>CM060393.1:151505676-161505676 GCA_030545235.1 Helianthus tuberosus
ATTGTAGGAAGAAAGCTAGTGCCAGAATATGCTACAATTGTGGAGAAGCTAGTCATATTAAACCAAACTTTCTGAAACTAGCTCTAACGACAACCAACAAGGCTAAGGCAACCGAAGGACTCAAGAAAAATTCTAGAGCGTTCGTTCTAACATCTAAAGAAGCCAAGATGATTCCGTATGTGATTGCCGGTACATTTTTAGTTAATGATGCTTATGCTAAAGTATTATTTGACACTGGTGGAAACAAAAGTTTTATCAATACATCTTTCTGCAAACTTCTCAATCAACCATTAACTAAACTTCAACAAGACTGTCTAGTGGAAACGGCTAATGGAAGCTCTATCAAGATAAGTGAAATCCTGCAGGAAGCAAGAATAAAAGTTTTAAACCATAACTCTACTGCTAATCTTTTTTCCAATGGATTCAACCGGATTCGATGTCGTATTAGGAATGGATTGGTTGGTAGCCAATTGAAACACCCCGACCGCGTAATACAACAAACCGCGGCGGAAACGTCGGGGAGTCATGTCACAGAATCATTATTTCACAACACATGGTATTTGAAGTTTCATTTTATTTCGTTAATAGACTCGTTGTTTTGATGCAGACCAAATAATTACAAACAATTGTCTTTCAAGTTTTAAGGTCACTAAAGCCCGCGTGCATCCTATGTGTAGTAAGCAATCAACAATCGTCACAAAATAGAACCTAAAACATATGTGAAAAACAGTCATCATAAAAATGCCGGCGAGTACATAGGTTTTGTATGTCAAATTCATGGCTCTGAATTCATATTGCAATACCTCGTCCAACCTCGAGAGTCGACGAGTATAATCCTTGAAATCAAAAAGTGTTTGATATTGCAATATATTTTATCAACTTTACAAGTTGATGTAAGTAAAACAAAACCTTTGTAGCCATGAATCTTGACTGAAAACATTTGTCTTTGTAAAACCAAGTAGTGAATCGTCTTGTGTGAAAACTCGTATGGTTTATATCTTTATGTAAACCTCGTTGTTTGACATCGTTTGAAAACATTCATCCAAAATTCTCCTTGTTACCAATCGTTTGTGTTATAAAAACCAATCATCCAAATCGTTCAAATCGTCCGTGTTATAAACCATCGTTCAATCGTCCGTGTTTTAATTGTGAAATAAAACTTTTGGTCGTTCTTTAATGAATATATTCAAACCTGTGTGACTCGACTATACCACCCATGAGGTATCTTTAATAGACCCTGAAAGGCCTCTTTAATATCGACTAACAAATCAACACATGATTTGTTAAAATAACAGATTCTGTCGTTACCCACATTATTTACCAAATCCATGGGGAAAGTCGGATAACGGTATTTGTCAGATCCTATGGTACCATAACATACTACTGGTCAGCTTAATCAAAACTAATGAATGTCATTCGTGTTATGAACTAACGCACCAACAAGTTCGTTCACATTATTGAAATCATCATGTTTTATATAAACCATAGACTTTGTTTATGAAAACTTGAAAACCATTTAGCACATATGAGTCACCCCAAAACAATTGAAAGCATAAAAGAGGGGAGCTATGTACTCACTTGGGATTGCAAAGTATCCTTGAATCAACTGAAGTATCAAAGCTTCAGTCGTGTCCTAACGTGTAACATCAATAACTATGTTAAACGGTACATAATCGGAGGAATCGGATAGAATGAGATCTTGTAAACCAAATGAGTGTTGGAACTCATATGAAATGGTTTAACAAAGTCTACATTCTGACTTGGAATGAATCCTAAGTGCTTTTGACCCGTTAAGACCCGTTAAGGTAGTTTACGCTACTTTAACGTGTCATTTGCGCAAATGCGCGTTCGGATGCTCAAACTAGTCCTATCATAAGTATTATATGCCTAAACATGTTTAGTAATGTTACAATACCAGTTTAAGTATCAAAATTTAGGTTACATATGCTTAAATTGAATTTATGCGCAAAAGGGCATTTTGGTCATTTTCCTAAGGCATATAAACTACCTATCAGATAACTAACCAAACGAAGTGACCATAAGGTATAATGTGACAACTGGCACAAAACCGGTAATTTCCGTACACTTTAATTATTATTTAATGACTGCAATTATGTGCTTAAATGTCAACATTTTCTGATTTCATACTATACAAGTGAATTCATGCACGTTTTATACTACAAATATTGCTTTATACATTAATGAACAGCGTTGTGTTAGAAATACTAGTAAACACACCGGTAAGACACTTTGTGTCAACAATTCTGCAGAAAACAGTCAGACAAAAGAATTGGGGCCTAGGTGTAGGTCCAACGTCAAGAATACAATAAAACCCAAGAGTACATACAAGGGTTAACATATAGACATTCCGAAAGCTAGAAAATGCACTAAAAAGCACCCGAAGCACACTTTAAATGCTGAATATTACACATTTCAGCAAAATTCAGCATTATGACAAGTTTATAACATGCAAAAACATGACTAAATGGTCCTGAATACTTCCCTAAGTGTCGGGAATTGAAAGGGGCACAAAAGGATACTTAAAGGACACTAAACGGTGCAATTTAGCACTTTCACGAACCGGTATTTAACCGAACAACGGGACATTACCCGGAACACTAAAATATTGCTAGAAGCATTGTTTTAGTTTTTTTGAGCTAGTTATGGTCCCCGAACACTTAAACATTCTACATAAAGCATCCTACACACTAAACACTAGACTTAACATTTAACCTTCCACTAATTAACCTTTTACCATTTCAACTTACAATTAACCTCCCCCCCCCCCCATATGTAATTTACGGCTCAAATGTGTGGCCCCACCCAAGATTTGTTTAAATCATCTTCAAATCTTCCATAATATTCTCCTTGGAATTGTTCTGTTCTTGTAAGTACTATAAGAAACACAAGAACCATTGGACATTAGAGATCTTGGATTATAAGTAAACTTAACCATCACCAACATCTTCATCACCACTTCAACTCTTCTCCTCTCCCTCTCTAAAGCTCGGCCGAACTACCATCCATACACCACCATTATTTTCGATTTCCATTCATTCATTCCAAGTGCATCTCAAGGTGTATCAAGGTGATTTAGGAGGCTCGGTGCTCACAGAACTTGAAGGACCTCTCTTGTGTGCTTTTATCCACCACATTTTCAACCTTGTTCTTCCCTAGCTTTAAGCTAGTTGTAAGATTCTTGAACACCCTTGTTTACTTCACATTGTAGTGGTTAAAAGATATATTGTGATGAAAATCATAAGAACACTAAAGAACATAAACTTGAAGCTTGAAACATAAATATGATGAAATATTGTTAGTATGATGTTGTTTTGTATATGTTGATAATTGCTTGTTGATTTCTTGGTAATATGATGTTGATCATCATGTGAAACTTGTTAGGTTATGATTAAAAACATGATCTAACAAGATAAGAGGTGATTATGTGTTTACATAAAAATGATCATCTTCTTATTAAGACATGAACTTGATAATGAAATGATTTTCTTGTAATGTAATAAACCAAGTGAACTAGTAATCTTGTAAATCCAAGACTTGTGAATGATTTTCCAAGAAAACCAAGTTTAAAATATGATTTTTAGAAGATCTTGGTTTTTACTTAAACCTACACTATTTTTAGTAGAAAAACAAGTGTATAAACACTTATGAAACAAGAAAAATACAAAAGAAATATTTTTAGAAAAATCATCTTACAAGTTGTAAATGACTAAATCTTTCAAGAAAGTGATTTACAAACAAATAACCATGTTTTTAAGGGTAACTAAACGTACTAAATAACATGGTAAGTTACTATAAGTTTTCACAAAAACTTCAAGTTCATGATGTAGTGTGATTTACTTGATTTTGGCACTTGATAAGTGTTGAATAAGTTGTTGATTGTTGTGATGATTTTAAAAGAAAATAAACACATGTTTTGAAAACATGGGGAAACCTCCAATTTTAGGGGAAACTGTGTCAAAATTTTTATAAATTTTGACACTTCGAAAAATACAAGTTTTTGAGAAACTTATTCCCTAAAAATGTATCTAAAAATATTTACCAAGGTTTCCCTAATTTTTGTGTTAAGAAATGATGATTTCTTCAAGATTAAAATCGATATTAAGTATGTATATTTTTGAGAAAAATATATATATTTATTGATCACCAAATTTTGTGCTAAGTGTATGTAATATGTATTACATGTAAAAGTGTATTAGGACTCGAAAATATACTAAATACTCCCGAGGAGTGAAAATACAAAAATACACATACGACATGTATAGACAAATACAAAAGGATATATTTATGAAAATATATTACTTGACAGAATAAATAACTTGGACAAGTTATGAACATGAAATGAAGTTTTGGACAAATACATAATTCGGGTGAAAAAAATATACAAGATACTTATATTTATTTTTGAGAAAATAATATAAGTAAGACACATAGTTAAAAATATAAATTGTTTTTAACACACAAAGAACAAATACATAAAAGATGGTGACTTGTACTTGTGCGATACAAGTCTAGTGACTAACGTTAATAAAACACATATAGGTCACGACGCTATATAAGCAAAACCCGGTGAAGTTTACGGCGCAAGGAATGCAAAGTTGTGAGTTCATGTCCCCACTTTTAAACTTTTACTTGTTTTCTAACTTGGGGAAAATACATGTGTTATGGTATGTTGAATACAAAAACTAAGGAAAGACATTCTAGATCATGTCCCGAATAGGGTACCATAAGCACCATTAATCAACGTATACATTCAGACCGCGGAACAAAATGTTAAATCTAATGGGTTTCAGGCTACCCCACTCTTGGCCTACTTCTACCAATGAGTGCTTCTGTGTATCAGTCAAAGTCGACAAAAATGCCTAGGTTTGGTGGCTTCCTATGTCGTGACACATGTTAGTGGCCTTGCAAACCACTAGCGATCTCATATTACTTACATTCATAGTACTCAGTTACAGATACGTTTTACAAGTTACATACCATGTTTTCATTCAAGTATTTAAACATTCAATACAAAAACTGCATGAATTCACACCAACATTATGTTGACGTTTTTCCAAAAACTCACATGTATTTCAGGTAACTAAAGTGGATGTGCGCACGGTCTTACTTTTGCTCGTGGATGTGGTTTATGTTTGCTTTTGAATAAAGTTGTAAACTTTCATACAATATGCTGTCTCGTGATGTAAACACTTAATCTATGTTTTCAGTAATGTAATGTTATCAGTATTTGAAGTTATTTTTACGAGCATGTAGTATGTTTACCTTTCGTATGCAATGAGAACCTTTCATGATCACACCTCGTGCTTCCGCCTAAGAAAGGGGTGTGACGGATTGGTATCAGAGCTGCGATTGTAGTGAACCAGGATTCCTTCTCCAGTCTAGTCTACAATCTCTAGGATCCTTGCACGAAAACAATTTTCCAAAAAGTTTTCATTGCATAAAACTTTCCGTGACATCCACTACCTAAAAACTATTTACAAAGAGTCAAGAAAAGACACTGCGAGACTTAGGGTGCACTGGGTAGCACTTGTCAGTGATTAAGAATTACTTGCGATTATGTGTGATAATTGATACTTACATATACTAGAAATAGAATATCTCAGGTATTCGTGACTTTGCCTGAAAACAGTGACCTATCTGAAAGAAGAGATACGAGGATGAAACGAACTGTGCGGACTGTGCAAGGAGTTACGTAATTATGGATGCATACATAATTATGGAATTCGGTGCACAGAAACCACAACAAGTCTTGTCACGTATACATTCCCTCAGTACAAGAAAAGATCAAATGTGAACACCCCTACCCAAGCCTATTAAATACTCTGCTGGAGTAATAATTTAGGGTATAAAGACAAGAACCACCAACGTGAATATCTTATGACACAACAGTATTTATCTATTTATGCATGCTTGTTGCTGTATGAATTGATACGTTTGGCGGATTGTTTGGTGTCACTTATGTGGTATATGCCTGTATATATATACTACTGCTGTCTCGCGTGATGATATCAAACAAATGCCTAACCCTATTGTGTTGTGTTCTGTCAGAACATGGCACCCAGAAGAGCTGTGAACGCTCATGATCAACCTCCTCCTCCCCCACTGCCAAGAACTGCTGAAGAGCTGAACGCCCTACTGGAAGAAAGGATCTCCGCAGCTATCGCTCAGTATGAGGCGAACTGCACTGAAAAAGTGGAGGACCAAGCAATGCCAGACGTAATGGGAATGGAGATTGATCTGTAGGAAACGCAGCTCAGGGCTGCACTTTCAAGCAGTTCCTCGACTACAAACTGCTGAACTACGATGGCACTGGAGGTGCAGTGGCATTTGTATGCTTGACGGAAAAGACTGATGCCACTATCCGTATGAGCAAGTGTACTGCAGATCAACAAGTCACTTTTGGTACTGGGTTGTTCGTTGATGAAGCTTTGACTTGGTGGAATTTGCAAGTCCAGACTCTGGGTGATAATGCTGCGTGATGTGCGTGCGGTGTGATATATATTTAAGTATATTTTAAGCCCTTTTTAAAAGTTAGTCAAGTTTTAAATTTATAAAACACGATATTTTACTAACACCAAACACACATATCGGCAAGTGCACCCATCGTTAGCGTAGTATAGTGTTTGCAAGTTACCGAGGTCGTCCAAGGACACAAGAGCTTTTAGTACCGGTTTATCCTCAACGTCTAATCAAATCAAAAGTTTAGAAAAAGGTTTTTAAACTAGAAAAATAAAAAACTAACTAAAATGCTGAAAAATAAAATAAAAGTAAAAACAGATAGACAAGATGAATCACTTGGCTCCGACTCATGTTTAGTGTAACCTTTGATTATTTCCGCACTTTTGCACTTTTTAAGAGATTATCTTAGTTATTGTAGTAGGCCCCTCTTTTGAAGGTGACGTTACCCTCAACCCAGTAGTTTGATTCAGCAAGGATACAATCCTAAAGGGTCGGATTATTGAAAGATAATTAATTAAGTTATTAATGCATATTATGGTAGGCCCCTCTTTTGAAGGTGACGTTACCCTCGGCTAAGTAGTCTGAGTCAGCAGGGATACAGTCCTAAGTATCCGGGTTAAAGTATTAATAGTAGCTTACATCTGAGGGGATCAAAGAGTTTGGACCCCCGCCACCCAATACCGGTGGGTATTGAAGGAGGTCCTACTAAATTTGGCCCAGGTCCTTGCAGGATCTATACACTGAACAAGGCAAGACTCTTACCAAACCGTTCCCTTAACCCCCGACCAGGTAGCCAACATACCTCCATATAGACCATGGAGATATGAATGGTGAAAATCTTTTATTTTATATAGACAGTAAAATAATGCCAAGACACCACGAACAAACGATAAGGAAGAATCACCTTCAACTTAAGAAACTAGTTATTAAAGTCATTAATACAGAACCAAGTAAAAAGTGCGAAAAGATTAAAAATAAAAAGTATTACACTAGACACTTGTCTTCACCAAGTGATGTAAGAGACTTAGGCAAACATGGCCTTTGATTGTCAAGAACTCTTACGATCAATCTTGGATCCCGAGACGACTCACACACTGTATGATGGCCAATGGATGATGGTGGTGGATGATGGTGTTGTGATGGTGGTGGGTGAAGTGTGAGAGAGGTGGTGTGCCAAGGGATGGTTTGCAAATGAGCCAAGCATCCCTATTTATAGCCTGAACAGCAGCTCGGGCACGGCCCCATGTCCATTGGGCACGGCCCCGTGTCCATCCTCTTCTCTTCCTTCATTAATTGCAGTTTGTCTGCATTAGTTGACCACGCCCCTATGTTCGCTGGGCACACCCCCGGGTGCAGAAACATATCTGTACTATCAAGATTTCCTCAGATTCTGCGAATCTTAGAGTTGACCATGGCCCCGTGTCCGCTGGGCACGCCCCCGTGGTGGGTGATAGAAGCCTCTATAGCTTTGTCTTTTATGCTGGCACTTGGGCACGCCCCCGTGCTCACTGAGCACGGGGAGTGTTCAGTCTTCTGTCTTCTTGATTTTGCTTGGGAAGCTGCTGTCGGGGGGTCGGGCATGCCACGTTTGTTTCTTTTCTTGTTTTTATGTTAGATTTAGCTGCCTTTTTGCTTCTTTTGTTAATGTGAGCTCATTTAATCCTGAAAATACAAAAGGAAGACAAAAGCACACTTTTTCCAACATTAGTACTAAAAAAGGGTTAGTTTTATGCCACAATTGATGTAATTTATATGTTGCATTTTGTGCACATCAAATACCCCCACACTTGAATCTTTGCTTGTCCTCAAGCAAAACTCTTTATAATGTGGCTTTACACTCCCAAATGGATTGGGTAGAAGAGAAGGTTTTTGGGCTTGTCATAGAGTGTCGGGATTTCCAAGATTCTTTTTCAAGTTTTATTTTTATTTATTTACAATCCTATTCGTCATGATTTATTTAAAACATTACATAAGATAAATTACTTATTAGGGCATAACATGCCTTTTTAAAATTTCATTTATATACAAGTTCACATACCTCACGGGGATCACTCAACACTCGGCCGAAGATGTATTTTAGTGAATCACTCGAGAGCGGCATGGAACTTACTCCTACCATAGGCTTGCCAAGCAATCAATCCTCCTCCTTTTTAACTATATACCTTTGTAAATATCAAGAGGACTTTTGGGTGAAAGGTTAGGCTAGGGTTAAAGGTAGGTGGTTGGGTTAGTGGTTAGTAGAAAATGGCGAAAAGCGTAAAAAGCATCCATTTTCGTAAGACTTTTTATTTTTTTCAATTTTTTATTTTGATGAAGCCATTATTCAAAAAAGTTATTGTTGATTGAACTTGCTTGTTTATTTCTTTTGCGTCATCATCAACATTTTTTTTTTTTTGAAAAGTCATACGAAAACCCGAGCTTGTTACTAAAACAAAGGGTTAAAAAAGGGTTTTGGTGGGTGAAAGGGTGTTTGTTTTTGGGTTAAGAAATGAAAAGGTTTAGGCTCAAAGGGGTTAACTAGGGGGATTTTGGGTAGGTGGTGAAAAAAAGAAAAAATAATGGTGTAGAAATGAAAAAGGGTTAGTCCTAATGCCTCCATCATTTACTTACTCTGGTTTAAGTTGGTAAGGACCGGGAATGTATTGTCGTGGAAAGTTCTAGAGTCGTAAGAACCAAGCGGCTATTCACACAAGAAATGAAAGATGAGAATTTAATCTAAAGATGTGTATTTGTATGCTCAATAAAGGCTCAAAACTTACTTTTTGTGGGAATGGGTTTTAATGTGATCAAGTATATATAATCAAATTTTAACTAGATTTGTCGTGCCGTTTCATAATTTTCTTATGTTGGTTTTTTTTATCACGACGCTATCGGTTGTAAATTTGTAAAAATATAACATTTTTAGAATTTGAAACTCCCAAATTAAACCTAGACAAGTAAAAAAAATGAATTTTTGTTTGAAAAAATTTGGGGTGATTTGCGGTTCCAATAGAGTTTTGTGTAAGGCTTGTAATTAGGACTTGCAAGATTCAAGGTTTTAGCATCCCCCCCCCCCACACTTAAATTACACATTGTCCTCAATGTGACCCAAAAATAAGTTTTTCGGTTGATTAAAATGTGTAAAAGTGTGTTAAAAACAAGATTTTATGTTACTGGTAGATGAACACGGGGTGTGTTGGCTGAGCACGGCCCCGTGGTCAGACTGCCAGTATCAAATTTAAACAGAAGGCTGGGCACGGGGGCGTGTTCAGTGAGTACGGCCCCGTGTCCAGTTACCTGAACTGGGCATTTTCTGCAGAACCTCGGGCACGGGGCGTGTTGGGGTGGGCACGGCCCCGTGCTGAACTTGCTGTAATGAAGAAAAATTGTTGAGAGGCTCTGTTTTTGTGCATGGGGTGTGGGTTCAAGTTTCCCTTAGTAACCTCCACCATTTCGAGTGTGCTTTATTCCTAAAAATTAAAACTAAACTTGAAAACATAAAAGTTAAACTAATCTAAAACTAAGGATAGTTCCGCGGAATGCCTCCGTGGTGCGCCACGTTTATAAGGGTCCTTGGCTAGACCCACCTTATCGGGTGGTTCTGGCTCGTCTTCAATTAGGGGGTCGTCATTGCCGAACGGATATTTCATTGAACGCTCAAGATCGACACTTCTTTTAAATGCCCCTAATTGAATAGATAGATTGTTGTACTTCCGGTTTTTCAAAGCTTCGTGGGTTTTTATAAAAGGTCGTCCCAACACTAGAGGAGCGTCATCAAGGATGACAAAGTCGGTTAGGATTACCATTTGATTTGTTTGGACCAAGACATCCTCAACTATACCGATTGATTTTATTACTTTCCGATTGGATAGAAAAATGGGTATTTGAAGTGGAGAAAAATCACCAATACTTAATTTTTCAAAAATATAGTTTGGCATTATCTATAATATATTAAAAAGGAAAAGTGATGTACACACATGTAATTTTACATGGCGTCCATCATTTTATGCAATATGTACAAGTAAACACAACACATTTAAAAGGGATATAATAGTAAATAGCACTACATTTTAAGACACTAGAGGGGTAAGATGGTAAATTTATCATACTCCTCCTTTGCAATTTAAAAGCCAATTCCATATTTGCCCTTGTTAACAACTGAGAAGCCCAGCTATTGAATGCCATTTGATCGGTTTATTCATATATAAGATGAAGCGAACAGAGCATTTATTCTCCAGAATTGAAAACCCTACATTTATGTCAGGCGTTACATCTTCATATGCTAAGCAAATCGATGCTTGAGAGAAGGATAAACTGAGCTCATCATCTTCAACAAATTTTCCGTCATTTGTAAGACGCCAAAACCCACTCTCCATACTTGCAGCTAAAAATCAATTCCATATGAAATTTGAAGTTCAACCGTTAATCGATTTCAGTGAATTATAAGGAAGATGAAGATGATGGTCGCCATCAAGCGAGTCGTTGAACACGCTCATCAAAATCCGAGTTAAATCCCAAGGTAAACAAATCAACTCTCTTTTAAAAATTAGGGTTATATTTACTATAAATTTGGTGTCAAAGAATTTATGTTTAATTTGCTTGTGGAGAAAGTGGAAATAGTTCATGAATTGCAGTTAAGGTGTTCGATGAATTGCCTCCTTGACTGTTAATGTGTTTTATAGCACTGTAATAAGAAGCTGATTGATCCCTTTTGTTGGTTGAATGTTGAAGGAAATTTTCAGTTACTGACATCATTATAATTCTTGAAGATTTCATTCTTTGACCAGCATATTTTTTTTTATTAAAGATTAAATTGACAGACTTTAAAGTCAGTGCTTTTAAGACCTGTATGGATTGTTGGTGCTCCCTGACTCCACCACCAACCCAATCATTTGGTCACTGAGTGAACAATAGATACCGAATGTACCGTAATTAGATGCCGCATTTCCAAACTGAACGGAACTAAGAATGCTGAGTGAACCATATCACTATTCACTAACCAGTGATTATCTGAAGCTTTATTGGAGCCATCCATGCTCAAATCGTTACCTTTGATCTGTTCTCTTCATTTCGTTTTGATCAGAACTCATGGTGGAATCATCTAAGCTTCGTGATATGGAACCAACACACTCATTTAGTTGTCAAATACATCAAGAGAGGCTGGCAACATGGTGGCTCAGTTGTTGGATAATTCAAATTTTAGGGTCTCGGTAGTGAAGATGGACTGGAAAGTATTAAAAAGTATTTAATTTTCTGGTCTTCACGGCACTCGCAACAAATTGTTATGACTGATATGCATTATAGTGTTGGGAAAGGGCTTCTTAAGTATATAACTGTGAAACATGTGCCGAAGTGTGGTGTCCGATGACCAAACAGTTTTTTGCTGAATATTTAAAGAAGGAAAATTCTAAGAAGAAACAGGTATTGTGTTTTAGAAAGTGGTTGCACATTTGCACTCTTAATGTGTGTATTGTTCTTATTGAACATATATCTAATAATTGTTTATGTTCTGCTTTAAATCGCAGGCTCTATATGTGATGAACCCTAACAAGTTTAGAGCTTGCGTTTCTTATTAGATTCCATGAGCAGCAACGTGGCGATAAGTTAATTGTTTTTGCCGACAATCTTTTCGCACTCACTGAATACGCAATGAAACTTCGCAAACCGATGATTTATGGTGCCACAAGGTTTATTCTAGCTTTTA
Source organism: Helianthus tuberosus (assembly GCA_030545235.1). Classification (NCBI taxonomy): domain Eukaryota; kingdom Viridiplantae; phylum Streptophyta; class Magnoliopsida; order Asterales; family Asteraceae; genus Helianthus; species Helianthus tuberosus. The sequence goes on from CM060393.1 coordinate 151,517,840, forward strand.
GTTCCAAAATAAATAATATATATGTCTTCCATGTATGTGTTTACCGGAGAAATGTTATATTTCATGTCCAGTCATAGTGAAAGAACAAAGATACCAGAGGCTTTCAAGACTAGCAAGGAAGTCAACACTGTTTTCCTTTCGAAGGTACGACCCCAAAATGTCATTTTTGTAAAGAAGCGAGTATATTGGAGGTTTGTATCAATTAATGTTGAAATCACTACTTAGGTTGGTGATAATTCGATCGATATTCCTGAAGCAAATGTGATTATTCAAATATCATCACATGCGGTTCAAGGCGTCAAGAAGCCCGAGACGTCTCTTTAAGTTATGATTTACATGATTTTCTATCATAATTTTTTGTGAACGAATAATTATTGACCTTTTTAACATTGTTGAGTATAGGGTCATCTCCAGAATAGAATGGCGGGAGGAAAAGAGGAATATAACACCTTTTTCTACTTGCTATTTTGGCTTGATCACAAATATAAGTTTTAAAGATTCAACGATCAATATTACTAGAATAATATTTATGTATTGCTTCACATGTTTCAACTATTTAAATTGAATGCCAAACAATGAGCCAACCCCACTTGGTATAAAAAATAACCCTCAAAGCATGTGGGATGATGAAGATGGTATAAAAGATTCATGAGAAGATGAAGATGAACCCTCTCCGGTAATGAAATGTAATTTATGTTCACCATTATCCTAAAGATAGGTGGAACCGTGATTATAGAGACGATGGGCTGCCTGGAGTTGACCGGGTCATCGGTTCGTTGCCGTCTAGCTTCTCGCCTAGGTACCTTGGTTATGACTCTAGAGGGTCGACTTATCGAAGACAAAGCCCGTTGATACGTGAAACGAGTTCGAGTCATGTTTTTTCTGTCATTTCTTTCTTAGAAATGTGAGAATACTTGGTTCTTCATGATGGTGGTCGTGGGGTGTCTTTGTTTCTTGAGATGCATAACCTATAAGGTTTCAAAACTTGATTCAAGATTGGATTTTATGATGCGATTTTGTTAAAAAATTGAATTAAGATTGCGTCTTTATGTTCTTTTTGACATGGGTTATGAAGAACAAATGAATTAAGATTTTGTTAAAAATTTGGATTTTACTTTTTTTATTTTTATTTCTACCCTTAACAGATCTGATACAACACTGGCTAAATGGGTGGGTCTCCGGGTTGGAGAACAAATGACGATCAAATCGAAGGAGAACACCGATTTTGAAGGAACCCGAACCGATTTCAGGTTTGTTCCTATTCTTGTTCCCGAACTTGTTTCAGTTCTTGTTCTTGTTAATATATTGATCTTGTTTTCTACATTACTTGTGAGGTATAAATGATGCTTTAGTTTTTTTATATAAAAATAGTGCTAGAAAGTGATAGCGACACTGGGGACCAAATACGCACATTTAACGATTCTGTAACAGCAGATTCTAAAGAAAAAGTAGAAGAATATGTTGATTCATTCAAAGATTCCAGTACTTTCGAAAATGATCCTCCTTTAGAGGAGTATTTGAATGATGTTAACAAAGTCAAACCAGAGGTCAACTGGCTTACGAAACTGGATATTGAATCCGTTATGTACCAAAAACGAAAACCACAATATGTGAGAATCGTAAGCAAGCAAATGGTTGGTGTTTTTATTACCATTTGGGTCCATAGAAACTTGCGGAAGCATATATAGAACGTGCATGTATCAACCGTTGGCGTCAGTGTAATGGGCTACATAGGTAACAAGGTTCGTTTCTTTTTTCTCTTATTGAACTTTTAGCATAAATTTCTCGAAATAAAAGTTATCGGTGATTTTTTTCCAGGGGTCCATATCAGTGAGTATGTCTATATATCAAACGAATTTCTGTTTCATTTGCACTCATTTAACGTCTGGTGAAACAAATGTTTCAAATGATCGATGCGGACAACAGTAGTGAAATTACTTTCGAGGAACTTAAGGCGGGATTAAAAAGAGTCGGTGCTAACCTTATGGAATCAGAAATTTATGATCTCATGCAAGCAGTAAGCCCTAACTAAAAACACTTATTTTTTGGTTTTATTTATCTTACAGGTTTAATATTGTTGAAGATTTTATAATCTGAATAAAGTTTATATTTTGAAGTTCAAAAGTAGTTTGTTTGATGTTGATTAAAAAGTATATATAGTGTATTCCGATATTTAGTCAAATGTACGTTGTATGTGACATTTTTAAAGCAGTTTTTCTTTTTATTAGGTCAGTGGGTCTAATATCTCCGGTCCGCTTGAGTTATTAAGTGACACATACTTCTTATTAAGTACATCAAGTAAAATTGCCAAAGAAAAGGCACCCATATAATCTAATTGACAATTTGAGCATGAGTAATTTTCTCTCTCATAAAAAAGGAGTAAAAGTTCAATTTTGAAAAAAATATAAAGAATATTTTTCCCAATTAAAATATCTCCGGGTCCCTAAATTTGTCAAACAACGATCTTCAGCTCCCATATTTGTTAAACTTAGTCTGTCACTCCAAAATTTGTCAACATTTAAACTTTTGGTGACAAGAGAAAATCATTCATACTCCACATCTATGTAGTTAAAGGTGCCAAAGGCATGCGCCTAGGTGCCCATGATCTAGGCGAGGCACAACAAAATCGGAAATAAAAAGTTGGCCTAAAGTGGCCCAAAAATAGTTTCTAATAGTCTGAACCAGCCAAAAACGAGTCATTTTCATTCTTGTAGAGGTCTTTGTCTAATGATGACTCTTCCATGTTTCTGCAGTGAAACACACTGTGAGGTGGGACTTTAAGCTATATTGATTGTGTTTTTTTGAATTTTATGTTTCTAGCTTTCAGGTATGATAACCATCATAAAGTTATAAACTTTTCTTTCAAGATGCATGATATATAACATGAAATAAGAGGCATATGTATCAGGTTCTTTGTGGTACTCAAAAAAGACACAAAAACCTCAACTTATGTATGATTTTTTTTTATCATTTTAAGGTTTGGATTATGTTCCGTTCCATATTATCGACTCCGCTGCAACGCGCGGGTTTCCCACTAGTGTTAACACAAAGTTCTTTATCAATTGTGATATTACTAATAAAGGAATTTTGAAAAAAACATGGAACCGGTGTAATGTTGATTTCAAACGGGTCTTCTTTTATTAGCGAGGTTTGATCATTAGTTAACTTAATGCTTACCGTTTCGTCAATTTTATTGTTAGTGTTTAATTCTTTTAAAAACTTAGCATGAGTGGGTACTAAACAATGATTTTCAAAAGAAGGTGACAAGAGATTAATTTTTTCAAAATTAGACTCTTCTTGAATTTTAACGTTAACGGACTCACCTTTTTCGTTGTTTAACTAATGTGTCGGTTTTTCACTTATTTGTTCTTCCATTTTTACACTTTCAACTATCTCTTCTTTTTTTAATTCTTCTCTTGTGCGGGACTCCTCTTCCCTTGCGCGAGATTCTTTTATGTAGCGTTCGATAGTATTAAGGTGTTCTAATATCCTATCGGTCACTTCGGTGATAGAGTAAGGATCGGGATTTTCAAAGCTTGAATCCGGTTGTTCGATCCTTTGTTCCTCATAATACCCATATGAAGTAGATGGTTCACACCATTGTTCTTCATTGTAAGTATATGACGGATAAGGGTCGTAATTTTGTTCTTCATAATACTCATATGAGGTGGGTTGTTCACGCCATGGTTCCTCATAATAAGCATACGAAGGTGGTGGCTCATATCTTGGTTCCTCAAAGTATGAGTATGAAGGCTCATACCTTGGTTCATCAAAATATGAGTATGAGGGAAAAGGTTTATACCTTTGGTCTTCATAGGATGTGTATGAAGTTGATGGCTCGTACCTGGGCTCCTCATAGTAGGTGTATGAAGTGGATGGTTGAAATAAGTTGCAATATTGTACCGAGTGCGGGTCACCACAATTAGTGCAATAATTTTCCCTATAATCATCCTCCTCAAAGGTGTAGTTGTAACCTCCTGAGTATTGATCCATAAGAATCACTCAGCAGACCATAACAAAGTCTCGAGACCAGAAAACAAAAAATAAAAACGGAAACAGAGGCTGGACACGGCCCCGTGTTCAGGATCTGTATCTGGGCGTTTTAATTAAAGTTACTGATTTCGTTGAGCACGGGGGCGTGTTCAGTGAGCACGACCCCGTGTTCAGGCTCTGTATCTGGGTGTTTTATGAAAAATATGCAGCACGGCCCCGTGTTCAATGAGCACGGCCCGTGTTCAGGTTACTGTAAATGCAAAACTAAACTAAAATGCAGAAAAATGTGTGCGCGTTTTAAAATGGTTTTGAAAAACTGATTAGGCCGTCGATTTTAAGCTTTCTTAAAATCCTTTTGTCCCCGGCAACGGCGCTAAAAACTTGATGTGCGTGCGGTGTGATATATATTTAAGTATATTTTAAGCCCTTTTTACACGTTAGTCAAGTTTTAAATTTATAAAACACGATATTTTACTAACACCAAACACACATATGGGCAAGTGCACCCATTGTGAGCGTAGTATAGTGTTGGCAAGATACCGAGGTCGTCCAAGGACACAAGAGCTTTTAGGACCGGTTTATCCTCAACGTCTAATCAAATCAAAAGTTTAGAAAAAAGGTTTTTAAACTAGAAAAATAAAAAACTAACTAAAATGCTGAAAAATAAAATAAAAGTAAAAACAGATAGACAAGATGAATCACTTGGCTCCGACTCATGTTTAGTGTAACCTTTGATTATTTCCGCACTTTTGCACTTTTTAAGAGATTATCTTAGTTATTGTAGTAGGCCCCTCTTTTGAAGGTGACGTTACCCTCAACCCAGTAGTTTGAGTCAGCAAGGATACAATCCTAAAGGGTCGGATTATTGAAAGATAATTAATTAAGTTATTAATGCATATTATGGTAGGCCCCTCTTTTGAAGGTGACGTTACCCTCGGCTAAGTAGTCTGAGTAAGTAGGGATACAGTCCTAAGTAGCCGGGTTAAAGTATTAATAGTAGCTTACATATGAGGGGATCAAAGAGTTTGGACCCCCGCCATCCAATACCGGTGGGTATTGAAGGAGGTCCTACTAAATTTGACCCAGGTCCTTGCAGGATCTATACACTGAACAAGGCAAGACTCTTACTAAACCGTTCCCTTAACCCCCGACCAGGTAGCCAACATACCTCCATATAGACCGTGGAGATATGAATGGTGAAAATATTTTATGTTATATAGACAGTAAAATAATGCCAAGACACCACGGATAAACGATAAGGAAGAATCACCTTCAACATAAGAAACTAGTTATTAAAGTCATTAATACATAACCAAGTAAAAAGTGCGAAAAGATTAAAAATAAAAAGTATTACACTAGACACTTGTCTTCACCAAGTGATGTAAGAGACTTAGTCAAACATGGCCTTTGATTGTCAAGAACTCTTACGATCAATCTTGGATCCCGAGATGACTCACACACTTTATGATGGACAATGGATGATGGTGGTGGATGATGGTGTTGTGATGGTGGTGGGTGGTGGGTGGTGGGTGAAGTGTGAGAGAGGTGGTGTGCCAAGGGATGGTTTGCAAATGAGCCAAGCATCCCTATTTATAGCCTGAACAGCAGCTCGGGCACGGCCCCGTGTCCATCCTCTTCTCTTCCTTCATTAATTGCAGTTTGTCTGCATTAGTTGACCAAGCCCCCCTGTTCGCTGGGCACGCCCCCGTGTGCAGAAGCATATCTGTACTATCAAGATTTCCTCAGATTCTGCGAATCTTAGAGTTGACCACGGCCCCGTGTCCGCTGGGCACACCCCCGTAGTGGGTGATAGAAGCTTCTATAGCTTTGTCTTTTATGCTGGCACTTGGGCACGCCCCCGTGTTCACTGAGCACGGGGCCTGTTCAGTCTTCTGTCTTCTTGATTTTGCTTGGGAAGCTGCTATCGGGGGGTCGGGCATGCCACGTTTGTTCCTTTTCTTGTATTTCTGTTAGATTTAGCTGCCTTTTTGCTTTTTTTGTTAATTTGAGCTCATTTAATCCTGAAAATACAAAAGGAAGACAAAAACACACTTTTTTCATCATTAGTACTAATAAAGGGTTAGTTTTATGCCACAATTGATGTAATTTATATGTTGCATTTTGTGCACATCACTGTGTATGGCATGTCTTGGGGTGAACTGAAGGAGAAAATGAGAGAGAAGTATTGCTCTCGTGCTGAACTCCAAAGGTTGGAGACTGAGTTCTGGCACTTAACCATGGAAGGTGCTGACATTACTGGTTATACCCGAAGGTTCCACGATCTGTCAAGGGTGATCCCCTATATGGTGACTCCCAAATTTAAGCGCGTTGAACGCTACATTTAGGGATTGGCCTCAGAATTTCGCAGCATGGTAACTTCGGCCAAACCTGCAACAATCACCGAGGCTGTAACTCTGGCTGTCAGCCTTACTGAAGATGATGTTCGTATGAAGAAGCTGTCGCTGAACCCTACTGAGGAGACCAAGACGCACGCTGAGTCGTCCGGTGACAAGAAAAGGAAGCATGCAAACCTGAATCAGGCAACCCGCAGCAACAACAAAGGTTCAAACAACAAGAAGCGTGATACTAACCCACCTATGGAGGCAAAAACCTTCGCGGCTGCAAACGAAACATGAACTAAGAAGTATCAGGGCACTCTGCCCAAATCCAACCGCTGTGACTTTCACCACGTGGGAAATTGTCGCGTTGGAAAATGCGAGAACTCCGAGAGGTCAGGCCACCGTATCGAGGATTGTTGGGGAAAAGGTATTGGAGGCCGCAATGGTCATGGTAATAGGAACGGGAATGGAAACCGTAACGGTGCTGGTAATGGAAACGGTGGTGGAAATGGCAATGACAATGGCAATGCTAACCGGAATGGTAATGGAGCTGGGCAGAGCCAAGAATGCTTCAGTTGTGGAAGTAGGGATCATTTCATGAAAGACTGCCCAAATGGAAACAACGCTCAGGCTCAAGCATTCGTAATTGGAGCAAGGAACGCACGCGTGGACCCTAATGTAGTCAACGGTACGTTTCTCGTTAACAATCACTTTGCATCCATAATATTTGACATTGGCGCCGATTATAGCTTCATGTCTGTGGAATTTAAACGTATGCTTGGGATAGAATCTAGTAGATTAGATATTCCTTATTCCATAGAACTAGCCAATGGTAAACTTGTTGAATCAGGCGAAGTTGTTAGAGGTTGCACATTAGAACTTAGTGAACGAAGATTTAGCATCGATCTCTTACCTATTCAATTGGGTAGCTTCGATGTAGTGGTCGGGATGGACTGGTTGTCCAAGAACAAGGCTGAACTTGTTTGTCACGAGGAAATCATTCGCATCCCTCTGACGAATGATGAAACTCTCATCATCCATGGAGAAAAGCGAGACCTGCCTATGTGAATCATCAGTAGTATGAAGACACAGAAGTGCTTAAGGAAAGGATGTGTAGCTTTCCTAGCACACGTTGTAGATAAGAAGGCTGTGGAGCCGACACTCGAAGACATTCCTGGGGTGAAGGAATTCCCTGATGGTTTACCCGAAGATCTGCCAGGACTACCTCCGCAACAACAAGTCGAATTCCATATAGACTTGGTTCCAGGAGCCGCTTGTGTGGCCAAGGCACCCTATCGGCTTGCACTATCCGAGATGCAAGAATTATCTACACAACTCCAGGAGTTGTTGGATAAGGGATTCATAAGGCCAAGCTTCTCACCCTGGGGAGCTCCAATATTGTTCGTGAAGAAAAAGGATGGAACTCTGCGGATGTGTGTCGATTACAGAGAACTGAACAAGCTCACAATCAAGAATCGTTACCCACTACCGCGGATTGACGACTTATTTGATCAATTGCAAGGGTCAAGCTACTATTCCAAGATCGACCTTCGATCTGGATACCATCAGTTAAGAATCCAAGAGGAAAGCTTACCAAAGACTGCATTCAGAACACGTTATGGGCTTTTCAAGTTTCTTGTGATGCCATTCGGACTGACGAACGCGCCAGTGGTATTTATGGATCTAATGAACTGCGTATGCAAACCATATCTCGATAAATTCGTGATTGTATTTATCGCTGATATCCGGATTTACTCACGAACGAGAAAAGAGCGTGAGCAACACCTCAGAACCATTTTGGAACTACTGAAGAAACAGAAACTTTATGCGAAATTCTCAAAGTGCGAATTCTGGATTCACGAAGTACAGTTTCTTGGTCATGTTGTGAACGAGAAGGGCATTCGTGTAGACCCATCCAAGATAGAAGCAATAAAGAATTGGGAAGCCCACAAAACCCCAACTGAAGTTCAACAATTTTTGGTCTTAGCGGGCTATTACCGACGATTTATCGAGAATTTCTCCAAGATAGCTCAACCGCTAACTACCCTTACGTAGAAAGACAAGAAGTACGACTGGGGTGATAAGCAGGAAGAAGCCTTCCAACTGCTCAAAAATAAGCTATGCGATGCACCAATACTATCATTACCCGAAGGCACTGAAGACTTCGTGGTATACTGTGACGCTTCACGACAAGGTTTGGGTTGCGTGCTCATGCAACGCCAGAAAGTCATCGCTTATGCTTCAAGACAATTGAAGGTACATGAAAGAAACTATACCACTCACAACTTGGAACTTGGCGCGGTGGTATTCGCCTTGAAGATTTGGCGACATTATTTATATGGCACTCGATGTACATTTTTCACGGATCACAAAAGCCTGCAACACATATTTGATCAAAAGGAGTTAAACATGCGTCAGCGACGATGGGTTGAGTTGCTGAACGACTATGACTGTGAGATTAAGTACCATCTTGGAAAGGCAAACGTTGTAGCAGACGCGCTAAGTCGAAAAGAAAGGGTTAAGACCCTAAGGGTTCGAGCATTGGAAATGACTATTCGGACGAACCTCACTGCACGCATTCGTGACGCACAACAAGAAGCCTTGAAAGGGGAAAACCGTAGAGCTGAATACCTCCGAGGTATGCTGAAGAATATGGTGCCAAACAAAGAGGGAACCTTGTACTTTAAGGGGCGTATTTGGGTTCCGCTCTATGGCGACATTCGAGAAGTCATCCTTGATGAAGCTCACAAATCGAGATACTCGATCCATCCAGGATCGGACAAAATGTATTAAGACTTGAAAGAATACTATTGGTGGCCGAGACTTAAAAGCGATGTTGCTGTTTATGTTGGAAAGTGCCTAACCTGTGCGAAGGTTAAGGCTGAATATCAGAAACCGTCTGGCCTACTGCAACAACCAAAGATACCCATGTGGAAGTGGGAGAAAATCTCAATGGACTTCATAACGAAATTACCCAAGACCCCTAGGGGGCACGATATGATATGGGTAATAGTTGATCGATTAACGAAATCTGCGCATTTCCTACCGATCCGAGAGAAAGACAGCACTGGAAAGCTTGCTGAGATATACTTAAAAGAAACTGTGGCACGTCATGGAGTGCCTATCTCAATCATTTCAGACAGAGATGGATGCTTTGTCTCAAGAATCTGGCAATCCTTTCAGGAAGCCTTTGGATCTCAACTAGATCTAAGCACGGCCTTCCATCCGCAAATAGACGGCCAGAGCGAACGAACCATACAAACATTAGAAGATATGCTTCGCGCATGTGTCATGGACTTAGGCGGCAGCTGGGATACTCATCTACCTTTAGTTGAGTTTTCCTACAATAACAGTTATCATTTAAGCATAAAGGCCGCACCGTTCGAAGCTCTATATGGCCGCAAATGCCGATCGCCATTATCTTGGGCAGACGCTGGAGACAAACGTATGGTTGGTCCTGAACTTGTGCAAGATACAACGGACAAGATAATGCAGATCCGAGAGCGCATTAAGGCGGCTCGAGATCGACAAAAGAGCTACGCTGATAAAAAACGGAAACCATTAGAATTCGAGGTGAAGACAAAGCGTGGAAAGCTGAATCCACGATACATCAGACCATTCAAGATTTTGGAAAGAATTGGTACCGTTGCATACAAGTTGGAATTACCGGAAGAACTTAATGGAGTACATGATACGTTCCATGTATCCAACCTCAAGAAGAGTCCAACACAAGAAAACGTGAACATCCCTGTGGATGAATTGCATATTGATGACACCCTCCGATTTACAGAACAACCCGTTGAGGTTACCGACTGGAAAGTCAACAAGACCAGGATGAGCAATGTCAAACTTGTCAAAGTACGTTGGAACTCTAAGCACATACCCTAGTACACGTGGGAACGTGAAGACCAGTTCAAAGAAAAGTACCCCCACCTGTTCAAGAAAACTCCTGCGAGAGATAGATCAGCCTGAATTTCGGGATGAAATTCTATTAACGTGGGGAGAATGTGACAACTGGCACAAAACTGGTAATTTCCGTACACATTAATTATTATTTAATGACTGCAATTATATGCTTAAATGTCAACATTTTCTGATTTCATACTATACAAGTGAATTCATGCACGTTTTATACTACAAATATTGCTTTATACATTACTGAACAGCGTTGCATTAGAAATACTAGTAAACTCACCGGTAAGACACTGTGTGTCAACAATTCTGCAGAAAATAGTCAGACAAAAGAATTGGGGCCAAGGTGTAGGTCCAACATCAAGAATACAATAAAACCCAAGAGTACATACAAGGGTTAACATATAGATATTCCGGAAGCTAGAAAATGCACTAAAAAGCACCCGAAGCACACTTTAAATGCTGAATATTACACATTTCAGCAAAATTCAGCATTATGACAAGTTTATAACATGCAAAATCATGACTAAATGGTCCTGAATACTTCCTTAAGTGTCGGGAATTGAAAGGGGCACAAAAGGATACTTAAAGGACACTAAACGGTGCAATTTAGCACTTTAACGAACCGGTATTTAACCGAACAACCGGACATTACCCGGAACACTAAAATATTGCTAGAGCATTGTTTTAGTTTTTCTGAGCTAGTTATGGTCCCCGAACACTTAAACATTCTACATAAAGCATCCTACACACTAAACACTAGACTTAACATTTAACCTTCCACTAATTAACCTTTTACCATTTCAACTTACAATTAAACCCCCCCCCCCCCATATGTAATTTACGGCTCAAATGTGTGGCCCCACCCAAGATTTGTTTAAATCTTCTTCAAATCTTCCATAATATTCTCCTTGGAATTGTTGTGATCTTGTAAGTACTATAAGAAACACAAGAACCATTGGACATTAGAGATCTTGGATTATAAGTACACTTAACCATCACCTACATCTTCATCACCACTTCAACTCTTCTCCTCTCCCTCTCTAAAGCTCGGCCGAACTACCATCCATACACCACCATTATTTTCGATTTCCATTCATTCATTCCAAGTGTATCTCAAGGTGTATCAAGGTGATTTAGGAGGCTCGGTGCTCACGGAACTTGAAGGACCACTCTTGTGTGCTTTTATCCACCACATTTTCAACCTTGTTATTCCCTAGCTTTAAGCTAGTTGTAAGATTCTTGAACACCCTTGTTTAGATCACATTTTAGTGGTTAAAAGATATATTGTGAAGAAAATCATAAGAACACTAAAGAACATAAACTTGAATCTTGAAACATAAATATGAAATATGATGAAATATTGTTAGTATGATGTTGTTTTGTATATGTTGATAATTGCTTGTTGATTTCTTGGTAATATGATGTTGATCATCATGTGAAACTTGTTAGGTTATGATTAAAAACAAGATCTAACAAGATAAGAGGTGATTATGTGTTTACATAAAAATGATCATCTTCTTATTAAGACATGAACTTGATAATGAAATGATTTTCTTGTAAAGTAATAAACCAAGTGAACTAGTAATCTTGTAAATCCAAGACTTGTGAATGATTTTCCAAGAAAACCAAGTTTAAAATATGATTTCTAGAAAATCTTGGTTTTTACTTAAACCTACACTATTTTTAGTAGAAAAACAGGTGTATAAACTCTTATGAAACAATAAAAATACAATAGAAATATTTTTAGAAAAATCATCTTACAAGTTGTAAATGACTAAATCTTTCAAGAAAGTGATTTACAAACAAATAACCATGTTTTTAAGGGTAACTAAACCTACTAAATAACATGGTAAGTTACTACAAGTTTTCACAAAAACTTCAAGTTCATGATGTAGTGTGATTTACTTGACTTTGGCACTTGATAAGTGTTGAATAAGTTGTTGATTGTTGTGAGGATTTTAAACGAAAATAAACACATGTTTTGAAAACATGGGGAAACCTCCATTTTTAGGGGAAACTATGTCAAAATTTTTATAAATGTATCTAAAAATATGGAGAAACTTATTCCCTAAAAATGTATCTAAAAATATTTACCAAGGTTTCCCTAATTTTTGTGTTAAGAAATGATGATTTCTTCAAGATTAAAATCGATATTAAGTATGCATATTTTTGAGAAAAATATATATATATTTATTGATCACCAAATTTTGTGCTAAGTGTATGTAATATGTATTACATGTAATAGTGTATTAGGACTCGAAAATACACTAAATACTCCCGAGGAGTTAAAACACAAAAGTACACATACGACATGTATAGACAAATACAAAAGAATATATTTATGAAAATATATTACCTTATAGAATAAATAACTTGGATAAGTTATGAACATGAAATGAAGTTTTGAAAAAATACATAATTCGGGTGAAAAAAAATACAAGATACTTATATTTATTTTTGAGAAAATAATATAAGTAAGACACATAGTTAGAAATATAAATTGTTTTTAACACACAAAGAACAAATACATAAAAGATGGAGACTTGTACTTGTGCGATACAAGTCTAGTGACTAACGTTAATAAAAAACGTATAGGTCACGACACTATATAAGCAAAACCCGATGAAGTTTACTACGCAAGGAACGCAAAGTTGTGAGTTCATGTCCCCACTTTTAAACTTTTACTTGTTTTCTAACTTGGGGAAAATACATGTGTTATGGTATGTTGAATACAAAAACTAAGGAAAGACATTCTAGATCATGTCCCGAATAGGGTACCATAAGCCCCATTTATCAACGTATACATTCAGACCGTGGAACAAAAGGTTAGATCTAATGGGTTTCAGGCAACCCCACTCTTGGCCTACTTCTACCAATGAGTGCTTCTGTTCTCAGTCAAAGTCGAAAAAAATGCCTAGGTTTGGTGGCTTCCTATGTCGTGACACATGTTAGTGGCCTTGCAAACCACTAGCGATCTCATATTACTTACATTCACAGTACTCAGTTACAGATACGTTTTACAAGTTACATACCATGTTTTCATTCAAGTATTTAAACATTCAATACAGAAACTGCATGAATTCACACCAACATTATGTTGACGTTTATCCAAAAACTCACATGTATTTCAGGTAACTAAAGTGGATGTGCGCACGGTCTTACTCTTGCTCGTGGATGTGGTTTATGTTTGCTTTTAAATAAAGTTGTAAACTTTCAGACAATATGCTGTCTCGTGATGTAAACACTTAATCTATGTTTTCAGTAATGTAATGTTATCAGTATTTGAAGTTATTTTTACGAGCATGTAGTATGTTTACCTTTCGTATGCAATGAGAACCGTTCATGATCACACCTCGTGCTTCCACCTAAGAAAGGGGTGTGACAGATTGGTATCAGAGCTGCGATTGTAGTGAACCAGGATTCCTTCTCGAGTCTAGTCTACATTCTCTAGGATCCTTGCACGAAAACAATTTTCCAAAAAGTTTTCATTGCATAAAAATTTCCGCGACATCCACTACCTGAAAACTATTTACAAAGAGTCAAGAAAAGATACTACGAGACTTAGGGTACACTAGGTAGCACTTGTCTGTGATTAAGAAATACTTGTGATTATGTGTGATAACTGATCCTTACATATACTAGAAATAGAATATCTCAGGTATTCGTGACTTTGCCTGAAAACAATGACCTATCTGAAGGAAGAGATACGAGGATGAAACGAACTGTGCGGACTGTGCAAGGTGTTACGTAATTATGGATGCATACATAATTATGGAATTCAGTGCACAGAAACCACAGCAAGTCTTGTCACGTATAGATTCCCTCAGTACAAGAAAAGATCAAACGTGAACACCCCTCCCCCAGCCTATTAAATACTCTGCTGGAGTAATGATTTAGGGTATAATGACAAGAACCACCAACGTGAATATCTTATGACACAACAGTATTTATCTATTTATACATGCTTGTTGCTGTATGAATTGATACGTTTGGCGGATTGTTTGGTGTCACTTTTGTGGTATATGCCTGTATATATATACTACTGTTGTCTCGCGTGACGATATCAAACAAATGTCTAACCCTATTGTGTTGTGTTCTGTCAGAACATGGCACACAGAAGAGCTATGAACGCTCATGATCAACCTCCTCCTCTCCCACTGCCAAGAACTGCTGAAGAGCTGAACGCCCTACTGGAAGAAAGGATCTCCACAGCTATCGCTCGGTATAAGGAGAACCGCACCGAACAAAGTGGAGGACCAAGAAATGCCAGACGTAATGGGAATGGAGATTCATCTGGAGGAAATGCAGCTCAAAAACACTTTCAAGCAGTTCCTCGACTGCAAACCACTGAACTATGATGGCACTGGAGGTGCAGTGGCATTTGTACGCTGGACGGAAAAGACTGATGCCACTATCCATATGAGCAAGTGTACCACGGATCAACAAGTCACTTTTGCTACTGGGTTGTTTGTTGATGAAGCTTTGACTTGGTGGAATTTGCAAGTCTAGACTCTGGGTGATGATGCTGCGTATGGCATGTCTTGGGATGAACTGAAGGAGAAAATGAGAGAGAAGTATTGCTCTCGTGCTGAACTCCAAAGGTTGGAGACTGAGTTCTGGCACATAACCATGGAAGGTGCTGACATTACTGGTTATACCCGAAGGTTCCACAATCTGTCAAGGGTGATCCCCTATATGGTGACTCCCGAATTTAAGCGCGTTGAACGCTACATTTGGGGATTGGCCTCAGAATTTCGCAGCATGGTAACTTCGGCCAAACCTGCAACAATCACCGAGGCTGTAACTCTGGCTCTCAGCCTTACTAAAGATGTTGTTCGTATGAAGAAGCTATCGCTAGACCCTACTGAGGAGACCGAGATGCACGTTGAGTCGTCCAGTGACAAGAAAAGGAAGCATGCAAACCTGAATCAGGCAACCCGCAGCAACAACAAAGGTTCGAACAACAAGAAGCGTGATACTAACCCACCTATGGAGGCAAAAAACTTCGCGGCTGCAAACGACACAGCAACTAAGAAGTATCAGGGCACTCTGCCCAAATGCAACCGCTGTGACTATCACCATGTGGGAAATTGTCGCGTTGGGAAATGCGGGAACTGCGGGAGGTCAGGCCATCGTATCGAGGATTGTTGGGGAAAAGGTATTGGAGGCCACAATGTTCATGGTAATAGGAACGGGAATGGAAACCGTAACGGTGCTGGTAATGGAAACGATGGTGGAAATGGCAATGGCAATGGCAATGGTAACCGAAATGGTAATGGAGCTGGGCAGAACCAAGGATGCTTCAGTTGTGGAAGTAGGGATCATTTAATGAAAGACTGCCCAAGAAACAACGCTCAGGCTCAAGCATTCGTAATTGAAGCAAGGAACGCACGCGAGGACCCTAATGTGGTCACCGGTACGTTTCTCGTTAACAATCACTTTGCATCCATACTATTTGACACTGGCGCCGATTATAGCTTCATGTCTGTGGAATTTAAACGTATGCTTGGGATAGAATCTAGTAGATTAGATATTCCTTATTCCATAGAACTAGCCAATGGTAAACTTGTTGAATCGGGCGAAGTTGTTAGAGGTTGCACATTAGAACTTGGTGAACGAAGATTTAGCATCGATCTCTTACCTATTCAATTGGGTAGCTTCGATGTAGTGGTCGGGATGGACTGGTTGTCCAAGAACAAGGCTGAAGTTGTTTGTCACAAGAAAATCATTCGCATCCCTCTGACGAATGATGAAACTCTCATCGTCCATGGAGAAAAGCGAGACGCGCCTATGCGAATCATCAGAAGTATGAAGACACAGAAGTGCTTAAGGAAAGGATGTGTTGCTTTCCTAGCACACGTTGTAGATAAGAAGGCTGTGGAGCCGACACTCAAAGACATTCCTGTGGTGAAGGAATTCCCTGATGTTTTTGCCGAAGATCTGCCAGGACTCCCTCCACAACGACAAGTCGACTTCCGTATAGACTTGGTTCCAGGAGCCGCTCCTGTGGCCAAGGCACCCTATCGGCTTGCACCATCTGAGATGCAAGAATTACCTACACAACTCCAGGAGTTGTTGGATAAGGGATTCATAAGGCCAAGCTTCTCACCCTAGGGAGCTCCAGTATTGTTCGTGAAGAAAAAGGATGGAACTCTGCGGATGTGTATCGATTACAGAGAACTGAACAAGCTCACAATCAAGAATCGGTACCCACTACCGAGGATTGACGACTTATTTGATCAATTGCAAGGGTCAAGCTACTATTCCAAGATCGACCTTCGATCTGGATACCATCAGTTAAGAATCTAAGAGGAAAGCGTACCAAAGACTGCATTCAGAACACGTTATGGGCATTACGAGTTTCTTGTGATGCCATTCGGACTGACGAACGTGCCAGCGGTATTTATGGATCTAATGAACCGTGTATGCAAACCATATCTCGATAATTTCGTGATTGTATTTATCGATGATATCCTGATTTACTCACGAACGAGAAAAGAGCATGAGCAACACCTCAGAACCATTTTGGAACTACTGAAGAAAGAGAAACTTTATGCGAAATTCTCAAAGTGCGAATTCTGGATTCGCGAAGTACAGTTTCTTGGTCACGTTGTGAACGAGAAGGGCATTCAAGTAGACCCATCCAAGATAGAAGCAATAAAGAATTAGGAAGCCCCCAAATCCCCAACTGAAGTTCGTTAATTTTTGGGCTTAGCGGGCTATTACGACTGGGGTGATAAGCAGGAAGAAGCCTTCCAACTGCTCAAAAATAAGCTATGCGATGCACCAATACTATCATTACCCGGAGGCACTGAAGACTTCGTGGTATACTGCGACGCTTCACGACAAGGTTTAGGTTGCGTGCTCATGCAACACCGGAAGTCATCGCTTATGATTCAAGACAATTGAAGGTACATGAAAGAAACTATACCACTCACGACTTGGAACTCGGCGCGGTGGTATTCGCCTTGAAGATTTGGCGACATTATTTATATGGCACTCGATGTACAATTTTCACGGATCACAAAAGCCTGCAACACATATTTGATCAAAAGGAGTTAATCATGCGTCAGCGACGATGGGTTGAGTTGCTGAACGACTATAACTGTGAGAATAAGTACCGTCCTGGAAAGGCAAACGTTGTAGCAGACGCGCTAAGTCGAAAAGAAAGGGTTAAGACCCTAAGGGTTCGAGCAATGGAAATGACTATTCGGACGAACCTCACCGCACGCATTCGTGACACACAACAAGAAGCCCTGAAAGGGAAATACCGTAGAGCTGAATACCTCCGAGGTATGCTGAAGAATATGGTGCCAAACAAATAGGAAACCTTGTACTTTAAGGGGTGTATTTGGGTTCCGCTCTATGGCAACATTCGAGAAGTCATCCTTGATGAAACTCACAAATCGAGATACTCGATCCATCCAGGATCAGAAAAAATGTATCAAGACTTGAAAGAATACTATTGGTGGCCGAGACTTAAAAGCGATGTTGCTGTTTATGTTGGAAAGTGCCTAACCTATGCGAAGGTTAAGGCTGAATATTAGAAACCGTCTGGCCTACTGCAACAACCAGAGATACCCATGTGGAAGTGGGAGCAAATCTCAATGGACTTCATAACAAAATTACCCAAGACCCCCAGGGGGCACGATATGATATGGGTAATAGTTGATCGATTAACGAAATCTGCGCATTTCCTACCGATCCGAGAGAAAGACAACACTAGAAAGCTTGCTGAGATATACTTAAAAGAAATTGTGGCACGTCATGGAGTGCCTATCTCAATCATTTCAGATAGAGATGGACGCTTTGTCTCAAGAATCTGGCATTCCTTTCAGGAAGGCTTTGGATCTCAACTAGATCTAAGCACGGCCTTCCATCCGCAAACAGACGGCCAGATCGAACGAACCATACAAACATTAGAAGATATGCTTCGCGCATATGTCATGGACTTAGGCGGCAGCTGGGATACTCATCTACCTTTAGTTGAGTTTTCCTTCAATAACAGTTATCATTCAAGCATAAAGGCCGCACCGTTCGAAGCTCTATATGGCCGCAAATGCCGATCGCCATTATGTTGGGCAGACACTCGAGACAAACGTATGGTTGATCCTGAACTTGTGCAAGAGACAACCGACAAGGTAATGCAGATCTGAGAGCGCATTAAGGCAGCTCGATATCGACAAAAGAGCTACGCTGATAAAAGACGGAAACCATTAGAATTCGAGGTGGGAGACAAAGTTTTGTTGAAAGTCTCAACTTGGAAGGGCATAGTAAGATTCGGAAAGTGTGGAAAGCTGAATCCACGATACATCGGACCATTCAAGATTTTGGAAAGAATTGGTACCGTGGCATACAAGTTGGAATTACCGGAAGAACTTAATGGAGTACATGATACGTTCCATGTATCCAACCTCAAGAAGAGTCCAACACAAGAAAACGTGATCATCCCTGCGGATGAAGTGCGTATTGATGACACCCTCCGATTTACAGAACAACCCGTTGATGTTACCGACTGGAAAGTTAACAAGACCAGGATGATCAATGTCAAACTTGTCAAAGTACGTTGGAACTCTAAGCACGGACCCGAGTACACGTGGGAACGTGAAGACCAGTTCAAAGAAAAGTACCCCCACCTGTTCAAGAAAACTCCTGCGAGAGATAGATCAGCCGGAATTTCGGGACGAAATTCTTTTAACGGGGGGAGACTGTGACAACTGGCACAAAGCCGGTTATTTCTGTACACTTTAATTATTATTTAATGACTGCAATTGTTAGTGCACTATGTCTGTGGACTTCGTCTTGTATCGAGTCATGTAATAGGATAGAATAATCAGTGCTCGGGTTGCTAGAAACAAATTTTCATGAGTTTGTAGCTAATTCCACTTGAAACTGTCAATGACCATTTCAAACGGAATTAACAAAGTTAATTCCGCTTGAAAGTGTCTTTAGTCGTTTCAAACGGAATTACATCTAGTATAAATAGGAGCACTTGCTGTTTCATTTAAAACGGAATTAGGTCTTGTGATTCGGTAACGAAGTGCTGCCGAATTGTCTCCAGGTGCTGTAAAACTATTATATCAATACAAGAGACATTATAATTGAATTGAGCATCCGTGTCATTGATTCTGCCTTTGATTCGGATAAAAAACTCTTCTGATCGACTCATTCAGGTCGCACAACGATCCTACAAGTGGTATCAGAGCAGGATGTTAATTCCTACATTAGGAAAGGATTCTGAGCAAAACAAGAAAGATATTGGCTCAGAGTTTCATCAAGTTCCACCACCAGAAAAGTTTGTATTTTATGATGATGAAAAGGTCGAAAAAGCTTTCAACATGGTAGATCAATTGCCAGATAACATTGACATAACCTATTCCAAATCTGATGATTCTAGTGATTCAGAGGTGGTAGGTAAGGTCGTTGAAAGTGTGTTGAAAGAAGAGTCAGTTGGTACAGGTAAATCTGAATCACATGATGAAAATGAAGGTAATTTTCATGATGGATATCTGAAAAACTCAAAATCTGAGAAAAATCTGGATGATGATTCAAAAGGATTGGTTTATACCATGATTGGATCGGACAAATTATTCTTAGATGTTGTATTCCCAATTCAGAATGTGATTGCAGAAAAGGTTGATAAAGTTTTCAAGATGGTTGAAATTGAAAAGTCTGAGATTTCAAAGTTTGCTGGAAAAGGTCACAAAACTTTTTATAACAAACCTGGTTACAAGAAGAAAAATATGAAGGCTGGGTTGGGTTATAAAAAGAGACAAAATCAATATAAAAATGAAACAAAAAATTTTCAGGCAAAGATGAATTTTGTTCAAGGAAAAAGTTTTGAAGAAGAAAAAGAACTTCAATTTAGACGTCAGTCTAATGAAGAGTTCTATGCTCAAAAGAAAAAGCAACAACCACAGGTCAAAGATGTGTCCAAGAGAACATGTTTCAAATGTGATCAAATAGGACATCTTGCACGAAATTGTCCAAATCTGAAACCTGTGGATGTTGACAAAAAGAAGTCTGAAAATGTTGAGAAACAGAAATCTGAGGATGTGAAACACAGGTCAACCAGATTTGACTCAAAGCAAACTTGGAGGTACAACATAAACAAGTTTGTTTCGAACCAAACTTGGAAATCAAAATCTAATAAGTTCGATTCAAGACAGACCTGGAATTCTCACACACCCAGATTCAGAACAACACAAAGTTGGAAACCAATTGTTGATATGACAAAACCCCAAGAGTTTTGGAAACCAAAAGTTGTTGTTCAAAATCAAAAAGTTCAAAAAGAGTCACATTTTTTAAAAAGAGGTACTCCGAAAGGTCAAACATGGAGTGTTAAGAAACAAGTGACTTCGGTAAAAGATGAGAAAGATGAAAAAGTCTTTGTTTAGAATGACAAAGATTTTCCGAAGTTGAATGAAGTATATTGTGTTGAAATGCCTAAGGTTCAACAGACCTGGGCTAAATTGTTCAAGTAATCAAGTAGTCTGAATGTGCAGGTGCTCAACAAAACCGAAGATTGTGAGAATGGAAGTTGGAGCAGCCTGGCACAACAGGAGGAGAAGGCTGCTGAACCCTGGTTTGGTTAAACAGGGAGTTTATTTGTTTTCTCTATATAAATAAACAATTTTTCAAAAACCCTAAAAAAATGAAAAATTTTGAAAAACAAAAAAATATGTTTGTTTTTAAATTTGTCAAATATTAAAAAATTCAAAAATATGTTACTTGAATACGCTGAAACCCTCACGGCTGAAAAAAAAATGATTAATTTCACAAGATTGAAAAACGGTTTTCAAACTGTAAAATATCAATGTGTTGTAAATCATGGGGGTATGTTAGATTTTCTGTAAATCAGTACATGAGAAGCAGAAAATGGATGGCGAGACAAAGCTATCAGTATTGGTTGTAAAATTTTCTTTAAAATGATTTTTCATTTTAGGGGGAGTATTGTTGTTAGAAAATACAAAAACATTTAAAAATTTGAAAAAGTCAAAAAACATGATAAAATTCAAAAATTGAGTTTTTGTGTAAAAAGAGGAAATGATATTACATCAGTAGACAGTTACAGTATGCTAAAGAAATGTAATGATTATATAGCATTAAACAGTCTCACTGATGATATGCCGATAGGTTTTTATACATTTAGTAAACTTTTTCGGGATATAAACTTAAATTCAAACTTGCTTATTTCATGGGGAACACTACTTGGATATATAGGTAACCCCTGAAATCTCGTTTGAAGGACCCCTCTTTCTGAGATACTAGGTCTTTATGCTTAGTGATATCTGGGGTATAATCCCGGGACTTCTGATTTTGCGGAAGCAATGGCCTACTCCCCGTATAATAATTTCTGCTTGCTTGAAATATAGCGCCGCTCTCAGAATAAAAAATGATGAAACATTGAAAAATGCTAATCATGTGCTGTTGAATAAAAGATCCTCTAAAGGGGACACACCAAAAGTCGAAGCCGTCATCTCTCTGCTGAACGGAAGTTCTGACCTGAGCTCTCACGGTTCCTCGCAATTTAACCCCTTACAGATATCATCTAGGTATACTCACCTGTAAGACTGAATATTGGGATCTGCATACGGTAGTATATTCAAGAGGTGGGACACATGAATGAGTTTAAGTTCCTAAAATATCTAATTTGTATCCTGAATCAGTTAAAGTTTGTGTGAAAATTTAAGTGGATCAGTATATCGACAATCTAAGTGAATTGTTTAATTCTTAATGTGTAACTAAGCTCAACGGTACTTGTGACTTGTCAGAAACTGATATGATCCTCTAACGCAAACTCAAACAAAAATATTGTATGTAAATATGTTTGTAAATATTTCTATACTGCTTTATATTTCAGAAAATACAAAAAGATTTTTTATTCTGTTTTATTTTCGACAACCGATGTCTGAAATGCTGAGTGTCAAAATCTAAGTAAGCGGATTGTGTTTCTAAAAATAAAACAAGTTCATTAATTTGAAACTTGAATTTTTAACAAAAATAAAAAACAGTTTGTGATAACTCCAAGGTCATTAGTTTGGACTTGGATGATTAACTGTGAGGGATTTGGATGCTTATATTGTTAAATAGCCAGTTTCCGATTCTTTTTAATGAAACTGACAAAATCATGAAATTTGTTGAAAAGTGTTAGTTTAGAAAGTTTGAGTGAGCCAGGTTTTCAATCCTGGAAATTCAAAATGTTGTTACTTATAAATGTATGAGTGTTGCAGATGTGATATCAGACTACGATCCTGACAGCTAAGTCTAAAGGGGGAGTCTGAAGACGAGCTCAAAGCAAGGGGGAGCTTGTAACCAGAAAGCAAGGGGTCGATCTCTAAAGCACGAAAGCTTAACGAAAGGGGGAGCCTGAAGAAGCTGTTAATGTTAGAGACAAAGACAGATTAAAGAAAAAGATTGATGGATGCTTACAGTGTTAGAAAATTTGCATAGAGCATGAAGACTTATCAAGACTGAAGATGTGTCATGATAAGGACTCAACACTGAAGACTTCGTCAACATCCAAGGGGGAGCCTGTTAGTGCACTATGTCTGTGGAATTTGTCTTGTATCGAGTCATGTAATAGGATAGAATAATCAGTGCCCGAGTTGCTAGAAACTGATTTTCCTGAGTTTGTAGCTAATTCCGCTTGAAACTGTCAATGACCATTTCAAACGGAATTAACAAAGTTAATTCCGCTTGAAAGTGTCTTTGGTCGTTTCAAACGGAATTACATCTAGTATAAATAGGAGCACTTGCTGTTTCATTTAAAACGGAATTAGGTCTTGTGAATCGGTAACGAAGTGCTGCTGAATTCTCTCCAGGTGCTGTAAAACTATTATATCAATACAAGAGACATTATAATTGAATTGAGCGTCCGTGTCATTGATTCCGCCTTTGATTCGGATAAACAACTCTTCTGATCGACTCATTCAGGTCGCACAACGATCCTACAGTAATTATGTGCTTAAATGTCAACATTTTCTGATTTCATACTATACAAGTGAATTCATGCACATTTTATACTACAAATATTGCTTTATACATTAATGAACAGCGTTGCGTCAGAAATACTAGTAAACTCACCGGTAAGACACTTTGTGTCAACAATTCTGCAGAAAACAGTCAGACAAAAGAATTGGGGCCTAGGTGTAGGTCCAACGTCAAGAATACAATAAAACCCAAGAGTACATACAAGGGTTAACATATAGACATTCCGGAAGCTAGAAAATGCACAAAAAAGCACCCGAAGCACACTTTAAATGCTGAATATTACACACTTTAACAAAATTCAGCATTATGACAAGTTTATAACATGCAAAAACATGACTAAATGGTCCTGAATACTTCCCTAAGTGTCGGGAATTGAAAGGGGCACAAAAGGATACTTAAAGGACACTAAACGGTGCAATTTGGCACTTTAACGAACCGGTATTTAACCGAACAACCGGACATTACCCGAAACACTAAAATATTGCTAGAAGCATTGTTTTAGTTTTTATGAGCTAGTTATGGTCCCCGAACACTTAAACATTCTACATAAAGCATCCTACACACTAAACACTAGACTTAACATTTAACCTTCCACTAATTAACCTTTTACCATTTCAACTTACAATTAACCCCCCCCCCATATGTAATTTACGGCACAAATGTGTGGCCCCACCCAAGATTTGTTTAAATCTTCTTCAAATCTTCCATAATATTCTCCTTGGAATTGTTGTGATCTTGTAAGTACTATAAGAAACACAAGAACCATTGGACATTAGAGATCTTGGATTATAAGTACACTTAACCATCACCAACATCTTCATCACCACTTCAACTTTTCTCCTCTCCTTCTCTAAAGCTCGGCCGAACTACCATCCATACACCACCATTATTTTCGATTTCCATTCATTCATTCCAAGTGTATCTCAAGGTGTATCAAGGTGATTTAGGAGGCTCGGTGCTCACGGAACTTGAAGGACCTCTCTTGAGTGTTTTATCCACCACATTTTCAACCTTGTTATTCCCTAGCTTTAAGCTAGTTGTAAGATTCTTGAACACCCTTGTTTACTTCACATTTTAGTGGTTAAAAGATATATTGTGATGAAAATCATAAGAACACTAAAGAACATAAACTTGAAGGTTTAAACATAAATATGAAATATGATGAAATATTGTTAGTATGATGTTGTTTTGTATATGTTGATAATTGCTTGTTGATTTCTTGGTAATATGATGTTGAACATCATGTGAAACTTGTTAGGTTATGATTAAAAACATGATCTAACAAGATAAGAGGTGATTATGTGTTTACATAAAAATGATCATCTTCTTATTAAGACATGAACTTGATAATGAAATGATTTTCTTGTAAAGTAATATACCAAGTGAACTAGTAATCTTGTAAATCCAAGACTTGTGAATGATTTTCCAAGAAAACCAAGTTTAAAATATGATTTTTAGAAGATATTGGTTTTTACTTAAACCTACACTATTTTTAGTAGAAAAACAAGTGTATAAACAATTATGAAACAAGAAAAATACAAAAGAAATATTTTTAGAAAAATCATCTTACAAGTTGTAAATGACTAAATCTTTCAAGAAAGTGATTTACAAACAAATAACCATGTTTTTAAAGGTAACTAAACCTACTAAATAACATGGAAGTTACTACAAGTTTTCACAAAAACTTCAAGTTCATGATGTGGTGTGATTTACTTGATTTTGGCACTTGATAAGTGTTGAATAAGTAGTTGATTGTTGTGATGATTTTAAAAGAAAATAAACACATGTTTTGAAAACATGGGGAAACCTCCATTTTTAGGGGAAACTATGTAATAAAAATTTTGACACTTAGAAAAATACAAGTTTTTGAGAAACTTATTCCCTAAAAATGTTTCTAAAAATATTTACCAAGGTTTCCCTAATTTTTGTGTTAAGAAATGATGATTTCTTCAAGATTAAAATCGATATTAAGTATGTATATTTTTGAGAAAAATATATATATATTGATCACCAAATTTTGTGCTAAGTGTATGTAATATGTATTACATGTAATAGTGTATTAGGACTCGAAAATACACTAAATACTCCCGAGGAGTGAAAATACAAAAATTCACATTCGACATGTATAGACAAATACAAAAGAATATATTTATGAAAATATATTACTTGATAGAATAAATAACTTGGACAAGTTATGAACATGAAATGAAGTTTTGAACAAATACATAATTCGGGTGAAAAAAAAAATACAAGATACTTATATTTATTTTTGAGAAAATAATATAAGTAAGACACATAGTTAAAAATATAAATTGTTTTTTACACACAAAGAACAAATACATAAAAGATGGTGACTTGTACTTGTGCGATACAAGTCTAGTGACTAACGTTAATAAAACACGTATAGGTCACGACGCTATATAAGCAAAACCCGGTGAAGTTTACGGCGCAAAGAACGCAAAGTTGTGAGTTCATGTCCCCACTTTTAAACTTTTACTTGTTTTCTAACTTGGGGAAAATATATGTGTTATGGTATGTTGAATACAAAAACTAAGGAAAGACATTCTAGATCATGTCCCGAATAGGGTACCATAAGCACCATTAATCAACGTATACATTCAGACCACGGAATAAAAGTTAGATTTAATGGGTTTCAGGCAACCCCACTCTTGGCCTACTTCTACCAATGAGTGCTTCTGTGTCTCAGTCAAAGTCGAAAAAAATGCCTAGGTTTGGTGGCTTCCTATGTCGTGACACATGTTAGTGGCCTTGTAAACCACTAGCAATCTCATATTACTTACATTCACAGTACTCAGTTACAGATACGTTTTACAAGTTACATACCATGTTTTCATTCAAGTATTTAAACATTCAATACAAAAACTGCATGACTTCACACCAGCATTATGTTGACGTTTTTCCAAAAAACTCACATGTATTTCAGGTAACTAAAGTGGATGTGCGCACTGTCCTACTCTTGCTCGTGCATGTGGTTTATGTTTGCTTTTGAATAGAGTTGTAAACTTTCAGACAATATGCTGTCTCGTGATGTAAACACTTACTCTATTTTTTCAGTAATGTAATGTTATCAGTATTTGAAGTTATTTTTACGAGCATGTAGTATGTTTACCTTTCGTATGCAATGAGAACCTTTCATGATCACACCTCGTGCTTCCACCTAAGAAAGGGGTGTGACATATAACCCCTGGAGGTTATTCCCTATACAACTATGGTTACAATATGTGTTTGGTAGGATCCTAATGATCGACCAAACGGGTCGGGTTCGAAAGTCTAAGCAGTTGTCAAGACTGCTTGACTTACGACCCTAAATAAGCACTAAACTAGAAGTGACGAGTTAAACATGTTTAACTAAGTTAGAAAACTGATTTTATATTAAAACAAAGTGTTTTGATACCCGAAAATAGTTTCATCGCAAAATGCACTTAAATGTGCATTTTGACCAAAACTTTGACTCGTCACTTCGACTAGTCAACGTGGTAATCAGTAGGTATAATTGCAAGGGACTATAACCATCGTCATTATGATCACATTGCAAAGTTCAATTGAACCTTTGTCTTGACCAATTCATGGTCAAAGCCAAAAGTCAAACATTGTTTGACTTCTAGCTTGAAATAAATAAACAAGACTAGGAAGAACACATACAAGTGTTCTAGGATGGAAAGAAGACTAGAAAACTCAGGTAGGAAGCCTCCAACAAATGTGGTAGCCTCCACTTAGAGTTTAGGAGATAAGAAGAATGGAATGAGCAATGGATGAAGCAAAGGTGATGGGTATTTATAGTGTTTCATGGATTTCTAAGATTATTACATGTGTTTATGTGTTCTCCAAGGATTAATCCACACCATACAAGTGTTAGGATCTGATTAGTAGGCTTGTAGAACACATTACTTGGTCCCCAAACAAGAAAACAAGCAACAAAAACCATCAATTCAGCTGATTTTAATGAAAAACCAGCTTTTGTCTCTGATGTGCCTCGCCCCCCGCGAGCCAGATAGCGCAGCGGGTCGCTCCCAGTGAGCCACTTTAGACAGAAGTTTCAAAAGTTGGTAGAAATGGTCCATGCAGCTCTAAAACTTGTTTTTCGACGTGGTTAACCCCCGTTAACCCAATTTCAAGGCTTTATAAGGATGTTAAAGCATAGGAGACTTGAGATGTGCTTGGAAATATTGTGGATGTCGGTTCGTTTGGTCATACGATCACGTTTTTCGGTTAATTACGATGAAACTCGAACGGACGTGAAAACGATCCAAATTACGCGACGAATGGTATTTTTGCATTCCCATCACTAAAATACAATATTTTAATTATTACAAAAATTTTTGGGTGTGTGAATATGGTCAGAATGCAGAATATGTAAGAAAATGCACACTTGCGCAGTTTTAACGCTTTTAGTCCCTGTGACCGAATAAGCATATTTTCACACAACGAACCCCTCAAAACTTATTTCTAAGTTAGGTTAAGGGTATTTAGGGTATGTTTAGCTTATGACCTTGTTCCGGAGTGTACGTTGCTACGAGAATCGGCAGACTTTCATAGTTTGTTGTAAATAGTCCTTGTGATCGAATAAACTTGTGTTTGCCATACCGAATCCTTCAAAACTTATTTCTAAGTTATGTAAAGGATATTTAGGGAATGTTTCGCTTATGTCACTATTCCGGAGTGTAAGTTGCGTTAAACTAATTACGTTTGTGTAAAATTTTATGTAAAACTTCCAGAAAAGCTTCTCGAGAGTTCGAAATCATACGAAATTTGACATGTGTAATTGTCACATGTAATTATACAAATATCGGGAATGAAACACATGATTTCATTGGATTTGTAATTGTATGATGGTCGTAGAGGCACAAATGTCACAGTCTCCCCTACTTTAGAAACTTTCGTCCCGTAATTTAATTTAGAGGAAACTTGTAAAGACAGATGTGGATGATTCGCTTTCAAATAAATCCTCCATTCCCTAAGTAAAACTCTAGGCCACGTCCAGATTTCAAGCGAACTTTGTTAATTGTATTCGTCTGTTGTCTATAGGAAAGAGTTCAGATCATGAAGATTTAAACTTCATTCCAATAGATAGGCGTATGATTGTACCAAACCTCAAGAGCCTCATGTAATTGTCAAAGTGATGTCCTTGTTGCAGCAAACTATGAAGAGTGTGTAAATTTGACAAGGAGTTGGAGTTTCGAACAACTGATGGAAAGGATGTTTCCTATGAAGACTATTATAGGAAACTTGTGTGTGCTTGAAATTTGAGTCAGATAGATAAAACAACATTGGTCAAGGTCCAGAACTTCTAGTCACTTAAATAACGCTACATTTGCAATGTAATAAGGAACACTTATATATAGGAAGTACCATCGGCGTATCCACCATGCCCTTATTACATTGTTCCCGTTTCGTTATTCTTATCACTATAGGTTCTTACAAATGACAAAACTTGATGTGGTTTATGTGCACTGAATTCCATAATTATGTATGCATCCATAATTACGTAATTCCTTGCACAGTCCGCACATTTCATTTTATGATGTGTAGGGGAATAAAAAATCAAACGAACAATCCTGTGATGACTTGACTAGACCAGACCACCATAGGGTCTCTTTAACTAGATCAACAAATGATCTCTTTAAATAGACCACCAAAGAGTCTCTTCAACTAGATCACCAAAGGATCTCTTTAATAGATCGACGACCGATCTCTTAAACTAGATCAACAAATGATCTCTTTAACTAGATTGACGAATCAATCTCTTTAACTAGACCACCAAAGGGTCTCTTTAACTAGATTAACAGATGATCTCTTTAACTTTGGAATAGTACTTTAAAATCCAAGGGTCTTAACTATTGCATAGAAGCCCATTAAGGATTTAAGATAGTACTTTTGGATATTCTTCGAAGAATCTATCATATGAAGATATGGAAGATTCTACAAGGATTTGGATAGCGACCATTTGAATCACACAGACACATAAACACATAATCACATAATTGTTTACTTGGTCATCAACTTGTACATAAGCATTTAAAGTACACAAGGAATTCAATCAATGGACTTCAATTAGTACTTTAAACATCCTCAAGAATCTAACTATGAAGATAGCAAGATCTTATAAGGATTTGGGATTCGTGTAGCGAAAAATGTTTCGAAACCTTTTATTAGGTATGCTAAGTCAACATACGAAGTGAAGTGTTCATGAAATCAAGGTGCAAGATATGCTAAGACAACATACGAAGCAAAAAGGATCCTTGAAATCAATGTGCTAGGCATGCTAAGTCAACATACAAAGCGAAGTGTTCATGAAATCCAGGTGCTAGATATGCTAAGTCAATATATGAAGCAAAAAGGATCCTTGAAATCAATGTGGTAGGCATGCTAAGTCAACATACGAAGCAGAATGTCCTTGAAAATCATGTACTACGTATGTTAAGTCAACATATGAGCAGAATGTCCTTGAAAATCGTGTACTACGTATGTTAAGTTAACATACGAGCAAAATGTCCTTGAAAATCGTGCACTACGTATACTAAGTCAACATACGAGTAGAATGTCTTTGAAAACTATGCATGGGATCTTTGAAAATATGTTTAATGTTTTGAAATCATATGAAATGCCCTTAAAATAATGTATGAGGTTTTTGAAAATAGGGATAATGTTTTAGAAGTTATGCACTTGGTATATTAAGTAAATATACTATGTTAAAATGTTTTTAAACCATATGAAATGTTTTTGAAATCATGTATGATGTTTTTGAAATCATGTATGATGTTTTTGAAATCATATACTATGTATATTGTCATGAAAACCAGAATGTAATGATATGTACATAGACATATCGCATAAGACCAATTAGGGAGTTATGAAAAGTACCCTTAGATATCCAAGCAAGGATTTAAAGTGGTACTTTGAGTATTTTTCAAGAGGTATAACTTGTACCTTATACTTTGTTTCTTTTTAGATGAAATGAGTACTTAGGATTTTTGTGATCACGAGCGATCACAAAATGGAAGAACTATGAGAGTAGTTTGTCTTGCAATGAACATGGTTCCTTGGTGTCGGTATCGTAGGGGTATGCCATACATACACGTGTTCACATTGATTTTGTAAATAAAATGGAAACGACCAAATTTATTTATAGAACAACCAAAATGTTTGAAGATCCTTGGAAAGTAAATAGAAACAAAAAAGTTTAAGTGTTTATTCAGACATTAGCACAAGCCTTGATATTGCCAGTGTTAATCTTGTGTCCATTCGTTGAGTCGTCATTTTCCAGCCAGATTAATTGAAGTGGTTAGGATAACCACAATTGAAGCAGGTTCCTTGTGGGTAGTTAGGAGAAACATGTATCGCATGAAGGGTTGCGATAGGTTGAGTATGAAATGCCATAGCTTTGTTTGGCTTAGTGGCTGAACGACAGACATTTGCTATATATCCAAAACGTCCACAGTTTGAACATTTTTGGCATTGGGCACTAGCATAGTGATGATGGTTACATTGATTGCACAGACGGGCTTTTCCTCTGTATAGCTTCTTAGCTGGTGGTGATGCCACCTGGCTAGTTCCCACTTGGTTAAGCGGAACTGGAGCCATTGCTGTAAGATTCCTTGAAGCTTTACGCTTCTTTGATCTTCTTGAAGGCTTGGCTTTTGCCTCTTGAGTAGTTTCATCATTGAGATGAGACATGGCGACAGCTAACTTAATGGTCCCACAGAGTACTATGCTTAGTTGTTGGGCAATTGTAGCAGCTAGTTCAGACCTTTGAGTATCGCTGCGATGAGGAGGCATTCTAAAGATAGTGGAAAATATGAGAGAAAACAAGTGAGATGTTACCGGATAATCAAAACTGATCATTAAAAATATCAGCGAAGCATGAGGATTGTGACCATTTGTTCGTAACTTAAAACAAACAAACAAACGACATGGTGACTGATCAAAGTAAATGGGTCTTTATAATGTATCGCGAAGATATGATTTAGCCTATAGGTGGACACTCACCCCAAGAGTTCCCAGGTAAGATTGACTTGTCCGGTGATGCGGATTTATACGAACACTCTAGCCATAGACAGAAAACTCAAAGTACAGGCACCCACCCTTCCGGATTGCACATATTCACATTATTAAAACCCAAACTTTTACTAGATTTTGAAAACACCAAAGGCTCAAAAAGCCTAAAACAAACCATCTAAGGATAGATGATTTCTCGTGAAGTTTTGGAAAAATTTTGACTCAATAGATTGAATTGTGTTTTGTTTTGTTTTTCTTAATTACCTAAGGATAGGTGATTGGTATTGTATTAAGAATCTAAACGCATGTTTACTTGCGTTAGCGTCCTAGAAAGGTTATAGACTAGGTCAAGAGTATTACTAATAACCTAATTCCCTATAACCATGGCTTTGATACCAACTCTTCTGTAACACCCCGACCGCGTAATACAACAAACCGCAGCGGAAACGTCAGGGAGTCATGTCACAAAATCATTGTTTCACAACACATGGTATTTGAAGTTTCGTTTTATCTCCTTAATAGATTCGTTGTTTTGATATAGACCAAATAATTACAAACAATTGTCTTTCAAGTTTTAAGGTTACTAAGGCCTGACGTGCTGTCGTAGTACACGCAAATTTAATCCAAATTACAACTAGTAGATAGCAGTAAATGGGTATCGAACACCGGGAGTTTATGGAAAATGTGTTGATTCTATAGTCTTGCAAATTAACTACAATTAACCTAATGTGCATAAATTAAAGATCAAGAGTTTGGATTGTTTGATTTAAAAACTAAGTTATCAACTAATTGCTAATCAAGATTGGATTGTAATTCAGATTATGAGAACAATGACCATCTTAGGGTTCGGTTTCTTTTAACACTTGTGCAAAATTCCAACTAGAAAGAGTTACATAGACATAACTCATGTACAAACATTTGTTGTGATAAAAAGGGAACAAAGTACTCGGATTATATTAACGCGAGGTTGTTTCCCGATGATCAATCAATCAATATCCAACCCTAACCCTACCCGTGATATCTCGATTGTCAACGACACCAAGAACGTATGATTTTGACTAGAATTGAAACATCAATTAACAAGCTACAATCAAATACTCATACACCATGATAAATATAGCAAACATACCAAGTTATCATTCTAGAAATAAAGGAAAAACACACAAGAGTTATAGGAAAACCTTCACCTAAGATGATCACCAAAAATTTAGCCGGACATTGTTCAGTGGATCATCATAACATCAAAGTTAAAGTTCATACGAATCGAAAACTAAACCCGAATGTTAGAAATTGTTCCCAAATAGTATCCAAAGCCAAAATTCGCCCACCAAGTGCAGAAAAACGTTCCCAATCATGAATGACATGAAAAGACACATGAAAACGGTTTTATTTTGAGCAGTTACGTTTTTCCTCGCTGGCTCTACTGTAACTTACGGTAGCTACCGTAAGTTTCGGTAGACTTCAAGTTGTTACGCTAGCTTGAGACTGTGGTACGGTGGATCCAGGAAGTTTCAGGGGCTACTGTAATTTACTGTAGCCACCGTAAATTACGGTGGACCCCTGGATTTCTTGTTTTGTTTCTTCTTTCCATCCATGCTTGTCCCGTTCCACTCCATTCCATCCAAAGCAGCGTTTTCCCCATTTTAAGCTCCAAAACGTACCTGAAACATAAGCAATTGTAGTCATCTAATTCAAGATAATTACGCGATCAAATGCGGGATTAACATATCTTTTAACATCTTAAAGGTTTGTCCTATGGACCACATGTAGGATCGTTTTCAGACCCGAACGAGTAGATCAGAAGAGTTTTTCTCAATACGAAAGGCGGAAACAGACGTATTGAGTTCAATTCAGCAAGATATACTCATTAACTGTCGATATTATTGATTTGATGACAATTTACAGCGAGTCGACACTTCGGCAGCAGTTCGGTACTGAAACCGGAATCGGAATCGTTACAAATGAAATCAAGACACCACTATATATAGGCAACTTAATTTCGTTTGAACATGTCTCAAACGGAATTACCTTCATGCGGAATTAGCTTCAAACTGAATTAACATGGTAATTTCGTTTGAAACTGTCATGACACTTTCAAGCGGAATTACAATATCTAGTTCCGTTTGAACTTGCCTCTCATCCTATTTTTGACACTTTTCGCGAATAACGTGCCCTGATCTATCTGAATACAAACAAGACTCGATACAAGACGAAGTCGACAGACGGATGCACCAACAGACTTGTACGATCGTTTCAGTCCCGAACGAGTCGATCAGAAGAGTTTTTCTCAACACGAAAGGAGAAAACAGACGTATTGAGTTCAATTCAGCAAGATATACTCATTAACTGTTGATATTATTGATTTGATGACAATTTACAGCGAGTCGACACTTCGGCAGCAGTTCGATACTGAAAACGGAATCGTTACAAATGAAATCAAGACACCACTATATATAGGCAAGTTAATTTCGTTTGAACATGTCTCAAATGGAATTACCTTCATGCGGAATTAGCTTCAAACAGAATTAACATGGTAATTTCGTTTGAAACTGTCATGATACTTTCAAACGGAATTACAATATCTAATTCCGTTTGAACTTGCCTTTCATCCTATTTTTTACACTTTTCTTGAATAACGTGCCCTGATCTATCTGAATACAAACAAGACTCGATACAAGACGAATGTCACACCCCCAAAATCCACTCGCGGAATACCACCGCTTGGAGGCGTGACATGACCAGGATCAAGCCACCAATCATATTGAACATAAGTATATAGTAAAAGTCATTCATCAATACGACAGGTGTTTCCAAAACCAAAATATAAACAAGTGTGTAGCGGAAGCAATAATGTAAGACCCATCATAAGTTTAAGTACAAAATGTCGTAATGTTTAACAACACATTTACGATCCAAGTCGACAACGACCGTGCCTCCCGTGCAAGCTCCAAAAGTACCTAAGGTCCTGCAAGGCATGTAACAGAGAGTCAACAACTAGTTGAGCGAGTTCACAGTTGGTTATTTAGTTATAATATTCGTATCGTAAATCGTATGTTCGTTTAGTAAACCATGTATCGTATTAATCCTCATCGCGGCCAATCCAGGCATCTGTGCGATTATTAGTGGGGCTTCCCATGTGTAGACTAGTCGTATTTGTGCGCGCCCTTCTTGATCCAAGGACCGTAGCGAGTGTGAGTGTACCTAGGTTTTACGTACGTTAAGGTTGTTGTCCTACCCAAGGAGGACGAGCATGCGTTAAGGTTGTTGTCCTACCCAAGGAGGACGAACGTATGTTAAGGTTGTTGTCCTACCCAAGGAGGACGAACGCATGTATTCTACCCAAGGAGAATACGCAGGATTAATATTGGCATCCTACCCATGGAGGATGGCGGTACATATCCTACCCAAGGAGGATATGTAGGTTCCATTTTAATTTCTTAACCCATTCCCAAACCACCGGGAATCCCATGCCTTAGAAAGAGTGTGAACTCACCTTGTTTGCTCGGTATGCTAAGTTAAGTGCTCACAATTAATCAGTCAAGTCCTATAGTGCACGTATACTCAATCAGTTCACATTCGAAATATATTTCACATGTAACTATCATCACCGAAATGTCACACAGTGTGTCTAGCAATTTAGTATCTTGTATCATGTACACAGTTAATCAATTTCATATAGTTCATGTACCACATATATGTCCTTCACAGTTTATTCCAATATAACAATTCAATCATACACTTAACAGAGTTGGCATTTAGCAGAACTAGCAAGTTAACTGAGTGAATAAAGTTAACAGATTTCATGGAATAACATAATTAATCCACTTCATTGGAATAATAAATAAACAGAGTAAGTCAGTTAACCCAGTTAACAACTTAACAGAATTTGTCAACTAACAGAGTTCTCAAATAATGAAGTTATAAACTTACATATTTAACAAGGTTAAATAAACTAACTAAGTTATTCCAATGATTAGTTAAGCTAAATAACATAATTAATAACATTAATTATTAACAGTAGCTTGTTGCCAAAAAAAACAAAAGTGCCGAAAACACCCTTTGGCCGAAAACCAACTTGGGCCGAAAACACTTATATGGGCCGAAAACCCCCTAAGTGCCGAAATCCCCTATTGTTGCCGAAAACCCTCATGTGGGTCGAAATCCTTATGTTGGCCGAAAACCCTTATGTTGCCGAAAACACCATTGGGCCGAAAACATCATTGGGCCGAAATCACACTCTTGTGATTTCGTCCAGCTTATAAATGGTGGGGTGTTTTCGTTGAACATCATCATCTTCCACAAATACTTAATGTAACTTAAAAACCCAGCAACTATAATTTCCATTACAGTTACATGATCTGATATACTTGAAATCATTTAATCAAATATGCAACAAATACATTACCAAATCATTGTGAAATCTAGAACATGATTCCATCAGTTTATCATTCATAACATATACCCACTGTTGATCCAAACATCCAATATTCAGACAGTTCATAGATAATAATTATCTAACAATCACACAATGATCAATCACATAATCACATATATAAATGTATACATACATCATGATTAAACATCCAAAATCATACGATATGCAACAAGAAACAACTTGAATCATGAAATCACTAACCAAGGATTAAACAGAGGTTTTGCTTCAAATGAGGAATTCTCTTAGTGGGTTTCAGAGGTAGAGAGAGAAACAATTGTGATAAGATATGGTTTGGTAAGTAAGAAACTTCTCCGAGAAGATTTGTTTATAAAATGATTATATAAAATATCTCAACCTACACTGGGCCAAGGCCCATCTCTGATTTCGTTGGTCATGGCTGGACGAAAACACTTATAGTGTTTTCACCACTTGGGTGATTTCATGGATACTTGTTTACAGTAAAAGTTCCATCTTTATTTAACATGTTAATTAATACAAAGCCTTATAAACATACACTCGCATATAATAAATATTATGGATCCCAAGTATAAAATATCAATCGAAATACGATATAACGTATTACAAAGGTAAGCGTTGTGAAACAAACAACACAAAAAAAATTAACGTGCACTAAATGCGAAGATGGAAATCTTGGAAACTCGAGTTGTCACATTATCCCCAACTTGAAAGAAATTTCGTCCCGAAATTTAGCATGCGGTTACTGAGGAAGCTAGGTAAGTTATCGTTTACTGGTTCTCCTGGGGTGTCACATCATCCCCCCGTTGATTTGGAATTTCTTCCTGAAATTCTGTAGTAGCTTCAGCCTCAGTAGTAGTTGCATTGTTTTCGAACAACTGGGGATATTTGAGTTCCATTTGGTCTCCGCGTTCCCAGGTAAACTCTGGACCACGAAGGGAGTTCCAACGAACTCGAACAAGAGGTATTCTGGTGTTCTTGAGGACCTTAACATCCCGGTCCGTGATTTCAACTGGTTCCTCGACGAAATGCAACCGTTCGTCGATAGTGAGCTCCTTCAGAGGAACTATGTGGGTCTCATCTGACAGACACTTCTTCAGATTCGACACGTGAAAGACGTTGTGAACTGCACTGAGTTCAGCTGGTAAGTTCAGTCTGTAGGCCACCTTGCCTATCTTCTCTATGACTTCAAATGGTCCAACGTATCGTGGAATGAGTTTGCCTCGTTTGCCAAAACGAACAACACCCTTCCAAGGTGAAACTTTGAGTAGTGCTCGATCCCCAACCTGGAACTCGAGTAATTTCCTGTCTTTATCGGCGTATGCTTTCTGACGGTCACGAGCTGCCGCCATGCATTGTCGTATTTGAGCAATCTTTTTCGTAGTATCAACTACCATTTCAGGACCTGTGATCTGACTGTCACCCACCTCTGCCCAACAAAGAGGTGATCGGCATTTACGTCCGTACAATGCCTCAAACGGAGCAGCTTTAATGCTGGTGTGGTAACTGTTGTTGTACGAAAATTCCACAAGTGGCAGATGTTTTTCCCAGCCCTTGCCAAAGTCAATTACGCACGCCCGAAGCATGTCTTCTAGAGTTTGAATAGTGCGCTCAGACTGCCCGTCTGTCTGAGGATGATAAGCTGTGCTCATGTCTAAACGAGAGCCAAAAGATTTGTGCATTGCTTGCCACAGTTCTGAAGTAAAACGTGCGTCACGATCAGAGATAATAGAGGTGGGCACCCCGTGCCTCGACACAACTTCCTTAAGGTATACGTCTGCTAGAGTGGAGAACTTATCCGTTTCCTTGATAGCCAAGAAGTGAGCAGACTTTGTGAGTCGATCTACGATCACCTAAATAGTATCATTTCCGCGCTGAGATCTAGGTAGGCCAGTAACAAAATCCATGGAAATTTGCTCCCATTTCCATTGTGGTATTTCAGGTTGCTGGAGTGGGCCTGATGGTTTCTGATATTCCGCTTTGACTCTCGCACAAGTCAAACACTTGCTAACGTAAGTTGCTATGTGGGCCTTCATGCTAGGCCACCAATATGTAGTTCTGAGGTCGTAGTACATCTTATCCGAACCAGGATGTACTGAGTAGCGAGACTTATGAGTTTCATCCATTACAAGCTTGCGTAAGTTTCCATAGAGTGGGACCCAGATGCGTCCGTTTACATAATAGGCGCCGTCTGCCCTTTGGTCTAACCGTTGCCTTGAGCCGCGTAGGGCTTCAGACCTGACGTTTTCCGATTTCAATGCTTCTACCTGAGCATCTCGTATCTGTGAAGGAAGACTAAACTGAATAGTGAGTTGCAACGCTCGTACACGCCTAGGTGTATTATCCTTTCGACTGAGGGCGTCGGCCACCACATTGGCTTTGCCCGGATGGTACTTTATAGCACATTCGTAATCGTTCAGTAACTCGACCCATCGACGTTGTCGCATGTTCAATTCTTTCTGCTTGAAGCTATGCTCAAGACTCCTGTGATCGGTGTAGATGGTGCACTTGGTGCCATATAGATAATGTCGCCATATCTTGAGTGCAAAGACAACAGCTCCAAGCTCTAAATCGTGTGTAGTGTAATTCCGTTCGTGAATCTTAAGTTGGCGCGAAGCATAAGCAATAACTTTATTCCGTTGCATCAACACACATCCAAGACCTTGGATGGATGCGTCGCAGTAAACTACAAAATCATCTGTGCCTTCAGGCAATGAGAGGATAGGTGCGCTACAAAGTCTATCCTTTAAGTGCTGAAATGCTGTTTCCTGTGTATCACTCCAACGGTAAGCAACACCCTTCTGTGTCAGTAATGTAAGCGGCTGTGCAATCTTTGAGAAGTCTTTGATGAACCGTCTGTAATAACCCGCCAAACCCAAGAATTGGCGTATTTCTGTTGGTGTACTAGGTGCAGGCCAGTTCTTGATCGAATCTACCTTGGATGAATCGACATGAATCCCATCCTTGGTTACCACGTGGCCTAGAAAGTGAACTTCACGAAGCCAGAAGTCGCATTTTGAAAACTTAGCGTACAGCTGTTCCGTTCGAAGGAGTTCCAGAATAAGTCGTAAATGCTGCTCATGTTCCTCCCTATTCTTCGAATAGATCAGGATGTCATCAATGAAAACAATAACAAACTTGTCAAGATAAGGTTTGCACACCCTGTTCATAAGATCCATGAAAACCGCAGGCGCGTTTGTTAGCCCGAATGGCATGACCAAAAACTCGTAATGACCGTAGCGAGTTCTGAATGCTGTTTTGGAGACGTCCTCATCCCGGACTCTCAGTTGATGGTAACCTGACCTCAGGTCAATATTTGAGTAATAGCTCGACCCTTGCAACTGGTCGAATAAGTCGTCGATGCGTGGAAGTGGATAGCGATTCTTCACAGTCACCTTGTTCAGTTTGCGGTAGTCTATACACATACGAAAGGCACCGTCTTTCTTCTTCACAAATAATACTGGAGCTCCCCAGGGCGAAGAGCTAGGATGTATAAAGCCCTTATCCAAGAGCTCTTGTAGTTGCTTCGATAGTTCTTCCAATTCTGATGGAGCTAAGCGATACGGTGCGCGAGCTACAGGTGCTGCCCAGCACTATAGGAATGAGGTCGATAGAGAACGTCTGACCAGCGAGGATAAGATTACAACCCTAAACTATGAGTGGCCTCTAGACTTCTACCATTAGCTAACACTACGACAGGTTTGGTGTTCAAGGGAGTTGGTGCATGTTTTAACATTTGGCTAACTTAGAGACATATAACTGGTATCCGCACCCGAATCAAACAATACAGTAACATAAAATCGTCAAGAAGAAACTTACTCATAACTACGTTGGGATCATCCCTTGCGTCACCCTGACCACTCACGTGGTTGTTGCTGTTCTTGAGTTACAGAACGTGAGCTTCGACAATCCTTAGCTTCATGACCTATCTTGAGACACCTCTGACAATGACCCTTGTTGCACTGACCGCTGTGGTGCCTATTGCATCTGTTACACTTTGGATGATTTCCTCGATATCCACTCTGCCCATGACTACCAGAAAATTGCTGACTGGGACTCTGGTAGTCATCTATCTTTTGCTGCTGCGCTAGAGGCTGAACCTGAATTAATCCCTTGCTCAAGTTTCCATCCCACTTGCGTTTGTTGTCACTAGAAGCACATGTAGTAGCAGCTTTAACACGTTTCGGTAGTTTGTTTTGTTCTACTGCCTGATCTGTGAGACGATGAGCAAGCCGAGTGACTTGCTGGATAGTGCCAAGATTTGCTGCGGTCACATGACTCTGAATTTCGGGCACCAGACCCTTGAGATACAGCTCGATGCGTTTGGTGGGAGGGTCTACCATAGTGGGACAAAATGTAGCTAATTCATTCGATCTCTTCGTATAAACCTCAATTTCAGACCCCGTCATTTGTAAGTAGAGGAACTCCACCTCTAGTTTGTAGATGTCTTCCCGACTGCAAAACTCTTCCTTAACTAGGTCCTTGAACTCGTTCCAGGGGGTGGCATTAGCAGCTGCCAGCCCTAACATTTGAACCTGTGCTTCCCACCAGGTTAATGCAGCACCTTCGAGTGTTCCAGTAGCAAACTTTACTCTACGAGACTCAGGGCAATCACGCACCTCAAAGTCAGTTTCGAGCCTCTCGAACCAATGGAGTAGGCCTACAA
Organism: Helianthus tuberosus; assembly: GCA_030545235.1. Lineage (NCBI taxonomy): Eukaryota > Viridiplantae > Streptophyta > Magnoliopsida > Asterales > Asteraceae > Helianthus > Helianthus tuberosus. The sequence continues at coordinate 151,558,173 of CM060393.1, forward strand.
CTCCCTCAGTACCGCTAAAGGTACTAGGTCGGCAATCCTTGAGATTATTGAGGGTGCAAACAGGTGGCTGAGCGTGTTGACCTCCTGCTTGTATGGCTGCGAGTGCCGCAGCAACTCGTTTTGCGTCATGTTAATGCATCCAGACATGATCTTCATAGCAAATATGACATAAGTGAGAGAGGTTCGCGAGTAGTGCGATAACAGTAGAGAGTAAGCACACAAGTGTTCTCATGCAATAGTGTCAAGTTAACCTAAGCATACCCGGAGCAAAGTTCTATGCAATTCTAGCAAGTAGGCAATAAGACATATACCATATTACCTAGGATGTTGAGTCTTGCACGTGGAGCGAGGCGTCGTTGTGGATCGTTGAGCACTGTTCTGGTTATAGTCTGGTTTTAATAAAAAAACGTTTTCCCCTTATTAAAACCGAGTTCTCTATAACCAATGGCTCTGATACCAATCTGTCACACCCCCAAAATCCACTCGCGGAATACCACCGCTTGGAGGCGTGACATGACCAGGATCAAGCCACCAATCATATTGAACATAAGTATATAGTAAAAGTCATTCATCAATACGACAGGTGTTTCCAAAACCAAAATATAAACAAGTGTGTAGCGGAAGCAATAATGTAAGACCCATCATAAGTTTAAGTACAAAATGTCATAATGTTTAACAACACATTTACGATCCAAGTCCACAATGACCGTGCCTCCCGTGCAAGCTCCAAAAGTACCTAAGGTCCTACAAGGCATGTAACAGAGAGTCAACAACTAGTTGAGCGAGTTCACAGTTGGTTATTTAGTTATAATATTCGTATCGTAAATCGTATGTTCGTTTAGTAAACCATGTATCGTATTAATCCTCATCGCGGCCAATCCAGGCATCTGTGCGATTATTAGTGGGGCTTCCCATGTGTAGACTAGTCGTATTTGTACGCGCCCTTCTTGATCCAAGGACCGTAGTGAGTGTGAGTGTACCTAGGTTTTACGTACGTTAAGGTTGTTGTCCTACCCAAGGAGGACGAGCATGCGTTAAGGTTGTTGTCCTACCCAAGGAGGACGAACGTATGTTAAGGTTGTTGTCCTACCCAAGGAGGACGAACGCATGTATTCTACCCAAGGAGAATACGCAGGATTAATATTGGCATCCTACCCATGGAGGATGGCGGTACATATCCTACCCAAGGAGGATATGTAGGTTCCATTTTAATTTCTTAACCCATTCCCAAACCACCGGGAATCCCATGCCTTAGAAAGAGTGTGAACTCACCTTGTTTGCTCGGTATGCTAAGTTAAGTGCTCACAATTAATCAGTCAAGTCCTATAGTGCACGTATACTCAATCAGTTCACATTCGAAATATATTTCACATGTAACTATCATCACCGAAATGTCACACAGTGTGTCTAGCAATTTAGTATCTTGTATCATGTACACAGTTAATCAATTTCATATAGTTCATGTACCACATATATGTCCTTCACAGTTTATTCCAATATAACAATTCAATCATACACTTAACAGAGTTGGCATTTAGCAGAACTAGCAAGTTAACTGAGTGAATAAAGTTAACAGATTTCATGGAATAACATAATTAATCCACTTCATTGGAATAATAAATAAACAGAGTAAGTCAGTTAACCCAGTTAACAACTTAACAGAATTTGTCAACTAACAGAGTTCTCAAATAATGAAGTTATAAACTTACATATTTAACAAGGTTAAATAAACTAACTAAGTTATTCCAATGATTAGTTAAGCTAAATAACATAATTAATAACATTAATTATTAACAGTAGCTTGTTGCCAAAAAAAACAAAAGTGCCGAAAACACCCTTTGGCCGAAAACCAACTTGGGCCGAAAACACTTATATGGGCCGAAAACCCCCTAAGTGCCGAAATCCCCTATTGTTGCCGAAAACCCTCATGTGGGTCGAAATCCTTATGTTGGCCGAAAACCCTTATGTTGCCGAAAACACCATTGGGCCGAAAACATCATTGGGCCGAAATCACACTCTTGTGATTTCGTCCAGCTTATAAATGGTGGGGTGTTTTCGTTGAACATCATCATCTTCCACAAATACTTACTGTAACTTAAAAACCCAGCAACTATAATTTCCATTACAGTTACATGATCTGATATACTTGAAATCATTTAATCAAATATGCAACAAATACATTACCAAATCATTGTGAAATCTAGAACATGATTCCATCAGTTTATCATTCATAACATATACCCACTGTTGATCCAAACATCCAATATTCAGACAGTTCATAGATAATAATTATCTAACAATCACACAATGATCAATCACATAATCACATATATAAATGTATACATACATCATGATTAAACATCCAAAATCATACGATATGCAACAAGAAACAACTTGAATCATGAAATCACTAACCAAGGATTAAACAGAGGTTTTGCTTCAAATGAGGAATTCTCTTAGTGGGTTTCAGAGGTAGAGAGAGAAACAATTGTGATAAGATATGGTTTGGTAAGTAAGAAACTTCTCCGAGAAGATTTGTTTATAAAATGATTATATAAAATATCTCAACCTACACTGGGCCAAGGCCCATCTCTGATTTCGTTGGTCATGGCTGGACGAAAACACTTATAGTGTTTTCACCACTTGGGTGATTTCATGGATACTTGTTTACAGTAAAAGTTCCATCTTTATTTAACATGTTAATTAATACAAAGCCTTATAAACATACACTCGCATATAATAAATATTATGGATCCCAAGTATAAAATATCAATCGAAATACGATATAACGTATTACAAAGGTAAGCGTTGTGAAACAAACAAGTTGAGTAACAAACAACACAAAAAAAAATTAACGTGCACTAAATGCGAAGATGGAAATCTTGGAAACTCGAGTTGTCACAACGAAGTCGACAGACGGATGCACCAACAGACTCCCCCTCGGATGTTGACGAAGTCTTCGGCGTCGAGTCTTCACATCATCAGTCTTTATCAGTCTTCTCGTGCTTTCTGAAGTATCTAACAATGTAAAGCTTCATCAATCTCTATCCTCTTTTCATCTTCAAGATCTCCACTGGCTCTATTCTCACTCTAATCATTAGCATCAACAGATAATCTCCCCCTCGGATATAGCTTTCTCCAATCTTCAATCCTGCACAAACTCTACCTAACAATAAGTTTCACCAATATACAATTTGACAAATTTATACTTTTGCTTACCACATGTACAATCAATTCTTAAAATGATTTAACATTTATAATTTCTGATAAACCACTTGTGGATAAGATGTTAAATCAATAAAAGATTTTACAATTTTAAAATCTGATGAACCATTTAAAGAAATTCCATTTTTCTTTCCAAAACACACTCTCCCAACCCAATTGTCTTCATGTTTAGCACTCGGAATTTTGAAAATTAGCTCTCCAACACCAGTTGTCGAAAATCTTTTTGAATTTTTCAAAAGTTTATGCTAAAACACCCTGAAAATCTTTTTGGATTTTGAATTGAAATGCAATGCAGAAAAGAAATATTTACAGACAATATTTTTGTGAGTTTGTGTAAGAGGATCATATCAGTTTATAAGACAAATCACCAACACCGTTAAGCTTTAAACATTTTAAGTTCTAAACAATTCACTTAGATTGTCAGTATACTGATCCACTTAAATTTTCACACAAAGTTCAACTGCTCCGAGATACTGTTGGTGCATGCGTCTGTCGACTTCGTCTTGTATCGAGTCTTGTTTGATTATAGATAGATCAGGGTGTGTTGTATAAGAAAATATGAGATTTTAGGAAGTGATAAAGGTGATTTCGCTTGTAGATGGTGATTTCGCTTGAAAGAGGTTTGTGCAGTCTCAAGCGAAATCAACATGTTTAATTTCGCTTGAACTGACTTCTTGCCACATTCAAGCGAAATCCAATGCCTATATATACCCATTCAAGCGGATTCAGTAGTAACCTTCTTGTTTCCGGTAGCGAAGCTCTGCCGAAGTGTCCACAGGCTTGTAATTGATCTGAAATCAATATACGGACAGTTTAAAGTGTGAATCTTACTGAATTGACCTCGATACGTTTGTTTCCGCCACTCGTATTGAGATAAACTCTTCTGATCGACTCGTTCGGGTCTGAAAACGATCCTACAAGTGGTATCAGAGCACAGGAAGAAGAGTTCATACCAATTCAGCTGTAAAATCTATTTCTACATCTTCTTTCCAAAATTAAACAAGTTTCCATGGTTAAAAACTTCTGATTTTCACATATAATGGGCGTAATGTTGTTTTAACAAACCCTAGAAAGTTTCAGAACTAAAATCGACTTAAAACTTGATCAATTGGACCAAAATCAGATCGATTTGTTGAAATCATGCTGATTCCGCTTGAGAGTTCTGGTTGATTTCGTATGAAGCTTCACATTGCTCCTGATTCCGCTTGAATAGTTCCTGTTGATTTCGCTTGAGTGTGTACTTTGGATTGATTTCGCTTGAGAATTGGAGTTGATTTTGCTTGAAATAAATATTTCGCTTGAAATATTGGAGTGATTTCGCTTGAACAGGTTTCGCTTGAGAAATTCTGTGATTTCGCTTGAAAACACATTTTGTATAAGATTTCGCTTGAACAGGGTGATCTAGGTTAGACTGTGATTTCGCTTGAGATTGACAGATTGTGAATTTGTAAAAACTGAAACATGGAGAACGAGTTTTATAACGCGTTTGCTAGTCCGATATTAATTACACAGAACACGATGCTTGAAAATGAAACTGGAACAACTCAAAAACCGCCTAAGCTTTTGGATATTGATGATTTTAGTGGATGGGCTGAATGATTTGGTAACTGGGTTGAAGCTTATCATTTAGATGCATGGGAATATACGGAAGTTCAATATTTTAGACCAGTTGGTAGCGATTGAGAGAAAATACCAGTTAGAGATTTGAGTGTTGAGGAGAAAAAGAAATACAAAGATGAGAAGTTGATGGTTAGTTTGTTGCAGCAGGCGATTAAAGAAGACATCTTGATTTTACTTCAACACAATGGAACTGCACATTCGATATGGACAGAATTAGAAGCAAAATTTCTTGGTAGTGATGACATGCTTAAGAACAAAAAGTCGTTGATGAAAAAGGAATTTGATTTGTTTCGAGGTTTAAGAAATGAAAGCACCAAGCAGATCATTGAAAGATACTGCAATTTATTGAAAAACATGAACAAATTGAGTATCAGAAAGGATAAAGATGAATTGATTGAAAAGTTAGCTGATGCGTTGCCACATGATGAGTGGGGCACGTATCCTATGATGATGAAAAACAAACCGGGTTTTAATGATCTAACATTGAGTGATTTTATTAAACAGCTTGAAGCTCAAGAAATGGAGCAACGGAAGATAGCGAGAATGAAGAATTATGATGGAGAGCAAGACATTGGTTTGTACTACAAAAGTGGTGTTAATGACAAAACAAAATTTTCGCCAAAAGTTGAAACTGCTTTCAATACAACGAGATCTTCTGAAAAGCCATCTCAAGGATCAAGTAACAAGATGGGATTTTCTTCATTTCCAACATTTGATCCACACTTTTCTACAACAAAGAGTGGCAAAGTACTTCAATGCAACATTGCTTTAAACCTTGAAAATGATCAGAATTATACCGAGGAAGTTGCTAAGAGCCACATGTCTTTGTTGGTAACTGTGCTTGAATCCTATGGAGGTTTAGTTGCAGGAAAGATTGGAAATCCAATGCTAACAAAAGAGGATTATGATCAGATTGATGCTGAAGAGATGGAATTGATGGATATAAAATGGTGCATGGCTAGTGTACTGAGAAGAGCTGAAAAGTTTAAAGAAATTACAGGCAGTGATGATTTTCGCGATGCTCATGTTTCAGCTTTAGGATTTGATAAATCTAAAGTTACTTGTTTTCGATGCAGGGAAAAAGGGCATTTCAAGAGGGAGTGCACAAATCGTGAAGCAAGTGGAGCTCAAAATCCTTTTGGAAACAATGATTACTATCAAAAAGCGTTATATCATCAAGTTGCTCAACAGCCACATCAACAACAACAGCCACAAATAGCTCATGGTAGGAAAGAAATTGAAGATTCAAAAAGAGCATGTCTTGTTAATCAAGATAAAGGAAATGGTTTTAGTTGGGATAAATACATTCTAACAAATAGTAAAGTTTGTGTGGCAGAACAAGAAGATGAAAAATTGGTAGAAGGTTTCAGTTGGGACGATTATTGCCCAGACAAAGAATTCCTGAAGAAAGGATTTGTTGCTCAGGTTATCAATGATTATACTGATGATTATTGGGTAGAAAAAGTCAGAAAACGTTTAAATGGTGAAGTCGAGAAAAAGAAAGTAGTTGCAGAAGAAGTTCAAGTGAGAGTAGTTAAAGAAGTTCCAGCATTTGAAATTAAAACAGATGATGAGGTAGTCAAGGTTGCTGGGAAGTGTATGAATTGTGACTCTCTGATAATGCAGAACAATGAATTGCTGCATAACATAAAAAGGCTGAAAGAATCATATGATACCTTGAACAGATAGATGAATAAGTACAACGAGTCAAGTAGTGAACAAGCTGTAGCAATGAATACACTCAAAGGAGCTTACATGAGACAGCTTGACGATGTCAACTACTACACAGAGAAGTGTGCTAAGCTTGAATTGAAGTTGGCAACACAAAGAATTGAAACTGAAAGAGTTAACAATTTATTAAAAAGTTACTCATGTTCTACTTTTGTTGTTGACAGGATTTACCCTATAGTGGAGGGATTGAAGACGTTTGAAGATGAGAAGACTTCAGAAGAGAAGAAGTCCGAAACAAAAGAAGATGATGAAGTGAAGATTTCTGGTAAGAAACCAAGTGTTGTCTATAACAAATGTCCACCCACGGTCGAAAATGGATATTCTCCTCGAAATCCAAATTCTGAAAGAGTCGAAAAGGCAATAAATTTACAGTGGGAGTCTGGGTCATTGGATAACTTGCCAGAAAATATAGATGTCACTTTCACGTCGTCCGATACTGATCATGAGTCCGAATTAATAAAAAAGGTGGTCGATCAGGTGCTGGATAAGGATGAAACAGAGGAGTCAATGTCAGAGTTAGAATCAAAGTCAAAGTCCAACACGTCAAGTCAAAAAGCCAAACAGGGAAAACGGGTGTACAAAAAGGAGTTTTTGTTATCAAAATCTAATTTGGATGACGAACAGATCAAAGTAGCATATACTTTGAAAGATTCTGACAAATTATATTCTGATGAGGTTTTTCCAATAAGAGGTGTGAAAACTGAAATGATTAAACATGTTTTCAAACTAACAGAAATTAATATTTCTGAAATAAAGGATGCAAATCTTTCTGAAAAACCTAAACCTTACACCTCAAGAGTGCAACAACGTTTAAACAAGAAAATGGGTTACAATTATGGTTACAGTTTTCAAAAGAAACCAAACCATAATGGTAATTTCAAAAAGAAAGGTCTTGGTTTTATTGCACCGAAAAATTATAAAAATGAGAAAATTTATAATCCAAAAACTGTTTTTGTTTCAGGAACAAGTGTTGAGAAAGAACAAAAGAGTTCATTCTGGAAGGATACGAACAAAGAATTCCTTGCCAAAAAGCAAGAAGAAATGAAGAAAAGTGTTGCTCAGAAGAAGATAGAGACTAGAACCTGTTTTCAATGTAAACAAAACAGGGAGTCTCTGGTAAACTGAAAGAAAAGGTTATTGAAAAAACCGAACCACCAACAAACAGATTCAAAGTTTTTGAGAATTCAATTTATGAGGTTGGTGAATGTTCGAAGAATGTTTTAAAAACAAAAGAAAATTTGGAAAATCAAAAGTGGGTGGTTAAAGGTTCAGGGAATAGTTCTGGTGATGAATCTGATTCCACAAAATCAGAGGAGCCAAAAGTTGTTATGAAAGAAAAGAATTCAGTTCCGAGTGTGGATGATGCAAACTTTCCACCACTGCGGGCTGAAAATTTCAAGAAGAAAGTTGGAAAAGTCGAAATCTCAAATCAATTCTATTATGAAAAGAAAGAATTTGATGTTGAGAAAGTGTTTAATGGAAATGTTAAAAAGATATTTGGTAAAATGGTTGATGGGAAGGTGAAAGGGGTGAAAGAATTTTATGAAACAAAAAGAAGTGTTAAAACCCCTAAAGAAGTTGAGAAGGTTACACCTAAAGCTGGTCAGACTTGGGTGTCTGTATTCTTTACTTAAAATCCTGATTTTCCGGAGCTTCCAAGTTGGTAATCGCGGAGCATGAATCGGCATCTTTATTAAATTGTTTTTGAAAATTGAAAATTTTGATAAGTGTGACTTGCCGGAACTCCCAGGTTGGTAAGTGGGGAGTAGGAATCGGCATCTTGAGAATTCAACCTACATATGGTAACTTACAAGTGGTATTGGTTGGTAAGCCATGTGGTTGAAAAATTGGTTGAAAAAGGTTTTTACATACAAGTGGTAAATCAAGGACATTAAGTTGTACTTGCATTTTCCTACGAGTGATATTTGGTTAGAAGACAATGTGATGAATCAAACCCCTAACCTACTAATGGTAAAATCAGTCAACAAAACTAATTTTCCAAAAAAACCATTTAATTAAAACAAACTTAAGTGTTTTGAAATCAATGGGAAAATAGTTTGTTGTGAGGTGGAGTTCTGATTGTTTATGCAAAGTGAATGGCGAATTGAAGCGATTCGATTTCAGTTGTAATGTTTTTGTATAGTTTGTTTTCATATTTCCTAAAATGTGTTTGCATTTTAGGGGGAGTGTTGGGATTGAACTCTATCAGAGGAACAGATAATTAAAGCCAAAACTGGATCAGAGCAGTGGATCCAGAATAAGCAGATGTTTACATACAAATCTCTCCCCTTGAAAGTGATTTCATATCTGCTGACCTCCTATCTGCTAATCTTGCAAAGTGCTGACCTACAACTGCTGTTCAAGTAAAAACCTAATGAAAGACCAAAGCTCTGCTGATTCAATCTACTGCCTTGAGTCAAGTACTGCAGATCCGGACAAGCACTGCTGGGTTCACAGTAGTGGAAGGATGCAGCAGCTGTTTAAGTGTCTTTTATGTAATGAAATATAATAGCAGTAGTTAGTACATCAGTGTTTGTATAGATCAGAGGTTAGAGTTTGTTAGGAGGTTAGATGTCACTTTCATGGTGACGTCAACTAAGATGCTCAGTGGTTTGCAAGTGCCTACAAAAAGTTCAGTACTTTGTACTGTTCTATTAGCTCTTTTGCATCATCGTCTTCTTTGCACGAACAAACAACTGAGCTCTGGCTGAGGGGGAGTTTGCATTCATTCATCAATCATTGTAACCGTTATTGAAATAAATTCAATCTTCCGATTCATTGTGAAAAGATGTTTGATCAAAGTATTACTCTCGTTTGATTGTATGCAAAGTTTGTTTTCATCATAATTCCGCTGCACACTCATCCATTCTCATTTTAATTACAAACACAAAATACAATCAGAAACAAACTCAGATCCAACAATTGGTATCAGAGCCTGGACAGTCAAATTTGATTTAACAATCATTTTGACGTAAATAGTTCAGCTCATAACAGTTGATACTATCGTTTGTTCGTTTGTTGAAAAACAGAGCAAGGATTAATCACCATTAAAGTTGATTTCTCATTGTCTGTAAAACAACAACAAGAATGACGTCACAATCTCAGGATGATAAAAACAACATCGGCTCGCTTTTTAAACCACCTATGCTAAAAAAAATGAGTACAACATCTGGCAGAGGAGGATGGGTCACATCCTCGCTCAACAAAGCACAGGATGTTGGAGGTCTGTCGTCTTTGGTCCTCATGTTCCCACAGTGCCAAGCGCTGAAGATGCTAAAAAGTTCGTTCCAAAACCAGTTGAAAATTATACCGAAACCGACTATCAAAAGTTCGAACTAGATGCTAAAGCTTTTAGCATCATAGCATCAGCGCTGCCCAATGAGATATATGCTGGACTGTTACACTGTAACAGTGCCAAAGAGTTATGGGACGCACTTAAGGAACAATTTGGGGGAACCGAAGAAGTCATAGAAAACAATAGGGAAATCCTGAACCAACAGTATGAAACATTTTGTCATGTTAGAGGTGAATCACTGACACAACAATTTGAGCGTTTCAGTTGTCTCATCAGTGAACTGAGGCTTGTTAATACCACTTTTACAAACTCAACTCAAAATAGCAGGTTCCTCAGGTCACTGCCAGAAAAATGGGACACCATAGCTTTTGTCACCCGAAATTCACCTGAGTTCAAGGATCTGACCTTGACCCAACTCCATGGTCGACTCCTGACCTACGAAAGGGAGTTGAACCAGAAAAGGAAGTTACAAGAGTCAGGAAAAGCCGTTGATGATTATACATTCGGTAACACTGCTCTTCTGGGTCAAGAAGAATCTGGGAGCAGTGGTAAGGATCAGGGTTATGATCATTTCATTGACATAACTGCTGGGGAAAATTTTAACAACCCTGATCCTCACTCTGCTAGTTATGCATTCACTGGAAACGAAAACCAGATGTCAGACAATTTATGCTTTGAACTCAATGATTTGCAACATTTTGATCCACTGACTTAGAGGAAATGGACATCCTACACCAACTGGCTTTGCTAAGTGTTAGAACTAGCAAATTTTACAAAAGAACAGGGCGAAAATTCCCAGGTTTGCATGGGAATCTAAGGGTTGGGTTGGATAAATCAAAAATCAAGTGCTACAAGTGTAATAGGTTGGGACATTTAGCTAGGGAATGTAGGAGTCAAACTACTGGTCCCATAATTACTCATCCTAGCTCAAATCCTAGACCTCAAAACCAAAGCACTGTGCACTATGCCCAGTATGCCCCAGCAGCTCAAGTGAAGACTACTCACTATGCTGCTGCCCCTGTGCCAGTACACTATGTCCAAACTACTGTTCCACAGATCCAATATGTTCAAACCCCTGTTCCCCAGGCACAAGTGCAGCCTGCACCTCAAACCACTGCTCCAGCAACAGTACAACCAGATCAACAAAGTTTTTTCACTCAAGGGTTTGTTGACTGGAGCAGTATGCCTGAAGACCTTAGTGATGAAAATTTTGCACTCTATGCTTCTAATGATTCTTCTCATAATAAGTTTTGTTTGATGGCATTAGAGTCAATACAGGAGGGGGTTGAAACTGAAGAGGAACAGCTGAGTATTGAAACAGTGGATGAGGTGACTGAAGCAGTGGTTACTGCTGTGGCTGGTGAACTACTGTTGGGAGAAAGTTCAGGTACCCTGATTGAACCACTGACAGACCCATGGTCCGAAGAGGACAAAGAAGAAAAGAAGGAAGAAAAGGCTGGTGAAAAGAAGGTGATAGCTGATGATGAAGAGAATCATCAATGTGATTGTGCAATGATGGCTGCTGCCAAGGTATCTCCTCAAGTTCTAGAAAAACTGTGTTCTAACAATTGCATTATTGCTTTTGCTAACATCAAAGAGGTGAATGAAAACCTTCGGGATAAAATCTTAACTGATGAAGTCAAATTTGAAAGATCTTTAAAAGAACTTAAAAACAAATTGACTGAAAAAGAAAAAGAGATCAGCAGTCTGAAAGAAGAACAAAGCATAACCAAAACTCAACTCCAAACTATGGTAGAAAAATACCAAGTTTGCAAAAAGGAGTTAGAGTCCACCCAGATCACATGTGAGAGATGGGTGGAATCATGCAAAGGGTATGAGGTTATGCTTGAAAAACAGATAAAAAGCAATGTGAAATTTGGGGTTGGTTATAGAAAACATGATGATGAAAACACTGCTTTTGGAAAATCTGTTCAAACCACTGATGTAAACACTGAGTTCATACCCACAAACAAGAATGGTCAAGAAGTGAAAATCACTGACAAACTTGGTAACAAAATCACACTTGACAGACCAATGGGATCCTCTACTTTTGAGGAACTTGAAGATTATCAGTTTAAACCAAAATGGTCTGATGAGTGTGATATTCTTGAAAATTTCAAGCCAATGGACTTTACATCAACTGATGGTGTTAAAGCTCCAAAAGCTAAAGTCATACCTCTCAAGGACATCCCAGCAGTGGTTAAAACCTCTGCTGCAAAGGAGTCTGAAAAGAGAAAGAAGAAAGAAAAAATTGATAACTTGTTTTGTGAATTTTGTGAGAAAAGGAATCATCTAACAAAAGATTGTTTCCACTTAAAAGCTTATGATTTAAACAGAACAAGTGTCATTGTCTCAGCTGAAAGTTGCATTGTTTGTGGTAAAACAAACCACAAAACTCAAGCATGTGTGTATCTCAAAAACTTTGATGTGAAAAAGAATGAGTACATTGCTAAAACATCCTTGAGTCCATCATCATCATCAACATCTGTCAAATTCACCAAGAAACAACCACTGTTTGTGCCAGTTCAAACAACTGTCACAAAACAGCTGAACCAAACATCTGTCTAAAGAGATGTTCAGGTTACTGATGCATCCCCTGCCAATCAGTTCAGAAAAGGCAAAGAAAAACAGTCTTACCAAAGGATTCCACACGTTTATGAGGCCTACAAAAGGCCCTCTAAACCTACAGTGAATAGGCATCCTTTTGGTTACCAGTAGATGATTGGTCAAGACCCACAACAGTGGTTAGAGAAACACTGTCCTAAAACAGTCCAAACCCCTGACTTAACCACTGTCCATCATTCTGCATCCATCCCAGACACTGTTGAAACCCCATCCAAAGCCTTGTTGGCTTTGGAGACCTTAATGAACTAATCCTTTTACTTCATGTGCAGGGAGCTTCTGCATGCTTTGATAGTCTTTGGTATGTAGATAGTGGAGGCTCCAGGCACATGACAGGATGTAAAGCCCTCCTCAAAGACTTTAAAATCCATGGAGGGGGTGATATATCCTTTGGGAATAATAGTAAAGGGAAAGTTCTGGGGTCTGGTACAGTGCAATCTGGAAATGTAAAATTTGAAAATGTCAATCTGATAGACAATCTAAAATTCAACCTTCTGAGTGTATCATAAATGAGTGACAAAGGGTTTGGGTCATTCTTCACAAAAGATTGTTGTAGGATTGTTGGACCAGAAATGGTCAAAAAGATTGAAGCAATAATCAAAACTGGTCAAACTAAACTTGTTGCTCAAAGAAGTGGCAATGTTTATGTTGTTGACATGTCAAAAGAGTGTCCCAGAGCTGATGCATGTCTGTTCTCAGCTGCCTCTAACAAAGAGACAGAACTTTGGCACAGAAGGCTGGGGCACACAAATCTTAAGACAATTACTGAAATTTCAAAAAATGGGTTGGTGAGAGGCCTACCACAAAAATTGTTTTCATGTCCTGAACATTGCATTTCCTGTTTAAAAGGAAAACAGCATAAAAGTTCTTACAAGTCCATTGAAGAGTCCAAAACAACCCAGTGTTTGCAAATGCTACACATGGATTTGTTTGGCCCAGTTCAAGTCATGAGCCTCAAAAAGAAAAGATATTGTTTGGTTATTGTTGATGACTTTTCTAGGTTTACATGGACTTTCTTTTTACACTCAAAAGATGAGACTGCAGGCATTTTGCAAGACATTGTAACACAGGTTGAAAAGCAATTTGACCTTCCAGTGAAAAGCTTCAGGAGTGACAATGGCACAGAATTCAAAAATAAGGAGTTGGATGCCTTCTGTGTGAAGAAACGGATTGTAAGGCAGTACAGCATCCCTAGAACACCATAGCAGAATGGGGTAGTGGAAAGGAAGAATAGAACTTTGATTGAGGCTGCCAGAACCATGCTTGCAGATTCAGGTTTGCCATTAACTTTCTGGGCAGAGGCAGTAAACACTTCTTGCTATGTTCAGAACAGAGTTTTAATAAACCCCAGGCACAAAAAGACTGCTTATGAAATTCTGTATAAAATCAAACCACTGATCTCATATTTCAAAGTGTTTGGCTGCCCATGTTTTATTTTGAACTTAAAAGATTCTATTTCAAAATTTGCAGCCAAAATTGATTGTGGTTATCATCTGGGATACTCAACCACTGCCAAGGCCTACAAAGTGTTCAATACACGGACCAAGGCAGTGGAGGAGACTTTGAATGTTAAGTTCAATGAACTTTAATCAATGAAAAACCCAGCAAATCCTGCAGATCTGTTTGATCTTGAAAAATTCACTTTCGAAAATACTGCTGTCAAGACTAACAGTGCAGGTCCATCAGAGGATACAACACCAGACTATGGATATGAAATCATCATCCCTCAAAGGTCTGCCACAAAGGGTAAAGCATCAGCTGTTCAAAACAGTTGTCAAAGCTCAATCACTGCTACCTCAACAGTTGTTGACCAAAGTAGCCCATCAACCACTGCTTCCACATCCTCAAACACTGCTGACAAAAGTCCTCAAACAGTGGATAAAAGTTAGCAGATGTCCACTTCACTACCTCCTATTCCACCACCTTTTGAAGCCACTGCTGACTCCTCAAAGTCCCCAGCAGTTGTTAGCTCAGATGATACACATTTGCATCCTTCACCAACAAATGCCATCATACCATACCAAGGAGATTTAATCTTCTTAAAATCTCATCCACCTGATCAAATCATTGGCAACATAAATGAAGGGGTGCTCACAAGAAGCCAAACCCAAAACATTTGTCTTTTTACTGGTTTTCTATCACTCCATCAGCCAGTCAAGTACCAAGAGGCACTGAAAGACAACAGCTGGGTAGAATCCATGCAAGAGGAGCTCCAACAGTTTAAAAGACAACAAGTATAGGAGCTTGTACCACTGCCAGAAGAGGTTAGTCCCATTGGCATAAAGTGGGTCTTCAAGAACAAAACTGATGAAAGGGGTATTGTTGTCAAGAATAAAGCCAGGCTTGTGGTTCAAGGTTACAGACAGGAAGAGGGGATTGATTATGATGAAACATTTGCCCCTGTTGCAAGATTGGAAGCCATTAGACTGTTCCTGGCCTTTGCTGTTAACCACAATATGAAGGTGTTTCAAATGGATGTCAAAAGTGCTTTCCTCCATGGTACAATTCAAGAAGAGGTGTATGTTTGTCAACCTCCAGGTTTTGAGGATCCATTTTATCCAGATCATGTCTACAGGCCAAACAAAGCCTTGTATGGCTTGAAACAAGCACCAAGGGCCTGGTATGAAACTCTTTCCAACTTCCTACTCTCAAATGGTTTCAAAAGAGGTACCATTGATAAAAAACTGTTTTTAAAATGGAGAGGGAAAGATTTAATGATTGTCCAGATTTATGTGGATGACATTATTTTTGGAAGCACATGTAACTCAATGTGTGAAGAGTTTAGAGAACTCATGACAGCTGAGTTTGAAATGAGTGCAATGGGTGAGCTATAATGCTTTCTTGGTCTCCAAGTTCAGCAGATGCAAAATGGAACTTTCATTCATCAAAGCAAATATGCTAAAGAACTTTTGACCAAATTTGATATGAATGATTGTAAACCATGCAGCACACCCATGGCAACAAATAAGCTGGTCATGTCTGATGAAAAAGATGAGCTGATTGACCAAACACTTTATAGAAGCATGATTGGGTCTTTATTGTACCTAACTGCATCTAGACCAGACATCATGTTTGCAACATGTGTCTGTGCAAGAAGTCAATCAGCTCCCAGAAAATCAAATCTCATTGCTGTAAAAAGGATCTTCAGATACATAAAAGGTGCACCCACACTTGGTATCTGGTATCCAGCTAATGGGAATATCAAGCTTTCAGGCTTTTCAGACAGTGACTTTGCTGGATGTAACATTACAAGGAAGTCCACATCAGGAGGGTGCCAGTTTCTAGGTGATTGCTTAGTTTCATGGCAAAGCAAAAAGCAAGCAGCTGTTTCAACATCCACTGCTGAAGCTGAATACATTGCTGCTGCAAGCTGTACAGCCCAACTCCTGTGGCTTCAAAATCAGTTGCTGGATTTTGGTATCACTGCCTTAAAGACACCACTCATGTTGGACAGCCATGCAGCAGAAACTATCATCAAAAATCCAGTTTTCCCATTCAACCACCAAACACATCGACATCAGACATCACTTTGTGAGGGATTGCTATGAAAAAGGTTTGATTTCTCTGCATCATGTCCCAACTAAAGACCAGCTGGCATATGTGCTCACAAAAGCACTTGATACAGCCACTTTTGAAAGCTTGGTCTCTAGGATTGGGATGCTGAACATGGAATAACAAGCAACAACTTGTTTTTCTATGAATAAAAGCAACAAAATGTTTTTAGAAAATCAAAAATCCATCCTTAAAAATAGCTAACAATGAAATTTTCATTAAAATCCTTAAAAGTCTGCCATAACCACTGATTGTTCAAAAGTCTGTTATACTTCAAAAGTCTGTCCACTGCGGAAAGTCAACCCCTGTTCTCTCATTCCTTTGATAAACTCTGTTGTTCAAAAGCAGTGTCTTATCCACTGATAGTGAAAATCATCCACTGCTTTCATACCACTGCCTTCATCAGTCACTTTCACAAAAGTACTGTCCTTCACTTTCACCAGGGGTTGTCACGTGGGCAGTACATATTGGTCAGACCTTTTGTAACGGCTGCCACGTCAGCATTCACTTCCTTCCCTATAAAATCCCCCACTCACCACCAAAACAGGGTTTTACTGTCGAATTGAATTCTTAAAAATTCTCTTCTCAAAGAAGTTTTTCATCTCATTTCTTCACAAATTTCTTCGATCATCATCTTCAAAATGACAAAATCGAAGTTATCTTCAAAACCCTCATCCAAATCTTCATCGAAAACAGCCTCTCAAAAGGCAATTTCCACTGAAATTCCATATAAACCATCCCACAATCTCCTGGGTCTTCTCACTAAACCAGGAACCACCAATGTTTTCGATTCCATCATTGACACCATGGCAAAATCAAAGTACAAAACTTTGTTCACCGTCGATGCACCAATCTATTTGGAGACCCAAAGGGAGTTTTGGAAGAATGCAACCCTTGAAAAACAAGGAGACATTGCAACCACCATACACTCTTCTATAAAGGGTAAAGCTGTCCAAATCACGCCACAATCCATTTCAGAGGTCTTTCAACTCGATGATCAAGAAGGTAAAATTTCTTTCACTAAAAACGAGTTGCAAACTGACTTCATTGAAAGAGGGTATGAAGCCACAATGATGAAGAAACTTACCTTACAAAAAGGTTATTTTCCTTCTGCAACCAGATTTTTATTTCATACCCTCCTACTATGTGTTTCAAATAAAACCACTTCTTTCAATGAAATCCCTTTAAAGATTCAAAATCTGGGATATGCAATTCTTCAAGAAGAAAATTTTAACTATTCTCGGGAAATTTTTAAAGATTTGGTTAATAATGTTGAAACAAAATGATTCTTACTGTTTCCAAGGTTTTTAAGTTACTATTTTGCAAAGAAATTCAGTAAGGATGATTTAGCTGCAATAAACCAAGGTGATTCTACTCAAATAAACAGTTTAACAACTGAAACTTTTTCAAGAATGTTAGCACCTTGCAAAACACAAGTAGAGGTGCCTGAGCAGATTTTAGCAGTTACAACTGCTCCTCAGGTATCTGCTGCTGAGCCCACTGCTCAAGGTGATCAAAGCAGGAGACCAACTGTTTTGAAACCCACACCTACAATTCACAAAAAGCCACACAAAAAGAAAAATCAAAAACCCCCCAAACCAATAAAAAAGGCAACTCTGGAGGATGAGATACCAGAGCAAATTCCTGTGACAACACAAAAGTCACAAGAAACCACTGCTGCTTCTTCCTCACAGCAGTTGGTACAAATATCTCAACCCATAACCGAAACTCCTCGTGCTTCTTCACAAAAAGAACAGGTTGTACAAATAGGGTCTCCACATCATGATGCTCTGGAAACACTTGTTTCTATCATCCACAGCTCAATACCCGGGGCAAATCCACTTTCTACACCACCCATCACATCCACAATTCCCCCACCATCTAAACTGCTGTTGGATGCAATTGATTTGAACCAGGCACTAACCAGTCCTTCTCAATCACCTATCAATGAGAATACACCTCAACAACTGACTGGGTCTGATGAATCAATCTTTGCTAACCCACCAACACAACCTGAGGAGGTTACACCCCTTGAGTTACAAGTAACTCTTGGTGGTAGTCCAAGTGAAGCAGCCACTACAACTGTTGAACCCACTGGTTTACAGTTGGACAGTGGTTACATCAATAAGACTTCCTTGGAGACAATTCCTTTTATAGTACCTCTTCCAACCACCAGTGGATTTATTTATCCTACTGGCAACATCAAAAGGTTGTCAAGTGTTGAAGGGAGAAGACCCCAGTACCAAGAAAAAGGGGCATCAGTGGTTAATGTTTGGAGTACACTCCCTACCTCAACTACTGATAAAACCTGTTGGATCTGAGTTTCTTTTTGATTGTATTTTCGTTTGAAATTAAGATGAAAATGAAAGAGTTGTGCAGCGGAATTAAGATGAAAATAAACTTTGCATACAATCAAACGAGAGTAATACTTTAATCAAACATCTTTACACAATGAATCGAAAGATTGAATTTGTTTCAACAACGATTACAATGATTGATGAATGAATGCAAACTCCCCCTCAGCCAGAGCTCAGTAATTTGTTCGTGCAAAGAAGACGATGTAGTGAAAGAGCTAATAGAACAGTACAAAGTACTGAACTATTTATAGGCACTTGCAAACCACTGAGCATCTTAGCTGACGTCACCATGAAAGTGACATCTAACCTCCTAACAAACTCTAACTTCTGATCTATACAAACTCTGATCTACTAACTACTGCTATTACATTTCTTTATATAAAAGACACTTAAACAGCTGCTGCATCCTTCCACTGCTGTGAACCCAGCAGTGCCTGTCCGGATCAGCAGTACTTGACTCAAGGCAGTAGATTGAGTCAGCAGGGCTTTGGTCTTCCATCAGTCTTTAACATTTGCCAGTAGATGCAAAGCAGCAGTTGTAGGACATCACTTAGTAAGATCAACAGATAGGAGGTCAGCAGATATAAAAACACTTTCAAGGGGAGAGATTTGCATGAACCAACTGTAATCGTATGCTTATTCTGGATCCACTGCTTTGATCCAGTTTTGGCTTTAATTATATGTTCCTCTGATAGGGTTCAATCCCAACAATCTCCCCCTGGAACAGATAATGCCAAAACTCTTCATTATTTGTGGAATTCTTTATTGCCTCATCAACAACTCCCTTATCTGACCTTTAAATTGTAATTCAAAGTCTAGGGCATCTGTATCTTCATCATCCCTGCTAAGTGGAAGATCAAGGAGATCCTGCAAATCTTCAAGACTCAGGCCAAGAGCTTGTTCCCTTGATATTTTCTCCACTACTCCACCAGACCTGAGCAAAGTCAATACGCAGGTCTGTTTGTCAGTTTCCCACTTTTGTATTTTTGAGCCTGGTGGGTTTCTTGGGAGATGTTTATTTGCAGAAGTATTTGGAGAGGCTGGCCTATTCATGACTGACTGAGCAGTACTTGCAGTTTGATCCAAACCAAGAGTTTCCATGATCATTTTCTTTATACCCTCTTTTCCAAGGTCTTCACCTTCCATTAACTCTTTGATGGTTTCAGCAATCAGCTCTTTATGTGGCCTTCTTTTGTAGATGGCAGCACCAACTAGAGCTGTGGATCTCCTGATTTGCAGCTTTGATGGTCTTTTTGAAACCGCTGCTTCAGGATAGTCAGGCTTTTGAGGAACTGTGGGATCTTTCTTTCTTAATTGTTCCAACTTTTTGTAAGTAGCCCTGACCACATCTTCTTTCCATCGAGCAACTTGTCTTTTGTTGCCATAATCAGTTGCTACCAGTTCCTCTTTCATTCTCCTCAGCTCTTCCTGTTTGTCAGGTACATTCTTTCTAAACTTTGCCCATTTAGGAGGAGTGTGAGTGACTTTCCTTTTTATCATATCTTGAATTCTTGCTGCTTCATTTTCAAGTTCAGGAATAGTCCACTCTTTGTACATGTATCTCTCTCCTTTGTACTTCTTGTGAGCCATAATGCTTTCAATGTAGTCTTTCTTCAGAGTTTCAGCTGCTCTTTCAGAAATTTGTTGACTAACATTTTTTTGCAAATTGCTCTAGGGATCTGACTTGTGTGAGCAAATATTGACTTCTCTGTGCAATTTCTTTATCAGATTTCCCTTGTGTGTTTTTCTTTGAGATATCCTCTGCTTGCTTGGCCTTGATTTCCAAATATTCATCAACATTTTTAGGCCAGGGATATCCTTTTATTGATGGCAAACTCCTTTTGGCAGGGTCATCCTCAAAGTAAAAAGATTTTATTTCTTCTCTAACAGCTGCTAATTCAAGAGGAAATTGAACACCTGCAGGAGGTAAGGGCTTGTACATTTTAACTGAAGAGAGAGGAACAGGTTTTGGAATTGTGACAAGTGCTAAAGATTTTGAAGATGTTTGTGGTGGTGAATTGTCATCATCTTTGAGAATTAGTCTTCTCCTTTTTGTAGGAGGGACTGATGATGTTTTGGATGGAATAGTGGTGGTAAATGTAGTGGCAGTGGATTGTGATTGACTAACAGCTGTTGAAACAACTGGTGTTTCAACCACTGTTGTCATTACAACAGATGTTATAACATCTGCTGTCTTCAGCTGTATGTCAGTAGGTGTTGTTTTTGGTGATGATGATGGTAAAGCAGTGAATGTTGTGTGTGTTGAAGTGGTGTGTGTTGATGGAACAACTGTTTGGCAAGCAGTAGTTTTTGTAACTCCTGTTGCATCAGCTGTTTTGTATGGTGGTTTTTGAGCAGACTTTGAATGTCTGGTTGGAATGGATTTGGGTTGCCTCACTTTTCTAGTAGGCTTCTTCTTTTCCTCAACAGGATTTTCATGATCCTTTGACCCAGAAGTACCCTGATCTGGATGATCCATTCTATCCACCCTGGCTTTCCTTTTGGCCTCTCTATCCCTTTTTACACTTGCAACTGCTTCTGCTAGTGCATTTGTTGTCACATCAATTTTCTTGCTGCCATCTGGCAAAGGGATCTTTTTGGTCATGTTTGAATTTTCTGGTTCGAGATAGAGACCATCCTCTATACCCTTCTTTTTCCACTCCTTAATTTTCTCCCCCTTTGTGGCATTATCTTCGGGGATTTGATAAATGTAGCAGACTTTTGGAGGAGCATGGCCAGTGGTTTGCAAGATCTGAGCTTTGAGAGCCTTTAAATCAGCCTGAGTGTTCTTGAACCTTGACTCCATTGCATTTCTCAGCTGTTGTACATGTTTTTCATGTTGCTGATAAGCTAATTGTGCTTGTTGTTGGAGAAAAGATTGAAATAGATTCCAGAGCTCATTTGTAGCAGGTGCCCTTTGTGGAGCAGGTGCTTGAGGTGGAACAGCAGTTGATTGTACCTTCTGAACTTGTAACACCTGTTGTAGCATATCTTTGAGGTCTGCAACAGAGTTATCAAGCTTTGCAATACGATCCGTCAATTTCTGGTACTTGAAACCATCACCCAAGTTAATGGGATCAGCTGATTTCCCACTAACAGTGGTTTTATCAGCGGTAGATGTAGGGAGTATACTCCAAACATTAACCACTGATGCCCCTTTTTCTTGGTACTGGGGTCTTCTTCCTTCAACACTTGACAACCTTTTGATGTTGCCAGTAGGATAAATAAATCCACTGGTGGTTGGCAGAGGTGCTATAAAAGGAATTGCCTCCAAGGAAGTCTTATTAATGTAACCACTGTCCAACTGTAAACCTGTAGGTTCAACAGTTGTAGTGGCTGCTTCACTTGGATTACCACCAAAAGTTACTTGTAACTCATGGGGTGTAACCTCCTCAGGTTGTGTTGGTGGGTTAGCAAAGAATGATACATCAGACCCAGTCAGTTGTAGAGGTATATTCTCATTAGTAGGTGATTGAGAAGGACTGGTTAATGACTGGTTCAAATCAATTGCATCCAACAGTGGTTTTATTGGTGAAGGAATTGTGGATGTGATGGTTGGTGTAGAAATAGGATGTGTCCCGGGCATTGGACTGTGGATGATAGAAACGAGTGTTTCCAGAGCATCATGAAGTGGAGACCCTATTTGTACAACCTGTTCTTTTTGTGAAGAAGCAGGAGGAGTTGTGGTTATGGGTTGAGATATTTGTACCAACTGCTGTGAGGAAGTAGCAGCAGTGGTTTCTTGTGACATTTGTGTTGTCACTGGCAGGAGCTCTGGTATCTCATCCTCCAGAGTTGCCTTTTTGATGGGTTTTGTGGGTTTTTGAGTTTTTCTTTTTGGCTTTTTGGAGATAGTAGGTGTGGGTTTCAAAGCAGTTGTGCTGCTGCTTTGATCACCTTGAGCAGTTGGCTCAGCAGCAGATACCTGAGGAGCAGTTGTAACTGCTAAAATCTGCTCAGGCACCTCTGCTTGTGTTTTGCAAGGTGCTAACATTCTTGAAAAAGTTTCAGTTGTTAAACTATTTATTTGAGTAGAATCACCTTGGTTTATTATAGCTAAATCATCCTTACTGAATTTATTTGAAAAATAGTAACTTAAAAACCTTGGAAACAGTAAGAATGATTTTGTTTCAACATTATTAACCAAATCTTTAAAAATTTCCCGAGAATAGTTAAAATTTTCTCCTTAAAGAATTGCATATCCCAGATTTTGAATCTTTAAAGGGATTTCATTGAAAGAAGTGGTTTTGTTTGAAACACATAGTAGGAGGGTATGAAATAAAAATCTGGTTGCAGACGGAAAATAACCTTTTTCTAAGGTAATTTTCTTCATCATTGTGGCTTCATACCCTCTCTCAATGAAGTCAGTTTGTAACTCGTTTTTAGTGAAAGAAATTTTACCTTCCTGATCACCGAGTTAAAAGACCTCTGAAATAGAGTGTGGCGTGATTTGGACAACTTTACCCTTTATTGAAGAGTTTATGGTGGTTGCAGTGTCTCCTTGTTTTTCAAGGGTTGCATTTTTCCAGAACTCCCTTTGGGTCGCCAAATAGATTGGTGCATCGGCAGTGAACAAAGTTTTGTACTTTGATTTTGCCATGAGATCAATGATAGAATCGAAAACTTTGGTGGTTCCTGGTTTTGTGAGAAGACCCAGGAGATTGTGAGATGGTTTATGTGGAATTTCAGTGGAGATTGCCTTTTGAGAGGCTGTTTTTGATGATGATTTGGATGAGGGTTTTGAAGATTTCTTTGATTTTGTCATTTTGAGGATGATTGATCGAAGAAATTTGTGAAGAAATGAGATGAAAAACTGCTTTGAGAAGAGAATTTTTAAGAATTCAATTCGACAGTAAAACCCTGTTTTGATGGTGAGTGGGGGATTTTATAGGGAAGAAAATGAATGCTGAGGTGGCAGCCGTTACAAAAGGTCTGCCCAATATGTACTGCCCACGTGACAACCCCTGTTGAAAGTGAAGGACAGTACTTGTGTGATAGGGACAGATGAAGGCAGTGGTATGAAAGCAGTGGATGATTTTCACAATCAGTGGATAGCATATCAGTGGATAAGACACTGCTATTGAACAACAGAGTTTATCAAAGGAATGAGAGAGCAGGGGTTGACTTTCAGCAGTGGACAGACTTTTGAAGTAGAGCAGACTTTTGAACAATCAGTGGTTAATGGCAGACTTTTAAGGATTTAATGAAAAATTTCATTTTTAGCTATTTTTAAGGATGGAGTTTTGATTTTTTGAAAACATTTTGTTGCTTTTATTCATAGAAAAACAAGATGTTGCTTGTTATTCCATGTTCAGCATCCCAATTCTAGAGACCAAGCTTTCAAAAGTGGTTGTATCAAGTGCTTTTGTGAGCACATCAGCCAGCTGGTCTTTAGTTGGGACATAATGCAGAGAAATCAAACCTTTTTCATAGCAATCCCTCACAAAGTGATGTCTGATGTCGATGTGTTTGGTGGTTGAATGGGAAACTGGATTTTTGATGATATTTTCTGCTGCCTGACTGTCCAACATGAGTGGTGTCTTCAAGGCAGTGATACCAAAATCCAGTAACTGATTTTGAAGCCACAGGAGTTGGGCTGTACAGCTTGCAGCAGCAATGTATTCAGCTTCAGCAGTGGATGTTGAAACAGCTGCTTGCTTTTTGCTTTGCCATGAAACTAAGCAATCACCTAGAAACTGGCACCCTCCTGATGTGGACTTCCTTGTAATGTTACATCCAGCAAAGTCACTGTCTGAAAAGCCTGAAAGCTTGATATTCCCATTAGCTGGATACCAGATACCAAGTGTGGGAGCACCTTTTATGTATCTGAAGATCCTTTTTACAGCAATGAGATTTGATTTTCTGGGAGCTGATTGACTTCTTGCACAGACACATGTTGCAAACATGATGTCTGGTCTAGATGCAGTTAGGTACAATAAAGACCCAATCATGCTTCTATAAAGTGTTTGGTCAATCAGCTCATCCTTTTCATCAGACATGACCAGCTTTTTTGTTGCCATGGGTGTGCTGCATGGTTTACAATCATTCATATCAAATTTGGTTAAAAGTTCTTTAGCATATTTGCTTTGATGAATGAAAGTTCCATTTTGCAATTGCTGTACTTGGAGACCAAGAAAGCATTGCAGCTCACCCATAGCACTCATTTCAAACTCAGCTGTTATGAGTTCTCTAAACTCTTCACACATTGAGTTACATGTGCTTCCAAAAATAATGTCATCCACATAAATCTGGACAATCATTAAATCCTTCCCTCTCCATTTTAAAAACAGTGTTTTATCAATGGTACCTCTTTTGAAACCATTTGAGAGTAGGAAGTTGGAAAGAGTTTCATACCAGGCCCTTGGTGCTTGTTTCAAGCCATACAAGGCTTTGTTTAGCCTGTAGACATGATCTGGATAAAATGGATCCTCAAAACCTGGAGGTTGACAAACATACACCTCTTCTTGAATTGTACCATAGAGGAAAGCACTTTTGATATCCATTTGAAACACCTTCATATTGTGGTTAACAGCAAAGGCCAGGAACATTCTAATGGCTTCCAATCTTGCAAAAGGGGCAAATGTTTCATCATAATCAATCCCCTCTTCATGTCTGTAACCTTGAACCACAAGCCTGGCTTTATTCTTGACAACAATACCCCTTTCATCAGTTTTGTTCTTGAAGACCCACTTTGTGCCAATGGGACTAACCTCTTCTGGCAGTGGTACAAGCTCCCATACTTGTTGTCTTTTAAACTGTTGGAGCTCCTCTTGCATGGCTTCTACCCAGCTGTTGTCTTTCAGTGCCTCTTGGTACTTGACTGGCTGATGGAGTGATAGAAAACCAGCAAAAAGACAAATGTTTTGGGTTTGACTTCTTGTGAGCACCCCTTCATTTATGTTGCCAATGATTTGATCAGGTGGATGAGATCTCAAGAAGATTAAATCTCCTTGGTATGGTATGATGGCATTGGTTGGTGAAGGCTGCAAATGTGTATCATCTGAGCTAACCACTGCTGGGGACTTTGATGATCCAGCAGTGGCTTCAAAAGGTGGTGGTATAGGAGGTAATGAAGTGGACAACTGCTGACTTTTATCCACTGTTTGAGGACTTTTGTCAGCAGTGTTTGAGGATGTGGAAGCAGTGGTTGATGGGCTACTTTGGTCAACAACTGTTGAGGTAGTAGTGGTTGAGCTTTGACAACTGTTTTGAACAGCTGGTGCTTTTCCCTTTGTGGCAGACCTTTGAGGGATGATGATTTCATACCCATAGTCTGGTGTTGTATCCTCTGATGGACCAGCACTGTTAGTCTTAACAACAGTATTTTCAAAAGTGAATTTTTCAAGATCAAACAGATCTGCAGGGTTTGCTGGGATTTTCATTGATGAGAGTTCATTGAACTTAACATTCAAAGTCTCCTCCACTGCCTTGGTCCGTGTATTGAACACTTTGTAGGCCTTGGCAGTGGTTGAGTATCCCAGATGATAACCACAATCAATTTTGGCTGCAAATTTTGAAATGGA
Source organism: Helianthus tuberosus (assembly GCA_030545235.1). NCBI lineage: Eukaryota > Viridiplantae > Streptophyta > Magnoliopsida > Asterales > Asteraceae > Helianthus > Helianthus tuberosus. The sequence continues at coordinate 151,584,098 of CM060393.1, forward strand.
ATCTTTTAAGTTCAAAATAAAGCATGGGCAGCCAAACACTTTGAAATATGAGATCAGTGGTTTAATTTTATACAGAATTTCATAGGCAGTCTTTTTGTGCCTGGGGTTTATTAAAACTCTGTTCTGAACATAGCAAGCAGTGTTTACTGCCTCTGCCCAGAAAGTTAATGGCAAACCTGAATCTGCAAGCATGGTTCTGGCAGCCTCAATCAGAGTTCTGTTTTTCCTTTCCACTACCCCATTCTGCTCTGGTGTTCTTGGGATGCTGTATTGCCTTACAATCCCTTTCTTCACACAGAAGGCATCCAACTCCCTATTTTTGAATTCTGTGCCATTGTCACTCCTGAAGCTTTTCACTGGAAGGTCAAATTGCTTTTCAACCTGTATTACAAAGTCTTGCAAAATGCCTGCAGTTTCATCTTTTGAGTGCAAAAAGAAAGTCCATGTGAACCTAGAAAAGTCATCAACAATAACCAAACAATATCTTTTCCTTTTGAGGCTCATGACTTGAACTGGGCCAAACAAATCCATGTGTAGCATTTGCAAACACTGGGTTGTTTTGGACTCTTCAATGGACTTGTAAGAACTTTTATGCTGTTTTCCTTTTAAACAGGAAATGCAATGTTCAGGACATGAAAACAATTTTTGTGGTAGGCCTCTCACCAAACCATTTTTTGAAATTTCTATGATTGTCTTAAGATTTGTGTGTCCCAGCCTTCTGTGCCAAAGTTCTGTCTCTTTGTTAGAGGCAGCTGAGAACAGACAGGCATCAGCTCTGGGACACTCTTTTGACACGTCAACAACATAAACATTGCCACTTCTTTGAGCAACAAGTTTAGTTTGACTAGTTTTGATTATTGCTTCATTCTTTTTGACCATTTCTGGTCCAACAATCTTACAACAATCTTTTGTGAAGAATGACCCAAAACCCTTGTCACTCATTTGGGACACACTCAGAAGGTTGAATTTTAGATTGTCTATTAAATTGACATTTTCAAATTTTACTCTTCCACACTCCACTGTACCCGACCCCAGAACTTTTCTTTTACTATTATTCCCAAAGGATATATCACCCCCTCCATGGATTTTAAAGTCTTTGAGGAGGGCTTTACATCCTGTCATGTGCCTGGAGCCTCCACTATCTACATACTAAAGACTATCAAAGCATGCAGAAGCTCCTTGCACATGAAGTAAAAGGATTAGTTCATTAAGGTTTCCAAAGCCAACAAGGCTTTGGATGGGGTCTCAACAGTGTCTGGGATGGATGCAGAATGATGGACAGTGGTTAGGTCAGGTGTTTGAACTGTTTTATGACAGTGTTTCTCTAACCACTGTTGTGGGTCCTGACCAATCATCTGCTGATAACCAAAAGGATGTTTGTTCACTTTGGGTTTAGAGGGCCTTTTGTAGGCCTCATAAACGTGAGGAATCCTTTGGTAAGACTGTTTTTCTCTGCCTTTTCTGAACTGATTGGCAGGGGGTGCATCAGTAACCTGAACATCTCTTTTGACAGATGTTTGGTTCAGCTGTTTTGTAACAGCTGTTTGAACTGGCACAAACAGTGGTTGTTTCTTGGTGAATTTGACAGATGTTGATGATGATGATGGACTCAAGGATGTTTTAGCAATGTACTCATTCTTTATCACATCAAAGTTTTTGAGATACACACATGCTTGAGTTTTATGGTTTGTTTTACCACAGACAATGCAACCTTCAGCTGAAACAATGACACTTGTTCTGTTTAAATCATACGCTTTTAAGTGGAAACAATCTTTTGTAAGATGATTCCTTTTCTCACAGAATTCACAAAACAAGTTATCAATTTTTTCTTTCTTCTTTCTCTTTTCAGACTCCTTTGCAGTAGAGGTTTTAACCACTGCTGGGATGTCCTTGAGAGGTATGACTTTAGCTTTTGGAGCCTTGACACCATCAGTTGATGTAAAGTCCATTGGCTTGAAATTTTCAAGAATGTCACACTCATCAGACCATTTTGGTTTAAACTGTTATTCTTCAAGCTCCTCAAAAGTAGAGGAGGCCATTGGTCTGTCAAGTGTGATTTTGTTACCAAGTTTGTCAGTGATTTTCACTTCTTGGCCATTCTTGTTTGTGGGGATGAACTCAGTGGTTACATCAGTGGTTTGAACAGATTTTTCAAAAGCAGTGTTTTCATCATCATGTTTTCTATAGCCAACCCCAAATTTCACATTGCTTTTTCTCTGTTTTTCAAGCATAACCTCATATCCTTTGCAGGATTCCACCCATCTTTCACAAGTAATCTGGGCGGACTCCAACTCCTTTTTGCAAACTTGGTATTTTTCTACCATAGTTTGAAGTTGGGTTTTGGTTATACTTTGCTCTTCTTTTAGACAGCTGTTTTCTTTTTCTTTTTCAGTCAATTTGTTTCTAAGTTCTTTTAAAGACCTTTCAAATTTGACCTCATCAGACAAGATTTTATCCCGAAGGTTTTCATTCACCTCTTTAATGTTAGCAAAAGCAATTATGCAATTGTCAGAACACAGTTTTTCAAGAACTTGAGGAGATACCTTGGCAGCTGCCATCATTGCACAATCACATTGATGATCTTCCTCATCATCAGCTTTCACCTTCTTTTCACCAGCCTTTTCTTCTTTCTCTTCTTGTTTGTCCTCTTCGGACCATGGATCTGTCAGTGGTTCAATCAGGGAACCTGAACTTTCTCCCAACAGTAGTTCACCAGCCACAGCAGTAACCACTGCTTCAGTCACCTCTTCCACTGTTTCAAAGCACTGCTGTTCCTCCTCAGTTTCAACCCCCTCCTGTATTGACTCTAATGCCATCAAACTAAACTCATCATGAGAAGAATCATTAGAAGCATAGAGTGCAAAATTTTCATCATTAAGGTCTTCAGGCATACTGCTCCAGTCAACAAACCCTTGAGTGAAAAAACTTTGTTGATCTGGTTGTGCTGCTGCTGGAGCAGTGGTTTGAGGTGCAACAGGTTGCACTTGTACCTGTGGAGCAGGGGTTTGAACATATTGGATTTGTGGAACAGTAGTTTGGACATAATGTACTGGCACAGGGGCAGCAGCATAGTGAGCAGTGTTCACTTGAGCTGCTGGGGCATATTGGGCATAGTGCACAGTGTTTTGGTTTTGAGGTCTAGGATTTGAGCTAGGATGAGTAATTATGGGACCAGTAGTTTGACTCCTACATTCCCTAGCGAAATGTCCCAACCTATTACACTTATAGCACTTGATTTTCGATTTATCCAACCCAACCCTTAGATTCCCATGCAAACCTGGGAATTTTCGCCCTGTTCTTTTGTAGAACTTGCTAGTTCTAACACTTAGCAAAGCCAGTTGGTGCAGGATGTCCATTTCCTCTAAATTAGTGGGATCAAAATGTTGCAAATCATTTAGTTCAAAACTTAAATTGTCTGACATCTGGTTTTCATTTGCAGTGAATGCATAACTAGCAGAGTGAGGATCAGGGTTGTTAAAATTTGCACCAGCAGTTATGTCAATGAAGTGATCATAACCCTGATCCTTACCTCTGCTCCGAGATTCTTCTTGACCCAGAAGAGCAGTATTACCGAAAGTGTAATCATCGGTAACTTTTCCTGACTCTTGTAACCTCCTTTTCTGGTTCAACTCCCTTTCGTAGGTCAGGAGTCGACCATGGAGTTAGGTCAAGGTCAGATCCTTGAATTCAGGTGAGTTTCGGGTGACAAAAGCTATGGTGTCCCATTTTTCTGGCAGTGACCTGAGGAACCTGCTATTTTGAGTTGAGTTTGTAAAAGTGGTGTTAACAAGCCTCAGTTCACTGATGAGACAACTGAAACGCTCAAATTGTTGCGTTAGTGATTCGCCTTTAACGTAGCAAAATGTTTCATACTGTTGGTTCAGGATTTCCCTATTGTTTTCTATGACTTCTTCAGTTCCCCCAAACTGTTCCTTAAGTGCGTCCCATAACTCTTTGGCACTGTTACAATGTAACAGTCCAGCATATATCTCATTGGGCAGCGCTGATGCTACGATGCTAAACGCTTTAGCATCTAGTTCAATCTTTTGAAAATCGGTTTCGGTATAATTTTCAACTGGTTTTGGAACGAACTTTTTAGCATCTTCAGCACTTGGCACTGAAGGAACATGGGGACCATAAATGACAGACTTCCAACAACCTGTGCTTTGTTGAGCGAGGATGTGACCCATCCTCCTCTGCCGGATGTTGTACTCATTTCTTTTTAGCATAGGTGGTTTAAAAAGCGAGCCGATGTTGTTTTTATCATCTTGAGATTGTGACGTCATTCTTGTTGTTTTACAGACACTGAGAAATCAACTTTAATGGTGATTAATCCTTGCTCTGTTTTTCAACGGACGAACAAACGATCAGTATCAACTGTTATGAGCTGAACTATTTACGTCAAAATGATTGTTAAATCAAATTTGACTATCCAAGCTCTGATACCAATTGTTGGATCTGAGTTTCTTTTTGATTGTATTTTCGTTTGAAATTAAGATGAAAATGAAAGAGTTGTGCAGCGGAATTAAGATGAAAATAAACTTTGCATACAATCAAACCAGAGTAATACTTTAATCAAACATCTTTACACAATGAATCGAAAGATTGAATTTGTTTCAACAACGATTACAATGATTGATGAATGAATGCAAACTCCCCCTCAGCCAGAGCTCAGTAATTTGTTCGTGCAAAGAAGACGATGTAGTGAAAGAGCTAATAGAACAGTACAAAGTACTGAACTATTTATAGGCACTTGCAAACCACTGAGCATCTTAGCTGACGTCACCATGAAAGTGACATCTAACCTCCTAACAAACTCTAACCTCTGATCTATACAAACTCTGATCTACTAACTACTGCTATTACATTTCTTTATATAAAAGACACTTAAACAGCTGCTGCATCCTTCCACTGCTGTGAGCCCAGCAGTGCCTGTCCGGATCAGCAGTACTTGACTCAAGGCAGTAGATTGAGTCAGCAGGGCTTTGGTCTTCCATCAGTCTTTAACATTTTCCAGTAGATGCAAAGCAGCAGTTGTAGGACAGCACTTAGTAAGATCAGCAGATAGGAGGTCAGCAGATATAAAAACACTTTCAAGGGGAGAGATTTGCATGAACCAACTGTAATCGTCTGCTTATTCTGGATCCACTACTCTGATCCAGTTTTGGCTTTAATTATCTGTTCCTCTGATAGGGTTCAATCCCAACAAAACCACTGTTAGTGGGAAATCAGATGATCCCATTAAATTGGGTGATGGTTTAAAGTACCAGAAATTGACGGATCGTATTGAAAAGCTTGATAACTCTGTTGCAGAACTCAAAGATATGCTACAACAGTTGTTACAAGTACAAAAGGTACAATCAACTGCTGTTCCATCTCAAGCACCTGGTCCACAACAGGCACCTGCTACAAATGAGCTCTGGAATTTGTTTCAACCTTTTCTCCATCAACAAGCACAAAGAGCAGATCAGCAACATGAAAAATATGTCCAACAACTGCGAAATACAATGGAGTCAAGGTTCAAGAACACTCAGGCTGATCTAAAGGCTCTCAAAACATAGATCCTGCACACCACTGGCACTGCTCCTCCAAAAGTTCGCTTCATTTATCAACTTCCCCCAGATAATGCCAAAAAGGGGGAGAAAATTCAGGAGTGGAAAAAGAAGGGAATAGAGGATGGTCTCTACATTGAACCAGAAAATGCAAACATGACCAAACAAATCCCTCTGCCAGATGGAAGCAAGAAAATTGATGTGACAACAAATGCACTGGCAGAAGCAGTTGCAAGTGTAAAAAGGGATAGAGAGGCCAAAAGGAAAGCCAGGGTGGATTATCCGGATCAGGGTACTTCAGGATCAAAAGATGATGAAAATCTTGTTGATGAAAAGAAGAAGCCTACAAGAAGAGTAAGGCTACCCAAATCCATTCCAACCAGACGTTCAAAGTCTGCACCAAAACCACCACCTAAAACAGCTGTTGTAACACCTGTTGTATCAACAACTGTTGGTACTTCAGTGGTTTCAACATCTGCTCCCACTTCAACACACACCACTTCAACATACACCAAATCCACTGCTTTACCACCATTACCACCAAAAACAAAATCACCTCCTGCCAAAAAGCAGAAGACAGTAGTTGTTACAACATCTGCTGTAATGACAACAGTGGTCGGAACACCAGTTGTTTCAACAACTGTTAGTCAATCACAAACCACTGCCACTACATCCACCACCACTATTCCATCCAAAACATCATCAGCCCCTCCTCAAACAAAGAGGAGACGGCTAATTCTCAAAGATGATGACACTTCACCACCACAACCATCTTCAAAATCTTTAGCTCTTGTCACAATACCAAAACCTGTTCCTCTCTCTTCAGTTCAAATGTACAAGCCCTTACCTCCTGCAGGTGTTCAATTTCCTCTTGAACTAGCAGCTATTAGAGAAGAAATAAAATCTTTTTACTATGAGGATGACCCTGCCAAAAGGAGTTTGCCATCAATAAAAGGATATCCCTGGCCTAAAAATGTTGATGAATATTTGAAAATCAAGGCCAAGCAAGCAGAGGATATCTCAAAAAGAAACACACAAGGGAAATCTGACAAAGAAATTTCAAGAAATTATCAATATCTGCTCACACAAGTCAGTTCCCTAGAACAATTTGCAAAAAATGTCAGTCAACAAATTTCAGAAAGAGCAGCTGAAACTTTGAAGAAAGACTACATTGAAAGCATCATGGCTCACAAGAAGTACAAAGGAGAGAAATACATGTACAAAGAGTGGACTGTTCCTGAGCTTGAAAATGAAGCTGCAAGAATTCAAGACATGATAAAAAGGAAAGTCACTCACACTCCTCCTGTCTGGGCAAAGTTTAGAAAGAATGTACCTGACAAACAGGTAGAACTGAAAAGAATGAAAGAAGAACTGGTTGCTGCTGAATATGGAAACAAAAGACAAGTTGCTAGATGGAAAGAAGATGTAGTCAGGATCACCTACAAAAGGTTGGAGGAACTAAGAAAGAAAGATCCAAATGTTCCTCAAAAGCCTGACTATCCTAAAGCAGAGGTTTCAAAAAGACCAACAAAGCTGCAGATCAGGAGAGCCACTGCTCCAACTGGTGCTGCCATCTATAAAAGAAGGGCACACAAACAGTTGAGAGGTGAAACCATCCAAGAGATGATAAAAGGAGATGACCTTGTAAAAGAAGGCATAAAGAAAATGATCATAGAAACTCTTGGTTTGGATCAAACTGCAAGCACTGCTCAGCCAGTTTTGAATAGGCCAGCCTCACCAAATACTTCTGCAAATAAACATCTCCCAAGAAACCCACCAGGCTCAAAAATACAAAAGTGGGAAACTGACAAACAGACATGCGTATTGACTTTGCTCAGGTCTGGTGGAGAAGTGGAGAAAATATCAAGGGAACAAGCTCTTGGCCTGAGTCTTGAAGATTTGCAGGATCTCCTTGATCTTCCACTTAGCAGGGATGATGAAGACACAGATGCCCTAGACTTTGAACTACAATTTAAAGGTCAGATAAGGGAACTGTTGATGAGGCAATAAAGATTTCCATAATAATGAAGAGTTTTGGCATTATCTGTTCCAGGGGGAGATTGTTGGGATTGAACTCTATCAGAGGAACAGATAATTAAAGCCAAAACTGGATCAGAGCAGTGGATCCAGAATAAGCAGATGTTTACATACAAATCTCTCCCCTTGAAAGTGATTTCATATCTGCTGACCTCCTATCTGCTGATCTTGCAAAGTGCTGACCTACAACTGCTGTTCAAGTAAAAACCTGATGAAAGACCAAAGCTCTGCTGATTCAATCTACTGCCTTGAGTCAAGTATTGCTGATCCGGACAAGCACTGCTGGGTTCACAGCAGTGGAAGGATGCAGCAGCTGTTTAAGTGTCTTTTATGTAATGAAATATAATAGCAGTAGTTAGTACATCAGTGTTTGTATAGATCAGAGGTTAGAGTTTGTTAGGAGGTTAGATGTCACTTTCATGGTGACGTCAGCTAAGATGCTTAGTGGTTTGCAAGTGCCTATAAATAGTTCAGTACTTTGTACTGTTCTATTAGCTCTTTTGCATCATCGTCTTCTTTGCACGAACAAACAACTGAGCTCTGGCTGAGGGGGAGTTTGCATTCATTCATCAATCATTGTAATCGTTATTGAAATAAATTCAATCTTCTGATTCATTGTGAAAAGATGTTTGATCAAAGTATTACTCTCGTTTGATTGTATGCAAAGTTTGTTTTCATCATAATTTCGCTGCACACTCATCCATTCTCATTTTAATTACAAACACAAAATACAATCAGAAACAAACTCAGATCCAACAGGGAGTAAGAAATTTTAGAAAATCCAAAAACATTTGAAAAAGCCAAAAACATGATAAAGTAAAAATGAGTTTGGTTGTATAAATGAGGAAATGATAGTACATCAGTGGACTATCACAGCATGCTAAAGAAATGGAAAGATAAAATGTGATAAACGTTCTCCCTAAAGATGTGACGGTAGGCTCAGCTAGACTAGTAGATTTGCGATAACGATACAAACTTAAATGAAAAAGCCTAGTTCTAGTGGGAAACATGGTCAAAAGCATAGTACTTAGTTTTGTCCTTCTTGATTGTGTGCCTACTCAGTAATCGCTGATTGTCAAAAGACATAAAATTGGTTAAGTTTGTGAATTTTCACAACTTTGCTGAAAAGTCGCTGTGATTGTGCATTTTATTTTGCAAAGATTTAAACTTGTTTTATTTCTTTATTTTGTTTAAGCATTGGACATCCTCTGCGTATATGTGAGTATCGACCTGGATGTTATTGCCTAAACGTTCTGCTTTATTTTCTTTGGTGTTTCGTTTAAGCTTTGGACCTCCTCTGCGTATACGGAAGTATCGACCTGGTGGTTAAAGCGTAAACAACTTCAACTTATTTTTATTTTCTTATTTTGTTTAAACATTGGACTTTCTCTGCGTATATGGAAGTATCGAACTGATTGTTAATGTTTAAACATTCTGCTTTGTTTTCGCACAAATCAAAGTTGATAAAGTTTAAAGGCATTACTTGAGTTAGTGTATTGCATGATGAGGGGATATGCTGAGATCGTGGGGTCCATAAGAATTTAGTGCAAAATTAATATACCTTAAACGTATCGGTAAGCATTTCGAAAGTTTTTAGATTGAGTTTAAGTGGACAACAATATCGTCAATCAATGTGAATCGTTTAGAGCTTAAAATGTTTAAAGCTTAACGGTGTTGGTGATTTGTCTCATAAACTGATATGATCCTCTTGCACAAACTCACAAAAATAGTGTATGGAAATATTTAGTTACTGCTTTTCATTACATTCAAAAATCCAAAAAGAGTTTAGTGTGTTTTAGCATAAATTTTGAAAAATTCAAAAAGATTTTCGACAACTGATATTGGAGAGCTTATTTTCAAAATTTCAAGTGCTAAACTTGATGAACAGGTTTGGGAAAGAATGTATGAAGAAGTTGTGTTTTCAAGTGATTATTAAAGATTAAATCATTTTTGAATGATACCTGCAAGTGGTTTCTAAATTTGCAAAATGTTCAAATTTGTGAAACTTATTTTTGGGTAGAGATGTATGCAGGTTAGACAGGTTCTGATACCTGAGTAAGATGAGTGCCAGGTTTCAATCTGAGAACCTGTGGAAAGTGAATTCTAGACTGCGATCCCAGCTTAGCGAAAGGGGGAGTCTGATGATATCGAGAGGAAGTCTGAAGATTGTAGAGACAGATTCAAATCTTGAAGATTACAAGAAAGAGAAAGAGATTGATTGTGGATGCTTACAATGGAGAATTTTTGGAGAGAGCAAGCAAACTGATAAAGACTGAAGGTTTAACAACCGAAGACTCGACACTGAAGACTCGTCAACATTCGAGGGGGAGTCTGTTGGTGCATGCGTCTGTCGACTTCATCTTGTATCGAGTCTTGTTTGATTATAGATAGATCAGGGTGTGTTGTATAAGAAAATATGAGATTTTAGGAAGTGATAAAGGTGATTTCGCATGTAGATGGTGATTTCGCTTGAAATCCAATGCCTATATCTACCCATTCAAGCGGATTCAGTAGTAACCTTCTTGTTTCCGGTAGCGAAGCTCTGCCGAAGTGTCCACAGGCTTGTAATTGATCTGAAATCAATATACGGACAGTTTAAAGTGTGAATCTTACTGAATTGACCTCGATACGTTTGTTTCCGCCACTCGTATTGAGATAAACTCTTCTGATCGACTCGTTCGGGTCTGAAAACGATCCTACAGATACGAGATTAATGTCTTAAGCACTTAAACTTATTCGCGTGTCCCACCTCAGATTATACTCCCGTATCCAGTTCCCAATATTCAGTCTTACAGGTGAGTATACCTAGATGATATCTGTAAGGGGTTAAATGCGAAGGCCGTGAGAGCTCAGGTCAGAACTTCCGTTCAGCAGAGAGATGACGGCTTCGACTTTTGGTGGGTCCCCTTTAGAGGATCTTTTCTTCAACAGCACATGATTATCATTTTTCAATATTTCATCATTTTTTATGCTGAGGGTAGGCTATATTTCAAGCAAGCATAAAGTATTCTCCGGGGACTAGGCCATTGCTTCCGCAAAATCAGAAGTCCCGGGATAATACCCCAGATATCACTAAGCATAAAGACCTAGTATCACAGAAAGAGGGACCTTTCAAACAAGATTTCGGGGGTTACCCATATATCCGAGAGATGTTCCCCACGATATAAGCAAGTTTGAAATTTAGGTTTATATCTCGTCACAATCTACTAAATGTGTAAAAACCTACTGGCACATCATCAGTGAGACCGTTTATCACATTTTAACTATCCAATTCTTTAGCATGTTTTGATAGTCCACTGATGTACTATCATTTCTTCTTTTTGACAACAAAACTCATTTTGAAATTTTATCATGTTTTTGTATTTTTCAAATTTTCAAATGTTTTTGGATTTTCTGAAATTCTTACTCCCCCTAAAATTCAAAATCATTTAAAGGAAATTTGAAAACAAATTGTACAAATAAAATGACAACCGATATCGAATCACTTCAATTCGCCATCCACTTGGCATAAACAATCAGAACTCCCCCTCACAACAAACTATTTTCCCATTGTGATTTCAAAACACTTAAGTTTATTTTCATCAAATGGTTTTTTTCGGAAAATAAGTTTTGTTGATTTTATAAACCATTTGTAGGTTAGGGGTTCATCACATTGTTTTTCAAAATACTACTTGTAAGAAATTAACATTTCCCGATTTTCTCAACACAATCACTTGTAGAAAATCAAGTACAAATTAATGTCCCTGATTTACCACTTGTAAGATGAAATATCACAAACGTGAATTTCTCTAGAAAGATGCCAATTCCTGCTCCACTCTTACCAACCTGGGAGCTCCGGCAAGTCCAGATTTTTACTGATCATAATAGGTTCCATCCCAGTCACAAACCTGGGATGAAACACTCTTACCTGGTTTCTTCAATTTTTTCTCATAAAACTCCTTTACCCCTTTAACCTTCCCATCAACCATTTTACCAAAAATATGTTGCACTTTGGAATTAAACACCTTTTCAACATCAAATTCTTTCTTTTCAGAATAGAATTGATTTGAAATTTCAACCTTACCAACTTTTTGTTTAAAGTTTTCAGCCTTCAATGGTGGAAAGTTGACATCATCCATTGGAGGAACTGAATTCTCACCTTTAACCCCAAATTGTGGCTCCTCTGACTTTGTGGAATCAGATTCATCGCCATACAATAGCTCCTCTGATTTTGACGAATCAGAATCACTGCTAGAACTATCATCAGATTTTTTAATAACCCACTTTTGGTTGTCAAGATTTGCCCTTCTCTTGTAAAACCTGTTTGAACATTCACCAATTTCAAATTTTGAATTTTTGAAAAGCTTAGTTCTCTCATTTGGTGGTTCAAACACAACCTCTTTATCTTTTAGTTTAGAAACTCCCTATTTAGTTTGATTTGCCTGTGAACATTTCATGGCAATATGACCACTTTTTCCACATTTAAAACAGGTTCGAGTTTCCGTCTTCTGATCAGCAGTCTTCATTTCTTCTTGCTTCTTTGCAAGGAAATATTTGTTTGACTGATTTTTTAATAGATTTTCTTTCTCTTCTTCAGATGATGTACCTGAAACTAATATCATTTTTGATTTAAAATCTCGAACATATTTTTCATTTTTATGATTTTCTGGTGGAATAAAACCCAATCCTTTCTTTTTGAATTTACCGTTATGGTTAGGTTTCTTTTGAAAACCAGAACCAGAACTGTAACCTTTTTTTCTTGTTTAACCGTTGTTGAACTCTTGAGGTGTACTTTTTAGGTTTATCATTAAGATTTACATCTTTTATTTCAGAAATATTAATTTCTATTAGTTTGAAAACCTTTTTGATTAGTTCAGTTTTGACACCTCTTATTGGAAATTCCTCATCAGAATATAATTTGTTAGAATCATTCAAAGTATAAGCCACTTTAAATGTTTCATCATTCAAATTAGATTTTGATAACAGGAACCCTTTATTGTAAACTCTTTTGCCCTGTTTGACGGTTTGACTAGGAGTGCTGGACTCAGACTTTGACTTTGACTCTGACATAGACTCCGACTTTGACTCCTCAGTTTCATCGTTATCTAACACATGATCCACTACTTTCTTCATCAATTGAGATTGTTGATCAGTGTCGGACGATGTAAACGTAACATCAATATTTTCTGGCAAATTAACTGTAGACTCAGACTCCCACTGTAAGTTTGTTGCCTTTTCGACTCTTTCTGAATTTGGATTTCGTGGAGAATATCCATTTTCAAGCGGGGGTGGACACTTGTTGTAACTGGTACTATGTTTATTACCAGATGTCTTCACTTCAGTATCCTTCTTCTTTTCTTTCTTCTTTTTAGAAGTCTTTTCTTCAGATACCTTCTGTTCTTCAGTTACTTCATCATCTTCAAAAGCCTTCATGCCTTCCACAGTAGGATAAATCCTGTCAATGACATAAGAAGTACATGAGTAACTTTTCAACAAACGATTAACTCTTTCAGTTTCAATTCTTTGTGTTTCCAGTCTCTGTTCCAGCACAACACACTTCTCGATGTAATTGTTAACAACTTTTTGCTTCGTCATGAAAGCTCCTTGAAGTGTTTTCATTGTTGTTGCTTGTTCTTCACTGGATTGATTGTATTGATTCATTGCTTTGTTCAGAACATCATATGATTCTTTTTGCCTGTTCATGTTGTTAATCAATTCACTGTTTTTCTTCTTTATAATCTCACAATTTTCACAAATCACCGGAACATTTTTAGCTTCAGCTTCTGCATCAACTATGAAAACTGGAATTTCTTTTGCTTTCCTTTTGATCACTGAAGCTTCTTCATCATCACTGCTGACTGGTGTTTTGACCTTTTTCTTTTTCTTTTTAGCTTTTTCATCTTCACTATCACTTTCTGCCATCATTTTCAAATGAGCTGCCATTCTTTGCGCATAATCATCATTATCATCATCACTATCTTCTTCGACTCGAGCAACAAACGCTTTGTGATTTGAAGTTTTATTCGGATCATAATCATCCCAACTGAAGTTTGCCAAGCTAAAACCTTCTGGCAATTTTTCATCATCTTGATTGATTAGGCATGCTTTATTGTTGGCTGAAATATACTTGTCCCAGCTGAAATTATCTTGATTAACCAAACATGCTCTTTTAGATGATTCTTCAATTTCCTTCCTGCCATAAGCAGTTTGTGGTTGTTGAACAACTTGATGATAAATCGAATTTTGATAGTAATCATTGTTGTTGAACGGATTTTGAGCTCCACTTGCTTCGCGATTAGTGCACTCCCTCTTGAAGTGTCCTTTTTCCCTGCAACGAAAACAAGTAACTTTAGATTTATCAAAACCTAAATTAGAAACACATGCATCACGGTAATCATCTCTTCCCGTAATTTGCTTAAACTTTTCTGCTCTCCTTAACACACTCGCCAAACACCACTTTATATCCATCAATTCCATCTCTTCAGCATCGATCTGATCGTAATCCTCTTTGGTCAACATTGGATTCCTGATCCGTCATGCAACTAAACTACCATAGGACTCTAACACAGTTCCCAACAAAGACATATGGCTTTTTGCAACTTCTTCAGAATAATCCTGATCATTTTCAAGATTCAATACAATATTGCATTGTAGCTTCTTGCCATTCTTGGTTGCTGAAATGTTCGGATTAAAAGATGGATATGATGAAAAACTTGTGTTGCTGTTTGATCCTTTGGATGAACTTCCTGATGAACTCTTGGCATTGAAAGTAGTCTCAACCTTTGGTGACATGTTGGTGGTTTTATCATTCAACCCTGCTTTATAATAAAGCCCAATGTCTTGTTCATCATCAAAATCTTTCATTCTTAAGACCTTTCTCTATTCCATCTCATCAATCTTTTCAATAAACTTGCTCAGTGTTAGACTGCTAAACCCTTTCTTGTTCCTTAACATCATAAGATATGTGCCCCAAGTCTCGTGTGGCAATGCATCAGCTAGCTTTTCAACCAACTCCTCATTATCTTTTATGATGCTCAACCTCTTCATGTTTGCTAATAGATTGCAATATCTTTCTATGATCTGCTTTGTGGATTCATTTTTTAAACCTCGAAATAAATCGAATTCCTTTTTCAAAAGCGATTTTTTGTTCTTGACCATCTCTTGGCTTCCAACAAACTTCGATCTTAATGCTTTCCAAATCGAATAAGCACTTCCATTATGTTGCAATAAAACCAAAATATCTTCTTTCACAGCTTGTTGTAGAAGACATAACATCATTTTTTCATTTTTGTATTTCCTTTTATCATCGGCACTCATATCTTTAATTGCAATCTCCTCTTCGTCATCATTTGTCGGTCTAACATATTTTGTCTCAACACATTCCCAAGCATCCAAATAATTTGCTTGAACCCAGTTTTCAAAACGTCATTCCCAACCTTTATACTCCTCAATGTTCATGAGCTTAGGCGGTTTTTGCATAGTCCCCGTTTCAATTTCCAACATTGTCTGCTGTGTAGCAGTAATCGGGGTAGCAAAGGCATTATAAAATTCCTCTTCCATGTTTCGGATTTTCAAAGTTCACAAAAACAGTCCTTCAAATGGAATTACACAATTCAAACGAGATTAATCTTGAAACGAAATTACCCTAATTACGTTTGAAATCAACACTCTTTCAAACGGAATATCTAATTTCATTTGAACTAATACCCTTTCAAACGAAATCACTAATTCCGTATGAAATTCCCAAACGGAATTACAAGTTGGAGCGGAATAACAAGTTCAAACGGAATCACTCAAACGGAATTATCTGTTTCAAACGAAATCAACCAACTTTTCAAACGAAATACCGGTTTCAAGCGGAATTAACCATCTAATTCCGTATGAAATGCTGCTGACATCATCAACTCGAGTTGTTTTTTAAACGGAAATACCAATTTTACCAATTTTAGATCGATTTTAAGTCTGAAACTCTCAAGAATTTGTTAAAACACTGATGCGCACATAATGTGTGAAAATTAGCCGATTTTAAGAGTGAAAAATTGTAAATTTTGAAAAAGAAGATGTAGAAATCAGAAATTGCAGCTGAATTGGTAAGAACTCTTCTTCCTGAGCTCTGATACCACTTGTAGGATCGTTTCCAGACCCGAACGAGTCGATCAGAAGAGTTTTTCTCAATAAGAAAGGCGGAAACAGACGTGTTGAGTTCAATTCAGCAAGATATACTCATTAACTGTCGATATTATTGATTTGATGACAATTTACAGCGAGTCGACACTTCGGCAGCAGTTTGGTACTGAAACCGGAATCGTTACAAATGAAATCAAGACACTACTATATATAGGCAAGTTAATTTCGTTTGAACATGTCTCAAACGGAATTACCTTCATGCGGAATTAGCTTCAAACAGAATTAACATGGTAATTTCGTTTGAAACTGTTATGACACTTTCAAGCGGAATTACAATATCTAATTCCGTTTGAACTTGCCTCTCATCCTATTTTTGACACTTTTCTCGAATAACGTGCCCTGATCTATCTGAATACAAACAAGACTCGATACAAGACGAAGTCGACAGACGGATGCACCAACACCACCCATCACACTTAACCATTGCTTGTCCCAAGCAACTCATCAAAACCATTTTCAATACAAGCGATCAACATAAATCAAGCATAAACATGTTATCCTTTTACTATCCCTTTCTTAACACCCAAAACAACACACCCCTCGCTATGTCTCTCCTCTCGGTAACAAGTAAGCACTAGCATTTGTAAGCTAGACACACAAAAGGCAAACGCGTGATTGTACAACTATAGGCTTGTTCCTAAATCGGTCCTTCTCCTCACTAGTGCCAAACATGAATGCAAATCAAAGGGGCTTTAAGGTTGTAACGTGGCTAGGTGTATGGGAAGGAAATGGCATATATATGTAGTAGCGAAGACTTAACCCGGTCTTTTATTACACAATGAAACAAACAAACACCAAACTTAAACTTCTATATACAAGACAACTCAACATCATTTTTTTCTTTTTCATTGCTTTTTCCATTTTTTTTTCTTTTCCTTTCCTTTTTTTAGACTAAGCAAACATTCAACATAACATCAAAACGTATCTACACACTACCAAAACAACTACTAACACTATAAGACCAGGTCAAGTCGGGTAAATTTTTGGGAAACTAGCTAAGGGGAAACAAATGATAGGTTTTAGGCACAAAATGGGCAACTAAATGTCCAAACCCCCGCCCCTCTCACTACCAAGCTCATATATATAATTTATGAGGTCCAACCCCCGAAATCTCACACTCACACACACTATGACGAGGCTACCAAAATGCCCTTATCCTTTCTACATTCATATCCAACTAAGGCCTTGAACCATATTCAAGCACAAGTTCTAATGCACCCCCACCCGTTGCCACTCTCATTAAAGACAAGCATTATTTATATACAAGTGTGGCTTCAACTCTCACCAAGAACAAAGGTAATTAAGGGTTGCCAGTGCATCATTCGGGTGTAATCCAAGGTGTTCAAATTCTTGCAATATTTTGCTTGATTTAAATATTTTTTTAAAACCTCAAAATTTCCCCCATCCCCACACTTGGGATACATTGACCCCAATGTATGGTTTTGAAAGGGATTGATCGCTATAACCATTCAACATCAACTCAAAGCTTCAAATCTCAAACCACAAATTTCTTTTTGGTATTTTTCATTTTATATTTTTTTTATTATTTTTCTTCTTTAAAAACATCACACCACCAACTCGCATAACCCAACCCAAAACATAACATCACAAACTAAACACCACCCATCCACCCGACCATAAACATAACAAACAATATTCACATAATTATACAAGAGAGGAAGGAACACAACCTGGTTAGTAGTACCGCAACTGAGGCGGCCCGAAAATGGATGAAATCATCTCATTCCACTCTCCGAAGGCAAATGCACCACTACCACTTCCACTTCCGCTTTATTGTTGTCACACCCTCAAAATCCACCATGCGGAGTATCACCGCTTGGAGGCGTGACATGACCAGGATCGAGCCACCAATCATATTGAACAACACAATTAAGTAAATAAAACCAACCACAATACGATTGGTGACCAAAAGAAAGTAAACCGACTTTAAGTTAACAGCGGA
Organism: Helianthus tuberosus; assembly: GCA_030545235.1. Classification (NCBI taxonomy): domain Eukaryota; kingdom Viridiplantae; phylum Streptophyta; class Magnoliopsida; order Asterales; family Asteraceae; genus Helianthus; species Helianthus tuberosus. Next base: position 151,601,816 of record CM060393.1, read on the forward strand.
AGCATAAAACATAAGTCCAAAACATAAGTCCAAAACATAGGTTTGTAGTTCGTAAGTTTAAAGACCAAAACATAAGTTCCATAAGTTCATAAAGTTTATTTAATAAGCACGGGATATAAGAGTCCAAATCCCACAACAACCTCCTCCTCGTGCAAGCTCCATAAGCATCTAGCGACCTGTAAGGCATGTAACAACGAGTCAACAACAAAGTTAAGTGAGTTCACGGTTGGTTGATTAGTTTTAAGTTATTTCTGAAAAACGTGGTTTGACTTTCGTTGGCTTATTTGCCGTGGGGGTTACCCCATAGTTGAAAGTATGTTTAACCAGTTCCCTTTTATTACCCAAACCATATCCGTAATCAGTGGGGGCTTCCCCATGTGAACTACTAGACTGTTATGATATCGACTACTAACGAATTTTATTGTGCCCTACGTCATTGTTCTATCATCATTGACAGATTGCCATAGTCCATTAGTACATGCCTGTTCAGACGACACGGTGTGAGGTTTGTTAAACCTAATAGCGCTATTAACTAATGACCCGCTCGCCATCGGCCTCGGCGATTAAGTCGATATAAAATGAGGGACTTGATGATAGAGTTTTGTCTAGTAAGTTTTAAGGGTGTTGTCCTACCCAAGGAGGACGAACGTACGTATTCTACTCAAGGAGAATACGCAGGATTAATATTGGCATCCTACCTATGGAGGATGGCCGTACATATGCTACTCAAGGAGGGTATGTAGGTTCCGTTTTAATTCATTAACCCATTCCCAAACCACCGGGAATCCCATGCCTTAGAAAGTGTGTGAACTCACCTTGGTTTGCTCGGTTAGCTTAGTTACTCTAATAATCAGAAATCAAGCACGTCCTAATAAAGTACAGATAGCAATTAATTTCTCATGCATGCGTAACACGTATCCTACGTACGGTTTATCTACTCAATACTTCTATCACGTACCACACAATTCAAACGTCAAGGTACTTTGTTAAGTTATATTATTTCACTCTAATATAATATAACTATCACACAAAATAAACGAGTATCCACACAAGTGTTCTAATATAAGATATATATTTACCCATTTTTATTTACAAAAACCAACCTCCGACACTTTGTGTTTTGTTACAAAAATTATGGCGAAGTTTATATTCGAAACACAAGTTATAAAATATACTTGTAACGCTTTGTTTAGAAAAATATTTTCTAAGTGTTGGAATTTTTAGAAAATTTCGCCAGAGTTTCCTTTGTAAATGGAGGTGTCTTTTTAGAAAAATATGTAGTAACTTACTAGCATACTTAGTAAGTCTTGTTACCTTTTTAAAATGTGATTAGTTCTTTAAAAAAAAAATTTAAAGACTTTAAGTGTTTACAACTTCCACCGTATTTTCTAAAAATATTTCTTCAAGAAAGTTTCTAGTTACACAAGTGTTTCTACACTTGTTTATCCACCAAAAATGTGATTAGTTTTTGTAAGGTCCAATATTTAATGAAACTTATATTTTTCACTTGGTTCTTTTGAGAAACCACTCATGGATCTTTAGATCTACAAGATTGTAACCTACTTTGATCTTTATTTTTACAAGAAAACATTTATTTATTCAAGTTCATAGTTTATGTGTGGATGATTCCATCATCCTACACATTTCTAACTTTCTCATCTTGCTAGATCATGTTTTTAATCATGATCTAGCAAGTGCATATGATGATCAATATCAACAACATGAGTAAACAATAACCAACAAGCATCACAATACATGAATATCATGATTTCTTCATCTAATAAGTTTATGTTCATGTCTTCTTCATAAGGTTCATTAGTGTTCTTAATATTTTGACTATGCTACTTCATTAACCACTTAAATAACATGGAAAATGGATGGATCTAAGTTCTTACCACTAGTTCAAGACTAGGGAAGTTCAAGTGAAGAAATGTGGTGGATAAAAGAAGATGAGAGTGGTCATTCAACTTCCGAACACACCGAGCTTCGTTGTATGCACTTTAACACCTTTGGATGCTTGTGAAATGAATGAAGAACGAGTTGAAGGTGGTGGCATGGGGATGGTGGTTGGCGGCCGAACAAAGAAGAGAGGGAGAGAGTTTTGTGAAGTGTTGATGTCACACCCCGACCACGTAGAACATACAAAACGTGGCGGAAATGTCGGGGAGTGTTGTAACAGAATTAATTGTTTCAAATCCATGGCAATTGAAGTTTCGTTTTATTGATTAAAAGTGTTACAATGTCTTAACAAACAAGGAAATACAACATAATTAACTAATCTTGCGTCTTTTATTGTCACTAAAGCCCAAGTCTGCCTAGGTGTATCTTGATCATCTTATGCAACAGCTCCTGAAAAACACATGTGAAAATAGGTACGTCAGCATAAAAATGCCTGTGAGATACATAGGTTTTGTGAAAATAGGATTCATGACTTATGTTTGAGAAAATGTTTAGTCATGAACCTTGTAATTTGCTTTGTCTTGTATATCATTTGAAAAACGATAAGATCAGATGATATGTATAAATAAATGTAAGGTTAAATGAATAACCATGTAAAATGAGTTTGTATAAGATAAGTTGTTTGTAAAACAATGTCTTGTGAAAAGTATGTTATTTGTATAAAATGTTATATGTCTCAAACTGAAATGATTCAAATAACGCTACGACATGTAATACCATACAAACACTTATATATAGGAAGTACCAGCGGTGTATCCACCATGCTTGTATGATATTACACACGCCTCGTTACTTAATCACTTACTCAAACCAAACTATCACAGTAAAATGTTCATGTCTAATGTAAATCATGTAATATGTATCCAAAATGTAAGCATGTGATGAATAACAAATGTACTAAGCATGCGACAATAGACATACGTAGCATGTGACCTGTACTAGGTATGCAACAATAGACATACGTAGCAAGTGACCTGTACTACGTATACAACAATAGACATACGTAGCATGTGACCTGTACTACGTATACAACAATAGACATACGTAGCATGTGACCTGTACTACGTATACAACAATACACATACGTAGCATGTGACATGTACTACGTATACAACAATAGACATACGTAGCATGAAATGTAATGTAAAACATGTACTATAATTGTACTAATGAACATAGCAAGTATATGATGTGAAAACAGGAAAGCTTGAAAGTAACAAGTAGGCACATGTGTTCCACCCCAAAATGTTTGGAAAACTGTAAAAGAGGGGTCTATGTACTCACTTGAGATTGCTTAGTAGTCCTTGAGTAACAACCAAACAATGCTAGAGATCACGGATATCAAACAGCACCTAATATAGGTAACTATGTTAATAAACCGGACCTAAATCGGAAGATCTGATAGAATGAGGGTTCGTAAACCAAACGAGTATAGAGACTCGTGTCATATGGTTTAACAAAGCCTACATACTAAATGAAACCTTAATCTTAGTGCTTACGACCCATTACGACCCGTTTAGGTAGCTTATGCTACTTTAACGCGTCGTTCGCGTGAAACGCGTTCGGACCGTCTAACTAGCCCTATGACAAGTGTTATATGCCTAAACATGTTACATAATCAGTTATGTGACAAAAGTTTAGGTTACATATGCTTATCTGTTCTGGGAGGCTGAGGCGGCCCGCTTCAGGATCAGACAAATCTAATGTGGGCCGCATGGCCCTTCTGATCAGCATATAACTTACAAAAATGACAGTTTCAGCCCATGCACGTGTTTAAGGCCATTCCCGACACTTCTAAGGCCCGTAAAGCCAACTTTAAGGCCCTAAAATGATGCCTAAACATTGTGGACATGAAACGTGCTCAAGAATATGTCGGAGGTTGGTTCGTTTGGTCGTACGAACGCGATGTTCGCTTAATTACGACGGAATGCGCATAAGCGCGAAAAACGATCCAAATGACGAAACGAATGGATTTTTCTTATGCCAAACACTAAAATAAAATATTTTAGTGCTTACATAAATTTTTGGATGTCCGGATGTATTCAGAACGTAAGTTATGCGCGAAAATGCAAACTTGTGCACTTTTTGACGCTTTTAGTCCCTGAATGACACAAAAGTTTATTTTAGCATACCGAACACCTCAAAGCCTATTTCTAAGCTATGTAAAGGATATTTATGGTATGTTTAAATTATGGTCATGTTCCGGAATGTCTGTTACAGTTCAAATTGGCATACTTTCGCAGTTTGTCAAATTTAGTCCCTGTAAGCGATTAAACTTTGATTTCACCACACCAAACCTTCCAAAACTTATATCTAAGTTATGTAAAGGTTATTTAAGGTATGTTAAGCCTATTTCACTATTCCGGAGTGTTCGTTGCATTAAACTGGTTATATTTACGCATCAGTGCGTGTATAACCTTCCAGAAAGCGATTTAGAGCTTGAAATCGAACAAGAGTTTATATGTGCAATCGATACACATATTTTTACAAATCCCAAGTATGAAATACAACATTTCATTGGTTTGGCATTTGTTTGATGGTTGAAGTGACACGGGTGTCACAGTCTCCCCTACTTTAGGAAATTTCGTCCCGAAATTCATTCGTAGGAGTCTATTTGTGACTTTGTGTTAAATAACCATCAAAGATAAGCAAGGCATAAACCTGTTATTTCTCTTTAACGGACATTTTTCAAAAATGAAAAATGAACGGAGTTATTTTCAACAGGCATTCTTTAGAAATGAAAATGAACGAAATTGGTCATTTTCCACCACTTCTTCAGAACCGAAAAAGAACGAAATGAGCCATTTTCCACCACTTCTTCAGAACCGAAAATGAACGAAATGAGCCATTTTCCACCACTTCTTCAGAACCGAAAATGAACGAAATGAGTCATTTTCCACCACTTCTTCAGAACCGGAAATGAACGAAATGAGTCATTTTCCACCACTTTTTCAGAACCGGAAATGAACGAAATGAGTCATTTTCCACCACTTCTTCGGAACCGAAAATGAACGAAATGAGTCATTTTCCACCACTTCTTCAGAACCGAAAATGAACGAAATGAGCCATTTTTCACCACTTCTTCAGAACCGAAAATGAACGAAATGAGTCATTTTCCACCACTTCTTCAGAACCGAAAATGAACGAAATGAGTCATTTTCCACCACTTCTTCAGAACCGAAAATGAACAAAATGAGTCAATTTCCACCACTTCTTCAGAACCGAAAATGAACGAAATGAGTCATTTTCCACCATTTCTTCAGATAGAAACGAAAATGAACGGAACGAACTCTAGACACATGACAAAACTCGCTGTGGTTTCCGTGCACTGAATTTCATAATTATGTATGCATCCATAATTACGCAATTCCTTGCATAGTCCGCACAATTTGTTTGTAATGTGAAGGGGAGGAAAAACCAAACCTGTGATGAGTGTGACTAGACTACCATAGGGTCCTTTTAATTAGATCTACAAAGTATCCTTTTTTAATTAGGCCACCAAGGATTCCTTTCAGCTATATCATCAAATGATATTCCTAACCAGATTTTTGGATCAATCTGTTTACCTAGACCACTCAGGGGTCTAATTATGGAATAGTACAATATAATCCAAGGGTCTTTACTATTACGTAAAAGCCCATTGAGGATTTAATATAGTACCTTTGGATATCCTACCATGAATCCCTTATACGAAGATATGGAAGATTCTACGAGGATTTGGATGACAAAAACTTGGATTACACAAAAACATAAAAGAAAACACATAAGCACATAATCACATAGTTGTTTAACTTGGTTATTAATTCGTTATCTTTGGACGCGGATACTTAAAGCACACCAGGAATCCAATTCGTGGATTTCATTTGGCACTTTAATCATTTCAAGAATCCATCCATGAAGATAGGATGATCTACCAAAAATTCGATTTTCGTTTTCAGGAAAACGCAATGTTCGAATTAAGGTACACAATAATTTAGGACATACGGAAATACCCTTAGGTACCCTATTAAGAATTTATAGTGGTACTTGGGGTATTCGTACAGAGTTATAACTTGCACCTTGTACTTCGTTTCTTTGCAAGAGACGGGTACTTAGGATCTTTGTGGAAAACGCAAGAGATTGTAAAATGGAAGAATTTTGGGGGTAGTTTGCTTTTCAAGGAATACGATTCCTTGATTGTCGTTATTGTAGGGGATATGTTGTTTATACATACAATCATATAAATACATTGCAATGTAAATAAAGGATTTATTTATAAATAATGATAATGACTGTTTCATGGATCTTGACAACAAAAGAAAATAATACATAAGATGTGATTATTTCTAAAGAGTGTTGTCTTCTAGTCGATCAGATGCTCATCTCTGTGCTGGATTAGCATTAGCACGCTTTGGGCAATTTCTTCGGAAATGTCCCATCTCGCCACACTTGTAGCAACAACCTGGAGGAAAGCGAGCTCGAGCAGGTTTGTTGTTAGCTTGATTTGGTGCAACTGCTGCTACGCAAACTTTTGCTGTATGCCCTTTACGTCCACAAATTCGGCATTCGCGGCACTTCACCATAGCATGATGATAAAGGTTACATTTGTTGCACAAGGGTGAAGTTCCATTGTATGGCTTCCTAGTACGGGGTGTAGCTGGTTGGTTGGGGGCGGCTTGATCATTGTGAGCGACCATGGCGAAGTTCTGAGAAGCCTTTTGCTTCTTTGACCGCTCAAGGGATCCAGTCTGTTCATCCATGGTCTTTGATTCCTCGATTGGCTTCTTGTCACCCTTTCTGAAAAGCTTACGTTTCCTGATTTGAGATTCAGTCAGGGTTGCAGATAGCTCAATGGCCTGCCTAACCATAGTGGGGTTACTACCGGTAACAATGTCCTGAACTGAGTCAGGGAGACCATCTATGTATTTTTCGATCGCCTTATCCAAAGGCGTAACCATGGTAGGACACAACAGGCTCAGCTCCTCATATCGATCAGTGTATGCTCGATGTTCGCCGCTGTCTTGCTTAAGGTCATCGAATTCCCTTTCCAATGCCCTGATCTCGTGACGAGGACAGAATTCCTTCATCATCAGTGCTCGAAGTTCTTCCCACGTTTGAGCCAGTGCCACTTCGGCACCCCTATCTCTCACCACACCGTTCCACCACGTCAAAGCTCGTTTCTCAAAGACACTAGATGCGAAATCTACCTTTCGCTCGTTTGGACATTGAACATGCCTGAAGGTGCTCTCTAGACTCTCGAACCATTGCAGAAGTGCAGTCGCTCCTTGAGACCCAGAAAACTTTGATGGCTTGGCCGAGTTGAACGTCTTGAAGCTGCAGAGAGCATTATTATTGTTGATAGCTTGGTGACATTGGGCAACGATGGTCGGGATTACAACAGTTATTTGCTGTGTAATGACAGCTGCCAGATCGTCAATAGATACCGGATTTTCGCGTCGTGGAGGCATTCTAAAAGAGAAGAACATGAAAGGAAACGAGTGAGAGAATTAGACGAAATGAATGAGATGAAACAAATCTGATGAAAGCAAGGATAGTGGTCATTTGTTTGTTTCTACAAAGCAACAAACGACCCTGGTGATTAATCAAAGTAAATAGGTCAAAAATAATGTATCGCGAAGACATGCTCGCCTATAAGTGAACACTCATCCCAAGAATTCCCAGGTAAGCACAACTGGTCTCGCGTCTGATGAGATGTATACGAAGTGCTTGCCTAGACAGAAAACCCAGAATACAGGCATTCACCCTTCCAGTTTGCACGTGTTCACATTATTAAAAACCCAAAACCTTGACGAGAATTTGAAAACCTAGTAATCAATCATCCTAGAACAGATGATTAGTTTTCAAAACGGTTTTGAAATTTATGTTCTTGTTGTGGTCGTCGCCTAAGGATAGGTGACGGTATTGTTTTATGACTAAACGCAAGTAAACTCGCGTTAGGGTCCTAAGAAGGTTATAGACTAGGTCAAAGCATTACTAATAACCTAATTCCCTATAACCATTGGCTCTGATACCATCTTTTCTGTCACACCCCGACCACGTAGAACATACAAAATGTGGCGGAAATGTCGGGGAGTGTTGTAACAGAATTAATTGTTTCAAATCCATGGCAATTGAAGTTTCGTTTTATTGATTAAAAGTGTTACAATGTCTTAACAAACAAGGAAATACAACATAATTAACTAATCTTGCATCTTTTATTGTCACTAAAGCCCAAGTCTGCCTAGGTGTATCTTGATCATCTTATGCAACAGCTCCTGAAAAACACATGTGAAAATAGGTACGTCAGCATAAAAATGCCTGTGAGATACATAGGTTTTGTGAAAATAGGATTCATGACTTATGTTGATGCACAAGAATGTCTGTTGACTGCATCTTCATCAAGTCTTAGATCAAGAAAGTCAAAACTGGAGCTTATATGTCAAATTAGGGTTTTAGTTTTGAGTTTAGAAAGTGTTTCAAAGGGTTCCGTTTGAAACTGTTTCAAACGATGTGGGTTCCGTTTGAAACATAGGGTTCCGTTTGAGATTGAAGTTTGTAATAGGGTTCCGTTTGAGATCTATCGTTTGAACATGTTATGTGTAGTTCAAACGGAAGGGTCAAAGTCTATAAATAGGGATGTGTATGTCACATTTCAAACGGAACGGTACAAGGTCATTGTGAGAGTCACGAAGTGCTGTCGGATTTTCATCAGAAAACGTTGTATAAAGCACACGATTGTTAATAGATAGAAAGATTAGAAGATACAAGCTGTTTTGGACGTCGTTTACTTTGATTCCGCCTTAGTAATTGATGTTGAACTACCTTAACTGACTTTTAGGGTCACGTACACGATCCAACAAGTGGTATCAGAGCAGAATTGATCATAGGAGATTTGCAGAAAGGCGTTCGCACTCGAAATCAGATTGATAAAGGGCTTACATGTTTTTATACAAAAGTTGCTCCTTTGCAAACTGAATTCTCATTAAGTTGTTTTATCTCGCAGGTTGAGCCAAGAACTTACAAAGAGGCGCTTACTGAAGACTCTTGGGTCAATGCAATGCAGGAGGAACTTAGTCGATTCAAGAAAAAGGAAGTTATTGGATGAAATAAAAGAAGAATCAGAAAAGATAAATTTGGATGTAATCATTGAAATAAGAAAACGAATCACTGTGTGTCTTGCAGCAAAAAATGTTATGAGATACGACATTAAGAGGGGTTGTTATATTGATGAAAATATGAATCCTCTTGATTTTGTTAAAATTTTATGTGCAGGAACATACAAGATGGAAACAAAGAAAGAAGATGCTGTTGAAAAGATGAATGAAAAATGCTCAAATTGTGATAAATTTGGAGTAGACAATGTCAATCTCTCGAAAGATGTGGAAAATTTGACATTGGAAAACAAAACTTTGAAAGACGAGAAGAAAGCTGATAGTGAACAGATTCTGGAGTTGCGCTTGAACTGTGAAAAACTGAAAACTGAAAATGTCAAACTGTTGAGTGATGTGGACAGTTTGACATTGGAAAACAAAGTTTTGAAAGAAAAAGAAAAAGAGTTTAAAAATGAAAAATAAAAAATTGAAATAGATTTTCAAAGTCAAATAACGATTTTAGAAGATGAGAGAGATATTTTTGGTAAAGATAATCTTGAAAAACAAATTGAAATCAATTCTCATCTTGCTAAAATCATTCAGCTTGAAAAAGAAGCTGAAAAAGCTCGGATTAAAATCAAAGAGCTTGAGAATAAATTGAAAGGTTTTGAGAATTGTACTTCACATGCTTGTTCAAAACCGATCAATTCTGTTCCAATAAGTGACAATGTCACAAATTTTGACAAAGTCAAAGTCAAAATTGAAGATTGTGATGAAATATCTGATGATGAAAAAGAAAAGAAAAGAAAAGAAAAATATTTTTAGATTTACAAGAAAAATTTAAAAATACTGTTTTGCAATCTACTGAAACAGGTTAATGTTCTAAACAAAAACCTGTTAAGAAGAGTGTAGAACAGAAACAAAAAGATAAAAATTTGAAAAATCTTAAAAATGAAAATAAAAACTCATCAGATAAGTCATCCAATCATTATCAAAAATCACAAAAATCTAAAAATGAAAACTCACAAAATGTTGGTAATAAGTGGTGCAGGTCGGACCACAGTGCTTCAAAGCCAAATCCAGTTTTCAGGAGGAGTGATAATCACCACAAAGCTAGACAATGCTATGATTTAAGTGTTTGGGGTGAAAGTGGTGAATGGTACGATAACAGAGTGTGTTACTCTTGTGGTATTCGAGGACACATTGCTGTTAACTGCCAGAATTGGAGTTATGAGATGAGAAGATGCTATAACTGCAAAATCAGAGGACATATTGCCAGAGATTTCCCAAGGAGATCAATGGGAAGATCGAGGGTTGAATCTCAAAGAATGGCAAAGAAGCCAGTCAACGTCAAGCTCCATGAACAGAAGGTTCTAAAACCTAAAGTTCAGGATCAGACAATTCAAGAAAAGAAAGTTAAACTTTCACAGGGGCAGAAAGACAGACTGTGAAAGAAAAGGAAGAAGGTGAGAGAGTATCTCGAGAAGATTTTGTCTTCGGATTCACCGGATAGATTGAATAAGAGTTCTGATGAATCAACTCACTCGACAGCAAAGCCGAGTAAATTGAATTCTTCAGATGCAAATCTGAGGACTAAAGAAGAAAAGAAGAAGAAGAAAATGGTTGGCAATGAATCTGATGCATCCAAGTCAGACAAGCCACCATCAGGCAATGAATCTGACAAGTCAAAGTCAGACAAGCCATGTTCAGGCAATGATTCTGGTTTGTCAAAACCAGAAGAGCCATCTGTTGAGATAAAAACTGTCAAACCCAAGGCTGGTCAGGCTTGGGTGAATCTTTTCAAATAGAAAAACCTGACTTGCCGGAGCTTCCAGGTTGGTAAGCGTGAAGCAGGTATCGGCATAATTCTTGAGAAATTCACAGGATGGTAACTGTGATATTTCGATTTACAAGTGGTAAATCAGGGACATTAAGTTGTACTTGATTTTCTACTAGTGTTTGTTGTTGACAAGGGTCTTAATTGTTAATTTTTTTTTAAAAATGGTTGAAAACGAACAATGTGATGAAACCCCGAGTTTGGTAAAAGACAAACAAAACTAATTTTCCGGAAAAACCATTTTGATTAAAACAAACTTAAGTGTTTTGAAATCTGAATGGGAAAATAGTTTGTTGTCAGGGGGAGTTCTGATTGTTTATGCCGAGTGAATGGCGAATTGAAGCGATTTGATATCAGTTTGTCACGTTTCTTGTATAGTTTGTTTTCAAATTTTTCAGAAAATCAAAATTGAAACATATTTTGATTTTAGGGGGAGAAAAATTTTAAAAAAAAATTAGAAAATTTGAAAATGTCAAAAACATTGAAAAATAAAAAATGAGTTTTGTGTTAAACAAGAGGAAATGATAGAAAATCAGTGAACTATCATAGCATGCTAAAGATATGAAATGTCAAATGTGATAAATGGTCTTACTGATGATGTGTCGATAGGTTTTCACACATTTAGTAGATTTATTCGGGATATAAACCTAAATTCAAACTTGTGAATTCGTGGGGAACACTACTTGGATATATAGGTAACCCCTGAAATCTCGTTTGAAAGGTCTCTGAATCTGATATACTAGGTCTTTATACTCAATGATGTCTGGGGTATTATTCCGGGACTTCTACTGAACGGTAGTTCTGACCTAGTCATTGGCTAATACTTGCTACAATGCTTGAAACACAGCATTAAACCCTCAGCATGCTGAAACAATAAAATTGATATATGCTGCTGTTGTAAGCAAAAAGATCCTCTAAAGGGGACACACCGAAAAGTCGAAGCTGATATCTCTCTGCGTATACGGAAGTATCGATCTGAGATCCCTCGGCCCTCGCATACCTAAATTATATACAGATATCATTGTAGTATTCTCACCTGTAAGACTGATTATTGAGATTCTGGATACGGGAGTATATTCAAGAGGTGGGACACATGAATGATCTAAGTTCTTAATTCATCTAAATCGTATCTTGAATAAGTTGAAATTTGTGTGAGAATTTAAGATGGATCAGTATATCGACAATCGAGGTGAATTGTTTAGAACTTAAAATGATTAAAGCTTAACGGTGCTTGTGATTTGTCTCATAAACTGATATGATCCTCTTACACAAACTTACAAAAATATTGTTTGTATTTATTTCTTTAATGCATTTCTTTAAAATCAAAAGTCCAAAAAGATTTTTGACAACTGATGTTGAAGAGCAGATATTCAAAATTCCAAGTGCTAAACATGATGAATTGGATTGGGAGAATATGTTGAAAACTTTGAATGTCATATATAAATGTTTTGAATAATTGAGAGGTTAGTTAATCAAGGTCATTTATTTGAACTTGATGTAACTAGTTTTGTTTGATGAATGAATATTGTCTACCAGTAAGTTTTTAAATTCAACGGTTATAAATTTGTGAAACTTATATTGTGGTAGAGGATGTGCAGGTTAAACAGGTTTGGACTTCATTATTCCCACGGAAGCTAAATGACAAAGCTTGAACCAGACATCTCAAATTCTAGCATATCGAGAGGGGGAGTATGTGAAAGAGGGAGTCTGGATCAATAGTCAAAGGGAAGATGGAAGTTAGATTCAGGTTGTGATTATAAACCTGTGAAGAATGTTTATGATGTGAAGACAGAGAGTTGGAGAAAAGACCAAGACTGAAGACTCAGGAGCTAAAGACTACGTCAACATCCAAGGGGGAGTCTGTTGATGCACAAGAATGTCTGTTGACTGCATCTTCATCAAGTCTTAGATCAAGAAAGTCAAAATTGGAGCTTATATGTCAAATTAGGGTTTTAGTTTTGAGTTTAGAAAGTGTTTCAAAGGGTTCCGTTTGAAACTGTTTCAAACGATGTGGGTTCCTGTAACACCTGTGTCATTTCAACCATCAAACAAATGCCAAACCAATGAAATATTGTATTTCATACTTTGGACTTGTATAAATATGTGTATCTTTTGCACATATCAACTCATGTTCGATTTCAAGCTCTAAATCGCTTTCTGGAAGGTTATACGCGCACTGATGTGTAGATATAACCAGTTTAATCCAACGAACACTCCGGAATAACTGAAATAGGCTTAACATACCTTAAATAACCTTTACATAACTTAGATATAAGTTTTGGAAGGTTTGGTGTGGTGAAATCAAGTTTAATCGCTTACAGGGACTAAAGTTGACAAACTGCGAAAGTATGCCAATTTGAACTGTAACAGACCTTCCGGGACATGAACATAAGTTAAACATACCATAAATATCCTTTACATAGCTTAGAAATAGGCTTTGAGGTGTTCGGTATGCTAAAATAAACTTTTGTGTCATTCAGGGACTAAAAGCGTCAAAAAGTGCACAAGTTTGCATTTTTACGCGTAACTTACGTTCTGAATACATCCGGACATCCAAAAATTTATGTAAGCACTAAAATATTTTATTTTAGTGTTCGCCATAAGAAAAATCCATTCGTCGCGTCATTTGGTTCGTTTTTCGTGCTTATGCGCATTCCGTCGTAATTAAGCGAACATCGCGTCCGTACGGCTAAACGAACCGACATCCGAGATATTTTTGAACATGTTTTAAGTTCCCTATACTTTAACTTCATTTTAGAGCTTTGAAATGGGGTTAACGGGCCTTAAACGTGTCGAAAATGGGCTGAATGCATGACAGGGACTAAAAGTGTAATTCTGCCAAACTATGGCTAGCGGTGCGCTACACTTTTAGTGTAGCGGTGCGCTAGCCATGCACAGACCAGATGCAGTGTTTCTTAACAGCCTGTTTGCAGCTGATTAACCACACCCACACATTCCCAATTGTCTAGTCATCTGATAAGGATGGATTTCTAGCCACCATAAGGTTCCGACAAGTGTACGGGTTGGATTCATGGCACGTTTTCCATGAAACGATCCTAACGGTTCGGGTATTCCTATAAATACCCAACCCACACAACCTCATTTTGCACAAGAATTCTGATTTGAGAGCTCTAAGTTGAAACCATTGTTTCATACCTGAGTTCTTGGATCGGGATTAGCATTCGGGGACCCTTCGTAAGTATTCTTTCGGTCTTTTCCTTATTTTATTGCTTTTAGAGTCAGAAAGTCAAACTTTGTTTGACTTTCAGCGTTGACCAGTAATGGTCAATGCGAAGTTCGTTTGAACTTCGCAACGTGAGTGTAATCACGTTGGTTATAGTCCCTTGGGACTATGCCTACTGATTACCACGTTGTCTAGGGTCGTAGGGTAGGCGATCTGATAAATCGCCTATACCTTCGAACCCGACCCAGTTTGGTCGATCATTAGGACCCGACCAAATACATTAGGTGACCCTAGTATAGGGCATAACCTTCCGAGGTTATACCCTATGGTCACATCGTTTAAGTAGTTGTATGATAGGAAGTTTATATGCCTTAGGTAAATTACCAGAATACCCTTTTCATGTATAATTGGTAATTAAGCATATGTAACCTAAACCTTTGTCACATAACTGATTATGTAACATGTTTAAGGCATATAACACTTGTCATAGGACAAGTTAGGCGGTCCGAACGCGTTTCACGCGAACGACGCGTTAAAGTAGCATAAGCTACCTAAACGGGTCGTAATGGGTCGTAGACACTTAGGTTAAGTTTCATTTAGTATGTAGGCTTTGTTAAACCAAATGACACGAGTCTCTACACTCGTTTGGTTTACAAACCCTAATGCTACCCGATCTTCCGATTTAGGTCCGGTTTATTAATGTAGCTACCTATACTAGGTGCCGTTTGATATCCACGATCTCTAGCATTGTTTAGTTGTTACTCAAGGACTACTGAGCAATCTCAAGTGAGTACATAGACCCCTCTTTTACTGTTTTCCAAACTGTTTTGGGGTGGAACACATGTGCCTACTTGTTACTTTCATGCTTTCCCGTTTTCACATCATATACCTGCTATGTTCGTTAGTACATTATAGTACATGATTTTATGACATTTCATGCTAGGTGTGCCCAATTGTGTGCATTACTTAGTACACCGTTTTACATGACATTTTGACATAGACATTTGACATAGACATTTCGGCATAGACATTTTAACATGATTGACATTTGATCATGCATTTCCCACAAAACATAACTTTGATTTAAACCAAGATTTACTTCAATACTTTGTTTTTGTGGATATGGTTTAGTTGAGACATTTCACTTGCCATACATGACATCTTGACATAGACGTTTGACATGGATATTTGACATAGACATTTGACATGGATATTTGACATAGACATTTTGATATGATTTACATCTTGACATGAACACTTTGACATATTACCCAATACATTTGACAATTGATTTAAACATAGACTTCTTACATTGGTTGGTTTGGTTTGATTAAGTGATTAAGTAACGATGCGTGTGTAATATGATACAAGCATGGTGGATACGCCGCTGGTACTTCCTATATATAAGTGTTTGTATGGTATTACATATCATAGCGTTATTTGAATCATTTCAGTTTGAGACATAGAACATTTTATACAAATAACATACTTTTCACAAGACATTGATTTATAAACATCTTATCTTATGCAAACATATTTTACTTGGTTATTCATTTAACCTTACATTTATTTATACTTATCATCTGATCATATCGATTTTCAAATGATTTACAAAGCAAAGCAAATAACAAGGTTCATGACTAAACATTTTCTCAAACATAAGTCATGAAACCTATTTTCACAAAACCTATGTATCTCACAGGCATTTTTATGCTGACGTACCTATTTTCACATGTGTTTTTCAGGAAGTGTTGCATAAGATGATCAAGATACACATAGGCAGACTTGGGCTTTAGTGATAATAAAAGATGCAAGACTAGTTAATTATTTTGTATTTCTTGTTTGTTAAGACATTGTAACACTTTTTATCAATAAAACGAAACTTCAATTGCCATGGATTTGAAACAATTAATTCTGTTACAACACTCCCCGATGTTTCCGCCACGTTTTGTATGTTCTACATGGTCGGGGTGTGACAGTTCCGTTTGAAACATAGGGTTCCGTTTGAGATTGAAGTTTGTAATAGGGTTCCGTTTGAGATCTATCGTTTGAACATGTTATGTGTAGTTCAAACGGAAGGGTCAAAGTCTATAAATAGGGATGTGTATGTCACATTTCAAACGGAACGGTACAAGGTCATTGTGAGAGTCACGAAGTGCTGTCGGATTTTCATCAGAAAACGTTGTATAAAGCACACGATTGTTAATAGATAGAAAGATTAGAAGATACAAGCTGTTTTGGACGTCGTTTACTTTGATTCCGCCTTAGTAATTGATGTTGAACTACCTTAACTGACTTTTAGGGTCACGTACACGATCCAACAACTTATGTTTGAGAAAATGTTTAGTCATGAACCTTGTAATTTGCTTTGTCTTGTAAATCATTTGAAAAACGATAAGATCAGATGATATGTATAAATAAATGTAAGGTTAAATGAATAACCATGTAAAATGAGTTTGTATAAGATAAGTTGTTTGTAAAACAATGTCTTGTGAAAAGTATGTTATTTGTATAAAATGTTATATGTCTCAAACTGAAATGATTCAAATAACGCTACGACATGTAATACCATACAAACACTTATATATAGGAAGTACCAGCGGCGTATCCACCATGCTTGTATCATATTACACACGCCTCGTTACTTAATCACTTACTCAAACCAAACTATCACAGTAAAATGTTCATGTCTAATGTAAATCATGTAATATGTATCCAAAATGTAAGCATGTGATGAATAACAAATGTACTAAGCATGCGACAATAGACATACGTAGCATGTGACCTGTACTAAGTATGCAACAATAGACATACGTAGCATGTGACCTGTACTACGTATACAACAATAGACTTACGTAGCATGTGACATGTACTACGTATACAACAATAGACATACGTAGCATGTGACCTGTACTACGTATACAACAATAGACATACGTAGCATGAAATGTAATGTAAAACATGTACTATAATTGTACTAATGAACATAGCAAGTATATGATGTGAAAACAGGAAAGCTTGAAAGTAACAAGTAGGCACATGTGTTCCACCCCAAAACGTTTGGAAAACTGTAAAATAGGGGTCTATGTACTCACTTGAGATTGCTTAGTAGTCCTTGAGTAACAACCAAACAATGCTAGAGATCACGGATATCAAACGACACCTAATATTGGTAACTATGTTAATAAACCGGACCTAAATCGGAAGATCTGATAGAATGAGGGTTCGTAAACCAAACGAGTATAGAGACTCGTGTCATATGGTTTAACAAAGCCTACATACTAAATGAAACCTTAATCTTAGTGCTTACGACCCATTACGACCCGTTTAGGTAGCTTATGCTACTTTAACGCATCGTTCGCGTGAAACGCGTTCGGACCGTCTAACTAGCCCTATGACAAGTGTTATATGCCTAAACATGTTACATAATCAGTTATGTGACAAAAGTTTAGGTTACATATGCTTAATTACCAATTATACATGAAAAGGGTATTCTGGTAATTTACCTAAGGCATATAAACTACCTATCATACAACTATTCAAACGAAGCGACCATAGGGTATAACCTCGGAAGGTTATTCCCTACCTACTATGGTCACCTAATGTGTTTTGTCGGATCCTAATGATCGACCAAACTGGGTCGGGTTCGAAGGTATAAGCGATTTATTAGATAGCTTACCCTACGACCCTAGACAACGTGGAAATCAGTAGGCATAGTCCTAAGGGACTATAACCAACGTGATTACACTCACGTTGCGAAGTTCAAACGAACTTCGCATTGACCATAAGCTGGTCAACGCTGAAAGTCAAACAAAGTTTGACTTTCGGACTCGAAAAGAAATAAAAGAACGAAAGAATACTTACGAAGGGTCCCCGAATGCTAATCTAGATCAAAATAACTCAGGTATGAAACAATGGTTCCAACTTAGAGTCACTTAGATCAGATTCTTGTAATTTTTGAAGTTAAATGGGTTAGGTATTTATAGGAATACCCGAACCGTTAGGATCGTTTGTCGAATATCGTGCCTTAATCGTATCCGTACAAGTGTTGCAAAGTTGTGGTGGCTAAAAATGGGTCTAAATGAGCTGAATGTGCAGTTGAGAACGTGTGGGTGAGGATCAAACAGTTGGAATCTGCTGACTGTTCGATATTATCTATTCTGGGAGGTTGAGGCGGCCCGCTTCAGGATCAGACAAATCTAATGCGGGCCGCATGGCCCTTCTGATCAGCATATAACTTACAAAAATGACAGTTTCAGCCCCTGCACGTGTTTAAGGCCATTCCTGACACTTCTAAGGCCCGTAAAGCCAACTTTAAGGCCCTAAAATGATGCCTAAACATTGTGGACATGAAACGTGCTCAAGAATATGTCGGAGGTTGGTTCGTTTGGTCGTACGAACGCGATGTTCGCTTAATTACGACGGAATGCGCATAAGCGTGAAAAACGATCCAAATGACGAAACGAATGGATTTTTCTTATGCCAAACACTAAAATAAAATATTTTAGTGCTTACATAAATTTTTGGATGTCCGGATGTATTCAGAACGTAAGTTATGCGCGAAAATGCAAACTTGTGCACTTTTTGACGCTTTTAGTCCCTGAATGACACAAAAGTTTATTTTAGCATACCGAACACCTCAAAGCCTATTTCTAAGCTATGTAAAGGATATTTATGGTATGTTTAACTTATGGTCATGTTCCGGAATGTCTGTTACAGTTCAAATTGGCATACTTTCGTAGTTTGTCAAATTTAGTCCCTGTAAGCGATTAAACTTTGATTTCACCACACCAAACCTTCCAAAACTTATATCTAAGTTATGTAAAGGTTATTTAAGGTATGTTAAGCCTATTTCACTATTCCGGAGTGTTCGTTGCATTAAACTGGTTATATTTACGCATCAGTGCGTGTATAACCTTCCAGAAAGCGATTTAGAGCTTGAAATCGAACAAGAGTTTATATGTGCAATCGATACACATATTTTTACAAATCCCAAGTATGAAATACAATATTTCATTGGTTTGGAATTTGTTTTATGGTTGAAGTGACACGGGTGTCACAGTTGATGTGTTAAGATGAAAATGAACGATGAACTATTGGTTAAATAAGAAATCTTCCACACCTCTTTGTCCATTAGATCATATGCCCCCTAAGTACATGGAAATGAAATAAACTAGTCAAGAAAAATCAAGTGGGCATCCTTCTTGTCTCCTAACCGATTTGGGGGAAGGGGTTTGGTCTAGTTGGATTTCAATTGTTTAGTTACTAATCTAGTTGGAAATCAAGTGTTTAGTTAGTGCATTATGGTGTGTTATTAAATATATAGTGTGTTAGGGTGTTCGGGGACCCTAACTAGCTCAGAAAAATAAAAACAATGTGTTTGACAATATTTTTGTGTTCCGGGTAAAGTCCGGTTGTTCGATTCGGTGTTGTTCTGTTAAAGTGCTTTATTAATCCGTAACGTGTCCTATATATATATATTGTAACATTTGTAATTTTCAACACTCAGGAAAGCATAACGGACTACTTAGTAACTTTTCTGTACACTGCTAGTATGTTAACAAGCACATGCAAGTATAACACAGAAATCAGAGAGCAGTTAAATGATTCAGCACAGTCATCAAGCACTTTAATTATCATTAATAAATTGTACGGATATATGTAATTTGGAGGGTTGTCACATTCTCCCCCTGTTAAGAAAATTTCGTCCTGAAATTTAGTGTGTGGTTACTGAGGAAGCTAGTTAAGTTGCGGTGTTTATTGGCTTTTCCTGGGGTGTCACATCATCCCCCCATTGATTTGGAATTTCTTCCCGAAATTCTGCATTAGCTTTAGCCTAAGTAGTGGTTGCACTTTTCTTAAACAACTGGGGATACTTGAGTTTCATTTGGTCTTCTCGCTCCCAAGTATACTTTGGGCCACGACGGGAATTCCAACGAACTCGGACGAGAGGTATTCTGGTACGCTTGAGAATCTTAACATCTCAATCAGTAATCTCTACTGGTTCCTCGACGAATCGCAGCTGGTTGTCGATAGTAAGCTCCTTGAGAGGAACTATGAGGGCCTCATCGGACAGACACTTCTTCAGATTTGACACATGGAAAACATTATGAACTCCGCTGAGTTCTTCAAGTAGATTCAGCCTGTAAGCGACTTTGCCAATTTTATCAATGATTTCGAACGTTCCGACATAACGCGGATTTAGTTTGCCTCGTTTGCCAAAACGAACTACACCTTTCCAAGGTGAGACTTTGAGTAGCACTCGATCCCCAACCAGGAACTCGAGTGGTTTCCTTCGCTTATCCGCATAGCTTTTCTGACGGTCACGAGCTGCCGCCATTCGTTGTCGTATCTGAGCAATCCTTTCGGTTGTATCCAGTACAAGTTTTGGGCCTGTGATTTGACTGTCACCAACCTCTGCCCAGTAAAGAGGCGATCGGCACTTCCGTCCGTACAATGCCTCGAACGGAGCGGCCTGGATACTGGTGTGGTAACTGTTGTTATACCAAAACTCCACTAATGGGAGGTGTTTTTTTTTCAGCCATTACCAAAGTCGATTACACATGCCCTAAGCATGTCTTCGAGGGTTTGGACGGTGCGTTCAGATTGCCCATTCATCTGTGGATGATATGCCGTGCTCATGTCTAATCGAGAGCCAAAGGACTTGTGCATAGGTTGCCATAGTTCAGATGTAAAACGCGAGTCACGATCAGAAATGATGGAGGTTGGCACTCCGTGCCTTGATACTACTTCCTTTAGGTAGATGTCTGCTAGAGTAGAAAACTTGTCGATTTCATTGATAGCCAAGAACTGTGCAGACTTAGTCAGTCGATACACGATCACCCAAATGGTATCATTTCCGCGTTGAAATCTGGGAAGGCCAGTAACGAAATCCATGGAAATTTGCTCCCATTTCCATTTCGGGATCTCTGGTTGTTGAAGTAGGCCTGATGGTTTCTGGTACTCGACCTTGACCCTGGCATAAGTCAAGCATTTGCTGACGTAGGTTGCTATGTGGGCTTTCATGCTAGGCCATCAGTATGTAGTCTTTAGGTCATGATACATCTTATCCGAACCAGGATGTACTGAATAATGAGACTTATGTGCTTCATCCATCACAAGCTCGCGTAATTTTCCATAAAGTGGAACCCATATGCGCCCGTTTACATAGTAGGTGCCGTCTTCCTTTTGTTCTAACCGTTTCCTTGATCCTCGTAGGGACTTAGCCCCGATGTTTTCTGCTTTCAATGCTTCAACCTGAGCATCTAGAATTTGAGCGGGAAGGTTAGAGTGAATGGTAAGCTGTAACGCACGTACACGCTTAGGTATAGTATCCTTTCGACTGAGGGCGTCGGCCACAACATTGGCTTTGCCCGGATGATACTTGATCGCACATTCGTAATCATTCAAGAGCTTGACCCATCGGCGTTGTCGCATGTTTAATTCCTTTTGCTTGAAGATATGCTCGAGACTCCTGTGATCGGTGTAAATGGTGCACTTGGTACCGTACAGGTAATGTCTCCATATCTTAAGTGCGAAAACAACTGCTCCCAGCTCCAAGTCGTGCGTAGTGTAGTTCCTTTCGTGAACTTTAAGTTGGCGCGATGCGTAGGCAATGACCTTGTCACCTTGCATCAACACGCAACCAAGTCCTTGTATTGAAGCGTCGCAATAAACCACAAAATCATCTGTGCCCTTAGGCAATGAGAGGATAGGCGCGCTACAAAGTCTGTCTTTCAAGTGCTGAAATGCGGACTTCTGTGCATCACCCCAACGATAGGTGACACCCTTCTGAGCCAGTGAAGTGAGGGGTTGCGCAATCTTTGAGAAGTCCTTGATAAATCTTCTGTAATATCCTGCCAAACCCAAGAATTGGCGGATTTCTGTTGGTGTACGGGGTGCAGGCCAGTTCTTGATCGAATCACCCTTGGATGGATTAACATGAATCCCATCCTTGTTTACTACATGGCCTAGAAAGTGGACTTCGCGAAGCCAGAAGTCACATTTCAAAAATTTAGCATACAGTTGCTCTGCTCGAAGAAGTTCCAGCATAAATCGTAGATGCTGCTCATGTTCCTCCTGACTCTTAGAATAGATCAGGATGTCGTCAATGAAAACAATAACGAACTTATCCAGGTATGGTTTGCATACTCTGTTCATGAGATCCATGAAGAATGCAGGTGCATTTGTCAATCCGAAAGGCATGACCAGAAACTCGTAATGGCTGTAACGAGTTCTGAATGTTGTTTTGGAGACGTCCTCCTCTCAGACACTCAGCTGATGGTATCCTGTTCTCAGGTCAATCTTGGAATAGAAACTCGACCCTTGCAACTGGTCGAATAAGTCATCAATACGTCGGAGGGGATAACGATTCATCACGGTCACCTTGTTGAGTTCGCGGTAGTCGATACACATTCTGAAGGTACCGTCTTTCTTCTTCACGAATAACACTGGAGCTCCCCAAGGCGAAGAGCTAGGATGTATGAAACCTTTTTCCAAGAGTTCTTGTAGTTGTGTGGACAGTTCTTCAAGCTCTGATGGAGCTAGATGATAAGGTGCACGAGCTATTGGTGCTGCTCCAGGAGCTAGCTCGATTTGAAATTCAACTTGACGATGAGGCGGAAGACTAGGTAATTCCTCAGGAAATACCTCAGGAAAATCGCGCACAATAGGAATGTCTTCAATTCTCTTCTCTTCCATTGATGCGTCAGTAAAGAGTGCTAGAATGGCAGTGTGGCCCCTTTCGCAAACACTTATGGGCCTTAAGGAAAGAGATAATGCCTACGACAGCACCACTCTTGTCGCCACGAATCATGAGGGGTCCTTTACCAGAACGAGGGATGCGAAAAATCTTCTTGTTGCAAAGAATTTCCGTTTAATGGTGAGATAATCAATCCTTCCTAATAACAACGTCGAGGCTACTAAGTACGATAGGAATAAGATCAATAGAGAAGGTCTGACCAGCTAAGACGAGGTTACAACCCTTAACTGTGTGTGTGCCCTTAAGACTTTCACCATTAGCTAGTCCTACAACATGTTTGGTGTTTTAAGGGTATTGGGGTACGCTTAAGCACCTGACTAACTTTTAGGAACACATATCTAACATAGGGACCTGAACCAACTAAAATTGAAACAAAGAAATTGTCTGGTAGGAACTTACCCGCCACAACGTTGGGGTTGTTTCTTTCTCCCTCTTGTCCATTCAGGAACTCATGCTCACCAGTCATGTGGTTATCCTTATTGTCTCCGTTATTGTTCTCGTTGCCCTGGTGGTCGCTGTTGTCACGCTTCTGTCTCATCTGCGGACAGTTCCTCTTGAAGTGACCCTTAGCACCACACTGGTAACATCCCTTATTACCCTGCTGGTGTTGCCGTTGGTTCCGGTTTGCAGGATATGGGCTCCTGCAGTCTCTAGCCATATGTCCCATCTTCTTCCATCACTAGCAACACGATCCCGCACATGCCCCGCTGTGGTGCCGGTGGCACTTGCGGCATCTCGGTTTATTCCCTAGGTATCCCCCCTGATTTTGGTAGTTCAGCCCCCGCTGTACTAGTTTCCTATGCGGTTCCTGTGGTATAGAGCTAGGACCCTCACCTTGGTGGTCACCCCAAATATACTTGTTACTAATAAGGGCATTTACATTGGAAAAGTTACGATTGGGCAACTTGCCCTCTTCCACCGCCTGATCGGTGAGTTGGTGCGCCAAACGAACGACTTGATGGATTGTGGGTAGGTTGGCCGCAATTACAGACCCTTGGATTTCCGGGACTAAGCCTCTGAGGTATAGCTTGATTCGTTTAGATGTGGGTTGTGACATGTTAGGACATAAGGCGGCCAAGTCGTTGGACCTCTTTGTGTATGCCTTAATCTCTGATCCTTCCATCTTCAGACCATAATACTCTATTTCAAGTTCCAGGATGTCGTCCAGGTGGCAGAATTCTTCCTTATTCAAATCCTTGAAGTCGCTCCAAAAGGTGGCATTCGCCTCTGCCAACCCGAGCATCTGAACTTGTGCGTTCCACCATGAATACGCTTTCCCTTGCAACATGCCAGTAGCGTACTCTACTCGTTTGCTGGCAGGGCTTTCACTTTCTTCGAATGTATATTCGATTCTTCGGATCCAATGTAGAAGGTCGATTGCTCCTCCAGTGCCGTCGAAAGTGGGAGGTTTGCATTCCAAGAACGCCTTGAATGTGCATATGCGTGATTGGGTGTGCATGGGTTGACTCCCAGATTGGGTTGCTACGGCTTCAGCAATCCGTTCGTTAATCAAGGTCGTCAGCTGACCCTGGGTCATGTCGAGACATCCACTCATGATCTTCACATCGAAGGAACACACGTAAGAAAGGTGTCGCAAGGTGCGTAAGTGTGGAGTGACAGAAGAGAGTAAGCACACAAGGTTCAAATAGCAGTTATCACATTTGCAAACCATGATCAAATGTGCTACTAGAAGGTAGGTAATACAAACATAAACCATATTACCTATAATGTTGAGTCTTGCACGTGGAGCGAAGCGTCGTTGTGGATCGTTGAGCACAGGTTATAGTCTGGTTTTGTCAAAAAAACGCTTTTCCCCTTTTTAAAACCAAGTTCACTATAACCAATGGCTCTGATACCAATTTGTCACACCCCCAAAATCCACCATGCGGAGTATCACCGCTTGGAGGCGTGACATGACCAGGATCGAGCCACCAATCATATTAAACAACACAATTAAGTAAATAAAACCAACCACAATACGATTGGTGACCAAAAGAAAGTAAACCGACTTTAAGTTAACAGTGGAAGCATAAAGCATAAAACAAAAGTCCAAAATATAGGTTTGTAGTTCGTAAGTTTAAAGACCAAAACATAAGTTCCATAAGTTTATAAAGTTTATTTAATATGCACGGGACATAAGAGTCCAAATACCACAACAACCTCCTCCTCGTGCAAGCTCCATAAGCATCTAGCGACCTGTAAGGCATGTAACAACGAGTCAACAAGAAAGTGGAGTGAGTTCACAGTTGGTTGATTAGTTTTAAGTTATTTCTGAAAAACGTGGTTTGACTTTCGTTGGCTTATTTGCCATGGGGGTTACCCCATAGTTGAAAGTATGTTTAACCAGTTCCCTTTTATTACCCAAACCATATCCGTAATCAGTGGGGGCTTCCCCATGTGAACTACTAGACTGTTATGATATCGACTACTAACGAATTTTGTTATGCCCTACGTCAATGTTCTATCATCATTCACAGTTTGCGATAGTCCATTAGTACACGCCCGTTCGGACGACACGGTGTGAGGTTTGTTAAACCTAATAGCGCTATTAACTAATGACCCGCTCGCCATCGGCCTCGGCGATTAAGTTGATATAAAATGAGGGACTTAATGATAG
Organism: Helianthus tuberosus; assembly: GCA_030545235.1. Classification (NCBI taxonomy): domain Eukaryota; kingdom Viridiplantae; phylum Streptophyta; class Magnoliopsida; order Asterales; family Asteraceae; genus Helianthus; species Helianthus tuberosus. The sequence goes on from CM060393.1 coordinate 151,627,244, forward strand.
AGTTTTGTCTAGTAAGTTTTAAGGGTGTTGTCCTACCCAAGGAGGACGAACGTACGTATTCTACTCAAGGAGAATACGCAGGATTAATATTGGCATCCTACCTATGGAGGATGGCCGTACATATCCTACTCAAGGAGGGTATGTAGGTTCCGTTTTAATTCATTAACCCATTCCCAAACCACCGGGAATCCCATGCCTTAGAAAGTGTGTGAACTCACCTTGGTTTGCTCGGTTAGCTTAGTTACTCTAATAATCAGAAATTAAGCACGTCCTAATAAAGTACATATAGCAATTAATTTCTCATGCCTACGTAACACGTATCCTACGTACGGTTTATCTACTCAACACTTCTATCACGTACCACACAATTCAAACGTCAAGGTACTTTGTTAAGTTATATTATTTCACTCTAATATAATATAACTATCACACAAAATAAACAAGTATCCACACAAGTGTTCTAATATAAGATATATATTCTAAATTGTCACACCCCGACCACGTAGAACAACCAAATGTGGCGGAAACGTCGGGGAGTGTTGTAACAGAATTAATTGTTTCAAATCCATGGCAATTGAAGTTCCGTTTTATTAATCAAACATGAAAGTTTACATTGTTTTAAACAAGAACCAAAGAGTACATAACACAAATTAACTAGTTCTTGTCTCGTTTTAAGTCACTAAGGCACAGGTCCGCCTAAGTATGTCTTGATAAGTCCTATGCATCATCTCCTGAAAACACATGTGAAAATAGGTACGTCAGCATAAAAATGCCTGTGAGATACATAGGTTTTGAGAAAAATAGGATTCATGACTTATGTTTGAGAAAAATGTTTAGTCATGAACCTTGTAATTTGCTTTGTCTTGTAAATCATTTGAAAAACGATAAGATCAGATGATATGTATAAATAAGAGAATAATGTATGGTTAAATGAATAACCATGTAAAATGAGTTTGTATAAGATAAGTTGTTTGTAAATCAATGTCTTGTGAAAAGTATGTTATTTGTATAAAATGTTATATGTCTCAAACTGAAATGATTAAAATAACGCTACGATATGTAATACCATACAAACACTTATATATAGGAAGTACCAGCGGCGTATCCACCATGCTTGTATCATATTACACATGCCTCGTTACTTAATCACTTACTCAAACCAAACTACCAAAATAAAATGTTCATGTCAAATGTAAATCCTGTAATGTGTATCCAAAATGTAAGCATGTGATGAATAACAAATGTACTAAGTATGATGAACATACATAGCATGTGATGTGAAACGAATGTACTAAGTATGATGAACAATGCAACAAATGGACATACATAGCATGTGAACTGTACTAAGTATGCAACAATAGACATACATAGCATGTGACGTTGAACAACTGTACTAAGTATGCAACAATAGACATACATAGCATGAAATTTGTACTAAGTATGCAACAATAGACATACATAGCATGTGACGTGAAACAACTGTACTAAATATGCACAGAATGGGCATACATAGCATGAAATGTAATGTAAAACATGTACTATAAATGTACTAATGAACGTAGCAAGTATATGATGTGAAAGCAGGAAAGCACGAAAGTAACAAGTAGGCACATGTGTTTCACCCCAAAACAGTTTGGAAAACAGTAAAAGAGGGGTCTATGTACTCACTTGAGATTGCTTAGTAGTCCTTGAGTAACAACCAAACAATGCTAGAGATCACGGATATCAAACGGCACCTAATATAGGTAACTATGTTAATAAACCGGACCTATATCGGAGGAATGGATAGGATGAGGGTTCGTAAACCAAACGAGTATAGAGACTCGTGTCATATGGTTTAACAAAGCCTACATACTAAATGAAACCTAAACTAAGTGCTTACGACCCATTACGACCCGTTAAGGTAGCCTATGCTACGTTAACGCGTCGTGCACGCAAAAGCGCCCTCAAGACGTCTAACTAGCCCTATGACAAGTGTTATATGACTAAACATGTTACATAATCAGTTAAGTGACGAAAGTTTAGGTTACATATGATTAATTACCAATTACACATGAAAAGGGTATTCTGGTAATTTACCTAAGGCATATAAACTACCTATCATACAACTACTCAAACGATGTGACCATAGGGTATAACCTCGGAAGGTTATTCCCTATATGCTATGGTCCTAAAGTATTTGGTCGGATCCTAATGATCGACCAAATTGGGTCGGGTTCGAAGGTATAAGCGATTGTTTAGATCGCTTACCTTACGACCCTATATAAGCACTAAACTAAAAAGCGACGAGCTAAACATGCTAGAACATGTTTAGAAAATAGGTTTTGATATCAAAACAAACGGTTTTGATATCCTAGAGTAGTTTGGTTACAAAATACTCGTAAAGGCGTATTTTGACCCAAACTACGACTCGTCACTGAGTCTAGATAACGTGGTAATCAGTAGGTATAGTCACTAGGGACTATGACCATCGTGATTACGCTCACGTTATGAAGTTCAAACGAACTTCGCATTGACCATAAACTGGTCAATGCAGAAAGTCAAACAAAGTTTGACTTTCGGACTCGAAAAGCAATAAAAGAACGAAGGAACACTTACAAAGGGTCCCCGAATGCTAATCTCGATCCAAGTAGCTCAGGTATGAAACAATGGTTCCAACTTAGAGCTTCTCAAATCAAAATTCTTGTGGGTTTTGCAATGGCATGGGGGGGGGGGTATTTATAGTTTTCGGAGAGCCGTTAAGATCGTTCCTCGTTAACCGTGCTTCAATCTCAACCCTCCACCTCAAAACCCTGGTTTTTGAAAACCATTAGAGCCCAAGGTATTGCCCCAAAACCATGTGCAAGGTGGAATGGACCAGATTCAAAGTTTCTGCAAGTTTCTGCTGTTCTGGGGACTGCTTGCGCACCGTAACACTAATAGTGTTGAGGTGCGCAAGGACCTATTTTGGCAGAATGGCAGATTTGGTCCCTGCTGTGTAATAAGCTCATTTCCGACACGTTCAAGGCCCGTTAACCCCATTTCAAAGCTCTAAAATGAATTTAAAGTATAGGGAACTTAAAATGTGTTCAAAAATATCTTGGGTGTCGGTTCGTTTGGCCGTATGATCGCGATGTTCGCTTAATTACGACGGAATGCGCATAAGCGCGAAAAACGATCCAAATGACGCGACAAATGGATTTTTCTTATTCCAAACACTAAAATAAAATATTTTAGTGCTTACATAAATTTTTGGATGTCCGGAGGTATCCAGAACGTGAGTTATGCGCGAAAGTGCAAACTTGTGCACTTTTTGACGCTTTTAGTCCCTGAATTAGCCAAAAGTTTATTTTAGCACACCGAACCCCTCAAAGCCTATTTCTAAGCTATGTAAAGGATATTTATGGTATGTTTAACTTATGGTCATGTTCTGAAATGTCTGTTACAGTTCAAATTGGCATACTTTCGCAGTTTGTCAAATTTAGTCCCTGTAAGCGAATTAACTTGATTTCGCCATACCAAAGCCTTCAAAACTTATTTCTAAGTTATGTAAAGGTTATTTAAGGTAAGTTAAGTCTATTTCACTATTCCGGAGTGTTCGTTGCATTAAACTGGTTATATTTACGCATCAGTGCGCGTATAACCTTCAAGAAAGCGATTTAGAGCTCGAAATCGAACAAGAATTGATACGTGCAAATGATACACATATTTGTACAATTCTCAAGTATGAAATACAATATTTCATTGGTTTGGTATTTGTTTGATGGTCGCAGTGACCCAGGTGTTACAGTCTCCCCTATTTTAGGAAATGTCGTCCCGAAATTTATTTAGAGGAAACTTGTGAGAGCTTGAAACATGAAGTTGAAAAGATTGAACAACATTGGTTAGGGTTCTGAACTTCTAGTAACTTTAATAACATCATGCTTGCAATGTAAGAGGGATACTTATATACAAGTATATGAAGCGTCATTGGTGTGTCCACCGTACCTCCATTACATCGTTCTCATTTTGTTGTTGTTGTCACTATCGGTTCTTACACATAATAATTCTTACTGGGTTTCTGTGCACTAAATTTCATAATTATGTACGCGTCCATAATTACGTAGTTCCTTGCACAGTCCGCACAGTTCATTTCATAATGCGTATGAGGAAAAATCAAACGAAAAATCCTGTGGTGATTTAACTTGACTGCAATAGAGTCTCTTTAACTAGGTCACCAAAGGATTAGATCAACGAACAATCTCTTGAACTAGACCACCCGAGGGCCTATTTAACTACAAAAACACATGATATATTTAACTAGATTGTCGAACCATTCTATTTAACTTAGATCGACGTAGGATCTCTTTAACTAGACCACCAGAGGGCCTATTTAACTATATCAACGCATGATATATTTAACTAGATTGTCGAACCAATCTATTTAACTTAGATCGACGTAGGATCTCTTTAACTAGACCACCAGAGGGCCTATTTAACTATATCAACGCGTGATATATTTAACTAGATTGTCGAACCAATCTATTTAACTTAACTACCCAAGAGGAATATTCAACTACATCAACACATGATGTCCTTAGACTTTGGAACAGTACTTTATAATCCAAGGGACTTAACTACAACGTAGAAGTCCATTAAGGATTTAAGATAGTACCTTTTTGAATAACCTACTACGAATCCTTCATATGAAGATACGAAAGATTCTATGAGGATTTGGATAACGTATATCCAGAGTATACAAAAACGCAAAAATGCATAAAAGAAAACGCAAAATGCATATACACATAGTCACACAACCGCAAAATTGTTTATCTGGATCTTTAATTTGTTAATTTGTTTTGTTGATTGCATACATGTATTTGAAGCACACTAGGAATCCATTCCGTGGATTTCATTTGGTACTTTAAACATTTTCAAGAATCTATCTATAAAGATAGAATGATCTACCAAAAATTCGATTTCGTTTTCAAGAAAACGCAATATTCGAATTAAGGTACAATAATTTTAGAATATACAGAAATACCTTAGGTACCCTATTAAGAATTTATAGTGGTACTTTGGGTATTCGTACAGAGTTGCAACTTGCGCCTTGTACTTTGTTTCCTTGGAAGAAACGGGTACTTAGGATTTTTGTGGGAAATCGCAAGAGATTATAAAATGGAAAGATTTTGGGGGGTAATCTATTCTTCAAGGAATACGGCTCCTTGATTGTCGGTATTGTAGGGGATACGTTGTTTATACATGCCATCACATTTGTACATTGTAATGTTAAATAAAAAGATTTATTTATAAACAACAACAACTGTTTCATGGACCTTGACAACAAAAGAAAATAATACATAAGGCTTTATTATTTCTAAACAACATTGTCTTCTAGTTGGTCTGATGCTCATCCCTGCGCTGGATTCGTATTAGCAATCTTTGGGCAATTTCTTCGGAAATGGCCCATCTCGCCACAGTTGAAGCAAGGACCTGGTGGACAACGAGCTTGAGCAGGATTTACTTGAGGTTGGTTTGGACCACCTTGGTTTGGGGTAAATCGACAAGCATTTTCCAGGTGACCGAGTCGCCCACATGATGCACATTAACGACACTGTAGGTGAGCTAAGTGGTGTGCATTACATTTGTTGCATATCGGTGCAGTACCGGCATAAGGTTTCTTTGCAGGAGGTTGAGTTGGTTGGTTGTGGGTGTTTTGGTTGGGTTGAGCAGCAATCGCACAATTCTGCGAAGCCTTACGCTTCTTAGAAGGTTCGGTTTTGCTTTCCTTGGTTTCCTCCTGAACATTTGCTGCTTGTTTCTTGTCGCCTTTCCGAAAAAGTTTGTTCTTTCTGATCTGAGATTCAGTCAAGGTTGCAGCTAGCCCAATGGCCTGCCTAACCGTAGTGGGGTTACTACCAGTAACAATGTCCTGAACTGAGTCAGGGAGACCATCAATGTATTTTTCGATCGCCTTTGTAACACCTGTGCCTCCACGGCCATCAAACAAATGCCAAACCAATGAAATAATGTATTTCATACTTTGGACTTGTATAAATATGTGTATCTTTTGCACATATCGACTCATGTTCGATTTCAAGCTCTAAATCGCTTTCTGGAAGGTTATACGCGCACTAATGCGTAAATATAACCAGTTTAATGCAACGAACACTCCAGAATAGTGAAATAGGCTCAACATACCTTAAATAACCTTTACATAACTTAGAAATAAGTTTTGGAAGGCTTTGGTATGGCAAAAACAAGTTAATTCGCTTACAGGGACTAAATATGACAAACTGCGAAAGTATGCCAATTTGAACTGTAACAGACATTCCGGAACATGACCATAAGTTAAACATACCATAAATATCCTTTACATAGCTTAGAAATAGGCTTTGAGGGGTTCGGTATGCTAAAATAAACTTTTGGGTCATTCAGGGACTAAAAGTGTCAAAAAGTGCACAAGTTTGCACTTTCGCGCATAACCTACGTTCTGAATACATCTGGACATCCAAAAATTTATGAAATCATGACTACATTTTATTTTAGTGTTCGCCATAAGAAAAATCCATTCGTTGCGTCATTTGGTTCGTTTTTCGCGCTTATGCGCATTCCGTCGTAATTAAGCGAACATCGCGATCGTACGGCCAAACGAACCGACATCCTAGATATTTTTGAGCATGTTTTGAGTTCCCTATACTTTAACTTCATTTTAGAGCCTTGAAATGAGGTTAACGGGGTTCAAACGCATCGAAAATCGCTTAAAACACGTGCAGGGACCAGTTCTGCAAAATCTGCCAAAACAGGGGCCTAGCGTGACGCGAGGGTCCTTAGCGTCACGCGAGCCCCTATCTGGACCAGATTCAGTGTTTTAAATGCAAGTTGCAACCAATTTAACCACAACCACATGTTTGCAACTTGCTTAATCACTAAGATTAGGAGCATATGTGGCTCCATAACCTTTGTGACAAGTGTACGCCTTGGATTCGATCACGTACTACGAGAAACGATCCTAACGGTGGTGCATATCCTATAAATACCCACCCCCCTTTTGGCTTAAAAACCCACAAATCTGATTGAAAAGACTCTAAGTTGGAACCTTCGTTTCATACCTGAGCTATTTTGATCTGGGTTAGCATTCGGGGACCCTGGGTAAGTATTCTTTCGTTCTTTTCCTTATTTTACTGCTTTTCGAGTCAGAAAGTCAAACTTTGTTTGACTTTCAGCGTTGACCAGTAATGGTCAATGCGAAGTTCGTTTGAACTTCGCAACGTGAGTGTAATCACGTTGGTTATAGTCCCTTGGGACTATGCCTACTGATTACCACGTTGTCTAGGGTCGTAGGGTAAGCGATCTAATAAATCGCTTATACCTTCGAACCCGACCCAGTTTGGTCGATCATTAGGATCCGACCAAACACAGTAGGTGACCATAGTAGGTAGGGAATAACCTTCCGAGGTTATACCCTATGGTCACATCGTTTAAGTAGTTGTATGATAGGTAGTTTATATGCCTTAGGTAAATTACCAGAATACCCTTTTCATGTATAATTGGTAATTAAGCATATGTAACCTAAACTTTTGTCACGTAACTGATTATGTAACATGTTTAGGCATATAACACTTGTCATAGGGCTAGTTAGGCGGTCCAAACGCGTTTCACGCGAACGACGCGTTAAAGTAGCATAAGCTACCTAAACGGGTCGTAATGGGTCGTAGGCAGTTATGTTAAGTTTCATTTAGTATGTAGGCTTTGTTAAACCAAATGACACGAGTCTCTACACTCGTTTGGTTTACAAACCCTAATGCTACCCAATCTTCCGATCTAGGTCCGGTTAATTTACATAGTTACCTATATTAGGTGCCGCTTGATATCCGCGATCTCTAGCATTGTTTGATTGTTACTCAAGGACTACTGAGCAATCTCAGGTGAGTACATAGACCCCTCTTTTACTGTTTTCCAAACATTTTGGGGTGGAACACATGTGCCTACTTGTTACTTTCATGCTTTCCTGTTTTCACATCATATACATGCTATGTTTGTTAGTACATTATAGTACATGATTTCATTACTTTTCTGCTATGTATGTTGACTGATAACATGCTAAGCACATTGATTTACATGACTTTTCTGCTATGTATGTTGACTGATAACATGCTTAGTACATTGTTTTACATGACTTTTCTACTTTGTATGATGACTTTGCATACTTAGTACATTGTTTTATACTGCATCTCTGTTGCATATGTTCCAGTAACATATGGACACATGGTTTTATAGCTCTACCCTGTATGTTTACTCTAGCATACTAGGTACATTATCTTCATAAAACATGCTTACATTTTGGTATGACATTTGGTTTGTTTAAACTATACTATACATTCATTAACACCGATCATGCCGCTCGGTAGTAGGTAGTGGTACCATAGGACTTGACAAATCCCGTTCCGGACATCCCAGGGAAAGGGGATGAAAGGAATGACCGAATCCGAATACATATTCTCTTGATAACTCACTTTTACATAGTTATCCGTCTGTCTCAAGGCTTGGATGTATGAATTTTCACAATACCGCATAAATGTTCATATTCAGTATAGCATGCATATATCTTACAAAACATAACTTTGATTTAAACCAAGTTTTACTTCAATACTTTGTTTTGTATATTTTTATTTATGGTTTAAGTAGTCTAAATTTTACTTACCATACATATCATTTTGGTTATACATTACTTGACTACTCTTGGACTATAGACATTTGACATGGATACTTGACATAGACATTTGACATGGATATTTGGCATAGACATTTTGACATGATTTACATCTTGACATGAACATTTTACATTGTTTGGTTTGGTTTGATTAAGTGATTAAGTAACGATGCGTGTGTAATATGATACAAGCATGGTGGATACGCCGCTGGTACTTCCTATATATAAGTGTTTGTATGGTATTACATGTCGTAACGTTATTTGAATCATTTCAGTTTGAGACATAGAACATTTCATACAAATAACATACTTTTCACTAGACATTGATTTATAAACAACTTATCTTATACAAACACATTTTTCTTGGTCATTCATTTAACCTTACATTTATTTATACTTATCATCTGATCTTATCGTTTTTCAAATGATTTAAAAGACAAAGCAAATAACAAGGTTCATGACTAAACATTTTCTCAAACATAAGTCATGAATCTTATTTTCACAAAACCTATGTATCTCACAGGCATTTTTATGCTGACGTACCTATTTTCACGTGTGTTTTTCAGGAGCTGTTGCATAAGATAATCAAGACACACATCGACAGACTTGGGCTTTAGTGACAATAAAAGATGCAAGACTAGTTAATTATGTTGTATTTCCTTGTTTGTTAAGACATTGTAACACTTTTAATGAATAAAACAAAACTTCAATTGCCATGGATTTGAAACATTAATTCTGTTACAACACTCCCCGATGTTTCCGCCACGTTTGGTATGTTCTACGTGGTCGGGGTGTGACAGAAAAGATGGTATCAGAGCCAATGGTTATAGGGAATTAGGTTATTAGTAATGCTTTGACCTAGTCTATAACCTTTCTAGGACCCTAACGCGAGTTTACTTGCGTTTAGTCATAAAACAATACCGTCACCTATCCTTAGGCGACGACCACAACAAGAACATAAATTTCAAAACCGCTTTGAAAACTAATCATCTGTTCTAGGATGATTGATTTCTAGGTTTTGAACCCTCTATTATATGGTTTTGAACCCCTTTGAGTTTTCAAAACTTTCGTCAAGGTCTTGGGTTTTTAATAATGTGAACACGTGCAAACTGGAAGGGTGAATGCCTGTATTCTGGGTTTTCTGGCTAGGCAAGCACTTCGTATACATCTCATCAGACGCGAGACCAGTTGTGCTTACCTGGGAATTCTTGGGATGAGTGTTCACTTATAGGCGAGCATGTCTTCGCGATACATTATTTTCGACCCATTTACTTTGATTTGTCACTGTGTGTCGTTTGTTGCTTTGTAGTAACAAACAAATGACCACTATCCTTGCTTTCATCAGATTTGTTCATCTCATTCTTTTCGTCTAATTCTCTCACTCGTTTCCTTTCATGTTTCCTCTTTTAGAATGCCTCCTCGACGCGAGAACCAGATAGAGACTGCCGAACTGGCAGAAATTATTGCGCAGCAGATGGCTGCCCAATTTCCAAATCTCTTTGCTCAATGGCAACAAGCCAACAACAACAACAATGCCCTATGCAAATACAAGGACTTTAATCAGGCTAAACCACTCAAGTTTAGTGGCTCTGAGGGAGCAACTGGGCTTCTTCAGTGGTTCGAGAGCATTGAGAATACTTTCCGCCACGTTCAGTGTCCGGAAAATCGCAAGGTCGAGTTTTCTTCAAGTGTGTTCCAGAAGAGGGCTCTCACATGGTGGAACGGGGTTATGAGGGACCGAGGTGCAGAAATTGCCCTTGCGCAAACCTGGGCTGAACTTAGGGCTCTTATGATGAGGGAATTCTGTCCTCGTCATGAGCAGCGAGCTTTGGAGAAGGAATTTGATGAGTTGAAGCAAGATAGTGGTGAGCACAGGGCGTATACTGATAGGTTTGAGGAGTTGAGTCTGCTTTGCCCGACAATGGTTACCCCACTTGACATAGCTATCGAAAGGTACATCGACGGCCTACCTGATTCGGTACAAGACATCCTTACTGGTAGTAACCCTGCCACACTCCGTCAAGCGATCGAGTTATCAGCAACATTGACTGAGTCGCAGATTAGGAAGAATAAGTTACACAGGAAGGGTGACAAGGGCGAGAAACAGTCGTCTGACAAGGAGGATAGCAAGAAAGGTCAAAACAAGAATGCAAAGGATTCTAGTTCATCCAAGAGGGCAAGGAAGCGTAAGGTTTCCCAAAACAATGCCATTACTGCACAGGCCCAAGCTGCACCAAATCAGCCTGCACAACCACTAGCCAAGAAGCCTTATTTTGGCAATGCACCTTTGTGCAATAGGTGTAACGGCCATCATCAACCACACCTCCAGTGTCGTCAGTGCACCAACTGCGGAAGATCCGGTCATCTTGCTAACACCTGTCGCATCCCTGCTAATCCGAATCGCCCAGTTCAGAACTCGGCTCAACAAGTTGCTCAGCCTCTTGCTCAGCAACAGGGTCAAGCCGCACGACCACACTACCCACCTGGTGCCTGTTACAATTGTGGGGATCTGACCCACTACAGAAACCGATGCCCAAAGCTTGCTAATGCAAATCCGACCCACGGATGAGCATTCAGCTGAACAGAAGATGTTGCTGTCTTATGCTTTTGTTCTTTTTTTTCCTTGTAATGTGAAACAATTTGTTTTGTTTATAAATAAATCGTTGTTCACAAATTCTGATATACAAGTATAGTTACATGTGTGTATGATTTTCCTATGATACCTACATCAAAGAACTATGTACCTTACAAACTACTCTTGTGATTCTCTCTTTCAAATGATTGCTCATGATTCCCTCAAAAATTTTAAGTACTCGTTTCATTCTAAGAAACAAAGTACAGAGAATAAAGTGATATTATGAGTGATCATGCTTCTGCACATCTGTGCTTTTGAATCCTTGGTTAGATAACTAAGGATATTTTCAAAATCTCATACCCATTACGTTTTGATTTTTCAACATACACAGTACAAGTATTTCAACACAATCTTCATGATCTCAAAACATTCCATATAGTTTGAAAACAATTTTTCTAGATGCATTGTCTATGTTATTTCAAAAACATTGGCCATGTTATCAAAACCAACCTTTCTAATTTCAAAATATTTCATATAGTCTGAAGACAATATTAACACAATACATTTTCTGATCAAGTGCATGATTTCGAAAAGCATCATTCATGTCTTTCAAAAACCTTATACATAATTTCAAAATTCATCTCGCATGATTTTAAAAACATTTTTGTAAATATATCTACCTAATACACCTACTTTATTTCAAAAGTATTATATATAAGGTTTCAAAAACGTTAAACACCTTTTTCTTAAAAGAACCCCATGCATAGTTTTCCAAATATATTTTTCCTCGTACATTGACTTAACCTTCAAAATTCTGCTTCATATGTCGCCTTGACATATCAGGCATCTCAACTTCATAAGCATTTTACTTCATGTTTTGACTTAAGCACATCCCGTGCAAGATTTCAAAACATCTTCAACTTCTAAAATCCATATGGGATCTTTTTATCTCCACAATTAGACCCTTGTGGATAATCATCATTCAAATCAGAGTCCTTAATTGGATTCCTTATATACCTTAATTCGAACATTTCGATTCTTTATAATCGAAATCGAATTTTCTCTTCATAAATCTTTCTATCTTTATAGCTAGATTCTTGATAACGTTTAAAGTACCAAATGAAATCCGCTGAATGGATTCCTAGTGTGCTTTAAATACATGTACTCTGTTAGCAGAACAAACTTCTAGTTAAACAATTTTGTGGTTATGTGACTATGTGTTTATGCATCTTATGTTTTCTTTTATGCATTTTTGGTGTTTTTACTACTCTGGATATTCTATACCCAAATCCTTGCAGGATCTTTCATATCTTCATATGAGGGATTCGTAGCAGGATATTCAAAAGGTACTACCTTTAATCCTTAAATGGGCTTCTATGTAATAGTTAAGACCCTTGGATTATATAGTACCACTCCATGATTCATAAGGGACCCTTTAGTGGTCTAGTCAAAAAGATTGATTCACAATTTGGTTAAAAAAAAAATGACATCTAGTGATGTAACTGAACAGACTCCTGGATAGTCTATTTAAATCATTTATTGATTTAGTCTAAAGGACTCTATGGCAGTCTAGTTACACTCATCACAGGATTGTTCATTTGGTTTTACACTACACATTATAAAATAGACTGTGCGGACTGTACAAGGAACTACGTAATTATGGAGGCCTACATAATTGTGGAATTCAATGCACAGAAACCCAGTAAGATTTATTATGTGTAAGAACCGATAGCGACAACAATAACAAAATGATAACGATGTAATGGAGGTACGGTGGACGCACCAATGACGCTTTATATACTTGTATATAAGTGTCCCTCTTACATTGCAAGCATGATGTTATTAAAGTTACTAGAAGTTCAGGACCCTAACCAATGTTGTTCGATCTTTTCAACTTCATGTTTTAAACTCTCACAAGTTTCCTCTAAATAAATTTCGGGACGAAATTTCCTAAAGTAGGGGAGACTGTAACACCTGTGCCTCCACGGCCATCAAACAAATGCCAAACCAATGAAATAATGTATTTCATACTTTGGACTTGTATAAATATGTGTATCTTTTGCACATATCGACTCATGTTCGATTTCAAGCTCTAAATCGCTTTCTGGAAGGTTATACGTGCACTAATGCGTAAATATAACCAGTTTAATGCAACGAACACTCCAGAATAGTGAAATAGGCTCAACATACCTTAAATAACCTTTACATAACTTAGAAATAAGTTTTGGAAGGCTTTGGTATGGCAAAAACAAGTTAATTCGCTTACAGGGACTAAATATGACAAACTGCGAAAGTATGCCAATTTGAACTGTAACAGACATTCCGGAACATGACCATAAGTTAAACATACCATAAATATCCTTTACATAGCTTAGAAATAGGCTTTGAGGGGTTCGGTATGCTAAAATAAACTTTTGGGTCATTCAGGGACTAAAAGTGTCAAAAAGTGCACAAGTTTGCACTTTCGCGCATAACCTACGTTCTGAATACATCTGGACATCCAAAAATTTATGAAAGCATGACTACATTTTATTTTAGTGTTCGCCATAAGAAAAATCCATTCGTTGCGTCATTTGGTTCGTTTTTCGCGCTTATGCGCATTCCGTCGTAATTAAGCGAACATCGCGATTGTACGGCCAAACGAACCGACATCCTAGATATTTTTGAGCATGTTTTGAGTTCCCTATACTTTAACTTCATTTTAGAGCCTTGAAATGAGGTTAACGGGGTTCAAACGCATCGAAAATCGCTTAAAACACGTGCAGGGACCAGTTCTGCAAAATCTGCCAAAACAGGGGCCTAGCGTGACGCGAGGGTCCTTAGCGTCACGCGAGCCCCTATCTGGACCAGATTCAGTGTTTTAAATGCAAGTTGCAACCAATTTAACCACAACCACATGTTTGCAACTTGCTTAATCACTAAGATTAGGAGCATATATGGCTCCATAACCTTTGTGACAAGTGTACGCCTTGGATTCGATCACGTACTACGAGAAACGATCCTAACGGTGGTGCATATCCTATAAATACCCACCCCCCTTTTGGCTTAAAAACCCACAAATCTGATTGAAAAGACTCTAAGTTGGAACCTTCGTTTCATACCTGAGCTATTTTGATCTGGGTTAGCATTCGGGGACCCTGGGTAAGTATTCTTTCGTTCTTTTCCTTATTTTACTACTTTTCGAGTCAGAAAGTCAAACTTTGTTTGACTTTCAGCGTTGACCAGTAATGGTCAATGCGAAGTTCGTTTGAACTTCGCAACGTGAGTGTAATCACGTTGGTTATAGTCCCTTGGGACTATGCCTACTGATTACCACGTTGTCTAGGGTCGTAGGGTAAGCGATCTAATAAATCGCTTATACCTTCGAACCCGACCCAGTTTGGTCGATCATTAGGATCCGACCAAACACAGTAGGTGACCATAGTAGGTAGGGAATAACCTTCCGAGGTTATACCCTATGGTCACATCGTTTAAGTAGTTGTATGATAGGTAGTTTATATGCCTTAGGTAAATTACCAGAATACCCTTTTCATGTATAATTGGTAATTAAGCATATGTAACCTAAACTTTTGTCACGTAACTGATTATGTAACATGTTTAGGCATATAACACTTGTCATAGGGCTAGTTAGGCGGTCCAAACGCGTTTCACGCGAACGACGCGTTAAAGTAGCATAAGCTACCTAAACGGGTCGTAATGGGTCGTAGGCAGTTATGTTAAGTTTCATTTAGTATGTAGGCTTTGTTAAACCAAATGACACGAGTCTCTACACTCGTTTGGTTTACAAACCCTAATGCTACCCAATCTTCCGATCTAGGTCCGGTTAATTTACATAGTTACCTATATTAGGTGCCGCTTGATATCCGCGATCTCTAGCATTGTTTGATTGTTACTCAAGGACTACTGAGCAATCTCAGGTGAGTACATAGACCCCTCTTTTACTGTTTTCCAAACATTTTGGGGTGGAACACATGTGCCTACTTGTTACTTTCATGCTTTCCTGTTTTCACATCATATACATGCTATGTTTGTTAGTACATTATAGTACATGATTTCATTACTTTTCTGCTATGTATGTTGACTGATAACATGCTAAGCACATTGATTTACATGACTTTTCTGCTATGTATGTTGACTGATAACATGCTTAGTACATTGTTTTACATGACTTTTCTACTTTGTATGATGACTTTGCATACTTAGTACATTGTTTTATACTGCATCTCTGTTGCATATGTTCCAGTAACATATGGACACATGGTTTTATAGCTCTACCCTGTATGTTTACTCTAGCATACTAGGTACATTATCTTCATAAAACATGCTTACATTTTGGTATGACATTTGGTTTGTTTAAACTATACTATACATTCATTAACACCGATCATGCCGCTCGGTAGTAGGTAGTGGTACCATAGGACTTGACAAATCCCGTTCCGGACATCCCAGGGAAAGGGGATGAAAGGAATGACCGAATCCGAATACATATTCTCTTGATAACTCACTTTTACATAGTTATCCGTCTGTCTCAAGGCTTGGATGTATGAATTTTCACAATACCGCATAAATGTTCATATTCAGTATAGCATGCATATATCTTACAAAACATAACTTTGATTTAAACCAAGTTTTACTTCAATACTTTGTTTTGTACATTTTTATTTATGGTTTAAGTAGTCTAAATTTTACTTACCATACATATCATTTTGGTTATACATTACTTGACTACTCTTGGACTATAGACATTTGACATGGATACTTGACATAGACATTTGACATGGAAATTTGGCATAGACATTTTGACATGATTTACATCTTGACATGAACATTTTACATTGTTTGGTTTCGTTTGATTAAGTGATTAAGTAACGATGCGTGTGTAATATGATACAAGCATGGTGGATACGCCGCTGGTACTTCCTATATATAAGTGTTTGTATGGTATTACATGTCGTAACGTTATTTGAATCATTTCAGTTTGAGACATAGAACATTTCATACAAATAACATACTTTTCACTAGACATTGATTTATAAACAACTTATCTTATACAAACACATTTTTCTTGGTCATTCATTTAACCTTACATTTATTTATACTTATCATCTGATCTTATCGTTTTTCAAATGATTTAAAAGACAAAGCAAATAACAAGGTTCATGACTAAACATTTTCTCAAACATAAGTCATGAATCTTATTTTCACAAAACCTATGTATCTCACAGGCATTTTTATGCTGACGTACCTATTTTCACATGTGTTTTTCAGGAGCTGTTGCATAAGATAATCAAGACACACATAGACAGACTTGGGCTTTAGTGACAATAAAAGATGCAAGACTAGTTAATTATGTTGTATTTCCTTGTTTGTTAAGACATTGTAACACTTTTAATGAATAAAACAAAACTTCAATTGCCATGGATTTGAAACATTAATTCTGTTACAACACTCCCCGATGTTTCCGCCACGTTTGGTATGTTCTACGTGGTCGGGGTGTGACAGCCTTATCCAAAGGCGTAACCATAGTAGGACACAACAGGCTCAGCTCCTCATATCGATCAGTGTAGGCTCGATGTTCACCGCTGTCTTGCTTAAGATCGTCGAATTCCCTTTCCAAGGCCCTGATCTCGTGACGAGGACATAATTCCTTCATCATCAGTGCTCTAAGTTCTTCCCACGTTTGAGCCAGTGCCACTTCGGCACCCCTATCTCTCACCACACCGTTCCACCACGTCAAAGCTCGTTTCTCAAAGACACTAGATGCGAAATCTACCTTTCGCTCGTTTGGACATTGAACATGCCTGAAGGTGCTCTCTAGACTCTCGAACCATTTCAGAAGTGTAGTCGCTCCTTGAGACCCCGAAAACTTTGATGGCTTAGCCGAGTTGAACGTCCTGAAGTTGCAGGGGGCATTATTGTTGTTGAGAACTTGGTGACATTGAGCAAGGATGTTCGGGATTGCAGCAGTCATTTGCTGTGTAATGACAGCTGCCAGCTCTTCAATAGATACCGGATTTTCGCGTCGTGGAGTCATTCTAAAAGGGGAAACAAGAGAGAAAACAAATGAAATGGCATTGGGTAAGAATAGGATGTTACAATTACCAACCAAATCATGGGTGATGGTCATTTGTTTGAACCACGAAGCAAACAAACGACACACAAAGGTTGAATCAAATCAAATAGATCCTTATAATGTATCGCGAAGACATGCTCGCCTATAAGTGGACACTCACCCCAAGAGTTCCCAGGTAAGAGTGACTGGTCCGATTGTGTGGATTTGTATGAACACTCTAGCCTTAGACAGAAAACCCAGGGTACAGGCATCCACTCTTCCAGTTTGCACGTGTTCACACTATTTAGGACCCAAAACTTTGATGAGAGTTTTGAAAACTCAAAGGGGTTCAAAACCTTATAACAGAGGGTTCAAAACCTAGTAATCAATCATCCTAGAATAGATGATTAGTTTTCAAAGCGGTTTTGAAATTTATGTTCTTGTTGTGGTCGTCGCCTAAGGATAGGTGACGGTATTGTTTTATGACTAAACGCAAGTAAACTCGCGTTAGGGTCCTAGGAAGGTTATAGACTAGGTCAAAGTATTACTAATAACCTAATTCCCTATAACCATTGGCTCTGATACCATCTTTTCTGTCACACCCCGACCACGTAGAACAACCAAACGTGGCGGAAACGTCGGGGAGTGTTGTAACAGAATTAATTGTTTCAAATCCATGGCAATTGAAGTTTTGTTTTATTAATCAAACATGAAAGTTTACATTGTTTTAAACAAGAACCAAAGAGTACATAACATAAATTAACTAGTTCTTGTCTCGTTTTAAGTCACTAAGGCACGGGTCCGCCTAAGTATGTCTTAATAAGTCCTATGCATCATCTCCTGAAAACACATGTGAAAATAGGTACGTCAGCATAAAAATGCCTGTGAGATACATAGGTTTTGAGAAAAATAGGATTCATGACTTATGTTTGAGAAAAATGTTTAGTCATGAACCTTGTAATTTGCTTTGTCTTGTAAATCATTTGAAAAATGATAAGATCAGATGATATGTATAAATAAGAGAATAATGTATGGTTAAATGAATAACCATGTAAAATGAGTTTGTATAAGATAAGTTGTTTGTAAATCAATGTCTTGTGAAAAGTATGTTATTTGTATAAAATGTTATATGTCTCAAACTGAAATGATTCAAATAACGTTACGATATGTAATACCATACAAACACTTATATATAGGAAGTACCAGCGGCGTATCCACCTTGCTTGTATCATATTACACACGCCTCGTTACTTAATCACTTACTCAAACCAAACTACCAAAATAAAATGTTCATGTCAAATGTAAATCCTGTAATGTGTATCCAAAATGTAAGCATGTGATGAATAACAAATGTACTAAGTATGATGAACATACATAGCATGTGATGTGAAACGAATGTACTAAGTATGATGAACAATGCAACAAATGGACATACATAGCATGTGAACTGTACTAAGTATGCAACAATAGACATACATAGCATGTGACGTGAAACAACTGTACTAAGTATGCAACAATAGACATACATAGCATGAAATTTGTACTAAGTATGCAACAATAGACATACATAGCATGTGACGTGAAACAACTGTACTAAATATGCACACAATGGGCATACATAGCATGAAATGTAATGTAAAACATGTACTATAAATGTACTAATGAACATAGCAAGTATATGATGTGAAAGCAGGAAAGCACGAAAGTAACAAGTAGGCACATGTGTTTCACCCCAAAACAGTTTGGAAAACAGTAAAAGAGGGGTCTATGTACTCACTTGAGATTGCTTAGTAGTCCTTGAGTAATAACCAAACAATGCTAGAGATCACGGATATCAAACGGCACCTAATATAGGTAACTATGTTAATAAACCGGACCTATATCGGAGGATTGGATAGGATGAGGGTTCGTAAACCAAACGAGTATAGAGATTCGTGTCATATGGTTTAACAAAGCCTACATACTAAATGAAACCTAAACTAAGTGCTTACGACCCATTACGACCCGTTTAGGTAGCCTATGCTACGTTAACGCGTCGTGCGCGCAAAAGCGCCCTCAAGACGTCTAACTAGCCCTATGACAAGTGTTATATGCCCAAACATGTTACATAATCAGTTAAGTGATGAAAGTTTAGGTTACATATGATTAATTACCAATTACACATGAAAAGGGTATTCTGGTAATTTACCTAAGGCATATAAACTACCTATCATACAACTACTCAAACGATGTGACCATAGGGTATAACCTCGGAAGGTTATTCCCTATATGCTATGGTCCTAAAGTATTTGGTCGGATCCTAATGATCGACCAAATTGGGTCGGGTTCGAAGGTATAAGCGATTGTTTAGATCGCTTACCTTGCGACCCTATATAAGCACTAAACTAAAAAGCGACGAGCTAAACATGCTAGAACATGTTTAGAAAATAGGTTTTGATATCAAAACAAACAGTTTTGATATCCTAGAGTAGTTTGGTTACAAAATACGCGTAAAGGCATATTTTGAACCAAACTACGACTCGTCACTGAGTCTAGATAACGTGGAAATCAGTAGGTATAGTCACTAGGGACTATGACCATCGTGATTACGCTCATGTTATGAAGTTCAAACGAACTTCGCATTGACCATAAACTGGTCAATGCAGAAAGTCAAACAAAGTTTGACTTTCGGACTCGAAAAGCAATAAAAGAACGAAGGAACACTTACAAAGGGTCCCCGAATGCTAATCTCGATCAAAGTAGCTCCGGTATGAAACAATGGTTCCAACTTAGAGCTTCTCAAATAAAAATTCTTGTGGGTTTTGCAATGGCATGGGGGGGTATTTATAGTTTTCGGAGAGCCGTTAAGATTGCTCCTCGTTAACCGTGCTTCAATCTCAACCCTCCACCTCAAAACCCTGGTTTTTGAAAACCATTAGAGCCCAAGGTATTGCCCCAAAACCATGTGCAAGGTGGAATGGACCAGATTCAAAGTTTCTGCAAGTTTCTGCTGTTCTGGGGACTGCTTGCACACCGTAACACTAATAGTTTTGAGGTGCGCAAGGACCTATTTTGGCAGAATGGCAGATTTGGTCCCTGCTGTGTAATAAGCTCATTTCCGACACGTTCAAGGCCCGTTAACCCCATTTCAAAGCTCTAAAATGAAGTTAAAGTATAGGGAACTTAAAATGTGTTAAAAAATATCTTGGGTGTCGGTTCGTTTGGCCGTACGATCGCGATGTTCGCTTAATTACGACGGAATGCGCATAAGCGCGAAAAACGATCCAAATTACGCGACAAATGGATTTTTCTTATGCCAAACACTAAAATAAAATATTTTAGTGATTACATAAATTTTTGGATGTCCGGAGGTATCCAGAACGTGAGTTATGCGCGAAAGTGCAAACTTGTGCACTTTTTGACGCTTTTAGTCCCTGAATGAGCCAAAAGTTTATTTTAGCACACCGAACCCCTCAAAGCCTATTTCTAAGCTATGTAAAGGATATTTATGGTATGTTTAACTTATGGTCATGTTCCGGAATGTCTGTTACAGTTCAAATTGGCATACTTTCGCAGTTTGTCAAATTTAGTCCCTGTAAGCGAATTAACTTGATTTCGCCATACCAAAGCCTTCAAAACTTATTTCTAAGTTATGTAAAGGTTATTTAAGGTAAGTTAAGCCTATTTCACTATTCCGGAGTGTTCGTTGCATTAAACTGGTTATATTTACGCATCAGTGCGCGTATAACCTTCCAGAAAGCGATTTAGAGCTCGAAATGGAACAAGAATTGATATGTGCAAATGATACACATATTTGTACAATTCTCAAGTATGAAATACAATATTTCATTGGTTTGGTATTTGTTTGATGGTCGCAGTGACCCAGGTGTTACATAAATATATATTTACCCATTTTTATTTACAAAAACCAACCTCCAACACTTTGTGTTTTGTTACAAAAATTATGGCGAAGTTTATATTCGAAACACAAGTTATAAAATATACTTGTAACGCTTTGTTTAGAAAAATATTTTCTAAGTGTTGGAATTTTTAGAAAATTTCGCCAGAGTTTCCTTTGTAAATGGAGGTGTCCATGCTTACTAGCATATCATTTTCTTTTCAAAAATTCATTCAAACAATTCTCAATCAACAATATACAACCTCCACTAATCAAACTTGTCAAAAACAAGCATAAACTATAAACTCATGAACTTGAAAATTTATAAAAATATGTAGTAACTTACTAGCATACTTAGTAAGTCTTGTTACCTTTTTAAAATGTGATTAGTTCTTTAAAAAAATATTTTTTTAAAGACTTTAAGTGTTTACAACTTCCACCATATTTTCTAAAAATATTTCTTCATGAAAATGTGTTTAGTTTTTGTAAGGTCCAATATTTAATGAAACTTATATTTTCACTTGGTTCTTTTGAGAAACCACTCATGGATCTTTAGATCTACAAGATTGTAACCTACTGTAACATATGTGCTTGTAATCTTTATGAACAGTTCAATTATTAATAAAACAATTTTATTTGATCCCAATGTTTATTTGGTTATGTTTTACATTTTTCATGTTTTGACTTTTGTCCAATTTCAAACTCTATATCACTTTCTGGAGAGTTATACGCAAACTGGTGCGTAAACGTAATCAGTTTAATGCGACAAATACTTCAGAACATCAACATATACTTAACATACCTTAAATAACCTTTACATAACTTAGAAATAAGTTTTGAAGGCTTTGGTATGGCAAAAACAAGTTAATTCGCCTACAGGGACTAAATTTGACAAACTGCGAAAGTATGCCAATTTGAACTGTAACAGACATTCCGGAACATGACCATAAGTTAAACAAACCATAAATATCCTTTACATAGCTTAGAAATAGGCTTTGAGTAGTTCGGTGTGCTAAAATAAACTTTTGGCTCATTCAGGGACTAAAAATGTCAAAAAGTTCTTAAGTTTGCACTTTCGCGCATAACTTACGTTCTGAATACATCCAGACATCCAAAAATTTATGTAAGCACTAAAATATTTTATTTTAGTGTTTGGCATGAGAAAAATCCATTCGTCGCGCAATTTGGATTGTTATTCGCGCTTATGCGCATGTCGTCGTAATTAAGCGAACATCGCGATCGTACGACCAAACGCACCGACATCCGGGATATTTTTGAGCATGTTTCATGTCCACAATGTTTAAGCATCATTTTAGGGCCTTAAAGTTGACTTAACGAGCCTTAAACATGTTGGAAATGGCCTTAATACACAACAGGGACTGAAATGGAAACTTTGTAAACTGGTTGCTGATCAGAAGGACCTAGGCGTGACCCCTAGCCCCCTAGGCGTCACGCGAGGGCCTTTCAGATCAGCAAAGGTTGTTTAATCAATTGTAAACAGCTCCCAAACACTCCAAAGGCCATTGCCACATGTAAATCCCTGATGTTGGGGGGCCATTTTGAGTTACCACAAGTTTGCAACAAGTGTAGGGACAAAATCAAAGCACGGTATTCGAGGAACGATCCTAACGGTTCCAAGAATCCTATAAATACCCAACCCTTTCACAACTCAATACCCACAAATCTGATCTCAAAGCTCTAAGTTGAAGTCATTGCTTCATACCTGAGCTATTCGATCAAGCTTTTACTAGCGGGGACCCTTTGTAAGTGTTCCTTCGTTCTCTTATCGCTTTTCTAGTCCGAAAGTCAAACTATGTTTGACTTTCTGCGTTGACCAGTTTATGGTCAACACGAAGTTCATTTGAACTTCATAACGTGAGCGTAATCACGATGGTTATAGTCCCTAGTGACTATACCTACTGATTACCACGTTATCTAGGCTCAGTGACGAGTCGTAGTTTCGGCCAAATGCGCATTTTCGCGTATTTTGTAACCAAACTACTCTTAGGTATCAAAACCGTTTGTTTTGATACCAAACCTGTTTTCTAAACTTAGTTAAGCATGTTTTAACATGCTTAGCTCGTCACTTTTAATTTAGTGCTTATATAGGGTCGTAAGGTAAGCGATCTAAACAATCGCTTATACTTTCGAACCCGACCCATTTGGTCGATCATTAGGATCCGACCAAACACATTAGGTGACCATAGTATATAGGGAATAACCTTTCGAGGTTATACCTTATGGTCACGACGTTTAGTTAGTTGTATGATAGGTGGTTTATATGCCTTAGGTAAATTACCAAAATGCCCTTTTTACGCCAAAATTCATTTTAAGCATATGTAACATAACTTTTGGTATCTAAACTGATTTGGTAACAATATTAGACATGTTAAGGCATATTTTACTTTTCATAGGACTAGTTAGGCGTTCCGAACGCGTTTTACGCGAACGACGCGTTAAAGTAGCATAAGCTACCTAAACGGGTCGTAATGGGTCGTAAGCACTTAGGTTAGGTTTCATTTTAGTATGTAGGCTTTGTTAAACCATATTACACGAGTCTCCATACTCGTTTGGTTTACGAACCCTCATTCTATCCAATCCTCCGATTTAGGTCCGGTATATTAACATAGTTACCTATATTAGGTGCCGTTTGATATCCGTGATCTCTAGCATTGTTTGGTTATTACTCAAGGACTACTAAGCAATCTCAAGTGAGTACATAGACCCCTCTTTTACTATTTTCAAACTGTTTTGGGGTGAAACACATGTGCCTACTTGTTACTTTCATGCTTTCCTGCTTTCACATCATATACTTGCTATGTTCATTAGTACACTTATAGTACATGATTTACTTTACATTTCTGCTATGTATGTTTACTGATAGTATGCTAGGACATTGATTTACATGACTTTTCTGCTTCGTATGTTAACTTAGCATACTTAGTACATTGTTTTCATATAACATGTTCACATTTGGTATGACATTTGGTTTGCACAAACGGGACTTATATACATTCATTAACATTAGCTACGCCGCTCGGTAGTAAGTACTGGTACCATAGGACTTGGCAAATCCCATTCCTGACATCCCGGGTTTGTTTGGATGTAAAGAATGACTGAATCCGAAAACATTTCTTTTGATAACCTTGACTTAGGGTTATCCGACTGTCTCATGGCTTGAATGTATGCGTTAACTTACCACATAAGTGTTTGTATCAATGTAACATGCATTGCTTTGCAAAACATAACTTTTTTTATATATTCAAAAAACTTTTTTTGTACATTCTTACATTTGGTTTATGTAACAACACACTACTTACTAGACATAACACTTGCTACACATTACTTGACTACATTTGGACTATTTACATTTGATATGATATGATTTATACAAGGACTTTTGACAATTGGTTTAAACATAGACTTTATACCTTGGTGGTTTGTTTAAGTGACTTAAGTAACGAGATGTGAGTAATATGATACAAGCATGGTGGATACGTCGTTGGTACTTCCTATATATAAGTGTTTGTATTATATTACATATCATAGCGTTATTCAAATCATTCAATTTGGACTTATACATTTTACACAAGTAACACGATTTTCACAAGACTTTGGTTTACAAACAATTTACTTTATACAATACATTTTACTTGGTTATACATTTAACCACACATTATTCTTTTATTTATACATATCATTTGATCTTATCGCTTTTTAAATGATTTACAAAACAAAATAATTTACAAGGTTCATGACTGACTTTTGCTAAACAACTTTTTCTAAACTTATAAGTCATGAATCCTATTTTCACAAAACCTATGTATCTCAGAGGCATTTTTATGCTGACGTACCTATTTTCACATGTGTTTTCAGGAGCTGTTGCTTAGGATGATGATCGTGACACTAGGGCGGACCTTTGCCTTAGAGACTTAAAATAAAGATAGAACTAGCTTAATTATGTTCTGAACTCTTTATCTCCTGTTTTGAGACAATGTAACACTCTTGTTTGATAAATTAAATATAAATTTGTATGCCATGGTTGTGAAACAATAATTCTGTTACAACACTCCCCGACGTTTCCGCCACGATTTGATGTTCTACGTGGTCGGGGTGTGACAGAAGAGTTGGTATCAGAGCCAATGGTTATAGGGAATTAGGTTATTAGTAATTCTTTGACCTAGACTATAACCTTTCTAGGACCCTAACACAAGTTATCTTATGTTTAGATCTTAAAACATGCACATCACCTATCCTTAGGTGATTACCAAAACAAGAACCCAATTTTCCGAAACCATTTTTGAAAAATAATCTTCTGTTTTTGAATGAATTATTACAAGGTTTTGAACCCTCTATTGTAAGGTTTTGAACCCCTTTGAATTTTCAAAAATCTCGTCAAAGTTTTGGGTTTTTAATAGTGTGAACACGTGCAAACTAGAAGAGTGAATGCCTGTACCCTGGGTTTTCTGTCTAAGGCTAGAGTGTTCGTACAAATCCACATAATCGGACCAGTCACTCTTACCTGGGAACTCTTGGGGTGAGTGTTCACTTATAGGCGAGCATGTCTTCGCGATACATTATTTTTTACCCATTTACTTTGATTAGTCACTGTGTGTCGTTTGTTTGCTTTGTGATGCGAACAAATGACCACCATCTTTGCTGTTGTCAATTTTTGTTTCATCTCATTCTTTTCATCCAATCATCTCACTCGTTTCCTTTCATGTTTCCTCTTTTAGAATGCCTCCTCGACGCGAAAACCAGATAGCAACTGCCGAACTGGCAGAAATCATTGCGCAGCAAATGGCTGCTCAATTCCCAAACCTCTTTGCTCAATGGAACCAAGCCAACAACAACAACAATGCTCCATGCAAATTCAAGGATTTTAACACGGCTAAACCACTCAAGTTTAGTGGTTCTGAGGGAGCGACTAGGCTTCTTCAATGGTTCGAGAGCATTGAGAATACTTTCCGTCACGTGCAGTGTCCTGACAATCGCAAGGTCGAGTTTTCTTCGAGTGTGTTCCAGAAGAGGGCTCTTACGTGGTGGAACGGGGTTATGAGAGATCGTGGTGAAGAAGTTGCTCTAGCACAGACATGGGCTGAACTTAGGGCCCTTATGATGAGGGAGTTCTGTCCTCGTCATGAACAGCGAGATTTGGAGAGGGAGTTTGATGACTTGAAACAAGACAGTGGCGAGCATCGGGCGTATACTGATAGGTTGGAGGAGTTGAGTCTGCTTTGCCCAACAATGGTTACCCCACTCGACAAGGCTATCGAAAGATACATCGATGGTCTACCTGACTCAGTACAAGACATCATTACTGGTAGTAACCCTACCACACTCCGTCAGGCGATCGAGTTAGCAGCGACATTGACTGAGTCGCAGGTTCTAAAGGGAAAGCTGCATAAAAAGGGTGACAAGGGTAAGAAGCAGGCGTCTGACAAGGAGGATGGCAAGAAAGGTGAAAACAAGAAGGGAAAGAATTCTGGATCCTCAAGAAGGTCTAAGAAGCGAAAGGCTTCCCAAAACTATGCCGTTACTGCACAGGTCCAAGCTGCACCAAATCAGCCTGCGCAACCACTAGCCAAGAAGCCTTACCTTGGAAATGCACCTTTGTGCAACAGGTGTAACGGCCATCACCTACGACATCTCCAATGTCGTCATTGCACTAACTGTGGGAGAATTGGTCATCTTGCCGCTACTTGTCGCATTCCTGTTAACTAGAATCAGGCAGTTCAGAACCAAGCCCAACAAGTTGCTCAGCCTCTTGCTCAGCAACAAGGTCAAGCTGGACGACCTCATTTTCCTCCTGGTTCGTGCTACAATTGTGGGGATCTGACTCACTACAGAAACCGGTGCCCAAGACTAGCTAACGCAAATCCAAATCAGAATCAGGCTCAGGCTCAGGCTCAGGCTCGAGGTCGAGTCTTCAACATGAATGCACAAGAGGCAGAAGCAGACAATGAAGTGGTGAACGGTACGTTCTTTGTTAATAATCAGCCTGCATCTGTTCTTTTTTATTCAGGTGCTGATAAGAGTTTTGTGTCATTATCTTTTGAGCCATTGCTTCGCGTGTCTAGAACGAAACTAGGAAAACCCTTGACAGTAGAAGTTGCTAGTGGTGAACCCATTGTTCTTGATTCTGTTCTTCGCAACTGCCAGTTGAACCTTAACGACCATCTTTTTTCCTATCGACCTCACGCCTATGCAACTTGGAAGCTTCGACGTTATTGTGGGTATGGATTGGTTAGCCAAGCATCACGCAGAGGTAGTTTGTTTCGAGAAGATTGTTCGTGTGCCGCTTTCGATAGGGGAGATCCTACAGGTTCATTGTGAGAAACCTGCTGGTGGTCTCAAACTCATGTCTTGTTTTAAAGCTCGGAAGTATCTGCGAAAGAACTATGTGGCCTTTTTGGCACATGTTGTAGCAGATAAGGGCAAAGGCAACTCTATTCAAGATATCCATGTTGTTCGGGATTATCCTGAAGTATTTCCTGAAGATTTACCTGGTCTACCCCCAGCACGCCAAGTCGAGTTCCGTATTGATCTCGTACCTGGTGCAAATCCCATTGCCAGAGCTCCATATCGTCTTGCACCGTCTGAGATGCAAGAGTTGTCTAAGCAGCTGCAGGAGCTCTCTGACAAAGGTTTTATCCGTCCTAGCTTTTCACCTTGGGGTGCTCCCCTTCTTTTTGTCAAAAAGAAGGATGGATCTTTTAGGATGTGTATCGATTATCGTGATCTTAACAAGCTTACCATCAAGAATCAATATCCCCTACCTCGCATCGATGATCTCTTTGATCAGTTGCAGGGCGCTTCTTATTTTTCAAAGATTGATCTGCGATCTGGATATCATCAACTTCGTGTGCATGAAGAAGACATTCCCAAGACAGCGTTCCACACTCGTTATGGGCATTATGAGTGCACAGTCATGCCATTCGGTTTGACTAATGCTCCTGCTGTTTTCATGGACTTAATGAATAGGGTCTGCAAGCCTTATTTGGATCAATTCGTCATTGTTTTTATTAATGACATCTTGATATACTCTAAGACGTGAGCTGATCATGAGCAACATCTTCGTCTTACTCTGGAACTCCTAAAGAAAGAGCAACTTTTCGCCAAATTCTCCAAGTGTGAATTTTGGCTTAAAGAAGTTCAATTCTTAGGACATATTGTCAACGAAAAAGGTATTCATGTGGATCCCTCCAAGATCAGTGCGATTAAGGATTGGGATACGCCTACTACTCCTACTGAGGTTCGTTCTTTTCTTGGACTTGCGGGTTATTACCGTCGCTTCATTGAAAACTTCTCGAAGATTGCAGTTCCTCTAACTGCTCTAACTCAGAAGAACAAACCCTTTGATTGGGGATTCAAGCAAGAGGAAGCATTTCTGACTTTGAAACAAAAACTTTGTGACGCGCCTATTCTGACCTTGCCTGAGGGCAATGATGATTTCGTCGTTTTTTTGCGATGCATCTAAATTAGGTCTTGGCTGTGTTCTGATGCAAAGAAACAAAGTCATAGCATATGCATCGAGGCAGTTGAAGGTGCATGAGAAAAACTACACCACTCATGATCTTGAGTTGGGTGCAGTTGTCTTCGCTCTTAAGATCTGGAGACACTATTTGTACGGTACAAAATGTGCGGTTTTCACGGACCACAAAAGTCTTCAACATATCTTCAATCAGAAAGAACTTAACATGAGGCAGCGACGTTGGGTTGAGCTTCTAAACGACTATGACTGCGAAATTCGCTACCATCCTGGTAAGGCGAATGTGGTGGCCGATGCTTTGAGTCGCAAGGAACGTACTAAGCTTCATTGTGTTCATGTTCAATCTGTTATTCAAGCTCGATCCGATATCCAAGTACGTATTTCTCAGGCTCAACAATCTTGTGTTTCACAAGGTTTGATGGATAAGGAATTTCCCTATCACATAACACCTGATCTTGAACTGAAGGACAATGGATCGTACTACTTCATGGACCGTTTGTGGGTCCCAAGCCAAGATAACCTTCGCACCTTGCTTATGGATGAGGCCCATAAGTCTCGTTATTCTGTTCATCCTGGCTCAGATAAGATGTATAAGGATCTTCGTATTCAGTATTGGTAGCCTGGAATGAAGAAAGACATTGCCTTATATGTATCAAAATGCCTTACTTGTCTTAAGGTTAAGGCTGAACATCAGCGTCCTTCTGGTTTATTGGTGCAACTAGAAATCCCAGTTTGGAAATGGGAAAACATTACTATGGATCTCATTACCAAACTTCCGCGCACAAAGAAAGGTCATGATGCCATCTGGGTAGTTGTTGATCGTCTTACTAAGTCAATGCATTTCCTGCCAATCCGTGAGGATTTTTCTGCTGACAAACTTGCTAAAATCAACGTGGATGAAATTGTAGCTCGACATGGTGTTCCTTTGAACATCATTTCTGACAGAGATGCTCGCTTCACTTCTCATTTTTGGAGAACCATGCAATCTGCTATGGGGACCCAACTTAATCTGAGCACAGCTTATCATCCGCAAATGGATGATCAATCTGAATGAACAATCCAGACTCTGGAGGATATGCTTAGAGCTTGTGTGATCGATTTTGGTGGTAGTTGGGATTCACATCTTCCGTTGATTGAATTCTCCTACAACAACAGTTATCACTCCGGCATCAACATGGCCCCTTTCGAGGCTCTCTATGGTCGAAAATGTCGTTCACCAGTCTACTGGAATAAGATCGGTGAGGCTCAACTTACTGGACCTGCCCTCATTTTAGAGACAACTGATAAGATTAAGAAAGTTTGTGATAACCTTCAGACAGCTAGAAGCCGTCAAAAGAGTTACGCGGACCCAAAACGCAAGCCCTTGGATTTTCAAGTTGGTGATCGTGTATTACTTAAGGTCTCACCTTGGAAAGGTGTGATCAGATTTGGAAAGAAAGGAAAACTTGCACCTAGATACGTTGGACCATTCAAGATCGTCGAAAGAATCGGTAAGGTAGCCTACAGACTTGAGTTACCTCCTGAACTCGGAAATGTTCATCCAACCTTTCACGTGTCCAATCTCAAGAAGTGTTTAGCTGATGAGAACCTCCACATACCACTTGACGAAATTCGTGTTGATAAAACACTGAAATTTGTTGAGAAGCCAGTGGAAATCATGGAACGTGAAGTCAAGTGGCTCAAACGCAAGTGCATCCCTTTGGTCAAAGTTCGCTGGGAATCTAAGTAGGGGAGACTGTAACATCTGTTCTTGTAATCTTTGTGAACAGTTCAATTATCAATAAAACAATGTTATTTGATCCCAATGTTTGTTTGGTTATGTTTTACATTTTTCATGTTTAATGTGACAAATACTCCGGAACATCAACATATACTTAACATACCTTAAATAACCTTTACAAAACTTAGAAATAAGTTTTGAAGGATTTGGTATGGCAAAAACAAGTTAATTCGCCTATAGGGACTAAATTTGACAAACTGCGAAAGTATGCCAATTTGAACTGTAACAGACATTTCAGAACATGACCATAAGTTAAACATACCATAAATATCCTTTACATAGCTTAGAAATAGGCTTTGAGGAGTTCGGTGTGCTAAAATAAACTTTTGGCTCATTTAGGGACTAAAAATGTCAAAAAGTGCATAAGTTTGCACTTTCGCACATAACTTACGTTCTGAATACATCCGGACATCCAAAAATTTATGTAAGCACTAAAATATTTTATTTTAGTGTTTGGCATGAGAAAAATCCATTCGTCGCGTAATTTGGATCGTTATTCGCGCTTATGCGCATGTCGTCGTAATTAAGCGAACATCGCGATCGTACGACCAAACGCACCGACATCCGGGATATTTTTGAGCATGTTTCATGTCCACAATGTTTAGGCATCATTTTAGGGCCTTAAAGTTGACTTAACGAGTCTTAAACATGTCGGAAATGGCCTTAATACACAACGGGGACTGAAATGGAAACTTTGTAAACTGGTTGCTGATCAGAAGGACCTAGGCGTGACACCTAGCCCCCTAGGCGTCACGCGAGGCCCTTTCAGATGAGCAAAGGTTGTTTAATCAATTGTAAACAGCTCCCAAACACTCCAAAGGACAATGCCACATGTAAATCCCTGATGTTGGGGGGCCATTTTGAGTTACCACAAGTTTGCAACAAGTGTAGGGACAAGATCAAAGCACGGTATTCGAGGAACGATCCTAACGGTTCCAAGAATCCTATAAATACCCAACGCTTTCACAACTCAAAACCCACAAATCTGATCTCAAAGCTCTAAGTTGAAGTCATTGCTTCATACATGAGCTATTCGATGAAGTTTTACTAGCGGGGACCCTTTGTAAGTGTTCCTTCGTTCTCTTATCGCTTTTCTAGTCCGAAAGTCAAACTATGTTTGACTTTCTGCGTTGACCAGTTTATGGTCAACACGAAGTTCATTTGAACTTCATAACGTGAGCGTAATCACGATGGTTATAGTCCCTAGTGACTATACCTACTGATTACCACGTTATCTAGGCTTAGTGACGAGTCGTAGTTTCGGCCAAAATGCGCATTTTCGCGTATTTTGTAACCAAACTACTCTTAGGTATCAAAACCGTTTGTTTCTAAACTTAGTACATTGTTTCCATATAACATGTTCACATTTGCTATGACATTTGGTTTGCACAAACGGGACTTATATACGTTCATTAACATTAGCTACGCCGCTCGGTAGTAAGTACTGGTACCATAGGACTTGACAAATCCCATTCCTGACATCCCGGGTTTGTTTGGATGTAAAGAATGACTGAATCCGAAAACATTTCTTTTGATAACCTTGACTTAGGGTTATCCGACATTCTCAAGGCTTGAATGTATGCGTTAACTTACCACATAAGAGTTTGTATCAATGTAACATGCATTTCTTTGCAAAACATAACTTTTTTGATATATTCAAAATACTTTTTTTGTACATTCTTACATTTGGTTTATGTAACAACACACTACTTACCAGACATAACATTTCCTACACATTACTTGACTACATTTGGACTATTTACATTTGATATGATTTATACAAGGACTTTTGACAATTGGTTTAAACATAGACTTTATACCTTGGTGGATTATTTAAGTGACTTTAGTAACGAGATGTGAGTAATATGATACAAGCATGGTGGATACGCCATTGGTACTTCCTATATATAAGTGTTTGTATTATATTACATATCATAGCGTTATTTAAATCATTCAATTTGGACTTATACATTTTACACAAGTAACACGATTTTCACAAGAGTTTGGTTTACAAACAATTTACTTTATACAATACATTTTACTTGGTTATACATTTAACCACACATTATTCTTTTATTTATACATATCATTTGATCTTATCGCTTTTTAAATGATTTACAAAACAAAACAATTTACAAGGTTCATTACTGACTTTTGCTAAACAACTTTTTTCTAAACTTATAAGTCATGAATCCTATTTTCACAAAACCTATGTATCTCAGAGGCATTTTTATACTGACGTACCTATTTTCACATGTGTTTTCAGGAGCTGTTGCTTAGGATGATGATCGTGACACTAGGGCGGACCTGTGCCTTAGAGACTTAAAATAAAGATAGAACTAGCTTAATTATGTTCTGAACTCTTTATCTCCTGTTTTGAGACAATGTAACACCCTTGTTTGATAAATAAAATATAACTTTGTATGCCATGGTTGTGAAACAATAATTCTGTTACAACACTCCCCGACGTTTCCGCCACGATTTGATGTTCTACGTGGTCGGGGTGTGACACCTACTTTGATCTTTATTTTCTCAAGAAAACATTTATTTATTCAAGTTCATAGTTTATGTGTGGATGATTCCATCATCCTACACATTTCTATCTTTCTCATCTTGCTAGATCATGTTTTTAATCATGATCTAGCAAGACCATATGATGATCCATCTCAACTACATGAGTAAACAATAACCAACAAGCATCACAATACATGAATATCATGATTTCTTCATCTAACAAGTTTATGTTCATGTCTTCTTCATAAGGTTCATTAGTGTTCTTAATATTTTGACTATGCTACATCATTAACCACTTAAATAACATGGAAAATAGACGGATCTAAGTTCTTACCACTAGTTCAAGACTAGGGAAGTTCAAGTGAAGAAATGTGGTGGATAAAAGAAGATGAGAGTGGTCCTTCAACTTCTGAACACACCGAGCTTCGTTGTATGCACTTTAACACCTTTGGATGCTTGTGAAATGAATGAAGAATGAGTTGAAGGTGGTGGTATGGTGATGGTGGTTGGCGGCCAAATAAAGAAGAGAGGGAGAGAGTCTTGTGAAGTGTTGATGTGTTAAGATGAAAATGAATGATGAACTATTGGTTAAATAAGAAATCTTCCACACCTCTTTGTCCATTAGATCATATGCCCCCTAAGTACATGGCAATGAAATAAACTAATCAAGAAAAATCAAGTGGGCATCCTTCTTGTCTCCTAACCGATTTGAGGGGAAGGGGTTTGGTCTAGTTGGGTTTCAATTGTTTAGTTACTAATCTAGTTGGAAATCAAGTGTTTAGTTAGTGCATTATGGTGTGTTATTAAATATATAGTGTGTTATGGTGTTCGGGGATAAGTCCGGTTGTTCGGTTCGGTGTTGTTCCGTTAAAGTGCTTAATTAATCCGTAACGTGTCATATATATATATATATATATATATATATTTTTGTAACATTTTTAATTTTCAACACTCAGGAAAGCATAACGGACTACTTAGTAACTTTTCTGTACACTGCTAGTATGTTAACAAGCACATGTAAGTATAACACAGAAATCAGAGAGCAGTTAAATGATTCAGCACAGTCATCAAGCACTTTAATTATCATTAATAAATTGTACGGATATATGTAATTTGGAGGGTTGTCACATTCTCCCCCTGTTAAGAAAATTTCGTCCTGAAATTTAGTGCGTGGTTACTGAGGAAGCTAGTTAAGTTGCGGTGTTTACTGGCTTTTCCTAGGGTGTCACAGTTGTGGAGCTCCATGTTGTTATTGGTTTTGTCGAGGATCCATCCATTACGAATGATGGAGCGGCGGTGTTGGATACGAAACACTACCATCGTAAGGTGGTAGAGACGCATAATCCACCAGAGGTGGATCCACAACCACGGGCAGCCCCGCATGCCAATCCGCATGCATTCGCCGAGCTTGATCATCATTATATCGATTGTTCATCTCTAACTCATGGGAATAAGCATGTGTGTGGTTCCATGACTCTTGGCGGTCAAAGTTGTGTTTTAAGGCCTGCTCCATACTAGCCCCCATCATCATTTGGTGATCAAAGAAAGTACGCTCTGACCCCGACCATGTATCAAAAACCGATGCCGGCGGACGTTGGTTTTTGATGACTTCTTGTATAGTACCATCATAAGCCCAATTCGGCTCGTACGAGCGCTCCGTATAGTCAAAGAAACCACCACCATGTCCCCGACTCGGGCCCCTTGGCCCACATACATATGCTCTCCATGAGGCGCATTCGCATAATCTGCATCCCCACTCGGGGGTTCATCTTCACTCTCGGGTTCGTCCGCTTCACCCGGTAATAACGCCATTGCATCAACTTTCAAAGCCCTCCATCCTTGTCCTTCCGACTTGAGCTTGTGATATCTTTCCGACTGATCGTAGGTCCATCCAATACCCATCCTTTGTATGTCGAATGGCTTGTGCCTTTTCGCAACCCCTTTGTCTTCCGATGTGATCGCCTTGAACTATTTTAACAACCCCGTAATAATTCGGCAATACGGAATGATGCTCCTCCCCACTTTGTTTGGGCATATCCAAAGATGGTTCATGATCAAATACCATACCGGAAAGCGGGGAGACCCGTGTAACAATGAGTAAATAACGGGTATCTCCGGATACCTCACCTCTTGTTTATCGCCTCTTCTTGGAATGACATTCAAGATGCAAATAGTAAGTAGCAACTTTGCTTCAATTTTCAGATTTCTTCTATATAAGGTGCCACTGTAAGTACCCGGTAAGAACAAGGCCGCTAACATATCATTCCACCTTGGAGGATACTACGGTTTAATGAGCAAATCATCAAGACTCGGGATTGTGTAATCACGAGCAGGCAAACTATCATATTTCGCCAATTTCCGCAATGTATCGAACGACTTTTCCACCTTTATCCCATTAACCGTGCCCGTCAACTTCATCTGCGACGGCTTGTCATACCTATTGCATTTCAACATAGCCATCCATTCTTGAATCTCATCCATAAATAAATTCTTGTTGTCCTTGTCATAACAACTGAGTGCCGCCTCCCATCCTAAGGCACGAAACTGGGCAAACACATTGAATGGCCCGAACTCTACCTCTCTAACTTCCCTTTCATAGATAAACGCAGCAGCTTTATTTTTTAACTTGTTCATTCGATCATGAAATAATGTCGGCTGCCACTCATCCGGCTGATCATCTAATAGACCCGCTTCCCACTTTGGCTTGTCAGCCGGGTCCAACTCCATCATCTCTTCCTCATCACTTTCACTGTCATCATCTTTACCCAAATATCTCCTCTTCTTTGGTTGCTGTTCTGGTTGTTTGCCTTTGCCTTTTGAAGAAGAACTAGCTCCGGCTCTTTCCTTAGTTATCACCATTTTCCTTGGATTGAAGATGCTAGAACACAAGAAACTCAAAAACTTCAAAAACCCCCAAAAATTTTCGGCCCTAGGGTTTGTCAATCGGCCAATAAAATGCGTTTTTCTTGCAAACATTTCCTCAAAATCGGCAAGTACGTGAAATTTCAGTCAAGATAGACCCAAATTTCATAAGATTTGACCAAGAATTGAAGAAGATATGAAGAATTGAAGGTGTGAATGATTGTGGGGTTTGTGAGATCCTGTGTGGGGTTGAAGAAAGAGATAGGAGATGTTTGTGGTTGGGGATAGATGAAGGAAATGAGTGGTCAGGGATATGTTCACGTGACTCATTTATTTATTTATTTATTTTTTACATAAAAGTTGAAACCGTCACGTCCTTTCATTGCCAGAGGCTACCGTAAATTACGGTAGCCACCATAATTTACGGTGGACCTCTGGCAAAAATCCCACCGTAACACAGTAGATTTTCACCATAAATCCAAAATTTTTTTAAAGCCACCGTAATTTACGGTGCCTACCGTAATTTACGGTAGGCACCGGTCATTCACAATTCGCCAAAAATTTCAATTTTAAGTGTTTTCTTTTTATTTTTTTCAGTTTTTTTTTAATTTTTTTATGTTTTTATAAATTTTTCAAGAACATGGAAAAATACCCTACCCCCTTGAAAAATCCCGTGTTGTCCTCATCACGATGCTAGAACTATTCGTAACCCGAACATCTCCACACTTGTTTCAAACACGAGCTTCAAGCGAATACGGTAAATGTGCAAACTAAACAAAACAAACAAAATAAAATACTAACTATGTACACTACCAAATCTGAGCCTCTCATGGTTGTTCATCATCTACCAGGCGTAGAATGTAGCCCGCTTTATCAAGCTCCAAGTTGTTGATGTTGTTTCCTTCCAAGTATGGCTTTAACCGATGTCCATTCACTGTTTGTTGTTTGTTGGTTTGTTTATCTTGGATATCTACATCACCAAATCTCCGACTTGCCGAACAACATATAGGCCCATCCATTTTCTTTTAAGTTTGCCCACAAACATCTTTAGCCTTGAGTTGTACAACCATACCTTTTGACCCACTTCAAAGGTTTTCTTTCTCAACTTTGCATCATGGACCTTTTTGAGCTTGTCTTTGTAAGCCGATGCACACTCGTACGCTTCATCTCTAATTTCTTCTATTTCACTCAATTGCAACTTCCTCATCTTCCCCGCTTCATCATAGTCTGCATTCACCGTCTTAATTGCCCAATGCGCCCGATGAGCTAACTCCATTGGCAAGTGACAACCCTTTCCATACACCATCCGGTAAGGTGTTGTGCCAATTGGAGTCTTGTAGGCCGTCCGGTATGCCCACAACGCATCATCTAATTTGATAGACCAATCCTTCCTATCCGTTCGATCCGTCTTCATAAGAATCTCTTTAATTTGATGGTTGGACACTTTGACTTGTCTACTAGTTTGCGGATGGTAACGTGTGGCAATTCGGTGGTTCACGCTATACCGCTTCAACAATTTTCCGAAATTAAAGTTCTTGAAATGCGAACCACCATCACTTATGATAACTCTCGGAATACCAAAATGGGCAAAGATGTTGGATTGAACAAATTTACAAACAACCGAATGGTCATTTGTTCATGTTGCAATAGCTTCAATCCACTTCGACACATAGTCCACCGCCACCAAAATGTATAAAAAACCCATTGGAATTCGGGAAGGGACCAACAAAGTCAATGCCCCATACATCAAATATTTCTACAACCAAAATTGGTTGTAATGGAATCTCGCCCCTCTTTGAAATGCTTCCCATCTTTTGACAATTCACACAATTCCTTGCAAACTCGCACGCATCCTTGAAAATTGTGGGCTAATAAAACCCACACGAGAGAACCCGGTAGCCTATTTTATGCCCGCTAAAATGACCTCCACAAGCGGATGAGTGGGCATGAGTCAAGATTTCCAACACCTCCGTTTCAGGCACGCACCTCTGAATGACTTGATCGGGCCCGATCTTGAAAAGATCCGGTTCATCCCAAATGTATTGCTTCACTTGGACCATAAATTGTTGTCTTCGCTTCTTGGTCCAATGATTTGGGATGGCTCCCGTGGCTAAGTAATTTATGTAACGTGCATACCACGGTGCAACAAAAGTGGACACGGCTAGTAGTTGCTCATCGGGAAACCTTTCATTTATCTCGCTCAAATCATCAATCCTTTCTACCGGGGTTCGAGACAAGTGATCTGCTACTACGTTCTCACTTCCCTTCTTGTCTCGAATCTCTAAATCAAATTCTTGTAGCAACAACACCCGCCGGATTAAACGAGGCTTCGCATCTTTTTTCTCCATCAAATACCGGACCGCACTATGATCCGAATAGACAACCACTTTGCTCCCCCAAATATACGAACGAAACTTATCCGAAGCATACACCACCGCTAATGACTCCTTTTCGGTTGTGGTATAATTCAGTTGCGCTTCGGATAACGTCTTACTTGCATTATAAATTACCACCGGCTTCTTGTCGATTCTTTGACCCAAAACTGCACCAATTGTAGTGTGGCTTGCATCACACATCATCTCAAATGGTTTTGACCAATCCGGTGGTTGCAAGATGGGAGCTTTCACCAAGTGTTCCTTCAAAACATTACACTCATTAATAAAATCAAATGGAACATCCTTTAACAACAAATTACATAAAGGTTTGGTGATAACACTAAAACCTTTTATGAAACGTCAATAAAAACCCGCGTGTCCCAAAAATGACCTTACCCCTTTCACATTTTTCGGTGGTGGCAAAGATGATATTACATGTATTTTTGCCTTATCCACCTCCATACCCCTTTCCGATATCACATGGCCTAACACAATGCCCTCTTGCACCATGAAATGACTTTTCTCCCAACTAAGCACTAAATTTTTCTCAACACATCTTTTTAAAACTTTTTGTAATTCGTTGAGACATGATTCAAAACTAGTTCCAAAAATCGAAAAGTCATCCATAAACACTTCAAGCGACTCTCCAACCATGCCCGAGAAGATACTCATCATACATCGTTGGAAAGTTGCCGGTGCATTGCACAAGCCAAATGGTGTTCGTTGAAAGGAAAAGGTGCCATATGGACAAGTGAAGGTGGTCTTGTGTTGGTCATCCGGGTGTATTGCTATTTGATTATAACCCGAATACCCGTCCAAAAAGCAGTAATACTTTTGACCCGACAATTTTTCAATGATTTGGTCAATAAAAGGTAGCGGGAAATGGTCCTTAGAAGTGACGGCATTCAATTTGCGGTAGTCAATACACACACGCCACCGGGTGACCGGTCGGGTGGCTAATTGCTCACCATTTTCATCCTTGACTACTTGAATGCCGACCTTCTTAGGCACAACTTGGGTAGGACTTATCCAAGCACTATCCGAAATCGGATATGTCACACCCCCAAAATCCACCATGCGGAGTACCACCGCTTGGAGGCGCGACGTGACCAGGATCGAGCTACCAATCATATTGAACAACGTATTTTAGTAAATAAAACCAATCACAATACAATTGGTGACCAGAAGAAAGTTAACCAAGTTCAATTTAAACAGCGGAAGCATAAAATGTGAAACCAAAACATAAGTTCGTAGTTCATAAGTTTAAAGACCCAAAACATAAGTTTCATTAGTTCATAAAATTTATTTATTGAGTACGGGACATATCGGTTCGCATCCCACAACGATCACCTCCATGTGCAAGCTCCATAGCATTCTAACGACTTGCAAAGCATGTAATAATGAGTCAACAACAAAGTTGAGTGAGTTCACGGTTGGTTGTCCATTTTAGGGTTGTTTCAAAAACGTAGTTTAATCTCATTCAGCTATCCAGCCGTGGGGGTTACCCCATAGTTTCGAAAACGTTTATTAGTTAACCATCCCATGTCCACCTTCCCTGGCTATCCATCCCGGCACTTCGGCCGTGGGGAGCTACCCCATTATTTTAAACTACCAGACTCGTTTATCATATCGACTACTAACAAAAAAATCAATTGTGCCCTAGCGTCGGTCTCTATCATCACCGACGTGCCATAGTCCATTAGTACACGCCCGTCCGACTGGCACGGTGTGAGGTTTGTTAAACCTAATAGCGCTATTAACTAATGACCCACTCGCCATAGCCTCGGCGATTAAGTCGATACAAAAAGGGAGGGACTTCGCTGATAGAGTTCTAGTCCGGTAAGTCTAATACGTCCCAACAGGACGAGGAATTTACATTCCTGAACATGTCTCAAGGACGAGGAATTCACATTCCTGAACGCGTCCCAAAGGACGGGGAATCCCTATTCCTGTAGCCATTCCCATTCCCACCGGGAATTTACCATGCTTTATAGAAAAGTGTGAACTCACCTCGGTTGCTCGGTTTGACTCTCACAAATAGCTAACAATCAAGGTTGGTCAATCACAT
The DNA here is from genome assembly GCA_030545235.1 of Helianthus tuberosus. NCBI lineage: Eukaryota > Viridiplantae > Streptophyta > Magnoliopsida > Asterales > Asteraceae > Helianthus > Helianthus tuberosus. The sequence continues at coordinate 151,667,510 of CM060393.1, forward strand.
CCTAGTATGATTACCACTTAGTTTATTAGTGACTTCAAATAGAATATAAAGTTCCTACACATATCTATCACATAACATGCATCACTTTAACGGTTCATGCCCATGTAACTTCCCATCCATTCCCCACTCAAACGGCATTGCACATAACACTTTTATAGACATATAAGATGTAATATCGTTTTCAGATAACCTACCCGACATTTAGGCATGCAAATCACTACTTATGTCGTTTCAGCTTTTATACTCAAAACTGGGCTGTTTTCGGGGATTTTAATAAAATAGTTAATATGTTCCAAAAATTCTCAACTTTTTACAGAAGGTCTTAAACGATCCAAGTATTATTTTTTAAAATCTCGGGGCCCAGTTCATTACCAATATTTTATAAAAATTCATTTTCCGGACTGAACTCAGATTTATCTTTTTCTGACTGCAGTCCACGGAATAATTTATTTAAAATTCATCGAGAGTCCGATTTACAAAATTCCAGTGGGGTAATTACAAATACATCAGTTGTCATCTACTGTACAAATTTCATGAGTTGATTCATCATAGATTTCTAGTTATGACCAAAAATATAACACCTATTTTCAGCAGCAAAAATGCAGCTTGAGCTGCTGTTACAAAATGACCTTTTAAAAATAGTAAACGAAGTCCAAAAATTATGATTCCAGGGCCATTTGAACCGTATTTCGTAATACATAAATCTAGAGTTCAGAAAACACATTTTTCGCTTTATTAAGGTTCGGTTACAGCCAACTGAAGTTGGCTGTAATCACTAAATAGCTTTCTGTTTTTCAGCTTTAACATTCTAAAGCGAGTTATATTGGTTCCGTTAACATGCATAATGATCAACAACATTTCTAGTAATCAATATTAACAAGTAATCAGCAAGAAATCAGTAACATCTCAAGATAACATCATACTAACATAAATACATCATGTTTCATCTTCTTGTTTAAACCCTTTTTAGTGTTCTTGTAGATTTAACATACTACATCTTTTAATCATGAAACAAGACGAACAAAGGTGACATAAGGAACTAACTACTAGCTTAAAGCTAAGGATGATTCTTAGTGAAGAAGATGATAAGGAACGCTGATGAATAAGCAAGAACAAAGGCCCTTTTTGAAGCTTCCACAAGTTGCAACCTTCTTGTATCACCTTTGAAGATTAATGGAACTTGATGATGGATGTTTATGGTTGTGAAGTGGTGGTGATGGTGGCTGCTATAGGGGGCCGAAAAAGAGAGAGAGAGGAGTGAGGAGAGAGAGTGAATGATCTTGAGTATGTGTCATGATTGCACAATATCTTGCACAATGCAACAAGCAACCTATCACCTTGGAAATATTCACAAATCCATAAGTAATGATTGTGAAGATGTTGTGGGTCCCAAGGGCTGGAAATTCGGTTGGGGGGGGGGGGTAAATTGTAAAATTTGATGATTAGTGGGTAAATAATTAGGAGGTTAAGGGTATTTTCTAGAATAGTGAGTGTATGCCATGTTTCTATAGTGTGTGGGGAATTTTTGAGACCATGATTATTTAAGAATAACAAAATAATATTTCTGACAAAATTTTAGTGTCCCGGGTAATGTCCGGTTGTTCGGTCAAATACTGTTTCGTTAATTTGTTTAATTGTTCCGTAAGGTGTCTTATAGGTATATTTTTGTAACATAATTAATTCCTAACACTTAGGAAAATATTCAGGACCATTTTGTCAAGTTTTCTGCACAAGCCTAGTACGTTAACAAACACATGTAAGTATGACACAGTAATCAGGAAACAGTTAAGTCATTCAACACAGTCACCAAGCACTTTAATTAACATAAATGAATCGTACGGATACATGAAATTATGAGGGTTGTCACATTCTCCCCCTATTAAGAAAATTTCGTCCTGAAATTTAGTGCGTGGTTACTGAGGAAGCTAGTTAAGTTGCGTTGTTTTCTTGATTTTCCTGGGGTGTCACATCATTCCCCCGTTGATTTGGAATTTCGTCCCGAAATTCTACAGTAGCTTCAGTCTCAGTAGTGGTTGCGTTTTTCTTAAACAGTTGGGGATACTTGAGTTTCATTTGGTCTTCTCGTTCCCAGGTATACTCTGGGCCACGACGAGCATTCCAACGAACTCGGACCAGAGGTATCCTGGTACGCTTGAGGATCTTAACATCTCGATCCGTAATCTCTACTGGTTCCTCGATGAATCGCAGCTGGTCGTCGATTGTGAGTTCCTTGAGAGGAACTATGAGGGTCTCATCTGACAGACACTTCTTCAGATTCGACACATGGAAAACATTGTGAACTCCGCTGAGTTCTTCAGGTAGAATCAACCTGTAGGCGACTTTGCCAATTTTCTCAATGATCTCGAACGGTCCGACATAACGCGGATTGAGCTTGCCTCGTTTGCCAAAGCGGACTACACCTTTCCAAGGTGAGACTTTGAGTAGCACTCGATCCCCAACCCAGAACTCGAGTGGTTTTCTTCCTATATTAGCATAGCTTTTCTGACGGTTACGAGCTGCCGCCATTCGCAGTCGTATCTGAGCAATCCTCTCAGTCGTGTCTACTACGAGTTCTGGGCCAGTAATTTGGCTGTCACCAACTTCTGCCCAATAGAGAGGTGATCGGCATTTGCGTCCGTATAATGCCTAAAATGGAGCGGCTTGGATGCTGGTGTGGTAGCTGTTGTTATACGAAAACTCCACCAGCGGGAGGTGCTTTTCCCAGCTATTACCAAAATCTATTACACATGCCCTAAGCATGTCTTCAAGGGTCTGGATGGTGCATTCAGATTGCCCATCCGTCTGTGGGTGATAAGCGGTGCTCATATCTAAACGTGAGCCAAAAGACTTGTGCATGGCTTGCCACAATTCAGAAGTAAAACGCGCGTCATGATCAGAAATGATGGAGGTTGGCACTCCGTGCCTTGATACCACTTCCTTTAGGTAAATGTCTGCTAGAGTGGAGAACTTATCCGTTTCTTTGATAGCCAGAAAATGTGCAGACTTGGTCAGTCGATCTACGATCACCCAAATGGTATCGTTTCCGCGTTGAGATCTGGGCAGGCCGGTAACGAAATCCATGGAAATTTGCTCCCATTTCCATTCCGGGATCTCTGGTTGTTGAAGTAGGCCTGATGGTTTCTGATATTCAGTCTTGACTCTCGCACAAGTCAAGCACTTACTGACGTAGGTTGCTATGTGGGCTTTCATGCCAGGCCACCAATACGTAGTCTTGAGGTCGTGGTACATTTTATCCGAACCAGGATGTACCGAATAACGAGACTTGTGTGCTTCATCCATCACAAGCTCGCGTAGGTCTCCATACAGTGGAACCCCGAGGCGTCCGTTAACATAGTAGGCGCCGTCTTCCTTTCGTTCTAGGCGCTGCCTCGATCCTCGTAAGGATTCAGCCCTGATGTTTTCTGCTTTCAATGCTTCAACCTGAGCATCTCGAATCTGAGCGGGAAGGTTGGATTGGACGGTAAGCTGTAATGCACGTACACGCTTAGGTATAGTATCTTTTCGACTGAGGGCGTCGGCCACAACATTGGCCTTGCCCGGATGGTATTTGATAGCGCATTCATAATCGTTCAAGAGCTCGACCCATCGGCTTTGTTGCATGTTTAACTCCTTTTGCTTGAAGATATGCTCGAGACTCCTGTGATCGGTGTAAATGGTGCACTTGGTACCGTACAGGTAATGTCTCCATATCTTAAGCGCGAAAACAACTGCTCCCAGCTCCAGATCGTGAGTAGTGTAGTTTCTTTCGTGAACTTTAAGTTGGCGCGATGCGTAGGCAATGACCTTGTCACGTTGCATCAATACGCAACCAAGTCCTTGGATGGAAGCGTCGCAATAAACCACAAAATCATCTGTGCCTTCAGGCAATGAGAGGATAGGCGCGCTACAAAGTCTGTCTTTTAAGTGCTGAAATGCGGACTCCTGTGCATCTCCCCAACGGTAGATGACACCCTTCTGAGTCAGTGAAGTGAGAGGTTGCGCAATCCTTGAGAAATCCTTGATAAATCGTCTGTAGTAGCCCGCCAGACCCAAGAATTGGCGGATTTCTATTGGTGTGCGGGGTGCAGGCTAGTTCTTGATTGATTCAACCTTGGATGGATCAACATGAATCCCATCCTTGCTTACCACATGGCCTAGAAAGTGGACTTCGCGAATCCAGAAGTCACATTTCGAAAACTTGGCATACAACTGCTCTTTTCGAAGAAGTTCCAGAATAAGCCTCAGATGTTGCTCGTGTTCCTCCTGACTCTTAGAATAGATCAGGATGTCGTCGATGAACACTATGACAAACTTATCCAGGTACGGCTTGCACACTCGGTTCATGAGATCCATGAAGACTGCTGGTGCATTCGTCATCCCGAATGGCATAACCAGAAACTCGTAATGGCCGTAACGAGTTCTGAATGCTGTTTTGGAGACGTCCTCATCTCGGACCCTTAGCTGATGGTATCCCGATCTCAAATAAATCTTGGAGTAATAGCTCGACCCTTGCAACTGGTCGAACAAGTCGTCAATACGTGGAAGAGGATAACGATTCTTCACAGTCACCTTGTTGAGTTCGCGGTAGTCGATACACATTCTTAAAGTACCGTCTTTCTTCTTTACAAACAAGACTGGAGCTCCCCAGGGCGAAGAGCTAGGATGTATGAAACCCTTTTCCAAGAGTTCTTGTAGTTACGTAGACAATTCTTCAAGTTCTGATGGAGCTAGACGATAAGGTGCTCGAGCTATGGGCGCTGCTCCAGGAGCTAGCTCGATTTGAAACTCAACTTGGCGATGAGGCGGAAGACCAGGTAATTCCTCAGGAATTACCTTAGGAAAATCGCGCACAATAGGAATGTCTTCAATTCTCTTCTCTTCCGTTGACGTGTCAGTAACGAGTGCTAAAATGGCAGTGTGGCCCTTTCGCAAACACTTCTGGGCCTTTAGGAAAGAGATGATGCCTACGACTGCACCACTCTTGTCGCCTTGAATCACGAGGGGTTCCTCACCAGAACGAGGAATGCGGACGATTTTCTCCTTGCAAACAATCTTCGCTTGATGATGAGATAGCCAATCCATCCCAATAACGACGTCGAAACTACCAAGTGTGATAGGGATGCGATCGATAGAGAAAGTCTGACCAGCTAAGACAAGGTTACAACCCTTAACTACGTGTGTGGCTTCAAGACTTTTACCGTTGGCTAGTTCTACCATGTGTTTGGTGTTCAAAAGTGTTGGAGTGCGCTTAAGTAATTGACTAACTTTTAAGGATACGTAACTAGTATCGGCTCCCGAATCAAATAAAACAGTAACAAAGAAATCATCCAGAAGAAACTTACCCATCACAATGTTGGGATCGTTCCTTGCGTCACCCTGACCTAACACGAAAACATGACCCCTTGCACCATTACCATTGTTGTTTCCCCCATTGCCGTTTCCATTCCCCTGATTGTTGTTGTTCTGGTTCTGATTTAGCTAGGGGCAGTCTTTCCTGAAATGGCCCTCAGCACCACATTGAAAGCACCCTTTGTTGTTACCTTGTTGTTGCCGCTGCTGGCGTTGATTGGGTGGGGCTTGCTGTTGCTGCCGGTTCTGATTCACCGGATGCTGGCTCCTGCAATCCCTTGCCATGTGACCAGGCTTGTTGCATCGATGACAGTTGCCTTTACCACATGGCCCACTGTGGTGCAAGTTACAGCGATTACATTTGGGGTGATTCCCCTTGTATCCACCCTGACCTTGATTCCCAGAAGACCGCTGACTGGGGCTCCTGTACTCATCTGTCTTTTGCTGCTGGGACTGAGCTGAAGTAGAACCTTTGCCGGAATTCCCATCCCATTTCCGCTTGTTATCCTTGGGAGCGTCGGTAGTAGCAGTACCAATACGCTTAGGCAGTCTGTTTTGTTCCACTGCCTGGTCAGTGAGACGGTGAGCCAACTTAATGACTTGTTGAATGGTACCCAGGTTAGCCGAAGTCACGTGACTCTGAATCTCGGGTACAAGGCCCTTGAGGTAAAGCTCAATACGTTTGATGGGGGGGGGTCTACCATAGTAGGGCACAGGATGGCCAGTTCATTCGACCTCTTCGTATACGCCTCAATCTCAGACCCCGTCATCTTCAGGTTGAAAAATTCCACCTCTAGTTTGTGGATGTCATCCCGACTACAGTATTCCTCTTTGATTAGTTCCTTGAAACCATTCCATGGGGTGGCATTAGCACCAACCAACCCCAGCAGCTGAACCTGAGCGTTCCACCACGTGAGCGCTACCCCTTCAAGAGTACCAGTAGCATACTTCACCCTACGATCCTCAGGGCATTCACACATTTCGAAGACCGACTTGAGCTTCTCGAACCAGTGGAGGAGTCCAACGGCCCCTTCAGTGCCACTGAAAGTACTAGGACGACAGTCCATAAAAGTCTTAAACGTGCACACAGGCGGCTGGGCATGCTGGCCTCCTGCTTGGGCGGCTGCAAGTGCCGCAGTAACTTGTTCGTTGATCAAAGCCATCAGCTGGGCTTGTGTGAGGTTGATTCGTCCACTCATGATCTTCACCATACAGAGAACACAAGTAAGAAGTGGTGTCGCGAAAGTGCATAAGTGTGGAGTGACAGAAGAGAGCAAACTCACAGGGTTTCAATTATCAGTTGTTATGTTAACTAAGCATGCAATGTACTATGTAAACTAATAGACAGGCAATGTAAGCGTGAACCATTTCGCTTATGGTGTTGGGTCTTGCACGTGGAGCGAAGCATCGTTGTGGATCGTTGAGCACTGTACAGGTTGTAGTCTGGTTTTAACAAAAACTTTTTCCTTTATTAAAACCAAGTTCACTATAACCAATGGCTCTGATACCAATCTGTCACACCCCCAAAATCCACCATGCGGAGAACCACCGCTTGGAGGCGCGACGTGACCAGGATCGAGCCACCAATCATATTGAACAACGTATTTTAGTAAATAAAACCAATCACAATACAATTGGTGACCAGAAGAAAGTTAACCAAGTTCAATTTAAACAGCGGAAGCATAAAATGTGAAACCAAAACATAAGTTCGTAGTTCATAAGTTTAAAGTCCCAAAACATAAGTTTCATTAGTTCATAAAATTTATTTATTGAGTACGGGACATATCGGTTCGCATCCCACAACGATCACCTCCATGTGCAAGCTCCATAGCATTCTAACGACCTGCAAAGCATGTAATAACGAGTCAACAACAAAGTTGAGTGAGTTCACGGTTGGTTGTCCATTTTAGGGTTGTTTCAAAAACGTAGTTTAATCTCACTCAGCTATCCAGCCGTGGGGGTTACCCCATAGTTTCGAAAACGTTTATTAGTTAACCATCCCATGTCCACCTTCCCTGGCTGTCCAGCCCGGCACTTCGGCCGTGGGGAGCTACCCCATTATTTTAAACTACAAGACTCGTTTATCATATCGACTACTAACAAAAAAATCAATTGTGCCCTAGCGTCGGTGTCTATCATCACCGATGTGCCATAGTCCATTAGTACACGCCCGTCTGACTGGCACGGTGTGAGGTTTGTTAAACCTAATAGCGCTATTAACTAATGACCCGCTCTCCATATCCTCGGCGATTAAGTCGATACAAAAAGGGAAGGACTTCGCTGACAGAGTTCTAGTCCGGTAAGTCTAATACGTCCCAACAGGACGAGGAATTTACATTCCTGAACACGTCTCAAGGACGAGGAATTCACATTCCTGAACGCGTCCCAAAGGACGAGGAATCCCTATTCCTGTACCCATTCCCATTCCCATGCTTTGTAGAAAAGTGTGAACTCACCTCGGTTGCTCGGTTTGACTCTCACAAATAGCTAACAATCAAGGTTGGTCAATCACGTCCTAGTATAATTACCACTTAGTTTATTAGTGACTTCAAATAGAACACAAAGTTCCTACACGTATCTAACACATAACATGCATCACTTTAACGGTTCATGCCCATGTAACTTCCCATCCATTTCCCACTCATACGACATTGCACATAACACTTTTATAGACATATAACATGTAATATCATTCTCGGATAACCTACCCGACATTTAGGCACGTAAATCACTACTTATCTCGTTTCAGCTTTTATACTCGAAACTGGGCTGTTTTCGGGGATTTTAATAAAATAGTTAACATATTCCAAAAGTTCTCAACTTTTTACAGAAGGTCTTAAACGATCCAAATATTATTGTATAAAAATCTCGGGGTCCAGTTCATTACCAATATTTTATAAAAATTCATTTTCCAGACTGAACTCAGATTTATCTTTTTCTGACTGCAGTCCACGGAATAATTTATTTAAAATTCTACAAGAGTCCGATTTACGAAATTCCAGTGGGGTAATTACAAATACATCAGTTGTCATCTACTGTACAAATTTCATGAGTTAATTCAGCATAGATTTCCAGTTATGCCAAAAAATATAACACCTATTTTCAGCAGCAAAAATGCAGCTTGAGCTGCTGTTACAAAATGACCTTTTAAAAATAGTAAACGACTATGATTCCAGTGCCATTAGAACCGTATTTCATAATACATAAATCTAGAGTTCAGAAAACACTTTTTTCGCTTTATTAAGGTTCGGTTAGAGCCAACTGAAGTTGGCTGTAATCACTAAACAGCTTTCTGTATTTCAGCTTTAACATTCTAAAGCGAGTTATATTGGTTCCGTTAACATGCATAATGATCAACAACATTTCTAGTAATCAATATTAACAAGTAATCAGCAAGAAATCAGTAACATCTCAAGATAACATCATACTAACATAAATACATCATGTTTCATCTTCTTGTTTAAACCATTTTTAGTGTTCTTGTAGATTTAACATCCTACATCTTTTAATCATGAAACAAGACGAACAAAGGTGACATAAGGAACTTACTACTAGCTTAAAGCTAGGGATGATTCTTAGTGAAGAAGATGATAACGAACGATGATGAACAAGCAAGAACAAAGACCCTTTTTGAAGCTTCCACAAGTTGCAACCTTCTTGTATCACCTTTGAAGCTTAATGGAACTTGATGATGGATGTTTATGGTTGTGAAGTGGTGGTGATGGTGGCTGCTATGGGGGGCCGAAAAAGAGAGAGAGAGGAGTGAGGAGAGAGATTGAATGATCTTGAGTGGATTATGTAGAGATTTTGGGGGCTATGTGTCATGATTGCACAATATCTTGCACAATGCAACAAGCAACCTATCACCTTGGAAATATTCACAAATCCATAAGTAATGATTGTGAAGATGTGGTGGGTCCCAAGGGCTGGAAATTCGGTTGGGGGGGTAAATTGTAAAATTTGATGATTAGTGGGTAAATAATTAGGAGGTTAAGGGTATTTTCTAGAATAGTGAGTGTATGCCATGTTTCTATAGTGTGTGGGGAATTTTTGAGACCATGATTATTTAAGAATAACAAAATAATATTTCTGACAAAATTTTAGTGTCCCGGGTAATGTCCGGTTGTTCGGTCGGATACTGTTTTGTTAATTTGTTTAATTGTTCCGTAAGGTGTCTTATAGGTATATTTTTGTTACATAATTAATTCCTAACACTTAGGAAAATATTCAGGACCATTTGGTCAAGTTTTCTGCACAAGCCTAGTACATTAACAAACACATGTAAGTATGACACAGTAATCAGGAAACAGTTAAGTCATTCAACACAGTCACCAAGCACTTTAATTAACATAAATGAATCGTACGGATACATGAAATTATGAGGGTTTTCACAGGATAGATAATTCCCGCATCCAACCATTTAATTATCTCTTTCTTTACTACCTCTCTTAGGTTCGGATTCAATTTTCGTTGAGCTTCTCTTATCGGTTTTGCATCTTCGGTGGTGATGATCTTGTGCATGACGATTGATGGACTAATTCCTTTAAGATCGGAAATCGTCCATCCGATAGCCCCTTTGTTTGCTTTCAAGACTTCCAATAAAGCTTTTTCTTGCGCCATCTCTAAATTAGAGACAATAATGACCGATTGGGTGTCATTATCCCCTAGAAAAGCGTACTTCAAATGGCTTGGTAAGTCTTTGAGCTCCAACTTTGGTGGTTCTTCTAGTGGTGGTTTATTACCCGAGCTTATTTCCACCGGCAAACTATCAAATTGGTGGGTCCATGGCGGTCGACCCTCTTTCAATGCCATAGCATCCTGTTTCTCCTCTTCAACCCTTAGCGCACAAGCATGTACCTGTTCAGAAAAATCACAAAGACAAACATCCATACTATCCTCCTCATACTTGTGCGGGTTGCATCCGTCGACTAAGTCTGCCATAAAACACTCATCAACACCAACAACATTAGAATTGTTAGTAAAAACATTCAAGCGCATTTTTCGATTTACAAAAGTCATATCGACTGTACCAAATCTACAATCGATCACAGCATGTGCGGTGCTCAGAAATGGCCGACCCAGAATAACATTTTGTTGTTGTTTTGGGTCCGCGGATGAGTAGTCCAAGACTAAAAAGTCAACCGGGTAGTAAAACTCATCAATTTTCACAATCACATTTTGAACCATCCCCCGAGGTATCTTATGAGACAAATCGGCCAAAACAACCATTGTCTCTACCCTTGCTAACGGACCAAAATCGTATTGGTCATATAAGCCCCTCGGTAAAATGCTCACCCCCGGCTCCAAGATCTAGTAACGCCTTTGCCATTTGAAAGTTACCAACTTGTATATTTATTAATGGCGTGCCCGGATCTTGGAGCTTGGAGGAAGCTCCCCATTCAACACCGCACTCACTTGACCAGTTAAATCTACCCGCTTAGGCATTTTCTTCTTTTGTTGCCTTTTTGTGTGCACAATTCTTTTAAAAATTTAGCGTATGCGGGTACTTGTTTTATTGCATCAAGGAGTGGAAGGTTAATTTTAACTTGTTTAAACATGTCCCACAACTCCTCTTTTTGGGGACCTCTTGATGCAATAAAATTCTTCCTACCCGGGTCAAGTAAAGCCGATGGAAACGGGACTTGACTCGGTTCACCTTCATCTTTTTCATTCTTTTCATTTTCACCCAACCCCGATTTGTTAACATTTGATTCTTTAGATACAACCGGTGAAACTTCATCATCGTCACTTTCATTACCCGTGACATCCTCAACTACCCCTTCGACCAAACCCGGTGACAAATTGGCTTTGAATTCTTTGCCACTTCTTAACACACTAACATGATGAACATTAACATTACCTCATGACGAGCTATGGGAAGGATTTACCTTGGTGTCACTAGGAATTTGGCCTTTGTTTTTCTTCAACTCCGCCACGTCGGTTGCCAATTGACCCATTTGTGTTGTTAGAGTTTGAATACTTTTGTCACGAACCTCGTCCTTTTGCATCCGAACTTCATCAAGTTGATTCCGTTTTTGCATATCTTATTGCATTGCCCGTAGCATATCCATGACTTCATTCCCGCTTGATGAATTTTGACCCGAACCACTTTGACCCGTTTGTTGAAATTGCCCTTGGTAGCCATAATTATTTCCACCCCTATAGTTTCCTTGATTGTATTGTTGGCGAGGTGCAAAGTTACCTTGAGCTCCTTGAAAATTTGGGTTAGCTTGGTTCGCCGCGTTTCCATAACGGAAATTAGGTTGGTTTCGTAACCCGGGGTGGTATGTGTTGGAGTTCATCCGGAAATTTCGACCACCCCCTTGAATAGCAGTCACTTCTTCTACTTGCTCATCAACCACTCCTACTACACAAACTTCCGCCGTGTGGCCTATCTCATTGCAATTAGTGCACACGTTGTACACTTGATTCGTGGTTTGAACACCCCCACTCTCTACTCCATGCACTTGTGGCCTTTGTATCACATGCTTTGCCCGTCTTGAGGATTGGGCCTTCCTTTTGGAAGTCACCGCCATTTGTTCTAAAAATGCCCAATCATCTTGTTCAAAGTTTGTACCGAATGTACCATTAGTAATCGACATCAAGTCACATGCATCCTCCGAACTAAACCCTTCATGAAATGCGTTCAACAACTCCCATAGTTGGATACCATGATGAGGGAAATTCCTTAGCATCATATTGAACCTTTCAAACACCTCGTGAAACATTTCCCCCGATTGTTGTTGGAAACTTCTCGAACCTCTCCTAGCATCATTAGTCTTTTGGGTAGTGTAAAACTCATCCAAGAAAATCTGTTGCAAATCGGCCCATGTAAAAATCGATGCGGAGGGTAAAGTGTGAAACAATCTCTTTGCTTTGTCTTCCAAAGAAAATTGGAAGAGAACCAACTTGACATCATCTGAAGAGAACCCTTGACCTCCAATGGTGTTGCAAATAGAGTCGTACGTCTCCAAATGAAAATAAGGTTCTTCTGCTGCTAAACCCTTAAATTTTGGTAGACTTTGGAAGGCGGTTATTCTAACTTCAAAAGTTCTTCCTTCCGCATGATGAGGAATCACTACCGGCGAAGGATTGTTAGTGATAATAGGCCGGAAGTGAGCTTTGATTCCCCGTACTACCTCCCGGTGATGTCTTCCAGGGGCACCCAATGGTGCTCTTGGCTGACCCATTTGCCCTTACATAGGCCCTTGAGGAGCAAATGGTGGTTGAAATTGGTATTGATGCTTTGGCGGTTGTTGTTGAATCGGCCTTTGAAATTGCGGTTGTGTATTTTGTGGACGCACTTGATGTAGCGGTGTAGGGCGTTGCAATTGTGGCCCTTGTGGTCTAATATGTTACACCCCAACCGACATTCTACCCATGTCTTGAAATTGTTGTAGCGGTTGACTTTGTTGACCCGCTCCTCCTTGAGGTCCCACAATGCCTCCATCTCCCGTATAATAAAAACCTTACTCTTCGTACCCTCCAAATTCGTCTTCATAACCCCCGTCATAACCATCTCCTCCTATTCCCGAATATTGCCCAAAGGGAATAGACAAATATTGAAAACCTGATTGGTTCGGTGGTCTAAATGATGAAGTAGCATGAACAATGGTTGAATTGGGTGGTATTGGATAAGTAGAGGAAGATTGACCCATAGTTGGGGGAAAGAAGTGTGAAAATGGTGGAATTGTGGTAGAGGGGCTAAAGGTAAGAGTGGGTTCAAATTGGGTAGTAATAGGCGATGTAGTGGTATTGGTTGGTGTAACTTCATGAGGTGGAGTAGGTTCGGTAGTGGTATTAGGCATGGTGGTGTTTGGTGATGGTTGTGTGGAAGTAGGGATGAAAGATGAGGTCGTTTGACCCGTTGTGGGTGGTACTTGGGATTCTTGCATGATGTTTCTTGGTGTAATGGGTGAAGTGGGTGAACCAATAATTCTGTTTTCTCCTACCAAAACTCGGTTTTGCCTTAGCGTTCTTTCAATTTCCGGATCAAACGATAGTGGTGACGACTTGTGAGAGCCTCTAGTATGCATACACCTGAAGTACCTGCACACTAAACACAACCAGCGTAAACCCGAAAATAACAAAACAAAACAATTAAACTAACACACGTTGCGCACTACTCCCCGGCAGCGGCGCCAAAATTTGACGTGCTGTCGTAGTACACGCAAATTTAATCCAAATTACAACTAGTAGATAGCAGTAAATGGGTATCGAACACATGGAGTTTGTGGAAAATGTGTTGATTCTATTGTCTTGCAAATTAACTACAATTAACCTAATGTGCAGGAATTAAAGATCAAGAGTTTGGATTGTTTGATTTAAAAACTAAGTTATCAACTAATTGCTAATCAAGATTGGATTGTAATTCAGATTATGAGAACAATGACCATCTTAGGGTTCGGTTTCTTTTAACACTTGTGCAAAATTCCAACTAGAAAGAGTTACATAGACATAACTCATGTACAAACATTTGTTGTGATAAAAGGGAACAAAGTACTCGGATTATATTAACGCGAGGTTGTTTCCCGATGATCAATCAATCAATATCCAACCCTAACCATACCCGTGATATCTCGATTGTCAACGTCACCAAGAACGTATGATTTAGACTAGAATTGAAACATCAATTAACAAGCTACAATCAAATACTCATACACCATGATAAATATAGCAAACATACCAAGTTATCATTCTAGAAATAAAGGGAAAACACACAAGAGTTATAGGAAAACCTTCACCAAAGATGATCACCACAAATTTAGCCGGACATTGTTCGGTGGATCATCATAACATCAAAGTTAAAGTTCATACAAATCGAAAACTAAACCCGAATGTTAGAAATTGTTCCCAAATAGTATCCAAAGCCAAAATTCGCCCACCAAGTGTAGAGAAACGTTCCCAATCATGAATGACACGAAAAGACACATGAAAACGGTTTTATTTTGAGCAGTTACGTTTTTCCTCGTTGGCTCTACCGTAACTTACGGTAGCTACCGTAAGTTACGGTAGACTTCAAGTTCTTACGCTGGCTCGAGACTGTGGTACGGTGGATCCAGGAAGTTTCAGGGGCTACTGTAATTTACGGTAGCCGCTGTAAATTACAGTGGATCCCTGGGTTTCTTGTTTTGTTTCTTCTTTCCATCCATTCTTGCCCCGTTCCACTCCATTCCATCCGAAGCAGCGTTTTCCCCATTTTAAGCTCCAAAACGTACCTGAAACATAAGCAACTGTAGTCATCTAATTCAAGATAATTATGCGATCAAATGCGGGATTAACACATCTTTTGACATCATAATGGGTTGTCCTATGGACCACCCATCAAGGCCCGAGTCCATCCTATGCGTAACAAGCAATCAACAATCGTCGCAAAATAGAACCAGAAACATATATGAAAAACAGTCAGCCCCGTGCTCAGCGAACACGGCCCGTGGTCGGAGATACAGTGATTGTTTTCCGGATCCCTGTTACTGGGGAAATGGACAAGGCCCTGTGTTGCACCGACACGGCCCCGTGCTCAACTCTTTGTAACTCGGAATATAAAAACTGCCAGTAACAATGCTGGGCACAGCCCGTGTCCGACCAGGCACGGCCCGTGCTGAGCTCTGCAGAAACTGAAAAACTAAGAAAAATCCAAAAAAAAATGGAAAAATAAGGAAAAACGATTAGGCCGCTGATTCCTAACTTTCTTAAAATCCTTGTGTCCCCGGCAGCGGCGCCCAAAACTTGATGTGCGTGAGTGTTATTAGTTTTTAATGTATATATTAATCCTTTTTTAACACTTTTTAGCCAAGTTTTAAATTTATAAAACACGATATTTACTAACACTAAACACACATATGGGCAAGTGCACCCATCGTGAGCGTAGTATAGTGTTGGCAAGATACCGAGGTCGTCCAAGGACACAAGAGCTTTTAGTACCGGTTTATCCTCAACGTCTAATCAAATCAAAAGTTAGAAAAAGGTTTTAAACTAGAAAAATAAAAACTAACTAAAATGCTAAAAAATAAAATAAAAATAAAACAGATAGACAAGATGAATCACTTGGCTCCGACTCGTGTATAGTGTAACCTTTGATTACTTCCGCACTTTTGCACTATTTAAGAGATTATCTTAGCTATTGTAGTAGGCCCTTCTTTTGAAGGTGACGTTACCCTCAACCCAGTAGTTTGAGTCAGCAAGGATACAATCCTAAAGGGTTGGATTATTGAAAGATAATTAATTAAGTTATTAATGCATATTATGGTAGGCCACCCTTTTGAAGGCGACGTTACCCTCGGCTAAGTAGTCTGAGTCAGCAGGGATAGAGTCCTAAGTAGCCGGTTTAAAGTATTAATAGTAGTTTACATATGAGGTGGTCAAAGAGTTTGGACCCCCGCCATCCAATACCGTTAAGTATTGAAGGAGGTCCTACTAAATTTGACCCCAGGTCCTTGCAGGATCTATACACTGAACAAGGCAAGACTCTTACCAAACCGTTCCCTTAACCCCCGACCAGGTAGCCAACATACCTCCATATAGACTGTGGAGATATGAATGGTGAAAATCTTTTATTTTATATAGACAGTAAACTAATGCCAAGACACCACGTCCAAACGATAAGGAAAAATCACCTTCAACATAAGAAACTAGTTATTAAAGTCATTAATACAAAACCAAGTAAAAAGTGCGAAAAGATTAAAAATAAAAAGTATTACACTAGACACTTTGTCTTCACCAAATGATGTAAGAGACTTAGGCAAACATGGCCTTGATTGTCAAGAAATCTTACGATCAATCTTGGATCCCGGAACGACTCACACACTCTATGATGGACAATGGATGATGGTGGTGGATGATGGTGTTGTGATGGTGGTGGGTGGTGGATGAAGTGTGAGAGAGGTGGTGTGGCAAGGGATGGTTTGAGCTTGAGCCAAGCACTCCTATTTATAGGCTGAACAGAAGCTCGGACACGGCCCCGTGTCCATTGGGCACGGGCCCCGTGTCCAACCTCTTCTCTGTCTTCATTAATTGCAGTTTGGCTGTATTAGTTGACCACGCCCCCGTGTCCACTGGGCACGCCCCCGTGTGCAGAAGTGTATCTGTATTATCAAGATTTTCCTGGATTCTGCGAATCTTATAGTTGACCACGACCCCGTGTCCGCTGAGCACGGCCCCGTGGTGGGCGATGGAAGCTTCTACAACTTTGTCTTTTATGCTGACACTTGGGCATGCCCCCATGTTCACTGAGCATGGGGCGTGTTCAGCCTTCTGTTCTCTTGTTTTGCTTGGGAAGATGCTTTCGGGGAGGTCGGGCATGCCACGTTTGTTCCTTTTCTTGTATTTATGTTAGATTTAGCTGCCTTTTTGCTTCTTTTGTTAATTTGAGCTCATTTAATCCTGAAAATACAAAAGGAAGAGAAAAGCACACCTTTTCAAACATTAGTACTAAAAAAGGGTTAGTTTTATGCCACAATTGATGTAATTTATATGTTGCATTTTGCACACATCAGGAATCCTCATCAGTTCAAGGTCATCGTAGTGGTGCCATGGTTGGCATCATCTCAGCCATGAAAGCCAAGAAGTGTCTACGAAATGGCGGTATACCATGATGGTCCGAATCAGGGTCTCAGTTACACACCGATGCAACATGAGAGGGCGATGGCTTTCGTGGTGGATTAACAGGAAGAATTGCGCGACTCGTACCCTCGGGTGGAAGCCACGATCTCGGATTTGAGCTGGAGGCATTACTTGGACGGTACCAAATACATTACTTAGACCGACCACAAGGGCCTCCCGTGTATCGTTGTTTAGAAAGGACCTAAGCATGCAATGACATCGTTGGATGGGACTCTTGAATGATTACGACTGTGAAACCGGAACGTGCACGAGCTTTGCAACTCACTATCGACTCTAACATACCTGATCAGACTCGTTCTATTCAAACTAGGGAACTGAAGGAAGAGAATTTTCAAGTTAAGCCCCATGCGGGGCATGGAGAAGCAACCCTTTTCGGGTTTGACAATATTCGCTACCTCTTGGAACGAATGTGGGTCTCTTTATACGGCAACCGTAGGGAACTCGTGTTGAGCAAAACACGCCGGCCTCGATATTCTAGTCGTTTGGGTTTAATGAGAGATATTAGGATCTATAAATCTTGCATTGGTGATCGGGCATGAAGGCCCACCTAGCTATGTGTGTGAGCGATGCTTGACTTGTGGGAAAGTCGAAGTGGAGTATCAGTAACCGAAAACACCCATAGGGAATGAGAACAGACTGCCATGGATTTTGTCACTGATCTACTTACAACTCAAAACAGAAACATTATCACCTGGGTGATCGTTGATGGACTCACGTTACTAGCACCCTTTCTTGCAATCGATGAACTGGCGAGTCTTCACCGCTTGTGAATATTCCTCTGAGAGAGGCGGCTTTAGGGCACGAGGTGCCAACTCCTGTCATCACTGATTTTGATCTATCCTTGATTCATGTCAGGCAATACACAACATCCTTGGCTTACGTCTAGACATGAGCATTGCTTGTCACCGTAGGATAAATGGTCAGAATAAACAAACCCCCCTGACACTCGAAGACATGCTGCGAGTATGTGTGTGACTGGCTTTGGGGAAAATTTGAAGGACTCTTACCTATGATTGAGTACTACTGTGGCAGATATCATTCTGGTAACCAGACAGCTCTATTGAGGCAATACATAGACGATAAAGCCAACCTTCTTGCCAGACTGAAATGGTTGACAACTTAACTACTGGTCCAGGACTGGTACTCGAAACTCTTGGGAAGGTTGTTTGGACCGGGAGTCGATTGGCGGCAACGCGTGACAGTCCGGAAAGCTGATAAACTGGGGAAACGCTGGAAGATTGTTGTAGGCGATCGTTTCATGTTGAAAACCTCACCGTGGGAAGGTGTGGAATGCTTGGGGAAGCATGGCGAGCTTAACTGACGTCACGATGGACCATTCAGCAGTCTGGGAAGAGTCGGTAACGTAACCTACAAACTTGAGTTACCTGCTGAACTGGGTAACATTCATGATGCCTTTCATGTTTCGCAATTAAAGAATTGTTTGTTCGATGAAACACTTGTGATTCCACTTCAAGAACTAAAGATCGACGACAAATTGTAGGTGTCGAGAAATCCATTGAAAACCTAGTAGAATTTCAATCGTGAGAGTTCGTTTGAACTCAATACGAGGACCGAAGTTCACGTGGGAACGTAGAGATCAGATAAAACACAAGTATCCTCAACTGTGCAAACAGTTGAATCAACTCCTGATGTCACTGGCAAATTTCGGGGCGAAATTTCTTTCAAGTTGGGGATGATGTGGCACCTGAGGGAAATTTGCTGCAAATCTTGATTTCTCACTTCACTCCTCTGTGTCTACTTGCCACTACCATATACTTACTTGTCAAATTTCGGGACGAAATTTCCTTCAAGTTGGGGATGATGTGACAACCCGAACTTTCAAAGTCAGTAACGTTCTATTTTGCGATCCTTACTTCCTTACTTCTCGTTATTTTTCTCTATGTGTTAAATCGTTCTATGTGTATAACTCCGTTAAACTTATTCGTACGATAACTTATTAGTTAATGCTTTGGCTTTTGTGCCGCACATCTTCTGGGCCGCATTTTCACATTTTAAAACCCGACATTGTATTGGCTCATAGAATGGATCACCCAAGCCCATAACACACTTTGCATATCCTCACTCTTGTATAATTAGATCTCGGCCCACCCAGTTATTGTAGCCCAAAGACACCTCATGGCCGGCCCACCCAGTTATAATTTGTTATTGTTGTTGGCAATATAATTGGATGTTACGTAACCCTCTCCACATTTATCACATTATTTCAATACCAAGTTACAACAAACCCTACCCCCCCATTGGAGTTGTGACGGCAGATACCCCCCCCCCTCGTGATGTTTACTTCGGATTCATCTACACCTTAACTCTTTTGGTTAGTGTAACCTTCTTATGTTTTGAATTGAATCTCTTTGTTACACATGCCTAGTTGTACCGATTCATGATCCTTATTACTGATTATGTGAATGTTTATGGATATGTTATTTGTTTGCATGATGCTTGTGTGATTAATTGAAGAGATAATGATCTGATGTGCATGATGGCTTTTGCTGAATACTTTAAATCGATAAGAACTGGCAGCGTTATGTTCTCGTTATCAATGATGTTATGTGACTCGATTCTAATTAGTTGATTGTTGCAAATCGGAGCTGTAAAAAATTAGAGTTGCAGGTGCAAACCCACAACGAAACCGGTGGTTCTTTGCCAAATAAGTGACCCCCACGAAACTTATGAGTTTCGTCATAAGTGACCCCCCACGAAACCTATGAGTTTCGTCATAGGTAACAGACTTTGACTGTTTTGCGGTTTGAATCAGGTGATTAATGTTATATTATGGTCCAATTGAAAACAAGTTGATATTGATCAATTTCGGCCATTATGTAAGAGAGGTCCACTTAAAATTCCTTGACTATTGATCTGCATGTGAAGTCTTGATCTAATGAAATAAAGATGTCATTGATAGTCTAGGGAATGTTGAGTATTAATTAATGCTATTGTGGTTTGTGAATTTCATTGTAATCAGATTTGACTAAATTAATTGAATTCTATTGTGATAATGACAAACTGTTTAAAAGATTAGTAATTGGAAAGGTGTTAAGACTCGATGACTATGTGATGATTTGTTAGAATATGGATGTGGTATAATGATTTATTAAGTATGATCGTTGCATAATGGGTTGCCAAATTATATTACTGGTATGATGATCAATGTGGGTCGAGTAGCATGGTTATTAGATGGTGGTGTTATATATAGGTGTAATGAATAGATTCGGATGTTTGTATGAAATCGAGTATGCTATGTTTTGATTCAGGGTATTAATTGGATTACACACCTTATTGGACCTTTAATTAGGAGGCAGGCCGTACACTCATGAATGTTATAAACCGCACAATTATTGCTTTAGTCACACATGTTGGGCCCGAAGTTCTATTAGTGGACTTATAATGAGTGTGGACCAAACCACAGTAATGTGATACTAAGTGAAATATGTTATGGTTCTAATATTTTAGTGAATGAGTTCCAAGTTGTTGCAAGGTGATATGTAATAACGTGTCATCTACAATAGTATGCCTAGGGTATTATGTGATGCATGAAAGTCTTATGTGCTACATGATATTGGTTTGTATTAATACGTGAAACGCTAGAATACGAATCTAATTGGACGTGGTAACTATATTAGGTCGTGATTAACCAAAGCCATTATACAAAGTGAACTAATCTTACCGAGCAAACCAAAGGTGAGTTCATCTCTCTTGAGCATGCGTCCCGGTGGTTGGGACAGTCAGTGGGTATCCCGGGGAGGGATAAGTCTTTTGGGTAAAAATGGGAATGTTGGATAATATACTCATCCTATCACCATTAAAGTCCCTCCTTGTTGTTTGGTTACCTGAGAGGTAACATGGTAATAGTTAGTAGCGCTACTTAGGTTTGGCAACCTCACCCCGTACCTGGGAGGACGGGTGTTGAACTAATGACCTAGTCATGACCAATGCTTTGATAGGAGTATTGGAGAAAGGGCAATGTAAATCATAAGCCGTCTTATATTTGGGATATTATCAACATTAAATTCAATGGATTAACTAAACACTTGGTAACTAACGTTTTCGTAAAACTATGAACTCACCAGTGTTGTCTGATACACTTGTTGCATGCTCGCAGGTCGTTAGATATCTTGGATTTGGGAACTTGCTGTCTGGAGTAGCAGGAGTGGTCATGGGTCGACTGGAGAGATTCTCGTGATTAAATTCTTGACATTATACATTGGTTTTGAAATAGTTTAACTTGGTTGATTAATTGCTTCCGCTGAACATGTTGGTTTTCATTTAAACTTGATGATGGTGTTTTCATTAATATTTGAGGATTTTATTTATAAACTTGTATGGGTTCAATGTAATTAGTGGCTCGTTGTTAGATCGTCACACACCTAGCAGGGACGTTCCATAGGTGGTATTTTGGGGGTGTGACATGTACGGGCATCCCAGTTGACCTATACACTAAGTACAAGTTTTCTGTCGGGGCTTCTTAACCTTGTTGATCCTTTTTCAATACTGGTTTCTCAACAAACCATAGGTTTTCATTAATCTGCACAGCTATATGTGACAATGCTAGTGTCTCATTGGCTAGAAATTTTTTTAAATTACAATTGTGGAACACTTTGTGAATTCCACCAAGCTCCTTAGGTAAGTTTTAGCTTATAGGCTACTGATCTTGACGTATTTGATTTTCTCGAATGGTCCTATATATCTAGAGTTTAACTTTCCCGTTACATCAAAACGCATCACACCTTTCTAGGGTGGTACTTTCAGTTGAATCTTGTTCCTTATTGAGAACTTAAGAAGTTTGCGGCTCTCGTCAACATTTATTTTCTGCCGATTACTGGCAGCTATCAGATGATCTTATCCATTGTCTCCAGGATAATTTCAGGTCCTGGTAATTGGGTTTTCCCAACTTCTGCCCGACAAACGGGCATTTGTCACTCTCTCCCATACAAGGTCTCCAAAGGAGCAGCCTTGATGCTTATATAATAACTATTAGTTATAGGAGAACTTAATTAGGGTGAGATAGTCATTCCAACTACTACTTAAATCAATCTTAAAGAATAGCTACCCTCATGGTTAGTCGAACAAATTGACGATCCTAGGCAGAGGATAACGATTTTCCATCGTTACCTATTAATCTTGCGGTAGTCAATGCACAACCGCATTGAACCGTCTTTCTTAAATAACAACATCGGAACCCTCAGAATGATGAGCTAGGCTTTACAAAACTTTCTCCAAAAGCTCATCTAATTGGCTCTTAGTTCTTCCATTTCCGTCGATGCTAACTTATACGGAGCTTCTGCAACAGGTGCAGCGCTAGGTGGGATGTTAATCCTAACTCCACTTGCTTCTCAGGAGGTAAACAAGGTAATTCTTTGGAGAAGACAATCAAGAAAAACATAGATGACAGAGATATTTTAAATCTCAGGCTTAAGTTCATCTATTGTCACCTGTGCCATATAAATGACACATTTTCTTTATGAATGCATGG
The DNA here is from genome assembly GCA_030545235.1 of Helianthus tuberosus. NCBI lineage: Eukaryota > Viridiplantae > Streptophyta > Magnoliopsida > Asterales > Asteraceae > Helianthus > Helianthus tuberosus. Next base: position 151,689,969 of record CM060393.1, read on the forward strand.
ATGCCTTAAGTAAAGACACTTACTCAGACATTTCTATACTGGATAACTTCTTTGAATACCATCAGCTGACTTTAGTACAATATGACCATCGGGATATCTCAATGGTTCCATGCATTAAACCTCCATACTGATCAGGCATGGAAGCAATCTATGGGACACACTAGGATACGCCAATCATCATATGGCGCTTTTATCAAACACAGTTTGGCATTCGCAGTTGATAGAAATCAATGAGATAATAAATAAAATAACATATATTGTCATACTCCATCTGAAGAAAGAGTATTCTAGATTTTATGGATGAGGATTATTTGATGAGAATAGAAGGAACGGTTTCTATGATTTCTTTGGTAAGTTCTACCCTTTACCTAGTATCTTGAGTTCTTATGGGTAATTTAATAGTTTGCTAAGCTTATGATCTATGAAAGACTTATTAGTACCTGAATTAAAACAGAACTCTTAGCAAAATATCCTTGATTCACGATAAGGAATGTACCTAATGTCATTATTGATATGAACTGCCTCTGGCATTCATCAGGAGAGTTCAGGTGTTTCCATTCTTAGTCTCTCTATACTTAGCTATACCTTACTTGATAGTTTTAGGGCAGTTAGTCCTGATGTGGCCTTTCTCGCCACATCCGTAACAGACCACATTCTTTAAGTTTCTACATTTATGGAACTGATGACCAGTTCTTTGGCAGACGCCACACTGCTTTGGTCTTTGGTCCGTTCGACACTGTCCCCGGTGCCTTTTATTGTAGGTCTTTCATACAGGCTTCTTATTGGACTTTTGTTGGATATTATTAAGCATGGATTTGCCCTTTTTCTTAGATTTCTAGGAGTTATCCTCCTCCCTTCTCCTTTTTCCATCAGTCTCAGTTTTGACTGACTTACTTACTTCTTAACCTATCCAGTGTGAGTGGCTGAGATAGATCCTCAGTGGATCTATAAGAAGTAGGTTCTGAAGCCTTAACATGGCCTTTAATCTCTAGTGCTAGACCACCAATACATTGTGCATTATGCTTAAATCCTTGGTTAGTCAAATAGGGTACTATCCTAGACAATGAATTAAAGTCGGTGACATACTGCCGACGGTCTAAATTTTTCAAGGTAAGAGTCAGAAAATCTGATTCCACCTTTTTCATTTCATGTTGTGGACAGTAAGTTCTTACTGATAAGGTCCATAAACTTGGACCATCCCATATTGTATAGGGGTATCTTCCCCGTGGACTTTATTAATGTTTTCCACCATGTAAGGGCATCGCCCTTGAACAACTGTGATACATACTTCACAGTGTCTTCCTTAACGCAACCGCTGATTTCCACAACGGTTTCCATTTCGTCTAACCATTTCATGCAATCAATGGTCCCTTTTTCGCCATTAAAGTCTCTTGGTTTGCAAGAGACAAAGTACTCGTATGTACATCCTTTCGAGGAATGGGGCTCCTCATTATACATTATCTTCTTTGGTTCATTCTTCACATTCGAAATGTGAGCAAAGCTCTGCTCATGAGCAGATGAATGTGGTTTTGAATGGGATTTAGAGCGAGTAGCATCCAGCTCTTTTAACTTTTTCATGACCTTTTTCATGGCCTTTCCAACAGCTGCGTCAATCATAGCTTGGAGATTAACTCCAATAACATTGACGTTCACATTTGTAACATCATTAGCATTTGTCGCATCATTACTATCGCGACTGTTGTTTACCTCATCCGAGTTTGTCATACTCGAAGCTTGGTACTAAACACCCAATTAAACAATTACTTCGTTGCATTACAATAGCTAGTCATCATCCTGATGACTGAACATACATTAGCTATGGTATCATTAAACCATATAGGCTATTGATTTATAAACATTCCTAATGAATGTTATTTGAACGTACATCAATTACATTTTGCCTAGGTCATGAGAGGACCATCTATGGCATTTAAGGTTTGGACCAAGTCCAATACCTTTTTGATAGGGGATCAAAATGTCACAACTATCCTTGCCACATGGACGATTTTGGATAGCTCGATGGCTTGCCACAAGGACTTTTAATATATGGAATCATAAGCCCGTCACAAAGGACTTATAAATGTAGCACATAGGCTTGTCGCGAAGGACATTAAGGTTTAGGCACAAAGGCCATCTCGAAAGATATTAACCTATGGCACATAGGCCCGTCACGAAGGATATAACAATCATATGGCACGAAGGCCTTGTCGTAGAGGACATATAAGTATGGTACAAGAGGCCTCGCCACTAGGACATTTATAAAATATGGCATAATAGGCCTACCACTGAGGATTTTATAATATGGCACAGAGGCCTATCCCAGAGGACATTAAACGATATATGGCACAGAGGCCTTGTCACGAAGGACTTTAAACGATATGTCACAAAGGCCTTGCCATGAAGGACAAATGTATATGGCACAAAAGGCCTGATCACAAAGGACGTTTAAATATATAAGTCGCAATCTTATTTAATCAGGGACTTTAAGGCTTGAACATAGTTCTTCACCTTTGTGCAGAGAGTCAAAGACTACATCTGTCATTGCTTGAAAGGCGATTTATTTTGGCACATAGGCAGATCAATGGACATCACTAATGGATGTTTAGATATAAATACATATATATATATAATCATCGTAATTGATGATATTAGTCATGATCTTATCGATCTTTGCCCATCACCATGGACAGTGAACCATAACGGTCACAATTGTCAATGTCACTAGTGGACAATATAATATATAGCACGTAGGCGAAACATCACTAAAGGATGTTAAATAAGATGATCATCGTATTGATGATATTAATCATGATCGTACTGATCATATTGACTATTAGGCTTGAGCATAGCTCACCGCCCTTGACAGGGAATTAAAAAAGATTACAACTACCTTTGTCACAAATGGACGATATAATATGGCCCGTAGGCACTTCATCACTAATGGATGTTTGTATTATGATCATCACATTGATGATACTTGTCATGATCTAATTTGATCATATAGGCTTTAAGGCTTGGACATAGTCCAAATACCTTGACGGCTGGTGTGGTTTCTCAAGTCACACTGCCAGGAGTGTTAACATTTTCTGAATGTCAACAAAGATTTATTATCTTAAGAGGGTTTTACCATCATAGCCATGTTCATATAACATATAGGCGAGGTTATACCATTAAGAGGATTTTTTTGGAATTATTTAGCGGATCGATAAAGTTCGAATGAAACCGAGGCGATTGCTTGAATAAAATATGCTGAATACATATATAATAATTTTCAAAATACTTTCCATTTAATTGATAGAAAATTACTACATGCCCTTAAATAGGACTTTAGTTATCCTAAACTAGCTTGTCCACGCAGGGACTAAAAGTAACACAAGTCCATTCAGGGACTAAAAGGAAATATAAGTCCATATAAGGACTATAAGACATTTTAAGTCCATTGAGGGACTATATGGAAATAATATGCCCACGAAGGGATTATAAGGAAATATCATGTCCACATGGAACTTTGCTGAACAAATGTCCTCACAGGGACTTAAGTCGAAGATCTGTCCGTATGGGGATTATGATAAACAAATGTCCACACAGGGACTACATAGAAGAGACCGGTCCTTATAGGGACTTTGAAGCAATAAAAGTCCACACAGGGATAGAAAGGAAAATATAAGTCCATATAAGGACTCTAAGATATGTCAACATTGGAACACTAGTGGAACAATATGTCCTCGAAAGAACTATGATGAAATATTATGTCCGCCAGGGTTAATGAAATAACATGTCTACAAAAGGATTTTAATGAAATAACATGTCCATGTAAGGACTATAATGGAATATAATCTCCATGAAGGGACTTATTTTGAAAGGTAATGTCCATGAAGGGACTATACTGAAACATAATATCCATGTAGGGACGACATTGGAATATAATGTCCACGAATGGACTATATTGAAATATAATGTCCTCAAGGGGACTATATTGAAATATAATGTCCACGAAGGGACTACGATAGACAAACGTCTATACATGGACTTACCAGAAGAGGTAGGTTCACAGGGACTATGGTGAAATAATATGTCCATAAAGGACTACAATAATCAAATGCCCATACAGGGACTTAGGAAAATAAAATATAATGAAATAAGGATTTTCTAATGCCTTCCTTGCTTCATTCTAATTGTTTCTTTTCTTTATTTACCGCACACGGTAGGGTCACTGAAGATGTTAGTGAATGAAATAAGCATTTCAATCAGGATCCGTTGTAGAAATAGAATTCAAGGATTCTACGATTAAAGAATAGATTGGATCACGGATTAGAGTTTTGACTGATATCATCCAAGTCTGGGATTCTAAAACTTGGAGGTAAGAAAATAGGGATTTTTAGCATTCACAGGTATCATCCTTATAATAGGAGTCTCAAGGACTTCTTGTATAGACTCCACAGGTACAGACTTCAATATTTGAGTCTCAGAGACCTCTTGTATGGACTCCGAATTCTGGTTCTAAGTTTCAATAGGTTTGGTTTTGGGAAATAGGTCCATAAAGGTCTGCCCCCAAACCGGTTGCACACTTATTCAGACCGTGGTATGAAGCTTGGCATTCCTTGGCTTCGAAATAAGGAGAATTTCCACCAACGGCTTCTTTGATCGGAGACATATTCAAAATACATAAAATCAAAAACAATTCTTACTAAATAGGGATGAGAGCACTCCTATGTTAAGTCTAGACTCAGAAGGTCTAAGGAATATGCTACTGTGTCATTTGAGATTAAACACAAAATGCTAGTGTTTAATTCACTCAAACGTTGGCTCTGATACCAACCTGTCACACCTCGATATTTACAACTCAGCCCGGTGGGGAGGATCGTGACGTAAGATTGGTATCGTCATGGTCAAACATACACAGAATAGCACAGCGGAAGTCTTGGAATATAAAATATTATTACAAACCCTAATGTCTGAAAATACCAAAGTATTAATTACGGACGAGCTTGTAATATCAAATCCACAGGTGGAACATTACAGAATGTATAAAATGAAGTTTAGCAGACTTTAAGGCATCTTTAAGGATTTGCAAGATCCTCTATTTCGACACCGAGCAGCTCCCTAGCCTATTACGAGTAGTACCAGTCACTTAGTCTTTTGAAAATACGTCAGTTTACGCTGGTAAATACAATTAACTGACTCATTTGAAAAATGTTTATGAAAATTGGTTTAGGTGCACTAGGCACGAAAATCTTTTATTACTTGGGATAATTACATTTATAATCTTGTATACAGAATTACATGTTTGTCATACATATAGGGCCCAATACAGAGACTGAGACATGATTAACTAACACACCACTTATAAACCCATAAAGGAGTTATCCCCAACTTGTGGGTAATTAATATTCTTGTATTTTCATCTTTCCTGTGTATGCCTACACCTTGCGCATTGGTCGTGGCCATTAGCAGTTTTAATGAGACGAGGATATATCCAGGACATGGTCGCATTAACCCCTAATGTTTAAGTTATCTACAAACCAGTATCAAATGGGTTATGTGGATTTACTAGCCACAATCCGGCATTCGATTGATCTCACACCCGACCAAGCGGTAATAAATTTACCGTATCCCAAGCCCGTATAAGGGAAAATAAGTTAAAAATATTTACCTGAGCTAATAATCTGTGACACTCTAGATTTTCCCGAGCAACTATCTTGTATTGACATTATGTGTACATATTTTTATTAAATGAAATTTGTGAATCACCTTGGTGTGCTATATGATTCTTGATCAAGTTGTATGTATGTAATAAATATATATATATATATATATATATGTGTATAGGTCCTAGTGAACCGAGACCACGACTCGAGACCACCCGGTCTCGAGTAATCAGTAAACAATTGGGCCGTTTGGGTCGCGCCTCCCTTAGCCCACCCGGAAAACCCACTTAAGGTGCACCACCCTCTAAATGTAAACCCAAGAACCCTCACACACTCTCCTTTACACTCTCTCTCACCTCATCCTCACTCTCCCTCACTAGAAAACCTTAAACCCTAAACAATCAAGCATCACCTCCACTCTCCTTTCTCTCTCGGATCAAAATCGGTGATAACAAGGACTCTCGGTTCAAGATTAGGATCTTATTCGGAAGCTTATTCATCATATTCTCACACCTTGAAATCTAACCGGTTAGTGGTTCCTTGCAATATAGAGATGAAAATGTTATATACGTTTGCTTGTTAAATTATATGCATGTTGAATATGCCTTTTCTTGTATAGTTGATATTATGATTGTTGTTTAAGTAAAGTGCATATTGATCTATTGGTTGCTTGATTAAAAATGGTTTTTGATATTTAGTATATGTGATTCTTGACCATGAAATGAATATGTGTGTAAAATGAACCGTGTGGAATAAATGATGGTAATTGTTTGGCTGAAAATGCTTTAAGAATTGCAAGTATAAGATCTAGGATGACATGTTTCGGGTCGGTTTTGAAGGATTATGCATGATGGGTAGTTTGTATATATGATTAACAACATGAACATGAGTTGAAGGTGCTTTGACTATTTGAAAAACTTACTGTTTGATCCATTTGGGTTGATTGTTAGACAAAGAAACATGTTTAAGAAATTCTATTGGATAGTACATAATTACATGAAATTGCAATTCCATTGGTTAGTACATCAGAGGTTCTAGAAGAACTTCATGTGCACGTATCAGGGGTTGCGAGTCGAGACCCCCGGTTGCGACTCGAGACCAACACGTGACAACTCGAGACTGTAGCGATTACGACTCGAGACCATGTCCAAACAACTCAAAACAGACTTCAGGGACTCGATACCACCAAGGTCTCGACTCGAGATCTTTTGATTGCAACTCGAGACTGGACTCGAGATCCCTAAGGTTGCGACTCATACCTGCACTACTCGAGACCAGAAGTCTATGACTCGAGACCTCCTGGTTGCGACTCGAGACCACCTGGTCTCGACTGGGCTGTTAGTTTTCGTTATTGGGCCCAAGTGTATTATCTTCACATGCTTGTTACTGTTTAGTGGGCTACGTGTTAACTGCTAACTGTTGTTGATCAAAGAATTTAGATGAGCCCAATGACTTATTGGATAATTATATGTTGTGCATGCTATGTGTTAGATACGTGTAGAATATACGTGACTTCTTTGTACCCAAACCTGACCCAAAACTGGTAACCATGTTAGGACATGGTGACCAGCGTGCTTGACCAAGTAAACTAAACTGCCGAGCAACCCAAGGTGAGTTCACAACTATTAAAGCATGCGTTCCCGGTGGTTTTGGGAAACGAAAACTTAATCAACGCTATCCCCGCGTAAGGGATACAAACTTACTTTTCTTCCCTTGTTACTGGGAACAAACTTACTTACTTCCCTTGTTACTAGGAACTCTTGGTTAATTATTGTTTATACGGAATGCAACAAGCAACACTAAACGAAACTCTATCACTTAAGTCCCTACCATTTAATACCGATTAGTCGCTGGGGCCTGGCGAACGGGTTATTAGTTAATAGCGCTATTTAGGTGTAACCAGCCTCACACCGACCCTTGTTACTGGGAACGGGAGTGAACTAATGAACTCTGGCAAACCGTCAATGATGATAGAACATTGACAACGGGGCACTACAGAAACATACGGTTAAGTAAGTATTCGGTATTGGAAAAACAGTTTAGTCGCTTACCTATGGGGTAGCTCCCCATCGCATGTATAAACGGATAAATTAACTGGTGAAACAAGTTTTTGGTAATTAAAACTGGACAACTCATGGACTCGCCAACATTTTTGTTGACTTCCTACTGCATGCTTTGCAGGTACCCAGTGACTTAGGAGCTTGCAGCTTGGGAATGTGTAGTGGTCGTTTAGCCCGTGTGTTGGGTTTTAAATAATCTTGAACTATGAACCTTGTTTTGAAACTGTTCGGTTTATGCTTCCGCTGTTTACTTAAACTGTTATTTGAACTTAGACTTTTAAAACTTCAAACTATAATGTTTACTAACTATTGTGGTTGGTGAACATCTTTACTATTGACCAATGCTCAGTATAATTGGTGGCTGGATCCTGGTCAGTCACGCCTCCAAGCGGTGGTTTTCCGCAGGTGGATTTTGGGGGTGTGACAGATTGGTATCAGAGCCATTGGTTATAGTGAACTTGGTTTTAAAAAGAAGAGTCTTTTTGAGAAAAACCAGACTATAACCCGTGACTCGTGACGACACTACACTCCAAGGGCAAGACTCAACATGTTAGACCTCATAGCTCGGACTTGTGTTTACTTGCTTGTTTATCTTATGTTGACTGCTCTACTATACATACTAGTGTGCCTAATTAGATAGATACACATCCCTCTTCTATCTCGTTCTCGCTACGTTACGACATCACACTCATACTGTGTTTTCTGGTTATGAAGACAATGAGTGGACGCGGAAGAGGAAACGTTAACATGACTCAGGCTCAGTTCACCAACTTGCTCAACACGGTGGCTGCAGCTTTCGCAGCTCACCCTGGAGGTAAACTCGTTACTTTAGGATGTTTAGATCCTACCCCCGCATCGTCTTTTCACCTCTAAGCCTATTCGCTTCGCTTCTCACGACAGGTCAGCAAGCGCCTGCGCAGCCACGTGTTTGTACTTTCAAAACCTTCATGGATGGCAAGCCTCTCCCTTTCAACGGCACTGAGGGTGCCATAGGCCTTCTGCACTGGATTGAGAAGGCCGAAGCCGTCTTTGCTGTCTGCGAGTGTCCCCCTGCCAACTGGGTTAAGTTCGCGACTGGTACGCTTGAAGGAAACGCGCTTTCATGGTGGAAAGCACAAATTCAGATGCTTGGTCTGGAAACTGCTAATGCTACTGTATGGGAAGATTTCAAGGACATGATCAAAGAGGAGTACTGTCACAGGGATGACATCCACAAACTCGAAAACGAATACTATGAGCTCAAGATGGTTGGATCAGAGATTGAGACCTACACCAAGCAGTCCAACGACTATGCTGCACTTTGCCCAAACATGTCCCGACCTATGTATCGAAGGATCGAATTGTACATCAAAGGTTTGGTCCCAGAAATCCGGAGCCATGTAACCTCAGCCAACCTCAATACCATACAGCCCGTGGTTCGTCTTGCTCACAAACTCACCAATCAGGCTGTGGAGGAGGGCAAGTTGCCCAAGAGGATCGGTACCACTGCTGGGACTTCTAGCGATAACAAACGAAAGTGGGATGGAAGTCAGGGAAAGGATGCTAACCCCACTCAGGCCCCAGTTCAACAAAGGAAGACTGAAAACAACAAAGGCCCTCAGCAACAGGGTGGTTATCGAGGAAACCACCCCAAGTGTAACAAATGTAACCGACACCACAGTGGGCCATGCGGCAAAGGTCAATGTCAGCGATGCAACAAGATGGGGCATGAAGCCAAAGACTACCGAAGCCAGTTCCCAGCTAGGCAGAATCAGCATCAACCACAGCAACAGCAGCAGCAAGGGAACAATCGTGAATGCTACAAGTGTGGGGCAATGGGGCACATGCGAAAGGATTGCCCTCAGTTGAACCAGAATCGCAACAACAATAATCACGGTGCTGGAAACAACAACAACAACCAGGGAGCTGGGAACAATGCAAGGGCATTCGTGATTGGGGCTGCTGAAGCAAGGAACGACCCCAACGTGGTGGCGGGTAAGTTCCTACTCAATGATCGTTATGTTTCCATATTATTTGATTCCGGAGCAGATGCTAGTTATGTGTCCCTACGTATTAGTAAGAAACTTAAGTCCACTCTTACGCCTTTAAGCTCTAAGCACATCGTTGAAATAGCTAATGGTAGAAACCTCGAGGCTTCACACGTAATTCGTAACTGCAAATTAGAGTTATCTGGTCAGACCTTCTGTATCGATCTCTTCCCCATCATTCTCGGAAGCTTCGACGTCGTCATTGGTATGGATTGGTTATCCAAGCATCGGGCTGAAATCCTCTACCAAGAGAAAGCTATTCGTATTCCCCGTCCTCCTGGCAAACCCCTTATTGTTCAAGGCGACAAAAGCGGAGAAGTCACAGGCATCATTTCATTCTTAAAAGCCCAGAAGTGCTTACGAAAGGGGCACACCGCTATCTTAGCACTTGTTGCCGACACGCAGAAAAAGGAAAACAAGATTGAAGATTTTCCAGTTGTACGCAACTATCCTGAGGTATTTCCGGAAGAACTACCTGGACTCCCTCCTCACCGTCAGGTCGAATTTCAAATCGAACTAGCTCCCGGAGCAGCACCTATAGCTCGCGCACCTTATCGACTAGCCCCCGTAGAACTCAAGGAATTATCTACTCAGCTACAAGAACTCTTGGACAAGGGTTTTATCCGCCCTAGCTCGTCACCCTGGGGAGCCCCAGTGCTCTTTGTCAAAAAGAAGGATGGCACATTCCGAATGTGCATTGATTACCGCGAACTGAACAAGGTTACCATCAAGAATCGTTATCCACTTCCCCGTATCGACGACCTGTTCGACCAGCTGCAAGGGCCGAGCTATTATTCCAAGATCGATCTGGGATCGGGTTATCACCAACTGAGAGTCCGCGATGAGGATATCTCTAAGACTGCTTTCAGAACCCGCTATGGTCACTACGAATTCCTTGTTATGCCTTTCGGAATGACCAACGCACCTGCGATCTTCATGGATCTCATGAACCGAGTGTGCAAACCCTACCTCGACAAGTTCGTAATTGTGTTTATCAACGACATTCTTATCTACTCGAAAAGTCAAGAGGAGCATGAACAACACCTGCGTCTTATTCTTGAACTCCTTCGCAATAAGCAACTGTACGCCAAATTCTCGAAATGTGATTTCTGGCTTAGAGAAGTCCATTTCCTTGGGCACATCGTCAATCAGGAAGGGATTCATGTTGACCCCGCTAAGGTCGAATCCATTAAGAATTGGCCTGTATCTAAGACTCCGACAGAAGTTCGCCAATTCTTGGGATTGGCAGGGTACTATCGAAGATTTATCAAGGGATTTTCTAAGATCGCTCAACCACTTACGACCCTCACTCAGAAGGTTGTTGCTTACAAATGGAGTGATGCTCAGGAATCTGCCTTCCAGGAACTAAAGAAGAACCTTTATAGTGCTCCTATTCTTTCCTTACCTGAAGGTACCGACGACTTTGTAGTTTACTGCGACGCTTCTATTCAAGGACTTGGTTGCGTGCTGATGCAACGCGAGAAGGTCATTGCTTACGCTTCGCGATAACTCAAGATCCACGAACGGAACTACACAAAACATGACCTAGAATTCAGAGCTGTGGTCTTCGCGCTCAAGATTTGGAGACACTACTTGTACGGTACCAAGTGCACGATTTACACTGATCACAAGAGTCTCCAACACATAATGGAACAAAAGGAATTGAATATGCGGCAACGCCGATGGGTCGAACTCCTAAACTATTACGAGTGTGCAATTAAATATCATCCAGGCAAGGCTAATGTGGTGGCAGATGCCCTCAGCAGGAAGGAAACCAAACCCAAGCGTGTTCGTGCTTTACAGCTCACCATCCACTCTAACCTCCCTAAGCAAATCCGAAGCACTCAGGCTGAAGCATTGAAAGCCGAGAACGTCAGGGCTGAGTCCCTGCGAGGATCAAGGAAACGGCTAGAACAAAAAGAAGATGGTGCTTACTACGTAAACGGGCGTTTATGGGTCCCACTTTATGGGAATTTGAGCGAGCTTGTGATGGACGAAGCCCATAAGTCCCGTTATTCGGTACATCCGGGTTCAGATAAGATGCACCACGACTTAAGGACTACCTATTGGTGGCCTGGCATGAAGGCCCACATAGCAACCTATGTCAGGAAATGTTTGACTTGTGCAAGAGTCAAGGCTGAGTATCAGAAACCATCGGGCCTACTCCAACAACCAGAGATCCCACAGTGGAAACGGGAGCAAATTTCCATGGATTTTGTTACTAGCTTGCCTAGGTCTCAACGCGGAAATGAAACCATTTGGGTAATAGTGGACCGATTAACTAAGTCTGCACACTTTTTGTCTATTAAAGAAACAGACAAGTTCTCTACCTTAGCAGAGGTATACTTAAAGGAAGTGGTTTCGAAGCACGGGGTGCCAACCTCTGTTATTTCAGATCGAGACGCGCGTTTTACTTCTGAGTTGTGGCAAGCTATGCACAAATCTTTTGGCTCATGTTTAGACATGAGCACCGTTTATCATCCGCAAACGGATGGGCAATCTGAACGCACCATCCAAACCCTCGAAGACATGCTTAGGGCATGTGTGATCGATTTTGGCAAGAATTGGGGGAAGCATCTACCGTTAGTGGAATTCTCCTACAACAACAGCTACCACACCAGCATTCAGGCAGCACCCTTTGAGGCATTATACGGTCGTAAATGCCAATCGCCTCTCTGCTGGGCGGAGGTTGGTGACAGCCAGATCACAGGCCCGGAACATGTAGTAGACACTACAGAAAAGATTGCCCAGATTAGGCAACGCATGGCGGCAGCTCGTGACCGTCAGAAGAGCTACGCTGATAAAGATAGGAAACCGCTAGAGTTCCAGGTTGGTGACCGGGCTCTACTTAAAGTCTCACCCTTGAAGGGTGTGGTTCGTTTTGGAAAACGGGGCAAGCTTAATCCGAGATATGTCGGACCCTTTGAAATTACCGAAAAGATCGGTAAGGTCGCCTACAGATTGAATCTGCCTGAAGAACTGAGTGCTGTGCACAACGTCTTTCACGTGTCTAATCTGAAGAAGTGTCTGTCAGATGAAACACTCATCATTCCCTTCAAGGAACTCACTATTGACGAACAGCTACACTTTACTGAGGAACCGATTGAGATCACGGATCGAGAGATCAAAACCCTCAAACGTAGCCAGATACCTCTCGTACGAGTTCGTTGGAACTCGCGCCGTGGCCCAGAGTTTACCTGGGAGCGGGAAGACCAGATGAAGCGCAAGTATCCCCAGTTGTTCCCAAATGAAACTCCCAGCACTGAAGCTACAACCGAATTTCAGGACGAAATTCCAAACTAACGGGGGGATGATGTGACACCCCGTTGAAACGTTCTCACTTATACTAGCTTGACAGTGGCTGCCTTAACTTTCGGGACGAAAGTTCTTAAAACTTGGGGATAATGTGACACTCTGGATTTTCCCGAGCAACTATCTTGTATTGACATTATGTGTACATATTTTTATTAAATGAAATTTGTGATTCACCTTGGTGTGCTATATGATTCTTGATCAAGTTGTATGTATGTAATAAATATATATATATATGTGTATAGGTCCTAGTGAACCGAGACCACGACTCGAGACCACCCGGTCTCGAGTAATCAGTAAACAATTGGGCCGTTTGGGTCGCGCCTCCCTTAGCCCACCCGGAAAACCCACTTAAGGTGCACCACCCTCTAAATGTACACCCAAGAACCCTCACACACTCTCCTTTACACTCTCTCTCACCTCATCCTCACTCTCCCTCACTAGAAAACCTTAAACCCTAAACAATCAAGCATCACCTCCACTCTCCTTTCTCTCTCGGATCAAAACCGGTGATAACAAGGACTCTCGGTTCAAGCTTAGGATCTTATTCGGAAGCTTATTCATCATATTCTCACACCTTGAAATCTAACCGGTTAGTGGTTCCTTGCAATATAGAGATGAAAATGTTATATACGTTTGCTTGTTAAATTATATGCATGTTGAATATGCCTTTTCTTGTATAGTTGATATTATGATTGTTGTTTAAGTAAAGTGCATATTGATCTATTGGTTGCTTGATTAAAAATGGTTTTTGATATTTAGTATATGTGATTCTTGACCATGAAATGAATATGTGTGTAAAATGAACCGTGTGGAATAAATGATGGTAATTGTTTGGCTGAAAATGCTTTTAGAATTGCAAGTATAAGATCTAGGATGACATGTTTCGGGTCAGTTTTGAAGGATTATGCATGATGGGTAGTTTGTATATATGATGAACAACATGAACATGAGTTGAAGGTGCTTTGACTATTTGAAAAACTTGCTGTTTGATCCATTTGGGTTGATTGTTAGACAAAGAAACATGTTTAAGAAATTCTATTGGATAGTACATAATTACATGAAATTGCAATTCCATTGGTTAGTACATCAGAGGTTCTAGAAGAACTTCATGTGCACGTATCAGGGGTTGCGAGTCGAGACCCCCGGTTGCGACTCGAGACCAACACGTGACAACTCGAGACTGTAGCGATTACGACACGAGACCATGTCCAAACAACTCAAAACAGACTTCAGGGACTCGAGACCACCAAGGTCTCGACTAGAGATCTTCTGATTGCGACTCGAGACTGGACTCGAGATCCCTAAGGTTGCCACTCATACCTACACTACTCGAGACCAGAAGTCTATGACTCGAGACCTCCTGGTTGCGACTCGAGACCACCTGTTCTCGAGTCAAGACCACCTGGTCTCGACTGGGCTGTTAGTTTTCGTTATTGGGCCCAAGTGTATTATCTGCACATGCTTGTTACTGTTTAGTGGGCTACGTGTTAACTGCTAACTGTTGCTTATCAAAGAATTTAGACGAGCCCAATGACTTATTGGATAATTATATGTTGTGCATGCTATGTGTTAGATACGTGTAGAATATACGTGACTTCTTTGTACCCAAACCTGACCCAAAACTGGTAACCATGTTAGGACGTGGTGACCAGCGTGCTTGACCAAGTAAACTAAACTGCCGAGCAACCCAAGGTGAGTTCACAACTATTAAAGCATGCGTTCCCGGTGGTTTTGGGAAACGGAAACTTAATCAACGCTATCCCTGCGTAAGGGATACAAACTTACTTTTCTTCCCTTGTTACTGGGAACAAACTTACTTACTTCCCTTGTTACTGGGAACTCTTGGTTAATTAATGTTTATACGGAATGCAGCAAGCAACACTAAACGAAACTCTATCACTTAAGTCCCTACCATTTAATACCGATTAGTCGCTGGGGCCTGGCGAACGGGTTATTAGTTAATAGCGCTATTTAGGTGTAACCAGCCTCACACCGACCCTTGTTACTGGGAACGGGAGTGAACTAATGAACTCTGGTAAACCGTCAATGATGATAGAACATTGACAACGGGGCACTACGGAAACGTACGGTTAAGTAAGTATTCGGTATTGGAAAAACAGTTTAGTCGCTTACCTATGGGGTAGCTCCCCATCGCATATATAAACGGATAAATTAACTGGTGAAACAAGTTTTTGGTAATTAAAACTGGACAACTTGTGGACTCGCCAACATTTTTGTTGACTTCCTACTGCATGCTTTGCAGGTACCCAGTGACTCAGGAGCTTGCAGCTTGGGAATGTGTAGTGGCCGTTTAGCCCGTGTGTTGGGTTTTAAATAATCTTGAACTATGAACCTTGTTTTGAAACTGTTCGGTTTATGCTTCCGCTGTTTACTTAAACTGTTATTTGAACTT
This sequence comes from Helianthus tuberosus, assembly GCA_030545235.1. Lineage (NCBI taxonomy): Eukaryota > Viridiplantae > Streptophyta > Magnoliopsida > Asterales > Asteraceae > Helianthus > Helianthus tuberosus. The sequence goes on from CM060393.1 coordinate 151,705,432, forward strand.
AGACTTTTAAAACTTCGAACTATAATGTTTACTAACTATTGTGGTTGGTGAACATCTTTACTATTGACCAATGCTCAGTATAATTGGTGGCTGGATCCTTGTCAGTCACGCCTCCAAGCGGTGGTTTTCCGCAGGTGGATTTTGGGGGTGTGACATAATCGATTCACAACAAGATTTAAATAACTCAGTCGTATCCAGTCTAACTGAATGCTTGTAGCTTTTACCGGAGGTTCTAGTCTTGAATGATGGTAAGATACGCTAGATTAAGCGATGATCGGAATAGAATGTAATTTAGACCCAACAAGTATGAATAGATAATACTAATAATATATATAACATATATAATGTATGTGTAAGTAATCACGTTTCGAGTTTGCGTTGCGATGAGCGAGCATGTAGTTTAGGCACTCGGGTGATGCAATGGTGTAAGCATTGGCGTTGTGAAGTGCGATATAACGTGTTGTAATAAGCGATGTAGTGCGAAAATATGCGAAGTAGCGTAGTAAGTGATATAGTTTTCATTATGATCCGAATCTCGGTGCTAGGCGTAATGAGAGTAACGAGTGCGAAAGTGCGGGTTGTTACAGTAAATGTTCTTTAGATGTTTGTACATATGCTTGCATGATGATTTAATGATCATAAGAAAATGAAAATGTTATGGTCTGATAAAAATGCATATAAATCAGAATACAAACTTGCAAAAATGATGTTATATGATGTGTTTTGAAAATATAAAATTATGTCATTGACTTAATAACTTTGCATGTTGTACATGTAGCTTGAAAAGTAGTAAAATGGGTGAAATTACATGATTTATGTGTCTTACATGAGACCTGCACTATCATGAGTATAATTACCATTTTAATCATTAAACAACATGTGTTGTGTTAAAATATCAAGTCGTGACGATTTGGGATGGTTGCGGTAAAGTTCGGTACAAGACTATGCGTTAAAAACGGTAAAAATCGGCTTTTAAAGTATTTTTGCAAAAATGTTTTAAATAAGATTATAAACTGATATTTTTATAATAAATATAAGTATTTTAATTTATATTAAGTATCTTTGGAGTTTGGTTATTCATACGTGACTTCCGACGCCCGAAAACGTTACCGGAAATGTTAAATTACGTATATTTCGACGTACGCGAAAAATGGGTTATTCACAGGTGAACCTTGTGTTTGACAAAGTGATATGTGATTATGAGCATGAATAATGTGATATGTTAAGTGAATACATGATGATATGAAATAATGCTATGATTATGCGTTTGTGCGATGAAAACGGTAAACTATGTCAAAGGTCACGTTACGTGTGTGAATTGTGTTGAGCCTGAAGATAATGTCTAGGCTAACTTGATGAGTTATTTGGTGTTTTAGTGCTTGAGAATATTATAATGCATGAATTGATGAATTACGTGAAATACGATATATGTTGAACATGTCCCTACTTATGTAAATATATTATGAAGTGCAAATCGTAGATATATTGTATATAAGTGGATGTAATAACGGGTATAACATTTTAAAGGTCACAAATAAAATCGTTCAAATCGCGAAGATCTTAATATATATATATATATATATATATATATATATATATATAGGGAGAAGATCATGCGAGAACCACCTCTTATTGCGAGAACTGCGAGAACCAATGTGAACACAACCAAAAATGCCTAAAAATAGCTAAAAATCACACAAAAAATTTTTTAAAAAAATAAAAAAAAAATTAGCATTTTAGCTTGGGGGGGGGGTTAGGTTTTTGGGTGGGGGGGGGGGGGGTTAGGTTTTTTTTTATGTGTTTTGGGGGTTTTAGTTTTTAGCATTTAGCTTGAGGGGGGGGGGGGTTAGGTTATTGGGGGGGGGGGGGGGGGGGGGGTTAGGTTTTTTTAGGTTTTTTTAGCTATTTTAGGTTGTGTTCACATTGGTTCTCGCGGTTCTCGCAATAAATGGAGTTCTCGCATGAGCCCCTCCCTATATATATATATATATATATATATATATATATATATATATATATATATATATATATATATGCCAACATAACCAAAATAAAAACTTTTTGAAGAAAATCTCAAAGTTATGTGAAAATTCCAAGTGTTGAAGAAACTTAGATATTACTAGAATATTTGGTTATTAAATCGTTCTTCCTTAAATTAGGACGTGTAGGCCAAATTGAGGGATTGCGATAATAAAAACGCACCCAAAGGTGAGTATCACGAGAACCCCTCTTTTACTGTTTTATATTATGTTTTGGGGGAAGAACAACGTCGTTATAAAGGATGAGTATACGTTTTTGTATAAAATATGCCTTTGAATTATATAAAATATATTCTTTGGAAAATATGATTTTGAATGATATAATATGTTTTATGGAAAAACATTGTTTTGGAAAGGTGTATGACTTAATCCGTTTTCAAGGAAAACGGGTTTTGATTGATATAAAATAACGTTTTGGGTGAAACGGGAAAAGATTAAGGTGTTTGTGTAAAACGATCGTGGGTATATTTTGAATTCGGGTTGGGACAAATTTACCGGTTCTCATGAGTGTAAGTGGTGGCGAGGCTTACATTGCATGGGGAACGGCAGAAATTTATACAACATTAGATATTAAATTGTTATCTAGTAGGTTATATATATCGATGTATTTGAGGAAGCAAAATGGATGCATACATGCAAAATTTTAAACATTAAGTGAAAGTATATATTATATTTCTCATTTTTTTTCTTTTCCAATATAGGCGATGGTTGGACAAAGATATTCCATCGTTTCTTTATTGTGACATCCCCGGAAAATCAGGTATCCTTCCTGTTACAGTTCTCGTTACGTTGTTGATAACTTAGTCTATTTTATAAAACATAATTAGAATGTGTCACTAGTATCTAGTAACGTGTTATTTATTTGTATTTCCTAATACTAATACTTGAAACGAAACCTGTACGTACCCACCCCTTTCCCTTGGCCCAAACCGTACCTAAACCCAAACCCGCCACCCCTAACCCACTATTACGGCCCTCTATAGCCTTGGGCCAAGCCCAATTCAGTGCACAAGAGGGAATCTCCCCCACCCCGCTTATGATATTACATATTATGCATGGATTTTTCCTCACAATCCTATACCCTAACACAAGATCGGTCCCCCTCTTCTCTCTCTTTGCCATTGACCTACATCAGGAGAATCAAGGCTTTCAAGTTTCAAATTCGAGGCTCAATCAAACCCTCCTTGCATCGCTAGGTACCATGTTTGCCTTTTTTATCGATAAGTTCTAGTTATTCATGCATACTTTCGGTTATAAACCCCTTGAAATGTGGTTGTGTTCATGGTATTTTTAACATGTTCTGGATGATTGTTGATGTTTCTTCATGATACTTGTAGTGCTAGTTGTTAATGATCATTTGTAATTGTTGATTGGGCCGATTATGACTTCAGTTAGTCGCTAGGGGTTTTTTTTATATGTCGAATCTGGTGACTTTCGATGAACTAAGTGTTTATGACCTGCATTGTGGTGATAATATACTGTAGTTAAGATTCATGTAGGTCCCCTGGTTCGTACGGATCATCAAAGAATTGTTAATCCAATCTAGAGTGCGGAACCCTCTAGATCAGATTAGCATAGAAACGAGTAGAAAGCAGAATTCCGATTAAAACTGATCTTTATTGATTATCAATCACACACGAATTACAATTAATCAAGATCCCTGATTTCGTCCAAGCCCTAGTGCTTTCACGAAATTCCTCTCTAAAACTGTTTTTTAGCTAACTAACCTAAACCCTAATGCAAAGCCTTGAATATATAACACAAGGTTGCAACTTGGGCAAGGGTTTCCTACATGGGCTAGGCCCAATTCATCCCCCATCACCCTATCTGGGTTTGGTTTAGCCCAAACACTATTAATTGACTAATACAAAGCTAAACCCGCTAACCTTTATCATTTTACTAATTATAAGATATCCAAAGACCAAATCTAAGCTGTTGTCATAAATATGCACCAACAACCCCCCCCCCCCCCCCCCCTTTGACAATAGCTTCATAAAATAAAAATTTTCTTCAGCCATCTTACATTCTTCATGTAAACTTGCATTGTCTTTGGTCTTTGGATAGCTTCAGCTTTAATGGCTTATGTCAGCAACAGACCTCCCCCTAAGCTGATGCATCCAATCCAAATATACAAAACGTTAGCACTTTCAGTAAACTCCAGTTTAGCATTTTCATAGAAATCTTCAAACTCTTCAACATTGTTTGCAATGTAGAAAGGGAGGTTCTACCATGCATCCAATCAAAACTCTCATCTTCTCAACACATCAATTTCTCAACAACATACTGCTTCAATCTATATACTATAAAACAAATATTCTCGAGAAACCATAAGAATTTTTCAGCAAAGTTAGATAAATTATTATTATTCAAAAGATAGCTTAAACTATAATCTCCAGATTAAGTCAGATTAAGCAATTTCAATTTATCACCAACACGCAAAACTTTTGTCCAACACACAAGACCTTGTATGATTTAAAATTTTGAACTCACTTTCTAACACCGTCTCCCCCTATCGGTAACAATTCCTCCAAGAATAACGGTTTCCGTACGTTAAGAATTTTTAACAAAAAAAAACACTATTTTTGGATGTTTATATTTTCTGAAAGCAAGTAAATAACAAAAGCAATAAACACTCTGTTTTTGTGAGAATCATTGGCAAGAAGATCATATCAGCACAATCAAACCATTTTCAAAATATTAGATAATTCTTTATATTATTTTTCGTGAAAATCAGTCCAAGACGATTACCAGTATGTTTGTCCACTTAAACAAAATTCATGAACATTTCAAGTACCATTACCGTATGATAGGTTAAGGTAATATTATACTGATATACTAGTGTATTCCCACTTCAGGATGTACCCAGTGATCAAGGTATGCACGAAGATTCCTCGTAGTAGGTGAGTATACCGAAGTCAGTCGTTTTGTTTTTCAACGATAGATAATTGGTGATCAGGTCAGTACTTCCGTACAGCAAAGTGACCAAAATATCTAACGAGGGCTAAGACAAATACCATTATTGGTACGAATTAGGCATTTTGCACATTTGAATGACTCTCTTGGAGAGCTTCTTCATTTATGGGTTTTGGCATTTTTTTGCTCTTTTAAGATATCCTGGTTATGCCTAGGTCAGCATGTATCTGGATGCAGCAGAAGGGACTGTCACACCCTGACTTTTGCGGAAGCATGATTATGGTGTGACTTTCTTAATATCATTGCATTCAATCATAACAACAACTATATGATAAAACCATAGGTTTGTCATCCATCGAATAAGTTTAAAACATAACAACATTGTTTAAAAGCGTAAACTTCAAATTCCAAGTTTTTACAATCATACCAAAATGTTTATGAGTTCACTAAGGACTCATCGAAAGATATTAAATAGCACCAAGGGTTGGGAGACATGTCTCGTCCAGGAATAAGACACACCGACCAAGCCCCAAAGACCATGGATGACATCTTTATTTCAAACGCATCATAAAAACTTTCAACGCCCGCCAGATCCACTTACTAGTTCCCTGAAATACATGTAGTTTGAAAACATCAACAAAAGTTGAGCGAGTTCATGTGTTTAGTATGTGTGCACGAATCATCCTTGAAAACCTTTGTATGTATGTATGTACTTGTAAACTGGTATGAAGCAATAAGGAAAAACAGATCAATCAATGTGTAGCTAATGCATTAATATAAGTGACTTGGCATAGGAAGCACTCAACCCTGTATGCGTATTTCGTACCGGTCCCTCCGGCGGAACGACATAGTCACCACATGCGGCCAACTTGCAGGCCCATGGGTGGGGCTCGCAACACCCAATAGATCTATCATTCATGCCCCTCGGTCCTTATATAAGGATTAATGGTCTTAAGTTAATTGCCTACCCATTCACGTGATCTAGCAGTACATTCCTTAGCTAATCATACCATTTGTAATTGTTTGTAATCAGTATGTAACATGTATTTCACCCCCGAGAGTTATAAAACCGAAAACAGTTAAGAGAAAAGGGGGACATGAACTCACAGTTTTGCGTTCCTTGTATCCGATGTAACTCAAAGCTTCCTCTAGAACGCACGACTACCTACATGCGTACTACGGTCCGTTAGACGAGCGGGTCATGCCTTGTCTTAGTATTGATTAGTGCCCTTGAGTAGGGCCGTTCAAATCGCTTGACGCTCGTTCGGAAACTGCTCGGAAAATGCTCGTTCGATTTGACTCTCGGTTGTAAACGAGCCGCTCTGCTCGGTTTGGTTTGTAAACGAGCCAAGCATGAGCAAAGGTCCGCTCGGCTCGGTTCGGCTCGAATTATTATTTTAATTATTATGCATATACATATACCTATACACATACATATATAAACTTGTATACACACACATATATATACACACATATAAATTATACATAATACACACACCTATATATATACACACTTACACATACATATATACTTAAATATAAATTAAATCTATAGTTTTATATATACCACTCTATTAGATTTTGGTAAACGATATACAAATTTACAACTGTATCTATACGTACTAGCCCAACCACGCCAATAAAAAAATTAATATTAAAACTAAAAGTTAAACCCTAAACCGATAAAAGATAGTTTGTTCATCGCCTCAATGTTTCATGTCGTTACCCTAAGTCGATCGTCTCCTGTTCTCATCGTAATTGTTCGTGCAATATGATCATCGCCTCGTCGGCCACAACATTGTTATTAATAAGAAAAATATTGTGCCATTAAATGTGCATATTTTTAAGGACATAAAAACTTGAGACCCAACATTGTCACTATCTCTCTCAGCAAATTTAAATCGGGCGACACGGTTGTCCAAATCGCTCGAATTTCGCTCGACGCTCGCTCGGAATTTTTATTGCTCGAAAAATGCTCGATTGATTTGAGACTCAGTTTTAAATGAGCCGCTCTGCTCGGTTCGGTTTGTAAACGAGCCAAGCACGAGCAAAGGTCCGCTCGGTTCGGCTCGGCTCGTGAACAGCCCTACCCTTAAGTTCCGTTTTAAAGTGTCTTCGGTAGTATTCCAAGTATATAATTATTTGTTAAAATAATAAATATCTTAACTTTAAATTATATTTAATTTTTGGAATAATCGCTAAACAATATTTTTGTAACAATACTTCTCAAGTATTTATATTCGTATTTCCTTCCCAAGGATGGGGGTATCTCATACATGTATTTTCGTATTCTTGTATGTGTGTATCTCGCCATGTATTGGCGTCGTATTCCGGTGTGTACGTATTTCCTTAATAAATATCCCATATATATTTCCAAAACAATATATTTTCAAGTCTCACTTAGAAAATATATATAAACTTATTTTATCCCAAATGTATTTCAAGTTTATCCAAGAAAACGCATATTTTTCCCAAAAATCATACATCTTCTAAAAACTCTAGGAAAATATATTTTTACTTCTCAAAAATAATATATTTTCTCCTTGTCGAAAATATGATATAACTTGGTGATATTTACAAAAATCATATTTTTATTTCTTGCATCCAAAATATCATTTACCAATAATATATTTATAACGGTATTTTCCAGAATATTTTGTAAGTTACGTTCTTGCGTTCGGTTTCACAATATTAAGTGCGTAACTTATATATATTTATTCCTCGTGATTTTTGGTATTATTTTTTATTGTAAATTCTTGGTATTTTGTTAAGTTATATTACTTTAAATCCTAAAATAATATAATTATTACACCAAGTATACAAATAGTCACACACAATGTGTCTTTAATTTAAATGTATATTCTAAATACATATTTATCCATTTTTATTTATAAAAACCAACCTCCAATGCTTGTATTTTTGTAACAAAATCTATGGCAAGGTTTATGTTGAAAACCATAGTTAAAACACACTTGTAAATATTTGTTTAGAAAATATTTTTCTAAGTGTTTATATTTTTAGAAAATTTTGCCACAGTTTCCCCTAAAAATGGAGGTGTCCATGCTATCAAAGCATATGATTTTCTTTTCAAAATCATCACAAACAATCAACAATCAATCTTAAACAACTTATACTTACCAAGTGCCAAAATATTGCTATCTACATAATAATCATGAACTTGAACTTTCATAAAAACTTGTAGTAACTTGGTGGTGTGCTTAGTAGATTTAGTTACCCTTTAAAATGTGTTTATTCCTTTAAAAACTTCATTTTTAAAGAAGTTGGGTGTTTACAACTTCCAAGCACATTTTCTAAAAATGCTTCTTTGTTACAAAAGTGTTTCTACACTAGTTTATCCATTAAAAATAGTGTTTGTTTATGTAAGAACCAAGATCTACTAAAACTCATATTTCAAGCTTGGTTCTTTTGGAAAACCATTCGTAAATTTTTGATCTATATGATTATTAACCCACTTTGATTTTATTTTTCAAGAAAACAATATATTCTTTCAAGTTCATGTCTTTCACGAGGATGCTTTATAAATCTCTAACATTTTCATCCTCTCATCTTGCTAGATTATGTTTTTAATCATGATCTAGCAAGATCATATAATGATTTACATCATTTACACAAACCAACAATCATCAAGAAGCAAAACAACACTAAACAACATGATTTCTTTAAGATTTCTTATAGTTTTATGCTTATGTTCATGATTCACCTTCAAAGTTCTTAGTGTTCTTCATAATAATCAACATGAATCTTCTTTTAACATGAACAATGGAGTGTATGAAGTTCTTACCACTAGCTCAAGGCTAGGGATGATTCAAGAGGAGAAAACAAGTGGATAAAAGCAAATAAGAGTGGTCCTTCAACTCCCGAAAGCTCCAAGCTTCCTAATATACCTTCTTACAACTTTGTTCATATGTGGAATGGATGGAAAATGGTTGATGTTGATTATAGTGTTGTTGTTGTTCTTGGCCGTGAGCACAAGAGGGAGAGAAGGGAGTGTAGTGTGTGTTTGGTGTGTGTGGAAATGAAATGAAGAACTCATGGTGCCATCTTATAATTCATTTCAAGCCTTTAACCCTTGGATATTATGTCTTCTAAGTGCAAGACATGATTAATTAAGGTATCAAAACAAATCAAAACAAATCTCATGAAATCTAGAGGGTGGGGCCATGGTTGGGCCGATTACATAAATGGAGGGGGGGTCTAAGTGTAAATTCCAACCATTAAGTTAGATTATTGTTCAAATCCAAGTATAGTTGTAAGTGTTAGTTACTTAGATATTTTATATGAGGTGTTATGATGTTCGAGGATCATAACTAGCTCAGAAATAACAAAACAATGCTTCTAGTATAATTTTGGTGTTTCGGGTAATGTCCGGTTGTTCGGTTAGATACTGGTTCATTAAAGTGTCAAACTATATCGTTTAGTGTGCTTTATGTACCCTTTTGTGACACTTTTAATTCCCGACACTTAGGGAAGAATTCATGACCATTTAGTCATGTTTCTGCATAATATTAATGTATTTAAATACTGATTTACTGAATTTTCTGCAGAATTCTGCACTTCAGGTAAGTTTTAGGCACTTTCCGGCACTTAAATTATCTCCTAGAAAAGCAGTTTTGTGGTCCTTACTTCCCTACACACCATACTAATGTAGTACTTGGTTTCTGGCTCATACTGTGTCGAAACAACGTCTGTCTATGTACTGAACTCCGTCAGCATTTTCCTAGTTCGTCTGTTAACTGTGCTAACTGTGCTTTGTGCATTATTTATGTCAATATGTTTGCATGCAGTCAATGATGTGTCATTTGCAATATGTGATGCACATGTAAGTATAATGCAGTGATCAGGAAGCAATTCCAGTCATAAATTGTAAATCAGCACAGTCATTAAGCACTAATCATTGTTTAATAATTGTACGGATGCACGCAAATTTGACAGTTGTCATATTCTCCCCCTGTTAAGAAAATTTCGTCCTTGAAATTTGTACTACCTTAACTCCTTAGGGTTTCATTATGCGTGTAAGTATACGAATAAACTGAGGTAGGTAATCACAAAACCGACTCAAATCTTTATTCACATCAGGTGATTCCAAGGATATATTACGGCAATAAGAATCCAATGTTTAAAAGCTATGTGTTTCCGGATTTATTGTCAAAGATACAAGACGTATTGACGTATAGTCTAGTGTAATCTAGTTAACAGGGGTTCCACAAAAGAGTAGTTTTGACCAATAGGATTTCAACGATCGATCACGGTATATCAAATGAGTTTTCAGAAACCATGGTATTCGTTATATGAATTCAAAATCAACGACTCGAATGTGATAGTAACATGAAAATGATCTGTCAACTTTCAACAATACCTGGATAAAATAGTGTGTTGACATCCTTGAATTGCGAAAATACACCGAATGAAATACAAGCGAATCTGGTGTATCATTGTCTTAATTCGTAGTTGCATTAGGGATGTTTAAATGACAAGTCAAACAAAAGTATGTGTAGTTTTGTGTGAAACGGTTGACCATGATTAGCACAAGCTACAAATTTGTAATGACACCACAAGGTGTCGCAATTGACATATTTCAACAATAGTGGTGACCGAACAAGTTCATCGTGCTTGAAATCAAAGGAAAGTGTACTGAAACAACTCTGAAAATTTGATTTAAACAGTGTCATGGGGTTTTCAATCGAATGCGGAACATCAAAGAACTACTGTTTCTAATTGAAGATGGAAAAAGCAATAATGAAAGAATCGTTAGGAGGTACACCGTGCGATGGCCTGTGAGATGCGCTCTTGTAATTCCGCCTCTGTCATCGACAGAAGGTTGTTGGTATCGGTGTTCCTTTGAAGCGACATCTTCTAAGAAGAAGAATGTTTAGGTCAGGTCTCATTAAGGTCACAAGAACATAAGCATCTACTTAACAAATGAGACCTAGGAGAGGTGTATATATATACATATATAAGCAATCGTTATAACAATCAACATCCCAACTATAGCGCAACTTGTAGATAGGAACATGTTTAATGAGAACATAACAAGCAAGCATGTAGTACCATAATTATAGCGCACACATGCAGATCAACAACGTGCTTAGTGAGGACATGGCGACTGAGCTTTCATTGTTTACCGACCACAATCACATTGTTTACAAATTGCATTACATCAAAAGGGACACAGGGTCACCCTACCCTCGTCCAATAAGTCTATCAGTGTACCAAAATCAAGTAGTCAAAAGCGGTCTTCAAAAGTCTCTACAATCTCGGCTTATTAGTAGTGTCTTTACCCAAAAGTAATCCAATCCACTTAAAAACCAAAAGCCAACTATACTGATGTTTGAGGTGGAGGAGTGAAGAAAAGCAAACTGTTAACATGTGCAAGCTCCTCCTCGAGCTTGTATACTCATCGAAGTAATTAACTGATCTACTGCTCGATAGTAAAAGAACGAGCATCAAAACCTAGAAAGGTGTATTAGCAGCAGGTGTAAGCGCAAAAGAAGACAGTGATGAATGTGGAGGATCCAAGTATACTGGCATTGACAGGGTCGAGGACGTGGTGTCAGCTCAAGCTCCAAAACTCTACGACTCAAGACCTCAAACTGTAGCTGGAGTAATAGGAGCAACTCATCTCGTGTGTAGCTCCCATAATGTGAGGGATGGTAGGGGTCTGAAATTAGCATAGGGCATGAGAGGAACCATCGGAATGGCTCGTCCAGCGGTGAAGAAATGAACAGTACAGCCTGAAGGATCTGTGAAAAAGCTGCTGATACGAAAAGACTGTCACGCAGGTGCTGGCCAAAGGTACCTTCCTAGGGTGTGGGTATGTCCTGAAAGAAAGCGATAGGCATGTCGGCGCAATGGACGTCGGTCTCCATAGGGGATAAAGGAGCAACATCAGCGGGTGCAGGTGCAGGAGCAAATGACTCAACCAGAAAGGAGATCACCAGGTGCAGGTACTGGGTCAGGTATAAGGGGTGCAATGTTTGGTAAGCCAAAAGAAGTAGGATCATGATTCAAGCAAGGGCTCAGGATCAGCAGGTGCAACAACAAACTGACCCAAAAAGAATAGGAGCTGGCTCAGGAGCAGGCACTGGGTTGTGTGAAAGTGTAGGATGTCACACCCCCAAAATACCACTTGCGGAAACACCGCGGGACGTGTGACGTACCAGGATCTTAGCCACCAATCACATTGAACTCATAAGTATGTTAAAATAAAACTTTCATTCATTAACATAAAATGTTACAAAACGTTACATATAATTCGTTGTATACAGCGGAAGCATAACTCATTTGTTAAGTGTTTCATAAACCACGCGTACATAAACCATTAGACTTGTATTGCGACTCCAAGTATCTCGACCCATGACCACTCCAGCATCCCAGACAGCAAGTCCCAATGATATATATACCTATAGACCTGCAAGCATGCAGACAAGTGTGTTAGACGAGGCTGGGGAGTTCAAAGTTTTGTTAATGCGTTTAGTTACCAGTTACCAGATTAAAACGTTTCACAGATTCGATAGTTCAATAATTTGATTTGATGTTGTTATTAACTCGATTACCGCAGATGGCTACAAGATGTATTTGCCCAACCCCAATGTCTCTATCAAAACGTTGGTCATGCTTTAAGGAAATTAGTTCACGCCCGTCCTCCCCGGTACGGTGTGAGGGTGCGAAACCTAATAGCGCTATCAACTAATAACCTCGTTGCCTCCCCGACAACTATCGGTAGATGTATGGGGTCTTATATGATAGAAAATGAGTGTAATAACAAACATCCCAATAACCTGACATTCCTCCCCGGAACGTTACCCGATATCCCTCCCTGGGATGCATGCTTGGAAAAAGAGCAGTGAACTCACCTTAGATTGCTCGGTATGTTACATCACATTACCCGTACCAAGTTGGTCAACCATACCCTACCGTGGTTACCAAGAACAGTCAGTAAACACATATCCAATTCGCGTTTGCAACAAGTCACACGAAATACCGTTAACACATATCACATAACAAGCATTTAGATTTCATACATGTTTAAAATACAGTTCATGTTCACGAGATCAGTTTACGTTCACGTTGTTCACGTATGATCGTAGTGTGTATTCGTCAGCACGAATCATCGCATAACTGATAACAAACATTCATAACACACGTAGCAGATAAGTTCACCTTTCACATGCATGTTTTGTATTAGTACTCAACAGTTGAGTGAGCTATGTGCAAGAATCAAATCATGTCGCTTGATCATAATTAACCATCATTAACAGTAGATACCATGGTTTCATTAACATAATCATTCATCAACCAAAAATCAACTTAGTCCACTGTGTTCGTTCACCCTACCGACGAAAGACCCATGTTTCGTCGTATTACTCGCCGACAAATCACCCATGTTTCGTCGTATTACCCGTCGACGAATCACCCATGTTTCGTCGACATGTGTGTTTCGTCGGGTAGGAAGTTTCGCCGCATTCACAACATTTACAATCTTCCCAATCATATTATCACACCTAAATTTTATCTCTAATCGTGATTAGCAATGTGAACATGCCCTAATCAATCACCACATGCTCATAATTTTGATTATACAACATCAGCAACCATCCCTCATGTTCTGTGGATCAACATGCTGCACAACAATTACCAAAACCCTATTATCTAATTGGTTTAACAACCTCCACTGCCGCTACCACTATTCCCTATCATTACTCATGTTGATTAGTTAGCACATACCTTCAATCGCAAATTGCAATTCTTTATTCTTTTAGTTTGCCAATCCTAACCTACCTACTCCTAATCTGACACTACCTCTTACTAGTTCTCAAACACAATTTAGTTTTGCTACCAAACCCTAGTTCATCAGTTCACTTTATCATATTATAGTCAGCATAGCCCACTAACATACAAAATTAATACAATCAACAGCATACTAGTCAAGCCACATGCATATTATGATTACAGTGAAATTCCTTATTCTCATGCAAATATCATCATCCAACGATCATTCACATAACACCACTTCATATACAACATCATAACAAGCTCCACATACTAAAACACTTTGCTAATCATACACATAAAGAACAATCAAATAATAAATAACATAGTAGGGGTTCACTAACCAAGATCTTGATTAACAGGATGATATCACACGAGGGGGGGGGGGTCTTGTCTTCTGTCGTCGCACAACAAGTAGGGGGTAGGGTTTGTTATGAAGTAATTGTGGGATATGAAAGAGGTTACGTACATAGCATGTTCAAGTTATAGATATAATACCAAACCTAAGTCATTAAGAGTGGGCCGGTCATGACATGTGTTGGGCTACAAGGACTGGGCCGGTCATTGAGGTTACGTGCATTGAAGTTTGGGTTATTCTAGAGTGTAAATATGTAGCCCACTATATGTGCGGCCCAAGATGTCAATATGATATTTAACTCAGTTATTCAACATTTAGTTTAACAGAGTTATCATTGAGCGGAACGCTTTAACACCTTAGAGGGTGATAACGAGAAATAAAGATCGTAAGATAGAACATTACTGACCTTGAAAGTTCGGGTTGTCACATCATCCCAAACTTGAAAGAAATTTTGTCCCTAAATTTGACAAGCAAGCACAAAGAAGTGAAGTGATAAATCAAGATTGTTGTGGATTTTCCTCAGGTGCCACATCATCCCCAACTTGAAGAGAAATTTCGCCCGAAATTCACCAGTTTTACCAGAATTAGATTGGTCATCAGGAAAAAAAGTTGAGGATATTTAAGCTTCATCTGATCCTCATGCTCCCACGGGAACTCTGGTCCACGCCTTGAGTTCCAACGAACTCTCACAATCGGGATACGACTATGTTTACGCACCTTGACCTCCCGATCCATTATCTCTATAGGTTCTCCAACAAACTGTAACTTGTCGTCAATCTTGAGTTCTTGAAACGGCACAACCAGTGTTTCATCAGACAAACACTTCTTCAACTGCGAAACGTGAAAGACATCGTGAACATTACCCAACTCAGCAGGTAGCTCAAGCTTGTAAGCCACTTTACCGATCCGCTCCACGATTTTGAATGGCCCAACGTAACGTGGATTAAGCTTGCCGCGTTTCCAAAAATGCACCACACCCTTCCAGGGTGAGACCTTCAACATGACACGATCATTAACTTCGAATTCCAAAGGTTTTCTACGCTTGTCGGCGTAGCTTTTCTGACGATCACGCACTACCGCCATATGATTCCTGATCTGAACAATCTTTTCTGAAGTTTCAAGAACAAGTTTCAGACCTGTAATCTGGCTGTCACCCACCTCAGCTCAACAAAGAGGGGAACGACATTTCCGACCGTACAATGCTTCAAACGGAGCAGCCTGAATGCTAGTGTTGTAACTGTTGTTGTAGGAGAACTCGATCAACGGCAGATGTTTCTCCCAGCCCTTACCAAAATCAATCACACATGCTCGCAGCATGTCTTCAAGTGTCTGGATGGTTCGCTCGCTCTGACCATCCGTCTATGGGTGATATGCAGTACTCATGTCAAGACGTGAGCCAAACGATTTATGTATCGACTGCCACAAATCAGAAATGAAACGCGGGTCACGGTCAAAGATAATAGAAGTCGGCGCTCCATGTCTAGAAACCACTTCCTTTAGATAAACACCAGCCAGTTGAGAGAACTTATCTGTTTCCTTGATTGCTAGGAAGTGTGCAGATTTCGTGAGACGATCGACGATCACCCAAATGGTATCGTTCCCATTTTGAGTTCTTGGCAAACCAGTGACGAAATCCATAGCAATTTGCTCCCATTTCCACATGGGTATTTCTGGTTATTGCAACAGACCTGAGGGTTTCTGATACTCCACTTTGACTTTTGCGTAAGTCAAACACTTACTCACGTACGTCAAAATGTCAGCTTTCATCTTCGGCCACTAATACAAAACCTTGAGGTCCTAGTACATCTTATCTGAACCCAGATGAATAGAGTATCGGGACTTGTGCGCTTCGTCCATCACAAGACCCCTAAGGTTACCAAACAACGGAATCCATATCCGTTCCATGCAGTAGAGAATACCATCAGATCTCTTTATAAGTAGTTTCTCCATGCCACGTAAGTATTCAGCTTCACAGTTTTCTTCCTTCAATGCCTCCATCTGAGCCGAACGAATCTGGTCAGGAAGATTTGAATAAATAGTGAGCTGCAATGCTCGCACACACTTGCGTTTCGTAGTCGAAGTCATTCAAAGGCTCCATCCAGCGAATGCCATCACATGATTAACTCTTTTCAAAACCAGGGCACACGGGAGGCTCTTGTGATCGATCTAAGTGGTGCATTTGGTATCGTCCAAGTAATGCCTTCAATTTGAATCCAAAGACTATGGCTTCCACCGCAGGCGGTGACTCGTGCAATTCTTCTTGTAAGTCTACCACGTAAGCTATCGCATTCTCGTGTTACATCGGCGTATAATTGGGACTCTGATTCGAACCATCATGGTATACCACCAAATCACCCGTACTCTCAGGTAAAGACGGTGCTCAGTGCATGGTTGAGTTGGGTTTCCAAAAGTTGAAAAGATGCCCTTCTGTCCTTTCACTCACAAGTACACAGCACCCTGCTGTGCTAAAGAGATTTAAGCTGCGCGATCTTCGAAAATCCTGTGATGAATCTGTGATAGTGTCTAGTGTGACCAAGAAATTGTTGTATTCTCGAAGGGATCTTTGGTGTCGATCAGTTCCTAACAAAATGGATCCTAGCGAGATCCACGTGTATTCCCACTTCGTTGTTCATATGACCAAAAAAAATGTACCTCTCGAATCCAGAAGTTACCTTTAACAAGACTTCGCGCGGAGTGGCTCCTCCCTCCGGGGCTCTAAAATAGGATACATATGCTGCCCATGTTATTCCTTTCTCATGGAAATGATTCAACGCTTCATCAATAAGCATGGTCGATTCATGTGATCCATAAAGCTGCTGGTGTGATGATTAGCCCAAAGGTCATGGAATACAACGTCGTAATGGCCATACTGTGTTCGATATGCCGTTTTAGGAACATACTCCTCTTGGACTTCCATCTAACGATAGCTCGTTCGTTAGCCAATCCTTGAATGGGAGCTTAACCCTCGCAACTGGTCAACAGGTTGTCAATACAATGGTCGAGGCAAACGATTCTTTACTATCACCTTGTTAGGTTCTCGATAAACAGTACACATACGGAAAGGCTTGTCTTCAGGGATATAACTGGGGCTCCCCAAAGCGGAATACTAAGTCCGACAAACTCCTATCCAACTGTTTCTGTAGTTGATTAGACAATTCTTGCAACCCTCCTGGTGCAAGACGGTAAGAGTACGAGTAATCAAAGCTGCTTCTGGCATGAGATCAAGCTGAGATTTTACCCCATCAGTTGTAGAAGTAAACCTGAGAGTTTCTCGGGTAGCACACCGGGAGGAATTTCGAACCACTGGTGGATCCTCGATCCTTTCTTCCTTATCCTTATCGTCAGTAACGGTTGCTAACAATGGCGGGGTAATCCTTCCGTAGACACTTCTGGGTTTCATCTTAGAATTGTTGCTAACCTTTACACAACTCTGATACTTTGGACAGATGACGATTCTCCACTAGGGAAAGGGGTATGCAAGGTTTTCTTCTCACAATGTATATCTGCGCGATGTATGGATGACCAATCCATACCAACTACTGCATCAAAACTATCGAGGATAGCAGAAAGAAGGTCGATGTCGAATACTTGTCCTACAAGGTTGGGTTTACATTCCAACGGACATATGAGGTTTCATTTGACTTGCCATCAGTTGATTCCACAACAGGTTCAGTTTTCAAGAAGCATCAGGGTTAAACAGAACAAGGACGAAGCGATTAGCTACTCATACAAGCTACCATGTTACTATTATACCTGGCGCCGCCTAAGCCAGTCCTAAATGCCCTTCCATGAGTATCACTTCCAGTGTTGTTGCTACTGCTACTAGAATTCCCAAAACAGTCATTGTTCCCTTGGTTGTTGGTGTCTTAACTTAACATCGGCCATTCCTTGTTGAAGCCACCATCATTTCCATACTGAACGTCAAGATTTGCGAGTACCTTGATGTCATCACGACTGTTGCTTCTAATGTCGTTGCTCAAAACGAAGTCCTGCGACGTTTCACCATTAGGGTCCATCCCTTCACATTTCGTGTCACTTCCTAAGACACTACTCCTGGTGTGGGCAGTTACACCTTCCACCCTTTAGTCAATTTTCATCGATTACGTCCCGATTGATTCGTACGTGTTGACTCCCATAAGTCGCTTACTAGGGTTAAGGATTAGACTGAAGCCAATTTGTTGGTGCTCGTTGCCAGAAACCAAGATTGTTCTAATACTGAGGTCGGTGAGATACTAGGATCATCCTCTTGCCCCTCGATCTTGCAAGTTGGTCGAGTAATACACGGTACGTTGCTAGGGTGTTGCAGAAACGATCGCACTTACGGAATCTAAGGCGTCAATACATAGAGTTCCAACCAATGAAAAGAAGTGAGAAGGTATCGACCAATCATTCGATGCTGCAACATCCAACTCAGGGATGTTCGTACAAGCACCTAACATTCTACACAGTTCGCTAGGCGTTCAGATGGGGGGTTCAGGTAATACTCGATAGCATCGAGATTCGTAAGGATTCAGAGAGGAGTGAAAAGATCACATTCAAGTAAGAGACAATCACTGCTGCGACTCCTTTAGGCTGTTGTGTTTCACATCGACCAAATAACGGAACATAACCCCTTTTTCACTTGTTAAGCCTAACTGGGACTCGCATGCACCCCACATTATTATTATGTGTGCACCCACAATAATATTGTGATTTCCATGCTCGTCTCAGTTCCTCCTAACTCATGTCAAATGGTTCCTCAGACTCGAATAGCAAACAAACAAAGGACATCTCAAAACATGAGTCGCGAATGTCTAAGGTAACACCACACTATCAACCACTTAACACATGCAAGCAGTCATAGCGGTGTCGTCGTCTAAGTCAGTAGTAGAAAGTTGCAATCCGGCCGTCTGTAAGGCTACATATGTCACAGACTCAAAGGAGTCTGAAATCAAGTGCAAAATGGAAGCAGAGGAAACTTCGATAGCGGAAATCTCAGGAGGTAGAATAGCAATGACATCCTCAGCTATCTTTCCATCTCCTTGGGTATCAACAGGAGGATAATCAACGAACAAATCAACATCATCATCTAACAGATCGTCAAAACGCATACCCTCGGGAGGAATGACCATGAAAGGTACGGCGTCGAGGATCGGAGCCATGATGTGCTCGCCATCGGGGTGTCCAAATGATAAGGTGGTCATGGACTGGAACAAGAATGACGAAAGGATTCTTGTCAGGGAAACCATCAGCAAGGGTAAATCATCACCAAAATCTGGCAGCGCGGATGGTTGGAAGTCATCCTCGTCCTCGGTCATCATATCAGGATCACTCTCAGTGTCTGACGCAAATATCCCTGGCGCAGGTGCAGTCTCATTATATGTGGCGGTGGCCATAGGGTCGTCAACATCTGACAACTTACTCTCTGAGGAAGGCGACATGTGTGTCGATACATAATAGTCATAACACGTATATCCATAGTAATCACTAACACTTAGTGTATGCAAACAAAGGTAACTTATCATGTAATCATGTATTAACATTATTCTTCATGATATTTTCTATCCTTCCTAGTCTCCCAGACTAACCCACCTAGTCTCCCAGACTAAACCAACCAGTCTCCCAGACTAAACTACCTAGCCTCCCAGACTAAACACCCAGCCTCCCAGACTAAACACCCAGTCTCTCAGACTGAAACACCCAGTCTCTCAGACTGAACTACCTAATCTCTCAGACTGAACTACCCAGTCTCTCAGACTGAACTATAAACATTAACTTTGAAATGTGTTTCGTGTCTTTTATTTGTAAAAATGTTTGTTTTTCTTGGATCTGGGCGTTTCGTGTATGCAATGAAAGTATGTTATGAAAACATTTTCGTGAGAGCCCTAATGATCGTAGTCTAGACTCAAGAAAGAATCCTAGTTCATTACGACCGAAGCTCTGATACCAAGCTGTCACACCCTGACTTTTGCGGAAGCGTGATTATGGTGTGACTTTCTTAATATCATTGCATTCAATCATAACAACAGCTATATAATAAAACCATAGGTTTGTCATCCATCGAATAAGTTTAAAACATAACAACATTGTTTAAAAATGTAAACTTCAAATTCAAGTTTTACAATCATACCAAAATGTTTATGAGTTCACTAAGGACTCATCGAAAGATATTAAATAGCACCAAGGGTTGGGAGACGTGTCTCGTCCAGGAATAAGACACACCGACCAAACCCAAAGACCATGGATGACATCTTTATTTCAAACACAGCATAAAAACTTTCAACGCCCGCCAGATCCACTTACTAGTTCCCTGAAATACATGTAGTTTGAAAACATCAACAAAAGTTGAGCGAGTTCATGTGTTTAGTATGTGTGCACGAATCATCCTTGAAAACCTTTGTATGTATGTATGTAGTTGTAAACTGGTATGAAGCAATAAGGAAAAACAGATCAATTAATGTGTAGCTAATACATTAATATAAGTGACTTGGCATAGGAAGCACTCAACCCTGTATGCGTATTTCGTACCGGCCCCTCCGGCGGAACGACATAGTCACCACATGCGGCCAACTCGCTAGCCCATGGGTGGGGCTCGCAACACCCAATAGATCTATCACTCATGCCCCTCGGTCCTTATACAAGGATTAATGGTCTTAAGTTAATTGCCTAACCATTCACGTGATCTAGCAGTACATTCCTTAGCTAATCATACCATTTGTAATTGTTTGTAATCAGTATGTAACATGTATTTCACCCCCGAGAGTTATAAAACCAAAAAAAGTTAAGAGAAAAGGGGGACATGAACTCAGAGTTTTGCGTTCCTTGTATCCGATGTAACTTAAAGCTTACTCTAGAACGCACGACTACCTACATGCGTACTATGGTCCGTTAGACGAGCGGTTCGTGCCTTGTCTTAGTATTGATTAGTGCCCTTGAGTTACGTTTTAAAGTGTCTTCGGTAGTATTCCAAGTATATAATTATTTGTTAAAATAATAAATATCTTAACTTTAAATTATATTTAATTTTTGGATTAATCGCTAAACAATATTTTTGTAACAATACTTCTCAAGTATTTATATTCGTATTTCCTTTCCAAGGATGGGGGTATCTCATACATGTATTTTCGTATTCTTGTATGTGTATATCTCGCCATGTATTGGCGTCGTATTCCGGTGTGTACGTATTTCCTTAATAAATATCCCATATATATTTCCAAAACAATATATTTTCAAGTCTCACTTAGAAAATATATATAAACTTATTTTATCCCAAATGTATTTCAAGTTTATCCAAGAAAACGTATATTTTTCCCAAAAATCATACATCTTCTAAAAACTCTAGGTAAATATATTTTTACTTCTCAAAAATAATATATTTTCTCCTTGTCAAAAATATGATATAACTTGGTGATATTTACAAAAATCATATTTTCATTTCTTGCATCCAAAATATCATTTACCATTAATATATTTATAACGGTATTTTCCAGAATATTTTGTAAGTTATGTTCTTGCGTTCGGTTTCACAATATTAAGTACGTAACTTATATATATTTATTCCTCGTGATTTTTTGGTATTATTTTGGATTGTAAATTCTTGGTATTTTGTTAAGTTATATTACTTTAAATCCTAAAATAATATAATTATTACACCAAGTATACAAATAGTCACACACAATGTGTCTTTAATGTAAATATATATTCTAAATACATTTTTATCCATTTTTATTTATAAAAACCAACCTCCAATGCTTGTATTTTTGTAACAAAATCTATGGCAAGGTTTATGTTGAAAACCATAGTTAAAACACACTTGTAAATATTTGTTTATAAAATATTTTTCTAAGTGTTTATATTTTTAGAAAATTTTGCCATAGTATCCCCTAAAAATGGAGGTGTCCATGCTATCAAAGCATATCATTTTCTTTTCAAAATCATCACAAAAAATCAACAATCAATCTTAAACAACTTATACTTACCAAGTGCCAAAATATTGCTATCTACATAATAATCCTGAACTTGAACTTTCATAAAAACTTGTAGTAACTTGGTGGTGTGCTTAGTAGATTTACTTACCCTTTAAAATGTGTTTATTCCTTTAAAAACTTTATTTTTAAAGAAATTGGGTGTTTACAACTTCCAAGCACATTTTCTAAAAATGCTTCTTTGTTACACAAGTGTTTCTACACTAGTTTATCCATTAAAAATAGTGTTTGTTTATGTAAGAACCAAGATCTACTAAAACTCATATTTCAAACTTGGTTCTTTTGGAAAACCATTCGTAAATTTTTTGATCTATATGATTATTAACCCACTTTGGTTATTATTTTTCAAGAAAACAATATATTCTTTCAAGTTCATGTCTTTCATGAGGATGCTTTATAAATCTCTAACATTTTCATCCTCTCATCTTGCTAGATTATGTTTTTAATCATGATCTAGCAAGATCATATAATGATTTACATCATTTACACAAACCAACAATCATCAAGAAGCAAAACAACACTAAACAACATTATTTCTTTAAGATTTCTTATAGTTTTATGGTTATGTTCATGAATCACCTTCAAAGTTCTTAGTGTTCTTCATAATAATCAACATGAATCTTCTTTTAACCACTAATATAAGATGAACAATGGAGTGTATGAAGTTCTTACCACTAGCTCAAGGCAAGGGATGATTCAAGAGGAGAAAACAAGTGGATAAAAGCGAACAAGAGTGGTCCTTCAACTCCCGAAAGCTCCAAGCTTCCTAATATACCTTCTTACACCTTTGTTCATATGTGGAATGGATGATAAATGGTTGATGATGATTATAGTGTTGTTGTTGTTCTTGGCCGTGAGCACAAGAGGGAGAGAAGGGAGTGTAGTGTGTGTTTAGTGTGTGTGGAAATGAAATGAAGAACTCATGGTGCCATCTTATAATTCATTTCAAGCCTTTAACCCTTGGATATTATGTCTTCTAAGTACAAGACATGATTAATTAAGGTATCAAAACAAATCAAAACAAATCTCATGAAATCTAGAGGGTGGGGCCATGGTTAGGCCGATTACATAGATGGGGGGGGGGGGGGGGGGGGGGGCTCTAAGTGTAAATTCCAACCATTAAGTTAGATTATAGTTCAAATCCAAGTATAGTTGTAAGTGTTAGTTACTTAGATACTTTATATGAGGTGTTATGATGTTCGGGGATCATAACTAGCTCAGGAATAATAAAACAATG
Source organism: Helianthus tuberosus (assembly GCA_030545235.1). Taxonomy (NCBI): domain Eukaryota; kingdom Viridiplantae; phylum Streptophyta; class Magnoliopsida; order Asterales; family Asteraceae; genus Helianthus; species Helianthus tuberosus. The sequence goes on from CM060393.1 coordinate 151,728,733, forward strand.
CTTCTAGTATAATTTTGGTGTTTCGGGTAATGTCCGGTTGTTCGGTTAGATACCGGTTCGTTAAAGTGTCAAACTATATCGTTTAGTGTGCTTTATGTACCCTTTTGTGACATTTTTAATTCCCGACACTTAGGGAAGCATTCAGGACCATTTAGTCTTGTTTCTGCATAATATTAATGTATTTAAATGCTGATTTGCTGAATTTTCTGTAGAATTCTGCACTTCTGGTAAGTTTTAGGCACTTTCCGGCACTTAAACTATCTCCTAGAAAAGCAGTTTTGTGGTCCTTACTTCCCTACACACCATACTAATGTAGTACTTCGTTTCTGGCTCATACTGTGTCAAAACAACGTCTGTCTATGTACTGAACTACATCAGCATTTTCACGGTTCGTCTGTTAACTGTGCTAACTGTGCTTTGCGCATTATTTATGTCAATATGTTTGCATGCAGTCAATGATATGTCATTTGCAATATGTGATGCACATGTAAGTATAATGCAGTAATCAGGAAGCAATTCCAGTCATAAATTGTAAATCAGCACAGTCATTAAGCACTAATCATTATTTAATAATTGTACAGATGCACGCAAATTTGACAGTTGTCACAAGGACAACCCTGATATCAAAACCTCGGATTTTGGCAATCTATCAACGCAAGATTTAAGGTCATTAAACCATACGCCACTGATGTGTTCCCCACTCATACTCAGTTTGTTAGGTTTATATCACTTTGGTAAGTTGATTATTTCATGCTTTTTGCCTACTGGTACATCATATGATGAAGCTACTATCACACTTAAGCAATTTAATTCATTTTCAGTGTGACAATCTAACTTGCTGATGTACTATCATTTCTTCTTTTTCACACAGTGATCATTCATTTTTGATTTTCTAATTTTCATATTTTTCATTTTTCAATGTTTTTGGATTTTGTGGTTTTCTTTTACTTTTTATTTTTTATTTTTAAGAAAACAATAAAATATTTACAAAATTCCTATGAAAAACCAGTTATTCAGGATTCCTCATCCCGTTGAGTTCGACTGAATGTTCAAAGCGAGCCCTGTCAAAAGCTTTAGTATAAAGATCTGCCAGGTTATCTAGTGTGTCGACTCGATGAAGTTCAATTAGTTTTTTTTTACACAATCCCATATAAAATGATGACGAATGTCGATATATTTTGTGCGACTATGTTTCACGGGATTATTTGTTATTGAAATTGTGGCATTATTGTATATCATAATATGGAGTACGAGTGAAAATCAAACCGTAATCGCACATCTGCTGTTGTATCAACAGAACCTAAGAGAAGCAGCTACCTGCAGCAATATATTCAGCTTCACACGTAGAGGTAGACACACAAGATTGCTTCTTGCATTGCCAAGACACAATCCTGCCTCCTAAGAACTGACAACCACCTGTGGTAGACTTTCTGTTAGACTTGCATCCTCCAAAGTCTGAGTCAGTGTAAGCAACAAACTTCAAATCACTATCAGCTAGATACCACAACCCAAGTTTAGGTTTCCCCTTCAAGTAACGAAGAATACGCTTCACCGCCATCATGTGTGACTCCTTTGGATTCACCTGATATCTGACACACAGACATACGGCAAACATAATGTCTGGTCTTGAGGTAGTCAAGTACATTAGAGAACCAATCATTGCCCTATACTGTGACATCTGCGTCGCTTCCACCATCAAACAAATACCAAATCAATGAAATATTGTGTTTCATACTTGGGATTTGTATAAATATGTGTATAATTTGAACATATCAATTCTTGTTCGATTTCGAGCTTTAAATTACTTTCTAGAAGATTATACGCGATCAGATGCGTAAATATAATCAGTTTAATGCAAAAAACATTCCGGAACAGTGACATAGGCCTAACATACCTTAAATAACCTTTACATAACTTAGAAATAATTTTTGGATGGTTTGGTGTGTCGAAATCCAGTTTATTCGCTTACAGGGACTAATTTCGACAAACTGTGAACGTATGTCGATTCGTACTGTAACGGACATTCCGGAAATTGATCATAAGTTAAATATGCCCTAAATATCCTTTATATATCTTAGAAATAGGCTTTGAGGTGTTTGGTGCGCAAAAATAAACTTTTTGATCAATAGGGACTAAAAACGTCAAAAAGTGCATAAGTTTGCATTTTCGCGCATATCTTACGTTCTGAATATATCCGGACATCCAAAAATTTATGTAATCATTAAAATAATTTATTTTAGTGATTGGCATGATAAAATTCCATTCGTCGCGTAATTTGGATCGTTTTTGCCTTGGTTACGACTTCCGTTGTATTTAACCGAATAACGCAACCGTACGACCAAATGAACCAACATCTAAGATATTTTTGAGCATATTTTATGTTCCCTATACTTTAAATTCATTTTAGAGCTCTGAAATGGGGTTAACGAGGCTTAAACGTGTCAAAAATGCATCAAAATGCAAGTTTCTAGGCTGCAGGGACTAAAAGTGTAAATCTGCCAAAGATCTTACACGGGTCGCGTAAGCCTAGCTCTTATCTTACATGGGGCACGAGCTCTTGCCAGACAGAAACATTGAATCTGGCTTTCCAGCATGTTTTTGATGGTTTTAACCCCAAGTTTTGCACTCTATGGGCTAAATTTGATGGTTTTGAGTGTCCCATTGTTTTGTAAACCATGGGCTACACATGGAGGGTCAAGAACAAGGCACCATTAACGAGAAAAGATCCTAATGGTTGTGGGTTTTCTATAAATACCCATCACCTTCATTCCTTATTCCTCACAAATCTGATTGAATTACTCTAAGTTGGAGTTCAAGAACTTCATACGTGAGTAGTTTGATCAAGATCTTCCTAGCTTGGACCCTTTGTAAGTATTCTTTCGTGCTTTTATGCGTTTTTAAGCGTAAAAGTCAAACAATGTTTGACTTTCTGCTTTGACCAGTCTTTGGTCAACACAAAGTTCGTTTGAACTTTGCAACGTGAGCGTAATCACGATGGTTATAGTCCCGTGTGACTATACCTACTAATTACCACGTTGATTAGGTGTAGTGACGAGTCATAGTTTCGGTTAAAATGCACGTTTATGCGTATTTTGCAACCAAACTATTCTTGGGTATCAAAACCGTTTGTTTTGATATCAAACTTGTTTACAAACCTTGTTAAACATGTTTTAACATGTTTAACTTGTCACTTTTAGATTAGTGCTTGTATAGGGTCGTAAGATAAGCGGTCTAAACAACCGCTTAGACTTTCGAACCCGACCCGTTTGGTCGATCTTTAGGATCCGACCAGCATTTTTAGTGACCATAGTTGTATAGGGAATAACTTTTCGAGGTTATACCTTATGGTCACTTCGTTTAGTTAGTTGTATGATAGGTAGTTTATATGCCTTAGGAAAATGACCAAAATGCCCTTTTCATGCATAATTGGATTTTCAGCATATGTAACTCAAACTTTTGTCACTTAACTGATTATGCAACATATTTAAACATGTTTAGGCATATAATACTTGTCATAGGACTAGTTAGGCGTTCTGAACGCGCTTTGCGTGAACGACGCGTTAAAGTAGCGTAAGCTACGTAAACAGGTCGTGATGGGTCATAAGCACTTAGGTTAAGTGTCGATTTAGTATGTAGGCTTTGTCAAACCATATCGTATGAGTTCCAACACTCATTTGGTTTACGAAACCTCATTCTATCCGATCTTCCGATTTAGGTCCGGTTTATTAATATAGTTACCTATATTAGGTGCCGTTTGATTTCCGTGATCCCTCTAGCTTGGCTTGGTTGTTATTCAAGACTTCTAAGCATCCTCAAGTGAGTACATAGTCCCCTCTTTTACTATTTTTCAAACGTTTTGGGGTGAAACACATGTGCCTACTTGTTATTTTCGTGCTTTTCATGCTTTTATATCATATACTTGCTATGTTCATTAGTACGCATATAGTACATGATTTCATTATGTTTTGCTCTGTATGTTCACTTAGCTTGCTAGCACATTGATTTTTATATAATACATTTTGTTGCATATGCTCATCCAGTATATGGACACATTGTTTTACATTTTGAACTGTTTGAACCGTTTGAAGCTGTTTGATCTATGTGAATTATTTGGAACCGTTTGATTTATGTGAACCGTTTGGTGTCACACCCCGACCGCGTAAAACAACAAACCGCGGCGGAAATGTCGAGGAGTGATGCGACATAATTATTGTTTCAACAACCATGGTAATTAAAGTTTTGTATTATTGATTAAAGAGTTTACATTGTCTTGGAATTTAAACAAAACATAACATAATAACTGTCTTTTAAGTCACTAAGGCCCAAGTCCGCCTAAGTGTAGCACAAGCATCATCATGCAATAGCACCTGAAACACATGCAAAAATAGGTACGTCAGCATAAAAATGCCTGTGAGATACATAGGTTTTGTTTATGCAAGATTCATGACTTGTAGTTTAAAGAAGGGTTTAACAAGAAGTAGTCATGAACCTTGTAAAAATGTTTTCTTTTATGATATCATGTGAAAATCGATATGAAAATCAAATGATATGAAAGAAACATGTATAGTTAAATGAATAACCAAGTAAAAGTGAATTTGTATAAAATGTTTACTTTGTATAAAAATGTTATGTCCTTGTGAAAGATGTTTCATGTCTTTGTCAAGTGGCTTAGATAACGCAACAATGTATAATACAATAAAAGCACCTATATATAGGAAGTACCAGCGGCGTATCCACCATGCTTTTACCATATAACACATAGCCCCGGTACATAAGTCACTTATCAATAACCAACCAAAATGTCTTGTTAAATGTTAAAATGTTTATGTATAAACCATGTACAATGTCATGTGTGAAATGTATCATGCATAAACAAATGTAATGCATAGCAAGTAGAAAGTAGAAAGTATCTACTTAACTATGTGAAAATGTTAATGTGATAATCAATGTATGTACGGTGAATAACTAGTAGTTACTCAACCCCATAGGAAAATGTACAAAACAATACTTTTGAATAAACCCAAGTTTAAATCAAATGTTATGTTTTGCAGAAAACAATGCTTTATGATTACAAACATTTATGCAGTATTGTTTATTCGCATACACTCAAGCCTTGCGACTGTGGCGACACACCTTTAAACAAATTAAAGGTTCATCTAAGTTATGTATATCGGATTCTGTCATTTCCAACTTCCAAACAAACCTAGGAAGTCGGAAACGGGAGTTGTCAAGTCCTATGGTACCATTACATACTACCGAGCGGCGTAGCTAATGTTAATGAATGTATTATTGTTCCGATTAAACATACCAAATGTCATAACCAATGTAGCATGTGAAAACCATGTACTAAGTATGCTAAGTAAACTTACATAGTAGAAATGTTCATGAAATCAATGTGCTAGCATGCTAAGTAAACATACATAGCAAAGATGTTTATGAAATCAATGTGCTAGCATGCTAAGTAAACATGCATAGCAAATATGTTTATGAAATCGATGTGCTAGCATGCTAAGTAAACATACATAGCAAAACGTAATTGAAAGCATGTACTATATGTGTACTAGATGAAACTAGCATGATTATGTCATAAAAGCAATGAAAGCATGAAAGTAACATGTAAGCACAAGTGTTTCACCCCAAAATATTTGAAAGAGGTAAAAGAGGGGAACTATGTACTCACTTGGGATTGCTTATTAGTCTTGGGAATAAGACCAATTTAAGCTCCAAGTATCACGGAATCAACAAGGCACCTAGTATATGTAACTATGTTAATAATCGGATCCTAAACCGGGAGATAGGATAGATTGATGTTCTATAAATCAAATGAGTAATTGAACTCATATGGTATGATTTATTAGAGCTGCCATTCTGATTTGGAAGTCTACCTAAGTGCTCTTGACCCGTTTCGACCCGTTAAGGTAGTTTAAGCTACTATAACGCGTCGGCTGCGCAAAACTATGGTCGGATGGTTAACTATGTGCTATGTCAAGTCTTACATGCCCAATTATGCCTAAACATGTTACTAAATCAGATTATATGTCAAAAATATGTTCACATATGCAAAATATGGTTTTATATTTCAAAAGGGCATTTTGGTCATTTCCTATGGGCATGTACACTACTTAACGAATAGCTAGCCAATCCTATGTGATCATAAGGTATAACCTCAGAGGTTATTCCCTATGCAACTATGATCACTAATCATGCTTGGTCGGATCCCAATGATCGACCAAACGGGTCGGGTTCGAAAGTCTAAGCGGTTGTTTAGACCGCTTAACTTACGACCCTAAACAAGCACCAAACTAATAGTGACGAGTTAAACATGTCAAAACATGTTTAATTAAATTAGAAAACTGATTTGGTAGCAAAACAAGGTGTTTTGATACCTAAAAGTAGTTCTGTTGCAAAATGCGTGCTAAAACGCATTTTGACCGAAACTTTGACTAGTCACTACGCCTAGTTAACGTGGTAATCAGTATGTATAATCGCTAAGGATTATAACCATCGTGATTACAATCATGTTACAAAGTTCAAATGAACTTTGCGTTGACCATTGACTGGTCAAACTGAAAGTCAAACACTGTTTGACTTTTTTAGCTAGAAAGCAATAAAAGAATGAAGGAATGCTTACAAAAGGTCCTTGCTTGAACTTGATCTTATAAATTCTCAGGTATGAAGTTATTTAACCCCAACTTAGAGAATTTTAGACCAAGTGTGAAGAACCAAATGAAATGGCCAAGTTATATATACTTGTGGTGATGCACTAGGATCATTACAAGTAGTTTGTTTGGCCATTAAGCAATAAATCTCAGCCATACAAGTGGTTAGGGACAGCTAGCATGACTTGGAGAAGTGTTAACTTGATGATCACACAAAGGAATTGCAAGAAAGCCCCTTAGAAATCAAACAGCAGCTGAAAAAACTGATTCTGTCGCTGGGCATATTGACGCGGCCCGCGTAAGCTAAGGGATGGACTTACACGGCCCGTGTGGACAAGTTTGGCAGATCTGCAATATTGGCCCCTGCACATGTATTAAGCTCATTTCAGGCCCTTTTGACCCCCGTTAAGCCATTTTCAAGGCTCTACAAGGTCAATAAAGTTTAGAGGACTCAAAATATGCTCGGAAAACTCTCGGATGTCGGCTCGTTTGGTCGTACGGTCGCGTTATTCGTTAAATTACGACGAAACTCAAACGGACACGAAAACGAACCAAATTAAGCGACGAATGGTATTTTTGCATGCCGATCACTAAAATAAAAATATTTTAGTGTGTACAAAAATTTTGGATGTCCAGGTGTGGCTAGAACGTAAGATATGGGCGTAAATGCAAACTTATGCCGTTTTTGACACTTTTAGCCCCTGTAAGATCATATAAGCATGTTTTCGCACACCGAACCTATCAAAGCTTATTTCTAAGCTATGTTTAGGTTATATATGGTATGTTTAGTTTATGATCAAGTTCTGGACTATACGTTGCCTTACGAAACGGCAGACTTTTGCAAGTTGACGCAAATAGTCCCTGAGAGCGAATAAACTTGTTTTTGCCATACCAAAGCCTTTAAAACTTATTATAAGTTATGTAAAGGTTATTTAAGGTATGTTAATATTATGTTGCTGTTTCGGAGTATTTTTCGCGTTAAACTGATCGCGTTTACGCATCAGTTTGCGCATAACTTTCCAGAAAGCGATATAAAGTTTAAAATCGATCAAAAACCAAAACGTGCATAATGTCAAACATAAATAACAAACATTGGGATCAAAACCCACTGTTTTATTAATATTGAATTGTTTAGATTCTCAGAAATGATTACACAAGCACAAATGTCACAGTCTCCCCTACTTTAGGAAATTTCGTCCCGAAATTTATTTAGAGGAAACTTGTGAGAATAGATGAGGATATTTCGTTTTCATCCGATCTTCACGTTCCCAAGTAAACTCTGGGCCACGTTTGGATTCCCAGTGAACTTTGACAATAGGTATGCGCTTGTGTTTGAGCTTTTTTACTTCACGGTCCATGATTTCCACAGGTTTCTCAACGAAGTGCATCGTGTTATCAACACGAATTTCATCAAGTCGTATGTGGAGGTTCTCATCAGCTAAACACTTTTTGAGATTGGACACGTGGAAGGTTGGATTCTTTCAACGATCTTGAATGGTCCAACATAGCGTGGTGCAAGTTTTCCCTTCGTTCCAAATCGGATCACACCTTTCCAAGGGGATACCTTAAGTAGGACGTGATCACCAACTTGGAATTCTAAGGGCTTGCGTTGTCGATCCGCGTAACTCTTTTGACGGCTTCTAGCTGTCTGAAGGTTATCACGAATCTTCTTAACCTTATCTGTAGTCTCTTGAATGAGATCGGGTCCAGTAAGCTGAGCTTCACCTATCTCATTCCAGCAGACCGGTGAACGACATTTTCGACCGTATAAAGCTTCAAAAGGAGCCATGTTAATGCTAGAGTGATAACTATTATTGTAGGAGAATTCGATCAACGGTAGATGCGAATCCCAACTACCACCAAAATCAATCACACAAGCTCTAAGCATATCCTCCAGTGTCTGGATTGTTCTCTCAGATTAACCATCCGTTTGCGGATGATATGCTGTGCTCAAATTAAGTTGGGTTCCCATGGCAGATTGCATGGTTCTCCAAAAGTGAGACGAAAATCAAGCATCTCTGTCAGATATGATGTTCAAAGGAATGCCATGTCGAGATACAATCTCATCTACGTATAACTTGGCAAGCTTGTCAGCAGATAGATCCTCACGGATCGGCAAGAAATGTGCTGACTTTGTTAGACGATCAACGATAACCCAAATGGAAACATGACCTCTTTTAGTGTGCGGCAGCTTGGTAATGAGATCCATAGCAATGTTTTCCCATTTCCAAACTGGGATCTCTGGTTGCTCCAAATAATCCAGAGGGATGTTGGTGTTCTGCCTTAACCTTAAGGCAAGTAAGGCATTTGGAAACATATAAGGCAATGTCTTTCTTCATACCCGGCCACCAATATACTGGGTTCGAAGATCCTTATATATTTTGTCTGCACCAGGATGAATAGAATAACGAGACTTAAGAGCTTCATCCATAAGCAAGGTGCGAAGGTTATCTATACTTGGGACCCACAAACGGCCCATGAAATAGAATATCCCAAAGTCTTTCAGTTCAAGCTCAGGCTTAATGTGACACGGTAATTCATTACCCATCAAGCCTTGTGTAACGCAAGTATGTTGAGCCTGAATTATGCGGGTTTGAATGTCAGATCGAACCTGAACACAATGAAGCTTGACACGTTCCTTGCGACTCAATGCGTCAGCCACGACATTCGCCTTACTAGGATGGTAGCGAATTTCGCAATCGTAGTCGTTTAGGAGTTCAACCCAACGTCGTTGCCTCATGTTTAGTTCTTTCTGATTGAAAATATACTGGAGACTTTTGTGGTCAGTAAACACTACACACTTTGTACCATACAGGTAGTGTCTCCAGATTTTGAGAGCAAAAACTACAGCACCTAACTCAAGATCATTAGTTGTGTAGTTTCTCTCGTGTACCTTCAACTGTCTTGATGCATAAGCTATGACTTTGTTCCTTTGCATAAGAACACAGCCAAGGCCTAAGTTGGATGCATCACAGTACACGACAAAATTGTCGTTACCCTCGGGCAAAGATAGAATAGGTGCATCGCAGAGTTTCTGGTTTAAGGTATGGAAAGCTTCTTCCTGTTTGGGTCCCCACTCAAAAGGTTTGCTCTTCTGAGTTAAAGCAGTGAGAGGAACCGCAATCTTGGAGAAGTTTTTAATGAAACAGCGGTAATAACCCGCGAGACCAAGAAATGAATGAACCTTGGTAGGAGTAGTAGGTGTATCCAAATCCTTAATCGCGCTGATTTTGGCAGGATCTACATGAATACCTTGTTCGTTGACAATGTGCCCCAAAAATTTAACTTCCTTAAGCCAAAATTCGCACTTGGAGAATTTGGCGAAAAGCTGTTCTTTCTTTAGAAGCTCCATTGTAAGACGAAGATGCTGTTCACGATCAGCTAGAGTCTTAGAGTAGATCAGAATGTCATCAATGAAAACAATGATGAACTTGTCCAAATAAGGCTCGTAGAGCCTATTCATCAAGTCCATGAAAACAGCAGGAGCATTTGTTAAGCCGAAGGGCATAACAGTAAACTCATAATGACCATATCGTGTACGGAAGGCTGTCTTGGGAATATCTTCTTCAAGCACTCGAAGTTGATGATACCCAGAACGCAGATCAATCTTTGAAAAGCAAATAGCGCCCTGTAGCTGATCAAAGAGATCATCAATGCGAGGTAGGGGATATCAATTCTTGATGGTAAGCTTATTAAGCTCACGGTAATCGATACACATCCTGAATGATCCATCTTTCTTTTTCACAAATAGGACAGGAGCACCCCAAGGTGAAAAGCTCGGACGGATGAATCCTTTGTCAGAAAGCTCTTGAAGCTGCTTAGACAACTCTTGCATCTCAGACGGTGCAAGACGGTAAGGGGATTTAGCAATAGGGTTTCCGCCAGGCACAAGATCAATGCGAAACTCAACTTGGCGCACAGGGGGTAAACCAGGTAATTCTTCAGGAAATACCTCTGGATAATCCCGAACAACAGGGATATCTTGGATAGTCTTACCCTTGCCTTTTTCCTCTACGACATGTGCCAAGAAAGCGACATATTTCTTTCGTAGGTATTTTTGGGCTTGGGTGCAAGACATAAGTTTAAGGCTATTAACAGGTTTCTCCCCACGAACTTCTAAGATCTCACCGGTCGAAAGCGGTATACGGACCAACTTCTCAAAGCATACTACCTCAGCATGGTACTTGGATAGCCAATCCATTCCTATTATAACATCGAAGCTCCCGAGTTGCATCGGTGTGAGGTCAATGGGGAAAAGATGGTTATTTAGGTTCAACTGGCAATTTCGAAGAATAGAATCGAGTACGATGGGTTCACCACTAGCTACTTCTACTGTCAAGGGCTTTCCTAGTTTTGTTCTAGTCATCGAAAGCAAAGGCTCAAATGCTAATGACACAAAACTCTTATCGGCACCTGAATCAAATAGAACATAAGCAGGATGGTTGTTAACAAGGAACGTACCGTTCACCACTTCGTTATCCGCACGTGCCTCATTTGCATTAAGATTAAAAGCTCTACCACGAGCCGGTGCCTAATTTGCATTTGCCAACCTCGGGCAGTTGTTCCTGTAGTGGGTCAAATCCCCACAGTTGAAACATGAACCAGGCGGATAGTGAGGTCATACAGGATTCTGGGCAAGGTTTTGTGCATGGCTTTGTACCGCTCGGTTTTGAGCAGGCTGATTATGGTTCGGAGCAAAACGGCAGGTGTTTGCAAGGTGACCAGATTTACCACAGTTCGTGCAGATGCGGCATTGCACTTGTGGCTGATGGTGGCTATTACATCTGTTGCACAAGGGTGCGTTACCAGCATACTGCCTCTTGGCAGCAGGTTGTGTAGCCTGAACAAGAGCAGCCTGGTTAGTCTGAGCAGTGACTGCGAAATTCTTGGAAGCCTTACGCTTCCTAGATTTCTTGGATGACTCAGCAGCCTTCTTACCCTTCTGCTCCTTGGTGCTATCAGATGGTTTCTGTTTCTTGTCACCTTTTCTGTGGAGTTTACCATTTTTAACTTGCGATTCAGTAAGGGTTGCAGCTAGCTCAATGGCCTGACGGACGGTAGTAGGGTTACTGCCAGTGACAATATCCTGAACAGGATCTGGCAAACCGTCGATGTACTTCTCAATAGCCTTGTCCAAAGGCGTGACCATTGTAGGACAGAGCAAGCTTAACTCCTCATATCTGTCAGTGTACGCCCGATGTTCACCACTGTCTTATTTCAGGTCATGGAACTCATTTTCAAGTACCCTCTGCTAGTGATGAGGACAAAATTCTCTCATCATGAGAGCTCTAAGTTCCTCCCATGTCTGACCCAAAGCAACATCAGCACCTCTATCTCTCATTACCCCATTCCACCAGGTAAGAGCCCTCTTTTGGAATACACTTGAAGCAAACTCGACCTTATGGTTGTTCGGACACTGAACATGGCAAAAGGTGCTCTCAAGACTCTCAAACCACTGTAGGAGCCCAGTTGCCCCTTTAGAACCACTAAACTTGAGTGGTTTAGCCGAGTTAAAACTTTTGAAGTTGCACGGAGCAGGTGTATTATTGTTATTGTTGGCTTGGTTTATTTGAGTTATGAGATTCGGTAGCATAGCAGCCATGTGCTGCGCTATAATAGTTGCCAGTTCGGCATCAGGTTGCCGAATGTTACGTCGAGGAGGCATTCTAAAAGACGAAACATGAGAGAAAACGAGTGAGATGATGTGATGAAAGAAATGAGATAGCAATAAAACCGACAAAATATAAGGATGGTGGTCATTTGTTTGTTACACAAAGCAAAAAAACGACACACAGTGACAAATCAAAGTAAATAGGTTATAATAATGTATCGATGAAGACATGCTCGCCTATAAGTGAACACTCACCCCAAGAGTTCCCAGGTAAGAGTGACTGGTCCGATATTGCGGATTTGTACGAACACTCTAGCCTTAGACAGAAAACTCAGGGTACAGGCATTCACTCTTCTAGTTTGCACGTGTTCACATTATTTAGACCCAAACTTTGACTAGATTTTGAAAATTTGGAAGGCATTAAGCCAAAAGAAATCATGTAAGGATAGATGATTGATTTCAAAAATCATTTTGGAAAAATTGTGTTCATGTTTTGGAAATCACCTAAGGATAGGTGACGTGTATTGTTTTAAGATCTAAACACAAGTAAACTTGTGTTAGGGTCCTAGAAAGTTATAGTCTAGGTCAAAGCATTACTAATAACCTAATTCCCTATAACCATTGGCTCTGATACCAACTCTTCTATCACACCCCGACCGCGTAAAACAACAAACCGCGGCGGAAACGTCGGGGAGTGATGCGACAAAATTATTGTTTCAACAACCATGGTAATTAAGGTTTTGTATTATTGATTAAAGAGTTTACATTGTCTTGGAATTTAAACAAAACATAACCTAATAACTGTCTTTTAAGTCACTAAGGCCCAAGTCCGCCTAAGTGTAGCACAAACATCATCATGCATTAGCACCTGAAACACATGCGAAAATAGGTACGTCAGCATAAAAATGCCTGTGAGATACTTAGGTTTTGTTTATTCAAGATTCATGACTTGTAGTTTAAAGAAGGGTTTAACAAAAAGTAGTCATGAACCTTGTAAAAATGTTTTCTTTTGTGAAATCATGTGAAAATCGATATGAAAATCAAATGATATGAAAGAAACATATATGGTTAAATGAATAACCAAGCAAAAGTGAATTTGTATAAAATGTTTACTTTGTATAAAAATGTTATGTCCTTGTGAAAAATGTTTCATGTCTTTGTCAAGTAGCTTAGATAACGCAACAATGTATAATACAATAAAAGCACTTATATATAGGAAGTACCAGCGGTGTATCCACCATGCTTTTACCATATAACACATAGCCCCGGTACATAAGTCACTTATCAATAACCAACCAAAATGTCTTGTTAAATGTTAAAATGTTTATGTATAAACCATGTGCAATGTCATGTGTGAAATGTATCATGCATAAACAGATGTAATGCATAGCAAGTAGAAAGTATCTACTTAACTACGTGAACATGTTAATGTGATAATCAATGTATGTACGGTGACTAACAAGTAGTTACTCAACCCCGTAGGAAAATGTATAAAACAATACTTTTGAATAAACCCAAGTTTAAATCAAATGTTATGTTTTGCAGAAAACAATGCTTTATGATTACAAACATTTATGCAGTATTGTTTATTCGCATACATTCAAGCCTTGCGACTGTGGCGAGAAACCTTTAAACAAATTAAAGGTTCATCTAATTTATGTATATCGGATTCTGTCATTTCCAACTTCCAAACAAACCTAGGAAGTCGGAAACGGGAGTTGTCAAGTCCTATGGTACCATTACATACTACCGAGCGGCGTAGCTAATGTTAATGAATGTATTATTGTTCCGATTAAACATACCAAATGTCATAACCAATGTAGCATGTTAAAACCATGTACTAAGTATGCTAAGTAAACATACATAGTAGAAATGTTCATGAAATCAATGTGCTAGCATGCTAAGTAAACATACATAGCAAAGATGTTTATGAAATCAATGTGCTAGCATGCTAAGTGAACATGCATAGCAAAGATGTTTATGAAATCGATGTGCTAGCATGCTAAGTAAACATACATAGCAAAACGTAATTGAAAGCATGTACTATATGTGTACTAGATGAAACTAGCATGAATATGTCATAAAAGCAATGAAAGCATGAAAGTAACATGTAAGCACAAGTGTTTCACCCCAAAATATTTGAAAGCGGTAAAAGAGGGGAACTATGTACTCACTTGGGATTGCTTATTAGTCTTGGGAATAAGACCAATTTAAGCTCCAAGTATCACGGAATCTACAAGGCACCTAGTATATGTAACTATGTTAATAATCGGATCCTAAACCGGGAGATAGGATAGAATGATGTTCTATAAATCAAATGAGTAATTGAACTCATATGGTATGATTTATTAGAGCTAACATTCTGATTTGGAAGTCTACCTAAGTGCTCTTGACCCGTTTCGACCCGTTATGGTAGCTTAAGCTACGATAACGGGTCGGTTGCGCAAAACTATGGTCGGATGGTTAACTATATGCTATGTCAAGTCTTACATGCCCAATTATGCCTAAACATGTTACTAAATCAGATTATATGTCAAAAATATGTTCACATATGCAAAATATGGTTTTATATTTCAAAAGGGCATTTTGGTCATTTCCTATGGGCATGTACACTACTTAACGAATAGCTAGCCAATCCTATGTGATCATAAGGTATAACCTCAGAGGTTATTCCCTATGCAACTATGATCACTAATCATGCTTGGTCGGATCCCAATTATCGACCAAACGGGTCGGGTTCGAAAGTCTAAGCGGTTGTTTAGACCGCTTAACTTACGACCCTAAACAAGCACCAAACTAATAGTGACGAGTTAAACATGTCAAAACATGTTTAATTAAATTAGAAAACTGATTTGGTAGCAAAACAAGGTGTTTTGATACCTAAAAGTAGTTCCGTTGCAAAATGCGTGCTAAAACGCATTTTGACCGAAACTTTGACTAGTCACTACGCCTAGTTAACGTGGTAATCAGTAGGTATAATCGCTAAGGATTATAACCATCGTGATTACAATCACGTTACAAAGTTCAAATGAACTTTGCGTTGACCATTGACTGGTCAAACTGAAAGTCAAACACTGTTTGACTTTTTTAGCTAGAAAGCAATAAAAGAATGAAGGAATGCTTACAAAAGGTCCTTGCTTGAACTTGATCTTATAAATTCTCAGGTATGAAGTTATTTAACCCCAACTTAGAGAATTTTAGACCAACTGTGAAGAACCAAATGAAATGGCCAAGTTATATATACTTGTGGTGATGCACTAGGATCATTACAAGTAGTTTGTTTGGCCATTAAGCAATAAATCTCAGCCATACAAGTGGTTAGGGACAGCTAGCATGACTTGGAGAAGTGTTAACTTGATGATCACATAAAGGAATTGCAAGAAAGCCCCTTAGAAATCAAACAACAGCTGAAAAAACTGATTCTGTCGCTGGGCATATTGACGCGGCCCGCGTAAGCTAAGGGATGGACTTACACGGCCCGTGTGGACAAGTTTGGCAGATCTGCAATATTGGCCCCTGCACATGTATTAAGCTCATTTCAGGCCCTTTTGACCCCCGTTAAGCCATTTTCAAGGCTCTACAAGGTCGATAAAGTTTAGAGGACTCAAAATATGATCGGAAAACTCTCGGATGTCGGCTCGTTTGGTCGTACAGTCGCGTTATTCGTTAAATTACGACGAAACTCAAACAGACGCGAAAACGAACCAAATTAATAGAAGAATGGTATTTTTGCATGCCGATCACTAAAATAAAAATATTTTAGTGTGTACAAAAATTTTGGATGTCCAGGTGTGGCCAGAACGTAAGATATGCGCGCAAATGCAAACTTACGCCGTTTTTTACGCTTTTAGCCCCTATAAGATCATATAAGCATGTTTTCGCACACCGAACCTATGAAAGCTTATTTCTAAGCCATGTTTTGGTTATATATGGTATGTTTAGCTTATGATCAAGTTCCGGACTGTACACTGCCTTACGAAACGACAGACTTTTGCAAGTTGACGCAAATAGTCCCTGAGAGCGAATAAACTTGTTTTTTCCATACCAAAGCCTTTAAAACTTATTATTAAGTTATGTAAATGTTATTTAAGGTATGTTAAGCTTATGTTGCTGTTCCGGAGTGTTTGTCGCGTTACACTGATCGCGTTTACGCATCAGTTTGCGGATAACTTGCTAGAAAGCAATATAAAGTTTAAAATCGATCAAAAACCAAAACGTGCATAATGTCAAACATATATAACAAACATTGGGATCAAAACACACTGTTTTATTAATATTGAATTGTTCAGAGTCTGAGAAATGATTACACAAGCACATATGTCACATTTGGAATTGATTGATTGATGTGAACCATTTGTAACTGTTTGAACCGTTGGGTTAGGGAAGTGATTAGGTAACGGGGCGGGTGTAATGTGTTAAAAGCATGGTGGATACGCCGCTGGTACTTCCTATATATAGTGCTTTTAACACATTATATATCGTTGCGTTATCTAGATCAATTGGGAAAAGGTTATCAAAACAAAGTTATATTACAAGGTTTTTCTAACAATATACACCATTCGAGTTTTATTACAAAAACAATTTACGATTTGGGTTTACAAAACAAATGTTTTGAGTTAAGATTCATGGCATCGAGATTTTATAAATTATAACTACACTGTTTTGACTTGGTTATTTCGATTTACATTACAAACAATTTATAAACAAGCCATGAATCTGACACTCACATAAAACCTATGTACTCGCCGGCATTTTTATGCTGACGTATTTTCACATGTGTTTAAGGTACCATAGTTGGTGATGTTTGATGATGACATTGATGCATACTCACATAGGAATGGACGAGGCCTTAGTGACTCAATAACAATGAAAGTATATTTGTTCATGTTTTATTTCTAATTTCAATGCAATGTAATACATTTAATTCAATAAAAAAGAATTTCAATCCATGTGTTATGAAACAATGATTCTGTTACAACACTCCCTGACGTTTCCGCCGTGATTTGTTGTTTTACGCGGTCGGGGTGTGACAGAAAAGTTGGTATCAGAGCTCATGGTTATAGGGAATTTGGTTATTAGTAATGCTTTGACCTAGTCTACAACCTTCCTAGGACCCTAACGCGAGTTTACTTGCGTTTAGTCATAAAACAAAAGCGTCACCTATCTTTATGTGACAACCACAATAAGAACACAAATTTCGAATCTGCTTTGAAAACCAATCATCTGTTCTAGGATGATTTATTATAAGGTTTAGAACCTTCAAAGTTTTCAAAATCTCGTCAAAGTTTGGGCCTTATTAATGTGAACATGTGCATTCCGGAAGGGTGGGTGCCTGTATCCTGAGTTTTCTGTCTAAGGCTAGAGTGTTCGTACAAATCCACATAATCGGACCAGTCACTCTTACCTGGGAACACTTGGGGTGAGTGTCCACTTATAGGCTAAAGCATGTCTTCGCGATACATTATGAGGACCTATTCACTTTTATTCAGCTTTTGTGCGTCGTTTGTTTGCATTCGTGGTTCGAAACAAATGACCATCATCCATGCTTTTTGGTCGGTAATTTTAACATCCTTACCCAATGCCATTTCATTTGTTTTCTCTCATGCTTCCTCTGTTAGAATGCCTCCACGACGCGACAATCAGGTACCTAATGAAGAACTGGCAGCTATCATTACGCAGCAAATGGCTGCTGCACTCCAAACATCATTGCTCAATGTAACCAAGCCCTCAACAACAATAATGCCCCATGCAACTTCAAGACGTTCAACTCTGCCAAGCCATCAAAATTTTATGGGTCTTAAGGAGCGACTGCACTTCTGCAATGGTTTGAGAGTCTAGAGAGCACCTTCATACACGTTCAGTGTCCAAACGAGCGAAACGTAGAGTTTGCATCTAGTGTTTTTGAGAAACGAGCTTTAACATGGTGGAATGGTGTGATGAGAGATAGGGGTGCCGAGGTAGCACGGGCTCAAACCTAAGAAGAGCTTCAAGCTCTGATGATGAGGGAATTCTGTCCTCGTCATGAGATTAGAACATTGGAAAGGGAATTCGACAATCTTAAGCAAGATAGCGGTGAGCATCGAGCCTACACGAACCGTTATGAGAAGTTAAGTCTGTTATGCCCGAGCATGGTTACGCCTTTGGATAAGGAAATCGAAAAGTACATTGATGGCCTCCCTGACTCAGTACAAGACATTGTGACTGGTAGCAACCCCACTACAGTTAGGCGGGCCATTGAGCTATCCACTACCTTGACTGAATCTCAGATCAGGAAAGGTAAACTTTTTCGAAAGGATGATAAGAAACCGACCGATGAACCGAAGCCAAAGGATGAGCAGACTGAGTACTCCAAGAAGTCCAAGAAGCGAAAGGCTTCTCAGAACTTCGCCGTGGTTGCCCACAATGATCAAGCTGTCCTCAACCAACCAGCTCAACCCCCTGCTAGGAAGCCATACAGCGGAACTGCACCCTTGTGCAACCAATGTAGCCTTCATCATCATGCTAGTGTGAAGTGCCGCAAATGCCAAATTTGTGGACTTATAGGTCATACACCAAGAGTTTGCCCAGCTGCAGCTGTGTGACAACCGGTGATTTACGGCCCTTAATTATGTGATCAACAGGTGATTAACGCAATAATAAATAGTGTTTACAACGCAAATTAACTTAATTAGGCCTTTGGAATGCCCAGGAACGTTTATTCGACTGTACAGTGTGCGTATGACGATCAGCGGAAAGATTGCGGAATATTAAACGACAACGAAACGAAACCGTACAAAATACTGACAACGCAGACAAATACGGATTTTCTACGAATATTTTATGTCTATGAAATTAATTTTGTGAATTTATTGGGCTTCCGTGCGACACAAATGCAACGTAAACTAAAAACGCGATGGTGGGAAACGCATCGGCAACGAAACGGAAGCGACAGAGACGCCTGTCATCTTCAGAACCTACATTTGACGCTATATTAAGCTCCGTAATAAAATTTTAGTAACTACAGTCGAAACCGGATCGAAAAACGGATTAAAGACGGCAACGATGTAACTTTTCGAGATTATTACCGTTATCAACGCACGAACACGACTACGACAGATACCGACATTATTTTTACACGTTTTTTAACATTGAAATATTATTTTACTAGACTACGGTGATTTCGGTTTTAAAAACATGTCTCGGGCCACTTACACATGAGATGGGCTTGTGGGCCTTGGGCCCAAGCCCAAAACCCACAAGCCTAAATCTGCACATAACGTATTAGATCTTATAAAATCTATACTAAATCTCTATCAAATCTATAAAAGATTTGATATAATCTTTACAAATCTCATCAAAATCCTTATAAAATCCTGGCAAGATCTACAAGATTTCACAAGATCTCTTGAGAGATCTCAATATTTCTATAAAACCCACACTCTCCTCTCCATCTCTCAATACACACACAAACAAAACACAATATGAAGTCTTCATCTTCAACACCCACCTTATCATCTCCTCTCACTCTCTCTCGTTATCATTCAGACAAAACACAGGAGCCTTATGGCTTTCCCCCTTTCTCCTCCCCTCACCCTCTGATGAACACCCCTCGGAAGTCAAGAGTGCCGACGTGTGCGGCGGCGTTACACAGAGGAGAGAGAGACAGAGAGAGAGAGAGAGATGAGGCGGAGAAGGAGAGGCGCCGCCGGCGGTAGCAGCGGCAGTAGCGGCACGGCAGTGGTGTTTGTCATTTCCGACAGGGTCCGGCTAGGTTTGCTCAAACTCAGACGGGTTTCGTTCGGTTCAGTTGTGGTTCGAGTCTCGGGTCAGACACAGTCGGGTTAGAATTAGAGTTTCGGGTTTCAGCTTGGACAGATTCGGGTTCGGTTCAGTCGGATTAGTCAACTTCAGATGTGGTCTGAGTCAACCGAGTCAACTCGGTCAACGGCAGCGAGTCAACTCAGCGTTCGGGTCAACGGTTCTGGTCAACAGTTTAGTTCGGGTCAGCCGGTTCGGGTCAGATTATGAAGCGGTTCGGATCAACGCGAGTCAACCCGGCTGACTCGGTCAACTGGTCAACTCAGCGAGTCAACTCGATCAAACCAGTTGACTCGGTCAACTCAGGAAGCCTACTCGAAGGGATGACGCGAGAACTTTGGTAAAAATTTTAACGACGTGAATAATATCGTTATTTATATCATTTTAAATACTTATGTCACAAACGAGCTCGAACCGATTAATTTTAGTTTACATTTGATATAATTGGCAAAATTAGATATAGTTTGTTGAATCTTGATTGAATTTTGAAAATATAACGACACTTTAGTTGTCGGGGCCGTCCAAAAATAGAGGAAACTCTGCCCGTTTTTCGAGAAAATCCTTTAAAACTAACGTGTTTTATTAAAAGACGCAACTTACTGGATCCGAGAAACTTTAAGAAACCCGAATACAAATGAATATTTATTTACAACGACACTTTACAACATACGAAAACGATAATTCTTTTATAAAAACAAGTATAGTTTATATACTTATTTCGAACATCCAAATTCGGATATTTTTTCATAAACGACTACGAGGTTTGGTTTAAACATCAAGAATACGGAAACTCTTTATAAAATAAATATGACTATTCTATTTATTTCAAACACCTAAAACTCGAACGCTTTTATAAAATAAATATAGCTTATATATGTATTTCGAATTTCAAACGACACGATTTTGTTTTATAAAATAAATATAGTTATATATTTATTTCAAATGCCAACCAACATGAATTCTTTTTGTAAAATAAATATAGTTTGTATATTTATTTCAAACACGAATTCTCTTATAAAATAAATATAACCTTTATATTTATTTCAAACACCTAAACGGCACACGATATACGATACGAGTTTGTTAGATATTCTTTTCATTCGTTACATACACGTACGACTTCACGAGACAGCTAACATGATTACAACAATATATTTATATAATTTTATATAAATATTTATATATTTTTAAATCTCATGAAAACTAAGTCTTCCCAAGACTTGTTAATCCTTAACGACGTTAAACAAACGAACAAGTCTAACTTAGTCATTTTCGTTAAGTTAACAACCTACTGTCGAGTCATTCGATTAACGATTCGGTAGAGCTCGGTGACACGTAGTTAGTTACCGCATTTACTTAGAAACTTATAAGATATTCCGTTTTAGGAATATTGTAGATTGCACACTAGCGAGTCTCATCTTGGAAACGACATCACAAAGTCGTATATAGCTAGCTTTGCACAGGAATATTCAGGTGAGTTGATAACCCCATCTTTTTACGGTTTTACATTTTTGTAAATGTTTTCGGGGTGGAAAGACATGCACGTTTTGCAGAAAACACACAAAGTTCTCGATGAACAAAGACTGCATATTTTTAGACAAAGCACGTTATGCAAGAACATACAAAGCTTTTGAACGAATGAAAACTCATATTTCTAAATCATATTACGAATGGATTTCGAGGAACTCAAATGGTTTACGAATGAATAATATTAAATATACCGGTTTTTATAAAACAAATGCGTATTATCGAAATGTGAATGATTTTCATGACTAGGGATGGATCGTCTGGTGATAATATAGAGAGACTGGGGAGTTGGCCTTAGAGGCTCGGGAGGTTCAGCCTTAGAGGCTGGGGAGGTTCAGCCTTAGAGGCTGGGGAGGTTCAGCCTTAGAGGCTGGGGAGGTTCAGTCCGAGAGACTGGGGTAAAATACATGTTACAAAAGGATTACTTACAGACATTTTTATACATGGTATGGTTAGCTTAAGGAGGGTTTACTACTTAGATCATGTGAGTGGTGGGAACAACACTTAAGGCCATTAATCCTCGTCGTAGGACCGAGGGACATGAGTGATAGATCTATTTGGGTGTAGCGAGCCCCACCCATGAGTCCGCGGGATGGACCATGAGGTGACTATGTCTTCCAGCCGGAAGCCCGGTAACAAATTCGCTAGGTTTGAGTACTTCCTGCACCATTTCACACATACCAGTGGCTTTGCAACCCATTGGTGATCTCTTTTTCCTTATTGCTACATACCAGGGACATACATACTTACAGAAATACTTGATTTATACAAATTAAATGCCATGTTTTATACAAATTCAAAGCATAGGATTATGCGGGCATGGAGTCAAAGTCAGGTTGGGCATTGACGGTTATACGAACATTACAAATACGAGAGCTTACAAATACATGGTTTTACGAACATAATGCGTTACAAATACAAAGTTTCCATATAACTTGGCAAGAAAATGATTTCTAAATTTGTTTTCTCAATATTATTTCATAAACCGGTTATTCAAAAGATTTAATTTCAAATCTTTTACAAACAAACTATGAACTCGCTCAACTTTATGGTGACTTTTTCGCATGTTTCTTTCTCAGGTTACCTTTCAGAAACTATGGCACGGTTGGAATATGAGAACCATTGGAGACTCGAGTACTTAGTGGCGTTCGTCACCTAGAAGTCTTAGCTTATTTGCTTCCGCTGTGCAATGAAGATACCAGTCCAGTCACGCCAGCTCTGATAATTTCGGGGTGTGACAAGCTGCACCAAATCAAGCTGGCAACAATCCTGCTCAAGCTTGTTTTCCACCAGGTTATTGCTTCAACTGTGGCGAGATGGGCCATTTCTGAAGAAATTGCCCAAAGCTTGCTAATGCGAATCCAGCGCAGGGATGAGCATCTGATCGATTAGAAGACGACGTTGTTTAGAAATAATCAAGCCTTATGTATTATTTTCTTTTGTTGTCAAGGTTTATGAAACAATTGTTGTTGTTGTTTATAAATAAATAATTTATTTACATCGCAGTGTACAAATGTGATTGCATGTATAAACAACAAATCCCCTACGATACCGACAACCAAGGAACCGTGTTCCTTGTAGAACAGACTACCCCCAAAATTCTTCCATTTTATGATCTCTTGCATTTTCCACGAAAATCCTAAGTACTCGTTTCTTCCAAGGAAACGAAGTATAAGGCGCAAGTTACAACTCTGGACGAATACCCAAAGTACCAGTATAAATCCTTAATAGGGTACCTAAGGGTATTTCCGTAAGTCCTTAATTGTTATGTACCTTAATTCGAATGTTACTTTTCCTTGTAAACGAAATCGAATTTTTGGAAGATCATCCTATCTTTTCAAGATGGATTCTTGATGACGTTGAAGTCCATCAACTGGGTTCCTGGTGTACCTTGAATACCCATGTTCAAATTGATGTCAAGTTAATAACAAGATAATAAGAAATTAATAACCAAGAAAACAATTATGTGCTTATGTGTTTATGTGTTGACCTAATTAAAGTTGTCTCAAGCATATTCAAATTCTATCCCCTTCACATTATAAAACAAACTGTGATTACTATGCAAGGAATTACGTAATTATGGATGCATACATAACTATGAAATTTTGTGCACAGAAACCACATCAAGTTTTGTCATATGTAACCTTATTCATTTCCATTTCTGATGAAACACCCGTTGATGAAAAATGAACTAGCTATTCATTTTTCACTTCTGAAAGAATATCCGTCAAGGGAAATGAATATCCTTTTATTTATTCCTTCATTCCCATTTCTAAAGAATACCCATTGAAGAAAATGATTATACGTCCATGTTCCTTTCTGAAGAATATCGGTCAAGGGAAGTGAATATCATTTTGTTTACTCCTTCATTCCCATTTCTGAAGAATACCCGTTGAAGAAAATGATTATCCGTTCATTTTTGTTTCTGAAGTATATCCGTTGAGGGAAATGAATATCCGTTTGATTATTCCTTCATTCCCATTTCTGAAGAATACCCGTTGAAGAAAATGATTATCCGTCCATTTTCATTTCTGAAGAATATCCGTCAAGGGAAGTGAATATCCTTTTGTTTACTCCTTCATTCCCATTTCTGAAGAATACCCGTTGAAGAAAATATCCGTCCATTTTTGTTTCTGAAGAATATCCGTTAAGGGAAATGAATATTGTTAGGATCTGAGGCTCCTCATGATTGTGTTTGTTTGTATAATTTGAACAGATCAATAGAAATGAACAGAGTTTAAGTGCAGCGGAAATGAACAACAAACTTTGTAAACACAATCAAAGAAGAAAATAGTTTTGATATATACATGCTTTTCATTAAGTCGAATGATTACAATACAAATCAAAAGATTACAAAGCATGCTTACAAACTAAACTCCCCCTCAGTCTGATACTCCATGGTTGATTGAACAAGATGAAAGGATTGGACTAGAGGAGAAGAACTCGCTCAGTCAATCAAATGTAACAGTACAGGGTACTGCTCCATTTATAGGCAAACCAAACCACTGAAGCATCTCAGCTGACGTCACCATGAAAGCGACATCTAACAACCTAACAACCTGTAACCACTGTTCCTATACAAACACTGCTAATCTTAACCACTGACTTTATACAAAACAAGTGATACACTAAACTACTATTTTCTCCTTTCATCAGTGCTTTCTTCAAGGTTGATCAGTCCTTGAGTGGGCAGTCCTTTAGCATCAGTAGATTGAACCAACATTATTTACTTCTTAACAGTCTTCAGGGCTTCATCAGCAGTTTGAAGGACAGCAGCTGTTGTATACGGACAGTGGATAGAGGGCATCAGATGTTATAACCACTTTCAAGGGGAAAGTTTAATGCAAACAACTGCTTATTATGAATCCACTGTTGTGATCCGGTTTTGGCTCTTATTATCTGTTCCCCTGATAGGATTCACTCCCAACAATCTCCCCCTGGAATAGATAATGCCAAAACCCTTCATTATTCTGGATCTTTATTGTCTCATCAGAAGTTCCCTAACTTGTCCTTTAAACTGCAACTCAAAATCCATGGAACTTGTGTCATCCTCATCCCTGCACATTGTAAGTTTAAGGAGATCTTGCCGATCTTCAACACCCAGGCCTAGTGCTTCTTTCCTTGATATGTACTTCACTTCACCATTGGATCTGAACATGGTCAGTACATGGGTCTTTTGATCAGACATCCATTTTAGTACTTTTGAACCCAATGGGTTTCTTGGGAGAGATTTATTAACTGATGAGTTGGGGGATTGTGGCCTTGTGAGAATTTGTTGATCAGTACTCTGTGCTTTTGCTGGTTCTGAGTTTTCACCCTGATCATTACTCTGAGCTTTTGGTAGTTCAGAGTTTTCAGCATGATCAGTACTCTGAACTTTTGCTGCTTCAGAGTTTTCAGCTGACATTTGTTTGAAGGCCTTTTCTATGATTTCATTTACTGCAGCTATGTCTTCTGCAGTTTCTTGTTCAATCTTCTCTTGCCTTTTTCTTTGTTCTAGCTCACTAACTGAAACATCTGCTGATGTGATCAGTGGTTCAGAAGTTTTGATCTACTATTCTGGCTTTTTGTAGTCAGGCTTCTTTGGAGTGTCAGAATCTGTCATCCTTCTTTTCTTAAGCCTTTCATAAGCCTCATCTGTATACTGCTTTGTCCATTTTTCTATGGTTTTGGTAGTTCCCACCTTTGCATCCACCAACTCTTGTTTCTTCTATTTGTATTCTGTGGTAAGTTTATCAATGGCCTTTTTGTATTTGCTCCAGTTTGGAGCTGACCTTTTCTTACCCGGATCATTCTTGATCTCTACAATTCTATTCACCTCACGTTTTAAAGCAATGAGTGGCCATTCACTGAATTGTTCTTCTTTAGCTGGATAAAATTTTTCTTTCATGATGAATGCAAGATAATCCTTTCTCATCTCCTTTTGTAGGACAACATCAGGTGGCAGATTTGACATATCTTTGCTCAGGTCTCTTGCATAATCTTCCATATGTTTGACCTTAGTGAGTAAAAACTCCATTCTTTCTGAAATGGCTTTGTCACCTTGACCTTTGCATTCAATTCTGGCTATTATATCTGCTTGCCTGGCTTTGAGCTTTAGATATGCATCCATATTTTCTTTTTTCCTCAAGCCCATGAGAGAATGAAATTTTCTTTTTGAAGGGTCATCTTCTGTATAAAATTGTCTCATCTCATCCTTTATAGCTTCTAATTCCAGTGGATAACTTGCTGCAGTGGATACAAGGTTAGCAGGGTTTATTGCTTTGACAACAGTTGGTGGAATGGATGGTTGTGGCTCGACAACATTGTAAGGTGTGGAGGATAAAGGAATGGGTGCTGGTATATCTTCATTATTCTTCTGAGATTTCCTTTTCCTTGTATAGAGCCTTTTTGGTGAAGGTGGCTTTGATTGTGATGTGACAATGGTGAGGGCAGTGGTGGATAGTGGCTGACAAACAGTTGTTGAAACAACTGGTGTTTCAACCACTGTTGTCATTACAACAGATGTTGTAACAGCAGGAGGTGATGGTGGTGAGGTTGTTTTTAGTGGGGATTTGGTGGGTGGTGGTAGAGCAGTGGTTGTGGTGTGTGTTGTAGTGTTGTGTGTTGAAGAGATGGCCGGTGTTTGGCTGACAATTATTGAAACTACTGAGGTATCAACAGATGTTGATACCACATGTGTTACAACAACTATTTGGGTGGAAGTTTGAGATTTTGTGGTTTGAGGTTTGGAGCCTTTTGGAGGAGGTTTGGAAGCAAGCTTTGTGGGTCAGAATGGTGTGGATTTGGGTTTCCTCACTTGTCTAGTGGGCCTCTTCTTTTCATCCTTAGGATTTTCTTCATCATTTGACCCAGAAGTACCCTGTGCATTCAACTCTATGTAAGCTCTTTTCTCCTGTTCCCACCTGGCTTTATCCTTAGCCACTCTATCTCTTTTAACACTTGCTTTTGCTTCTACAACTGCATTTGTGGTAGTATCAATTTTCTTGCTACCATCAGGCAAAGGAATGTTTTTGGTCATGTTTTCTTTTTCTGGTTCAATATAGAGGCCATCTTCTATTCCCTTCTTCTTCCACTGCTTGATTTTCTCCCCCTTTTTGGCATTATCTGGAGGGGGTTATCAATGAAGAGTACAGTGGGAGGAGCTTTGCCAGTGGTGTTCAGGATGTGGGCCTTTATAGCCTTGATGTCTGCTTGGGTATCTTTGAACCTTGACTCCATCATGTTTCTCAGCTCTTGAACATGTATAACATGCTGCTGATCAGCCATTTGTCTTTGTTGTTGGAGCAGGGGTTGGAACAAGTTCCACAACTCATTTGCAGCAGGTGCCTGTGGTGGAGCATGTGCTTGAGTTGGAATAGCAGTGGTTGAGACTTTTTGAGCTTTCAACAACTGTTGCATCATATCTTTTATTTCAGCAACATATGTCTCAAGATTTTCAATTCTACTCGTCAATTCCTGATATTTTGAATCATCACCCAAATTAATGGGATCGTCTGATTCCCCACCATCAGTGGTTGTATCAACGTGTGACTTAGGACACGAAGCCCAAAAATCATCCATTGATGCCCCTTGTTCTTGGTACTGGGGACTTCTTTCTTCAGCACTTGATAATCTTTTGATAGAACCAGTGGTCACAACAGCCTCACTAGTGGTTATCAGAGGTGCTATAGAAGAAATTGCCTTCAAGGGAGTCTGATTGATGTAACAATAGGCCAAATGTAGATTTGTTGATCCAACATTTGTAGTTGCTGCTCCACTTGAACTACTGTCAAGAATTACTTGTAACTCCTGCAGTGTAACCTCCTCAGTTGTTGCTGGGATAGCAGAGGTATAAGCATCAGACCCAGTCACTTGTGGGAGTGTAATCTCACTGATAGGAGATAGAGAGGAACTGGTTTGTGTCTGAGCTATAGCCACTGCATGCAACAAGGGTATTATTGATTGTGGTAATGTGAGGGGTGAAGATATAGGTGATGAAAGAGACATGTCCTTGGGATCAGGACTGAGGAAGATGGATCCAATTGAATCCAGAGCTTCATAATGTGGGGTCCCTGTGCTTACAACCTGATCCTTTTGTGAGGATGCAGGAGGAGTTTGAGGCAATGGTGGAGATCTTTCTTCCATCTGCTGTGAGGAAGTAGCAGTAGTGGTTGTAGGTGACATTTGTGTTGTCACTGGCAGTGGCTCTGGGATCTCATCTGTGACAACTCGAGTTTTCAAGGTCTCAATTCGACTTAACCTTGTACTTAATTTCGAAGTGTGTTTTACATATATGTTTGGTGTGCATTATATAAGGTGTTATGTGTTAATCTTATGTTTTATATTACTAGGATGTTTTGTATAATTAAATGAAACCTTAAACCTTTGATGTACACCCTACCCCACAAAAACTCCCACCCGAAATCACCCCTACCCTCCCCCAAGAAAACCCTCTTGGATGAAAACACTCTAGTGTTTTCGTCATAAGGTGGGCCGGCGAAAACAAGAATGGGCTTTGGCCCACTGACGGTTGGTTTTAGTGTTTTAACTCCCAACCTTTGCGTGAATTTTTTTATCGGCAAAAACCCTAACCACATCTCACTTTCTCTTCCCCTATCCCTGTGTGATGGAAATCTCAAGACCTCGAAGCCTCTTACATCGATTGAATTGTTGTTCATTCTGTTGGGTTAATAATCTGCTGTTGATACTTATTTGATTTAATTCTTATCATGGACTGTTTGGTTGATACCATGTATTAACTGTGATTATGAAGCGTTGTGATCGTAAGACATGATGATGATTGATAAATAATTAGATCTGCATGTATTGAATGTTATGTTGAGATTAATTCCGATGGATATGTGATCTGTATTAACTATTCTTGGGTAATGTTTAGATCATAACTAGGGTTTGATTTTTGATGATATCAGATTGTTATGATTATCATTTGCGTGTGTTGCATGATATCTTCGGTCCAATGGGATCCATTCATCATGGGACTTGTCGGCCATTGACTTTGGTTTCATTATATTGACATTTATCCACACTAAGGCAACTGACATGATTACCTTTGATATATTAGAATAGATTCATATTTGCATGTGATCATGGTAGTAGCCATGTGAGGTTTTATAGGAATGTGTAAATGAATAAAGTCATATATGTATAATTAGGTTGAATGCCATCAGTAAGTGCTCTCGAATTAATTGATGCTCACATGATGGTGTCAAATGATTGATTATTGTGATGAAATGATGATCATTAAAGTTTGGAATATGTAACTACTGTTGGTGATGATTATTGTTCTTGTCTGACGAAAACCCTCCACCCAACGAAAACCCATCTCAACGAAAACACCTTGGGGATTTCGGCCCAAGTGTTTTTGCCCAAAGTGATTTCGGCCCAAAGTGTTTTCGGCCCAAAGTGATTTCGCCAATAACTGATTCGTCTGTTGTGATTTCGTCTAAGTTGTAATACAGTAACCTTGTTATGTCCAATCTGATAACCCTGTTAAGTGTATTAATGCTGTTAAGCAGGTCGATTATATTAAGTATATTAACTAGGTTATGTTAACTATGTTAACTCTGTTATGTTTACTATGTTATGTGTGTTAACTGTGATACGTTTCTGATTAACTCTGTTATGCATGTGAACTATGCAAAGTGTATTAATCCAGTTAAGTGCGGTAACCTCGTTAAACCCATTAACACCGTTAGTTATGTTAGTGGATGATATTGTTAGATTAAACTGAGAAAGCCTTTATGTGAAACATGGATTGTATGAATGTGATTAACGGACGTATGATGCATGATATCAACTGCCAAATATACCATGAGGTATTGATTGCATGTGAAACATAACGAACTTGAACTGATTGAGTATACGTGCATACTATAGGACTTGATTGATTATTTGCGAGCACATAGTTTAGCATACCGAGCAAACCAAGGTGAGTTCACACTCTTTCCAAGGCATGGGATTCCCAGGGGTTGGGAATGGGATTGAATAACTACTCGTACTATCATTACTATTAAACTACTTTTTACTGTCCTCGGATTGAAGGGCACGTACGTAAAACCTACGTACACTCATACTTACAACCATCCTCCGTGGGTAGGATGCCAAGATTACGCACTGGACCAAACCTCTATCATTTAAGTCCCTCATTATATCGACTTAATCGCCGAGGCCTATGGCGAGCGGGTCATTAGTTAATAGCGCTATTAGGTTTAATAAACCACACAACGTGCCAGTCAGACGAGCGTGTACTAATGGACTGTGGGTAAATGGTCAATGCTGATAGACATTGACTTAGGGCACCACTTATATTTTCGTAGTAGTCGATACGCATGGTCTAGTAACACATGGGAAGCCCCCACTAATCTTCACAAACATGTCTGGGAAACCGCATTACGAATCAATACGATACATGGTTTACAAAACGAACATACGATTTACGAAACGAATGCTATAACTAAACAACCAACTGTGAACTCGCTCAACTATGTTGTTGACTCGTTGCTACATGCCTTGCAGGTCGTTAGGTACTCATGGAGCTTGCACAGGGAGGCGCAGTCGTTGTGGGACATGGCAGTGTGTGCCATGCTAAAAGCATTACTTTATTTCGTAGTTAATACTTACATTGGGTGTTACGATTATGCTTCCGCTAAACACTTAACTATGTTTTGGTTTTGAACACCTTTCATATTATTTGGTTGAATTATAGTTACTACATACATTGTTC
The DNA here is from genome assembly GCA_030545235.1 of Helianthus tuberosus. NCBI lineage: Eukaryota > Viridiplantae > Streptophyta > Magnoliopsida > Asterales > Asteraceae > Helianthus > Helianthus tuberosus. The sequence goes on from CM060393.1 coordinate 151,759,553, forward strand.
AATATGATTGGTGGCTTGATCCTGGTCAGTCACGCCTCCAAGCGGTGATACTCCGCGTGTGGATTTTGGGGGTGTGACAGATTGGTATCAGAGCCATTGGTTATAGTGAACTTGGTTTTAATAAGGGAAAAAGTTTTTGTTAAAACCAGACTATAACCTGAACAGTGCTCAACGATCCACAACGACGCTTCGCTCCACGTGCAAGACTCGACATGCTAGGTGATATGGTTTATGTTTATATTACCTACTTGCTAGATTACATAGAACTTTGCTCATGTGCTTACTCTCTTCTGTCATCGCACTTTCGTGAACCTCTCTCACTCATGTCTTCCTTTGATATGAAGATCATGAGTGGACGCGTTAACATGACTCAAGCCTAGTTGGTTGCTTTGATCACTGAACAAGTTACTGCAGCACTCGCAGCTGCCCAGGCAGGAGGTATAACCTGCCATCACAACTTACTCTAGGATCTCTAGATCCTACTCTCGTAAACCAACTCTTGTGTTTAACTTCGTCCTGTTCTTATATACGCAACAGGTCAGCATGCTCAACCACCTGTGTGCACGTTCAAGACGTTCATGGACTGTCGTCCAAGTACTTTCAGTGGCACTGAAGGAGCTGTTGGACTCCTCCACTGGTTCGAGAAGCTCGAATCGGTCTTCGAGATGTGTGAATGCCCTGAGGCTCGTAGGGTGAAGTACGCCACCAGTACTCTCGAAGGCACTGCGCTAACTTGGTGGAACGCGCAAGTTCAGATGCTGGGGCTGGCGGCTGCTAATGCCACCCCATGTAATGATTTTAAGGAACTGATCAAACGTGAATACTGTAGTCATGATGACATCCATAAACTGGAAGTGGAGTTCTTTAACCTGAGGATGACGGGGTCAGAGATAGAAGCGTACACGAAACGATCCAACGAACTGGCAGTGTTATGTCCAACTATGGTGGATCCTCCCATCAAGCGCATTGAGCTGTACCTCAAAGGCTTAGTACTAGAGATTCAAAGTCATGTGACTGCTGCTAACCTTGCTACTATCCAAGATGTTACTCATCTTGCTCATCGTCTCACAGACCAGGCAGTGGAACAGAACAAACTGCCTAAGCGTATAGGTGCTACTGCTACTGCTACTACTACTTCTGCTATTCCCAGTGATAATAAACGGAAGTGGGATGGAACCTCCAGCAAGGGTTTGACTTCGGTTCAGTCCCAGGCACAGCAGCGAAAGATCGATGACTACCAGAGTCCTTGTCAGCAATCTTCTGGTAGTCAAGGGCAGGGTGGATATCGAGGAAATCACCCAAAGTGCAGTAGATGCAATAGACACCACAGTGGTTAGTGCAACAGGGGTCGTTGCCAGAGGTGTCTCAAGATGGGTAATGAAGCTAAGGATTGCAGGAGCTCACGACCTGTGAATCAGAACCAACAACAACAACCACCAGCTCCACAGAACCAGCAGCGACAGCGAGGTAACAGGGGATGCTTTCAGTGTGCTGCTGAAGGCCACTTCAAGCGGGACTGCCCCCAGTTAAATTGAAATCCGAACAACAACAACAATCAGGGAAACGGAAACAACAACGTGGGTAACAACAGGGGAAACAATGGAAACAATGGCGCCCGAGGTCAAGCGTTCGTGATTGGTCAGGGTGACGCAAGGAATGATCCTAACGTGGTGATGGGTAAGTTTCTCCTCGATGACATTTATGTTACTATTTTATTTGATTCGGGTGCCGATACCAGTTATGTGTCTCTAAAAGTTAGTCAAATGCTTAAACGCACACCAGCACCTTTGAACACCAAGTATGTCGTAGAGTTAGCCAATGGTAAAATTTTAGAGGCCACACACATAGTTAAGGGTTGTAATCTCGTCTTAGCTGGTCAGACTTTCTCTATCGACCTCATTCCTATAGTTTTGGATAGTTTCGACATCGTCATTGGGATGGATTGGTTATCCCAACATCAAGCAGAGATCCTATGCAAAGAGTAGATTGTTCGTATTCCCCATTCTGGTAAATAACCTCTCGAAATTCAAGGCGACAAGAGTGGTGCTGTAGTGGGCTTCATCTCCTTTCTTAAAGCCCAGAAGTGTTTGCGAAAGGGCCACACCGCTATCTTAGCACTTGTTACTAACGCACCAACGAAAGAGAAGAAGATAGAGGATATTCCTGTTGTACGCGACTTTCCTCAAGTGTTTCCTGAGGATTTACCTGGGCTACCGCCTCATCGCTAGGTCGAATTTCAGATCGAGCTAGCTCCTGGAGCAGCACCCATAGCTCGAGCACCGTATCGCTTAGCTCCAACCAAACTGGAAGAACTGTCCAAGAAATTGTAAGAACTCTTGGATAAGGGTTTCATTCGTCCTAGCTCTTCGCCCTGGGGAGCTCCAGTGTTGTTTGTAAAGAAGAAGGACGGTACCTTCCGTATGTGCATAGATTATCGCGAACTAAACAAGGTGACCGTAAAGAATCGCTATCCTCTTCCACGCATTGACGACTTGTTCAACCAGCTGCAAGGGTCGAGCTACTATTCAAAGATTGATCTGAGGTTAGGCTACCATCAACTGAGAGTCCGGGACGAGGACGTCTCCAAAACAGCATTCAGAACACGCTACGGCCATTACGAGTTTCTGGTCATGCCATTCGGGTTAACAAACGCGCCTGCGGTCTTCATGGATCTTATGAACAAAATGTGCAAGCCTTACCTGGATAAATTTGTGATTGTATTCATCGACGACATTTTGATCTACTCTAAGAGTCGGGAGGAACACGAGCAGCATTTACGACTCATATTGGAACTCCTTCGAGCAGAACAATTGTACGCCAAGTTTTCAAAATGCGGCTTTTGGCTTCGTGAAGTCCACTTTCTAGGCCATGTGGTAAACAAGGATGGGATTCATGTTGATCCATCCAAGGTAGACTCGATCAAGAACTGGCCTGCACCTCGCACACCAACAAAAATCCGCCAATTTTTGGGTTTGGCGGACTACTACAGAAGGTCCATCAAAGACTTCTCCAAGATTGCACAACCCCTCACCTCATTAACTCAGAAAGGCATTATTTATCATTGGGGAAATGCACAGGAATCAGCATTTCAGCACTTAAAGGATAGGCTCTGCAGCGCACCTATTCTCTCATTGCCAGAGGGCACAGATACGAGATGCTCAGGTAGAAGCATTGAAACCAGAAAACGTCAGGGCTGAAGCTCTACGCGTCTCAAGGCAACGGTTAGAACAAAAGGAAGACGGCGCCTACTACGTAACAGGACGCATCTGGGTCCCACATTATGGGAACTTACGCGAGCTGGTGATGGATGAAGCACATTAGTCTCGCTACTCAGTACATCCTGGTTCAGATAAGATGTACCACGATCTCAGAACTGCGTATTGGTGGCCTAGCCTGAAAGCTCACATAGCAACTTACGTTAGCAAGTGTTTGACTTGTGCGAGAGTCAAGACTGAATATCAGAAACCATCGGGCCTACTCCAACAACCAGAGATACCACAATGGAAATGGGAGCAAATTTCCATGGATTTCGTTACTGGCCTGCCTAGATCTCAACCTGGGAATGATACCATTTGGGTGATCGTGGATTGACTCACAAAGTCTGCACACTTCTTGGCTATCAAGGAAATGGATAAGTTCTCCACTCTAGCAGACGTCTACCTTAGGGAAGTTGTCTCGAGGCACGGGGTGCCAACCTCTATTATCTCTGATCGTGATGCACGTTTTACTTCAGAACTGTGGCAAGCAATGCACAAGTCCTTTGGCTCACGACTAGACATGAGCACCGCTTACCATCAGCAAATAGATGGGTAGTCTGAGCGCACCATCCAAACTCTAGAAGACATGCTTCGTGCATGTGTAATTGATTTCGGAAACGGCTGGGAAAAACACCTCCCGTTAGTGGAGTTTTCGTATAACAACAGTTACCACACCAGCATTCAAGCCGCTCCATTTGAGGCATTGTACGGGCGTAAATGCCGATCCCCACTTTGCTGGGCAGAGGTGGGTGATAGTCAGATCACAGGTCAAGAACTGGTAGTAGACGCAACGGAAAGGATTGCACAGATACGACAACGCATGGCGGCAGCACGCGACCGTCAGAAAGCCTACGCAAACAAGCGCCGGAAACCACTCGAGTTCCAAGTTGGGGATCGAGTGCTACTCAAAGTTTCACCCTGGAAGGGTGTGGTTTGTTTTGGCAAACGGGGCAAGCTCAATCCGCGATATGTCGGACCGTTCGAAATCATTAAGAAAATAGGCAAGGTGGCCTACAAACTAAACCTGCCCGCAGAACTCAGAGCAGTTCACAACTTCTTTCACGTGTCGAATCTGAAGAAGTGTCTGTCAGATGAGACACTCATAGTTCCTTTGAAGGAACTCACTATCGACGATCAGTTGCGATTCGTCGAGGAACCAGTTGAAATCACGGACCGGGATGTTAAGGTCCTCAAGCGCACCAGGATACCTCTTGTTCGAGTTCGTTGGAACTCCCGTCGTGGCCCAGAGTTTACCTGGGAACGAGAAGACCAACTGAAACTCAAGTATCCCCAGTTGTTCGGAAACAGTGCAACCACTACTGAGGCTAAAGCTACTACAGAATTTCGGGACGAAATTCCAAATCAATGGGGGAATGATGTGACACCCCAGGGAAACCAGGAAAACAACATAACACAACTAGCTTCCTCAGTAACCATGTGCTAAATTTCAGGACGGAATTTCTTTCAAGTTGGGGATAATGTGACAACTGGAGTTTTCAAGGTCTCAATTCGACTTAACCTTGTACTTAATTTCAAAGTGTGTTTTATATATATGTTTGGTGTGCATTATATAAGGTGTTATGTGTTATATTACTAGGATGTTTTGTATAATTAAATGAAACCTTAAACCTTTGCTGTACACCCTACCCCACAAAAACACCCACCCGAAATCACCCCTACCCTCCCCCACGAAAACCCTCTTGGATGAAAACACTCTAGTGTTTTCGTCATAAGGTGGGCCGGCGAAAACAAGAATGGGCTTTGGCCCAGTGACGGTTGGTTTTAGTGTTTTAACTCCCAACCTTTGCGTGATTTTTTTTATCGGCAAAAACCCTAACCACATCTCACTTTCTCTTCCCCTATCCCTATGTGACGGCAATCTCAAAACCTCGAAGCCTCTTACATCGATTGAATTGTTGTTCATTCTGTTGGGTTGGTAATCTGCTGTTGATACTTATTTGATTTAATTCTTATCATGGACTGTTTGGTTGATACCATGTATTAACTGTGATTATGAAGCGTTGTGATCGTAAGACATGATGATGATTGATAAATAATTAGATCTGCATGTATTGAATGTTATATTGAGATTAATTCCGATGGATATGTGATCTGTATTAACTATTATTGGGTAATGTTTAGATCATAACTAGGGTTTGATTTTTGATGATATCAGATTATTATGATTATCATTTGCATGTGTTGCATGATATCTTCGGTCCAATGGGATCCATTCATCATGGGACTTGTCGGCCATTGACTTTGGTTTCATTATATTGACATTTACCCACACTAAGGCAACTGACATGATTACCTTTGATATATTAGAATAGATTCATATTTGCATGTGATCATGGCAGTAGCCATGTGAGTTTTCATTGGAATGTGTAAATCAATAAAGTCATACATGTATAATTAGGTTGAATGCCATCAGTAAGTGCTCTCGAATTAATTGATGCTCACATGATGGTGTCAAATGATTGATTATTGTGATGAAATGATGATCATTAGGGTTTGGAATATGTAACTGCTGTTGGTGATGATTATTGTTCTTGTTTGACGAAAACCCTCCACCCAACGACAACCCCATCTCAACGAAAACACCTTGGGGATTTCGGCCCAAGTGTTTTCGCCCAAAGTGATTTCGGCCCAAAGTGTTTTCGGCCCAAAGTGATTTCGCCAATAACTGATTCGTCTGTTGTGATTTCGTCTAAGTTGTAATACAGTAACCTTGTTATGTCCAATCTGATAACCCTGTTAAGTGTATTAGTGCTGTTAAGCAGGTCGATTATATTAAGTATATTAACTGGGTTATGTTAACTATGTTAACTCTGTTATGTTAACTATGTTATGTGTGTTAACTGTGATATGTTTCTGATTAACTATGTTATGCATGTGAACTATGCAAAGTGTATTAATCCAGTTAAGTGCGGTAACTTCGTTAAACCCATTAACACTGTTAGTTATGTTAGTGGATGATATTGTTAGATTAAACTGAGAAAGCCTTTATGTGAAACATGGATTGTATGAATGTGATTAACTGACGTATGATGCATGATATCAACTGCCAAATATACCATGAGGTATTGATTGCATGTGAAACTTTACGAACTTGAACTGATTGAGTATACGTGCATACTATAGGACTTGATTGATTATTTGCGAGCACATAGTTTAGCATACCGAGCAAACCAAGGTGAGTTCACACTCTTTCCAAGGCATGGGATTCCCAGGGGTTAGGAATGGGATTGAATAACTACTCGTACTATCATTCATATTAAACTACTTTTTACTGTCCTCAGATTGAAGGGCACGTACGTAAAACCTACGTACACTCATACTTACAACCATCCTCCGTTGGTAGGATGCCAAGATTACACACTGGACCAAACCTCTATCATTTAAGTCCCTCATCATATCGATTTAATTGGCGAGGCCTATGGCCAGCGGGTCATTAGTTAATAGCGCTATTAGGTTTAACAAACCTCACACCGTGCCAGTCGGACGGGCGTGTACTAATGGACTATTGGTAAAGGGTCAATGCTGATAGACATTGACTTAGGGCACCACTTATATTTTCGTAGTAGTCGATACGCACGGTCTAGTAACACATGGGACGGCCCCACTAATCTTCGCAGACATGTCTGGGAGACCGCGATACGAATCAATACGATACATGGTTTACAAAACGAACATACGATTTACGAAACGAATGCTATAACTAAACAACCAACTGTGAACTCGCTCAACTTTGTTGTTGACTCATTGCTACATGCCTTATAGGTCGTTAGGTACTCATGGAGCTTGCACAGGGAAGCGCAGTCGTTGTGGGACATGGCAGTGTGTGCCATGCTAAAAACATTACTTTATTTCGTAGTTAATACTTACATTGGGTGTTACGATTATGCTTCCGCTAAACACTTAACTATGTTTTGGTTTTGAACACCTTTCATATTGTTTGGTTGAATTATAGTTACTACATACATTGTTCAATATGATTGGTGGCTTGATCCTGGTTAGTCACGCCTCCAAGCGGTGATACTCCGCGTGTGGATTTTGGGGGTGTGACATCATCTTCCAGAGTTGCCTTTGTTTTGGGTTTGGGGGGCTTTCTGGATGTTTTCTTTTTGGTCTTTTTTGTAATGGCAGGTGTGGGATTCAAAGCAGTGGTTGTGCTGCTATGATCACATGGAGCAGTGGGCTAAACAGCAGATGCCTGAGGAGCAATGGTAGCTGCTAAAGTCTGCTCAGGCACCTCTGCTTTTGTTTTTATAGGTGTTAACATTCTAGTGAAGGTTTTAGGTGTTAAACCATTTATTTGAAAAGAAACACCTTGTTCGAGCAAATTTTCATTTTCTTTTCCAAATTTTTTTTTAAAATAGTAGCTTAGAAACCTTGGAAAAGTAGAAATGCTTTGCTATCAACATTTTTCACCAAATCATCAAAGATCTCCTGGGAATAGTTATAATTTTCATTATGTAAAATGGCATAACCCAGAAATTGGATCTTTAATGGTATTTCGTTAAAAGCAGTTGTTTTATTTGAAACACACATCAAGAGAGTGTGAAATAAAAACCTAGGTGCAGAAGGGAAGAAACCTTTTTGTAAGGTATCCCTTTTTGTTTGTTCTGCATACCCCCTTTCCAGAAAATCAGTTTTCAACTCGTTTTTAGGAAAAAAAGTTTTACCTTGCTGATCATTGAGTTTAAAAACTTCTGAAATGGATTGTGGAGTAATTTGAATCGCTCTACCCTGTATCGAAGAGTTGATGGCTATGACATTCTCCTCTTGTTTGTCAAGAGTAGCATTTTTCCAAAACTCTCTCTGGGTTTGTTGATAGATTGGAGCATCTGCTGTTAGCAAAGTTTTGTACTTTGATGCAGACATGATGTCGATGATGGAATCGAAAGTGTTGGTGGTAGTGGGTTTTGTGAGTAGACCCAAGTAATTGTGAGGAGATTTGTATGGGATTTCAATGGGTTCAGCGGCCATTTGAGTGACCTCTTTGGAAGATGAGGATGATTTTGATTTTGATTTTGATTTTGATTTCGTCATGTTTGATGAAGAAGGAAGGAAGGATGATTTTGAGATGGAAGGTTGGAAACTGCTTTGAGAAGAGAATTTTGGAATTCAGTTCGATAGTGTATAAACCTGTTTGGGGTTTTGGTCAAGGTTTTATTTAGGGAAAAAGTGAATACTGATTTGGCAGCGGTTACAAAGATCTGATGGCTAAGAACTGACCACGTGTCAACCTCTGATGAGAAAATGAATAACGGAGGACAGTTATTTTGGAGAACCACTGATGAAGCAAGTATCAGTGGTTACAACGGTAACAACATGAGAGCAGTGGGTGATTTTTACTATCAGTGGATAGCATATCATTAGATAAGACACTGATTTTGAGCATCAGTGGTTGCCAAGAAAATGAAAGATCAGGGGTTGACTTTCAACAGTAGACAGTTATTTAGGAAACAGATGTTTGAACAAAAACAGTGGTTAGGGGTTAGGTAATGGTAAGGATTTGAAAGGCTAGTATGTCATCAACTGTTAGTGCATCAGTGGATAGGCTTTTGACAAGTATTTTGAGCATCTGCTGTTCTGATGAAAGGAATGATTTTATCTTGTGAAATCACAATATCATCTCTAACATCTGTTGATGTTGATTCTGAAATGTTTGCAAGATTGCTATCCTCAACAAAATACATTTTAGATGCAAATTGTCAAGTTCAACATGTCAGCAGCTTTTATGAGAATTTGCATTCAAGGTTTTGCCACATGTCAATTACACATTTTGAAGTTTTATAGATTCCTGACAGTGGTTTAGTATCTCAGATGATTAAAACCCTTTTACTAAGGCTACTCATTTTGTGTCATAATATTTTAATTAGAACATTAGTACCCCAAGTATTTTAGGGTCTATTGGCAATCTATCTTTTAATCAGTGTTAAAACAAACTTGAGTTTGACAGGACTTTGACACTTGTACCATTTCCTTTTGATCTGTTTTTAAAGATAATATCACCAACAAAAATAAAGGTGTTATATCCTGTCAGGAGATTGAAACTTTTACTATAAAAAACAAGTAAAAGTACAAAATATATCATTCTAAAGAAAAATAAAAAATAATATATCCTGTTTTATTGAGAAAAACCTTTTCAAGAAAAAATAATTAACGGTTATTCTGAAAACAACATCAAAAAGGATCTGGTATATTTTCCAACACTCATAGTCACATCATTCTCAAGTTTTAGGAATATGGTCAATGATTTGAAATACATTGTAATAACCACTGTTTGGGATCATTTCCTTGTCAATTGATTGCAAAAATGAGGAGACATGTACACATAGGTTTTGAGAGTCCTGACATAGACTTTACCATGTGATGATGTTGAAAAACTTGTTTAGTCCTCTTTTAAGTTTAATCACTGGTGATACTATTTTTACCTGAATTTTCCTGTACCAATGAGTGCACACAGTTGCTTGATGACCATTGTCCACCCTACTTTTGTACTCTTAAGTGTTTTATATTTATACTGTTTACTTCAAAAGTTTTGAGATAAACACACTTTTGAGTTTTTGTAATTTTCTTCTTCCCTTTTTACCCTTCCCATTTATAAGTACTTAAATACTCACTGGGAGGTATTTATTGAAGGAATACTTATTCCAGAATCGTTTTGCAGCAATGATTTGAGAGATTTGGTCATTTCTGCACATGCTTATGCCAAATTTCACATTACCCATGATCTGGACATTTTTGACTTGCTGATTTTCTTAATGTATTCTTAACATAATTGATTTTGGTCCTTTTGAAGGATTCTCAACCTGTTTTTCAATACATAAGATCTAAATGACTACAGTTTTAATTTCCCTCTTTTTATGTAATAAAAAACACTAATGTTTTTATGAACATAGGTTTTTGTTGACCTGAGGTTCATACCTTAGCAGCAAACATGATGGAAACAGCAAAAACTTCATAACAACAATTGAAATCAATTTTCGTAAATAATTTTACCATAGTTATCAGACATGTTTTCAGATCTGAAAACTGTAGGTGGTTTATGTATGACATCACTTGTTATGTGAAGTTTGTGTGTCCTATGACATCTTGGTTGTTTTACAGAGCTTTTGAGTAGTCACTTTGAACATGATTTCTCGTTACTCTGTTTTTCAACTAATTACAATCAACCTTAGTATCAATGATTTTTGAGCTGAACTGTTATGTCAAATTGACTGTTAGATCGAATTTGATTGTCCAAGCTCTGATACCAATTGTTAGGATCTGAGGCTCCTCATGATTGTGTTTGTTTGTATAATTTGAACAGATCAATAGAAATGAACAGAGTTTAAGTGCAGCGGAAATGAACAACAAACTTTGTAAACACAATCAAAGAAGAAAATAGTTTTGATAAATACATGCTTTTCATTAAGTCGAATGATTACAATACAAATCAAAAGATTACAAAGCATGCTTAGAAACTAAACTCCCCCTCAGCCTGATACTCCATGGTTGATTGCACAAGATGAAAGGATTGGACTAGAGGAGAAGAACTCGCTCAGTCAATCAAATGTAATAGTACAGGGTACTACTCCATTTATAGGCAAACCAAACCACTGAAGCATCTCAGGTGACGTCACCATGAAAGCGACATCTAACAACCTAACAACCTGTAACCACTGTTCCTATACAAACACTGGTAATCTTAACCACTGACTTTATACAAAACAAGTGATACACTAAACTACTGTTTTCTCCTTTCATCAGTGCTTTCTTCAAGGTTGATCAGTCCTTGAGTGGGCAGTCCTTTAGCATCAGTAGATTGAACCAACAGTGTTTACTTCTTAACAGTCTTCAGGGCTTCATCAACAGTTTGAAGGACAGCAGCTGTTGTATACGGACAGTGGATAGAGGGCATCAGATGTTATAACCACTTTCAAGGGGAAAGTTTAATGCAAACAGCTGCTTATTATGAATCCACTGTTGTGATCCGGTTTTGGCTCTTATTATCTGTTCCTCTGATAGGATTCAATCCCAACAAATATCCGTTTGATTATTCCATCATTCCCATTTCTGAAGAATACCCGTTGATGAAAATGATCATCCGTTCATTTTCGTTACTGAAGAATATCCGTTAAGGGAAATGAATATCCTTTTGATTATTCCTTCATTTCCATTTCTGAAGAATACCGTTGAGAAAAATTATTATCCGTTCATTTTCGTTTCTGAAAAATATCCGTTAAGGGAAATGAATATCCTTTCGACACCTGACAAAGAACCCATTGGAGAAAGTGAATCGTCCATTCATTTTCACTTCGAAGTATATCCACTGGGGAATGACAGGGTTATGCCTTGAATAAAAATATTTGATGGGTTACTCTACGCAAATAGATGATACCCTAGATTCTATGCAAGATAATTATTTAACACAACGTCACAGGCAGACTTCTACGAATAAATTTCGGGATGAAATTTCCTAAAGTAGGGGAGACTGTGACATCTGCGTCGCTTCGACCATCAAACAAATACCAAATCAATGATATATTGTGTGTCAGACTTGGGATTTGTATAAATATGTGTATCATTTGCACATATCAATTCTTGTTCGATTTCGAGCTTTAAATCGCTTTCTGGAAGTTTATACGCGATCTGATGCGTAAATATAATCAGTTTAATGCAACAAACATTCCGGAACAGTGACATAGGCTTAACATACCTTAAATAACCTTTACATAACTTAGAAATAAGTTTTGGATGGTTTGGTGTGTCGAAATCAAGTTTATTCGCTTACAGGGACTAATTTCAACAAACTGCGAAAGTATGCCGATTCGTACTGTAACGGACAATCCGGAACTTGATCATAAGTTAAATATGCCCTAAATATCCTTTATATAGCTTAGAAATAGGCTTTGAGGTGTTTGGTGCGCAAAAATAAACTTTTTGATCAATAGGGACTAAAAACGCTAAAAAGTGCATAAGTTTGTATTTTCGCGCATATCTTACGTTCTGAATATACCCGGACATCCAAAAATTTATGTAATCATTAAAATACTTTATTTTATTGATTGGCATGATAAAATTCCATTCGTCGCGTAATTTGGATCGTTTTTGCGTTCGTTACGACTTCCGTCGTAATTACCCGAATAACGCAACCGTACGACCAAATGAACCGACATCCGAGATGTTTTTGAGCATATTTTAAGTTCCCTATACTTTAACTTCATTTTAGAGCTTTGAAATGGGGTTAACGGGGCTTAAACGTGTCAAAAATGCATCAAAATGCAAGTTTCTAGGCTGCAGGGACTAAAAGTGTAAATCTGCCAAAGATCTTACACGGGGCGCGTAAGCCTAGCTCTTATCTTACGCGGGGCGCGAGCTCTTGCCAGACAGAAACATTGAATATGGCTTTCCAGCCTGTTTTTGATGGTTTTAACCCCAAGTTTTGCACTCTATGGGCTAAATTTGATGGTTTTGAGTGTCCCATTGTTTTGTAAACGATGGGTTACACATGGAGGGTCAAGATCAAGGCACGATTAACGAGAAAAGATCCTAACGGTTGTGGGTTTTCTATAAATACCCATCACCTTCATTCCTCATTCCTCACAAATCTGATTGAATTACTCTAAGTTGGAGTTCAAGAACTTCATACCTGAGTAGTTTGATCAAGATCTTCCTAGCTTGGACCCTTTGTAAGTATTCTTTCGTGCTTTTATGCGGTTTTAAGTGTAAAAGTCAAACAATGTTTAACTTTCTGCTTTGACCAGTCTTTGGTCAACACAAAATTCGTTTGAACTTTGCAACGTGAGCGTAATCACGATGGTTATAGTCCCATGTGACTATACCTACTGATTACCACGTTGAATAGGTGTAGTGACGAGTCATAGTTTCGGTCAAAATGCGCGTTTATGCGTATTTTGCAACCAAACTATTCTTGGGTATCAAAACCGTTTGTTTTGATCTCAAACTTGTTTACAAACCTTGTTAAACATGTTTTAACATGTTTAACTCGTCACTTTTAGATTAGTGCTTGTATAGGGTCGTAAGATAAGCGATCTAAACAACCGCTTAGACTTTCGAACCCAACCCGTTTGGTCGATCTTTATGATCCAACCAAGCATGTTTAGTGACCATAGTTGTATAGTGAATAACCTTCCAAGGTTATACCTTATGGTCACTTCGTTTAGTTAGTTGTATGATAGTTAGTTTATATGCCTTAGGAAAATGACCAAATGCCCTTTTCATGCATAATTGGATTTTAAGCATATATAACACAAACTTTTGTCACTTAACTGATTATGCAACATATTTAAACATGTTTAGGCATATAATACTTGTCATATGACTAGTTAGGCGTTCTGGACGCGCTTTGCGCGAACGACGTGATAAAGTATCGTAAGCTACCTAAACGGGTCGTGATGGGTCATAAGCACTTAGGTTAAGTTTCGATTTAGTATGTAGGCTTTGTCAAACCATATCATATGAGTTCCAACACTCATTTGGTTTACGAAACCTCATTCAATCCGATTTAGGTCCGGTTTATTAATATAGTTACCTATATTAGGTGTCGTTTGATTTCCGTGATCCCTCTAGCTTTGCTTGGTTGTTATTCAAGACTTCTAAGCATCCTCAAGTGAGTACATAGTCCCCTCTTTTACTGTTTTTCAAACGTTTTGGGGTGAAACACATGTGCCTACTTGTTATTTTCGTGCTTTTCATGCTTTTATATCATATACTTGCTATGTTCATTAGTACGTATATAGTACATGATTTCATTATGTTTTGCTATGTATGTTCACTTTGCATGCTAGCACATTGATTTTTATATATTACATTTTGTTGCATATGCTCATCCAGCATATGGACACATTGTTTTACATTTTGAACTATTTGAACCGTTTGAAGATGTTTGATCGATGTGAATTATTTGGAACCGTTTGATTTCTGTGAACCGTTTGGAATTGATTGATTGATGTGAACCGTTTGTAACTGTTTGAACCGTTGGGTTAGGGAAGTGATTAGGTAACGGGACTGGTGTAATGTGTTAAAAGCATGGTGGATACGCCGCTGGTATTTCCTATATATAAGTGCTTTTAACACGTTATATATCGTTGCGTTATCTAGATCACTTGGGCAAAGGTTATCAAAACAAAGTTATATTATAAGGTTTTTCTAACAATATAAACCATTCGAGTTTTATTACAAAAAAAATTTACGATTTGGGTTTACAAAACAAATGTTTTGGGTTAAGATTCATGGCATCGAGATTTTATAAATTATAACTACACTGTTTTGACTTGGTTATTTCAATTTACATTACAAACATTTTATAAAACTTGTTTTTCTAATTAGCAATTAACAAAGTTGTTCAAGTTATTTTCAACATATGAACGAGCCATGAATCTGACACTCACATAAAACCTATGTACTCGCCGGCATTTTTATGCTGACGTATTTTCACATGTGTTTCAGGTACCATAGTTGGTGATGTTTGATGATGATATTGATGCATGCTCACATAGGAACGGACGAGGCATTAGTGACTTAATAACAATGAAAGTCTATTTGTTCATGTTTTGTTTCAAATTTCAATGCAATGTAATACATTTAATTCAATAAAACTGAATTTCAATCCATGTGTTATGTAACAACTGTGCTTGTAATCACTATGAACAGTTCTATTATCAATAAAACAATGTTATTTGATCCCAATGTTTGTTTTGTTATGTTCTACATTTTTCATGTTTTGACTTTTATCCAATTTCAAACTCTATATCGCTTTCTGGAGAGTTATACGCAAACTAGTGCGTAAACGTACTCAGTTTAATGCGAGAAATACTCCGGAACAGCAATATATACTCAACATACCTTCAATAACCTTTACATAACTTAGAAATAAGTTTTGAAGGCTTTGGTATGGCAAAAACAAGTTAATTCGCTTACAGGGACTAAATATGACAAACTGCGAAAGTATGCCAATCTGAACTGTAACGAACATTCCGGAACATGACCATAAGTTAAACACACCTTAAATATCCTTTACATAGCTTAGAAATAGGCTTTGAGGGGTTTGGTGTGCTAAAACAAACTTTTGGAACATTCAAGGACTAAAAGTGTCAAAAAGTGCACAAGTTTGCATTTTCGCGCATAACTTACGTTCTGAATACATCTGGAGATCCAAAAATTTATGAAAGCATGACTACATTTTATTTTAGTGTTCGCCATAAGAAAAATCCATTCGTCGCGTCATTTGGTTCGTTTTTCGCGCTTATGCGCATTCCGTCGTAATTAAGCGAACATCGCGTTCGTACGACCAAACGAACCATCATCCGGCATATTTTTGAGTATGTTTTGAGTTCCCTATACTTTAACTTCATTTTAGAGCCTTGAAATGAGGTTAACGGGGTTCAAACGCATCGAAAAAGGCCTTAAACACGTGCAGGGACCATTGCTGCCAATTTTGAAACTTTCTGATTCAGGGGGGGTGCTAGCGTAGCGCGACGCCTATAGGGCTACCTGTCGCGCTACGCGACTGACTATCTGATCAGATTCAATGTTTCTAAACACAAGTTGCAGCTGATTGATCCTTAACCACATGTTTTCAGTTGCTTAGTCACTAAGATAAGGAGCATATGTGGCTTCCATAACCTTTCAACAAGTGTACGGATGGGATCGAATCACGGTTTCCATGAAACGATCTCAACGGTTCACCGAAAACTATATATACCCCATGCCTTTCATTGTTTTAAAGCACAAGAATTCTTATTTGAGAGCTCTAAGTTGAAACCATTGTTTCATACCTGAGTTCTTTGATCGGGATTAGCATTCGGGGACCCTTCGTAAGTATTCTTTCGTTCTTTTCCTTATTTTACTGCTTTTCGAGTCAGAAAGTCAAACTTTGTTTGACTTTCAGCGTTGACCAGTAATGGTCAATGCGAAGTTCGTTTGAACTTCGCAACGTGATCGTAATCACGTTGGTTATAGTCCCTTGGGACTATGCCCACTGATTACCACGTTGTCTAGGGTCGTAGGGTAGGCGATCTAATAAATCGCCTATACCTTCGAACCCGACCCAGTTTGGTCGATCATTAGGATCCGACCAAATACATTAGGTGACCATAGTAGGTAGGGAATAACCTTCCGAGGTTATACCCTATGGTCACATCGTTTAAATAGTTGTATGATAGGTAGTTTATATGCCTTAGGTAAATTACCAGAATACCCTTTTCATACATAATTGGTAATTTAGCATATATAACCTAAACTTTTGTCACGTAACTGATTATGTAACATGTTTAGGCATATAATACTTGTCATAGGACTAGTTAGGCGGTCCGAACGCGTTTCACGCGCACGATGCGTTAAAGTAGCATAAGCTACCTAAACGGATCATAATGGGTCAATAAGACTTAGGTTAAGTTTCATTTAGCATATAGGCTTTGTTAAACCATATCAAGTGAGTTCCTGCACTCATTTGGTTTACAAACCCTAATGCTACCCAATCTTCCGAGATAGGTCCGGTTTATTAACATAGTTACCTATATTAGGTGCCGTTTGATTCCGAGATCTCTAGCGTTACTTGGTGATTATCTTTAGACATCTGAGCAATCTCAAGTGAGTACATAGACCCCTCTTTTACTGTTTTCCAAACTGTTTTGGGGTGAAACACATGTGCCTACTTGTTACTTTCATGCTTTCCAGTTTTCACATCATATACCGACTATGTTTGTTAGTACACTATAGTACATGATTTCATTACATTTCATGCTATGTATGTCCATTGTGTGCATACTTAGTACATTGTTTTACGTTACATTTCTGCTATGTATGTTGACTGATAGCATGCTAGCACATTGATTTACTAGACTTTTCTGCTTTGTATGTTAACTTAGCATACTTAGTACATTGTTTTCTTATGACATGTATACAACTGCTATGACATTTGGTTTGCACAAACGGGTCTTTATAACGTTCATTAACATTTGCTACGCCGCTAGGGAGTAAGTAGTGGTACCATAGGACTTGACAAATCCCATTCCTGACATCCCGGGTTTGTTTGGATGTAAGGAATGACTGAATCCGAATACAATTCTTTTGATAACCTTGACTGAAAGGGTTATCCGACTGTCTCAAGGCTTGAATGTATGCGTTAACTTACCACATAAATGTTTGTATCAATGTATCATGCATCACTTTGCAAAACATAACTTTTTGATATATTCAAAATACTTTGTTTTGTACATTTTTACTTATGGTTTAAGTAGTCTTATTTTACTTACCATACATAACATTTGTTACACATTACTTGACTACTTTTGGACTTATAAACATTTGACACGGTTTATACAAGGACTTTTGACTATTGGTTTAAACATAGACATCTTACAATTGATTGGATTGGTTTGATTAAGTGGTTAAGTAACGATGCGTATGTAATATGATACAAGCATGGTGGATACGCCGCTGGTACTTCCTATATATAAGTGTTTGTATGGTATTACATATATCGTAGCATTATTTGAATCATTTCAGTTTGATACATATAACATTCTATACAAATAACATATTTTTCACAAGACATTGATTTACAAACAACTTATCTTATACAAACACATTTTTACATGGTTATTTATTTAACCTGACATTTACTTATACATATCATCTGATCTTATTGTTTTCAAATGATTTACATGACAAAGCAAATTACAAGGTTCATGACTAAGCATTTTCTCAAACATAAGTCATGAATCTTATTTTTCACAAACCTATGTATCTCACAGGCATTTTTATGCTGACGTACCTATTTTCACATGTGTTTTCAGGAGCTTTTCCATAGGATGTTGATCATGATACTAGGGAGGACCTGTGCCTTAGAGACTTTAAAAGAAGATAGACTATGTTTAATTATGTTCTGAACTCTGTTTTTCCTGTGTTAAGACAATGTAACTCGTGTTTAATAAATAAAATACAACTTTGTTTGCCATGGATTTGAAACAATTAATTCTGTTACAACACTCCCCGATGTTTCCGCCACGTCTTGTATGTTATACGTGGTTGGGGTGTGACAGAAGAGTTGGTATCAGAGCCAATGGTTATAGGGAATTAGGTTATTAGTAATGCTTTGACCTAGACTATAACTTTTCTAGGACCCTAACACAAGTTATCTTGTGTTTAGATTTTAAAACATGTACATCACCTATCCTTAGGCGATTATCAAAACAAGAACCAAAATTTTCCAAAACGATTTTTGAAAAACAATCATCTGTTTTTGAATAAATTTTTACAAGGTTTTGAACCCTCAATTGTAAGGTTTTGAACCCTCTGTTATATGGTTTTGAACCCTTTTCAGTATTGGTTTTTGGCCTTGTGCCTTCTAATTTTCAAAAATCCCGTCAAACGTTTTGGATCTTAAATAATGTGAACATGTGCAAACTGGAAGGGTGAATGCCTGTATTCTGGGTTTTCTGTCTAGGCAAGCACTTCGTATACATCTCAACCAGACGCGAGACCAGTTGTGCTTACCTGGGAATTCTTGGGATGAGTGTTCACTTATAGGCGAGCATGTCTTCATTATACATTATTTTTGATCCATTTACTTTGATTAGTCACTGTGAGTCGTTTGTTTGCTTTGTGATATGGACGAATGACCACCATCTATGTTGTTTGCAATTCTTGTTTTTATCATCTCATTCTTTTCATCCAATCATCTCACTCGTTTCTTTTCATGTTTTTCCTCTTTTAGAATGCCTCCTCGACGCGAGAACCAGATAGCTACTGCCGAGCTGGCAGAAATTATTGCGCAGCAGATGGCTGCTCAATTCCCAAATCTCTTTGCTCAATGGCAACAAGCCAACAACAACAACAATGGTCCGTGCAAATACAAGGATTTTAACTCAGCTAAACCACTCAAGTTTAGTGGTTCTGAGGGAGCGACAGGGCTTCTTCAGTGGTTTGAGAGCATAGAGAATACTTTTCGCCACGTGCAGTGTCTCGAAAATCGCAAAGTCGAGTTTGCTTCGAGCGTATTTCAGAAGAGGGCTTTGACATGGTGGAACGGGGTTATGAGGGACCAAGGTGCAGAAGTTGCTCTCGCACAGACCTGGGCTGAACTTAGAGCCCTTATGATGAGGGAATTCTGTCCTCGTCATGAGCAGCGAGCCTTGGAGAAAGAGTTTGATAATTTGAAGCAAGATAGTGGAGAGCACAGGGCATATACTGACAGGTTTGAGGAGTTGAGTCTGCTCTGCCCGACTATGGTTACCCCACTCGACAAGGCCATCGAAAGGTACATCGACGGCCTACCTGACTCAGTACAAGACATCCTTACTGGTAGTAACCCTGCCACACTCCGTCAGGCGATCGAGTTATCAGCGACACTGACTGAGTCGCAGGTGCGTAAGGGAAAGCTGCATAAGAAGGGTGACAAGGGTAAGAAGCAGGCATCTGACAAAGGGGATGGTAAGAAAGGTGAAAACAAGAATGGGAAGAATTCTGGTTCCTCAAAGAATTCTAGGAAGCGAAAGGCTTCCCAAAATTTTGCCGTTACTGCACAGGCTCAAGCTGCACCAAATCAGCCTGCGCAGCCACTAGCCAAAAAGCCTTATTTTGGAAATGCACCTTTGTGCAACAGGTGTAACGGCCATCATCAACCACATCTCCAGTGTCGTCAGTGCACCAACTGCGGAAGATCTGGTCATCTTGCTGTGAACTGCCGCATTCCTGTCAATCAGAACCAGGCAGTTCAAAATCAGGCCCAACAGGTTGCTCAGCCTCTTGTTCAGCAACAAGGTCAAGCTGCACGACCTCATTTTCCTCCTGGTTCGTGCTACAATTGTGGGGATCTGACCCACTACAGGAATCGGTGCCCAAGACTGGCGAACCAGAACCAGAACCAGAATCAGGCTCCGGCTCCGGCTCCGGCTCGAGGCCGAGTCTTTAACATGAATGCCCAAGAGGCACAGGATGACGATAATGTGGTGAACGGTACGTTCTTTATTAATAATCAGCCTGCATCTGTTCTTTTCGATTCTGGTGCCGATAAGAGTTTCGTGTCATTATCTTTTGAGCAAATGCTTCGCGTGTCTAGAACGAAACTAGGCAAATCTTTGACAGTAGAGGTTGCTAGTGGTGAATCCATTATTCTTGATTCTGTTCTTCACAACTGCCAGTTGAATCTTAACGACCATCTTTTTCCTATTGACCTCGCGCCTATGCAACTTGGAAGCTTCGACGTTATTGTGGGAATGGATTGGTTATCCAAGCATCACGCAGAGATAGTTTGTTCTAAGAAGATTGTTCGTGTGCCACTTTCGACAGGCGAGATCCTGCAGGTTCAGGGCGAGAAGCCTACCGATGGTCTCAAACTCATGTCTTGTTTTAAAGCTCGGAAGTATCTGCAGAAGAACTATGTGGCTTTCTTAGCACATGTTACAGAAGATAAAGGCAAGGGTAAGGCTATTTCAGATATTCCTGTCGTTCGGGGTTATTCTGAAGTATTCCCTAAAGACTTACCTGGTCTACCTCCAGCACGCCAAGTCGAGTTCCGCATTGATCTCGTACCTGGTGCAAATCCCATAGCCAGAGCTCCATATCGTCTTGCACCGTCTGAGATGCAAGAGTTGTCTAAGCAGCTTCAGGAGCTCTCTGACAAAGGTTTTATCCGTCCTAGCTTTTCACCCTGGGGTGCTCCCGTTCTTTTTGTCAAGAAGAAGGATGGATCCTTTAGGATGTGTATCGATTATCGGGAACTTAACAAGCTTACCATCAAAAATCGTTATCCCCTACCTCGCATTGACGATCTCTTTGATCAGTTACAGGGCGCTTCTTATTTTTCGAAGATTGATCTGCGATCTGGATATCATCAACTTCGGGTGCAAGAAGAAGACATTCCGAAGACAACATTCCGTACTCGTTATGGACATTACGAGTTCACAGTCATGCCATTCGGTTTGACTAATGCTCCTGCTGTTTTCATGGACTTAATGAATAGGGTCTGCAAACCTTATTTGGATCAGTTCGTCATTGTTTTTATTGACGACATCTTGATTTACTCTAAGACGCGAGCTGATCACGAGCAACATCTTCGTCTTACTCTGGAACTCCTGAAGAAAGAGCAACTTTTCGCCAAATTCTCCAAGTGCGAATTTTGGCTTAAAGAAGTTCAATTTTTGGGACACATTATCAACGAACGAGGTGTTCATGTAGATCCCTCCAAGATCAGTGCGATTAAGGATTGGGATACGCCTACTACTCCTACTGAAGTTCGTTCTTTTCTTGGTCTAGCGGGTTATTATCGCCGCTTCATAGAAAACTTCTCGAAGATTGCAGTTCCTCTAACTGCTCTAACTCAGAAGAAAATGCCCTTTTATTGGGGAATCAAACAAGAGGAAGCTTTTCAACACCTGAAGCAGAAGCTTTGCGATGCGCCTGTCCTATCATTGCCTGAGGGTGATGATGATTTTGTCGTGTATTGTGATGCATCTAAATTGGGTCTTGGCTGTGTTCTTATGCAAAGGAACAAAGTCATAGCTTATGCATCAAGACAATTGAAGATACATGAGAAGAACTACACCACTCATGATCTTGAGTTGGGTGCAGTAGTCTTTGCTCTAAAGATCTGGAGACATTATTTGTACGGTACAAAATGTGTGGTTTTCACTGACCACAAAAGTCTTCAGCATATCTTCAACCAGAAAGAACTCAACATGAGACAGCGACGTTGGGTTGAGCTTTTAAACGACTATGATTGCGAAATTCGCTACCATCCTGGTAAGGCGAATGTCGTAGCTGATGCATTGAGTCGCAAGGAACGTACTAAGCTTCATTGTGTACGTGTTCAATCTGTTATTCAAGCTCGATCCGATATTCAAGCACGCATTTCTCAAGCTCAACAATCTTGTGTTTCACAAGGTTTGATGGATAAGGAATTTCCTTACCACATAACACCTGCTCTGGAACTGAAGGACAATGGATCATATTACTTCATGGACCGTTTGTGGGTCCCAAGCCAGGATGATCTTCGTACCTTGCTTATGGATGAAGCCCATAAGTCTCGTTATTCTATTCATCCGGGCTCAGATAAGATGTATAAGGATCTTCGTATTCACTATTGGTGGCCTGGTATGAAGAATGACATTGCCTTATACGTATCCAAATGCCTTACTTGTCTTAAGGTTAAGGCTGAACATCAGCGTCCTTCTGGTTTATTGGAGCAACCAGAGATCCCAGTTTGGAAATGGGAAAACATTACTATGGATCTTGTTACCAAACTCCCGCGCACAAAGAAAGGTCATGATGCCATCTGGGTAGTCGTTGATCGTCTTACAAAGTCAGCACATTTCTTGCCAATCCGCGAGGATTTTCCTACTGACAGACTTGCTCAAATCTATGTAGATGAAATTGTAGCTCGACATGGTGTTCCTTTGAACATCATTTCTGACAGAGATGCTCATTTCACTTCTCATTTTTGGAGAACCATGCAATCTGCCATGGGGACCCAACTTAATCTGAGCACAGCTTATCATCCGCAAACGGATGGTCAATCTGAGAGAACAATCCAGACTCTGGAGGATATGCTTAAAGCTTGTGTGATCGATTTTGGTGGTAGCTGGGATTCACATCTTAAATTGATTGAATTCTCCTACAACAACAGTTATCACACTAGCATCAAAATGGCTCCTTTCGAAGCTCTCTATGGTCGAAAATGTCGTTCACCAGTCTGCTGGAATGAGATTGGCGAGGCTCAACTTACTAGACCTGCCCTCATTTTAGAGACAACTGACAAGGTCAAGAAAGTTCGTGATAACCTTCAGGCAGCTAGAAGTCGTCAGAAGATTTACGCAGACCCAAAACGCAAAGCCTTGGAATTTCAAGTCGGTGATCGAGTATTACTTAAGGTCTCACCTTGGAAAGGTGTGATCAGATTTGGAAAGAAAGGAAAACTTGCACCTAGATACGTTGGACCATTCAAGATCGTCGAAAGAATCGGAAAGGTAGCCTACAGACTTGAGTTACCTCCTGAACTTGGAAATGTTCATCCAACTTTTCACGTGTCCAATCTCAAGAAGTGTTCAGCTGATGAGAACTTCTCCATACCGCTTGACGAAATTCGTGTTGGCAAAACACTGAAATTTGTTGAGAAACCAGTGGAAATCATGGAACGTGAAGTCAAGTGGCTTAAACGCAAGCGCATTCCTTTGGTCAAAGTTCGCTGGGAAGCTAAACGTGGACCTGAGTTTACTTGGGAACGCGAAGATCAAATGAAGGCGAAATATCCACATCTTTTTCCACGAGTTTCCTCTAAATAAATTTCGGGACGAAATTTCAACAAGTAGGGGAGACTGTAACAACTGTGCTTGTAATCACTATGAACAGTTCTATTATCAATAAAACAATGTTATTTGATCCCAATGTTTGTTTTGTTATGTTCTACATTTTTCATGTTTTGACTTTTATCCAATTTCAAACTCTATATCGCTTTCTGGAGAGTTATACGCAAACTAGTGCGTAAACGTACTCAGTTTAATGCGAGAAATACTCTGGAACAGCAACATATACTCAACATACCTTAAATAACCTTTACATAACTTAGAAATAAGTTTTGAAGGCTTTGGTATGGCAAAAACAAGTTAATTCGCTTACAGGGACTAAATATGACAAACTGCGAAAGTATGCCAATCTGAACTGTAACGAACATTCCGGAACATGACCATAAGTTAAACACACCTTAAATATCCTTTACATAGCTTAGAAATAGGCTTTGAGGGGTTTGGTGTGCTAAAACAAACTTTTGGAACATTCAAGGACTAAAAGTGTCAAAAAGTGCACAAGTTTGCATTTTCGCGCATAACTTACGTTCTGAATACATCTGGACATCCAAAAATTTATGAAAGCATGACTACATTTTATTTTAGTGTTCGCCATAAGAAAAATCCATTCGTCGCGTCATTTGGTTCGTTTTTCGCGCTTATGCGCATTCCGTCGTAATTAAGCGAACATCGCGTTCGTACGACCAAACGAACCATCATCCGGCATATTTTTTAGTATGTTTTGAGTTCCCTATACTTTAACTTCATTTTAGAGCCTTGAAATGAGGTTAACGGGGTTCAAACGCATCGAAAAAGGCCTTAAACACGTGCAGGGACCATTGCTGCCAATTTTGAAACTTTCTGATTCAGGGGGGGTGCTAGCGTAGCGCGACGCCTATAGGGCTACATGTCGCGCTACGTGACTGACTATCTGATCAGATTCAATGTTTCTAAACACAAGTTGCAGCTGATTGATCCTTAACCACATGTTTTAAGTTGCTTAGTCACTAAGATAAGGAGCATATGTGGCTTCCATAACCTTTCAACAAGTGTACGGATGGGATCGAATCACGGTTTCCATGAAACGATCTCAACGGTTCACCGAAAACTATATATACCCCATGCCTTTCATTGTTTTAAAGCACAAGAATTCTTATTTGAGAGCTCTAAGTTGAAACCATTGTTTCATACCTGAGTTCTTGGATCGGGATTAGCATTCGGGGACCCTTCGTAAGTATTCTTTCGTTCTTTTCCTTATTTTACTGCTTTTCGAGTCAGAAAGTCAAACTTTGTTTGACTTTCAGCGTTGACCAGTAATGGTCAATGCGAAGTTCGTTTGAACTTCGCAACGTGATCGTAATCACGTTGGTTATAGTCCCTTGGGACTATGCCCACTGATTACCACGTTGTCTAGGGTCGTAGGGTAGGCGATCTAATAAATCGCCTATACCTTCGAACCCGACCCAGTTTGGTCGATCATTAGGATCCGACCAAATACATTAGGTGACCATAGTAGGTAGGGAATAACCTTCCGAGGTTATACCCTATGGTCACATCGTTTAAATAGTTGTATGATAGGTAGTTTATATGCCTTAGGTAAATTACCAGAATACCCTTTTCATACATAATTGGTAATTTAGCATATGTAACCTAAACTTTTGTCACGTAACTGATTATGTAACATGTTTAGGCATATAATACTTGTCATAGGACTAGTTAGGCGGTCCGAACGCGTTTCACGCGCACGATGCGTTAAAGTAGCATAAGCTACCTAAACGGATCATAATGGGTCAATAAGACTTAGGTTAAGTTTCATTTAGCATATAGGCTTTGTTAAACCATATCAAGTGAGTTCCTACACTCATTTGGTTTACAAACCCTAATGCTACCCAATCTTCCGAGATAGGTCCGGTTTATTAACATAGTTACCTATATTAGGTGCCGTTTGATTCCGAGATCTCTAGCGTTACTTGGTGATTATCTTTAGACATCTGAGCAATCTCAAGTGAGTACATAGACCCCTCTTTTACTGTTTTCCAAACTGTTTTGGGGTGAAACACATGTGCCTACTTGTTACTTTCATGCTTTCCAGTTTTCACATCATATACCGACTATGTTTGTTAGTACACTATAGTACATGATTTCATTACATTTCATGTTATGTATGTCCATTGTGTGCATACTTAGTACATTGTTTTACGTTACATTTCTGCTATGTATGTTGACTGATAGCATGCTAGCACATTGATTTACTAGACTTTTCTGCTTTGTATGTTAACTTAGCATACTTAGTACATTGTTTTCTTATGACATGTATACAACTGCTATGACATTTGGTTTGCACAAACGGGTCTTTATAACGTTCATTAACATTTGCTACGCCGCTCGGGAGTAAGTAGTGGTACCATAGGACTTGACAAATCCCATTCCTGACATCCCGGGTTTGTTTGGATGTAAGGAATGACTGAATCCGAATACAATTCTTTTGATAACCTTGACTGAAAGGGTTATCCGACTGTCTCAAGGCTTGAATGTA
Organism: Helianthus tuberosus; assembly: GCA_030545235.1. NCBI lineage: Eukaryota > Viridiplantae > Streptophyta > Magnoliopsida > Asterales > Asteraceae > Helianthus > Helianthus tuberosus. The sequence goes on from CM060393.1 coordinate 151,785,643, forward strand.
TGCGTTAACTTACCACATAAATGTTTGTATCAATGTATCATGCATCACTTTGCAAAACATAACTTTTTGATATATTCAAAATACTTTGTTTTGTACATTTTTAGTTATGGTTTAAGTAGTCTTATTTTACTTACCATACATAACATTTGTTACACATTACTTGACTACTTTTGGACTTATAAACATTTGACACGGTTTATACAAGGACTTTTGACTATTGGTTTAAACATAGACATCTTACAATTGATTGGATTGGTTTGATTAAGTGGTTAAGTAACGATGCGTATGTAATATGATACAAGCATGGTGGATACGCCGCTGGTACTTCCTATATATAAGTGTTTGTATGGTATCACATATATCGTAGCGTTATTTGAATCATTTGAGTTTGATACATATAACATTCTATACAAATAACATATTTTTCACAAGACATTGATTTACAAACAACTTATCTTATACAAACACATTTTTACATGGTTATTTATTTAACCTGACATTTACTTATACATATCATCTGATCTTATTGTTTTCAAATGATTTACATGACAAAGCAAATTACAAGGTTCATGACTAAGCATTTTCTCAAACATAAGTCATGAATCTTATTTTTCACAAACCTATGTATCTCACAGGCATTTTTATGCTGACGTACCTATTTTCACATGTGTTTTCAGGAGCTTTTCCATAGGATGTTGATCATGATACTAGGGCGGACCTGTGCCTTAGAGACTTTAAAAGAAGATAGACTATGTTTAATTATGTTCTGAACTCTGTTTTTCCTGTGTTAAGACAATGTAACTCGTGTTTAATAAATAAAATACAACTTTGTTTGCCATGGATTTGAAACAATTAATTCTGTTACAACACTCCCCGATGTTTCCGCCACGTCTTGTATGTTATACGTGGTCGGGGTGTGACATGTTATGAAACAATGATTCTGTTACAACACTCCCCGACGTTTCTGCCGCGATTTGTTGTTTTACGCGGTCGGGGTGTGACATAAACTATGTTGGATCAACATCTTCATTACTTTCTTGATCTGAACCAAGATTGTGATTTTCGCATATAGGTGTGTTGAAAGTAGAGCAATCCTTCATTTTGAATCAAGACAAAATGTGATACACATACTTTGTCTGATGAATAAACATTCCATCCTTCTTCTAGTCAACTTGTAATCCTAGAAAGTAGGACAGCTCACCCATAGCGCTCATTTCAAACTTGCTCTTCATCACCTTCTCAAACTCTTGACACATGTTTTCATCTGATAACCCAAAGATGATGTCATCCACGTATACCTGTACCGGCAGAAAATCTTCCTTCTTTCTCTTAATGAACAATGTACTGTCAATCTGACCTCTTTCAAAACCATTCTTGATTAGATGTGTTGACAGTGTGTCGTACCACGCCCTGGGTGCTTAATGTAATCCATACAAAGCCTTATCAAGTTTGTACACACGATCTGGATAATCTGGATCAACGAACCCATCTGGTTGTGAGACATACACCACTTCTTGGACTTTACCATAAAGAAATGCACTCTTCACGTCTAGTTGGTAAACTTTGAAGCCCTTGAATGATGCGAAGGCTAGGAACAAACAAATTGCTTCCAACCTTGCCACTGGTGCAAACACTTCATTGTAATCAATCTGTTCTTGCTGATTGAAACCTTTGACAACCAATCAAGCCTTGTTACGCGTTACAATACCTCTATCATCCTTCTTGCACTTAAACACCCACTTAGTGCGTATTTCCTTTTCACCTTTAGGAAGGTCAACTAACTCACAAACCTTTAACTTCTCAAACTGAGCCAATTCCTCTTGCATAGCTTCAACCCAAGAATTGTCTTTCAGAGCCATATGAATGTTCTTCGGCTCCTCTAGGGAAATAAAGCAACTATACAAGCACTCGTTCACAATCCAAGTCTTCTCGATCGAAACAAATAAACCTGTATTCGCTGCTATACTTCTCCTTGTCTGAACACCTACAGTAGGGTCTCCAAGTATCATGTCAACTGGATGATCTCTATTTGCTCGTGTAGTAGCAATGGTATCGACTTGTAAATTATTATCCAGGTTTGAACCAATCTCCCCCTGAATATTCTGATTTGCAAACGGATTAATGAAATCCTCCCTCTAAATAGGTTCAGACTCACTATCGCTTGAATCATAAACAATAGCACTTGAGGAAGTTTCCAGAGCATCTATCATTGAAACACTCGATCTAGGAATGAACTCACCTTCATCGTCTTCACTGATCACTGTTTGAATCAACTGAGAGTCATCTACATTTGAAAACTCAGGAATATTAAATGATTTAAAAATACTATCATAATCATATAATATTGTTGGACCACTCGTTGATTGTTGAGGTTTGTATGTAGTAATTTCTGCATTAAAAACAACCTCAATTTTACCAGTTTTTAGATTAAAAAATCCTTTTATTCGGTGTGCCAGGTACATAACCTAGAAAGTAGCCTTCATCAGCCACCTTACCGAATTTTTGTTTATCTTTGTTTCGCACAATTGTGCAGCGTAATCCAAATGGTTCAAAGCCTTTCAAGTTTGGTTTTTCGTTAAACATTAATTCAAGACAAGTTTTGTTAAAACGTTTTTGTTTAGGACGTAGCAATCTGTATTCATAGCTTCTCCCCATAATAGAACTAGAAGCTTTGATCTGAAAGCATAGTCCTAGCGGCTTCAATCAACGTCCTGTTTTTCCTCTCAGCTACTCCTTTCTGTTGAGGCGTATAAGGAGCAGAATATTGATGTTCTATTCCCTTGTGAAGACAATAGAGATCCAGAATCCGATTCTTGAACTTCGTGCCATTATCACTGCTTATCCTCTTGATCTTTGCTTCATGGACGTTCTCCAATTTTGTAAAAAGATCTATCAGCATCTCTGATGTCTCATCTTTTGTACCTAAAAAGAAAACCCATGAAGAACGTGAGTAATCGTCTGTGACAACTAAACAATAGTACTTTCCACCTTTGCTCCTCACGTTCACTGGACCGAATAAATCCATGTGAAGTAATTCATAAGGGGCATCTATCGAATTTACTGCTTTTTATTTGTGAGGTTTCTTATGTTGTTTTCCCTTTTGACATGGAAGACATTTATCTTCCACATGAAACCTCTACAATGGCACCCCTTTCACTAGCTCATTTTTAATAATATTGTTCATTTTCCGATAGTGAATATGGGCCATGCATCTGTGCCACAACATTGATTCAGCTTCAGATGCTTTTGATAGTAAACACGCCACCACTGCAGACGGATCCTTGGCACCCATGTCCATGACATAAGTATCATTTATGCTCAGTGCACGCATCACTATCCAATCGTTCGGAATAACCAAACCCGGTTTCAACACCAATGCTTCAGACTTGGTAAAGTTGATCGAGTGAACCTTGTCGCAAACTTGTGACACACTCATTAGATTATGTTTAAACTGCTCAACAAAGTTCACTTTGTCCAGTGTGATATTCCCATTGGTCACTTTTCCTCGACCTGTAATCCTACCACCCTTCGCAGCAACAAAATTCACAAGTTCACCATCATAATTTTCAAACTCAGTCAACAATCTCGCATCCCCCGTCATGTGCCTGGAGCAGCCACTATCAACATACCATAAGTTGATAATCCTCCTTAGCAGCTCCTTCAGACACCAACCAAGAAATTAGTTAGATTGGGGGACCTAAGCCTTAATGGTCTTGGGTCGTCCAAATTCACCAACTACTGGAACATCCATCCAATAACCATTACTCCTAACTGGAGTCTTGGATCTAGGACCTGTTGTTGGAATTTGATTTTTATTTCCACTAGGTCTATGGTCCCGAGGGTTCCTATATGTGTTTGGACTATATGACATTTGAAAATTTTGATTTTGATATCTTGAGGTTTGATTCCAAGAAGCTTGACTGTTGTAATTTCTAAAGCCATTATTATAAAAAGTTCAACCACCATTATTTTGGTATCGATTTCGAAATTGACCTTAACTTCTGAAATTACTTGAATTTCCATTATAATTGTTCATTCTAGGTGAACTGCTTCTAGGTCTCTCATATCTTCCTGATGTAGATTCAGGCTTAAATCTTTGTTGATTTCTTTGAAAACGAGGAACTTGTGGAGTTCCTTTTTCAGCCTTATCTACACCAACTGCAACACCCTCTTGTTGCTTAGGAGCAGATTTCTTTAGAGAATTGAGCATTTTCTCCACATTATCATCACTTTCCTCTGGTGATTTCTCTCTCTTTTTCTCACTAACTTGTACTTCAGTCTTTTTGTTAGGACAGCAGCTAGCTACATGTCCCTTTGTGTGACACTTGAAGCACGATCTCTTTTTCAAAGACTTCTTAGCTGAAGTCTTTGAAGTAGATCCTTCATTTGATGATGATGCCTTAGAAGGATTTTGTTTAGTTTTCTTGGATTTGGATTTTTCTGTGTTTTTATTTTTTGCAAACTCTACATTTGATTCGTTTTCAATAACAGTGGTTTCGTTTTTCATGTCACTTCTCTGAACAAAATTAACCTTTTTAACAAAAGTATGATTTTTATTCTTTGGAGATGAATTTTTCTTTTTCAAAATAGGTTCCCTGTTATTTTCCTTCTTAGCATCATCGCTCTCAGACACATCACTTTGACTTGATGTGAAACTACTTGGTGCAGTTGACATAAAGTCTGTTAACTCATCTTCATCAGGCAGGAATGAATAGTCATGACTAAGACAAAGTGGGACTTCATTAAAGCCCTTGAAGCCCACACTGGTCTTGTCATTACTTTTCTTTAACCCACCCATTATGTGTTTCATTACAAAAGAAGAATCTCTAAATTGATTCAATTTCTTTTCCAGTTCAACAATTTTTCGTTGTGCTTCTGACAACTCTTTGCATTTTTCAGAAATCTCTTTTGTTTTCTCACTCAACGTATCATTAGCTAAGTCTATAATTTGAAGTTTTTCGTTTAATTTGCATGTTAAAACTTCAATTTCAGTTTCATATCCTTTAATTTTCTTCAAATACATAGACTCATTTCTTTTTACGAAAAAGTTTGACTCTTTTATGTTCGACATCTCGTTTATCAGACTTTGGTTTTGTGTAGACAACATGTCAACCTCACCTTGTAATTCACGACATCTTAAACAAACAGATTTAGAACTTACCTCTCAAGTTTGTTTGTCTAAGTTGGCCATGAGAGCTGCAAGGTCAGCTACCTTCTTTCTATATGCAGCATCCTATTCATCATCAGACTGTAGCTTTTCTTCTTCAGCTTCAGTTGTCTGATCATCTGTAACCTCTTCAGCTTCAGTCACCTTGTAAACTTCACCATCCATTTTTGCTTCAGGATCCTCATCTTTAGCTTCAGTATCATCAACTGGTACAATCTCTGCCATGAATGCCTGAGTGACATTCTCATCAGCTTCTAGATGAACACTCCAATCATATGACCCTCTCGTGCAGTAAAGATCAAAGCTTTTGAGCCAGAGTTGTTTGATGCATTTATATTACTTGAACTTTGACCCGGAGACTCTGTCTTTGGTCTCTGGCATTCTCTAGAAAAGTGTCCATAACTTTGACAGTTGAAACACCGAACCTTGGTCTTGTCAAAACCAACAGTCTTCCCCACGAACTTCCTTCCTGTTCTATTCATAAACCTATTCACTCTCCGGGAAATCATGGCCATTTGCCACTGTAGATCCATCTCTTCTAAGTCATCAGGGTCAACCTGATCATAATCTTTATCAAAAGTAGCTGGATCAGATATCTTCCCCTGAATGTAATTCTCGTAAAAGGCAATGAATGAGGTGAGCAATGCTAGATGTTCTTCAGCAGCTTTCACACTCATAGGCATAGATTTAGTATTGCTGCTCTGATTTGTAGCTGATGTTCTCTTAGAACCTGTAGATCCTCCTGAAGCAGCTATAAAACACACATCACCATCTTCATTCACTGTAACCTGCTCATTCTCACATGACAGAAACACAGTAGCAGAGTCGCTAGAAGCGTTGTGAGACGAAGAAGATGAAAGTCCATTGTAAATCCCTGGATCTTGAACCTGATCATTTCCAGTTTCCTTCTTCTTCATATTGAGCTCATAACCTCTCAGCTTACAACCACTTCTTCAAGTTCCTTTGTCTCATAATCTGCTTCTCCCTTGATCATGAGAGTGTAGATATCTCATTTAGCAGGTGTGACAACTGTCAAAAATACAGGTATCCGTACAATTAATTAATGTTAATTAGTGCTTAATGACTGTGCTGAATTACAACTGATAACTTAAACTGCTTTCTGATTACTACATCATGCTTACATGTGCATCACATATTACATAATGTCACCTCATTATCACATGTAAACTTTATTGACATATATGATGCACAATGCACAGTTAGTACAGTTAACGGATAAAACAGGAATATGATGACGGGGTTCAGTACATAGACAGACAGTGTTTTGAGACCCAGTATGAGCCAGGGACAAGGTACTACACTAGTATGGTGTGTAGGGAAGTAAGGACCATAAAACTGCTTCACTAGGTGATAGTTTAAGTGCCGGAAAGTGCCTAAAACCCACTTAAGGTGCAGAATTCTGCATATTTCAGCAAAATTCAGCAATTTAACAAACTAGTAACATGCAAAAATATGGCAAAATGGTCCTGAATGCTTTCCTAAGTGTCGGGAATTAAAAGTGTCACAAAAGGGTACTTAAAGATCACTAAACGATATAGTTTGACACTTTAACGAACTGGTATCTAACCGAACAACCGGACATTACCCGAAACACCAAAATTATACTAGAGGCACTGTTTTAATGTTTCTGAGCTAGTCATGATCCCTGAACACCTTAACACCCACTAAATTATCTAGTAACTAACACTTGTAACTATATACTTCTATTTGGATTATAAACTAACTAATTGGCTCAAAGTTACACTTAGACCCCCCCCCCCATATGTAAGTAATCGGCCCACATGTCTAAATTGGTGGGATTTTATTTGAATTGTTAAATAGATTGTGTCTTGTACTTTAAGAACATTAAACCTATTGGATAAAACACTTGTTGGATGAGCAGGATTATAAACCCCTAGATCCTCCTTATCCTTCACACTTCAAAACACCAAAGAACCTAATGAAGAAACATGAACAAGCTCATCCATTCTAAGGCCACACAAAGGTGTTCAAGGGTGCATAAGGAAGCTTGGTGGCATCGAAAGTGGAAGGACCTTTCTCACTTGCTTTTATCCATCATCTTTGTCACCTTCATCTTCAAGAGTTCATCCCTAGCCATAGAGCTAGTAGTAAGGACCTTGTAACCCTTTGATACTTCTAATTTTGTTGGTTAAAAGATGTTATACATTGATGATCATGAAGAACACTAAAGAACCTAATGAAGAAACATGAACATAAGCTTAACATATGATGAAATCTTGATGAAACTATGTTGTTTAGTGTATGTATGATGTTTGATTGATTATTTTCTTGAGATTATGATGTTGATCATCATAAGGAGCTTGCTAGATTGTGATTAAACACATGATCTAGCAAGTGAGAGGATGATTATGTGATGAAACAAGATGATCATCCTCATGTGTAAGCATGAACTTGAAAAATAAAACAATTTCTTGAAAAATAATAATCAAGTGAGTTGATAATCTTATAGATCTAAGAATAATGAATGGTTTTCTGAAAGAACCAAGTTCAAAATGTGATTTTTAGAAGATCTTGGTTCTTACTTAATCTTACACTATTTTTGGTGATAAAACAAGTGTAGAAACACTAGAGAAACAAGAAGATTTCATAAAGAAGCATTTTTGTAAAATATGTTTACAAGTTGTAAACACCCAAATCTTTCAAGAATGAGATTTTTAAAGAAGTAAACACACTTTAAAGGTGTCACACCCTGGCTTTGCGGAAGCGTGGTTAATTTGGTGTGACTTCTTAATACCATAGCTTAACCATAACAAAGCTATTTGATATAAAACCATGCAAGATCATCTATTCGATTAAGTTTTAAAAACCAAATACAATAACATTGTCTTAACGGAAACACATCCTAACGACATAAACATTGTTCAACAAACACAACATAACATAAACATAGTTTAAGGACTGTGACTTGTCCAGGAAAGAGTCACATTCCCTAAACCCGGATGACCTCGTAACTAGTGCAGCGGGAAAACGTGTCATACCGCGCCAGATCCTTTAATTCCCTGAAATACATGTAAGTTGAAAAATCAACAATAATGTTGAGCGAGTTCATGTGTAAGTGAGTAAATAAACCTTTGTATATATAAAAATCCTGGTATGTAGCAAATAAGGAAAAAGAGATCACCAATGGTTTGCAAGGCCATTGATATGTGTGAAGTGCAAGTAGGAAGACTCAAACCTAGCAGATTTTGCGTTGGGCACAAAGTCCCCCGAGGTCCGTACTGTTGGGCCTGGGGTTGGGCTCGCTACACCCAGATAGATCTACCGCTTACGTCCCTCGGTCCTACAATGAGGATTAATGGCTTCCAGTTCCCGCCTACCCACTCACATGATCTAAGTAGTAAACCTCCTTACGCTAACCATACCATGTATAAAGTACTTGTAATCAAAGTAACATGTATTTCACCCCCGAAGTTTAGAAAACTGAAAACAGTTAAGAGAAAAGGGGGACATGAACTCACAGTGGTGCGTCTCTACCAGGTATACCTCCAAATCAAGCAGCTGTGTGACGACCTACACGTACTAACTCTATTAGACGGACGGCCGTGCCTTAGCTTTAAGGTTTAAGTTTTTGGGAAATAGTTAGACAACTATTTCGTGTTTACATTCTGTATACTTGGTAGTCATTTTCCTTCCCAAGGATGGGGGATTTAATACATGCGTATTCGTAAAATTTCGAAATATATTGTTAAGTCTTCACTTAAAATATATTTTATTTCTAACTCCAAAATATAAATATTCTTCTCAAAAATATTATATTTTAACTCATATGATTTTCTCAAAGTAATACTTTGTCAAAATTACGCGTTCATAAATATTTCTTAAAATGCGTAAGTTACGTTTTAATGATCGAGTGGTAATAATAATTACCGGTGTAACTTATATATTTATCGTAGAGACGTTCGTATTATTTTGGATTCGTTAACATTTGATAGTATTATTTTTACCCTAAAAATAATACTAGTATTTTCACAAAATAATCATAAACACACATCAAGTGACTTTATGAAAAATATATACTAAATATATATTTACCAAGTTTTATTTTGTGAAATCCCACCTCCGATGTTTTGTAAATATAGTCGTGGCGAAATCTATAATTTGAAAACAAGTCGAAAAGTATTTCTAACACTTATAGTGAAAATAATTCTAAGTGTTAGGTTTTTAGAAAAATTTCGCCAGAGTTTCCTCTGTAACTGGAGGTGGCCACGATTTCAAGCATATCATTTTCTTTTACAAATCAAACCAACAATTTTCTCAATCAACAATAAGCATTATTCAAACCATTAAACTAGTCAAAATAGATGTAAATCGCAAAAATACATGAACTTGTGGTTTTTCCAAAATATGTAGTATCTTTCCATTATTTTTAGTGGATCTTTTGTATAAATCAACCCGGTTTCGTAAAAGTCTCGTTTTTAAAGAAAATAAATTTCCACAACTTCTTGTCAACATTTACAAAAATAGTTCTTTCGTCAAAACTTTGTGTTACACAAGTGTCTACGCACTTGTGTGTTTACAAAAGCACTTTTGGTTATGTAAGATCCGTCTTTAAAAGTATGTTTTCTTTGATACTTGGTTCTTTGAAAATATCGCTTGTAGATACGTAGATCTACTAGTTTTAAACACTATTTCACAAGCTAAATCGCTTTTACACAAGTTCATGATTCGTGTGTGGTAGAGTTTCATCCTTTAACCCTTGTTACTTCCAAAACAACCTTATGTCATGATACATGATCATGACCAACCTGGGTTAAATGACGATCCGAGCTACCACAACATAGATCGGGTCCAAATAATCACACAAATCAATTACTACATGATTTACACAACATATGAGCTTTTAACCATCACTTTTAGTGTTTTTAGTAGACTTTTATGTGTCATTTTGTAAGATTACGAGTTTTAACCGTTACAAATCATATTAACCACTTCAAAATAGTTCGAGAGGGTGATTATAGCAACTTACTACTAGCTCGAGGCTAGGGAAGGATCTAAGCGCAAAAAGAGAGGATAAAAGCAACGAGTAGAGGTCCTTCGCCTTCCGAATGCACCAAGACTCCTTATACGTGATCCTTAACGCTTGTGTGAACTTGGAATGTGAAGATCAAAATCGAAAATATGATGGGTGTTGAAGGGGGGGTTCGGCCGTGAGCTTTCTAGAGAGAGAGAGAGGGAGTGTTGTTGTGAGTTGTGTAGTGAATGATCATGTGTGCAAGAGTTAGAACTTATAGGCAAAGTTAAGGTCATGGTCCATTGGATTTTATGCTACTTAGATATTAAACAAGAAGATTAAAATAATCATAAGGGTACAAAGGGTGTCCCCCCTCTTGGGGACGGTTTGGTTAAGGGGGGGGGGGGTAGCTAGTTCAAATCCAACCAAAATAGTTAGTGTAAAGTTAAGTTAATCTAGTTAGTTAAGTGATTAACTTGGTTACTAATGTGTTGTGCTTTATGGCGGGTGTTAGGGTTTTCAGGGACCCTAACTGGCTCAGAAAAAGACAAATAATGTTAATGACAATATTTTCATGTTCCGGGTATAATCCGGTTGTTCGGTTGGATAGTAATCCGTTAAAGTGCTTAACGAAGCTTTAAAGTGTCGTTATTATTATTTTTAGTGACACAACTTATTCCTGACACTTTGGAAAGTGTCTAGTAACATTTTTCTCATGTTTTGGCACTTTATTAGTTAGCTAAAAGCTGGATTGTTTATTAAAGTGCTGAGTTTTTGTGCTTAGAGCACGTTTTAGGCACATCCAGTCATTGTAACTTATTCCTAGAGACGCAGTTCTACAACCCTTGTATCCCTACACTCACCACTAGTGTAGTAAAATATTTCTGGCTCATACAGGCCTTAGAGGCAGTGTCTGCCTGATGCTGGCTCTATCAGCATGTTCAATAGGTTATCCGTTTATAGTGCTACTGTGGTTTTTGTGCATCATGTTTGTCACTAAGGTTCAGCATGTAAATAATGTAGTGACGGTAAGTAAAGTATGATGCAAGTAAGTACATGTATCAGTATTCAAGTAGCAGTTTATCCACAAGATCAAGCAAGCACAGTAATTAAGCAGTAATTAATTATTAATTAAGTCGTACGGATACCTGGTTTAGTGAGGGTTGTCACATTCTCCCCCCGTTAGAAAAATTTCGTCCCGAAATTTTAAGTTCTGCTTGTAGATGCAGGGTTCTTAGGAAATAAGTGGGGGTATTTCTCTTTCATCCGGTCCTCACGCTCCCAGGTGTATTCAGGACCATGTCTGGCATTCCAACGAACTTTGACAAGCTTGACACTGCTCTGGCGGGTTTTGTTTACTTTCCAATCCGTAACCTCAACCGGTTCTTCAACGAAATGGAGCGTGTCGTCAACATGAATCTCGTCGATGGGAATGGCAATGGTATCTTGAGTTGGACTTTTCTTCAGGTTGGATACATGAAATGTATCGTGAACTGAATGGAGTTCAGCAGGTAAGTCCAGCTTGTATGCTACCAGTCCTATTGTTTCCAAAATTCTGAAAGGACCAATGTAGCGCGGATTTAACTTTCCATGCTTTCCGAAGCGTGTCACACCCTTCCAGGGTGAAACTTTCAATAAAACCATTTCTCCAACTTGGAATTCCAAATGTTTCCGGTTTGGATCTGCATAAGCTTTCTGTCTGGGGCGAGCTGCTTCGATGCGTTTTCAAATCTGAACAAAGCATAACGTTCCTTCCTTGTTTGGTACCCGTAGCTTCTCCATCCCACGGAGATATTCTTCTTCAAGGTTTCCTTCCTTGAGAGCTTCTTTCTGCGCAGCACGAATGCGCAAGGAAAGATCGGTTCGGATAATCATTTCTAAAGCCCTAACCCTTATGGGCTTGATCCTCTCCTTTCGACTTAGGGCATCGGCGACCACATTCGCCTTCCCTGGATGATACTTTATCTCGCAATCGTAATCATTTAACAACTCAACCCAACGTCTTTGCCTCATATTCAGCTCCTTCTGGTTGAATATGTGTTGCAGGCTCTTGTGATCTGTAAAAATTGTACACTTTGTACCATAAAGGTAGTGTCTTCAGATCTTTAATGCAAATACCACTGCGCCAAGTTCCAAATCATGTGTGGTATAGTTCTTTTCGTGCACTTTCAATTGACGCGATGCGTAGGCAATAACCTTTTGGCGTTGCATCAACACACAACCCAATCCTTGACGTGAGGCGTCACAGTATACCACAAAATCATCTGTACCTTCCGGTAGTGCTAAGATTGGCGCATTGCAGAGCTTATCCTTCAATATCTGGAACGCTTCTTCCTGTTTGATTCCCCAATCAAACTTCTTATCTTTCTGCGTGAGGAGCGTCAATGGTTGAGCGATCTTCGAGAAGTCCTCAATGAATCTTCGATAATAGCCAGCCAAACCCAAGAATTGTCGAATCTCGGTTGGCGTCTTTGGCGTTTCCCAATTCTTGATCGCTTCGATCTTGGTTGGATCCACATGGATTCCATCTCCGTTCACCACGTGTCCAAGAAATTGTACTTCACGTAGCCAAAACTCGCACTTAGAGAACTTGGCATACAACTGTTCCTTCTTCAGCAACTCCAAAATAGCTCTTAAATGCTGTTCGTGCTCAGCCTTTGTTCTTGAATAGATCAAGATGTCGTCGATAAACACAATCACGAACTTGTCCAAGTACGGCTTGCAAACTCTATTCATCAAATCCATGAACATTGCAGGTGCGTTTGTTAACCCAAACGGCATAACTAGGAACTCGTAGTGCCCATAACGAGTTCTGAAGGCTGTATTTGGGATACTCTCCTCTTGTATCCTTAACTGATGGTATCCAGATCGAAGATCGATCTTTGAAATAAAGCTTGAACCTTGCAGTTGGTCAAACAGATCATCAATCCTTGGCAGAGGGTATCTATTCTTGATCGTCAGCTTGTTCAGCTCCCGGTAGTCGATGCACATACGAAAACTACCGTCCTTCTTCTTGACAAACAGGACTGGAGCTCCCCAAGGCGAGAAGCTTGGCCGGATAAATCCCTTGTCTAACAACTCTTGAAGTTGTGTCGACAGTTCCTGCATCTCATACGGAGCAAGTCTATAAGGTGCCTTAGCCACAGGCGCGGCGCCTGGAACTAAGTCAATGCGGAACTCTACTTGTCTCTGAGGTGGCAGTCCAGGTAAGTCCTCTGGGAAGACTTCTGGATATTCCCTCACGACAGGGATGTCTTCTATTCTCGGCTCAGCAGCCTTCTTATCCACAATGTGTGCCAGGAAGGCAACACATCCCTTCTGCAAACACTTTCGCGCTTTCAGGCAGCTGATAATTCTTAACGGCGTATCACGCTTCTCCCCGTGAACCACAATTGTTTCGCCATCTTCGGTTGGGATACGAACGACCTTTTCGTGACAAATATTTCAGCTTTGTTGCCTGATAACCAATCCATTCCTACCACCACGTCGAAGCTTCCCAACTGAACTGGTAGTAGATCCAGAGCAAACTCACGCTCTCCCAATTCGATCACACAGCCTCTGATAACTCCATTGGCTTCTACTAACTTCCCATTGGCCAATTCGATTGAGTAGGGAATATCTAACTTACTAGCGGCTAAACCAAGCGTATTCTTAAACTCTAACGACATGAAGCTATAATCGGCGCCAGTATCAAATAAAACGGATGCATAGCGTTGGTTTACAGGGAACGTACCAGTAACAACATTGGGGTCCTGGCGCGCCTCCCTCGCTTCAATATGAAATACTCTTCCACGGGCTTGGTTTAACTCTGGGCAGTTCCTCTTAAAATGCCCGATATCACCATAGTTAAAGCATCCAAGTCTTTGCCCGTTTCCACCTCCATTCCCAGCTTGGTTATTCCTTTGGTTATGATTCATAGCGCCTGCTTGATTAGCATTGTTGCCTCGATTCCCACTACCTCCATTGTTCCCCTGTGGGCGATTCCCAATACCACCACGATTATTATTTCTATTCCCAAATCCTCCTTGGCCTCCCCGGCCAGCACTAGCCCAACAAGAATCCTTCAAGTGACCAGTCTTTCCACAAGCTTCACATACTTTTGGCCCGCATCGGCCAGAATGGTGACGCTGGCAGGTGTTGCACTTGGGCTGGGTGCCCATATATCCCTTTCCTTTCTTCCCACTACCAGCTGTAACCTGAGCTGGCGCGTTTGGCTCTCATTTCTTAACAACTCCACTAGTGCCTTGTTTGAAGTTCGAGAACTTTCGTTTGTTACCTCCTGATGACTCGACGTGAGTCTCTTTCTTCTTAGGCTCAGCATCATCGAACTTGTTCAGGCGAATAGCCTCCTCTGTGAGAGCCACGCTTAGATCAATTGCCTCAGTAATTGTCGCAGGCTTGGATGAGGTCACCATGCTTATGATTTGAGGAGCTAATCCCCAAATGAAACGTTCAATCCGCTTGAACTCCGGAGTGACCATGTAGGGTACCACATGCGATAAGTCATGGAACCTTTGAACGTATTCTGCGATCTTTGGACCTTCCATTTTCAAGTGCCAGAACTCAGTTTCCAATCTTTGGATTTCAGCGCGAGAGCAGTACTTTTTGCGCATAAGTTCCTTCAGTTCGGTCCAGGTTAGCACGTAGGCAGCAGCTTCACCAAGTGTCTGCACTTGCCAATTCCACCAAGATAGGGCTCCATCCAAGAATAGCCCCGAGATGTAGGTGACTTGCTGGTCTGCTGCACTTTTGCTCATGCGAAGAACAGATTCAGTTTTCTCAGCCCAACGAACAAAGGCGACAGCACCTCCTATGCCATCAAAGTTGACCGGTTTGTAGTCTAGAAACTGCTTATAGGTGCACCCTGCACACACATTGTAACATGTGAACGACATTAGCATCTTTGCTATAGATATCCAATTAGGTCATGGTATGTCTAAATGACTTAGTATTACCATGAGGCGGGTTGTTATTGTTGCCAGTGTTGCCAGAGTTGCTTCCACTAGTCCCTCCTTGAGAGGCGGCGTATTGTGCGATGGCAGCAGCGATAATTTGCTGGAGTTCTGCCTCATTGGTAGGCATCGGCGTTTGACGTCTCGGCGGCATCTTCTAAAAGATGGGTTTACGTCGGTCAGGCCATAATAAAGATCCCATGTTATAATACGTAAGTCAGGTCATAATATAGCGTACATATATAATGATAGTAATAGTACATAACATCTCATGTTATAAGCATATCAATCACACAACATCCCATGTTACAAACATCAATCACACAACATCCCATGTCATAGAACATAAATAATCAAATCAAGCATCAAATATGATGAGAATACTGCGATTGCCATATATTGAGATCACATAGTTAGCGTACAAGTACATCACAGTGTCATACAACATCAGTCGACTAAGGGCTACATCTCCCTAGTCCAAAAGCTATATCAAATCAGTGTCAATACATCCCATATACATGATCAACAAAAATCAGAATCAAAATGTAGTCTCCAAAAATGTTGTGCAGTCAAAAGCATTCGCCGTCTTCTCACCAACGTCTACCCATACGGTACTGAAGAGCTCTACACGGATGGCGGTGGAGGAGGGGGAAAGTGAGTGTAAAACAAGCGACGCAAATGGAGCCAGTCCTCCTCCATGGCTCTCTGGGTACGCAACCAAGAAGCAACCTGCTGCTCAAGTGCCAAAAGGCGTGCAGCATAGTCTGGTGGTAAAGGTCGAGACGGCTGCAAAGGAGAGTGGGTCTGACCCTGGCACTGACACGGCGGCGGCTGGGCTCTCTCAAGCTCCTGTATGCGCTGCGCGTGTGCCTCGTGCTGGGCGACAAAAGACATCAAAACGTCCTCAATAGTATACCCCATATGGAAAGAATGGTAGGGGTCGGTCGGTGGCATAACAGAAGGTGACGTCCAAAGAAACGGCTCACTGGTGGGATCAAAAGGTGCCACATGAAATGGAGAAAAAGGGGGAAAAGTAGCAGACGGTGGTATAGCAGGGATAGATACCGGTACATGTCCAATGTCACACCCCGACCACGTAGAACATACAAAACGTGGCGGAAATGTCGGGGAGTGTTGTAACAGAATTAATCGTTTCAAATCCATAGCAATTAAAGTTTCGTTTTAAAAAAATCAATTATGAGAGTTTACATTGTTTAAACAAGAATAAAGGGTACATAACATAAGTTAACTAATTATTGTCTCGTTTTAAGTCGCTAAGGCACGAGTCCATCCTAAATGTAGCATGTATCAACAATCATTTCAAAGCAGTACCTGAAACATGTGTAAAAACGAGGTCAGCAAAGAAATGCTGGCGAATACATTGGTTTTGTAGGAGTGTCGAAATCATGGCTAGTTTAGACGTTGCAATACTTTATTTAAAAATCTTGTTTTGAAAAGAGTATAATATTGCAACTTAATTAACCAACTCAAATCAAGCTGTTTATAATTTGTAAAACCTCGTAGCCATGACTCTTAACCCATAAACATTTGTTTTAGTAAATTATTTGAAAAACAATGATAAGTTCTGATGATATGTATAAATAAGAGAATAATGCATGATTAAATGAATAACCATGTAACATGAGTTTGTATAAGATATGTTGTTTGTAAAACAATGTCTTGTGAAAAGTATGTTATTTGTATAAATGTTATATATATTTCAAACTGAAATGATTCAAATAACGTTACAGTATGTAATACCATACAAGCACTTATATATAGGAAGTACCAGCGGCGTATCCACCATGCTTGTATCATATTACACACGCATCGTTACTTAATCACTTAATCAAACTAAACCAAATCGATAGATAGATAGTACATTAAATATACCTTCGTTGTTCAAAGAATAGATTTAGATAGTATAGTACAAGTATACTTCGGATTTATAGATAACATATCAAAATATGCTTTGGGTGTGATAAATAACATATTAAACTATGTTTTTGTTTAGTAAATAACATATTAAAATATGCTTTGGATGGTTAACAAAATATATGTTGGTTTGTACAATACCACACATGAGAGTATATCAAAATATACTTTAATAGTGTGATTTGAGAATTCAATCAGACCTGGTGCATCAAGATACACCTTTGAGACTATAGAAATACCACAAAGGCAATTCCTATTTGGATGGAGCAACAAATTGGTTTCAGACATTCCATGACAACAGGAATGGGGTGTCAAATCCTATAGCGCTATATCATACTAACAATCGGTCTGGTGAACATAAAATAAGTACAATTCAACAATTTATTTTATGTTCTTTGAGAAAACAATGTTTAAATCATAGATAGTCATTCAATTGGTCAATAGATAAGTAATAACATGTATAATCAATTATACTTTTGGAAAACATGAAAGTAACAGATAGGTACACATGCTTCACCCCAAAACAGTTTGGAAAACAGTAAAATAGGGGAATAATGTACTCGCCTGAGATTGCTCAGATGTCTAAAGATAATCACCAAGTACTGTTAGAGATCTCGGAATATCAAACGGTACCTAATTTAGGTAACTACATTAATAAACCGGACCTAGATCGGAAGACTGGGTAGCATTAGGGTTTGTAAACCAAACGAGTGTAGAGACTCGTGTCATTTGGTTTAACAAAGCCTACATACTAAATGAAACTTAACCTGAGTGTCTACGACCCATTACGACCCGTTTAGGTAGCTTATGCTACTTTAACGCGTCGTTCGCGTGAAACGCGTTCGGACCGCCTAACTAGCCCTATGACAAGTATTATATGCCTAAACATGTTACATAATCAGTTACGTGACAAAAGTTTAGGTTACATATGCTTAATTACCAATTATACTTGAAAAGGGTATTCTGGTAATTTACCTAAGGCATATAAACTACCTATCATACAACTACTTAAACGATGTGACCATAGGGTATAACCTCGGAAGGTTATTCCCTACCTACTATGGTCACCTAATGTGTTTGGTCGGATCCTAATGATCGACCAAACTGGGTCGGGTTCGAAGGTATAGGCGATTTATTAGATCGCCTACCCTACGACCCTAGACAACGTGGTAATCAGTAGGCATAGTCCCAAGGGACTATGACCATCGTGATTACAATCACGTTGCGAAGTTCTAACGAACTTCGCATTGACCATTACTGGTCAACGCTGAAAGTCAAACAAAGTTTGACTTTCTGACTCGAAAAGCAGTAAAATAAGGAAAAGAACGAAAGAATACTTACGAAGGGTCCCCGAATGCTAATCCCGATCCAAGAACTCAGGTATGAAACAATGGTTTCAACTTAGAGCTCTCAAAATCAGAATTCTAGTGAGAAATGCAATGGGGGTGGATGGGTATATATAGTTTTCGGTGAACCGTTGAGATCGTTTCTTGAATAAGGGGAAAAGATCTAATCCGTACACTTGTTGAAAGGTTATGGTGCCACAAATGCTCCTTAACTTTGTGACACATCATCTTAAAACATGTGGTTAAGGATTAATTGGTTGCATCTTGTGATTAAAACACTGAATCTGGTCCAGAAGGGGGCTCGCGTGACGCTAAGGCCCGTCGCGTCACGCTAGGCCCCTGTTTTGGCAGATTTTGCAGAAATGGTCCCTGCACCTAGTTTAAGCGATTTTCGATGCGTTTGAACCCCGTTAACCTCATTTCAAGGCTCTAAAATGAAGTTAAAGTATAGGGAACTCAAAACATACTCAAAAATATGCCGGATGATGGTTCGTTTGGTCGTACGAACGCGATGTTCGCTTAATTACGACGGAATGCGCATAAGCGCGAAAAACGAACCAAATGACGCGACGAATGGATTTTTCTTAAGGCGAACACTAAAATATAATGTAGTCATGCTCACATAAATTTTTGGATGTCCGGATGTATTCAGAACGTAAGTTATGCGCGAAAATGCAAACTTGTGCACTTTTTGACACTTTTAGTCCCTGAATGTTCCAAAAGTTTATTTTAGCACACCGAACCCATCAAAGCCTATTTCTAAGCTATGTAAAGGATATTTATGGTATGTTTAACTTATGGTCATGTTCCGGAATGTCTGTTACAGTTCAAATTGGCATACTTTCGCAGTTTGTCAACTTTAGTCCCTGTAAGCGATTTAACTTTGATTTCACCACACCAAACCTTCCAAAACTTATATCTAAGTTATGTAAAGGATATTTAAGGTATGTTAAGCCTATTTCACTATTCCGGAGTGTTCGTTGCATTAAACTGGTTATATTTACGCATCAGTGCGCGTATAACCTTCCAGAAAGCGATTTAGGGTTTGAAATTGAACAAGAGTTGATATGTGTAAAAGATACACATATTTTTACAAATCCCAAGTATGAAATATAATATTTCATTGGTTTGGTATTTGTTTGATGGTTGAAGTGGCACAGGTGTTACAGTCTCCCCTACTTTAGGAAATTTCGTCCCGAAATTTAATTCTAGAGGAAACTTGTGAAGACAGTTGTGACCGTTTCGCCTTCTAATAGTTCCATTGAACCCTTAAGTAAAACTCTGGGCCATGTTAGGATTCTTAGCGAATTTGTTAACCCTCAAAGTGAATTCCTTGTAGTAGTAAAACATGGAATTTTTTGAACCACCGACAGAAGAACGTTTCTTATGAAGACTTATCATTTGAAACTGTGTGTGTGATTGAGACCAGAATTGAGAAGTGTGAGAATAAATGACATCGTTCAAAGTCCGAGACTTCTCCCGTATCATTATTCTTGTCACTTTAGGTCTTAACACATGACAAAACTTCTTGTGGTTTCTGTGCACTGAATTCCATAATTATGTAGGCCTCCATAATTACGTAATCTCTTGCACAGTCCGCACAGTCCATTTCATAATGCATAGAGGAAAAATCAATTGAATAAGCATGAAGCGACTTGACTAGATCACCAAAGGATCTTTTTAACTAAATCAACGAACGATCTTTTTAACTAGATCAACTCATGATCTTCTTAACTAGACCGTCGTACGATCTCCTTAAATAGACCACTTAAGGGATCTTTTCAATTATATCATCATATGATATTTCTAATCAGATTTTCAAAAATTAATCTGTTTAACTAGTCCTCCCAAGGGTCCAATTATAGAATAGTACTTTAAAACCCAAGGGACTTGACTACAACGTAGAAGTCCATTAAGGATTTATGATAGTAACTTTGGATATCCTATTATGAATCTCTCATATGTAATATAAAAGACTCTACGAGGATTTGGATGGATCACATACAACCACAAAACATGTAAGAAAACACATAAGCACATAATTAGTTAACTTGATTCTTTAATTTGTTGTCTTTGGGGCATGGATATTTAAAGCACACTAGAAATCCAATCCATGAATTTCATTTGGTACTTTAATCATTTCCAAGGATTCATCTAAAAAGATAGAAGGATTCTCAATAAGAGTTTGGCTTTGTTTCTTAGAAGAAACAAGTGTTTAAGGTTCTTGCGGAGATCACAAGTGATCATAAAATAACTGAACCATACGAATAGTTTGTCTTTGAGTTGACATCATAAGATTGTATCCAACGATCACACAATCGTATCAGTTTTGCAAAAATAAAAACGACGAATTTTTTTTTATTTATATAACAACTGACTTGTCTTTAAACATCATAAGATAACAGCCAAGGAAAAATAACAAAACACTAGTTGTTTACTGCCGCATCATTGTTCATGTTTGCCCCATTGACGTTGAACACTCGTCCATGCGCTGGAGGTGCGTTAACAAGTCTTGGGCAATTGTTCCTGTAGTGGGTAAGGTCACCACAATTATAACATGACCCCGGAGGGAACCGTGCTTGAACAGCAGCAGGGTTTGCAGCAGCTTGATTTGCATAACGACAAACATTGATCAAATGTCCCAACCGCCCACAGTGGGTACATTTGTGACACTGCTCTTGCGCTAGATGATGACGGTTGCACTTGTTGCACAAAGGTGCAGTACCAACATAGTTTTGCCTTTTGCGAGGTTGTGCTGGTTGGTTTGGTGCAACCTGTTTGTCTTGAGCAGTTACAGCGCAGTTCTGAGAGGCTTTGCGCTTCTTCTTCTTGGACACCTCAGCATTTTCTTCCTTTGGTTCCACATGAGCAGTCTTGTCAGTTGGTCTTGGGTCGCCCTTCCGAAACAGCCTTTTCTTTCTGATGTGGGATTCAGTCAGAGTGGCAGACAGTTCAATGGCTTGTCTGACAGTAGTAGGGTTACTACCAGTAACGATATCCTGAACTAGATCAGGAAGACCATCTGTATATTTCTCGATCGCCTTATCCACAGGAGTAACCATAGCAGGACACAACAGACTCAATTCTTCAAAACGGTCAGTATAGGCTCGATGCTCGCCACTGTCTTGCTTCAAATCATCAAACTCCCTCTCCAAAGCTCGCAGTTCATGAGGAGGGCAAAACTCCTTCATCATAAGAGCCCTAAGCTCAGCCCAAGTCTGTGCTAATGCAACCTCAGCACCGCGATCTCTCATCACCCCGTTCCACCATGTAAGAGCCCTCTTCTGAAACACACTCGAAGAAAACTCGACCTTACGATTTTCAGGACACAGAACATGACGGAAGGTATTCTCAATGCTCTCGAACCACTGAAGAAGCCCAGTTGCTCCCTCAGAACCACTAAACTTGAGCGGTTTTGCCGAGTTGAAACTCTTGAAATTGCATGGAGCATTGTTGTTGTTGATGGTTTGCATCATTTGAGCATAAAGATTTGGGAAGGCAACAGCCATTTGCTGTGCGATGATTTCTGCCAGTTCGGCATTATCCATCTGATTGTCGCGTCGAGGAGGCATTCTAAAAGAGGAAACATGAAAGGAAACGAGTGAGAGAATTTAGACGAAAAGAATGAGATGAAACAAATCTGATGAAAGCAAGGATAGTGGTCATTTGTTCGCATTACAAAGCAAACAAACTACACACAGTGACTAATCAAAGTAAATGGGTCAAAAATAATGTATCGCGAAGACATGCTCGCCTATAAGTGAACACTCATCCCAAGAATTCCCAGGTAAGCACAACTGGTCTCGCGTCTGATGAGATATATACGAAGTGCTTGCCTAGACAGAAAACCCAGAATACAGGCATTCACCCTTCCAGTTTGCACGTGTTCACATTATTTAAAACCCAAAACCTTGACGAAGTTTTGAAAACTCAAAGCGGTTCAAAACCATATAATAGAGAGTTCAAAACCTAGTAATCAATCATCCTAGAACAGATGATTAGTTTTCAAAGCGGTTTTTGAAATTTATGTTTTTGTTGCGGTTGTCGCCTAAGGATAGGCGACAGTATTGTTTTATGACTAAACGCAAGTAAACTCGCGTTAGGGTCCTAAGAAGGTTATAGACTAGGTCAAAGCATTACTAATAACCTTAGTCCCAATAACCATTGGCTCTGATACCATCTTTTCTGTCACACCCCGACCACGTAGAACATACAAAACGTGGCGGAAATGTCGGGGAGTGTTGTAACAGAATTAATCGTTTCAAATCCATAGCAATTAAAGTTTCGTTTTAAAAAAATCAATTATGAGAGTTTACATTGTTTAAACAAGAATAAAGGGTACATAACATAAGTTAACTAATTATTGTCTCGTTTTAAGTCGCTAAGGCACGAGTCCATCCTAAATGTAGCATGTATCAACAATCATTTCAAAGCAGTACCTGAAACATGTGTAAAAACGAGGTCAGCAAAGAAATGCTGGCGAATACATTGGTTTTGTAGGAGTGTCGAAATCATGGCTAGTTTAGACGTTGCAATACTTTATTTAAAAATCTTGTTTTGAAAAGAGTATAATATTGCAACTTAATTAACCAACTCAAATCAAGCTGTTTATAATTTGTAAAACCTCGTAGCCATGACTCTTAACCCATAAACATTTGTTTTAGTAAATTATTTGAAAAACAATGATAAGTTCTGATGATATGTATAAATAAGAGAATAATGCATGATTAAATGAATAACCATGTAACATGAGTTTGTATAAGATATGTTGTTTGTAAAACAATGTCTTGTGAAAAGTATGTTATTTGTATAAATGTTATATATATTTCAAACTGAAATGATTCAAATAACGTTACAGTATGTAATACCATACAAGCACTTATATATAGGAAGTACCAGCGGCGTATCCACCATGCTTGTATCATATTACACACGCATCGTTACTTAATCACTTAATCAAACTAAACCAAATCGATAGATAGATAGTACATTAAATATACCTTCGTTGTTCAAAGAATAGATTTAGATAGTATAGTACAAGTATACTTCGGATTTATAGATAACATATCAAAATATGCTTTGGGTGTGATAAATAACATATTAAACTATGTTTTTGTTTAGTAAATAACATATTAAAATATGCTTTGGATGGTTAACAAAATATATGTTGGTTTGTACAATACCACACATGAGAGTATATCAAAATATACTTTAATAGTGTGATTTGAGAATTCAATCAGACCTGGTGCATCAAGATACACCTTTGAGACTATAGAAATACCACAAAGGCAATTCCTATTTGGATGGAGCAACAAATTGGTTTCAGACATTCCATGACAACAGGAATGGGGTGTCAAATCCTATAGCGCTATATCATACTAACAATCGGTCTGGTGAACATAAAATAAGTACAATTCAACAATTTATTTTATGTTCTTTGAGAAAACAATGTTTAAATCATAGATAGTCATTCAATTGGTCAATAGATAAGTAATAACATGTATAATCAATTATACTTTTGGAAAACATGAAAGTAACAGATAGGTACACATGCTTCACCCCAAAACAGTTTGGAAAACAGTAAAATAGGGGAATAATGTACTCGCCTGAGATTGCTCAGATGTCTAAAGATAATCACCAAGTACTGTTAGAGATCTCGGAATATCAAACGGTACCTAATTTAGGTAACTACATTAATAAACCGGACCTAGATCGGAAGACTGGGTAGCATTAGGGTTTGTAAACCAAACGAGTGTAGAGACTCGTGTCATTTGGTTTAACAAAGCCTACATACTAAATGAAACTTAACCTGAGTGTCTACGACCCATTACGACCCGTTTAGGTAGCTTATGCTACTTTAACGCGTCGTTCGCGTGAAACGCGTTCGGACCGCCTAACTAGCCCTATGACAAGTATTATATGCCTAAACATGTTACATAATCAGTTACGTGACAAAAGTTTAGGTTACATATGCTTAATTACCAATTATACTTGAAAAGGGTATTCTGGTAATTTACCTAAGGCATATAAACTACCTATCATACAACTACTTAAACGATGTGACCATAGGGTATAACCTCGGAAGGTTATTCCCTACCTACTATGGTCACCTAATGTGTTTGGTCGGATCCTAATGATCGACCAAACTGGGTCGGGTTCGAAGGTATAGGCGATTTATTAGATCGCCTACCCTACGACCCTAGACAACGTGGTAATCAGTAGGCATAGTCCCAAGGGACTATGACCATCGTGATTACAATCACGTTGCGAAGTTCTAACGAACTTCGCATTGACCATTACTGGTCAACGCTGAAAGTCAAACAAAGTTTGACTTTCTGACTCGAAAAGCAGTAAAATAAGGAAAAGAACGAAAGAATACTTACGAAGGGTCCCCGAATGCTAATCCCGATCCAAGAACTCAGGTATGAAACAATGGTTTCAACTTAGAGCTCTCAAAATCAGAATTCTAGTGAGAAATGCAATGGGGGTGGATGGGTATATATAGTTTTCGGTGAACCGTTGAGATCGTTTCTTGAATAAGGGGAAAAGATCTAATCCGTACACTTGCTGAAAGGTTATGGTGCCACAAATGCTCCTTAACTTTGTGACACATCATCTTAAAACATGTGGTTAAGGATTAATTGGTTGCATCTTGTGATTAAAACACTGAATCTGGTCCAGAAGGGGGCTCGCGTGACGCTAAGGCCCGTCGCGTCACGCTAGGCCCCTGTTTTGGCAGATTTTGCAGAAATGGTCCCTGCACCTAGTTTAAGCGATTTTCGATGCGTTTGAACCCCGTTAACCTCATTTCAAGGCTCTAAAATGAAGTTAAAGTATAGGGAACTCAAAACATACTCAAAAATATGCCGGATGATGGTTCGTTTGGTCGTACGAACGCGATGTTCGCTTAATTACGACGGAATGCGCATAAGCGCGAAAAACGAACCAAATGACGCGATGAATGGATTTTTCTTAAGGCGAACACTAAAATATAATGTAGTCATGCTCACATAAATTTTTGGATGTCCGGATGTATTCAGAACGTAAGTTATGCGCGAAAATGCAAACTTGTGCACTTTTTGACACTTTTAGTCCCTGAATGTTCCAAAAGTTTATTTTAGCACACCGAACCCCTCAAAGCCTATTTCTAAGCTATGTAAAGGATATTTATGGTATGTTTAACTTATGGTCATGTTCCGGAATGTCTGTTACAGTTCAAATTGGCATACTTTCGCAGTTTGTCAACTTTAGTCCCTGTAAGCGATTTAACTTTGATTTCACCACACCAAACCTTCCAAAACTTATATCTAAGTTATGTAAAGGATATTTAAGGTATGTTAAGCCTATTTCACTATTCTGGAGTGTTCGTTGCATTAAACTGGTTATATTTACGCATCAGTGCGCGTATAACCTTCCAGAAAGCGATTTAGGGTTTGAAATTGAACAAGAGTTGATATGTGTAAAAGATACACATATTTTTACAAATCCCAAGTATGAAATATAATATTTCATTGGTTTGGTATTTGTTTGATGGTTGAAGTGGCACAGGTGTTACATCCAAAAGGGTGAGCCGAAGAACCCTCTCCAGGTCGCGCTGGAGGTGTAAACCGAGGAAATGAAAAGGAGGTATCAATGTGACGGGCATCAATGATCTGAGGGGGAATAGGTGGAACCTCGTCATCAGCAGAAATCCACCCATGCTGGGCGTGCTCATCTCGTGGGTCCATCTGTGCCACAAAAAGGGCACGGTCAAACTGAACTGGCATAGGATCATGGTGAGGTGCAACAAGAGGGTCAACTGGTGCATCAGCAATAAGTGGGGGATCAACATGATCAGTAGCAATGACATGATCGCCCTCCAACAACGGAGCATCTATAGAATGATCATCAATAGGTGGGTCAGCAATGACAGGCTCAATAATAGGTGCGTCAGCATGAACTGGGTCATGCTCAAGCACTGGGTCTGGAGCAGGGTCCAGTGGATGCTCGGGATCATCGAAGGCCATCTCAAAATCAAACTCAGGGTCGATGGGATCAACTGGGTCTACTGGGTCGACTGGATCCTCCATAGGCTGATCCATGGGTATAAACTCTATATCCTGATCTGGGTCGAATCCTGGGGGAAAGACAGGATCGGAATCCTCCACATCATCGTGGTCGAAAGCAAAACTAGGAATAGGGGCAACAGAGGATGCCTGGTCGGGATCTGATCCATGTGAGAAGTGCTGCGCACTCTGGGTGTGTGAAGGTGCGGAGGCCACAGACTCGAAAGAGTCTGGGACCGGAGAGTGAGCAGGTGACTCCTCGGCGGGAGCATCTGCGATCATCAAGAGATCACCAGCAGCAAGAAGGGCCTCACCCTGAACATCATCCTCTAAGGGCTCGTCATCAAACAGATCGACGTCGCCATCATCGTCGGCATCGAGAAGCAAATCGTAAGCAGGATAAGAAGCAAGCGGTATGGGAGCAGGGATCTCCACTAACGGTAGGTCCCCGGCCAAAGGGCCATCAGCGAGCTCATCAGCACCATCAGGTAAGGCAAAGGGCTGAAAGTCATCCTCGTCTGTGCTAGTAACGTCGGATGTGTGGACCTCGTGCTCTGAAGGCTCTAGGTCATCTGATACTATAGGTCTAGGTCCTGTGGTGTCTGAGTCACCTATGCCAGAGGTGTCCATGGTGTCTGTAACATAAACACAAACATGTACAAACAGTCAATCATACAATCAAATAATCACATAAGTCACCAAGTAAGCATTCAAATAATTCTCCTAGTCCCACTAGCCTCCCAGCCTCTCAGACTGCTCTTCCTAGTCCCACTAGCCAAATTCTCCCAGCCTCTCAAACTGCTCTTCCTAGTCCCACTAGCCTATTCTCCTAGTCCCACTAGCCAATTCTCCTAGTCCCACTAGCCAACTACCTCGATCTATCAGATCGAGCCTCGGCCTCCAAGACCGAGCCTCAGCCTTCAAGACTGAGCCTAAAAACAATGAATAAAATGTGCTCAACATTTGTTTGTAAAATTTTTGGATCTGGACTTAAATGGTATGCAGTAAAAATGTTTTCGTGAGAGCCCTAGTGATCATAGTCTAGACTCGAGAAGGAATCCTAGTTCGCTATGATCAGAGCTCTGATACCAAGCTGTCACACCCTGGCTTTGCGGAAGCGTGGTTAATTTGGTGTGACTTCTTAATACCATAGCTTAACCATAACAAAGCTATATGATATAAACCATGCAAGATCATCCATTCGATTAAGTTTTAAAAACCAAATACAATAACATTGTCTTAACGGAAACACATCCTAACGACATAAACATTGTTCAACAAACACAACATAACATAAACATAGTTTAAGGACTGTGACTTGTCCAGGAAAGAGTCACATTCCCTAAACCCGGATGACCTCGTAACTAGTGCAGCGGGAAAACGTGTCATACCGCGCCAGATCCTTTAATTCCCTGAAATACATGTAAGTTGAAAAATCAACAATAATGTTGAGCGAGTTCATGTGTAAGTGAGTAAACAAACCTTTGTATATATAAAAATCCTGGTATGTAGCAAATAAGGAAAAAGAGATCACCAATGGTTTGCAAGGCCATTGATATGTGTGAAGTGCAAGTAGGAAGACTCAAACCTAGCAGATTTTGCGTTGGGCACAAAGTGTAAGGATCAGGTTCGCGACCTAACTGAGTCGGTTCAGAGGAATTCCATCAAATACAGGTGCGGAAAACAAGTATTTGACTTAAACACAGCTGAATCTTCACTTTAACTCTGATTATATTGATAATCGATCACGAATACAATCAGTTCTCACACCGGCAGCACCTCGGTATGGAAATTCAGAATTGATACTTATGATTTCGCTTGACCTTGACCTTCTATATATAGACATCAGGATTTCGCTTCAGCATGACTCAAGCGAAATCTTATCATGTTGATTTCGCTTGAGCTGCTTCAAGCGAAATCCCTTCAACATTCAAATGTTCAAGCGAAATCTCACTAATTCTATCACATTTTCTCATTTTACATGCCCTGATCTAATCTATCTAGTCTAAGACTCGATACAAGACGAAGTCGACATATGTAGTGCACCAACAGACTCCCCCTCAGATGTTGACGAGTCGACTATCGAGTCACACCAATGCTGTGTCTTCACATCTTCATTCTTGATCAGTCCCCGGGCTTTTCTCTCTCTATCTTCTTCTCCAGAATCTCCTGGCTCTATCAGACTCCCCTTCACGATTTGCTGGCATTCATTTGTTCTTCAGCAACATCTGCTTTAGGATCAATGTCTGACTCAAATGTTGTTTACAAGATCATTGCCTGGCTTTTATCTAATTCTCTTGATCAGATCTCTTGATTCCTTAAGTTTATCAGCATCAGCAGCTAGCAAACTTTAGATTCATGATCAGATTCTGACTTTTATAAACTTTGAATGAACTAACCTGGCTCACCTGTAACAATCTTAACCCAGAAATAAATTTTCTAAATTTAACAATTTAAATGCACCAACAATCTGATATAATCAGATAATTCTTTCTCATATCACAAACCAATGATGAACCAAATGTAGGTTTTTTTTAAAAAACATCAAATTGTAAGGATTTTAACCAATCTTTTTAACATTTTAAGATTCACTCCTCCTCACAACCAAGTCATCATGTTTAGCACTTGAAATTTTGATAATCAGCTTTCCAATATCTGTTGTCAAAAATCTTTTTGAATTTTTCAAAATTTATGCTAAAACACACTAAAAATCTTTTTGTAATTTTTTATTGTAAAGGAATGCAATAAAGAAATATTTACAAACAATATTTTTGTGAGTTTGTGCAAGAGGATCATATCAGTTTCTGAGACATATCACTAACACCGTTAAGCTTCATTTCATATTAAGTTCTAAACAATTTACCTAGATTGTCAGTATGTTTGTCCACTTAAATTTTCACACAAAGTTCAATTGATCCGAGATACGTTGTTAATGTTTTAAACAACTTAAACTTATCCGTGTGTCCCACTACTTGAATATACTCCCATATCCAGATCCCAATATTCAGTCTTACAGGTGAGTATACCACAGATGATATCTGTCAGGGGAATAAATTATAGTACGAGGGCCGTGAGAGCTCAGGTCGATACTCCCGTATACGCAGAGAGATGACGGCTTCGACTTTTGGTGTGTCCCCTTTAGAGGATCTTTTTGCATTACAACAGCAGCGACTATCAATTTTATTGTTTCATCAGCTTACTGAGGGCGATGCTATGTTTCAAGCATTTGCAGAAAGCATTATCCGGGGACTAGGTCAGAAATTTCTTTCAGCAGAAGTCCCGGGATAATACCCCAGATATCACTGAGCATAAAGACCTAGTATCTCAGAATAAGGGACCTTTCAAACAAGATTTCAGGGGTTACCTATATATCCAAGTTTGTGTTAACCCACAGAACAAGCAAGTTTGAAATTTAGGTTTATATCTCGTCACAATCTACTAAATGTGCAAAAACCTACTGACATATCCATAGTAAGATTGTTTATCACATTTTTCTTTACATTTCTTTAGCATGTTGTGATAGTCCACTGATGTACTATCATTTCCTCTATATGCAACAAAAACTCATTTTTGAATTTTATCATGTTTTTGTCTTTTCAAAATTTCAAATGTTTTTGGATTTTCTGAAATTTTACTCCCCCTAAAATGCAAACACATTTTAGGAAATTTGAAAATAAACTGTACAATAAAGTGACAACTGATATCAA
Organism: Helianthus tuberosus; assembly: GCA_030545235.1. Lineage (NCBI taxonomy): Eukaryota > Viridiplantae > Streptophyta > Magnoliopsida > Asterales > Asteraceae > Helianthus > Helianthus tuberosus. Next base: position 151,815,788 of record CM060393.1, read on the forward strand.
ATCGCATCAAATCGCCATTCACTCAGCATAAACAATCAGAACTTCCCCTATCACAAAACTATTTTCTCATTTAGATTTCAAAACACTTAAGTTTGTTTTAATCAAAATGATTTTTCCGGAAAATAAGTTTTTATGATATAATCATTTGTATATTCGGGGTGTGGTTCATCACATTATCTTTCAAAATATCAATTGTAAGTATGGTCCAATCAAGTTCAACTTAATGACCTTAATTAACCTTTTTCATGTAAGCATTTTCTATACCAATTGTAAAAAATTACCACATGTAGGAATGTTACGTCTACATCACCATTTTACCAATCATAATGCCGATTCCTGCTTCGCACTTACCAACCTGGAAGCTCCGGCGTAGTCATACATCCTGTAAACATCCAAACACTATCAAAAACTTTTAACCAAAATCTTCAAACATTAGAAAGATGCCGATTCCTGATCCACGATATAAACTTGGGATCTCCGGCAAGTCCTAAGACTTTAAGGAAAGCAAACTTCCACCCAAGTCTTCTTAGACTTGGTGGCTTCCAATTCTTGTGCAGTAGGGTTGTAAGTTGCCTTTTTAGTTGCATAAAAATCTTTAACCCCCTTTACTTTCCCATCAAGCATTTTCTTGAAAATTTTCTTAACATTTTCATTAAATGTTTTTTCAATATCAAAATCTGAGCTTTCAACTTTATCAACCATTTGTTTAATCTCTTCCAAACTCAATGATTTAATATCAACATCATTCATCAATTCTTTGAGCTCATCTTGTGACTCCTCTGATTTTGTGGAATCAGAATCATCGCCAGATTGTACATCTGATTTTTTAACAATCCATTTTTGATTGTCTTTTGCACTCTTTTTGTACAATCTTTTAGAATTTTCACCAATTTCATTCTTTGAATTTTCAACAATTTTGATGTTTGTAATTGGTGAATCATTCTTTTCAACCACTTTTTCTTTAAGTTTTTCGGATACTCCCTGTTTTTTGTTGACTTTGTTTGGACAATTATGAGCGATGTGTCCAACAACTTGACATTGAAAACAAGTTCTTGTGTCTTTTGGTTGAAAAACTCCAGTTCCTGTCCTTTTCCTTTCAGCAAGGAACTCTTGATTTGATTTTTTCAAAGATAAGCTATTTGACTCCTCTTCATAGCTTTTTCCTGCAACATATGTCATTTTTGATTTAAAATCTCTAACATATTTTTCATTTTTACGATTTTCAGGTGGAATAAAACCAAGACCTTTCTTTTTGTAATTACAATTTTGATTTGTTTTCTTTTGAAAACTAGAATCAGAATTGTAATTCTTTTTTCCTTTTTTCTTGTTTAACCTTTGTTGAACTCTAGAAGTATATTTTTTAGATTTTTCAATAGATTTTAGATCCTTAATTTCAGAAAAATTAATTTCCGTCATTTTGAAAACCTTTTTGATCATATCAAAACGAACACTTCTAATCGGAAACTCTTTGTCAGAGTATAATTTGTCCGAATCATTTAAAGTATATGCAACTTCAAATGTTTCATCATCCAAATTTGCCTTTGATAACAAAAATTCTTTACTGTAAGACCGTTTTTCCGATGTTTTTGAACTGTTAACTGACGAACTTGAACCTCCAGACTCAAACTTTGACTCAGACACCTCCTCAGTATCCAACACCTGATCGACCACCTTTTTGATTAACTCAGACTCATGATCAGTATCAGATGAGGTAAACGTGATATCAATGTTATCTGGTAAAACATCAGTTGTCTCTGATTTTAACTTTATATTGACTGCTTTTTCGACTTGCTCCTCATTTGGTTTTCTAGGAGAATACCCTTCCCAGATAGGAGGCGGACACTTGTTGTATTTAACAGTCGATTTCTTACCAGTCTCATTCTTTTGCTTCTCATCCTGAAATGCTTCAAAACCTGCAACAGTAGGATAAACTCGATCAATAACATAATCAGAACAAGAATAACTCAGTAATAACCTTCTGATCCTTTCATTCTCAATTTTTTCTTTCTCCAACTCTTGCTTTAGACTAGCATTTTCTTCGATGTAATGATTAATTGCCTTTTGCTTTGTCATCAATGTAGCATTCGTCATCGTTAAAGCCTTTTCTCTTTCAGAATTCGTTGTTTGAAGACCTGTCACTGTTCTGTTCAACACGCTATACGATTCTTTCACATAGCTGATGTCAGATAGTAACTTTTCTATCTGTCTTTCTCTATCAAACAAAGTCACATCTTTTTCTTCACAACTCTTACACATTTCCAAACATTTCTTGCAAGGCTTTTCCATTTCAATAATCTTCTCAACCTCAATTGTTTTTACCACTTCAATTACTTTTTCTACTCCAGTTACTTTCTCAGTTTCAATCACCTTTTTTTCATCCACACTTCTAACTTCTTCATTTTGAACAACATTTTCAACCTTCTCATCTTGTTGTTGTTCTTTTGCAGCTTGTTTCTCCTTCAGTTGTTTCTCCATGCGATCTGCAAAATAAAAATGAAAACTTTCAGGAGAAAGATGTTTTTTAGCAATGTTAATATGTTTCTCTTCCTCATCATCACTGCTACTCTCCATCGGTGTTTGATTAAACTCTACAAATTTTTCAGACTCAGCATCTGAAACACCAGAATCAGATGGTGTTTGATCAAAAACAACTTCTTTTTCTGAAGTATCTTCATTTTGCACACTCTCATCTGTACTTAATGGGTCAGAATCAGCACTTTCTGAACTTTCTTCAGATGTACTCGATTGATCTTTCATTTTTTCACCAATTGATCTCATCCAAGTAGCAAACAAATCTGGTTCTCTAACAATCTTTGCAATGAAAGCTTTGAAATCCCCCTTTTCATCAACAAACATATCCCAGCTAAATCCTTCAGGTAGTTGTTCATCAATTTGGTTCACTATACATGCTGTGCTGTTAGAAGAAATGTAGTTGCTCCAGTTGAAATCTACCAAGCATCCTTTCTTTGAATCTTCAATCTTTCTACCATGAGCCGTCTGTAATTCTTGTGTCTGACCAACTTGCTGATAAATGGCTTTCCGGTAGTAGTCATCTTTCCCAAATGGATTCTGAGCACCACTAACTTCTCTGTTCTTGCATTCCCGCTTAAAATGACCTTTTTCCCTGCACCTGAAACAAGTAACTTTAGATTTATCAAAACCTAAAGTAGAAACACAAGCATCAAGAAAGTCATTTCTCCCAGTAATTGTTTTGAACTTTTCAGCACGTCTGAGAACACTTGCAAGACACCATTTGATATCCATTAGTTCCATCTCTTCAGCATCTATTTGGTCGTAATCCTCTTTAGTAAGCATAGGATTTCCAATTCGACCAGCCACTAAACCTTCATATGAGATAAGCACGGAACCAAGTAATGCCATATGATCTTTCGCAATGTCTTCAGAAAAACTTTGACCTTCTGGAAGATTTAGAGCTATGTTGCATTGAATCACACAACCATTTCCCATCTTTGTGCTTTGAGACTGAAAACTTTCTGATGGGCTTTTCAGATTAACACTCGGATACAATGAGAAACCACTGTTGCTTTTGTTTGAGTTTTGATCAGTCTTTTCTGTAGAATCTCCAACACTATAAGCAGTCTGAATTTTCGGACTTCTCTCAGCTTCTGAAGTCGGAACACTACCCTTGTAATACATCTTTACATCTTGTTGACCACTTGGATTATTCATCCTTGCGATCTTCTGTTGTTCTAAATCTTGACTTTCAATCTTTTCAATGAACTGAGAGATTGACAACCCTTCATAAACTCCGGTATTTTTCAGTATCATCAAATATGTTCCCCACTCTTTCTGAGGTAAAGCATCAGCTAGCTTATCCACCCATTCCTCATCTTCTTTGTTAATGTTCATCATTGACATTGTTCGAACTAAATGACAATAACGTTCAATGAGTTTCTTTGTATCTTCTCCGGGCAAACTTGTGAACAAATCAAACTCCTTTTTAAGCAATGCCTTTTTGCTTTTAATCATGTTTGCACTACCTTCAACTTTGACTTTTAAAGCATCCCAGATTGACTTTGATGTTTTGTCATGTTGAAGTAGTATAAAGATGTCTTCTTTGATAGCTTGTTGAAGCAAACTGATCATCATTTTTTCAGCTCGATACATTTCCCGTTCTTCATTACCAAACTCTGAAATCTGTTTTACTGTCTCCATTTCAGTACGTGGTAGCATATACTTTTTCAGAATACATTCCCATGATCTCAAATGATTTGCTTGCACCCAGTTTTCGAAACGATCTTTCCATCCATAGTATTCCTCAATGCACATTAGCTTCGGGGGTTTCTGAGTAGTCCCCGTTTCATTTTCTGAATTCATGTTCTGAGCAATGGAAGATGAACTAGGCGATGTTGCAAATGCGTTGTGGAAATCGTTATCCATGTTTCAATTTCTTTCAAGCGAACTGATCAATTGAACTTTCTTCAAGCAAAATAATCTGTCAAACTGGTTGAAGCGAGACCTTTGAAGCGAAATTGTTCAAGCGAAACTTTCAAGTAAACACTTTCTGAAGCGAAATCCTGAAGTGAAACACTTGAAGCGAATAAGAACCCTGAAGCGAGATCCTTGAAGCGAAAACAAATAAACTTTGAAGCGAACTGATAAGTGTCGCTTGAAAGTTCAAGCGAAATCGTCCAACACAAACTTTGTTCTTCAAGCGAAATCCATTCGGATGTCAATTTTGATCACTTTTAGATTGAATTTGGCTGTGAAACTTTCAAGGGTTTGTTATCTTGTACTATTAAACAATCCGTGAGAAATTGAATAGTTTTTGACCGTAAAAAGATTCTGAACTTATGAAAAGAAGGTGTAGAAATACGAGAATGATGTCAATTTCAGCTGAAATCCTGCAGAACTCCTCAACTGGCTCTGATACCAATTGTAAGGATCGGGTTCGCGACCTAACTGAGTCGGTTCAGAGGAATTCCATCAAATACAGGTGCGGAAAACAAGTATTTGACTTAAACACAGCTGAATCTTCACTTTAACTCTGATTATATTGATAATCGATCACGAATACAATCAGTTCTCACACCGGCAGCACCTCGGTATGGAAATTCAGAATTGATACTTATGATTTCGCTTGACCTTGACCTTCTATATATAGACATCAGGATTTCGCTTCAGCATGACTCAAGCGAAATCTTATCATGTTGATTTCGCTTGAGCTGCTTCAAGCGAAATCCCTTCAACATTCAAATGTTCAAGCGAAATCTCACTAATTCTATCACATTTTCTCATTTTACATGCCCTGATCTAATCTATCTAGTCTAAGACTCGATACAAGACGAAGTCGACATATGTAGTGCACCAACACAAAGTCACCCCGAGGTCCGTACTGTTGGGCCTGGGGTTGGGCTCGCTACACCCAGATAGATCTACCGCTTACGTCCCTCGGTCCTACAATGAGGATTAATGGCCTCCAGTTCCCGCCTACCCACTCACATGATCTAAGTAGTAAACCTCCTTACGCTAACCATACCATGTATAAAGTACTTGTAATCAAAGTAACATGTATTTCACCCCCGCAGTTTAGAAAACTGAAAACAGTTAAGAGAAAAGGGGGACATGAACTCACAGTGGTGCGTCTCTACCAGGTATACCTCCAAATCAAGCAGCTGTGTGACGACCTACACGTACTAACTCTATTAGACGGACGGCCATGCCTTAGCTTTAAGGTTTAAGTTTTTGGGAAATAGTTAGACAACTATTTCGTGTTTACATTCTGTATACTTGGTAGTCATTTTCCTTCCCAAGGATGGGGGATTTAATACATGCGTATTCGTAAAATTTCGAAATATATTGTTAAGTCTTCACTTAAAATATATTTTATTTCTAACTCCAAAATATAAATATTCTTCTCAAAAATATTATATTTTAACTCATATGATTTTCTCAAAGTAATACTTTGTCAAAATTACGCGTTCATAAATATTTCTTAAAATGCGTAAGTTACGTTTTAATGATCGAGTGGTAATAATAATTACCGGTGTAACTTATATATTTATCGTAGAGACGTTCGTATTATTTTGGATTCGTTAACATTTGATAGTATTATTTTTACCCTAAAAATAATACTAGTATTTTCACAAAATAATCATAAACACACATCAAGTGACTTTATGAAAAATATATACTAAATATATATTTACCAAGTTTTATTTTGTGAAATCCCACCTCCGATGTTTTGTAAATATAGTCGTGGCGAAATCTATAATTTGAAAACAAGTCGAAAAGTATTTCTAACACTTATAGTGAAAATAATTCTAAGTGTTAGGTTTTTAGAAAAATTTCGCCAGAGTTTCCTCTGTAACTGGAGGTGGCCACGCTTTCAAGCGTATCATTTTCTTTTACAAATCAAACCAACAATTTTCTCAATCAACAATAAGCATTATTCAAACCATTAAACTAGTCAAAATAGATGTAAATCGCAAAAATACATGAACTTGTGGTTTTTCCAAAATATGTAGTATCTTTCCATTATTTTTAGTGGATCTTTTGTATAAATCAACCCGGTTTCGTAAAAGTCTCGTTTTTAAAGAAAATAAATTTCCACAACTTCTTGTCAACATTTACAAAAATAGTTCTTTCGTCAAAACTTTGTGTTACACAAGTGTCTACGCACTTGTGTGTTTACAAAAGCACTTTTGGTTATGTAAGATCCGTCTTTAAAAGTATGTTTTCTTTGATACTTGGTTCTTTGAAAATACCGCTTGTAGATACGTAGATCTACTAGTTTTAAACACTATTTCACAAGCTAAATCGCTTTTACACAAGTTCATGATTCGTGTGTGGTAGAGTTTCATCCTTTAACCCTTGTTACTTCCAAAACAACCTTATGTCATGATACATGATCATGACCAACCCGGGTTAAATGACGATCCGAGCTACCACAACATAGATCGGGTCCAAATAATCACACAAATCAATTACTACAAGATTTACACAACATATGAGCTTTTAACCATCACTTTTAGTGTTTTTAGTAGACTTTTATGTGTCATTTTGTAAGATTACGAGTTTTAACCGTTACAAATCATATTAACCACTTCAAAATAGTTCGAGAGGGTGATTATAGCAACTTACTACTAGCTCGAGGCTAGGGAAGGATCTAAGCGCAAAAAGAGAGGATAAAAGCAACGAGTAGAGGTCCTTCGCCTTCCGAATGCACCAAGACTCCTTATACGTGATCCTTAACGCTTGTGTGAACTTGGAATGTGAAGATCAAAATCGAAAATATGATGGGTGTTGAAGGGGGGGTTCGGCCGTGAGCTTTCTAGGGAGAGAGAGGGAGTGTTGTTGTGAGTTGTGTAGTGAATGATCATGTGTGCAAGAGTTAGAACTTATAGGCAAAGTTAAGGTCATGGTCCATTGGATTTTATGCTACTTAGATATTAAACAAGAAGATTAAAATAATCATAAGGGTACAAAGGGTGTCCCCCCTCTTGGGGACGGTTTGGTTAAGGGGGGGGGGGGGTAGCTAGTTCAAATCCAACCAAAATAGTTAGTGTAAAGTTAGGTTAATCTGGTTAGTTAAGTGATTAACTCGGTTACTAATGTGTTGTGCTTTATGGCGGGTGTTAGGGTATTCAGGGACCCTAACTGGCTCAGAAAAAGACAAATAATGTTAATGACAATATTTTCATGTTCCAGGTATAATCCGGTTGTTCGGTTGGATAGTAATCCGTTAAAGTGCTTAACGAAGCTTTAAAGTGTCGTTATTATTATTTTTAGTGACACAACTTATTCCTGACACTTTGGAAAGTGTCTAGTAACATTTTTCTCATGTTTTGGCACTTTATTAGTTAGCTAAAAGCTGGATTGTTTATTAAAGTGCTGAGTTTTTGTGCTTAGAGCACGTTTTAGGCACATCCAGTCATTGTAACTTATTCCTAGAGACGCAGTTCTACAACCCTTGTATCCCTACACTCACCACTAGTGTAGTAAAATATTTCTGGCTCATACAGGCCTTAGAGGCAGTGTCTGCCTGATGCTGGCTCTATCAGCATGTTCAATAGGTTATCCGTTTATAGTGCTACTGTGCTTTTTGTGCATCATGTTTGTCACTAAGGTTCAGCATGTAAATAATGTAGTGACGGTAAGTAAAGTATGATGCAAGTAAGTACATGTATCAGTATTCAAGTAGCAGTTTATCCACAAGATCAAGCAAGCACCGTAATTAAGCAGTAATTAATTATTAATTAAGTCGTACGGATACCTGGTTTAGTGAGGGTTGTCACAAAAGGGTAACTAAACCTACTAAAAACACTACCAAGTTACTACAAGTTTTGTGAAAGATCAAGTTCATGTTGTTATGTAAATTGTTTAGGGTTGATTGTTTGTGATGATTTTTGAAAAGAAAATGATATGCTTTAATAGCATGGACACCTCTATTTTTAGGGGGGAACTATGGCAAAATTTTCTAAAAATATAAACACTTAGAAAAATATCTTATAAACAAGTATTTACAAGTGAGTTTTAACTATGGTTTTCAATACAAACTTTGCCATAGATTTTGTTACAAAAATATCAGTATTGGAGGTTGGTTTTTGTAAGTAAAAATGAATAAATATGTATTTAGAAGATATATTTACATTAAAGACACTTGTGTGAATATTTGTATACTTGGTGAAATAGTTATATTATTTTAGGGTAAAATAATATAACTTAACAAAATACCATGAAATTTATTATCCAAAATAATACCAAGAATATCAAGGAATAAATATATAAGTCACACACTTAATATTGTGAAACCGAACGATAGAACGTAACTTATATAATACTCCGGAAAATATCGTTACAAATATATTTTTGGTAAATATTATTTTGGAAACGAAACGAAATGAAAGTATGATTTTTATTACAAGGTATATCATATTTTCAACAAGGAGAAAATATACTACTTTTGGGAAAAATATATATATTTTCTTGGAATACATTAGTTATGGATAAAAATATGTTAAATATATTTTCTAAAGTGGGACTTGGAAATATATTAATTTCGAACCACAAATACAATAATACGAAATTACATGTATGAAATACCCCCATCCTTGGGAAGGAAATACTTGAGAAGTACTGTTACAAAAATATTGTTTAACAATTATTCCAATATTTAAATATAATTTAAGTCTACCTGCTATCCTTATGTAATTTGCCCTGATGATTGAAATGAAATTACTTAAAAAAAATATTTAAGTTGAAATATTTTTTATTTTAACAACAAAATTATAACTTGGGATAATATTAAAAGAAACGTAACTCAAAAATGTAAATACAAAGGCAAGGCATGGCCCGTTCGTCTAATAGACAATAGTACATTGTGGGGAGTCGTGTTTGCTGAAGAGATTTGGGTTACGATTCCGAAGACGCAATACTGTGAGTTCATGTCCCCCTTTTCTTTAAACTGTTTTGTTTATTTACTTCGGGGGTGAAATACATGTTACAAAAGGATTACATATAATACAATTGGTATGGTTAGCCTAGGAAAGAACCATAGATCAAGTGAATGGGTAGGCGGATACTTGGGACCATTAATCCTCGTATAAGGACCGAGGGGCATGTGTGATAGATCTATCTGGGTGTAGCGAGCCCACACCCATGAGGACCAGGGTGGCCCATAGGGTGACTATGTCTTCCATCCGGAAGCCCGGCACAACTTTGCTAGGTTTGAGTCTTCCTACACTGTCACACATATTAGTGGCCTTGCAAACCATTGGTGATCTTTTCCTTGTTTGCTATCATACCGGGATTTTCATACTTACACTGTTTACAAAGGGTTATACATACATATACAAAACACACGAACTCGCTTAACTTTTGTTGATGATTTTAAACTACATGTATTTCAGGGAACTAAGTGGATATGGCAGGTGTTTGCATGTTTTGAAGCTGCGTTTAAATAAAAGATGTCATCCGAGGTCGTAGGGTTTAAGAGATGTATCTTACTCCTGGACGAGATACATGGTCCTAAGCTCGGGTTGGTTTAAGTTATGTTGTCGAGTCTTCGTGAACTCATTAGAACATATTATGGTTTGTAACTTGAATTTGGTGTCGATGTTTCAAACAAGTGTGTTGAAGTATTTTCAAACTTAATTTTTATGGATGAATATCTTTTGGTTTTATCATATAGCGTTGTTATGATTGAATGCTATGGTATTAAGAAGTCACACCAATAACCACGCTTCCGCAAAAGTCAGGGTGTGACAGCTTGGTATCAGAGCTTCGATCGTAGCGAACTAGGATTCTTTCTCAAGTCTAGACCACGATCATTAGGGCTCTCACGAAAATGTTTTCACAAACATGTTTTCATTGCATACACAAAATGTCCAGATCCAGGAAACAAACATTTTTACAAATAAAAGGCACAAAATACATTTCAAAGAATTCGTTTATAATTCAGTCTGAGAGACTGCGGAGTTAGTCTGAGAGACTAGCTGGGTAGTCAGTCTGAGAGACTGGGGAGTTAGTCTGAGAGACTAGCTGGGTAGTCAGTCTGAGAGACTAGGGAGTTAGTTTGAGAGACTAGCTGGGTAGTCAGTCTGAGAGACTGGGAAGTTAGTCTGAGAGACTAGCTGGGTAGTCCAGTTTGAGAAACTGGGAGGTTTAGTCTGAGAGACTAAGTAGTTCAGTCTGAGAGGCTGGGTGGGATAGTCTTGGGAAGACTAGGATGCATACATGCTTACATTGTTGATACTTACATGCTTATTTGATGATTGTTGATATACGTGCATATGTTGTGATTGCTTTGTTACAGACACCATGTCCTCCTCTGATAGTGGAGTATCAGATACCGTAGACCCTATGGCCATAGTTTCTGATGATGAGATCATCCCAGAGGATGAGGTTTTTACGTCTGACACTTCGAGTAGCGATGATGATGATTTCCAGCCGTTTGCTTTACCAGATTTTGGCGATGATATACCGCTAGCTGATGGTCTTCCTGGCGAGGATCTACTTCTTGTTCAGATCCCCGCTCCTTTACCTCTTGCTGCATTTCCTCTGAAGGATCTGCCTCTTGACGCTATGTCTGACGACGACATCGATCTTTTTATTGAGGGTCCCCCTGAGGGTGCACAGGATGATGGAGCTCCAGTCGATGATGTCATTGTCACTCCACTTGTCGAGATTCCAGTCGACGATGCTATTGCTGTTCCGCTTGTCGAGATTCCTGTCGTTGAGATTTCATCTGACCATTCCGGTCCAGATTCATTCGAGTCCGTGTCATCTACTACTCTACACGCACTGGGATTACAGCGTTATCCCACCGATTCTGATTCCGACATAGCTATGTCTGCCGCACCTGTTCCTCCACAGGACATCGAGTTTGATGATGAGTTTGATCCAGTCTTTCCACACAACTTTGACCCTGAGCATGAGATTGAGTTTGTCCTCGATGATCAGCCTTTTGAGGCACCTGTCGTTCCTGACGATCAGCTCTTTGATATACCCGCTGATCTTGAGCTTGCACCAGCTGACCCTGAGCCTTTGATTGCACCCGAGCATATACCTGCTTATGATCCCCTGCCTGAGCAAGACCCTATTGACATTCCAGTTGTTGCACCACTATTACCTGACCCTCTACCTGCACCCGCAGATCACGCTCCTTTTGCTGACCATATAGATCCCCGTTATGCATTCACCCACAATGGGTGGATAGAGGACGACGATGACTTGCCTGCTTTTGTTAGGCCTGTTACTCCCCCACCTGCACCTACTCATGCACCTATTGATATCGCCCCGTTTCACCCACATGTGTCTGACATACACCGCACCGATCTACCGGTCATGTTCCTACAGGATATCCCTCCACCCCGTCCAGGGGAAGGACCGTCTAGCCAGCCATCTGGTCATATCCCACCAGTGTCAGCTGCTTTTCCTTTCGTGCCACAGTTTTCACATACTGCACCTTTTGCTGCTGCACCATTGGGCGAGCCACTGATTTGGTTTCCGCCCAACACGATGCCGGTTTCTAATCCATATCATCCCGTCCATTACACTTGATACACGAGAGATGATCTGCTTTTGTCCTTACAGCTCCATCAGGAGATGTTGTGTCGCAGAGTCATGGATCTTGAGAGGATTTTGCGTCCTCCACCTTGCACTTGCCCGCTCCTCTTTTACCATACCCAGATTTTGATGTTCGTTTCCTTACTATGGAGCAGGAGATCAGCTATCTGTTGCATAATGTTCATGCCGTCGAGGAGGAGCTAGCGCATCTGCGTAGTTTGCTTTTCGTTCCTCCACCTCCTCCTCCTCCACCATCACCATAGCAGTTTTTGGTTTTATGCAGGTAGCATACTTTTGGTGAGAGTGCAGCTATTGAGCCTAGATTGCACAGCTTTTTGAAGACCACATTTCTTTTGACTTTTGATTATTGTAGTTTGATGGATATTTTGGACAAGGGTGATGTGACCCTGTAGTCATTTTTGGTTGTGATATGATACATTTGATGAACTTGTAAAACTGTAATTGTGTTCATTGATATATGAAAACTCAATCGCAACATTCTCATTATATACATTGTTGGATTACTTGTTTGTGTTATGACATGGGATGTTATGTGTTTACTTGTGTTGATGAATGTTATTACATATGCGTACTACATACTTATATGCATAAGACCTGACCTATACAAACTTCTTATAGAAGATGCCTCCTCGAAGAGATAACACACTGCCTACAACTGAGGCCGAGTTACAAGAACGAATTTCACGGGCGATAGCACAACACGAGGCCTTACGCTCCGAGCATAGCGGAGGTACCTCGGGGAGCAACCCACCTCTTGGTAATGTTTAAGCCTCTAAGGACACATTACGTTACATTTGGATATTCCATGTGCGATCGCTAATGCTTACTGTGAATGATGTTACTTGTACATGCTGTACCTATAAGCAATTTCTAGACTGTAAGCCTCTGAATTTCGACGGCACCGGGGGTGCTGTAGCTTTTTTCAGATGGACGGAGAAGACTGATTCAATGATAAGAATGAGCAAGTGTGCTCCACAACACCAAGTCACCTATATCTCTGGATTGTTCTTAGACGGAGCGCTTTCCTGGTGGAATCTCCAAGTTTAAACCTTGGGAGAAGAGGCTGCTTATGCCATGACATGGGACGAAATGAAGGAACTCATGTGAAAGAAATACTGCTCCAGGGCTGAAATCCAAAAGTTGGAAACTGAGTTCTGGAATCTCAAGATGGATGTCCCGAAGATCACGGAATACGTGCAGAGATTTCACGACCTATCTCGCGTGGTACCATACATGGTTAATCCGGAATTCAAGCGCATCGAGCGTTTTATTTGGGGGTTGGCACCTCAGATTATGAGTATGGTGACAACGTCGAAGCCTGCAACAATAACTGAGGCTATTGATCTAAGTGTATCACTGACTGAAGAAGCTATCAGGTTAATCAAGTTTTCGATTTCTGACCAGAAAAAGAGGAGACTCACGTTGAGTCATCCAGTGAGAACAAAAGGAAGTTCTCAAATTTCAAGAAAGGTACCAGCAGTGCTAACAAGAAGGAAGAGGCAAACGCATCAGCCAAGGTCAAAACGGGTACTGAAAACAAAGGAAAAGGGTATATGGGTACTTTGCCCAAATGCGATGCGTGCCAGTTGCATCACAATGGACGGTGCTGAGCTGGTAGATGTGAGTCTTGTGGAAAGGTTGGTCATTCAAAGGAGACGTGCTGGGTTGGTACTGGTCGTGGTGGTCAGAGAGGTTATGGAAATGGGTATGGAAACCGCCCTCAAGGAGGAAATGGCGGTAATGGGAATCGTGGTAATGTTGGGAATCAAGCTGGTAGTGGAAACCGGGGAGCAAACAACAATCGAGGTGGTAATGGGAATGGAAATGGTCGAGGACCAGGTGGTTTTAATTTTGGAGACGTGGGGCATTTCAAGAGGGAGTGCCCAAAGCTCAATCAAGCTCAAGGAAGGGTTTTCAACATTGGAGCGAGAAAAGCTCGCGAAGATCCAAATGTAGTTACTGGTACGTTCCCTATCAACCAACGCTTTGCATCTGCACTATTTGATACCGGTGCCGATTATAGTTTTGTATCGCTAGAATTTAAGAATATACTTGGGTTGGTAGCTAGTAAGCTAGACATTCCGTATTCGATAGAACTAGCAAACGGAAAGCTAGTTGAAGTGAACGAAGTCATCAGAGGTTACGTGATAGAACTGGGAGAGCACGAGTTTACCCTTGATCTGCTGCCAGTCGAGTTGGGAAGCTTCGACGTGGTAGTAGGGATGGATTGGTTGTCGAGCAACTGAGCAGAGATTGTATGTCACGAGAAGATCATTCGCATTCCGATGGAGAATGGAGAAACAATTGTGGTACACAGAGAGAAGCACGATACGCCCCTAAGGATCATCAGTTGTTTGAAGGCTCGAAAGTGTTTGCAGAAAGGATATGTTGCCTTCTTGGCACACATTGTGGATAAGGAAGCCGTTGAGACAAAGCTAGAAGACATCCCAGTTATGAAGGAATATCCTAAAGTCTTTCCCGAAGACTTGCCAGGATTGCCACCGCAAAGGCAAGTCGAGTTTCACATTGACTTAGTTCCAGGTGCTGAACCTGTAGCTAAGGCACCTTATCGACTTGCGCCTTTAGAAATGCAAGAGCTATCAACACAAATTCAAGAGCTATTGGACAAGGGATTTATCAGACCATGCTTCTCGCCTTGGGGAGCTCCAGTTTTGTTCGTTAAGAAGAAAGATGGTAGTTTCCGTATGTGTATTGACTACCGGGAGCTAAACAAATTGACCATTAAGAATCGGTATCCTTTGCCAAGGATTGATGACCTGTTCGATCAACTGCAAGGTTCAAGTTTTTACTCCAAGATCGATCTTCGATCAGGTTATCACCAGTTGAGAATTCAAGAGGAGAGTATTCCAAAGACGGCCTTTAGGACCCGCTATGGACACTACGAGTTCCTGGTTATGCCGTTTGGGTTGACGAACGCGCCAGCAGTATTCATGGATTTGGTGAATAGAGTTTGTAAGCCGTACCTCGATAAGTTTATGATCATGTTTATCGACGATATTTTAATCTACTCGAAGACGAAGGAAGAACATGAGCAACATCTTAGAGCTATCTTAGAGCTGCTCAAGGAAGAGAAATTGTACGCAAAGTTCTCGAAGTGCGAGTTCTGGTTACGCGAGGTTTAGTTCCTTGGTCACATGGTTAACGGAGATGGAATCCATGTGGATCCCACAAAGATCGAGGCGATCAAGAATATGGAGACTCCAAAAATGCCAAACGAGATCCGTCAGTTCTTAGGTTTGGCAGGGTATTATCGCAGATTTATTAAGGATTTTTCAAAAATTGCTCAACCTTTGACCTCCCTTACACAGAAAGACAAGAAGTATGAATGGGGAGACAAGCAAGAAGAAGCATTCCAGTTGTTGAAAAACAAGCTTTGCGATGCACCCATCTGATCCCTACCCGAAGGCACTGACGACTTCGTGGTATATTGCGACGCCTCGCGTCAGGGTTTAGGCTGCGTACTGATGCAACGACAGAAGGTTATAGCCTATGCTTCACGCCAATTGAAGGTTCATGAGAAGAACTACACCACACATGATTTGGAACTAGGCGCTGTGGTGTTTGCTTTGAAGATCTGGCGACATTATTTATATGGCACGTGATGCATAATCTTTACTGATCACAAGAGTTTACAGCATATATTCGATCATAAAGAGCTTAATATGAGATAGAGATAATGGGTAGAGATATTGAATGATTATGATTGTGAAATCAAGTATCACCCAGGGAAGGCGAATGTGGTCACAGACGCCTTGAGTCGGGAGGAAAGAATCAAGCCCATAAGGGTTAGGGCTTTGGAAATGATTATTCAAATGGATCTCTCATTGCGCATTCATGCTGCGCAGAGAGAAGCTCTTAAGGAAAAGAATCTTGAGAATGAATATCTCCGTGGGATGGAGAAGCAGTTAGTACCCAATGAGGAAGGAACGTTGTGCTTCATGGGAAGAATTTGGGTTCCCCTCTTCGGTGGTCTACGAGACGTTATTTTTGATGAAGCTCACAAGTCACGGTACTTGATCCATCCAGGATCGGATAAAATGTACCAAGATTTAAAGGATTTCTACTGGTGTCCGAGATTAAAGGGTGATGTTGCAACGTATGTTGGCAAATGTTTGACTTGTGCCAAGGTAAAGGCCAAATATCAGAAGCATTCAGGTCTTCTGCAACAACCTAAAATACCCATGTGGAAATGGGAGCAGATTTCAATGGACTTTATAAAGAAGTTTCCAAAGACGCCAGAGGTCATGATATGATTTGGGTGATCGTAGACCGTCTGACGAAATCTGCACACTTTTTACCGATCAGAGAGAAAGATAACACTAGTAAGCTTGCTGAACTGTACCTAAGAGAGATAGTTGCACGACATGGAGTGCCTCTCTAAATCATTTCTGATAGAGACGGAAGATTCGTGTCAAGGATTTGGCAATCCTTCCAAGAAGCCTTTGGTTCTCAGTTGAATCTGAGTACTGCATTCCATCAGCAGACTGATGGCCAGAGCGAACGAATGATTCAAACATTGGAAGACATGTTACGAGCTTGCATGATGGATTTGGGTGGTAGTTGGGACACTCACTTACCCTTGGTAGAATTATCGTACAATAACAGCTACCATGCGAGCATCCAAGCTACACCATTTGAAGCTCTCTATGGACACAAGTGTCGATCACCGTTATGCTGGGCAGACACGGGTGATAGACAGCTTGTTGGTCCTGAATTGGTTCAAGAGACGACTGATAAGATTACACATATCCGATAGCGCATAAAGGCGGCTCGTGATCGACAAAAGAGTTACGCGGACCAAAGGAGGAAACCTCTGGAGTTTGAGGTAGGAGATATGGTTTTGTTAAAGGTCTCACCCTGGAAGGGTGTTGCACGCTTTGGGAAGCGTGGGAAATTGAACCCAAGATACATTGGACCGTTCAAAATCCTTGAAAGGATTGGTCTTGTAGCTTACAAGTTGGACCTACCCGCAGAACTGAATGGAATTCATGACACATTTCATGTATCTAATCTGAAAAAGAGTCCAACTCAAGAAACAGTTGTTATTCCTGCCGACGAAGTTCACATTGACGACACACTCCACTTTACTGAAGAACTTGTTGAGGTTACTGATTGGAAGGTTAACAAGACACGCAGGAGTAGTGTTAAATTCGTCAAAGTTCGTTGGAACGCGTGACACGACCCAGAGTTTACTTGGGAGCGTGAGGATCGCATGAAAGCAAAATACCCACATTTGTTTCCCAAGACCCCTGCAGCTAGTAGCAGAATTAAAATTTCGGGACGAAATTTTCTTAACAGGGGGAGAATGTGACAACCGTAAAAAATACAGGTATCCGTACAATTAATTAATGTTAATTAGTGCTTAATGACTGTGCTGAATTACAACTGATAACTTAAACTGCTTTCTGATTACTGCATCATGCTTACATGTGCATCACATATTACATAATGTCACCTCATTATCACATGCAAACTTTATTGACATATATGATGCACAAAGCACAGTTAGCACAGTTAACGCATAAAACAGGAATATGCTGACGGGGTTCAGTACATAGACAGACAGTGTTTTGAGACCCAGTATGAGCCAGGGACAAGGTACTATACTAGTATGGTGTGTAGGGAAGTAAGGACCATAAAACTGCTTCACTAGGTGATAGTTTAAGTGCCGGAAAGTGCCTAAAACCCACTTAAGGTGCAGAATTCTGCATATTTCAGCAAAATTCAGCAATTTAACAAACTAGTAACATGCAAAAATATGGCAAAATGGTCCTGAATGCTTTCCTAAGTGTCGGGAATTAAAGGTGTCACAAAAGGGTACTTAAAGATCACTAAACGATATAGTTTGACACTTTAAGGAACCGGTATCTAACCGAACAACTGGACATTACCCGAAACACCAAAATTATACTAGAAGCATTGTTTTAATGTTTCTGAGCTATTCATGATCCCCGAACACCTTAACACCCACTAAATTATCTAGTAACTAACACTTGTAACTATATACTTGGATTTGGATTTGGATTATAAACTAACTAATTGGCTCAAAGTTACACTTAGACCCCCCCCCCCATATGCTAGTAATCGGCCCACATATCTAAATTGGTGGGATTTTATTTGAATTGTTAAATAGATTGTGTCTTGTACTTTAAGAACATTAAACCTATTGGATAAAACACTTGTTGGATGAGCAAGATTATAAACCCCTAGATCCTCCTTATCCTTCACACTTCAAAACACCAACTCTTCTTCTTCCTGTCCTAGTCATTCTCGGCCGAACCCACCACCATCTACCACCATCATCAATCATTCAAGCTCATCCATTCTAAGGCCACACAAAGGTGTTCAAGGGTGCATAAGGAAGCTTGGTGGCATCGGAAGTGGAAGGACCTTTCTCACTTGCTTTTATCCATCATCTTTGTCACCTTCATCTTCAAGAGTTCATCCCTAGCCATAGAGCTAGTAGTAAGGCCCTTGTAACCCTTTGATACTTCTAATTTTGTTGGTTAAAAGATGTTATACATTGATGATCATGAAGAACATTAAAGAACCTAATGAAGAAACATGAACATAAGCTTAACATATGATGAAATCTTGATGAAACTATGTTGTTTAGTGTATGTATGATGTTTGATTGATTATTTTCTTGAGATTATGATGTTGATCATCATAAGGAGCTTGCTAGATTGTGATTAAACACATGATCTAGCAAGTGAGAGGATGATTATTTGATGAAACAGGATGATCATCCTCATGTGTAAGCATGAACTTGAAAAATAAAATGATTTCTTGAAAAATAATAATCAAGTGAGTTGATAATCTTATAGATCTAAGAACAATGAATGGTTTTCCGAAAGAACCAAGTTCAAAATGTGATTTTTAGAAGATCTTGGTTCTTACTTAAACTTACACTATTTTTGGCGATAAAACAAGTGTAGAAACACTAGAGAAACAAGAAGATTTCATAAAGAAGCATTTTTGTAAAATATGTTTACAAGTTGTAAACACCCAAATTTTTCAAGAATAAGATTTTTAAACAAGTAAACACACTTTAAAGGGTAACTAAACCTACTAAAAACACTACCAAGTTACTACAAGTTTTGTGAAAGATCAAGTTCATGTTGTTATGTAAATTGTATAGTTTTTGCACTTGGTAAGTATAAGTTGTTTAGCGATTGATTGTTGATTGATTGTGATGATTTTTTAAAAGAAAATGATATGCTTTAATAGCATGGACACCTCCATTTTTAGGGGGAAACTGTGGCAAAATTTTCTAAAAATATAAACACTTAGAAAAATATCTTATAAACAAGTATTTACAAGTGAGTTTTAACTATGGTTTTCAATACAAACTTTACCATAGATTTTGTTACAAAAATACCAGTATTGGAGGTTGGTTTTTGTAAGTAGAAATGAATAAATATGTATCTAGAATATTTATTTACATTAAAGTCACTTGTGTGAATATTTGTATACTTGGTGAAATAGTTATATTATTTTAGGGTAAAATAATATAACTTAACAAAATACCATGAAATTTACTATCAAAAATAATACCAAGAATATCAAGGAATAAATATATAAGTCACACACTTAATATTGTGAAACCGAACGATAGAACGT
Organism: Helianthus tuberosus; assembly: GCA_030545235.1. NCBI lineage: Eukaryota > Viridiplantae > Streptophyta > Magnoliopsida > Asterales > Asteraceae > Helianthus > Helianthus tuberosus. Next base: position 151,835,483 of record CM060393.1, read on the forward strand.
AACTTATATAATACTCCGGAAAATACCGTTACAAATATATTTTTGGTAAATATTATTTTGGATACGAAACGAAATGAAAGTATGATTTTTATTATAAGGTATATCATATTTTCAACAAGGAGAAAATATACTACTTTTGGGAAAAATATATATATTTTCTTGGAATACATTAGTTATGGATAAAAATAAGTTAAATATATTTTCTAAAGTGGGACTTGGAAATATATTAATTTGGAACTACAAATACAATAATACAAAAATACATGTATGAAATACCCCCATCCTTGGGAAGGTAATACTTGAGAAGTAATGTTACAAAAATATTGTTTAACAATTATTCCAAAACTTAAATGTAATTTAAGTTGACATATTTATTATTTTAACAAGAAAATTATAACTTGGGATAATATTAAAAGAAACGTAACTCAAAAATGTAAATACAAAGGCAAGGCACGGCCTGTTCGTCTAATAGACATTAGTACATTGTAGGGAGTCGTGTTTGCTGAAGAGATTTGGGTTACGATTCTGAAGACGCAATACTGTGAGTTCATGTCCCCCTTTTCTTTAAACTGTTTTGTTTATTTACTTCGGGGGTGAAATACATGTTACAAAAGGATTACATACAATACAATTGGTATGGTTAGCCTAGGAAAGAACCATAGATCATGTGAATGGGTTGGCGGATACTTAGGACCAGTAATACTCGTATAAGGACCGAGGGGCATAAGTGGTAGATCTATTTGGGTGTAGCGAGCCCACACCCATGAGGACCTGGGTGGCCCATAGGGTGACTATGTCTTCCTGCCGGAAGCCCGGTACAACTTTGCTAGGTTTGAGTCTTCCTACACCGTCACACATATCAGTGGCCTTGCAAACCATTGGTGATCTTTTCCTTGTTTGCTATCATACCGGGATTTTCATACTTACACTGTTTACAAAGGGTTATACATACATATACAAAACACATGAACTCGCTCAACTTTTGTTGATGATTTTAAACTACATGTATTTCAGGGAACTAAGTGGATCTGGCAGGTGTTTGCATGTTTTCAAGTTGCGTATAAATAAAAGATGTCATCCGAGGTCGTAGGGTTTAGGAGATGTATCTTACTCCTGGACGAGACACATGGTCCTAAGCTCGGGTTGGTTTAAGTTATGTTGTCGAGTCTTTGTGAACTCATTAAAACATATTATGGTTTGTAACTTGAATTTGGTGTCGATGTTTCAAACAAGTGTGTTGAAGTATTTTCAAACTTAATTTTTATGGATGAATATGTTTTGGTTTTATCATATAGCATTATTATGATTGAATGCTATGGTATTAAGAAGTCACACCAATAACCACGCTTCCGCAAAAGTCAGGGTGTGACAGCAGGTAAAGCATCAAGCAGCTTGTCATTTTTCTCTATGTCAGAATAACTGTCTATATCATAATTGTCCATTTCTGACATCATATAGTAGTATCGAGTGATGATATCCTCAAGTGACTCATTTCTCATATACTTGAATATAGTATCGAGTGATGATATTCTCAAGTGACTCATTTCTCATATACTTGAATACCGCAAACTGCTTCTTCAGTAGATAAACTTTGTTCTTTTTGACATCTTCATTTCCCTCATATCTTTTCTCTAATGCATCCCACATTTCCTTTGAAGTAATGTACTTCTTAAAGGTATGCTTGATGCCATCTGGTAAGGATATTTTGATTGCAGCCAAGGCACTATTTTCAGCCTCATACATCTTTTTATCAGCATCTTGCATGTTAATGTAGCCTGTGACACATTGTCTGTCCTCAAAATCGTGTGTTGCGTTTGTTTACCCATCTACAATACAGATCCACATGCGTGTGTCCCGATATTCAATGAAAGATTGAAACATATCCTTCCATGTCAGATAATTCTCCACCTTCATCATCTTAGGTGGTTTGTTGGTTGTGCCAACCTCGTACTCCATCCTCGAAAGTTCATTCAAATTAGACATGTTCAACATTTTAACGTAACAGACTGGTAAAACCGTACAAGAAGTGTCAGAAAACAGTGATTACCAAATTATACCATTAGAATCGTCTCGAAATTACGAATCCAATGATATATAATGTCAAACACCAAATTCGAGATTTTCCAGACTTTTTTTTGTCCTAAAAATCCAAGGAATCCAACCGTGCAAACGGTTTATCGAGATGAGCTATGGATCGTTTTTTATTTGCGAAACAGTGAATTTTTATCGACGCTTGCCTAGAAAAATTCCACTTAATTACACCAGTTTTTAATTCCTCCAAACAATTTCGCTGAAAGGTCAAGATTTCTGATTAATTTCGCTGAGGACAACTTCGCTGATTAATTACTCCGGTCTGAAATTTTGCTATTATGACGACTAGTAAAGTCGCCAAACACCGTGAGAATGTCGCTGAGGACTATTAACACGGTTACCAAAGTCGCCTTTGGATTTTAAATATGCCTGTCACCAAGTTGCTAGGTCACAAAAAAGCTGGTTTGTTAGCATATTTATCAGAAATCAGCAACTTCTCCTCCAAGTCACTTTTAAAATCACCAGAATCAAATCTTCTCATAATTTCAGAAGATCTTATCTCTTTATAACCAAATCCTTCAAGATCAAACAACCAAATCAGCCAAATTATAAGAAAAAATATGAAGAACACGAAGAATAATCTTCAAGTCTTTCCAGCCAAAATTCTTTAACAAATCAAACAAAACTGTCCCGAAAACCTGCAAATCAGCAAAATTAAGCACGCAAACTGATCAAATCACAAACAAAAATGCATAAATATATCAGAAAATCAAAAACTTCAAAAACACTAGTTTTTCGGTTTCAAAAATTTTCGAAATTTTTCAGGTTTCTGCAGCCACCAATTCTAAACTGAGCCTCTTCAAAAGCCTAATTCTCTGATACCAATTTTAGGTCCCCTGGTTTATACGGATCGTCATAGAATTGTCAATCCAACTAGAGTGCGGATTCCTCAAGATCAGATTAGCACAGAAACGAGTAGAAAGCAGAATTCCAATTAAACTGATCTTTATTGATTATCAATCACACGAATTACAACCAACTAAGATCCTTGATTTCATCCAAGCCCTAATCCTTTCACGAAATTCCTCTCTAAAACTGTTTTTGGCTGATTAACCTAAACCCTAATGCAAAGCCTTGTTTATATAACACAAGGTTGCAACTTGTGTGACACCTGTGTCACTACGACCATCAAACAAATACCAAACCAATGAAATATTGTGTTTCATACTTGGGATTTGTAAAAATATGCGTATCGTTTACACATATCAATCCTTGTTCGATTTCGGGCTATAAATCGCTCTTTGGAAGGTTATACGCGATCTGATGTGTAAACATAACCAGTTTAATGCAACAAACACTCTAGAATAGTGACATAGGCTTAAAATACCTTAAATAACCTTTACATAACTTAGAAATAAGTTTTGGAAGGTTTGGTGTGCCGAAATCTAGTTTATTCGCTTACAGGGACTAAATTCGACAAACTGTGAAAGTATGCCGATTTGTACTGTAACGAACTTTCCGGAACTTGATCATAAGTTAAATATGCCCTAAATATCCTTTACATAGCTTAGAAATAGGCTTTGAGGTGTTTGGTGCGCAAAAATAAACATTTGGTCATTCAGGGACTAAAAGCGTCAAAAAGTGCATAAGTTTGCATTTTCGCGCATATCTTACGTTCTGAATACATCCGGACATCCAAAAATTTATGTAATAATTAAAATATTTTATTTTATTGATTGGCTTGTCAAAAATCCATTCGTCGCGCATTTTGGATCGTTTTCGCGTCCGTTACGACTTCCGTCGTAATTAACCGAACAACGCAATCGTACAGCCAAACGAACCGACATCCGGGATATTTTTGAGCATGTTTCATGTACCCTATGCTTTAACATCCTTATGGAGCTTAAAAATGGGTTTGACGGGTGTTAGAAGTGCCAAAACACGACCACACGCGCACAGGGACTAAAATTGTCAACTTTTGAAAGTTGCTTGTCTGCAGACCACATACGGTCCGTAGGGGATGGACCATATGGTCCGTAAGGCATCCCCAGACCAGCAGAAAGTTGATTCTAGCTTGATCCAGCTGTTCCAAACTTGTGCAAATGGTTTTGAGCAATTCTAGGGGCTCCCATGGTTTTGTAAATCAGTGGGCTTGATGTGTACGGCTGTGATTGAAGCTCGGTTTATGAGAAACGATCTTAACGCCTCTACCAAATCTATAAATACCCCTCCATAATTCACTTGCAACTCACACCTTTGAATCTGATTTCATCTCTCTAACTTGAAGTATTTACTTCATACCTGAGAGTAATCGGATCAAAGCTTCCGTTCTTTTACGTTTTAGCGTTAAAGTCAAACTTTGTTTAACTTTCTGCATTGACCAGTTTATGGTCAATGTGAAGTTCGTTTGAACTTCATAATGTGAGCGTAATCACGATGGTTATAGTCCCTAGTGACTATACCTACTGATTACCACGTTATCTAGGCTCAGTGACGAGTCGTAGTTTCGGCCAAAATGCGTATTCTTGCGTATTTTGTAACCAAACTAGTTTTAGGTATCAAAACCGTTTGTTTTGATACCAAACCTATTTTCTAACCTCGTTAAACATGTTTTAACATGTTTAGCTCGTCACTTTAGGTTTAGTGCTTATATAGGGTCGTAAGGTAAGCGGTCTAAACAACCGCATAGACTTTCGAACCCGACCCGTTTGGTCGATCATTAGGATCCTACCAAACACATTAGGTGACAATAGTTGTATAGGGAATAACCTTACGAGGTTATACCTTATGGTCACTTCGTTTAAGTAGTTGTATGATAGGTAGTTTATATGCCTTAGGTAAATGACCAAAATGCCCTTTTTACGCATAAATTCATTTTAAGCATATGTAACATAAATTTGGACATCTAAACTGATTAGGCAACATTGTTAGACTTGTTAAGGCATATAATACTTATCATAGGACTAGTAAGACGGTCCAAACGCGTTTTACGAGAACGACGCGTTAAAGTAGCGTAAGCTACCTAAACGGGTCGTAATGGGTCGTAAGCACTTAGGTTAGGTTTCATTTTAGTATGTAGGCTTTGTTAAACCATATCATATGAGTTCCAATACTCATTTGGTTTACGAAACATCATCCTATCCGATCTCCTGATTTAGGTCCGGTTATTAATGTAGTTACCTATATTAGGTGCCATTTGTTTTCCGTGATCCCTCTAGATTTGCTTGGTAGTTATTCAAGACTTCTAAGCAATCTCAAGTGAGTACATAGACCCCTCTTTTACTGTTTTCAAACTGTTTTGCGGTGGAACATATGTGCCTACTTGTTTTGCTATGTATGTGCTCTTAACATGTTAGCACATTGATTTCCGTATATTACATTTTGTCACATATGCTCATCCAGCATTTGGACACATTGTTTTACATTTTGAACCATTGTAACCGTTTGATCATGTGAACCGTTTGTGACCACTTGACTATGTGAACCGTTTGTAACCATTGGATTATGTGAACCATTTGTAACCGTTTGATTATGTGAACCGTTTGTGACTACTTGACTATGTGATCCGTTTGTAACCGTTGATTGACATGAACCGTTTGAAATATGTTTGAACCGTTGGGTTAGGGAAGTGATTAGGTAACGGGGCGGGTGTAATGTGTTAAAGGCATGGTGGATACGCCGCTGGTACTTCCTATATATAAGTGCTTTTAACACATTATATATCGTTGCGTTATCTAGATCACTTGGGCGAGGTTATCAAAACAAAGTTATATTACAAGGTTTTTTCTAACGATATATATACTATTCGAGTTTTTATTTCAAAAACGATTTACAATCTGGGTTTAATTAAACAAATGTTTTGGAGTTAAGAATCATGGCTACGAGATTTTATAAAGTATAACCAACTTGATTTGAGTTGGTTAGTTATGTCAGAATACTATACTTTTCAAAACAAGGTTTTTAATTAAGTATTGCAACATGTAAAACGAGCCATGAATCTGACACTCATACAAAACCTATGTACTCGCCGGCATTTTTATGCTGACGTATTTTCACATGTGTTTCAGGTATAATAGTTGATGATGCTTGATGATGATATTTGTGTACTCTCACATAGGATTGGACGAGGCCTTAGTGACTTAATAACAATGAAAGTCTATTTGTTCATGTTTTGTTTCTAATTCCAATGTAATGTCATACATTTAATTCAATAAACAAAACTGTTTAAATCCATGGTTGTGAAACAATGATTCTGTTACAACACTCCCCAACGTTTCCGCCACGTTTTGTTGTTTTACGTGGTCGGGGTGTGACAGAAAAGTTGGTATCAGTGCCAATGGTTATAGGGAATTAGGTTATTAGTAATGCTTTGACCTAGACTATAACCTTCCTAGGACCCTAACACAAGATTCTTGTGTTTAGATTTTAAAACAATACCGTCACTTATCTTTAAGTGACAACCACAATAAGAACACAAAATTCGAATCCGCTTTGAAAACTAATCATCTGTTCTTGGATGATTTATTATAAGGTTTTGAACCTTCAAAGTTTTCAAAATCTCGTCAGAGTTTGGGTCTAAATAATGTGAACACGTGCAAACTGGAAGGGTGGGTGCCTGTACCCTGAGTTTTCTGTCTAAGGCTAGAATGTTCGTACAAATCCGCAGTATCGGACCAGTCACTCTTACCTGGGAACTCTTGGGGTGAGTGTCCACTTATAGGCGAGCATGTCTTCATGATACATCATGAGGACCTATTTACTTTGATTCAGCCTTTGTGTGTCGTTTGTTTGCTTCTTGGTTCAAACAAATGACCATCACCCATGCTTTTGGTCGATATTTGTAACATCCTATTCTTACCTAATGCCACTTCACTTGTTTCCTCTCTTGTTTCCCCTTTTAGAATGCCTCCGCGACGCGAGAATCAGGTACCTATTGAAGAACTAGCAGCTGTCATTACACAGCAAATGACTGCTGCAATCCCGAACATCGTTGCTCAATGTAACCAGGCTCTCAACAACAACAATGTCCCCTGCAACTTCAAGACATTCAACTCAGCTAAGTCATCAAAGTTTTCGGGGTCTCAAGGAGCGACTGCACTTCTGCAATGGTTTGAGAGTCTATAGAGCACCTTCAGACATGTTCAATGTCCAAACGAGTGAAAGGTAGATTTCGCATCTAGTGTCTTTGAGAAACGAGCTTTGACGTGGTGGAACAGTGTGATGAGAGATAGGGATGCCGATGTGGCACTGGCTCAAACGTGGGAAGAGCTTCGAGCTCTGATGATGAAGGAATTCTGTCCTCGTCACGAGATCAGGGCCTTGGAAAGGGAATTTGATGATCTTAAGCAAGATAGCGATGAGCATCGAGCCTACACGGACCGTTTTGAGGAGTTAAGTTTGTTATGCCCAAACATGGTCATGCCTTTGGATAAGGCAATCGAAAAATACATTGATGGCCTCCCTGACTCAGTACAAGACATTGTGACTGGTAGTAATCCCACTACAGTTAGATAGGCCATTGAGCTATCCGCTACCTTGACTGAATCTCAGATCAGGAAAGGTAAACTTTTCCGAAAAAGTGACAAGAAACCGGTTGAAGAATCAAAACCGAAGGATGAGCAGGCTGAATCCTCCAAGAAGTCAAAGAAGCGAAAGGCTTCTCAGAACTTCGCCGTGGTCGCTCATAATGATCAAGCCGTTCCCAACCAACGGTCAACCCCCTGCTAGGAAGCCCTACAACGGAACTGCACCCTTGTGCAACCAATGTAGTCTACATCATCATGCTGGTGTGAAGTGCCGCACATGCCAAGTTTGTGGACTTATAGGTCATACAACGAGGGTTTGCCCAACTGCAGCTGCACCCAATCAGGTCAACAACAATCCTGCTCAAGATCGTTTTCCTCCAGGTTCTTGCTTCAACTGTGGCAAGATGGGCCATTTCCGAAGAAATTGCCCAAAGCTTGCTAATGCGAATCCAGCGCAAGGATGAGCATCTGACCGAATGGAAGACAACGCTGTTTAGAAATAATCAAAGCTTTATGTATTATATTCTTTTGTTTTCAAGGTCCATGAAACAATTGTTGATGTTGTTTATAAATAAATCTTTTATTTACATTGCAATATGTTTATGTGGTTGCATATCCCTACCATACCAACAATCAAGGAACCGAATTCCTTAATGAACAGACTACCCCCAAAATTTTCCATTTTATTGCCTCTTGCGTTTTCCACGAAAATCCTAAGTACTCGTTTCTTCCAAGGAAACGAAGTACAAGGCGCAAGTTACAACTCTGAACGAATACCCACTCCTTAATGGGGTACCTAAGGATATTTCTGTAAGTCCTTAATTGTTGTACACCTTAATTCGAATGTGGTGATTCCTTGTAATAAAAAATCGAATTTTTGGAAGATCATCCTATCTTCATAGATAGATTCTTGAAAATGATTAATGTGCCAAATGAAATCCACGGATTGGATTCCTGGTGTGCTTTAAATATCCGTGTCCAAATATAACAAATTAAAGGTCAAATTAAACAAATATGTGATTATGTGCTTATGTATGCCCTTTTATGTTTTTGTGTGATCCAAGTTTTTGTTATCCAAATCCTCGTAGAATCTTTCATATCTTCGTATAAGGGATTCATAGTAGGATATCCAAAGGTACTACCTTAAATCCTTAATGGGCTTCTACGTAATAGTAAAGACCCTTGGATTATAATGTACTATTCCATAATTAGACCACTTGAGTGGTCTAGTTAAATAGATTGATCCAAAAATTTGGTTAGGAATATCATGTGATGATATAGCTGAAAAGACTCATTGGTGGTCTGTTTAAAAAGATCATATTGTGACAACTGGCCCAAACCGGTAATTTCCGTACACATTAATTATTGCTTAATGACTGCAATTATGGGTTTAATTGTCAGCAATGTCTGAACACATGATTAAACAAGTGAATTCATGCACGTTGTATACTACAAAATATTGCTTTATGCATAAACGAGAGCGTTGCGTCAGAATAATAGTAAACTCACCGGTAAGACACCATGGGTCAACGGAACTGCAGAAAGCAGCCAGACAATAAAATTGGAACCTAGGTGTAGGTCCGACAACAAGAATGCATTAAAACCCAAGAGTACATACAAGGGTTAATGTATATGCAATACGAAAGCAAAAATAAGCACTAAAAAGCACCCGAAACGCACTTTAAGTGCAGAATTTATACAATTCAGCAATAATTCAGCATTTAAACATATGAATGTTGTGCAGAAATGTCGTTTTATTATCCAGAATATTTCCCTAAGTGTTGGGAATTGAAAGAGTACAAGAAAGGTACTTAAACGACACTAAAAAGTGTAATTTAGCACTTTAACGAATCGGTATGTAACCGAACGACCGGACTATACCCGGAATATGAAAATATTGTTATTTTCATTATTTATTTTTTTTCTGAGACAGTTAGGGTCCCTGAATACCCTAACACCCGTCATAACACGCTACACATTAGTAACGGGGTTAAACACTTAACTTAACTTCGTTTAACCTAACTAATACTTGGAAACAAACTGGATACCCCCCCCCCCCCTAATGAGATCGGCCAACAAGGGGTAACCAAGGGAGTACAACTTTTGATTATTATATTGTCTTATGCTTAATATCAAGGGGACACGAAATCCGTTGGACGAAGAACATGAACTTGTCTATAAATACCACCACTTAACACATAAGTTATTACACATAACATTTCACCAAAACTCTCTCTCTCTCTCACCCTTGGAGCTCACGGCCAAGACCACCCACCTCCATCCATCCGATTTCAAGTTTAGTTCATCACATTCCAAGGTTATACAAGTGTTACGGGTCACGTATTAGGAGTCTTGGAGCAAACGGAAGGCGAAGGACCTCTCTACTTTGCTTTTATCCACCTCTTTTGCGCTTAGATTCTTCCCTAGCCTCGAGCTAGAGGTATAATGCTTAAAACTTATATTTGAACTTATCTAAAGTGGTTAAAAGGATTTGTGTTGGTTAAATCTCGTTAAAATGCGAAAAGATGCACAAAAGTCTACTAAAAACATGAAAAATAGTGGTTAATAGCACATAAGTTGTGTAAAAGTTGTAGTATTTGAAATACATGATTATCTAGACCCGATCTATGATGTGGTAGCTCGGATCATCGTTTAACCCGGTTTGGTAAGATCATGGATCTTAACATAAAGCTATTTTAGAAGTAACAAGGGTTAAAAGGTGAAACTCTACCACACACATCATGAACTTGTGTAAAAGCAATTTAACTTGTGAAATAGTGTTTAAAACTAGTAGATCTACGTATCTACAAGCGGTATTTTCAAAGGACCAAGTGTCCAAGAAATCACATGTTCTAAACCGGATCTTACACAAACAAAAGTGGTTTTTGTGAACAAACAAGTGTATGGATACTTGTGTAACAAAAGTTTTAACGAAGAAATAGTTTTCGTAAAAACCGCCTAGAAGTGGTAGAACTTCATGTTCTTTAAAAATAAAGTTTTTAAGAAACTAAAATTATTTTTAAAGATGGAAAGACTCACTAAATGTGTTAGTGAGTTACTACACATTTTTGTAAATATTCAAGTTCATGAAATTAGTGATTATTGTTGACGGATATTGTTGATAATTATTGATGATTATTGACGATTGATGATGATTTAAAAGAAAATAAACACACCTTTTGAAAACGTGGGAAACCTCCATTTTTAGGGGAAACCCTGTCAAAATTTTTATAAATTTTGACACTTAGAAAAATATAAGTTTTTGAGAAACTTATTCCCTAAAAATGTGTTTAAAAGTATTACTAAGGTTTCCCTAATTTTTGGTGATAAGAAATGGTGATTTCTTGAAGAATAAAAATGGATATTATGTATATATATTTTTGGAGAGAAAAATATATATTATTTTATCACCAATTTTTGTGCTAAGTGTATATAGTATGTGTTATACGTGCTAGTGTATTAAGACTTAAAAATACACTAATTACTCATGAGGAGTAGGAATATAAAAATACACATACAACATACAAGATACATAATTCGGGTGCAAAGTGCAAAACATAAAAGACTTATATTTATTTTTGGAGAAAATAATATAAGTAAGATACGTAGTTAAAAATATAGAATATTTTTAACACAAGAATATACAAAGGAGAGTGACTGTACTTGTGCGACGCAAGTCTAGTGACTAACGTTAAGAAAACGCGTATAGGTTACGACGTTAATTAAGCAAATCCGGTGGAGTTTACGACGCTAGGAACGCAAAGTTGTGAGTTCATGCTCCCCCTTTTCTCTTTAACTGTTTTCAGTTTTTATAACTTCGGGGGTGAAATACATGTACAAATGTACAAAATTTATAATTGGTATGATATAAATACAAGAAGCACACTTGGTGAGAACGAGAACCAAGTGTGGCGAAATATGAGAATATGAGAAGCGCACTTGGTGAGAACGAGAACCAAGTAAGAGGCGCCATGAGAAATGATAACAAGAAACGCGCTTGGTGAGAACGAGAACCAAGTAGGATGCGTTATGAGAAATAGTGTCACGAATAGGGTACAGAAGCACCATTAATCAACAATATACCTAGACCGCAGAACAAAAGGTTAGATCTAACGGGTGCCTGGCAGCCACACTCCCGGTCGGGGCGAGAACCGAGGAAGTGCTTTTGTGTCTCAGAATATACCAATTAAATGCCTTAGGTTTGGTGACTTCCTATGACGTGCCACGGGTTAATGGCTTTGCAACCCATTAACAATCTGATAATTACAGAAATACTGTATGTACATAAAATTCATACCATACAAAATTGATATATAACTTGAAGTACGTGGGGTACTCAAGAAGATTGATATATAACTTGAAGTACGTGGGGTACTCAAGAAGATTGATATATAACTTGAAGTACGTGGGGTACTCAAGAGGATTGATATATAACTTGAAGTACGTGGGGTACTCAAGAAAAAAATTGAATTATAAATGGGTACGTGGTGTACACATGAAACTGGATTTATATATGAAAACTTGATTTACTCACAAACTATGTTTTCATACAAAGTATACAAACATGAAATACAAAACTGCATGAATTCACACCAACTTTATGTTGACGTTTTTCCAAAAACTCACATGTATTTCAGGTAACTAGAATGGATGTGCGCGCGGTCTTGCTTATGCTCGTGGATGTCGCTTGTGTTTAACTTTAAATAAAGTTGTAAACTTTTAAGACAATGCTTTATGCGACTTAGCGATGTAAACGCTAACGTATGTTTTCAAATTATGGTATTTGAAGTTATTTTCTTGAGCATGTAGCATGTTTACTCTTCGTATGCAATGAGAACCTTTCATGATCACACCTCGTGCTTCCGCCGCAGAAAGGGGTGTGACAGATTGGTATCAGAGCTGCGATTGTAGTGAACCAGGATTCCTTCTCGAGTCTAGTCTACAATCTCTAGGATCCATTCACGAAAACAATTTTCAAAGAGTTTTCATTGCATAAAACGTCCCGCGACATCCACTGCCTGAAACTGTCTACATGAGTCTAGAAAAGACACTACGAGACTTAGAGTGCACTTGAGTAGCACTTGTCATTGACTAGAAATTACTTGCAATTATGTGTGATAATTAGCATGTACTAGAAGTAGAATGTCACAAGTATACGTGACTTTACCTGAAAGCGATGGCCCATCTGAAGGAAGAAATACGAGGATGAAACGAACTGTGCGGACTGTGCAAGGAGTTACGTAATTATGGATGCATACATAATTATGGAATTCAGTGCACAAAAATCACAGCAAGTCTTGTCACGTATAGATTCCCTCAGTGCAAGCCTACTAAGTACTCTGCTAGAGTAATAATTGTTTGATGTCACTTATGTGATATATACCTGCGAATATATATATACTACTACTGCCTAGTAGGACGATATCAAACAAATGTGTAACCCTGTTGTGTTATGTTCTGTCAGAACATGGCACCCAGGAAAGCTGTGAATGCTCGCAATGACGATCAACCTCCTCCTCCCCCACTGCCAAGAACTACTGATGAGCTGAACGCTCTACTGGAGGAAAGGATCTCCGCTGCTATTGCCCAGTACGAGGCGAACCGAACTCAAGACAGTGGTGGACCAAGCAACACTAGGCGTAATGGGAATGGAGATTCGTCTGGAGGCAATACAGCTCAAGGCTGCACTTTCAAGCAGTTCCTCGACTGCAAGCCGATGAACTATGATGGCACAGGAGGTGCAGTAGCATTTGTGCGCTGGACGGAGAAGACTAAAGCTACTTTCCGCATGAGCAAGTGCACCGCGGATCAGCAAGTCACCTTTGCTACCGGGTTGTTTGTCGATGAAGCTCTGACTTGGTGGAACCTGCAAGCCCAAACCTTGGGCGACGATGCCGCTTATGACTTAACTTGGGAGGAACTGAAGGAAAGAATGAGAGAGAAGTACTGCTCCCGTGCTGAACTCCAAAGGCTGGAGACAGAGTTCTGGCACTTGACTATGGAAGGTGCTGACATCAATGGTTACACTCGAAGGTTCCACGACCTGTCGAGAGTGCTTCCCTACATGGTGACCCCTGAATTTAAGCGTGTGGAACGCTACATTTGGGGACTGGCCTCAGAGTTTCGTGGCATGGTGACGTCGGCCAAACCACAAACAATCACCGAGGCTATAACTCTGGCTGTCAGCCTTACTGAAGATTGTGTTCGTATGAAGAAGTTGTCATTAAACCCAACAGAGAAGACCGAGACGCATGCTGAGTCGTCCGGCGACAAGAAGAGAAAGCATGCCAGTTTGAACCAAGCAACTCGTAACAACAAGGGTTTCAGCAAGAAGCGTGACGCTAACCCGTCTCAGGAGACGAAAACCCATGCAACTAAAGCATACCAAGGCTCCATGCCTAGATGCCAAAAGTGTAAGTATCATCATGATGGAGCTTGTCGCATTCCAAGGTGCGACAAATGTGGTAAATTGGGTCATCAAACAGAAGACTGTTGGGGAAAAGGAAAGAACCGAAATGGAAACGGTGCTGGTAATAAGAATGGCAACGGGAAAGGGCAGAACCAAGGATGCTTCAAGTGTGGAAGCAACGATCATTTCATGAAGAACTGCCCAGAGAGAAATAACGCTCCGGCTCGGGCATTTGTGATTGGAGCAAGAGACGCACGCGAGGACCCTAACGTGGTCACCGGTACGTTTCTCATTAACAATCACTTTGCATCCATATTATTCGACACTGGCGCCGATTATAGCTTCATGTCTGTGGAATTTAAACGCATACTCGGAATAGAATCTAGTAGATTAGAAATTCCTTATTCCATAGAACTAGCCAATGGTAAACTTGTTGAATCGGGCGAAGTTGTAAGAGGCTGCACGCTAGAACTTGGTGAACGAAGATTTAGCATCGACCTCCTACCTATTCAATTGGGTAGCTTCGATGTAGTAGTCGGGATGGACTGGTTGTCCAAGAACAAAGCGGAAGTCATTTGTCATGAGAAAATCATTCGCATCCCTCTGGCGAATGATGAAACTCTCATAGTACATGGAGAAAGACGAAACGCGCCTCTACGAATCATCAGTTGTATGAAGGCACAGAAGTGCTTAAGGAAAGGATGTGTTGCTTTCCTAGCACACGTTATAGACAAGAAGGCTGAGGAGCCAAAACTTGAAGACATTCCTGTGGTGAAGGAATTTCCTGATGTGTTCCCTGAAGATCTGCCAGGACTACCTCCGCAACGACAAGTCGAATTCCGTATAGACTTGGTTCCAGGAGCTGCTCCTGTAGCCAAGGCACCCTATCGACTTGCACCATCCGAAATGCAAGAATTATCTACACAACTTCAGGAGTTGTTGGATAAAGGATTCATAAGGCCAAGCTTCTCACCCTGGGGAGCTCCGGTATTATTCGTGAAGAAGAAGGATGGAACACTGCGGATGTGTATCGATTACAGGGAACTGAACAAGCTCACAATCAAGAATCGGTATCCGCTACCGAGGATTGATGACTTGTTTGATCAACTGCAAGGATCAAGCTACTATTCCAAGATCGACCTTCGATCTGGATACCATCAGCTGAGAATCCAAGATGAAAGTGTGCCAAAGACTGCATTCAGAACACGCTATGGGCACTACGAATTTCTTGTGATGCCATTTGGATTGACGAATGCACCAGCGGTCTTTATGGATCTAATGAACCGCGTATGCAAACCATATCTCGATAAATTCGTGATTGTATTTATCGATGATATCCTGATTTACTCGCGAACGAAAGAAGAGCACAAGCAACATCTCAGAACCATCTTGGAATTACTGAAGAAAGATAAGCTTTATGCAAAGTTCTCGAAGTGCGAATTCTGGATTCGCGAAGTACAATTTCTTGGTCACGTGGTGAATGAGAAAGGCATTCATGTAGACCCGTCCAAGATAGAGGCGATAAAGAATTGGGAAGCTCCCAAGACCCCGACCGAAGTCCGTCAGTTTTTGGGCTTAGCGGGCTACTATCGGCGATTCATTGAGAATTTCTCGAAGATAGCTCAACCGCTAACGACCCTTACTCAGAAAGACAAGAAGTACGACTGGGGTCACAAACAAGAAGAAGCCTTTCAGCTACTTAAGAACAAGCTATGCGATGCACCGATACTATCATTACCCGAAGGCACTGAAGACTTCGTGGTATACTGCGACGCCTCACGACAAGGCTTGGGTTGCGTGCTCATGCAACGCCAAAAAGTCATCGCTTATGCTTCAAGACAACTGAAGGTTCACGAGAGAAATTATACCACTCACGACCTGGAGCTGGGTGCAGTGGTATTCACCTTGAAGATTTGGCGACATTATCTATATGGTACTCGATGTACAATCTTCACAGATCACAAAAGCTTGCAACACATATTTGATCAGAAGGAATTGAATATGCGCCAGCGACGTTGGGTCGAGCTGCTGAATGATTATGACTGTGAGATTAAGTACCATCCTGGAAAGGCAAACGTTGTAGCAGACGCGTTGAGCCGAAAAGAAAGGGTTAAGACCCTAAGGGTTCGAGCATTGGAAATGACGATTCGAACGAACCTCACTGCACGCATTCGAGATGCACAACAAGAAGCTCTTAAAGAAGAGAATCGTAAAGCTGAATACCTACGGGGTATGCTGAAATACATGGTGCCAAACGAAGAGGGAGCCTTATACTTTAAGAAGCGTATTTGGGTTCCACTCTATGGTGGCATACGAGAAGTCATCCTTAATGAAGCCCACAAATCGAGATATTCGATCCACCCAGGATCGGACAAAATGTATCAAGACTTGAAGGAATATTATTGGTGGCCGAGACTCAAAAGCGACGTTGCTGTTTATGTTGGAAAATGCCTAACCTGTGCTAAGGTTAAGGCAGAATATCAGAAACCGTCCGGCCTACTACAACAACCAGAAATTCCCGTGTGGAAGTGGGAACAAATCTCGATGGACTTCATAACGAAATTACCCAGGACCCCGAGAGGGCACGATATGATATGGGTAATAGTTGATCGATTGACGAAGTCTGCGCATTTCCTACCAATCCGAGAGAAGGATAGCACTGGAAAGCTGGCAGAGATATACTTAAGAGAAATTGTGGCACGTCATGGAGTGCCAATCTCAATCATTTCAGACAGAGATGGACGCTTTGTCTCAAGAATCTGGCAATCATTTCAGGAAGCCTTTGGATCTCAGTTAGATCTAAGCACGGCATACCATCCACAAACAGACGGCCAGAGCGAACGGACTATACAAACGTTAGAAGATATGCTTCGCGCATGTGTCATGGACCTAGGCGGCAGCTGGGATACTCATCTACCTTTAGTTGAGTTTTCCTACAATAACAGCTATCATACAAGCATAAAAGCCGCGCCGTTCGAAGCTCTGTATGGCCGCAAATGCCGATCGCCCTTATGTTGGGCAGATGCCGGAGATAAACGTATGGTTGGTCCTGAACTTGTACAAGAGACAACCGACAAGATTGCGCAGATCCGAGAGCGCATTAGGGCGGCTCGAGAGCGACAAAAGAGCTACGCGGATCCAAATAGAAAATCGGTAGATTTCAAGGTGGGAGACAAAGTGTTGTTAAAAGTCTCACCATGGAAGGGCGTAGTCAGATTTGGAAAGCGTGCAAAGCTGAATCCACGATATATCGGACCATTCAGAATACTGAAGAGAATTGGTACCGTGGCATACAAGTTGGAGTTACCGGAAGAACTTAACGGAGTACATGATACGTTTCATGTATCCAACCTGAAGAAGAGTCCAACGCAAGAAAACGTGACCATCCCGATGGATGAAATACATATTGATGAAGCCCTCCGATTTACAGAGCAACCCGTTGAGGTTACTGACTGGAAAGTCAACAAGACCAGGAGGAGCAGTGTGAAGCTTGTCAAAGTACGTTGGAGCTCTAAGCACGGACCCGAGTACACATGGGAACGTGAAGACCAGTTCAAGAAAAAGTATCCCCACCTATTCAAGAAGACTCCAGCGAGAGTTAGTTCAGTCTGAATTTCGGGACGAAACTCTTTTAACGGGGGGAGACTGTGACAACTGGCCCAAACCGGTAATTTCCGTACACATTAATTATTGCTTAATGACTGCAATTATGGGTTTAATTGTCAGCAATGTCTGAACACATGTTTAAACAAGTGAATTCATGCACGTTGTATACTACAAAATATTGCTTTATGCATAAACGAGAGCGTTGCGTCAGAATAATAGTAAACTCACCGGTAAGACACCATGTGTCAACGGAACTGCAGAAAGCAGCCAGACAATAAAATTGGAACCTAGGTGTAGGTCCGACAACAAGAATGCATTAAAACCCAAGAGTACATACAAGGGTTAATGTATATGCAATACGAAAGCAAAAATAAGCACTAAAAAGCACCCAAAACGCACTTTAAGTGCAGAATTTATACAATTCAGCAATAATTCAGCATTTAAACATATGAATGTTGTGCAGAAATGTCGTTTTATTATCCAGAATATTTCCCTAAGTGTTGGGAATTGAAAGAGTACAAGAAAGGTACTTAAACGACACTAAAAAGTGTAATTTAGCACTTTAACGAATCGGTATGTAACCGAACGACCGGACTATACCCGGAATATGAAAATATTGTTATTTTCATTATTTATTTTTTTTCTGAGACAGTTAGGGTCCCTGAATACCCTAACACCCGTCATAACACGCTACACATTAGTAACGGGGTTAAACACTTAACTTAACTTCGTTTAACCTAACTAATACTTGGAAACAAACTGGATACCCCCCCCCCCCCTAATGAGATCGGCCAACAAGGGGTAACCAAGGGAGTACAACTTTTGATTATTATATTGTCTTATGCTTAATATCAAGGGGACACGAAATCCGTTGGACGAAGAACATGAACTTGTCTATAAATACCACCACTTAACACATAAGTTATTACACATAACATTTCACCAAAACTCTCTCTCTCTCTCACCCTTGGAGCTCACGGCCAAGACCACCCACCTCCATCCATCCGATTTCAAGTTTAGTTCATCACATTCCAAGGTTATACAAGTGTTACGGGTCACGTATTAGGAGTCTTGGAGCAAACGGAAGGCGAAGGACCTCTCTACTTTGCTTTTATCCACCTCTTTTGCGCTTAGATTCTTCCCTAGCCTCGAGCTAGAGGTATAATGCTTAAAACTTATATTTGAACTTATCTAAAGTGGTTAAAAGGATTTGTGTTGGTTAAATCTCGTTAAAATGCGAAAAGATGCACAAAAGTCTACTAAAAACATGAAAAATAGTGGTTAATAGCACATAAGTTGTGTAAAAGTTGTAGTATTTGAAATACATGATTATCTAGACCCGATCTATGATGTGGTAGCTCGGATCATCGTTTAACCCGGTTTGGTAAGATCATGGATCTTAACATAAAGCTATTTTAGAAGTAACAAGGGTTAAAAGGTGAAACTCTACCACACACATCATGAACTTGTGTAAAAGCAATTTAACTTGTGAAATAGTGTTTAAAACTAGTAGATCTACGTATCTACAAGCGGTATTTTCAAAGGACCAAGTGTCCAAGAAATCACATGTTCTAAACCGGATCTTACACAAACAAAAGTGGTTTTTGTGAACAAACAAGTGTATGGATACTTGTGTAACAAAAGTTTTAACGAAGAAATAGTTTTCGTAAAAACCGCCTAGAAGTGGTAGAACTTCATGTTCTTTAAAAATAAAGTTTTTAAGAAACTAAAATTATTTTTAAAGATGGAAAGACTCACTAAATGTGTTAGTGAGTTACTACACATTTTTGTAAATATTCAAGTTCATGAAATTAGTGATTATTGTTGACGGATATTGTTGATAATTATTGATGATTATTGACGATTGATGATGATTTAAAAGAAAATAAACACACCTTTTGAAAACGTGGGAAACCTCCATTTTTAGGGGAAACCCTGTCAAAATTTTTATAAATTTTGACACTTAGAAAAATATAAGTTTTTGAGAAACTTATTCCCTAAAAATGTGTTTAAAAGTATTACTAAGGTTTCCCTAATTTTTGGTGATAAGAAATGGTGATTTCTTGAAGAATAAAAATGGATATTATGTATATATATTTTTGGAGAGAAAAATATATATTATTTTATCACCAATTTTTGTGCTAAGTGTATATAGTATGTGTTATACGTGCTAGTGTATTAAGACTTAAAAATACACTAATTACTCATGAGGAGTAGGAATATAAAAATACACATACAACATACAAGATACATAATTCGGGTGCAAAGTGCAAAACATAAAAGACTTATATTTATTTTTGGAGAAAATAATATAAGTAAGATACGTAGTTAAAAATATAGAATATTTTTAACACAAGAATATACAAAGGAGAGTGACTGTACTTGTGCGACGCAAGTCTAGTGACTAACGTTAAGAAAACGCGTATAGGTTACGACGTTAATTAAGCAAATCCGGTGGAGTTTACGACGCTAGGAACGCAAAGTTGTGAGTTCATGCTCCCCCTTTTCTCTTTAACTGTTTTCAGTTTTTATAACTTCGGGGGTGAAATACATGTACAAATGTACAAAATTTATAATTGGTATGATATAAATACAAGAAGCACACTTGGTGAGAACGAGAACCAAGTGTGGCGAAATATGAGAATATGAGAAGCGCACTTGGTGAGAACGAGAACCAAGTAAGAGGCGCCATGAGAAATGATAACAAGAAACGCGCTTGGTGAGAACGAGAACCAAGTAGGATGCGTTATGAGAAATAGTGTCACGAATAGGGTACAGAAGCACCATTAATCAACAATATACCTAGACCGCAGAACAAAAGGTTAGATCTAACGGGTGCCTGGCAGCCACACTCCCGGTCGGGGCGAGAACCGAGGAAGTGCTTTTGTGTCTCAGAATATACCAATTAAATGCCTTAGGTTTGGTGACTTCCTATGACGTGCCACGGGTTAATGGCTTTGCAACCCATTAACAATCTGATAATTACAGAAATACTGTATGTACATAAAATTCATACCATACAAAATTGATATATAACTTGAAGTACGTGGGGTACTCAAGAAGATTGATATATAACTTGAAGTACGTGGGGTACTCAAGAAGATTGATATATAACTTGAAGTACGTGGGGTACTCAAGAGGATTGATATATAACTTGAAGTACGTGGGGTACTCAAGAAAAAAATTGAATTATAAATGGGTACGTGGTGTACACATGAAACTGGATTTATATATGAAAACTTGATTTACTCACAAACTATGTTTTCATACAAAGTATACAAACATGAAATACAAAACTGCATGAATTCACACCAACTTTATGTTGACGTTTTTCCAAAAACTCACATGTATTTCAGGTAACTAGAATGGATGTGCGCGCGGTCTTGCTTATGCTCGTGGATGTCGCTTGTGTTTAACTTTAAATAAAGTTGTAAACTTTTAAGACAATGCTTTATGCGACTTAGCGATGTAAACGCTAACGTATGTTTTCAAATTATGGTATTTGAAGTTATTTTCTTGAGCATGTAGCATGTTTACTCTTCGTATGCAATGAGAACCTTTCATGATCACACCTCGTGCTTCCGCCGCAGAAAGGGGTATGACTCCGTCTGTTCATTTTCGTTTCTGAAGACTATCCGTTGAGGAAATGAATATCCGTTTGTTTAATCCTTCATTTCCAACTCTGATGAAGCAACCGTTGAAAATGACTCCGTCTATTCATTTTCGTTTCTGAAGACTATCCGTTGAGGAAATGAATATCCGTTTGTTAAATCCTTCATTTCCGCTTCTGAGGAAGCAACCGTTGAAAATGACTCCGTCCGTTCATTTTCGTTTCTGAAGAATGTCCGTTGAGGAAATGAATATCCGTTTGATTATCCTTATCATTTCCGTTTCTGAGGAAGCAACCGTTGAAAATGACTTTATCCGTTCATTTTCATTTCTGAAGAATGTCTGTTGAGGAAATGAATATCCGTTTGATTATCCTCTTCATTTCCGTTTCTGAGGAAGCAACCGTTGAAAATGACACCGTCCGTTCATTTTTGTTTCTGAAGAATGTCCGTTGAGGAAATGAATATCCGTTTGATTATCCTTTTCATTTCCGCTTCTGAGGAAGCAGCCGTTGAAAATGACTCCGTCCGTTCATTTTCGTTTATGAAGAATGTCCGTTGAGGAAATGAATATCCGTTTGATTATCCTCTTCGTTTTCGTTTCTCAGGAAGCAACCGTTGAAAATGACTCTGTTCGTTCATTTTCGTTTCTAAAGAATGTCCGTTGAGGAAATGAATATCCGTTTGATTACCCTTTTCATTTCCATTTCTAAGGGAGCACCCGTTGAAAATGACTCCGTTCATTCATTTTCGTTTCCTGAAGAATGTCCGTTGAGGAAATGAATATCCGTTTGATTATCCTTTTCATTTTCCATTTCTGAAGAATATATGTTGAAAATGACTCCGTCAGTTCATTTTAGTTTCTGAAGAATGTTCGTTGAAGGAAATGATAGGATTATGCCTTATCTTTGATGGTTATTTAACACAAAGTCAGAGACAGACTCCTACGAATAAATTTCGGGACGAAATTTCCTAAAGTAGGGGAGACTATGACACCTGTGTCACTACGACCATCAAAAAAATACCAAACCAATGAAATATTGTGTTTCATACTTGGGATTTGTAAAAATATGTGTATCGTTTACACATATCAATCCTTGTTCGATTTCGTGCTTTAAATCGCTCTCTGGAAGGTTATACGTGATCTGATGCGTAAACAAAACCAGTTTAATGCAACAAACACTCCAGAATAGTGACATAGGCTTAACATACCCTAAATAACCTTTACATAACTTAGAAATAAGTTTTGGAAGGTTTGGTGTGCCGAAATCTAGTTTATTCGCTTACAGTGACTAAATTCGACAAACTGTGAAAGTATGCCGATTTGTACTGTAACGAACTTTCCGGAACTTGTTCATAAGTTAAATATGCCCTAAATATCCTTTACATAGCTTAGAAATAGGCTTTGAGGTGTTTGGTGCGCAAAAATAAACTTTTGGTCATTCAGGGACTAAAAGCGTCAAAAAGTGCATAAGTTTGCATTTTCGCGCATATCTTACGTTCTGAAAACATCCGGACATCCAAAAATTTATGTAATCATTAAAATATTTTATTTTATTGATTGGCTTGTCAAAAATCCATTCGTCGCGCATTTTGGATCGTTTTCGCGTCCGTTACGACTTCCGTCGTAATTAACCGAACAACGCAATCGTACGGCCAAACGAACCGACATCCGGGATATTTTTGAGCATGTTTCATGTTCCCTATGCTTTAACATCCTTATGGAGCTTAAAAATGGGTTTGACGGGTGTTAGAAGTGCCAAAACACGACCATACGCGCACAGGGACTAAAACTGTCAACTTTTGAAAGTTGCTGGTCTGCAGACCACAAACGTTCCGTAAGGGATGGACTATACGGTTCGTAAGGCATCCCCAGACCAGCAGAAAGTTGATTCCAACTTGATCCAGCTGTTCCACACTTGTGCAAATGGTTTTGAGCAATTCTAGGGGCTCCCATGGTTTTGTAAATCAGTGGGCTTGATGTGTACGGCTGTGATTGAAGCTTGGTTTACGAGAAACGATCTTAACGCCTCTACAAAATCTATAAATACCCCTCCATAATTCACTTGCAACTCACACCTTTGAATCTGATTTCATCTCCCTAAGTTGAAGTATTTACTTCATACCTGAGAGTAATCGGATCAAAGCTTCCGTTCTTGGACCCGTTGTAAGTATTCTTTCATTCTTTTACGTTTTAGCGTTAAAGTCAAACTTTGTTTGACTTTCTGCATTGACCAGTTTATGGTCAATGTGAAGTTCGTTTGAACTTCATAACGTGAGCGTAATCACGATTGTTATAGTCCCTAGTGACTATACCTACTGATTACCACGTTATCTAGGCACAGTGACGAGTCGTAGTTTCGGCCAAAATGCGTATTCTTGCGTATTTTGTAACCAAACTACTTTTAGGTATCAAAACCGTTTGTTTTGATACCAAACCTATTTTCTAACCTCGTTAAACATGTTTTAACATGTTTAGCTCGTCACTTTAGGTTTAGTGCTTATATAGGGTCGTAAGGTAAGCGGTCTAAACAACCGCTTAGACTTTCGAACCCGACCCATTTGGTCGATCATTAGGATCCGACCAAACACATTAGGTGACCATAGTTGTATAGGGAATAACCTTCCGAGGTTATACCTTATGGTCACTTCGTTTAAGTAGTTGTATGATAGGTAGTTTATATGCCTTAGGTAAATGACCAAAATGCCCTTTTTACGCATAAATTCATTTTAAGCATATGTAACATAAATTTTGACATCTAAACTGATTAGGCAACATTATTAGACTTGTTAAGGCATATAATACTTGTCATAGGACAAGTTAGACGGTACGAATGCGTTTTACGCGAACGACGCGTTAAAGTAGCGTAAGCTACCTAAACGGGTCGTAATGGGTCGTAAGCACTTAGGTTAGGTTTCATTTTAGTATGTAGGCTTTGTTAAACCATATCATATGAGTTCCAATACTCATTTGGTTTACGAAACCTCATCCTATCCGATCTCCTGATTTAGGTCCGGTTATTAATGTAGTTACCTATATTAGGTGCCGTTTGATTTCCGTGATCCCTCTAGATTTGCTTGGTAGTTATTCAAGACTTCTAAGCAATCTCAAGTCAGTACATAGACCCCTCTTTTACTGTTTTCAAACTGTTTTGGGGTGGAACACATGTGCCTACTTGTTACTTTCATGTTTTCCATGTTTTCATATCATATACTTGCTATGTTCATTAGTACACTATTAGTACATGATTTCACTATGTTTTGCTATGTATGTGCTCTTAACATGCTAGCACATTGATTTCCGTAAATTACATTTTGTCACATATGCTCATCCAGCATATGGACACATTGTTTTACATTTTGAACCATTGTAACCATTTGATCATGTGAACCGTTTGTGACCACTTGACTATGTGAACCATTCGTAACCATTGGATTATGTGAACCGTTTGTAACCGTTTGATAATGTGTACCGTTTGTGACTACTTGACTATGTGATCCGTTTGTAACCGTTGATTGACATGAACCGTTTGAAATCTGTTTGAACCGTTGGGTTAGGGAAATGATTAGGTAACGGGGCGGGTGTAATGTGTTAAAGGCATGGTGGATACGCCGCTGGTACTTCCTATATATAAGTGCTTTTAACACATTATATATCGTTGCGTTATCTAGATCACTTGGGCAAGGTTATCAAAACAAAGTTATATTACAAGGTTTTTTTCTAACGATATATATACTATTCGAGTTTTTATTTCAAAAACGATTTACAATCTGGGTTTAATTAAACAAATGTTTTAGAGTTAAGAATCATGGCTACGAGATTTTATAAAGTATAACCAACTTGATTTGGTTAGTTATGTCGCAATACTATACTTTTCAAAACAAGGTTTTTAATTAAGTATTGCAACATGTAAAACGAGCCATGAATCTGACACTCATACAAAACCTATGTACTCGCCGGCATTTTTATGCTGACGTATTTTCACATGTGTTTCAGGTACAATAGTTGATGATGCTTGATGATGATATTTGTGTACTCTCACATAGGATTGGACGAGGCCTTAGTGACTTAATAACAATGAAAGTCTATTTGTTCATGTTTTGTTTCTAATTCCAATGTTATGCAATACATTTAATTCAATAAACAAAACTGTTTAAATCCATGGTTGTGAAACAATGATTCTTTTACAACACTCCCAGACGTTTCCGCCATGTTTTGTTGTTTTACGTGGTCAGGGTGTGACAACTTGGGCTAGGATTTCGTACATAGGCTAGGCCCAATTCGTCCCCCATCACCCTATCTGGGTTTGGTTTAGCCCAAACACTATTAATTGACTAATACAAAGCTAAACCTGCTAACCGTTTATCGTTTTACTAATTACAAGATATCCAAATACCAAATCTAAGTTGTTGTCATAAATATGCACCAACAGTTCATAAGTCATTTGGGGCTGTTAAGTAATCGTTTTTGGGAATTGGGTAACGAAACAGGAAGCTGTCCAACAGTTATAGCCGACTTTAATCGGCTGTAACCGGGTCATAACCTAATAAAAAATGGATTTTCTTGAGTCCAAAAAGTAGTATTTCGAAATATGTTTCAAGTGGCGCTGGAATCACAATGTTTAGACGTCGTCTGATATTTTAAAGGAATTATTTCGTTTCTGTGGTCAAAGCTACATTTTTCTTCAGATTTTGTGTGTTGTGTTTTATGTCATATCTCAGTGAATACTTTGAGTTTGATCATGAAATTTATACAATAGATAGTCTTAGGCGTCGGTACGAATCTCTAAGTAGAATTGGGTCAATCGGGTAATTGATTATTTTGAATGATTTTTCCGTAAGTTGGAGTCAGAAAGTGACGAATCTAGACACTGCACAGTAAAGGATTTTTTTAATTTTTTTGGTAACGATTTAGGTCTCAAAAATTTAACACAAGGACAACCCCACCGAGGGGTACGTCGCGTAAAAAGATCATAATTTTTACAGTATCGTAAATATGGTAAACGAGCTTCCTAATACTGCAAAATTTCAGTGATTTTACTATGCATGATTTATAAAGCGTATAAGAGTCGAACTTCCTATTTTGGTGTTTGTACTTGCTTCGTGATTGTATAATTAATGTCTGTCATGTCGTAGGTTTTATTATGAACATGTGCATGAAACCCACACGGTAATACTATGTGTCAACCTGTTTACGTGCTATGTGTGCTAGATGAGTGTAGAATTTATGAACTTTACATAAACACACTAATAACCCTGGTTTAGGGCTACATGCACGTTCCTGGATTGGAACCACTGAAACATACTATCCACTGGAGGTGGAGTAATACTCTAGGACTAAACGAAGACTGATGTGCGTAAAGTGTGATATAAATTTAAGTATATTTTAAGCCCTTTTTACACGTTAGTCAAGTTTTAAATTTATAAAATACGATATTTTACTAACACCAAACACACATATGGGCAAGTGCACCCATCGTGAGCGTAGTATAGTGTTGGCAAGATACCGAGGTCGTCCAAGGACACAAGAGCTTTTAGTACCGGTTTATCCTCAACGTCTAATCAAATCAAAAGTTTAGAAAAAGGTTTTAAACAAGAAAATTAAAAACTAACTAAAATGCTGAAAAATAAAATAAAAATAAAAACAGATAGACAAGATGAATCACTTGGCTCCGACTCGTGTTTAGTATAACCTTTGATTATTTCCGCACTTTTGCACTATTTAAGAGATTATCTTAGTTATTGTAGTAGGCCCCTCTTTTGAAGGTGACGTTACCCTCAACCCAGTAATTTGAGTCAGCAAGGATACAATCCTAAAGGGTCGGATTATTGAAAGATAATTAATTAAGTTATTAATGCGTATTATGGTAGGCCCCTCTTTTGAAGGTGACGTTACCCTCGGCTAAGTAGTCTGAGTCAGCAGGGATACAGTCCTAAGTAGCCGGGTTAAAGTATTAATAGTAGCTTACATATGAGGGGATCAAAGAGTTTGGACCCCCGCCATCCAATACCGGTGGGTATTGAAGGAGGTCCTACTAAATTTGACCCAGGTCCTTGCAGGATCTATACACTGAACAAGGCAAGACTCTTACCAAACCGTTCCCTTAACCCCCGACCAGGTAGCCAACATACCTCCATATAGACCGTGGAGATATGAATGGTGAAAATCTTTTATTTTATATAGACAGTAAAATAATGCCAAGACACCACGGACAAACGATAAGGAAGAATCACCTTCAACATAAGAAACTAGTTATTAAAGTCATTAATACATAACCAAGTAAAAAGTGTGAAAAGATTAAAAATAAAAAGTATTACACTAGACACTTGTCTTCACCAAGTGATGTAAGAGACATAGGCAAACATGGCCTTTGATTGTCAAGAACTCTTACGATCAATATTTGATCTCGAGACGACTCACACACTCTATGATGGACAATGGATGATGGTGGTGAATGATGGTGTTGTGATGGTGGTGGGTGGTGGGTGAAGTGTGAGAGAGGTGGTGTGCCAAGGGATGGTTTGCAAATGAGCCAAGCACCCCTATTTATAGCCTGAACAGTAGCTCGGGCACGTCCCCTTGTCTAGTGGGCATGGCCCCGTGTCTATCCTCCTTCTCTATCTTCATTAATTGCTTTTGTCTGCATTAGTTGACCACGGCCCCATGTCCGCTGGGCACGACCCCGTGTGCAGAAGCATATCTGTACTATCAAGATTTGCCTGGATTCTGCGAATCTTATAGTTGACCACGGCCCCGTTTCCATTGAGCACGGCCCCGTGGTGGGCGATGGAAGCTTCTACAGCTTTGTCTTTTATCCTGACACTTGGGCACGCCCCCGTGTTCAATGAGCACAGGGCGTGTTCAGCCTTATGTTCTGTTGTTTTGCTTTGGAAGATGATTTCGGGAAGGTCGGGCATGCCACGTTTGTTCCTTTTCTTGTATTTATGTTAGATTTAGCTGCCTTTTTGCTTCTTTTGTTAATTTGAGCTCATTTAATCCTGAAAATATAAAAGGAAGACAAAAGCACACTTTTTCCAACATTAGTACTAAAAAGGGTTAGTTTTATGCCACAATTGATGTAATTTATATGTTGCATTTTGCACACATCAAATACCCCCACACTTGAATCTTTGCTTGTCCTCAAGCAAAACTCTTTATAATGTGGCTTTACACTCCCAAATGGAATGGGTAGAAGAGAAGGTTTTTGGGCTTGTCATAGAGTGTCGGGATTTCCAAGATTCTTTATTAAGTTTTATTTTTATTTATTTACAATCCTATTCGTCATGATTTATTTAAAACATTTCATAAGATAAATTCCTTATTAGGGCATAACATGCCTCTTTAAAATTCTATTTATATACAAGTTCACATACCTCACGGGGGATCACTCAACACTCGGCCGAAGATGTATTTTAGTGAATCACACTAGAGCGGCATGAAACTTACTCCTACCATAGGCTTGCCAAGCAATCAATCCTCCTCCCTTTTAACTATATACCTTTGTAAATATCAAGAGGACTTTTGGGTGAAGGGTTAGGCTTGGGTTAAAGGTAGGTGGTTGGGTTAGTGGTTAGTAGAAAAAGGGCGAAAAGCGTAAAAAGCGTCGGTTTTCGAAAGACTTTTTATTTTTGAAATTTTTATTTTGATGAAGCCATGATTCAAACAAAGTTATTTTTAATGAACTTGCTTGTTTATTTCTTTTGCATCATCATCAACGTTTTTTTTTTTGAAGGTCATACGAAAAACCGAGCTTGTTACTAAAACAAAGGGTTAAAAATAAAAAAAGGTTTTGGTGGGTGAAAGGGTGTCTGGTTCGGGTTAAGAAATGAAAAGGTTTAGGCTCAAAGGGGTTAACTAGGGGGATTTTGGGTAGGTGGTAAAAAAAAGAAAAATAATGGTGTAGAAATAAAAAGGGTTAGTCCTAATGCCTCCATCATTTACTTACTCGGGTTTAAGTTGGTAAGGACCGGGAATGTATCTTCGTGGCAAGTTCTAGAGTTGTAAGAACCAAGCGGCTATTCACACAAGAAACGAAAAATGAGCATTTAGTTTAAAGATATGTATTTGTATGCTCAATAAAGGCTCAAAACTCACTTTTGTGGGAATGGGTTTTTATGTGATCAAGAATATATAATTAAATTTTAACTAAGCTTGTCATGCCTTTTCATAATTTTCTTATGTTGGTTTTTTTATCATGACGCTATCGGTTGTAAATTTGTAAAAATATAACCTTTTTAGAATTTGAAATTCCCAAGTTAAACCTAGACAAGTAAAAAAAAATGAAAATTTTTGAAAAAAATTTGGGGTGATTAGCGGTTCCAATAGAGTTTTGTGTAAGACTTGTAATTAGGATTTGCAAGATTCAAAGTTTTAGCATCCCCCCCCCCACTTAAATTACACATTGTCCTCAATGTGTCCCGAAAATAAGTTTTTAGGTTGATTGAATATGTAAAAGGTGTGAAAAAGCAAAATTTTATGTTACTGGGCGTCTAGACACGGCCCCGTGTTCGATGGACACGACCCCGTGTTCAGATGCCAATAACGAAAACTTACAGAAGGTGGACACGGGGGCGTGTCCACTGGGCATGACCCCGTGTCTGGCAAAAGTCTGCAGATTTAGACAAACAGCAGGTCTGGGGGAGTGAGCACAGGGGCGTGTCGGCTGGACACGGCCCCGTGTAGACAATCTGCAAAGGTGAAAAACAGGTTTCTAGCTTTGGTTTTCCTGTCCTGGCTTTAGTAACACTATTCTTTAGTGCTCTAAGCCTCTTATGTACCTGTTTTAGCAATAAACACTACACCAAAACATAGCAAACATCCTAAATTACCAACGTTCAACATCCCCATCACAAAGTTAGAAAGAAAAACAAATGCAGAAAATAAAAAGAGTTAAAGGAAAGTAAATTGTTCAACACACGTCACGCAGGCCAGAAATTGTTCAAGATAAAAAGGGGGTTAACTGTGGGATCACCAAACAACCGCTTCTGCCTCGGCTTCTCCTGCCTAGTCCATGTCCTCGTCCTCATCATCGTCATCTCCTCCACCGTGCCCCGCAATGTACTCCCGGATATTTCCAATATCATCTTGGATATCGGATATGTTTCTCTCGATTGCTCCAACCCGGTTGTACGTGTTGCTCGCCATGTTATAGGTGTTCCTGGTACACATAAGGTTTTCCTGCAATAAATCATGTAAACTTTGGAAGTTAGGAAAACCACCTCCTTGTGAGGAGGATTGGCCTGGATCACCATGGGGCTGGTATTGGTACTGATGATGTTGTGGAGCGTGAAGGACGAGTGCCTCTTGCGGGTTCCATGCATGCCCCTGCATCCTTTGGAAGCTAACCGACACGTCTTCAGCCTCATAAATTAAGTTCATGGAGCGGCAGATGTGTACATCCACTCTTCCCGACCATGGACTCCTCTCGAAGGACCTAGGTATGTTTGTGAAGTGCTTGAAGAGACGGTATATCCACCCCCCGAAGAAGATAGTGGTTGGTGAAGTAGCAAGTCAGTTCAGATGCATGTTACGGAGCAGGAGGTACGGAACATCTAGGTGTCTGCGGGTATGAATGCAATGAAGGACCACCAAATCTCTCAACCCCACAACGCCACTGCTATCATGCCTTTGGCTAAGAGAGTAAGCGAGGACTCTATAAAGGTAACGGTAAAGTGGGTCCCTCAGCTTAGTGCTCTTAGTGCTGCTCGGGTTGTAGTGCCCTTCACCAATCTGAGCCCATGCGACTTGGCGTTCGTTCTCATCCAACTCTCGCACCCCTCCGGTGTTTTCTTCATTACCCGCGTCTTCCTCCGTATACAACCCAATTATCGACCCAAATTGTGCCGTTGAAATCGAGTACCTAGTTCCACCACATCGGAATGCTACCCCATCATTGTCAAATGGGTCGCACCTTGAATTGAACGTGAAGGTGCTATAGAATTCCATAGTGCAGTCGTGGACTGAGCGAAGTCCAGTGGTCAGGGTGACTCTTAGTGGTCCGGTGACTAGGTTGTTGAAGCGATCAAGTTGGTTCACCAATGCTAACAAATCCATGCATGCTTGTCTTGGGTATTCTTCCGGTCTTGTTTGAAGTACATCGTATCTAGCCCTAGCATCGACCTCATTTGCGTTGAACCTCATGAATTTCCTTGACATCTGAAAGAATACATCAAAAGTTAGCATGAAACAGTGGAGTTTTCCGACAAAACTGCAAACAGGGAGCTGGGCACGGCCCCGTGTTCAGCGGACACGACCCCGTGTCCAGGCATCTGTTACTCAAAAATTTCATTTTTCGACCCGGTTTTGAAAACCTGAAAATTTTTGGTTCACTAGGTGTGGTTTCCCCCGAAAATGAAACCCCAAGTGCCGTTTTTCCCAAAACAAACCGTTTACCCATTCAATTTTATCTTTTTTCGGTTCAAAAACAAGGGTCTGAGGTTTTTGTGAGAAATCGGGTGAATCTTTGAACAATACAAGTGGATTTACTCCCTATAACTTTAATCGAACTAAATGCTAACAGATTTAAGCAAAAAATTGAGGCTCGATCCGGATGAAGTGCAAGAACCCTAGATTTTTTCCCAAATTTTTGATGTTATAACTACATGCAAATGCTTAATCTAACTACTAATAGTGATAGAATCATACCATGATGTTGTTAGAATGATAGGAGACGTCAA
This sequence comes from Helianthus tuberosus, assembly GCA_030545235.1. Taxonomy (NCBI): domain Eukaryota; kingdom Viridiplantae; phylum Streptophyta; class Magnoliopsida; order Asterales; family Asteraceae; genus Helianthus; species Helianthus tuberosus. The sequence continues at coordinate 151,867,339 of CM060393.1, forward strand.
AAATCTACGGAAAATCGCCTTGAACCAGAGCGTTTTCGGGGAAACGGGGCGTGTGGAATGGTGTAACTGTTATGAGAAAGGGGTTTTATCCCGACAGTCACGCGGACACGGCCCCGTGTCCAGCGGACACGGCCTCGTGCCGAGCAAAAGTTTTTTTTTATTATTATGCTCGTGTAAGTGCCCTTTGTTTCCCAAAAACTTGGTTAGAAGACTTACCGATTAAGATGTCATCCCATTGATTCGTAACTTACCAGGTATGATGTTGATGCTTTTATTCTTCGACCGTTTGAAGCGAGATTTCTTCCTCTTCATCCTCAATAAATTCTTGATATAGTTTTAGCCATTGGCCATTGACTTTGAATGGAATTCCATTCCGAGATTTAATTTCTACTGCACCGTGTGGGAAAATATGGGTGATGGAAAAAGGTCCTGACCACCAAGACTTTAATTTACCAGGAAATAGTCGAAGTCGTGAATTAAACAAAAGAACTTGATCTCCTACTCGAAATTCATTAGGTTTAATATGTTTGTCATGCAAGTTTTTCATTCTTTCCTTATAAATTTCTGAGTTTGAGTATGCATAATTCCTAAGTTCGTCTAATTCATTTAATTGACAAAATCGATTTCTACAGGCAAAATCTAAATCTAAGTTTACATTTTTAATTGCCCAGTAGGCTTTGTGTGCAATTTCTACTGGCAAATGACAGCTTTTCCCATAGACTAGCTTATATGGGGTTGTATCTATTGTTGTTTTATAAGCAGTTCGAAAAGCCCATAGAGCATCATCTAATTTATCTTCCCATTCTTTTCTATTTAGCCCTACGTTTTTTTCGAGTATTCGTTTTAAACCTCTATTAGTCACTTCGGCTTGTCCGTTTGTTTGAGGGTGATATGCTGTTGAGACCCGGTGATAGACCCCATATCTTGTTAAAAAAAATTCAAGTTGATGGTTGCAAAAATGGGTACCTCTATCACTTATTAATGCCTTAGGTGTTCCAAAACGAGAGAATAATTTTTTCAGAAATCTTACCAAGACTCTTCCATCATTTGTTGGAAGTGCTTCGGCCTCAGCCCATTTAGACAAGTAATCTACTGCCACAAGTATATATTTGTTTCCTTTTGACGGTGGGAAAGGTCCCATAAAGTCGAGTCCCCACACATCAAAAATTTTACAAACAAGAATGCCATTTTGTGTCATTTCGTTTTTAGAAGAAATATTACATGTTCTTTGGCAAGCATCACATGTCTTGACAAGACTTTGGGCGTCTTTGTAAATGGTTGGCCAATAAAATCCTGAATCAAAAACCTTTCGTGCGGTACTAGCGGCACCATGATGTCCTCAGTATGGACCTTCATGACAATGGCGGAGAATTCTTCTTGCTTCGCTACCATGTACGCATCGTCGGACGAGTTGGTCGGCACACATTTTGAAAAGATAAGGGTCTTCCCAAAAATAATGCTTCACATTAGCAAAGAATTTTTTTCTTTGATGATGTGGCCAACCCTTAGCGACTATACCGCTAGCTAGGTAGTTAGCATAGTCGGCATACCATGGTTCTTCTTTGTATTCCACCATTTCTAGGGACTCTGTTGGAAATTTTTCATTGATTTGCTCGTCCCTGGTTGTCTCCAAAGCTGGGTCTTCTAAGCGTGAAAGATGATCTGGTGCGGTGTTTTTTAGCTCCTCTTTTGTCTTTGATTTCAATATCAAATTCTTGGAGGAGTAAAATCCACCGAATCAAACGTGGTTTTGCGTCCTGCTTTTTGAAAAGATACCGAATGGCTGCATGATCTGTATAGACTATAGTTTTAGAAAGAACAAGATAAGAACGAAATTTATCAAAAGCAAATACCACAGCTAGTAATTCTTTTTTAGTTGTTGTGTAATTTTCTTGTGCATCGTTAAGTGTTTTACCAGCATAATAAATTGGGTGAAAATGCTTTTCTTTTCTGTGTCCCAAGACAGCTCCAACTGCAAGGTCACTAGCATCACACATGATTTCGAAAGGAAATTTCCAATCAGGCGCTATCATGATAGGTGTATTGACTAGCATTTCCTTTAGGGTTAGAAATGCTTGATTGCAATCCTTGTCAAAGATGAAAGGGGCATATTTTTCAAGTAATTTTGTTATAGGCCTTGAAATTTTAGAAAAGTCTTTGATAAACCGCCTATAAAATCCGGCATGCCCTAGGAAACTTCAGATAGCTCTAACGGAGGATGGAGGTGATAATCGAGAAATAGTGTCTATTTTAGCTCGATCAACTTCCATTCCTTCGCTTGAGATTTTGTGACCGAGTACTATTCCCTCAGTTACCATGAAATGGCATTTTTCCTAGTTAAGGGCGAGGTTAGTTTCCTCACATCGGGATAGCATTCATTCAAGGTTATCGAGGCATTGGTCGTATGAATCCCCAAAGATAGAAAAGTCGTCCATAAAGACTTCCATTGTCTTTTCTATCATGTCATGGAAGATAGCTACCATGCAACGTTGCAATGTTGCGGGGGCATTACATAGACCAAATGGCATGCGTCGATAAGAAAAAGTTCCATAGGGACATGTGAAAGTTGTCTTTTCTTGGTCTTCGGGTGCTATCGGGATTTGAAAGTAACCTGAAAAACCATCCAAGAAACAGTAAAATTTATGACCGGATAATCTCTCTAACATTTGATCAATGAAGGGCAAAGGAAAGTGATCTTTTCTTGTTGCTTCATTTAATCGTCTATAATCTATACATACTCTCCATCCTGTGACGGTCCTCGTTTGGTATTAATTCATTCTTTTCATTAGTTATTACCGTCATACCTCCTTTCTTTGGAACAACTTGGACGGGACTTACCCTAGGACTATCGGAGATAGGATAAATAAGTCCGGCGTCAAGTAATTTGATAACTTCGTTTTTAACCACTTATTGAACATTTGGATTTACTCGACGTTGTGGTTGTATTACTGATTTGTAGTCATCATTCATTAAAATTTTGTGCGTGCACATGGAAGGACTTATTCCTTTAATATCTACAAGCTTCCAAGCAATCGCATTTTTGTGTTTTTTTCAAAAGGTTAATTAATTTTTCTTTTTCTAAACTATCTAATTTAGATGAAATAATTACAGGTGATTTACCATCTTTGTCTAGAAAAGCATATTCCAAACCTTTTGGAAGTTCTTTGAGCTCAAGAGGTGGGTCTTTAGGAGACTCCTTATTTGGTTGCTCATTTTGATCAAGAACTTTAAAAGTTTGTTCTATGGCGACCTCTTCTTCAACAAAGTGGTCAAACTTTTCACTTGTATCGGGTGGTTCATCTTCATCTTCAATTAGAGGGTCATTATTGTCGAATGGATATTTCATTGACCGCTCAAGATCGACACTCTTTTTAAATGCCCCCAATTGAAGAGGTAGATTGTTGAACTTCCGGTTTTTCAAAGCTTCGTTAGTTTTTTCAAAGGGTCGTCCCAACACTAGAGGAGCGTCATCAAGGATTTCAAAGTCGGTTGGGATTACCATTTGATCTGTTTGAACCAAGACATCCTCAACTACACCGATTGATTTTATTATTTTCCGATTAGATAGAAAAATGGGTATTTGAAGTGGAGAAAAATCACTAATACTTAATTTTTCGAAAATGTAGTTGGGCATTATGTTAACGCAAAGATCTTTATCGATTGTGACATTACTAATAAATGAATTTTGAAAAAAACATGGAACCGGTGTAATGTTGATTTCAAATGGGTCTTCTTTTATTAGCGAGGTTTGATCATTAGTTAACTTAACGCTTACCATTTCGTCAATTTTGGTGTTAGTGTTTAATTCTTTTAAAAATTAGCATGAGTTGGAACTAAACAATGATTTTCAAAAGAAGGTTATAAGAGATTAATTTCTTTAAAATTAGACTCTTCTTGAATTTTAACGTTGACGGACTCACCTTTTTCGTTGTTTAACTCATGTGTCGGTTCTTCACTTATTTGTTCTTCCATTTTTACAGTTTCAGTTATCTCTTCTTTAATTAATTTTTCTCTTGCGCGGGACTCCTCTTCCCTTGCGCGAGATTCTTTTATATAGCGCTCGATAACTTTAAGGTGTTCTAATATCCTATCGGTCACTTCGGTTATAGAAAAAGGATCTGGATTTTCAAAGCTTGAATCCGGTTGTTCGATCCTTTATTCCTCATAATACCCATATGAAGTAGATGGTTCACACCATGGTTCTTCATTGTAAGTATATGACAGATAAGGGTCATAATTTTGTTCTTCATAATACTCATATGAGGTGGGTTGTTTACGCCATGGTTCCTCATAGTAAGCATATGAAGGTGGTGGCTCATATCTTGGTTCCTCAAAGCATGAGTAAGAAGGCTCATACCTTGGTTCATCAAAATATGAGTATGAGGGAGAAGGTTCATACCTTTAGTCTCCATAGGATGTGTATGAAGTTGATGGCTCGTACCTGGGCTCCTCATAGTAGGTGTATGAAGTGGATGGTTGATATAAGTTACAATATTGAACCGAGTGCGGGTCACCACAATTAGTGCAATAGTTACTCCTATAATCATCCTCCTCATAGGTACAATTGTAACCTCCTGAGTATTGATCCATAAGAATCACTCAGCAGACCACAACAACATCTCGAGACCAGAAAACAAAAATAAAAATGGAAACAGAGGCTGGACACGGCCCCGTGTTCAGTGGACACGGCCCCGTGTACAGAATCTGTATCTGGGCGTTTTAATTAAAGTTACTGATTTCGTTGAGCACGGGGGCGTGTTCAGTGAGCACGGCCCCGTGTTCAAGCTACTGTATCTGGGTGTTTTATGAAAAACATGCAGCACGGCCCCGTGTTCAGCGAGCACGGCCCGTGTTCAACCTACCGTAAATGCAAAACTAAACTAAAATGCAGAAAAATGTGCGCGCGCTTTGAAAAAGTTTTGAAAAACTGATTAGGCCGTCGATTTTAAGCTTTCTTAAAATCCTTGTGTCCCCGGCAGCAGCGCCAAAAACTTGATGTGCGTAAAGTGTGATATAAATTTAACTATATTTAAAGCCCTTTTTACATGTTAGTCAAGTTTTAAATTTATAAAACACGATATTTTACTAACACTAAACACACATATGGGCAAGTGCACCCATCGTGAGCGTAGTATAGTGTTGGCAAGATACCGAGGTCGTCCAAGGACACAAGAGCTTTTAGTACCGGTTTATCCTCAACGTCTAATCAAATCAAAAGTTTAGAAAAAGGTTTTAAACAAGAAAAATAAAAACTAACTAAAATGATGAAAAATAAAATAAAAATAAAAACAGATAGACAAGATGAATCACTTGGCTCCGACTCGTGTTTAGTATAACCTTTGATTATTTCCGCACTTTTGCACTATTTAAGAGATTATCTTAGTTATTGTAGTACGCCCCTCTTTTGAAGGTGACGTTACCGTCAACCTAGTAGTTTGAGTCAGCAAGGATACAATCCTAAAGGGTCGGATTATTGAAAGATAACTAATTAAGTTATTAATGCGTATTATGGTAGGCCCCTCTTTTGAAGGTGACGTTACCCTCGGCTAAGTAGTCTGAGTCAGCATGGATACAGTCCTAAGTAGCCGGGTTAAACTATTAATAGTAGCTTACATATGAGGGGATCAAAGAGTTTGGACCCCCGCCATCCAATACCGGTGGGTATTGAAGGAGGTCCTACTAAATTTGACCCAGGTCCTTGCAGGATCTATACACTGAACAAGGCAAGACTCTTACCAAACCGTTCCCATAACCCCCGACCAGGTAGCCAACATACCTCCATATAGACCGTGGAGATATGAATGGTGAAAATCTTTTATTTTATATAGACAGTACAATAATGCCAAGACACCACGGACAAACGATAAGGAAGAATCACCTTCAACATAAGAAACTAGTTATTAAAGTCATTAATACATAAACAAGTGAAAAGTGCGAAAAGATTAAAAATAAAAAGTATTACACTAGACACTTGTCTTCACCAAGTGATGTAAGAGACTTAGGCAAACATGGCCTTTGATTGTCAAGAACTCTTACGATCATTCTTGGATCCTGAGATGACTCACACACTCTATGATGGACAATGGATGATGGTGGTGGATGATGGTGTTGTGATGGTGGTGGGTGGTGAGTGAAGTGTGAGAGAGGTGGTGTGCCAATGGATGGTTTGCAAATGAGCCAAGCACCCCTATTTATAGCCTGAACAGTAGCTCGGGCACGGCCCCGTGTCTAGTGGGCACGGCCCCGTGTCCATCCTCCTTCTCTATCTTCATTAATTGCTTTTGTCTGCATTAGTTGACCACGGCCCCATGTCCGCTGGGCACGACCCCGTGTGCAGAAGCATATCTGTACTATCAAGATTTGCCTGGATTCTGCGAATCTTATAGTTGACCACGGCCCCGTGTCCGCTGAGCATAGCCCCGTGGTGGGCGATGGAAGTTTCTACAGCTTTGTCTTTTATGCTGACACTTGGGCACGCCCCCGTGTTCACTGAGCACGGGGCGTGTTTAGCCTTCTGTTCTCTTGTTTTGCTTGGGAAAATGCTTTCGGGGAAGTCGGGCATGCCACGTTTTTTCCTTTTCTTTTATTTATGTTAGATTTAGCTGCCTTTTTGCTTCTTTTGTTAATTTGAGCTCATTTAATCCTGAAAATACAAAAGGAAGACAAAAGCACACTTTTCCAACATTAGTACTAAAAAGGGTTAGTTTTATGCCACAATTGATGTAATTTATTTGTTGCATTTTGAACACATCAAAGACTCTATCCTAAAAGTCCCTACACATAATACTGATTAGCTTGCCAGGTTGGCAGTCGGAGTATTAGTTGATAACTCTATTAGGTTTGATAAATATCACACCATGCTGGGAGCCGGGCGTGAACTATTGACCTTTCCTGTTGCATCAATGCATATAGACATTGATGGAGGGCACAAAAAAACTTACTACAACTGTTTTTGGTATCTACACAGTTTAGTCATGTGATGAGGGTTAGCTACCCGAGTCATACTTATAACACTTTTACATGTGAACTTACGTGTACACTCTACGCTTAACTAAAAATGTGAACCCACCAACTTAATATTGACACACTACTGCATGCTTTGCATGTCGTTAGGTTCAGCATGGGAGCTTGCAGCATCAGGAGTGTTGTGGCTGCGATAATTTATTGGTGTTAATTTTTATTAAACAATGTGGTTTTAACTATTGTCTGGGTTTTTAACATTTTTCTTCCGCTGTTGATTTGAACTATGTTTTAGATAGTTAAAAACCTAATCACTAATCAGGTTGATTGTTGTGACAACTCGTATTTTAGCGCCTTTCGTCGTACTCTTGTGTAACCTATATGAACACTAAGTGACAAGTTAATATTAAATTATATTGAACGTTCATGAATTGTTTATACGTGATGTGTGGAATTCTAGATGTGAACGTACTTGTTTGGATGAAACGTGTTTTATGTTTTGTGCTACCATAATCTCTATAGATCTAAACGCACGTTATGACCCCATTAAACCCTATACTTTATATTTAGGCCGCATGTATGTTGAGCCGCACTCCCCTTATGTTAATTCTTGTCCACTCATTATGGCAGCTCAATGTTATGGGCTTAAGCCCAACTCGGCCAAGAAGCACCTAACCGTCCCAACTCTTTATCATGCTGTTGTATGTACTATTCTTCATAACACAAAAATACCAAAGAAAACCCTACCCCTCTCCCTTGTATACGTGCGGCAGTAGAAGACCCCTCTCTCTGTCGTGATCGCCATCTCTAGGTCAGTATAATCTTCTGGATATTAAATCTCATCAATTGTTTTGATTATATGTGAAACTATGCGATATTGTAATTAGAATCTTGTGGCCTGTACATAGTTTGTTGGTGAGAAAGACAAATGATAATAGCCTGTTAATTGACACATGAAAGATTAGAATGATTAGGGTTTGCGTGTCTTAAATGGCCACTATTTTGTTTGAATGTTAAGCAAGTAATAATCGGATAATTGTTATGAATATGTGTGTTCTTAATGCCTTGATTACACGTTAATGTTAATCGGAAACTTGATGATTGGTTGTTGAATTATGCCGAAACTGTTAGAGGACTAGGGTTCTGGAAAAACACGAAACTGTAACTGATGTAAGGAGATGTTTCGTCACTATTTGGTCTCGACGTAACTCTAGAGATTCGTCGTTGTTTGGTCTCGATGAAACACTAGGGATTCGTCACATATAGTTCACGAAGAAACTTATGTTTCGTCAATGATGTTCACGACGAAACTCGTGTTTCGTCACTCAAAGTTGTATGGGTTGATGTTTTGTCTCTCCTGATTATGTTATTGGCAAGTATATGTGATTGTGTTATGAACGTCTAGTTTGAGTAAAGAATATTCTAGTGCACAAGTTAATGCAAATCGATAATTGTTAAATGGTACCCACTTGACGTGTTAGGATTCATATTAGTAAACGTTGGTTGTTCTAATGATAGTGTCAATGATTGAAACTTGAGCATGATTCCATGATAAGACTGTTTGCTAAATTAGATGAATACAACAGGGCAGGAAACTGGTTGTTAGATTGAGGAATGTGCATAGTGGGCCGCTTGGTTGGGGTTAGGTGATGTCGATTGGATGATAAATGTGTTAGATCTATCAATTGTAATAAAAGGTGTTAATAATATTGAATGTGGTTTGTATGAACTTAAATTACAAATTAAGCAGCTAACCAAATTCACTGTGAAAAGTACACATTTAAACTTGGGCCAGGATTCGTTGGGCCAGGATTCGTTGGGCCACCTACTTTCCATTTGATTTTATGCTATGGGGGATTGTAATTGAATTTGGGCTGGGGAATTGGTTCACACATTCTTATGATGAGGAGTTAAGTGCCATGTGCCTTGTGAACATGGAACCCACTTATGAATTGAATACCTGCTAGGTGATTACTTGCTATATGTACAATAGTTGCGTGTTATGTGAGCATGGAGTACGCGAAATAACTGTATATGAATTATGCAATTTATATGCACATAAAACTGATCCTTACCGGTAACAATGTTAGGACGTGTTTGGTCAACTGGTAGACTCGTAGATAAACATGCCGAGCAAACCGAGGTGAGTTCACACTCTCTATAAGGCATGGGATTCCCGGTGGTTTGGGAATGGGTTAAGAAGCTAAAACGAAACCTACATATTCACCTTTAACAGAAGATGTACCTCCATCCTCGTTAAGAAGGATGACAACATTTAACCTGCGTATTCTCCTTGGGTAGATTACGTACCTCCGTCCTCAGTTGGGAAGGACGACAACATATAACTTACTAGACAAAACTCTATCATTAAGTCCCTCATTTTTATATCGACTTAATCGTCGGGCCAATGGCGAGCGGGTCATTAGTTAATAGCGCTATTAGGGTTGACAAGCCTCACACTGTGCCGAGAGGACGGGCGTGAACTAATGGATCTGGGCACTTAGTCAATGATGATAGACATTGACGTAGGGCACAACTTTCTCAGTCAGTTGTCGATATGGTAACGGTCTAGTGGTTACATGGGGTAGCCCCCACTGGTTATGATTTGGGAAAACAAGGAACTGATTAACTACTGGTTTTCGAAAGAACTTATGGTTTTTGGAACAACTTTAAAATGGACAGCCAACTGTGAACTCGCTCAACTTTGTTGTTGATTCGTTGTTACATGCCTTGCAGGCCTTTAGGTGCATATTGTTAGAACTTGTTGTCTGGGAGGCTGGAGTGGTCATGGGTCGAGATACATGGAATCGCAACACAAGACTAATGGTTTTTACATGTGGTTTATAAACACTTAATGAATGAATTATGCTTCCGCTGTATACTGTGAATTATTTGAAACATTGGAACACTTTATGTTAATAAATGAAAGTTTTTTTTAAATATACCTATGAGTTCAATGTGATTGGTGGCTAGATCTTGGTACGTCACACACCTCGTGGGGGGTTTCCGCATGTGGTATTTTGGGGGTGTGACAATTGTGATGAATTTTATTAACTTTAGTAATTGTTCAAGATGATTAGTGTCTTGATTCTGGTCAGTCACACGCCTTGCGGTAAAATTCCGCATGTGGATTTTGAGGGTGTGACAGATTGGTATCAGAGAAATTGGTTATAGTAAACTTGGTTTAAATTTTTTTAAGAAAAAACATACTATACACTCTTCTGTGCCGATAAAGCCACAATGACACTACACTCCAAAGTGCACATCTCAACATCTTTACGGCATATACTACATATTTGCCTACTTGGTATTTATACATGCATTGCATTAGTTATGCGTACGTACACATTTGTTTGACAATTATACATGACATTCGCACACATTATACTTATAGGAATGTCGATTTCGAGTTCGTCTCATGCACCAAGCAAGGAACCAGTCATTCCTGAACCACCATCTCAATCGCAATACCCAACCCATTTACTCCAAATCAAAAGGTTTCAAGCTCGGTTTAAAACCTTTCCAAACCATACAACTAACGCGACCATTCGCGTACGATACCCATGATTTAAAGTTACCTAAAATATTTCCAAAAACCACCCTCGATGTTTTTTTCACATCCCAAAATAACCCCCAACAATGAATATAAGTTCTACGGAGATATACCTTGCATACGTGACGTCCTTGGCGCATCTATGTTATTCTGAACTCCTGACACAAAATGCGAATAGAATCTTGTTTCACCCATAAGTTGATCATACGACATCCGTTTCATGCGTTCTACATATCCATGGTGATTGTCTAACATGCCCGGTATTTAAAAATTATCGGCGTCATCCCCTGACACAGCTGTTGCTGCCAGAACACAGATCTGACTCTCCGTTTATTCGGTTTTGCACATCAATATTCGAGTAGATCAGAACCGGCCCAAACCAACTCGGATTTAGGTGAATAATATGTCCACGTGTTCGTGTCAAGGAACCATAGCATCCCCACCTGTCGCTGTCACTGGAAACCATTTGTATAGTCACCGAAAAATGAAACAGTGGCTAGAAGTCACAGTTTTGCCCGTTTGTCATCGCGCAACTCGAAACCCTATCATCCGAACTCCGTTTTGGACAAACGATATATCAACGTGACTGTGACGTAACAAAATTCTATCATATGCCATTGCCCTTGCCGGACGCTGTGGGTGCTACCGCCCATGACAAGAATAATTGTCTGAATTCTTCGGTTACTTTCCGGATTCGTTGTTTTTTGCTTAATTCTTTGGTGGAGCATCACCGCCCACCCGTTCCTTCGATCCACAACCGAAATGGTGAAACACTAATAACCATATCACTATCTCCATAAATTACAAGGCTACCCCTCCATTACCCTATTATGGGGTTAATCCTTAGGCTAACTTGATTTGCACCTTAGCATATCAACTCTGCAAATGGATTTTTCCCCAAATGTTTCGATGGTCTCAGGGACATTAGGAGACGGAGATACAAATTAGTCAATCCGCAGGGAGGCACGATGACTTGAACATCTTCCTTACCGCTTTTATTACAAGAGTCGTTATCCCATAAGAGTTTTTCTTTTTTTACGAATTTATTTTTTCTCACTAGCCTTTGCATTGGCTGATGCTTACCGTTTCATGTGATATCTAGTTACTTTTATCGACTTAGAAAAATCTATCATTCCATTATCACGGCGACACTACATCTCTGCTTCCCCATGTAGAAACTACAATAATATTACGCTCTAGCTTAGAGAAGTTGTTAAACTCGATTTTCGATCCTTGGTGATCACTTCTTGAACTCTGAAGATGGTGATATATTGTTAATACGATCATACCATTTCAATCTTGTTTCCGCATCCTCGTAATGAAACCCCTTGACGACGTATGTGCTATTATAATTCATGCACATGACTTAGTTCAACCCCTTCGAACTTGGTTACTTACCGGTTTGCCTAATCGCAAACTCATTTAAGTTCGTGGATCATAGTGAATATATCCTTACTCGCACATGGGAAAACTCGACAACTTTGGCAGACGCTTCAGTTGTACCTAGACACTACAAACTCGGACAACAACCATTTTTCTCTAGTTAATTCTTGTTGTGCCAACACCTTCAATGTAACACTTACATCGACGAATAACGGTCATTATTTCTATTTATACCACTTGTGTACGACCAACTATATTTTCTTCATCAGATAAATCTTTATTGATGATTCGAAAACAATTATGTATTACACTGAGTGGAACACATAAATTGCGGCTACACCTTGGTATGTGTTTCACGTCTTATCCTGTGGTACTAAGTAGAATAATATAGTTCTTTTCTAACTTTGTTCTATGCAAATCCTTGTCAAATTATATCACACTCTACAAACATTACTCGAGGAGCAATGAGCCATACTTAAGTTCATCACGTGCAGGAGCACAAAGTAAATTTTCTACTTCACTGAGGTATGCCGACGTCAACACCATTTTCACATGAAAACGCCTTATTCATAACTTCGTCTTCATTGATCTCTTTATTTCCGTATTTATTCACTTTTAGACCGGGAGCTGGTCATCTACTACAACCAACCGTAATTGATATAGCTTGATCAATACCTACCAAGTTATCATGATCATTATCAATCAATATCAACTGCAAGGATTTAGTTTTATTCTAAAACCGATATAAGATCAGGCTATCATCAGATAAGATTCCGAGACATGGACGTCTCTAAGATTGCCCTCCGAACTCGGTACGGCCACTACGAGTTTCCTTGTCATGCCATTCATATTAACCAATGCACCTGCGGTTTTCATGGATCATATGAACCGTGTGTGCAAACCCTACCTCGATATGTTTATCATCGTCTTCATAGACAATATCCTGATCTACTCTAAGAACAAGGAGGAGTACGCAGAGCATTAACACTTATCTTGGAGTTCTGGGGAATGAGCACTTTATGCAAAACTATCGAAATGTGACTTCTGGATTCGGGAAGTGTGTTTCCTTGGGCATATAGTCAATGAAGCTAGAATACATGTCGACCTAGCCAAAATCGAATCCATCCAAAAATTGGCTTGCTTCTAAAACTCCAACTGAAATAGACCAATTCCTTGGTCTAGTGGGTTACTATTGTATATTCATCAAAGGATTCTCCAAGATTGCCAACCTCTCACTACTCTAACACAGAAGGGTACCACTTACAAGTGGGATGATACCCATGTGTCCGCTTCCCAATTGTGAAAACAGAAACTCTGTAGTGCATAGATCTTATCCTTACCAGAAGGTACCGACAATTTTGTTTTGTACTTTGACGCATCTATCCAGGGTCTCGATTGCATTCTGATGCAACGTGAGAAGGTAATTATATACGTGTCTCGTCAACTTAAAGTTCATGAGAAGAACTACACTACTCACGATCTGGAATTGGGAGTTATGGTCATTGCTGTCAAGATCTGTAGATGTTACTTGTACGGTGCCAAATATACAATTTAGACCGATCACAAGAGTCTCCAGCACATACCCGAACAAAAGGAGTTGAACATGCGGCAACATCGATGGGTTGAACTCCTCAATGATTATAACTGTGCGACCAAGTACCATCCGGGTAAGGCTAATGTGGTAGCCGATGCCCTCAGTCAGAAAGGAACTAGACCCAAGCTAGTTTGAGCTTCGCAACTTACCATTCATCCTAACCTTCCTTATCAGATCCATGCTGCACAAACCGAATCATTGAAGGAAGAAAGACTTCAAGTTAAGTCCATGCGAGGCATGGAAAAGCAACTTGAAACCAAATCGGACGGTATTCGCTATTTCATGGAGAGAATATGGGTTCCACTACACGGAAGTTTGAGTGGTCTCGTTATTGATGAAGCTAAAAAAATCTCGCTACTTTGTTCACCCTGGCTCTAATAAGATGTGTCACGACCTGAAGACCCTGTACTGGTGGCCGAATATGAAAGCTAACATAGCCACCTACGTGAGCAAGTCCTTGACCTGTGCTAGGGTCAAGATTGAATACCAAAAGCCATCAGGGTTACTATAGCAACTGTCACACCCCGATATTTCAACATTGCCCGGTGGGGCCCGGTTGGGGAGTACGTGACGATATTGATATCAAGATACACAAACACAGATAGCACAATGGAAGTCTTGGATTAAAAATATTATTACAAACATAATTGCCTGAGTGTTCAAAATAATAATATAGTCTACTTGATAAAAGATCCACAGGCGGATCGAAAACGTACAAAAATGAGACAACAGACTATAGGCTTATGCACAGAAGTTGCAAATTCCTCTTCTAGCATTACCAGGCAGCTTCTAGCCTATTACGTAACCTTGCAACTTGTCACTTAGTCTTTTGAAGATACGTTAATTTACACTGGTAAATACAAATAACCGACTCATTTTGAAAAAATTTCAAAAATTTTTATGTGCACAAGGCACATGTATTTTCATATATAACTTGAGACAATTCAAAATGATCTTGTATATAGTTTTACATGTATGTCAATACATATGGGGTCCGGTGCAGAAACTGAATAACATGATTAACCGACATGCCACTTAAACCCAAAAAGGGTTATCCCCAATATGGGTAAGAAAAACATTTTATGATAGCTTTAGCATATGTCAGGTGTATGCCTACACCCCGTACTTAGCCGTGGCCATTAGTAACTTAAATGAGCCGAGGATATCCAGGACACGGTCGCGTTAACCCCCAATGTTTAAGTTATTAGACAAAACAGATTAAAACGGGTTATGAAGATTTTGTAGTCACAATCCGACATATGATCCCATACCTGACCAAGCGGTAATAATTTACCGTATCCCAAGCTCGTATAGGGAAAGTAGGATAAGAGTATTTACCTGGCTTAATTATGTCTTACAATGCAAGATAATAAAGTAAGCACAACCGTAATCAAATAACTAAGTTGATTGCAATCTACCGGAAGGCCTTAGTCTGGAATCAATGATATAATAACCAATTAGAATGTTAACGGGTCCTATTCAAGTCGTAGACTTGAACCGGTTAACTTAGATTAACGAAAACGCTACGATACGCTTGATTAAGCGATGACCAGAATATAATGTAGTTTTAACCCAACAAGTACTAAGACTTGTATAATATGGGTAAACAATATACATTCTGGAATTTGAAATAAATTTGAAAGGATTTGACCCGTTTCGGTAAACTAACGTAAACTAGTTACATAAGTTCAATTGTACGCATATAAGCGATATTGGGTAACTGGATGAGTCATAAACAAGTTCTATATTCCAAGATAATTTAAATATGTTACCAAGTCAGTAGGTAACCAAGGTTTTATAAACATTATGGTTTAAAACCAAAATATGCACCATAAGGGCATTTTAGTCATTATATGATCTACTTTGAGAACTTGCATAAAAATATGAGTTATGAACAAGTATATTCTGTAAAAACACTTTAATTATGTTATAATATCAGTAGGTAATAAGTTTTGTAAGATAGTTATGGTTTAAAACCATACTATGCGCCAAAATGACGTTTTGGTCATATTATAACATAATTTACGAACTTGTAACAAAACTTAGGTTATGAATAGATTTATAATACCAAAGTATGTTAATTATAGTAACATATCAGTAGGTAATTCATTTTGCAAGTTCATCATTGATTAAAACCAAGTTTTATACAAAAAGGGCAATTTGGTCATAATTAGGCATAATTTAAGAACTTGTGTAAAAACTCAGAATCTGATTATGATCAAGTAGAATAATTCTAGAGGGTTATCCTACAATATAATGTGATCATAATACAACTTAAATTCAATAGCTAACTATGCTAAATCGGGCTAGAATCGAAAGTCAAAGCAGAAGTCAAACTGCTCGACTTTCGGTTGCGAACCGACACTAAAACTGGAAATGACGGGCTGAACATGTTCATACATGTTCTCATATTAATTACCAACTGATTAAGTGTCAAAAACATGGGTTATAACATTCATAAGATCAATTTATAAAGTTTACAAAAATCTGCCTTTTGACTTTTAAATTAAGATAACATTTACCTTTCCTTTGACCAATTAACGTGATTTCCAGGAGATGCCCTTTTAAGGGATTAACACATACCTAATTACGATCACGTAGCCATGTTCGATTCGAACAATGGTTGGACCATAATGGTTTAAACCAAAAGTCAAAGCCAAAGTCAAATTGCTTGCCTTTCTACTTAATAAAAGCCTATAAACTGAAAGAACAAGGATTGAGCACTTACAAGTGGTCCAAGAGAATGATTATAACTCAGAGGGAAGCTCCTATATAATCAGGAACTTCCAGAGGAGAGTAGAGAAGTGTTTGAAGATATGGTGGAAGTGAAAATGAAATATCAAAACCCTATTTATACTTGTGGACCTTGAAGGGGATCATTATAGGCGTTAGCACTCAGTTAGGATCATTGCAAGTGCATAGGGACGCTTTTAGTCCATATTGATTAAATAAGCATATTTTCGCATAACAAACCCCTCAAAGCCTATTTCTAAGTTATGTAAAGGATATTTAGGGTACGTTTAACTTATGATCAAGTTCCGGAATGTTCGTTACTATACGAATCAGCAGACTTTCGCAGTTTGACGCAAATAGTCCTGGAGATTGAATAAACTTATTTTTGACACACCAAAGCCATCAAAACCTGTTTCTAAGTTATATTAAGCCTATGTCACTGTTCTGAAGTGTTTTCCGCATTAAACTGATTACGTTTACACATCAGTTCGCGTATAACTTTCCAGAAAGCGATTTAAAGCTTGAAAATGAACTAGAATCAAAACATGTAATTGTAAAACAGAAATAAACAAATTTTGAGACCAAAACGCATTGTTTCTTTGATAAAAGATTTTGTCCTACATCGTGTGGTGTTTACGGAGCACAAGTGTCACACGCGATCCATTTTCTGCTTCACATGCTCTCTTTAGTATAAAACACCCCCATGATTTACAACACAAAACGGATTTTGACATTGTTTAATCACTTAAAAGAAACTTGTTTTACCAAGTTTTGTTTGTTCAGCCGTGAGGGTTTCGGCGTATACACTTAACACTTTTTTTCAAAATTTTTTATTTTAACAATTTAAAAACAAACACTTTTTTTTATTTTTTCTATTCTTCTATTTTTTTATTTTGTTTTTTATTTATGTTTTATTTATTATTATTAACAAACAAACACTCCCTGAACTCAACCACAGGGATCCGTTGTCCGTGTTGACTTTTTGTTGACTTCTGGAACACCTGCACATTCAATCAACTAAATTACTTGAATAATGCAACTTAGGCCTGTTTGACCTTGGGTATTGTGACACAATACGATTCATTCAACTTTGGAAAATCTTTGTCATTTTTCACAAAAACTTTTTCGTTCTTATTTTGAACCTTCTTGGTTGAATCGATTTTCCTTTTATCGTTCACAGAAGTCTTTTGTTTCTTTACCACCCAAATTTTTCCGTTTGAAACATTCCTTTGATAAAATCTTGTGTCATTTTGAACGTTTCTTTTCGATAAATCAACCTTTGGCTTCCAGATTTGTTTTGATTTTGAAAAGTTAGTCTTTTGTTTCCAAATCTGTTTAGGTTCAAATTTGGGTGTCTTTGGTTTCCAAGTTTGTTTTAACTCAAACTTTGTTGACTTCTGTTTCACAGTCTCAACTTTCTTTTTCTCAACATCAATAGGTTTCAAATTTGGACATTTGCGACCAACATGTCCAATTTGTTGACATTTAAAACATGTTTTCTTTGAAACATCTTTGGCCTGTTGTTGTTGTTTTTTCTGAGCATAGAATTCTTCATTAGTCTGTCAACTAAATCGAATTTCTTCCTCTTCTTCAGAAATTGTTCCCTGAACGAATTTCATCTTTTGAAGATTTGACTTTTCAGCCCTTTTTTTTATTCTGTTTCTTTTTATAACCCAACCCAGCCTTTGTATTTTTCTTTTTGTAAGCAGGTTTGTTACAACAAGTTTTCTTGCTCTTACCAGCAAATTTTGCAATTTCAGACTTTTCGATTTCTACAAATTTGAAAACTTTTTCGATCTTTTCCACAATCACATTTTGAATTGGAACTTCAATATCTGAGAATAATTTGTCCGATCCAATCATGTAATATGCCAATCCTATTGAATCTTCATTCACATTTTTCTTGCATTTTGAATTCTTTAGATAATTTCTATGAAAATTTTCCTCATCTTCAACTTGTGATTCGGACTTTTCATTTTTGGTAGAATCTTCTTTCAAACGCTTTCAACAACCTTACCTACCTGTAACACCTCGTAAAATCACGTCCAATGATGTATTGACACGTGTAATAAACCCTAATAAAGTCAAACATTGAATTTAAGGGACTAATTTTTCGAAAAATCAAAAACTTTGATTATGAAAGGACTGGAAGTGTTAACATACCTAAAATAAGTCTCTGAATAACCTCATACGGTATTTATATTCACAAATGAGCCGCTTGTCGATCGAGTGTAGCCGTTTGCGGAATTAATTGAAAGTTTGCGCAATGAAGGGTTAAAAGCGTCAACATGTTAATCCTTACCTCTGAATGACCTATTGACAAACCGAGAGCTTCATGGTATTTGATTATACTCTCGGTAATGCCAATTATTGGCCAACCAAGGTTTTTATGCCTATAAGTAAAGTTACGCGCAACTTTGCAAGTTAGAGGGGCTAAAAGTGTCAATATGTTTAATTATACCTCTGAATGACCTTTTAGCGAACCCAAAGCATCGTAATGTTTAATAATACTTTCAAGAATGCCTAATATGGATTAGATAAGGCTTCAATGCTATTAATTGATGAGATGCGCAAGTTTGCGCAATAGAGGGACCTAAAGCGTCAACTTTTCAATATACGCCTTTCGGTGACCATCTAAGCAAACAAGAGTGTAGTAATATTTAAGTATATGCTTGGGAATGCCCATTAAGGGCCATGGAAGGATTGGATGTCAGTAAACGACATTTCGCGCAACTTTGTGCGATTAAAGGACTAATTGCGTCAAACTGCTAAAGTATGTCAATTCGTATGGTATCGGACCTTCCGGAATGTGACCATAGGTTAAAAATACCCTATTTATCCTTAATATAGCTTAGATATAGGCTTAGAAGTATTTGGTGCGCAAAAATAAACTTTTAAGTCATGCAGGGACTAAAAGTGTCAAAAATTGCACAAGTTTGCATTTTCGCGCATATCTCACATTCTGAATATCTCCGGACACCCAAAAATTTATGTAAGCACTAAAATATTTTATTTTAGTGTTTGGATTGATAAAATTCCGTTCTTCGCGTAATTTGGTTCGTTTTTCGCGTCCGTCCGTGTTTCGTCGTAATTAGCCGAACAACGTGACCGTACGACCAAACGAACCAACATCCAGCATATTTTTTTAGCATGTTTCATGTTCCATATGTTTAGACACCATTATAGAGCCTTAAAATGGTTTAACGGGCCTTAGAAGTGTCGGAAATGGCATTTGGAAGTGCAGGGGCCAAATCTGTCAACAATGAAAGTATGCATATGCTATACTGGTCCTTACGGACCGTATGGCTGGACCCTTACGGTCCGTAAGCCATGCCCAGCATCAGAAACTTCACAGCTACCTGTTCCAGCCGGTTACACCGCCTCATTTTGCCATTTCTTGATTCTAAGGACTTGTTTAATGATTTAGGAGGGCCTGGGGACACTTGGAATGATCCCATAACATCCATAGACCTTGTTTGGCATGATCTTGTGGGATTGAAGACCCTATATAAGAAATTCTTAGATGCACCATTTGATCACATTCCTTGCAACTTCACAACTTCACTTCTGGAGTATTTTGGAGCTCAAGCACCTTTCCTAGTGATCATTAGTCGTGCTTAGGACCTTGGTAAGTATTCTTAACCTTCCCTAATTCAGTTTTGATAAGTTTATTAGCTTAAAGTCAAACCGTCGTAATTAAGGTTTGACTTTGTCATTAATCTTAATTTGTCCAGTCAAATTACAAATTGAAAGTACCTATGAGTTGGTAATTATGTGGGCAATAAACCCTTAAAAGGGCACCCTCTGATTCTCTCTCGAAGTAGGTCAATTGTCGGGTCAAACTTGATCTTAAAAAGTCAACAGGAAGCAACTTTGCAAATAAACACATAATTAGCAATGTAGGAGCTATACAACCTGTTTTGTCATTAATATAACTTGGCAATTAATGTAAGAACATGTCTAAACATGTTCAACCCGACAATTTTCAGTTTTGGCTCGGTTCGGGATCGAAAGTCGCATAGTTTGACTCCTGCTTTGACTTTCAGTTCTAACCCATTTGAGCATGGTTTAGGAATGCCTTAGAGCTCCGTTAGGACCAGCTTGTATGATAGTATAACCCTCTGCGATTATACTACTTGAGTCGTTGATTGTCTAATGTTTCCTTTAAATGCCTAATGTTGACCAATATGCCCATTTGACCTTAAAACGAGAATTTTGGAAATGTGAAAGGACAATAATCTTTGTTACTGAATTATAAACATGTCCCTAAAATTGCACATCAGTTTGAGGTCTAGATTAAGAGTTATGCTCAATAGCGTAATAAGAACGCTTTTTATTAATTAAACGGCGTAATTAGCGTATAGCCTATCTAAACCCAATCTTTGATACCAAACTTTTTACCCATTGATATAATATAATATTTTCGGATTTTTGAAGATTTTTATTTATTTTAAGGCTGAGCATAACATAGAGTTCTAAGCTTATTTCGGTATTGCCCGTTTGGCCCTTTCGGGCTATAAAATGAGTTTTACAAATCCTTTTGATATCAAACCTTTTTCTACTGATCTAATATGATAAATAAAATGTTTTGAGCCTTTTGGAATAATAAAAAATAGTAGTTTTCGTTTGGAAACCCGGAAATGGCTCCAAACCGCCTTTTTAAGCGTTTTTCACGCATAGTATGTATCAAAACCATTTTAAACATATAAGGGTCGATGCCTACTAATGTATTCAGTAAATTTTTATATTCTAACAGTAAGGAAAAGTTTTAAACTCAGGTTTCCGGTTTTGACCTTTTAAGCTTATGTGAAATTACCAAAATGCCCCTACGGTGCATAGAATGGTTATAATGAATAAATTCCACATATATATGATACCCTACTGTTATAACTTATTAAGCTAGGTATTTTTACTGATTATATCAGACCTATAACTCAGATTACTAATTAAACTCTTTTATAACCTTTTAAATGACCAAAATGCCCTTACGGGGCATAATTTGAGTTTAAATCCGTTTCGGGCATAATGGAAGGTATCCTACTGATATCACAACATATTTAAGGCATATTAACTTAGGTAACCTGTTCATGACCCTTTTGGTTACCCGTTACGCACTTTTCGCGTTCAGATCGACTTATGTAACTAGTTTGCATAAATGAACCGAAACGGGTCAGACCTTATCATCTTTATCTCAAAATCCAGAATGTGTTTAGTATACCCTTGTTACACAAGTATACAAGCTTGTTGGGTCTAAACCACATTCTAATCCGGTTCTCGCTTAATCATGCATTTTGAACCATACCCTCCTTTAAAACTAACCGGTCTAAGCATAGGCTTAATTAAGACCCGTTAGGAATCTAATAGGTTATTAAAAACCTTCGTTCCAGATTTAGGAGCCCAGTAAAAGCTATCTGTACTTGCTGAATTGAGATACGGCTGGGATTGAATTTATATTTAGCTCAGATTAAGTGCAGGTACTACTCGAAATAGGCTGGCTTTCTCCTTAGCATCAATAAGAGTCTCGCAAGCTTGGATGCATTTCAGTCTGTTGAACAATGTTTCTTTTTATTTGATCCATCCTGTGGATTCTTTTCAACTATTTTATGATACTTAATATTACAATTTTATTCGGTTGAAATGAATCTATCTTTTGCTTCCGCTGTGCATTTAAATATTGTGTGGTTTGACTATGATGATATCAACTACGTCACGATACTCCCCACCGGGCCCACCGGTAATACGTGGAAATATCGGGGTGTGACAGGTTGGTATCAGAGCCAACATTGAGTGAATTAAACACTAGCCTTTTGTGTTTAATCTCAATGACACAGTAGCACATTCCTTGACTTTCTGAGTCTAGACTTAACATAGGAATACTCTCATCTCTAATTGGAGAATTATTGCTTTCAATTCTTTATTTTGATACGTCGCCAAGCAAAGAAGCCGTAATGGAAATTCTCCCCATTTGAAGCCTAGGAAAGGCCGAGCTTCGTACTGCGACTAGGATTAACGTGCAACCAAGGAGAAAGCATTCGGAAATAAAAATGAAGAAGAAACTCCCTTGCTGAAGGTCGTTTCCTTAGTAGTCCTTATAAGGACATATTTATCTTTCAGTCCCTTAGAGGACAACATTATTTCTTTCAAGTCCCGTTTAGGGCAATTCTGTACCTCCTTTGGAATCATTTGAATGTTTTAGCTAAATTTTACTTATATCATTATATATGAACATAATAATAACATTCCTTTTATGAGATCTACCATTATAATAAAATGGCGAAATCTAAAAAGGGCAAGACCTAGCCCATGTGTCATTATAAAACAGGGCCAAGACGGTAAGTTCCTCAACTAGATTCAGATCCTTATTAATACCTCAATTTGGGATTGTTATGCGTTAATTATTAAAAACAATCTTAAAGATAAACCTAGCCGATATGACAAGGCCAAGATGGTAGAACCTATTCAAAAGATTCAAATCTTGTTAACATCTGTAACATATTAACTTTCCTTGCAGACGTGGTTCAATAAAGTCACATAAATCATCCTTATACTGGATTCTCCCGAAATCCTTTCTTATTTTGTGAAATAAGCATCCATTAGGGATGTAATACTTACGGGCCATATTCATTGTCATACAAGACAAAAGATAGTTGTAGCCTACAACTCCCTGTCAAGAAGAGGCAATGAACAACGTTCAAGCCTAAATACCTTGATTCTACAAAATCATGGTTTATAATTTAAAGTTACCCTTGTGACTTGGCCTTTTTGTGCCATAGTTATATTTTAACTAAATCTAGGATAATTATAATAAAAATCCTGAAGAAGATAAATATCATTCCTTTCCTGCCAGTATATAAAAGAATCTTAAAAGGTATAACCTAGCTTGAATGTCATTAAAGACCTAGCTACGATGGTAAGACCTGTTTAAAAGAAATTCAGATCCTTGTTAACATCTGAAAACATGTTAACACTCCTGACAACAGTGATGCGATAAAATCACACTTGTCATCTTTATATTAGGATTTCTCCAAACCCCTTATTTAGCCTAAATGATCAATAGGAATCATGGCTAATAAATGTCAAACATGATGTACACATCAAAGCGTCCACTGGAATGAATACCTTCGGGCAAAGATGTATACATGAAAAAGATAGTTTTTATTTCATAACTTCTTGTCAAGACAATGAACTATGAAATTTTCCGATCCAAAGGAATCATCGATTATGTTTTAAAATTTCCCTAGTGACAAGGCATCAGTGCCATTAAAAAGTCCTTTGGAACAAGCCCTTGTGCTATATATAAAATGTCGGTACAACATTGACAGTCGTGACTTATGTCCTCTGTCTAATAGATATGAAGGATTATATTCCGTTAAAACGCCAAAGATGGTTTATTTAAAAACTTAGGCAAAACATAATCAAATAAATTTAATACTATCTATTCGCCTATATGGCTTATTTGTACCATTGCTATTTAAATCATCAAATTTGACAATTCACCATATAATTAAACCAATTATTACCACTTGGTTTGTAGCCCTCAAAGCCTCACTGTAACAACTGTGCTTGTAATCACTATGAACAGTTCTATTATCAATAAAACAATGTTATTTGATCCCAATGTTTGTTTTGTTATGTTTTACATTTTTCATGTTTTGACTTTTATCCAATTTCAAACTCTATATCACTTTCTAGAGAGTTATACGCAAACTGGTGCGTAAACGTACTCAGTTTAATGCGAAAAATACTCCGGAACATCAACATATACTCAACATACCTTGAATAACCTTTACATAACTTAGAAATAAGTTTTAAAGGCTTTGGTATGGCAAAAACAAGTTAATTCTCTTACAGGGACTAAACTTGACAAACTGCGAAAGTATGTCAATTTGAACTGTAACGAACATTCCGGAACATGACCATAAGTTAAACACACCTTAAATATCCTTTACATAGCTTAGAAATAGGCTTTGAGGGGTTTGGTGTGCTAAAATAAACTTTTGGGACATTCAGGGACTAAAAGTGTCAAAAAGTGCACAAGTTTGCATTTTCGCGCATAACTTACGTTCTGAATACATCCGGACATCCAAAAATTTATGAAAGCATGACTACATTATATTTTAGTGTTCGCCATAAGAAAAATCCATTCGTCGCGTCATTTGGTTCGTTTTTCGCGCTTATGCGCATTCCGTCGTAATTAAGCGAACATCGCGATCGTACGGCCAAACGAACCGACATCCGAGATATTTTTGAGCATGTTTTGAGTTCCCTAAACTTTAACTTCATTTTAGAGCCTTGAAATGAGGTTAACGGGGTTCAAACGCATCGAAAATCGCTTAAACGGGCTGCAGGGACTAAACCTGTCACTTTTGAAACAATTCTGGAACTGGGAGGCAGTAGCGTAGCGCGAGCCCTAAGGGCCTACCCGTCGCGCTACGCGAGTGCCTTAACTGGACAGGAACATCAGTTTTGCATTCGGGACCAGATTCGATGTATTAGCCGTTGTTTAATTCACAACCACACATTCTAACTTGCTTAGTCAGCGGATAAGGATGGAATTTTAGGCACCATAACCTTCCGACACTTGTACGGATACGATTAAGGCACGATATTCGACAAGCGATCTTAACGGTTCGGGTATTCCTATAAATACCCCAACACCCCCATTGCTAAACTTACAAGAAACTAGATTTGAGAAACTCTAAGTTGAAACATTTGTTTCATACCTGAGATTTTTTAATCGAGTTTAGCATTCGGGGACCCTTCGTAAGTATTCTTTCGTTCTTTTCCTTATTTTACTGCTTTTCGAGTCAGAAAGTCAAACTTTGTTTGACTTTCAGCGTTGACCAGTAATGGTCAATGCGAAGTTCGTTAGAACTTCGCAACGTGATTGTAATCACGATGGTCATAGTCCCTTGGGACTATGCCTACTGATTACCACGTTGTCTAGGGTCGTAGGGTAAGCGATCTGATAAATCGCTTATACCTCGAACCCGACCCAGTTTGGTCGATCATTAGGATCCGACCAAATACATTAGGTGACCATAGTAGGTAGGGAATAACCTTCCGAGGTTATACCCTATGGTCACATCGTTTAAGTAGTTGTATGATAGGTAGTTTATATGCCTTAGGTAAATTACCAGAATACCCTTTTCATGTATAATTGGTAATTAAGCATATGTAACCTAAACTTTTGTCACATAACTGATTATGTAACATTTTTAAGCATATAACACTTGTCATAGGGCTAGTTAGGCGGTCCAAACGCGTTTCACGCGCACGACGCGTTAAAGTAGCATAAGCTTCCTAAACGGGTCGTGATGGGTCGTAAAAAATTATGTTAAGTTTCATTTAGTATGTAGGCTTGTAGAACCATATTACACGAGTCTCCATACTCGTTTGGTTTACAAACCCTCATGCTACCCAATCTTCCGATTTAGGTCCGGTTTATTAACATAGTTACCTATATTAGGTGCCGTTTGATTCCGAGATCTATAGCATTACTTGGTGGTTATCTTTATACAACCGAGCAATCTCAAGTGAGTACATAGACCCCTCTTTTACTGTTTTCCAAACTATTTTGGGGTGGAACACATGTGCCTACTTGTTACTTTCATGCTTTCCAGTTTTCACATCATATACCGACTATGTTTGTTAGTACACTATAGTACATGATTTCATTACATTTCATGCTACGTATGTCCATTGTGTGCATACTTAGTACATTGTTTTACGTTACATTTCTGCTATGTATGTTGACTGATAGCATGCTAGCACATTGATTTACAAGACTTTTCTGCTTTGTATGTTAACTTAGCATACTTAGTACATTGTTTTCTTATGACATGTATACCACTACTATGACATTTGGTTTGCACAAACGGGTCTTTATAACGTTCATTAACATTTGCTACGCCGCTCGGGAGTATGTAGTGGTACCATAGGACTTGACAAATCCCATTCCTGACATCCCGGGTTTGTTTGGATGTAAGGGTTATCTGACTGTCTCAAGGCTTGAATGTATGCGTTAACTTACCACATAAATGTTTGTATCAATGTATCATGCATCACTTTGCAAAACATAACTTTTTGATATATTCAAAATACTTTGTTTTGTACATTTTTACTTATGGTTTAAGTAGTCTTATTTTACTTACCATACATAACATTTGTTACACAATTACTTGACTACTATTGGACATGGATATTTGACATAGACATTTGACATGATTTACATCTTGACATAAACACCTTGACATATTATTCAATACATTTGACAATTGGTTTAAACATAGACTTCTTACATTGGTTGGTTTGGTTTGATTAAGTGATTAAGTTAACGATGCGTGTGTAATATGATACAAACATGGTGGATACGCCGCTGGTACTTCCTCTATATAAGTGTTTGTATGGTATTACATGGCGTAACGTTATTTGAATCATTTCAATATTGAGACATAGAACATTTTATATAAATAACATATTTTTCACAAGACATTGATTTACAAACAACTTATCTTATACAAACACATTTTTACATGGTTATTTATTTAACCTGACATTTACTTATACATATCATCTGATCTTATTGTTTTCAAATGATTTACATGACAAAGCAAATTACAAGGTTCATGACTAAACATTTTTCTTAAACATAAGTCATGAATCCTATTTTTTACAAACCTATGTATCTCACAGGCATTTTTATGCTGACGTACCTATTTTCACATGTGTTTTCAGGAGCTTTTCCGTATGATGTTGATCATGATGCTAGGGCGGACCTGTGCCTTAGAAACTTTAAAAGAAGATAGACTATGTTTAATTATGTTCTGAACTCTTTAATTTCCTGTTTGAAACAATGTAACACCTTTGTTTATAAATAAAATACAACTTTGTATGCCATGGTTATGAAACAATTAATTCTGTTGCAACACTCCCCGATGTTTCCGCCGCGATTTGTTGTTTTACGCGGTCGGGGTGTGACAGAAGAGTTGGTATCAGAGCCAATGGTTATAGGGAACTAGGTTATTAGTAATGCTTTGACCTAGACTATAACTTTTCTAGGACCCTAACACAAGTTATCTTGTGTTTAGATCTTAAAACATGTACATCACCTATCCTTAGGTGATTAGCAAAACAAGAACACAATTTTCTGAAACGATCTTTGAAAAACAATCATCTGTTTTTGGATGATTTATTACAAGGTTTTGAACCCTCTGTTATATGGTTTTGAACCCTTTTTAGTTTGGTTTTGGCCTTGTGCCTTCAAATTTTCAAAATCTCGTCAAAAGTTTTGGGTTTTAAATAATGTGAACACGTGCAAACTGGAAGGGTGAATGCCTGTATTCTGGGTTTTCTGTCTAGGCAAGCACTTCGTATACATCTCATCAGACGCGAGACCAGTTGTGCTTACCTGGGAATTCTTGGGATGAGTGTTCACTTATAGGCGAGCATGTCTTCATTATACATTATTTTTGACCCATTTACTTTGATTAGTCACTGTGTGTCGTTTGTTTGCTTTGTGATACGAACGAATGACCACCATCTTTGCTCTTGTTGATTTTGTTTCATCTCATTCTCTTCATCCAATCATCTCACTCGTTTCCTTTCATGTTTCCTCTTTTAGAATGCCTCCTCGACGCGAGAACCAGATAGCAACTGCCGAACTGGCAGAAATTATTGCGCAGCAGATGGCTGCTCAGTTTCCAAATCTCTTTGCTCAATGGAATCAAGCCAACAACAACAACAATGTTCCATGCAAATACAAGGATTTTAACCAGGCTAAACCACTCAAGTTTAGTGGTTCTGAGGGAGCGACTGGGCTTCGTCAGTGGTTCGAGAGTATAGAGAATACTTTTCGCCATGTGCAGTGTCCGGATAATCGCAAGGTCGAGTTCTCCTCGAGCGTATTTCAGAAGAGGGCTTTGACATGGTGGAACGGGGTTATGAGAGACCGGGGTGCAGAAGTTGCTCTCGCACAGACATGGGCTGAACTTAGAGCCCTTATGATGAGGAAATTCTGTCCTCGTCATGAGCAGCGAGCTTTGGAGAAAGAGTTTGATGAATTGAAGCAAGATAGTGGTGAGCACAGGGCTTATACTGATAGGTTTGAGGAGTTGAGTTTACTTTGCCCGACTATGGTTACCCCACTCGACAAGGCTATCGAGAGATACATCGACGGCCTACCTGACTCAGTACAAGACATCCTTACTGGTAGTGAACCTGCCACACTCCGTCAGGCGATCGAGTTATCTGCGACATTGACTGAGTCGCAAATTCGAAAGGGAAAACTACACAGGAAGGGTGACAAGGGCAAGAAACAGTTGGCTGACAAGGTGGATAGCAAGAAAAGTCAAAACGGGAGTGGAAAGAACTCTGGTTCTTCAAAGAGGGCAAAGAAGCGTAAGGCTTCCCAAAATTTTGCTATCACTGCTCAAGCTAACCAGGCAGCTCCCAACCAACCCGCACAGCCTCCAGCGAAGAAACCCTATTCAGGGATTGCACCTTTGTGCAATAGATGCAACAGTCACCACCAGCCGCAACTTCCATGCCGTTTCTGTACTAACTGTGGGAAGTCAGGCCATCTTGCCAATGTTTGTCGGTCTGCTCAGAATCCCGCGGTTCAGAACCCGGCTCAACAAGTTGCTCAGCAACAGGGTCAAGCTGCAAGACCACAATACCCACCAGGTGCTTGTTACAATTGTGGGGATCTGACCCACTACAGGAATCGGTGCCCAAGACTGGCGAACCAGAACCAGAACCAGAATCAGGCTCCGGCTCCGGCTCGAGGCCGAGTCTTTAACATGAATGCCCAAGAGGCACAGGCTGACGATAATGTGGTGAACGGTACGTTCTTTATTAATAATCAGCCTGCATCTGTTCTTTTCGATTCTGGTGCCGATAAGAGTTTCGTGTCATTATCTTTTGAGCAAATGCTTCGCGTGTCTAGAACGAAACTAGGCAAATCTTTGACAGTAGAGGTTGCTAGTGGTGAACCCATTATTCTTGATTCTGTTCTTCACAACTGCCAATTGAATCTTAACGACCATCTTTTTCCTATTGACCTCGCGCCTATGCAACTTGGAAGCTTCGACGTTATTGTGGGAATGGATTGGTTATCCAAGCATCACGCAGAGATAGTTTGTTCTAAGAAGATTGTTCGTGTGCCACTTTCGACAGGCGAGATCCTGCAGGTTCAAGGTGAGAAGCCTACCGGTGGTCTCAAACTCATGTCTTGTTTTAAAGCTCGGAAGTATCTGCGGAAGAACTATGTGGCTTTCTTAGCACATGTTACAGAAGATAAAGGCAAGGGTAAGGCTATTTCAGATATTCCTGTCGTTCGGGATTATTCTGAAGTATTCCCTGAAGACTTACCTGGTCTACCTCCAGCACGCCAAGTCGAGTTCCGCATTGATCTCGTACCTGGTGCAAATCCCATAGCCAGAGCTCCATATCGCCTTGCACCGTCTGAGATGCAAGAGTTGTCTAAGCAGCTTCAGGAGCTCTCTGACAAAGGTTTTATCCGTCCTAGCTTTTCACCTTGGGGTGCTCCCGTTCTTTTTGTCAAGAAGAAGGATGGATCCTGTAGGATGTGTATCGATTATCGTGAGCTTAATAAGCTTACCATCAAGAATCGATATCCCCTACCTCGCATCGATGATCTCTTTGATCAGTTACAAGGTGCTTCTTATTTTTCGAAGATTGATCTGCGATCTGGATATCATCAACTTCGGGTGCATGAAGAAGATATTCCCAAGACAGCGTTCCGTACTCGATATGGGCATTATGAGTTCACAGTCATGCCATTCGGTGTGACTAATGCTCCTGCTGTTTTCATGGACCTAATGAATAGGGTCTGTAAACCTTATTTGGATCAGTTCGTCATTGTTTTTATTGACGATATCTTGATTTACTCTAAGACGCGAGCTGATCACGAGCAACATCTTCGTCTTACTCTGGAACTCCTAAAGAAAGAGCAACTTTTCGCCAAATTCTCCAAGTGCGAATTTTGGCTTAAAGAAGTTCAATTTTTGGGGCATATCATCAACGAACAAGGTATTCATGTAGATCCCTCCAAGATCAGTGCGATTAAGGATTGGGCTACGCCTACTACTCCTACTGAAGTTCGTTCATTTCTTGGTCTAGCGGGTTATTACCGCCGCTTCATTGAGAACTTCTCAAAGATTGCAGTTCCTCTAACTGCTCTAACTCAGAAGAAAATGCCCTTTTATTGGGGATACAAACAAGAGGAAGCTTTTCAACACTTGAAGCAGAAGCTATGCGATGCGCCTGTCCTATCATTGCCTGAGGGTGATGATGATTTTGTCGTGTATTGTAATGCATCTAAATTGGGTCTTGGCTGTGTTCTGATGCAAAGGAACAAAGTCATAGCCTATGCATCAAGACAATTGAAGATACATGAGAAGAACTACACCACTCATGATCTTGAGTTAGGTGCAGTTGTCTTTGCTCTCAAGATCTGGAGACACTATTTGTACGGTACAAAATGTGTGGTTTTCACTGACCACAAAAGTCTTCAGCATATCTTCAACCAGAAAGAACTCAACATGAGGCAACGACGTTGGGTTGAGCTTCTAAACGACTATGACTGCGAAATTCGCTACCATCCTGGTAAGGCGAATGTCGTAGCTGATACATTGAGTCGTAAGGAACGTACTAAGCTTCATTGTGTACGTGTTCAATCTGTTATTCAAGCTCGATCCGATATTCAAGCACGCATTTCTCAAGCTCAGCAATCTTGTGTTTCACAAGGTTTGATGGATAAGGAATTTCCCTATCACATAACACCTGCTCTTGAACTGAAGGACAATGGGTCATATTACTTCATGGACCGTTTATGGGTCCCAAGCCAGGATGATCTTCGTACCTTGCTTATGGATGAAGCCCATAAGTCTCGCTATTCTATTCATCCGGGCTCAGATAAAATGTATAAGGATCTTCGTATTCACTATTGGTGGCCTGGTATGAAGAAAGACATTGCCTTATACGTATCCAAATGCCTTACTTGTCTTAAGGTTAAGGCTGAACATCAGCGTCCTTCTGGTTTATTGGAGCAACCAGAGATCCCAGTTTGGAAATGGGGAAACATTACTATGGATCTCGTTACCAAACTCCCGCGCACAAAGAAAGGTCATGATGCCATCTGGGTAGTCGTTGATCGTCTTACAAAGTCAGCACATTTCTTGCCAATCCGCGAGGATTTTCCTACTGACAGACTTGCTCAAATCTATGTAGATGAAATTGTGGCTCGACATGGTGTTCCTTTGAACATCATTTCTGACAGAGATGTTCGTTTCACTTCTCATTTTTGGAGAACCATGCAATCTGCTATGGGGACCCAACTTAATCTGAGCACAGCTTATCATCCGCAAACGGATGGTCAATCTGAGAGAACAATCCAGACTCTGGAGGATATGCTAAGAGCTTGTGTGATCGATTTTGGTGGTAGCTGGGATTCACATCTTAAATTGATTGAATTCTCCTACAACAACAGTTATCACACTAGCATCAAAATGGCTCCTTTCGAGGCTCTCTATGGTCGAAAATGTCGTTCACCAGTCTGCTGGAATGAGATTGGCGAGGCTCAAATTACTGGACCTGCCCTCATTTTAGAGACAACTGACAAGGTCAAGAAAGTTCGTGATAACCTTCAGGCAGCTAGAAGCCGTCAGAAGATTTACGCGGACCCAAAACGCAAAGCCTTGGAATTTCAAGTCGGTGATCGAGTATTACTTAAGGTCTCACCTTGGAAAGGTGTGATCAGATTTGGAAAGAAAGGAAAACTTGCACCTAGATACGTTGGACCATTCAAGATCGTCGAAAGAATCGGAAAGGTAGCCTACAGACTTGAGTTACCTCCTGAACTTGGAAATGTTCATCCAACTTTTCACGTGTCCAATCTCAAGAAGTGTTCAGCTGATGAGAACTTCTCCATACCGCTTGACGAAATTCGTGTTGGCAAAACACTGAAATTTGTTGAGAAACCAGTGGAAATCATGGAACGTGAAGTCAAGTGGCTTAAACGCAAGCGCATTCCTTTGGTCAAAGTTCGCTGGGAAGCTAAACGTGGACCTGAGTTTACTTGGGAACGCGAAGATCAAATGAAGGCGAAATATCCACATCTTTTTCCACGAGTTTCCTCTAAATAAATTTCGGGACGAAATTTCCACAAGTAGGGGAGACTGTAACAACTGTGCTTGTAATCACTATGAACAGTTCTATTATCAATAAAACAATGTTATTTGATCCCAATGTTTGTTTTGTTATGTTTTACATTTTTCATGTTTTGACTTTTATCCAATTTCAAACTCCATATCACTTTCTGGAGAGTTATACGCAAACTGGTGCGTAAACGTACTCAGTTTAATGCGACAAATACTCCAGAACATCAACATATACTCAACATACCTTGAATAACCTTTACATAACTTAGAAATAAGTTTTAAAGGCTTTGGTATGGCAAAAACAAGTTAATTCGCTTACAGGGACTAAACTTGACAAACTGCGAAAGTATGTCAATTTGAACTGTAACGAACATTCCGGAACATGACCATAAGTTAAACACACCTTAAATATCCTTTACATAGCTTAGAAATAGGCTTTGAGGGGTTTGGTGTGCTAAAATAAACTTTTGGGACATTCAGGGACTAAAAGTGTCAAAAAGTGCACAAGTTTGCATTTTCGCGCATACCTTACGTTCTGAATACATCGGACATCCAAAAATTTAGGAAAGCATGACTACATTATATTTTAGTGTTCGCCATAAGAAAAATCCATTCGTCGCGTCATTTGGTTCGTTTTTCGCGCTTATGCGCATTCCGTCGTAATTAAGCGAACATCGCGATCGTACGGCCAAACGAACCGACATCCGAGATATTTTTGAGCATGTTTTGAGTTCCCTATACTTTAACTTCATTTTAGAGCCTTGAAATGAGGTTAACGGGGTTTAAACGCATCGAAAATCGCTTAAACGGGCTGCAGGGACTAAACCTGTCACTTTTGAAACAATTCTGGAACTGGGAGGCAGTAGCGTAGCGCGAGCCCTAAGGGCCTACCCGTCGCGCTATGCGAGTGCCTTAACTGGACAGAAACATCAGTTTTGCATTCGGGACCAGATTCGATGTATTAGCCGTTGTTTAATTCACAACCACACATTCTAACTTGCTTAGTCAGCGGATAAGGATGGAATTTTAGGCACCATAACCTTCCGACACTTGTACGGATACGATTAAGGCACGATATTCGACAAGCGATCTTAACGGTTCGGGTATTCCTATAAATACCCCAACACCCCCATTGCTAAACTTACAAGAAACTAGATTTGAGAAACTCTAAGTTGAATCATTTGTTTCATACCTGAGATTTTTGAATCGAGTTTAGCATTCGGGGACCCTTCGTAAGTATTCTTTCGTTCTTTTCCTTATTTTACTGCTTTTCGAGTCAGAAAGTCAAACTTTGTTTGACTTTCAGCGTTGACCAGTAATGGTCAATGCGAAGTTCGTTAGAACTTCGCAACGTGATTGTAATCACGATGGTCATAGTCCCTTGGGACTATGCCTACTGATTACCACGTTGTCTAGGGTCGTAGGGTAAGCGATCTGATAAATCGCTTATACCTCGAACCCGACCCAGTTTGGTCGATCATTAGGATCCGACCAAATACATTAGGTGACCATAGTAGGTAGGGAATAACCTTCCGAGGTTATACCCTATGGTCACATCGTTTAAGTAGTTGTATGATAGGTAGTTTATATGCCTTAGGTAAATTACCAGAATACCCTTTTCATGTATAATTGGTAATTAAGCATATGTAACCTAAACTTTTGTCACATAACTGATTATGTAACATTTTTAAGCATATAACACTTGTCATAGGGCTAGTTAGGCGGTCCAAACGCGTTTCACGCGCACGACGCGTTAAAGTAGCATAAGCTTCCTAAACGGGTCGTGATGGGTCGTAAAAAATTATGTTAAGTTTCATTTAGTATGTAGGCTTGTAGAACCATATTACACGAGTCTCCATACTCGTTTGGTTTACAAACCCTCATGCTACCCAATCTTCCGATTTAGGTCCGGTTTATTAACATAGTTACCTATATTAGGTGCCGTTTGATTCCGAGATCTATAGCATTACTTGGTGGTTATCTTTATACAACTGAGCAATCTCAGGTGAGTACATAGACCCCTCTTTTACTGTTTTCCAAACTATTTTGGGGTGGAACACATGTGCCTACTTGTTACTTTCATGCTTTCCAGTTTTCACATCATATACCGACTATGTTTGTTAGTACACTATAGTACATGATTTCATTACATTTCATGCTACGTATGTCCATTGTGTGCATACTTAGTACATTGTTTTACGTTACATTTCTGCTATGTATGTTGACTGATAGCATGCTAGCACATTGATTTACAAGACTTTTCTGCTTTGTATGCGTTAACTTACCACATAAATGTTTGTATCAATGTATCATGCATCACTTTGCAAAACATAACTTTTTGATATATTCAAAATACTTTGTTTTGTACATTTTTACTTATGGTTTAAGTAGTCTTATTTTACTTACCATACATAACATTTGTTACACAATTACTTGACTACTATTGGACATGGATATTTGACATAGACATTTGACATGATTTACATCTTGACATAAACACCTTGACATATTATTCAATACATTTGACAATTGGTTTAAACATAGACTTCTTACATTGGTTGGTTTGGTTTGATTAAGTGATTAAGTTAACGATGCGTGTGTAATATGATACAAACATGGTGGATACGCCGCTGGTACTTCCTATATATAAGTGTTTGTATGGTATTACATGGCGTAACGTTATTTGAATCATTTCAATATTGAGACATAGAACATTTTATATAAATAACATATTTTTCACAAGACATTGATTTACAAACAACTTATCTTATACAAACACATTTTTACATGGTTATTTATTTAACCTGACATTTACTTATACATATCATCTGATCTTATTGTTTTCAAATGATTTACATGACAAAGCAAATTACAAGGTTCATGACTAAACATTTTTCTTAAACATAAGTCATGAATCCTATTTTTTACAAACCTATGTATCTCACAGGCATTTTTATGCTGACGTACCTATTTTCACATGTGTTTTCAGGAGCTTTTCCGTAAGATGTTGATCATGATGCTAGGGCGGACCTGTGCCTTAGAAACTTTAAAAGAAGATAGACTATGTTTAATTATGTTCTGAACTCTTTAATTTCCTGTTTGAAACAATGTAACACCTTTGTTTATAAATAAAATACAACTTTGTATGCCATGGTTATGAAACAATTAATTCTGTTGCAACACTCCCCGATGTTTCCGCCGCGATTTGTTGTTTTACGCGGTCGGGGTGTGACACTCACCATGGCCGACTCATCTGATGCTCACAATCATCCAACTGATCAGAATAATGATGCAAGACTGAACTTAACGGGCGCCGAGTTACAGGCTATGTTAGATACAGCCGTAAATAAGGCTGTGGACTGAGCGTTAAAGGATCATAAATGAAAGTGCGATAATACCCCGAATAAGGGATTCAAAAAGGGTAAGACCGGTGCAAACTATAACCAGTCCAAGCCAAAGGAGGCAAAACCCGAATGTAAAACCTGCAAGAAGAAGCACTTCGGAAAATGCTTCTATGAACAGACCAGGGGATGTGACATCTGTAAGGAAATGGATCGCAAGACTCATGAATGCAAGGACTTGAAGGAAAACCAGCAGACCGGTGAAAAGACGAGATGCAAAACCTGTAGGAAATACCACCTCGGGAAATGCAGATTTGAATCTCAGCCTTCACCTTGTGGAATCTGCAAGTCCAAAGAGCATAAGACCTTGGATTGCAAGAAGATGGAAGATGCGACCTGCCATGGTTGTGGCGAAAAAGGGCACATATAGACCCACTGCCCAAAGAAGGCGACTAAAGGAAAAGGCAGTTTAAATTCACAAGCTAAGCGTTGTGGAATTTGTAATAAGGAAGGGCACAAGACTTTGGAGTGCCAAGACATAAAGGACGCAACCTGCTATGGTTGCAATGAATTAGGGCACATCAAAACTAATTGCCCTAATAAAACCAAGAAGTCTGGCAAGGGTAAGAATACCAAAGCCGGAAGCTCTCAAATGGATGCTCAAGAGGCTATTTAGGATGACAATGTCACAACAGGTACTTTCTTTATCAATAACGCTCATGCTAGAGCATTATTTAATTCAGGTTCAGATAAGTCTTTCGTAGACAATGGATTTTTTGAATTATTAAATCTGCCTGTTAAAACTCTAAGCGTTAAGTATAAAGTAGAATTGGTCGATAGTACCTCAGAGACTGCTTCAGCAATATTAGATGGATGTTTTATATCCATTAGGAATTATTCTTTTCCGCTGTCCTTGTTTCCGTTAAAATAGAGGGACTCGATATAGTAATAGGAATGGATTGGTCGTCTTATAACCAAGCCCATAATGTGGGTAATAAGAAGTAAGTAGTTATCAAGACTCCTTAGGGTAAGCCTTTGACAATTCAAAGAGACACCGGGTATGGATTGCCCAAGCACTTGTTGAATTTGGTATTTAATAAGCTTCGAGTATGGAAAACTCAGAAGAGACATTCAAAAGTCGCGATGCTAGAAACTCGGCAAATGTTAATGGTGCATCAGATGTGAACCTCAATATTAATGAAGTTAGTCTCCAAAACTGCAATTAACGCAACTATTAGAAAGGTTATGAGAAAAGTCAGGAAAAGGTTTCAAAGCCTGCTTATCATAAATCCATTATGGATCTACCTCAGTTACTCACGTTTTATAGAGTAAGAAATAACCATTCAAGGCTGAGACTGCCCTAAATTTGTCAAAGATTTTGCAGCTAAGTTTAAAAGGATTAAGAATGGAGGCGCTTAACCCTACTGTTAATTGGTTAGAGGCATTTCACATTAATAATGACACCAGATAAACCCCTTATTGTGATTTTATTAGTTACGTTTGGTTTCAGGTGCTGCTAAGTCTCTCATAAGACCATAAGTTTAGCAAACTTTTAGAAACTCTCCCGTAAGAACCCCAGATATTAAGCGTAAGGTAAAACTTACAGGCGAAATCATAAGAACCATTTCTTCTGTTCCTGTCAGAAGCCTTCTGGCGTAGAATTTTAGAAGTATCCTCTCTCTGGAGGAAGTGCAGCAGCATGCATAGTTGATATCTCTTTGATCTCTATCGATTGCGAATACTAGACGATATGTAAAAGCGCCACATGAGGATTTGTGTATCTTAATATGTTCCATAGATTGCTTCCATGCCTGATCAGTATGGAAGTTTAATGCATGGAACCACAAAGATATTCCGATGGTCATATGGTACTAAAGTCAGCTAATGGTATTCAAAGAAGATATCCAGAATGGAATTGTCCAAGTAAATGTTCCCGATTAAGGAATTCGTGGACTTGTAACATAAATGTGTCACTTAATTGACACAAGTAATGATGGATGAACTGGAGCCTGAGATTTGGAAAAATCTCTGTAACCTCCTTGTATCTTGATTATCTTCTCCTAAGATTACCCTGTTTACCTCCTGAGAGGGAAGTAGAGTTAAGATTTATATTCCATTTAAGGTCGTATTATTATGAAATCTCCAGGACGGCTAGTACCATCATTGGAAGAATCGAAACCCTAATTTAGTAAATTTTAAGATAGAGGATTCATATAGCCTAACTCAATATTCTGAGAATTCGGTATAGTTAATTAAGAAAGACGGTTCATTTTGCTTATGCATTGATTACCGCAACCCTAATTAGGCAATAATTAAGAATCGCCATCAGCTGCCCAGGATCATCGATTTATTCGACTAGCTGTAAGGATTAGCTATTCCTTAAGATTAGTTATAAGCAATGGTTGGAATAACCATCTCACCTTAAGATAAGCTTTTCTATAATAGTTGATATATAAGTATCAAGGCTGCTACTTGGAGACCTTGTATAGATGGAATGTTAGACATCTATTAGTAGACAGAAGATTGGTAAGTCCAATTATCAGGATCTGAAAGTTACCTTGGAAACAACGAATAAGATCAAAAAAATCCATAATCATCTGTAAGTTTCCTGTATTCGGCAGAAAATCACGGATTTATTAAAGTAGCAACCCTCCTAAGTTCGTGTTAAGAAATAAGGTTCAACAAAAGATATCACCCTGGAAAGGTGTGCCAATCTGTTAATTATCAGGCTAGTTAAGCTCTGAATATACAGAATCATTCGAGGGAATCGAATGTATCAAGATCAAATAGCTTATAAGATAAAACCTACTTAAGGAGCTTGGCGGAGCTCGCAATGCATTACACACTAATGATTTAAGGATGTATTTCGAGAAGCACTATCATATAATGATATGCAGATTTATAATACAATGAGAAACCTATATCGATTGAGGATCGGCAGGTTAAGAAGCTACAGAAAGGATACATGTACCTATTATAGAGGTCAACTTGGGAGCTTGGAGAGACTCCGGATATGCTATAGAAATTAAGTCCTTTATGCGACAAAATAAAGAATACTTCTAGCATTTAGAAAATCTCGAGGTCGATATTTATTTTAAGGGGGTGAGGATGTAACACCTCGTAAAATCACGTCCAATGATGTGTTGACACGTGTAATAAACCCTAATCAAGTCAAACATTGAATTTAAGGGACTAATTTTTTGAAAAATCAAAAAAATTGATTATGAAAGGACTAGAAGTGTTAACATACCTAAAATAAGTCTCTGAATAACCTCATATGGTATTTAT
This sequence comes from Helianthus tuberosus, assembly GCA_030545235.1. Lineage (NCBI taxonomy): Eukaryota > Viridiplantae > Streptophyta > Magnoliopsida > Asterales > Asteraceae > Helianthus > Helianthus tuberosus. Next base: position 151,906,372 of record CM060393.1, read on the forward strand.
ATTCACAAATGAGCCGCTTGTCGATCGAGTGTAGCCGTTCGCGGAATTAATTGAAAGTTTGCACAATGAAGGGTTAAAAGCGTCAACATGTTAATCCTTACCTCTGAATGACCTATTGACAAACCGAGAGCTTCATGGTATTTGATTATACTCTCGGTAATGCCAATTATTGTCCAACCAAGGTTTTTATGCCTATAAGTAAAGTTACGCGCAACTTTGCAAGTTAGAGGGGCTAAAAGTGTCAATATGTTTAATTATACCTCTGAATGACCTTTTAGCAAACCCGAAGCATCGTAATGTTTAATAATACTTTCAAGAATGCCTAATATGGATTAGATAAGGCTTCAATGCTATTAATTGATGAGATGCGCAAGTTTGCGCATTAGAGGGACCTAAAGCGTCAACTTTTCAATATACGCCTTTCGGTGACCATCTAAGCAAACGAGAGTGTAGTAATATTTAAGTATATGCTTGGGAATGCCCATTAAGGGCCATGGAAGGCTTGGATGTCAGTAAACGACATTTCGCGCAACTTTGTGCGATTAAAGGACTAATTGCGTCAAACTGCTAAAGTATGTCAATTCGTAGGGTATCGGACCTTTCGGAATGTGACCATAAGTTAAACATACCCTATTTATCCTTAATATAGCTTAGATATAGGCTTAGAAGTGTTTGGTGCGCAAAAACAAACTTTTAAGTCTTGCAGGGACTAAAAGTGTCAAAAATTGCACAAGTTTGCATTTTCGCGCATATCTCACATTCTGAATATCTCCGGACACCCAAAAATTTATGTAAGCACTAAAATATTTTATTTTAGTGTTTGGCTTGATAAAATTCCGTTCATCGCGTAATTTGGTTCGTTTTTCGCGTCCGTCCGTGTTTCGTCATAATTAGCCGAACAACGTGACCGTACGACCAAACAAACCAACATCCGGCATATTTTTGAGCATGTTTCATGTTCCCTATGTTTAGGCACCATTATAGAGCCTTTAAAATGGTTTAACGGGCCTTAGAGGTGTCGGAAATGGCATTTGGAAGTGCAGGGGCCAAATATGTCAACAATGAAAGTATGCATGTGTTGTACTGGTCCTTACGGACCGTATGGTTGGACCCTTACGGTCCGTAAGCCATGCCCAGCATCAGAAACTTCACAGCTGCCTGTTCCAGCCGGTTACACCGCCTCATTTTTCCATTTCTTGATTCTAAGGACTTGTTTAATGATTGAGGAGGGCCTAGGGACACTTGGAATGATCCCATAACATCCATAGACCTTGTTTGGCATGATCTTGTGGGATTGAAGTCCCTATATAAGAAATTCTTAGATGCACCATTTGATCACATTCCTTGCAACTTCACAACTTCACTTCTGGAGTATTTTGGAGCTCAAGCACCTTTCCTAGTGATCATTAGTCGTGCTTAGGACCTTGGTAAGTATTCTTAACCTTCCCTAATTCAGTTTTGATTAGTTTATTAGCTTAAAGTCAAACCATCGTAATTAATGTTTGACTTCGTCATTAATCTTAATTTGTCCAGTCAAATTACAAATTGAAAGCAATTTTGCAAATAAACACATAATTAGCAATGTAGGAGCTATACAACATGTTTTGTCATTAATATAACTTGGTAATTAATGTAAGAAAATGTCTAAACATGTTCAACCCGACAATTTTCAGTTTTGGTTCGGTTTGGGATCGAAAGTCGCGAAGTTTGACTCCTGCTTTGACTTTCAGTTCTGACCCGTTTGAGCATGGTTTAGGAATGCCTTAGGGCTCCGTTAGGACCAGCTAGTATGATAGTATAACCCTCTGCGATTATACTACTTGACTCGTTGATTGTCCAATGTTTCCTTTAAATGCCTAATGTTGACCAATATGCCCATTTGACCTTAAAACGAGAATTTTGGAAATGTGAAAGGACAATAATCTTTGTTACTGAATTATAAACATGTCCCTAAAATTGCACATCAGTTTGAGGTGTAGATTAAGAGTTATGCTCAATAGCGTAATAAGAACGCTTATTATTAATTAAACGGCGTAATTAGCGTATAGCCTATCTAAACCCAATCTTTGATACCAAACTTTTTACCCACTGATATAATATAATATTTTGGGATTTTTGAAGATTTTTATTTAATTTAAGGCTGAGCATAACATAGAGTTCAAAGCTTATTTCGGTATTGCCCGTTTGGCACTTTCGGGCTATAAAATGAGTTTTACAAATCATTTTCATATCAAACCTTTTTCTACTGATCTAATATGATAAATAAAATGTTTTGAGCCTTCTAGAATAATAAAAAATAGCAGTTTTCCTTTGGAAACCCGGAAATGGCTCCAAACCGCCTTTTTAAGCGTTTTTCACCCATAGTATGTATCAAAACCATTTTAAACATATAAGGGTCGATGCCTACTAATGTATTCAGTAAATTTTTATATTCTAACAGTAAGGAAAAGTTTTAAACTCAGGTTTCCGGTTTTGACCTTTTAAGCTTATGTGAAATTACCAAAATGCCCCTACGGTGCATAGAATGGTTATAATTAATAAAATTCACATATATATGATACCCTACTATTATAACTTATTAAACTAAGTATTTTTACTGAATATATCAAACCTATAACTCAGATTATTAATTAAACTCTTTTATAACCTTTTAAATGACCAAAATGCCCTTACGGGGCATAATTTGAGTTTAAATCCGTTTCGGGCATAATGGAAGGTATCCTACTGATATCACAACATATTTAAGGAATATTAACTTAGGAAACCTGTTCATGACCCTTTTGGTTACCCGTTACGCACTTTTCGCGTTCGGATCGATTTATGTAACTAGTTTGCATAAATGAACCGAAACAGGTCAAACATTATCATCTTTATCTCAAAATCCAGATTGTGTTTTGTGACAACTCGAGTTTCCAAGATTTCCATCTTCGCATTAATTGCACGTTAATTGTTTAAGTGGTTTGTTTGCACGACTTGTTTGTTTCACAACTGTACGCGTTTGTAATATGCTAAACCGTGTTTGATTGATATGATATATATGGTGTGCATTAAGTGTGTTTTATATATTGTTGTGCAATATGAGCATGTATGTTAATAATAATGTGTTGTATTAATATTGTGCTTCGGGAATTAAAAATAACAAACATGGAACTCACGAAATCAACCCCCCTAGCCGAAAACACACCCCACGAAATCAAGAAGTGATTTCGTCCACCATGTGGTCAACGAAAACAGGTTGGGCTTTGGCCCAGTAGTAATTGGCCTTATATATTTTGTTTCCCCATTTCACGGGAAAGTCTAATCACCAAAAACTGAAACCCTAGAGCACCCCATTCTCTGAGACGGCAGCTTTGATTTCTGTGAAACTCTCAGACACTCGTACCGGTTAGTGACCTTTTATTGTAAACTGTTATGTGATCATGTGAATTGAATTGTTTGTATGTTAGAGATTGTTGCAACCTAATGAGAATATTGTATGTGAAACTTGATGATGATTTAGAACTCTAGGGTTGACATGATTAGATTGTTTGACATTAGGTGATGAATCCATGTGACCTGTTAGAATTGTATGTATCATGTGAAAATAGTTGCAGCCCACTCTCATGTTTTGGTCCAATAATAGCATGAGAACATTAACAATTGCCGGCTGGAATTGATAAAAATAATGATTCTGTATGAGTGGGCCGCACATGGTGATCTGCAAATTGTCTGAATCTATTTCTTTTATAGGATCACAATCTATAGAATCGGTGGTCAACACCTATGTGTGAATTGAGAAAAAGGTTATGATATTGTTAAAGATTCATGCATGGCATAATGATTGGTAGTGCATTAATTGTTAACTTGATTATGTTCATCGACTTGATTGGATGTTTTTCCTAGTGCCGTAAATGTCACTATGAATTTAGGGATCATGCATAGGTATGTGCGATGATGATGATGATTAGGGATTGCTGAATGTGTAACTGATTTATGATGATGATGATGTATCCGCCGAAAACACCTTCAGGCAAAAACACAGGGACCAACGAAAACACTCAGTGTTTTCGTCACATCTTTTGCTCGACGAAAACCCAACGGGTTTTCGCCACAAGGGATTTCGCCCAAAAAGGGTTTTCGCCATACTTGTGATTTCGTCGAATACCATTGTACAGTAACTATGTTAAGTCATTAACCTTGTTAAGTTGTTAACTCCTGTTAGGATACTTGATTTTGTCAAACATGTTAACACTGTTACGTTATATAACCCCGTTAAAATGAAAACTCTGTTGATACGTTAATTCTGTGGTATGTTAACTCTGTTAAACCTCTTAATTGATTTAACTGCTTATGTGATACATGATGTTAATTGCCAAACACACTAGGTGACATAGATCGTGAGCGAAACATTACAAACATGTACTGATTATGTATACGTGCATAACTATAGGACATGACTGATTTCTTGTGAGCACATAGTTTAGCATACCGAGCAAACCAAGGTGAGTTCACACTCTTACCAAGGCATAGGATTCCCCGATGGGTTGGGAATGGGATTGAATGATTTCTTGTACTTACATCACTACTAGACTACTTACCACGGTCCTCGGATTGGGAAGGATGCCTGTGCCAAACTCTACGTAAAGCCTACGTACTGTCCTCGGTTTGGGAAGGACACTAGTGTTAAAACCTACGTAAATCCTACGTACCGTTGTCCTCGGATAGGGAAGGACACCAGCGCTAAACCTACGTACTCGCTACGTACTGTCCTCGGTTGGGAAGGGCACTTACGTAAAACCTACGTAAACTTATACTTACTACTATCCTCGGGTTGGGAAGGATACTTACGGATACAACTAGTCTAGTAACTTACAGTATGGGAAGCCCCCACTAATTGAACTTACAACATGGGAAGCCCCCACTAGATGAACATACAAATGGCCTAGTGATACACGGCATGGTTATAAACGAACTTAAGATTTATTAAACGAACTTATTACTGAACAACCAACTGTGAACTCGCTCAACTTTGTTGTTGACTTTCTGTTACATGCCTTGCAGGTCGTTAGGTATCTATGGAGCTTGCATGGGAGTGGAGAGGAGTCGTTGTGGGACATGGACAGCTGTGTGCCATGCTAAACATTTGAAACATTTAAACTTATGTTGGGTTTACATATTTATGCTTCCGCTAAACGCTTAACTATGTTATGGTTTTGAACACCTTTCGTATTGATGAATGACTTTTATTTATTACTTACAATGTTCAATATGATTGGTGGCTTGATCCTGGTCATATCACGCCTCCAAGCGGCGATACTCCGCGTGTGGATTTTGGGGGTGTGACAGATTGGTATCAGAGCCATTGGTTATAGTGAACTTGGTTTTAATAAGGGAAAAAGTTTTGTTAAAACCAGACTATAACCTGAACAGTGCTCAACGATCCACAATGACGCTTCGCTCCACGTGCAAGACTCGACACAATAGGTGATATGGTTTATGTTTATATTACCTACTTGCTAAATACATAATTACATTGCTCATAGTATGCTTAGATGAACGTAACAACTACTACTTGAAATCTTCTATGCTCACACTCTTCTGTCATTCCACACTTGCGTATTGATATGACGCACTTCTCACTTGTGTTCTCTTACTTGTGAAGATCATGAGTGGACGCGTTAACATGACACAAGCCCAGCTGACGGCTTTGATCAACCAACAAGTTGCTGCGGCACTTGCAGCCGCTCAAGCAGGAGGTATACCCTGCAGTCATAACTTACTCTAGGATCTTTAGATCCTACTCTCTCAAACCAACTCTCGTGTTTAATTCTTATTCCCTCTTGTTTACACAACAGGCCAGTTTGCTCAGCATCCTGCATGCACGTTCAAAACTTTCATGGACTGTCGTCCTAGTACTTTCAGTGGCACTGAAGGGGTAGTTGGACTCCTCCACTGGTTCGAGAAGCTCGAGTCAGACTTCGAAATGTGTGAATGCCCTGAGGTTCGTAGGGTGAAGTATGCCACTGGTACTCTCGAAGGCGTTGTGTTGACTTGGTGGAACGCACAAGTGCAAATGTTAGGTTTGGCAGCTGCCAATGCCACCCCGTGGAACGACTTTAAGGAACTGATCAAACGGGAATACTGTAGTCGTGATGACATCCACAAGCTGGAAGTGGAGTTCTTTAACCTAACAATGACGGGGTCAGAGATAGAAGCATATACAAAGCGATCCAATGAACTGGAAATGTTATGCCCAACTATGGTAGATCCTCCAATCAAGCGCATCGAGCTGTATCTCAAGGGTCTTGTACCAGAAATTCAAAGCCATGTGACTTCGGAAAATCTTGCTACCATTCAAGATGTTACTCGTCTAGCTCACCGTCTCACAGACCAGGCAGTGGAACAGAACATGCTGCCTAAACGTATCAGTGCTACTACTACTGCTATCACTACTGCTACTCCCAGTGACAACAAGTGAAAATGGGATGGAAACTCCAGCAAGGGTTCAACTTCGGTTCAGTCCCAGGCACAGCAGCGAAAGACAGATAATTACCAGAGCCCAAGTCAGCAGTCTTCTGGTAGTCAAGGGCAGGGTGGATATCAAGGAAATCACCCAAAGTGCAACAGATGCAACAGACACCACAGTGGTCAGTGCAACAAGGTTCGTTGTCAGAGATGTCTCAAGATGGGTCATGAAGCCAAAGATTGCAGGAGCTCACAACCTGCACATCAGAATCGTCAGCAGCAACAGCAAACGCCACAGAACCAGCAACAGCAACAGGGTAACAAGGGATGCTTTCAGTGCGGAGCTGAAGATCACTACAAGAGACACTGCCCTCAGTTAAATCAGAATCAGAACAATAACAACAATAATTAGGGCAATGGGAACAACAACGGGGGAAACAATGATGGAAACAATGGTGCCAGGGGTCGAGCGTTCGTGATCGGTTAGGGTGATGCAAGGAATGATCCTAACGTAGTGATGGGTAAGTTCCTTCTCGACGACTTTTATGTTACTGTTTTATTTGATTCGGGTGCCGACACCAGTTATGTGTCTCTAAAAGTTAGTCAAATGCTTAAATGCGCAGCAACACTTTTGAACACCAAACATGGTATAGAGATAGCAAATGGTAAAAGCTTAGAAGTCACACACATAGTTAAGGGTTGTAATCTTGTCTTGGCTGGTCAGACTTTCTCTATCGATCTCATTCCTATAGTTCTGGGTAGTTTTGACATCATTATTGGGATGGACTGGTTATCCCAACAGCAAGCAGAGATCCTATGCAAAGAGAAGATTGTTCGTATTCCCCGCACTGGCAAAGAACCTCTCGAAATTCAAGGCGACAAGAGTGGTGCTGTGGTACGCATCATTTCCTTTCTCAAGGCCCAGAAGTGTTTGCGAAAGGGCCATACGGCTATGTTAGCCCTTGTTACTGACGCATCAATGAAAGAGAAGAAGATTGAGGATATTCCAGTTGTACGCGACTTTCCTCAAGTGTTTCCTGAAGAATTACCTGGGCTACCGCCTCATCGCCAGGTCGAATTTCAGATTGAGCTAGCTCCTGGAGCAGCACACATAGCTCGAGCACCTTATCGCTTAGCTCCAACCGAACTAGAAGAACTGTCCAAGCAATTGCAAGAACTCTTGGATAAGTGTTTCATTCGTCCTAGCTCTTCGCCCTGGGGAGCTCCCGTGTTGTTTGTGAAGAAGAAAGACGGTACCTTCAGGATGTGCATAGATTACCGCGAACTGAACAGGGTGACCGTGAAGAATCGCTATCCTCTCCCACGCATCGACGACTTGTTCGACCAGCTGCAAGGGTCGAGCTACTATTCAAAGATTGATCTGAGGTCAGGCTACCATCAACTAAGAGTCCGGGACGAGGACGTCTCCAAAACAACATTCAGAACACGCTACGGCCATTAAGAGTTTCTGGTCATGCGATTCGGATTAACAAACGCACCGGCAGTCTTCATGGACCTTATGAACAGAGTGTGCAAACCTTATCTTGACAAGTTCGTTATTGTTTTCAACGACGACATCCTGATCTATTCGAAGAGTCAGGAGGAACACGAGCAGCATTTACGACTCATTTTGGAACTCCTTCGAGCAGAACAGCTGTACGCCAAGTTTTCAAAATGCGACTCCTGGCTTCGTGAAGTCCACTTTCTAGGCCACGTGGTAAACAAGGATGGGATTCATGTTGATCCATCCATGGTTGATTCGATCAGGAACTGGCCTGCACCTCGTACACCAACAGAAATCCGCTAGTTCTTGGGTTTGGCGGGCTATTATAGAAGGTTCATCAAAGACTTCTCCAAGATTGCACAACCCCTCACCTCACTAACTCAGAAAGGCGTTATCTACCGTTGGGGTAATACACAGGAATCAGCATTCCAGCACTTAAAGGATAGACTTTGTAGCGCACCTATTCTTTCATTGCCAGAGGGCACAGACGATTTTGTGGTCTATTGCGACGCATCCATTCAGGGTCTTGGATGTGTGTTGATGCAACGGGATAAAGTCATTGCTTATGCTTCGCGCCAACTTAAGATTCACGAACGGAATTACACTACACACGATTTAGTGCACCATCTACACCGATCACAGGAGCCTCGAGCATATCTTCAAGCAGAAAGAGTTGAACATGCCTCAGCGTCGATGGGTCGAGCTTTTAAACGATTATGAAGGTGCTATAAAGTACCATCCGGGCAAAGCCAATGTGGTGGCTGACGCCCTCAGTCGAAAGGATACTACACCTAGGCGTGTACGAGCGTTGCAACTCACTATTCAGTCTAGTCTTCCTTCTCAGATACGAGATGCTCAGGTAGAAGCATTGAAACCAGAAAATGTCAGGGCTGAAGCCCTACGCGGTTCAAGGAAACGGTTGGAACAAAAGGCAGACGGCGCCTACTATGTAACGGGACGCATCTGGGTCCCACTCCATGGCAACTTACGCGGGCTTGTAATGGATGAAGCTCATAAGTCTCGCTACTCAGTACATCCTGGTTCGGATAAGATGTACCACGACTTGAAAACTACATATTGGTGGCCTAGCATGAAAGCTCATATAGCAACTTACGTTAGCAAGTGTTTGACTTGTGCGAGAGTCAAAACGGAATATCAGAAACCATCGGGCCTACTCCAACAACCAGAGATACCACAATGGAAATGGGAGCAAATTTCCATGGATTTCGTTACTGGCATGCCTAGATCTCAACGTGGTAACGATACTATTTGGGTGATCGTGGACCGACTCACAAAGTCTGCACACTTCTTGGCTATCAAAGAAACAGACAAGTTCTCTACTTTAGCAGACGTTTACTTGAAGGAAGTGGTTTCGAGGCACGGGGTGCCCACCTCTATTATTTTCGATCGTGATGCACGTTTCACTTCAGATGGATGGGCAGTCTGAGCGCACTATTCAAACTCTAGAAGACATGCTTCGGGCGTGTGTAATTGACTTTGGCAACGGCTGGGAAAAACATCTGCCACTTGTGGAATTTTCGTACAATAACAGCTACCACACCAGCATTAAAGCTGCTCCGTTTGAGGCATTGTACGGGCGTAAATGTCGATCACCTCTTTGTTGGGCAGAGGTGGGGGATAGTCAGATTACTAGCCCAGAACTTGTGGTAGACACAACAGAAAGGATTGCTCAAATACGACAACGAATGGCGGCAGCTCGTGACCGTCATAAAAGCTACGCCGATAAGGGTAGGAAACCTCTAGAATTCCAGGTCGGGGATCGGGTTCTACTCAAAGTCTCACCCTGGAAGGGTGTGGTTCGTTTTGGAAAAAGGGGCAAACTTAATCCGCGATACGTTGGACCATTTTAAATCATTGAGAAAATAGGCAAGGTGGCCTACAAACTAAACCTACCAACAGAACTCAGTGCAGTTCACAACATCTTTCACGTGTCGAATCTGAAGAAGTATCTGTCAGATGAGACTCTCATAGTTCCTTTGAAGGAGCTCACTATCGATGATCAGTTGCGATTCGTCGAGGAACCAGTTGAAATCACGGACCGGGATGTTAAGGTCCTCAAGCGCACTAGAATACCTCTTGTTCGAGTTCGTTGGAACTCCCGTCGTGGCCCAGAGTTTACCTGGGAATGAGAAGATCAAATGAAACTCAAGTATCCCCAGTTATTCGGAAACAGTACAACCACTACTGAGGCTGAAGCTACTACAGAATTTCGGGACGAAATTCCAAATCAACGGGGGGATGATGTGACACCCCAGGAAAACCAGTAAACTACGCAACACTACTAGCTTCCTCAGTAACCACGTGCTAAATTTCGAGACGAAATTTCTTTCAAGTTGGGGATAATGTGACAACTCGAGTTTCCAAGATTTCCATCTTCGCATTAATTGCACGTTAATTGTTTAAGTGGTTTGTTTGCACGACTTGTTTGTTTCACAACTGTACGCGTTTGTAATATGCCAAACTGTGTTTGATTGATATGATATATATGGTGTGCATTAAGTGTGTTTTATATATTGTTGTGCAATATGAGCATGTATGTTAATAATAATGTGTTGTATTAATATTGTGTTTGGGGAATTAATAATAACAAACATGGAACTCACGAAATCAACCCCCCTAGCCGAAAACACACCCCACGAAATCAAGAAGTGATTTCGTCCACCATGTGGTCAACGAAAACAGGTTGGGCTTTGGCCCAGTAGTAATCGGCCTTATATATTTTGTTTCCCCATTTCACGTGAAAGTCTAATCACCAAAAACTGAAACCCTAGAGCACCCCATTCTCTGAGACGGCAGCTTTGATTTCTGTGAAACTCTCAGACACTCGTACCGGTTAGTGACCTTTTATTGTAAACTGTTATGTGATCATGTGAATTGAATTGTTTGTATGTTAGAGATCGTTGCAACCTGATGAGAATATTGTATGTGAAACTTGATGATGATTTAGAACTCTAGGGTTGACATGATTAGATTGTTTGACATTAGGTGATAAATCCATGTGACCTGTTAGAATTGTATGTATCATGTGAAAATAGTTGTAGCCCACTCTCATGTTTTGGTCTAATAATAGCATGAGAACATTAACAATTGTCGGCTGGAATTGATAAAAATAATGATTCTGTATGAGTGGGCCGCACATGGTGATCTGCAAATTGTCTGAATATATTTCTTTTATAGGATCACAATCTATAGAATCGGTGGTCAACACATATGTGTATTAAGAAAAAGGTTATGATATTGATAAAGATTCATGCATGGCATAATGATTGGTAGTGCATTAATTGTTAACTTGATTATGTTCATCGACTTGATTGGATGTTTTTCCTAGTGCTGTAAATGTCACTATGAATTTAGGGATCATGCATAGGTATGTGCGATGATGATGATGATTAGGGATTGTTGAATGTGTAACTGATTTCTGATGATGATGACTATTAATGTTTGGTGAATGAATGTTCTCTATCAGTAAGTTTTTCAATGTGATATAAATAAAAACTTATGTTTTGGGTAGAGAATGTGCAGGAAACGTTGAAAACGCTAGGTTTCGATTCCTGTGGATTAAAGCCAGGTTTTTAATCCTAAGCTACAAATTTCAGACTGCGATCCCAGAACAACTTAAGGGGGAGTCTGTTTGCAAAAGGGAGTTTGGAGAGTGAAAGAACCAGACTCAGAGTCTGAAGAATAGCTGATAATGGTGATTGAAGAGAAAGAGAGAGTAGACTGATTAAGACTGAAGTTCTGATGTACTAAAGTCTCGTACTGAAGACTCCGTCAACATCCAAGGGGGAGACTGTTGGTGCATTTGTCTGTTGACTTCGTCTTATATCAAGTCTTGGTTTCGTTGCGGTTCTGAACAAGAATGATGTCATCATATTAAATCATGACATCATAAAGATGATATCACCTCTTACATCACATGAAATTAGTATATATGATGCATATACATGAAACAGTTTATATTTGTTTATTATTATTTCGGTTGAATTGTTATTGTGTGATTCCGCTCGAGAGGTCAAGTTAATGTTTCAAGCGGAATCAGTAGGGTTATAAATAGGTAGTTGGGTTCTCATTTGACAATAGATTTTTCAAGTGGTGTAACAAATTGCTGCTGGATTTTCAAGTTGAATGTCAATGAGAAAAGTGTACTAAAGTATCAGATCTCTGTTTTCTACTCCGTTCTTGCTAATTCAACTCTGTTTGTGTGTTTCCGCCACACAAACAGTGCGTATTGACTCTGAATTGACTCAAATAAGTGACAATGTCACAAATTATGACAAAGTCATAATTAAAGATTGTGATGATAAAGCTGATGATGAAAAAGAGAAAAATAAAATATTTTTGGAATTAAAAGAAAAATTTAAAGAAACTGTTTTACATTCGACTGAAATAGGTGAATGCTCAAAGCAAAAACCTGTTAAGAAGAATGTAGAACAAAAACAAAATGTTAAAAATTCGAAAAATTTTCAAAAACAATAAAAGCTCATCAGTTCAATCATCCAATCAAGATAAAAAACCACAAAAATTGAAAAACCAAAACTCACAAAAAGTTGGTGATATGTGGTGCAGGTTTGACAACAGTGCTTCAAAGATAAATCCAGCTTTCAGAACGAGTGCTGATTACCACAAAGCCAGACAATGTTATGATCTGAGCGTTTAGTGTGAAAATGGTGAATGGTACGATAACAGAGTGTGCTACACTTATGGTGTTCAAGGACATATTGCTGTTAACTGCCAGAATCAGTGGTTTGAGACAAGGAGATGCTATAACTGCCAAATCAAAGGACATATTGCAAGAGATTGCCCAATGAGATCAATGGAAAGTTCGAGGGCTGAATCTCAGAAAAAGATGAAGAAATCAGTCAAGGTCGAAGAAAAGCCCAAAGAACAGAATGTGAAAGAACAGAAAGTGAAGCTTTCACAAGGGCAGAAAGACCGACTGAGAAAGAAAATAAAGAAAGCTCGAGAGTATCTTGAGAAGATTTTTTCCTCGGGTACAACAAATAAGAGTGTTGATGAATCGCTTCACTCAACAACAAAGTCAAGTAAACCGAATTCTTCAGATGCAAATCTGAGGACAAAGGAGGAGATAAAGAAGGTTGAAGTGGTTAGCAATGACTTTGTTTCTTCGAAAACAAAGGAGCTACGTGTTGGCAATGAATCTAGCTTATCAAAGTCAGATGAGCCACATTCTGGTGATGATTCTGATTCGTCAAAATCAGAGGAGCCACAAGTTGAGCTCAAAAGTGAAAATTCAGTGCCGCTAATGGATGATATCAACTTTCCACCATTGCGGACTGAAAATTTTAAACAAAAAGATGGGAAAGTGAAAATTTCGAATCAGTTCTATTCTGAAAAGAAAGAATTTGATGTTGAAAAGGCTTTTAGTAGCAAAGTAAAAAATATTTTTGGAAAAATGGTCGAGGGTAAGGTAAAAGGAGTTAAAGAATTTTATGAATCAAAAAGGTATATTCAAAACACCCAAGGACCGTCAGGCTTGGGTGAATCTCTTTAACTGAAAAACCTGACTTGCCGGAGCTCCCAGGTTGGTAAGTGTGCAGCAGGAATCGGCATCTTTCTTGAGAAATTCCCTTCGATGATATTTCGACTTTCAAAAGATTAATTAAGGACATTAAGTTGTACTTGATTCATCTTTCCTACAAGTGGTAATTTGAAGAACAATGTGATGAAACCCCATGTTTGTGAAACGACACACAAAACTAATTTTCCGGAAAAACCATTTTGATTAAAACAAACTTAAGTGTTTTGAAATCTTAATGGGAAAATAGTTCGTTGTCAGGGGGAGTTCTGACTGTTTAAGCCAAGTGGATGGCGAATTGAGGCAATTCTCATCAGTTTGTCACTTTGTTTGTATAGTTTACTGCTTTATTTTTTCAAATTTTCAAGAAACTCAAAATTTGAAATATAATTTTTGATTTTAGGGGGAGAAAAATTTTAAAAAAATTTGAAAATTTGAAAATGCCAAAAACATTGAAAAATTCCAAATGAGTTTTGTTGTGAAAAAGAGGAAATGATAGTAAATCAGTTGGACTATCACAGCATGCTAAAGAAATGAAATGTCAAATGTGATAAACGGTCTCACTAAAGATGTGACGATAGGCTCAGCTAGACTAGTAGATTTGCGATAACGATACAAACTTAAATGAAAAAGCCTAGTTCTAGTGGGAAACATGGTTGAAAGCATAGTACTTAGTTTTGTTTTCTTGACTGTGTGCCTACTCAGTAATCGCTGATTGTCGAAAGACATAAAACTGGTTAAGTCTGTGAACTTTCACAACTTTGCTAAAAAGTCGCTGTGATTGTGCATTTCATTTTGCCAAGATTTAAACTTGTTTTATTTCTTTATTTTGTTTAAGCATTGGACATCCTCTGCATATACGTGAGTATCGACCTGGATGTTATTGCCTAAACGTTCTGCTTTATTTTCTTTGGTGTTTCGTTTAAGCTTTGGACCTCCTCTGCGTATACGGAAGTATCGACCTGGTGGTTAAAGCCTAAACAACTTCAACTTATTTTATTTTTCTTATTTTGTTTAAACATTGGACTTTCTCTGCGTATACGGAAGTATCGACCTGATTGTTAATGTTTAAACATTCTGCTTTGTTTTCGCACAAATCACAGTTGATAAAAGTTTAAAGGCATTACTTGAGTTAGTGTATTGCATGATGAGGGGATATGCTGAGATCGTGGGGTCCATAAGAACTTAGTGCAAAATTAATATATCTTAACGTATCGGTAAGCATTTCGAAAGTTTTTAGATTGAGCTTAAGTGGACAACTATATCGTCAATCAATGTGAATCGTTTAGAACTTAAAATGTTTAAAGCTTAACGGTGCTAGTGATTTGTCTTATAAACTGATATGATCCTCTTACACAAACTCACAAAAAATATTGTCTGTAAATATTTCTTTACTGTTTTTCATTAAAAACAAAAATCCAAAAAGAATGTGTTTTAGCATAAAATTTTGAAAATTCAAAAAGATTTTACTTTATCTTATTTTCGACAACTGATGTTGAAGAGTTGATTTTCAAAATTCCAAGTGCTAAACATGATGAACAATAGGGTTGGGAGAGTGTGTTTGTAATGAAAAGTGAAGATAAAATTTGAGAATGTTTCAATTAATTTCTACTCAAAACGTAAAGATTTCGATTTTAATTTCTTGGTAGAGAATGTGCGGGAAGCTAAATGAAAGGGGGAGCAAGATTAAACGTCAAATCTTAGAAATTCGGGGCATCATTCAAGGGGGAGACTGTGGTTTCAGTTGAAGATGTTATCCAAGGAAGTTCAAGACTAAACATCACAGATTTCTAGCTATGTCCAAGGGGGAGATTGTTGGTGCACTAAGTGTGTGGCCATAGATAGAAATCTAACTGTACATGTAAAGTCTAGTGTCTTGAGTCTGTAAAATACCGGACAGAGGTTTCGCTAGGTTTCACTAGGTGTCGTTAGGCAGTGTCAGGTCAGTATACGGTATGACACGATACGAATGGAGCGGATCTGAACATGAATGATGTCATCATTCTTAATGATGACATCATTCATATGACATCATCAAACAAGAAATGGCATGCATGGATTTTGATTTCATACGTAACAGCAGTCTTGAATCGTATAATTCCGCTTCAAAATGCATGGATTTGGATTTCGCTTGAAATGCTTGGAATGCTATTCCGCTTGAACCGGTGGAATTAGGTTAACTATATATATCAGTAATTCATTTCAAGCGAGATTAGAAGATAGCAATCAGAGAACTTATTTCGCTTGAACAGAACTTCTTCAAGTTTCATCAGATCTTCATCAAGAACACTCAGATTACGTCACGTTGATTAGATTTCGAGTGTGTAGTGTGTAGATCGAGTCGAAACTCTGTCCGGTTTTCGTCGTTACGTAATAAAACGTTGTTTAATTACGTCTTCGCGCACGATTACGGTTCGATTAACGGATTCTGCACGTTAAATCGAATCCACCGCAGATCTAGTGATAGTTTACGATCCGATCCTGAACTCACAGATTTTATCGTGGAAAGCAACCTCGGTGCAATCATTGCAACTATCATCATGCATCAAATTCCCCTTGTCGCCAGTGTACAATTTGTGGTTTATTTGGACATCTAGCTGTGACCTGTCGTATCCAGAACTGAGCAGTCCCTACTCAGACTCGCCCGAGAGAATGTTTCAATTGTGGTGATTTAAATCATTTCAAGCGAAATTGCCCCAAGCTTGCCAATGCTAATGGACGAGGATTCAACGTCAACGAGGCTTAAGCTAATGATCAAGCGCTTATGATCATCTGAACCTCTATATATTTTCTGTTTATTTCCAAAAACAATGTACATATTTCAACTATGTTTGTAATGACAATATAAATTCCAAGAAGTTTATCTTTATCTTTGTTATTCAATTTTCAATTTCAAACCCTAATGTGAGATTTCAAATTACATGCTGATTTTGAGGATTTCGTTCTTTAGGAACTAAATCTTATAATTTAGCATAATATGATTGCACTCCGGTGCATTCATACGAACTTGGTAACACGATCGATACGAATACTATGAACAAGTTAATACTATTTTATGGTCATAGCATTACATACATGATTTATTTATCTAGTATGTATAGTACATGATTGTAAATACAATTTGCTTCATATGTTGATATAACGTACTTAGTACATTATTTTCAAATACATTTTTGCTTAGTGTGTTAACTTAGCGTACCTAGCACATGATTTGAAAACATTTTCTTGATATGCTTACATTATGATGATAATGTATGATTAGTATATGTTGCATTTTACCTGTTTGGTTAATATGAAACATATATATAAACATTCGTACTAGAATAGAACACCTACTACTAAATTTGTTGTATGCAAAATAAGTAGTGTTATCATTGCTAGTATGAAATACGATTCGATTTGATAGATATTATGTTGTGACGATGTTTATTTGATTTAGACGATAGTTCGACCTTATTATTTGTTTACCCTCGCTTAACAAGAGAAGCTATGTGGACCATGCGACGAAACGAGTAATTATGGGTGCACACTTAATTATGAGATTCGATGCCTAAGAATCATAGTAAGCCTTGTTAAGTATGGTGGCATAAAATCTAGAGTAATTAAGGTACAGGAGAAGTATGATACTATAAGAACACGGTGGATACGCCGATGGTACTTCCTATATATAAGTGTTCTTGTTGTGTTATTCTTCAGAACGTTGCTGAGATCACTTGGTGATTTTATGTTATCTTGGACCATTATGTAATTATGTGTTTAAGTGTTATTTGTGTGGTTATTTCCGATGGACGACAATGAGTACATTCATTAACTCAAATCGAGCCGACCGGGAGTATAATATGGTGTTAAAGGTGACGATCTTGATGCCATAGGTATGTTGACCCGTCTCCTATGCATGGGATGCTCATGGTGCATTGGATGTACCTCGTGGGACGTTAGAAACCGTGTACGTGTAGGGCTTGAATGTACACCCCTTTGTTTGCTAGGAATTACACTAGGAGCTTAGTATAACATGGGGCCATACTTAAACGATTTTTGAACACTGGTCGACTTTCACATGATTCAAAGGGTTGAATACCTTGAGATACTTTAAATATCCCAAATCACATTTTGAATCCCCTTAAATTTCCAACACCAAATGATGCTCTGCATCTTTGGGATCTAGCAATCTGCTTATCCATCACTTGTTTAAATTTCACTCTACGGTCTCCTTCGAATAAAATCTTGGGACGAAATTTCCTAAAGTAGGGGAGACTGTGACACTTGTGCTCCGTAAACACCACACGATGTAGGACAAAATCTTTTATCAAAGAAACAATGTGTTTTGGTCTCAAAATTTGTTTATTTGTGTTTTACAATTTCACGTTTTGATTCTAGTTCATTTTCAAGCTTTAAATCGCTTTCTAGAAAGTTATACGCGAACTGATGCGTAAACGTAATCAGTTTAATGCGGAAAACACTCCGGAACAGTGACATAGGCTTAATATACCTTAAATAACTTTTATATAACTTAGAAATAGGTTTTGAAGGCTTTGGTGTGTCAAAAACAAGTTTATTCACTCTCAGGGACTATTTGTGTCAAACTGCGAAAGTCTGCTGATTCGTATAGTAACGAACATTCCGGAACTTGATCATAATCTAATCGTACCCTAAATATCCTTTAAATAGTTTAGAAATAGGCTTTTAGGGATTCGTTATGCGAAAATATGCTTATTTGATCGATATGGACTAAAAGCGTCAAAAAGTGCATAAGTTTGCATTCACGCGCATATCTTACCTTCTGAATATATCCGGACATCCAAAAATTTTTGTAATCATTAAAATATTTTATTTTAGTGTTTAGAATGTTAGAATTTCACTCGTCACATAATTTGGATCGATTTCGCGTTTGTTACGACTTCCGTCGTAATTAACCGAACAACGCGGTCGTACGACCAAACGAACTGACATCCGAGATGTTTTTGATCATATTTTAAGTTCCCTATACTTTAACTTCATTTTAGAGCTTTGAAATGGGGTTAACGGGGCTTAGACGTGTCAAAAATGCATCAAGAACCAAGTTTCAGGCTTGTAGGGACCATTTTTGACAATCTGTCAAAGTAGTCTAGGCAGGGCGCGAAGCCCAGGGTGTCCACCTACGCGGCCTGCGATAGCAGATCAGACAGAAACTATGAATCTGGTCATTTTGGCTGATTTGATGGTTTTAATCCATTGTTTTGCAATACTTGGAGCTTGTTTATGAGTTCCCATGGTATTTAAAACCATGTGCCACACATGAAAGGTCTAGATTAAAGCATGAATTACGAGAAACGATCCTAACGGTTCTTGAAATCCTATAAATACCCACTTGATTTTCTTTCATTCTTCACACTTGATCTAAGAATTGCTCTAAGTTGAAGCCTTAGCTTCATACCTAGGCATTTTAAGATCTAACCTTAATTGCTTGGACCCTTTGTAAGTTTCTTTCATGCTTGTTATCGTTTTTCAAGCGTGAAAGTCAAACAGTGCTTGACTTTCTACTTTGACTAGTCAATAGTCAACACAAAGTTCGTTTCAACTTTGCAACGTGAGCGTAATCACGATGTTTATAGTCCCTTGTGACTATACCTACTGATTACCACGTTAATTAGGCGTAGTGATGAGTCATAGTTTCGGTCAAAATACGTCCTTATGCGTATTTTGCAACCAAACTATTCTTGGGTATCAAAACCGTTTTGTTTTGATATCAAACTTGTTCTCTAACTTAGTTAAACATGTTTTAACATGTTTAACTCGTCACTTTTAGTATAGTGCTTATATAGGGTCGTAAGATAAGCGGTCTAAACAACCACTTAGACTTCGGAACCCGACCCGTTTGGTCGATCTTTAGGATCCGACCAAACATGTATTGTGACCATAGTTGTATAGGGAATAACCTTCTGAGGTTATACCTTACGGTCACTTCGTTTAGTTAGTAATATGATAGGTAGTTTATATGCCTTAGGAAAATGACCAAAATGCCCTTTTTGCGCATAATTTCATTTTAAGCATATGTAACATATGTTTTGACATCTAAACTGATTATATATCCTAATTAGATATGTTAAGGCATATATAACTTGTCATAAGACTAGTTTGGCGATCCGAACGCACTTTCGCACGAACGACGCATTAAAATGGCGTAAGCTACCTTAATGGGTCGTAATGGGTCGTAAGCACTTTGGATAGGTTCCGATTTAGAATGTAGGCTTTGTTAAACCATATCACATGAGTTCCAATACTCATTTGGTTTACAAGACCTCATTCTACCCGATCTTCCGATTTAGGTGTCGATTCGCTAACATAGTATCCGTTACCCTAGGAACCGCTTCAACACTTGAACTCTTGGTCTTTTGGGCTTTGTTATACCCTTTGAATCGGAACTATACGCAATCCCATGCAAGTACATAGTTCCCCTCTTTTACCATTTTCAAATGTTTTGGGGTGATTCATATGTGTAATCGATTTGTTTTCGAAATGTATGGCATATATATGTTCACTAAGTGCTTTTATGTGTATTATTCCGATTATGCAAATACAGTGTTTATCTAAATCCTTATAGATCTACCTATCTTCATAGTTAGATTCTCATAGGATATTTGAAGTACAGTCTTAGATCTTCCTATCTTCATAGTAAGTTTTTTTAAGAAGTACTTTACGACTCGATGTTTGGTTTATGTGTAGATTGTTGGTGATTTAAATAACGAAACTAGATAATTCAATAAGCACATGGTGGATACGCCGCTGGTACTTCCTATATATAAGTGTGTTTATTGTATTACCCTTCGTGGCGTTATCCCGAATCACCATTAGGATTTAGGATTGTTTTGATTCAATGTAATAGAACCCAGAAACCTTATAGCATCTATCTATCTTTATAGGTTGATTCTTGTAGGATGTTTAGAGTACTAATATTGAAGTCCATGTTTGGATTCATCGTGTACTTTAATGCTTGTTAGATTAGACGATGTACCGAGAACCTGATCCCTGTAGTATCTATCTATCTTCATAGCTAGACATACATGGGATGTTTAGAGTACTAATATTCGAGCCCCTGTTTGGATTCATTGTGTACTTTAATGCATGTTTACGAGATGGAATAAGTTGACGATTATGTGTTTGTGTGGTAGTTGTGATTTAGATAACGAAACAGGTATAATAAAATAAGCACATGGTGGATACACCACTGGTACTTCCTATATATAAGTGTTCTTATTTTATTATTCTTGTAACGTTATCTGGATCACTTTAGGACGTGTGTACAGTTGTTTCAATGTTCAGTTATCGAAATCCTCGTAGAATCTTCCATATCTTTATATGTTAGATTCTTAGACGGATATCTAAAGTATTATCATAAATCATTGATTTGATTTATATAATACTCACACAGGTTTGATTAATTTCAAAACTGTTATTATAAATCCTTAATTGGTTTTTCTAATAACATATTAACGAGTTTTTATGATGGTTTAAACGAGATTACGATGTAAGGCATAAAAATGACTTAGTAAGAATCATATTGCCATATACAAACCTATTTGTCACAAGTTTTCACAATTAAGATTATGTATTGCAATACTAAATTTTTGCCATTCTGTGGCTTCAAAATTTTTTTTTGACTGACAGCTCTCGTAGTTGTCAAAGTATTGCAATATCAAATGTTTTGCCATTAATTTCCTAACAAAACCTATGTATTCGCTGGCATTTTTATGCTGGCTGTTTTTCACATATGTTTCAGGTTTTCAACTATTCAAGCATGCAACGCATAGGACTGCATACGCGCCCTAGACTTCTAAAACAAAAGAACAATTACATGTATTCTTTGTTTGTAAAACGATGTTAATAATAATGAAACAATTTAGTACCAGTAGTTGTGAGCAATTTGTAACGTGACTCCCCGATATTTCCGCCGCGTGTTGTTGTATTACACGATTGGGGTGTTATATCGTGAGATGAAGCTGTCTACATTGAGTTGTTAAATTTTGTTAAATGTATTGGATTTTAGGGGGAGTAAATTTTTTTTTTTGAAAATACAAAAACATTTGAAAATTTGAAAATGCCAAAAACATGAAAAATTAAAAAAGAGAGTTTTGTGTAAAAATAGGAAATGATAGTACATCAGTAGACAATCACAGCATACTAAGGAAATGAAAAGTCAAAATGTGATAAACGGTCTCACTGATGATATGCCAGTAGGTTTTTACACATTTAGTAGATTGATTTCGAAATATAAACATAAAATCAATAACTTTCTTATCTCATGGAAACATCTCTCGGATAAAGGACTTAGTACTCTGACATTTCGTTTGAGAGGTTGCGTGATTATGAGATAACAGGTCTTTATACTTATTGATATCTGGGATATTATACTTGGTCTTCTGATTTTTCGTCAGCAATGGCCTAGAACTCGTATAATGCTTTTGCGCTTAAAGCTTTCCCTCTGCATAAAAATTGAGAAAATATCGAAAGATATATATCAAGTGCAGTTGTAAAGAAGATTCCTAAGTGGAACACACCTTTAAGTCGAGCCTTCCATCTTTTTGACTGAACGGAAGTTCTAACCTGAGCTCTCACGGTCTCGCACTAACCCAGAGTATAGATAACATTTAGGTATATTCACCTGTAGGACTTAATCTAGAGAATCTTGATGCGGGAGTAAATTCTAAGGTGGGACACGCGAATAAGTTAAGTTCTTAAAACACTAATCTCGTATTTTGAATCAATTGAAATTTGTGTGAAAATTTAAGTGGATCAATACACTGACAATCTAAGTTAATCATTTACAGCTTAAAGTTTATATAAGATCAACGGTGCTAGTGATTTGTCATGAACTGATATAATCCTCTGACGTGAACTCAACAAAAATATGTCTGTAAATAGCTTACATTTCAGTACAGCAAAAACACAAAAAGATTTTCGGAGAGTCTTAGCATAAACTTTGTAAAATACGAAAAGATTTTGTTTTACTTTATGTTTCGACAACTGATGTTGGGAAGCTGAGTTTTAAAGTCTAAGTGTGCTGAACATGTCTCATAAAATAAACAAGTTCATTAATTTGAAACTTGAGGTTTTAAATGTAAAAATAAAAAACAGTTTAAGGTCATTAATTTGGACTTGGTAGATAATCAGATACATCAAGGTCATTAAGTTGAACTTGATTATCTGAGAGGATTTAGGTGATTGTGTCACACCCCGACCACGTAGAACATACGAAACGTGGCGGAAACGTCGGGGAGTGTTGTAACAGAATTAATTGTTTCAAATCCATGGCAATTGAAGTTTCGTTTTATTGATTAAAAGTGTTACAATGTCTAATCAAACAAGGAAAAAATAACATAATTAACTAGTCTTGCATCTTTTATTGTCACTAAAGCCCAAGTCTGCCTATATGTATCTTGATCATCTTATGCAACAGCTCCTGAAAAACACATGTGAAAATAGGTACGTCAGCATAAAAATGCCTGTGAGATACATAGGTTTTGTGAAAATAGGTTTCATGACTTATGTTTGAGAAAATGTTTAGTCATGAACCTTGTTATTTGCTTTGCTTTGTAAATCATTTGAAAAACAATGAGTTCAGATGATATGTATAAATAAGTAAATATTGTATGGTTAAATAAATAACCATGTAAGATGAGTTTGTATAAGATAAGTTGTTTGTAAAACAATGTCTTGTGAAAAGTATGTTATTTGTATAAAATGTTATATGTATCAAACTGAAATGATTCAAATAACGCTACAATATGTAATACCATACAAACACTTATATATAGGAAGTACCAGCGGCGTATCCACCATGCTTGTATCATATTACACACGCATCGTTACTTAATCACTTAATCAAACCAAACCAATGTCAAAATGTCTATGTCAAATATCCATGTCAAATGTCTATGTCAAAATATCATGTATGGCAAGTGAAATGTCTCAACTAAACCATATACACAAAAACAAAGTATTGAAGTAAAACTTGGTTTAAATCAAAGTTATGTTTTGTGGGAAATGCATGATCAAATGTCAATCATGTTAAAATGTCTATGCCGAAATGTCTATGTCAAATACGGTTCACACGGTTCACAGATACAAACGGTTCACAGGTACAACGGTTCCCAGATACAAACGGTTCATAGATACAACGGTTCAAAATGTAGTATAATGTGTTCACATGCTGGATGAGCATATGCAACAAAATGCAATGTAAAACAATGTACTAAGTAATGCACACAATGGGCACACCTAGCAGGAAATGTCATGTAAAACAATGTACTAAGTAATGCACACGATGGGCACACCTAGCAGGAAATGTCATGTAAAACAATGTACTAAGTAGTGCACACAATGGGCACACCTAGCAGGAAATGTAATGAAATCATGTACTATAATGTACTAATGAACATAGCAAGTATATGATGTCAAAACAGGAAAGCATGAAAGTAACAAGTAGGCACATGTGTTCCACCCCAAAACAGTTTGGAAAACAGTAAAAGAGGGGTCTATGTACTCACCTGAGATTGCTCAGTAGTCCTTGAGTAACAACTAAACAATGCTAGAGATCGCGGATATCAAACGGCACCTAGTATAGGTAGCTACATTAATAAACCGGACCTAAATCGGAAGATTGGGTAGCATTAGGGTTTGTAAACCAAACGAGTGTAGAGACTCGTGTCATTTGGTTTAACAAAGCCTATATACTAAATGAAACTTAACTTAAGTGTTTTCGACCCATTACGACCCGTTTAGGTAGCTTATGCTACTTTAACGCGTCGTTCGCGTGAAACGCGTTCGGACCGCCTAACTAGCCCTATGACAAGTGTTATATGCCTAAACATATTACATAATCAGTTATGTGACAAAGGTTTAGGTTACATATGCTTAATTACCAATTATACATGAAAAGGGTATTCTGGTAATTTACCTAAGGCATATAAACTACCTATCATACAACTACTTAAACGATGTGACCATAGGGTATAACCTCGGAAGGTTATTCCCTACCTACTATGGCCACCTAATGTGTTTGGTCGGATCCTAATGATCGACCAAACTGGGTCGGGTTCGAAGGTATAGGCGATTTATTAGATCGCCTACCCTACGACCCTAGACAACGTGGTAGTCAGTGGGCATAGTCCCAAGGGACTATGACCAACGTGATTACACTCACGTTGCGAAGTTCAAACGAACTTCGCATTGACCATTACTGGTCAACGCTGAAAGTCAAACAAAGTTTGACTTTCTGACTCGAAAAGCAGTAAAATAAGGAAAAGAACGAAAGAATACTTACCCAGGGTCCCCGAATGCTAACCCAGATCAAAATAGCTCAGGTATGAAACGAAGGTTCCAACTTAGAGTCTTTTCAATCAGATTTGTGGGTTTTTAAGCCAAAAGGGGGGGGTATTTATAGATAAAGTAGAGTCGCTAGGATCGTTTCTTGAATATCGTGCCACGATCCGAGCCGTACACTTGTCACAAAGGTTATGGAGCCACATATGCTCCTAATCTTAGTGATTAAGCAAGTTGCAAACATGTGGTTGTGGTTAAAACAGCTGCAAACAGGCTGTTAATACACTGCATCTGGTCTGCAGGTTGCCTTACGGACCGTAAGGTTATGGATGTTGAGGTCCGTAAGCTTATTTTGGCAGAATTACAGTTTTGGTCCCTGCGGTGCAATCAGCCCATTTTCGACACGTTTAAGGCCCGTTAACCCCATTTCAAAGCTCTAAAATGAAGTTAAAGTATAGGGAACTTAAAATGTGCTCAAAAATATCTCGGATGTCGGTTCGTTTAGCCGTACAGTTGCGATGTTCGGTTAATTACGACGGAATGCGCATAAGCGCGAAAAACGATCCAAATGACGAAACGAATGGATTTTTCTTATGGCGAACACTAAAATATAATATAGTCATGCTCACATAAATTTTTGGATGTCCAGATGTATTCAGAACGTAAGTTATGCGCGAAAATGCAAACTTGTGCACTTTTTGACACTTTTAGTCCCTGAATGACCCAAAAGTTTATTTTAGCACACCGAACCCCTCAAAGCCTATTTCTAAGCTATATAAAGGATATTTATGGTATGTTTAACTTATGGTCATGTTCCGGAATGTCTGTTACAGTTCAAATTGGCATACTTTCGCAGTTTGTCAACTTTAGTCCCTGTAAGCGATTTAACATGTTTTTGCCATACCAAAGCCTTCAAAACTTATTTCTAAGTTATGTGAAGGTTATTTAAGGTATGTTTAGCCTATTTCACTATTCCGGAGTGTTCGTTGGATTAAACTGGTTATATTTACGCATCAGTGCGCGTATAACCTTCCAGAAAGCGATATAGTGTTTGAAATCGAACAAGAATTGATATGTGTAAACGATACACATATTTTTACAAATCCCAAGTATGAAATACAATATTTCACTGGTTGGGCATTTGTTTGATGGTTGAAATGACACAGGTGTTACAGTCTCCCCTACTTTAGGAAATTTCGTCCCGAAATTAATTCGTAGGAGTCTGTCTATGACTTTGTTTCAAATAGTCATCAAAGATATGTAAAGCATAATCTGATTATTTTCCTCAACGGATATTTTTCAGAAGCGAAAATGAACGAACAGAGTCATTTTCTTCAACGGGTTCTTCGGAAATGGAAAATAAAGGAATTAACTAAACGGATATACATTTCCCTCAACGGATATTCTTCAGAAGTGAAAATGAATGGATGATTCATTCTTTCTCAACGGATTCTTTGTCAGAAATGGGAATGAAGGAATAATCCACGGATATTCATTTCTCTCAACGGATATTCTTCAGAACGAAAATGAACAAACGGGGTCATTTTCCTCAACGGTTTGTTCTTCAGAATTTGAAATGAAAGAAAAATCAACGGATATTCATTTCTCTCAACGGATATTCTTCAGAACGAAAATGAACAAACGGGGTCATTTTCCTCAACGATTTGTTCTTCAGAATTTGAAATGAAAGAAAAATCAACGGATATTCATTTCCTCAACGGATAAATCTTCAGAAACGAAAATGAACTAACGGAGTCATTTTCAACGGTTATTTCCTCAGAGTTGGAAATGAAGGATTACACAACGGATATTCATTTCCTCAACGGATAAATCTTCAGAAACGAAAATGAACTAACGGAGTCATTTTCAACGGTTGCTTCCTCAGAGTTGGAAATGAAGGATTACACAACGGGTATTCATTTCCTCAACGGATAAATCTTCAGAAACGAAAATGAACTAACGGAGTCATTTTCAACGGTTGCTTCCTCAGAGTTGGAAATGAAGGATTTCACAACGGATATTCATTTCCTCAACGGATATTCTTCAGAACGGAAATGAAAAGATAAACAACGGATATTCATTTCCTCAACGGATATTCTTTAGAACGAAAATGAATGGATAATTCATTTTCCTCAACGGTTATTCTTCAGAATGGAAATGAAAAGATAAACAACGGATATTCATTTCCTCAACGGATATTCTTTAGAACGAAAATGAATGGATAATTCATTTTCCTCAACGGTTATTCTTCAGAATGGAAATGAAAAGATAAACAACGGATATTCATTTCCTCAACGGATATTCTTCAGAAGTGAAAAATGAATAGCTAGTTCATTTTTCCTCAACGGATGCTTCATCAGAATTGGAAATGAATAGGGTTAACTCTTGATACATGATAGAACTTGTTGTGATTTCTGTGCACTAAATTCCATAATTATGTATGCATCCATAATTACGTAATTCCTTGCACAGTCCGTACAGTTTGTTTTGAAATGTTGTGGGGAAAGATATCAAACCTGAGATGAGAGTGACTAGACTACCATAGGGTCCTTTTAATTAGATCAACAGAGGATCTTCTTAATTAGGCCACTAAGGAGTCCTTTCAGCTATATCATCACATGATATCCCTAACCAGATTTTTGGATCAATCTGTTTAACTAGACCACTAAAGGGGTCTAATTATGAAGTAGTACATTATAATCCAAGGGACTTTAACTACAACGTAGAAGTCCATTAAGGATTTAAGTAGTACCTTTGGGTATCCTACTATGAATCTCTTGCACAAAGATATGTAAGATTTTACGAGGATTTGAATAACAAAAATTGGATCACATGACACATAAAGGATAACACATAAGCACATAACCACATAATTGTTTAATTGTTATTTTCTTGTTATTGATTGCTATTAACTTGGCGCCTCGTACATCGTTTCTCTTGGAAGAAACGGGTACTTAGGATTTTCGTGGAAACGCAAGAGATTATACAAGGGAAGAAATTTGGAAGTAGTCTGTTCTTCAAGGAATGCGGTTCCTTGATTGTCGGTATTGTATGGGATATGTTTATACATGCAACCACATAAACATATTGAAATGTAAATGAAAGATTTATTTATAAACAACAATAACAACAACTGTTTCATAGATTGTGATAAAAGAAAATAATACACAAGGCTCGATTATTTTCTAAACAGCGTTATCTTCTGTCGGTCAGATACTCATCCCTGCGCTGGATTTGCATCAGCAAGTCTTGGGCAATTTCTACTAAAATGGCCCATCTCGCCACAGTTGTAGCAAGATCCCAGTGGGAAACGAGCTTGCGCAGGATTGTTGTTAATCTGATTTGGTGCTGCTGCTGTTGGGC
Organism: Helianthus tuberosus; assembly: GCA_030545235.1. NCBI lineage: Eukaryota > Viridiplantae > Streptophyta > Magnoliopsida > Asterales > Asteraceae > Helianthus > Helianthus tuberosus. The sequence continues at coordinate 151,934,538 of CM060393.1, forward strand.
AAACCCTCGCTGTATGACCTATAAGTCCGCAAACTTGGCATGTGCGGCACTTCACACCAGCATGATGATGTAGGCCACATTGGTTGCACAAAGGTGCAGTTCCTTTGTAGGGTTTCCTGGCAGGGGGTTGAGCTGGTTGGTTGGGGACGGCTTGATCATTGTGAGCGACCACGGCGAAGTTCTGAGAAGCCTTTCGCTTCTTTGACTTCTTAGAGGATCCAGTCTGTTCATCCATGGTCTTTGATTCCTCGATTGGTTTCGATTCCTCGACCAGTTTCTTGTCACCCTTTCGGAAAAGCTTACGTTTCCTGATCTGCGATTCAGTCAAGGTTGCAGATAACTCAATGGCCTGCCTAACAGTAGTAGGGTTGCTACCAGTCAAAATGTCTTGTATTGAGTCGGGAAGGCCATCAATGTACTTTTCGATCGCCTTATCCAAAGGCGTGACCATGTTTGGGCATAACAGACTTAACTCCTCATAACGGTCCGTGTAGGCTCGATGCTCACCGCTGTCTTGCTTAAGATCATCAAATTCCCTTTCCAAAGCCCTGATCTCGTGACGAGGACAAAACTCCTTCATCATGAGAGCCCTAAGTTCGGCCCATGTCTGTGCTAGAGCAACTTCTGCACCACGATCTCTCATAACCCCATTCCACCACGTAAGGGCTCTCTTCTGGAACACACTCGAAGCAAACTCGACCTTGCGATTGTCAGGACATTGCACATGGCGGAAAGTATTCTCAATGCTCTCGAACCATTGAAGAAGCCCAGTCGCTCCCTCAGAACCACTAAACTTGAGTGGTTTCGCCGAGTTAAAACTCTTGAAATTGCATGGACCATTGTTGTTGTTGTTGGCTTGATTCCATTGAGCAAAGAGGTTTGGGAATTGAGCAGCCATTTGCTGCGCAATGATTTCTGCCAATTCGGCAGTCGCTATCTGGCTTTCGCGTCGAGGAGGCATTCTAAAAGAGGAAACATGAAATGAAACGAGTGAGAGGATTAGACGAAAAGAATGAGATGAAACAAATCTGATGAAAGCAAGGATAGTGGTCATTTGTTTGTTACTACAAAGCAACAAACGACCCGGTGAAAAGTAAATAGGTCAAAAATAATGTATTGCGAAGATATGCTCGCCTATAAGTGAACACTCATCCCAAGAATTCCCAGGTAAGCACAACTGGTCTCGCGTCTGATGAGATGTATACGAAGTGCTTGCCTAGACAGAAAACCCAGAATACAGGCATTCACCCTTCCAGTTTGCACGTGTTCACATTATTTAAAACCCAAAACCTTGACGAGATTTTGAAAACTCAAAGGGGTTCAAAACCATATAACAGAGGGTTCAAAACCTAGTAATCAATCATCCTAGAACAGATGATTAGTTTTCAAAGCGGTTTTGAAATTTATGTTCTTGTTGTGGTCGTCGCCTAAGGATAGGTGACAGTATTGTTTTATGACTAAACGCAAGTAAACTCGCGTTAGGGTCCTAAGAAGGTTATAGACTAGGTCAAAGCATTACTAATTACTAATAACCTAATTCCCTATAACCATTGGCTCTGATACCATCTTTTCTGTCACACCCCGACCACGTAGAACATACGAAACGTGGCGGAAACGTCGGGGAGTGTTGTAACAGAATTAATTGTTTCAAATCCATGGCAATTGAAGTTTCGTTTTATTGATTAAAAGTGTTACAATGTCTAATCAAACAAGGAAAAAATAACATAATTAACTAGTCTTGCATCTTTTATTGTCACTAAAGCCCAAGTCTGCCTATATGTATCTTGATCATCTTATGCAACAGCTCCTGAAAAACACATGTGAAAATAGGTACGTCAGCATAAAAATGCCTGTGAGATACATAGGTTTTGTGAAAATAGGTTTCATGACTTATGTTTGAGAAAATGTTTAGTCATGAACCTTGTTATTTGCTTTGCTTTGTAAATCATTTGAAAAACAATGAGTTCAGATGATATGTATAAATAAGTAAATATTGTATGGTTAAATAAATAACCATGTAAGATGAGTTTGTATAAGATAAGTTGTTTGTAAAACAATGTCTTGTGAAAAGTATGTTATTTGTATAAAATGTTATATGTATCAAACTGAAATGATTCAAATAACGCTACAATATGTAATACCATACAAACACTTATATATAGGAAGTACCAGCGGCGTATCCACCATGCTTGTATCATATTACACACGCATCGTTACTTAATCACTTAATCAAACCAAACCAATGTCAAAATGTCTATGTCAAATATCCATGTCAAATGTCTATGTCAAAATATCATGTATGGCAAGTGAAATGTCTCAACTAAACCATATACACAAAAACAAAGTATTGAAGTAAAACTTGGTTTAAATCAAAGTTATGTTTTGTGGGAAATGCATGATCAAATGTCAATCATGTTAAAATGTCTATGCCGAAATGTCTATGTCAAATACGGTTCACACGGTTCACAGATACAAACGGTTCACAGATACAAACGGTTCACAGGTACAACGGTTCCCAGATACAAACGGTTCATAGATACAACGGTTCAAAATGTAGTATAATGTGTTCACATGCTGGATGAGCATATGCAACAAAATGCAATGTAAAACAATGTACTAAGTAATGCACACAATGGGCACACCTAGCAGGAAATGTCATGTAAAACAATGTACTAAGTAATGCACACGATGGGCACACCTAGCAGGAAATGTCATGTAAAACAATGTACTAAGTAGTGCACACAATGGGCACACCTAGCAGGAAATGTAATGAAATCATGTACTATAATGTACTAATGAACATAGCAAGTATATGATGTCAAAACAGGAAAGCATGAAAGTAACAAGTAGGCACATGTGTTCCACCCCAAAACAGTTTGGAAAACAGTAAAAGAGGGGTCTATGTACTCACCTGAGATTGCTCAGTAGTCCTTGAGTAACAACTAAACAATGCTAGAGATCGCGGATATCAAACGGCACCTAGTATAGGTAGCTACATTAATAAACCGGACCTAAATCGGAAGATTGGGTAGCATTAGGGTTTGTAAACCAAACGAGTGTAGAGACTCGTGTCATTTGGTTTAACAAAGCCTATATACTAAATGAAACTTAACTTAAGTGTTTTCGACCCATTACGACCCGTTTAGGTAGCTTATGCTACTTTAACGCGTCGTTCGCGTGAAACGCGTTCGGACCGCCTAACTAGCCCTATGACAAGTGTTATATGCCTAAACATATTACATAATCAGTTATGTGACAAAGGTTTAGGTTACATATGCTTAATTACCAATTATACATGAAAAGGGTATTCTGGTAATTTACCTAAGGCATATAAACTACCTATCATACAACTACTTAAACGATGTGACCATAGGGTATAACCTCGGAAGGTTATTCCCTACCTACTATGGCCACCTAATGTGTTTGGTCGGATCCTAATGATCGACCAAACTGGGTCGGGTTCGAAGGTATAGGCGATTTATTAGATCGCCTACCCTACGACCCTAGACAACGTGGTAGTCAGTGGGCATAGTCCCAAGGGACTATGACCAACGTGATTACACTCACGTTGCGAAGTTCAAACGAACTTCGCATTGACCATTACTGGTCAACGCTGAAAGTCAAACAAAGTTTGACTTTCTGACTCGAAAAGCAGTAAAATAAGGAAAAGAACGAAAGAATACTTACCCAGGGTCCCCGAATGCTAACCCAGATCAAAATAGCTCAGGTATGAAACGAAGGTTCCAACTTAGAGTCTTTTCAATCAGATTTGTGGGTTTTTAAGCCAAAAGGGGGGGGGGGGGTATTTATAGATAAAGTAGAGTCGCTAGGATCGTTTCTTGAATATCGTGCCACGATCCGAGCCGTACACTTGTCACAAAGGTTATGGAGCCACATATGCTCCTAATCTTAGTGATTAAGCAAGTTGCAAACATGTGGTTGTGGTTAAAACAGCTGCAAACAGGCTGTTAATACACTGCATCTGGTCTGCAGGTTGCCTTACGGACCGTAAGGTTATGGATGTTGAGGTCCGTAAGCTTATTTTGGCAGAATTACAGTTTTGGTCCCTGCGGTGCAATCAGCCCATTTTCGACACGTTTAAGGCCCGTTAACCCCATTTCAAAGCTCTAAAATGAAGTTAAAGTATAGGGAACTTAAAATGTGCTCAAAAATATCTCGGATGTCGGTTCGTTTAGCCGTACAGTTGCGATGTTCGGTTAATTACGACGGAATGCGCATAAGCGCGAAAAACGATCCAAATGACGAAACGAATGGATTTTTCTTATGGCGAACACTAAAATATAATATAGTCATGCTCACATAAATTTTTGGATGTCCAGATGTATTCAGAACGTAAGTTATGCGCGAAAATGCAAACTTGTGCACTTTTTGACACTTTTAGTCCCTGAATGACCCAAAAGTTTATTTTAGCACACCGAACCCCTCAAAGCCTATTTCTAAGCTATATAAAGGATATTTATGGTATGTTTAACTTATGGTCATGTTCCGGAATGTCTGTTACAGTTCAAATTGGCATACTTTCGCAGTTTGTCAACTTTAGTCCCTGTAAGCGATTTAACATGTTTTTGCCATACCAAAGCCTTCAAAACTTATTTCTAAGTTATGTGAAGGTTATTTAAGGTATGTTTAGCCTATTTCACTATTCCGGAGTGTTCGTTGGATTAAACTGGTTATATTTACGCATCAGTGCGCGTATAACCTTCCAGAAAGCGATATAGTGTTTGAAATCGAACAAGAATTGATATGTGTAAACGATACACATATTTTTACAAATCCCAAGTATGAAATACAGTATTTCACTGGTTGGGCATTTGTTTGATGGTTGAAATGACACAGGTGTTACAGATTGGATACTTTGAATTTCAGATATATAATTATTTGATATGGGGAGACAGTCGGGTATTATGTTCCTGGGTAATTACAAATTGTTAAATCCTGTTAAGAGCCAGGTTCCTAATCCTAGGATAATTTAACTATCAAGTATCTATGATTTGAGCCACGTGATTTGTTCATGAGTTTACAACTTCTAAATTGTCAAATATTTGTGTTAATAGACAGCTTACCAAGATCCTAAAGTGGTTAGAAAATCTCTCAAGTATTTTGAATTGTCAGATGATCAGATGGTGAGCCAGGTTACGATCCTGAAAGCTAAAAGTAAGAAGCTTAAAGCAAGGCAGAGCCTAGAGAGAGAGTCTATCGAAAGGGGGAGCTGATGAATCAGGACGCAAATCCAATGGGAGTCTGTTAAAGCAAAGTGGAGTTTGTGGTGCTGAATCTACCAAAGCTTTGTAAAGACTCAGAGAGGTGATAAAGATGCTACGAGATTGACTGCAACATTATCCATGGGGGAGTCTGTGAGTGCATATGGCTATCGCTTGCGTCAATCACATATCGTAGCTGAGCAGATGATACAAGACAAGGTTCTATAGTGAATAAACATGAAATCTCAAGTTAGTATGTTTGAGAGTTGGTTCGCACGGACCGGTGCAGCCAGGTCCACACGAATGCACCTTCTAAATCCGTATGTATTAAGTATCCGCACAACTAGGGTTTCTAACATGTTGATCTGTTCCTACGCATAAGTTGATCCGCATAAGGAGTCCGTCCGCACACATGAGTCCATCCGCACAAGAGACTTGATCCGCACCTACTTGATTCATAGCTGTTATGTTTGTCACAACCCGATATTTCCACATATTACCGGTGGACCCGGCGGGGAGTATCGTGACGTAGTTGATATCATCATAGTTAATACACACAATATAATAGCACAGCGGAAGGCTTGGCGAATAAACTATTACAAACCATAATGTCTGAGTGTCCGAATGAAAGAATATACAGACTGGGTTGTAATAAGATCCACAGGAGGATCATAAATAAAATACAAGAAACGGAAAATAACAAACTTCAGGTATCTAGGGATTTGCAAGATCCTCTTATATGACACCTAGTAGCTCCAGCCTATTTACGAGAAATACCTGTCAATCAGTCTTTAGAAAATACGTCAGTTTACACTGGTAAATACAATTAACTGACTCATTTGAAAATATTTAAGAAAATTGATTTAAGTGCATAAGGCATAAATCATTTATAACTTGGGATAATTATTTAAGATAATCTTGTATACAGATTTATATGTTTGTCATACAATTGGGGCCGGTTTGGAAGCCGGTCATGATTAACCGACTCACCACTTACAGAACCCACAAAGGAGTTATCCCCAACATGTGGGTTTAAATTTTAGCATTTGCATCTGTCGGGTGTATGCCTACACCCCGTGCATAGGTCGTGGCGATTTTCAAATGAAATGAGCCGAGGATATCCAGGACACGGTCGTATTAACCCCCAATGTTCATGTTATCAAACAAGACAGATTAAAACGGGTCATGTAAATTTATTAATCGCAATCCGATTAACTGATTTCATACCCGACCAAGTGGTATTATTATAATACCATATCCCAAGCCCATATAAGGGAAAATAAGTTAAAAGTATTTACCTGAGCTAGATATGAAAAGTAACTTAGCCGTATGTTCCTAAAGCTTTATGATAATACCTTCTACTGGATGCTACTTAATCTGTATAGAAGGTTTAATAACCTATTAGGATGCTAACGGGTCTTTAGTTAAGTCAAAGACTTAGACCGGCTAGCTAGAAAGAAACTTTACGGTTCTAAACGCAAGATTAAGCGAAGACCGGAATAGAACGTGGTTTAGACCCGACAAGTTTGGATACTTGTATAATATGGGTTAACTAAACACATTCTGGAATTTGAGGATTTAATGATAAGGTTAAACCCGTTTCGGCTATTATACGTAAACTAGTCACATAAACCGATCCGAACGCATAAATGTGTAACGGGTAACCAAATGAACTATATACAGGTCTTAATTGTTATTATGCTTAAAATATGTTAATACATCAGTAGGATGTTAACTTATATGCCCAAAAAATAATTATAACCAATTTAAGTCCCGTAAGGGCATTTTGGTCATTTTAATAATTATAAAAGAGATTTTATAACAAACTGAAGTTTTGGTCTTTGGTAATCAGTAAAAATATTTATTTTATGACATTACATCAGTAAGATATCATACATATGTGAAGTTTACCATTTATGGCCAAACTATGGCCCGAAAGGGCATTTTGGTCATTTCATATATGCTTTTAAGGACATTTTTGGAAGTCTGAGTTTATGAATCATACCTACTGTAATAATATTAAAAAAAATTTAAAAATTCAGTAGGTAATAAGTCTTAGGTGTAAAATATGATTTTAAACCATACTATGCACCTAACTAGTGTAAAACTCGCTAATTGACGATAATCAAGATGTTTATGTAAATCTGAGATTTTGATCAGTCTTAAATACTCGAAATAATTTATTTAATGTATTAAATCAGTAGGAAAAGGTTTGGCATTCAAATCATTTGTTAATTTCATTTTATGCATGAAAAGGGTATTATCATCATTTACCGAATTACACAAGAACTCTATGATTTAATCAGATTATAATCTGACCAAAAATACTAAAAATCCTTAAAAATAATATCTTAACAGTAGGTAATGAGTTTTGGTTCAAAATCCAAGTTTAAACATGTCTTATGCATGATATCGCAATTTAATTAATAAAAAGCTTCTAAGTACGATATCGAGCATAACTTCTGTTTGAGACCAAGAACTGATGTCAAATTTTCGGGACAAGCTTATATATTAGTAGCAAAGGTTTTTGTCCTCTCACATTTCTAAAAATCTCATTTATATGTCAAAAGTGTATTTACGGCATTTATAAGCATATTAACAAACAAGAGCATATAATTCAAACTACTAAGGACCAAGCAATATAACTCCAGAGGGTTATACTACTATATAATATGGTCCTAATGGAAGCTTAAAACATGGGAGAATTAAGCTTAATCGGGTCAGAACTAAAAGTCAAAGCAAAAGTCAAGCTTTTGCGAATTTCGGTTATAAACTGACCTTAGACTAATAATTGTCGGGTTAGACCTGATTAAACGTGTTCTAATACTAATTACCAAGTCATTAGAATGTTAAAATATAATTTATAACTTCTGTTTTATTAGTTTAATCATTTTTAAAGTTTCTGTCCAGTTTGACTTTTTGACTAACTAGTTTGACCCGACAATTAACTAGTCAAACGAAATAATTAGGAGGTGCCCTTTTAAGGGTTAATCACCTACATTAACATGGTCCTATAACCACTTTCATTTCGGTCAGTGGCTGGACCATTTATGATTAAACCGAAAGTCAAAGTCTAATTACGATATGTTTGACCTTTCGGTTTTTAAGCTAATAAAATGGACTAAGCAAGGACTAAAACACTTACATAAGGTCCTTGCTATCTTTTCTACACTTCTTAATCTTCTACTAATGCTTGCTATCTCCATAAATGAGTTTTGAAGTTGTTGTAAGTGAATGAGCAAATGAACAAATGAACCTAGGAGCCTTTAAATAGCAAAGTGGCATGCAAGGAGATCCAAGCAGGTGTTTTGGAGGCATCTAGGATCACTCCAGGTGTCCTAGTGATATTCTAAAACCAACAAATAGCTCTTGGAATCAAAAAATTGGCTCCAAAGTCGGTGTAACAGGCTGCAACATGCAGCTACCAGTTTTTTGGACGCTGGCAGCTGCCACGCGGCCCGTGTAAGGAATCATCAAGGGCTACACGGCCCGTGTGGAGGTGTGGCACAACTTAAACAACTTTCATTTATTGCATTTTCAGCCCCTGCACTTTTATTCCCTTAAATATCTTATATTTTTGGCATATAAGGCCCTTGTAGTTAGTTTGCAGAGGTTCAAGGGAGTATAACCAAAGTCCGTTAGGCCCGGTTTCATTAATTGATCACCGAAAACATAAGTTTCGCCTCATTGACACTTTAAACCCTAATTCTTAGGAATTTGCATAAACAACGTATAACGATCTCGAAACCTCGTGAAATTTATGTCACTTATTCTTGAGAGTATATTTGAATATTTCGAAGCCTCGGGTTCATTAAAAGGTCACTCAGAGGTAAGACTTAACATGTTGACACGTTTAACCCCTGCAGTTTATAATCTTTCGATTATTTTCATAAACGGCTTCTCATTGTCACACCCCGACCACGTAAAACAACAAAACGTGGCGGAAACATCGGGGAGTGTTGTAACAGAATCATTGTTTCACAACCATGGATTATAATTTTTTTTATTAAATTAATGAACTCATTGTTTTATTATAAATCAGACAAATACAAATATTATCTTTCAAGTTTTAAAGTCGCTAAGGCACGAGTCCATCCTATGTATAGCATGTATCAACAATCATCACATAGCAGCACCTGAAACATGTGTAAAAATAGGTACGTCAGCATAAAAATGCCTGTGAGATACATAGGTTTTATTAATGCATGATTCATGACTTATAAGTTTAAAAGAATGTTTTAACAAACAGTAGTCATGAACCTAAAAATGTTTTCTTTATAAAATCATGTGAAAATTTATGAGAAATTTGATGATATAAAAGAATGATGCATAAATAAATAATCAAGTAAAATGAGTTTATAAAATAATGTTATTAAATAAAATGTTTGTAGTATATATAAAAATATACTTTGGTTTTAAGAAAGTCGATTAGGTAATATATCAAAATATATTTCGGTTCCAAAATCGTTAAACAGATAGTATATTAAATATACTTTGGTTGTCAAAATAATCGCTTTCGATAGTATATCAAAAGTATACTTTGGATTTATGTATAACATATTAAACTAAGTTTTGGTTGAATAAATAACATATTTAAAATATGTTTTGGTAGTTAACAAAATATATGTTGTTTTGTACAATATCACACATGAGAGTATATCAAACTATACTTTTGGGAGTATAATAAAATATACAATAAAAGTGTGATTTAAGAATTCAATCAGACCTTAGTGCATCAAACTACACCAATTGAGACTATAGAGATACCACGAAGGCAATCCCTATTTGGATAAAATATTGGTTTCTGGCATTCCATGACAACAGAAATGGGGTGTCTAGTCCTATAGCACTATATCATACTACCAATCGGTCTTGTGAACATAAATAAGTACAATTCAACAATTAATTTTATAATCTTTGAAAAATTGGTGTTTAAACCATAAATAATCATTCGGTTTGTCAAAAGATAAGTACTAATATGTATAATCAATTATACTTTGAAATCATAAACATAACAAATAGGTACACATGCTTCACCCCAAAATATTGAAAACAGTAAAAGAGGGGACTATGTACTCACTTGAGGGTGCTTAGAAGTCTTGAACAACAACCAAGCAAAGCTAGAGGGAGTACGGAATCAAACGGCACCTAATATAGGTAACTATGTTATTAAACGGCTCCTAAACCGGGAGATAGGATAGAATGATGATCTATAAATCAAATGAGTAATTGAACTCATATGGTATGATTTAATAGAGCTAACATTCTGATTTGGAAGTCTACCTAAGTGCTCTTGACCCGTTTCGACCCATTATGGTAGCATAAGCTACTATAACGCGTCGGTTGCGCAAAACTATGTTCGGATGGTTATCTATGAGCTATGTCAAGTCTTACATGCCCAATTATACCCTAACATGTTACTAATTCAGATTAGATATTAAAAATATGTTCACATATGCACATTATGGATTTATGCTACAAAAGGGCATTTTAGTCATTTCCTATGGGCATGTAAACCAATTAACGAATAGCTAACCAATCCTAAGTGATCATAAGGTATAACCTTAGGGGTTATTCCCTATGCAACTATGATCACTAAGCAAGCTTGGTCGGATCCTAATGATCGACCAAACGGGTCGGGTTCGAAAGTCTAAGCGGTTGTCTAGACCGCTTAACTTACGACCCTAAACAAGCACTAAACTAGTAGTGACGAGTTAAACATGTCAAAACATGTTTAACCTACTTAGAAAACTGATTTGGTATCAAAACAAAGTGTTTTGATACCTAAAAGTAGTTCCGTTGCAAAATGCGTGCTAAAACGCATTTTGACCGAAACTTTGACTTGTCCCTACACCTAGTTAACGTGGTAATCAGTAGGCATAATCACTAAGGATTATAACCATCATGATTACAATCACGTTACAAAGTTCAATTGAACTTTGACTTGACCAATGGATGGTCAAAACCGAAAGTCAAACTATTGGCCAAACTGTTTGACTTTCTGCACTAACATAAAGAATAAGCATGAAAGAATACATACAAGAGTCCAAAGCTTGAAGAAAGAATATAAGAAAACCAAAGAGGAAGTTCCAAACAACTTGTGGAAGCTCCAAATCAGATGAGAGGAGAGAAATGAGAGGAATGAGCAATTGAAACAATGAAAAGTGTTGGATATTTATACTTGAGGGAAGTTCATAGGATCACAACAAGTGTTTGTTTAGTCCCCAAGCATAAAATCCTAGCCACACAAGTGTAACAAGCAGGTTCAAAGCCTTGGAGAGGTGTTAACTTGGTTAACACACCAAGAATTTACCAAAACAGCCCCTTAATTTGCAAACAGATTGCAAACTCTGACTTTCTGGTCGCTGGGCATCTCACACGGCCCCCGTAAGGTATGGGGGAACACTTACGTGGCCCGCCTGGCCTCCCCAGATCAGCAAAAGTTTCCAGTTTGACAGTTTAGGTCCCTGCACTTGTTTTAAGCCCATTTCAGCCCCTTTTGACCCCCGTTAAGCCATTTTAAAGGCCCTACAAGGTCAATAAAGTTTAGAGGACTCAAAATGTGCTCGAAAAACTCTCGGATGTCAGCTCGTTTGGTCGTACGGTCACGTTATTCGTTAAATTACGACGAAACTCAAACAGACGCGAAAACGAACCAAATTAAGCGACGAATGGTATTTTTGCATGCCGATCACTAAAATAAAAATATTTTAGGGTGTACAAAAAATTTTGATGTCCAGATGTGGCCAGAACGTAGGATATGCGCGAAAATGCAAACTTACGCCGTTCTTGACACTTTTAGTCCCTGTAAGATCAAATAAGCATATTTTCACACACCGAACCACTCAAAGCTTATTTCTAAGCTATGTTTAGGTTATTTATGGTATACATGACACCTGTGTCACTTCAACCATCAAACAAATGCCAAACCAATGAAATATTGTATTTCATACTTGGGATTTGTAAAAATATGTGTATCGTTTGCACATATCAACTCTTGTTCGATTTCAAGCTTTAAATCGCTTTCTGGAGGGTTACTCTGATGCGTAAATATAACCGGTTTAATGCAACGAACACTCCGGAATAGTGAAATAGGCTTAACATACCTTAAATAACCTCCACATAACTTAGAAATAAGTTTTGGATGGTTTGGTGTGTTGAAATCAAGTTTGTTCGATCACAGGGACTAATGTGTTAAACTGCGAAACTATACCAATTTGTATAGTAATGAACATTCCGGAACTTGATCATAAGTTAAATATTCCCTGAATATCTTTCACATAGCTTAGAAATAGGCTTTGAAGTGTTTTATGCGCTAAAATAAACTTTCATGATCAATAGGGACTAAAAGCGTCAAAAAGTGCATAAGTTTGCATTTTCGCGCATATCTTACGTTCTGAATATATCCGGACATCCAAAAATTTATGTAAGCATTAAAATATTTTGTTTTAGTGTTTGGCATGATAAAATTCCATTCGTCGCTTAATTTGGATCGTTTTTGCGTTCGTTACGACTTCCGTCGTAATTAACCGAACAACGCAATCATACGAGCAAACGAACCGACATCCGAGATATTTTTGAGCATGTTTCAAGTTCCCTATACTTTAACTTCATTTTAGAGCCTTTAAATGGGGTTAACGGGGCTTAAACGTGCCAAAAATGCATCAAATGCAAGATTCTCAAGTGCAGGGGCTAAACAGCAACTTTTGAAAGTTGCTGGTCTGCAGACCACATACGGTCCGTAATCCAGGGACCATATGGTTCGTAAGGCTGCCCCAGATCAGCAGAATGTGTTTCCAGCCATTTCCAGCTCATTCCAGCTCTTGCAAACGGTTTTTGATCAATCTATGGGCCAATTTTGATGGTTTTTTAGTGCTCCTTGTATTCAAATACCATGTGCCCACTTGTACGGATGAGATCAAAGCTCAATCTTCGAGAAACGATCCTAACGGCTCTTGAATTCCGATAAATACCCACCCCATTTCATTCCCCCAACTCACACTTGATCTGATTTTGGCCTTCTAAGTTGAAGTTTATACTTCATACCTGAAGGTAAATCGGATCAAGAGCTTGCGGGGACCTTTTGTAAGTATTCTTTCGTTCTTTTATCGCTTTTTGAGTCTGAAAGTCAAACCGAGTTTGACTTTCTACATTGACCAGTTTATGGTCAATGCGAAGTTCGTTTGAACTTCATAACGTGAGCGTAATCACGATGGTTATAGTCCCTAGTGACTATACCTACTGATTACCACGTTATCTAAGATTAGTGGCTAGTCGTAGTTTCGGCCAAAATGCGCATTCTTGCGTATTTTGTAACCAAACTACTTTTAGGTATCAAAACCGTTTGTTTTGATACCAAACCTGTTTTCCAACTTAACTAAACATGTTTCGACATGTTTAGCTCGTCACTTTTTAGATTAGTGATTATGTAGAGTCGTAAGTCAAGCGGTCTAAACAACCGATTAGACCTACGAACTAGACCCGTTTGGTCGATCTTTAGGATCCGACCAAACACATTAGGTGACCATAGTTGTATAGGGAATAACCTTCCGAGGTTATACCTTATGGTCACCTAGTTTAAGTAGTTGTATGATAGGTAGTTTATATGCCTTAGGAAAATTACCAAAATACCCTTTTTATGAATAATTGATGTTTAAGCATATGTAACCCAAACTTTTGTCACCTAACAAATTATGCAACATAATTAAACTTGTTTAGGCATAAAATACTTATCATAGGACTAGTTAGACGGTCCGAACGCATCTTACGCGAACGACGCGTTAAATTAGCATAAGCTACCTAAATGGGTCGTAATGGGTCACAAGCACTTAGGTTAGGTTCCCTTTTAGTATGTAGGCCTTGTTAAACCATATCATATGAGTTCCCACACTCATTTGGTTTACGAAACCTCATCCTATCCAATCTTCCGAATTAGGCCCGGTTTATTTATGTAGTTACCTATATTAGGTACCGTTTGATTTCCGGGACTCCTCTAGCTTGCTTGGTAGTTGTTCAAGACTTCTAAGCACTCTCAAGTGAGTACATAGTCCCCTCTTTTACTGTTTTCAAACGGTTTTGGGGTGAAGCATGTGTACATATCTGTTATTTTCATGTTTTCAAATGTATAATTGATTATACATATTTGTACTTATCTTTTTACAAACTGAATGATCATTTATGAATTAAACTCTAATTTTTCAAAGATTATAAAATAAATGTTTGGAATAGTGCTTATTTTGTTCACCAGGCCGATTGGTAGTATGATATAGCGCTATAGGATTTGACACCCCATTCCTGTTGTCATGGAATGTCTGAAACCAATTTGTTTCTCCATCCAAATAGAAATTGCCTTTGTGGTATTTCTATAGTCTCAAAGGTGTATTTTGATGCACTAGGTCTGAATGAATTCTTAAGTCACATTATTTTTGTATATTAAGTTATACTCCTAAAAGTATAGTTTGATATGCTCTCATATGTGATATTGTACAAAACCGACATATATTTTGTTAATCATTAAAACATAGTTTGATATGTTATTCTCAAAATCCAAAGCATAGTTTAATATGTTATTTTCATAACCAAAGCATAGTTTTATATGTTATTTTCATAACCAAAGCATAGTTTAATATGTTATTTGTATAACCAAAGCATAGTTTAATTTGTTATTTATAAATCCAAAGTATACTTTTGATATACTACTGAAAATTTATTTATTTTAACAACTAAAGTATATTTAATATACTATTAACTTAACGACTGGTTTTTGGGTTAGTGTTTAGATAACGGGACGGGGGTAATGTGATGAAAACATGGTAGATACGCCACTGGTACTTCTTATATATAAGTGTTTTGATCGCATTACATACCGTGGCGTTATTTAGTACACTTGGGTTAACGGTTAGGGAACGGAAATATATTTTAATATATTGCTTATTCGACTTTCTTAAAACCAAAGTATATTTATATATACACTATGAATCTTTTTATCAAAATAATTCTACTAACTTATTTAATTTCCTATGTATTATTATTTTATACCTTCTGATTTCTTATAAATGATCTATAAAAGAAAACCTTTTTCAAGGATCATGACTACTTTTCTTAAAACATTTTTCTTTAAACTCATAAGTCATGTATCCTAAATACAATAAAACCTATGTATCTCACAGGCATTTTTATGCTGACGTACCTATTTTTACACATGTTTCAGGTGCTGCTTTATGATGATTGATGATTTATGCTACACATAGGATGGACTCGTGCCTTAGCGACTTTAAAACTTGAAAGATAATAGTCGTACTTCTTTGATTGTATTAAAACAATGAGTTCATTTAATTCAATAAACCAAAATTAATTATTCCATGGTTGTGAAACAATGATTCTGTTACAACACTCCCCGATGTTTCCGCCACATTTTGTTGTTTTACGTGGTCGGGGTGTGACAGAAAAGTTGGTAACAGAGCCAATGGTTATAGGGAATTAGGTTATTAGTAATGCTTTGACCTAGACTATAACCTTCCTAGGACCCTAAAACAAGTTTTCTTGTGTTTAGTTTTAAAACAATACCGTCACTTATTCTTAGGTGACAACCACAATAAGAACACAAATTTCAATCCTGCCTTGAAAACTAATCATCTGTTCTAGGTTGATTGATTGTAAGGTTTTGAACCCTCTAAGTTTTCGAAATCCCGTCTAAGTTTGGTCTAAATAATGTGAACACGTGCAAACTGGAAGGATGGGTGCCTGTACCCTGAGCTTTCTGTCTAAGGCTAGAGTGTTCATACAAATCCGCAATATCGGACCAGTCACTCTTACCTGGGAACTCTTGGGGTGAGTGTCCACTTATAAGCGAGCATGTCTTCGCGATACATTATTTTAGACCCATTTACTTTGATTAATCGTTGTGTGTCGTTTGTTGCTTCGTACTAACAAACAAATGACCACCATCTTTGCTTTCATCAATTTTGTCTCATTTCATTCTTTTCATCTAATCCTTTCACTTGTTTTCCTTCCTGTTTTCCCTTTTAGAATGCCTCCTCGACGCAAAAATCCGCTCCCAAATGCCGAAATGGCACATATTATGGCACAGCATATGGCTGCTGTACTCCCAGATATTTTTGCTCAATTGAATCAAGCCATCAATAACCAGAATGCTCCATGCAATTTCAAAAGCTTCAATTCAGCTAACCCACTCAAGTTTAGTGGTTCTGAAGGAGCAACTGGGCTCCTACAGTGGTTCGAGGGCATTGAGAGTACGTTTCGTCACGTTCAATGTCCTGAAAATCAGAAAGTCGAGTTTGCCTCCAGTGTATTTCAGAAGAGGGCTCTTACGTGGTGGAACTGAGTTATGAGGGACCGTGGTGCTGAGGTTGCATTAGCACAGACTTGGGCTGAGCTTAGGGCTCTTATGATGAAGGAGTTTTGTCCTCGTCATGAATTGAGAGCTTTAGAAAGGGAATTCGATGACCTGAAGCAAGACAGTGGTGAACATCGAGCCTATACTGACCGTTATGAAGAATTGAGCCTGTTGTGTCCTGCTATGGTTACTCCTGTGGATAAGGTGATTGAGAAATATATTGATGGTCTTCCTGACCTAGTTCAGGATATTGTTACTGGCAGTAACCCTACTACTGTCAGACAAGCCATTGAACTGTCTGCCACCCTAACTGAATCCCACATCAGGAAGGGTAAGCTTTTTCGAAAAGGCGACCCAAGACCATCTGACAAGGCTGCTCAAGCTGAGCCAAAGGAAAAACAGGCTGAGGTATCCAAGAAGAAGAAGCGCAAAGCCTCTCAAAATTGCGCCATAACTGCTCAAGACAAACAGGTTGCACCAAACCAGCCAGCAAAACCTCGCAAAAGGCAAAACTATGTTGGTACCGCACCTTTGTGCAATAAATGCAACCGTCATCATCTGGAGCAAGAGCAATGTCATAAATGTACCCACTATGGGCGGTTGGGACATTTGATCAATGTTTGCCGTTATGCAAATCAAGCTGCTGCAAACCCTGCTGTTATTCAAGCACGGTTCCCACCTGGGTCATGTTATAACTGTGGTGACCTTACTCACTACAGAAACAATTGCCCAAGACTTGTTAACATACCTCCAGCGCGTGGACGAGTGTTTAACATCAATGAGGCAAGCGTGAACAATGATGCAGCTGTGAACAATTAGTGTTTTGTTATTTCCTCTGTTTGTTATCTTTTGACATTAAAGACAAGTCAGTTGTTATATAAATAAAAAAATTCATCGTTTTTATTTTTGCAAAACTGATACGATTGTGTGAATGTTTGATTCAACCCTATGATAACAACACAAAGACAAACTACTCGTATGGTTCTGTCATTATTGTGATCACTTGTGATCTCCCCAAGAATCTTAAATACTCGTTTCTTTTAAGAAACAAAGCCAAAATTCCTCTTAAGATCTTTCTATCTCCATAGTTAGATTCTTGTGTTTAAAGTGCCAAATGAAATCCACGGATTGGATTTCGGGTGTGCTTTAAATACCCGTATCCAAAGATAACAAATTAAAAATCAAGTACATTAATTATGTGCTTATGTGTTTTCTTATATGTTTTGTATTTATATGTGATCCATCCAAATCCTCATAGAATCTTCCATATCTCATATGAGAGATTCACAGTAGGATATCCAAAGGTACTATCTTAAATTCTTAATGGACTTCAACATTGTAGTTAGGTCCCTTGGGTTATAAAGTACTATTCTATAATTGGACCCCTTGAATGGTCTAGATAAACAGATTGATTTTGAAAATCTGGCTAGGAATATCATGTGGTGATCTAATTGAAAAGATCCCTTAAGTGGTCTATTTACGAAGATCGTACAACGATCTAGTTAAAAAGATCATGCGTTGATCTAGTTAAAAAGATCGTTCGTTGATTTAGTTAAAAAGATCCTCTGGTGATCTAGTCAAGTCGCTTCATGTTTATTCAATTGATTTTCCCCTACGCATTATGAAATGAACTGTGCAGACTGTGCAAGGAATTACGTAATTATGGAGGCCTATATAATTATGGAATTCAGTGCACAGAAACCACAGAAAGTTTTGTCATGTGTTAAGACCTATAGTGACAAGATTAATGATACGGGAGAAGTCTTGGACCTCAACCAATGTCATTTATTCTTACACTCCCCAATTCTGATTTCAAGCACACACAAGTTTCCAATGATAAGTCTTCACGGGAAACGTTCTCTTGTCTATAGTTTGAAACTCCATGTTTTGCTACTACAAGGACTTCACTTTGAGGGTTGACAATTTCACTAAGAACCCTATCATCGCCCAGAGTTCTACTTAGGGTTCAAGGGATTCATTGGAAAGCGAAAACATCACAGTTGTCCTCACAAGTTTCTCCTAAAATTAAATTTCGGGATGAAATTTCCTAAAGTAGGGGAGACTGTGACACCTGTGTCACTTCAACCATCAAACAAATTCCAAACCAATGAAATATTGTATTTCATAGTTGGGATTTGTAAAAATATGTGTATCGTTTGCACATATCAACTCTTGTTCGATTTCAAGCTTTAAATCGCTTTCTGGAGGGTTATACGCGCTCTGATGCGTAAATATAACCAGTTTAATGCAACGAACACTCCGGAATAGTGAAATAGGCTTAACATACCTTAAATAACCTCCACATAACTTAGAAATAAGTTTTGGATGGTTTGGTGTGTTGAAATCAAGTTTATTCGATCACAGGGAATAATTGTGTCAAACTGCGAAACTATACCGATTTGTATAGTAACGAACATTCCGGAACTTGATCATAAGTTAAGTATTCCCTAAATATCTTTCACATAGCTTAGAAATAGGCTTTGAAGTGTTTTGTGCGCTAAAATAAACTTTCATGATCAATAGGGACTAAAAGCGTCAAAAAGTGCACAAGTTTGCATTTTCGCGCATATCTTACGTTCTGAATATATCCGGACATCCAAAAATTTATTTAAGCATTAAAATATTTTTTTTTAGTGTTTGGCATGATAAAATTCCATTCGTCAATTAATTTGGATCGTTTTTGCGTTCGTTACGACTTCCGTCGTAATTAACCGAACAACGCAATCATACGACCAAACGAACCGACATCCGAGATATTTTTTAGCATGTTTCAAGTTCCCTATACTTTAACTTCATTTTAGAACCTTTAAATGGGGTTAACGGGGCTTAAACGTGCCAAAAATTCATCAAAATGCAAGATTCTCAAGTGCAGGGGCTAAACAGCAACTTTTGAAAGTTGCTGGTCTGCAGACCACATACGGTCCGTAAGCCAGGGACCATACGGTCTGTAAGGCTGCCCTAGATCAGCAGAATGTGTTTCCAGCCATTTCCAGCTCATTCCAGCTCTTGCAAACGGTTTTTGATCAATCTATGTGCCAATTTTGATGGTTTTTGAGTGCCCCTTGTATTCAAATACCATGTGCCCACTTGTACGGATGAGATCAAAGCTCAATCTTCGAGAAACGATCTTAACGGCTCTTGAATTCCTATAAATACCCACCCCATTTCATTCCCCCAACTCACACTTGATCTGATTTTGGCCTTCTAAGTTGAAGTTTATACTTCATACCTGAAGGTAAATCGGATCAAGAGCTTGTGGGGACCTTTTGTAAGTATTCTGTCGTTCTTTTATCGCTTTTCGAGTCTAAAAGTCAAACCGAGTTTGACTTTCTGCATTGACCAGTTTATGGTCAATGCGAAGTTCGTTTGAACTTCATAACGTGAGCGTAATCACGATGGTTATAGTCCCTAGTGACTATACCTACTGATTACCACGTTATCTACGATTAGTGGCGAGTCGTAGTTTCGGCCAAAATGCGCATTCTTGCGTATTTTGTAACCAAACTACTTTTAGGTATCAAAACCGTTTGTTTTGATACCAAACCTGTTTTCCAACTTAACTAAACATGTTTCGACATGTTTAGCTCATCACTTTTTAGATTAGTGCTTATGTAGAGTCGTAAGTCAAGCGGTCTAAACAACCGCTTAGACTTACGAACTAGACCCGTTTGGTCGATCTTTAGAATCCGACCAAACACATTAGGTGACCATAGTTGTATAGGGAATAACCTTCCGAGGTTATACCTTATGGTCACCTAGTTTATGTAGTTGTATGATAGGTAGTTTATATGCCTTAGGAAAATTACCAAAATACCCTTTTTATGCATAATTGATGTTTAAGCATATGTAACCCAAACTTTTGTCACTTAACTAATTATACAACATAATTAAACATGTTCAGGCATATAATACTTGTCATAGGACTAGTTAGACGGTCCGAACGCATCTTACGCGAACGACGCGTTAAATTAGCATAAGCTACCTAAATGGGTCGTAATGGGTCACAAGCACTTAGGTTAGGTTCCCTTTTAGTATGTAGGCCTTGTTAAACCATATCATATGAGTTCCCACACTCATTTGGTTTACGAGACCTCATCCTATCCAATCTTCCGAATTAGGCCCGGTTTATTTATGTAGTTACCTATATTAGGTACCGTTTGATTTCCGGGACTCCTCTAGCTTGCTTGGTAGTTGTGCAAGACTTCTAAGCACTCTCAAGTGAGTACATAGTCCCCTCTTTTACTGTTTTCAAACTGTTTTGGGGTGAAGCATGTGTACCTATCTGTTATTTTCATGTTTTCAAAAGTATAATTGATTATACATATTTGTACTTATCTTTTTACAAACTGAATGATTATTTATGACTTAAACTCTAATTTTTCAAAGATTATAAAATAAATGTTTGGAATAGTACTTATTTTGTTCACCAGGCCGATTGGTAGTATGATATAGCGCTATAGGATTTGACACCCCATTCCTGTTGTCATGGAATGTCTGAAACCAATTTGTTTCTCTATCCAAATAGAAATTGCCTTTGTGGTATTTCTATAGTCTCAAAGGTGCATTTTGATGCCCTAGGTCTGAATGAATTCTTAAGTCACATTACTTTTGTATATTAAGTTATACTCCCAAAAGTATAGTTTGATATGCTCTCATATGTTATATTGTACAAAACCAACACATATTTTGTTAATCATTAAAACATAGTTTGATATGTTATTCTCAAAATCCAAAGCATAGTTTAATATGTTATTTTCATAACCAAAGCATAGTTTAATATGTTATTTTCATAACCAAAGCATAGTTTAATATGTTATTTGTATAACCAAAGCATAGTTTAATATGTTATTTATAAATCCAAAATATACTTTTGATATACTACTGAAAATTTATTTATTTTAACAACTAAAGTATATTTAATTTACTATTAACTTAACGACTGGTTTTTGGGTTAGTGTTTAGATAACGGGACGGGGGTAATGTGATGAAAACATGGTAGATATGCCGCTGGTACTTCTTATATATAAGTGTTTTCATCGCATTACATACCGTGGCGTTATTTAGTACACTTGGGTTAACAGTTTGGGAACGGAAATATATTTTAATATATTGCTTATTCGACTTTCTTAAAACCAAAGTATATTTATATATACACTATGAATCTTTTTATCAAAATATTGTTTTTCAAACAATATATTTTTATATACAAACTTATTCTACCAACTTATTTAATTTCCTATGTATTATTATTTTATACCATCTGATTTCTTATAAATGATCTATAAAAGAAAACCCTTTTCAAGGATCATGACTACTTTTCTTAAAACATTTTTCTTTAAACTCATAAGTCATGTATCCTAAATACAATAAAACCTATGTATCTCACAGGCATTTTTATGCTGACGTACCTATTTTTACACATGTTTCAGGTGCTGCTTTATGATGATTGATGATTTATGCTACACATATGATGGACTCGTGCCTTAGCGACTTTAAAACTTGAAAGATAACAGTTGTACTTCTTTGATTGTATTAAAACAATGAGTTCATTTAATTCAATAAAACAAAATTAATTATTCCATGGTTGTGAAACAATGATTCTGTTACAACACTCCCCGACGTTTCTGCCACGTTTTGTTGTTTTACGTGGTCCGGGTGTGATAGTATGTTTAGCTTATGATCATGTTCCGGACTGTACGTTGCCTTACGAAACGGCAGACTTTTGCAAGTTGACGCAAATAGTCCCTGTGATTAAATAAACTTGATTTCGCCACACCAAACCTTCCAAAACTTATTTCTAAGTTATGTAAAGGTTATTTAAGGTATGTTAAGCCTATTTCACAATTCCGGAGTGTTTGTTGCATTAAAATGGTTATATTTACGCATTAGAAGCCTTGACATTTCCTTTTACTTTAGGGGCTAAACCACCGATGAAACGCGCAATGCGTTTGGGTTCAGGAGTGACTAAATATGGTACAAGCCTCGACATCGAGTTGAATCTGGTCACATAGGACCTACAATCCAAATCCTTCATCACCAAAGTTGTAACATCCCGAACACGTAAAATAACAAATCGTGGCGGAAACGTCGGGGAGTGTCGTAACCTAATCATTATTTCCCAACCATGGATTAAATAATTTTGTTTTATTGAATTAATGAACTCTTTGTTTTATTACAAATCAAATAAATACAAATATTATCTTTCAAGTTTTAAAGTCGCTAAGGCACGAGTCCATCCTATGTATATCATGCATAAAAAATCATCACATAGCAGCACCTGAAACATGTGTAAAAATAGGTACGTCAGCATAAAAATGCCTGTGAGATACATAGGTTTTATTAATGCAGGATTCATGACTTGTAAGTTTAAAAGAATGTTTTAACAAAAATAGTCATGAACATAAAAATGTTTTCTTTATTAAATCATGCGAAAATTTATAAGAAATTTGATGATATAAAAAATAATGCATAGATAATTAAATAACCAAGTAAAATGAGTTTGTATAAAATATGTTGTTTGTAAAACAATGTTTTGATAAAAAGGTTTGTAGTATATATAAAAATATACCTTGGTTTTAAGAAAGTCGAATAAGTAATATATTAAAATATATTTTGGTTCCAAAATAGTTAAACAGATAGTATATCATAAGTATACTTTAGTTTTATAAATAACATATTAAACTATGTTTTAGTAATTAACAAAATATATGTTGTTTTGTACAATATCACATATAAGAGCATATCAAACTATACCTTGGAAGTATAACAAAATATACAAAAAAAATATGATTTAGAATTCATTCAAACCTTAGTGTATCAAACTACACCTTAGAGACTATAGAAATACCATAAAGGCAATCTCTATTTGGACAAAAAAATGGTTTCTAACATTCCATACAACAGGAATGGGGTGTCTAATCCTATAGCGCTATATCATACTACCAATCGGTCTGGTGAATGTATAAAATAAGTACAATCCAACAATTAATTTTATAATCTTTGAAAAATTAGTGTTTAAACCATAAATAATCATTCAGTTTGTCAAAAGATAAGTACTAACATGTATAATCAATTTATACTTTGAAAACATGAACATAGCAAATAGGTACACATGTATCACCCCAAAACATTGAAAACAGTAAAAGAGGAGACTATGTACTCAGTTAAGGATGCTTAGAAGTCTTGAATAACAACCAAGCAAAGCTAGAGGGATCACGGAATCAAACGGCACCTAATATAGGTACCTAAGTAAATAAACCGGACCAAAATTGGAGATCGGATAGAATGAGGTTTCGTAAACCAAATAAGTATAGGAACTCATGTAATATGGTTTAACAAAGCCTACATCCTAAATCGAAACCGATCCTAAGTGCTTACGACCCATTACGACTCGTTAAGGTAGCTTACGCCACTTTAACGCGTCGTTCGCGTAAAACGCGTTCGGACCACCTAACTAGTCCTATGGCAAGTATTTTATGCCTTAACATGTTTAATATTGTTGCCCAATAAGTTTAGATGTCAAAATTTATGTTACATATGCTTAAAATGAATTTATGCGTAAAAAGGGCATTTTGGTCATTTTCCTAAGGCATATAAACTACCTATCATACAACTAACTAAACGAAGTGACCATAGGGTATAACCTCAGAGGGTTATTCCCTGTACAAATATGGTCACAAAACATGTTTGGTCGGATACTAATGATCGACCAAATGGGTCTAGTTCGAAGGTCTAAGCGGGTGTTAAGTCCGCTTTGACTTACGACTCTACACAAGCACTAAACTAAAATTGACGAGCTAAACATGTTAAAACATGTTTAGTTAAGTTAAAAAACAGGTTTTGATATCAAAACAAAGTGTTTTGATACCCAAGAGTAGTTTGGTTATAAAATACGCATGAATACGCAATTTGACCGAAACTACGACTCGTCAATATGCCTAATCAACGTGGTAATCAGTAGGTATAGTCATTAGGGACTATAACCATCGTGATTACGCTCACGTTGCGAAGTTCAAACGAACTTCGTGTTGACCATAACCTGGTCAAAGCAGAAAGTCAAACGCAGTTTGACTTTTGTGCTTAAAAACGCATGAAAGCACAAAATCAGATCATGAGTGAAGAATGAAGTGAAGAAATGGTGGGTATTCATAGATTTCCTAGAACCATTAGGATCGTTCCTCGTAAACCGAACTTCAATCTTGGCCCTCCACTTAGGCACATGGTTTTGCAATACAAGGGGATGCTAAAAACCATCAAATATCAGCCCAAGGTATTGAAAATATTACATAAAAGCCCCTGAAATTCGACCAGTTAGCTGAAAATGGAGTTCTGATCTGGGCATGTCCTCGCGGCCCGCGTAGCCAGACCCTAAGGTCTACACGGCCCGCCTAGCATCTTTCAGAAATTGTCACTTTTGGTCCCTGCATTGCATAAAACTTGTTTTTGGCTCGTTTAAACCCCGTTAACCCCATTTTAAGGCTCTAAAATGAAGTTAAAGTATAGGGAAGTTAAAATATGCTCAAAAACATCTCGGATGTCGGTTCGTTTGGTCGTACGATTGCGTTGTTCGGTTAATTACGACGAAACACGAACGAACGCGAAAAACGATCCAAATTACGCGACGAATGGAATTTATTTATGCCAATCACTAAAATAAAATATTTTAATGATTACATAAATTTTTGGATGTCCGGATATATTCAGAACGTAAGATATGCGTGAAAATGCAAACTTATGAACTTTTTGACACTTTTAGTAGCTCGAAATCGAACAAGAATTGATATGTGCAAACGATACACATATTTATACAAATCCCAAGTATGAAATACAATATTTCATTGGTTTGGTATTTATATGATGGTTGTAGTGACACAGGTGTCACAGTCTCCCCTACTTTAGGAAATTTCGTCCCGAAATTTAATTTTAGAGGAAACTTGTGAAGACAACTGTGATTGTTTCGCTTTCGAATGAATCCTTCATACCCTAAGTAAAACTCTGGGCCCACGTTTGGATTCTTAGCGAATTTGCCAATTGTCAAAGTGATGTCCTTGTAGTAACAAAATATGGAGTTTCGAACTACGGACAGAGGAACGTTTCCTATGAAGACTATTATATGAAACTTGTGTGTGCTCGAAATCAGAGTTGGAGAGTGTAAGATAAAATGACATTGGTCAAGGTCCAGGACTTCTAGTAACATAAATAACGCTACGTTCATAATGTAATAAAGAACACTTATATATAGGAAGTACCAGCGGCGTATCCACCTTGCCCCTTTCTACATTGTTCCCGTTTCATTATTCTCATCACTATAGGTCTTAACACATGACAAAACTTGCTGTGGTTTTTGTGCACTGAATTCCATAATTATGTATGCATCCATAATTATGTAATTCTTTGCACAGTCCGCACAGTTCGTTTCATAATGCGTAGGGGAAAATCAATCGAATAAACATGAAGTGACTTGACTAGACCACCAAAGGATCTTTTTAACTAGATCAACGGGCGATCTTTTTAACTAGATCAACAGATGATCTCCTTAACTAGACCATCGTACGATCTCCTTAAATAGACCACTTAAGGGATCTTTTCAGTTATATCATCTCGTGATATTCCTAACCAGATTTTTGAATCAATCTGTTAAACTAGACCACTCAAGGGGTCCATTATAGAATAGTACTTCATAATCCAAGGGACTTAACTATTACGTAGAAGCCCATTAAGGATTTAAGATAGTACCTTTGGATATCCTACTATGAATCCCTCATATTGAGATATGGAAGATTCTATGTGGATTTGGATAATGAATATTCGGGTCACACGAAAACACAAGGCATAAAGAAATCACATAAGTAAATAATCACATAAATGTTTAACTTGATCTTTAATTTGTTATCTTTAGACACGGGTATTTAAAGCACACCAGGAATCCAATCCGTGGATTTCATTTGGCACTTTAAACATAAGAATATAACTATGAAGATAGGAAGATCTTAATAGAAATTCATCTTTGTTTCTTAACAAGAAACGAGTATTTAAGATTTTTGGGGAGATCATAAGTGATCATAAAAATGACAGAACCATACGAGTAGTTTGTCTTGGTGTCGGCATCAAAGGGTTGTATCAAACATTCACACATTCGCATTAGTTGCGCAAAATAAATATTGAAACAACAAATTTTTATTTATATAACAATTGAGTCGATTCAAACATCGAAAGATAACAACCAAGGAATTACAAAAGACTAATTGTTAACTGCTGCATCGTTGTTTGTGTTTGCCTCGTTTATGTTAAACGCTCGTCCACGCGTTGTATTTGCGTTAACAAGTCTTGGGCAATTGTTTCGGTAGTGAGTAAGGTCACCACAGTTATAACATGACCCAGGAGGAAATTGTTCTTACGCAGCAATAGGATTTGCAGCAGCTTGATTTGCATAACGGCAGGTATTGACCAAATGTCCCAATCGCCCGCAGTGGGTACATTTGTGACACTGCACTTGCTCTAGGTGATGACGGTTGCATTTGTTGCACAAAGGTGCAGTACCAACATAATTTTTCCTTGTACGAGGTTGTGCTGGCTGGTTTGGTGCAACCTGATTGTTCTGAGCAGTTATTGCGCAATTTTGTGAAACCTTGCGCTTCTTCTTCTTGGATGTCTCGGCCTGTTTTTCCTTTGGTTCAACTTGTGCAGTCTTGTCAGATGGTCTTGGGTCGCCCTTTCGAAAAAGCTTACCCTTCCGGATCTGGGATTCAGTCAGGGTAGCAGACAATTCAATGGCCTGTCTGACGGTAGTAGGGTTGTTGCCAGTAACGATTTCCTGAACCAGGTCAGGGAGACCATCAATGTACTTCTCGATCGCCTTTTCCAAAGGCTTAACCATGGCAGGACATAACATGCTCAGTTCCTTATATCGGTCAGTGTAGGCTCGATGTTCACCACTGTGTTGCTTTAAATCATCGAATTCTCTTTCCAAAGCTCTAAGCTCATGATGAGGGCAGAAATCTTTCATCATTAGAGCTCAGAGCTCTTCCCAAGTTTGAGCTAGTGCCACATCAGCACCCCTATCACGCATCACACCATTCCATCAGGTAAGAGCACGCTTCTCGAACACACTGGATGCAAACTCAACCTTACGCTCATTCGGACATTGCACATGCCTGAATGTGTTCTCCAAACTTTTGAACCATTGCAGGAGCACGGTTGCTCCTTGAGACCCAGAAAACTTCAAAGGTTTAGCAGAATTGAAGGTCTTGAAACTACACTGAGCATTGTTGTTGTTATTGTTGTTATATAACTGATGGATCTGGGTTACTACGCCCGGAAGCACTGCAGCCATTTGCTGAGCGACAAGTGCTGCGACTTCTTCATTAGTTACGGGTTATGCATCTCGTCGAGGAGGCATTGTCTAAAAAGAACAAGGAAACATGGGAGAAAACAAGTGAAATGGCATTGGGTTAGAATAGGATGATACAATTACCGACCAAAAAGCATGGGTGATGGTCATTTGTTCGAACCACGAAGCAAACAAATGACACACAAAAGCTGAATCAAAGTAAATAGGTCCTCATAATGTATTGCGAAGACATGCTTTAGCCTATAAGTGGACACTCATCCCAAGAATTCCCAGGTAAGAGTGACTGGTCCGATCATGTGGATTTGTACGAACACTCTAGCCTTAGACTGAAGACTCAGGATACAGGCATCCACCCTTCCATATTGCACGTGTTCACACTATAAGGCCCAAACTTTGACGAGATTTTGAAAACTCAGAGGGTTCAAAACCTAGTAATCAATCTTCCTAGAACAGATGATTGGTTTTCAAAGCGGATTCGAATTCGTGTTCTTATTGTGGTTGTCACCTAAGGATAAGTGACGATATTGTTTTAAGATCTAAACACAAGAATCTTGTGTTAGGGTCCTAGGAAGGTTATAGTCTAGGTCAAAGCATTACTAATAACCTAATTCCCTATAACCATTGGCTCTGATACCAACTTTTCTGTCACACCCCGACCACGTAAAACAATAAATCATGGCAGAAACGTCGGGGAGTGTCGTAACAGAATCATTGTTTCACAACCACGGATTAAATAATTTTGTTTTATTGAATTAATCAACTCTTTGTTTTATTACAAATCAAATAAATACAAATATTATCTTTCAAGTTTTAAAGTCGCTAAGGCACCAGTCCATCCTATGCATATCATGCATCAACAATCATCACATAACAGCACCTGAAACATGTGTAAAAATAGGTACGTCAGCATAAAAATGCCTGTGAGATACATAGGTTTTATTAATGCAGGATTCATGACTTGTAAGTTTAAAAGAATGTTTTAACAAAAGTAGTCATGAACTTAAAAATGTTTTCTTTATTAAATCATGCGAAAATTTATAAGAAATTTGATGATATAAAAGAATAATGGATAGATAATTAAATAACCAAGTAAAATGAGTTTGTATAAAATATGTTGTTTGTAAAACAATGTTTTGAGAAAAAGGTTTGTAGTATATATAAAAATATACCTTGGGTTTAAGAAAGTCGAATAAGTTATATATTAAAATATATTTTGGTTCCAAAATAGTTAAACAGATAGTATATCATAAGTAAACTTTAGTTTTATAAATAACATATTAAACTATGCTTTGGTTTTGTAAATAACATATTAAACTATGTTTTAGTAATTAACAAAATATATGTTGTTTTGTACAATATCACATATGAGAGCATATCAAACTATACCTTGGAAGTATAACAAAATATACAAAAAAAATGTGATTTAGAATTCATTCAAACCTTAGTGTATCAAACTACACCTTAGAGACTATAGAAATACCACAAAGGCAATCTCTATTTGGACAAAAATTTGGTTTCTGACATTCCATACAACAGGAATGGGGTGTCTAATCCTATAGCGCTATATTATACTACCAATCGGTTTGGTGAATGTATAAAATAAGTACAATCCAACAATTAATTTTATAATCTTTGAAAAATTAGTGTTTAAACCATAAATAATCATTCATTTTGTCAAAAGATAAGTACTAACATGTATAATCAATTTATACTTTGAAAACATGAACATAACAAATAGGTACACATGTATCACCCCAAAACATTGAAAACAGTAAAAGAGGGGACTATGTACTCACTTGAGGATGCTTAGAAGTCTTGAATAACAACCAAGCCAAGCTAGAGGGATCACGGAATCAAACGGCACCTAATATAGGTAACTAAGTAAATAAACCGGAACTAAGTCGGAGATCGGATAGAATGAGGTTTCGTAAACCAAATGAGTATCGGAACTCATGTAATATGGTTTAACAAACCCTACATCCTAAATCGAAACATATCCTAAGTGCTTACGACCCATTACGACTCGTTAAGGTAGCTTACGCCACTTTAACGCGTCGTTCGCGTAAAACGCGTTCGGACCGCCTAACTAGTCCTATGACAAGTATTATATGCCTTAACATGTTTAATATTGTTTCCTAATCAATTTAGATGTCAAAATTTATGTTACATATGCTTAAAATGAATTTATGCGTAAAAAGGGCATTTTGGTCGTTTTCCTAAGGCATATAAACTACCTATCATACAACTAAGTAAACGAAGTGACCATAAGGTATAACCTTGGAGGGTTATTCCCTATACAACTATGGTCAAAAAACATGTTGGTCGGATCCTAATGATCGACCAAATGGGTCTAGTTCGAAAGTCTAAGTGGGTGTTAAGTCCGCTTTGACGAGCTTAAACTAAAAGTGACGAGCTAAACATGTTAAAACATGTTTAGTTAAGTTTGAAAGCAGGTTTTGATATCAAAACAAGGTGTTTTGATACCCAAGAGTAGTTTGGTTACAAAATACGCATGAATACGCATTTTGACCGAAACAACGACTCGTCACTATGCCTAATCAACGTGGTAATCTGTAGGTATAGTCATTAGGGACTATAACCATCGTGATTACGCTCACGTTGCGAAGTTCAAACGAACTTCGTGTTGACCATAACCTGGTCAAAGCAGAAAGTCAAACGCAGTTTGACTTTTGTGCTTAAAAACGCATGAAAGCATGAAAGAATACTTACAAAGGGTCCAAGCTAGGAAGATCTTGATCTAAATACTCATGTATGAAGCGTAAAGCTTCAACTTAGAGCATAAAATCAGATCATGAGTGAAGAATGAAGTGAAGAAATGGTGGGTATTTATAGATTTCCTAGAACCGTTAGGATCGTTCCTCGTAAACCGAGCTTCAATCTTGGCCCTCCACTTGGGCACATGGTTTTGCAATACAAGGGGATGCTAAAAACCATCAAATATCAGCCCAAGCTATTGAAAATATTACATAAAAGCCCCTGAAATTCAACCGGTTAGCTGAAAATGGAGTTCTGATCTGGGCATGTCCTCTCAGCCCACGTAGCCAGACCCTAAGGTCTACGCGGCCCGCCTAGCATCTTTCAGAAACTGTCACTTTTGGTCCCTGCAATGCATAAAACTTGTTTTTGGCTCGTTTAAACCCCGTTAACCCATTTTAAGGCTCTAAAATGAAGTTAAAGTATAGGGAACTTAAAATATGCTCAAAAACATCTCGGATGTCAGTTCGTTTGGTCGTACGATTGCGTTGTTCGGTTAATTATGACGAAACACGAACGGACGCGAAAAACGATTCAAATTACGCGACGAATGGAATTTATTTATGCCAATCACTAAAATAAAATATTTTAATGATTACATAAGTTTTTGGATGTCCAGATATATTCAGAACGTAAGATATGCGCGAAAATGCAAACTTATGCACTTTTTGACGCTTTTAGTCCCTAAATGACCAAAAAGTTTATTTTAGCATACCGAACACCTCAAAGCCTATTTCTGTCACACCCCCACCACGTAGAACATACAAAACGTGGCGGAAATGTCGGGGAGTGTTGTAACAGAATTAATTGTTTCAAATCCATGGCAATTGAAGTTTCGTTTTATTGATTAAAAGTGTTACAATGTCTTAACAAACAAGAAATACAACATAATTAACTAGTCTTGCATCTTTTATTGTCACTAAAGCCCAAGTCTGCCTATGTGTATCTTGATCATCTTATGCAACAGTTCCTGAAAAACACATGTGAAAATAGGTACGTCAGCATAAAAATGCCTGTGAGATACATAGGTTTTGTGAAAATAGGTTTCATGACTTATGTTTGAGAAAATGTTTAGTCATGAACCTTGTAATTTGCTTTGTTTTGTAAATCATTTGAAAAACAATGAGTTCAGATGATATGTATAAATAAATGAATAATGTATGGTTAAATGAATAACCATAGTAAAATGGATTTGTATAAGATAAGTTGTTTGTAAAACAATGTCTTGTGAAAAGTATGTTATTTGTATAAAATGTTATATGTATCAAACTGAAATGATTCAAATAACGCTACAATATGTAATACCATACAAACACTTATATATAGGAAGTACCAGCGGCGTATCCACCATGCTTGTATCATATTACACACGTATCGTTACTTAATCATTTAATCAAACCAAACCAATGTCAAAATGTCTATGTCAAATATCCATGTCAAATGTTTATGTCAAAATGTCATGTATGGCAAATGAAATGTCTCAACTAAACCATATGCACAAATACAAAGTATTGAAGTAAAACTTGGTTTAAATCAAAGTTATGTTTTGTGGGAAATGCATGATCAAATGTCAATCATGTTAAAATGTCTATGCCGAAATGTCTATGTCAAATACGGTTCACATGGTTCACAGATACAAACGGTTCACAGATATCAACGAATCACAGTCAAATGATTACAACGGTTCAATATGTAGTATAATGTGTTCATATGCTGGGTAAGCATATGCAACGGTTCAAAATGTTATATAATGTGTTCATATACTGGATGAGCATATGCAACAAAATGTAATGTAAAACAATGTACCAAGTAATGCACACAATGGGCACACTTAGCATGAAAGGTAGTGTAAAACAATGTACTAAGTAATGCACACAATGGGCACACCTAGCATGAAAGGTAGTGTAAAACAATGTACTAAGTAATGCACACAATGGGCACACCTAGCATGAAAGGTAGTGTAAAACAATGTACTAAGTAATGCACACAATGGGCACACCTAGCATAAGATGTAATGAAATCATGTACTATAATGTACTAATGAACATAGCAAGTATATGATGTCAAAACAGGAAAGCATGAAAGTAACAAGTAGGCACATGTGTTCCACCCCAAAACAGTTTGGAAAACAGTAAAAGAGGGGTCTATGTACTCACCTGAGATTGCTCAGTAGTTCTGGAGTGACAACTAAATAATGCTAGAGATCGCGGATATCAAACGGCACCTAGTATAGGTAACTATGTTAATAAACCGGACCTAGATCGGAAGATTGGGTAGCATTAGGGTTTGTAAACCAAACGAGTGTAGAGACTCGTGTCATTTGGTTTAACAAAGCCTACATACTAAATGAAACTTAACCTAAGTGTCTACGACCCATTACGACCCGTTTAGGTAGCTTATGCTACTTTAACGCGTCGTTCGCGTGAAACGCGTTCGGACCGCCTAACTAGTCCTATGACAAGTGTTATATGCCTTAAACATGTTACATAATCAGTTATGTGACAAAGGTTTAGGTTACATATGCTTAATTACCAATTATACATGAAAAGGGTATTCTGGTAATTTACCTAAGGCATATAAACTTCCTATCATACAACTACTTAAACGATGTGACCATAGGGTATAACCTCGGAAGGTTATGCCCTATACTAGGGTCACCTAATGTATTTGGTCGGATCCTAATGATCGACCAAACTGGGTCGGGTTCGAAGGTATAGGCGATTTATTAGATCGCCTACCCTACGACCCTAGACAACGTGGTAATCAGTGGGCATAGTCCCAAGGGACTATAACCAACGTGATTACACTCACGTTGCGAAGTTCAAACGAACTTCGCATTGACCATTATTGGTCAACGCTGAAAGTCAAACAAAGTTTGACTTTCTGACTCGAAAAGCAATAAAATAAGGAAAAGAACGAAAGAATACTTACGAAGGGTCCCCGAATGCTAATCCCGATCCAAGAACTCAGGTATGAAACAATGGTTTCAACTTAGAGCTCTCAAAAATCAGAATTCTAGTAAGAAATGAGGTTGGGGTGATGGGGTATTTATAGTATTCGGAGAACCGTTAAGATCGTTTCATGGAAAACGTGCCACGATCCAAGGCGTACACTTGTCGGGAAGTTGTGGTGCCACAAATGCTCCTTAACTTAGTGACACATCACTTAAAACATGTGGTTAAGAATTGATTAGTTGAAACTTGCATTTAAAACACTGAATCTGGTCCAGAAGGGGGCTCGCGTGACGCTAAGGCCCGTCGCGTCACGCTAGGCCCCTGTTTTGGCAGATTTTGCAGAAATGGTCCCTGCACCTTGTTTAAGCGATTTTCAATGCGTTTGAACCCCGTTAACCTCATTTCAAGGCTCTAAAATGAAGTTAAAGTATAGGGGACTCAAAACATGCTCAAAAATATCTCGGATGCCGGTTCGTTTGGTCGTACGAACGCGATGTTCGCTTAATTACGACGGAATGCGCATAAGCGCGAAAAACGAACCAAATGACGCGACGAATGGATTTTTCTTATAGCGAACACTAAAATATAATGTAGTCATGCTTACATAAATTTTTGGATGTCCAGATGTATTCAGAACGTAAGTTATGCGCGAAAATGCAAACTTGTGCACTTTTTGACACTTTTAGTCCCTGAATGACACAAAAGTTTATTTTAGCACACCGAACCCCTCAAAGCCTATTTCTAAGCTATGTAAAGGATATTTATGGTATGTTTAACTTATGGTCATGTTCCGGAATGTCTGTTACAGTTCAAATTGGCATACTTTCGCAGTTTGTCAAATTTAGTCCCTGTAAGCGATTTAACTTGTTTTTGCCATACCAAAGCCTTCAAAACTTATTTCTAAGTTATGTAAAGGTTATTTAAGGTATGTTAAGCCTATGTCACTATTCCGGAGTGTTTGTTGCATTAAACTGGTTATATTTACGCATCAGTGCGCGTATAACCTTCCAGAAAGCGATTTAGGGTTTGAAATTGAACAAAAATTGATATGTGTAAACGATACACATATTTTTACAAATCCCAAGTATGAAATACAATATTTCATTGGTTGGGCATTTGTTTGATGGTTGAAATGACACAGGTGTTACAATTTCTAAGCTATGTAAAGGATATTTATGGTATGTTTAACTTATGATCAAGTTCCAGAATGTTCGTTACCACACGAATCGGCATACTTTCGCAGTTTGACACAAATAGTCCCTACGATTGAATAAACTTGATTTCAACACACCAAACCATCCAAAACTTATTTCTAAGTTATGTAAAGGTTATTTAAGGTATGTTAAGCCTATGTCACTATTCCGGAGTGTTTGTTGCATTAAACTGGTTATATTTATGCATCAGTTCGCGTATAACCTTCCAGAAAGCGATTTAAAGCTCGAAATCGAACAAGAATTGATATGTGCAAACGATACACATATTTATACAAATCCCGAGTATGAAATACAATATTTCATTGGTTTGGTATTTGTATGATGGTTATAGTGACACAGGTGTCACAAAAGTGAGGAAGTCAGTCTCTATTCTCTCGACTTCATGTTGAGGACAATAAGTGTCCTTCACAAGATCAACAAACTTGTTCCACGAAAGGTTATACAGAGGAACCTTTCCAGTGGATTGCACCAATGCTTTCCACCAAGTGAGGGCGTCGCCCTTGAAAGATTGAGACACAAACTTTACTATGTCTTCCTTAGCACATCCACTGATGTCAATTACAGTCTCCATTTCATCTAAACACTTCATGCAGTCGATTGCTCCCTTTTCTCATGTGAAATCCCTCGGTTTACATGAGACGAAGTATTTATACGTACACCCCTTGGTGTACCTGGGAGTCTGATTTAACACAACCTTTTGAGATTCAGATCTCTGGTTGGATGAATGCTGAGATTCATCCCTTTTTTATGCATGCGAATGCGATAAGGGTTTTGTATGAGTTTTGGACCGAACATGACTCGGTTATTTGAATATTTTATCCACCGCTTGAGCCACTGTGGTATCAATCATTGCTTGCAATTCAGCAATTGTAAGATTTATTCTTGCTTCATTATTGTTTTCTTCTCGCGGATGACTGTTTGCTTCGTCAGAGCCAGCCATGATTTGAGTACTATATCAAACAATAATGTTATATTTAAATTATATAATGAATCATCGCATTGATGATTAGATGATCATGGTATTATTAAACCATATGGACCATTTAAGTAATAAATAACAATCAATAGGATATAGTCCTTTATATTTATTAGACAGGGGAATATAATTCACAACTGTCAATGTCATAAAGGACATATTCATATAGCACAAGTCTCGTCTCGAAGGACATTTGGATGGCACAAAAGCCTTGTCACAAGGACGATTAGATTATAACCAATGATCTCTTGGATCAGTGATCTTTTAAGGGTTGAACATAGTTCATTTCCCTTTTTGACAGGAAATTTGTAAAACAAAACTATCATTGTCATTAATACACCCTTGCTTATAAGCATACATCTCAAATGGATGTTTTGGTGTACACATCATATTGATGTTTATTAGCCGTGATTCATGTTGATCATATAGGCTATGAAAGTGACTTGGGAAAGTCCAAGTACATTTGGAATCTTGGGTGGTCTCTTGAGCCACCCAGTCAGGAATGTTAACATGTTTTCAGATGTTAACAGGGCATTTATTGTCTAAAAAAGGTTGTACCATCATAGCCATTAATATTTTGGCTAGGTTATACCTTTAAGAATTTCTTTGGCGGATCAATTTAAAATAGAAATGATATAACATGTTGATTTAATAAAATACATATTTAAAATCCAAAAAGAAAATTCCATTAAACCATAAAACTAATAAAAAGATGCCCTAAACGGGTCTTGAAATAACATACTGTTAGGAAACTTTATTTGAAAGTATTGAAGAAAATCACAATCAACTGGATCTATGAAGAGATCACAGTCGTGAATATCACGAACTAGGAAAAGAAGAGCAGATGGGACAACTGGAATGCACAGCATCTACTTCAAAAAATCACAAGTTGATCAAGAGCTGAATTAGATTACCAGAAAAGGTCAATTCTGATGGATCTAATGATATTTCTGATGAAATATCATCAGTTTCTGACAATTCTGATCATCAGGATTTTTCTGATGATTTATTCATCAGAATTTCTGATGAAGTGGTTTATCAGAATTCTGATGAAATACCCCACTTGTCTGAAATTGGCTCTGCCCTGCCACACTTACCGAAGCAAGTTGACATTAATTGATATCATGATGAAAAAGGCAACTTGAACGTTGGATTCAATGAATATGTCAATTGGGCACTTTTTGCAGAACTTATTGCATGAATAAACTATTGTTTATTCATGCACCCAGCCTTCTATAAATAGAAGGCTCAACCAGGAGAAGCAAAGTGAGTTTGAAGCTTATCATTCATACATACATCAAAACTCCATTGCCCTCTGACCCACAAAATTCAAGATTCATTTGTACTAGATAATAATCTTACAATCACCTTGTAAACCATTTTGTTTCAAGGTGATATAAACTTGATAATTCTGTAGGTCTTGTTTCTTGAAAGTCTGATTTCCATTTCCGCACATCTTTTTCACATCTACTGAAATCACTTGCCATATTACGTGAAAAGAAGTTGTTTTAAGGCCATACTGGGTCCAACAATTGGTATCAGAGCAGATTGAATAAACTATTTTCAAATGATCAATCGCTCATCTTCTTTTCTATAAATATGGCCAGCTTTCAATCCTGGAATAATGCTTTTAACATTGGTTCTATGTCCAAACCTCCGACTCTGGTCAGAGAGGAATACCCCCAATGGAAAATCAGGATGGTCAATTTCCTTAATGGTCATGACCGAGCTCTGTTTCAATCCATTGAAAGGGGTCCACATACACCAATGACAGATATACCTGCTATTCCAGCAACTGACCAATCACCAGCTATCCCTGCCTCCCGCGCTCCCAAAAGTGAAATAAACTGGAGTGCGGAAGACAAGGAACTGGTGGCTGGGGATGAAAGGGCAAAGTCACTTTTAATAATGGCCATCCCCAATGACATATTTTCACAAGTTGATGCATGTGCATCAGCTAAGGAAATATGGGATCAGTTGGAAAATCTTTGTGAAGGAGGAGAAAGGATGAGAAGAAACAAGAGAACAAACAATGTCTCATCTTATGAAAGGTTTAAAAGTTTGCCAAATGAAAGGTTAAATGATACATATCAAAGATTTACAAAACTTTTAAACGAGCTAAAGAAATTTGGAATAACAAAGTCAAATGATGAAAGAAACATAAAATTTCTTGATGCCCTTCCTAGAGAATGGAGAAGTCTAACCATGACTTTTTCATCAACCTTAGAACTAGGAAACATGAGTCTTCATGAATTATACAGCATCTTGATCCCCAGAGAGGAAGAAATATTTGAAGAAACCATTCAAAGAGGGGGATCTTTAGCTCTTATCTCAAACTCACAAAGATCAACAACAACCAATGATCCACAACCATCAAACAGCCAAAATTTTGAAACTTCTGATGCATCATCAGACTTTTCAGCTTTTGCTGAAGCAATAGCACTGCTCACCAAAAAAATTGAGCAGAGGTTGAGGGGAGGTAGCCAGAGATGCCAGAGATACCAGAGAAGTGACAGAGGAAGGATGGATGGAAGATCTAAAGAAGAGATTAGATCTAAGGATAAAGGGAAGGCTGAAGTTGTGTGTTACAAGTGCAAGAAGAGAGGTCATTATGCATCAGAATGCAAGACCAAAAAGCTGAAGGATGTTGCATATTATGAGAAAAAGCTTGAAGAAGCAAAGAAACAGCAACAAGTAAGCTTAATTGCTGGAACAGATACATGGTTATCTGATGATTCTTCTGATGATGAAGAAGAAGAATTGGCAAATTTCTGCCTCATGGCACTCTCTGAAGGTCTACCAGAAACTTCAGAACAAAAGGTATATTTAGACAATCTTGATCTTGAACACAAGCTAAACAAGCTCATGTCAGATTTTCTAAATCTGCAAGAAAAACATCAATCAGATATTAGAAAATCTGATGAGTTGCAAAGGACTTTGAATAAAATCATTCTTGAAAACCAACTTCTTATAGAGGATAGTTTAGATCAAAGAGCTAAAATTGAGTTTTATGAAAATGAAAGAAAAGATCTTTACAAGAAAATCAATGACAAAGAAATCAATGTAAGAGGTTTTCAACAGGCCAAAGAGTTCATAAATTTTATTGAGTCCACACCAAAGGAGAGGGTTTAGGTTATACAAGATCTACAAGGTCAAATGGAAATAAACCCACTGTCTTTGTAAAAGCAACTCATCAGAATCCTGATAAATTTACATCAGAATCTGAATCTGAATCTTGCAAAACAACATGTTCTGAATACTCTTTTGAAAAACCTAACTTCAAAACAAACAAAAGTGAATGCAGTCAAAAATCTGTAAAGACTCTAGAAGCAGTTCACTCATCTTTTCAAAATTATCCACTCATTCCATCACAAGAGGAAATATCAGAAAATTCTGATACATCTTGTATGTGTGTTGACATACTGAAGCTTGTTCAACACCATCTTCAAAAGAAAAATGTAAAATCTGTTAATGGCTCAACATATAACAGAGTTTCTGATGCAAAACCAAGAAGAAGAAGAAAGAAAGTGATTAATATTCAATCAGAAATAGTACCTAAGCATGCCCGGGTAACAAAAACCCTCTAATCATTTCATTTCAGGACCATCATGTGCAGCAGATCTGGTACTGCGACTCAGGAAGCTCCAAGCACATGACTGGGGACAGGAGCTTACTCAACAACTTTGTTTCAAGGCTGGGTAGAATGGTAAATTTTGGAAATGGAGTGAAAGGAAGGATCATGGGATATGGATGCATAAAGTATGGATGTCTGACCATAGAGAAAGTAGCCTATGTTGAAGGCTTAAAGTATAACTTGCTGAGCTGTGGTCAATTCTGTGACAAAGGTTTTCAGGTAACCTTTTTACCAGAAAAATGCTTGCTAATAGGTATAGATGATAATAAAATCTATTTAAGTGGGAAAAGAATAAGAAAATCAATTTACTATTTTGACTTCAAAGAAGAAAGTGAACATCCAAAACTATGTTTATTTTCAAAAATCAACAAAGGTAGTAGTTGGTTATGGCACAAAAGGCTTGCCCACTTAAATTTCAAAAACCTAAGCAAACTAGCAAGCAAAGGTCTGGTAAAAGGAATACCTTTGATATCCTTAAAGAAGGATAAAATTTGTGAAGCATGTGAGATGGGTAAATCCAAGAGAAGCTCACATAAATCAATTTCTGAGTCTTCTATTTCACAAAATTTGGAACTTTTACACATGGATTTGTGTGGACCCATAAGTACAGAAAGTTTTTCTGGAAAGAAATACATACTAGTAATAGTAGATGACTTTTCCAGGTACACATGGGTAGAATTTTTGAGAAAGAAAAGTGAAACTCCTGATCTGATCATTAATTTTTTCAAGAAAATTGAAAATCTGTTAAAACTAACAGTCAGAAGGATCAGATCAGACAATGGAACAGAGTTTAAGAATGCAAAAATTGAAAATTTCCTTGTAAGTAAAGGAATTTCTCATGATTTTTCTGCTCCCAGAACACCCCAACAGAATGGGGTGGTTGAAAGAAGGAATAGGACCTTGGTAGAAGCTGCCAGAACCATGCTTGCTTATGCTAAGTTGCCCACTCACTTTTGGGCAGAAGCTATAGCAAATGCATGTTTTACACAAAACAGATCCATAATCAACAAAAGTCACAACAAAACACCTTACAACATTATAAATGGAAGAATTCCAAGTATAAAATTTTTGCATACATTTGGTTGTAGATGCTTTGTTTTCAATGATTTTGAAAGCCTTGAAAAATTTGACAGAAAAGCAGAAAAAGGTATTTTTCTTGGTTACTCTTTGTCATCAAAAGCATATAGAATTTTTATTCTCAATACAAGGACAATTAGAGAAAGTCTGTATGTTTCATTTGATGACTCACCAGAAACAAAGGTTTCTGATGAATACATAAAAGAAATAAATTTTTCTGACAAATAAGAAAAGTATGAACATCTCTTTGACATGATAAATGAAGATTTCCTAGAACATGATAACTCTTTCAAAAACAAATCAAAAGATCCATCATGTACTAACTCTGCAGAACAAAGGTGTAATACATCAGAACCTCAGAATTCTGATATCTTACACACAATTGAAGCACCTGTTTAGGGGGAAACTTCAAATCCATCAGAACCAACAACTTTCTACAACAAGTTAAGATAGATCAAAGGACATGTTCATTCTGACATCATAGGCAATCCTGCAGATGGTGTCAGAACAAGATCTGCCACTGCACGTGAGTGTGCATTTTCTGGGTTCTTAAGCAAGGTAGAACCTAAATCTGTCAAAGAAGCTCTAAGTGACCCAGACTGGATTCAGGCTATGCAAGAAGAGCTTGATCAGTTTGAAAGGAGAAAGGTATGGGATCTGGTACCCAAGCCAAAAGACAAATCTGTCATTGGCTCAAAATGGGTATTCAGGAATAAATCTGATGAGAATGGCATAATCACAAGGAACAAAGCAAGGTTAGTGGTCAAGGGTTACTGTCAACAAGAAGGTATTGATTATGACGAAACTTTTGCACCAGTAGCTAGATTAGAAGCTGTAAGAATTTTTCTTGCTTATGCTGCATCCAAGGATTTAAAAGTTTATCAAATGGATGTAAAATCAGCTTTTCTGAATGGTAAAATTGAGGAAGAAGTTTATGTGCATCAACCAGAAGGCTTTGTTGATCCAAAATTTCAAAATCATGTTTATAGATTAAACAAAGCCTTGTATGGGTTGAAGCAAGCTCCTAGAGCCTGGTATGAAACTTTATCAAACTTCTTACTCAATTCTGGGTTTACCAAAGGA
This sequence comes from Helianthus tuberosus, assembly GCA_030545235.1. Lineage (NCBI taxonomy): Eukaryota > Viridiplantae > Streptophyta > Magnoliopsida > Asterales > Asteraceae > Helianthus > Helianthus tuberosus. Next base: position 151,976,179 of record CM060393.1, read on the forward strand.
ACTATTGACACCACTTTTTTTCTCAAAACACACAAAGGTCATACTTTGCTGGTCCAGATATATGTTGATGAACTTATATTTGGATCAACTAATGAAAAATTTTGTGACAAATTTCAAAAATTGATGACCAGCCACTTTGAAATGAGTATGATGGGTGAGTTAACCTTTTTCTTAGGGTTACAAGTAAAACAAAGAATTGATGGAATATTTTTGAGTCAATCAAAATATGTGAAAACAATTCTACAACAATACTCACTTGAAAACTGCTATGTTTCAAAAACTCCCATGGCAACAGGGAACAAGTTGGATTCTGATAAGGATGGTATAAGTGTTGATATTAAAACCTATAGAGGGATGATAGGATCATGGCTTTATTTAACTACAAGCAGACCAGATATCATGTTTGCAACATGCTTTCCGGCCAGATATCAATGTGATCCCAAAGAATCCCATCTAAAAGCTGTAAAAAGGGTTTTCAAATATCTCAAAGGCACATCAAAACTTGGTCTCGAGTATCCTAAGGATACAAACCTTGAATTAATTGCATTCACAGATGCAGATTACGCAGGGTGCAAAATTGACAGGAAAAGCACATCTGGTGCCTGTCAACTCTTGGGAGAAAAATTGGTATGTTGGGCAAGCAAGAAACAAAACTGTGTTGCCACATCAACAGCAGAATCAGAATATGTAGCAGCAGCAAGTTGCTGTTCACAAGTGATGTGGATGCAAACTCAACTGAAAGATTATGGAGTAACTCTGACTAGAATTCCAATTCTATGTGACTCAAAGAGTGCTATTGCAATAACAGAAAATCCAGTTCATCACTCAAGAACCAAACACATAGATGTCAGATACCACTTCATAAAAGATCATGTGGAGAAAGGTAACATTGAAATGTATTTTGTTCCAATTGAAAATCAAATTGCTGATATATTTACAAAACCTCTTGATGAAAAGAGACACAATTTTTTTATCAGCAAACTAGGCATGGTTAATCTAAATGATGAAGATTTTTCAGAAAACACAATGACACAAATTGAATACCAACTTGTTGAACATCAAAGTTCTAATATTCATAGAACAAATCAACTAGCTTCTGATGAAACAATCCATCAATCTGATGGAACACCAGAAAATCTGATGAATCATCAATAAATGATAATTTATCAGATAATCTGAAGAAATATTAGAATATTTGGTGAAAACACCAGAAGTTCTGATATCAAATCAGAAACTAGGTTCAAACATCAAGATAATTTGTAAAAAATTTTCCATCTCATGCATATCCCACATATTGTATTTACTCTCTTTTGTGTATATTTTGTTTTTATTTTTTTTTAATTAAAAAAAACAAAGGGGGAAAAGTAACATGCATACTGATGACGTTCCATACAGCTGTGAATTTCAACAGTCTCAAAATTTTTCCAGATTATTAAATTTCATTTTTCGTCTGCAAATGCATGCAACGTCATTTTTTCATAAGAAACTTAAGTGACACATAGGCACTAGAATCATTAGGAGCTATGAAAGTAGCCGCCTATTCATTAAATGCTTACTCACACATGGGGCTTTGTAGACTGTCATATTCACTGTTTCATTCACTGTTACATTCACTGCAACAGATATCGTCTTAATTGAATAGATGAAAATAAAAAAAAGGGGGTTGGATGTTAATATCATCTATAAGGAACTATCACTTTCATGTATAAATATTAAAAACCTGAAAAGAACTTTCTTCACAAAAATCATCTCTTCAAAAGCCCTTCGACATAATTTTTCTTATCTAAAAATGGGTCGCCCAAAATTGATGAAAGCCACTCAATTCCCTCTCCCATTTCACAGACTTCATATTCTTAGATTAAGATCCAACTTGGAAGGACCTGCATGGGAGGACTGCAGGTTTGTGTACAACATGATCATGCGAAGTTCTTTGGGCTTTGCTGTATCATCACATGTCATCATTTATCCAAAACTTCTCCAAGATTTCTGGTGGAACTCTGTAATCATTTTTAGTGGTACTTCCATGTGGATTGAGAGTGAGGTTATGGGGGTAAAAATTACCCTAAATGAAGAAACAATCAGAAATGTCCTCAAACTGGGTAATGATCATGAAACCCAATTTCTGGATAAGGCAGATGTGCAACAAACCTTGACTGAAATGGGCTATCATACACTCAACTCGTCAAGGGCTGTTAGCAAATCTGGTTTTATACCACCTTTCCAGTTTTTGGTAACACAGCTAAGTGTCTGCTTCTCCAAGAAGATCGGACACTTCAACAAGCTGTCTCATAAGATGATGGAAGTGGTTCATGCTGTTGTACAGGAAAAACCTTACAACTATGCTAAGTTTCTCATGAGAGACCTAGAAGCAAACATCCACGACCGTCAACCCTTTCTGATCTACCCTCGATTCGTAACCAAGGTGATCACAAGTCAGCTGGACTTCGGAGGAGTGAGAAGCTGCTATCCAAGGGCCATGCTAGTACTTCAAGAAAACATTAGTGAAGCCACCCTGACGCCATCAACGAATCAAACCAGTCGAATAACTAGTCTTTGGTTATATGTGAAGTGCATGTACAACGTGTTGGAGGAGGAGGAGGAGTAGTTGTTTGTTTTTGTTATGTGTTTTATGTTTCCTTTATTTATATCATATCTGCTTTTATTTCTTTTCATTCAATTTTTTTTAGTCAATAGATCTAGGGGGAACTAACACAACATGTCTGATAAAAACAAAGAAAATCTGGTGTTTATTCAGAAAACTCATTATGCGACACGAATCTAATTATTCACCAGAAACAGAGTTTTAAATTAACCAGAAAATCTGACAATAAATCAGAAAATCGAATTTTTTTATCAGAAAAATTTCTTGAAAGCCAGGAAGTTTGACTAATCATCAGAGAAACAATGCTTTTAACCAGATTCAAAGAAACTTATGACCATCCAAAATTTTCTTAAAATAAGTTTCTTTCAAAAAAAAAATTCTGAGGACTGAAACAAGCTGTATGAAAAATACTTCCTGTATATCAGAACAAAGGTGTGGAGTTCAGAATTGCAAGACTGCAATGTAAGTAAAAATCTCGGAACTCTACTTATTCCCTCTCATCTCAGAAAAAAAAAAAAAAACTGAAGATTCATTCTCTGTCTATGAATCAAATGAATTCTGATGATATATAAAGAAGATACAACTCTCAAAAGTTTCATTCAAAATTTTCTGATGTATATCATCAAGAGGAAAACCTGGGAAGACACACAAATTCGGAAAAGGTTTCTATTGGACCTTTTAAACCAAAAGGGTCCCACATAGAGAAAAGGTGCAAGTTGGACATTAGTGTTTATCTGCAAAATCATTGGAGTCTCTAAGTCTCTTTAAAATATTTACATTAAATTAGAGATAAACCAAAGGTTTTTCAAAAACGGTTGTTTCCTTAAAGGATTAAAACATCATAAAGGTGTCACTAATCACCTTGAACACAAACAACCCACGACAAACACTCAAAAATCTCTGTTTGTACACACTATAAATAACCTCATTCAAAAACAGAGTCTTCCATCTTCAACCTTCAAATTCGAAACCCTAAAACCCTTATCCGAAACAAAAACCAGAACTCTCAATGGCAGCCATCAACATCAACATACCACCAACAGAACACTCTGCTCCCTTCATCACTGAAGCTGAATTTCTTCCATTAAAGAGCAACAATGAAGCAATGAATGATAATATCGAAGAGTATGATATGAAGTGTCAAATTCTCATTGAATTTCTAACCAGATGCCCAATAGCTCAAGCTCTTACAAAGACCAGAGAGGTACCGCAAGAACTCATACAACAACTTGTAAAAACTCTCAAAATCTCAAGTCAAACTGAGCTAACAGCACATGTATGGGGAAATATCTTTATTAAAATTTCACCAGAAAAGATAAGGGAATGTTTGGAACTACCCTTAAATCAGAGCTATGAAGAAGCACCAGAAAAAGAAGACATGTTCTCACAACTTGATGCTGTAATGGGTTACAAAACAAAGATTTCAAAAATCAATGAATTCAAGAGAAACAAGCTACCTGCCTTCTGGCAAGTTTTAATGGAAATACTGAACAAGTGTCTATCTTCAAAGATTGGAGGTACAGATCAGATAAATATGAACATTCTAACAATCATGTTCAATCTAATTAATGGATTGAACATTGATTTTGGAGCAGAAATATTTATTCTGGTCAGAAGATCAATTCTGACAAACACTGGGAGGATAGATTCACATCTACCCTTTCCCAGATTTCTGTCAATCATAATTTCTTATGCTTTTTCTGAAAGGAACCTAGAAATTCCAGCATCAGAAAATATGTGGAAAACAGAAACTATGAGACCTTGGACTGCCATAGGATCTTGGAAGTCAGATTATGATGTGCCTGCTCTATCAGAAAGAATGATGAACCTGATACCAGAAGAATCACCATACAGAGCAGAATATCTGAAGATGTTGAATAAAAGGCCAGAGAACAGAGGAGTTTTTGAAAATGTGTCCCCCATGGAGCATGATGCACAAGAATCAAGCACACCAAGAATGGAACAGCAGGGTGAATCTGATCCTCATCCAGCTGATGAAGATGTGAATATGAGTCCTGTGGCAGAAGAACATCATGCTGAAATCTCACATATGGGAGAAACAGGTGCACAACACTCCAAATTAAACATATTTCATTTTTCTGAGAGTGATTCTGATGAATCAATTCAAGGAAAACATGAAATTTTACTTAGAGGCACTACTTCTGAATCAGATTCTGAGGAGGAAAATGTGGTGGCAACAGGTGGAGATCAGCCTGCTGATCAAGGAAACCTGGATGAGAAAACTAAGAATTTCTCAACAACTCATGGAGAACCTGAAAAGGTTCAAGGATATGTGGAAATCCAGAACTTGAATGTGTTTCAATTTTCTGGTGAGGATATAGGGAATTTGGAATCTTCAAATCCTCTTAACCTCAGAACAGTAGAGAATGTGTTTTCTACTGGTGTTAGAAGGGAAACAACGGTTGTTTCTCCTATCTCCCAAAGACATCAATCTATGTCCCCTAAACAACTTCACAAAGAACTTGAAGACACAACTACTACTGTGAAAACAGCAACAGAAGAAAAACTTGATCTGATACTAGAAGAAATCAGAAATCAAAAGTCAGATATCAAGGTTTTGTCAGAAACTGTCAAAGCTGTGCAGAAGAAAACAGAAGACAATGTTGCAGCCCTTAACAAATTGCAAAAGTCATTAGAAAACAAAGAGAGCTCATCAGAAATTGAGAAGGCTCTCAAGGAACTGCATGATATCAAGAAAAAGATGGCTGAGGTTGCAACTGCAGGAGAAAGCTCAAGTTTAGGGAAGCTTCTTGAAGAAATACAGTTCCTCAGAGCCAACAACGGCAGCATGGCTGAGGCTTTTGAGAAACTATTGATGGAAATAGCTGCACAAAGAAATCAAGAAAACCAGGAGTTTCAGAAAATGAAGAAACAAGAAGAAACAAATACTCAAGCTCTCACTAATGTTCATCTATTAGTAAAGAGATTACAGTATAATGTTTCCAGACTAGCAAATGTTGATCTTTATGAACTGAAAGCCCCAATTCCACAAGAAAGACAAGCAAGGAGATCAGAAACTCCTCAACAACAACCAGAAACTATTCAACAAGTACAAACCAAACAAACAGAAACTTCAACAGCTCAAAAACAGAAGCAACTCATGGGTCCACCACCAGATAAACAAAAGTTACTCATGGGTCCTCCACCAAATGTCCCAAAGCCAGACACATCAAGGGTACAGCAGAAAGACCATGTTCCAGTTCAGTCATCTTCTACAGCCATCACAGGAGAAACAAAGTTAAGCATAAGGATGGATGCAAAAGAGAAGAGAAGAATGGAACTTGAAGTAACTTCCTCAAAAAGGCCAAGAAAAGAAATGATAGAAGATTCAGAAGGGAACATCAGAGAAATGGATGTGCTAAAAGGTAATTTACACACTATTATGTACCCTGAAGAACATCTAAAGCATTACTATTGGAAAGGTCCAGAAGACAACCCAAAGAGACCTCTCTCTCCATTGAGTAAAGGTATTGTTGAAAACAGAAACAATGGAGGTTGGGTAATTCTACACAAGAACATGACCAATCCAATAGTATCAATTGAAAGAATTGATACTATGACCACTGGAGGAGGTGTCTTAGGTTCTGAAGCACAAAACAAGTACACCCTGATCAGAAAAGATAACAGTGAACAAAAGGCTACTGATGCAAATCTGGCTGATGATATTCACCCATTGGGAATAGTCAAAATGAAGAATATCATTGATAAAATGAAAGGTAATTCAGTTATAGTCAGAAGATCCCTTGAAAGTCTCAAAAGCGCAGGAGCAAAGTTATACAAAAGGGCTGCACTGGCAGACTTTGATCTATGTATCAATTTTGAGTACAGCAATAAAGTGCTAATACCTCCTCCGAACACTTCAATTCCAGCTGAAATCCCTTCTAAACTAGTAAGAACCGGAGCAATCTTTGATCAACCAGAAATGAGTGTAGTCTTCAAAGATGCTAATGAAGAGAAAGCTCTGTTCAGAATCAGTGATATATGCAGGTATTCAAATCAAACTCTAAAATATATAAGGAACTGCATGAATGAAAAACAAGAGCAGCTCAAAAAGAAGGGAAAGAACAATGAACAGCTGAGAAAAACAATTGAAGAGTGCATTAAAAATTTGATGGAAGCAAGAGGATGGTATAAAGAAATGTACAATGAAACTCAAAAGGCAATTGACCACAAGAAAAGGATGAAACCAGGAGACAAATACAGAAGTGGAGTGAAGATCAATTAATGAATTAATAAGATTAAAATTCCTGTTTTTGGACAATATTTTATTTTTATCTGACTTATGGTTGGTTTGACTATGTTCTATGTTTCTGAACTTAGTTGTTTTTAAATTTATCTTTCAAAGAAAGTTGTTTAGGTTAGATATAGAGATAGTTCATTTTCTTACAATACTTAGGGGGAAACTGTTAGGAAACTTTATTTGAAAGTATTGAAGAAAATCATAATCAACTAGATCAATGAAGAGATCACAGTCCTGAAGATCACGAACTAGAAAAAGAAGATCAGATGGGACAAATGGAATGCGCATCATCTACTTCAAAGAATCACAAGTTAATCAAGAGCTGAATTGGATTATCAGAAAAGGTCAATTCTGATGGATCTGATGATATTTCTGATGAAATATCATCAGTTTCTGACGATTCTGATCATCAGGATTTTTCTGATGATTTGTTCATCAGAATTTCTGATGAAGTTGTTTATCAGAATTCTGATGAAATACCCCATTTGTCTGAAATTGGCTCAGCCCTGCCACACTTACCGAAGTAAGTTGACATTAATTGATATCATGATGAAAAAGGCAACTTGAACGTTGGATTCAATGAATATGTCAATTGGGCACTTTTTACAGGACTTATTCAATGAATAAACTATTTTTTATTCATGCACCCAGCCTTCTAGAAGGCTCAACCAGGAGAAGCAAAGTGAGTTTGAAGCTTATCATTCATACATACATCAAAACTCCATTGCCCTCTCACCCACAGAATTCAAGATTCATTTGTACTAGATAATAATCTTACAATCACCTTGTAAACCATTTTGTTTCAAAGTGATATAAACTTGATAATTCTGTAGGTCTTGTTTCTTGAAAGTCGGATTTCCATTTCCGCACATCTTTTCACATCTACTGAAATCACTTGCCATATTACGTGAAAATAAGTTGTTTTAAGGCCATACTGGGTCCAACACATACTGTCCACGCAGGGACTACGGAAATCAAAATAAGTCCACGCAGGGACTCGATACAGAAAATAAAATGTCCTCGCAGGGACTTGATTGAAAGTAAAATACAAAATAAAGTAAATAACTTTCTACTTCTTTTTACCTTTGATGAGACTCGCTAGGCCCTTGAGAAACCTGTTATGCTTCTTATTGGTTTCATCTGCTTTTCACTCAACCCTGTCCAACCTATCCATAATTTCTTGAGTTTGCTCCTGTTGGGGAGGAGGAGGTTGCTGGTAAGGTGGGTATTGATACCCTTGCACTGGATATCCAGTTGGGTAAACTGGAGGATAAGATGAAGGATAAAGTGCATTATACTGAGCTGCTATAAGATATGGATCTTGGGCTCCATAACCCGTAGAAGTTGGATACCCAGATGGGTTATACCCAGACAACCATGGGTATGTTGGTATTGGGTTGTCAAAACCCACTGGCAGTGGCGGTGGTGCATAAGAAATCGACGGAGGATTATCTTCCGGCACCGCATGCGAGGGTCCACCCATTTGTGGGTCCTCAGGGATAGGAGGGTATGACCTTGAACCTTGAGGGGAACTGAACCGTGGTCCCCCTCTCACGGACATCCGTGCGTTCCTCCTTCGCCTCGACGGCTCGAGAGGTGGTTGCGGTGGTTCCTCAACAGGTAGAGGTGGAGGAGTAACCGTTTGAAGATACGGCTCATTCAAAGGAGGTTGAGCAGGAGAGTTATGATATGAAGGGGTGAATTCCCATTCATACTTGGCCCACCTTTCGGCAAATGAGTCGGGCCCTTGGTATGGCGACCCTTGATATGGAGAACCGCTAGAGATGCTGATAGGGTGACCTGGTGTCCCGGTTTGTAGTTCTGGATCAGGATCGTCATCCATCTCCATCTCCTGGGAGAAGTGATCTTCAGGTCCTAAAGGATTGAAACCCAGAAGATTGTTGACATAGTCGTTGGGGTTGAACTGAGCTGGGGAATAAATGGAATCTAAGTGATGGAAAGAATGGGAGTGTAAAGAGTGGTAAGATTGGTGTGAATGGTGAGAATGGTGTGATTCTTGAGAGTGATGGGAATGCTGGGGCTCGTCAGGAATGGGTAGCCCAAAGTATGGAGGATCTGAAGGTGAGGATCCTAGCGAAACAGAGTGCCTCGCCGGTTCGAAGGTATGACTCCAATGATCCCGAGAGTCGGAACTGGAGAAAGATGCTGACGGAGTGCGCCTATGGGAGGGTCCCGCATGGCCTGATGGCCCTCCTCTCATCGGTCTCTTTCCCTTGCCTCGTACACGTGGCGGAATTTTCGATTAGCTAACCTGTCAAAACAAGTAAATCAAAAATATAAACGATAAAAGGAAAGTTAAGAATAAATCCTAGGTCATATGCCTAGACTCGGAAGTCTAACGAATGTGCTTATTGTGTCATTGAGATTAAACACAAAAGATTAGTGCTTAATTCACTCAATGTTGGCTCTGGTACCAACCTGTCACACCCCGATATTTCCACATATTACCGGTGGCCATTTTCAAATGAAATGAGCCGAGGATATCCAGGACATGGTCATATTAACCCCCAATGTTCATGTTATCAAACAAGACAGATTAAAACGGGTCATGTAAATTTATTAATCACAATCCGATTAAATGATTTCATACCCGACCAAGTGGTATTATTATAATACCATATCCCAAGCCCGTATAAGGGAAAATAAGTTAAAAGTATTTACCTGAGCTAGATATGAAAAGTAACTCAACCGTATGTTCCTAAAGCTTTATGATAATACCTTCTACTAGATGCTACTTAATCTGTATAGAAGGTTTAATAACCTATTAGAATGCTAACAGGTCTTTAGTTAAGTTAAAGACTTAGACCGGCTAGCTAGAAAGAAACTTTACGGTTCTAAACGCTAGATTAAGCGGAGACCAGAATAGAACGTGGTTTAGACCCGACAAGTTTGGATACTTGTAAATATGGGTTAACTAAACACATTCTTGAATTTGAGGATTTAATGATAAGGTTAAACCCGTTTCGGCTATTATACGTAAACTAGTCACATAAATCGATCCGAATGCATAAATGCGTAACGGGTAACCAAATGAATTATATATAGGTCTTAATTGTTATTATGCTTAAAATATGTTAATACATCAGTAGGATGTTAACATATATGCCCAAAAAATAATTATAACCAATTTAAGTCCCGTAAGGGATTTTGGTCATTTTAATAATTATAAAAGAGATTTTATAACAAACTGAAGTTCTGGTCTTTGGTAATCAATAAAAATATTTATTTTATCACATTACATCAGTAAGATATCATACATATGTGAAGTTTACCATTTATGGCCAAACTATGGCACGAAAGGGCATTTTGATCATTTCACATATGCTTTTAAGGACATTTTTGGAAGTCTGAGTTTATGACTCATACCTAATGTAATAATATTAAAATTTGTTTAAAAATTCAGTAGGTAATAAGTCTTAGGTGTTAAATATGGTTTTAAACCATACTATGCACCTAACTAGTGTAAAACTCGCTAATTGATGATAATCAAGATGTTTATGTAAATCTGAGATTTTGATCAGTTTTAAATGCGCAAAATAATTTATTTAATGCATGAAATCAGTAGGAAAAGGTTTGGCATTCAAATCATTTGTTAATTTCATTTTATGCATGAAAAGGGTATTATCGTCATTTACCGAATTACACAAGAACTCTATAATTTAATCAGATTATAATCTGACCAAAAATACTAAAAATCCTTAAAAATAATATCTTAACAGTAGGTAATGAGTTTTGATTCAAATCCAAGTTTAAACATGTCTTATGCATGATATCGCAATTTAATTAATAAAAAGCTTCTAATTACGATATCGAGCATAACTTCTGTTTGAGACCAAGAACTGATGTCAAATTTTTGGGACAAGCTTATATATCAGTAGCAAAGGTTTTTGTCCTCTCACATTTCTAAAAATCTCATTTATATGTCAAAAGGGTATTTACGACATTTATAAGCATATTAACAAACAAGAGCATATAATTCAAACTACTAAGGACCAAGCAATATAACTCCAGAGGGTTATACTACTATATAATATGGTCCTAATGGATGCTTAAAACATGGGAGAATTAAGCTTAATCGGGTCAGAACTGAAAGTCAAAGCAAAAGTCAAGCTTTTTGCGAATTTCGGTTATAAACTGACCTTAGACTGATAATTGTCAGGTTAGACCAGATTAAACGTGTTCTAATACTAATTACCAAGTCATTAGAATGTTAAAATATAATTTATAACTTCTGTGTTATTAGTTTAGTCATTTTTAAAGTTTCTGTCCAGTTTGACTTTTTGACTAACTAGTTTGACCCGACAATTAACTAGTCAAACGAAATAATTAGGAGGTGCCCTTTTAAGGGTTAATCACCTACATTAACATGGTCCTATAACCACTTTCATTTCGGTCAGTGGCTGAAACATTTATGATTAAACTGAAAGTCAAAGTCTAATTACGATATGTTTGACCTTTCGTTTTTTAAGCTAATAAAATGGACTAAGCAGGGACTAAAACACTTACATAAGGTCCTTGCTATCTTTTCTACACTTCTTAATCTTCTACTAATGCTTGCTATCTCAAGAAATGAGTTTTGAAGTTGTTATAAGTGAATGAGCAAATGAACAAATGAACCTAGGAGCCTTTAAATAGCAAAGTGGCATGCAAGGAGATCCAAGCAAGTGTTTTGGAGGCATCTAGGATCACTCCAGGTGTCCTAGTGGTATTCTAAAACCAACAAATAGCTCCTGGAATCGAAAAATTGGCTCCAAAGTCGGTGTAACAGGCTGCAACATGCAGCTACCAGTCTTTTGGACGCTGGCAGCTGACACGCGGCCCGCGTAAGGAATCATCAAGGGCTACGTGGCCCGTGGGGAGGTGTGGCACAAGTTAAACAACTTTCATTTATTGCATTTTCAGCCCCTGCACTTTTATTCCCTTAAATATCTTATATTTTTGGCATATAAGGCCCTTGTAGTTAGTTTGTAGAGGTTCAAGGGAGTATAACCAAACTCCATTAGGCCCGGTTTCATTAATTGATCACCGAAAACATAAGTTTCGCCTCGTTGACACTTTAAACCCTAATTCTTGGGAATTTGCATAAACAACGTATAACGATCTCGAAACCTCGTGAAATTTATGTCACTTATTCTTGAGAGTATATTTGAATATTTCGAAGCCTCGGGTTCTTTAAAAGGTCACTCAGATGTAAGAATTAACATGTTGACACGTTTAACCCCTGCAACTTATAATCTTTCGATTATTTTCATAAACGGCTTCTCATATTCAATTAATTACTCGTTTAAGAATATATTCTTCATGTATGGTCATTCAGAGGCATAAGTTTGGCATGTTGACACTTTTAGTCCCTTCGCATACATATTTTCACCGTTTGTCAACTTTAGTCCTTCAAACTCAATTTTTCACGTATTTATAATTTAGGACACGTGTCTTTATATAATTGAACACGTTTTTACGTGGTGTTACAATGTTGATCCGCACTTATGTGTGTGTGTATGTAGTTGAGGATGGACATTTCCTATAAATGGGGCTAAGGTCTTGTTCATTTGTAATCTTTGAGAGACAGAGAGGCGAAGCTCTGCTCGTTTGTTTTCACGGTTATCTACTGATCATCAATCAATAGAAAAAAACTTTAATTAGCTTGTTCTTGTCTGATTCACTCTCATACTTGGATTCCGCACAAGATACGAGATCTACGCAGTCAATGGCGTAACGGAATCGATCCTAACACGAACGTTCAAAGAACAAGGATGGAGCACTTACAAGTAGTCCAAGAGAATGATTATAACTCAGAGGGAAGCTCCTATATGATCAGGAACTTCTAGAGGAGAGTAGAGAAGTGTTTGAAGATATGGTGCAAGTGAAAATGAAAGATCAAGACCCTATTTATACTTGTGGAGCTTGAAGGGTATCATTACAGGTGTTGGCACTCAGTTAGGATCATTACAAGTGTATAGGGACGTGTCAAGACCTGCTAGAATGCTCAGAGATTCGAATAGGTGGCATACATGCAAAAATACTTTGGCTCCAAACAAAACATTCTGCCAGCAAGGTCTTTACGGACCGTATATGTACAGAGCTTACGGTCCGTAAGCTGGTGACGCGCACATTGTTTTGAATCTCTTGGGGACCGTATGGTATACAGTCTTACGGTCCGTATACGATAGCCAATCATAAAAAAATAAAGATCTTGCGAACCATAAGCACTTAAGCTTGCGGTCCGTAAAGGGTCAATCAGAGGCAAAGTTTTAGCATGTTGACACCTTTAGTCCCTCCACATTCAAGCTTTCATATATTGTCAAATTTAGTCCCTTTCATCCAACATTAGGCACAAATGAGAGTATGGACCCGTGTCAGTACATGACTGGACACGAATTTACGAGGTGTTACAATTGTGATGCCTCAAATCTAGGCATTGGCTATGTTCTCATGCAAAGAGATAAAGCCATAGCCTATGCATCAAGACAATTAAAAATCCAGGAAAAGAACTACACAACTCATGATCTTGAGTTAGGTGCTGTTGTTTTCGCTCTCAAGATTTGGAGACACTATCTTTATGGTATAAAATGTGTGGTTTTCACAGACCACAAAAGTCTCCAACATATATCCAACCAAAGGGAACTAAACATGAGGCAACGACGTTAGGTCGAACTTCTGAACGACTACGATTGCGACCATCCTAGTAAGGCGAATGTCGTAGCTGATGCTCTTAGTCGTAAAGAACGTGTCAAGATTCATTGTGTTTGAGTTCGATCTGATATCCAAACACGTATTTTCGAAGTCCAACGTACTTGTGTAAACCAAGGCAAGATGTGAATGAATTGCCACATAGTCTCGAGCTTTAGCTTGAAACTAAAGATAATGGGTTACTCTATTTCATGAACCGTTTGTGGGTTCCAAACCAAGACAATCTTCGCACCTTGTTGATGAACCAAGCCCATAAGACTCGTTACTCTATCCATCCTGGTACAGACAAAATGTACATGAATCTTCGTACCCAGTATTGGTGGCCAGGTATGAAAAAGGATATAGCATTGTACTTGTCCTAATGCCTTACTAATCAATACAAGAAAAAAAAAACTAATCAATACAAACTTAGATGTATAATGAAAAAATTCAAAAGCCCGAGTAGAACACATAATTACCCAAGTGTATAGGTGAAAATACATAGACATACGTACATAGTCATTTAAGCCTACCATTAGATCCTCCTTGAACCGTTTCACAGTTATATAGAGTTGTAATCCTCCTCGGTTCATCATACATATCATCTATGTCTTCGATCATCACATGATGAATCGTTATGTGATTAAAAGTTATTTATCAAAGTAAAATGTTGAGCTACGTAAAAAGGGTAACACATAACGTAGTTTCACATTGACTTCACCTTTTGGTGACGCTACACATTAAAAGTGGATGCATGAAGGTATTTAACGTATCCTTTATAGATTAAAGCGCGATTGATTACGATACACAAAGATAAAACAACATTTTTAAAGCCACTGTTGGACTAGACTAGACTAGCCTAGATGGTAGATTTGCAAGCCTTTTATGTTAGAGATCGAGATCGAGATCTCAGGTTCAATCTCAAACAAAGACAAAGAGTAGATTATAATTGATTTGGTCTAATTTAGAGTTAGGGGTTATTTGTTTACCTTTTAATGAGGCTCTTAATGGTTCAGAACTCTAACTGGTTCAACACTTAGTGGTTCATACTGTTTTCTTTTTTTTTTTTAAATAAATAAAATATCTTTCATTCAATAAAGGTGCGAATTACATAAGGATAGCAGGTAGACGGGCAACAAACTGCGCCGCCATCCCCTTCTGAATAGAAAACCCTAATCTACTAAAAACAAAGCCTCGCCCCTGAGGGGTCGAAAAGTTACTGTGGACCACACGCTGAACTCTAGCCAAGAATCGAACCGCCTCCGGCGCCAAGGAGCCGAACGTGTCAAACGCCAGAGGGACAAAGGCATGCTGATTATCCTCATACTGTTTGTTGCACAAGCAGATGTCTGAATGTTTCAGACATTTGCCTCTGAATGGTTAAGAATTATACAGAGTTTGAATGGTTAAAACCTCTAATCTGAATTGATCAGACATTTGCCTCTGAACGGGTAAACATTATACAGGCTCTTAATGGTTCAGACCTCTTACTGGTTCAGCACTTAATGATTCAGAAATCTTACTGATTCAGCACTTAATGACTCAGTCCTCTTTTTGATTCAACACTTAACCATTCAGATGTTGTCAAATACCCCTTGCTAGAGTTAGACTTAGGTTGCAAACACTACTAGAAAACTACATATTTTCCTACAAAAGTTTCCCACAAACTTCCCACAACTCAAATTTTTTTGCAAGTTTTCTACAGTTTTCAAACAAAAAAGAAAACCAAAAAAATACCAAATTTTTTTTTTACAATTTTCCAACAAAATTTCCACACAACAACCATTTTTAGCAATTTCGTCACAACATTTATTTGCTTTTCGACAAAATTCAGACAAAAAAATTAAAAGTTTATATAATTTTTACCCACAACAAAATAAATAATAAAAAAATAAAATTTATAACTTTGTCGGAAAGTTGTAATAAATTGATACCGTTTGCTACATATTTTCGACAAAAAAAAGTTAATCTATTTTACATTTCTTAATTTTTGAAAAGTAAATAATTTAATAAAAAAATTAAATTTGTAGGAAACCGAAAATTAATGTATTGTCGAAAAGTTGTTGGAAAATATATACTTAAAGAAAAATATTTGTGGGAAATTTGTAGGAAAAATTAGAATTTATTTGATGGAAATTTGTAGGAAAATTTAAAATCTATTTGTCAGAAATTCGTAAGAAAAATAAGAAGTTATTTGTCGAAAATTTGTAGTAAAAATTAGAATTTATTTGTCGGTATTTTGTCAGAAATTAAAAAACATAAAATAACATTAATATTATCATTATTAATAAAAAAATATTATTATTATTATTATTATCATAAAAATATTTTTTTTTATTTGTAGGAAATTTGTAGCAAACTGTTAAGGGAAAGTTTTATAATTTTGAAGGAATTTTGTCGAAAAATAAAAATAATTATTCGTAATTATGGATAATTTTTCTTATTTATGTTATTAATTTTAAAAGTAAAATATCATAAAATAAATACAATAATTGTCGAAGAATTGTAGGAAGAACATAAAAAACTGGTTTGTAGGTATTTTGTGGCAACGCTTGTGACGATATATTTTTGTCGAAAATTTGTGAGAAATTTTGTCATAATTTTGTAGCTAACCTGATTTTCAACAAGCTTATTTTGCACGAAATTTTTTGTAGCAAATCTTTAGGTAAGACCAATTTCCTACAAATTTACTAAAAATTTGGTTGTCACAAAGCAATTTTCTAGTAGTGAAATCAACACTTTTTAAAATATTAAAAGAATGGGCCCACATATCGCTATTTGGAGTAGATATACAATCAAATTCTCATGTGTACTACCACTAGTCATGTAAATTATAAGCTACCAAAAATTACTAATACAGTCACTCTTCTTTCTTCCCTATATAAACCCTGCAACCCTTTCTTCTTTCACTACACCTTCACAAACACACGCTCTAAAATGTCTTCATCTGCATATCTCTGCATTCCAACTGATTCTTCTACCGTTTTCAGCTTCCCCCTCTTCCTATCCATCGTCCTTTTCGCAGTTTTCGTCTTCCTCTTCCCTCCAGGGGGTCTCGCATGGGCTCTTTCGAAAACCGCCATTCCCGGCCCATCCGGTCTCCCAATTCTAGGCCATGTGTTCACTTTCACATCTTCTTTAACTCACAGAAGCCTAGCAAAACTCTCCACAGCCTTCAATGCCACACCCCTTATGGCGTTCTCTGTTGGGGTGACTCGCTTTATCATCTCGAGTCACCCTGACACCGCCAAGGAGATCCTCAACAGCTCTGTGTTCGCCGACCGGCCTGTGAAGGAGTCGGCATTCGAGCTGTTGTTTCACCGTGCGATGGGATTCGCACCATACAGTGAATACTGGCGTAACCTTAGAAGAATATCATATATTCATCTATTTTGCCCGAAAAGAATATCAACTTTTGGTGAGTTTCGGTTGAAACTAGGGTTAAAGATGGTGAACCAAGTTTCATCTTCCATGAACCGTAACGGGTTCGTGGAGGTGAAGAAACTGCTTCATTTCGCGTCGTTAAACAATGTCATGATGTCGGTTTTTGGTAAATCGTATGACGATTTCGATAAGGATGGTTTTGAGCTCGAGGAGTTGGTTCGGGAGGGGTACGAGTTGCTCGGTATCTTTAATTGGAGCGATCATTTTCCAATCATAGGCTGGTTTGATATTCAGGGAGTGAGGAGGAGATGCAGAGAGTTGGTGTGTAGAGTTAATGTTTTCGTTGCGGAAATCATTAAGGAACACCGAGAAGGAAGGTCCGATGGTGGAGCTACGGTGGGTTATGAGTGTGATTTTGTTGATGTTTTGCTTGATTTGGAAAGTGAAAACAAGTTTACTGAATCTGACATGATCGCTGTCCTTTGGGTACGTTGCTATTTTTAATTGGGTGTAAATTTGTAAATAGGTTTTGGTTAAGCGAGCTTGAGTAAAAAACTCGATTAATAAACGAATCTGAATCAAAACTTTATTTATCGAGCTCGAGTAAGCTCACGAGTCTAAACGGGCAGATCATTCATATAATTTTAATAAATTTATTTAAAATGTTTTTAAATATCTATTTTCATAATAATTATATATTGAATTCCAAAAAAAATAAATAACATATACTATATTACACTATATTATGTATAAATTAATAAATAATAAAAAAAAATGAGTCAAGCTCGATATTGAAAACCTAATAACAAAACGAGTAGAGTTTTAGAGTTAGAGCTCGCCGAATTCACGCTAGAGGTTAATTTAGCCCGCACAAACGTGTTACACCCTTAAATATGTCGATAATTAGTAATCATAACATTATAATTTTGCAGGAAATGATCTTCAGGGGAACAGATACGGTGGCGATCCTGTTGGAATGGATTTTGGCGAGGATGATATTACACCCGGACATTCAAGAAAGAGCACAATCAGAAATCGATAGTGTTGTAGGGTCGGGTCAACCCGTATCTGATGAGGATCTTCCGAACATGCCTTACCTACATGCAATTATAAAAGAAACTCTACGTATGCACCCACCGGGCCCACTTCTATCGTGGGCTCGGCTTGCAATTTACGATACCCAAGTGGGTCCATACATGATACCAGCCGGGACAACGGCCATGGTCAACATGTGGGCTATAACCCATAATGATCAAATCTGGGCTGACCCGGAAAGGTTCAATCCAGATAGGTTTATAGGTCAGGAGGTTTCGATAATGGGTTCGGATCTTCGGTTGGCTCCGTTTGGCGCGGGTCGGAGGGTTTGCCCCGGAAAGGCAATGGGTTTGGCTACTGTTCAACTTTGGTTGGCCCAGTTGCTTCAGAATTTCAAATGGGTCGACTCCGGATCCGGGTCGGATTCAATTGATTTATCAGAGTGTTTGAAAATGTCAATGGAAATGAAGAAGCCATTGGTGTGCAAGGCTGTGGCTAGGATGTGATGATGTGGCAAGATAATTTAATAACTATAGTCATATAAGAAGGGTAATTTAGGAATTTCAGAAAGTTGGGTTGTAGGGGTGGATTTGAGATATGCATTTTGTAAGTTGTAACACAACTTCTTGTTTGGTACATATTAGATATGTGTGCTCTTATGTATGTGTATGTCATGCCCTTTCTAGTTATGTAATGACAATACTATTGTTATGGGATTCTCTATTAAGTTAAATTCTATTATTTTGGTTGTTGATTGTCATTTCTAACCATAAATAGTAATTATCCATGTTCGTGTCCAACATTCCGGGTCTTTTCATCAGGCATTTGCTCGTACAAATGTCACACTCAAGAACGACATCGATTAGTGGTATAGAATATGATAGTACATATGTGGGCTACTATATTGTTGTCGTCTTTTGGCGTTTGTTTGTATGTAGTTATATGGAAACTAACGTACCATAAGAAGATCATCTTGATTTGTAAACCCGTTTTGAAATTCAAAAATCAAAATGAAATTTAGAAGTGGAAAGTAGATATCATTAACATTTTGTTTGTTATTAACTCAAATACCTAACATTTCATTCATCTTTATTCTTTCATGCTTTGTGCTTTATCACATTTGCATATTGAAAGACTGTGGCTCTTTTGGCATTGTGGTATTTACTTTGTACATTAGCGATTTGAATATCTATAGATTCTTTCTTCACACCACACCTATTCGGCTATTCTGATTCTAATGTTCTATCAATTTCATAAGTAAATTCTTCAATACCTCCATAAAGTAGTTACACGACAATTTAGCGATGCTTATCAACACTATTGTTGCAATATGTGATTCTTGTCGTTTTACGTCTTCGTTTTGTTTGATATTGATGATCCTTACTTTTTTCTTATGGCGTAATATGTCGTCTTTAGGAGTGTGATGAATTTGTATCTTTTTTTCTAAGATGAGATACCAATTCAATCTTTTAAAGCATAAGGGAATTCTTCTTGTAGTGCACAAAGATGGTGGTTGTTATCGGAACATATTCTATTGACCAGATCATTTGGTGATCAAAATATCGTCTTTTAAAGAGTCTAACATTCAGTGTTGTAAACAACTAGTCATTACATATATATTTTATACTAATATCTTTATCAAGCATAATATAGAGTTAATTGCCATTTCCGTCCATGTGGTTTGATCACTTATGTCATTTCAGGTCAATTTTCAAAATTGCACCAGTTTCCTCCCTGGAATTCTCGAAACGTGTCATTTCAGTCCAAAAAACTAACTCTAGTTAAAAAACTCATTTATCTCAGGGATAATGTCACACCCTCAAAATCCACATGCGGAGTATTACCGCGAGGCGTATGACTGACCAGGATCATGCCACCAATCATATTGAACATCAAATAAAGTAAAGTAAAAACCACCACAATCAATACGATTAGTGTTACGAAAACAAATGAGCAAAACCGTGTTCAAGTGTCAGCGGAAGCATAAAGTTAAAAACCCAATAATTAATTTAACTTTATAAAGTTTAATAGGAATCCAATAGATGGTTCCCTGCCACAACGACCATTCCTCCATGCAAGCTCCAGCATAGTACCTAACGTCCTGCAAAGCATGTAGTAACATATCAACAAAAATGTTGGCGAGTTCACAGTTGTTTAGTATTGTTCCGAAAACTTAGTTTTGTTAAATTACTCTGTTCTTTAGAAAACATGTCATGGGGAGCTACCCCATTGTTTTAAACTACTAGATGTACCATACCGACTACTGATTGTAGTTATGTTTAGTGCCCCGAGTCAATGTCTATCATCATTGACTAAGTGCCCAAGTAGATTAGTCCACGCCCATCCTCTGCGGCACAGTGTGAGGCTTGTCAAACCTAATATCGCTATTTAACTAAAAACCCGTTCGCCATTGGCCCGACGATTAATCGGTATAAAATGTGTGGGGACTTTCAGATAGAGTTCCGTCTAGTCTGCTTAAGACATGTTAAATAAATAGTAAATTAACGGTTTCTGCCCCTCGCAAGGGGACGAGGTTGCCCGTATTCTACCCAAGGAGAATACATAGGTTGCATCCCACCCAAGGGGGATGATTGTTGTTTGCTCCATTCCCAAACACCGGGAATTACATGCTTTTTAGAAAAGTGTGAACTCACCTTTAGATTAGCTCGTCAGATTAAATTAAGTGTATGAAATCTAGAGCGACCGACCACACAGTATAATAGTTACCATGGTATATTAGACTTTGTTTAGACATTGCACGAAAGTCCTACACTGTCACACCCCCAAAATACCACATGCGGGAACCCCGTGAGGCTTGTGACGTACCAGGATCCAGCCACTAATCACATTGAACCAATAACAAGATATTATGTAAAAGTTCCCATTTATTAAGATATTGTAATTTCAAAACATAACTTAAAACCCAACATGTTCAGCGGAAGCATAATGTAAATCATTGTTCAAGTGTTTCAAAATCTAAATGTATGAAAACCAGTAGACTTGTCTCGTGTTTCCAAGTATCTCGACCCATGACCACTCCAGCAATCCAGATAGCAAGTTCCATATCCAAATCTAACGACCTGCAAGCATGCAGACAAGTGTATCTACACAAAGCTGGCGAGTTCACAGTTTTGTAAAAACATTTAGTTGCCAAGTGTTTAGTTTAAAAACATGTTGATAATAACTCGAGTGCCACAAGATGGCGTCATTTTGTTTGCCCGTCCCCAATGCCCTATCAAACATTGGTCATGTGGTTAAGGTCATTAGTTCACGCCCGTCCTCTCAGGTACGGTGTGAGGTTGCCAAGCCTAATAGCGCTATCAACTAATACCTCGTTACCTCTCAGGTAACTAGTTTGGTAGTAAGATGGGACTTAAGGTGATAGGAGTGAGTGTATTATCCAACATCCCAATTTAACCTAGAAAAGACGTATTCCTCTCAGGAATACCCGTTTGTTTGTCCCGCCCACCGGGACACATGCTCAAGGAGTAGTGAACTCACTTTAGATTTGCTCGGTAATTTTAGTTACGTATTCCAAGTTGGTCAACCAAGCCCTAACGTGGTTACCAATGGCAGTCAGTTTCTCAAACACTTCATGCAAGGGGAATCACATATTACACAAGTAACGTACACATATCATCATACACGTTGTAATAGTTGATCATGAAATCCAACAATCCGTGACATACATCATAACATTACGTGGTAGGTGTCTGGACCTCATACCATCTTGTTCACATGCCCACATCTAACAATCATAAATCATATAAGTGTGCGATCTACATGGTTTGAGGCCCAGTCCTAGTTTTGTTTACGACCCAATGCTAGGGTACGGCCCAGATAAAACAACAATGTTCAATTGAGTGTGCAGCCCGGTAACATTCAAAGCCCAATCAATTGCAAGTTGTGAGAACTTGTCAGTTTCCTTGATCGCAAGGAAGTGAGCAGATTTCGTGAGACGATCAATGATCACCCAAATGGTATCGTTTCCATTTTGAGTTCTAGATAGGCCAGTGAAAAAATCCATGGTAATCTGTTCCCATTTCCACATCGGTATTTCTAGTTGCTGAAGCAATCCAGACAGTTTCTAGTATTCCACCTTAACCTTCGCACAAGTCAAGCATTTACTCACATACGTCGCTATGTGGGCTTTCATCTTCGGCCACTAGTATAAGACTTTTAGATCCTGATACATCTTATCAGAACCCGGATGAACAGAGTATCGAGACTTGTGTGCTTTGTCCATCACAAGCTCTCTAAGGTTTCCGTAAAAAGGGACCCATATTCTGTGACAACTCGTATTTCAAACCTCTCTTTGTACCTTGTTGTAACGTATGTGGACCCTATGTGATTATATGAACCTTGATTGATTAATTGAATGTTATGTTATGTGTTTACGTGTAACGAATTATATTGTATATTAATGAACTGATTGCACAACATAAGCCCAATCGGGCCACACTTATGGTACTCGAACCGAATGGGCAGCCCATGTAGAGGGTTCGGCCCACCCCCTTGTGTCGCATAAACCACGAGGAGAGTGTATACTCCTCATTTGTTGCAATCTCATAATACACACCAAACCCTAATACCTCTCTCTCTCTATCTCTCTAAGCCGACGGCATCATCTCCATCCCTTGAAGCTTTTATGTTCGGGTCAATCATTGTTCTTTTCTCTAACCGGTTAGTGTTTTAACTATTGCTTTCATGATTGTATGATGTTGTGTTATACATTCTCTACAAGATGATGTAGGAATGATATATGATTAATGGTGATGTAAACTGTTAATGTTGATGTTCATATAATCGGCTCACATGTATAGTGTGTATGAATCATATAGGGTTGAAAATCGAATGAGGTTAAAAGATGATTGTTAATCCAATGCTTGATTAATCGGCTGTTATATATATTGCTCGAATGATTTGTTAAGATGGCATGTTAGAGTGTATGCTAGAGATAGGAATCATCGATGTGATAATATGATTGAGGGTGTTGATAAGTTTTTGTTCATGATTATGATTTAATTAGGGTTTATGTGTATTAGTGGTAACAACCTTGTTTTGATCGATTAAAGGTTAAATGGAAACTGTTTGATTGTTGTGACCACACATATGGAAACTGTTATATGGTGTAACTGAATTGCATGAGTTTAGGGAAGTTGGTAACAAATCGCACAAGATCAGATCTTATCATACAAGCTTTCTGATCGTACAAGTCCTTGGTCGCACAAGGACTAATCGCACAAGTTGTTGATCGCACAAGATCAGGTCGCACAAGACCAGATCTGATCGCACAAGATCCAAACGCACAAGCTGGGTACAACCACCCATGCTCAGGGTACTGTTTAGTTATGCATGATCGCACAAGACTTGTGGATTGCACAAGACAGTGCCGATCGCACAAGGCTTGGGCCACACACGAATCACTTGGACTTTTATACAGTTGGGCCTCAAAGCCCAACCTCCGATCGCACAATTTTATTCGGATCGCACAAGACCAATGTTTATTTGCTTGGGCCGTTTACATGCTGGACTGCTATGTTTTATTGGGCCGGGTATCTTTGGGCTTCAACGGGTGAATCGCACAAGGCTGTTAGACTTGTGCGAGCCCAATCTTTTGAATCGTACAAGTATGAGTATGTTATGTACTTAACTGTTAATGTGTTGCCATGATCAATACGTGTTCGTAACCTGTTAGCTTATGTGTAAACGTACGTGCATTACTTGAACCTAGACCTGACTTGAATGGTAACCATGTTAGGACGTGGTTGACCCCTAGCAGCTCGATTGACCTTTCGTTTATCTTCCGAGCTAACCTAAGGTGAGTTCACACTTTCTACAAAGCATGGGATTCCCAGGGGTTGGGAATGGGTTAAGGAATATGGATTCCTCGTCCTTCTTGGGTAGGACATTACGGGTTCAGGAATGTAATTCCTCGTCCTCATGGACAGTTAAATTTCACTATACCAAAACTCTATCACGAAGTCTCTCCTTTTTATATCGACTTAATCGTCGGGCCAATGGCGAGCGGGTCATTAGTTAGATAGCGCTATTTAGGTCTGACAAACCTCACACCGTGCCGTAGAGGACGGGCGTGAACTAATGGATTTGGGCACGTCAATGATGATAGACATTGACGCTAAGGGCACATAAACATGACTAAAGTCAGTGGTCGATATGGTAACGAGTCTAGTAGTATAAACATGGGGTAGCCCCCACGGCCAGAGAGCCAGATAATTAAACATGGGGTAGCATGAAGACTTATCATAGGAAACTTGGTGTGTGATTGAGATCAGAATTGGGGAGTGTGAGAATAAATGACATTGGTTGAGGTCCAAGACTTCTCCCGTATCATTATTCTTGTCACTATAGGTCTTAACACATGACAAAGCTTCCTGTGGTTTCTGTGCACTGAATTCCATAATTATGTAGGCCTCCATAATTACGTAATTCCTTGCACAGTCCGCACAGTTCATTTCATAATGCGTAGGAAAAAAATCACTTGAATAAACATGAAGCGACTCGACTAGACCACCAAAGGGTCCTTTTAATTAGATCAACGAACGAGCCTTTTAACTAGATCAACGCATGATCTTCTTAACTAGACTGTCGTACAATCTCCTTAAATAGACCACTTAAGGGATCTTTTTAATTATATCATCACATGATATTTCTAATCAGATTTTCAAAATCAATCTGTTTAACCAGACCATTCAAGAGGTCCGATTATAGAATAGTACTTTAAAACCCAAGGGACTTGACTATAACGTAGAAGTCCATTAAGGATTTAAGATAGTAACTTTGGATATCCTACTATGAATCCCTCATATAAGATATGGAAGATTCTACGAGGATTTGGATGGATCACATACAACCACAAAACATGTAAGAAAACACATAAGCACAAAATTAGTTAACTTGATTCTTTAATTTGTTATCTTTAGGTATGGATATTTAAAGCACACTAGGAATCCAATCCATGGATTTCATTTGGAACTTTAATGATTTTCAAGGATCCATCTATAAAGATAGAAGGATTTTCAATAAGAGTTTGGTTTTGTTTCTTAAAAGAAACGAGTGTTAAAGGTTCTTAGGGAGATCACAAGTGATCATAAAATGACTGAACCATACGAGTAGTTTGTCTTTGGGTTGACATCATAAGGTTGCATCAAACATTCACACAATCGCATAAATTTTGTAGAAATAAAAACAACAAATCTTTATTTATGCAACAACCGAATTGTCTTGAAGTGTCAAAAGATAACAACCAAGGAATTACAAAACACTAATTGTTCACTGCTGCATCATCGTTCCCGTTTGCCTCATTGATGTTAAATGCTCGTCCTCGCGCTGGAGGTGCGTTAACAAGTCTTGGGCAATTGTTTCTGTAGTGAGTAAGGTCACCACAATTATAACATGACCCCGGAGGGAACCGTGCTTGAACAGCAGCAGGGTTTGCAGCAGCAAGATTTGCATAACGACATACATTGATCAAATGTCCCAACCGCCCACAGTGGGTACATTTGTGACACTGCTCTTGCTCCAGATGATGACGGTTGCACTTGTTGCACAAAGGTGCGGTAGCAACATAGTTTTGCCTTTTACGAGGTTGTGCTGGCTGGTTTGGTGCAACCTGTTTGTCTTGAGCAGTTACAGCGTAGTTTTGAGAGGCTTTGCGCTTCTTCTTCTTGGACACCTCAGCATTTTCTTCCTTTGGTTCCACTTGAGCAGTCTTGTCAGATGGTCTTGAGTCGCCCTTCCGAAACAGCTTGCGCTTCCTGATATGGGATTCAGTCAGAGTGGCAGCCAATTCTATGGCTTGTCTGACAGTAGTAGGGTTGCTGCCAGTAACGATATCCTGAACTACGTCAGGAAGACCATCAATGTATTTCTCAATCGCCTTATCCAGAGGCGTAACCATAGTAGGGCATAACAAGCTCAATTCCTCATAGCGGTCAGTATAGGCTCGATGTTCCCCACTGACTTGCTTCAAATCATCAAACTCCCTTTCTAGAGCCCTTAGCTCATGACGAGGACAAAATTCCTTCATCATAAGAGCCCTAAGCTCAGCCCAAGTCTGTGCTAATGCAACCTCAGCACCGCGGTCTCTCATCACCCCGTTCTACCACGTAAGAGCCCTATTCTGGAATACACTCGAAGAAAACTCGACCTTGCGATTTTCAGGACACTGAACGTGATGGAAAGTATTCTCAATGCTCTCAAACCATTGAAGAAGCCCAGTTGCTCCCTCAGAACCACTAAACTTGAGCCGTTTAGCTGAGTTAAAATTCTTGAAATTGCATGGAGCATTGTTGTTGTTGATGGCTTGAATCATTTGAGCAAAAAGATTTGGGAAGGCAGCAGCCATTTGCTGCGCGATGATTTCTGCCAGTTCGGCATTCGCCATCTGATTGTCGCGTCGAGGAGGCATTCTAAAAGAGGAACATGAAAGGAAACGAGTGAGAGAATTAGACGAAAAGAATGAGATGAAACAAATCTGATGAAAGCAAGGATAGTGGTCATTTGTTTGTTACTACAAAGCAACAAACGACCCTGGTGATTAATCAAAGTAAATAGGTCAAAATAATGTATCGCGAAGACATGCTCGCCTATAAGTGGACACTCACCCCAAGAGTTCCCAGGTAAGAGTGACTGGTCCGATTATGTGGATTTGTACGAACACTCTAGCCTTAGACAGAAAACTCAAGGTATAGGCACCCACCCTTCCAGTTTGCACGTGTTCACATTATTTAGACCAACTTTGACGGGATTTGAAAACTTAGAGGGTTCAAAACCATATAATAAATCATCCTAGAACAGACGATTAGTTTTCAAAGCGGGATAGAAATTTGTGTTCTTATTGTGGTTGACACCTAAGAATAAGTGACAGTATTGTTTTTAAAACTAAACACAAGAAAACTTGTGTTAGGGTCCTAGGAAGGTTATAGTCTAGGTCAAAGCATTACTAATAACCTAATTCCCTATAACCATTGGCTCTGATACCAACTTTTCTGTCACACCCCGACCACGTAGAACAACCAGA
This sequence comes from Helianthus tuberosus, assembly GCA_030545235.1. NCBI lineage: Eukaryota > Viridiplantae > Streptophyta > Magnoliopsida > Asterales > Asteraceae > Helianthus > Helianthus tuberosus. Next base: position 152,003,194 of record CM060393.1, read on the forward strand.
CGTGGCGGAAACGTCGGGGAGTGTTGTAATAGAATCATTGTTTCATAACCATGGAATAAATAAATTCTGTTTTATTGAATAAATGAACTCATTGTTTTAATACAATCAAATAACTATGATCTTCCGAGTTTTAAAGTTGCTAAGGCACGAGTCCATCCTAAATGTAGCATGTATCAACAAATCATTGCAAAGCAGTACCTGAACATGTGTAAAAATAGGTACGTCAGCATAAAAATGCATGTGAGATACATAGGTTTTGTGAATATAGGATTCATGACTTATAAGTTTAGAAAAAGTTGTTTAACAAAAGTCAGTCATGATCCTTGTAAATTGTTTTGTTTTATAAATCATTCGAAAAGTGATGAATAAGTAGATGATACGTAAAAGAGTAATGTACGGTTAAATGAATAACCAAGTAAAAATGAATTTGTATAAGATAAGTTGTTGTAAAACAATGTTTTATGAAAAGTATGTTATTTGTATAAAATGTTATATGTCTTAAATTGAAATGATTCAAATAACGCTACGATATGTAATACCATACAAACACTTATATATAGGAAGTACCAGCGGCGTATCCACCATGCTTGTATCATATTACACACGCCTCGTTACTTAAGTCACTTACTCAAACCAAACCACCAATATAGAATGTTCATGTTTAAACCAATAGTCCAATGTTTTTGTATAATCCAAGTTAAATGTAAACCATGTAAGGTGTAAACAAAAGTTATGTATGGTAAGTAAAATGAGACTACTTAAACCACCAGTAAAAATGTACAAAACAAGTGTTTGAATAAATCAAAAGTTATGCTTTGTAAAATAATGCAAGGTTAAACGAATAACCTTATAGTAGCATATTAAAAGTATACTTTGGATTTGTAATTAACATATTAAACTATGTTTTGGTTTTTATAAATAACATATCAAAATATGCTTTGGGTTTTATAAATAAAATATGTATGTTGGTTCTGTACAATAGCACACATGAGAGTACATCAAACTATACTTTTGGGAGTATATCAAAATATACAATAAAAGTGTGATTTAAGAATTGATTCAGACCTAGTGCATCAAACTACACCTTTGAGACTATAAGGATACCACAAAGGCAATCCCTATTTGGATGGAGAAACAAATTGGTTTCAGACATTCCATGACAACAGGAATGGGGTGTCTAATCCTATAGCGCTATATCATACTAACAATCGGTCTGGTGAACATAAAATAAGTACAATTCAACATTTTTATTTTATGTTCTTTGAGAAATCAGTGTTTAAACCATAGATAGTCATTTAGTTTGTCAAAAGATAAGTAATAACATGTATAATCAATTATACTTTGAAATCATGAAAATAACACATAGGTACACATGCTTCACCCCAAAACAGTTTGGAAAACAGTAAAATAGGGGAACTATGTACTTACTTGAGATTGCTCAGAAGTCCTAAGATAACCACCAAGCAATGCTAGAGATCACGGAATCAAACGGCACCTAATATAGGTAACTATGTTAATAAACCGGACCTAAGTCAGAGGATTTAGATAGAATGAGGGTTCGTAAACCAAACGAGTATGGAGACTCGTGTCATATGGTTTAACAAAGCCTACATACTAAATGAAACCTAACCTAAGTGCTTTCGACCCATCGCGACCCATTAAGGTAGCTTATGCTACTTTAACGCGTCGTGCGCGTAAAAGCACACTCGAGACGTCTAACTAGCCCTATGACAAGTGTTATATGCCTAAACATGTTACAAAATCAGTTATGTGGCAAATGTTTAGGTTACATATGCTTAATTACCAATTATACATGAAAAGGGTATTCTGGTAATTTACCTAAGGCATATAAACTACCTATCATACAACTACTCAAACGATGTGACCATAAGGCATAACCTCGGAAGGTTATTTCCTATACATTATGGTCACCTAAGGTATTTGGTCGGATCCTAATGATCGACCAAATGGGTCGGGTTCGAAAGTATAAACGATTGTTTAGATCGCTTACCTTACGACCCTATATAAGCACTAAACTAAAAGTGACGAGCTAAGCATGCTAAAACATGCTTAACTAAGTTTAGAAAACAGGTTTGGTATCAAAACAAACGGTTTTGATACCCAAGAGTAGTTTGGTTACAAAATACGCAAGAATGCGCATTTTGGCCGAAACTACGACTCGTCACTGAGAGTAGATAACGTGGTAATCAGTAGGTATAGTCACTAGGGACTATAACCATCGTGATTACGCTCACGTTATGAAGTTCAAACGAACTTCGCATTGACCATAAACTGGTCAATGTAGAAAGTCAAACAAAGTTTGACTCTCGGACTCGAAAAGCAATAAAAGAACGAAGGAACACTTACAAAGGGTCCCCGCAAGATTGATAACCCAAGTATTCTCAGGTATGAGGTGATGAAACACACCAACTTAGAGAAATCTCAGATTTCAAGTGGGTTTTGAAATGAAGGGGGTTGGGTATTTATAGATTTCGATTCACCGTTAGGATCGTTTCTTGGAGAAGAGGGAATGATCTCGCCCGTACACTTGTCGGAATGTTGTGGTAACTGATTTTGCCCACCACAAGAGATTAACATGTGGCACTTGGCCTTTGGGGAGTGTTTAAGGGCTGTTCACAGCTGAGAAAAACGTTTTGCTGCATCTGGCCCCTGCTTGCGCACCACAACACTCACATTGTTGAGGTGCGCAAGGACCAAGTTTGGCAGATTTACAGTTTTGGTCCCTGTTATGTTATAAGGTCATTTCCGACGCGTTCAAGGCCCGTTAACCCCATTTCAAAGCTCTAAAATGATGTTAAAGTATAGGGAAGTTAAAATGTGCTAAAAAATATCTTGGATGTTGGTTCGTTTAGCCGTACGGTTGCGATGTTCGGTTAATTACGACGGAATGCGCATAAGCGCGAAAAACGATCCAAATGGCGTGACGAATGGATTTTTCTTATGCCAAACACTAAAATAAAATATTTTAGTGCTTACATAAATTTTTGGATGTCCGGATGTATTCAGAACGTAAGTTATGCGCGAAACTGCAAACTTGTGCACTTTTTGACACTTTTAGTCCCTGAATGACCCAAAAGTTTATTTTAGCACACTGAACCCCTCAAAGCCTATTTCTAAGCTATATAAAGGATATTTAAGGTGTTTTTAACTTATGGTCATGTTCCAGAATATCTGTTACAGTTCAAATTGGCATACTTTCACAGTTTGTCAAGTTTAGTCCCTGTAAGCGAATTAACTTGTTTTTGCCATACCAAAGCCTTTAAAACTTATTTCTAAGTTATGTAAAGGTTATTTAAGGTATGTTAAGCCTATTTCACTATTCCGGAGTGTTCGTTGGATTAATCTGGTTATATTTACGCATCAGAGCGCGTATAACCCTCCAGAAAGCGATTTAAAGCTTAAAATCGAACAAGAGTAGATATGTGCAAACGATACACATATTTTTACAAATCCCAAGTATGAAATACAATATTTCATAGGTTTGGCAATTGTTTGACGGTTGAAGTGACACAGGTGTCACATTCCAGGTTGGGGATCGAGTGCTACTCAAAGTCTCACCCTGGAAGGCTGTTATTCGTTTTGGCAAACGAGGCAAACTTAACCCACGATATGTTGGACCATTTGAAATCATAGAGAATATAGGCAAAGTGGCCTACAAACTCAACCTACCAGCAGAACTCAGTGGAGTTCACAATGTTTTCCACGTGTGGAATCTGAAGAGGTGTCTGTCAGATGAGACCCTCATAGTTCCTTTGAAGGAACTCACTATCGACGAGCAGTTGCGATTCGTCAAGGAACCAGTAGAGATTACTGACCGAGATGTGAAGATTCTCAAGCGTACTAGAATTCCTCTTGTTCGAGTTCGTTGGAACTCCCGTCGTGGCCCAGAGTTCACCTGGGAACGCGAAGACCGAATGAAACAAAAGTATCCCCAATTGTTCGAGAACAGTACAACCACTACTGAGGCTGAAGCTACTGCGGAATTTCGGGACGAAATTCCAGATCAACGGGGGGAGGATATGACACCCCATGAAAACCAGGAAACCACGCAACTTAACTAGCTTCCTCAGTGAGTACGTGCTAAATTTCAGGACGAAATTTCTTTCAACTTAGGGATAATGTGACAACTCGTATTTCAAACCTCTCTTTGTACCTTGTTGTAACGTATGTGGACCCTATGTGATTATATGAACCTTGATTGATTAATTGAGTGTTATGTTATGTGTTTACGTGTAACGAATTATATTGTATATTAATGAACTGATCGCACAACACAAGCCCAATCGGGCCACACTTATGGTACTCGAACCGAATGGGCAGCCCATGTAGAGGGTTCGGCCCACCCCCTTGTGTCGCATAAACCATGAGGAGAGTGTATACTCCTCATTTGTTGCAATCTCATAATACACACCAAACCCTAATACCTCTTTCTCTCTCTCTCTAAGCCGACGGCATCATCTCCATCCCTTGAAGCTTTTGTGTTCGGATCAATCATTGTTCTTTTCTCTAACCGGTTAGTGTTTTAACTATTGCTTTCATGATTGTATGATGTTGTGTTATACATGCTCTACATGATGATGTAGGAATGATATATGATTGATGGTGATGTAAACTATTAATGTTGATGTTCATATAATCGGCTCACATGTATAGTGTGTATGAATCATATAGGGTTGAAAATCGAATGAGGTTAAAAGATGATTATTAATCCAATGCTTGATTAATCGGCTGTTATATATATTGCTCGAATGATTTGTTAAGATGTCATGTTAGAGTGTATGCTAGAGATAGGCATCATCGATGTGATAATATGATTGAGGGTGTTGATAAGTTGTTGTTCATGATTATGATTTAATTAGGGTTTATGTGTATTAGTGGTAACAACCTTGTTTTGATCGATTAAAGGTTAAATGGAAACTATTTGATTGTTGTAACCACACATATGGAAACTGTTAAATGGTGTAACTGAATTGCATGAGTTTAGGGGAGTTGGTAACAAATCGCACAAGATCAGATCTTATCATACAAGCTTTCTGATCGTACAAGTCCTTGGTCGCACAAGGACTAATCGCACAAGTTGTTGATCGCACAAGATCAGGTCGCACAAGACCTGATCTGATCGCACAAGATCCAAACGCACAAGCTGGGTACAACCACCCATGCTCAGGGTACTGTTTAGTTATGCATGATCGCACAAGACTTGTGGATCACACAAGACAGTGCCGATCGCACAAGGCTTGGGCCACACACGAATCACTTGGACTTTTATACAGTTAGGCCTCAAAGCCCAACCTCCGATCGCACAATTTTATTCGGATCGCACAAGACCACTGTTTATTTGCTTGGGCCGTTTACATGCTGGACTGCTATGTTTTATTGGGCCGGGTATCTTTGGGCTTCAACGGGTGAATCGCACAAGGCTGTTAGACTTGTGCGAGCCCAATCTTTTGAATCGTACAAGTATGCGTATGTTATGTACTTGACTGTTAATGTGTTGCCATGATCAATACGTGTTCGTAACCTGTTAGCTTATGTGTAAACGTACGTGCATTACTTGAACCTAGACCTGACTTGAATGGTAACCATGTTAGGACGTGGTTGACCCCTAGCAGCTCGATTGACCTTTCGTTTATCTGCCGAGCTAACCTAAGGTGAGTTCACACTTTCTACAAAGCATGGGATTCCCAGGGGTTGGGAATGGGTTAAGGAATATGGATTCCTCGTCCTTCTTGGGTAGGACAGTACGGGTTCAGGAATGTAATTCCTCGTCCTCATGGACAGTTAAATTTCACTAGACCAAAACTCTATCACGAAGTCCCTCCTTTTTATATCGACTTAATCGCCGGGCCAATGGCGAGCGGGTCATTAGTTAGATAGCGCTATTTAGGTCTGACAAGCCTCACACTGTGCCGCAGAGGACGGGCATGAACTAATGGATCTGGGCACGTCAATGATGATAGACATTGACGCTAAGGGCACATAAACATGACTAAAGTCAGTGGTCGATATGGTAACGAGTCTAGTAGTATAAACATGGGGTAGCCCCCACGGCCAGAGAGCCAGATAATTAAACATGGGGTAGCCCCCACGGCTGCTTTGCCAGAGTAAACGGGATTAAATAAAACACGTTTTCAACTATGGGGTAACCCCCACGGCAGGGTTGCCAGTTAAATGAAACTATTTTTGGAACAACTTAAAATAAACACCCAACTGTGAACTCGCTCAACTTTGTTGTTGACTCGTTACTACATGCTTTGCAGGTCACTAGGTTTAGCAGGAGCTTGCATGGGGGAAGGGTCCTTGTGGAGTATGGACATTGAGTGTTCATGATAAACTTAAATATTATTAACTTATGCTTTGGTTTTTGACATTATGCTTCCGCTTGCAACTTAAACTATGTTTTGATTTGGACACCAATTATATTGTGTTGGGTTTTATGTTTACTTACATGCTTGTTCAATATGATTGGTGGCTTGATCCTGGTCAGTCACGCCTCCAAGCGGTGATACTCCGCATGTGGATTTTGGGGGTGTGACATATTCGCTCTATAAAATAGCGAATACCGTTAGATTTTTCCATAGGTTGTCACTCCAGACCCCGCATGGCTTCAGCTCTAAGGTTTTCGTCCTTCAACGCTTCAGCTTGGGCAGAACGAATCTGTTCAGGTAGGTTTGAGTGGATGGTGAGCTGCAAAGCTCGAACACGTTTAGGTTTTGTCTCCTTGCGACTAAGGGCATCAGCTACAACGTTAGCCTTACCTGGATGGTATTTGATTGCACAATCATAATCGTTTAAGAGTTCCACCCAGCGACGCTGTCGCATGTTCAACTCTTTCTGGTCAAAGATATGCTGAAGGCTCTTATGGTCGGTATAAATAGTGCATTTACTACCGTACAAGTAATGCCTCCGGATTTTTAGCGCAAAAACCACGGCCCCAAACTCCAAGTCGTGAGTCGTGTAATTCTTCTGGTGAACCTCCAACTGTCGAGAAGCGTAAGCTATCACCTTCTCGCGTTACATCAGCACGCAACCGAGACCCTGAATAGAAGCATCACAGTACACCACAAAATCATCGGTACTCTCGAGTAAGGACAAGATTAGTGCACTGCAGAGTTTTTGTTTCAAAAGCTGAAAAGCGTCTTCCTGTTTCGTTCCCCAGGAATACACCACCCCTTTCAGTGTCAACGCGGTAAGAGGTTGAGCAATCCTTTAGAAATCTTTAATAAATCTAGGATAGTATCCGGCGAGACCAAGGAATTGTCGCACCTCCGAAGGGTTCTTTTGGTGCCGCCTAGTTTCTGATAGAATCAATTTTTGCTGGATCTACGTGTATTCTAAACTCGTTGACGATATGACCAAGGAAGTGTACTTATCGAATCCCGAAGTCACACTTAGAAAACTTCACGTAGAGTTGCTCCTTCCTCAGGAGCTCCAAGATAAGATGCAAGTGCCGCTCGTGGTCCTCCTCGCTCTTAGAATAGATCAGGATGTCATCGATAAACACAATGACGAAATCGTCGAGATACGGTTTGCACACACGGTGCATAAGATCCATGAAAACCGCTGGTGCGTTAGTCAACCCAAATGGCATGACCAAAAACTCATAATGGCGATACCGTGTTTGAAAAGCTGTTTTAGGAACATTCTCCTCTCGGACTCTCATCTGATGATAGCCCGATTTTAAGTCGATTTTCGAATAGAAACTTGACCCTTGCAGCTGGTCAAACAAATTGTCGATGCGTGGCAGAGGATAACGGTTCTTGACCGTTACCTTGTTGAGTTCCCGGTAGTCGATACACATACGGAAGGACCCATCTTTCTTCTTCACGAGTCGGACTGGGGCTCCCCAAGGCGAAGAACTAGGTCGGATAAAGCCTCTATCCAACAGTTCCTGAAGTTGATTAGACAGTTCTTGCAGCTCTCCTGGTGCAAGATGATAAGGAGCACGAGCAATCGGGGCTGCTCCTGGAGTAAGGTCGATATGAAATTCCACCTGACGGTGTGGAGGTAAACCTGGAAGTTCTTCGGGAAATACATCTGGGAAGTCACGAACAACTGGTAGATCCTCAATCCTCTTTTCCTCGGACTAAGTATCAGTAACGAGTGCTAAAATAGCTGGATAACCCTTCCGTAGACACTTCCGGGCTTTCATAGCTGAAATGATGCCTACCATTGCACCACTTCGACGACCTTGACCGACAAAGATTCTCCACTGGGGAGAGGAATACATACGATTTTCTCTTTACAGAGAATTTCCACTTGGTGCTTAGACAACCAATCCATACCAACGACTACATCGAAGCTTCCAAGAGTAACGGGAAGTAGGTCAATGTCGAACACTTGACCCATAATATTGAGTTTACACCAAAAATGAATGTGCGAGGCTTCAATTGACTAGCCATCAGCTAATTCTACAACGTGTTTGTTTACGAGGGGTTGGAGTCAACCCTAACTGATGACTGAACTCCAAGGACACGTAACTCCAATCGGCACCAGAGTCGAATAAAACAGAAGCAAAAAGGTTGTTCACAGAAAACGTACCGGTCAAAACATTGCCATCGTTCCTAGCTTCACCAGCGCCGATAGTAAACACTCTCCCACGAGCACCATTCCCACTATTATTTCCGTTGTTGGTCCCAGCGTTGTTGTTGTTATTCCCATCATTCTGATTCAGTTGAAGGCAATCTCTCCTGAAGTGACCCTCGTCTCCACACTGGAAACATCCCTTTCGGTTACCTTGGTTTTGCTGAGGTTGCTGCCTTTCTTGTTGTTGCGGCTGCTGTTGCTGCTGTTTTGGGAACGGGGCCCTGCAATCCTTTGCCAAATGACCCACTTTATTGCACCTGTGATAGATTCGGGTACAAGGTCCACAGTGATGATAGTTGCACTTGCTACACTTTGGCTGTTTCCCCACGTAGGAACCCTGGTTTGAGTTGTTGCTCTGGTTCTGATTAACAGAAGACGACTGGCTAAAACTGTGATTGTTGTTGTTATTTGGCTTCTTCTGTGACTGGTTCGAGTTGGACACCTTGTCCGTATCATTCCACTTGCATTTGTTATCAGTAGCGGGAGTGGCTGCTATAGCAGTAGCGGTAGTAGTAGAAACACGTGGTGGTAGCGAGCCACGCTCCACCTCCTGGTCGGTGATCTTGTGAGCTAAGGGATGATTCGAGGCAAATTGTCAACATTCGCTGCAGTGACCAAGCCCTTGACTTGCAGCGCTAAACCGTTGATGTACAGCTCGATTCTCCGATGTGATGGTCGTGATAAGTTAGGACACATGTTCGCAAGTTCATGAGATCATTTCGTATATGCCTCGATCTCAAATCCCGCCATCTTTAGATTGTAATACTCATTCTCTAGCTTCTGCACTTCATCACGAGGATAGTACTCCTCTCTCATTAGTTCCTTAAAATCATCCCAAGTAGTTGCATTCACCATTTCAATGCCTAGCATCTGGACTTGGGCATTCCACCAAGTCAAGGCACCATCCTCAAGAATGCCCGAAGCATACTTCACCCTGTCCCCAGCAGGACAGTTACACATAGGAAAAACCAACTCGGCTCTCTCGAACCAACGGAGTAGTCCCACTGCTCCTTCAGTCCCACCGAACGTCTATAGTTTACAATCCATGAACGTCTTGAACGTACAAGTAGGCGGATTGTTCTGGTTCTGATTCATAGGTTGACCTAAAGATGAAAGAAAATACAACGCACGAGTGAGAGGCGAATACACAACACAGGAATAAAGAGCATTTGGTACATATCATACCAGCATGCTGAGCTGCTAAAGCTTCAGCCATGCGAGTATTGATTAAATCGGTCAATTCCGCCTGAGACATAACAAAGTTGCCACGTCCACCGCCACGGCCACCACCACGTCTGCCATTGCGTCCACCACATCCGCTCATGATTCTATATATAAGAAGAGTGGAAAAGATTAAGAATCGGGATTGAGTAGGAGCCAAACATTGCTATGACTCCTATAGACTTCTGATTCCTATCATTATGTTAGATAATGGAGCAGAACCCCTTTGACACTTGTTAAGCCTCACTGGGACTCACATGCAGCCCACATTATTATTATGTGTGCACCCGTAATGATAATGCGATTTGCGTGTTTATCTCAGCTCCTCTTAACTCGCCCTAAAAGGTTCCTTGGATTCGAGTAGCAAGACAAAAGATATCACAAAGAATATATCACGAAAGTCTAGAGGAAATGTCACATTATCAATCACGTAACATAGGCAAGTAACGCATGAATTCATAATGTAGTGCTAAGTGTGCAATCACATGCGATGTTATACGCAAATGTACACTAGTTATGTGGTGCAATAAATAAACGAGAGACGAACCTTGCAATCTGAAGCTGTGTGTCATGGTCGATTTCAGAACTGTTCGGTTATAGTCAGGTTTTATAAAAATGTTTTAAAACCAAGTTCACTATAACCAGTGGCTCTGATACCAACCTGTCACAGCCCAAAATACCACATGCGGGAACCCCGCGAGGCGTGTGACGTACCAGGATCCAGCCACTAATCACATTGAACCAATAACAAGATATTATGTAAAAGTTCCCATTTATTAAGATATTGTAATTTCAAAACATAACTTAAAACCCAACATGTCTAGCGGAAGCATAATGTAAATCATTGTTTTTTTTTTGGTAAAGGGTTACCCCGGTGATTCTATATATTAACAACCAAGTAAACACAAGTAGTGTAGAGAGCCTACACTAGTTCAATCATGAGACATGCCCCATGAAAGTAAACCAGAAAACCAAAAAACCAAAACACCAAGAACAAAAACAACTAGACTAGCCTCTAGAAGACACCAAAAACAAAAACAAACTAATCAGCCGCCATCATCAACGATCTCTTTGCCATGAATCTCCCAGTCTCTTAGAAGTCTTTGCACATTTCCATTATTCTTCAGCCTCGCTCCCATCAACTTGTACCGAACCAATTGTATGATAAGTGCACTAATAGTCTCTGGAGGTCTTAGTTGATTCTTGAAAAGCCTAGCATTGCGTTCCTGCCAAATGACATAAGCACTAGCCGCAACTAATAATCTCGCAACATAATTAGCGGCTGACTTTGACTTGGACCGAACAAGTAACCAGTTAACAATATCCACCCACGTTGATTGAACCGAGTTCATACCCACCTTCTGTCTCAACGTATGCCAAACTTGCGAAGAGAACTTACATTCAAAGAACAAATGAATATGGGAATCATAATTTGCATAACATAACAAACAGCACATCATGTTCATATTCTTCCTTCGGGACAAGTCCCACTTTAAAATTTTATCCTGCGTAAGCAACTTACCTCTCATGATCAACCACATCAAAAATGCATGCCTCGGGACACATTAAGAAAACCATACAATAGTGCTCCACTTGATATCCGGTTCTTTATACCGAACCGAGTTCCACACACACGAAGACAAAAGAACACTCCTATTATCTCCATCACGCCACATGAATCTATCAGATTTATTCGGATTGATTTGGACCTGATCCAATTGTATAAGGACTGGAAATAAATCCCTCCAAGCGACTCGCCAGATCCAATCTCCACTCGATTGAATGTCATAAACTGAAACCGCCAGACTGAACCCCGCATTAGTAATTGTTCTGGGCGATATAAAATCACCCAGCGGGCCCAGATCGCACCAACTATCATACCAAGCAGAAGTTCTCGTACCATTACCGATATTTGACCAAAAATGATCCCTCATTTGCAGCCGTAGTTGAAGAAGCTTCCTCCACGACCAGCAACAATTCGAAGGGACTTTACAAACCCAGAAGCATTTTCCTTTTAACCTGTAAGAGTGAACCCATTCAACCCATAACGAATTTCTCCTTGACACGATACTCCAAATGTGGTTTGTCATAAGAGCTTTATTGACATCCCCAATCTGTCTAATACCCAAACCGCCTTCATACTTCGGGAGATAAACAGATTTACATGAAACCTTAGCTCTACCTTTTTGAAACACAGAATCTTGAGACCATAAAAAGTTCCGCATTCTAGCCTCCAACTCATGAATCACCCGAACCGGCAGAATAAAAACAGAGGACCAATAAATATGCATAGAGGAAAAGACAGAAATAATAAGTTGCAACCTGCCTGCAAAAGAGAGGTGTTTATTCCTCCAGTGCATGATTCGTTTCTCTAACTTTTCCACCAGAACATTACAATCTTTGAATAACAACTTCGAAGAGATAAGGGGCACTCCCAGATATCGCACAGACAAAGAACCCTCCATAAAAGGCATAATATTCAAGATAGCACTTTTAATATAGCTTGGGACGTTACAAAAGAAAACAATACTTTTCTGATTACTAGGCACCAATCCCGATATCTTCGTAAATTTAGAAAGGGAGTTCATAATACACCTAGCTGAAGCAATTTCACCTCCAGCAAAAAGGAACATATCGTCTGCAAAACAGAGGTTAATAATTTGCTGCTTCTCACACTTATTGTGAAATTTAAAAGAAGAATCAATCCTAATCGTATGCTGCAAAATGGACGTAAGAATCTCCATAACCAGAGTAAAGAGATACGGGGAAACTGGATCTCCTTGTCTAAGACCTCGATTACCTTTGAAAAAACCATGCACATTTCCATTGACACAAACTGAATACGAAGTAGTTGAGACACACACCAAGACCCAGTTCACCATCGTAGCATTAAACCCAAACCCAAGTAAGATACTCTTAAGGAACCTTCAATCAACCGTATCATAAGATTTTTGGATATCAACTTTAAAAGCAAATCGCGGGGGACCAACATTCCTATGATAATTGTGCATCAGCTCTTGAGTTAACATTATATTATCAGAAATCTTCCTTCCTGGCACAAAAGCAGATTGGTTTATAGTAACAATATCATTCAATACCACCTTAAGTCTATCCGCCACAATCTTGCTGATTCATTTGTACATGACATTGCAACAGGCAATAGGGCGGTAGTCCGTAACAACCGAAGGGGTGGGGACCTTTGGAACAAGCAAAATAAGGGTATGATTTAACTCTCGAAGCAGATTCCCTGTATCAAAGAAATCAATAATCGCATTTGAGACATCATTACCAACTATAGGCCACACACTTTTGAAAAACGCCACCGTAAACCCATCAGGGCCAGGAGCTTTGTTAATTCCAATAGAAAACATAGCCTTCTGAACCTCGTCTTCAGTCACCTGACGGATTATATGAGCAGCAACATTCGGATCCAAGGTTTTAGAAAATAAGTCAGGCGCCTGATTAAGAGACATATCACCCTGACATCCCAAGAACTTCTCATAATGTTCAACAAAAGCTTGATGGACTTTATCACCTTAAAAAACAATCCCTCCAGAATCACGAATAACATCAATGCGGCTACGATGATTTCTGTTTTTCAGCGAAGAGTGGAAGTAAGCCGTATTCATGTCCCCAGCCCTCAACCAATCCACTTTGGATTTTTGTTTCAAAAAACGTTCCTCATCCAACAAAGCTTCTTGGTATTCACTGCTTAAAGTAGCTTCTTCAACCTGAAGACCCTCATTAGTTGGATCCCGATCAATAGATTGCTGCAAACAATCAATCTTTTCTCGGAGAGCTTCAACTTTTTTATGTAGATTACTTTGCTTAAACAACAGCGCTCGAAGAGGATTTTTAAGAAGACGAAGTCTCTTTACAACACAAAACTGGTGCACTCCATTGACTCTTGTATCCCAAACCCGCTTTACAATATCTAAAAACTCAGGTTTATACACCAAAAAATTAGCAAATTTAAATGACCGAGGCTTCAAGTTACCAGCTTCTGGAAACTTTAGAACACACGGACAATGGTCCGAGAGCCGATAAGGCTGAAATAGAGCGACTGCACTCGGGAATTGAGTCACAAACTGGGTATTCCCTAGCACTCTATCAATCTTCTTCAGCAAACCAATCCCTTTCTTGGGTTTTTGTAATGTAAATCATTGTTCAAGTGTTTCAAAATCTAAATGTATGAAAACTAGTAGACTTGTCTCATGTTTCCAAGTGTCTCGACCCATGACCACTCCAGCAATCCAGATAGCAAGTTCCATATCCAAATCTAATGACCTGCAAGCATGCAGACAAGTGTATCAGCACAAAGCTGGCGAGTTCACAGTTTTGTAAAAATGTTTAGTTGCCAAGTGTTTAGTTTAAAAACATGTTGATTATAACTCGAGTACCGCAAGATGGCGTCAGTTTGTTTGCCCATCCCCAATGCCCTATTAAACATTGGTCATGTGGTTAAGGTCATTAGTTCACGCCCGTCCTCTCAGGTACGGTGTGAGGTTGCCAAGCCTAATAGCGCTATCAACTAATACCCTGTTATCTCTCAAGTAACTAGTTAGGTAGTAAGATGGGACTTAAGGTGATAGGAGTGAGTGTATTATCCAACATCCCAGTTTAACCCAGAAAAGACGTATTCCTCTCAAGAATACCCGTTTGTTTGTCCCACCTACCGAGACACATGCTCAAGGAGTAGTGAACTCACCTTAGATTTGCTCGGTAATTTTGGTTACGTATTCCAAGTTGGTCAACCAAGCCCTAACGTGGTTACCAATAACAGTCAGTTTCTTAAACACTTAATGCAAGGGGAATCACATATCACACAAGTAACGTACACGTATCATCATACAAGTTGTAATAGTTGATCATGAAATCCAACAATCCGTGACATACATCATAACATTACGTGGTAGGTGTCTGGACCTCATACCAGCTTGTTCACATGTCCACATCTAACAATCATATATCATATAAGTGTGAGATCTACAAGGCTTGAGGCCCAGTCCTATTGTATAACAGGTAGTGTGCGGTTCCAGTTTTGTCTATGGCCCAATGCTAGGGTACGACTCAAATAAAACAACAATGTTCAATGGAGTGTGCGGCCCGGTAACATTCAAAGCCCAATCAACTGCAAGTTCACATAGAGTGTGCGATTGAGTTTAACTTGTGCGACTCGTATTTTGTTCATGAGCCAGTGTGCGATCCTGGGCTAATGTGCGACTACCATGCAAGTGTGCGAGTCCACAATGCACGGCCCAATGTTTCCGGCCCACATGCAAGAGTGTGCGAGCACATCTTGAGTGTGCGACCCGAAGGGTGTGCGATCAGTTATACATTGCCTTAAATCATGGCAATCAGTTACACTAATCATTCCAAACACGTTTCCAGCAATTAATAACAACAATCATGATTATTTGACATTCAAAATAGCTCAAAACAGTTTAATTCTTTGATTCATATGAACCCTAAATATTAACCAACTCATTTATCAGTAATGAACACCGTGATTAATGTTCACATCGGATCAAACCATCTAATCATGTCATCAAACACTAATCATTCCTCTACTGGTTAAGAACAATAATCGATCCAATCACCATCATCAACAGATCATCAATACACTAGTATTCATATTTACTATTGTCACGCGATACGTACATATGTTCACAAACAACATTCAACCAACTTCGATTATGCTTCTATATCATGTCCAACAGTAGGTTATCATATGGTGTTCTTCACAATTTCTACTATCATAAAATCTTAAGATAAATCATCATGCCAGAATACAATCAAGTAACTCATCATGAAATCACACAACCAAGTATAGCAAGGAACTAGATCGAACGATGGAATCATGTACTAACCGTAGACAAGATGGAATCGAAGGGAACTCGGAAGAAGGGGAGTCTGCCGTCGGGTTCGAAGAAGAAGAGGAGAGGTGAGAGGAGTTTAGGGTTTTATAATATTTGTGTATTTGATGATTATGAGAGACACACACCTATCCGTGTTTGTGTATGCTACACAAGAGGGCCGAGCCTATTATTGAGTCTCGTTTGGGCCGAGAGTAGATTAACTAAACAAGAGTGTGCGGTCATAAACGGGGTGTTCGACTCGACACAAGTGTGCGACCAATACACTTCACTTAACGCTTACAAGTTAATTAACCTAAAGATGTTCAATTATAATAACACACCATACAGCACGTGAAACATAACGATATTAACTAAGAAGCTAACCTTAAAAGTTGTGGTTGTCACATACACAGGTCCAACAACTAGCACACAAACAAGCAATCACATGGCACGTCCATCATATGGTTCCATAACCATGTTCACAACCTTTCTAAGATATTAAATATGCTATCAATACAATTATCAAATAAGTATGGATACAAAAAGTAGCAAGTTTGGTCGTTATGCGTTCATGCTTTACTGCATAGAAAAATCACTGAAAATAGGTTGTTTTGGGTGACCCGTTTAACCTGTTTACAAGTCTTCAAAAATTATGATTTTTTATGTGACATACATCTCGAAGGGGTAGGCCATGTGTTAAAATTTCAAGGTCTAACACCTTACCAATAATTCATAAAAATTCATTTACTAAGCCGCAATTAGATTAATCACTTCTGACTGCAGCTTACGAAAAAATTCATTTAAAATTCCTCGTTTATCTGATTGATGAAATTCTTGTTGAAGATTGTTGGAATCACCTAGATGTACTTACAATAAAAATTTAAGATCATAACTCAATTCCTATATTGAGTTATGACATTCGTAATGGGCTGTAAATTCTGACAGAAAACGCAGCCTGGACCTTTGTTACAAAATAATTCAATTAAAATATCAAACGGAGTCGAACAAATGCAATTTCAGTGGGGTTTGAAAGATATTTCTTGGAACTACAATATAGAATTAAGAATCACTGATTTTCATTCAATTTTGACCCGGTTACAGTCAACACAAGCTGGATGTAAGTTTCTGGACAGAATCAGTTTCGTTACCCAGCTTCCTAAAACGACTTTTATGATTTTAATCACATCCCTAGCAACCAAGAACAATATGTATTCATCATTTACAGCAGGTCATCATCATTATATATCATCTAATTCATCAACCATGACTAACAATATTCAAAACAATATCATACCACATCAAACCCTAGTAATTATACAAACTCTTATGCGATTATAACACTAATAAATCATGAATTCTAGCAACCCTAGACGACAAGTAGCATCACAAACATCAAGAACATCAAGAACCAGAAAACGCCGCCATGTATACATGAAACATCGCAAACCGAATAATACCAAGAACACTAACCTTGAGAAGAGATGGAAGAACTAGAGAGAAAGAGAGAGGAGGGATCGACTGAAGGGGGGTCTTCTTCTTCCTGCCGTCGCACTTCAGAGGGTGTAGGGTTTTATTTTCTTTTCATGCATACAATACACACATACGTAATGTTATAAAACAAGGGTGGGGGCGATTTGGTTATTGGGCCGCAAGGATTGGGCCGAATTGGGGATGGGTGGCGGGTTGGGCTAGGGGTTTAGGTTTCAGGTTCGGTTTAATCGCAGAACTAGCATAGTGGTTTAAGTTATAATTTTCCCGTATCGCGTTTCTATGATATAACTTTCCGCATACAAATAAGACTAATAAATTCCGTAGCACATAATTTAATTATAGTTATAACACATAATTCAAACAAAATTATAACGTGATTAGTAACGGGTGCTAACCTTGATAGTAAAAGTTCGGGTTATCACAGATAAAATTGTCCTTTTACGTATATTTTCATTTTCTTAAGACTTATAATATGGGAACGACGATGAAGATGCAAGCAGCGCCTGTGGTGATATGATGGTGTCGAAGGTGAGTATAAATGGAACGATGGTGAAGGTCGTGGTTACAGGAGGAAACGGTTGTGATTGTGATGGTTGGAGATGACGAAGATGGTTGTTGTTTCCGGTAATACAGGGAAGAGGAATAGGTGATGAGGACGACGGAACCGTTGGACACCGGTCGCCTGAGATTCTTGGATTCAATCCGTTGTGGTGGCAAGCGGATTGGAGAAAAATGGCCGGAGCTTGATCAAAGGTGTAGTAGTGACCGGAAAAGATAATCGAAAACTCGTCGGAGTAGCAGAGGTGGCTGGAGAAGGTGTTACTATTGTGTGTTGAAAGGGGATGCAAATGTGATGTTGACAATCATCTTCTACAAACTGGCGGAGATACAAACTTGGCAGGTTTAAACGTTAGGGAGGAAACTGGTGCAATTTTGAAAATTGGTCTGAAATGGTATAAGTGATCAAACCACAAGGACGAAAATGGCCGTTAACTTCATAATATATAATATGTTTTATCATATTAGCATGAGCTATAATAACTTTTTATGCTCCGGTTATAGTGAGAATGTGTGTGTGTCAAGTGAAAGTACCAATAACAATTATCAACATAGTTTGAAATGAGATTACTAAGTGCACTAATATGCCAATGAGATGGTGGTGGAGTTATAAGAGAGAAACTTTGTATATTCTAAATATGGGTGGTCAAATGGGTGGGTTGGGCAAGTTTGAGTAATGGGGTACGATGAGTTTGGTTAAATGGGTTTATTAAGAAAAAGGTCAGCATAGGTTTGGATTAAGATAGGTTTTGGTCAAGATGGGTTTACGTCATTATATGCTAAAAGAAAACAAAAATAGAAAAGAATAAAAATATTCAAAAAATAAAAAAAAATTCTAAAAAAACCAAAGAATTAAAAAAAATCGGAAAATTCTAAAAAATCAAAAAACATTCTAAGGAATCAAAAAATTCCAAAAAAATATCTTAAAAATTAAAAAAAAAATCTGAAATATAAAAAAATCAAAAAATATTCTATATATTCTAAAAAATAAAAAAAAATGCTAAAAATTTTAAAAAATTTTAAAAAAATTAAAAATCACAAAATATCATAAAATTCTAAAAATAAAAAATATTTTAGATTTAAAAAAATTCAAAAAAAATCAGAAAATTCTAAAAAAATTGATTTTATTTTCATATATAGAATTTTAAAACTTTTTATTTTATTTATTTAAAAAAATTATGAATTTTTTAGAATTTTTTTATTTTTAGAATTCTTTTGAATTTGTTTAATTTTTTTTTATTTCTAGATTTTTAGAATTTTGTTGAATTATTTTGAATTTTTTCAGTTTTTAGAATTTTTTTTTTCACTTTTTAAGATTTTTAGATTTGTTTTTATTTTTTAGAATTTTCCGATTATTTTGATTTTTTATTTTTTTATTTTTTTTTGACTTTTTGATTCATTGAATTCCTTTTTATTTTTTAGAATTTTTAGAATTTTTATGACTTTTTAGATTTTTTTATTTTTTAGAATATTTTGATTTTTTTTATTTCTTGAGTTTATTAATTATATTCTTTTAATATGGATCGATCCGGAAATTATTTAGATATGGATGAGATCATTATCCATTTAATTTGGATCATTAATAGATCGGATCATGATTCAATCTATATTCATCCATTGATAGACAGCCTACTACTTAATTAAGTGATTTAAACTCATCCTAACCCGTTTGGATTTTATCTCATACCCATCATGACCTACTCATTTTTTTTATCCATCACTTCACGACCTATTCTAACCTAGTGACTAATTTGTTTGGCCCATCTTAAAATTTATAACGCCCATATCAACCGAAAATGGAATGCATGGGCTTATTTTGCTAGGCCTAATTCTAAGGGATCCAGGTTCGATTCCTACGCTTCCCATTATTTTCTATGACACCTGGTGATGATGGGAGACTAGACGAGTAGGCGGAGATCGCTAGTTCGATTCTTGAAGTGAGCGGGTTTTATAGTGTTCATGGGCTTCACCCCTAGGTGAAGGTTTTTTCCAGTTTAGAAACAAATGTATCCTAATGTGGTGAATTTTGTCAGTAACTCATTTTAGGTATTCGTTAGCCATAAAAAACTAAGCCGACAAATTTGAGATAACTTATAGGAGAAGGAACCTGATACGTATGCTTTATGTTGGATATTTAAGCTATTTTATATTCATCATGATTAGATGAAATAAGACAAGAATAAACATATTATATAAGATCCTAAAAATTGCTTTTTAAAAACATAAACGAGATCCCTAATCATGATTATAACAAAAGCTACTATTATAATAATATGAATCAAAAGTGATCTTCCTTTTGTTACATTAATTAATAAACTAAATAAAATGAAAGTTGAATGAATATGCCTTGAGTATCTATCTTATAGATAATTATTCAATCAAATATGATGAGATCATTGCCTATCGAATTGGTAATTACAATTTGAGATATGTTTTGGCCTATCTAATTGGTAGTTACAATATTTGAGATATGTTTTCGCCTATCTAATTGGTAATTACAATATTTGATTTGAGATGTTTTGGATAGGTTACTAGTTTAAGTTTCCGTTTGTTATACGGACGATCTCACAATAAAATATAATATTAACACCGTTGACATAATTTTTTTAATAAAATAAATGTTCAGTTACTAACGTAAATATTAAATTACATTTAATTGAAAGAAATGACTCTATCTCTGGTTTTTACTCTTGATAAAGCAATGTACAATGACCATAAGTGAAAACGGTTTGTTTCAAGTACAAACCAACCCTAGATAGTGATTATCCTTGGCTTTTCTTAATTATCATAGCGAAACATATAGCTAATGGGAATTGCCTCATTTGAATGCGAAAGGAATCCTTTTATCCGAAAGTATCAAATTAGTTCTAGGTATAAGTAGTTACATGCTAACCAACATACTAACTTCAAAGACGATTTCGAAGCAAATTGTTTGTGCAATTAATTTTGCGTAAATGATGTTATCTTTATATCTTGTGATGCCATGTGGATAATAACCGGTTTATTTATTAAAAATAGACTAAAAAATTATTCAAATAAGCAAAATACCAAACTCTTAAGGAGCACCATATTTATTGAAAAAGCAGTACACTTGGTTAGCCATAAATGAACAATCAATCATAGAATTGTCAATATAAATTTTAGTCAAACCTAATTGCTTAATGGTATGTTAATTATAAAATTGTAGTATACAGTCTATCAGAAAGTTGTAGTATCCAGTCTATCGGAAAGTTGTAGTATACAGTCTATCGGAAAGGCATGTATGAACAAACATCATTTTATTTTTTAGGAAGCAATATATAACATTCAGCCTGCCAAAGCGGTTTCGAACGAACTGCCAGGTCCAACATTTATGGATTGTGCTGAAGCAATAAACACCGATTGATCAATTAAAGCAACCAATAATACAATTTAAGTGTTACCCCAGGCGAAGCAGATGTCCGGTATGCTTCAAATGATGGCTAGACCTTTCCTACAATGACCGGAACCACTTATTTTCAATCAAGGAACAACTTATGTCCGTCAGCGCACCTCAATACCCACGACGATCACTGTTTTGGTTGCATTATCAGTAAATCTACATTGATCATTCCACTAAAACTCCATTTTGTTGCTAAAACAAAAATCATCCGGAACTGCCAATATTCGGATCATGTACTTTAATTAGTTTTTTCATTCATTTATATTACCTCTCTCCAATATACGTTTCGGACTTAGGAGCAGCGTTTTTAAAATAACATAAAACACATTTTTCACTCGAGGTACAGGAGCATGGCGGCCGAGATCACCTTCTTCAAGAGTCGGGTTTATCAAAATATATAGGATTTGTAGAACATCTATTGAAATTTGCAGCCTCTAATTTTCTACCATCAGGTAATGTACTAATGTTATTTGCTTATGTGACAATTATAATATTTATTTTATGATAATTGACATATTTAAAAAAAATAGGTATACATAATTAAATTTTCTCTGTTACCTTGGAAGCCATCTTACTATAATACTAAAACAACAATCACTGCAATAATCAATAAAAGTCTATATGCTAAAATCACGATCATAAAATAATGTGTGCTTGTTTATTAAACTATAGAGTAGAAGATTAACAAATCTCAATTTTTCATAAGGGGAATAATTAATAAGTATATTCATAAAAGTCTTTCTATGAATATTATATCTCGCATATATCTTTTAAATATTATAGTAATCTAAAGACATAGTAAATAAGGAAGGTCATTAAGTAAATAAGGAAGGTCATTAAGATGATGAAGAAATTAAAGCAAAATAGTTTTCCCTCCTAAACCAAAAAGAGGTAGAGTAAGATATTGACACATGGCAATAATAGGCTTAAGTTTTTGCCATGTGGCATAAGATTGTTTTTTTAGTATAGTTAATAGAAGTTTAAGTACTAGTGTATTACACTGGTGGTCTCAAAGTACATTATATTATTAAACAGCGTTGACATAAAGCTTTAACTAAAAAAAACATTCCATTACTTAGGTAAATATTAAACTACAATTCAAACGAATTAGAAAGAAATGAATAAGAAAAAATCACAAGTCGTTAAAGATTTCTTTATACACCACATTTTTGTTTTATCTGTAGGTTTGTTGTCCTCTAATATTAGTAACTTGACTCTATCTCTGATAGTCTAAGCACCAATGTGCTACACGGGTTACACATTGTCAATTATATTATTAAGTCTTTAAATGAAATTATGAAATGAATGGAATCTTTCTACAGATGTAAAAGATCAAATTACAATGAAGTGACCAACAAATAAGAAAAAAAAATCATAAGTTTTAAAATTTTCTTTATACACCACATTTGTTGTGTTATTTGTAGATTTTCCATTTGTTTAATATTAGTCATTCGGTTTCATCTTTGCTTTTTTACTCTTGATAATGCGACATACGACTGACCAAGAGTGAAAACCGACTCTTTGATGTACAAACCAACCCTCTCTAGTAATCCGACATCTCTAATGAAATGCAACTTGGCATTAAAAACATTATGCTTAAGACAATTGTATAGCTCCCAAATTTTCACGATGAGCTACAACATCATCAACCTTCATCTCCAACTCAGCTGGAAAACGCTTTAACCACATTGAAGATGATCAAGCCATTTATTAAAAATAATTAATGTTTGAATATGTAAACATTAATAGCATTGTTTTGAGCAACACAATTCAAATCCTAAAGAAGCGAAACACAATTCAAAACCAAAGTGATATTTAATTGATAAAAAGTAACAGCCAAGACCAAAAGTCAACAAAATAAATTTGGAAATTCTGTAGGTTAACCAGAACAATTATTATTATACTTATTAGACCATGTGTAGTGGTAGATGGTTATAAAGCCCTCACCATGGGGCATTATACGACACGTGGCGTCCTAGTCAGCAAGGGGGCATTATAGCAAAAGTGGTGTAGTGGGTATAATGCCCCATAATGCCCCATTCAATCATTTCACAATCATTTCACAATTATTTTTTTTAATTTAAAACATAAAAAAACTTCATTAATTTAAAAATAAAATTACATTACTTGAAATAAAAATAAAAAAAACTGAAAAAAAAAAACAGAAAATAAAAAAAAAAACAGAAAAAAAACTGAAAAACAGAAAAATAAAAAAACAGAAAATAAAAAAAAAACAGAAAAAATAAAGTTAAAAAAAATAACATGATCTAGAGTCCATATTTTTCTCGAATTTTTTGTTGACGCATTTGCGCAAGGATCAACGCGTCGCCTTGGAGGTGGTCGATCGATTTGGACAAAAACTCAATGTCCTTTTCCATTTGCCTCGCCTCTTGCATCTCGTTAAACTTTTTGGTTTCGGCCACTCGTTCTTGCATAATCTCCCAACGTTTGTAGCCGAGGTCGCGAATGTCTTGGAGACGACGGTTCATCTCCTCGAAATCATCCTTTAACTCGAGATCGGAAGACGACTCGACCGTTTTTTTCCCGGTTCCCTTTCTTCTACCGGTGGGTCGGACCAACTCTTCTTGAATTCCCTCGTCAACGTCCACCGCCTCATTTAAATCAACATTGCGGGCATCCGATGTCGGAGTTGACGGGTCAGCGGAGGATGATGTTTTTGACCTTTTTGCCCGACGTCTACTACTAGACGTCATTGGATTAACTACCGCCCACTTTGGACTTTTTCGTAGTAGCTCCCAACACTTATAGTACGTGAAAGGGCATTTTGTCCTCTCGAACTCCTCCAAACTCTTCGTTAAAACCCAAACGTCACCTTCACCGCTCGGGCGATTATCGTAGTTACGTTGGAAGACTTCTTGGAACGAATGACACTTGTTGTTGATGTCGCTCCATTTGCTAGAAATGGAGTCTTTGTCCCGATGTTCGCCTTGACCCCACGTGCTAAAGAAGAGTGCACGAACCCTATCCCAAAAAACCGGGCCCGTTTGAAAGTTTGCTAAAAAAAATAAAAAAAAATAAGTTGTTTGTTAAAAAATAAAGTAACAAAATAAGTAAAATAATATTTATATAAAATAGTTACCGGTCTCTTCGTCCTCCGAAATGTCGACAAACGCCCGAGTCAACGTGTATTCCTCTTCCTTCGTCCATTTGATGATATTTTTTGTATGCCGCGGTGCGTCCTTATCCTTCTTCTTATGCGACCTTTTTCCGCGTTTCGATGTTTCTTGCACCGGTTCGGGTTGCGTCTCTGGTACGACTTCCACATCGGGTTCGGCTTCGGGTTGTGACGGTTGAGACCCGCCGGCTTGACCATAGCCGAAAGTGGGAGGAACAAACGGAGGGGCGCCACTCAAGTAAGCCGCGTAAGTTAAAAAGCTCGGGTCCATGTCTTGAATGTTGTACGGGGTTTGCGGTTGGGTTGTGTTCGGGTTTGCGGGTCTAGCGGGGACACCAAAAGGAGGGCAGTATGGATGCATGATTGTATAAAAATTAGAAGAAAGTGGGTTTTTTTTATAAAAGTTAGAAGAAAGTGGGAGAGATAGTGAGTTTTTGTATAAAAAATGGTGTGAATGTGGGGTATATATATTTATAGTAGGAATATTTTAAATTAAAAAAAATAATAATAAAGAAAGTTACCGTTTGAGAACGGTCGAATAGTGGGCCCCATGTCAATTTAAGCGTTATATTTAAAACGCCGGGACGATTTTTTTTCGAAAATAACGCCCCAAAACGCCCCCTGTAATGGGGGGTGGGCGTTATTGGGCGTTTTCGGGCAAAAATTTTTAAAAAAAACGCCCCATTACGCACGGTCTTATTTCAAAGAGCTGATGAACAGTAAAGTATATTTTAATAGTATTTTAATATTATTAATTTCCTTCTATTATATAAATAGCATTTTAATATTATTAATTTTCTTTTATGATATATATAATTCATATATTTCTTTTATGTTCTTTTTATATTAGAGAATATAAAATAAACGTATATCACTAAAAATATTGTTTGATATTACTCAATCTTATAAGACAAGAATAACACACTATATAAAAATATTGTTTGATAGTACATGGATTATTTTATGGGTTTTGATTCCAATAATATTTCATTTATATATATAACTTTGCCTGCGGCGATAAATGAATATCGGTAATAGTACCATGACGATCTAAACTGATTGATACCGTTCGAACGTCGGTGCCGGTACCGGTGCTATTTTATTATTTTTGGATGATGTAAAGCACACGTTGATTTCTATTCCGAGTGCATGTATCGTACCAGTACTGTAACGAATCGAACCAATACATATCGAATGCTCGCGATCACGTACCGCAGCAACGCGCGGAGAGATACCCTAGTTATCTATATGAATAGAAACTCTTCATGAACAGTACTTCAATGTTTTTGTTTAATATTGTTTTCTTTAGTTTTCATTATTTTTTTATTACTTTAATTGATTTTAATAATATTTATTCTTATATTACTTTTAAGATACGGTCAAAGTATGTGTTATCGAACAAAATACTATAAAAATGAATGCATATCAGTACCTATTTTGTTCGGTTCAATTCGGTACGATATCGTAACGACAGGGTGTCACTTTATGGAAAGCATTAACAATAAAATTAAATATTGGTACCGATTAATACATATGTTGTTTAATCGGTTTCAATTCTGTTTGGTACGACAGCGATACAACGTCCGTTTTCAAATTAACCATTTATTGTTCTCCTGTTCCTTTGCATATGAAGTCTGGGTGAGAATTTGGGCGTGGACTAAGGAGGGGTGGGCAACTTTTTGTTCTCTAGAGGACATCTTTCAGTGGCCGAATCAGATGGGCAGTTCCAAGTTGGGTACAAACATCGTGCGTGGTATTTTCTTGATCACGTTATGGGCTATCTGGAAAGAGCGAAACAAGGTGGTATTTCAAAATGTGGAGCCGAGGATCTTGGAAGTGGTGGCATTGATCAAGTCTATGTCTTTTAATTCCTTAAAGTATAGGTCGAAATGTAATAGGATTGGATGGAACGATTGGAGTAAATTCCCTCTGTATATGTTGTATTCGGTTGTTTGAGGGTTCCTTGTTTTGAGGCTCTCTTTTGTTGATTGAAGTTTTCTTTAAAAAAAAAACGAACATAACCAATATCAACCGAACAAAATCATTACTAGTATTGATATTCGTTTTTATTGTTTTCGACTGATGTTATGTTTCCTCTTTGGAATGATACTATAGCAAATGCCGATACCGTAACAAACCGAACTAATACCGACTGATTCCCGCCGCGAAGCGCGGGGGAATCTCACTAGTTACTCATATTAAACGAAACCAAACAACCTTGCACATGGAGGGTCATAAACCCAAAAAAAAAAGTTTTACTTTCAAGTGTCAAATAATAATATAATGTTACATCTGAGTTCAGTTGTTTGTGAAAAACTATTATAGTTTAGATTTAAAAAAACAAAACGTTACCATGTTATAAAAAAAGATATTGGAACTGAAAATTGAAGAGCTTTTAAATTAGGGTATTAAGAGTTTCTTTTTTTTAAAGATAGTGGCGTAATTTCAATTTCCCAAATATGTGACATTGTGTTTCTAGTTGAGGAGTTTTTGGGTGTAATGTAATATGTTTTTCTTCTTGCTGCTTGCTATAAGAAGATAATATGGTGATAGATAAAAAGTATAGTACTGGTATTAAGGGTAGTTTTCCAGTAGCCTTTTCTCATGGTAAACCACTCCTCCCAGCCTAATTCTTGTCTCTTGACTCAACCTTTGATCCACAAAAAGGCCATGGTTTGTGCAGCCCCAAATATCCGATCCGCAGCCCTTGTTTTGCCAAAGAAAATTAGGTCGATTTGGCTTTTCCAAATGCTCCAACACACACCTAACACAATCATTTGTAAGACTTTATGTTTAAAGACACCGATCCCAATAGTTATGTGTGACAAAAATAGGTCTCTCATGAAAAAAGCAAATATTGGGGGGTATTTTGCACCAAGCCTCAACCTTATTCAAATTCGAGTCATCATGTAGCATGTTATAAATAGGTGCTTTGCTGATTCGCGGACTTGCTACATAACTTACAAACTGTAACACCTCGTAAAATCGTGTCGAATTATATAATGACACATGTCCGGAAACTCTCAGTTGTGCCTAATATTGGACGAAAGGGACTAATTTTGACAATGTTTGAAAGTTTGAATATGGAGGGACTAAAGGTGTCAACATGCAAAATTATTGCCTCTGAGTGACCCTTTATGGACTGCAAGACCTTTGTCTTTACGGTCCGTAAGCAGTTGAAATGTATTTGGCCATCCTATACGGACCGCAAGGCCGTATACCTTACGGTCCGTAAGGAAGTGAAAACCTGTGTGCGCAGACTAGCTTACGAACCGTAAGCCATTAGCCCATATGGTCCGTAAGGACTGTATTTGGGCAGATTTTGTTTGAGAGCCAAGCATTCTGCCCTCTTGCCACCTTGCACGCACAATGCCACCTCTAAGCTGCTTCTAACATGTCCATATACACCTGGAAGGATCCTAGACCACCCCATACACCTGTCTTGATCTCCTTCTAACTCCTTCAACTATAAATAGGCACCTTATGTGAACTCATTCCTTGCACCTTCTCTTCATTTCTTCTCTACTTGTTCTCTGGAAGTTCCTGAACATATTGGAGCATCCCTCTGAGTTCCAAACGTTCTAAGGATCACCTGTAAGTGTTCCTTTCCAGTTCTTTTCTTTTTTATAGGCTTTTATTAGCCGAAAGTCAAGCAAATTAACTTTTGCTTTGACTTTCAGTTTAGACCATTATGGTCCAGCCATTGTTCAAATCGAACATGGCTACGTGATCGTAACAAGATATGTGTTAATCCCTTAAAAGGGCACCTCCTTGAAATCACATTAGATTAGTCAAATGACGGGTCAAAGTTAAGTTAATTAAAAAGTCAAACGGCAGATTTTCGTAAAACTTATAAAATGAACTTGTAATTTTTTAACTGATGTTTTAACATTAAATCAGTTGGTAATTAATAATAGAACATGTATGAACATGTTCAGCCCGTCATTTCCAGTTTACATGTCGGTTCGCAACCGAAAGTCGAGCAGTTTTGACTTTCGATTCTGACATGATTTAAGAACATTAGCTACTGATTATTAGTTGCATTATGATCATATTATAGTGTAGAATAACCCTCTGAGGTTATACTACTTGATCATAATCAGATTCTGAGTTTTTACACAAGTTCATATAATATGCCTAATTATGATCAAAATGCCCTTTTGGAGCAAAACTTGGTGTTAACCTATGATGAACTTGTAAAATGAATAAGCTATTGATATGTTATTATAATTAACATATTTTGGTATAATAAACCTGTTCATAACCTGAGTTTTTATTACAAGTTCATAAATTATGTTATATTATGACTAAAATGCCCTTACGGCACATAGTTTGGTTTTAAACCATAAAAGTCATATACATTTGATTAACTGCAGACTTGGTAACATATTTAAAGTATTTGCCATATTGAACTTGTTTATGGCTCATCCAATTACCCGATATTGCCTATGCGCGTACGGTTGAGCTTATATAACTAGTTTACGTAAGTTTACCGAAACGGGTCAAATCTTTTCAAATTCATTTCCAATTCCAGAATGTATACCGTTTACCAATATTATACAAGTTAAGTACTTGTGGGGTTTAAACTACATCCTATCCAATCATCACTTAATCAAGTGTATCATACCGTTTTCATTAATTTAAGTTAACCGGTCCAAGTCTATGACTTGAATAGGACCCGTTAACATTCTAATTGGTAATTATACCATTCATTCCAGACTAAGGCATTCCAGTAGATTGCGACCAAGCTTAGTTAATTGATAATGGTTGTGCTTATTATATTTTCTTGCATTGTAAGAGTTGTTTAAGCTAGGTAAATACGCTTAACCTATTTTCCCTATATGGGCTTGGGATACGGTAAATTATTACCGCTTGATCGGGTATGGAATCATATGTCGGAACGTGACTAGAAAATCCACATAACCCACTTTAATCTGTTTTGTCTGATAACTTAAACATTAGGGGTTAACGCGACCGTGTCCTGGATATTCTCGGCTCATTTAAATTGCTAATTGCCATGACTTAAGCACGAGGTGTAGGCATACACCCGACAAATGCTAATGCTATTATAAAATGTTCTTCTACCCATATTGGGGATACCCTTTTGTGGTTAAAAGTGGCGTGTCGGTTAATCATGTTATCGGTTTCTGTACCGGGCCCCATATGTATTGACAGGCATGTAAAACTGTATACAAGATAATTATTATTGTCCCAAATTATTTATAAAAATTACATGTGCTTTGTGCACTTAAAACAATTTTGAAATATTTTCAAATTGTGTCGGTTATTTGTATTTACCAGTGTAAAATGGCGTATCTTCAAAAGACTAAGTGACAGGTTGCAAGGTTACGAAATAGGCTGGAAGTGCCGGTAATGCTTAAGAGGAATTTGCAACTCCTTTGCATAGAAGCCTATTAGTCTGTATAATATTTTAAACACTCGGAAAATTTTGTTTGTAAAAGTTTTAACTCTAAGACTTCTGCTGTGCTATATTGTGTATTTGTTATCAAGCTCATCGCGTAACCCCCAACCGGGCCCACCGGGTGTTGTTGAAATATCGGGGTGTGAAAGGTTGCTATCAGAGCCAACATTTGAGAGAATTAAATAGTAGCCTTTTATGTTTAATCTCAAACATCACAATAGCACATTCCTTAGACTTTCTGAGTCTAGGCATTGACCTAGGATTAACTCCTATCTTAATTAAGTTATATATATATAAATATTCTTTTTGATTTTTGACATGAATTAAATCATGCCGCCAAGATTTAAAGGCAAAGGCGGGACCAATGCGAGGAGGTCCATCAGGACATGCACCCTCACTACCGCATAGCTCGGAACACCGACAATACTCGAATGATTCCTATTCGTCTCAATCTGCGAGACAATCTTTTTCCCATAACTCATCACCATCTCACCATTCCCACCATTCCTATATTCTCACCATTCACATCACTCCCACCAATCCCATCTCTCACATTCCCATTCCTTTCATGGGTCATTTGACCCGAACCAGTATATCAACACCCCTCCAGCTGCTCAAAACCAGTTGGACCAAGCAAACCAGTCGGACGAAGACTCGGATCTAGAAATGCCACCATCTGGTTCGAACATGCACCCAATTGAGATATCCAGTGGTTATGCATCTTATGCAGGATCACCCTACCAAGGTCCTAATGAGTGGGACCAATATCTTGGACAATTTACTTTCGTTCACACTCCTCCCAGTCATTCTCTGACACCGCCACCGCTGCCTCCACTAGAGGACGTGCAAATGGAGCCTGTGGAGCAACCACAGCCGCCACCAGAACCAAGGAGGAAACGTGGAGCGCGCATGTCTGTGCGTATGGGACCACAGTCAAGCCTGCTACCACTGTTACCCCAAACATACCCTTCTATCCCTTAGGACCCACAAATGGGTAGACCCTCAAATACAGTACCAATGGTTGACCCAACACCACAAACTTTTGTTCAACCACCACCATTGGGTTTTGATAACCCAATTCCGACGTATCCAGATACGACTAAGCACGATCCTTTTAAACCTACTACGCCTATGGATTTTAACTATTAGGCACCATCATACGACCCTTATGGATACCCATCTCCTTTCCCTCCTACAAATGGGTGGACCCTCAAATACAGTACCAACGGCTGTACAAAATGCTTTATACCCATCTCCTTTCCCTCTTACATATCCAACTACTAGATATCCAAATGATGGATACCAGTATCCAGCTGTTCCTCAACCATAGCCACAACCACAACCACCACTACAAATAGAGGCCCTTAATCAGGCCTTGGAAAGAGCGGAGTAACTTCAACGACAAGCTGAAAAGACTAAGAAGAAGACGAGTAAGATCTTCAAAAAGCTCAACAAAATGTTCAAGGGAAAGAAAGACGGGTGAAGGTTTTCTTTTATCTATCTTGTATTAATTTTTATTTAAATTCCAAAAGTCCCTACGTGGACATGTCTTTTCTTTTAGTCCCTGCGTGGACATGCATTTCTTTTAATCCATGCGTAGACAAATATTTCATTTTATTTCAAAAGTCCTGTTTAAGGCAAAGTATTGTAATCTTTTACCTGTTAATGATAATTTTTGGAATTATCTATAATATATGTATTCATTACATACCTTTACAAGCGATCGTCTCGATTTTATTCGAACTTTATCGATCTGCTCAATATTTCAAAAAGATCTTCTTAATGGTTTTTGACCAACCATATGGTAAAGCCTATATTATTGGCAATGATATATGATAGTTAAGGATGACTAGCCATCCCGTCTAGAGGTGGTGAACTATGTTCAAGGCTCATAGCCTTTATGGTCAAATGAGACCATGGCAACTTATATATATATTGTCAAACCTTTAAGAAAATTATTCTGTATTAACATTTAAGTAATGATAATATTCTGGTGATGTGATATTGATGAAAATCACACTAGCCATCTAGGTGGTGGACTACGTCCAAGCCTTATAGCCTATATGATTAAATTATATCATGGCTAATATCATCAATGCAACGATCTTTTTCCTAAACATTCTTAATGATAACCTGCCTACAGGCTATATTGTCAATTAAGACAAATGACAGTTGTGACCTTATGGTTACTGTCTAAGGTGGTGGACTATGTCCAAGCCTCATAGTCTATATGATCTAATGAAATCATGACTAATATCATCAGTGTGATGAATATCTATTCTAACATCCTATCTGATGTTAATTGTTTTGCTTAAGGGCTATATTATATTGTCAATTATGATAATGACAGTTGTGGTTATATGACTCCCGGTCCAAAGGTGGTGAACTATGTTTAAGCCTTAAAGCCACTTGATCAAATAAGATCGTGGCTCATATATATTATTTTCATTTAAAATTATCAATACGACAATGACAGTTGTGACTTTATGATCCATTGTCCAATAGGTGATGGACTATATCCAAACTTCATAGCCCTTGATGGTCCTTTGCGACCGTGGCTAAATATACTTGAACAATTCTATTCAACATTCATTTGGAATGTTAAAATTATAAATTTTAACAGTTGTGACGTTGTGCACACTGGTCCAAAAAGGTGAACGATTTATATATTCAAACCTTGTAGCCTGTATGGTTTAACAATACCATGGCCGATGAAATTTTTTAAGTCATCAGATTCGATGACCAATTATTATACTGCAACTGAGCAATTATTTTGGTTTTTAGTACCAAGCTTATAGATATGGCCAACCCTAATGCGGATGTCGCAGCCCCGACCCCCTACCTGAGAGGTGGGTGCCCTGAGCACGCAGAGCTGGTGGTACCGGTGTTTATTAATTATGCAACGGAAAACTTTCATCTGGACCGTAGTTAGGAAATATTTTTATCAGAGTTAAACACCAAACTTTTATAATAATAAATAAATGGGATAAAACCCAAGTTTCCATTACAATATGTTTATAGAGATAAGCCCTAGTTTATTGAAGACAAAACTCCTTTTTATTTAGCTAACTTTTATAGCCACTTCTCCAAGCCTTCAGTGCTCTCCAGCTGGCTTCTAATACCATCACATTAAGTTACCTGAAATGCGTTTTATAAAAGGTTTTATCAGCAAGAAATACTGGCGAGTGCATCCCAGTTTAATCAAAACAGTTTTATCACTTTACAGTATTGAGGGCATCCACAATGACATTTGCTTATATCTATCCAATTATCCCTTTTCTGGTATTGTCAATCCTGACTTGTAGTCATGCTACTATTCCAATAGTAACGAGTTTCAAGTAATGTATACAAAACCCCAACATATCGGCAGTAATTGTAGAATCACAAATACTCAATTACTGTTAAGTGTAATTTAAAACATTTGAGGTTTTGGTAAAACATTTTGACTCACAAAAATATACTTACAAAAAGGTGACAAAAAGAGAATGTACTCACACTGTTTGACTTTCGTGCTTAAAAACGCATAAAAGAATGAAAGAAGCTTACAAGAGGTCCAAGAAATGGAGATTTGATTCAAGTTGCTCAGGTATGAAGTGTGAAAACTCCAACTTACAGCAGAAATTGAATCAAGTGTGAGGATTGCAATGAATCAATGTGGGTTTATATCAGATTTCCAAAACCGTTAAGATCGTTTCTTGGATTACGAGCTTCAATCTTGGCCCTCCATGTGTGCCCACTAATTTAACAAACCTATGGGTGCCTAAAACAAGCTCATTGAATGAAGAAACCATGTCCAAAAACCATAAACCAGCTGCTGATTGCAGAAAAATAGTTTGCTGATCTGGGACTATGTCGTGCCCCGCGTAAGATGAGGACCCATCTTACGCGCCCCGCGAGGGACAACTTTGGCAGAATGTCAGAAATGGTCCCTGAATGTCCAAAACTTGCTTTTCGATGCATTTTTGACACGTTTAAGCCCCGTTAACCTCATTTCAAGGCTCTATAATGAAGTTAAAGTATAGGGAACATGAAACATGCTCAAAAACATCTCGGATGTCGGTTCGCTTGGCCGTACGGTTGCGTTGTTTGGTTAATTACGACGAAACACGAATGGACGCGAAAAACGATCCAAATTGCGTGACGAATGGAATTTTAGCATGCCAATCACTAAAATAAAATATTTTAATGATTAAAAATTTTTTTGGATGTCCGGATACGTTCAGAACGTAAGATATGCGCGAAAATGCAAACTTATGCATTTTTTACGCTTTTATCCCTGTTTGACCAAAAAGTTTATTTTTGCACACCGAACCCCTCAAAGCCTATTTCTAAGCTATGTAAATGATATTTATGGTATGTTTAACTTATGATCAAGTTACGGAATGTTCGTTACTATACGAATCTGCATACTTTCACAGTTTGACGTAAATAGTCCCTGCGATCGAATAAACTTGATTTTGCCATACCAAAGCCTTCAAAACTTATTTCTAAGTTATGTAAAGGTTATTTAAGGTATGTTAAGCATATATTGATGTTTCAGAGTGTTTTTTGCGTTAAACTGATTACGTTTATGCATCAGTTTGTGTATAACTTTCCAGAAAGCGATATAGAGTTTGAAATTGAACAAAAATCAAAACATGCAAAATGTCAAACATAAATAAACAAACATTGGGGTCAAATCACATTGTTTTATTGATAGCTGAATAGATTAGAGTTTACACAATGATTATAAGCACAGATGTCACATCTTGTCTGTTGCTTCTTGCACTATCTCTGGTCCAGACAGTTGCTTTTCTTCTGCCCAACATACTGGAATTCGGCACTTTCGTTCATAAAGTGCTTCAAAAGGTGTAGCATCAATGCTTGTATGATAGCTGTTATTGTAGAAAAATTCTATTAATGGTAAATAATCATCCCAATTTCCTCCAAAATCAATTACACAAGCTCTAAGCATATCTTCCATTGTGTGTATTGTCCTTTCGCTTTGTCCGTCCATTTGTGGATGATAAGCTGTGCTTAGATTTAACCTGGTTCCCATTGCTTTTTGGAAACTTGTCCAAAATGAGAAGTAAAACAACTATCTCTATCAGATACAATAGATATAGGAATTCGACGTAATGAAACTACTTCATTTACATATAGCCTGGCTAATTGTTCCATATCGAAAGTTTCCTTCATTGGTAAGAAACGTACAGATTTGGTTAATCTGTCAACAATCACCCAGATTGTATCATTTCCTTTTCGTGTCTTGGGTAATTTGGTAACAAAGTCCATTGTTATCAATTCTCATTTCCATATTGGCATTTCTAGTTGCTGTAATAACCCTGAAGGTTTTTGATGTTCGGCTTTAACTTGTGAACAGGTCAGACTTTTAGCAACATAGCTGGCTATATCCCTTTTCATTCCTATCCACCAGAAATTCTTTCTTAGATCTTGATACATCTTATCACTTACGGAATGTATAATATACTTAGACTTATGGGATTCTTCTAGAATTCTATGGCGTAGGTTTCCTTGTTTAGGTATCCACATTCTTTTCTTATGGAACTTCCAAATTCCATCTGATCCTTGTTCTAATTCCTTAATCATTCCTCTTAAACCTTCAGCATCGTCCTTGAATGCTGTTTCCTGTACCTCTCTAATTTGCTCATTTAAATCTATCTGCAGATTTAACCTGAGAGAACGTACTCGTTTTGGCTTTTCATGATACTTTCGACTTAAAGCATCAACTACTACATTAGCCTTTCCTGCATGATATTGGATATCACAATCATAATCATTAAGAATTTCCATCCATCGCCTCTATCTCATATTTAATTCTTTTTGCCCAAAAATATAACTTAAACTCTTATGATCCGTGAAGACAACAAATTTATTTCCATATAAATAGGGTCTCCAAATCTTAAGGGCAAAAATTATGGCTCCTAACTCTAGATCATGGGTCGTGTAATTCTCTTCATGTTTCTTAAGTTGTCTAGAGGCATAAGCTATAACCTTTTGACGTTGCATCAACACACATCCATATCCTAATTTAGACACATCACAATAGACTATAAAGTCCTCAGTTCCTTCTGGTAATGCGAGTATAGGTGCGTTGGTTAACCTTTGCTTAAGAATTCTAAAGGCTTCTTCCTGTTTTGGTCCCCATTCAAAATTAACTGATTTGCAGGTCAGTTTGGTTAATGGAATGGCTATTCTAGAAAAATCTTGGATAAATCGTCTATAATATCCTGCCAGTCCAAGAAAACTTCTTACTTCCGTTGGCGACTCAGGGACTTTCCATTTGGTAATCGCCTCGATCTTTTTGGGATCCACATGAATTCCTTCATGATTAACCAAATGTCCAAGGAATTGCACTTCTTGTAACCAAAATTCACATTTTGAGAATTTAGCATAAAACTTCTCTTTT
Organism: Helianthus tuberosus; assembly: GCA_030545235.1. NCBI lineage: Eukaryota > Viridiplantae > Streptophyta > Magnoliopsida > Asterales > Asteraceae > Helianthus > Helianthus tuberosus. Next base: position 152,039,317 of record CM060393.1, read on the forward strand.
CTCAATAATGTCAGAAGTGTATGCAGATGCGCTGCATGTTCTTCTTTACTCTTAGAGAGTAAATTAGAATATCATCTATAAAGACAATTATGAATTTATCCAGGTAAGGCTTACATATCCTGTTCATCATATCCATAAATGCGGCTGGGGCATTGGTTAAACCATATGGCATAACGATAAATTCATAATGATCGTACCTTGTTCTGAAAGCAGTTTTAGGAATGTCCTCTTCCTGTACTTTCAATTGATCATATCCTGAGCATAAATCGATCTTAGAAAAGAATCGCGCTCCTTGAAGTTGATCGAACAGATCATCGATTCTCGGTAGTGGGTACAGATTCTTAATCGTAACCTTGTTCAATTCTCGGTAATCAATGCACATACACATTGATCCATCTTTCTTCTTAACAAACAAAATTGACGCTCCCCATGGCGATGAACTAGGTTGTATGAAACCTTTGGCAAGAAGTTCGTCCAATTGTTTCTTTAGTTCCTGCATCTCTGTGGGTGCTAATCAATATGGTGCCTTGGCAGTCGGTGTCGTTCCTGGTATTAGGTGAATTCTAAATTCAACCTCTCTATCAGGCGGTAATCCAGGTAAGTCTTCTGGAAAAATGTCTGAGAATTTAGATACTATAGGAATATCTTTTAATTCTTTTCCTTTAGTAATAATGATTATGAAAATCATATACACCATTCCTCCTTTCCTTTCATAACTTGTAGCTTTCATCACAGAGATGAATTTTGTCGACCTGGTTGGCTTATCTCCTTTGATTGTGACATTTTTACCACTTGGTGTACTTACTTATACTGACTTTTGATCATATAAAATACTGTCACGATTGGCTACCAACCAATGTATTCCTAATACAACATCGAATCCGGCTAGATTCATTGGGTAAAGGTTAGCAAACAAATAATGGTTCAAAATTTCTATTCTTGCTCCCTGCAAGATTTCACTAATCTTAATGGATTCTCCGTTTGTCGTTTCCACCAGACAATCTTGTCAAAGTTTGGTTAAGGGTTGGTCGAGAAGTTGGTAGAAAGAAGTATTGATAAAACTTTGGTTTGCACCAGAGTCAAATAATACTTTAGCAAAAATATCGTTAACTAAAAACGTACCGGCAATCACATCTGGAATCATTTTGGCATCTTTAGCTGTTAGAACGAATGCTCTGGCATTCTTCTTGGGTCTTTCAGCTGTCTTAGCTTTCCTGGTTTCTGCTAGAGCTAGTTTCTCCCCTATCTGTCAGATTCTATTCCCTTCGTTCACTAAATTTTACCCATACTGACAGAGTTCCTGCACACATTCTTGACTCATTGGTGGGTTTAACGGTGGTTCTGGCACGAGTTCTTTGGGAGTATATAGGGCCGAATACGACCTATTGTCATCTAACCATGGATCATATTCTGAAGAGATTGGGGTTAGGATTCTAGGTAGTTCATTGGGATCGAATGCAGGTATCGGGAATTGGTTTTCCTGGTTGAATTCTAGAATTTGTTGGTCTAGGAATAAGGGTAATAGTGGTGGTTCAGCTCATTGGTTTAGGTTAGAGTTTACTGCGGTAGTGGCTAGCATATGGAAATCTTCTAACTGCCTATCTAGTTCCTCTTCCCATGGTGGCCTATTGACTGCTTCCTGAGTTTAGGCATTCACTTCCCTATTGGCTTTTACTATCGCTCTTTATTGTTGTAATTTCTTCATCCTCTTCCACCTCTCTTGCACTCCTCTATTAAACCATCCTCTCTTTTTGGAAGGGAATAGCTCCTCAAACTGTGCCTTAAAAGTAAATATTACTTCCATCGTATCAGCTGAGTATCCTGAGGGGTTTGGCTGAGATGAGGTTCCTTCATCATTTGGGGAACTAGCTAAGTGACGATAAGCGTCCGATGTACCTTGCTCACTCATACTGTAACTAACAACTAGTCAAATAACACAAAACAATAATATACATATTTACACATAATCACATAAATTATTTCCTAACACATAATTTAAGTGTCAGCAGAACACTTCATTGGCTTAAACCTATGGCTGTAGCTCTGATACTACCTTCTGTCGTAGCCCCCGACCCCCTGCCCCGGGAGGCGGGTGCCGCGAGCACGCAGAGCGGGTGGTACCGGTTTTTATTAATTATGCAGCGGAAAACTTTTATCAGGTCCGTAGTTAGGAAATATTTTTATCAGAGTTAAACACCAAACTTTTATAATACTAAATAAATGGGATAAAACCCAAGTTTCCATTACAATATGTTTATAGGGATAAACCCTAGTTTATTGAAGACAAAATCCTTTTTATTTAGGTAACTTTTATAGCTACTTTTCCAAGCCTTCAGTGCTTTCCAGCTGGCTTCTATTAGCTTCACATTAAGTTACCTGAAACGTGTTTTAAAAAAGGTTTTATCAGCAAGAAATATTGGCGAGTGCATCCCAGTTTAATCAAAACAGTTTTATCACTTTATAGTATTGAGGGCATCCGCAATTACATTTGCTTATATCTATACAATTACCCTTTTCTGGTATTATCAATCCTGACTTGTGGTCATGCTACTATTCCAATAGTAACGAGTTTCAAGTAATGAATGTAAAACCCCATCATACCGGCAGTAATTGTAGAATCACAAATACTCAATTACTGTTAAGTGTAATTTAAAACATTTGAGGTTTTGGTAAAACATTTTGACTCACAAAAATATACTTACAAAAAAGTGACAAAAAAGAGAATGTACTCACATTGTTTACTTATGTAAAACTAAAGCTTCCTGGGAATCTCCTGGTTATTATCTATTAAAATTAAACAACGCACACGTGTTAGTAAAATAACCCAAATCACATTAACCGTACAACTCGAGACAGAACTCCAATGACTGAGTCGGGCAGAGCCTTGACATGCATTACAGAGTCCTATATCAATCAGGTGTAACACGAGACAGAACTCCAATGATTGAGTCAAGCAAAGCCTTGATATGCGTTACGGAGCCCTAGATCGATCGTGTAGGGTAACAAATAGGGTTATAATACTTACAACGAGGCAGAGCTTCGGTTTATAGGGGTATTATTTCCCGAGTTTTCGGACTTTTAGAGATTGCGAGAGAGATTTCAGAATTGAACGTCGAAGAACGACGCCGAAGCCTCCTTTTATAGGCCTAATCGATGGCGGCTCGCGGCCCCCGAGCCCCCACTCCTTCTCTTACGCGGCCCACGAGGAGGGTAGGTTAGGATCTAGCTTTGACTAGTCAGCAGACTAGCCTTGACACGCATGCGACACGTGGCCAAATGCCTTGACCGGCAATCCAAGCCAGTCGCGGCCCGCGACAGACATAAGGGTTTCGGGTCACGGCCCGCGAGACCCTTATATATTTGTTTTTTAATTGATTTTTTAAAATATAAAGGTATTTCGAGCTCGTTTCTTGTATACGGGGTATATAAGGAACGTTTAGGGTCACGTTAAGGGTTATAGGAGGATGAACCTAACAACGAGAATAATGATAGCCGCAGAAGTCTGCAAGGCTATGAATAATGTCATAGCTAACTTCAAAGGATCGAGCACTGTTCATTCTAAGTCCCATTCAATCCCACATTCATCTGCCTGCAAGGAAAGCTCACATTATTCTTCAACTGCGAAGAGTGAGCCAAAGCGGGATGTTAAGGAAAAGTCTCGTGTTGCTAAAGACGGGTGTACTTACAAGTGTTTTGTTTCCTTCAAGCCCCGCAATTTCAATGGGGAGAAAGGGGCTATTGATGCCATGAAGTGGCTAGACGAGATGGAGACTGTGGTTGATATCAGCGGTTGTGCTGATAGAGATGTTGTGAAGTACGTCTCCCAATCATTTAAGGGCGTTTCCCTGACTTGGTGGAAGGCCATGATACAATCAACAGGGAAGATTCTCCTGTATAATCTAGAATGGTCCAAGTTTGTGGACCTCATAAAGGAGACGTACTGTCCACCACCCTATTTGATTACTACGGAATCAAAATGTATTGCGTGTTTCGTAGGTGGTTTGGCACCTAAAATCAAGGTCATGGTGAAGGCTTCAAAGCCTACCTCATATAGGTATGCTGTGGACCTATCCCTTTCCCTCACTCTGGATGCAGTGAGGCAAAAGTCAGTTAAAATTGAGACCGACAGGAAAAGGAAACGGGAGGATGATAACTGTCAGAAATCAAAGAAAGGGAAGTTTGGGTTCAAGAAGAACCAGCAAAGGTCTGATGAAAGACCTGTATGCAAGACCTACAACAAACGGCATTGGGGATAATGTCGTTTAGATCTACAGGTGAAGCCATGTGGCATATTCAAGATAATATGTCATAAGTCCTTGGATTGTAGGGACCTAAACAATGTCGTGTGTTACGGCTGTGGTGACAAAGCCACATTAAGACTAACTGCCCGAAAGCTGCCTAAGAGGGTACTGCAAAGCCCGGAGAGGTTAAGAAAGGAAACGCCCGAGCTTTTTAGCTTACTGCAAGGGAGGCAGTCAATGACACCAATGTCATAATGGGTACGTTCCTCATTAACGATATCTTTTGTTAGTGCAGTAATGTCTATCGCCTCCGTCAATCCAGTTCGTAGCTGTTTTAGAAGAATACAAGATATTATAATGTAATAAGTAGGGAAAAGGCAAGGTGGCAATATTGTAATTAATGAGATTTCTCATTAAGCCCCTTGGCCTATAAATAGAGGACTTAGGGTTAGAGTTTAGAACTTTTGCCACATTTGAGACTTGGAGAGCATAGGAGCTAGAGAGAGAAAGTGGCAAGGTGATTCACGGTTCTTGTACGATTTTCATATCTTCAATCGAATCACAGATTTAGTACGGTTCTTGTGTTCTTCCACGCACGTGTACGGATTCCGCACGTCACACGAGTCGGTTCGCAATCGTTACGGAGTCAAAACCAATCCTACAAGTGGTATCAGAGCAGGAGCTCGATTGCACAGATCTATCACACAGATTCGTACAGGATATCATCAGAATCAGATCAAATTTCATCCAGATTTGTCAAATTTCTTCATTCTTCAATTTTCACTTTTTAGACAGAAAATTGCAAAATTAACATGGCTTTTACGGTTAAAATTGGCTGATTTTTTGATATTATGTGCGAAAATAATTGATCTATAAGCCTACAAAATTTCAGATCAAAACTCCAAGTAATTTGAGAGATATTAAGATTTTTCTATCCGATCTGCTCATCATGTTCGTCATTGTTCTTAGTGATGTTCACCGATCGGATGGCAATCCGATCGGATGACCACCCGATCCGTTGTACATTGAGTTGTTAAAACGTAAGTGTCTAGCCTCGGATTGCAACTCGATCGGATCACCACCCGATCCATTGCAATTCATTAAAAGGTTTGACTTTGTTGACCCACCCGATCGGATCACCATCCGATCGACCAACATAAAGTTTTGGTCGTGTAGTGTCAATCATCGAGTGGTGACTCGATCGGATCATCATCCGATCCTTGTCACTCTCTCACCTATTCAATTGTTGTGCAAACTATTGAGTGGCAATCCGAACAAATTGCCACCCGATCCTAATCATTTCATTTGTTTGTGTTCTAGGTGATTGTCAAAGCATCGTGTAACACCTGTGCCTCCACGGCCATCAAACAAATTCCAAACCAATGAAATATTGTATTTCATACTTGGGATTTGTAAACATATGTGTATCATTTGCACATATCATTTTTTGTTCAATTCCAAACTCTAAATCGCTTTCTGGAAGGTTATACGCGCACCGATGCGTAAATATAACCAGTTTAATGCAACAAACACTCCGGAATAGTGACATAGGCTTAACATACCTTAAATAACCTTTACATAACTTAGAAATAAGTTTTGAAGGATTTGGTATGACAAAAACAAGCTAATTCGCTTACAGGGACTAAACTTGACAAACTGCGAAAGTATGCCAATTTGAACTGTAACAGACATTCCGGAACATGACCATAAGTTAAACACGCCTTAAATATCCTTTACATAGCTTAGAAATAGGCTTTGAGGGGTTCGGTGTGCTAAAATAAACTTTTGGGTCATTCAGGGACTAAAAGTGTCAAAAAGTGCACAAGTTTGCATTTTCGCGCATAACTTACGTTCTGAATACATCCGGACATCCAATAATTTTTGTAAGCACTAAAACATTTTATTTTAGTGTTTGGCATAAGAAAAATCCATTCGTCGCGTCATTTAGATCGCTTTTCGCGCTTATGCGCATTCCGTCGTAATTAAGCGAACATCGCGTTCATACGACCAAACGAACCATCATCCGACATATTTCTGAGCATGTTTCATGTCCACAATGTTTAGGCATCATTTTAGGGCCTTAAAGTTGGCTTTTCGGGCCTTAGAAGTGTCGGAAATGGCCTTAAACACATGCAGGGACTGAAACTGTCATTTCTGAAACTTGTTGTCTGATCAGGACTCTCAGGCGGCCCGCCTGAGTTTTAGCATATCCTGAAGCGGGCCGCGTCCGCCTTCTAGACCAGATTAAATGTTTCTAACATCAGTTTGCAGCTGTTTGATCCTCACCCACACATTCTAAATTGTCTAGTCAGCTGATAAGGATCAAATTTTAGTCACCATAAGGTCCCGACACTTGTACGGGTGGGATTAAGGCACGTTTTCCATGAAACGATCTTAACGGTGGACCTTTTACTATAAATACCCCACCCCCCATGCTTCCAAATTACAAGAACTTTGATTTGAGAAACTCTAAGTTGAAACTATTGTTTCATACCTGAGATTTTTGAATCGAGGTTAGCATTCGGGGACCCTTCGTAAGTATTCTTTCGTTCTTTTCCTTATTTTATTGCTTTTCGAGTCAGAAAGTCAAACTTTGTTTGACTTTCAGCGTTGACCAGTAATGGTCAATGCGAAGTTCGTTTGAACTTCGCAACGTGAGTGTAATCGCGTTGGTTATAGTCCCTTGGGACTATGCCTACTGATTACCACGTTGTCTAGGGTCGTAGGGTAAGCGATCTAATAAATCGCCTATACCTCGAACCCAACACATTTGGTCGATCATTAGGATCCGACCAAACACAGTAGGTGACCATAGTGTATAGGGAATAACCTTCCGAGGTTATACCTTATGGTCACATCGTTTAAATAGTTGTATGATAGTTAGTTTATATGCCTTAGGTAAATTACCAGAATACCCTTTTCATGTATAATTGATAATTAAGTATATGTAACCTAAACTTTTGTCACATAACTGATTATGTAACATGTTTAGGCATATAACACTTGTCATAGGGCTAGTTAGGTGGTCCGAACGTGTTTCACGCGAACGACGCGTTAAAGTAACATAAGCTACCTAAACGGGTCGTAATGGGTCGTAAACACTTAGGTTAGGTTTCATTTAGTATGTAGGCTTTGTTAAACCATATGACACGAGTCTCTATACTCGTTTGGTTTACGAACCCTCATTCTATCAGATCTTCCGATTTAGGTCCGGTTTATTAACATAGTTACCTATATTAGGTGCCGTTTGATATCCGCAATCTCTAGCATTGTTTGGTTGTTACTCAAGGATTACTAAGCAATCTCAGGTGAGTACATAGACCCATCTTTTACTGTTTTCCAAACTGTTTTGGGGTGAAACACATGTGCCTACTTGTTACTTTCATGCTTTACATGTTTTCACATCATATACCTGCTATGTTCGTTAGTACATTATAGTACATGATTTCATTACATTTCATGCTATGTATGCCCATTGCGTGCATACTTAGTACATCGTTTTACATTTACATTTTATGCTATGTATGTCCATTGCGTGCATACTTAGTACATCGTTTTCATCACATGCTTACATTTTGTTATGACATTTGGGTTGTTTACAATGGAACAATACATTCATTAACATTAGCTACGCCGTTCGTTAGTAGGTAGTGGTACCATAGGAATTGACAACTCCCGTTCCGGACATCCCAGGGAAAGGGGATGAAAGGAATGACCGAATTCGATATACATAAGCACAGATAGACCTTTAAGTGGTTTAAGGGTTTATCGCCTCAGTCTCAAGGCTTGGATGTATGCATTATAACAATACCGTATAGATGTTTGTATCAGTATAGCATGCATTCACACAAAACATAACTTTAATTTAAACCAAGTTTTACTTCAATACTATGTTCTTGTGCATATGGTTTAGTGATATTTATCACTAGCCATAGAGATCAGTTTGGTTACACATTACATGATTTACATTGATCATGCATTTACACATTACATGATTTACATTGATCATGCATTTACACATTACATGATTTACATTGATCATGCATTTACACATTTCATGATTTACATTGATCATGCATTTACACATTACATGATTTACATTGATCATGCATTTACACAAAACATAACTTTGATTTAAACCAAGTTTTACTTCAATACTTTGTTTTTGTGCATTTCACCTATGGTTTAGTTGATGCGTTTTCACTAGCCATACATATCATTTAGGTTACACATTACATGATTTACATTGATCATGCATTTTGACATATTATTCAATACATTTGACAAATTCATCTATACATGGACAATTTACATTGGCGGTTTGTTTGGGTAAGTGATTTAAGTAACGAGGCGTGTGTAATATGATACAAGCATGGTGGATACGCCGTTGGTACTTCATATATATAAGTGTTTGTATGATATTACATATTGTAGCGTTATTTGAATCATTTCAATTTGAGACATAGAACATTTTATACAAATAACATATTTTTCACAAGACATTGATTTACAAACAACTTATGTCACACCCCCAAAATCCACACGCGGAGTATCACCGCTTGGAGGCGTGACTGACCAGGCTCAAGCCACCAATCATATTGAACAAGCATGTAAGTAAACATAATTTAACCAAACAATATGAAAGGTGTTCAAAACCAAAGCATAGTTAAGTGTTTAGCGGAAGCATAATTGTAAAACCCATTGGAAGTATTAAATATGAAATAAAGTAATGTTCATAGCATGGCACACACTGCCATGTCCCACAACGACCGTTCCTCCCTGTGCAAGCTCCTTGAGTACCTAATGTCCTGCAAGGCATGTAGCAACGAATCAACAACAAAGTTGAGCGAGTTCACAGTTGGTGTTCATTGTTAAGTTGTTTCAAAAACCAGGAATTCATTTGTAAGTTGTAAGTTAATCAGTTTACCCTGTTTCCCAAACATATCCATAGTTGGTGGGGGCTTCCCCATGTTAACCACTAGACCTGTTTACCATATCGACCACTGACTGAAGTAAGTTGGTGCCCTGACGTCAATGTCTATCATCATTGACTAGTGCCCAGATCCATTAGTTCACGCCCGTCCTCTGCGGCACGGTGTGAGGCTTGTCAAACCTAAATAGCGCTATCTAACTAATGACCCGCTCGCCATTGGCCCGGCGATTAAGTCGATATAAAAGGAGGGACTTCATGATAGAGAGTTTTGGTCTAGTATCCGTGTTGTCACCCTTCAGTAAAGAGGGTGTGTACGTAATCCCCAAAATAGATGATTACGCACGTTCCAATCAAATCCTTATCCATGTTGTCACCCTTCAATAAAGAGGGTGTGTACGTGTTCCAAACCAGGAGATCACACAGTTTCAGTTCAAATCCTTTACCCATTCCCAACCCCTGGGAATCCCATGCCTTGTAGAAAGTGTGAACTCACCTTTGATTTGCTCGGTAGATTATGTTACGTAAGGTTACTTGTTCCTCGTTGGTCACCCGGACCCTAGTGTGGTTACCAGTAATAATTAGTTTCGTTTACACAGAATTCACTTACTTAATGTATATTTTCCACATATGATAGGCAAGTATGGCACGCATTATCATACAGATCACAACGAACATTCGGGTCACATGTATTTTCCACATTATCAAATCATTCATCATAACACCACACATTAACAGTTCACTCTTAAATCAAAGAATCATGCATACGTTAACAATATCTCATAATAATTCATAACATTCCCTAAACCTTTTAGTTACAACTAGGTCTTGTACCAAACTGTATAAGGCCCAGTAGAAAAAAAATCCAATTAGATTATATCAATTCAATTTAATCAACTAAAGTCAACCTATACAAGTTATAATTCTACCAAGCAGGTTTCAGGTATTTAGATATCAACAATTTTTACTTTGTTTTGTACCCACTTCATTATAAGTTGCCACATCATACTATCAACAACTATGCGGATGTAATCAGTAGCAATGGATCGGCACATTAACATAAAATACATATCTTCACAGCTATGATCGAAACAAAAACTACAAGAAAGATCGGTTTCATATTCACACTTATCGATTCACAAGGTTCATACGTAGTCGGTCCGAATCAGTTATGTGTTCCTCACTTATAAACAACCAGTCTAGGAACATGCTTAACCATATTATCTTGCAAACAAAGTCATGATTAAGATTCACATATAAACACAACGTAACCGTTACTTCACAGTTTTCATAACAAGTCTAACACATACTTCGTTCACAACTGAACTTTGAAAACAATTCTCATGCGCATTTATATATACCTAAAATCAACTTTATCATGTCACGATGCACATAAAACTAAAGTCTAGATCGAACCGATGCACATAAAACTAACAACAGCTTCATGTATAAGTCTAATTTCTTGCAAAGCTTAAAGTCGAGATCGAACCGAAACCGAGATAACGAAACCTTAATATGAGACTACGAAGTGGGGAGGCACTTACGGTGGTGATCTTGGGTGATATAGTTTCGGTGTGTACAGGCGTCGAAGAAGGAAAGAAGAAGAAACGGCAGCGAACGGTGCTTCCTCTAGGGTTTTCGATGTAAGGGACGATGGGTGGGGGTTTCCTCCTGCTGCCGCCGTATGGTTAAGGGGAGGTGGAGTCGTGGAGTTGTGTGATAAGGGTATATTACTTGATAACATGCATATAATATGAATACTAAAACAGAATGGTGAATGGCGGTTATGTAAATGGGCCATAGGAGGTAGGCTTGGGTGTTGATTGGGCTGCACCTTCATAACGTGAAGATTACATGTGCCAGCAACATTTTTTTTTTCATCAATTTGTAAACCTACAATTATTATCATAATTGTTTTTAACTTAAATAACTAATATATGCATAATATATTGATAATGTAAATATACATTATTCATGCTATGATTAGGACCTCATAGGTTTCGGGTTTCACAAGAGAGTTGAATCGACATGCACCTGGTTCGAACACTTCGGGTCGGTTCAACGTGATGTGGATCAATTCATCAAATAATAGAAACGTTTGATTCAATTAATTAATAAAAGCGAAGTAGACGGTTTTTACCTTGAAGTTACGGGTTGTCACATCATCCCTAAGTTGAAGGACATTTCGTCCCGAAATTTAGCACGTAGTTACTGAGGAAGCTAGTTAAGTTGCGTGGTTTCCTGGTTTTTCTTGGGGTGTCACAACTTAACTTATACAAACTCATTTTTTTACATGGTTATTCATTTAACCATGCATTATTTCTCTTATTTATACATATCATCTGATCTTATCGTTTTTCAAATGATTTACAAAACAAAGCAAATTACAAGGTTCATGACTAAACATTTTCTCAAACATAAGTCATGAAACCTATTTTCACAAAACCTATGTATCTCACAGGCATTTTTATGCTGACGTACCTATTTTCACATGTGTTTTTCAGGAGCTGTTGCATAAGATGATCAAGATACACATAGGCAGACTTGGGCTTTAGTGACAATAAAAGATGCAAGACTAGTTAATTATGTTGTATTTCTTTGTTTGTTAAGACATTGTAACACTTTTAATCAATAAAACGAAACTTAAATTTCCATGGTTGTGAAACATTAATTCTGTTTCAACACTCCCCGATGTTTCCGCCACGTTTTGTATGTTCTACGTGGTCGGGGTGTGACAGAAAAGATGGTATCAGAGCTAATGGTTATAGGGAATTAGGTTATTAGTAATGCTTTGACCTAGTCTATAACCTTCTTAGGACCCTAACGCGAGTTTACTTGCGTTTAGTCATAAAACACTACTGTCACCTATCCTTAGGCGACAACCACAACAAGAACATAAATTTCAAAACCGCTTTGAAAATTAATCATCTGTTCTAGGATGATTGATTACTAGGTTTTGAACCCTCTATTGTAAGGTTTTGAACTCTCTATTATATGGTTTTGAACCCCTTTGAGTTTTCAAAATCTCGTCAAGGTTTTGGGTTTTAAATAATGTGAACACGTGCAAACTGGAAGGGTGAATGCCTGTATTCTGGGTTTTCTGTCTAGGCAAGCACTTCGTATACATCTCATCAGACGCGAGACCAGTTGTGCTTACCTGGGAATTCTTGGAATGAGTGTTCACTTATAGGCGAGCATGTCTTCGCGATACATTATTTTTGACCCATTTACTTTGATTTGTCACCATCTCATTTGTTTGCCTTAGGTAACAAACAAATGACCACAATTTTCATTCGTTACCATTCTGTATTGATTATCCAATAACCTTTCACTCGTTTCTTCAACTGTCTTTCATTTCCTTCTAGAATGTCTATTCCTCTCAGCACTGGTCAAATGCCCGAACGAACAGCCAAATTTGTTCAGCAAATAGGCGAAGTGATTCAGAAGACTGTGGATTTAGGCATTGCCATGGCTCGTCTCAACAATGAAGCCTCTCGTCTCGACAATGAAGCCACTCAAGAGCCACTAAAGGAAGCAGAAGTCAAGCCTGCACCAAAATCAAGGAAGCGTAAGGCTTCAAGGAAACCCGCAGCGGTTACACCAAATCAAGCGGGACCTAGCCAGGTAGCGATGCCACCAGCTAGGAAGCCGTACTTGGGAACTGCCCCATGGTGCAAGCGATGCAACCGTCATCATTTAAACCTCATACCCTGCTCTAAATGTACCTACCGTGGACAGTGGGGACATCTGATTAACATATGCCGCTTTGCCATCCAAAACAAAGCTGCTACCCAACTTCAAGTCAACCCTACTCAAGCTCGTTTTCCGCGTGCTACTTGCTACAACTGTGGCGATACGAGCCATTTCAGGAACAAATGCCCAAAGCTTGCTAATGCAAATCCAACCCACGGATGAGCAGTTGGCTGATTAGAAGATGTTGTTGTCTTATGCTTTTGTTTCTTCTATTTCTTGTAATGTGAAACAATCTGTTTGATTATAAATAAATTGTTGTTCACAGTTCTGATATACGAGTGTAGTTACATGTGTGTATGACTTTTCCTATGATACCTACATCAAGGAACTATGTTCCTTATAAACTACTCTTGTGATTTCTCTTTTTCAAATGATCGCTCATTATTCCCTCGAAAATTTTAAGTACTTGTTTCACTCTAAGAAACGAAGTACAAGAAATAAAGGGAAATTATGAGTAATCGTGCTTTTTGCACATCTATGCCATTACATCCTTGGTTAGATAACTAAGGGTATTATCAAATCTCATACCCATTACGTTTTGATTTTTCAACATACACAGTACAAGTATTTCAAAACAATCTTCATGATCTCAAAACATTTCATATAGTTTGAAAACAATTTTTCTAGATACATTGTCTAGGTTATTTCAAAAACATTGGCCATGTTATCAAAACCAACCTTTCTAATTTCAAAATATTTCATATAGTCTGAAGACAATATTAACACAATACATTTTCTTATCAAGTGCATGATTTCGAAAAGCATCATTCATGTCTTTCAAAAACCTTATACATGATTTCAAAATTCATCTCGCATGATTTTAAAACATTTTAGTAAATATATCTATCTAATACACCTACTTTATGATTTCAAAAGTATTATATATAAGGTTTCAAAAACGTTAAACACATTTTTCTTAAAGGAACCCCATGCATAGTTTTCAAAAATATTTTTCTTCATACATTGACTTAACTTTCAAATTTCGCTTCATATGTCGCCTTGGCATATCAGGCATCTCAACTTCATAAGCATTTTTACTTCATGTTTTGACATAAGCACATCCCGTGCAAGGTTTCAAAACATCTTCAACTTCTAAAATCCATATGGGATCTTTTTATCTTCACAATTAGATCCTTGTGGATGAATATCATTCAAATCGGAGTCCTTAATTGGATTCCTTATGTACCTAAATTCGAACATTTCGGTTCCTTATAATCGAAATCGAATTTTTCTTTTAAAAATCTTTCTATCTTTATAGTTGGATTCTTGATAACGTTTAAAGTACCAAATGAAATCCACGGAATGGGTTCCTAGTGTGCTTTAAATGCATGTACGCAATTAACAAGACAAGTTAACAAACAATTTTGTGGTTATGTGATTATGTGTTTACATATTTGGTGTTTTCATTTATGCATTTTTGTGTTTTTGGTATACTCTGAGTATTCATTATCCAAATCCTCGTAGAATCTTTCATATCTTCATATGAGGGATTCGTAGTAGGATATTCAAAAAGGTACTACCTTAAATCCTAAATGGGCTTCTATGTAATAGTTAAGACCCTTGGATTATATAGTACTACTCCATGATTCATAAGAGACCTTTTAATGGTCTAGTCAAAAGGATTGATTCACAATTTGGTGAAAGAACGACATCTAGTGATGTAGCTGGACAGACTCCTTGATAGTCTATTTAGACCATTTATTGATTTAATTAAAAGGACTCTATGGCGGTCTAGTCACACTCATCACAGGATTGTTCATTTGGTTTTACCCTACACATTATAAAATAGACTGTGTGAACTATGCAAGGAATTGTCTAATTATGGACGCGTACATAATTATGAAATTTAGTGCACAGAAACCCAGTAAGGTTTATTATGTGTAAGAACCGATAGTGACAACAATAACAAAATGAGAACGATGTAATGGAGGTACGGTGGACGCACCAATGACGCTTCATATACTTGTATATAAGTATCCCTCTTACATTGCAATCATGATGTTATTAAAGATTACTAGAAGTTCAGAACCCTAACCAATGTTGTTTGATCTTTTCAACTTTATGTTTTAAACTCTCACAAGTTTCCTCTAAATAAATTTCGGGACGAAATTTCCTAAAGTAGGGGAGACTGTAACACCTGTGCCTCCACGGCCATCAAACAAATTCCAAACCAATGAAATATTGTATTTCATACTTGGGATTTGTAAACATATGTGTATCATTTGCACATATCAATTTTTGTTCAATTCCAAACTCTAAATCGCTTTCTGGAAGGTTATACGCGCACCGATGCGTAAATATAACCAGTTTAATGCAACAAACACTCCGGAATAGTGACATAGGCTTAACATACCTTAAATAACCTTTACATAACTTAGAAATAAGTTTTGAAGGCTTTGGTATGACAAAAACAAGCTAATTCGCTTACAAGGACTAAACTTGACAAACTGCGAAAGTATGCCAATTTGAACTGTAACAGACATTCCGGAACATGACCATAAGTTAAACACGCCTTAAATATCCTTTACATAGCTTAGAAATAGGCTTTGAGGGGTTCGGTGTGCTAAAATAAACTTTTGGGTCATTCAGGGACTAAAAGTGTCAAAAAGTGCACAAGTTTGCATTTTCGCGCATAACTTACGTTCTGAATACATCCGGACATCCAAAAATTTATGTAAGCACTAAAACATTTTATTTTAGTGTTTGGCATAAGAAAAATCCATTCGTCGCGTCATTTAGATCGCTTTTCGCGCTTATGCGCATTCCGTCGTAATTAAGCGAACATCGCGTTCATACGACCAAACGAACCATCATCCGACATATTTCTGAGCATGTTTCATGTCCACAATGTTTAGGCATCATTTTAGGGCCTTAAAGTTGGCTTTACGGGCCTTAGAAGTGTCGGAAATGGCCTTAAACACATGCAGGGACTGAAACTGTCATTTCTGAAACTTGTTGTCTGATCAGGACTCTCAGGCGGCCCGCCTGAGTTTTAGCATATCCTGAAGCGGGCCGCGTCCGCCTTCTGGACCAGATTAAATGTTTCTAACATCAGTTTGCAGCTGTTTGATCCTCACCCACACATTCTAAATTGTCTAGTCAGCTGATAAGGATCAAATTTTAGTCACCATAAGGTCCCGACACTTGTACGGGTGGGATTAAGGCACGTTTTCCATGAAACGATCTTAACGGTGGACCTTTTACTATAAATACCCCACCCCCCATGCTTCCAAATTACAAGAACTTTGATTTGAGAAACTCTAAGTTGAAACTATTGTTTCATACCTGAGATTTTTGAATCGAGGTTAGCATTCGGGGACCCTTCGTAAGTATTCTTTCGTTCTTTTCCTTATTTTATTGCTTTTCGAGTCAGAAAGTCAAACTTTGTTTGACTTTCAGCGTTGACCAGTAATGGTCAATGCGAAGTTCGTTTGAACTTCGCAACGTGAGTGTAATCGCGTTGGTTATAGTCCCTTGGGACTATGCCTACTGATTACCACGTTGTCTAGGGTCGTAGGGTAAGCGATCTAATAAATCGCCTATACCTCGAACCCAACACATTTGGTCGATCATTAGGATCCGACCAAACACAGTAGGTGACCATAGTGTATAGGGAATAACCTTCCGAGGTTATACCTTATGGTCACATCGTTTAAATAGTTGTATGATAGTTAGTTTATATGCCTTAGGTAAATTACCATAATACCCTTTTCATGTATAATTGATAATTAAGTATATGTAACCTAAACTTTTGTCACATAACTGATTATGTAACATGTTTAGGCATATAACACTTGTCATAGGGCTAGTTAGGCGGTCCGAACGCGTTTCACGCGAACGACGCGTTAAAGTAACATAAGCTACCTAAACGGGTCGTAATGGGTCGTAAACACTTAGGTTAGGTTTCATTTAGTATGTAGGCTTTGTTAAACCATATGACACGAGTCTCTATACTCGTTTGGTTTACGAACCCTCATTCTATCAGATCTTCCGATTTAGGTCCGGTTTATTAACATAGTTACCTATATTAGGTGCCGTTTGATATCCGCAATCTCTAGCATTGTTTGGTTGTTACTCAAGGACTACTAAGCAATCTCAGGTGAGTACATAGACCCCTCTTTTACTGTTTTCCAAACTGTTTTGGGGTGAAACACATGTGCCTACTTGTTACTTTCATGCTTTACATGTTTTCACATCATATACCTGCTATGTTCGTTAGTACATTATAGTACATGATTTCATTACATTTCATGCTATGTATGCCCATTGCGTGCATACTTAGTACATCGTTTTACATTTACATTTTATGCTATGTATGTCCATTGCGTGCATACTTAGTACATCGTTTTCATCACATGCTTACATTTTGTTATGACATTTGGGTTGTTTACAATGGAACAATACATTCATTAACATTAGCTACGCCGTTCGTTAGTAGGTAGTGGTACCATAGGAATTGACAACTCCCGTTCCGGACATCCCAGGGAAAGGGGATGAAAGGAATGACCGAATTCGATATACATAAGCACAGATAGACCTTTAAGTGGTTTAAGGGTTTATCGCCTCAGTCTCAAGGCTTGGATGTATGCATTATAACAATACCGTATAGATGTTCGTATCAGTATAGCATGCATTCACACAAAACATAACTTTGATTTAAACCAAGTTTTACTTCAATACTATGTTCTTGTGCATATGGTTTAGTGATATTTATCACTAGCCATACAGATCAGTTTGGTTACACATTACATGATTTACATTGATCATGCATTTACACATTACATGATTTACATTGATCATGCATTTACACATTACATGATTTACATTGATCATGCATTTACACATTACATGATTTACATTGATCATGCATTTACACATTACATGATTTACATTGATCATGCATTTACACATTACATGATTTACATTGATCATGCATTTACACATTTCATGATTTACATTGATCATGCATTTACACGTTACATGATTTACATTGATCATGCATTTACACAAAACATAACTTTGATTTAAACCAAGTTTTACTTCAATACTTTGTTTTTGTGCATTTCACCTATGGTTTAGTTGATGCGTTTTCACTAGCCATACATATCATTTAGGTTACACATTACATGATTTACATTGATCATGCATTTTGACATATTATTCAATACATTTGACAAATTCATCTATACCTGGACAATTTACATTGGCGGTTTGTTTGGGTAAGTGATTTAAGTAACGAGGCGTGTGTAATATGATACAAGCATGGTGGATACGCCGTTGGTACTTCATATATATAAGTGTTTGTATGATATTACATATTGTAGCGTTATTTGAATCATTTCAATTTGAGACATAGAACATTTTATACAAATAACATATTTTTCACAAGACATTGATTTACAAACAACTTAACTTATACAAACTCATTTTTTTACATGGTTATTCATTTAACCATGCATTATTTCTCTTATTTATACATATCATCTTATCTTATCGTTTTTCAAATGATTTACAAAACAAAGCAAATTACAAGGTTCATGACTAAACATTTTCTCAAACATAAGTCATGAAACCTATTTTCACAAAACCTATGTATCCCACAGGCATTTTTATGCTGACGTACCTATTTTCACATGTGTTTTTCAGGAGCTGTTGCATAAGATGATCAAGATACACATAGGCAGACTTGGGCTTTAGTGACAATAAAAGATGCAAGACTAGTTAATTATGTTGTATTTCTTTGTTTGTTAAGACATTGTAACACTTTTAATCAATAAAACGAAACTTAAATTTCCATGGTTATGAAACATTAATTCTGTTTCAACACTCCCCGATGTTTCCGCCACGTTTTGTATGTTCTACGTGGTCGGGGTTTGACACATCGGATACCCGCTCGATCGAGTAGCCACCAGATCCAAGGCACATAGTCACCTGATTGAGTAGCCGCCCGATCCAAGGCACTTTGTCACCCGATCGGACAACATCTCACCCGATCGGACAACATCTCACCCGATTGGACAGATTGTCACTCGATCGGGTCACCACCCGATCCAAGGAACACTGTCACTCGTTCGGATCACCACCCGATCCGCTGCCACCCGATCATTGTTACTCTGTTGACTTTTGTTGACCCACTCGATCGGATACTCGTCCGATCCAATTGTTTGATAGTGTTTGAACTGGTCATTTTGTTTGACCGTGATTCAGGTGATTCGAAGTGATTCAAGGTGATAAACAAGGAATATCATGGCTGAAGAATTCTGCAACACGTTTTACAAGGCGTTCACGTCCGAGTCTTTCGAAACCTCAACCGTTACACCCAAATCAATAACAAAAACAATTAATGATAATATTAAACATGATAATTTCTATGGAACCTATTCAAAACCCCCTAAACTTGAGAATATAGAAGACTATACATGGTGGAAAGAGAGATTCCTGAACTGGACCAAGGCATATGCTCACGAGAGCTGGTTCTGCTTAGAGTTTGGATACAGTCGACCGATCAATGACAAGCATGAAGAGATACATCTCAATGATCTTTCCGATGAAGACAAACAAAAATTCTCATATGAGCAGAAGATGATAGCATTGATTCAACAATCTATCCGAGATGATATATTTTCATTATTATATCATGATGGGTCATCAAAATCGGTTTGGGAAGCATTAAGGGTTAAAGCTGAGGGTGGCAAACAAATTAAAAAGAATAAAATTGCTTTGTTAAAGAAAGAGTTTGATTTGTTTGATAGTTTAAAGGGAGAGACAGTGAGGCAAATGATTGAACGTTTTTGTCATTTAAAAATTGAGTTGGACATATTTGGATTTGTGAAAACACGTGAGGAAGTAATTGACAAAATAATTGAAACATTACTACGAGCTGATCAGTGGCAAACGTTTGTTTTTTTTTTGAAAAATGATGTTTTATATGATACAATTACTCTTGATGTGTTAATTGAAAAGATTGAAACTCATGAGCTTGAATTGCATAAACAAAAAAATATGAACAGTTCTTCACATCAACATAATGTTGGTCTTTATTACAAAGGTAGCACACCTCCGGTGAAAGTTGGCGAATCACCAAAGACAGCATTCAGTGTTGAAAAATCAAAAGAACCACAGAAAAGTTCATCAAGCTACAATCCAGGATATCATTCATCTTCTTCAAAAGCAAACCCTAAAGAATCTGAAGAAATTCTTTGCAACATTGCTTTAAAACTGATGAATTCTCCGGCTATGAGCATCAATGCAGCTAAACAACAAATAAGTTTTCTGGCATCTGTGTTAGAGTCATACGAAGGTTTAGTATCTGGAAAAATTGGAAACTCAGAGCTGACAAAGGAAGACTACGACCAGATCGACCCAACATAAATGGAACTCATTGACATACGCTGGTGTTTAGCAAGTTGCATTCGAAGAGCTCAGAGGTATATGGAGATTACTGGGAAGCAGTCAATAGGTGATCCGTCAACAAAGCTGGGATTCGATAAATCCAAAGTGACCTGCTTCAAATATAAGCAAAAAGGTCATTTCAAAAGAGAATGCAAAAATTCTGAAGTTGACGAAACTGAGAAACCTTTCAATGATGATTATTACCGCAAGGCAATTTACCACCGTAGCAAAGAAGAGCCGAAACTGATTGAAAATAATCCCAAAGAGAAGTCAAGAGCATGTGCGGTAATCCATGATGATGAAGGGTTTGACTGGAGTGAATTTCTTCCCGAAGATGATCTTGTTGATGATCGTCTCACAGTTCATGGCAGAACTGTATCAAAGAGCAAACATAATGCTTTTGTTGCTGAAATCAAGGAGAAAACACGAGAAGAAATACTGAAAGAGAAAACCGAAAGAGAAAGATTCTTTGCTGGTTGCAGAATTGAGAAAATGCACGAAGAATACGAAGATGCAAAGTACTGTGGAAGATACAACAAGAAGAGAGATTGCTATGTCAACAAAAATGGTGATCCTGTCGTTCACAGAAAAGATGTGGTTTTCAATGATGTTCTTGTAGTAATTCCTCTGTCCGGCGAATACTATTCAAATGTTGCGAAAGATAAAACTTATCTGAAAAGACTGGACAAGATAATTCATGATGTAATGACAGCAAGTCTGAAGAAGAGGGATGAAGAAAGAATGAAGAAGAATGTTGAAGAGTTGGTAACTGATTTGAAGAAGGTAGCTGAGGAAGAGAAGGTAGAAGAAAAAGTTGTTGAAAAAGAAGCTGTTACTGAAGAATAGCAGGTTGAAGAAGAGATGAAGAAGAAAGAAGAAGAAGTTGAAGTGAATGATGGTGCTGGTGCTAGTATTGGTGAGGGACAGCAGAAGAGAGAAGCTGATCAGACACAAATGGAAGTGAAAGCCGAAGTGCCAATCACTGAGGTAAAAACTGATTCTGAAGTCTTAAATAGAACTGCTGAACAGTGCAAGAAATGCATGGAAACGTGCAGTGCTTGTACTGAAAAAGATGAAAAGTTCAGAACAAGAAATCTAGAATTTAATAAAATCGAAGAAGTTTTCAATAATAAATGCAAAGAAATGTTTGAAAATGAAAAAGTTTTAAAAGAAAATGATGAAAAACTAACACAAAGGTGCAAGAGTTTAGAAAAAGAAGATGAAATTTTGAAAGAAAAGGTTTCGAAAATGATAGAAGAATGTGTTAAAAAAGAAAATGCATGTCAGGAAATGAAAAAGGATTATGATTCGATAAAATTGGCTTACCACATTACAAAAAATCATATGAAGGTTTGAAGAGTCAAATGAAACTTGTTCAATCTAGATTGAGATACTGTTCTGAAACAACTGATACGCTAAAGAGACAGTATTCAATAAAGCAACAGGTTGTTAATTCTTATATTGAGGATGTTGCTAAGTTGAAGCGTCAAATAGCCGATTTAGAACAGAATAACAACAAGTTAAAAAGTTATCATGCGTCATCATATGTGCTTGAAAGAATTTTCAACATAAAACCAGGTGATGATGATTCTGAGAAAAACAAAAAGGGTATTGGTTCTGAGTATCATCAAGTTCCTCCACCGGAAAAGTTTGCATTTTATGATGATGAGAAAGTCGAAAAAGCTTTCAACATGGTCGATCAATTGCCAGATAACATTGACGTAACCTATTCCAAATCTGATGATTCATGTGATTCAGAGGTGGTAGGTAAGGTCGTTGAAAGTGTGTTGAAAGTAGAGTCGGTTAAAACGGGTAAATCTGAATTACAGGATGAAAATGAAGGTAGTTTTCATGAAGAATATCTGAAAAACTCAAAATCTAAGAAAAATTTGAATGATGATTCAAAAGGATTAGTTTATACCATGATTGGATCAGACAAATTATTCTTAGATATTGTATTCCCGATTCAGAATGTGATTTCAGAAAAGATTGATAAAGTTTTCAAAATGGTTGAAATTGAAAAATCTGAAATTCCAAAGTTTGCTGGAAAAGGTCACAAAACTTTTATAACAAACCTGGTTTCAAGAAGAAAAACATGAAGGCTGGGTTGGGTTATAAGAAGAAACAAAGTTGGAATAAAAATGAAAAATTAAATTATCCGAAAAAGACGAATTTTGTTCACGGAACAAGTTCCGAAGAAGAGAAAGAACTCAAATTTAGATGACAGTCTAATGAAGAGTTCTATGCTCAGAAAAAGAAACAACAACAGGTCAAAGATGTGTCAAAGAGAACTTGTTTCAAATGTGATCAAACAGGACATCTTGCTCGCAAGTGTCCAAATCTAAAACCTGTTGATGTTGAGACGAAAAAGAAATCTGATGTTGGGAATCAGAAGTCAACCAAGTTTGATTCAAAGCAAACTTGGAAGCCAAAAATGTCAAGGGCTGACTCACAACAAACATTAAAACCAGTGACACCCAAATTAAGAACAACAAAAAGTTGGAAAACAACTGATGATGCAACAAAACCAAACCAGTTTTGGAAACCAAAAGTTGTTGTTCAAAATCAAAATGTTCAAAATGAATCACATTTTTACAAGAGAAGTGCTTCAAAAGGTCAAAACTGGGTGGTTAAGATACAACCTACTTTGGAAAAGAAAACTAAAGCAAAAGATGAAAAGTTGTTTGTTCAAAACGACGATAATTTTCCAAGATTGAATGAAACTTATTGTGTAGAAATGCCTAAGGTCAAACAGACCTGGGCTAACCTGTTCAAGTAATTGAGTAATTTGAATGTGCAGGTGCTTCAGAGAGAGGATGAAAGTCAAATCAATGAAAGAAGCAGCTTGGCACAGGAGGAGAAGGCTGCTGATCCCTTCAACTGAGAAACAGGGAGTTTGATTTCTGTACATAAATAAACAATATTTCAAAAACCGTAAAAATTGAAAATTTAAAATCCAAAAATATGTTTTTATTTTGTCAAAAATTTGAAAAATAAAAAATATGTTTGTTTTTAAATTTTGTCAAAAATAAAAAATTCAAAAATATGTTAGTTGAATACGCCGAAACCCTCACAGCTGAACAAACATGATTAATTTCACTAGATTGAAAAACGGTTTTCAAACTGTAAAATATCAATGTGTTGTAAATCATGGGGGTAATTGCTGCTTTACTTGTTATATATATATATATATATTTTTTTTTTTTTGCAAAACAGAGCATGAAAAACAGAAAATGGATGGCGAGATAAAGCTATCTACATCGGTTTGTCAAATTCTCTTTGAATGTTTTGAATTTTAGGGGGAGTATGAAATTCAGAAAATCCAAAAACATTTGAAAATTTGAAAAAGCCAAAAACATGATAAAATTCAAAAATGAGTTTTTGTGTAAAAAGAGGAAATGATAGTACATCAGTAGACAATCACAGTGCGCTAAACATATGGAATGTCAAATGTGATAAGCGGTCTCACTGATGATATGCCAATAGGTTTTTATACGCTTAGTAGATTGTTTTCGAGATATAAACCTAAATATCAATACTTACTTATCTCGTGGGGAACGTCTCTCGGATATATGGGTAACCCCCGAAATCTTGTTTGAGAGATTGCCTGATTCTGAGATACTAGGTCTTTATACTGTTTGATATCTGGGGTATTATACCTGGTCTTCTGATACTGCGGAAGTAATGGCCTAGACCTCGTATAATACTTTACGCGCTTTAAAAGCTTACCCTCTGCATAAAAATTGAAAAATATCGAAAGATATGAATGAATTGCAGTTGAAGAAAAGATTCCCTAAAGGGAACACACCTAAAGTCGAGCCTTCATCTCTTTAACTGAACGGAAGTTCATACCTGAGCTCTCAAGGTCTCACACTAACCCAGAGAACATATATCAAATTGGTATACTCACCTGTAAGACTGAATCTAGGGAATTTTGATACGGGAGTATATTCTGAGGCGGGACACGCGAATAAGTTAAGTCCTTAAAACACTAAATTCGTATCTCGAATCGATTGAACTTTGTGTGAAAATTTAAGTGGATCAGTATACTGACAATCTAAGTGAATCGTTTAGAACTTAAAGTGTTTAAAGCTCAATGGTACTAGTGATTTTTCATAAACTGATATGATACTCTGACGCAAACTCAAACAAAAATATTGTCTGTAAACATGTTTGTAAATATTTCTTTACTGCTTTACGTTTCAGAAAAAAAATGATTCCGCTTTAGTTTCGACAACCGATGTCTGAGAGCTGAATTTCAAAATCTAAGTATGCTGATTGTGTCTCTGAAAATAAACAAGTTCATTAATTTGAAACTTGAAGTTTTATCTAAAATCAAAAACAGTTTGTGAAATCTCCAAGGTCATTAAGTTGGACTTGGATGATTAACTGTGAGGTATTTGGATTCTTAAATTGTAAAAATATACTGTAAAGAGCTAGGTTTCGATTGTGGATTCTTAATACTGCCAAATCTATGAACATTGTTGATAGGGGGAGAGTATCAAGTAACCTGGATATATTCATATTTTTATATTTAGAGCCAGGTTCTTGATTAAAAAGTGTTTGAGAGCTAGGTCACGATTCCTGGACAACCAAAAAATGCTTTCACTGTCAAAATATTTTAGCTTATGCTAAGAGAGCCAAGATTTTCAATCCTGGATGTTCAAAATGCTTTTACTTATAAATGTTTGAGATCTGCAGATGTTATTCCAGATTACGATCCCGATAGCCGAGTCTAAGGGGGAGTCTGAAGACGAGCTCAACGCAAGGGGGAGCGTGCATTCAAGGAGCCAGGTAACTATCCTGGAGGAGCTTGTATCCGGAAAGCCAGGTGTCGATCCCAAAAGCACGGAAGCTTGACGAAAGGGGGAGCCTAAAGAGTCTACTGAATAGGGAGCTGAAGCTGAAGACAGATCCACGGGGATTCTGTTCGAGAAAGAGGGAGTCTGTGTTGCTGAATATGTGATAAAGCTTCAAGAAGACTGTCACACCCCAACCGAGATGGCGGAATCATCGGGGCGCGGCACTGAGCGAAACAGATTGTCCATGAGTATCCATAACAACTATTAGTTACCAGATATTTAAAATGTTATATCCCATACCATAACATATCTAAATAAAACAATTATTACAAATAATTGTCTCATAAACAAATACTGATCCGACAACTCAGATTTCAAAATAGATAGATTGTTTATTTGTTTCTAGACTCTTTCCTAGCCTCGATTTCATCACATAGCAAACAAGGCATCCTAGCATCTTAAGCACCTGCCACATACGTAAAAGTAAAAGTCAATACACATAGTGTAAAGGTGAGCATACAAGTTTGATAATAGCATATAGAGTTCGAAATCGTTTACGCATAACTAGCACGTACAACGTGTGATGTGAAGCATGTAAGTTATCGACATGATCCTATCAATACCAATGACTGCACAAGGCAGTTCGTAACACATATTCACCACTGCGAATCATGTGATTAATTGTCCTTAACAATCCCTGAGTGAACAGGTGCTAAGTCCAAACTATGGTACTATCGTTGCTAAGGCAGGTAGACAACAATCTATGTGTAAACATAACAAACAAGCATTCATCGAGTCACGTATATCATGCAGTAATGTTTAGCGTTAAAATATTGGGTAGTGTGTTTGATGTGATTTAGAATAAGTAACGTATGTAACACCCAAAAGTGCGTAAAGCAAAGAGGGTTCGAGTATACTCACAGCGGTAGTGTTAATGGATTAAAGGGAGCGCTAGAGCGAGTTTAGTCTGAACAGTTAATGATAGCTTAACGATAAGCGGCGTGCAAAACGGTATAGGTGAACCAAGGATCGGATGGTAATCCGATCGGATGGCCAGTCGATCGGGTGACAATCCGTTCGGATGTTCATCCGATCGGATGGCCATTCGATTAGATTGACACCTCGTTTGGTGAGGATGTGTTTGTGTATGATGGTTTGTACTTTGAAGTTTTCGTTGTAGCATTTTGAAAATAGGGAAGTATCTCTACCCTTCAGGTCGGTTGATCGAATGGTCGTTTGATCAGATAGCAATCCGATTGGCGAGGCTTCTCAGTTTGAGAACAAGTTCACAGCAGGACGGTTGTAGGATCGAATCGCGACCTGAATGAGTCGTTCGGAAGAGTTTTTAGACTATACGAAAGGCGGAAACAGACGTATAGACTCGAAACAGCTTGATTCACACTTTAACCTACTTGTTTATAGAAATAATAGCGTTTACAGTCACAAGGAATACCGGAAGCACCTCGGTATCGTTTCTGAAATTCTTATCCCAAATGAGAATGACAACTAGCCTATTTATAGCCCTCTTAGTTCGCTTGAAACATAACAGGACTAATTCAAGCGAACCTACCTCATGACTTTCAAACTAATCTACAATTCTGTTTCAAGCGAAATGTCTTAATTTTATGTATAGTTCTAATGATGATGTCACTATTATGATGTCATCATTGAATATGATGACATCATGCTTGATCAGATCCGCAACGCAACCCAGACTCGATATAAGACAAAGTCGACAGATGTATGCACCAACAGACTCCCCCTCAGATGTTGACGAGTCTGAAGTGTCGAGTCTTTACAATCTTCAGTCTTTATCAGTCTTTGTCACTCTAACATTCTTCAACTAATCTCCTCCTCTGATGATGTAACTCTTTCTTGAATTCTTCAGGATCAACAACTGGCTCTAGCAACTTCCGATTCTCTCTTTCTAACCGACTCCCCCTTAAGATGTGCTGGGATCATAGTCTAGTTCAAACTCTACTCACATATTCACAAGTTCAGGTATCGTAACCAGACTCACCTGCATATTCTCTACCCAAAACATAAGTTTCATAAAAGATAAGATATAACAAATTTAGAAACTTTGCTAATCATTTAAAGACACAACCCTGAATACATCATTTTCAAGTATCAAACAAAAAGATTTATCATGTAAGTCACTGATGAACCACTTGTATGTATATCATTTTCATTTCACACATCTTCAAACAAACTTTCCCAAACCTGTTCGTCATGTTTAGCACTCAGAATTTTGAAAATCAGCTTTTCAAAATCAGTCGTCTAAAATCTTTTTGGATTTTTCAAAATTTATGCTAAAACACACCTAAAATCTTTTTGGAATTTTGACATAATAGAAATGAAATGCAATAAAGAAATATATACACACAATATTTTTATGAGTTTGCGTAAGAGGATCATATCAGTTTCTGAGACTAATCACCAACACCGTTAAACTTTATACATTTTAAGTTCTAAACGATTCACTTAGATTGTCAGTATACTAATCCACTTAAATTTTCACACAAAGTTCAACTGTTTCGAGATACGAGATTAATGTCTTAGAAACTTAAATTTATTCTTGTGTCCCACCTCAGAATATACTCCCGTATCCAGATCCCAATATTCAGTCTTACAGGTGAGTATACCTAGATGATATCTGTAAGGGGTTAAATTGCAAAGGCCGTGAGAGCTCAGGTCAGAACTTCGGTTCAGCAGAGAGATGACGGCTTCGACTTTTGGTGGGTCCCCTTTAGAGGATCTTTTTTACAACAACATTGATTAGCAATTTTATTGTCTCATCATTTATGCTCAGGGCGGCGCTATTTTTCAAGCAAGCGTAAAGTATTCTCCGGGGACTAGGCCATTGCTTCCGCATTATCAGAAGTCCCGGGATAATACCCCAGATATCACTAAGCATAAAGACCTAGTATCTCAGAAAGAGGGGTCCTTCAAACAAGATTTTGGGGGTTACCCATATATCCGAGAGATGTTACCCACGATATAAGCAAGTTTGAATTTAGGTTCATATCTCGTCACAATCTACTAAATGTGCAAAAACCTACTGGCATATCATCAGTGAGACCATTTATCACATTTTTGACTTTCCATTTCTTTAGCATGCTGTGATCGTCCACTGATGTACTATCATTTCCTCTTTTATACAACAAAACTCATTTTTGATTTTATCATGTTTTTGATTTTTTTCAAATTTTCTAATGTTTTTGGATTTTCTGAAATTTTTACTCCCCTTAAAATGCAAACACATTTTAGGAAATTTGAAAACAAACTATACAATAAAGTGACAACAGATATCGAATTACTTCACTTCGCCATCCTCTTGGCATAAACAATCAGAACTCCCCCTCACAACAAACTATTTTCCCATTGTGATTTCAAAACACTTAAGTTTGTTTTAATCAAATGGTTTTTCCGGAAAAGTAGGTTTGTTGATTTTCAAACCACTTGTAGGTTAGGGGATAAACTCATCATTTTGTTCTCCAAAATACCACTTGTAAGTATGGTCCAATCAAGTTCAACTTAATGACCTTGATTAACCATTTTGAAGATGAAAACCTTCTTCAACCACTTGCAGTTTCACTCACCAACCATCCCTTTTGTAAATCAACATATAACAATTTCAAAGATATCACCTGTAGATTTACCAACCAAACCTTTTCAAGAATGATGCCGATTCCTGCTCCACTCTTACCAACCTGGGAGCTCCGGCAAGTCCGGATTTTCAGTTAGGAAAAACTTTTCCCTAAGCCTGACCAGCCTTGGGAGATTCTGGCACATACCTGTCCCACCAACATTTTGATTTGTAAAAATATTTTGCATTTTTAACCTTCCCATCAACCATCTTCCCGAAAATATGTTTTACTTTCCCATTGAAAGTCTTTTCAGCATCAAATTCTTTTTCTCCAGCAAAGAATTGGCCTGAAATTTCAAATCTACCTTTTGATTTCAAATTTTCTTTTGTCAATGGCGGAAAGTTTTCCTTGTTCAATTTAGGAACGAAATTAACAACCTTTTTCTCAACACATGACTCCTCTGATTTTATGGAATCAGATTCATTGTCAGAACTACTATCAGATTTCTTAACAACCCATCTTTGTTTGTTTAAATCGACACTTCTTTTGTAAAACCGTTTTGAAGTTTCACCAACTTCCAAAGTCGATTTATCAACACATTTCTTCCTCAGTTCAGAGTTAGAAGAAACTTCCTGTTTTGAATAAGTGGACTCTTGGCAGTTCCAAGCAATGTGTCCAACTTTATGACACTTAAAACACATTCTTCTGTCAACTCTTTGAGCAAACTTCTTCACATTCCTTTTTACTTCAGCAAGAAACTCTTGATTGGACTGTTTCCAGAATGGTTTCTTCTGCTCATCTTCAGAACTTCCTCCTGCAACAAATTTTGTTTTTGGTTTATAATTTTTCTCATTTTTATAATTTTCTGAAGAACTAAAACCAAGACCTTGTTTTTTGAAATTACCGTTGTGGTTTAGTTTCTTTCGATAACCTGAACCATAACCGTAACCCGTTTTCTTGTTCAATCTTTGTTGAACTCTTGAAGTGTACTTTTTAGGTTTTTCAGCAAGATTTAAATCTTTTATTTCAGAAATACTAATTTCTGTTAATTTGAAAACCTGTTTGATCATTTCAGTTTTGACACTTCTTATTGGAAATTCCTCTTCAGAATATAATTTGTCTGAATCATTCAAAGTATAAGCCACTTTGACTGATCTGTCATTCAAATTAGATTTTGATAACATGAATTCTTTATTGTAAACCCTTTTAACCGGTGAACTCGGACTCTTTTCTGATGAACTCGAACTTTCCGACTTAGACTCCGGTTTTGACTCTTCATCCATATCTAACACCTGATCGACCACTTTCTTTAATAACTCAGACTCATGATCAGTGTCAGACGCTGTGAATGTGACATCAATATTGTCTGGTAATTCATCAATGATTTCAGACTTTAACTTGATGTTGACTACCTTTTTTAGACGCTCCTCGTTAGGATTCCTGGGAGAATAACTTTCATGGATCGGGGGTGGACATCTGTTATACTTGACACTTGGTTTCTTACCAATATCAGTATCTTCAGTCTTTGTATCCATGAACGCTTCCAGACCTGCAACAGTAGGATAAACACGATCAATCAAATAATCACATGTTGTATAGCTCAGCAACAATCGTTTAATCCTTTCACTCTCAATCTTCTCGAGTTCCACATCCTGCTTCAGCTTTGCACAATCTTCAATGTATGCATTAATAACACTATGCTTTGTCATTAATGTTGCACTCATCTTTTCCATTGCATTTTCGATTTCTGAATTTGTCTTTTTCAGACGATCAACTGTGTTGTTCAGCACATCATAAGATTCCTTCACATGCTTCACATCGGACAATAAATCTTCTTTAATCTTCTCCAATTCAGCAATCTTCTTATCTTTTTCTTCACAAGCTTTGCAAGATTCTGAACACTTCAAACATGGTTTTTCCACTTCAACCATTTTTTCAATTATCTTTTCAACCTCGACGAATTTCTCTACTTCGACCAATTTTTCAACTTCGACTATTTTTTCAATTATCTTTTCAACCTCGACGAATTTCTCTACTTCGACCAATTTTTCAACTTCGACTATTTTTTTCAACCTCAACAATCTTCTCCACCACTTTCTCCACTTCAACGATTTTCTCTACTACTTTCTCAGTTGCTGGTTCAACATTCGCTTCTCCAGCTTATGTCTTTGTCTTTTCATCAGCTAGCCTTCTTGCTACTTCCAGCTCTTTCTTCAATTTGGCAATCTTCTTCTGATACAGCATCTCCATTTTATCTGCAAAAAACAAATTAAAACTAGTAGGATCAATGCCTTTTCTAGCTTTGTTGAGATATTCTTCCTCATCATCGGTATCCACATCACTTCCAAGATCTGGAAAAATCGGGATTCTTTTCTCACAAGTTCCATCTTCATTCAGAACTCTAGCAACAAAACCTGAACCGGTTGGAATGTATTTATCCCAGCTAAAATGTCACACCCCTTTCTGCGGCGGAAGCACGAGGTGTGATCATGAAAGGTTCTCATTGCATACGAAAGGTAAACATGCTACATGCTCGTAAAAATAACTTCAAATACCATAATTTGAAAATATAAGTTTAGCGTTTACATCGCTAAGTCGCATAAAACATTGTCTTAAAAGTCTACAACTTTATTTAAAGATAAACATAAGCGACATCCAAGAGCATAAGCAAGACCGCGCGCACATCCATCGTAGTTACCTGAAATACATGTGAGTTTTGGAAAAACGTCAACATAATGTTGGTGTGAATTCATGCAGCTTTTGTAATTCACGTTTGTATACTTCGTATGAAAACATAGTTTGTGTACAAATCAAGTTTTCATATATAAATCAAGTATTCATGTGTACACCACGTACTCATGTATTATTCAAGTTTCTCTTGAGTACCCCACGTACTTCAAGTATTAATCAAGTTTTAGTATGGTATGAATTAAATGTAAATAAAGTATTCCTGTAAGTATCAGGACTGTTAATGGGTTACAAAGCCATTAACATGTGACACGACATAGGAAGTCATCAAACCTTAGGCATTTAATTGGTATATTCTGACACACAAAAGCACTACTCGATTCTCGCCCTCACCGAGAGTGTGGCTGCCCGGCACCCGTTAGATCTAACCTTTTGTTCTGCGGTCTAGGTATATTGTTGATTAATGGTGCTTCTGTACCCTATTCGTGACACGATTTCTCGCATCACTTCTCATAACGCCTCATACTTGGTTCTCGTTCTCACCAAGTGCGCTTCTCATATTCTTATATTTCGTCACACTTGGTTCTCGTTCTCACCAAGTGTACTTCTTGTATTCTTATATTTCGTCACACTTGGTTCTCGTTCTCACCAAGTGTACTTCTTGTATTCTTATATTTCGTCACACTTGGTTCTCGTTCTCACCAAGTGTGCTTCTTGTATTTATATCATACCAATTATAATTATTGTACATTTGTACATGTATTTCACCCCCGAAGTTATAAAAACTGAAAACAGTTAAAGAGAAAAGGGGGAGCATGAACTCACAACTTTGCATTCCTGTGCGTCGTAAACTTCACCGGATTTGCTTAATTAACGTCGTAACCTATACGCGTTTTCTTAACGTTAGTCACTAGACTTGCGTCGCACAAGTACAGTCACTCTCTATTGTGTATATTTTCTTGTGTTAAAAATATTTTATATTTTTAACTAAATGTCTTACTTATATTATTTTCTCAAAAATAAATATAAGCTTTTTGGTATTTTGCACTTTGCACCCGAATTATGTATCTTGTATGTTGTATGTGTATTTTTGTATTTTTACTCGTTACCAGTATCTCCAAGTCATATTATTTTTACTCTAAAAATAATATATACCTAATTCAAAAAATAATCACATAATCATACAAGCGATAAATATATATTCTAAATATATATTTAACAAGTTTTATTTATCAAAATCCACCTCCGGTATTTGGAAATTTTGTAATAAAAATCATGGCGAAGTTTGTTTGGAAAACAAGTCAAAACATATTCATAACACTTGTCACCAAAAATATTCTAAGTGTTATTTTCTGGAAAAATTTCGCCAGAGTTTCCTCTGTAACTGGAGGTGGCCACACTTACTAGCGTATCATTTTCTTTTAAAAATTCAACCAATCAATTCCCAATCATCATCAAACTAGTCCAACATAAACATATATCGCAATCATATGAACTTGCAAGTTGTGTAAAAATGTGTAGTAACTCTTCAACACATTTAGTAGGTTTTTCCATCTCTAAAAATAAAGTCGGTTTCTTGGAAATCTTATTTTTAAAGAACATGAAGTTTTACAACTTCTAGTCGGTTTTTACGAAAATTATTTCTTTGTTAAAACTTTTGTTACACAAGTGTCCACACACTTGTTTGTTCACAATAACGCCTCTAGTTCATGAAAGATCCGACTTAAAATAAGACTTGTCTATATTTTACTTGGTCCTTCGAAAATACCACTTGTAGATCTTTAGATCTACTAGTTTAGAACTCCATTCCATAAGAAAAATCGTTTTTACACAAGTTCATGTTAATATTTAGTAGTGTTCGTCATCTAATCATTTTCACACTTAAACATACACTAGTTCATGTTCCATGAACATGACTTAGCCGGGTTAGATGACGATCCGAACTACTACTAGCATTAAACAACATAAAATAATCATAACAAAACAAGATCCAAGAGTTTTACACTAATATTTACTCATTAACCACTTTGTTCATCATTTTTAGTAGACTTTAAACTTTGATCTTATATGTTTATGATTTTTATCCGACAAATCTCTTATTAACCACTTTAGACAAGATCAATGAGGTGTTTAGAGTCACTTACTACTAGCTCGTGGCTAGGGAAGAAACTAGACGAAAAACGGGTGGTTAATAGCGTTGTGGTGAGGTCCTTGGCAATCCGTAAGCACCGAGCCTTCTTATACATGATCCTTCTCCTTTGAATGTATGTAAAACAACAAGATTGAAACTTTGAAGATGGTTGGGTGTGTGGCTTGGCTCTCGGCCGAAAGTATCAAGAGAGGGAGAGAGATGAGAAATTTTTGTTGGGTGGTCTATGTGACAACCTGAACTTTCGAGGTTAGTAACGTTTCACTTTACGATCTTAACTCCTCGCTACTCAATTATATCATCGTTAGACTTAAACGTTTATTGAAAATTGTTGGGCCGCGTATATGTTGGGCCGCGTATAACACATCCTACTGTATCAGCCCAAACGTATCAACTGAGCCCAACAAGCTTCTTGGTGTGTATTGATTGTTTCGACCCAAGCTAGGTAGCCAAGGTAACTTGCCGATCGACCCATTTGTGTTGTGTGTATTACTTAGCATGGCCCACTTATGTGTTAAATAGCAAATAGGTCATCGGGCCACTAGTGTCGTTTAGTCTATAACTAAACATACGTATTATTATACACATGCCTCACAAATTGCATCACAACAAAACACAATCATATTCCAAACCCTAAAAACCCCTCTAGTGCGACGGCAGTGGTCAAGGACCCCCCCTTCTCTCGAGACATCACTCCAGTAATCCAGAATCTTGGTTAGTAAATCCATATTTATGATTATTCTTATTTGATTGTTCTCTATGTGATTATGTTTTGCAAACGTGTTATAAGCATCCAGCCTTTTCATGAATTCTTGTGGAGTATGTTGTGAGAGTCGAATGAATGTGGATTGTTACAGTTAGATTTCCGTAATATCGATAACATTGGTTAATTATGACATGAACCTGTAAGTTGAAATTCGGTGACTCAAACATGTATTATAATGATTAGATACGAGATAAAGATATGGTTCGGTTTCTTTAGTAAAGTTCAAGGAACTGTGATAGATCGATGATGATGATGATCATGTACTAAGAATAATGTGTTAATGATTGAAAATGAATTGCATGATGTGGCTGTTGTCGATGTATGTGTGTGTGTTGTAGTCTTGATCAAAATCAATCACATGCATACTACTAATGTTGTCGAAAGAATATGAAAATTAAATGATGAGATAATATTTTGGAAGTGGTTGTCGGCCATGAGTTTGAGAATCATCAGATTGTATTTATTGTCAAGCGAATTATTCTTTCATCATGTCAATTCATGACATCAAGTGTCAGCTCATGTGTGATTATAATTAGCATGTTGGCCATTGTCTTGATCCAAATGATTTCACATTCAGTTTTGGGTAAACCTAATTGGGCCGTCTGTTGCTACGATAGGGCGATGGACGGATGTGAGACGTGAATACTAGATTACGTGATTATACGATGTTAAGGGGCTGTTTTTGTGGCATGATTGACTATTGTGACTCGCATGATAATACGTGAAATACATGTGTGCCACTTGTGTAATATGAGTAAGAAACTATGTGACTTGAGTCTATGTGAAACTGATTGACCTTGATAACCATGCTAGGGCTTGATTGTTCAACTTGAACAAGTAACATTACATACCGAGCAATCTAAGGTGAGTTCACTACATTCGAGCATGCGTCCCAGTGGTTGGGGACAGTCAGTGGTCTGGGTAATAACGGGTATATTGGTTAATATTCTCACCTATCATTTTTGTAAGTCCCTTATTATGTTACCTGGAGGGTAACGGGTATTAGTTGGTAGTGCTACTTAGGTTTGGCACCCTCACACCGCTCCTAGATAGGACGGATGTGAACTAATGACCCAGTCGGGGCCCAGTACTAGATAGGAGTACGTGGGAAGGGCAGTCATGTATTTCAGGAGCCGTCTTGTTCGGAATTGAGATATTAACAATATTACTTGCATTGGTTATTGAACTGTTTTACATACAACTACTAACAAACGTTTTCTAAAACTGTGAACTCGCCAGCTTTGTCTGATACACTTGTTACATGCTCGCAGGTCGTTAGGTGATTGATACAGGAGCTTGCTGGCTGGAGAGCGAGAGTGGTCATGGTTACTCGGATGGGATTATTCATCAAACATTTATTTCTTATGATTGAACGAAAAGTATTTACATTATGTTACATTAACGCTTCCGCTGAACTTATGGTTTTGAATAACTTGTGATTGGGATTTCAGTATTATTAAACAATGGAACTTCAGTTTAAACTTGGGATTCAATGTAATTGGTGGCTCATTGCTAGTCGTCACACGCCTAACAGGGACACTCCCTAGGTGGTAATTTGAGGGTGTGACAGTTTGGTATCAGAGCCACTGGTTATAGTGAACATGGTTTTAAAATGTTTTATAAAAACAGACTATAACTGAACTGATCCGACATTGACCATGACACTCAGCTCCAGACAGCAAGGTTCGTCTCTTATTTACTATTGCATAACATATTTAGTACTTACTCAAGATTAGTAACACACTTAAATGCATACTTGACATTTCAGCATGAATTTCTATGCAATCAGTCTATGTTACTTGATTTAGGAGTGGGACTCTTCTTGAACTTACATGTTTCGTGTTATGACGCTCTTATCCATCCTTCTTAAATTTGGGGAAACCTTTTAACACGAGTTGGGAGGAACTGAGATAAACATGCAAATTGGGTTATTATTATGGGTGCACACATAATAACAACGTGGGGTGCATGTGAGTCCCAGTAAATCTCGACGAGTGTGAAAAAGGAATTCCGCGTTGTTAGTTGATCTTGTATTAGAACCTCGAAAACTGTGAATACCATAGCAATACTTGATAACTACTTGAACTTGTCTGTTAATTCGTTCCTTTTTCCCATACTTATAGAATCATGAACGGACGTGGTGGAGGCCGTCGTGGTGGACGTGGTGGAGGTCGCGGTGGTGGACGCGGCCAAATCAATATGACACAAGCTGAGTTAACGAACTTAATCAACGCCCAGGTGGCTGCAGCCTTGGCGGCTTATCAGCCTGGTACGACATGTACCAAACACTCTTTCCTTTGAGTCGTATACTTGAGCCTTACTTGCTTGTTATATTTTCTCTTGTTAATAGGTCAGCCGGCGCCACAGAATCCGCCTCACCCACCTGTCTGCACGTTTAAAACTTTTATGGATTGTAAGCCACAGACCTTCAGCGGGACTGAAGGGGCTGTAGGACTCCTGCGCTGGTTTGAAAAGGCGGAGTCCGTATTTGCGATGTGTAACTGCCCTGTTGGGGACAGAGTGAAGTATGCTACGGGCACGCTCGAGGATGGTGCCCTGACATGGTGGAATGCCCAGGTTCAGCTGTTAGGCATCGAGGCAGCGAACGCCACTACGTGGGAAGCCTTTAAGGAATTGATGAGGGAAGAATACTGTCCTCGTGATGAGATACAGAAGCTAGAGAACGGGTATTATAATCTGAAATTGGTGGGATCTGAGGTTGAAGCATATGTGAAACGGTCGTATGAGTTGGCTGATTTGTGTCCGAACTTGTCCCGACCTATGTCTCGAGGAATTGAATTGTTCATCAAGGGATTACCTCCACGAGTGAAGGGTTTGGTTACTGCAGCAAACCTCAATAACATAACTGAGATTGTCCGTTTGACTCACAAGATTGTTGATCAGGAGGTGGAGAGTAATTCACTACCACCACGTATTTCTAGTACTACTACAGCCGCTACTACTTCCACTACTCCTGCTACTGATAGCAAGCGTAAGTGGAGCGATATGGACAAGGGGTCCAACTCTGTACAGCCTCAGAAGAAAGCAGATACTGGCAGCAATCGCAGTTTCAGCCAGACATCGTCAGTGAATCAAAACCAGAGTAACAATTCAGGGCAGGGTTCTTATGCGGGGAAACTACCTTTGTGCAACAAGTGTAACTATCATCACAGGGGGCAGTGTACTCGGGTTTGTCATCGGTGTAACCGATCAGGGCACGTGGCTAGGGATTGTAGGGCTACACTTCCAGCTCAGCAGCAACCATCACAGTAGTCGGGTAGACAACAGGCTCAGCAGAACCACAGTACTTCAAAGGGGTGTTATCAATGTGGGGCTGACGGGCATTTCAAGCGAGACTGCCCACAACTGAAGCAGAATACAGGGGGCAATAACAACGGGAACAACAATGCTGGGAACAATGGGGGCAATGTGGCGCGTGGGCGCGGGTTTGTTTTGGGAGCTGGGGAAGCACGGGACGACGGCAACGTGGTTACTGGTACGTTTTCAGTGAACGGTGTATTTGCTTCTATTTTATTTGACTCTGGTGCCGATTGGAGTTACGTATCTTTGGGGTTCAGTAATCAGTTAGGGTTAAGTCCTACACCTCTTGTAACGAAACACATAGTGGAGATAGCAAATGGTAAAACAATCGAAGCTTCACATGTTCTGGTTGGGTGTAAACTCGATCTTCTGGGTCTGGTATTCGACATCGACCTACTTCCCATTACTCTTGGAAGTTTCGACGTAGTTATCGGTATGGACTGGTTGTCCAAGTATCAGGTGGAGATTATCTGTAAGGAGAAGATCGTACGTGTTCCTCTCCCTAGCGGAGAATTTTTATCGGTTCAGGGTCATCTCAGTGGGATCCGGGTTAGCATTGTTTCAGCAATGAAGGCTCAGAAGTATTTGCGTAAGGGCTATCCTGCCATTTTGGCCCTTGTTACTGATTCACAGTCTGACGAGAGGAAGATCGAGGATCTTCCAGTTGTTCGTGAGTTTCCTGATGTATTTCCTGAGGAACTCCCTGGTTTACCTCCACATCGACAGGTGGAATTTCAGATTGATCTCGCCCCAGGAGCAGCCCCGATTGCTCGTGCTCCTTACCGTCTGGCACCAGGGGAGTTGCAAGAATTGTCAAACCAACTTCAGGAGCTGTTGGATAGGGGTTTTATCCGACCTAGCTCTTCACCTTGGGGAGCCCCTGTACTATTTGTAAAGAAGAAGGATGGGTCCTTTCGGATGTGCATAGATTATCGCGAGCTCAACAAGGTAACGATCAAGAACCGTTACCCTTTGCCACGTATTGACGGCCTGTTTGACCAGCTGCAAGGGTCAAGTTTTTACTCTAAGATCGACTTAAGGTCGGGATATCATCAGGTACGAGTTAGAGAGGAGGATGTTCCCAGAACAGCGTTTCGGACGCGATACGATCACTATGAGTTCTTGGTCATGCCATTTGGGTTGACCAATGCACCAGCGGTCTTCATGAACCTCATGAACCGCGTGTGCAAGCCGTATCTTGACGACTTTGTTTTCGTCTTCATCGACGACATCCTGATTTATTCCAAGAATAAGGAGGATCATGAGCGGCATCTACGTCTTATCTTAGAACTTCTGAGGAGGGAGCAGCTATATGCGAAGTTTTCTAAGTTTGACTTCTGGATACGGGAGGTACATTTTTTGGGTCATATCGTTAATGAGATGGGTATATACGTGGATCCTGCCAAGATCGATGCCATTAGAAATTGGGCGGCACCAAAGAATCCTTCGGAGGTGCGACAATTTCTCGGTCTAGCAGGGTATTATCGTCGTTTTATTCGGGATTTCTCGAAGATTGCTAAACCTCTCACATCCTTGACACAGAAGAAAGTAGTTTATTCGTGGGAAGCAAAACAGGAGGATGCCTTCCAACTGTTGAAACAGAAATTGTGTAGCGCGCCGATTCTGTCTCTACCAGAGGGTACGGAGGACTTTGAGGTTCATTGTGATGCATCGATTCAGGGTCTTGGTTGCGTGTTGATGCAACGCAACAAGGTGATAGCCTATGCTTCTCGACAACTGAAGGTACACGAGAAGAACTACACGACTCACGACTTGGAGTTAGGGGCAGTGGTCTTTGCACTGAAGATTTGGAGGCATTATCTGTACGGTACGAAATGCACCATCTATACTGATCACAAGAGCCTTCAGCACATCTTCGACCAGAAGGAATTGAATATGCGTCAGCGTCGTTGGGTAGAGTTGTTCAATGATTACGAGTGTGCCATCAAGTATCACCCGGGTAAAGCAAACGTTGTAGCAGATGCTCTTAGTCGCAAGGAACCGAAGCCGAAGCGTGTTCGTGCTCTACAGCTTACTATTCACTCTGATCTACCCACACGGATTCGTTCAGCGCAGGTCGAGGCCTTAAAGGATGAAAACATTGAAGCAGAGGGTTTGCGTGGTATGAACAAGAAGTTCGAGCAAAAGTCGGATGGCATTTACTATTTTATGGAGAGATTATGGGTTCCACTGCTTTGCGACCTTCGAGAACTGGTAATGGATGAAGCACACAAGTCAAGGTATTCTGTTCACCCGGGGTCTGATAAGATGTATCAGGATCTCAAAGGCTTGTATTGGTGGCCGAATATGAAAGCTATTATAGCCACATATGTGAGCAAGTGCTTGACTTGTGCTAGGGTCAAGGCAGAATACCAGAAGCCTTCGGGTCTACTCCAGCAGCCCGAGATACCGATGTGGAAGTGGGAGCAGATCTCCATGGATTTTGTTACAGGATTACCGAGAACACAGGCGGGGAACGACACGATATGGGTAATTGTCGATCGGCTTACGAAGTCAGCACACTTTCTACCAATTAAAGAAACAGACAAGCACTCCCAGCTCGCAGCGATATACCTTAAGGAGGTGGTTTCTAGGCACGGGGTGCCAACTTCTATCATTTCGGATCGGGATCCGCGTTTCACTTCGGAGTTGTGGCAGGCTATGCACAGGTCGTTTGGCTCGCGTCTCGATATGAGTACTGCATACCACCCTCAGACCGATGGTCAGAGTGAGCGCACTATCCAGACACTTGAAGACATGTTGAGGGCGTGTGTTATTGATTTTGGGAAGGGTTGGGAGAGACATTTGCCATTAGTAGAATTCTCCTACAACAATAGTTACCACACTAGCATCAAGGCAGCTGCGTTTGAGGCATTATACGGGAGGAAGTGTCGTTCACCTCTCTGTTGGGCTGAAGTGGGTGACAGTCAGATTTCAGGTCTCGAGTTGGTATTAGAGACATCAGAGATGATTGTGAAAATCAGGGAGCGTATGGCAGCAGCTCGTGATCATCAAAAAGCCTATGCTGACAAGCGTAGCAAGGAGGTAGAGTTCGAAGTGAATGATCGAGTAATGTTGAAAGTTTCACCGTGGAAGGGTGTTGTGCATTTTGGAAAATGTGGCAAGCTTAATCCACGCTAAGTTGGACCGTTTAGAGTTCTTGAGCGCATCGGTAAAGTGGCCTACAAACTCGAATTACCTGCTGAATTGGGTAATGTTCACGATGTCTTCCACGTTTCCCAACTGAAGAAGTGTTTTGCTGTAGACCCATTAGTTGTACCTTTCCAAGAGTTAAAGATCGACGACAAACTACAGTTTGTTGAAGAGCCCGTTGAGATTATGGATCGAGAGGTTAAAGTATGCAAGCACAGTCGTATTCCGATTGTTCGAGTCCGTTGGAACTCGCGGCGGGGACCGGAGTTCACATGGGAACGAGAAGATCAAATGAAGCTCAAGTATCCTCACCTTTTTCCTAAAGACAAACCAGAATCTAGTAAAGCTGGTGAATCTCGGGACGAGATTCCTCTTCAAGTTGGGGATGATGTAGCACCCGAGGAAAATCTGCAACAATCTTGATTTATCACTTCACTCCCTGTGCTTACCTGTCAAATTTCGGGATGAAATTTCCTTCAAGTTGGGGATGATGTGACAACCTGAACTTTCGAGGTTAGTAACGTTTCACTTTACGATCTTAACTCCTCGCTACTCAATTATATCATCGTTAGACTTAAACGTTTATTGAAAATTGTTGGGCCGCGTATATGTTGGGCCGCGTATAACACATCCTACTGTATCAGCCCAAACGTATCAACTGAGCCCAACAAGCTTCTTGGTGTGTATTGATTGTTTCGACCCAAGCTAGGTAGCCAAGGTAACTTGCCGATCGACCCATTTGTGTTGTGTGTATTACTTAGCATGGCCCACTTATGTGTTAAATAGCAAATAGGTCATCGACTTCACTCCCTGTGCTTACCTGTCAAATTTCAGGACGAAATTTCCTTCAAGTTGGGGATGATGTGACAACCTGAACTTTCGAGGTTAGTAACGTTTCACTTTACGATCTTATCTCCTCGCTACTCAATTATATCATCGTTAGACTTAAACGTTTATTGAAAATTGTTGGGCCGCGTATATGTTGGGCCGCGTATAACACATCCTACTGTATCAGCCCAAACGTATCAACTGAGCCCAACAAGCTTCTTGGTGTGTATTGATTGTTTCGACCCAAGCTAGGTAGCCAAGGTAACTTGCCGATCGACCATTTGTGTTGTGTGTATTACTTAGCATGGCCCACTTATGTGTTAAATAGCAAATAGGTCATCGGGCCACTAGTGTCGTTTAGTCTATAACTAAACATACGTATTATTATACACATGCCTCACAAATTGCATCACAACAAAACACAATCATATTCCAAACCCTAAAAACCCCTCTAGTGCGACGGCAGTGGTCAAGGACCCCCCTTCTCTCGAGACATCACTCCAGTAATCCAGAATCTTGGTTAGTAAATCCATATTTATGATTATTCTTATTTGATTGTTCTCTATGTGATTATGTTTTGCAAACGTGTTATAAGCATCCAGCCTTTTCATGAATTCTTGTGGAGTATGTTGTGGGAGTCGAATGAATGTGGATTATTACTGTTAGATTTCCGTAATATCAATAACATTGGTTAATTATGACATGAACCTGTAAGTTGAAATTCGGTGACTCAAACGTGTATTATAATGATTAGATACAAGATAAAGATATGGTTCGGTTTCTTTAGTAAAGTTCAAGGAACTGTGATATATCGATGATGATGATGATCATGTACTAAGAATAATGTGTTAATGATTGAAAATGAATTGCATGATGTGGCTGTTGTCGATGTATGTGTGTGTGTTGTAGTCTTGATCAAAATCAATCACATGCATACTACTAATGTTGTCAGAAAGAATATGAAAATTAAATGATGAGATAATATTTTGGAAGTGGTTGTCGGCCATGAGTTTGAGAATCATCAGATTGTATTTATTGTCAAGTGAATTATTCTTTCATCATGTCAATTCATGACATCAAATGTCAGCTCATGTGTGATTATAATTAGCATGTTGGCCATTGTCTTGATCCAAATGATTTCACATTCAGTTTTGGGTAAACCTAATTGGGCTGTCTGTTGCTATGATAGGGCGATGGACGGATGTGAGACGTGAATACTAGATTACGTGATTATACGATGTTAAGGGGCTATTTTTGTGGCATGATTGATTATTGTGACTCGCATGATAATACGTGAAATACATGTGTGCCACTTGTGTAATATGAGTAAGAAACTATGTGACTTGAGTCTATGTGAAACTGATTGTCCTTGATAACCATGCTAGGGCTTGATTGATCAACTTGAACAAGTAACATTACATACCGAGAAATCTAAGGTGAGTTCACTACATTCGAGCATGCGTCCCAGTGGTTGGGGACAGTCAGTGGTCTGGGTAATAACGGGTATATTGGTTAATATTCTCACCTATCATTTTTGTAAGTCCCTTATTATGTTACCTGGAGGGTAACGAGTATTAGTTGGTAGCGCTACTTAGGTTTGGCACCCTCACACCGCTCCTAGATAGGACGGATGTGAACTAATGACCCAGTCGGGGCCCAGTACTAGATAGGAGTACGTGGGAAGGGCAGTCATGTATTTCAGGAGCCGTCTTGTTCGGAATTGAGATATTAACAATATTACGTGCATTGGTTATTGAACTGTTTTACATACAACTAGTAACAAACGTTTTCTAAAACTGTGAACTCGCCAGCTTTGTCTGATACACATGTTACATGCTCGCATGTCGTTAGGTGATTGATACAGGAGCTTGCTGGCTGGAGAGCGAGAGTGGTCATGGTTACTCGGATGGGATTATTCATCAAACATTTATTTCTTATGATTGAACGAAAAGTATTTACATTATGTTACGTTAACGTTTCCGCTGAACTTATGGTTTTGAATAACTTGTGATTGGGATTTCAGTATTATTAAACAATGGAACTTCATTTTAAACTTGGGATTCAATGTAATTGGTGGCTCATTGCTAGTCGTGACACGCCTAACAGGGACACTCCCTAGGTGGTAATTTGAGGGTGTGATAGTCTATGAGAAGTGAAGTGACCCTATGGTTCCTCTTATAATCCACCAACTCTAATTATCCACAAGGTATTATGTCTCCATGATATTATGCATGGATTAATAAAATATTCAAAAACTTATGGTGGTGGTTTCCTAGGGGAAACCGATCGGGTATGGGGGTGGGGTAATATGGTTTGATTTGAACTAATAGGTTAGTGATATTTAGTTTAGTTAGGAATTAAATTAGAGTATTATGTGTGTTGTAATATATAATGGGTGTTAGGGTATTCGGGGACCCTAACTGGCTCAGAAAGGAAAAACAATGTCATTGACAATATTTTTGTGTTCCGGGTAAAGTCCGGTTGTACGGTTGGATATCAATTCGTTAATGTGCTAAATAAGCATTTAAAGTGTCGTTAATATTATTTTTAGTGACACAATTTATT
Source organism: Helianthus tuberosus (assembly GCA_030545235.1). Classification (NCBI taxonomy): domain Eukaryota; kingdom Viridiplantae; phylum Streptophyta; class Magnoliopsida; order Asterales; family Asteraceae; genus Helianthus; species Helianthus tuberosus. Next base: position 152,083,495 of record CM060393.1, read on the forward strand.
CCCGACACTTAGGGAAACATTCTGACTGAAAAATTATATTTTCTGCATAATATTCGCGTGCTAAAAGCTGAATTATACAAAATTCTGCACTTAAAGTGCGTTTCGGGTGCTTTTTAGTGCTTATTTTTGCTTTCGTATAGTATATATATTAAACCCTTGTATGCACTCTTGGGTTTTAATGTATTCTTGTCGTTGGACCTACACCTAGGCCTCAATTCTAATGTCTGACTGCTTTCTGCAGTTCTGTTGACACATTGTGTCCTACCGGTGAGTTTACTAATATTTCTGACGCAACGCTCTCGTTTATGCATAAAGCAATATTTTGTAGTATACAGCGTGCATGAATTCACTTGTTTAGTATGTGTTCAGACATTTCTGACAATTAAGCACATAATTGCAGTCATTAAATAATAATTAAAGTGTACGGAAATTACCGGTTTGGTGCCAGTTGTCACAGTCTCCCCCCGTTAAAAGAATCTCGTCCCGAAATTCAGGCTGAACTAACTCTCGCTGGAGTCTTCTTGAATAGGTGGGGATACTTTTCCTTGAACTGGTCTTCACGTTCCCATGTGTACTCGGGTCCGTGCTTAGAGCTCCAACGTACTTTGACAAGTTTTACGCTGCTCCTCCTGGTCTTGTTGACTTTCCAGTCGGTAACCTCAACGGGTTGTTCTGTAAATCGGAGGGCGTCATCAATATGCACTTCATCCATCGGGATGATCACGTTTTCTTGTGTTGGACTCTTCTTCAGTTTGGATACATGAAACGTATTATGTACCCCATTAAGTTCTTCCGGTAAATCCAATTTGTATGCCACGGTACCAATTCTTTTCAATATTCTGAATGGTCCGATGTATCATTGATTCAGCTTTCCACGCTTTCCAAATCTGACTACGCCCTTCCAAGGTGAGACTTTTAACAACACTTTGTCTCCCACCTCGAATTCTACTGATTTTCTTTTCGGATCAGCGTAGCTCTTTTGTCGATCACGAGCCGCCTTAATGCGCTCTCGGATCTTCGCAATCTTGTCGGTTGTCTCTTGCACAAGTTCAGGACCAACCATACGTTTATCTCCAGCGTCTGCCCAACATAAGGGCGATCGGCATTTGCGGCCATACAGAGCTTCGAACGACGCGGCTTTTATGCTTGTATGATAACTGTTATTGTAGGAAAACTCAACTAGAGGTAGATGAGTATCCCAGCTACCGCCCAGATCCATGACACATGCGCGAAGCATATCTTCTAACGTTTGTATAGTCCGTTCGCTCTGGCCGTCTGTTTGTGGATGGAATGCCGTGCTTAGATCTAACTGAGATCCAAAGGCTTCCTGAAATGATTGCCAGATTCTTGAGACAAAGCGTCCATCTCTGTCTGAAATGATTGAGATTGGCACTCCATGACGTGCCACAATTTCCCTTAAGTATATCTCAGCAAGCTTTCCAGTGCTGTCTTTTTCACGAATCGGTAGGAAGTGCGTAGACTTTGTTAACCGATCAACTATTACCCATATCATATCGTGCCCTCTCGGGGTCCTGGGTAATTTCGTTATGAAGTCCATCGAGATTTGTTCCCACTTCCACACGAGAATCTCTGGTTGTTGTAGTAGGCCGGACGGTTTCTGATATTCGGCCTTAACCTTAGCACAGGTTAGGCATTTTCCAACATAGACAGCAACGTCGCTCTTGAGTCTCGGCCACCAATAATATTCTTTCAAGTCTTGATACATTTTGTCCGATCCTGGATGGATCGAATATCTCGATTTATGCGCTTCATCAAGGATGACTTCTCGTATGCCACCATAGAGTGGAACCCAAATACGCTTCTTGAAGTATAAGGCTCCCTCTTCGTTTGGCACCATGTATTTCAGCATACCCCGTAGGTATTCAGCTTGACGGTTCTCTCCTTTAAGAGCTTCTTGTTGTGCATCACGAATGCGTGCAGTGAGGTTCGTTCGAATGGTCATTTCTAACGCTCGAACCCTTAGGGTCTTAACCCTTTCTTTTCGGCTCAATGCGTCCGCTACAACGTTCGCCTTTCCAGGATGGTACTTGATCTCACAGTCGTAATCATTCAGCAGCTCGACCCATCGCCGCTGGAGCATATTCAATTCCTTCTGATCAAATATGTGTTGTAAGGTTTTGTGATCTGTGAAAATTGTACATCGAGTACCATATAAATAGTGTCGCCAGATCTTCAAGGCGAATACCACCGCACCTAGTTCCAAGTCGTGAGTGGTATAGTTTCTTTCATGAACCTTCAATTGTCTCGAAGCGTAAGTGATGACTTTTTGGCATTGCATGAGCACGCAACCCAGGCCTTGTCGTGAAGCATCGCAATATACCATGAAGTCTTCAGTGCCTTCGGGTAATGATAGTATCTGTGCATCGCATAGCTTGTTTTTAAGTAACTGGAAGGCTTCTTCTTGTTTGTGACCCCAGTCGTATTTCTTGTCTTTCTATGTTAGGGTCGTTAGCGGTTGAGCTATCTTTGAGAAGTTCTCGATGAATTGCCGATAATAGCCCGCTAAGCCCAAAAATTGTCGAACTTCAGTTGGGGTCTTGGGAGCTTCCCAGTTCTTTATTGCTTCTATCTTGGACGGGTCTACATGAATGCCCTTCTCATTCACAACGTGACCAAGAAATTGTACTTCGCGAATCCAGAATTCGCATTTCGAGAACTTTGCATAAAGCTTCTCTTTCTTCAGTAGTTCCAAGATGGTTCTGAGATGTTTCTCGTGCTCTTCTTTCGTTCGTGAATAAATCAAGATATCATAGATAAATACAATCACGAATTTATCGAGATAGGGTTTGCATATGCGGTTCATCAGATCCATAAAGACCGCTGGTGCATTTGTCAGCCCGAATGGCATCACAAGAAATTCGTAGTGCCCATAGCGTGTTCTGAATGCAGTCTTTGGTACACTTTCCTCTTGGATTCTCAGCTGGTGGTGTCCAGATCGAAGGTCGATCTTGGAATAGTAGCTTGATCCTTGCAATTGTTCAAATAAGTCGTCAATCCTCGGTAGCGGGTACCGATTCTTGATAGTGAGCTCGTTCAGTTCCCTGTAATCGATACACATCCGCAGTGATCCATCCTTCTTCTTCACGAATAATACTGGAGCTCCCCAGGGTGAGAAGCTTGGCCTTATGAATCCTTTATCCAACAACTCCTGGAGTTGTGTAGATAATTCCTGCATTTCGGATGGTGCAAGCCGATAGGGAGCCTTGGCTACAGGAGCGGCTCCTGGAACCAAGTCTATACGGAATTCGACTTGTCGTTGTGGAGGTAGTCCTGGCAGATCTTCGGGAAAAACATCAGGGAATTCCTTCACCACAGGAATGTCTTCGAGTTTCGGCTCCTCAGCCTTCTTGTCTATAACGTGTGCTAGGAAAGCGTCACATCCTTTCCTTAAGCACTTCTGTGCCTTCATGCAACTGATGATTCGAAGAGGTGCGTCTCGTTTTTCTCCATGCACAATGAGAGTTTCACCATTCGCTAAAGGGATGCGAATGATTTTCTCATGACAAATAACTTCAGCTTTGTTCTTGGACAACCAGTCCATCCCGACTACTACATCGAAGCTACCCAATTGAATAGGTAGGAGGTCGATGCTAAATCTTCGTTCACCAAGTTCTAGTGTGCAGCCTCTAACAACTTCGCCTGATTCAACAAGTTTACCATTGGCTAGTTCTATGGAATAAGGAATTTCTAATCTACTAGATTCTATTCCGAGTATGCGTTTAAATTCCACAGACATGAAGCTATAATCGGCGCCAGTGTCAAATAATATGGATGCAAAGTGATTGTTAATGAGAAACATACCGGTGACCACGTTAGGGTCCTCGCGTGCGTTCTTTGCTCCAATCACAAATGCTCTAGCCTGAGCATTGTTTCCCTCTGGGCAGTCCTTCATGAAATGATCATTGCTTCCACATCTGAAGCATCCTTGGTTCCGCCCTTTCCCGTTACCATTCTTGTTACCAGCACCATTTCCATTTTGATTTTTTCCTTTTCCCCAACAGTCTTCTGTTTGATGACCCAATTTACCACATTTTTCGCACCTTGGAATGCGACAAGCTCCTTCATGATGAAACTTATATTTTTGACATCTAGGCATGGAGCCTTGGTATGCTTTGGTTGCATGGGTTTTCGCCTCCTGAGACGGGTTAACGTCGCGCTTCTTGCTGAAACCCTTGTTGTTACGAGTTGTTTGGTTCAAACTTGTATGCTTTCTCTTTTTGTCGTCGGACGACTCAGCATGTGTCTCGGTCTTCTCTGTTGGGTTCAGTGATAACTTCTTCATACGAACACAATCTTCAGTCAGGCTGACAGCCAGAGTTACAGCCTCAGTGATTGTTTGTGGTTTGGCCGACGTCACCATGCCACGAAACTCTGGGGCCAGTCCCCAAATGTAGCGTTCAACGCGCTTGAATTCGGGAGTCACCATGTAGGGTAGCACTCTTGACAGATCGTGGAACCTTCGAGTATAACCATTGATGTTAGCACCTTCCATGGTCAAGTGCCAGAACTCCGTTTCCAGCCTTTGGAGTTCAGCGCGAGAGCAATACTTCTCTCTCATTCTTTCCTTCAGTTCCTCCCAAGTTAGGCCATAAGCGGTATCATCACCCAAAGTTTGGGCTTGCAGGTTCCACCAAGTCAGAGCTTCATCGACAAACAACCCAGTAGCAAAAGTGACTTGCTGATCCGCGGTACACTTGCTCATGCAGATAGTAGCTTCAGTCTTCTCAGTCCAGCGTACGAATGCTACTGCACCTCCTGTGCCGTCATAGTTCATCGGCTTGCAGTCGAGGAACTGCTTGAAAGTGCAGCCTGGAATTGATTCAACCAATTCACATGTGAGCAATCGAAGAAATAATGAAACAAGGACCGTTCATAAATTTCTCCATGCTTAGTACATTGTCTTAAGGTTACCTTGAGCTGCGTTGCCTCCAGATGAATCTCCGTTCCCATTACGTCTAGCGTTGCTTGGGCCACCACTGTCTTGAGTTCAGTTTGCCTCGTATTGGGCAATAGCAGCGGAGATCCTTTCTTCCAGTAGAGCATTCAGCTCTTCAGCCGTTCTTGGCAGTGGGGGAGGAGGAGGTTGATCATCATTGCGAGCATTCACAGCTTTCCTGGGTGCCATGTTCTGACAGAACATAACACAGCAGGGTTAGACATTTGTTTGATATTGTCATACTAGACAACAGTAGTGTATACATTCACAGGTATATACCACATAAGTGACATCAAACAATTATTACTCTAGCAGAGTACTTAGGCTTGCACTGAGGGAATCTATACGTGACAAGACTGGCTGTGGTTCATGTGCACTAAATTCCATAATTATGTATGCATCCATAATTACATAACTCCTTGCACAGTCCGCACAGTTCGTTTCATCCTTGTATCTCTTCCTTCAGATGGGCCATCGCTTTCAGGTAAAGTCACGTATACTTGTGACATTCTACTTCTAGTATATGCTAATTATCACACATAGTTGCAATTAGCTCTCAATCACGTACGAGTGCTACTCTCGTGCACCCTAAGTCTCGTAGTGTCTTTTCTAGACTCATGTAAACCGTTTCAGGTAGTGGATGTCGCGGGACGTTTATGCAATGAAAACTCTTTGAAAATTGTTTTCGTGAAAGGATCCTAGAGATTGTAGACTAGACTCGAGAAGGAATCCTGGTTCACTACAATCGTAGCTCTGATACCAATCTGTCACACCCCTTTCTGCGGCGGAAGCACGAGGTGTGATCATGAAAGGTTCTCATTGCATACGAAAGGTAAACATGCTACATGCTCGTAAAAATAACTTCAAATACCATAATTTGAAAACATAAGTTTAGCGTTTACATCACTAAGTCGCATAAAACATTGTCTTAAAAGTCTACAACTTTATTTAAAGATAAACATAAGCGACATCCAAGAGCATAAGCAAGACCGCGCGCACATCCATCCTAGTTACCTGAAATACATGTGAGTTTTGGAAAAACGTCAACATAATGTTGGTGTGAATTCATGCAGCTTTTGTAGTTCACGTTTGTATACTTCGTATGAAAACATAGTTTGTGTATAAATCAAGTTTTCATATATAAATCAAGTATTCATGTGTACACCACGTACTCATGTATTATTCAAGTTTCTCTTGAGTACCCCACGTACTTCAAGTATTAATCAAGTTTTAGTATGGTATGAATTAAATGTAAATAAAGTATTCCTGTAAGTATCAGGACTGTTAATGGGTTGCAAAGCCATTAACATGTGACACGACATAGGAAGTCACCAAACCTTAGGCATTTAATTGGTGTATTCTGAGACACAAAAGCACTACTCGATTCTCGCCCTCACCGAGAGTGTGGCTGCCCGGCACCCGTTAGATCTAACCTTTTGTTCTGCGGTCTAGGTATATTGTTGATTAATGGTGCTTCTGTACCCTATTCGTGACACGATTTCTTGCATCATTTCTCATAATGCCTCATACTTGGTTCTCGTTCTCACCAAGTGCGCTTCTCATATTCTTATATTTCGTCACACTTGGTTCTCGTTCTCACCAAGTGTACTTCTTGTATTCTTATATTTCGTCACACTTGGTTCTCGTTCTCACCAAGTGTACTTCTTGTATTCTTATATTTCGTCACACTTGGTTCTCGTTCTCACCAAGTGTACTTCTTGTATTCTTATATTTCGTCACACTTGGTTCTCGTTCTCACCAAGTGTGCTTCTTGTATTTATATCATACCAATTATAAATATTGTACATTTGTACATGTATTTCACCCCCGAAGTTATAAAAACTGAAAACAGTTAAAGAGAAAAGGGGGAGCATGAACTCACAACTTTGCATTCCTGTGCGTCGTAAACTTCACCGGATTTGCTTAATTAACGTCGTAACCTATACGTGTTTTCTTAACGTTAGTCACTAGACTTGCGTCGCATAAGTACAGTCACTCTCTATTGTGTATATTTTCTTGTGTTAAAAATATTTTATATTTTTAACTAAATGTCTTACTTATATTATTTTCTCAAAAATAAATATAAGCTTTTTGGTATTTTGCACTTTGCACCCGAATTATGTATCTTGTATGTTGTATGTGTATTTTTGTATTTTTACTCGTTACGAGTATCTCCAAGTCATATTATTTTTACTCTAAAAATAATATATACCTAATTCACAAAATAATCACATAATCATACAAGCGATAAATATATATTCTAAATATATATTTAACAAGTTTTATTTATGAAAATCCACCTCCGGTATTTGGAAATTTTGTAATAAAAATCATGGCGAAGTTTGTTTGGAAAACAAGTCAAAACATTTTCATAACACTTGTCACCAAAAATATTCTAAGTGTTATTTTCTCGAAAATTTTCGCCAGAGTTTCCTCTGTAACTGGAGGTGGCCACGCTTACTAACGTATCATTTTCTTTTAAAAATTCAACCAATCAATTCCCAATCATCATCAAACTAGTCCAACATAAACATATATCGCAATCATATGAACTTGCAAGTTGTGTAAAAATGTGTAGTAACTCTTCAACACATTTAGTAGGTTTTTCCATCTCTAAAAATAAAGTCGGTTTCTTGGAAATCTTATTTTTAAAGAACATGAAGTTTTACAACTTCTAGTCGGTTTTTACGAAAATTATTTCTTTGTTAAAACTTTTGTTACACAAGTGTCCACACACTTGTTTGTTCACAATAACGCCTCTAGTTCATGAAAGATCCGACTTAAAATAAGACTTGTATATATTTTACTTGGTCCTTTGAAAATACCACTTGTAGATCTTTAGATCTACTAGTTTAGAACTCCATTCCATAAGAAAAATCGTTTTTACACAAGTTCATGTTAATATGTAGTAGTGTTCGTCATCTAATCATTTTCACACTTAAACATACACTAGTTCATGTTCCATGAACATGACTTAGCCGGGTTAGATGACGATCAGAACTACTACTAGCATTAAACAACATAAAATAATCATAACAAAACAAGATCCAAGAGTTTTACACTAATATTTACTCATTAACCACTTTGTTCATCATTTTTAGTAGACTTTAAACTTTGATCTTATATGTTTATGATTTTTATCCGACAAATCTCTTATTAACCACTTTAGACAAGATCAATAGGGTGTTTAGAGTCACTTACTACTAGCTCGTGGCTAGGGAAGAAACTAGACGAAAAACGGGTGGTTAATAGCGTTGTGGTGAGGTCCTTGGCAATCCGTAAGCACCGAGCCTCCTTATACGTGATCCTTCTCCTTTGAATGTATGTAAAACAACAAGATTGAAACTTTGAAGATGGTTGGGTGTGTGGCTTGGCTCTCGGCCGAAAGTATCAAGAGAGGGAGAGAGATGAGAAATTTTGGTTGGGTGGTCTATGAGAAGTGAAGTGACCCTATGGTTCCTCTTATAATCCACCAACTCTAATTATCCACAAGGTATTATGTCTCCATGATATTATGCATGGATTAATAAAATATTCAAAAACTTATGGTGGTGGTTTCCTAGGGGAAACCGATCGGGTATGAGGGTGGGGTAATATGGTTTGATTTGAACTAATAGGTTAGTGATATTTAGTTTAGTTAGGAATTAAATTAGAGTATTATGTGTGTTGTAATATATAACGGGTGTTAGGTTATTCGGGGACCCTAACTGGCTCAGAAAGGAAAAACAATGTCATTGACAATATTTTTGTGTTCCGGGTAAAGTCCGGTTGTACGGTTGGATATCAATCCGTTAATGTGCTAAATAAGCATTTAAAGTGTCGTTAATATTATTTTTAATGACACAATTTATTCCCGACACTTAGGGAAACATTCTGACTGAAAAATTATATTTTCTGCATAATATTCGCGTGCTAAAAGCTGAATTATTGCTGAATTATACAAAATTCTGCACTTAAAGTGCGTTTCGGGTGCTTTTTAGTGCTTATTTTTGCTTTCGTATAGTATATATATTAAACCCTTGTATGCACTCTTGGGTTTTAATGTATTCTTGTCGTTGGACCTACACCTAGGCCTCAATTCTAATGTCTGACTGCTTTCTGTAGTTCTGTTGACACATTGTGTCCTACCGGTGAGTTTACTAATATTTTTGACGCAACGCTCTCGTTTATGCATAAAGCAATATTTTGTAGTATACAGCGTGCATGAATTCACTTGTTTAGTATGTGTTCAGACATTTCTGACAATTAAGCACATAATTGCAGTCATTAAATAATAATTAAAGTGTACGAAAATTACCGGTTTGGTGCCAGTTGTCACATAAAACCTTCTGCAACAAATTCATCATCTTGATCAATGATACCAAAATAAGCTTTTCTATTTGCATCTTCAATCATTTTCCTTTTGTCATCCACAATTGGCCGAGCATGTGCAGTTTGTGGTTCCTTTTGATGAGTAATCTGATGAAAAATTGATTTCTGATAATAATTGTTCTTTTCTTGATTCCCGGTAGCTTCTTGGTTTTTGCATTCTCGTTTAAAATGACCTTTTCCTATGCAACGAAAACAAGTGACTTTCGATTTGTCAAAACCAAGTGTAGAAGTAGCCATTCCTCGAAACTCATCTCTACCAGTAATTTGTCGAAACTTTTATGCCCTTCTCCAAGCACTAGCTAAGCACCACTTTACATCCATCAACTCAAGTTCCTCTGCATCAATTTAGTCATAATCTTCTTTGGTAACCATCGGATTTCCAATTTTGCCACCAATCAAGCTTTCATATAATTCCAACATAGCAACGAGTGATGCCATGTGTTGTTTTGCTATTTCCGGAGACAGATCTTGACCGTTTTGAATGTTCAAAGTTACATTGCACTACAAATTTTTTGAATTTGGTTGTTGAGGAATTGATGTTGTAAAGTTTGGATCAAAGCTTGAATACAATGAAGAATATCCACCACTTTGAGTAGTAGTGCTAACATTCAGACTAGACGATCCATCAGCAATAAAAGCAGTACTAATCTTTGGACTTGGACTGGGGGTAGATTCAAACTTGTTTCCTCGATAATACAGACTGACATCCTGTTTAGCATTTGGATTTGTCATGATGTCCGTCTTTTGGATATCCAACTCGTGCTCCTCAATTTTCTGAATAAACTGAGACAGATTCATATTCTCAGACTTCCTCATATGTTTCACAATCATCAAATAAGTTCCCCACTTTTGCTGCGGTAATGCATCAGCAAGTTTATCAACCCATTCCTCATCTTCTTTCTTTATATCCAATCTCCCCATTTCTAAAACAAGATGACAATATCTGTCAATGGTCTGTTTTATTGATTCATGATCAAAAGCTACAAACATATCAGAAGATTTCTTCAATAACGCCTTTCTGTTTTTAATCATATCTGCACTTCCTTTGAACTTTTGAATCAAAGCTTCCCAAATTGATCTAGCTGTACCATTATGTTGGAGCAAAACAAAGATATCTTCTTTTATCGCTTGTTGAAGAATACTGATCATCATTTTCTCACTAGTATACTTCAATTTATCAGCTTCCGTAAAATCACAAAATCCCTTTTCAAGACCACGTTCGTTTTTCGGTTACTCATAATCTTTCTCCAACGCACACCATGCATCAAACTTCTAGGCTTGCACCCAGTTCTCAAATCGATTCTGCCATCCTTTAAAGTCTTCAATGTACATAAGCTTTGGCAGTTTTTGATGAGTTCCTGTCTCATTTTCACTGTACAGTGTTTCAGCAGCAGTAACTGGAGCGACTGGCGTAGCAAACGCATTGTAGAATTCCCCTTCCATACTTCAATAATCAGGAGATACTTCAGGAAACACCTGAATGAAAACAAAAAACAAATGATCAGTTTAAACGAATTGAAAATGTGAATGTCAGTGACGGTTGAATCAATCTAGGACTCGTGTAGAAGATTTGCGGACTAGTTTCAATGTTGATGAAGTGAGATCGTTGAATGAATGGCCCTGTTAAAGAACTGATGTGAATTGAATTTGATGTGGACTGACCCAAACCTTGGGCCGAAGATATATTGAGTTTTAGTATTGATTGGGCCGACAACACTCAAACTGATATCATCAAACTTGACTTTAGTGGACCGGCAATTAACATGCACTTTTTCAATTGGACTGAGACACTTTAAGCAACCCAACTGTGAATGGGCCGATAACTTTGGATAATAAACTCAATCACATGGGCCGAAGTTTTTTTTAAAGCAATAAATGGATACAGAATTCACGTGGCCGACACTTTCAAGTAACCTTTCAATTTGATACCACTTGTAGGATCGAATCGCGACCTGAATGAGTCATTCGGAAGAGTTTTTAGACTATATGAAAGGAGGAAACAGACGTATAGACTCGAAACACCTTGATTCACACTTTAACCTTCTTGTATATTGAAATAATAGCGTTTACAGTCACAAGGAATACTGGCAGCACCTCGGTATCGTTTCTGAAATTCTTATCCCAAATGAGAATGACAACTAGCCTATTTATAGCCCTCTTAGTTCGCTTGAAACATAACAGGACTAATTCAAGCGAACCTACCTCATGATTTTCAAGCGAATCTACAATTCTGTTTCAAGCGAAATGTCTTAATTTTGTGTATAGTTGTAATGATGATGTCACTATTATGATGTCATCATTGAATATGATGACATCATGCTTGATCAGATCCGCAACGCAACCCAGATTCGATATAAGACGAAGTCGACAGATGTATGCACCAACAACGGTCACTCGATCGGATGGCAATCTGTACATATTGAACATGTTGAAAATTGTTCAAGTACCAAGGTCCTAAACGTCACATGATCTGACGGTCGCTTAATCGGATGGCAATCCGATCGGGTGGCAATCCGTTCAACGATCAGATCCTTGACAAGGTTGAATAAAAGTTTAAATGATGATACCAAGTGCAACCCGATCGGATGGCCGGTCGATCGGATGGCAATCCGATCGGACGACAATCCGTTCCGACTGTCTGATCGTCCTAACACTTGTTTCTGTTTGAAGTTTTGAATTTTGAACGAGACGTTTTGATATCTTGTTTGAACAACAGAACCCTTATGTCGGCCGAAGTGACCTGACCGAACAGGAATCACCCTAGTCCGATTGGTTCATGGTTCGAGTCGGTAGTTCATGTTCAAACCCGAAATCAATGTCTCTCAGATAGAATTTAGATCTGGAACTAATACATCACTAGGAATGAGTGGAAGATCAGAACAAGCTCCGATTCTATCGGTTTTGAGTGCATTGAGTGTAAAAGAGTTGAAAGAAAGTTAGAAAACCATCTTTCGATCCTTTTCACCATGAATATGTTCAGATCTATGCAAGATCTTTGTTTATTCATGTGGAAATCGTCCAGATCTAAGTTGTTCGTGGTGGATTGAAGCCAAAACATGAAGTTTATAAGAAAACCATGATGACATCATCATAGAACACCTTAAATCCTCAAATTTCATGGTTAAAAGTTAAGATTCAAAAGATAGAAAGGTGTAGGAGTGCGTGTAGATCAAGAAAGTACGAGATTTAGGTTGAAAACTTACAAGAATCAGGAGAAATCGAGAGAAATGAAATCTGGAGCGAGTTGGGTCGAGTGAGAGCTGTCACATCAAGTGATGTAACATATGAGGGGTATTTATAGGGTTTCTTAAAAAGGAAAGTGGGGAGATAGGCTGGTCGATCGGGTGGCAGTCCGATCGGGTGGCAACCTGATCGGGTGACAACTCGGTCGGATGGCAACCTGATCGGATAGCAATCCGATCGGCTGGCCACTCGGTCGGTTGGCCACTCGATCCTTGAGTTTGGCACGATGAGTTTTGTCGTTTTGATTCATGTGTTAAGCTTTGCGATGCGATTCGAGCGAGCGATGCGATATTGCTTCCTATTAAATTACTTATAATCCCAACTACTATATCTAACATACAATCACTATAATCAACTTGCGTTTAGCGTTTCAATTCGATTGCGATGCGATAGATTGTGATTTCGATTGCGATTAACACCTCAACATAACATAACATGCATATGTAACACATAATATCACACACACGTAAAACAATATCCAGAACACATAATTCGAGTTGCGATAGCGATAGCGATTAGCGAATAATCGATTAAACCTCGATTATTAACAAGTTTCCACATAATACAACTAACGCGATAACATAAATAGATTATCTACAAGTCAAAGAAGTCTCAACAGAAGTTGACCATGGAGTGACAGATCACAATTAGCAATCTTTTCTTCCGTTGACTTCAATCTTGACTTTGACTTTGACTTCCGAAACACGGGGTGTTACAGCCTCCCCTACTTAAGGGAATTTCATCCCGAAATTAGGCCGAAGCCGTAACAAACAACTGCGGGTACTTCGCCTTCATATCGCTTTCGAGTTCCCAAGTGAACTCTGCGCCTTGTTTGCCTTCCCATCGGAGCTTCACAGTGGGGATGCGTGAGCGTCGGAGCTGCTTGGTTTGGCGGTCCATGATCTCGACAGGCTTTTCCACAAAGTTTAGTGTTTCGTTTACTTGGAGATCCTCAAGGGGTACGTGTAAATCATGCTCAGCCAGGCACTTTCTGCGTTTCGAAACGTGGAAAGTCGGGTGAACGTTGTTAAGTTCCTCCGGTAGTTCGAGTCTGTAGGACACTTTTCTGATCCTTTCCAGAATCTTAAAGGGTCCAACATATCGAGGCGCGAGCTTTCCTTTCTTGTCGAATCTGACCACACCCTTCCATGGTGATACCTTTTGGAGTACATGGTCGCCAACGTCAAATTCAAGAGGCATGCGTCGTCTATCGGCGTAACTTTTCTGATGACTCCGAGCTTTTAGTAAATTGTCTCGAATCTGGAGGATTTTGTCAGTCGTTTCTTGCAGTTGCTCAGGACCGGTTAATGGCGAGTGCCCGATCTCGTGCCATACAATGGGCGATCGACATCTTCTTCCATACAATGCCTCAAATGGTGCAATTTGAATGCTGGAATGATAACTGTTATTGTACGAGAATTCTACTAAAGGTAAGTACGCATCCCAATTACCACCAAAATCTATGATACACGAATGGAGCATGTCTTCAAGGGTACGAATCGTTCTTTCAGTCTGACCGTCGGTTTGGGGATGGAATGCGGTACTTAGATTAAGCGCAGTACCAAGAGCAGATTGAAATGTTTCCCAAAGACGCGAGGTAAACCGAGCATCGCGGTCAGAAATGATGTCGCGAGGCATCCCATGTCGACAAATGATCTCTTTGGTGTAGATTCGGGCTAATTTTTCTACCTTGTAGTCTTCCCGTATCGGAAGAAAGTGAGCAGATTTAGTCAAACGGTCAATGACAACCCAGATGCTGTCGTGACCTGATGGCGTGCGCGGAAGTTTCATTATGAAGTCCATAGCTATACTCTCCCACTTCCACACAGGGATCTCGGGTTGAACGAGTAAGCCAGAGGGTCTTTGGTGCTCAGCCTTGACCTTCGAGCAAGTCAGGCACTTCGAAACATAGAGGGGGATATCTCTCTTCATGCCCGACCACCAGTACTTGTAGCGCAGGTCCTGGTACATCTTGTCAGCACCGGGATGAATAGAATATCGGGATTTGTGGGCTTCGTCCATCAAAATCTGTTGTAAATTGGTCCATTTCGGGATCCAAATTCGGTCCAGGTAGTGGAATATCCCATTCGACTTATTCTCTAGCTGGGCTCCATCGTTGAGAATCCTTTCCTTCTTCAAAGTGCGTTCATTAAAGCAGGCATGTTGAGCTTCGCGGATGAGGGTTTCGAGATCATATTGGGCTTGAGCATTACGGGCACTGTGCAAATAGCTCCGTCTGCTGAGAGCATCGGCAACAACATTTGCTTTGCCAGGATGATAACGAATCTCGCAGTCATAATCGTTGAGAAGTTCTACCCACCGGCGTTGGCGCATATTTAGCTCCTTCTAGACAAAGATATGTTGTAGGCTCCTATGATCGGTGAAGATCGTACACTTTGTACCATAAAGTTAGTGTAGCCAAATCTTTAACGCAAAAACAGTTGCGCCTAGCTCGAGGTCGTGGGTTGTATAGTTCTTCTCATGGATCTTGAGCTGATGAGATGCATAAGAAATAACCTTGTCTCGTTGCATGAGAACACAACCGAGGCCACGGTTCGTGGCATCACAATAGACGATAAAGTCGTCGTTTCTGTCGGGTAGAGTGAGAACAGGAGCATTGCAAAACATGTACTTGAGGGTCTGAAAGGCAGTCTCTTGTCCGGTTCCCCAAACAAAAGGCTTGTCCTTGTGCGTGAGAGAGGTGAGCGGCACAGCGATTTAAGAGAATCCTTCGATAAAACGGCGGTAATATCCCGCTAATCCGAGAAAAGAACGGACTTCAGATGGATTTTTGGGTGTAACCCAACTCTTAACGGCTTCGATCTTCGCAGGGTCAACGTGGATACCTTGACTATTGACAATGTGACCCAAGAATTGGACCTCCACCAGCCAAAATTCGCACTTGGAGAATTTGGCATAGAGACGGTTTCCCTGGAGTAACTCAAGACGTAGATGCTACGAGTGTTCGGCTTTTGATTTGGAATAGATAAGGATATCGTCGATGAATACGATCACGAAGCGATCAAGGAAGGGTTTGCACACTCGATTCATCAAGTCCATTAAGACTACAGGAGCGTTGGTCAACCCAAAAGGCATGACAACGAAGTCATAGTGGCCATAGTGGGTTCGAAAAGCGGTTTTGGGGATGTCTTCCTCTTATATGCGCAACTGGTGGTTGTCTGAGCGTAGATCGATCTTAAAAAAACACGTAGCACCTTGTAACTGGTCAAACAAATCATCGATGCGGGGCAAGGGATAACGATTCTTGATAGTCAACTTATTCAATTCCCGGTAGTCGATGCACATCCGGAATGACCCATCCTTCTTTTTGACGAAAAGGACTGGTGATGTGCGTTAGGTGTATATGTAGGTTTAAGTATATTTTAAGCCCTTTTACACTTTCTTTAGCCAAGTTTTAAATTTATAAAACACGATATTTACTAACACTAAACACACATATAGGCACGTGCACCCATCGTGAGCGTAGTATAGTGTTGGTAAGATACCGAGGTCGTCCAAGGACACAAGAGCTTTTAGTACCGGTTTATCCTCAACGTCTAATCAAATCAAAAAGTTTAGAAAAATGTTTTAAGCTAAGAAAAATAAAAACTAATTAAAATGCTGAAAATAAAAATAAAAGAAAAACAGATAGACAAGATGAATCACTTGGCTCTGACTCGTGTTTAGTGTAACCTTTGGTTATTTCCGCACTTTTGCACTTATTTAAGAGATTATCTTAGTTATTGTAGTAGGCCCCTCTTTTGAAGGTGACGTTACCCTCAACCCAGTAGTTTGAGTCAGCAAGGATACAATCCTAAAGGGTTGGATTATTGAAAGATAATTAATAAAGTTATTAATGCAAATTATGGTAGGCCCCTCTTTTGGAGGTGACGTTACCCTCGACTAAGTAGTCTGAGTCAGCAGGGATACAGTCCTAAATAGCCGGGTTATAGTATTAATAGTAGTTTAACTTATGAGGGGATCAAAGAGTTTGGACCCCCGCCATCCAATACCGTTAAGTATTGAAGGAGGCCCTACTAAATTTGACCCAGGTCCATTGCAGGACCTCTAAACGCTGAACAATGGCAAGACTCTTACCAAACCGTTCCCTTAACCCCTGACCAGGTAGCCAACATACCTCCATATAGACCGTGGAGATATGAATGGTGAAAATCTTTTATTTCATATAGACAGTAAAATAATGTCAAGACACCACGGACAAACGATAAGGAAGAATCACCTTCAACATAAGAAACTAGTTATTAAAGTCATTAATACAAAACCAAGTAAAAAGTGCGAAAAGATTAAAAAATAAAAAGTATTACACTTGACACTTGTCTTCACCAAGTGATGTAAGAGACTTAGGTAAACATGGCCTTGATTGTCAAGAACTCTTATGATCAATCTTGGATCCCGAGACGACTCACACACTCTATGATGGACAATGGATGATGGTGGTGGATGATGGTGTTATGGTGGTGGTGGGTGGTGGTGGGTGAAGTGTGAGAGAGGTGGTGTGCCAAGGGATGGTTTAAGCTTAAGCCAAGCACTCATATTTATAGGTTGAACAGAAGTTCGGGCACGGCCCCGTGTCCACATCCTTCTCATTCTTCATTTAATGCAGCTTGTCTTATTAGTTGACCACGCCCCCGTGTCCGCTGAGCACGACCCCGTGTGCAGAAGAATCTTTGTACTATGAAGATTTCCTGGATTGTGCGAATCTTATAGTTGACCACGGCCCCATGTCCGCTGAGCACAGCCCCGTGGTGGGCAATAGAAGCTTCTACCACTTTGTCTTTTCTGCTGACACTTGGGCACGCCCCCCGTGCTGGCTGAGCACGGCGCGTGTTCAGTCTTCTGTCTTCTTGTTTTGCTTGGGAAGATGCTGTCGTGGGGTCGGGCATGTCACGTTTGTTCCTTTTCTTGTATTTATGTTAGATTTTGCTGTCTTTTTGCTTCTTTTGTTAATTTGAGCTCATTTAATCCTGAAAATACAAAAGGAAGACAAAATCACACTTTTTCCAACATTAGTACTAAAAAAGGGTTAGTTTTATGGCACAATTGATGTAATTTATATGTTGCATTTTGCACACATCAAATACCCCCACACTTGAATCTTTGCTTGTCCTCAAGCAAAACTCTTTATAATATGGCTTTACACACCTAAATGGAATGGGTAGAAGAGAACGTTTTTGGGCTTGTCATAGAGTGTCCGGATTTCCAAGATTCTTTTATTAAGTTTTATTTTTATTTATTTACAATCCTATTCGTCATGATTTAATTAAAACTTTTCATAAGATAAATTACTTATTAGGGCATAAGATGCCTATTTAAAATTTTCTTTATATACAAGTTCACATACCTCACGGGGATCACTCAACACTCGGCCGAAAAAGTATTTTAGTGAATCACTCGAGAGCGGCATGGAACTTACTCCTACCATTGGCTTGCCAAGAAATCAATCCTCCTCCTTTTTAACTATATACCTTTGTAAATATCAAGAGGACTTTTTGGGTGAAGGGTTATGCTTGGGTTAAAGGTAGGTGGTTGGGTTAGTGGTTAGTAGGAAAGGGCGAAAAAGCGTAAAAAGCATCGGTTTTCGTAAGACTTTCTATCTTTATTATTTTGATGAAGCCATTATTCCAAACAAAGTTATTTTTGATGAACTTGCTTGTTTATTTGTTTTTGCTTCATCATCAACACATTTTTTTTGAAAAGTCATACGAAGATCCGAGCTAGTTACTAAAACAAAGGGTTAAAAATGAAAAAAGGTTTAGGTGGGTGAAAGGGTTTTTGTTTGGGTTATGAAATGAAAAGGTTTAGGCTCAAAGGGGCTAACTAGGGGGATTTTGGGTAGGTGGTAAAAAAAAAAGAAAAATAATGGTGTAGAAATAAAAAGGGTTAGTCCTAATGCCTCCATCATTTACTTACTCGGGTTTAAGTTGGTAAGGACCGGGAATGTATCGTCGTGGCAAGTTCTAGAGTCATAAGAACCAAGCGGCTATTCACACAAGAAACGAAAAATGAGCATTTAGTTTAAAGATATGTATTTGTATGCTCAATAAAGGCTCAAAACTCACTTTTGTGGGAATGGGTTTTTATGTGATCAAGTATATATAATCAAATTTTAACTAAGTTTGTCATGCCTTTTCATAATTTTCTTATTTTGGTTCTTTTTATCACGACGCTATCGGTTGTAAATTCGTAAAAATATAACCTTTTTAGAACTTTGAAATTCCCAAATTAAACCTAGACAAGTAAAAAAATGAAATTTTTTTTTGAAAAAAATTGGGGTGATTAGCGGTTCCAATAGAGTTTTGTGTAAGGCTTGTATTTAGGACTTGCAAGATTCAAGGTTTTAGCTTCCACCCCACACTTAAATTACACATTGTCCTCAATGTGTCCCAAAAATAAGTTTTTAGGTTGATTGAATGTGTAAAAAGGTGTAAAAAGCAAAAAATTTGTGTTACTGGGCACTGAACACGGCCCCGTGTTGTCCGGGCACGGCCCCGTGTTCAAGTGCTTGTAACAAAAATTATACAAAAGAAACAGAAGCCTGGACACGGGGGCGTGTTGGGTGAACCCGACCCGTGCCCAGTTACCTGAACTGGGTCTTTTCTGCAGATTGTGCAGCACGGGGCTGTGTTGGGTGGACACGGCCCATGCCGAGCTTACTGTAAATGGAGAAAATTGTAAGACGGTCCTGTTTTCCTGCATGGGGTGCTGGTTCAAGCTTCCCTTGTATCCTTTGCCATCTCAAGTGTGTTTTATTCCTGAAAATTAAAACTAAACTAGAAAACATAAAAACTAATCTAAATTAAACTAAGGATAGTTCCGCGGAATGCCTCCGTGGTGCGCCACGTTTATAAGGGTCCTTGGCTAGACCCAATGCCTTGTCAGATGTTACTCAAGCGGGATATTTCGCATCCCATGTTACACCGTCGGAGAGCGTCATCCAAGCTTGAGTGTATGACCTTCATGTAGTCGACCGGGTCTTCGTCTTCTACTCGCTTTCCCACTCCAAACTTCACTTCCTCGTCCCCAAACTTCAATGTTAGTGTTCCGTCATTCATATCAACCACTGCTTGGGCGGTGGCTAGAAATGGCCTCCCGAGGATGAGAGGAACATCGGCGTCTTCTTCCATGTCTAAGATGACAAAGTCGGTTGGGAAAACAAAATTGTCAACTCTGACCAATAGATTTTCAGCGACACCTTGTGGAAATTTGACGGATCTGTCGGCGAGTTGTATGCTCATCTTTGTAGGGCTCGTTGTTCCTAGGCCGAGTCGTTTGAACATTGATGTGGGCATGAGGTTAATGCTAGCCCCAAGATAGGCTAACGCATTACGAACGGGGGATTCCCCAATCGAGCAAGGAATCGTGAAGCTTCCGGGATCAATTTTCTTTTGTGGGAGTTTGTTGAGTACCAAGGCGGAGCATTCTTCGCCTAAGCTAACTAATTGCAAGGATTCAATATTCCTTTTATGAGTGAGGAAGTCCCTCATAAATTTTGCATATTTAGGCATTTGGGTAAGGACTTCAATAAAAGGAATATTATCATGCAATTGTTTTAGTAAATTTTTGAACTTTGCGAATTGCTCATCGGTCTTTTGACGATTTAACCTACCGGGGTATGGAATCGGAGGAATCTTGGTGTGCTCTTGATTTGGTAAAGAAGCCTCTTCTGGTTGGGGTGCGGGTGGAGTCGTGGTTTGGCTGGAGTGGCTTCTTTCTTTTGGCGGTAATGGAGCCTCCTCGGGACCCACGGTTCGATTTCTCAATGTGATGAGATGTGCTTGTGCTTTTGGGTTGGTTTCGGTATTGCTAGGTAACGCGCCTTGTGGTCTCTCGGAGAAATTTTGAGCTACTTGGTTTAATTGTTTTCAATGTTTTGAATGCTAGCTTGTTGATTTCTAAAATTCGATTCGAATTGCTGAAATCGATCCGAGTTTTTCTTTTCGGTGTCGGAGATCAGGCGAGATACAGTATCTTCAAGCCTTTCTCGTCCACCTTGTTGTTGAGAAAAGTTTTGTGGTTGTTGAAAGTTATTTCGTTGGTTTTGTTGGTTACTACTATTGCCAGGATCTCTCCAACCAAGGTTTGGGTGGTTACGCCATCCTTGGTTGTAGGTACCCGTTGGAGGACCCGACGGCCTAGGTCTGTTATCAATGTAGTTTACCGTTTCCGTTTGTTCATATAATTCTTTC
Source organism: Helianthus tuberosus (assembly GCA_030545235.1). Classification (NCBI taxonomy): domain Eukaryota; kingdom Viridiplantae; phylum Streptophyta; class Magnoliopsida; order Asterales; family Asteraceae; genus Helianthus; species Helianthus tuberosus. The sequence continues at coordinate 152,104,273 of CM060393.1, forward strand.
ATACAACTCCAATTTTCATGTGGCCCACCACACCCTTCACAAGCCATAACCGAGACCGTTTTTGTCATCTCTAATTTTTTTTATTTTTGAAGAAAGGGCTTCGATTCGGGCTTGTAAAGAAGTGCTTTCATCAACCTTATGGGCGCCCGGGGCAATAGATTTATTGCCTCGGGGAGTGTGCCATTGAAAATTGGTTTGAGCAATTTCCTCAATTTGATTATATATTTCATTTGGGCGACGATTACCTAAAAGTCCCCCGGAGCTAGAATCAAGTGTTTGTCTTGTGTGTGGCAACAATCCATTGTAGAAAGTGGATACTTGTTGCCATACCGCAAGACCGTGATGAGGACACTTTCTTAGTAGCTCCTTGAACCTTTCCCAAGTTTCATATAAGGATTCCCCATCCTCTTGTGAATATGTATTAATTTCAGTCATTAATTTAGGCGTTTTAGCAGGAGGGAAATACTTATATAGAAACTTTTGGGCTAGTTCATCCCAGGTGTTTACCGAACCAATTGGGAGGGTGTTAAGCCAAGCCTTAGCTCGGTCTTTTAGTGAAAATGGAAACATCCGAAGGCGAATGGCGTCGTTTGATGCTCCATTGATCCGAAAGGTATCACATATTTCTAAGAAATTAGTAATATATAGATGGGGATCCTCGTCCGCAAGCCCATGGAAGGTTGCGGAGTTTTGAAGCATTTGTATCAAATGCGGTCGAAGTTCGAAGTTATTGGCCTCGACATTCGGTGCATTGATAGCGGCGCCGAGATTACCTACAGTGGGTCGTAGGTAATCCATAAGGGTACGCTGGTCCGCCATTGGAAGTGGGTCCCCCGAAACTTTCTCTTGGTTTTTAGCTTTAAGCCTTTTTCTGAGAAAGCGTTCGGGTTCTTCTAGAGGTTCTTTTATGTCTCTACTAGAACTGGAGCTCATGCACTAGATAGGAAGTTCAAATGTGGCGCCTGGGTTTCAAGTCCTGCAATAAAAACTGAAAAGAACGTTGGTCAGAAGGTTCACCACGGCCCCGTGTTCAGTGAACACGGCCTGCGGTCGGAGATACAGTGATTGTTTTCCGGATCCCTGTTACTGTGAGTTGGGCACGGCCCCGTGTTGCACCGACACGGCCCCGTGTTCAGCTCTCTGTAACTCGGAAAATAAAAACTGCCAGTAACAATGCTGAGCACGGCCCGTGTCCGACCTGGCACGGCCCGTGGTGAGTTCTGCAGAAGCTGAAAAATTAAGAAAAATCCTAAAAAATAGAAAAATAAGAAAAACGATTAGGCCGCTGATTCCTAACTTTCTTAAAATCCTTGTGTCCCCGGCAACGGCGCCAAAAACTTGATGTGCGTTAGGTGTATATGTAGGTTTAAGTATATTTTAAGCCCTTTTACACTTTCTTTAGCCAAGTTTTAAATTTATAAAACACGATATTTACTAACACTAAACACACATATGGGCAAGTGCACCCATCGTGAGCGTAGTATAGTGTTGGTAAGATACCGAGATCGTCCAAGGACACAAGAGCTTTTAATATCGGTTTATCCTCAACGTCTAATCAAATCAAAACGTTTAGAAAAATGTTTTAAGCTAAGAAAAATAAAAACTAATTAAAATGGTGAAAATAAAAATAAAAGAAAAACAGATAGATAAGATGAATCACTTGGCTCCGACTCATGTTTAGTGTAACCTTTGATTATTTCCGCACTTTTGCACTTATTTAAGAGATTATCTTAGTTATTGTAGTAGGCCCCTCTTTTGAAGGTGACGTTACCCTCAACCCAGTAGTTTGAGTCAGCAAGGATACAATCCTAAAGGGTCGGATTATTGAAAGATAATTAATTAAGTTATTAATGCAAATTATGGTAGGCCCCTCTTTTGGAGGTGACGTTACCCTCGACTAAGTAGTCTGAGTCAGCAGGGATACAGTCCTAAATAGCCGGATTATAGTATTAATAGTAGTTTAACTTATGAGGGGATCAAAGAGTTTGGACCCCCGCCATCCAATACCGTTAAGTATTGAAGGAGGTCCTACTAAATTTGACCCAGGTCCATTGCAGGACCTCTAAACGCTGAACAATGGCAAGACTCTTACCAAACCATTCCCTTAACCCCCGACCAGGTAGCCAACATACCTCCATATAGACCGTGGAGATATGAATGGTGAAAATCTTTTATTTTATATAGACAGTAAAATAATGTCAAGACACCACGAACAAACAATAAGGAAGAATCACCTTCAACATAAGAAACTAGTTATTAAAGTCATTAATACAAAACCAAGTAAAAAGTGCGAAAAGATTAAAAAATAAAATGTATTACACTAGACACTTGTCTTCACCAAGTGATGTAAGAGACTTAGGCAAACATGGCCTTGATTGTCAAGAACTCTTACGATCAATCTTGGATCCCGAGATGACTCACACACTCTATGATGGACAATGGATGATGGTGGTGGATGATGGTGTTATGGTGGTGGTGGGTGGTGGGTGAAGTGAGAGAGAGGTGGTGTGCCAAGGGATGGTTTGAGCTTAAGCCAAGCACTCATATTTATAGGCTGAACATAAGTTCGGGTATGGCTCCGTGTCTAGTGGGCACGGCCCCGTGTCCACATCCTTCTCTTTCTTCATTTAATGCAGCTTGTCTTATTAGTTGACCACGCCCCCGTGTCCGCTGAGCACGACCCCGTGTGCAGAAGAATCTTTGTACTATGAAGATTTTCCTGGATTGTGCGAATCTTATAGTTGACCACGGCCCCGTGTCCGCTGAGCACGGCCCTGTGGTGGGCAATAGAAGCTTCTACCACTTTGTCTTTTTTGCTGACACTTGGGCACGCCCCCGTGCTGGCTGAGCACGGGGCGTGTTCAGTCTTCTTGTTTTGCTTGGGAAGATGCTGTCGTGGGGTCGGGCATGTCACGTTTGTTCCTTTTCTTGTATTTATGTTAGATTTTGCTGTCTTTTTGCTTCTTTTGTTAATTTGAGCTCATTTAATCCTGAAAATACAAAAGGAAGACAAAAGCACACTTTTTCCAACATTAGTACTAAAAAGGGTTAGTTTTATGCCACAATTGATGTAATTTATATGTTTCATTTTGCACACATCAACTGGTGCGCCCCAAGGAGAGGTGCTAGGGCGAATGAAGCCTTTATCAAGAAGTTCCTGGAGCTGACTCGAGAGTTCGCGCATTTCGGATGGAGCGAGTCGATAAGGAGCTCTTGCAAGAGGATTTGCTCCAGGAATGAGGTCGATGCAAAAGTCGATATCACGACTTGGTGGTAAGCCTGGAAGATCTTCAGGAAAAACGTCAGGGTATTGACGAACAACGGGGACGTCTTTCACCTCTTTAACTTCCTTTTTCTCTGCTACTACAATGTGTGCCAAGAAAGCTTGGTATTCCTTGTGGAGATACTTGCTAGCCTGAACACACGACATGAGTTGGAGTTTCTTCGATGCGACTTCGCCATAAACACAAAGTTGATCACCATTAGCGAGCGAGAATCGAATCATCTTATCGAAGCACACAACTTCAGTATGGTTTTCACGAAGAAAGTCCATGCCTACTATGACATCAAAACTTCCGAACTGCATTGGAATAAGATCGATAGGAAATATGTGATTTTTGAGTTTGAGAGTACAATCACGAAGAATAGAATTAACGGCGACAGTTCTTCCGGTGGCAACTTCATCATCGAACGACGAGGGGAGATGGGCACGCTTACGATTAAGGAGCGTTTCGAACTCAAATGATATAAAACAGTTATCGTCCCCAATATCAAACAAACACGAAGCATAAATACCATTCACAAGGAACATACCATTGACCACGTTGTTGTCAGCCTGAGCCTGGCGCACATTAATGTTGAAAGTTCGAGCACGAGCGGCTTGTTACTGTTGTTGCTGAGGCTGCTGCTGCTGTTGTTGCTGAGGCTGCTGCTGTTGCGGCTCTTGCTTCACAAACCGATTGGGGCACATGTTTACGAAGTGGTTGAGATCACCACATGCAAAGCAGACTCTAGCATTGACTACGGGTGCTTGAGCTGCTTGTTGGCCTTGCGGAGCAGGAAGTAGAGCTTGATGAGCAGTAGCTGGAACTGGAGCTTGTCGAGAACCTGTACGGCAGTTGGCGGTGAAATGGCCGTACATGTTGAAATGTACACAAAATCTGCAGGCGATACCCACTGGGTGGTGATAAGTACAAGTAGGGCAGATCGGATGAGGACCAGTATACGCATGCTTTGCCGGCGGTGCGTTGGTAACCGGGGCCGCTACTTGGCGGTGTTGATGTTGCTGGGGAGCTGGTACAGCTTGGAGTGGAGCAGCAGTGGTGACAGCACGGTTCTTGTTTCTGGAGTTGTTGTTGTTCTTGCTCTTGCGACGAGAGGCCTTTGAAGACTTAGGAGTGGCGGCGGTTTCAACGGTTGGTGCGGTGGTAGCTTGATGTAGATTCTTGGCGGCTTTATCCCAGAAGCCAGACTTGACTCGCTTGTCGTTTATTTCAGCGGCAAGCAGGTAAGTTTCCTCGATTGTTGCTGATTTTGAAGCTTGCACAAAATCTGCGACACAATCTGGAAGAGCTCGGATATACTTCTTGATGGCCATATCAGAAGTCTTAACTTGACCAGGACAGATTATGCTAAGCTGCTTGAAGCGAGCAGTTAAAGCAGCATTGTCACCCTCCTTCTGCTTGATGTGCCAGAATTCGTCCTCCAACTTTTAGCACTCGTGGGGAGGGCAGAACTCTTCCAACATGACGTCCTTCAACTCATCCCACGTCAAACCATAAGCTGCATCGTTTCCACGTTTGTTTCTCTCGTCCGTCCACCAATCTACTGCTCGGGATTGGAAGACGCCAGTAGCGTTCAGAGTGCAGAGATCATTAGGACAGCCACTCTGGCACAGGGTGACCTTGATCGAATCAAACCATTGAAATAAGGCCGTAGGACCATCTTCACCAGTAAATTCTTTCGGTCCACAAGCTTTGAACTGCTTGAAGCTAAAAGCAGCCTTAGGGGTTTCAGTCCTGGATTCTTCAGATGATTTGCTCACATTTTCATACAGTTCACTGACTATCTGAGGAACAACCTTCACCATTTGTTTAGCGACAAGAGTAGCAAGGCGTTTGTCTTTCTGGTTTCGGCGAGCAGTGCGCGAGTGACGGGATCTAGATGACGACATTGTCTGCAACAGACATCGTCATAGGACTCAGACACAATATAATCGAATCTCACCTCACACGCCTAACACTACTATAGCTTGGGAGCACAATCATGTAATAACTAAACACATAGGCACATAATCACACATTCACATGTTCACGTAGGGCACAGAAACACATAGGCACGTAAGGCACAGAAGCACATAAGGCAGTCAGAATACAGAAACCTAGCTATATGTTGCACGTATTCCCTATCCTTCATAGCGCGTAAGGCGATTAAATATAGCGATTGCGAGTGTCGAGCAGCGATCGCGAATAATGACCAGCGATTTATGAGGTGCGAATTGTGTGATGTATTGTGAGATAAGCGGGGCAAGAAGTGTTAAATCGAAATCATTGATACCTCAAAACGCTAACAGATATGCATAAAACCACATAAAATACATAAAGTTCCCATAAAATTGATAAATCACAGAGTTAGCTGCGGTAATTCCAGAATCGAAACACATAAAATTCGAGGATAGATTCTTTTGGGTGTCGAGCATGTCTAAACACACCCAGAGTGACCTGACTACCCAAAGGGATTCGACTATTCACAAAGACTTTAAGTGCACAGTTTGGCTATCGGGACTATGCTCTTGCTTCGATTCGAGCGATTGGCACGCATCCCTTCAGCCTCCGTATGACCTCAAGTCGTCGGAGTCCGTCGAGTCTTTGGTGAGAGTGTTGAAAAAACAAGATACAAATCAGAACGAGTCATCAAGGTTTGGGTTTCACCCCTAACTTAGCGACTTTATTCCTGTTTTGATGTAAATAGAGGGAAAATGTGCGTTAAAGTACGGATTTCACTCCGGATTTAACGCAGATTTTCATGTTTATAGGTGTAAATGTGGGTCGAACAAGTGATTGGGTTGAGAGTTTTCGGTTGTCACACCTAATCTCGACCAGATCACTCGTTCATTTTCAAAGATTAGAGTGCAGTGATAGTGTAGTGTAAGCGAGAATGGCGAGATATAGCAAGTAAGCTCGTACAAAACCCTACAGGGCATGCACGAGTCGGTCTATTGGTACTTAACTATAGACTAGGTCGTTTCTAAGACATCGACCCGGACTAGGTCGAGTCTTGCCTAATTCCCTATAGTTATGGCTCTGATACCAATCTGTCACACCCCAACCGATGGCGGAATCATCGGGGCATGACACTGGGCGAAACAGATTGTCCATGAGTATCCATAACAACTAGTAATTACCAGATATTTAAAACGTCATGTCCCATACCATAACATATCTAAATAAAACAGTTATTACCAACAATTGTCTCATAAACATATACTGATCTGACAACTCAGATTTCAAAATAGATAGATTGTTTATTTGTTTCTAGAGTCTTTCCTAGCCTCGATTTCATCGCACAGCAAACAAGGCATCCTAGCATCTTAAGCACCTACCACATACGTAAAAGTAAAAGTCAATACACATAGTGTAAAGGTGAGCATACAAGTTTGATAATAGCATATAGAGTTCGAAATTGTTTACACATAAGCAGCACGTACAACGTGTGATGTGAAGCATGTATGTTATCGACATGATCCTATCAATACCAATGACTGCGGGTTGACTGCACAAGGCAGTTCGCAACTCATATTCACCACTGCGAATCATGTGATTAATTGTTCTTAACAACCCCTGAGTGAAAAGGTGCTGAGTCCAAACTATAGTACTAAATTTTCTAAGGCAGGTAGACAGCAATCTATGTGTAAACATAACAAACAAGCATTCATCAAGTCACGTATATCATGCAGTAACGGATAGCGTTAAAATATTGCGTAGTGTGTTCGATGTGATTTAGAATAAGTAACGTATGTAACAGCCAAAAGTGCGTAAAGCAAAAAGGGTTCGAGTATACTCACAGCGGTAGTGTTAATGGATTGAAAGGAGCGATAGAGCGAGTTTAGCCTGAACAGTTAATGATAGCATAACGATAAACGGCGCGCAAAACGGTATAGGTGAACCAAGGATCAGATGGTAATCCGATCGGATGGCAATCTGATCGGATGGCCAGTCGATCAGGTGACAATCCGTTCGGATGGTCATCCGATGGGATGGTCATTCGATTGGATTGACACCTCGTTTGGTGAGGATGTGTTTGTGTATGATGGTTTGTACTTTGAATTTTTCGTTGTAGCATTTTGAAAATAGACAAGTATCTCTACCCTTCAGGTCGGTCGATCGAACGGTCGGTCGATCGGACAACAATCCGATAGGCGAGGCTTCTCAGTTTGAGAAAAAGTTCACAGCAGGACGATCACTCGATCGGATGGCTATCCGATCGGGTGGCAATCCGTACATATTGAACATGTTGAAAATTGTTCAAGTACCAAGGTCCTAAACGTCACATGATCAGACAGTCGCTCGATCGGATGGCAATCCGATCGGGTGGAAATCCGTTCAACGTTCAGATCCTTAACAAGGTTGAATAAAAGTTTAAATGATGAAACCAAGTGCAACCCGATCGGACGACAATCCGTTCCGCTGGTCTGATCGTCCTAACACTTGTTTCTGTTTGAAGTTTTGAAATGTGAACGAGACGTTTTGATATCTTGTTTGTACAACAGAACCCTTATCTCGGCCCAAGTGACCCGACCGAACAGGAATCACCCTAGTCCGACCGGTTCATGGTTCGAGTTGGTAGTTCATGTTCAAACCCGAAATCAATGTCTCTTGGGGAGAATTCTGATCTAGAACTAATACATCACTAGGAATGAGTAGAAGATCATAACAAGCTCCGATTCTATCGGTTTTGAGTGCATTGAGTGTAAAAGAGTTGAAAGAAAGTTAGAAAACCATCTTTCAATCCTTTTCACCATGAATATGTTCAGATCTATGCAAGATCTTTGTTTATTCATGTGGAAATCGTCCAGATCTAAGTTGTTCGTGGTGGATTGCAGCCAAAACATGAAGTTTATAAGAACACCATGATGATTTAGGTTGAAAACTTACAAGAATCGAGAGAAATCGAGAGAAATGAAGGCTGGAGTGAGTTAGGTCGAGTGAGACCTGTCACATCAAGTGATGTGACATATGAGGGGTATTTATAGGGTTTCTTAAAAAGGAAAGTGGGGAGATAGGCTGGTCGATCGGGTGGCAGTCCGATCGGGTGGCAACCCGATCGAGTGACGACTCGGTTCGGTCGGATGGCAACCTCGATCCTTGGGTCACTCGGTCGGTTGGCCACTCGATCCTTGAGTTTGGCGTGATGAGTTTTGTCGTTTCGATTTGCATGTTAAGCTTTGAGATGCGATTCGAGCGAGCGATGCGATACTGTTTCCTATTAAATTACTTTTAATCGCAACTACTATATCTAACATATAATCACTATAATCAACTTGCGTTTAGCGTTTCAATTCGATTGAGATGCAATAGATTGCGATTTCGATTGCGACTAACACCTCAACATAACATAACATGCACAAGTAACACATAATAGCACACACACGTAAAACAATATCCAGAACACATAATTCGAGTTGCGATAGCGATGACGATTAGCGAATAATCGATTAAACATGCGATTAAACCTCGATTATTTACAAGTACTCCACATAATACAACTAACGCGATAACATAAATAGATTATCTACAAGTCAAAGAAGTCTCAACGGAAGTTGACCAAGGAGTGATAGATCAGAATTAGCAATCTTTTCTTCCTTTGACTTCAATCTTGACTTTGACTTCCGAAACACGGAGTGTTACAAAGACTCAGAGAGAGAGAAAGACAAGATGCTACGAGATTGACTTCGACAATATCCAAGGGGGAGTCTGTTAGTGCAGTAATGTCTATCGCCTCCGTCAATCCAGTTCGTAGCTGTTTTAGAAGAATACAAGATATTATATTGTAATAAGTAGGGAAAAGGCAAGGTGGCAATATTGTAATTAATGAGTTTTCTCATTAAGCCCCTTGGCCTATAAATAGAGGACTTAGGGTTTGAGTTTAGAACTTTTTCCACATTTGAGACTTGGAGAGCATAGGAGCTAGAGAGAGAAAGTGGCAAGGTGATTCACGGTTCTTGTATGATTTTCATATCTTCAATCAAATCACAGATTTAGTACGGTTCTTGTGTTCGGACCACGCACGTGTACGGATTCCGTACGTCACACGAGTCAGTTCGCAATTGTTACGGAGTCAAAACCGGTCCTACATCTTTGCTAGAGTTCTTTTCGATTCTAGAGCTGATAAGTCTTTTGTAGACCATAAGTTTAGCAAACTACTAAACCTACCTATAAGAACTCTAGATATAGCTTATGAAGTAGAACTAGCTGACGGTACATTAGAAACCGTTTCTTCTATTCTTGAGGATGCTCTATATCCATCAAGAATCATTCCATTCCTCTCTCTTCTGCCAATGAATTTGGCGGGGTTAGATGTAGTCTTAGGCATGGATTGGTTATCTCATAACCAAGTGACGGGTGGTCCATAGGATAACCCTTAAGTGTGTTAAAAGACGAATTAATCCCTCATTTAATCATGTAATCGTCTTGAATTAGATGACTACAGTTGCTTATGTTTCAGGTGTGTTTGGAGCTTAAAACGAGGGAAAACGCTGTTGTGGATGGAATGGAGTGGAACGAGAGTCACAAAGATGGAAAGAAGAAACAAAAGAGAAGACTCAGGGGTCCACCGTAATTTACGGTAGCCCTTGAATGTGCCAAATTTCCACCGTAAACCAGTAGTGTTCCAGCGTAATGACTTGTAGGCCACCGTAAATTACGATACCTACAGTAATTTACGGTAGGCCCTGACGCAAAATGTGTAACTGCCCCTTTTAATACCGTTTTCAAGTGCCTTTTCACCTATCTCATCATTGGGGACGTTTTTCTGGAGTTCTGGGCGATTTTTAGCTTTGGCAAGTGTTTGTGAACAATTTCTAACATTTCGGTTTTTATTTCGATTCGTATAAACTTCAACCTTGATGTTATGATGATCCACCAAACAATGTCCGGCTAAACTTTCGGTGATCATCTTAGGTGAAGGTTTCTTTATGACTGTTGTGTGTTTAATCTTATTTCTAGAATTATGAACTTGGTTTGATGCAATGTTTGTTATGGTGCATGAATGTTTGATTGTAACTTGTTAATTTGTGTTTTGATCCTAGTCTAAATCGTACATTCTTGGTGTCGTTGACAATCGAGATATCACGGGAAGGGTTAGGGTTGGATATTGATTAATTGATCATCGGGTAACAACCTCGCGTTTATATAATCCGAGTACTTCATTCCCTTTTATCACAACAAACGTTTATGCATGAGTTATGTCTATGTAACTCTTTCTAGTTGAATTTATGCACAATTGTTAATCAAAACCGGAACCTAAGATGGTCATTTTCTCAAAATCTGATTAACAACCAATTTTGATTTGCAATTTAGTTAGTAATTTAGTTCTTAAAACCAAACATCCAAACTCTTGAATTTTAATTTCTGCAAATTAGTTTAATTGTAGTTAATTCACAAAGCTATAGAATCAACACACTTTCCACAAACTCCCTGTGTTCGATAACCATTTGCTGCTATCTACTAGTTGTAATTTGGATTAAATTTGCATGTGACTATGACAGCACGTCAAATTTTGACGCCGTTAACAGGGCTTAGTGCACAACGTGTGTTATTTTAGAAGTTTTGTTTGTTATTTTTGGGTTTACGTTGGTTGTGTTTAGTGTGTAGGTACTATTGGTGTATGCATACTAGGGGCTCTCACAAGTCATCAACGCTATCGTTTGATCCGGAAATTGAAAGGACATTGAGGTAAAATAGAGTTTTGTTACGAGAAAACAAGATCATTGGTTCACCCATGTCACAACCCGACCGCGTAAAACAACAAACCGCGGCGGAAACGTCGGGGAGTGTCGTAACAGAATCATTGTTTCATAACACATGGATATTGAAGTTTTGTTGTATTAAATTACAGAGGTTACATTGTCTTAAAAACAAAGAAACATAACATAATTAACTAGTCTTGCATCTTTTATTGTCACTAAGGCCCAAGTCCGCCTAAGTGTATCTTGATCAATCCTATGCATCATCTCCTGAAACACATGTGAAAATAGGTACGTCAGCATAAAAATGCCTGTGAGATACATAGGTTTTATTAAAATAGGATTCATGACTTGTAAGTTTAAAGAATATGTTTAACAAAAGTTAGTCATGAACTTTGTAAAATGTTTTCTTTTATAAATCATACAAAAATTTACAAGAAATCAGGTGATATAAAGAAAGATGCATAGATAAATAAATAACCAAGTAAAAATGAGTTTGTATAAAATATGTTGTTTGTAAAACAATGTTTTGTAAAGATATGTTATTTGTGTGAAATGTAATATGTCTAAACTGAAATGGTTTAAATAATGCCATGATATGTAATATCATAAAAGCACATATATATAGGAAGTACTAGCGGCGTATCCACCATGCTTTATCATCATATTACACACGCCTCGTTATTTAAATCACTTACCCAAACAAACCATCAAAATGTAATGTTTAAACAAATGTTAAAATGTTCATGTATAATCAAATGTAATGTATAGTGAATAAAAGAATTTACTCAACCCTATAAGAAGAAATGTACAAAACAATGTATTTGATAAATCATAATTTAAATCAAAAGTTATGTTTTGTAAAATTAATGCATGCTTTACTGATACAAACATCTTTGCGGTATTGTTCTAACGCCTACATTCAAGCCTTGCGACTGTGGTGAAAAACCCTTAAACAAATTAAAGGTTCATCTAAACTCTGAATATCGAATTCGTTCATTCCTTCCCCCCAAACAAACCTAGGATTTCAGGAATGGGAGTTGTCAATTCCTATGGTACCACTACCTACTAACGAACGGCATGATCAGTGTTAATGAATATATTTATAACCCATTAAACAAACCAAATGTCATACCAAATGTAAGCATGATATATAAAAATAATGTACTTAAATATGCTAAATGAACATACAAAGTAGAGATGTAAATCAATGTGTCCATATGTTGAGTGAACATATGCAACAAAAATGTAATATATGAAATTAATGTGCTAGCATGTTAATAAAACATACATAGTAAAAACATAGAAGAAATCATGTACTATATGTGTACTAATGAACATAGCAAGTATATGTTATAAAAGCATGAAAAATTCGAAAGTAACAAGTAGGCACATGTGTTCCACCCCAAAATAGTTTGAAAACAGTAAAAGAGGGGACTCTGTACTCACCTGAGAATGCTTAGAAGTCTTGAATAACAACCAAGCAAAGCTAGAGGGATCACGGAAATCAAACACCACCTAATATAGGTAACTATGTTAATAAACCGGACCTAAATCGGAAGATCAGATAGGATGAGGGTTCGTAAAATGACGTGATGTCGTGGTCACAATCAAATTTAATCCAATTACAACTAATTAGCTAGCGGTAAGTGGGTATCGAACACAGGGAGTGGTTGGAATATGTGCTATCTCGATGTATGTCTAACTTCACTAAAGTAAACTAAATTGAAAGAAAAATAAATTCAAGAGTGGGTTTGATTGGTTGATTTTTAAAACTAAGATTAACTAATTAAATTGCAAAAGAAAAGTTTTGGTTGTAAACAAATTAGAGACGAGTGACCATCTTTAGTTTTCGGTTTGCTTCAACATTTGTGCTATCATTCACTAGAAAGAACTACATAGACATAGTTCATGTGCAATTACTTGTTGTGATAAAAGGGAACTAAGTACTCAGATTCCTAGAACGTGAGGTTTCAAAAACGTATGGTTTCAAAATAGATTCCTAGAACGTGAGGTTTCAAAAACGTATGGTTCCTAAAATGTGCAATTGACCCTTACCCGATATCTCGATTGCCAACGGCACCAAGAACGTATGGTTTCAAAATAGAATAATCATAAGCATCAACAATTTACAAGCAAATAAGAACACACCATGATAAATAAAACATAAATTCAATTTACCATTCTAGAAATATGAAATCAAGCACAATTGTCTCTACAAACTTTCAACTAAAGATGACCATAAAGAGTCTAGCCATTCATGACTTGAATAACCATCCTCCACCAAGTCTCCATTTACACCTGCACGTCCAAACAACTAGTAGTTACCAAGTTCAAACAATTAAACGTGTAAAGCATGGGATTTTAAACTTTTTAAGGTACTTAAGGGTTATCCTACGGACCACCCGTCACATCCCCACACTTACCCGTTGCTTGTCCCAAGCAACCCAGTCAAAAACCATTTCAAAACTACAAGCGATCAATATGTAAACCAAGCTAAAATGTATCGTCCTTTTACTAACTTTTTATCGCCCCACAAGACACACCCCTCACAAAAATCTCTCGGTGATAAGAAATATTAGCACATAATGCTAAAACACTCAATGCACGTGTGTGATTGTGCGACTAAAAGCTTGTATAAAAATCAAGTCTCCTCCTAACAAATATCGAGCATGCTTATGAATCAAAGGAACTTACGGGTTGTAACGAGGCTAGGTGTAAAGCTAGGAAATAGTGGGAATGTGAAAGTAGCTCATTGATTCGACCCGGTTTTTATTTCTACTACTAAACAAAGCAAACATCAACTATATACACAACTTCATCAACATTTTCAACTACTATTGCAACTAAATCCTTCTTTTTTTTTTCTTTTCTTTCTTTTTTTTTTCTTTTTTTTCATAACACATAAAACTCAACAATATATACAAGAACATCAACACTACATACTAAATCTCCTAAACCGGGTCGTCTCAATAGGTAAAATTTTGTAGGAAGTAGGTTTGGGTCACAACCGAATGGTATAAGGCTCAAACATGGCTTTCTACCCCTCACAATACCAAGCTCATATATGTAACGTATGAGGTCCAACCCCCAATTCCCACACTCTCACACATCTAGACGAGGCTACCTAAAAGTCCCCTATCATTTTCAAAAGCATGCTAACTCTAGGATTTAACAAGAATTCGTACACAAGTTCTATTAACACAAAACACACACCGCCACTCAAAACAAAGAACTATCTATAATAATCATATGTGGCTCAAATTCTCACCAAGAAAAGACTAGGAATGGGTGTCGGTGTGTCAAGTGGAACAATATCAAGTTTTCAAATTTTGACAATTTTCGCTTGGCTTCAAAATTTTTTTTAAAATTCTCAAAAAATTCTCCCCCATCCCCACACTTGGGATACATTGTCCCAATGTATGGTTTTGAGGGAAAGATCGCTCTTAACCAACAACATTAGCTTTCGCTAATACTCTCAAATCCCAAATTTCTTTTTATATATTTCTTTTATTTCTTTTTTTTTTATTTTAATTATTTGAAACACCACCAATCCTTCACAACCCATAAACTAAACACATCAAAACACCACCCGACCGCCCAATCGTAAACTTAAACATGAATATATACAAAGGTGCACAAAATGAGAACAAGACGCAACCTGATTAGTAAATCAGCAGTGTTGGTAGTGATGCAGATGCGGTAATCGGACCGGTTTATAAACATCTCTTGGATTCGCCGATATCTCAACGGGGATGTTGCCAAACATCCCCACACTTGAATCATTGCATCCACGAGGGTTGAAACGTAATAACCTGCCAAAACACAAACACAACACCAAAACAAATCCAAACAAAGCAAAACAAAACAAAACAAAACACAAATACAATACTCTACATCCTCGGGCTGCCTCCCGAGAGCGCTAAGTTTAAAGGTCTTCAGCCAGACCATACCTGATATGCGTTATGGTGGTCTTAATGCACACTTACCCGCAGCATTTCCAACAAATGCCCGGAAATTTACACGCCATCTCCATAGATTTGTCAGTATATTTGGCATGTTAAAGCTGCTCCTGCGGGCTTTGCTAGTCCACTTCATGACATATACCTTAATGTCTGGCAGTTTCACCCTTCTCATCTTGTTCCTCGAACCCTCTTCCCCACACTTGTTAATTTGAATTATTGATATGGGAAGAGGTTCGGTACACATATCTATCCCATCAGCCTGCTCTACCTCATAATCTGCACACATCATCTGATCTACAAGTGACTCTTCATCAGATAAAGGACTCATTGGTGTGGTATTATCCTCCACAACCTCCTCCTTCATGTGAGAATAATCTCTAATATCGTCAGGTAATGGTGAGAGGCGTTCTTCTATCTCTATCTTCAATTTTAAAGTATGACACTTAGAAACTAAGCAGCTGATTCGGTCTTCATCGGACAGGTTGGGTGTTGCTAAATATTGCTCGAGTTTGGACAAAGTTACTTCCAATACAGCAAGCTTTTTCTCCTCCTCGGTCTCATAAACATAAACACCCTCGGGCTCAGAATATTCTTCGGGATGATATTGTCGATATCCCTGATACGGTCTATAGATGCACGCATCCATCATCTTTTTATCCCAATACTTCGGGTTTTCCGAATACACCGTGCACACATCATAATCATAAGTGTGACCGCGACCGCAACAAAAACATAGACCATCCATCCTTGCCTCATAATAAACTTCCTCGTCCCGATTTTATCCATATGAATAATAATCATCCTCCATTTCTGATTGATAATCGTCAACGTATGATGAAGGTGGAAGCTGTGAAACATAAGACACCGGTTTTCCATGTGCCCTCCTGTAGTGAGCCTCGTGGCAACCAATACATGGATGTCGTGGACCCCCGCACAATCTACATGTAAATAAGCTGAAATTTGTGTAATGCCCTGTCATCCTGCACAACACAACTCAACTACCAAGTGTAAACCATGAACATAAAAGAACTCTTTTTGTTTTTTTTTTTAATTTTTTTGATTATTTTTTTTAACTAATACACAAGATAACACACATTGCGCACTACTCCCCAGTAACGGCACCAAAATTTGGCGTGATGTCGTGGTCACAATCAAATTTAATCCAATTACAACTAATTAGCTAGCGGTAAGTGGGTATCGAACACAGGGAGTTTGTGGAATATGTGCTATCTCGATGTATGTCTAACTTCACTAAAGTAAACTAAATTGAAAGAAAAATAAATTCAAGAGTGGGTTTGATTGGTTGATTTTTAAAACTAAGATTAACTAATTAAATTGCAAAAGAAAAGTTTTGGTTGTAAACAAATTAGAGACGAGTGACCATCTTTAGTTTCCGGTTTGCTTCAACATTTGTGCTATCATTCACTAGAAAGAACTACATAGACATAGTTTATGTGCAATTACTTGTTGTGATAAAAGGGAACTAAGTACTCAGATTCCTAGAACGTGAGGTTGTTACCCGATGACCAATTGACCCTTACCCGATCTTAGTTCTACCCATGATATCTCGATTGCCAACGGAACCAAGAACGTATGGTTTCAAAATAGAATAATCATAAGCATCAACAATTTACAAGCAAATAAGAACACACCATGATAAATAAAACATAAATTCAATTTACCATTCTAGAAATATGAAATCAAGCACAATTGTCTCTACAAACTTTCAACTAAAGATGACCATAAAGAGTCTAGCCATTCATGACTTGAATAACCATCCTCCACCAAGTCTCCATTTACACCTGCACGTCCAAACAACTAGTAGTTACCAAGTTCAAACAATTAAACGTGTAAAGCATGGGATTTTAATCTTTTTAAGGTACTTAAGGGTTGTCCTACGGACCACCCGTCATAAAACAAATGAGTATTAGAACTCATATGATATGGTTTAACAAAGCCTACATTCTAAATTGAAACCTATCCTAAATGCTTACGACCCATTACGACCCGTTTAGGTAGCTTACGCTACTCTAACGCGTCGTTCGCGTAAAACGCGTTTGGACCGCCTAACTAGTCCTATGACAAGTATTATATGCCTTAACATGTCTAATAATGTTTCCTAATCAGTTTAGATGTAAAAATTTAAGTTACATATGCTTAAAATGAATTTATGCACAAAAAGGGCATTTTGGTCATTTTCCTAAGGCATATAAATTGCCTATCATACAACTAACTAAACGAAGTGACCATAAGGTGTAACCTCGGAAGGTTATTCCCTATACAACTATGGTCACAAAATATATTTGGTCGGATCCTAACGATCGACCAAACGGGTTGGGTTCGAAAGTCTAAGCGATTGTTTAGACCGCTTATCTTACGACCCTATATAAGCACTAAACTAAAAGTGACGAGTTAAACATGTTTAACAAAGTTAGAAAACAAGTTTGATATCAAAACAAAGGATTTTGATACCCAAGAATAGTTTGGTTGCAAAATACGCATAAACGCGTATTCTGACCGAAACTATGACTCGTCACTATGCCTAAATAACGTGGTAATCAGTAGGTATAGTCACAAAGGACTATGACCATCGTGATTACGCTCACGTTGTGAAGTTCAAACGAACTTCGTGTTGACCATTGACCAGTCAAAGTAGAAAGTCAAACATTGTTTGACTTTCACGCTTAAAACGCATAAAAGCATGAAAGAAACTTACAAAAGGTCTAAGCAATGGAGATTTGATTCAAGTTGCTCAGGTATAAGGTGTGGAAACCCCAACTTAGAGAAGAAATGAATCAAGGCGTGAGGTTGCAAATGAAACACGATGGGTATTTACAGATTTCAGTCCATCGTTAGGATCGTTACTCGATTTACGAGCTTCAATCTTGGCCCTCCATGTGTGCCCATTGTTTTACAAACCTATGGGTGCCCCAAAACAAGCTCATGGTATTGAAAAACCAAGATTCAAAGCAAGAAACCAGCTGCTGATTGCAGAAACTAGTTTTTGAAGATCTGGGCAGCTCTCGCGCCCCGTGTAAGAGTCAAGGAAGTCTTACGCGCCCCGTGTAAGCCTGACTTTCAGAAAATGTCAGTTTTGGTCCCTGAATGCCCAAAACTTGGTTTTCGATGCTTTTTCAGCACATTTAAGCCCCGTTAACCCCATTTCAAGGATCTAAAATGAAGTTAAAGTATAGGGGACATAAAACATGCTCAAAAATATCTCAGATTTCGGTTCGTTTGGCCGTACGGTTGCGTTGTTCGGTTAATTACGATGAAACACGAACGGATGCGAAAAAAGATCCAAATTACGCGACGAATGGAATCTTATCATGCCAATCACTAAAATAAAATATTTTAATGATTACATAAATTTTTGGATGTCCGGATATATTCAGAACGTAAGATATGTGCGTAAATGCAAACTTATGCACTTTTTGACGCTTTTAATTCCTGTTTGACCCAAAAGTTTATTTTTGCACACCAAACACCTCAAAGCCTATTTCTAAGCTATGAAAAGGATATTTAGGGCATGTTTAACTTATGGTAAAATTCCAGAATGTTCGTTAGAGTACGAATCAGCATACTTTCATAGTTTGTCGAAATTAGTCCCTGTAAACGAATAAACTTGATTTCGACACACCAAACCTTCCAAAACTTATTTCTAAGTTATGTAAAGGTTATTTAAGGTATGTTAAGCCCATGTAACTATTCCAGAGTGTTTGTTGCGTTAAACTAATTACGTGTATGCATCAGTTCGCGTATAACTTTCCAGAAAGCGATTTGAGCTCGAAATCGAACGAGAATTGATATGTGCAAAAGATACACATGTTTATACAAATCCCAAGTATGAAACATAATATTTCATTGGTTTGGTATTTGTTTTATGGCCGTGGAGGCACAGATGTCACAGTCTCCCCTACTTCAGGAAATTTCGTCCCAAAATTTATTCAGAGGAAACTTGTGAGAGCTTGAAACATGAAGTTGAAAAGATAAAACATCACTGGTTAGGGTTCTGAACTTCTAGTAACTTTAAATAACTTCATGCTTGCAATGTAAGAGGGACACTTATATACAAGTATATGAAGCGCCATTGGTGTGTCCACCGTACCTCCATTACATTATTCACGTTTCCTTATTTTGCCACTATCGGTTCTTACACATGATAGGTCTTACCGTGGTTTCCGTGCATTGAATTTCATAATTATGTATGCATCCATAATTACGTAATCCCTTGCATAGTCCACACAGTGCATTTTAAAATGTGTAGGGAAAAACAAAATGAATAAACCTGTGATGAGTGTGACTAGACCACCATAGGATCCTTTTCATTAAATCAATAAATGATCTCTTTAAATAGACCACCAAGGAGTCTTTTCAGCTATATCATCACATGCCATTCTTAACCAGAATCTGAATCAATCTTTTAACTAGACCACCCAAAGGGTCTCTTTTGAATTATGGAATAGTACTATATAATCCAAGGGTCTTAACTATTACGTAGAAGCCCATTTAGGATTTAAGGTAGTACCTTTGAATATCCTACTATGAATCCCTCATATGAAGATATGGAAGATTCTACGAGGATTTGGATAACGAAAAATCAGATTACACAAAAACACAAAACATAAAAGAAAATGCCTAAACACATAATCACATAATTGTTTAACTTGATCTTCAATTTGTTATTATTTTGTTAATTTGTTTTCTAATTTGTACACGAGTATTTAAAGCACACCAGGAATCCAATCCATGGATTTCATTTGGCACTTTAAACATCTTCAAGAATTTAACTATGAAGATAAGAAGATCTTAATAGGAATTCGGCTTTGTCCTTATTGAATCGTAATGTACGTATTAGGGCATACAAATAATTCAATTAAGGGCCCCAATTTGAGCGATAATCATCCACAAGGATCTAATTGTGAAGATAAGAAGATCCTATACAGATTTTGGAATTTGAATAGCAGGAGACGTATCGAAACCTTGCACTAGGCGTGCTTAGGTTGATACACGAGGTAGAATGTTCATAAGGTTGAGGTGCTAGATATGCCAAGGCGACATATGGAGCAGAATTTGGAGGTTGGGTACTACGTATGTTAAGTCAATCATACGAGTAGAATGTTTTTGAAAGAAATGCATGGGGTTCTTTTTGAAATGTGTTTAATGGTTTTGAAATCTTACGTAATACTTTTGAAATCATACGGTAGATATATTAGGTAAATATGTTTTATAAATTGTTTTTAAAATCACGTGAGGTGAATTTTGAAATTATGTATAAGGTTTTTGAAAACATGGATGATGCTTTTGAAATCATGTACTTGATATATTAAGTAAATATACTATGTTAAAAATGGTTTTCAAACTATATGAAATGTTTTGAAATCATGAAGGTTGTTTTGAAAATCTATACTATGTATGTTGTTATAAAAACTAGAATGTAGTGATATGGGTATAAGATCGAAAAATACCCTTAGTTATCTAACCAAGGATTTAAAGTGATTACTCAAAATGTCACTTATATTATGTACTTCGTTTCTTAGAATGAAACGAGTACTTAGAATTTTCGAGGAAATCATAAGCGATCACAAGAATGGGAGAACTACAAGAGCAGTTTGTAAAGAACGTAATTCTTTGGTGTAGGTATTGTAGGGGTATGCTTTACACACATGTAACTACACTTGTACATCAGAATTGTGAACAATTATTTATTTATAAACCAAATAGATTGCTTCAGAGTTCAAGAGAAAAAAAGAGACAAAAGTATAAGATTCAAGTTATTCAAAGCCACAGCATCTTCGAATCAGCCAAATGCTCAAATGTGGGTCAGATTTGCATTGACAGTCTTTGATCATTTGATCCTGAAATAACCCATCTCGCCATAGTTGTAGCAGGTACCAGGCGGGAAACGAGCTTGTGCTGGATCTGCTTGAAATTGAACAGGGTTCTGAATAGCTTGGTTTAGCACAGTGACTGGACGATAAACTCTTGCCGTATGGCCAATAAGTCCACAGTTGTAACATGTTCGGCATTTGACACTGACATGGTGATGGAGGTTACACTGATTGCACAAAGGGGCAGTTCCCAATTACAGCTTCTTGGCTGGTGGTTCTGCCACCTGGCTAGGTTCTGTTTGATTTGGTACAACCTGCTACGGGTTTCTTTGATGCTTTACGCTTCTTTGATTTTGGTGAAGGCTTCACTTCTGCTTCCTTTGGTGCTTCTTGGGTGGCTTCATCATGGAGACGAGACATGGCAACGGCTAATTTGTAACACCTGTGTCACTTCACGGCCATCAAACAAATACCAAACCAATGAAATATTATATTTCATACTTAGGATTTGTAAAAATATGTGTATCGTTTACACATATAAACTCTTGTTCAATTTCAAACCCTAAATCGCTTTCTGGAAGGTTATACGCGCACTAATGCGTAAATATAACCAGTTTAACCCAACGAACACTCCGGAATAGTGAAATAGGCTTAACATACCTTAAATATCCTTTACATAGCTTAGAAATAGGCTTTGAGGGGTTCGGTGTGCTAAAATAAACTTTAGGGTCATTCAGGGACTAAAAGTGTCAAAAAGTGCACAAGTTTGCACTTTCGCGCATATCTTACGTTCTGAATACATCCGGACATCCAAAAATTTATGTAAGCACTAAAATATTTTATTTTAGTGTTCGGCATAAGAAAAATCCATTCGTCGCATCATTTGGATCGTTTTACGCGCTTATGCGCATTCCGTCGTAATTAACCGAACATCGCGTTCGTACGGCCAAACGAACCGACATCCGAGATATTTTTGAACACATTTTAAGTTCCCTATACTTTAACTTCATTTTAGAGCTTTGAAATGGGGTTAACGGGCCTTAAACGTGTCGAAAATGAGCTTATTAAACAACAGGGACCAAATCTGCCATTTTTCAAACTTTCTGGTCTGCAACAAGCTTACGGACCTCAACACTAATGAGCTTACGGTCCGTAAGCTATCTCCAGCAGATCAGAACCTTCTTAAACAGCTGTTAACAGCTGCAAACCACTCCTAATCCCAATGCCAAGTGTTGATACCTTATGGTGAGTGGCCAACTTAGTTACCATAAGCTTCCGACAAGTGTACGCCTTGGATTCGATCACGTACTACGAGAAACGATCCTAACGGTGGACCGTTTACTATAAATACCCAACCCCCCTTCCATTCAAAACCCACCAAATCTGATCCAAATGCTCTAAGTTGAGGCCTTCGCTTCATACCTGAGCTATTCGATCACGAATTACTAGCGGGGACCCTGGGTAAGTATTCTTTCGTTCTATTCCTTATTTTACTGCTTTTCGAGTCAGAAAGTCAAACTTTGTTTGACTTTCAGTGTTGACCAGTAATGGTCAATGCGAAGTTCGTAGGAACTTCGCAACGTGAGTGTAATCACGTTGGTTATAGTCCCTTGGGACTATGCCCACTGATTACCACGTTGTCTAGGGTCGTAGGGTAGGCGATCTAATAAATCGCCTATACCTTCGAACCCGACCCAGTTTGGTCGATCATTAGGATCCGACCAAACACAGTAGGTGACCATAGTAGGTAGGGAATAACCTTCCGAGGTTATACCCTATGGTCACATCGTTTAAGTAGTTGTATGATAGGTAGTTTATATGCCTTAGGTAAATTACCAGAATACCCTTTTCATGTATAATTGGTAATTTAGCATATGTAACCTAAACTTTTGTCACGTAACTGATTATGTAACATGTTTAGGCATATAATACTTGTCATAGGACTAGTTAGGCGGTCCGAACGCGTTTCACGCGAACGACGCGTTAAAGTAGCATAAGCTACCTAGACGGGTCGTAATGGGTCGTAGACACTTAGGTTAAGTTTCAAATAGTATGTAGGCTTTGTTAAACCATATCACACGAGTCTCCACACTCGTTTGGTTTACAAACCCTAATACTACCCAGTCTTCCGATTTAGGTCCGGTTATTTAACATAGTTACCTATATTAGGTGCCGTTTGATTTCCGTGATCTCTAGCATTGCTTGGTGGTTATCCTAGGACTTCTGAGCATTCTCAAGTGAGTACATAGACCCCTCTTTTACTGTTTTCCAAACTGTTTTGGGGTGGAACACATGTGCCTACTTGTTACTTTCATGCTTTCCTGTTTTCACATCATATACTACTATGTTCGTTAGTACATTATAGTACATGATTTCATTACACTTCATGCTATGTATGCCCATTGTGTGCGTACTTAGTACATTGTTTTACATTACATTTCATGCTATGTATGCCCATTGTGTGCGTACTTAGTACATCGTTTTACATTACATTTCATGCTACGTGTGCCCATTGTGTGCATTACTTAGTACATCTGATTTCATCACATGCTTATATTTTCTTGATTTCAAAGTATAATTGATTATACATGTTATTACTTATCATTTGACAAACTAAATGACTATCTATGGTTTAAACATTAATTTCTCAAAGAACATAAAATAAACTGTTGAATTGTACTTATTTTATGTTCACCAGACCGATTGTTAGTATGATATAGCGCTATAGGATTTGACACCCCATTCCTGTTGTCATGGAATGTCTGAAACCAATTTGTTGCTCTAACCAAATAGGGATTGCCTTTGTGGTATTTCTATAGTCTCAAAGGTGTATTTTGATGCACCAGGTCTGAATGAATTCTTAAATCACACTATTAAAGTATATTTTTATATACTCTCATGTGTGGTATTGTACAAAACCAACATATATTTTGTTAAACATCCAAAGCATATTTTGATATGTTATTTACAAAACCCAAACATAGTTTAATATGTTATTTATCACATCCAAAGCATATTTTGATATGTTACTTATGAAACCAAAACATAGTTTAATATGTTACTTACAAATCCAAAGTATACTTTTGATATGCTACTATAAGGTTATTCGTTTAACTTTAAATTACTTACAATACATAAACATTTCTACAATTGTTAAACAGTTTACATTGTTTGGTTTGGTTTGATTAAGTGATTAAGTAACGATGCGTGTGTAATATGATACAAACATGGTGGATACGCCGCTGGTACTTCCTATATATAAGTGTTTGTATGGTATTACATATTGTAGCGTTATTTGAATCATTTCAGTTTGAGACATAGAACATTTTATACAAGTAACATACTTTTCACAAGACATTGATTTACAAACAACATATCTTATACAAACTCATTTTTATATGGTTATTCCTTTAACCATACATTATTCACTTATCTATACATATCATCTTATCTTATCGTTTTTCAAATGATTTACAAGACAAAGCAAATTACAAGGTTCATGACTAAACATTTTCTCAAACATAAGTCATGAATTCTGTTTTCACAAAACCTATGTATCTCACAGGCATTTTTATGCTGACGTACCTATTTTCACATGTGTTTTCAGGAGATGAAGCATAGGACTTATCAAGACATACTTAGGCGGACCTGTGCCTTAGTGACATTAAAAGATGCAAGACTAGTTAATTGTGTTGTACTTCTTTGTTTATTTAGACATTGTAGCACTTTAAATCAATAAAACAAAACTTCAATTGCCATGGATTTGAGACAATTAATTCTGTTACAACACTCCCCGATGTTTCCGCCACGTTTTGTATGTTCCACGTGGTCGGGGTGTGACAGAAAAGATGGTATCAGAGCCAATGGTTATAGGGAATTAGGTTATTAGTAATGCTTTGACCTAGTCTATAACCTTCTTAGGACCCTAACGCGAGTTTACTTGCGTTTAGTCATAAAACGATACCGTCACCTATCCTTAGGCGACGACCACAACAAGAACATAAATTTCAAAACCGCTTTGAAAACTAATCATCTGTTCTAGGATGATTAATTACTAGGTTTTGAACCCTCTATTGTAAGGTTTTGAACCCTCTGTTATATGGTTTTGAACCCCTTTGAATTTTCAAAAATCTCGTCAAGGTTTTGGGTTTTAAATAATGTGAACATATGCAAACTGGAAGGGTGAATGCCTGTATTCTGGGTTTTCTGTCTAGGCAAGCACTTCGTATATATCTCATCAGACGCGAGACCAGTTGTGCTTACCTGGGAATTCTTGGGATGAGTGTTCACTTATAGGCGAGCATGTCTTCGCGATACATTATTTTTGACCTATTCACTTTGACTAATTACCGAGGTCGTTTATTGCCTTGTAATAACAAACAAATGACCACTACCCTTGCTTTCATCAGATTTGTTTCATCTCATTCTTTTCGTCTAAATCTCTCACTCGTTTCCTTTCATGTTTCCTCTTTTAGAATGCCTCCTCGACGCGACAATCAGATGGCAAATGACGAACTGGCGGGAATCATCGCCCAGCAAATGGCTATTGCCTTTCCAAATCTTTATGCTCAAATGATGCAAGCCATCAACAACAACAATGCTCCATGCAATTTCAAGAGTTTCAACTCGGCAAAACCGCTCAAGTTTAGTGGTTCTGAGGGAGCAACTGGGCTTCTTCAGTGGTTCGAGAGCATTAAGAATACCTTCCGTCATGTTCTGTGTCCTGAAAATCGTAAGGTCGAGTTTTCTTCGAGTGTGTTTCAGAAGAGGGCTCTTACATGGTGGAACGGGGTGATGAGAGATCGCGGTGCTGAGGTTGCATTAGCACAGACTTGGGCTGAGCTTAGGGCTCTTATGATGAAGGAGTTTTGCCCTCGTCATGAACTGCGAGCTTTGGAGAGGGAGTTTGATGATTTGAAGCAAGACAGTGGCGAGCATCGAGCCTATACTGACCGTTTTGAAGAATTGAGTCTGTTGTGTCCTGCTATGGTTACTCCTGTGGATAAGGCGATCGAGAAATATACAGATGGTCTTCCTGATCTAGTTCAGGATATCGTTACTGGCAGTAACCCTACTACTGTCAGACAAGCCATTGAATTGTCTGCTACTCTAACTGAATCCCACATCAGAAAGAAAAAGCTTTTTCGAAAAGGCGACCCAAGACCATCTGACAAGACTACTCATGTGGAACCAAAGGAAGAAAATGCTGAGGTGTCCAAGAAGAAGAAGCGCAAAGCCTCTCAGAACTGCGCTGTAACTGCTCAAGACAAACAGGTTGCACCAAACCAACCAGCACAACCTCGCAAAAGGCAAAACTATGTTGGTACTGCACCCTTGTGCAACAAGTGCAACCGTCATCATCTAGCGCAAGAGCAGTGTCACAAATGTACCCACTGTGGGCGGTTGGGACATTTGATCAATGTTTGTCGATATGCAAATCAAGCTGCTGCAAACCCTGCTGCTGTTCAAGCACGGTTCCCTCCGGGGTCATGTTATAACTGTGGTGACCTTACTCACTACAGAAACAATTGCCCAAGGCTTGTTAACGCACCTCCAGCGCGAGGATGAGCATTTAACATCAACAAGGCAAACAGAAACAATGATGCGGCAGTGAACAACAAGTGTTTTGTTATTTCCCTTGGTTGTTACCTTTGACGTTTAAAGACAAGTCAGTTGTTATATAAATAAAAATTTGTCGTTTTTATTTTTGCAAAACTGATACGATTGTGTGAATGTTTGATACAACCTTATGATGTCAACCCAATTACAAGCTACTCGTATGGTTCTGTCATTTTATGATCACTTGTGATCTCCCCAAGAACCTTAAACATTAGTTTCTTTTAAGAAACAAAGCCAAACTCTTATTGAAAATCCTTCTATCTTTATAGATGGATCATTGGAAATGATTAAAGTGCCAAATGAAATCCATGGATTGGATTCCTAGTGTGCTTTAATTATCTATACCTAAAGATAACAAATTAAAGAATCAAGTTAACTAATTTTGTGCTTATGTGTTTTCTTACATGTTTTGTGGTTGTATGTGATCCATCCAAATCCTCATAGAATCTTACATATCTTGTATAAGAGATTCTTAATAGGATATCCAAAGTTACCATCTTAAATCCTTAATGGACTTCTACGTTGTAGTCAAATCCCATGGATTTTTAAAGTACTATATTATAATTGGACCCCTTGGGGAGGTCTAGTTAAACAGATCGATTTGAAAATCTGGTTAGAAATATCATGTGATGATATAATTGAAAAGATCCCTTAAGTGGTCTATTTAAGGAGATCGTACGACGGTCTAGTTAATAAGGTCATGTGTTGATCTAGTTGAAAAGACTGTTCGTTGATCTAATTGAAAAGATCCTTTGGTGGTCTAGTCAGGTCTCTTCATGTTTATTCAATTGATTTTTCCTCTATGCATTATGAAATGGACTGTGCGGACTGTGCAAGAGATTACGTAATTATGGAGGCCTACATAATTATGGAATTCAGTGCACAGAAACCACAGGAAGTTTTGTCATGTGTTAAGACCTAAAGTGACAAGAATAATGATACGGGAGAAGTCTCGGACTTTGACCGATGTCATTTATTCTCACACTTCTCAATTCTGGTCTCAATCACACACACAGTTTCAAATGATAAGTCTTCATAAGAAACGTTCTTCTGTCCGTGGTTCAAAAAAAAAAATTCCATGTTTTACTGCTACAAGGAATTCACTTTGAGGGTTAACAAATTCGCTAAGAATCCTAACATGGCCCAGAGTTTTACTTAAGGGTTCAATGGAACTATTAGAAGGCGAAACGGTCACAGCTGTCTTCACAAGTTTCCTCTAGAATTAAATTTCGGGACGAAATTTCCTAAAGTAGGGGAGACTGTAACACCTGTGTCACTTCACGGCCATCAAACAAATACCAAACCAATGAAATATTATATTTCATACTTAGGATTTGTAAAAATATGTGTATCGTTTACACATATCAACTCTTGTTCAATTTCAAACCCTAAATCGCTTTCTGGAAGGTTATACGCGCACTAATGCGTAAATATAACCAGTTTAACCCAACGAACACTCCGGAATAGTGAAATAGGCTTAACATACCTTAAATATCCTTTACATAGCTTAGAAATAGGCTTTGAGGGGTTCGGTGTGCTAAAATAAACTTTAGGGTCATTCAGGGACTAAAAGTGTCAAAAAGTGCACAAGTTTGCACTTTCGCGCATATCTTACGTTCTGAATACATCCGGACATCCAAAAATTTATGTAAGCACTAAAATATTTTATTTTAGTGTTCGGCATAAGAAAAATCCATTCGTCGCGTCATTTGGATCGTTTTACGCGCTTATGCGCATTCCGTCGTAATTAACCGAACATCGCGTTCGTACGGCCAAACGAACCGACATCCGAGATATTTTTGAACACATTTTAAGTTCCCTATACTTTAACTTCATTTTAGAGCTTTGAAATGGGGTTAACGGGCCTTAAACGTGTCGAAAATGAGCTTATTACACAACAGGGACCAAATCTGCCATTTTTCAAACTTTCTGGTCTGCAACAAGCTTACGGACCTCAACACTAATGAGCTTACGGTCCGTAAGCTATCTCCAGCAGATCAGAACCTTCTTAAACAGCTGTTAACAGCTGCAAACCACTCCTAATCCCAATGCCAAGTGTTGATACCTTATGGTGAGTGGCCAACTTAGTTACCATAAGCTTCCGACAAGTGTACGCCTTGGATTCGATCACGTACTACGAGAAACGATCCTAACGGTGGACCGTTTACTATAAATACCCAACCCCCCTTCCATTCAAAACCCACCAAATCTGATCCAAATGCTCTAAGTTGAGGCCTTCGCTTCATACCTGAGCTATTCGATCACGAATTACTAGCGGGGACCCTGGGTAAGTATTCTTTCGTTCTATTCCTTATTTTACTGCTTTTCGAGTCAGAAAGTCAAACTTTGTTTGACTTTCAGCGTTGACCAGTAATGGTCAATGCGAAGTTCGTAGGAACTTCGCAACGTGAGTGTAATCACGTTGGTTATAGTCCCTTGGGACTATGCCCACTGATTACCACGTTGTCTAGGGTCGTAGGGTAGGCGATCTAATAAATCGCCTATACCTTCGAACCCGACCAAACACAGTAGGTGACCATAGTAGGTAGGGAATAACCTTCCGAGGTTATACCCTATGGTCACATCGTTTAAGTAGTTGTATGATAGGTAGTTTATATGCCTTAGGTAAATTACCAGAATACCCTTTTCATGTATAATTGGTAATTTAGCATATGTAACCTAAACTTTTGTCACGTAACTGATTATGTAACATGTTTAGGCATATAATACTTGTCATAGGACTAGTTAGGCGGTCCGAACGCGTTTCACGCGAACGACGCGTTAAAGTAGCATAAGCTACCTAGACGGGTCGTAATGGGTCGTAGACACTTAGGTTAAGTTTCAAATAGTATGTAGGCTTTGTTAAACCATATCACACGAGTCTCCACACTCGTTTGGTTTACAAACCCTAATACTACCCAGTCTTCCGATTTAGGTCCGGTTATTTAACATAGTTACCTATATTAGGTGCCGTTTGATTTCCGTGATCTCTAGCATTGCTTGGTGGTTATCCTAGGACTTCTGAGCATTCTCAAGTGAGTACATAGACCCCTCTTTTACTGTTTTCCAAACTGTTTTGGGGTGGAACACATGTGCCTACTTGTTACTTTCATGCTTTCCTGTTTTCACATCATATACTACTATGTTCGTTAGTACATTATAGTACATGATTTCATTACACTTCATGCTATGTATGCCCATTGTGTGCGTACTTAGTACATTGTTTTACATTACATTTCATGCTATGTATGCCCATTGTGTGCGTACTTAGTACATCGTTTTACATTACATTTCATGCTACGTGTGCCCATTGTGTGCATTACTTAGTACATCTGATTTCATCACATGCTTATATTTTCTTGATTTCAAAGTATAATTGATTATACATGTTATTACTTATCATTTGACAAACTAAATGACTATCTATGGTTTAAACATTAATTTCTCAAAGAACATAAAATAAACTGTTGAATTGTACTTATTTTATGTTCACCAGACCGATTGTTAGTATGATATAGCGCTATAGGATTTGACACCCCATTCCTGTTGTCATGGAATGTCTGAAACCAATTTGTTGCTCCAACCAAATAGGGATTGCCTTTGTGGTATTTCTATAGTCTCAAAGGTGTATTTTGATGCACCAGGTCTGAATGAATTCTTAAATCACACTATTAAAGTATATTTTTATATACTCTCATGTGTGGTATTGTACAAAACCAACATATATTTTGTTAAACATCCAAAGCATATTTTGATATGATATTTACAAAACCCAAACATAGTTTAATATGTTATTTATCACATCCAAAGCATATTTTGATATGTTACTTATGAAACCAAAACATAGTTTAATATGTTACTTACAAATCCAAAGTATACTTTTGATATGCTACTATAAGGTTATTCGTTTAACTTTAAATTACTTACAATACATAAACATTTCTACAATTGTTAAACAGTTTACATTGTTTGGTTTGGTTTGATTAAGTGATTAAGTAACGATGCGTGTGTAATATGATACAAACATGGTGGATACGCCGCTGGTACTTCCTATATATAAGTGTTTGTATGGTATTACATATTGTAGCGTTATTTGAATCATTTCAGTTTGAGACATAGAACATTTTATACAAGTAACATACTTTTCACAAGACATTGATTTACAAACAACATATCTTATACAAACTCATTTTTATATGGTTATTCCTTTAACCATACATTATTCACTTATCTATACATATCATCTTATCTTATCGTTTTTCAAATGATTTACAAGACAAAGCAAATTACAAGGTTCATGACTAAACATTTTCTCAAACATAAGTCATGAATTCTGTTTTCACAAAACCTATGTATCTCACAGGCATTTTTATGCTGACGTACCTATTTTCACATGTGTTTTCAGGAGATGAAGCATAGGACTTATCAAGACATACTTAGGCGGACCTGTGCCTTAGTGACATTAAAAGATGCAAGACTAGTTAATTGTGTTGTACTTCTTTGTTTATTTAGACATTGTAGCACTTTAAATCAATAAAACAAAACTTCAATTGCCATGGATTTGAGACAATTAATTCTGTTACAACACTCCCCGATGTTTCCGCCACGTTTTGTATGTTCCACGTGGTCGGGGTGTGACATAATTCAGCAGTCTTCTGGATTACTTCGCCAATTCGCTGGGCAATTTTTTTAGCCTCCTCGGACATTTGAGTGTTGCTACGATGAAGAGACATGTGACAACTCGAAATTTAGAACCTTTCGTTGTACGTTTGAACACTAAGTGACTAACTAATTTGATGATTTAATGAATGATAAGTGAGCCTTTTTATGATTATGTGTTATATTACATGTATGCTTGTGTGTATGTATGCGAGTATGTATATGAACCGAGACAACCCGAACCCGACTCGAGACCACGTGGTCTCGAGTGAACAATGACTTATGGGCCGGTTAGGCCACACATACACACTTAGCCTATGTCGAAGCCCATTAGGGTGCACTTGAAGCTAGTATATAATCCGATTGTTAGCCATCTTTGCCATTTTCTTGGACAACACACACACTCCTCTACACTCTCTCTAGAAACCATTAAACCCTAAGCTACAACATTGTTTCCCTTCATCTCGGATCCAAACCGGTGACACTAGGACTAGCGGATCGGCTCTCACACACACACACTCGGAAGCTTCACACTCATCTTCGAAACCCATCAATCGGTTAGTGATTTTATGATGTTTGTTGTTGTTAAATAATAGTGTGAATGATATGATTTAACTAGTGTAGTTGTATGCTTGATGATGTTTTGTGAACCGGATATGTATGTTGTTGATAATCGGATAACATGTTTTGATTTCGGATATGTTGCATAATGAACACACAATATCTTATGTCTAAATGTGATTCAAACCATTGAATATTGATGTTCATGAAACCGGCTTGCATATGTGTATAGAGAGCATCATGTTAATCGGATTAGGGTAGATTTGGAGATGTTATTGGATGACTTGAAACCATTAGATGAATATGTTCAAATGTTTGATTGTTGTTCATGATTATATGTTGTGATTAATGATAAAAACCCGGAAATAGGATGAACAAGTTTGAATAAGCAATATGAACTACTTGAATGTTTGAAGAACATGATGAATATGATATGAACATGGTTGAATATTTGAAATCTGATTGTTTGATCCATTTTAGGAAATTGTTAGACAAATAAACATGTTTATGAGGATAGTACATAATGGTGCATGAAATCAGAATGTTATTGGGTAGTACACTGTACCGAATCAGCTCCTGTCCAACCGAAACCTCTAGTTGCGACTCGAAACCACCGCATGATGAGTCGAAATCCCCGGTTGCGACATCGGTTGCGAGTCGCAAACGCCTGGTTGCGACTCGAAACCACACGAGATCAGTACATAAACCGTTTGACTCGAAACCACAGTTGCGAGTCCGGTTGCGACTCGAAACCAAAACGGCACGAACCGAAACCATGATTGCGACTCAGGTTGCGAGTCGCAAACGCCTAGTTGCGACTCGAGACTATACACAGATACACGCTGTTTGGGCTTGCACCTCATTTCGGACTTAATTGATTGGGCTGGACTCTTGGGCCTAATGTACAGACCTTATATGTTACCGTTGAATGTGAATGTTGATGAACTGCCATGATTAAACGTGTATCCCATACGTGCACTACTTGAATACGAACCTGATTGTATGATACAACTATGATAGGACGTGAGTAGCCTCAACGTTGCTTGTTTGACTTTTCTGTGTACCTACCGAGCAAACCAAGGTGAGTTCACACCCTCTACAAAGCATGGGATTCCCAGGGGTCGGGAATTGGGGTTAAGGAACTGGGTTCCTCGTCCTCCTTGGGTAGGACAGCAAAGGTTCAGGAATGTAATTCCTCGTCCTCACGGACAGATAACTCGTACTAGACCAAAACTCTATCACGAAGTCCCTCATCTTTGTATCGACTTAATCGCCGAGGCCAATGGCGAGCGGGTCATTAGTTAGATAGCGCTATTTAGGTTTGACAAACCTCACACCGTGCCGCAGAGGACGGGCGTGAACTAATGGACTACTGGCACGTCAATGATGATAGACATTGACAGTTCAGGGCACATAAACATGACTACAGTCAGCAGTCGATATGGTAATGAGTCTAGTGTATACATGGGGTAGCCCCCACGGCCGAAATGCCAGATAACTAACACGGGGTAGCCCCCACGGCAGGATTGCCAGAGTAACCGGGAATAAACAAGTCACGTTTTTTTTAACTATGGGGTAACCCCCACGGCAGGATGCCAGCTAAAGGAAACGGTTTTCGAAACAACTTAAAACGAACACCCAACCGTGAACTCACTCAACTTGTTGTTGACTCGTTACTACATGCTTTGCAGGTCTTTAGGTTCTTAGCTGGAGCTTGCATGGAGGAGGATCGTTGTGGGACATGGACGACTGTGTGCCATGTTAAACTTTGAAACAATTAAACTTATGTTTTGATTTAAGACTTATGCTTCCGCTTGCAACTTAACTATGTTTTGTTTGAACACCAATTGTATTGGGTGGATTTTTATAACTACTTATATGCTTGTTCAATATGATTGGTGGCTGGATCCTGGTCAGTCACGCCTCCAAGCGGTAGTACTCCGCAGGTGGATTTTGGGGGTGTGACAGATTGGTATCAGAGCCATTGGTTATAGAGAACTTGGTTTTAATAAAGGATAAAGGGTTTTATTAAAATCAGACTATAACCTGTACAGTGCTCAACGGTCCACAACGATGCTTCACTCCACACGCAAGGCTCGACATTCTAGGTGATATGATCTGTGTATATATTGCCTCCTTGTTAGTTACATAGTACACTGCTTATGGTATGCTTGGTTAGTATAACTACTGTTGCTTGAACACGTGCGTGCTTGCTCAATTTTATCGTCGTACTTTCGCGAACCCCTCTCACTCACGTTCTTCTTGGTATGAAGATCATGTCTGGACGCGTTAACCTGACACAAGCCCAGTTGACGGCTCTGATCAACGAAC
This sequence comes from Helianthus tuberosus, assembly GCA_030545235.1. Classification (NCBI taxonomy): domain Eukaryota; kingdom Viridiplantae; phylum Streptophyta; class Magnoliopsida; order Asterales; family Asteraceae; genus Helianthus; species Helianthus tuberosus. Next base: position 152,138,202 of record CM060393.1, read on the forward strand.
GAGTTGCCGCAGCACTTGCAGCTGCACACGCAGGAGGTATATCCTGCAGTCCGAACTCATTCTAGGATCTTTAGGATCCTACCCTCGTGAACCAACCTTTGTGTTAAACTCTGTCTTTTCTTTCACCTACGATAGGTCAGCATGTTCAGCCACCCGTGTGCACTTTTAAGACTTTCATGGACTGCCGACCAACTACTTTTAGCGGCACTGAAGGAGCAGTAGGTCTCCTACACTGGTTTGAGAAACTAGAATCTGTCTTCGAAATGTGTGAATGCCCTGAGGCGCGCAGGGTGAAGTATGCTACCGGTACTCTCGAGGGTTTAGCCCTCACATGGTGGAACGCTCAGGTTCAGATGCTAGGGTTGGTTGCTGCCAACGCCACCCCATGGGAGAATTTTAAGGAAATGATCAAGGAAGAATACTGCAGTCGTGATGAGATTCACAAACTAGAGGTGGAGTTCTTCAACCTCAAGATGACGGGGTCCGAAATTGAAGCTTATGTGAAAAGGTCGAACGAACTGGCAATTCTGTGCCCTACTATGGTGGATCCTCCCATCAAACGCATCGAACTGTTTCTTCAGGGCTTAGTGCCGGAAATCCAAAGTCATGTGACTTCAGCGAACCTCGCCACCTACCAGCAAACTGTTCAGTTAGCTCACCGTCTCACGGATCAAGCGGTGGAGCAGAACAAGTTACCAAAACGCATAGGCGCTGCAACTACTTCTGGTACCTCTAGTGACAACAAACGGAAATGGGATGGAACTTCAAGTAAGGGTTCGACTTCTGTTCAGTCCCAGTCTCAGCAGAGGAAGACTGATGACTACAAGAGCCCTAATCAACAATCGTCTGGTGGTCAAAGTCATGGCGGGTACAAAGGAAATCACCCCAAATGCAATCGCTGCAGCCTGCACCACAGCGGGCCATGCACCAGGGGCAACTGTCATCGGTGCAACAAGCCTGGTCACGCTGCAAAGGATTGCAGGAGCTTATACCCCGCTAATCAGAATCGTCAGCAAGCTCAACAGAACCAGCGCCAGCAGCAGCAGCAAGGAGATAACAAAGGGTGCTTTCAGTGTGGAGCTGAAGGCCACTTCAAGAGAGATTGTCCCCAACTGAACAGGAACCAGAACAACAACAACAATAACAACAATCAGGGGAATGTTAACAACGGGAACAACAACAACAATGGCGCCAGGGGGCGGGTGTTTGTGATTGGCCAAGGTGAAGCAAGGAATGACCCCAATGTTGTGGCGGGTAAGTTCCTTCTCGACGACTTTTATGTTTCAGTTTTAATTGATTCGGGTGCCGATACTAGCTACATGTCATTAGAAGTTAGTCGAATGCTTAAGCGTATTCCAACCCCTTTGAACAACAAGCACACCGTAGAGCTAGCAAACGGTAAGAGTTTAGAAGCCACACACGTAGTCAAGGGTTGTAAACTTATTCTCGCTGACCAGACCTTCTCTATCGACCTCATTCCTATTGTCTTGGGTAGTTTCGACGTTGTCATTGGGATGGATTGGTTATCCCAACACCGAGCAGAGATTCTTTGCAACGAGAAGGTTGTCCGTATTCCAGGTTCCGGTGGTGAACCTCTCATGATTCATGGCGACAAGAGGAGTGCTGTTGAGAACGTCATTTCTCTCCTTAAGGCCCAAAAGTGCTTGCGAAAGGGCCACACTGCCATTTTGGCTCTCGTTACTGACACCTCAGAAAAAGAGAAGAAGATAGAAGACTTCCCAGTTGTACGCGATTATCCAGAGGTATTTCCTGAGGAATTACCTGGTCTTCCGCCTCATCGCCAAGTCGAGTTTCAGATCGAGCTAGCTCCTGGAGCTGCACCTATCGCTCGTGCACCTTATCGTTTAGCCCCATCAGAGTTGAAAGAACTCTCCACGCAACTACAAGAGCTCCTGGATAAGGGTTTTATTCGTCCTAGCTCATCGCCCTGGGGAGCTCCAGTGTTATTTGTAAAGAAGAAGGACGGTACTTTCAGAATGTGCATCGACTACCGGGAACTCAACAAGGTGACGGTGAAGAATCGTTATCCTCTACCACGTATCGACGACTTGTTCGACCAGTTGCAAGGGTCGAGCTACTATTCGAAGATTGATTTGAGATCGGGTTATCACCAGCTGAGAGTCCAGGAAGAGGACGTCTCCAAAACAGCTTTCAGAACTCGATACGGGCACTATGAGTTCTTGGTCATGCCTTTTGGGATGACAAACGCACCTGCGGTTTTCATGGACTTGATGAACCGAGTGTGCAAGCCTTACCTGGACAAGTTCGTTATAGTCTTCATCGATGACATCCTGATCTATTCCAAGAGTCGGGAGGAACACGAGCAACATCTGTGACTTATTCTGGAACTCCTTCGAACAGAACAGCTTTACGCAAAGTTCTCGAAATGCGACTTCTGGCTTCGAGAAGTCCATTTCCTAGGCCACGTGGTAAACAAGGATGGGATCCACGTTGATCCATCCAAGGTAGACTCGATTAAGAACTGGCCTGCACCTCGTACACCAAAGGAAATTCGCCAATTCTTGGGTTTGGCAGGATACTACCGGAGATTCATAAAGGATTTTTCTAAGATTGCACAGCCTCTCACCTCACTAATGCAGAAGGGCGTTGTTTATCGCTGGGGAAACGCACAGGAGTTGGCATTTCAGCACCTAAAGGATAGACTTTGTAGCGCGCCTATCCTTTCATTGCCAGAGGGCACAGACGATTTTGTGGTTTACTGTGACGCATCAATTCAAGGTCTTGGTTGTGTATTGATGCAACGAGATAAGGTTATAGCCTACGCTTCACGCCAACTCAAAGTTCATGAAAAGAACTACACTACGCACGACTTAGAGCTGGGAGCTGTTGTTTTTGCACTTAAGTTATGGCGGCATTACCTGTATGGTACCAAGTGCGCAATCTACACCGACCACAGGAGCCTCGAGCACATCTTCAAGCAGAAGGAACTGAATATGCGACAACGACGATGGGTCGAGCTACTAAATGACTACGAGTGCTCAATCAGGTATCACCCGGGCAAGGCCAATGTTGTGGCTGACGCCCTCAGTCGGAAGGACACTGCGCCTAAGCGCGTACGAGCTTTACAACTCACGATCCATTCTAGTCTCCCTTCCCAAATACGAGCTGCTCAGATAGAAGCACTGAAACCAGAAAACGTCAGGGCTGAAGCCCTACGCGGATCAAGGCAACGATTAGAACAGAAGGAAGACGGTGCTTACTACGTAACGGGACGCGTTTGGGTCCCACTCTATGGCAACCTACGAGAGCTTGTGATGGACGAAGCACACAAGTCTCGCTACTCGGTACATCCTGGATCGGATAAAATGTACCACGACATCAAAACTACGTACTGGTGGCCTAGCATGAAGGCCCACATAGCAACTTACGTCAGCAAGTGTTTGACTTGTGCGAGAGTCAAGTCGGAATACCAGAAACCATCAGGCCTACTCCAACAACCAGAGATACCTCAATGGAAATGGGAACAAATTTCCATGGATTTTGTTACTGGCCTACCTAGATCCCAGCGCGGGAACGATACTATTTGGGTGATCGTGGATCGACTCACAAAATCTGCACACTTCTTGGCTATCAAGGAGACGGATAAGTTCTCCACGCTCGCAGAAATTTACATCAAAGAAGTTGTTTCGAGGCACGGGGTGCCCACCTCTATCATCTCGGATCGAGATGCACGATTTACTTCAGAGCTGTGGCAAGCTATGCACAAATCCTTCGGCTCACGATTAGATATGAGCACAGCGTATCACCCTCAGACGGACGGGCAGTCCGAGCGCACTATTCAAACCCTAGAAGACATGCTTCGTGCATGTGTAATCGACTTTGGCAACCGCTGGGAAAAGCATCTGCCACTTGTGGAATTCTCGTACAATAACAGCTACCACACCAGCATTAAAGCTGCCCCGTTTGAGGCATTGTACGGACGTAAATGCCGGTCACCTCTTTGCTGGGCAGAGGTGGGAGATAGTCAGATCACTGGTCCAGAATGTGTGGTAGATACAACCGAGCAAATCGCTCAGATACGAAAACGCATGACGGCCGCTCGCGAACGTCAGAAAGTTTACGCCGACATGGGCAGGAAACCGCTTGAGCTCCAGGTTGGGGAGCGGGTACTACTCAAAGTTTCACCCTGGAAGGGTGTGGTTCGTTTTGGTAAACGCGGCAAACTTAACCCACGATACGTTGGACCTTTCGAGGTCATTGAGAAAATAGGCAGGGTGGCCTACAGACTAAACTTACCAGCGGAACTCGGAGCAGTTCACAACGTTTTTCACGTGTCGAATCTGAAGAAGTGTCCGTCAGATGAGACCCACGTAGTTCCTCTGAAGGAACTCACTATCGACGAACAGTTACGATTCGTCGAGGAACCAGTTGAAATCACGGACCGGGATGTTAAGGTCCTCAAGAGCACTAGAATACCTCTCGTTCGAGTTCGTTGGAACTCACGTCGCGGCCCAGAGTTCACCTGGGAGCGCGAAGATCAGATGAAACAAAAGTATCCCCAACTGTTCGCAAACAGTACACCCACTACTGAGGCCGAAGCTACGGAATTTCGGGACGAAATTCCAGATCAACGGGGGGTGGATGTGACACCCCAGGAAAACCATACAACTTAACTAGCTTCCTCAGTGAGTGCCTACCAAATTTCGGGACGAAATTTCTTTCAACTTGGGGATGATGTGACAACTCGAAATTTAGAACCTTTCGTTGTACGTTTGAACACTAAGTGACTAACTAATTTGATGATTTAATGAATGATAAGTGAGCCTTTTTATGATTATGTGTTATGTTACATGTATGCTTGTGTGTATGTATGCGAGTATGTATATGAACCGAGACAACCCGAACCCGACTCGAGACCACGTGGTCTCGAGTGAACAATGACTTATGGGCCGGTTAGGCCACACATACACACTTAGCCTATGTCGAAGCCCATTAGGGTGCACTTGAAGCTAGTATATAATCCGATTGTTAGCCATCTTTGCCATTTTCTTGGACAACACACACACTCCTCTACACTCTCTCTAGAAACCATTAAACCCTAAGCTACAACATTGTTTCCCTTCATCTCGGATCCAAACTGGTGACACTAGGACTAGCGGATCGGCTCTCACACACTCGGAAGCTTCACACTCATCTTCGAAACCCATCAATCGGTTAGTGGTTTTATGATGTTTGTTGTTGTTAAATAATAGTGTGAATGATATGATTTAACTAGTGTAGTTGTATGCTTGATGATGTTTTGTGAACCGGATATGTATGTTGTTGATAATCGGATAACATGTTTTGATTTCGGATATGTTGCATAATGAACACACAATATCTTATGTCTAAATGTGATTCAAACCATTGAATATTGATGTTCATGAAACCGGCTTGCATATGTGTATAGAGAGCATCATGTTAATCGGATTAGGGTAGATTTGGAGATGTTATTGGATGACTTGAAACCATTAGATGAATATGTTCAAATGTTTGATTGTTGTTCATGATTATATGTTGTGATTAATGATAAAAACCCGGAAATAGGATGAACAAGTTTGAATAAGCAATATAAACTACTTGAATGTTTGAAGAACATGATGAATATGATATGAACATGGTTGAATATTTGAAATCTGATTGTTTGATCCATTTTAGGAAATTGTTAGACAAATAAACATGTTTATGAGGATAGTACATAATGGTGCATGAAATCAGAATGTTATTGGGTAGTACACTGTACCGAATCAGCTCCTGTCCAACCGAAACCTCTAGTTGCGACTCGAAACCACCGCATGATGAGTCGAAATCCCCGGTTGCGACATCGGTTGCGAGTCGCAAACGCCTGGTTGCGACTCGAAACCACACGAGATCAGTACATAAACCGTTTGACTCGAAACCACAGTTGCGAGTCCGGTTGCGACTCGAAACCAAAACGGCACGAACCGAAACCATGATTGCGACTCAGGTTGCGAGTCGCAAACGCCTAGTTGCGACTCGAGACTATACACAGATACACGCTGTTTGGGCTTGCACCTCATTTCGGACTTAATTGATTGGGCCGGACTCTTGGGCCTAATGTACAGACCTTATATGTTACCGTTGAATGTGAATGTTGATGAACTGCCATGATTAAACGTGTATCCCATACGTGCACTACTTGAATACAAACCTGATTGTATGATACAACTATGATAGGACGTGAGTAGCCTCAACGTTGCTTGTTTGACTTTTCTGTGTACCTACCGAGCAAACCAAGGTGAGTTCACACCCTCTACAAAGCATGGGATTCCCAGGGGTCGGGAATTGGGGTTAAGGAACTGGGTTCCTCGTCCTCCTTGGGTAGGACAGCAAAGGTTCAGGAATGTAATTCCTCGTCCTCACGGACAGATAACTCGTACTAGACCAAAACTCTATCACGAAGTCCCTCATCTTTGTATCGACTTAATCGCCGAGGCCAATGGCGAGCGGGTCATTAGTTAGATAGCGCTATTTAGGTTTGACAAACCTCACACCGTGCCGCAGAGGACGGGCGTGAACTAATGGACTACTGGCACGTCAATGATGATAGACATTGACAGTTAAGGGCACATAAACATGACTACAGTCAGCAGTCGATATGGTAACGAGTCTAGTGTATACATGGGGTAGCCCCCACGGCCGAAATGCCAGATAACTAACACGGGGTAGCCCCCACGGCAGGATTGCCAGAGTAACCGGGAATAAACAAGTCACGTTTTTTTTAACTATGGGGTAACCCCCACGGCAGGATGCCAGCTAAAGGAAACGGTTTTCGAAACAACTTAAAACGAACACCCAACCGTGAACTCACTCAACTTGTTGTTGACTCGTTACTACATGCTTTGCAGGTCTTTAGGTTCTTAGCTGGAGCTTGCATGGAGGAGGATCGTTGTGGGACATGGACGACTGTGTGCCATGTTAAACTTTGAAACAATTAAACTTATGTTTTGATTTAAGACTTATGCTTCCGCTTGCAACTTAACTATGTTTTGTTTGAACACCAATTGTATTGGGTGGATTTTTATAACTACTTATATGCTTGTTCAATATGATTGGTGGCTGGATCCTGGTCAGTCACGCCTCCAAGCGGTAGTACTCCGCAGGTGGATTTTGGGGGTGTGACAAGACATCCTAAAGGAAATGGAAGACACAGGAGGAAACAAGTGAAATGTGATCGGGTAATCAAAACAAAATGACAACGCATAAAAATTGTGATCATTTGTTTGTTACCTAAGGCAAACAAATGAGACGGTGACTAATCAAAGTAAGCGGGTCATAATAATGTATCGCGAAGACATGCTTTAGCCTATAAGTTGACACTCACCCCAAGAGTTCCAAGGTAAGAGTGACTGGTCCGATTAAGTGGATTTGTACGAACACTCTAGCCTTAGATAGAAAACTCAGAGTACGGGCATCCACTCTTCCAGATTGCACGTGTACACACTATAAGACCCAAACTTTGACGAGATTTTGAAAACTTTGAGGGTTCAAGACCTTATAATAAATCATCCTAGAACAGATGATTAGTTTTCAAAGCGGATTTGAAATTTATGTTCTTATTGTGGTTGTCGCCTAAGTTTTCAAAGCGGATTTGAAATTTATGTTCTTATTGTGGTTGTCGCCTAAAGATAGGTGACGGTATTGTTTTAAGATCTAAACACAAGAATCTTGTGTTAGGGTCCTAGGAAGGTTATAGACTAGGTCAAAGCATTACTAATTACCTAATTCCCTACAACCATGAGCTCTGATACCAACTCTTCTATCACACCCTGACCGCGTAAACAACAAAACGCGACGGAAATGTCGGGGAGTGTCGTAACAGAATCATTGTTTCATAAGACATGGATATTGAAATTTTGTTGTATTAAATTACAAGAGGTTACATTGTCCTAAAAACAAAGAAACATAACATAATTAACTAGTCTTGCATCTTTTATTATCACTAAGGCCCAAGTCCGCCTAAGTGTATCTTGATCAATCCTATGCATCATCTCCTGAAACACATGTGAAACTAGGTACGTCAGCATAAAAATGCCTGTGAGATAAATAGGTTTTATTAAAATAGGATTCATGACTTGTAAGTTTAAAGAATATGTTTAACAAAAGTTAGTCATGAACTTTGTAAAATGTTTTCTTTTATAAATCATACAAAAATTTACAAGAAATCAGGTGATATAAAGAAAGATGCATAGATAAATAAATAACCAAGTAAAAATGAGTTTGTATAAAATATGTTGTTTGTAAAACAATGTTTTGTAAATATATGTTTATTTGTGTGAAATGTAATATGTCTAAACTGAAATGGTTTAAATAATGCCACGATATGTAATATCGTAAAAGCACTTATATATAGGAAGTACCAGCGGCGTATCCACCATGCTTTTATCATATTACACACGCCACATTATTTAAATCACTTACCCAAACAAACCATCAAAATGTAATGTTTAAACAAATGTTAAAATGTTTATGTATAATCAAATGTAATGTATAGTGAATAAAAGAATTTACTCAACCCTATAAGAAGAAATGTACAAAACAATGTATTTGATAAATCATAATTTAAATCAAAAGTTATGTTTTGTAAAATTAATGCACGCTTTACTGATACAAACATCTATGCGGTATTGTTCTAACGCCTACATTCAAGCCTTGCGACTGTGGCGACAAACCCTTAAACAAATTAAAGGTTCATCTAAACTCTGAATATCGAATTCGGCAATTCCTTCTACCCAAACAAACCCAAGATTTCAGGAATGGGAGTTGTCAATTCCTATGGTACCACTACCTACTAACGAACGGCATGATCGGTGTTAATGAATGTATTTATGACCCGTTAAACAAACCAAATGTCATACCAAATGTAAGCATGTTATATGAAAATAATGTACTTAAATATGCTAAATGAACATACAAAGTAGAGATGTAAATCAATGTGTCCATATGTTGAGTGAACATATGCAACAAAAATGTAATATATGAAATCAATGTGCTTGCATGTTAATAAAACATACATAGCAAAAACATAGAAGAAATCATGTACTATATGTGTACTAATGAACATAGCAAGTAAATGTTATAAAAGCATGATAAATTCGAAAGTAACAAGTAGGCACATGTGTTCCACCCCAAAACAGTTTGAAAACAGTAAAAGAGGGGACTATGTACTCACCTGAGAATGCTTAGAAGTCTTGAATAACAACCAAGCAAAGCTAGAGGGATCACGGAAATCAAACGACACCTAATATAGGTAACTATGTTAATAAACCGGACCTAAATCGGAAGATCGGATAGGATGAGGGTTCGTAAACCAAATGAGTATTGGAACTCATATGATATGGTTTAACAAAGCCTACATTCTAAATTGAAACCTACCCTAAGTGCTTATGACCCATTACGACCCGTTTAGGTAGCTTACGCAACTCTAACGCGTCGTTCGCGTGAAACGCGTTTGGACCACCTAACTAGTCCTATGACAAGTATTATATGCCTTAACATGTCTAATAATGTTACCAAATTAGTTTAGATGTAAAAATTTAAGTTACATATACTTAAAATGAATTTATGCACAAAAGGACATTTTGGTCATTTTCCTAAGGCATATAAATTACCTATCATACAACTAACTAAACGAAGTGACCATAAGGTATAATCTCGGAAGGTTATTCCCTATACAACTATGGTCACAAAATATGTTTGGTTGGATCCTAATGATCGACCAAACGGGTCAGGTTCGAAAGTCAAAGCGGTTGTTTAGACCGCTTATCTTACGACCCTATATAAGCACTAAACTAAAATTGATGAGTTAAACATGTTAAAACGTGTTTAACAAAGTTAGAAATCAAGTTTGATATCAAAACAAAGGGTTTTGATACCCAAGAATAAATGTGTATTCTGACCGAAACTATGACTCGTCACTATGCCTAAATAACGTGGTAATCAGTAGGTATAGTCACAAAGGACTATGACCATCATGATTATGCTCACGTTGCGAAGTTCAAACGAACTTCGTGTTGACCATTGACCGGTCAAAGCAGAAAGTGAAACATTGTTTGACTTTCACCCTTAAAACGCATAAAAACATGAAAGAAACTTAGAGCATAAATGAATCAAGGTGTGAGGTTGCAAATGAAACATGAAGGGTATTTATAGATTTTGGGCCACCGTTAGGATCGTTCCTCGATTTACGAGCTTCAATCTTGGCCCTCCATGTGTGCCCATTGTTTTACAAACCTATGGGTGCCCCAAAACAAGCTCATGGTATTGAAAAACCAATAACCAAAACCAGAAACCAGCTGCTGATTGCAGAAACTAGTTTTTGCAGATCTGGGTAGCTCTCGTGCCCCGCGTAAGAGTCAAGGAAGTCTTACGCGCCCCGTGTAAGCCTGACTTTCAGAAAATTCCAGTTTTGGTCCCTGAATGCCCAAAACTTGGTTTTCGATGATTTTTCAGCACATTTAAGCCCCGTTAACCCCATTTCAAGGCTCTAAAATGAAGTTAAAGTATAGGGGACATAAAACATGCTCAAAAATATCTCGGATGTCGGTTCGTTTGGCCGTAACACGAACGGATGGGAAGAACGATCCAAATTACGCGACGAATGGAATTTTATCATGCCAATCACTAAAATAAAATATTTTAATGATTACATAAATTTTTGGATGTCCGGATATATTCAGAACGTAAGATATGCGCGTAAATGCAAACTTATGCACTTTTTGACGCTTTTAGTCCCTGTTTGACCCAAAAGTTTATTTTTGCACACCAAACACCTCAAAGCCTATTTCTAAGCTATGTAAAGGATATTTTGGGCATGTTTAACTTATGGTCAAATTCCGGAATGTTCGTTAGAGTACGGATCGACATACTTTCACAGTTTGTCAAAATTAGTCCCTGTAAGCGAATAAACTTGATTTCGACACACCAAACCTTCCAAAACTTATTTCTAAGTTATGTAAAGGTTATTTAAGGTATCTTAAGCCCATTTCACTGTTCCGGGGTGTTTTTTGCGTTAACCTGATTACGTTTACGCATCAGTTCGCGTATACCTTTCCAGAAAGCGATTTAGAGCTTGAAATCGAACGAGAATTGATATGTGCCAAAGATACACATGTTTATACAAATCCCAAGTATGAAACACAATATTTCATTGGTTTGGTATTTGTTTGATGGCCGTGGAGGCACAGATGTCACAACCCACTTCACCCATTACACCTAGAAACATCATGGCTGACTCACAAATACCACCCACTACGGGTCAACCAACATCAACTTTCATTCATACATCAACACAACCTTCACCAAATACCACCATGCCTAATTTCACTACCGAAGTTACTCCACCACATGATGTTACACCAACCAACACTACACCACCTATTACCACCCAAGTTGAACCTACCCTTACCTTTAGCCCTGCTTCAACAATTCCACCACTCTCACATTTTTTCCCAACTACGAGTCAATCATCTTCTACCTATCCGATACCACCAAGTTCAACCGTTATTCATACTACATCTACATATCGACCACCGAACCAATCGAGTTTCTACTATTCATCTTTTCCTTTTGTCACACCCCGACCACGTAGAACATACAAAACGTGGCTGAAACATCGGGGAGTGTTGTAACAGAATTAATTGTTTCAAATCCATGGCAATTGAAGTTTCGTTTTATTAATCAAACATGAGAGTTTACATTGTTTTAAACAAGAGCCAAAGAGTACATGACAAAAATTAACTAGTTCTTGTCTCGTTTTAAGTCACTAAGGCACAGGTCCGCCTAAGTATGTCTTGATAAATCCTATGCATCATCTCCTGAAAACACATGTGAAAATAGGTACGTCAGCATAAAAATGCCTGTGAGATACATAGGTTTTGTGAAAACAGAATTCATGACTTATGTTTGAGAAAATGTTTAGTCATGAACCTTGTAATTTGCTTTGTCTTGTAAATCATTTGAAAAACGATAAGATCAGATGATATGTATAAATAAGAGAATAATGTATGGTTAAATGAATAACCATGTAAAATGAGTTTGTATAAGATAAGTTGTTTGTAAAACAATGTCTTGTGAAAAGTATGTTATTTGTATAATATGTTATATGTCTCAAATTGAAATGATTCAAATAACGCTACGATATGTAATACCATACAAACACTTATATATAGGAAGTACCAGCGGCGTATCCACCATGCTTGTATCATATTACACACGACTCGTTCTTAAATCGCTTACTAAAACCAAACCATCAAGATGTAATGTTTGACAATTGTAGAAATGTTTATGTATGGTCAAATATGGTTCAGACGGTTCACAGATACAAACGGTTCACAGATATAAACGGTTCACATAGTCAAATGATTACAACGGTTCAAAATGCAGTATAATGTGTTCACATGCTGGATGAGCATATGCAACAGAAATGCAATGTAAAACAATGTACTAAGCATGCACACAATGGACATACATAGCATAAGTGTAATGTAAAACAATGTACTAAGTATGAACTAAATGGACATACATAGCATAAAATGTAATGTAAAACGATGTACTAAGTATGCACACAATGGGCATACATAGCATGAACACGATGAAATCATGTACTATAATGTACTAACGAACATAGCAGGTATTTGATGTGAAAACAGGGAAAGCATGAAAGTAACAAGTAGGCACATGTGTTCCACCCCAAAACGTTTGGAAAACAGTAAAAGAGGGGTCTATGTACTCACTTGAGATTGCTTAGTAGTCCTTGAGTAACAACCAACCAATGCTAGAGATCGCGGATATCAAACGGCACCTAATATAGGTAACTATGTTAATAACCGGACCTAAATCGGATGATTGGATAGAATGAGGGTTCGTAAACCAAACGAGTATAGAGACTCGTGTCATATGGTTTAACAAAGCCTTCATGCTAAATGAAACCTAACCTAAGTGTTTTCGACCCATCGCGACCCTTTAAGGTAGCTTATGCTACTTTAACGCGTCGTTCGCGTGAAACGCGTTCGGAACGTCTAACTAGTCCTATGACAAGTGTTATATGCCTAAACATGTTACATAATCAGTTATGTGACAAAAGCTTAGGTTACATATGCTTAATTACCGATTACACATGAAAAGGGTATTTTGGTAATTTACCTAAGGCATATATACTACCTATCATACAACTACTTAACAAAGCGACCATAGGATATAACCTCGGAAGGTTATTCCCTATATACTATGGTCACCTAATGTGCTTGGTCGGATCCTAATGATCGACCAAATGGGTCGGGTTCGAAAGTATAAGCGATTGTTTAGATCGCTTACCTTACGACCCTAGACAACGTGGTAATCAGTAGGCATAGTCCCAAGGGACTATAACCATCGTGATTACAATAACGTTGCGAAGTTCAAACGAACTTCGCATTGACCATAAACTGGTCAACGTAGAAAGTCAAACAAAGTTTGACTTTCGGACTCGAAAAACAATAAAAGAACGAAAGAATACTTACGAAGGGTCCCCGAATGCTAATCGTGATTCAAGTAGCTCAGGTATGAAACAAAGGTTTCAACTTAGAGCTCCTCAAATCAGATTCTAGTGGGTTTAGAAGCAAATGGGGGTGGGGTATTTATAGGATTTCCCGAACCGTTAGGATCGTTTCTTGGAAAATGTGATTTAATCTAGTGCGTACACTTGTCAAAATGTTGTGGTAACTAAAAATGATCCCCCATGAGCTGAAAGGGCAAGTTAGAATGTGTGGTTGTGAGTTAATCAGCTGAAATCTACTGATTAGATGATCTTATCTGATTCTGGGAGCCTGATGCGGCCCGCTTCAGGATCAGACAAAACTCAGGCGGGCCGCCTGGCCTTGTCTGATCAGCAACATGTTTCAAAGTTTACAGTTTCAGTCCCTGCATGTGTTTTAGGCCATTCCCGACACTTCTAAGGCCCGTAAAGCCAACTTTAAGGCCCTAAAATAATGCCTAAACATTGTGGACATGAAACATGCTCATAAATATGTCGGATGTTGGTTCGTTTGGTCGTACGAACGCGATGTTCGCTTAATTACGACGGAATACGCATAAGCGCGAAAAACGATCCAAATTGCGTGACGAATGGATTTTTCTCATGCCAAACACTAAAATAAAATATTTTAGTGCTTACATAAATTTTTGGATGTCCGGATGTATTCAGAACGTAAGTTATGCGTAAAAGTGCAAACTTGTGCACTTTTTGACACTTTTAGTCCCTGAATGACCCAAAAGTTTATTTTAGCACACCGAACCCCTCAAAGCCTATTTCTAAGCTATGTAAAGGATATCTAAGGTGTGTTTAACTTATGGTCATGTTCCGGAATGTTCGTTACAGTTCAAATTGGCATACTTTCGCAGTTTGTCAAGTTTAGTCCCTGTAAGCGAATAAACTAGATTTTGCCATACCAAAGCCTTCAAAACTTATTTCTAAGTTATGTAAAGGTTACTTAAGGTATGTTAAGCCTATTTCACTATTCCGGAGTGTTCGTTGCATTAAACTGGTTATATTTGCGCATTAGTGCGCGTATAACCCTCCAGAAAGCGATTTAAAGCTTGAAATCGAACAAGAGTTGATATGTGTAAACGATACACATATTTTTACAAATCCCAAGTATGAAATACAATATTTTATTGGTTTGGAATTTGTTTGATGGTTGAAGTGACACAAGTGTCACAGTCTCCCCTACTTTAGGAAATTTCGTCCCGAAATTTATTCGTAGGAGTCTATTTGTGACTTTGCGTCAAATAACCACCGGAGATATGTAAGGCATAATCCTGTCATTTCCTTAACGGACATTCTTTAGAACGAAAATGAACAGACGGAGTCATTTTCCTCAACGAGTATTCTTCAGAATCGGAAATGAAGGAATAAACAAACGGGGATTCATTTCCTCAACGGGCAATCTTCAGAAACGTAAAATGAACTTACGGAGTCATTTTCAATGGGTGCTTCATCAGAAATGGAAATGAAAAGGAGAAACAAACGGATATTCATTTCCTCAACGGACAAATCTTCAGAAACGAAAAATGAACAAACGGAGTCATTTTCAACGGGTGCATCCTCAGAAACGGAAATGCAAATGATAGACAAACGGATATCCATTTCCTCAACGGACAATCTTCAGAAACGAAAATGAACAAACGGAGTCATTTTCAACGGGTGCTTCCTCAGAAACGGAAATGGAAATGATAGACAAACGGATATTCATTTCCTCAACGGACAATCTTCAGAAACGAAAATGAACAAACGGAGTCATTTTCAACGGGTGCTTCCTCAGAAACGGAAATTAATAGAGTTAAATTCTAGGCACATGACAAAGCTCGCTGTGGTTTCTGTGCACTAAATTCCATAATTATGTATGCATCCATAATTACGTAATTCCTTGCACAGTCCGCACAGTTTGTCTTGTAATGTTCATAAGCACATAATCACATAGTTGTTTAACTTGGTTATTAATTTGTTATTAATTTGTTATCGATTGAGAATGGATATGGAAACCAGTCGATGGACTTCAATGTCCTCTGGGATCTATCTGAAGAGATAGGAAGATCTCCCAAAAATTCGATTTTGTTTTCAAAGGAACGTAGTAGTCGAATTAAGGAACACAACAATTTTAGGATTTACGGAAATACCCTTAGGTACCCTATTAAGGATTTATAGTGGTACTTTGGGTATTCGTCCAGTGTTGTAACTTGCGCCTTGTACTTCGTTTCCTTAGTATAAACGGGTACTTAGGAATTTCGTGGAAAGGCAAGAGATCATAGAATGGGAAAATTTTGGGGGTAGTTTGTTCTTCAAGGAATACGGTTCCTTAATTGTCGGTATTGTAAGAGATATGTTGTTTATACATGCAACCACATAAATACATTGCAATGTATATAAAAGATTTATTTATAAATAACGATAACAACTGTTTCTTAGACCTTGACAACTAAAGAAAATAATACATAAGGATTGATTATTTCTAAACAGCGTTGTCTTCCATTCGGTCAGATGCTCATCCCTGTGCTGGATTTGCATTAGCAAGTTTTGGGCAATTTCTTCGGAAATGACCCATCTCGCCACAGTTGAAGCAAGAACCTGGTAGAAAACGACCTTGAGCGGTATTGTTGCCAGCTTGGTTTGGTGCAGCTGCAGCTGGGCAGACTCTTGCTGTATGGCCTATAAGCCCACAAGTTTGGCATTTGCGGCACTTTACATTGGCATGATGATGGAGGCTACATTGGTTGCACAAGGGTGCAGTTCCATTGTATGGCTTCCTAGCAGGGGGTTGAGCTGGTTGGTTGGGGACGGCTTGATCATTGTGAGTAACCATGGCGAAGTTCTGAGAAGCCTTTCGCTTCTTTGACTTTTTAGGGGATCCAATATGTTCATCCATGGTCTTTGATTCCTCGATTGGGTTCGATTCCTCGACCGGTTTCTTGTCACCTTTTCGGAAAAGTTTACCTTTCCTGATCTTTGATTCAGTCAAGGTTGCAGATAGCTCAATGGCCTGTCTAACTGTAGTAGGGTTGCTGCCAGTCACAATGTCTTGTATTGAGTCAGGGAGGCCATCAATGTACTTTTCTATTGCCTTATCCAAAGGCGTGACCATGTTTGGGCATAACAGACTCAACTCCTCATAACGGTCCGTGTAGGCTCGATGCTCACCACTGTCGTGCTCAAGATTGTCGAATTCCCTTTCCAAGGCCCTGATCTCATGACGAGGACAAAATTCCTTCATCATAAGGGCCCTAAGTTCAGCCCATGTTTGTGCTAGAGCAACTTCTGCACCTCGACCTCTCATAACCCCGTTCCACCACGTAAGGGCTCTCTTCTGGAACACACTCGAAGCAAACTCGACCTTGCGATTGTCAGGACACTGCACGTGGCGGAAAGTATTCTCAATGCTCTCGAACCATTGCAGAAACCCAGTCGCTCCCTCAAAACCACTAAACTTGAGTGGTTTCACCGAGTTAAAACTCTTGAAATTGCATGGACCATTGTTGTTGTTGTTGGCTTGATTCCATTGAGCAAAGAGGTTTGGGAATTGAGCAGCCATTTGCTGCGCAATGATTTCTGCCAATTCGGCAGTCGCTATCTGGCTTTCGCGTCGAGGAGGCATTCTAAAAGAGGAAACATGAAAGGAAACGAGTGAGAGGTTTAGACGAAAAGAATGAGATGAAACAAATCTGATGAAAGCAAGGATAGTGGTCATTTGTTTGTTACCACAAGGTAAACAAACGACACACAATGACTAATCAAAGTAAATGGGTCAAAAATAATGTATCGCGAAGACATGCTCGCCTATAAGTGAACACTCATCCCAAGAATTCCCAGGTAAGCACAACTGGTCTTGCGTCTGATGAGATGTATACGAAGTGCTTGCCTAGACAGAAAACAGAATACAGGCATTCACCCTTCCAGTTTACACGTGTTCACATTATTTAAAACCCAAAACCTTGACGAGGTTTTGAAAACTCAAAGGGGTTCAAAACCTTATAACAGAGGGTTCAAAACCTAGTAATCAATCATCCTAGAACAGATGATTAGTTTTTCAAAGCGGTTTTGAATTTTATGTTCTTGTTGTGGTCGTCGCCTAAGGATAGGTGACAGTATTGTTTTATGACTAAACGCAAGTAAACTCGCGTTAGGGTCCTAAGAAGGTTATAGACTAGGTCAAAGCATTACTAATAACCTAATTCCCTATAACCATGGGCTCTGATACCATCTTTTCTGTCACACCCCGACCACGTAGAACATACAAAACGTGGCGGAAACATCGGGGAGTGTTGTAACAGAATTAATTGTTTCAAATCCATGGCAATTGAAGTTTCGTTTTATTAATCAAACATGAGAGTTTACATTGTTTTAAACAAGAACCAAAGAGTACATGACATAAATTAACTAGTTCTTGTCTCGTTTTAAGTCACTAAGGCACATGTCCGCCTAAGTATGTCTTGATAAATCCTATGCATCATCTCCTGAAAGCACATGTGAAAATAGGTACGTCAGCATAAAAATGCCTGTGAGATACATAGGTTTTGTGAAAACAGAATTTGTCACACCCCGACCACGTAGAACATACAAAACGTGGCGGAAACATCGGGGAGTGTTGTAACAGAATTAATGTTTCACAACCATGGAAAATTAAGCTTCGTTTTATTGATAAAAAGTATTACAATGTCTTAATCAAACAAGGATATACAACATAATTAACTAGTCTTGCATCTTTTATTGTCACTAAAGCCCAAGTCTGTCTATATGTATCTTGATCATCTTATGCAACAGCTCCTGAAAAACACATGTGAAAATAGGTACGTCAGCATAAAAATGCCTGTGAGATACATAGGTTTTGTGAAAATGAGATTCATGACTTATGTTTAGGAAAATGTTTAGTCATGAACCTTTTAGTTTGCTTTGTCTTTATAAATCATTTGAAAAATAATAAGTTCAGATGATGTGTATAAATAAGAATAATGTATGGTTAAAATGAATAACCATGTAGAAATGAGTTTGTATAAGATAAGTTGTTTGTAAATCAATGTCTTGTGAAAAGTATGATATTTGTAATAAATGTTATATATCTCAAACTGAAATGATTCAAATAACGCTACAATATGTGATATCATACAAACACTTATATATAGGAAGTACCAGCGGCGTATCCACCATGCTTGTATCATATCACACACGCATCGTTACTTAATCACTTAATCAAACCAAACCAATGTAATAATTCTATGTTTTAAACGAATTGTCAAATGTATTGAATAATATGTCAAAGTGTTCATGTCAAGATGTAAATTATGTCAAAATGACTATGTCAAATATCCATGTCAAATGTCTATGTCAAATATCCATATCAAATGTCTATGTCAAATATCCATGTCAAATGTCTATGTCAAATATCCATGTCAAATGTCTATGTCAAATATCCATGTCTATGTCAAAATGTCATGTATGGCAAGTGAAATGTCTCAACTAAACCATATGCACAAAAACAAAGTATTGAAGTAAAACTTGGTTTAAATCAAAGCTATGTTTTGTGTAAATGCATGCAACTATTTAATATGAACATTTATGCGGTATTGTGAAAATGCATACATCCAAGCCTTCCGACTGTGGTGATAAACCCTTTAAACAAATTAAAGGTCTATCTGTCTTATATCATCGAATTCGGTCATTCCTTTCATCCCCTTTCCCTGGGACGTCCGGAACGGGAGTTGTCAATTCCTATGGTACCACTACCTACTAACGAACGGCATGATCGGTGTTAATGAATGTATTGTCCCATGTAAACAAACCAAATGTCATACCAAAATGTAAACATGTGAAAACAATGCACTAAGTATGTAATCAAATGAACATACATAGCGTGAAATGTCATGTAAAACGATGCACTAAGTAATGCACACAATGGGCACACCTAGCATGAAATGTAATGTAAAACAATGTACCAAGTAATGCACACAATGGGCACACCTAGCATAAGATGTAATGAAATCATGTACTATAATGTACTAACGAACATAGCATGTATATGATGTGAAAACAGGAAAGCATGAAAGTAACAAGTAGGCACATGTGTTCCACCCCAAAACAGTTTGGAAAACAGTAAAAGAGGGGTCTATGTACTCACTTGAGATTGCTCAGTTGTCTAAAGATAACCACCAAGTAATGCTATAGATCTCGGAATCAAACGGCACCTAGTATAGGTAACTATGTTAATAAACCGGACCTATCTCGGAAGACTGGGTAGTATTAGGGTTTGTAAACCAAATGAGTGTCGGAACTCACGTGATATGGTTTAACAAAGCCTACATACTAAATGAAACTTAACATAACTGTTTACGACCCATTACGACCCGTTTAGGTAGCTTATGCTACTTTAACGCGTCGTTCGCGTGAAACGCGTTCTGACCGCCTAACTAGTCCTACGACAAGTGTTATATGCCTAAACATGTTACATAATCAGTTATGTGACAAAATTTTAGGTTACATATGCTTAATTACCAATTATACATGAAAAGGGTATTCTGGTAATTTACCTAAGGCATATAAACTACCTATCATACAACTACTTAAACGATGTGACCATAGGGTATAACCTCGTAAGGTTATTCCCTACCTACTATGGTCACCTAATGTGTTTAGTCGGATCCTAATGATCGACCAAACTGGGTCGGGTTCGAGGCATAAGCGATTTATTAGATCGCTTACCCTACGACCCTAGACAACGTGGTAATCAGTAGGCATAGTCCCAAGGGACTACAACCATCGTGATTACAATCACGTTGCGAAGTTCTAGCGAACTTCGCATTGACCATTACTGGTCAACGCTGAAAGTCAAACAAAGTTTGACTTTCTGACTCGAAAAGCAGTAAAAATAAGGAAAAGAACGAAAGAATACTTACGAAGGGTCCCCGAATGCTAACCTCGATTCAAAAATCTCAGGTATGAAACAATAGTTTCAACTTAGAGTTTCTCAAATCAAAGTTCTAGTTATTTTAGCAATGGGGGTGTTGGGGTATTTATAGGAATACCCGAACCGTTAAGATCGCTTGTCGAATATCGTGCCTTAATCGTATCCGTACAAGTGTCGGAAAGTTATGGTGCCTAAATTCCATCCTTATCCGCTGACTAAGCAAGTTAGAATGTGTGGTTGTGAATTAAACAAGTGTCGGAAAGTTATGGTGCCTAAATTCCATCCTTATCCGCTGACTAAGCAAGTTAGAATGTGTGGTTGTGAATTAAACAACGGCTAATACATCGAATCTGGTCCCGAAAATGCAAAACTGAGTTTTCTGCCCAAATAAGGCACTCGCGTAGCGCGACTGCATATGCCCTTAGGGCTCGCGCTACGCCACTGCCCCCATGTTTCAGCAATGTTTCAAAATTGGCAGAAATGGTCCCTGCACGTGTTTAAGGCCTTTTTCGATGCGTTTGAACCCCGTTAACCTCATTTCAAGGCTCTAAAATGAAGTTAAAGTATAGGGAACTCAAAACATGCTCAAAAATATGCCGGAGGTTGGTTCGTTTGGCCGTACGAACGCGATGTTCGCTTAATTACGACGGAATGCGCATAAGCGCGAAAAACGATCCAAATGACGCGACGCATGGATTTTTCTTAAGGCGAACACTAAAATATAATATAGTCATGCTTACATAAATTTTTGGATGTCCGGATGTATTCAGAACGTAAGTTATGCGCGAAAATGCAAACTTGTGCACTTTTTGACACTTTTAGTCCCTGAATGACCCTAAAGTTTATCTTAGCACACCGAACCCCTCAAAGCCTATTTCTAAGCTATGTGAAGGATATTTAGGGTATGTTTAACTTATGGTCATGTTCCGGAATGTCTGTTACAGTTCAAATTGGCATACTTTCGCAGTTTGTCAAATTTAGTCCCTGTAAGCGATTTAACTTGTTTTTGCCATACCAAAGCCTTCAAAACTTATTTCTAAGTTATGTAAAGGTTATTTAAGGTATGTTAAGCCTATGTCACTATTCCGGAGTGTTTGTTGCATTAAACTGGTTATATTTACGCATCAGTGCGTGTATAACCTTCCAGAAAGCGATTTAGGGTTTGAAATTGAAAAAAAATTGATATGTGCAAATGATACACATATTTTTACAAATCCCAAGTATGAAATACAATATTTCATTGGTTTGGTATTTGTTTGATGGCCGTGGAGGCACAGGTGTTACAGTCTCCCCTACTTTAGGAAATTTCGTCCCGAAATTTATTTAGAGGAAACTTGTGAGAGCTTGGAAATATGAAGTTGAAAAGATCGAACAACATTGGTTAGGGTTCTGAACTTCTAGTAACTTTAATAACATCATGATTGCAGTGTAAGAGGGATACTTATATACAAGTATATAAAGCGTCATTGGTGCGTCCACCGTACCTCCATTACATCGTTCTCATTTCGTTATTGTTGTCACTATCGGTTCTTACACATAATAAATCTTACTGTGTTTCTGTGCACTAAATTTCATAATTATGTACGCGTCCATAATCAGACAATTCCTTGCACCGTTCACACAGTCTATTTTATAATGTATAGGGGAAAACCAAATGAACAATCCTGTGACGAGTGTGACTAGACCGCCATAGAGTCCTTTTAATTAAATCAATAAATGATCTAAAGAGACTATCAAGGAGTCTGTTCAGCTACATCACTAGATGTCATTCTTTAACCAGATTGTGAATCAATCTTTTTGACTAGACCATTAAAGGTCTCTTATGAATCATGGAGTGGTACTATATAATCCAAGGGTCTTAACTATTACATAGAAGCCCATTAAGGATTTAAGGTAGTGCCTTTTGAATATCCTGCTACGAATCCCTCATATGAAGATATGAAAGATTCTACGAGGATTTGGATAACGAATATCCAGAGTATCCAAAAACACAAAAATTGCATAAAAGAAAACATAAGATGAATAAACACATAGTCACATAACCACGAAATTGTTTTGTTAATTTGTCTTGTAAATTGCGTATATGCATTTAAAGCACACTAGAAATCCATTCCGTGGATTTCATTTGGTTCTTTAAACGTTATCAAGAATCCAACTATAAAGATAGAAAGATTCAAAAAGAAAATTCGATTTCGATTATTAGGAACCGAAGTGTTCGAATTAAGGTACATAAGGAATCCAATTAAGGACTCTGATTTGAATGATGATTATCCACAAGGGTCTAATTGTGGAGATAAAAAGATCCCATATGGATTTTAGAAGTTGGAGATGTTTTGAAATCTTGCACGGGATGTGCTTAAGTCAAAACATGAAGTAAAATGCTTATGAAGTTGAGATGCTAGATATGTCTAGGCGACATATGAAGCAGAATTTTGAAGGTTAAGTCAATGTATGAGGAAAATATTTTTGAAAACTATGCATGGGGTTCTTTTAAGAAAAATGTGTTTAACGTTTTTGAAACCTTATATATAATACTTTTTGAAATCATAAAGTAGGTGTATTAGGTAGATATATTTACAAAAATGTTTTAAAATCATGCGAGATGAATTTTGAAATTATGTATAAGGTTTTTTTTTTTGAAAGACATGAATGATGCTTTTCGAAATCATGCACTTGATCAGAAAATGTATTGTGTTAATATTGTCTTCGGACTATATGAAATATTTTGAAATTAGAAAGGTTGGTTTTGATAACATGGCCAATGTTTTTGAAATAACATAGACAATGCATCTAGAAAAATTGTTTTCAAACTATATGAAATGTTTTGAGATCATGAAGATTGTTTTGAAATACTGGTACTGTGTATGTTGAAAAATCAAAACGTAATGGGTATGAGATATGAAAATACCCTTAGTTATCTAACCAAGGATTCAAAGGCACAGATGTGCAGAAGCATGATTACTCATAATGTCACTTTATTTTCTGTACTTTGTTTCTTAGAATGAAACGAGTACTTAAAATGTTCGAGGGTATCATGAGCGATCATTTGAAAGAGAGAATCACAAGAGTAGTTTGTAAGGAACATAGTTCCTTGATACAGGTATTATAGGGAAATGCCATAAACACATGTAATTATACTTGTATATCAGAGTTGTGAACAACAACTTTTATTTATAAACAAACAGATTGTTTCACATTACAAGGATAACAAAAGAACAAAAGCATAAGACAGCAACATCTTCTACTCAGCCAACTGCTCATCCGTGGGTCAAATTTGCATTAGCAAGCTTTGGGCAATCCCTTCGGAAATGGCCCATCTCGCCACAGTTATAGCAAAGCCCTCGTGAGAAACGAGCTTGAGCAGGAGTGTCGCCAGCTTGATTTGGTACAGCTGCAGTTGGGCAAACCCTTGCTGTATGACCTATAAGTTCACAAATCTGACATTTGCGGCACTTCACACTAGGGTGATGATGAAGGTTACATTGGTTGCACAAGGGTGCAGTTCCATTGTATGGCTTCCTAGCAGGGGGCATCGTTACCTGGCTAGGTCCCGCTTGATTAGCTGTAACTGCTGCGGGTTTCTTTGAAGCCTTACGCTTCCTTGATTTTGGTGCTGGTTTGACTTCTGCTTCCTTTGGTGGCTCTTGAGTGGCTTCATTGTCGAGACGAGAGGCTTCATTTTTTAGACGAGCCATGGCAATGCCTAAATCTACAGACTTCAGTATCACCTCGCCTATTTGCTGGGCAAATCTGGCTGTTTGCTCGGACATTTGACCAGTGCTGAGAGGAATAGACATTCTAGAAGAAAATGAAAGACATAGGAAGAAACGAGTGAAAGTTTATCGGATAATCAATACAGAATGGTAACGAATGAAAATTGTGATCATTTGTTTGTTACATAAGGCAAACAAATGAGATGGTGACAAATCAAAGTAAATGGGTCAAAAATAATGTATCGCGAAGACATGCTCGCCTATAAGTGAACACTCATCCCAAGAATTCCCAGGTAAGCACAACTGGTCTCGCGTCTGATGAGATGTATACGAAGTGCTTGCCTAGACAGAAAACCCAGAATACAGGCATTCACCCTTCCAGTTTGCACGTGTTCACATTATTTAAAACCCAAAACCTTGACGAGATTTTGAAAACTCAAAGGGGTTCAAAACCATATAATAGAGAGTTCAAAACCTAGTAATCAATCATCCTAGAACAGATGATTAGTTTTCAAAGCGGTTTTGAAATTCATGTTCTTGTTGTGGTTGTCACCTAAGGATAGGTGACAGTATTGTTTTATGACTAAACGCAAGTAAACTCGCGTTAGGGTCCTAAGAAGGTTATAGACTAGGTCAAAGCATTACTAATTACTAATAACCTAATTCCCTATAACCATTGGCTCTGATACCATCTTTTCTGTCACACCCCGACCACGTAGAACATACAAAACGTGGCGGAAACATCGGGGAGTGTTGTAACAGAATTAATGTTTCACAACCATGGAAAATTAAGCTTCATTTTATTGATAAAAAGTGTTACAATGTCTTAATCAAACAAGGATATACAACATAATTAACTAGTCTTGCATCTTTTATTGTCACTAAATCCCAAGTCTGTCTATATGTATCTTGATCATCTTATGCAACAACTCCTGAAAAACACATGTGAAAATAGGTACGTCAGCATAAAAATGCCTGTGAGATACATAGGTTTTGTGAAAATGAGATTCATGACTTATGTTTAGGAAAATGTTTAGTCATGAACCTTTTAGTTTGCTTTGTCTTTATAAATCATTTGAAAAATAATAAGTTCAGATGATGTGTATAAATAAGAATAATGTATGGTTAAAATGAATAACCATGTAGAAATGAGTTTGTATAAGATAAGTTGTTTGTAAATCAATGTCTTGTGAAAAGTATGATATTTGTAATAAATGTTATATATCTCAAACTGAAATGATTCAAATAACGCTACAATATGTGATATCATACAAACACTTATATATAGGAAGTACCAGCGGCGTATCCACCATGCTTGTATCATATCACACACGCATCGTTACTTAATCACTTAATCAAACCAAACCAATGTAATAAGTCTATGTTTTAAACGAATTGTCAAATGTATTGAATAATATGTCAAAGTGTTCATGTCAAGATGTAAATTATGTCAAAATGACTATGTCAAATATCCATGTCAAATGTCTATGTAAAATATCCATATCAAATGTCTATGTCAAATATCCATGTCAAATGTCTATGTCAAATATCCATGTCAAATGTCTATGTCAAATATCCATGTCAAATGTCTATGTCAAAATGTCATGTATGGCAAGTGAAATGTCTCAACTAAACCATATGCACAAATACAAAGTTTTGAAGTAAAACTTGGTTTAAATCAAAGTTATGTTTTGTGTAAATGCATGCAACTATTTAATATGAACATTTATGCGGTATTGTGAAAATGCATACATCCAAGCCTTCCGACTGTGGTGATAAACCCTTTAAACAAATTAAAGGTCTATCTGTCTTATATCATCGAATTCGGTCATTCCTTTCATCCCCTTTCCCTGGGACGTCCGGAACGGGAGTTGTCAATTCCTATGGTACCACTACCTACTAACGAACGGCATGATCGGTGTTAATGAATGTATTGTCCCATGTAAACAAACCAAATGTCATACCAAAATGTAAACATGTGAAAACAATGCACTAAGTATGTAATCAAATGAACATACATAGCGTGAAATGTCATGTAAAACGATGTACTAAGTAATGCACACAATGGGCACACCTAGCATGAAATGTAATGTAAAACAATGTACCAAGTAATGCACACAATGGGCACACCTAGCATAAGATGTAATGAAATCATGTACTATAATGTACTAACGAACATAGCATGTATATGATGTGAAAACAGGAAAGCATGAAAGTAACAAGTAGGCACATGTGTTCCACCCCAAAACAGTTTGGAAAACAGTAAAAGAGGGGTCTATGTACTCACTTGAGATTGCTCAGTTGTCTAAAGATAACCACCAAGTAATGCTATAGATCTCGGAATCAAACGGCACCTAGTATAGGTAACTATGTTAATAAACCGGACCTATCTCGGAAGACTGGGAAGTATTAGGGTTTGTAAACCAAATGAGTGTCGGAACTCACGTGATATGGTTTAACAAAGCCTACATACTAAATGAAACTTAACATAACTGTTTACGACCCATTACGACCCGTTTAGGTAGCTTATGCTACTTTAACACGTCGTTCGCGTGAAACGCGTTCTGACCGCCTAACTAGTCCTACGACAAGTGTTATATGACTAAACATGTTACATAATCAGTTATGTGAAAAAAGTTTAGGTTACATATGCTTAATTACCAATTATACATGAAAAGGGTATTCTGGTAATTTACCTAAGGCATATAAACTACCTATCATACAACTACTTAAACGATGTGACCATAGGGTATAACCTCGGAAGGTTATTCCCTACCTACTATGGTCACCTAATGTGTTTGGTCGGATCCTAATGATCGACCAAACTGGGTCGGGTTCGAGGCATAAGCGATTTATTAGATCGCTTACCCTACGACCCTAGGCAACGTGGTAATCAGTAGGCATAGTCCCAAGGGACTACAACCATCGTGATTACTATCACGTTGCGAAGTTCTAGCGAACTTCGCATTGACCATTACTGGTCAACGCTGAAAGTCAAACAAAGTTTGACTTTCTGACTCGAAAAGCAGTAAAATAAGGAAAAGAACGAAAGAATACTTACGAAGGGTCCCCGAATGCTAACCTCGATTCAAAAATCTCAGGTATGAAACAATAGTTTCAAATTAGAGTTTCTCAAATCAAAGTTCTAGTGATTTTAGCAATGGGGGTGTTGGGGTATTTATAGGAATACCCGAACCGTTAAGATCGCTTGTCGAATATCGTGCCTTAATCGTATCCGTACAAGTGTCGGAAAGTTATGGTGCCTAAATTCCATCCTTATCCGCTGACTAAGCAAGTTAGAATGTGTGGTTGTGAATTAAACAAGTGTCGGAAAGTTATGGTGCCTAAATTCCATCCTTATCCGCTGACTAAGCAAGTTAGAATGTGTGGTTGTGAATTAAACAACGGCTAATACATCGAATCTGGTCCCGAAAATGCAAAACTGAGTTTTCTACCCAGATAAGGCACTCGCGTAGCGCGACTGCATATGCCCTTAGGGCTCGCGCTACGCCACTGCCCCCATGTTTCAGCAATGTTTCAAAATTGGCAGAAATGGTCCCTGCACGTGTTTAAGGCCTTTTTCGATGCGTTTGAACCCCGTTAACCTCATTTCAAGGCTCTAAAATGAAGTTAAAGTATAGGGAACTCAAAACATGCTCAAAAATATGCCGGAGGTTGGTTCGTTTGGCCGTACGAACGCGATGTTCGCTTAATTACGACGGAATGCGCATAAGCGCGAAAAACGATCCAAATGACGCGACGCATGGATTTTTCTTAAGGCGAACACTAAAATATAATATAGTCATGCTTACATAAATTTTTGGATGTCCGGATGTATTCAGAACGTAAGTTATGCGCGAAAATGCAAACTTGTGCACTTTTTGACACTTTTAGTCCCTGAATGACCCTAAAGTTTATTTTAGCACACCGAACCTCTCAAAGCCTATTTCTAAGCTATGTGAAGGATATTTAGGGTATGTTTAACTTATGGTCATGTTACGGAATGTCTGTTACAGTTCAAATTGGCATACTTTCGCAGTTTGTCAAATTTAGTCCCTTTAAGCGATTTAACTTGTTTTTGCCATACCAAAGCCTTCAAAACTTATTTCTAAGTTATGTAAAGGTTATTTAAGGTATGTTAAGCCTATGTCACTATTCCGGAGTGTTTGTTGCATTAAACTGGCTATATTTACGCATCAGTGCGCGTATAACCTTCCAGAAAGCGATTTAGGGTTTGAAATTGAAAAAAAATTGATATGTGCAAATGATACACATATTTTTACAAATCCCAAGTATGAAATACAATATTTCATTGGTTTGGTATTTGTTTGATGGCCGTGGAGGCACAGGTGTTACAGAATTCATGACTTATGTTTGAGAAAATGTTTAGTCATGAACCTTGTAATTTGCTTTGTCTTGTAAATCATTTGAAAAACGATAAGATCAGATGATATGTATAAATAAGAGAATAATGTATGGTTAAATGAATAACCATGTAAAATGAGTTTGTATAAGATAAGTTGTTTGTAAAACAATGTCTTGTGAAAAGTATGTTATTTGTATAATATGTTATATGTCTCAAATTGAAATGATTCAAATAACGCTACGATATGTAATACCATACAAACACTTATATATAGGAAGTACCAGCGGCGTATCCACCATGCTTGTATCATATTACACACGACTCGTTCTTAAATCGCTTACTCAAACCAAACCATCAAGATGTAATGTTTAACAATTGTAGAAATGTTTATGTATGGTCAAATATGGTTCACACGGTTCACAGATACAAACGGTTCACAGATACAAACGGTTCACATAGTCAAATGATTACAACGGTTCAAAATGCAGTATAATGTGTTCACATGCTGGATGAGTATATGCAACAGAAATGAAATGTAAAACAATGTACTAAGCATGCACACAATGGACATACATAGCATAAGTGTAATGTAAAACAATGTACTAAGTATGAACTAAATGGACATACATAGCATAAAATGTAATGTAAAACGATGTACTAAGTACACACACAATGGGCATACATAGCATGAACACGATGAAATCATGTACTATAATGTACTAACGAACATAGCAGGTATATGATGTGAAAACAGGGAAAGCATGAAAGTAACAAGTAGGCACATGTGTTCCACCCCAAAACGTTTGGAAAACAGTAAAAGAGGGGTCTATGTACTCACTTGAGATTGCTTAGTAGTCCTTGAGTAACAACCAAACAATGCTAGAGATCGCGGATATCAAACGGCACCTAATATAGGTAACTATGTTAATAACCGGACCTAAATCGGATGATTGGATAGAATGAGAGTTCGTAAACCAAATGAGTATAGAGACTCGTGTCATATGGTTTAACAAAGCCTTCATGCTAAATGAAACCTAACCTAAGTGTTTTCGACCCATCGCGACCCTTTAAGGTAGCTTATGCTACTTTAACGCGTCGTTCGCGTGAAACGCGTTCGGAACGTCTAACTAGTCCTATGACAAGTGTTATATGCCTAAACATGTTACATAATCAGTTATGTGACAAAAGCTTAGGTTACATATGCTTAATTACCGATTACACATGAAAAGGGTATTTTGGTAATTTAACTAAGGCATATATACTACCTATCATACAACTACTTAACGAAGCGACCATAGGGTATAACCTCGGAAGGTTATTCCCTATATACTATGGTCACCTAATGTGCTTGGTCGGATCCTAATGATCGACCAAATGGGTCGGGTTCGAAAGTATAAGCGATTGTTTAGATCGCTTACCTTACGACCCTAGACAACGTGGTAATCAGTAGGCATAGTCCCAAGGGACTATAACCATCGTGATTACAATCACGTTGCGAAGTTCAAACGAACTTCGCATTGACCATAAACTGGTCAACGCAGAAAGTCAAACAAAGTTTGACTTTCGGACTCGAAAAACAATAAAAGAACGAAAGAATACTTACGAAGGGTCCCCGAATGCTAATCGTGATTCAATTAGCTCAGGTATGAAACAAAGGTTTCAACTTAGAGCTCCTCAAATCAGATTCTAGTGGGTTTAGAAGCAAATGGGGGTAGGGTATTTATAGGATTTCCCGAACCGTTAGGATCATTTCTTGGAAAATGTGATTTAATCTAGTGCATACACTTGTCAAAATGTTGTGGTAACTAAAAATGATCCCCCATGAGCTGAAAGGGCAAGTTAGAATGTGTGGTTGTGAGTTAATCAGCTGAAATCTGCTGATTAGATGATCTTATCTGATTCTGGGAGCCTGATGCGGCCCGCTTCAGGATCAGACAAAACTCAGGCGGGCCGCCTGGCCTTGTCTGATCAACAACATGTTTCAAAGTTTACAGTTTCAGTCCCTGCATGTGTTTAAGGCCATTCCCGACACTTCTAAGGCCCGTAAAGCCAACTTTAAGGCCCTAACATAATGCCTAAACATTGTGCACATGAAACATGCTCATAAATATGTCGGATGTTGGTTCGTTTGGTCGTACGAACGCGATGTTCGCTTAATTACGACGGAATGCGCATAAGCGCGAAAAACGATCCAAATTGCGCGACGAATGGATTTTTCTCATGCCAAACACTAAAATAAAATATTTTAGTGCTTACATAAATTTTTGGATGTCCGTATGTATTCAGAACGTAAGTTATGCGTAAAAGTGCAAACTTGTGCACTTTTTGACACTTTTAGTCCCTGAATGACCCAAAAGTTTATTTTAGCACACCGAACCCCTCAAAGCCTATTTCTAAGCTATGTAAAGGATATCTAAGGTGTTTTTAACTTATGGTCATGTTCCGGAATGTTCGTTACAGTTCAAATTGGCATACTTTCGCAGTTTGTCAAGTTTAGTCCCTGTAAGCGAATAAACTAGATTTTGCCATACCAAAGCCTTCAAAACTTGTTTCTAAGTTATGTAAAGGTTACTTAAGGTATGTTAAGCCTATTTCACTATTCCGGAGTGTTCGTTGCATTAAACTGGTTATATTTACGCATTAGTGCGCGTATAACCCTCCAGAAAGCGATTTAAAGCTTGAAATCGAACAAGAGTTGATATGTGTAAACGATACACATATTTTTACAAATCCCAAGTATGAAATACAATATTTTATTGGTTTGGAATTTGTTTGATGGTTGAAGTGACACAGGTGTCACACCTTTTGTGCAATCTTCGGGTATTGGAGGAGATGGTTATGATGAAGGGTATGAAGAAGAATTTAGAGGATACGAAGAAGAAGGTTTTTACTACGGGGGTGATGGAGGTTATTTGGGACCTCAAGGACAACCAAGTCAACCATTACAATAAATTCAAGACACGGGTAGGTTACCGGTTGGGGTACAACATATTCGGCCACAAGTACCACAATTGCAACATCCTACGCCTTTACATCAAGTTCGTCCACAAAATACACAACCTCAATTTCAAAGGCCGATGCAACAACCACCAATGCAACAACATCAATTTCAGCCACCATTTGCACCTCAAGGGCCTATGCAAGGGCAAATAGGTCAACCAAGAGCCCCATTGGGTGCCCCTCAAAGACATCACCGGGAGGTAGTACGGGGAATTAAAGCTCATTTCCGACCCATTATCACTAACAATCCTTCTCCGGTAGTCATTCCTCATCATGCGGATGGAAGGACTTTTGAGGTTAGAACAACCGCACTCTAAATTTTGCCAAAAGTTTAAGGGGTTAGCAACGGAAGAACCTTACTTTCATTTGGAGACATATGACTCCATTTGCAATACTATTGGAGGTCAAGGGTTTTCATCGGATGATGTCAAGTTGGTTCTCTTCCAATTTTCTTTGGAAGATAAAGCAAAATGATGGTTTCATACTTTGCCCTCCGCGTCAATTTTTACATGGGCCGACATGCACCAAATTTTCTTGGACGAGTTTTACACTTCTCAAAAGACAAATGATGCAAGGAGAGGTTTGATAAGCTTTCAACCACAACCGGGGGAAATGTTTCATGAGGCTTTTTAAAGGTTCAACATGATGTTAAGGAATTGTCCTCATCACGGTATACAACTTTGGGAGTTGTTAAATGCTTTTCATGAGGGGTTGAGTTCCAAGGATGCTCGTGACTTAATGTCAATCACTAACGGTACGTTCGATACGAATTTTGAGCATGATGATTGGCAATTTTTAGAGCAAATGGCAGTTACTTCAAAGAGGAAGGCTCAATCTTCAAGACGGGCAAGGCATGTTATTACAAGGCCACAAGTACATGGGGTAGAGAGTGTAGGTGTTCAAACCACAAATCAAGTGTACAATGTGTGCACTAATTGAAATGAAATAGGCAATACGGCGGAGGTGTGTTTAGTAGGAGCGGTTGAAGAGCAAGTGGAAGAGGTGAATGCTATTCAAGGGGGTGGTCGAAACTTTAACATGAATTCAAACACATACCACCCCGTGTTAAGAAATCATCTTAATTTCCGTTACGGGAATCAGGCGAACCAAGCTAACCCAAATTTCCAAGGAGCTCAAGGAAACTTTGCACCTCGTCAACAATACAATCAAGGTAATTACCGGGGTGGAAGCAATTTTGGTTACCAAGGGAAATTTCAACAAACGGGTCAAGGTGGTTCTTCGGGTCAAACTTCATCAAGTGGGAATGAGGTTATGGACATGCTTCGGGCAATGCAACAAGACATGCAAAAAAGGTATCATCTTGATGAAGTCCTGATGCAAAAGGATGAGGTTCGTGACAAAAGCATTCAAGCACTAACAACTCAAATGGGTCAATTAGCAACCGATGTGGCGGAGTTGAAGAAAAGCAAAGGTAAACTTCCTAGCGACACTAAGGTAAATTCTTCCCATAGCTCATCACGTGGTAATAATGTTAATATTAATCATGTTAGTGTGTTAAGAAGTGGCAAAGAGTTCAAAGCAAATTTGTCACCGGGTTTGGTTGATGGGGTGGTTGAAGATATAACGGGTAATGAAAGTGAAGAAGATGAAGTTTCACCACCTATTGTGTCTAAAGAGGTTAATGTTGAAAAACCAGGGTTGGGTGAAATTCAAAAAGATGAAGGGGAGCCGAGTCAAGTCCCATTTCCATCGGCTCTACTTGATTCGGGTAAGAAAATTTTTATTTCATCAAGGGGTCCCCAAAAACAAGAGTTGTGGGACATTTTCAAACAAGTAAAAGTCAATCTCCCATTACTTGATGCAATAAAGCAAGTGCCCGCTTACGCTAAATTTTTAAAAGAATTGTGCACACAAAAAAGGCAACAAAAGAAAAAGATGCCTAAGCGAGTAGATTTAACCGGGCAAGTGAGTGCAGTACTTAATGGGGAGCTTCCTCCTAAGCTCCAAGATCCGGGCACGCCATTAATAAATATTCAAGTTGGTAATTTTCAAATGTCAAAGGTGTTGCTAGATCTTGGAGCTGGAGTGAGCATTTTACTGGGGGGCTTATATGACCAATACGACTTTGGTCCATTAGCAAGGGTAGAGACAACGGTTGTGTTAGCCGATTTATCTCATAAGTTAGCTCGGGGGATGGTTCAAGATGTAATAGTGAAAATTGATGAGTTTTACTACCCGGATGACTTTTTAGTCTTAGACTACTCATCCGCGGACTCGAAACAACAACAATAAAATGTTATTTTGGGTCGGCCATTTTTTAGCACCGCGCATGCCGTGATTGATTGTCGATTTGGTACGGTCGACATGACTTTCGGCAATCGAAAAATGAGATTGAATGTTTTTACTAACAATTCTAATTCTGTTGGTGTTGATGAGTGTTTTATGGTAGATTTAGTCAACGGATGCAACCCGCATGAGTATGAGGAGGATAGTATGGATATGTGTGTTTGTGATTTTTCTGAACAGGTGCATGCTTGTGCACTAAGGGTTGAAGAGGAGAAACATGATGCTATGACAATGAAGGAGGGTCGACTGCCATGTACCCATCAATTTGAAAGCTTGCCGGTGGAAATAAATACGGGTACCAAACCATCATTGGAGGAACTGACGTGAGGTCGAAGTCTCAATCAAATTTAATCCAATTACTACTAATAGCCAGCGGTAAGTGGGTATCGAACACCGGGAGTTTGTGGAATATGTGTTATTTAGAAGTGTATCTAAGTTAACTAAGATTAAACTAATTGCAATGAAGGTAAAGTTCAAGAGTTGGTTTGATTGATTTGAGTTTTAAAACTAAGATTACTATTCTAATTGCAAAATGAAAGTTTTTGTTTGTAAACAATTTAGAGACAAATGACCATCTTTAGTTTCCGGCTTGCTTGACATTTCTACTATCATTCACTAGAAAGAACTACATAGACATAGCTCATGTGTGATTACTTGTTGTGATAAAAGGGAACGAAGTACTCAGATTACTAGAACGTGAGGTTGTTACATGGTGATCAATTTTTTTTTTGGGTAAAGGGTTACCCCGGTGAATCTATTATAAACAACCGCAAATAAGTACAACTAGTGAGGATGAGTTCCACACTAGTTCATATACAGGACATGCCCCATATATGTAAGCCAACAAACACAAAAAGTACCTATGACATCACATCAACCTAGCCTACTATACATCATGAGAAGATATCTAGTAGACAAAACAAAACAGAACCAAAATAATCATCCTCCATCATCAAAAATGAAGTTTCCAAGAAAAGGCAACCCCTTAAACCGAACCAAAGACAATCTAACCATTGGAGAACTTTATGGAAGAGGTGCTTGCCCCTGCTCTTGAAGACGTAGGATATGTACCCGAAGTCATAAACTCATTGGTTTCATCATAGACAACCTCAACCTCTTCCTCATTTGAATCCTCATGACTATGTCTACCCACTTCATTTCTCCCTTCGATTAAACCACCATGTCCCCCAACAGAATCAAGAGCAGAAAACGGATTATGAGTTTGAATTTTAGGAGAAGTAGTAACCTGCTGATTTGCAGCGACCTTTTTCTTCCTATCCACCGGTCTATACTCAAATTTGGGCTTCTGGTTATTAACCTGAAAACCATTCTTCTTTGCACTCTTCTTTGCCTGAACTTCAGTGAAACCATCCTCATCTACTTTTGGGCTGTTAGTAGGAGGTTTGGATGTTGAGCCAATATGTTTAGGGCATCCCTCAGAGTCATGCCCAAACACACTGCAGTGAGCACATCTCGCGGGATCCCATTCATACTCCACCCGAATAGTCTCCGTAACATATTTGTTTCCATCCAATTCAGGAATAGCCATGGTCAGAGTCCCTTTCAAATCCTGATCAGCTGATATTTCAATAAGAGCCCTAGCATAGCTGCTCCGTCCCCAAGCCTCATTACACATATCCATCGTATACGAATCTAGCCGCACAGGAGACCCAATTTTTGAAGCCAACATGCTTAAACCATCTTTAGAATACGCCACTAGAGGGACGTCCTGAAATTTAACCCAAATTGCAACCTTTTTAAATTCTTCTTTTGTAAGGGTGTTTGTAGGGGACCAAATGTTGAGTAACATAGGTTTGTTACGGATCATCCAAGGTCCCCCTTCAAGAACAACGTCCATACCTTTTCTGTCTTCAAACTTGAAGAAAAAGAACCCATTTGAATTCATCATCGTTTTCTGTAGACCATGTTTCTTCTAATTTGATCTCACAAAATATTCAACAACTGGATATGCAATTCTATCCCCCAGGAAATAACCATAAGGAGTGGTAGCTAACCTGTTGTTAACCTGGCGAACAGAATCAATCGGAAGCACTACATCCACACCATCCAATGAGACATTTGAGTTTAGCGATCGAAAATTGACTATCGAAACTTTCTCAGCCGCATCATTGGCCTTCTTGGCATTTTCACCATCATTTTGATTCTGATTTGGATTGGCAGCCCGCTTAGAACCTCCTTGCTCTACCTGTTCGTTTCGGATCGCATCAGCATACGATTGCTGTTGGACTTGAGTTTTATCACCTGTTCCTGTTTTCGAACACGAGCCGGACTGACTACATTTAGCAGTAACACAAATGCTACCTTCCGCTTATCAAAAACCACTGCGTGATCCTCAGCTGGAGCATCAGAACAACCAAGAACGTAGTCAGTATCATTCAACGGTAACATGAATCTTACCTTCTTATTCCCCACTTCTGACATCGTAGGCATATTCGATGTTTTTCTTGGCTCAAAAGGTTTGCCATCAATACTCTTAATCTTCTTCACAAACACATCTGAATTGTCTACGATTAGATCATCCATATCAGCCGACACCCAGCCGAAACCCTAGCGCAAATCAGACACGAAGGATTGGAGAAGAAAACTCCCGAACGATCGCCACTGAATCAGCGAACAAATGGACTTGAGATGACCGAAACCCTTATGCAGAATGAACAAGAATCAGCCGCTCAACCCCACGATCTCCACATACAGTAAACTAATCTTTAGTTAATCTGAATAACAATCCTAAACCCTCCGATTCAGAATTAATTGACAGGTCCAATAGAAAGCAAGAAATCGGAACCCTCGAAGAAAAACAAGAGTAAAATCGGAAATCCTTACCAGTAAGGAAATCGAGAACCCTGGCTGCTAATCAAAATCGATTCGATACCGGGATTGGATTGAAGAACCTAGAGTTTCCCCAGGTCGCCCAAGATCGCCCAGAGAGAACCCATCCACCCTTTGTTAGGAACACATGTGAATCTTATGTGGTGATCAATTAACCCTTACCCAAGCCTAATTCTACCCATGATATCTTGATTGCCAACGGCACCAAGAACGTATGGTTTCAAACTAGATTAACATAAGCATCAATAATTTACTAACAACCAATCACACACCATAATAAACAAAACATAAAGATAAAGTTTGTTATTCCAGAAATACGGAAATCAAAGCATAAAGTCTTACAAACCTTCAACTAAAGATAGTCATAACAAGTTTAGCCACTCATGGCTCGAACAAACATCATAAAGAAAGTCTTGATCTTCAAACAAGTTAAAAACATAAGAACAATGATTAGAGATAGTCTTCAAGCTCCAAGAACAACCAAAAATCGTCTCCAAAGTTGTGATAACCGAAATGGCATCATTAGCCAACATAAAAACCTCATCAACTAGCGTTTAACGCATAAGTTACACAATCACCCCAGTTGGCGCCGTAAGCTACGCTGAGTGCCGTAGCTTACGGCAGTCTACAAGTCAACGGCCTCTCATATGGCGCCGTAGCCTACGGCTGGCGCCATAGGTTACGGTGCCAATTATTTCATTACGGCGCGGCTCAACTGGGGTACGGCAGAAAATTATGGCATCCATGAGTGCCGTAACCTACGGCACTTACCATAGGTTACGGCCCTGACTGAACTTTCTCCTTTGTTTTTTTCTCTTGAAAACCCTCATAGCCTCTCTTGTTTTCACCATATGTATCTTCCATCCAAGCTTCATAAAATCCGCATCTTATGCCCTTTACTATCTACAAAACCAAACAACGAGTAGTTCACAAATTCCAACAATTAAGTGTATAAAATGTGAGACATGCATGAATTTAGATCATTTAAAGGTTGTCCTACTGACCATCCGTCACATCCCCACACTTAACCGTTGCTTGTCCCAAGCAACCCATTCAAAAACCATTTCAAACTTCAAGCGATCAATGTGCAAACCAAGCTAAAATGTATCGTCCTTTTACTAACCTTTTATCACACCGCAGGACACACCCCTCACAATAACTCTCGGTGACAAGAAATATTAGCAACATTATGCTAAAACACTCAATGCAAGTGTGTGATTGTGCGACAATAAGCTTGTGTAAAAATCAAGTCTCCTCCTATCAGATATTTAGCATGCTTATGAATCAAAAAGACCTACGGGTTGTAACGAGGCTATGTGTAAAGGTAGGAAATAGTGGGATTGTGATAGTAGCTTATTGATTTGACCCAGTTTTTATTTCTACTACTAAACAAAGCAAACATCAACTATATACACAACTTCATCCACATTTTCAAAACACAACTAAACCTTCTTTTTGTATTTTTCTCATATATATATATATATATATATTTTTTTTTTCTTTTTCTTTCTTGTTTTCCTTTTTTTTAAATAAAGACATAAACTCACAATATAAACGTAAACATCAACACCACATACTAAAGTTCCTAAACCGGGTCATCTCAATAGGTAGAGTTTTGTAAGAAGTAGGCTCGGGTCACAAACGAATGGTATAAGGCTCAAACATGGCTTTCTAAAGACCAAACCCCCTCCCCTCACAATACCACACTCTCACACATCCAGACGAGGCTACCTAAAAGTCTCTATCATTTTCTCAAGCATGCTAATCCTAGGCTTCAACAAGCATTCGTACACAAGTTCTATTAACACAATACACATACCGCCACTCAAACAAAAGAAAGAATCTCTACTAATCATGTATGGCCCAAGAACTCACCAAGAAATGACTAGAAAGGGTGCCAGTGTGTCATGTGGTACAACATCAAGTGTTCAAATTTCAACAATTTTTCGCTTGGTTGACAAATTTTTAAAAATTCTCAAAATTTTCCCCTCATGCCCACACTTGGGATACATTGTCCTAATGTATGGTTTTGAAGGGAAGATCGCTTTCAACAAAAACACCAACTTTCGCTTATACTCTCAAACCACAAATTTCTTTTTGTATTTTTTATTTTTATGAAAATTAAAACACACCACCAACTAGCACATCCCATGAATCACATCAAAACACAAACACCACCCGACCTCCCAACCATAAACATAAAACATGAAAATATACATAAATATACAAGATGGAGCGAAACACGACCTGATCAATAATACTTTGGCTGCGGAGGTCCAAAGATAGACGTCATCATCTCCGCGAATCCTCCGAACCCAAATGCTCCGCTATTGCTGCTTCCATGATTGCCCTCTTGACTTGTTTGTTGCTGACCCATAGTGTGTGGATCCACCCATTGAGAATGGTGCAATGGTGGGGTGGGATACGTCACACTTCCATCATATGGAGGCAATGTGGAATAATCCACAATCGGTGGGTCCGCAACAATTGGTTGACCCGCATGCCACTGGTCATGCATCCTTCTTTGACGATCATCTAAGTAACGGTTGTTCATCTCTTCATGGTGGGCATACATGTGAGCTTGGTTCCATTGCTCCTGCCTATCATAGCTCTATTTAAGAGCTCTTTCCATGCTGGCCCCTATGTAAGTCTGCTGATCAAAAAGCATTTGATTGGGTCTGGACCAATCACCAAAAGTAGGCGGTTGCCTCTATTCAATAACTTGACCCATGTTCCCCGTGTGAGCCCAATACGTATCATAAGCCTGCTGTGCATAGTTAAATGCACTACCAACATACCCTAACTGCATCCCTGCTCCATGAACACTACCACTTGGGCTAGCGCCCCCCATCGCAACATCAACCGTGAATGTGTCCTCACGGTAATCATCATCTCCACTAACCTCCTCGTCACTCGTCTCGGGCTCATCGGCCTCGCCCAGTCTTAGTGGACGAGCATCCACCTTCAATGCTGTCCACCTCTTCCCATCGGTTTTCAACTTGTGGTACCTCTCTGATTCTTTATAATCCCATCCCGACCCTAAATGTTGAATATCGAATGGCTTGAACCTTTTGTACGAGCCTTTGTCTTTGGCTCCAATCGCCCCATACTTCTTCAACAATGCCGTAATCAACCGGCAATGGGGAATAATTTTTCTCTCACCGCTGTTTCGCCCAAGCCAAATATTGTTCAACACTAAGAACCGGAAGGGAACCATGGGCGACCCATGCATCAACATGTATAAAACCGGCACCTCCTGAAATCTCACCTCCATTTTATCACCCCGCCACGGAATAACATTATGCGTGCACAACACTAGCATCAACTTCGCTTCAATTCTTAAATTCCTTCTTAACAACTTCCCATGTGTAGTGCCCGGGACAAAGAGGTAATCGAGCATGTGTTGCCATTGGGGGTGTTTCTCGGGTTCGTGGTAAAGATCTTCTAGGCTTATATAAATGTATTGATTAGATGGCTGGCTATCGAACTTTGCTATGCGGCGTAAGGAGTCATATGACATCTCGACCTTCACCCTGTTACACGTTCCAATAAGTTTCATCTTATTTGGGGCCTTGAATGGAGGGGATTCAAGCGTGGCCATCCATTCTTGAACTTGTTGATCATAC
Source organism: Helianthus tuberosus (assembly GCA_030545235.1). NCBI lineage: Eukaryota > Viridiplantae > Streptophyta > Magnoliopsida > Asterales > Asteraceae > Helianthus > Helianthus tuberosus. The sequence goes on from CM060393.1 coordinate 152,178,535, forward strand.
ATGGTCTTGACTTCATTATCATAACACTTAAGCGCCGCCTCCCAACCCAAAAGGCGCGAAATCTGCTTCCCGAATCTCTTTCTCACATATGAATGCTTCTTTTCGTCGTTGCAACTTATTCATTTGTTCATGAAACAAATCAGCCCGCCACTCCTCGGGTTGATCAAGTAGAGAACCGGATGTCTAATCTGGTTTTGGACCCCTTGGAGGCGCATCTTCTTCCGAATCTGGGTCACCAACCCGGAACAATCTCCTCTTTTTCTGTTGTGCTTCCCCTTGTGGTTGACTAGAGGAACTTGCTCCCGCTTTCTCCTTCGTTCTCACCATGTCCTACACACATTCACAAACCACACACAAAAATCATGTAAGTTCAACTTCACAAACTTCCCCACACTTGCTTTATATTATGGGTATAGATGTACCAACACCAAAGATTTATCCTTTAAAAAAAAATCGGCATGATGTCTCTATAAATTAGAGTTTCCCAAAAGTTTTAAATCAAGACATCATATACATCTATAACCATACATTCAATAACTCAACAAAATCCTATCATCTATCTTCTACAAGCAAGTGTGTAAGAAAAAAAAAAACAAGAATGGAAACTTACAAACCGCAATGTACTTCAAAGAATGAAAGGAAATTGCGTACCTTGATCTTGTAGAGGATGAGAATAACAAACACTTCACTTTTAAGCAAAAACCCACAAAACACCCCAAAATATTTGGCCCCCTTATGCTCAAATCAGACCACCAAACAAAGGAATATTAGAAATATAAGTATTAATCTGAATTCCTTGTGAAATTTTACCCAAGATGGACTCAAGAATCACTGGATTCGTTCAAGATTTGAGGAAGATATGGTAACTTGAAGGTTATGGAGAACTAGGGTTCTTGAGTGAGAGAGATGAAGAAGAAGAAGAAGAAGTGGTTGGAGATCTATTTGTTAATTGTGTGGATAGGGATTATGGTAGGAGTTGTATGGTTGGGGGTTACACACGTTGTTTTATTAAAATTATTAATTAATTTCGATTTTTTTATAATAAAGCCGACGCCAAACATCTCAATTACCCAGCTCCGTGACGTAGCCTACGGTGATCGCCGTAGGTTATGGCAATGTCTGAACCAAATTTCTGCCATAAGGCAGTTAATTGCTGATGTAATGTTTTTTTTGGACACCATAGGCACCGTAGCCTACGGCTGGTGCCGTAGGTTACGGCGCTAACTGGGCAAATGGGATTGGCCATTTTTCAACTTCACAAAATTTTATGTTTTTGTTTTTTTAGCTTTTCTAAATTTATAATTTTTAAGGTTTTTATAATTTTCAAAAACATGCAACCTTATACCCTACCCCCCCCCCCCCCTTTTAAAAACCCATGTTGTCCTCAACACAATGTTCGGGCAATTCGTAAGAATTTCCCCACACTTGTTTCAAATACAAGTTCTAAACGGAGACAGTGTTTATTTAAGAACAAAACAAACTAAACTAAATATTTGCACTACTCAAACCTGGACCTCTTTCAAGCTTCCTCATCATCCAATGGGCGTAGAATGTAACCCACTTTGTCGAGCTCAAGATTGTTGATGTCGTTGGCTTCCAAGTACGGTTTAAGCCGATGCCCATTCACCGTTTGTTGCTTGTTGGTTTGCTTATCTTGTATATCAACATCACCAAATCTTCCCACTCTTCGAATGACATAAGGACCCATCCATTTACTCTTGAGTTTATCCGCAAACATTTTCAACCTCGAATTGTACAACCACACTTTTTGACCCACTTCAAAGTTCTTCTTCCTTATCTTTGCATCATGAACTTTCTTAAGTTTGTCTTTATAAGCGGATGCACACTCGTATGCTTCGTCTCGGATTTCCTCAATTTCACTCAATTGTAGCTTTCTCACTCGACCCGTTCGTCATAGTCCGCGTTCACTGTTTTGATTGCCCAATGTGCTCGATGTGCTAACTCCATTGGAAGATGACATCCTTTCCCATACACCATCCGGTAAGGAGTAGTACCAATTGGAGTTTTGTAGGCCGTCCGATATGCCCACAATGCATCATCAAGTTTACTTGACCAATCCTTCCTATCCGTTCGCACCGTCTTCATGAGAATTTCTTTAATTTGATGGTTGGACACTTCAACTTGTCCACTCGTTTGCGGATGGTATGGTGTAGCAACTCGGTGGTTCACATTGTATCTTTTCAACAATTTCCCAAAATTAAAATTTTTAAAGTGTGAACCACCATCACTAATTATAACTCTTGGGACACCGAAACGAGCGAAAATGTTTGATTGCATAAACTTACACACAACGGAATGGTCATTGGTTCTTGTAGCAATAGCTTCAATCCATTTTGAGACGTAATCCACCGCAACCAAAATGTACAAAAACCCGTTTGAATTTAGAAAAGGACCCATGAAGTCTATTCCCTAAACATCAAACACCTCCACCACCAAGAATGGTTGTAAAGGCATTTCATCCCGCTTCGAAATGCTTCCCACTTTTTGACAATTTATGCAATTTTGAGCAAACTCGCAAGCATCCTTAAAGATTGTGGGCCAATAAAACCCACATGACAACACCCGATATCCCGTTTTGTTCCCACTAAAATGCCCTCCACATGCCGACAAATGAGCATGGGTCAAAATCTCTAATACTTCAGTTTCGGGAACACATCTTCTTATCACTTGATCGGGTCCAATTTTAAAGAGATCCGGTTCATCCCAAATGTATTGTTTGACTTGGCTTAGAAATTGTTGTCTTCGTTTCTTCATCCAATGATTTGGAATTGCACCCTTGGCCAAATAATTTACATAATGAGCATACTAAGGTGCAACAAAAGTAGAGACGGCCAACAATTGCTCAACAGGGAACCGTTCGTTAATCTCACTCGGATCATCAACACCTTCTAATGGAATTCGGGACAAGTGATCCGCCACAACATTTTCACACCCCTTTTTGTCCCGAATTTCTAAGTCAAACTCTAGCAACAAAAGCACTCAACGAATCAACCGGGGCTTTGCATCCATCTTTTCCATCAAATATCTGACCGCGCTATGATCCTAATACACGATCACCTTGTTCCCCCAAATGTAAGATCTAAACTTGTCCAAGGTATACACCATCGCTAATAATTATTTTTCGGTTGTGGTGTAATTCAGTTGCGCATCGGACAAAGTTTTGCTTGCATAATAAATCACCACCGGCTTCTTATCAATTCTTTGACCCAAAACCGCTCCAATGGTCGTATCGCTAGCATCACACCTAATTTCAAACCGCTTCGACCAATCTGGTGGTTGCAAGATAGGAGCCTTTACCAACTGTTCCTTCAAAACATTAAACGCTTGCAAACATTCGTCTGTAAAATCAAAAGGGACATATTTCAACAACAAATTACATAAAGGTTCTGTAATTACACTAAAACCTTTAATAAACCTTCTATAGAACCCCGCATGTCCCAAAAATGATCTCACCCCCTTAACATTCTTTGGTGGAGGTAGAGATGAAATTACCCGAATTTCTGCTTTGTCTACCTCCATTCCCCGGTCTGAAATCACATGACCCAACACAATACCCTCTTGAACCATAAAGTGGCTTTTTTCCCAACTTAGCACCAAGTTTGTCTCAACACACCTTTTTAAAACTTTTTCAAATTCATAAAGACAAGACTCAAAACTTGGGCCAAAGATGGAAAAATCATCCATAAACACTTTAAGAGACTCCCCGAACATGTCCAAAAATATACTTATCATACATCTTTGAAATGTGGCCGGGGCGTTACATAGTCCAAACGACATTCGCCGAAAAGCAAATGTGCCATATGGACATGTAAACGTGGTTTTGTGTTGGTCATCCGGGTTAATAGCAATTTGGTTATAACCCGAATACCCATCCAAAAAACAATAGTATTTTTGACCCAAAAGTTTTTCAATTATTTGGTCAATGAAGGGTAACGGGAAATGGTCCTTAGAAGTAGTGGCGTTTAATTTTCTATAGTCAATGCAAACTCGCCACCCGGTGACCGGTCAGGTGGCAATTTGCTCGCCTTGTTCATCTTTTATTACCTGGATACCGGCCTTTTTAGGCACTACCTGAGTCAGACTTACCCATGCATTGTCCAAAATGGGATAAATAATCCTCACGTCCAACCACTTTATAACTTCTTTCTTGACCACCTCTCTCAAGTTCGGGTTCAACCTTCTTTGTGTTTCACGGGTTGGCTTTGCATCTTCACTTGTGATGATTTTACGCATGACAATAGATGGACTAATACCTTTCAAGTCGGCTATCGTCCATCCAATTGCCGCCTTATTAGCCTTCAACACCCGCAACAACTCCTCCTCTTGAGCTACCTCTAAGTTAGAAGCAATGATCACCGGTAGCACGTCATTCTCCCCCAAAAATGCATATTTCAAGTGTTTTGGTAGCTCTTTCAACTCCACATTTGGTGGATATTCCAAAGAAGGCTTTGTACCCGAATCGATTCCCACCGGTAAATTCTCCATTTGGTGGGTCCATGGCGGTCTTCCTTCCTTCACCGCTAGAGCCTCTTACTCTTTCTCCTCCATCTCCAATGCACATGTGTGAACCTGCAAAGAAACATCACACATACACGACTCCAACATCTCTTCTTCGTATTCCTGCGGGTCGTATCCATCTATAAAATCTGCTAGAAAATACTCATCACCACTAAAAGAATTAGCACCATTACTAAAACCATTTAACCTCATTTTTCTATTACCGATTGTCATGTCGACCGTACCATATCGACAATCAATTACGGCGTGAGCGGTGTTCAAAAACGGCCGACCCAAAATAACATTTTGTTGTTGAATTGGGTCCGTGGATGAGTAATCTAACACAAGAAAATCAACGGAATAATAAAATTCGTCAACTTTTACTATAACATCCCGCACTATACCCCGAGGAAGTTTATGAGACAAATCGGCTAATACCACTGTTGTCTCGACCCGTTTCAATGGACCAAAATCATATTGGTCGTATAACTCCCCCGGTAAAATACTTACTCCGGCCCGAAGATCTAGTAACACCCTTGCAGTTTGAAAATTCCCAACTTGAATGTTAATAAGAGGCGTTCCCGGATCTTGTAGCTTAGGAGGAAGATCTCCCTTTAAAACCGCACTTACCCGCTCAGTCAAATCAACCAATTTAGGCACTTTTTGTTGCCTCTTTTGAGTACATAATTCTTTTAAAAACTTGGCATAAGCGGGTACTTATTTGATTGCTTCAAGTAAAGGAAGATTAATTTTAACTTGTTTGAAAACCACCCACATTTCTTCCTTTTGAGGACCCCGTTTTGAAATAAAACTCTTTTTACCCGGATCTAACAAACCCGAGGGAAATGGTACTTGACTAGATCCCCCATCCTCATTTTTATTTTTAATTTCTTCGTTATTAGCGGGTTTTACAAAATTGGGTTTTTTAGAAGAAATAATAGGTGTTTCATTTTCTTCCTCACTTTCTTGACCCGTTATATCTTCAACCACCCCATCAACCAAATCCAGTGAAGGATTGGTTTTGTACTCTTTCTCACTTCTCAAAACACTTACATGATTAATATTAATATTATTACCTCGAGAAGAGTTATGAGACGAGTTTACCTTAGTGTCGCTTGGTAATTGACCTTTACCTTTTTTCAAGTCCGCCACTTCGGTTGCGAGTTGACCCATTTGGGTGGTCAAAGTTTGAATTGCTTTATCACAGGCCTCATCCTTTTGAATATGAACATCATCCATTTGATATCTCTTTTGTATTTCCGCTTGCATTGTCTTTAACATCTCCATCATTTCATTTCCACCCAAAGACCCCCCTTGCTCTTGACCCGTTTGATGTTGCCTTTGATACCCTTGGTTGTTCCCACCTCGATAGCCACCTTGATTATTAAAAGATTGGCGCGGAACAAAATTACCTTGACTTCCTTGAAAATTTGGGTTAGCTTGATTTGAGGGATTCCCGTATCTAAAGTTCGGGTGGTTTCTTAGACTGGGATGGTAAGTATTGGAATTCATGTTGTAATTTCTACCACCCCCTCATTGCCCTCGCAACACATTCACCTCCTCATATTGCCCTTCCACTCCTTGGCAATTTTCAGCCGCATGCCCTATCTCATTACAAAGTGTACACACATTATAAATTTGATTAGAAGTTTGAACATTACCATCGTCTACCGCATGCACTTGAGTTCAGGTAATGGCCGGTCGTGCTCTCCTTGATGCTTGAGCTTTTCTTTTTGATGTAACCGCCATTTGCTCCAAGAATTCCCAAACGTTGACGTGATTGTCGTGGGTCACGCAAATTTAATCCCAATAACAACTATAGATAGCGGTAATAGGGTATCGAACTCAGGGAGTATGTGGAAAGTGTGTTGTTTTTATAGCCTTGTGATTAAACTACAATTAACCTAATTTGCAGAAAATAAAGATCAATGGTTTGGATTGTTGTTTTAGAATACTAAATTAAAAACTAATTTCAAATCAAATGTTGGTTGTAAAACAAATTAGGAGAGAACAATGACCATCTTAGGTTTCAGTTTCTTTAAACAATTGTGTGTAATTCCAACTAGAAAGAGTTACATAGACATAACTCGTGTATAGATAATTGAAGTGATAAAAGGGAACAAAGTACTCAGATTATATAAACGCGAGGTTGTTTCCCGATGACCAATTAATCAATAACCAACCCTAACCCTTCCCGTGATATCTCGATTGCCAACGGCACCAAGAACGTACGATTGAGACTAGAAATTGCAATATCAATTAACAAGTTACAAGCAATTAAACATACACCATGATATTCAAGCAAGGCAAGTTATCATTCTAGAAATTCAGAAACAAACACACAAAAGTTCAAGAGAAACCTTCACCTAAGATGATCACCGAAAGGTTTAGCCACACATAGCTTGGTGAATCATCATAACAAGCAATTCAATGTTCATACAAATCAAAAACACAAACCGAATGTTAGGAATTGTTTAGAACCAAGCAAGACAGCCAAAATTCGCCCCTAGTGAGTCCCAAAACCGTCCAATCATGAGCACCGCCCAAAAGACACCCATAAAACCGATTTTAATGAGCGGTTACAAATTTCCTCGTCATGTCCACCGTAATTTACGGTCATACCGTAAATCACGGTGATCTTGAAAATGTTACGGTACGAATAGACTGATTTACGGTGGAGACTTGTGCACTTTTCATGGCCACCGTAATTTACGGTCCCACCGTAAATTACGGTGGAGCTCTGACTTGCATGTTTGTTTTGTTCACATGTGCCTCCAACCGTCAAATAATGATGATCTTTGTTGTCTTTTCTTTTTCCTTGCATGTGCCGTTCACAGAACCCAACCATGTGCGACCCAATCCAAATAGTCCAAGACTTCCTCATGTGTTAGCTAGCATGTGCCAATCTCAAATTAGAGTTTGGCCCATCACATGTTCACATTTAATGATGATGATGATTCCTGTTGTTGTTGTGTATGAGAAGTCAAAGTCCACGTGCATGTTGACTGCCTCTTGTTATTCACGTGAACCCCTCAAATACATATGCCGTTCAAAAGTCAAGCCCACATGATTCTTAGAAGTCCACGTGAATTGATAATTTCGATTGTTGTCTCCAAGGTCTTGTGCGGCCCACTCAAAGAGATCCAGCCCATGTTCACGTGTCATATTTCTTTTATTCCTAAATGTGCCGCCCAAAATGATGATGATTACTTCAATCGTTGTCCTCGAGTCTGCTTTTGATGATGATGTATCTCGATATATGGATGATAATGATGTGAAGTCACGTGATAGACTTTTTGTCTTGATGGCTGCCTTCATAAAACCCATGTGAGTGTGCCTCTAAAAAGTCAATTCCCAATTCATGTGACTTCAGGAATGCACAGCAACTTATGGTCAAATATGCTGGACTATATTTTGCTGAATATTACTTTCATTTAATTGTCATAAAGGCATATTTTATGCACTTAAGTACCTGCAAAACCAAACAACTCATAGTTACTAAGTTCAAGCAAATAACCAAGTAAAGCATGGAATTTTAATCTTTTTAAACCACTTAAGGGTTGTCCAACGGACCACCCGTCACATCCCCACACTTACCCGTTGCTTGTCCCAAGCAACCGATTCAAAAACTGTTTCAAAACCACAAGCAATCAACATGCAAACCAAGCTAAAATGTGTTGTCCTTTTACTAACTTTCAATCATACCACAAGACACACCCCTCACAAAAATCTCTCGGTAACAAGAATTATTAGCATAATGCTAAACCACTCCATGCGTGTGTGTTTGTTTGTGCGCGACAATAAGCTTGTATACAAATCAAGTTTCCTCCTAACAAATATCTAACATGCTTTAGAATCAAAGGGACTTGCGGGTTGCAACGGGGCTAGGTGCAAAGGTAGGAAAATGGTGGAATATATATATGAGAGCTAATTGATTTGACCCGGTTTTTATTTCCACTACTAAACAAAGCAAACACCAAATATATACACAACTTTTTCAACGTTCTCAACTACAATCGCAACTAAATACTTCTTTTTTGTATTTTTCTCATATCTTTCTCATATTTTTTTTTCTTTTTCTTTTTTTTCTTTTTGTCTCATATCGAACTTCAACAATATATACAAGAACATCTACACCACATGCTAAATTTCCTAAACCGGGTCATCTAAAAAGGTAAAATTTTGTAGGAAGTAAGTTTGGGTCACAACCGAATGGTCTAAGGCTCAACATGGCTTTCTAAGGATCAAACCCCCACCCCTCACAATACCAAGCTCATATATGTAACGTATGAGGTCCAACCCACCAATCCCGCACTCTCTCACATCTAGACAAGGCTTCCTAAAAGTCCCCCTATCATTTTCAAAAGCATGCTAATTCTAGGATTTAACACGAATTCGTACACAAGTTCTATTAACACAACAAACACACCACCACTCAAAACAAAGAAAGCATCATTAATAATCATGTGTGGCTCAAATCCTCACCAAGAAAAGACTAGGAATGGGTGTCGGTGTGTCAAATGGTACAATATCAAGCTTTCAAATTTTAACAATTTTCGCTCAGATTTACAAAATTTTTTTAAAACTCCCAAAAATTCCCCCCCATCCCCACACTTGGGATACATTGACCCCAATGTATGGCTTTGAGGGCTTTGATCACTAAAATTCATTCAACATCAACAAAAGCTTTAAATCTCAAACCACAAATTTCTTTTTGGTATAATTTTTTTTAATAAACAAAAGCAAACTAATAAACTAACAATATTTCAAAGCTAAAGAACATGACAAGTCTAAGGAAAAAGTACATTGACCTGGTGAAGTTTGACACAACAGATATTGTAAATGATCCAATATCCTATCACCACCTTCACACAGATATCCGCACATCTTCCCCATCTTGAGTGTTGCCATGGCCCTGAAACAAAGAAAACTAAAGAAATAACAAGATCAGTGAAAAACCTCGGGTTGCCTCCCGAGCAGCGCTAAGTTTCGCGTCTTCAGCCAGACCGAGCCACCCCCATTTATGGTGGCTCAAAGAATCGGTTCCTGCCATCTCCATCACTTCCTTGTGCCATTGAACAAAATGCATCTATCTTGTTTTGACTCGGTGGGTAATCAAATACACTCTTGCTCGCACCCATATATGTTTCTTCACGGTCCGGTGGGTGTTTTTTTCTCATTCGTGGTAACACATTTTTCATACAATCACTAGACTCACCACCCTTCCTCTCAATGGACTCATAACTAATCTCTCTAGTTTGAACATCAAAATACAACCTACGGTTCTTTTTGGTCATGGTAATAATCTCGTCTCTACAATTAATTTGAGCATTTGCTGTGTATAGAAACGGTCGACCTAAAATTACCCTTTGTTGTGATGCCATATTGGTAGAAGCATAGTCCAAAACTAGGAAATCCACCGGGTATTCAAATTCTCCCAACTGAATCTTAACATTCCTAACCATTCCCCGTGGACGCCTCCAACTTCCATCCGCCAAGCTCACCATGGTGTCTATACCTTCAAGTGGACCAAAGTCGTACATATCATATAAATCGCTTGGTAGCAAACTCATGCTTGCCCCGTAGTCCAACAATGCGTGAGGGATTTTTAATTTTCCCACACGGATAGGCACGATTGGCGCTTCATACTCTTTATCATTCTCGACTTCGGCATCTTTTTCCAAACCTGCATTCACTTAACACGAAGAAGTTAGACATTTTTCATTAAATTCGGTACTAGGAACGGTGCTTACCACATTGATGTTAACATTTTTTATGTTCTTGGCGGATGGAACACAGGGAGTTTGTGGAATGTGTGTTATTTCAATGTATGTCTAACTAACTAGATTAATCTAAATTGCAAAAGAAATAAGATTCGAGAGTTTATGTGAGTGAATTGGTTTTAGACTAAATTAAACTAAGTAAATTGCAAGAGAAAAATTCGGTTGTAAGCAAATTAGAGACAAATGACCGTCCTAGATTTCCGGTTTGTTTCGACATTCATATTATCATTCCACTAGAAAGAACTACATAGACATAGCTCATGTGTGATTAGTTGCAGTGATGAAAGGGAACTAAGTACTCAGATTCCTAGAACGTGAGGTTGTTACCCGATGATCAATCAACCCTTACTCAATCCTAATTATACCCATGATATCTCGATTGCCAACGGCACCAAGAACGTATGGTTTCAAACTAGATTAACATAAGAATTAACAAGTTACTAACAAACAATCACACACCATAACAAACCAACCATAAAGATAAGGATTGCTATTCTAGAAATTAGGAAATCAAATACAAAATGTCTCAAACAAACCTTCAATCTAGGACAATCATAAATTGTTTAGCCACACATGGCTCGAATCAACATCATAACAAAAGTTTCCATGTTCGTCCAAATCGAAAACACCAAACAAATGTTAGGAATTGTCCAAAACCAAGCAAGAACAAGCCAAATCGCCCCTAGGATGCTCTCCAAACCGACAATGATGAGAATACTCGAAAAGACACAATAAAACCGACTTTAATGAGGCAGTTACAAGTTGTTTCGCAGATACCACCGTAATTTACGGCTCCACCGTAAATTACGGTGGACATGAAATGTTTTACGGCCCAAGAAGTCTGCTTTACGGTGGCAATATGATGGATTTCAGGTCCACCGTAATTTACGGTAGGACCGTAAATTACGGTATCACCCTTAATTTTTCACTTCGTTCACGTGATGTATGTTGTTGATGTTATGCGCTGAACTAATGATGATTTGATGTGTTGTTTTCCTCAAAAGTCCAATCCCTCACGTGGCCTTCATGTTGGCGGCCCACATGTGATGGCCCTCAAAGTCCATTCACCACTTGTTGATGTTGATGATTATGTTGTTTGAAAAGTCAAGACCCTCCAAGAAGTCAAGACTTCCACTCATCTCCAAATACATGTGATGATGATGGATGATGTGTTAATATTGACTTTGTGTTTTTGGGATTTGGCACCGTATCACTCGGTAGTTGGCCTTTTGCTTTCTTCAATATCGCCACGTCACTCGCAAGTTGACCCATTTGAGTGGTCAACGATTGGATGCTTTTGTCACGAACCTCGTCCTTTTGCATCCGAACCTCATCACGTTGGTTCATTCGTTGCATTTCACTTTGCATCGCCTTCAACATCTCCATCATCTCATTTCCACCCGAAGAGCTTTGACCCGTTTGATATTGCCTTTGAAATCCTTGGTTTCCTTGGAAATTCGGGTTAACTTGATTTGAAGGGTTCCCATACCGAAAATTTGGGTGGTTCCTCAACCCGGGGTGGTAAGTATTAGAGTTCATGTTGTTGTAGTTTCTACCACCCCCTCCTTGTCCTTGAACCGCATGAACTTCTTCATATTGCCCATCACCTCCTTGGCAATTTTCAACTGCATGACCTATTTCATTGCAAATAGCACAAACATCGTAAATTTGATTAGAAGTTTGTACATTACCATCATCAACCGCATGCACTTGTGTTCGGGTAATGGCCGGTCGTGCTCTCCTTGATGCTTGAGCTTTTCTCTTTGAGGTAATGGCCATTTGTTCCAAGAACTCCCAATCCTCATCTTCATAATTTGTGCCAAAAGTCCCATTTGTGATGGACATTAGATCACGTGCATCCTCGGCACACAACCCTTCATGAAAGGCGTTCATCAACTCCCAAAGCTCAATCCCATGGTGTGGACAATTTTTAATCATCATGTTTAAGCGCTCGAAGGCTTCATGGAACATTTCGCCTTGTTGTTGTTGGAAACTTCTCAACCCTTTCCTAGCATCATTGGTCTTTTGGGCGGTATAAAATTCGTCTAAGAAAGTTTGTTGCATTTCCCCCCAAGTGTAAATAGATGCCGAAGGCAAAGTGTAGAACCACTTCTTTGCCTTATCTTCCAAAGAGAATTGAAATAAGACCAACTTCACATCATCGGCCGAGAAACCTTGACTCCCAAGAGTGTTGCAAATCGAGTCATAGGCCTCTAAATGAAAATAAGGCTCTTCTGTTGCTAGACCTTTGTACTTTGGCAGACTTTGTAACGAGTTGGTTCAAACTTCGAATGTCCTTCCTTGGTCATTGTGAGGAATAACTACCGGTGACGGATTATGAGTAATCACTGGCCTGAAATGCGCTTCAATACCTCTTGCATGATCTCTAAGATGTCTTCTTGGTACACCCAACCGACCCCTTGGACGAATAGGACCCATTGGCCTTTGCATAGGCCCTTGTGGTGCAAATGGTTGCTGAAATTGAGGTTGCATTGGTTGTTGTTGAATTGGCCTTTGGAATTGATGTTGTACGCTTTGTGGACGAAGTTGTTGCAAAGGCGTAGGACGTTGCACTTGTACCCCTTGTGGTTGAACATGTTGTACCCCAACAGGTAGTCTACCCATATCTTGAAGTTGTTGTAACGGTTGACTTTGTTGACCCGCTCCTCCTTGAGGTCCCAAATTACCTCCATCACCCCCATAATAAAATCCATCTTCTTCGTATCCCTCAAACTCTTCTTCATACCCTTCATAATATCCATCTCCTCCTATACCCGAAGATTGACCAAATGGAAAAGATGAGTATTGAAAACCCGGTTGGTTTGGTGGTCTATATGTAGAGGTAGTATGAATAACGGTTGAAGTTTGTGGCGGTAGATAAGTAGAAGATGATTGACCTGAAACTGGGAAAAAATGTGAAAGTGGTGGAATTGTTGCGGAAGGGCTATAGGTGAGGGTAGGTTCGACTTGGGTAGTAATAGGTGGTGTGGTGTTGGTTGATGTAACTTCATGTGGTGAAGTAAATTCGGTAGTGGAAATAGGCATGGTGGTATTTGGTGAAGGTTGTGTGGATGTAGGAATGAATGATGAGGTCGTTTGACCCGTTGTGGGTGGTGGTTATGGTGGATCCATGTATCGAATTGGTGTGATTGGTGTAGTTGGTGTTGTTAATGAACCGCTAATTGTGTTTTCCCTTAACAAAATTCTGTTTGCTCGCAAAGTTCGTTCGATTTCCGGATCAAATGCTAATGGTGAAAGCTTGTGAGAGCTCCTAGTATGCATGCACCTGTCAATACCTGCACACTAACACACCCAGCGTAAACCAGAAAAATAACAAACCTAAGAAAGATCACAAATAACACACGTTGCGCACTACTCCCCGGCAGCGGCGCCAAAATTTGACGTGATTGTCGTGGGTCACGCAAATTTAATCCCAATAACAACTATAGATAGCTGTAATAGGGTATCGAACTCAGGGAGTATGTGGAAAGTATTTTGTTTTTATAGCCTTGCGATTAAACTACAATTAACCTAATTTGCAGAAAATAAAGATCAATGGTTTGGATTGTTGTTTTAGAATACTAAATTAAAAACTAATTTCAAATCAAATGTTGGCTGTAAAACAAATTAGGAGAGAACAATGACCATCTTAGGTTTCAGTTTCTTTAAACAATTGTGTGTAATTCCAACTAGAAAGAGTTACATAGACATAACTCGTGTATAGATAATTGAAGTGATAAAAGGGAACAAAGTACTCGGATTATATAAACGCGAGGTTGTTTCCCGATGACCAATTAATCAATAACCAACCCTAACCCTTCCCGTGATATCTCGATTGCCAACGGTACCAAGAACGTACGATTGAGACTAGAAATTGAAATATCAATTAACAAGTTACAAGCAATTAAACATACACCATGATATTCAAGCAACGCAAGTTATCATTCTAGAAATTCAGAAATAAACACACAAAAGTTCAAGAGAAACCTTCACCTAAGATGATCACCGAAAGGTTTAGCCACACATAGCTTGGTGAATCATCATAACAAGCAATTCAATGTTCATACAAATCAAAAACACAAACCGAATGTTAGGAATTGTTTAGAACCAAGCAAGACAGCCAAAATTCGCCCCTAGTGAGTCCCAAAACCGTCCAATCATGAGCACCGCCCAAAAGACACCCATAAAACCGATTTTAATGAGCGGTTACAAATTTCCTCGTCATGTCCACCGTAATTTACGGTCATACCGTAAATCACGGTGATCTTGAAAATGTTACGGTACGAATAGACTGATTTACGGTGGAGACTTGTGCACTTTTCATGGCCACCGTAATTTACGGTCCCACCGTAAATTACGGTGGAGCTCTGACTTGCATGTTTGTTTTGTTCACATGTGCCTCCAACCGTCAAATAATGATGATCTTTGTTGTCTTTTCTTTTTCCTTGCATGTGCCGTCCACAGAACCCAACCATGTGCGGCCCAATCCAAATAGTCCAAGACTTCCTCATGTGTTAGCTAGCATGTGCCAATCTCAAATTAGAGTTTGGCCCATCACATGTTCACATTTAATGATGATGATGATTCCTGTTGTTGTTGTGTATGAGAAGTCAAAGTCCACGTGCATGTTGACTGCCTCTTGTTATTCACGTGAACCCCTCAAATACATATGCCGTTCAAAAGTCAAGCCCACATGATTCTTAGAAGTCCACGTGAATTGATAATTTCGATTGTTGTCTCCAAGGTCTTGTGCGGCCCACTCAAAGAGATCCAGCCCATGTTCACGTGTCATATTTCTTTTATTCCTAAATGTGCCGCCCAAAATGATGATGATTACTTCAATCGTTGTCCTCGAGTCTGCTTTTGATGATGATGTATCTCGATATATGGATGATAATGATGTGAAGTCACGTGATAGACTTTTTGTCTTGATGGCTGCCTTCATAAAACCCATGTGAGTGTGCCTCTAAAAAGTCAATTCCCAATTCATGTGACTTCAGGAATGCACAGCAACTTATGGTCAAATATGCTGGACTATATTTTGCTGAATATTACTTTCATTTAATTATTATAAAGGCATATTTTATGCACTTAAGTACCTGCAAAACCAAACAACTCATAGTTACTAAGTTCAAGCAAATAACCAAGTAAAGCATGGAATTTTAATCTTTTTAAACCACTTAAGGGTTGTCCAACGGACCACCCGTCAAACGTCATGCTCGTAATTTGTGCCAAAAGTGCCATTTGTGATGGACATTAAGTTACATGCATCCTCGGCACATAACCCCTCATGAAAAGCATTCATCAACTCCCATAACTCTATCCCATGATGAGGGCAATTCTTTATCATCATGTTAAACCTCTCGAATGCTTCATGAAACATCTCACCCGATTGTTGCTGAAAACTTCTCAACCCTTTTCTAGCATCATTTGTCTTTTGAGCGGTATAAAATTCATCCAAGAAAATTTGCTGTATTTCCGCCCATGTGTAGAACCACTTTTTAGCCTTGTCTTCTAGGGAAAATTGGAATAGCACCAATTTGACATCATCGGCTGAAAATCCTTGACCCCCAATAGTATTACAAATCGAATCGTATGCCTTCAAATGAAAATGAGGCTCCACTGTTGCTAGACCATTATACTTTGGCAAACTTTGTAACGAATTGGTTCGAACTTCGAATGTCCTCCCTTGATCATTGTGAGGAATAACTACTGGTGAGGGATTATGAGTGATCACTGGCCTGAAGTGTGCTTCTATGCCTCTCACATTCTCTCGAAGATGTCGTCTTGGTATACCCAAACGAACTCTTGGGCGTATAGGCCCCATTGGTCTTTGCATAGGCCCTTGAGGTGGAATTGGTTGCTGAAATTGGAATTGTTGCATCGGTGGTTGTTGAATTGGCCTTTGAAATTGAGGTTGTATATTTTGTGGACGAACTTGTTTCAAAGGCGTAGGACGTTGCAATTGTGTCCCTTGTGGCCGAACATGTTGTATCCCAACCGGTAACCTACCCATGTCTTGAATTTGTTGCAATGGTTGACTTTGTTGACCCACTCCTCCTTGAGGTCCCAAATTACCTCCATCACCCCCATAATTGAATCCGTCTTCTTCATATCCCCCAAAATCTTCTTCATACCCCTCATCATATCCATCCCCTCCTATGCCCAAAGATTGCACAAAAGGAAAAGATGAATATTGGAAACCCGATTGGTTTGGTGGTCGGTATGTAGACGTAGTATGAATAATGGTTGAATTTGGTGGTATTGAATAGGTGGAGGATGATTGACCCGAAGCTGGAAAAAAATGTGAGAATGGTGGAATTGTAGTAAAAGGGTTAAAGGTAAGTGTAGGGTCGACTTGGGTATTAATAGGTGGTGTAGTGTTGGGTGGTGAGACATCATGTGGTGGAGTCAGGTCGGTAGTGGAATTAGGCATGGTGGTATTTGGTGAAGGTTGGGTTGATGTAGGAATGAAAGTTGAAGATGTTTGACCCGTAGTGGGTGGTGGTGGATCCATGTATCTAATTGGTGTAACTGGTGTAGTAGGTGTAGTAGGTGAACCGCTGATTTTGTTTTCTCTTAACAAAATTATGTTTCCTCTCAAAGTTCGTTCAATTTCTGGATCAAATGCCAATGGTGATAGCTTGTTAGAGCTTCTAGTGCGCATCCACCTGTAAATACCTGCACACCAACACACCCAGCGTAAACCAGAAAAATAACAAACTTAAAAAGATCAAAAATAACACACGTTGCGCACTACTCCCCGGCAACGGCGCCAAAATTTGACGTGAGGTCAAAGTCTCAATCAAATTTAATCGAATTACTACTAATAGCTAGCGGTAAGTGGGTATCGAACATAGGGAGTTTGTGGAATATGTGTTATTTAGAAGTGTATCTAAGTTAAGTAAGATTAAACTAATTGCAATGAAGGTAAAGTTCAAGAGTTGGTTTGATTGATTTGAGTTTTAAAATTAATATTACTATTCTAATTGCAAAATGAAAGTTTTGGTTTGTAAACAATTTAGAGACAAATGACCATCTTTAGTTTCCGGCTTGCTTGACATTTATGCTATTATTCACTAGAGAGAACTACATAGACATAGCTCATGTGTGATTACTTGTTGTGATAAAAGGGAACGAAGTACTCAGATTACTAGAATGTGAGGTTGTTACCCGATGATCAATTAACCCTTACCCAAGCCTAATTCTACCCATGATATCTCGATTGCCAACGGCACCAAGAACGTATGGTTTCAAACTAGATTAACATAAGCATCAATAATTTACTAACAACCAATCACACACCATAACAAACAAAACATAAAGATAAAGTTAGTTATTCCAGAAATACGGAAATCAAAGCATAAAGTCTTACAAACCTTCAACTAAAGATAGTCATAACAAGTTTAGCCACTCATGGCTCGATCAAACATCATAAAGAAAGTCTTGATCTTCAAACAAGTTAAAAACATAAGAACAATGATTAGAGATAGTCTTCAAGCTCCAAGAACAACCAAAAATCGTCTCCAAAGTTGTGATAACCGAAATGGCATCATTAGCCAACATAAAAACCTCATCAACTAGCATTTAAAGCATAAGTTACACAATCACCCCAGTCGGCGCCGTAAGCTACGCTGAGTGCCGTAGCTTACGGCGGTCTACAAGTCAACGGCCTCCATATGGCGTCGTAGCCTACGGCTGGCGCCGTAGGTTACGGTGCCAATTATTTTATTACGGCGCGGCTCAACTGGGGTACGGCGGAAAATTATGGCATCCATGAGTGCCGTAGCCTACGGCACTTACCGTAGGTTACGGCCTTGACTAAACGTTCTCCTTTGTTTTTTCTCTTGAAAACCCTCATAGCCTCTCTTGTTTTCACCATATGTATCTTCCATCCAAGCTTCATAAAATCCGCATCTTATTCCCTTTACTATCTGCAAAACCAAACAACGAGTAGTTCACAAATTCTAACAATTAAGTGTATAAAGTGTGAGACATGCATGAATTTAGATCATTTAAAGGTTGTTCTATGGACCACCCGTCAGGAACCACCGAAATTGGAGCTAAAAGACTTGCCAAGCCATTTGAAGTACGCATTTTTAGGGGATAATGATACTCTACCGGTCATTATTGCCTCTAATTTAGAGATGGCACAAGAACAAGCTTTATTGGATGTCTTGAAGGCGAACAAAGGAGCTATAGGATGGACGATTGCCGATTTGAAAGGAATTAGTCCATCAATCGTCATGCACAAAATCATCACCACCGAAGATGCAAAACCAACAATGGAGGCACAACGAAGATTGAATCCGAACCTAAGGGAAGTGGTAAAAAAGAGGTAATTAAGTGCTTAGATACGGGAATTATCTATCCTATTCCGGATAGTGCTTGGGTAAGTCGTACTCAAGTAATGCCTAAGAAGGCCGGCATTCAAGTAATCAAAGATGAAAATGGTGAACAAATAGCCACCCGACCGGTCACCGGGTGGCGTGTTTGTATTGATTACCGCAAATTGAATGCTGCCACTTCTAAGGACCATTTCCCACTACCTTTTATTGACAAATCATTGAAAAATTATCGGGTCAAAAATATTACTACTTTTTGGACGGGTACTCGGGTTACAATCAAATTGCAATACACCCGGATGACCAACACAAGACCACCTTCACTTGTCCATATGGCACTTTTGCCTTTAGGCGAATTCCATTTGGCTTGTGCAATGCACCGGCAACTTTCCAACGATGTATGATGAGTATTTTCTCGGACATGGTTGGAGATTCGCTTGAAGTTTTTATGGATGACTTTTCAATTTTCGGCACTAGTTTTGAATCTTGTCTCAATGAGTAACAAAAAGTTTTAAAAAGATGTGTTGAGAAAAAATTGGTGCTTAGTTGGGAGAAAAGTCATTTCATAGTGTAAGAGGGTATTGTGTTAGGCCACGTGATTTCGGAGAGGGGTATGGAGGTGGATAAGGCAAAAATACAGGTAATATCATCTTTGCCTCCACCAAAAAATGTGAAAGGGGTAAGGTCATTTTTGGGACACGCGGGTTTTTATAGACGTTTCATTAAAGGTTTTAGTGTCATTACTAAACCTTTGTGCAATTTGTTATTAAAAGATTTTCCCTTTGACATTACTAATGAGTGTTTGCAAGCTTTTAATATTTTGAAGGAACACTTGGTAAAAGCTCCCATCTTGCAACCACCGGATTGGTCAAAGCCATTTGAAATCATGTGTGACGCAAGCGACACTATAATTGGTGCAGTTTTCGGTCAAAGAATCAATAAAAAGCCGGTGGTGATTTATTACGCAAGCAAGACGTTGTCTGAAGCGCAACTGAATTACACTACAACCAAAAAGGAGTTATTAGCGGTGGTGTATGCTTTGGACAAGTTCCGGTCTTACATATGGGGAAGCAAGGTGGTTGTGTACTTAGACCATAGTGCGGTTCGGTATTTGATGGAGAAAAAAGATGCAAAGCCCCGTTTGATCCGTTGGGTGTTATTGCTACAAGAATTTGATTTAGAAATTCGCGATAAAAAAGGAAGCGAAAATGTAGTGGTGGATCACTTGTCTTGAATTCCGGTGGAAGGGGTTGATGATTTGAGCGAGATAAATGAATGGTTTCCCGATAAGCAATTACTAGCCGTGTCTACTTTCGTTGCATCGTGGTATGCCTACTATGTGAATTACCTAGCCACGGGTGCAATCCCAAATCATTGGACCAAGAAAAGAAGATAACAATTTATGGTCCAAGTGAAGCAATACATTTGGGATGAGCCGGACCTTTTTAAGATTGGACCCGAACAAGTTATTCGGAGGTGTGTGCCCGAAACGGAGGTGTTGGAGATCTTGACACATGCTCATTCATCCGCTTGTGGAGGTCATTTTAGTGGCTATAAAATGGGCTACCAGGTTCTTTCATGTGGGTTTTATTGGCCCACAATTTTCAAGGATGCATGTGAGTTTGCAAGGAATTGTGTCAATTGCCAAAAGATGGGGAGTATTTCAAAAAGGGACGAGATGCCTTTGCAGCCGATTTTGGTAGTTGAAATATTCGATGTATGGGGCATTGACTTTATGGGTCCTTTTGCGAATTCAAATGGGTTCTTGTACCTTCTAGTGGCGGTGGATTGTGTCTTGAAATGGATTGAAGCTATTGCTACAAGAACAAATGATCATTCGGTTTTTGCAAATTTGTTCAATCCAACATCTTTGCCCGTTTTGGTATTCCAAGAGTTATCATTAGTGATGGTGGGTCGCATTTCAAGAATTTCAATTTCAGAAAACTGTTGAAGCGGTACAACATGAATCACCGAAGTGTCCAACCGTCAAATTAAAGAAATTCTCATGAAGACGGTTCGAACGGATAGGAAGGATTGGTCAAGCAAACTAGACGATGCATTGTGGGCATACCGGAGGGCCTACAAAACTCCAATTGGTACAACTCCTTACCGGATGGTGTATGGGAAGGGTTGTCACTTACCAATGGAGTTAGCTCATCGGGCGCATTGGGCAATTAAAACGGTGAACGCAAATTACGACGGAGCGGGAAAGATGCAGAAGTTTCAATTAAGTGAAATAGAAGAAATTCGAGACGAAGCTTATGAGTTTGCATCGGCATACAAGGATAAGCTTAAAAAGGTTCATGAAACGAAAATCAAGAAGCGAACCTTTGAAGTGGGTCAAAAAGTTTGGTTGTATAACTCGAGGTTGAAATTATTTGCGGGCAAATTGAAAAGCAAATGGATGGACCCATATGTCATTCGGCGAGTCGGTAGATTTGGTGACGTTGATATCCAAGACATTCACACCAACAAGCAACAAACGGTGAACGGACATGGTTAAAGCCATACTTGGAAGGAAACGACATCAATAACTTGGAGCTTGACAAAGTGGGCCACATCCTACGCCCGGTAGATGAAGAACAACCATGAGAGGCCCAGGTTTGGTAGTGTACATAGTTAGTTTATTTTGTTTGTTTTGTTTTATTTAGTTTGCACAATTACCGTATTCACTTGAAGCTTGTGTTTGAAACAAGTGTGGGGACGTTCGTATGAATAGTTCTAGCATAGTGTTGAGGACAACACGAGATTTTCGAGGGGGTAGGGTATTTTCCATGTTTTTGAAAAATATAAAAAACCTAAAAATTATAAAATTGAAAAAAAAAGAAGAAAAACATCTAAAAATCAAGTTTTTGGCGAACCACAAATCCCCAGGTGCCACCGTAAATTACGGTGGCTACCGTAATTTATGGTAGCCCGGGGATGTGGGTTTCTTTACGCTAGAAAGCTACTGTCTTATGCTGGGTATTTTTGCCAGAGGCCTACCGTAAATTACGGTGTTACGGTAGCCCCTGGCAGTTTATGGGGCACATCGGTTATGGGGTTTTATAAAAAAAACCACAACATCACGTGACTTAAGCCCCGTCCACTCATTCTCTGCCTTCAATCCCCATCCACACATATCATCTTTCACTTTCAAATCCCCCACAAGATCTTCCAAAACCCCATAACCTTCAAACCTTCAATCATCCATAACTTTCTCAAATCTTAGCCAAATCAAGTGATTTTTGAGTCTATCTTGGATAAAATTTCATGAACTTTCTGATTTTGGGGAGAGATTTGCAAGAAAACCTTGTTTTCTTGACCGATTGGGAAACCCTAGGTGCCAAAATTTTTGGGGGTTTTTGGAAGCTTTTGTTTTTCTTGTGTTCTTGCATCTTCAATCCAAGGTATGTGATGTTTTCACTTTATTTTTGATGATGCATTGTGAAGTTGAATGTTATTGTGGTTATTGGTCTCACACCCACTTCCTTGTTCTTAGTTTATGTCATAAAAAATGTTAATTGAAAGATTGTTATGGTTGTAGATGTAGGATTGATGCTAATTTTGTGAATTTTTGGGAACCTCTACATTGTAGAGGCATCATGCCCAAATTTTGTGAGAATACCATATGAAACTTTGTGCTCTCTAGCATCTACAACCATAGTAACAAGCAAGTGTGGGGATTTTTGGGAAAAAGGGGACTGATTTTTGTTAGTGCATGATGCGTGTTAGGTGTGTATATAAGTTTAAGTATATTTTAAGCCCTTTTACACTTTCTTTAGCCAAGTTTTAAATTTATAAAACACGATATTTACTAACACTAAACACACATATGGGTAAGTGCACCCATCGTGAGCGTAGTATAGTGTTGGTAAGATACCGAGGTCGTCCAAGGACACAAGAGCTTTTAGTACCGGTTTATCCTCAACGTCTAATCAAATCAAAAGTTTAGAAAAAAGTTTTAAACTAAGAAAAATAAAAACTAACTAAAATGCTGAAAAATAAAAATAAAAAGAAAAAACAGATAGACAAGATGAATCACTTGGCTCCGACTCGTGTTTAGTGTAACCTTTGATTATTTCCGCACTTTTGCACTATTTAAGAGATTATCTTAGTTATTGTAGCAGGACCCTGTTTTGGAGGTGACGTTACCCTCAACCCAGTAGTTTGAGTCAGCAAGGATATAATCCTAAAGGGTCAGATTATAGAAAGATAATTAATTAAGTTATTAATGCATAATGTGGTAGGCCCCTCTTTTGAAGGTGACGTTACCCTCGGCTAAGTAGTCTGAGTCAGCAGGGATACAGTCCTAAGTAGCCGGGTTAAAGTACTAATAGTAGTTTAACTTATGAGGGGATCAAAGAGTTTGGACCCCCGCCATCCAATACCGTTAAGTATTGAAGGAGGTCCTACTAAATTTGACCCAGGTCCTTTGCAGGATCTATACACTGAACAATGGCAAGACTCTTACCAAACCGTTCCCTTAACCCCCGACCAGGTAGCCATCATACCACCATATAGACCGTGGAGATATGAATGGTGAAAATCTTTTATTTTATATAGACAGTAAAATAATGCCAAGACTCCACGGACAAACGATAAGGAAGAATCACCTTTAACATAAGAAACTAGTTATTAAAGTCATTAATACATAACCAATTAAAAAGTGCGAAAAGATTAAAAATAAAAAGTATTACACTAGACACTTTGTCTTCACCAAGTGATGTAAGAGACTTAGGCAAACATGGCCTTGATTGTCAAGAACTCTTACGATCAATCTTGGATCCCGAGATGACTCACACACTCTATTATGGACAATGGATGATGGTGGTGGATGATGGTGTTATGGTGGTGGTGGGTGGTGGGTGAAGTGTGAGAGTGGTGGTGTGCCAAGGGATGGTTTGAGCTTGAGCCAAGCACTCCTATTTATAGGCTGAACAGAAGCTCGGGCATGGCCCCGTGTCCAGTGGGCACGGCCCCGTGTCCACATCCTTCTCTTTCTTCATTAATTGCTCTTGTCTTTATTAGTTGACCATGGCCCCGTGTCTGCTGGGCACGACCCCGTGTGCAGAAGCATATCTGTACTATCAAGATTTGCCTAGATTCTGCGAATCTTATAGTTGACCACGACCCCGTGTCTGCTGAGCACGGCCCCGTGGTGGGCGATGGAAGCTTCTACAACTTTTTCTTTTATGCTGACACTTGGGCACGCCCCCGTGCTCACTGAGCATGGGGCGTGTTCAGTCTTCTGTCTTTTTGTTTTGCTTGGGAAGATGCTTTCGGGGAGGTCGGGCATGCCACATTTATTCCTTTTCTTGTATTTATGTTAGATTTAGCTGCCTTTTTGCTTCTTTTGTTAATTTGAGCTCATTTAATCCTGAAAATACAAAAGGAAGACAAAAACACACTTTTTCCAACATTAGTACTAAAAAAGGGTTAGTTTTATGCCACAACTGATGTAATTCATATGTTGCATTTTACACACATCAAATACCCCCACACTTGAATCTTTGCTTGTCCTCAAGCAAAACTCTTTATAATGTGGCTTTACACTCCCAAATGGAATTGGTAGAAAAGAAGGTTTTTGGGCTTGTCATAGAGTGTCGGGATTTCCAAGATACTTTATTTAGTTTTATTTTTATTTATTTACAATCCTATTCGTCATTATTTATTCAAAACTTTTCATAAGATAAATTACTTATTAGGGCATAACATGTTTCTTTAAAATTCTATCTATATACAAGTTCACATACCTCACGGGGGATCACTCAACACTCGGCCGAAGATGTATTTTAGTGAATCACTCGAGAGCGGCATGGAACTTACTCCTACCATAGGCTTGCCAAGCAATCAATCCTCCTCCTTTTTAACTATAAATCTTTGTAAATATCAAGAGGACTTTTGGGTGAAGGGTTAGGCTTGGGTTAAAGGTAGGTGGTTGGGTTAGTGGTTAGTAGAAAGGGCGAAAAAGCGTAACAAGCGTCGGTTTTCGAAAGACTTTTTATTTTTGCAATTTTTATTTTGATGAAGCTATTATTCAAACAAAGTTATTTTTGATGAACTTGTTTGTTTATTTCTTTTGCTTCATCAACAAAACATAATTTTTTTTTTCAATGTCAAACGAAAAACCGAGCTTGTTACTAAAACAAAGGGTTAAAAATAAAAAGGTTTTGGTGGGTGAAAGGGTGTTTGGTTTGGGTTAAGAAATGAAAAGGTTTAGGCTCAAAGGGGTTAACTTGGGGGATTTTGGGTAAGTGGTAAAAAAAAGAAAAAATAATGGTGTAGAAATAAAAAGGGTTAGTCCTAATGCCTCCATCATTTACTTACTCGGGTTTAAGTTGGTAAGGACCGGGAATGTATCGTTGTGGCAACTTCTAGAGTTGTAAGAACCAAGCGGCTATTCACACAAGAAACGAAAAGTGAGCATTTAATTTTAAAGTTATGTATTTGTATGCTCAATAAAGGCTCAAAACTCACTTTTGTGGGAATGGGTTTTTTATGTGATGAAGTATATATAATCAAATTTTAACTAAGCTTGCCATGCCTTTTCATAATTTTCTTATGTTGGTTATTTTTATCACGAAGCTATCGGTTGTAAATTTGTAAAAATATAACCTTTTTAGAATTTTGAAATTCCCAAATTAAACCTAGACAAGTAAAAAAAATGAATTTTTTTTTGAAAAAATTTGGGGTGATTAGCGGTTCCAATAGAGTTTTGTGTAAGGCTTGTTATTAGGACTTGCACGATTCAAGGTTTTAGCATCCCCCCCCACACTTAAATTACACATTGTCCTCAATGTGTCCCTAAATATATTTTTAGGTTAATTGAATGTGTAAAAAGGTGTGAAAAAAAAGCAAAAATTTGTGTTACTGGACGTCTGGACACGGCCCCGTGTTCGTTGGACAAGGCCCCGTGTGCAGGTGCCAGTAATGAAAACTTACAGAAGGTGGACATGTGGGCGTGTTGGCTGGACACGACCCCGTGTCTGGCAAAAGTCTGCATATTTAGACAAACAGCAGGTCTGGGGTAGTGGGCACGGGGGCGTGTCGGCTGGACACGACCCCGTGTAGACAGTCTGCAAGGTTGAGAAACAGGTTTCTGGTTCTGGTTTTCCTGTCCCGGCTTTAGTAGCACTAAGGTTTAGTGCTCTAAGCCTCGTATGTACCTGTTATTTCAATAAGCACTACTCCAAAACATAGCAAACATCCTAGATTACCAATGTTCAACATCCCATCAATCACAAAGTTAGAGAAAAAAAATGCAAAAAATAAAAGAGTTAAAGGAAAGTAAATTGTTCGACACTCGGCACGCAGGCCGGATTTTGTTCAAGATAAAAGGTTAACCTGGGGAA
This sequence comes from Helianthus tuberosus, assembly GCA_030545235.1. Lineage (NCBI taxonomy): Eukaryota > Viridiplantae > Streptophyta > Magnoliopsida > Asterales > Asteraceae > Helianthus > Helianthus tuberosus. Next base: position 152,204,515 of record CM060393.1, read on the forward strand.
CCACCAACCAACCGTTTCTTCCTCCGCTCCTCCCGCCTAATCCATGTCCTCGTCCTCATCATCATCATCATCTCCACCATGCCTCGCAATGTACTCCCGGATATTTCCAATATCATCTTGGATATCGGATATGTTTCTCTCGATCGCCCCAACCCGGTTGTACGTGTTGCTTACCATATTATAGGTGTTCCTGGTACACATAAGGTTTTCCTGCAATAAATCATGCAAACTTTGGAAGTTAGGAAAACCGCCTCCTGAGGAGGACTGGCCTGGATCACCATGGGGCTGGTACTAGTACTGATGATGTTGTGGAGCATGGAGGACAAGTGCCTCTTGCGGGTTCCATGCATGCCCTTGCATCCTTTGGAAGCTAATCGTCCCGTCTTCAGCCTCATAAATTAGGTTCATTGAGCGGAAGATGTGTATATCTACCCTTCCTGACCATGGGCTCCTTCTGAATGACCTAGGTATGTTGGTGAAGTGCTTGAAGAGACGGTACACCCATCCCCCAAAGAAGATAGGGGTTGGTGCAATAGCAAGGCGGTTCAGATGCATGTTTCGGAGCATGAGGAACGGAACATCGAGGTGCCTGCGGTTGTGGATGCGGTGGAGGACAACTAAATCTCTTAACCCAACAACGCCACCGCTATCATGCCTTTGGCTAAGAGAGTAGCCGAGGTGTCTATGGATGTATCGGTAGAGCGGATCCCTCAACTTCGTGCTCTTAGTGCTGCTCGGATTGTAGTGCCCTTCACCAATATGAGCCCATGCGACTTGGCGATCGTTCTCATCTATCTCTCGCATCCCTCCAGTATTTTCCTCGTTACCCACATCTTCTTCCGCATACAACCCGACAATTGACCCAAATTGTGCCATAGAGATCGAATACCTAGTTCCGCCACATCGGAATGCTACCCCATCATTGTCAAATGGGTTGCACCTTGAGTTGAATGTGAAGGTGCTATAGAATTCCAAAGTGCATTCGTGGACGGAACGGAGTCGAGTTGTTAAAGCGACTCTTAGTGGGCCTGTGACAAGGTTGTTGAAGCAGTCGAGTTGGTTCACCAATGCTAACAAATCCGTGCATGCTTGCCTTGGGTATTCCTCCGGCCTTGTTTGAAGTACATCGTATCTAGCCCTAGCATCGAGCTCATTTGCGTTAAACCTTGTGAACTTCCTTTCCATCTGACAGAATACACCAAAAATTAGCACGAAACATTAGAATTTTCGGACAGAACTGCAAACAGTGTGCTGGACATGTAACACCTGTGCCTCCACGGCCATCAAACAAATACCAAACTAATGAAATATTTTACTTCATACTTGGGATTTGTAAAAATAGGTGTATCATTTGCACATATCATTTCTTGTTCGATTTCAAGCTCTAAATCGCTTTCTGGAAGGTTATACGCGCACAAATGCGTAAATATAACCAGTTTAATGCAACGAACACTCCGGAATAAGTGAAATAGGCTTAACATACCTTAAATAACCTATACATAACTTAGATATAAGTTTTGGAAGGTTTGGTGTGGTGAAATCAAAGTTAAATCGCTTACAGGGACTAAATTTGACAAACTGCGAAAGTATGCCAATTTGAACTGTAACAGACCTTCCGGAACATGACCATAAGTTAAACATACCATAAATATCCTTTACATAGCTTAGAAATAGGCTTTGAGGGGTTCGGTATGCTAAAATAAACTTTTGGGACATTCAGGGACTAAAAGTGTCAAAAAGTGCACAAGTTTGCATTTTCGCGCATAACTTACGTTCTGAATACATCTGGACATCCAAAAATTTATGTAAGCATGACTACATTATATTTTAGTGTTCGCCATAAGAAAAATCCATTCGTCGCGTCATTTGGATCGTTTTTCGCGCTTGTGCGCATTCCGTCGTAATTAAGCGAACATCGCGTTCGTACGACCAAACGAACCGACATCCGAGATATTTTTGAACACATTTTAAGTTCCCTATACTTTAACTTCATTTTAGAGCTTTGAAATGGGGTTAACGGGCCTTAAACGTGTCGAAAATGGGCTGATTGCACTGCAGGGACCAAAATTGTAAATCTGCCAAAGTTGTTACCATACGGACCTCAACATTGGCAGCTTTGAGGTCCGTAAGGCAACCTGCAGACCAGATGCAGTGTATTAACAGCCTGTTTGCAGCTGTTTTAACCACAACCACACACTCACCACTTGCCTAATCAGCTGATAAGGACCAATCTAAGCCACCACAACTTTCCAACACTTGTACGGATGGGATCATGTCACGTTTTCCATGAAACGATCCTAACGGTTACCCGAAAACTATATATACCCATCCACCCCCATTGCATTTCTCACTAGAATTCTGATTTTGAGAGCTCTAAGTTGAAACCATTGTTTCATACCTGAGTTCTTGGATCGGGATTAGCATTCGGGGACCCTTCGTAAGTATTCTTTCGTTCTTTTCCTTATTTTACTGCTTTTCGAGTCAGAAAGTCAAACTTTGTTTGACTTTCAGCGTTGACCAGTAATGGTCAATGCGAAGTTCGTTTGAACTTCGCAACGTGATTGTAATCACGATGGTTATAGTCCTTTGGGACTATGCCTACTGATTACCATGTTGTCTATGGTCGTAGGGTAAGCGATCTGATAAATCGCTTATACCTCGAACCCGACCCATTTGGTCGATCATTAGGATCCGACCAAATACATTAGGTGACCATAGTAGGTAGGGAATAACCTTCCGAGGTTATACCTTATGGTCACGACGTTTAAGTAGTTGTATGATAGGTAGTTTATATGCCTTAGGTAAATTACCAGAATACCCTTTTCATGTATAATTGGTAATTAAGCATATGTAACCTAAACTTTTGTCACATAACTGATTATGTAACATGTTTAGGCATATAACACTTGTCATAGAGCTAGTTAGGCGGTCCGAACGCGTTTCACGCGAACGACGCGTTAAAGTAGCATAAGCTACCTAAACGGGTCGTAATGGGTCGAAATCACTCAGGTTAAGTTTCACTTAGTATGTAGGCTTTGTTAAACCAAATGACACGAGTCTCTACACTCGTTTGGTTTACAAACCCTAATGCTACCCGATCTTCCGATTTAGGTCCGGTTTATTAATGTAGCTACCTATACTAGGTGCCGTTTGATATCCGCGATCTCTAGCATTTGTTTAGTTGTTACTCAAGGACTACTGAGCAATCTCAAGTGAGTACATAGACCCCTCTTTTACTGTTTTCCAAACTGTTTTGGGGTGGAACACATGTGCCTACTTGTTACTTTCATGCTTTCCTGTTTTCACATCATATACCGACTATGTTTGTTAGTACATTATAGTACATGATTTCATTACTTTTCTGCTATGTATGTTGACTGAAAACATGCTAAGCACATTGATTTACATGACTTTTCTGCTATGTATGTTGACTGATAACATGCTAAGCACATTGATTTACATGACTTTTCTGCTATGTATGTTGACTGATAACATGCTAAGCACATTGATTTACATGACTTTTCTACTTTGTATGTTAACTTAGCATACTTAGTACATCATTTTACATTGTATCTCTGTTGCATATGTTCCAGTAACATATGGACACATTGTTTTACAGCTCTACCTTGTATGTTTACTCTAGCATACTAGGTACATTATCTTCATCACATGCTTACATTTTGGTATGACATTTGGTTTGTTTAACGGGTCTATATAACATTCATTAACATTTGCTACGCCGCTCGGGAGTAAGTAGTGGTACCATAGGACTTGACAAATCCCATTCCTGACATCCCGGGTTTGTTTGGATGTAAGGAATGACTGAATCCGAATACAATTCTTTTGATAACCTTGACTGAAAGGGTTATCCGACTGTCTCAAGGCTTGAATGTTTGCGTTTAACATACTGCATAAGTGTTTGTATCGGTAAAGCATGCATTATTCTACAAAACATAACTTTGATTTAAACCAAGTTTTACTTCAATACTTTGTTTTGTACATTTTTACTTATGGTTTAAGTAGTCTTAATTTTTACTTACCATACATATCATTTTGGTTATACATTACTTGACTACTTTTAGATTATAAACATTTGACATGGATATTTGACATAGACATTTTGACATGATTTACATCTTGACATGAACATTTTACATTGTTTGGTTTGGTTTGGTTTGATTAAGTGGTTAAGTAACGATGCGTGTGTAATATGATACAAGCATGGTGGATACGCCGCTGGTACTTCCTATATATAAGTGTTTGTATGGTATTACATGTCGTAACGTTATTTGAATCATTTCAGTTTGAGACATAGAACATTTTCATACAAATAACATACTTTTCACAAGACATTGATTTATAAACAACTTATCTTATTCAAACACATTTTACTTGGTTATTCATTTAACCTTACATTTATTTATACTTATCATCTGATCTTATCGTTTTTCAAATGATTTAAAAGACAAAGCAAATAACAAGGTTCATGACTAAACATTTTCTCAAACATAAGTCATGAATCTTATTTTCACAAAACCTATGTATCTCACAGGCATTTTTATGCTGACGTACCTATTTTCACATGTGTTTTTCAGGAGCTGTTGCATAAGATGATCAAGATACATATAGACAGACTTGGGCTTTAGTGACAATAAAAGATGCAAGACTAGTTAATTATGTTGTATATCCTTGTTTGATTAAGACATTGTAACACTTTTAAATCAACAAAACGAAACTTTAATATCCATGGTTGTGAAACATTAATTCTGTTACAACACTCCCCGATGTTTCCGCCACGTTTTGTATGTTCTACGTGGTCGGGGTGTGACAGAAAAGATGGTATCAGAGCTAATGGTTATAGGGAATTAGGTTATTAGTAATGCTTTGACCTAGTCTATAACCTTTCTAGGACCCTAACGCGAGTTTACTTGCGTTTAGTCATAAAACAATACTGTCACCTATCCTTAGGTGACGACCACAACAAAAACATTAATTTCAAAACCGCTTTGAAAACTAATCATCTGTTCTAGGATGATTTATTACTAGGTTTTGAACCCTCTATTGTAAGGTTTTGAACTCTCTATTATATGGTTTTGAACCTCTTTGAGTTTTCAAAACTTCGTCAAGGTTTTGGGTTTTAAATAATGTGAACACGTGCAAACTGGAAGGGTGAATGCCTGTATTCTGGGTTTTCTGTCTAGGCAAGCACTTCGTATACATCTCATCAGACGCGAGACCAGTTGTGCTTACCTGGGAATTCTTGGGATGAGTGTTCACTTATAGGCGAGCATGTCTTCGCGATACATTATTTTAGACCTATTTACTTTGATTTGTCACCATCTCATTTGTTTGCCTTAGGTAACAAACAAATGATCACAATTTTCATTCGTTACCATTCTGTATTGATTATCCAATAACCTTTCACTCGTTTCTTCCTCTGTCTTTCATTTTCTTCTAGGATGTCTATTCCTCTTGGCACTGGTCAAACGCCCGAGCGAACAGCCAAATTTGTCCAACAAATTGGCGAAGTGATTCAGAGGACTGTGGATTTAGGTATTGCCATGGCTCGTCTTAACAATGAAGCCTCTCGTCTCGACAATGAAGCCACTCAAGAGACACCAAAGGAAGCAGTAGTCAGGCTTGCAACAACATCAAGGAAGCGTAAGGCTTCAAGGAAACCCGCAGCGGTTACACCTAATCAAGTTGGACCTAGCCAAGTGGCAAGGCCACCAGCTAGGAAGCCGTACTTAGGAACTGCTCCTAGGTGCAAGCGATGCAACCGTCATCATTCAAACCTCATACCCTGCTCCAAATGTACCTACTGTGGACGGAGGGGACATTTGGTCAACACATGCCGCTTTGCTATCCAGAACAAAGCTGTTGCAAATCTTGCTGCCACCCAACTCCAAGTCAACCCTACTCAAGCTCGTTTCCCGCGTGGTACTTGCTACAACTGTGGCGATACGAGCCATTTCAGGAACAACTGCCCGAAGATAGTCAGTGCAAATCCAACCCTCGGATGAGCATTTGGCTGAACAAAGGATGTTGCTGTCTTATGCCTTTGTTTCTTTTGTTTCGTGTATTGTGAAACAATATGTCTTGTTCATAAATAAAAATCGTTGTTCACAAATTCTGATATACAAGTATAGTTACATGTGTGTATGATTTTCCTATGATACCTGCATTAAGGAACTATGTTCCTTACAAACTACTCTTGTGATTCTCACTTTCAAGTGATCGCTCATAATTTCCTCAAAAATTTTAAGTACTCGATTCATTTTAAGAAACAAAGTACAGAAAATAAAGTGACATTATGAGTGATCATGCTTCTGCACATCTGTGCCATTAAATCCTTGGTTAGATAACTAAGGGTATTTTCAAATCTCATACCCATTACGTTTTGATTTTTCAACATACACAGTACCAGTATTTCAAAACAATCTTCATGATCTCAAAACATTTCATATAGTTTGAAAACAATTTTTCTAGATGCATTGTCTATGTTATTTCAAAAACATTGGCCATGTTATCAAAACCAACCTTTCTAATTTCAAAATATTTCATATAGACTGAAGACAATATTAACACAATACATTTTCTGATCAAGTGCATGATTTCGAAAAGCATCATTCATGTCTTTCAAAAACCTTATACATAATTTCAAAATTCATCTCGCATGATTTTAAAACATTTTTGTAAATATATCTACCAAATACACCTACTTTATAATTTCAAAAAAGTATTATATATAAGGTTTCAAAAACGTCAAACACATTTTTCTTAAAAGAACCCCATGCATAGTTTTCAAAAATATTTTCCTCATACATTGACTTAACCTTCAAATTCCGCTTCATATGTCGCCTTGACATATCAAGCATCTCAACTTCATAAGCATTTTACATCATGTTTTGACCTAAGCACGCCCAGTGCAAGGTTTCAAAACATCTTCAACTTCTAAAGTCCATATGGGATCTTTTTATCTCCACAATTAGACCCTTGTGGATAATCATCATTCAAATCAGAGTCCTAAATTGGATTCCTTATGTACCTTAATTCGAACACTTCGGTTCCTAATAATCGAAATCGAATTTTCTTTTTGAATCTTTCTATCTTTATAGTTGGATTCTTGATAACGTTTAAAGTACCAAATGAAATCCACGGAATGGATTCCTAGTGTGCTTTAAATGCATATACGCAAATTACAAGACAAATTAACAAACAATTTTGTGGTTATGTGACTATGTGTTTACTCATCTTATGTTTTCTTTTATGCATTTTTGGTGTTTTTAATACTCTGGATATTCTTTATCCAAATCCTCGCAGAATCTTTCATATCTTCATATGAGAGATTCGTAGCAGGGTATTCAAAAGGTACTACCTTAAATCCTTAATGGGCTTCTATGTAATAGTTAAGACCCTTGGATTGATATAGTACTACTCCGTGATTCATTATAGACCCTTTAGTGGTCTAGTCAAAAGGATTGATTCACAATTTGGTTAAAAAGAATGACATCTAGTGATGTAGCTGGACAGACTCCTTGATAGTCTATTTAAATCATTTATTGATTTAGTCTAAAGGACTTTATGGCGGTCTAAGTCACGCTCATCACAGGATTGTTCATTTGGTTTTACCCTACACATTATAAAATAGACTGTGTGAACTGTGCAAGGAATTCTCTAATTATGGATGCGCACATAATTATGAAATTTAGTGCACAGAAATCCAGTAAGATTTATTATGTGAAGGAACCGATAGTGACAACAATAACAAAATGAGAACGATGTAATGGAGGCATGGTGGACGCACCAATGACGCTTCATATACTTGTATATAAGTGTCCCTCTTACATTGCAAACATAATGTTATTAAGGTTACTAGAAGTTCAAGAACCCTAACCAATGTTGTTTGATCTTTTCAACTTCATGTTTTAAACTCTCACAAGTTTCCTCTAAATAAATTTCGGGATGAAATTTCCTAAAGTAGGGGAGACTGTAACACCTATGCCTCCACGGCCATCAAACAAATACCAAACTAATGAAATATTTTACTTCATACTTGGGATTTGTAAAAATAGGTGTATCATTTGCACATATCATTTCTTGTTCGATTTCAAGCTCTAAATCGCTTTCTGGAAGGTTATACGCGCACAAATGCGTAAATATAACCAGTTTAATGCAACGAACACTCCGGAATAAGTGAAATAGGCTTAACATACCTTAAATAACCTATACATAACTTAGATATAAGTTTTGGAAGGTTTGGTGTGGTGAAATCAAAGTTAAATCGCTTACAGGGACTAAATTTGACAAACTGCGAAAGTATGCCAATTTGAACTGTAACAGACCTTCCGGAACATGACCATAAGTTAAACATACCATAAATATCCTTTACATAGCTTAGAAATAGGCTTTGAGGGGTTCGGTATGCTAAAATAAACTTTTGGGACATTCAGGGACTAAAAGTGTCAAAAAGTGCACAAGTTTGCATTTTCGCGCATAACTTACGTTCTGAATACATCTGGACATCCAAAAATTTATGTAAGCATGACTACATTATATTTTAGTGTTCGCCATAAGAAAAATCCATTCGTCGCGTCATTTGGATCGTTTTTCGCGCTTGTGCGCATTCCGTCGTAATTAAGCGAACATCGCGTTCGTACGACCAAACGAACCGACATCCGAGATATTTTTGAACACATTTTAAGTTCCCTATACTTTAACTTCATTTTAGAGCTTTGAAATGGGGTTAACGGGCCTTAAACGTGTCGAAAATGGGCTGATTGCACTGCAGGGACCAAAATTGTAAATCTGCCAAAGTTGTTACCATACGGACCTCAACATTGGCAGCTTTGAGGTCCGTAAGGCAACCTGCAGACCAGATGCAGTGTATTAACAGCCTGTTTGCAGCTGTTTTAACCACAACCACACACTCACCACTTGCCTAATCAGCTGATAAGGACCAATCTAAGCCACCACAACTTTCCGACACTTGTACGGATGGGATCATGGCACGTTTTCCATGAAACGATCCTAACGGTTACCCGAAAACTATATATACCCATCCACCCCCATTGCATTTCTCACTAGAATTCTGATTTTGAGAGCTCTAAGTTGAAACCATTGTTTCATACCTGAGTTCTTGGATCGGGATTAGCATTCGGGGACCCTTCGTAAGTATTCTTTCGTTCTTTTCCTTATTTTACTGCTTTTCGAGTCAGAAAGTCAAACTTTGTTTGACTTTCAGCGTTGACCAGTAATGGTCAATGCGAAGTTCGTTTGAACTTCGCAACGTGATTGTAATCACGATGGTTATAGTCCTTTGGGACTATGCCTACTGATTACCACGTTGTCTAGGGTCGTAGGGTAAGCGATCTGATAAATCGCTTATACCTCGAACCCGACCCATTTGGTCGATCATTAGGATCCGACCAAATACATTAGGTGACCATAGTAGGTAGGGAATAACCTTCCGAGGTTATACCTTATGGTCACGACGTTTAAGTAGTTGTATGATAGGTAGTTTATATGCCTTAGGTAAATTACCAGAATACCCTTTTCATGTATAATTGGTAATTAAGCATATGTAACCTAAACTTTTGTCACATAACTGATTATGTAACATGTTTAGGCATATAACACTTGTCATAGAGCTAGTTAGGCGGTCCGAACGCGTTTCACGCGAACGACGCGTTAAAGTAGCATAAGCTACCTAAACGGGTCGTAATGGGTCGAAATCACTCAGGTTAAGTTTCACTTAGTATGTAGGCTTTGTTAAACCAAATGACACGAGTCTCTACACTCGTTTGGTTTACAAACCCTAATGCTACCCGATCTTCCGATTTAGGTCCGGTTTATTAATGTAGCTACCTATACTAGGTGCCGTTTGATATCCGCGATCTCTAGCATTTGTTTAGTTGTTACTCAAGGACTACTGAGCAATCTCAAGTGAGTACATAGACCCCTCTTTTACTGTTTTCCAAACTGTTTTGGGGTGGAACACATGTGCCTACTTGTTACTTTCATGCTTTCCTGTTTTCACATCATATACCGACTATGTTTGTTAGTACATTATAGTACATGATTTCATTACTTTTCTGCTATGTATGTTGACTGATAACATGCTAAGCACATTGATTTACATGACTTTTCTGCTATGTATGTTGACTGATAACATGCTAAGCACATTGATTTACATGACTTTTCTGCTATGTATGTTGACTGATAACATGCTAAGCACATTGATTTACATGACTTTTCTACTTTGTATGTTAACTTAGCATACTTAGTACATCATTTTACATTGTATCTCTATTGCATATGTTCCAGTAACATATGGACACATTGTTTTACAGCTCTACCTTGTATGTTTACTCTAGCATACTAGGTACATTATCTTCATCACATGCTTACATTTTGGTATGACATTTGGTTTGTTTAACGGGTCTATATAACATTCATTAACATTTGCTACGCCGCTCGGGAGTAAGTAGTGGTACCATAGGACTTGACAAATCCCATTCCTGACATCCCGGGTTTGTTTGGATGTAAGGAATGACTGAATCCGAATACAATTCTTTTGATAACCTTGACTGAAAGGGTTATCCGACTGTCTCAAGGCTTGAATGTTTGCGTTTAACATACTGCATAAGTGTTTGTATCGGTAAAGCATGCATTATTCTACAAAACATAACTTTGATTTAAACCAAGTTTTACTTCAATACTTTGTTTTGTACATTTTTACTTATGGTTTAAGTAGTCTTAATTTTTACTTACCATACATATCATTTTGGTTATACATTACTTGACTACTTTTAGATTATAAACATTTGACATGGATATTTGACATAGACATTTTGACATGATTTACATCTTGACATGAACATTTTACATTGTTTGGTTTGGTTTGGTTTGATTAAGTGGTTAAGTAACGATGCGTGTGTAATATGATACAAGCATGGTGGATACGCCGCTGGTACTTCCTATATATAAGTGTTTGTATGGTATTACATGTCGTAACGTTATTTGAATCATTTCAGTTTGAGACATAGAACATTTTCATACAAATAACATACTTTTCACAAGACATTGATTTATAAACAACTTATCTTATTCAAACACATTTTACTTGGTTATTCATTTAACCTTACATTTATTTATACTTATCATCTGATCTTATCGTTTTTCAAATGATTTAAAAGACAAAGCAAATAACAAGGTTCATGACTAAACATTTTCTCAAACATAAGTCATGAATCTTATTTTCACAAAACCTATGTATCTCACAGGCATTTTTATGCTGACGTACCTATTTTCACATGTGTTTTTCAGGAGCTGTTGCATAAGATGATCAAGATACATATAGACAGACTTGGGCTTTAGTGACAATAAAAGATGCAAGACTAGTTAATTATGTTGTATATCCTTGTTTGATTAAGACATTGTAACACTTTTAAATCAACAAAACGAAACTTTAATATCCATGGTTGTGAAACATTAATTCTGTTACAACACTCCCCGATGTTTCCGCCACGTTTTGTATGTTCTACGTGGTCGGGGTGTGACAGGACACGACCCCGTGTTCAGCGGACACGGCCCCGTGTCCAGGCGTCTGTTACTCAAAAACATCATTTTTCGACCCGTTTTCGAAAACTTGAAAATTTTTGGTCCAATAGGTGCGGTTTCCCCCGAAAATGAAACCCCAAGTGCCGTTTTTCCCAAAACAACCCGTTTACCCATTCAGTTTTATCTTTTTCGGTTCAAAAACAAGGGTTTGGGGTTTTTATGAGAAATCGGGCGAATCTGTGAACAATACAAGTGGATTTACTTCCTTTAACACTAATCTAACTAAATGCTAACAGATTAAAGCAAAAATTTGAGGTTCGATCCGGGTGTAGTTCAAGAACCCTAGATTTTTCCCCAAATTTTTGAAGTTTTAACTACATGCAAATGCTAAATATAACTAATGATAGTGATAGAATCATACCTTGATGTTGTTAGAATGATAGGAGACGTCAAAAATCTGTGGAAAAATCGCCTGGAACCAGAGCGTTTTCGGGGAAATGGGGCGTGTGGAATGAAGTAACTGTTATGAAAAGGGGAATATATCCCGACAGTAGCGCGGACACGGCCCCGTGTCCAGCAGACACGGCCTCGTGCCGAGCAACGTTTTTGAAATATATTTTTTTTAGTGCTCGTGCGAGTGCCCTTTATTTCCCAAGAACTTTGGTTAGAAAACTTACCGATTTAGATGTCGTCCCAATCATTCGTAACTTACCAGGTATGATGTTGATGCTTTCATTCTTCGACCGTTTGAAGCGAGATCTCCTCCTCTTCATCCTCAAGGAATCCTTGATAGAGTTTCAGCCGTTGGCCATTGACTTTGAATGGGGGTCCATTCCGAGATTTAATTTCTACTGCACCGTGTGGGAAAATATGGGTGATGGAAAAAGGTCCTGACCACCTAGACTTTAATTTACCAGGAAACAATTGAAGTCGTGAATTAAACAAAAGAACTAGATCTCCCACTCGAAATTCATTAGGTTTAATATGTTTATCATGTAAGTTTTTCATTCTTTCCTTGTAAATTTCTGAGTTTGAGTAAGCATAATTCCTAAGCTCGTCTAATTCATTTAATTGACAAAATCGATTTTTACCAGCAAATTCTAAATCTAAGTTTACATTTTTAATTGCCCAGTAGGCTTTGTGTGCAATTTCTACTGGTAAGTGACAATTTTTTTCCATAGACAAGCTTATTTGGGGTTGTACCTATTGTTGTTTTATAAGCAGTTCGAAAAGCCCATAAAGCATCATCTAATTTATCTGCCCATTCCTTTTTATTTAACCCTACGGTTTTTTCGAGTATTCGTTTTAAACCTCTATTAGTCACTTCGGCTTGTCCGTTTGTTTGAGGGTGATATGCTGTTGAGACCCGGTGATAGACCCCATATCTTGTTAAAAAAAAATTTCATGTTGATGGTTGCAAAAATGGGTACCTCTATCACTTATTAATGCTTTAGGTGTGCCAAAACGAGAGAATAATTTCTTCAGAAATCTTACCACGACTCTTCCATCGTTTGTTGGAAGTGCCTCGGCCTCGGCCCATTTAGACAAGTAGTCTACTGCCACAAGTATATATTTGTTTCCTTTTGACGGTGGGAAAGGTCCCATAAAGTCGAGTCCCCACACATCAAAAATCTCACAAACAAGAATGCCATTTTGTGGCATTTCGTTTTTGGAAGAAATATTACCTGTTCTTTGGCACGCATCACAAGTCTTGACAAGACTTTGGGTGTCTTTGTAAATGGTTGGCCAATAAAATCCTGAATCAAATACTTTTCATGCGGTACTCGCGGCACCATGATATCCTCTATATGGACCTTCGTGACAATGGCGGAGAATTCTTCGTGCTTCACTACCATGTACGCATCATCGGATGAGTTGGTCGGCACACATTTTGAAAAGATATGGATCTTCCCAAAAATAGTGTTTCACATTAGCAAAGAATTTTTTTCTTTGATGATGTGGCCAACCCTTAGTGACTATACCGCTAGCTAGATAGTTAGCATAGTCGGCGTACCATGGTTCTTCCTTGTATTCCACCATTTCTAGGGACTCCGTTGGAAATTTTTTGTTGATTTGCTCGTTCCTAGTTGCCTCCAAAGCTGGGTCTTCTAAGCGTGAAAGATGATCTGCTGCGGTATTTTCTGCTCCTCTTTTGTCTTTGATTTCAATATCAATTTCTTGGAGGAGTAGAATCCACCGAATCAAACGTGGTTTTGCGTCCTGCTTTTTGAAGAGATATCGAATGGCTGCGTGATCTATATAGACTATAGTTTTAGAAAGAACAAGATAAGAATGAAATTTATCAAAAGCAAATACCACAGCTAGTAATTCTTTTTCAGTTGTTGTGTAATTTTCTTGTGCATCGTTAAGTGTTTTACTAGCATAATAAATTAGGTGAAAATGCTTTTCTTTTCTTTGTCCCAAGACAGCTCCAACTGCAAAGTCACTGGCATCACACATGATTTCGAAAGGAAATTTCCAATCAGGCGCTATCATGATAGGTGCATTGAGTAGCATTTCCTTTAAGGTTAGAAATGCTTGATTGCAATCCTTGTAAAAGATGAAAGGGGCATCTTTTTCAAGTAATTTTGTTAGAGGCCTTGAAATTTTAGAAAAGTCTTTGATAAACCGCCTAAAAAATCCGGCATGCCCTAGGAAACTTCTGATAGCTCTAACGGAGGATGGAGGTAGTAGTCGAGAAATGGTATCTATTTTGGCTCGATCCACCTCCGTTCCTTCGCTTGAGATTTTGTGACCGAGTACTATTCCCTCCGTTACCATGAAATGGCATTTTTCCCAGTTAAGGGCGAGGTTAGTTTCCTAACATCGGGATAGCATTCGTTCAAGGTTATCGAGGCATTGGTCCTATGAATCCCCAAAGATAGAAAAGTCGTCCATGAAGACTTCCATTGTCTTTTCTATCATGTCATGGAAGATGGCTACCATGCAACGTTGGAATGTTGCGGGGGCATTACATAGACCAAACGGCATGTGTCGATAAGCAAAAGTTCCATAGGGGCATGTAAAGGTTGTCTTTTCTTGGTCTTCGGGTGCTATCGGGATTTGAAAGTAACCTGAAAAACCATCCAAGAAACAATAAAATTTATGACCGGATAATCTTTCTAACATTTGATCAATGAAGGGTAAAGGAAAGTGGTCTTTTCTTGTTGCTTCATTTAATCGTCTATAATCTATACATACTCTCCATCCAGTGACGGTTCTTGTTGGTATTAGTTCATTCTTTTCATTTGTTATTACCGTCATACCTCCTTTCTTTGGAACTACTTGGACGGGACTTACCCATGGACTATCGGAGATAGGATAAATAAGTCCGGCGTCAAGTAATTTGATGACTTCGTTTTTAACCACTTCTTGAACATTTGGATTTACTCGACGTTGTGGTTGTATTACCGATTTGTAGTCATCATTCATTAAAATTTTGTGCGTACACATGGAAGGACTTATTCCTTTTATGTCTACAAGTTTCCAAGCGATCGCATTTTTATGTTTTTTCAAAAGACTAATTAATTTTTATTTTTCTAAACTATCTAATTTAGATGAAATAATTACAGGTAATTTACCATCTTTGTCTAGAAAAGCATATTCTAAACCTTTTGGAAGTTCTTTGAGCTCAAGAGGTGGGTCTTTAGGAGACTCCTTATTTGGTTGCTCATTTTGATCAAGAACCTTAAAAGTTTGTTCTATGGCGACCTCTTCTTCAACAAAGTGGTCAAACTTTTCACTTGTATCGGGTGGCTCATCTTCATCTTCAATTAGGGGGTCATTGTTGCCGAATGGATATTTCATTGACCGCTCGAGATCGACACTCTTTTTAAATGCCCCTAATTGAAGAGGTAGATTGTTGAACTTCCGGTTTTTCAAAGCTTGGTGAGTTTTTACAAATGGTCGTCCCAACATTAGAGGAGCGTCATCGAGGATGACAAAGTCGGTTGGGATTACCATTTGATTTGTTTGAACCAAGACATCCTCAACCACACCGATTGATTTTATTACTTGCCGATTGGATAGAAAAATGGGTATTTGAAGTGGAGAAAAATCACTAATACTTAATTTTTCAAAAATATAGTAAGGCATTATGTTAACACAAAGATCTTTATCGATTGTGACATTACTAATAAATGAATTTTGAAAGAAACATTGAACCGGTGTAATGTTAATTTCAAATAGGTCTTCTTTTATTAGTGAGGTTTGATCAATAGTTAACTTAACACTTACCGTTTCGTCAAGTTTAGTGTTAGTGTTTAACTCTTTTAAAAACTTAGCATGAGTTGGAACTAAACAATGATTTTCAAAAGAAGGTGATAAGAGATTAATTTCTTCAAAATTAGACTCTTCTTGTATGTTAACGTTGTTGGACTCACCTTTTTCGTTTTTTAACTCATGTGTCGGTTTTTCACTTATTTGTTCTTCCATTTTTACACTTTCAGTTATCTTTTCTTTATTTAATTCTTCTCTTGCGCGGGACTCCTCTTCCCTTGCGCGAGATTCTTTTATATATCGATCGATAACTCTAAGGTGTTCTAATATCCTACCGGTCACTTCGGTTATAGAAAAAGGATCGGGATTTTCAAAGCTTGAATCCGGTTGTTCGATCCTTTGTTCCTCATAATACCCATATGAAGTAGATGGTTCACACCATTGTTCTTCATTGTAAATATATGATGGATAAGGGTCGTAATTTTGTTCTTCATAATTCTCATATGAGGTGGGTTGTTCACGCCATGGTTCCTCATAATAAGCATACGAAGGTGGTGGCTCATATCTTGGTTCCTCAAAGTATGAGTAAGAAGGATCATACCTTGGTTCATCAAAATATGAGTATGAGGGAGGAGGTTCATACCTTTGGTCTTCATAGGATGTGTATGAAGTTGATGGTTCGTACCTGGGTTCCTCATAGTAGGTGTATGAAGAGGACGGTTGATATGAGTTACAATATTGAACCGAGTGCGGGTCACCACAATTAGTGCAATAATTATTCCTATAATCATCCTCCTCATAGGTGTAGTTGTAACCTCCTGAGTATTGATCCATAAGAATCACTCAGCAGACCACAACCAAGTCTCGAGATCAGAAAACAAAAATAAAAACGGAAACAGAGGCTGGACACGGCCCCGTGTACAGAATCTGTATCTGGGCGTTTTTAATTAAAGTTACTGACTTCGTTGAGCACGGGGCGTGTTCAGTGAGCACGGCCCGTGTTCAAGCTACTGTTACTAGGTGTTATATGAAAATGTGCAGCACGGCCCCTTGTTCAGTGAGCACGGCCCGTGTTCAGGTTACCGTAAATGCAAAACTAAACTAAAATGCAGAAAAATATGCGCGCGTTTTAAAAAGGTTTTGAAAAACTGATTAGGCCGTCGATTTTAAGCTTTCTTAAAATCCTTGTGTCCCCGGCAACGGCGCCAAAAACTTGATGCGTGTTAGGTGTGTATATAAGTTTAAGTATATTTTAAGCCCTTTTACACTTTCTTTAGCCAAGTTTTAAATTTATAAAACATGATATTTACTAACACACATATGGGCAAGTGCACCCATCGTGAGCGTAGTATAGTGTTGGTAAGATACCGAGGTCGTCCAAGGACACAAGAGCTTTTAGTACCGGTTTATCCTCAACGTCTAATCAAATCAAAAGTTTAGAAAAAAGTTTTAAACTAAGAAAAATAAAAACTAACTAAAATGCTGAAAAATAAAAATAAAAAGAAAAAACAGATAGACAAGATGAATCACTTGGCTCCGACTCGTGTTTAGTGTAACCATTGATTATTTCCGCACTTTTGCACTATTTAAGAGATTATCTTAGTTATTGTAGTAGGCCCCTCTTTTGGAGGTGACGTTACCCTCAACCCAGTAGTTTGAGTCTGCAAGGATACAATCCTAAAGGGTCGGATTATTGAAAGATAATTAATTAAGTTATTAATGCATAATGTGGTAGGCCCCTCTTTTGAAGGTGACGTTACCCTCGGCTAAGTAGTCTGAGTCAGCAGGGATACAGTCCTAAGTAGCCGGGTTAAAGTATTAATAGTAGTTTAACTTATGAGGGGATCAAAGAGTTTGGACCCCCGCCATCCAATACCGTTAAGTATTGAAGGAGGTCCTACTAAATTTGACCCAGGTCCTTTGCAGGATCTATACACTGAACAATGGCAAGACTCTTACCAAACCGTTCCCTTAACCCCCGACCAGGTAGCCAACATACCTCCATATAGACCGTGGAGATATGAATGGTGAAAATCTTTTATTTTATATAGACAGTAAAATAATGCCAAGACACCACGAACAAACGATAAGGAAGAATCACCTTCAACATAAGAAACTAGTTATTAAAGTCATTAATACATAACCAATTAAAAAGTGCGAAAAGATTAAAAATAAAAAGTATTACACTAGACACTTTGTCTTCGCCAAGTGATGTAAGAGACTTAGGCAAACATTGTCACACCCTGGCTTTGCGGAAGCGTGGTTAATTTGGTGTGACTTCTTAATACCATAGCTTAACCATAACAAAGCTATATGAAATAAAATCATGCAAGATCATCCATTTGATTAAGTTTTAAAACCAGAGTAACATAACATTGTCTTAGGGACTTACAACCTCATAACATAAAACATTGTCTTTAAGAACATAACCATCAACATGAAATAAATGCAGTTTAAGATTTGTGACTCGTCCAGGAAAAAGTCACATTTCCTAAACCCGGATGACCTTGGAACCCATATGCAGCGGGAAAACATAACATACCGCGCCAGATCTTTAATTTCCTGAAATACATGTAAGTTGAAAAATCAACAATAATGTTGAGCGAGTTCATGTGTAAGTGAGTAAGTAAACCTTTGTGAGTATAAAAATAGTCTTGGTATGTAGCAAATAAGGGAATTGAGATCACCAATGGTTTGCAAGGCCACTGATATATGTGAAGTGCAAATAGGGAGACTCAAACCTAGCAGATTTCGCCACGGCATTTGTATGTGGACAAAGTCACCCCGAGGTCCGTTTCTAGTTTGGCCTGGGGCTAGGCTCGCTACACCCAGATAGATCTACCGCTCCTGTCCCTCGGTCCCGTTATGAGGACTAATGGCCTCATATTGCTCCTACCCACTCACATGATCTAAGTAGTAAACCTCCTTACGCTAACCATACCATGTATATAGTACTTGTAATCAAAGTAACATGTATTTCACCCCCGCAGTTAAGAAAACTGAAAACAGTTAGAGAAAAGGGGGACATGAACTCACAGTGAAGCGTCTCTACCAAGTATCTCCTGCTCACGCAGCTGTGTGACGACCTACACGTACTAATTCTATTAGACGGACGGCCGTGCCTTAGCTTCATGGTTTATGTTTTTGGGAAATAGTTAGACAACTATCTCGTGTTTACATTTTGTAAATACTTGGTAATTAATTTCCTTCCCAAGCATGGGGGATTCAATACATGTGCGTTCATAAATATTTCCGTAAGTGTGTAAGTTACGTTTAACAATCGAGTGGTAATGTAATCACCGGTGTAACTTATATATTTATGGTGAAAGCGTTCGTATTATTTTGGGATCGTTAATGTTCGTAAATATTATTTTTACTCTAAAAATAATATCTATGTATTTTCACAAAATAATCATAAACAGTGTGTGAAAATATATATTTATCGCGTTAAATTTTGTGAAAATCCCACCTCCGAATATTTAGTAAATAAAGTCATGGCGAAATTTATATTTCGAAAACATGTCAAAAATAATTCTAACACTTGTAGTGTAAATAGTTCTAAGTGTTAGGTTTTTAGAAAAATTTCGCCAGAGTTTCCTCTGTAACTGGAGGTGGCCACGCTTTCAAGCGTATCATTTTCTTTAACAAATCAACTCAACAATTTTCTTTATTTGATCAGAACAACTTTTCTCACAACAACTAATCAACATATGCGTAAATTGCCAAAAATTACATGAACTTGTAGTTTTCCCAAAACTGTGGTGTATATCCCCTTAAATTTAGTAGATCTTCATATAAGGTAATTTGATCTTGTAAAAACCTTTTTTTTAGAGAAAATCCATTTTTACAACTTTCCGTCATCTTTTTCAAAAACTGTTATTTTGTCGGATCTTTTCATTTCACAAGTGTTTACACACTTGTGGTTTATAAAAATCATGCTTGTTAGTGTAAGATCTATCTTTTAAAATACATGATTTCTTTGATGCGTGGTTCTTTGAAAATACCACTTGCAGATACGTAGATCTGCTAGTTTTTAAACACAATGTCACAAGTAAAACTCTTTTACACAAGTTCATGATTCGCGTGTGGTAGTGTTTCACCTTTCAACCCTTGTATTATTCAAAACAAGCTTATGTTAAGATCCATGATCTTACCAAACCGGGTTAAACGATGATCCGAGCTACCACATCATAGATCGGGCCTAAATAATCATACATTTCGAATACTACATCATTTACACAACATATGAGTTATTAACCACCATTTTTAGTGTTTTTAGTAAACTTTAATGCTTCAAAATGCAAGATTCCGAGTTTTAATCATCATACATCTTATTAACCACCTTAGATTAGTTCAAGAACGAGTTTTAAGCATTATACCTCTAGCTCGAGGCTAGGGAAGAATCTACGCGCAAAAGAGGTGGATAAAAGCTAAGTAGAGAGGTCCTTCGCGTTCCGCTTGCTCCAAGACTCCTTGTATACGACCCTTGATGCTTGTATGATGATGGAATGTGAAGATCAAAATCGAAGATGGATGGGGTGTCCCAAGGGGTGTTCGGCCGTGAGTGTGGAGAGCAAGAGAGGAGAGAGTTTGTGTGATGTTGTTAAGTGTGTGAGTTATGTTGGGTCTTGCATCTAACTTATAGACAATTAACAAGGGTATTACCCAATAGATCTTATGTAAGCTAGATATTAGACATAATTAGATTATGACAATCTATCAAGTACAAGGGTGTCCCCTAGGGGACGATTTCGGTTGGGGGGGGGGTCTAATCCGATTCCATTTCAACCATAGGTTAAGTATTAGTTAGGTTAAACCAAGTTAGTTAAGTGTTTAACTTGGTTACTTGTGTATAGTGTGTTACAATGGGTGTTAGGGCATACGGGGACCCTAACTGGCTCAGAAAAAGATAAATAATGAAAATAACCATATTTTCATGTTTCGGGTAAAGTCCGGTTGTTTGGTTGGATAGTAATCCGTTAAAGCGTTAACAAAGCTTTAAAGTGTCGTTATTACTCTTTTGAGTGACACTACTCATTCCTGACACTTTGGAAAGTGTCTAGTGTTATTTTTCTCATGTTTTGGCACTTTATTAGTTAGCTAAAAGCTGAATTATTTTGTAAAGTGCTGAGTTTTGTACTTAGAGTACGTTTTAGGCACATCCAGTCATAGTGACTTATTCCTAGAGACGCAGTTCCACAACCCTTATATCCCTACACTCACTACTAGTGTAGCAAAACGTTTCTGGCTCGTACAGGCCTTAGAGGCAGTGTTTGCCTGATGCTGGCTTTATCAGCATGTTCAATAGGTTATCCGTTCATGTGCTACTGTGCTTTTGTGCATCATGTTTGTCACTAGGG
Source organism: Helianthus tuberosus (assembly GCA_030545235.1). Classification (NCBI taxonomy): domain Eukaryota; kingdom Viridiplantae; phylum Streptophyta; class Magnoliopsida; order Asterales; family Asteraceae; genus Helianthus; species Helianthus tuberosus. The sequence goes on from CM060393.1 coordinate 152,225,655, forward strand.
TTCAACATGTAAATAATGTAGTGACGATAAGTAAAGTATGATGCAGGTAAGTACATGTATCAGTATTCAAGTAGCAGTTCATCAGCTAGTTCAAACAAGCACAGTAATTAAGCAGTAATTAATCATTAGTTAAGTCGTACGGATACCTGGTTTAGTGCGGGTTGTCACATTCTCCCCCCGTTAAATAAATTTCGTCCCGAAATTTAAGTTCTGCTTGTAGATGCAGGGTTCTTAGGAAAAAGGTGGGGGTATTTCTCTTTCATCCGGTCCTCACGTTCCCAGGTGTATTCAGGACCATGTCTGGCATTCCAACGAACTTTGACGAGCTTGACACTGCTCCGGCGGGTCTTGTTAACTTTCCAATCTGTGACCTCAACAGGTTCTTCAACGAAGTGGAGCGTGTCGTCAACATGAATCTCGTCGGTGGGAATGGCAACGGTGACTTGAGTTGGACTTTTCTTTAGATTGGATACGTGAAAGGTGTCGTGAACACCATTCAGTTCAGCAGGTAGGTCCAACTTGTATGCTACTAGTCCTATTCTTTCCAGAATTCTGAAAGGACCAATGTAGCGCGGATTTAACTTCCCACGCTTTCCGAAGCGTGCCACACCCTTCCAGGGTGAAACCTTCAATAACACCATTTCTCCAACTTGGAATTCCACATGTTTCCGGTTTGGATCCGCATAGGCCTTCTGTCTGTGGCGAGCTGCTTCGATGCGTTTAAGAATCTGCGCGATCTTGTCTGTCGTTTCTTGGACGATTTCGGGACCAGCAAGCTGCCTATCACCTGCGTCAGCCCAACATAGGGGTGATCGGCACTTGCGTCCGTAAAGGGCTTCGAATGGCGCGACACCAATACTGGTGTGGTAGCTGTTGTTGTATGAAAATTCGACCAAAGGCAAATGCTTATCCCAGCTACCGCCCAAATCCATAACACACGCTCTCAGCATGTCTTCCAAAGTCTGTATCGTTCGCTCGCTCTGGCCGTCAGTTTGCGGATGAAACGCAGTGCTCAGATTCAATTGTGAGCCAAAGTCTTCTTGGAAGGATTGCCATATTCTTGACACAAACCTTCCGTCTCTATCAGAGATGATTGAGAGAGGTACTCCATGGCGTGCGACGATCTCTCTCATGTAAATTTCCGCAAGTTTACTAGTATTGTCTTTCTCTTTGATTGGCAGAAAGTGTGCGGACTTTGTTAGGCGGTCAACTATCACCCAAACCATATCATGGCCTCTTGGCGTTCTTGGCAACTTCGTAATAAAATCCATTGAGATTTGTTCCCATTTCCACTTGGGAATCTCAGGTTGTTGCAGAAGTCCTGAAGGCTTCTGGTATTCCGCTTTCACTTTAGCACACGTTAAACATTTGCTCACGTACACAGCAACATCGCCTTTCATCCTAGGCCACCAATAATAATCTTTGAGATCCTGGTACATCTTATCCGCTCCAGGATGGATAGAGTACCGTGATTTGTGAGCTTCATCAAAAATAACTTTCCTTAAACCACCAAACAGAGGAACCCAAATCCTTTTCTCGAAGCATAACGTTCCTTCCTCGTTTGGTACCAATAGCTTCTCCATCCCACGGAGATATTCTTCTTCAAGGTTTCCTTCCTTGAGAGCTTCTTTCTGCGTGGCCCGAATGCGCAAGGAAAGATCGGTTTGGATAATCATTTCTAAAGCTCTAACCCTTATGGGTTTGATCCTCTCCTTCCGACTTAGGGCATCGGCGACTACATTCGCCTTCCCCGGATGATACTTTATCTCACAGTCGTAATCGTTCAGCAACTCAACCCATCGTCTTTGCCTCATATTCAACTCCTTCTGGTTGAATATATGCTATAGGCTCTTGTGATCTGTAAAGATTGTACACTTTGTACCATAAAGGTAGTGTCTCCAGATCTTTAATGCAAAAACCACTGCGCCGAGCTCCAAGTCATGTGTGGTATAGTTCTTTTCATGCACTTTCAACTGACGCGATGCATAAGCAATAACCTTTTGGCGTTGCATCAATACACAACCCAATCCTTGACGTGAAGCGTCGCAGTATACCACAAAATCATCTGTACCTTCTGGTAGAGCTAAGATAGGCGCATTGCAGAACTTATCCTTCAGTATCTGGAAGGCTTCTTCCTGTTTGATTTCCCAATCAAACTTCTTATCTTTCTGCGTGAGGAGCGTCAATGGTTGAGCGATCTTTGAAAAATTCTCAATGAATCTTCGATAATAGCCAGCCAAACCCAAGAATTGCCGGATCTCGGTTGGCGTCTTTGGCGTTTCCCAATCCTTGATCGCCTCGATCTTGGTTGGATCCACGTGGATTCCATCTCCATTTACCACGTGCCCAAGGAATTGCACCTCTCGTAGCCAAAACTCGCACTTAGAGAATTTGGCATACAGCTGTTCTTCCTTTAGCAGCTCTAGAATGGCTCTAAGATGCTGCTCGTGTTCAGCCTTCGTCTTTGAATAAATTAAGATGTCATCGATGAATACAATCACGAACTTATCCAAGTACGGCTTGCAAACTCTATTCATTAGATCCATGAATACCGCAGGTGCGTTTGTCAAACCAAATGGCATAACGAGGAACTAGTAGTGCCCATAACGAGTTCTGAAGGCTGTCTTCGGGATGCTTTCCTCTTGTATCCTTAACTGATGGTATCCAGATCGAAGATCGATCTTTGAATAAAAGCTTGAACCTTGAAGTTGGTCGAACAGATCATCAATTCTTGGCAGAGGATACCTATTCTTGATCGTCAGCTTGTTCAGCTCCCGGTAGTCGATGCACATACGGAAACTACCGTCCTTCTTTTTGACAAACAGGACCGGAGCTCCCCAAGGCGAGAAGCTTGGTCGGATAAAACCCTTGTCTAACAACTCTTGAAGCTGTGTCGACAGTTCTTGCATCTCAGACGGAGCAAGTCTACAGGGTGCCTTAGCCACAGGCGCGGCGCCTGGAACTAAGTCAATGCGGAACTCTACTTGTCTCTGAGGTGGCAGTCCAGGTAAGTCTTCTGGGAAGACTTCTGGGTATTCCCTCACGACAGGGATGTCTTCGATTCTTGGCTCAGCAGCCTTTTTATCCACAATGTGTGCCAGGAAGGCAACACATCCTTTCTGCAAACACGTTCGCGCTTTCAGGCAGCTGATAATCCTTAACGGCGTATCACGCTTCTCTCCGTGAACCACAATTGTTTCGCCATCTTCGGTTGGGATACGAACGGTCTTCTCATGACAAACTATCTCTGCCTTGTTACCTGATAACCAATCCATTCCTACCACCACGTCGAAGCTTCCCAACTGGACTGGTAGTAGATCTAAAGCAAACTCACGCTCTCCTAATTCGATCACACAAACTCTGATAACTTCATGGGCTTCTATTAACTTCCCATTGGCCAATTCGATTGAGTACGGAATATTTAACTTATTAGCGGCTAAACCAAGCATATTCTTAAATTCTAACGACACGAAGCTATAATCGGCACCAGTATCAAATAAAACGGATGCATAGCGTTGATTTACAGGGAACGTACCAGTAACAACATTGGGGTCCTGGCGCGCTTCCCTAGCTTCGATTTGGAACACTCTTCCACGGGCTTGGTTTAACTCTGGGCAGTTCTTCTTAAAATGCCCGATATCACCGCAGTTATAACATCCAAGTCTTTGCCCGTTTCCACCTCCATTTCCAGCTTGGTTGTTGTTCTGGTTTGCATTGCCAGCTTGGTTCGCAAAGTTGCCTCGATTCCCGTTTCCTCCATAGTTTCCTTGTGGGCGATTTCCAATACCACCACGGTTATTATTTCTATTCCCAAATCCTCCCTGGCCTCCCCGGCCAGCACTAGCCCAACAAGAATCTTTCGAGTGGCCCGGCTTTCCACATGCTTCACATATTTTCACATTACAATGGCCAGTATGGTGGCGTTGACAGGAATTACACTTGGGCTGGGTGCCCTGGTATCCTTTTCCTTTCTTTCCACTGCCAGTTGATCCTCCTTTCTTAACCGCCACACTGGCGCCTTGCTTGAAGTTTGAGAATTTCCGTTTGTTACCTCCTGATGACTCGACGTGAGTCTCTTTCTTCTTCGGCTCTGCTTCATCAAACTTGTTCAGGCGAATGGCCTCCTCTGTGAGAGCTACGCTCAAATCGATCGCCTCAGTAATGGTCGCAGGCTTGGATGAGGTTACCATGCTTATGATTTGAGGAGCTAGTCCCCAAATGAAGCGTTCAATTCTCTTGAACTTAGGAGTGACCATGTAGGGTACCACATGCGATAAGTCATGGAACCTTTGAACGTATTCTGCTATCTTTGGACCGTCCATTTTCAAGTGCCAGAACTCGGTCTCCAATCGCTGGATTTCTGCGCGGGAACAGTACTTTTTGCGCATAAGTTCCTTCAGTTCGGTCCAGGTCAGCGCGTAGGCAGCAGCTTCGCCTAGTGTCTGTACTTGTAGATTCCACCAAGAGAGGGCTCCATCCAAGAATAGCCCTGAGATATAGGTGACTTGCTGATCCAGCGCGCACTTGCTCATGCGAAGAACAGATTCGGTTTTCTCAGCCCAACGAACAAAGGCGACAGCACCTCCTGTGCCATCAAAGTTTACGGGCTTGCAGTCTAAGAACTGCTTGTAGGTGCATCCTGCACATACGTTATAACATACGTTTGGCATTAGCATCATTGCTAAAGATATCCAATTAGGTCATGGTATGTCTAAATGACTTAGTATTACCATGAGGTGGATTATTGTTGTTGCCAGTGTTGCCAGAGTTGCTTCCACTAGTCCCTCCTTGAGAGGCGGCGTATTGTGCAATGGCAGCAGCGATAATCTGCTGGAGTTCTGCCTCATTAGTAGGCATGTGTGTCTCACGTCTCGGCGGCATCGTCTAAAAGATGGTTTACGTTGGTCAGGCCATAGTGAAACGTACGTATATAGTAATAGTAATAGCACATAACATCTCATGTTATCAATACATCACAAATATCAATCACACAACATCCCATATCATAAAAATATAAATAAGCAATCAAGCAAATCAAATATGGTGAGAATACTGCGATTGCCATATATCGAGACCACATAGTAAGTGTATCAATACATCCCTGTGTCTTACAATCATCAATCAACTAGGGGCTACATCACCCCTGTCCAAAAACTATATCATGTCAGTGTCAAATACGTCAAATACATGTCAACAAAAGTCAGGATCATAAAGTAGTCTCCAAAAATGCTGTGCAGTCCAACAATCGCCGTCTTCTCACCCTCGTCTACCCAAACAGCACTGATGAGCTCTATACAGATGGTGGTGGAGGAGGGGGAAAGTGGGTGTAAAACAAACGACGTAACTGGAGCCAGTCCTCCTCCATGGCTCGCTGGGTACGAATGATAGAAGCAACCTGCTGCTCTACTGTAAAGAGACGGGCAGCATAATCTGGAGGTAAGGGTCGAAATGGCTGCAGAGGAGAGTGTGTCTGACCATGGCACTGGCATGGTGGCAGCTGAGCTCTCTCAAGCTCCTGGATGCGCTGCGTGTGCGACTCGTGCTGGGCGACAAAAGACATCAAAACGTCCTCGATAGTATACCCCATGTGGAAAGAATGGTAGGGGTCAGTAGGTGGCATAGCAGAGTCTGGTGCCCAAAGGAACGGCTCACTGGTGGGATCAAAAGGTGCCACATGAAATGGAGCAACAGAGGGTGGAACAGATGACATCTGGGGCATGAAAGGGATAGACATCGGTACATGCCCAAAAGGGTGTGCCGAAGAACCTTCTCCAGCTCGTGCTGGAGGTGTAAACTGAGGAACTGAAAAGGAAGTATCAATGTGACGTGTATCAGGGATCTGTGGGGGAAATGGTGGAACATCCTCATCAGCAGGTATCCAACCGTGCTGTGCATGCTCATCTGGTGGATCCATGCGTGCCGCGAACAGTGCATGCTCGGGCTCTAGTGGGATGGGATTAGGTGGGGGAGCCACAAAAGGATGAACAGGTGCAATGTGCTCAACAGGATGGTCAACAGGTATATCAACAACAGGTAGAGGAACAACAGGATCAACAACAACATGATCGCCCTCTAACAATGGAACATCCATGGGGAGATCACCAACAGGTGGGTCTGCTATAACAGGCTCAATAGGGATGTCAGCATGTACGGGATCATGCTCAAGTATGGGGTCTAGAGCGGCTGCCTGCTCAGGGGCGACGGCAGGCTCGGGATCATCAAAAGCCATCTCGAAGTCAAACTCGGGGTCGATAGGATCTACTGGGTCAGCTGGATCCTCCATGGGCTGATCCATAGGTATAAACTTGATATCCTCGTCTGGGTAGTATCCCGGGGAAAAGATAGGATCAGAATCCTCTATGTCATCATGGTCAAACGCAAAGCTGGGAATGGGTGCAACAGAGGATGCCTGGTCAGGATCAGAATCATGCGCAAAGTGCTGTGCGCTCAATTTGTGAGAAGGTGCGGATGCCACAGACTCGAAGGAGTCTGGGACAGGAGAATGTGCAGGCGAATCCTCAGCGGGAACGTCAGCGATCATCAGAAGATCGTCTGCAGGAAGAAGGGCCTCGCCCTGGATCTCATCCTCAAACAGGTCAATATCGCCCTCAGCCTCGGCGTCAAGAAGAAAATCATATGCTGGATAAACGGCTAAGGGTATAGGGGCCGGAATCTCTACTAGAGGTAGGTACTCAGTGGGAGGGTCATCTGCAGGCTCATCAGCACCATCGGGTAGTGCGAAAGGCTGGAAATCATACTCGTCAGTACTGGTATCGTCAGACGTGTGCACCTCGTGCTCGGAGGATGTGGGGTCATCAGATACGATAGGTATGGGTCCAGTGGTGTCTGAAACGCCAGTACCGGCTGAATCCATGAGTCTGTAACATAAACACAAATATGCTCAAATAATCAGTCACACAATCAGATAATCACATAAGTCACCAAGTAAGGTATCACATAATTCTCCTAGTCCCACTGGCCAAATTGCTCCCAGTCTCTAAGACTGCTCTATCCTCCACATCGACCTCTCAGATCGAGCCTCGGTCCCCTTGACCGAGCCTCAGCCTTCATGACTGAGCCTACTCTTCCTAGCCTCACTAGCCAACTACCTCGGTCACCTAGACCGAGCCTCGATCCTCCAGACCGAGCCTCAGCCCTCCAGGTTGAGCCTATAATAAATCAACGTGCTCAACTACCTCGGTCACCTAGACCGAGCCTCGATCCTCCAGACCGAGCCTCAGCCCTCCAGGCTGAGCCTATAAATAATAAAATGTGCTCAACATTTGTTTGTAAAAAGTTTTGGATCTGGACTTAAGTGGTATGCAGTAAAATGTTTTTGTGAGAGCCCTAGTGATCATAGTCTAGACTCGAGAAAGAATCCTAGTTCGCTATGATCAGAGCTCTGATACCAAGCTGTCACACCCTGGCTTTGTGGAAGCGTGGTTAATTTGGTGTGACTTCTTAATACCATAGCTTAACCATAACAAAGCTATATGAAATAAAATCATGCAAGATCATCCATTTGATTAAGTTTTAAAAAAAGAGTAACATAACATTGTCTTAGGGACTTACAACCTCATAACATAAAACATTGTCTTTAAGAACATAACCATCAACATGAAATAAACGCAGTTTAAGATTTGTGACTCGTCCAGGAAAAAGTCACATTTCCTAAACCCGGATGACCTTGGAACCCATATGCAGCGGGAAAACATAACATACCGTGCCAGATCTTTAATTTCCTGAAATACATGTAAGTTGAAAAATCAACAATAATGTTGAGCGAGTTCATGTGTAAGTGAGTAAGTAAACCTTTGTGAGTATAAAAATAGTCTTGGTATGTAGCAAATAAGGGAATTGAGATCACCAATGGTTTGCAAGGCCACTGATATATGTGAAGTGCAAATAGGGAGACTCAAACCTAGCAGATTTCGCCACGGCATTTGTATGTGGACAAAGTCACCCCGAGGTCCGTTTCTAGTTTGGCCTGGGGCTGGGCTCGCTACACCCAGATAGATCTACCGCTCCTGTCCCTCGGTCCCGTTATGAGGACTAATGGCCTCATATTGCTCCTACCCACTCACATGATCTAAGTAGTAAACCTCCTTACGCTAACCATACCATGTATATAGTACTTGTAATCAAAGTAACATGTATTTCACCCCCGCAGTTAAGAAAACTGAAAACAGTTAGAGAAAAGGGGGACATGAACTCACAGTGAAGCGTCTCTACCAAGTATCTCCTGCTCACGCAGCTGTGTGACGACCTACACGTACTAATTCTATTAGACGGACGGCCGTGCCTTAGCTTCATGGTTTATGTTTTTGGGAAATAGTTAGACAACTATCTCGTGTTTACATTTTGTAAATACTTGGTAATTAATTTCCTTCCCAAGGATGGGGGATTCAATACATGTGCGTTCATAAATATTTCCGTAAGTGCGTAAGTTACGTTTAACAATCGAGTGGTAATATAATCACCGGTGTAACTTATATATTTATGGTGAAAGCGTTCGTATTATTTTGGGATCGTTAATGTTCGTAAATATTATTTTTACTCTAAAAATAATATCTATGTATTTTCACAAAATAATCATAAACAGTGTGTGAAAATATATATTTATCGCGTTAAATTTTGTGAAAATCCCACCTCCGAATATTTAGTAAATAAAGTCATGGCGAAATTTATATTTCGAAAACATGTCAAAAATAATTCTAACACTTGTAGTGTAAATAGTTCTAAGTGTTAGGTTTTTAGAAAAATTTCGCCAGAGTTTCCTCTGTAACTGGAGGTGGCCACGCTTTCAAGCGTATCATTTTCTTTAACAAATCAACTCAACAATTTTCTTTATTTGATCAGAACAACTTTTCTCACAACAACTAATCAACATATGCGTAAATTGCCAAAAATTACATGAACTTGTAGTTTTCCCAAAACTGTGGTGTATATCCCCTTAAATTTAGTAGATCTTCATATAAGGTAATTTGATCTTGTAAAAACCTTTTTTTTAGAGAAAATCCATTTTTACAACTTTCCGTCATCTTTTTCAAAAACTGTTATTTTGTCGGATCTTTTCATTTCACAAGTGTTTACACACTTGTGGTTTATAAAAATCATGCTTGTTAGTGTAAGATCTATCTTTTAAAATACATGATTTCTTTGATGCGTGGTTCTTTGAAAATACCACTTGCAGATACGTAGATCTGCTAGTTTTTAAACACAATGTCACAAGTAAAACTCTTTTACACAAGTTCATGATTCGCGTGTGGTAGAGTTTCACCTTTCAACCCTTGTATTATTCAAAACAAGCTTATGTTAAGATCCATGATCTTACCAAACCGGGTTAAACGATGATCCGAGCTACCACATCATAGATCGGGCCTAAATAATCATACATTTCGAATACTACATCATTTACACAACATATGAGTTATTAACCACCATTTTTAGTGCTTTTAGTAAACGTTAATGCTTCAAAATGCAAGATTCCGAGTTTTAATCATCATACATCTTATTAACCACCTTAGATTAGTTCAAGAACGAGTTTTAAGCATTATACCTCTAGCTCGAGGCTAGGGAAGAATCTACGCGCAAAAGAGGTGGATAAAAGCTAAGTAGAGAGGTCCTTCGCGTTCCGCTTGCTCCAAGACTCCTTGTATACGACCCTTGATGCTTGTATGATGATGGAATGTGAAGATCAAAATCGAAGATGGATGGGGTGTCCCAAGGGGTGTTCGGCCGTGAGTGTGGAGAGCAAGAGAGGAGAGAGTTTGTGTGATGTTGTTAAGTGTGTGAGTTATGTTGGGTCTTGCATCTAACTTATAGACAATTAACAAGGGTATTACCCAATAGATCTTATGTAAGCTAGATATTAGACATAATTAGATTATGACAATCTATCAAGTACAAGGGTGTCCCCTAGGGGACGATTTCGGTTGGGGGGGGGGGGTCTAATCCGATTCCATTTCAACCATAGGTTAAGTATTAGTTAGGTTAAACCAAGTTAGTTAAGTGTTTAACTTGGTTACTTGTGTATAGTGTGTTACAATGGGTGTTAGGGCATACGGGGACCCTAACTGGCTCAGAAAAAGATAAATAATGAAAATAACCATATTTTCATGTTTCAGGTAAAGTCCGGTTGTTTGGTTGGATAGTAATCCGTTAAAGCGTTAACAAAGCTTTAAAGTGTCGTTATTACTCTTTTGAGTGACACTACTCATTCCTGACACTTTGGAAAGTGTCTAGTGTTATTTTTCTCATGTTTTGGCACTTTATTAGTTAGCTAAAAGCTGAATTATTTTGTAAAGTGCCGAGTTTTGTACTTAGAGTACGTTTTAGGCACATCCAGTCATAGTGACTTATTCCTAGAGACGCAGTTCCACAACCCTTATATCCCTACACTCACTACTAGTGTAGCAAAACGTTTCTGGCTCGTACAGGCCTTAGAGGCAGTGTTTGCCTGATGCTGGCTTTATCAGCATGTTCAATAGGTTATCCGTTCATGTGCTACTGTGCTTTTGTGCATCATGTTTGTCACTAGGGTTCAACATGTAAATAATGTAGTGACGATAAGTAAAGTATGATGCAGGTAAGTACATGTATCAGTATTCAAGTAGCAGTTCATCAGCTAGTTCAAACAAGCACAGTAATTAAGCAGTAATTAATCATTAGTTAAGTCGTACGGATACCTGGTTTAGTGCGGGTTGTCACAAACATGGCCTTGATTGTCAAGAACTCTTACGATCAATCTTGGATCCCGAGATGACTCACACACTCTATGATGGGCAATGGATGATGGTGGTGGATGATGGTGTTATGGTGGTGGTGGGTGGTGGGTGAAATGTGAGAGAGGTGGTGTGCCAAGGGATGGTTTGAGCTTGAGCCAAGCACTCCTATTTATAGGCTGAACAGAAGCTCAGGCACGGCCTCGTGTCCAGTGGGCACGACCCCGTGTTCACATCCTTCTCTTTCTTCAGTAATTGCTCTTGTCTTTATTAGTTGACCATGGCCCCGTGTCCGCTGGGCACGACCCCGTGTGCAGAAGCATATCTGTATTATCAAGATTTGCCTAGATTCTGTGAATCTTATAGTTGACCACGACCTCGTGTCCTCTGAGCACGGCCCCGTGGTGGGTGATGGAAGCTTCTACAACTTTGTCTTTTATGCTGACACTTGGGCACGCCCCCGTGCTCACTGAGCACGGGGCGTGTTCAGTCTTCTGTCTTCTTGTTTTGCTTGGGAAGATGCTTTCGGGGAGGTCGGGCATGCCACATTTATTCCTTTTCTTGTATTTATGTTAGATTTAGCTGCCTTTTTGCTTCTTTTGTTAATTTGTGCTCATTTAATCCTAAAAATAAAAAAGGAAGACAAAAACACACTTTTTCCAACATTAGTACTAAAAAGGGGTTAGTTTTATGCCACAATTGATGTAATTTATATGTTGTATTTTTCACACATCAGTGCACTATGTCTATTGACTTCGTCTTGTATCGAGTCATGTAATAGGATAGAATGAACTGTGCTCGAGTTGCTAGAAACTAATTTTAGTGGATTAACTTGTAATTTCGCTTGAATATGTCAAAGACAAGTTCAAACGAAATTAAGATAGTTAATTTCGTTTGAAGGTGTCCTTGCCCATTTCAAACGAAATTACAACTACTATATATAGGGGAGCACTTGTGTCATATGTAACGGAATAGAGGTCTTGTGTTCGGTAACGAAGTGCTGCCGAATCGTCTCCAGGTGCTGTAATTCTATCAGATTAATACAAGAGACATTTATAATTACATCGAGCGTCCATTTCATTGATTCCGCCTTTGATTCGGATAAGCAACTCTTCTGATCGACTCATTCAGGTCGTACAACGATCCTACAAGTGGTATCAGAGCTCAGGAAGAAGAGTTCAGCTTGATTTCATTGTTTTTCTGACTTCTACACCTTCTTTTTCAAATTGACCGTGAAATCTTGGTCAAAATGGATTGAATTTTTCACAGTACATGCGAGACAGTGTTTTAACAAAGCCTTGAGAGAATCAGATCTAAATATGGCTTAAAAGTGACAAAAATGGGACAAAAACGTAATTCCGTTTGAACGAGCATTTTAATTTCGTTTGAAATTAACACCTGATTTCGTTTCAAAGTGGTTATCTCGTTTGAAAGATTCAAACAAAATCAAGTATTCAGCTTGAAAGTCCTAATTTCTTTTGAGATTAACAACTGATTTCGTTTGAGATTGTCAGTCAACTGATTTCGTTTGAAGTTGCCAGACAAGTGATTTCGTTTGAAGTTGCATATCAATAATTTCATTTGAAAGAGGATTTCGTTTCAAAGTGTTTCCGTTTGAAGATCAATCTCGTTTGAAAGTGGACTTTTTGCGTCAAGATCATTTCACGACAATCGAGTGTCAGTCTGTTTCAAGTTGTTTAGTATTGTTTATACTGATTGTGTCTGTTTGACTGTTTGTTTCCAGGTTATTCAAGAAATTTTCATCATGGCTGAAGAGTTTTACAATACTTTCTACAACGCGTTTACCTCAGATACGTTGGAAGCTTCAAATGTTACACCCAAAGCTATAACAAAATCCATCAAAGACAACATTAAACATGATAACTTTTATGGAACCTATTCAAAACCACCTAAGCTTGATAATATTGAGGATTATGTTTGGTGGAAAGAAAGGTTTATCAACTGGACTAAAGCGTATGCACATGAAAGTTGGTTTTGCTTGGAGTTTGGCTATGATAAACCTACTGATGACAAAGGAGAAGAAATCCCACTTAAAGGTTTTCAAGAAGAAGACAAACGAAGATTTTCATATGAGCAGAAAATGATCGCTTTGATTCAACAATCGATTTAAGATGATATTTTTTCGTTGTTAAATCATGATGGGTCTTCGAAATCTATATGGGAAGCTTTACGGGTGAAAGCTGAGGGGGGTAAACAAATCAAGAAAAACAAAATTGCGTTATTAAAAAAGGAATTTGATTTGTTTGATAGTTTGAAAGGAGAGACTGTTAGACAAATGATTGAACGCTTTTGTCACCTAAAAATTGAGCTTGAAAGGTTTCAAATTGTAAAAACCAGAGAAGAAATAATTGACAAAGTAATTGAAGCGTTACCACGAGCTGATCAGTGGCTAACGTTTGTGTTTATTCTGAAAAATGATGCTTTATATGATACAATTTCTCTTGATGTTTTGTTAGAAAAATTTGAGAGACATGATCTGGAATTGCAAAAGCAAAGCAAGATGAGCAGTTCATCACATCATCAGAATGTTGGTTTGTATTACAAAGGCAATTTACCTTCGGTGAAAGCTGATAGTTCACCAAAGACAACATTCAGTGGTGAGAAGATGAAAGAACCACAAACAACCTCATCGAGCTACAATTCTGGATATCATTCATCTTCAAAAACAAGTCCTGCAGAAGCAGAGGAGATATTGTGCAACATTGCTCTTAAGTTGAAAAATTCTCCTGCAATGAGCATCAATGCAGCAAAGCAGCAAATGAATTTTCTTGCATCTGTTCTGGAATCGTATGAAGGACTGGTAGCTGGCAAAATTGGAAACTCCGAATTAACCAAAGAAGACTACGACCAGATTGATCCGGAAGAGATGGAACTCATTGACATCCGTTGGTGTCTGGCAGGTTGCATTCGCAGAGCTCAAAGATACATGGAGATTACTGGGAAGCAATCATTGGGTGGTCCATCAACGAAGCTTGGATTTGACAAATCCAAAGTGATCTGTTTCAGATGCAAGCAAAAAGGTCATTTCAAGAGAGAATGTAATAATTCTGCAGCTGGGGGAAATGAATATCCATTCAATGATGATTACTACCGAAAGGCAATATACCACCGAAGCAAAGAAGAGCCGAAAATGATTGAAGATAAACCCAAATCAAGAGCTTGTGCAGTTTTCCATGATGATGAGGGATTTGACTGGAGTCAGATTTGTCCAGAAGAAGATCGTATTGATTATCGATTCAAAATTAGAACAAAGGAAGATGCAGAAATTCTTACAAAGAAAATCCAGAAATTCTTCAAAAACATGATCATTATGCTTTTGTTGCTGAGATAAAAGAGAAAACTCGAGAAGAGATTTTGAAAGAGAAAACTGAGAGAGAAATTTTCATTACATGATGCAAAATGGAGAAGATGCAGGAAGAATATGAAAATGTTGTTCGAAACAAAAGATGGGATAAGAAACAAGAATGTTTCGTCAACAAAGAAGGTGAACCAGTTGTTCCAAGAAGTGACATAGTTCATGATGATGTTCTTCTAGTAATTCCTCGATTCGGCGAATATTATTCTAATGTTGCAAAAGACAAAACATATATAAAAAGGCTGGATAAAATCATCAGAGATGCGATGACAACAAATCTGAGGAAGAGGAATGAAGAAAAAATGAAGAAGAATATTGAGAATCTGGTATGATTTGAAGAAGGCAGCTGAGGAAGTTCAAATCGAAGCAGCTAAAGAAGAGGATGTGAAGGTAGAAAAAGTTGAGGTGAATGAAGAGGTTGAGAAAGTTGTTACTGAAGAACAGCAGGTTGTAGAAGCTGAGAAGAAAATTGAAAGTTTGATTGAAGTGAAGGATGGGAATTTGAAGGTTGCTGGTGATGCTGGTGATGAAGTTGGTGTTGATATTGAAGCTGTTGATGAGAAGCAGCAGAAAGAAGCTGATCAGACAGAAACTGAAGTAAACACCGAGGTGCAAATCACTGAGGTAAATTCTGATTCTGAAACTCAAATCAAAATCGTTGAACAGTGCAAGAAATGCATGGAAACGTGCAGTGCTTGTACTGAAAAAGATGAAAGGTTCACAAAAGTCGAAGAAGTTTTCAAAAGTAAATACAAAGAAATGTTAGAAAATGAAAAAGTTTTGAAAGACAATGATGAAAAACTTTTAGAAAAATGTAAAAAGTTAGAAAAAGAAAATGAAGTTTTGAAAGAAAATGTTTTGAAAAAGACAGAAGAATGTGATAAAAAAGAAAATGCTTTTCAGGAAATGAAAAAGGAATATGATCCAATAAAATTGGCATATCATATTACAAAAGAGTCATATGAAAAAGTAAAAAGTGAAATGAAACTTATTCAATCAAGATTGAAATATTGTTCTGAAACAACTGATACGTATAAGCGAAATTATGAAATAAAGCAACAGGTTGTTAATTCTTACATTGAGGATGTTGCTAAGCTTAAGCGTCAGATTGCTGATTTAGAACATGATAATAACAAGTTAAAAAGTTATCACGTGTCGTCATATGTGCTTGAACGTATTTTCAATATAAAACCGGAGGATGGTGAGTCTGAGAAAAACAAGAAAGGCATTGGCTCAGAGTTTCATCAAGTTCCACCACCAGAAAAGTTTGTGTTTTATGATGATGAAAAGGTCGAACCTATTCTAAATCTGATGATTCTAGTGATTCAGAGGTGGTAGGTAAGGTCGTTGAAAGTGTGTTGAAAGAAGAGTCAGTTGATACAGGTAAATCTGAATCACATGATGAAAATGAAGGTAATTTTCATGATGGATATCTGAAAAATTCTGAGAAAATTTTGAATGAAGATTCAAAAGGATTGGTTTATACCATGATTGGATCGGACAAATTATTCTTAGATGTTGTATTCCTGATTCGGAATGTGATTTCAGAAAAAGTTGATAAAGTTTTCAAAATGGTTGAAATTGAAAAATCTGAAATTTCAAAGTTTGCTGGAAAAAGGTCATAAAACTTTTTATACCAAACCTGGTTACAAAAAGAAGAACATGATGGCTGGTTTGGGTTATAAGAAGAAACAAGGTTGGAAAAGAAATGAAACTCCAAATTTTCAGGCAAAAATGAGTTTTGTTCAAGGAAAAAGTTTTGAAGAAGAAAAAGAACTTCAATTTAGACAACAGTCTAATGAAGAGTTCTATGCTCAAAAGAAAAAGCGACAACCACAGGTCAAAGATGTTTCAAAAAGAACATGTTTTAAGTGTGATCAGATAGGACATCTTGCACGAAAGTGTCCAAATCTGAAACATGTGGATGTTGACAAAAAGAAGCCTGAAAATGTTGAGAAACAGAAATCTGAGAATGTGAAACAAGGGTCAACTAGATTTGATTCAAAACAAACTTGGAGGTACAACACAAACAAGTTTGCTTCGAACCAAACTTGGAAGTCAAATCTGAATAGGTTTGATTCAAGACAGATCTGGAATTCTCACACACCCAGATTAAGAACAAAACAAAATTGCAAAACAACTGTCGATGCAACAAAACCAAATGAGTTTTGGAAACCAAAAGTTGTTGTTCAAAAACAAAATGTTCAAAAAGATTCACATTTTTACAAAAGAGGTACGCCGAAAGGTCAAACATGGTCTGTTAAGAAACAAGTGACTTCAGTAAAAGATGAAAAAGTTGAAGTTAAAGTTGAAAAAGTCTTTGATGATAAATACTTTCCGAAATTGAATGATACATATTGTGTTGAAATCCCTAAGGTCCAACAGACCTGGGCTAAATTGTTCAAATAATTCAATTAAGTTGTATGTGCAGGTGCTCAAGAAAATTGAAGACTGTGATAATGAAAATCGGAGTAGCCTGGCACGGGAAGAGGAAGAGGCTACCGAACTCTGTGTTGGTTGAAACAGGGAGTTTGCTTGTTTTCTGTAAATAAATAAACAATATTTCAAAAACCCTAAAAATTGAAATTTTGAAAAACCAAAAATATGTTTTCATTTTGTCAAAAATTTGAAAATTTTCAAATATATGTTGATTGAATATGCCGAAACCCTCACGGCGGAACAAACATGATTAATTTCACAAGATTGAAAAACGGTTTTCAAATTGTAAAATATCAATGTGTTGTAAATCATGGGGGTATGTTAGATTTTCTGCAAAACAGAGCACTCTTAGCAGAAAATGGATGGCGAGACAAAGCTATCAGCATCGGTTATCAAATTTTCTTTAAATGGTTTTGCATTTTAGGGGGAGTATTGTTGTTAGAAAATACAAAAACATTTGAAAATTTGAAAAAGCCAAAAACATGATAAAATTCAAAATTTGAGTTTTTGCGTAAAAAGAGGAAATGATAGTATATCAGTAGACAGTTACAGTATGCTGAAGAAATGTAATGATTTTATAGCATTAAACAGTCTCACTGACGATATGCCGATAGGTTTTTATACATTTAGTAAACTTTTTCGGGATATAAACCTAAATTCAAACTTGCTTATTTCGTGGGGAACACTACTCGGATATATAGGTAACCCCTGAAATCTTGTTTGAAGGACCCCTCTTTCTGAAATACTAGGTCTTTATACTCAGTGATATCTGGGGTATTATCCCGGGACTTCTGATTTTGCGGAAGCAATGGCCTAGTCCCCGTATAATACTTTCTGCTTGCTTGAAATATAGCATCGCCCTCAGCATAAAAAATGATGAAACATTGAAAAAATATGCTAATCATGTGCTGTTGAAGAAAAGATCCTCTAAAGGGGACACACCAAAAGTCGAAGCCGTCATCTCTCTGCTGAACGAAAGTTCTGACCTGGGCTCTCACGGTTTTCGCAATTTAACCTCTTACACATATCATCTAGGTATACTCACCTGTAAGACTGAATATTGGGATCTGGATAAGGGAGTATATTCAAGAGGTGGGACACATGAATGAGTTTAAGTTCTTAAAACACCTAATTCATATCCTGAATCAGTTGAAGTTTGTGTGAAAATTTATGTGGATCAGTATATCGACAATCTAAGTGAATTGTTTAATTCTTAATGTGTAACTAAGCTCAACGGTACTTGTGACTTGTCAAAAACTGATATGATCCTCTGACGCAAACTCAAACAAAAATATTGTCTGTAAATATGTTTGTAAATATTTCCTTACTGCTTTATATTTCAGAAAATACAAAAAGATTTTTGATTCTGTTTTATTTTCGACAACCAATGTCTGAGTGCTGAGTTTTAAAATCTAAGTATGCTGTTTGTGTTTCTAAAAATAAAACAAGTTCATTAATTTGAAACTTGAATTTTTTATAAAAAAATCAAAAACAGTTTGTGATATCTCCAAGGTCATTAGTTTGGACTTGGATGATTAACTGTGAGGGATTTGGATGCTTATATTGTTAAAGAGCTAGTTTCCGATTTGATTCGATGAAACTGCCAAAGTATGAAATTTGTGAAAAAGTGTTAGTTTAAAAGGTTTGAAAAAGCCAGGTTACAATTCCTGGATAATTGTATGCTTAAAATGTTGTTACTTATAAATATATGAGTGATTGCAGGTAAGATTCCAGACTACGATCCTGAAAGCTATGTCTAAGGGGGAGTCTGAAGACGAGCTCAAAGCAAGGGGGAGCTTGTAAACCGGAAAGCAAGGTGTCGATCCCTAAAGCACGGAAGCTTGACGAAAGGGGGAGCCTGAAGAAGCTGTTAGTGTTAGAGCCAGAGATAGAGCATGAAGACTGACAAGACTGAAGATGTGTCATGATAAAGACTCGACACTGAAGACTTCGTCAACATCCAAGGGGGGGTCTGTTAGTGCACTATGTCTATTGACTTCGTCTTGTATCGAGTCATGTAATAGGATAGAATGAACTGTGCTCGAGTTGCTAGAAACTGATTTTAGTGGATTAACTTGCAATTTCGCTTGAATGTGTCAAAGACAAGTTCAAACGAAATTAAGATAGTTAGTTTCGTTTGAAGGTGTCCTTGCCCATTTCAAACGAAATTACAACTACTATATATAGGGGAGCACTTGTGTCATTTGTAACGGAATAGAGGTCTTGTGTTCGGTAACGAAGTGCTGCCGAATCGTCTCCAGGTGCTGTAATTCTATCAGATTAATACAAGAGACATTTATAATTACATCGAGTGTCCGTTTCATTGATTCCGCCTTTGATTCGGATAAACAACTCTTCTGATCGACTCATTCAGGTCGTACAACGACCCTACAATTTTTGGTTGTTTGGTTGTTGTGTTGTGTTTGTGATGTGTGTAGGAAATGGTGAGAACGAAAGACAAAGCGGGAGCAAGCTCTTCAAAAGGCAAACAACCTGAAAAACAACCGAAGAAGCGGAGATATTTGGGAAGAGATGATGATAGCGAGGAAGAGGAAGAGATAGATTTGGATCCGGCTGACAAGCCGAAGTCGGAAGCGGGTCCACTAGATGACCAACCGGAAGAATGGCATCCTACATTGTTCAATGACCATATGAATCAATTAAAAGATAAGGCGGCTGCATTCATTTGTGAAAGAGAGGTTAGAGAGGTGGAGTTCGGTCCGTTCAACGTGTTTGCTAAGTTCCGTGCCTTGGGTTGGGAGGCGGCGTTAAATTGCTGCGATAAAGATAACAAGAATTTGTTCATGAATGAAATTCAGGAGTGGATGGCCACTCTAACATGCAACAAGTACGAAAGGTCGTGTCAAATGAAATTAACATGCACTGTGAAAGGGATAGATGTGGATATGTCATTCGATACGTTGAGGAAGTTGGAAAGGTATGATAGCTTGCCCGCACGTGACTATAAGATACCGAGTCTTGATGACTTGCTTCTTAAACCGGAGGCCCACCCAAGGTGGAACGACATGTTGGAGGCGTTGTTCCTACCAGGTACTTTCCATGGCACGTTATATAGAAGGAATTTGAAGATTGAGGCAAAACGGTTGCTTACGAATTGCATCTTAAATGTGATTCCAAGGAGAGGTGATAAGCAAGAAGTGAGATTTCAAGAGATACCCATTCTTTACTCTTTGATGCATGGGTCACCCCGTTTTCCGTTTCGGTATTTGGTAATGAACAATGTTTGGATATGCCGGAATAAAGTAGGAAGAAATATCATTCCGTATAGTCAGATGATCACGGGGTTGCTTAAGTTGTTCAAGGCTATTACACCGGAAGATAAGGGGGCAACGAATAGGCACAAGCCATTTGACATTCGGAGAATGGGAGTTGGTTGGACTTATGATGAGTCGGAGCGTTATCATAAGTTAAAGTCGGAAGGTCAAAGGTGGCATGCTTTAAAGGTTGATGCGAGGGCATTATTACCGGGCGAGGAGGATGAGCCCTAAAGTGAGGATGAGCCCCCGAGTGGGGATGAAGACTACGCTGATGAACCGCATGGTGAGCACATGAATGTGGACCAAGGGGGTCCAAGTCGGGGACATGGTGGAGGTTTCTTTGATTACACTGAGCGATCTTATGAGCCAAATTGGGCGTATGAAGGTACCATGCAAGAAATCATTGAAAACCTACGTCCAGCGGCATCGGTATTTGATACATGGTCGGGGTCCGAGCGCACATTCTTTGATCATCAAACATGGACAGGGGCTAGTATGGAGCAGGCATTGAAACATAACTTTGATCGACAGGAGTCGTGGAACCGCACACATGCTTATGCCTTTGAGCAAGAGATGAATAATAGATACAACGATGATAAAGCCCGGCGGATGCATGCGGATTGGCATGCGGGGCGGCCGGTGGTTGTGGATCCACCTCCGGTGGATTATGTGTCTCTACCACCTTATGATGGTAGTATTTCGTATCCGACACCGCCGTTACATCATTTGCAATGGCTGGACCCCCGTCAAGATCAACAACATGGAGCCTCACAACAAGGAGGAAGTGGGAGTGGTAGCGGCTCGTTTGAATTTGGAGAATGGTCGGAGATGATGACTTCCATCTTTGGGCCTCCTCAGCCGTGTTACTACTAGCCAGGTTGTGTTCCTTCTTGTATATTTTTGTGAATATTTGTTTGTTTGTTTTGTTCATGGTTGGGAGGATGGGTGGTGTTTTAGTTGTTATGTGTTGGGTTGTACGAGTTTGGTGGTGTTTATGTTTTTATGAAAAAAAATATATAAAAAAAATAAAATGAAAAAGACCAAAAAGAAATTTGGGGTTTGAGATTTTAAGCTGCTGATGATGTTGAATGGTTTTAGCGATCAATTACTTCCAAAATCATACATTGGGGTCAATGTATCTCAAGTGTGGGGATGGGGGAAAATTTTGATGGTTTTAAAATTTTTAAATCAAGCAAAACATTGTTGGAATTTGAACACCTTGTACTAACCCCGAGCGACACACCGGCAACCCTTATTTACCCTTTTATCTTGGTGAGAGTTGAAGCCACAAATGTAAATAAATAATACTTGTCTTTGATGAGAGTGGCAACGAGTGAGGGTGCATTAGAACTTGTGCATGTAGAAAGGATAAGGGCATTTAGCTAGCCTCACCATAGTGTGTGCGAGTGTGGGATTTGGGGGGTTGGACCTCATAAATTATATATATGAGCTTGGTAGTGAGAGGGGCGGGGGTTTGGACATTTAGTTGCCCATTTTGTGCCTAAAGCCAATCATTTGTTAACCCTTACCAAGTTCCCCAAAAATTTACCCGATTTGACCCGGTCTTGTAGTGTTAGTAGTTGTTCGTTCTAGTTGTGTTAGTTATATTTTCTATGTTGCTATGTTAAAAAAAATGAGAAAAGAAAAAATGAATGAAAAAGCAAGAAAAAAAATATAGAAAAAATTATGTATGAATTCATTGTATTGTATATAGAAGTTTATGTTTTGTTTTGTTTGTTTATTTGTGTAATAAAAAGACCAGGTTAAGTCCTTCGCTACTACATATATATTTCCATTTCCTACCCGTATGCCTAGCCACGTTACAACCTTATGTAGGATCAAATCGAGCCAAAATCTGATTTTGTATATTAATCAAAGATAAACACACTCAAAAATATATCTTTAAAACCCTTGAAATGATTTGTAAAATATGAATACAATTTAGCCCCCAAATCTTTCTCTAAATGTGTGTTCCCCTAAAACCCTAACATCTCTTTCTATATGTAGCCCAAACAACTTTGGCTAATTACATTAAGGACCCTAGAGATTAAAACTTACCAAAAGTAGCAATAAACATGAAGACTAATTAAATAAGATAATACATATATTTTGTTTAAAACAAAATATATTTAATTATCCAAAGCAATAAAACTATCATATCTCGAACGTTCACACGCCATATCTTTATTCGTTCTTCTCGTGTCAACTTGCGCGTTGACTTTGACTTGTTGGCGTTGACTTTGTTGACTTGATTCGTTGATAACATTAGACTAGATGTTTTAGACCCAACAATCTCCCCCTTAGGCTAATGTTATCAAATCTTTAGAATCGTCAACTTCATGCATGTTGTAATCTTTAAGTTGGCAAGATTCAGTCTCAATTTTAGACCCAACAATCTCCCCCTAGACTGATGCTTTGCAAATTTTCTTCACTGAAGATCTTCTTTTGACGCTTTGCTCTTTAAGTACTTTATCTGGATAAGCTCCCCCTTTTGCATGCATCATCTTTGACAAGCTAGAAAAAACTTTTTCAACTCTCTTTAGCTTGAGTAAATCAGAAGACGTACGAGGAGGATTCCTAGCTCGGTGTCGTCTATAATTTTGAGGAAACAGGTGCTTTGGTCTGGCATCTTGCTCAATTGATGATCGGCCATCATTGCAGCAAATAGGCGAAGTAACCTGTTCACAAACACAAACACAACTCCAAATTTTCTTTTAGACTGATTCAAAGTACAGACAAAACCGTATTCATCTGTAGTGTGCAATGGAAAGAGTATCTCAAGCGGTTTGAGTCACGATTGATGTGATATGGAAGACTTAGAAAAACAACTGTACACAAATCAAAATATTTTTGGATTTTAGAATATTTTTTTAACTTTCAAACTTTGAGATATAGAACTGATCAAATATGAGATCATACCAACTTGAAAAGCCTAGCCACACTTCAACTTTCTTTCGGATAGCTATGACTCAAGAACGATTGCTGGTATGTTCGTCCGTTTAAATCCATGCACCATTCTTTCGACATACATCCGGTGATTAATTATCATGTTTTGGGTATATTTAGGATGAAGCTAGTGGACCCCACACTTGTTCGGTTAAACTTTTCTATCCTCATGGTCTTTTGAAAAGTTTGCCTTAACAACTTAGAAATAGTATCTACCAGGTGATGAGAGCTCCAGGTCTATGTTTCCATAAGCAGAGAAGATGATCATCTGATTAGAGAGCATAACTAATAAAATATTTACTTAATATATGTACGCGCTTTGGCGTATCTTTTATTCCTATTGCACAACATTAACATTGCGTGTCTTTTTGCTCTTTTCGGGGTTGCACACATTGGTGTCTTTTGGTTGCACACATTGGTGACTTTTCAATATATATATATATATATATATATATATATATATAATACTTTAATAAGCATATAGGAAGGACAGAAATGGTCATTTGCCACTTTACAACCATTTGAAGCCCATTGTACAACCTTTAAAGCACAAAGGTGTTGAAAAATCCTTCAACACGCGGACCAGCTTTAAAGTTTGTTGAACCCAATTTTGGGCGGCCAACTTTTGTTCAAAATTCGAATTCCCGCTCATCCCCACTTCCCCATACATCAAGTCTTTTCATTTCACATCAGTCTCTTCCTTTCCTTTCCTTTCCTTCTCTCCTCCTCTCAAAACCATTTCCAATTCTCATTTTTCTGTACGCATGACACAATTTCTCCATGGCTATTCTTGCAAAATCCCTAGATTCCAAAATATTGAGCCACGATCTGAACAAAACCACCTTCAGATCTAAACAAAACCACCCACGAAAAGGTTTGCAACGGTGAACAGAATCCCCTCTACTCCATGGTTTCAGCCGTCACTGAAATTTCACCAGATCTATGAAGATTCTGACCTCTCAATCCCGATTTATGCCTTTTTTAGTGTTATTGCTACCTTCGTCAAGGGTAAGTGACACCGTGTTTTGATTCTGAACACTATTTCTCATTCATTCAATGGATTTCACTTACATTTGTTTGTGTTGTGAGATGGATCTTCTTTTTTTGTAGGTCATGGTTTAAGGAATGTGTCACGTTTCTTCAGAGATTCCAGTCGGAATCCGAGCCGAGATAATGGATGCTCTAGGGTTTATGAAGGTTTGATGAAATCTGCTGCATGTATCAGCGGTAACCATTTGCATAAATCTGCTGCATGTATCAGCGAGATAATGTACGTATTTTGTTTCTTTAGTTTTGGTTATCTTTTAATGTTTTTTACTTTAATTTTGTTTTGTAGAAACACAAAGATCCTTTAAATGGCTTCCGGTGAGACGATTAGGGTTCCAACGTGCTAGACTGCCATCGCTGTCAAAAAAGGTAACAATCATGTCTACCTATTTTGTTTGTTATTTGAGTCGATCTACCTTTTTTGTTGTTATTTGAGTCGGATCTGTGTAATACTTTCAGATATGTGTTGGGTTCCTCAAAGATATTGGTTGTGGGTGGAAGACGATGACACAAGGCTTGGTAATTTCATATCTTTATTGACCCTCACCCTAGGTACTTTGCGTTTTAGTTGATTGATATTTGATTATTTGATGATTATTGTAAATATATTATGAATTTCAGTTGATTTATTTATGTTTTTTTTTTTTGAAAGAATCAAATCCATGTTTACTCGACCTCCGTATTTGGTTACCTATGATATCCAATATTAATCTCAATTATGTATTTTTTTTCTTACTTGGTCATCTGTTTGTCAATCAGACAAGAGGATTTGCATCACCATGTTCAAGCTTCTTATCATATGAGGTCTGCAAGTGGTAATTTTCCTCACCACAGCCTCATTGTTCAAGCTAAACCGGTAAGTTTGCTGTTGAGCTATTTCATCTATATTCCAATAATAATAATTTGCTTTTCTAAATTGTTGTAACACGTCGAGAGTTTTAACATCCTCTTTACTTCATGCCCAGGGTTTCTATTCGATACTAGGGGTGTCAAAGACTTAAAAGGGACTTTTTTAGATAAAACATGAGACATCTTGTGAAACGGGAGATCTATTCAAATTACGTTAAAAAGTGTAAATATGATTTTTTATTTTAGCGTTTGATGATTAGTTTCAAAATGCAAATCCAAACACCCCCTAAATGCTTGTTTTTTTTTTTTTGTGTAGGGGAGGTCATATATGGTGTGACAGAAGAAAGCTTGATAGATCGTTTGAATACAAATATGCATGAAGCACGCCAGCAAATTGATGAAGATTGCAAGTAAGTACTCTCATCGTTTATAGCAAAGTGTCAAACCTGTTATTTTTTAGATTCAAATTCGACAAACGTTTTTACTAATGTTTAACCTAAAACATGTTCTTTTCCACCCATATGTTATATTGCTAAATGTAGTTGTATGCATTTTACAAATGAAACATGATGGTTCACGAAATCTGAGTTACGAAACAACTTGTTTGACCATCAAAAGTCAAATGCACTCTCTGTTTTTTGATCTTCATCATTTGTTGGCATTTCATGATATATTTTGTATTGCTTTTATGCACGTGATGATAATGATGACGCTGACATCAATTTTCGATTCTATTTTAATAGAAGTTTTTATGCTTTTTAGGGTTTTGACCATTCATGGATCCGATGATCCAATTGTTCGAGTCGAAGAGGCCCTGGAGTTTGCAAAAGTCATACCAAACCACAAGTTACACATCATTGAAGGTGCGGACCTCAGATTTTGGGTCAACATAATTGCTGGATTCACTTTCATATTCAAGATTCAAAATAGTGAATCTATATCATATAGTAAGAAAAGTTAATTTTGATGGTCAATGTAACTTATATATAATATAAAAAGTGGTGGCCGGTATCTACAATAACCGGCCACCACTTTTTTTCATACATATGTGTGTGTTTCCACCTCCACAGCCACGTTATCTTATTACGTCCAGAGTTGTGGTGTGGTAGCATCGACATATGCATGTTGAGCGTTATTGGAAGGATAAGTATAACCTTTGTCCACGTTTCCAAACAACTACATTAAGAATGCATTTCAGTCGTTAACCTTATTAGGAAGTTATACGCTTACGTTTCATAAATCTTCCAACATTCATCGTCTGAATTCATACACCGCCATCCAGTACTTAGAATCTGATGATCAAAGCCGAGTTATAGAACAGTTATAACATACATTGTATAAGGTTTCTTACTCTAATCAAAGGTTTCTTACTTATGTAAGTCGTTTTTTTTTTTTAATTTTGTTAACAGACTATGATGGCCAAAATTGTTGTTTGATTTGTTTTGGTGAGGATTTTAAGACCTGTAAGTCGTTTTTTTTTGTTAACAGACTAGCGTCTGAATGGAGCTATGGGGCCGTGAGGTGATGTTTCAAGCTGGTGTCGTTACCGTGGAAGGTTGTGGGACAAGCAGTTTACGGGTATGACCAATGTGCCCAAAAAGAAAAAGATGAACTTTAACTTTTAACGGCAAAGGTTGTGATTTTATAAACTTCGTTTTGATATCAATCCCATTTCTATACAAAAATTAAAAAGTTTGCCATGTATGTACACTTAAGTTAAATGCTTTTGTAAAGCTTAAAAAACATTCATTTCAAATCTGAAGTTGTGTCTTTCTAACTACTGTTGTCTGTGTCATTTTGGGGATATGGTTGAAATGTTTTGGGATCGTTATAACAGGTGGACACATCAGAAAAGGTATTCCATGATTTACTGGTTTAATGTTTTGTCGCTTCGCCATGGTGATGTCTTCGGATCTTGGTTTGCTGTCCGTGTTGAAGTCTAAAGCTACTGAGAGCTGGATACATCACTTGAAGAAACAAGACTACCAAAATGACCCTTATACCCCTAAATGGCTTAAAATCTCTGGTCTGTGTCGATACATCAGTAACTTCTTCAAGTTTGCTGCTATATTGGGGATCTGCAGATTAACAGGAGTTACAATCTTCAATACAGGCAATGTCAAATCGGTCTCCTTATTCAGGTTGCTTCTTTCCGATTGGCCTGGTTGTTTGGCGTTGCTAAGATTGGGTTCCGGGTTTGTTGGTTTGGGTTTGGGTTTGGGTTTGGGAATCTGAATGTTGCCGCTGAGTTTTGGTTCCGAATATGTAATCTCCGAGGTTTATGTTGTGCCGGTACCAGGGTTGGAATGGCGAAAAGCTGGTCTCATCAGTCACGTAAGCAGGGCAAAAAAGGATGTAACTATTCCCTCCTTTGGTCGAGACTCGGAATTATGTGTGGTTACATGGCTGGTGGCAATAGTGGGACAATATTGCTGTGGGTTGGGACAGGCTGAAGGCAGAGTTTCATAATCACAGTTTTACCGCGACTCTTTTTAACCAACAAGTGATGCTGCCTCTGCTGTTGAAGGCCCAGTGGATGGGTTTTGTGAAGCTGTCCAATGAGGTGAAGTTAAAGGCCCACTCTAAATACATCGGCCCTGGTAAAAAACACCTGTTAAAGGCCCGAAAGAGGGCTATTGGTCTGCTGCTGGAAAGGTACCTCACTGCTGAGAAGGCCCTTCGATTAGCTTGGGCAGTTTACACGTTGATCTCTGTCTTGGTTGCAATGTCCCTGTTCATAGTTTGATTTGGATAAAAGGTTCTAAATTTAACATATCTGTTTACCTATTCACCTCCTGTTATATGGCAACTATGATTTGGTTACACATCAGCAACTGGTGTATGATCCAAAACTTAGGGCATGTTTGGCTAAGCTTTTTGAAACAACTTATTGACTTATTGGCTTTTTGAAAAGCCATAAGCTGCAAAATGATGTTTGGCAATGAGGGTGTATGTGAGGGGAAAAAGCCAATAAGTCAATAAGTCACTAAATCATGACTTTTCCAAAAAGCCAATAAGTCAATAAGTTGTTTTAAAAAGCTTAGCCAAACATGCCCTTAGTCGTCTTCTCCTTCAAGGATCTGCTTGAAGTTCACGAGCATGTTGGATTGATAGGTCAAAAAAAGAAGTTTTACAGGGGCTCATCACAATATAAAAGCAGCTAAAGAATATATGTTAGAATTTACAAAAAATTAAAAACACCTATGACAATGATGAAGACTTCTTGGGTCTCACACAACATGGAGATATTCATATGCCCGGTTGTTGGTGAAAGGAGATAATTCTTATATTTCTTGATAAAAAAGTACATATATTTTTTTGTTTGTTTCAAATTTACATAGGAATAAATACGTACCTTGGATGTAGTATGTGAGGATTGATAAGTTAAATAAATTGAGTTGTAACATATTACACAAATAAGAAAGCTAACTTAAGTACTGTACGATATATCACGAGACGATTGATAAACAAACAGAAATGGAGTGTCGTATTGTAAACTCACACACCTGTTTGAAACCCCACTAATTGAGTTGTTTTTATTAAATAAAAAAAAACTATATCAACCTTATAAATAGATATAGCTTAATTCATATTCCGTGCCCATTTTAGCTAAAACCCATTTTTAGGGAAAAACAAAGTCGATGCTTTTTTTTAAACGAGCAGTCTCAATCAATTGGTGTAACACTATATTCATGGTCGATTAGAGATCGTTCATTTTTTCCTTATCAACCCCCTCTGTGTTTTGTGTCTATTCTCGCGGCCATGTATCCACTTCCCATTTAGGTGTCTCTGCCAGTTGGTTACATTTCATGACTCCACTGCTACCAGCTTTCCTTTTAGATGAAATAATTGAGATGCGTAATGCTTATGTCGAAAAAACACCTAATCACGATGCAAGTAGTTGACATGCGGATTTTAATTTTTTATTACTATATTTATGATTGATAATTTCCCATTCGCGTGTTAATCACTTTTATATATAAAATTCGTGTGTTCGTTTTTTTTTACTATGTTTGTGACTGATATTTTCTTAATAGCATGTTTGTTATACTTTTAAAGGCCTGTAAGGCTCATGGTATACGTCACACACCGATGCTACGAATAAGAAACTAAACAAACATATTATACAATGTACACGAGAAAATTGATAAACTCACAGTAAACGAATACCGCATTGTAAATTGTCGTCCCGCCGCATCGCGCGGGTATACATCTAGTATATATATATATATATATGTATGTATATATATATATGTAGGATTAGGTTCAAACGTGAACAATTTCTCCAGCGTGAACTGCGTGAACTGATCTGGGCCCTTGATTTTTATGATCTTGATTATTAAATTGAATGGCATGATGGTAATTAATTGATTAATTGTGACTCTTTAATTAAATGTATAAGGGTACATGTGTAATTACACCATCATAGAAATCAAACCAGGGAAATTGAATAGTTTCCATAAGTTCTTGAATATATCAATTCCTTAATTATTGCAGTTTCAGTTTTAAATATCTATTATTCAATTTTATTCAACAATTTCTTTCAATTTTATATCAATTCCTAACGGAGAAGGAGTAGCGATGTCGGCAGCGGCGGCGGGTCTCGACGGCGAACGGCAGGCGACGGCAAGTGGCGAAAGTGGAAATGGTTATGTTTGTTCGGTTCGTAGTATGCATATTCTGTTTTGGTTCGATTCGGGCAACCCCCCTTCATCTCGGATTTTTTCTAGGGGTCAAAGAAGTACAGATGATTCAAGTGTAAATTTTGTGCATCCCTACGGTTACTACATCACCATGATTGAACCATGATGTTTTTGTGTGATAGATGTTATGCATATTATACATGAATAAATGTCAAATACAAACACTGATGAATGATGAATTCGTGTGAAACTTTCTTGTCATAAAATGATTAACGTTTGCTCTGTTCACATTGATGATGAACTAGGTTTTCCTATGAATGTACAACTGTTTATGCAATAGGTACAACCTGGTCATGCATATTTGTGAATGGTCGTTTATGAATGAAACAATGACTCAGGGATTCTGTTGAAATAATGATGTCAAAATATATATATATAATCTTAGTTTTATGTCAAAATATATTTTTGGATTTATGTATTTTTTTATTTCATAAACTCTTAACATCTGCTTTATTGTGGTTCAATATAATTATTTCGAGATTTGATCATCTAAATTTTTTGCACTTTTAACGAATTTAAAATTTATACTAAAGCCGTATATAAGTTCAATGTCATTATGAACATACCTATTTTGTGAGGTATAATAGAAGTAAGATTGCATACATAATATCGTTATAAGTTATTAAAATTTTCAAGTGATAATTTCAAACCATGCTTCAATTATTATTTTTCTCACATTAATTTCATATTTTTATATCTAAATATTTTTTATATCTATTATAGTGGTCAGTAAAATGTCTTTTCTCAACTATCTTATGGGTCGTTTGTTTTATAATTTTTTTTAAGTAACTGAAATCTAAAAGGAATTGAAATTTGATGGAATTTGATTAAATTCCATTTAAATTTATATTGTGTTTCGTTTTTAAATTAATATATGGAACTAGATGAAAATATGGTATTTTTGGTACTTGACTAACATTACATCGAAAAGTTGAAAAACTTGTTTGGATTATCTTGATGTTGAATGGTTAATCGCCGTCGTTATCAATAGTGGGTTAGAGTTTAGTTTCTTTTCTTATACCATTGTACACACGTGTATTCCGATTATTGGTACAATGTTTAATGCAATGTACACATGTGTATTCTGATTTTGTTCTGTTTTTAATGCGATGTACACATGTGTATTCTGATTTTGCTTTGGTTTTAACGCGATGTACACATGTGTATTCTGATTTTGCTCTGTTTTTAATACGATGTACACATGTGTATTCTGATTTTAACATGATATACACATGTGTATAGCGTCTTTTTTGTGATATCTCCGAATTTTTTGTGTATTGAATGTGTAAGGTTGTTGATGTACACTTGTGAATTATGCAAAATATTAGTTGCTGAGTTTTTTTGTGCTATTATAGGAGATGTCTTAACGAGAAAAGTGGAGATGGAAGGTCGATAAGGATGATGCACGTATGAGGTCGATAAGGATGATTCACATATGTTTGTTTGCTTGGTCGATAAGGATGATTCAGCATACAACGTGGCGAATAGTTGTAAAAGATTATGTTTTTTGTTTTTTCGATTATGTTGGGTTTATTGTTTCTACGAAACTGGAACTTGTAATTATATGTTTTTTTGTTTGGTTTGGAAAACATTATGGAACTTGTAATTTGTTAAATATAAAATAGTTTTATAGGTATTGTTTCTATGCATGTATTCTGTAGCTAATTACACATATGTATGATTCTGAGTACACATGTGTACTGTTCTATTTATATCCAAGTACACATGTGTATACCATTGAAATATGAAGGTTACGTGGATCTTAAAAATCAAAATTTGAATTCTGTTGATGAAATCTGAAATAAAAATTAAAATTGAAATAAGGTGATTTGTTGTTTGTTTTCATAATTATCTTATTAATAAATAAAACATAATGTGGATAATGAATTTAAAATAGGAAAGATGTAACTTAATTTAATTATTAAAATAATGATTTAAATCTAATTTTTTGTATAATTACAATCCTACCCTTAACAACTAAAAAGGAAATCAAGGGTCCAGATTTGTTCACGCAGTTCACTCTTGGGAGGTTGTTCACGCTGGAACCCTACCCTATATATGTATGTATATATATATATATGTATGTATATATATATATGCACAACATTGTGTTTCTTTTGAACGTCTAAATTTAATCTCGCAACCCCTTTTGGACATAATCGGTTTGTGCCATCCTGCAACAAGGTGGATATCCACATTATCATACGATCTTTATGTTTATCACCAAGATGCAGTTTACTTGTCTGAAATGCTGAATCTACCGACATATCATTAACTAGGAGTCGTATCTTCCATCAGATACTATTCATGCGAAGACATAATCAAGTTGGTTCCTATCATTTCTCATATAAGATCATGTTTAATTAATTTTAATATTTTTTTTAATAATCACATCTCATGGTCTCGGAAGTATTTTAATACTCCCCCTTAAAATTTTATTTATGTACAACCATTTAATGAAGAACTGTATTTACAAATCAAAGTCTTCCACACCAGGCACACAAAAACATATGTCAGCCAGAAAATGAGTGCACAACCAGGTTAGATACCATAACCAAACCTGTGATTTTCCTTTTCAAACTAGAATTTGAAACAACCACTGATAATAACCGGTGTTACTAACAGTCCTCCTTGGATGTTCCTACACTCATAAGCAATTCAGTTAGAGAGTGGAACCCAAGCCATCGTAGACTTGGGTAATCCCCTTTCATCAAAATAAGAAACCTCTCGATATGCCAAATCTTTTCCCTCATTGATTTCTTTTACACCTATTGGTTTAACTCGCCAAACCTGTGTTGGTTTAAAAATTTTGTTTGTAAAAGAATTAAAGTTTGAAATAATTTTATGTTTAAGACCCGGAGGGAAAGATTGAGGTTTTGATGAGTTGATCCTTTTCATCTTTAAATCATGTGAAACTGGCTTCACATGTGGAGACCTGGATGAAAAGTTTTTCATCTGATCTTTCAAAGATGTGTGATTTTTACCTTTTGATCCGGAGAAGCAATACTGGTTTCCTTTACCGTCTGGATCGTGTCGTTCTGGGCATTGTTTGAGCACATAACCTTCTTTTCCACACCTAAAACAAGCCTTGAATGGCTTTTGAGACTTTGCAGTTCCGTGTGATGCAACTAGGGGCGGGGATTGCTTTGAGCTTGACTCAGCATGTTCACAAACGTGATGTTTGACAAATTCATATGATATTTTGATCTTTGACTCCCCAAGACTTTCATTTGTCTTTGATTCATCATCTGAACTCGTGCAATCATCAATGTGGAAGTCTTTTTCCAACGGATCTTGATTTACTAGACTTGCAGATTTATTTGGGGTTGTTGGTTCTTGAACACCCGATGGTTCAAGGTTTTCAACCTTTCTACCAGCATCTGTTACTGACGTTTCCGAATCACTTGAGCTTCCTTCGCCACCTTTTGAAGTTGTGGTGCTAGATTCTTCACTGCTACTTTCTTCATTTAGCTCTTTCTCTGACTCTGAGGTACCTGTATGAGATGGAACAAATTCTGGAATTTCCTCAGTGATGAATTTCCCGAATCTGTTTTGTTTCAATTCTGGAACAAACACAGGAGGTTCACACACAACTTGTTCATCACAAAAAGCAGATTTTAAGTCAACACATTTTAAAGTTTTGTTTGATTTCTCACAGTTCCAGGCGAACCAGTTAACAGTAGTATAACTATCGCCTGAATACCCTATTCCTATTTTCGTGCCACCACAATCCTTATCGCACACATCCTCCTCACGCTCAATCACCTCTACACTACTTTCAGAAACGTTAGAAATTTTATCATTTTCACAATTGATATTTTGAGCAATCAAATCATTTTTATCAATTAAATCGTTGTCAGGATGAGGAGTTGGTATAGGCACATAGTTTTTGCTATGTGGTGGAAAGAAGTGTTTTCTTTCATTTCCTTGCCTATCCTTATACCCGATCCCATCTTTTACATACGTCGGTCATTGGCAGTTTTTGATGTCAGTAAATGCCTTTTGACTGACATTCCATTTGTCGATTATAATTTGTAATTTATTGTTTTCGTTCAAAGATTTTTCTAATCTTTCTGTTAAATCATTGATGATAAAATCTTTTCTAAAAACGAATTCTTTTAGAGTTTTCATTTCAGCTAAAGTTGAATTCAACTTTCTCTGATATGCGGCCTCATTTTGTTTGAGTTCTTTATTGAATTTTAAAGCTTTGTCTTTTTCCCTCATAAATTCAAGATTAAGATACATATAGTGTGCCACGACGTCTACGCATGATTGTGTGCATAACTTTACTTTAAATTCGTGCGGAATGTTGTTTACCAAGTCCTTTCTTCCTTCTCCTTGCTAGATTCTGCATGCTAGGCTTCAAAAGGCGTCTTCTCTTCATTCTTTCTACCTGCTTCACTGAATCCTGCATCCACCTTCTCAAACTGCTTCACCTTATCATCCTCCTCAGTAACTTTCTTCCTATTATCAGTTGTTGACTTTGCAATTTCCACCATTTCTTTTTCACTTAAAGATGTTTTTGCAGGACTTGCTGGAAGATTATTTAGAATCCTGGCTGAAACAAATGACGAACTTCCTACACTGATTGGAGAAGTGAAACCCATGTTAGTAGGTGTTGTTGGACTTGCTTTTGGAGTAACACCAATCTGATTCACCGTCATTTCAAGAGATTTCAAAGCGTCCACCACATCTGTCAGCATTGTAGGATACATTATAAAGTCATTTCTAATCTTCATGCACCGCATACTCCATTCTTTTGATAGTGAATCTAGCAACCTTTTGATTTTAGCACTGTTGGTAACAGGAATTCCAGCTTTCTTCATCTTTCTCAGCAAATTCATGAACCTTGTAATATGATCAGACAAACTTTCACCACGAACACTTCTAAAGTTATCGTACTCCTTCTGAATTTCATCCATGTTTTTTTTATAAAGCCTGAAAAAGATTTGTCTCAACTTAAAACCCGGTTCAAGTTACTTCAAAAATTAAACCAGTATCAACTCCAAATATTAGTAGTACTTGGTTCAAATGAACTTGAAATGCCTGGCCCGGTGAAATTCTGCAAACACAAGTTAATTTTAAAAGGCCAAAAAATAAACTATGAATACCCGGCCCAAAACTGATCAAAAATCTAAGCCCATAAATTTTTTCTTAAGACCCAGCACAAAACTGATCAAAATTCTAGGCCACGAATAAAAAAAATTAAGACCCGACCTGTTATCATTTCTTGAAATTGTTAATTTTAAGTGGCATAGGATTCTGATTTCAAATTTTAAATAAATGACATTGATGTCTCTTGTTGTATTCCCGAGACTTCCTTTTTCCAAAAGCTGTCACCTAATTTTTTATTTAATATTATTTTTTTAATTAATTGAACGGATGTCAAGAAGTAACTTAACTAAATTTGATAAAAATTTGAACCCCAAACCCGAAAAGAGCCGTCACCACTCTCTCACTTTATCTTATCTTCTCTAAATCTATTCTCTGTGAAACAAAACTCAAAACTCAAAGCCCTAAAAACAAACACTTCATCCACTCGATCTCTCTCAGTCTACCACCCACAAATACGCAGGCCAGACAATGGTGGTGACAGGGTGGTTGTACGTTGGAGGAGTTTGGTGGAAACGAAGGCGCAGTTGGTGGTGACCAGAGTTGTTGTGTGATGGTGAGGTATGGAAGGTGAAGGTGAACGCAGAGGTGATGACGATGATGAAGTTAAAGATGGTGGGAGGTTGCGTTCAAGATTTAATTTCGCCGGAAAAGTAATTACGCCGGAAAAGTTAATTTCGCCGGAAAGTTGCCGGAAAACACAAATACGCCCGAACTTTCAATAAAAATGCTATATTCAAAATAAAATCGCTGTATTCAAAAGTAAAAACGTTGTATTCATAAAAAATCGCCCAGAAACTTCAAAAACTCTTCTAAAACCTTCTGATTTGAGCCGAAACCTCTTTAAATGATATAAAATCACTATGAATCTTTCAAATAATACTAGTCTCAACTCACAATCAACAAACACATAATTTAAACCTTTTAAAAACAAGATTTTTGAAGAAAAAATGAATAAAATCAAAAACCCTAAAAGTTTCAAAACTTTTCAAACAAAAATCAGATTTTTAGGATGAATTTGAAACATAATTTAAACCTTTTAAAAACAAGATTTTTGAAGAAAAAATGAATAAAATCAAAAACCCTAAAAGTTTCAAAACTTTTCAAACAAAAATCAGATTTTAAGGATGAATTTGAAGATTGTTGAATCCCAAATTCGAGTACCAAGCTCTGATACCAAATTGTAGGATCAAATCGAGCCAAAATCTGATTTTGTATATTAATCAAAGATGAACACACTCAAAAATATATCTTTAAAACCCTTGAAATTATTTTTAAAATATGAATACAATTTAGCCCCCAAATCTTTCTCTAAATGTGTGTTCCCCTAAAACCCTAATCATCTCTTTCTATATATAGCCTAAACAACTTTGGCTAATTACATTAAAGACCCTAGAGATTAAAACTTACCAAAAGTAGCAATAAACATGAAGACTAATTAAATAAGATAATAAATATATTTTGTTTAAAACAAAATATATTTAATTATCAAAAGCAATAAAACTATCATATCTTGAATGTTCACACGCCATATCTTTCTTCGATCTTCTCGTGTCGACTTGATCGTTGACTTTGAC
The DNA here is from genome assembly GCA_030545235.1 of Helianthus tuberosus. NCBI lineage: Eukaryota > Viridiplantae > Streptophyta > Magnoliopsida > Asterales > Asteraceae > Helianthus > Helianthus tuberosus. The sequence goes on from CM060393.1 coordinate 152,261,706, forward strand.
TTGTTGGCGTTGACTTTGTTGACTTGATTTGTTGATAACATTAGACTACATATTTTAGATCCAACACCTTAAAATCACTTTGATTTGCATTCATGTTTTGACACTTGTTAGGTGGAGGGCCGATTTAGGTACAAGCATATAGTTGTGCAATCACCCGTTTGCCTTTTGTGTGTCTAGCTTATCTTTGCTAGTGCTTACTTGTAGCCGAGAGGAGATATTTAGTGAGGGGTGTGTTACTTGAGTGTTAGGAAAGGGTTAGTAGAAGGATGACATGTTTATGCTTGATTTATGTTGATCGCTTGTGCACTTGAAAATGGTTTTTGATGGGTTGCTTGGGGCAAGCAATGGTTAAGTGTGGGGATGTGACGGGTGGTCCATAGGACAACCCTTAAGTGTGTTAAAAGACGAATTAATCTCTCATTTAATCATGTAATTGTCTTTAATTAGATGACTACAGTTGCTTATGTTTCAGGTGCGTTTGTGAGCTTAAAACGAGGGAAAACGCTGCTGTGGATGGAATGGAGTGGAACGAGAGTCGCAAGGATGGAAAGAAGAAACAAAGGAGAAGACTCAGGGGTCCACCGTAAATTACGGTGGCTACCGTAATTTACGATAGCCCCTAAATGTGCCAAATTTCCACCGTAAACCAGTAGTGTTCCATGGTAATGACTTGTAGGCCACCGTAAATTACGGTACCTACCGTAATTTACGGTAGGCTCTGACGCAAAATGTGTAACTTCCCCTTTTAATTCCGTTTTCAAGTGTGTTTTCACCTATCTCATCATAGGGGATGTTTCTCTGGAGTTCTTGGGCGATTTTTAGCTTTGGCAAGTGTTTGTGAACAATTTCTAACATTTCGGTTTGTATTTCGATTCGTTTAAACTTCAATCTTGATGTTATAATGATCGACCAAACAATGTCCGGCTAAACTTTCGGTGATCATCATAGGTGAAGGTTTCTTTATGACTTTTGCGTGTATAATCTTATTTCTAGAATAATGAACTTGGTTTGTTGCTATGTTTGTTATGGTGCATGAATGTTTGATTGTAACTTGTTAATTGGTGTTTTGATCCTAGTCTAAATCGTACGTTCTTGGTGTCGTTGACAATCGAGATATCACGGGAAGGGTTAAGGTTGTTTATTGATTAATTGATCATCGGGTAACAACCTCGCGTTTATATAATCCGAGTACTTCGTTCCCTTTTATCACAACAAATGTTTATGCATGAGTTATGTCTATGTAACTCTTTTTAGTTGAATTTATGCACAATTGTTAATGGAAACCGGAACCTAAGATGGTCATTTTCTCATAATCTAATTAACAACCAATTTTGATTTGCAATTTAGTTAGTAATTTAGTTCTTAAAACCAAACATCCAAACTCTTGAATTTTAATTTCTGCAAATTAGTTTAATTGTAGTTAATTCACAAAGCTATAGAATCAACACACTTTCCACAAACTCCCTGTGTTCGATACCCATTTGTTGCTATCTACTAGTTGTAATTTGGATTAAATTTGCGTGTGACTACGACAGGACGTCACCAAACTCAAATTGCCTGCGATAAGAAACTCATCGAAGTCAAAACCCCATCTGGTGAAATGCTCACCATCCATTGAGATTTACACTATGGCTTGCCTGAGAAGGTGTCTCTACTCAAGGCATCCAAGTGTGTAAAAAGCAGATGTGTCATTTACATGGCACAGGTGACGATTGACGAGCTGAAGCCCAAGATATAAGACATCTCAGTCATCTCTGATTATCCTGATGTATTCCTATAAGAGCTACCAAGTCTACCACCGGAGAGACAAGTGGAGTTTTGGATTGATATTTTACCAGGAGCTGCTCCTGTAATAAGGGCTCCATATCGGCTAGCACCAACAGAGATGAAGGAGTTGAAGACCCAACTGGATGAAGTTTTGGAGAAAGGTTTCATTCAGCCTAGTTCTTCACCTTGGGGAGCTCCTATCTTGTTCGTCAAGAAGAAGGATGGGTCAATGCGTATGTGCATTGACTACTGCGAGCTAAACAAGATAACAATAAAAAAATCATTATCCTTTGCCCATGATCGACGATTTATTCGATCAACTTCAAGGGGCTAGTTACTTCTCCAAGATCGACTTGAGATCGGGATACAATCAATTGAAGGTCAGGTGTGAAGAAGTTCCAAAGACTGCCTTCAGGACAAGATACGCTCACTACGAGTTTCTAGTGATGCATTTTAGGCTCACAAATGCACCTGCAGCATTCATGGACCTCATGAATAAAGTCTGCAAGCCGTATCTAGATAAGTTTGTCATTGTCTTTATAGAAGACATACTTATCTATTCTCTTATTCAAGCTGATCACGAGAAACATCTTCGGTGCATCTTAGAGTTGTTAAAGCAGGAAAGGCTTTATGCAAAATTCTCCAAGTGTGAATTCTGGCTCAGATAGGTCCAATTCCTTGGACACATGATTAGTCTGCATGGTATCCAAGTGGATCCCACTAAAATAGAAGCCATCATGAATTGGGAAGCACTAAAGACACCATCTGAGATACGTAGATTCTTAGGAGAACTTCTCAAGAATAGGCACTCCTTTGACTACCCTGACCCGCAAGAATGTCAAGTTTGACTAGGGTCCCACGTAGCAAGAATCCTTTGAGATTTTAAAGCACAACTTTAGAAATGCTCCAGTCTTGACTTTACCTGAGGGTATTGAAGACTTTGTTATCTATTGTGATGCTTCGCACACCGGCATGGGTTGTGTGCTTATGCAGAGAGGAAAGGTAATTGCCTATGCATCACGACAACTAAAAGTTCATGAAAGGAATTACACCACCCACGACTTGGAGTTGGGTGTCGTTGTGTTTGCACTGAAATTGTGGAGACATTACTTGTATGGCACAAAGTGTATTGTATACATTGACCATAAAAGTCTCCAACATCTATTTAACCAAAAGGATTTAAATATGCAATAACGCCGCTGGATGGAGACTCTACATGATTATGATTGCGAGATTCGCTACAATCCCGGCAAGGCCAGTGTGGTTTCCGATGCACTGAGTCGCATGGAAAGGGTTAAGCTGATTCGGATGAACGCCAAGAGTATCGAACTCAAGATTAGCTTAAATGAGAAGCTATTAGATACGCAAAAGAAAGCCTTGTTAGAGGCATATATTAAGTGAAGGATTGGGTGGAACTGTTAATCAGTTATCACCTGGAAAAGATGGAATCCTTAGATTGAATTATTGAATCTGGGTTCCAATCTTTGGAGGGATTAGAGATCTAATGCTCCAGGAAGCACATAATTCTAAATATTCTGTTCATCCTGGAGGTGACAAAATGTACCAAGATTTGAGGAAGAATTATTGGTGGATGGGTATGAAGAAATCCATAGCCACCTACATAGCTAAGTGTCTGACTTGTGCACAAGTTAAAGCTGAATATCAAAAGTCGCCAGGACTTCTACAACCGCTTGAGATTCCCACATGGAAATGGAAAATGGTAACTATGGATTTGATTACCAAGTAACCTAAGACCAAACGTGGCAATGACACGATTTGGGTCATCGTTGATAGGCTGACGAAGTCAGCGTACTTTTTGCCAATCAAGGAGACGTATAGTTCTGATAAATTGGCTAAATTGTATGTGTACGAGATTGTGTCCCTGCATGGTGTGCCAGTATCTATTGTATCTTATAGAGATACTAGATATACATCACACTTCTGGAAGAGTTTCCAACAATCATTATTAGGGGTGTTAAACGAGTCGTGTTCACAGGTTGGCAGGTTTAACCCGACCCGAACCTGAAAATTTTAGACAAATCCGAATCCGAACCTGACCCAAACCCGAAAATCATTTCATACATATGAACCCAAACCTGACCCGAATATTCGCAGGCTGACCCGAACCCGACCCGTTCAGCCCGAATTTTGTAATTTTTAATATTTTTCAGCAAATTAATCTATTAAAATTAACATCTACTGCAAAATAAACACAAATTCGAAAATAAAATTACATTAAAATCATAAAATCTTATGTCAGTTTCTATTTTTAAGTTATACGTATAGCATAAAATACACACCAAATTTAATTTATAACATAAACATATTGTAAAAAAATATAATATTATGGAAACGGGTTAAACGGGTCAACCCATCAACCCGACTGGGTTGACCCGAACCTGACCTGTTTAGCTAAACGGGTTGGCAGGTTCAACCTGAAACTGACCCGAACCCGTTTAGACTAAACCCAAACCCACGAATTTCGTGTTAGGTTTGTGTCATGTTTTCAGGTCGTGTTAGAAATTCACACCCCTAATCATTAGGCACGAGATTGAACTTTAGTACGGCTTATCATCCTCAGACTGATGGATAGAGTGCGCGCACTATCTAAACTTTAGAAGACATTCTTAGGGCATGTGTAATTGACTTGGGTGGTAGTTGGGATGACCATCTTCCCCTAATAGAATTCTCTTACAATAATAATTGTCATACATGCAGTAAGGATGCTCCTTTTGAGGCCTTGTATTTGAGAAAATGTCGAATGCCAGTTTGTTGGGCTGATGTTGGGGAAGCCCAACTATCTAGACCAGAGATTGTCCTAGAGACCACGGATAAGATTGTGCAACTCCGTGATCGTCTCAAAGCTGCCAGAGATAGGCAGAAAAGTTATGCAGACAAGAGGTGTAAACCTCTTAAGTTCCAAGTAGGGGACAAGGTCTTACTAAAGGTATCACCCTGGAAAGGTGTGATGGATTTTGGAAAGAAGGGCAAGTTTAGCCCGAGATATATCGGACCATTCGAGATAGTTGAATGTGTCAGATCAGTAGCTTACAAGCTTAAACTACAGAGGAGCTTAGTGGAATTCACGATGTGTTCCACATCTGTAAGTTAAAGAAATGTCTAGCTGATGAGTCGCTAGCAATGTCACATCACGATGTGTAAATTCACGAAAACCTGAGGTTTGTTGAGAAACCGATTTCCATCAAGGATCGACAGGTTAAGAACCTCCGAAGGAAGTTAATACCTATTGTAAAAGTTAAATGGAATGCCTTTCGTGGCCCCGAGTATACATGGGAGGTTGAGTCCACTATGCAACAAAAGTACCCCCAACTTTTTGAATAAAATCTCAAGGTCGAGATTTCTTTTAAAGGGGTGAGGATGTAATACCTCGTAAAACCGTGTAGAATTATATAATGATACGTGTCCATAAACTCTCAATTGTGCCTAATATAGGACGAGAGGGACTAATTTTGACAATGTTAGAAAATTTGAATGTAGAGGGACTAAAGGTGTCAACATGCAAATTTTTTTCCTCTGAGTGACCCTTTACGGACCGCAAGACCTTTGTCTTTACGGTCCGTGAGCAGTTGAAATTATTGTATTTGGCCATTGTATACGGACCGCAAGGCCGTATACCTTACGGTCCATAAGGAAGGGAAAACATGTGTGCGCAAACTAGCTTATGGACCGTAAGCCTTTAGCCTATACGGTCCGTAAGGACCGTATCTGGGCAGATTTGTTTGGGCTCCAAGGCATTATACTCTCTTGCCACCTTGCACACACAATGCTACCTTTTAGCTGCTTACAACACATCCATATACACCTGGAAGGATCCTAGACCACCCCATACACTTGTCTTAATCTCGTTCCAACTCCTTCAACTATAAATAGTCACCTTATGTGAACTCATTCCTTGCACCTTTTCTTCATTTCTTCTCTACTTGTTCTCTGGAAGTTCCTGAACATATAGGAGCACCCCTCTGAGTTCCAAACATTCTAAGGATCACTTTTAAGTGTTCCTTTCCAGTTCTTTTCGTTTTTATAGGCTTCTATACGATGAAAGTCAAGCAAATTAACTTTTCCTTTGACTTTTGGTTTAGACCATTATAGTCCAGCCATTGTTTGAATTGAACATGGCTACGTGATCATAATAAGGTAGGTGTTAATCCCTTAAAAGGGCACCTCCTAGAAATCACGTTAGATTAGTCAAATGACGGGGTCAAAGTTAAGTTAATTAAAAAGTCAAACGGCAGATTTTCGTAAAACTTATAAAATGAACTTGTAATTTTTTTAACTCATGTTTTTTAACATTAAATCAGTTGGTAATTAATATTAGAACATGTATAAACATGTTCAGCCTGTCATTTCCAGTTTACATGTCGGTTCGCAACCGAAAGTCAAGCAGTTTAACTTCTACTTTGACTTTCGATTCTGACCCGATTTAGCAACATTAGCTACTGATTATTAGTTGTATTATGATCATACTATAGTGTAGAATAACCCTCTGAGGTTATACTACTTGATCATAATCAGATTCTGAGTTTTTACACAAGTTCATATAATATGCCCAATTATGACCAAAATGCCCCTTTTGTGCAAAGCTTGGTTTTAACCTATGATGAACTTGTAAAATGAATAAGCTATTGATATGTTATTATAATTAACATATTTTGGTATAATAAATCTGTTCATAACCTAAGTTTTAGTACAAGTTCATAAATAATGTTATATTATGAATAAAATGCCCTTACGGCGCATAGTTTGGTTTTAAACCATAAAAGTCATATACATTTGATTACCTACTGACTTGGTAACATGTTAAAAGTATTTTCGCATATTGAACTTGTTTATGGCTCATCCAATTACCCGATATCTCCTATGAGCTTACAGTTGAGCTTGTGTAACTAGTTTACGTAAGTTTACCGAAACGGGTCAAGTCTTTTCAAATTCATTTCAAATTCCATAATGTATATCGTTTACCTATAGTATACAACTCTTAGTACTTGTGGGGTTTAAACTACATCCTATCCGGTCATCGATTAATCAAGCGTATTGTACCATTTTTGTTAATTTAAGTTAACCGGTCCAAGTCTATGACTTGAATATGACCCGTTAACATTCTAATTGGTTATTATACCATTCATTCCAGACTAAGGCATTCCAGTAGATTGCAACCAAGATTAGTTAATTGATAACGGCTGTGCTTATTTTCCCTATACGGGCTTTGGATACGGTAAATTATTACCGCTTGGTCGGGTATAGGATCATATGTCGGATTGTGACTAGAAAATCTGCATAACTCTTTTTAATTTGTTTTGTCTGATAACTTATACATCGGGGTTTAACGCGACCGTGTCCTGGATATCCTCAGTTCATTTTAATTGCTAATGGCCACAACTTAAGCATGGTGTGTAGGCATACACCCGACATATTCTATTGCTATTATGAAATGTTTTTCTACCCAAATTGGGGATACCCCTTTGTGGGTTAAAAGTGGCGTGTCGGTTAATCATGTTATCGGTTTCTATACCGAGCCCCATATGTGTTGACAGACATGTAAAACTGTATACAAGATAATTATTATTGCCCCAAGTAATTTACAAAAATTACATGTGCTTTGTGCACTTAAAACAATTTTGAAATGTTTTCAAGTTGTATAAGTTATTTGTATTTACCAGTGTAAACTGACGTATCTTCAAAACACTAAGTGACAGGTTGCAAGGTTACGAAATAGGCTGGAAGTGCCGATAATGCTTAAGAGAAATTTGCAACTCCTTTGCATAGAAGCCTTTTAGTCTGTTATCTCTTTTTGTAAATTTACGATCCGGATGTGGATCTTTGATACAATATCCGTCTGGATAATATTTTAAACACTCGGACAATTATGTTTGTAATAGAATTTTAACTCCAAGACTTCCACTTTGGTATATTGTGTATTTGTTATCAATCTCGTCACGTATCCCCCAATCGGGCCCACCGGGTGTTGTTGAAATACCGGGGTGTGACAGGTTGGTATCAGAGCCAACGTTTGAGAGGATTAAACACTAGCCTTTTGTGTTTAATCTCAAAGATCACAATAGCACATTCCTTAGATTTTCTGAGTCTAGGCATTGACCTAGGATTAACTACTATCTTAACTAATATATATATGTATATATATATACGTATATATATATATATATATATATATAGGAGTAGGTTCAAGAGTGAACACTAGTGTAGTTTGCGAACTGAGCGAACTAATCCTAGCCATACATGTGTGTAGATCAATGGCTAAGATTTGATGATGAAATACACTAGTGTATTTTATGATTTGATAATGAAATCCTAGCCATCCACGTGTGTAAATTAATGGCCAAGATTTGTTCACTCAGTTCGCAAATACATCAGTGTTCACTATAGAACCCCACCATATATATATATATATATATATATATATATATATATATATATATAAGTTCTTCATTTTTGACAGGAATTGAATCATGCCGGCAAGATTTAGAGGCAAAGGCAAGAGACCAATGCGAGGAGGTCCATCAGGACATGCACCTTCGCTACCGCATAGCTCGGAACACCAACAATACTTGATTGATTCCTGTTCGTCTCAATCTGCGAGACATTCTTTTTCTCATAACTCATCACCATCTCACCATTCCCACGATTCACATCACTCCCACCAATCCCATCACTCACATTCCCATTCCTTTCATGGGTCATTTGACCCGAACCAGTATATCAACACCCCTCCAGCTGCTCAAAACCAGCTGGACCAACCAAAGCAGCTGGACGGAGAATTTGGGACATATTTAAAAAATTTTAATACGTCATTATGTCATATTTATTTTTAACTACGTTTTGATATAACATTTATAAGAATGTGAGTCATATTCTATTAATATTTTTATAAACTCAATATGACTTGGTTTTCATAAAATTTATATCAAAGCAGAGATAGATGTGTGTAGAGCCCTAAATTTAAAGACGTACTTTGGCACTTTTAAAAATCTTGGGGTTAGACTTAGGGGAAATGGATAGGAAAGCTAATGTGGAGTGAAATTTTAGAAATGGGAGAGATATGGTTTTGTATGCCCATATATATATATATATATATATATATAGAGAGAGAGAGAGAGAGAGAATTTCATGAGAAAACTAATTAAATATGAGAAAACCAAAAGACCATAAAAAACTTAAAAAAATACATCAATTTTTTTTAACATTTTTTTGGCTGTAAGTCTAGCATTTGTAAGATAAGAAAAATATAATTAGTGTTATACATATGCAAGTAAGTTATGTTGCATATGCAATTTAGCCATAGGGTTTAAGTTTTCGGTTTAGTTTATAGGGTTAGATTTTTTGAGGGTTTAGGTTTTTGGTGTGGGGGGTTAGGTTTTTGTGGGATTTGAGTTTAGAGTTTGGGTTTTAGGTTTTTTTTTGTTTGTGGGGGGGGGGGGGGGTAAGGGGGTTTAGGGTTTTTCATAGTGTTAGATATGTATAATACTACTTTTTTTAATTATTTTATATTTTAAAAATGTAGATTTACAGATAAAAAAAATTTAAACTTTTTTAGTTTCTTATTTATATGAATTTTCTCGTAATTCATCCCCATATATATATATACATATATATATATACACACACTTTTCTTTTGTTTTTATTTATCTCATTGTTACTTTTCCTGCTAAGCTAAAGAAATTTAGAAATTAAAAAATGATAAAATGGTTTTTAGATCCTATATGATGCATTTTCTTTATGTCATGTACGTCATATTTTGTTAATGTTGGAAACTAATAAATATTATTATTTGTAATTAAAATGATATAAATAAACAAAATATTTGTGCTTTTAATTGTTGCATCCTTGACTTTGAGAGTTGTTCTAAACATTTTGACATTAAACAAGACATTTTTGTTGGTTATTGATAACTGACTTATGTAACGGGGCTATGTGTTATATGATAAAAGCATGGTGGATACGTCGCTGGTACTTCCTATATATAAGTGCTTTTATTATATTATACATTGTTGCGTTACCTAAACCACTTGACAAAGACATGAAATATTTTATACAAAGACACAACATTGTTTTACAAACTACATATTTTATACAAATTCATTTCCACTTGGTTATTTATTTAACCATGCATATTTCTTTATTATCATTTGATTTTCTTATCGATTTTCACATGATTTTATAAAGATGACATTTTACAAGATTCATGACTACCTTTTTGGATAAACCCTTCTTTAAACTACAAGTCACGAATCCTGCAAAAACAAAACCTATGTATCTCACATGCATTTTTATGCTGACGTACCTATTTTCGCATGTGTTTCAGGTGCTAATGCATGATGATGTTTGTGCTTCACTTAGGCGAACTTGGGCCTTAGTGACTTAAAAGACAGTATTATGTTATGTTTTGTGTGAACTCCAAGACAATGTAAACTTTAATCTTAATAATACAAAAATTTAATTACCATGGTTGTTGAAACAATAATTCTGTCGCATCACTCCCCGATGTTTCCGCCGCGGTTTGTTGTTTTAACGCGGTCGGGGTGTGACAGAAGAGTTGGTATCAGAGCCAATGGTTGTAGGGAATTAGGTTATTAGTAATGCTTGACCTAGACTATAACTTTCTAGGACCCTAACACAAGTTTACTTGTGTTTAGATCTTAAAACAATACACGTCACCTATCCTTAGGTGATTACCAAAACATGAACACAAATTTCCTAAATGATTTTGAAATCAATCATCTATCCTTAGATGATTTCTTTTGGCCATGTGCCCTCCGAATTTTCAAAATCTCGTCAAAGTTTGGGTCTAAATAATGTGAACACGTGCAAACTGGAAGAGTGGATGCCTGTACCCTGAGTTTTCTGTCTAAGACTAGAGTGTTCGTACAAATCCACAGTATCGGACCAGTCACTCTTACCTGGGCACTCTTGGGGTGAGTGTCCACTTATAGGCGAGCATGTCTTCGGTGATACATTATTATGACCTATTTACTTTGATTTGTCACTGTGTGTCGTTTGTTTGCTTTGTGGTAACAAACAAATCACCACCATCCTTTTACTTTGTCGATTTTATTGATATCTTATTTCTTTCATCACATCATCTCACTCGTTTTCTCCCATGTTTCCTCTTTTAGAATGCATCCTCGACGTAACGTTCAGCAACCTGATGCCAAACTGGCGGCTTTTATAGCACAGCAAATGGTTGCTATGCTACCGAATCTCATAACTCAATTAAACCAAGCCAACAATAACAATAATGCACCTGCTCCGTGCAATTTCAAAAGTTTTAACTCGGCTAAACCACTCAAGTTTAGTGGTTCTGAAGGAGCAACAGGGCTTCTCCAGTGGTTTGAGAGTCTTGAGAGCACTTCCCGCCATGTTCAGCGTCCGAACAACCGTAAGGTCGAGTTTGCTTTGAGTGTATTCCAAAAGAGGGCTCTCACCTGGTGGAATGGGGTAATGAGAGACCGAGGTGCTGATGTTGCTTTTGGTCAGACATGGGAGGAACTCAGAGCTCTCATGATGAGAGAATTTTCTCCTCGTCACGAGCAGAGGGCACTTGAAGATGAGTTCCATGACCTGAAACAAGACAGTGGTGAACACCGGGCTTACACAGACAGATACGAGGAGTTAAGCTTGCTCTGTCCTATAATGGTCACGCCTTTTGATAAGGCTATTGAAAAATACATAGACGGTTTGCTAGATCCTGTTCAGGATATTGTCACTGGCAGCAACCCTACTACCGTCCGTCAGGCCATTGAGCTAGCTGCAACCCTTACTGAATCGCAAGTCAAGAAGGGTAAACTCCACAGAAAAGGGGATAAGAAGCAGAAACAGTCTGATAACACCAAGGAGCAGAAGGGTAAGAAGGCTGCTGAGTCTTCAAAGAAATCGAGGAAGTGTAAGGCTTCCAAAAATTTCGCTGTCACTGCTCAGACTAACCAGGCTGCTCCTAATCAGGCTGCACAACCCGCTGCCAAAACGCAGTATGCTGGTAACGCACCTTTGTGCAACAGATGTAATAGTCACCAGCCACATGTGCAATGCCGCATCTGCACAAACTGTGGCAAGTCTGGTCATCTTGCAAATACCTGCCGCTTTGCTCCTAACCAAAACCAGGCAGCTCAAAACCATGCACAAAACCCTGCCCAGAATCTTGCACGACCTCACTATCCTCCGGGTTCATGCTTCAATTGTTGGGATCTGACCCACTATAGGAACAACTGCCCGAGGTTGGCAAACACAAATCAGGTACCGGCTCGTGGTAGAGCTTTCAATCTGAATGCAAATGAGGCAAGCGCAGAAAACGAAGTGGTGAACGGTACGTTCCTTGTTAACAACCATCCTGCTTCTGTTCTATTTGATTCGGGTGCCGATAAGAGTTTTGTGTCCTTAGCATTTGAGCCATTACTTTCGATGACTAGAACAAAACTAGGAAAGCCCTTGACAGTAGAAGTAGATAGTGGTGAACCTGTTGTACTCGACTCTGTTCTTCGAAATTGCCAACTGAACCTTAACAACCATCTTTTCCCTATTGACCTCACACCGATGCAACTCGGGAGCTTCGATGTAATAGTAGGAATGGATTGGTTATCCAAGTACCATGCTGAGGTGGTATGTTTTGAGAAGATTGTCCGTATTATGCTTTCGACTGGTGAGATCTTAGAAGTTCTAGGGGAGAAACCCGTTAAACTCATGTCTTGTACCCAAGCCCAAAAATACATACGAAAGAAATATATCGCCTTCTTCGCACATGTCGTAGAGGTGAAAGGCAAAGGTAAGACTATCCAAGATATCCCTGTTGTTCAGGATTATCCTGAGGTATTTCCTGAAGAATTACCTGGTTTACCCCCTGTACGCCAAGTTGAGTTTCGCATTGATCTTGTGCCTGGTGCAAATCCCATTGCTAAGTCACCTTATCGTCTTGCACCATCTGAGATGCAAGAGTTGTCTAAGCAGCTTCAAGAGCTTTCTGAAAAAGGATTTATTCGTCCGAGCTTTTCACTTTGGGGCGCTCCTGTCCTACTCGTGAAAAAGAAAGATGGATCATTTAGGATGTGTATCGATTACCGTGAGCTCAACAAGCTTACCATCAAGAATCGATATCCCCTACCTCGCATTGACGATCTCTTTGATCAGCTACAGGGTGCTACTTGCTTTTCAAAGATTGATCTGCGTTCTTGGTATCATCAACTTCGTGTACTCGAAGAAGATATTCCCAAAACAGCTTTCCGTACAAGATATGGTCATTATGAATTCACTATTATGCCTTTCGGTCTAACAAATGCTCCTGCCGTTTTCATGGACTTGATGAATATGCTTTGTAAGCCTTATTTGGACAAGTTCATCATTGTATTCATTGATGATATTTTAATCTATTCTAAGACTCGAGCTGATCATGAGCAACATCTCCGTCTTACAATGGAGCTTCAAAAGAAAGAACAGCTTTTCGCCAAATTCCCCAAGTGCGAATTCTGGCTTAAGGAAGTTCAATTTTTGGGGCACATCGTCAACGAACAAGGTATTCATGTAGATCCCGCCAAAATCAGTGCGATTAAGGATTGGGATACACCTACTACTCCTACCGAGGTTCGTTCATTTCTTGGTCTAGCGGGTTATTACCGCCGTTTCATTGAAAACTTCTCCAAAATTGCGGTTCCTCTCACTGCTTTAACTCAGAAGAACAAACCTTTTGAGTGGGGATCCAAACAGGAAGAAGCTTTTCAGACCTTGAAACAGAAGCTCTGTGATGCAGCTATTCTATCTTTACCCGAGGGTAACGACGACTTTGTCGTGTACTGTGATGCATCCAACTTAGGCCTTGGCTGCGTTCTTATGCAAAGAAACAAAGTCATATCTTATGCATCAAGACAGCTGAAGGTACACGAGAAAAACTACACTACTCATGATCTTGAGTTGGGTGCTGTAGTATTTGCTCTCAAAATCTGGAGACACTACCTTTACGGTACAAAGTGTGTAATGTTTACTGACCACAAGAGTCTCCAGCAAATCTTCAATCAGAAAGAACTTAACATGAGGCAACGATGTTGGGTTGAACTTCTAAACGACTACGATTGTGAAATTCGCTACCATCCTGGTAAGACGAATGTCGTGGCTGACGCATTGAGTCGTAAGGAACGTGTCAAGCTTCACTATGTTTAGGTTCGATCTGACATTCAAACCCACATTTCTCAGGTTCAACATACTTGTGTTACACAAGACTTGATGGGTAAAGAATTACCGTGTCATACTTGGCCTAAGCTTGAACTGAGAGACTTTGGGATATTCTATTTCATGAGCCGTTTGTGGGTCCCAAGTATAAACAATCTTTGCACCTTGCTAATTGATTAAGCTCATAAGTCTCGTTATTCTATTCATCCTGGTGCAAACAAAATGTATAAGGATCTTCGAACCCAGTATTGGTGGCCGGGTATGAAGAAAGATATTGCCTTATATGTTTCCAAATGCCTTACATGTCTTAAGGTTAAGGCTGAACACCAACATCCCTCTGGATTATTGGAGCAACCAGAGATTCCAGTTTGGAAATGGGAAAACATTGCTATGGATCTCATTACCAAGCTGCCACGCACAAAAAGAGGTCATGATGCCATTTGGGTAATCGCTGATCGTTTAATAAAATCAGCACATTTCTTGCCGATCCGTGAGGATCTATCTGCTGACAAGCTTGCTAAAATCAATGTGGATGAGATTGTATCCCGACATGGTGTTCCTTTGAACATTATATATGACAGAGATGCTCGATTCTCGTCTCACTTTTGGAGAACCATGCAATCTACCATTGGTACCCAACTTAATTTTAGCACTGCATATCATCCTCAAACGGATGGTCAATCTGAAAGAACAATCCATACATTGGAGGATATGCTTAGAGCTTGTGTGATTGATTTTGGTGGTAGTTGGGATTCACATCTACCATTGATCGAATTCTCCTACAAAAATAGTTATCACTCTAGCATCAACATGGCTCCTTTCGAAGCTTTATGCGGTCGAAAATGTCGTTCACCGGTCTGCTGGAATGAGATAGGTGAAGCTCAGCTTACAGGACCTGAACTCATTCTAGAGACTACAGATAAGGTCAAGAAGATTCGTGATAACCTTCAGACAGCTAGAAGCCGTCAAAAGAGTTACGCGGATCGACGACGCAAACCCTTAGAATTTCAAGTTGTTGATCAGGTCCTACTCAAGGTATCCCATTGGAAAGGTGTGATTAGATTTGGAAAGAAAGGAAAACTTGCACCACGCTATGTTGGACCATTCAAGATCGTTGAAAGAATCATAAAAGTAGCCTACAGACTAGAGCTACATCCTGAACTTGGAAATGTTCATCCAACTTTCCACGTGTCCAATCTCAAAAAGTGTATAGCTGATGAGAACCTCCACTTGATGAAATTCGTGTTGATAACACAATGCACTTCATTGAGAAACCTATGGAAATCATGGACTGTGAAGTCAAAAGACTCAAACACAAGCGCATACCTATTGTCAAAGTTTGCTGGGAATCTAAAAGTGGCCCAGAGTTCACTTGGGAACGTGAAGATCAGATGAAAGCGAAATATCCACATATATTCTCACAAGTTTCCTCTAAATAAATTTCGGGATGAAATTTCCTAAAGTAAGGGAGACTGTGACATCTGTGCTTGTGTAATTGTTGTACAAACTTTGAACAATTCAATATTAATAAAACAGTGTATTTTGATCCCAATGTTGGTTATTTATGTTTGACATTTTGCACGTTTTGATTTTTGATTGATTTTGAACTCTATATCGCTTTCTGGAAAGTTATACGCAAACTGGTGCGTAAACGTAATTAGTTTAATGCGACAAACACTCTGGAACAGCAACATAAGCTTAACATACCTTAAATAACCTTTACATAACTTAGAAATAAGTTTTGAAGGCTTTGGTATGGCAAAAACAAGTTTATTCGCTCACATGGACTATTTGCGTCAAACTGCAAAAGTCTGCCATTTCGTAAGGCAACGTACAGTCTGGAACTTGATCATAAGCTAAACATACCATATATAACCTAAACATAGCTTAGAAATAAGCTTTGAGTGGTTCGGTGTGCGAAAACATGCTTATTTGATCTTACATGGACTAAAAGTGTCAAAAACGACGTAAGTTTGCATTTACGCGCATATCTTACGTTCTGACCACATCTGGACATCCAAAATTTTTGTACACAATAAAATATTTTTATTTTAGTGATCAGCATGCAAAAATACCATTCGTCGTTTAATTTGGATCGTTTTCGCGTCCGTTTGATTTTCGTCGTAATTAGATGAATAACGCGACCGTACGACCAAACGAGCCGACATCCGAGATTTTTCCGAGCACATTTTGAGTCCTCTATACTTTGACCACCTTATAGAGCCTTGAAAAAGGCTTAACGGGTGTTAAAAGTGCCAAAATAGAGCTCAAACAAGTGTAGGGACTAAAGCTGTTAAATTAGAAACTGTTTGATTTTTTAGGGGCTGTTCTTGCAAGTTCTTGGTGTGTTAACCAAGTTAACACCTCTCCAAGGCTTCTAATCTGCTCTTAACACATGTATGGCTAGGATTTTATGCTTGGAAGTTACACAAACACTTGGAGTGATCCTATGAACTCACAACAAGTATAAATAGCCTAGCATTTCATTTGTTGCAACTCACCCTTGATCTAAATTCTCTAAGTTGAGGTTTTATAACTTCATACCTGAGAATTATAAGATCAAGTTCTATCAAGGACCCTTTGTAAGTTTCCTTCGTTCTTTTATCGCTTTCCTAGCTTAAAAGTCAAACAGTGTTTGACTTTCAGCTTTGACCAGTCAATGGTCAACACAAAGTTCATTTGAAATTTGCAACGTGATTGTAATCACGATGGTTATAATCCTTAGCGATTATACCTACTGATTACCACGTTGACTAGGTGTAGTGACGAGTCAAAGTTTCGGTCAAAATGCGTTTTAGCACGCATTTTGCAACGGAACTACTTTTAGGTATCAAAACACTTTGTTTTGATACCAAATCAGTTTTCTAAGTTAGTTAAACATGTTTTGACATGTTTAACTCGTCACTATTAGTTTAGTGCTTGTTTAGGGTCGTAAGCTAAGCGGTCTAAACAACCGCTTAGACTTTCGAACCCGACCCGTTTGGTCGATCATTAGGATCCGACCAAGCTTGTTTAGTGATCATAGTTGCATAGGGAATAACATCTGAGGTTATACCTTATTATCACGTAGGATTGGTTAGTTATTTGTTAAGTAGCTTGTATGCCCATAGGAAATGACCAAAACGCCCTTTTAAAGCATAAATCCGTATTTTGCATATGTGAACATATTTTTGACATATAATCTGATTTAGTAACATGTTTAGGCATATTTGGGCATGTAAGACTTGACAAAGAACATAGTTAACCATCCGAACATAGTTTTACGCTAACGACGCATTATAGTAGCTTATACTACCATAATGAGTCAAAACGGGTCAAAAGCACTTAGGTAGACTTCCAAATCAGAATGTTAGCTCTATTAAATCATACCATATGAGTTCAAATACTCATTTGTATTTATGGAACATCATTCTATCCTATCTCCCGATTTAGGATCCGACTATTAACATAGTTACCTATACTAGGTGCCTTGTTGATTCCGTGATCCTTGGAGCTTAAATTGGTCTTATTCCCATGACTATTAGGCAATCCCAAGTGAGTATATAGTTCCCCTCTTTTACCACTTTCAAATACTTTGGGGTGGTACAAATGTGCATACTTGTTACTTTCGTGCTTTCATTGCTTTTATGACATAAACATGCTAGTTTCATCTAGTACATATCTAGCACATGCTTTCAATTATGTTTTTGCTATGTATGTTTACTTAGCATGCTAGCACATTGATTTCATAAAACACTTTTGTTGCATATGTTTACTTAGCATATGGACACATTGATTTACATAACATTTTGCTATGTATGTTTACTGAGCATGCTAGCACACTGATTTCATGAACATTTCTACTATGTATGTTTACTTAGCATACTTAGTACATGGTTTTCACATGCTACATTGGTTATGACATTTGCTATGTTTAATCTGGACAATAATACATTCATTAACATTAGCTACGCCGCTCGGTAGTATGTAATGGTACCATAGGACTTGACAAATCCCGTTTCCGACTTCCTAGGTTTGTTTGGAAGTTGGGAATGACAGAATCCGATATACATAACTTAGATAAACCTTTAATTTGTTTAAAGGTTTGTCGCCACAGTCGCAAGGCTTGAATGTATTCGAATAAACATTACTACATAAATGTTTGTAATTATGAAGCATTGTTTTCTACAAAACATAACATTTGATTTAAACTAAGGTTTATTCAAAGACTTGTTTTGTACATTTTCCTACGGGGTTGAGTAAATTCTTTTATTCACCGCACATGACATTTGTTTTCACATTTGACATTATCACATAGTTTGAGTAGATGCTTTCTACTTGTTATCCATTACATTTGGTTATACATGATACAGTTTACACATGACATTGGACATGGTTTATACATAAACATTTTGACATTAAACAAGACATTTTGGTTGGTTATTGATAAGTGAATTATGTAACGGGGCTATGTGTTATATGATAAAAGCATGGTGGATACGCCGCTGGTACTTCCTATATATAAGTGCTTTTATTATATTATACAATGTTGCGTTACCTAAACCACTTGACAAAGACATGAAACATTTTATACAAAGACACAACATTGTTTTACAAACTACATATTTTATACAAATTCATTTCCACTTGGTTATTTATTTAACCATGCATATTTCTTTATTATCATTTGATTTTCATATCGATTTTCACATGATTTTATAAAGATAACGTTTTACAAGATTCGTGACTACCTTTTTGGATAAACCCTTCTTTAAACTACAAGTCATGAATCCTGCAAAAACAAAACCTATGTATCTCACAGGCATTTTTATGCTGACGTACCTATTTTCGCATGTGTTTCAGGTGCTAATGCATGATGATGTTTGTGCTTCCCTTAGGCGGACTTGGGCCTTAGTGACTTAAAAGAAAGTATTATGTTATGTTTTGTGTGAACTCCAAGACAATGTAAACCTTAATCTTAATAATACAAAACTTTAGGATTAGGATCAAATACAAAGGATCCTAATTGTAAGAAGTGTAAGAAGGATTTATAGAGTGACAAATGTCCAATAACCTAAAAAACCCACTACACAAAAAAACCCCACTACAAAAAAAAAACCTTAAACATCCACCACCACCAAAAACCTAAACCCCCACCCCCCCACATCACCAACCCAATTTTTTTTTTGCCGCGGGGGTGGGGGTTTAGGTTTTTGGGTGGTGGTGGGGGTGGGTGTTTAGTTTTTGTTAGATTTTTTTAGGTTTTTGGGGGGTGGGGGTTAGGTTTTTTGGGGGTTTTTTTTGGTGATGTATAGTTTTTTTTTTATTGCCCGGGGGGGGGGGGGGTAGGTCTTTTTTTAGGTTTTTGGGGGGTGGGGGTTAGGTTTTTTGGGGGTTTTTTTGGTGAGGTATAGTTTTTTTTTTTGTTTTTCAGGGGGGGTGGGGGGTTTAGGTTTTTGGGTGGTGGGGGGGTGGGGGTTTAGGTTTTTGGGTGGTGGTGGGGTGGGGTGGGGGTGGGTGTTTAGGTTTTTGGGTGGTGATGTAGTGGGTTTAGTTTTAGGTTATTGGACACTTGTCACTCTATAAATCCTTCTTACACTTCTTACAATTAGAAACCTTTGTAGAATAACTTGACCCCAAAACTTTAATTACCATGGTTGTTGAAACAATAATTCTGTCGCATCACTCCCCGACGTTTCCGCCGCGGTTTGTTGTTTTAACGAGGTTGGGGTTTGACATTGCTGCAACAAGCCTGACGGTTTCTGATACTCCACCTTGACCTTAGCGTAGGTCAATCATTTTCCAACATACGTAGCAACATCATTCTTGAGATTCGGCCGCCAATAGTATTCTCTCAAGTCTTGAAACATTCTGTCCGATCCTGGGTGGATCGAATATCTCTACTTGTGGGCTTCATTAAAGATAACTTCACGAATACCGCCATAGAGTGGAACCCAAATGCGTCCAATGAAGTATAAGGTTCCTTCCTCGTTTGGAACCAACTGTTACTCCATACCCCGGAGAAGTTCAGCTTTAAGGTTCTCTTCCTTCAATGCTTCTTATTGGGCGTCGTGAATACGTGTAGTAAGATTTTTCTGAATCGTCATCTCCAAAGCTCAAACCTTTAAAGTTTTAACTCTTTCCTTTCTGCTTAAGGCGTCTGCCACAAGATTCGCCTTTCCAGGGTGGTACTTGATCTCACAGTCATAATCGTTCAGCAACTCAACCCATCGTCGCTGACGCATACTTAACTCCTTCTGATTAAATATGTACTGCAAGCTCTTGTGGTCTGTGAAGATAGTACATCAAGTACCAAAAAGATAATGCCGCTAAATTTTCAAAGCAAATACCACCGCACCTAATTCAAGGTCGTGGGTGGTATAATTCTTCTCATGAACCTTCAACTGTCGCAATGCATATGCAATGACCTTCTGTCGTTTCATAAGCACGTAGCCCAAACCTTGATGCGAAGCATCACAGTACACTACAAATGCTTCTGTACCTTCGGGCAGTGACAAGATTTGCCCATCACATAGCTTATCTTTAAGAAGTTGAAAGGCTTCTTCCTGTATGTCTCCCCAATCAAAATTATTGTGCTTCTGAGTAAGGGAAGTTAACTGTTGAGCAATCTTGGAAAAATTCTCAATAAACCTTCGGTAGTAACTCGCGAATCCCAGAAACTGACGTACTTCAGTCAGAGTTTTGGGCGCCTCCCAATTTTTGATTGCTTCGACCTTTGATGGGTCTACGTGAATACCATTCTCGTTCACAACATGACCAAGGAACTGTACCTCAGGAATCCAAAATTCGCACTTTGAAAACTTCGCGTAGAGCTTCTCCCTTTTCAACAGCTCCAGAATGGTTCTCAGATGTTGCTCATGCTCCTCCTTCGTCCGTGATTATATCAAGATATCATCGATAAATATAATCACAAATTTATCGAGATATGGCTTGCATACGTGATTCATTAGGTCCATAAAAATTGCTGGAGCGTTCGTTAATCCAAACGGCATCACTAGAAACAGTAGTGTCCATAACGAGTCCTGAATGCTGTCTTCGGTATGCTTTCCTCCTGAATCCTCAACTGATGATACCCAGATCGAAGGTCAATCTTGGAGTAATAACTCGATCCTTGCAACTGGTCGAATAAGTCGTCAATCCTCGGCAGTGGATACTGATTCTTAACGGTGAGCTTATTCAACTCTCTGTAATCAATACACATCCGTAGGGTTCCATCCTTCTTCTTCACCAACAACACGGGAGCTCCCCAAGGCGTGAAGATCGGCCTTACGAATCCTTTATCTAATAACTCCTGGAGCTGCGTAGATAACTCTTGCATCTCGGATGGCGCAAGTCGATATGGTGCCTTGGCTACAGGAGCGGCACCTGGAACCAAGTCGATATGGAATTCGACCTGTCTCTGCAGGGATAATCCTGGCAAGTCTTCACGGAAGACTTCAGGGAAATCCTTTACCAAGGGAATGTCTTCAAGCTTCGGCTCCTCAACCTTCTTATCTACCACGTGTGCTAGGAAGGCAACACATCTTTTTCATAAGCATGTTTACGCTTTCATACATGTTTTGGTCAAAAATCACACAAGGATAATGTAACCAAATCTGACTTTTGTGAGGTATGATGCTTGGTTAATTGGACAAATATATGAACAACAAATTAATGAAATATATGATTGACACCAGGATTTATACGAGGAAAATGCCCTTGATCAAGGTATGATCTCCGGCATAAAAAACCTCAAATAGTGAAAACTGTCACTATCAAGTATATTGAATAAACAAGTTTACAACTTCGGAAGTATTGAGCTTGATACTGTAGGTCCGGCTAGGGGAGGATCTAGTCGCCTAATCCTTGTATACGAACCACTCCGGTTGTGCGGAATCCAACCGAAATAGCAAACCGAGATAGAACACGCAATAACACGACACGCAAAGTTCAACGATTAACACCACTTGTATTAAACGTATGAAAGGTTCAGTTACAGCTCAATGTTTACAAATCAGTCCTGTAAACTCTCTCTCAGTGTGTGTGTGTTTCTGCTCTCTAAGTGTCCAACTGTGTCTCCCTCTAGAAATGAACACAACACACGGGTATTTATACCCGATACAGCTGGTCCGGTCGAAGGATCAGATAAGATGATCGAAGGATCATCTATCGACCAGAAACAGCTCGAACGATCAACATGTACCACGAAAGATGGGATCTTTCGAGGTCCATCTATCGACTGCTTATGTTTCGAGCTCATCATCATCGAAGGATCTAAGTCATCCTTCGATGACCATCCTTCGACCCAGCCATATCACAAACATAATGTTGACTGTTTGTCCAAGTCAAACCGGAGGATGGTTGACTTGGTCAAACTTACAGACTAACAAAGACATCGTTTTACATTGTGACCGAATACAGACAAAGTGCAGACATAAGTGCACCAACAAACTCCCCCTTGGCTGTAGCTTTGTCTGGCTTATCAACAAACAGCTGTTGCTTTGTCTCGATCTTCATTCTTGTAAGTTCTCGTGTCTTCAAGTCTTTGACTTCTATTCAAGTCTTCAATGTCAGAGGATCTTCAAAGTCTTCACGTCTTGAAAGCAGAAAGTGTATCAACAAACTCCCCGTTTCATGTAGGAAGTGTGTTGACAAACTCCCCCTTAACATAAGCTCCCCCTTGAGTTATGCTCGTGAAAGTCTTGTTCTTTATGAAGTGAGATCCTTGTGGTGTTGATGATGGTCAGCAGCAACTCGATCATCTATGTCATTTGAGTGCCTTCACGTCGTGTCTTCATTCCGAAGCTTGTCATCGACCATGTTCTCCTTGCCTTTAGAATCTGCACATGCAAGAAATCTAAACGCGTAATGAGAACAACTGCTTGGAATATCATAAGCAAACGACACACATGTGACCATTGCTTAATCAAACACCGTCCGACAGTATGAAAGTTTAAAGATTTTTATCAATTTCAATTTCAACTTTCAACACTTGCAAATTTCGACCGTTTATGAAGATTTAGTCGTTTCGGTTTTCGTTCAGGTTTCAGGTAACGAAGACTCGAGCTCCAACATCGTACGATCGAAAATAAAATAGAAAGAAAATCTTTTTGGCTTTTATAAGATTTATATTAAAACACACATAAAATCTTTTTGGTATTTTTGAATATTTCAAATGTAAAGACTGAAAGCAGTAAATAAAAATATACAAACATTCTTTTTGTGAGTTTCGAGGGTAAGAGAATCATATCAGTGTACGGTCATGCCAAAACGCTCTTGTTGTTCTTTTAGTTAACATTAAGATAAGCATCCTATAACAATTATCGGTATTGTTGTCCACATAAGCTCAACTTATCAGATGTAATCATGGCGAGGGGATACGTTAAGGTATAATTTATACTTACCGACCGGTGTTCATCCACATCACGACACATTCCCGTATCAAGGTATGCACGAGGGTTCATCTTACCGGTGAGTATACCAATTATCATCTGTTTGACCGTATATGAAAATGTGAGATTCTCACTTATTTTGATTTGAAAACAAGCCCTGTGTGATAGAATCACTTATTGATGAGGAACTTGATTTTCGATGCATGAGGGCACAGGAGCAAGTCCGTGAACAGGTCAGTACTTTCGTACAGCAGAGAGACGAACTTGACTCCCGGAAAGAATTTGTGATATTTTATCACTTATTTGATTGGACATGTGATTGTTTATCACTTATTGAGGTCGTATGCAATATGTACACGTATGTATGGTATCATGGAAGATCTAGACTTGCGTCCCCGTTATTTTTCGGTAAAAGATACAACCATGATACCCAGATGATAAGCAGCATAAAGACCGAATATCTCAGAACCTCGGCAATCTCTCAAACGAAATTTCGGTACTAAGACCATATGCCAATGAATGGTTCCCACCCAGTCTTCAGTCGATTTAAGTTTATATCACCCTGCACACTTTAAAATGATTGTGAGCCTACCGATACATCTTATATAGAGCTGCTTATCGTTTTACATTTAAGATTTAAAGAGGTTTGGATAGACCACTGATGTACTATCATTTTCTCTTTTGCTCGCCAGGAAACTCATTTTTGTTTTTCTATTGTTTTTGTGTTTTTGAAATTTTTTTTTTCGATGTTTTTGGATTTTCAAATTTTGGATTTACTCCCCCTAAAATCAATAAACTAAGACAAATTTAAAACACAAAGGTATTTACAAAAATGATTTTCCGATGTGGATTACTCTTGCTTGACCTTAATGCCGTTTACCAATAAAAGATAGTCAAATCTTGATTTGTCAAAAGCTTTGGTAAAAAGGTCGGCACGTTGGTCATCGGTGTGGACGTAGGCAACATCGATTAGCCTTTTCTCAAAGCAATCACGTATGAAGTGATACTTAATTTCGATGTGCTTAGTCTTTGAATGCTGCACAGGATTTCTAGTGATCTGTAATGCAGCAGAATTATCAACGTAAATAGGAGTAGTTAGGAATTCAAAACCGTAATCACGCATTTGTTGTTGTATCCACAGGACTTGGGAGCAACAACTTGAGGCAGCAATGTATTCAGCTTCGCATGTTGATGTAGCGACGCACGTCTGCTTCTTGCACTGCCATGTGACTAGGCGATTTCCCAAAAACTGACATCCAGCCGTTGTGGATTTGCCGTCGATTTTGCATCCGCCAAAATCAGAATCACTGAATGCGATCAAGTCAAAGTTATTATCCCTAGGGTACCACAGACCGGTGTCAGGGTAACCCTTCAAATAACGAAAAATCCTTTTTACAGCTGCAAGATGTGAGGCCTTCGGGTTGACTTGATATCTGGAAAGCAGGCACGTTGGGTACATTATATCTGGTCTTGATGCTGTGAGGTACATAAGGGATCCAATCATCGCGCGGTAGAATGAGGGGCTAACATCTTGACCCTTCAAGTCTGGAGTAATTCCGTGATTTTGTGGTAATGGGGTACCAATGGGCGTTGCATCTGATATCTGGAACCGGCTCAAAATGTCACCAACATATTTAGTCTGATGGATGAATATCCCAGACTCTGTTTGTTGTACTTGTAGGCCCAAAAAGAAGGTCATTTCCCCCATAGCACTCATCTCGAATTTATCCTGCATAACACGCTCGAAATCCCTACACAAAACATCATTAGTAGAACCAAAAATAATATCATCAACGTATACCTGTACCAGTAGAAGATCTCCATCTTGTTCTTTGATGAAAAGAGTACAGTCGATAAGACCTCTTCGAAATCCATTCTCCAGCAGATAATTAGATAAGGTTGCGTACCAAGCTCGCGGTGCTTGATGAAGACCATAGAGAGCTTTGTTGAGCAACCAAACCCGATCGGGATGGATAGGATCTTCAAAACCTGGAGGCTGTTCGACGTACACCTCTTCTTCCACCACACCATGTAAGAATGCACTTTTCACGTCCATCTGGTATACCTTGAAACCTTTGAATGAGGCATAAGCCAGAAAAATCCGAATGGCTTCTAGACGTGCAACAGGTGCATATACTTCGTTGTAGTCGATTCCTTCAATCTGACGAAAACCTTGAACGACTAGCCTTGCTTTGTTCCGGATAACGATCCCACGGTCATCCTTTTTGCATTTAAACACCCAACGGGTACCAATCTTCTTGTATCCAGCAGGTTTCTCTACGAGTTTCCAGACACCAAGCTTCTGGAATTGTTGCAGTTCGTCCTGCATTGCTTCAACCCATGAGCTATCTTTCAATGCATCTTTCCAAGTTCTTGGCTCTTCCTGTGAGACATAACACGCGAAAGACCAATCATTCTGTTGACCAGATTCTCGGATAGTTGCATACAAGCCTGCATTGTTGTTGTTTCGCAACATGTTTCTTGTTTGAACGCCACTTTGCACATTCCCGATGATGTTTTGTTGAGGATGGGTATTATGAATCCTTGTTTCTGGATTATCTTGAACTGGAATATTTTTGCCCAGATTGTTGAGATTGGGATCAACAATCAATTCAAGGCCCGGAATTGACGAAGAGGATGATGCAGAAGTTTCAGCTGTTCTAGGGACATCCACTGGAGGTGTACCCTCTGAAATACCATGAACTGCTGTTGGAGCTTCTTGATCTGCATCTAGAAATTCATCATCCTCTGAAGATTCGTTCAATTCTGAAGCATCTTGAAAATCCTCATTGTCGAGAGCATCATTGTTCACCGAAGATGGTTCTTGATTGACAATAATGGGACGAACCAACGGTGAATCTGTAGCATTGTCACTCTCGAAAAACATCATTGCCGCAGCACTTTCTTCAACTGCTTCAACATTGATCGAATTGAAAAAGTCATCGTACTCAAACATCCAAGGCTGACCAGGATTTCTGACTGGTAAAGTGTGCCTTTGTACTCTGACTTCAGACCATTCCTCGACCCTTTTAGTCTCTAGATTCCAGACTCTTAAGTTCGGAGTGGAATACCCAAGAAAGTATCCCTCAATGGCTCTAGCCCCAAACTTTCCATTAGGATCGATTATCGTGCAAGGAGCTCCAAACGGTTCGAGATAAGACAAGTCTGGTTTCCGTTTGTTGATAAGCTCAAAGCAGGTCTTGTTGTGCCTTTTGACTGTAAGGACTCGGTTCAACGTATAGCATGCAGAGGACACAGCTTCAGTCCAGAATGGAATGGGTAGCTGCGACTCTACCAACATAGTCCTAGCAGTCTCGATCAATGTGCGGTTCTTACGTTCAGCGACGCCATTCTGCTGAGGAGTATAAGCTGCACTAAATTCGTGAAGAATACCTTTTGAAGTGCAAAACTCCGCCATGGCATGATTTTTGAATTCAGTACCATTGTCGCTACGTATCCGCCTAACCTTCAAGTTGTAAAGATTCTCAATCTGAATGATCAAGTTTTTGATAATACCGAAGGTTTCACTCTTGTGTGCCATGAACGCCACCCAAGAAAATCTTGAATAATCATCAGTAATCACGAGGCAATATTGATCATTCCTAATGCTTTTGTGTTTGACAGGACCGAACAAATCCATGTGCAAACGTTCAAGAGGAACAGCCACCGTGTTGACTTTCTTTGTAGGGTGCCGCTTCTTCGTTTGTTTTCCTTTCTGGCACGAAACACAGACGTCTTGAAGATGGAAATTTTTAAGAGGAACACCATTCACCAATTCATTTGACACCAAATGATTCATTTTGCGTAAGTGAATGTGACCCATTCGCCTGTGCCAAGAGATTGTGTCTTTTTCTGTGGCTTTGGAAACGAAACAAGTTGCTTGTGCAGACGTTGTGATAGCTTGGCTCATATCAAGGACATAAAGATCATTTATCCTTGGAGCCGACAAGAGAATCCATTCTTTCGGAATTTTGAAGCCGGGTTTCAGCACATAACATCCATTAGCATCAAAGTGTACCGAGAACTTCTTATCACAAATTTGAGAAACACTAAGAAGATTGTGATCAAGTTGTTGCACAAAGTTGATCTTGTCAAAGCTAACAACCCCGTTGGAAATCATTCCTTCACCAGTAATGTATCCGCCCTTATCTCCAGCAAAAGCAACATAACCCCCTCTAATAGATTTGACGTCGTAGAGAAGCTTCATGTCGCCTGTCATGTGCCTGGATGCCCCACTATCAACAATCCAATGACTACTGATAGTTCCTCCTGGAACACCCTGCACATGAACTCAAATGATTAGTTGGAGATGGGGACCCAAGCCATTGTGGTCTTGGGTCTTCCATTCTTATCAACAACAATAACTTCCACTTTTTGATGATTTGGAAATTGTGATGGTCCCCCTGATTCAATAACCGATTTCGGTTTCCAGGTCTGTTGAGTTTTACCAGTTTGATTGTTTGAAGTTTTTGAAAACTCTGAATTATCTGGTTTAACTGAAACAGATGGTTTGTGAACCACATCAGTTTTAATTGCTTTTTCAATTTTCTTGACCTGTTGGCGTTTCTGTTTCTTTTCCCTTTCACTTATGAGTCGGGGATCTTGTTTTACAGAAACAGATCGCTTGCGGTCAGTTGGGCCACGGGGATCATCAACTATGCCTTTTTGTTTATGAAGATACGGGCAATTTCGAACAATATGCCCGATTGTTCCACATTCAAAACATGACCTTCGTTCAACAAACCCCGAAGTATCATGTGGTCGTCTTGCCGATGATGAACTTTGTGATCCCGAGGTGCTAGGTTTTGAACAACTTGGTTCATTCCTTTTCATCACAGTTGCTTTTTGGACAAAATCTAAATTAGATTGATTTGCAAACTTTTCAATCTTGTCCGTTCCCTTCGACTTCACAAAGTTCACATTCTTCTTCTTCTTCTGATTCGGCTTCTTTTGAGGTTGAGTCGGTGCCTTACCATTTGTTTTGGTATGGTTTTGCTGTTTTGGCACTGTTGGTAATTTCTTGTTCCCAAACTGTTTTCTAACTTCAGCCTTTGGGATAGGAGGACACTGTGTGACTGTAACATGTGGTCCTGTCTTTCCCAAGAACTTACTTGTAGAATTTTCAAAGACTTTACTAATTAAAGATTGATTAACATTTTTAATAGGAAAATCTTTGTCTGAATAGATTTTATCATCACCAACAAGAGTGTACAGTAAATCCACACTCTCCGACTCTTTTGCTGATGTGGACTCGGTTGGAACAGTCTTAGCAGGTTTTGTGGGAGGATCACATAGGATATGATTCTCAAGAGGTATGTCCTCTTCTTTGATCACTGCATCAGACTTTTCCGAATTAGTATCATCAGACTCATCATCAGAAGAATCAACATCCTCAACCACAACTGGAGAATCCTGATTCTGTTCAGCAGTTACAAATGTATCTGCTGACACATCTGAATCTGACGATACTTCTTTCTTGTATCCGAGCCCTGCTGCAAATTCCTCAACGGCCATAGGAACAGATGGCTCAAAGTGAGTCCTATACTCCTCATCAGGCAAAGCATCAAAATTGTTTCTCACTGGTGGTGGACATTTCTTGTAACCTATGCATGTGACGTCCTTTTTCTCTTTCTGAACATCAATGATGTGATCCAACACATAGCTAGAACTCAAATAACTGTCTAACTTGAGTCGGATCGCCTCACTTTCTGTTTTAACACAAGCCATTTCTTTTTGCATCACCTCAAGACGAGTGATATACAAATTAATGTCCGTTTGTTTTCTGGAAACCATTTTAGTCAGCTCTGTTTTATCTTTCTTCAATGTTTCAATCATTGATTTATAATTCTTTTCATGGTTTTCGTAAAACATATTGGCTTCAGTGCACTTTGAAATATCAACTGTCAATTTCTGATTATGAATAAATGTCACATCATATTTCTCTTGCAAAGCCTTGTGTTTGCTTTGTAATTCACACCACCTATCATTTACAGAAACATGTTTGTCTTGCAATTCAAACAAACTAGCTTGTAAAGCATCGTGTTTGCCTTGCAACTCAGACATGTTTGTTTCCAACTCAGCACATCTAACATGCAAACTATCACAGTTATTACAGCTAACAGAAGTGGGTTCGTCGACACATACCTGACTTGATGAACTGTCGACATTCGCCATAAAGGCTGAATGGAGAGAAGACAAAGAATAAGCAGCTTGATCCACCAAAATAGATCTTCTTTGAATTCCTGCTGCAGCTTCCTCCAAAAGCTCATCAATACTTGCATCGACTGACACACTTGATGTGTCATCCACCTGATCATTCCCTGAAGTGGAGGATTCTTCATCCGAGCTTCCACTATAACCAGAAGAGTCTTCATCTTCAGAAGATACATCACCATTGGTGGAAGATTCTCCACCACTGGCGTGTTTAAGATCATTAACCACTTCAGCAAAACAAGCTGTTCCATCTGGTGCGTCATTTCCCAACTGGATTGACCAATCACAGCCTTCATCTACTTGAACCACAAGTGCCTGGTTGGCATTTGATGGTCCTGCTTGAGTCTGATTGTTGACAGGCACCAATGTGCGAACATTGTTCCTGTTCTGGTTCTGCTGGTTGCCTTGACCTCTGAAGGGATTCTGGTTCCCATGTTGAGATGGCCTTGTACATTCACGCTTGAAATGGCCACGTTCACCACAGTTGAAGCACTTAACGGCCTGTTTATCGAACCCATACTTGGTGTCTTTCTTGCCTTCCAAGTTGGTTCTGCCAGTTCTCTCCATGAAATCCTTTGCTCGCCTAACAGCACTTGCAAAGGCCCACTTGATATCCATCATCTCCATTTCTTCCTTGTCTATCTGCTGATAGTCTTCTTGAGTCAGATTAATGTTGCCAATCTGACCTTCTACTAAACCACAGTATGCGCTCACCAAAGTGTTAAGCAGCTCCATATGTTCCTTTGCTACTTCCACACTAACTTTAGAAAAACTTGAAGTGTCGAGCCGTACTGTATTTGGCTTAGATTGCTGACTAGCAGCTGATGTACTTCCATAACATGCTTGCTGCTGTGGAGGATGAAGTGGATTCCCGTACATGTCTGTTGGTACGGTAGATTGAGCAGGAGGAGGAGGAAGTGGATTCCCATACATGTCTGTTGTTGGTAAAGGATTTCCGAACAAATCAGTTGGTCTGAGAGGTCGTTGCTGTTGTGGTGCTGATTGAGGGACTGGTTCCAGCAGATTTCCATACATGTCTGTCTTTGGAGGAACCGGCACTTGGATAGTATTGCCATACATGTCAGTGCTAGTCACAAATGCTGTCTGAATTGGAGCATGCGAAGAGGGTTTTGTAGAGGTGCTAGAGGTTCCAAAATACATATCAGGATTTTGAGGCACGGGAATTCTTTTTGCCTTCAGAGTCTCTTCCTGATTCTTGTTTTCTAGAATTTGAACAAAATCGTTGAAGCTCGTTGTATCTAAAGTACCATTGTACTTCATGATTTCCAAGAATGTATTCCACTGAGGTGGCAATGCATCTGCAAATCTCTTCACAATCTCTACAGGAGTTGTAACAACCCCGAAATTTGTCAATTCAGTCATCAAGTGATTAAATCGACTTGTCAAATCACCCAACGACTCATTTTCCATACACGAAAAACCATCAAACTCTTTCTTTAGCAGCTCTTTCCTCAGTTGACGTGTCGCTTCATTTCCCACGCCCCTTGTCTTCAACGCATCCCACAACCTCTTCGTTGTCTTGTAACTAACAAACTGATGATAAATATCTTTACTCAACGCCTGAGTGAGAATGGCATATGCCTTCTTTTCCAGATCATAGACTTTCTTCTGATCTTCCGTGAGATCTGCAAACGTAGCAGCAGATGATGCAGCAACCTCTATTGTTTGATCAAAATCTGTAATAAACCGCAACCACAATTCTGTATTTTGGCCAAGAACGTATGTATGAAATCTATCAATCCATCCTGGATATTCATATAAATGCATCAACTTTGGAGGTCTATTCAAACTTCCCGTTTCACTCTCGCTTAAGAGAATGCTTTGAACACTTGGGACTTGATTTGATACAAACGCCCATTGACCGGTAGAAACTGCATTAGCTTGAGAAGATACCGGTGCGGAAGATGACGGAGTACCAAAGTACATATCTGTATTTACCAAAGTATTCCACCTTGGATTCATTTTCGATTAAGAAAAATAATAATACCAGCCGAAGGATACCTGTCGAAAGACACTTGAAAAACACAAACTGTTAAGCACAAACAGACTGATGATCGAAAGATCCACACCTGTTCGAAGGATCAACAGGGTTCGAAGGATCTCTGTTGAGTTTCGAACAATGTTTTTCGAAAGATTCTCCAACGAAGGATCCTTATCTTTCGAAAATGAACAGTAGACCGAAAGATACACACGAAAGATGACTTCGAAAGACTCCCCAGTCGAAGGATCCTAGTCTTTCGAAAATGAACAGTAGACCGAAAGATGAAAATTTCGAAATGATTCCTTGGTTCGAAGGATGATGATCTATCGAACCTCCACAGATCGAAGGATGATCTTTCGACTTCGAAGGATATCCTTCGATTGGTTCTGACACAGTTGACAAAGGACAGATAGGTTGGTGAAAAAGTTGACGGGTTGGTAGAAACTTTCTGCAGAAAGTATGTTCAGACCATATCTTCTGAACATGCAGGTTTCACCAAACAAGTAATGATCAAATATTTTAATCAGTTTACAACTTCCAACACACAAACACTTCTCAAAATTCAATTTTAAGATCAAAAGTGTAGTTTTTATGAAGAACACTATGAAGATTTCAAGAACACTTATAAATTTTCGGTGAAATATAAAATTCCAAACACAAGATTTTGCTAAAATGTTTAATGAAAACCAAAAACAACAAGGTTTTCAACAAAACACCAAGCAAAAACAGTCCGGTTTTCCAGAAAATATAAACTTTAAAACCCGAGAAACACCCGAAAACACTCGGTTTTAACAAGGATAAGAGCCAAGGCTCTGATACCACTTGTAGGTCCGGCTAGGGGAGGATCTAGTCGCCTAATCCTTGTATACGAACCACTCCGGTTGTGCGGAATCCAACCGAAATAGCAAACCGAGATAGAACACGCAATAACACGACACGCAAAGTTCAACGATTAACACCACTTGTATTAAACGTATGAAAGGTTCAGTTACAGCTCAATGTTTACAAATCAGTCCTGTAAACTCTCTCTCAGTGTGTGTGTGTTTCTGCTCTCTAAGTGTCCAACTGTGTCTCCCTCTAGAAATGAACACAACACACGGGTATTTATACCCGATACAGCTGGTCCGGTCGAAGGATCAGATAAGATGATCGAAGGATCATCTATCGACCAGAAACAGCTCGAACGATCAACATGTACCACGAAAGATGGGATCTTTCGAGGTCCATCTATCGACTGCTTATGTTTCGAGCTCATCATCATCGAAGGATCTAAGTCATCCTTCGATGACCATCCTTCGACCCAGCCATATCACAAACATAATGTTGACTGTTTGTCCAAGTCAAACCGGAGGATGGTTGACTTGGTCAAACTTACAGACTAACAAAGACATCGTTTTACATTGTGACCGAATACAGACAAAGTGCAGACATAAGTGCACCAACAGATACAATGAATTCTAGTGTGTGTGTATTCGAGAGATAGCAACAGAAATGATGTGTGTTCACCGGAGTGCAAAGGTGCTTTTTAAATTTAGCTCAATACCCCTATTAACTTAGCTAAAAATATCCTAACTAACTATCCGAAAAATCAACCATTCACCCATGATCACCACCAACGGTCCTCAGCTTGTGCACATGTTGAAAATAAAGAGCATATTCCCCTGGAATCTCAGATGGAATAAGTTCTCTTCGAAAAATACCTTCAAAACAAGCCAAAAGGTGATGGAAACAATTGTTAGTTTAAGATAATAATGAGGATCCTGGATCCTTATTCCTTCAGCTACTTCTGAGGATCCTTAATTCAAACTGAACTGAGGATTCGTGATCCAGGCTTCACTTGAGGATCTATGATCCATAAGCTTTGAAATTCTATCCCTAACAATTGCCCCCAAACATGATTAGTTAATATCTAATTAGATAGTCATGTTTGAACGATTTTCAGACTAGCCGTTGCAAGTGGATATAGCCGTTACAAGCTGATGTCAGCAACAGTCACCTTCCTACAACAACAATCATTATAAATAGGGTTAGAGATAAGAATGAAATTTTGCATTTATACTCGAGACCCTCTTCTTTAAATTCATATTCGAAGATCTCAGCAGGTATTCTCTTTCTCCCTTATCTCTGATTTCTTATCCCTTATCCTCTATTCTTCAAAATCAATGGCGAAGATGAGCCTTCGTTCCTCCCCCGCCAAAAATCCTGAACATAATAATCCATTGAAGAGTCAGGGTTTAACCAAAAATCCTTCAATGGAGCTATGCCGATTCACTGATCCTGATATCGATCGGTTACGCCCCTGTTTCCCTGATGGCACTATATTCAGACCCTTCGACTCTTCAACCAAAAGTGATTGCATATCAGATACATGGATCACCTTCCCTACAACCCCTTTTCTGGTTGGGTTCACTTATCCCTTCCCTGTCCTCACACATGGATTCTTCACACTTACTGGCTTATGCTATATACAAGCCATGCCGATGGTGTGGAGGATCCAATATACACTTGAGCACATAGTTGAGCAGGAGGGTATTGACATCAGGATGTCTGAGTTGAGCCAGTTGTATAATCTTGTTAGTCATGGTTCCTACCGATATCTCTTCAAATCCAAACCTGAATAGCCTCACCCGATCTTGAAAGACATGAAGAACGATACTAACTGGAGGAATCAATTCTTCTTCGTGAGGAGGGATTCTATTCCAAATGGAACTCACCTTCCCAAAAAATGGAATATAGATGGTATGATATAGGATCCTTAGATCAGGATAATGGTAAGAATTCTTCTTACATTGAGGATAACTGATCCTTCTTTTATGTTTTGTTTATGCAGATATCAGCCTATCTCACATTCAAGTATCACCTGCCACAGAAGAAAGGATAAAAGCTTTCTGGAAACTTGACCCTGCAATCAGGACATTTCCCCCAAAATCACAGGATCTAGAGGAGATTTCATCCACCTCCTACACCATGTCAAGTAAGTATCCACATGTGTATGTATATAAATGTTTAATAGAATGAAAATATGAATACTTATCTGTGTGTTACGCTTGTAGGTGCTGGCAAATCCTCAAAATCCGCTTCCAGGTTTAGCCTCCATGATCTTCAAGATATCGCCTCTCCAAAGTCCCTCAAGAAGGACCTGGCTGTAAGCCAGAGTAATCCCGAGCCTAAAGGCATGAGTACCAGGGGCAAGGGTACCAAGAGGAAGAAGACCGCTGAACCCGCTGAAGGCCTGCCTCTGATGCAACGTCAGGTTTAAGATGTGACAACTGTGCTCTGTGATCGATGTACAATGTAAAACAATGTTGGTTATCAATAAAACGATGTACTTTAGTGTTATTATATGTGTAATTATGTTATTAATTTTACAATTTGATTCGATTCCGATTTCGAGCTTTAAATCACTTTCTGGAAGGTTATACGCAAACTAGTGCATAAACACAATCAGTTTAACGCGACGTACACTCCGGAACGGTGACGTAAGCCAAACGTACCCTAAATATCCTTTACATAACTTAGAAATAAGTTTCGAAGGATTCGGAATGGCAAAAACATGTTTATTTGAACTAAAGAGCTATTTACGACAAAACTGCGTCACTAAGTGATAGTTACAGTGCCGAGAAGTGCCTAAAACAAACTATAAATGCAGAACTCTGCATTTATTATTAAAAGTTTAGCATTTTATTATGTTAGTAAAATGCAAAAACATGGCAGAATGGTCCTGTATTCTTTCCTACGTGCCGGGAATAATTCGTGTTACAAATATATATATATAAAAGACACTTTTCGGACTAGTTAAACACTTTAACGTAACGGTACCTAACCGGATAACCGGACATTACCCGGGACACTAAATTTTTGTCAATGACATAGTTTTACTATTTTTGGCTAGTCATGATCCCCGTTGGTCATAACACCCACCAAAAACCCAATAACTAGCATACACCATCACTTTACTTGCAATCAAATTACCATTTACAATTTAGTTGAAATTTTGCAACAAGAACCCCCCCCCCAACCGATTTTAGTCCCTCATGGACCCACAAATCATCTTAACCATACTTCATATCATCCTTTGATTTCATTTTAATTTTTTATTGGATAGAATTCTTGTTGAGGTAACCATAATATATGAATGATCATTATATAGTAAGATATCTAGATTTCTTCATCATTCCAAACATTCATCCTCACTTCACTCACTCTCTCTCTCATTTCGGTTCCCCCCATAACCGAACCCACCACCACCTCTTCACATCTTCATCTTCTTCAATTACAAGTTCCATTCAAAGCTTTGAAGTTCATCCATGGAAGTTGTATCTTGAAGGGCTTTCAAAGGAGCTTTGTTCTAGACTTTTTCCATCATTTTTCTCATCAACTTTGCACTAGAGTTTCATCCCTAGCTATAAGCTAGTAGTAAATTCCTTATGTCACCTTTGTTCATCTTGTTTCATGATTAAAAGTTGTAGTATGTTAAATCTACAAGAACACTAAAAGGGTTTAAACAAGATGATGAACATAAAAGTTACATAAAGATTTACATGATGATTTGTTGTAGTGAACATGTTGTTGATTGCTTGACGATTTACTTGCTAATATTGATGTTAAATGTCGTTATGAATCACTAAACATGTTAACGGAATCAATCGGACACACTTTAGAATGTTAAAAGCTGAAACAGGATGGCTGTTTAGTGATTACAGCCAACTTCAGTTGGCTGTAACCGGGCCTTAATAAAACGAAAAATGTATTTTCTGAAGTCTAGATTTATTTATTATGAAATACGGTTCTAATGGCACTAGAATCATAATTTTTGGACTTCGTTTATTATTTTTAAAGACCCGTTTCGTAACAGCAGCTAGAGCTGTGTTTATACTGCAGTAAATAGGTGAAATGTTTTTAGTCATAACTTGAGTTCTGTGTAGAATTAGCCCATAAAATTTGTACTGTAGATGACCACTGATGTATTTGTAATGCTCCCGATCGATTTTTGTAAATCGGACTTACAAGGAATTTTAAATAAATTATTCCGTGGACTGCGGTCAGAAAAAGAGGAATCTGACTTCAGTCCGGAAAATGTTTTCTTATAAAATACTGATAATGAATTGGACCCCGATATTTTTACACAATAATATTTGGTTCATGTGAGATGTTCTATAAAAATTTGGGAATTTTTAGAATAAGTTAACCATTTTATTTAATTGTCCGAAAACAGTCCAGTTTAATATATATTAAAACAGAAATGACATAAGTAGTATTTTGCATGTCAAAGTGTGGGTTTTTGGTTATTAAAATCATTCTTATTTAATTTAGGGCGGATAAAAAATTTGAGGGATTGTGTTAACATTTAAAAACGCACCCGAAGGTGAGTACATAGATCCCCTCTTTTATTGTTTTCGATTGTTTTGGGGTGATTCGTATGTATCAAAAGGATTTCAATATTCTAACGATGGTTTCAAAACGATTGAGATGGTTTATACAAAACTAATAACGATTTCGATAATGTGAATGAACTTATTGGTGGTAGTTACATAACGAATGACATTCATTAGCATTGATCAAGCCGACCAGTATTAGGTTATGGTACCATAGGATCTGACAAATCCCGTTATTAGACCGCACCCATGGTTATGTGTGGGTTAGGTGGGTAACGACTGAATCTGATGATTGTTAACTTACCCTTTGGTGGTTTGTTAATACGAGTTGTACGAGTTGAACGATGGACGAGTCACAAAGGTTTGAATGTTATTAGCGAGACGACCAAAAGTAGTTTTCACAAATAAAACGAGAACGATTTGAAAAAGTGAATGAATTGAACGATTTGGAACGATTTGAACGATTTAAACGAAAGAACGATGTTCTATAACGAGAATGAGTTAAACAATATTACACAACGATGTTTACGAAACTATATAAACCATACGAGTTTTATCACAAGAACGATTTATGATTTGGTTTACATAAACAAATGTTTTGGGTTAAGATTCATCGCATCGAGGTTTATAAATTATGACCAACCTATTTGACTTGGTTATCCATTTACAATACAAATATTTTAAAAAACAAGGTTTTTCTAATATCAATTAACCAAGTCATACAAGTTGTTTCAACATACAAACGAGCCATGAATCTGATACTCACGTAAAAACTATGTACTCGCCAGCATTTCTTTGCTGACTTTGTTTTTACATATGTTTCAGGTGAAGTTGCTTAGTGTTGATTGTGAATAGGATGCATGCTCACTTAGGACCGGACGAGGCCTTAGTGATTTAATAACGATAATAGACTGTGTTTGACTTGTTTGTTTAACTTAAGACAATGTTTAATATTTAATAAAAGAAACTCTTTGTATCCATGGTTTGAAACAATAATTCTGTTACAACACTCCCCGACGTTTCCGCCACGGTTTGTTGTTTTACGTGGTCGGGGTGTGACAGAAGAGTTGGTATCAGAGCCAATGGTTATAGGGAATTAGGTTATTAGTAAAATTTTGACCTAGACTATAACTTTCTTGGACCCCAACGCAAGTTGATTTGCATTTAGATTTTAAAAACAAAATCCGAATTTGCTTCGAAAATTAATCATCCGTTTTAGGACGATTGATTACTAGGTTTTGAACCCTCTATTGTAAGGTTTTGAACCCTTCCAGTTTGACTCATTTTTGGCTTAGTGCCTTCTGAGTTTTCAAAATCTCGTCAAAGTTTGGGGCTAAATAATGTGAACACGTGCAAACTGGAAGAGTGAATGCCTGTACCCTGAGTTTTCTGTCTAAGGCTAGAGTGTTCGTACAAATCCACATAATCGGACCAGTCACTCTTACATGGGAACTCTTGGGGTGAGTGTTCACTTATAGGCGAGCATGTCTTCGCGATACATTATTTTGATTCATTACTTTGATTAGTCACTGCGTGTCGTTTGTTTGTTCGAGGTAACAAACAAATGATCGCCTTCCTTGTGTTTTGTCAATACCTCTTTTGTTTTTCCTAATTCTCAACCTCACTCGATTCCCCTGTTTCCTTGTTAGACAATGCCTCCTCGACGTGAAGCACAATCTTTTACTATTGAAGAAATCGCAGCCCTGGTCTCTCAGCAAGTGGCTGCTGTGCTTCCCGGTGTTGTGACCCAAGTCCATGAGACATACAACAACAATAATAACAACAACAATGCACAATGTAATTTCAAGAGTTTCAATTCTGCTAAGCCGTTAAAGTTTTCGAGGTCACAAGGAGCAACTGCACTACTTCAATGGTTCGAAAGTATGGAGAACACATTCAGACATGTGCAATGTCCGAATGGGCGTAAGGTTGAATTTGCTTCGAGTGTGTTTGAGAAGCGTGCTCTTACGTGGTGGAACGGAGTGATGCGCGATAGGGGTGCCGAAGTAGCATTGGGACAAACATGGGAAGAGCTTCGAGCTCTCATGATGAGAGAGTTCTGCCCCCGTCACGAAATTCGTGCTTTGGAACGAGAGTTTGACGACCTGAAACAAGACGGGGGAGAACACCGTGCGTATACGGATCGATTTGAGGAGCTCAGTCTTTTGTGTCCTACTATGGTTACCCCGTTGGAGAAAGTGATAGAGAGGTATATCGATGGTCTACCTGATTCTATTCTGGATATTGTAACCGGTGTTAATCCTACTACCCTTCGCCAAGCAATCGAGTTGTCTGCTACCCTGACTGAGTCTCAAGTCAGGAAGGGTAAACTCACCTGCAAGGATGATAAAAAGAAGGTGATTGATTCTGGGAAGGACAAGAAGCAGGGTAAGGGTAAAGAAGGCGAGTCATCAAAGAATTCGAGAAAGCGAAAGGGTGCTCAGAATTTTGCAGTAACTGCATAAACTGCTCAGAACCCTCAGAACCTACCAGCTCAACAGTTTGCGAAGAAAGCATATGCTGGTACCGCACCTCATTGTGCTCGCTGCAACGGTCATCATGTTGCACAACAAGCTTGTAGACAATGCACAACGTGTGGTAAGCTTGGGCATCTGGCCAACGTCTGTCGTTCGGGTCAGAATCAGATTGTTCAGAATTAAGCTCCAGTTCAGGGGAATGATGCTAGATTCCCACCGGGTTCATGTTTCAATTGTGGAGAGCTTGGTCATTTCCGCAACAACTGTCCGAGGTTGGCAATTGCAAATGCAAATCCGAACGTGAATGTCAATGCGAATGCGAATCCTGCTCGTGGACGAGTATTCAATCTGAATGTAAACGAGGCGCGAGCTGACAACCTCGTCGTCAATGGTACGTTTCTTGTTAACGATCGACCTGCATCTATTCTTTTTTATTCTGGTGCCGATAGGAGTTTTATTTCGTTATCTTTTGAATCTTTGCTTGCGATACCTAGAACTAAACTGAGGAAACCCTTATCTGTCGAAGTTGCTACTTGTAAACCTCTTGTTCTCGATTCTGTTATTCGTGATTGTCAGTTAAACCTTGATAACCATCTTTTTCCCATTGACCTCACGTTGATGCAACTTGGGAGTTTCGATATTATTGTGGGGATGGATTGGTTAACCAAACATCATGCTGAGGTGGTTTGTTTCGATAAGATTGTTCGTATTCCTCTTCCGTCTGGCGATATTCTGGAAGTTCGTGGAGAGAAGCCATCAGGTGGTTTGAAGCTTATGTCGTGTACAAAGGCCCAAAGATGTTTGCGAAAAGGATATGTTGCTTTCCTGGCACATGTCACCGAGGAGAAAGGCAAGAGCAAGAGTATTCAGGATATTCCGATTGTTCGGGATTATCCAGAGGTGTTTCCCGATGAACTTCCTGGTTTGCCTCCAGTTCGTCAAGTTGAGTTTCATATTGACCTTGTACCCAATGCCAACCCGATTGCGAAAGCACCTTATCGTCTTGCACCATCGGAGATGCAAGAGTTATCGAAACAGCTTCAAGAGTTGTCTGATAAAGGATTCATCCGTCCGAGCTTTTCGCCTTGGGGAGCTCCTGTCCTCTTTGTGAAAAAGAAAGATGGATCTTTTCGAATGTGTATCGATTATCGTGAGCTTAATAAGCTTACCATCAAGAATCGATATCCCCTACCTAGAATTGATGATCTCTTCGACCAGCTGCAAGGTGCTTCATGCTTTTCCAAGATCGATCTGCGTTCTGGGTATCATCAACTTCGCGTGTTCGAAGAAGATATCCCTAAAACTGCTTTCCGTACAAGATATGGGCACTACGAGTTCACTGTCATGCCTTTTGGTTTGACAAATGCTCCAGCTATCTTCATGGACTTAATGAACAGGGTTTGTAAAACTTATTTAGATAAGTTCATCATTGTGTTTATCGACGATATTCTCATTTATTCAAAGTCTCGAGCCGATCACGAGCAACACCTTCGTTTGACCTTGGAACTTCTGAAGAAGGAACAACTTTTTGCTAAATTCTCCAAGTGTGAATTCTGGCTTAAAGAAGTTCAGTTCTTGGGTCATATTATCAATGAGCAGGGTATTCACGTAGATCCATCCAAGATTGTTGCAATTAAGGATTGGAATACACCGACGACACCTACAGAAGTTCGTTCTTTTCTTGGTCTTGCTGGTTATTATCGTCGATTCATTTCTAATTTCTCAAAGATCGCGGTTCCACTCACTGCTTTGACTCAGAAGAATAAGCCTTTTGAGTGGGGACCTAAGCAAGAAGAAGCATTCCAGACGCTGAAACGGAAGCTCTGTGATGCTCCTGTTTTATCTCTACCTGAAGGAAACGATGATTTTGTTGTCTATTGTGACACGTCGAATCTAGGACTTGGTTACGTTCTTATGCAACGAGGTAAAGTCATAGCTTATGTGTCTAGACAGTTGAAAGTTCACGAGAAGAACTATACGACTCATGATCTTGAGTTAGGAGCTGTGGTTTTTGCACTTAAAATCTGGAGACACTACCTATATGGAACGAAGTGTGTGGTTTTCACAGACCACAAAAGTCTCCAGCATATTCTCAATCAGAAGGAGTTGAACATGAGGCAACGACATTGGGTTGAACTCTTAAACGATTATGATTGCGAGATCCGCTACCATCCTGGTAAGGCGAATGTCGTAGCCGATGCGCTTAGTCGAAAGGAACGAGTCAAGCTTCATTCTGTTCGAACTCTATCTGATATTCAATCTCGTGTTCTTCAAACTCAACGATCTTGTGTGATCAAAGACTTATTGAAATATGAGATACCGCTTTAACTTGAGCTTAAACTCGAAACGAAAGACGATGGTTTACTCTATTTTGAGAATCGTTTGTGGATTCCGAATCAGGACGATCTTCGCACCTTAGTAATGGACGAATCTCACAAGTCTTGATATTCTATCCATCCTGGTGCTGATAAAATGTACAAGGATCTTCGTACTCAGTATTGGTGGCCTGGTATGAAGAAGGATGTTGCCTTGTATGTATCGAAATGCCTAACTTGTCTCAAAGTCAAGGCTGAACATCAACGACCTTCTGGTTTGCTTGTACAACCAGAGATACCGGTTTGGAAATGGGAGAACATTGCAATGGACCTCATCAACAAGTTACCGCGTACATCTAAAGGTCACGATGCTATTTGGGTTGTAGTTGATCGTTTGACAAAATCTGCACACTTCTTACCAATCCGTGAGGATTTCTCTGCTGAAAAGCTTGCCAAGATCTATGTAGACGAGATCGTATCACGACATGGTGTTCCTTTAGATATCATTTCCGATCATGATGCTCGGTTTTCATCTCATTTTTGGAAAACCATGCAATCTACTTTGGGAACCCAACTAAATCTAAGCACTGCTTATCATCCCCAAACAGATGGTCAGTCTGAGAGAACGATTCAAACTTTGGAGGATATGCTTAGAGCATGCGTGATAGACTTTGGTGGTAATTGGGATTCTCATCTTCCACTGATCGAGTTCTCTTACAACAACAGTTATCATGCTAGTATTAATATGGCACCATTCGAAGCTCTCTACGGTCGAAAATGTCGTTCACCTGTATGTTGGAATGAGACCGGTGAAGCTCAGCTTACTGGACCTGAGCTCATTCTGGAAACAACAGACAAAATCAAGAAAATCCGCGATAATCTTGTGACCGCTAGAAGCCGTCAAAAGAGTTATGCAGATTTAGGACGCAAGCCCATGGAATTTCAAATCGGAGACCGTGTCCTACTCAAGGTTTCAACTTGGAAGGGAGTGGTGAGATTTGGAAAGAAAGGAAAACTTGCACCACGATATGTTGGACCATTTAAGATTTTCGAAAGAATTGGAAAGGTTGCCTATCGACTAGAGCTACCTCCAGAGCTAGGAAATGTTCATCCGACTTTACACGTGTCCAATTTGCGAAAGTGTTTAGCTGATGCTGATCTTCACATTCCTCTCGACGAGATTCAAATTGATGAAACGATGCACTTTGTCGAGAAACCCGTGGAGTTAGTGGAACGTACATACAAACAGTTGAAGAACAAACGGATTCATTTGGTCAAAGTTCGCTGGGAATCCAAACGTGGCCCCGAGT
Source organism: Helianthus tuberosus (assembly GCA_030545235.1). Classification (NCBI taxonomy): domain Eukaryota; kingdom Viridiplantae; phylum Streptophyta; class Magnoliopsida; order Asterales; family Asteraceae; genus Helianthus; species Helianthus tuberosus. The sequence goes on from CM060393.1 coordinate 152,304,722, forward strand.
TTACTTGGGAACGTAAGGACAAGATGAAGGCGAAATATCCGCATTTGTTTTCACAAGAATCCTCTAAATAAAATTTCGGTACGAAATTTCCTAAAGTAGGGGAGACTGTGCTCTGTGAACGATGTACAATGTAAAACAATCTTGGTTATCAATAAAATGATGTGCTTTAGTGTTATTATATGTGTAATTGTGTTATTAATTTTACAATTTGATTCGATTTCGATTTCGAGCTTTAAATCACTTTCTGGAAGGGTATACGCAAACTGGTGCATAAACACAATCAGTTTAACGCGACGTACACTCCGGAACGATGACGTAAGCCAAACGTACCCTAAATATCGTTTACATAACTTAGAAATAAGTTTCGAAGGATTCGGAATGGCAAAAACATGTTTATTTGAACTAAAGAGCTATTTACGACAAAACTGCGTCACTAAGTGATAGTTACAGTGCCGAGAAGTGCCTAAAACAAACTATAAATGCAGAACTCTTCATTTATTATTAAAAGTTTAGCATTTTATTATGTTAGTAAAATGAAAAAACATGGCAGAATGGTCCTGTATACTTTCCTAAGTGCCGGGAATAATTCGTGTTACAAATATATATATATAAAAGACACTTTTCGGACTAGTTAAACACTTTAACGGAACGGTACCTAACCGGATAACCGGAAATTACCCGGGACACTAAATTTTTTTCAATGACATAGTTTTACTATTTTTGGCTCGTCATGATCCCCGTTGGTCATAACACCCACCAAAAACCCAATAACTAGCATACACCATCACTTTACTTGCAATCAAATTACCATTTACAATTTAGTTGAAATTTTGCAACAAGACCCCCCCCCCAACTGATTTTAGTCCCTCATGGACCCACAAATCATCTTAACCATACTTCATATCATCCTTTGATTTCATTTTAATTTTTTATTGGATAGAATGCTTGTTGAGGTAACCATAATATATGAATGATCATTATATAGTAAGATATATAGATTTCTTCATCATTCCAAACATTCATCCTCACTTCACTCACTCTCTCTCTCATTTCGGTTCCCCCCATAACCAAACCCACCACCACCTCTTCACATCTTCATCTTCTTCAATTACAAGTTCCATTCAAAGCTTTGAAGTTCATCCATGGAAGTTGAATCTTGAAGGGCTTTCAAAGGAGCTTTGTTCTAGACTTTTTCCATCATTTTTCTCATCAACTTTGCACTAGAGTTTCATCCCTAGCTATAAGCTAGTAGTAAGTTCCTTATGTCACCTTTGTTCATCTTGTTTCATGATTAAAAGTTGTAGTATGTTAAATCTACAAGAACACTAAAAGGGTTTAAACAAGATGATGAACATAAAAGATACATAAAGATTTACATGATGATTTGTTGTAGTGAACATGTTGTTGATTGCTTGACGATTTACTTGCTAATATTGATGTTCAATGTCGTTATGAATCACTAATCATGTTAACGGAATCAATCGGACACACTTTAGAATGTTAAAAGCTGAAACAGGATGGCTGTTTAGTGATTACAGCCAACTTCAGTTGGCTGTAACCGGGCCTTAATAAAACGAAAAATGTATTTTCTAAAGTCTAGATTTATTTATTATGAAATACGGTTCTAATGGCACTAGAATCATAATTTTTGGACTTCGTTTATTATTTTTAAAGACCCGTTTCGTAACAGCAGCTTGAGCTGTGTTTATACTGCAGTAAATAGGTGAAATGTTTTTAGTCATAACTTGAGTTCTGTGTAGAATTAGCCCATAAAATTTGTACTGTAGATGACCACTGATGTATTTGTAATGCTCCCGATCGATTTTTGTAAATCGGACTTACAAGGAATTTTAAATAAATTATTCCGTGGACTGCGGTCAGAAAAAGAGGAATCTGACTTCAGTCCGGAAAATGTTTTCTTATAAAATACTGATAATGAATTGGACCCCGATATTTTTACACAATAATATTTGGTTCATGTGAGACGTTCTGTAAAAATTTGAGAATTTTTGGAATAAGTTAACCTTTTTATTTAAATGTCCGAAAACAGTCCAGTTTCATATATATTAAAACAGAAATGACATAAGTAGTATTTTGCATGTCAAAGTGTGGGTTTTTGGTTATTAAAATCATTCTTATTTTATTTAGGGCGGATAAACAATTTGAGGGATTGTGTTAACATTTAAAAACGCACCCGAAGGTGAGTACATAGATCCCCTCTTTTACTGTTTTCGATTGTTTTGGGGTGATTCATATGTATCAAAATGATTTCAATATTCTAACGATGGTTTCAAAACGATTGAGATGGTTTATACAAAACTAATAACGATTTCGATAATGTGAACGAACTTGTTGGTGGTAGTTACATAACGAATGACATTCATTAGCATTGATCAAGCCGACCAGTATTAGGTTATGGTACCATAGGATCTGACAAATCCCGTTATCAGACCGCACCCATGGTTATGTGTGGGTTAGGTGGGTAACGACTGAATCTGATGATTGTTAACTTACCCTGTGGTGGTTTGTTAATACGAGTTGTACGAGTTGAATGATGGACGAGTCACAAAGGTTTGAATGTTATTAGCGAGACGACCAAAAGTAGTTTTCACAATTAAAAGGAGAACGATTTGAACGAGTGAATGAATTGAACGTTTTGGAACGATTTGAACGATTTAAACGATTTGAACGATTTAAACGAATGAACGATGTTCTATAACGAGAATGAGTTACACAATATTACACAACGATGTTTACGAAACTATATAAACCGTACGAGTTTTATCACAAGAACGATTTATTATTTGGTTTACATAAACAAATGTTTTGGGTTAAGATTCATGGCATCGAGGTTTATAAATTATGACCAGCCTATTTGACTTGGTTATCCATTTACAATACAAATATTTTACAAAACAAGGTTTTTCTAATATCAATTAACCAAGTCATACATGTTGTTTCAACATACAAACGAGCCATGAATCTGATACTCACGCAAAAACTATGTACTCGCCAGCATTTCTTTGCTGACTTTGTTTTTACATACGTTTCAGGTGAAGTTGCTTAGTGTTGATTGCGAATAGGATGCATGCTCACTTAGGACCGGACGAGGCCTTAGTGATTTAATAACGATAATAGACTGTGTTTGACTTGTTTGTTTACTTAAGACAATGTTTAATATTTAATAAAAGAAACTCTTTGTATCCATGGTTTGAAACAATAATTCTGTTACAACACTCCCCGACGTTTCCGCCACGATTTGTTGTTTTACGTGGTCGGGGTGTGACACAAGAATATGTCTCCGAGGTAAGGATTTCGTATCCTAAAATTTGCACTTCTTTTGAGGATATAGGATCCTTAATACTGAATTCCTTTATTGCAGAAATTAGCTGAGGTCCAGATCCTCATTGACCAACACGTTGCTGAAGCTGAAGAGAAGAACCTGGACTTCCAGAAGATCACCCTATCCAAAGACAAGAAGATCTCTTCCCTGGAAAAGGAGGTCAACATGCTGTAGAAGGAGCTGCTTTTGGCTGAGATCACAGCCCAGAAAGAGAGGACGGAGGTCATAGAGGGAGCCAAGCTGTTTGCTACTATTGCCATGCTCAAGATCAAGCTGCAGATGGCTAAAGAAGCTGCGGATCCTTCTTTTGACAGGGCTAAATGAGACCTGGAGGCCTAGAAGCAAAGGCTGGTGGAGCTTGGTGATGAAGATGAACCTGAAGAGGTACTAGCTCTTGAAGGCGGAGGCATCGAGGTCAAGGATCCTGTGGAGGAGGCAGCTGGTGGAAGTGGCAAGGGTGGTGATGAGAAGGTTGAAGATGCAGCGAAGGTGTAGGCTACACAATGGGTGATGATGGATATTTCTAGAAGTGGTCGGAGCCCATTTTTTATGGTTTGAAAGTTTGTTTTGGTGTTTCAAACAATGGTCTGTAATAATTTGAACAATAGTTATTAGGGTTAAGGATCACTGATCCTTGGACAATAAGGGGGTAGCAAAGGTGGATGGGTCCTTCTATTTATGGAGGATGAAGCCTTTGATGCCCCTCATCTTTTGATTTCCTGCACTCAATGAACCTTATGAATATGGACACCCTTTGCCTACCCAAGCGGACGGGCCACATATTGCTGGTAGATGTTTGGGTAGGCAATTTTGACAACCTTTTAAAGGGTTAACTTTGATAAATAAATAAAACTTTTAACTTTTGGCTATCTTGGTGTTGTTCATTTTGTGTATACTTACTTATCAATTGTTGTTGCCTAGTTTCAGAATTTACAAGTTATTGATGAAAGTATAAAAATCAGTTTATATCAAACAATTTAGGATATCATCAAGGATCAAATATCCTTTAATCAAAAAGTTTGAAAAGTGAGATGGTATTAGGATCATATATCCTGTTTGTTAGGGATAGAATTTTTAAGCATAACGGATCACGGATCCTCGAGTGCAGCCAAGATCACGGATCCTCAGTTCAGTTTGAATTAAGGATCCTCAGAAGACGTTGCAGGACTAAGGATCCAGGATCCTCATTATTATCTTAATACTAACAATTAGTTAGCTTAGCTAGTTTCTATTTTTAATGGGGATAACAAGCTTGATTAGATTATTATTAGCAACACACACTACTCTCGAGAACCCTCTGCAAGTTATTGGCGAATATACACTTTTTGCACACTAGTGATCCTTGTACCATGCTTGTTATCATCCCGATTTGTAAACATTGATTGTTTAATATACTTGGTGCTCGGTAGTTTCCATCACCCGAGGTTTTTTATGCCGGAGATCATACATTGATCAAGGACTTTTTCCTCGTATAAATCTTTGTGTTCACTATTCATTTCATTCATATATACATTGTTCACATATTTGATCATTCAACCAAGCATCACACCTCACAAAATCGGATTTGGTTACATTATCTTTGTGTAATTTTTGACCAAAACAGCTTGGCGCCCACCTTGGGGCAATTGGTGCTTCATTTCTGAGAAATTTTGTTCATTTCGTTCATTTCTCTTCATTGTCTTCAACTACATGGCTTCTCAAGCGAAGAACACTTCAAGTTCCATGCCGACGATCACCTCTTCACAGGGCATTCCACCTTTGCCTCCTGCACCTTCTGGATCCCAGAAGAATGCTGAGAATGCTCCAAAGAAACAAACCCCCGTTTTCTCAAAACCAACTACTTCTGCTTCTTCTGGTCGTACTAACAATGATCTTTATTCTTTGATTTTGCATATGAAGGATTACATGCAGCAGGACAGAACTAATGACAGGATCCTTCGAGAGATTGATGAAATCAAGAAATTGAAGAGATCAGCGGAGGATCACTCTCCATTGATGCCAGATCACTGAATGTTGATTCTCCAGCCATAACAGCCCAGCACTCCATAGCATCAGGCACTCAATACCAGGGTGGATTATCGAGTATACGCTATGGATCATCGGCAATGACACAGGCTCAAGGATCCTACTTTCAGCCTTCAGGATCCTATCTTCACCCTCAAGGATCCTCCTTCCAGCATCAAGGATCCTTTTTCAGTTCTGGAGGATATATGGGAATGCAGACGGTTCAAGGATCCTCCTCTCAGGGTCAAGGATCCTCCTCTTAGGTTCAAGGATCCTCCTCTCAGGTTCAAGGATCCTCATCTCAGGTTTACGGATCCATGGATTATCCTCTAAGACCCCCAACCTCGGTGTATCAAGGATCCAACATCTTTCAGGATGAAGGATCCTTAAGGAGTGTACAACCCAGAAGTTCAGAGATTCATTTGGGAGACTTCATACCCATGCAAACTATTGCTTCCTCTAGTCCTGCAATCATGCCAGAATCACATCAATATGGATTCACATCAGGAATTCCATCCTTGAATCCATCAGGAGGTAACACTTTAAATACTACTTATAATACTAACCATGGCTTTGTGTAGGATACAAGAATCAACCAAGCTATGGCTAGAGAGTTACAAAAGCTCAAGGATATGATATCTAATGTTCCAGGAGTGGTTAAACCCATTCCAGAAATTCCAGATGGGAGTCACGGGATATCTCGATTTGCACCACCTATTTGTGATGCAGAGATACCAAAGAAGTTTCAAACACCAAACATGAAGTTATATGATGGCTCAACTGATCCCGAAGAGCATGTAGCTCAATACAGGGAGAGAATGGAAATCAACCCCATTCCTGAAAGGTTAAAAGAAGTATGTCTATGCAAGGGTTTTGGATCCACACTGATAGGATCAGCTCTTAAATGGCTGCTAAGTCTTCCCCCTTACTCTAATACTTCATTTTCTAATCTAGTTAATTTGTTTAATAGCCAATTCTTATGCAGTAGGAGGTTTGAACGTTTAACTAGTGATCTATATAGGGTAACACAAGGTCAAAATAAATCACTTAGATATTATATCACTAAATTCAAGAGAGAATCCTTAGAGATTCCTAATTTGGATATTGCTACGGCTGTAGAAGCTTTCAAAATGGGTTTACTTAAGGATTCACAGTTCTATGATGATCTTGTCATGACCCCTTGCAGGAATCTTGATGAAGTAAGAACTAGGGACCTTAGATTCATTCGCCTAGAGGATGATAAAAGGATCCAAGAAAGACTGGCAGGATCCTCAAAGCAGGAAAAGCAAGGATCCTACTTCAGGAACAACAAGTCCAAATCATACAACAAATCTGATAATCAGAACGTGCATGCAGTGGATCAAGAAGAGGATGATGATGATTATCCTCCAATATCTGAATATTGCTTTTCTGTTGATAATAATGAATTAATCCTTACAATGCAGAATCTAGGTGAAAAAGCAAGATGGCCCAGAAAGTGTAATAAACCAGTTGCAACAAAAGACAAATCCAAATGGTGTGCATATCATGAAGATTTCGGCCATATCACTTACAAATGCATAGCACTCAGGAAAGAGATTGGTTATTTGTTAAGCAAAGGGCATTTGAAGGAGCTGTTTGGAAGGAAAAAGTAAGGGATCCAGGATCCTAAAAAGGTTCCAGAAAGAGCTCCTGCTCCTCCTGCTGATGCACAAGTTATCAACTACAAATCTAGTGGATCAGACATATGTGGCACTTCCTTTTCAGCAACCAAGAGGCATGCTAAAGAAACGAAGATGGATAATGGGGACAGACCCATTCGTACCTTGATCCATACACAGGAGAAAGTTATATCCTTTGATGAGGATGATCGTGTGGATATTCAGGATCCTCATCATGATGGTGTTGTTATTACATTGTTTATATCTAATCATTTTGTTCGAAGGATTCTGATAGATGGAGGAAGCTCAATGAACATCATTCAACTTGATGTCCTCGAGAAGATGAACATCCCAGAATCAGAAATTATCCCAAGATCTTCAGTTCTTGCGGGATTCAATGGAGAAACCAAGAACACATTGGGGGACATTAAACTTCCCATCAATGGAGAAACCAAGATCAAAATTTGTGTTATAGATTGCTTATCCTGTTGCAATGTTATCCTTGGCAGGCCATGGATACATGACATGAAAGCAGATCCATCTACATATCATCAATGTGTCAAACTCCCTACTCCATGGGGTGTGGTGAAGATAGAAAGTGACCAACAGGAAGCTAAAAATTGTTACACTTCATCCATGAAGCCAGTCTCAAGACCTAGGGAGCAATAGCAATTAATGTATCCTCCAAGAGATATCCTGATGGATCCTCAGGATCCTGAATCCAAAGTCTTTATAGGATCCGGAATCCTCAACAATATTGAACAGGATCTAGTATCCTTTCTAAAGAGAAGAAAAGCTACCTTTTCCTGGAAGCATGAGGACATGACAGGTATTTCCAAAGATATTATCACTCATAAACTTGGCATTGACAGGTCATTCAAACCCATACATCAAAAAATGAGAAAGTTTGCACCTGAGAGGAATGCCATCATCCAGGAGGAGGTAGATAAACTGCTCAGAGCAGGTATGATTAGAGAGGTTAAGTATCCAAGATGGTTAGCCAATGTGGTTGTTGTTCAAAAGAAAAATGGAAAGTGGAGGGTATGTGTCGATTTCACTAATTTAAACAAGGCATGTCCCAAGGATCCTTTCTCATTACCCCACATTGACTCCATGGTGGATGCTACTGCGGGTCATGAGTTGTTGACTTTCATGGATGCTTCATCTGGATTCCAACAAATTCAGATGGAACCATCTGATCAAGAGGAAACAACCTTTATGACCCCTACTTGTATCTATTGTTATATTGCTATGACATTTGGACTAAGAAATGCAGGTGCTACATACCAAAGGCTAGTTAATATGATGTTTAAAGAACAAATTAGACACACAATGGAAGTCTATATAGATGACATGGTGGTTAAGTACAAGAGAGCTGAGGATCACCTTAGAGATTTGGAGGAAGCATTTAATATCCTTGATAGATACAATATGAAATTGAATCCTTCCAAGTGCCACTTTGGTGTAAAGGCTGGCAAGTTTCTAGGGTACATGGTGAGAAAAAGAGGCATAGAGGCAAGTCCAGATCAAATCAAGGCGATTGTGAACATCAAGTCTCCTGCAAATGCCAAGGATGTGCAAAGATTGACAAGAAGGATCGCAGCCTTGAACAGGTTCATCTCAAAATCGTCAGAGAAATGCAAGGAATTCTATGACATTCTGAGAAAGAACAAGAATTTTGAGTGGACTGAAAAGCATGAGAATGCTCTCAAGGCCCTTAAGGATTATCTATCCTCAGCCCCAACATTAATGAAACCAGAAAAAAGGGATATATTATCCTTATATTTGGCAGTCTCTTCTAAGGCAGTAAGTGTAGTCCTTGTTAAGGATCACGAAGGTACACAACATCCTGTATATTATGTAAGTAAAAGTTTGCTTGATGCTGAATCCAGGTATTCTCATTTAGAAAAACTTATCCTTGCTTTAATTATGGTATCTACCAAACTACGCCATTATTTTGAAACACATGCTATTATTGTTAAATCTAACTTTCCAATTAAGAATGTTCTCAGGAAACCTGAAATGTCAGGAAGGATGGCAAAATGGGCAGTCAAGCTTAGTGCTTATGATATAAGATATGAACCAAGAACTATCATTAAATCCCAAGCCTTCACTGACTTTGTGGCTGACTTCAGTAGTGATCTACAAAGGGAAGCTAAGTTAGAAGTTCAGCAGCTTGAAGAGACTAAGGATCCTTGGATACTCTTCACAGATGGAGCATCTAATGTCAAAGGAACTGGACTAGGTATACTACTAAAATCGCCACAGGGGGACATAATACCCCACTCAATTGCTTGTGAGTTTCAAACTACTAACAATGTGGCTGAATATGAAGCCTTAATAGCTGGTTTGCAAATTGCCAAGCATATGAGGATCAGGTATCTTGAGGTACTTGTAGATTCTTTATTAATCACTAACCACTTTAATGGTTCTTATGTTGTTAAAGGTGAAAGACTAATCAAATATCTAGAGATAGTTAAGAAATTGGCAGACACTTTTGCTTCTTTTAGTTTGACACAGGTACCCAGGGAAGAAAATGCAGAAGCTGATGCTTTAGCCAACCTTGGATCATCATTGAAGATTCCAGAGGATATTAAATTCCCATCATCCACATCCTGGCTCCTGCTATTGAGGATCATACAGCTATGGAAATAGTGGAAGATTCTGCATTCATACCTAGTGATGGTGCACAATCACATTCAGGATCCTGGATCCTTCCAATCCTAATATATATAACATGGAGAGATCCCTACCGGAGAAAATCCTAGAGCTTTCAAAGTCAAGGTATCTCAATTTACAATACTAAATAACATTTTTTATAAACGATCTCTTGCAGGTCCATATCTAAGGTGCATCGAGGATCCTGAAATCCAAGAAGTTCTTAAGGATTTTCATGAAGGAGATGTGGAAACCACACTGGGGGCAGAGCACTGTTTTCAAGGATCCTTAGAACATGATACTATTGGGCTACTGTGAAGAAGGATGTTGTGGATTATGCAAAGAAGTGTGATGCTTGTCAAAGACATAGCAATATCCATCATCAACCAGCAGAGCTCCTACATCCTATATCCTCTTATTGGCCATTCATGAGATGGGGAATGGATATAGTTCGTAAACTTCCAAAAGCACCAGGAGGAAAAGTGTTTATGCTTGCCATAACTGATTACTTTTCCAAATGGATAGAAGCTAAAGCATTTGCACAAGTTAGAGAAAAGGAAGTTATATCCTTTATTAAAAGAAACATTATTACCAGATTTGGTATTCCTTCTGAAATTGTTTGTGATAATGGATCCCAATTTATTGGGAGTAGAACTACTAACTTTTGTGTCAGTTGGGGGATTAAAATGATAACATCAACACCAGTCCATCCATAAGCTAATGGTCAAGCAGAATCATCAAACAAGATCATCATCAACAACTTGAAGAAGAAGCTAGGATCCAAAAAGGGGAAATGGGCAGAAGTGCTACCATATGTACTATGGGCTGATAGAACAACTCCCAAGAATGCTACTAGTCAGACTCCATTTTCTTTAGTGTTTGGAGCAGAATCAGTGATCCCTACGGAGATGGTGGTTCCTACTGCAAGAACAAGCATCCGTGATCCTGAAGAAAATGTTGAAAACTTGGTTCAAGATTTGGATACCATAGAAGAGCCCAGGGATTTTGAAAGGATAAAATTGGCTAGCTATCAACAGAGGATGGCTGGAGCTTATAACAAGAATGTTAGGATCTGAAAGTTTCAAGTTGGTGACATGGTGTTGAGGAAAGCATTCCAAAATACCACAAATCCTGCTGATGGCAAGTTACCACCAAAGTAGGAAGGCCCCTATCTTATTGAAGTTGAGGCAGGAAAGGGGGCATATCGGTTATTAACAATGGAAGGTGATTTGCTACCAAGAGCTTTGGAATGTTGTCCATTTGAAGAGATACTTCAAGTAAGAAGGATCCAGGATCCTTAGTAATCCTCATATCCGGTATACATAAAGGATCCTTAGAGGATATATGATCCTCATTCTAGTAATGATTTGATTCTAATTTATGTAATCCTTTAATTTATTTGATTACAAGGAGAAGGATCCAGGATCCTTTATCCTTTTTCACTAAGTTGTGAGTTTTGCAGAAGTGGGTGCATCTTTGACAAAGGATCAAGTATCCACAGAACTCTCCTAAGTTTTATGGGTTTATCTCGAGTTTTTGGGCTTGTACCCAGTTTAAGGTATCCATTACCTTCTACGAATCAGGTTCTAACACCTTCGCCATTAGCGCACGATTATCCTTGTGCAGTTAAAGGCAATGGGACCAGTACCCGCTTTAGGGGCTGACAATTTCATTGTACTGGCTGTATTTAGGATCCTATGTATAATGGTAGACGTACCATACATCCGTTCCTAAGGTTTCTAACGTTTTCACGTTAGCTAAGGTTTTGGCATCTTCATGTCACTAAGTTTGGATAGTCGCCAGTATGGGCCATACTCCAGTTTACACAAGATCCTTTAGGCTTGTCCCTAGTTTTTGGGCTTGTCCCCAGTTTTTGGGCTTGTCCCTAGTGGCTAGTATATTGGGCTTGTCCCCAGATTGTTGGGCTTGTCTGCAGACACTAACTCTTTCTTTTACAGATTGGCTTAGTCCCAAGTTATTTCTCATTTCAGGATTCTAAAGCTAAATAGTTAAGGATCCTGGATCCTAACTTTCCACAAGGGTTTGTCTTATGATTGTTACAATTGTATTCATTAAGGACATAGGATCCTAACTTAGATTCTCTGGTATGATCCTTATTTACTTTAACTTTATTCTTGGTTTATCAATCATGCCCTATTCTTTGACAACAGGTTATATGATCCTAAAATTATCTCACTTTTTAAAATTTTACATTTATAGGATATTTGATCCTTGATCATATCCTAAACTTTTGACATAAACTGATTTTTATACCTTCACTAATAACTTGTAAATCTAAGAAGTTATACAATAACAATTGAAAGGTAAATATACAAAAAGAACAACACCAAGATAGTCAAAAGTTAAAGGTTATATTTATTTATCAAAGTTAAACCCTTCAAAGGTTGTCAAAATTACCTACCCCAAGCATCTACCAGCAATACGTGGCCCGTCCGCTGGGGTAGGTAAAGGGTGTCCATATTAACAAGTCTAAAGTGCTGGAAAGTAAAGACGGCAGGATAATAGTGGCTTCATCCCCAAAACAAAGGATCCCTCCACCAACTATCATCTTACCTATTGTTCTGAGGATCACTGATCCTTAACCCTAAATAGCTATTGTTTAGTTACAGACCATAATTGTTCACCATGAAAACACCATCAAACAAAAACCACAAAACCATAAAAAATGGGCTCCGGCCGCGTCTAGATAAATCCATCATCGCCCATTGCTGCAACTTAAACCTTCGCTGCTTCCTCACCACCATTACCAGCTGCCTCCTCCACTGGATCCTTCATCCACTGCCACCAGCTTTGATTGCCAAAACCTCCTCAGCTTCATCCTCATCATCCAGCTCCGCCAACCTCTGCCTCCAAGCCTCCTGGTCCCAGGCAGACCTATAAAAAGTAGGATCCTCAGCCTCCTTAGCCATTTGTAGCTTGATCTTCAGCATGGCAATAGTGGCAGATAGCTTAGCCCCATCCATGACCTCTGCCTTTTCTTGCTGAGCTGTGATCTGGGTCAGGACCAGCTCCTTCTGTAGCAGGTTGATGTCCTTCTAAAGGGAAGAGATCTTCTTATCTTTGGCCAGAAACATCTGCTGGAAGTATAGCATTTGCTGCTCAGTCTCGGCTACGTGTTGATCAAGGAGCATTTAGACCTCGGTGACTTTCTGCATAAAAGAAGTGTATAGTCAGGATCCGTTATCCTAAGAAAGGAAAGTTCAGACCTAAGGATACAGGATCCTTACTTCGGAGACATATTCCTCAAACTGATGCTGAATGAGAAGGAGGCCTTCAGTGGGCTAAGCGGTATTTCTCTTTTTGGCACCCTTGCCCCGTGTGCTCATTGTTAGGGATGGATTTTCACAATTTGTGGATAAAGGATCCTCAAGTGCAGCCAGGATCACGGATCCTCAATTCAGTCTGGATTATAGATCCTCAGAAGACGTTGCCGGATTAAGGATCCAGGATCCTCACTATGATCCTTATACTAACATTTGTTTCCATTATATTTGAACTTGTTTTGCAGGAGTATTCGAGTGGGACTTGGTCTTGCCGAGATTCCAGGGGAATATACCCTCTAATTCTGCACATGCATGGCCTTCGTGACCGTTGTGGAGATCGTGGGAAGCTAGCATCTTTTTCGAATTGTTAGTTAGCTTAGTCAGTTTCTATTTTTAATGGGGATAACACGCTTGATAGAATTATTATTAGCAACACACACTACTCTCATGAAGTCTCTGCAACTTATTGGCGATTACACACTTTTTGCACACTAGTGATCCTTGTAACAAACTTGTTATCATCCCGATTTTTAACATTGTTTGCATAATATAGTTGGTGATTGGTAGTTTCCATTTCCCAAGGTTTTTTATGCCGGAGATCATTCATTGATCAAGGGCTTTTTCCTCGTATAAATCCTTTTGTCCAGTATTCATTTCATTCATACATTGTTCATACATTTGTTCATTAATTCAAGCATCACACCTCACAAAATCGGATTTGGTTGCATTATCCTTGTGTGATTTTTGACCAAAACAGTTTGGCGCCCACCGTGGGGCAATTGGTGCTTCATTTCTGAGAAATTTTGTTCATTTCATTCATTTCGGTTCATTACCTTCAACCACATGGCTTCCTAGGGAAAAAAACACTTCAAGCTCCATGTCGGCGATCACCTCTTCACAGGGCATTCCGCCTTTGCCTCCTGCACCTTCTGGATCCCAGAAGAATGATGAGAATGCTGCAAAGAAACAAACCCCCATTTTCCCAAAACCAACTTCTACTGCTTCTCCTGGTCATACTAATAATGATCTTTATTCTTTGATTTTTGCAGATGAAGGATCACATGCAGCAGCAGGGCAGAACTAATGACAGGATCTTTCGAGAGATTGATGACATCAAGAAATTGAAGAGATCAGCCGAGGATCACTCTCCATTGGAGCCCAGATCACTGAATTTTGATTCTCCAGCCATAACAACCTAGCACTCCACAGCATCAGGCACTCAATACCAGGGTGGATTGTCGAGTATACGTTGTGGAACGTTGGCAATGACTCAGGCTCAAGGATCCTAATTTCAGCCTTCGGGATCCTCTCTTCAACCTCAAGGATCCTCCTCCCAGCAACAAGGATCCTTTTTTATTTCTGGAGGATATATGGGAGCGCAGACGGTTCAAGGATCCTCATTCCAGGGTCAGGGATCCTCTTCTCAGGTTCAGCGATCCTCTTAGGTTTAAGGATCCTCCTATCAGGTTCAGGGATCCTCATCTCAGGTTTACGGATCCATGGATTATCCTCCAAGACCCCCTGTTTCAGTGTATCAAGGATCCAACATCTTTCAGGATCAAGGATCCTTAAGGAGTGTACAACCCGGAAGTTCTGATATTCATTTGGGAGACTTCATCCCTATGCAGACTATTGCTTCGTCTGGTCCCTCAATCATGCCAGAATCACGTCAATATGGATTCACATCATGAGTTCCACCCTTGAATCCATCAGGAGTTAACACTTCAAATACTACTTATAATACTAACCATGGCTTTGTGCAGGATACAGGAATCAACCAAGCTATGACTAGAGAGTTACAGAAGCTTAATGATACGATATCCAGTGTTCCAGGAGTTGTCAAACCCATTCCAGAAATTCCAGATGGGAGTCACAGGATATCTCGATTTGCACCACCTATTTTTGATGCAGAAATACCAAAGAGGTTTCAAACACCGAACATGAAGTTGTATGATGGCTCAACTGATCCTGAAGAGCATGTAGCTCAGTATAGAGAAAGGATGGAGATCAATCCCATCCCTGAGAGGTTACAAGAAGCATGTCTATGCAAGGGTTTTGGATCCACACTGACAGGATCAGCTCTTAAATGGTTGCTAAGTCTTCCCCCTTACTCTATTACTTCATTTGCTAATCTATTTAATTTGTTTAATAGCCAATTCTCATGCAGTAGGAGGTTTGAACGTTTAACTAGTGATCTATATAGGGTAACACAAGTTCAAAATGAATCACTTAGAGATTATATTACTAAATTCAGTAGAGAATCCTTGGAAATTCCTAACCTGGATATAGCTACGGCTGTAGAAGCCTTCAAAATGGGTTTACTTAAGGATTCACAGTTCTATGATGATCTTGTCATGACCCCTTGTAGGAATCTTGATGAAGTAAGAACCAGGGCCCTTAGATTCATCCGCCTAGAGGATGATAAAAGGATCGAAGAAAGACTGGCAGGATCCTCAAAGCAGGAAAAGCAAGGATCCTACTTCAGGAACAACAAATCCAAATCATACAACAAATCTGATAACCAGAACGTGCATGCAGTGGAGCAAGAAGAGGATGATGAGGATTATCCTCCCATTTCTGAATATTGCTTTTCTGTTGATAACAATGAACTAATCCTTGCAATTGATAATCTAGGTGAAAAAGCAAGATGGCCCAGAAAGAATGATAAGACAGCTGCCACAATAGACAAATCCAAATGGTGTGCATATCATGAAGATTTCGGCCATCTCACTGAAGATTGCATAGCACTCAGGAAGGAGATTGGTTATTTGTTAAGCAAAGGGCATTTGAAGGAGCTGCTTGGAAGAAAAAAATCAAGGATCCAGGATCCTAAAAAGATCCCAGAAAGACCTCCAGCTCCTCCTTCTGATGCACAGATTATCAACTTCATATCTGGAGGATCAGATAAATGTGGCACTTCCTTTTCAGCAGCCAAGAGGCATGCCAAAGAAACAAAGATGGATAATAGGGACAGACCCATTTGAACCTCGATCCTTACACAAGAGAAAGTTATATCCTTTGATGAGGATGATCGTGTAGATGTTCAGGATCCTGACCATGATGGTCTTGTTATTACTTTGTTTATATCTAACCATTTTGTTCACAGGATTCTCATAGATGGAGGAAGCTCAGTGAACATCATTCAACTTGATGTCCTCAAGAAGATGAACATCCCTGAATCAGAAATTATCCCAAGATCATCAGTTCTTGTGGGATTTAGTGGAGAAACCAAAAACACATTGGGGGACATTAAACTTCCAATTTACATAGAGGGAGTTAATTCTTTTAAAAAAAATTGTGTTATAGATTGCTTATCATGTTGCAATGTTATCCTTGGCAGGCCATGGATACATGACATGAAAGCAGTTCCATCTACCTATCATCAATGTGTCAAACTCCCTACTCCATGGGGTGTGGTGAAGATTGAAAGTGACCAACAAGAAGCCAAGAATTGCTATACTTCATCGATGAAGCCAGCCTCAAGACCTAGGGAGCAATAGCAATTAAAGTATCCTCCAAGAGATGTCCTTGAGGCAAGAGAACAAGATGTCAAGGATATCCTGATGGATCCTCAGGATCCTGAATCCAAAGTTTTTATAGGATCCAAGATCCTCAACAATATTGAAGAGGATCTAGTATCCTTCCTAAAGAGAAGAAAAACTACCTTTTCCTGGAAGCATGAAGACATGACAGGTATTTCCAAAGATATTATTACTCATAAACTTGGCATTGACATGTCATTCAAACCCATACATCAAAAGAGGAGGAAGTTTGCACCTGAGAGGAATGCCATCATCCAGGAGGAGGTAGATAAGCTGCTCAGAGCAGGTATGATTAGAGTGGTTAAGTATCCAAGGTGGTTTGCCAATGTGGTTGTTGTTCAAAAGAAAAATGGAAAGTGGAGGGTATGTGTCGATTTTACTGACTTAAACAAGGCATGTCCCAAGGATCCTTTCCCATTACCCCACATTGACTCCATGGTGGATGCTATCGCGGGTCATGAGTTGTTGACTTTCATGGATGCTTCATCTGGATTTCAACAAATTCAGATGGAACCATCTGATCAAGAGGATACAGCCTTTATGACCCCTACTGGTATCTATTGTTATATTGCTATGCCATTTGGACTAAGAAATGCAGGTGCTACATACCTAAGGCTAGTCAATATGATGTTTAAAGAACAAATTGGACACGCGATGGAAGTCTATCTAGATGACATGGTGGTTAAGTCCAAGAGAGCTGAGGATTACCTTAGAGATTTGCAGGAAGCATTTGATATCCTTGATAAATTCAATATGAAATTGAATCCTTCCAAGTGTCACTTTGGTGTAAAAGCAGGCAAGTTCCTAGGTTACATGGTGATAAAAAGAGGCATAGAGGCAAGTCCAGAGCAAATCAAGGCGATTGTGAATATTAAGTCTCCTGCCAATGCCAAGGATGTGCAAAGATTGACAGGGAGGATCGCAGCCTTGAACTGGTTCATCTCAAAGTCATCAGAGAAATGCAAGGAATTCTATGACATCCTGAGAAAGAACAAGAAATTTGAATGGACTGAAAAGCATGAGAATGCTCTCAAGGCCCTTAAGGATTACCTATCCTCAGCTCCAGCCTTAATGAAACCACAAAAAGGGGATATATTATCCTTATATTTGGCAGTCTCTTCTAAGGCAGTAAGTGTAGTCCTTGTTAAGGATCATGAAGTTACACAACACCCTGTATATTATGTAAGTAAAAGTTTGCTTGATGCTGAATCCAGGTATTCACATTTAGAAAACCTTATCCTTGCTTTGATTATGGCATCAACTAAATTACGCCATTATTTTGAAACACATGCTACTATTGTTGGAACTAACTTTCTAATTAAGAATGTTCTCAGGAAACCTGAAATGTCAGGAAGAATGGCTAAATGGGTAGTAAAACTTAGTGCTTATGATATAAGATATGAACCAAGAACTGCCATTAAATCCCAAGCCTTAGCTGACTTTGTGGCAGATTTTAGTAGTGATCTACAAAGTGAAGCTGAGTTGGAAGTTCAACAGCTTGAAGAGACTAAGGATACTTGGATACTCTCCACAGATGGGACTTCAAACATCAAGGGATACTACTTGTGAGTTTCAAACTACTAAAATCGCCACAGGGGGACATAATACCCCACTCAATAGCTTGTGAGTTTCAAACTACTAATAATGAGGCTGAGTATGAATCCTTGATAGCTGGTTTGCAAATTGCCAAGCACATGAGGATTAGGTATCTTGAGGTACATGTAGATTCATTGTTAATTACTAATCACTTTAATGGTTCTTATGATGTTAAAGGTGAAAGACTAATCAAATACATAGAGATAGTCAAGAAATTGGCAGACTCTTTTGTTTCTTTTAGTTTGACACAGGTACCCAGAGAAGAAAATGCAGAAGCTGATGCTTTGGCCAACCTTGGATCATCATTGAAGATTCCAGAGGATATTAAAATTCCCATAATCCATATTAAAATTCCCAAGAAATTGTCGTATATATTAGGTGTATATTTTAAGCCCTTTTTAACACTTATTTTAGCCAAGTTTTAAATTTATAAAACACGATATTTCACTAACACTAAACACACATATGGGCAAGTGAACCCATCGTTGAGTGTAGTATAGCGTTGGTAAGATACCGAGGTCGTCCAAGGACACAAGAGCTTTTAGTACCGGTTTATCCTCAACGTCTAACCAAAATAAAAGTTTAGAAAAATGTTTTAAACTAAGAAAAATAAAACTAACTAAAATGCTGAAAATAAAAATAAAAATAAAAACAGATAGACAAGATGAATCACTTGGTTCCGACTCGTATCTAGTATAACCTTTGATTATTTCCGCACTTTTGCACATAATTAAGAGATTATCTTAGTTATTGTAGTAGGCCCCTCTTTTGAAGGCGACGTTACCCTCACCCCAGTAGTTTGAGTCAGCAGGGATACAATCCTAAAAGGGTGGATTATTGGAAGATAATGAATTAAGTTATTAATGCAGTATTGTGGTAGGCCCCGCTTTTGGCGGTGACGTTACCCTCGGCTAAGTAGTCTGAGTCAGCAGGGATACAGTCCTAAATAGCCGGGTTATAATATTAATAGTAGTTAACTTATGAGGGGATCAAAGAGTTTGGACCCCCGCCATCCAATACCGTGAAGTATTGAAGGAGGTCCTACTAAATTTGACCCAGGTCCATTGCAGGACCTCTAAACGCTGAACAATGGCAAGACCTTTACCAAACCGTTCCCTTAACCCCCTACCAGGTAGCCAACATATCTCCATATAGACCGTGGAGATATGAATGGTGAAAATCCTTTATTTTATATAGACAGTAAAATAATGCCAAGACACCACGGACAAACGATAAGGAAAGATCACCTTCAACATAAGTAACTAGTTGTTAAAGTCATTAATACAAAACCAAATAAAAAGTGCAAAAGATTAGAAATAAAAAGTATTATACTAGACACTTTGTCCTCACCAAGTGATGTAAGAGACTTAGGCAAACATGGCCTTGATTGTCAAGAACTCTTACGATCAATCTTGGATCCCGAGACGACTCACACACTCTACAATGGACAATGGATGATGGTGGTGGATGATGGTGTTGTGATGGTGGTGGGTGGTGGATGAAGTGTGAGAGAGGTGGTGTGCCAAGGGATGAGATGAAATGAATCCAAGCACTCCTATTTATAGGCTGAACAGAGAGCTGGACACGACCCCGTGTCCGCTGGGCACGGCCCCGTGTCCGTCTGACACTCTCTCTCCTCATTAATTGTAATTCGCAATTACAATAAATGCGCCTGCTGTACTTTCGACACGCCCCCGTGTCCACTGAGCACGGCCCCGTGATGGGCAATAGAAGCTTCTATAGGTTTGTCTTTTCTGCTGCTTCTTGGGCACGGCCCCGTGCTGGCTGAGCACGGGGCGTGTTCAGTCTTCTGTTTTCTCTATTTTGCTTTGGAAGGTGCCGTTGAGGGTTCGGGCAGTCCACTAATGTTCCTTATCTTGTATTTATGTTGGATTTAGCTGTCTTTTTGCTTCTTTTGCGTTTTTGAGCTCATTTAATCCTGAAAATACAAAAGGAAGACAAAAACACTCTTTTTTCCAATATTAGCACTAAAAAAGGGTTAGTTTTATGCCTCATTTGATGTAATTTATATGTTGCATTTTACACACATCAAATACCCCCACACTTGAACTTTTGCTTGTCCTCAAGCAAAACTCTTTAATATGTGGCTTACACTCCCAAATGGAATAGGTAGAAGAGAAGGTTTTGGGCTTGTTGTAGAGTGTCGGGATTTCCAAGATCTTTTTGGGTTTTATTTTTATTTATTTACACTCCTATTCGTAATGATTTATTTAGAACTGTTCATAAAAGAAATTACTTATTTGGGCATAACATGCCTTTTTAAAATTCTATTTATATACAAGTTCACATACCTCGCGGGGAAATCACTCACACTCGGCCGAAGGTGTATTTTTAGTGAATCACTCGAGAGCGGCACAGAACTTATTCCTACCATAGGCTTGCCAAGAAATCAATCCTCCTCCTTTTTAACTTTTATACCTTTGTAGATATCAAGAGGACTTTGTGGGTTAAGGGTTGGCTAGGGTTAAAGGTAGGTGGTTGGGTTAGTGGTTAGTAGAAAAAAGGGCTAAAAGCGTAACAAGTGTCGGTTTTCGTATTTTTGCAACTTTTTATTTTGATGAAGCTTTTATTCAAACTAAGTTATTTTTGATTAACTTGTTTGTTTATTTTCTTTTTGCTTCATCAATATCACAATTTTTTTTTTCACGAAGAACCGAACTTGTTACTAAAATAAAGGGTTAAAAATGAAAAAGGTTTTGGTGGATGAAAGGGTTTTTGTTTGGGTGATGAAACGAAAAGGTTTAGGCTCAAAGGGGCTAACTAGGGGGATTTTTGGGTATGTGGTAAAGGAAAAAGAAAAATAATGGTGTAGAAATGAAAAGGGTTAGTCCTAATGCCTCCATCATTTACTTACTCGGGTTTAAGTTGATAAGGACCGGGAATGTATTGTCATGGCAAGTTCTAGAGTCGTAAGAACCAAGCAGCTATTCACACAAGAAACGAAAAATGAGCATTTTGTCAAATGATATGTAATTGTGTGCTCAATAAAGGCTCAAAACTCACTTTTGTGGGAATGGGTTTTTATGTGATCAAGTATATAATCAAATTTTAAATAAGTTTGCTATGCCTTTTCATAATTTTCTTATGTTGGTTCTTTTTATCACTACGCTATCGGTTGTAAATTTGTAAAAATATAACCTTTTTGAGAACTTGAATTTCCCGAGTTAAACCTAGACAAGTAAAAAAAATGAAATTTTTGAAAAAAATTGGGTTGATTAGCGGTTCCAATAGAGTTTTGTGTAAGGCTTGTATTTAGGACTTGCAAAATTCAAGGTTTTAGCATCCCCCCCCACACTTAAATTACACATTGTCCTCAATGTGTCCCAAAAATAAATTTTTAGGTTGATTAGATGTGTAAAATAGTGTTTAAAAAGCAAAAAAATTGTGTTACTGGGCGCTGAACACGGCCCCGTGTTATCCGGGCACGGCCCCGTGTTCAAGTGCCAGTAACAAAATTGAAATAAGAGAAACAGAAGTCTGGACACGGGGGCGTGTTGGGTGAACACGGCCCGTGTCCAGGTACCTGAACTGGGCGTTTGTCTGCAGGTGGTTCGGCACGGGGCCGTGTTGGTTGGGCACGACCCGTGTTGAACCTTCTGAAATGGAGAAAATTTTCGGGTTGCCTCGTTCTTGTGCATGGGATCATTTTTCTCGTTCCCCTTTTCATCCTTTACCACCATGAGTGTGTTGTACTCATTACAAACCATCCAAACCTTAAAACCATCATTTCATTTCATCATAGAGAGAACTTACATAATCCTAAATTAAACTAGATAAAACAAAGAAATAACAAACCATGGAGTCCTAGCCTTTACTTTATTTTAATTTAGCAAAATTTCCAAGAAGTAATTAATCTTGGTTAAACAAGGCCTTTTTGAACTCCTTCTTCCGAGTGCGGTTCTCCTCAAATGTCGGCGAGCCATTCTTCTACCTCCCTTGGAAGGAGAAAAGAAGGCTCATTGGCATTAGTTTGAGGAGTTTCAACTTCCACCGGGATCTCTTGTTGGTGTTCCATGGGAGGTTCCGCCGGAAAGTCTTCCCACCCGGTAGGGTTGTTGATTCCGAGTGCCAGGTTCCAATCCTGTTGAGGAAGGACTGGTTCCATTGGAGGTGCTACAAGAATATTTAACCTCTGGTGCAAGAGGTTAATTTCTTGGAAGCTGCTTTCAAGTCCCATCGTAAGATCGTTAATACGGTCGATTAGGACCTCCTCTACTGAAGTCATTTCGTCGAGAGCCTCCCTTAATGCTATCACATAGTGTACAAGTGTAGCTTCAATGGAGGGTCTTCTTCCTCTTCGGCTGTTTGGCGAATGCACAGGAGATGTTTCGCTGTTTTCACTCGTCATCCTAGGATAGTTTGAGAGAAGATTCTTGCAAATCTCTGCCCCAAGTTGGTCCAAATGTGCAGAATTCTTGGCTGCATTTATAGAAAACGACAGCATCCTGAACACGGCCCCGTGTTCAGTGGACACGGCCCCGTGTGCAGGTGGAGTTCTGACACAGTTTGTCCGTATTCTGACGTACTGATCAGAATGGAATCTTTCGATGGACACGGGGACGTGTTGGCTGGACACGGCCCCGTGTCTAGGGACTGTTTTATGAAGTTGTCTAGTTTTTTAAGGAACTTGTTAGTATCGGGTGGCTCCTGACTGGTTGGAACAACCCCAAAGTGCCTAATATACCTTAATTGTCCTAGACTAAGGCGAGAACGCAAGAGGTTGTCGGTGAGGGTAATTCCTATTTTCATTCTAGGTGGACAAGTCCAACCCTTTCCCGGGCTCTTGTTAAAGAAGGTATATGCCGAATCGCTCAGGTCTATGTATGCACCGAACGAAGTCGATGGAGAGTCCTTCACGGCACAATCGACACAGGGACGACTATCGTCCAAGTCTTTGCTAGGTACGAAGGTATTTTTGGGAGCAACGAGGTTGTCGGAATGCGGTTCCAACATTTCTTCATGGGTATCGTCTTGGGGTGGATCAATAAAATCCTTCCCAAGGTCTTCTATCCATTTCAGAATTAGCTCTTCTAGTTGAAATAACTCGCTAAGGAGCATTTCCCCTAGAATATCTGGCTGGGCGCATTCGAGGGAGAAATAGTGCTTATTTTTACTTTCGCCCCTCTTAAGGTTGTGAGAAGATGGTGGGTCCATGTAGTGGGGCCTATAATTTAGGAAGTAGCATTTTACTTCTTCATGTTCGCCACCACATAATTGACACCACGTACCATAAGAGTGCCGAAAGTAAAAATAATTACTATCACTCATGTTTATGTCAGAAATTACCAACCGTCGGGATCTAACGGTTCTGTTTTCAGTAACTGAAACTTGGGCACGGGGGCGTGTTGAGTGGGCACGGCCCCGTGTTCAGCTTACTGTCTGATGTAAAACAGGATTACCAGTTCCAATGATTGAGCACGGGGGCGTGTTCAGCGGGCACGGCCCGTGCTGAGCTCTGCAGAAGCTGAAAAACTAAGAAAATCCTAAAAAAAATAAAAATAAAAAAATAAAAGATGATTAGGCCGTTGATTCCTAACTTTCTTAAAATCCTTGTGTCCCCGGCAACGGCGCCAAAAACTTGATGTGCGGTAAAGTGTCGTATATATTAGGTGTATATTTTAAGCCCTTTTTAACACTTATTTTAGCCAAGTTTTAAATTTATAAAACACGATATTTCACTAACACTAAACACACATATGGGCAAGTGCACCCATCGTTGAGTGTAGTATAGCGTTGGTAAGATACCGAGGTCGTCCAAGGACACAAGAGCTTTTAGTACCGGTTTATCCTCAACGTCTAACCAAAATAAAAGTTTAGAAAAATGTTTTAAACTAAGAAAAATAAAACTAACTAAAATGCTGAAAATAAAAATAAAAATAAAAACAGATAGACAAGATGAATCACTTGGTTCCGACTCGTATCTAGTATAACCTTTGATTATTTCCGCACTTTTGCACATAATTAAGAGATTATCTTAGTTATTGTAGTAGGCCCCTCTTTTGAAGGCGACGTTACCCTCACCCCAGTAGTTTGAGTCAGCAGGGATACAATCCTAAAAGGGTGGATTATTGGAAGATAATGAATTAAGTTATTAATGCAGTATTGTGGTAGGCCCCGCTTTTGGCGGTGACGTTACCCTCGGCTAAGTAGTCTGAGTCAGCAGGGATACAGTCCTAAATAGCCGGGTTATAATATTAATAGTAGTTAACTTATGAGGGGATCAAAGAGTTTGGACCCCCGCCATCCAATACCGTGAAGTATTGAAGGAGGTCCTACTAAATTTGACCCAGGTCCATTGCAGGACCTCTAAACGCTGAACAATGGCAAGACCTTTACCAAACCGTTCCCTTAACCCCCTACCAGGTAGCCAACATATCTCCATATAGACCGTGGAGATATGAATGGTGAAAATCCTTTATTTTATATAGACAGTAAAATAATGCCAAGACACCACGGACAAACGATAAGGAAAGATCACCTTCAACATAAGTAACTAGTTATTAAAGTCATTAATACAAAACCAAATAAAAAGTGCAAAAGATTAGAAATAAAAAGTATTATACTAGACACTTTGTCTTCACCAAGTGATGTAAGAGACTTAGGCAAACATGGCCTTGATTGTCAAGAACTCTTACGATCAATCTTGGATCCCGAGACGACTCACACACTCTACAATGGACAATGGATGATGGTGGTGGATGATGGTGTTGTGATGGTGGTGGGTGGTGGATGAAGTGTGAGAGAGGTGGTGTGCCAAGGGATGAGATGAAATGAATCCAAGCACTCCTATTTATAGGCTGAACAGAGAGCTGGACACGGCCCCGTGTCCGCTGGGCACGGCCCCGTGTCCGTCTGACACTCTCTCTCCTCATTAATTGTAATTCGCAATTACAATAAATGCGCCTGCTGTACTTTCGACACGCCCCCGTGTCCACTGAGCACGGCCCCGTGATGGGCAATAGAAGCTTCTATAGGTTTGTCTTTTCTGCTGCTTCTTGGGCACGGCCCCGTGCTGGCTGAGCACGGGGCGTGTTCAGTCTTCTGTTTTCTCTATTTTGCTTTGGAAGGTGCCGTTGAGGGTTCGGGCAGTCCACTAATGTTCCTTATCTTGTATTTATGTTGGATTTAGCTGTCTTTTTGCTTCTTTTGCGTTTTTGAGCTCATTTAATCCTGAAAATACAAAAGGAAGACAAAAACACTCTTTTTCCAATATTAGCACTAAAAAAGGGTTAGTTTTATGCCTCATTTGATGTAATTTATATGTTGCATTTTACACACATCAAATACCCCCACACTTGAACTTTTGCTTGTCCTCAAGCAAAACTCTTTAATATGTGGCTTACACTCCCAAATGGAATAGGTAGAAGAGAAGGTTTTGGGCTTGTCGTAGAGTGTCGGGATTTCCAAGATCTTTTTGGGTTTTATTTTTATTTATTTACACTCCTATTCGTAATGATTTATTTAGAACTGTTCATAAAAGAAATTACTTATTTGGGCATAACATGCCTTTTTAAAATTCTATTTATATACAAGTTCACATACCTCGCGGGGAAATCACTCACACTCGGCCGAAGGTGTATTTTTAGTGAATCACTCGAGAGCGGCACGGAACTTATTCCTACCATAGGCTTGCCAAGAAATCAATCCTCCTCCTTTTTAACTTTTATACCTTTGTAGATATCAAGAGGACTTTGTGGGTTAAGGGTTGGCTAGGGTTAAAGGTAGGTGGTTGGGTTAGTGGTTAGTAGAAAAAAGGGCTAAAAGCGTAACAAGTGTCGGTTTTCGTATTTTTGCAACTTTTTATTTTGATGAAGCTTTTATTCAAACTAAGTTATTTTTGATTAACTTGTTTGTTTATTTTCTTTTTGCTTCATCAATATCACAATTTTTTTTTTTTCACGAAGAACCGAACTTGTTACTAAAATAAAGGGTTAAAAATGAAAAAGGTTTTGGTGGATGAAAGGGTTTTTGTTTGGGTGATGAAACGAAAAGGTTTAGGCTCAAAGGGGCTAACTAGGGGGATTTTTTGGTAGGTGGTAAAGGAAAAAGAAAAATAATGGTGTAGAAATGAAAAGGGTTAGTCCTAATGCCTCCATCATTTACTTACTCGGGTTTAAGTTGATAAGGACCGGGAATGTATTGTCATGGCAAGTTCTAGAGTCGTAAGAACCAAGCAGCTATTCACACAAGAAATGAAAAATGAGCATTTAGTCAAATGATATGTAATTGTGTGCTCAATAAAGGCTCAAAACTCACTTTTGTGGGAATGGGTTTTTATGTGATCAAGTATATAATCAAATTTTAAATAAGTTTGCTATGCCTTTTCATAATTTTCTTATGTTGGTTCTTTTTATCACTACGCTATCGGTTGTAAATTTGTAAAAATATAACCTTTTTGAGAACTTGAATTTCCCGAGTTAAACCTAGACAAGTAAAAAAAATGAAATTTTTGAAAAAATTTGGGTTGATTAGCGGTTCCAATAGAGTTTTGTGTAAGGCTTGTATTTAGGACTTGCAAAATTCATGGTTTTAGCATCCCCCCCACACTTAAATTACACATTGTCCTCAATGTGTCCCAAAAATAAATTTTTAGGTTGATTAGATGTGTAAAATAGTGTTTAAAAAGCAAAAAAATTGTGTTACTGGGCGCTGAACACGGCCCCGTGTTATCCGGGCACGGCCCCGTGTTCAAGTGCCAGTAACAAAATTGAAATAAGAGAAACAGAAGTCTGGACACGGGGGCGTGTTGGGTGAACACGGCCCGTGTCCAGGTACCTGAACTGGGCGTTTGTCTGCAGGTGGTTCGGCACGGGGCCGTGTTGGTTGGGCACGGCCCGTGTTGAACCTTCTGAAATGGAGAAAATTGTCGGGTTGCCTCGTTCTTGTGCATGGGATCAGCAACTATAAGTCAGGCATTTGGCTCTCACTTCCAACTTCAAGGATCCTGCTCTCAGCCATCGGGATCCTCCTTTCAGCATCAGGGATCCTTCATCAGCTCAGGAGGATATTTAGGAATGCACCCGGTCCAAGGATCCTTCCCGGATCAAGGATCCTTCCCGGTCCAAGGATCCTCCCAGGTCCAAGGATCCTCCCAAGTCCAAGGATCCTCCCAGGTTCAAGGATCCTCCCAGGTCCAAGGATCCTTTATGAATCCAGGGTCCTTTCAGGTTCAAGGATCATCTCAGCCTCAAGGATCCAACATCTTTCAGGAACAAGGATTCCCAAGAAGTATGCAGCCCCCGAGCTCGGATGTTCATCAAGGAGACTTCATACCAATGTAAACCATTGCTTCCTCTGGTCCTTCAATCATACCAGAGTCTCGTCAATATGGATTCACATCTGGAATTCCAAACACAAATCCTGTGGGAGGTAACATTTCTAATAATTCATATAACACTAACCATGGCTCCATGCAGGATACAGGTATCAATTAGGCTATGGCTAGGGAATTACAGAAGCTTAAGGATATGATATCCAGTGTACCAGGAGTGGTTAAACCCATTCCTGAAATTGCAGATGGTAGCTATAGGATATCTCGTTTTGCACCACCCTTATGTGATGCTGAGATACCCAAAAGGTTCCAGATACCATCTATGAAGCTGTATGATGGTTCAACAGATCCAGAAGAGCATGTAGCTCAGTACAGGGAAAGGATGGAGATCAATCCAATTCCTGAGAGGTTAAAAGAAGCATGTCTATGCAAGGGATTTGGATCCATACTCACAGGATCTGCTCTTAAATGGCTGCTAAGTCTTCCCCCTTACTCTGTTACTTCATTTGCTAATCTAGTTAATTTGTTTAATAGTCAATTCTCTCGTAGTAGAAAGTTTGAACGATTAACTAGTGATCTATATAGGGTAACACAAGGTCAAAATGAATCACTTAGAGATTACATCACTAAGTTTAGTAAAGAATCCTTAGATATCCCTAACCTAGATATAGCTACGGCTGTAGAAGCCTTCAAAATGGGATTGCTTAGGGATTCATTGTTCTATGATGATCTTGTTATGACCCCTTGCAGGAATCTTGATGAAGTAAGAACCAGGGCCCTTAGGTTCATCTGCATTGAGGATGACAAAAGGATCCAGGATAGGTTGACAGGATCCTCAAAACAGGAGAAACAAGGATCCTACTTCAGGAACAACAAATCCAAGTCCTACAACAAGTCTGATAACCAGAACGTGCATGCAGTGGAACAAGAAGACGATGATGAGGATTATCCTCCTATTTCTGAATACTGTTTTTCTATTGATAACAATGAACTAATCCTTGCAATGCAGAATCTAGGTGAGAAAGCTAGGTGGCCAAGAAAAAATGATAAACCAGCTGCTACAAAGGATAAGTCCAAGTGGTGTGCATATCATGAGGATTTCGGGCATCTCACTGAAGAGTGTATTGCACTAAGAAAGGAAATTGGTTACTTGCTGAGCAAGGGGCATTTGAAAGAGCTTTTGGGACGAAAGAAGTAAAGGATCCAGGATCCTGAAAGGATCCCGGAAAAGGTTCCTGCTCCTCCAGCAGATGCACAAGTTATAAACTTCATATCCGGTGGATCAGATATTTTTGGTACTTCCTTTTCAGCAGCTAAAAGACATGCCAAGGAAACCAAGATGGATAATGGAGACAGACCCGTCCGGACCTCCGTTGTTACCCATGATAAAGTCATAACCTTTGATGAGGATGATCGTGTTGATGTCCAGGATCCTCATCATGATGGTCTTGTAATTACATTGTTTATTTCTAACCACTTTGTTCGCAGGATCCTAATCGATGGAGGAAGCTCTGTGAACATCATTCAGCTTGATGTCCTCAAGAAAATGAATATCCCGGAGTCTGATATTGTCCCAAGATCCTCAGTACTTGTGGTATTCAGTGGAGAAACTAAGAATACATTGGGGGACATCAAACTCCCAATCTATATTGAAGGATTGCATTCTTATAAAAAATTTTGTGTTATAGATTGCTTATCTTGTTGCAATGTTATCCTTGGCAGGCCATGGATACATGATATGAAGGCAGTCCCATCCACTTATCATCAGTGTGTAAAGCTTCCAAGTCCATGGGGAGTGGTGAAAATTGAGAGTGATCAACAAGAGGCTAAGAATTGGTATACATCATCAAAGAAGCCAGCCACAAGACCAAGGGAGCAATAGCAATTAAAGTATCCATCAAGAGATGTCTTGGAGGAAAGAGAGCAGGATGTAAAAGAAATCCTCATGGATCCTCATGATCCTGAATCCATAGTCTTCATAGGATCAGGGATCCTTAGCAACATTGAGCAAGATCTAATATCCTTCCTTAAGAGGAGGAAATCCACCTTTGCCTGGAAACATGAAGACATGACAAGTATATCTAAGGATATAATTACTCATAAGCATGGCATTGACAGGTCATTCAAGCCTATACATCAAAAGAGGAGGAAGTTTGCACCTGAAAGGAATGCTATTATCCAGGAAGAAGTAGATAAACTACTTCGGGCAGGTATGATAAGAGAGGTTAAGTATCCAAGATGGTTAGCCAATGTGGTTGTTGTTCAAAAGAAAAATGGAAAGTGGAGGGTATGTGTCGATTTTACTGATTTAAACAAGGCATGTCCCAAGGATTCATTCCCATTACCCCACATTGACTCCATGGTGGATGCTACCGCGGGTCATGAGTTGTTGACTTTTATGGATGCTTCATCTGGATTTCAACAAATTCAGATGGAACCATCTGATCAAGAGGATACAGCCTTTATGACCCCAACTGGTATATATTGTTATATTGCTATGCCGTTTGGACTAAGGAATGCAGGTGCTACTTATCAAAGGCTAGTCAATATGATGTTCAAGGAACAAATTGGACATACTATGGAAGTCTATATTGATGACATGGTGGTTAAGTCCAAGAAAGCTGAGGATCACCTTAAAGACTTGGAGGAAGCATTCAATATCCTTGTTAAATTTAATATGAAACTAAATCCTTCCAAGTGTCATTTTAGTGTTAAGGCAGGTAAATTCTTAGGCTATATGGTGAAAAAGAGGGGCATTGAAGCAAGTCCAGAGAAAATCAAGGCTATTGTGAATATCAAATCTCCTGCCAATGCTAAGGATGTGCAAAGATTGACAGGCAGGATCGCAGCCTTGAACAGGTTCATATCCAAATCCTCAGAAAAGTGAAAGGAATTCTATGACATCCTGAGGAAGAACAAGAAATTTGAATGGACTGAGAAGCATGAAAGTGCCCTCAAAGCTCTTAAGGATTACCTATCCTCAGCCCCGGCCTTGATGAAACCAGAAAAAGGGGATATATTATCCTTATACTTAGCAGTATCCTCAAAGGCAGTAAGTGCGGTCCTTGTTAATGATCACCAAGGTACACAACATCCTGTTTATTATGTAAGTAAGAGTTTACTTGATGCTGAATCCAGGTATTCACACTTAGAAAAACTTATCCTTTCATTAATTATGGCATCTACTAAATTAAGACATTATTTTGAGACTCATGCCATTATTGTTAAGACTAATTTTCCAATTAAGAATGTTCTCAGGAAACCTGAAATGTCAGGAAGGATGGCTAAGTGGGCAGTGAAGCTTAGTTCTTATGATATAAGATATGAGCCTAGAACTGCCATTAAATCCCAAGCCTTAGCTGACTTTGTGGCAGACTTTACTAGTGATTTGCAAAAGGAAGCTGAGTTAGAAGTCCAACAGCTTGAAGAAACTAAGGATCCTTGGATACTCTTCACTGATGGAGCCTCTAATGTAAAAGGAACAGGGCTTGGAATACTACTAAAGTCGCCACAGGGGGATATAATACCCCACTCCATAGCTTGTGAATTTTAAACTACCAACAATGAGGCTGAGTATGAAGCCTTGATAGCTGGTTTGCAAATTGCTAAGCATATGAGGATCAGGTATCTTGAGGTACATGTAGATTCATTATTAATCACTAATCACTTTAATGGATCCTATGTTGTTAAAGGTGAAAAGCTAATCAAATATTTAGAGATAGTCAAAGAATTGGCACTCTCTTTTGTTTCCTTTAGTTTGACACAGGTACCAAGGGAAGAGAATGCAGAGGCTGATGCATTAGCCAATCTAGGATCATCCTTGAAGATCCCGGAGGATATCAAGATCCCTATTATCCACATTCTAACCCCTGCTATCGAGGATCATGTAGCCATGGAGATAGGAGAGGATTCTGCTATTGTCCCTACTGATGATACACAATCCCATTTTAGATCATGGATAATTCCAATAATAAGATATATCCAACATGGAGAGATTCCTACAGGAGAAAACCCCAGGGCTTTCAAAACTAAGGTATCTCAATTTACAATATTGAATAACATGTTGTATAAACGATCTCTTGCAGGTCCATATCTAAGATGCATTGAGGATCCTGAAATCTAAGAAGTCCTAAAGGATTTCCATGAAGGAGATTGTGGAAACCACACTGGGGGCAGGGCATTATTCTCAAGGATTCTGAGGACAGGATACTATTGGCCTACTATGAAGAAGGATGCTGTGGAGTATGCCAAGAAGTGTGATCCTTGTCAGAGACACAGTAATATCCTTCACCAACCAGCAGAACTTTTGCATCCTATATCCTCTTCTTGGCCATTTATGAGGTGGGAATGGATATAGTTGGTAAGCTTCCTAAGGCGCCTGGTGGAAAAGTATTCATGCTTGCTATGACTGATTACTTCTCCAAGTGGATAGAGGCTGAAGCCTTTGCTCAAGTCAGAGAAAAAGAAGTGATATCCTTTATTAAGAGAAACATTATTACTAGATTTGGTATCCCTTCTGAAATTGTTTGTGATAATGGATCCCAGTTTATTGGGAATAGAACTATTAACTTTTGTGACAGCTGGGGGATTAAGATGATAACATCAACACCAGTCCACCCACAAGCTAATGGTCAGGCAGAATCATCCAACAAGATTATCATCAACAATTTGAAGAAAAAGCTTGGATCCAAGAAAGGAAAGTGGGCAGAAGAACTACCTTATGTACTATGGGCTGATAGGACAACTCCCACGAATGTCACTGGCCAAACTCCATTTTCTTTGGTATTTGGGGCAGAATCAGTGATCCCTACAGATATGGTGGTTCCTACTGCAAGAACAAGCATTCGTGATCCTGAAGAAAATGCTGAAAACTTGGTTCAACACTTGGATACTATAGATGAACTCAGGGATTTGGCAAGGATAAGGATGGCCAGTTATCAACAAAGGATGGCTGGAGCCTACAACAAAAATGTCAGGATCAGGAAATTCCAAGTTGGAGATATGGTGTTAAGGAAAGCATTTCAGAATACCACCAATCCTGCTGATGGAAAGTTGGCACCGAAGTGGGAAGGCCCTTACTTGATTGAAGCTGAGGCAGGAAAGGGGGCATATCGATTGCTAACAATGGAGGGTGACTTGCTACCAAGAGCTTGGAATGCTGTCCATTTGAAGAGATACTTTATGTAACAAGGATCCATGATCCTTACCTGAAAAGTATCCTTGAAGGATCCCTACAGGACAGATGATCCTCATTTTGGTAATGATCTAATCTCAAACTATTTCATTCATTAATTATCTTATATAAGGATAAGGACCCTGCATCCTTTATCCTCCTTTCACTTGATTCTAAGTTTTGAAGGTTCAGGTATCCTTAACAAAGGATGGAGTATCCACATAAGTATCCAGTTATTTGGGCTAGTCCCCAGTTTGGGCCTGTCCCCAGTTTCGCCAGTAGCGCACGATGATCCTGGTATAGTTCATGGCAATGGGACCAGTACTCGCTTTAGGTGCTGACAATTTCATTGTACTGGCTATATTCAGGATCCTACGTATAATGGTAGACGTACCATACATCCGTACCTAAGGTTTCTAACGTTTTCACGTTAGCTAAGGTTTTGGCATTTTCATGTCACTAAGTTTGGATAGTCGCCAGTAAGGGCCATACTCCAGTTTACACACGATCCTTGGGCTTGTCCCCAGTTATCCTTTGGGCTTGTCCCCAGTTATCCTTTGGGCTTGTCCCCAGTTATCCTTTGGGCTTGTCCCCAGTATATTGGGCTTGTCCCCAGAATTGTTGGGCTTGTCCCCAGTTACTAACTTTTATCTTATATTGGCTTAGTCCCAAGTTGTATCCTATTTCAGGTTTTTGAAGCTAAACGACCAAGGATCCTTGATCCTTACCTTCTACTAAGGTTTGTCTTTTGGTTATCCTAATTATAAGTGTTAAAGGATAGGATCCTAACTTGGATTCTCAGGTATGATCCTTAACTATTTTGATTTTATTCATTATTCATTCGAGTGACCCTTATCCTTTGACAACTAAACTTATGATCCATAAACTATATTACTTTTCAGAACTTACCAACTAAAGGACGTATGATCCTTGATTATATTCTAAACTTTTTGAAGATATTTATTTACTTAATAAATTCAGACAAAATGTATATCTCAACAATTGAAAAGTAAAGTACTTACAAGGATAGCAACACGGGAGATAGCCAAAAAGTTAAAGTTATTTTATTCACAAAATGTTAAACCCTTTAAGGTTGTCAAAATTGCCAACCCACGTTTCTACCAGCAAAACGTGGCCCGTTCACATGGGTTAGCAAAGGGTGTCCATTGTTTACGGGTCTTTGTAGTGCAGGAAATAAAAGACGGAAGGATAACGAGTGGCTTCATCCCCCAAACAGAGGATCCATCCACCACCCATTATCCTGCCTATTGTCTAAGGATCCATGATCCTTCATCCTAGAAACTATTGTCTAAATTTATTACAACCCCAAGATTGTTTCAAAACACCATAACCAAAATAAAACTACCAAATTCTTAAAAAAAAAAATGGGCTCCGGCTACGTCTAGAAATGTCCTTCATCGCCCATTCCTGCATCTTACACCTTTGCTACATCATCCACCTGATCCTTGACTCCACTGCCGCCAGCCTCGATTGCTAAGACCTCTTCTTCATCATCCAGCTCAGCCAATCTAGCCTTCCAGCCCTCTACGACCCAGCTGCTCTTGTCAAAGACAGGATCCAGAGCTTCTTGGGCCATCTGTAACTGGGTTTTGTACATGGCAATGGCAGCGGAGATTTTAGCATCATTGGTGGTATCATTTTTCTCCTGATCAGCAGTAATGTGAGCCAAGACAAGTTCCCTCTTGACCAGATTGACATCATTTTCAAGGGAGGCAATCTTCTTATCCTTGGCCAGCATCATCTTTTGGAGATCCACACACTTTTGCTCAATCTCTTCAACATTGCCTACGTAGTCCTCGATTTCAGCAAATTTCTGCAAAGAAGACAATGTAAAGTTTAGGATCAAATGATCCTCAAGTGGGCAGGATAACTAAATTAAGTTAGTGATCCTTACATCAGCAAAGTACTCAAGGAACTGGTGGCGAATTAGAGGCTGGCCTTCTAGATTGTCAGCCTCAGAGGCTTTCCTCTTCTTTCCTTTAGAAGCAGTAGGCTTGGGGATGGCAGTACTTGGGCTAGCAGCAGCTTTTTTCTTCCCGGAACTGGGACCAACAGTGGTGAGATCGGTGACACTGAAACGGGTAGCAGACTTCGATGATTTTCCAGCACCTACACATTCAAAAACAGATAAGTATCCTTATTTCATTTTAATTTAAGCATTTAATTACATATAAACATGGATACTTACTTGACATTGTGACAGAACCTGAGGATACCTCTTGAGAATCCTAGGTATTTGCTTTAAATGATCTTATTTCAGGATCAAGCCTCCGTAAAGCAGCAAGCCTTTCCTTCGTTGCAGGTGTTGAAATAAGGTGTGCGACAGTGATAGCTGCAAAATAGAAACAAAAGAATGTTAGTGATCCTCAGCAGAAACCAGGTTATCTGGTGATCCTTCTAAGGATCCTCTATCCTACCATGGGTGGTCCATTTTCTAGACAGATCCTTTCCATCAGGGAGAGAATCCCTTCTGACAAAGAAGAATCGCCGTTTCCAGTTGGTGTCATTCTTAGTGGCTTTGAAGATGGGGTGTTCTTCACCAGGTTTATGTTTGAGTAGATATCGGTGGGATCCATGGCTAACAAGGTCATACATCTCTGCAAACTCCGACATTCCCAGATCAATTCCTACATGTTCAATGATCCTTTCAAGGGTATATAAGACCCTCCAGATCATTGGAATTGCTTGAATGTAGGAGATGCCGGTAAGAGAGAAGAAGGATTGGGTGAAATCTGGAAAAGGATACAAGTATCCTATTGTAAATGGTGTGACCGGAAAGGCTACCCAGGTTTCAGAAACACAATCACTTAGAACGGTGGGGTCAAATGGTTTGAAATCGGTGTTCGCCGGGAAACAATGGCGGATTATGTCTATCTGTGGATCGGTAAAGCAGCATCTTTCTTTCGCGGAATCTTTGATGATCCCTTGGGACTTCAAGGGACTGTCCTTACGGTGATCCTTAGCCGGGGAAGATCTCAACATCATCTTGATCGCAGATAAAGATGAGGAAAGAAGGAACAGAGAAAGAAGATGAAGAGAGAAAGGAAAGAGAAATACTTGATCAAGTCTTCGAATGAAGATTTAAAGGAGGAAACACACGAATTTAAATGCTCTCTAATCCTTATCTCTAACTTCAATTTATAATGATGATCTTGCAGGGTAGTCACTTCAGTGACGTCAGGATGGCAACGGATAGTTCGATTACAACGGCTATATATCCGTTAGTTGGTTACGGATAAGAACAAGAAAATACAACTCGTTTATTTACAAATTACTCCTTATATTTTGGGGGCAATTGTTAGGGGAGGATTTTTCAATGATCAGTGATCCTCATTTACTGTTGGGTTTAGTGATCCTTAATTCTGTCTGAATTAGTGATCCTCATAAAGTATTGTAGGATCAGGATCATGGATCATCATAAGGATCCTTATACTAACGATTGTCTACTTTGAATGTGAAGTTGTTTTGTAGGAGTACGAGCTTGGACTTGGTCTTGGCGATATTCCTGGAGCATATTTCATATTTATTCCGCACGTATATGACTGAAGTGGATGTTATGGAAGCCGTGGAAGACTTGCACAAAATGCGGACAGTTTGTTAGCTTAGATATTTTCCATTTTTAAAAGGGGATAGCGAGCTAAATTAGAACACTTGGCTATTTTTAGCTTAACACACACACACTCGCAACTGCTCTCACCAGCTCTCGACAATTCACTTGGCGATTACACACTTTTTTGCACATTACACTATAGTGATCCTTGTAACTAGCTCGCTATCATCCGAAGTTGTAATACATTTCTTGTTTAACCTGAGTTGGTGATCGGTAGTTTCCATCACCCGAGGTTTTTTTGCCGGAGATCATTCATTGATCAATGGCTTTTTCCTCGTATAAATCTTTGTGTCACTTATTCATTACATTTCTGAGTGATCCTTAGTATTGTTCATTGATTCAAGCATCACACCTCACAACAGAATGTTTGGTTACATTATCATTGCTTGATTTTTGACCAAAACAGATACCATAGAAGAACTCAGGGATTTGGAAAGAATAAGATTGGCTAGCTATCAACAAAGGATGGCTGGAGCTTATAACAAGAATGTCGGGATCAGAAAGTTTCAAGTTGGTGACATGGTGTTGAGGAAAGCATTCCAAAATACCACAAATCCTGCTGATGGCAAGTTAGCACCAAAGTGGGAAGGCCCCTATCTTATTGAAGCTGAGGCAGGAAAGGGGGCATATCGGTTATTAACAATGGAAGGTGATTTGCTACCAAGAGCTTGGAATGCTGTCCATTTGAAGAGATACTTCATGTAAGAAGGATCCAGGATCCTTGACCATCTTCACATCTAATACACACTAAGGATCCTTAGAGGATATATGATCCTCATTCTGGTAATGATTCGATTTTAATTTACCTAATCCTTTAAATTATTTGTTTACAAGGAGAAGGATCCAGTATCCTTTATCCTTTTTCGCTAAGTTGTGAGTTTTGTAGAAGTGGGTGCATCTTTAACAAAGGATCAAGTATCCACAGAAGTCTCCTAAGTTTTATGGGCTTGTCCCCAGTTTTTGGGTTTATCCCCAGTTTTTAGGCTCATCCCCAGTTTAAGGTATCTACTACCTTCGCCAGTAGCGCACGATTATCCTAAGGCAGTTAAAGGAAATGGGACTAGTACCCGCTTTAGGGGCTGACAATTTCATTGTACTGGCTGTATTCAGGATCCTAAGTATAATGGTAGACGTACCATACATCCGTTCCTAAGGTTTCTAACTTTTTCACATTAGCTAAGATTTTGACATTTTCATGTCACTAAGTTTGGATAGTCGCCAGTAAGGGCCATACTCCAGTTTACACAAGATCCTTTGGGCTTGTCCCTAGTTTTTTGGGCTTCTCCCTAGTTTTTTGGGCTTGTCCCCAGTTTTTTGGGCTTGTTCCCAGTTTTTGGGCTTGTCCCCAGTTTATTGGGCTTGTCCCCAGATTGTTGGGCTTGTCCCCAGACACTAACTCTTCCTTTTGCAGTTGGCTTAGTCCCAAGTTATGTCTTATTTCAGGTTTCTAAAGCTAAAAAGTTAAGGATCCTGGATCCTAATTTCATACAAGGTCTGTATTTTGGTTATCATGATTGTAAACATCAAGGATTTAGGATCCTAACTTGGATTCTCTGGTATGATCTTTATTTACTTTAATTTTATTCTTGATTTATCTATGTTACCCTTGATCTTTGACAACAGGATATATGATCCTAAAATTATCTCACTTTTTAAACTTTTTTATTATAGGATATTTGATCCATGATCATATCCTAAACTTTTTAAATTTCATTATTAACTTGTAAGTTCAAAGGAATATGCAAATAATAATTGAAAGGTAAGTAGACACAAAATGAACAGCACAAGATAGCCAAAAGTTAAAGGTTTTATTTATTTATCCATAGTTAAACCCTTCAAAGGTCGTCAGAATTACCTACCTCGAACTTCTACCAGCAATACGTGGCCCATCCGCTGGGGTAGGTAAAGGGTGTCCATATTAACAAAGTCTAAGTGCAGGAAATAAAGATGGCAGGATAATAGTGGCTTCATCCCCCAAACAGAGGATCCCTCCACCAGCTATCATCCTACCTATTGTCCCAAGGATCCGTGATCCTTAAACCTAAATACTATTGTTCAAATACAAACCAACATTGTTTAAAACACCAACAAACAAAAACCATTAAACCATAAAAAATGGGTTCCGGCCACGTCTAGATAAATCCATCATCGCCCATTGTTGCAGCCTAAACCTTCATTGCGTCATCACCACTAGCTACCTCTTCCACGGATCCTTCAGCCCACTGCTACTAGCCTCAATTGCCAAGACCTCCTCAGCTTCCTCTTCATCATCCAGCTCCGCCAGCTTCTACTTCCAAGCCTCCTGATTCCAGGCAGACCTGTCAAAAGAAGGATCCTCAGCCTCCTTAGCCATTTGTAGCTTGATCTTAAGCATGGCGATTGTAGCATAGAGATTTGCCCCTTCCATCACCTCTTCCTTCTCCTGCTGAGCTGTGATATGGGTCAGGACCAACTCCTTTTCACCAGGTTTATGTCCTTATCGAGGGAGGAGATTTTCTTGTCTTTGGCCAGGAACATTTGCTAGAAGTCCAGGTGTCACACCCCGATTTGCTGCGGAAGAAAAAACGTGGGATGCAACAGACACCTCTGGTACATGCACATTGTTTATAAAGACACTACATTTTATTAATTACAAAATGTTGATTACATACTAGATGTATGTTACAACTGCGTGTTCCCATGAACCACATAGGTGTTCTAAGTCGCATGCGTCTATATCAATATTTTCCAATAAACACGTCTTGAATAACATACACAGATCACATCAGTCTCAAGTTACCTGAAATGCATGTTGGTTTTAAAAGGGGTCAGCTAAACGCTGCTGGTGAGTTCCACTGGTTTGGTTGTTTCGTTTCAAAATGTATCAACGTGTTTAATTGCACATATTACGGTTCATAGATGGAATTACACGAGTGTCGCAATCACAAATGGAATTTCACGAGGTCACAAACACCTTCAGCGCACCGGACCGGGTCACACCAGACACCTTCAGCTCGCCGGCCCGTATTAGAATCGACACCTTCAGCTTGCCGGACCGTGTCACAACGGACACCTACAGTTCGCTGGTCTGAGTTACAATCAGCACCTTCAGCTTGCCGGACCGTGTCAAAACGGACACCTTCAGCTCGCCGGTCCATGTTACAATCAGTCGAGGTAGTTCGTGGGTTGGGCAATTTCACATCATCATAAGTTGGTGCAATTAACACAGTTTGTAACATGCAAATTACTTCAAAACAGTAACACAGTGTGTACACGCACTTCACCCCAGAAAACAGGAAAACAATTTAAAAGTGGGGGAAGGGAACTCACAGTGCAAATAGTAGTCTCGGCTAAAGAGTGTTTAATCAACGAAATCAGCTTTAATAGCACACATGCAAGTAAGGACTCAGATCAGTATCTAAGTCGGTAATGGTTATAACTTGGATTTGGTCAGGAGTTGTCACCCTGGATTGAGTCTATAGGACACAGGTATGGTGATGGAGGTCAGGGTAGTATTAGTTTTCAGTTTGGCTTCCGGGCACCGGTTCGCGTGCCAGTCAATGTCAGTAGTTTAACGTGTTCGGATAATGGTATGGGAATACCAATAGTGCCAACACGTTGTTATTTAAGAATGATTAATTTTTCATTAAGGGAGTTTGGGTGTTTGGGGAGTTCAGGTTGCCAAATTTTTAGTTTCCGTTTCCGCCGTCGGGGATTTCCCGAAATGGTATTGGACACACCCCGAGTGTCCAATCTGCCCTGGAATCTCCCGGAATATTCCTCGTGTTCCAATTAAAGTATTTGTCGGGTTGGGTCAGTTCCCAGTTCTGGCAGGTTCGTTACACGGTAAACTGCCGAAATTGATTTAAAATAACTAATTTTTAATCTAAAAAATTCCCATTTTATCTATAATTTGAATTAAATTCTGAAAATTTTTACATAACTCAGTAAAAATCTGTATAATATGGAAAAAATTTCTGGGAATTTATTTTGGCATTTTACTTGTCTAAATAAATTATTTATAAAACCATATTTATCCACATAAATAACATTAATTACCATCATTGATCCAAAAATTCCCAAACAATTCCTGGACATCCATTATGTTTCCAGAAACATCTCCAAAAATTTTATGATTTTTCTGATTTTTTCGGTGCGTTTCCGGCTATCGAAAATTCGCAAAAACGCGGATTTTTAATCCAAATCAAAACTCAACCAATAGACTCCGAATTTTCCCAGAACATTCCACATATGTTCCTTAGAGTTTCTGTAAAATTTGGTGATTTATTGAATCCGTTTGGTATTTTTCCAAAATTATTTTTGTAAAACAATCAAAATTTCACCAAACATCGTAGAAAATTCCAAAAATTCTAAAATTTTACGTGAACCTTCCTAAGACTACCCTTCATCACCCCACCAAGTTTCAGCTCAATCCAAGTATCACGGACCAAGTTATAGTCTAAACAATATTCTGCCTATGCTAGTTTCGAGTTTCGGGTGATATACCTAGCGATTCCTTCGATTCCGAGCATTCCTTGTGAGTCCAGAAGTATGTGTGGGCTATATTTAGTACCTACACATCAAGTACAATCCAAATATGCTAGAACTTAGATCAATC
The DNA here is from genome assembly GCA_030545235.1 of Helianthus tuberosus. NCBI lineage: Eukaryota > Viridiplantae > Streptophyta > Magnoliopsida > Asterales > Asteraceae > Helianthus > Helianthus tuberosus. The sequence goes on from CM060393.1 coordinate 152,345,482, forward strand.
AAGCTTTGATTCATTGTTTTTCGGTTAATCGAATAGTTAGGCGATTTTTGTCGAATAAGTGTTGATTAGGGTATCAAACCCCAAAGATTTGTAACTATGTCTGCCATATAACACCAGGGAATCCATAGGGTGTTCATATTCAGCCCATAAACATGTTTAAACTTCCAAAAATCATGGATTAAAAAGGGTTTTCATGGACTAAACCATGTTTAATCAAGAAACCATGCTTAAAACCTTATGGATTTGAGTTAATACCTTTGATTTGTTGAAGTATATGGGGAAATCAGCTGATTGTTCTTGAGAGAAACCATAATTTGTAAAGGATTTTGTGTGTAATTTAAAGAAAAAATTGAAAAGATATATATATATATATATATATTAAGGGGGTGGCGGTTTGGGTGTGGGTCCCACAAGGGACACCTCGTGCTTCGTATAGCGCGCTAAAAGATTATGTTTATCTTCCGTTGAGTGGCTAGGTTCGTTTACAGGTCCCGCACGCGTTCTCGATTTGCGTAACGGACTCCATTTCGCGCGTAATTAGTGTCAAAAGACTCGGTTTTAAAAATCATGCCTAACCGTCTTGAAATCCGAACCCAGTTACGTTTTAATCATAAAAGACTCGTATTAGAGTGGTTTAAGTGTTTTTAAGCTTGATCGATCGTTCCTTGCATGTTTGATTGCCTTATTTTATGCCTAAAACGAAGGCGTTTCCCTAACCGGGCAGCTGCTTCGATTTGCGTGCCCGATCTCTGACTAGCCTCAAACCTTATGTCACAGTCTATGGCACAAAATTAAGATGTTCCTGGAACTCGGAATCTTAAATAATCCTACGGATAACCTAATAATCAACGTCAAAGGTTTAGTGCGCTGTTAAACGGAAAGCTCCGGTTTAACACGTGTTTAAAGTGTAAGGACACCGACTTCACACCATGGGCCCTTATTAGTGTCATGTCACTTATAACGTGTTCTCGGATTCCTCCGAGACATAACAAATATCAATTAATCAAGCATATAAGTCACACATGTTTTTAGGGTTTTCGCCCAATTAAAGTGTTAAGTGTGCTTTACAGTTTTGGACCGTTTAGGGTGTACCTGGTTTCGTCATGGTTGTCACAGTCTCCCCTGGTTTAGAAATTTCGTCCCCGAAATTCAATTCGTCTAGTTAGGGAAGAGATGTGGGTATTTTCTACGAAACTCATCCTTCCGTTCCCAGGTATACTCAGGTCCTTGCTTCGAGTTCCACCGGACTTTCACCAGCGAGATTTTGTTATAACGTAGTTGTTTGGTCTTCCCGTCTACTATATCTACCGGTTCCTCCACAAAGTGGAGTTTGTCATCAATGTGCACATCTTCTAACGGAATAATAGCTGCGTCATCCGTGAGACATTTCTTTAAGTTGGATACGTGGAAGACATCGTGAATTGTGCTCAGTTCATCTGGTAATTTTAGTCGGTACGCTACAGATCCAACTTTAGCAATAATTCCATACGGCCCAATGTATCTCGGAGCCAACTTTCCTGTCTTGCCAAACCTGATCATGTAACACCCCGGCTGGAGGCGGAAAAGCCAAAGGTGTCACGAAACTTGATAGAATGCATTTGAGCACATGGAGATTATGTTAAGTTGAAATATAATTTAAGTTCAATTCAATAGATTGCATTCACATCTGAGAATATAAGAGTACATAAACAAATACAACATAAATTGTTTCACAAATGATAAGTTCGGATTTAATCTAAGACAAAAGTCTCGATCAATCCTATGTAAATATTCTTGCAAATCATGTCATCAAACATTGTCACCTGAAACATATGTTAGGAGTTAAAGGATCAACAAAGGTTGAGTGAATTCGTAGATTTTGTTTTGCAAAAATGTTAATGTAATATAGATAAAGTTTTAACAAAAGTGGTTGTCGATATGTCTTTATAGCAAAAGAGTAATACATGTAGTTACTTAATGGTACATTCAAACCTATGACGATACTCGAAACTATCACCTCACTTCAAAGTTTCACATGAGTACCAACAACAACAACAATTGCAATAAAATGAGAAGTGAGATGGGGCGTCAATCCTATAGCGCTATAACACAACCGATGGGCTTATGCAAGTTGATGAACGTAAACTTCTTAAAGCAACAACAACAAGTATTAAGCAAATGCAAAAACAATCGGGGAAACCAAAAATAGCAAATAAGTTTGTATCACATCGTATCATATGTTTCAACCCAAAAATAATTGTAAAAAGGGACTATGAACTCACATTGATTTCGGGTAAGTCCAAACAAGTATGCAAAGTGTGAGAGTTCTTGGAATTAAGATTCCACGTCACTCTAATTGATTGAACATGCAACAATATGGAATATGTATCAACAATAATGTTTAATTGGATAATTGGAAATCCTAAATCTATAGGTTTCGGTATGGTTTTTCTAAATGGTGACTATAAGGTTTGGATAACCTAATAGAGAACTCGGAAAATGAATATGAGGTAAAGAATTTATTTATGAAAAATATTAACTTAACATAAATAATAAAATTGCAAAAATATGTAATTGGTTTAATATAAACATTTGTAATAATAAATCAAATATAATTAATTAATATAATCAATTAACATAATTAAATATAATGATTATTGGCAAAATGTTGTACGAGTGATATAATAATAAATTATTAAATAAATAATATTAAAATAATAGTTAAACAAAATAAAGAAAGAAATAAATTATTAAATAAATAATATAAAGATATTGATGGGAATAAGATACCGAGAGTGAGAGTTAAGTTATTGATTGAGTTTAATGTGATTTATCTAATTTGTTAAAAGATACACATGATTGAAGGTAGGCTTAGATATATTTAGTTTTTATAAAGCAAATCCACCCTAAATAATACCCAAATAAGCACAAAAAGATATAACAAGTGTTGTAATTTCTTTGACAGGATTTTAACCCTTTTAATTAAATAAAAAACAAAGAGGTAGTTAAACAATACATCTGGATTCAACAACAAACACTAATGAATAAAAAAAAAAAACAAAGAGGCAGTTAAACAATACAGATCCAAAAACCACAGTTAAAAGTTACAAAAAAACCCAAGAAATTTAGAAGAACTTACAACAATGCAAGAGGCAGAATTTTGTTACAGACGACAAAAAATGTGAAACCTTGATGTGAGAGCCGAGAAACAACGCAAGATCCAGATGCAAAGAGTCAATATATTCTGAAATCGAAGTATAATAGAAGTTGTTAGGTTGATGTTTTGAAGATTTAATTGATGCAAGATTTAAAAGTAGGATTTAGTTCAACTGAGATAAACTTACAATTTCAAAGTTTAATTCGACTCAGTTGAGTGTTTGTAGAGTGTTGAGCTTGATGAAGTATTTGTAGAGACTGAAGCAAGCATGCTCTCTTTCAGACAACAGTAGATGTAAAAGAAGTAAGTCAGTTGAGTGTAGTTGAGGGTTTGTAGAGTGTTGAGCTTCATGAAGTACTTATAGACACTGAAGCAAGCAAGAGACAAAAGTAAACACTGTTCTTTTACAGCTGTAGATGTAAAGTACACGGTAAGTAGTAAACAAAATAAAAAGGACAAAAGTCAAACAAAATAACCTGACATTACTTGGTTTCTGAAAAAGTTGATATATTCTAAAAGATATTATGTATACTTCTATACTAAAGACTTATAGTTATAATCAAAAAAGTCTTTGGATTATAACTTGAAGTTGGATTCTAACTAAAACATTTGGGAAATTCAAATCAGGATCAGACTTCAAATATAAATTTAATCTTATTGGTTAATATAAATTTAAGCATTATTTTAATAATAAATTTATAAAAAACGACGCTTCAAAAATTGTCAATTGGGAAATTCATATCAGGATCAGACTTCAAATATTGTTTGGCTCTATTCAAAACTGGAAATTAATGTGAAATTTATAGGTTCAAAGTCGTTTTAAAAGCCGAACTTGGAATTCAATTCATATAAACACAGTTCTTTTTATTTTCTTAACCAACACAACATATAACTTTTATATGATAAACAGACCTTTTAAAAAGCCCACAGACGCTATATCTTGATAACATTCGCAGACATATCTTGATCCTCAGACGCAAATCCTGAACCAAAATAAACAAATACTTTATAAAGTTTCACACTTGCACAATCGAATCGAATTCTTGAAACCGTTTAACCGAACTTACTCTTGAGATTAGCAAACAGATTCTCGTTAACGAATCTTGACGTCTCCGGTCCACCATGTCCCTCATAGACAACATTCAAATAAATATAAATATTAATAAAAAATTTAAATAACATTCAAATAATTTTTTCAACAACTAAACCAGTAACCCTAGTTTGGACTTATCCAACTAAAAAACATTTTTAATGAACTCCCTAACAATCACAGACAAAATATCCAAACCAGTAACCAAAAAAATTAAACCACAGTCAATTAAACCACAAGCACCATCGTTGACGAACCCACAACCAAAAGGAAGATATGAAACATTACCCATTGAAGATTCAAATAACAAAAAAATAAATAAGATATGAAACGAAATTTTTTGATGCGCTTGTAAGTAAACATGCTGACATGTCAGTAGAGATCCAAAAAAAGCAAATAAAAGAAAAAAATCAAGTAGTTACCACTTACCAGCTTTTTGTAAACCCTCAGATAAGCCACCGCAACCAGCAAAAATATTCAACGTGGCTAGACGATTATGTGACTCTTCACTGTAATACACCTGGAAATCCAATTAAAAATTATCATCAAAACACATTCAAGTGAACTAATGTAGGGTAAAAATTATCATCAAAATTATCATTAAAAATTTCCTCTATTTGCACATGAAGTTGAAGGGTAAATTATTTACCGTAAATATGTACATCATCCTCGTTATAAACAAATGTAGAGATTTTGGCCAGAGATTGTACGATTAAAGCTGAATGGCTTAACATGACCCCCTTTGGCTACCCAGTAGTCCCTAAAAGCGAAATACGTTAAATCGGTTTGTACATGTGAGACATAATGAAAACCATTATCCAAAACCGAGTAGTCGAGTACCTGAAGTGAAGCACACTATGGCTATTCCACTGCGATTTGAAGTGTAGTTGAATGAATGGGGTCTCGGAGAAGGCCTTTTAAGCATACTGGTGGTTGTAACTATAAAAAAGATAACATGATATAAGTATATAGCTATCTAAAGTTTTTTTATGGGCAGAATTCGTATAATATTGTCTAGTGACATACTGTTTTCTGTGGATCACTAAATGACTAAAACAATTATAATTATATAAGAATTTACATAGGACTTGTTCAATAAATTAAAATAATAATATATAATACAGATTATGAATAGTAACATTATTATATATCATTATTGTTTTTTAACACAAATTCTACATATTAACACCTGGTTATGTCAAACTGAATACAGTTAAATTTCAAACCTAACTTATACCAGTTAAATCAGCTTTCGTAATTTGGTGATGCTTACCTCTTCGGGATACATGTTTTCGCCTCCACTTTTGATACGCCCTTTCATGCGCCCAATGAGCCATAGATTACCATTAGCGTCTATCCGCCCGATATCACCAGTTTTATGCCAGCCTTCATTGCAATGATTTTCTTTCTTTTAAATTTGGTCCCAATATCCAAACATAGCTTATAAAGTGCAACCATACTGATGGTAGTAGGAAGTAGAGCTGACTAAATGTCAAGGCAAAAAGACATCAGAAATTGCAAAGACTTGTTACATTATTAGACATAGAATGGACAGGTGAAACTACCTGCTTGAGAGATCACTTATCGGGATCATAAAGCCGTTCACAGAAAAACACATGATCAACTATGTAAGTGCTGTCCAAAGAGGAAAGGTCATTCTTCCTTCTAACTTCACACTTTCCTCTATTGCTGACACTGAAAACTTATGTGTCTCTTCACTGTAATACACCTGGAAATCCAATTAAAAATTATCATCAAAACACATTCAAGTGAACTAACATTATAAGTGCATTTAAACCCTACCTCTTGAATGTCAGACCGGTTACGCTTTGTCTGCAGAATCAGGGTCAACCCATTTTGAAGTCTTGGGAGATTCGATCTGCAGCAACTGAAAAACGACAAACGCTTGACTTCAAATATTGTTTGGCTCTATTCAAAACTGGAAATTAATGTGAAATTTATAGGTTCGAAGTCGTTTTAAAAGACTTGTTACATTATTAGACATAGAATGGACAGGTGAAACTACCTGCTTGAGAGATCCCTTATCGGGATCATAAAGCCGTTCACAGAAAAACACATGATCAACTATGTAAGTGCTGTCCAAAGAGGAAAGGTCATTCTTCCTTCTAACTTCACACTTTCCTCTATTGCTGACACTGAAAACTTATGTGTCTCTTCACTGTAATACACCTGGAAATCCAATTAAAAATTATCATCAAAACACATTCAAGTGAACTAATATTATAAGTGCATTTAAACCCTACCTCTTGAATGTCAGACCGGTTACGCTTTGTCTGCAGAATCAGGGTCAACCCATTTTGAAGTCTTGAGATTAGCAAACAGATTCTCGTTAACGAATCTTGACGTCTCCGGTCCACCATGTCCCTCATAGACAACATTCAAATAAATATAAATATTAATAAAAAATTTAAATAACATTCAAATAATTTTTTCAACAACTAAACCAGTAACCCTAGTTTGGACTTATCCAACTAAAAAACATTTTTAATGAACTCCCTAACAATCACAGACAAAATATCCAAACCAGTAACCAAAAAAATTAAACCACAGTCAAATAAACCCTAGTAAATAAACAAAAAATTTAAACAAAAAAAATAAACCCTGGTTAATAAACAAAAAATTTAAACAAAAAAAATAAACCCTCGTTAACCACAGTCAAATTCTATAAATTTAAACAAAAAATCAAGAACAGATCTACTTAGAAAGAACAGATCTACTACAAACAACAGATCTACTACAAAGAACAGATCTACTACAAAAAATTTAAACAATTAAACAAAAAAAATAAAACCTCGTTAACCACAGTCAAATTCTATAAATTTAAAAAAAAAATCAAGAACAAATCTACTTACAAAGAACAGATCTACTACAAAGAACAGATCTACTACAAAGAACAGATCTACCACAAAAAACAGATCTACTACAAATAACAGATCTACTACAAATAACAGATCTACTACAAAGAACATATCTACTACAAAGAACAGATCTACTACAAATAACCCTCGTTAACCGAGAACAGATCTACTACAAAGAACAGATCTACTACAAATAACAGATCTACCACAAGCACCATCGTTGACGAACCCACAACCAAAAGAAAGATCTGAAACATTACCCATTGAAGATTCAAATAACAAAAAAATAAATAAGATATGGTAACAATAAAGAAAGATCTGAAACATTACCCTGAAATAGTGTCGGATCTCCTACAAATAACAGATCTACCACAAGCACCATCGTTGACGAACCCACAACCAAAAGAAAGATCTGAAACATTACCCATTGAAGATTCAAATAACAAAAAAATAAATAAGATATGGTAACAATAAAGAAAGATCTGAAACATTACCCAGAAATAGTGTCGGATCTCTTGAGATAGTGTTGGATCTTGTAAAGCCACCGGGAAAGAAGCCATAGAAATCGATGTTGTGTCGGATCTGGTGTCGGATCTGATGTCGTCAACGATGGAGGAGTTGTGGAGGAGCGGTGGAGGAGCGGTGGAGGAAATGAAGGTTAGGGTTAGGGTTTGTAGAGAAACGTGAGTGTCTGGATGGATGAAACGAAATATGTGGATAGATAGATTGAATGAAACTTTATATAGGATCCATTAAACTAAAAACGGGTCAAGGTAACCCATATATGATCCGCGTGGGTACCAGGTGGAAAACAAGTTTTCAACATGGAAAACAAGTTTTCAACACTTGTGCTTAACAGGTGTGTACATTGGGCTTTAAAGAGTTGTAAAGTGGCAAAAGACCATTCTATCCTTCTAATATGCTTTATAAAGTAGTATAGATATATGTATATATATATATATATATATGTATACATATATAGGGAGAAGATCATGCGAGAACCACCTCTTATTGCGAGAACCGCGAGAACCAATGTGAACACAACCAAAAATGCCTAAATATAGCTAAAAGTCACACAATTTTTTTTTTTATATTTTTTATGTTAAAATCGCTACTTTTAGAAGCAAAAAAAAATTAGATTTTTTTTTTTTTTTTTTTTAGATTTTTTTAGGTTTTTTGGTGGTTTAGTTTTTAGCTTGGGGTGGGGGGGGGGTTTAGGTTTTTGGGGGGTGGGGGAGGGGGGTTTAGGTTTTGGGGGGGGGGGGGGTTTAGGTTTTGGGGGGGGGGGTGGGTGGGGGGTTAGGTTTTTTTTTTTTAGGTTTTTTAGGGGTTTTAGTTTTTACATTTAGCTTGGGGGAGGGGGGTTAGGTTTTTTTTTTTGGGGGGGGGGGGGGGGGGGTTGGGGGTTAGGTTTTTTTAGCTATTTTAGGTTGTGTTCACATTGGTTCTCGCGGTTCTCACAATAATGGTGGTTCTCGCATGAGCTCCTCCCTACATATATATATATATATATATAAAGAGTAAAGTCGCAATGGTTGACGTTTTTGATCAACCTGCTTGTGTGATTATTGTATAAATGTCTGTATTAAATTTTATTCTGTGATATTGATATATGAAAAATGTTTACAATTCAGATGTCGAACGAAGTTAATCAAGCAAACCAGAATAATGATAATAACGAGAATCAAGTGAATAATAGTGCCATCGAACATATAGTCGCACAAGGAATTATAGATGCTATGCCTTATATTATCAAGACAGTTAAAGAAGCAGAAAATAATAAATCTGTAACTGGAAGTAAATGTCAACCTACTGAACCAAGTCATAGTGTGAATGAAAATCACCAACCCCTGATCCAAGCTCCAATTCCAAAAAGAAGAATGACCATTAGAAAGAATTCTTGGCCTGCAAACCAATAGAATTCTCAGGAAATAAAGGAGTCATTGCAACCTTACGTTGGATAGAAAAGACAGAAGCAGTCATAAAAATAAGTAAATGTGCAGATGAAGATAAGATTATCTTTGCTTCTAATCTTTTCAAGAATGCAGCCTTAGAGTGGTGGAATACTATTCTCTAGTCTAGAGGAAGAGACATAGTTTATAATATGTAATGGACCAACTTTAAGGAAATGGTTGAAAAAAATTTTGTCCTCCCAATGAAAAGGAACAAATTGCCAATAAGTTCCTAAATCATAAAATGACTGGAATAGATTGCAAGGGTTACACTACCATATTCTTTAAATATGATAGGATAGTACCAAACTTATATGTCACACCCCAACCACGTTAAAACAACAAATCGTGGCGGAAACGCCGGGGAGTGTTGTAACAGAATCATCGTTTCAACAACCATGGTAATTAAAAGTTTCGTTTTATTGATTCATTGAGTAATTTACATTGTCTTAAAACCAAAAAAGCAAATTAAACATCGTCTACTATCGTTTTTATGTCACTAAGGCCACGTCCAGATCCTAAGTGAACATGCTCCCTAGCAATCATCACGCAACATCACCTGAAACATATGTAAAAAAATAAAGTCAGCAAAGAAATGCTGGCGAGCACATAGGTTTTATAAGAGTATCAGAATCATGGCTTGTTTATATATATTGCAATACCTTGAAAACCTTGTTTTTGAAAAGTATATAATATTGCAACATGATTAACCAACTCAAATCAAGATAGTTATAATTTATAAAATCTCGTAGCCATGATTCTTAACTCAAAAACTTTTGTTTTAGTAAACCACTTCGTAAAACATCTCGTTAAAACTCGTTAATAAAACTCGTATGGTTTATATCATTTTGAAAACCTCGTTGTGTGATATCGTTTCAAAAGCGTTTCCCAAGTGAACTAAATAATGACATGAAATGTAATATGATAAAAGCACTTATATATAAGATGTACCAGCGGCGTATCTACCATGCTTTTATCATGCTTTTATCTCGTTTAAGTCGTTCCAAATTGTTTAGTTCGTCCCAAAATCGTTTTCGTTTTAATTGTGAAACTACTTATGGTCGTCTCGCTAATAACATTCAAACCTTCGTGACTCGACTACCTCGTTTCTCGCATTAACAAACCACCAAAGGGTAAGTTAACAATCATCAGATTCGGTCGTTACCTACATAACCCCCACACATAACCATGGGTGTAGTCGGATAACGGGATTTGTCAGATCCTATGGTACCATAACCTAATACTGGTCGGCTTGATCAATGATAATGAATGTCATTCGTTATGTAGTTACAACCAACAAGTTTCGTTCACATTATCGAAATCGTATTTAGTTTAATATAAACGATCTTAATCGTTTTTGAAAACATTGTTAAAATATTGAAATCGTTTTAATACATACGAATCACCCCAAAACAATTGAAAACAGTAAAATAGGGGAACTATGTACTCACATTGAATGAAAGGGTATCCTTGATCTAAAGAACTTACCGAAGCTCAGACAAACCAAGGAAATTCAAGTAGTACCTAGTAATCGGATCACTAGTAAATAAATCGACACCTAAATCGGAAGATCGGATAGAATGAGGTCTTGTAAACCAAATGAGTGTTGGAACTCATGTGTCGGAACTTAGCCTAAGTGCTTTCGACCCGTTACGACCCATTAAGGTAGCTTATGCTACGTTAACGCGTCGTTCGTGCAAAATTATGTTCGGATGGTTACTATGTGCTATGTCAAGTCTTATATGCCCAATTATGCCTAATTATGTTACCATATCAGTTTAGATGTCAAAATACGGATTTAAGCTACAAAAGGGCGTTTTGGTCATTTCCTATGGGCATACAAGCTACTTAACAAATAACTAACCAATCCTATGTGATCATAAGGTATAACCTCAGTGGTTATTCCCTATGCAACTATGATCACTAATCAAGCTTGGTCGTATCCTAATGATCGACCAAACGGGTCGGGTTCGAAAGTCTAAGCGGTTGTTTAGACCGCTTAACTTACGACCCTAAACCAGCACTAAACTAATAGTGACGAGTTAAACATGTCAAAACATGTTTAACTAGTTTATAAAACTGATTTGGTATCAAAACAATGGGTTTTGATACCCGAAAATAGTTTCGTTACAAAATGCGTGCTAAAACGCATTTTGACCGAAACTTTGACTCGTCACTTCGCCTAGTTAACGTGGTAATCAGTAGGTATAATCGCAAAGGATTATAACCATCGTGATTACAATCACGTTGCAAAGTTCAATTGAACTTTGACTTGACCAATTGATGGTCAAAACCGAATGTCAAACTGTTGGCCAAACTGTTTGACTTTCTGCTTAAACATAAAGAATAAGCATGAAAGAAGACTTACAAAGGGTCCTAGCTATCTTTTGTACAAAGAATAATCAGATTAGAAAGCTCCAAACACTTGGGAGAGCTCCCAAATCAGATTGTAGAGAAGATAAGGAGGAAATGAGCAATGAACAAGTGAAATGGTTGGGCTATTTATACTTGTAGCAAGAACACAAGATCATTACACATGTTTGTGTAGCTTCCAAGCATTAAATCATGGCCATACACTTGTTTGTTGCAGGATCAAAGCCTTAGAGAAGTGTTAACTTGGCTACCACACAAAGAAATTGCACAAACAGCCCCTGAAGTTGCAACAGAATGCTAAAAACTGAATTCTGGTCGCTGGGCACTTCACACGGCCCGCGTAAGGTATAGGGGCAACCTTACGCGCCCCGCCTGGCCTCCCCAGATCAGCAGAAGTTTGATAATTGGCAGTTTAGGTCCCTGCACTTGTTTTGAGCTTATTTAAGGGCTTTTTGACCCCCGTTAAGCCATTTTCAAGGCTCTACAAGGTCAATAAAGTTTAGAGGACTCAAAATATGCTTGGAACACTCTCGGATGTCGGCTCGTTTGGTCGTACGGTAGCGTTGTTCGTTAAATTACGACGAAACTCAAACGGACGCGAAAACGAACCAAATTAAGCGACGAACGGTATTTTTGCATGCCGATCACTAAAATAAAAATATTTTAGTGTGTACAAAAATTTTGGATGTCCAGATGTGGTCAGAACGTAAGATATGTGCGAAAATGTAAACTTACGTCGTTTTTTACACTTTTAGTCCCTGTAAGATCAAATAAGCATGTTTTCGCATACCGAACCCCTCAAAGCTTATTTCTAAGCTATGTTTAGGTTATTTATGGTATGTTTAGCTTATGATCAAGTACCGGACTCTTCGATACCATACGAATCGATAAAGTTTCACAGTTTGACACAAATAGTCCCTGCGATCGAATAGATTTGTTATCAACACACCAACCCATCCATAACTTATTTCTAAGTTATGTGGAGGATATTTAAGGTATGCTAAGCCTATTTCACTATTCCGGAGTGTTTGTTGCATTAAACTGACCGCGTTTACGCACCAGTTTGCGTGTAACTTTCCAGAAAGCGATTTAAAGCTTGAAATCGGAATCGAATCGTAAAATCATAAAACACAAATACACACATAATAGCACCAAAACACATTGTTTTATTAATAATTATCATTTTTTTGCATTGTACATCGATTACAGGGCACAGTTGTCACAGTCTCCCCTACTTTAGGAAATTTCGTCCCGAAATTTTAACTAGAGGAAACTTGTGAGAACAATTGCGGATATTTCGCCTTCATTTGGTCCTCATGTTCCCAAGTAAACTCTGGGCCACGTTTGGATTTCCAGCGAATGTTGACCAAGTGAATTCGTTTGTTCTTCAACTGTTTGTAAGTACGGTCCACTATCTCCACAGGTTTCTCAACAAAGTGCATCGTTTCATCGATTTGAATTTCGTCGAGTGGAATGTGAAGATCAGCGTCAGCTAAACACTTTCGCAAATTGGACATGTGAAAAGTCGGATGAATATTTCCAAGCTCTGTAGGTAGCTCTAGTCGATAGGCAACCTTTCCAACCCTTTCAACAATCTTAAATGGTCCAACATATCGTGGTGCAAGTTTTCCTTTCTTTCCAAATCTCACCACTCCCTTCCAAGGCGACACCTTGAGTAGGACATGGTCTCCGACTTGAAATTCTAAGGGCTTGCGTCGTAAATCCGCATAACTCTTTTGACGGCATCTAGCTGTCACAAGATTATTGCGAATTTTCTTGATTTTGTCTGTTGTTTCTAGAATGAGTTCAGGTCAAGTAAGCTGAGCTTCACCGATCTCATTCCAACAGACAGGTGAACGACATTTTCAACCGTAGAGAGCCTCGAATGGTGCCATATTAATGCTAGCATGATAACTATTGTTGTAAGAGAACTCGATCAATGGAAGATGAGAATCCCAATTACCACCAAAGTCTATCACGCATGCTCTAAGCATATCCTCCAAAGTTTGAATCGTTCTCTCAGATTGTCCATCTGTTTGGGGATGATAAGCAGTGCTTAGATTTAGTTGGGTTCCCACAGCAGATTGCATGGTCTTCCAAAAATGAGATGAAAATCGAGCATCACGATCGGATATGATGTCCAAAGGAACACCATGTCGAGATACAATCTCATCAACATAAATCTTTGCAAGTTTATCAGCAGATAGATCCTCGCGAATCGCAATAAAATGAGCTGACTTCGTTAATCGATCGATGACAACCCAAATAGCATCGTGATCTTTAGATGTACGCGGTAATTTAGTTATGAGATCCATAGCAATGTTCTCCCACTTCCAAACTGGTATCTCTGGTTGTACAAGCAAACCAGATGGTCGTTGATGTTCAGCCTTGACTTTGAGACAGGTTAGGCATTTCGATACATACAAGGCAACATCTTTCTTCATACCAGGCCACCAGATCTTAGTACGAAGATCCTTGTACATTTTATCAGCACCAGGATGGATAGAATATCGAGACTTATAAGACTCGTCCATCACTAATGTGCGAAGATCGTCTTGTTTCGGAATCCACAAACGATCCTTGAAATAGAGTAAACCATCGTCCTTTGCTTCGAGTTTAAGCTCAAGCTGATGTGGTAATTCCTTACCTATCAAATCTTGTGAAACACAAGATTGCTGAGCTTGAAGAACACGAGTTTGGAGATCAGATAGAGTTCGAACAGAATGAAGCTTGACTCGCTCCTTTCGACTAAGCGCATCGGCTACGACATTCGCCTTACCAGGATGGTAGCGAATTTCACAATCGTAATCATTTAGGAGTTCAACCCAACGTCGTTGCCTCATGTTTAACTCCTTCTGATTAAGAATATGCTGGAGACTTTTATGGTCTGTGAAAACCACACACTTCGTACCATAAAGGTAGTGTCTCCAGATTTTTAGAGCAAAAACTACAGCACCTAACTCAAGATCATGAGTCGTGTAGTTCTTCGCGTGAACTTTCAATTGTTTAGATGCATATGCTATAACTTTGCCTCGTTGCATGAGAACACAACCAAGGCCTAAGTTGGATGCATCGCAGTAGACAACGAAATCATCGTTTCCCTCAGGCAAAGATAAAACAGGAGCATCACATAGCTTCTGTTTCAGTGTTTGAAACGCTTCTTCTTGCTTGGGTCCCCACTCAAAAGGATTATTCTTTTGAGTCAAAGCAGTGAGTGGAACCGCAATCTTCGAGAAGTTCGAAATGAATCGACGATAATAACCTGCGAGACCAAGAAAAGATCGAATCTCTGTCAGTGTCGTTGGTGTATTCCAATCCTTAATAGCAGCTATTTTGGATGGATCCACATGAATACCCTTCTCGTTGACTATATGTCCCAAAAACTAAACTTCTTTAAGCCAAAATTCACACTTGGAGAATTTAGCAAAAAGTTGTTCCTTTTTAAGGAGTTCCAAAGTCAAACGAAGGTGTTGCTCGTGCTCGGCTCGAGACTTTGAATAAATGAGAATATCGTCGATGAACACAATGATGAACTTGTCTAAATAAGGTTTATAGACCCTATTCATTAAGTCCATAAAGATAGCTGGGGCATTCGTCAAACCAAAAGGCATGACAGTACACTCGTAATGCCCATATCTCGTGCGGAAAGCAGTTTTGGGAATATCTTCTTCGAATACACGAAGCTAATGATACCCAGAACGCATATCGATCTTGGAAAAACAGGTAGCACCTTGTAGCTGATCAAAGAGATCATCGATTCGGGGTAGGGGATATCGATTCTTGATAGTAAGCTTATTAAGCTCACGATAATCGATACACATTCGAAAAGATCCATCTTTCTTTTTCACAAAGAGGACAGGAGCGCCCCAAGGTGAATAACTTGGACGGATGAATCCTTTATCAGATAACTCTTGAAGCTGTTTCGATAACTCTTACATCTCGGACGGTGCAAGACGATAAGGTGCTTTCGCAATCAGGTTGGCATTGGGTACAAGATCAATATGAAACTCGACTTGACGAACTGGAGGCAAACCAGGCAGTTCATCAGGAAACACCTCTGGATAATCCCGAACAATCGGAATATCCTGAATACTCTTGTTTTTTCCTTTCTCCTCGGTGACATGTGCCAAGAAGGCAACATATCCTTTTCGTAAGTAACTTTGGGCTTTCGTACATGACATGAGTTTCAATCCATCAGATGGTTTCTCACCATGAACTTCCAGAACATCGCCAGATGAAAGAGGAATACGAATGATCTTATCGAAACAAACCACCTCAGCATGATGTTTGGTTAACCAATCCATCCCCACGATAATTTCAAAACTCCCAAGTTGCATCGGTACGAGGTCAATGGGAAAAAAGATGGTTATCAAGGTTCAACTGACAACCACGAATAACAGAGTCGAGTACGAGTGGTTTACCAGTAGCAACCTCGACAGATAAGGGTTTCCTTAGTTTAGTTCTAGGTATCGTAAGTAAAGGCTCAAAGGATAACGAAACAAAACTCCTATCGGCACCAGAATCGAAAAGAACAGATGCAAGTTGATTGTTAACAAGGAACGTACCGTTAACAACCTCGTTGTCTGCCCTCGCCTCGTTCACGTTCAGATTGAATGCTCGTCCCCGAGCGGGATTCACATTCGCGATCGCGTTCGGATTCGCATTTGCATTAACCAACCTCGGGCAGTTGTTGCGGAAATGACCCATTTCTCCGCAATTAAAACACGAACCGGGTGGGAATCTCGCAGCATTCCCTTGAGCTTGTGCTGGAACCTGAGCAGCCTGATTTTGACCAAAACAACAAATGTTGGCCAAATGCCCAAGTCTACCACACGTAGTGTGACAACTCGAAATTTAGAACCTTTTATCTGTATCTCGATGTAACATGCTTAAACGTGTGACTAGTTAACTATGTTGGTTTAATGAGATAAGCGAACATTCTATGTGATTATATATTATGCTTATGTGTATGCTTGTATGTATGCGACCCGAGACAACAAGGACCCGACTCGAGACCATGTGGTCTCGAGTGAACAGTAGCCAGTAGGCCGGTTTGGGCCTTTGGCCGGTTGGGCCATTTGGGCCGTAAACCCTCATCCAAAACCCTTTAGGGTGCACCACTTGAACTAGTATATATATATCACACTAGCTAACCTTGTCATTTTTGATCAACACACACCCACACTCTCACTCTTTCCCTCTCTAAAAACCCTTGAAACCAAACATCACCTTCACTCCCTCACTCTCGGATTTTTGGACTCTCGGATTGTTGGAAGCGCACACACATCCTCAAAACCCATCAACCGGTTAGTGTTCTTGATGTTTATTGTTGAATGTTAGCGATTCATGTTGTGTTTTGGTGTTTGGATTGATGGTCATGACATTATGTTTGCTTGCTAAGAGGTTTACTTGATAGAAAATAGCTATTTGTTGTCAAGTGATGATATTATATGCATGATTGTGATAAATCGGTTAATATGCCTTGATTTCGGATATATTGCACGATGGGTTATGATATCTTGTGTTTAAGTGAAGTTTAAACTACTAGTTGTTGATGTTCATGAAACCGGTTTACATATGTCATGTAATCGGCTTAATATAGGACCGAATTGTGGTATTAAGTTCAAGTGTTTTGATAGTTGTTCATGTTGTAATTAGGATAATGCATGATGTGCTTGAACAAGGGTTGAATGTGTTATGAATATGTTTTTGAATATATGAAGAACATGATGAATAAGTGAAGAACAACTTGAATATGCAATGAAAGTGTGCTGAATATTTGAAATCTGCACTGTTTGATCCATTTTGGGTAAATATTAGACAACAAAACATGTTTAGTGGATAGTACATAATTCTGCATGATTTTCATTGGATAGTACAAACTGTGAAGGATCAGCAGGTGCTGGGGAGTCGGAACCCCTGGTTGCGACTCGCAATCACAGCCTTACAAGCCGAGACCACCAGTTGCGACACAGGTTGCGAGTCCCGTTGCGACTCGAAACCATAGCATGATCAGCCGAAACCATGGTTGCGACATAGGTTGCGACTCGCAACCATCCATGATCAACACGAACAGCATAACCCGCAACCATGCTTGCGAGTCCGGTTGCGACTCGCAACCACGCCTATTGGGATTGCTTAATTATGGGCCTACGTTAATGGGCCGGGCTTATGGGCTTCTGTGTTAACTGTTTAATACGTGTTTTGGGCTTAAGAAGTTGGACCGAACTTATGAGCCAAATGTGCTGTTGTTAATTGAATATGCTGTGCACCGTTGTTGAAACTGCCACGATAGAACTATATGATCGTTACCTGTACGTGCACTGCTTGGTTCGAATCTGACTATAAATGGTATCTATGTTAGGACGTAATTGACTACTTGCGACTTGATTGACCTTTCTGTGTCACTACCGAGCAAACCAAGGTGAGTTCACACCCTCTACAAAGCATGGGATTCCCAGGGGTCGGGAATTGGGGTTAAGGAACTGGGTTCCTCGTCCTCCTTGGGTAGGACAGCAAAGGTTCAGGAATGTAATTCCTCGTCCTCACGGACAGATAACTCGTACTAGACCAAAACTCTATCACGAAGTCCCTCATTTTTATATCGACTTAATCGCCGGGCCAATGGCGAGCGGGTCATTAGTTAGATAGCGCTATTTAGGTCTGACAAACCTCACACCGTGCCGCAGAGGACGGGCGTGAACTAATGGATCTGGGGCACGTCAATGATGATAGACATTGACAGTTTCAGGGCACTTAAACATGACTACAGTCAGCAGTCGATATGGTAACGAGTCTAGTGTATACATGGGGTAGCCCCCACGGCCGAAATGCCAGATAACTACACGGGGTAGCCCCCACGGCAGGATTGCCAGAGTAACCGGGAACAAACAAATCACGTTTTTTTTAACTATGGGGTAACCCCCACGGCAGGATGCCAGCTAAAGGAAACTGTTTTCGAAACAACTTAAAACGAACACCCAACCGTGAACTCACTCAACTAGTTGTTGACTCGTTACTACATGCTTTGCAGGTCCTTAGGTTCTTAGCTGGAGCTTGCATGGAGGAGGATCGTTGTGGGATATGGACGACTGTGTGTCCTCATTAAACTATGGAACAATTAAACTTATGTTTTGATTTAAGACTTATGCTTCCGCTTGCAACTTAACTATGTTTTGTTTGAACACCAATTGTATTGGTTGGATTTTTTATAACTACTTATATACTTGTTCAATATGATTGGTGGCTGGATCCTGGTCAGTCACGCCTCCAAGCGGTGGTACTCCGCAGGTGGATTTTGGGGGTGTGACAGATTGGTATCAGAGCCATTGGTTATAGAGAACTTGGTTTTAATAAAGGAGAAAACGTTTTTATTAAAATCAGACTATAACCTGTACAGTGCTCAGCGGTCCACAACGATGCTTCACTCCACATGCAAGGCTCGACATTCTAGGTGATATGGTCTGTATATTACCTACTTGTTAGATACATAGTACATTGCTCATGGTATGCTTGGTTAGTATGACTATTGTTGCTTGAACACGTGTGCACTTACTCGCTTCTGACATCGTACTTTTGCGAACCCCTCTCACTTACGCTCTTCTTGATGTGAAGATCATGTCTGGACGCGTTAACATGACACAAGCCCAGTTGACGGCTTTGATCAACGAACGAGTTGCCGCAGCACTTGCAGCTGCACACGCAGGAGGTATATCCTGCAGTCCGAACTCAATCTAGGACCTTTAGGATCCTACTCTCGTGAACCAACCTTTGTGTTAAACTCTGTCTTTTCTTTCGCCTACGATAGGTCAGCACGTTCAGCCGCCCGTGTGCACTTTTAAGACTTTCATGGACTGCCGGCCAACTACTTTTAGCGGCACTGAAGGAGCAGTAGGACTCCTACACTGGTTTGAGAAACTAGAATCTGTCTTCGAAATGTGCGAATGCCCTGAGGCGCGCAGGGTGAAGTATGCTACGGGTACTCTCGAGGGTTTGGCCCTCACGTGGTGGAACGCTCAAGTTCAGATGCTAGGGTTGGTTGCTGCCAACGCCACCCCATGGGAAACTTTTAAGGAAATGATCAAGGAAGAATACTGCAGCCGTGATGAGATTCACAAACTCGAGGTGGAGTTCTTCAACCTCAAGATGACGGGGTCGGAGATTGAGGCTTATGTGAAAAGGTCGAACGAACTGGCAATTCTGTGCCCTACTATGGTGGATCCTCCCATCAAACGCATCGAACTGTTTCTTCAGGGCTTAGTGCCAGAGATCCAAAGTCATGTGACTTCAGCGAACCTCGCTACCTACCAGCAAACTGTACAGTTGGCTCACCGTCTCACGGATCAAGCGGTGGAGCAGAACAAGTTACCAAAACGCATTGGCGCTGCAACTACTACTGGTACCTCTAGTGACAACAAACGGAAATGGGATGGAACTTCGAGTAAGGGTTCGACTTCAGTTCAGTCCCAGTCTCAGCAGAGAAAGACCGAGGACTACAAGAGCCCTAATCAGCAATCGTCTGGTGGTGGATACAAAGGAAATCATCCCAAATGCAATCGCTGCAGCCTGCACCACAGCGGGCCATGCACCAGGGGCAACTGTCATCGGTGCAACAAGCCTGGTCACGCTGCAAAGGATTGCAGGAGCTTATACCCCGCCAATCAGCATCGTCAGCAGACTCAACAGAACCAGCGCCAGCAACAGCAACAGGGTGATAACAAAGGGTGCTTTCAGTGTGGAGCTGAGGGCCACTTCAAGAGAGACTGTCCCCAACTGAACAGGAACCAGAACAACAACAACAATAACAACAATCAGGGGAATGGTAACAATGGGAACAACAACAACAATGGCGCCAGGGGGTGGATGTTTGTGATCGGCCAAGGTGAAGCAAGAAACGACCCCAATGTTGTGGCGGGTAAGTTCCTTCTCGACGACTTTTATGTTTCAGTTTTATTTGATTCGGGTGCCGATACTAGCTACGTGTCACTAGAAGTTAGCCGAATGCTTAAGCGTATTCCAACACCTTTGAACAACAAGCACACCGTAGAGCTAGCAAATGGTAAGAGTTTAGAGGCCACACACGTAGTCAAAGGTTGTAAACTTATTCTCGCTGACCAAACCTTCTCTATCGACCTCATTCCTATTGTCTTGGGTAGCTTCGACGTTGTCATTGGGATGGATTGGTTATCCCAACACCGAGCAGAGATTCTTTGCAACGAGAAGGTTGTCCGTATTCCAGGTCCCGATGGTGAACCTCTCATGATTCATGGCGACAAGAGGAGTGCTGTTGAGAACGTCATTTCTCTCCTTAAGGCCCAAAAGTGCTTGCGAAAGGGTCACACTGCTATTTTGGCTCTTATTACTGACACCACGGAAAAAGAGAAGAAGATAGAAGATTTTCCAGTTGTACGCGATTATCCAGAGGTATTTCCTGAGGAATTACCTGGTCTTCCGCCTCATCGCCAAGTCGAGTTTCAGATCGAACTAGCTCCTGGAGCTGCGCCTATAGCTCGTGCACCTTATCGTTTAGCTCCATCAGAGTTGAAGGAACTCTCCACGCAACTACAAGAGCTCCTGGATAAGGGTTTTATTCGTCCTAGCTCATCGCCCTGGGGAGCTCCAGTATTATTTGTGAAGAAGAAAGACGGTACTTTCAGAATGTGCATCGACTACCGAGAACTCAACAAGGTGACGGTGAAGAATCGTTATCCTCTACCGCGTATCGACGACTTGTTCGACCAGCTGCAGGGATCGAGCTACTATTCAAAGATTGATTTGAGATCGGGTTATCACCAGCTGAGAGTCCGGGAAGAGGACGTCTCCAAGACAGCTTTTAGAACTCGATACGGGCACTACGAATTTTTGGTCATGCCTTTTGGGATGACAAACGCACCTGCGGTTTTCATGGATTTGATGAATCGAGTGTGCAAGCCTTACCTGGACAAGTTCGTTATAGTCTTCATCGACGACATCCTGATCTACTCTAAAAGTCGGGAAGAACATGAGCAGCATCTGCGACTTATTCTGGAACTCCTTCGAACGGAACAGCTTTATGCAAAGTTCTCGAAATGCGACTTCTGGCTTCGAGAAGTCCATTTCCTAGGCCACGTGGTAAACGAGGATGGGATTCACGTTGATCCATCCAAGGTAGGCTCGATAAAGAACTGGCCTGCACCTCGTACGCCAAAGGAAATTCGCCAATTCTTGGGTTTGGCGGGATACTACCGGAGGTTCATAAAGGATTTTTCCAAGATTGCACAGCCTCTCACCTCACTAACGCAGAAAGGCGTTGTTTACCGCTGGGGAAACGCACAGGAGTTGGCATTTCAGCACCTAAAGGATAGACTTTGTAGCGCACCTATCCTTTCCTTGCCGGAAGGCACAGACGACTTTGTGGTCTACTGCGACGCATCAATTCAGGGTCTTGGTTGCGTGTTGATGCAACGGGATAAAGTTATAGCCTACGCCTCACGTCAACTCAAGGTTCATGAAAGGAACTACACTACGCATGACTTAGAGCTGGGAGCTGTTGTTTTTGCACTTAAGCTGTGGCGGCATTACCTGTATGGTACCAAGTGCGCGATCTACACTGACCACAGGAGTCTCGAGCATATCTTCAAGCAGAAGGAACTGAATATGCGGCAGCGACGATGGGTCGAGCTACTAAACGACTACGAGTGCGCAATCAGATATCACCCGGGCAAAGCCAATGTTGTGGCTGACGCCCTCAGTCGGAAGGACACTGCGCCTAAGCGCGTGCGAGCTTTACAACTCACGATCCATTCTAGTCTTCCCTCCCAGATACGAACTGCTCAGATAGAAGCACTGAAACCAGAAAACGTCAGGGCTGAAACCCTACGCGGATCGAGGCAACGCTTAGAACAGAAGGAAGACGGTGCTTACTACGTAACGGGACGCGTTTGGGTCCCACTCTATGGCAACCTACGAGAGCTTGTGATGGATGAAGCACACAAGTCTCGCTACTCGGTACATCCTGGATCAGATAAAATGTACCACGACATCAAAACTACGTACTGGTGGCCTAGCATGAAGGCCCACATAGCGACCTACGTCAGCAAGTGTTTGACTTGTGCGAGAGTCAAGTCGGAATACCAGAAACCATCAGGCCTGCTCCAACAACCAGAGATACCTCAATGGAAATGGGAGCAAATTTCCATGGATTTTGTTACTGGCCTACCTAGATCCCAGCGCGGGAACGATACTATTTGGGTGATCGTGGATCGACTCACAAAGTCTGCACACTTCCTGGCTATCAAGGAGACGGATAAGTTCTCCACTCTTGCAGAAATTTACCTCAAGGAAGTTGTTTCGAGGCACGGGGTGCCCACCTCCATCATCTCGGATCGAGATGCACGTTTTACTTCAGAGCTGTGGCAAGCAATGCACAAATCCTTTGGCTCACGATTAGACATGAGCACAGCGTACCATCCTCAGACGGACGGGCAGTCCGAGCGCACTATTCAAACATTAGAAGACATGCTTCGTGCATGTGTAATCGACTTTGGCAACCGCTGGGAAAAGCATCTGCCACTTGTGGAATTCTCGTACAACAACAGCTACCACACCAGCATTGGAGCTGCTCCGTTTGAGGCATTGTACGGACGTAAATGCCGGTCTCCCCTTTGCTGGGCAGAGGTGGGAGATAGTCAGATTACTGGTCCAGAATATGTGGTAGATACAACCGAGCAGATCGCTCAGATACGAAAACGCATGACGGCCGCTCGTGAACGTCAGAAAGTTTACGCCGACATGGGCAGGAAACCACTTGAGCTCCAGGTTGGGGAGCGGGTACTACTCAAAGTCTCACCCTGGAAGGGTGTGGTTCGTTTTGGCAAACGCGGCAAACTCAACCCACGATACGTTGGACCTTTCGAGGTCATTGAGAAAATAGGCAGGGTGGCCTACAGACTAAACTTACCAGCGGAACTCGGTGCAGTTCACAACGTTTTCCACGTGTCGAATCTGAAGAAGTGTCCATCAGATGAGACCCACGTAGTTCCTTTGAAGGAACTCACGATCGACGAACAGTTACGATTCGTCGAGGAACCAGTCGAGATCACGGACCGGGATGTTAAGGTCCTCAAGAGCACTAGAATACCCCTTGTACGAGTTCGTTGGAACTCACGTCGCGGCCCAGAGTTCACCTGGGAGCGCGAAGATCAGATGAAACAAAAGTATCCCCAACTGTTCGCAAACGGTACAACCACTACTGAGGCTGAAGCTACGGAATTTCGGGACGAAATTCCAGATCAACGGGGGGAGGATGTGACACCCCAGGAAAACCGGGAAAACCATACGACTTAACTAGCTTCCTCAGTGAGTGCCACCAAATTTCGGGACGAAATTTCTTTCAACTTGGGGATGATGTGACAACTCGAAATTTAGAACCTTTTATCTGTATCTCGATGTAACATGCTTAAACGTGTGACTAGTTAACTATGTTGGTTTAATGAGATAAGCGAACATTCTATGTGATTATATATTATGCTTATGTGTATGCTTGTATGTATGCGACCCGAGACAACAAGGACCCGACTCGAGACCATGTGGTCTCGAGTGAACAGTAGCCAGTAGGCCGGTTTGGGCCTTTGGCCGGTTGGGCCATTTGGGCCGTAAACCCTCATCCAAAACCCTTTAGGGTGCACCACTTGAACTAGTATATATATATCACACTAGCTAACCTTGTCATTTTTGATCAACACACACCCACACTCTCACTCTTTCCCTCTCTAAAAACCCTTGAAACCAAACATCACCTTCACTCCCTCACTCTCGGATTTTTGGACTCTCGGATTGTTGGAAGCGCACACACATCCTCAAAACCCATCAACCGGTTAGTGTTCTTGATGTTTATTGTTGAATGTTAGCGATTCATGTTGTGTTTTGGTGTTTGGATTGATGGTCATGACATTATGTTTGCTTGCTAAGAGGTTTACTTGATAGAAAATAGCTATTTGTTGTCAAGTGATGATATTATATGCATGATTGTGATAAATCGGTTAATATGCCTTGATTTCGGATATATTGCACGATGGGTTATGATATCTTGTGTTTAAGTGAAGTTTAAACTACTAGTTGTTGATGTTCATGAAACCGGTTTACATATGTCATGTAATCGGCTTAATATAGGACCGAATTGTGGTATTAAGTTCAAGTGTTTTGATAGTTGTTCATGTTGTAATTAGGATAATGCATGATGTGCTTGAACAAGGGTTGAATGTGTTATGAATATGTTTTTGAATATATGAAGAACATGATGAATAAGTGAAGAACAACTTGAATATGCAATGAAAGTGTGCTGAATATTTGAAATCTGCACTGTTTGATCCATTTTGGGTAAATATTAGACAACAAAACATGTTTAGTGGATAGTACATAATTCTGCATGATTTTCATTGGATAGTACAAACTGTGAAGGATCAGCAGGTGCTGGGGAGTCGGAACCCCTGGTTGCGACTCGCAATCACAGCCTTACAAGCCGAGACCACCAGTTGCGACACAGGTTGCGAGTCCCGTTGCGACTCGAAACCATAGCATGATCAGCCGAAACCATGGTTGCGACATAGGTTGCGACTCGCAACCATCCATGATCAACACGAACAGCATAACCCGCAACCATGCTTGCGAGTCCGGTTGCGACTCGCAACCACGCCTATTGGGATTGCTTAATTATGGGCCTACGTTAATGGGCCGGGCTTATGGGCTTCTGTGTTAACTGTTTAATACGTGTTTTGGGCTTAAGAAGTTGGACCGAACTTATGAGCCAAATGTGCTGTTGTTAATTGAATATGCTGTGCACCGTTGTTGAAACTGCCACGATAGAACTATATGATCGTTACCTGTACGTGCACTGCTTGGTTCGAATCTGACTATAAATGGTATCTATGTTAGGACGTAATTGACTACTTGCGACTTGATTGACCTTTCTGTGTCACTACCGAGCAAACCAAGGTGAGTTCACACCCTCTACAAAGCATGGGATTCCCAGGGGTCGGGAATTGGGGTTAAGGAACTGGGTTCCTCGTCCTCCTTGGGTAGGACAGCAAAGGTTCAGGAATGTAATTCCTCGTCCTCACGGACAGATAACTCGTACTAGACCAAAACTCTATCACGAAGTCCCTCATTTTTATATCGACTTAATCGCCGGGCCAATGGCGAGCGGGTCATTAGTTAGATAGCGCTATTTAGGTCTGACAAACCTCACACCGTGCCGCAGAGGACGGGCGTGAACTAATGGATCTGGGGCACGTCAATGATGATAGACATTGACAGTTTCAGGGCACTTAAACATGACTACAGTCAGCAGTCGATATGGTAACGAGTCTAGTGTATACATGGGGTAGCCCCCACGGCCGAAATGCCAGATAACTACACGGGGTAGCCCCCACGGCAGGATTGCCAGAGTAACCGGGAACAAACAAATCACGTTTTTTTTAACTATGGGGTAACCCCCACGGCAGGATGCCAGCTAAAGGAAACTGTTTTCGAAACAACTTAAAACGAACACCCAACCGTGAACTCACTCAACTAGTTGTTGACTCGTTACTACATGCTTTGCAGGTCCTTAGGTTCTTAGCTGGAGCTTGCATGGAGGAGGATCGTTGTGGGATATGGACGACTGTGTGTCCTCATTAAACTATGGAACAATTAAACTTATGTTTTGATTTAAGACTTATGCTTCCGCTTGCAACTTAACTATGTTTTGTTTGAACACCAATTGTATTGGTTGGATTTTTTATAACTACTTATATACTTGTTCAATATGATTGGTGGCTGGATCCTGGTCAGTCACGCCTCCAAGCGGTGGTACTCCGCAGGTGGATTTTGGGGGTGTGACACGTAGCACACTGTTTACAGGCCTATTGGGCAACATGGTGACCATTACATCGAGCACAGTGAGGTGCGGTACCAGCATAGGCTTTTTTTACAGGAGGTTGAGTCGGTGGGTTCTGAGCAGTAACTGCAAAGTTATGGGAAGCCTTGCGCTTCCTTGAATTTTTAGAAGACTCACCCTGCTTCTTACCCTTACCCTTTTCCTTATCAGAATTGGTTGACTTCTTTTTATCACCCTTGCGGGTGAGTTTACCCTTCCTGGCTTGGGACTCAGTCAGGGTAGCCGACAACTCAATCGCATGACGGCCGGTAGTAGGATTAACGCCGGTCACAATATCCTGAATAGAATCGGGTAAACCATCGATATACCTCTCGATTGCTTTCTCCAGTGGAGTAACCATAGTGGGACACAACAAACTGAGTTCCTCAAATCGATCCGTATAAGCACGGTGTTCTCCCTGTCTTGTTTCAAATCATCGAATTCTCGTTCTAAAGCTCGAATCTCGTGACGGGGACAGAACTCTCTCATCATGAGAGCTCGGAGCTCTTCCCAAGTTTGTGCTAATGCCACTTCGGCACCCCTATCACGCATTACTCCGTTCCACCATGTAAGAGCTCGCTTCTCAAACACGCTTGAAGCAAATTCAACCTTACGCGCATTCATACACTGCACATGTTTGAATGTGCTCTCGATACTCTCGAACCACTGCAGGAGCGCAGTTCCTCCTTGCGACCCAGAAAACTTAAGCGGCTTCGCAGAATTGAAGTTTTTGAAACTACATTGTGCATTATTGTTGTTATTATTGTTGTTGTTGTATAACTCGTGGATTTGGGTCACAACGCCTGGAAGTACAGCAGCCATTTGCTGAGAGACAAGGGCTGCGACTTCCTCAGTAGTAAAAGTTCGAGCTTCGCGTCGAGGAGGCATTGTCTAACAAGGAAACATGAGAAACGAGTGAGGTCGACAATTGGAGAAACAAAGGAGGTATTGAAAAAATCAACAAAACACAAGGAGTGCGACCATTTGTTCCTTACCTCTAACAAACAAACGACACGCAGTGACTAATCAAAGTAAATAGGTCATAATAATGTAGCGCTGAAGACATGCTCGCCTATAAGTGAACACTCACCCCAAGAGTTCCCAGGTAAGAGTGACTGGTCCGATACTGCGGATTTGTACGAACACTCTAGCCTTAGACAGAAAAGTCAGGGTACAGGCATTCACTCTTCCAGTTTGCACGTGTTCACATTATTTAGATCCAAACTTTGATGAGATTTTGAAAACTGAGAGGGTTCAAAACCTTACAATCAATCATCCAAGGATAGATGATTAATTTTCGAAGGGGATTTGTTATTTTGTTCTCGTTGTGGTTATCACCTAAGGATAGGTGACGGTATTGTTTTAAAATCTAAACGCAAGATAACTCGCGTTAGGGTCCTAGAAAGTTATAGTCTAGGTCAAAGCATTGCTAATAACCTAATTCCCTATAACCATTGGCTCTGATACCAACTCTTCTATCACACCCCGACCACGTTAAAACAACAAACCGTGGCGGAAACGTCGGGGAGTGTTGTAACAGAATCATCGTTTCAACAACCATGGTAATTAAAAGTTTCGTTTTATTGATTCATTGAGTAATTTACATTGTCTTAAAACCAAACAAGCAAATTAAACATCGTCTACTATCGTTTTTATGTCACTAAGGCCACGTCCAGATCCTAAGTGAACATGCTCCCTAGCAATCATCACGCAACATCACCTGAAACATATGTAAAAAAATAAAGTCAGCAAAGAAATGCTGGCGAGCACATAGGTTTTATAAGAGTATCGGAATCATGGCTCGTTTATATATATTGCAATACCTCGAAAACCCAGTTTTTGAAAAGTATATAATATTGCAACATGATTAACCAACTCAAATCAAGATGGTTATAATTTATAAAATCTCGTAGCCATGATTCTTAACTCAAAAACTCTTGTTTTAGTAAACCACTTCGTAAAACATCTCGTTAAAACTCGTTAATAAAACTCGTATGGTTTATATCATTTTGTAAACCTCGTTGTGTGATATCATTTCAAAATCGTTTCCCAAGTGAACTAAATAATGACATGAAATGTAATATGATAAAAGCACTTATATATAAGATGTACCAGCGGCGTATCTACCATGCTTTTATCATGTTACACCCATCCCATTACCTAATCACAACCAAAACCAATCGTTCGTTCAAATCATTTCATCTCGTTTAAGTCGTTCCAAATCGTTTAGTTCGTCCCAAAATCGTTTGCGTTTTAATTGTGAAACTACTTATGGTCGTCTCGCTAATAACATTCAAACCTTCGTGACTCGACTACCTAGTTTCTCGCATTAACAAACCACCAAAAGTTAAGTTAACAATCATCGGATTCGGTCGTTACCTACATAACCCCCACACATAACCATGGGTGTAGTCAGATAACGGGATTTGTCAGATCCTATGGTACCATAACCTAATACTGGTCGGCTTGATCAATGCTAATGAATGTCATTCGTTATGTAGTTACAACCAACAAGTTTCATTCACATTATCGAAATCGTATTTAGTTTAATATAAACCATCTTAATCATTTTTGAAAACATCGTTAAAATATCGAAATCATTTTAATACATACGAATCACCCCAAAAGAATTGAGAACAGTAAAATAGGGGAACTATGTACTCACATTGAATGAAAGGGTATCCTTGATCTAAAGAACTTACCGAAGCTCAGACAAACCAAGGAAATTCAAGTAGTACCTAGTAATCGGATCACTAGTAAATAAATCGACACCTAAATCGGAAGATCGGATATAATGAGGTCTTGTAAACCAAATGAGTGTTGGAACTCATGTGATATGGTTTAACAAAGCCTAAATTCTAAATCGGAACTTAGCATAAGTGCTTTCGACCCGTTACGACCCATTAAGGTAGCTTATGCTACTTTAACGCGTCGTTCGCGCAAAACTATGTTCGGATGGTTACTATGTGCTATGTCAAGTCTTATATGCCCAATTATGCCAAAATATGTTACCATATCAGTTTAGATGTCAACAACTTGTTCACATATGTAAAATACGGATTTAAGCTTCAAGAGGGCGTTTTGGTCATTTCCTATGGGCATACAAGCTACTTAACAAATAACTAACCAATCCTATGTGATCATAAGGTATAACCTCAGTAGTTATTCCCTATGCAACTATGATCACTAATCAAGCTTGGTCGGATCCTAATGATCGACCAAACGGGTTGGGTTAGAACGTCTACGCGGTTGTTTATACCGCTTAACTTACGACCCTAAACCAACACTAAACTAATAGTGACGAGTTAAACATGTCAAAACATGTTTAACTAGTTTATAAAACTGATTTGGTAACAAAACAATGGGTTTTGATACCCAAAAAATAGTTTCGTTGCAAAATGCGTGCTAAAATGCATTTTGACCGAAACTTTGACTCGTCACTACGCCTAGTTAACGTGGTAATCAGTAGGTATAATCGCTAAGGATTATAACCATCGTGATTACAATCACGTTGCAAAGTTCAATTGAACTTTGACTTGACCAATTGATGGTCAAAACCGAAAGTCAAACTGTTGGCCAAACTGTTTGACTTTCTGCTTAAACATAAAGAATAAGCATGAAAGAAGACTTACAAAGGGTCCTAGCTATCTTTTCTACAAAGAATAATCAGATTAGAAAGCTCCAAACACTTGGGAGAGCTCCCAAATCAGATTGTAGAGAAGATAAAGAGGAAATGAGCAATGAACAAGTGAAATGGTTGGTCTATTTATACTTGTAGCAAGAACACAAGATCATTACACATGTTTGTGTAGCTTCCAAGCATTAAATCATGGCTATACACTTGTTTGTTGCAGGTTCAAAGCCTTGGAGAAGTGTTAACTTGGCTACCACACAAAGAAATTATATAAACAGCCCCTGAAGTTGCAACAGAATGCTAAAAACTGAATTCTGGTCACTGGGCACTTCACACAGCCCACGTAAGGTATAGGGGAAACCATACGCGCCCCGCATGGCCTCTCCAGATCAGCAGAAGTTTGATAATTGGCAGTTTAGGTCCCTGCACTTGTTCTGAGCTCATTTAAGGCCTTTTTGACCCCCGTTAAGCCATTTTCAAGGCTCTACAAGGTCAAAAAAGTTTAGAGGACTCAAAATATGCTTGGAACACTCTCGGATGTCGGCTCGTTTGGTCGTACGGTAGCGTTGTTCGTTAAATTACGACGAAACTCAAACGGACGCGAAAACGAACCAAATTAAGCGACGAACGGTATTTTTGCATGCCGATCACTAAAATAAAAATATTTTAGTGTGTACAAAAATTTTGGATGTCCAGATGTGGTCAGAACGTAAGATATGCGCGAAAATGCAAACTTACGTCGTTTTTGACACTTTTAGTCCCTGTAAGATCAAATAAGCATGTTTTCGCATACCGAACCCCTCAAAGCTTATTTCTAAGATATGTTTAGGTTATTTATGGTATGTTTAGCTTATGATCAAGTTCCGGACTCTTGGATTGTGACAACTGCCACTTTCTGGTAATTTACATACATTTAAAGCAATGATTTACATTATACAAGTATGTGTTGTGAATATTCGAACTGCATGATTACATGATATACATCTTAGAACACTCAAGGAATATTCATTTATGATGCACATTATTCATTTTTATTGGTTACACTTGAAATAGTGTAAACAATGCATCGAAACAACTAGAGTAGTACCTAGTAAACTAGTGTGCTGACGAGAACTCAGGTTCCGCATAAACCATCTAAATTACATCTTTAGGACTTAGACAAAAGTCCAACATCAAATATACATTAAACCCTATATGGGAATAAAATGGTTTGGTTTAATATATTACCAATGTCCGGTAGCACCAAAAACTGCCGAAAAGCACTAAAAGCGACGATTTCTACACTTTTCCGCAGAAATTTTGCTGAAATCAGCTTTCTAATATTTTTACGACATGTAAAAATATTATTTAACATAGAATTCATGTGAGGATACCTTCGGGTATCATCCGAGCCAATAACTACATCAATTCACACAAGTTACGCAACTTAGCGTTCAAATAACATCTAACCGAAACAATTCGAAACGATTATCCGAACGATATCTAATCTTTTTTTTAGTAACCATCTAATATTATTTTGGTAATTTTAAGGCTAGTTATAACATCTAAACATCTTAAATCAATTGAAATCCTTGAACACCTAAACTTCCTAACATTTGTCTACAAATTCTAACACTTGAAATAATTAGAAACAAATCACCAAGCATGACCCCCCCCCCCCCCTCATATGAACGTTTTTTTTTTTGTTATGTGGGTCCCACACTTATTAACAACTTGCAAATATCTAGATATTTACTCCATTTGCTCAAGTGGATGATGTTGGTGATTAATTAGTAACTTACTAACTAAGTAACTAGATCATTTCAAGACCATTTTACACTTTATTATTTTTTTTTCACTAAAATACTCTCATCATCTTCATCTTTTTACCAAGAACACCACAAAAACCCATTTCCTTTTTAGCCTTTATTTGATGATCAAGTTGTACTTCTATGGAGCTTAAGGTGATCTAAAGAACTAGCAAGTTAAAGGAAGTGTATTCATCCATTCAAGAGCCTTATATCATCAAGATCTTCATCTTCTTTGCTTCTTAAAATCATCTAAGATCATCCCTAGCCTAGTGCTAGAAGTAAGCTTCTATATCTATTTTTTTTTCTTTGATACATATATTATGATTATGATTGTTATTATTACAAATAATAACCAAGAAATCATACATAATAAACATGAAGAAAATACAAAGAAGCAAAGATAATAATCATGATACATTTATGTTGGTTTATATTGTGATTTAAGACTTGTGATATGCATATATGATCTTGTTGTGATGATATTGATATAAATAAATTGTTAGGGGATGTTTTAAAAATATGATCTAACAATTATACATGTTTATATTAAAGAGTTTTTAACATAAAGGATTACTTGGATGATCATAACCTTTAATTTTGTTAAAGTATTTAATGTTTTTCACTAAAAACAATACTTCTACAAAATTATGAAAAGTAACATACAACATGAGATTTTTATAAAAGTTGTTAAAACTAGAAGTAAACTTGGTTTTTGAACTAGTTAGCACATGTTATGATCATGTCCAAAACCCTACATGATTTGGAGATCATTTTGATAAGTTTATGTTATAAAAATCTCATGTGTTTTTAGTTAAGATGATTGGGTAAATTGATGGTGATTTGGAAAAGAAAATGATATGTTTATGAAACATGGCCAAATGATTAATACAAAGGTTATATGGCCATTTTTTTTAGAACATTATGTTAACAAAACTATCATTTTTTTTTCTAACAAAGTCTTTACAAGATTAGAAAGTTGGTCTTTATAAACATAAAAATTGACATAAATATATATTTTGGTAAAATATATATTTAGTGAACATATCAAGTATGTGCTATGTGTTATTATTTGTATTAGTTATATATACAAGTTAAGACTTGATAACAATGACACGAATAAATACAAGACATACTTACAACTAAAGACTTACAAGAATACATATAGACACACATGAAAACAACTTACGGACATTCCGAAGGATCGGACACAACTTATGGTCAAATCGGACGACGGACGAATTTATAAACATATCGCCATTCGGAGAACTTACTACGACGTTTAGGCGATCTTCCGACGCGGGCACAAAAATTTCGTTACCATTAACAAAATTCGGACATTTTGAAACTTATAAAAACTATTATGTTTTTATTAACTAAAAAGTATATTTAGTTATCTTTTTATAAAAATGTTTTTTTTTTATAAAAATGAAAGACTTATATTTACTAGTGGGCTATTTTATACAAATGGGCTATGTTTATACAAATGGGCTATGTTTATACAAATGGGCTATTTTTATACAAATGGGCTTACTTTTCTAAATGGGCTTAATTTCATAATGGGCTTATCAAAACACATGGGCTAAGCCCAATACCAAACATATGGGCCAAGGCCCAATAACATTAAGCCCAATACTATTGAGGTCCAACACTATTGAGGCCCAACACTATTTAAGCCCAACACTATTGAGGCCCAACACTATTTAGGCCCAATACTATTGAGGCCCAACACTATTTAAGCCCAACACTATTGAGGCCCAACACTATTTAGGCCCAACACTATTGAGGCCCAACACTATTTAGGCCCAATACTATTTAAGCCCAATAACATTAATTCTTGGGCTAAGCCCAATGACATATAATTGATAAACATTACAATTATACAATTTACTTATACAAGACACGAAACCAAGATGACAAGACCCGATGATACAACTCACGAGATACAAGAATATGTATTTGGAGAAATATATACACTAAACAGTTATCAGTTAATACATCTAATACACAGTTCAATGAGTAACAAAGACATACAGGTCTTAACACATATTCAAGACACAAGACTTATACTCAAGTCATTTATAAAGACCGAAGTGTCTAACAAATAAAGAACATTTGTAGGTCGCAACATTGTTCAAGACGACCACACGCGAGATCATAATTACTTCTATTCACGGACGCAATTCAGTGAGTTCATGTCCCCTATTCATTTAAATGTTTTACAACTTTACAACTATCGGGGAAGATACATGTTCAATCGTATGTTAAAGTTAGGGAATGAAACACCTTAGATCATGTGCGAATTAGGGTTATACATCTAAGCACCATTAATTCAGTTTGGACGTAGGTACAAGTGGTTAGATCTAATGGGTATTGGCGAGCCCCACTCTTGGTCGTGGACCCATACAGAAGAGTGCGTTTGTGTCCCAGTCGATAGGAGTCGACATAAAATCGTCTAGGTTTGGATTGCTTCCTAATTCGTCACACATATTAATGTCCTCGCGAAACATTAATGATCAACGATTTCATTGACGCTTTACATACTACATCATACATACAGATACATTTTATACAACTCACATGTTGTGGATACAGTTTATACATCATACATACAGATACATTTTATACAACTCACATGTTACGGATACAGTTTATACAACTCACATTTTACGGATACAGTTTATACAACTCACATTTTACGGATACATTTTATACAACTCACATTTTACAGATACATCTCATACAGCTAAACTGCATGAACTCGCTCAACTTTTGTTGATGTTTTCAAACTTAACATGTATTTCAGGAAATTAGTGGACCTGGCAGACATTTCAGTCAAGGAAAACAAGTATCAAGACTCCATGCCACCATTTGAAGGGTTTGCCCGTTATATACCGCCTCTTTGCGGTGATATAGTGGTCAAAGCCTTGACATTTTAAGACTTACATTTTGATGTATAGAACGATGAAAACGTATTTTCATTTGATGGTTTGTAACAAATACATTTAACGTATGTTGCGTTCTTTCGAAACAATTATGACAATGGCATTGGAGCTTGTTTTTATTCATTTAGTATTGTTCACTTATATTGTTATGCAATGAGAACCGATCAGATCACACCTCGCGCTTCCGCTACGAGCGGGTGTGACAGATTGGTATCAGAGCATCGATTGTAGTGAACCAGGATTCTTTCTCGAGTCTAAGTCTACAATCACTAGGGATCTCTCACGAAAACCTCTTGTTCATGTTGAACAGATTATAAATAAAATTGGACAAGTCAAAAGGTTTTCATTGCATAAACATTTTTCAAGGTCCACTACAGCAAAAATTCATTTCACATAAATCAAGCGAGGACATTTCCATGGGTGAAGTCTATGAGAAACAGACACAATACATTAATAGACTATGTGCCTACAATACATTACATTATCAGTTTATGCATTATAAACAGTTTACAAGTTCAGCTTATACAAGATAGAAATCCTTGATTGATAGGATTTTACATGATTATATATATAGGTGGTTCATATATATGTTGCATGAAATATTTTGCCAAGAACAAAATACCTTCGACTTCAAACTCTATTATTATTCTTTACTCACACGATGAAAATATCGACCTCATGTCTAATGCGGAGCTTATGGCGAACATGATTCCTAAGTGAAATCTTAAACTTAATTCCGTAAAATATGGTTGCTTTCTCGCGAATGCTGAGATGCCTGACCATGATAATGACGACGAGGCGAAGGTGGTAACCTTGGACAACAACTCCATTAGTGGGACGAGATCCCTGTGACTCATACTAATCAAGGTTGATATACTCTTGTCCTTACAAGGAAGATGAAGTATTCATCTTGAAGGTGCCTCTTTGGTTGTTATTATTACAAATTCTTTTCATTTCTATTTCACCTAACGCCGTACCGTTCTGCGAGTAATGACAACGAACGTTGACACGTGAGTTATCACGAAGGTCCCTCCTATGTTGAAGGTATATTGACAATAGTGTCCTCTCTCTGACTGATCGCCTGCTCTGAACGAGAGAATGCTAGGGTGACCATGCAAGACAATTTATTATTACGGGGGCCCACGTAATAACAATTTGTAGTGCATGGAAATTCTGGTGGACTCTGCGGGTCAAGCTAATGATCACTATTCATTCGAAATTCTTAAGTTATTATTTGAGATTCTATTAGAACACGAACTGTGGTGGTTAGTATAACACCCTACAATACAATGCAATGCAATACAATACAATACAATACAGGAAGACGACACGTATTTGTTCACACCTAACATTCGATCTATATCACGATTCAGTTGAGACTAGTCATTTAAACAAACAAAACTTGTTAACTACTCATGGAGGATTTTCCTCAACATTCTCGAAATTCTTGAACATGGGTTGGTTCCAGGGTGTCTATGACACTTTATCCTACTTTACCTTACCTTACTGTATCATATTCCACCTTATCATATTTATTGGAAGTGATACAATAAATTCCGTCGTTTGACATTTTTTTTTCCAAGGGATGGTATGGCATGAACCATGCTGCAACTCCCTCATTACATTCTATTCGACATCTTTGGAAATTCTAAATAATTTTGCTAGAGCTCGTGAAACTGAAGCACTATTACCATAATTGTCACATGGACAAGTAAGACAAAGGATTTTCTTTACTTAGGATGATCGAGGTCCATAGAGTAGGGAATACATATTATATAGACGAAGACCACTGGTTGGTTTCCCCTCCTCAACGAATTATTTTTTTCTTTTTCCATTTAAACATATGACCAATACACGCAAGAGGCATTACACCTTTTGGTTTTGGTTATCCACATTATCATTTATTCAAACATATATGAACAATATGGTCTTGAGGTTTCCATGACCGATTGATTGTATTCTTCATTCTTGGGCACATGATAGACTTTATTTATTCAAATAAATGTCTAGATTCTTTTAATTGTGTGTATTAAAAAGATCATGGCGCCAAAAGAATCAATTGTTTAAGTTAAAAGTTATGTGTTGAAAACTATTGCTTTTACACAAGACATGGTTTATACATGACATTGTTACGCAAGACATTGTTATACATATCATTTGATGTTGGTTTACACAAGACATTTTTGGTGGTTATTTGTAAGTGATGAGACGTGTGTAATATGATAAAAGCATGGTGGATACGCCGCTGGTACTTCCTATATATAAGTGCTTATGTTATATTGCATATCGTGGTGTTATTCAAATCTCTTCGACAAAGACAAGACATGACATTTTGGCACAAGACGCGACATCCTCTACCCAAGACATAATATTCTATTTCAAGACATGATATATTTATACACTACATTTTTTTTTTGGTTATTTATTTAACCATACATCATTCTTTTATATCATCTGGTTTTCATATCTATTTTCATATGATTTTATAAAAGAACTCGATCATAACTGGAGCCAATGTTAATGGTTACACTTGATGCTTTCACGGTCTCTCAAGGGTTATTCCATACTGGAAAACACCCGAATTCAAACACACTGAGTGTTACATTTTAGGTTTAGCCTCGGAGATCCGAAGCATAACCACATCATCCCTCCCTACCTCAATCACTCAAACAATAACTCTCGCCATGAGAGAAATGAATTCATGAGTACGTAACACTCTACGATCATCATGTACCAACTCTTTTAATACCAACACCTAGCTTAGCTAGTGTCTTTAAATGTTAAGCATATACTCGAATTAGAGTCATGTTGGACACACATTACAATATCAAGTTAGCTAATGGGGAATTAGCTGAGACATATCAAATCATTAAGGGCCACCGGTATGTATCCTATTCGTCAACATTTCACATCCATGTTATTTTATACAACTGGCAATTTTAGCTTCATCTCAACATTTCACATACATGAGTTTCATGGCTAGGGACGGGATTGTCCTAGCTACAATTAGGGATTGGATTATCCTGCATCTAAACATATGGTTGGGTTATCCAACATCTAAACATATGGATCGGGTTATCCTACATCTAAACATATGGATTGGGTTATCCTACATTTAAACATAGGGTTCCTAAAACTATACAGTGAAGTCCTCGCCACACAGAATTTAAAATGTACTTGGCCTCGAGTCAAGTAAGCTAGACGTCTCCTCATTCTATAGAATTGGCAAAACGTAAACTAGTCGAGTCTAGAGCTGAAATTCAATATCGATCTCTTCCCCGTTCAGTTGAGTAGTTTCGAAGTAGTGGTTGACATGGATTGGTTATCCGATAACCTAGCCAAAGTCTTATGTCACGAGAAGATCATTCGCCTACCACTACTGAACAAAGAGACACTTGTTATTCATGGAGAGAAGCACGATACACCATTCTGGATCATCAATTGCGTGAAGGCACAAAAGTGCTTACGGAAAGGTTGTGTTGCCTTTCTGGCACATGTTGTCGACAAGGAGGCCGTTGGGCCGATGCTGACAGATATTCCAGTGGTAAAAGAATTTCCTGAAGACTTTACAGGACTACCACCATATCAACAAGTCGAGTTTCACATCGACTTGGTACCGGGAGCCGCACCCATAGCCAAATCTCCATGTCGATTAGCACCTTCTGAACCTTGTAGTTGACTGAATAAGGATGTTGTGAGTTCATAACCCCCACTCTTTACCACTATACACTTTTATAAAGGTTTTGGGGGTGGAAAGACATGCAAGTTTTGAAAAAAAATGCACAACATTTCGATGAACGAAAATTCATATTTCTAAACCATGTTACAAATGAATTTCCAACTAACTCAAATGGTTTATGAAAGGTTCAAGCTTCTACTCTAAGATAGACTTACGATCGGAGTATCATCAGTTACGAATTCAAGAGGAAAGCACACCGAAAACGGATTTTAAAACTCGTTATGGTTATTACGAGTCTCTCGTTATGCTTTTGGTTTAATGAATGCACTAGCGGTCTTCATGGAATTAATGAATCGCGTGTGCAAGCCGTATCTCGACAAATTCGTCATAGTATTTATTGACGACATTTCGATATACTCTCGATCGACTGATGAACATGAGCAACATTTGAGAACCATTTTAGAGTTGTTAAAGACAATAAATTCGCCCCAAATCGAAAAACAAGATATAGCATTACAACTTATTCTTAAGATTGGTACATAGCATTTTACATTCTTATCATTACCCGACGGTACTGAAGACTTTGTTGTATACTGTGATGCTTCGCATCATGGATTGGGTTGCGTACCCATGCAACGTGAAAAAGTTATCGTGTACACGTCACGCCAACTAAAAGTTCACGAGAAAAACTATACCACTCACGAACTAGAGTTAGGCGTGGTGGTATTCGCTTTAAAAATATGGCGACATCATTTATATGGTACTCAATGCATTATTTTTCACGGATCATAAAAGTCTTCAACACATATTCAACCAAAAAGAATTAAAATATGCATCAACGATGTTGGTTGAATTGTTGAAAGACTATGATTGTGAAATAAAGTACCATCCGGGCAAGGCGAACGTTGTAGCTAACGCCTTGAGCCGCAAGGAGCGAGTTAGAATACTGAGAGTTCAAGCATTAGAGAAGATGATTCACAAGCGCTCAAGGAAGAGCATATTCAACTAGAAACACTTCAAGACATGAAGGAACAATTAGTGCCGAAAGAAGATGGAACTTTATACCTTATGGGTTGAAATTAGGTTCCATTCTTTGGCGGCCTTCGAGATGATATTTGGAGGAAGCACATAGGCCTAAGTATTGAAAGAATACTATTGGTGGCCTAACCTCAAAAGTAATATCGCGACTTATGTCGGAGAATGCTTGACTTATGCGAAAGTCAAATCCGAATATTAAAATCCCTCGGGATTGGTACAACAACCCGAGATTCCCGTTTAAAAATGGGAACAAATATCGATGTACTTCATTACGAAGTTATCCAGGACCTCATGCGTTCATGACATGATTGGGTAATCATCGATAGACTAACAAAGTCCGTACACTTCTTACCGATTCGAGAGGAGGATAGTACAGAGAAACTAGCGGAACCCTATCTCAAGGAAATAGTGGCTCGTCATGGAGTACCTATTTCAATCATCTCTAACCAAGATGGTCGTTTTGTTTCAAGAATTTGGAAATCATTTCAACTGGCCTTTGGATCTCATTTGAATCTAAGTACGGCCTTTCATCCATAAACTGACGGCCAGAGCGAACGGACAATCCAAACACTCGAAGATATGCTTCGTGCATGTGTTATGGATTTAGGCGGCAATTGGGATACTCATCTACCTTTAGTTGAGTTTTCCTACAATAACAGCTACCACACTAGTATACAAGCTGCACCGTTCGAAGCTCTTTACGGTCGAAAGTGTCGCTCTCCGCTATGTTGGGCGGTAGCGAGCGATAAACAACTAATCGGTCAGGAATTAGTCCAAGAGACTACAAATAAAATCTTCCAGATCCGAGACCGTATCAAGGCGGCTCGCGATCGACAAAAGTGCTACGCAGACAAGAGACGAAAGCCATTATCTTTCGAGGTCGGAGACAAGGTCTTGTTGAAAGTCTCACATTGGAAGTGCGTAGCGAGATTCGGTAAGCGTGGAAAGCTTAACCCTCGATATGTAGGACCATTTGAAATCTTAGAAAAGATTGGCACTGTTGCATACAAGTTGAAGTTACCAGATGAACTTAGCAGTGTGCACGACACGTTTCATGTGTCGAATCTTAAAAAGAGTCCAACACAAGCAACCGTTATCATTTTTTCGGATGAAATTCACATTGACGACAAACTCCAATTCACTAAAGAACCTGTTGAAGTCATGGACTGTAAAGTCTAGAAATCATGGTGGAGTCGTATCAAATTATTAAAATGTACGTTGGAACTCTCGACACGGACCCGAGTATACTTAGGAACGTGAACATTAAATCAAAGCTAAATACTCTCACCTGTTCGAGTAGTCTCCTGTATAGGATGACTCAGCTTGAATTTCGGGACGAAATTCTCAATAACAGGGGGAGAATGTGACAACTGCCACTTTCTGGTAATTTACATACATTTAAAGCAATGATTTACATTATACAAGTATGTGTTGTGAATATTCGAACTGCATGATTACATGATATACATCTTAGAACACTCAAGGAATATTCATTTATGATGCACATTATTCATTTTTATTGGTTACACTTGAAATAGTGTAAACAATGCATCGAAACAACTAGAGTAGTACCTAGTAAACTAGTGTGCTGACGAGAACTCAGGTTCCGCATAAACCATCTAAATTACATCTTTAGGACTTAGACAAAAGTCCAACATCAAATATACATTAAACCCTATATGGGAATAAAAGGGTTTGGTTTAATATATTACCAATGTCCGGTAGCACCAAAAACTGCCGAAAAGCACTAAAAGCGACGATTTCTACACTTTTCCGCAGAAATTTTGCTGAAATCAGCTTTCTAATATTTTTACGACATGTAAAAATATTATTTAACATAGAATTCATGTGAGGATACCTTCGGGTATCATCCGAGCCAATAACTACATCAATTCACACAAGTTACGCAACTTAGCGTTCAAATAACATCTAACCGAAACAATTCGAAACGATTATCCGAACGATATCTAATCTTTTTTTTAGTAACCATCTAATATTATTTTGGTCATTTTAAGGCTAGTTATAACATCTAAACATCTTAAATCAATTGAAATCCTTGAACACCTAAACTTCCTAACATTTGTCTACAAATTCTAACACTTGAAATAATTAGAAACAAATCACCAAGCATGACCCCCCCCCTCATATGAACGTTTTTTTTTTTGTTATGTGGGTCCCACACTTATTCACAACTTGCAAATACCTAGATATTTACTCCATTTGTTCAAGTGGATGATGTTGGTGATTAATTAGTAACTTACTAACTAAGTAACTAGATTATTTCAAGACCATTTTACACTTTATTATTTTTTTTTCACTAAAATACTCTCATCATCTTCATCTTTTTACCAAGAACAGCACAAAAACCCATTTCCTTTTTAGCCTTTATTTGATGATCAAGTTGTACTTCTATGGAGCTTAAGGTGATCTAAAGAACTAGCAAGTTAAAGGAAGTGTATTCATCCATTCAAGAGCCTTATATCATCAAGATCTTCATCTTCTTTGCTTCTTAAAATCATCTAAGATCATCCCTAGCCTAGTGCTAGAAGTAAGCTTCTATATCTATTTTTTTTTCTTTGATACATATATTATGATTATGATTGTTATTATTACAAATAATAACCAAGAAATCATACATAATAAACATGAAGAAAATACAAAGAAGCAAAGATAATAATCATGATACATTTATGTTGGTTTATATTGTGATTTAAGACTTGTGATATGCATATATGATCTTGTTGTGATGATATTGATATAAATAAATTGTTAGGGGATGTTTTAAAAATATGATCTAACAATTATACATGTTTATGTTAAAGAGTTTTTAACATAAAGGATTACTTGGATGATCATAAACTTTAATTTTGTTAAAGTATTTAATGTTTTTCACTAAAAACAATACTTCTACAAAATTATGAAAAGTAACATACAACATGAGATTTTTATAAAAGTTGTTAAAACTAGAAGTAAACTTGGTTTTTGAACTAGTTAGCACATGTTATGATCATGTCCAAAACCCTACATGATTTGGAGATCATTTTGATAAGTTTATGTTATAAAAATCTCATGTGTTTTTAGTTAAGATGATTGGGTAAATTGATGGTGATTTGGAAAAGAAAATGATATGTTTATGAAACATGGCCAAATGATTAATACAAAGGTTATATGGCCATTTTTTTTAGAACATTATGTTAACAAAACTATCATTTTTTTTTTCTAACAAAGTCTTTACAAGATTAGAAAGTTGGTCTTTATAAACATAAAAATTGACATAAATATATATTTTGGTAAAATATATATTTAGTGAACATATCAAGTATGTGCTATGTGTTATTATTTGTATTAGTTATATATACAAGTTAAGACTTGATAACAATGACACGAATAAATACAAGACATACTTACAACTAAAGACTTACAAGAATACATATAGACACACATGAAAACAACTTACGGACATTCCGAAGGATCGGACACAACTTATGGTCAAATCGGACGACGGACGAATTTATAAACATATCGCC
This sequence comes from Helianthus tuberosus, assembly GCA_030545235.1. Lineage (NCBI taxonomy): Eukaryota > Viridiplantae > Streptophyta > Magnoliopsida > Asterales > Asteraceae > Helianthus > Helianthus tuberosus. The sequence goes on from CM060393.1 coordinate 152,388,415, forward strand.
ATTCGGAGAACTTACTACGACGTTTAGGCGATCTTCCGACGCGGGCACAAAAATTTCGTTACCATTAACAAAATTCGGACATTTTGAAACTTATAAAAACTATTATGTTTTTATTAACTAAAAAGTATATTTAGTTATCTTTTTATAAAAATGTTTTTTTTTTTATAAAAATGAAAGACTTATATTTACTAGTGGGCTATTTTATACAAATGGGCTATGTTTATACAAATGGGCTATGTTTATACAAATGGGCTATTTTTATACAAATGGGCTTACTTTTCTAAATGGGCTTAATTTCATAATGGGCTTATCAAAACACATGGGCTAAGCCCAATACCAAACATATGGGCCAAGGCCCAATAACATTAAGCCCAATACTATTGAGGTCCAACACTATTGAGGCCCAACACTATTTAAGCCCAACACTATTGAGGCCCAACACTATTTAGGCCCAATACTATTGAGGCCCAACACTATTTAAGCCCAACACTATTGAGGCCCAACACTATTTAGGCCCAACACTATTGAGGCCCAACACTATTTAGGCCCAATACTATTTAAGCCCAATAACATTAATTCTTGGGCTAAGCCCAATGACATATAATTGATAAACATTACAATTATACAATTTACTTATACAAGACACGAAACCAAGATGACAAGACCCGATGATACAACTCACGAGATACAAGAATATGTATTTGGAGAAATATATACACTAAACAGTTATCAGTTAATACATCTAATACACAGTTCAATGAGTAACAAAGACATACAGGTCTTAACACATATTCAAGACACAAGACTTATACTCAAGTCATTTATAAAGACCGAAGTGTCTAACAAATAAAGAACATTTGTAGGTCGCAACATTGTTCAAGACGACCACACGCGAGATCATAATTACTTCTATTCACGGACGCAATTCAGTGAGTTCATGTCCCCTATTCATTTAAATGTTTTACAACTTTACAACTATCGGGGAAGATACATGTTCAATCGTATGTTAAAGTTAGGGAATGAAACACCTTAGATCATGTGCGAATTAGGGTTATACATCTAAGCACCATTAATTCAGTTTGGACGTAGGTACAAGTGGTTAGATCTAATGGGTATTGGCGAGCCCCACTCTTGGTCGTGGACCCATACAGAAGAGTGCGTTTGTGTCCCAGTCGATAGGAGTCGACATAAAATCGTCTAGGTTTGGATTGCTTCCTAATTCGTCACACATATTAATGTCCTCGCGAAACATTAATGATCAACGATTTCATTGACGCTTTACATACTACATCATACATACAGATACATTTTATACAACTCACATGTTGTGGATACAGTTTATACATCATACATACAGATACATTTTATACAACTCACATGTTACGGATACAGTTTATACAACTCACATTTTACGGATACAGTTTATACAACTCACATTTTACGGATACATTTTATACAACTCACATTTTACAGATACATCTCATACAGCTAAACTGCATGAACTCGCTCAACTTTTGTTGATGTTTTCAAACTTAACATGTATTTCAGGAAATTAGTGGACCTGGCAGACATTTCAGTCAAGGAAAACAAGTATCAAGACTCCATGCCACCATTTGAAGGGTTTGCCCGTTATATACCGCCTCTTTGCGGTGATATAGTGGTCAAAGCCTTGACATTTTAAGACTTACATTTTGATGTATAGAACGATGAAAACGTATTTTCATTTGATGGTTTGTAACAAATACATTTAACGTATGTTGCGTTCTTTCGAAACAATTATGACAATGGCATTGGAGCTTGTTTTTATTCATTTAGTATTGTTCACTTATATTGTTATGCAATGAGAACCGATCAGATCACACCTCGCGCTTCCGCTACGAGCGAGTGTGACATGGATACCATACGAATCGATAAAGTTTCGCAGTTTGACACAAATAATCCCTGCGATCGAATAGACTTATTTTCAACACACCAACCCATCCAAAACTTATTTCTAAGTTATGTGGAGGATATTTAAGGTATGTTAAGCCTATGTCACTATTACGGAGTGTTTGTTGCGTTAAACTGACTGTGTTTACGCACCAGTTTGCGTGTAACTTTCCAGAAAGCGATTTAAAGCTTGAAATCGGAATCGAATCTAATCGTACACACATAATAGCACCAAAACACATTGTTTTATTAATAATTATCATTGTTTTGCATTGTACATCGATTACAGAGCACAGTTGTCACATTAGCCTCACCTGAGCCAGTGTTAATATCCCGTTATGTTTGGGGATTAATTAGTGAGATCAGACATGTAGTCAAGGCAGCTAGACCCCAGACCATAGAAGAAGCAGTAGAACTAGCCAACACCTTGACTGGTGAATTGGTACGTACACAAGAGGAAAACCAGAGAAAGGACCTAGCACAAAGACTTACCCAAGAATTTCACTACGTTAATTCCAACCGTGGGAAAGGTACAGGTTCTTCCTCTGCACCTTACTGCAAGACTTGTAAAAAGAAGCATTATGGAAAATGTGCAAGATATTGTAATTTCTTCAAGAAACCAGGGCATAAGGAAGAAGAATGTCGAACGAAAGCTAGCAATAGGCTATGCTTCAACTGTGGAGAAGCTGGTCACATCAAACCGAACTGTCCAAAATTAGCTCTAGCAACAGCCAGCAAAGCTAAGGCAGCTGAAGGACTTAAGAAGAATGCCAGAGCCTTTGTTCTGACAGCTGAGGACGCCAAGATGATTCCGGAGGTGATAGCCGGTACGTTTCTAGTTAATGATATATTTGCCAAAGTATTATTTGACTATAGTGCAAACCAAAGTTTTATCAATACTTCTTTCTACCAATTTCTCGACCAACCATTAACTAAACTTCAACAAGACTGTCTGGTGGAAACAACAAATGGAGATTCAATTAGGATAAGTGAGATCTTGTGGGGAGCAAGAATAGAAATTTTGAATCATAACTTTTCAGCTAACCTTTACCTAATGAATCTAGCCGGATTCGATGTTGTATTAGGAATGGATTGGTTGGTAGCCAATCATGCCAGTATTTTATGTGATCAAAAGTCGGTACGAGTAAGTACTCCAAGTGGTGAAAAGATCACAATTAAAGGAGATAAGCCAACCAAGCCAACAAAATTCATCTTCGTGATGAAGGTTGCAAGTTATGAAAGGAAAGGAGGAATAGTGTATATGATTTCTGTAATCATTAACACTAAAAGAAAAGAATTAAAAAGATATTTCTGTAATATCTAAATTCTCAGATGTTTTTCCAGAAGAGTTACCTGGATTAGCGCCAGATAGAGAGGTTGAATTTAGAATTCACCTAATACCAGGAACGGCACCAATTGCTAAGGCACCCTATCGATTAGTACCAACAGAAATGATGGAACTAAAGAAACAATTGGACGAACTTCTTGAAAAGGGTTTTATACAACCTAGTTCATCACCATGGGGAGCATCGGTGTTATTTGTAAAAAATAAGGATGGATCGATGCGTATGTGTATTGATTACCAAGAATTGAACAAGGTTACGATTAAAAATCGGTACCCACTACCGAGAATCGATGATCTGTTCGATCAACTTCAATGAGCTCAATTCTTTTCTAAGATCGATTTACGTTTAGGATATCATCAACTGAAAGTGCAGGAAGATGACATTCCTAAAAATGCTTTCAGAACAAGGTACGGTCATTATGTATTTACCGTCATGCCATTTGGTCTAACCAATGCCCCAGCTGCATTTATGGACATGATGAACAGGATATGTAAACCATACCTGGATAAATTCATAATTGTCTTTATAGATGATATTCTAATTCACTCTAAGAGTAAAGAGGATCATGCAGAGCATCTGTATACACTTCTGACATTGTTGAGAATAGAGAAGCTTTATGCTAAATTCTCAAAAGATGAATTTTGGTTACAAGAAGTGCAATTCCTTGGACATCTGGTTAATCATGAAGAAATTCATGTGGACCCCATAAAGATGGAGGCGATTACAAATTGGAAAGTCCTTGAATGACCAATAGAAGTAAGAAGTTTTCTGGGACTAGCAGGATATTATAGACGGTTTATCCAAGATTTCTCTATGATAGCCATTCCATTAACCAAACTAACCTGCAAATTAGTTAAGTTTGAATGGGGACCAAAACAGGAAGAAGGCTTTAGAATTCTTAAGCAAAGGTTAACCAACGCACCCATACTCGCATTACCAGAAGGAACAGAAGACTTTATAGTTTATTGTGATGCATCTAAATTAGGATATGGATGTGTGTTGATACAACATCAGAAGGTTATAGCCTATGCCTCTAGACATCTTAAGAAACATGAAGAGAATTACACAACCCATGATCTAGAATTATGAGCCATAGTTTTTGCCCTTAAGATGTGGAGACACTATCTTTATGGTAATAAGTTTGTTGTCTTCACAGATCATAAGTGTTTAAGGTATATTTTTGGGCAAAAAGAATTAAATATGAGGCAGAGATGATGGATGGAAATTCTTAGTGATTATGATTGTGATATCCAGTACCATGCAGGAAAAGCTAATGCAGTAGCTGATGCTTTAAGTCGAAAGTATCATGAAAAGCCAAAACGTGTACGTTCTCTCAGGTTAAATCTACATGTAGATTTAAATGAGAAAATTAGAGAAGTACAGAAAACAACAATCAAGGACGATGATGAAAGTTTAAAAGGAATAATTAAAGAATTAGAACAAGGAACAGATGGAATTTGGAAATTCCATAAGAAAAGGATCTGGATACCTAAACAAGGAAACCTACGCCACAGAATTCTAGAAGAAGCTCATAAGTCTAAGTATACAATACATCCCCGGAAGTCATAAGATGTATCAAGATCTAAGAAAGAATTTTTGGTGGATAGGAATGAAAATTGATATAGCAAACTACGTTGCTAAATGTCGTGTAACTTTTCCATTTTTTTATCATATAAGAATTATAGGTTTGTTTAAATTTATTAACCATTAGTAACTAGTTTTATTTTTAATATAATTATTCGACCCATATAGTTTTAAAAACTATTTTATATATAATTGGTTTGAATGTTATACTAATTAATTGGCTTGTATATGTGTGACATTTCTATTTTCTATATTAAAATAAAGTATATAAAAACTTATATTATTAGACGGATAGATTACGGGTAAGTTGAATGTTAGAAACATGAGGTACCTAGACGGGACTAGGAACCATTTAATAATTATGAAAATACATTATATTTGAACCTACTCCATTTTTAATGAAACTTGGGTCAAAATTTAGACACATATATTTTCGTTCTAATGACATATTCATTGTTTTATAAAACGTCATATTTTAGAAGTTATACGCGCCAAATGAGTGAAGCAACTGAATTAATTATAATATATAAATATTAAAATAATAAAAAAAACCACAATTAGTGTTGCTGTCTACGTGTAATGAGGATTGAAATCTCATGCATGAGAATTTAATGGTATTAAGTGTACGTGTCCTCAAGGATTAGAAGGAATCATTTTTTTTCGTGGGCAGCAAGTGAGCAATTCAACTATAAATAACCCAAACAACTTTCAAAAGAAAAAGAAAACTGTTCACCTCATGCTACTTCTCTCGTCTCCCCCTCTATCTATTCATATATATATATTTTATTATTATATTTCACCTATATTAATAATAAAGCCTTGCCCCGTTTTAAGTGTTTTAACCCATCATCACTGATACCCTGTTTGATTGATCTAGGGCCCCGTAACGCATGTCAAGTCTCTCCCCGACTAAGTTCGTTGGGGTTCTGTCTCGTGACGTAGGGATACAGTTGAATTGGATTTCTATACATAACACGAGTGCATTATATATTTTATTAAAAATCTCAGGAGTTATACCCAAGATTATAATAGGAGGCTTTCTGGTTGAACCCTAAAGTTACAAAGTGAGTCCATTCTCTTTTCTCACAGTTGTGAGTCATTCTTCTTTTTATCACCTTTTTGTGACACAGTTATATTTAAAAATGCTTTACAAAATCCTAAATGTTTATCAGTTATACTTACAGTGATTAAATTTTTATATTCTACAATAGCCGGTGGGGTTTTTATACTTTACTTGACCCTCGTTACTATTGGCCAAAAAGTTAGCCAATAATAGCATGACCATAAGCACAGGGGAATTGTGCCCCAGTAGCCATAACCTATAACTAATATTATTTTTACATTACTAATAAATTTAATGTATGATTGAAATAAATCTAAATAGTTTGTATATAAAATAGAGCTTTATTAATCATTATTAAAATTTACTAGTTATATTAAACAAAATATAATTAATAAACATATTAAAATAATTTTGGCTCAAAGTATAATAGAACTATATATATTTAAATAGCCATATTCTTTGAATATGCTATTGAAATATATATGTATAAAATCCTTTGCGGCGTATGTGTTATTCCATTTAGGTGTTCTTTAATATAACTTTTAATATGTGTTCTTTTATACAAGGGTTTAATGTTAGAGTTTAATATGTGCTATATAATTAAAGAACCACTATTAAAAGATTATATAATCAGAGAACCACTATATTAAGATTATGTATATAAGGTACGACTTGACTGGGTTCCTTCATCCGACACCATTAATATATTAGGTACCATTTTTATAATATATTAATTATATTATATGTGTTAGTTCTGTATATATGCTTTTGTAGCCAGTCTTGATACAGGGAATATTACATATATTTTGTTTATATAGGCGCATATAAAGTGATATATACATATATATATATATATATATATAATATAAAGTAAATATTACATACAATAAGCATGGGGACTAAAAATTCAATAGCCATAACCCCTATTTATTAAATAGTAATCTATTACTATACATGTATAGTTGGGTTATGTATTCAACAATTATTACCGATATGTGAAATTTGAAATGCATTAATTGATAAGTGTCACTAGCTGAGAGAATGATCAACAGTGACATGACCAAAGGCACTAGTTGAGAGAATGATCAACAGTGTTATGACCACAGTCACTAGTTGAGAGAATGATTAACAGTGACATGACCAAAGGCACTATTTGAGAGAATAATCAACAGTATTTTGACCCCAGGCACTAGTTGAGAGAATGATCAACAGTGTTATGACCACAGTCACTAGTTGAGAGAATGACCAACAGTGATATGACCATCGTCATGGAAATCGCCTAGTGACAGATACGTTGAATAATAGTAAGATATAATTACTTGATAAATTCACTATTGGACAAAAGGGAGCCAATGAGTGATATGACCACCGTCACATCGGAACTGCCACCATGTAACAAATACTGATTGAGTTTTGGGTAAATATAGACAAATATAAAAACCCTTAACGCTGTAAAGTATAACAATATATTTTTATAAAAATGGAATGAACTCGCCAGTATTTATTACTGATAAAAATGTTTTCAAAATGCGTTTCAGGTAATTTGCTGTCAACATAATAGAAGCCAGCTATGGAGCACTAAAGGCTTAAATAAAGTGGCTATAAATACCTGAATAAAAGAAGAAATTTATGTTTTATTTATTTGGGTTTATCCCTCTAAAAACATTTGAATGGAATATGGGTTTTAGCCCATTTGTTTAATATTAAAAGTTTGGTGTTTTACAAACTCTGAAATCATTTCCTAACTATGATCCTGATGAAAAATTTTTCCGCTGTGTAATTAGTAAATACCGATACCATCTGACTGGTTCACGGCTCCCGCTCCTAGGGTAGGGTCGGGGGTTGTGACATGTCTAACATGTTCACAGGTTAAAGCTGAGCATCAGAAACCCTCAGGGTTATTACAGCAATTAGAAATGCCAATATGGAAATGGGAATTGATAACAATGGACTTTGTTACCAAATTACCCAAGACACGAAAAGGTAATGATACAATCTGGGTGATTGTAGACAGATTGACCAAATCTGCTCATTTCCTAGCAATGAAGGAAGCTTTCAGTATGGAACAGTTAGCCAAGTTATGTGTAAATGAAATAGTTTCATTACATGGAATTCCTTTATCTATTGTATCTGAAAGAGATAGTCGTTTTACTTCTCATTTTTGGACTAGTTTCCAAAAAGCAATGGGAACCAAGTTAAATCTAAGCACAACTTATAATCCACAAACGGATGGACAAAGTGAAAGGACAATTCAGACGATGGAAGATATGCTTAGAGCTTTTGTAATTGATTTTGGAGGAAATTGGGATGATCATTTACCATTAATAGAATTTTCCTAGAATAACAACTATCATACTAGCATTAATGTTGCACCATTTGAAGCACTTTATCGATGAAAGTGCCGAACTCCGGTCTGTTGGGCAGAGATTGGAGAAAGGCAACTATCTGGACCAGAGATAGTACAAGAAACAACGGACAAGATTGTTCAAGTCAAAGAAAGACTAAAAGTAACACGAGATCGTCAAAAGAGTTATGCAGATAACCGACGAAAACCTTTGGAATTTCAAGTTGGAGATAAGGTATTGTTAAAAGTCTCTCGATGGAAAGGAGTAGTTAGATTCATAAAAAGAGGAAAGCTAAGCCCCATGTATGTTGTACCTTTTGAGATTATTAGAAGAATAGGACCTGTAGCTTATCAGCTACAACTGCAAAAGGAAATGGCAGGAATATATGATGTATTTCATGTATGTAATCTCAAAAAGTGCTTAGCAGATGAATCTTTGGTAATATCTCTTAAGGACATAGAGGTAAATGAGAAACTTAAGTTTATAGAGAAACCCCTTCAGATTGAAGATAGAAAGATCAAGAATCTAAAACACTAGAGACTAGTTCTGGTCAAAGTGAAATAGGATTCTAAGAGAGGACCAGAATACACTTAGGAACTTGAATCAGAAATGCAAAGGAAATATCCACACCTGTTCTAGTAGATCTCGAGGATGAGATTTAAATCAAGGTGGGGAGGATATAACAACCCTCCTAAGACCCCTTAATCTAACCCTAAAACGTTCCTATTATACCCCGTATACGAGAAACGGACCCTAATAACCTTAATATTTATAAAAATCAAATAAAAACACAAAAATAGGGTTGTCGTGGGCCACGACCCGGTCTCACAGGTCTGTCGCGGGGCACAAGACCTTTTGACTTGCCGGACACCCAAACCGTCCACGTGTCCCTTTCGTGTCAAGTCTTGGCCGTTGATTCACCATGGCTTTATCCTAGTCTACGCCCTCGCGAGTCGCGTAAGAGAAAGAGTGGGGGCTCGCTGGCTGCGAGCCGCCCTTCGACCAGGCTATATAAAGGGGCCTCAGGCCTTATTTGAACGTCACTCAATTCTGGATTCTCTCTCTAAATTCTCTAGTAGTATAAACTCTCGGGAAATTATACCCCTAAAAAGCGAAGCCCTGCCTCGTTGTAAGTATTATAACCCCTGATAACGTATTTGTTACCCTACCCGATTGATCTAGGGCTCCGTAACGCATGTCAAGGCTCTGCCTGACTCTGCCGTCGGATTTCTGTCTCGTGTTACACCCGATTGATCTAGGACTCCGTAATGCATGTCAAGGCTCTGCATGACTCATTCATTGGAGTTCTGTCTCGAGTTTTACGGTTAATGTGATTTGGGTTATCTTACTAACACGTGTGCATTGTTTAATTTTTAATAGATAATAACTAGGAGAATCACCAGAAAGCTATAGTAGTATCACCTAAGTCAACAATGTGGGTACATCTTATATTTGTCACCTTTTTGTCAGTCAAATATTTTACAAAACTCAGAATATTTATCAAGACACATACAGTGATTAAGTTTTTGCAATTCTATAATTATCATCAGTATGTGGGGTTTTATATACATTACTTGACACTCGTTACTATTGCGAATAGTAGCATTACCGCAAGCACGAGGGATAAAAGGTTGCCCAGTAGCAATACTGTATTGAATAATTGGATAGATATAAGCATTGTAAACCTTAATACTATAAAGTCATAAAAATTATTTTGATTAAACTGGGATGTACTCACGAGTATTTCTTGCTGATAAAACCTTTATAAAACGCGTTTCAGGTAACTTAATATGAAGCTAATAGAAGCCAGCTGGAGAGCACTGAAGGCTTAAAGTTGTGGCTATAAAAGTTACCAAATAAGAAACGGAGTTTATGTTTTCAATAATTAGGGTTTATCCCTACAAATGTGTTGTCAAATGAACTTGGGTTTTATCCCATTTATTATTATAAAAGTTTGGTGTTTAACTCTGATAAAAATATTTTCTAACTACGGTCCTGATGTATGAATTCTGCTGCGTAATAAATTAACACCGATACCATCTGACTGGTTCGCGGCACCCGCTCACGGGGCAGTGGTTGGGGGCTGCGACAATAACGTAGTTCCTGGGTAATCTTTTGGGCTAGGTTCTTTTTCTGGTTTTCCTCCTGCGTACGTACCAATTCATCTGTCAGAGTGTTAGTAAGTTCTACTGCTTCTTCTATGGTTTGTGGTCTAGCTGCCTTGACTATATGTTTGATTTCACTGATTAATCCCCAGATGTAACGGGAGATTAACACTGGTTCTGGTGAGGCTAGAGTTGGTACTATCCTTGCATATTCAAAGAATATGGTTGTATATTCCCTGCAATCTACCCCACTCATTCTATGATTTAAGAACTTATTGGCAATCTGCTCCTTTTCATGAGGAGGACAAAACTTCCTTTCAACTATCTCCTTAAAATTGGCCCATTCCATGATATACACCCTATCACTTCCTCTGGACTGAAGAATGGTATTCCACCACTCTAAGGCTGCATTTGTTAAAGAGATTAGAAGCAAACATGATCTTATCTTCATCTGCACTTTTACTTATTTTTAAGACTGCTTCTGTCTTTTCTATCTAGCGTAAGGCTGAAATGGCTCCTTCATTGCCCGAGAATCCTATCGGTTTACAGGCTAAGAATTCTTTATAAGAACAACCATATGAGATGGTCCTTCTTCTTTTTGGAATTGGAACTTGGATAAGTGGTCCGTGATTTCCGTTCACACTATTACTTGGTTCGGTGGGTGCACGTTTACTTCCGATTACATAATTATTTTCTTCCTTTTTAATAGTGTTGATAATATATGGCATAGCATCTATGATTCCTTGGGCTACTAAGTGTTCGATAGCACTTTTATCCACTTGGTTCCCGTTATTATTGTTATTCTGGATTTTGTGATTTACTTCATTTGATATCTAAATTGTAAACATTATCAGGTATTAATATCATAGAATTAAACAAACAATTACTCAAGAATATTTAACCTAAAACGTCGATCATTGCGACTTAACTCTTTTCATATTCATATATGCATCTATTACAACTATAACTAGAATTTAAACACTATTAACTATGCATCGATATATTTATATATGTGACATATATTAGTTTATATCTATTTTTAGTTAATTTTTTTCAAAGTACAAAATACACACATATATATATTTGGCGACTGGTTGTTTCTAGTATAGCATCTCGTTCTCGTCATACTTCCAGACGAGTTTCTCTTCGATCTGGTGGATCCGATTTCCTTCTTCGACCAACTCTTCACCGTACTGGCGAAGTTCTGCCACATTCTCATGGCTCATTGATGGCATTGGGGCTGGCACTGGGTCAAGGTAACATGGTATTGGTTCTCCGTACGGGTATAGGTTATTTAATATTTCCTGAATTGACCGGGTGTGTCACACCCTGGCTTTTGCGGAAGCGTGATTATGTGTGAGTTACTTAATATCATTGCATTTAACCATAACAAACATCTATATGATAAAACCATGATGTTCATCCATAAATTGAGTTTCAAAATATTACAACCGTCATTGTTTAACACCAACTAAGACTTCAACTTACATAACAACCCATTGTTTTAAGTTCCATACTGGACATCACAAGAGACACTTAACAAAACGAGGCTTTGAACCATGTATCCTATCAAAGGTAGAATACATGATCCGAACCCTTTAACGCTGGATGACATCATTTATTGAAGACACATCTTGAAAACCTTTGATAGCCCGCCAGATCCATAATTAGTTTCCTGAAATACATGTAGTTTGAAAACATCAACAAAAGTTGAGCGAGTTCATGTGTTTTGTATGTGTGTACGAATAACCTTGTAAAACTTATGTATGTATGTATGTATGTATGTATTCGTAAACCGATATGAAAGCAACAAGGAAAGAGATCAATTAATGTGTAGCTAATACATTAATATGTGTGCAATGGTGTAGGAATGGCTCAATCCTTTATGCGTATTTCCTACCGGGCTTCCAGCTGGAAGACATAGTCACCTCATGGTCCAACCCGCGGGCTCATGGGCGGGGCTCGCAACACCCAATAGATCTATCACTCATGTCCCTCGGTCCTTAAACAACGATTAATATTCTTTAGTTACTCACCTACCCATTCACATGACCTACAGCTCATTCCTTAGCTAACCATACCATTTGTAATCGTAATCATTTGTAACATGTATTTCACCCCCGAAGTTATAAAACTGAAAACAGTTAAAAAGAAAAGGGGGACATGAACTCACAGTCTTGCGTTCTTCGTTCCAGTAACCCAAAGCTCTTACTTGGTCGCACAACTACCTACACACGTGCTATGGTTTATTAGATGGACGGGTCGTGCCTTGGCCTTAGTCTTAATTAGTGTCTTTGCGTTACGTTTCTTTGTGTCATCAATATTATTCCAAGTGTATAATTAGTTGTTAAAATAATAAATATTTTAACTTAAATTATATTTATTAAATTTTGGAAAATGAGTTAAAATAATATATTTTAACTTAACACTTAACGTATTTGTACATGTATAACTTCCTCAAGGATGGGTGTATTCATACCCGTATTCTTTGTTGGGATTTAACATGTTTATCAAAGTAATTTCATCCATATGAAATTAAAACGCATCAGAAATAATATTTAAAACATGTCACTTTTAAGATATAAATTTCATTTATAAGCAAAATGCCAAAGCCCGGATCCATATATGAACATGCATACTATCAAATACAACCATAGGATGTTTAGAAAACTACCTTCTTGGAGTAATAGGAATGGAACGGATGATACTTCTTGAATGGTTGCCTTCAAGAGTAGAAGACCTCAAGCTTGTATACCCCAAGCTTCCAACAAACACCTTGAGATTAGCTAGGATTTTTAACACTAAAGATAAAAAACCGAACACTTGAGAAATCCTTATGATGGCCGAAAATTGAGAGCAAGATTACTAGTTCTCTTCTTTGATTTTTGCCATCTAAATCTTTTATAAAAACTAGAGAGAACTTCACCTCCCCTTTGCCTAATCAAGAGCCTCCTACACATGCAAAATGCATGAAAGCTCATTAGACCAAAACATTTTTGTGAGTTCCCATGAGGGGGGCGGCCTAGCTTTATTTTATAAAAAAAATAAATTTCTTTTATAAAATTTAAGTCTTGGTTTATATATATATATATATATATATTTATTTATAACTTTTATAAATATAACACTACATAAATGCAAGACTTTATACAACCTTTTAAAATGTTATTTAACCCATTAAATAACAAAATAAAATATTCTCTCCAAATAAATTATCCATATAATTTATTGGTTTCTCAAGTGTAATTATTTAGAAAACCAATTTCTAAATATTGTAAGTGTTAATATTTATTTGTTTGATCATATCACAAATAAATAATATAAGTGTTTGTCTAGCTTGTATTTGGGTATGACTCGACTTGGATCATAACGTACTAGCCACATCAATTTAATATGTGTCCTGCGCATACAGAATCCAACAATCTCCCACTTGCACAAGATACATAGAAGATTGATGCAAGTAGTAAAGACCACCTAACTATAGTTTACTACCCCTAATACGTATGACTATATTTCCCATTCAATAACATCATCCCCTTCAAGTCCCTTACTTGAACATGATTTAGGTGAATCTATCATTTATCCTTTCATTACAGATGTCATGTTAAATCCAGAGACATAGAGTGATCACTCTCTGTTGATTTAACTTTAGCAGGCCTTAGACATCTTACTCTCAACGAATAAGAGGAACAAATCCCTTCTTGACTACATACGTCTCTCACAATCACCTTGTACCACACCTGAGTTTAGCCTTATATACTGCCTTGCTACAGACAGCTAAGAACTAGGTCAAGGTATAATACTTGGTCAATATCAAGACCCAATATGTATCTCAGGTCTGAGGATACTATGATATTCGCCTTTACTCAAATTTACTTACAATCAATTACAAATGATTCCATGCAGTAATATTTGAGAGCGAGTCAGTCCAATATTTGTATCCCACAAATATCTATGAACTTTGGTAGCAACACTTTGCTCTATATTCATTTTAAATGAATATCCACCAATCCAAGTTCATAATAGTCTTACATTCATATTTGTTCCCACAATTATGATTGACTACGGACGTTTAGAATAATTAACTTATTCACGGATTTAAACATGCTAATATGAAACGTAACTCAAAATACCATAAAAGAGTTAAATTAACAATTGTTTCAATATCCAAATACAAAATAGATCAAATCCAATCACTAGAATATCGAAGTCCTAAGGCACATGTATGACCTTCATGTTTTGCCCTGTCAAGGAGCTTCATGAGTGGATCCGCAATATTTTGATCGGTGTGAACTTGGCGGATACATATCTTTCCTTTTTCAACTTCATTCCTTATGTAGTTGAATCTCCTCTCAATATGTCTAGTCTTTTGGTGCGCATGAAGTTCCTTGATTTGAGCAATCGCACCCTCATTATCACAAAAGATCTCTAGGGGGTCTTGAATGGTAGGGACCACCCCTAGGTCGGCTATGAATTTCCTCAACCATGCAGCTTCCTGGGCTGCCAATGAAGCGGCGATGTATTCTGATTCTGTAGTGGACAATGCTACCACGTCTTGTTTTGAGCTCTTCCAAGAGAGTGCTCCACCATTTAAAATGAAGACATACCCCGATTGCGATCGAGAATCACTTCGATCGGTTTGGAAACTCGCATCCGTGTAACTCTTTACAACGAGTTCCTCCTCAGCAGATCCATATATTAAAAACATATCCTTAGTTCTTCTAAGGTATTTTAATATGCACTTAACAGCCTTCCAATGATTGTTACCTGGATTTTGCTGGTATCTACTCGTCATGCTCAAGGCGCATGAGACGTCTGGTCTGGTGCATATCATTGCATACATGATGGATCCTATAGCAGAAGCTTGTTTCTTGATGAATCCAAAATTCTTAATTTCTTCATCAAAGCGGTGATTCCAACTTCTAGATGCTTGTTTCAATCCATAGATTGATTTCTTTAACTTGCATACTTTGTCAGGATGTTTTGGATCGACAAAACCTTCAGGCTGAACCTTATAGACATCTTCATCAAGATATCCATTAAGAAAAGCCGTTTTGACATCCAATTGCCAGATCTCATAGTCATAATATGCAACTATGGCAAATAATATCCTGATTGACTTTAGCATCGCCACAGGCGAGAAGGTCTCATCATAATCAATCCCTTGAGTTTGAGTGAAACCTTTTGCTACAAGTCTTGCTTTATAAGTATCCTAGTTACCATGCATATCAGTTTTCTTCTTGAAAACCCACTTACTTCCAACTACTTTGGAGTTAAGTGGAGGCACAACCAATTCCCAAACTTGGTTGTCATACATGGATTGCATCTCTATGTTCATGGCTTCAAGCCATTTGTCAGAATCGGATTTTGACATTGCATTATGGTATGTGGTTGGTTCATCTGAATCTACCACGTAGCATCCATCCATGAAAAATCCATATCTTTCAGGTGGACTACTCTACTAATTCTACCAGATCTGCGAACATTTTGTGTGTTCTGGTCAACCTCTTGATCGTTTTCAACAACCTCTTGTTGAGTGCTAGTATCAACCAAACGTGTATCATCTTTTGGTTCTTGATCCTCCTCAAGCTCCACTGTTCTATCACTAGTTCCTTCCATAAGGAACTTAGCTTCTAAGAACTTACCCTTTCGAGCAACAAATACATTTTGCTCGGTTGGGTCATAGAAATAATATCCTATATCATTTTTAGGATATCCTACAAAGATACACTTAGTGGATCGGACTTCTAATTTATTTGGAGTGTATTGCTTAACATAAGCTTCACAACCCCAAACCCTTGAGAATGATAATGATGGAGGGTTTCCATGCCATATTTCAAAAGGTGTCTTTTCCACTTTCTTTGTTGGGTCCATATTTAGTATACGGACTGCGGAGAGCAAAGCGTAACCCCAAAATGATAGAGGTAATGTGCTTCTAGCCATCATAGATTGAACCATATCTAATAGAGTTCGATTTCTTCTTTCGGACACACCATTGTGTTGTGGTGTTCCAGGTGGAGTAAGTTGTGAGATAATCCCACAACTCCTAAGATGATCATGAAAAGCACTACTAAGGTATTCACCTCCTCTATCGGTGCGAAGGACTTTGATTGTTTTCTTGAGTTGATTTTCTACTTCACTTTTGAAGTCTTTGAACATTTCAAATGCTTCATCCTTGTGTTTCAATAAATACACATAACCATAACGACTATAGTCGTCGGTAAAGGTAATGAAGTATCTTTCACCATTCCTAGTCATTGGCTTAAAAGGACCACATACATCTGAATGTATGATACCTAGTAAGTCTTTAGCCTTTTCAAAGGTGTCTTGGTCATTTTTCCTTGTAAACAAGATTCGCATACATCAAATGAATTATCTTCATTTGTATTCAAAAGACCATTTTTCTGAAGTGTATGCATGCGATTCTTGCTTATATGTCCAAGGCGACAATGCCAAAGGTAGGAATCACTCAAATACATTTTGAGTTTCTTGTTGGTTACTTGGTACATTGAGCTATCATATGATGCGTTATCATGATCTAATTCATAAATACCATTTAAAGACATAACTTTAAAATAAAACACATCATTCATAGAAACATAAATGTCTTGGTTAACAAATTCAAATTTAAAACCACATTGTCTCAAAAGGGAAACAGAAATTATGTTCCTAGTCAAACTAGGAGCGTATAAAACATTCTTCATAATAACTTCCAAACCACTTGGAAGCTCTAAAACGTAGTCTCCTTGAGCTTCGACCTCAACTTTTGCTTTGTTGCCCATAAAGAGACCAGCGTCTCCCTTCTTGTAATGTCTATTTCTTTTGAACCCCTGCAACGAATTGAAAATATGAGTTCCACATCCGGTATCTAGTACCCATGTGTTAGAAGAAATAACATTAAGCTCAACATGTATCATAAAGATAGTACCTGAGGTTTGCCCTGCATCCCTCTTGTTTTTCAACTCTTTGAGATAGGTCGGACAATTTCTCTTCTAATGTCCTATCTCACCACATTCAAAACATGGCTCATTTGTAGCAACCTTTTGCTTCTTCTCTTTTGGTTTGGCGGGTTCTGCTTTAGCTTTTCCTTTTCCCTTTCCCTTGACGTGTCCCTTTCTTTTAGCATAGTTTGCTTTAGAGTCGGGGTGGGGCCTCTTCTTGTTGCCTCCTTCATTGATCGCTAGGATGGGTAAAGCCTTTTTGCCCATTCCTGATTCGGCCGTTTTAAGCATTGCATGAAGTTCACCAATGCTCTTGTCCCATCCATTCATGTTGTAATTCATTACAAAGCTCTCGAATTTCTTTGTTAAAGAGTTGAGGATCTAATCCGTAGCCAACTCTTTAGAGACGGGATAATTTAGCCTTTCGAGGCGATCAATGTGGATTTTCATCTTAAGGACATAAGATGATACCGATTGGGTTTCCTCCATTCGACATGCATGAAGCGCCCGAACAGTTTCGAAGCATTCTACCCTTGCTTGTTGTAGGAACATTTCCTTTAACTGGGTAATCATGTCGTATGCCCCGTGGTGTTCAAAATCCTTTTGAATTTCGGGAATCATAGTTCCCAACATGAGGCATGAGGCTTACATGGAGTCCTCAGTATGCTTAACCCAATCGTTGTAGGCGTCCACATCTTCCACGTTAGGTTCATCGGGAATAGGATCGTCCAACACATAGGATATCTTCTCTTGCTTGAGAACGATTCTCAAGTTTCGAAACAAATCCATGAAGTTGTTATGGTTGAGACGATCCTTTTCAAGGATGGTTCTTAGTGATAGGTTTCGGACGGTTTGGTTAATCGGGTTTGCATTGTTAGCGGCCATCTACAAAATTTAACAAGTTAAATTTTAGTATTTTCGATATTATTATATTTTAATCATTAATACCCTTTTGTGTCTTAAAGACAATTAATAATTAAAATCTAGAATCCAACGTTACATTCAAATATTGGTTAGGTGACCTTTATCCCTCTATTTAAATTAACAAGGTAGTCAACGTTTGACAATTGCAACTCTTTGCAATTTCTAGCCATATGGGATCGGTTAAACATATTTATGTTTAGTTGGCATGTTTAATCCTATCAACACCTTTGTTCCCCATGCTTCGGTGACCCTAAGTTCATGGTTCCAAATCAAGTCGTCCAACTTACACACACGTGTGAGTTTATACACATAAGTGGTTAGGTGACCTTTATCCCACAAACATGGTAAACCCACCTCGAACATACAAGTTCCCTCAAATGTGGTTAGGTGACCTTTATCCCACAATAAGAGTTCCCAAGTGTTTCGAGTGGTGTATAAAAGGATGGTGTTTGACTTGTTTTATAAAAGGGATTTTTAATATTTCAAAATTCTAGTTTAGAAAATATTATGTATCATACATTTGCATGCATTCAAATCAATGGTACTTTAGTGAAAACTAATTTTCAAGGTTCTTTTTAATAAAACCCATTTTATTATAAAATCATTAATTTTTAATAAAACCTTTATTAACCATTTTAATGATTTTGTTAAGAACCATTTTTACACTTGTTGTTGATTATTAGTTTGTTAAACATGCATATCCAAATATCATTAAAACAATCTAAATAAACAACCACACAAGCATAACATACATAACAATAGGTGCATAACCATAGCCAACTATTTTGACAACACTTGTTAGCCGAAACAAGTGTGCCAAAATGTCCTTCCTAAAGGGTGAAAAATGACACAAGAAATGTGTCGTTGAACTCCCACTTGATCCCGCTTCCAAATGCTTCAAGTCTCCTTCTTGTGTTGTGATTTGTCCACCTTCTTTGAGCTTCCAAAAGTCTTTTATTTACAGCTCCAAACTCCTTTTGACTTCAAAAATGTGTTTTGGTTATCGGGTTAAAATCCCGTTGAGAACGATGAAGTTCTTTGGACCGAATATTATAGTCCAAACCAAAACCCATTTTTTTGCATCTTCTTTTACAAAATATATCCTAATACATTTTTTTTCTAGTAAAATAAAATGCACCTAATCTATTTATTTTACATGCCAAATGAAAAATAAATAAATTACATATCTTACAAATGGAAGAACAAAATAATAATTATTACAACCCATTGAATAATTAATAAAATAAATCACAACACAATCATTCAACACAAGGTCATGGCTAGGTTATATGCACCAAAATATATATCCAAATATATATATATATATATATATATATATATATCTATACTACTTTAATAAGGATATATGAAGGACAGAATGGTAATTCAGCAAGGTGTTGAAAACACCCTCAATGCACAATGTACAAGATTTAAAGCACAAGAAAACACAAACTTTTTACCCTTCAACTGATACATCATCAACCGTCCATTTCTTTCAATTTTTCACACGGATCACAATCTGGACGGCTGATATCCACTTCACACGGATCGCCCTTTCCATTCCCTTCTCTCTCACAACTCACATCTCACAAACTTTATCAGACTTTCTCCTCTCTTTCTCTCTCTTTCTCTCAGATCTGGATCGGAAGCTATGGTTTGAGATGAAATCAGATGATGAACAACCGGAGATGAAGAACAAACATCAATGAAATTGAAAACACACAGGGTTGAACACCGATTTGAAGAAACCCTAACTGAAGGTTTCGTCCGGTCATCTCTGTTGTGGTTTCTTTCGGCTTTCTTCCACATCAACGATTAGCAAACACAAAGGTAATCAAACCCTAAAATGTCTAAATGTTACCAGAAAAATGGACTGGTTGTTTTCGTTGTACTCAGCTTTAACCCTAATCGAGTTTCAAAATTCAAATGTTCTTGTTCCTTCCTTCCTTCTTCACTTCTCTTTATATCTCTGCGCTCCATCTCGCTCTCTCTCTCTCTCTAGGGCTTGATTTGACGACCATGACTTATCACAGAAGTCCTGAACCCAGATGTATCATCACAGGTTAGCTCATTCTGATTCCACTAGCGAAACCCTAATTGTTGTAACCGTTTCTAATCATAACAATCTGAAGACTTTGATGTTACCCTTTCAGAATCTTGCGGTAGAAGGAGATGTTAACTGTTGTTGCCTGACATGGATATGGAGTCTACTTGATTAACCGGGTTTGTTTTTTTGTTGTTTTGTTCACGAAAATTCTTATTGTTTCCGATTATAGCGATTCTCAAGTTAGTAGTCTCATTTTTAATTGATTTCTGATATTGTTATATATTTACATAGTGTTTTCATCCCAAGATGGGTGGAAGATTTCTTGAGATAAAAAGCTTCCCATCCTCCAAGGTTTTAATTATGAAATATTGTATAATTTGTATATAAC
This sequence comes from Helianthus tuberosus, assembly GCA_030545235.1. Lineage (NCBI taxonomy): Eukaryota > Viridiplantae > Streptophyta > Magnoliopsida > Asterales > Asteraceae > Helianthus > Helianthus tuberosus. The sequence goes on from CM060393.1 coordinate 152,409,087, forward strand.
TTAACTGATTGTGCAAATGGATTTTCGTATTCACGTTTTTTTTATAGAAAATGCTTACAAACCCAAGATTAGTAATTAGTTGTATGGGATGTTTCATCAACCCGTGAAAATTCATAACAAAATAATTAAACATGGATAAATTTTGTATGTTTCTAACTGATTTGATAGAAAATGACCACGGGCCCTAAGTTAGTTATTTTATTGTGTTTTGTGTGCTATTAAATTGTAAAAATTCTAATGAATATCCTTGATTTTGATTGTATGAATCGAACAATGTTAATTTTGTTATGTTTATATCGAGCTTTAGAGATCTGCAAGTGTTTCCGAGATCCCTCAATGCGTTTACGAGTGGCTTTGTATTTGGCACACACATTAGACCACGACTGCAACAAAGTGCGGTTTCTGTACCCCGACTACTTTAATGCTTACTAAACTAAGGTACTGGTTGCTTGTTCTTCGGTTTTGAACCGTATAATTTTCAGTTCAGATTCTGTTTCATGTCAACTGAACCCTAGATTTTTCTCATCTGGTATGATTGACTTGCAAAAGCAGGTCTCAAAACATTGATTAATTATATGCTTATGACCCGACCCGAAATAGTGATGCACGATCTTATATCTTAGTTGCTTTGTTCTTTCACAGGTAGAATATACAGATCACTCCGGTCATCTTCATACTGCTTTTGCGGAAGCTCCTAATGAGGCTCTCCCACTTGATTGCAGACCAACTTTCAACGCTGCATGGATGGCAAAAGATAGATTCAAGGTAATCTACGGGACATATGACCCCACATGATTTATGAACCTTGAAATTTTTTCCGTTAAAAATGCTAATATCTTCACACTTTTCCGCTTTTCTTGCTAGGTGAATGAAACGTATGATTGCTGGTATACACTCGGCATTTCTAAACTAAACTTATATTACGATGAGTTTTTTAATTGCCAAGCTGACCATCCGTCAACGACTGAGATGCTTAAGCGCTATCTTATCTTGTGAGTTAATCAATTATTTAAGTTGTCTCTGAATCCACATTTGTTTACTTGCTATATATAAAATTTCAACCTTTCTGCACAAATTAGTGTTATTTAATTCTCAGCTACATAGCCTGGAACATGAGCTTATTTATAACACGTTTGAGATGGTGTGTATGTATCACTTGATATGATTTGGTGAGTTCATATGTTAATAACTAGGGCTGCAAATGAATCGAATGAACAGGAACAAGACCTTGCTCATAGCTTTCTGAAAGATCGAGGTTGTGCCGAATAGTATATCATCACTGATGAAGAAGCATTGGAAGGTATGGAAAGCCTAATGTTTATATTTTGAGTCTTTAAAATTCGTGAAACCGAGGTTCGCAAATAAGCAGGGTTAAACAGTTGGGATGTACCCACTAACATGTTTTTGTCCAATTCCTCTTAATTAAAAAATAATAATTAATGTAAATAGGATTACGATAATTATACTGTTTAAATAATAGTCTACTTTTTTGTTAGTGAAACAATACACTTTGAATACGTGCCAAGCTTGAGCTCTAAAAAAAGTTCGAATCGAGTCGAGATCGAGCCTTCATACGTTAAATGAGCTCGGCTCGGTTCGTTTGCAACCCTATTGTTTGTGACTATGAATTGCAATTTTAAGAAGAAATAACATCATGTGTTATGTGTTTGTTATTTGTGTGTTCGGATTTTTATTTTTAAATTAGTAAGTTTAGAACTTATATTTTCTTATTCGCGTGTTTGTTATTATTTAGTTGAGATGTGTAGGGTACAGATAGGCCACACCAATTCTAAGAATAAGAAAACTAACATTAGTATTATGCAACATAACACTTGAGGATTTCAAACTTAAGAGAAAACGTGTACCGCATTCTACATTGTCACCACCGCGTTGTACTTAAAGCAGCTGTCGAAGTATTTATAATTTTATACTCTCATCATTTTTTGAATAAGAATTTGTTCTTTAAAGAGTGGGTATAACACAAAAAGGTTTTATTGCAGGAAAATCCTACAGCAATAATGGTCCTTTTACAGTATATGGACCTGTGCTTGCTGAATATTTAAAAGATGGAAGCACACCGCTGAGACTTGCAGCTGAAGTGTGACACTAGGAGATGAAGAGGCACTATCCACTACCGAAGTGTTCTTTACAAGATGGTTACTTGGTTGGCCTCACTATTTAAATAGCACATCATATACCTGATGCACTCGCATCACGCATCAGATTATTAGACAAAACGCATTTGAGTGCATGACGCTATTTAAAACCGAGGTTGAGAGTTCACAGCAGGCTTGAAGCTACCATTGATGCACATGATTGGATGCCGTATTATCACCCGTGATTGTTAGATTAATAGTTACTGAATTTAACTGTTTGGATGAATAGATTACTAAGTTTAACTTTTGTGCAGGTCCATAACATCTCTGTGATGTCTTCTATTGGATGGGCTTAACTGATAAGGACATAGTTGCATTTTCTGGTGGCCACACTTTGGTGAGTTTAACCAGATCTAGGTTAACACATTTGATGTAATTGCCTTGATTTAACGAAAGTTGGTTTTGGCCGGTAAAAAAAGACTTGGACCTAAATCTCGATTTTGGCTCACCATACTATGGCCAGGTAAAATTTCTTTTAGTATCTAACTTGTATTTAGTTTTACTTTCACACAAACAACTGTAATTATTTAAATTAGGGCATAAAAGTTCACGCTTAATGCAAAATACTAAGTACTTTCCTCGAATGTTCACACTACTGTTTTTTCAAAAAGGGTAAAATATGTATAATGGTAATTAAAAAATTCCTCATTAGGTACTTTATGAAAAAATACTTCCTGCGTAATGATACCATACTAACGTTAATTAACATTTTTTTAAGAAAACAAACAAAAATATTATAAACTTTTGTATAATATTAAACAAATATGCATATTGGGTTTTGACATCACTTCTAGCATATTTGATGTTAAAACTTATTTCGAGAAGCTTACATACTTGTATTGAAATAAATATTATATACATAGTTGCCTTTGCCGCATCACGCAGATGTTAGTGTTTTCTTTTTTAAAATGTTATTTACATAGTTACCCCCTGGGTCGAAAACGTCAAGCTTCGCCACTACCGATAGCCTCATTGTAACTAATGATACGATTCATCATTCAAAACCGTTGATTTACCCACATCTTTAAAACCCCTCATAACATAACTAGAATCATACAATTTTCTTTGTTTTCTCCTGAAGCCTGTAACCGACTGTCACACAATAACCACCAAACACCATCACAAAAACACCAATCGCCACACACCGCCGATTCTCCGCCGCTAAAGAAGGCCGCAACCGACCCTCACGTTCTGCGACACTGCCACCATCGTCGTCGCACGCCACATCGGAAACTACATCCCCGTACAGCCTTAAACTCACCAACCTAAGTGATATGTTTCCCGCCGCATCGCGCGGGTAAACGACTAGTATATATATATATATATATATATATATATATATATATATATATATATATATTAATTTCAAGAAGCATAAAAAAATGGTTCCCGTTTATAACCATTTTCGGCTATGTCCAAAAAACCGAAAAGGTAAGTTTTGTCCAAACAAACAAATCATCCATATGAAATAATTTTTTCAAGATTCCCTTATGCATGTAATAAAATAATCTTGGAAAAACAAAGGGATAACCATGTTAAAATTTATGGCCATAGGGTTTTATTCAAACCCGAAACCCGAAATTTTTAATCTATTGAAGCATGCACTCATATAAGCGGCTCTAGATGCCATTGTTGGGATTTTAACATGTTTATCAAAGTAATTTCATCCATATGAAATTAAAACGCAGCAGAAATAATATTTAAAACATGTCACTTTTAAGATATAAATTTCATTTATAAGCAAAATCCCAAAGCCCGGATCCATATATGAACATGCATACTATCAAATACAACCATAGGATGTTTAGAAAACTACCTTCTTGTAGTAATAGGAATGAAACGGATGATACTTCTTGAATGGTTGCGTTCAAGAGTAGAAGACCTCAAGCTTGTATACCCCAAGCTTCCAACAAACACCTTGAGATTAGCTAGGATTTTTAACACTAAAGATAAAAAACCGAACACTTGAGAAATCCTTATGATGGCCGAAAATTGAGAGCAAGATTACTAGTTCTCTTCTTTGATTTTTGCCATCTAAATCTTTTATAAAAACTAGAGAGAACTTCACCTCCCCTTTGCCCAATCAAGAGCCTCCTACACATGCAAAATGCATGAAACCTCATTGGACCAAAACATTTTTGTGAGTTCCCATGAGGGGGGCGGCATAGCTTTATTTTATAAAAAAAATAAATTTCTTTTATAAAATTTAAGTCTTGGTTTATATATATATATATATATATATATATATATATTTATTTATAACTTTTATAAATATAACACTACATAAATGCAAGACTTTATACAACCTTTTAAAATATTATTTAACCCATTAAATAACAAAATAAAATATTTTCTCCAAATAAATTATCCATATAATTTATTTTTTTCTCAAGTGTAATTATTTAGAAACCCAATTTCTAAATATTGTAAGTGTTAATATTTATTTGTTGATCATATCACAAATAAATAATATAAGTGTTTGTCTAGCTTGTATTTGGGTATGACTCGACTTGGATCATAACGTACTAGCCACATCAATTTAATATGTGTATTGGGCATACAGAATCCAACATTCTTAACCTTATGTATTTTTTGCCAAGTATCGGTTGCGTTTTCTGGTGTAATTATACGTACGGGAATACGTATTTTCTTGTAGTTATCAAGTATTCTTATACTTAATTTTGTATTTATTTTTTCCGGAATAATACTCTTAATAAAAATTCACCAATATATATTCTCAAAATTTATATTTTAAGAAAACCTTTATAGAAAAATTATTTGTAAATTTTTCCCTTGGCAAAAATAATTGTATTTTCTTTTAAGTCTCAAAAATAATATATTTTCAAGTTTAACTTAGAAAATATATATATAAATCTATTTTTCACCCAAAAATAATGTATTCCATATTTATTTAAGAAAAAATATATTTTCTCCCAAAAATAATATATCTTCTAATAATTTCAAGAAAAACATATATGTTTTCTTTTCCAAAAATAATGTATTTTCTTCTTGTCAAAAATATGATAAAATTTTATAGTAATTGTAAAAATCATATTTTTGTTCTCTTGGTGTCCAAAATACCAATTACCAAAATATAGTTAGGAATTTATTTCCGGAATATTTATGTAAGTTATATTCCTTGTTCGGTTTCTCCAATATTTTGGATATAAATTTATATATTTATTTCTTGGAATTTTGGTAATATTTTGTATTGTAATTTCTTGGTATTTTGGTGTGCTATATTATTTCAAGTACTAAAATAATATAACTAATACACATAATATACAAATAATCACACACATGGTGACATCTAAATATATATTCTCCTAAATACATATTTAGTCACTTTTATTATCAAAAACGAACCTCCAATATTTATAATTTTTGTAACAAAAATTATGGCAAACTTTATAAAAATTCATGGTTTAAAATATACTTGTAATTATTTGTTTAAAAATACTTTTCTTAGTTTTTTATTTTTTAGAAAAATTTTGCCATAGTTTCCCCTTAAAAATGGAGGGTTCCATGCTTTCAAAGCATATCATTTTCTTTTATAAATCATCATAATCAACAATAAACTAATCAATACTTACCAATTTGCCAAAATCAAGCTATAATCACTACTTCATGAACTTGAAAATTTATAAAAATTTGTAGTAACTTACTAGTGTGTTTAGTAAGCTTAGTTACCCTTTAAAGTGTGGTTGTTTGTTTAAAAACATCATTATTGAAGAATTTGGATGTTTACAACTTTGTAAATCCTTTTTCTAAAAATATTTCTTCTTGAGTTTTTCTTGTTAAATACATGATCCTATACTTGATTAACCACTAAAAATGTGATTAATTTCTTTAAGAACCAAGTCTATGTAAATCTTGTATTTTTAACTTAGTTTCTTGAAAATTATTCTTTGAAATCATCCATTTATATGATCTACATTACACTTTGATTATTATTTTTCAACAAAACAATTTATCTTTCAAGTTCATGCTTTACATAAGGATGATTAATTTGATCTTCAACATAATCATCCTCTCATCTTGCTAGATTATGTCTTTAATCACCATCTAGCAAGATCATATGATGTTTAACATCATAATCACAAACAATCAACAATCAAATAGCATAACAACACCTAAACAACATGATTTCTTATGATTTTTAAGCTTATGTTCAAGTTTCATGTTCTTGATTCATAGTGTTCTTCAAGATTAGTTACTTATACCATCTTTTAGCCAACTAAATAAGATGTAAAATGGAGTGTAGATGATCTTACTACTAGCTCAAGGCTAGGGATGATCACAAGGTGAAGATGAACTGGTTAAAAGCTTGTATGAGAGGTCCTTCAACTTCCAAGAGTTCCTAGCTTTCTTATGTTGCTTCTTACACCTTTGTATATGTATGGAATGGATGAAAGATGAATGTTGATGATGGTGGTGTGTGGGTGGTTCTTGGTCGTGAGTAGAAGGGAGAGGAAGAAAGAGTTTCAAGTGTTGGTTTGTGAACAAATGAAAGATGAATGTTCTAGTGGTTTAAGTTATAATACTCCAACACTTTGTAATCCATGGGTTAATATGTTTAGTAAAGTTAGGGATATGATCTTATAAAATAAACAAATAAAATCACATGTGGGCCATGCTTGTCTAGCCGTGAATAGGTGGGGGGGTATAGATTAGGGCTTAATGGTTATTTAGATCATATAGTTGAAATCTAAGTAATCTAGTTAGGTGTTTAGTTACTAGTATGTTATATAGTGTGTTATGATGTTCGAGGACCATAACTAGCTTGGAAATGTTAAAACAATGTTTCTAGTGAAAATTTGGTGTTTCGGGTAGTGTCCGGTTGTTCGGTTGGTTACCGGTTCGTTAAGGTGCTAAACTATGCAGTTTAGTGTGCTTTATGTTACCTTTTGTGACAGTTTTGATTCCCGACACTTCGGAAAGCATTCTGGACCATTTAACCATATTTATGCATGATATTCAAGTGTTTAAATGCTGAATTATGCAGTTTATGTGAGTTTTAGGCACTTTCCGGCACTTAAACCATCTCTAGGAAGGCAGTTTTATGATCCTTACTTTCTTACACACTATACTAATGTAACTCTTAGTTTCTGGCTCATTCTGTGTCTCGATACTATGTTTGTCTATGTACTGAACTCCGTCAGCATTTTTCTGATTTGTCTGATAACTGTGCTAACATGGTTTCATGCATCATTTGAATCAATAAATGTTGTATGGAATAATGATATGTCATTTGAAATATATGATGCACATGTATGTATATGGAAATAATCAGAAAGCAACTCAAATCATTAATTGTAATTCAGCACAGTCATTAAGCACTAATCATTGTCTAATAATTGTACGGATACATGAAAATTTGACAATTGTCACAGGTTGTTGTCCCACCACGGATCTTGATCTAAAGGGTTCAGTGCTAGAGTTCTAGGTATCTCATTTGGATCAGAGGCTGGGATTGGAAGTTGGTTTTCCTGCTTTTGTTCTAGCTCCATGGGTTGGTTAGGGAATAAAGGTAGAAGTTGTGGGTCTGCTACTTGGTTGAGATCAAGTTCTGCTGCTGCATTTTCTAAGATGTGAAAGTTTGCTAGTTGCCTTTCCAATTCTTCTTCTCATAAGGGTCTAGTCTCTGGATTTTGGGTATTTCTCTCTCTATTCACTATTCTTTGTTGTTGAAAATTTCTCATCCTTTTTCTCCTTTCTGATTTGGCTCTACTAAACCAACCTCTCTTTTTAGGGGGAAAAAGTTCTTCGGATTTAGCTTTGAAAACAAAGATATCCTCAGAATCAGCGGTGTATCTTGGGGTTGGCTAGGATGTTCTTTCATTCTTTGGAGAATGTGGTAGGCGACGGTAAGTGTCAGAAGTACCTTGATCACTCATAATGTAAACTAGAAAATTGTTAAAATAACAATAAAATAATAATATATTTACACAGAATAACACATATGTTATTTCCTAACACAGTTGGTTAAAATTTATTTAGGTATTAAGAAAACACCTAAATGGCTTAAACAAGTGGCTCTGATACCACCTTCTATTGCAACACCCGACCCCTACTACGGGAGCAGAAGCCGCGAACCAGTCAAGTGGTATCGGTGTTTATTAATTTGGCAGCGGAAATGAGAACATCAGGATCGTAGTTAGGAAATAAATTTTAGATTTTCAAAACACCAAACTTTTATAATAAACAAATGGGATAAAACCCATGTTCTGTTAATAACATATTTATAGGGATAAACCCGAGTTGTTGAAAACATAAACTTTTTTTATTTAGGTAACTTTTATAGCCACTTTCTTTAAGCCTTCAGTGATCCATAGCTGGCTTCTAATAGCTTTCACATCAAGTTACCTGAAACGCATTTTAAAAATATTTTATCAACATGAAATACTCGCAAGTGCATCCCAGTTTAATCAAATAAGCTTTTATAACTTTACAGTATTAAGATCGATTACAATGTTTATATCTACCCAATTACTCGTTCAGTACTTGTCACTCGACGGATCTGTGACTATGATCATATCACACATTGGATACTCGTGCCTAATGGTGAAGGTTATCAAGTATTGTATACAAACCCCATAATACTGGCAGCAATTGTAGAATACAAAGACTTAATCACTGTAATTATAACTGATAAACATTTAGGGTTTTGTAAAACATTTGAAATAATGGCATCACAAAATGTGACAAATGGAGAATGACTCACTTTGTAGACTTATGTATTTTTACAGCTTCCTATTGACTTTTCCTGATTATTTTCTATTAAAAGCATACAATGCATACGTGTTAGTAAAATAACCCAAGTCACTTTAGCCATACAACACCAGACAGAACCCCAACGAACTTAGTCAGGCAGAGCCTCGACATACGTTGGTGGGTCCTAAATCAATCGGGTAGGGTAACGAATTAGTGATCGGGGGTTAAAATACTTACAACGGGGCAGAGCTTTGTGTTTTAGGGGTATAATATCGAGCTATTATTTTGCATTATAGGGACTGAGAGAAAGAAAAGAAATTGAACGATGTTGAAAGGCAGACTGAAGCTCTTTAGATAGCTGATTAGGACCTCGCTCGCGCCCCGCGACCCGTGCCCCTGTCGCGCCCTGCGAAGGCACTCTAGCTATGGCTAGGGTTGCCGAGTTGCATCGTAGCTCCGCCAGACGTCAGGATGTCACACCCTCAAAATCCACAAGCGGAGTATCACCGCGAGGCGTGTGACTGACCAGGATCATACCACTAATCATACTAAACGATAAGTAAAATAAAGTAAAACCATCACACTCCAAACGTTTAATTTTCACGAAAACGATATTCCATAACCAAGTTTAAGTGTTAGCGGAAGCATAAAGTTAAAAACCCATAAAGCAGTTTAAAAATCATAATGTTTTTTAGTAGGAACCCAACAGTTGGTTTCCTGCCACAACGTCCACTCCTCGTGCAAGCTCCAGCCATGTACCTAACGACCTGCAAAGCATGCAGTAGTGTGTCAACATAAAGTTGACGAGTTCACCATTGTTTGTTTAGTGTTGTTCGAAAAACCATAAGTTATTAAGTTCCTTTGTTCTTTATAAAAACATGTCATGGGGATCTACCCCACTTTTTTAAACCACTAGACCCGTACCATACCGACTACTGACTGTAGCTATGTTGAGTGCCCCAAGTCAATGTCTATCATCATTGACTAAGTGCCCAAGTATAATAGCCCACTCCCGTCCTCTGCAGCACGGTGTGAGGCTTGTCAAACCTAATAGCTCTATTTAACTAATAACCCGCTCGCCATTGGCCCGGCGATTAAGTCGGTATAAAAATGAGTGGGGACTTTCAGATAGAGTTGTTGTGTATTATGCTTAAGACATGTATTATACCGGTTGTCGTCCTTCACCAGGAGGATGGTTTGTATGTATTCTACCCAAGGAGAATACGCATGTTGCATCCCACCCAAGGGGGATAGTTGTTGTTTATCCCATTTCCAAACCACCGGGAATTACATGCTTTTAAGAAAAGTGTGAACTCACCTTAGATTAGCTCGGCGGATAACGGTCACTTGAGCTAATGTGGTCAACCACGTCCTATTATGGTTACCATACAAGTCAGGTTCATATTCAAATAACATACACAAAGTTCTACACTTATTCTTACATGTTGCATACAAGCAAAGTTCATGGCATAGCACGTATAGCATAATAGTCAAAGTATAAGTTCATATCGAAAGTCCCAAACATGCATGGTTGAAGTGTACGGCCCACTGAAGAGGTCCGTTGTAAGTGTGCGATCCTCATACTGGTGTGCGAGCCCAACAGTGTGCGGCCCATTAGCTGCCGGCCCACACTTGAGAGTGTGCGACCACCTCTCAAGTGTGCGACCCATAAAGTGTGCGGTCCGATTTCAGGGTGCGGCCCAATGGTTCTAATGTGCAGCCCAATCTTCCAAACAGTTCACAAAATTATGAGGCCCACCATAGTGTGCGACCAGCTCAGGAGTGTGCGTCCACACTATGGTGTGCGGTCATGCAATATTCGTTTGTACAACGTGTTGTTCAATTGTATATCATACAAAGTGTGCGACCAAGCAAGTGTGCGATGTGCTGTTCAACGTGCATGGTGTGCCATTGTGCGATCAGGAAGTGTGCGATCAGTTACAAATTGCCATAAATCAAGGAAACAGTTACATGCGTCCATTTACTCGGTCAACTAAATCAATTATTTGCAAACTTTCCAAAACTTAATAACAATCATCATGCTCAATTCTCATTCAGAATAGATTAAACAGTTTATTTTCTAGAATTCATATGAACATCAACATTAACTAAATCATGAATAACAACTAACCATATGATCTTCATGCAATTTTGAACCAAACACTCAAGGGTATCATCGCACACAAAAATCCTACATCATCCGATTGATTCATCCAAGCATATAAGCAACTCTCATCATAAGAAATCATCCGATTCGGTTGTGTGGACAATTAAAATATCTCTATCATGCAACCCTAGTTAACCATCATGCACACATTCATGTCCTAACCTCTGATCCATTAACGTCACATATTCAATTCAATCATAGTGTTTAACAAAACCCTAGATCATGCTTTGATCTTATTCATAGAAATAAAGTACATCAAACATACATAATCAAAATCACAAGGAAGTTTAATCAAACTATGATAGGATTACTAACCACGAGAATAATTTGTGTACGGAGGTGTTGGAACGACCCGAAGAAAGCTTCGAACGAAGAAGAGATGGTTGTCGTCGAGTTGTGGGGAGAGGGAGGAGAGAATTAGGGTTTGAGGTTATTTTGTGTTTAGGAAGGATTATGGGGATTACACCCTAATCATGTGTGTGTATTCGCTGAGTGTAGGCCGAACCCAACTCTCGGGTTTCATTTGGGCCGTGGACTAGTCCACATCAATAGAGAGGTGTGCGATCGAGAGTGAGGTGTGCGACCCGAAGGGTATTGTGTGACCAAGTACTTATAAAACAAACAACATTTTACATTTAACAACAATTCACACATTTAAAACATTAATCCAATTCATTGATACCAACACGTATACAACGTATCACAAAGCAGGAAAAGAATTAGTACAAGACTCTTGAAAGTACGAGTTGTCACACAGGACACGTGGCACCAGGGGTGTCTGGTAAGCACTTGCCTCTCACGCCATGCGAGAGGTCTTCCTCTTGTCGGTCGCGGCTTGCGAGCCACATAAAATAATGATATTGTTTGTTTTTAATAAAAACTAAGGTTTTTATAGGGTGTTTTTGAGGGTTGTTATAGTAGAAACACTTCTTTTGCATACGAATTCATTATTTTTCGTTAATCAAGTGGTGGTTAGGTATGTTGGTAGAAATCTAATTGCTTAAGTATTTGAAATTATTAATTTATAATTACACGAATATATTTAGCAATGAATATGTGAATATGTATTTTTATAGAGGCACTCAAAATTAACTAAAAAGAATAATATTATGGATAAAAAGTGTTATTCTCGAACCCAACCTGGCCCGTTTCAACCAATATAGGAATACGTTTTGACCCATTGCACAACTAGCCAACCCATTCCTTTTGTCATCTTAGAAAACTGGCATGAATAAAATTTGGTCTTGATATTTTATTTCAGTTGATTTGGTAAAGAAGATGCTAAATGTATGTTTCTGATGCTAAATGGTAACAAAACAATGCGGTTCAATTAGGTTTGAAGTGATAAAAGAATGATAGAAGTTAGTTTGGGCACGGTGTATTTCATTCGTCTGCAAGCTCTGACCCATCCAATTAAGGTAAACACCATACCCTCTTTTGATAATTTGATGGATTTGTTTCAGGCCTACTTTATGCAAAATGATGGAACATTAGACAGCTTATTAAGTGTGAGTGATGGTTCAGGTGACAATAGTCTCACATTGAAACAAACCAAAATTTAATCATCGGGCCAAAGCACCTGGTAATAATGCAAATTTGTGTCATCGTTGGTCTATGTGGCAATAGTATAACCACTGTATGCTTACATTGGTTCTTGTTGGCTGTAACTATGGACCAAATTAGGTGGCTATTTCATGACTTGTAGAAGCAAATTCAAGGCAGATACAAATGAGATATTAATTAATGGGTTTGTCATACAGTATTTGATCGTAGATGTTGAATTAAGATGTTATGAGTTCATTGCTGTAGACTAATGATAAAGAAAGTGTTTTAAGTTCACTTTCTTTGTAAATAATTCATACTAATGTTGTATATTATTCCTTTCTTTGTAAATAATTCATATTAATGATGTATATTCTTCTGAATTGCAACATTACTAATTGTTGCGAACACATGATGTTACAAGCTGCATATGGAATATTCTACCCAAATCTGTGTTCAGTAACTTGCTTACATTTAAACAAAAGTTTGATTAAAATGTGCACAAACCATCTACCAATGTCTTTCATCATATTATTAACATAACATAATTTAGTGTATTTAATAATACACACAGGAGTCCACAGTCCACACACTACCGTGGTTTGAATCTAATGTATCCTTCTTTTTAGGTTGCAATGGGTTAATGTCAAAATGTGTGATTTTTGATTGGTCAAAATAGTTCAGTCAGGTTAGGCTTGCGATTCAACACCTTTTGTACTTTCTACTTTTAAAAAAAATATTTTGTAAGTTATAATGTACTATTTATGATATCTGAAAATATATTATCAAAAGAACGATATATGATATTTTTAGTAAAACGACTAAGGACATGGTAAGCATTTTTATACTTTTGACCCATTAGGTCATTTCACGTTTTTGCTTCTTTAAAAATGACACGTTACCCGATTGACCCGGATCGATAAATATGATTCTAATTGATTTTTTTTCGTTGTTATATATATTAAGAAATTTTAATATTATGAGATTTATCGTTTTTATAATTTATCCTATGTAAAACACATGTCTATAACCTAGTTTATTATGATTCTTTAACAATTCCAAATCATAATCTATGTTTAATCGTTCACCAAATCATCTAATCATCAATTGCATGCAACAATTCATCGCATTTATGAGCATATAAAGAATACTCACAATTTCAACATAGTCTACGACACACATACATATATATATATACTTTAAATTTTCAACCTTTTCACATAATCATTTCAAATCAGAAGATGATGTAGCGTGTGTTATGATAACGAAGAACAAATCATGTTGATTCTGCGAATACCCGTGATGATCTTCCCCAAACCCCCAAAATTCAACCTAAAGGGCAGAGAATTTGAAGTGAAAAGTGATTAAACTCGAAATTGATTTTTGACCATTGGAATTACAAGAGCAATACATAAATTGAGACTGAAATTTGAAATGGGCCACAAAAAGGCCATGGGCCAAACAAAATGCATAAAACACCGAAAAAACATAAAAAGTGTCCAAAACTCCCATTAGAATGCGTTTTCTGGGGCGAAACTTGGACAAGGCCATTCCGGGACCTTGCCACGACATGCTACTCGTTTCAATCTTCGATTTGACTGGTCGAACGCCTAAAACGGAGACCCGTAGCCAAAATTATGCTCATTTTCATAAATCACCCTTGGAAGCTTGATCATGGGCCTCTAGAAATGTCATGGCCCGATCCTCTACACTTGGGCCTGCATCATTCCCTCCTAGGTAGACAAAATTCGACCTCGAATCCGTAGTGAACTCATCATCAAATGAATCCCCATGAAAAGGCATCAAATGTTTGACATTGAAAACATCAGAACAACGAATGTGGCTTGGTAACTTCAGACGATAAGCATTAGAATTTATCTTCTGCACAATCTCCACTGGCCCAATCTTCTTGGCTGACAACTTATTATACTCTCCAAGTGAAAAACGATCCTTAGTCAAAATGGCCCAAACAAAGTCACCCTCTTCAAAATCAACTTGCCTACGCTTTTGGTATGCAGCTTGCTTGTACTTTAGATTAGCGTGGGCCAAGTTGTCCTGCACAGCTTTATAAAATTCATGTAACCCAACCACAAAATCTTGCACCTTTTTGAGGATAGAACCTGGGACAGTAAGTGACATCAAATCAAGAGGCCCCCGAGGCTTAGTAGAATAGACCACCTCAAACGGGCTAAACCTAGTACTCCCATTAACAGCATGATTATCAGAAAACTCAGCCTGACACAGCTTTTGATCCCAAGACTTGACTTGATCACCCACAAGACACCACAAAAGATTACCAAGTGACTGATTAACACCCTCCGTCTGCCCATCAGTTTGAGAGTGGTAGGCACTACTGAAATTAAACTGAGTGTTCACCATTTTCCATAAGTTGCGCCAAAATGACTCAAGAAACGAGTGTCCCGATCAGAAAGAATAGAGGATGGCAAACCATGCAAACGATAGATATCCTGAAAGAACAACTGAGCCACATTAACTGCATCTGTTGTCTTCTTGTAGGGAATAAAGTGCACCATTTTTGAAAACCGGTCCACTACTACAAAGATTGAATCATTACCACGCTGAGTACGTGGTAATCTGTCGCAACCCCCGCCCCCTATATGTCCTGGGAACGGGCGGCCGCGAGACCAGTTGTGGTGGTATTCTATTTGTTTATCATTATTATTATTTTAGCAGCGAAAATTTCATCAGGACCGTAGTTAGGAAATGTTTATCTGAGTAAAACCACCATATTTTATATTACTAAACATGTCACACCCCAACCACGTAAAACAACAAAACGTGGCGGAAACATCGGGGAGTGTTGTAACAGAATCATTGTTTCACAACCATGGATTAAACAATTTCGTTTTATTTAATTAAATGTATTACATTACATTGGAATTAGAAACAAAACATGAACAAATAGACTTTTATTGTTATTAAGTCGCTAAGGCCTCGTTCGTTCCTATGTGAGCATGCATCAATATCATCATAAAATATCATCAACTATGGTACCTGAAACACATGTGAAAATATGTCAGCATAAAAATGCCGGCGAGTACATAGGTTTTATGTGAGTGTCAGATTCATGACTCGTTTTACATGTTGCAATACATATTTAAAAAACCTTATTTTGAAAAGTATAGTATTGCGACATAATTAACCAACTCAAATCAAGTTGGATATGATTTATAAACTCTCGTAGCCAAGCTTCTTAACTCCAAAACATTTTGTTTTATTAAATCAAATCGTAAAACATCTCGTAGAAACTCGTTAATAAGACTCGTATGGTTTATATTATTCAGAAAACATAATTGTGTGACATTGTTTCAAAATCGTTTACCCAAGTGATCTAGATAATGCAACGATATATAATGTGTTAAAAGCACTTATATATAGGAAGTACCAGCGGCGTATCCACCATGCTTTTAACACATTACACCCGCCTCGTTACCTAATCACTTCCCTAACCCAATGGCTCAAACAATTACAAATGGTTCACATAAATCAAATGGTTACAAATGGTTCACATAAATCCAACGATTTCAAATGGTTCACATACATCAAATGGTTACAAATGGTTCACATACATCCAACGATTTCAAATGGTTCACATACATCAAATGGTTACAAATGGTTCACATACATCCAATGATTTCAAATGGTTCACATACATCCAATGATTTCAAATGGTTCACATACGTCCAATGATTTCAAATGGTTCAAAACGTAAAACAATTGTGCTAGCGTGTTAAGTGAACATACATAGCAAGACATAATGAAATCATGTACTAATAGTGTACTAATGAACATAGTGTCACACCCTGGCTTCGCGGAAGCGTGGTTAATTTGGTGTGACTTCTTAATACCATAGCTTAATCATAACAAAGCTATATGATAATAAAACCATGCAAGATCATCCATAGATTTAAGTTTTAAAACCGAAGTAACATAACATTGTCTTAGGGACTACAACATCATAACATAAAACATTGTTTTGAAAGACATAAACATCAACATGAATAAAACGCAGTTTAAGATTTGTGACTCGTCCAGGAAAAAGTCACATTTCCTAAACCGGGATGACCTCGGAATCCATATGCAGCGGGAAAACACAACATACCGCGCCAGATCTTTAATTCCCTGAAATACATGTAAGTTGAAAAATCAACAATAATGTTGAGCGAGTTCATGTGTAAGTGAGTAAATAAACCTTTGTATGTATAAAAACCCTGGTATGTAGCAAATAAGGAAAAAGAGATCACCAATGGTTTGCAAGGCCATTGATATGTGTGAAGTGCAAGTAGGAAGACTCAAACCTAGCAGATTTATGTGTTGGGTACAAAGTCACCCCGAGGTCCGTTCTGTTTGGGCCTGGGGCTGGGCTCGCTACACCCAGATAGATCTACCGCTCCTGCCCCTCGGTCCTACCCTGAGGATTAATGGCCTCAAGTTTCCGCCTACCCACTCACATGATCTGAATAATAACCCTCCTTACGCTAACCATACCATGTAAAAGTACTCGTAATCATAGTAACATGTATTTCACCCCCGCAGTTTAGAAAACTGAAAACAGTTAGAGAAAAGGGAGACATGAACTCACAGTGGTGCGTCTCTACCAAGTATATCTCCTAATCAAGCAGTTGTGCGACGACCTACACGAACTAAATCTATTAGACGGACGGTCGTGCCTTAGCTTAAGGTTTAGGTTTTTGGGAAATAGTTAGACAACTATTTCGTGTTTATATTTTTGTAAAAACTTGGTAATTATTCTCCTTCCCAAGGATGGGGGATTTAATACATGCGTGTTCGTAAAATTCGAAATACATTATTAAGTCTCACTTAATATATTTTATTTCTTACTTCAAAATATAAATATTCTTCCCAAAATAATACTTTGACAAAAATACGCGCTCATAAATATTTTCTTAAGATGCGTAAGTTACGTTTTAAAGATCGGGTGGTAATAATTATACCGTTGTAACTTATTATTAATTATGAAGGCGTATGCATTATTTCTGGAATCATTAGTACTTGGTAATATTATTTTTACTCTAAAAATAATATCCGTATATTTCACAAAATAATCATAAACATTTTACAAGTGATGCTATGAAAAACATATATTCTAAATATATATATTTCAGGTTTTATTTTGTGAAAATCCCACCTCCGACACTTTGTAAATAAAGTTATGGCGAAATTTACGTTTTGAAAACAAGTCAAAAATATATTTACAACACTTGTAGTGAAAATATTTCCAAGTGTTAGGTTTTTAGAAAAATTTCGCCAGAGTTTCCCCTGTAACTGGAGGTGGCCACGCTTTCAAGCGTATCGTTTTCTTTTATTATTCAAATCAACAATTTCCTTATTCTCAATAACAACTTTCCAAAACATCAATTAGTCAAAATATTTATATAAATCGCAAAAATTACATGAACTTGTGGTGTATCCAAAAATGCGTGATAAATCCCACTATTTTTAGTGGATCTTTGCAATAATCTACTTGGTTTCGTAAAGCCTCATTTTTAAAGAAATTCCATCTTTACAACTTCTTGTAAAATTTGACAAAACTAGTTCTTTGTCGAAACTTAGTGTTACACAAGTATTTACACACTTGTGTGTTTGCTAAAATCATTCTTGTTTATGAAAGATCCGTCTTTAAAAGTATGTTTTCTCTTGACAGGTGGTCCTTTGAAAATACCATTTGTAGATCCGTAGATCTACTAGTTTTAAACACTATTTCGTAAGTAAAGTCGATTTTACACAAGTTCATGTTTAGTGTGTGGTAGAGTTTCATCATTTAACCCTTTGTACACTTAAACAAACTCTATGTCATGAACCATGATCACGACTAATCCGGGTTAGATGATGATCCGAGCTACCACATCATAGATTGGCACTAAATAATCACACAAAACAAATCTTACAAGATTTACACAACCCTTGTGCTATTAACCAACATTTTTAACATTTTAGTAAACTTTTAGCATGACTTCTTGTATGTTCATAGATTTTAACCGACAAAGTTCTTTTTAACCACTTTAGAATAGATCGAGAGTGTGTTTAAAGCAACTTACTACTAGCTCGAGGCTAGGGAAGAAACTAGTCGAAGAATGAGTGGATATAAGCAATAGGGTGAGGTCCTTCGCGTTCCGAATGCACCAAGCTTCTTTGTATGAGATCCTTAACACTTGTATACCCTTGGAACTTGCAAGATCAAAACCGAAAATGGATAGATGATTGTGGGGGTGTTCGGCCGTGAGTTTAGCAAGGAGAGGGAGAGAGAGTTTTGTGGTGAGAAGGTTATGTTGTGCTTAGTTTTGATCTTATAGGCAATTTTAAGTTCATTAACCAATGGTCCTTATGTCTAATTGATATTAGACAAACATGATTATTAAAATCAAGTAAAGGACAAAGGTGTCCCCCTTGGGGACGGTTCGGTTAGAGAGGGGGGGGGGGTCTTGGTTCAATTTCAACTATATAGTTAGGACTTAGCTAGATGATTAGGAAATTAATCCGGTTACTAGCGTGTAGTAAGTTGTGACGGGTGTTAGGGTATTCGGGGACCCTAACTGGTTCAGAAAAAGAAAAACAGTGTTGTTGGCAATATTTTTATGTTCCAGGTAAAGTCCGGTCGTTCGGTTGGATGGTGATCCGTTAAAGTGCTTAACAAAGCTTTAAAGTGTCCTTATTATTATTATTTTTAGTGACATAACTTATTCCCGACACTTTGGAAAGTGTCTAGTAACATTTTTCTCATGTTTTGGCACTTTATTAGGTAGCTTAATGCTGAATTTTTATTTAAAGTGCTGAATTTTGTACTTAAAGTACGTTTTAGGCACATCCGGTCACTGTGACCTCATTCCTAGTGACGCAGTTCTACAACTCTTATATCCCTACACTCACCACTAGTGTAGCAAACTATCTCAGGCTCTTACAGGCCTTAGAGGCAGTACCTGCCTGGTGCTAGTTATGACAGCACGTTTAATAGGTTATCCGTTCATTGTGCTACTGTGCTTTTGGTGCATCAAGGTTGTCACAAAGGTGCTGTAAGCAAAACATGGAGTGACAGCAAGTAAAGTATGATGCAACTAAGTACATGTATCAGCATTCAAGTAGCAGTTTATCCACAAGTTCAAGTAAGCACAGTAATTAAGCAGTAATTAATTATTAATTAAGTCGTACGGATACCTGGTTTAGTGAGGGTTGTCACATTCTCCCCCCGTTAGAAAATTTTCGTCCCGAAATTTTAAGTTCTGCTTCTAGAAGCAGGGTTCTTGGGAAATAGGTGGGGGTATTTCTCGTTCATCCGGTCTTCACGCTCCCAGGTGTATTCAGGACCATGTCTGGCATTCCAACGAACCTTGACGAGCTTGACACTGCTCCGGCGGGTCTTGTTTACTTTCCAATCCGTAACCTCAACAGGTTCTTCAACGAAATGGAGCGTGTCGTCAACATGAATCTCGTCGGTGGGAATGGCAACGGTATCTTGAGTTGGACTTTTCTTCAGGTTGGATACATGAAATGTATCGTGAACTCCATTCAGTTCAGCAGGTAGGTCCAGCTTGTATGCTACTAGCCCTATTCTTTCCAAAATTCTGAAAGGGCCAATGTAACGCGGATTTAACTTCCCACGCTTTCCGAAGCGTGCCACACCCTTCCAGGGTGAAACTTTCAATGAAACCATATCTCCAACTTGGAACTCCAAATGTTTCCGGTTTGGATCTGCATAGGCTTTCTGTCTTTCGCGAGCCGCTTCGATGCGTTTTCGAATCTGCGCAATCTTGTCTGTCGTCTCTTGGACGATTTCGGGACCAACAAGCTGCCTATCACCTGCGTCAGCCCAGCATAGGGGTGATCGGCACTTGCGTCCGTAAAGAGCTTCGAATGGCACGGCTCCAATACTGGTGTGGTAGCTGTTGTTGTATGAAAATTCGACCAGTGGCAAATGCTTATCCCAGCTACCGCCCAAATCCATAACACATGCTCTCAGCATATCTTCCAAGGTCTGAATAGTCCGCTCGCTTTGACCGTCGGTCTGAGGGTGAAATGTTGTGCTCAGATTTAATTGTGAGCCAAAAGCTTCTTGGAAGGATTGCCATATCCTTGACACAAACCTTCCGTCTCTATCAGAGATGATCGAGAGAGGCACTCCATGACGTGCGACGATTTCTCTCATGTATATTTCTGCCAGTTTGCTGGTGTTATCCTTCTCTTTGATTGGCAGAAAGTGTGCGGACTTTGTTAGGCGGTCAACTATTACCCAAATAGTGTCATGACCTCTTGGCGTTCTTGGCAACTTTGTAATAAAATCCATGGAGATTTGTTCCCATTTCCATTTGGGAATCTCAGGTTGTTGCAGAAGTCCTGAAGGCTTCTGGTATTCCGCTTTCACCTTAGCGCATGTTAGACACTTGCTCACATAAACAGCAACATCGCCCTTCATCCTAGGCCACCAATAGTAATCCTTGAGATCTTGGTACATCTTATCTGCTCCTGGATGGATAGAGTACCGCGATTTGTGAGCTTCACCAAGAATAACTTTTCTCAAACCACCAAACAGAGGAACCCAAATCCTTTTCTCAAAACATAACGTTCCTTCCTCGTTTGGTACTAATAGCTTCTCCATCCGACGAAGGTATTCTTCTTCAAGATTTCTTTCCTTAAGAGCTTCTTTCTGCGCGGCACGAATGCGCAAGGAAAAATCGGTTTGGATAATCATTTCTAAAGCCCTAACCCTTATGGGCTTGATCCTCTCTTTTCGACTTAGGGCGTCGGCAACCACATTCCCCTTCCCTGGATGATACTTTATCTCGCAATCGTAATCATTTAACAACTCAACCCATCGTCTTTGTCTCATATTCAACTCCTTCTGGTTGAATATGTGTTATAGGCTCTTATGATCTATAAAAATTGTACATTTCGTACCATATAGGTAGTGTCTCCAGATTTTTAAAGCAAATATCACTGCGCCTAGCTCCAAATCGTGCGTGGTATAGTTCTTCTCATGTACCTTCAACTGACGTGATGCGTAAGCAATAACCTTCTGGCGTTGCATCAACACGCAACCCAATCCTTGACGCGAGGCGTCACAGTATACCACGAAATCGTCATTACCTTCCGGTAGTGCTAGGATTGGCGCATTTCAGAGCTTATCCTTCAACAGCTGAAACGCTTCTTCCTGTTTGATTCCCCAATCAAACTTCTTATCTTTCTGGGTGAGGAGCATCAATGGTTGAGCGATCTTCGAAAAATCCTCAATGAACCTTCGATAGTAGCCAGCCAAACCCAAGAATTGTCGAATCTCGGTTGGCGTCTTTGGCGTTTCCCAATTCTTGATCGCTTCGATCTTGGTTGGATCCACATGGATTCCATCTCCATTTACCACATGTCTAAGAAATTGGACTTCACATAGCCAAAATTCGCACTTAGAGAATTTGGCATACAGCTGTTCTTTCTTCAGCAGCTCCAAAATAGCTCTTAGATGTTGTTCGTGCTCAGCCTTTGTCCTCGAATAAATCAAGATGTCATCGATAAACACAATCACGAACTTGTCCAAGTACGGCTTGCAAACTCTATTCATCAAATCCATAAAGACTGCAGGTGCGTTTGTCAACCCAAACGGCATAACAAGGAACTCGTAGTGTCCATAACGAGTTCTGAAGGCTGTCTTCGGGATACTCTCCTCTTGTATCCTTAACTGATGGTATCCAGATCGCAAATCGATCTTTGAGTAAAAGCTTGAACCTTGCAGTTGATCAAACAGATCATCAATTCTTGGCAGAGGATATCTATTCTTGATCGTCAGCTTGTTCAGCTCCCGGTAGTCTATGCACATTCGAAAACTACCGTCCTTCTTTTTGACAAACATGGCCGGAGCTCCCCAAGGCGAGAAGCTTGGTCAGATAAATCCCTTGTCTAACAACTCTTGAATTTGTGTCGACAATTCTTGCATCTCAGACGGGGCAAGTCTATAAGGTGCCTTAGCCACAGGCGCGGCGCCTGGGACTAAATCGATGTGAAACTCCACTTGCCTCTGAGGCGGCGGTCCAGGCAAGTCCTCCGGGAATACTTCCGGATACTCCCTCACGACAGGGATGTCTCCGATCTTCGGTTCTGCAGCTTTCTTGTCTACAATGTGTGCCAGGAAGGCAGCACACCCTTTTTGCAAACACTTTTGCTTTGAGGCAGCTGATAATTCTTAACGGTGTATCGCGCTTTTCTCCATGAACCACAATTGTTTCGCCATCTTCGGTCGGGATACGAACGACCTTTTCATGACAAACAATTTCTGCCTTGTTGCTTGATAACCAATCCATTCCTACTACTACGTCAAAGCTCCCCAGTTGGACTGGTAGTAGATCCAAAGTAAACTCACGTTCTCCCAACTCGATTGCACAACCTCTGATCACTTCATTGGCTTCTACTAACTTCCCATTAGCCAATTCGATTGAGTAGGGAATATCTAACTTACTAGCGGCTAAACCAAGCATATTCTTAAATTCTAATGATACGAAGCTATAGTCGGCACCAGTATCAAATAAAACGGATGCATAGCGTTGGTTTACAGGGAACGTACCAGTAACGACATTGGGGTCCTGGCGCGCTTCCCTCGCTTCGATATGGAACACTCTTCCACGGGCTTGGTTCAACTCTGGGCAGTTCCTCTTAAAGTGCCCGATATCACCACAGTTAAAGCATCCAGGTCTTTGCCCGTTTCCACCTCCATTTCCAGCTTGGTTATTCCTTTGGTTATGATTTACAGCGCCTGCTTGATTCGCATTGTTGCCTCGATTCCCATTACCTCCATTGTTTCCTTGTGGGCGATTTCCAATTCCACCCCGGTTATTGTTTCTGTTTCCAAATCCTCCTTGGCCTCCCTGACCAACAGTGGCCCAACAAGAATCCTTCAAGTGGCCAGGTTTCCCACACGCTTCGCATACCTTCAAACCACATCGGCCAGAATGGTGACGCTGGCAGGTGTTGCACTTGGGCTGGGTGCCCATATATCCCTTTCCTTTCTTTCCACCACCAGCTGTAACCTGAGCTGGCGCGTTTGGCTCTTCTTTCTTAACAACAACACTAGTGCCTTGTTTGAAGTTCGACAACTTTCGTTTGTTACCTCCGGATGACTTGACGTGAGTCTCTTTCTTCTTTGTCTCGATCTCACCAAACTTGTTCAGGCGGATAGCCTCCTCAGTGAGAGCTACGCTCAAATCGATTGCCTCAGTAATTGTTGCAGGCTTGGAGGAGGTCACCATGCTTATGATTTGAGGAGCTAATCCCCAAATGAAGCGTTCAATCCGCTTGAATTCTGGAGTGACCATATAGGGTACCACATGCGACAGGTCGTGAAACCTCTGAACATATTCCGCGATCTTCGGACCTTCCATCTTCAAATGCCAGAACTCAGTTTCCAATCTTTGGATTTCAGCGCAAGAACAATACTTTTTGCGCATTAGTTCCTTCTGTTCGGTCCATGTTAGTGCGTAGGCAGCAGCTTCACCAAGTGTCTGTACTTGCAAATTCCACCAAGATAGGGCTCCATCCAGAAATAGCCCAGAAATGTAGGTGACTTGCTGGTCTGGTGCACATTTGCTCATGCGGAGAACAGATTCAGTCTTCTCGGCCCAACGAACAAAAGCGACAGCACCTCCGGTGCCATCAAAGTTGACAGGCTTGCAGTCTAGAAACTGCTTGTAGGTGCACCCTGCACATACGTTACAACACATGAATGGCATTAGCATCCTTCCTAGAGATATCCAATTAGATCATGGTATGTCTTAATGACTTAGTATTACCATGAGGTGGATTGTTGTTGCCATTGTTGTTTGAGCTGCTTCCGCTGGGTCCTCCTTGCGAGGCGGCGTATTGCGCGATGGCAGCAGCGATGACTTGTTGGAGTTCTGCCTCATTGGTAGGCATCGGCGTTTGACGTCTCGGCGGCATCTTCTAAAAGATGGGTTTACGTCGGTCAGGCCACAATAAAGCGTACGTATATAATGATAGTAATAGTACATAACATCTCATGTTATAATCATATCAATCACACAACATCCCATGTTATAAAACATAAATAATCAATCAAAACATCACATATGATGAGAATACTGCGATTGTATTGCCAAACTCGAGACCACATGGTAGAGTGTACAAGTACATAATAGTGTCATACATCATCATCGACTAAGGGCTACATCACCCCAGTCCAAAAGAATATCAAATCAGTGTCAATACATCCCATATACATGATCAACAAAAGTCAGAATCAGAATGCAGTCTCCAAAAATGTTGTGTGGTCAGAGAAATCGCCGTCTTCTCACCAACGTCTACCCATGCTGTACTAAAGATGCCCTAAACTGATGGTGTTGGAGGAGGGGAAAATGGGTGTAGAACAAACGTCGCAAATGGAGCCAGTCCTCCTCCATGGCTCTCTAGGTACGCAACCAAGAAGCAACCTGCTGCTCAAGTGCCAAAAGGCGTGCAGCATAGTCAGGTAACAATGGTCGAGGGTGCTGCGAAGAAGCAGGGTGGGTCTGACCCTGACACTGGCACGGCGGTTGCTGAGCTCTCTCAAGCTCCTGAATACGCTGTATGAGTGCCTCCTGCTGGACAACAAACGACATCAGAAAGTCCTCAATAGAATACCCCATATGGAAAGAATGGTAGGGGTCGGTCGGTGGCATAACAGAAGGTGACGTCCAGAGAAACGGCTCGCTGGCTGGATCAAAAGGTGGCACAAAGAATGGTGGTACAGGTGGAATAGCAGATGAAGACTGTGGCATAGCTGGAATATATGTCGGCACATGTCCAAAGGGACGAGCCGAGGAACCCTCTCCAGGTCGAGCTGGAGGTGTGTACTGTGCAAATGAAAAAGAGAAATCAACGTGACGTGCATCGGTGGTATGAGGAGGAATAGGTGGAAGCTCATCATCCGCAGGAATCCACCCATGCTGGGCGTGCTCATCTCGTGGGTCAATCTGTGCCTCAAAAAGTGCTCGATCAAACTGTACATGCATAGGGTCAAGGTGGGGTGCAACAAGAGGGTCAGCAGGTATATCAGCGATAAGTGGGGGATCAACATGATCAGCAGCAATAACATGGTCACCCTCCAGTAGTGGTGCATTAGCAGGGTGATCATCAATGGGTAGGTCAGCAATCACATGATCAATGGGCATGCCAGCATGAACAGGGTCATGCTCAAACACTGGGTCAGGAGCAGCTACTGGCTCAAGGGCCATGGCAGGCTCGGGATCAACGAACTCCATATCATAATCTGCATGATCAGCGAATGCAGGGTCAACTGGGTCTACTGGGTCAACCATAGGCTGATCCAAGTGGATGAACTCTATCTCCCGGTCCGGGTCAAATCCAGGGGGAAAAACAGGGTCTGAATCCTCATCGAGGTCGTGATCGAAAGCAAATCTAGGAGCAGAGGCAGCAGATGATGCCCTGTCAGGATCTGAACCATGTGAATAGTGTTGTGAGCTCCGAGTGTGTGACGGTGCGGAGGCCACAGACTCGAAGGAGTCTGGAGCGGGTGAGTGTGCAGGTGACTCCTCAGCTGGAGCATCTGCGACTAACAAAAGACCACCGTCAGCTAGAAGGGCCTCACCCTCAACATCGTCCTCCAGGGGCTCATCATCAAATAGATCGACGTCGTCGTCAACGTCGGCGTCGAGGAGCATATCGTAAGCAGGATAAACGGCCAAAGGTATGGGAGCAGGGACCTCTACGAGTGGTAGGTACCCAGCAAAAGGACCATCAGCGGGCTCATCGACAGCGTCGGGCAGCGCAAAGGGCTGAAAGTCGTCCTCGTCTGTGCTGGTAACATATGATGTGTGGACCTCGTGCTCCGAAGACTCTAAGTCGTCTGATACTATGGGTCTAGGGCCCGTGGTGTCCGAATCACCTGTGCCGGGCGAGTCCATGGTGTCTGTAACACAAACACAAATATGTACAAATAATCAATCATACAATCATACAATCAGATAAGCACATTAGTCACCAAGTAAGCAATCAAATAATTCTCCTAGTCCCACTAGCCTCCCAGCCTCTCAGACTGCTCTTCCTAGTCCTACTAGACAAATTCTCCCAGCCTCTCAGACTGCTCTTCCTAGTCCCACTAGCCTATTCTCCCAGCCTCTTAGACTGCTCTCCCTAGTCTTACTAGGCAACTACTGTCACACCCCGACCACGTAGAACCTACAAAACGTGGCGGAAACATCGGGGAGTGTTGTAACAGAATCATTGTTTCATAACACATGGAACTTGAAATATTGTTTTATTGATTAAAAGAGTTACAATGTCTTGATAATCAAAGAAACATAACAAAATAACTAGTCTTGCATCTTTTATTGTCACTAAGGCCCATGTCCGCCTAAGTGTATCTTGATCAATCCTATGCTTCATTTCCTGAAACACATGTGAAAATAGGTACGTCAACATAAAAATGCCGGCGAGTACATAGGTTTTGTGAAAATAAGATTCATGACATCTGTTTAAGAAAATGTTTAGTCATGAACCTTGTAATTTGCTTTGTCTTTGTAAATCATTTGAAAAACAATAAGTTCAGATGATACGTATAAATAAGAGAATAATGCATGGTTAAATGAATAACCATGTAAAAATGAGTTTGTATAAGTTAAGTTGTTTGTAAAACAATGTATTGTGAAAAGTATGTTATTTGTATAAAATGTTATATGACTAAATTGAAATGATTTCAAATAACGCAACGATATGTAATACCATACAATCACTTATATATAGGAAGTACCAGCGGCGTATCCACCATGCTTGTATCATATTACACACGCCTCGTTACTTAAATCACTTACTCAAACCAAACCACCAATATAAGATGTCTATGTTTAAACCAATTGTCAAAAGTCCTTGTATAAACCATGTCAAATGTTGATAGTCCAAAAGTAGTCAAGTAATGTGTAACAAATGTTTATGTATGGCTAGTGAAATGCATCAACTAAACCATAGATGAAATGCACAAAACAAAGTATTAAAGTAAAACTTGGTTTAAATCAAAGTTATGTTTTGTAAAATATATGCATGCTATACTGAATATGAACATTTATGCGGTATTGTAAAAATTCATACATCCAAGCCTTGCGACAGTCGGATAACTATGTAAAAATGAGTTATCAAAAGAATATGTACTCGGATTCGGTCATTCCTTACGTCCAAACAAACCCGAGATTTCAGGAATGGGATTTGTCAAGTCCTATGGTACCACTACCTACTACCGAGCGGCGTGATCGGTGTTAATGAATGTATAGTATAGTTTAAACAAACCAAATGTCATACCAAAATGTAAGCATGTTTTATGAAGATAATGTACCTAGTATGCTAGAGTAAACATACAAGGTAGAGCTGTAAAACAATGTGTCCCTATGTTACTGGAACATATGCAACAGAGATGCAATGTAAAATAATGTACTAAGCATGTACTAAATGGACATACATAGCATGTGATGTGATGTGATGTGATGTAAAACAATGTACTAAGTATGCACACAATGGACATACATAGCATAAAATGTAATGAAATCATGTACTAATAGTGTACTAATGAACATAGCATGTATATAATGTGAAAACATGGAAAGCATGAAAGTAACAAGTAGGCACATGTGTTCCACCCCAAAACGTTTGGAAAACAGTAAAAGAGGGGTCTATGTACTCACTTGAGATTGCTCAGAAGTCCTAAGATAACCACCAAGCAATGCTAGAGATCTCGGAATAACAAACGGCACCTAATATAGGTAACTACATTAATAAACCGGACCTAAATCGGAAGATCGGATAGAATGAGGGCTCGTAAACCAAATGAGTATGGGAACTCATGTAGTATGGTTTAACAAAGCCTACATACTAAATGAAACCTAACCTAAGTGCTTACGACCCATTACGACCCGTTTAGGTAGCTTATGCTACTTTAACGCGTCGTTCGCGTAAAACGTGTTCGGACCGCCTAACTAGTCCTATGACAAGTAACATATGCCTTAACATGTCTAATATTGTTGTCAAATCATTTTAGATGTCAAAAGTTATGTTACCTAAGGCATATAAGCTACCTATCATACAACTACTTAAACGAAGCGACCATAAGGTATAACGTCGGAAGGTTATTCCCTATATACTATGGTCACCTAATGTGCTTGGTCGGATCCTAATGATCGACCAAACGGGTCGGGTTCGAAAGTATAAGCGATTGTTTAAATCGCTTACCTTACGACCCTATATAAGCACTAAACTAAAAGTGACGAGCTAAGCATGTTAAAACATGCTTAACTAAGTTTAGAAAACAGGTTTGGTATCAAAACAAACGGTTTTGATACCCATAAGTAGTTTGGTTACAAAATACGCAAGAATACGTATTCTGACCGAAACTACGGCTCGTCACTGAGCCTAGATAACGTGGTAATCAGTAGGTATAGTCACAAAGGACTATAACCATCGTGATTACAATCACGTTGCGAAGTTCAAACGAACTTCGCATTGACCATAAGCTGGTCAATGCAGAAAGTCAAACAAAGTTTGACTTTCAGACTCGAAAAGCAATAAAAGAACGAAAGAATACTCACGTAGGGTCCCCGAATGCTAATCTAGATCAAAATAGCTCAGGTATGAAACAAAGGTTTCAACTTAGAGCATTTGAGATCAGATTCTAGTGAGTTTAGAGGTTGGATGGCAAGGGGTATTTATAGTGAATGGTCCACCATTAGGATCGTTTGTCGAAATACGTGCCTTAATCTCATCCGTACATGTGTCGGAACCTTATGGTACCCAAAAAGGCCACTCACCATAAGAGTTTGACACTTGGCACTTGACCTTTGGAGAGTGTTAAGGGCTGTTAAAAGTTGAAAAAAAATGTTTTGCTGCATCTGGCCCCTGTTTACGGTTTCAGTCCCTGCAACCTCAAAACTTGGTTTTCGATGCATTTTTTTGACACGTTTAAGCCCTGTTAACCCCATTTCAAAGCTCTAAAATGAAGTTAAAGTATAGGGAACTTAAAATGTGTTCAAAAATATCTCGGGTGTCGGTTCGTTTAGCCGTACGTTACGTTGTTCGGTTAATTACGACGGAATGCGCATAAGCGCGAAAAATGATCCAAATGGCGTGACGAATGGATTTTTCTTATGCCAAACACTAAAATAAAATATTTTAATGCTTACATAAATTTTTGGATGTTCGGATGTATTCAGAACGTAAGTTATGCACGAAAATGCAAACTTGTGCACTTTTTGACGCTTTTAGTACCTGAATGAGCCAAAAGTTTATTTTAGCACACCGAACCCCTCAAAGCATATTTCTAAGCTATATAAAGGATATTTAAGGTGTGTTTAACTTCTGGTCATGTTCCGGAATGTCTGTTACAGTTCAAATTGGCATACTTTCGCAGTTTGTCAAGTTTAGTCCCTGTAAGCGAATTAACTTGTTTTTGCCATACCAAAGCCTTCAAAACTTATTTCTAAGTTATGTAAAGGTTATTTAAGGTATGTTAAGCCTATGTCACTATTCCGGAGTGTTTGTTGCATTAAACTGGTTATATTTACGCATCGGTGCGCGTATAACCTTCCAGAAAGCGATTTAGAGTTTGGAATTGAACAAAAATTGATATGTGCAAATGATACACATATTTTTACAAATCCCAAGTATGAAATATAATATTTCATTGGTTCGGTATTTGTTTGATGGCCGTGGAGGCACAGGTGTTACAGTCTCCCCTACTTTCGGAAATTTCGTCCCGAAATTTATTTAGTGGAAACTTGTGAGAGTTTAAAACATGAAGTTGAAAAGATCGAACAATATTGGTTAGGGTTCTGAACTTCTTGTAACCTTAATAACATTATGCTTGCAATGTAAGAGGGACACTTATATACAAGTATATGAAGCGTCATTGGTGCGTCCACCGTACCTCCATTACATCGTTCTCATTTTGTTATTGTTGTCGCTATCGGTTCTTACACATAATAAATCTTACTGGGTTTCTGTGCACTAAATTTCATAATTATGTACGCGTCCATAATTAGACAATTCCTTGCACAGTTCACACAGTCTATTTTATAATGTGTAGTGTAAAACCAAATGAACAAACCTGTGATGAGTGTGACTAGACCGCCATAGAGTCCTTTTAATTAAGTCAATAAATGATCTAAATAGACTATCAAGGAGTCTGTTCAGCTACATCACTAGATGTCGTCCTTTAACCAGATTGTGAATCAATCTTTTTGACTAGACCTCTAAAAGGGTCTCTTATGAAACATGGAGTGGTACTATATAATCCAAGGGTCTTAACTATTATATAGAAGCCCATTAAGGATTTAAGGCAGTACCTTTTGACTATCCTGCTACGAATCTCTCATATGGAGATATGAAAGATCCTGCGAGGATTTGGATAACAAATATCCAGAGTATAAAAACACAAAATGCATAAAAGAAAACATAAGATGAATAAACACATAGTCACATAACCACAAAATTGTTTGTTAATTTGTCTTGTTAATTGCGTACATGCATTTAAAGCACCCTAGGAATCCATTCCATGGATTTCATTTGGTACTTTAAACGTTATCAATAATCTAACTATAAATATAGAAAGATTCAAAAAGAAAATTCGATTTCGATTATTAGGAACCGAAATGTTCGAATTTAGGTACATAAGGAATCCAATTAAGGACTCTGATTTGTATGACAATTATCCACAAGGATCTAATTGTGAAGATAAAAAGATCCCATATGGATTTTAGAGGTTGAAGATGTTTTGAAACCTTGCACTGGACGTGCTTAAGTCAAAACATGAAGTTGAAATGCTTATGAAGTTGAGATGCTCGATATGCCAAGGCGACATATGAAGCCAAATTTGAAGGTTAAGTCAATGCATGAGAAAAATATTTTTTTTGCAATACTATGCATGGGGTTCTAAAAATGTGTTCAATGTTTTTGAAACCTTATATATAATACCTTTGAAATCATAAAGTAGTTGTATTAGGTAGGTATATTCATAAAAATGTTTTAAAATCATGCGAAATGAATTTTGAAATTATGTATAAGGTTTTTGGAAAACATGAATGATGCTTTTGAACTCATGCACTTGATAAGAAAATATATTGTACTAATATTGTTTTCAGGCTATATGAGACATTTTGAAATCATGAAGGTTGTTTTTGAAAATACAGACAAAGCTTTGTGCATTTGTTATGTTTAAGTAAATACACTATATTAAAAATGTTTTCGAACTATGTATAGGATGTTTTGAAATCATGTAGGTTGTTTTGAAAACTTATGTTATGCATGTTGAAGAAATCAGAACGTAATGGGTATGAGATTTGAAAATACTCTTAGTTATCTATCCAAGAATTCAAAGGCACAGATGTGTGAAAAGCACGATTACTCATAATTTCGATTTATTTCTTGTACTTCGTTTCCTAGAATGAAACGAGTACTTAGAATTTTCCAAAGGAATCATGAACAAACGCAAGAATGGGAAATTCGCAAAAGTAGTTTGTAAGGAATATAGTTCCTTAATGTAGGTATCATAGGAAAAGTCATACACATTTGTAACTACAATTGTACATCAGAATTTGTGAACAATAATTTATTTATAAACAAAACAGATTGTTTCACATTACAAGAAAATAAAAGAACAAAAGCATAAGACAGAAACATCCTTTGTTCAGTCAAATGCTCATCCGAGGGTCAGATTTGCATTAGCAAGCTTTGGGCAATCCCTCCGGAAATGGCCCATCTCGCCACAGTTGTAGCAAGACCCCGGCGAGAAACGAGCTTGAGCAGGATTGTCATCAGCTTGATTTGGTACAGCTGCAGTTGGGCAAACCCTTGCTGTATGACCTATAAGTCCACAAATCTGGCATTTGCGGCACTTCACACTAGCATGATGATGGAGGCTACATTGGTTGCACAAGGGTGCAGTTCCATTGTATGGCTTCCTAGTAGGGGGTTGAGCTGGTTGGTTGGGGACGGCTTGATCATTGTGAGTGACCACAGCGAAATTCTGAGAAGCCTTTCGCTTCTTTGACTTCTTAGGAGATCGTTCATCCATGGTCTTTGATTCCTCGATTGGTTTCTTGGCTGATGATGCTGTCACCTGACTAGGTCCTGCCTGTCTTGGTGACTCTTGAGTGGCTTCATCCTGGAGACGATACATGGTAGTAGTTAATTCAACAGTCTTCAGGACTACTTCGCCTATTCGTTGAGTGAATTTGGCTGTCTGCTCGGACATTTGACCGGTGCTGAGAGGAAGAGACATTCTAGAAGCAAATGAAAGGCATAGGAAGAAACAGGTGAAAGGTTATTGGATAATCAATACAGAATGGTAACGAATGAAAATTGTGATCATTTGTTTGTTTCCTAAGGCAAACAAATGTGATGGTGACAAATCAAAGTAAATGGGTCAAAAATAATGTATCGCGAAGACATGCTCGCCTATAAGTGAACACTCATCCCAAGAATTCCCAGGTAAGCACAACTGGTCTCGCGTCTGATGAGATGTATACGAAGTGCTTGCCTAGACAGAAAACCCAGAATACAGGCACTCACCCTTCCAGTTTGCACGTGTTCACATTATTTAAAACCCAAGACCTTGACGAGGTTTTGAAAAACTCAAAGGGGTTCAAAACCATATAACAGAAGGTTCAAAACCTTACAATAAAGGGTTCAAAACCTAGTAATCAATCATCCTAGAACAGATGATTAGTTTTCAAAGTGGTTTTGAAATTTATGTTCTTGTTGTGGTTGTCGCCTAAGGATAGGTGACAGTATTGTTTTATGAATAAACGCAAGTAAACTCGCGTTAGGGTCCTAAGAAGGTTATAGACTAGGTCAAAGTATTACTAATAACCTAATTCCCTATAACCATGAGCTCTGATACCAACTTTTCTGTCACACCCCGACCACGTAGAACCTACAAAACGTGGCGGAAACATCGGGGAGTGTTGTAACAGAATCATTGTTTCATAACACATGGAACTTGAAATATTGTTTTATTGATTAAAAGAGTTACAATGTCTTGACAATCAAAGAAACATAACAAAATAACTAGTCTTGCATCCTTTATTGTCACTAAGGCCCGTGTCCGCCTAAGTGTATCTTGATCAATCCCATGCTTCATTTCCTGAAACACATGTGAAAATAGGTACGTCAGCATAAAAATGCCGGCGAGTACATAGGTTTTGTGAAAATAAGATTCATGACATCTGTTTAAGAAAATGTTTAGTCATGAACCTTGTAATTTGCTTTGTCTTTGTAAATCATTTGAAAAACAATAAGTTCAGATGATACGTATAAATAAGAGAATAATGCATGGTTAAATGAATAACCATGTAAAAATGAGTTTGTATAAGTTAAGTTGTTTGTAAAACAATGTATTGTGAAAAGTATGTTATTTGTATAAAATGTTATATGTCTAAATTGAAATGATTTCAAATAACGCAACGATATGTAATACCATACAATCACTTATATATAGGAAGTACCAGCGGCGTATCCACCATGCTTGTATCATATTACACACGCCTCGTTACTTAAATCACTTACTCAAACCAAACCACCAATATAAGATGTCTATGTTTAAACCAATTGTCAAACGTCCTTGTATAAACCATGTCAAATGTTGATAGTCCAAAAGTAGTCAAGTAATGTGTAACAAATGTTTATGTATGGCTAGTGAAATGCATCAACTAAACCATAGATGAAATGCACAAAACAAAGTATTGAAGTAAAACTTGGTTTAAATCTAAGTTATGTTTTGTAAAATATATGCATGCTATACTGAATATGAACATTTATGCGGTATTGTAAAAATTCATACATCCAAGCCTTGCGACAGTCGGATAACTATGTAAAAATGAGTTATCAAAAGAATATGTATTCGGATTCGGTCATTCCTTACGTCCAAACCAACCCGAGATTTCAGGAATGGGATTTGTCAAGTCCTATGGTACCACTACCTACTACCGAGCGGCGTGATCGGTGTTAATGAATGTATAGTATAGTTTAAACAAACCAAATGTCATACCAAAATGTAAGCATGTTTTATGAAGATAATGTACCTAGTATGCTAGAGTAAACATACAAGGTAGAGCTGTAAAACAATGTGTCCCTATGTTACTGGAACATATGCAACAGAGATGCAATGTAAAATAATGTACTAAGCATGTACTAAATGGACATACATAGCATGTGATGTGATGTGATGTGATGTAAAACAATGTACTAAGTATGCACACAATGGACATACATAGTATAAAATGTAACGAAATCATGTACTAATAGTGTACTAATGAACATAGCATGTATATAATGTGAAAACATGGAAAGCATGAAAGTAACAAGTAGGCACATGTGTTCCACCCCAAAACGTTTGGAAAACAGTAAAAGAGGGGTCTATGTACTCACTTGAGATTGCTTAGAAGTCCTAAGATAACCACCAAGCAATGCTAGAGATCTCGGAATATCAAACGGCACCTAATATAGGTAACTACATTAATAAACCGGACCTAAATCGGAAGATCGGATAGAATGAGGGCTCGTAAACCAAATGAGTATGGGAACTCATGTAGTATTGTTTAACAAAGCCTACATACTAAATGAAACCTAACCTAAGTGCTTACGACCCATTACGACCCGTTTAGGTAGCTTATGCTACTTTAACGCGTCGTTCGCGTAAAACGCGTTCGGACCGCCTAACTAGTCCTATGACAAGTAACATATGCCTTAACATGTCTAATATTGTTGTCAAATCATTTTAGATGTCAAAAGTTATGTTACATATGCTTAAAATGAATTTTGGCGTCAAAAGGGCATTTTGGTAATTTACCTAAGGCATATAAGCTACCTATCATACAACTACTTAAACGAAGGGACCATAAGGTATAACCTCGGAAGGTTATTCCCTATATACTATGGTCACCTAATGTGCTTGGTCGGATCCTAATGATCGACCAAACGGGTCGGGTTCGAAAGTATAAGCGATTGTTTAAATCGCTTACCTTACGACCCTATATAAGCACTAAACTAAAAGTGACGAGCGAAGCATGTTAAAACATGCTTAACTAAGTTTAGAAAACAGGTTTGGTATCAAAACAAACGGTTTTGATACCCATAAGTAGTTTGGTTACAAAATACGCAAGAATACGTATTCTGACCGAAACTACGGCTCGTCACTGAGCCTAGATAACGTGGTAATCAGTAGGTATAGTCACAAAGGACTATAACCATCGTGATTACAATCACGTTGCGAAGTTCAAACGAACTTCGCATTGACCATAAGCTGGTCAATGCAGAAATTCAAACAAAGTTTGACTTTCAGACTCGAAAAGCAATAAAAGAACGAAAGAATACTCACGTAGGGTCCCCGAATGCTAATCTAGATCAAAATAGCTCAGGTATGAAACAAAGGTTTCAACTTAGAGCATTTGAGAGCATATTCTAGTGAGTTTAGAGGTTGGATAGCAAGGGGTATTTATAGTGAATGGTCCACCATTAGGATCGTTTGTCGAAATACGTGCCTTAATCTCATCCGTACATGTGTCGGAACCTTATGGTACCCAAAAAGGCCACTCACCATAAGAGTTTGACACTTGGAACTTGACCTTTGGAGAGTGTTAAGGGCTGTTAAAAGATGAAAAAAAACGTTTTGCTGCATCTGGCCCCTGTTTACGGGGACCTAGTTTGGCAGATTTACAGTTTCAGTCCCTGCAACCTCAAAACTTGGTTTTCGATGCGTTTTTTTGACACGTTTAAGCCCTGTTAACCCCATTTCAAAGCTCTAAAATGAATTTAAAGTATAGGTAACTTAAAATGTGTTCAAAAATATCTCGGGTGTCGGTTCGTTTAGCCGTACGGTTACGTTGCTCGATTAATTACGACGGAATGCGCATAAGCACGAAAAATGATCCAAATGGCGTGACGAATGGATTTTTCTTATGCCAAACACTAAAATAAAATATTTTAGTGCTTACATAAATTTTTGGATGTCCGGATGTATTCAGAACGTAAGTTATGCACGAAAATGCAAACTTGTGCACTTTTTGACGCTTTTAGTACCTGAATGAGCCAAAAGTTTATTTTAGCACACCGAACCCCTCAAAGCCTATTTCTAAGCTATATAAAGGATATTTAAGGTGTGTTTAACTTATGGTCATGTTCCGGAATGTCTGTTACAGTTCAAATTGGCATACTTTCGCAGTTTGTCAAGTTTAGTCCCTGTAAGCGAATTAACTTGTTTTTGCCATACCAAAGCCTTCAAAACTTATTTCTAAGTTATGTAAAGGTTATTTAAGGTATGTTAAGCCTATGTCACTATTCCGGAGTGTTTGTTGCATTAAACTGGTTATATTTACGCATCGGTGCGCGTATAACCTTCCAGAAAGCGATTTAGAGTTTGGAATTGAACAAAAATTGATATGTGCAAATGATACACATATTTTTACAAATCCCAAGTATGAAATATAATATTTCATTGGTTCGGTATTTGTTTGATGGCCGTGGAGGCACAGGTGTTACAATTACCTCGGTTTCCTAAACCGAGCCTCGGTCCTCCAGACCGAGCCTCAGCCTCCCAGACTGAGCCTATAAATAATAAATAAATGTGCTCAACATTTGTTTGTAAAAAGTTTTGGATCTGGACTTGAGTGGTATGCAGTGTAAAAATGTTTTCGTGAGAGCCCTAGTGATCATAGTCTAGACTCGAGAAGGAATCCTAGTTCGCTATGATCAGAGCTCTGATACCAAGCTGTCACACCCTGGCTTTGCGGAAGCGTGGTTAATTTGGTGTGACTTCTTAATACCATAGCTTAATCATAACAAAGCTATATGATAATAAAACCATGCAAGATCATCCATAGATTTAAGTTTTAAAACCGAAGTAACATAACATTGTCTTAGGGACTACAACATCATAACATAAAACATTGTTTTGAAAGACATAAACATCAACATGAATAAAACGCATTTTAAGATTTGTGACTCGTCCAGGAAAAAGTCACATTTCCTAAACCGGGATGACCTCGAAATCCATATGCAGCGGGAAAACACAACATACCGCGCCAGATCTATAATTCCCTGAAATACATGTAAGTTGAAAAATCAACAATAATGTTGAGCGAGTTCATGTGTAAGTGAGTAAATAAACCTTTGTATGTATAAAAACCCTGGTATGTAGCAAATAAGGAAAAAGAGATCACCAATGGTTTGCAAGGCCATTGATATGTGTGAAGTGCAAGTAGGAAGACTCAAACCTAGCAGATTTATGCGTTGGGTACAAAGTCACCCCGAGGTCCGTTCTGTTTGGGCCTGGGGCTGGGCTCGCTACACCCAGATAGATCTACCGCTCCTGCCCCTCGGTCCTACCCTGAGGATTAATGGCCTCAAGTTTCCGCCTACCCACTCACATGATCTGAATAATAACCCTCCTTACGCTAACCATACCATGTAAAAGTACTCGTAATCATAGTAACATGTATTTCACCCCCGTAGTTTACAAAACTAAAAACAGTTAGAGAAAAGGGAGACATGAACTCACAGTGGTGCGTCTCTACCAAGTATATCTCCTAATCAAGCAGCTGTGCGACGACCTACACGAACTAAATCTATTAGACGGACGGCCGTGCCTTAGCTTAAGGTTTAGGTTTTTGGGAAATAGTTAGACAACTATTTCGTGTTTATATTTTTGTAAATACTTGGTAATTATTCTCCTTCCCAAGGATGGGGGATTTAATACATGCGTGTTCGTAAAATTCGAAATACATTATTAAGTCTCACTTAATATATTTTATTTCTTACTTCAAAATATAAATATTCTTCCCAAAATAATACTTTGAAAAAAATACGCGCTCATAAATATTTTCTTAAGATACGTAAGTTACGTTTTAAAGATCGGGTGGTAATAATTATACCGTTGTAACT
Source organism: Helianthus tuberosus (assembly GCA_030545235.1). Lineage (NCBI taxonomy): Eukaryota > Viridiplantae > Streptophyta > Magnoliopsida > Asterales > Asteraceae > Helianthus > Helianthus tuberosus. The sequence goes on from CM060393.1 coordinate 152,447,610, forward strand.
TATTATTAATTATGAAGGCGTATGCATTATTTCTGGAATCATTAGTACTTGGTAATATTATTTTTACTCTAAAAATAATATCCGTATATTTCACAAAATAATCATAAACATTTTACAAGTGATGCTATGAAAAACATATATTCTAAATATATATATTTCAGGTTTTATTTTGTGAAAATCCCACCTCCGACACTTTGTAAATAAAGTTATGGCGAAATTTACGTTTTGAAAACAAGTCAAAAATATATTTACAACACTTGTAGTGAAAATATTTCCAAGTGTTAGGTTTTTAGAAAAATTTCGCCAGAGTTTCCCCTGTAACTGGAGGTGGCCACGCTTTCAAGCGTATCGTTTTCTTTTATTATTCAAATCAACAATTTCCTTATTCTCAATAACAACTTTCCAAAACATCAATTAGTCAAAATATATATATAAATCGCAAAAATTACATGAACTTGTGGTGTATCCAAAAATGCGTGATAAATCCCACTATTTTTAGTGGATCTTTGCAATAATCTACTTGGTTTCGTAAAGCCTCGTTTTTAAAGAAATTCCATCTTTACAACTTCTTTTAAAATTTGACAAAACTAGTTCTTTGTCGAAACTTAGTGTTACACAAGTATTTACACACTTGTGTGTTTGCTAAAATCATTCTTGTTTATGAAAGATCCGTCTTTAAAAGTATGTTTTCTCTTGACACGTGGTCCTTTGAAAATACCTTTTGTAGATCCGTAGATCTACTAGTTTTAAACACTATTTCGTAAGTAAAGTCGATTTTACACAAGTTCATGTTTAGTGTGTGGTAGAGTTTCATCATTTAACCCTTTGTACACTTAAACAAACTCTATGTCATGAACCATGATCACGACTAATCCGAGTTAGATGATGATCCGAGCTACCACATCATAGATTGGCACTAAATAATCACAGAAAACAAATCTTACAAGATTTACACAACCCTTGTGCTATTAACCAACATTTTTAACATTTTAGTAAACTTTTAGCATGTCTTCTTGTATGTTCATAGATTTTAACCGACAAAGTTCTTTTTAACCACTTTAAAATAGATCGAGAGTGTGTTTAAAGCAACTTACTACTAGCTCGAGTCTAGGGAAGAAACTAGTCGAAGAATGAGTGGATAAAAGCAATAGGGTGAGGTCCTTCGCGTTCCGAATGCACCAAGCTTCTTTGTATGAGATCCTTAACACTTGTATACCCTTGGAACTTGCAAGATCAAAACCGAAAATGGATGGATGGTTGTGGGGGTGTTCGGCCGTGAGTTTAACAAGGAGAGGGAGAGAGAGTTTTGTGGTGAGAAGGTTATGTTGTGCTTAGTTTTGATCTTATAGGCAATTTTAAGTTCATTAACCAATGGTCCTTATGTCTAATTGATATTAGACAAACATGATTATTAAAATCAAGTAAAGGACAAAGGTGTCCCCCTTGGGGACGGTTCGGTTAGAGAGGGGGGGGGGGGGTCTTGGTTCAATTTCAACTATATAGTTAGGACTTAGCTAGATGATTAGGAAATTAATCCGGTTACTAGCGTGTAGTAAGTTGTGACGGGTGTTGGGGTATTCGGGGACCCTAACTGGTTCAGAAAAAGAAAAACAGTGTTGTTTGCAATATTTTTATGTTCCGGGTAAAGTCCGGTCGTTCGATTGGATGGTGATCCGTTAAAGTGCTTAACAAAGCTTTAAAGTGTCGTTATTATTATTTTTAGTGACACAACTTATTCCCGACACTTTGGAAAGTGTCTAGTAACATTTTTCTCATGTTTTGGCACTTTATTAGGTAGCTTAATGCTGAATTTTTATTTAAAGTGCTGAATTTTGTACTTAAAGTACGTTTTAGGCACATCCGGTCACTGTGACCTCATTCCTAGTGACGCAGTTCTACAACTCTTATATCCCTACACTCACCACTAGTGTAGCAAATTATCTCAGGGTCTTACAGGCCTTAGAGGCAGTACCTGCCTGGTGCTAGTTATGACAGCAAATTTAATAGGTTATCCGTTCATTGTGCTACTGTGCTTTTGGTGCATCAAGGTTGTCACAAAGGTGCTGTAAGCAAAACATGGAGTGACAGCAAGTAAAGTATGATGCAAGTAAGTACATGTATCAGCATTCAAGTAGCAGTTTATCCACAAGTTCAAGTAAGCACAGTAATTAAGCAGTAATTAATTATTAATTAAGTCGTACGGATACCTGGTTTAGTGAGGGTTGTCACACATAGCAAGTATATGATATGAAAACATGGAAAGCATGGAAATAACAAGTAGGCACATGTGTTTCACCCCAAAACGTTTGGAAAACAGTAAAAGAGGGGTCTATATACTGACTTGAGGATGCTTAGAACTCTTGAATAACAACCAAGCAAAGCTAGAGGGATCACGGAATCAAACGGCACCTAATATAGGTAACTATGTAAATAAACGGGCCTAAATCGGAGGATCGGAAAAAATGAGGTTTCGTAAACCAAATGAGTGTAGGGACTCATGTAATATGGTTTAACAAAGCCTACATTCTAAAACGAAACCTAACCTAAGTGCTTACGACCCATTACGACTCGTTAAGGTAGCTTACGCCACTTTAACGCGTCGTTCGCGTAAAACGCGTTCGGACCGCCTAACTAGTCCTATGATAAGTAAAATATGCCTTAACATGTCTAATATTGTTTCCAAATCAGTTTAGATATCAAAAATTATGTTACATATGCTTAAAATGAATTTTGGAGTAAAAAAGGGCATTTTGGTCATTTACCTAAGGCATATAAACTACCTATCATACAACTACTTAAACGACGTGACCATAAGGTATAACCTCGGAAGGTTATTCCCTAAGCAACTATGGTCACCTAATGTGTTTGGTCGGATCCTAAAGATCGACCAAACGGGTCGGGTTCGAAAGTATAATTGGTTGTTTAGACCGCTTACCTTACGACCCTACATAAGCACTAAACCTAAAGTGACGAGCTAAACATGTTAAAACATGCTTAACGAGGTTTGAAAAAAGGTTTGGTATCAAAACAAATGGTTTTGATACCTAAAAGTAGTTTGGTTACAAAATACGCAAGAATACGCATTTTGGCTGAAACTACGACTCGCCACTATGCCTAGATAACGTGGTAATCAGTAGGTATAGTCACAAGAGACTAAAACCATCATGATTACGCTCACGTTATGAAGTTCAAACGAACTTCATGTTGACCATAAACTGGTCAAAGCAGAAAGTCAAACACAGTTTGACTTTCACGCTAAAAAGAACGAAAGAGGACTTACAAAAGGTCCAAGAACGGAAGTTTGACCCGATTATTCTTAGGTATGAAGTGAAAGCACCTCAACTTAGAGCAATATCAGATCAAATGTGAGTTGAAACAATGAATTGGATGGGGTATTTATAGTTTTTGCATAACCGTTAATATCGTTCATCGTAAAACGAGCTTCGATCTCATCCGTACGCATGTGCCCATGGTTTTGTGAAACCATGTGAGCCCCTAGTTTTATTAAAACTGTGTGCAAATGAGGGGAACAGCTGGAACAAGCTGGAATTTAGATTTTTCATTTTGGTCCCTTCCTAAGATAACTATGGCAGATTGTCAATTTTGGTCCCTGAATGTGCAAAACATGGTTTTTGATGCATTTTTGACACGTTTAAGCCCCGTTAATCCCATTTCAAGGCTCTAAAATGAAGTTAAAGTACAGGGAACATGAAAGATGCTCAAAAATATCTCGGATGTCGGTTCGTTTGGTCGTACGGTTGCGTTGTTCAGTTAATTACGACGAAACACGAACGAATGCGAAAAACGATCCAAATTACGCGACGAATAGAATTTTATCATGCCAATCACTATAATAAAATATTTTAATGATTACATAAATTTTTGGATGTCCGGTTGTATACAGAACGTAAGATATACGCGAAAATGCAAACTTATGCACTTTTTGACGCTTTTAGTCCCTGAATGACCAAAAAGTTTATTTTAGCACACCGAACCCCTCAAAGCCTATTTCTAAGCTATCTAAAAGATATTTAGGGTATGTTTAACTTATGGTCATGTTCCGGAATGTTCGTTACAGTACAAATCGGCATACTTTCTCAGTTTGTCGGAATTAGTCCCTGTAAGCGAATAAACTTGATTTCGCCACACCAAACCCTACAAAACTTATTTCTAAGTTATGTAAAAGTTATTTAAGGTATGTTAAGCCTATTTCACTATTCCGGAGTGTTCGTTGCATTAAACTGGTTATATTTACGCATCAGTGCGCGTATAACCTTTCAGAAAGCGATTTAAAGCTTGAAATCGAACAAGAATTGATATATTCAAAAGATACACATATTTATACAAATCCCAAGTATGAAATACAATATTTCATTGGTTTGGTATTTGTTTGATGGTCGCAGAGGCACAGGTGTCACAGTCTCCCCTACTTTAGCTAATTTCTTCCCGAAATATATTCGTAGGAGTCTGTCTGTGACGCTGTGTTAAATAATTGCCTTGCATGGAATCTAGGGTGTTTATATATTTGCATAGAATAACCCATCAAAGATTATGCAAGGCATAATCCTGTCATTTCTCTCAACGGACAACCTTTAAAAATGAAAATGAAGGAAAAATCAAGGATGTTCATTTCCCTCGATGTATATTCTTCAGAAACAAAAATGAACGGAATGAGTCATTTTCCTCAATGGGTATTCTTCAGAAACGAAAATGAATGAATAATCAAGAATATTCATTTACCTCGATGGATATTCTTCAGAAACGAAAATGAACGAATAATCAAGAATATTCATTTCCCTGGATGGATATTCTTCAGAAACGAAAATGAACGGAATGAGTCATTTTCCTCATTGGGTATTCTTCAGAAACGGAAATGAATGAATAATCAAGAATATTCATTTCCCTCGATGGATATTCTTCAGAAACGAAAATGAACGGAATGAGTCATTTTCCTCAATGGGTATTCTTCAGAAACGGAAATGAAGGAAAAATCAAGAATATTCATTCCCCTCGATGGATATTCTTCAGAAACGAAAATGAACGAAATGAGTCATTTTCCTCAATGGGTATTCTTCAGAAACGGAAATGAAGGAAAAATCAAGAATATTCATTTCCCTCGATGTATATTCTTCAGAAACGAAAATGAATGGAATGAGTCATTTTCCTCAATGGGTATTCTTCAGAAACGGAAATGAAGGAAAAATCAAGAATATTCATTTCCCTCGATGGATATTCTTCAGAAACGAAAATGAACGGAATTAGTCATTTTCCTCAATGGGTATTCTTCAGAAACGGAAATGAAGGAAAAATCAAGAATATTCATTTCCCTCGATGTATATTCTTCAGAAACGAAAATGAATGGAATGAGTCATTTTCCTCAATGGGTATTCTTCAGAAACGAAAATGGAGGAAAAATCAAGAATATTCATTTCCCTCGAAGGATATTCTTCAGAAACGAAAATGAACGGAATGAGTCATTTTCCTCAATTGGTATTCTTCAAAAACGGAAATGAACTGAGTCAACTCTAGACACATGACAAAACTTGCTGTGGTTTCTGTGCACTGAATTCCATAATTATGTATGCATCCACAATTACGTAATTCCTTGCACAGTCCGCACAGTTTGTTTTGTAATGTGAAGGGGAAGAAAATCAAACCTGTGATGAGTGTGACTAGGCTATCATAGGGTCCTTTTAATTAGATTGACAAATTATCTCTTTAATTAGACCACCAAGGAGTCTTTTCAGCTATGTCATCACATTATATTCCTAACCAGATTTTTGGATCAATCTGTTTAACTAGACCATTCAAGGGGTCTAATTATGGAATAGTACATTATAATCCAAGGGTCTTTACTATTACGTAGAAGCCCATGAAGTATTTAAGGTAATACCTTTGGATATCCTACTATGAATCCCTTATACGAAGATATGGAAGATTCTACGAGGATTTGGATAACAAAAACTTGGATCACACAAAAACATAAAAGGGAACACATAAGCACATAATCACATATTTGTTTAATTTGACCTTTAATTTGTTATCTTTGGACACGGATATTTAAAGCATACCAGAAATCCAATCCGTGGATTTCATTTGGCACTTTAATCATTTTCAAGAATCTATCTATGAAGATAGGATGATCTTCCGAAAATTTGATTTTGTTTTCAAAGAAACGTAATATTCGAATTAAGGCACACAATAATTTTAGGATTTATGGAAATACCCTTAGGTACCCTATTAAGGATTTATAGTGATACTTTGGGTATTCGTCAAGAGTTGTAACTTGCGCCTTGTACTTCGTTTCTTTGGAAGAAACGAGTACTTAGGATTTTCGTGGAAAACGCAAGAGATCATAAAATGGAAGAATTTTGGGGGTAGTCTGTTCTTCAAGGAATACGATTCCCTGATTGTCGGTATTGTAGGGGATATGTTGTTTATACATGCAACCATATAAATATATTGCAATGTAAATAAAAGATTTATTTATAAACAACGATAACAACTGTTTCATGGACCTTAACAACAAAAGAAAATAATACATAAGACGTGATTATTTCTAAACGGTGTTGTCTCCTAGTCAGTCAGATGTTCATCCCTGTGCTGGATTTGCATTAGCAAGCTTTGGGCAATTTCTTCGGAAATGACCCATCTCGCCACAGTTGTAGCAAGAACCTGGTGGAAAACGAGCCTGAGCAGGATTGTTGTCAGCTTGATTTGGTGCAACTTCAGCTCAGAAAACTCTTGCTGTGTGACCTATAAGTCCACAAATTTGGCATTTGTGGCACTTCACACTAGCATGATGATGAAGGTTACATTGGTTGCACAAGGGTGCAGTTCCGTTGTATGGCTTCCTAGCAGGGGGTTGAGCTGGTTGGTTGGGGGCAGCTTGATCATTATGAGCAACCACGGCAAAGTTCTCGGAAGCTTTTCGCTTCCTTGACTTCTTGGAGGATTCAGTCTGCTCATCTTTGGGTTTCGATTCCTCGATTGGTTTCTTATCATCTTTTGAGATTTGAGATTTAGTCAAGTTAGCAGATAGCTCAATGGCCTGCCTAACCGTAGTGGGGTTACTACCAGTCACAATGTCTTGTACTGGGTCAGGGAGGCCATCAATGTACTTTTCGATTGCCTTATCGAAAGGCGTAACCATATTCGGGCTTAACAGACTTAACTCCTCATAACGATCTATGTAGGCTCGATGCTCACCGCTATCTTGCTTAAGATCGTCGAATTCCCTTTCCAAGGCCCTGATCCCGTGACGAGGACAGAATTCCTTCATCATCAAAGCTCGAAGCTCTTCCCACGTTTGAGCCAGTGCCACATCGGCACCCCTATCTCTCATCACACCATTCCACCATGTCAAAGCTCGTTTCTCAAAGACACTAGATGCGAATTCTACCTTTCGCTCATTTGGGCATTGAACATGTCTGAAGGTGCTCTCTAGAGTCTCGAACCATTGCAGAAGTGCTGTCGCTCCTTGAGACCCAGAAAACTTTGATGGCTTATCCGAGTTGAACGTCTTGAAGTTGCAGGGGGCATTATTATTGTTGAGAGCTTGGTTACATTGAGCAACGATGTTCGGGATTGCAGCAGTCATTTGCTGCGTAATGACAGTTGCCAGTTCTTCAATAGGTACCTGATTTTCGTGTCATGGAGGCAATCTAAAAAGGGGAAACAAGAGAGAAAACAAATGAAATGGCATTGTGTATGAATAGGATGTTATACTTACCGACCAAAATCATGGGTGATGGTCATTTGTTTGAACCACGAAGCAAACAAACGACACACAAAGGCTGAATCAAAGCAAATAGTGTACTAATGAACATAGCAAGTATATGATATGAAAACATGGAAAGCATGGAAATAATAAGTAGGCACATGTGTTTCACCCCAAAACGTTTGGAAAACAGTAAAAGAGGGGTCTATGTACTCACTTGAGGATGCTTAGAACTCTTGAATAACAACCATGCAAAGCTAGAGGGATCACGGAATCAAACGGCACCTAATATAGGTAACTATGTAAATAAACGGACCTAAATCGGAGGATCGGATAAAATGAGGTTTCGTAAACCAAATGAGTGTAGGGACTCATGTAATATGGTTTAACAAAGCCTACATTCTAAAACGAAACCTAACTTAAGTGCTTACGACCCATTACGACTCGTTAAGGTAGCTTACGCCACTTTAACGCGTCGTTTGCGTAAAACACGTTTGGACCGCCTAACTAGTCCTATGATAAGTAAAATATGCCTTAACATGTCTAATATTGTTTCCAAATCAGTTTAGATATCAAAAATTATGTTACATATGCTTAAAATGAATTTTGGAGTAAAAGGGCATTTTGGTCATTTACCTAAGGCATATAAACTACCTATCATACAACTACTTAAACGACGTGACCATAAGGTATAACCTCGGAAGGTTATTCCCTATGCAACTATGGTCACCTAATGTGTTTAGTCGGATCCTAAAGATCGACCAAATGGGTCGGGTTCGAAAGTATAATTGGTTGTTTAGACCGCTTACCTTACGACCCTACATAAGCACTAAACCTAAAGTGACGAGCTAAACATGTTAAAACATGCTTAACGAGGTTTGAAAACAGGTTTGGTATCAAAACAAACGGTTTTGATACCTAAAAGTAGTTTGGTTACAAAATACGCAAGAATACGCATTTTGGCTGAAACTACGACTCGCCACTATGCCTAGATAACGTGGTAATCAGTAGGTATAGTCACAAGAGACTAAAACCATCGTGATTACGCTCACGTTATGAAGTTCAAACGAACTTCATGTTGACCATAAACTGGTCAAAGCAGAAAGTCAAACACAGTTTGACTTTCACGCTAAAAAGAATGAAAGAGGACTTACAAAAGGTCCAAGAACAGAAGTTTGACCCGATTATTCTCAGGTATGAAGTGAAAGCACCTCAACTTAGAGCAATATCAGATCAAATGTGAGTTGCAACAATGAGATGGATGGGGTATTTATAGTTTTTGCATAAACGTTAATATCGTGCATCGTAAAACGAGCTTCGATCTCTTCCGTACACATGTGCCCATGGTTTTGTGAAACCATGGGAGCCCCTAGTTTCATTAAAACCATGTGCAAATGAGGGGAACAGCTGGAACAAGCTGGAATTTAGATTTTTCATTTTGGTCCCTTCCTAAGATAACTATGGCAGATTGTCAATTTTGGTCCCTGAATGTGAAAAACATGGTTTTTGATGCATTTTTTACACGTTTAAGCCCCATTAATCCCATTTCAAGGCTCTAAAATGAAGTTAAAGTCTAGGGAACATGAAAGATGCTTAAAAATTTCTCGGATGTCGGTTCGTTTGGTCGTACGGTTGCGTTGTTCAGTTAATTACGACGAAACACGAACGAATGCGAAAAACGATCCAAATTACGCGACAAATAGAATTTTATCATGCCAATAACTAAAATAAAATATTTTAATGATTACATAAATTTTTGGATGTCCGGTTGTATTCAGAACGTAAGATATGCGCGAAAATGCAAACTTATGCACTTTTTGACGCTTTTAGTCCCTGAATGACCAAAAAGTTTATTTTAGCACACCGAACCCCTCAAAGTCTATTTCTAAGCTATCTAAAACATATTTCGGGTATGTTTAACCTATGGTCATGTTCTGGAATGTTCGTTACAGTACAAATCGGCATACTTTCTCAGTTTGTCGGAATTAGTCCCTGTAAGCGAATAAACTTGATTTCGCCACACCAAACCCTCCAAAACTTATTTCTAAATAATGTAAAGGTTATTTAAGGTATGTTAAGCCTATTTCACTATTCCGTAGTGTTCGTTGCATTAAACTGGTTATATTTACGCATCAGTGCGCGTATAACCTTTCAGAAAGCGATTTAAAGCTTGAAATCGAACAAGAATTGATATGTGCAAAAGATACACATATTTATACAAATCCCAAGTATGAACTACAATATTTAATTGGTTTGGTATTTGTTTGATGGTCGCAGAGGCAGAGGTGTCACAGTCTCCCCTACTTTAGGTAATTTCTTCCCGAAATATATTCGTAGGAGTCTGTCTGTGACGCTTTGTTAAATAATTGCCTTGCATGGAATCTAGGGTGTTTATCTATTTGCGTAGAATAACCCATCAAATATTATGCAAGGCATAATCCTGTCATTTCTCTCAACGGACAACCTTTAAAAATGAAAATGAAGGAAAAATGAAGGATGTTCATTTCCCTCGATGTATATTCTTCATGAACGAAAATGAACGGAATAAGTCATTTTCCTCAATGGGTATTCTTCAGAAACGAAAATGATGAATAATCAAGAATATTCATTTACCTCGATGGATATTCTTCAGAAACGAAAATGAACGAATAATCAAGAATATTCATTTCCCTCGATGGATATTCTTCAGAAACGAAAATGAACGGAATGAGTCATTTTCCTCATTTGGTATTCTTCAGAAACGGAAATGAATGAATAATCAAGAATATTCATTTCCCTCGATGGATATTCTTCAGAAACGAAAATGAACGGAATGAGTCATTTTCCTCAATGGGTATTCTTTAGAAACGGAAATGAAGGAAAAATCAAGAATATTCTTTCCCCTCGATGGATATTCTTCAGAAACAAAAATGAACGGAATGAGTCATTTTCCTCAATGGGTATTCTTCAGAAACGGAAATGAAGGAAAAATCAAGAATATTCATTTCCCTCGATGGATATTCTTCAGAAACGAATATGAACGGAATGAATCATTTTCCTCAATGGGTATTCTTCAGAAACGGAAATGAAGGAAAAATCAAGAATATTCATTTCCCTCGATGGATATTCTTCAGAAACGAAAATGAACGGAATGAGTCATTTTCCTCAATGGGTATTCTTCAGAAACGGAAATGAAGGAAAAATCAAGAATATTCATTTCCCTCGATGGATATTCTTCAGAAACGAAAATGAACGGAATGAGTCATTTTCCTCAATGGGTATTCTTCAGAAACGGAAATGAAGGAAAAATCAAGAATATTCATTTCCCTCAATGGATATTCTTCAGAAACGAAAATGAATGGAATGAGTCATTTTCCTCAATGGGTATTCTTCAGAAACGAAAATGGAGGAAAAATCAAGAATATTCATTTCCCTCGATGGATATTCTTCAGAAACGAAAATGAACGGAATGAGTCATTTTCCTCAATGGGTATTCTTCAAAAACGGAAATGAACTGAGTCAACTCTAGACACATGACAAAACTTGCTGTGGTTTCTGTGCACTGAATTCCATAATTATGTATGCATCCACAATTACGTAATTCCTTGCACTGTCCGCACAGTTTGTTTTGTAATGTGAAGGGGAAGAAAATCAAACCTGTGATGAGTGTGACTAGACTATCATAGGGTCCTTTTAATTAGATTGACAAATGATCTCTTTAATTAGACCACGAAGGAGTCTTTTCAGCTATGTCATCACATGATATTCCTAACCAGATTTTTGGATCAATCTGTTTAACTAGACCATTCAAGGGGTTTAATTATGGAATAGTACATTATAATCCAAGGGGCTTTACTATTACGTAGAAGCCCATGAAGGATTTAAGGTAGTACCTTTGGATATCCTACTATGAATCCCTTATACGAAGTTATGGAAGATTCTACGAGGATTTGGATAACAAAAACTTGGATCACACAAAAACATAAAAGGGAACACATAAGCACATAATCACATATTTGTTTAATTTGACCTTTAATTTGTTATCTTTGGACACGGATATTTAAAGCATACCAGGAAACCAATCCGTGGATTTCATATGGCACTTTAATCATTTTCAAGAATCTATCTATGAAGATAGGATGATCTTCCGAAAATTCGATTTTGTTTTCAAAGAAACGTAATATTCGAATTAAGGCACACAACAATTTTAGGATTTATGGAAATACCCTTAGGTACCCTATAAAGGATTTATAGTGGTACTTTGGGTATTCGTCAAGAGTTGTAACTTGCGCCTTGTACTTCGTTTCTTTGGAAGAAACGGGTACTTAGGATTTTCGTGGAAAACGCAAGAGATCATAAAATGGAAGAATTTTGGGGGTAGTCTGTTCTTCAAGGAATACGATTCCCTGATTGTCGGTATTGTAGGGGATATGTTGTTTATACATGCAACCATATAAATATATTGCAATGTAAATAAAAGATTTATTTACAAACAACAATAACAACTGTTTCATGGACCTTGACAACAAAAGAAAATAATACATAAGACGTGATTATTTCTAAACGGTGTTGTCTTCTAGTCGGTCAGATGCTCATCCCTGTGCTGGATTTGCATTAGCAAGCTTTGGGCAATTTCTTTGGAAATGACCCATCTCGCCACAGTTGTAGCAAGAACCTGGTGGAACACGAGCCTGAGCAGGATTGTTGTCAGCTTGATTTGGTGCAAATTCAGCTCGGCAAATTCTTGCTGTGTGACCTATAAGTCCACAAATTTGGCATTTGCGGCACTTCACACTAGCATGATGATGAAGGTTACATTGGTTGCACAAGGGTGCAGTTCCGTTGTATGGCTTCCTAGCAGGGGGTTGAGCTGGTTGGTTGGGGGCAGCTTGATCATTATGAGCAACCACGACGAAGTTCTCGGAAGCTTTTCGCTTCCTTGACTTCTTGGAGGATTCAGTCTGCTCATCTTTGGGTTTCGATTCCTCGATTGGTTTCTTATCATCTTTTTGGAAAAGTTTACCTTTCCTAATTTGAGATTTAGTAAAGGTAGCAGATAGCTCAATGGCATGCCTAACCGTAGTGGGGTTACTACCAGTCACAATGTCTTGTACTGGGTCAGGGAGGCCATCAATGTACTTTTCGATTGCCTTATCGAAAGGCGTAACCATATTCGGGCATAACAGACTTAACTCCTCATAACGATCCGTGTAGGCTCGATGCTCACCGCTATCTTGCTTAAGATCATCGAATTCCCTTTCCAAGGCCCTGATCTCGTGACGAGGACAGAATTCCTTCTTCATCAGAGCTCGAAGCTCTTCCTACGTTTGAGCCAATGCCACATCGGCACCCCTATCTCTCATCACACCATTCCACCATGTCAAAGATCGTTTCTCAAAGACACTAGATGCGAATTCTACCTTTCGCTCATTTGGGCATTGAACATGTCTGAAGGTGCTCTCTAGACTCTTGAACCATTGCAGAAGTGCTGTCGCTCCTTGAGACCCAGAAAACTTTGATGGCTTAGCCGAGTTGAACGTCTTGAAGTTGCAGGGGGCATTATTGTTGTTGAGAGCTTGGTTACATTGAGCAACGATGTTCGGGATTGCAGCAGTCATTTGCTGCGTAATGACAGCTGCCAGTTCTTCAATAGGTACCTGATTTTCGTGTCGTGGAGGCATTCTAAAAAGGGGAAACAAGAGAGAAAACAAATGAAATGGCATTGGGTATGAATAGGATGTTACAATTACCGACCAAAATCATGGGTGATGGTCATTTGTTTGAACCACGAAGCAAACAAACGACACACAAAGGCTGAATCAAAGCAAATAGGTCCTCATAATGTATCGCGAAGACATGCTCGCCTATAAATGGACCCTCACCCTAAGAGTTCCCAGGTAAGAGTGACTGGTCCGATATTGCGGATTTCTACGAACACTCTAGCCTTAGACAGAAAGCGCAGGGTACAGGCACCCACCCTTCCAGTTTGCACGTGTTCACATTATGTAGCCCTAAACTTTGACGAGAATTAGAAAACTTTGAAGGTTCGAAACCTTGTAATAAATCATCCTGGAACAGATGATTAGTTTTCAAAGCAGATTCGAATTTTGTGTTCTTATTGTGATTGCTGCCTAAAGATAGGCAACGGTATTGTTTTATGACTAAACCCAAGTAAACTCGCGTTAGGGTCCTAGGAAGGTTATAGTCTAGGTTAAAGCATTACTAATAACCTAATTCCCTATAACCATTGGCTCTGATACCAACTTTTCTGTCACACCCCGACCACGTAAAACAACAAAACGTGGCGGAAACGTCAGGGAGTGTTGTAACATAATCATTGTTTCACAACCATGTATTAAACGATTTCGTTTTATTTAATTAAATGTATTACATTACATTGGAATTAGAAACAAAACATGAACAAATAGACTTTTATTGTTATTAAGTCGCTAAGGCCTCGTCCGTTCCTATGTGAGCATGCATCAATATCATCATCAAATATCATCAACTATGGTACCTGAAACACATGTGAAAATACGTCAGCATAAAAATGCCGGTGAGTACATAGGTTTTATGTGAGTGTCAGATTCATGGCTCGTTTTACATGTTGCAATACTTATTTAAAAAACCTTATTTTGAAAAGTATAGTATTGCGACATAATTAACCAACTCAAATCAAGTTGGATATGATTTAAAAAATCTCGTAGCCGTGCTTCTTAACTCCAAAACATTTTGTTTTATTAAATCAAATCGTAAAACATCTCGTAGAAACTCGTTAATAAGACTCGTATGGTTTATATTATTCAAAAAACATAATTGTGTGACATTGTTTCAAAATCGTTTACCTAAGTGATCTAGATAACGCAACGATATATAATGTGTTAAAAGCACTTATATATAGGAAGTACCCGCGGCGTATCCACCATGCTTTTAACACATTACACCCGCCCCGTTACCTAATCACTTCCCTAACCCAATGGCTCAAACAGTTAAAAATTGTTCACATAAATCAAATGGTTACAAACGGTTCACATAAATCCAACGATTTCAAATGGTTCACATACATCAAATGGTTACAAATGGTTAACATACATCCAACGATTTCAAATGGTTCACATACATCAAATGGTTCACATACATCCAATGATTTCAAATGGTTCACATACATCCAATGATTTTAAATGGTTCACATAAATCCAATGATTTCAAATGGTTCAAAACGTAAAACAATTGTGCTAGCGTGTTAAGTGAACATACATAGCAAGACATAATGAAATCATGTACTAATAGTGTACTAATGAACATAGCAAGTATATGATATGAAAACATGGAAAGCATGGAAATAACAAGTAGGCACATGTGTTTCACCCCAAAACGTTTGAAAAACAGTAAAAGAGGGGTCTATGTACTCACTTGAGGATACTTAGAACTCTTGAATAACAACCAAGCAAAGCTAGAGGGATCACGGAATCAAACGGCACCTAATATAGGTAACTATGTAAATAAATGGACCTAAATCGGAGGATCGGATAAAATGAGGTTTCGTAAACCAAATGAGTGTAGGGACTCATGTAATATGGTTTAACAAAGCCTACATTCTATAACGAAACCTAACCTAAGTGCTTACGACCCATTACGACTCGTTAAGGTAGCTTACGCCACTTTAGCGCGTCGTTCGCGTAAAACGTGTTCGGACCGCCTAACTAGTCCCATGATAAGTAAAATATGCCTTAACATGTCTAATATTGTTGCCAAATCAGTTTAGATATCAAAAATTATGTTACATATGCTTAAAATGAATTTTGGCGTAAATAGGGCATTTTGGTCATTTACCTAAGGCATATAAACTACTACTTAAACGACGTGACCATAAAGTATAACCTCGGAAGGTTATTCCCTATGCAACAATGTTCACCTAATGTGTTTGGTCGGATCCTAAAGATCAACCATACGGGTCGGATTCGAAAGTATAAGCGGTTGTTTAGACCGCTTACCTTACGACCCTACATAAGCACTAAACCTAAAGTGATGAGCTAAACATGTTAAAACATGCTTAACGAGGTTTGAAAACAGGTTTGGTATCAAAACAAACGGTTTTGATACCTAAAAGTAGTTTGGTTACAAAATACGTAAGAATACGCATTTTGGTCGAAACTACGACTCGCCACTATGCCTAGATAACGTGGTAATCAGTAGGTATAGTCTCAAGAGACTAAAACAATCGTGATTACACTCACGTTATGAAGTTCAAACGAACTTCATGTTGACCATAAACTGGTCAAAGCAGAAAGTCAAACACAGTTTGACTTTCACGCGAAAAAGAACGAAAGATGACTTACAAAAGGTCCAAGAACGGAAGTTTGACCCGATTATTCTCAGGTATGAAGTGAAAGCACCTCAACTTTGAGAAATATCAGATCAAATATGAGTTGTAACTATGAGATGGATGGGGTATTTATAGTTTTTGCACAACCGTTAAGATCGTTCATCGTAAAACGAGATTCGATCTCATCCGTACACATGTGCCCATGGTTTTGTGAAACCATGTGCAAATGAGGGGAATAGCTGGAACAAGCTGGAATTTAGATTTTTCATTTTGGTCCCTTCCTAAGATAACTATGGCAGATTGTCAATTTTGGTTCCTGAATGTGCAAAACATGGTTTTTGATTCATTTTTGACACGTTTAAGCTCCGTTAATCCCATTTCAAGGCTCTAAAATGAAGTTAAAGTATAGGGAACATGAAACATGCTCAAAAATATCTCGGATGTCAGTTCGTTTGGTCGTACGGTTGCGTTGTTCGGTTAATTACGACGAAACACGAACGAATGCGAAAAACGATCCAAATTACGCGACGAATGGAATTTTATCATGCCAATCACTATAATAAAATATTTTAATGATTACATAAATTTTTGGATGTCCGGTTGTATTCAGAACGTAAGATATGCGCGAAAATGCAAACTTATGCACTTTTTGACGCTTTTAGTCCCTTAAGGACCAAAAAGTTTATTTTAGCACACCGAACCCCTCAAAGCCTATTTCTAAGCTATCTAAAAGATATTTAGGGTATGTTTAACTTATGGTCATGTTCCAGAATGTTCGTTACAGTACAAATCGGCATACTTTCACAGTTTGTCGGAATTAGTCCCTGTAAGAGAATAAACTTGATTTCGCCACACCAAACCCTCCAAAACTTATTTCTAAGTTATGTAAAGGTTATTTAAGGTATGTTAAGCCTATTTCACTATTCCGAAGTGTTCGTTGCGTATAACCTTCCAGAAAACGATTTAAAGCTTGAAATCGAACAAGAATTGATATGTGCAAAAGATACACATATTTATACAAATCCCAAGTATGAAATACAATATTTCATTGGGTTGGTGTTTGTTTGATGGTCGCAGAGGCACATGTATCACAGTCTCCCCTACTTTAGGTAATTTCTTCCCGAAATTTATTCGTAGGAGTCTGTCTATGACGCTGTGTTAAATAATTGCCTTGCATGGAATCTACGGTGTTTATCTATTTGCGTAGAATAACCCATAAAAGATTATGCAAGGCATAATCCTGTCATTTCTCTCAACAGGACAACCTTTCAAAATGAAAATGAAGGAAAAATCAAGGATATTCATTTCCCTCGATGGATAATCTTCAGAAAAGAAAATGAACGGAATGAGTCATTTTCCTCAATGGGTATTCTTCAGAAACGAAAATGAACGAATAATCAAGAATATTTATTTCCCTCGATGGATATTCTTCAGAAACGAAAATGAACGAATAATCAAGAATATTCATTTCCCTCGATGGATATTCTTCAGAAACGAAAATGAGCGGAATGAGTAATTTTCCTCAATGGGTATTCTTCAGAAACGGAAATGACACTACGTCAAAAACCACCTACGGCCACACATATGGCCAAACCGTCCAGCCACACTTTTGATTAAATGTGTAGCTAATGGTCATTTCTAACATTTGAAAAACTTTCAGCCCACTTATCGCCACACATTTTACGTATTCATGTGGCCATTATATAACAGCTCAAACATTTAGCCACACTTTGAGGAAAAAACTGTGACGTTTACTAGTCACACTAAAAATAGTGTGGCCAAATGTGTTCTACGATCACGGTAATTGTTTTATGTGGCCAGAAATACATGTTTTTGAAACCTTTAGCCACATTTTAAGAAAAAAATGTGACATTTATTAGCCACACTAGAAATGTGTGGCCAAATGTAATCTACGGCCATGATATTTTTTAATGATGTGGCTAAAAGCACATATTTGGGAAAAAAAACTAAGACATTTAGTAGTCACACTATAAAAAATGTGATTAAATATGATATACAACCACATTATTTGTGTGACGGTGTGGCTAAAAGGTAATATATATGGCCACGTATACTATTTTGTGTGACCAAATGTTATACAATAGTCACACTTAAAATTACAAGATTTTATGTGGCTTTATATAAACATTCGTCACACCATAGTTATTTTGTTTATTTTTGTGTCACGAAATAATAGTAAATGTCATATAAAATATATGTGACCAAAGGTTAGATACAAAACTTTAATGTGACTGTACATGGCAATTAGCCTCACCATTGGCACTTTAATTTTGTTTTGTGTTATAGAATAATAGGCAAAAGCCACGAACAAAAAAAAAATATGTGGCCAATTAATATACAATAGCCACACTTATATATCTAAACTTTTAATCATCTCGTCAGTGTTTCCACCTCTTACCATATCTATTTTTTGGTTTCAATTTGAGAAGATCGACTTTGTGAATCCCTTTTATCTATGAGATTAGCATTAGTTTCTCAAACGTGTATGTGTTATTTTATGTTCCCTCCGTACCGGAGATGATCTAGGTTTCTGAATATTGTTCGATTATGAGAGTTTTAGATCTGCAGATTTGAGTTCGAGTGAAGAAGATTTGAGGCTTGGTTCTAATTGCAGGCCACGGGGATTGGAATTTCCTATGATCTCGCCTCATATTGCGACCGGAAAAGGTAAACCATGGTTTCTTAATCATCTTTTAGTTCATCTCGTATGCTTTGTTTGAACTCTCGTCTAGGGTTTCATATTGGGGGAATTCAAACATATTGAATTATCATGTGGTTAAAATGGGTTCTCTTAATGAAAGCGTATAAGTTCTTAGTTTTCAGAATTAATTTCCATGGATGTTACTTGACATTGGTTTTAAAACTGAAGTTGATTTGGTTTGTTTAGTGATTCAGTGATTACAGTTGTATGAGATTATATTATAGAATTGGAAGGTTTTGACTTCTGATTTTGTTTACTAAACATTAATGTTGTTTGATTAATGGAAAAAAGTTGATGATATGAATATCTGCTTGTGAGAAGTTGATTAAATACAGTTAGACAAGAAAGATGTATATGGTCATTACCTTTAGGATAACATACTGATTAATGTTCTCTTTTGTGATATTAGTACTACAAGGAGCTTGTGTGCCTCCTGTTTTGATGCCTATATGCTTTGAGCACAAGCAATAACAAACAGTCTATGTTACTTGAAAATGTGGTTCTTCTAAAGAGTCTGAAAATAAGTTGGTGGAATGTATTATACAGATGGTCTTGGATATTGATAATTTGGACTTGGTCCTAACTTTTGAGAAATAATAACCTTGTACAATCTTGTAACACGTTTGGTCCCTAAGACTGACAGATGTAGGATATGGTTGTTACGTTGATGTGAAATGACCATTTTTATAAACATGGTCTTGTATGATTGCAGGGTGTGCCGGGTTACTTTGGTTGCCACTGTTTGAAATTTCAAGGTCTATGATGTGACTAAGTGATGCATATATGATTTGCTTTGTCTTGAGGGTTCAAACCCGGCTCGATTAACTGAGACCACATACCCATTTACCCGAATCATATATCCGAAATTATGTGGAAATACCAAAACTACTATAACTAATATCTATTGTTTTGTTCAGCCGATGTTTATTTTTTCATAAAAATAGTGAAGATAAGGCTTTCAACTTTGAATTCTTTAAAGTAACATAATCAGTGTGTGTGGTGTATATAATATTTATTCATAATTTTTTTTATGATAAGGGTAGACAGGTATACCCGTTATCCGCGGTTATGCCCGATACCCGACGGGTAATTACCCGATATATACCTGTGGTCTATTGGGCCGGGTATTTGACTGGGATTAGCAATACCCGACCCGAACCCAGCCCATTGCCATTCCTATATTTGATAGAACTTGTTTTCAATTTGATATGTGAACTGTGCTTTTGCAATGTTATAGGAGGTTGGTTGGTGAGTTAAATTTGTTAGGCGAGGGATAAGGTTATTGGTATGAAATTGCTGGTTAGTATGAATCTGTTTAGCATGGGTTTTTGCAAAAGAAGTATGATTCATGATGCTGATGTGGTTAATGTTGTACCTATGGAGAATGGTATGGGTTTGATGTTTGTGGCTGAGTTTACCTTTTGACTATAGTGGATTCGTGGGTAACTGGGATGTGCTAAAAGATTGTTGATTGGGGGCTGCTATGGGGAGAATTGAGGTCAAGACTACTAGGAAGCTGAAGAGAAGATTATCGTATTGTTTTTATGATCTCAGTTTATTTTTTGATTTTCTTTCTTTGTTTGGTTGCCTTTAAGAGGTTATGATTGTACAACGTTTTTTTTCTATTTTGACTTGCCAACAGATAACCACATTTTGTCTCTCCTACACTTACAACCACTTTCAAAATATATTAAAAAATTATAGGGGGTGAACAGTGTCCCCCTAAATATACAGATGAACAGTAACATTTTCTCTCTCCTCCACTCACAACCACTTTTTATACTCTTATATTATAAAAACTCTACACACATTGTTTGATGGCATGGACGTAAATGCTCTAAACCATGTTACCGTATTATAGGAGTTCTAGTTTGTTTGTATGAAGCTAGTTTTTAGCCGGAGCGCAGGGCGCACGTTGTCATGATGTTTTTTACATATAATTTTTGCAATTTTCATTATCTACGTTACATCCAAACTTTATGAAAGTTGGTAAAATGTACAAAACAAAACTAAGGGAAAACAAAAAAAAACACTTTAATAAACAGAGAAAAAAAAAACACTTTAATAAACTTTGTGGACTATAAAGTAAATGTTAAAATTTAATGGTAGGCACGCAAATTGTTAAAGTTAAGGAATCTAGGCAAACACTCCTAATTTAGAAAAAAAATCAAATTGTTCTCGTCAAAAATCAAACCTAGGTCGGTATTGGTTTGGTTCATTACACTACTAGCATGATACTGACATTCGGCATAGCAATTGACACATGTTTTACATCGATTGAAAACCATAACCATAAATACGAATATATGTACCAGTACCGTTGTTCGGTTCGTTACAATACCAAAAAAAAAATTATTGCGAATAAAACTTCGTGTTTAACGAATTTTATACTGACACGTTGAGAAAAACCATAAAAACCAACACAGTACATGTACCGATGTTGAACCGGTAGGTTATTGGGCCTTGATAGATTACAATGGATAATAGTAGGTAATATATGTCTTAGTAGACCATAGTTGGCCATAATGGATCACAATGAACAATAATAGACCACATGTCTTATTGGCCTTAATGGATCATAATAGACAATATTACATCATACATATCTTAATTGACCGTGTTGAGCCTTAATGGATCACAATAGACGATAATAGATCATAATTGTCTTAACGGACCGTATCAGACCTTATTGGATAAGATCATAGATGTCTTAAAGGATCATATTGGGCCTTAATGGGTCACAATTGGCATTAATAGATCATACAGGCTTTAATGGACCATATTAGGCCTTAATGGGTCACAATGGACAATAGTATATCACAGTTGTCTTAATGAACCATATTGGGCCTTAATGGGTCACAATGGGCATTAGTAGATCATACATGTTCTAATGGGCCATATTAAGCCTTAATGGATCACAATGAACAATAGTAGATCACAATTGTCTTAATGGACCATATTGGGCCTTGATGGATACAAAATGAGCAACAGTAGATCATACATGTCTTTATTGAGGACATTGGGCCTTAACTGATCAAAGTGAACAATAGTAGATCATATGTGTCTTAATGTCATAATGAACCATATTGAGCCTTAATGGGTGATACTGGACAATAGTACATCATACGTGTTTGAATTAACCATATTGGGCCTTAATGGATCACAATGAACAATAGTAGATCATACGTGTCTTAATGTCTTAATGAACCATATTGACCTTAATGGGTGACAATGGACAATAGTAGATCATACATGTTTGAATTGACCATATTGGGCCTTAATGGATCACGATGAACATTAATAGATCATACATGTCTTAATGGACCCTGTTGGGCCTTGATGGATCATAATGGACAATAATAGATTATACATGTCTTAATGTATCATAATGGGCAATAGTAGATCATATTGAACCTCAATGGATCACGGTGAGCAATAATAAATCAAGTTGTAAGGAATACTATACAACATAGTAGATAATAATAGATCATATATGTTTTAATGGACCATGTTTAACGTCAATAGTCAGAATAACTTTTAATGGAGCATGTTAGGCTTTATAATGAATTGTTGGAGTAAATTACCTTTTGGGTCCTCGTGTTTTAGTAGTTTTAACCACTTGAGTTCAAAATCAAAAAGTTTAACGTTCCGAGTACCTAACTGTTCATTTTATAACGTTTTGTGTCCATGTATTTTAGTGGTTTTAACCAAGTGAGTCCAAAATTAAAAGTCCAAGTGTTAAAAATTGGACTCAAAACATTATAAAATGAGTGGTTAGGGACTCAGGGTATTAAAACGTTCTGATTTTGGATTCAAACGGTTAAAACCACAAAAACACAGGGACTAAAAAAGTAATTTACTCTATTAAATGGTTACATGTTATTTAGTATTAATTGTTTCGATAAGTTTTTTTTTTCAAATTAAAAGTTTTAATTTACTTTTTATACATAACATGTAATTTATATATCTTTAAAAAATGTATAATTTCCATGACTTTTTATAACTTTATATTATTAAAAAGTTTGTAAATAATTTTCCTTCTAAAACTTTTTATACATAACATGTAATTTATATATCTTTAAAAAATGTATAATTTCCATAATGGCCGGCCCTGGGGGTGGGCGGGGAGGACCACCGGCCAGGGCCCGATATTTTGAGAGGCACTTTTTTTATGAAAAAAACCCGATATGTATATGTAAAATATTTTTTTAATCGGGTACATCCATACGAACACTAACATAGGTCCCCTTACAAAACTATTCTTATGGTTTAGATTAGTTATTAACCCCTTTGACATTGGGTTTAGACCTTTAGTGACCCAAATACCCAATTTCGTTAAGGTTTAAGGGCACATTTTTTCGAGCTCGAACATGGTACACGAATTCTTAGGACCGGCCCTGATTTCCATGACTTTTTATAACTTTATATTATTAAAAAGTTTGTAAATAATTTTCCTTCTAAAACTTTCACCCCCGATAATTTCCCTCCCAACCCAATCCCGCTCTCAGTTTCAACTCCCCCAAAAATTTCAAATGAATCCCAATTCCTAACCCCTAGCTTCCAATTTCACACTGTTTTCTTTTCTCACATTCCTCCATCAGGACCATCACATCCAACTCTCCAAACACCATCGTTCCCCAGCCCCTCTGCCGCCTCTGCCGCCTCTCCCGCCATCATCAGATTATATAACAACGGCGTCAACTCCATAAACTGAAGTTCCCAAATTAAAGACCCCAAATCCTCCTGATGGTGCGTTTGGTGCTAAGGGTTCTCACTCGGGTTCGTTGGCTTCTGAATCGAGGAGATTTGGGATCAAATTCGTTGGCTTTTGATTCATTGGGTGTGATTAAGCAACGGAATGGGTTGGAATTTCATCAACAATCTTCCATTCACAACTGGATGTGATGCTCCGGTTAGACCTTCTTCCCTGATTCTAAATATTTTTTGCTTATTATATTAAGTTTTTGTATAGTCTATATACATGGTTCCCAAATAAGTCCTAATGGACATTACTGAGTTTTTTCTTCTTCTTACGATTTCTATCTGTCAGATCTATTTTGGATGTAAGTTATGGATATAGATCCCTTTTGGTATTGATTTTATGCTGTATAAAATGAATTATATGATATTATTAAGTAAAAAAAAACAACTTTTTTTTTTGCGTCAAGAAGTCAAATTAGTGTTATTTTATAGGAGGGTAAAGGAATATGTTTATCCTATATGTATACTAGGGGTGTTTACGGTTCGGTTTAAAACCTTGAAACTGTCTAAACCGCTCATCTGCTAGGTTTTACAGTCGGTTGGTTCAAAAGTTTCAAACCGTAACAAACGATTTGGTTTATGGTTTATAAAAAAACCTGACTGGACTGTTTGAATAAATATTAATAGTTTTAACTATTTACATTAGATATATTTGGTTTTCATATTATTCTTGGTTAAAATAAAATTAGACTAAAAGTTAAATAGTTGATATACACCATTTAACTGGGTTTATCTAGCATAATGTAAAATCTCCCACCTCAATCCTTATTTCTCATCCTGTATTAGACTTTATAATCTATGAACTTCTTTTTCTTTCACGAAAGGAAAATATTATTGAACAAATGCCCCGCTACTATCAAGTTGCTAGAGCAGAGGCAATCAGGCAAACCCCAGTACAGTTACATAGTCGCCTAATCATTTGCAGTTTGTTATGTAATTTTTAACTTGTTAAGCCTTATGTTCCCAATGTTATGTTATGTTCCCAATGTTATGGTTGACAACGTGTTCATCAATTTTATGCGATTTTTTTTTCGTTAACTGTTTAGTTATCTGTCTTTGCTTTTATGCATTCTATATAAAGCCTAATAAAGCCCAAATCGTTAGTAATGGTTTGGTTGGGTTCGGTTTCAAATTTCAGTAATAAAAACCGTTACTAATGGTTTGACCTGGTTTGATTCAGTTTCAAATTTCAATAATAAAAAACCGTTACTAATGATTTGACCTAAAAACTGTCAAAACCGGACCGCGAACGCCCCTAATGTATATGTGTATGGGTTTTGCTTGTATTTTGGATTGGGTTTTGTATTTTGTATTTTGGATTTTTTTTATGTTTGCAACTGTGCTTAACCTTTTTTGTGCTTGTTTCAATTATATTGGTTGAAACAAGCACAAAATTGCTCAAGCAATTAATTATATTGGTTGTACGGGCTTCCATGGTGCGTCAACTATTGCTCAGTATGGTTTGCTAAATCAGTTTAACAGGTCTACTTTGATTGAAGTAAAGCCCTAAACTGATGAAAGTTCCTCTGTTTGCACAGGTACAGGCATGTTATGGGATGAAGGACTTTTCTGGTACAAGCATTTTCTTATGAAGAGGATGCTTTTCTCACTAGCAATATAAATACTATTTTCCATGAGTCTTATATTGAACAGGTATGCATCTAATAACTTTATATTGTAGTATCATCATTACTATTTGAGAAGCTTGCAATGGTGAAAACAAGAAAAAAAAAGAATCAAGCAAGAAGGTGTAAAATGTGTTCAGTTAGATTTACAATAGGCAGTTAGTTGTAGTTTAGAAAAGTGGTGTGAAATGTGTTCAGTTAGATGTTCCTTGGCTTATGTGCTAATTGATAGTTCATTACCCTTAGAATGTCAAACTTATGCTGAATTCCCTACCAAATGCTTGTAAACTAGTGCTTTTACACTGCCTTTTTTACCCACCTAAACCAATTTCACTATTGCGTTGCTACTCATTCTAGCATATACAAAAGGATTAATCTTCTAATACCAAGCGACCCCATTTCACAGCTGCGTTTATAGTTGCTTTGGCACATAAAATAGCTTAAATTTTAACCCACAGATGACCCGAGCTCATAGCTGCGCGAATGATCATTTTTTATGACATGTGACTGTTGGAACTTGGAACTTTTGCCCAGGTAACCCCCGTGGTATAGCTGCGTTTACAATCATTTAAGCACATACAAGATCTGATATTTTCATCCAAATTCTGATGTAATTTCTGCGTTTATTCATACTTTGCCCTATGAGGGTGTCGAACTTTTTAACCAATCTGGCCCAAAGTAAACGCCAAGCCTATACTCTTTTAAGCACATAGAGGGGTGATTTTAAACCCAGAACCTACATTTAAAATATGGTTGAGTGAACCGGTTAATTTTACTTGTTTCGAGGGTTGGGTATTGACATGCTGAGTGTTTGAACCAATTTTCTACCTCCTTTCCAAAATCTACGGTTTGTATTACAATCTAAAAAAAAAACGCTTACTAAGGCTGCTCTGTTTCACACATTCTCTTTGTCGGTCTACTTGCAACGTGGTTAACTCCAGTCAACGCCTATATAGCAATACTAGAGATCCTTTTGGTGTACAAGATTATAAAGTTACATATTACTTGCTTCGCTTCTGATCTAAACCTATTGCTTGTTTATCTTGGTTATCTATTTTCATGACATGTTTATTTTCTCTCAAATGTAACAGCATACTCTCGCTTTCATCACATGTACGGCGTCACTTCAGGTTAGCATCGTGTCCATTCATTCTTTTTCATGTTTGTGCACTATGGCAGTGTCGTGATTTGTTGTATTATAGTTTGGTCCAAACATTATATAAAATAGTAGTATGTAGTTGTATATACATAAGTACAAAGAACAGAGCAGATGACCACAAACCGAAGTGTGTGCATTTAAACACCCAAAATTAACATAGACTGTATAAATCGTGTTCATTTAAACACTAAAAATAGCCACCTTCATGTTGCACAACCTTTTTCTTACGTATACGGCTAAATCACTGTCTCTGCTTTAAATCGCATGCGTTGTCATGGTTTTAGTATGCTACTGGTTCTATCTTTCTTTACAAAATTATTAACCAATAGCATTAAGAGATCATTAAAACCGACTAATAGAGTTGCTTCATGTGCAGAAGTTCCAGTTGATTGATTGATCAAGGGGAGCTTGCACCTTTACGAGCTTGTTGAATCCATCCTCAAGTTGTACTTCCTATCTTTCTTCATTCTTTTTTCCCTTTTGCTGTTGATTTCATGTACTTCCTATCTTTCCTTTTTCTTTTTTTGTTGTTGATTTCAAAACATGTTCTTATTGGAAATGTCCTAAGCATCTTTTATTTCATAGAATACACCTTCATTTTAGTCTCTGTTCTTATATTTGAAAGTCACAACATAGTAAAACTATGTTTGAATGCTCATAATACATAATCTTATCTATTTTTTAGAACATAAACTACGTGCAACCCGCCACGCAACGAATCGGAAAAAAGTATAAGTATCCGCGGCAATGCGCGGGCATTCCCACTAGTCATTTTACAATGCAAATTGTTTAGGCTATTATATTGAAGCAAACAAATCTGCTGTGTAAAGGATTCTGGATAGATTATTAGCACTTACATAAAACTACCCACATGTTAGACCACCACTATCACTTCACTACACCATTTGGCCCCTTCATTCTTTTAGATAATGGGCTTCCTAACAAAAGAAAAAGGCACCCTGCAGGCACTCCGGGTATAACCCTACTCCAGGTAAACTGTTTTGTTACATTTGTTGATGTACAGTCAATTTTTAAGTTTATTTGTTTGTATATATTTGTTAAGTTTAATTATTTATTAATTTCTAAATCTGGACCACTATAAAACTAGTTATATGATGTATCTTGATATTGTTTAAATTTGTGAAATTGTAGATTCAGATGCCGAGAGGTGGTGTCATCGTCACTGAAGATCTTGCTTGAATCAGATCAATGTGCATGTGTGATCTGTAACCAAGGGTTCCAAAGAGATCAAAATCTATAGATGCATCTGAGAGACGAGATGACATGGAAGTTGCTGAAAACGGATTTAACCGAGATCAAGAAGAGGGTGTCTGTGTGTCCGGAACTGAGTTTTATGGTGACATGGAAGTTTTTTTTTTTTTTTGTTCCTTAGGTTTCTGCATATCAATTTTTTTTTTGTTTCTATGGTTCGAATTTGTAATATGTTATCAATGAGTTTCAATTTGTAGGCACTTGATGGACATAACGGGGCAACAATAGCTATATATACCAAGAAGAATCTTTTGAACACTGATTGAGCTCATGTGAACAAGATGTAAGTGTAATCTAATCACTTCAGTTTGCATGTACTGGTTGGTATATCTTATAACTTTCCCTTAACTGCAACTGAACATAGCAAAGGAGTTTTGATTTGCTGAGACAAAAAGGACCACGGCCGAAATGAAAGTAGGGACTCTTTTAGAGAATGGGAGGAGGTTATGTTGTTGAAAGTGTTGCTAGGAGTGATGCAGGTTATCTTGCAGTTGTTGCATCATTTGTACATAACTTTTGATTAGTAGTTTATGTATTTAGTATTAAAAATGAAAACTTATGTATGGATTTTTTTTATTATTGTTAATATAATTAATTTGATTTTTAGGTTTGTTCATGTTTACTACATTTTAAATTTTACATAAATTTAAAACTAAAATTGCCAATTACACGAAAATGGCCACATAAAACTATAACAAATATGTGTGACCAAAGGTTAGACAATAGTCACATTTAAATTTGCAATTTTCTATGTGTCTATATATAATATTTAGCCATGTTTTCAATAAATTCTTGTGACTATATATTAGTTACGGCCACACTTACAATGAATTTATGTAACCGTTGATACCATTTAGCCACACTTACAGTGAATTCATGTAGCCTTTGATACCATTTAGCCACATGTAATGGACCATTTACTGGACTTCAACAACTTTTTGGCCACAGTTTTTTAAATTAATGTGGCTAAAACAAACTTTTTAGTGGCTATATAATATACCCAAACACACTTATAGTAAATTCATGTGACTATATAATAGAAACGACCACAGTTATAGTAGATTATGTGGCCACTGATACCATTTAGCCACACTTAATGGACTATTTGCTTGATTACAATAACCATTTTGCCACATTTTTTTAAATTGATGTGGCTAAATCAATGTTTTTAGTGACTATATAATAGAAACGGCCACACTTACTGTAAATCGTGTGGCTATATAATAGAAACAATCACATTTTCATTAAACTCATGTGGCCATTGATAGCATTTAGCCACATTTAATAGACCATTTGCTTGTTTACAAAACCTTTTTGCCACATTTTTTTAAAATTGATGTGGCTAACACAAACTTATTAGTGACTATATAATAGAATTGGCCACATTCATAGCAATTTCATGTGGTTGTTGATACCTCTTTAGCCACACTTATTGGACAAAATAATTGATTTTCAATAAGACCTTTTAGCCACAGTTTATGTTTCTTCGGCCACACATAAGTGAGTGTGACCGTATGATACCTACGATGACTCGACCTTTGGTCACACTTGAGATGGAAAAAAAAAGTGTGGCGAAAGGCATATGGTCACACTTTTTTTATGTGGCTGTAAGCCTTTTTTGACGTAGTGTGAATGAATAATCAAGAATATTCATTCCCCTCGATGGATATTCTTCAGAAACGAAAATGAACGGAATGAGTCATTTCCCTCAATAGGTATTCTTCAGAAACGGAAATGAAGGAAAAATCAAGAATATTCATTCCCCTCGATGGATATTCTTCAGAAACGAAAATGAACGGAATGAGTCATTTTCCTCAATGGATATTCTTCCGAAACAGAAATGAAGGAAAAATAAAAAATATTCATTTCCCTCGATGGATATTCTTCAGAAACGAAAATGAACGGAATGAGTCATTTTCCACAATGGGTATTCTTCAGAAACGGAAATGAAGGAAAAATCAAGTATATTTGTTTCCCTCGATGGATATTCTTCAGAAACGAAAATGAATGGAATGAGTCATTTTCCTCAATGGGTATTCTTCAGAAACGGAAATGAACTGAGTCAACTCTAGACACATGACAAAACTTGCTGTGGTTTCTGTGCACTGAATTCAATAATTATGTATGCATCCCTAATTACGTAATTCCTTGCACATTCCGCACAGTTTGTTTTGTAATGTGAAGGGGAAGAAAATCAAACCTGTGATGAGTGTGACTAGACTATCATAGGGTCCTTTTAATTAGATCGACAAATGATCTCTTTAATTAGACCACCAAGGAGTCTTTTCAGCTATATCATCACATGATATTCCTAACCAGATTTTTGGATCAATCTGTTTAACTAGACCACTCAAGGGGTCTTATTATGGAATAGTACATTATAATCCAAGGGTCTTTACTATTACGTAGAAGACCATTAAGGATTTAAGGTAGTACCTTTGGATATCCTACTTTGAATCCCTTAAACGAAGATATGGAAGATTCTACGAGGATTTGGATAACAAAAACTTGGATCACACAAAAACATAAAAGGGAACACATAAGCACATAATCACATATTTGTTTAATTTGACCTTTAATTTGTTATCTTTGGAGACGGATATTTAAAGCACACCAGGAATCTAATCCGTAGATTTCATTTGGCACTTTAATCATTTTCAAGAATCTATCTATGAAGATAGGATGATCTTCTGAAAATTCAATTTTGTTTTCAAAGAAACGTAATATTCGAATTAAGGCACACAACAATTTTAGGATTTACGGAAATACCCTTAGGTACCCTATTAAGGATTTATAGTGGTACTTTGGGTATTCGTCAAGAGTTGTAACTTGCGCCTTGTACTTCGTTTCTTTGGAAGAAACGGGTACTTAGGATTTTCATGGAAAACGTAAGAGATCATAAAATGGAAGAATTTAAGGGGTAGTCTGTTCTTCAAGGAATACGATTCCCTGATTTTCGGTATTGTAGGGGATATGTTGTTTATACATGCAACCACATAAATATATTGCAATGTAAATAAAAGATTTATTTATAAACAACGATAACAACGGTTTCATGGACCTTGACAACAAAGGAAAATAATACATAAGTCGTGATTATTTCTAAACGGTGTTGTCTTCTAGTCGGTCAGATGCTCATCCCTGTGCGGGATTTGCATTAGCAAGCTTTGGGCAATTTCTTCGGAAATGACCCATCTCGCCACAGTTGTAGCAAGAACCTGGTGGAAAACGAGCTTGAGCAGGATTGTTGTCACCTTGATTTGGTGCAACTTCAGCTCGGCAAACTCTTGCTGTGTGACCTATAAGTCCACAAATTTGGCATTTGCGGCACTTCACACTAGCATGATGATGAAGGTTACATTGGTTGCACAAGGGTGCAGTTCCGTTGTACGGCTTCCTAGTAGGGGGTTGAGCTGGTTGGTTGGGGGCAGCTTGATCATTGTGAGCAACCACGGCAAAGTTCTGGGAAGCTTTTCGCTTCCTTGAATTCTTGGAGGATTCAGTCTGCTCATCCTTGGGTTTCTATTCCTCGATTGGTTTCTTATCACCTTTTCGGAAAAGTTTACCTTTCCTGATTTGAGATTCAGTCAAGGAAGCAGATAGCTCAATGGCATGCCTAACCGTAGTGGGGTTACTACCAGTCACCATGTCTTATACTGGGTCAAGGAGGCCATCAATGTACTTTTCGATTGCCTTATCTAAAGGCGTAACCATATTCGGGCATAACAGACTTAACTCCTCATAACGATCTGTGTAGGCTCGATGCTCACCGCTATCTTCCTTAAGATCGTCGAATTCCCTTTCCAAGGCCCTGATCTCGTGACGAGGACAGAATTCCTTCATCATTAGAGCTCGAAGCTCTTCCCACGTTTGAGCCAGTGCCACATCGGCACCCCTATCTCTCATCACACCATTCCACCATGTCAAAGCTCGTTTTTCAAAGGCACTAGATGCGAATTCTACCTTTCGCTCATTTGGGCATTGAACATGTCTGAAGGTGCTCTCTAGACTCTCGAACGATTGCAGAAGTGTAGTCGCTCCTTGAGACCCGGAAAAATTTGATGGCTTAGCCGAGTTGAACGTCTTGAAGTTGCAGGGGGCATTATTGTTGTTGAGAGCTTGGTTACGTTGAGCAACGATGTTCGGGATTGCAGCAGTCATTTGCTGCGTAATGACAGCTGCCAGCTCTTCAATAGGTACCTGATTTTCGCGTCGTGGAGGCATTCAAAAAAGGGGAAACAAGAGAGAAAACAAATGATATGGCATTGGGTAAGAATAGGATGTTACAATTACCGACCAAAATCATGGGTGATGGTCATTTGTTTGAACCACGAAGCAAACAAATGACACACAAATGCTGAATCAAAGCAAATAGGTCCTCATAATGTATCGCGAAGACATGCTCGCCTATAAGTGGACACTCACCCCAAGAGTTCCCAGGTAAGAGTGACTGGTCCGATATTGCGGATTTGTACGAACACTCTAGCCTTAGACAGAAAGCTCAGGGTACAGGCACCCACCCTTCCAGTTTGCACGTGTTCACATTATGTAGACCCAAACTTTGACGAGATTTCGAAAACTTTGAAGGTTCAAAACCTTACAATAAATCATCCTAGAACAGATGATTGATTTTCAAAGCGGATTCGAATTTTGTATTCTTGTTGTGGTTGTCACCTAAGGATTGGTGACGGTCATTTGTTTTAAACTAAAAATAAGATAACTTGTGTTAGGGTCCTAGGAAGGTTATAGTCTAGGTCAAAGCATTACTAATAACCTAATTCCCTATAACCACTGGCTCTGATACCAACTTTTCTGTTACACCCCGACCATGTAAAACAACAAAACGTGGCGGAAATGTCGGGGAGTGTTGTAACAGAATCATTGTTTCACAACCATGGATTAAACAATTTCGTTTTATTTAATTAAATGTATTACATTACATTGGAATTAGAAACAAAACATGAACAAATAGACTTTTATTGTGATTAAGTCGCTAAGGCCTCGTCCGTTCCTACGCATGCATCAATATCATCATCAAATATCATCAACTATGGTACCTGAAACACATGTGAAAATACGCCAGCATAAAAATGCCGGCGAGTACATAGGTTTTATGTGAGTGTCAGATTCATGGCTCGTTTTACATGTTGCAATACTTATTTTAAAACCTTATTTTGAAAAGTATAGTATTGCGACATAATTAACCAACTCAAATCAAGTTGGATATGATTTATAAAATCTCGTAGCCATGATTCTTAACTCCAAAACATTTTGTTTTATTAAATCAAATCGAAAAACATCTCGTAGAAACTCGTTAATAAGACTCGTATGGTTTATATTATTCAGAAAACATAATTATGTGACATTGTTTCAAAATCGTTTACCCAAGTGATCTAGATAACGCAACGATATATAATGTGTTAAAAGCACTTATATATAGGAAGTACCAGCGGCGTATCCACCATGCTTTTAACACATTACACCCGCCCCGTTACCTAATCACTTCCCTAACCTAATGGCTCAAACAGTTACAAATGGTTCACATAAATCAAATGGTTACAAACGGTTCACATAAATCCAATGATTTCAAATGGTTCACATACATCAAATGGTTACAAATGGTTCACATACATCCAATGATTTCAAATGGTTCACATACATCCAATGATTTCAAATGGTTCAAAACGTAAAACAATTGTGCTAGCGTGTTAAGTGAACATACATAGCAAGACATAATGAAATCATGTACTAATAGTGTACTAATGAACATAGCAAGTATATGATATGAAAACATGGAAAGCATGAAAATAACAAGTAGGCACATGTGTTTCACCCCAAAACGTTTGAAAAACAGTAAAAGAAGGGACTATGTACTCACTTGAGGATGCTTAGAAGTCTTGAATAACAACCAAGCAAAGCTAGAGGGACCACGGAATCAAACGGCACCTAATATAGGTAACTATGTAAATAAACGGACCTAAATCGGAGGATCGGAAAAAATGAGGTTTTGTAAACCAAATGAGTGTAGGGACTCATGTAATATGGTTTAACAAAGCCTACATTCTAAAACAAAACCTAACCTAAGTGCTTACGACCCATTACGACTCGTTAAGTTAGCTTACGCCACTTTAACGCGTCGTTCACGTAAAACGCGTCCGGACCGCCTAACTAGTCCTATGATAAGTAAAATATGCCTTAACATATCTAATATTGTTGTCAAATCAGTTTAGATATAAAAAATTATGTTACATATGCTTAAAATGAATTTTGGCGTAAAAAGGGCATTTTGGTCATTTACCTAAGGCATATAAACTACCTATCATACAACTACTTAAACGACGTGACCATAAGGTATAACCTTGGAAGGTTATTCCCTATGCAACTATGGTCACCTAATGTGTTTGGTCGGATCCTAAAGATCGACCAAACGGGTCGGGTTCGAAAGTATAAGCGGTTGTTTAGACCGCTTACCTTACGACCCTACATAAGCACTAAACCTAAAGTGATGAGCTAAGCATGTTAAAACATGCTTTACGAGGTTTGGTATCAAAACAAACGGTTTTGATACCTAAAAGTAGTTTGGTTACAAAATACGCTAGAATACGCATTTTGGCCGAAACTACGACTCGCTACTATGCCTAGATAACGTGGTAATCAGTAGGTATAGTCACAAGAGACTAAAACCATCGTGATTACACTCACGTTATGAAGTTCAAACGAACTTCATGTTGACCATAAATTGGTCAAAGCAGAAAGTCAAACACAGTTTGACTTTCACGCGAAAAAGAACGAAAGAGGACTTACAAAAGGTCCAAGAACGGAAGTTTGACCCGATTATTCTCAGGTATGAAGTGAAAGCACCTCAACTTAGAGAAATATCAGATCAAATATGAGTTGCAACTATGAGATGGATGGGGTATTTATAGTTTTTGCACAACCGTTAAGATCGTTCATCGTAAAACGAGCTTCGATCTCATCCGTACACATGTGCCCATGGATTTGTGAAACCATGGGAGCCCCTAGTTTCATTAAAACCATGTGAAAATGAGGGGAACAGCTGGAACAAGCTGGAATTTATATTTTTCATTTTGGTCCCTTCCTAAGATAACTATGGCAGATTGTCAATTTTGGTCCCTGAATGTGCAAAACATGGTTTTTGATGCATTTTTGACACGTTTAAGCCCCGTTAATCCCATTTCAAGGCTCTAAAATGAAGTTAAAGTATAGAGAACATGAAACATGCTCAAAAATATCTCGGATGTCGGTTCGTTTGGTCGTACGGTTACGTTGTTCGGTTAATTACGACGAAACACGAACGAATGCGAAAAACGATCCAAATTATGCGACGAATGGAATTTTATCATGCCAATCACTAAAATAAAATATTTTAATGATTACATAAAGTTTTGGATGTCCGGATGTATTCAGAACGTAAGATATACGTGAAAATGCAAATTTATGCACTTTTTGACGCTTTTGATCCCTAAATGACCAAAAAGTTTATTTTAGCACACTGAACCCCTCAAAGCCTATTTCTAAGCTATGTAATGTATATTTAGGGTATGTTTAACTTATGGTCATGTTCCGGAATGTTCTTTACAGTACAAATCGGCATACTTTCACAGTTTGTCGAAATTAGTCCCTGTAAGCGAATAAACTTGATTTCGCCACACCAAACCCTCCAAAACTTATTTCTAATTTATGTAAAGGTTATTTAAGGTATGTTAAGCCTATTTCACTATTCCGAAGTGTTCGTTGCATTAAACTGGTTATATTTACGCATCAGTGCGCGTATAACCTTCCAGAAAGCGATTTAAAGCTTGAAATCGATCAAGAATTGATATGTGCAAAAGATACACATATTTATACAAATCCCAGGTATGAAATAAAATATTTCATTGGTTTGGTATTTGTTTGATGGTCGCAGAGGCACAGGTGTCACATGAATGATCTTGTCTGTTGTTTCTTGTACTATCTCGGGTCCAGATAGTTGCTTTTCTCCAATTTCTCCCCAACAGACTGGCGATCGGCACTTTCATCCATAAAGTGCTTCGAATGGTGGAGCATTTATACTTGTGTGATAACTGTTATTGTAAGAAAATTCTATCAGTGGTAAGTGATCGTCCCAATTACCTCTGAAATCAATTACACAAGCTCCAAGCATATCTTCCATTGTCTGAATTGTCCTTTCGATTTGTCCGTCTGTTTGAGGATGATAAGCGGTGCTTATATTCAACTTGGTTCCCATTGCTTTTTGGAAACTTATCCAAAAATGAGAGGTAAAATGACTGTCTCTGTCAGAAACAATTAATAGAGGAATTCCACGTAATGAAACAATTTCATTTACATATAATTTAGCTAACTGTTCCATACTGAAAGTTTCTTTCATTGGTAGGAAATGAGCTGACTTGGTTAGTCTGTCTACAATCACCCAGATTGTATCATTACCTTTTCTTGTTTTGGGTAATTTGGTAACAAAATCCATTGTTATTAATTCCCATTTCCATACAGGCATTTCTAACTGTTGCAATAAACCTGAGGGTTTCTGGTATTCAGCTTTAACTTGTGAACGAGTTAAACACTTTGCAACATATGCTGCTATATCCTTTTTCATTCCTATCCACCAGAAATTCTTTCTTAAGTCCTGATACATCTTATCATTTCCAGGATGCATCGTATACTTAGACTTATGGGCTTCTTCTAATATACGGTGGCGTAGGGTTCCTAATTTAGGTATCCACATTCTTTTCTTATGGAATCTCCAAATTCCATCTGTTCCTTGTTCTAATTCCTTAATCATTCCTTTTAACTTTTTAGTATCATCCTTGATTACTGATTCTTGTGCTTTTCTAATCTGATCGTTTAAATCTACTTGCAGATTTAATTTAAGAGAATGTACTCTTTTTGGCTTTTCATGATACTTTCGGCTTAAAGCATCAGCAACTATATTTACTTTTCCTGCATGATACTGGATATCACAATCATAATCACTAAGCATCTCCATCCAGCGTCTTTGTCTCATATTCAACTCCTTTTGCCCAAAAAGATACCTTAAACTCTTATGGTCGGTGAATATGGTAAACTTACTACCGTAAAGGTAATGTCTCCAAATTTTAAGGGCGAAAATTATAGCTCCTAACTCTAGATCATGGGTTGAGTAATTCTCTTCATGATTCTTAAGTTGTCTTGAAGCGTAAGCTATAACTTTTTGACGTTGCATTAACACACATCCACAACCTAACTTGGAAGCGTCACAATAGATTACAAAATCTTTTGTTCCTTCTGATAACGCTAGTATGGGTGCATGGGTTAATCTTTGCTTAAGAATTCTAAAGGCTTTTTCTTGTTTTGATCCCCATTCAAACTTAACGGATTTACAAGTTAACTTAGTTAAGGGAATGGCTATTCTAGAAAAGTTTCTAACAAATCTTCTATAATAACCGGCCAATCCTAAGAAACTTCTAACCTCAGTTGGTGACTTAGGGCTTTTCCATTTGGTTATCGCTTTGATCTTGGTGGGATCTACATGAATTCCTTCATGATTGACTAAATGTCCAAGAAATTGTACCTGTTCTAACCAAAATTCACACTTCAAAAATTTAGCATAAAGCTTTTCGTTTCTCAATAAACTTAGAAGTGCGTGCAGATGGGCTGCATGTTCCTCTTTGCTTTTTGAATAATTAAGAATATCATCTATAAAGACAATTATGAATTTATCCAAATATGGCTTACATATTCGGTTCATCATGTCCATGAATGCAGTTGGGGCATTGGTTAAACCAAATGGCATGACAGTAAATTCATAATGGCCATACCTTGTTCTGAAAGCGGTCTTAGGAATGTCCTCTTCATGTACCTTTGATTGATGATATCCTGACCTTAAGTCGATTTTAGAGAAAAATCGTGCTCCTTGCAATTGATCAAACATATCATCTATTCTTGGTCATGGATACCGATTCTTAATCGTGACTCTGTTTAATTCACGGTAGTCAATACACATACGCATTGGTCCGTCCTTCTTTTGAACGAATAATATCGGTGCTCCCCATGGGGATGAGCTTGGCTGGATGAATCCTTTCTCCAGCAATTCGTTTAACTTTTTCTTCAGTTCCTGCATTTCTGCGGGTGCCAAATGGTAAGGTGCTTTGGCAATTGGTGCGGTTCCTCGTATTAAGTGGATTCTAAATTCTACTTCCATGTCTGGAGGTTGTCCTGGTAATTCTTCTGGAAATACATTTGAAAACTGGGATACTACTGGAATATCCTTTAATTCTTTTCCTTTAGTGTTAGTGATTATAGAAATCAAATACACTAATGATCCTTTCCTTATATAACTTGTTTTTTTCATCACAGAGATGAATTTTGTGGAATTAGAGAACTTATTTCCTTTATTTGTGATCTTTTCACCTCTTGGTGAATTTACTTGAATTGACTTTTGATCACATAAAATACTGGCTTTATTGGCTATTAACCAATCCATTCCTAAAATGACATCGAATCCTGCTAGATTCTTTGGATAAAGGTTTGCAATGAATTTTTGATTTAAAATTTCTATTCTTGCTCCTTGCAAGATCTCAGAAATCCTAACGGTTTCTCCATTTGCTGTCTCTACTAGACATTCTTGTGGAAGTTTAGTTAATGATTAATTAAGAAGTTTTCAAAATGAAGTATTAATAAAACTTTGGTTCGCACCAGAGTCAAATAATACTTTAGCAAAAACATCATTAACTAAAAACGTATCAGTGATCACATCTGGGATCATCTTTGCTTCTTCTGCAGTCAGAACAAATGCTCTAGCATTTTTAGTATTCTTGGGGTTTGCATCTGGAACTAACTTTGGACAGTTAGGCTTGATATGACCTTGTTCTTCGCAGTTGTATCATATCCTGTTGTTAGGTTTCTTCCTGCAGTCTTCCTCCTTGTGTCCAGATATTTTGCAAAAGTTACAGTATATGGAGCATCTTCCTGAATGCTTCCTTTTGCAATACTTACAGTAGGGTGCAGAGGTATAACCTACATTTCTCCCATGGTTAGAATTTCCATAACAGAATTCTTGAGTAAGCTTCTGGGTTAAGTTCCTCCTTTTATCCTCTTCTCGTGTACGGACTAATTCATCTGTCAAGGTGTTGGTTAGTTCTACAGCTTCTTCTATGGTTTGAGGTCTAGCTGCCTTGACTACATGTCTAATCTCTCCAATTAATCCCCAGATGTAACGGCAGATTAATACTGGTTCAGGTGAAGCAAGGGTTGGTACTATTTTAGCATATTCAAAGAATAATGTGGTATAACCCTTACTCTACTCCAATCATCCTAAGATTTAGGAATTTGTTTGCTATCTGTTCCTTTTCATTAGGAGGGCTGAATTTCCTTTTTACCATGTTTTTAAATTCCTCCCATTCCATATTATAAGTCCTATCACTTCCCCTAGACTGGAGGATAGTGTTCCACCATTTTAGTGCTGAATTTTTAAACAGGTTGGAAGCAAACATTATCTTATCCTCTTCCGCGCATTTACTTATTCTTAAGACTGCCTCAGTCTTTTCTATCCAGTGTAGAGATGCAACGGCCCCTTCATTGCCCGAGAATTCCATTGGTTTACAAGACCAGAATTCTTTATAAGAACAACCGTAAGACACGGCTCTTCTTCTTTTGGGAATGGGCACTTGAAGTACGGGTCCATTGTTTACGCTGTTTTCAGGCTCAGAAGGTCGCTTACTATCATGTTTACTTGTAATTTCCGATTCCTTAACCGTTTTGATAATATATGACATAGCATCTATTGTCCCTTGTGCCACTATATGCTGCATGGCACTGTTATCCACTTGGTTTCCGTTATTGTTGTTCGGGTTCTCATTAACCAAGTTATTGTTACTCTGGTTATCGTTATTCTGATTTTCCTAGTTTACCTCGTCGTCCATCTGAATTTTAAACATTCACCAATTATTAATATCACATAATAATTAATAATTTGAGTAACAGCCACATAACACATATTTTAACCAAAAGCGTCGAGCATTGCGACTTTACTCTTTTCTATTATAGTATGCGTCAAATACACACTAATACTAGAAATTAAAAATTACAATACAATACTACTATGCATCGCTAACCACAAAGTGGTCTATACTACAATATTTATTATTATTATTACACATATATTATATATATTTTTTTTCCATTATTATTATTATTATATTATTATTACCAACTCCACTACCTCCTTTACTGGTCTGGGTTCATCCAGTAATTCATATTGCGCTCGTCGTACTTCCAGACGAGTCACTCTCCTACCTGCCTCATCCTCTCTCTACTCTCCAAGATCTCTTCTCCGAAAGTTTGGAGCTCATGCACATTATCTGTACTCATTAGGGGTGCAGGTGCTGGTACTGGGTCCGGGTACTGGGGCATGGGATTCTCCTGATGGTACGGATTCTCTAAGATCTCCCTAATGTATTCATCGTTATCATAGTAGTAGGGATCTAGAGGGTCCAGACCTGGATAGGCTGCTAAGTTCGGCATGGGTTCGTCGTTTAGGTGATAGCGCGGCACATAATCCCTATGATCATCGAACCATGGATCATAATCTGGGTCTAAGGGATTAGGGGTTGGTATCCTAGGTATCTCCTCAGGGTTGAAATCATGCATTTCTACTTGATTTTCAGGATTATTCTCTATCTCCATCGGCTGAGTAGGGAACAAAGGTAAGGGTTGTGGGGCTACTAATTGTTCCAGGTTTGGGTCAGCAGCAGTTGTTGCTAGGATATGAAAATTGGCTAGGCTTCTATTAAGCATATCCTGTGTATGGGCATCTGACTCTCGCTTAGCGGCTACTAGGACTCTCTGCTGTTGCAACTTTCGCATTCTTTTCCTACGCTCGAATGCTCCCTTACTGAACCATCCTCTCTTTTTCTGAGGGAATGGCTCTTCAGACTGAGCCTTAAAGACAAACATCCCTTCTTCATTATCAGCGGCATACCCAGAGAGGGTAGGCTGTGAAGAGGTACCTTCACTCTTAGGTGAATCGGACAACTGACGATACGCGTCTGAGGGTCCTTGATCACTCATATTGTAACTAACAAATTGTCAAATAATACACAATAGTAAAATACAGAAATTCACGTATTTTCATAATTAATTTCCTAACAATTTGAATAATATTGGCGTCAGAAGAACACTTATGTGGCTGAATCAGTGGCTTAGCTCTGATACCACATTCTGTCGCAACCCCCGCCCCCTATCTGACCCGTGAACGGGCGGCCGCGAGACTAGTTGTGATGGTATCCATTTTGTTTATCATTATTATTATTTTAGCAGCGGAAATTTCATCAGGACCGTAGTTAGGAAATGTTTATCAGAGTAAAACCACCATATTTATATTACTAAACACATGGGTAAAACCCAAGTTTCTTATTACAACATGTTTATAGGGTTAAACCCTATTTTATTGAATTTAAAACATCGTCTTTTAGGTAACTTTTATAGCCACATTTTTTCAGGCCGTCAGTGCTCTCCAGCTGGCTTTCTTATAATTGGCTTTTACATTTTGTTACCTGAAACGCGTTTTAAAAACATTTGTCAGTGGGAAATACTGGTGAGTGAATCCCAGTTTAATCAAGAAACATTTTACTCTTAACAGTATTGAGAGCAATTACATTGTTTATTTCTACACAATTACTCATTCAGTATTATCAATCCTGACTGGTGGGTCATATTACACATTGGCTAACTCGTTGTCCAATGGTAACGTGTTCCACATTTTGTATACAAAACCCCAACATACTGGCAGTAATTGAAGAACTACAAAGACTCAATCACTGCTTTATCACATTGTAAAACATTTAAGGTTTTGTAAAAACAGTTTACAAAAAGGAGATTACTCACTTTGCTGTCTTAGGTTTTCTGTAAGGGTTTCCTGGTGATAATCTATAATTTACACAAATGTACACGCGTTAGTATAATAACCCTTTATATTTACATTAGTTATACCCTCCCCGAGATGACATTCCAACGACTACGTCGGGCAGAACCCTGACAGTCGTTACGGAACCTTGGATCAATCGGGCAGCGTATCTAATACGTAACCGGGGTTATAATACTTACATCGGGGCAGAACCTCGTTAATTAGGGGGTATTATACTTGAAAATTATGCCTACACTTTAGAATTTCGTTGAGAGAGAAAGATTTTGAGCGAATTGTTCGAACTGCCGAAGGTTGCTACTTATAGGGCTGATTTCTGGTTTCGTCGCGCCCCGCGTAGTATTTCTTCAGGGCCTTCGCGGCCCGTGATGCTCCCTAGGGTAGCCTTTGAAACTTGACAAATCCTGCAACGTCTAACAAACCGATCAACATCCCTTGGCATAGTATGCCAAAAATAAGAAGACTGCACCAATCGTAGAGTACGGTCTCTCCCAACGTGCCCTTCGCCATGCATCTCTTTAATGATTTGAAGGTGGAGGCTGGAATTAGGGATACGTAATTGATTTTCCTTAAAAAGAAAACTGTCATACATAAGAAAATATGACCGCTTCCCAAATTGCACGTCCTACAAAATCACAGAAAAATATGGATTTGTTGTGAGCTGTTCCATGACATGTCTAGCCCGGGTACAACCACAGAAAAATATGGATTTGTTGTGAGCTGTTCCATGACATGTCTAGCCCGGGTACAACAACTCTCATAGAAACAAGCAGGTTACTCCTGCTCAAGGCATCCGCCACCCGATTCGAAATTCCAGACTTATGCTTCACAACAAAAGTAATCTATTCTAAGAAAGCCATCCACCAAGCATGCTTA
The DNA here is from genome assembly GCA_030545235.1 of Helianthus tuberosus. Lineage (NCBI taxonomy): Eukaryota > Viridiplantae > Streptophyta > Magnoliopsida > Asterales > Asteraceae > Helianthus > Helianthus tuberosus. Next base: position 152,489,968 of record CM060393.1, read on the forward strand.
TGTGATACTTTATCTTGACTGCGAATATGCCTCAACGAATCATGGTCTGTAAACAAAACAAACTCCTTGTAAAACAAATAATGTTGCCAATGTTTCACAGCCTGGACCACAACATAAAATTCAACATCATAAGTGCTATAACACAACTTTGGCCCAGTCAACTTCTCACTGAAAATGGAAACTGGACGCCCTCCTTGACTTAGGACTGCCCCAATACCACCCTACGAGGCATCTGTGTGTAATTCAAAAACCTAAGAAAAATCTGGCAATAGTAGAATTGGCGTTGTTGTAAACTTTTCCTTGATTAACTGAAAAGCTGATTTTGCCTCCTTAGCCCATATAAAAGTCTTCCCTTTCATGCAGTCAGTTATTGGCGCCATAAGGGAACTGAAATTTCAAATGAACCGTCTATAAAATGAAGCAAGACCATGGAAACTACGTATTTTAGTTATCGTAGTTGGAGTTGGCCATTGCTTAACAGCCGCTACTTTTGATTCATCCACCTGTATACCGTCACCAGAAACAACATAAAACAGGACCTTAGGGACCATGAAGACACACTTGTTCTTGCCTGCATACAAGTTATCCCTACGAAGAAAGGTCAAAACCTGTCGTACATGCTTCACATGCTCATTAAAATCAGGGCTATAAATAAGGACATCATCAAAATAGACCACCCCAGATTTACCAATAAAGGGCCTAAACAACTGGTTCATGACCCGTATAAACATACTAGGGGCATTGGATAAACCATAAGGCATCACTAACCATTCATACAACCCCTCACGAGTCTTGAAGGCAGTCTTCCACTCATCACCAGGCCTGAGTTGAATCTGGTAGCACCCACTCTTCAAGTCTAGTTTTGTGAAAATAGTGGCACCGCTAATTTGGTCAAGTAAATCATCAAGTCAGGGAATTAAAAATCTATACCTCACAGTGATCTTGTTGATTGCACAACTGTCAACACACATACGCCATGTCCCATCCTTCTTTGGAGTCAACAGAGCTGGAACAGCACAAGGACTCATGCTTTCCCGAACGTACCCTTTAGAAATTAAGTCTTCAACCTGCCGACGCAAATCCTCATGCTCTTTTGGGCTCATTCTGTAGTGGGGCTTATTGGGTAGTTGGGCCCCCAGTTCCAAATCAATGTGGTGTTGGATGTCTCGCAAGGGTGGCAATCCGACAGGTAAATCATCAGGGAAAACATCAACAAACTCCTTAAATAACGAAACCATACATTCAGGAATTTCGACTTCCTTGGGCACTGGCTTCCCTATCAAAATAAAAACATTGTCTGCTTCCTCCAGCTCATCTTGAAACTGACTAATGTTCAACAGAGTACCCGAATGTTTTATTGTTAACTTCTTAGGCTTGCTAGGAACAAGGGTTATCTTCACGCCACCAAATAGAAAGCTATAAGTATTGGACCACCCATTATGCTCTATATTACGCTCATACTCCCAAGGTCTACCCAACAATAAATGGCACGCCTCCATAGGGACCACATCACATATAACATCATCTTTATATGTGGACTCAATAGAAATAGAAACAAGGGCTCTCTTAGATACTGTTACTTCGCCTCCTTTTTTAAGCCACTGAAGCTTATACGGCTTGGGGTGACTCTCTGTCTTCAAAGCCAACTTCTGGACCGCCTCTTCAGATATCAAATTATCACAACTTCCAGAATCAATAACAAACGTGCAAACCTTTCCCAAAATGCTACATGTTGAGTGGAAGATGTTATGCTTAAACCAGTCATCCCTATCCGTCTTCAGTGTATAGCAAGAGCGCCTGACTAGCAGGTTCACCCCAACATCACCGGTTACAGCCTCATCCTCGTATTCATTTCTTCATCGTACACTGGGGTATTTCCGTATTCTTCATATTGGTCATCCTTAAACTCAGCAAACAAGTCTCGTTTACTAGCCTTTTTACACTTAGCTTGACGATGGCCCGTTTCACCACAATTGAAATATCTCGGGCCACAACTACTAGCCCCCTTAGAAGTTGGCCTGGTATTGTTAACCCCTAGCTTTTGCTGACTAGGCCCACCACGAGGCCCCCCACTACCCGACCCAACATTTCCTCCGGTAGGGGCATGAGCAAATGAACCGCTCACCCGATGATTTTGTTTCTCAAAGGCCAACTCTCGTTGGTGCGCCTCCGGAATGGTTAAACGGTCAAAAAGATTCACAGACTCCATGATTTGAACCCTCAGACCCCCAATATATCGAGAAACAAGTTGTTCTTCCGATTCTTGAATATCGTTCCAAGCAATCAATTGATAAAACCCCATTATATAGTCATCAACCGATTTAGCCCCAGTTTTAAATTTTGCAGACGTTGGTACATCAACCTTTGAAAGTTATGAGGCAAAAAGTTGAACCGCAAGCACTTTCTCATCTTGGTTCATGTCACGATTCTTGACTTCCCGAGCCTATTTCGTGTTAGCTTCAATTGTTGCCACCATGCATATAACAACCCTCCAAAATAATTTTCGACACCCTAATATATTTAAAATGACCCTATATGTCTTAAAATGCACCCTGTATGCGAGAACCGAGCCCAAAATACCATATATAATTAAAAATTAAATAAAAACAAGATTTTGGGGTAGCTCGCGGGCCGCGAAGGCTTTGCCTTCAGGCAACGCGGGGCGCGACAGTTAAGCAATCAGGCTGCACCCGGTGCTGCCACGTGTCGTGCAATGTGTCAAGCCTATAAGTGATGACCGGTCATAGCTAGGCCCTACAACCCTATGTCGCGGGCCGCTTAGGATCATCCTTCGGCTTACGCGGGCCGAGAAGGAGTCCGAGATCAGCAATATATATAGTGGTCGTTGGCCTCAGTTCACAATTCATCGCACAATCAACTTTCCCTCTAAAACTATGAATATTTGAAGTATTAGCGGGCATTATACCCCCTAAATAACGAAGTTCTGCCTCGTTGTAAGTATCATAACCCCTGGTTACGTATTAGATACGATGCCCGATTGATCTAGGGTTCCGTAACGGCTGTCGTGGTTTTGCCCGACGTAGTCGTTGGAATACCATCTCGGGGAGGGTATTACTAATGTAAATATTAGGTTATTATACTAACACGTGTGCATTTGTGTAACTAATAGATAATCACCAGGAAATCCTAAAGGAAAACCGTAAGACAGCAATGTGAGTAATCTCCTTTTTGTAAACCTTTTTGCAAACTGTTTTTACAAAACCTTTATTTATTTTAAATTATAATTAGCAGTGATTGAGTCTTTGTAATTCTTCAATTACTGCCGGTATGTTGAGGTTTTGTATACAAAATGTGGAACACGTTACCATTGGACAACGAGATAGCCAATGGGTAATATGACCCACCAGTCAGGATTGACAGTACTGAATGAGTAATTGTGTAGAAATAAACATTGTAATAGCTCTCAATACTGTTAAATGATAAAACTCTTCTTGATTAAATTAGGATTCACTCACCAGTATTTCCCACTGACAAAATGTTTTAAACGCGTTTCAGGTAACAAAATGTGAAAGCCAAAAAGAAGCCAGTTGGACAGCACTGAACGCTTGGAAAAGTGGCTATAAAAGTTACCTAAATAAAGAGATGTTTTTATTAAATAAATTAGGGTCCATCCCTATAAAAATGTGTGTACTGAAAACTTGGTAATTTCCCATGTGTTTAATATTATAAAAGTGTGGTATTTTACTCTGATAAAATATTTCCTAACAACGGTCCTGATGTAATTTCCGCTGCCAAACAGATAATCACCGATACCACTAAAACTGGCCGTGGCCGCCCGTTCCCGGGTAGTTAGGGGACGAGGGTTGCGACAGAAGGTGGTATCAAAGCTAAGCCACTTATTCAGCCACATAAGTGTTCTGCTGACACCAAGATATTATTTAAAATGTTAGGAAATTAATTACGAAAATACATGCATATCTGCATTTTATTGTTATGTGTTATTTGACTATTTGTTAGTTTACAGTATGAGCGACCAAGGACCTTCCGACGCCTACCGTCAGTTGTCCAACTCACCTCGAAACGAAAGTACCTCTTCACAGCCTACCCTCTCAGGGTATTCAACTGACAATGAAGATGTGATATTCGTGTTCAAGTCTCAATCTGAAGAGCCATCCCTCCTAAAAAGAGAGGATGTTTCAGCAGAGGTGCGCATGAACGTAGGAAGAGGATGAAAAAGTTACAACAACAGCGAGTTTTAGCAGCCGCTAAGAGAGAAACAGATCCTTACACCCAAGATATGCTCAATAGGAGTCTAGCAAATTTTCATATTCTAGCAACTACAACTGCAGACCCTAATTTAGAGCAACTCATAGCACCCCAACCGTTACCCTTGTTTCCCACACAACCAATGGAGATTGAAGTCAACTCGGAAAACCAAATCCCAGCACCAGCTTTTGACCCGACTGAGATACCTAGAGTACCAGCACCCAATCCCTTAGACCCAGACTACGACCCGTGGTTTGACGACCATAGGGATTACCAGCAACACTACCCAATACCAGAGGAACCTATGCCAAACCTAGCAGCTTACCCAAGTCTGGACCCTCTAGATCCCTATTATGATAATGATGATTACATTAGGGAAATCCTAGAGAATCCATATCCTCAGGAAGAACCAGTGCCACAATACCCAGATCCCATACCAACACCTACACCCCCAATGAGCACAGAAAATGTGCAAGAACTCCGAACCTTTGGTGAGGAGGTTTTAGAAGAGAGCGAAAGGATGAGACAAATAGGGGAACGACTCGTCTAGAAATATGACGAGCGTAATATGGACTTTTCGATGAACCCCTATCATTAGTAATAATAATAGTATTATAATAATAAATATATATGTATAATATGTGTGTATGTTTGAAAAAAAAATGATATTATATATCGTAGTATAGACCACTTTGTGGTTAGTGATGCATACTAGTGTTGTATTTTATTCCAGTTGTATTGTAATAATTATAGATGCATACTATAAAATACAGTAAGTCGCAATGCTTGACGATTTTGATCAACATGCTTGACGTGTGATTGTTTGAATTGGATACTGTCCTATGATATTAATACTTGGTAATTGTTTAAAATCCAGATGGCCGACGCAGCAAATCCGGAAAACCAGAATAATGAAAATCAAATAAATAATAGTGAAATTCGACACCTTGTAACCCAAGGAATTAGGGATGCCATGCCAGCTATTATCCAAAATGTTAGGGATGCGGAAAATAATGATAAAAGTGGTAATGGAAGTAAACGAACCCATACAGAACCTAGTCACAGCATTAACAATGGACCCATAATTCAAGTGCCCATTCCAAAAAGAAGAAGAACCTTGTCTTATGGTTGTTCTTATAAGGAATTCTGGTCTTGTAAACCAATGGAATTCTCGGGTAATGAAGGGGCCATTGCAACTCTACGCTGGATAGAAAAGACCGAGGCAGTCTTAAAAATAAGCAAGTGTGCGAAAGAGAATAAGATAATGTTTGCCTCCAATTTATTTAAGAACTCAGCCTTAGAATGGTGGAACGCTATCCGCCAGTCTAGGGGAAGTGAAAGGATTTACAATATGGAATGGGAGGAATTTAAAAACACGGTAGAAAGGAAATTCTGCCCTCCCAATGAAAAAGAACAGATAGCAAATAACTTCCGAAACCTTAGGATGACAGGAGTGGATAGTAAGGGTTACACTACTACATTCTTTGAATATGCAAGGATAGTGCCAACCCTTGTCACACCCTGGCTTTGCGGAAGCGTGGGTTTATTTGGTGTGACTTCTTAATACCATAGCTTAATCATAACAAAGCTATATGAAAATAAAACCATGCAGATCATCCATTGATTTAAGTTTGAAAAGTAAAATACCACAACATTGTCTTAAGGCGTTGACACACGCAACGGAAATTACAACCTAATAACATAAAAACATTGTTTGAAAGACACAACCACAAACTTAAGATAGACGTAGTTTAAGAACTGTGACTCGTCCAGGTAAAAGCCACAACCCCTAAACTTGGATGATCCCATAACTCTAACGCAGCGTGAAAACGTAGCATACCGTGCCAGATCCTTAGTTCCCTGAAATACATGTAAGTTGGAAAAATCAACATAATGTTGAGCGAGTTCATGTGTAAGTGAGTATGTAAAACCTTTGTATAAAAATCCCTGGTATGTAGCAAATAAGGAAGAAGAGATCGATTAATGTGTAGCTAATACATTAATAAGTGACATGGACTAGGAAGCACTCAAACCTGTAACGCGTATTTTATACCGGTCCTTCCGGCGGAACGACATAGTCACCACATGCAGCCGCACGCTGGCCCATGTGTGGGGCTCGCAACACCCGATAGATCTATCACTCATGCCTCTCGGTCCTTATACAAGGATTAATGGTCTTACGATAATAGCCTATCCATTCACGTGATCTAGTAGTAAATTCCTTAGCTAATCATACCGTGTAAGTAAAAGTTCGTAATCATAGTAACATGTATTTCACCCCCGCAGTTTAGAAAACTGAAAACAGTTAAGAGAAAAGGGGGACATGACCTCACCGAAGTGCGTCTCAAAAAAGTATCTCCCAGAAAATCTGCTGTGCGATGACCTACACGTACTAACTTCTATTAGACGGACGGCCGTGCCTTAGTTTAAGGTTTAACGTCTTTGGGAAATAGTTAGGCAACTATTTCGTAATTACATTTCGTATTTATTTGGTAAATATTCCTTCCCAAGGATGGGGGATTTAATACATGTGCGTTCGTATAACTTCGAAATATATTATTAAGTCTCACTTAGTGTAATATATTTTATTTCATTTGTCCAACATACTTTACTTCCAAAATATAAATATTCTTCCCAAAAATATTATATCTCATTCCATATAATTATCCAAAATAATACTTTGACAAAAAACACATTTATGTGTATTTTCTGAAAATACGTAAGTTACGGATAAAGATCGGGTGGTATAATAATACCGTTGTAACTTAAATATTTATTGTGAAGGCGTTCATATTATTTTGGAGTCGTTAATATTTAGTAATATTATTTTTACCCTAAAAATAATATTTACGTAGTTCACAAAATAATCCCAAAAATTTACACAAGTGTTAATATGGAAAATATATACTAAATATATATTTTTCAGGTTTTATTTTGTGAAAAATCCCACCTCCGACACTTGGAAGTTTCGTAATAAAAATTGTGGCGAAAGTTATTCGGGAAAACAAGTTAAAATTATATCCATAACACTTGTGATAAAAATATTTACAAGTGTTAGATTTTTGGAAAAATTTCGCCAGAGTTTCCTCTGTAACTGGAGGTGGCCACGCTTACAAGCGTATCGTTTTCTTTTAAAATTTCAAATCAACAATGTTCCCAACATCAATCAACAAAGTTTCATCATCAAAATAGTCAAAATAAATATAAATCGCAAAACATATGAACTTGTGGTTTGTGCAAAATATATAGTAACTTTCCCATATTTTTAGTAGATCTTTTTATAAATAAAATCGGTTCCTCATGAATCTTGTTCTTTTAGAAATGCATTTGTACATCTTCTTGTCAAATATTACAAAAACAATTCTTTGTTAAAACTTTTTGTCACACAAGTGTCTACACACTTGTGTGTTTACAAAAACCACCTTTGTTTAGGAAAGATCCGGCTTTAAAAATATGATTTCTTTTGACACTTGGTCCTTTGAAAATACCACTTGTAGATCCGTAGATCTACTAGTTTAGAACTCCATTTTGTAAGAAAAATTGTTTTTACACAAGTTCATGGTTATAAGTAGTAGTGTTCTTCATCTAACCACTTTTCACACTATAACATACACTAGGTCATGTTCCATGAACATGACTTAGTCGGGTTAGATGACGATCCGAACTAACACTAGCATAAAACAACACTAAATAATCATAACAAAACAAGTCTTATAAGCTTTACACCAATATTCATCTATTAACCACTTTGTTTATATTATTCTAGTAGACTTTTAATTTATGATCTTACATGTTCATAAATTTCAACCGTCAAAATTTTTATTAACCACTTTAGAATAGATCAAAGAGGCGTTTAGAGTCACTTACTACTAGCTCGAGGCTAGGGAAGAAACTAGTCGAAAAATGAGTGGTTAATAGCGTTGAGGTGAGGTCCTTGACGATCCGTAAGCACCAAGCTTCCTTGTACGCGATCCCTCACACTTGAATGTATATAATGTGGCTAGAAATGAAATTTAATGTGGGTGGGTGTGGCCTCTTGGTCTCGGCCATAAGTCAAGAGAGGGGAAAGAAGAACAATTTTTTTTTTTGTTTTAGTGTTTTATGAGTGAAATGTTTATCCTATGAGTCCTTATATAAACTCTCATTTATCCAAAACCCTTTGGATATTATGTACACAAGATACTTAGCATAGTCTAATAAAATAATCACAATGTAAGATTGTGTCCCCTACATGGGATCGACCGGTTCTAAAGGGGTGAGGTTTGGTTTGTTTTCAACTAAAAAAGTTTGTGCTAGTATTTAGTTAATTAGGTATTTAAAGTAGGGTATTATGTGTGTAGTAATTATAGCGGGTGTTAGGGTATTCGGGGACCCTAACTGGCTCAGAAAAAGAAAATAGTGTCGTTGACAATATTTTTATGTCCCGGGTTAAGTCCGGTTGTACGGTTGGATATTAATCCGTTAATGTGCTAAATAAATATTTAAAGTGTCGTTATTATTTCTTTTAGTGACACAATTTATTCCCGACACTTTGGAAAGTGTCTAGTAATATTTTTCCAACTTTTTGCACTTTACTAGTTTAGATAAATGCTGAATTTTTATTTAAAGTGCAGAATTTTGTACTCAAAGTACGTTTTAGGCACATCCGGTCACTATAATTATCACCTAGTGACGCAGTTCTACAACCCTCATTTCCCTACACTCTCTACAGGTGTAGTAAACTATCTCTGGCTCATACAGGCCTTAGAGGCAGTGTCTGCCTGATGCTGGTTATATCAGCATGTTCAATGGGTATCCCGTATAGTGTGCTCACTGTGCTTTTTGTGCATCAAGGTTGTCACTGATGTTTGTGTAAAAATTATAGAGTGACAGTATAAAATGTGATGCATTAGTATGTATGTATCAGAAATCAGTAAGCAGTTTAATCACAGTTGTAAGCAAGCACAGTAATTAAGCAGTAATAAAATATTAATTAATTCGTACGGATACCTGGTTTGGTGAGGGTTGTCACATTCTCCCCCCGTTAAAGAAATTTCGTCCCGAAATTTAAGTTCTGCTACTAGATGCAGGGTTCTTAGGAAATAAATGGGGGTACTTCTCCTTCATCCGATCCTCACGTTCCCATGTGAATTCAGGCCCATGTCTCGCATTCCAACGAACTTTGACGAGTTTGACACTGCTCCTGCGAGTTTTGTTAACTTTCCAATCCGTGACCTCAACAGGTTCTTCAGTGAAGTGGAGCATGTCGTCGATATGAACTTCGTCAGCAGGAATGATCACTGTATATTGTGTTGGACTCTTTTTCAAATTTGATACATGGAATGTATCGTGAACACCATGGAGTTCAGCAGGTAGGTCCAACTTGTAGGCTACAAGCCCAATCCTTTGCAGGATTCTGAAAGGGCCAATGGTAAATGCTTATCCCAGCTACCACCAAGATCCATTACACATGCTCTCAGCATATCCTCCAATGTCTGAATAGTTCTTTCACTTTGCCCATCAGTTTGCGGATGGAACGCGGTGCTCAGATTCAATTGCGAGCCAAAAGCTTCTTGGAAGGATTGCCAAATCCTTGATACAAATCTCCCATCTCTATCAGAGATGATCGCGAGAGGCACTCCATGACGTGCAACAATTTCTCGCATGTATATTTCCGCAAGTTTACTCGTATTGTCTTTCTCTTTGATTGGCAAGAAGTGTGCGGACTTTGTTAGACGGTCAACTATTACCCAAATCATATCATGGCCTCTGAGCGTCTTGGGCAGTTTCGTTATGAAGTCCATTGAAATCTGTTCCCATTTCCACTTGGGAATTTCAGGTTGTTGCAAAAGTCCCGAAGGCTTCTGGTATTCGGCTTTAACCTTGGCGCACGTTAAACACTTGCTCACGTAAACAGCTACGTCGCCCTTCATCCTGGGCCACCAATAATAATCCTTAAGATCCTGGTACATCTTATCCGCACCTGGATGGATAGAGTACCGTGATTTGTGTGCCTCATCAAAAATAACTTTTCTCAAACCACCAAACAGAGGAACCCAAATCCTTTTCATAAAACATAAAGTTCCTTCCTCGTTTGGCACCAACTGCTTCTCCATCCCACGGAGATACTCATCTCCAATATTCCTTCCTTTCAAAGCTTCTCTCTGTGCAGCACGAATGCGTAGAGAGAGATATGTCTGGATAATCATTTCTAAAGCCCTAACCCTTATGGGCTTGATCCTTTCTTTACGACTTAGGGCATCGGCGACCACATTCGCCTTCCCTGGATGGTACTTTATCTCGCAGTCGTAATCGTTCAACAATTCGACCCAACGTCTTTGTCTCATATTCAGCTCTTTCTGGTTGAATATGTGCTGTAACTCTTGTGGTCCGTGAAAATTGTACACTTTGTACCATACAAATAATGTCTCCAGATTTTCAGTGCAAATACCACTGCGCCTAGTTCTAAATCATGCGTGGTATAATTCCTTTCATGAACTTTCAACTGGCGTGACGCGTAAGCTATAACTTTCTAGCGTTGCATCAACACGCAACCCAATCCTTAACGTGAGGCGTCACAGTATACCACGAAATCATCAGTTCCTTCGGGTAGCGATAAGATCGATGCATTACAAAGCTTGTCTTTCAGTAACTGGAATGCTTCCTCCTATTTGATTCCCCAATCAAACTTCTTATCCTACTATGTGAGCGCGGTAAGGGGTTGAGCGATTTTAGAAAAATCCTCAATGAATCTTCGATAATAGCTAGCCAAACCTAAGAACTGGCGAATCTCGGTCGGCGTCTTTGGAGTCTCCCAGCTCTTTATCGCCTCGATCTTTGTGGGATCAACATGGATTCCATTTCCATTAACCACGTGTCCAAGAAACTGGACTTCGCGTAGCCAAAACTCGCACTTTGAGAACTTGGCATACAGCTGTTCCTTTTTCAGCAACTCCAAAATAGCCCTTAAGTGTTGTTCGTGTTCAGCCTTTGTCTTTGAATAAATCAAAATACCGTCGATGAATACAATCACGAACTTATTGAGATACGGCTTGCAGACTCGGTTCATTAGGTCCATAAAAACAGCAGGCGCGTTTGTTAACCCAAACGGAATAACTAGGAACTCGTAGTGTCCATAACGAGTTCTGAAGGCTGTCTTCGGGATACTCTCCTCTTGTATCCTTAGCTGATGGTATCCAGATCGAAGATCGATCTTTGAGTAAAAGCTTGAACCTTGGAGCTGATCGAATAAGTCATCGATCCTTGGCAGGGGATACCTATTCTTGATAGTCAACTTATTCAACTCCCGGTAGTCAATACACATACGAAAACTACCGTCTTTCTTTTTGACAAATAAAACTGGAGCTTCCGAAGGTGAGAAGCTTGGTCGGATGAATCCTTTGTTAAGTAACTCCTGGAGTTGTGTCGACAACTCCTGCATTTCCAATGGCGCGAGTCTATATGGTGCCTAGGCTACAGGCGCGGAGCCTGGAACCAATTCAATGTGGAATTCGACTTGCCTTTGAGGCGATAATCCTGGCAAGTCTTCTAGAAGGACTTCAGGATATTCCTTGACGACTGGAATGTCTTCAATCTTTGGTTCAGCAGCTTCTTTATCCACGATGTGTGCTAAGAATGCAACACATCCCTTCTTCAAGCACTTTCTAGCTTTTAGACAGCTAATAATTCTCAGCGGCTTATCATGCTTCTCTCTGTGCACTATGATGGTTTCTTCATCCGTCAGTGGGATGCGGATGGTCTTCCCATGGCAAACGATCTCGGCTTTGTTACTCGATAGCCAATCCCTTCCCACTACCACATCAAAGCTTCCCAACTCGACAGGTAGTAAATCTAACGTAAACTCGTGCCCTCCTAGTTTAATTACACATCCTCGGACTACTTCACTGGTCTCAACTAGTTTCCCATTTGCTAATTTGATAGAGTACGGAACGTCTAACTTACTAGGCGTCAACCCAAGTATATTCTTAAACTCTAATGACACGAAACTATAATCGATACCAGTATCAAACAAAACAGATGCAAAGTGTTGGTTTATCGGGAACGTACCAGTGACAACGCTTGGATCCTGGCGCGCTTCCCTTGCGCCGATGTTGAATACTCTCCCACGAGTTTGATCCAGTTTCGGGCTTTCCTTCTTGAAGTGCCCAATTTCCCCACAGTTACAGCATCCTGGCCCTCGGCCATTCCCATTCCCAGCTTGATTCGCAACATTTCCACAGTTTCCGTTTCCGTTACCTCCTCGATTGTTGTTCCAATTACCAGAACCTCCTTTGCCACCCCGGCCATTAGTAACCCAGCAAGTATCCTTCAAATGACCGTTCTTCCCACAAGCTTCACATGTTTTCGGTCCACATCGGCCAGAATGATGACGCTGGCATGTGTTACACTTGGGCAGAGTGCCCATATAACCCTTTCTTTTGTTCTCATTATTCGTTCGGGTACCCTCAGTGAGCTTCCTTTTGTTCTTTCCGAATGACTCTACCTGAGCCTCCTTCTTCTTGGCAGGGTTTGTAAGTTTTTCTAGTCTAAGTGCCTCCGTAGCGAGTGCCAAACCCATCTTACTTGCAGCATCAGTTGTTGGTGGCGTTGATGTTGTCATCAAGCTCAAGACTTGAGGCGCCAGTTCCCAAATGAATTGTTCCAATTTCTTCAGTTCTGGTTTTACCAGGTACGGAACAATTCGTGACAGATCATGAAGTCGTTGCACGTACTCCAACACCTTCGGACCTTCCATCATCAGGCTCCGAAATTCATCTTCCCATTTCTGGGTTTCCGTCTGGGAGCAATACCTCTTATGCATCATTCCTTTCAACTCACCCCATGTTAACGCATATGCTGCAGCAGCGCCCTTTATACGAATCTGAAGATTCCACCATAATCGAGCCTTATCTAGAAGCAGCTCAGAAACGTATGGGACTTGTTGTTCCGGTGTACAACCACTCACTTGAAAGATGGAATCCATTCTTTCGATCCACTTTACAAAGGCTATGGCACCTCCAGTGCCGTCGAACTTTGGAGGCTCGTGGTTGAGGAAGTGCCAGTAGGTACAGCCATGAGGTGGATTGTTGTTGCCGGTATTGCCAGAATTACTTCCGCTAGTTCCTCCTTGAGAGGCGGCGTATTGCGCGATGGCAGCCGCGATGACCTGCTGAAGCTCTGCCTCATTGGTAGGCATTCGTGTTTGAGGTCTCGGCGGCATCCTCTAAAAGATGGTTCACGTTGGTCAGGTCATAGTAAGTAGAGTGTACGTAAGTATACAACAATATCAACACATAACATCTCATGTTATAAATAAATAAATCACATAACATCTCATGTTATAAATAAATCACCCATATTGATAGCCTCTGCAATGGTTGAGGGCTTCGAGGTAGTAACCATACCCCTGATCTGGGGTGCAAGTCTCCAAATGAATCGTTCAATCCTTTTGAACTCCGGTTTGACAAAGTAGGGGACGACCCTAGACAAGTCGTGAGATTGCTGGACGTATTCTGGAATCTTTGGTCCGTCCATTTTCAATTCCAGAACTCCACCTCAAGCTTCTGGATTTCAGCCCTAGAACAGTATTTCTTCTCCATCATTTCTTTGAGCTCGTCCCAGCTCAGTGCATTAGCAGCATCTTGTACCAAGGGTCTGAACCTGGAGGTTCCATTATGAGAGTGTGCCATCTAGAAATAACCCCGAGATATAGGTAACACTCTGTTGGGGCGAACAGTTACTCATTCTTAGGATGGAGTCAGTCTTTTTGGACCAACGAACAAATGCCACGGTGCCCTCCCGTTTCGTCAAAGTTCAAAGGCTTGCAGTTCAGGAACTGCTTATAGGTGCAACCAGTTGGGGGGGGGGGGGTGTTCCCAGTAGTGCCATCGCTGTGCTTAGAGCGGAGGGCTTCATGTCGTGCAATTGCCTGTGAGATGCGTTCTTGCAGCTCGGCTTCTGTCCTTGGCAACGTACTGGTGTTTGTGTCACGTCTGGGTGACATTCTCTTCTGTCGAAGTGGTATGAAGCGGGTTAGACAACGTTTCAATTGTCTATGAGATATATAGCATCATAAGCCATCATGTAATCACCCAATTTCACACGTAAATATACTCAATGTATGAGTGAGGAAATAATTTCTGAGCCTTCACATAGGCTTGCCAATTTGGCTTGTTGCTTGTAATAGAATGAACTCAAGGCTACATCGCCTTGGTCATTCGTGTTTAAGTTATTTCCTGCAACATTGGTTTTCATTAGCTTGACCCGCAGAGTCCACCAGGATTTCTGTGCACTACAAGTCGTTATTACGTGGGCCCCCGTAATAATAAATTGTCTTGCACAGTTACCCCAAATTTTCTCTCGTCCAAGCAGATGATCAATCAAGGAGCAACAGCAGGTGCATCGACATGAACAGTGTCATGCTCCAATGCGGGGTCAAGAGCAACGCCTGGCTCAGGGGCCATGGCTGGCTCTGGATCAACAAACTTCATTTCAAAGTCAGCTGGATCAACAAACACAGGGGCTACAGGATCCTCCAAGGGCTGGTCTAAGTGTAGGAACTCAATGTCATGGTCTGGATCAAAACCAGGTGGAAAAACAGAATCGTCCTCAATATCGCGATCAAACTCAAAGCTGTGTGCGGGAACTGGTGCAGCTGATGACGCCATATCAGGGTCGGCGTCGTGTGAGTATTGCTGCACTCCCTGTATATGCAAAGATGCGGACGCCACAGGCTCAAATGAGTCTGGGACAGGCGAATGGGCATGAGCCTCCTCTGCAGGAGCGTCAGCAAGCAGTAGGCTATCACTAGCAACAATAGGGCCTCGACCTCAAGTGGGTCCTCCTCTAATAGATCGACATCATCGTCAGAGACAACGTCAGGGGGACATATCAACAACGGGATAAGCGGCAAGGGGCACAGGAGCAGGGATCACCGCGAGTGGCAAATCCCCAACAAGATGGCCATCAGCAGGCTCTGCTACGACATCAGGCAGTGCAAAGGGCTGAAAGTCATCCTCATCTGTGCTGGTCGTATCGGAAATGTACACCTCGTGCTCTGATGAAACTATGTCGCCTGATACTATGGCCATGGGATCTATAGTGTCCGACTCTCCAGTAGCTTATGAAGGCATGACGTTTTGTAATACAATACACATATGCACAAATAATCAATCATATAGTCAGATAAACATATTAGTCACCAATAAGCAATCATATAGTCCTCCTAGTCCCACTAGCCTACTTCCTCAGCCTCCCAGACCGAGCCTCAGCCTTCCAGACTGAGCCTCAGCCTCCCAGACTGAGCCTATAACTAACAATTAAAATGCGCTCAACTTTGTTTGTAAAAGCGTTTTGGATCTGGACTTAAGTGGTATGCAATGTAAAAATGTTTTCGTGAGAGCCCTAGTGATCATAGTCTAGGCTCGAGAAAGAATCCTAGTTTGCTATGATCGAGGCTCTGATACCAAGCTGTCACACCCTGGCTTTGCGGAAGCGTGGGTTTATTTGGTGTGACTTCTTAATACCATAGCTTAATCATAACAAAGCTATATGAAAATAAAACCATGCAGATCATCCATTGATTTAAGTTTGAAAAGTAAAATACCACAACATTGTCTTAAGGCGTTGACACACGCAACGGAAATTACAACCTAATAACATAAAAACATTGTTTGAAAGACACAACCACAAACTTAAGATAGACGTAGTTTAAGAACTGTGACTCGTCCAGGTAAAAGCCACAACCCCTAAACTTGGATGATCCCATAACTCTAACGCAGCGTGAAAACGTAGCATACCGTGCCAGATCCTTAGTTCCCTGAAATACATGTAAGTTGGAAAAATCAACATAATGTTGAGCGAGTTCATGTGTAAGTGAGTATGTAAAACCTTTGTATAAAAATCCCTGGTATGTAGCAAATAAGGAAGAAGAGATCGATTAATGTGTAGCTAATACATTAATAAGTGACATGGACTAGGAAGCACTCAAACCTGTAACGCGTATTTTATACCGGTCCTTCCGGCGGAACGACATAGTCACCACATGCAGCCGCACGCTGGCCCATGTGTGGGGCTCGCAACACCCGATAGATCTATCACTCATGCCTCTCGGTCCTTATACAAGGATTAATGGTCTTACGATAATAGCCTATCCATTCACGTGATCTAGTAGTAAATTCCTTAGCTAATCATACCGTGTAAGTAAAAGTTCGTAATCATAGTAACATGTATTTCACCCCCGCAGTTTAGAAAACTGAAAACAGTTAAGAGAAAAGGGGGACATGACCTCACCGAAGTGCGTCTCAAAAAAGTATCTCCCAGAAAATCTGCTGTGCGATGACCTACACGTACTAACTTCTATTAGACGGACGGCCGTGCCTTAGTTTAAGGTTTAACGTCTTTGGGAAATAGTTAGGCAACTATTTCGTAATTACATTTCGTATTTATTTGGTAAATATTCCTTCCCAAGGATGGGGGATTTAATACATGTGCGTTCGTATAACTTCGAAATATATTATTAAGTCTCACTTAGTGTAATATATTTTATTTCATTTGGCCAACATACTTTACTTCAAAAATATAAATATTATTCCCAAAAATATTATATCTCATTCCATATAATTATCCAAAATAATACTTTGACAAAAAACACATTTATGTGTATTTTCTGAAAATACGTAAGTTACGGATAAAGATCGGGTGGTATAATAATACCGTTGTAACTTAAATATTTATTGTGAAGGCGTTCATATTATTTTGGAGCCGTTAATATTTAGTAATATTATTTTTACCCTAAAAATAATATTTACGTAGTTCACAAAATAATCCCAAAAATTTACACAAGTGTTAATATGGAAAATATATACTAAATATATATTTTTCAGGTTTTATTTTGTGAAAAATCCCACCTCCGACACTTGGAAGTTTCGTAATAAAAATTGTGGCGAAAGTTATTCGGGAAAACAAGTTAAAAGTATATCCATAACACTTGTGATAAAAATATTTACAAGTGTTAGATTTTTGGAAAAATTTCGCCAGAGTTTCCTCTGTAACTGGAGGTGGCCACGCTTACAAGCGTATCGTTTTCTTTTAAAATTTCAAATCAACAATGTTCCCAACATCAATCAACAAAGTTTCATCATCAAAATAGTCAAAATAAATATAAATCGCAAAACATATGAACTTGTGGTTTGTGCAAAATATATAGTAACTTCCCCATATTTTTAGTAGATCTTTTTATAAATAAAATCGGTTCCTCATGAATCTTGTTCTTTTAGAAATGCATTTGTACATCTTCTTGTCAAATATTACAAAAACAATTCTTTGTTAAAACTTTTTGTCACACAAGTGTCTACACACTTGTGTGTTTACAAAAATCACCTTTGTTTAGGAAAGATCCGGCTTTAAAAATATGATTTCTTTTGACACTTGGTCCTTTGAAAATACCACTTGTAGATCCGTAGATCTACTAGTTTAGAACTCCATTTTGTAAGAAAAATTGTTTTTACACAAGTTCATGGTTATAAGTAGTAGTGTTCTTCATCTTACCACTTTTCACACTATAACATACACTAGGTCATGTTCCATGAACATGACTTAGTCGGGTTAGATGACGATCCGAACTAACACTAGCATAAAACAACACTAAATAATCATAACAAAACAAGTCTTATAAGCTTTACACCAATATTCATCTATTAACCACTTTGTTTATATTATTCTAGTAGACTTTTAATTTATGATCTTACATGTTCATAAATTTCAACCGTCAAAATTTTTATTAACCACTTTAGAATAGATCAAAGAGGCGTTTAGAGTCACTTACTACTAGCTCGAGGCTAGGGAAGAAACTAGTCGAAAAACGAGTGGTTAATAGCGTTGAGGTGAGGTCCTTGACGATCCGTAAGCACCAAGCTTCCTTTTACCCGATCCCTCACACTTGAATGTATATAATGTGGCTAGAAATGAAATTTAATGTGGGTGGGTGTGGCCTCTTGGTCTCGGCCGTAAGTCAAGAGAGGGGAAAGAAGAACAATTTTTTTTTTTTTTTAGTGTTTTATGAGTGAAATGTTTATCCTATGAGTCCTTATATAAACTCTCATTTATCCAAAACCCTTTGGATATTATGTACACAAGATACTTAGCATAGTCTAATAAAATAATCACAATGTAAGATTGTGTCCCCTACATGGGATCGACCGGTTCTAAAGGGGTGAGGTTTGGTTTGTTTTCAACTAAAAAAGTTAGTGCTAGTATTTAGTTAATTAGGTATTTAAAGTAGGGTATTATGTGTGTAGTAATTATAGCGGGTGTTAGGGTATTCGGGGACCCTAACTGGCTCAGAAAAAGAAAATAGTGTCGTTGACAATATTTTTATGTCCCGGGTTAAGTCCGGTTGTACGGTTGGATATTAATCCGTTAATGTGCTAAATAAATATTTAAAATGTCGTTATTATTTCTTTTAGTGACACAATTTATTCCCGACACTTTGGAAAGTGTCTAGTAATATTTTTCCAACTTTTTGCACTTTACTAGTTTAGATAAATGCTGAATTTTTATTTAAAGTGCAGAATTTTGTACTCAAAGTACGTTTTAGGCACATCCGGTCACTATAATTATCACCTAGTGACGCAGTTCTACAACCCTCATTTCCCTACACTCTCTACAGGTGTAGTAAACTATCTCTGGCTCATACAGGCCTTAGAGGCAGTGTCTGCCTGATGCTGGTTATATCAGCATTTTCAATGGGTATCCCGTATAGTGTGCTCACTGTGCTTTTTGTGCATCAAGGTTGTCACTGATGTTTGTGTAAAAATTATAGAGTGACAGTATAAAATGTGATGCATGAGTATGTATGTATCAGAAATCAGTAAGCAGTTTAATCACAGTTGTAAGCAAGCACAGTAATTAAGCAGTAATAAAATATTAATTAATTCGTATGGATACCTGGTTTAGTGAGGGTTGTCACAACCCTTGCATCACCCGAACCAGTATTAATCTCCCGCTACATCTGGGGATTAATCAGTGAAATTAGGCATGTAGTCAAGACAGCTAGACCTCAAACTATAGAAGAAGCCGTGGAACTAGCAAACACCTTGACTGATGAATTAGTGCGTACACGAGAAGAGGACCAGAGGAGAAACCTAGCTCAAAAGCTTACCCAAGAATTTCGTTCTGGAAATTCCAACCGTGGGAAAAATATAGGTTCTACTTCTACACCCTATTGCAAGTATTGCAAAAGGAAGCATTCTGGAAGATGCTCCGTATACTGTAACTTCTGCAAAATATCTAGACACAAGAAAGAAGACTGCAGGAAGAAACCTAACAATAGGATATGCTACAACTGTGGAGAAAAAGGTCACATCAAGCCGAACTGTCCGAAACTAGTTCCAGCCATGAACAACAAGAATACTAAAAATGCTAGGGCATTTGTTCTGACTGCAGAAGAAGCCAAGATGATTCCGGACGTAATCGCCGGTACATTTTTAGTTAATGATGTTTTTGCTAAGGTATTATTTGACTCTGGTGCAAACCAAAGTTTTATTAATACTTCATTTTGCAAACTTCTCAATCAACCATTAACTAAACTCCCACAAGAATGTCCATTAGAGACAGCCAATGGGGAAACCACTAAGATTTCTGAAATCCTGCAGGGAGCAAGAATAGAATTTTTAAATCAAAAATTTATTGCAAACCTTTACCCAATGAATCTGGCAGGATTTGATGTTGTATTAGGAATGGATTGGCTAATAGCCAATAAAGCCAGTATTTTATGTGATCAAAAGTCAATCCAAGTAAATTCACCAAGAGGTGAAAAGATCACAATTAAAGGAGATAAGCCCTCTAGATCCACAAAATTCATCTCTGTGATGAAAACAGCCAGTTATATAAGAAAAGGATCATTAGTGTATTTGATTTCCATAATCATTAACACTAAAGGAAAGGAATTAAAAGATATCCCTGTAGTATCTCAATATTCAGATATATTTCCAGAAGAATTACCAGGGCAACCGCCAGATAGAGAAGTTGAATTCAGAATCCACCTACTACCAGGAATAACACCAATTGCCAAAGCACCTTACCGTTTGGCACCCGCAGAAATACAGGAACTGAAGAAACAGTTGGACGAATTGTTGGAGAAATGATTCATACAACCAAGCTCATCGCCATGGGGAGCATCGATCTTATTCGTCAAAAAGAAGGACGGATCAATGCGTATGTGCATTGATTACCGTGAATTGAACAAAGTCACGATTAAAAATCGGTATCCATTACCGAGAATCGATGATTTGTTTGATCAGTTGCAAGGAGCTCGATTTTTCTCTAAAATCGACTTACGATCATGATATCATCAATTAAAGGTACAGGAAGAAGACATTCCTAAGACCGCTTTTAGAACTAGGTATGGCCATTATGAATTTACTATCATGCCATTTGGTCTAACCAATGCCCCAGCTGCATTTATGGACATGGTGAACCGAATATGTAAGCCATATTTGGATAAATTTATAATCGTCTTTATAGATGATATTCTCATTTACTCTAAGAGCAAAGAGGAACATGCAGCGTATCTGCATGCACTTCTAAGTTTATTGAGAAAAGAAAAGCTTTATGCAAAGTTTTCGAAGTGCGAGTTTTGGTTAGAACATGTACAGTTTCTTGGACATTTAGTCAATCATGAAGGAATCCATGTGGATCCCACCAAGATCAAGGCGATTACTAAATGGAAAACCCCTGAATCACCAACCGAGGTTAGAAGTTTCTTAGGATTGGCCGGTTATTATAGAAGATTTATTCGAGATTTTTCTAGAATAGCCATTCCCTTAACTAAGTTAACTTGTAAATCTGTTAAGTTTGAATGGGGACCAAAACAAGAAGAAGCCTTTAGAATCCTTAAGCAAAGATTAACCAACGCACCTATACTAGCGTTACCTGAAGGAACAGAAGACTTTGTAGTCTATTGTGATGCTTCTAAACTAGGTTATGGATGTGTACTTATGCAACGTCAAAAGGTTATAGCATATGCCTCTAGACAACTTAAGAATCATGAAGAAAATTATTCAACCCATGATTTAGAATTAGGAGCTATAATTTTTGCCCTTAAGATTTGGAGACATTACCTTTACAGTAGTAAGTTTACCATTTTCACTGATCATAAGAGTTTAAGATATGTTTTCGGACAAAAGGAATTGAATAAGAGACAAAGACGCTGGATGGAAATACTAAGCGATTATGATTGCAATATCCAGTACCATGCAGGAAAGGCAAACGTAGTAGCTGATGCTTTAAGTCGAAAGTATCACGAAAAACCAAAAAGAGTGCGTTCTCTTAAGTTAAACATGCAGGTAGATTTAAATGAACAGATTAGAAAAGCACAAGAATCAGTAATCAAGGATGATACTGAAAAATTGAGAGGAATGATTAAGGAACTAGAACAAGGAACAGATGGAATTTGGAGATTCCATAAGAAAAGAATGTGGATACCTAAATTAGGAAACCTGTGCCACCGTATATTAGAAGAAGCCCATAAGTCTAAGTATACGATACATCCTGGAAGTGATAAAATGTATCAAGACTTAAGAAAGAATTTATGGTGGATAGGAATGAAAAAGGATATAGCAGCATATGTTGCAAAGTGTCTAACCTGTTCACAAGTTAAAGCTGAACATCAGAAACCCTCAGGTTTGTTGCAGCAATTAGAAATGCCAGTCTGGAAATGGGAATTGATAACAATGGATTTTGTTACTAAATTACCCAAAACAAGAAAAGTTAATGATACAATCTGGGTGATTGTAGACAGGCTAACTAAGTCTAGTCATTTCCTACCTATGAAGGAAACATTCAGTATGGAACAATTAGCTAAATTGTATGTAAATGAAATAGTTTCATTACATGGAATTCCTTTATCAATTGTTTCTGATAGAGATAGCCGTTTTACCTCCCATTTTTGGACGATTTTCCAAAAAGCAATGGGAACCAAGCTAAATCTAAGCACCGCTTACCATCCTCAAACAGACGGACAAAGCGAAAGGACAATTCAGACAATGGAGGACATGCTTAGAGCTTGTGTAATTGATTTCGGAGGTAATTGGGAGGATCACTTACCATTAATCGAATTTTCTAACAATAACAGCTATAACACAAGTATCAATGCTGAACCATTCGAAGCACTTTATGGGCGAAAGTGCCGAACTCCAGTTTGTTGGGCAGAAATTGGAGAAAAACAACTATCTGGACCTGAAATAGTACAAGAAACAACCGACAAAATCATCCAAGTCAAGGAACGACTGAAAGTAGCACGTGACCAACAAAAGAGCTATGCTGATAACAGACGTAAACTGTTGGAGTTCCAGATAGGTGACAAGGTATTACTAAAAGTTTCTCCTTGGAAAGGAGTGATAAGATTCATCAAAAGGGGAAAGCTAAGCCCCAGGTATGTTGGACCTTTTGAAATTATTAGAAGAATAGGACCTATAGCCTATCAACTACAACTACCAGAGGAAATGGCAGGAATACATGATGTATTTCATGTATCTAACCTTAAGAAATGCTTAGCTCATGAATCACTGGTAGTACCTCTTAAGGATATAGAGGTAAATGAGCAGTTAAAATTTGTAGAGAATCCTCTACAAATTGAAGACAGGAAAGTCAAAAACCTCAAACAAAAGAGATTAATTCTGGTAAAAGTGAAATGGGACTCCAAGAGAGGACCAAAATACACATGGGAGCTTGAATCAGAAATGCAAAGGAAATATCCACACTTATTCCAGTAGACCTCGAGGACGAGTTCTAAAACAAGGTGGGGTGGATATAACAACCTTCCAAAATAATTTTTGACACCCTAATATATTTAAAATGACCCTATATGTCTTAAAATGCACCCCGTATGCAAGAACCGATCCCAAAATACCCTATATAATTAAAAATTAAAGAAAAAAGATTTTGGAGTAGCTCGCGGGCCGCGAAGGCTTTGCCTTCGGGCAACACAGGGCGCGACAGTTAAGCAATCGGGCTGAACCCGGTGCTGCCACATGTCGTGCAATGTTTCGAGCCTATAAGTGATGACCGGTCATAGCTAGGCCCTACAACCCTATGTCGTCGGTCGCGAAGGAGTCCGATATCAGCACTATATATAGAGGTCGTTGGCCTCAGTTCACAATTCATCCCACAATCAACTTTCTCTCTAAAATTATGAATATTTTAAGTAGTAGCGGGCATTATACCCCCTAAATAACGAAGTTCTGCCTCGTTGGAAGTATCATAACCCCCGGTTACGTATTAGATACGCTGCCCGATTGATCCAGGGTTTCGTAACGGCTGTCATGGTTCTGCCCGACGTAGTCGTTGGAATACCGTCTTAGGGAGGGTATTACTAATGTAAATATTGGGTTATTATACTAACGCGTGTGCATTTCTGTAATTAATAGATAATCACCAGGAAATCCTAAAGGAAAACCCTAAGACAGCAATGTCAGTAATCTCCTTTTTGTAAACCTTTTTGCAAACTGTTTTTACAAAACCTTTATTTATTTTAAATTATAATTAGCAGTGATTAAGTCTTTGTAATTCTTCAATTACTGCCGGTATGTTGAGGTTGTGTATATAAAATGTGGAACACGTTACCATTGGACAACGAGATAGCCAATGGGTAATATTACCCACCTGTCAGGATTGACAGTACTGAATGAGTAATTGTGTAGAAATAAGCATTGTAATCGCTCTCAATACTGTTAAAGGATAAAACTCTTCTTGATTAAACTGGGATTCACTCACCAGTATTTCCCACTAACAAAATGTTTTAAACGCGTTTCAGGTAACGAAATGTGAAAGCCAAATATAAGCCAGCTGGACAGCACTGAAGGCTTGGAAAAGTGGCTATAAAAGTTACCTAAATAAAGAGATGTTTTTATTAAATAAAATAGGGTTCATCCCTATAAAAATGTGTGTACTAAAAACTTGGGAATTTCCCACGTGCTTAATATTATAAAAGTGTGGTTTTTTACTCTGATAAAATAATTCCTAACTACGGTACTGATGTAAATTCCGCTGCCAAACTGATAATCACCAATACCACTAAAACAGGTCGCGGCCTCCCGTTCCCGGGTAGTTAGGGGACGAGGGTTGCGACAATGCAGAGGCCCTGCCATGTAACCTGGTAGCGACCAAAGCCACTCGCTTATTTTCAGGCACCTCCTTGTACTCAAACACCTCCTCTACGGTAGCCAACAAATCGATGAACCCCTCGGGATTCAAACTACTCCCATCTAATTCTAGAATATCAACTCTTTTACCAGAATCCCAATGCCTATTGCCCCCTCCATGTTCTCTCCTTGGTTGCTCTTCTTGTTCATCCTCGGAATTCGAACCATCACCAAATGGGTTACTAAAATCATAACCATACCCATCATTGGGTCCTTGCCTCCTACAATTGATCAAGTCAGCCATCCGGTCAGTCAATTGATCGACCACTTGATCCAAACGTTGATCCACTCGTGCCATATGTCGCTGCTCCAACTCTCGTTCATACACTTCATCGAGTGGCCTGTTTCTCCTTGGAGGCATTTTGAGCCAGGAATTCGGCTCTGAAACCAACTGATGTAGCGTGTGTTATGATAACGAAGAACAAATCATGTTGATTCTGCGAATACCCATGATGTTCTTCCCCAAACCCCCAAAATTCAACCCAAGGGCAGAGAATTTGAAGTGAAAAGTGATTAAACTCGAAATTAATTTCTGACCATTGAAATTACAAGAGCAATACATAAATAGAGACTGAAATTCGAAATGATCCACAAAAAGGCCATGGGCCAAACAAAATGCATAAAACACCGAAAACACATAAAAATTGTCCAAAACTCCCATTAGAATGCGTTTTTTGGGGTGAAACTTGGACAAGGCCCTTTTAGGACAATGCAATGGCGTGCTCCTCGTTTCAAGTTTTGATTTGACTTGTCGAACGCCTAAAATGGAGACCCGTAGCCAAAGTTATGCTCGTTTTCGTAAATCACCTTTGGAAGCTCGATCATGGGCCTCCAGAAATGTCATGGCCCGATCCTCTACACTTGGGCTTGCATCACAAGAACTTTCATAAAAACCTTCTTGATTAAACATGCACAAACTTTTCAATATCTTATCAATCACAAATCAATTAACAATCAAAACACAATCATTATCACACATGTATATATACCCACAGCTACATATACATACACATACACTTCCATTTTAATTTTATTCAAAATCATTTGTTATTTACATTTCAAGTGTTATGAACAATTCTTGTGTTTAAGAAACTTTATCTTACCATCATCATCAAAGAATAAGAGTTATGAACTAAAATATGAGTTTATACCTTTCAAAATAGATGGGTTTTGATGAAATTTATGATGTTGGTTTTGCTTGTTCCTTCTTGAAATCACTTGAAAACACCTTTCGATCTTCAAACCCACATGAAAACTACTTGGATTGGGATTGATTCTCCATGGAAATAATTAAAATTTTGAAGTGAAGGTGTGTATGGGAGATTTCGGCCGAGATCAAGAAGAAGGAGAAGTGAAATGATTTTGATTGTTTTTGAAAATATTAAATGGTTATTAGGAATGATTAGGTTTTCTAGAATCCTTACAATTGTCATGGTTGCAAAATTCAAGAAAGAGGTGGACATCCAAGATGCCGCCATCTTTACATGTACACACACATCTCATGTATACATACACAATATATATATATATATATATATATATCATAAGCTAAAAACAACTATTTTACTGACTACCGGGTATTTATCTTGCGGTTTATCGCGTTTTAAAACTTTTAAAAATTATTTTATCAGCTTATAAAAATAATCATATCAAAATATAACTGAATAATATTTTATTTTCCCAGACTGGTTGCGTTGTCTGTATTTCGCAGTATACGCGCGGTATTGCGTAGTATGCGCTTAAATTCGGAAAATAAGGATTTTAAGTATTTTAATTAAATTTTATTCACGAATATGATTAAAAATAAAATTTTATTCATAACGGAATATTTTTAGGACTATAACATTATCCGGGCGGTCACCAACGTTTGTTTCGCATTTTGTTCGTTACGCGATAAGCGTTTATCTTATTATTGTCAACTTAATTTTCAACTAAGTTTGGATTTACCAACACTTCAATTATCACATAATAACACCACAATTAATAAAATATTTTTATTATTCGTTCATTACACGTGTCACATTGGTACGGTATAGGCCTAAATTATCAGGTGTCACACACCACCCTAAAAAAAAGTTGATCAATTAATCAACCATTCACATGTGTTTTATTTGAAAGTATATACACACAATATTAGTATAAAACTAAGTGAGAATACACATTAAATACTCAAGCAAAAACTCCAAGTCTAAGAAAGAAAAATCACACTGGTGTATAATACATCAAACCGGCTTGTTATATGCACCCTATTTTTGTGTTTGGAGTGCTAGGTAGTGTACGACAATATGACTCTGTGGATGCACTTATTGACTAGCGTATAATATAGAATGAACATATTATGCACCACTTACCTGTCACTTTAGCCATTTTTATTTCTATGAAGCAAACAAACAAATCAACTCAAACACAAACTGATACATGAGCTTAGTAACACTCACTATATGCAACACATTCTGTTCTAGCAATCTCTCAATGCTAGAACCACGTTTAACCAGTAATTACTTATCTCGTAATCTCAATTTTGGGTTACAATCTCTATATGAGTACTTCATATTTCACACATGTAAATCAACTCAATCACCTACGAATTTGTGACACCTGTGTCACTTCAACCATCATACGAATACCAAACCAATGAAATATTGTATTTCATACTTGGAATTTGTATAAATATGTGTATCGTTTTCACATATCAATTCTTGTACGATTTCGAGATTTAAATCGCTTTCTTGAATATTATACGCGATCTGATGCGTAAATATAATCAGTTTAATGCAACAAACACTTCGGAACAGTGACATAGGCTTAACATACCTTAAATAACCTTTACATAACTTAGAAATAAGTTTTGGATGGATTGGTGTGTCGAAATCAAGTTTATTCGCTTACAGTGACTAATTTCGACAAACTGCGAAAGTATGCCGATTCGTACTGTAACGAACATTCCGGAACTTGATCATAAGTTAAACATACTTTGAGGGGTTCGGTATGCTAAAATAAACTTATTTGATCAATAGAGACTAAAAGCGTCAAAAGTGCATAAGTTTGCATTTTCGCGCATATCTTACGTTCTGAATATATCCGGACATCCAAAAATTTATGTAATCATTAAAATATTTTATTTTAGTGATTGGCATGATAAAATTCCATTCGTCGCGTAATTTGGATCGTTTTTGCGTTCATTACAATTTCCGTCGTAATTAACCGAACAACGCAACCGTACGACCAAACGAACCAACATCTGAGATGTTTTTGAGCATATTTTAAGTTCCCTATACTTTAACTTTATTTTAGAGCCTTGAAATGGGGTTAACGGGGCTTAAAAGTGCAAAAAAATCAAGTTTTACAAGTGCAGGGACCATTTTTGAAATTTCTGGCAGATACATTGAACTTGGTCCATTTTTGAGATTTTGATGGTTTTAAACCATGGTTTTGCACCCTATGGTCTGGTATTTGATGGTTTTACATGTTCCCATGGTATTCTAAAACCTGGGCCCAAGTGTAAGGCCATGATTAAAGCACGGTTCTCGATAAAGGATCTTAACGGTGGACCGAATCCTATATATACCCACCTCATTTTCATTCTTTCCTCACACATGATCTAATTTTCTCTAAGTTGAAGCTCAAATGCTTCATACCTGAGAATTTATAGATCATATCTTCCTAGCTTGGACCCTTTGTAAGCTTCTTTCGTTCTTTTATGCGTTTTTAAGCGTAAAAGTCAAACAGTGTTTGACTTTCTGCTTTGACCAGTCTATGGTCAACATGAAGTTCGTTTGAACTTCGTAACATGAACGTAATCACGATGGTTATAGTCTCTTGTGACTATACCTATTGATTACCACGTTATTTAGGCGTAGTGACGATTCATAGTTTCGGTCAAAATGCGTATTCTTGCGTATTTTGCAACCAAACTATTCTTGGGTATCAAGACCCTTTGTCTTGATATCAAACTTTTTTTTAAACTTTGTTAAACATGTTTTAACATGTTTAACTCGTCACTTTTAGATTAGTGCTTATATAGGGTCGTAAGATAAGCGGTCTAAACCACCGCTTAGACTTTCGAACCCGACCCATTTGGTCAATCAGTAGGATTCGACCAAACATATTTTGTGACCATAGTTGTATAGGGAATAACCTTCGGAGGTTATACCTTATGGTCACTTTGTTTAAGTAGTTGTATGATAGGTAGTTTATATGCCTTAGGAAAATGACCAAAATGCCCTTTTTATGCATAATTAATATTTAAGCATATGTAACCCAAACTTTTGTCATTTAACTGATTATGCAACATAATTAAACATGTTTAGGCATATAATACTTGTCATAGGACTAGTTAGGCGGTCCGAACGCGTTTTACGCGAACGACGCGTTAAAGTAGCGTAAGCTACCTAAACGGGTCGTAATGGGTCGTAAGCACTTAGGTTAGGTTTCGTTTTAGTATGTAGGCTTTGTTAAACCATGTCATATGAGATCCATTACTCATTTGGTTTACGAAACCTCATCCTATCTGATCTTCCGATTTAGGTCCGGTTTATTTACTTAGTTACCTATATTAGGTGTCATTTGATTCCGTGATCCCTCTAGCTTGCTTGGTAGTTGTTCAAAACTTCTAAGCACTCTCAAGTGAGTACATAGTCCCCTCTTTTACTGTTTTCAATGTTTTGGGGTGAAACATGTGTACCTATTTGTTATGTTCATGATTTCAAAGTGTAAATTGATTATACATGTTAGTACTTATCTTTTGACAAACTGAATGATTATTTATGGTTTAAGCACTGTAGGATTGAGATTCGATCTAAACGAGTCTATCAGAAGAGTTCTAATGCAAACCAAAGGCGGAATTCAGTGATTTGGACTTGATTACAGCTTGATTCACACACAGATTCACTTTAACTGTCTTATATATTGATTTGAAAGCGTTACAGATCATACGACACTTTAGCAGGACCTCTGCTCTGGAATCACAACCGTTACAAATGAATGGTCAGGTATATATAGGTGTGACCATTTCGCATGGAATGGACAAGATCCAT
This sequence comes from Helianthus tuberosus, assembly GCA_030545235.1. NCBI lineage: Eukaryota > Viridiplantae > Streptophyta > Magnoliopsida > Asterales > Asteraceae > Helianthus > Helianthus tuberosus. The sequence goes on from CM060393.1 coordinate 152,519,411, forward strand.
TTCGTGCGAAATGGACAATGACCATTTCGTACGAATTGGCTTCTCCCATTTTGTGCGAACTGGTTCAACACCTCTGAAATTCTATTATCTAGCCTACCGAGCTCCGTTCTATCCAATCTAGATACAAGACTCGATACAAGACGAAGTCGACAGACAAATGCACCAACAGACTCCCCCTTGGATGTTGACGAAGTCTTCGGTGTCGAGTATTCAGCATGACAAGTCTTCAGTCTTGATCAGTCTTCATGCTCTTTCTAAAGTATCTGACATTGTAAGCTTCCTTCAATCTTTTATCTTCTTCTATCAGCAGCTATCCTCCCCCTTGGATGTTGATCTAATCTTCAATCTCCTCTTTCTCTCACTCATCAGCAACATCAGCTTCTGTCTTGATCATAGATCTCGGATCAGAAACTGGCTCTTACATTTTCAGACTCCCCTTTGCTAGCAGACTCCCCCTTAAGTTGTTCCGGGATCGCAGTCTGACATAGCACTTTCACAGGTTCAGAACGTCTCCTGGCTTTCCGTAGCAACAGGATCAGGAACCTGGCTCAAATCTGCATATCTTCAGGAGTCGAAACCTAGCTAACCTGCACATCCTCTACCCAAAACATAAGTTTCACAATTATTGAGATTTAACAAATTTAGAATCCCTGCTAACCACTTGTAATCGAAACATTTAAATTTGGTTTCAACTTAATGAACCATTTAATCGTTTCAAAATCAATTCTCATTTCATACAAACTCTCCTAACATGTTGTTCATCATGTTTAGCACTTGGAATTTTGAAAATCAGCTTTCCAACATCAGTTGTCGAAAATAATATGAAATAAAATCTTTTTGAATTTTCAAAATTTTATGCTAAAACACTCCGAAAATATTTTTGGATTTTTTTAAAGAAAAACAGTAAAGAAATATTTACAGACAATATTTTTGTGAGTTTGTGTAAGAGGATCATATCAGTTTTTGAGACAAATCACTTACACCGTTAAGCTTTAAACATTTTAAGTTCTCAACGATTCACGTAGATTGTCAGTATACTGATCCACTTAAATTTTCACACAAAGTTCAACTGTTTCGAGATACGAAATTAGTGTTTTAAGCACTTAAACTTATTCGCGTGTCCTACCTCAGAATATACTCCCGTATCCAGACTCCTATATTCAGTCTTACATGTGAGTGTACACTAATGATATCTGTAAACGGGTAAATGCGAAACCATGAGAGCTCAGGCTATTGCTTCCGCAAAATCAGAGAGATGATGGTTCGACTTTAGGTGTGTTCCCTTTAGAGAATCTTTTCTTCAACAACACATGATTAGCATTTTTCAATGTTTCATCATTTTTTATGCTGAGGTGGGCGTTATGATTAAAGCAATGCAAAGCATTATAAAAGGACGACTAGGCTATTGCTCCCGCAAAATCAGAAGTCCTGATATAATACCCCAGATATCACCACGCACAAAGACCTAGTATGTCAGAAATAGAAATCCCTTCAAACTAGATTTCACGGGTTACCTGTATATCCGAGAGATGTTCCCCACGAAATAAGCAAGTATGATATTTAGGTTTATATCTAAAAAACAATCTACTGAATGTATAAAAACCTACTGGCATATCATCCGTGAGATCGTTTATCCCATTTGACTTTCCAATTCTTTACCGTGTTGTGATAGTCCACTGATGTACTATCATTTCCTCTTTCTCACAACAAAACTCGTTTTCATTTTCTCATGTTTTTGTTGTTTTTCAATATTTTTCAATCAAAAATGAGTTTTGTGTTTTTTCAAATTTTTGAAATTTCTAAAATTTTTACTCCCCCTAAAATCAAAATTATATTTCAAATTTTGATTTTCAAGGAAAATTTGAAAACAAACTGTACAAATAAAATGACAACTGATTCGAATTGCATCAATTCGCCATCTACTTGGCATAAACAATCAGAACTCCCCCTGACAACAAACTATTTTCCCATTATGATTTCAAAACACTTAAGTTTGTTTTAATCAAATGGTTTTTCCGGAAAATAAGTTTTGTTGATTTTACCACTTGTAGGATCGGGGATCATTCATCACTTTGTTTTCTAATTACTTGTAAGAAAGTTAAATCAAGTTCAACTTAATGACCTTGATTAACCACTTGTAGGTTCTTATCAACAAAAGCCACTTGTAAATCGAAATATGACAATTTGCCAATTTCTCAAGAAAGATGCCGATTAATGCTCCACGATTACCAACTTGGGAGCTCCGGCAAGTCAGGATTTTAAGTAGAGAATGTTGTCACCCAAGCCTGACTAGTCTTGGGTGATTATGAATCATCTTTAATCCACCATCTTTTTTATTTATAAAACTCTTTTGCACTTTTTACCTTCCCATCGACCTTCTTCCCAAAAATATGTAATGTTTTATCATTAAAAGCTTTTTCAGCATCAAATTCTTTCTCATCAGAGAAGAATTGATCTGAAATCTCAACCTTCCCAACTTTTTGTTTAAAATTTTCAGCCCTCAATGGTGGAAAGTTGACTTCATCCATTGAAGGAACTGAATTTTCATCCTTTTTCACAACAAATGACTCCTCTGACTTTGACGAGTCAGATTCATTGTCAGAACTAACATCTGAATTTTTAACAACCCATTTTTGTTTGTTCAAATTGACTCTTCTTTTGTAAAAGCATTTCGAACTTTCACCTATTTTGAAAGTCGAATCTTTGAACTTTTTAAAACTTTCTGTTGATTGTTTCTTTTCATCAACACATTTCTTTTTCAACTTCGAGTTAGAAGAAAATCCCTGTTTTGTGTTGGTGGACTTTGGGCAATTCCAAGCAATGTGTCTAACTTCTTGACATTTGAAACAAGTTCTTCTGTCTACTCTTGGTGCAGATTTTTTCAAAACATTATTTTTCTTTTCTGCGAGAAACTCTTTGTTTGACTGTTTTCTAAACAGTTTCTCCTTTTCTTCTTCTGAACTTGTACTTGAAACAAATTTTGTTTTTGGTTTATAAGTTTTCTCATTTTTATGATTTTCTGGTGGAATAAAACCCAAACTTTTCTTTTTCAAATTACTGTTATGGTTTGGTTTCTTTTGAAAACCAGAGCCAGAACTGTAACCTTTTTTCTTGTTCAATCTTTGTTGAACTCTTGAAGTGTATTTTTTAGGTTTTTCATTAAGATTTACATCTTTTATTTCAGAAATATTAATTTCTTTTAATTTGAAAACCTTTTTGATCTGTTCAGTTTTAACACTTCTTATTGGAAATTCTTCATCAGAAAATAATTTGTCAGAATCATTCAAAGTATATGCAACTTTGAATATTTCGTCATTCAAATTATTCTTTGACATTAGAAAATCTTTATTATAAACCCTTTTAACCGGTGAACTCGGACTGTTGTCTGATGAACTCGACGTTTCAGATTTAGACTCCGACTTTGACTCTTCATCTTTATCCAACACCTGATCGACCACTTTCTTAACTAACTCGGACTCATGATCAGTGTCAGACGCTGAAAATGTGACGTCAATGTTGTCAGGTAATTCATCAGTTGTTTCAGACTTTAACTTTATATTGACTGCCTTTTTGAATTGTTCTGAATCTTGTGTTCTGGGAGAATAACCTTCCCAGATCGGAGGCGTACACTTGTTATACTTGACACTTTGTTTCTTACCAGTATCCGTATCTTCCGACTTCTTATCTTGAAATGCTTCAAAACCTGCAACAATATGATAAACTCTATCAATCAAATAATCAGAACTTGAATAACTCAGCAGCAATCATCTGATTCTTTCATTCTCAATCTTTTCGGTCTCTAATTCTTGCTTCATCTTTGCACACTCATCAATATAATGATTGATGGCTTTCTTCTTAGTCATTAATGTTGAACTCATCATCATCGAAGCAACTTCTACTTCTAAGTTTGTCTTATTCAAACTATTAACCATTCTGTTCAGCACATCATACGATTCTTTTACGTACTTCACATCGAACAACAGTTTTTCCTTCAACTTGTCTAGTTCACTATACTTCTTGTCTTTTTCTTCACAATGTTTGCATGGTTCCAAACATTTTAGACAAGGTTTCGTGACTTCTACAATCTTTTCAACTTCGATAATCTTTTCAACTTCGATAATCTTTTCAACTTCGACTATCTTTTCAACTTCGACTATCTTTTCAACTTCGATGATTTTTTCAACTTCGAGGATTTTTTCAACTATCTTTTCAGTCACCATCGGTAATTCATCAAATACTATCTTTACTTCATTCTCTTCAACCTCAATCTTCTCTGTCAATTTTTCTTCAACTTTTTCTTTTTCAGCTTCCATTTTTGCGTTTTCTTCAGCAACCCTTCTTGCTTCAATTTCCTCTTCTACAATCCTTCTTGATTCCAATTCTTTCTTCAGTCTAGCAGCCTTTTTCTCATTCAACATCTCGATCTTATCTGCAAAAAACAAATTAAAACTATAAGGATCCAATTCTAATCTAGCGTTTTTAATATACTCTTCCTCATTATCAGTGTCTTCATCACTTTCTTATGACTTGAAAATCTTCTTTCTTTTTGGCTTAGATTTGACTGATTCTTTTCCCTTTTCATTCTTGATACCGACAGTTTCAGCAACTGTAACTACCACAGCTGGTGCAGTAGCAAAGGCGTTGAAATCAAAACCAAAAGCATTGTAAAACTCGTTTTCCATGTTTCAGTAAAAAAGATTTCACAAATTCACAAAGCTCAAATGAACTGAAGTTTCAAACGGACTGGATCAATTGAACTGGAATTGTTTTACACGACCTGAAAACGTTCAATCCGTACGATTTGGTTCAAAGCTCAAACGAACTGATGCCTTTCAAGAGAACTGATCACACTTAAAACGAACTGATGAACCTTCGAACAATCTGAGCTATTGAAAAAAGCTTTCAAGATCTGACACGCTCACATGTACTGACACACAACTTTGAATACTCAAACCTTATTGGACCTCTCAACTATAATCACATGAATCCTAAAAGTCACATGCAATGTATGAATTTATGTAATAAATGGCCGACAATTTTAATTCACAACTCAATTCTCATTGGGCCGCTCCATAAATCTGAATCATATTAAGGTATGATTGGGCCGATAAAAGAATTAATCAAATTCAATTTTCATTGGGCCGCACACAACTCATTCAGTCAAAGCACATGGGTCAGTGAATATTCATATGCAAACTTGATTTCAAAACAACCTGATGTGATGTTCAAACGATTTGGGATGTATCATACAGTTTGAATCACTTCGTACGACCTGAGAGACTATTTCAAACGAACTGACAATATCCCAAACGATCTAACAGTTCACTTCGTACGACTTGATGAACTTTCACGCGAACTGAGGTCAATTTCAAACGACCTGACTAGAACTCACACGCACTGGTGCTGATGTCACACGATTGGGTATGTTTTTGACAAAATTGATCAAGATTTAGGTCGAATTAGGGTCTAATTCTTTCAAGGATTGTTTAAAACTGTATTTCGCGTATTATATCAAGAAATTAGTCCATTTTAACCATGAAAACTCCGTTAATTTTGAAAAATGTGAAGAAGAATGAGTAGAAGTCAGAAATTTTGATGAAAAACGGTGAAAACAAGCTGAAATGGTAAGAAATCTTCCTCCTGAGCTCTGATACCACTTGTAGGTTTAAACGAGTCTATCAGAAGAGTTCTAATCCAAACTAAAGGCGGAATTCAGTGATTCGGACTTGATTACAACTTGATTCGCACACAGATTCACTTTAACTGTCTTGTATATTGTTTTGAAAGCGTTACAGATCATACGACACTTCAGTAGCACCTTGGCTCTGGAATCACAACCGTTACAAATAAATGGTAAGCTCAGGTATATATAGGTGTGACCATTTCGCAGGGAATGGACAAGATCCATTTCGTGCGAAATGGACAATGACCATTTCGTACGAATTGGCTTCTGCCATTTTGTGCGAACAGGTTCAACACCTCTAAAATTCTATTTTCTAGCCTACCGAGCTCCATTCTATCCAATCTAGATACAAGACTCGATACAAGACGAAGTCGATAGACAAATGCACCAACAAACACTAATTTTTCAAAGATTATAAAATTAATTGTTGGATTGTACTTATTTTATACATTCACCAGACCGATTGGTAGTATGATATAGCGCTATAGGATTTGACACCCCATTCCTGTTGTCATGGAATGTCAGAAACTGATATTTTATCCAAATAGGGATTGCCTTTGTGGTATTTCTATTGTCTCAAAGGTGTATTTTGATGCACTCAGGTCTGAATGAATTCTTAAATCACATTTTTATTGTATATTTAGTTATACTCCCAAAAGTATAGTTTGATATGCCCTCATGTGTGATATTGTACAAAACCAACATATATTTTATAAATTATTAAAACATAGTTTGATATGTTATTTATAAAACCAAAACATAGTTTAATATGTTATTTATAAAACCAAAACTTAGTTTAATATTGTTACACCCCGACCACGTAAAACAACAAAGCGTGGCGGAAACGTCGGGGGGGTGTTGTAACAGAATTATTGTTTCAAACCATGGATACAAAGAGTCTCGTTTTATTAAATATTAAACATTGTCTTAAAGTTAAACAAGCAAATCAAACATAGACTATTATCGTTAATAAATCACTAAGGCCTCGTCCAGTCCTAAGTTAGCATGCATCCTATTCCTAATCATCATTAAGCAACATCACCTGAAACATATGTAAAAACAAAGTCAGCAAAGAAATGTTGGCGAGTACATAGGTTTTGTGAGAGTGTCAGATTCATGGCTCGTTTACATATTGAAATAACTCGTACAACTTCGTTAATCGATAGTAGAAAACCCTTTTTTGTAAAATGTTTGTATTGTAAAATGAATAACCAAGTCGAAACAGATTGATTACCAGTTATAAATCTTGTTGCCATGAATCTTAACACAAAACATTTGTTTTCGTAAACCAAATCGTAAACCGTTCTTGTAATAAAACTCGTATGGTTTATATTGTTTAGTAAACCTCGTTGTGTAACATCGTTTAACTCGTTCTCGTTATAGATCATCGTTCACTTGTTTAAATCGTTCATAATCGTTCTCGTTTTAGTTGTGAAAACTACTTTTGGTCGTCTCACTAATAACATTCAAACCTTTGTGACTCGTTCATCGTTCAACTCATTCTCGCATTAACAAACCTCCAAAGGGTAAGTTAACAATCATCAGATTTAGTCGTTACGCACTTAACCCACACATAACCATGGGTCGAGTTTGATAACGGGATTTGTCGGATCCTATGGTACCATAACCTAATACTGGTCGGTTTGGCCGAAATTAATGAATGTCATTCGTTATGTAATTACAACCAACAAGCTCGTTCACATTATCGAAATCGTTATTAGTTTAGTATAAACCATCTCAATCGTTTTGAAACCGTCGTTAAAATATCGGAATCATCTTGATACATATGAATCACCCCAAAACAATCGAAAATAGTAAAAAGAGGGGATCTATGTACTCACCTTCTGTTGATGCACAAGAATGTCTGTTGACTGCATCTTCATCAAGTCTTAAATCAAGAAAGTCAAGATTGGAACTTAAGAGTCAAATTAGGGTTTAGTTTTTGATTTAGGAAGTGTTTACAAGGGGTTCCGTTTGAAACTGTTGTTTAGATGAGGGTTCCGTTTGAGATTAAAGGGTTCCATTTGAACCAGGCCGTTTGAGATAGGGTTCCGTTTGAACCATTATGTTAAGTTCAAACGGAAGGGTATCATGTCTATAAATAGAAGTGTGCTAGTCTCATTTGAAACGAAACGGTACAGAACGGTTGTGTGTGAGCGAAGGTGCTGCCAAATTTTTGTTAGAAAACATTGTAAAAGCTCACGGTTGATAATAGAAAGAAAGATTAAAGGATACAAGTTGTTTTGGACGTTGTTTACTTTGATTCCGCCTTAGTAATCGATGTTGAACTACCTTAACTGACTTTCAGGGTCACGTACACGATCCAACACCTTCGGGTGCGTTTTTAAATGTTAACACAATCCCTCAAATTGTTTATCCACCCTAAATTAAATAAGAATGATTTTAATAATCAAAAATCCACACTTTGACATGCAAAATACTACTTATGTCATTTCTGTTTTAATATATATGAAACTGGACTGTTTTCGGACATTTAAATAAAATATTTAACTTATTCCAAAAATTCCCAAATTTTTACAGAACGTCTTACATGAACCAAACATTATTGTGTAAAAATATCGGGGTCCAGTTCATTATCAGTATTTTATAGAAAATCGTTTACCGGACTGAAGTCAGATTCCTCTTTTTCTGACCGCAATTCACGGAATAATTTATTTAAAATTCTTCGTAAGTCCGATTTACGAAAATCCAGTGGGAGAATTACAAATACATCAGTGGTCATTTATAGTACAAATTTTATGGGCCAATTCTACACAGAACTCAAGTTATGACTAAAAACATTTCACCTATTTACTGTAGTAAAAACACAGCTCTAGCTGCTGTTATGAAACGGGTCTTTAAAAATAGTAAACGAAGTCCAAAAATTATGATTCCAGTGGAATTTTTTTCGTTTTTCGAAAATACATAATTTAGGCTTTAGAAATTCTGTTTTTAGACTTGTTATGGTCTGTTTACAACCTGTTGAAGTCGGCTGAAAATGTAACTCAGCATGTTACTTTGTGGTTTAAACATTACTAAACCGTATTAACAAGTGTCCTAACAACGGGTTTGTCAAGGAATCAACGATCAATCGTCATGGATGCTTTGACCAACCCTAAACCAACAAGTTTTCATCTTAAAGTCTCATTCTTATGTAAAGATTATGTAACTTTTATGTTCATGATTTTTGTTTAACACCTTTTAGTGTTCTTATGAAATAAACATCATTCTACAAATATTAGCCATAAAAAGTATGATGATCAAGGGTAAACCGAGACTTACTACTAGCACAAGGCTAGGGTAGAATTCTAGTGCAAGGATTATGAGAAAAGGATGATGAATCAAGCTAGAACAAGGCTCCTTTGAATGCTACTCAACTTGCAACCTCCATGGATCACCTTTGGATATCCATACTAGCTTGAAGGTTGCTAGAAATGGTGTTGAATCTTCAAGAACAAGACTTGAAGATATGAATGTAGAGAGAGAGAGGGATGGGGACGGTTTGGGTGAGGGAGAGAGAGTGGGAGTTTGAGTGTTGTGTGAAGTGTGATGATATGGTGGTATTTATAAGCAAACAAAATCTTATAATATCTAAAGAAAATCAAAAGAAATCAAGAATATCAAATCAAATCTTTGAGAAATCTAGACAAAATATTTTTGTGATCTTTGAAAGATATGGAGTGATATGTAGAGATTTGGTGGAGATTAATAAAAGATTCATGTAGGTTAAAATCAGGTGTTTAACTGGATACCGCGTATTTTATCTAGCGTTTAAATCCTGGTTTATGGCATTCTAAATTATTTTTATTTTTCTATAAAAATAATCTCGCCAAAATATTACTGAAATAAATTTCAGTTGCCAAGATTTGCTGCGTTGTCGCCGTTTTACAGTAGAAGTACTGTGTTGCGGTACGCGCTTAAATTTGAAAAAAAAATCGTTTCAAGCGGTTTAGTTTATTTTTCAACATGGATCTGATTAAAAATAAAATTTTAATCATAACGGAATATTTTTGGGATTTAAATATTATCCGGGCGGTCACCAACGTTCGTTTCGCAGTTTTGTCGTAAATAGTTCTTTTGGTTTAAATAAACATGTTTTTGCCATACCGAATCCTTCGAAACTTATTTCTAGGTTATGTAAAGGATATTTAGGGTATGTTTAGCTTATGTCACAGTTCCGGAGTGTACGTCGCGTTAAACTGATTGCATTTATGCACCAGTTTGCGTATAACCTTCCAGAAAGTGATTTAAAGCTTGAAAACGGAATCGAACCAAATTGTAAAATAATTAAACACAATTGCACATATAATAACACCAAAACACATATAATAACACCAAAGCATATTGTTTTATTGATAACTGACATTGTTTTACATTATACGATTATTACAGAACACAGTTATCACAGTCTCCCCTACTTTAGGAAATTTCGTCCCGAAATTTTATTTAGAGGAATCTTGTGAAAAAAAATGCGGATATTTCATCTTCATCTGGTCATTATGTTCCCAAGTAAACTCGGGGCCACGTTTGGACTCCCAGCGAACCTTGACCAAATGAATCCGTTTGTTCTTCAACTGTTTGTATGTACGGTCCACTATCTCCACAGGTTTCTCGACAAAGTGCATCGTTTCATCAATTTGAATCTCGTCGAGAGGAATGTGAAGATCAGCATCAGCTAAACACTTTCGCAAATTGGACACGTGAAAAGTCGGATGAACATTCCCTAGTTCTGGAGGTGGCTCTAGTCGATAGGCAACCTTTCCAATTCTTTCAATAATCTTAAATGGTCCAACATATCGTGGTGCAAGTTTTCCTTTCTTTCCAAATCTTACCACTCCCTTCCAAGGCGACACCTTGAGTAGGACACGGTCTCCGATTTGAAATTCCATGGGCTTGCGTCCCAAATCTGTATAAATCTTTTGACGGCTTCTAGCGGTCACAAGATTATCGCGGATTTTCTTGATTTTGTCTGTTGTTTCCAGAATGAGCTCGGGTCCAGTAAGCTGAGCTTCACCGATCTCATTCCAACAGAGGGGTGAACGACATTTTCGACCGTAGAGAGCTTCGAATGGTGCCATCTTAATGCTAGCATGATAACTATTATTGTATGAGAACTCGATCAATGGCAAATGAGAATTCCAATTACCACCAAAGTCTATCACACATGCTCTAAGCATATCCTCTAAAGTTTGAATCGTCCTCTCAGATTGACCATCTGTTTGGGGATGATAAGCAGTGCTTAGATTCAGTTGGGTTCCCAAAGCAGATTGCATGGTCTTCCAAAAATGAGATGAAATTTGAGCATCACGATCGGAAATGATATCTAAAGGAACACCATGTCGTGATACAATCTCGTCTACATAGATCTTGGCAAGCTTTTCAGCAGAGAAATCCTCACGGATTGGTAAGAAGTGAGCAGATTTTGTTAAATGATCAACTACGACCCAAATAGCATCGTGACCTTTAGACGTGCGCGGTAATTTAGTAATGAGATCCATTGCAATGTTCTCCCACTTCCATACCGGTATCTCTGGTTGTACAAGCAAACCAGAAGGTCGTTGATGTTCAGCCTTGACTTTGAGACAAGTTAGGCATTTCGATACATACAAGGCAACATCCTTCTTCATACCAGGCCACCAATACTGAGTACGAAGATCCTTCTACATTTTATCAGCACCAGGATGGATAGAATAGCGAGACTTATGAGATTCGTCCATTACCAAGGTGCGAAGATCGTCCTGATTCGGAATCCACAGACGATCATCAAAATAGAGTAAACCATCGTCTTTCCTTTCGAGTTTAAGCTCAAGTTGAAGCGGTAGCTCATATTTCAATAAGTCTTTGATCACACAAGATCGTTGAGTTTGAAGAACACGAGATTGAATATCAGATAGAGTTCGAACAGAATGAAGCTTGACTCGTTCCTTTCGACTAAGCGCATCGGCTACGACATTCGCCTTACCAGGATGGTAGCGGATCTCGCAATCATAATCGTTTAAGAGTTCAACCCAACGTCGTTGCCTCATGTTCAGCTCCTTCTGATTGAGAATATGCTGGAGACTTTTGTGGTCTGTGAAAACCACACACTTCGTTCCATAGAGGTAGTGTCTCCAGATTTTAAGCGCAAAAACCACAGCTCCTAACTCAAGATCATGAGTCGTATAGTTCTTCTCGTGAACTTTCAACTGTCTAGACGCATACACTATGACTTTACCTCGTTGCATAAGAACGCAACCAAGTCCTAGATTCAACACGTCACAATAGACAACAAAATCTTCATTTCCCTCAGGTAGAGATAAAACAGGAGCATCACAGAGCTTCCGTTTCAGCGTTTGGAACACTTCTTCTTGCTTAGGTCCCCACTCAAAAGGCTTATTCTTCTGCGTCAAAGCAGTGAGTGGAACCGCGATCTTTGAAAAGTTAGAAATAAATCGTCGATAATAACCAGCAAGACCAAGAAAAGAACGAACTTCTGTAGGTGTCGTCGGTGTATTCCAATCCTTAATTGCAACAATCTTGGATGGATCTATGTGAATACCCTGCTCGTTGACAATATGACCCAAGAACTGAACTTCTTTAAGCCAGAATTCACACTTGGAGAATTTAGCAAAAAGTTGTTCCTTCTTCAAAAGTTCCAAGGTCAAACGAAGGTGGTGCTCGTGATCGGCTCGAGACTTTGAATAAATAAGAATATCGTCGATGAACACAATGATGAACTTATCTAAGTAAGGTTTACAAACCCTATTCATTAAGTCCATGAAGATAGCTGGGGCATTTGTCAAACCAAAAGGCATGACAGTGAACTTGTAGTGCCCATATCTCGTACAGAATGCAGTTTTGGGGATATCTTCTTCGAACACGCGAAGTTGATAATACCCAGATCGCAGATCGATCTTGGAAAAGCATGAGGCACCTTGCAGCTGGTCGAAGAGATCATCAATTCTAGGTAGGGGATATCGATTCTTGATGGTAAGCTTATTAAGCTCACGATAATCGATACACATTCGAAAAGATCCATCTTTCTTTTTCACAAAGAGCACAGGAGCTCCCCAAGGCGAAAAGCTCGGATGGATGAATCCTTTATCAGACAACTCTTGAAGCTGTTTCGATAACTCTTGCATTTCCAACGGTGCAAGACGATAAGGTGCTTTCGCAATCGGGTTGGCATTGGGTACAAGGTCAATATGAAACTCGACTTGACGAGCTGGAGGTAAACCAAGCAGTTCATCGGGAAACACCTCTGGATAATCCCGAACAATCGGAATATCCTGAATATTCTTGCTCTTGCCTTTCTCCTCGGTGACATGTGCCAGGAAAGCAACATATCCTTTTCGCAAACATCTTTGGGCCTTTGTACATGACATAAGCTTCAAACCACCTGATGGCTTCTCTCCACGAACTTCTAGAATATCGCTAGACGGAAGAGGAATACAAACAATCTTATCGAAACAAACCACCTCAGCATGATGTTTGGTTAACCAATCCATCCCCACGATAATATCAAAACTCCCAAGTTGCATCGGCGTGAGGTTGATGGGAAAAAGATGGTTATCAAGGTTTAACTGACAATCACGAATAACAGAATCGAGAACAAGAATTTTACCAGTAGCAACTTGGACAGATAAGGGTTTCCTCAGTTTAGTTCTAGGTATCGCAAGCAAATGTTCAAAAGATAATGAAACAAAACTTCTATCGGCACCAGAATAAAAAAGAATGGATGCAGGTCGATTGTTAACAAGAAACGTACCATTGACAACGAGGTTGTCAGCTCGCTCCTCGTTTGCATTCAGATTGAATACTCGTCCACGAGGAGGATTCGCATTCGCATTGACATTGACATTCACGTTCGGATTTGCATTTGCATTTGCATTTGCCAACCTCGGACAATTGTTGCAGAATTGACCAAGCTCTCCACAATTGAAACATGGTCCCGGTGGGAATCTAGCAGCATTCCCCTGAACTGGAGCTTGATTCTGAACAATCTGATTCTGACCCGAACGACAGACGTTGGCCAGATGCCCAAGCTTACCACACGTTGTGCATTGTCTACAAGCTTGTTGTGCAACATGATGACCGTTGCAACGAGTACAATGAGGTGCGGTACCAGCATATGCTTTCTTCGCAGGCTGTTGAGCTGGTGGGTTCTGAGGGTTCGGAGCAGTTTGTGAAGTTACTGCAACATTCAGAGCACCCTTTCGCTTTCTTGACTTCTTCGATGACTCACCTTCTTTACCCTTACCCTTCTTCTTGTCCTTCCCAGAATCAGTCGCCTTCTTTTTATCATCCTTGCGGGTGAGTTTACCCTTCCTGACTTAAGACTCAGTCAGGGTAGCAGACAACTCGATCGCTTGACGAAGGGTAGTAGGATTAACACCGGTCACAATATCCAGAATAGAATGGGGTAGACCATCGATATACCTCTCTATTGCTTTCTCCAACGGGGTAACCATAGTAGGACACAAAAGACTGAGCTCCTCAAATCGATCCGTATACGCACGGTGTTCTCCCCCATCTTGTTTTAGATCGTCAAACTCTCATTCCAGGGCTCGAATTTCATGACGGGGACAGAACTCTCTCATCATGAGAGCTCGAAGCTCTTCCCATGTTTGTGCCAACGCTACTTCGGCACCCCTATCGCGCATCACTCCGTTCCACCAAGTAAGAGCACGCTTCTCAAACACACTTGATGCAAATTCAACCTTAGGCCCATTCGGACATTGCACATGTCTGAATGTGTTCACGATACTTTCGAACCATTGAAGGAGTGCAGTCGCTCCTTGTGACCCAGAAAACTTTAGTGGCTTTGCAGAATTGAAACTCTTAAAATTACATTGTGCATTATTATTATTGTTGTTGTATAGCTCGTGGATTTGGGTCACAACGCCTGGAAGCACAGCAGCCATTTGATGAGTGACAAGGGTTGCAATTTCTTCAGCAGTAAAAGATTGTGCATCACGTCGAGGAGGCATTGTCTAACAAGGAAATATGAGAAACGAGTGAGGTTGATAATTAGGAAAAACAAAGAGGTATTGAAAATATCGATGAAATGTAAGGAAGGTGATCATTTGTTCGTTACCTCGAACAAACAAACGACACGCAGTGACTAATCAAAGTAATGAATCAAAATAATGTATCGCGAAGACATGCTCGCCTATAAGTGAACACTCACCCCAAGAGTTCCCAGGTAAGAGTGACTGGTCCAATTATGTGGATTTGTACAAACACTCTAGCCTTAGACAGAAAACTCAGGGTACAGGCATTCACTCTTCCAGTTTGCACATGTTCACATTATTTAGACCCAAACTTTGACGAGATTTTGAAAACTCAGAAGGCACTAAGCCAAAATGAGTCAAACTGGGAGGGTTCAAAACCTTACAACAGAGGGTTCAAAACCTTACAACAGAGGGTTCAAAACCAATTAATCAATCATCCTAGAACGAGTGATTAATTTTCGAAACAAATTCGGATTTTGTTAAAAAAAAAATTCTAAACGCAAATAAACTTGTGTTGGGGTGCTAGAAAGTTATAGTCTAGGTCAAAATTTTACTAATAACCTAATTCCCTATAACCATTGGCTCTGATACCAACTCTTTTGTCACACCCCGACCACGTAAAACAACAAAGCGTGGCGGAAACGTCGGGGGGTGTTGTAACAGAATTATTGTTTCAAACCATGGATACAAAGAGTCTCGTTTTATTAAATATTAAACATTGTCTTAAAGTTAAACAAGGAAATCAAACATAGACTATTATCGTTAATAAATCACTAAGGCCTCGTCCAGTCCTAAGTGAGCATGCATCCTATTCGTAACCATCATTAAGCATCATCACCTGAAACATATGTAAAAACAAAGTCAGCAAAGAAATGCTGGCGAGTACATAGGTTTTGTGAGAGTGTCAGATTCATGGCTCGTTTACATATTGAAATAACTCGTACAACTTCGTTAATCGATAGTAGAAAACCCGTTTTTTGTAAAATGTTTGTATTGTAAAATGAATAACCAAGTCGAAACAGATTGGTTACCAGTTATAAACCTTGTTGCCATGAATCTTAACACAAAACATTTGTTTTCGTAAACCAAATCGTAAATCGTTCTTGTAATAAAACTTGTATGGTTTATATTGTTTAGTAAACCTCATTGTGTAACATCGTTTAACTCGTTCTCGTTATAGATCATCGTTCACTTGTTTAAATCGTTCATAATCGTTTAAAATCGTTCTCGTACAAATCGTTCTCGTTTTAGTTGTGAAAACTACTTTTGGTCGTCTCGCTAATAACATTCAAACATTTGTGACTCGTTCATCGTTCAACTCATTCTCGCATTAACAAACCTCCAAAGGGTAAGTTAACAATCATCAGATTCAGTCGTTACCCACTTTACCCACACATAACCATGGGTCTAGTTTGATAACGGGGTTTGTCGGATCCTATGGTACCATAACCTAATACTGGTCGGTTTGGCCGAAATTAATGAATGTCATTCGTTATGTAATTACAACCAACAAGCTCGTTCACATTATCGAAATCGTTATTAGTTTAGTATAAACCATCTCAATCGTTTTGAAACCGACGTTAAAATATCGGAATCATCTTGATACATATGAATCACCCCAAAACAATCGAAAATAGTAAAAAGAGGGGATCTATGTACTCACCTTCGGGTGCGTTTTTAAATGTTAACACAATCCCTCAAATTGTTTATCCGCCCTAAATTAAATAAGAATGATTTTAATAATCAAAAATCCACACTTTGACATGCAAAATACTACTTATGTCATTTCTGTTTTAATATATATGAAACTGGACTGTTTTCGGACATTTAAATAAAATAGTTAACTTATTCCAAAAATTCCCAAATTTTTACAGAACGTCTTACACGAACCAAATATTATTGTGTAAAAATATCGGGGTCCAGTTCATTATCAGTATTTTATACAAAATCGTTTACCGGACTGAAGTCAGATTCCTCTTTTTCTGACCGCAGTCCACGGAATAATTTATTTAAAATTCCTCGTAAGTCCGATTTACGAAAATCTAGTGGGAGAATTACAAATACATCAGTGGTCATTTACAGTACAAATTTTATGGGCTAATTCTACACAGAACTCAAGTTATGACTAAAAACATTTCACATATTTACTACAGTAAAAACACAGCTCTAGCTGCTGTTACGAAACGGGTCTTTAAAAATAGTAAACGAAGTCCAAAAATTATGTTTCCAGTGCCATTTGTTTCTTTTTCGAAAATACATAATTTAGGCTTCAGAAATTCTGTTTTTTGACTTGTTATTGTCTGTTTACAGCCTGTTGAAGTCGGCTGAAAATGTAACTCAGCATGTTACTTTGTGGTTTAAACATTACTAAACCGTATTAACAAGTGTCCTAACAACGGGTTTGTCAAGGAATCAACGATCAATCGTCATGGATGCTTTGACCAACCCTAAACCAACAAGTTTTCATCTTCACGTCTCATTCTTATGTAAACATTATGTAACTTTTATGTTCATGATTTTTGTTTAACACCTTTTAGTGTTCTTATGAAATAAACATCATTCTACAAATATTAGCCATAAAAAGTAAGATGATCAAGGGTAAACCGAGACTTACTACTAGCACAAGGATAGGGTAGAATTCTAGTGCAAGGATGATGAGAAAAGGATGATGAATCAAGCTAGAACAAGGCTCCTTTGAATGCTACTCAACTTGCAACCTCCATGGATCACCTTTGGATATCCATACTAGCTTGAAGGTTGCTACAAATGGTGTTGAATCTTCAAGAACAAGACTTGAAGATATGAATGTACAGAGAGAGGGATGGGGACGGTTTGGGTGAGGGAGAGAGAGTGGGAGTTTGAGTGTTGTGTGAAGTGTGATGATATGGTGGTATTTATAAGCAAAAAAAATCTTATAATATCTAAAGAAAATCAAAAGAAATCAAGAATATCAAATCAAATCTTTGAGAAAACTAGACAAAATATTTTTGTGGTCTTTGAAAGATATGGAGTGATATGTAGAGATTTGGTGGAGATTTATAAAAGATTCATGTAGGCTAAAATCAGGTGTTTAACTGGATACCGGGTATTTTATCTAGCGTTTAAATCCCGGTTTATGGCGTTCTAAATTATTTTTATTTTTCTATAAAAATAATCTTGCCAAAATATTACTGAAATAAATTTCAGTTGCCAAGATTTGCTGCGTTGTCGGCGTTTTACAGTAGAAGTACTGTGTTGCGGTACGCGCTTAAATTTGAAAAATAGCGTTTCAAGCGTTTTAATTTATTTTTCAACATGGATCTGATTAAAAATAAAATTTTAATCATAACAGAATATTTTTGGGATTTAAATATTATCCGGGCGGTCACCAACGTTCGTTTCGCAGTTTTGTCGTAAATAGTTCTTTTGGTTTAAATAAACATGTTTTTGCCATACCGAATCCTTCGAAACTTATTTATAGGTTATGTAAAGGATATTTAGGGTATGTTTAGCTTACGTCACAGTTACGGAGTGTACGTCGCGTTAAGCTGATTGCGTTTATGCACCAGTTTGCGTATAACCTTCCAGAAAGTGATTTAAAGCTTGAAATCGGAATCGAACCAAATTGTAAAATCATTAAACACAATTGCACATATAATAACACCAAAACACATATAATAACACCAAAGCATATTGTTTTATTGATAACTGACATTGTTTTACATTATACGATGATTACAGAACACAGTTGTCACAAATTTGTTATTTATAAAACCAAAACATAGTTTAATATGTTATTTATAAACCAAAACATAGTTTAATATGTTATTTATAAAACCAAAAGATAGTTAATATGTTATTTATAAGACCAAAGCATAGTTTAATATGTTATTAGTAAAACCAAAGTGTACTTTTGATATACTACTGAAAATTTATTATTTTGACGACTAAAGTATATTTAATATACTATTTGTTTAACGATTTTGGAACTGAAATATATTTTAATATATTACTTATTCGACTTTCTTAAAACCAAAGTATATTTTTATATATATATTGTAACACCTGTGCCTCCACGGCCATCAAACAAATGCCAAACCAATGAAATATTGTATTTCATACTTGGGATTTGTAAAAATATGTGTATCATTTACACATATCAACTCTTGTTCGATTTCAAACTCTAAATCACTTTCTGGAAGGTTATACGCGCACCGATGCGTAAATATAACCAGTTTAATGCAACGAACACTCCAGAATAGTGAAATAGGCTAAACATACCTTAAATAACCTTTACATAACTTAGAAATAAGATTTGGAAGGTTTGGTATGCCAAAATCAAGTTAATTCGTCTACAGGGACTAAATATGACAAACTACGAAAGTATGCCAATTTGAACTGTAACAGACATTCTGGAACATGACCATAAGTTAAACACACCTTAAATATCCTTTACATAGCTTAGAAATAGGCTTTGAGGGGTTCGGTGTGCTAAAATATACTTTTGGGTCATTCAGGGACTAAAAGTGTCAAAAAGCGCACAAGTTTGCACTTTTGCGCATAACTTACGTTCTGAATACATCCGGACATCCAAAAATTTATGTAAGCATGACTATATTATGCTTTAGTGTTTGGCTTAAGAAAAATCCATTCGTTGCGCCATTTGGATCGTTTTTCGCGCTTATGCGCATTCCGTCGTAATTAAGCGAACATCGCGTTCGTACGACCAAACGAACCAACACCCGGCATATTTTTGAGCATGTTTCAAGTCCACAATGTTTAGGCATCATTTTAGGGCCTTAAATTTGGCTTTACGGGCCTTAGAAGTGTCGGAAATGGGCTTAAACACATGCAGGGACTGAAACTGTCATTATGCAAAACTTTTTCTGATCTGTGACTCCCAGGCGGCCCGCCTGAGATTCTACACATGCTGAAGCGGGCCGCGTGGCACCTTCTGACCAGATTAAATGCATCTAACAGCAGATTGCAGCTGGTTGATTCACACCCACACATTCTCACATGCTTAGTCAGATGATAAGGATGATATTTAGCCACCATAAGGTTCCGACACTTGTACGGATGCGATGAAGGCACGATATTCGACAAACGATCCTAACGGTTCGGGTATTCCTATAAATACCCATCCACCCCATTGCTCAAATCACTAGAATTTTGATTTGAGAAACTCTAAGTTGAAACTATTGTTTCATACCTGAGATTTTTGAATCGAAATTAGCATTCGGGGACCCTTCGTAAGTATTCTTTCGTTCTTTTGTTGCTTTTCGAGTCTTTCGAGTCTGAAAGTCAAACTTTGTTTGACTTTCTGCATTGACCAGTTTATGGTCAATGCGAAGTTCGTTTGAACTTCGCAACGTGAGTGTAATCACGTTGGTTATAGTCCCTTGGGACTATGCCTACTGATTACCACGTTGTCTAGGGTCGTAGGGTAAGCGATCTAACAAATCGCTTATACCTCGAACCCGACCCATTTGGTTGATCATTAGGATCCGACCAAACACATTAGGTGACCATAGTAGGTAGGGAATAACCTTCCGAGGTTATACCTTATGGTCGCTTCGTTTAAGTAGTTGTATGATAGGTAGTTTATATGCCTTAGGTAAATTACCAGAATACCCTTTTCATGTATAATTGGTAATTAAGCATATGTAACCTAAACTTTGGTCACATAACTGATTATGTAACATGTTTAGGCATATAACACTTGTCATAGGACTAGATAGACGGTCCGAACGCGTTTCACGCGCACGGCGCGTTAAAGTAGCATAAGCTACCTTAATGGGTCGCGATGGGTCGAAAGCACTTAGGTTAGGTTTCATGTAGTATGTAGGCCTTGTTAAACCATATCATATGAGTTCCAAAACTCATTTGGTTTACCAAGCCTCATCCTATCCGATCTCCCGATTTATGTCCGGTTTATTTATATAGTTTTAGATTGCCGACTGATTTCCGTGCTCCCTCTAGCTTTGTTTGGTTGTTGTTCAAGACCTCTAAGCATTCTCAGGCGAGTACATTATTCCCCTATTTTACTTCTTTCAATTGTTTTGGGGTGACTCATATGTGCTAAATGCTTTCAATGTTATAACGATGGTTTCAAAAACGATTAAGACGATTTATACAAAACTAATAACGATTTCGATAATGTGAACGAACTTGTTGGTTGGGTTACATAACAAATGACATTCATTAGCAATGATCAAGCTGACCAGTATTAGGTTATGGTACCATAGGATCTGACAAATCCCGTTATTTACTACACCCGTAGTTATGTGTGGGTGTTGTGGGTAGCGACTCAATCTGTAATTGTTAATTTATCCTTTGGTAAGGGTTTATTAATGCGAGTTGTTAATTTATCCTTTGGTAAGGGTTTATTAATGCGAGTTGTTAATATATCCTTTGGTAAGGGTTTATTAATGCGAATTGTTAATCTATCCTTTGGTAAGGGTTTACTAATGCGAGTCAAGAAGGTTTGAATGTTATTAGCGAGACGACCATTTAAGTAGTTTCACAACCTAAAACGAATTATACGATTTGGATAAACGATTGGTTTTCACACGATGTTTTAATGATTGGGTAAACGATTGGTTTCAAAGCGATATACGATTGGTTTTTGGTTAAGTGTTTAGATAACGGGACGGGTGTAATGTGATGAAAGCAATGTGGATACGCCGCTGGTACTTCCTATATATAAGTGATTTCATCATATTACATACCGTGGCGTTATTTAGTTCACTTGGGTAAACGATTTTCAAACGATGTCACACAAACGAGGTTTTCGATATGATATAAACTATACGAGTTTTTAACGAGATTTATTAACAAGTTTTATTAACAATTTATTTCTAGATGTTTCACAATTTGCTTTACTAAAACAAATGTTTTTGGGTTAAGAGTCATGGCTACGAGGTTTTATAAACTATAACCCGCTTGATTTGAGTTGGTTAATTAAGTTGCAATATTATACACTTTTCAAAACAAGGTTTTTAATAAAGTATTGCAACATCTAAACTAGCCATGATTTCGACACTCCTACAAAACCAATGTATTCGCCAGCATTTCTTTGCTGGCCTCGTTTTCACATATGTTTCAGGTATTGTTGAATGATATCGATTGATAAGATGCATGCTCACATAGGACTGGACGAGGCTTTAGTGACTCAATAACAATGATAGACTATGTTTAAATTGTGTATTTAGATTTCCAGACGATGTAAATATTCAATGTTTAATAAAACGAAACACTTTTTGTATCCATGGTTATGAAACATTAATTCTGTTGCAACACGCCCCGATATTTCCGCCGCGCTTTGTTGTTTTACGCGGTCGGGGTGTGACAGAAAAGATGGTATCAGAGCCAATGGTTATAGGGAATTAGGTTATTAGTAATGCTTTGACCTAGTCTATAACCTTCTTAGGACCCTAACGCGAGTTTACTTGCGTTTAGTCATAAAACAATATCGTCACCTATCCTTAGGCGACGACCACAACAATAACATAAATTTCAAAACCGCTTTGAAAACTAATCATATGTTCTAGGATGATTGATTACAAGGTTTTGAACCCTCAGTTATAAGGTTTTGAACCCCTTTTGAATTTTCAAACTCTTGCCAAAGTTTTGAGTCTTAAATAATGTGAACACGTGCAAACTGGAAGGGTGAATGCCTGTATTCTGGGTTTTCTGTCTAGGCAAGCACTTCGTATATATCTCATCAGACGCGAGACCAGTTACCTGGGAATTCTTGGGATGAGTGTTCACTTATAGGCGAGCATGTCTTCGCGATACATTATTTTTGACCTATTTACTTTGATTTATCATCCGGGGTCGTTTGTTGCTTTGTAGTAACAAACAAATGACCACTATCCTTGCTTTCATCAGATTTGTTCATCTCATTCTTTTCATCTAATTCTCTCACTCGTTTCATTTCATGTTTCCTCTTTTAGACAATGCCTCCTCGACGCGATGCTCGAACCGATGCTCGGACTTTTACAATTGAAGAACTCGCAGCCCTGATCTCTCAGCAGGTGGCTGCTGTGCTTCCCGGGGTTGTAACCCAAGTCCACGAGATATACAACAACGGAAATAATAACAACAACAATAACGCACAGTGTAAATACAAGGATTTTAACCAGGCTAAACCACTCAAGTTTAGTGGTTCTGAAGGAGCGACTGGGCTTCTTCAATGGTTCGAGAGCATTGAGAATACTTTCCGCCACGTGCAGTGTCCTGACAATCGCAGGGTCGAGTTTTCTTCGAGTGTGTTTCAGAAGAGGGCTCTTACATGGTGGAACGGGGTTATGAGGGATCGTGGTGCAGAAGTTGCTCTAGCACAGACGTGGGCTGAACTTAGGGCCCTTATGATGAGGGAATTTTGTCCTCGTCATGAGCAGCGAGCTTTGGAGAAGGAATTTGATGAGTTGAAGCAAGATAGTGGTGAGCACAGGGCGTACACTGATAGGTTTGAGGAGTTGAGTCTGCTTTGCCCGACAATGGTTACCCCACTCGACAAGGCTATCGAAAGGTACATTGACGGCCTACCTGACACAGTACAAGACATCCTTACTGGTAGTAGCCCTACCACACTCCGTCAGGCTATCGAGTTAGCTGCGACATTGACTGAGTCACAGATTCGGAAGAATAAGTTACACAGAAAGGGTGACAAGGGTAAGAAGCAGGGGTCTGACAAGGAGGATAACAAGAAAGATCAAAACAAGAAGGGTAAGGAAGGTGAGACTTCGAAGAAATCAAAGAAGCGGAAGGGTGCCCAAAATTTTGCTGTTACAGCACAGACTGCTCAGAACTTGCAAAACCCACCGGCACAGCCATCTGCAAAGAAGGCATATGCTGGTACCGCACCACATTGTGCCCGTTGCAACGGTCATCACGTTGCACAACAAGATTGCAAGAAATGCACAACGTGTGGTAGACTTGGGCATTTGGCCAATGTTTGTCGTCTGGGACAAAACCAGGCTGCTCAGGTTCAAGCTCCGGTTCAAGGGAATGCTGCGAGATTCCCACTGGGATCATGTTTCAACTGCGGAGAGATTGGTCACTTCCGCCACAACTGTCCGAGACTGATGAATGCAAATGCTAACGCAAACCCAAAGGCGAACGTCAACGTCAATGTGAATCCAGCACGTGGACGAGTGTATAACATCAATGAGGCAATCAATGATGAAGAACAATTAGTATTTTGAAATCCCTCTGGTTGTTATCTTGTAACATTTAAAGACAATGCGGTTGTTATATAAATAAAAATTTGTGGTTTTATTTTTTAACTAATGCAATTGTATGAATGTTTGATCCAACCTTATGATGTCAACACAAAGACAAAACTACTCGCGTGGTTCTGTCATTCTTATGATCACTTGTGATCTCCCTAAGAACCTCAAACACTTGTTTCTTTTAAATCTAAAGTATCTTATCGTCTTGCACCGTTCGAGATGCAAGAATTATCAAAACAGCTTCAAGAGTTGTCTGATAAAGGATTCATCCGTTCGAACTTTTCACCTTGGAGAAACTCCTGTCCTCTTTGTGAAAAGAAAAATGGATCTTTTCGAATGTATATCGATTAACGTAAGCCTAGTAAGCTTACCATCAAGAATCGATATCCCCTACCTTAAATCAACGATTTCTCTGATCAACTGCATAGCGTTTCATGCTTTTTCAAGATCGATTTGCGTTTTGGGTATCATCAACTTTGTATTCTCGAAGAAGATATTCCCAAAACGGCGTTCGGCACGAAGTATGGCCATTACTAGTTTATAGTCATGCCTTTTGGGTTGACAAACGCTCCAGCCATCTACATGGACTTAATAAATAGAGTCTGCAAGTCTTATTTGGATCAGTTCGTCATTGTTGTTATTGATGACATCTTGATCTATTCATGTCCCGAGCCGATCACGATCAACACCTTCGTTGACATTGGAACCCCTAAAGAAGAAACAAACTTTTCGCTAAATCCTCCAAGAGGAAATTTGGCTTAAAGAAGTTCAGTTTTTGGGTTATGTAGTCAACAAACAGGGTATTCATGTGGATCCATCCAAATTGCTGCAATTAAGGATTAGATTCCTTGTATGCTTTAAATACCTGTGTCCAAAGATAACAAATTTAATGGTCAAATTAAACAATTATGCGAGTATACGATTATGCGATTATGTGATATGTGTTTATGTGTTCTCCTCTATGTTTTTGTGTGTTACAATTTTCAAATCCTCATAGAATCTTTCATATCTTCATATGAGGGATTCATAGTAGGATATTCAAAAGGTACTACCTTAAATCCTTAATGGGCTTCTATGTAATAGTTAAGACCCTTGGATTATATAGTACCACTCCTTGATTCATACGAGACCCTTTGGAGGTCTAGTAAAAAAAAAGGATTGATTCACAATTTGGTTAAAGGACGACATCTAGTGATGTAGCTGGACAGACTCCTTGATAGTCTATTTAGATCATTTATTGATTTAGTCAAAAGGACTCTATGGCGGTCTAGTCACACTCATCACAGGATTGTTCATTTGGTTTTACCCTACATATTATAAAATAGACTGTGTGAACTGTGCAAGGAATTGTCTAATTATGGACGGGTACATAATTGTGAGATTCAGTGCACGGTAACCACAGTAAGATTTATTATGTGTAAGAGCCGATAGTGACAAAAATAACGAAATGAGAACGATGTAATGGAGGTACGGTGGACGCACCAATGACGCTTCATATACTTGTATATAAGTATCCCTCTTACATTGCAATCATGATGTTATTAAAGATTACTAGAAGTTCAGAACCCTAACCAATGTTGTTCGATCTTTTCAACTTCATGTTTTCAAGCTCTCACAAGTTTCCTCTAAATAAATTTCGGGACGAAATTTCCTAAAGTAGGGGAGACTGTAACACCTGTGCCTCCACGGCCATCAAACAAATGCCAAACCAATGAAATATTTTATTTCATACTTGGGATTTGTAAAAATATGTGTATCATTTACACATATCAACTCTTGTTCGATTTCAAACTCTAAATCACTTTCTGGAAGGTTATACGCGCACCGATGCGTAAATATAACCAGTTTAATGCAACGAACACTCCGGAATAGTGAAATAGGCTAAACATACCTTAAATAACCTTTACATAACTTAGAAATAAGATTTGGAAGGTTTGGTATGCCAAAATCAAGTTAATTCGTCTACAGGGACTAAATATGACAAACTGCGAAAGTATGCCAATTTGAACTGTAACAGACATTCCGGAACGTGACCATAAGTTAAACACACCTTAAATATCCTTTACATAGCTTAGAAATAGGCTTTGAGGGGTTCGGTGTGCTAAAATATACTTTTGGGTCATTCAGGGACTAAAAGTGTCAAAAAGCGCACAAGTTTGCACTTTTGCGCATAACTTACGTTCTGAATACATCCGGACATCCAAAAATTTATGTAAGCATGACTATATTATGCTTTAGTGTTTGGCTTAAGAAAAATCCATTCGTTGCGCCATTTGGATCGTTTTTCGCGCTTATGCGCATTCCGTCGTAATTAAGCGAACATCGCGTTCGTACGACCAAACGAACCAACACCCGGCATATTTTTGAGCATGTTTCAAGTCCACAATGTTTAGGCATCATTTTAGGGCCTTAAATTTGGCTTTACGGGCCTTAGAAGTGTCGGAAATGGGCTTAAACACATGCAGGGACTGAAACTGTCATTATGCAAAACTTTTTCTGATCTGTGACTCCCAGGCGGCCCGCCTGAGATTCTTCACATGCTGAAGCGGGCCGCGTGGCACCTTCTGACCAGATTAAATGCATCTAACAGCAGATTGTAGCTGGTTGATTCACACCCACACATTCTCACATGCTTAGTCAGATGATAAGGATGATATTTAGCCACCATAAGGTTCCGACACTTGCACGGATGCGATGAAGGCACGATATTCGACAAACGATCCTAACGGTTCGGGTATTCCTATAAATACCCATCCACCCCATTGCTCAAATCACTAGAATTTTGATTTGAGAAACTCTAAGTTGAAACTATTGTTTCATACCTGAGATTTTTGAATCGAAATTAGCATTCGGGGACCCTTCGTAAGTATTCTTTCGTTCTTTTGTTGCTTTTCGAGTCTTTCGAGTCTGAAAGTCAAACTTTGTTTGACTTTCTGCATTGACCAGTTTATGGTCAATGCGAAGTTCGTTTGAACTTCGCAACGTGAGTGTAATCACGTTGGTTATAGTCCCTTGGGACTATGCCTACTGATTACCACGTTGTCTAGGGTCGTAGGGTAAGCGATCTAACAAATCGCTTATACCTCGAACCCGACCCATTTGGTCGATCATTAGGATCCGACCAAACACATTAGGTGACCATAGTAGGTAGGGAATAACCTTCCGAGGTTATACCTTATGGTCGCTTCGTTTAAGTAGTTGTATGATAGGTAGTTTATATGCCTTAGGTAAATTACCAGAATACCTTTTTCATGTATAATTGGTAATTAAGCATATGTAACCTAAACTTTGGTCACATAACAGATTATGTAACATGTTTAGGCATATAACACTTGTCATAGGACTAGTTAGACGGTCCGAACGCGTTTCACGCGCACGGCGCGTTAAAGTAGCATAAGCTACCTTAATGGGTCGCGATGGGTCGAAAGCACTTAGGTTAGGTTTCATGTAGTATGTAGGCCTTGTTAAACCATATCATGTGAGTTCCAAAACTCATTTGGTTTACCAAGCCTCATCCTATCCGATCTCCCGATTTATGTCCGGTTTATTTATATAGTTTTAGATTGCCGACTGATTTCCGTGCTCCCTCTAGCTTTGTTTGGTTGTTGTTCAAGACCTCTAAGCATTCTCAAGCGAGTACATTATTCCCCTATTTTACTTCTTTCAATTGTTTTGGGGTGACTCATATGTGCTAAATGCTTTCAATGTTATAACGATGGTTTCAAAAACGATTAAGACGATTTATACAAAACTAATAACGATTTCGATAATGTGAACGAACTTGTTGGTTGGGTTACATAACAAATGACATTCATTAGCAATGATCAAGCTGACCAATATTAGGTTATGGTACCATAGGATCTGACAAATCCCGTTATTTACTACACCCGTAGTTATGTGTGGGTGTTGTGGGTAGCGACTGAATCTGTAATTGTTAATTTATCCTTTGGTAAGGGTTTATTAATGCGAGTTGTTAATTTAACCTTTGGTAAGGGTTTATTAATGCGAGTTGTTAATATATCCTTTGGTAAGGGTTTATTAATGCGAATTGTTAATCTATCCTTTGGTAAGGGTTTACTAATGCGAGTCAAGAAGGTTTGAATGTTATTAGCGAGACGACCATTTAAGTAGTTTCACGACCTAAAACGAATTATACGATTTGGATAAACGATTGGTTTTCACACGATGTTTTAATGATTGGGTAAACGATTGGTTTCAAAGCGATATACGATTGGTTTTTGGTTAAGTGTTTAGATAACGGGACGGGTGTAATGTGATGAAAGCAATGTGGATACGCCGCTGGTACTTCCTATATATAAGTGATTTCATCATATTACATACCGTGGCGTTATTTAGTTCACTTGGGTAAACGATTTTCAAACGATGTCACACAAACGAGGTTTTCGATATGATATAAACTATACGAGTTTTTAACGAGATTTATTAACAAGTTTTATTAACAATTTATTTCTAGATGTTTCACAATTTGCTTTACTAAAACAAATGTTTTTGGGTTAAGAGTCATGGCTACGAGGTTTTATAAACTATAACCCGCTTGATTTGAGTTGGTTAATTAAGTTGCAATATTATACACTTTTCAAAACAAGGTTTTTAATAAAGTATTGCAACATCTAAACTAGCCATGATTTCGACACTCCTACAAAACCAATGTATTCGCCAGCATTTCTTTGCTGGCCTCGTTTTCACATATGTTTCAGGTATTGTTGAATGATATCGATTGATAAGATGCATGCTCACATAGGACTGGACGAGGCTTTAGTGACTCAATAACAATGATAGACTATGTTTAAATTGTGTATTTAGATTTCCAGACGATGTAAATATTCAATGTTTAATAAAACGAAACACTTTTTGTATCCATGGTTATGAAACATTAATTCTGTTGCAACACGCCCCGATGTTTCCGCCGCGCTTTGTTGTTTTACGCGGTCGGGGTGTGACATATATTACAAAACTTTTTATCAAAATGTTGTTTTACAAACAACATATTTTATATAAACTCATTTTACTTAGTTATTTATTTACCTATGTATTATTCTGTTATATCATCTGATTTCTTATAAATTTTAGTATGATTTATAAAAGAAAATATTTTTAAGGTTCATGACAATTTTTGATTAAATATATATTTTTTTTAAAACTTATAAGTCATAAATCCTATTATAATAAAACCTATGTATCTCACAGGCATTTTTATGCTGAATTACCTATTTTTACACATGTTTCAGGTGCTGTTATGTGATGATTGTTGATGCATGCTATAGATAGGATGGACTCGTGCCTTAGCGACTTTAAAACTAGAAAGATAATATTTGTATTTATCTGATTTGTAATAAAACAATGAGTTCAATAATTCAATAAAACGAAATTATTTAATCCATGGTTGTGAAACAATGATTCTGTTACAACACTCCCCGACGTTTCCGCCACGATTTGTTGTTTTACGTGGTCGGGGTGTGACAGAGCCAATGGTTATAGGGAATTAGGTTATTAGTAATGCTTTGACCTAGTCTATAACCTTCCTAGGACCCTAACACAAGTTATCTTGTGTTTAGTTTTAAAACAATACTGTCACTTATCCTTAGGTGACAACCACAATAAGAACACAAATCTCGAATCCGCTTTGAAAACTAATCATATGTTCTAGGATGATTTATTATAAGGTTTTGAACCCTCTAAGTTTTCAAATCTCGTCAAAGTTTGGTCTAAATAATGTGAACACGTGCAAACTGGAAGGGTGGGTGCCTGTACCCTGAGTCTTCTGTTTAAGGCTAGAGTGCTCGTACAAATCCAGAGTATCGGACCCGTCACTCTTACCTGGGAACTCTTGAGGTGAGTGTCCACTTATAGGCGAGCATGTCTTCGCGATACTTTATATTGACCCATTTACTTTGATTAATCACCATCTCATTTGTTTGCCTTAGGTAATAAACAAATGATCGCAATTTTTAGGCGTTGTCATTCTGTTTTCATTTCCCTTGTTTCCTCCCATGTCTTCCATTTTCTTCATTATGCCTCTTCATCACAACAACACTTAAGTATCCGAATCAGGTGCTACAATTGCTCAACAAATAGGCCTCGTACTCCAGAAGACCGTTGATTTAGCTATCACCATGACTCGCCTCAGGGATGAAGTCGTACAAGGGAACTGCTCCTTGGTGAAATCAATGCAACCGTCATCATCCGAATCAAATACCCTGTTTTAGATGTACCCACGGTGGACGATGGGCACATTTGGTTAACATGTGCCGCTTTGCTGTCCAAGGCAAAGCTGTTGCAAATCCTGCTGCTTGCAAATCCTGCTGCTGCTCAACCTCTGGCAAGGAAACCTTATGCCGGTACTGCGCTGATGTGCAACAAATGTAATGCACCTCATCGAGCTTACCTGCAGTGTCGTCTGTGTGCATCACATGGACGTCTTGGTCACCTGGAAAATTCTTGTCAATTCAACCCAAACCAAGGTGGTCTAAACCAACCCCAAGTCAACCATGCTCGTATGATCGACTTAACATACGTAGTACCCAACCTTCAAACTCTGCTTCATATGTTGCCTTGGCATATCTAGTACCTCAACCTCATGAACTTTCTACCATGTGTATCGACTTAAGCATGTTTAGTGCAAGGTTTCAAAACACATCTCGTTACACAAATTCCAAAATCCAAAATACGATCTTTCTATCCTCATAATTAGATCCTTATGGATAAATATCGCTCAAATCGGAGCCCTTAATTGAATTATTCGTATACCTTAATACGTATATTATGATTCAATAAGGACAAAGCTGAATTCCTATTAAGATCTTCCTATCTTCATAGTTAGATTCTTATGTTTAAAGTGCCAAATGAAATCCACGGATTGGATTCCTGGTGTGTTTTAAACACCTGTGTCCAAAGATAACAAATTAAAGATCAAGTTAAACAATTATGTGAATATGTGCTTATGTGATTTCTTTATGTCTTGTGTTTTTGTATGATCTGAATATTCATTATCCAAATCCTCATAGAATCTTCCATATCTCATATGAGGGATTCATAGTAGGATATCAAAAGGTACTATCTTAAATCCTTAATGGACTTCTACGTTGTAGTTAATTGGACCCCCTTGAGTGGTCTAGTTAAACAGATTGATTCAAAAATCTGGTTAGGAATATCATGTGATGATATAATTGAAAAGATCCCTTAAGTGGTCTATTTAAGAGATCGTACGACGGTTTAGTTAAGAAGATCATGTGTTGATCTAGTTAAAAAGATTGTTCGTTGATCTAGTTAAAAAGATCCTTTGGTGGTCTAGTCAAATCGCTTCATGTTTATTCAATTGAATTTTTCCCCTACGCATTATGAAATGAACTGTGCAGACTGTGCAAGGAATTGCGTAATTATGGATGCATACATAATTATGGAATTCAGTGTATAGAAACCACAACAAGTTTTGTCATGTGTTAAAGACCTATAGTGATGAGAATAACGATACGGGAAAAATGTAGAAAGGGCATGGTGGATACGCCGCTTGTACTTCCTATATATAAGTGTTCCTTATTACATTGCGAACGTAGCGTTATTTAAGTTACTAGAAGTCCTGGACCTTGACCAATGTCATTTAATCTTACACTCTCCGCCTCTAATTTTGAGCACACATAAGTTTCCTATGATAAGTCTTCATAAGAAACGTTCTTCTGTCTGTAGTTCGAAACTCCATGTTTTGTTACTTCAAGGACTTCACTTTGATAGTTGACAATTTCGCTAAGAATCTAAACATGGCCCAGAGTTTTACTTAGGGTTCGAGGGATTCATTCGAAAGTGAAACCATCACAGTTGTCTTCACAAGTTTCCTCTAAAATCAAATTTCGGGACGAAATTTCCTAAAGTAGGGGAGACTGTGACACCTGTGTCACTTCAACCATCATACGAATACCAAACCAATGAAATATTTTATTTCATACTTGGAATTTGTATAAATATGTGTATCGTTTTCACATATCAATTCTTGTTCGATTTCGAGATTTAAATCGCTTTCTGGAAGATTATACGCGATCTGATGCGAAAATATAATTAGTTTAATACAACAAACACTCCGGAATAGTGACATAGGCTTAAAATACCTTAAATAACCTTTACATAACATAGAAATAAGTTTTGGATGGTTTGGTGTGTCGAAATCAAGTTTATTCGCTTACAAGGACTAATTTCGACAAACTACGAAAGTATGCCGATTCATACTGTAACGAACATTCCAAAACTTGATCATAAGTTAAACATACCCTAAATATCCTTTACATAGCTTAGAAATAGGCTTTGAGGGGTTCGGTATGCTAAAATAAACTTATTTGATCAAGAGAGACTAAAAACGTCAAAAGTGCATAAGTTTGCATTTTCGCGCATATCTTACGTTCTGAATATATCCGTACATCCAAAAATTTATGTAATCATTAAAATATTTTATTTTAGTGATTGGCAGGATAAAATTCCATTCTTCGCGTAATTTGGATCGTTTTTGCGTTCATTACGATTTCCGTCGTAATTAACCGAACAACGCAACCGTACGACCAAACGAACCAACATCCGAGATGTTTTTGAGCATATTTTAAGTTCGCTATACTTTAACTTTATTTTAGATCCTTGAAATGGGGTTAATAGGGCTTAAAAGTGCAAAACAATCAGGTTTTACAAGTGCAGGGACCATTTTTTGAAATTTCTGGCAGATACATTGAACTTGGTCCATTTTTGAGATTTTGATGGTTTTAACTCATGGTTTTGCACCCTATGGGCTGGTATTTGATGGTTTTACATGTTCCCATGGTATTCTAAAACCTTGGGCCCAAGTGTAAGGCCATGATTAAAGCACGGTTCTCGATAAACGATCTTAACGGTGGACCGAATCCTATATATACCCACCTCATTTTCATTCTTTCCTCACACATGATCTAATTTTCTCTAAGTTGAAGCTCAAATGCTTCATACCTGAGAATTTATAGATCATATCTTCCTAGATTGGACCCTTTGTAAGCTTCTTTCGTTCTTTTATGCGTTTTTAAGCGTAAAAGTCAAACAGTGTTTAACTTTCTGCTTTGACCAGTCCATGGTCAACATGAAGTTCGTTTGAACTTCGTAACGTGAGCATAATCATGATGGTTATAGTCTCTTATGACTATACCTACTGATTACCACGTTATTTAGGCGTAGTGACGAGTCATAGTTTCGGTCAAAATGCGTATTCTTGCGTATTTTGCAACCAAACTATTCTTGGGTATCAAGACCCTTTGTCTTGATATCAAACTTTTTTTTAAACTTTGTTAAACATGTTTTAACATGTTTAAATCGTCACTTTTAGATTAGTGCTTATATAGGTTCGTAAGATAAGCGGTCTAAACAACCGCTTAGACTTTCGAACCCGACCCGTTTGGTCAATCAGTAGGATTTGACCAAACATATTTTGTGACCATAGTTGTATAGGGAATAACCATCCGAGGTTATACCTTATGGCCACTTCGTTTAAGTAGTTGTATGATAGGTAGTTTATATGCCTTAGGAAAATGACCAAAATGCCCTTTTTATGCATAATTAATATTTAAGCATATGTAACCCAAAATTTTGTCATTTAACTGATTATGCAACATAATTAAACATGTTAAGGCATATAATACTTGTCATAGGACTAGTTAGGCGGTCCGAACGCATTTTACGCGAACGACGCGTTAAAGTAGCATAAGCTACCTAAACGGGTCGTAATGGGTCATAAGCACTTAGGTTAGGTTTCGTTTTAGTATGTAGGCTTTGTTAAACCATGTCATATGAGATCCAATACTCATTTGGTTTACGAAACCTCATCCTATCCGATCTTCCGATTTAGGTTCGGTTTATTTACTTAGTTACCTATATTAGGTGCCGTTTGATTCCGTGATCCCTCTAGCTTGCTTGGTAGTTGTTCAAGACTTCTAAGCACTCTCAAGTGAGTACATAGTCCCCTCTTTTACTGTTTTCAATGTTTTGGGGTGAAACATACGTACCTATTTGTTATGTTCATGATTTCAAAGTGTAAATTGATTATACATGTTAGTACTTATCTTTTGACAAACTGAATGATTATTTATAGTTTAAACACTAATTTTTCAAAGATTATAAAATTAATTGTTGGATTGTACTTATTTTATACGTTCACCAGACCGATTGGTAGTATGATATAGCGCTATAGGATTTGACACCCCATTCCTGTTGTCATGGAATGTCAGAAACCGATATTTTATCCAAATAGAGATTGCCTTTGTGGTATTTCTATACTCTCAAAGGTGTATTTTGATGCACTCAGGTCTGAATGAATTCTTAAATCACATTTTTATTGTATATTTAGTTATACTCCCAAAAGTATAGTTTGATATGCTCTCATGTGTGATATTGTACAAAACCAATATATTTTTTGTAAATTATTAAAACATAGTTTGATATGTTATTTATAAAACTAAAACATAGTTTAATATGTTATTTATAAAACCAAAACATAGTTTAATATGTTATTTATAAGACTAAAGCATAGTTTAATATGTTATTAATAAAAACAAAGTGTACTTTTAATATACTACTGAAAAATTATTATTTTGACGACTAAAGTATATTTAATATACTATTTGTTTAACGATTTTGGAACTGAAATATATTTTAATATATTACTTATTCGACTTTCTTAAAACCAAAGTATATTTATATATATATATATATATATTACAAACCTTTTTATCAAAATGTTGTTTTACAAACAACATATTTTATATAAACTCATTTTACTTTGTTATTTATTTACCTATGTATTATTCTGTTATATCATCTGATTTCTTATAAACTTTACTATGATTTATAAAAGAAAATATTTTTAAGGTTCACGTCTATTTTTGATTAAATATATATATTTTTTTTAAAAACATATAAGTCATGAATCCTATTATAATAAAACCTATGTATCTCACAGACATTTTTATGCTGGCGTACCTATTTTTACACAAGTTTCAGGTGTTGTTATGTGATGATTGTTGATGCATGCTATACATAGGATGGACTCGTGCCTTAGCGACTTTAAAACTAGAAAGATAATATTTGTATTTATCTGATTTGTAATAAAACAATGAGTTCAATAATTCAATAAAAACGAAATTATTTAATCCATGGTTGTGAAACAATGATTCTGTTACAACACTCCCCAACGTTTCCGCCACGATTTGTTGTTTTACGTGGTTGGGGTGTGACAGAAAAGTTGGTGAACATAATACTTTTATAGACCATAAGCTCCCTTATCGGTAAAAATACCCCATTAGATCTCTTTACTCATTGTAAACTTTTAATCTCATGGTAAGACTTTATCTTTTTACACATAACAAAATCAAAGAAGTCCACAAAATACTTAACAAACTTATGATATACATACTACTTATTTTACAAAAGAAACATATTGCATGATACACATAAGAAACACATTTATATTATTAATAAAGTGTTCGCCGCGAAACAACCGTCGGTCAAACCCACGTTCAAGTAGATCCTGACCGTAATAATTCAGGCGGTTACCTTCAAGATTTAATCTCATCCGTTCAAACCCAAAAAATTTGGCAGTTTGTTTTTTCAACGCCAGTTAAGTTTTGCTGTGTTTTCTGCATGTTTCTCGCTACGTGGGTACGCTCCCTCAACCTTGTCGGTTCATCTTCAATAACTTCTATGTGGTAGTTAGCATACAAGATGTATATATATGTCCGTGTATGCTTTGCATTACATCGTTTTCAATAAAGGATATCAATGTAAGGTGGTTACATATTTTATGTGTTTATGATGTTTCTTATGTTTCGAAAATAGTTTCTTATTTAGTTTGTTTATTTTACTTCAGTTATGATCGATGGATAATGCTGTGTATGATGAGGATTCAATTACGGGGGAAAATGTAAGTTGTTAATTTATATGGTATTGTGTTTATTTAACCATGTTTGTTCATTTGAATAATTATGCTTCGTTTTTCAGTTTGCTGGGTTGGACAACGTTGTGGAAATGAAGCAGCCAGCAGATATGAAGTCTTCAAATATAGTTGGAAATGTATTATCATTTTGTTTTGTCAAGTATTGGGATTTACATAGCATTGTGTTTTTTACAATCGTTTTGTGTTTGTTGGAATCCTTTGTGTTATTATAGTAAAAAATCATTGACATGTTTTTTTTGTCAGGTTGTAGCTGACGAGTGTGTGGATGGTCATTTGCATGAATTTTTTTATTGCTCTAATGAGAATGTACATTTAGAAGCAAGCTTATGATGAAGTTTCTGTTATTATTTATGATATTGTGTGTTACTTAAAATCATTGTGTTATTTACAGCTATTGTGTTTTTTGTGATGGTTTTTTTGTTTTTTTTTTGTAATATACTATGACAACAGTGGTTGACAGTTGTTTTTTTTTCTTTTCCAGGTGGTGGCTGACAACATTTTTATGGATGATCATTTTCAAACGTTGAGCAGGACATGTGATGAAGTTGGAAACGTGCGTAATAATTCTTGTAAAATATTTTATCATGTTGTGTATTTTTAAAAATCATTGTGTTTTTTTACAAATACTGTGTTTTTTGGTTTATTTTTTTGTAATATACTATGACAACAGTGATTAACAGTTGTTTTTTTTTCCCAGGTTGTGGCTGACAACATTTTTGTGGATGATCATTTTCAAAAGTGGAGTAAGATATCTGATGAAACTGGAGATGTATGTAATAATTCTTTTATAACTGTAAGATAACATTGTTTTAGTTCAACATGGTAGTTTATTTTATTAATGAGTATACTGTTTTTCAGTTTGAAGAATTGTTTGGAGTACTTCCTGACTTGACTATGTCTTCAATCGGAGCTGCAAAGGTAAATCGTTTATGTTAAAATATGTAAATTATTTTGTTAGTGATAGTTGGTGATGTTTATGCTGAATCTTATTATGTTTGCTTATATTTTGTTTTGTAAATTTCAGAACAAATCTAAAGGCTTTGACTTGGAGTTTGGTGCTTTGCTTGGATGTTCTGAAAATTCTATAAAGCATGAGATCAACAAGGTTGGTTCCATATCTATATGTTTAGTTTTGTTTAGTTAATATTCTAGATGAGTGACTGACATATTATTCTCTAGCCTCGTAATTTCAGAAGAATTAATCAAAGGGTAAAGGCGCTGAAGAATTGGAAGTGGGATGAGGTGATTGAAATCGACAGTGGCGAAGATTAGTTATGTTGTTTTTTTTATGTATGATGATGGTTATTATATTTTGGTAATGATACTCTGTTGAGTTGGAGTTTTTTTATGTGTGTATTTTCCTTTCCCATAAACATGTATGTTTTTCTTTGTTTGTAATATTTTCGTTATAATTTAAAGGTTAATTAATATTTTCGTTGATTCATGCATAGTAAGCTGTGTACCAGTTTAAGTTTCCCGTGTTTAATTAATGGTTTGTGTGTTTATAGTAATAATTGTATGTAAACGTGTGTCTCTTCAGTTTTTTGTATGATTGTATCGTTTCCCGGAGCAATTTTTACATCATGTAACCGTTGCTGCCATTAATAGTTCCGCGTTAGTGACCATAAGCCTTTTATATATATATGCAGACATTTCATGTATATCGTATCTCAAGTTATTTAAGTTTTACCGATTTCTAATTAAAAAGTTAACTTTTTTCAATGGCTTCATCAAGTAATCAAGGAGAAGATTTGAAGGAACTATTTTATAAAGCAGTGATGGAAGAATTGGAAGCTGAGTTAGAGCTTTCTAAAGATCTAAGGAAATGCTTTCATTCTTTGAAGACTGGAGTTGGCTCTCGTGATGATGTAACTGAGACGTTGCGTTTATTGCCTCCAACTGCTGTTCGTGACCTGTCACTTTTGAATAATGATGAGAGTGGGAACAAAGATGTTCAGTTAATGTCACAGATGTTAGAGATATTTAGACAAGTTAATGAGTCAATAGAGTTGAAGCGTAGGTTTTTACTTTCCTTATAAGTAGTTTTGTTAAGTTTAGTGATAGTTGTTGTTATAGTGAAGTGGTTTGTATTCAATTATTAAGAGTTATTGGTGGTATTTTTATTTTAATGGAATGTTTTGTTTTGTTTCTTGAAAGTTAGTCTGGATGAATTGTGTTTTTTATTATGGTCATTTTTTATTGTGGTTATTTAATAATATATTATTTCAAACATTTAATATCTTCAGTTTAATTTCTTCGAGCGACCATCTGGAGAATTGTAATTGATTTGGTTTATTTTGATGTTAAATTGTGCCTGAATATAGAGTTGAACACATGAAAAAAAAACACTATCTATATCATAAACATCTAACTTTGATAGATCTCATCTATCTTTATTTAATGGTGTTAGCAATTGCTATGTTAATCAATTTAAAAATAGTTACTTTAAAGTTTTAAATTGTGTGAATTAAATGTAAGAATATAAGAGCAGTTGTAATTACTAATCGCAATCGAATAAAAAGTCATTATTATCTTAAATATAGACATGGTTACTGATGTTCTTAATTGGGATGTAATGCAATGATTCATCTCAATTGAATAGGCGGACCACTGTTTTGTTCAAACATCTGCTCTATGAAAAGCTGTCCACTGCCATAACCACTGTTTTGTTCAAACATCTGCTCTTCGAAAAGTTGTCCACTGCTGAAAGTCAACCCCTGTTCTCTCATTTCCTTGGATATCACTGTTGTTCAAAATCAGTGTTTTCATCCACTGATATGCTATCCACTGATAGTTAAAATCACCCACTGTTTTCATTATAACCGTTGCAACCACTCATATTGTTCAATCAGTGGTTTCATAAAACAACTGTCTTCTATTACTCATCAAGGGTTGGCACGTGGACAGTACATAGCGGTCAGATCTTTTGTAACCGCTGCCACGTCAGCTTTCTCTTTTTCCTTTATAATACCCTGAGCAAAACCCCAAATAGGGTTTTTACTGTCGAATCAAATTCAAAAATTCCTGTCTCAAAGCAGTTATCATCCATTTTTCTCAAATCATTCATCATTCTTCTTCCTCAAAATGGCAAAATCATCGTCTTCATCATCTGCAAAACCCACTGAAAAAGCCATAGAAATTCCATACAAAGCTCCTCATAACTACTTGGGTCTCTTGACAAAACCAAGTAATACTCAAACCTTCAATTCCATCATAGACGCACTTTTTTCTTCAAAGTACAAAACTTTGTTGACCGCTGATGCTCCGATTTACCTAAAAATGCATAGAGAATTTTGGAAGAATGCCACACTTGAGTCTCAAGGTGAAACAATCATAGCCATCAATTCCTCAAGAAAGGGTAAAAAGGTTCAAATTACACCAAAATCCATTTCAGAGCTATTTGAACTCGATGATCTGCAAGGTAAAACTTCTTTTCCTAAAATCGAGTATAAAACTGATTTTATTGAGAGGGGGTATGCTGAGGAAATGAAAAGGGACACCTTACAAAACGGTAGTTTTCCTCCTGCACCAAGATTCTTATTCCATACCCTCTTGATGTGTGTTTCAAATAAAACAATTGCTTTTAATGAAATACCATTGAAGATCCAATACCTGGGTTATGCTATTTTACATAACGAAAATTTTAATTACTCCCAGGAGATCTTTGATGACTTGGTAAAAAATGTTACTAGCAAATCATTTTTATTATTTCCAAGGTTCCTAAGCTTTTATTTTCAAAAGAAATTTGGAAAGGATGATGCTCATGTGCTCATCCAAGGTGAACCTTTTCAAATAAATGGCTTAACACCTGAAACATTTACAAATGCTGAGCCCACTTCTATAGGTGAACCTTTTCAAATAAATGGTAAAAAATGCTCACTGCTCCTCAGGCACCTAATGCTGAGCCCACTTCTATAGGTGATCACAGCATCAAAAAAACTGATGTGAAACCCACACCTAAAAGCACCAGAAAACCAAGACAAAAGAAAACTCAAAAGCCCCCCAAACCTACAAGAAAGGCAACTCTGGAAGATGAGATCCCAGAGTAACTGCCAGTGACAAGACAAAAGTCACTAGAAACCACTGTTGCTACTTCCTCACAGCAGATGGTAGAAAGATCTCAACCCATGCCTCAAACTCCTCCTGCTTCTTCTAAAAAAGAACAGGTTGTAAGAATAGGGACACCACAATATGATGCTCTGGAATCAGTTGTTTCAATCATCCACAGCCCACTGCCTGGGGTAAATTCTCTTTCCACACCCATCCTCACTTCCCAAATTCCACCACAAACAAAACTTTTGTTGGATGCTATTGATTTAAACCAGACACAAATCAGTTCATCTCAATCACCTGTTAATGAGATTATACCTCAGAAAGTGACTGAGTCTGTTGTTTCAATCATTGCTAACCCACCAACAACACCTGAGGAGGTTACACCCCTTGAGTTACATGTAACTCTTGGTGGTAGTTCAAGTGAAGCAGCTACTACAAGTGCAGAACCCACTGGTTTGCACTTGGATAGTAGTTACATCAATCAGACTTCCTTGTAGGCAATTCCTTCTTTGGGAACCATGGTGCATCCAGTTTTTACTGGTTCACTAAAAGTGGTCACCCCAACTGAAGGAAGAAGTAACCAGTTCCAAGACAAAGGGGCATCAGTGGATGACTTTTGGAATACATTCCCTGAGTCAACCACTGTTACAACCACTGAATGTGGGAAATCAGATGATCCATTAAAATGGGTGATGGTTTAATGTACCGAGAATTGACGGATAGAGTTGACAAGCTTGATACATCTGTTGCAGAAATCAAAGACATGCTGCAACAGTTGTTGAAAGTTCAAAAGGTACCACCCACTGCTGCACCAACTCCAACAGCTGCTCAATCATCTGCTCCTACACCAAATGAGTTGTGGAGTTTGTTTCAACCTCTGCTCCATCATCAAAGAGAATTAGCTGATCAGCAACATGAGATACAAGTTCAAAAGATCAGAAATCTCATGGAAGCAAGGTTTAAAGATACCCAGGCTGATATCAAGGCAATCAAGGCCCATTTACTGAACACCACTGGCACTGCTCCTCCCTCTATCATCTTTGTGGACAACCCACCACCAGCTGATGCCAAAAAGAGGGAGAAAATGAAGTAGTTGAAAAATAAGGGATATGAAGATGGTCTGTACATTGCACCAGACAATTCAAGTATGCTTGCAGACATCCCTTTGCCAGATGGTTCTAAAAAGATTGATGTAACCATAAATGCCATTGCTGATGCAAAAGCAAGGGTAAAAAGAGATATGGAGGCAAAGGATAAAGCAAGGTTTGATCAGGAGAATAGAGTTTTTATGGAAATGAATGAGCAGGGTGCTTCTGAGCCAAAGGATGATAAAGTGAGGGAACCCAAACACACAACATCCAGATCCACAAAACATACTCCCAAACCTCCTAAAAACTCCACACATCAATCTCCCAAACCAACAGCTGTTGTATCACCTACTCTATCAACAACTGTTGGTACTTCAGTGGTTTCAACAGTTGTTAACCCAACAACCACCACTTCAACTACAATCACTGCTCCCACTTCAACCACTGCCCCACCAAAAATACCATCACCACCAAAAACCACCTCACCACCAAAAACAACTTCATCACCACCATCACCTCCTGCTAAAAAGCAGAAGACAGCTGATGACACATCATCAGTTGTAGTGACAACAGTGGTTGAAACACCAGTTGTTTCCACAGCTGTTTGTCAACCACCTTCCACTACAATAACCACCACTCAAATCACCACCACCATTGAACCAACCAAAACACCACCAGCCTCTCCCAAACCAACAGCTGTTGTATCACCTGCTTTATCAACAACTGTTGGTACTTTAGTGGTTTCAACAGTTGTTAACCCAACAACCACCACTTCAACTACAATCACTGCTCCCACTTCAACCACTGCCACACCAAGATTACCATCACCACCAAAAACCACCTCACCACCAAAAACAACTTCATCACCACCATCACCTCCTGCTAAAAAGCAGAAGACAGCTGATGACACATCATCAGTTGTAGTGACAACTGTGGTTGAAACACCAGTTGTTTCAACAACTGTTTGTCAACCACCTTCCACTACAATAACCACCACTCAATTCACCACCACCACTGAACCAACCAAAACACCACCAGCCTCTCCTAAACCAAAAAGGAGAAGGATGATTTTAGAAGATGATGATTCTCCACCACCACCAACATCTTCACAACCATTATCACTTGCTATAATTCCAAACCCTGTTCCACTTTCTTCTGCACAGGCTTTTAACCCAAACACTGCCATTGTTTCAGCAGCTGTCCAATATCCTCTTGAACTTATAGCAGTCAGAGAAGAAATCATATCTTTTTATTCTGAAGATGACCCTGCTAAAAGAAACCTACCATCTATCCAAGGATATTCAAGGCCTAATAATATTGAAGAATACCTGAAAGTCAAAGCTCAAAAAGCAGAGGATATCTCTAAAAGAGACTCACAAGGAAAATCTGATAAAGAAATTCAAAGGCACTATCAATTCCTGCTCACACAAGTCAGAACATTGGAGCAGTTTACAAAAGATTTGTGTCAAAAGCTTTCAGAAAGAGATGATGAAACCTTGAAGAAACATTATACTGAGCACATCATGGCCTTCAAAAGGTACAAAGGTGAAAAAGCTCAATATAAAGAATGGACAGTGGGTGAACTCAAAGAGGAGTTAGAAAGGATTGAAAAGATGAATAAGGACAAGGTTAAACATACTCCACCTGTCTGGTCAAAATACATGAAAAATCTACCAGACAAGGTGCTAGAGCTGAAAAGAATGAAAGAGGAACTTATTACTGCTGATTTTGGGTCAAGAAATCAAGTAACAAGATGGAAGGAAGACAAGGTCAGGGCAAGTTACCAAAGGCTGGAAGAACTAAGGAAGAAAAATCCTGATATTTCACAAAAGCCGGATTATTCTAAAGAAGTGGTTCCAGAAAAGACACAAAAGCAACAATTCAAAAGATCCACTTTTCCACCAGCTGCCTTCCTTTACCAAAGAAGGAGATAAAACTAGATGGATAAAGTAACAGCAGCAGATCAAGAAGCAGAAGAGTATCTTGTGAAAGTAGGAGTTAAAAGAATGATTGAAGAAAGACCTGAGTCTGAACAACCTTCAACCACTGCTCAGCCAGTTATTACCAGGCCACCATGCCACACCCCGACCACGAAAAACAACAAATCGTGGCGGAAACGTCGGGGAGTGTTGTAACAGAATCATTGTTTCACAACCATGGATTAAATAATTTCGTTTTATTGAATTATTGAACTCATTGTTTTATTACAAATTAAATGAATACAAATATTGTCTTTCAAATTTTAAAGTCGCTAAGGCACGAGTCCATCCTATGTATAGCATGTTTTAACAATCATCACATAGCAGCACCTGAAACATGTGTAAAAAGAGGTACGTCAGCATAAAAATGCCTGTGAGTTACATAGGTTTTATTGAAAATAGGATTCATGACTTGTAAGTTTAAAAGAATGTTTTAACAAAATAGTCATGAACTTTAAAAATGTTTTCTTTTATAAATCATATAACAAGTGATAAGAAAACAGATGAAATAAAAGAAAGATGTATAAATAAATAATTAAGTAAAATGAGTTTGTATAGCAATATTTTACAAAAAAGGTTTGTAGTATACATGAAAATATACTTTGGTTCTAAGAAAGTCGAATAAGTAATATATATCAAAATATATTTCGGTTCCACAATGGTTAAACAGATAGTATATTAAATATACTTTAGTCGTCAAAATAATCGTTTTCGGTACTATATCAAAAGTATACTTTGGTTTTATAAATAACATAACATATTAAACTATGCTTTGGTTTTATAAATAACATATCAAACTATGTTTTACTAATTAACAAAATATATGTTGTTTTGTACAATATCACACATGAGAGTATATCAAACTATACTTTTGGGAGTATAACAAAATATACAATAAAAATGTGATTTAAGAATTCAACCAAACCTTAGTGCAACAAAACACACCTAGGAGACTATAGAAATACCACGAAGGCAATCCCTATTTGGATAAAATATCGGTTTCTGACATTCGATGACAACAGGAATGGGGTGTCAAATCCTATAGCGCTATATCATACTACCAATCGGTCTGGTGAACGTATAAAATAAGTACAATCCAACAATTAATTTTATAATATTTGAAAAATTAGTGTTTAGACCATAAATAATCATTCAGTTTGTCAAAAGATAAGTACTAATATGTATAATCAATTATACTTTGAAATCATGAACATAACAATTAGGTGCACATGCTTCACCCCAAAACATTAAAAACAGTAAAATAGGGGACTATGTACTCACTTGAGAATGCTTAGAAGTCTTGAATAACAACCAAGCAACGCTAGAGGGATCACCGAATCAAACAGCACCTAATATAGGTAACTAAGTAAATAAACCGGACCTAAATCGGAAGATCAGATAGAATGAGGTTTCGTAAACCAAATGAGTATGGGAACTCATTTAATATGGTTTAACTAAGCCTACATACTAAATCTAAACCTAACCTAAGTGCTTACGACCCATTACGACCCATTTAGGTAGCTTACGCTACTTTAACGCATCGTTCGCGTAAAACACATTCGGACCGCCTAACTAGTCCTATGACAAGTAATATATGCCTTAACATGGCTAATAATTTAGCCTAATCAGTTTAGATGTCAAAATTTATGTTACATATGCTTAAAATGAATTTATGCGTAAAAAGGGCATTTTGATCATTTACCTAAGGCATATAAACTACCTATCATACAACTACTTAAACGAAGTGACCATAAGGTATAACCTCGGAAGGTTATTCCCTATACAACTATGGTCACAAAATATGTTTGGTCGAATCCTACTGATTGACCAAACGGGTCGGGTTCGAAAGTCTAAGCGGTTGTTTAGACCGCTTATCTTACGACCCTATATAAGCACTAATCTAAAAGT
The DNA here is from genome assembly GCA_030545235.1 of Helianthus tuberosus. NCBI lineage: Eukaryota > Viridiplantae > Streptophyta > Magnoliopsida > Asterales > Asteraceae > Helianthus > Helianthus tuberosus. The sequence continues at coordinate 152,564,304 of CM060393.1, forward strand.
GATGAGTTAAACATGTTAAAACATGTTTAAAAAAGTTTGAAAACAATTTTGATATCAAGACAAAGGGTCTTGATACCCAAGAATAGTTTGGTTGCAAAATACGCAAGAATACGCATTTTGACCGAAACTATGACTCGTCACTACGCCTAAATAACGTGGTAATCAGTAGGTATAGTCACAAGAGACTATAACCATCATGATTATGCTCATGTTACGAAGTTCAAACGAACTTCGTGTTGACCATAGACTGGTCAAAGCAGAAAGTCAAACACTGTTTGACTTTTACGCTTAAAAACGCATAAAAGAACGAAAGAATACTTACAACGGGTCCAAGAAATGGAGGTTTGATCTAATTATTCTCAGGTATGAAGTTTATAACTTCAACTTAGAGAACAAAATCATATCAAAGGTGAGTTTTCAAATGAAATGGAAGGGGTATATATAGATTTCGGAGAACCGTTAGGATCGTTTCTCGCAAAGCGTGCTTTGATCTTGACCTTACAAGTGGGCACATGGTTTTCAAAACCATGTGAATACTTAAAACCATCAAATTCCAGCCCATAGAGTGCAAAAACTTGGGTTAAAACCATCAAAACCTCAAAAATGGACCAAGTTCAATGTATCTGCCAGAAATTTCAAAAATGGTCCCTGCACTTGTAAAACTCGATTTTTGGCACTTTTAAGCCCCGTTAACCCCATTTCAAGGCTTTAAAATAAATTTAAAGTACAAGGAATTTAAAATATGCTCAAAAATATCTCGGATGTTGGTTCGTTTGGTCGTACGTTTGCGTTGTTCGGTTAATTACGACGGAAGTCGTAACGAACGCAAAAACGATCCAAATTAAGCGACGAATGGAATTTTATCATGCCAATCACTAAAATAAAATATTTTCATGATTACATAAATTTTTAGATGTCCGGATGTATTCAGGACATAAGATATGCGCGAAAATGCAAACTTATGCACTGTTTGACGCTTTTAGTCCCTGAATGACCAAAAAGTTTATTTTAGCATACCGAACACATAAAAGCCTATTTCTAAGCTATGTAAAGGATATTTATGGTATTTTTAACTTATGATCAAGTTCTGGAATGTTCGGTACCACACGAATCGGCATACTTTCACAGTTTGACACAAATAGTCCCTGCGATCGAATAAACTTGATTTCAACACACCAAACCATCCAAAACTTATTTCTAAGTTATGTAAAGGTTATTTAAGTTATGTTAGCCTATTTCACCATTCCGGAGTGTTTGTTGCATTAAACTGGTTATATTTACGCATCAGTTCGCGTATAACCTTCTAGAAAGCGATTTAAAGCTCGAAATCGAACAAGAATTGATATGTGCAAATGATACACATATTTATAAAAATCCCAAGTAAGAAATACAATATTTCATTGGTTTGGTATTTGTATGATGGTTGAAGTGACACAGGTGTCAAAGCCTCCCCTACTTTAGGAAATTTCGTCCCAAAATTTAATTTTAGAGGAAACTTATGAAGACAACTGTGATGGTTTCGCTTTCGAAGGAATCCCTCGAACCCTAAGTAAAACTCTGGGCCATGTTTGGATTCTTAGTGAAATTGTCAACTGTCAAAGTGAAGTCCTTGTAGTAACAAAACACGGAGTTTCGAACAACGGATAGAAGAACGTTTCTTATGAATACTTATCATAGGAAACTTGTGTGTGCTCGAAATTAGAGTTGGAGAGTGAAATAACATTGGTTAAGGTCCAGGACTTCTAGTAACTTAAATAACGCTACGTTCGCAATGTAATAAGGAACACTTATATATAGGAAGTACCAGCGGCGTATCCACCATGCCCTTTTTTACATTGTTCCCGTTTCGTTATTCTTATCACTATAGGTCTTAACACATGACAAAACTTGTTGTGGTTTCTGTGCATTGAATTCCATAATTATGTATGCATCCATAATTACGTAATTCCTTGCACAGTCCACACAGTTCATTTCATAATGCGTAGGGGAAAAGTCAATTGAATAATCATGAAGTGACTTGATTAGACCACCAAAGGATATTTTTAACTAGATCTACGAACGATCTTTTTAACTAGATAAACACATAATCTCCTTAACTAGACCGTCGTACGATCTCCTTAAATAGACCACTTAAGGGATCTTTTCAGTTATATCATCACACGATATTCCTAACCAGATTTTTAAATCAATCTGTTTAACTAGACCACTCAAGGGGTCCAATTATAGAATAATACTTTATAATCCAAGGGACTTAACTATAACGTAGAAGCCCAATAAGGATTTAAGGTAGTACCTTTGGATATCCTACTATGAATCCCTCATATGGAGATATGGAAGATTCTATGAGGATTTGGACGGATCACACAAAAACACGAAACATATAAGAACACATATAAGCACATAATCACATAATTGTTTATCTTGATCTTTAATTTGTTATCTTTGGACACAGATATTTAAAGCACACCAGGAATCAAATCCGTGGATTTTATTTGGCACTTTAATCATCTTCAAGAATCTAACTATGGAGATAGAAAGATCTTAATAGGAATTCGGCTTTGTCCTTATTGAATCGTAATATTCGTATTAAGGCATACGAATAATTCAATTAAGGGCTCCGATTTGAGCAATATTTATCCACAAAGATCTAATTATGAGGATAGAAAGATCCTATTTTGGATTTTGGGATTTGTGTAACGAAAGGTGTTTCGAAACCTTGCACTAAACGTGCTTAAGTTGATACACAAGGTAGAAAGTTCATGAGGTTGAGGTACTAGATATGCCAAGGCGACATATGAAGCAGAATTTGGAGTTTGAGCAGCGACAGGATTTGCAACAGCTTGGTTTTGGATAGCAAAATGACACAGGTCAACCAAATATCCCCATCGTCCACCGTGGGTACATTTAAAAAGGGTATCTGATTCGGATGATGACGGTTGCATTGATTTTGCTCCAAGGAGCGGTTCCCTTATATGACTTCATCCCTGAGGCGAGTCATGGTGATAGCTAAATCAACGGTCCTCTGGAGTATGACGCCTAATCGTTGGGCAATTGCAGCACCTAGTTCGGACATTGTTGTTGCGATGAAGAGGCATCATGAAGATAATGAAAGATATGGGAGGAAACAAGTGATAATGATATCGGATAATCAAAACAGAATGAAAATGCATAGAAATTGCGATCATTTGTTCGTTACCTAAGGCAAACAAATGAGACGGTGACTAATCAAAGTAAATGGGTTAATATAATGTATCGCGAAGACATGCTCGCCTATAAGTGGACACTCACCCCAAGAGTTCCCAGGTAAGAGTGACTGGTCCGATACTGCAGATTTGTACGAACACTCTAGCCTTAGACAGAAGACCCAGGGTACAGGCACCCACCCTTCCAGTTTACACGTGTTCACATTATTTAGACCAAACTTTGACGAGATTTTGAAAACTTAGAGGGTTCAAAACCTTATAATAAATCATCCTAGAATAGATGATTGGTTTTCAAAGTGGATTCGAAATTTGTGTTCTTATTGTGGTTGTCACGTAAAGATAGGTGACGGTATTGTTTTAAAAATAAGCACAAGATAACTTGTGTTAGGGTCCTAGGAAGGTTATAGTCTAGGTCAAAGCATTACTAATAACCTAATTCCCTATAACCATTGGCTCTGATACCAACTTTTCTGTCACACCCCGACCACGAAAAACAACAAATCGTGGCGGAAACGTCGGGGAGTGTTGTAACAAAATCATTGTTTCATAACCATGGATTAAATAATTTCGTTTTATTGAATTATTGAACTCATTGTTTTATTACAAATTAAATGAATACAAATATTGTCTTTCAAATTTTAAAGTCGCTAGCATGTATCAACAATCATCACATAGCAGCACCTGAAACATGTGTAAAAATAGGTACGTCAGCATAAAAATGTCTGTGAGTTACATAGGTTTTATTGAAAATAGGATTCATGACTTGTATGTTTAAAAGAATGTTTTAACAAAATAGTCATGAACTTTAAAAATGGTTTCTTTTATAAATCATATAACAAGTGATAAGAAAACAGATGATATAAAAGAAAGATGTATAAATAAATAATTAAGTAAAATGAGTTTGTATAACAATATTTTACAAAAAAGGTTTGTAGTATACATGAAAATATACTTTGGTTTTAAGAAAGTCGAATAAGTAATATATCAAAATATATTTCGGTTCCAAAATGGTTGAACAGATAGTATATTAAATATACTTTAGTCGTCAAAATAATCGTTTTCGGTAGTATATCAAAAGTATACTTTGGTTTTATAAATAACATAACATATTAAACTATGCTTTAGTTTTATAAATAACATATCAAACTATGTTTTAGTTATCAAAATATATTTCGGTTCCAAAATGGTTGAACAGATAGTATATTAAATATACTTTAGTCGTCAAAATAATCGTTTTCGGTAGTATATCAAAAGTATACTTTGGTTTTATAAATAACATAACATATTAAACTATGCTTTAGTTTTATAAATAACATATCAAACTATGTTTTAGTAATTAACAAAATATATGTTGTTTTGTACAATATCACACATGAGAGTATATCAAACTATACTTTTGGGAGTATAACAAAATATACAATAAAAATGTGATTTAGGAATTCAACCAAACCTTAGTGCATCAAAATACACCTAGGAGACTATAGAAATACCACGAAGGCAATCCCTATTTGGATAAAATATCGGTTTCTAACATTCCATGACAACTGGAATGGGGTGTCAAATCCTATAGCGCTATATCATACTACCAATCGGTCTGGTGAACGTATAAAATAAGTACAATCCAACAGTTAATTTTATAATCTTTGAAAAATTAGTGTTTAGACCATAAATAATCATTCTGTTTGTCAAAAGATAAGTACTAATATGTATAATCAATTATATTTTGAAATCATGAACATAACAATTAGGTACACATGCTTCACCCCAAAACATTAAAAATACTAAAATAGGGGACTATGTACTCACTTGAGAATGCTTAGAAGTCTTGAATAACAACCAAGCAACGCTAGAGGGATCACGGAATCAAACGGCACCTAATATAGGTAACTAAGTAAATAAACCAGACCTAAATCGGAAGATCGGATAGAATGAGATTTCGTAAACCAAATGAGTATGGGAACTCATGTAATATGGTTTAACAAAGCCTACATACTAAATCTAAACCTAACCTAAGTGCTTACGACCCATTACAACCCGTTTAGGTAGCTTACGCTACTTTAACGCGTCGTTCGCGTAAAACGCGTTCGGACCGCCTAACTAGTCCTATGACAAGTAATATATGCCTTAACATGTCTAATAATGTAGCCTAATCAGTTTAGATGTCAAAATTTATGTTACATATGCTTAAAATGAATTTATGCGTAAAAAGGGCATTTTGGTCATTTACCTAAGGCATATAAACTACCTATCATACAACTACTTAAAGGATGTGACCATAAGGTATAACCTCGGAAGGTTATTCCCTATACAACTATGGTCACAAAATATGTTTGGTCGAATCCTACTGATTGACCAAATGGGTCGGGTTCGAAAGTCTAAGAGGTTGTTTAGACCGCTTATCTTACGACCCTATATAAGCACTAATCTAAAAGTGACGAGTTAAACATGTTAAAACATGTTTAACAAAGTTTGAAAACAAGTTTGATATCAAGACAAAGGGTCTTGATACCCAAGAATAGTTTGGTTGCAAAATACGCAAGAATGCGCATTTTGACCGAAACTATGACTCGTCACTACGCCTAAATAACGTGGTAATCAGTAGGTATAGTCACAAGAGACTATAACCATCGTGATTACGCTCACGTTACAAAGTTCAAACGAACTTCATGTTGACCATAGACTAGTAAAAGCAGAAAGTCAAACACTGTTTGACTTTTACGCTAAAAACGCATAAAAGAACAAAAGAATACTTACAACGGGTCCAAGAAATGGAGGTTTGATCTAATTATTCTCAGGTATAAAGTGTATAAATTCAACATAGAGAACAAAATCATATCAAAGGTGAGTTTGCAAATGAAATGGAAGGGGTATATATAGATTTCGGAGAACCGTTAGGATCGTTTCTCGCAAATCGTGCTTTGATCTTGACCTTACAAGTGGGCACATGGTTTTCAAAACCATGGGAATACTTAAAACCATCAAATTCCAGCCCATAGAGTGCAAAACCTTGGGTTAAAACCATCAAAACCTCAAAAATGGACCAAGTTCAATGTATCTGCCAGAAATTTCAAAAATGGTCCTTGCACTTGTAAAACTTGATTTTTGGCACTTTTACGCCCCGTTAACCCCATTTCAAGGCTATAAAATAAAGTTAAACTATAGGGAACTTAAAATATGCTCAAAAATATCTCGGATGTCGGTTCGTTTGGTCGTACAGTTGCGTTGTTCGGTTAATTACGACGGAAGTCGTAACGGACGCAAAAACGATCCAAATTAAGCGACGAATGGAATTTTATCATGCCAATCACTAAAATAAAAAATTTTAATGATTACATAAATTTTTGGAAGTCCGGATGTATTCAGGACGTAAGATATGCGCGAAAATGCAAACTTATGCACTTTTTGACGCTTTTAGTCCCTGAATGACCAAAAAGTTTATTTTAGCATACCGAACACCTCAAAGCCTATTTCTAAGCGATGTAAAGGATATTTATGGTATGTTTAACTTATGATCAAGTTCCGGAATGTTCGTTACTACACGAATCGACATACTTTCGCAGTTTGACGTAAATAGTCCCTACGATCGAATAGACTTGATTTCAACACACCAAACCATCCAAAACTTGTTTCTAAGTTATGTAAAGGTTATTTAAGGTATGTTAAGCCTATGTCACCATTCCGGAGTGTTTGTTGCATTGAACTGGTTATATTTACGCATCAGTTCGCGTATAAACTTCTAGAAAGCGATTTAAAGCTCGAAATCGAACAAGAATTGATATGTGCAAATGATACACATATTTATACAAATCCCAAATATGAAATACAATATTTCATTGGTTTGGTGTTTTTATGATGGTTGAAGTGACACATGTGACACACACCATCTCCAAACTCATCTGCAATAAAACCTCTCCCAAGAAACCCAATGGATTCAAAAATACTAAATTGGAAGTCTGACAAACAGAACCACGTGTTGACTCTGATCAAATCCAGTGGTGAAGTGAATAAAATATCAAGGGAACAAGCATTGGGCCTGGGTGTTGAAGATCTGCAAGATCTCCTTGATCTTCCACTGTGCAGGGATGAGGATGACACAGATGCTCTGGACTTTGAGTTACAACTTAAAGGACAGATAAGGGAACTGTTGATGAGGCAATAAAGATCTACAATAATGAAGGGTTTGGCATCATCTGTTCCAGGGGGAGATTGTTGGGATTGAACCCTACCAAAGGTATAGTTGATTAAAGCCAAAACCGGACCAGGACAGTGGATTCATCATAAGCAGATGTTTGCACTAAACTTTCCCCTTGAAAGTGATCCTAACATCTGATGGACTCAAATACTGCTCTTGCAACAACTACTGTTCTAAAGACTGATGCTGTTAAAATACTGATGCTCTACCTACTTTTGTTCCCTAAGTACTGCTGAAGACACAAGCCCTGCCCATTCAAGGACTAATCACCTTTGAAGAAAGCACTGATGCTCAACATCAGTGCTTAGACTACAACAGTGGAAAGTTGAAGCGGTAGTTTACTTATATGTTTTGTATTTTACTTATAATTAGTAATTTGTAATTAGTGGTTGTAATAGATGTAAGTGAAGTTGTCCTACAAACCTAATAACATGAATTGTGTTTTTTACAATGGTTTGTGTTTTATCAACGAAATTGTATATTATAGTTTATATTGTGTTTTTTTGGCTTTTGTGTAATATCCTTGGGAGATCTTGATAACATCAATTGTTTTTTTTTTCTGTATATGTAACCTGCATGTTTATCATTTATTACAACTGATGAATGTGTGTTAAAAAGCAGTTGTAGAAGAGTGAAAACTGTTAAGATCAACAGTTGATTTTTATTACTTTTACTACAGATGTAGGTGAAGATGTCCTACAAACCTGATAATATGAATTATGTTTTTTACAGTGATTTGTGTTTTACTTACGAAATTGTATATATATTCTATCTTTTATGTTTACAGGATGATGGTACTATGCGATTTCCAAACGAATTAAAAACTTTGGTGGATAATTGTGATGAAGAATACGAGATTCAAAGAATAACTGACGATGAATCAGTGGTTGATCTGGTTAAACAAATGTCTAGGATTAGTTAGGTACTATGAACATTTAACTAAAGTATTATAGTTGTCTTTTCCATTTTGTTGTCTTTTGTTAATAAACTTTTTCAATTTTGGTTTAGAGCTGTATGCCTGATGATAAGAAGAATGGTACTCCAATTTCGCTTGTGATGAGTTTCGATGGTGATACAATTGATAAAAAAACATGTTCAATATATAACATATAAACCTGAATTATTTTAACACTACAGAAGCTACGCTAAGTTTCTTCATTTGCCAAAACTACCATATGTTATACATTTATCTTTTCATATAAAAGATTAAAATTCACATATTCTGTTTTGGTTGATAATTTACAAAAATCAAATTTTATAATATATTTAGAGAATATTATAATAGTAACTATTTTTGATGTTGTACAATTAACACTTCCTAAGATTTCAACGACTCTCGCCTTCTTCCACGCGATTTCATTCTTTCTTTTGTTTTACTATAGATGTAGGTGAAGTTGTCCTACAAACCTGTTAATATGAATTGTGTTTTTTACAATGGTTTGTGTTTTACCAACGAAATTGTATATTATAGTATATATTGTGTTTTTTGGCTTTTTTGTAATATCATTGGGAGATCCTGATAACATCAATTGCTTTTTTTGTATATGTATCGTGCATGTTTATGATTTATTACATTGTGGTTATTTAATCATATATTATTTCAAACATTACTATCTTCAGTTTAATTAGTTTTACTATAGATGTAGGTCAAGTTGTCCTATAAACCTAATAATATGAATTGTGTTTTTTACAGTGGTTTGTGTTTTACTTACGAAATTGTATATTATAGTATACAGTGTGTTTTTTTTGGCTTTTGTGTAATATTCTTGTGAGATCCTGATATCATTAATTGCTTTTTTTTTGTATGTGTATCCTGGATGTTTGTCATTCTCATGAATGTGTCTTAAAATGGAGTTGTAGAAAAGTGAAAACTGCTAACATCAACAGTTGTTTTTATTCGAATGGAAACTTATGTTTTGTTTCTTAAAAGTTAGTCTGGTATGATATTGAATTTCAAATACTTTTTTGTGTAGATTTTTTAATACATTACGTTGTGGTTATTTATTCATATATTATTTAATATCTTCAGTTTAATTTATATTTCTGTAGATGTAGGTGAAGTTGGTCTACAAACCTGATAACATGAATTGTGTTTTTTACAATTGTTTTTGTTTTATCAACGAAATTGTATATTATAGTATACATTGTGTTTCAAAATGTTTGTAGAAAGGTCAATACTTGTTAACATCAGCAGTTGTTTAAGATTGTGTTAATACAATGTTAAACTGCCTTCATTATCAGTTTTTTTTATATAAGTTACGTGGTTGGTTAGTCATATTTTATCACATGGTCGTGTATGAAAAGCGGTTGTATACATTGTGTTTATATATGAACATTTACATATCAAATTGTCTCAATTGTATTTCATTTATTATATTTTATATTGTAGCCCCATAGATCATAAAATGGAAAAGCTTGGGTTTGCAATGATCGTCGATGAAATCTTCACAAGGCTCCCTGCCAAAGCTATTGGCTGTTTGAAATGTGTTTGCAAAGATTTCCGTAAGGAACTGTCAACTCATTTGTTTGAGATAATGCATTCTTGTCGAGTTGGAAATTCACTACATAAGAAATATCTCTCCTTTCTAGATATGTCAATTGTTGTTGACGACGTAATAGGTGGGAATTTGGATGTGGTTACAATCAAACACATCACTTTTCTTGACAATGTTCAACCTAGATTCTTACGTATTCTAGCGTCGCTTAATGGGCTGTTGTTAGTGTGTTATGAACCGAGTTGCTGTGAGCTGATCCTTTGGAATCCAACAACCAGGTGCCATGATTTATTGTCCGTCTCAGACTTTTATCAGTGGTATGTTCAAATCTGTGATACAGGTGGAATGTATTTTGATGAAACCAATGATCTTAAAGTGCTTCACATCAAATATTATTTTTTGAATGTCGTTACTGCTCGTGTTTATTCACGACGTCGTGAGACGTGGAGAGAAATAGATTTCTTGAGGGGAGTTAATTTCGGTGGTCGGGGTTATTCATGGTCTTTCGGAATTTATTCTGGCAAAACCATCTATTTCGTGTGTTCAAAAAATTGGTATCCCTCTTTGGAGAGGTATATAGTTGCTTTCGATGTTATTTCCGAAACTTTTAGAAGCCTTCGTTTTCCTGAAAGTTTGGAAGTTACTCCTTGGCGAGGAGAATTTCTGAGCATTGCAAAGAAGCTCCATTTTATTGTTGTTGAAAGGTCTCCCGAGTTATCTATTGGTTTGTACAAAGTTGAAGACGAAGCCTTCATCAAGATGTTTTCTATCAATAATCTTCATATTATTGATTATGTAGAAAGTCTCCAATGGTTCAATATATTTCAAAACAACAAGTGGTTGATAAAAAAACATTTGGAGTGGTGCTGTTGAAGCTGACCTGAGCAATGAAGTTTTTAATTACCTCCAACATGTTGATTGCTACATCGGTGCGAAACGAGCATTATTTATCGAGACCACTGTTTCGCCGATCGATTAAAATTATTATGCTATATTATAGGGAATGGTGGTGTTCGAATTTTGTTTATTGTTTCAAGTAGTTCTGTATGTATAAGTGTATTAACAATTGTCTGCATGGATATTTAATTCCGATTGGTGTTATTTAATCATATATTATTTCAAACTTTTAATACTTTCAGTTTAATTTGTTTTACTATATATGTAGGTGAAGAAGTCCTACAAACCTGTTATCATGAATTGTGTTTTTTCCAATGGTTTGTGTTTTACCAACGAATTTGTATTTTGATAGTATACATCGTGTATTTTTTTAGCTTTTGTGTAGATTCTGATAACATCAATTGTTTTTTTTTGTATATGTATCATGTATGTTTATCATTTAGTACAACTCATGAATGGGTGCTAAAAGGCAGTTGTAGAAATATATTGTATGTTTATCATTTGGTACTATCCTTCTTTTGTATAATATTGTGTTATTATATTAAATGAAATCTTTAATATGTGTAATTTTAATATATGGTATGTTCTAGCGGTTTATAATCCAGGATTTTAGGTTAATAAGTTGTTGTAGTCTTTCTTGCATGTTCTCCTACAAAGATGGTAAGGTAAACCGTTGTGTTCATTTCTTAATAAACCTCTCTTAACCGATCCTAACTCAAATTTGATATAGAGGTAGTTAACTGGAATGGTTATTATTGTGTATTTTTTTAAGAAATTGTGTTATTTTATGAAGAGTGATATATTCTCTTATTATATGAGGATGTATGTATTAGAACTTTTGTATCCAGGTTTAACTATTCTTTTGTAGTTGTGTGTCTTATTTTATCTTATTGTATAACATTAAATGATGTGTTTGATGTCTAATAAATATTTTGTGGCAGAGAAATTAATAAGTTCCCCTATCGGATTATAAGCTAAGTAACCGGAGTGTTTATGATTGTGTGTTTATATAGTATTGTGTTTTTATTTTATATGGTATTATGATTATGTTTTTTCTATATTATTGTTTTTTTTATTTTACATGCTATACTTTATGTATTATTTGTTTTACAACATGGTATGTATTAGCGGTTTACTACTTAGGTGTTATCGCCCATGTTCCTACACATCTGGTGTCATCAACTGCTTTTTATGGTGTATAAATATCATTTTACTTGATTATTTAATAAACATATCATACTCGATTATGTCCAGTTTTATTCGCAAGGTTTGTTTAGTTCATATTCTTTCTGTTTTGAAAACAAGTGCATTGCATTATGTGATAATTGTCTGCATTGATTTTGTATTACATACTGAGTTACTAACAGCAAAGTTGATGCATTACTGCTTTCTAATTCTATCGGGTTGCAGGTGGTTATGGATGATTTTCTAAAGAATGTTGTTTTTAGTAACGTCGATGATGTGTGGGAAATTAGTGAGGTAATCATACACACCATTTCAAGTTACGTATTTCGATATTTACATTAGATGTAAGTGGATATATTTATATGTTTTACAGCCACAATCTGTTATCATACTAGGTACTGTAAAAGAAATATCCAAGGAGGTTGGTTGGTTTTCTTTAAAGTGTCCTAATTGTTTAAATGAGGCTTGTACAAAAAACATGGGTTTAACTAAATCTGACGGAGGTTGTGATCAAGACCAACATACGTTGTATGTGTGCACTAATGAATTTTGTCGAAAAAATGTTATTGATGAACCGGTTTTAAGGTATTGTTAGTATTCTGTTGTTATTTACATTGTCATTTTGACATTGTAACTTTTATCATCACTTACCTTATTTTAGTTTATGTAATCCGTTTGAATTCAAATTAATTTGTTATGTTATCAATTAGATTGAAGGTTCGTGTTGAGGGTAGCAGTGGTGATGTATCTCTTATTTGGTTTCATAATACGGCTAACCATGTTATCGAGAAGTCTGCAAAAGAGTTGATTCAGGATAACACAATGGTAGTATGCATGTGTATGATTTATATTTAGTTTCTATTTCTCAAATTATATATTTTTTGTAAGCTAACTTTTTGGTTATATTTCCTATCTTTTATGTTTTCAAGATGATGGTACTGTGCGATTTCCAAACGAATTAAAAACTTTGGTGGATAAATTGTTTGCATTCAAGATTGAAGTCAGCGAGACTAACTTGACATATTGTGATGAAGAATACGAGATTCAAATAATAACTGACGATGAATCAGTTGTTGATGTGGTTAAACAAATGTCTGGGATTAGTCAGGTACTATGAACTTTTAACTGAAGTATTATAGTTGTCTTTAGTTAATAAACTTTTTCAATTTTGGTTTAGAGTTGTATGCCTGATGATAAGAAGAATAGTACTCCAATTTCGCTTGTGATGAGTTCCGATGGTGATACAATTGATAAAAAATCATGTTCAATGGTTTGTAAAGATACGACGTTTAAGCGTAAACTGCTTGATCTTTACAATTTGGATGTCATTTCTAACTTGATCATCTGTGAAAGTACAAGTAATAATATTATGGAGACCGTGAAAGATGTTGGTAAGAAAGAGATTAAATTTACCCATTTTAATGAGTGAGATGTAGTTTCTTTTGTTTGTTGCATTTTAGAGCGATGGTTTTTATGTTTTGTGTTTGTTCAATATTTTTTTTTCTGGACATAAACTTTTTCTCTTTTGTTTTTTCATTCTCGTATGTTTTGATGTTGTTAAGCTTTCTTATGTGTGAATAACTGAAGTTCAGTTTACATATTGGTTGTTAATAATAATATGCTACATTAGTTAAGTTGTATATAGAAAAACTTATAAGAGGAACATAAATATAGCCATCATTCATTGACAAAATTATACATAATAACAAAATTTGTCAATACATTAGATGTGGAATCATGATGGTCGTTAAGTATGAGATCAAAATGCAAAAACTTAAGGAAGATGTCCTACTATCAAGGAAAGAAACCCCATACCAATAGCTACATGCACAACAAACAAACTAATTTGCATTCAGTCTAAGAAGCCAGAAATTTAGTAAGAGCTTGCTTTCCTTGGTTGGTTTTTGCTGTGTATTGGTCAGCTAAGCTATTTGCTTTATCAAGAAGATCTTGTGTCTCCCTTTGTTCATCAGATAAAAGCAACCCAGCAATGTTCTGTTCATGTGAAGGTGGGTTGCTCTTGATCTTCATTCTCATCTTCTTATTCTCCCGTAGTTGCTGTTGAAGTAGACGTGTTATGTCAATCAAGCTGTCTCTGATCTCTCTTTCTGTGTCTTCATGTTGACCTTTGAATCCTTCATAGATATCCCTTTTAACTTGGGACAGTTCAGACCAACCTTTGGAATTTTATGTATTCATTGTAGTTAGAACAGAGAAGAGTTGAGTGAAGATAGAGAGTTGTTGATGAGGTGAGTAAAGGATGTAGTTAGGAGGTATTTTATATAATAGGATTAACAACTTGTGTGGAAGAATTGTAATGATTTCTTATTGGCATCCAAGCTAAGATGCAATGATGAAATATTGAAATGGTCTTTTCATTTGCAGTTGAGTCTTTTCAAGTAATTAATGTAAAGTGGTTTAGAAAAATATTTGATATAAATATATATATTGTGTTTTTCCAATGTCAGTTATTTTTATAGTCTAGATAACTTAAGTGATGATTAGCTACATGTTATATTTTAGTTGTATATATATTCTAAATTATAGTTGTGTTTTTTTTCATATGGATTGTGTTATACACAAGTCAATTGTTTGTTATGGTATGATGTTGTGTAATTTTTTTTTCTAATCTTTTTTTTTTGTTCTACTTCATTGTGTGAGTTGAGTGAAGATAAACAAAGGCTGAAAAGATGATAAAAAAGATGTAGTTAGGAGAAGTATTATATATAATAGGATTCAAGATTGGGTGAAATGATTAGTATCGAATTTACAATGGGTTATATGCAATTATCGAGTATGGAATGGTCTTTTTTTTGTTAATATATTGTTGGTTTTTATATTCAAAACTTATTAAGTCAAGTGTTGTGGTTTTGATATGTGACGTGGTAGTTTAGGAGTTACTACAATAATTAAACGTCTTTTACTAAGTAGACTCCCAGTTAAGGCAATTTCTTACGCTTATTTGTGTATTTTCTTTATGTATAATTTTATGTTTTTAATGTAGGTTATAGCATGGCAGACCTTGGAATCGAAGTTGTAGTTTCTGAAATAATATCCAGACTCCCAGTTAAGGCAATTGGTCGTTTCAAATGTGTTTGTAAACAATGGCGTGATGAGTTATCAAGTTGTCAGTTTGCTACTTTGCATTCTAGCCGGATTGGTAGTTCAAAATGTCGGAAACGAATCACCATTCAACCACTATCAATATTTATTGATAGCATAGTGGATGGACGGGTAGACATTGGTGCAAGGAAAACTATTTGTTTCCCTGGTAAAACTCGGCCTTGGTTGTTACATATCATTTCTACTGTTGGTTGGCTTTTATTAGTTTGCAACGAAAGGCCTTCATATCAGATGATGCTTTGGAATCCAACCACTATGAGTTTCAAAATTTTGTTTGATGAGCACTCTGATCGTATATATGATTGGCAATCGGATGCAGCTGGTATGTATTTTGATACATCCAGCGATCTTAAAATATTACACATTAAACGTCGTCGTAATTATGATCTTGATCGTGTTTATTTAGGACGAATCGGCACTTGGAGAAATGTAGATTTTTTTATTGGGAAAAAAATATGAAGTGGGGTGTTATATTTGGTCTGTTGGCTCTTTTATGAACAATACCTTATATTTCACTGTTAAACAAGTGAGGGTAATGGGTGACATTCATATAATTGGTTTTGATGTAATTACTGAAACGTTTAAGAGGTTTCCTTTTCCACCAGTTAATGACCTGTATGTTTATGACGGACATTTTCTCACTGTTAACAATAAGCTTCATATGTTTGTTGTTGAAATCTGGCATAATGTTAATGCGAGTCTTTTCAAATATCAAGATAATATATGGTCTAAGGTGTCGTCTTTCCCAAATGTTGAAACCTTCTCATTTGTGGAATGGTGTGGAGCATCGAATGTGGCAAACGGCAAATTGATTTTGCTCCCCAAATTTGGGAATATTGCTGAAGTATACATGAGTGTACAAGATTTTGAATATCTTCAACAAGTTGATTTGTTTTGTTGGCTTAAAGGAGCATTATTTGGTCGCAAAGGAGCATTATTTTTAGAGACTATTGATTCAACTATTGGGTGGTGCTATTATCTTGTATTTTTATTTGTTGTTATATTGTTAGCAATTCTGTTTATTGTGTTTATTATTTTAAAAAGTGTTTCAATTTTATTTAGTTTTATTTTCTATTGTTATTGGGAACATTTATGGGTCTCCATTGAAGTATTAATTGTGGTTGGCTATTTTTATTCGTTTTGAATATGTATTATTTATCATTTGTTTGATGATTTATGCAAAAGTAGAAACATTTGTAAACCAATTGTTGGTGCACACATCTGTCGTCTTCGTCTTATATCAAGTCTCGGGTTCGTTGCGGTTCGGAACAAGGATTATGTCATCATCATTGATGATGACATCATCAAATGCAATATCTCACGAAATACAAGGCACACATGAAGACAAAACAGAATGATTCGTTTGAAGATGTATCTGTGAGCTTGTCCGTTTGAGAGGGTTCCATTTGAAATTGTAACCGTTTGAAGAGTGCCATGACACCTTCAAACGGAAGGGTCCTCCCTATAAATACCCTCATGTCTTGTTCATTTGTAACTTTCCGGCTTGTGCAACGAAGTGCTGCCGAAGTGTTGTCAGGTTGTAAAACGTTACGAAATCAATCATACAACAGTTTAAAGAGTAAATCTAGCTGAATTGAACTCTACACGTCTGTTTCCGCCTTTCGTTTAGAGATAAACTCTTCTGATCGACTCGTTCGGGTCTGAAAACGATCCTACAAGTGGTATCAGAGCTCAGGCAGAAGAGTTCATACCAATTCAGCGTTTAATTCTGATTTTCTACACCTTCTTTCAAAATTTAACATTTTTTCACGGTTAAAATCGGCTAAAACTTTCACAATGTATGCGTAATTGTGTTTTAACAAACCCTTGAGAATATCAGACCTAAACTCCAAGTAAAACTGGTAAAAATGGCTTGAAAACTGGTGTCCGTTTGAACGAAGCAGCAACATTCCATTTGAAATTGGACTGACCGTTTGAAAATACATGGTATTCCGTTTGAAATCTGACCCTATCCTTTGAATCTGATCTATTCCGTTTGAAAACATCGTTTGAAAACGAGAGTCCGTTTGAATGGTGGCATTCCGTTTGAACAAACCACTTGAAAGGTGCATCGAGTTGTGTGAAACAAAAAACAAGGTTGTCAGTTTTTGCATTTGAAAGAGATTATCAGTTCATGAAAGAATTATGTGTGAATGTGAACATATCGGTTTATGTGTGCATGTGAATATATCGGTTTATGGGTAGATGTGATTCTCGTAAATTGTCCTCAAGTTTTATCGGCCATATCAGTTTGCATGTGAATTGAAGTTGTCTGTGCAATCATAGTGTCTTGTGATTCCAAATAGTCAGACTTCACGTGATTCATAGTCGCAGCCCAATCAAATAGTGTTAGCACACTACAGTGTTTACGGCCCAAGTACACTGTTTGAATTTTAATTGTTGAAGTCTTATTGTGCGGCCCAGTTGAATCAATTATTTTTTCGGCCCATTCAATCAGATCACACGGTTTGATTTCAGTTGGCGAAGTCATTTGAAAGGGTCAAGGTCGTGTCTTTGTGAACCAGGTCATTGGAAAAGGTCGTTTGATTTTGATCCGGGTCATAGCAGTCTGCACAGTGTGTCAACTTTCAATCCGTACAGAATATTCATCAGTTCGAGTACTAGTCTTATTTTGTAAATTGATAAGTCTTTAAACTGATTGTATTTTGTTTGTGTGTTGTCAGGTGATACAGGTGATTCACGAGGTGAACCAGTTCGTATCAAATCAGTGTGTTTCAAACTCAGCTAGCTTGAACAGTCAGTTTTGGGAAATTATTCGATAATAGAATCATGGAGAATGATTTTTATAACGCTTTTGCTAGTCCGATGACTGTGACTCAAAGTACATTGCTTGAAATTGAAACCGGGACATCACAGAAACCGCCTAAGCTCTTGGATATTGATGATTACAATGGTTGGTCCGAACGCTTTGGAAATTGGGTTGAAGCTTATCACTTGGATGCTTGGGAACACACCGAAGTCCCATATGAAAGGCCCACAAGGAATGGTATTCAGTTAACAATCAGAGATATGAGTGCTGAAGAGAAAAAGAAGTATAGAGATGAGAAATTGATGGTGAGTCTGCTTCAGCAAGCAATTAAAGAGGACATTCTGATTTTGCTTCAACATGATGGAAGTGCTTATTCAATCTGGACTGAATTGGAAGCAAAGTCTATAGGAAGTGATGATATGCTTAAAAACAAGATGTCTCTCATGAAGAAAGAATTTGATTTATTTCATGGATTGAAATCAGAAAATACCAAGCAGATTATTGAAAGATATTGTAACTTGGTGAGAAATATGACGAAATTAGGGATTAAAAAGGATACTGATGAGCTGATTGAGAAACTTGCTGACGCATTACCACATGATACTTGGGGAACATTTCTGATGATGTTGAGAAACAATCGGAAAGAATATAAAAAGTTAACATTGGGAGAATTTATCAAACATTTGGAAGCTCAAGAGATGGAGCAAAGAAAGATTGCCAGGATAAAGAACTACGATGGAGAACAAGACATCGGCTTGTATTTCAAGAGTGGTGTTTGTGAAAAGACAAATTTGTCTCCAAAGGTTGAAACTGCGTATAATGCAAAAGGTTCTTCTGAAAATACGTCTCAGGGATCAAGCAGCACAACAGGATTCTCTTCGTTTCCAACCTATGATCCACAGTTTTCTACGACAAAGAGTGGTAAAGTTTTTCAATGCAACATTGCCTTAAAGCTTGAGAATGATCAGAATTATACTGAGGAAGTTGCAAAAAGTCACATGTCTTTGTTGGTGACCGTGCTTGAATCCTATGGAGGATTAGTTGCAGGGAGGATCGGAAATCCAATGCTCACGAAAGAGGATTACGATCAAATTGATGCCGAGGAAATGGAATTAATGGATATTAAATGGTGCATGGCTAGTGTGTTGAGACGGGCTAAAAAGTTTAAACAAATCACAGGCATAAATGATTTTCGCGAGGCACAAGTTTCACCTTTAGGTTTTGATAAGTCTAAAGTTACTTGTTTTCGTTGCAGGGAAAAGGGGCATTTCAAGAGAGAGTGCACAAATCGTGATACTAGTGGAGCTCAAAACCCTTTCGGAAACAACGATTACTACAAGAAGGCGATTTATCATCAAGTCACACAACAGCCATATCAACAACAGGCACCGCATCAAGCACAAACTGCACATGGAAGGAATGTGATTGAAGATTCAAAGAGAGCATGTCTGGTTAACCAAGGCAAAGATGGTGTTTTCAGCTGGGATAAATACATTCCAACAGACAGCAAAGTGTGTTTGGCAGATCAAGATGATGAAAAATTGCCAGAAGGGTTTAGTTGGGATAATTTTTGCCCAGATAAAGAATTTATGGAAAAAGAGATCTTAAATGCTAAAGCTTTTATTGCTAATGCTTATGATGAAAAATGGGCTGCAAAATACAGAAAAGTCAGAGAAGCTGAAGAAGAAAAATGGAGAAAAATTAAAGAAGAGGAAGAAGAAGAAGAGAGGTTAAAAGCTGAAGCTGAAGCCGAGAAAAAGAAAAGAGCTGAGTTTTTCCAAGCAAAAAGAACAGTCAAAGATGTTCCGGAATTTGAAATCAAAGTTGATACTGAAGCAGTCAAAGTTCCTGAAAAGTGTTTGAATTATGATTCTTTGATCATGCAAAACAACGAGCTGCTACACAACATAAAAAGATTGAAAGAATCTTATGATACTTTGAACAGAGAGATTAACAAGTACACTGATTCGAACAGTGAACAAGCTGTTGCATTGGATACACTCAAAGGAGCTTACATGAGACAGCTTGATGACGTCAACTATTACACAGGGAAGTGTGTTGAGCTGGAATTGAAGCTGGCAACACAAAAGATTGAAACTGAAAGAGTCAATAATTTATTGAAAAGTTACTCATGTTCTACTTTTGTTGTTGACAGGATTTACCCGATCGTTGAAAGAATGAAGACATTTGAGGAAGGGAAGTCTTTGGAAGAAAAGAAGTTTGAGACAAAAGAAGATGATGAAATGAAAATTTCTGGTAAGAAACCAAGTGTTGTCTACAATAGATGTCCGCCCCCGGTCGAAAATGGATATTTGTCTCGAAATCCAAATTCCGAAAGAGTAAAAAAGGCAATTAACTTACAGTGGGAGTCAGGGTTGTCGGATAATTTGCCAGAAAATATTGATGTTACGTTCACATCGTCTGATACTGATCATGAGTCCAAGTTGATAAAAAGTATGGTCGATCAGGTGTTAGATAAAGATGACATAGAGGAGTCAAAACCGGAATCAAAATCCGAGTCAATGTCTGGGTCTGACAAGTCAAAGTCAACAATCAAAAAGGACAAACGGGTTTATGATAAGGAATTTTTGCTATCAAAATCTAATTTGAATGACGAACCGGTCAAAGTTGCATATACTTTGAAAGGTTCTGACAAATTATATTCTGATGAGACTTTTCCAATAAGAGGTGTTAAAACTGAAATGATTAAAAAGGTTTTCAAACTAACAGAAATCAACATTTCTGAAATAAAAGATATTAATCTTTCTGAAAATCCAAGACCTTACACCTCAAGAGTGCAACAAAGATTAAACAAGAAAAAGGGTTACAGTTCTGGTTCTGGTATTCATAAAAAACCAAACCATAACTGTAATTTCAAAAAGAAAGGATTAGGATTTAATCAACAGAAAAATTATAAAAATGAAAAATTTTATAAACAAAAAATTGTGTTTGTTTCAGGAAAATCTTTAGATGATGAGAAAGAGCAAGCATTCAGAAAGCAGACAAATCAAGAATTCCTTGCAAAGAAGCAAGATGACATGAAGAAGAGTATTGCTCAGAAGAAGACAGAGACAAGAACCTGTTTTCAGTGCAAAACTGCTGGTCATATTGCTAGAAATTGTCCGAAAACATTCAAACCAAAACAGGAAGTCTCTGGTAAAATGAAAGAAAAAGTTGTTGAGAAAACGGAACTTACAACCAGAAATTTTACAGGCTTTGAAAATTCAACCTTTGAGATTGGTGAATGTTCAAAGAATGTGGTTAAAAGAAAAGAAAAACTGAAAAATCAAAAATGGGTTGTTAAGGGTTCAGGAAACAGTTCTGGTGATGAATCTGATTCCACAAAATCAGAGGAGCCACATGTTGAAAAAAGATTTGAGAAATCAGTTCCAAAAGTGGATGATGTGAATTTTCCACCTTTGCTGGCTGAAAATTTTAAGAAGAAAGTTGGAAAAGTTGAAATTTCAAATCAATTTTATTCTGATAAGAAAAAATTTGATGTTGAAAAGGCATTCAACAGAAATGTGAAACACATTTTTGGAAAAATGGTCGATGGTAAGGTCAAAGGAGTTAAAGAATTCTATGCTTCCAAAATGAATGTTCACAAGTCTGTTGAAAGTAAAGTTGAAGAAGAGGTCGTTACACCCAAGGAAGGTAAGGCTTGGGTGGATATGTTTTTCAAAGAGTAAAAATCTGACTTGCTAGAGCTCCCAAGTTGGTAATCGCGGAGCATGAATCGGCATTATTCTTGAAAATTTTAAATTGAGAAGTGTGAATTGCCGGAACTCCCAGGTTGGTAAGTGTGGAGTAGGAATCGGCACCTTGAGAATTCAACCAACAGATGATGATTGGTTGAAAATGTTTGATTTTTTGATCTTACAAGTGGTTAATCAAGGTCATTAAGTTGAACTTGATTTAACTATCATTTAAAAGTGTTGGTAAACAATGTGATGAGTTTTCCCCGAATTTACAAATGGTAAAATCAACAAAACTTATTTTCCGGAAAAACCATTTTGATTAAAACAAACTTAAGTTTTTTGAGATCATAATGGGAAAATAGTTTGTTGTGAGGGGGAGTTCTGATTGTTTATGCCAAGTGGATGGCGAATTGAGGCAATTCGATATCGGTTGTCATGTTCTTGTACAGTTTATTTTCAATTTTCTTTAGATGTATTTGTATTTTAGGGGGAGTATAATTTCAGAAAATCCAAAAACATTAGAAAATTTGAAAAATCCAAAAACATGATAAAATGAAAAATGAGTTTTTGTTGCATAAAAGAGGAAATGATGGTACATCAGTGGACTGTCACAACACGCTAAAGAAATGGAAAGTTAAAATGTGATAAACGGTCTCACTAAGGATGTGACGATAGGCTCAGCTAGACTAGTAGATTTGCGATAACGATACAAACTTAAATGAAAAAGCCTAGTTCTAGTGGGAAACATGGTCGAAAGCATAGTACTTAGTTTTGTCCTTCTTGACTGTGTGCCTACTCAGTAATCGCTGATTGTCGAAAGACATAAAACTGGTTAAGTTTGTGAACTTTCACAACTTTGCTGAAAAGTCACTGTGATTGTGCATTTCATTTTGCAAAGATTTAAACTTGTTTTATTTCTTTATTTTGTTTAAGCATCGAACATCCTCTGCGTATACGTGAGTATCGACCTGGATGTTGTTGCCTAAACGTTCTGCTTTATTTTCTTTGGTGTTTCGTTTAAGCTTTGGACCTCCTCTGCGTATACGGAAGTATCGACCTGGTGGTTATAGCCTAAACAACTTCAACTTGTTTTATTTTTCTTATTTTGTTTAAACATTGGACTTTCTCTGCGTATACAGAAGTATCGGCCTGGTTGTTAATGTTTAAACATTCTGCTTTGTTTTCGTATAAATCATAGTTGATAAAAGTTTAAAGGCATTGCTTGAGATAGTGTATTACATGATGAGGGGATATGCTGAGATCGTGGGGTCCATAAGAACTTAGTGCAAAATTAATATACCTTAATGTATCGGTAAGCATTTCGAAAGTTTTTAGATTGAGTTTAAGTGGAAAACAATATCGTCAATCAATGTGAATCGTTTAGAGCTTAAAATGTTTAAAGCTTAACGGTGTTGGTGATTGATCTCATAAACTGATATGATCTTCTTGCACGAACTCACAAAAATATTGTTTGTAAATATTTCATTTTCTGCATTTCTGTTTCAGTCAAAAATTCAAAAAGATTTTAAGTGTGTTTTAGCATAAATTTTGTAAAAATCCAAAAAGATTTTCGACAACTGATTTTGGAGAGCTGATTTTCAAAATTCCGAGTGCTAAACATGATGAACAAATGGTTTGGGTGAAAGTGTTTGAGGATTGTTGAAATGAAATGAGAAAAGGTTTTGCAATAAAAATGTTATTCCTGCAAGTGGTAAATTAGATTTGAAAATCTTATCCACAAATGGTTATCAGAAAATTTATTTTTGGGTAGAGTTTATGCAGGTTGGCCAGGTTTCGATCCAGAGCGGGATGAAAGCCAGGTTATGATCTTGTGAATTCCAGACTACGATCCCAGCCTAGTGAAAAGGGGAGTCTGAAGACATCGAGAGGGAGTCTGAAGATAGTAGAGCCAGATTCAGATCCTGAAGATTACGAGAAAGAGTAAGAGATCGATTGAGGATGCTTACAATGGAGAATTTTGAAGAAAGTGAACAGACTGATAAAGACTGAAGGTTTGAAAATCAAAGACTCGACACTTAAGACTCGTCAACATCTGAGGGGGAGTCTGTTGGTGCACACATCTGTCGTCTTCGTCTTATATCGAGTCTCGGGTTCGTTGCGGTTAGGAACAAGGATTATGTCATCATCATTGATGATGACATCATAAGGATGACATCATCATATGCAATATCTCACGAAATACAAGGCACACATGAAGACAAAACAGAATGATTCGTTTGAAGATGTATCCGTGAGCTTGTCCGTTTGAGAGGGTTCCATTTGAAATTGTAACCGTTTGAAGAGTGCCATGACACCTTCAAACGGAAGGGTCCTCCCTATAAATACCCTCATGTCTTGTTCATTTGTAACTTTCCGGCTTGTGCAACGAAGTGCTGCCGAAGTGTTGTCAGGTTGTAAAACGTTACGAAATCAATCATACAACAGTTTAAAGAGTAAATCTAGCTGAATTGAACTCTACACGTCTGTTTCCGCCTTTCGTTTAGAGATAAACTCTTCTGATCGACTCGTTCGTCTGAAAACGATCCTACACCAATATATATTTTTTAAACCATCATACTTATAGAAATGTTTACATATTAAACTACCATTGGCATCAAATGCAGTTTATTACTTCTATTGAGATATAGTAGTTGACATATGTTTGAGTGGTCTATATCAGAGCTTGGCGTGACTGGACTGGTATCTTCATTGCACAGCGGAAGCAATTAAGCTAAGTCTTCTAGAAAACGAACGCCCACTAAGTACTCGACTCCACATGGTTCCCCTATTCCAACCATGCCTTAACTTTGAAATGCAACCTGAGAAAGAAACATGCGAAAAAGTCAACATAAAGTTGAGCGAGTTCATAGTTTGTTTATAAAAGATTTGAAATAAATCTTTTGAATAACCGGTTTGTGAAATAATATTGAGAAAACGACTTTAGAAATCATTTTCTTGTCAAGTTATATGGAAACTTTGTACTTGTAACGCATTATGCTCGTAAAACCATGTATTTGTAGACTTGTATTTGTAAAGTTTGTATAACCGTCAATGCCAACCCTGACTTTGACTTCATGCCCGCATAATCCTATGCTTTGAATTTGTATAAAACATGGTATTTAATTTGTATAAATCAAGTATTTCTGTAAGTATGTATGTCCCTGGTATGTAGCAATAAGGAAAAAGAGATCACCAATGGGTTGCAAAGCCAATGGTATGTGTGAAAAGGTGCAGGAAGACTCAAACCTAGCAAATTTGTCTCCGGTATGAAGACATAGTCACCCCTATGGGCCGCCCCGGCCTCATGGGTGTGGGCTCGCTACACCCAAATAGATCTATCACTCATGACCCTTGGTCCTACAATGAGGATTAATGGCCTTAAGTGTCATGCCCACCCCTCACATGATCTAGTTGTAAACCCTCCTTAAGCTAATCATACCATGTATAAAATGTATGTAATCCTTTTGTAACATGTATTTTTACCCCAGTCTCTCAGACTGAACCTCCCCAGCCTCTAAGGCTGAACCTCCCCAGCCTCTAAGGCTGAACCTCCCCAGCCTCTAAGACTGAACCTCCCCAGCCTCTAAGACTGAACCACCCCAGCCTCTAAGGCTAACTCCCCAGTCTCTATATATTATCACCAGACGATCCATCCCTAGTCATGAAAATCATTCACATTTCGATAATACGCATTTGTTTTGTAAAAACCGGTATATTTAGTATAATCCATTCGTAAACCATTTGAGTTTCCTCGAAATCCATTCGTAATATGATTTAGAAATATGAGTTTTCGTTTGTTCAAAAGCTTTGTATGTTCTTGCACAACGTGCTTTGTCTAAAAAACGTGCATGTCTTTCCACCCCGAAAACATTCATAAAAATGTAAAACCGTAAAAAAAGTGGGGTTATGAACTCACCTGAATATTCCTGTGCAAAGCTAGCTATATACGACTTCGTGATATCGTTTCCAAGACGTGATTCACTAGCGTGCATTCTACAATATTTCTAACACGGAATATTTTCTAAGTTTCTAAATAAATGCGGTAACTAGTCTACGTGTCACCGAGCTCTACCGAATTGTTAGTCGAACGATTCAACTGTAAGTAGTTAACTTATCGGAAATGATTAGGTCATATTTGATAAGTATCATTTATTCTCGATAATAACCAATAAGCCTTGAAAAGACTTGATTCTCGAGATATTAGAAATAAATAATATTTATATCAAAACATATAAATATATTGTTAAGGTCGCTTGTCGTCTCGAGAAATCGTTTGTGTATATAGGAATATTCGTGTGAAAGTAATATATAATAAACTTGTATTATATATATTGCGTCTTGAATATATTTGCCAAAATATATGTATATGCCGTTTCAGCGTTTGAAATAAATATAAAAAGTTATATTTATTTGACAAAAGTATCATCAAGTGGTTGAATGTTTGAAATAAATAGATATATTATATCTATTTTTGTAAAGGAATTCGTGTGATACGGTATTTGAAATAAATATAAAAACTATATTTATTTTCATAAAACGAATTCGTGTCGTTGATATTCGACATAACATATAAACTATATTTAAGTTTATAAAAGAATCGTCGTTTGTTTGATGTTCGAAATAAATATATAGTTATATTTATTTTTATAAAAGTATTGTCGAGACTTCGTAGTTTAGAATAAATATAATAACTATATTTATTGTCGTAAATAATGTCCGAAGTAAGTATAAAAACTATTCTTTTCTTGTTTTTATAAGAGAATTCGAGTCATTAAACGTTTGAAAATAAATATAAAAATTATTATATTTATTTTGTAAAATACTTAGCGGTATTGACGCATTTGTAAATTATAAAGTGCCGTTGAGAAAATATGCATCCGCGTCTTGTTTTATGTAAGTCGTTTGAATAAAACGTGTTTTCGTCTTACGGGTTTTCTCGAAAAATGGGCAGAGTTTCCTCTGTTTTTGGACGCCCCGGACAACCAAGTTGTCGTTATTCTTTCAAAATTCAATCAATTTTCAACAACATCTACGTATAATCAATTTATATAAACGAAGTAAGAAAATCCATGTGTACTTTAACTAAATATTCGTCGTTTTATTTCGGTTCGAGCTCGTTTACGTAAGTATTTAAAACGATAAAAATACGATATTATTCACGTCGTCAAAAGTTTTACCAAAGCTCTCGCGTCGACCCTTCGAGTAGGCTGACTGAGTTGACCGAGTCAACCGGGTTGACCGGTTTGACCGGTTTGACCGAGCTGACTCGGTTGACCGAGTCGATCGCACCGCCTTCTTATCTGACCCGTAACCCGAGACCCGATCCGAACTGTTGACAGAGTTGACTTCCTTTGACTAGTGTTGACTGAACCCGAACGGAACCCGAAACTTGACCTGAAACTAAACTGGAGCATGAACTAACTAACACTTGAACCGAGTGTCACCATATCACCAACATCGCCGCCGCGGCGGTTTTTGTTCCGCCACCAAACTGACCCGTTTAGTCATCATTAAACAACCCACCGGAAAGTTGCCAGAAAATAAAAAGTCTTGAAAACTTGCAGAATGGTTCCTAATAGCCCGATCTAAACATGCACGGAATTAAAAATTGGAAACGTGTTCGCCGGAAATTTGACCGGAGCTTCACCGGAGTTGATGCACAGCCCAAACGGCTTGGTTTCTTCGAAAACAGTCACCACCATCGTGTCGGGAAGGTCCGCTTTAGTGGGGGTAGGGTGTCGGATCGAAAAGTGTCGCCGAAAACGCCGCCACCACCGCCGTAGGCGGCGGCGCCGCAGCCACCTCCGCCGTCGTCGCCGGCCGGAACCCCG
The DNA here is from genome assembly GCA_030545235.1 of Helianthus tuberosus. Classification (NCBI taxonomy): domain Eukaryota; kingdom Viridiplantae; phylum Streptophyta; class Magnoliopsida; order Asterales; family Asteraceae; genus Helianthus; species Helianthus tuberosus. Next base: position 152,591,698 of record CM060393.1, read on the forward strand.
CCGGTCCGGTGGCCGGGTAACTTCTAGAGAGAGAGAGAGTTGAGAGCATTTGGGTGTGTTTGGCTGAAGATGTTAGAAAAAAAAATGAAGGTGTTAGGCTAAAATTTGGTATTTATATGTGGAGTTTGGTTAGTGGGCTTTGGGCTTGGGACAAAGGCCCACAAGCCCAATCTTGCGTTTAAAGTGCCCCGCTCGTTCCTACGAACCCGATTTTGTAACCCGAATTTCTCGTAATTCATAAATTAAAATTTCAAGTTTATAAATATGTAAAGTAGTATCAATAATCGTTGTTTGACGCGTTTGATCATCGGTCGCTTTAAAAATTTGCGTAGAGTGCATCGATTGTCGTATTAATGCGTTTTTCCATCCGGTTTCAACTACGATAGTTAAAATTTTATTATGGAGCTAAATTTAGCGTAAAATGTAAGTTCTGAAGGTGACAGGCGTCTCTGTCGCTCACGTTTCGTTGCCGATGCGTTTCCTGCTATCGCGTTTTTAGTTCACGTTTGCGTTTGTGTCGCACGGAAGCCCAATAAATTCACAGAATTAATTTCATAAATATAGAATATTCATAGAAAATCCGTATTTGTCGGCGTTGTCAGTATTTTGTACGGCATCAGTTCGTTGTCGCGTAATATTCAGCAGATTTCCCGTAAATCCCATACGCGCACTGTACAGTCGAATAAACGTTCCTGGGCACTCCAAAGGCCTAATTAAGTTAATTTGTGCTGTAAACACTATTTATTATCGCGTTAATCACCATTTAATCACGAAATTAAGAGCCGTAAATCACCGGTTGTCACATTCTCCCCCTGTTACAGAAATTTCGTCCTCGAAATTTAGACTATGTTATCTCCTCAGAATTGTGTTGTTCGCAGGTAAGTCCGAATAATAACAAAGTGAATGACCGCGTAATCGAAACAAGACTTATTCGAATCATGTGAATTTAATGACATTCCTCAACAATAAGAACCCAACGGTTTAAAAGAAATGTGTTTCAACAATTGATGTCAAAGGAAACAAGACGTATAGGTACAGTCACTAATGTGACTAAGTTAACAGAGATCCAACAATGAACAGGAACTTCGACCAATCGAATTCCGTATGAACGTTCACAATATGTAAATGAGTTCTGGAAGCAATAACATCCATTGGATGAACTTAGAATCGACAAGCTCAAATGTAATAGTTTGCATGAAACGCCCGATCGTGATCAGCACAAGCTGCAAGTTATACCGACGCCACAAGGTGTCGTAGAGAATGAAACAATTTCTGTATAGCGGTGATCGAACAAGTATCACCAATGTCTTGCATGAAACGCTCAATCATGATTAGCCCAAGCTACAAGTTTGTACTGACACCACCAGGTGTCGTAGTGATATAAATAATTCAATAATAGCGGTGATTAAACAAATTCACCGTGTTTGAAACCGAATGAAGATTCAACAAAATAAATCTGAACGCTTGTTCTAAACAAACATCATGGGATTTTCAATTGAAAATGGAACATCGAAGAAATAAATGTTTCGATCGAAGATGAGATACTTCGACTCGGAACAAATGAAACACTTGTTAAAACGAATTTTGAATATGATGCTCCCAATGCATCATATGATGCTTTCAATCGAATATGTGTAATGAACAAGTTCAAACAAATGAACTTGGTTTCGACGCAATCCGATAATAAATACACGCATTGACAAGAAAACTTTCGGCATGGTCACAACGAAAAACCATGTATGTAACTTGAAAAGAAAAGAAATTTCAAGAAATTGTGTTGACTTGATAACAAGGAGCCAACAATTACAATAATGCGAGTCATTCGAATCACAAATCAATAATTAGGTTTAGCGAAACAATATTTGAATTTTGATGAAACGCTCATTCGAAGCGAAACCACATGCGTAACAAACGATGCATGCGTAACCTATAAATTTTCAAGAAATTAAGCAATGAGTGTTCGCTATAATGAAAGAAATGATCGTGATACAATGACCATTAAGAGTAGTAGAGATGTGAAAATCTACCCACTAGATGCAAAAGTCCGAATTTCAATAAAAGAAATTTAAGGACTTTACCTGGGGTTGCATGTGATGACCGGTTGTTAGGTGACATTACCATAGAATGTCGAACATAGCGTACTCATCATTAATTAGGTAGGGGGGATGCGGAGATATTCATCTTCTACCTGGCGTGATTCGTGTCGTTGCAGGATCGCGTGACAAGTTGTCGTTTTCTGATCGTTAGTCCTCCTGCTGACAGGAATCTAGCATCGTCGTTGAATTGCGTCATCATTTCTTCTTAAAGGCCTCGCCTCGATAGTCGTATGTGACGTGCTTCAACCTTCGTTGACGTACATATTGAGTTTCGTGTACTCTTGCACGCCCATGCTTCGTTTTGCGTAGAATGTGATGTACTCCGACGTCCGTTGATGTAAAATTTGAGGTTCATGTATTCTCGTGCACTAGCGTTTTGTTATGCGTAGGCTTCCTGCTCGGGAAGTTAAAATATCATAGACAATATGGATAATAGTGTGCGCCCGAGTTAATATTCACGGTTCCTACGTGATGACCTTTAATGAACTTCAACATAAGTTTCCGAAGGTCTTAAATGCATCTTTCCTAAACTCTCAGAGCTTTGTGTATTGTATGTAATTGTTTTATGCACCGTGTATGAAACACCACAATAGCGTATGTTTGAAAACAAAATTTTGACTGTTTATTTTTCGGCAACGGTTGGAGACCATATTCGAGTACTATGCGTTCTGTATGTATTCAGGTTTTAATATTCTAAGTTCCCAGAGAAAAGTGAGGTTAGAGCGTAGGTATTCCTACAGAAAACCTTATTCGCTGTAACCTATAGCTCTGATACCAATCTGTCACACCCCGAAATTATCAGAGCTTGGCGTGACTGGACTGGTATCTTCATTGCACAGCGGAAGCAATTAAGCTAAGTCTTCTAGAAAACGAACGCCCACTAAGTACTCGACTCCACATGGTTCCCCTATTCCAACCGTGCCTTAACTTTGAAATGCAACCTGAGAAAGAAACATGCGAAAAAGTCAACATAAAGTTGAGCGAGTTCATAGTTTGTTTATAAAACATTTGAAATAAATCTTTTGAATAACCGGTTTGTGAAATAATATTGAGAAAACGAATTTAGAAATCATTTTCTTGTCAAGTTATATGGAAACTTTGTACTTGTAACGCATTATGCTCGTAAAACCATGTGTTTGTAGACTTGTATTTGTAAAGTTTGTATAACCGTCAATGCCCACCCTGACTTTGACTTCATGCCCGCATAATCCTATGCTTTGAATTTGTATAAAACATGGTATTTAATTTGTATAAATCAAGTATTTCTGTAAGTATGTATGTCCCTGGTATGTAGCAATAAGGAAAAAGAGATCACCAATGGGTTGCGAAGCCAATGGTATGTGTCACACCCCGACCGCGTAAAACAACAAATCGCGGCGGAAACATCGGGGAGTGTTGCAACAGAATTAATTGTTTCATAACCATGGCATACAAAGTTGTATTTTATTTATAAACAAAGGTGTTACATTGTTTCAAACAGGAAATTAAAGAGTTCAGAACATAATTAAACATAGTCTATCTTCTTTTAAAGTTTCTAAGGCACAGGTCCGCCCTAGCATCATGATCAACATCTTACGGAAAAGCTCCTGAAAACACATGTGAAAATAGGTACGTCAGCATAAAAATGCCTGTGAGATACATAGGTTTGTAAAAAATAGGATTCATGACTTATGTTTAAGAAAAATGTTTAGTCATGAACCTTGTAATTTGCTTTGTCATGTAAATCATTTGAAAACAATAAGATCAGATGATATGTATAAGTAAATGTCAGGTTAAATAAATAACCATGTAAAAATGTGTTTGTATAAGATAAGTTGTTTGTAAATCAATGTCTTGTGAAAAATATGTTATTTATATAAAATGTTCTATGTCTCAATATTGAAATGATTCAAATAACGTTACGCCATGTAATACCATACAAACACTTATATATAGGAAGTACCAGCGGCGTATCCACCATGTTTGTATCATATTACACACGCATCGTTAACTTAATCACTTAATCAAACCAAACCAACCAATGTAAGAAGTCTATGTTTAAACCAATTGTCAAATGTATTGAATAATATGTCAAGGTGTTTATGTCAAGATGTAAATCATGTCAAATGTCTATGTCAAATATCCATGTCCAATAGTAGTCAAGTAATTGTGTAACAAATGTTATGTATGGTAAGTAAAATAAGACTACTTAAACCATAAGTAAAAATGTACAAAACAAAGTATTTTGAATATATCAAAAAGTTATGTTTTGCAAAGTGATGCATGATACATTGATACAAACATTTATGTGGTAAGTTAACGCATACATTCAAGCCTTGAGACAGTCGGATAACCCTTTCAGTCAAGGTTATCAAAAGAATTGTATTCGGATTCAGTCATTCCTTACATCCAAACAAACCCGGGATGTCAGGAATGGGATTTGTCAAGTCCTATGGTACCACTACTTACTCCCGAGCGGCGTAGCAAATGTTAATGAACGTTATAAAGACCCGTTTGTGCAAACCAAATGTCATAGTAGTGGTATACATGTCATAAGAAAACAATGTACTAAGTATGCTAAGTTAACATACAAAGCAGAAAAGTCTTGTAAATCAATGTGCTAGCATGCTATCAGTCAACATACATAGCAGAAATGTAACGTAAAACAATGTACTAAGTATGCACACAATGGACATACATAGCATGAAATGTAATGAAATCATGTACTATAGTGTACTAACAAACATAGTCGGTATATGATGTGAAAACTGGAAAGCATGAAAGTAACAAGTAGGCACATGTGTTCCACCCCAAAATAGTTTGGAAAACAGTAAAAGAGGGGTCTATGTACTCACTTGAGATTGCTCAGTTGTATAAAGATAACCACCAAGTAATGCTATAGATCTCGGAATCAAACGGCACCTAATATAGGTAACTATGTTAATAAACCGGACCTAAATCGGAAGATTGGGTAGCATGAGGGTTTGTAAACCAAACGAGTATGGAGACTCGTGTAATATGGTTCTACAAGCCTACATACTAAATGAAACTTAACATAATTGTTTACGACCCATCACGACCCGTTTAGGAAGCTTATGCTACTTTAACGCGTCGTGCGCGTGAAACGCGTTTGGACCGCCTAACTAGCCCTATGACAAGTGTTATATGCTTAAACATGTTACATAATCAGTTATGTGACAAAAGTTTAGGTTACATATGCTTAATTACCAATTATACATGAAAAGGGTATTCTGGTAATTTACCTAAGGCATATAAACTACCTATCATACAACTACTTAAACGATGTGACCATAGGGTATAACCTCGGAAGGTTATTCCCTACCTACTATGGTCACCTAATGTATTTGGTCGGATCCTAATGATCGACCAAACTGGGTCGGGTTCGAGGTATAAGCGATTTATCAGATCGCTTACCCTACGACCCTAGACAACGTGGTAATCAGTAGGCATAGTCCCAAGGGACTATGACCATCGTGATTACAATCACGTTGCGAAGTTCTAACGAACTTCGCATTGACCATTACTGGTCAACGCTGAAAGTCAAACAAAGTTTGACTTTCTGACTCGAAAAGCAGTAAAATAAGGAAAAGAACGAAAGAATACTTACGAAGGGTCCCCGAATGCTAAACTCGATTAAAAAATCTCAGGTATGAAACAAATGTTTCAACTTAGAGTTTCTCAAATCAAGTTTCTTGTAAGTTTAGCAATGGGGGTGTTGGGGTATTTATAGGAATACCCGAACCGTTAAGATCGCTTGTCGAATATCGTGCCTTAATCGTATCCGTACAAGTGTCGGAAGGTTATGGTGCCTAAAATTCCATCCTTATCCGCTGACTAAGTAAGTTAGAATGTGTGGTTGTGAATTAAACAACGGCTAATACATCGAATCTGGTCCCGAATGCAAAACTGATGTTTCTGTCCAGTTAAGGCACTCGCGTAGCGCGACGGGTAGGCCCTTAGGGCTCGCGCTACACTACTGCCTCCCAGTTCCAGAATTGTTTCAAAAGTGACAGGTTTAGTCCCTGCAACCCGTTTAAGCGATTTTCGATGCGTTTGAACCCCGTTAACCTCATTTCAAGGCTCTAAAATGAAGTTAAAGTATAGGGAACTCAAAACATGCTCAAAAATATCTCGGATGTCGGTTCGTTTGGCCGTACGATCGCGATGTTCGCTTAATTACGACGGAATGCGCATAAGCGCGAAAAATGAACCAAATGACGCGACGAATGGATTTTTCTTATGGCGAACACTAAAATATAATGTAGTCATGCTTTCATAAATTTTTGGATGTCCGGATGTATTCAGAACGTAAGTTATGCGCGAAAATGCAAACTTGTGCACTTTTTGACACTTTTAGTCCCTGAATGTCCCAAAAGTTTATTTTAGCACACCAAACCCCTCAAAGCCTATTTCTAAGCTATGTAAAGGATATTTAAGGTGTGTTTAACTTATGGTCATGTTCCGGAATGTTCGTTACAGTTCAAATTGACATACTTTCGCAGTTTGTCAAGTTTAGTCCCTGTAAGCGAATTAACTTGTTTTTGCCATACCAAAGCCTTTAAAACTTATTTCTAAGTTATGTAAAGGTTATTCAAGGTATGTTGAGTATATGTTGATGTTCCGGAGTATTTTTCGCATTAAACTGAGTACGTTTACGCACCAGTTTGCGTATAACTCTCCAGAAAGTGATATAGAGTTTGAAATTGGATAAAAGTCAAAACATGAAAAATGTAAAACATAACAAAACAAACATTGGGATCAAATAACATTGTTTTATTGATAATAGAACTGTTCATAGTGATTACAAGCACAGTTGTTACAGTCTCCCCTACTTGTGGAAATTTCGTCCCGAAATTTATTTAGAGGAAACTCGTGGAAAAAGATGTGGATATTTTGCCTTCATTTGATCTTCGAGTTCCCAAGTAAACTCAGGTCCACGTTTAGCTTCCCAGCGAACTTTGACCAAAGGAATGCGCTTGCGTTTAAGCCACTTGACTTCACGTTCCATGATTTCCACTGGTTTCTCAACAAATTTCAGTGTTTTGCCAACACGAATTTCGTCAAGCGGTATGGAGAAGTTCTCATCAGCTGAACACTTCTTGAGATTGGACAGGTGAAAAGTTGGATGAACATTTCCAAGTTCAGGAGGTAACTCAAGTCTGTAGGCTACCTTTCCGATTCTTTCGACGATCTTGAATGGTCCAACGTATCTAGGTGCAAGTTTTCCTTTCTTTCCAAATCTGATCACACCTTTCCAAGGTGAGACCTTAAGTAATACTCGATCACCAACTTGAAATTCCAAGGCTTTGCGTTTTGGGTCCGCGTAAATCTTCTGACGGCTTCTAGCTGCCTGAAGGTTATCACGAACTTTCTTGACCTTGTCAGTTGTCTCTAAAATGAGGGCAGGTCCAGTAATTTGAGCCTCGCCAATCTCATTCCAGCAGACTGGTGAACGACATTTTCGACCATAGAGAGCCTCGAAAGGAGCCATTTTGATGCTAGTGTGATAACTGTTGTTGTAGGAGAATTCAATCAATTTAAGATGTGAATCCCAGCTACCACCAAAATCGATCACACAAGCTCTTAGCATATCCTCCAGAGTCTGGATTGTTCTCTCAGATTGACCATCCGTTTGCGGATGATAAGCTGTGCTCAGATTAAGTTGGGTCCCCATAGCAGATTGCATGGTTCTCCAAAAATGAGAAGTGAAACGAGCATCTCTGTCAGAAATGATGTTCAAAGGAACACCATGTAGAGCCACAATTTCATCTACATAGATTTGAGCTGTCACACCCCGACCGCGTAGAATAACAAATCGCGGCGGAAACATCGGGGCGTGTTGCAACAGAATTAATGTTTCACAACCATGGATATTAAAGTTTCGTTTTATTGATTAAAAGTGTTACAATGTCTTAACAAACAAGGAAATACAACATAATTAACTAGTCTTGCATCTTTTATTGTCACTAAAGCCCAAGTCTGTCTATGTGTATCTTGATCATCTTATGCAACAGCTCCTGAAAAACACATGTGAAAATAGGTACGTCAGCATAAAAATGCCTGTGAGATACATAGGTTTTGTGAAAATAAGATTCATGACTTATGTTTGAGAAAATGTTTAGTCATGAACCTTGTTATTTGCTTTGTCTTTTAAATCATTTGAAAAACGATAAGATCAGATGATAAGTATAAATAAATGTAAGGTTAAATGAATAACCAAGTAAAATATGTTTGCATAAGATAAGTTGTTTATGAATCAATGTCTTGTGAAAAGTATGTTATTTGTATGAAATGTTCTATGTCTCAAACTGAAATGATTCAAATAACGTTACGACATGTAATACCATACAACACTTATATATAGGAAGTACCAGCGGCGTATCCACCATGCTTGTATCATATTACACACGCATCGTTACTTAATCACTTAATCAAACCAAACCAAACAATGTAAAATGTTCATGTCAAGATGTAAATCATGTCAAAATGTCTATGTCAAATATCCAAGTCAAAAGTCTATGTTTAAACCAATAGTCAAAAGTCCTTGTATAAACCAATAGTCAAAAGTCCTTGTATAAACCATGTCAAATGTTGATAGTCCAAAAGTAGTCAAGTAATGTATAACCAAAATGATATGTATGGTAAGTAAAATTTAGACTACTTAAACCATAAGTAAAAATGTACAAAACAAGGTATTGAAGTAAAACTTGGTTTAAATCAAAGTTATGTTTTGTAAGATATATGCATGCTATACTGAATATGAACATTTATGCGGTATTGTGAAAATTCATACATCCAAGCCTTGAGACAGACGGATAACTATGTAAAAGTGAGTTATCAAGAGAATATGTATTCGGATTCGGTCATTCCTTACGTCCAAACAAACCCGAGATTTCAGGAATGGGATTTGTCAAGTCCTATGGTACCACTACCTACTACCGAGCGGCATGATCGGTGTTAATGAATGTATAGTATAGTTTAAACAAACCAAATGTCATACCAAAATGTAGGCATGTTTTATGAAGATAATGTACCTAGTATGCTAGAGTAAACATACAGGGTAGAGCTGTAAAACAATGTGTCCATATGTTACTGGAACATATGCAACAGAGATGCAGTATAAAACAATGTACTAAGTATGCAAAGTCATCATACAAAGTAGAAAAGTCATGTAAAACAATGTACTAAGTAATGCACACAATGGGCACACCTAGCATGAAATGTCATGTAAAACAATGTACTAAGTAATGCACACAATGGGCACACCTAGCATAAGATGAAATGAAATCATGTACTATAATGTACTAACGAACATAGCATGTATATGATGTGAAAACAGGAAAAGCTTGAAAGTAACAAGTAGGCACATGTGTTCCACCCCAAAACAGTTTGGAAAACAGTAAAAGAGGGGTCTATGTACTCACTTGAGAATGCTCAGTAGTCCTTGAGTGACAACCAAACAATGCTAGAGATCACGGAAATCAAACGGCACCTAATATAGGTAACTACATTAATAAACCGGACCTAAATCGGAAGATCGGATAGAATGAGGTTTCGTAAACCAAACAAGTATAGAGACTCGTGTCATATGGTTTATCAAAGCCTACATGCTAAATGAAACCCAACCTAATAGCTTACGACCCATTACGACCCGTTTAGGTAGCTTATGCTACTTTAACGCGTCGTTCGCGTGAAACGCGTTCGGACCGCCTAACTAGTCCTATGACAAGTATTATATGCCTAAACATGCTACATAATCAGTTATGTGACAAAAGTTTAGGTTACATATGCTTAATTACCAATTATACATGAAAAGGGTATTCTGGTAATTTACCTAAGGCATATAAACTACCTATCATACAACTATTTAAACGATGTGACCATAGGGTATAACCATCGGAAGGTTATTCCCTACCTACTATGGTCACCTAATGTATTTGGTCGGATCCTAATGATCGACCAAACTGGGTCGGGTTCGAGGGTATAGGCAATTTATTAGATCGCCTACCCTACGACCCTAGACAACATGGTAATCAGTGGGCATAGTCCCAAGGGACTATGACCAACGTGATTACACTCACGTTGCGAAGTTCAAACGAACTTCGCATTGACCATTACTGGTCAACGCTGAAAGTCAAACAAAGTTTGACTTTCTGACTCGAAAAGAAATAAAATAAGGAAAAGAACGAAAGAATACTTACGAAGGGTCCCCGAATGCTAACCTCGATTCAAAAATCTCAGGTATGAAACAATAGTTTCAACTTAGAGTTTCTCAAATCAAAGTTCTTGTAAGTTTAGCAATGGGGTGGATGGGTATTTATAGGAATACCCGAACCGTTAGGATCGTTTCATGGAAAACGTGCCTTAATCCCACCCGTACAAGTGTCGGGACCTTATGGTGACTAAAAATGATCCTTATCTTCATGACTAGATAATTGGAAACATGTGGTGGTGGATCAAACAGCTGCAATCTGCTGTTAGAAACATTGAATCTGGTCTGAAGACAGGCTAGCGCACCGCTACGTTAAAAGTGTAGCGCACCGCTAGGCCATAGTTTGGCAGATTTACACTTTTGGTCCCTGCAGTGCAATAAGCCCATTTCTGACACGTTTAAGGCCCGTTAACCCCATTTCAAAGCTCTAAAATGAAGTTAAAGTATAGGGTACTTAAAATGTGCTCAAAAATATCTCGGATTTCGGTTCGTTTAGCCGTACGAATGCGATGTTCGCTTAATTACGACGGAATGCGCACAAGCGCGAAAAACGATCCAAATGACGCGACGAATGGATTTTTCTTATGGCGAACACTAAAATATAATATAGTCATGCTTACATAAATTTTTGGATGTCCGGATGTATTCAGAACGTAAGTTATGCGCGAAAATGCAAACTTGTGCACTTTTTGACACTTTTAGTCCCTGAATGACCCAAAAGTTTATTTTAGCACACCTAACCCCTCAAAGCCTATTTCTAAGCTATGTAAAGGATATTTATGGTATGTTTAACTTATGGTCATGTTCCAGAATGTCTGTTACAGTTCAAATTGGCATACTTTCGCAGTTTGTCAACTTTAGTCCCTGTAAGCGATTTAACTTAATTTTTGCCATACCAAAGCCTTCAAAACTTATTTCTAAGTTATGCAAAGGTTATTTAAGGTATGTTATGCCTATGTCACTATTCCGGAGTGTTTGTTGCATTAAACTGGTTATATTTACGCATCGGTGCGCGTATAACCTTCCAGAAAGCGATTTAGAGTTTGAAATTGAACAAGAATTGATATGTGCAAATGATACACATATTTTTACAAATACCAAGTATAAAATATAATATTTCATTGGTTCGGCATTTGTTTGATGGCCGTGGAGGCACAGGTGTTACAGTCTCCCCTACTTTAGGAAATTTCGTCCCGAAATTTATTTAGAGGAAACTTGTAAGAGTTTAAAACATGAAGTTGAAAAGATCGAACAATATTGGCTAGGTTTCTGAACTTCTAGTAACTTTAATAATCATCATGATTGCAACGTAAGAGGGATACTTATATACTAGTATATGAAGCGTCATTGGTGCGTCCACCGTACCTCCATTACATCGTTCTCATTTCGTTATTGTTGTCACTATCGGCTCTTACACATAATAAATCTTACTGGGTTTCTGTGCACTAAATTTCATAATTATGTACGCGTCCATAATCAGACAATTCCTTGCACAGTTCACACAGTCTATTTTATAGTGTGTAGGGGAAAACCAAATGAACAAACCGGTGATGAGCGTGACTAGACCACCATAGGGTCCTTTTGACTAAATCAATAAATGATAAAATAGACTATCAAGGAGTCTGTCCAGCCACATCACTAGATGTCGTTCTTTAACCAAATTGTGAATCAATCTTTTTGATTAGACCACTAAAGGGTCTCTTATGAATCATGGAGTAGTACTATATAATCCAAGGGTTTTAACTATTACATAGAAGCCCATTCAGGATTTAAGGTAGTACCTTTTTGAATATCCTACTACGAATCCCTCATATCAAGATATGAAAGATTCTGCAAGGATTTGGATAAAGAATATCCAGAGTATTAAAAACACAAAAATGCATAAAAGAAAACATAAGATGAATAAACATATAGTCACATAACCACAAAATTGTTTAACTAGAAGTTTGTTCTGCTAACAGAGTACATGTATTTAAAGCACACTCGGAATCCATTCCGTGGATTTCATTTGGTACTTTAAACGTTACCAAGAATCCAACTATAAAGATAGAAAGATTCAAAAAGAAAATTCAATTTCGATTCTAGGAACCGAAGTGTTCGAATTAGGGTATATAAGGAATCCAATTAAGGACTCTGATTTGAATGATGATCATCCACAAGGGTCTAAATATGAAGATAAAAAGATCCCATATGGATTTTAGAAGTTGAAGATGTTTTGAAATCTTGCACGGGATGTGCTTAAGTCAAAACATGAAGTAAAATGCTTATGAAATTGAGAGGCTTGATATGTCAAGGCGACATATGAAGCAGAATTTTGAAGGTTAAGTCAATGTATGAGGAAAATATTTTTGAAAACTATGCATGGGGTTCTTTTAAGAAAAATGTGTTTAACGTTTTTGAAACCTTATATATAATACTTTTTGAAATCATAACGTAGGTGTATTAGGTAGATATATTTACAAAAAATGTTTTAAAATCATGCGAGATGAATTTTGAAATTATGTATAAGGTTTTTGAAAGATATGAATGATGCTTTTCGAAATCATGCACTTGATCAGAAAATGTATTGTGTTAATATTGTCTTCAGACTATATGAAATATTTTGAAATTAGAAAGGTTGGTTTTGATAACATGGCTAATGTTTTTGAAATAACATAGACAATGCATCTAGAAAAATTGTTTTCAAACTATATGAAATTTTTTGAGATCATGAAGATTGTTTTGAAATACTGGTACTGTGTATGTTGAAAAATCAAAACGTAATGGGTATGAGATTTGAAAATACCCTTAGTTATCTAACCAAGGATTTAAAGGCACAGATGTGCGAAAAGCACGATTACTCATAATGTCACTTAATTTTCTGTACTTTGTTTCTTGGAATGAAACGAGTACTTAAAATTTTCGAAGGAATCATGAGCGATCATTTGAAAGAGAGAATCACAAGAGTAGTTTGTAAGGAACTTAGTTCCTTGATGTAGGTATCATAGGAAAAGTCATACACACATGTAATTATACTTGTATATCAGAATTGTGAACAACAACTTTTATTTATGAACGAGACATATTGTTTCACAATACACGAAAACAAAAGAAACAAAGGCATAAGACAGCAACATCCTTTGTTCAGCTGAATGCTCATCCGTGGGTCGGATTTGCATTAGCAAGCTTTGGGCATCGGTTTCTGTAGTGGGTCAGATCCCCACAATTGTAACAGGCACCAGGTGGGTAGTGTGGTCGTGCAGCTTGACCCTGTTGCTGAGCAAGAGGCTGAGCAACTTGTTGAGCCATGTTCTGAACTGGGCGATTCGGATTAGCAGGGATGCGGCAGGTGTCAGCAAGATGACCGGATCTTCCGCAGTTGGTGCACTGACGACACTGGAGGTGTGGTTGATGATGGCCGTTACACCTGTTGCACAAAGGTGCATTGCCAAAATAAGGCTTCTTGGCTAGTGGTTGCGCAGGCTGATTCGGTGCAGCTTGGGCCTGTGCAGTAATGGCATAGTTTTGGGAAACCTTACGCTTCCTTGCCCTCTTTGATGAACTAGAATCCTTCCCATTCTTGTTTCGACCTTTCTTGCTATCCTCCTTGTCAGACGACTGTTTCTCACCCTTGTCACCCTTCCTGTGTAATTTATTCTTCCGAATCTGCGACTCAGTCAATGTCGCCGATAACTCGATCGCCTGACAGAGTGTGGCAGGGTTACTACCAGTAAGGATGTCTTGTACCGAGTCAGGTAGGCCGTCGATGTACCTTTCGATAGCTATGTCAAGTGGGGTAACCATTGTCGGGCAAAGCAGACTCAATTCTTCAAACCTGTCAGTATATGCCCTGTGCTCTCCACTATCTTGCTTCAAATTATCAAATTCTTTCTCCAAGGCTCGCTGCTCATGACGAGGACAGAATTCCCTCATCATAAGGGGTCTAAGTTCAGCCCATGTCTGTGCGAGAGCAACTTCTGCACCTTGGTCCCTCATAACCCCGTTCCACCATGTCAAAGCCCTCTTCTGAAATACGCTCGAAGCAAACTCGACTTTGCGATTTTCGAGACACTGCACGTGGCGAAAAGTATTCTCTATGCTCTCAAACCACTGAAGAAGCCCAGTCGCTCCTTCAGAACCACTAAACTTGAGTGGTTTAGCCTGGTTAAAATCCTTGTATTTGCATAGAACATTGTTGTTGTTGTTGGCTTGGTTCCATTGAGCAAAGAGGTTTGGGAATTGAGCAGCCATTTGCTGCGCAATGATTTCTGCCAGCTCGGCAGTCTCTATCTGGCTTTCGCGTCGAGGAGGCATTGTCTAAAAGAGGAAACATGAAAGGAAACGAGTGAGAGAATTTAGACGAAAAGAATGAGATGAAACAAATCTGATGAAAACAAGGATAGTGGTCATTTGTTTGTTACTACAAAGCAACAAACGACACACAGTGACTGATCAAAGTAAATGGGTCAAAAATAATGTATCGCGAAGACATGCTCGCCTATAAGTGAACACTCATCCCAAGAATTCCCAGGTAAGCACAACTGGTCTCGCATCTGATGAGATATATATGAAGTGCTTGCCTAGACAGAAAACCCAGAATACAGGCATTCACCCTTCCAGTTTGCACGTGTTCACATTATTTAAGACTCAAAACCTTGTCGAGATTTTGAAAATTCGAAGGGGTTCAAAACCATATAACAGAGGGTTCAAAACCTTACAATAGAGGGTTCAAAACCTTGTAATCAATCATCCTAGAACAGATGATTAGTTTTCAAAGCGGTTTTGAAATTTATGTTCTTGTTGTGGTCGTCACCTAAGGATAGGTGACGGTATTGTTTTATGACTAAACGCAAGTAAACTCGCGTTAGGGTCCTAAGAAGGTTATAGACTAGGTCAAAGCATTACTAATAACCTAATTCCCTATAACCATTGGCTCTGATACCATCTTTTCTGTCACACCTCGACCGCGTAGAATAACAAATCGCGGCGGAAACAACGGGGCGTGTTGCAACAGAATTAATGTTTCACAACCATGGATATTAAAGTTTCGTTTTATTGATTAAAAGTGTTACAATGTCTTAACAAACAAGGAAATACAACATAATTAACTAGTCTTGCATCTTTTATTGTCACTAAAGCCCAAGTCTGTCTATGTGTATCTTGATCATCTTATGCAACAGCTCCTGAAAAACACATGTGAAAATAGGTACGTCAGCATAAAAATGCCTGTGAGATACATAGGTTTTGTGAAAATAAGATTCATGACTTATGTTTGAGAAAATGTTTAGTCATGAACCTTGTTATTTGCTTTGTCTTTTAAATCATTTGAAAAACGATAAGATCAGATGATAAGTATAAATAAATGTAAGGTTAAATGAATAACCAAGTAAAATATGTTTGCATAAGATAAGTTGTTTATGAATCAATGTCTTGTGAAAAGTATGTTATTTGTATGAAATGTTCTATGTCTCAAACTGAAATGATTCAAATAACGTTACGACATGTAATACCATACAACACTTATATATAGGAAGTACCAGCGGCGTATCCACCATGCTTGTATCATATTACACACGCATCGTTACTTAATCACTTAATCAAACCAAACCAAACAATGTAAAATGTTCATGTCAAGATGTAAATCATGTCAAAATGTCTATGTCAAATATCCAAGTCAAAAGTCTATGTTTAAACCAATAGTCAAAAGTCCTTGTATAAACCAATAGTCAAAAGTCCTTGTATAAACCATGTCAAATGTTGATAGTCCAAAAGTAGTCAAGTAATGTATAACCAAAATGATATGTATGGTAAGTAAAATTTAGACTACTTAAACCATAAGTAAAAATGTACAAAACAAGGTATTGAAGTAAAACTTGGTTTAAATCAAAGTTATGTTTTGTAAGATATATGCATGCTATACTGAATATGAACATTTATGCGGTATTGTGAAAATTCATACATCCAAGCCTTGAGACAGACGGATAACTATGTAAAAGTGAGTTATCAAGAGAATATGTATTCGGATTCGGTCATTCCTTACGTCCAAACAAACCCGAGATTTCAGGAATGGGATTTGTCAAGTCCTATGGTACCACTACCTACTACCGAGTGGCATGATCGGTGTTAATGAATGTATAGTATAGTTTAAACAAACCAAATGTCATACCAAAATGTAGGCATGTTTTATGAAGATAATGTACCTAGTATGCTAGAGTAAACATACAGGGTAGAGCTGTAAAACAATGTGTCCATATGTTACTGGAACATATGCAACAGAGATGCAGTATAAAACAATGTACTAAGTATGCAAAGTCATCATACAAAGTAGAAAAGTCATGTAAAACAATGTACTAAGTAATGCACACAATGGGCACACCTAGCATGAAATGTCATGTAAAACAATGTACTAAGTAATGCACACAATGGGCACACCTAGCATAAGATGAAATGAAATCATGTACTATAATGTACTAACGAACATAGCATGTATATGATGTGAAAACAGGAAAAGCTTGAAAGTAACAAGTAGGCACATGTGTTCCACCCCAAAACAGTTTGGAAAACAGTAAAAGAGGGGTCTATGTACTCACTTGAGAATGCTCAGTAGTCCTTGAGTGACAACCAAACAATGCTAGAGATCACGGAAATCAAACGGCACCTAATATAGGTAACTACATTAATAAACCGGACCTAAATCGGAAGATCGGATAGAATGAGGTTTCGTAAACCAAACAAGTATAGAGACTCGTGTCATATGGTTTATCAAAGCCTACATGCTAAATGAAACCCAACCTAATAGCTTACGACCCATTACGACCCGTTTAGGTAGCTTATGCTACTTTAACGCGTCGTTCGCGTGAAACGCGTTCGGACCGCCTAACTAGTCCTATGACAAGTATTATATGCCTAAACATGCTACATAATCAGTTATGTGACAAAAGTTTAGGTTACATATGCTTAATTACCAATTATACATGAAAAGGGTATTCTGGTAATTTACCTAAGGCATATAAACTACCTATCATACAACTATTTAAACGATGTGACCATAGGGTATAACCATCGGAAGGTTATTCCCTACCTACTATGGTCACCTAATGTATTTGGTCGGATCCTAATGATCGACCAAACTGGGTCGGGTTCGAGGGTATAGGCGATTTATTAGATCGCCTACCCTACGACCCTAGACAACATGGTAATCAGTGGGCATAGTCCCAAGGGACTATGACCAACGTGATTACACTCACGTTGCGAAGTTCAAACGAACTTCGCATTGACCATTACTGGTCAACGCTGAAAGTCAAACAAAGTTTGACTTTCTGACTCGAAAAGAAATAAAATAAGGAAAAGAACGAAAGAATACTTACGAAGGGTCCCCGAATGCTAACCTCGATTCAAAAATCTCAGGTATGAAACAATAGTTTCAACTTAGAGTTTCTCAAATCAAAGTTCTTGTAAGTTTAGCAATGGGGTGGATGGGTATTTATAGGAATACCCGAACCGTTAGGATCGTTTCATGGAAAACGTGCCTTAATCCCACCCGTACAAGTGTCGGGACCTTATGGTGACTAAAAATGATCCTTATCTTCATGACTAGATAATTGGAAACATGTGGTGGTGGATCAAACAGCTGCAATCTGCTGTTAGAAACATTGAATCTGGTCTGAAGACAGGCTAGCGCACCGCTACGTTAAAAGTGTAGCGCACCGCTAGGCCATAGTTTGGCAGATTTACACTTTTGGTCCCTGCAGTGCAATAAGCCCATTTCTGACACGTTTAAGGCCCGTTAACCCCATTTCAAAGCTCTAAAATGAAGTTAAAGTATAGGGTACTTAAAATGTGCTCAAAAATATCTCGGATTTCGGTTCGTTTAGCCGTACGAATGCGATGTTCGCTTAATTACGACGGAATGCGCACAAGCGCGAAAAACGATCCAAATGACGCGACGAATGGATTTTTCTTATGGCGAACACTAAAATATAATATAGTCATGCTTACATAAATTTTTGGATGTCCGGATGTATTCAGAACGTAAGTTATGCGCGAAAATGCAAACTTGTGCACTTTTTGACACTTTTAGTCCCTGAATGACCCAAAAGTTTATTTTAGCACACCTAACCCCTCAAAGCCTATTTCTAAGCTATGTAAAGGATATTTATGGTATGTTTAACTTATGGTCATGTTCCGGAATGTCTGTTACAGTTCAAATTGGCATACTTTCGCAGTTTGTCAACTTTAGTCCCTGTAAGCGATTTAACTTAATTTTTGCCATACCAAAGCCTTCAAAACTTATTTCTAAGTTATGCAAAGGTTATTTAAGGTATGTTATGCCTATGTCACTATTCCGGAGTGTTTGTTGCATTAAACTGGTTATATTTACGCATCGGTGCGCGTATAACCTTCCAGAAAGCGATTTAGAGTTTGAAATTGAACAAGAATTGATATGTGCAAATGATACACATATTTTTACAAATACCAAGTATAAAATATAATATTTCATTGGTTCGGCATTTGTTTGATGGCCGTGGAGGCACAGGTGTTACAGTCTCCCCTACTTTAGGAAATTTCGTCCCGAAATTTATTTAGAGGAAACTTGTAAGAGTTTAAAACATGAAGTTGAAAAGATCGAACAATATTGGCTAGGTTTCTGAACTTCTAGTAACTTTAATAATCATCATGATTGCAACGTAAGAGGGATACTTATATACTAGTATATGAAGCGTCATTGGTGCGTCCACCGTACCTCCATTACATCGTTCTCATTTCGTTATTGTTGTCACTATCGGCTCTTACACATAATAATCATCATGATTGAAACGTAAGAGGGATACTTATATACTAGTATATGAAGCGTCAGTAGGAAAATCCTCGCGGATTGGCAAGAAATGTGCTGACTTTGTAAGACGATCAACGACTACCCAGATGGCATCATGACCTTTCTTTGTGCGCGGGAGTTTGGTAACGAGATCCATAGTAATGTTTTCCCATTTCCAAACTGGGATCTCTGGTTGCTCCAATAAACCAGAAGGACGCTGATGTTCAGCCTTAACCTTAAGACAAGTAAGGCATTTGGATACGTATAAGGCAATGTCTTTCTTCATACCAGGCCACCAATAGTGAATACGAAGATCCTTATACATTTTATCTGAGCCCGGATGAATAGAATAGCGAGACTTATGGGCTTCATCCATAAGCAAGGTACGAAGATCATCCTGGCTTGGGACCCACAAACGGTCCATGAAGTAATATGACCCATTGTCCTTCAGTTCAAGAGCAGGTGTTATGTGATAGGGAAATTCCTTATCCATCAAACCTTGTGAAACACAAGATTGCTGAGCTTGAGAAATGCGTGCTTGAATATCGGATCGAGCTTGAATAACAGATTGAACACGTACACAATGAAGCTTAGTACGTTCCTTACGACTCAATGCATCAGCTACGACATTCGCCTTACCAGGATGGTAGCGAATTTCGCAGTCATAGTCGTTTAGAAGCTCAACCCAACGTCGTTGCCTCATGTTGAGTTCTTTCTGGTTGAAGATATGCTGAAGACTTTTGTGGTCAGTGAAAACCACACATTTTGTACCGTACAAATAGTGTCTCCAGATCTTGAGAGCAAAGACAACTGCACCTAACTCAAGATCATGAGTGGTGTAGTTCTTCTCATGTATCTTCAATTGTCTTGATGCATAGGCTATGACTTTGTTCCTTTGCATCAGAACACAGCCAAGACCCAATTTAGATGCATCACAATACACGACAAAATCATCATCACCCTCAGGCAATGATAGGACAGGCGCATCGCATAGCTTCTGCTTCAAGTATTGAAAAGCTTCCTCTTGTTTGTATCCCCAATAAAAGGGCATTTTCTTCTGAGTTAGAGCAGTTAGAGGAACTGCAATCTTTGAGAAGTTCTCAATGAAGCGGCGGTAATAACCCGCTAGACCAAGAAATGAACGAACTTCAGTAGGAGTAGTAGGCGTATCCCAATCCTTAATCGCACTGATCTTGGAGGGATCTACATGAATACCTTGTTCGTTGATGATATGCCCCAAAAATTGAACTTCTTTAAGCCAAAATTCGCACTTGGAGAATTTGGCGAAAAGTTGCTCTTTCTTTAGGAGTTCCAGAGTAAGACGAAGATGTTGCTCGTGATCAGCTCGCGTCTTAGAGTAAATCAAGATATCGTCAATAAAAACAATGACGAACTGATCCAAATAAGGTTTACAGACCCTATTCATTAGGTCCATGAAAACAGCAGGAGCATTAGTCACACCGAATGGCATGACTGTTAACTCATAATGCCCATATCGAGTACGGAACGCTGTCTTGGGAATATCTTCTTCATGCACCCGAAGTTGATGATATCCAGATCGCAGATCAATCTTCGAAAAATAAGAAGCACCTTGTAACTGATCAAAGAGATCATCGATGCGAGGTAGGGGATATCGATTCTTGATGGTAAGATTATTAAGCTCACGATAATCGATACACATCCTAAAGGATCCATCCTTCTTCTTGACAAAAAAACGGGAGCACCCCAAGGTGAAAAGCTAGGACGGATAAAACCTTTGTCAGAGAGCTCCTGAAGCTGCTTAGACAACTCTTGCATCTCAGACGGTGCAAGACGATATGGAGCTCTGGCTATGGGATTTGCACCAGGTACGAGATCAATGCGGAATTCGACTTGGCGTGCTGGAGGTAGACCAGGTAAGTCTTCAGGGAATACTTCAGAATAATCCCGAACGACAGGAATATCTGAAATAGCCTTACCCTTGCCTTTATCTTCTGTAACATGTGCTAAGAAAGCCACATAGTTCTTCCGCAGATACTTCCGAGCTTTAAAACAAGACATGAGTTTGAGACCACCGGTAGGCTTCTCACCTTGAACCTGCAGGATCTCGCCTGTCGAAAGTGGCACACGAACAATCTTCTTAGAACAAACTATCTCTGCGTGATGCTTGGATAACCAATCCATTCCCACAATAACGTCGAAGCTTCCAAGTTGCATAGGCGCGAGGTCAATAGGAAAAAGATGGTCGTTAAGATTCAATTGGCAGTTGTGAAGAACAGAATCAAGAATAATGGGTTCACCACTAGCAACCTCTACTGTCAAAGATTTGCCTAGTTTCGTTCTAGACACGCGAAGCATTTGCTCAAAAGATAATGACACGAAACTCTTATCGGCACCAGAATCGAAAAGAACAGATGCAGGCTGATTATTAATGTGGCTTTTTGGTGATTTTAGGTGTGGGTTTCAAAGCAGTTGTGGTGCTACTTTGATCACCTTGAGTAGTGGGCTCAGCAGCAGATACCTAAGGAGCAGTGGTAGCTGCTAAAATCTGCTCAGGCACCTCTGCTTGTGTTTTGCAAGGTGTTGACATTCTGGTAAAAGTTTCAGCAGTTAAGCTGTGCATTTGTAAAGAGTCACCTTGGTTTATTGCAGCAATATCATCCTTACTGAATTTCTTTTCAAAATAATAGCTTAGAAATCTTGGAAACAGTAAGAATGATTTTGTTTCAACATTTTTAACCAGATCATTAAAAATTTCCCGGGAATAATTAAAATTTTCTTCTTGAAGAATAGCATATCCCAGATTTTGAATTTTTAATGGTATTTCATTAAAAGCAGTGGTTTTGTTTGATACACACATTAGAAGGGTATGAAATAAAAACCTTGTTGCAGAAGGAAAGTAGCCTTTTTGTAAGGTGTCCTTTTTCACTTCAGCATTATACCCTCTATCCAGAAAATCATTTTTTAACTCGTTTTTAGGGAAAGAAATTGTACCTTCCTAATCGTCGAGTTGAAAGACTTCTGAGATGGATTGTGTTGTAATCTTGACCGCTTTACCCTTTAGGGAAGAGTTGATGGCTATTACGGTGTCTCCTTGTTTTTCAAGAGTTGCATTCTTCCAAAACTCTCTTTGGGTTGTCAAGTAAATTGGTGCATCCGCTGTTAACAAAGTTTTGTACTTTGATGCGGAGATGGTATCAATGATGGAATCGAAAATTTCCGTGGTGCCAGGTTTTGTGAGTAAACCCAGAAGATTGTGAGATGGTTTGTGTGGAATTTCGGTGGATTTGGCCTTTTTGAGAGACCTTTTTTGATGATGATTTGGAAGTGGGTTTTGTAGATGGCTTCGATTTTTTCATTTTGAAGATGATGATCGAAGGAGATGTGGAAGAAATTTGATGAAGAAACTTCTTTGAGAAGAGAATTTATGAGAATTCATTTCGACAGTAAAACCCTGTTTTGGTGTGAAGTGGGGGTTTTATAGAGGAAAAAGTGAAGGCTGACGTGGCAGCGGTTACAAAAGTACTGACCACTATGTACTGCCCACATGCCAAACTCTGATGAAATGAAGGACAGTACTTTTATGAAAGTTACTGATGAAGGCAGTGGTTACAACGGTAAAATGGAAGTAGTGGATGATTTTCACTATCAGTGGATAGCATATTAGTGGATAAGACACTGCTTTTAAACAACAGAGTTAATCAAGGAAATGAGAGAACAGAGGATGGCTTTCAGCAGTGGACAGACTTTGATGTAGAACAGACTTTTGAACAAGCAGTGGTTATGGCAGACTTTTAATGATTTTAATGAAAACTTCATTTTTAGCTATTTTTAAGGATGGATTTTTGATTTTCTGAAAACATTTTAATGCTTTTATTCATAGAAAAACAAGATGTTGCTTGTTATTCCATGTTTAGCATGCCAATCCTAGAGACCAAGCTTTCAAAGGTGGCAGTATCTAATGCTTTTGTGAGCACATCTGCCAGCTGGTCTTTAGTTGGAACATGATGCAGAGAAATCAAACCTTTTTCATAGCAATCCCTCACAAAGTGATGTCTGATGTCGATGTGCTTGGTGGTTGAATGGGAAACTGGATTTTTGATGATATTTTCTGCTGCCTGGCTATCCAACATGAGTGGTGTCTTTAAGGCAGTGATACCAAAATCCAGCAACTGATTTTGAAGCCACAGGAGTTGGGCTGTACAGCTTGCAGCAGCAATGTATTCAGCTTCAGCAGTGGATGTTGAAACAGCTGCTTGCTTTTTGCTTTGCCATGAAACTAAGCAATCACCAAGAAACTGGCACCCTCCTGATGTGGACTTCCTTGTTGTGTTACATCCACCAAAGTCACTGTCTGAAAATCCTGAAAGCTTGATATTACCATTAGCTGGATACCAGATACCAAGTGTGGGAGCACTTTTTATGTATCTGAATATCCTTTTTACAGCAATAAGGTTGGATTTTCTAGGGGCTGATTGACTTCTTGCACAAACACATGTTGCAAACATGATGTCTGGCCTAGATGCAGTTAGGTACAGCAAAGACCCAATCATGCTTCTATATAGAGTTTGGTCAATCAGCTCATCCTTTTCATCAGACATGACTAGCTTATTTGTTGCCATGGGTGTGCTGCATGGTTTACAATCATTCATATCAAATTTGTTTAAAAGTTCTTTTGCATATTTGCTTTGATGAATGAAAGTACCATTTTGCATTTCCTGAACTTGGAGACCAAGAAAGCATTGCAGCTCACCCATTGCACTCATTTCGAACTCAGCTGTCATGAGTTCCCTAAACTCTTCACACATTTTGTTACATGTGCTTCCAAAAATAATGTCATCCACATAAATTTGGACAATCATTAATCCTTTCCTCTCCATTTTAAAAACAGTGTTTTATCAATGGTACCTCTTTTGAAACCATTTGAGAGTAGAAAGGTAGAAAGAGTTTCATACCAGGCCCTTGGTGCTTGTTTCAGGCCATACAGGGCTTTGTTCAGCCTGTAGACATGATCTGGATAAAATGGATCCTCAAAACCTGGAGGTTGACACACATACACCTCTTCTTGAATTGTACCATAGAGGAAAGCACTTTTGATATCCATTTGAAACACCTTCATGTTGTGGTTGACAGCAAAGGCTAGGAACAGTCTTATAGCTTCCAATCTTGCTACATGGGCAAAAGTTTCATCATAGTCAATCCCCTCTTCCTGTCTGTAACGTTGAACCACAAGCCTGGCTTTATTCTTGACAACAATACCCCTTTCATCAGTTTTGTTTTTGAAGACCCACTTTGTGTCGATGGGGCTAACCTCTTCTGGCAGTGGTACAAGCTCCCATACTTGTTGTCTTTTAAACTGTTGGAGCTCCTCTTGCATGGCTTCTACCCAGCTGTTGTCTTTCAGTGCCTCTTGGTACTTGACTGGCTGATGGAGTGATAGAAAACCAGCAAAAAGACAAATGTTTTGGGTTTGGCTTCTTGTGAGCACCCCTTCATTGATGTTGCCAATGATTTGATCAGGTGGATGAGATCTCAAGTAGATTAAATATCCTTGGTAAGGAATGATGGCATTTGTTGGTGAAGGCTGCAAATGTGTATCATCTGAGCTAACCACTGCTGGTGACTTTGATGACCCAGCAGTGGCTTCAAAAGATGGTGGAATAGGAGGTAATGGTGTGGATACATGCTGACTTTTATCCACTGTTTGGGGACTTTTGTCAGCAGTGTTTGTTGATGTGGAAGCAGTGGTTAAGGGGCTACCTTGGTAAACAACTGTTGAGGTAGCAGTGGTTGAGCTTTGACAGCTGTTTTGAACAATTGATGTTTTTCCCATTGTGGCAGACTTTTGAGGGATGATGATTTCATACCCATAGTCTGGTGTTGAATCCTCTGATGGACCTGCACTGTTAGTCTTGACAGCAGTATTTTCAAAAGTGAATTTATCAAGATCAAACAGATCTGCAGGATTTGCTGGGATTTTCATTGATGAAAGTTCATTGAACTTTACATTCAAAGTCTCCTCCACTGCCTTGGTCCGTGTATTAAACACTTTGTAGGCCTTGGTAGTGGTTGAGTATCCCAGATGATAACCACAATCAATTTTGGCTGCAAATTTTGAAATGGAGTCTTTTAAGTTCAAAATAAAGCATGGGCAGCCAAATACCTTGAAGTAAGAGATCAGTGGTTTGATTTTATACAGAATTTCATAAGCAGTCTTTTTGTGCCTGGGGTTTACTAAAACTTTGTTTTGAACATAGCAAGCAGTGTTTACTGCCTCTGCCCAAAAAGTTAATGGCAAACCTGAATCAACAAGCATGGTTCTGGCAGCCTCAATCAAAGTTCTGTTCTTTCTTTCAACTACCCCATTTTGCTCTGGTGTTCTAGGGATACTGTATTGCCTTACAATCCCTTTCTTCACACAGAAGGCATCCACCTCCTTATTTTTGAATTTTGTGCCATTGTCACTCCTGAAGACTTTTACTGGAAGGTCAAATTGCTTTTCAACCTGTGTCACAAAGTCTTGCAAAATGCCTGCAGTCTCATCTTTTGAGTGTAAAAAGAAAGTCCATGTAAACCTAGAAAAGTCATCAACAATAACCAAACAATATCTCTTCTTTTTGAGACTCATGACTTGAACTGGGCCAAACAAATCCATGTGCAGCATTTGCAAACACTGGGTTGTTTTGGACTCTTCAATGGACTTATAAGAACTTTTATGTTGTTTTCCTTTTAAACAGGAAATGCAATGTTCATGACATGAAAACAATTTTTGTGGTAGGCCTCTTACCAAACCATTTTTTGAAATTTCAGTGATTGTCCTAAGATTTGTGTGCCCCAGTCTTCTGTGCCAAAGTTCTGTCTCTTTGTTAGAGGCAGCTGAGAACAGACAGGCATCAGCTCTGGGACACTCTTTTGACATATCAACAACATAAACATTGCCACTTCTTTGAGCAACAAGTTTTGTTTGACCAGTTTTTATTATTGCTTCAATCTTTTTGACTATTTATGGTCCAACAATCCTACAACACTCCTTTGTGAAGAATGACCCATACCCCTTGTCACTCATTTGTGAAACACTCAGGAGGTTGAATTTCAGACTGTCTATCAGATTGACATTTTCAAATTTTACATTGCCAGACTGTACTGTACCAGACCCCAGAACTTTCCCTTTACTGTTATTCCCAAAGGATATATCACCCCCTCCATGAATTTTGAAATCTTTGAGTAGGGCTTTACATCCAGTCATGTGCCTGGAGCCTCCACTATCAACATACCAAAGGCTATCTAAACAGGCAGAAGCTCCCTGCACATGAAGTAAAAGGATTAGTTCATTAGGGTTTCCAAAGCCAATAAGTCTTTGGATGGGGTCTCAACAGTGTCTGGGATGGATGCACATTGATGGACAGTGGTTAGGTCAGGGGTTTGGATAGTTTTAGGACTGTTTCTTGCTAACCACTGTTGGGGGTCTTGACCAATCACCTGTTGATACCCAAAAGGATGCATGTTCACTTTAGGTTTAGAGGGCCTTTTATAGGCCTCATAAACGTGTGGAACCCTAGGGTATGGTGGTTGTCCCTTGCTTCTTCTATATTGATTGGCAGGGGGTGCATCAGTAACCTGAACATCTCTTTTAATAGATGTTTGGTTCAGCTGTTTTGTGACAGCTGTTTGAACTGGCACAAACAGTGGTTGGTTTTTAGTGAATTTGACAGATGATGTTGATGGACTCAAAGATGTTTTAGCAATGTACTCATTCTTTTTTACATCAAAGTTTTTGAGATACACACATGCTTGAGTTTTGTGGTTTGTTTTACCACAGACAATGCAGCTTTCAGCAGGAACAATGACACTTGTTTTGTTCAAATCATAAGCTTTTAAATGGAAACAGTCTTTTGTTAGATGATTCCTTTTCTCACAAAATTCACAAAACAAGTTATTGATCTTTTTTTTCTTCTTTCTCTTTTCGGACTCCTTTGCAACAGAGGTTTTAACCTCTGTTGGGACGTCCTTGAGAGGAATGACTTTAGCTTTTGGAGCTTTAACACCATCAGTGGATGTAAAGTCCATGGGCTTGAAATTTTCAAGAATATCACACTCATCAGACCATGTTGGTTTAAACTGATATTTTTCAAGCTCCTCAAAAGTAGAGTATCCCATTGGTCTGTCAAGTGTGATTTTGTTACCAAGTTTATCAGTGATTTTCACTTCTTGGCCATTCTTGTTTGTGGGGATGAACTCAGTGGTTACATCAGTGGTTTGAACAGATTTTTCAACAGCAGTGTTTTCATCATCATGTTTTCTATAACCAATACCAAATTTCACATTGCTTTTAATCTGTTTTTCAAGCAATAACTCATATCCTTTGCAGGATTCCACCCATTTTTCACATGTGATTTGGGTGGATTCTAACTCCTTTTTACAAACTTGGTATTTTTCTACCATAGTTTGGAGTTGAGTTTTGGTTATGCTTTGCTCTTCTTTCAGACTGCTGATTTCTTTTTCCTTTTCAGTCAATTTGTTTTTAAGTTCTCTTAAAGAACTTTCAAATTTGACTTCATCAGTTAAGATTTTATCCCGAAGGTTTTCATTTACCTCTTTGATGTTAGCAAAAGCAATAATGCAATTGTCAGAACACAGTTTTTCAAGAACTTGAGGAGATACCTTGGCAGCAGCCATCATTGCACAATCACATTGATGATTTTCTTCATCATCAGCTCTAACTTCTTTCTCACCTGCTTTCTTTTCTTCCTCTTCTTCTTTATCCTCTTCAGACCATGGATCTGTTAGTGGTTCAATCAGGGTTCCTAAACTTTCTCCCAGCAGTAGTTCACCAGCCACAGCAGTAACCACTGCTTCAGTCACCTCATCCACTGTTTCAGCACTTAGCTGTTCACCTTTAGTTTCAATCACCTCTGGTATTGACTCTAATGCCATCAAACAAAATTCATCATTAGAAGGTTCATTAAAGGCATAGAGTGCAAAATTTTCATCACCAAGCTCATCAGGCATACTACTCCAGTCAACAAAGCCTTGAGTGAAGAAGCTTTGCTGATCTGGTTGTGCTGCTACTGGAGCAGCTGTTTGAGGTGCAACAGTTTGCACTTGTGCCTGAGGGACAGGGGTTTGAATGTACTGAATTTGTGGAACAGTGGTTTGGACATAATGCACAGGCACAGGGGCAGCAGCATAATAAGCAGTGTTAACATGAGCTGCAGGGGTATATTGGGTATAGTGCACAGTGCTTTGATTTTGAGGTCTAGGGTTTGAGCTAGGATGAGTGATTATAGGACCAGTAGTTTGACTCCTGCATTCCCTAGAGAAATGACCTAGCCTAATGCACTTGTAACACTTGATTTTCGATTTATCCAGCCCAACCCTTAGATTCCCATGTAACCCTGGGAATTTTCTCCCTGTTCTTTTGTAGAATTTGCTTGTTCTTACACTAAGCAAAGCCAACTGATGCAAAATGTCCATCTCTTCTAAGTCAGTGGGATCAAAATGTTGCAAATCATTGAGTTCAAAGCACAAATTATCTGACATCTGGTTTTCACCGTTTGCAGTAAAAGCATAATTTGCAGAGTGAGGATCAGGGTTGTTAAAATTTCCACCAGCAGTTATATCAATGAAGTGATCATAAACCTGATCCTTACCACTGCTACCAGATTCTTCCTGACCAAAAAGAGTTGTGCTACCGAATGAATAATCATCAGTAACTTTGCCAGACTCTTGCAACTTCTTTTTCTAGTTCAACTCCCTCTCATAGGTCAGGAGTCTACCATGAAGTTGGGTCAGGGTCAGATCTTTGAACTCAGCAGAGTTTCTAGTGACAAAAGCTATGGTGTCCCATTTTTCTGGTAGTGACCTAAGGAACCTGCTATTTTGAGTTGAATTTGGAAAAGTTACTTTAACAAGCCTTAGTTCACTTATGAGACAACTGAATCGCTCAAACTGCTGAGTCAATGATTCACCCTTTATGTGACAAAATGTTTCATACTGCTGATTCAGAATTTCCCTATTGTTTTCAATGACTTCTTCAGTCCCCCCAAACTGTTCCTTCAACGCATCCCATAGCTCCTTAGCACTATTACAATGTAACAGTCTAGCATAGATCTCATTTGGTAATGCAGATACTATGATGCTAAATGCTTTGGCATCGATTTTGAACTTTTGAAAATCAGTTTCAGTATAGTTTTCATAAGGTTTTGGTACGAACTTCTTTGGATACTCAGCACTTGGCACCATAGGAACATGGGGACCAAAAACAACAGACCTCCAACATCCAGTATTCTGTTGAGCAAGGATGTGACCCATCCTTCTCTCCCAGATGTTGTATTCATTACGTTTAAGCATGGGTGGTTTAAAAAGTGAGCCAACATTATTCTTATCATCTTGTGATTGTGACGTCATCCTGGTTGTTTTACAGGCACTGATTGATTAACTTTAAGGGCGATTAAACCTTGCTCTGTTTTTCAACAAAAACAAACAAACTATCGATATCAATGATTTTGAGCTGAACTATTTATGTCAAAATGATTGTTAAATCAAATTTGACTGTCTAGGCTCTGATACCAATTGTTGGATCTGAGTTTGGTTTTGATTGTATTTTTCATTTGAATTAGATTGAAGATGGATGAGTTGTGCAGCGGAATTAAGATGGAAGCAAACTTTGCATACAATCAAACGAGAGTATTGCTTTTATCAAACACTTTTCACAAAGAACCGAAAGATTGAATTTAATTTCAACAACGATTACAATGCAATGTTTAATACAAACTCCCCTCAGCCAGAGCTCAGTGTTTGTTCGTGCAAAGAAGACGGTATTGCAAAGAGCTAATAGAACAGTACAGAGAACTGTTCTATTTATAGGCACTAGCAAACTACTGAGCATCTAAGCTGACGTCACCATGAAAGTGACATCTAGCCTCCTATCAAACTCTAACCTCTTATCAATACAAACACTGCTATGCTAACTACTGCTATTATATTACATTACATAAAGACAGAATAAACAACTGCTGCATCCCTCCACTACTGTGATCCCAGCAGTACTTGTCCGGATCAGCAGTGCCTGACTCAAGGCAGTAGATTGAACATCAGAGCTTTAGTCTTTCATCAGGCCTTTAATTGATCAGCAGTTGTAGGTCAGCAGTTTGCACGATCAGTAGATAGGAGGTCAGCAGATGTTGAAATCACTTTCAAGGGGAGAGACTTGTATGTAACATCTGCTTATTCTGGATCCACTGCTCTGATCCAGTTTTGGCTTTTATTATCTGTTCCTCTGGCAGGGTTCAATCCCAACATGAACTGTAGGTATATTTCAGCATCAGAGGCGTGTTGGAAGATATTTGAGTTTGACAAGCATTATCATTCAGTGGCTGTTGAAAGACTCCCATTTTATGAAGAAGGATGTAATAGAGTATATTTTAAGGATCATGAACAAATTTCTGATGTTTTACAACGAACAACAACTGCAATGTCAAAGTTTATTGAATGGATGGCTGCAAATGAAAGGTATGAGTTTGGCCGGACATTGACGTATGCCGAATACCCAACTTTGTTTACATGGCATGAGAAGGAAAGAGTGTGGGAGCCTCGTAAAGGTTCATTTCAAACTATTGGATGTATATATTATGTAAGTCCTACGATGGGTGAAACGTATTATCTTAGAATGTTATTAAATGTTGTGCGTGGTCCGAGAAGTTTTAAAGAGATTCGAACTGTTGACGGGGTAGAACATCCAATGTATATGTCCTCTTGTAAAGCATTAAGTCTTTTGGGTGATGATGTTGTACGCCAAGCTTATCATTGGCAATTTGGGGATCGCCTTCGTGAATTGTTTGTTACAATTTTGTTAATTTGTACTGTTAGTGATCCTCGGCAATTTTTTTTTATTGTTATGAATACCTATCAGAGGACATTCCTCATAAATATCGAACAATTTTGAAAAAAATTTCATTAATTTCTCAGATGCTGAGATATTGAATTATACTATGAAAGAGATTGAACAAGTGTTGATTCAGAGTGGCCGGTCGTTGACTTCCTTTCCAACCTTACCACAAATTGACCATACTTCAGAAGATAGATTTATCACCAGGTTGGTTCAATTTGAGAGAATGTATGATGCTAATGAGGAAAGGACATGTTTTATTAAGCAATACGCTGGGTTGAATAGTCAACAAAAGGAATTGTTTGATAGTATATATTCTGCTATTCAGGCAAGAAAAGGAGGCGTATTTTTTGTATTAGGTAGTGGAGGAACTTGGAAAACGTACTTATGGACGACCCTTATAGCTTGTATTCAATCAAATAATGAGATAGTTTTGACTGTTGCGTCATCTGGTATTGCTTCCTTATTACTACCTGGTGGGCGTACAGCACATTCTCGGTTTCGCATCCCTATTGAAGTTGATAAGGACTCATGTTGTGCCATTGATGTTGGTTCAGATTTGGCTAAGTTAATCAATTATGCTTCACTTATTATTTGGGATGAAGCACCTCTACAACATCGCCATGTATTTGAAGCTATTGATCGAACATTGAGGGATGTGTGTCGAGACAGCATGGCTGGTGCTGAGCATAAAGTATTTGGTGGAAAGGTTGTGGCGTTTGGTGGTGACTTTCGGCAGATACTTCCTGTTGTTCAGTTTGGTTCATGAAGTGAAATTGTTGCTTCAGCTATTAACAAGTCGCCAAATATATGGAGGTCATGTAAAGTGTTTTCTTTAACAACTAACATGCGTTTACGTGATCCAAGTATTTTTGGTAGGGATCTTATTCAAATGCAGGAATTTAGTAAATGGCTTTCAGACATGGGGACTGGTTGTCTTCCTTCAGTTTCTGTGGATGGATTAGATGATGCTACCTAGATTCGTATACGAAGAGATATGTTAATTTCTGTAACTGATAATCATCTTGAGTGCGTTGTGTTAAATACGTTCCCTAATATTATGAACAGATTTAATGATGTCGATTACCTGAAGGAACGTTGCATTCTTTGTCCGACTAATGATGAAGTTGACACGATTAACCAACATGTTCTTGAGAAGATACTAGGTGAAATGTATACATTGTTTAGTGCAGATAAGATATGTGCGAGTACACAAAAGGTTGATGAATTGCGTGCTATGTATGCTCCTGAGTTTCTTAACAGTTTAAAATTTTCTGGACTTCCGAATCATGTACTACATCTCAAGGTTGGTGCATCTGTTATTTTGTTGTGTAACCTAAACATGCAACGTGGCTTGTGTAATGGGACGCGGTTGGTTGTAAGTCATGTACTACATCTCAAGGTTGGTGCACCGTTTCTGAGGAAGCAACCGTTGAAAATGACTCCGTCTGTTCATTTTCGTTTCTAAAGATTATCCGTTGAGGAAATGAATATCCGTTTGTTTAATCCTCCATTTCCGTTTCTGAGGAAGCAACCGTTGAAAATGACTCCGTCTGTTCATTTTCGTTTCTGAAGATTATCCGTTGAGGAAATGAATATCCGTTTAGTTTAATCCTCCATTTCCGTTTCTGAGGAAGCAACCGTTGAAAATGATTCCATCTGTTCATTTTCGTTTCTGAAGATTATCCGTTGAGGAAATGAATATCCGTTTAGTTAAATCCTTCATTTCCGTTTCTGAGGAAGCAACCGTTGAAAATGACTCCGTCTGTTCATTTTCGTTTCTAAAGATTATCCGTTGAGGAAATGAATATCCGTTTGTTTAAATCCTTCATTTCCGCTTCTGAGGAAGCAACCGTTGAAAATGACTCCGTCTGTTCATTTTCGTTTCTGAAGAATGTCAGTTGAGGAAATGAATATCATTTTGATTATCCTTTTTCATTCCCGTTTCTGACGAAGGACCCGTTGAGGAAAATGAATCACCCATTCATTTTCGCTTCTGAAGAATATCCGTTGAGGGGAATGAATATCCGTTTAGTTAAATCCTTCATTTTCCATTTCCAAAGAACCCGTTGAGGAAAATGACTCCGTTCGTTCATTTTCGCTTCAGGAAAATATCTGTTGAGGAAAAGGACAAGATTATGCCTTACATATCTTGATGGTTATTTAACACAAATTCACAGACAAACTCCTACAAATAAATTTCGGGACGAAATTTCCTAAAGTAGGGGAGACTGTGACACCTGGGTCACTGCGACCATTAAACAAATACCAAACCAATGAAATATTGTATTTCATACTTGGGATCTGTATAAATATGTGTATCTTTTGCACATATCAATTTTTGTTCGATTTCAAGCTTTAAATCACTTTTTGGAAGGTTATACGCGCACTGATGCGTAAATATAACCAGTTTAATGCAACAAACAATCTGGAATAGTGAAATAGGCTTAACATACCTTAAATAACCTTTACATAACTTAGAAATAAGTTTCAAAGGCTTTGGTATGGCAAAATCAAGTTAAATCGCTTACAGGGACTAAAGTTGACAAACTACGAAAGTATGCCGATTTGAACTGTAACAGACATTTTGGAACATGGCCATAAGTTAAACATACCATAAATATCCTTTACATAGCTTAGAAATAGGCTTTGAGGGGTTTGGTGTGCTAAAATAAACTTTTGGGTCATTCAGGGACTAAAAGCGTCAAAAAGTGCACAAGTTTGCACTTTCGCGCATAACTTACGTTCTGAATACATCCGGGCATCCAAAAATTTATGTAAGCACTAAAATATCTTATTTTAGTGTTTGGCATAAGAAAAATTCATTCGTCGCGCAATTTGGATCGTTTTTTGCGCTTATGCGCATTCCGTCGTAATTAAGCGAACATATCGATCGTACGACCAAACGAACCAACATCCGGCATATTTTTTCGCATGTTTCATGTCCACAATGTTTAGGCAACAATTTAGGGCCTTAACGTTGGCTTAACGGGACTTAAACATGTCAGAAATGGCTTTAATGCATAACAGGGACCAAAACTGTCATTTATGAAAGTTTGTTTCTGACCAGAAAGGCCAGGAGGCCCGCGTGAGTTCTTGGTGTCCCCTTACATGGCCTGTGTCAGCTTCCCAGATCAGATTAATCTGTTTTAACAGCTGTTTACAGCTGTTAAGCACCCAAAACTCACCCACACTTGCCCTTTCCTGATCATGAGGGGCCATTTTGAGTTACCATAAGGTTTCAACAAGTGTATGGACAAGATCAAGGCACGTTATTCGATAAACGATCCTAACGGTTGTCCATTTACTATAAATACCCAACCCATCACAACTCAAAACCCACAAAATCTGATCTAAAAGCTCCAAGTTGAAGCCATTACTTCATACCTGAGCTACTTCGATCAAGAATAGCTTGCGGGGACCCTTTGTAAGTGTTCCTTCGTTCTTTTATCGCTTTTCGAGTCCGAAAGTCAAACTATGTTTGACTTTCTACGTTGACCAGTTTATGGTCAACACGAAGTTCGGTGGAACTTCATAACGTGAGTGTAATCACGATGGTCATAGTCCCTAGTGACTATACCTACAGATTACCACGTTATCTAGGCTCAATGACGAGTCGTAGTTTCAGCCAAAATGCGCATTCGTGCGTATTTTGTAACCAAACTACTCTTGGGTATCAAAACCATTTGTTTTGATACCAAACCTGTTTTCTAAACTTAGGTAAGCATGTTTCAACATGCTTAGCTCGTCACTTTTAGTTTAGTGCTTATATAGGGTCGTAAGGTAAGCGATCTAAACAATCGCTTATACTTTCGAACCCGACCCGTTTGGTCGATCATTAGGATCCGACCAAACACATTAGGTGACCATAGTATATAGGGAATAACCTTTCAAGGTTATACCTTATGGTCACGACGTTTAGTTAGTTGTATGATAGGTGGTTTATATGCCATAGGTAAATTACCAAAATACCCCTTTGACGCTAAAATTCATTTTAAACATATGTAACATAACTTTTGACATCTAAACTGATTTGACAACAATATTAGACATGTTAAGGCATATTTTACTTATCATAGGACTAGTTAGGCATTCCGAACGCGTTTCACGCGAACGACGTGTTAAAGTAGCATAAGCTACCTAAACGGGTCATAATGGGTCGTAAGCACTTAGGTTAGGTTTCATTTTAGTATGTAGGCTTTGTTAAACCATATTACACGAGTCTCCACACTCGTTTGGTTTACGAACCCTCGTTCTATCCAATCCTCTGATTTAGGTCCGGTATATTAACATAGTTACCTATACTAGGTGCCGTTTGATATCCGTGATCTCTAGCATTGTTTGGTTGTTACTCAAGGACTTCTAAGCAATCTCAAGTGAGTACATAGACCCTTCTTTTACTGTTTTCCAAACATTT
Organism: Helianthus tuberosus; assembly: GCA_030545235.1. NCBI lineage: Eukaryota > Viridiplantae > Streptophyta > Magnoliopsida > Asterales > Asteraceae > Helianthus > Helianthus tuberosus. Next base: position 152,627,083 of record CM060393.1, read on the forward strand.
TGGGGATGAAACACATGTGCCTACTTGTTACTTTCATGCTTTTCCATGTTTTCATATCATATGCTTGTTATGTTCAATAGTACACTTATAGTACATGATTTCATTGTGTTTATGCTATGTATGCCCATTGTGTGCATATTTAGTACATCGTTTTACATTACATGTTATGCTATGTATGTCCATTGTGTGCATACTTAGTACATTGTTTTACATTACATTTTATGCTATGTATGCCCATTGTGTGCATACTTAGTACATTTGTTATTCATCACATGCTTACATTTTGGTATGACATTTGGTTTGTTCAAATGGGACAATATACATTCATTAACATTAGCTACGCCGCTCGTTAGTAGGTAATGGTACCATAGGACTTGACAACTCCCGTTCCTGAACCCTAGGTTTGTTTGGGTGGAAGGAAAGACCGAATTCGATAAACATAACACAGATAAACCTTTAATTTGTTTAAAGGTCTATCACCACAGTCACAAGGCTTGAATGTATGCATTATAACAATACCGCATAGATGTTTGTATCAGTATAGCATGCATTTGTTCCACAAAACATAACTTTGATTTAAACTATGTTTAATTCGATACCCTATTTTTGTGCATTTTACCTATGGTTTAGTTGATGTATTTCACTTGCCATACATGATATTTATGGATACACAATTCATGATTTACATTAAACATAAACATTTTGACATTGATATACACATTTGGTGATTTACATTAGACATAGACATTTTGATATGGTTTACACAATAACACTTGACAATTGATTTATAAATGAACAATTTACAATGGTGGTTGGTTTGGGTAAGTGATTTGAGTAACGAGGCGTGTGTAATATGATACAAGCATGGTGGATACGCCGCTGGTACTTCCTATATATATGTGCTTGTATGATATTACATGTCGTAGCGTTACTTAAATCATTTCAATATTTGACATATTACATTTTACATAAACAACTTATTTTTCACAAGACATTGTCTTACAAAACAGTTTATTTTATCCAACTCATTTTACTCGGTTATTTTATTAACCATACGCCATTCTTTTATATAGTCTGATTTCTTATCGAGTTTTCATACGATTTACAAAAGAAAACACTTAACAAGATTTATGACTAATTTTTATTAAACCTATCTTTTAAAACCCAAGTCATAAATCCTATTTTAACTAAACCTATGTATCTCACAGGCATTTTTATGCTGACGTACCTATTTTCACATGTGTTTTCAGGAGCTATTGCATAGGATGATCGAGACACACTTAGGCGGACCTGTGCTGTCACACCCCGACCACGTATAACATACAAAACGTGGTGGAAAACGTCGGGGAGTGTTGTAACATAATTAATTGTTTCATAACCATGGCATTCAAAGTTGTATTTTATTTATCAACATAAGAGTTACATTGTCTTAAACAGGAAATAAAGAGTTCAGAACATAATTAAACTAAGTCTGTCTTCATTTTATGTCTCTAAGGCACAGGTCCGCCCTAGTGTCACGATCATCGTCCTACGCAAAAGCTCCTGAAAACACATGTGAAAATAGGTACGTCAGCATAAAAATGCCTGTGAGATACATAGGTTTTGTGAAAATAGGATTCATGACTTAAGTTTAAGAAAAAGTTGTTTAGTAAATGTCAGTCATGAACCTTGTAAATTGTTTTGTTTTGTAAATCATTTAAAAAGCGATAAGATCGAATGATATGAATAAATAAAAGAATAATACATGGTTAAATGAATAACCAAGTAAAATGTGTTGCATAAAATAAGTTGTTTGTAAAGCAATGTCTTGTGGAAGATATGTTATTTGTATAAAATGTTATATGTCTAAATTGAAATGATTCAAATAACGCTACGATATGTAATACCATACAAACACTTATATATAGGAAGTACCAGCGGCGTATCCACCAAGCTTGTATCATATTACACATGCCTCGTTACTTAAATCACTTAAACAAACCACCAATGTATAAAGTCCATGTTTAAACTAATTGTCAAAAAGTCCTTGTATAAGTCATGTCAAATGTTAAAAAGTCCAAGTGTAGTCAAGTAATGTGTAACAAATGTTATGTATTGTAAGTAAAGTAATGTCACATAAACTAAATGTAGAATTGTACAAAACAAGGTATTTTGAATATATATATCAAAAAGTTATGTTTTGCAAAGTAATGCATGTTACATTGATACAAACATTTATGTGGTAAGTTAACGCATACATTCAAGCCTTGAGACAGTCGGATAACCCTTTCAGTCAAGGTTATCAAAAGAAATGTTTTCGGATTCAGTCATTCCTTACATCCAAACAAACCCGAGATGTCAGGAATAGGATTTGTCAAGTCCTATGGTACCAGTACTTACTACCGAGCAGCGTAGCTAATGTTAATGAACGTATATAAGTCTCGTTTGTGAAAACCAAATGTTATAGCAGTTGTATACTTGTCATATGAAAACAATGTACTAAGTATGCTAAGTTAACATACAAAGCAGAAAAGTCATGTAAATCAATGTGCTAGCATGCTATCAGTCAACATACATAGCAGAAATGTAATGTAAAACAATGTACTAAGTATGCACACAATGGACATACATAGCATGAAATGTAATGTAAAACGATGTACTAAATACGCACACAATGGGCATACATAGCATGAAATGTAATGAAATCATGTACTATAATGTACTAACAAACATAGCAGGTATATGATGTGAAAACAGGAAAGCATGAAAGTAACAAGTAGGCACATGTGTTCCACCCCAAAACAGTTTGGAAAACCATAAAAGAGGGGTCTATGTACTCACTTGAGATTGCTCAGAAGTCCTAAGATAACCACCAAGCAATGCTAGAGATCACGTAATCAAATGGCACCTAATATAGGTAACTATGTTAATAAACCGGACCTAAATCGAAAGATTTAGATAGAATGAGGGTTCGTAAACCAAACGAGCATGGAAACTCATGTCATATGGTTTAACAAAGCCTACATACTAAATGAAACCTAACCTAAGTGCTTACGACCCATTACGACCCGTTTAGGTAGCTTATGCTACTTTAACGCGTCGTTCGCGTGAAACGCGTTCGGACCGCCTAACTAGTCCTATGACAAGTAACATATGCCTTAACATGTCTAATATTGTTGTCAAATCAGTTTAGATGTCAAAAGTTATGTTACATATGTTTAAAATGAATTTTGGCATCAAAGGGGTATTTTGGTAATTTACCTAAGGCATATAAACTACCTATCATACAACTACTTAAACGAAGCGACCATAAGGTATAACCTCGGAAGGTTATTCCCTATATACTATGGTCACCTAATGTGTTTGGTCGGATCCTAATGATCGACCAAATGGGTCGGGTTCGAAGGTATAAGCGATTATTTAGATCGCTTACCCTTACGACCCTAGACAACGTGGTAATCAGTAGGCATAGTCACAAGGGACTATAACCATCGTGATTACAATCATGTTGCGAAGTTCAAACGAATTTCGCATTGACCATAAACCGGTCAATGCAGAAAGTCAAACAAATTTTGACTTTCGGACTCGAAAAGCAATAAAAGAACGAAGGAACACTTACAAAGGGTCCCCGAATGCTAATCTAGATCAAAATAGCTTAGGTATGAAACAAAGGTTTCAACTTAGAGCACATTAGATCAGATTCTTGTGAGGAAAAGTGAAGGGTGGAGGTGGGTATTTATAGTTTTTGGTCCACCGTTAGGATCGTTTCTTGGAGAAGAGGGAATGATCACATCCCTACACTTGTTGGAAAGTTATGGTAGCTGATTTTGGCCACCATAAGAGATTAACATGTGGCACTTGACCTTTGGAGGGTGTTAGGGGATGTTAACATGTCATTAAAATGGCTTTTTCTGATCAGAAGGGGCCTCGCGTGACGCCAAGGGGGCTAGGTGTCACGCTAGGGTCCCCCTGATCTGCAAACACTTTCTAATGTTCACCTTTCAGTCCCCGTTGCGTATTAAGGCCATTTCCGACATGTTTAAGGCTCGTTAAATCATTTTCAAGGCTCCACAAGGATGCCTAAACATTGTGGACATGAAACATGCTCAAAAATATGCCGGATGTCAGTTCGTTTGGTCGTACGATCGCGATGTTTGCTTAATTACGACGGAATGCGCATAAGCGCAAAAAATGATCCAAATTGCGCGACGAATGGATTTTTCTTATGCCAAACACTAAAATAAAATATTTTAGTGCTTACATAAATTTTTGGATGTCCGGAGGTATTCAGAACGTAAGTTATGCGCGAGAATGCAAACTTGTGCACTTTTTGACGCTTTTAGTCCTTGAATGACCCAAAAGTTTATTTTAGCACACCGAACCCCTCAAAGCTTATTTCTAAGCTATATAAAGGATATTTAAGGTGTGTTTAACTTATGGTCATGTTCTGGAGTGTTCGTTACAGTTCAAATTGGCATACTTTCGCAGTTTGTCAAGTTTAGTCCCTGTAAGTGAATTAACTTGTTTTTGCCATACCAAAGCCTTCAAAAACTTATTTCTAAGTTATGTAAATATTATTTAAGGTATGTTAACTATATGTTGATGTTCCGGAGTATTTTTCGCATTAAACTGATTATGTTTACGCACCAGTTTGCGTATAACTCTCCAGAAAGCGATATAGAGTTTGAAATTGAATAAAAGTCAAAACATGAAAAATGTAAAACATAACCAAACAAACATTGGGATCAAATAACATTGTTTTATTGATAATTGTACTGTTCACAATGATTACAAGCACATATGTTACAGTCTCCCCTACTTGTGGAAATTTCGTCCCGAAATTTATTTAGAGGAAACTCGTGGGAAAAGATGCGGATATTTCGCCTTCATTTGATCTTCGCATTCCCAAGTAAACTCGGGTCCACGTTTAGCTTCCCAGCGAACTTTGACCAAAGGAATGCGCTTGCGTTTAAGCCATTTGATTTCACGTTCCATGATTTCCACTGGCTTCTCAACAAATTTCAGTGTTTTACCAACACGAATTTCGTCAAGTGGTATGTGGAGGTTCTCATCAGCTAAACACCTCTTGAGATTGGACACGTGAAAGGTTGGATAAACATTTCCAAGTTCAGGAGGTAACTCAAGTCTGTAGGCTACCTTTCCGATTCTTTCGACGATCTTGAATGTTCCAACGTATCTAGGTGCAAGTTTTCCTTTCTTTCCAAATCTGATCACACCTTTCCAAGGTGAGACCTTAAGTAATACTCAATCACCGACTTGAAATTCCAAGGGCTTGCATTTTGGGTCCGCGTAACTCTTTTGACGGCTTCTAGCTGTCTGAAGGTTATCACGAACTTTCTTAATCTTGTCAGTTGTCTCTAAAATGAGGGCAGGTCCAGTAAGTTGAGCCTCGCCGATCTCTTTCCAGTAGACTGGTGAACGACATTTTCGATCATAGAGAGCCTCGAAAGGAGCCATTTTGATGCTGGTGTGATAACTGTTGTTGTAGGAGAATTCAATTAACAGAAGATGTGAATCCCAACTACCACCAAAGTCGATCACACAAGCTCTAAGCATATCCTCCAGAGTCTGGATTGTTCTTTCAGATTGACCATCCGTTTGCAGATGATAGGCTGTGCTCAGGTTAAGTTGGGTCCCCATAGCAGATTGCATGGTTCTCCAAAACTGAGAAGTGAAACGAGCATCTCTGTCAGAAATGATGTTCAAAGGAACACCATGTCGAGCTACAATTTCATCCACATAGATTTTAGCAAGTTTGTCAGCAGGAAAATCGTCACGGATTGGCATGAAATGCGCTGACTTTATAAGACGATCAACAACTACCCAGATGGCATCATGACCTTTCTTTGTGCATGGAAGTTTGGTAACAAGATCCATAGTAATGTTTTCCCATTTCCAAACTGGGATCTCTGGTTGCACCAATAAACCAGAAGGACGCTGATGTTCAGCCTTAACCTTAAGACATGTAAGGCATTTTGACACATATAAGGCAATGTCTTTCTTCATACCAGACCACCAATAGTGAATACGAAGATCCTTATACATCTTATCTGAGCCAGGATGAACAGAATAGCGAGACTTATGGGCTTCATCCATAAGCAAGGTGCGAAGGTTATCTAGGCTTGGGACCCACAAATGGTCCATGATGTAATACGATCCATTGTCCTTCAGTTCCAGATCAGGTGTTATGTGATAGGGAAATTCCTTATCCATCAAACCTTGTGAAACACAAGATTGTTGAGCCTGAGAAATGCGGGCTTGGATATCGGATCGAGCTTGAATAACAGATTGAGCACGTACATAATGAAGCTTAGTACGTTCCTTACGACTCAATGCATCAGCTACGACATTCGCCTTACCAGGATGGTAGCGAATTTCGCAGTCATAGTCGTTTAGGAGCTCCACCCAACACCGTTGCCTCATGTTGAGTTCTTTCTGATTGAAGATATGCTGAAGACTTTTGTGGTCTGTGAAAACCACATATTTTGTACCGTACAAATAGTGTCTCCAGATCTTTAGAGCGAAGACAACTGCACCCAACTCAAGATCATGAGTGGTGTAGTTTTTCTCATGTATCTTCAACTGCCTCGATGCATATGCTATGACTTTGTTCCTTTGCATTAGAACACAGCCAAGACCCAGTTTTGATGCATCACAATACACGACAAAATCATCATTGCCCTCAGGCAAAGTTAGAACAGGCGCGTCGCAAAGCTTCTGCTTCAAGTTTTGAAAAGCTTCCTCTTGCTTGAATCCCCAATCAAAGGGTTTGTTCTTCTGAGTTAGAGCAGTTAAAGGAACTGCAATCTTTGAGAAGTTCTCAATGAAGAGGCGGTAATAACCCGCCAGACCAAGAAAAGAACGAACTTCAGTAGGAGTAGTAGGCGTATCCCAATCCTTAATCGCACTGATCTTGGAGGGATCCACATGAATACCTCGTTCGTTGACAATATGCCCCAAAAATTGAACTTCTTTAAGCCAGAATTCGCACTTGGAGAATTTGGCGAAAAGTTGCTCTTTCTTTAGGAGTTCCATAGTAAGACGAAGATGTTGCTCGTGATCAGCTCGCGTCTTAGAACAAATCAAGATGTCTTCAATAAAAAAAATGACGAACTGATCCAAATAAGGCTTGCAGACCCTATTCTTTAAGTCCATGAAAACAGCAGGAGCATTAGTCAGACCGAATGGCATGACTGTGAACTCATAATGCCCACAACGAGTGCGGAACGCTGTCTTGGGAATATCTTCTTCATGCACCCTAAGTTGATGATACCCGGAACGCAGATCAATCTTCGAAAAATAAGAAGCGCCCTGTAACTGATCAAAGAGGTCGTCTATGCACGGTAGGGGATATCGATTCTTGATGGTAAGCTTGTTAAGCTCACGATAATCGATACACATCCTAAAAGATCCATCCTTCTTCTTGACAAAAAGAACGGGAGCACCCCAGGGTGAAAAGCTAGGACGTATAAAACCTTTGTCAGAGAGCTCCTGAAGCTGCTTAGATAACTCTTGCATCTCAGACGGTGCAAGACGATATGGAGCTCTGGCAATGGGATTTGCACCAGGTACGAGATCAATGCGGAACTCGACTTGGCGTGCTGGAGGTAGACCAGGTAAATCTTTAGGGAATACTTCAGAATAATCCCGAATGACAGGAATATCTGAAATGGACTTACCCTTGCCTTTATCTGCTGTAACATGTGCTAAGAAGGCCACATAGTTCTTCCGCAGATATTTCCGAGCTTTAAAACAAGACATGAGCTTGAGACCACCAGACGGTTTCTCACCTTGAACCTGTAGGATCTCGCCTGTCGAAAGCGGCACACGAACGATCTTCTCGAAACAAACTACCTCTGCGTGATGCTTGGATAACCAATCCATACCCACTATAACGTCGAAGCTTCCAAGTTGCATTGGTGTGAGGTCGATAGGAAAAAGATGATCGTTAAGGTTCAATTGGCAGTTGCGAAGAACAGAATCAAGAATAATGGGTTCACCACTAGCAACCTCTACGGTCAAAGGTTTACCTAGTTTCGTTCTAGACACGCGAAGCATTGGCTCAAAAGACAATGACACAAAACTCTTGTCGGCACCCGAATCAAAAAGAACAGATGCAGGCTGATTATTAATAGAGAACGTACCGTTCACCACGTTATTGTCCGCCTGTGCCTCTTGGGCATTCATGTTGAAGACTCGACCTCGAGCCGGAGCCTGATTCTGATTCTGGTTCTGGTTTGCTAGCCTTGGGCACCGGTTCCCGTAGTGGGTCAGATCCCCACAATTGTAGCACGAACCAGGAGGAAAATGAGGTCGTGCAGCTTGACCTTCTTGCTGAGCAAGAGGCTGAGCAACTTGTTGGGCTTGGTTCTGAACTGCCTGGTTCTGGTTAACAGGAATGCGACAAGTAGCGGCAAGATGACCAGATCTTCCGCAGTTGGTGCACTGACGACACTGGAGGTGTGGTGGATGATGGCCATTACACCTGTTGCATAAAGGTGCAGTGCCAAGATAAGGCTTCTTGGCTAGTGGCTGTGCAGGCTGATTTGGTGCAGCTTGGGCCTGTGCAGTAACGGCATAGTTTTGGGAAGCCTTCCGCTTCCTAGACCCTCCAGAATTCTTTCCCTTCTTGTTTTGACCTTTCTTGCTATCCTCCTTGTCAGGTGCCTGCTTCTTACCCTTGTCACCCTTTTTATGCAGCTTCGCCTTTCGAACCTGCGACTCAGTCAATGTTGCTGCTAACTCGATCGCCTGACGGAGTGTGGCAGGGTTACTACCAGTAATGATGTCTTGTACTGAGTCAGGTAGGCCGTCGATGTACCTTTCGATAGCCTTGTCGAGTGGGGTAACCATAGTCGGGCAAAGCAGACTCAACTCCTCAAACCTATCAGTATATGCCCTGTGCTCGCCACTGTCTTGTTTCAAGTCATCAAACTCTTTCTCCGAAGCTCGTTACTCATGACGAGGATAGAATTCCCTCATCATAAGGGCCCTAAGTTTAGCCCAAGTTTGTGCTAGAGTAACTTCTGCACCACGGTCTCTCATAACCCCATTCCACCATGTGAGAGCCCTCTTCTGAAACACACTCGAAGAAAACTCGACTTTGCGATTGTCAGGACACTGCACGTGGCGGAAAGTATTCTCAATGCTCTCGAACCATTGAAGAAGCCTAGTCGCTCCTTCAGAACCACTAAACTTGAGTGGTTTAGCCGAGTTAAAATCCTTGTATTTGCATGGAGCATTGTTATTGTTGTTGGCTTGGTGCCATTAAGCAAAGAGATTTGGGAATTGAGCAGCCATCTGCTGCGCAATGATTTCTGCCAGTTCGGCAGTCGCTATCTGGTTTTCGCGTCGAGGAGGCATTCTAAAAGAGGAAAACATGAAAGGAAACGAGTGAGATGATTGGATGAAGAGAATGAGATGAAACAAAATTAACAAAAGAAAAGATGGTGGTCATTTGTCCGCATTACCAAGCAAACAAACGACACACAGTGACTAATCAAAGTAAATGGATCAAAAATAATGTATCGCAAAGACATGCTCACCTATAAGTGAACACTCATCCCAAGAATTCCCAGGTAAGCACAACTTGTCTCGCGTCTGATGAGATATATACGAAGTGCTTGCCTAGACAGAAAACCCAGAATACAGGCATTCACTCTTCCAGTTTGCACGTGTTCACACTATTTAAAACCCAAAACCTTGACGAGATTTTTGAAAATTCAAAGGCATAAAGCCAAAAATTTAGTCAAACTGGAAGGGTTCAAAACCTTACAAAAGAGGGTTCAAAACCTTGTAATAAATCATTCAAAAACAGAAGATTGTTTTTTCAAAAATCGTTTCGGAAAAATTTGGTTTTTGTTTTGATAATCACCTAAGGATAGGTGATGTGCATGTTTTAAGATCTAAACACAAGATAACTTGTGTTAGGGTCCTAGAAAGGTTATAGTCTAGGTCAAAGCATTACTAATAACCTAATTCCCTATAACCATTGGCTCTGATACCAACTCTTCTGTCACACCCCGACCACGTATAACATACAAAACGTGGCGGAAAACGTCGGGGAGTGTTGTAACAGAATTAATTGTTTCATAACCATGGCATTCAAAGTTGTATTTTATTTATCAATATAAGAGTTACATTGTCTTAAACAGGAAATAAAGAGTTCAGAACATAATTAAACTAAGTCTATTTTCATTTTATGTCTCTAAGGCACAGGTCCGCCCTAGTGTCACGATCATCGTCCTACGCAAAAGCTCCTGAAAACACATGTGAAAATAGGTACGTCAACATAAAAATGCCTGTGAGATACATAGGTTTTGTGAAAATAGGATTCATGACTTAAGTTTAAGAAAAAGTTGTTTAGTAAAAGTCAGTCATGAACCTTGTAAATTGTTTTGTTTTGTAAATCATTTAAAAAGCGATAAGATCGAATGATATGTATAAATAAAAGAATAATACATGGTTAAATGAATAACCAAGTAAAATGTGTTGCATAAAATAAGTTGTTTGTAAAGCAATGTCTTGTGGAAGATATGTTATTTGTATAAAATGTTATATGTCTAAATTGAAATGATTCAAATAACGCTACGATATGTAATACCATACAAACACTTATATATAGGAAGTACCAGCGGCGTATCCACCATGCTTGTATCATATTACACATGCCTCGTTACTTAAATCACTTAAACAAACCACCAATGTATAAAGTCCATGTTTAAACAAATTGTCAAAAAGTCCTTGTATAAGTCATGTCAAATGTTAAAAAGTCCAAGTGTAGTCAAGTAATGTGTAACAAATGTTATGTATTGTAAGTAAAGTAATGTCACATAAACCAAATGTAGAATTGTACAAAACAAGGTATTTTGAATATATATATCAAAAAGTTATGTTTTGCAAAGTAATGCATGATACATTGATACAAACATTTATGTGGTAAGTTAACGCATACATTCAAGCCATGAGACAGTCGGATAACCCTTTCAGTCAAGGTTATCAAAAGAAATGTTTTCGGATTCAGTCATTCCTTACATCCAAACAAACCCGAGATGTCAGGAATGGGATTTGTCAAGTCCTATGGTACCAGTACTTACTACCGAGCGGCGTAGCTAATGTTAATGAACGTATATAAGTCTCATTTGTGCAAACCAAATGTTATAGCAGTTGTATACATGTCATATGAAAACAATGTACTAAGTATGCTAAGTTAACATACAAAGCAGAAAAGTCATGTAAATCAATGTGCTAGCATGCTATCAGTCAACATACATAGCAGAAATGTAATGTAAAACAATGTACTAAGTATGCACACAATGGACATACAAAGCATGAAATGTAATGTAAAACGATGTACTAAATACGCACACAATGGGCATACATCGCATGAAATGTAATGAAATCATGTACTATAATGTACTAACAAACATAGCAGGTATATTATGTGAAAACAGGAAAGCATGAAAGTAACAAGTAGGCACATGTGTTCCACCCCAAAACAGTTTGGAAAACAGTAAAAGAGGGGTCTATGTACTCACTTGAGATTGCTCAGAAGTCCTAAGATAACCACCAAGCAATGCTAGAGATCACGGAATCAAATGGCACCTAATATAGGTAACTATGTTAATAAACCGGACCTAAATCGGAAGATTTAGATAGAATGAGGGTCCGTAAACCAAACGAGCATGGAGAATTGTGTCATATGGTTTAACAAAGCCTACATACTAAATGAAACCTAACCTAAGTGCTTACGACCCATTACGACCCGTTTAGGTAGCTTATGCTACTTTAACGCGTCGTTCGCGTGAAACGCGTTCGGACCGCCTAACTAGTCCTATGACAAGTAACATATGCCTTAACATGTCTAATATTGTTGTCAAATCAGTTTAGATGTCAAAATTTATGTTACATATGTTTAAAATGAATTTTGGCATCAAAGGGGTATTTTGGTAATTTACCTAAGGCATATAAACTACCTATCATACAACTACTTAAACGAAGCGACCATAAGGTATAACCTCGGAAGGTTATTCCCTATATACTATGGTCACCTAATGTGTTTGGTCGGATCCTAATGATCGACCAAATGGGTCGGGTTCGAAGGTATAAGCGATTATTTAGATCGCTTACCCTTACGACCCTAGACAACGTGGTAATCAGTAGGCATAGTCACAAGGGACTATAACCATCGTGATTACAATCACGTTGCAAAGTTCAAACGAACTTCGCATTGACCATAAACTGGTCAATGCAGAAAGTCAAACAAAGTTTGACTTTCGGACTCGAAAAGCAATAAAAGAACGAAGGAACACTTACAAAGGGTCCCCGAATGCTAATCTAGATCAAAATAGCTCAGGTATGAAACAAAGGTTTCAACTTAGAGCACATTAGATCAGATTCTTGTGAGGAAAAGTGAAGAGTGGAGGTGGGTATTTATAGTTTTCGGTCCACCGTTAGAATCGTTTCTTGGAGAAGAGGGAATGATCACATCCCTACACTTGTTAGAAAGTTATGGTAGCTGATTTTGGCCACCATAAGAGATTAACATGTGGCACTTGACCTTTGGAGGGTGTTAGAGGATGTTAACATGTCATTAAAATGGCTTTTGCTGATCAGAAGGGGCCTCGCGTGACGCCAAGGGGGCTAGGTGTCACGCTAGGGTCCCCCTGATCAGCAAACACTTTCTAATGTTCACCTTTCAGTCCCCGTTTCGTATTAAGGACATTTCCGACATGTTTAAGGCTCGTTAAATCATTTTCAAGGCTCCACAAGGATGCCTAAACATTGTGGACATGAAACATGCTCAAAAATATGCCGGATGTCAGTTCGTTTGGTCGTACGATCGCGATGTTTGCTTAATTACGACGGAATGCGCATAAGCGCGAAAAATGATCCAAATTGCGCGACGAATGGATTTTTCTTATGCCAAACACTAAAATAAAATATTTTAGTGCTTACATAAATTTTTGGATGTCCGGAGGTATTCAGAACGTAAGTTATGCGCGAGAATGCAAACTTGTGCACTTTTTGACGCTTTTAGTCCCTGAATGACCCAAAAGTTTATTTTAGCACACCGAACCCCTCAAAGCTTATTTCTAAGATATATAAAGGATATTTAAGGTGTGTTTAACTTATGGTCATGTTCCGGAGTGTTCGTTACATTTCAAATTGGCATACTTTCGCAGTTTGTCATGTTTAGTCCCTGTAAGCGAATTAACTTGTTTTTGCCATACCAAAGCCTTCAAAAACTTATTTCTAAGTTATGTAAAGGTTATTTAAGGTATGTTAAGTATATGTTGATGTTCCGGAGTATTTTTCGCATTAAACTGATTACGTTTACGCACCAGTTTGAGTATAACTCTCCAGAAAGCGATATAGAGTTTGAAATTGAATAAAAGTCAAAACATGAAAAATGTAAAACATAACCAAACAAACATTGGGATCAAATAACAAATATTTTATTGATAATTGTACTGTTCACAATGATTACAAGCACATATGTTACATGTGCCTTAGTGACTTAAAACAAAGCAAGAACTAGCTGAATTTATGTTATGTACTCTTTATTTCTTGTTTAAGACAATGTAACTCTCTTGATTGATATATAAAACATAACTTTAATTACCATGGTTGTGAAACAATTAATTCTGTTACAACACTCCTCGACATTTCCGCCACGTTTCGTTGTCTCACGTGGTCGGGGTGCGACAGAAAAGTTGGTATCAGAGCCAATGGTTATAGGGATTTAGGTTATTAGTAATGCTTTGACCTAGACTATAACCTTCCTAGGACCCTAACGCGAGTTTACTTGCGTTTAGTCATAAAACAATACCGTTGCCTATCTTTAGGCAGCAACCACAACGAGAACATTAATTCCAAATCCGCTTTGAAAATTAATCATATGTCCTTGGATGATTAATTACTAGGTTTTGAACCTTCTGTTGTAAGGTTTTGAATCCTCTGTTATAAGGTTTTGAACCCCTTTGAGTTTTCAAAATCTCGTCAGAGTTTTGGGTCCTAAATAGTGTGAACACGAGCAAACTGGAAGAGTGAATGCCTATACCCTGGGTTTTCTGTCTAAGGCTAGAGTGTTCGTACAAATCCACATAATCGAACCAGTTACTCTTACCTGGGAACTCTTGGGGTGAGTGTCCACTTATAGGCGAGCATGTCTTCGCGATACATTATGAGGACCTACTTGCTTTGATTCAGTCTTTGTGTATAGTTTGTTTGCTTCGTGGTTCAAACAAATGACCAGCACCCATGATTTTGGTCGGTAGTTATAACATCATATTCCTACCTAATGCCATTTCATTTGTTTTCTCTCTTATTTTCCCCTTTTTAGAATGCCTCCTCGACGCGACAATCAGATAGCGAATGCCGAACTGGCGGAAATCATCGCGCAACAAATGGCTGCTGCTTTCCCAAATCTTATTGCTCAATGGAACCAAGCCAACAACAACAATCATGCTCCATGCAATTTCAAGAGTTTCAATTCGGCTAAGCCACTCAAGTTTAGTGGTTCGGAAGGAGCAACTGGGCTCCTACAGTGGTTCGAGAGCACTGAGAATACGTTTCGTCATGTTCAGTGTCCTGATAATCGCAAGGTCGAGTTTGCTTCCAGTGTGTTTCAGAAGAGGGCTCTTACATGGTGGAACGGGGTTATGAGAGACCGTGGTGCTGAGGTTGCCTTAGCACAGACTTGGGCCGAGCTTAGGGCTCTTATGATAAAGGAGTTCTGTCCTCGTCATGAACTGAGGGCTTTGGAAAGGGAATTTGATGATCTTAAGCAAAATAGCGGTGAGCATCGAGCCTACACGGACCGTTATGAGGAGTTAAGTCTGTTATGCCCAAACATGGTCACGCCTTTGGATAAGGCAATCGAAAAGTACATTGATGGCCTCCCTGACTCAATACAAGACATTGTGACTGGTAGCAACCCTACTACAGTTAGAAAGGCCATTGAGCTATCTGCAACCTTGACTGAATCAAAGATCAGGAAAGGTAAAATTTTCTGAAAAGGTGACAAGAAACCGGTCGAGGAATCGAAACCAATCGAGGAATCAAAGACCATGGATGAACAGACTGAATCCCCTAAGAAGTCAAAGAAGCGAAAGGCTTCTCAGAACTTCGCCGTGGTCGCTCACAATGGTCAAACCGTCCCCAACCAACCAGCTCAACCCCTTGCTAGAAAGCCATACAACGGAACAGCACCTTTGTGAAATCAATGTAACCTTCATCATCATGCTGGTGTGAAGTGCCGCACATGCCAAGTTTGTGGACTTGTAGGTCACACAGCGAGGGTTTGCCCAACAGCAGCTGCACCGAATCAAGTTAACAACAATCCTGCTCAAGGTCATTTTCCACCAGGTTCTTGCTTCAACTGTGGCGAGATGGGCCATTTCCGAAGAAACTGCCCAAAGCTTGTTAATGCGAATCCAGCGCAGGGATGAGCATCTGACCGAATGGAAGACAACGTTGTTTAAAAATAATCACATCTTATGTATTATTTTCTTTTGTTGTCAAGGTCCATAAAACAGTTGCTGATGTTGTTTATAAATAAATCTTTTATTTACATTGCAATATATTTATTATGGTTGCATGAATAAACAACATATCCCCTACAATACCGACAATCGAGGAACCGTATTCCTTGAAGAACCGACTACCCCCAAGTTTCTTCCATTGTTTGATCTCTTGCGTTTTCCACGAAATTCCTAAGTACCCGTTTCTTCCAAGGAAAACGAAGTACAAGACGCCAAGTTAATAACAATCAATAACAAAATAACAATTATGTGATTAAGTGCTTATGTGTTCCCTTTTATGTTTTGTGTGGTCCAAACAATGTTATCTAAATCCTCGTAGAATCTTCCATATCTTCGTATAAGGGATTCATGGTAGGATACCCAAAGGTACTATCTAAAATCCTAAATAGACTTCTACGTTATAGTTAAGTCCCTTGGATTATAAAGTACTACTCCATAATTAGACCCCTCGAGTGGTCTAGTTAAACAGATTGATCCAAAAATCTGGTTAGGAATATCATGTGATGATATAGGTGAAAGGACTCCTTGGTGGCCTAATTATAAAGATCATATGTCGATCTAATTAAAAGGACCCTATGGTAGCCTAGTCACCCTCATCACAGGTTTGATTTTTCCTCCCCTAAACATTACAAGACAAACTGTGCGGACTGTGCAAAGAATTACGTAATTATGGATGCATACATAATTATGGAATTTAGTGCACAGAAATCACAGCAAGTTCTGTCATGTATCTAGAGTTAACCCAATTCATTTCCATTTCCGATGAAGCATCCGTTGAGGAAAATGAACTAGCTATTCATTTTTCACTTCTGAAGAATATCCACTGAGGAAATGAATATCCGTTTGTTTAATCCTTCATTTCCATTTCTGAGGAAGCAACCGTTGAAAATGACTCCGTCTGTTCATTTTCGTTTCAGAAGATTATCCGTTGAGAAAATGAATATCCGTTTAGTTAAATCCTTCATTTCCGTTTCTGAGGAAGCAACCGTTGAAAATGACTCCGTCTGTTCATTTTCGTTTCTAAAGATTATCCGTTGAGGAAATGAATATCCGTTTGTTTAATCCTCCATTTTCGTTTCTGAGGAAGCAACCGTTGAAAATGACTCCGTCTGTTCATTTTCGTTTCTGAAGATTATCCGTTGAGGAAATGAATATCCGTTTAGCTAAATCCTTCATTTCCGTTTCTGAGGAAGCAACCGTTGAAAATGACTCCGTCTGTTCATTTTCGTTTCTAAAGATTATCCGTTGAGGAAATGAATATCCGTTTTTTTAAATCCTTCATTTCCGCTTCTGAGGAAGCAACCGTTGAAAATGACTCCGTCTGTTCATTTTTGTTTCTGAAGAATGTCCGTTGAGGAAATGAATATCATTTTGATTATCCTTTTTCATTCCCGTTTCTGACGAAGGACCCGTTGAGGAAAATGAATCACCCATTCATTTTCGCTTCTGAAGAATATCCGTTGAGGGAAATGAATATCCGTTTAGTTAAATCCTTCATTTTCCATTTCCAAAGAACCCGTTGAGGAAAATGACTCCGTTCGTTCATTTTCACTTCTGGAAAATATCTGTTGAGGAAAAGGACAAGATTATGCCTTACATATCTTGATGGTTATTTAACACAAAGTCACAGACAAACTCCTAAAAATAAATTTCGGGACGAAATTTCCTAAAGTGTGACAACTGGCACCAAACCGGTAATTTCCGTACACTTTAATTATTATTTAATGACTGCAATTATGTGCTTAATTGTCAGCAATGTCTGAACACATGATTAAACAAGTGAATTCATGCACGTTGTATACTATAAAATATTGCTTTATGCATAAACGAGAGCGTTGCGTCAAAAATACTAAGTAAACTCACCAGTAAGACACACTGTGTCAACAGAACTGCAGAAAGCAGTCAGACAATAAAATTGGAGCCTAGGTGTAGGTCCGATAGCAAGAATGCATTAAAACCCAAGAGTACATACAAGGGTTTAATATATATGCAATACGAAAGCAAAAATAAGCACTAAAAAGCACCCGAAACGCACTTTAAATGCAGAATTTATATAATTCAGCAATAAATCAGCATTTAAACATATGAATATTATGCAGAAATGTCGTTTTATTATCCAGAATATTTCCCGGAGTGTTGGGAATTGAAAGGGTACAAGAAAGGTACTTATTAGACACTAAAAGGTGTAATTTAGTACTTTAACGAACCAGTGTCTAACCGAACAACCGGACTTTACCCGGAGCACAAAAAAAATATATATATTGTCAATGACATTGTTTTTATTTTTCTTAGCCAGTTAGGGTCCCCGAATACCCTAACACCCGTTATAAATTACAACCCACTAATAACTAATTTAAATATCTAAACTAACTAACAAACTATACCACTAACAATGGTTGAAATTCCATTTGTAAACCACACCTCCACCACCGTTCGGTTCCCCCATGGGGGACACCACTCTTACCCATTTTATTATTATATTTGAGTGCTTAATATCTTGATAACACAAGAACCATGGGGCATTTAGAATAAATGGTTTATATAATGGACTAGTAGGCCACCCATTTCATTTCACCACAACAAAAAATTTCAACTCCTTCCCTCTTTTCTCCTTGCAATCGGCCGAGAGCCAAGCCACACAACCACCCACTTTTCAATTTAGATATTATAAATCCATCTACAAACAAGTGTGTTAGAGCTCGTTCGAGGAGACCCGATGCATACGGGATCGCAAGGACCTCACCACAACGCTATTAACCGCCCATTTTTCGTCTAGTTTCTTCCCTAGCCACGAGCTAGTAGTAAGTGACTCTAAACACCCTATTGATCTGGTTTAAAGTGGTTAATAAGAAATTTAACGGGTAAAAATCATGAACACTAGAGACCAACACTAAAAGTCTACTAAAAATAATAAATAAGGTGGTTAATGAGTAAATATTAGTGTAAAACTTGTGAAACTTGTTTTGTTATGATTATTTATTATTGTTGGATGCTAGTAGGGGAACGGATCGTCATCTAACCACGCTAGGTCATGTTCATGAAACATGAACTAGCACTATGTTTAGTGTAAAAATAACTAGATGACGAACCCTTTCACTCACAAACATGAACTTGTGTAAAAACGATTTTTCTTATGAAATGGAGTTCTAAACTAGTAGATCTACGGATCTACAAGTGGTATTTTTGAAGAACCAAGTGTATGATGAAATCATGTTTAAAAAGCCGTATCTTTCTCAAAATAAAGACATTTTTTAGAACAAAAAAGTGTGTAGACACTTGTGTAACGAAAGGATTTAACCAAGAAATATTTTCGTAAATACCGACTAGAAGCTACAAAACTTCATATTCTTTAAAAAAAATAAAGTTTTCGAGATAATGATTTTATTTTTAAAGATGGAAAGACTTACTAAATGTGCTAGTGAGTTACTACACATTTTTGTAAATATTCAAGTTCATGAATTGGAGAAATTAGTGATTATTGTTGATGAATATTGTTGATAATTGTTGTTGATGGTTGTTGACGATTTAAAAGAAAATAAACACATGTTTTGAAAACATGGGAAACCTCCATTTTTAGGGGAAACTCTGTCAAAATTTTTATAAATTTTGACACTTAGAAAAATATAAGTTTTTGAGAAACTTATTCCCTAAAAATGTATTCAAAAGTATTACCAAGGTTTCCCTAATTTTTGGTGATAAGAAATGAGGATTTCTTCAAGAATAAAAATGGATATAAGTATGTATATTTTGAGAGAAAAATATATATTATTTTATCACCAGCTTTTGTGCTAAGTGTATATAGTATGTGTTATACGTGCTAGTGTATTAAGACTTAAAAATGCACTAAATACTCATGAGAAGTATAAACATAAAAATACACATACAAAATACAAGATACATAATTCGGGTGCAAAGTGCAAAACACAAAAGACTTATATTTATTTTTGAGAAAATAATATAAGTAAGACACTTAGTTAAAAATATAGAATATTTTTAACACAACAATACAAATACAAAAGAGAGTGACTGTACTTGTGCGACGCAAGTCTAGTGACTAACGTTAAGAAAACGCGTATAGGTTACGACGTTAATTAAGCAAATCCGGTGAAGTTTACGACGCACAGGAACGCAAAGTTGTGAGTTCATGCTCCCCCTTTTCTCTTTAACTGTTTTCAGTTTTTATAACTTCGGGGGTGAAATAGATGTACAAATGTATAATATTTATAATTGGTATGATATAAATACAAGAAGCACACTTGGTGAGAACGAGAACCAAGTGTGACGAAATATAAGAGGACAAGAAGTACACTTGGTGAGAACGAGAACCAAGTGTGACGAAATATAAGAATATGAGAAGCGCACTTGGTGAGAACGAGAACCAAGTAGGAGGCGTTATGAGAAATGATACGAAAAATCGTGTCACGAATAGGGTAACATAAGCACCATTAATCAACAATATACCTAGACCGCAGAACAAAAGGTTAGATCTAACGGGTGCCGGGCAGCCACACTCTCGGTGAGGGCGAGAATCGAGTAGTGCTTTTGTGTCTCAGAATATACCAATTAAATGCCTAAGGTTTGGTGACTTCCTATGTCGTGTCATATGTTAGTGGCTTTGCAACCCATTAACAATCCTGATACTTACAGGAATACTTTATTTACATAAAATTCATACCATACTAAAACTTGATGAATACTTGAGTATGTGGGGTACTCAAGAAAAGCTTGAATTATACTTGAAGTACGTGGGGTACTCAAGAAAATGGGAATTATACTTGAGTACGTGGGGTACTCAAGAAGAATTTGAATTATACATGAGTACGTGGTGTACACATGAAACTGGATTTATATATGAAAACTTGATTTATTCACAAACTATGTTTTCATACAAAGTATACAAACGTGAAATACAAAACTGCATGAATTCACACCAACATTATGTTGACGTTTTTCCAAAACTCACATGTATTTCAGGTAACTAGGATGGATGTGCGCGCGGTCTCGCTTATGCTTGTGGATGTCGCTTATGTTTATCTTTAAATAAAGTTGTAAACTTTTCAAGACAATGTTTAATGCGACTTAGCGATGTAAATGCTAAACTTATGTTTTCAAGTTATGGTATTTGATGTTTTTACGAGCATATAGCATGTTTACCTTTCGTATGCAATGAGAACCTTTCATGATCACACCTCGTGCTTCCGCCGCAGAAAGGGGTGTGACATAAAGTAGGGGAGACTGTGACACCTGGGTCACTGCGACCATCAAACAAATACCAAACCAATGAAATATTGTATTTCATACTTGGGATCTGTATAAATATGTGTATCTTTTGCACATATCAATTTTTGTTCGATTTCAAGCTTTAAATCACTTTCTGGAAGGTTATACGCGCACTGATGCGTAAATATAACCAGTTTAATGCAACAAACACTCCGGAATAGTGAAATAGGCTTAACATACCTTAAATAACCTTTACATAACTTAGAAATAAGTTTCGAAGGCTTTGGTATGGCAAAATCAAGTTAAATCGCTTACAGGGACTAAAGTTGACAAGCTGCGAAAGTATGCCGATTTGAACTGTAACAGACATTCCGGAACATGGCCATAAGTTAACCATACCATAAATATCCTTTACATAGCTTAGAAATAGGCTTAGAGGTGTTTGGTGTGCTAAAATAAACTTTTGGGTCATTCAGGGACTAAAAGCGTCAAAAAGTGCACAAGTTTGCACTTTCGCGCATAACTTACGTTCTGAATACATCCGGACATCCAAAAATTTATGTAAGCACTAAAATATCTTATTTTAGTGTTTGGCATAAGAAAAATCCATTCGTCGCGCAATTTGGATCGTTTTTCGCGCTTATGCGCATTCCGCCGTAATTAAGCGAACATCGCGATCGTACGACCAACCGAACCAACATCCGGCATATTTTTGAGCATGTTTCATGTCCACAATGTTTAGGCAACATTTTAGGGCCTTAACGTTGGCTTAACGGGCCTTAAACATGTCGGAAATGGCTTTAATGCATAACAGGGACCAAAACTGTCATTTATGAAAGTTTGTTTCTGACCAGAAAGGCCAGGCGGCCCGCGTGAGTTCTTGGTGTCCCCTTACGCGGCCCGTGTCAACTTCCCAGATCAGATTAATCTGTTTTAACAGCTGTTTATAGCTGTTAAGCACCCAAAACTCACCCACACTTGCCCTTTCCTGCTCATGAGAGGCCATTTTGAGTTACCATAAGGTTTCAACAAGTGTATGGACAAGATTAAGGCACGTTATTCGATAAACGATCCTAACGATTGTCCATTTACTATAAATACCCAACCCATCACAACTCAAAACCCACAAAATCTGATCGAAAAGCTCTAAGTTGAAGCCATTACATCATACCTGAGCTACTTGGATCAAGATTAGCTTGCGGGGACACTTTGTAAGTGTTCCTTCGTTCTTTTATCGCTTTTCGAGTCCGAAAGTCAAACTATGTTTGACTTTCTGCGTTGACCAGTTTATGATCAACACGAAGTTCGGTGGAACTTCATAACGTGAGTGTAATCACGATGGACATAGTCCCTAGTGACTATACCTACTGATTACCACGTTATCTAGGCTCATTGACGAGTCGTAGTTTCGGCCAAAATGCGCATTCGTGCGTATTTTGTAACCAAACTACTCTTGGGTATCAAAACCATTTGTTTTGATACCAAACCTGTTTTCTAAACTTAGTTAAGCATGTTTCAACATGCTTAGCTCGTCACTTTTAGTTTAGTGCTTATATAGGGTCGTAAGGTAAGCGATCTAAACAATCGCTTATACTTTCGAACCCGACCCGTTTGGTCGATCATTAGGATCCGACCAAACACATTAGGTGACCATAGTATATAGGGAATAACCTTTCAAGGTTATACCTGATG
Organism: Helianthus tuberosus; assembly: GCA_030545235.1. NCBI lineage: Eukaryota > Viridiplantae > Streptophyta > Magnoliopsida > Asterales > Asteraceae > Helianthus > Helianthus tuberosus. Next base: position 152,649,540 of record CM060393.1, read on the forward strand.
GTCACGAGGTTTAGTTAGTTGTATGATAGGTGGTTTATATGTCTTAGGTAAATTACCAAAATACCCCTTTGACGCCAAAATTCATTTTAAGCATATGTAACATAACTTTTGGTATCTAAACTGATTTGGTAACAATATTAGACATGTTAAGGCATATTTTACTTATCATAGGACTAGTTAGGCATTCCGAACGTGTTTCACGCGAACGACGTGTTAAAGTAGCATAAGCTACCTAAACGGGTCGTAATGGGTCGTAAGCACTTAGGTTAGGTTTCATTTTAGTATGTAGGCTTTGTTAAACCATATTACACGATTCTCCACACTCGTTTGGTTTACGAACCCTCATTCTATCCAATCCTCCGATTTAGGTCCGGTATATTAACATAGTTACCTATACTAGGTGCCGTTTGATATCCGTGATCTCTAGCATTGTTTGGTTGTTACTCAAGGACTTCTAAGCAATCTCAAGTGAGTACATAGACCCCTCTTTTACTGTTTTCCAAACATTTTGAGGTGAAACACATGTGCCTACTTGTTACTTTCATGCTTTTCCATGTTTTCATATCATATGCTTGTTATGTTCAATAGTACACTTATAGTACATGATTTCATTGTGTTTATGCTATGTATGCCCATTTTGTGCATATTTAGTACATCGTTTTACATTACATGTTATGCTATGTATGTCCATTGTGTGCATACTTAGTACATTGTTTTACATTACATTTTATGCTATGTATGCCCATTGTGTGCATACTTAGTACATTTGTTATTCATCACATGCTTACATTTTGGTATGACATTTGGTTTGTTCAAATGGGACAATATACATTCATTAACACGTTAGTAGGTAATGGTACCATAGGACTTGACAACTCCCGTTCCTGAACCCTAGGTTTGTTTGGGTGGAAGGAATGACCGAATTCGATAAACATAACACAGATAAACCTTTAATTTGTTTAAAGGTCTATCACCACAGTCACAAGGCTTGAATGTATGCATTATAACAATACCGCATAGATGTTTGTATCAGTATAGCATGCATTTGTTCCACAAAACATAACTTTGATTGAAACTATGTTTAATTCGATACCCTGTTTTTGTGCATTTTACCTATGGTTTAGTTGATGTATTTCACTTGCCATACATGATATTTATGGATACACAATTCATGATTACATTAAACATAAACATTTTGACATTGATATACACATTTGGTGATTTACATTAGACATAGACATTTTGATATGGTTTACACAATAACACTTGACAATTGATTTATACATGAACAATTTACAATGGTGGTTGGTTTGGGTAAGTGATTTGAGTAACGAGGCGTGTGTAATATGATACAAGCATGGTGGATACGCCGCTGGTACTTCCTATATATAAGTGCTTGTATGATATTACATGTCGTAGCGTTACTTAAATCATTTCAATATTTGACATATTACATTTTACATAAACAACTTATTTTTCACAAGACATTGTCTTACAAAACAGTTTATTTTATCCAACTCATTTTACTGGGTTATTTTATTAACCATACGCCATTCTTTTATATAGTCTGATTTCTTATCGAGTTTTCATACGATTTACAAAAGAAAACACTTAACAAGATTTATGACTAATTTTTATTAAACCTATCTTTTAAAACCCAAGTCATAAATCCTATTTTCACTAAACCTATGTATCTCACAGGCATTTTTATGCTGACGTACCTATTTTCACATGTGTTTTCAGGAGCTGTTGCATAGGATGATCGAGACACACTTAGGCGGACCTGTGCCTTAGTGACTTTAAACAAAGCAAGAACTAGCTAAATTTATGTTATGTACTCTTTATTTCTTGTTTAAGACAATGTAACTCTCTTGATTGATATATAAAACGTAACTTTAATTACCATGGTTGTGAAACAATTAATTCTGTTACAACACTCCTCGACTTTCCGCCATGTTTCGTTGTCTCACGTGGTCGGGGTGTGACACCCTAGGGTATGGTGGTTGTCCCTTGCATCTTCTATATTGATTGGCAGGGGGTGCATCAGTAACCTGAACATCTCTTTTAATAGATGTTTGGTTCAGCTGTTTTGTGACAGCTGTTTGAACTGGCACAAACAGTGGTTGGTTTTTAGTGAATTTGACAGATGATGTTGATGGACTCAAAGATGTTTTAGCAATGTACTCATTCTTTTTTACATCAAAGTTTTTGAGATACACACATGCTTGAGTTTTGTGGTTTGTTTTACCACAGACAATGCAGCTTTCAGCAGGAACAATGACACTTGTTTTGTTCAAATCATAAGCTTTTAAATGGAAACAGTCTTTTGTTAGATGATTCATTTTCTCACAAAATTCACAAAACAAGTTATTGATCTTTTTTTTCTTCTTTCTCTTTTCGGACTCCTTTGCAACAGAGGTTTTAACCTCTGTTGGGACGTCCTTGAGAGGAATGACTTTAGCTTTTGGAGCTTTAACACCATCAGTGGATGTAAAGTCCATGGGCTTGAAATTTTCAAGAATATCACACTCATCAGACCATGTTGGTTTAAACTGATATTTTTCAAGCTCCTCAAAAGTAGAGGATCCCATTGGTCTGTCAAGTGTGATTTTGTTACCAAGTTTATCAGTGATTTTCACTTCTTGGCCATTCTTTTTTGTGGGGATGAACTCAGTGGTTACATCAGTGGTTTGAACAGATTTTTCAACAGCAGTGTTTTCATCATCATGTTTTCTATAACCAATACCAAATTTCACATTGCTTTTAATCTATTTTTCAAGCAATAACTCATATCCTTTGCAGGATTCCACCCATTTTTCACATGTGATTTGGGTGGATTCTAACTCCTTTTTGCAAACTTGGTATTTTTCTACCATAGTTTGGAGTTGAGTTTTGGTTATGCTTTGCTCTTCTTTCAGACTACTGATTTCTTTTTCCTTTTCAGTCAATTTGTTTTTAAGTTCTCTTAAAGAACTTTCAAATTTGACTTCATCAGTTAAGATTTTATCCCAAAGGTTTTCATTTACCTCTTTGATGTTAGCAAAAGCAATAATGCAATTGTCAGAACACAGTTTTTCAAGAACTTGAGGAGATACCTTGGCAGCAGCCATCATTCTTTGTCCGACTAATGATGAAGTTGACACGATTAACCAACATGTTCTTGAGAAGATACCAGGTGAAATGTATACATTGTTTAGTGCTGATGAGATATGTGTGAGTACACAAAATGTTGATGTATGCTCCTGAGTTTCTTAATTTTCTGGACTTCCGAATCATGTACTACATCTCAAGGTTGGTGCACCTGTTATTTTGTTGCGTAACCTAAACATGCAGCGTGGCTTGTGTAATGGGACGCGGTTGGTTGTAAGTCAAATAAGTCGTCGTGTTCTTGAATGTACGATTATTACAGGTCCACATGTTGGAGAAAAAGTATTCATTGGTAGAATTGACATGACTCCAAGTAACTCGTCTTGGCCTTTTGAATTTAAGCGACGACATTTTCCTATAAAAGTTTGTTTTGCTATGACTATTAACAAAAGTCAAGGGCAAACTTTTAATAATGTTTGTGTTTACTTAGCAAAGCCCGTGTACTCCCATGGACAGTTATATGTTGCTGCATCTCGTGTAACATCTTGTGCTGGACTAAAGTTCTATGTGGATAATAAAGAAAAATGTCCTAACAATATGACTAAAAATGTTGTGTACAAGGAAGCTTTTTATAATTTGCCATTATCGCCAGCTGATAGTATTGTGTAATTGGTGTTGTCAATCTAGGTTGTTCAAAGATAACATGTTTTCTTTGTTGAGTATTATTTGCCTTGTGTGTATATATATGGGTCTATATGTATAGTCTTTGTTTATAGTGTTATGGATTATATGTCTGATGTTGTTTGCAGTCTTATATATATTTGCAGCTTATTACTTTATAAAATGAATCGTGCAAGTATTTCAGATTTACGTTCTTATTTTACCAACAATTGGCAAGTTGATGTGTTGGTCTCGCGTGCTTGGACAGCGTTCAACCCTAAAACAAATCGTATCCTTTCGTTTGACATGGTTCTATCTGATGCACAATTAAGTATTTCTTTCTAATGCAAGATTGTTTAGTTTTTGATTTTACATTGGTAATTATCTAATCTTAAAATGTATATGTTTTTTTTTCAGGGTTCATCTATTCATGAAAAGATTCCATCTAAATTGCTGAGGTTATTTCAGAATGCGTTTAAAGAGGGATGTGTTTACAGGATTCATAAGTTTGTTGTTCATAAGTATAGTATCATGTATCGTCCATTGCGGTGCGATATTTATATTCAGTTCTTGTATTCAACAAGTATTACTACTTATCCGACGCATCCATCTGTCTTCAGACGATATGTGTTTGATTTTCTTCCATTCAATCTGTTAGCTGATCGTGTTATTGATGACAAATATCTTTCAGGTTTGTGTGCAATTTATTCTGTTAGTTTTTTTTATTCAAGTTTTCTAATGTTATATATATGTGTGTGTGTGTATGTGTGTGTGTGTGTAGATGTTATTGGCATTCTTAGGGAATGGGGCTCTGTTCAATATCAATTGGAATCTGTTTCATCTTGTAATCCTGGTGTACGAAACATTGTTATCTCTGACACCAAGTATGTTATTGTTGTCTCTATTAATTTTTTTGTCTATATTTTTATTTTTACTCTCTCATTCTTAAATATATATAATTCAGTGATATGAAGGTGAATGTTTCATTATGGGGACACTTGGTGAATCAGTTTACTGATGATTATATTCGAAGAAATGCAAAAAATACAGTTGTTATTATTTTGGCATCTTGCAAAGTTCGATCTTACAAGGGTATGGTGTTATGTATGGGGTATGTTGCATTGTTAATTGATTATTTATAACTTATGTTTAAATGTTTGTATTGAATTAGGTTCTACAAGTTTAATGACAACTGTGGCGACTCAAATTTACTTGAATCTTTCTATACCTAAAGTTGATGCCTACAGGATTATATAATTATGTGATTTGGCATGTTTTATTAGATGCATTATTATTTTATATTTTATATACGTTGTATTTTTTGTTTTCAATGATTCTCCTCAAATTACTATCAATGAAGACAATGCAGCCACCAGTCAAATTATGAGTATTGCAAACATATACAGCCTTCTTACAGCAGGAGATGTGCCTGAGGTATTGTATTGCTAATACACAAAAATAAATTATTTTTGTTAGTTTTTGACTTTTAATCATTAGTTTTTGATTATTAATCATGTAGAGGGAACAATTTTCAACATTGATGCAAACATAAGTGGTGTGGAAATGCATAGTGATTGGAAATATGTTAAGTGTAACAAATGTCGTAAGAAGGCGTCAATGGTTGACCCTTACTATTTTTGTTGGAACTGTGAAGAAGATGTTGTCAATCCACGTCATGTGTAAGTTTTTTTAATATTTTATTTGTTGTTTGTTTTTCGTTTTATTAATCGTTTTCGTTTTACAGATACAAGTTGGAGCTTTGTGTTACTAATGCTACCAATGATGAGATGGCATGTGTTCTTTTTAATGAAGCTCCAGTATCTCTACTTAAAATAACTACTGATGAGTTAGTTAACAAGACTTTGTCAGAGGTTTATTTTACATTTCCTTTTACAATTATTAGTTGTTGAATGTTTTTGCATGTTTAGTATATATTAGTTTGTTTAGTTGTGTTGATAGCTTATTATGTTTTTTGTAGGGTGTTGATGATCCAAATTGGATAGAATCGTATTTGAAAGAAATTTTATGTTCTCAAAGGGTTATTTTTGTTATTAAGATCGATGCCTATAATTTAGCGCCTAAATTTTCCAGCCATTTTACTGTTTCTAAATACCTCGGAGATGATATCAATGTGCTTATACAGCCAAGGTCTATATCTACAACTGTTGACACTGCCAATCCTCCATCAGCTGGTGTTCTTCAAATTGATGAAGAAACCGAAATGTGTGCAAAGATCAAAGATGTTGAATGGGAGATGGCTGATGAAGTGTTTAGCTCATTAGTTGATAATTCTGTTACACCGTCTAAGCAATCATCGGTAACTCTTTATGTATTTTGTTTTTTATTTTCAATATGTATTTGTGGTTTGGTTTTTTGTGAGTTTTAAACTTTTAATTGTTTTCATGACTATATTAACTTTGTAATATAGGTTACTGTTACTATTATTTTAATATTACTTAATATGGTTAATTAGAGTTAGTTTAATTATTGGTTTGTTTTCTTAGGTTATTGTTGGTAATGGGCGAGATGCTAGCCTTACCCAAAATGTTGTACAGGTAAATGATTTGTTTTATTTGGATTTAAGTGACTTTACCTTAGTAAGTTGGTTTGTTTGATAATAGTAACATTACCTCAGAGATGATATCAATGTGCTTATACAGCCTAGGTCTATATCTACAATTGTTGACGTTGCCACTCCTCCATTAGCTGGTGTTCTTCAAATTGATGAAGAAACTGAAATGTGTGCAAAGATCAAAGATGTTGAATGGGAGATGGCTGATGAAGTGTTTAGCTCAGTAGTTGATAATTTGGTTACACCGTCAACGCAGTCATCGGTAACTCTTTATGTATTTTGTTTTTTATTTTCAATGTGGTTTGGTTTTTGTGAGTTTCAAACTTTTAATTATATTCATGACTTTATTAACTTTGTAATATAGGTTACTGTTACTATTATTTGATTAATGGTTCGTATGTTACGTTTAGATTATTGGAGATAACAAGACAGCTGGCAACCATTTGCAATCTGAAGTAGAGGTAAAGTGTATTTTTCTTTAAATTTTATAGTATTAGTTAGCTGGAAATTGATTTTGATGTTATATATAGGTTATTATTGATACGGAGGCTAATGATTGCCTTACTAAAGCGAGAGTTCTGGTAAATGATTCTTTTATTTGGATGTGTATTATTATGTACTTTGAATGTAATATTGGTTGTTTTGTTATGGTAGGATATTGGTAATGATAAGAAGCATGATGACAGTTTTGGTCAATCTGTGATGGAGGTGAATAAATCGGTTTATTTTTATGTTATTATGTTGGTTATTTTTTTATGTACTTTGAATGTAGTATTGGTTGTTTTGTTATGACAGGATATTGGTAATGATAAGAAGCATGATGACAGTGTTGGTCAATCTGTGATGGAGGTGAATAAATTGTTTTATTTTTATGTTATTACGTTGGTTATTTTTTTTAGTGTAACATGTTGGTTTGTTGCATTTAGGGTATTGTTGGTACTGAGCAATATGAGGGCTCTGCTAGACAAATCAATAAAGAGGTAACTAGTTTTTTGTATATCATTTTAATAATTTAGAAATTATAGAAGTGTTTCATGTTGTCTATGTTTCATGTAGGGTGCTGTTCAATATAATCAAATGATTGATTCTAACAAAAGTCATATAGGAGTGAAAGATGCTCTCAACAATATGTCTAATTCAACAGTTGGTGGTTGTATGGTTGTTAAACAAATTGGAGGGAACTACAAGAAGAGACTTAGGAATAATTCGGAGAAGGTGAAACGCGTTAAGAAGTAGTTTGTTTCCCTCGTTGTCTGTTCACATTCCACAAACGGTTTATGCTTATGTTTTTTTTATTTTAATGCAGTTAGTATGTTTGTGTGTTCAAGTAATTTGTTAACTTTATGCTTGTACCTTGTAATGCCGTTTTTGTGGATTGCGAAATCTTTTGTTTTCTTTGCTTTTTTTTTGGTATTTTATTTTAAAGCTTTTGACTGGTGTATTTTGTGTGACTATTATTTGTATTAGGCTGTTATTAATGTTCATAGATGTCAATTTGTGTGTAGATAATAGTTAATTACTTTTGTAATAGAGAAATTTACAATAGATTAATATTTAACAAATATAATATATAACAAAAATGCAGTATTTATGGTAATGTTTTCCAAAACCACATTGTTATTATTAACACAATGGCAATAACACAATGTTATACGTTAAATACAATTCTTTTGTAATATCAATAGGCATTTGTAAATTAACAAATACGGTGTATCTACTGTCTAATATTTATTGATATTCTACACATAAAATAATCAACCTAAATATTGTAGAGCAGTCTAACACAAGTTATGTAAGAAAATAAACGTTTATTAACTACAGCTGTGTTAATACTTTACAATCAGTTAGTATACATACTTCTATATGTTACTTGATCATGTGTTTTGTAATATGTTACTTTATGTAATACATCTAAATTCTAAGCAAAACAAATAATTTTTTTGGTAAAATGGTAAAATAGAGTCATTAGGTAAATTTGTTATAAGACAATGTCAATATTTAAATAAGTTTATTACATTAAGTAGATAGGATACACTTGTAGAAGGTCAAATACATGAGCGATCAAAAAAAAAAAGTAATCATGAAACGTTTCTAATAGTTCTTCATTATAGTAACCCTTTCGTTCTTCGTCTTCATGTACTCCGACAAGGTATCCGTGAGTTCTTCTAATGAAATTGCTATGTTTTTCTTTATCTGTAACTGTTTATCCAGATATTGTATAATTTTTATTTGATCTTCGTTCTGTAGCCCATTCGAAATATACTGCAGAACGTTGTAGTTCATGTCAGTTTTGTTTCTCTCTACATCTCCAGTGGCGGTATTATGCATTCTCTGTAGCGTTCGTAAGATTTCTGAATCCTTTTGATCCTCTACAAAGTGTGCAGTGGTAATAATTTTCTTGGCCTCTGTTGTGTCTCCGAAATGGTAGTGTGATCTAGGCATGATTGTAGTTGTGTTGAACGTAGAGATGTTTCGAGTTAGTGTTAGAAGATAGGTGATGTGTTATGGGTTAGTTTATTTTATAGGTGGTCAGGGATAGGGAATTGAATAGGAGGTAAAGCGATTGGATTATTCCGTTAAAAAAGCGATTGGATTATTATGTTATAATTACAAAGGTTATTAATATTTTTCGTTGATTCATGTGTAATAAAGCGTGTATCTGCTTAAGTTTCCCGTGTTAACTGAATGGGTTTGTGTCTGTAGTAATAACTGTGTGTAAACGTGTGTCTCTTCAGTTATTCGCATCGTTTCCCCAAGCAGTTTCTACATTATGTAACCGTTCCTGCCATTAACCGTTTAGTGTTAGTATCCAGATCCAGGTTTATCTAATTTTACTAACTTTTAAATTGTTTCATAATTTATAAAAAAAAAAAAAAACCAAACGTGTGTTGCTTGTGTACAAATATGTTATACAATTGTGTTTTTGTCATTGTGTTTTTATGTCATTATTTTTGTGTATGTGGGTGTGTCATATATTACATGTGCAGCTTCACCTTTTAAAAACATTAATCCTTTACAAGTCATTCATTTCACCAAACACTTGACAACTTCAATGAAAAAGGATTCTTTCAAAAGGTCAATCCTGAAACATTTGCCTTCTTGCTGGCTTTCTACCATCTCATCAACAAGTCATGCACCTTGGGGTACTAAAAAGACAGAAAGCTGGGTAGATGTCTTGTAAGAGGAGCTTCTACAGTTCAGTGACAACAAGTTTGAAAAACTTGTGCCACACTCAAAGAACATAGCATATGCTAGGATCATGGTTGTCAAGATTTATCGTACACAAATAAATACAGACACCAAGAGTGTGAAAAGCTCACATCAGGGGGATATCAATTCCTAGGCAATAAGCTTAGTGTTTTGACCGTACATATGCAGTAGATGTTTTCCCAACTGCTGATTGAAGAATATTATGATGCTGCTGCTGTTGCTGAAAAGTCCATCTGATAGTCAAGTAGCTGAAATATATCATCAAAGATTCAATATCTCTTTGATTCACCATCAGACATCACTGTTTTTGTTCAAACATATGTTCTGTTAATACTGTCCACTGCTGAAAGTCAACCCTTCTTCTCTCATTTCCTTGGCAATCACTGTTGTTCAAAATTAGTGGTTTAACCCACTGATGGCTATCCACTGATAGCTTAGAGTCACCCACTGTTTCCAGTATAGCCGTTTGCATCCACTGATCTTGCTTCATCAGTGGTTTCATAAAACAACTGTCTTCCATTACTCATCACTTCATCAGGGGTTGGCACGTGGACTTTTGTAATCGCTGCCACATCAGCATTCATGTTTTCCCTTTATAAAACCCTGATCAAAACCTCCAAACAGGGTTTTTACTGTCGAATCGAATTCAAAATTCCTTTCTTAAAGCAGTTACCATCAATTTCTCTCAAAATCACTCATTTTCTTCAAACGTTCTTTATCACCTTCAAACCATCATGGCGCTTCCTTTCAAACTTCATCACAATTACTTGGGTCTACTCACAAAACCAAGTCACACCGAAACCTTCGATTCCATCATAGATGCTCTTTCGTCTTCAAAGTACAAAACTATGTTGACTTATGATGCTACAGTTTATCTAGCAACCCAGCAAGAATTTTGGAAAAATGCTAAACTTGATTCTAAAGATAAAAAGCCCATAGCCATTAATTCTTCAATAAAGGGTGTTGCAGTTACAATAACACCTCAAACCATTTCGGAGGTGTTTGAACTCGATGATCTTGCAGGTAAAACATGTTTCCCCAAAACAAAGCACCAAACGGATTTCATTGAAAGGGGTTATGAAGAGGAAATGAGAAAAGACACTTTACAAAAAGGCAGTTTTCCTCCTGCCACAAGGTTTTTGTTTCGTACCCTTTTAATGTGTGTCTCAAACAAGACCACTGCTTTCAATTAAATCCTATTGAAGATTCAATATCTGGGTTATGCTATACTACATGGTGAAAGCTTTAACTACTCCCAGGAGATCTTCAATGATCTGGTTAAAAATGTTAATAAAAAGGCATTTTTTGCTATTTCCAAGGTTTTTAAGTTATTATTTTCAAAAGAAATTTTCAAAGGATAATGCTCATGTGCTTATCCAAGGTGAACCTTGTCATATAAACAGCCTAACTCCTAAAACATTTACAAGGTTGTCAAAAATTTCCAAAACACAAGCAGAGGTTCCTGAGCAGACTTCAGCAGCTACCACTGCTCCTCAGGCACCTGCTGCTGAGCCCACTGCTCAAGGTGATCACAACAGCAAAACAACTGCCGTGAAACCCCCACCTAAACCCACCAAAAGACCAAAACCGAAAAAATCACAAAAGCCTCCCAAATCCAAAACAAAGGTAACTCTGGAAGATGAGATCCCAGAGCAACTACCAGTGACAACACAAAAGTCACTAGAAACCACTGCAGCTACTTCCTCACAGCAGTTGGTAGAAAGATCTCAACCTGAGCCTCAAACTCCTCCTGCTTCTTCTCAAAAAGAACAGGTTGTAAGAACAGGGACACCACATTATGATGCTCTGGAATCACTTGATTCCATTATCTACAGCCCACCTCCCGGGGTAAACTTTCTTTCAACACCTATCCCCACTTCACAAATTCCATCATCCATTTTACCTCTGTTGAATGCCTTGGATATGGCTCAGGCACAAATCAGTTCTTCTCAATCACCTATTACTGAGAAAATACCTCAACAAGTGACTGAGTCTGATCCCTCTACCACTGCTATCCCATCAATAGTTGAGGAGGTTACACTGCAGGAAGTACAAGTACTTCCTGTCAGTAGTTCAAGTGGAGCAGCTACTACAAGTGTTGAACCCACTAGTTTACACTTGGGCAGTAGTTTCGTCAGTCAGACTCCCTTGAAGGCAATTTCTTCATCAGGGACCAGGGTGTTTCCAGCTTTCACTGGTTCACTAAAACTGGTCACCCCTAATGAAGTTAGAAGTCCCCAGTACCAAGAAAAAGGGGCATCAGTGGATGACTTCTAGGATTCTTTCCCTAAGTCAACTACTGATACAACCACTGCCAGTGGGAAATCAGATGATCCCATTAACTTGGGTGATGGTTTAATGTACAAAGATTTGACGGAGAGGGTGGACAAGCTTGATACATCTGTTGCAGAAATCAAAACAATACTGCAACAGTTATTAAAAGCTCAAAAAGCTGAACCAACTGCTGCAACCACTGCTTCATCTGCAACAGCTGCCACATCCCCTGGTGAACTATGGCAATTATTTCAACCTATGCTTCACCAACAAAGAGAAATTGCTGATCAGCAACATGACATACAAGTTCAAAAGATCAGAAATATGATGGAAGCTAGGTTCATGGATACACAAGCAGACATAAAGGCAATCAAGGCCCATTTGTTGAAAACCACTGGTTCTGCTCCTCATCCTATAATTTTTGTTGATAATCCTCCACCAGCTGATGCCAAAAAGGGGGAGAAAATGAAGCAGCTAAAGAAAAAGGGATATGAAGATGGTTTGTACATTGCACCATCTTAAATGCCATTGCTGATGAAAAAGAAAAGGTGAAAAAGGATAGAGAGGCAAAGGGAAAGTCAAGGTTTGAGAAGGAGAAGAAAGTTTTTATGGAAATGGAAGTGTAGGGTGTTTCTGAGCCCATGGATGAAGAAAGTCCTGAGCCCACTAGAAAAGTGACAGATGTTGAAACCACTAGAAAAGTGACAGATGTTAAAACATCCAAACCTCCTAAATCCACACCTTCCAGAATAACAAAACATACTCCTAAACCTCCCAAAAGCTCCACACATCAAACTTCCAAACCAACAGATGTTAAAACACCTGTTGTATCAACTGTTGTTGGTACTTTAGTGGTTTCAACATCTGTCACCCAAACAACTGTCACCACAACCACTTCAACACACACTCAATCCACTGCCTTACCACCACCACCAAAAATCACATCACCACCAAAAACATCCTCATTACCACCAACACCACCTGCTAAAAAGCAGAAGACATCAGGTGATACATCATCTGTTGTAATGACAACATTGGTTGAAACACCTGTTGTTTCAACAACTGTTAGTCAATCACCCATCACCTCAAATATTTCCTCACAAGCCATTGTTCTCTCAGTTCCAACGGTTCAAACAAAAACACCTTCTCCCAAAAAGGTGTATACAAGAAAGAGAAAATTTCAGGTGAATGATGATGATATACCAGCACCTTATCCCATTTCATCTGCTCCTTACAATGTCATTAAGCCTCAACCTTTCATTCCTCGAAAGTTGTTACACCCAATCAAAGATCCAATAGAACTCCAAGGGTATGATCTTGCTGATGTTGTAGCAGTAGCTGCCAGTTATCCACTAGAACTGCATGCAGTCAAAAATGAGATGAGGCAGTTCTACTTAGTGGATGATCCTTCAAAAAGGAAATTCCCTTCTCTGGTTGGTTATAGAGATCCAGCAAACATGAATGAGTATTTAAAACTCAAAGCCAGACAAGCTGATACAAGAGCTAGACTTGAATGCCAAGGGAAAAGTGACAATGAAACCTCAAGTTATGTAGGATCGAATAATCGACCAAATGAGTTAATTCAGAGTAAATACGCACTGTTTGTGTGGCGAAACACACAAACAGAGTTGAATTAGCAAGAACGGAGTAGAAAACAGAAGAATATCACTTTAAACTACACTTCTCATTCATATATGACTTGACAAACCAGCAGCAGTTCGGTACAAGAACAATGGAACTGTTACAAATGAGAAGCATCAACTACCTATTTATAACAAATCTAATTCCGCTCCAAATGACATATTGTCATTTCGGGCGGAATCAACATTTGACTTTAGGAGCGGAATCTCATACATATACATTTGAGCGAAATCACAATAAAAACAAATATTAAATTCTGTTTCGTGTCCTATTTCATGTTTCTGACTTTTGTTTTTCATGTGACTAATCCATATGATGCAAGATATGATGTCATCGTTATGATGTCATCATTTAATATGATGACATCATTCTTTTTCAAATTTGGAACGTAACTGAGACTCGATATAAGACGAAGTCAACAGACAAATGCATCAACAGTCTCCCCCTTGGATGTTGACGGAGTCTTCAGTACGAGACGTTAATATGTCAAAACTTTAGTCTTAATCAGTCTTCACACTCTCCAAAATATTTGACGCTAAGCATCCTTCAAACTCTCTCTTTCTCTTCGGTCACCATCATCAGCTAATCTTCAGACTCTGAGTCTGGCTCTTTCACTTTTCAAACTCCCCTTTGCACAGACTCCCCCTTAAGTTGTTCCGGAATCGCAATCTGTCATAGCACTTTCACAGGATCTGAAATGTCTCCTGGCTTTCCGTAGCAACATGATCAGAAACCTGTCTTTAACCTGCACACTCTCTACCACTTTGTAAGATAAACAATTTTATCATGAATAAACTCTACTTAACCTCTTGTATTCGTAACTCTAAAAAAAATTTGATTCAAACTAATGAACCATTTAAACATTTCAAAATCATTTCTTATCTCAAATAAACTCTCCCAAACCATTTGTTCATCATGTTTAGCACTTTGAATTTTGAATATCAGCTCTCCAGCATCAGTTGTCGAAAATCTTTTTGAATTTTTCAAAATTTTATGCTAAAACACACTAAAATCTTTTTGGATTTTGGATTTTTGATTTTAAGGAAAAACAGTAAAGAAATATTTACAGACAATATTTTTTATGAGCTTGTGTAAGAGAATCATATCAGTTTATGAGACATATCACTAGCACCGTTAAGCTTTAAACATTTTAAGTTCTAAACGATTCACGTAGATTGAAGATATTGTTGTCCTCTTAAGCTCAATCTAAAAACTTTCGAAATGCTTACCGATACGATTAAGGTATATTAATTTTGCACTAAGTTCTTATGGACCCCACGATCTCAGCATATCCCCTCATCATGCAATACACTAACTCAAGTAATGCCTTTAAACTTTTATCAACTGTGATTTGTGCGAAAACAAAACAGAATGTTTAAACATTAACAATCAGGTCGATACTTCCGTATACGCAGAGAAAGTCCAATGTTTAAACAAAATAAGAAAAATAAAATAAGTTGAAATTGTTTAGGCTTTAACCACCAGGTCGATACTCCCGTATACGCAGAGGTGATCCAAAGCTTAAACGAAACACCAAAGAAAATAAAGCAGAACGTTTAGGCAATAACATCCAGGTCGATACTCACGTATACGCAGAGGATGTCCAATGCTTAAACAAAATAAAGAAATAAAACAAGTTTAAATCTTTGCAAAATGAAATGCACAATCACAGTGATTTTTCAGCAAAATTGTGAAAGTTCACAAATTTAACCAGTTTTTATGCTCTTTGCATTCAGCGATTACTGAGTAGGCACACAATCAAGAAGGACAAAACTAAGTACTATACTTTCAACCATGTTTCCCACTAGAACTAGGCTTTTTCATTTAAGGTTGTATCGTTATCGCAAATCTACTAGTCTAGCTGAGCCTATCGTCACATCTTTAGTGAGATCGTTTATCACATTTTATCTCTCCATTTCTTAAGCATGCTGTAACAGTCTCACTGATCTACTATCATCTCCTCTTTTTACAACAAAACTCATTTTTGCATTTTTCAGTGTTTTTGACATTTTCAAATTTTCTAATTTTTTTAAAATTTTTCTCCCCCTAAAATCAAAATTGTATTTCAAATTTTGATTTTCTGTAAAATTTGAAAAATAAAGCAGTAAACTATACAAACAAAATGACAAACTGATGAGAATTGCCTCAATTCGCCATCCACATGGCTTAAACAATCAGAACTCCCCCTGACAACAAACTATTTTCCCATTACGATTTCAAAACACTTAAGTTTGTTTTAATCAAAATTGTTTTTCCGGAAAATTAGTTTTGTCTGCCATTTCACAAAACATGGGGTTTCATCACATTGTCCTTTCACAATCCACTTGTAGGTTTATCACAACACAATCACTTGAAGAAAAGATAAATCAAGTACAACTTAATGTCCCTGATTATTCTTTTGAAAGTCGAAATATCACCGAAGTGAATTTCTCAAGAAAGATGCCGATTCCTACTCCCCAATTACCAACCTGGGAGTTCCGGCAAGTCAGGTTTTTCAGTTAAAGAGATTCACCCAAGCCTGACAATCCTTGGGTGTATTTGAGTTATTTTCATTCGGGGTTTGAACATTCCTTTTTGTTTCATAAAATTCTTTAACCCCTTTTACCTTACCCTCAACCATCTTTCCAAACATATTTTTTACTTTGCTATTGAAAGCCTTTTCGATATCAAATTCTTTCTTTTCAGAATAGAACTGATTCGAAATTTTCATTTTCCCATCCTTTTGTTTAAAATTTTCAGTTCGCAATGGTGGAAAGTTGATATCATCCATTGCCGTAACTGAATTTTCTCCTTTTTTTATCAACAGGTGGCTCTTCTGACTTTGACGAGTCAGATTCATTGCCAACACGTGGCTCCTTTGTTTCCAAAGAAACAAATTCATCGCCAGGAACTTTTTCTTTCTTCACACACCATTCTGTCCTCAGATTTGTATCTGATGAATTCGTTTTGCTTGATTTGTCATTCTTTGGAGAGCAAGACGATTTATCAGAACTTTTATCTGAATTTCTTGTTGTATCCGAGGACAAAATCCTTTCGAGATACTCTCGTGCTTTCTTCCTTTTCTTTCTTAATCGATCTTTCTGCCCTTGTGAGAGTTTCACTTTCGGTTCTTTCACTTCTTGTTTTTTTAGTGCTCTGGGCTTTTCATCGACTGTTGCTGATTTTGTCACCTTTTTCTGAGATTCAGCCCTCGATTTTCCCATTGATCTCATTGGGCAATCTCTTGCAATATGTCCTTTGATTTGGCAGTTATAGCATCTCCTCGTCTCAAACCACTGATTCTGGCAATTAACAGCAATGTGTCCTTGTACACCACAAGTGTAGCACACTCTGTTATCGTACCATTCACCACTTTCACACCAAACACTCAGATCATAACATTGTCTGGCTTTGTGGTAATCATCACTCCTCTTGAAAGCTGGATTTATCTTTGAAGCACTGTGGTCAAACCTGCACCACATATCACCAACTTTTTGTGAATTTTGGTTTTTCAATTTTTGTGGTTTTTTATCTTGATTGGATGATTGAACTGATGAGCTTTTATTGTTGTTTTGAAAATTTTTCGAATTTTTAACATTTTGTTTTTGTTCTACTTTCTTCTTAACAGGTTTTTGCTTTGAGCATTCACCTATATCAGTCGAATGTAAAACAGTTTCTTTAAATTTTTCTTTTAATTCCAAAAATATTTTCTTTTTCTCTTTTTCATCATCAGCTTTATCATCACAATCTTCAATTATGACTTTGTCATAATTTGTGACATTGTCACTTATTGAAACATAATTGATCGGTTTTGGACATGGATAATCTGGTGTTGATGACGAAGTCTCAAAACCTTTCAATTTTTCTTCAAGCTCTTTGATTTTAATCCGAGCTTTTTCAGCTTCATTTTCAAGCCGAATGATTTTCTGAAGATGAGAGTTTATTTCAATCTATTTTTCAAGATTATTTTTAAAAATAACAGATTTTTCATCTTCTAAAATCTTCATTTGACTTTGAAAATCTTTTTCAATTTTCAATTTTTCATTTTCAAAATCTTTTTCCTTTTCTTTCAAAATTTTGTTTTCCAATGTCAAACTGTCCAAATCAATTAACAGTTTGACATTTTCAGATTTCAATCTTTCAAAATTTTCTTGCAGTTCAAGAATCTGTTTATCATCAGATTTCTTCTCATCATTCAACTTCTTGATTTCCAATGTCAAACTCTCTACATTCTTCAAGAGTTTGGCATTGTCTGATTCAGATTTTTCACAGTTTAAGCACTTCTCGGACATCTTTTCAGGTTCGGCTTTCTTCTCTCTTGCAGCTTGTCTTTCTTTGATCTTTTCCATTTTTCCTGCAAAATAAAAATTATAACTTTCAGGTGTAAGTTCTCTTTTATAAGATTCAAGTTTTCGAATTTCTTCACTATCATCATCGCTTTCTTCCTCTGATGATTGATCAAAAATTTTAGCTTTTTCTGAAACCTTTTCTTGTTTGTCACTTTTACTTCCAGTTTTATCAATCTCTCCGGACTCAGAATCAAACTCCTTTCCTGAATCAGACTTCATTTTCCTAATCTTTTGGAATTCAAGTTCTTGAGCTTCAATCTTCTCAATGAACGAGCTCAAATTGAAATCAATATATTCAAAGCTCTTCTTCCAAGTTAACAAATACGTTCCCCACACATCTTTTGGTAAAGCATTTGCCAACTTGTCAAACCATTCTTCATTTCTTTTTCTAATGTTCCAACTCTTCATCTCTAGATATAACTTGACAAACCTCTCGATCAATTCTTTAGTTGATTCTCCCTTAAGGGCTGTAAAATTATCAAACATATCCATGTTTTTTTTTTATCAAAACAATCTAAACTCAGTTCAATCACTTTATCAAACCACTGACTCAGATGAATATCCGATTGAGTGACAAAAATCCGACGACAACGAATCGAGTGAGGATTTGCTCGTGTGAGTATCCTCTGCTTGACAAATCACCTGAAACACACGCAAACAATCAAAACAAACAAACAATCAGTTTTAAACGAACTGAATACGTGAAAATGTGTGATGGTGAAATTGATCTAGGACTCGTGTCGAAAAACACTTAATCGGATGAAAACTGATCGAGTGAGCCACGTAATATGAGCTTCAAATGAACACAGCTCAATACTCCAACTTTCAATTGGGCCTCTTGAGCTAGGTAATCAATTGGGCCTGCAATTCTGATTTAATGAAAGACCAACTAATTATGATTGGCCGCTGATATTGTTCTGGACAGTTGTGTTATAAAATGTGATAGGGCCGAAGATGTCTGCTATCACTTGGGCTGTCAATTTACTGGACCGATGATATTCAATGATCAAGTCACATGGCCCACATGAACTCTTCTATTTGTAATTGATAAAGCCAAGACTTTAATGCACCTGACACACAACTTTGAATACTCAAATTGAAAGTGGCCGACAACTATGATAAGGCAAAACTACACAAGGGACGATGAATTGCTTTCTCTTTTATACAAACAATGGCCGACACTTTTAATGTTAATACAATCCTATTGGGCCTTTTGAATTTTATTGAGCTTCAACCCACATGCAAACTGATATCTTCACATGCAATCGCTTGAGCCAAGATGTTCACGTGACCAACTGACAATTACTTTTGATTTTATTATGTGATTGGGCCGAGATTTATGAATAGATGAAATGTATTAATTGTGCCGACAAACTAAGTTCACTACTCAAAATCTCATTTTGTCTCAAAATTCACATTAATTGCTTTAATGGATTCCCTTTTCAATACTCGTGGCCGATAACACACATCAAAAATCTCATTGAATTAATGAATCTCGACAAACGTAATATTAATGAATTGCTGTATGGCCTAGATATTGATTAAATCAGATTCACGTGATGTCTTTTTCCAACAACTGACAACCTCGTAAAATGTTTCACAATTTTCAAAAATTCACCGTTTCATAATTCAATCAGAATGAGGTGATCTTTGGAGTGGAATCAGAAGGTTAGTGAACTTTGGAGCGGAATCACAAGAGCGAAACACCACTGTTTTGATGAATTCGATTTGACCGATCTAGTGAGTCAATCAGAACCAAAATACCACTGTTTGTGTGGCGGAAACACACAAACAGAGTTGAATTAGCAAGAACGGAGTAGAAAACAGAAGAATATCACTTTAAACTACACTTCTCATTCATATATGACTTGACAAACCAGCAGCAGTTCGGTACAAGAACAATGGAACTGTTACAAATGAGAAGCATCAACTACCTATTTATAACAAATCTAATTCCGCTCCAAATGACATATTGTCATTTCGGGCGGAATCAACATTTGACTTTAGGAGCGGAATCTCATACATATACATTTGAGCGAAATCACAATAAAAACAAATATTAAATTCTGTTTCGTGTCCTTTTTCATGTTTCTGACTTTTGTTTTTCGTGTGACTAATCCATATGATGCAAGATATGATGTCATCGTTATGATGTCATCATTTAATATGATGACATCATTCTTTTTCAGTTCTGGAACGTAACTAAGACTCGATATAAGACGAAGTCAACAAACAAATGCATCAACAAGTTACATGCAGTTTTTGTTCACCAAGGTTAAACAATTAGAAGACTATGCAAGAGACCTGAGCAAAGAAATGTCCAATCTGCCTCCTAAAGCTGGTTTGCAGGAAGACCTAAAAGAAGATCTCATCAAACTGATCTTGAGTGAAAAATTCTACCCTGCCACTGCTGAACAGTTCCAAGATTGGCCTCTGGTTGCTCTCAAAACAGAACTAAATAGAATTGTAAGAATAAAGAGAGATCCAGGCATGAAAAGGTCAGCACCAAATTGGAGCAAATACAAAAAGAAAATTGATGATCTTACTTTGGAGTATAAAAGGAAGAAACAGGAGCTGGTTGATGCAAAGGTTGGAACTGCTAAAGCCATATCAAAATGGATAAGGCAGTATACTGATGAGGCTTATGAAAAGCTAAGAAAAAGGAGAGAAACAGATCCAAATCTTCCAAAGAAGCCTGATTACAAAACCACTGCTAAACCAAAGCAGCAGGCTCACATTTCTGAACCACTGTTCACATCATCAGATACCTCTGCCATTGTGATAAACCAAAGAAAGAGGCAAAAGTTGACTGATGCAGAAGACAAAGAAAAGGAAGCTGAATATTTTAAAGGGGCTATCAAGAAAATGGCTCTAGAAAGTAATGACTCAGCACAGCTTCAAAAGATAGTCAAAAATGTTTTGAACAGGCCTCCATCTCCCAAGAAACCCTCTAAACTCAAAAATACTAAAGTGGATGTCTGATCAAAAGACCCACGTATTGACTTTGCTCAAGTCCAGTGGTGAAGTGAAGCACATATCAAGGGAACAAGCACTAGGCCTGGGTGTTAAAGATCTACAAGATCACCTTGAGCTTACACTGTGTAGGGAAGAGAATGATGAGGATTCCATGAACATTGAATTACAATTCAAAGGCCAAGTTAGGGAACTCCTGATGAAGCAATAAAGATCCAAAATAATGAAGGGTTTTGGCATCATCTGTTTCAGGGGGAGATTGTTGGGATTGAACCCTACAAAGGAACAGATGATAAAAGCCAAAACTGGTTTAGATCAGTGGATTAACAATAAGCAGTGTTTGCACAAAGCTTTCCCCTTGATAGTGGCTTCAACATCTGATATACTCCAAGTATTGCTCTTCTCAACAACTGCTGATCCAGTAAAGAATTGTTATGTCAAAGCACTGATGAAGCATAAAGATTGAAGCTCAAACTACTGATGAGATCCAAGCAATGATGAAGATTAAAGCACTGCCCATTCAAGGTATGATCACCCTTTGAAGAAAACACTGATGCTCAACATCAGTGCTTAGACTACAACAGTGGAATTAAGTCAAAGAACTGATGAAGCATAAAGATTGAAGCTCAAACTACTGATGAGATCCAAGCACTGATGAAGATTAAAGCACTGCCCATTCAAGGTCTGATCACCCTTTGAAGAAAGCACTGATGCTCAACATCAGTGCTTAGACTACAACAGTGGAATGAAGAATCAGTGTTTATGTATCAGTGGTTAGAATGTAATCAGTGTCAGTTGTTATAGATCAGTGGTTAGAGGTTGTACTGTTCCATTTAACGAGTTTTCTCCTTCATCACCAGTCATCTTGTACAATCAACCATTGAGCTCAGGCTGAGGGGGAGCTTAGTATGTAAGCATGCATGTAATCTTTTGATTGTAATCTTTCGACTAATGAGAAACATGTGTTTACGAAAACTATTTTCCCTTAGATTGTGTTTCAAAGTTTGATTCCACTTCCGCTGCATTTAATCTCATTTTACTTTCATTCATTTGTTCAATTATGACAAACAAACACAATCATAAGAAACTCAGATCCTAACAAAAATAAAAGTAAATGTGAAGTCACTGTGTTGTGTGTAATCATATATGTTATACAATTGTATTTTTTGTCATTGTGTTTTTTATGTTGGTACTTTTTAAGTAGTTTGTATGTTATGTATACCATTCTTTTTAAGTAGATTTGTGTTACTTATCATAAACGGACTGTACAGATGAAATTATCATGGCAATCTGAATTTAAATATTAAAAAAAAACCAATGCATCGTACTACAAACGTAAAAAAGGGGGATCGAAAAGTAAATGTAAGATATATGTTTTTCGGGTTTTCAATATAAACTGAAACTCTATTGTTGTAACACTTCTGCTTGCTGGAGTTTCGTAACCAATAATTTCGAATTCGTTTTAGACCAGTTGAAAAAACAATCATCACCTAAGGAAATATGTTCAGCTTGAAGTATATCATGCCATCCAACAACACCGTACCTATGGTAGGAAAAATATGAAAAATTTTGTTAGTAATATATACACATTGGGTAAAAGAAAAATAATAACTAAGATAATAAATTGATTGAAAAACCTTCTTTGACCATAAATGTTGTGTGTACAAAGATTCTTAACCCAAGTATTTCCTTTAACAACTTTGATTTTACTTCAGAAAACTCATTTAAACCACTTAAGTCAGTAATTAACTTGGGAAGTATCTACATTTTGTAAGAGCGTTAAAAATATAAATGTTATTAAATGAAAAACACTAAAAAATAAAAAAAACTAACATAAAACAGGATAGTATAATACCAATTGATGAGTTACTGTCATTGCAAAAAAAAGGATAGTTAGGATCGTCACTAACTTGTCGATAACCTTCCACATTGCTAATATGTTCATATTGTTGCTCAATCAAAGGAGTGTTGTTTAACAAAACTTGACGACCATCTTTATTGAATATGATAATATTAAAATGTTTCACGTCCTTTATTTGAAAACATAGAATATCCCCAGGATTTAACCTTAGATCTTCAATAAATTTAAACCAACCATCAGCAATACAACAATCTGGCCCAATCTTTCTAATACGGACTTCCCATTGATGATACTCGGATACATTAAGTATAAACATGTTATCCGGTAAACGATAATCATAATGTTTTCTAATAAAAGTATTCGGTAGAACCTGTAAAAAATAATTATTACAAATTTATGCGTATTATGTTTTTTTAATAAATCGTAATAACAAAAAATAAAAAATAAAATCTATAAGAAAATTACGTACCGTTGGACTTTGTAAAGGATTTTGAATAATTTTACAAAACGGTTTTCCATGCTCTTTATTTGGATAATGAGAGAAGAGGTTGAACTTGAAAGTACGATGGCACACCCCGACCACGTAAAACAACAAAAACGTGGCGGAAACATCGGGGAGTGTTGTAACAGAATTATTGTTTCACAACCATGGTAATTAAAGTTATGCTTTATTTATAAACAAAAAGGATTACATTGTCTTAAACAAAGAGAAACAAGAGTTCATAACATTATTTAACTAATCTTGCTTCTTTTATGTCACTAAGGCCCGAGTCCACCCTAGTGTATCTTGATCAAACCTATGCAATAGCTCCTGAAACACATGTGAAAATAGGTATGTCAGCATAAAATGCATGTGAGATACATAGGTTTGTGAAAATAGGATTCATGACTTGAGTTTTAAAAAAAGGTTTAATAAAAATTAGTCATGAATCTTGTTAAGTTTTTTCTTTTATAAATCATATGAAAACTCGATAAGAAATCAGATTATATAAAAGAAAAGTGTATGGTTAATAAAATAACCAAGTAAAATGAATTGTATAAAATAAACTGTTTTCTAAAACAATGTCTTGTGAAAAATATGTTATTTGTGTAAAATGTTATATGTCTAAATTGAAATGATTTAAATAACGCTACGATATGTAATATCATACAAGCACTTATATATAGAAAGTACCAGCGCGGTATCCACCATGCTTGTATCATATTACACACGCCTTGTTACTTAAATCACTTACCCAAACAAACCACCAATGTAAAATGTTTATGTTTAAACCAATTGTCAAAATGTTTATGTCAAAATGTAAACCATGTAATGTATAATTAATGTCAAATGTTCACGTGTCAAATGTGAATCATGTAATGTGTATCCAAAATATCATGTATGGCAAGTGAAAATATATCAACTAAACCATAGGTAAAATGCACAAAACAATGTATTGAAGTAAAGCATAGTTTAAATCAAAGTTATGTTTTGTGGAAATGCATGCTATACTGATACAAACATCTATGCGGTATTGTGAAAATGCATACATTCAAGCCTTGAGACTGTGGCGATAAACCCTTAAACAAATTAAAGGTTTATCTGAGTTATGTGTATCGAATTTGGTCATTCCTTCCATCCAAACATACCTAGGATGTCAGGAACGGGAGTTGTCAATTCCTATGGTACCACTACCTACTAACGAACGACATGGCCAATGTTAATGAACGCATTTTTGTCCCATTTAAACAAACCAAATGTCATACCAAAATGTAAGCATGTGATGAAAAACAAATGTGCTAAGTATGCAACAATTGAACATACATAGCATGTGATGTGATGTAAAACAATGCACTAAGTATGCACTAAATGGACATACATAGCGTGAAATGTAATGTAAAAAATGTACTAAGTATGAGCTAAATGGACATAAATAGCATAAAATGTAATGTAAAACGATGTACTAAGTACGCAACAAATGGACATACATAGCAAAAACACAATGAAATCATGTACTATAAGTGTACTAATGAACATAACACGTATATGATATGAAAACAAGGAAAGCACGAAAGTAACAAGTAGGCACATGTGTTTCACCCCAAAACATTTGGAAAATAGTAAAAGAGGGGACAATCTACTCACTTGAGATTTGCTTAATAGTCTTTAGATAACCACAAAGCAATGCTAGAAAGATCACGGAATCAAACGGCACCTAATATAGGTAACTACGTTAATAAACGGACCTAAAACGGAGGATCGGATAAAATGTGGTTTCGTAAACCAAATGAGTATATGAACTCATGTAATATGGTTTAACAAAGCCTGCATTCTAAAACGGAACCTATCCTAAGTGCTTACGACCCATTACGACTCGTTTAAGTAGCTTATGCTACTTTAACGCGTCGTTCGCGTAAAATGCGTTTGGACCACCTAACTAGTCCTATGAAAATTAAAATATGCCTTATCATGTCTAATATTGTTGCCAAATCAGTTTAGATATCAAAAGTTATGTTACATATGCTTAAAATGAATTTTGGCGTAAAAAGGGCATTTTGGTAATTTTCCTAAGGCATATAAACTACCTATCATACAACTAACTAAATGACGTGACCATAAGGTATAACCTTGGAAGGTTATTCCCTATACAACTATGGTCACCTAATGTGTTTGGTCGGATCCTAATGATCGACCAAATGGTTCGGGTTCGAAAGTCTAAGCGATTGTTTAGATCGCTTACCTTACGACCCTATATAAGCACTAAACCTAAAGTGACGAGCTAAACATGTTAAAACATGTTTAACGAATTTAGAAAACAGGTTTGGTATCAAAACAAACGGTCTTGATACCTAAAAGTAGTTTGGTTACAAAATACGCAAGAATACGCATTTTGGCCGAAACTACGACTCGCCACTATGCCTAAATAACGTGGTAATCAGTAGGTATAGTCACAAGGGACTAGAACCATCATGATTACGCTCACGTTATGAAGTTCAAATGAACTTTGTGTTGACCATAAACTAGTCAAAGCTGAAAGCCAAACAATGTTTGACTTTCACGCTAAAAAGCGTAAAAGAACGAAAGAGGACTTACAACGGGTCCAAGCTATGGAGTTCTGATCCGATTACTCTCAGGTATGAAGTGTATAACTTCAACTTAGAGAGCCAAATCAGATCAAAGTGTGAGTTTTGAAGCAAGAGGGTGGGGGTATTTATAGGAAAACCAAGACCGTTAGGATCGTTCATCGAAAACTGAGCTTCGATCTGTGGACCTTACGTGTGTGCCCATGGTTTTAGAATACCATGGGTACCCCAAAACAAGCCCCTAGTTTCATTAAAACCATTTGCAAATGAGGGGAACAGCTGGAACAAGCTGGAAATCATATTTTCAACTTTGGTCCCTTCCTAAGATAAATATGGCAGATTGTCAACTTTGGTCCGTGAATGTGCAAAACATGGGTTTTGATGCATTTTTGACACGTTTAAGCCCCGTTAATCCCATTTCAAGGCTCTAAAATGAAGTTAAAGTATAGGGAACATGAAACATGCTCAAAAATATCTCGGATGTCTGTTCGTTTGGTCGTACGGTTGCGTTGTTCGGTTAATTACGACGAAACACGAACGAATGCGAAAAACGATCCAAATTACGCGACGAATGGAATTTTATCATGCCAATCACCAAAATAAAATATTTTAATGATTACATAAAGTTTTGGATGTCCGGATGTATTCAGAACGTAAGATATGCGCGAAAATGCAAACTTATGCACTTTTTGACGCTTTTAGTCCCTGAATGACCAAAAAGTTTATTTTAGCACACCAAACCCCTCAAAGCCTATTTCTAAGCTATTTAAAGCATATTTAGGGTATGTTTAACTTATGGTCATGTTCCGGATTGTCCGTTACAGTACGAATTCGGCATACTTTCGCAGTTTGTCGAATTTAGTCCCTGTAAGCGAATAAACTTGATTTAGCCATACCAAAGCCTTCAAAACTTACTTCTAAGTTATGTAAAGGTTATTTAAGGTATGTTAAGCATATATTGATGTTCCGGAGTGTTTGTAGCGTTAAACTAATTATGTTTATGCATCGGTTTGCGTATAGCTCTCCAGAAAGCGATATAGAGTTTGAAATTGAACAAAAACCAAAACATGCAAAATGTCAAACATAAACAAACAAACATTGGGATCAAATAAAATTATTTTATTGATAACTAAATTGTTTACAATGATTATAAGCACAGGTGTCACACAAACAAACATTGGGATCAAATAACATTATTTTATTGATAACTGAACTGTATACAATGATTACAGACACATGAGTCACATACGATCACCAAGATAGTTGAGAATCATGAAGAAAGATTCATGGCCGAAGTAGTTTAAAACCTCACACCATCCATCCGTAAAGTAGAATACATCTTCTATTAATTTGATAACAACAAACCATGAATGCGTTTCATCAAATTTAAGACTAACAGTTGAAGATTCTAACTTATTCATCCATATAAATCTACTCATACATAAAGGTATAGCCTGAAAACCAAAAAATAAAAGGCAAATTTCTTTCGAATAAAAGATAAAACAATACGAATCGTTATTTTAAACAAATAATACGGAAAGGTATATACCTGTTGAAGGGATAGCGGATCAAGTATAGTTATGATAAAATTCGGACCATGACGATACATGTTAACCCAAACACGAAAAATCAGAAAGAAGACTAACAATCAAATAGTACTTGCAACACATACAATGAAACAAAAAATTTTGAGTATGTATTTATAAGAGAAAATTGCCAAAATTATACTTAAAAATACGATTGAGTCAAAAGTTGTTATTACTCTTTATGTAAATTATTATTCAACTGAATATTGGCCAAAAAAATTAATGTAAATGTGTACTAAAAATTTAACATATTTAAAAAATCTTGATAGTTATCTATTTAATAACTACCTACTACTCACAATTGTAGGGGCTCTAATATACGTGTGTTAACTACTGCTTGTGACAATATTTGATGGACTTTCATCTTCTTAGGAATCACTTTTCATATTTGTTGTATAGATCGTCAAAGTGTTTGTTATTTAACCTACATATTTGTTGTATAGATCGTCAAATTATTATTCAACTGAATATTTGTTGTATCACCGTCTCTGCTGATACTGATGAATATAATCCCAAGACTTCCGTCAAAAGTTGTTACACAGTGCAAGCTTGTGTGTAAAGATTGGTTAGTCTATCTTTCAACACCTGAGTTTGCTATGAATCAATGTCGTTTCATGCGAAAATTAGGTGATCATAAGATAATTGCCATTAACCGATTATTGTGTGATATTCGTTATGTGGATAATGAATCCCCTAAATGTTTCTTAGGCCATCCGTAGTCATAAAGCCCCATGTGGGGCGTTATGCGACACGTGTAACATCTGTGCTTATAATCATTGTGAACAGTTCAATTATCGATAAAACAATGTTATTTGATCCCAATGTTTGTTTGGTTGTGTTTTACATTTTTCATGTTTTGACTTTTGTTCAATTTCAAACTCTATATCGCTTTCTGGAAAGTTATACGCAAACTGGTGCGTAAACGTAATCAGTTTAATGCAAAAAATACTCTGGAACATCAACATATACTTAACATACCTTAAATAACCTTTACATAACTTAGAAATAAGTTTTGAAGGCTTTGGTATGGAAAAAACAAGTTAATTCGCCTACAGGGACTAAATTTGACAAACTGCGAAAGTATGCTAATTTGAACTGTAACAGACATTCCGGAACATGACCATAAGTTAAACACACCTTAAAAAATACTTTACATATCTTAGAAATAGGCTTTGAGGGGTTCGGTGTGCTAAAATAAACTTTTGAGTCATTGAGGGACCAAAAGCGTCAAAAAGTGCACCAGTTTGCATTTTCGCGCATAACTTTCGTTCTAAATACTTCCGGACATCCAAAAATTTATTTAAACACTAAAATATTTTATTTTAGTGTTTGGCATAAGAAAAATCCATTCGTCACGCAATTTAGATCGTTTTTCGCGCTTATGCGCATTCCGTCGTAATTAAGCGAACATCGCGATCGTACGACCAAACGAACCAACATCCGGCATATTTTTGAGCATGTTTCATGCCCACAATGTTTAGGAATCCTTGTGGAGCCTTGAAAATGATTTAATGAGCCTTAAACATGTCGGAAATGGCCTTAATACGCAACGGGGACTGAAAGGGGAACATTGGAAAGTGGTTGCTGATCAGGAGGACCTTAGCGTGACACCTAGCCCCCTTGGCGTCACGCTAGGCCTCTTCTGATCAGCAAAATCCATTTTAAACACATGTTAACAGCCCTTAACCCCTCCAAAGGCCAATGCCAAGTGTCAAACTCTTATGGTGGAAGCAAAATGAGCTACCACAACATTCCAACAAGTGTAGGGATGTGATCATTCCCTCTTCTCCAAGAAACGATCCTAACGGTGAACCGAAATCTATAAATACCCACCACATTTTCACTCATTCCTCACAAGAATCTGATTTGAGAAGCTCTAAGTTGAAACCTTTGTTTCATACCTGAGCTACTTGAGTCAAGATTAGCATTTGGGGACCCTTTGTAAGTGTTCCTTCGTTCTTTTATTGCTTTTCGAGTCAGAAAGTCAAACTTTGTTTGACTTTCTGCATTGACCAGTTTATGGTCAATGCGAAGTTCGTTTGAACTTCATAACATGAGCGTGATCACGATGGTTATAGTCCCTAGTGACTATACCTACTGATTACCACGTTATCTAGGCTCAGTGACGAGTCGTAGTTTCGGCCAAAATGCGCATTCTTGCGTATTTTGTAACCAAACTACTCTTAGGTATCAAAACCATTTGTTTTGATACCAAACCTGTTTTCTAAACTTAGTTAACCATGTTTTAACATGCTTAGCTCGTCACTTTTAGTTTAGTGCTTATATAGGGTCGTAAGGTAAGCGATCTAAACAATCGCTTATACCTTCGAACCCGACCCGTTTGGTCGATCATTAAGATCCGACCAAGCACATTAGGTGACCATAGCATATAGGGAATAACCTTCCAAGGTTATACCTTATGGTCGCTTCGTTTAAGTAGTTGTATGATAGGTAGTTTATATGCCTTAGGTAAATTACCAAAATGCCCTTTTTACGCCAAAATTCATTTTAAGCATATGTAACATAACTTTTGGTATCTAAACTGATTTAGTAACAATATTAGATATGTTAAGGCATATTTTACTTGTCATAGGACTAGTTAGGCGTTCCGAACGCGTTTTACGCGATCGACGCGTTAAAGTAGCATAAGCTACCTAAACGGGTCGTAAAGGGTCGTAAGCACTTAGGCTAGGTTTCATTTAGTATGTAGGCTTTGTTAACATAGTTCCCATACTCATTTGGTTTACGAACCCTCATTCTATCCGATCCTCCGATATAGGTCCGGTTTATTAACATAGTTACCTATATTAGGTGTCGTTTGATTCCGAGATCTCTAGCATTGCTTGGTGGTTATCTTAGGACTTCTGAGCAATCTCAAGTGAGTACATAGACCCCTCTTTTACTGTTTTCCAAACGTTTTGGGGTGAAACACATGTGCCTACTTGTTACTTTCATGCTTTCCTGTTTTCACATCATATACCTGCTATGTTTGTTAGTACATTATAGTACATGATTTCATTACATTTCATGCTATGTATGCCCATTGTGTGCGTACTTAGTACATCGTTTTACATTACATTTCATGCTATGTATGCCCATTGTGTGCATTACTTAGTACATTGTTTACTTTACATTTCTGCTATGTATGTTAACTGATAGCATGCTAGCACATTGATTTACAAGACTTTTCTACTTTGTATGTTAACTTAGCGTACTTAGTACATTGTTTTCATATAACATGTACACAACTGCTATAACATTTGGTTTGCACAAACGAGACTTATATACGTTCATTAACATTAGCTACGCCGCTCGGTAGTAAGTACTGGTACCATAGGACTTGACAAATCCCATTCCTGACATCCCGGGTTTGTTTGGATGTAAGGAATGACTGAATCCGAAAACATTTCTTTTGATAACCTTGACTAAAAGGGTTATCCGACTGTCTCAAGGCTTGAATGTATGCGTTAACTTACCACATAAATGTTTGTATCAATGTAACATGCATTACTTTGCAAAACATAACTTTTTGATATATTCAAAATACTATGTTTTGTACATTTCTACTTTTGGATTATGTGACAATACTTTACTTACAATACATAACATTTGTTACACATTACTTGGCTACTTTTGGACTTCTTAACATTTGACATGGATTATACAAGGACTTTTGACAATTGGTTTAAACATAGACATATTACATTGGTGGTTGTTTAAGTGACTTAAGTAACGAGATGTGAGTAATATGATACAAGCATGGTGGATACGCCGCTGGTACTTCCTATATATAAGTGTTTGTATTATATTACATATCATAGCGTTATTTAAACCATTCAATTTGGACTTATACATTTTACACAAGTAACACGATTCTCACAAGACTTTGGTTTACAAACAATTTACTTTATACAACTCATATTACTTGGTTATACATTTAACCATACATTATTCTTTTATTTATACATATCATTTGATCTTATCGCTTTTTAAATGATTTACAAAACAAAAAAATTTACAAGGTTCATGACTGACTTTTACTAAACAACTTTTTCTTAAACATTAAGTCATGAATCTTATTTTCCCAAAACCTATGTATCTCACAGGCATTTTTATGCTGACGCACCTATTTTCACATGTGTTTTCAGGAGCTTTTGCATAGGATGATGATCGTGACACTAGGGCGGACCTGTGCTTTAGAGACATAAAATGAAGATAGACTTAGTTTAATTATGTTCTGAACTCTTTATTTCCTATTTAAGACAATGTAACTCTTATGTTGATAAATAAAATACAACTTTGAATGCCATGGTTATGAAACAATTAATTCTGTTACAACACTCCCCGACGTTTTCCGCCACGTTTTGTATGTTCTACGTGGTCGGGGTGTGACAGAAGAGTTGGTATCAGAGCCAATGGTTATAGGGAATTAGGTTATTAATAATGCTTTGATCTAGACTATAACCTTTCTAGGACCCTAACACGAGTTATCTTGTGTTTAGATTTTAAAACATGCACATCACCTATCCTTAGGTGATTATCAAAACAAAAACCAAATTTTTCCGAAACAATTTTTGAAAAACAATCATCTGTTTTTGAATGAATTATTACAAGGTTTTGAACCCTCTATTGTAAGGTTTTAAACCCTCTGTTAAAGGTTTTGAACCCTCTATTGTAAGGTTTTGAACCCTCTGTTATAAGGTTTTGAACCCCTTTGAGTTTTCAAAATCTCGTCAAGGTTTTGGGTTTTAAATAATGTGAACACGTGCAAACTGGAAGGGTGAATGCCTGTACCCTGGGTTTTCTGTCTAAGGCTAGAGTGTTCGTACAAATCCACATAATCGGACCAGTCACTCTTACCTGGGAACTCTTGGGGTGAGTGTTCACTTATAGGCGAGCATGTCTTCGCGATACATTATTTTGACCCATTTACTTTGATTAGTCACTGTGTGTCGTTTGTTTGCTTGGTAATGCGGACGAATGACCACCATCTTTGCTTCTGTTGATTTGTTTCATCTCATTCTCTTCATCCAATCATCTCACTCGTTTCCTTTCATGTTTTCCTCTTTTAGAATGCCTCCTCGACACGAAAACCAGATAGCGACTGCCGAACTGGCAGAGATCATTGCGCAGCAGATGGCTGCTCAATTCCCAAACCTCTTTGCTCAATGGAACCAAGCCAACAATAACAACAATGCTCCATGCAAATTCAAGGATTTTAACTCGGCTAAACCACTCAAGTTTAGTGGTTCTGAGGGAGCGACTGGGCTTCTTCAATGGTTCGAGAGCATTGAGAATACTTTCCGCCACGTGCAGTGTCCTGACAATCGCAAGGTCGAGTTCTCTTCGAGTGTGTTTCAGAAGAGGGCTCTCACATGGTGGAACGGGGTTATGAGAGACCGTGGTGCAGAAGTTGCTCTAGCACAAACATGGGCTGAACCTAGGGCCCTTATGGTGAGGGAGTTCTGTCCTCGTCATGAACAGCGAGCGTTGGAGAAAGAGTTTGATGACTTGAAATAAGACAGTGGCGAGCACAGATCATATACTGACAGGTTTGAGGAGTTGAGTCTGCTTTGCCCGACTATGGTTACCCCACTCGATAAGGCTATCAAAAGGTACATCGACGGCCTACCTGACTCAGTGCAAGACATCATTACTGGTAGTAACCCTGCCACACTCCGTCAGGCGATCGAGTTAGCAGCGACATTGACTGAGTCACAGGTTCGAAAGGGAAAGCTGCATAAAAAGGGTGACAAGGGTAAGAAGCAGGCATCTGACAAGGAAGATAGCAAGAAAGGTCAAAACAAGAAGGGAAAGAATTCTGGAGGGTCTAGGAAGCGGAAGGCTTCCCAAAACTATGTCGTTACTACACAGGCCTAAGCTGCACCAAATCAGCCTGCGCAACCACTAGCCAAGAAGCCATATCTTGGCACAGCGCCTTTGTGCAACAGGTGTAACGGCCATCACCTACCACATCTCCAATGTCGTCATTGCACTAACTGTGGGAGAATTGGCCATCTTGCCGCTACTTGTCGCATTCCTGTTAATCAGAACCAGGCAGTTCAGAACCAAGCCCAACAAGTTGCTCAGCCTCTTGCTCAGCAACAAGGTCAAGCTGCACGACCTCATTTTCCTCCTGGTTCATGCTACAATTGTGGGGATCTGACCCACTACAGAAACCGGTGCCCAAGGCTAGCCAACCAGAACCAGAATACAAATCAGAATCAGGCTCAGGCTCGAGGTCGAGTCTTCAACATGAATGCACAAGAGGCACAAGCAGACAATGAAGTGGTGAACGGTACGTTCTTTATTAATAATCAGCCTGCATCTGTTCTGATTCGGGTGCCGATAAGAGTTTTGTGTCTTTATCTTTTGAGCCATTGCTTCGCGTGTCTAGAACGAAACTAGGTAAACCTTTGACAGTAGAGGTTGCTAGTGGTGAACCCATTGTTCTTGATTCTGTTCTACGCAACTGCCAGTTGAACCTTAACGATCATCTTTTTCCTATCGACCTCACGCCTATGCAACTTGGAAGCTTCGACGTTATTGTGGGTATGGATTGGTTAGCCAAGCATCGCGCAGAGGTAGTTTGTTTTGAGAAGATTGTTCGTGTGCCGCTTTCGACAGGCGAGATCCTACAGATTCGTGGTGAGAAACCTGTTGGTGGTCTCAAACTCATGTCTTGTTTTAAAGCTCGGAAGTATCTGCGAAAGAATTATGTGGCCTTCTTGGCACATGTCACAGCAGATAAAGGCAAATGTAAGTTTATCCAAGATATTCCCGTTGTTCGGGATTATTCTGAAGTATTCCCTGAAGATTTACCTGGTCTACCCCCAGCACGCCAAGTCGAGTTCCGTATTGATCTCGTGCCTGGTGAAAATCCCATTGCCAGAGCTCCATATCGTCTTGCACCGTCTGAGATGCAAGAGTTGTCTAAGCAGCTTCAGGAACTCTCTGACAAAGGTTTTATCCGTCCTAGCTTTTCACCTTGAGGTGCTCCCGTTCTTTTTGTCAAGAAGAAGGATGGATCATTTAGGATGTGTATCGATTATCGTGAGGTTAACAAGCTTACCATCAAGAATCGATATCCCCTACCTCGCATCGATGATCTCTTTGATCAGTTACAGGGCGCTTCTTATTTTTCAAAGATTGATCTGCGTTCCGGATATCATCAACTTCGTGTGCATGAAGAAGACATTCCTAAGACAGCGTTCCGCACTCGTTATGGGCAATATGAATTCACAGTCATGCCATTCGGTTTGACTAATGCTCCTGCTGTTTTCATGGACTTAATGAATAGGGTCTGCAAGCCTTATTTGGATCAGTTCGTCATTGTTTTTATTGATGACATCTTGATTTACTCCAAGACGCGAGCTGATCACGAGCAACATCTTCGTCTTACTTTGGAACTCCTAAAGAAAGAGCAACTTTTCGCCAAATTCTCCAAGTGTGAATTTTGGCTTAAAGAAGTTCAATTTTTATGACATGTTGTCAACGAACAAGGTATCCATGTAGATCCCTCCAAGATCAGTGCGATCAAGAATTGGGATACGCCAACTACTCCTACTGAAGTTCGTTCTTTTCTTGGACTTGCGGGTTATTACCGCCACTTCATTGAAAACTTCTCAAAGATTGCAGTTCCTCTAACCGCTCTAACTCAGAAGAACAAGCCCTTTGATTGGGGATTCAAACAAGAGGAAGGATTTCTGACTTTGAAGCAGAAGCTTTGCGACGCGCCTGTTCTAACTTTGCCTGAGGGCAATGATGATTTTGTCGTGTATTGTGATGCATCGAAACTGGGTCTTGGCTGTGTTCTGATGCAAAGGAACAAATTCATAGCATATGCATCAAGGCAGTTGAAGATACATGAGAAAAACTACACCACTCATGATCTTGAGTTAGGTGCAGTTGTTTTCGCTCTCAAGATCTGGAGACACTATTTGTACGGTACAAAATGTGTGGTTTTCACGGACCATAAAAGTCTTCAGCATATCTTCAATCAGAAAGAACTCAACATGAGGCAACGGCGTTGGGTCAAGCTCCTAAACGACTATGACTACGAAATTCGCTACCATCCTGGTAAGGCGAATGTCGTAGCCGATGCATTGAGTCGCAAGGAACGTACTAAGCTTCACTGTGTTCGTGTTCAATCTGTTATTCAAGCTCGATCTGATATCCAAGCCCGCATTTCTTAGGCTCAACAATCTTGTGTTTCACAAGGTTTGATGGATAGGGAATTTCCCTATCACATAACACCTGATCTAGAACTGAAGGACAATGGATCGTACTACTTCATGGACCGTTTATGGGTCCCAAGCCAAGATAACCTTCACACCTTGCTTATGGATGAAGCCCATAAGTCTCGTTATTCTGTTCATCCTGGCTCAGATAAGATGTATAAGGATCTTCGTATCCAGTATTGGTGGCCTGGTATGAAGAAAGACATTGCCTTATATGTATCAAAATGCCTTACTTGTCTTAAGGTTAAGGCTGAACATCAGCGTCCTTCTGGTTTATTGGTGCAACCAGAGATCCCAGTTTGGAAATGGGAAAACATTACTATGGATCTCATTACTAAACTTCCGCGCACAAAGAAAGGTCATGATGCCATCTGGGTAGTTGTTGATCGTCTTACTAAGTCAGCACATTTCTTGCCAATCTGTGAGGATTTTTCTGCTGACAAACTTGCTAAAATCTATGTGGATGAAATTGTAGCTCGACATGGTGTTCCTTTGAACATCATTTCTGACAGAGATGCTCGTTTCACTTCTCATTTTTGGAGAACCATGCAATCTGCTATGGGGACCCAACTTAACCTGAGCACAGCTTATCATCCGCAAATGGATGGTCAATCTGAAAGAACAATCCAGACTCTGGAGGATATGCTTACAGCTTGTGTGATCGACTTTGGTGGTAGTTGGGATTCACATCTTCCGTTAATTGAATTCTCCTACAACAACAGTTATCACACCAGCATCAAAATGGCTCCTTTCGAGGCTCTCTATGGTCGAAAATGTCGTTCACCAGTCTGCTGGAATGAGATCGGCGAGGCTCAACTTACTGGACCTGCCCTCATTTTAGAGACAACTGACAAGATAAAGAAAGTTCGTGATAACCTTCAGACAGCTAGAAGCAGTCAAAAGAGTTACGCGGACCCAAAACGCAAACCCTTGGAATTTCAAGTCGGTGATCGAGTATTACTTAAGGTCTCACCTTGGAAAGGTGTGATCAGATTTGGAAAGAAAGGAAAACTTGCACCTAGATACGTTAGACCATTCAAGATCGTCGAAAGAATCGGTAAGGTAGCCTACAGACTTGAGTTACCTCCTGAACTTGGAAATGTTCATCCAACTTTTCACGTGTCCAATCTCAAGAGGTGTTTAGCTGATGAGAACCTCCACATACCGCTTGACGAAATTCGTGTTGACAAAACACTGAATTTGTTGAAATTCGTCTTGACGAACTTGGCATTTTCAAATTTTCTAATTTTTTTAAAATTTTCTAATTTTTTAAAAATTTTCAAAGCGATTTGATATCGGTTGTTAATTTTTGAAAACAAACTGTACAGGTAGAGTTTCAAAATTAGTTTTCAAATTTTCCTTTGAAAATCAAAATTGAAACATATTTTGATTTTAGGGGGAGAAATTTAAAAAAAAAAAAAAAAATTTGAAAATGGCAAAAACATTGAAAAAGCAAAAATGAGTTTTGTTGTGAAAAAGAGGAAATGATAGTAAATCAGTGAACTATCACAGCATGCTAAAGATATGAAATGTCAAATGTGATAAACGATCTCACTAACGATGTGACGATAGGCTCAGCTAGACTAGTAGATTTGCGATAACGATACAAACATAAACGAAAAAGCCTAGTTCTAGTGGAAAACATGGTTGAAAGCATAGTACTTAGTTTTGTCCTTCTTGACTGTGTGCCTGCTCGGTAATCGCTGATTGTCGAAAGACATAAAACCGGTTAAGTCTGTGAACTTTCACAACTTTGCTGAAAAAGTCGCTGTGATTGTGCATTTCATTTTGCAAAGATTTAAACTTGTTTGATTTCTTTATTTTGTTTAAGCATCGGACATCCTTTGCGTATACGTGAGTATCGACCTGGATGTTGTTGCCTAAACGTTCTGCTTTATTTTCTTTGGTGTTTCGTTTAAGCTTTGGACCTCCTCTACGTATACGGGAGTATCGACCTGGTGGTTAAAGCCTAAACAACTTCAACTTGTTTTATTTTCTTATTTTGTTTAAACATTGGACTTTCTCTGCGTATACGGAAGTATCGACCTGATTGTTAATGTTTAAACATTCTGCATTATTTTCGCACATATCACAGTTGATGAAAGTTTAAAGGCATTACTTGAGTTAGTGTATTGCATGATGAGGGGATATGCTGAGATCGTGGGGTCCATAAGAATTTAGTGCAAAATTAATATACCTTAATGTATCGGTAAGCATTTCGAAAGTTTTTAGATTGAGCTTAAGAGGACAAACATATCGTCAATCAACGTGAATCGTTTAGAACTTAAAATGATTAAAGCTTAACGGTGCTAGTGATTTGTCTCATAAACTGATATGATCCTCTTACACAAACTCACAAAAATATTGTTTGTTTGTATATATTTCTTTACTGCATTTCTTTAAACTCAAAATCCAAAAAGATTTTAGTGTGTTTTAGCATAAAATTTTGAAAATTCAAAAAGATTTTCGACAACTGATGTTGAAAAGCTGATATTCAAAATTCTGAGTGCTAAACATGATGAACTTCATTGGGTTGGAAAAGTTTGTTGAAAAAATTTGAATGTTATATACAAATGTTTTGAAAGATTGTGTGCTTAGTTAATCAAGGTCATTCACTTGAACTTGATGTTACTATATAGATTGTTGAATTAATGATTTCTACCAGTAAGTTTCTTAAATCTAAGTGTTATAAATTTGTGAAACTTATGTTATGGGTAGAGGATTTGCAGGTTAACCAGGTTTCAAATCCTGAGCATATGCAGATTAGAGCCAGGAATTGATCCTGAACTTGTGAACATGTGAAAGCCAGACTACGATCCCGACAGCTGAGTCTAAGGGGGAGTCTGAAGACGAGCTCAACGCTAGAGGAAGCGTGGATTCAAGAAGCCAGATAACTATCCTGAAGGAGCTTGTATACTGAAAGCCAGGTGTCGATCCCAAAGCACGGAAGCTTGACGAAAGGGGGAGCCTGAAGAAAGAGTTTGCTGAAAGGGGGAGCTGAAGCTCAAGACAGATCCACCGGGATTCTGTTCGTGAAAGAGGGAGTCTATGTTGCAGAAAAGATGATAAAGTTTCAAGAAGACTCAGAGAGAGAGAGAAACAAGTCGCTACGAGTTTGACTACAGATTGACTGCGGCAATATCCAAGGGGGAGTCTGTTAGTGCAGTATGTCTATCGCCTCCGTCAATCTTAACCGTAGCAGAAACAGAAGAATTCTAGCATTTTATTGTAATATCTAGTAATAAAGGGCAAGGTGGCATTTATGTAAATAAGGAGAAATCCTTATAATCCTTAGCCTATAAATAGGGAGTTAGAGTGTTAGAGTTAAGACTTTTTGCTCATTTGGTGATTTAGAGATCTAATCCTAGAGAGAGAAAGTCTAGAGAGAGAAAGTCTCTCCGTGTGATTCTCGGATTTGTACTCGTCAGATTGTTAATAGAATCACGTCATTAGTGTACATCTTGTGTGTTCGATCACGTACGTTCACGGATTCCGCACGTTGAACGTTCGTTACGCAATCGTTCGGTGACGAAACCGATCCTACAAAATCATGGAATGTGAAGTCAAGTGGCTTAAACGCAAGCGCATTCCTTTGGTCAAAGTTCGCTGGGAAGCTAAACATGGACCCGAGTTTACTTGGGAACGCGAAGATCAAATGAAGGCGAAATATCCGCATCTTTTTCCACGAGTTTCCTCTAAATAAATTTCGGGACGAAATTTCCACAAGTAGGGGAGACTGTAACATCTATGCTTATAATCATTGTGAACAGTTCAATTATCAATAAAACAATGTTATTTGATCCCAATGTTTGTTTGGTTGTGTTTTACATTTTTCATGTTTTGACTTTTGTTCAATTTCAAACTCTATATCACTTTCTGGAAAGTTATACGCAAACTGGTGCGTAAACGTAATCAGTTTAATGCGAAAAATACTCCGAAACATCAACATATACTTAACATACCTTAAATAACCTTTACATAACTTAGAAATAAGTTTTGAAGGCTTTGGTATGGCAAAAACAAGTTAATTCGCCTACAGGGACTAAATTTGACAAACTGCGAAAGTATGCCAATTTGAACTGTAACAGACATTCCGGAACATGACCATAAGTTAAACACACCTTAAATATCCTTTACATAGCTTAGAAATAGGCTTTGAGGGGTTCGGTGTGCTAAAATAAACTTTTGAGTCATTCAGGGACCAAAATCGTCAAAAAGTGCACAAGTTTGCATTTTCGCGCATAACTTACGTTCTGAATACCTCCGGACATCCAAAAATTTATGTAAACACTAAAATATTTTATTTTAGTGTTTGGCATAAGAAAAATCCATTCGTCACGCAATTTAGATCGTTTTTCGCGCTTATGCGCATTCCGTCGTAATTAAGCGAACATCGCGATTGTACGACCAAACGAACCAACATCCGGCATATTTTTGAGCATGTTTCATGCCCACAATGTTTAGGCATCCTTTTGGAGCCTTGAAAATGATTTAACGAGCCTTAAACATGTCGGAAATGGCCTTAATACGCAACGGGGACCGAAAGGGGAACATTGGAAAGTGGTTGCTGATCAGGAGGACCTTAGCGTGACACCTAGCCCCCTTGGCGTCACGCTAGGCCTCTTCTGATCAGAAAAATCCATTTTAAACACATTTTAACAGCCCTTAACCCCTCCAAAGGCCAATGCCAAGTGTTAAACTCTTATGGTGGAAGCAAAATGAGCTACAACAACATTCCAACAAGTGTGGGGATGTGATCATTCCCTCTTCTCCAAGAAACGATCCTAACGGTGAACCGAAATCTATAAATACCCACCACATTTTCACTCATTTCTCACAAGAATCTGATTTGAGAAGCTCTAAGTTGAAACCTTTGTTTCATACCTGAGCTACTTGAGTCAAGATTAGCATTCGGGGACCCTTTATAAGTGTTCCTTCGTTCTTTTATTGCTTTTCGAGTCCAAAAGTCAAACTTTGTTTGACTTTCTGCATTGACCAGTTTATGGTCAATGCGAAGTTCGTTTGAACTTCATAACGTGAGTGTGATCACGATGGTTATAGTCCCTAGTGACTATACCTACTGATTACCACGTTATCTAGGCTCAGTGACGAGTCGTAGTTTCTGCCAAAATGCGCATTCTTGCGTATTTTGTAACCAAACTACTCTTAGGTATCAAAACCGTTTGTTTTGATACCAAACCTATTTTCTAAACTTAGTTAAGCATGTTTTAACATGCTTAGCTCGTCACTTTTAGTTTAGTGCTTATATAGGGTCGTAAGGTAAGCGATCTAAACAATCGCTTATACTTTCGAACCCGACCCGTTTGGTCGATCATTAAGATCCGACCAAGCACATTAGGTGACCATATCATATAGGGAATAACCTTCCAAGGTTATACCTTATGGTCGCTTCGTTTAAGTTGTTGTATGATGGGTAGTTTATATGCCTTAGGTAAATTACCAAAATGCCCTTTTTACGCCAAAATTTATTTTAAGCATATGTAACATAACTTTTGGTATCTAAACTGATTTAGTAACAATATTAGATATGTTAAGGCATATTTTACTTGTCATAGGACTAGTTAGGCGTTCCGAACGCGTTTTACGCAATCGACGCGTTAAAGTAGCATAAGCTACCTAAACGGGTCGTAATGGGTCGTAAGCACTTAGGTTAGGTTTCATTTAGTATGTAGGCTTTGTTAAACCATACTACCTAAGTTCCCATACTCATTTGGTTTACGAGCCCTCATTCTATCCGATCCTCCGATATTGGTCCGGTTTATTAACATAGTTACCTATATTAGGTGTTGTTTGATTCCGAGATCTCTAGCATTGCTTGGTGGTTATCTTAGGACTTCTGAGAAATCTCAAGTGAGTACATAGACCCCTCTTTTACTGTTTTCCAAACGTTTTGGGGTGAAACACATGTGCCTACTTGTTACTTTCATGCTTTCCTGTTTTCACATCATATACCTGCTATGTTTGTTAGTACATTATAGTACATGATTTCATTACATTTCATGCTATGTATGCCCATTGTGTGCGTACTTAGTACATCGTTTTACATTACATTTCATGCTATGTATGCCCATTGTGTGCATTACTTAGTACATTGTTTACTTTACATTTCTGCTATGTATGTTAACTGATAGCATGCTAGCACATTGATTTACAAGACTTTTCTACTTTGTATGTTAACTTAGCGTACTTAGTACATTGTTTTCATATAACATGTACACAACTGCTATAACATTTGGTTTGCACAAACGAGACTTATATACGTTCATTAACATTAGCTACGCCGCTCGGTAGTAAGTACTGGTACCATAGGACTTGACAAATCCCATTCCTGACATCCCGGGTTTGTTTGGATGTAAGGAATGACTGAATCCGAAAACATTTCTTTTGATAACCTTGACTAAAAGGGTTATCCGACTGTCTCAAGGCTTGAATGTATGCGTTAACTTACCACATAAATGTTTGTATCAATGTAACATGCATTACTTTGCAAAACATAACTTTTTGATATATTCAAAATACTATGTTTTGTACATTTCTACTTTTGGATTATGTGACAATACTTTACTTACAATACATAACATTTGTTACACATTACTTGGCTACTTTTGGACTTCTTAAAATTTGACATGGATTATACAAGGACTTTTGACAATTGGTTTAAACATAGACATATTACATTGGTGGTTGTTTAAGTGACTTAAGTAACGAGATGTGAGTAATATGATACAAGCATGGTGGATACGCCGCTGGTACTTCCTATATATAAGTGTTTGTATTATATTACATATCATAGCGTTATTTAAACCATTCAATTTGGACTTATACATTTTACACAAGTAACACGATTCTCACAAGACTTTGGTTTACAAACAATTTACTTTATACAACTCATATTACTTGGTTATACATTTAACCATACATTATTCTTTTATTTATACATATCATTTGATCTTATCGCTTTTTAAATGATTTACAAAACAAAAAAATTTACAAGGTTCATGACTGACTTTTACTAAACAACTTTTTCTTAAACATTAAGTCATGAATCCTATTTTCACAAAACCTATGTATCTCACAGGAATTTTTATGCTAACGTACCTATTTTCACATGTGTTTTCAGGAGCTTTTGCATAGGATGATGATCGTGACACTAGGGCGGACCTGTGCCTTAGAGACATAAAATGAAGATAGACTTAGTTTAATTATGTTCTGGACTCTTTATTTCCTGTTTAAGACAATGTAACTCTTATGTTGATAAATAAAATACAACTTTGAATGCCATGGTTATGAAACAATTAATTCTGTTACAACACTCCCCGACGTTTTCCGCCACGTTTTGTATGTTATACGTGGTCGGGGTGTGACAACACGTGTCGTGCCACGTCACACAGGGGCTTTATGGGGCGTTATATCACTAGAGTTCGTAGTCATAAAGCCCCTACCTATCATTACCTAATTATTAACTTTCAATTTTATTAATTAATTAAAAAACACT
Organism: Helianthus tuberosus; assembly: GCA_030545235.1. Lineage (NCBI taxonomy): Eukaryota > Viridiplantae > Streptophyta > Magnoliopsida > Asterales > Asteraceae > Helianthus > Helianthus tuberosus. Next base: position 152,692,551 of record CM060393.1, read on the forward strand.
TGCTTTTTTTATTGGTCAAATTTTGAAAGCCTCCCCCATCACCCCGTTATGCATATCGCGCTTTTCCAAAATTTTTAAACATACCGCCCTTCGTGGCGGTGTTGATGGGCATTTCCGGCGCCATCTTCGGGCATAGCGCCCCACTACGGATCACCTTAGATAATAAAGTTCACATTCCCTTCACCGCTCATCCGTGCAATATTTTATTTCTAGCAAGTTTGGATGGGATGGTATGTGTTTGCCTACTCAATACTCGTGAATTGGTAGTTTGGAATCCATTAACTCGTGTGTTCAAGATGCTATCAAATTCTAATTCACAGGGTTTTTTTAATCCGGATGAGGATAGTCTTGGGTTTTGTGTCAGCTCTTCTGGTGATTACAATATTGTGCATATTAAACGGACACATATGATGTTGGCTGTTAACATTTATTCTCTCAGTGAAGGGTCATGGTCAACTCCAATGTTCTCAAACTACAGTTCGTTTAATGTTGACATCTATAGTTGGTCTGTAGGCACGTTTTGTGCAAATTGTTTGTATTTCGTATTGACCAGGTTCTGGTGTGTGGGTAACGCGTTTGTACTTCGTTTAGATGTTGATAGCAGGGTAATTTCTGATGTTGGATTCCCAGATACATTGGATGTGGAAGCTACAGGTCACTTGGTTAGTATTCGAGATCAACTCCATATGTTGGTTAGTACCGGATTCTATAGTGTGAATATGGAATTGTGGAAACTTGAAAATGAAAAGTGGCCAAAAGTATTTTTTTTGTCCACCTACTATTTCTATGCCATTGATGATTGAGTCGTTTGTGCACTATATCAACAGAAATAAGAAGTTCATTATAGTTCAAGAATGGGGTGATATTACTGATGTAACTGTAGAGACAGAAGAAATGCATGTTTTTTTGCCTATCATCTTTACTCAAGGCCTGAATGGATCTATTTATTTTGAAACTACAATGTAACACCTGTGCCTTCACGGCCATCAAACAAATACCAAACCAATGAAATATTATATTTCATGCTTGGGATTTGTAAAAATATGTGTATCGTTTACACATATCAACTCTTGTTCAATTTCAAACCCTAAATCGCTTTCTGGAAGGTTATACGCGCTCTGATGCGTAAATATAACCAGTTTAATCCAACGAACACTCCGGAATAGTGAAATAGGCTTAACATACCTTAAATAACCTTTACATAACTTAGATATAAGTTTTGGAGGGTTTGGTATGGTGAAATCAAAGTTTAATCGCTTACAGGGACTAAAAGTGTCAAAAAAGTGCACAAGTTTGCATTTTCGCGCATAACTTACGTTCTGAATACATCTGGACATCCAAAAATTTATGTAAGCATGACTACATTATATTTTAGTGTTCGCCTTAAGAAAAATCCATTTGTCGCGTCATTTGGATCGTTTTTCGCGCTTGTGCGCATTCCGTCGTAATTAAGCGAACATCGCGTTCGTACGACCAAACGAACCGACATCCGAGATATTTTTGAACACATTTTAAGTTCCCTATACTTTAACTTCATTTTAGAGCTTTGAAATGGGGTTAACGGGCCTTAAACGCATCGGAAATGGCCTTATTACACTGCAGGGACTAATTCTGCCATTTTTCAAACTTTCTGGGCTGCAAGTAGCTTACGGACCTCAACCTTATTGACCTTACGGTCCGTAAGCTGTCTCCTGCACATCAGAATGTTAATTAACAGCTGTTTACAGCTGGTTACCACTTCCAAACACCTTTCCACATGTTGATACCTTATGGTGAGTGGCCTAATGAGCCACCATAAGCTTCCGACAAGTGTACGCATGAGATTAAGGCACGATAATCAAGAAACGATCCTAGCGGCTCTACTTTATCTATAAATACCCAACCCCCCTTCCATTCAAAACCCACCAAATCTGATCCAAATGCTCTAAGTTGAGGCCTTCGCTTCATACCTGAGCTATTCGATCACGATTCACTAGCGGGGACCCTTCGTAAGTATTCTTTCGTTCTTTTCCTTATTTTTACTGCTTTTCGAGTCATAAAGTCAAACTTTGTTTGACTTTCAGCGTTGACCAGTAATGGTCAATGCGAAGTTCGTTAGAACTTCGCAACGTGATTGTAATCACGATGGTCATAGTCCCTTGGGACTATGCCTACTGATTACCACGTTGTCTAGGGTCGTAGGGTAGGCGATCTAATAAATCGCCTATACCTTCGAACTCGACCCATTTGGTCGATCATTAGGATCAGACCAAATACTTTAGGTGACCATAGTAGGTAGGGAATAACCTTCCGAGGTTATACCCTATGGTCACATCGTTTAAGTAGTTGTATGATAGGTAGTTTATATGCCTTAGGTAAATTACCAGAATACCCTTTTAATGTATAATTGGTAATTAAGCATATGTAACCTAAACTTTTGACACATAACTGATTTTTGTAACATGCTTAGGCATATAACACCTGTCATAGGACTAGTTAGACGGTCCGAACGCGTTTCACGCGCACGACGCGTTAAAGTAGCATAAGTTACCTTAAATGGGTCGCGTTGGGTCGATAATACTTAGGTTAAGTTTCATTTAGTATGTAGGCTTTGTTAAACCATATCATATGAGTTCCTACACTCATTTGGTTTACAAGCCCTCCTGCTACCCAGTCTTCCGATTTAGGTCCGGGTTAATTATGTAGTTACCTATATTAGGTACCGTTTGATTTCCGGGACTCCTCTAGCTTACTTGGTAGTTGTTCAAGACCTCCAAGCATTCTCAGGCGAGTACATTCTTCCCCTATTTTACTGTTTTCAACTGTTTTGGGGTGACTCATATGTGCTAAATGTTTTCGATGTTATAACGATGGTTTCAAAAACAACTAAGACGATTTATACAAAACTAATAACGATTTCATAAAGTGAACAAACTTGTTGGTTGTAGTTACATAACAAATGACATTCATTAGCAATGATCAAGCCGACCAGTATTAGGTTATGGTACCATAGGATCTGACAAATCCCGTTATTTACTACACCCGTGGTTATGTGTGGGTATGGTAGGTAGCGACTGAATCTGTAATTGTTAACTTACCCTATGGAGGTTTGTTAATACGAAAACGAGAAGCGACGAAAGTCACGAAGGTTTGAATGTTATTAGCGAGACGATCATATAAGTAGTTTCACGACCTAAAACGAATTAAACGATTTACGATTGGGTTTCACACGATGTTTTAACGATTGGGTAAACGATTGGCTTCAAAGCGATATACGATATTATTTTGGTTATACATATTACATGATTGACATTTGATCATGCATTTCCCACGAAACATAACTTTGATTTAAACCAAGTTTTACTTCAATACTTTGTTTTTGTGCATATGGTTTAGTTGAGACATTTCACTTGCCATACATGACATTTTGACATAGACTTTTGACATGGATATTTGACATAGACATTTTAACATTGTTTGGTTTGATTAAGTGATTAAGTAACGATGCGTGTGTAATATGATACAAGCATGGTGGATACGCCGCTGGTACTTCCTATATATAAGTGTTTGTATGGTATTACATATTGTAGCGTTATTTGAATCATTTCAGTTTGATACATATAACATTTTATACAAATAACATACTTTTCACAAGACATTGTTTACAAACAACTTATCTTATACAAAATCCATTTTTACTATGGTTATTCATTTAACCATACATTATTCATTTATTTATACATATCACCTGAACTTATCATTGTTTTTCAAATAATTTACTAAAACAAATGTTTTTGGGTTAAGAGTCATGGCTACGAGGTTTTACAAATTATAACCCGCTTGATTTGAGTTGGTTAATTAAGTTGCAATATTATACTCTTTTCAAAACAAGGTTTCTAAATAAAGTATTGCAACACCTAAACTAGCCATGATTTCGACACTCCTACAAAACCTATGTACTCGCCAGCATTTCTTTGCTGACCTCGTTTTCACATATGTTTCAGGTATTGTTGAATGATATCGATTGATAAGATGCATGCTCACATAGGACTGGACAAGGCCTTAGTGACTCAATAACAATGATAGACTATGTTTAAATAGTGTATTTAGATTTCAAGACGATGTAATTATTCGATGTTTAATAAAACGAAACACTTTTTGGTATCCATGGTTATGAAACATTAATTCTGTTGCAACACGCCCCGATGTTTCCGCCGCGCTTTGTTGTTTTACGCGGTCGGGGTGTGACAGAAAAGATGGTATCAGAGCCAATGGTTATAGGGAATTAGGTTATTAGTAATGCTTTGACCTAGTCTATAACCTTCTTAGGACCCTAACGCGAGTTTACTTGCGTTTAGTCATAAAACAATACCGTCACCTATCCTTAGGCGACAACCACAACAAGAACATAAAATTCAAAACCGCTTTGAAAACTAATCATCTGTTCTAGGATGATTGATTACAAGGTTTTGAACCCTCTATTGTAAGGTTTTGAAACCTCTGTTATATGGTTTTGAACCCTTTTTTTAAATTTTCAAAATCTCGACAAAGTTTTGGGTTTTAAATAATGTGAACACGTGCAAACTGGAAGGGTGAATGCCTGTATTCTGGGTTTTCTGTCTAGGCAAGCACTTCGTATACATCTCATCAGACGCGAGACCAGTTGTGCTTACCTGGGAATTCTTGGAATGAGTGTTCACTTATAGGCGAGCATGTCTTCGCGATACATTATTTTCGACCCATTTACTTTAATCTGTCACTGTGTGTCGTTTGTTGCTTTGTAGTAACAAACAAATGACCACTATCCTTGCTTTCATCAGATTTGTTTCATCTCATTCTTTTCGTCTAATTCTCTCACTCGTTTCCTTGTCAGACAATGCCTCCTCGACGCGATACCCGAACCGATACTCGGACTTTTACTATTGAAGAACTCGCAGCCCTGATCTCTCAACAGGTGGCTGCTGTGGTTCCCGGTGTTGTAACCCAAGTCCACGAGATGTACAACAACGGCAACAACAACAACAATAATGCACCGTGTAATTTCAAGAACTTTAATTCTGCGAAGCCACTTAAGTTTTCTGGGACTCAAGGAGCAACTGCGCTCCTGCAGTGGTTTGAGAGTATCGAGAGCACATTCAGACATGTGCAGTGTCAGGATGCGCGTAAGGTGGAATTTGCTTCGAGTGTGTTTGAAAAGCGAGCGCTTACTTGGTGGAATGGTGTTATGCGAGATAGGGGTGCCGAAGTGGCGTTGGCACAAACATGGGCAGAGCTTCGGGCTCTCATGATGAAGGAGTTTTGTCCCCGTCACGAGATTCGAGTTTTGGAACGAGAGTTTGACGACTTAAAGCAAGATGGGGCTGAACACCGTGCGTACACGGATCGTTTTGAAGAACTCAGTCTATTGTGTCCCACCATGGTTACCCCTCTGGAGAAAGCGATCGAGAGATACATAGATGGTTTACCCGATTCTATTATGGATATTTTGATCGGTGTTAATCCTACCACCCTTCGTCAAGCAATCGAGTTGTCAGCTACCCTGACTGAGTCTCAAGTCAGAAAGGGTAAACTCACCCGCAAGGGTGATAAAAAGAAGGCAACCGATTCTGAAAAGGACAAGAAGAAGGATAAGGGGAAGGGTAAGGAAGGTGAGACGTCGAAGAAATCGAAGAAGCGGAAGGGTGCCCAAAATTTTGCTGTTACAGCACAGACTGCTCAGAACCTGCAGAATCCACCGGCTCAGCCACATGCAAAGAAGGCATATGCTGGTACCGCACCACATTGTGTCCGTTGCAACGGTCATCACGTTGCACAACAAGATTGCAAGAAATGCACAACGTGTGGTAGACTTGGGCATTTGGCCAATACTTGTCGTCTGGGACAAAATCAGGCTGCTCAGGTTCAAGCCCCGGTTCAAGGGAATGCTGCGAGATTCCCACTGGGTTCATGTTTCAACTGCGGAGAGTTTGGTCATTTCCGCCCCAACTGTCCGAGACTGGTGAATGCAAATGCTAACGCAAACCCGAATGCGAACGTTCACGTCAATGTGAATCCAGCACGTGGTCGAGTGTTTAACATCAATGAGGCAATCGATGATGAAGAAGTGAACTTTTAGTATTTTGTATTTCCTCTGGTTGTTATCTTGTAACATTTAAAGACAATGCGGTTGCTATATAAATAAAAAATTTGTGGTTTTTATTTTTAACTAATGCAATTGTATGAATGTTTGATCCAACCTTATGATGTTAACACAAGGACAAAACTACTCGTGTGGTTCTGTCATTTTTATGATCACTTGTGATCTCCCTAAGAACCTCAAACACTTGTTTCTTTTAAATCTAAGAGTATCTTATCGTCTTGTACCATTCGAGATGCAAGAATTATCAAAACAGCTTCAAGAGTTGTCTGATAAAGGATTCATCCGTCCGAACTTTTCACCTTGGAGAAACTCCTGTTCTCTTTGTGAAAAGAAAAATGGATCTTTTCAAATATATATCGATTAACGTAAGCCTAGAAAGCTTACCATCAAGAATCGATATTCCCTACCTTAAATCAATGATCCGATCATCTGCAGGGTACTTCATGCTTTTCCAAGATCGATTTGCGTTCTTGGTATCATCAACTTCGTATTCTCGAAGAAGATGTTCCCAAAACGGTTTTCTGCACGAAGTATGGCCATTACGAGTTTACAGTCATACCTTTTGGTTTGACAAATGCTCCAGCCATCTTCATGGACTTAATAAATAGGGTCTGCAAGCCTTATTTGGATCAATTCGTCATTGTTTATATTGATGACATCTTGATCTATTCAAAGTCCTGAGCCGACCACGATCAACACCTTCGTTGATTTCGGAGCCTGATTGGATTCCTTGTACACATTAATATGTACATTACAACTCAATTAGGACAAGTCGAATTCCTTTTTAGATCTTCCTATTTTCATAGTTAGATTCTTGAAAAGATTTAAAGTGTCAAGTGAAATCCACGGATTGGATTCCTAGTATACTTTAAATACCCATGTCCAAAGATAACAAATTAAACGATTATACGATTAAGCGATTTTGCGATTAAACGATTATACGATTATGCGATTATGTGTTTATGTGGTATATGTTCTCCTCTATGTTTTGTGTGATCCAATTTTCAAATCCTCATAGAATCTTTCGTATCTTTATATGAGGGATTCATAGTAGGATATTCAAAAGGTACTACTTTAAATCCTTAATGGGCTTCTACGTTGTAGTCAAGACCCTTGGATTTTATAGTACCACTCCAGACCCTTTTTAGTGGTCTAGTCAAAAGATTGATTCGCAATCTGGTTAAAGAATGACATCTAGTGATGTAGCTGGACAGACTCCTTGATAGTCTTTTTAAATCATTTATTGATTTAGTCTAAAGGACTCTATGGCGGTCTAAGTCACGCTCATCACAGGATTGTTCATTTGGTTTTACCCTACACATTATAAAATAGACTGTGTGAACTGTGCAAGGAATTCTCTAATTATGAATGCGCACATAATTATGAAATTTAGTGCACAGAAATCCAGTAAGATTTATTATGTGAAGGAACCGATAGTGACAACAATAACAAAATGAGAACGATGTAATGGAGGCATGGTGGACGCACCAATGACGCTTCATATACTTGTATATAAGTGTCCCTCTTACATTGCAAACATAATGTTATTAAGGTTACTAGAAGTTCAAGAACCTTAACCAATGTTGTTTGATCTTTCAACTTCATGTTTTAAATTCTTACAAGTTTCCTCTAAATAAATTTCGGGACGAAATTTCCTAAAGTAGGGGAGACTGTAACACCTGTGCCTTCACGGCCATCAAACAAATACCAAACCAATGAAATATTATATTTCATGCTTGGGATTTGTAAAAATATGTGTATCGTTTACACATATCAACTCTTGTTCAATTTCAAACCCTAAATCGCGTTCTGGAAGGTTATACGCGCTCTGATGCGTAAATATAACCAGTTTAATCCAACGAACACTCCGGAATAGTGAAATAGGCTTAACATACCTTAAATAACCTTTACATAACTTAGATATAAGTTTTGGAGGGTTTGGTATGGTGAAATCAAAGTTTAATCGCTTACAGGGACTAAAAGTGTCAAAAAAGTGCACAAGTTTGCATTTTCGCGCATAACTTACGTTCTGAATACATCTGGACATCCAAAAATTTATGTAAGCATGACTACATTATATTTTAGTGTTCGCCTTAAGAAAAATCCATTCGTCGCGTCATTTGGATCGTTTTTCGCGCTTGTGCGCATTCCGTCGTAATTAAGCGAACATCGCGTTCGTACGACCAAACGAACCGACATCCGAGATATTTTTGAACACATTTTAAGTTCCCTATACTTTAACTTCATTTTAGAGCTTTGAAATGGGGTTAACGGGCCTTAAACGCGTCGGAAATGGCCTTATTACACTGCAGGGACTAATTCTGCCATTTTTCAAACTTTCTGGGCTGCAAGTAGCTTACGGACCTCAACCTTATTGACCTTACGGTCCGTAAGCTGTCTCCTGCACATCAGAATGTTAATTAACAGCTGTTTACAGCTGGTTACCACTTCCAAACACCTTTCCACATGTTGATACCTTATGGTGAGTGGCCTAATGAGCCACCATAAGCTTCCGACAAGTGTACGCATGAGATTAAGGCACGATAATCAAGAAACGATCCTAGCGGCTCTACTTTATCTATAAATACCCAACCCCCCTTCCATTCAAAACCCACCAAATCTGATCCAAATGCTCTAAGTTGAGGCCTTCGCTTCATACCTGAGCTATTCGATCACGATTCACTAGCGGGGACCCTTCGTAAGTATTCTTTCGTTCTTTTCCTTATTTTTACTGCTTTTCGAGTCATAAAGTCAAACTTTGTTTGACTTTCAGCGTTGACCAGTAATGGTCAATGCGAAGTTCGTTAGAACTTCGCAACGTGATTGTAATCACGATGGTCATAGTCCCTTGGGACTATGCCTACTGATTACCACGTTGTCTAGGGTCGTAGGGTAGGCGATCTAATAAATCGCCTATACCTTCGAACTCGACCCATTTGGTCGATCATTAGGATCAGACCAAATACTTTAGGTGACCATAGTAGGTAGGGAATAACCTTCCGAGGTTATACCCTATGGTCACATCGTTTAAGTAGTTGTATGATAGGTAGTTTATATGCCTTAGGTAAATTACCAGAATACCCTTTTAATGTATAATTGGTAATTAAGCATATGTAACCTAAACTTTTGACACATAACTGATTTTTGTAACATGCTTAGGCATATAACACCTGTCATAGGACTAGTTAGACGGTCCGAACGCGTTTCACGCGCACGACGCGTTAAAGTAGCATAAGTTACCTTAAATGGGTCGCGTTGGGTCGATAATACTTAGGTTAAGTTTCATTTAGTATGTAGGCTTTGTTAAACCATATCATATGAGTTCCTACACTCATTTGGTTTACAAGCCCTCCTGCTACCCAGTCTTCCGATTTAGGTCCGGGTTAATTATGTAGTTACCTATATTAGGTACCGTTTGATTTCCGGGACTCCTCTAGCTTACTTGGTAGTTGTTCAAGACCTCCAAGCATTCTCAGGCGAGTACATTCTTCCCCTATTTTACTGTTTTCAACTGTTTTGGGGTGACTCATATGTGCTAAATGTTTTCGATGTTATAACGATGGTTTCAAAAACAACTAAGACGATTTATACAAAACTAATAACGATTTCATAAAGTGAACAAACTTGTTGGTTGTAGTTACATAACAAATGACATTCATTAGCAATGATCAAGCCGACCAGTATTAGGTTATGGTACCATAGGATCTGACAAATCCCGTTATTTACTACACCCGTGGTTATGTGTGGGTATGGTAGGTAGCGACTGAATCTGTAATTGTTAACTTACCCTATGGAGGTTTGTTAATACGAAAACGAGAAGCGACGAAAGTCACGAAGGTTTGAATGTTATTAGCGAGACGATCATATAAGTAGTTTCACGACCTAAAACGAATTAAACGATTTACGATTGGGTTTCACACGATGTTTTAACGATTGGGTAAACGATTGGCTTCAAAGCGATATACGATATTATTTTGGTTATACATATTACATGATTGACATTTGATCATGCATTTCCCACGAAACATAACTTTGATTTAAACCAAGTTTTACTTCAATACTTTGTTTTTGTGCATATGGTTTAGTTGAGACATTTCACTTGCCATACATGACATTTTGACATAGACTTTTGACATGGATATTTGACATAGACATTTTAACATTGTTTGGTTTGATTAAGTGATTAAGTAACGATGCGTGTGTAATATGATACAAGCATGGTGGATACGCCGCTGGTACTTCCTATATATAAGTGTTTGTATGGTATTACATATTGTAGCGTTATTTGAATCATTTCAGTTTGATACATATAACATTTTATACAAATAACATACTTTTCACAAGACATTGTTTACAAACAACTTATCTTATACAAAATCCATTTTTACTATGGTTATTCATTTAACCATACATTATTCATTTATTTATACATATCACCTGAACTTATCATTGTTTTTCAAATAATTTACTAAAACAAATGTTTTTGGGTTAAGAGTCATGGCTACGAGGTTTTACAAATTATAACCCGCTTGATTTGAGTTGGTTAATTAAGTTGCAATATTATACTCTTTTCAAAACAAGGTTTCTAAATAAAGTATTGCAACACCTAAACTAGCCATGATTTCGACACTCCTACAAAACCTATGTACTCGCCAGCATTTCTTTGCTGACCTCGTTTTCACATATGTTTCAGGTATTGTTGAATGATATCGATTGATAAGATGCATGCTCACATAGGACTGGACAAGGCCTTAGTGACTCAATAACAATGATAGACTATGTTTAAATAGTGTATTTAGATTTCAAGACGATGTAATTATTCGATGTTTAACAAAACGAAACACTTTTTGGTATCCATGGTTATGAAACATTAATTCTGTTGCAACACGCCCCGATGTTTCCGCCGCGCTTTGTTGTTTTACGCGGTCGAGGTGTGACATACAATTTCACCAAATGTTTAGTTATGCTATTTTATGTAGTTCTTTTATTGTTCTTCATTGTTTTGATCAGTTAGTAATTGATGTTTGTGATTGTTTTTATGTGTGGTATAGTTTGTCACAATGAGATTGAATCTGTGGTTGTTTTTATGTGTGGTATAGTTTGTCACAATGAGATTGAATCTTTATGAATTAATGTGCTTATATTATCATGTTAAAAATTCATTGAGAGTGTATGATTTTAATATTTTCTTTGTGCGTATTTAATTATGATTACATGTGATTGTGTTTTAAAAACAAAAAAGGTGTACCAAAAAAACACAATGGGCCCTTGGAGACCAAGCCCTTAGAGCAGCTTGGAAGCCCTTACCATTGTGCAGTTACGTAGACTTAGAAACTTACCACGTTGTAATAGGTGCAGTTAATGATTAGTTTTTAGTTGAATGATTTTTTTTAGTATAGTTATTGTGTTTTTTGAGTATCATTGTGTCATTTTTTTCTGTTTTTTATATATTTGATTTCTTTTGTAGTTGCCTATATTTAAATATAACATTGTGTAATTAATTCCTACTTTTTTCTTTCTTTCTCATTCTTTTTTAATAGTGGTTACATATTGTGCAGTTAAGGACAATTAGAAACTTCCCCCTTTGTAATATGTCCAGTTAAGGAATAGTTCTTACTGTATTGTTTTTTTTTTTTTTTTTTGCTGGAATATTGTCATTTTATGTTTTGTTTATCATTGTGTTATTGGTATTCTGTTTTCTATATATTTGATTTTTTTGTAGGTGTCTATTTTTATATATTATATTGTGTAACTAACTTCCTATTTTTTAGTTGTGGTTCTCATTATTTTTCAATAATCCAATTATCATAAAAAACAATATTTTTATAAAAAGGACAAAATAATATATAAAACCCAATGCCAAAAAAAATCTACGATGTAATTATTTTCACAATTGTAATAACACAATGTTTGACAACTAACATAGTAATTTATAAAAACAAGATTGATTAATAAAAAGTATATTCGTGTATGTGATTGTTTAAAAAGTAACTCCATGTATGTGTATATGTTTACCTGTAAATTAGAAACGGTTTCTAATTTATATTGTTATTTAATTAATTTTATTTACCCCCTATCGCTCATAATATGTGAAAACCGTTTACCACCACTACTCGTAGTTTTAGGAGTTTTTACTCACCTGTGTCAACTGTTAATTGGGGTAGTTTCTATGTAGGTATTCATTTTTCAAAGGAATCGCTTTTCGTATGTGTTTTCTTCCTCTCTATATCAACTTCAGTATTTCTAAGTAAAGTATAATCGTAAGTGAATATGAAAGATCTTCCATCTCTGTTAATATTGATGAAGATTATTCCAAGACTTCCGGCAAAGGAGGTTATACGGTGCAAAGCTGTGTCTAAAGAGTGGTTAGCCTATCTTTCAACTCCTGAGTTTGCTAGGAATAATTGTGGTTTCTTGCGAGTATTAGGTGACCAGAAAATAATTGCTCTTGACAAATTATCGTGTGCGATTCGTTATGTTGATGTTGCATCTCCTAGATGTGTTTTAGGCAATAATATTCAGATTCCCTTCGATTGTCATCCATGTAATGTGATCTTTTTAGCAAGTTTGGATGGCATGGTATGTGTTTGCATATGTAATACTGGTGATTTGGTTGTTTGGAATCCACTAACTCGTGTGTTCAAGATGCTGAGAAATTCTAATTATCAGGGATTTTACAATATGGATGATGATAGTCTTGGGTTTTGTGTTGACTCTGCTGGTGATTACAAAATTGTGCACATTAAAAGCACTCATTTCAGGTTGACTGTTAACATTTATTCGTTCAGTGAAGGTTCATGGTCAACTCCAAGGTTCTTAATTGATAGTCCATATGATATTGCTGTTTATAGTTGGTCTGTTGGGACGTTTTGTAGGAATAGTTTGTATTTTGTACTGACCAAGTTCTGGTGTATGGGTAACACAGCGGTTCTTCGTTTGGATGTTGAGTTGAAGGTAATAGAAAATGTAGGTTACCCAGATACATTGAGTGTGGAATCTATAGGTCAGTTGGTGACTATACGAGATGAACTTCATATGTTGGTTAGTATTGGAATGTGTAGTGTAGATGTTCAATTGTGGCGTCTACAAACTAATACTTGGTCGTAAGTGGTGTCTTTTGTACCCCGTGTGTTTATGCCGTTGATGATAGGGTCATCTGTGCACTACATTGATGGAAATAACATATTAATTATAGTACACGAATGGGGTGATGTTGCTCAGATAAACGTAAGGGCAAAGAAGATGCATGGTTATTTTCCTATCATCTTTACATAAGGCATTGTAGGTGCAAGCTATATTGAAACTGTAGTTTCACCACATGTTTAGTTATGGTTGTGTATTTAGTTGTTTGTTGTTATCATTGTGTTATATACATAGTATTATGTTTGTGGTTGTTTTTGTGGATGGTATTTTTTTGTATATGGAGAATCAATATTCAAAATTAATGTGTTATTTTAATTGTTCTATTATTTTTATAATATGTTTGGTGTGTAATAGTTTATGCCAGTAAATATAATCAACGTTTGTTTGTCATCGGTAGTTTTTTTAACACTTTGTAAACATCTAACTTTTATATATCTTATCTAAGTTCATCTAATGGTGTTATTAATTTCTACATTTATCAATTTACAAATAACTAATTCATTTTAAATTGTGCCAATTAGATGTAAGATTTTAATTTAGTATGTTTGACAATCTGATGTATGACAATACAAGAATAGTTGTAGTTTCTAATCGCAATCGCATAAAAAAGTCATTATTATCTTAAATATGGAGATACTTTTTTATGGAGTCACTTATTGATGTTCTTAATAGTTGGATAAGAAGTCATTATGATATTAAAATATGCAATGCATTTGGATGATGGAAATATTTCCAATAAGACTTCTAATGTTGTATACAGGAAATCACAACTAAATTTATAACTAAATATGAACTTCGACTACCGTTTACAAGTTATAATTCTAAACAAAATATGTCATCCATGCCCTAATATAGTAATAATTGTCATCAAGGTTAGGCTATCAACCAACCAAAAAAACACAATAAATTGTTCTAACATGTCCAACCAAAAACCATCAAACGATGACGACAAAAGGCATTAGTTTATATACGCAGACATCTGCATCATTAGCAGATAACGTTAACGGCTAAGCTTGGCTGACTGCATCCACATGCGTCAACATGAGGAGGTTTCCTGATTCTACATAAGTTAAATGCATAATGTCACCCGCGCTAATATCATTTTCTGTCATGAAACTTGGCCACCCTTCAATCGCATACCTAAATCTAATTCCATCCTTCTGTCGCTTAACTATCTTCACAACTGTTTTCCCATCCATGTTTCTGACATTAATCTGATGCAACTTCTTTGTTAGCCTTGCCCGGTTTACAACTTCTACAGGTAATCGCTGCATTGATGTTAGAGTTAACAAGTATATTAGCCGTGTTGGAATATAATTGTCAGCAGCAACAAATATCAATTGTTAATTTACGAATAAACATAATTTAGTATCTATTATGTATTATAGTTATTCTATGAAGGCTATAAGTGAAGTTATACTTTATTGTTTAGAAAAAAAAACAATTGTTTTAAGGTTTTTTGTTGCAAACCAAGTTCAATTGTTATGTGTTTAACTGGTAATTCTGTACGTATAAATAGGCTCATGAATGGTGTTGTAAATTGTTCTCATTAAATAACAGAAATGACATACTATTCGATCATTTGCTTTCCTGTTGAATCGATATGCACCACTTTCTTGAACATAATTTTGACGTGCAACACGTTTTTCGTCTTCACTGCTTACTTTCAACGCCATCCCACTTCCTTTCTCGTTTTTGTTAACCTTATCATTTCAAACATGCCTTTCCTTTCAATATATATATATATATATATATATATATATATATAGTATATATGTTAATGTATAAGAAATATTTATTGGAATATTTTCTTAACTTATGCTTAACTTACCAAACGGTCTCGTGTTTGTCGTCCAGTTGCTGACACTGTAGAATGATCATAAGTTATACAGCATATCAGTTGTTTAGGTTCTTCAGATGTAGAATCGGATGCATTCTGTTTACCTTTCTTTTTAACCTGTTATTACAGCCCGTAACATTAAAGCAAATTAAACTACAATCGTCAACTAAGTATGTATAATAATATGAACAAATAACTTATCCGTTATTATGTTTCAAAGACTTACATCTTCTTTTGTCTGGTTGTTATTTCCTTCACTTACAAATCTCTTTCTTTCAGACTTCAACTTTTCTTATTCACTTCATGTTTCTCATCATTCATCTGCATCCAAGATTTTTAAAATTCATTAACATCTGAGGATCAATATATTGTATTGTAAAAATATGTAAACTCATTACCCCAGTAATCAATTGGTCGATTGAGTCTTCTTGATCAGTGAAGATCTGTTATTCGATAACATCCGTAAATAAGTCGTATTGACTAGCAAACCATTTTAACTTACTTTAAATTACTTACAGAGTTGAAGTGTTCATAGTATGTGTGTTTAGGTATTTCAACAACTAAGTTGTCTTTAGTTGTCTCCTTCTTTCTAAAAACAACCTCAACTCCGCTACGATAAAGTGTCAAGTCAAACGATTCGCTGTCTGTTTTCATCAACATCAGTATATCACCGTCTTCTATGTCAATATATTCAAACATCTCCGGACACCCTTTAGCAAAAACGTAGCATGCATTTACTTTTTCGGTCTCAACTTTCCAACACTGACCTGCTGCGTATATGTTATAAGAATCTTTTGCTGGCTAGTAACAGTAAAATTTGTTCACATAAGCTTCTGGAATGATCTGAAAAGTTGTGTAATATTTTATAAACATATATTCATTTATTCCATTTGCTGACAAGTATAACAAAAAACAATTCCTACTAACATATAACTATACTTACTATGATCTTTAAATCTCTGTAACGGTTGACTGTCAAGAACGATTCATCACAAATGTTTTCTATTAAACAATGTATTTGTAGACATTTTTCTTTGATTATCCTCAAAACCAATAAGGTGTTCTTTGTCAATTTAAGACCTTTTATGATACTTATCCATCCGTCAGTGACAACACTTTCACCTCTTACACTTCTCAGCCATGCTGTACAGCTTATTTCGCTTTCATGATTTATAGTTACCTTTGTCTGGTTCCAGTAATCTCCTCCCACAAGCTTTACAAACTCAATTGGTAATGCCTGTAGTTACATTTATTAATTTCAGTTTACGTAATGAAGTTTACACTTACTTATTGTAGGCATTACAGCATACCAGTTTCAATGACTTAGGGTCTTGTAATAGAGACAGGCAGGACGTAATCATTTTTGTATACCTGTGATATATAACATTTAATATTAACTGTTAGTATTAATACACAATGTGTTAAAATGTAATCTTATGTCATGAGAATATTATTCCTAATTCATAATGTGTAATAGATCTCTTCTGTATACCGTTTCAATATATCAGTATATATATATATATATATATATATATATATATATATATATATATATATATATATATATATATATATATATATATATATATATATATATATATATATATATATAGCGTAATCGTTCATGGGTTAGGTTATTTTGGAGCAACTTATAACTTATTGACTTATAAAATTTTACTAAGTTGTCTTTATAGTGTTTGGGTTAGCTTAGTTAAGTTATTTTTGTGTGTTGAGAAGTTGTTTTTGATAAGTTAGTATTTGTAACTTCTCACTTATGACTTATATAAGTTAATAAGTACTTTTTGAGAAGAAACCCCAAAAATAAAAAAAATTATAACAGAATCATATGTTTTCATCCATGTTAGTGGGTGTTTGGGATTCCTTCTTAAAAATGACTTATTAACTTATATATGTGACAAGTGAGAAGTTAGAAATTATGTCATCTCAAAAATGGCTTCTCAACACACAAAACGCTTTTAAATAAGCTAACCCAAACACTCAAAAAACAACTTATTAACTTTTATAAGTCAATAAGTCATAAGTTTGTCGAAAATAAGCTAACCCAAGCACCCCCATATGTTTGATTACAACTTTTTCATATATTATCCTCATTATACTGTAAACATTAATTCGACAATGTCCATAACATGCAATACATAAGATATATATTAACTATACATAACATATGAGAGGTTGAAGATGATTGAAACCTAAAATCAGATTTGACGTCTACAAACAAGTTATTCGTCGGAGAAATCAGCATATGTCGCTGATTAAGTATCTAACAGAGGTTTAGAAAACTAATAGAACTTAAACCGTTAAGATTTACAATCGGAAGTTACCTTTTTGTCGATCAAATATTTGGTGCCGATGATCTTCAAGTAGATATGAAACGCTGGTGATGATGAAGTTGTTTTGATTGTGATAGATATGATGATTGTGTATCTTTTTATAATCTTTTATATTTTATTGTTTGTTTAATTAAATAAAGAAATACTTGAATATTGGTGGTATGGATAATGTTAATATTAGCCATGGTATTGCAACTGATTCTATATATCGTGTTATTGCATCTGATTATTGTGTTTTGCAACTAGGTGGGTTTTCTATAGATTATGTTATGTGTTCTTGTCATTGTGTTTAGTTTGTATCCAATGGATATTAATTTTATTAAATTAAATATAAAGAAGGATTAAAGAATGAAATATGTATAAAATATTATACGCTACAATTAACACTTCCTAAGATTTCGACGACTCTCGCCTTCTTCCACGCGATTTCATTCTTTCTTTTGTTTTGCAGATCGACTAGGATGTCCTAGATTTTCTGATCCTGTTTCAATAGTTGTGTGATAAACTCTTCTGCGTTGTTCTTGAAATCTGATGGGGGAGAGTGGAGGACTTCATCAAGCTATCCGATGCTGCTCCAGGTTCGCTTGTAATTGTTATCACTGATGATGCCGACTTTTCTGTTTAGTTCTTCATATGCTCCCTTTTCTTCGAGCGATCATATAGAGAATTGTAATTGATTTAGTTTATGTTGATGTTAAATTGTGCATGAATATAGAGTTGCAAACATGAATAAAAAACACTATCTATACCATAAACATCTAACTTTGATAGATCTCATCTATCTTTATTTAATGGTGTTAGCAATTGCTATGTTAATCAATTTAAAAATAGTTACTCAAATATTGTGTTTTTTGGCTTTTGTGTAATATCCTTGGGAGATCCTGATGACATCAATTGCTTTTTTTGTATATGTATTCTGCATGTTTATGATTTATTCTATATTATAGTATACATTGTGTTTTTTTTTTGGCTTTTTTGTAATATACTTGTGAGATCTTGATAACATTAACTGTTTTTTTTGTATATGTTCCCTGCATGTTTATCATTTATTACAAGTCATTATCATATTAAATGTAGACACTGTTATTGATGTTCTTAAATAATATTCTCATGACATAAATATAATCTACGTTTGGTTGTCATTGATAGTTTTTTTAATACTTTTGTAAACATGTAACATTGATAGATCTCATTTATCTTCATTTAATAGTGTTAGCAATTCCTACGTTAAACAATTTACAAATAATTAACTAAATATTTTAAATTGTGCGAATTAGATGTAAGATTTTAAATTAGTATGTATGACAATTCAATTAGAGTTGTAGTTATTAATCGAAATCAAATCAAAAGTCAACATTATTTTAAATATAGGCATAGTTATTGATGTTCTTAATAGTTAGATAAGTAGTCATCATGATATTAAAATATACAGTGAGTTTGGATGATGTTAATCATATATACCCGGACAACGGACAGGTAAACTACTAGTTTTCATATAGGGGTCGTGTAGTCACTCACCTATGCTTGTTAAATTCTGTTACACTTTTTTCTTCCTTGGATATTGACCACCTACACTTGTCAATGTGCAAACTCATAACCATACACATTACTACATCTCATGGTTAACTTAGCTCATTATCCCATCAATACCGTGTTGAATACAGCAATTCAAGATGCTTAGGACTTGTATATAAACTATATATTATTTCATCCCATATTTAATTATTGAACTTGATTAGCAAGAAAAACCCCAAGTTGTAAAAAAAACAAACAAACAAATTTTCTATGCAACCACAACTTTACTTTTACTATACTATTAAGCAAAGCCATTGCTACTTGTTTATACACATGGCAAGTTGGCGCGCACTGGCGCACGTGGCACTTCAGTGGCGTGTGCGGGCGTACAAAAGTGAGTCAATACGGCGCGACTTTGTGTCGTGCTCGTAGAGGTTAACTGGTGGCTGGCGCACACGCACGAAGGCTGGTGCAGACCTGCACACGCTCGCATGAGTTGCGCAATCAACCGGCGCACAGAAGTAAGCCAAAATGGCGCATGCGCGCATGAGCGTGCAGACCTGTGCGCGCGCATGAGTTTGAGCGAAAAGGGTGTGTGCGCGCCAGTGTGCCTTGCGTGCGCGCGTAGAAGCTTCCAACATTTAATGACAGTGCAGTTACAGTTCAGCATTTGAAACTAATTAGTCAACAGGTTTTAACTGAGAATTAAATGAGGAATTAACTTGTATTGAATACGTTTAATGCAATTTAATTCTCTCCTTTAATTCGTTTTGGCTGTTTCGAATCAGAGGCTATATAAATACAGCATCTCTTCCACTGCAGAAGTACACCAGCAACACAACAGCTTATGCATACAACTCTCTTCCCAATTTTCATCTTCTTCTTACTTGCTTCAAGGTAGACTTCGGATTCCTGTGCCAGCTCCGTCAGTACACGCTGCTTCGGCTGTTGTACCCTGGGAAACGAAACGAGTGCTCATGGGAGACTCGGAATTTGTTTTAAGGGAAGCGTGTTGGACACGTGCCTCAGTCAAATTTGTTTTTCTGTTTCATCTTTCTTTCTTGTATTTGATTATTTCAGTTGTAATTGTAATTGTTTTCCAGCTTTCTTTATTTCTGTATTGTAATCGTTGAATAAAATTTGTTTTCTTTTATTTAATTATGTGAACGGTTCCTACAATCTTACTATGTGAATAAGATTCTTGAAAATTTTCAACTCGGGAGATACGAGTGTAGCTCGAACTCCAGTTGATACCTCCCAACATCTAACGAAAAATAGAGGAAAGGAAGTTGCTCAGTTAGAGTACTCAAGAATTATTGGCAGTCTAATGTATCTAATGACATGTACTAGACCTGACTTAGCATACACGGTGAGTAGGCTAAGTAGATATACTAGAAATCCAAGTCATGAACATTGGAAAAGCATAACAAGGGTGCTTAGATACACAAGATACACAAGAGATTATGGACTTTATTATACCAGACAACTAGCAGTGATCGAAGGATACACTGATGCAAACTGGATATCGGATAATAAAGATTCCAAATCAACAAGTGGTTACGTGTTTACACTTGGAGGAGCTGCTATTGCTTGGAAGTCTTCTAAGCAAACGGTCATAGCAAGATCCACAATGGAAGCCGAATTTTTCGCCTTGGATAACTCAGGAGAGGAGACGGAATGGCTACGTCAATTCGTGGAATATATTCCAAGATGGCCAAAGCCTTTGCCAGCCATATGTCTACATTATGATAGCCAATCAACGATTGGTAGAGCTCAAAGCTCGATGTATGATGGCAGATCAAGGCACATTCGACGTAGACACAACACAGTACGACAACTGCTCTCAACAGGTGTTATCACAATTGATTATGTGAGATCAAAGGATAACATTGCAGACCCGTTTACAAAAGGCTTAAGCAAAGAGTTAGTTGAAACGTCGTCAAGAGAAATGGGACTAAAGCCCATGGTAAATGGGAATATGAGGGAAACCTAACTTAGTTGAATGGAGATCCCAAGATCTAAGTTCAATAGGACAACTTGATCATATTACCAAAACGGAGTCACCGTGGGGGAGTACCCCAAACCAAATAAAAGGGAGTTATATACTTTCTATTCTATTCCAATCAATGACATTGAAGTTAGGCTAAGCATATTAAGGTTAACGATTTCGGGAAATCAAATAACCATGATGTTTTTAATGATTCATGGGAATCACCTATGTGAGAGAGAAGTAGGGTTGCTTCGAATGGCTTTGTGGGGTGCGCAATCCTAGAGCTCTCGCAGAACCAAGCTAGTGTTCCAGGACCATAATAGGACAAGACAATGAGGGGTTGGCCAGACTAGGAAGAGTATTGTGTGAAGTGTATTATCGTTCACACAAATGGGGGTATGTTCAAGGACATCGCGTCTACAAACCGCTAGTAAGCTAAGTATACTTCACAAAAGAAGGTTCAAAGGTAACAACCTACCTATCTTGCAATACTCAACTGTCGAAGTATATCGTTGAAACGTGTAAGGAAAGATCGATTTCCATTCATGTGGGGGAATGTTGGAAATTTTGTGAAAATAACATTTTTCACAAATATAGGAAAATGATTTTTTCCTATTTTGGACTAGAAATAAATATAAGAAACTGAGGTTTCTTTATATATTTATTTGTGGGTTTGTGTTCTATGTTGGAAGAGCTTCACAACGAACTAAACCAGATCCAAAACGGAGCTAAGATGAATGAGATATCGATGCTCAAACTTTGGTGTTTGAAACATTGAATGCTGAAATAATGGGAAAATGGCATCTTGTCCCACATAGGAGGAGAGATGAAACTTAAATGGGTATTTAAGTGGTGTTAGGAAACTTTATGTGTAAGTATTGAAGAAAATCAGATTCAGCTTGATCTATGAAGAAGATAAAAGTCCTGAAGATCACAACAAGAAGAAGAAGATCGGATAGGACAACTGAAAAGAACAATGTCTACTTCAAAGTATCATAAGCTGATCAAGAGCCGAAGAAGATTATCAGAGAAGGTCTTTCTGATGGATCTGATGATATTTCTGATGAAATATCATCAGTTTCTGATGATTCTGATCATCAGATTTTCTGATGATTTGTTCACCAGAATTTCTGATGAAGTGGTTTATCAGAAATTCTGATAAAAACCCTACTTGTCTAAAAATCAGTTCTATCCTGCCACAATAACCGAAGCAAGTTGACATTATTGGATATCATGATGACAAAAGCCACATGATAATTGGATTCAATGAATATGTCAAGAAGCTACTTTTTGTAGGAAATAATACATGAATAAACAAATGTTTATTCATGTATTCAAGCCGTCTATAAATAGAAGGCTCATCAAGCAAAGGACAATGAGTTAAGCCAATCATTCAATACATACTACAAACTCCATTGTCCTTTCACCCTCAGAATTCAAGTATTCATTTGTAATAGATAATAATCTTACAATCACCTTGTAAACCATTTTGTTTCAAAGTGATATAAACTTGATAATTCTGTAGGTCTTGTTTCTTGAAAGTCTGATTTCTATTTCCGCACACTATTTTCACATCTATTGAAATCACTTGCTATATTACGTGAAAAGAAGTTTTTAAGTCCAAACTGGGACCAACAATTGGTATCAGAGCAGATTGAATAAATCATTTTCAAACGATCAATCGCTCATCTTCTTTTATATAAATATGGCCAGCTTTCAAACATGGAATAATGCTTTTAACATTGGTTCAATGTCCAAACCTCCGACTTTGGTCAGAGAGGAATACCCCCAATGGAAAATTAGGATGGTCAATTTCCTTAATGGTCATGACCGAGCTCTGTTTCAATCCATTGAAAGGGGTCCACATGTACCAATGACTGAAATACCAGCTATTCTAGCAACTGATCAATCACCTGCAATCCCTGCCTCCCAGGCTCTCAAAAGTGAAATACTTTGGAGCCCAGAAGACAAGGATAAGGTGGCTGCAGATGAAAGGGCAAAGTCACTTTTAATAATGGCTATCCCTAATGACATATTTTCACAAGTTGATGCATGTGCCTCAGCTAAGGAAATATGGGATCAGTTGGAAAATCTTTGTGAAGGAGGAGAAAGGATGAAAAGGAACAAAAGAACAAACAATGTTTCCTCATATGAGAGATTCAAAAGCTTACCTAATGAAAGATTAAATGAAACATATCAAAGATTTACAAAACTTTTGAATGAGCTAAAGAAATTTGGGATAACAAAATCAAATGATGAAAGTAACATAAAATTTCTGGATGCCTTACCTAGAGAATGGAGAAGTCTAAACATGACTTTGTCCTCAACCCTAGAACTAGGTAATATGAGTCTTCATGACTTATACAGCATTCTGGTCCCCAGAGAAGAAGAAATATTTGAAGAATTCATTCAAAGAGGGGGAACTTTAGCTTTGATCTCAAATTCACAAAGAACACCTACCAATGATCCACAATCTTCAAACAGTCAAAATATTGAAATCTCTGATACATCATCAGATTTTTCAGCTTTTGCTGAAGCAATAGCACTGCTCACTAAAACCTTTGAGCAGAGGTTGAGGAAAGGAGGCCAAAGATACCAGAAAAGTGACAGAGGGAGGAAGGATGGAAGATCTAGGGAAGAAGGTAGATCTAAGGATAAGGGAAAGGCTGAAGTTGTGTGTTACAAATGCAAACAGAGGGGCCACTATGCATCAGAATGCAAAACCAAGAAACTGAAAGATGTTCCTTATTATGAGAAAAAGCTGAAAGAAGCAAAGAAGCAACAACAACAAGTCAGTTTGATTGCAGGGACATGTACATGGCTATCTGATGATTCTTCTGATGAAGAAGAAGAAGAGATGGCTAATTTCTTCCTTATGGCACTTTCTGATGAACTACTAGAAACTTCAGAATATAAGGTAAATTTAGATAATCTTGATCTTGAACACAAGCTAAACAAGCTCATGTCATATTTTCAAAGTCTGCAAGATAAACAGAAATCAGATAGTAAAAAATCCGATGAGTTGCAAAGGACTATGAATAAAATCATACTTGAAAACCAATTACTAATAGAAGAAAGTTTAGATCACATGGCTAAAATTGAATTTTATGAAAAGGAAAGAAAAGATCTTTACCAGAAAATTCATGATAAGGAAATTAATGTAAGAGGTTTTCAACAAGCTAAGGAATTCTTAAACTTTATTGAGTCCACAGCAAAGAACAAAGGAGAGGGTTTAGGGTATGTGAAAACAAGTGAAATTAAACCCACCATATTTGTGAAAGCAACACATAAGATTTCTGATAAATTTTCATCAGAATCTGATTCTGAATCATGCAAATCAACCTGTTCTGAATACTCTTTTGAAAAACCCAACTTTAAAGCAAAAAGAAGTGAATCAAAACAAAATTCTTTAAAAATTTCAGAAGAAATTCACTCATTGTTTCAAAACTATCCACTCATTCCATCACAAGAAAAGATGTCAGAAAATTCTGATAAACAATCTTGTATGTGTGTTGACATACTGAAGCTTGTTCAACACCATCTCCAAAGGAAAAATTAAAATATGTTCATGGCTCAGCATGTAACAGAAATTCCGATGAAAGGCCATCAAGAGAAAACAATCTAATTAAAATCTCATCAGAAAGAGTACCCAAGCAAGTCTGGGTACCAAAAACCCTCTAATTTTTTCCATTTCAGGACCATCATGTGCAACAAATCTGGTACTGTGATTCTGGAAGCTCCAAGCACATGACTGGGGACAGGAGCTTACTCAGTAACTTTGTTTCAAAACTAGGTAAAATGGTAAATTTTGGGAATGGAGTAAAAGGGAGGATTATGGGATATGGATACATAAGGTATGGATGTTTGACCATAGAAAAAGTAGCCTGTGTAGAAGGCTTAAAGTACAATCTGCTGAGCTGTGGTCAATTCTGTGGTAAAGGTTTTCAAGTAACCTTTTTACAAGAAAAATGCTTGTTAATTGGTATGGATGATAACAAAATTTATTTAAGTGGAAAAAGGATAAGGTAATCAATCTACTATTTTGATTTCAAAGAAGAAAATGAACATCCAAAATTATGTTTGTTTTCAAAAATCAACAAAGGAAGTAGTTGGTTGTGGCACAAAAGATTAGCCCACTTAAACTTTAAAAACTTAAGCAAATTAGCAAGCAAAGGTCTGGTAAAAGGGTTACCTCTTATATCCTCAAAGAAGGATAAAATTTGTGAGGCGTGTCAAATGGGTAAATCCAAAACAAGTTCACACAAAGCAATTTCTAAATCTTCTATAACACAAAATTTGGAACTTTTACATATGGATCTTTGTGGACCCATAAGTACAGAAAGCTTTTTTGGGAAGAAATACATACTTGTAATTGTAGATGATTTTTCTAGATACACATGGGTGGAATTTTTAAGAAAGAAAAGTGAAACTCCTGATCTGATCATTAATTTTATCAGAAAAATTGAAAATCTGTTAAAATTAACAGTTCGAAGGATCAGATCAGACAATGGAACAAAATTTAAAAATTCAAAAATTGAGAGCTTCCTTGTGAGCAAAGGAATCTCTCATGACTTTTCTGCTCCCAGAACACCCCAACAGAATGGAGTGATAGAAAGGAGAAATAGAACTTTAGTGGAACCAGCTAGAACAATGCTTGCTTATGCAATACTGCCCACTCACTTTTGGGCAGAGGCAATAGCAAAGCTTGTTTTACCCAAAACAGGTCCATAATCAATAAACGGCACAATAAAACACCCTACAACATTATAAATGGAAGAATTCCAAGTGTAAAATTTTTGCACACATTTGGTTGTAGATGTTTTGCTTTCAATGATTTTGAAAGCCTTGAGAAATTTGATATAAAAGTAGAAAAGGGTATTTTTTTTTTTTTTTTTTGTTATTCTTTGTCCTCAAAAGCTTATAGAGTTTTTATTCTAAACACAAGGACAATCAGAGAAAGTTTATATGTATCTTTTGACGACTCGTCAGAAACAGAAGTTTCTAATGAATATATGAAGGAAATAAACTTTTCTGATAAACAAGAAAAATATGAACATCTTTTTGAAATGATAACTGAAGACTTCTTAGAACATGATAAATCTCTAACAAACAAATCTCAAGATGACTCATGTGTTATCCCTGCAGAACAAATGAATCAGAACAATGAATATATTTCTGACAATCAAAATTCTGATACAAAAAATAGAACTGAGGCAAATGTTTAGGGGGAAACTTCAAATCCATCCGAACCAACAACTTTTCACAACAAGTTAAGATGGATAAAAGGACATATTCATTCTGACATCATTGGAAATCCAGAAGATGGTGTAAGAACAAGATCTGCAACAGCACATGAATGTGCATTCGCTGGGTTTCTAAGCAAAATAGAACCCAAGACTGTCAAAGAAGCTCTGAATGACTCAGACTAGATTCAAGCTATGCAAGAAGAGCTTGACCAGTTTGAAAAGAGTAAAGTATGGGATCTGGTACCTAAGCCAAATGACAAATCAGTCATAGGCTCAAAATGGGTATTCAGGAACAAATCAGATGAAAATCGCATAATAACCAGGAATAAGGCAAGGTTAGTGGTCAAAGGTTATTGTCAACAAGAAGGCATTGACTTTGATGAAACCTTTGCACCAGTGGCCAAATTAGAAGCAGTAAGAATCTTTCTTGCTTATGCTGCATCCAAAGACTTCAAAGTATATCAAATGGATGTGAAATCTGCATTCCTGAATGGTAAGATTGAGGAAGAAGTTTATATGCATCAACCTGAAGGATTTGTTGATCCAAAATTTCAAAATCATGTTTACAAGTTAAACAAAGCCTTGTATGGTTTAAAGCAAGCTCCAAGAGCCTTGTATGAAACACTTTCAAACTTCTTAATCAATTCTGGCTTCACAAAATGTACTATTGACACAACACTTTTTCTTAAGACACACAAGGGTCACACTTTGTTAGTCCAAATATATGTTGATGACATTATATTTAGATCAACAAACGAAAGTTTATGTAAAAAGTTTCAAAAGTTAATGACCAGCCACTTTGAAATAAGCATGATGGGTGAGTTAACCTTTTTCTTAGGTTTACAAGTAAAACAAAGAATTGATGGAATATTTTTGAGTCAATCAAAGTATGTAAAAACAATTCTGCAAAAATACTCACTTGAAAATTGCTCAATTTCAAAAACTCCCATGGCAACAGGGAACAAATTGGATTCTGATAAAGATGGAATTTGTGTAGATATTAAAACTTATAGGGGGATGATAGGATCATTTCTATACTTAATGCAAGTGCCACACCCCCAAAATCCACAAGCGGAGTATCACCGCATGGAGGCATGACTGACCAGGATCCAGCCACCAATCATATTGAACTATGCGATTAAGTAAATAAAACCAAACCCAATATAATTGGTGTTCAAAAGAAACCAAAAATGTTTAAGCAACCAGCGGAAGCATAGTAATGTTTAAATAACCAAAACATAGTTTAAAGTTCAAATGTTAAGTACGGGACATAACAGTCCATATCCCACAACGGCCTCCTCCTCGTGCAAGCTCCATAGCATCTAACGACCTGCAAGGCATGTAACAACAAGTCAACAACAAAGTTGAGCGAGTTCACAGTTGGTTGTTTAGTTTTATAAGTTTGTTTTGAAAACCATAAGTTGTTTCGTAAACCACGAGTTAACCAGTATCTTTGTTTCCCAAACCATATCCATAATCAGTGGGGGCTTCCCTATGTGAACCACTAGACCGTTACCATATCGACAACTGACGAAAGTAAGTTGTGCCCTACGTCAATGTCTATCATCATTGACTAAGTGCCCAGATCCATTAGTACACGCTCGTCCTGCCGGCACGGTGTGAGGCTTGTCAACCCTAATAGCGCTATTAACTAATGACCCGCTTGCCATTGGCCCGGCGATTAAGTCGACATAAAAATGAGGGACTTCATGATAGAGTTTTGTCTAGTAAGTTTAAGGTTGTTTTCCTACCCAAGGAGGACGAACGTACGTATTCTACCCAAGGAGAATACGCAGGATTAATATTGGCATCCTACCCATGGAGGATGGCGGTACATATCCTACCCAAGGAGGATATGTAGGTTCCGTTTTAATCCATTAACCCATTCCCAACCACCGGGAATCCCATTCCTTAGAAAGTGTGTGAACTCACCTCGATTTGCTCGGTTTGCTAAAATACGTGCTCACAAATATTCAGTCAAAGCCTATAGTATGCACGTATACAAAATCAGTTTATGTTTGTAAGGTTTCCCATGCAATCTAATATCACAAAGTGTGCTTGGCAGTTAACATCATGTATCACGTAAACCGTTAATCAAATTCATACAATTCATGCTTCACATAATTGATTTCTTAGTCCATTCTAACATAGTTATCCTTTAACAGACTTAACTGAGTTACTGTGATGGATTCCCAACTTGACAGAACATTCGGCGAAATCCCTTCGGCGAAAACCCCCAGGCGACGAAATCCCTTGGGCGATGAAATCCCAAAGGGTTTTCGTCGAACTTAAGGTATGGCGAAATCACATAGGGTTTTCGTCATGAGGGAGTTTTCGTCTGGTCCTTGGGTTTTCGTCGACATGATGTTACAGTAGTTACATTATTCTTAAGCGTACAACGTTTCAATCATCATCTAACAGTTACACAACCAGATACCCTATTGATCGTCTAACAGTTACATCGGCTACAACAATCATTTGCTCAATCATATCAATTCATACAATCACTTTAATTATTCAATTAACAGTTTGCATTATCAATCATCAAATTCAACCATGAACTATTCTACACCAGATCATCCACACATTCAAAACGGTAAAACATAATCATTCAACACCCAATTAATATGATCATCAAGCATTAAACTGATCATGAACAGTGGATTAAACAAATGCCCTCATAACATCAGATCTATTCTAAATATGAATGTCAAGCATGAATTTCAAGCATTACTTAGTATCAAAGAATCATGATCTTAATTACAAATATAATGATGATATCAAACAATCAACCATGTACGGATTAAACACTAACCGAGATAGGAGAAATAACGGGTCGATCGAAACGAAGAGGTTTCGAAGACTTGCAGTTGCCGTCGCACAGGAAATAGGGAGATAGAGACTCTAGGGTTTTCAAAAAATAACTACTCACGTAACCCTCGTCCTTAAATACGAAAACCATACCGTGTTGGGCCCTTAATGGGCTTTGACGAAAATGAGGGTGACGAAAACAGGGGTTTTCGTCGGGGTAGGGGTTTTCGTCGTGTGGGGTGTTTTCGTCGGGGTAAGGGTTTTCGTCGCACAGGGAGTATATCAAAGCAACTTATAAGCAACTTACAAACAAAACACATATCAATATAAACAACTTAGAAAAAAATCAATATAAACACTTATAAACAACTTATAAACAAATCAATATAAACACTTATAAACAGATCATAGTGCACAGTTTCCATGCGATGAACCCCAAAACACATATGAAGCAAGTAACGTATAGAGGAGAAACCTTGGAAACTCGAGTTGTCACATTATCCCCAACTTGAAAGAAATTTCATCCTGAAATTTAGCACGTAGTTACTGAGGAAGCTAGATAGGTTGCGTGGTTTCCTGGTTTTCCTGGGGTGTCACATCGTCCCCCCATTGGTTTAGAATTTAGTCTCGAAATTCTGCAGTAGCTTCAGCCTTAGTAGTGGTTGCACTGTTCTCAAACAACTGGTGATACTTGAGTTTCATTTGGTCTTCTCATTCCCAGGTGAACTTTGGGTCACGACGGGAGTTCCAACAAACTCGAACAAAAGGTATCCTGGTGTGCTTGAGAACCTTAACGTCTCGGTCTGTGATTTTAACTGTTTCCTCGACGAATCGCAACTGATCGTCGATTGTGAGCTCCTTCAAAGGAACTATGAGGGTCTCATCTGATAGACACTTCTTTAGATTTGACACGTGGAACACGTTGTGAACTCCACTGAGTTCTTCAGGTAGATTCAACTTGTAAGCGACTTTGCCAATTTTCTCGATGATTTTGAACGGTCCGACATAACGCAGATTGAGTTTGCCTCGTTTGCCAAAACGAACTACACCTTTCCAAGGTGAGACTTTGAGTAGCACTCGATCCCCAACCTGGAACTCGAGTGGTTTCCTGCGCTTATCAGCGTAGCTTTTCTGACGGTCACGGGCTGCCGCCATTCGTTGTCGAATCTGAGCAATCTTCTCAGTTGTGTCTACCACAAGTTCTGGGCCAGTGATTTGGCTGTCACCAACTTCTGCCCAACTGAGAGGTGATCTGCATTTACGTCCGTACAATGCCTCAAACGGAGCGGCCTGGATACTAGTGTGGTAGCTGTTATTATATGAAAATTCCACTAAAGGTAGATATCGTTCCCAGCCGTTACCAAAGTCAATCACGCATGCCCTATGCATGTCTTCAAGGGTTTGGATGGTGCGTTAAGACTGCCCATCCGTTTGCGGGTGATATGCTGTGCTCATGTCTAATCAAGAGCCAAAGGACCTGTGCATCGCTTGCCACAGTTCAGAAGTAAAACGCGCATCACGATCAGAAATAATAGAGGTTGGCACCTCGTGCCTCGAAACCACTTCCTTTAGGTACTCGTCTGCTAAAGTAGAGAACTTATCTGTTTCTTTGATAGCCAAGAAGTGTGCAGACTTAGTCAATCGATCCACTATCACCCAAATAGTGTCATTTCCACGTTGAGATCTAGGCAGGCCAGTAACGACATCCATGGATATTTGCTCCCATTTCCATG
This sequence comes from Helianthus tuberosus, assembly GCA_030545235.1. Classification (NCBI taxonomy): domain Eukaryota; kingdom Viridiplantae; phylum Streptophyta; class Magnoliopsida; order Asterales; family Asteraceae; genus Helianthus; species Helianthus tuberosus. The sequence continues at coordinate 152,723,298 of CM060393.1, forward strand.
TCGGGATCTCTGGTTGTTGGAGTAGGCTTAATGGTTTCTGATATTCAATCTTGACTCTCGCATAAGTCAAACATTTACTGACGTAGGTTGCTATGTTGGCTTTCATACTCGGCCACCAGTATGTAGTCTTTAGGTCGTGGTACATCTTATCCGAACCAGGATGTACTGAGTAACGAGACTTATGTGCTTCATCTATCACAAGCTCGCGTAAGTTTCCATAAAGTGGGACCCAAAGGTACCCTGTTACGTAGTAGGCGCCGTCTTCCTTTTGTTCTAATCGTTTCCTCGATCCTCGTAGGGACTCGGCCCTGATATTCTCTGCTTTCAATGCTTCAACCTGAGCATCTCGTATCTGAGTAGGAAGACTAGATTGGATGATAAGTTGTAACGCTCGCACGCACTTAGGTGTAGTATCCTTTCGACTGAGGGCGTCGGCCACAACATTGGCTTTGGCCGGATGGTACTTGATCGCACATTCGTAATCATTCAAGAGCTCGACCCATCGATGTTGTCGCATGTTTAACTCCTTTTGCTTGAAGATATGCTCGAGACTCCTGTGATCGGTGTAAATGGTGCACTTGGTACCGTACAGGTAATGTCGCCATATCTTAAGAGCAAAAACCACTGCTCCCAGCTCCAGATCGTGAGTGGTGTAGTTCTTTTCGTGAACCTTAAGTTGCTGCGATGCATAAGCGATGACCTTGTCACGTTGCATCAACACGCAACCAAGTCCTTGGATGGAAGCGTCGCAATAAACCACAAAATCGTATGTGCCTTCAGGTAGTGAGAGAATTGGTACGCTACAAAGTCTATCTTTTAAGTGCTGAAAAGCAGATTCCTGTGCGTCGCCCCAACGATAGGTGACACCTTTTTGAGTTACTGAGGTGAGAGGTTGTGCAATCTTTGAGAAATCCTTGATGAACCTTCTGTAGTAGCCCGCCAAACCCAAGAATTGGCGGATTTCTATTGGTGTACGGGGTGCAGGCCAGTTCTTGATCAAATCGACCTTGGATGGATCGAGATGAATCCCATCCTTGTTTACCACGTGGCCTAGAAAGTGGACTTCGCGAAGCCAAAAGTCACATTTTGAGAATTTGGTATACAGTTGCTCTGCTCGAAGGAGTTCCAAAATAAGCCGTAGGTGATGCTCGTGTTCCTCCTGACTCTTAGAATAGATCAGGATGTCGTCGATGAAAACAATGACAAACTTATCCAGGTAGGGTTTGCACACTCGGTTCATGAGATCCCTGAAGACCGCATGTGCATTCGTCAATCCGAAAGGCATAACCAGAAACTTGTAATGCCCATAACGAGTCCTGAATGCTGTTTTAGAGATATCCTCATCTCGGACTCTCAGTTGATGGTAGCCTGACCTCAGGTCAATCTTGGAGTAGAAACTCGACCCTTGCAACTGGTCGAATAAGTCATCAATGCGTGGAAGAGGATAGCGATTCTTCACGGTCACCTTGTTAAGTTCACGGTAGTCTATACACATTCTGAAGGTACCGTCTTTTTTCTTCATAAATAACACTGGAGCTCCCCAGGGCGAAGAGCTAGGACGTATGAAACCCTTTTCCAAGAGTTCTTGTAATTGTGTGGATAGTTCTTCAAGTTCTGATGGAGCTAGATGATAAGGTGCACGAGCTATTGGTGCTTCTCCGGGAGCTAGCTCGATTTGAAACTCGACTTGTCGATGAGGCGGAAGACCAGGTAATTCCTCAGGAAATACCTCAGGAAAGTCGCTCACAATAGGAATGTCTTCTATCTTCCTTTCCTTCGAGGATGTATCAGAAACGAGGGCTAGAATAGCAGTGTGGCCCTTTCGCAAACACTTCTGGGCCTTAAGGAAAGCGATGATGCCCACAACAGCACCACTCTTGTCGCCATGAATCAGGAGAGGTTCTTCACCAGAACGAGGAATACAGACGATTTTCTCCTTGCATATAATCTCCGCTTGATGTTGAGATAGCCAATCCATCCCAATAACGACGTCGAAACTACCAAGAACGATAGGAATAAGATCGATAGAGAAGTTCTGACCAGCTAGAACGAGATTACAACCCTTAACTATGTGTGTGGCTTCAAGACTTTTACCGTTTGCTAGCTCTACTATGTGTTTGGTGTTCAAAAGTGTTGGAGTGCGCCTAAGCATTTGGCTAACTTTTAAGGACACATAACTAGTATCGGCACCCGAATCAAATAAAACAGTAACAAAGAAGTCATCTAGAAGAAACTTACCCATCACAACATTGGGATCGTTCCTCGCGTCACCCTGACCCAGCACGAAAACACGTCCCCTGGCACCATTGCCATCATTGTTACCCCCGTTATTGTTCCCGTTCCCTTGATTATTGTTGTTGTTCTGATTCTGGTTCAACTGGGGGAAGTTCCTCTTGAAGTGACCTTCAGCACCACACTGATAGTATCCCCTGTTACCCTGCTGTTGCTGCTGCTGATTCTGATTTGCCGGTCGTGCGCCCCTGCAATCCTTAGCTTCATGACCAGGCTTGTTACACCTCAGACAACGACCCTTATTGAACGGCCCACTATGATGCATGTTGCATCGGTTGCACTTGGGGTGGTTTCCTCTGTATCCACCCTGCCCCTGACTACCAGAAGATTGCTGACCAGGGCTCTTGTAGTCATCAGTCTTTCGCTGCTGAGACTGAGACTGAGCTGATGTTGAACCCTTGCTCGAGACTCCATCCCATTTGCGTTTGTTGTCGCTGGGGGCCTCAGAAGTAGTAGTAGTACCAATACGCTTGGGCAGCCAGTTCTGCTCGACTGCCTGATCAGTGAGACGATGAGCCAAACGAATAACTTGCTGAATCGTGGCGAGGTTCGCTGCAATCACATGACTCTGGATCTCTGGCACTAAACCTTTGAGGTACAGCTCGATATGCTTGAAAGGAGGATCTACCATAGTAGGACACAAGATAGCCAGCTCGTTCGATCTTTTCGTGTACGCTTCAATTTCCGACCCCGTTGTGACAACTGTGTTCTGTAATCATCGTATAATGTGAGACAATGTGGATTATCAATAAAACAATGTGCTTTGGTGTTATTATATGTGTTATTGTGTTTAATGATTTTACAATTTGATTCGATTCCGATTTCAAGCTTTAAGTCGCTTTCTGGAAGGTTATACGCAAACTGGTGCATAAACGCAATCAGTTTAACGCGACGTACACTCCGGAACTGTGACGTAAGCCAAACATACCCTAAATATCCTTTACATAACTTAGAAATAAGTTTCGAAGGATTCGGTATGGCAAAAAAAAACACGCTTATTTGAACTAAAGAACTATTTACGACAAAACTGCGAAACGAACGTTGGTGACCGCCCGGATAAGATTTAAATCATAAAAATATTCTGTTATGATTAAAATTTTATTTTAATCAGGTTCGTGTTGAAAAATAAATTTAAAACGCTTAAAAACGTTATTTTTCAAGTTTAAGCGCGTACCGCGTGTTTCTGCGCAACACATTGCTTATAATGCAAAACACAGACAACGCAGCCAGTCTTGGCAACTGAAATTTATTTTAGTAATATTTTGGCGAGTTTATTTTTATAGAATAATAAAAATAATTTAGAACGCCATAAACCGGGATTTAAACGCTAGATAAAATACCCGGTATCTAGTTAAACACCTGTTTTTATCTAATTTACCATCAAAATTACACTTGGACCCCCTCCCCCTTCTCCATTTACGGTCATATATTTGTGTGGCCCCACCAAATTTTTGCAAGATCTCCAAATATTTCATTTGATCTTTGGTGGACACTTGTTAATGCATGACATCTTCCAAATCTTATTTATATCTTCCATATCTTATAAATCTCTACAAAAATCTTATCAAGATCAAACCAAATCCCTCATTCTCTCTCTCCTCCCAACCGTCCACCCTCTCTCTCTCTCACCATATTCATACCTTCAAACTTTGTTCTTGAAGATCAAGTCCTATTTCAAGCATGTTTCAAGTGGTGTGAAGATACAAAGGTGTTTCCAAGGTGTATTCAAGTAATTTCAAGCTTCCTATCATCAAAATCTCATCCCACAACCTACTTGAATCTTGAAGGTATAACATTTATTTTTAAATCATACTTTTGATTCTTGGTTGTTCTTGATGATTTGAAGTTTCTCTTGAATCTTGGGATTTTCACAAACATGAAATCTAAAATGAAATGGGTCATGATACAAATAAAAATGCTGGTGATATGTATGTATATATAACCGTACACATGTGTGTATGAGTTTTGAAGTTTGATTTCTTGATAAGTACGTGTTTTAGTTGTTACATGTTCTTGAATGATAGTTAAAATGCAGGTGTTTAATGATTTGTGTATGTTATGTTAAATGAACAAGTACATCAGCAAATAAACCTGAATATATCACATATTTGATGCATTTAGATTAACATAAAATGATGATGTTATGATAGTATGCTTTAGGCACTTGTACATAAGGATACATGTTGATTTAAAGCTCAAGAAGTGATAAAAAAATGGTTGTATGAAAAAAAATATTTTTGAACAGGTTATAAACACTAAAAATAACATCATTTGGTATATTATAATGGCATAAAACTTTGACATAGGTTTGATAGCTTTGCATGTTGTACATTTAGCTTAAAAAGTGGTAAATTATGTGAAATTTGCATGATTTATGTGCCTTATTTTATTCAGTAAATAACATGGTTTATGTTAAAATTTCAAGTCGTTTCTATTTGGGATGGTTCGGGTAACGTTTGATGCAAAACTATGCGGTAAAACGGTTAAAAATCGCCTTTTCGAAGGATTTTTATTAAACTGTTTTAGATCAGTAACCAAACTGATATTTTTGATATAAAAAATAAGTATTTTAACTTATATTAAGTTTACTTGGTGTTTGGTTAGTCATACGTGACTTTCGACGCCCAAAAATGTCACCGAATCGCTAAAATAAGTGTTCTTCGACATACACTAGAATGGGTTGTTCATGAGTAAATTTTATGTGTTACAATGTGCTATGTGTTTTACAATATGTGTATGTTGACATGATAATACTTGACAAGATTATGTGTATTACGCTTGAGTACATATATACAAATACACCAAAATAATCAAAAATAATAACTTTTCGAGAAATCTCAAAGTTATGTGAAAATTCTAAGTTTCGGAGAAACTTATGTATTTTGTGGGTTTTTTATTATTAAATAATTCTTATTTAATTTAGGACGAATAAACAATTTGAGAGATTGTGTTAACATATAAAAACGCACCCAAAGGTGAGTACATAGATCCCCTCTTTTACTGTTTTCGATTGTTTTGGGGTGATTCATATGTATCAAAACGATTTTGATGTTTTAACGATGGTTTCAAAACAAGTAAGATGGTTTATACTAAACTAATAACGATTTCGATAAAGTGAACGAGCTTGGTGGTTGTAGTTACATAATGAATGACATTCATTAGCATTGATCAAGCCGACCAGTATTAGGTTATGGTACCATAGGATCCGACAAATCCCGTTATCAGACTGCACCCATGGTTATGTGTGGGTTAAGTGGGTAACGACTGAACCTGATGATTGTTAACTTACCCTTTGGTGGTTTGTTAATACGAGAACGAGTTGAACGAGTTGAACGATGAACGAGTCACGAAGGTTTGAATGTTATTAGCGAGACGACCAAAAGTAGTTTTTCACAATTAAAACAAGAACGAATGGAACGAGAACGATATTAAACGATTGTACGATTTTGAACAATTGAATGATTATGAACGATTTAAACAAATGAACGATGATCTATAACGAGAACGAGTTAAACGATGTCACACAACGATGTTTACGAAACTATATAAACCATACGAGTTTTATTACGAGAACGATTTATGATTTGGTTTACATAAACAAATGTTTTGGGTTAAGATTCATGGCATCGAGGGTTATAAATTATAACCAATCTGTTTTGACTTGGTTATTCATTTTACAATACAAATATTTTACAAAACAAGGTTTCAAATATTGATTAACGAAGTTGTACGAGATATTTCAACGAGCCATGAATCTGACACTCACACAAAAACTATGTGCTCGCCAGCATTTCTTTGCTGACTTTGTTTTTACATATGTTTCAGGTGATGTTGCCTAATGTTGATTGCGAATAGGATGCATGCTCACTTAGGACTGGACGAGGCCTTAGTGATTTAATAACGATGATAGACTATGTTTGACTTGTTTGTTTAACTTTAAGACAATGTTTAATATTTAATAAAACGAAACTTTTTGTATCCATGGTTTGAAACAATAATTCTGTTACAACACTCCCCGACGTTTCCGCCATGATTTGTTGTTTTACATGGTCGGGGTGTGACAGAAGAAGTTGGTATCAGATCCAATGGTTATAGGGAATTAGGTCATTAGTAATGTTTTGACCTAGACTATAACTTTCTAGGACCCCAACGCAAGTTGATTTGCGTTTAGATTTTTTTAAAACAAAACCGTCACCTACCCTTAGGTGATAGTTTGACTCATTTTTGGCTTAGTGCATTCTGAGTTTTCAAAATCTCGTCAAAGTTTGGGTCTAAATAATGTGAACACGTGCAAACTGGAAGAGTGAATGCCTGTACCCTGAGTTTTCTGTCTAAGGCTATAGTGTTCGTACAAATCCACATAATCGGACCAGTCACTCTTACCTGGGAACTCTTGGGGTGAGTGTTCACTTATAGGCGAGCATGTCTTTGCGATGCATTATTTTGATTCATTACTTTGATTAGTCACTGCGTGTCGTTTGTTTGTTCGAGGTAACGAACAAATGATCGCCTTCCTTATGTTTCGTCGATATTTTCAATACCTCTTTTGTTTTTCCTAATTGCCGACCTCACTCGTTTCTCATATTTCCTTGTTAGACATTGCCTCCTCGACGTGATGCATAATCTTTTACTGCTGAAGAAGTCGCAGCCCTTGTCTCTCAGCAAATGGCTGCTGTGCTTCCATGCGTTGTGACCCAAATCCACGAGCTGTACAACAACAATAATAATAACAATGCATAATGTAATTTCAAGAGTTTCAATTCCGCTAAGCCGTTGAAGTTTTCTGGGAGCAACTGCGCTCCTTCAATGGTTCGAAAGTATCGAGAGCACATTCAGACATGTGTAATGTCCGAATGGGCGTAAGGTTGAATTTGCATCAAGTGTGTTTGAGAAGCGTGCTCTAACATGGTGGAACGGAGTGATGCGCGTTAGGGGTGCCGAAGTGGCATTGGCACAAACACGGGAAGAGCTTCGAGCTCTCATGATGAGAGATTTCTGTCCCCGTCATGAAATTCGAGCTTTGGAACGAGAGTTTGACGATCTAAAACAAGATGGGGGAGAACACCGTGCGTATACGAACCGATTTGAGGAACTCAGTCTTTTGTGTCCTATTATGGTTACCCCGTTGGAGAAAGCGATAGAGAGGTATATTGATGGTTTACCCGATTCCATTCAGGATATTGTGACTGGCGTTAACCCTACTACTGTTCGTCAAGCGATCGAGTTATCTGCTACCCAGACTGAGTCGCAAGTCAGGAAGGGTAAACTTACCTGCAAGGGTGATAAGAAGAAGTGGACCGAATCTGTCAAGGAAAAGGGTAAGGGTAAGAAAGGTGAGTCATCGAAGAAGTCGAGAAAGCGAAAGGGTGCTCAGAACTTTGCAGTTACTGCTCAGAACCCTCAGAACCCACCAGCTCAACCTCCTGTGAAGAAAGCGTATGCTGGTACCGCACCTCATTGTGCTCGCTGCAACGGTCATCATGTTGCACAACAAGCTTGTAGACAATGCACAACGTGTGGTAAGCTTGGGCATCTGGCCAACGTCTGTCATTTGGGCCAAAATCAGATTGTTTAGAATCAAGCTCCAGTTCAGGGGAATGTTGCTAGATTCCCACTGGGTTCATGTTTCAATTGTGGAGAGTTTGGTCACTTCCGCAACAACTGTCCGAGGCTAGTGAATGCTAATGCGAATCCGAACGTTAATGTCAATGCAAATGTGAATCTCGCTCGTGGGCGAGCGTACAATCTAAATGCTAACGAAGCGAGGGCTGACAACGAGGTGGTCAATGGTACGTTTCTTGTTAACAATCGACTTGCATCTATTCTTTTTGATTCTGGTGCCGATAGAAGTTTTGTTTCATTATCTTTTGAACCTTTGCTTGCGATACCTAGAACTAATCTGAGGAAACCCTTATCTGTCGAAATTGCTACTGGTAAACCTCTTGTTCTTGATTTTGTTATTCGTGATTGTCAGTTAAACCTTTATAACCATCTTTTTCCCATTGACCTCACGTCGATGCAACTTGCGAGTTTCGATATTATCGTGGGGATGGATTGGTTAACCAAACATCATGCTGAGGTGGTTTATTTCGATGAGATTGTTTGTATTCCTCTTCTGTCTGGCGATATTCTGGAAGTTCATGGCGAGAAGCCATCTGGTGATTTGAAGCTTATGTCGTGTACAAAAGCCCAAAGTTATTTGCGAAAAGGATATATTGCTTTCCTGGCACATGTCACCGAGGAGAAAGGCAAGAGCAAGAGTATTCAGGATATTCCGATTGTTCGGGATTATCCAGAGGTGTTTCCCGATGAACTGCCTGGTTTGCCTCCAGTTCGTCAAGTCGAGTTTCATATTGACCTTGTACCCAATGCCAACCCGATTGCGAAAGCACCTTATCGTCTTGCACCGTCGGAGATGCAAGAGTTATCAAAACAGCTTCAAGAGTTGTCTGATAAAGGATTCATCCGTCCGAGCTGTTCGCCTTGGGGAGCTCCTGTCCTCTTTGTGAAAGAGAAAGATGGATCTTTTCGAATGTGTATCGATTATCGTGAGCTTAATAAGCTTACCATCAAGAATCGATATCCCCTACCTAGAATTGATGATCTCTTCGACCAGCTGCAAGATGCTTCATGCTTTTCCAAGATCGATCTGCGTTCTGGGTATCATCAACTTTGTGTTCTCGAAGAAGATATTCCCAAAACTGCATTCCGTACGAGATATGGGCACTACGAGTTCACTGTCATGCCTTTTGGTTTGACAAATGCCCCAGCTATCTTCATGGACTTAATGAACAGGGTTTGTAAACCTTATTTGGATAAGTTCATCATTGTGTTCATCGACGATATTCTCATTTATTCAAAGTCTCAAGCCGAGCACGAGCAACACCTTCGTTTGACATTAGAACTCCTGAAGAAGGAACAACTTTTTGCTAAATTCTCCAAGAGTGCATTCTGGCTTAAAGAAGTTCAGTTCTTGGGTCATATTGTCAATGAGCAGGGTATCCATGTGGATCCTTGCAAAATAGCTGCTATTAAGGATTGGAATACACCGACGACACCTACAGAGATTCGATCATTTCTTGGTCTTGCTGGTTATTATCGTCGATTCATTTCTAATTTCTAGAAGATCCCAGTTCCACTCACTGCTTTGAATCAGAAAAATAAGCCTTTTGAGTGGGGACCTAAGCAAGAAGAAGCGTTCCAAACACTGAAATGGAAGCTCTGTGATGCTCTTGTTTTATCTCTACCCGAGGGAAACGATGATTTTGTTGTCTATTGTGACGCGTCGAATCTAGGACTTGGTTGCGTTCTTATGCAACGAGGTAAAGTCATAGCTTATGCGTCTAGACAGCTGAAAATTCATGAGAAGAACTATACGACTCATGATCTTGAATTAGGAGCTGTGGTTTTCGCACATAAAATCTGGAGACACTTCCTCTATGGAACGAAGTGTGTGGTTTTCACAGACCACAAAAGTCTCCAACATATTCTCAATCAGAAGGAGCTGAACATGAGGCAACGACATTGGGTTGAACTCTTAAACGATTATGATTGCGAGATCCGCTACCATCCTGGTAAGGCGAATGTCGTAGCCGATGCGCTTAGTCGAAAGGAACGAGTCAAGCTTCATTCTGTTCGAACTCTATCTGATATTCAATCTCGTGTCCTTTAAGCTTAATGATCTTGTGTGATCAAAGGCTTATTGAAAAATGAGCTACCGCTTCAACTTGAGCTTAAACTCGAAAGGAAAGACGATGGTTTACACTATTTCAAGGATCGTTTGTGGATCCCAAAACAAGACGATCTTCACACCTTGGTAATGGACGAATCTCACAAGTCTCGATATTATATCCATCCTGGTGCCGATAAAATGTACAAGGATCTTCATACTCAGTTCTGGTGGCCTGGTATGAAGAAGGATGTTACCTTGTATGTATCGAAATGCCTAACTTGTCTCAAAGTCAAGGCTAAACATCAACGACCTTCTAGTTTGCTTGTACAACCAGAGATACCGGTTTGGAAGTGGGAGAACATTGCAATGGATCTCATCACTAAGTTACCGCGTACATCTAAAGGTCACGATGTTATTTGGGTTGTTATTGATCGATTAACGAAATCAGCTCATTTTATTCCGATTCACGAGGATCTATCCGCTGATAAACTTGCAAAGATTTATGTTGATGAGATTGTATCACGACATGGTGTTCCTTTGGATATCATTTCCGATCGTGATGCTCGGTTTTCATCTCATTTTTGGAAGACCATGCAATCTGCTTTGGGAACCCAACTAAATCTAAGCACTGCTTATCATCCCCAAACAGATGGTCAATCTGAGAGAACGATTCAAACTTTGGAGGATATGCTTAGAGCATGCGTGATAGACTTTGGTGGTAATTGGGATTCTCATCTTCCACTGATCGAGTTCTCTTACAACAACAGTTATCATGCTAGTATTAATATGGCACCATTCGAAGCTCTCTACGGTCGAAAATGTCGTTCACCTGTATGTTGGAATGAGATCGGTGAAGCTCAGCTTACTGGACCTGAGCTCATTCTGGAAACAACAGACAAAATCAAGAAAATCCGCGATAATCTTGTAACAGCTAGAAGCCGTCAAAAGAGTTACGCGGATATACGACGCAAGCCCTTGGAATTTCAAGTCGGAGACTGTGTCCTACTCAAGGTGTTACCTTGGAAGGGAGTGGTGAGATTTGGAAAGAAAGGAAAACTTGCACCATGATATGTTGGACCATTTAAGATTGTTGAAAGAATTGGAAAGGTTGCCTATCGACCAGAGCTACCTCCAGAGCTTGGAAATATTTATCCGACGTTTCACGTGTCCAATTTGCGAAAGTGTTTAGCTGATGCTGATCTTCACATTCCTCTCAACGAGATTCAACTCGATGAAACAATGCACTTTGTCGAGAAACCTGTGGAGATAGTGGACCGTACGTTCAAACAGTTGAAGAACAAACGGATTCGATTGGTCAAAGTTCGCTGGGAATCCAAACGTGGCCCCGAGTATACTTGGGAACGTGAGGACCAGATGAAGACGAAATATCCGCATTTGTTTTCACAAGTTTCCTCTAAATAAAATTTCGGGACGAAATTTCCTAAAGTAGGGGAGACTGTGACAACTGTGTTCTGTAATCATCGTATAATGTGAGACAATGTGGATTATCAATAAAACAATGTGCTTTGGTGTTATTATATGTGTTATTGTGTTTAATGATTTTACAATTTGAATCGATTCCGATTTCAAGCTTTAAGTCGCTTTCTGGAAGGTTATAGGCAAACTGGTGCATAAACGCAATCAATTTAACGCGACATACACTCCGGAACTGTGTCGTAAGCCAAACATACCCTAAATATCCTTTACATAACTTAGAAATAAGTTTCGAAGGATTCGGTATGGCAAAAAAAACACGCTTATTTGAACTAAAGAACTATTTACGACAAAACTGCGAAACGAACATTGGTGCCCGGATAATATTTAAATCTTAAAAATATTCTGTTATGATTAAAATTTTATTTTAATCAGGTTCGTGTTGAAAAATAAATTTAAAACGCTTAAAAACGTTATTTTTCAAGTGTAAGCGCGTACCGCGTGTTTCTGCGCAACACAGTGCTTATACTGCAAAACACGGACAACACAGCCAGTCTTGGCAACTGAAATTTATTTCAGTAATATTTTGGCGAGTTTATTTTTATAGAATAATAAAAATAATTTAGAACGCCATAAACCGGGATTTAAACGCTAGATAAAATACCCGGTATCCAGTTAAACACCTGTTTTTATCTAATTTACCATCAAAATTACACTTGGACCCCCTCCCCATTTCTCCATTTACGGTCATACATTTGTGTGGCCCCACCAAATTTTTTCAAGATCTCCAAATATTTCATTTGATCTTTGGTGGACACTTGTTAATGCATGACATCTTCCAAATCTTATTTATATATTCCATATCTTATAAATCTCTACAAAAATCTTATCAAGATCAAACCAAATCCCTCACTCTCTCTCACTTCCCAACCGTCCACCCTCTCTCTCTCACCATATTCATACCTTTAAACTTTGTTCTTGAAGATCAAGTCCTATTTCAAGCATGTTTCAAGTGGTGTGAAGATACAAAGGTGTTTCCAAGGTGTATTCAAGTAATTTCAAGCTTCCTATCATCAAAATCTCATCCCACAACCTACTTGAATCTTGAAGGTATAACATTTATTTTTAAATCATACTTTTGATTCTTGGTTGTTCTTGATGATTTGAAGTTTCTCTTGAATCTTGGGATTTTCACAAACTTGAAATCTAAAATGAAATGGGTCATGATACAACTAAAAATGGTGGTGATATGTATGTATATATAACCGTACATATGTACATGTGTGTATGAGTTTTGAAGTTTTATTTCTTGATAAGTACTTGTTTTAGTTGTTACATGTTCTTGAATGATAGTTAAAATGCAAGTGTTTAATGATTTGTGTATGTTATGTTAAATGACCAAGTACATTAGCAAATAAACCTGAATATATCACATATTTGATGCATTTAGATTAACATAAAATGATGATGTTATGATAGTATGCTTTAGGCACTTGTACATAAGGATACATGTTGATTTAAAGCTCAAGAAGTGATAAAAAAATGGTTGTATGAAAAAAATATTTTTGAACAGGTTATAAACACTAAAAATAACATCATTTGGTATTTTATAATGGCATGAAACTTTGACATAGGTTTGATTGCTTTACATGTTGTACATATAGCTTAAAAAGTGGTAAATTATGTGAAATTTGCATGATTTATGTGCCTTATTTAAGACCTGCACTATCATGAGTATAACCACTATTTTATTCAGTAAATAACATGGGTTATGTTAAAATTTCAAGTCGTTTCAATTTGGGATGGTTCGGGTAACGTTTGATGCAAAACTACGCGGTAAAACGGTTAAAAATCGCCTTTTCGGAGGATTTTTATTAAACTGTTTTAGATCAGTAACCAAACTGATATTTTTGATATAAAAATAATTATTTTAACTTATATTAAGTTTACTTGGTGTTTGGTAAGTCATACGTGACTTCCGACGCCCAAAAAAGTCACCGAATCGCTAAAATAAGTGTTCTTCGACATACACTAGAATGGGTTGTTCATGAGTAAATTTTATGTGTTACAATGTGCTATGTGTTTTACAATGTGTGTATGTTGACATGATAATACTTGACAAGATTATGTGTATTACGCTTGAGTACATATATACAAATACACCAAAATAATCAAAAATAATAACTTTTCGAGAAATCTCAAAGTTATGTGAAAATTCTAAGTATTGGAGAAACTTATGTATTTTGTGGGTTTTTGATTATTACATAATTCTTATTTAATTTAGGACGAATAAAAAATTTGAGGGATTGTGTTAACATATTAAAACGCACCCAAAGGTGAGTACATAGATCCCCTCTTTTACTGTTTTCGATTGTTTTGGGGTGATTCATATGTATCAAAACGATTTCGATGTTTTAACGATGGTTTCAAAATGAGTAAGATGGTTTATACTAAACTAATAACGATTTCGATAATGTGAACGAGCTTGTTGGTTGTAGTTACATAACGAATGACATTCATTAGCATTGATCAAGCCGACCAGTATTAGGTTATGGTACCATAGGATCCGAAAAATCCCGTTATCAGACTGCACCCATGGTTATGTGTGGGTTAAGTGGGTAACAACTGAACCTGATGATTGTTAACTTACCCTTTGGTGGTTTGTTAATACGAGAACGAGTTGAACGATGAACGAGTCACGAAGGTTTGAATGTTATTAGCGAGACGACCAAAAGTAGTTTTTCACAATTAAAACAAGAACGAATGGAACGAGAACGATATTAAACGATTGTACGATTTTGAACAATTGAACGATTATGAACGATTTAAACAAATGAACGATGATCTATAACGAGAACGAGTTAAACAATGTCACACAACGATGTTTACGAAACTATATAAACCATACGAGTTTTATTACGAGAACGATTTATGATTTGGTTTACATAAACAAATGTTTTGGGTTATGATTCATGGCATCGAGGGTTATAAATTATAACCAATCTGTTTTGACTTGGTTATTCATTTTACAATACAAATATTTTACAAAACAAGGTTTCAAATATCGATTAACGAAGTTGTACGAGATATTTCAACGAGCCATGAATCTGACACTCACACAAAAACTATGTGCTCGCTAGCATTTCTTTGCTGACTTTGTTTTTACATATGTTTCAGGTGATGTTGCCTAATGTTGATTGCGAATAGGATGCATGCTCACTTAGGACTGGACGAGGCCTTAGTGATTTAATAACGATGATAGACTATGTTTGACTTGTTTGTTTAACTTTAAGACAATGTTTAATATTTAATAAAACGAAACTCTTTGTATCCATGGGTTGAAACAATAATTCTGTTACAACACTCCCTGACGTTTCCGCCACGATTTGTTGTTTTACGTGGTCGGGGTGTGACACCCGTCATCTTTAAGTTGTAGAACTCCACTTCCAGCTTGTGGATGCCATCACAATTACAGTACTCTTCCTTGATCAATTCCTTGAAATCGTTCCATGAGGTGGCATTAGCAGCGACCAACCCCAGCATTTGAACCTGAGCGTTCCACCACGTGAGCACCACACCTTCAAGAGTACCAGTAGCATACTTCACCCTATGAGCCTTAGGGCATTCACACATCTCGAAAACAGACTCGAGCTTCTCAAACCAGTGGAGGAGGCCTACAGCTCCTTCAATGCCACTGAAAGTAGTAGGTCGGCAGTCCATAAAGGTTTTGAAAGTACACACAGGAGGCTGAGCATATTGACCTCCTGCCTGAGCGGCTACGAGTGCTGCAGTAACTTGTTCATTGATTAAAGTCGTCAGCTGGGCTTGAGTTAGGTTGATACGCCCACTCATGATCTTCACAATAAAGAGAGCATGGGTGAGAAAAGTGTCGTGACAATGCGTGAGTGTGGAGTGACAGAAGAGAGTAAGCACACAATGAGTGTCTAACAATAGTTGCTACATTTATCTAAGCATACCATGAACAATGTACTATGTAACTAACAAGTAGGCAATATAAACATAAATCATATCACCTAGAATGTTGAGTCTTGCACGTGGAGCGAAGCGTCATTGTGGATCGTTGAGCAGTGTACAGGTTATAGTCTGGTTTTGTCAAAAAGCTTTTCCCCTTTTTTTTAAAACCAAGTTCACTATAACCAATGGCTCTGATACCAATCTGTCACACCCCCAAAATCCACAAGCGGAGTATCACCGCATGGAGGCATGACTGACTTGGATCCAGCCACCAATCATATTGAACTATGCAATTAAGTAAATAAAACCAAACCCAATATAATTGGTGTTCAAAAGAAACCATGTCACACCCTGTCTTTTGCGGAAGCGTACGATGTGTGACTAGTTTGTTATCATTGCATTCAATCATAATAGACAGCTACATGATCAAAACGATGTTCATCCATTCATGAAAATTTGAGTATTACAAATACTCGTTATTTAAGTTTTAAAAACACAACCTTCGTCTAGGTTACAATTCAACAAAAGTGGATGACATCTAAACTTGAAGTCTACTTCTAGCTATGACACTTGCGCCCAAGATCCATCCTGTCACCTGAAATACATGTAATTTTTGGAAAACATCAACATAAAGTTGAGCGAGTTCATGCATTCTTGTATTTCACGTTTGTATATTTTGTATGAAAACATAGTGTGTGTCATGTATAATTCAAGTTTTTCTTGAGTACCCCACGTACTCAAGTATAATTCCCGTTTTCTTGAGTACTCCACGTACTCAAGTATCATTCAAGTTTTCTTGAGTACCCCACGTACTTCAAGTATAAATAAAGTTTTCTTGTGTACCCCACGTTTTAAATGATTGTTTATACAAGGACATTAAGGCACGTGAGGACATAGGGAGCTTTAGTATATTCTCCTTCAAGGCATGTGAGGACATAGGAAGCATTAGTATTGGCTCCTTTAACTGTGTCGATTAACCTCGACTGCGTCGATTAACCTCGACTGCGTCGATTAACCTCGACTGTGTCGATTACCCTCGACTGTGTCGATTTGCCTCGACTGGGACACCGAAGCACTCAAGTGGTCACATAAGGACCATGAGTGGGGCTCGGCCGTACCCGTTAGATCTAACCCTCGTCCCTAATTAAGTATTAATGGCATCTCAATATCTAGTTTAAGCTCACATGATCTAGTATTTTCTAGGCATTTCTTAAAGCTCATCATATTGCACTCACCACGAGTGCTTCTCGCATTCTTTTGTATTCTCAAATCATTTTGCACTCGGTACTCGTTCTCACCAAGAGTGCTTCTCGTATTTTTTTTACCATTTGTAAAAATTGTAATATGTGTAACATGTATTTCACCCCCGAGAGTTATAAAACCAAAAACAATTAAAGAAAAGGGGGAGCATGAACTCACAACTTTGCGTTCCTGCGTCGTAAACTTCACCAGATTTGCTTATCTAGCGTCGTGACCTATACGTGTTTTCTTAACATTAGTCACTAGACTTGTATCGCACAAGTACATTCACTATCTCTTGTGTACGTATTCTTGTGTTAAAAATAACTTATATTTTTAACTAAGTGTCTTACTTATATTATTTTCTCGAAAATAATTATAAGTTTCTTGTATTTTGCACTTTGCACTTGAATTATGTATTTTGCCTAAGTATGGTGTATGTGTATTTTTGTGTTTTCACTTCTCATGAGTATTTAGTGTATTCTTAAGTCCTAATACACTATCAAGTATAATACATACTACATACACTTAGCACAAAATGTGGCGATCAATAAATATATATTTTTCCTCACAAATATACATACTTATATCCTTTCAGTTTAAATATACAAAATTGGGCTGTTTTCGGCATTTTAATAAAATAGTTATCTTATTCCAAAAATTCACAAATTTTTACAAAACGTCTTAAACGATCCAAAAATTATTGTGTAAAAATATCGGGGTCCAAATCATTACCAATATTTTATAGAAAATCATTTTCCGGGCTGAACTCAGATTTATCTTTTTCTAACTGCAGTCCACGGAATAATTTATTTAACATTCATCGTAAGTCCGATTTATGAAATCCCAGTGGGACAATTACAAATACATCGGTGGTCATCTACGGTAAAAATTTCATGATCTAACTCTACACAGGTTTCAAGGTATGACCAAAAAGGTAACATCCATTTTCTGCTGTAATAATTCAGCTTTAGTTGCTGTTAGAAATCGACACTTTAAAAATAGAAAACGAGGTCCAAAAATTATGATTCCAGTGCCATTAGAACCGTATTTCATAGTACATAAATCTAGACTTCAGAAAATACCTTTTTCATTTCATTAAGGACCTGTTACAGTCGGTTAAAGTCGGCTGAAAGTGCGATTCAGCATGCTGTTTAGGGGTTAAATGTTACTAAAACGCGCACATACGTTCGCCATCCTTTCTAATATGATTAAAATCAGATCATAAGTTTGTTACAGCAGATTATGGTTTGTTTATTTCAGATTTTTCATGATTTCAATCATCATTTAACCATACCTCTTCTCTAGTTTGTTTAAACTTCAAGACTTGTTCATGTTCTTTAATGTGCTTGTGTTTTTTATCTTTAAACATCATTAACCACTTCAATAACAAGTAAAACACAAGGATCTAAGTGCTTACCACTAGCACAAGGCTAGGGGAGTTCAAGAGCATAAAAGTGGTGGATAAAAGAAGATGAGAGTGGTCCTTCCACTTCCGAGAGCACCAAGCTTCGTTGTATACCTTGTAGCACCTTTGTATACTCTTGAAATGGTTGAAGATGGTTGAATGATGATGATGGTGGTGTGCCTTTGGTTCAGCCGAAACCAAAGAAAGGAAGAGAGAAGTTTGAGTGAGAGATGAAGATGAAGATGAATGAAGGAATATGATAGTCTTGTGGTTTATAAAGGAATCCCCCAACATTTCTATACCTAGAGGATAATGTGTTTCATGAAGGACTAACATATCTAATTAACAATTCAAAATAATCTAGGTGTGGGGTTCCAAGGTTGTAACCGGTTTTGAAGGGGGGGGGGTGTTAGTTTGATTTCAACTTCATAGTTAGAGTTTAGTTAGTTTAGTTAGGAGGTTAAACTAACTACTAGTGTGTTATGGTGTGTGATGAAATATATAGTGTGTTAGGGTTCGGGGACCCTAACTAGCTTAGAAAAATAAAAACATTGCTTCTAGCAATATTTTGGTGTTCCGGGTAATGTCCGGTTGTTTGGTTAAATACCGATTCGTTTAAGTGCTTAATTACACCGTTTAGTGTCTTTCAAATATCTTTTGTGACACTTTCAATTCCCGACACTTAGGGAAGTATTCTGGATGATAAATCATCATTTCTGCATAATATTACAGTGTCATATTACTGATTATAGCTGATGTGTGTAAAATGCAACATATAAATTACATCAAATAAGGCATAAAACTAACCCTTTTTTAGTACTAATGTTGGAAAAAGTGTGCTTTTGTCTTCCTTTTGTATTTTCAGGATTAAATGAGCTCAAATTAACAAAAGAAGCAAAAAGACATCAAAATCTAACATAAATACAAGAAAAGGAACAAGACGTGACATGCCCGACCCCTTGACAGCATCTCCCAAAGCAAAAACAAGAAGAAAGCTGAGCATGGGGCTGTGCCCAGCTGAGCATGGGGCTGTGCCCAGCTCGACACGGGGCATGCCCAGCTCGACACGGGGCGTGCCCAGCTCAACACGGAGCCGTGCTCAGCGAGCACGGGGCAGTGTCTAGGATGGTCAGCCCTGGCACAAAAGACAAACTTGTAGAAGCTTCTATTGCCCACCACGGGGCCGTGTCCAGTGAACACGGGGGCGTGGCGAAAGTACAGCAGGCGCATTAATTGTAATTGCGAATTACAATTAATGAAGAGAGAGAGTGTCAGACAGGCACGGGGCCGTGTCCAGCGGACACGGGGGCGTGTGGAGCTAATAAAGACAAACTGTATTAATGAAGAAAGAGAAAAGGGTGGACACGGGGCCGTGTCCAGCGGACACGGGGCCGTGTCCAGGCTTCTGTACAGGCTATAAATAGGAGTGCTTGGCTCAAGCTCAAACCATCCCTTGGCACACCACCTCTCTCACACTTCATCCACCACCCACCACCATCACAACACCATCATCCACCACCATCATCCATTGTCCATCGTAGAGTGTGTGAGTCGTCTCGGGATCCAAGATTGATCGTAAGAGTTCTTGACAATCAAGGCCATGTTTGCCTAAGTCTCTTACATCACTTGGTGAAGACAAAGTGTCTAGTATAATACTTTTTATTTCTAATCTTTTGCACTTTTTATTTGGTTTTGTATTAATGACTTTAATAACTAGTTACTTATGTTGAAGGTGATCTTTCCTTATCGTTTGTCCGTGGTGTCTTGGCATTATTTTACTGTCTATATAAAATAAAGGATTTTCACCATTCATATCTCCACGGTCTATATGGAGATATGTTGGCTACCTGGTAGGGGGTTAAGGGAACGGTTTGGTAAAGGTCTTGCCATTGTTCAGCGTTTAGAGGTCCTGCAATGGACCTGGGTCAAATTTAGTAGGACCTCCTTCAATACTTCACGGTATTGGATGGCGGGGGTCCAAACTCTTTGATCCCCTCATAAGTTAACTACTATTAATACTATAACCCGGCTATTTAGGACTGTATCCCTGCTGACTCAGACTACTTAGCCGAGGGTAACGTCACCGCCAAAAGCGGGGCCTACCACAATACTGCATTAATAACTTAATTCATTATCTTCCAATAATCCACCCTTTTAGGATTGTATCCCTGCTGACTCAAACTACTGGGGTGAGGGTAACGTCGCCTTCAAAAGAGGGGCCTACTACAATAACTAAGATAATCTCTTAATTATGTGCAAAAGTGCGGAAATAATCAAAGGTTATACTAGATACGAGTCGGAACCAAGTGATTCATCTTGTCTATCTGTTTTTATTTTTATTTTTATTTTCAGCATTTTAGTTAGTTTTATTTTTCTTAGTTTAAAACATTTTTCTAAACTTTTATTTTGGTTAGACGTTGAGGATAAACCGGTACTAAAAGCTCTTGTGTCCTTGGACGACCTCGGTATCTTACCAACGCTATACTACACTCAACGATGGGTGCACTTGCCCATATGTGTGTTTAGTGTTAGTGAAATATCGTATTTTATAAATTTAAAACTTGGCTAAAATAAGTGTTAAAAAGGGCTTAAAATATACACCTAATATATATAACACTTTATCGCAAATCAATAGCTGAATTTAAATAAATTATGCGCTTAAAGTGCATTTCGGGTGCTATTTAGTGCGTAATTTAACTTCCGGAATGCCCATATTAAAACCCTTGTATGTACTCTTGGGTTTTAATGCATTCTTGACGTTGGACCTACACCTAGGCTCCAATTCTAATGTCTGACTGCTTTCTGCAGTTCTGTTGACACGATGTGTCTTACCGGTGAGTTTACTAATATTTTTAACGCAACGCTATCATAAAGTAATTCTTGTAGCATACATCATGCATGAATTCACTTGCATGGAATTCAGAAATTTATTTTTCTGGTAATCCAGATCATGCACAGTCATTCAAGCACAAATTACTGTTCATTTCGTGTACGGAAAAGAATTTCGTCCCGAAATTCAAGCGATGACATCGGTCGCAGGGGAGTTGTGAAACTAATATGGTCACTTAGATTCATGATTTGTCGTTATGTTCCCATGAAATCTCTGGGTCATGTCATGAATTCTATCATGCTCAAGTAAGTCGATCATGAATTTTCTGTGTCTTGTAGACTCTTGGTCCCTAACCTCAACGGGTTTCTATAGTATTATGGACTCTTGGTCCAAAACCTCAACAGGTTTCTATAGTAATTCTTGTCATTTGTCATTGACGTGGATCTTATTTGTGGGAACAACGACTGTTCCTTGAGTCAGACTCCTCTAACGATTAGAAACATGAATGTGTCGCGATCACTACTGATCTTTTTCTGGGAGTTTCATCTTGTAAAAAATGGTTCTGATCCCTACACCGGGGGTTCAACCTTTTCGTTTTCCAACTTACACTACGCCTTCTCTAGGCGAGGCTCTCATTAAAGCCATACTTCTTGTCTCAAATTCTTTCGACTTCTGCCGCTCATCGGCGCTATCTTTCTGTATTCTGCGGGCTGTCCTGATATGATCACATATCTGAACGATCTTGCCTCCAGTTTTCCTGGGTCATCTCGGGCCAGTTGATTGTTTATTTCTGGTCTCCGTTCAACATGACGGGAATTGACTCATTATGTTCCGTCTAAAGCTTTACATGAAGCGGTTTAGACGGCGGTGTGATAGATACCGTTGTAGGAAAACTCCACTAAGGGCAAGTGAGTGTTCCGACTTTTCATTAAAGTTTATCACACAAGCACGTATTGTGTTCGTACCGTCTGCATCGTTCAGCAGCTCAGTTCATATTCGAGTTCTTACGATCATCGGTGTGCTGCAACCCTTGTGATCAGTAAAGATCGTGCAGCGTTTTCTTTCAGGTAATGACATCCAGTTTGCGGCGCGCAATTACTGTATCTATCTCAAGGTCTTTTCTCATGATTCCTTAATCAATGTGCCGCATATGCAATGTTGTGGTCTCGTTGCATCGACATACAATCAAGACTTTGTCGAGAGGCGTCACATAATTGCAACTCTAGCTCCTTAGCACTTGGTTGTAGGGTTGGCATGAATTTCGTTCTTATCCACCATGTATCTTAAAGTTCTCCATTCGCGAACTCGAAATCCGCTTTTCGTCATCATTGCACATAACTGTGCTTTCTCTAAGAGTTGCAAGGTAAATTGCAGCTGTTGCTCACGACCTTCCTTGGTCGTTGGCCATATAAGAATGTACTCAATAAGTATATGACTTATCCAGGTATGGCTTACACGTTCGATTCATGAGGTCCATGAATATTGTCGATGCATGTGTTAAGCCAAATGATACGACAAGGAACTCGTAATGCTTGAAGCGATTCCTAAAGGTCGTTTTAAGGATATTTCCTTCTTGTATTCACCGTGGAGGATATCTTGTTCTCAAATCGATCCTTGAGTGGTAACTATGATCTTATGATTTGTCTGTTTTATGTCATCAGTCCTTGGCAAAGGATTCTGATTTTCAATTCTCTGGAATTTATGCAAAAATGGAACTGTCAACTTTCTCCTCAAGTCCTTATCTAAGGATGTTATGTCCTTAATTTCCTCTGTCTAGCTGCTCTTGCGGTTATATCAGAGGTTTATGCTTTGCGGACGAAGCCAGTCGGTAAGGCGTCATTCGGCGCTGATGCCCCTTCCGGCACGAGGTTCATCACAAACTTCTCTTATCGTTGTGGAGGTATTCCTGGCAGGTCTTCAGAAAAGGCTACTGGAACCTCTTCCGTCACGGGGATGTTCTCAGGCTCTGTAGTCTACTCGGAGGCGTTTCTATGCCTCTTCGACCAATGAGGGATGTCGTAGATCTGCCGCCCTGTGGGGTCTAGCATCCTTGCACCTATCGCAGGAAATTTGGGTTTCATCAATCGCAAGAGGGAAGCGTCTAATTTTCTCATATCGAACGACTTCAGCTGTATACTTGGATTTCCGATCCATGCTGACTATCATATTATGACTTCACGAGTCAATGGTAACAGAAGGCTTCGGCCCTCTGAGTCCCTAAATACAATCCTTAATCACTTCGACTGTTTTAAACTAGCCTTCTATATGTCCATTTCTAAAGAATACGGGACGTCTATTTTATTTGAAACTAGGCCAAGCAGCCTCTTATGTTCTAAGCATGCAAGGTTAGAGTTGATGCCAGTATAAATCAGAAACAGATGCATAAGGTACCCGTAACCGCATCTGAATCCTGACGCGCTTCACGAGCTTCGATCGTGAAAACCCTTCCTTGCTTGCTTCTTCCTAGGGCAATCTTTCCTAAAGTGCCCTGCTTCACCACATTTGTAGCAACCTGGTATTCTCTTATTTCTTCCATCTGGGTCCTTCGCCCAACAGGCATCCTTGCTGTGCCCTTCTTTTCCACACTTTCCGCACTTAGGCCTCGGACATCGACCTTCATGGTGAAAATTGCATTCTCCGCACTTCGGCTTAGTCCCCGAGTATATTTTACCACCAGCCTTATTAGTGGCTCCATTAGTTTTCCTATCATGCGGCGGTTTTACTTTCTTTCCCTTGTTTGCTTTAGAGTTTCCATAGTTGACTTGGGTGCTCATCTTTAGGTGTGAGGACTTCATCTTCTTGTTGCTTGACGACTCCACATGAGTCTCTTTCTTGTTATCCTCAGATTCCGAAAATTTTCCCGCACGTAGAGCTTCTTCAGTAAGAGTGACACTCATAACGATAGCCTCTGCAATGGTTGAGGGCTTTGAGGTAGTAACCATGCTCCTGATCTGAGGTGCAAGTCCCCAAATGAATCGTTCAACCCTTTTAAATTCTGGTTTGACTAAGTAGGGGACGACCCTAGACAAGTCGTGAAATCGTTTGACGTATTCAGGAATCTTCGGTCCGTCCATTTTTAAGTTCCAGAACTCCACCTCAAGCTTCTGGATTTCAGCGCTAGAACATTATTTCTTTTCCATCATTTCCTTGAGCTCGTCCCAGCTCAGAGCATAAGCAGCATCTGCACCAAGGGTCTGAACCTGAAGGTTCCACCAGGAGAGTGCGCCATCCAAAAATAACCCTGAGATATAGGTAACACTCTGTTGAGGTGAGCAGTTACTCATTCTTAGAATGGAGTCAGTCTTTTCTGTCCAACGAACAAATGCAACGGCGCCTCCTGTTTCGTCAAAGTTCAATGGTTTGCAGTCCAGGAACTGCTTAAAGGTGCAACTAGTTGGAGGGTTATTTTCAGTAGTGCCACCGCTGTGTTCAGAGCGGAGGGCTTCATGTCGTGCAATTTCCTGCGAGATGCGTTCTTGCAGCTCGGCTTCTGTCCTTGGCAACGTACTGGTGTTTGTGTCTCGCCTGGGCGGCATTCTCTTCTGCCAAAATGGTATGAAGTAGGTTAGACAACATTCCAATTGTCTATGAGATACATAGCACCATAAACCATTATGTAATCACCCAGTTTCACACGTATATATAATCAGTGTATGAGCGAGGAAACAATTACTGAGCCTTCACATAGGCTTGCCAACTTGGCTTATTGTTTGTAATAACATGAACTCGAGGTTACATCGCCTCGGTCATTTAGGTTTCAGTTATTTCCTGCTATATTAGCTTTACTGGTGCGTATATTTCCCCTTTGATGGGGTTGTTTGTGTGGAGGTGATAGGGAGTGTATCGTCGCTGATTCTTTTTGAATGTCATTCCACCTCTCTTGCTTAAATATCGTTTTCTCAAACGTCTCGTTTGCAGGTAGAAGTGTCAGTCACGAAGTAGGCTAAGACAGGCTTCCTACTTTCTAACGTGCTAAAGCACTAATCTATGTGTTGTTCTACCAGATGAAGGTGAGGACACCTATAGATTAATTTTGTATGGTTTTCATTAGCTTGACCCGCAGAGTCCACCAGGATTTATGTGCACTACAAGTCGTTATTACGTGGGCCCCCGTAATAATAAATTGTCTTGCACAGTTACCCCAAATTTTCTCTCGTTCAAGCAGATGATCGATCAAGGAGGGGACACTACTGTCCTTATACCTCTGTCATGGAAAGGACCTTTGCGATGGTCCACGCGCTAACATTCGTTATCGTTACGCGCGTATAGGCACGATGATTAGATGGAATAGGAATAGAGAGAATTCCTAGTTGTTGGAGGGACACCTTCGAGATGAATACTTCATCTTCCTTTTCTGTTCAAGTATGTCGTCAATCTCGCTTCACATAAGCCGCAGGGATCTCATCCCGTTGATTGGGAATTCGTTCAAGGTTGCCGCCTCTGCCTCGTCATCATCGCCGTAGTCTGGCATCTTCACGTTCGAGAGGGAAGATCAGCCATCTCCTACGGAAGCAAGCTCAGCATCTTGTTTGGTAATCACTCCCAGCCATGAGCTTTGCAAAGGACGCGGGGTCGGTAGCTTCATCGTGCGAGTCACGTACAGTAATAGGAGTCGGAGTCGATCGTATCTTATTCACGTCAATAATCATTCCGTACACTTATTTGTATGTATGTATATCAATAACATATTTGCTACTTAGCATAATCAAGCAATTTAATTCATTATATCACGTATAACTCTCGTTTTTTTTTTGGGGGTCATTTTGTTTTTGGCAAGTCTAACTCGTGTAGACTATGCTTTGGTTGGCGCCTTATTTTAAAGGTATTCCTCACTAATATCCTTGCCTTGTCACTTTTTGAAAAGTGTCTGACTTGTGGATCTTGGCGCTTTCGTGAATGCAATGAAAACCTTTTTGTAAAATGTTTTCGTGAGAGAACTCTAGTGATTGTAGTCTAGACTCGAGAAAGAATCCTCGTTCACTACAATCGAAGCTCTGATACCAAACTGTCACACCCTGTCTTTTGCGGAAGCGTACGATGTGTGACTAGTTTGTTATCATTGCATTCAATCATAATAGACAGCTACATGATCAAAACTATGTTCATCCATTCATGAAAATTTGAGTATTACAAATACTCGTTATTTAAGTTTTAAAAACACAACCTTCGTCTAGGTTACAATTCAACAAAAGTGGATGACATCTAAACTTGAAGTCTACTTCTAGCTATGACACTTGCGCCCAAGATCCATCCTGTCACCTGAAATACATGTAATTTTTGGAAAACATCAACATAAACTTGAGCGAGTTCATGCATTCTTGTATTTCACGTTTGTATACTTTGTATGAAAACATAGTGTGTGTCATGTATAATTCAAGTTTTTCTTGAGTACCCCACGTACTCAAGTATAATTCCCGTTTTCTTGAGTACTCCACGTACTCAAGTATCATTCAAGTTTTCTTGAGTACCCCACGTACTTCAAGTATAAATAAAGTTTTCTTGTGTACCCCACGTTTTAAATGATTGTTTATACAAGGACATTAAGGCACGTGAGGACATAGGGAGCTTTAGTATATTCTCCTTCAAGGCATGTGAGGACATAGGAAGCATTAGTATTGGCTCCTTTAACTGTGTCGATTACCCTCGACTGTGTCGATTAACCTCGACTGCGCCAATTTCCCTTGACTGTGTGATTACCCTCGACTGTGTCGATTTACCTCGACTATGTCGATTTGCCTCGACTGGGACACCGAAGCACTCAAGTGGTCACATAAGGACCATGAGTGGGGCTCGGCCATACCCGTTAGATCTAACCCTCGTCCCTAATTAAGTATTAATGGCATCTCAATATCTAGTTTAAGCTCACATGATCTAGTATTTTCTAGGCATTTCTTAAAGCTCATCATATTGCACTCACCACGAGTGCTTCTCGCATTCTTTTGTATTCTCAAATCATTTTGCACTCGGTACTCGTTCTCACCAAGAGTGCTTCTCGTATTTTTTTTTACCATTTGTAAAAATTGTAATATGTGTAACATGTATTTCACCCTCGAGAGTTATAAAACCAAAAACAGTTAAAGAAAAGGGGCAGCATGAACTCACAACTTTGCGTTCCTGCGTCGTAAAATTCACCGGATTTGCTTATCAAGCGTCGTGACCTATACGTGTTTTCTTAACGTTAGTCACTAGACTTGAATCGCACAAGTACAGTCACTATCTCTTGTGTACGTATTCTTGTGTTAAAAATAACTTATATTTTTAACTAAGTGTCTTACTTATATTATTTTCTCGAAAATAATTATAAGTTTCTTGTATTTTGCACTTTGCACTTGAATTATGTATTTTGCCTAAGTATGGTGTATGTGTATTTTTGTGTTTTCACTTCTCATGAGTATTTAGTGTATTCTTAAGTCCTAATACACTATCAAGTATAATACATACTACATACACTTAGCACAAAATGTGGCGATCAATAAATATATATTTTTCCTCACAAATATACATACTTATATCCTTTCAGTTTAAATATACAAAATTGGGCTGTTTTCGGCATTTTAATAAAATAGTTATCTTATTCCAAAAATTCCCAAATTTTTACAGAACGTCTTAAACGATCCAAAAATTATTGTGTAAAAATATCGGGGTCCAAATCATTACCAATATTTTATAGAAAATCATTTTCCGGGCTGAACTCAGATTTATCTTTTTCTAACTGCACTCCACGGAATAATTTATTTAAAATTCATCGTAAGTCCGATTTACGAAATCCCAGTGGGAAAATTACAAATACATCGGTGGTCATCTACGGTAAAAATTTCATGATCTAACTCTACACAGGTTTCAAGGTATGACCAAAAAGGTAACATCCATTTTCTGCTGTAATAATTCAGCTTTAGTTGCTGTTAGAATTCGACACTTTAAAAATAGTAAACGAGGTCCAAAAATTATGATTCCAGTGCCATTAGAACCGTATTTCATAGTACATAAATCTAGACTTCAGAAAATACCTTTTTCATTTCGTTAAGGACCTGTTACAGTCAGTTAAAGTCGGCTGAAAGTGCGATTCAGCATGCTGTTTAGGGGTTAAATGTTACTAAAACGCGCACATACGTTCGCCATGCTTTCTAATATGATTAAAATCAGATCATAAGTTTGTTACAGCAGATTATGGTTTGTTTATTTCAGATTTTTCATGATTTCAATCATCATTTAACCATACCTCTTCTCTAGTTTGTTTAAACTTCAAGACTTGTTCATGTTCTTTAATGTGCTTGTGTTTTTTATCTTTAAACATCATTAACCACTAAAATAACAAGTAAAACACAAGGATCTAAGTGATTACCACTAGCACAAGGCTAGGGGAGTTCAAGAGCATAAAAGTGGTGGATAAAAGAAGATGAGAGTGGTCCTTCCACTTCCGAGAGCACCAAGCTTCGTTGTATACCTTGTAGCACCTTTGTATACTCTTGAAATGGTTGAAGATGGTTGAATGATGATGATGGTGGTGTGCCTTTGGTTCAGGCGAAACTAAAGAAAGGAAGAGAGAAGTTTGAGTGAGAGATGAAGATGAATGAAGGAATATGATAGTCTTGTGGTTTATAAAGGAATCCCCCAACATTTCTATACCTAGAGGATAATGTGTTTCATGAAGGACTAACATATCTAATTAACAATTCAAAATAATCTAGGTGTGGGGTTCCAAGGTTGTAACCGGTTTTGAAGGGGGGGGGGGGTGTTAGTTTGATTTCAACTTCATAGTTAGAGTTTAGTTAGTTTAGTTAGGAGGTTAAACTAACTACTAGTGTGTTATGGTGTGTGATGAAATATATAGTGTGTTAGGGTGTTCGGGGACCCTAACTAGCTTAGAAAAATAAAAACATTGCTTCTAGCAATATTTTGGTGTTCCGGGTAATGTCCGGTTGTTCGGTTAAATACCGATTCGTTTAAGTGCTTAATTGCACCGTTTAGTGTCTTTCAAATATCTTTTGTGACACTTTCAATTCCCGACACTTAGGGAAGTATTCTGGATGATAAATCATCATTTCTGCATAATATTACAGTGTCATATTGCTGATTATAGCTGAATTTAAATAAATTCTGCGCTTAAAGTGCGTTTCGGGTGCTATTTAGTGCGTAATTTAACTTCCGGAATGCCTATATTAAAACCGTTGTATGTACTCTTGGGTTTTAATGCATTCTTGACGTTGGACCTACACTTAGGCTCCAATTCTAATGTCTGACTGCTTTCTGCAGTTCTGTTGACACGATGTGTCTTACCGGTGAGTTTACTAATATTTTTGACGCAACACTATCATAAAATAATTCTTGTAGCATACATCATGCATGAATTCACTTGCATGGAATTCAGAAATTTATTTTTCTGTTAATCCAGATCATGCACGGTCATTCAAGCACAAATTACTGTTCATTTCGTGTACGGAATGTACGGAAAAGTGACGGTTGTCACAAACCAAACATGTTTAAGCAATCAGCGGAAGCATAGTATTGTTTAAATAACCAAAACATAGTTTAAAGTTCAAATGTTAAGTACGGGACATAACAGTCCATATCCCACAATGACCTCCTCCTCGTGCAAGCTCCATAGCATCTAACGACCTGCAAGGCATGTAACAACAAGTCAACAACAAAGTTGAGCGAGTTCACAGTTGTTTGTTTAGTTTTACAAGTTTGTTTTGAAAACTATAAGTTGTTTCGTAAACCACGATGTAGGATCGGTTTTGACACCGTACGATTGCGTAACGAACGTTCGACGTGCGGAATCCGTGAACGTGCGTGACCGAACACACAAGAACGTACAAATAACGTGATTCTATTGATATGATGTCGTGTACAAAGCCGTGAATCACGTGGAGAGACTTTCTCTCTCTAGACTTTCTCTCTCTAGGATTAGATCTCTAAATCTCCAAATGAGCCAAAAGTCTTAAACTTTACAACTAAAGCTCCTATTTATAGGCACAAGGTTATAATGAGAAATCTCATTATTTACAAAATTGCCACCTTGCCTTTACTAACTAGTAACATCATCAAGTCTTCCATTCTTCGGTTTCTACGACGATTTTGATTGATGGAGGCGATAGACACTTAATGCACTAACGGACTCCCCCTTGGATATTGCCGTAGTCAATCTCGTAGCATCTTGTCTTTCTCGATCTTGAACAGAATCCCCGTGGATCTGTCTTCGAGCTTCCGTTGCTCCCCCTCTCGGTAGTCTCTTTCTTCAGGCTCCCCCTTTCGTCAAGCTTCCGTGCTTTTGAGATCGACACCTGGATTTCCGTATACAAGCTCCTCCAAAAAAATTTATCTGGCTTTTTAAATCCACGCTTCCTCTTGCGTTGAGCTTGTCTTCAGACTCCCCTTTAGACTCAGCTGTCGGGATCGTAGTCTGGCTTTCGTCGGTTCACAAGTTCAGGATCAATTCTTGGCTTTGTTCTGCATCTGCTCAGGATTTGAAACCCGGTTAACCTGCACATCCTCTACCTCAACATAAGTTTTACAAATTTATAACACTATGATTTAAGAAACTTACTGGTAGACATCATTAATTCATCAATCTGTATAGTTACATCAAGTTCAAACGAATGACCTTGATTAACTAACCACACAATCTTTCAAAACATTTGTATATGACATTCAAACTTTTCAACATATTCTCCCAACCCAATTCATCATGTTTAGCACTTGGAATTTTGAATATCAACTCTTCAACATCAGTTGTCGAAAATCTTTTTGGCTTTTTCAAAAAAATTATGCTAAAAGACACTAAAATCTTTTTGGATTTTGAGTTTAAAGAAATGCAGTAAAGAAATATATACAAACAATATTTTTGTGAGTTTGTGTTAGAGGATCATATCAGTTCATGAGACAAATCACTTGCACCGTTGAGCTTTAATCATTTTAAAGTTCTAAACGATTCACCTTGATTGTCGATATACTGATCCATCTTAAATCCTCACACAAATTTCAATTTACTCAGGATACGATTTAGATGTCTTATGAACTTAGCTCATTCATGTGTCCCACCTCTTGAATATACTCCCGTATCCAGAATCCCAATATTCAGTCTTACAGGTGAGTATACTACAATGATATATGTACATAAATTAGGTAATGCGAGGGCCGAGGGATCTCAGGTCGATACTTCCGTATGCGCAGAGACATATCAGCTTCGACTTTACGGTATGTCCCCTTTAGAGGATCTTTTAGCTACAACAGCAGCGACTATCAATTTTATTGTTTCATCTGCATGCTTAGGGTTTATGCTATGTTTCAAGCATTTGTGGAAAGTATTATCCAAGGACTAGGTCAGAACTTCCATTCAGCAGAAGTCCCGGAATAATACCCCAGACATCATTGAGTATAAAAACCTAGTATATCAGAATACGAGACCTTTCAAACGAGATTTCAGGGGTTACCTATATATCCAAGTAGTGTTCCCCACGAATTTCACAAGTTTGAAATTTTAGGTTTACATCCCGAATAAATCTACTAAATGTGTGAAAACCTATCGAAACATCATCAATGAAGCCGTTTATCACATTTGACATTTCATATCTTTAGCATGCTGTGATAGTTCACTGATTTACTATCATTTCCTCTTTTTCACAACAAAACTCATTTTTGCTTTTTCAATGTTTTTGGCATTTTCAAATTTTCTATTTTTTCCAAAATTTTTCTCCCCCTAAAATCAAAATATGTTTCAATTTTGATTTTCAAGGAAAATTTGAAAACAAACTGACAACCGATATCGAATTACTTCAATTCGCCATCCACTTGGTATAAACAATCAGAACTCCCCCTGTCAACAAACTATTTTCCCATTATGATTTCAAAACACTTAAGTTTGTTTTAATCAAATGATTTTTCCGGAAAATTAGTTTTGTTTGACTTTTCACAAACTCGGGGATCATTTCATCACATTGTTTTCTTTTAATCACTTGTCGGAAAGAT
This sequence comes from Helianthus tuberosus, assembly GCA_030545235.1. Classification (NCBI taxonomy): domain Eukaryota; kingdom Viridiplantae; phylum Streptophyta; class Magnoliopsida; order Asterales; family Asteraceae; genus Helianthus; species Helianthus tuberosus. The sequence continues at coordinate 152,755,116 of CM060393.1, forward strand.
AAATCAAGTACAACTTAATGTCCTTGATTAATCTTTTGTAATTCGAAATATCACAGTTACCAACCTGTGAATTTCTCAAGAAAGATGACGATACCTGCTTCACACTTACCAACCTGGAAGCTCCGGCAAGTCAGGTTTTTCATTTGAAAAGATCTACCCAAGCCTGACCAGCCTTGGGTTTGACAGTTTTTACCTCAATTTGTGGCTCCTCTGATTTTACCGAATCAGAATCATTACCAGAACATGGCTTGTCTGACTTTGACCTGTCAGATTCATTGCCTGATGGTGGCTTGTCTGACTTTGACACATCAGATTCATCGCCGACCATTTTCTTCTTCTTCTTTTCTTCTTTCGTCCTCAGATTTGTATCCGATGAATTCGTCTTGCTTGACTTTGCAATCGAGTTAGTTGATTCATCAGAACTCTTATTCAATCTGTCCGGTGAACCCGAAGACAAAATTTTCTCCAAATATTCTCTTGCCTTCTTCCTCTTCTTCCTCAGTCTGTCTTTCTGCCCCTGAGAAAGCTTCACTTTCTTTTCTTGAACTTTAGGTTCTTGAACCTTCTGTTCTTTGGGCTTGACGTTGACTGGTTTCTTTGTCAATTTCTGAAAATTAACCCTCAATCTTTCATTTGATCTCCTTGGGCAATCTCTGGCAATATGACCTCTGATTTGACAATTATAGCATCTTCTTGTCTCATAACTCCAATTCTGTCAGTTAACAGCAATGTGTCCTCTCACACCACAGGTGTAGCACACTCTATTATCGTACCATTCACCACTTTCACACCATATGCTTAGATCATAACATTGTCTGGCTTTGTGGTAATCATCACTCTTCTTGAAAACTGGTTTTGGCTTTGAAGCACTGTGGTCAAACCTGCACCACTTATTACCAACTATTTTTGAGTTTTGATTTTTGAATTTTTGTAATTTTTCATAATGATTGGATGATTTTTTATAACGATTGGATGACTTATCTGATGAGCTTTTATTTTCATTTTTAGAATTTTTCAAATTTTTATCTTTTTGTTTCTGTTCTGCATTCTTCTTAACAGGTTTTTTCTTTGAGCATTCACCTATTTCAGTAGATTGCAAAACAGTATTTTGAAATTTTTCTTGTAAATCTAAAAATATTTTTCTTTTCTTTTCTTTTCTTTTTCTTTTTCATCATCAGATCTTTCATCACAATCTTCAATTTTGACTTTGTCAAAATTTGTGACATTGTCACTTATTGGAACTGAATTGATCGGTTTTGGACAAACATGTGATGTAGAATTCACAAAACCTTTCAATTTACTCTCAAGCTCATCAATTTTATTTCGAGCAAATTCAGCTTCATTTTCAAGTCGAATGATTTTCTGAAGATGAGAATTTATTTCAATCTGTTTCTCAAGATTATTTTTAAAAATAACAGATTTTTCATCTTCTAAAACCTTCATTTGACTTTGAAAATCTTTTTCAATCTTTAATTTTTCATTATCAAAATCTTTTTCTTTTTCTTTAAAATTTTTGTTTTCTAGTGACAAACTTTCAACATTCTTCAAAAGTTTGTCATTTTCAAATCTCAGTTTTTCACAATTCAAGCGCAATTCCAGAATCTGTTCATTATCAGCTTTCTTCTCGTCTTTCAAAGCTTTGTTTTCCAATGTCAAATTCTCCACATCTTTCAAGAGATTGACATTTTCTGCTTCAGATTTTTCGCATTTTTCGCATACAACTTCACATTTTGAAGTTTCATCTTTCTTGGATTCTTCAATCTTTGACGTTCCTGCAAGAAAAATTTTAACCATATCAGCAGGATTCAAATCTTCATTTAAAAAACAACCTCTCTTGTGATCATATTTCATCTTTCTTCTTACATCAATACCATTTTCAATTCTTTTGATTATTTCAAGAAACACATCCAAACTTATGTATTTTGAGCTTCTTTTTAATTTCTCTATCAACTCTTTCTTTTTCTCTTCATTCTCATCATTGCGTTTTCTAAGTTCACTGATGAAATCATAATAACCAAATTTTGAGAACCTAGAATCCTTTTTCAATTTTCCCAAAAATTCATCCCAATCTGATGGTAACGCATCTGCAAACTTAGATATCTTTTCAGCATCTGATATCGTTAAGTAATACATTCCAAAACCTTTATGTAAATCATCATATCGCTTATACGTATCATTAAAGTTCTCATATTTCCTACACGTAAAATGTTCAAATCTTTCAAGCAAAACCTCCTTTTTCTCAAAATGAGAACCACAAGTCCAATTGTTTATTCTTTCAAGATTAGCATTTTCCTTCTCATCAAACATTTTGATTTCTTGGTATTTGTGCCTTGTAAAACACCTCAAATCTCCTACAAACAAACAAACAACTAAGTATTAGGCCTTAACTTGTATTGGAGGTGCAAATTACTTGGACAAATAAATGGGCTGACAACAAATAGTGATTGGGCCGAGATATTATATTGTATCACATGGACTGTTCCTACTTTCTAGCTTCTCTTGTAAACTGATCAACAAAAATGAATGCGATCTGACTGGACCTCCAATTTGAACAATAATATCAATCACATGCAAACCATACTGTTGAATCGAAGACTTTTAATGATTCACATGTAATCTTTTTGATGAGACTTATCAAATATGTGGCCGACAACAGTTACTTAATGGAATATGATTTGGCCGCTGAACTTTAGTCACATGGGTTCTGTCAATTTTGATTCACGAGAACATATATCAAGTTCTAAACAATTTTATGAAATGGATTTTAATTGGACAGCAGATAAAAATTCCACGTGAAGACTGTTGAAATCCTCAAACAAAATGACAACTTTCAAACGGTCACACCCTCAAACTGTCACACCTTCAAACTGTCACACCCTCAAACTGTCACACCTTCAAACGGTAGTGTCAGTTTCAAACTGGAAGGTGTCAGTTTCAAACGGGAAGTGTCATTTTCAAACGGTCAGGACTACTTCAAACGGACCTAAAAACTCGAATTTCTCCTAAACGGCTAGGAGTTTGAATCTGAAATTTGGTAGGGATATAGATCAGGTGTTTTCGCACAACATATCAAAAAATTAGACGATTTGGACCGTAAAAACCAGTTCAATTTGATGAATTTCAGCGAAAAACGTGATAAAAGTGAAAAAAATGAAGAAATAGATGAAATTCAGATCTGAAAACGCTGAAATCTGGTACGAATCAATGTGTTTGATCAGTGCAATCGAGCTCCTGGATCTGATACCACTTGTAGGATTGGTTTTGACACCGTACGATTGCGTAACGAACGTTCGACGTGCGGAATCCGTGAACGTGCGTGACCGAACACACAAGAACGTACAAATAACGTGATTCTATTGATATGATGTCGTGTACAAAGCCGTGAATCACGTGGAGAGACTTTCTCTCTCTAGGATTAGATCTCTGAATCTCCAAATGAGCCAAAAGTCTTAAACTTTACAACTAAAGCTCCTATTTATAGGCACAAGGTTATAATGAGAAATCTCATTATTTACAAAATTGCCACCTTGCCTTTACTAACTAGTAACATCATCAAGTCTTGCATTCTTCGGTTTCTACTACGATTTTGATTGACGGAGGCGATAGACACTTAATGCACTAACACACGAGTTAACCAGTATCTTTGTTTCCCAAACCATATCCATAATCAGTGGGGGCTTCCCCATGTGAACCACTAGACCGTTACCATAACGACAACTGACGAAAGTAAGTTACGCCCTACGTCAATGTCTATCATCATTGACTAAGTGCCCAGATCCATTAGTACACGCCCGTCCTGCAGGCACGGTGTGAGGCTTGTCAACCCTAATAGCGCTAGTAACTAATGACCCGCTCGCCATTGGCCCGACGATTAAGTCGATATAAAAATGAGGGACTTCATGATAGAGTTTTGTCTAGTAAGTTTAAGGTTGTTGTCCTACCCAAGGAGGACGAACGTACGTATTCTACCCAAGGAGAATATGCAGGATTAATATTGGCATCCTACCCATGGAGGATGGTGGTACATATCCTACCCAAGGATGATATGTAGGTTCCGTTTTAATCCATTAACCCATTCCCAACCACCGGGAATCCCATGCCTTAGAAAGTGTGTGAACTTACCTCAATTTGCTCGGTTTGCTAAAATACGTGCTCACAAATATTCAGTCAAAGCCTATAGTATGCACGTATACAAAATCAGTTTATGTTTATAAGGTTTCCCATGCAATCTAATATCACAAAGTGTGCTTGGCAGTTAACATCATGTATCACGTAAACCGTTAATCAAATTCATACAATTCATGCTTCACATAATTGATTTCTCAGTCCATTCTAACATAGTTATCCTTTAACAGACTTAATTGAGTTACTGTGATGGATTCCCAACTTGACAGAACATTCGGCGAAATCCCTTCGGCGAAAACCCCCAGGCAACGAAATCCCTTGGGCGACGAAATCCCAAAGGGTTTTCATCGAACTTCATGTCACACCCCGACCGCGTAAAACAACAAATCGCGGCGGAAACATCGGGGCGTGTTGCGACAGAATTAATTGTCTCATAACCATGGCATACAAAGTTTTATTTATTTATTAACAAAGGGTGTTACATTGTTTCAAACAGGAAATTAACGAGTTCAGAACATAATTAAACATAGTCTATCATCTTTTAAAGTCTCTAAGGCACAGGTCCGCCCTAGTATCATGATCAACATCCTATGGAAAAGCACCTGAAAACACATGTGAAAATAGGTACGTCAGCATAAAAATGCCTGTGAGATACATAGGTTTTGCGAAAATAGGATTCATGACTTGAGTTTAAGAAAATGTTTAATCATGAACCTTGTTATTTGCTTTGTCTTGTAAATCATTTGAAAACAATAAGATCAGATGATATGTATAAGTAAATGTCAGGTTAAATAGATGACCATGTAAAAGTGTGTTTGTATAAGATAAGTTGTTTGTAAATCAATGTCTTGTGAAAAGTATGTTATTTGTATAAAATGTTCTATGTCTCAAACTGAAATGATTCAAATAACGTTACGCCATGTAATATCATACAAACACTTATATATAGGAAGTACCAGCGGCGTATCCACCATGCTTGTATCATATTACACACGCATCGTTACTTAATCACTTAATCAAACCAAACCAAACAATGTAAGAAGTCTATGTTTAACCCAAATGTCAATTGTATTGAATAATATGTCAAAGTGTTTATGTCAAGATGTAATTCATGTCAAATGTCTATGTCAAATATCCATGTCAAATGTCTATGTCAAATATCCATGTCAAATGTCTATGTCAAATATCCATGTCAAATGTCTATGTCAAAATGTCATGTATGGCAAGCGAAATGTCTCAACTAAACCATATGCACGAAAACAAAGTATTGAAGTAAAACTTGGTTTAAATCAAAGCTATGTTTTGTGTAAATGCATGCAACTATTTAATATGAACATTTATGTGGTATTGTGAATATGCATACATCCAAGCCTGGCGACTGTGGTGATAAAACCCTTTAAACAAATTAAAGGTCTATCTGTCTTAATGTCAACGAATTCGGTCATTCCTTTCTGTCCCCTTACCCTGGGATGTCCGGAACGGGAGTTGTCAATTCCTATGGTACCACTACCTACTAACGAACGGCGTAGCTAATGTTAATGGATATATTGTCCCATGTAAACAAACCAAATGTCATAACAAAATGTGAGCATGAGAAAACAATGTACTAAGTATGTAATCAAATGAACATACATAGCGTGAAATGTCATGTAAAACGATGTACTAAGTAATGCACACAATGGGCACACCTAGCAGGAAATGTCATGTAAAACAATGTACTAAGTAATGCACACAATGGGCACACCTAGCATGAAATGTCATGTAAAACGATGTACTAAGTAATGCACACAATGGGCACACCTAGCATGAAATGTCATGTAAAACAATGTACTAAGTAATGCACACAATGGGCACACCTAGCATGAAATGTCATGTAAAACGATGTACTAAGTAATGCACACAATGGGCACACCTAGCATGAAATGTCATGTAAAACAATGTACTAAGTAATGCACACAATGGGCACACCTAGCAGGAAATGTCATGTAAAACAATGTACTAAGTAATGCACACAATGGGCACACCTAGCAGGAAATGTAATGAAATCATGTACTATAGTGTACTAACAAACATAGCCGGTATATGATGTGAAAACAGGAAAGCATGAAAGTAACAAGTAGGCACATGTGTTCCACCCCAAAACAGTTTGGAAAACAGTAAAAGAGGGGTCTATGTACTCACTTGAGATTGCTCAGTTGTATAAAGATAATCACCAAGCAACGCTAAAGATCTCGGAATCAAACGGCACCTAATATAGGTAACTATGTTAATAAACCGGACCTATCTCGGAAGACTGGGTAGCATTAGGGTTTGTAAACCAAATGAGTGTCGGAACTCACGTGATATGGTTTAACAAAGCCTACATGCTAAATGAAACTTAACATAATTGTTTACGACCCATTACGACCCGTTTAGGAAGCTTATGCTACTTTAACGCGTCGTGCGCGTGAAACGCGTTCGGACCGCCTAACTAGTCCTATGACAAGTATTATATGCCTAAACATGTTAAATAATCAGTTATGTGGCAAAAGTTTAGGTTACATATGCTAAATTACCAATTATGTATGAAAAGGGTATTTTGGTAATTTACCTAAGGCATATAAACTACCTATCATACAACTACTTAAACGCCGTGACCATAAGGTATAACCTCGGAAGGTTATTCCCTACACTATGGTCACCTAATGTATTTGGTCGGATCCTAATGATCGACCAAACTGGGTCGGGTTCGAGGTATAAGCGATTTATTAGATCGCTTACCCTACGACCCTAGACAACGTGGTAATCAGTAGGCATAGTCCCAAGGGACTATGACCATCGTGATTACAATCACGTTGCGAAGTTCTAACGAACTTCGCATTGACCATTACTGGTCAACGCTGAAAGTCAAACAAAGTTTGACTTTCTGACTCGAAAAGCAGTAAAATAAGGAAAAGAACGAAAGAATACTTACGAAGGGTCCCCGAATGCTAACCCAGATCAAAATAGCTCAGGTATGAAACGAAGGTTCCAACTTAGAGCTTTCTTAATCAGATTTGTGGGTTTTTGGGGTTGAGGGTGGATGGGTATTTATAGGATATGCACCACCGTTAGGATCGTTTGTCGATTATCGTGCCTTAATCTCGTGCGTACACTTGTCACAAAGGTTATGGAGCCACATATGCTCCTAATCTTAGTGATTAAGCAAGTTGCAAACATGTGGTTGTGGTTTAATTGGTTGCAACTTGTGATAAAAACACTGAATCTGGTCCAGATAGGGGCTCGCGTGACGCTAAGGACCCTCGCGTCACGCTAGGCCCCTGTTTTGGCAGATTTTGCAGAAATGGCCCCTGTACGTGTTTTAAGCGATTTTCGATGCGTTTGAACCCCGTTAACCTCATTTCAAGGCTCTAAAATGAAGTTAAAGTATAGGGAACTCAAAACATGTTCAAAAATATGCCGGATGATGGTTCGTTTGGTCGTACGAACGCGATGTTCGCTTAATTACGACGGAATGCGCATAAGCGCGAAAAACGATCCAAATGACGCAACGAATGGATTTTTCTTAAGGCGAACACTAAAATAAAATGTAGTCATGCTTCCATAAATTTTTGGATGTCCAGATGTATTCAGAACGTAAGTTATGCGTGAAAATGCAAACTTGTGCACTTTTTGACACTTTTAGTCCCTGAATGTCCCAAAAGTTTATTTTAGCACACCGAACCCCTCAAAGCCTATTTCTAAGCTATGTCAAGGATATTTAAGGTGTGTTTAACTTATGGTTATGTTCCGGAATGTTCGTTACAGTTCAAATTGACATACTTTCGCAGTTTGTCATATTTAGTCCCTGTAAGCGAATTAACTTATTTTTGCCATACCAAAGCCTTCAAAACTTATTTCTAAGTTATGTAAAGGTTGTTTAAGGTATGTTGAGTATATGTTGATGTTCCGGAGTATTTCTCGCATTAAACTGAGTACGTTTACGCACTAGTTTGCGTATAATTCTCCAGAAAGCGATGTAGAGTTTGAAATTACATAAAAGTCAAAACATGAAATATGTATAACATAACAAAACAAACATTGGGATCAAATAACATTGTTTTATTGATAACAGAACTGTTCATAGTGATTACAAGCACAGTTGTTACAGTCTCCCCTACTTGTGGAAATTTCGTCCCGAAATTTATTTAGAGGGAACTCGTGGAAAAAGATGTGGATATTTCGCTTTCATTTGGTCTTCGCGTTCCCAAGTAAACTCAGGTCCACGTTTAGCTTCCCAGCGAACTTTGACCAAAGGAATGCGCTTGCGTTTGAGCCACTTGACTTCACGTTCCATGATTTCCACTGGTTTCTCAACAAATTTCAGTGTTTTGCCAACACGAATTTCGTCAAGCGGTATGGAGAAGTTCTCATCAGCTGTACACTTCTTGAGATTTGATACGTGAAAAGTTGGATGAACATTTCCCAGTTCAGGAGGTAACTCAAGTCTGTAGGCTACCTTTCCGATTCTTTCGACGATCTTGAATGGTCCAACGTATCTAGGTGCAAGTTTTCCTTTCTTTCCAAATCTGATCACACCTTTCCAAGGTGAGACCTTAAGTAATACTCGATCACCGACTTGAAATTCAAAGGCTTTGCGTTTTGGGTCCGCGTAAATCTTCTGACGGTTTCTAGCTGCCTGAAGGTTATCACGAACTTTCTTGACCTTGTCAGTTGTCTCTAAAATGAGGGCAGGTCCAGTAAGTTGAGCCTCGCCAATCTCATTCCAGCAGACTGGTGAACGACATTTTCGACCATAGAGAGCTTCGAAAGGAGCCATTCCGATGCTAGTGTGATAACTGTTGTTGTAGGAGAATTCAATCAATTTAAGATGTGAATCCCAGCTACCACCAAAATCGATCACACAAGCTCTTAGCATATCCTCCAGAGTCTGGATTGTTCTCTCAGATTGACCATCCGTTTGCGGATGATAAGCTGTGCTCAGATTAAGTTGGGTCCCCATAGCAGATTGCATGGTTCTCCAAAAATGAGAAGTGAAACGAGCATCTCTGTCAGAAATGATGTTCAAAGGAACACCATGTCGAGCTACAATTTCATCTACATAGATTTGAGCAAGTCTGTCAGTAGGAAAATCCTCGCGGATTGGCAAGAAATGTGCTGACTTTGTAAGACGATCAACGACTACCCAAATGGCATCATGACCTTTCTTTGTGCGTGGGAGTTTGGTAACAAGATCCATAGTAATGTTTTCCCATTTCCAAACTGGGATCTCCGGTTGCTCCAATAAACCAGAAGGACGCTGATGTTCAGCCTTGACCTTTAGACAAGTAAGGCATTTGGATACGTATAAGGCAATGTCTTTCTTCATACCAGGCCACCAATAGTGAATACGAAGATCCTTATACATTTTATCTGAGCCCGGATGAATAGAATAACGAGACTTATGGGCTTCATCCATAAGCAAGGTACAAAGATCATCCTGGCTTGGGACCCACAAACGGTCCATGAAGTAATATGACCCATTGTCCTTTAGTTCCAGAGCAGGTGTTATGTGATAAGGAAATTCCTTATCCATTAAACCCTGTGAAACACAAGATTGCTGAGCTTGAGAAATGCGTTCTTGAATATCAGATCGAGCTTGAATAACAGATTGAACGCGTACACAATGAAGCTTAGTACGTTCCTTACGACTCAATGCATCAGCCACGACATTCGCCTTACCAGGATGGTAGCGAATTTCGCAGTCATAGTCGTTTAAAAGCTCAACCCAACGTCGTTGTCTCATGTTGAGTTCTTTCTGGTTGAAGATATGCTGAAGACTTTTGTGGTCAGTGAAAACCACACATTTTGTACCGTACAAATAGTGTCTCCAGATCTTGAGAGCAAAGACAACTGCACCCAACTCAAGATCATGAGTGGTGTAGTTCTTCTCATGTATCTTCAATTGTCTTGATGCATAGGCTATGACTTTGTTCCTTTGCATAAGAACACAGCCAAGACCCAATTTAGATGCATCACAATACACAACAAAATCATCATCACCCTCAGGCAATGATAGGACAGGCGCATCGCAAAGCTTCTGCTTCAGGTGTTGAAAAGCTTCCTCTTGTCTGAATCCCCAGTAAAAGGGCATTTTCTTCTGAGTTAGAGCAGTTAGAGGAACTGCAATCTTAGAGAAGTTTTCAATGAAGCGGCGATAATAACCCGCTAGACCAAGAAATGAACGAACTTCAGTAGGAGTAGTAGGCGTATCCCAATCCTTAATCGCACTGATCTTGGGGGGATCTACATGAACACCTCGTTCGTTGATAATGTGTCCCAAAAATTGAACTTCTTTAAGCCAAAATTCGCACTTGGAGAATTTGGCGAAAAGTTGCTCTTTCTTCAGGAGTTCCAGAGTAAGACGAAGATGCTGCTCGTGATCAGCTCGCGTCTTAGAGTAAATCAAGATATCGTCAATAAAAACAATGACGAACTGATCCAAATAAGGTTTGCAGACCCTATTCATTAAGTCCATGAAAACAGCAGGAGCATTAGTCAAACCGAATGGCATGACTGTGAACTCGTAATGTCCATAACGAGTACGGAATGCTGTCTTCGGAATATCTTCTTCTTGCACCCGAAGTTGATGATACCCGGAACGCAGATCGATCTTCGAAAAATAAGAAGCACCTTGTAACTGATCAAAGAGGTCGTCGATGCGAGGTAGAGGATATCGATTCTTGATGGTAAGCTTGTTAAGCTCACGATAATCGATACACATCCTAAAGGATCCATCCTTCTTCTTGACAAAAAGAACGGGAGCACCCCAAGGTGAAAAACTAGGACGTATAAAACCTTTGTCAGAGAGCTCCTGAAGCTGTTTAGACAACTCTTGCATCTCCGACGGTGCAAGACGATATGGAGCTCTGGCAATGGGGTTTGCACCAGGTACGAGATCAATGCGGAACTCGACTTGGCGTGCTGGAGGTAGACCAGGTAAGTCTTCAGGGAATACTTCAGAATAATCCCGAACGACAGGAATATCTGAAATAGCCTTACCCTTGCCTTTATCTTCTGTAACATGTGCTAAGAAAGCCACATAGTTCTTCTGCAGATACTTCCGAGCTTTAAAACAAGACATGAGTTTGAGACCACTGGTAGGCTTCTCACCTTGAACTTGCAGGATCTCGCCTGTCGAAAGCGGCACACGAACAATCTTCTTAGAACAAACTATCTCTGCGTGATGCTTGGATAACCAATCCATTCCCACAATAACGTCGAAGCTTCCAAGTTGCATAGGCGCGAGGTCAATAGGAAAAAGATGATCATTTAGGTTCAACTGGCAGTTGCGAAGAACAGAATCAAGAATAATGGGTTCACCACTAGCAACCTCTACTGTCAAAGATTTGCCTAGTTTCGTTCTAGACACGCGAAGCATAGGCTCAAAAGACAAAGACACGAAACTCTTATCGGCACCGGAATTGAAAAGAACAGATGCAGGCTGATTATTAATAAAGAACGTACCGTTCACCACATTATCGTCAGCCTGTGCCTCTTGGGCATTCATGTTAAAAACTCGGCCTCGAGCCGGAGCTGGATTCTGGTTCTGGTTCTGGTTGGCTAGCCTTGGGCACCGGTTTCTATAGTGGGTCAGATCCCCACAATTATAACAAGCACCCGGTGGGTATTGTGGTCGTGCAGCTTGACCCTGTTGCGGAGCAGGAGGCTGAGCAACTTGTTGAGCCGGGTTCTGAACCGCGGGATTCTGAGCAGATCGACAAACATTGGCGAGATGGCCTGATTTCCCACAGTTAGTACAGAAACGGCATGGAAGTTGCGGCTGGTGGTGACTGTTGCATCTATTGCACAAAGGTGCATTCCCTGTATAGGGTTTCTTTGCTGGAAGCTGTGCAGGTTGGTTGAGAGCTGCCTGATTAGCTTGGGCAGTGATAGCAAAATTTTGAGAAGCCTTACGCTTCTTTGACCTCTTCGAAGAACCAGAGTTCTTTCCATTCAAGTTTTGACCTTTCTTGCTATCTTCCTTGTCAGCCGACTGCTTCTTGCCCTTGTCACCCTTCCGGTGTAACTTGTTCTTCCTGATCTGCGACTCAGTCAATGTCGCAGATAACTCGATCGCCTGACGAAGTGTGGCAGGGTTACTACCAGTAAGAATGTCTTGTACCGAGTCAGGTAGGCCATCGATGTATCTCTCGATAGCCTTGTCGAGTGGGGTGACCATTGTTGGGCAAAGCAGACTCAATTCTTCAAACCGATCAGTATAAGCCCTGTGCTCACCACTATCTTGCTTCAAAACATCAAACTCTTTCTCCAACGCTCGCTGTTCATGACGAGGACAGAATTCCCTCATCATAAGGGCTCTAAGTTCAGCCCATGTCTGTGCGAGAGCAACTTCTGCACCTTGGTCTCTCATAACCCCGTTCCACCATGTCAAAGCCCTCTTCTGAAATACGCTCGAGGAGAACTCGACCTTGCGATTATCCGGACACTGCACATGGCGAAAAGTATTCTCTATGCTCTCGAACCACTGAAGAAGCCCAGTCGCTCCCTCAGAACCACTAAACTTGAGTGGTTTAGCCTGGTTAAAATCCTTGTATTTGCACGGACCATTGTTGTTGTTGTTGGCTTGTTGCCATAGAGCAAAGAGATTTGGGAATTGGGCAGCCATCTGCTGCGCAATAATTTCTGCCAGCTCGGCAGTAGCTATCTGGTTCTCGCGTCGAGGAGGCATTCTAACAGAGGAAAACATGAAAAGAAACGAGTGAGATGATTTGATGAAAAGAATGAGATGATAAAAACAAGAATTGCAAACAGCATAGATGGTGGTCATTCGTCCGTATCACAAAGCAAACAAACGACACACAGTGACTAATCAAAGTAAATGGGTCAAAATAATGTATAATGAAGACATGCTCGCCTATAAGTGAACACTCATCCCAAGAATTCCCAGGTAAGCACAACTGGTCTCGCGTCTGGTTGAGATGTATACGAAGTGCTTGCCTAGACAGAAAACCCAGAATACAGGCATTCACCCTTCCAGTTTGCACATGTTCACATTATTTAAAACCCAAAACGTTTGACGGGATTTTTGAAAATTAGAAGGCACAAGGCCAAAACCAAACTTGAAAAGGGTTCAAAACCATAAAATAGAGGGTTCAAAACCTTACAATTGAGGGTTCAAAACCTTGTAAAAATTTATTCAAAAACAGATGATTGTTTTTCAAAAATCGTTTCAGAAAATAATTTGGTTCCTTGTTTTGTTAATCACCTAAGGATAGGTGATGTACATGTTTTAAGATCTAAACACAAGGTAACTTGTGTTAGGTTCCTAGAAAAGTTATAGTCTAGGTCAAAGCATTACTAATAACCTAATTCCCTATAACCATTGGCTCTGATACCAACTCTTCTGTCACACCCCGACCGCGTAAAACAACAAATCGCGGCGGAAACATCGGGGCGTGTTGCGACAGAATTAATTGTCTCATAACCATGGCATACAAAGTTTTATTTATTTATTAACAAAGGGTGTTACATTGTTTCAAACAGGAAATTAACGAGTTCAGAACATAATTAAACATAGTCTATCATCTTTTAAAGTCTCTAAGGCACAAGTCCGCCCTAGTATCATGATCAACATCCTATGGAAAAGCACCTGAAAACACATGTGAAAATAGGTACGTCAGCATAAAAATGCCTGTGAGATACATAGGTTTTGCGAAAATAGGATTCATGACTTGAGTTTAAGAAAATGTTTAATCATGAACCTTGTTATTTGCTTTGTCTTGTAAATCATTTGAAAACAATAAGATCAGATGATATGTATAAGTAAATGTCAGGTTAAATAGATGACCATGTAAAAGTGTGTTTGTATAAGATAAGTTGTTTGTAAATCAATGTCTTGTGAAAAGTATGTTATTTGTATAAAATGTTCTATGTCTCAAACTGAAATGATTCAAATAACGTTACGCCATGTAATATCATACAAACACTTATATATAGGAAGTACCAGCGGTGTATCCACCATGCTTGTATCATATTACACACGCATCGTTACTTAATCACTTAATCAAACCAAACCAAACAATGTAAGAAGTCTATGTTTAACCCAAATGTCAATTGTATTGAATAATATGTCAAAGTGTTTATGTCAAGATGTAATTCATGTCAAATGTCTATGTCAAATATCCATGTCAAATGTCTATGTCAAATATCCATGTCAAATGTCTATGTCAAATATCCATGTCAAATGTCTATGTCAAAATGTCATGTATGGCAAGCGAAATGTCTCAACTAAACCATATGCACGAAAACAAAGTATTGAAGTAAAACTTGGTTTAAATCAAAGCTATGTTTTGTGTAAATGCATGCAACTATTTAATATGAACATTTATGTGGTATTGTGAATATGCATACATCCAAGCCTGGCGACTGTGGTGATAAAACCCTTTAAACAAATTAAAGGTCTATCTGTCTTAATGTCAACGAATTCGGTCATTCCTTTCTGTCCCCTTACCCTGGGATGTCCGGAACGGGAGTTGTCAATTCCTATGGTACCACTACCTACTAACGAACGGCGTAGCTAATGTTAATGGATATATTGTCCCATGTAAACAAACCAAATGTCATAACAAAATGTGAGCATGAGAAAACAATGTACTAAGTATGTAATCAAATGAACATACATAGCGTGAAATGTCATGTAAAACGATGTACTAAGTAATGCACACAATGGGCACACCTAGCAGGAAATGTCATGTAAAACAATGTACTAAGTAATGCACACAATGGGCACACCTAGCATGAAATGTCATGTAAAACGATGTACTAAGTAATGCACACAATGGGCACACCTAGCATGAAATATCATGTAAAACAATGTACTAAGTAATGCACACAATGGGCACACCTAGCAGGAAATGTCATGTAAAACAATGTACTAAGTAATGCACACAATGGGCACACCTAGCAGGAAATGTAATGAAATCATGTACTATAGTGTACTAACAAACATAGCCGGTATATGATGTGAAAACAGGAAAGCATGAAAGTAACAAGTAGGCACATGTGTTCCACCCCAAAACAGTTTGGAAAACAGTAAAAGAGGGGTCTATGTACTCACTTGAGATTGCTCAGTTGTATAAAGATAATCACCAAGCAACGCTAAAGATCTCGGAATCAAACGGCACCTAATATAGGTAACTATGTTAATAAACCGGACCTATCTCGGAAGACTGGGTAGCATTAGGGTTTGTAAACCAAATGAGTGTCGGAACTCACGTGATATGGTTTAACAAAGCCTACATGCTAAATGAAACTTAACATAATTGTTTACGACCCATTACGACCCGTTTAGGAAGCTTATGCTACTTTAACGCGTCGTGCGCGTGAAACGCGTTCGGACCGCCTAACTAGTCCTATGACAAGTATTATATGCCTAAACATGTTAAATAATCAGTTATGTGGCAAAAGTTTAGGTTACATATGCTAAATTACCAATTATGTATGAAAAGGGTATTTTGGTAATTTACCTAAGGCATATAAACTACCTATCATACAACTACTTAAACGCCGTGACCATAAGGTATAACCTCGGAAGGTTATTCCCTACACTATGGTCACCTAATGTATTTGGTCGGATCCTAATGATCGACCAAACTGGGTCGGGTTCGAGGTATAAGCGATTTATTAGATCGCTTACCCTACGACCCTAGACAACGTGGTAATCAGTAGGCATAGTCCCAAGGGACTATGACCATCGTGATTACAATCACGTTGCGAAGTTCTAACGAACTTCGCATTGACCATTACTGGTCAACGCTGAAAGTCAAACAAAGTTTGACTTTCTGACTCGAAAAGCAGTAAAATAAGGAAAAGAACGAAAGAATACTTACGAAGGGTCCCCGAATGCTAACCCAGATCAAAATAGCTCAGGTATGAAACGAAGGTTCCAACTTAGAGCTTTCTTAATCAGATTTGTGGGTTTTTGGGGTTGAGGGTGGATGGGTATTTATAGGATATGCACCACCGTTAGGATCGTTTGTCGATTATCGTGCCTTAATCTCGTGCGTACACTTGTCACAAAGGTTATGGAGCCACATATGCTCCTAATCTTAGTGATTAAGCAAGTTGCAAACATGTGGTTGTGGTTTAATTGGTTGCAACTTGTGATAAAAACACTGAATCTGGTCCAGATAGGGGCTCGCGTGACGCTAAGGACCCTCGCGTCACGCTAGGCCCCTGTTTTGGCAGATTTTGCAGAAATGGCCCCTGTACGTGTTTTAAGCGATTTTCGATGCGTTTGAACCCCGTTAACCTCATTTCAAGGCTCTAAAATGAAGTTAAAGTATAGGGAACTCAAAACATGTTCAAAAATATGCCGGATGATGGTTCGTTTGGTCGTACGAACGCGATGTTCGCTTAATTACGACGGAATGCGCATAAGCGCGAAAAACGATCCAAATGACGCAACGAATGGATTTTTCTTAAGGCGAACACTAAAATAAAATGTAGTCATGCTTCCATAAATTTTTGGATGTCCAGATGTATTCAGAACGTAAGTTATGCGTGAAAATGCAAACTTGTGCACTTTTTGACACTTTTAGTCCCTGAATGTCCCAAAAGTTTATTTTAGCACACCGAACCCCTCAAAGCCTATTTCTAAGCTATGTCAAGGATATTTAAGGTGTGTTTAACTTATGGTTATGTTCCGGAATGTTCGTTACAGTTCAAATTGACATACTTTCGCAGTTTGTCATATTTAGTCCCTGTAAGCGAATTAACTTATTTTTGCCATACCAAAGCCTTCAAAACTTATTTCTAAGTTATGTAAAGGTTGTTTAAGGTATGTTGAGTATATGTTGATGTTCCGGAGTATTTCTCGCATTAAACTGAGTACGTTTACGCACTAGTTTGCGTATAATTCTCCAGAAAGCGATGTAGAGTTTGAAATTACATAAAAGTCAAAACATGAAATATGTATAACATAACAAAACAAACATTGGGATCAAATAACATTGTTTTATTGATAACAGAACTGTTCATAGTGATTACAAGCACAGTTGTTACAGTCTCCCCTACTTGTGGAAATTTCGTCCCGAAATTTATTTAGAGGGAACTCGTGGAAAAAGATGTGGATATTTCGCTTTCATTTGGTCTTCGCGTTCCCAAGTAAACTCAGGTCCACGTTTAGCTTCCCAGCGAACTTTGACCAAAGGAATGCGCTTGCGTTTGAGCCACTTGACTTCACGTTCCATGATTTCCACTGGTTTCTCAACAAATTTCAGTGTTTTGCCAACACGAATTTCGTCAAGCGGTATGGAGAAGTTCTCATCAGCTGTACACTTCTTGAGATTTGATACGTGAAAAGTTGGATGAACATTTCCCAGTTCAGGAGGTAACTCAAGTCTGTAGGCTACCTTTCCGATTCTTTCGACGATCTTGAATGGTCCAACGTATCTAGGTGCAAGTTTTCCTTTCTTTCCAAATCTGATCACACCTTTCCAAGGTGAGACCTTAAGTAATACTCGATCACCGACTTGAAATTCAAAGGCTTTGCGTTTTGGGTCCGCGTAAATCTTCTGACGGTTTCTAGCTGCCTGAAGGTTATCACGAACTTTCTTGACCTTGTCAGTTGTCTCTAAAATGAGGGCAGGTCCAGTAAGTTGAGCCTCGCCAATCTCATTCCAGCAGACTGGTGAACGACATTTTCGACCATAGAGAGCTTCGAAAGGAGCCATTCCGATGCTAGTGTGATAACTGTTGTTGTAGGAGAATTCAATCAATTTAAGATGTGAATCCCAGCTACCACCAAAATCGATCACACAAGCTCTTAGCATATCCTCCAGAGTCTGGATTGTTCTCTCAGATTGACCATCCGTTTGCGGATGATAAGCTGTGCTCAGATTAAGTTGGGTCCCCATAGCAGATTGCATGGTTCTCCAAAAATGAGAAGTGAAACGAGCATCTCTGTCAGAAATGATGTTCAAAGGAACACCATGTCGAGCTACAATTTCATCTACATAGATTTGAGCAAGTCTGTCAGTAGGAAAATCCTCGCGGATTGGCAAGAAATGTGCTGACTTTGTAAGACGATCAACGACTACCCAAATGGCATCATGACCTTTCTTTGTGCGTGGGAGTTTGGTAACAAGATCCATAGTAATGTTTTCCCATTTCCAAACTGGGATCTCCGGTTGCTCCAATAAACCAGAAGGACGCTGATGTTCAGCCTTGACCTTTAGACAAGTAAGGCATTTGGATACGTATAAGGCAATGTCTTTCTTCATACCAGGCCACCAATAGTGAATACGAAGATCCTTATACATTTTATCTGAGCCCGGATGAATAGAATAACGAGACTTATGGGCTTCATCCATAAGCAAGGTACAAAGATCATCCTGGCTTGGGACCCACAAACGGTCCATGAAGTAATATGACCCATTGTCCTTTAGTTCCAGAGCAGGTGTTATGTGATAAGGAAATTCCTTATCCATTAAACCCTGTGAAACACAAGATTGCTGAGCTTGAGAAATGCGTTCTTGAATATCAGATCGAGCTTGAATAACAGATTGAACGCGTACACAATGAAGCTTAGTACATTCCTTACGACTCAATGCATCAGCCACGACATTCGCCTTACCAGGATGGTAGCGAATTTCGCAGTCATAGTCGTTTAAAAGCTCAACCCAACGTCGTTGTCTCATGTTGAGTTCTTTCTGGTTGAAGATATGCTGAAGACTTTTGTGGTCAGTGAAAACCACACATTTTGTACCGTACAAATAGTGTCTCCAGATCTTGAGAGCAAAGACAACTGCACCCAACTCAAGATCATGAGTGGTGTAGTTCTTCTCATGTATCTTCAATTGTCTTGATGCATAGGCTATGACTTTGTTCCTTTGCATAAGAACACAGCCAAGACCCAATTTAGATGCATCACAATACACAACAAAATCATCATCACCCTCAGGCAATGATAGGACAGGCGCATCGCAAAGCTTCTGCTTCAGGTGTTGAAAAGCTTCCTCTTGTCTGAATCCCCAGTAAAAGGGCATTTTCTTCTGAGTTAGAGCAGTTAGAGGAACTGCAATCTTAGAGAAGTTTTCAATGAAGCGGCGATAATAACCCGCTAGACCAAGAAATGAACGAACTTCAGTAGGAGTAGTAGGCGTATCCCAATCCTTAATCGCACTGATCTTGGAGGGATCTACATGAACACCTCGTTCGTTGATAATGTGTCCCAAAAATTGAACTTCTTTAAGCCAAAATTCGCACTTGGAGAATTTGGCGAAAAGTTGCTCTTTCTTCAGGAGTTCCAGAGTAAGACGAAGATGCTGCTCGTGATCAGCTCGCGTCTTAGAGTAAATCAAGATATCGTCAATAAAAACAATGACGAACTGATCCAAATAAGGTTTGCAGACCCTATTCATTAAGTCCATGAAAACAGCAGGAGCATTAGTCAAACCGAATGGCATGACTGTGAACTCGTAATGTCCATAACGAGTACGGAATGCTGTCTTCGGAATATCTTCTTCTTGCACCCGAAGTTGATGATACCCGGAACGCAGATCGATCTTCGAAAAATAAGAAGCACCTTGTAACTGATCAAAGAGGTCGTCGATGCGAGGTAGAGGATATCGATTCTTGATGGTAAGCTTGTTAAGCTCACGATAATCGATACACATCCTAAAGGATCCATCCTTCTTCTTGACAAAAAGAACGGGAGCACCCCAAGGTGAAAAACTAGGACGTATAAAACCTTTGTCAGAGAGCTCCTGAAGCTGTTTAGACAACTCTTGCATCTCCGACGGTGCAAGACGATATGGAGCTCTGGCAATGGGGTTTGCACCAGGTACGAGATCAATGCGGAACTCGACTTGGCGTGCTGGAGGTAGACCAGGTAAGTCTTCAGGGAATACTTCAGAATAATCCCGAACGACAGGAATATCTGAAATAGCCTTACCCTTGCCTTTATCTTCTGTAACATGTGCTAAGAAAGCCACATAGTTCTTCTGCAGATACTTCCGAGCTTTAAAACAAGACATGAGTTTGAGACCACTGGTAGGCTTCTCACCTTGAACTTGCAGGATCTCGCCTGTCGAAAGCGGCACACGAACAATCTTCTTAGAACAAACTATCTCTGCGTGATGCTTGGATAACCAATCCATTCCCACAATAACGTCGAAGCTTCCAAGTTGCATAGGCGCGAGGTCAATAGGAAAAAGATGATCATTTAGGTTCAACTGGCAGTTGCGAAGAACAGAATCAAGAATAATGGGTTCACCACTAGCAACCTCTACTGTCAAAGATTTGCCTAGTTTCGTTCTAGACACGCGAAGCATAGGCTCAAAAGACAAAGACACGAAACTCTTATCGGCACCGGAATCGAAAAGAACAGATGCAGGCTGATTATTAATAAAGAACGTACCGTTCACCACATTATCGTCAGCCTGTGCCTCTTGGGCATTCATGTTAAAAACTCGGCCTCGAGCCGGAGCTGGATTCTGGTTCTGGTTCTGGTTGGCTAGCCTTGGGCACCGGTTTCTATAGTGGGTCAGATCCCCACAATTATAACAAGCACCCGGTGGGTATTGTGGTCGTGCAGCTTGACCCTGTTGCGGAGCAGGAGGCTGAGCAACTTGTTGAGCCGGGTTCTGAACCGCGGGATTCTGAGCAGATCGACAAACATTGGCGAGATGGCCTGATTTCCCACAGTTAGTACAGAAACGGCATGGAAGTTGCGGCTGGTGGTGACTGTTGCATCTATTGCACAAAGGTGCATTCCCTGTATAGGGTTTCTTTGCTGGAAGCTGTGCAGGTTGGTTGAGAGCTGCCTGATTAGCTTGGGCAGTGATAGCAAAATTTTGAGAAGCCTTACGCTTCTTTGACCTCTTCGAAGAACCAGAGTTCTTTCCATTCAAGTTTTGACCTTTCTTGCTATCTTCCTTGTCAGCCGACTGCTTCTTGCCCTTGTCACCCTTCCGGTGTAACTTGTTCTTCCTGATCTGCGACTCAGTCAATGTCGCAGATAACTCGATCGCCTGACGAAGTGTGGCAGGGTTACTACCAGTAAGAATGTCTTGTACCGAGTCAGGTAGGCCATCGATGTATCTCTCGATAGCCTTGTCGAGTGGGGTGACCATTGTTGGGCAAAGCAGACTCAATTCTTCAAACCGATCAGTATAAGCCCTGTGCTCACCACTATCTTGCTTCAAAACATCAAACTCTTTCTCCAACGCTCGCTGTTCATGACGAGGACAGAATTCCCTCATCATAAGGGCTCTAAGTTCAGCCCATGTCTGTGCGAGAGCAACTTCTGCACCTTGGTCTCTCATAACCCCGTTCCACCATGTCAAAGCCCTCTTCTGAAATACGCTCGAGGAGAACTCGACCTTGCGATTATCCGGACACTGCACATGGCGAAAAGTATTCTCTATGCTCTCGAACCACTGAAGAAGCCCAGTCGCTCCCTCAGAACCACTAAACTTGAGTGGTTTAGCCTGGTTAAAATCCTTGTATTTGCACGGACCATTGTTGTTGTTGTTGGCTTGTTGCCATAGAGCAAAGAGATTTGGGAATTGGGCAGCCATCTGCTGCGCAATAATTTCTGCCAGCTCGGCAGTAGCTATCTGGTTCTCGCGTCGAGGAGGCATTCTAACAGAGGAAAACATGAAAAGAAACGAGTGAGATGATTTGATGAAAAGAATGAGATGATAAAAACAAGAATTGCAAACAGCATAGATGGTGGTCATTCGTCCGTATCACAAAGCAAACAAACGACACACAGTGACTAATCAAAGTAAATGGGTCAAAATAATGTATAATGAAGACATGCTCGCCTATAAGTGAACACTCATCCCAAGAATTCCCAGGTAAGCACAACTGGTCTCGCGTCTGGTTGAGATGTATACGAAGTGCTTGCCTAGACAGAAAACCCAGAATACAGGCATTCACCCTTCCAGTTTGCACATGTTCACATTATTTAAAACCCAAAACGTTTGACGGGATTTTTGAAAATTAGAAGGCACAAGGCCAAAACCAAACTTGAAAAGGGTTCAAAACCATAAAACAGAGGGTTCAAAACCTTACAATTGAGGGTTCAAAACCTTGTAAAAATTTATTCAAAAACAGATGATTGTTTTTCAAAAATCGTTTCAGAAAATAATTTGGTTCCTTGTTTTGTTAATCACCTAAGGATAGGTGATGTACATGTTTTAAGATCTAAACACAAGGTAACTTGTGTTAGGTTCCTAGAAAAGTTATAGTCTAGGTCAAAGCATTACTAATAACCTAATTCCCTATAACCATTGGCTCTGATACCAACTCTTCTGTCACACCCCGACCGCGTAAAACAACAAATCGCGGCGGAAACATCGGGGCGTGTTGCGACAGAATTAATTGTCTCATAACCATGGCATACAAAGTTTTATTTATTTATTAACAAAGGGTGTTACATTGTTTCAAACAGGAAATTAACGAGTTCAGAACATAATTAAACATAGTCTATCATCTTTTAAAGTCTCTAAGGCACAGGTCCGCCCTAGTATCATGATCAACATCCTATGGAAAAGCACCTGAAAACACATGTGAAAATAGGTACGTCAGCATAAAAATGCCTGTGAGATACATAGGTTTTGCGAAAATAGGATTCATGACTTGAGTTTAAGAAAATGTTTAATCATGAACCTTGTTATTTGCTTTGTCTTGTAAATCATTTGAAAACAATAAGATCAGATGATATGTATAAGTAAATGTCAGGTTAAATAGATGACCATGTAAAAGTGTGTTTGTATAAGATAAGTTGTTTGTAAATCAATGTCTTGTGAAAAGTATGTTATTTGTATAAAATGTTCTATGTCTCAAACTGAAATGATTCAAATAACGTTACGCCATGTAATATCATACAAACACTTATATATAGGAAGTACCAGCGGCGTATCCACCATGCTTGTATCATATTACACACGCATCGTTACTTAATCACTTAATCAAACCAAACCAAACAATGTAAGAAGTCTATGTTTAACCCAAATGTCAATTGTATTGAATAATATGTCAAAGTGTTTATGTCAAGATGTAATTCATGTCAAATGTCTATGTCAAATATCCATGTCAAATGTCTATGTCAAATATCCATGTCAAATGTCTATGTCAAATATCCATGTCAAATGTCTATGTCAAAATGTCATGTATGGCAAGCGAAATGTCTCAACTAAACCATATGCACGAAAACAAAGTATTGAAGTAAAACTTGGTTTAAATCAAAGCTATGTTTTGTGTAAATGCATGCAACTATTTAATATGAACATTTATGTGGTATTGTGAATATGCATACATCCAAGCCTGGCGACTGTGGTGATAAAACCCTTTAAACAAATTAAAGGTCTATCTGTCTTAATGTCAACGAATTCGGTCATTCCTTTCTGTCCCCTTACCCTGGGATGTCCGGAACGGGAGTTGTCAATTCCTATGGTACCACTACCTACTAACGAACGGCGTAGCTAATGTTAATGGATATATTGTCCCATGTAAACAAACCAAATGTCATAACAAAATGTGAGCATGAGAAAACAATGTACTAAGTATGTAATCAAATGAACATACATAGCGTGAAATGTCATGTAAAACGATGTACTAAGTAATGCACACAATGGGCACACCTAGCAGGAAATGTCATGTAAAACAATGTACTAAGTAATGCACACAATGGGCACACCTAGCATGAAATGTCATGTAAAACGATGTACTAAGTAATGCACACAATGGGCACACCTAGCATGAAATGTCATGTAAAACAATGTACTAAGTAATGCACACAATGGGCACACCTAGCATGAAATGTCATGTAAAACGATGTACTAAGTAATGCACACAATGGGCACACCTAGCATGAAATGTCATGTAAAACAATGTACTAAGTAATGCACACAATGGGCACACCTAGCAGGAAATGTCATGTAAAACAATGTACTAAGTAATGCACACAATGGGCACACCTAGCAGGAAATGTAATGAAATCATGTACTATAGTGTACTAACAAACATAGCCGGTATATGATGTGAAAACAGGAAAGCATGAAAGTAACAAGTAGGCACATGTGTTCCACCCCAAAACAGTTTGGAAAACAGTAAAAGAGGGGTCTATGTACTCACTTGAGATTGCTCAGTTGTATAAAGATAATCACCAAGCAACGCTAAAGATCTCGGAATCAAACGGCACCTAATATAGGTAACTATGTTAATAAACCGGACCTATCTCGGAAGACTGGGTAGCATTAGGGTTTGTAAACCAAATGAGTGTCGGAACTCACGTGATATGGTTTAACAAAGCCTACATGCTAAATGAAACTTAACATAATTGTTTACGACCCATTACGACCCGTTTAGGAAGCTTATGCTACTTTAACGCGTCGTGCGCGTGAAACGCGTTCGGACCGCCTAACTAGTCCTATGACAAGTATTATATGCCTAAACATGTTAAATAATCAGTTATGTGGCAAAAGTTTAGGTTACATATGCTAAATTACCAATTATGTATGAAAAGGGTATTTTGGTAATTTACCTAAGGCATATAAACTACCTATCATACAACTACTTAAACGCCGTGACCATAAGGTATAACCTCGGAAGGTTATTCCCTACACTATGGTCACCTAATGTATTTGGTCGGATCCTAATGATCGACCAAACTGGGTCGGGTTCGAGGTATAAGCGATTTATTAGATCGCTTACCCTACGACCCTAGACAACGTGGTAATCAGTAGGCATAGTCCCAAGGGACTATGACCATCGTGATTACAATCACGTTGCGAAGTTCTAACGAACTTCGCATTGACCATTACTGGTCAACGCTGAAAGTCAAACAAAGTTTGACTTTCTGACTCGAAAAGCAGTAAAATAAGGAAAAGAACGAAAGAATACTTACGAAGGGTCCCCGAATGCTAACCCAGATCAAAATAGCTCAGGTATGAAACGAAGGTTCCAACTTAGAGCTTTCTTAATCAGATTTGTGGGTTTTTGGGGTTGAGGGTGGATGGGTATTTATAGGATATGCACCACCGTTAGGATCGTTTGTCGATTATCGTGCCTTAATCTCGTGCGTACACTTGTCACAAAGGTTATGGAGCCACATATGCTCCTAATCTTAGTGATTAAGCAAGTTGCAAACATGTGGTTGTGGTTTAATTGGTTGCAACTTGTGATAAAAACACTGAATCTGGTCCAGATAGGGGCTCGCGTGACGCTAAGGACCCTCGCGTCACGCTAGGCCCCTGTTTTGGCAGATTTTGCAGAAATGGCCCCTGTACGTGTTTTAAGCGATTTTCGATGCGTTTGAACCCCGTTAACCTCATTTCAAGGCTCTAAAATGAAGTTAAAGTATAGGGAACTCAAAACATGTTCAAAAATATGCCGGATGATGGTTCGTTTGGTCGTACGAACGCGATGTTCGCTTAATTACGACGGAATGCGCATAAGCGCGAAAAACGATCCAAATGACGCAACGAATGGATTTTTCTTAAGGCGAACACTAAAATAAAATGTAGTCATGCTTCCATAAATTTTTGGATGTCCAGATGTATTCAGAACGTAAGTTATGCGTGAAAATGCAAACTTGTGCACTTTTTGACACTTTTAGTCCCTGAATGTCCCAAAAGTTTATTTTAGCACACCGAACCCCTCAAAGCCTATTTCTAAGCTATGTCAAGGATATTTAAGGTGTGTTTAACTTATGGTTATGTTCCGGAATGTTCGTTACAGTTCAAATTGACATACTTTCGCAGTTTGTCATATTTAGTCCCTGTAAGCGAATTAACTTATTTTTGCCATACCAAAGCCTTCAAAACTTATTTCTAAGTTATGTAAAGGTTGTTTAAGGTATGTTGAGTATATGTTGATGTTCCGGAGTATTTCTCGCATTAAACTGAGTACGTTTACGCACTAGTTTGCGTATAATTCTCCAGAAAGCGATGTAGAGTTTGAAATTACATAAAAGTCAAAACATGAAATATGTATAACATAACAAAACAAACATTGGGATCAAATAACATTGTTTTATTGATAACAGAACTGTTCATAGTGATTACAAGCACAGTTGTTACAGTCTCCCCTACTTGTGGAAATTTCGTCCCGAAATTTATTTAGAGGGAACTCGTGGAAAAAGATGTGGATATTTCGCTTTCATTTGGTCTTCGCGTTCCCAAGTAAACTCAGGTCCACGTTTAGCTTCCCAGCGAACTTTGACCAAAGGAATGCGCTTGCGTTTGAGCCACTTGACTTCACGTTCCATGATTTCCACTGGTTTCTCAACAAATTTCAGTGTTTTGCCAACACGAATTTCGTCAAGCGGTATGGAGAAGTTCTCATCAGCTGTACACTTCTTGAGATTTGATACGTGAAAAGTTGGATGAACATTTCCCAGTTCAGGAGGTAACTCAAGTCTGTAGGCTACCTTTCCGATTCTTTCGACGATCTTGAATGGTCCAACGTATCTAGGTGCAAGTTTTCCTTTCTTTCCAAATCTGATCACACCTTTCCAAGGTGAGACCTTAAGTAATACTCGATCACCGACTTGAAATTCAAAGGCTTTGCGTTTTGGGTCCGCGTAAATCTTCTGACGGTTTCTAGCTGCCTGAAGGTTATCACGAACTTTCTTGACCTTGTCAGTTGTCTCTAAAATGAGGGCAGGTCCAGTAAGTTGAGCCTCGCCAATCTCATTCCAGCAGACTGGTGAACGACATTTTCGACCATAGAGAGCTTCGAAAGGAGCCATTCCGATGCTAGTGTGATAACTGTTGTTGTAGGAGAATTCAATCAATTTAAGATGTGAATCCCAGCTACCACCAAAATCGATCACACAAGCTCTTAGCATATCCTCCAGAGTCTGGATTGTTCTCTCAGATTGACCATCCGTTTGCGGATGATAAGCTGTGCTCAGATTAAGTTGGGTCCCCATAGCAGATTGCATGGTTCTCCAAAAATGAGAAGTGAAACGAGCATCTCTGTCAGAAATGATGTTCAAAGGAACACCATGTCGAGCTACAATTTCATCTACATAGATTTGAGCAAGTCTGTCAGTAGGAAAATCCTCGCGGATTGGCAAGAAATGTGCTGACTTTGTAAGACGATCAACGACTACCCAAATGGCATCATGACCTTTCTTTGTGCGTGGGAGTTTGGTAACAAGATCCATAGTAATGTTTTCCCATTTCCAAACTGGGATCTCCGGTTGCTCCAATAAACCAGAAGGACGCTGATGTTCAGCCTTGACCTTTAGACAAGTAAGGCATTTGGATACGTATAAGGCAATGTCTTTCTTCATACCAGGCCACCAATAGTGAATACGAAGATCCTTATACATTTTATCTGAGCCCGGATGAATAGAATAACGAGACTTATGGGCTTCATCCAT
This sequence comes from Helianthus tuberosus, assembly GCA_030545235.1. Taxonomy (NCBI): domain Eukaryota; kingdom Viridiplantae; phylum Streptophyta; class Magnoliopsida; order Asterales; family Asteraceae; genus Helianthus; species Helianthus tuberosus. The sequence continues at coordinate 152,782,624 of CM060393.1, forward strand.
AAGCAAGGTACAAAGATCATCCTGGCTTGGGACCCACAAACGGTCCATGAAGTAATATGACCCATTGTCCTTTAGTTCCAGAGCAGGTGTTATGTGATAAGGAAATTCCTTATCCATTAAACCCTGTGAAACACAAGATTGCTGAGCTTGAGAAATGCGTTCTTGAATATCAGATCGAGCTTGAATAACAGATTGAACGCGTACACAATGAAGCTTAGTACATTCCTTACGACTCAATGCATCAGCCACGACATTCGCCTTACCAGGATGGTAGCGAATTTCGCAGTCATAGTCGTTTAAAAGCTCAACCCAACGTCGTTGTCTCATGTTGAGTTCTTTCTGGTTGAAGATATGCTGAAGACTTTTGTGGTCAGTGAAAACCACACATTTTGTACCGTACAAATAGTGTCTCCAGATCTTGAGAGCAAAGACAACTGCACCCAACTCAAGATCATGAGTGGTGTAGTTCTTCTCATGTATCTTCAATTGTCTTGATGCATAGGCTATGACTTTGTTCCTTTGCATAAGAACACAGCCAAGACCCAATTTAGATGCATCACAATACACAACAAAATCATCATCACCCTCAGGCAATGATAGGACAGGCGCATCGCAAAGCTTCTGCTTCAGGTGTTGAAAAGCTTCCTCTTGTCTGAATCCCCAGTAAAAGGGCATTTTCTTCTGAGTTAGAGCAGTTAGAGGAACTGCAATCTTAGAGAAGTTTTCAATGAAGCGGCGATAATAACCCGCTAGACCAAGAAATGAACGAACTTCAGTAGGAGTAGTAGGCGTATCCCAATCCTTAATCGCACTGATCTTGGAGGGATCTACATGAACACCTCGTTCGTTGATAATGTGTCCCAAAAATTGAACTTCTTTAAGCCAAAATTCGCACTTGGAGAATTTGGCGAAAAGTTGCTCTTTCTTCAGGAGTTCCAGAGTAAGACGAAGATGCTGCTCGTGATCAGCTCGCGTCTTAGAGTAAATCAAGATATCGTCAATAAAAACAATGACGAACTGATCCAAATAAGGTTTGCAGACCCTATTCATTAAGTCCATGAAAACAGCAGGAGCATTAGTCAAACCGAATGGCATGACTGTGAACTCGTAATGTCCATAACGAGTACGGAATGCTGTCTTCGGAATATCTTCTTCTTGCACCCGAAGTTGATGATACCCGGAACGCAGATCGATCTTCGAAAAATAAGAAGCACCTTGTAACTGATCAAAGAGGTCGTCGATGCGAGGTAGAGGATATCGATTCTTGATGGTAAGCTTGTTAAGCTCACGATAATCGATACACATCCTAAAGGATCCATCCTTCTTCTTGACAAAAAGAACGGGAGCACCCCAAGGTGAAAAACTAGGACGTATAAAACCTTTGTCAGAGAGCTCCTGAAGCTGTTTAGACAACTCTTGCATCTCCGACGGTGCAAGACGATATGGAGCTCTGGCAATGGGGTTTGCACCAGGTACGAGATCAATGCGGAACTCGACTTGGCGTGCTGGAGGTAGACCAGGTAAGTCTTCAGGGAATACTTCAGAATAATCCCGAACGACAGGAATATCTGAAATAGCCTTACCCTTGCCTTTATCTTCTGTAACATGTGCTAAGAAAGCCACATAGTTCTTCTGCAGATACTTCCGAGCTTTAAAACAAGACATGAGTTTGAGACCACTGGTAGGCTTCTCACCTTGAACTTGCAGGATCTCGCCTGTCGAAAGCGGCACACGAACAATCTTCTTAGAACAAACTATCTCTGCGTGATGCTTGGATAACCAATCCATTCCCACAATAACGTCGAAGCTTCCAAGTTGCATAGGCGCGAGGTCAATAGGAAAAAGATGATCATTTAGGTTCAACTGGCAGTTGCGAAGAACAGAATCAAGAATAATGGGTTCACCACTAGCAACCTCTACTGTCAAAGATTTGCCTAGTTTCGTTCTAGACACGCGAAGCATAGGCTCAAAAGACAAAGACACGAAACTCTTATCGGCACCGGAATCGAAAAGAACAGATGCAGGCTGATTATTAATAAAGAACGTACCGTTCACCACATTATCGTCAGCATGTGCCTCTTGGGCATTCATGTTAAAAACTCGGCCTCGAGCCGGAGCTGGATTCTGGTTCTGGTTCTGGTTGGCTAGCCTTGGGCACCGGTTTCTATAGTGGGTCAGATCCCCACAATTATAACAAGCACCCGGTGGGTATTGTGGTCGTGCAGCTTGACCCTGTTGCGGAGCAGGAGGCTGAGCAACTTGTTGAGCCGGGTTCTGAACCGCGGGATTCTGAGCAGATCGACAAACATTGGCGAGATGGCCTGATTTCCCACAGTTAGTACAGAAACGGCATGGAAGTTGCGGCTGGTGGTGACTGTTGCATCTATTGCACAAAGGTGCATTCCCTGTATAGGGTTTCTTTGCTGGAAGCTGTGCAGGTTGGTTGAGAGCTGCCTGATTAGCTTGGGCAGTGATAGCAAAATTTTGAGAAGCCTTACGCTTCTTTGACCTCTTCGAAGAACCAGAGTTCTTTCCATTCAAGTTTTGACCTTTCTTGCTATCTTCCTTGTCAGCCGACTGCTTCTTGCCCTTGTCACCCTTCCGGTGTAACTTGTTCTTCCTGATCTGCGACTCAGTCAATGTCGCAGATAACTCGATCGCCTGACGAAGTGTGGCAGGGTTACTACCAGTAAGAATGTCTTGTACCGAGTCAGGTAGGCCATCGATGTATCTCTCGATAGCCTTGTCGAGTGGGGTGACCATTGTTGGGCAAAGCAGACTCAATTCTTCAAACCGATCAGTATAAGCCCTGTGCTCACCACTATCTTGCTTCAAAACATCAAACTCTTTCTCCAACGCTCGCTGTTCATGACGAGGACAGAATTCCCTCATCATAAGGGCTCTAAGTTCAGCCCATGTCTGTGCGAGAGCAACTTCTGCACCTTGGTCTCTCATAACCCCGTTCCACCATGTCAAAGCCCTCTTCTGAAATACGCTCGAGGAGAACTCGACCTTGCGATTATCCGGACACTGCACATGGCGAAAAGTATTCTCTATGCTCTCGAACCACTGAAGAAGCCCAGTCGCTCCCTCAGAACCACTAAACTTGAGTGGTTTAGCCTGGTTAAAATCCTTGTATTTGCACGGACCATTGTTGTTGTTGTTGGCTTGTTGCCATAGAGCAAAGAGATTTGGGAATTGGGCAGCCATCTGCTGCGCAATAATTTCTGCCAGCTCGGCAGTAGCTATCTGGTTCTCGCGTCGAGGAGGCATTCTAACAGAGGAAAACATGAAAAGAAACGAGTGAGATGATTTGATGAAAAGAATGAGATGATAAAAACAAGAATTGCAAACAGCATAGATGGTGGTCATTCGTCCGTATCACAAAGCAAACAAACGACACACAGTGACTAATCAAAGTAAATGGGTCAAAATAATGTATAATGAAGACATGCTCGCCTATAAGTGAACACTCATCCCAAGAATTCCCAGGTAAGCACAACTGGTCTCGCGTCTGGTTGAGATGTATACGAAGTGCTTGCCTAGACAGAAAACCCAGAATACAGGCATTCACCCTTCCAGTTTGCACATGTTCACATTATTTAAAACCCAAAACGTTTGACGGGATTTTTGAAAATTAGAAGGCACAAGGCCAAAACCAAACTTGAAAAGGGTTCAAAACCATAAAACAGAGGGTTCAAAACCTTACAATTGAGGGTTCAAAACCTTGTAAAAATTTATTCAAAAACAGATGATTGTTTTTCAAAAATCGTTTCAGAAAATAATTTGGTTCCTTGTTTTGTTAATCACCTAAGGATAGGTGATGTACATGTTTTAAGATCTAAACACAAGGTAACTTGTGTTAGGTTCCTAGAAAAGTTATAGTCTAGGTCAAAGCATTACTAATAACCTAATTCCCTATAACCATTGGCTCTGATACCAACTCTTCTGTCACACCCCGACCGCGTAAAACAACAAATCGCGGCGGAAACATCGGGGCGTGTTGCGACAGAATTAATTGTCTCATAACCATGGCATACAAAGTTTTATTTATTTATTAACAAAGGGTGTTACATTGTTTCAAACAGGAAATTAACGAGTTCAGAACATAATTAAACATAGTCTATCATCTTTTAAAGTCTCTAAGGCACAGGTCCGCCCTAGTATCATGATCAACATCCTATGGAAAAGCACCTGAAAACACATGTGAAAATAGGTACGTCAGCATAAAAATGCCTGTGAGATACATAGGTTTTGCGAAAATAGGATTCATGACTTGAGTTTAAGAAAATGTTTAATCATGAACCTTGTTATTTGCTTTGTCTTGTAAATCATTTGAAAACAATAAGATCAGATGATATGTATAAGTAAATGTCAGGTTAAATAGATGACCATGTAAAAGTGTGTTTGTATAAGATAAGTTGTTTGTAAATCAATGTCTTGTGAAAAGTATGTTATTTGTATAAAATGTTCTATGTCTCAAACTGAAATGATTCAAATAACGTTACGCCATGTAATATCATACAAACACTTATATATAGGAAGTACCAGCGGCGTATCCACCATGCTTGTATCATATTACACACGCATCGTTACTTAATCACTTAATCAAACCAAACCAAACAATGTAAGAAGTCTATGTTTAACCCAAATGTCAATTGTATTGAATAATATGTCAAAGTGTTTATGTCAAGATGTAATTCATGTCAAATGTCTATGTCAAATATCCATGTCAAATGTCTATGTCAAATATCCATGTCAAATGTCTATGTCAAATATCCATGTCAAATGTCTATGTCAAAATGTCATGTATGGCAAGCGAAATGTCTCAACTAAACCATATGCACGAAAACAAAGTATTGAAGTAAAACTTGGTTTAAATCAAAGCTATGTTTTGTGTAAATGCATGCAACTATTTAATATGAACATTTATGTGGTATTGTGAATATGCATACATCCAAGCCTGGCGACTGTGGTGATAAAACCCTTTAAACAAATTAAAGGTCTATCTGTCTTAATGTCAACGAATTCGGTCATTCCTTTCTGTCCCCTTACCCTGGGATGTCCGGAACGGGAGTTGTCAATTCCTATGGTACCACTACCTACTAACGAACGGCGTAGCTAATGTTAATGGATATATTGTCCCATGTAAACAAACCAAATGTCATAACAAAATGTGAGCATGAGAAAACAATGTACTAAGTATGTAATCAAATGAACATACATAGCGTGAAATGTCATGTAAAACGATGTACTAAGTAATGCACACAATGGGCACACCTAGCAGGAAATGTCATGTAAAACAATGTACTAAGTAATGCACACAATGGGCACACCTAGCATGAAATGTCATGTAAAACGATGTACTAAGTAATGCACACAATGGGCACACCTAGCATGAAATGTCATGTAAAACAATGTACTAAGTAATGCACACAATGGGCACACCTAGCATGAAATGTCATGTAAAACGATGTACTAAGTAATGCACACAATGGGCACACCTAGCATGAAATGTCATGTAAAACAATGTACTAAGTAATGCACACAATGGGCACACCTAGCAGGAAATGTCATGTAAAACAATGTACTAAGTAATGCACACAATGGGCACACCTAGCAGGAAATGTAATGAAATCATGTACTATAGTGTACTAACAAACATAGCCGGTATATGATGTGAAAACAGGAAAGCATGAAAGTAACAAGTAGGCACATGTGTTCCACCCCAAAACAGTTTGGAAAACAGTAAAAGAGGGGTCTATGTACTCACTTGAGATTGCTCAGTTGTATAAAGATAATCACCAAGCAACGCTAAAGATCTCGGAATCAAACGGCACCTAATATAGGTAACTATGTTAATAAACCGGACCTATCTCGGAAGACTGGGTAGCATTAGGGTTTGTAAACCAAATGAGTGTCGGAACTCACGTGATATGGTTTAACAAAGCCTACATGCTAAATGAAACTTAACATAATTGTTTACGACCCATTACGACCCGTTTAGGAAGCTTATGCTACTTTAACGCGTCGTGCGCGTGAAACGCGTTCGGACCGCCTAACTAGTCCTATGACAAGTATTATATGCCTAAACATGTTAAATAATCAGTTATGTGGCAAAAGTTTAGGTTACATATGCTAAATTACCAATTATGTATGAAAAGGGTATTTTGGTAATTTACCTAAGGCATATAAACTACCTATCATACAACTACTTAAACGCCGTGACCATAAGGTATAACCTCGGAAGGTTATTCCCTACACTATGGTCACCTAATGTATTTGGTCGGATCCTAATGATCGACCAAACTGGGTCGGGTTCGAGGTATAAGCGATTTATTAGATCGCTTACCCTACGACCCTAGACAACGTGGTAATCAGTAGGCATAGTCCCAAGGGACTATGACCATCGTGATTACAATCACGTTGCGAAGTTCTAACGAACTTCGCATTGACCATTACTGGTCAACGCTGAAAGTCAAACAAAGTTTGACTTTCTGACTCGAAAAGCAGTAAAATAAGGAAAAGAACGAAAGAATACTTACGAAGGGTCCCCGAATGCTAACCCAGATCAAAATAGCTCAGGTATGAAACGAAGGTTCCAACTTAGAGCTTTCTTAATCAGATTTGTGGGTTTTTGGGGTTGAGGGTGGATGGGTATTTATAGGATATGCACCACCGTTAGGATCGTTTGTCGATTATCGTGCCTTAATCTCGTGCGTACACTTGTCACAAAGGTTATGGAGCCACATATGCTCCTAATCTTAGTGATTAAGCAAGTTGCAAACATGTGGTTGTGGTTTAATTGGTTGCAACTTGTGATAAAAACACTGAATCTGGTCCAGATAGGGGCTCGCGTGACGCTAAGGACCCTCGCGTCACGCTAGGCCCCTGTTTTGGCAGATTTTGCAGAAATGGCCCCTGTACGTGTTTTAAGCGATTTTCGATGCGTTTGAACCCCGTTAACCTCATTTCAAGGCTCTAAAATGAAGTTAAAGTATAGGGAACTCAAAACATGTTCAAAAATATGCCGGATGATGGTTCGTTTGGTCGTACGAACGCGATGTTCGCTTAATTACGACGGAATGCGCATAAGCGCGAAAAACGATCCAAATGACGCAACGAATGGATTTTTCTTAAGGCGAACACTAAAATAAAATGTAGTCATGCTTCCATAAATTTTTGGATGTCCAGATGTATTCAGAACGTAAGTTATGCGTGAAAATGCAAACTTGTGCACTTTTTGACACTTTTAGTCCCTGAATGTCCCAAAAGTTTATTTTAGCACACCGAACCCCTCAAAGCCTATTTCTAAGCTATGTCAAGGATATTTAAGGTGTGTTTAACTTATGGTTATGTTCCGGAATGTTCGTTACAGTTCAAATTGACATACTTTCGCAGTTTGTCATATTTAGTCCCTGTAAGCGAATTAACTTATTTTTGCCATACCAAAGCCTTCAAAACTTATTTCTAAGTTATGTAAAGGTTGTTTAAGGTATGTTGAGTATATGTTGATGTTCCGGAGTATTTCTCGCATTAAACTGAGTACGTTTACGCACTAGTTTGCGTATAATTCTCCAGAAAGCGATGTAGAGTTTGAAATTACATAAAAGTCAAAACATGAAATATGTATAACATAACAAAACAAACATTGGGATCAAATAACATTGTTTTATTGATAACAGAACTGTTCATAGTGATTACAAGCACAGTTGTTACACTTCAGGTATGGCGAAATCACATAGGGTTTTTCATCGTGAGGGAGTTTTCGTCTGGTCCCTGGGTTTTCGTCGACATGATGTTACAGTAGTTACATTATTCTTAAGCGTACAACGTTTCAATCATCATCTAACAGTTACACAACCAGATACCCTATTGGTCGTCTAACAGTTACATCGGCTATAACAATCATTTACTCAATCATATCAATTCATACAATCACTTTAATTATTCAATTAACAGTTTGCATTATCAATCATCAAACTCAACCATGAACTATTCTACACCAGATCATCCACACATTCAAAACGGTAAAACATAATCATTCAACACCGAATTAATATGATCATCAAGCATTAAACTGATCATGAACAGTGGATTAAACAAATGCCCTCATAACATCAGATCTATTCTAAACATGAATGTCAAGCATTACTTAGTATCAAAGAATCATGATCTCAATTACACATATAACGATGATATCAAACAATCAACCATGTACGGATTAAACACTAACCGAGATAGGAGAAATAACGGGTCGATCGAAACGAAGAGGTTTCGAAGACTTGCAGTTGCCGTCGCACAGGAAATAGGGAGATAGAGACTCTAGGGTTTTCAAAAAATAACTACTCACGTAACCCTCGTCCTTAAATACGAAAACCATACCGTGTTGGGCCCTTAATGGGCTTCGACGAAAATGAGGGTGACGAAAACAAGGGTTTTCGTCGGGGTAGGGGTTTTCGTCGGGTGGGGTGTTTTCGTCGGGGTAGTGGTTTTCGTCGCACAGGGAGTATATCAAAGCAACTTATAAACAACTTACAAACAAAACACGTATCAATATAAACAACTTATAAATAAATCAATATAAACACTTATAAACAACTTATAAACAAATCAATATAAACACTTATAAACAGATCATAGTGCACAGTTTCCATGCGATGAACCCCAAAACACAGTATGAAGCAAGTAACGTATAGAGGAGAAACCTTGGAAACTCGAGTTGTCACAGCAAGCGGACCAGATATTATGTTTGCAACATGCTTTCTGGCTAGATATCAATGCAATCCTAAAGAATCCCACCTAAAAGCAGTAAAAAGAGTTTTTAAATATCTAAAAGGCACATCAGAACTTGGTCTTTGGTATCCAAAGGATACAAACCTTGAACTAATTGCATATACAGATGCAGATAATGCAGGTTGCAAGATTGACAGAAAAAGCACATCTGGTGCATGTCAAATCTTGGAGAGAAATTGGTATATTGGGCAAGTAAGAAACAAAAATGTGTTGCAACATCAACAGCTGAATCAGAATATGTAACAGCAGCAAGTTGCTGTTCACAAGTGTTGTGGATGCAAACTCAGCTAAAGGATTATGGAGTAAAACTGACAAAGATACCAAACCTATGTGATTCAAAGAGTGCAATAGCAATAACAGAAAATCCAGTTTATCACTCTAGAACCAAGCACATAGATGTCATATATCACTTCATAAAGGATCATGTTGAAAAAGGTAACATAGAAATGTACTTTGTTCCAACAGAAAACCAAATTGCTGACATTTTTACAAAACCTCTTGATGAAAAGAGACACAATTTTTTAATCAGCAAACTTGGCATGGTTAACATAAAAGATGAAGATGTTTCAGAAAATAAAAGGCCATAAACTGAAAACCAAACTGATGAACATCTAAGTGAAAGTTCTGATAATCAAAGAATAATTCAACAAGTTTCTAATAAAGAGATCCATCAATCTGATGGAATATCAGAAGATCTAATAAATCATCAATGAAACTGATGATTTATCAGAAAATCTGATGAAATCATCAGAAATTCTGATAAAGCATCAGAAACTTTAATAAAACATCAGAATAATCACTGATCATCAGAAAATTTTATGTAGTTTTCATCTTCATGCATATCCCACATGTGTATAAATTCATAACGGTGAATAGTCTGTTTTTGAATTTTTTTTTCTTTTGTTTTAATTAAAAAATCAAAAAGGGAGAAAGTAACATGCATTAAGATAAATTGAAGGTCACAGCAGAGAAAATCAACCATAACGGGGAAAATGTTTGTAGAAAATTGAATTTTTCTTACACTTCCAATGCATGCAACGTCATCTTTCATAAGGAATTTAAGAGACACGGTGGCATAAAAATGATTAGGAGGTATGAGAGTAGCTGCCTAGCTATTCAATGCTTACTCATAACATGGGGCTTAGAAGACTGTCATATTCTCACTACAACATATATCGTCTTAAATGAAGAGATTGAAATGAAAATGAAAAATCTTTGGCTGTTAATAACATTTATGGCATAACTATCATTTTCATCTATAAATATTAACAACCTGAAAAAGACTTTCTTCACTTCAAACAATCTTCTCTTCAAAAGCTCTTCATCAGAAATTTCTTATTTTAGAATGGCTTACCCAAAAGTAATGAAACAAACACACTTCCCTCTCCCTCTTCACAGATATCATAACCTTACACTTAGGTCTAATCTGGAAGGTCCTGCATGGGAAGATTGCAGGTATGTGTACAACCTGATTATGCGAAGTCCCTTGGGCTTTGATGTATCTACACATGTCACTATCTATCCAGAACTTCTTCAAGAATTCTGGTGGAATGCTGAAATCGTCTTCAGTGGCACTTCCATGTGGATAGAAAGTAAGGTTATGGGGGTGATTATCACCTTAAAGGAGGAAACTCTCAGAGATGTCCTCCAGCTGGGTGATGATCAAGAAAACACCTTCCTGGATAAGGAAATGGTGGAACTAACCTTGAGGGATATGGGCTATCATACATACAGTGTGTCAAGGCAGATCAGCAAGTCTGGTTTCATACCACCTTTCCAGTACTTGGTGACACAGCTCAGTGTCTGCTTCTCTAAGAAGATTGGACACTTCAACGAGCTGTCTTTTAGGATGATGGAGGTGATTCATGCAGTTGTACAAGAGAAACCGTACAACTTTTCTAAGTTTCTTATGAGAGACTTGGAAGCAAACATACACAACCGTCAACCTTTTCTGATCTACCCTCGCTTTGTGACCAAGGTGATAACCAATCAACTGGACTTCGGAGGAATAAGAAGCTGGTATCCAAGGCCCAGCTGGCGCTACAAGAAAACATAAGTGATCCAACACTGGTTCCATCAACAAATCACATTGGTCATATAACCTACCTCTGGTTGTATGTGAAGTGCATGTACAATGTGCTCAATGAGTAGCAGTTGTTGTTTGTTTGTTTTTGTGTGTGTTTAGTGTTTTTTTTCTCTTGTCTTTATATATATATAGTTTGCTTTTTTTTCTTTACCTTAAAAAAACACAAAAACATGACAATAGATCTAGGGGGAACTAAAATTGCATATCTGATAAAAACATGGGAAATCTGGTGTAGCACAAAAATAAATTCTGTTAAAACATCAAAAAAAATTTTGTTGACTCACCAAAAAATCTGATGATATGTCCAAACCATGAATCATCAGAAAAGTCTCTTGACAACCACGAAGTCTGTTAAATCAACAGAAAATAAGAAGAAATATCAGGAAACATTGCTTTAAAACAGATTAAAAAAAATTGTAACAAAACATTTTTTATCAAATTTTTCTGAGGATTGGTACAAGCTATATTAAAAAAAATTCTGCACTATAACACTTCCTGAAGATCAGAACAGATATGTGAAGTTCAGAAATGCTATGTAAGTAAAAATCTTCAAAACTCTGCTTATTCCCTCTCATCTAAAAAAAAAATAAAAAAAAATTGTGATTCAATTTCAAAATATGAATCAAATGTGTTCTGATGAAATGTGAAGAAAAATCCCACTCACAAGGATCTATTCAAGGATTTTCTGATATATATCATCAAAAGAAAAACATGGGAAGATACACAATCTTAAAAGGCTGGTATTGGACCTTTTTGCAACAAAAAAGGTCCCACATGAAGAAAAGGTGCAAGTTGGACATTAGTGTTTATCTGCTAAACCCTTGGATTCTCTGAGTTTTCAAATAAATGATTTATATTAAATTAGAGATAAACCAAAGGTTTTTCAAAAACGGTTGTTTCCTAAAACGGATTGAAAACATCATTAAGGTGTCATAAACCATCTTAAATACAAACAACCCACGAAAAACACTCAAAATACCTCATTTAAACACAGACTTTCATCTTCAACCTTTCACCTCAAAACCCTAAAAACCTTTTTTCAAAACAAAAACCTCAATTCTCAATGGCTGCTATCAACATCAATATGCCACCAGTTGAACACTCTGTTCCACTAATCACCGAAGCTGAATTTCTTCCATTAAAGAGCAAAAATGAAGCGATGAACGACAATACTGAAGAATATGATACAAAGTGTCAAATCCTTATTGAATTTCTGATCAGATGCCCTATAGCTCAATCTCTTACAAAGACCAGAGAGGTACTAGAAAAACTTATACAACAAGCTGTAAAGACACTCAAACTCTCAAATCAAATCGAGCTTACAGCACATGTATGGGGAGATATCTTCATTACAATTTCACCAGAGAAAATAAGAGAATGTTTGGAACTACCCTTAAGAAAAAGCTATGAAGAAGCACCAGAAAAGGAAGATATGTTTTCACTACTTGATACAGTAATGGGTTACAAGACAAAGATCTCAAAAATCAGTGAATTCAAGAGGAATCAGCTACCTGCCTTCCGGCAAGTGTTAATGGAAATTGTGAACAAGTGTTTATCATCAAAAATTAGAGGGACAGATCAGATAAATATGAATGTTCTGACAATCATGTTCAGCCTCATTAGTGGGTTGAATATTGATTTTGGAACAAAAATATTTAATCTGATCAGAAGATCAATTCTGACTAACACTGGAATGATAGATTCACATCTACCTTTTCCCAGATTTTTGTCAGTCATAATTTCTGATGCATTTTCTGAAAGGAACCTAGAAATTCCAGCATCAGAAAATATGTGGAGTACAGAAATCATGAGACCATGGACTGCTGTAGGGTCATGGAAGTCAGATTATGATGTGTCTGTTCTGTCAGAAAGAATGATGAATCTGATACCAGAAGATTCACCTTACATAGCAGAATACCTAAGGATGTTAAGCAAGAAGCCAGAGAACAAAGAAGTTTTTGATAGTGTGCCCCCTATGGAGCATGATACACAAGAGTCAAGCACACCAACGGTGGAGCAGCAGGGTGAATCCGAACCTCATCAAGTTGATGAAGATGAGAACATGAGTCCTGTGGCAGAAAAACATCATGCAGAAATCTCACATATGGGAGAAACAGGTGCACAACACTCTAAATTTAATATTGTTCATAATTCTGAGAGTGATTCTGATGATTCAATTCAAGGAAATTATGAAATCTCACAAAGAGGCACTGTTTCTGTAAGACAAGATGTGAGTGGAACCAAAGACCCATTTTCTGAATCCGATTCTGAGGAGGAAAACGTGGTGGCAACAGGTGGAGATCAGTCTACTGATCAAGGATACCTGGTTGAGAAAATTAAGAGTTTCTAAAAAACTCATGGAGAACCTGAAAAGGTTCAAGGATATGAGGAAAACCAGAACTTGAATGAGTTTCAATTTTCTGGTGAGGGTATAGAGGGTATGGAATATTTCAATCCTCTTAACCTCATAACAACAGAGAATGTGTTTTCTGCTGGTGTTAGAGGTGGAACATCTGTTGTTCCTCCTGTTACCAAAGAACATCAATCTATGTCAACTGATAAATTGCACAAAAAACTTGATGATTTAGCAGCTGTTTGTACTAAGAAATCAGCAACAGAAGAAAAGCTTGATCTGATACTAGAAGAAATCAGAAATCAAAAGTCAGATATTAAAGCCTTATCAGAAACTGTCAAAGCTATACAGAAACAAACAGAAGATAACACTGCAGCCCTCAACAAACTACAGGAGTCATCAGAAAACAGAGAGAGCTCATCAGATTTCAAGAAAGCTCTCAAAGAACTGCAAGAAATCAAGAAACAGATGGCTGAGGTTGCAAGTGCAGGGGAAAGCTCAAGTTCAGGAAGAATCCTTGAAGAAATTTAGTTCCTAAGAGCCAACAACAGCAGCATGACTGAGGCTTTTGAGAAGCTGATGGTGGAATTGTCTACACAGAAAGATCAAAACAAACTGGAATTTCAGAGAATGAAGAAACAAGAAGAAACAAATGCTCAAACTCTTGCTGATGTTCATATGTTAGCAAAGAGGTTGCAGTACAATGTTGCCAGACTGGCAAAAGTTGATTGTCATGAACTGAAAGCTCCAATTCCACAAGAAAAACAAGCAGGAGAGCAAGAAACTCCTCAAAAAAAATTCAAACAACCAGAAGTCACTCAACAAGATCCAATCAGACAATCAGAAACTCCAACAACACAAAAACGGAAGCAACCCATGGGTCCTCCTCCAAGTAAGCCAAAGTTACTCATGGGTCCTCCAACAAATATTCCAAAGCCAGACACTTCAAAGGTGCAAATGAAAGAACCTGTTCCAGTTCAATCATCTTCCATAGCTATCACAGGTGAAACAGAATTCAACAGACAGCTAAATGTAAAAGAAAAGAGAAGAATGGAAGATGAAGTAACATCTTCAAAAAGACCAAGAACAGTGATTGGAGAAGATCCAGAGGGAAATCTCAGAGGATTCACAATGCTAAAAGGTGATCTACACACAATCATGTACCCTGAAGAGCACTTGAAGCATTACTATTGGAAAGGTCCAAAAGACAACCCAGAAAGGCCACTCTCTCCTATAAGCAAAAATATTGTTCAACTCAGGAATGATAGAAGCTGGGAAATTCTACGCAAACCAATGACCAATCCAATAGTCTCTATTGAGAAAATCATCACTATAAATGCCGCAGGAGGTGTCTTAGGTACTGATGGGCAGAACAAATACACCTTGATCAGAAAAGATAAAAGTGAAGAGAAAGTTACTGATGGAGACCTGGCTGTTGATATTCACCCACTGGGCATAGTAAAAATGAAGAATATCATTGATAAAGAGAAAAGTGGTTCAGTTGTGATCAGAAGAGCTCTTGATAACATTAAAAGTGTAAGAGCAAAGCTATATAAAAGGGCTGCACTGGCAGACTTTGATTTATGTATCAATTTTGAGTACAGCAACAAGGTGCTAATACCTCCTCCTGACAACACAATCCCAACTGAAATTCCTTCTAAACAAGTGAGAACTGGAGCAATCTTTGACAAACCAGAAATGTGTGTGGTCTTCAAAATGCTCATAATGAGAAAGCTCTGTTCAGAATCAATGAGATGTGCAGGTATTCTAATCAAACTCTTAAATATATAAGGAACTGCATGAATGGGAAGCAAGAGCAGCCCAAGAAGAAGGGGAAGAACAATGAACAGCTGAGAAAGGCAATTAAAGATAGCATTGAAAAATGGATGGAATCCAGAGGATGGTACAAGGAACTTTACAAGACAACTCAAAAGGCAATTTACTACAAGAAAAGGCTGAAACCAGGAGACAAATACAGAAGTGGAGTGAAGATCAATTAACAAATTCATGAGATTAAATTTCTGTTTTTGAGAACAATATTTTATTTCTGTTTGTTCTGAACAATGGTTGGTTTGATTTTGTTTTATGTTTCTAAACTTAGTTGTTTGAACCTTATTTTCAAGGATTAGTTAAAGGTTGTTTATGTTTGATATAGATAGTTCATTTTCTTACAATACTTAGGGGGAAACTGTTAGGAAACTTTATTTGTAAGTATTGAAGAAAATTAGATTCAGCTTGATCTATGAAGAAGATAAAAGTCCTGAAGATCACAACAAGAAGAAGAAGATCGGATAGGACAACTGAAAAGAACAATATCTACTTCAAAGTATCATAAGCTGATCAAGAGCTGAAGAAGATTATCAGAGAAGGTCTTTCTGATGGATCTGATGATATTTCTGATGAAATATCATTAGTTTCTGACGATTCTGATCATCAGATTTTCTGATGATTTGTTCACCAGAATTCTGATGAAGTGGTTTATCAGAAATTCTGATAAAAACCCCACTTGTCTAAAAATCAGTTCTATCCTGCCACAATAACCGAAGCAAGTTGACATTATTGGATATCATGATGACAAAAGCCACTTGATAATTGGATTCAATGAATATGTCAAGAAGCTACTTTTTGCAGGAAATAATACATGAATAAACAAATGTTTATTCATGTATTCAAGCCGTCTATAAATAGAAGGCTCATCAAGCAAAGGACAATGAATTAAGCCTAGCATTCAATACATACTACAAACTCCATTGTCCTTTCACCATCAGAATTCAAGTATTCATTTGTAATAGATAATAATTTTACAATCACCTTGTAAACCATTTTGTTTCAAAGTGATATAAACTTGATAATTCTGTAGGTCTTGTTTCTTGAAAGTCTGATTTCTATTTCCGCACACTATTTTCACATCTATTGAAATCACTTGCTATATTACGTGAAAAGAAGTTTTTAAGTTCAAACTGGGACCAACAAGTGGGAATTCTCTATCCTTAATGTTTCATGGAAGCACACACTAAGTGTACTCGCGAAGGGTGCGGAGCACCCTAACTTGCACTCGCACACGCGCGCCCACCACTACTAGAAAATTGGGCAATTGTCACTAAAATTTGCTACCGAAAAAAAATGGTAGCAAATTTAGCAAGTCGCTTCCCCCAAAATTGAAATTAAGCGTACTTGTTATGATATGGTTGCTAAATGGTTGGAAATTTTACCACCGTTTAACTTTGGTGATAAATCCGTAGAAAAAATACTAAACAAAATTAAAAACATCGAAAATACATTAGAAATAAAAGGGTCTTTTTTAATTGCCACCGTGTTAATGGTTGCAAGATGAAAACTTAAATTAAGCGGGTTAATTTTTAGAGGCCCGCTCTTCACATCGCTACAATATAGTTAGGGTTTTGATCTAACGAGGAGGTAAACCCCACCCCCAAAGTTAATAGCCTCCTCCGCTCAACCCCAACATCCTTGAGATTTTCTACCAAGACGAAGAACTCAACTTCATTGTCCGAATTTGAATACACGGTTTGTCAGCGAAGACGGGCGGATAGCTGTTTGGCTCATTCAATCTTTAGCAACAGCCCCCTTACCAAACCGAATCCAAATTAAAGGTGGAAAGTAGTTGGTTTCATTTCAATCGTTGCTCCAGGTCTTGAAACGGAATCGTAATTGACCTTCGCCCAAAATCGCTAGTCCCGGGTCATGAAACCAAACCCCAAACTGTTAAGAAATCACATGTTCCAGGTATTTTTTCAAAATATTGAAATTGCAAGTTGCTTGTATGTTGTTCATAATATAAATTACAGGTCTCTAGGAGAGTATCGGCTGAAATTAATGGGTAGATAAAGCGTTTAAAGTTGAAATTAATGGGTAGATAAATTAGAAAAGTATCGGCTGCCGCTGGAAGATCTGTTTGATTTTGTTTCGTAAGGATTAGATTAGGAGAGTAGTTTTTTATTAGATTAGAATTCTTGTAGGTCATGTTGACTTGATTAATGATTAGCAAGGGTTGTATCGAGTATAAATATAGGGTTTATGGGTCACGGATGATCTTTTGCTTTTATCAAAGTTTAAAACGTGACTTGTGATTTGTCACCAATATCGTGTTATGTGATTGTTCGATCCAGTTTTCCAACACTAATACGTGTACTTTGTACATGTAGAAGTCATGATTGTGTTTACTATGCTTAGTGTGAAATTAAGATTTTGACTTGTTCATAATTGTAGGGAACACAGGGTAACATGAAAGAAACTGAAAATACAGTCACTTCAACAGAAGTCGAACGCGTTGGTAAGTTGACTTTTTCATTTTTTTTTCTTCAGTTGAGAGGATTTCCTGATGTTACTGTTTGTTGTTGTGCTTCTGTGACAATTTTATCAGTTCTCAACTCTGGAAAACTTGACAATAGTGTTGATGCTGTTGAAAGCTCAAAGGAGGCCACTGCTGATGAAAATGATACGAATGATAATAATGAGACTGATGAAAGTGATGCCTTTGAGTCAAAACTGAGAATTGGCTTCAGCAATGGTATGCAGAGTTATATCCAAGGAGTGGACAGAACGTGTCTTTCAGAATTCTCGGGTATCAGCATGGTTGTAAAACAAGGTCTCCAAGGCCGAGTACTCTCCGAGTAGTCGCTACAAGGTAGGTTGCCGAGGCGACTTTCTTCAACTCCGACTAATTACTCGGAATCGATCAAATGAGGTCAACATTGGCCAAAATCGAATTTAGTAGGTCAACTCGGGCCGAGTTTGACTTAAAATAAAATAAAACATAAATTCTATTCCTATCATATTAAAGAATGAATATCAATTTCACGTATTTTGTTGTAAATATTAGTAAATTTATGTTATTTGTCATATATTTAATTTCCAAAAACTAATTTCTTTATAATTTGGCATCTCCGAGTACTCCCCGTGTACTCTCCGCCTAGGCCGAGTACTGTCAACTCCCCGGTCGACCGACTAGGGAGCGCCTAGCGACTTTTACAACCATGGGTATCAGTGGCGTACACTTCGATTTAATGATGATACGCACCAAAGCACAGCTAAAGTCATGACCGCTTATAATGAATCAGATCCTGGATCTATATTTCTAATGCAGCAGGCATATTGTTTGGCTGTTCCATGTAATTTCCTTAAACATTGTCATGTATAATTAATTTTTTTTATAACGAACTACTCACATATGTGATGTGGGCCCCTGGCGCATTGGCTTTTGTGATCAAAATGCATCGGAGCGCATCACGCCTTTTTTACTTACATTATTTTAAGTTTGCGTTTAATGTTATGCAACTACTGCAGATCTTAAAAGTATGATATCTGCTGGGCTGACTTCCCTCTCATGTAATTGTGATATGTTAGGTTCTGTATATTGGAAGACTAGTATGAAAGTTTTATGCATTGGTCATGGTGGTGGAAGCTTAGCGTTGTTTTTAGCTTGCAAAATTCCAGGTTATATATTTAAATGCTATATCAATTATTGGAATGATAATATTTTATGTACTGTTGTATATCCTGCTTTCAGATGTACTTTGACTATTACAAATTTTCTGTGAATTTGTATTACATTTTTTGAAGATAGTAGCAGTCCCTTTTTTGAGTATGATACAACTATATATTATCTATGGTTGCAATATTATACTTGGTTTAAAAAAGCGTGAGGCAAACATTAAGTTTGCAGGTGATTAACTAACTTCTTCATTAGTTATGTATGAAGGGCTCGATTATCTTTAATGGCTAACATTAAAACATTTAGCTTAATAGGAAACGAGAAGTGTATTTTGCAGTCCATTTTACTCATAACTTTTGAGACACTAGTTGTTATGAAAAAAAAATGAATTTTGGGCAAACTAACGTTTTGTGTCAACCTACCCTTTTTTCTTCCAGGAACGAGCTGCTAAGGAAGCTGCTGCTAAGGAGGCTGCAAGTCGGGGTGCAAACGAGCCGAGCCGAGCCCAAGCTCGACCAGGCTCGAGCTCGAGCTCGTTTAACATATGAAAGCTCGACTCGATTCGAGCTTTATTTCTAAAGTTCGAGCTCGACTCGAAGGTAATTTTTGAAGCTCGAGCTCGGATCGGGCTCGACTAATTTAGTATTTATTAATTAATTTATATTAATTATAATTATTATTATTATACATATAAAGAAGGGATCTTTTTGGAGCTTAGAGCATTGTCATTAACAAGCCTCGTTTCCGGTAATCTAATCGTCACTTCTAGTGGTGGAAAATGGGCTGGTTAAGTGGATTGGGTAACGGGTCAAAAGGAGTAATTTTTTGGTACAAGTTACAACAGATGGGGTCGGCTCGACTCACTTTTTGTTCAAAAGTTTTAGTTTTTTTTAATAATAGTTAACGTGTCAAGTATGATCACCAAAGTTTATGTTAGGTCGGCTCACACACATCTGATCATACACAGGTTTGCTTGATAATCATGAGTGCTTAATTGTGTTGGTTAATCTTGTATTTTGTGGAAATTGTGGTTTTACTTTTTTATCATCTGGGTGTCGTTTACAGTTGCAAATGAAGGTTTTCTTGTGGAGAAGTATGGGAAAGAACGTAATAAATATCCAAAATTTGACAAAGACTTGTGGTCAGGAGCTAAGGGCAAGAATAAAGGAAAAGTGTACGGGTTAGGCAATGTTAGTGACTCGTGTGTACATAGCAGAGAAGACCCTAAGGTATTTTTAATCCTTTTAGACTAATAACTTTTGTGCATTTGTATCGTTTCCTAGTGTTATTATGTTTGTTTGGTTTGCGATGCTTGTTTTTTATTGTTAGGTTTGATGCTCTTAAATTAGTGAGAATGTTAAGGAATTTCATATTGATTTGATTACACCTTCTTTACGGGCTGTTTCATACAAAAATATGTTTTTAAAATTAGGTGTAATTTCCTTCTTAATATGTAAACAAACTGGAACATGCTATTTAGCTTCTAGCACTTGAATTGTATCTCACAATTGTATTTTGTTTTCTTTGCAACCAACTTGACGCATTATTACTTTTCGTTAATTCTGATTTCTTGATTTTATTCATTGGTTGTTTTGTAGATTGAAAAGTTGAACTTAGTTATTAAGGAACTCGCTAAGGAAAAAGATGAAGAAAAAGAAAGGTTCAATGGAATTATTGCGGGGTTGTTGGCTGAAAAAGACAAAAGATAAGGTGGATAAAGATGTTATGCTTGATAGGATGTCACAAATTGAAGCTATGTTAACAGTTGCAGTTCGAAGATATGCTATGAACACTTGGTTTTGAATGTTTAGATGTTTATCTTATTATGATAATTTTAGTTATTTTATGTTTTAGTTGGTATTTATTATATGCTTTTGAAAATGATATTTTTTATATAATTTTTGGATTTTATTAGACTTTTTTATATTATTTTGTAGTTTTATTGATATGTAATTTTGATGAAATTAGCAGGGAGAAAAAAAACTGAATTAAAAACCAATATTCCAAACCAAACCAAACCAATATTACAGTAATCAATAAATGGTAGCAAATAGTTGCAAATTGTGTAAAAAATGGTGGCTAAATGGTGACAATATCGGTAGCTAAATGGTATCAAAACTCGCAAATTGTGTAAAAAATGGTGGCTAAATGGTGGCAATATCGGTGGCTAAATGGTATCAAAACGTGCAAAAACTGATGGCTAAATGGTGGCAATATCAGTGGCTAAATGGTATGAAAACACGTCATAATTCGGTGGCAAACTTGGTGGCAAACAAGGTGGAGCGTAGCAAACATGAAGCGGTGGCAAATAATTTTGACCAATTTTGTGGTGGTAAAAATAAGGTAGCAAAATATAAAAATGGTGGCTATTTGGTGACATTAGGGCAATTGACACGGGTGTTTTTGTCACCGTATTTTCGGTGGCAAACTGGTGACAACAAGGAAATTGCTACCATTTTGTAACCAAAAATTACATGACAAAAACCATGTTTTCTAGTAGCGTGGCGTGGGCGATGAGGCGCAATGTGGCGCTTTGATGGCGCACTTTACACTTCGCACGCTTAAGAGTCGTCTTTGTAATTTTGACTGCGCGCGTGTGGTGAAGCACATAGGCTGCAAGGACCAGGTGGCGAGTAGACCTTGGAGGGTGACGTGGCAGCGGCGCGCAAGTACACATGGCAAGTTGGTGCGCACTGGCGCATGGGGCACTTCAATGGCGCGCGCGGGCGCACCAAAGTGAGCTAATACGGCGCGACTATGTGGCGTGCTCGTAGAGGTTGAACACGTGCCTCAGTTAAATTTGTTTATCTGTTTCATCTTTCTTTCTTGTATTTGATTATTTCAGTTGTAATTGTTTTCCAGCTTTCGTTATTTCTGTATTGTAATCGTTGAATAAAATTTGTTTATTTTATTTAATTACGCGAACGGTTCCTACTAGGTAATCCCAAAAGATAATTTAGAGTAAATTGCCATAATTATCCCTAAGGTTTGGGTATGTTTGCCAGTTTCATCAAAAATAACTTTTTTTGTACCATATTGCTCTTCACCTTAGGGATTTTTTGCCATTTTCATCCAAACATCTAATTTGCTTTGTTTTTTTGTGAGACATTTGGATGAAAATGACAAAAGATCTCAAATCTTAGGGACGATTTTGGCAAACAAAGTTAGACGTTTGGATAAAATGACAAAAATTCTCAAAAGTGAAGGGCAATATGGTACAAAAAAAAGTTGTTTTGCATGAGAGTGAAAAACATGCCCAGACCTCAGGGACGATTTTGACAATTTACTCAGTAATTTAAAATCCATAAACCCTCAAGTTTACTCATGATTCTGTCACTAACTCAAGAACACCCGATAACCTAGTTTTCTATGTTAGAAAATCACATACTTAGCTTTTTATTCGCTTAAGGATGATAAATACCACTTATTCTCTTGATTTCTATCTCCAATTAAAGAAAATAACCTTACTTTCTTCCCATCAATTAACACTCCAAAACCACCTATGCTTGTTAACTTCAGTTACACACATAGCCAGTTTTAGTCCATTACGTATCCAACTATGATAACTAATAACCCAAACTTCATGCCCATCTTGTGGCAAAACTTGAACATTCAAATTGGAGGGGCCGAAAACATATGTTTAATTGGGGCTTTTGGATTAGGAGGGGTTAAACCAAATAGAGATAATATTTTTCAAAGGTAATTGGCTAAACTTACACTCTAAACTTAAAAATATGAGGGGCTCTCGCCCCTTCTGGCCGTTGGTAAGTTCCACCCATGTGCCCATCATCAAACACTTAAACTGAAACATGCGTTTATACTAAACCCTTATCATCATAACAAACATATATATAGTTACCAAAGTGTTAGAAAAATTAGGTGTCCCTCTCTAAGTGCTAAGGGTTCAAGTCCCATGATGGACAAAAAGTATAGATTTGTAACTAGGTTTAGAGTGCCTATGAGTTATTGTTTGGAGTATAGATTTATAAGTAGATTTGGAATGTGTATTAGTTATTGTTCTGAAAACAAAAAAAAATATATTTAGACATTATGTCCCATAGTTTTGGCCATGCAGATTCTAGATGGGTGGTAGAATTCTGATGGGGTTGGTTAGACAATGTTATAGCTAATCTAAAAATGGAAGAACATACTTTTGGATGTCAGGTTGATGATTTTGAAGAAAACAAAACAGACACATAAGTGGTCTAATCAATAACTTCTTTTAACCTAAAATGCTCAATGAAGACATAAATCATAAATCAGAAAGTCATATGAATGATGGAAAATATATTACTCTATTGAACACTTGTAAATAAAAAAATAATGCACACACACATAAACACACTAGTGGGTGTTCGTACGATGCGACGGGAATACCAACACTAATAATCTTGTAACATGTTAATTTTTACATAATTAAAAAAATATAACAATACTTTACTCAAATTAAACAGAACTAAATACTCGTTTTTATGGTGTAATTTTATTAAAAATATTAACGTATATGCTTTAAAGGACTGTATCATATGTTTTAGAACTTGTAATTACTTAAAGTTTCAAAGTTATGTTAAATTAACTTCTTGCCCTTCTAATATGTATTATAATATGGTATATATATATATATATATATATATATATATATATATATATATATATATATATATATAGAGGTAGAGGATCCTGTACATTAATCCAGAAGTGTGAAAAGTGTATTATAACACTATATATAACACCATATAAACACCGTATAACACCATTTAACACTATGTAACACTATATATCAAATATAACACTATATTTTGTCTGATAGCATGTCTATGATAGATGTATAGTGTTATATATTGTTATATGGTGTTACATTGTGTTATACGGTGTTTATATGGTGTTATATAGTGTTATATATAGTGTTATAATACACTTCTCACATTTCTGAATTAATGTACACTATCCCTACCCTATATATATATATATATATATATATATATATATATATATATATATATGGGATGGTTCAAATGAAAACAACTTTTATTGTGAAAACTTGAAAACTAACTAAATAAGCCTAAAAAACACACAAATTTTTTTTTTCAATTTTTTTTATAAAAATCGCTGGTTTTTATATATGAAAAAAAAACTTTTTAAAAAAAATTAAAAAATTTGTAGTACACATGTGTATGCACTAGTATTACACATGTGCACTACACAAAAAAGTTTTTTTTTTTTATATAAAAAACCTGCGAAAATTATTATGCCAAAAAAAATTTGGTATGTTTTTTTGGCTTTTTTAATTAGTTTTCGAGTTTTCACAATAACTAGTGGTTTTCATTTGAACCTTCCCATATATATATATATTCCGAAAAGAATTTTTAACCGGCTTGTATTCCGACATGACATTTTTCTTCTTCAATACAACTTACAACTGGATATTTTCTAACTATAACGGTGTAGGGAGTGGTTAGACACTTCAAAGTGGTAAACTTCAAAATCAACCAATGAGAGTGTGTCATGTCATTCAATGAAAAATGTTTAAACTATGCTCAAAAGTGTTGGCAATGATTAGACACTTCATGAATTGGTAAACTATTTCAAAAAAATGAAAAATGTGTAATTGGTTAAGATGGCATGGACCCCGCCCCACACACCCCCTCTCTCTCCTACCCTCCGTATCCCCGATCGGCAACCTGTTACTGTACCCCCACCTTCACCGTGCGGCAAACTCTTTTTGCCGAACCAGTTTGCCGCCCACACCGATCCCCTAAAAGTATCTACTTGTGTGGACGGGAATGATCAAGGGTAGCCCACACTAGGGTAGGGACTACTCACATGTTCAATGGTGATGTGATTCATATAGAAGTATTATTATTCCATATATAACTTTGCAACTTTTTTGTGCATCATCATTTGTATATTGTGCTTTGGGTGTTTTTCAAAATAAAAGTTTATTTTTTACTTTTAACCTAAAGGTTTTTACCTTTTACAATTTTAACCCTAGCTACCATATATAACTTTGCAACTTTTTTTTGCATCATCACTTGTACATTGTGCTTTGGGTGTTTTAAAAAAAAGTTTATTTTTTACTTTTAACCCAAAGGTTTTTACCTTTTACAATTTTAACCCTACATAATTTGTTTTTTTAACTTTAACCCAAAACTTTTCATTATTTGCAATTTAACTTCACAACTTTTGTCACTTATACTTTTCATCTTTCGCAAATTTTCGTTTTACGTATAGTTCTAAATTTTTCGAGTTAATACGACACAACATGCATGTGTGGTTCAACGTTTTTACCTCTACTTTTCCATGTTTGACATGTTCGTCGCAACACGTATATCCTAAGTCGAGTCAGTGTTGGTGGTCGATCACGGTTGTGTGACATTAGTACTATTTGACACCGTTTTACACCCCGCCGCAACGCAGGGTGTACTTTGGGGGGTTTTCAAAGAAAAAATAGTTATGCATATGGTTGTCGTAATGCTGGCTTTGTGGGTTTTCAAAAAAAATGATTTTTTTTACTTTTCACCAAAAACTATTTCTTAAATTACTTTTAACTCAAAACTATTTGTTTTTTTTTACTTTTAACCCAAAACTTTTTATCTTTTGCAATATATCCTCATAACTTTTTTTACTTTCAACTTTGATCCTTTATAGTTTTCATTTTCTACAAATTTTTCGCTTTATGCTTGGTTCTAAATTTTGTAACTTAACACATCGAAACGTGCGTCTTTGGTTTAACGTTTCGTTCTAAATTTTGCGAGTTAACACGATGCAACGTGCGTGTGTGGGTGAACGTTTTTATATCGTCTATTTTTCCCCCTTTGACAGGTTTAACATAACGTTCGGGTCCTAGATTGACTTAGTTAGAACTAAAGAATCTCCGCCGCATTGCGGCGGGTCACAATCCTAGTTTAACTTATTTATTAAGCTTTTCTTTTTTCTATTCCTAAAAAGAAAAATTCCACGTGTTGTGTTAAATGTAGCTCGTTCCGATAGTTTATTGGATTGTATCTTCGCTCTCTTTACTAAATCAATCAATTATCGCTTTATATTTCTTATACGTGGGGTTCATTTCGAAATTTATCATCACCTTTTATTTTTAAAAAGGACAGTAAAACATACCCAACCCCAAAGTTTCATTTTACTTCTTCGAAAGCATCGAATCTAGGGGGTTTGTTGGTCTTTTAGTTTGAAAGGGAGAAAAGTTACTTATGTGACTTGTTGCTTAAGGGATTTTTCGTAGTCCGTACAACCAACATTGACTTAATTGTCTAACATTAGTCAATTGTCTAACATTTATTTTATCCACACTGAGATTAATTTTCAAGTTTCTTATGTTATTTCAATGATGATATATTATTAAAAGGTAATAATTACATACATTTTCAAAACTGTGCGCATTTCATATGGATACATTAGAGTATTAGAGTGTAAGGGGTGCATGCCCATTGAGATTAGGCAAACTTGCCCCCCACCCAATCATTTTGTGCCATGTAATTCTTCTCTAATTCTTGTCTAATGCCCAAAAAACATAATAGGCAAACTAATTTTTTTCTTTTTTTTTTAAACTACCTAATTAATAAATGAAACTTAATGTTAACAAAACAAAAGTACATTAAGTTAAATAAAAGACATTACATAAAATAAAACCATAAAAAATTTAGAAACTACATGGCCATTCATATTTTTTTTGCGATCTCGCGTTTTCAAGCTAGTGTGATTTCAAACATCTTCGGTGGAACATTGTTGTGTGGCCTGTTAAACGTCTCCAGATCCTTATCAAACCCAATTGATCTCAACGCCTCTTGATGTTCATCCGCCAACTTGATATATTTTCCTCTCGTTTCTTTTTTAATTTCCACCAACTCTTGTTTCATATATTTGTATTGTTGGAGCTTGTCGGACATACCAACTGACTTTTCGCTTGACGTTGCAAGTCGTTTATCTTTTTTGTCTTTCTTTTTTCCTTGTTGGTGAGGGGTCTACGTTTATGCCGGGTAGATCACTACCCTCTTGATAGTTACCCGAATCAGATGACTTTCTTTTTTGCCCCGAACCACCACTATCCTCACCCACCAATGGCACCGGGGCCCATTTCTCATGCTTTCTAACCACCCCCACGCCTTAATATGAGGAAAGCCACCCACATGTCGCTTTTTGGTAATCTTTTAGCGCTTGTTTCATAACATGGGCATCGTCACTCCCGCTAGGACGTAACGATCCTATAATAAAAATATAAATTATATTAATGTAAAAAATAAGAATATATTTTATGGTAAAAAATAATAACTATGTAAACGTTAAAAGTTATACCGCTTGATGTCAAAAACCGTTGAATTCGTTCAACTTTGATTGCATATTTTTCCATTTGGTACGGACTTGATGAATGGTCTGTGAGCTTCCTCCAATGGTTGCACTGCAGTGTGCGAGAACATTCTTTCAAAAACTTTCCACTTTTTGTGCATTTCCTTTTTTCTTGTTAAGAGTACAATGCACGTACGTCATCACTAAAGCCTCTTCTTGCTTCTTCGTCCAACTTTGCGGATCCGCCCTATTCCCTTTTCCTTTCCCTTCATGTTCGGCTTCTACTTCACCTTGAAGATCTTCCTCTTCGTCGACTTCTTCATCTTCATTTAAGTGTTGAGTATCGGGTACAAATTCTTCATCTTCGTTGTCATCGTATATGGGAAGCACGTGTTCAACATTATCTCTTGGGATTAAGACGGTGGACTCCGATAAGCAAACGGGTCAAAAGCGTTTTGGGCTTCCGTAGGATACCAGTATACACCCAGTGCAACCATCGTGGGACCTTGTGGTAAAGAAAAAAATTGTGGTGGATAGTTGGGCTGGGTGTTGTAAAAACCCGTTTGCGAAAAAATTGTGGTGGGAAATTGGGTTGGTACACACTTGATCCGCCTCGTCTACTTTGCGAACCACGCCCTCTCGCACTCGAACCCCCGATACTTTTTTCTTGCCATCGCTCTTGTTTTTTCTATCCATGGTGTGCTTGAGAACTTTTTAAATTGAGTGCGAATTTTATTGAATGGAATGGTATTTATAATGGTGTTTAACTAATTTTTTTATAAAGTAACGGTCATATAGCCGTTCAAAACAATGCCAACATTCAAAAACAATAGCCAACGGTCACTTTCAAACGGTCACTTCACGTTTCCCCCATGTGGCATTCTCTCTTCGAATTGGCTAGTTCTCGCGCGGCAAACACTCATGGCGGGCAGTGTTGCCGATCGGCAAAGGTCTTGCCGATTGCCTTTGCCGAGACCATTCCGTACACCCTTAGCTTTTGGCTACTATTTATTGCATTAGTTACCTATACATAAAAGTTTGATTTTTTACTTATGGACACTTATTTTAGAACATGATGAATATTTATTAAGAATAGGGTGTATTTGTAATCTATAACTATTTTGTTGAGGCAAAACATTGTGGCAAAAGCATCAATGTTGAGTTTTGTGTTTTGGTCAATAGTTTTGTATTTGTAACCTACGTTTTGAACCTATTCAGGTGCAACCTGTTGCATATTTTATTGTTAAAGTTGACATTTTAAGGGATTTAGAGGGTGTTTGGGATTACGTTTTGAAATAATTATTTGATTATTGCGTTTGTAAAACATAAATAATCTAAAAAAGTGTTTGGATGAAAACGTGATTATCTGTCTCCAAAACACAGTTTTGGAGAAGCATGTACCTACATGCTTTTTCAAAACACAGTTTTGAAAACGAAAATCTATTTTGAAAACGCACCACCAAACACCCCGTTATTGTAGTTCTCATAACCTTGTATACTGCAATTTGATTTTGAATTCATTATCTATTTTTTTTTTTGAACGGCAAACGCTTTATATATATATATAAAGAGCCAGCTAGAGACTGGAATACAACCAAAAAGGAAAGGAAACGAAACGAAAACCAAGAAAATTACAACAATCCTACAATGTCAAACTCTAGCCAATTCTTCCAATCTGGGATGGTCACCTTCGAGCGACCATTAATCCATCGATAAGCATCCTCTTTTATCTGATCCACCTTCTTCCCAACCGGGATAAAAACATCTTCAAAGACCTTCGAGTTTCTGGCCCGCCAGATGTTCCAAATAGCTGCTAAGACAATGGTGTAAATTACCTTCTTCCAAGCCGCTCCACCCGGTTGATTCCGCAAGAACGACACGAAATCCTGAAGAGTGTTGATGTCTATCGGGTAGCTAATCCTAGTCCAAGTGAGGATATTCCACCAAATGCATTTAACCCACAAACAGGAGATGAAGATATGACTCGGGTCTTCTTCCGCCAAGCCGCAACGGGGACATAGGCTATCCCCGAGGGGAATGCCTCTGCGCAACAGGCCGGACTTGGAAGCTACCTTACCGAGCAACGATCTCCACAACAGATAGTTGGCCTTTGGAGGGGCCCAAGCATTCCAATCGAACACAAAGTTACTTTGAGGCATACCTGGATCAGCGGTTTCGATAAGACTTCTTATATGTCTGACAGAAAAGGAACCCGAAGGATCACCACTCCATTTCCAGCCATTCCTGTCTTGAATCAGCTGGTCTTTTATGATAATTCTGATTTTTTCCAAAGCCGGCTCAACCAAGGAAATGTCCTTCCATATGCCAGGCACAGAAGTTTTGATAGGAATAAGTTGTTGAGGGTTAGCGGAATTGGTATTACCATGAATGGCCGACACGACTTTCACCCATAGCTGATTAGGTTTGTCGTTAAAGCTCCACCACCACTTAGTGAGCATGGCTTGGTTAAAACCTTTAATGCTTCCGAGACCCACCCCCCCCCCCCCCCGCTCTTTTAGACCTCATAAGAAATTCCCAGCGGAGCCACCTTAACTTGTGACCCGAATTGGTTGTTCCCCATATAAAGTCCCTTCTAATTTTTTCGAGCTTCTTGATCAGGCAAGACGGAGCGGCGAACAAGGATAAGTAGTAGGATGGAAGGCTGGCTAGAACAGATTTGGCGAGAACCATGCGACCGGCGAACGAGAGGTGCCTTGCCTTCCATCTAGATAATCTAGAAGCGAACTTGTCGACCACCGGTTTCCAAAACTTAGATTTTTTCATGTTCACCCCCATAGGGACTCCCAAATAGAGAAAAGGGAACTTCCCAACATCGCACCTCACCAAATTAGCAATCCTAATAGTTTCCTCGGCAGAGACTCCGATCCCGAACAACTTGGTTTTCTTTCTATTCACTTTCAGCCCCGAAACGAGGTTTAGCCACTTCAGAATTCTATTAAGGTTCACTGCGTTTTCTTCCGACCAATCACCGACGAAGAGCACGTCGTCCGCATAACAAAGATGCGAGATCAACGGGCCGCCATTCGGTAGTTGACAACCCACAAAAAGACCCGAATTGCAAGCTCTATCCATAAGGATGCTGATTATTTCCATTGCGATGAGGAAGAGAAAAGGGGAAAGAGGATCGCCTTGACGGAGGCCGCTTTTAAAGTTGAACTCTTTCGTAGGCGAGCCGTTGACCAGAACAGAGCCCCTACCTGAAACGAGACAACTTCTAATCCAACATATCCATTTGTCAGGGAAAGCCATTTTTTCCATGAGGCGGAGCAAGAATTTCCAGTTAATTGAATCATACGCCTTCTCGAAATCCACTTTGAGAATAAGCAACTTCTTCTTGGATTTTTTAGCCCAGGCGACTATCTCACTCATAATCAGAGGGCTATCCAAAATGTTCCTGCCCCCCACGAAAGCTGATTGGGTTGTGGAAGAAAGACCGTCCATAACACACTTCAGCCGATTGGCCAACA
This sequence comes from Helianthus tuberosus, assembly GCA_030545235.1. NCBI lineage: Eukaryota > Viridiplantae > Streptophyta > Magnoliopsida > Asterales > Asteraceae > Helianthus > Helianthus tuberosus. The sequence goes on from CM060393.1 coordinate 152,813,097, forward strand.
CCTTCGCAAGAATTTTATAGCACGAGCTTACTAAAGAGATGGGTCGGAAATTAGCTAACTCGGTCGGATCTTTCGATTTAGGAATCAAGGCTATGAAGGAGGAATTATGACCTCTGTCGATAGAGCCGCTTCGATGAAATTCATTCAAAAAGCTCAAAACCCACGGCTTCAAATTAGGCCAGAAGACTTTGAAGAATTTAAGGGTGAACCCGTCCGGAGCCGGCGCCTTGCCACCGTCACAACTTTTGATTGCCTGCCACACTTCATCTTTCGAGAAAGGATCACACAGAGAGGATCTGAAATGAGTCGGAATGGATGGAACCCCTGAACCGTTGAAGTCCGGGCGACGTCTAATTGGCTCTGAGAAGAGTTTTTTAAACCAAGATCTAATTTCATCTTTTAGCTCAAAGGGATCCGTAATGAGCCTGTCATTAAACAATAGACCGCTGATTCTATTTTTGGCCACATTCACAGTAATAATTTTATGAAAATACTTGCTATTTTCGTCTCCAAACTTAATCCAGTTGGCACGGGCTTTTTGTTGCAGGTCACTAGCTATTTTCAGCTCTAATTTATCTACCTTCAGTCGGAGGTCAATTCTGATTCTTTTTTCTTCTTCGGACAACTGCTGAGACATAGCCTTGTGTTCTATCTTATCAATCGAATCAACCATTTCCTTAAGATCCTTGTTTTTGAGGGCCGCGGTTTCCTTTCTCCATTTCTTTATAGCCAACTTGACTTGTTTAAGAGAGCCAACTACATCTGAAAACGGATCAGCGCCCAATCTACTGCCAGCTGCCCTCCCCCCGAGAGGGCACAAAACCCCGTCCACAATCTCCCGGAGTTTCTTGTCGTTAGTCCAGGAGTTAAAAAATTTGAAAGGAATATGACCAAAGTCAACAACAGAAACGGACAAAGAAATGGGACAATGATCCGAGAGGCTTCTCTTATGGACTTCCACCCGAGCGTTAGGCCAGGTGTTCATGACAGCCTCACTGACCAGAAATCTGTCCAGTTTGCTAAATTTGATATCTTTATGTCCAGAGATATAGGTGAATTTACCTCCTGTCATAGGGAATTCGAGAAGGCCGGCGTTGTCCATAAAACCATTGAATGCTTCCGTAGCCCCTCGGTCGAACCTCGAATTTACTCTCTCCTCCTCTGAGCGTACTTCGTTGAAATCTCCTAGTAATATCCAAATTTCCCTAGACTGCCCAATCAGCTCCAGTAACTCAGCCCACAAGGATCTTCTATTAACTGGATCATTCGGAGCATGTAAGTTGATCACGTTAACTCTACCTTGCACACCCGACAAGACCCCAGAGAGAAGGAGGAACCTTTGGTTTTTAACCACCTGATCCACCATAAAGACATCTGGGTTCCAAATCGAGAGCAGGCCCCCATATCTGCCGACAGAATCCACAGTAGCTGCACACATGTTCGACTGATCCCAAAAGCTCCGAATAGCAAAATCGGACAAACCCACCTGATGAGTCTCCTGAATCCCCATGAAATCGGCATTAACTGATCTCTTAATCTTACGGATCCAAGAGCCCTTTCTACAATCCGTAACTCCGTTGATGTTGATCGACACATAATTCATTGGTTACCTTTGGCCTCCATTTCCCCACGAACAAGCTTTCTAATGTGATTTTCAAAACCGACCACATCAATGCCCAGGCGAGCCCCGCAATCCAGAGTTTTCAAGATTTCTTGCTCAAAATTGGACCGAAGCTGTTCTTCATCTGCTGCATCCATCGAACCTCCATTATTGCTGCATCTAGGGGACTGTGGCGGAGCCCCATTCTTTTCTCTCTCTAAGCGAAAGATATCTTCTATACCAAAGGGATCAGAATTATCGGATTGGGCTACCTCTGCATTTAGATCAGGGATATTTGTATTTTGGGCTAACGAATAGGATTTGACAGGCCTTTTATCTCTTCTAGTAATATAACTGGGCCTGTATTCTTGAGTTCCTGGCCCACCATCATTCACTCCAAGCCCACAGTTATCGCGTTCGCCCATATCTTCTCTCTCTATGGTCCCAACAACAGGATATTCCGAATTCCTAGAAAAGTGGCCCACATCTTCTCTCTCTTCCACCTGCCCATGCGCCGAATTTGTGGGAACCAAAGAGTCTTTTTCATTTTCCATGCAAGCCTCATGGGGTTCCTCCATGCAATCATTCAACAAAAAACCTTCAGTCACCGGAGTCTTTACAACTTCCGGCGAAACTAGAGAACCAACCGGCGAAGAGTCGAGCTCCGATGACACTCCGGGGGAGCTTATCTCCGTCTCCGTGTCCGAAGGATTGAGGAAATCCGGAACCCATTGTCCCAAAATTTCTTCTACCCACACCCTAATAATGTGGTCCTTCCAACGAAGCTTGAATTCCTCAGATATTCTTTTGCCTGTTTGAACCAAAACTGCCATACGATCCTCAGACATGTTCCCGTCCATGGCGTCTGCCTCTGATTTAACTAGAAGCCGGCCGCAGCGTTCACCAATCTTGTTCATCACATGGCGATCCCACAGGGATGCTGGCACCCCCAGGACTTTTATCCAAGCTACTCTTTCAAATAACGGGGGTAGCCCTTCCCAAACATAAAGCCTTGAGAACCATTTCTCCCAAACCTCGACCATCTGGCAACGGAAGACATCTGCATCCTCTTGACAGTTAAAACACAGCATAACTTTAAGCCCCCCTACGTATTTTAAATCGAAACTGTCCTCCATGACTCCCGACAAACGAGATGACAAATTGTTCATAATCTCGATGTCCTTAACCTCTCCAATAAGGGATCGGAACTCCCAATATTTTTTGGTCTTTGAATTCATGGGCGGAAGATCGATGATGCATCGGGAGCTCTCCGAAGGATCAGAGTTGACAACCGAACTGAACGTTCTTTTGCCAGCCTGGACATCTGACTTGTTACCAGCAAACCCGGGCAGGGGATTATTAGGGAGAACTTCTGGGGTAAGCCTGGTGAAAACTGATGCTTTGCCGCCCGGAGGCTTCTCCCCGTGATTCTGAGGAACGAGCTTCGACCCATCTCTTCCATACTTAGCCAAATTCACACCGATTTTGGCACCTTCTATGACCACCTCTTTGAGACTGTCGATGCATCTGTCAATATCCTGAACAAAGGAGATCTTAATGAACCCAAACTTATTTCCCGCTCTATCTTTCTTCCAAGGAACAAAAACGTCTTCTAAGTTATCCACAAAGCTGAACGCCTTCCATAAACTCTCCCGGTTGCAACCGTCAGGCAAGTTAGAAATGAAGAACGTAGTGGCATTGCGTAGCCTGTATTCTCTGTGATTGAACAATTTCTCTCTTCTATACTCTTGACGATTAATGATCGTATTCCAGTTGTCGTTCTGGTTTTTCCATGTTCTCCTCCCCATGTCACTCCGAAACAAACAAAAGAACCAGGAGAACCACGGCCCAAAAGGTGTTAACGGGATTCGAACTAATCTAGCTTAACTATACTCAGATAGCCGCGATCAGTATCAGACCCGCTAAGCCCTCAAGGAAACCGGGAAGCTACTGAGGGAAAGGAGCGAAGGGGGGAGCCTCGGCAAAGGATTCGGAAGAAGGAATACCGTCCCTTAGTGCGAATGGGAGAATTACCGGGTCGAGATAGGGAGAAAGGTACTAACCAGCTAATCACCCGGGTGTATAGCCAGGACCGCACTCACTATTCCGGCAGGGCTATCTCCGTCGAGCATACCGGCGACGGTTCAGGGTGCTAAAATGTGTAATGATTTTCATTTCCTCCAACACAAATGCAACCGTGAGTTCTAGTTTAAGTTATCCACTGAATTCAATGGATTCCACATGTTGAATTTGTTAATCAAATGGACGATCAATCAGGGTCATAGAATGGGTATTAGAGTGCGTCTTCGAATTTGGGGTTTTTAATTTTCAAATTCATTGTTAAAAAATATATTCAATTGGATTTGAATTCGTGCAAAATTGAACAAAGTTGGAGACATAAAATCGGTGTAATTCATGAATCGAGAAACAAATTTCATAACTACAAGTCAAGCTTCAAAATCGATGCAAAAAGTCAAAATTTATGACAAGTTCATATGAGTGCCAACACATACAACACAGAAGTTTCTATTTGTTGATTCAATTCAAGAATTAATGCAAAAGATTGATACAATTGAAATTTCATATAAGCTTGATTATTTATTAAAAATAGAATCTTTATTAGAGATTGTAACTTCAGTTTGGTTTTTTTTTTTTAAGAAGGCGATATATTACAAACCAGAAAGGAATGCCTTAGCAAGATACTAAAGGCAACAGTACAGATACATGAAAGTAAAAGAAACAATGAAATTTTCAAAACCTTACTTAAAACAACTAAAGTTGCCCCACTCTTTCCATTCTAGATCTGATTTTCCAACTCTTGCCTTCAGCCATAAGAAAGAGATTGCCTTAACTTCTCCAACTGCCCTTGATACATGTGTTGTCTTATGGTTAAAAATTAAGTTGTTTCGAATCCGCCATAAGATCCAACATGTTGCTGCAATAATAAGATAACTCGCCTTCCTCATCTCTTGTGATGAAATGTAGGTTTCGATATGTTCCATTAATCCCACCAAGCTGAGCAAATATCCTGGAAGAGGTATTTTGACCCATAAGGAAATCGTTGTCCATACCAGTTGAGCGTATTGATAGAAAATCAATAAATGATCAACTGATTCATTGACTGAACCACATAAAGCACACAAAAGCGATGGGATAGTTATGTTTCTTATCGCCGATGCTTCTCTTGTCTGTATCCGATTCAACACCACCTGTAACAACCATAGAAAAAGACCTTAACGACTCGTAACCGAAGCTCCAAACACACCCGACATGTACCATCACAAAAAAAAAGGAAGACCTGACTTTAACCACGTCGCGCTACGCGACGGTGTTAACGTTGTTTGGTCGTGTGACGCGACGCACTGATAAACCGCCTAAGATACGTAGCGGACACGTGTCGTCCACGTGCCAGACCTACTGGTTGACTAATGCCAGCTATGCCCTAGCTAGGCCCTTCGCGCTATGCGAAGGGGTTGTGTTGTTTCGTTCGCGCGACGCGACGAGATCAATTTTAGGCTATAAAAGGGACGTGCATGGGACTTCAGAATTCGCTCACAAATTTCTTTCTTTCTCTGATATTCTGTTGTCTACTCACTATACCCGAAGCACTAAAACTCTGCCCGTTATCAGAGTATTAACGTGTAGGACCGGTTTTGACTCCGAAACGATTGCGAAACGAACGTATAACGTGCGGAATCCGTAAACGAACGCGACCTAACACACGTGACGTAATATAAATGTGATTCTATTAAAAATCTGAAATCGTACAGCACCTTGAATCACTTTCTCTCTCTAGATTCTCTCTCTAGATCTAGAAAGCTCTAAAATGTTCTAAATGGCAAAAGTCCCTAATCTATGACATAATCTCCTATTTATAGTCCAAGGCATTTAATGAGATTTCTCATTATTACAATTATGCCACCTTGCCTTTTTGTCTAGCTATCACTAATATAACGACTCGTTTTCTTCTGTTTCTTGCTACGGCTCGGATTGACGAAGGCGATAGACATAAATGTACTAACAGACTCCCCCTTGGATATTGCCGCAGTCAATCTCGATCATTGAGTCAAACTCGTAGCGTCTTCTTTTTTTCTCTCTTTGAATCTTTCTTGAACAGAATTCCGGTGGATCTGTCTTCAGTTTCAGCTTCTCCTTTCTGTAGACTCTTTTTTTCATCAGGCTCCCCCTTTCGTCAAGCTTCCGTGCTTTGGGATCGACACCTTGCTTTCAGGTTACAAGCTCCCCCTTGCTTTGAGCTCGTCTTCAGACTCCCCCTTAGACTCAGCTTCCGGGATCATAATCTGGAATCTCATCTGCAATCACTCAAACATTTATAAGTAACAGCATTTCAAATTTCAGCTGTCCAGGAATTGTAACCTGGCTCACTCAAACATTCTAAACAAACAATTTTCATGAATTTGGCAGTTTCATCGAATCGAATCGGAAACTAGCTCTATAACAATATAAGCATCCAAATCCCTCACAGTTAATCAACCAAGTCCAAACTAATGACCTTGGAGATATCACAAACTGTTTTTGATTTTTGTTAAAAATTCAAGTTTCAAATTAATGAACTTGTTTTATTTTCAGAAACACAATCAGCTTACTTAGATTTTGAAACTCATCACTCAGACATCGGTTGTCGAAAATAAAGAAGAACAAAAAATCTTTTTGTATTTTCTGAAAATATAAAGCAATAAGGAAATATGTACAAACATATTCACAGACACTATTTTTGTTTGAGTTCGCGTTAGAGGATCATATCAGTTTCTGACAAGTCACAAGTACCGTTGAGCTTAGTTACACATTAAGAATTAAACAATTCACTTAGATTGTCGATATACTTGTCTACTTAAATTTTCACACAAACTTCAACTGATTCAGGATACGAATTAGATGTTTTAAGAACTTAAAGTCATTCATGTGTCCCACCTCTTGAACATACTCCCGTATCCAGATCCCAATATTCAGTCTTACAGGTGAGTATACCTAGATGATATCTGTAAGGGGAATAAATTATAGTGCGAAACCGTGAGAGCTCAGGTCAGAACTTCCGTTCAGCAGAGAGATGACGGCTCGACTTTTGGTGTGTCCCCTTTAGAGGATCTTTTGTATTACAACAGCAATGACTATCAATTTTATTGTTTCATCAATTTGCTGAGGGCGGCGCTATATTTCAAGCAATGCAGAAAGTATTCTCCAGGGACTAGACCATTGCTTCCGCAAAATCAGAAGTCCCGGGATAATACCCCAGATATCACTAAGCATAAAGACCTAGTATCTCAGAAAGAGGGGTCCTTCAAACGAGATTTCAGGGGTTACCTATATATCCAAGTAGTGTTCCCCACGAAATAAGCAAGTTTGAATTTATGTTTATAACCCGAAAAAGTTTACTAAATGTATAAAAATCTACCGACACATCCACGGTGAGATCGTTTAACACATTTTAACTTTCCAATTCTTTAGCGTACTGTAACTGTCTACTGATGTACTATCATTTCCTCTTTTTACACAAAAACTCAATTTTTGAATTTTATCATGTTTTTGACTTTTTCAAATTTTCAAATGTTTTTGGATTTTCTAACAATAATACTCCCCCTAAAATGCAAAATCATTTAAAGAAAATTTGACAACCAATACTGATAGCTTTGTCTCGCCATCCATTTTCTGCTAAAAGTGCTCTGATTTGCAGAAAATCTAATGTAAAGTACCCCCATGATTTACAACCCATTGATTTTCGACAGTTTGAAAACCGTTTTTCAATCTTGTGAAAGTAATCATGTTTGTTCAGCCGTGAGGGTTTCGGCGTATTCAATCAACACATATTTTTGTAATTTTCTATTTTTGACAAAAATTAAAAACAAACATATTTTTGGTTTTTCAAATTTTATTTCAATTTTTAGGGTTTTGAAAATATTGTTTATTTATGTACAGAATAAAAATAAACTTCATGTTTCAACCAACACATGATCCAGCAGCCTCCTTTCCTCGTTGTGCCAGGCTGCTCCAACTTCCATTCTCACAATCTTCAGATTTGTTGAGCACCTGAACATTCAGACTACTTGGTTACTTGAACAATTTAGCCCAGGTCTATTGAACCTTAGGCATTTCAACACAATAATTTTCATTCAATGCTGGAAACTCTTTGTCATTTTTCACAAAAATCTTTTCAACTTTTACTTCAACTTTTTCATCTTTTTCAAGAACCATCTGTTTCTTTACACTCCATGTTTGACCTTTAGGAGTACCACGTTTGTAAAAATGAGACTCTTTTTGAACATTCCGTTTTTGAACAACTTTTGGTTTCCAAAACTCTTGTGGTTTTGTTATATCAACAGTTGTTTTCCAACTTTGAGTTGTTCTTAATCTGGGTGTGTGAGAATTCCATGTCTGTCTTGAATCGAACCTGTTTCGGTTTGATTTCCAATTTTGATTCGAAGCAAACTTGTTTGTGTTGTACCTCCAAGTTTGTTTTGAATCAAATCTAGTTGACCTTTGTCCCACAATCTCAGATTTTTGTTTCTCAACATCAATCTTCTTTTTGTCAACATCCACAGGTTTTAGATTTGGACACTTGCGTGCAAGATGCCCTTTTTGATCACATTTGAAACATGTTCTCATGGACACATCTTTGACCTGTGGTTGTTGCTTTTTCTTTTGAACTAAGAACTCTTCAATAGACTGTTGTCCAATTTTAAGTTTTTCTTCTTCTTCAAAACTTTTTCCTTGAACACAACTCATTTTTGTCTGAAAATTCGAAGTTTCATTTCTTTTCCAACTTTGTTTCTTCTTATAACCCAACCCAGCCTTCATGTTTTTCTTCTTAAAACTAGGTTTGTTATACGAACCTCTATGACTCTTACCAGCAAACTTTGAAATCTCAGACTTTTCAATCTCAACCATTTTGTAAACTTTATCAATCTTTTCTGAAATCACATTCTGAATCGGGAATACAACATCTAAGAACAATTTGTCCGATCCAATCATGGTATAAACCAATCCTTTTGAATCATCATTCAAACTTTTCTCAGATTTTGTGTTTTTCAGATAACTATCATGAAGATTTCCTTCATCTTCATCCTGTGATTCAGATTTACCTGTATCAACCGACTCTTCTTTCAACACACTTTCAACGACTTTACCTACCACCTCTGAATCATGAGAATCATCAGATTTGGAATAGGTTATGTGAATGTTGTCTGCCAATTGGTCTACCATGTTGAAAGCTTTTTCGACCTTTTCCTCATCATAAAATGCAAACTTTTCCGGTGGTGGAACTTGATGAAACTCTGAGCCAATGCCTTTCTTGTTTTGCTCAGACTCACCATCTCCCGGTTTTATATTGAAAATTCGTTCAAGCACATATGACGACACATGGTAACTTTTTAACTTGTTGTTGTCCTGTTCTAGATCAGCAATCTGTCACTTTAGCTTAGCAACATCCTCAATATAGGAATTAACAACATCTTGTTTTATGGAATACATTCGTTTAAGTTCTTTAGTTGTTTCAGAAAGATAATTCATTCGTGATTGAGCATATTTCATTTCATCTTTTACTTTTTCGTATGACTCTTTCGTAATATGATATGCTAATTTCATTGAGTCATATTCTTTCTTCATTTCTTGACAAGCAATTTCTTTTTGTGAACATTCTTCTGTCATTTTAGAAACATTTTCTTTCAAAACTTCATTTTCTGTTTCTAACTTTTTACATTTTTCTGAAAGTTTTTCATCATTTTCTTTAAAAACTTTTTCTTTTTCTAGCATTTCTTTGCATTTTTCTTTAAAAATGTTTTCAAATTTAGTGAATTCAAGATCTCTTGTTCTGAATTGCTCATCTTTTTCAGTACAAGCTCTGCATGGTTCCATGCATTTCTTGCACTGTTCAACAGTTTCAGTCAAGATGTTAGAATTAGAATTTACCTTAGTGATTGGCACCTTGGTGTTTTCAGTTACCTCTGTCTGCTTCAACTCAGCATCATCTTGTTTTTCTTCAACACCGACTTCATCACCAACATTACCACCTACCAAACTCTCATTCTTTACTTCTTCTTCTTCTTCTTTTTTCTTCACCTCTTCTTCAATCTGCTGTTCTTCAGTAACAGCTTTCTTAACCTCTTCATTCACCTCAACTTCTTCACTTTTGATTTCCTTCACAACCTCAACTTCAACAGCTTCTGCTTTAACCTCTTCAGCAACCTTCTTCAGATTGTTCACCATCTCTTCAACACTCTTCTTCATTCTTTCTTCATCCCTTTTTCTCAGACACGATGTCATTGCATATCTGATCTCCTTTTCATGTCTTTTAGCATATTTGTCATCTTTCATCACATTTCTATAATATTCGGCTCTTAAAGGAACTATGAGAAGAACATCATCAAAAATTATGTCTTTCTTTGGAACAACTGGTTCTCCTTCTCTGTTGAAGTAACACTCTCTCTTCTTATCCCATCTTTTGTTGCTCACTGCACTCTCATACTCTTCTTGCATTTCATCCATTCTGTTCAACACAAAGTTTCTTTCTTTGTAAGTCTTTTCTTTCAGAATCTCTTCTCTGGTTTTCACTTTGATCTCAGCTGTATCTTTGTCTTTGTTTTCATCTTGAATCTCAGCAACAAAAACAAACTTTCTTTCCTCTGTTAAAGCTCTGCCATGAGCTGTTTTTCGAACATTCTCCAAACGATCTTCTTCTGGACAAATTGAGCTCCAGTCAAAACCTTCATCATCTTGAATTACAAAACAAGCACTTGATTTGGTTTTATCTTCAATCAATTTCGGCTCTTCTTTGCTTCGGTGATAGATCGCTTTTCGATAATAATCATCATTGAAAGGACGTTCATTTCCTTCAGCAACTTCAGAATTTCTGCATTCTCTTTTGAAATGACCCTTTTGCTTGCATCTGAAGCAGGCCACTTTGGATTTGTCAAATCCAAGCTTCGTTGACGGACCTCCAAGAGATTGTTTCCTAGTAATTTCCATATATCTCTGAGCTCTGCGAATGCAACTAGCTAAACACCAGCGGATGTCAATGAGTTCCATCTCTTCTGGATCAATCTGGTCGTAGTCTTCTTTGGTTAACTCTGAGTTTCCAATTTTGCCAGCTACAAGACCTTCATACGATTCCAGAACAGATGCAAGGAAACTCATTTGCTGCTTAGCTGCATTGATGCTCATAGATGGAGAATTCTTCAGTTTGAGAGCAATGTTGCATAGAATCTCTTCAGCTTCATCAGTACTTGCTTTTGAAGATGAATGATATCCAGAATTGTAACTTGATGAGGTTGTTTGAGGTTCTTTCATCTTCTCTCCACTGAATGCTGTTTTTGGTGAACAAACACCTTTCTCCGAAGGTACACTGCCTTTGTAGTACAAGCCAACATTCTGTTGATGTGAATAACCAGTCATCTTGCTTTGCTTCTGTAGCTCCAGATCATGACTCTCTATCTTTTCAAACAATGCATCAAGAGAAATTTCATCATACAAAGCATCATTTTTTAATCACTTTGTCGATAATTTCCTCTCTTGTTTTCTCAAGTTTGAAACGTTCAAGTTCAATTTTTAAATGACAGAATCTCTCTATCATTTGCCTCACCGACTCTCCTTTAATGTTATCAAATAAATCGAATTCTTTTTTAAGCAACGCAATTTTGTTCTTTTTAATCTGTTTACCCCCTCAGCTTTAGCTTGTAAAGCTTTCCAAACAGATTTTGACGACCCGTCATGGTTTAGTAATGCAAAAATATCATTTCTAATTGCCGTCTGAATCAAAGCAACCATCCTCTGTTTGGCTGCATATTCTGCTTTTTCGTCTTTTTGTAATTTCTTGAATGGAATCTCTTCGCCTTTATCATCTTTTGGTCTCTCATATCCAAACTCTAAACAGAACCAGCTTTCATGCGCATACGCTTTCGCCCAGTTAAGAAACCGTTCCTTCCACCATGTATAATCCTCAATGCTTTCCAAAGTTGGTGGCTTTGAATGTGTTCCGTAGAAATTATCATGCTTGATGTTCTCATTGATTGCTTTAGTGATAGTTTTTGGTGTAACAGTGGTAATCTCGGACGATTCGGATGTGAACGCGTTGAAAAACGTATTGTAGAATTCTTCAGCCATGATGTGATCCTTGAATTTTAGCTCTTCGAATATCAGCACCTTTTAATCACCTGAAAACAAACAAACAAACAATCAGTTTAAATGAACTGTATACGTAAAAGTGTGAGAGCGAAATTGGTCTAGGACTCGTGTCGAAGAAAACTTGATCGAATGAAAACTAATTGTGTGGGCCACGTAATATGGGCTTGAAGATGGACTAATGAACCTTCCAAACAAATTGAATTACTTGGGCCGCAACTATTAGAACAAATGCTGATTGGGCCGATCACTTTTGACACAAACAACACTATTCTTTTGACCCTTGAATATAACAAGCCGACAACAAATTTGACCAAATTCTTTGTATCTTGGGCTGATAAATCCAATAAACCAATAACATAGTTTGATTGGACCTTAAAATAGACAATGATAACCAACACTCTCTTACAATCACATGAATTCAATCAATGTAAATGGCAGACAATGTCAATCACTCAATTTTCATTGTATCGATAAAATCAAAGTCACATGTGCAACCATTTATGTGCTGACAATTTCAATTATTGTTGAATAAAGATTGGACCGCAACAATGAGTATGGCAGACTATATATCTCGAGATTCTGCAAAAGTAATTCACGTGAACAACTGAACCACTTTCAAACGGACATCGTGTTTCAAACGGTACTCTCAAATAGAAACACCAATTTCAAACGGTCACACCCTCGAACGGTCACACTCTCAAACGGTTACACTCTCAAACGGTCACACCCTCAAACGGTCACATGCATTTTCAAACGGTCAGTCCAGTTTCAAACGGTAGGGTGCCAATTTCAAACGGTCAGTCCAGTTTTCAAACGGTCAGGTGCAAATTTCAAACGGCCAGGAAAGTTTCGTTCAAACGGTCACCAATTTTCACGCGACGTCGGACACAAAAACTCAGATTTCTCCTAAACGGCTAGGAATTAGGATCTAAAACTTGGTAGGGTTATAGATCAGGTGTTTTCGCACAACATATCAAAAAATCAACTGATTCGGACCGTAAAAACCTGTTCAATTTGACGATTTTCAGTAAAAACGTGAAAAATATGAAAAAAATGAAGAAATCGATGAAATTCGGATCTGAAATCGATGATTTTCTGCGCGTAAATGTGTGATAGATCAGTGCAATCGAGCTCCTGCTCTGATACCACTTGTAGGACCGGTTTTGACTCCGAAACGATTGCGAAACGAACGTATAACGTGCGGAATCCGTACACGAACGCGACCTAACACACGTGACGTAATATAAATGTGATTCTATTAAAAATCTGAAATCGTACAGCACCTTGAATCACTTTCTCTCTCTAGATTCTCTCTCTAGATCTACAAAGCTCTAAAATGTTCTAAATGGCAAAAGTCCCTAATCTATGACATAATCTCCTATTTATAGTCCAAGGCATTTAATGAGATTTCTCATTATTACAATTATGCCACCTTGCCTTTTTGTCTAGCTATCACTAATATAACGACTCGTTTTCTTCTGTTTCTTGCTACGGCTCAGATTGACGAAGGCGATAGACATAAATTTACTAACATAACGTGAATCACTAGTACGGTACTTTATCCGATCTATTGAAACTGATCCAACGGATGTTTAAGTGATGCCTGTATACGGCTATACATTGTCATTCGTTGTGGGTTTTGATCTCATGATTATCGTTAAATTTGAATTGAGTTAGTACACTGAGAGGTGTGCATTATGTGTTTAATTAGGGATACAAGCATTAAACTAGCAGGCTAGTATAGACACTTTAAATCTGCAAAGTGAGTCATTCTCTTTTATCAAGATGCTTTGAAAAACCCTAAATGTTTTTTAGTTATACTTACAGTGATTAAGTTTTGTAATCTGAAATTACTATCAGTATGTGGGGTTTTGTATACTTTACTAGTCTAGCGTTACTATTGGATGACAGGATCCAATAGTGATATGACCACAAGTCCAGGGTTGGCCCATTGACAATACTGATTTAAGTAATTGAAAGATATAAGCAAATGTAAAAACTCTTAATATTGTGATTATAACAAATGTGTTTTGAACAACTGAATGAACTCACCAATATTTTTCGCTGACCAAATGTTTTTAAAACGCATTTTAGATGATCTACAGTGAAGAGAAGAAAAGTGCTAAGAAGCACTCAGCTTAAATAAGTGGCTATGTAAACCTAAATAAAATGTGTTTTCATAATCAAGATTTATCCCTGTGAAAATCCTCTATGTAAATACGGGTTTTACCCCACAGTTTATGAAATGAAAATTTGATGTTTTGAAACTCTGATATTTTTCCTGACGCCGGTCCTGATAAGTTTTTCGATGCAATAATTTAATAAACACCGGTACCACTAGTATCTGCTCACGGCTCCCGCCCGGGGTAGGGTGGGGGTTGTGACACCGCCCTCCATAGAAAACAGTTTATTTTTTCAGTATCCAGCTAAGCCATTTGAGTACCCATGTTTCTGGAAAAATCTGAATGCCAACCAACTCTATGTGTAAGTTACTCACCTTGAAATCTTCCCGGGTTTCATCATTTTTCCATAACCACGTGTCTGATTCCATATTTAACTTTACATTTTCCAGCAAGTTTACACAATTTTCCCATGCCTTTGTTGTTTCTGATTGAGTAAAAGAAGACCCACTGTCCCATACCCACGAGATTTGCCCATCATTTATATTGCAGGATTGTTGAACTCATCAACGGAATAGAGGGATAGCTTCGTCTCCTACCATGTATGGCCATAATAACTTTCATCGAGAGATATGTTGTTTCGTTTTTAAATTTCACAATCCACTTCACCATCATAGCCTTATTCATTAAGGTAGGCTGTTGATAACCAACCCCATGTTCTTTTGGTGCCACAACTTTAAACCAAGGTATCCAACTAACCTTATTCTTATCAAAGCAACCACCCCAACGAAATTTACGCCTCACTTTCTCCAAATATTTAATGACATGTATTGGTGCACTAAATAACGAGAAGTAATAAGTTGAGAGGTTACCTAAGAATGCCTTCACAAGTGTTGTCCTTCTGCCGAATGAGAGTGTCTGTGCCTTCCATAATGAGAGTTTGCTATCAAACCTATCAATGACGGGTTTCCAGTTTTTTACCAAACCCATGTTAGAGCCAACCGGTAAACCTAAATAGGTAAACGGTAACGAGCCCTTTTCACAACCAAGTATCGATGCCATTTGTGAGATATCGGCGTTTCCCACCCCCACACCAAACAATTTACTTTTTAAGAAGTTTACTTTTAGACCCGAGGATAGGTGAAAACACCTTAAAGGCCTAGCAAGTGTTGGGCCGTAGGCCTTATGGGCCCTACATGGGCTTAACTTAGAGAACAAGTTTGATAAACCCTAGATCAGTCTTTATAAATATTATGATGTACTTGTAATGTTTAACACCTCAATAAAATATTCTAGTTGTCACCCGTGGACGTAGGTCAGTTTAGACCGAACCATGTAAATCCACGTGTTCGTTTATTGCTTTCGGTGTCGTGTTCGTGTTCGTGTGTGCGCTCGATCCTAACAACTGGTATCAGAGCTTAGGCTCGTTACACACGAAAAGCAATCGGTAGAAAAGAGTTGCGATCTAGGGTTCGAGATCTGGTAGTCCCGCCGCCATCAACCCAGCCAATCGTCTTTAGTCCTTCGTTCCTAAACCCTACCGTAGATTAGGGTTTGGCAGCGTCAACCCTTGATTAATCGTCGTCACCCTAGTTTTTTTGTTTTGTTGTTCGTTGAGCAGAAGTTTAAGAAAAGGTGTTGTTTCTTTTTTTCTATGTGGCTCTATTGAATATAAAAAAAAAAGGAAGCAGGTAATTACCCCACCCCTACGATTTATATCACAACACAAAAGGCATTTATTTTGTTGCTTGGATTTTTTGCGCCATTATAAGAAAATAGAGGAACAAGGTTGATAGAGGGTTCCTTGTTTAACCGATTATTTGTCTCCTTTTTTTCTTTTCTTGGGTTGTGATACAAGGTAAGTGGGTAGAACCATAGAAAGTATTTTTTTAACAGAGTAGCCCAGTTTGGATAAATATTATTTGGTAGTGGCTGAAGATCTCTCTTTTGGGCAGGAATATATTTTTGGTTGAGATCAGTTTTCGGACCGGTTTGACCAGCGGGTGATTAACCAAGATCAAAGAAACTTGAATCAGGTGTTTTCTGTTTCTATTTGTTTCAGTGTTGGTTTTCTATTTGTTTCAATTTCAGTTTTCGTTTAGTCTTTTTGTATTATCATGGCAGAAGACGGAAAAATTCAGATTGAAAAGTTTGACAGGAAGAAGATTGGCTGGTGGAAGATGCAGGTTGAAGCACTACTTTGTCAGAAAGACTTAGATGTAGTGCTTGAGGATGAAAAACCAGAAAAAACACCACAAGCAGATTGGGATAGGATGGATAAGAAAGCCAGAGCAGTGGTAACGCTTTCTCTATCGGAGAATGTTGCATTCAATATCCAAAAGGAGACCTCAGCTAGAGGAATGATGGCAGCATTATCGAATATGTATGAGAAGCCTTCTGCAGTGAACAAGGTTTCTCTTATTCAAGAGCTTGTGAATACTAGGATGAGGGAAGGTGATTCAGTTACAACACACATCAATAACTTAAGCTCGATCTTGTCTGGTTTGGTGTCTGTGAACATCAAGTTTGAAGATGAGGTCCAAGCCCTATTGTTTACACAAAAGTTGGTCCGGAACCATAACTGTTGTTTCGAGCTCTTCAGATACGAGTAATTTGATGAAATATTCAACGTTTGTTGAAGTTCGGGGAAGTTAGGGTATGAATTGATGTGAAATGGCGAATGGAGGGAGAAGAAGGTGAGTTTTAGAGAGAGAGACAGAATTGAGTTGATTAGCTCAGAGATGTCACACCCCTTTCTGCGGCGGAAGCACGAGGTGTGATCATGAAAGGTTCTCATTACATACGAAAGGTAAACATACTACATGCTCATAAAAATAACTTCAAACGTCATTACCATTACATAACGAAAACATAGATTAAGTGTTTAAATCCCGAAACAACATATTGTCTAAAAGTTTACAACTTATTAACGAAAACATAGATTAAGTGTTTACTCCACGAGCATGAGTAAGACCGCACGCACATCCACTTTTAGTTACCGGAAATACATGTGAGTTTTGGAAAAACGTCAACATAATGTTGGTGTGAATTCATGCAGTTCTAGTATTGAACGTTTGTATACTTTGTATGAAAAACATGGTATGTATCTTGTATAAATCAAGTATTCATGTATAATCAAGTATTCTTGTAATAAATCATGTATTCTTGTATAACTCAAGTATCCATGTATGTATCAAGTTGTTAATGGGTTGCAAGGCCATTAACATGTGACACGACATAGGAAGTAACCAAACCATAGGCATTTTTCTAGTTGTTGATTCACGACGGAGACATAAAAACACTACTCGGTACTAGTTATCACCAAGAGTGGGGCTGCCCAGGTACCCATTAGATCTAACCTTTTGTTCTGCGGTCTAAGTATGTACACGATTAATGGCGCTTATGGTACCCTATTCGTGACACGATTTCTCGTATCTTTTCTCAAAATGCATCATACTTGGTACTAGTTATCACCAAGAGTGCTTCTTGTTTTTGTATCATACCATTTATATACATTGTAATATTTGTAACATGTATTTCACCCCCGAAGTTATAAAACTGAAAACAGTTAAGAGAAAAGGGGGAGCATGAACTCACAACTTTGCGTTCCTTGCGTCGTAAACTTCACCGGGTTTTGCTTATATGCGTCGTGACCTAAACGTGTTTTATTATCGTTAGTCACTAGACTTGTATCGCACAAGCACAAGTCACTATCTTTGTATATGTATTCTTGTGTTAAAAATAATTTATATTTTTAACTATGTGTCTTACTTATATTATTTTCTCAAAAATAAATATAAGTTTCTTGTATTTTGCACCCGGATTATGTATCTTGTATGTTGTATGTATATCTTTGTGTTTTTACTTCTCAAGAGTATTTAGTGTATTTTTAAGTCCTCATACCCTATCACGTATAATACATACTACATACACTTAGCACAAAATTTGGTGACCAATAAATACATATATTTTTCCTCAAAAATATACATACTTAATATCAATTTTAATCTTGAAGAAATCATCGTTTCTTAACACCAAAAATTAGGGAAACCTTGGTAAATGTTTTTAGATACATTTTTAGGGAATAAGTTTCTTAGTCACTTATATCTTTCCAAGTGTCAAAATTTATAAGAATTTTGACAGAGTTTCCCCTAAAAATGGAGATTTCCCATGTTTTCAAAACATGTGTTTATTTTCTTTTAAAGTCATCATCAAGCATCAACAACTCATTCAAGTCTTACCATATGCCTAAATCGTGTAATTCATACTACAACATGAACTTGAAGTTCTTGTAAAGATTTGTAGTAACTTACTAGTGTTCTTAGTAAGTCTTGTTACCCCTTTAAAGTGTGGTTGATCTTTTAAAAACATCATTCTTAAAGAATTTAGATCTTTACATCTTATGATCATATTTTCTAAAAATGTTTCTTCATGGATTTTTCTTATTACTTACATACTTCTATACTTTATTAATCACCAAAAATAAGGTTTATTTGTTTAAGAACCAAGATTAAGTAAAACCTGTATTTTAACTTGGTTTCTTGAGAAATTATCCATGAAATATTTAGATTTATAAGGCTTTAAACCTTATTTGTTCATCATTTTACAAGAAACTTTATATTCCTTCAAGTTCATGACTTTTGTGAGGATGATCCATAATCTTTATCATGTTCATCCTCTCATCTTGCTAGATTACGTTTCTAATCATGATCTAGCAAGACTACATGATGATCAACATCATTTTCATAAACAATCAACAATCATCAAACATAACAACTCATATACATCAAGATTTCTTCATATTTAAAGCTTATGTTCAAGTTCTCTTCTTGTGATTCTTAGTTTTCTTCAAGATTAACATCATGTATCATTCTTTAACCACTTAAATAAGATGCAACATGAAGAGATTAATGTTCTTACCACTAGCACAAGGCTAGGGATGATCAAGAGGACAAATGGAGTGGATAAAAGCAAATAAGAGAGGTCTTTCAATTTCTACAAGCTCCTAGCTTCCTTATATGCCTTCTTACTCCTTAATATCACCTTAGAATGGATGGATATGGATTGAAAATGAAGGTGTGTGTGTGTGTGGTTGAAGCCATAGGTAAGGAGAGGAAGGAGAAGGAGATGGTGTGTTGAAGTGTTATGTGAAGTTATGAGGTTAAGATCTTCAAGTCCATCTTATAAACTACTAACTCCTTATTCTTCATTGTGTAATATGTCAATAAAGGGGAGACAAGATCCATTATTTTAACAAAAGAAATCACAAGGTGGGTCCCTTGTTGGACCGTCCAATAGGTGGGGGGGGGTGTATAGGTGTAGGTTGTAACTAGTAATTAGTTTAGCTAGTTATGGTTCAAGTATTAGTTAGGTTATATGGTTACTAGATATTCTAGTGGGTGTTATGGTGTACGAGGACCATAACTTGCTCAGAAACATTAAAACAATGCTTCTAGTAATATTTTTATGTTCCGGGTAATGTCCGGTTGTTCGGTTAGATACTGGTTCGTTAAAGTGCTAAATTGCACCTTTTAGTGTCTTTTAAGTATCCTTTTGTAACACTTTCAATTCCCGACACTTAGGGAAGTTTTCTGGATGATAAATCATAATTTCTGCATAATATTTCAGTGTCATATTGCTGACTATAGCTGAATTTAATAAAATTCTGCACTTAAAGTGCGTTTTGGGTGCTTTTTAGTACTTATTTTAGCTTCCGGATGGTCTATATGTAAACCCTTGTATGTACTCTTGGGTTTTAATGCATTCTTGTCGTTGGGCCTACACATAGGCTCCAATTCTAATGTCTGTCTGTTTTTTGCCGAATCGTTGACACAATGTGTCTTACCGGTGAGTTTACTAGTATTTCCGACGCAACGCTCTTGTTAATGCATAAAGCAATATTTTGTAGTATAAAACGTGCATGAATTCACCTGTGTAGTATGTAATCAGATAATGTAAACATTAAAGCACATAATTGCAGTCATTAAATAATAATTAAAGGGTACGGAAATTACCGGTTTGTGCTAGTTGTCACAGTCTCCCCCCGTTAAAAGAATTTCGTCCCGAAATTCAGGCTGAACTAACTCTCGCAGGAGTCTTCTTGAACAGGTGGGGATACTTTTCTTTGAACTGGTCTTCACATTCCCACGTGTACTCGGGTCCGTGCTTAGAGTTCCAACGTACTTTGACAAGCTTGACAGTGCTCCTCCTGGTCTTGTTGACTTTCCAATCTGTAACCTCAACGGGTTGTTCTGTAAATCGGAGGGTGTCATCAATATGTACTTCATCCGCAGGGATGATCACGTTTTCTTGTGTTGGACTCTTCTTGAGGTTGGATACATGGAACGTATCATGTACTCCATTAAGTTCTTCCGATAACTCCAACTTGTATACCACGGTACCAATTCTTTACAAAATCCTGAATGGTCCGATGTATCGTGGATTCAGCTTTCCACGCTTTCCAAATCTGACTACGCCCTTCCAAGGTGAGACCTTCAACAAAACTTTATCTCCAGCCTCGAACTGTAATGGTTTTTGTCTTCGATCAGCGTAACTCTTTTGTCGATCTCGAGCCGCCTTAATGCGCTCTCGGATCTGCATAATCTTGTCGGTTGTCTCTTGTACAAGTTCAGGACCAACCATACGTTTATCTCCAGCGTCTGCCCAATATAAGGGCGATCGGCATTTGCGGCCATACAGAGCTTCGAATGGTGTGGCTTTTATACTCGTATGATAACTGTTATTGTAGGAAAACTTAACTAAAGGTAGATGAGTATCCCAGCTGCCGCCTAGGTCCATGACACATGCGCGAAGCATATCTTCTAACGTTTGTATAGTCCGTTCGCTCTGGCCATCTGTTTGCGGATGGAAGGCCGTGCTTAGGTCTAGCTGAGATCCAAAGGCTTCCTGAAAGGATTTCCAGATTCTTGAGACAAAGCGTCCATCTCTGTCTGAAATAATTGAGATAGGCACTCCATGACGTGTCACGATTTCTTTTAAATATATCTCAGCCAACTTTCCAGTGCTGTCTTTCTCTCGGATCGGTAGGAAATGCGCAGATTTCGTCAATCGATTGACTATCACCCATATCATATCGTGCCCTCTAGGGGTCTTGGGTAATTTCGTTATGAAGTCCATCGAGATTTGCTCCCACTTCCACATGGGTATCTCTGGTTGTTGTAGTAGGCCGGACGGTTTCTGATATTCAGCCTTAACCTTAGCACAGGTTAGGCATTTTCCAACATAAACAGCAATGTCGCTCTTGAGTCTCGGCCACCAATAATATTCTTTTAAGTCTCTATACATTTTGTCTGATCCGGGATGGATCGAATATCTCGATTTGTGCGCTTCATCAAGGATGACTTCTCGAATCCTGCCATAGAGCAGAACCCAAATACGTTTCTTAAAGTATAAGGCTCCCTCTTCATATGGCACCATGTATTTCAACATACCCCGGAGGTATTCAGCTTTACGGTTTTCCATCTTGAGGGCTTCTTGTTGTGCGTCTCGAATGCGTGCTGTGAGGTTCATTTGATTAGTCATTTTCAATGCTCGAAACCTTAAGGTCTTAGCCCTTTCTTTTCAACTTAATGCGTCAGCTACCACGTTTGCCTTTCTAGGATGGTACTTAATCTCACAGTCGTAATCATTTAGCAGCTCGACCCATCGCCGCTGGCGCATATTCAATTCCTTCTGATCAAATATGTGTTGTAACCTTTTGTGATCTGTGAAGATTGTACATTGAGTACCATATAAATAATGTCGCCAAATCTTCAAGGCGAATACCACCGCACCTAGCTCCAGGTCATGCGTGGTGTAGTTTCTTTCATGTACCTTCAATTGTCTTGAAGCATAAGCGATGACTTTCTGGCGTTGCGTAAGCACGCAACCCAAGCCTTGTCGTGAAGCGTCGCAGTATACCCCGAAGTCTTCAGTGCCTTCTGGTAATGATAATATTGGTGCATCGCATAGTTTATTTTTAAGTAGCTGGAAGGCTTCTTCCTGCTTGTCACCCCAGTCGTACTTTTTGTCTTTCTATGTAAGGGTGGTTAGCGGTTGAGCTATCTTTGAGAAATTCTCGATAAATCGTCGGTAATAGCCCACTAAGCCCAAAAATTGTCGAACTTCAGTCGGAGTTTTGGGAGCTTCCCAATTCTTTATGGCTTCTATCTTGGATGGGTCTACATGAATGCCCTTCTCATTCACAACGTGGCCAAGAAACTGTACTTCGCGAATCCAGAATTCGCACTTTGAGAACTTCGCATAAAGTTTCTCTTTTATTCAGTAGTTCCAAATTGGTTCTGAGGTGTTGCTCGTGCTCGTCTTTCGTTCGAGAGTAAATCAGGATATCATCGATAAATACAATCACGAATTTATCGAGATATGGTTTGCATACGCGGTTCATTAGATCCATAAATACCGCTGGCGCGTTCGTCAGTCCGAATGGCATCACAAGAAACTCGTAATGCTCATAGCGTGTTCTGAATGCAGTCTTTGGTACGCTTTCCTCTTGTATCCTAAACTGATGGTATCCAGATCAAAGATCGATCTTGGAATAGTAGCTTGATCCTTGTAACTGATCAAATAAGTCATCAATCCTCGGTAGTGGATACCGATTCTTGATTGTGAGCTTGTTCAATTCTCTGTAATCGATACACATCCGCAGAGTTCCATCCTTTTTCTTCACGAACACTACTGGAGCTCCCCAAGGTGTGAAGCTTGGCCTTATAAATCTTTTATCCAACAACTCCTGGAGTTGTGTAGATAATTCTTGCATCTCGGATAGTGCAAGTCGATAGGGTGCCTTGGCTACAGGGGCGGCTCCTGGAACCAAGTATATGTGAAATTCGACTTGTCGTTGTGGAGGTAGTCCTGGCAGATCTTCTGAAAAAACATCAGGGAATTCCTTCACCACAGGAATGTCTTCGAGTTTCGGCTCCACAGCCTTCTTATCTACAACGTGCGCTAGGAAAGCAACACATCCTTTCCTTAAGCACTTCTGTGCCTTCATACAACTGATGATTCGCAGAGGCGCGTCTTGTTTTTCTCCATGTATGATGAGAGTTTCATCATTCGCCAAAGGAATGCGAATGATTTTCTCATGACAAATAACTTCAGCTTTGTTCTTGGACAACCAGTCCATTCCGACCACTACATCGAAGCTACCCAATTGAATAGGTAAGAGGTTGATGCTAAATCCTCGTTCACCAAGTTCTAATGAGCAGCCTCTAACAACTTTGCCCGATTCAACAAGTTTACCATTGGCTAGTTCTATGAAGTAAGGAATATCCAATCTACTAGACTCTATCCCAAGCATACGTTTAAATTCGACAGACATGAAACTATAATCGGCACTAGTGTCAAATAACATGGATGCAAAGTGATTGTTAACGAGAAACGTACCGGTGACCACGTTAGGGTCCTCGCGTGCGTCCCTTGCTCCAATCACAAATGCTCGAGCCTGAGCGTTGTTTCCCCCTGGGCAATCTTTCACGAAGTGATCCTTGCTTCCACAACTGAAGCATCCTTGGTTCCGCCCATTCTCGTTACCATTCCTGTTACCATTACCATTTCCATTTCCATTTCCACCACCGTTCCTATTTCCAGCACCGTTGTGGTTTCCATTCCCGTTCCTATTTCCCTTACCCCAACAGTCCTCCGTATGGTGACCCAGTTTTCCACACTTGTCGCATTTTGGGATGCGACAGACTCCTTCGTGATGACGCTTGCATTGATTGCACTTGGTCAGAGTGCCCAGGTATCCCTTAGCAGGAGCGTCATTCATGGCTGCAAGAGTTCTTGTCTCCTGAGGCGGATTGGGGTCTCGTCTCTTGTTGTTGAAACCTTTGTTGTTGCGGGTTGCTTGGTTCAAACTTGTATGTTTTCTCTTTTTGTCTCCAGACGACGCAACATGCGTCTCGGTCTTTTCAGTGGGGTTCAGTGATAACTTCTTCATACGAACACAATCTTCAGTAAGGCTGACAGCCAGAGTTACAGCCTCGTTGATTGTTTGAGGTTTGGCCGAAGTCACCATGCCACTGAATTCTGAGGCCAATCCCCAAATGTAGCGTTCAACGCGCTTAAATTCGAGAGTCACCATGTAGGGAAGCACTCTAGACAGATCGTGGAACCTTTGAGTATATCCATTAATGTCAGCACCTTCCATGGTCAAGTGCCAGAACTCCGTTTCCAGTCTTTGTAGTTCAGAACGGGAGCAATACTTCTCTCTCATTTTCTCTTTCAGTTCATCCCAAGTCATGCCATACCCCATCATCACCCAAGCTTTGGACTTGCAAGTTCCACCAAGTCAGAGCTTCATCAACAAACAACCCAGTAGCAAAAGTGACTTGCTGATCCGCAGTACACTTCCTCATACGGATAGTGGCCTCTGTCTTCTCCGTCCAGCGTACAAATGCTACTGCACCTCCTGTGCCGTCGTAGTTCAGTGGTTTGCAGTCGAGGAACTGCTTGAAGGTGCAGCCTGTAATTGATCCAACCAACTCACACGCGAGCAATCGAAGAAGTAATGAAACAAAGACCGTTCATAAATTTCTTCTTTCTTAGCGAATTGTCTTAAGGTTACCTTGAGCTGCGTTTCCTCCAGACGAAGCTCCATTCCCATTATGTCTAGCATTGCTTGGCCCGCCACTGACTTGAGTTCGGTTTGCCTCGTATTGGGTGATAGCAGCGGAGATCCTTTCTTCCAGTAGAGCGTTCAGCTCTTCAGCAGTTCTTGGCAGTGGGGAAGGAGGAGGTTGATCATGAGCGTTCACAGCTCTTCTTGGTGCCATGTTCTAAAAGAACACAACGCGATAGGGTTAGACATTTTTTTGATATCGTCATGCTAGACAGTAGTAGTATATCTATACAGGCATATACCACATAAGTGACATCAAACAATCCGCCAAACGTATCAATTCATACAGCAACAAGCATGCATAAATAGATAAATACTATTGTGTCATAAGATATTCACATTGGCAGTTCTTGTCTTTATACCCTAAATCATTACCCTACTCTTGTACTGAGGGAATCTATACGTGATAAGACTTGCTGTGGTTTCTGTGCACCGAATTCCATAATTATGTATGCATCCATAATTACGTAACTCCTTGCACAGTCCGCACAGTTCGTTTCATCCTCGTATCTCTTCCTTCAGATAGGCCATTGTTATCAGGTAAAGTCACGTATACTTGTGACATTCTACTTCTAGTATATGTATATGTCAATTATCACACATAATTGTACGTAATTCTTAATCAACGTCAAGTGCTACCCCAGTGCACCTTAAGTCTCGTAGTGTCTTTTCTAGACTTTTCGTGAACAGTTTCAGGTAGTGGATGTCGCGGAAAGTTTCATGCAATGAAAACTTTTTTTGAAAAATTGTGTTCGTGCAAGGATCCTAGAGATTGTAGTCTAGACTCGAGAAGGAATCCTAGTTCACTACAATCGCAACTCTGATACCAATCTGTCACACCCCTTTCTGCGGCGGAAGCACGAGGTGTGACCATGAAAGATTCTCATTGCATACGAAAGGTAAACATACTACATGCTCATAAAAATAACTTCAAACGTCATTACCATTACATAACGAAAACATAGATTAAAGACAAACATAAAAGACATCCACGGGCATGAGTAAGACCGCGCGCACATCCACTTTTAGTTACCTGAAATACATGTGAGTTTTGGAAAAACGTCAACATAATGTTGGTGTGAATTCATGCAGTTCTAGTATTGAAAGTTTGTATACTTTGTATGAAAAACATGGTATGTATCTTGTATAAATCAAGTATTCATATATAATCAAGTATTCTTGTAATAAATCATGTATTCTTGTATAACTCAAGTATCCCTGTATGTATCAAGTTGTTAATGGGTTGCAAGGCCATTAACATCTGACACGACATAGGAAGCAACCAAACCATAGGCATTTTTCTAGTTGTCGATTCACGACGGAGACACAAAAACACTACTCGGTACTAGTTATCACCAAGAATGGAGCTGCCCTGGTACCCATTAGATCTAACCTTTTGTTCTGCGGTCTAAGTATGTACACGATTAATGGCGCTTACGGTACCCTATTCGTGACACGATTTCTCGTATCATTTCTCGTATCTTTTCTCAAAATGCATCATACTTGGTACTAGTTATCACCAAGAGTGCTTCTTGTTTTTGTATCATACCATTTATATACATTGTAATATTTGTAACATGTATTTCACCCCCGAAGTTATAAAACTGAAAACAATTAAGAGAAAAGGGGGAGCATGAACTCACAACTTTGCGTTCCTTACGTCGTAAACTTCACCGGGTTTTGCTTATAATGCGTCGTGACCTAAACGTGTTTTATTATCGTTAGTCACTAGACTTGTATCGCACAAGTACAAGTCACTATCTTTGTATATGTATTCTTGTGTTAAAAATAATTTATATTTTTAACTATGTGTCTTACTTATATTATTTTCTCAAAAATAAATATAAGTTTCTTGTATTTTGCACCCGGATTATGTATCTTGTATGTTGTATGTATATCTTTGTGTTTTTACTTCTCAAGAGTATTTAGTGTATTTTTAACTCCTAATACACTATCACGTATAATACATACTACATACACTTAGCACAAAATTTGGTGACCAATAAATACATATATTTTTCCTCAAAAATATACATACTTAATATCAATTTTAATCTTGAAGAAATCATCGTTTCTTAACACCAAAAATTAGGGAAACCTTGGTAAATTTTTTTAGATACATTTTTAGGGAATAAGTTTCTTAGACACTTATATCTTTCTAAGTGTCAAAATTTATAAGAATTTTGACAGAGTTTCCCCTAAAAATGGAGATTTCCCATGTTTTCAAAACATGTGTTTATTTTCTTTTAAAGTCATCATCAAGAATCAACAACTCATTCAAGTCTTACCATATGCCTAAATCATGTAATTCATACTACATCATGAACTTGAAGTTCTTGTAAAGATTTGTAGTAACTTACTAGTGTTCTTAGTAAGTCTTGTTACCCCTTTAAAGTGTGGTTGATCTTTTAAAAACATCATTCTTAAAGAATTTAGATCTTTACATCTTATGATCATATTTTCTAAAAATGTTTCTTCATGGATTTTTCTTATTACTTACATACTTACATACTTCTATACTTTATTAATCACCAAAAAAAAAGGTTTATTTGTTTAAGAACCAAGATTAAGTAAAACATGTATTTTTAACTTGGTTTCTTGAGAAATTATCCATGAAATATTTAGATTTATAAGGCTTTAAACCTTCTTTGTTCATCATTTTACAAGAAACTTTATATTCCTTCAAGTTCATGACTTTTGTGAGGATGATCCATAATCTTTATCATGTTCATCCTCTCATCTTGCTAGATTGTGTTTCTAATCATGATCTAGCTAGACTACATGATGATCAACATCATTTTCGTAAACAATCAACAATCATCAAACATAACAACTCATATACATCAAGATTTCTTCATATTTAAAACTTATGTTCAAGTTCTCTTCTTGTGATTCTTAGTTTTCTTCAAGATTAACATCATGTATCATTCTTTAACCACTTAAATAAGATGCAACATGAAGAGATTAATGTTCTTACCACTAGCACAAGGCTAGGGATGATCAAGAGGACAAATGGAGTGGATAAAAGCAAATAAGAGAGGTCTTTCAATTTCTACAAGCTCCTAGCTTCCTTATATGCCTTCTTACTCCTTAATATCACCTTAGAATGGATGGATATGGATTGAAAATGAAGGTGTGTGTGTGTGTGTGTGGTTGAAGCCGTAGGTAAGGAGAGGAAGGAGAAGGAGATGGTGTGTTGAAGTGTTATGTGAAGTTATGAGGTTAAGATCTTCAAGTCCATCTTATAAACTACTAACTCCTTATTCTTCATTGTGTAATATGTCAATAAAGGGGAGACAAGATCCATTATTTTAACAAAAGAAATCACAAGGTGGGTCCCTTGTTGGACCGTCCAATAGGTGGGGGGGGGGGGGGTGTATAGGTGTAGGTTGTAACTAGTAATTAGTTTAGCTAGTTATGGTTCTAGTATTAGTTAGGTTATATGGTTACTAGATATTCTAGTGGGTGTTATGGTGTACGAGGACCATAACTAGCTCAGAAACATTAAAACAATGCTTCTAGTAATATTTTTATGTTCCGGGTAATGTCCGGTTGTTCGGTTAGATACTGGTTCGTTAAAGTGCTAAATTGCACCTTTTAGTGTCTTTTAAGTATCCTTTTGTAACACTTTCAATTCCCGACACTTAGGGAAGTATTCTGGATGATAAATCATAATTTATGCATAATATTTCAGTGTCATATTGCTGACTATAGCTGAATTTAATAAAATTCTGCACTTAAAGTGCGTTTTGGGTGCTTTTTAGTACTTATTTTAGCTTCCAGATGGTCTATATGTAAACCCTTGTATGCACTCTTGGGTTTTAATGCATTCTTGTCGTTGGGCCTACACATAGGCTCCAATTCTAATGTCTGTCTGTTTTCTGCCGAATCGTTGACACAATGTGTCTTACCGGTGAGTTTATTAGTATTTCCGATGCAACGCTCTTGTTAATGCATAAAGCAATATTTTGTAGTATAAAACGTGCATGAATTCACTTGTGTAGTATGTAATCAGATAATGTTGACATTAAAGCACATAATTGCAGTCATTAAATAATAATTAAAGTGTACGGAAATTACCGGTTTGTGCCAGTTGTCACAAGAGAAAATAAAAAGAACTTTTTATACATATATTGTTTGAATTTTGAATCTGGAGCCAGAATTTTGAATTTTGAATCTGGCCAGAGGTTTGAATTTTAAATGAAGGGCAGATGTTCGAATTTTCTATAGATTATATGTATTTTAAATTAAGCTTTATGATGCAATAATGACACAAGAAATCCATTGTTGGCTACCCTGGATGGCTGCCACCTCAGCTTTTCTTATGTCAGCGGCATTTTCCCTTTTATAGAAAGATAGATTTGTACATGCTCATTGAAATACTAGAAGTGTTTATGTCACACCCCCAAAAATCCACCTGCGGAATACCACCGCTTGGAGGCGTGACTGACCAGGATCCAGCCACCAATCATATTGAACATGTAAGTTAAAAGATATAAAAGTTTAACCAATGCAATTGGTGTCCAAACAAAACATAGTTAAGTTGCAAGCGGAAGCATAAGTCTTAAATCAAAACATAAGTTCAATTGTTTCAAAGTTTAACATGGCACACAGCCGTCCATGTCCCACAACGATCCTCCTCCATGCAAGCTCCAGCTGAGTACCTATGGTCCTGCAAAGCATGTAGTAACGAGTCAAGAACAAGTTGAGTGAGTTCACGGTTGGGTGTTCGTTTTAAGTTGTTTCGAAAACAGTTTCCTTTATCTGGCAATCCTGCCGTGGGGGTTACCCCATAGTTAAAAACGTGACTTGTTTGTTCCCGGTTACTCTGGCTATCCAGCCGTGGGGGCTACCCCGTGTTAGTTATCTGGCATTTCGGCCGTGGGGGCTACCCCATGTATATACTAGACTCGTTACCATATCGACTGCTGACTGTAGTCATGTTTATGTGCCCTGAAACTGTCAATGTCTATCATCATTGACGTGCCCCAGATCCATTAGTTCACGCCCGTCCTCTGCGGCACGGTGTGAGGTTTGTCAGACCTAAATTGCGCTATCTAACTAATGACCCGCTCGCCATTGGCCTGGCGATTAAGTCGATATAAAAAGGAGGGACTTCATGATAGAGTTTTGGTCTAGTACGAGTTATCCGTCCGTGAGGACGAGGAATTACATTCCTGAACCATTGCTGTCCTACCCAAGGAGGACGAGGAACCCATGTTCCTTAACCCCAATTCCCGACCCCTGGGAATCCCATGCTTTGTAGAGGATGTGAACTCACCTTGGTTTGCTCGGTAGATACACAGAAAAGTCAGTCAAGCAATATTGTGGTCAACCACGTCCTAACATAGTTGTATCATACAAGTCAGGTTCGTATCCAAGTTGTGCACGTATGTTCTACACGTATTGTACTCAAGTAATAATCATGGCATACATGTATGAACATGGCAGTTTGAAACAATGCCTACGGATTACACAGTAGCATATAAATAAACAAAGCCCAAGGTCCGGCCCATCAACTAAGCCCGTAATATGCAAGTCCAATTCAGCGTGCACATGCGTATGGTCTCGAGTCGAGACTGTGCGGTCTCTAGTCGAGACTGTGCGGTCTCGAGTTGTAGTCTACACATCCTCGAGTCGCAATCTGAGGAGGTCTCGGGTCATGCATGTTCTGGTCTCGAGTCGCAACTGGACTCGCAACCACGATTTCGAGTTGTGCTGTTTTAGTCTCGAGTCGAGACTATGGGTTCTCGACTCGCAACCTGTGTCGCAACCGGGGATCTCGACTTGTCCTGTGGTGGTCTCGAGTCGAGACAAAAGGTTTCGGCTGGGGACATTTGCTGAATTCCACATTGTACTAGACCAATGGGATTTCACTGTTGTGATTTTATGTACTATCCAATGAGGTTCTACAAACATGTCTAATTGTCTAACAATTAACCAAAATGGATCAAACATGGCAATTTCAAATATCCATAACACATTCAACAAGTTCTTCACATATTCATCATGTTCTTCATTTTAGGGTTTTTAGCATAAATCTCTATGAACTTTAACATGATCATAACATGAACAACAATTAAACACTCCAACAACTAATCCGAATAATATGAGCGTAAGAGTATATAATCCGAATAATATGAACATTATGCAAGCCGATTTCATGAACATCAACCATTTATGGTTTAAATCACATTCAATCACAAAATATCATTAACTCATCATGCAATCAATCCGGAATCAAAGTAGGATAGCTTATTAACATCATCATGCATAAACTTAACAAACCAACATATTATCAAGTCACACAAGATACATCATCATCAACCGAAATATCACATCATCATCATCAACAACAACCGAAATATAAACACACAATGGGAATCACTAACCGGTTAAAGGGTATGAGGGGTGAACTTCCAAATGTCGATCCCGAGCTTGAACCGAAGGTCCTAGTGTGCCGGTGTGGATCCGAGAGAATGGGAGAAGAGGTGATGTTGAGACTTAGGGTTTTTAGGGAGAGGATATGGGAGTGTGTGTAGAAGAGTATGTTGTCCAAGGAAATGGCAAACATGGCTATCACTAAGGTTTATATACTTGTTCACATGGTGCACCCTAATGGGTTTCGGATGAGGTGCACGGCCCAATCGGCCCATATGTTGCATCGTTCACTCGAGACCACATGGTCTCGAGTCGGGTCCTTGTTGTCTCGGTTCATATGGGTATATACATACATACAAGCACACACATAATCATATAAGTTCACATATATCATTTATTAAATCATCAAATCAGTTAGTCGCTTAACGTTCAAGCATACAATGAAAGGTTCTAAATTTCGAGTTGTCACATCATCCCCAAGTTGAAAGAAATTTCGTCCCGAAATTTGGTAGGCACTCACTGAGGAAGCTAGTTAAGTTGTATGGTTTTCCCGGTTTTCCTGGGGTGTCACATCCACCCCCCGTTGATCTGGAATTTCGTCCCGAAATTCCGTAGCTTCAGCCTCAGTAGTGGGTGTACTGTTTGCGAACAGTTGGGGATACTTTTGTTTCATCTGATCTTCGCGCTCCCAGGTGAACTCTGGGCCGCGACGTGAGTTCCAACGAACTCTAACGAGAGGTATTCTAGTACTCTTGAGGACCTTAACATCCCGGTCCGTGATTTCGACTGGTTCCTCGACGAATCGCAACTGCTCGTCGATAGTGAGTTCCTTCAGAGGAACTACGTGGGTCTCATCTGACAGACATTTCTTCAGATTCGACACGTGGAAAACGTTGTGAACTGCACCGAGTTCCGCTGGTAAGTTCAGTCTGTAGGCCACCCTGCCTATTTTCTCGATGACTTCGAAGGGTCCAACGTATCGTGGGTTAAGTTTGCCGCGTTTACCAAAACGAACCACGCCCTTCCAGGGTGAGACTTTGAGTAGTACCCGCTCCCCAACCTGGAGCTCAAGTGGTTTCCTGCCCTTATCGGCGTAGACTTTCTGACGGTCGCGAGCTGCCGCCATGCGTTTTCGTATTTGAGCAATCTGTTCAGTTGTGTCTACCACATGTTCTGGACCAGTGATCTGACTATCTCCCACCTCTGCCCAACAAAGAGGTGACCGGCATTTACGTCCGTACAATGCCTCAAATGGAGCAGCTTTAATGCTGGTGTGGTAGCTATTATTGTACGAGAATTCCACAAGTGGCAGATGCTTCTCCCAGCGGTTGCCAAAATCGATTACACATGCACGAAGCATGTCTTCTAAGGTTTGAATAGTGCGCTCGGACTTCCCGTCCGTCTGAGGGTGATACGCTGTGCTCATGTCTAATCGTGAGCCAAAGGATTTGTGCATTGCTTGCCACAGCTCTGAAGTAAAGCGTGCATCTCGATCGGAGATAATAGAGGTGGGCACCCCGTGCCTCGAAACAACTTCCTTGAGGTATATTTCTGCAAGAGTGGAGAACTTATCCGTCTCCTTGATAGCCAAGAAGTGTGCAGATTTTGTGAGTCGATCCACGATCACCCAAATAGTATCGTTTCCGCGCTGGGATCTGGGTAGGCCAGTGACAAAATCCATGGAAATTTGCTCCCATTTCCATTGTGGTATCTCTGGTTGTTGGAGTAGGCCTGAGGGTTTCTGGTATTCGGACTTGACTCTCGCACAGGTCAAGCACTTGCTGACGTAGGTTGCTATGTGGGCCTTCATGCTAGGCCACCAATACGTAGTTTTGATATCATGATACATCTTATCTGATCCAGGGTGTACTGAGTAGCGAGACTTGTGTGCTTCATCCATCACAAGCTCTCGTAGGTTGCCATAGAGTGGGACCCAAACGCGTCCCGTTACGTAGTAAGCACCATCTTCCTTCTGTTCTAAGCGTTGCCTTGATCCGCGTATGGCTTCGGCCCTGACGTTTTCTGGTTTCAGTGCTTCTATCTGAGCGTCTCGTATTTGGGAAGGAAGACTAGAATGGATCGTGAGTTGTAAAGCTCGCACGCGCTTAGGCGCAGTGTCCTTTCGACTGAGGGCGTCAGCCACAACATTGGCCTTGCCCGGGTGATACCTGATCGAGCACTCGTAGTCATTCAGTAGTTCGACCCATCGTCGTTGTCGCATATTCAGTTCCTTCTGCTTGAAGATATGTTCGAGGCTCCTGTGGTCGGTGTAGATGGCGCACTTAGTACCGTACAGGTAATGCCGCCATAACTTAAGTGCAAAAACAACAGCTCCCAGCTCTAGGTCGTGTGTAGTGTAGTTCTTCTCATGAACTTTAAGTTGGCGTGAGGCGTAGGCTATAACCTTATCTCGTTGCATCAATACACAACCAAGACCTTGAATTGATGCGTCACAGTAAACCACGAAGTCGTCTGTGCCCTCTGGCGAGGAAAGGATAGGTGCGCTGCAGAGTCTATCCTTTAGATGTTGAAACGCTAATTCCTGTGTATTACCCCAGCGATAAACAACGACTTTCTGTGTTAGCGAGGTGAGGGGCTGTGCAATCTTAGAAAAATCCTTAATGAACCTCCTGTAGTAACCTGCCAATCCCAAGAATTGGCGAATTTCCTTCGGTGTACGAGGTGCAGGCCAGTTCTTAATCGAGTCTACCTTGGATGGATCAACGTGAATCCCATCCTTGTTTACCACGTGGCCTAGGAAATGGACTTCTCGAAGCCAGAAGTCGCATTTCGAGAACTTTGCATAAAGCTGTTCTGTTCGAAGGAGTTCCAGGATAAGCCGTAGATGATGCTCGTGTTCCTCCTGACTCTTAGAATAGATCAGGATGTCGTCGATGAAGACTATAACGAACTTGTCCAGGTAAGGCTTGCATACTCGATTCATCAAGTCCATGAAAACTGCTGGTGCGTTTGTCAGCCCGAAAGGCATGACCAAAAACTCATAGTGCCTGTATCGAGTTCTGAAAGCTGTTTTGGAGACGTCCTCTTCTCGGACACTCAGCTGGTGATAACCTGATCTCAAATCGATCTTCGAATAGAAGCTCGACCCTTGCAGCTGGTCGAACAAGTCGTCGATACGCGGCAGAGGATAACGATTCTTCACCGTCACCTTATTGAGTTCCCGGTAGTCGATGCACATTCTGAAAGTACCGTCCTTCTTCTTCACAAATAGTACTGGAGCTCCCCAGGGCGATGAGCTAGGACGAATAAAACCCTTATCCAGGAGTTCTTGTAGTTGCGTAGAGAGTTCTTCCAACTCTGATGGAGCTAAACGATAAGGTGCACGAGCTATAGGCGCAGCTCCAGGAGCTAGTTCGATCTGAAACTCGACTTGGCGATGAGGCGGAAGACCAGGTAATTCCTCAGGAAATACCTCTGGGTAGTCGCGTACAACTGGAAAATCTTCTATCTTCTTCTCTTTTTCTGAGGTGTCAGTAACGAGAGCCAAAATGGCAGTGTGGCCCTTTCGCAAGCACTTTTGGGCCTTAAGGAGAGAAATGACGTTCTCAACAGCACTCCTCTTGTCGCCACGAATCATGAGAGGTTCACCACCGGAACCTGGAATACGGACAACCTTCTCGTTGCAAAGAATTTCTGCTCGGTGTTGGGATAACCAATCCATCCCAATGACAACGTCGAAACTACCCAAAACGATAGGAATGAGGTCGATAGAGAAGGTCTGGTCAGCGAGAATAAGTTTACAACCCTTGACTACGTGTGTGGCTTCTAAACTCTTACCGTTTGCTAGCTCTACAGTGTGCTTGTTGCTCAAAGGTGTGGGGATACGCTTAAGCATTTGGCTAACTTCTAGTGACATGTAGCTAGTATCGGCACCCGAATCAAATAACACTGAAACATAAAAGTCGTCGAGAAGGAACTTACCCGCCACAACATTGGGGTCATTCCTTGCTTCACCTTGGCCGATCACGAACGCCCGCCCCCTGGCTCCATTGTTGTTGTTGTTCCCATTGTTACCATTCCCCTGGTTGTTGTTGTTGTTGTTGTTGTTCTGGTTCCTGTTCAGTTGGGGACAATCTCTCTTGAAGTGACCCTCAGCTCCACACTGAAAGCACCCCTTGTTATCACCCTGCTGCTGCTGCTGGCGCTGGTTCTGTTGAGCTGGCTGACGATTCTGATTGGCGGGGTATAAGCTCCTGCAATCCTTTGCAGCGTGACCAGGCTTGTTGCACCGATGACAGTTGCCCCTGGCGCATGGCCCACTGTGGTGCAGGCTGCAGCGATTGCATTTGGGGTGATTCCCTTTGTACCCACCATGACTTTGACCACCAGATGATTGCTGACTAGGGCTCTTGTAGTCATCAGTCTTTCTCTGCTGAGACTGGGACTGAACAGAAGTCGACCCCTTACTTGAAGTTCCATCCCATTTCCGTTTGTTGTCACTAGAGGTACCAGAAGTAGTTGCAGCACCTATGCGCTTTGGTAACTTGTTCTGCTCCACCGCTTGATCAGTAAGACGGTGAGCCAACTGAACAACTTGCTGGATAGTAGCGAGGTTTGCTGAAGTCACATGGCTTTGGATCTCTGGCACCAAGCCCTTGAGAAAGAGTTCAATACGCTTAAATGGAGGGTCCACCATAGTAGGACACAGTAAGGCAAGCTCATTCGATCTCTTAGTGTATGCCTCAATTTCTGACCCCGTCATCTTGAGGTTGAAGAACTCGACTTCCAGCTTATGAATGTCGTCACGACTGCAGTATTCTTCCTTGATCATTTCCTTAAAAGTTTCCCATGGGGTGGCGTTGGCAGCAACCAACCCCAGCATTTGGACCTGAGCGTTCCACCATGTGAGGGCTAAACCCTCGAGAGTACCGGTAGCATACTTCACCCTGCGCGCCTCAGGGCATTCACACATTTCGAAGACGGATTCTAGTTTCTCAAACCAGTGTAGGAGACCTACTGCTCCTTCAGTGCCGCTAAAGGTAGTTGGTCGGCAGTCCATGAAAGTCTTAAAAGTGCACACGGGTGGCTGCGCATGCTGACCTATCGTGTGTGAAAGAAAAGACAGAGTTTAAGACAAAGGTTGGTTCATGGGAGTAGGATCTACAGATCCTAGAATA
Source organism: Helianthus tuberosus (assembly GCA_030545235.1). NCBI lineage: Eukaryota > Viridiplantae > Streptophyta > Magnoliopsida > Asterales > Asteraceae > Helianthus > Helianthus tuberosus. The sequence goes on from CM060393.1 coordinate 152,849,106, forward strand.
AGTTAGAACTGCAGGATATACCTCCTGCGTGTGCAGCTGCAAGTGCTGCGGCAACTCGTTCGTTAATCAGAGCCGTCAACTGGGCTTGTGTCAGGTTAACGCGTCCAGACATGATCTTCATATCAAGAAGAACGTGAGTGAGAGGGGTTCGCGAAAGTGCAATGTCAGAAGTGAGTAAGTGCACACGTGTTCAAGCAACAGTAGTTATATTAACCAAGCATACCAGGAGCAATGTACTATGCAACTAACAAGTAGGCAATATATACACAGATTATATCACCTAGAATGTCGAGCCTTGCATGTGGAGCGAAGCGTCGTTGTGGATCGTAGAGCACTGTACAGGTTATAGTCTGGTTTTAACAAAACGTTTTCCCCTTTATTAAAACCAAGTTCTCTATAACCAATGGCTCTGATACCAATCTGTCACACCCCCAAAAAATCCACCTGCGGAATACCATCGCTTGGAGGCGTGACTGACCAGGATCCAGTCACCAATCATATTGAACATGTAAGTTAAAAGATATAAAAGTTTAACCAATGCAATTGGTGTCCAAACAAAACATAGTTAAGTTGCAAGCGGAAGCATAAGTCTTAAATCAAAATATAAGTTCAATTGTTTCAAAGTTTAACATGGCACACAGCCGTCCATGTCCCACAACGATCCTCCTCCATGCAAGCTCCAGCTGAGTACCTATGGTCCTGCAAAGCATGTAGTAACGAGTCAAGAACAAGTTGAGTGAGTTCACGGTTGGGTGTTCGTTTTAAGTTGTTTCGAAAACAGTTTCCTTTATCTGGCAATCCTGCCGTGGGGGTTACCCCATAGTTAAAAACGCGACTTGTTTGTTCCTGGTTACTCTGGTTATCCAGCCGTGGGGGCTACCCCGTGTTAGTTATCTGGCATTTCGGCCGTGGGGGCTACCCCATGTATATACTAGACTCGTTACCATATCGACTGCTGACTGTAGTCATGTTTATGTGCCCTGAAACTGTCAATGTCTATCATCATTGACGTGCCCCAGATCCATTAGTTCACGCCCGTCCTCTGCGGCACGGTGTGAGGTTTGTCAGACCTAAATAGCGCTATCTAACTAATGACCCGCTCGCCATTGGCCCGGCGATTAAGTCGATATAAAAAGGAGGGACTTCGTGATAGAGTTTTGGTCTAGTACGAGTTATCCGTCTGTGAGGACGAGGAATTACATTCCTGAACCATTGCTGTCCTACCCAAGGAGGACGAGGAACCCATGTTCCTTAACCCCAATTCCCGACCCCTGGGAATCCCATGCTTTGTAGAGGATGTGAACTCACCTTGGTTTGCTCGGTAGATACACAGAAAAGTCAGTCAAGCAATATTGTGGTCAACCACGTCCTAACATAGTTGTATCATACAAGTCAGGTTCGTATCCAAGTTGTGCACGTATGTTCTACACGTATTGTACTCAAGTAATAATCATGGCATACATGTATGAACATGGCAGTTTGAAACAATGCCTACGGATTACACAGTAGCATATAAATAAACAAAGCCCAAGGTCCGGCCCATCAACTAAGCCCGTAATATGCAAGTCCAATTCAGCGTGCACATGCGTATGGTCTCGAGTCGAGACTGTGCGGTCTCTAGTCGAGACTGTGCGGTCTCGAGTTGTAGTCTACACATCCTCGAGTCGCAATCTGAGGAGGTCTCGGGTCATGCATGTTCTGGTCTCGAGTCGCAACTGGACTCGCAACCACGATTTCGAGTTGTGCTGTTTTAGTCTCGAGTCGAGACTATGGGTTCTCGACTCGTAACCTGTGTCACAACCGGGGATCTCGACTTGTCCTGTGGTGGTCTCGAGTCGAGACAGAAGGTTTCGGCTGGGGACATTTGCTGAATTCCACATTGTACTAGACCAATGGGATTTCACTGTTGTGATTTTATGTACTATCCAATGAGGTTCTACAAACATGTATAATTGTCTAACAATTAACCAAAATGGATCAAACATGGCAATTTCAAATATCCATAACACATTCAACAAGTTCTTCACATATTCATCATGTTCTTCATTTTAGGGTTTTTAGCATAAATCTCTATGAACTTTAACATGATCATAACATGAACAACAATTAAACACTCCAACAACTAATCCGAATAATATGAGCGTAAGAGTATATAATCCGAATAATATGAACATTATGCAAGCCGATTTCATGAACATCAACCATTTATGGTTTAAATCACATTCAATCACAAAATATCATTAACTCATCATGCAATCAATCCAGAATCAAAGTAGGATAGCTTATTAACATCATCATGCATAAACTTAACAAACCAACATATTATCAAGTCACACAAGATACATCATCGTCAACCGAAATATCACATCATCATCATCAACAACAACCGAAATATAAACACACAATGGGAATCACTAACCGGTTAAAGGGTATGAGGGGTGAACTTCCAAATGTCGATCCCGAGCTTGAACCGAAGGTCCTAGTGTGCCGGTGTGGATCCGAGAGAATGGGAGAAGAGGTGATGTTGAGACTTAGGGTTTTTAGGGAGAGGATATGGGAGTGTGTGTAGAAGAGTATGTTGTCCAAGGAAATGGCAAACATGGCTATCACTAAGGTTTATATACTTGTTCACATGGTGCACCCTAATGGGTTTCGGATGAGGTGCACGGCCCAATCGGCCCATATGTTGCATCGTTCACTCGAGACCACATGGTCTCGAGTCGGGTCCTTGTTGTCTCGGTTCAAATGGGTATATACATACATACAAGCACACACATAATCATATAAGTTCACATATATCATTCATTAAATCATCAAATCAGTTAGTCGCTTAACGTTCAAGCATACAATGAAAGGTTCTAAATTTCGAGTTGTCACAGTTTATCCGGTACTAAAACATTTTGACGTGCATGTTGTAAATTTATTATGTTATATCACTTTAATATGCATTCCGACCCATGTTACTTGTCGATTACTTACCCGAATGCTTATTGATTTAGGCTATACGGTACGGGGGACGTTCCCGCCTCGTCTTGGACCGTCGCCGGGCCTCCACACCATTTCCACAGGGACGTCGACGTCGAGATCGTCGGCTTACAGACGTTCTTGCCGTCCCTCCTTCTTCACACACACACACACATATACATACATACAACATATACATATTTAGGTTCATCCTCCATTTCCCTAGGTCCATCCCCTTTCGGCTCATCCTCACACCTATCCTATATAGCGGTGCATCCTTTGAGGACTACCCTCCTCCACACCGAGTAGCCTTATTAAAGTTTAACGAATTCAAAACCAATATTACTTATTGATTACCCTATGAATCTAGCACAACGGATCTAAGCTTAGCGACATCATGATTCATGGTAAACTAAAGACAGTTGATCCTTTATTGATTCTTGTGGTTGTTACGAGTCAGAGGTTGATCTTATCTAGGCCCTAACCAAACTCTTAACGCTTTTTGTCCGTTCGATCTTCACATCTGAAGATGGTGTTGTTTGAACCGGTTTGAAGCTTTTTTGCCTTCGTTGAATATGTAATTCATATCTTTTATAAGTTTTTAAATGGTATTGTAATATAAAAATTCCCCAAATAAAAAGAACTTCCTTATTTTGTTTTAATTTAAAACTACCCATGTTTCCTTAAAAATAAGACCATGGTTGTAGGCCATAATAACTTTCATCGAGAGATATGTTGTTTCGTTTTTAAATTTCACAATCCACTTCACCATCATAGCCTTATTCATTAAGGTAGGCTGTTGATACCCAACCCCATGTTCTTTTGGTGCCACAACTTTAAACCAAGGTATCCAACTAACCTTATTCTTATCAAAGCAACCTCCGCAACGAAATTTACGCCTCACTTTCTCCAAATATTTAATGACATGTATTGGTGCACTAAATAACGAGAAGTAATAAGTTGAGAGGTTACCTAAGAATGCCTTCACAAGTGTCGTCCTTCTGCCGAATGAGAGTGTCTGTGCCTTCCATAATGAGAGTTTGCTATCAAACCTATTGATGCGTGTGGTGAAGTGTCGTATATATTAGGTGTATATTTTAAGCCCTTTTTAACACTTATTTTAGCCAAGTTTTAAATTTATAAAACACGATATTTCACTAACACTAAACACACATATGGGCAAGTGCACCCATCGTTGAGTGTAGTATAGCGTTGGTAAGATACCGAGGTCGTCCAAGGACACAAGAGCTTTTAGTACCGGTTTATCCTCAACGTCTAACCAAAATAAAAGTTTAGAAAAATGTTTTAAACTAAGAAAAATAAAACTAACTAAAATGCTGAAAATAAAAATAAAAATAAAACAGATAGACAAGATGAATCACTTGGTTCCGACTCGTATCTAGTATAACCTTTGATTATTTCCGCACTTTTGCACATAATTAAGAGATTATCTTAGTTATTTTAGTAGGCCCCTCTTTTGAAGGCGACGTTACCCTCACCCCAGTAGTTTGAGTCAGCAGGGATACAATCCTAAAAGGGTGGATTATTGGAAGATAATGAATTAAGTTATTAATGCAGTATTGTGGTAGGCCCCGCTTTTGGCGGTGACGTTACCCTCGGCTAAGTAGTCTGAGTCAGCAGGGATACAGTCCTAAATAGCCGGGTTATAGTATTAATAGTAGTTAACTTATGAGGGGATCAAAGAGTTTGGACCCCCGCCATCCAATACCGTGAAGTATTGAAGGAGGTCCTACTAAATTTGACCCAGGTCCATTGCAGGACCTCTAAACGCTGAACAATGGCAAGACCTTTACCAAACCGTTCCCTTAACCCCCTACCAGGTAGCCAACATATCTCCATATAGACCGTGGAGATATGAATGGTGAAAATCCTTTATTTTATATAGACAGTAAAATAATGCCAAGACACCACGGACAAACGATAAGGAAAGATCACCTTCAACATAAGTAACTAGTTATTAAAGTCATTAATACAAAACCAATAAAAAGTGCAAAAGATTAGAAATAAAAAGTATTATACTAGACACTTTGTCTTCACCAAGTGATGTAAGAGACTTAGGCAAACATGGCCTTGATTGTCAAGAACTCTTACGATCAATCTTGGATCCCGAGACGACTCACACACTCTACGATGGACAATGGATGATGGTGGTGGATGATGGTGTTGTGATGGTGGTGGGTGGTGGATGAAGTGTGAGAGAGGTGGTGTGCCAAGGGATGAGATGAAATGAATCCAAGCACTCCTATTTATAGGCTGAACAGAGAGCTGGACACGGCCCCGTGTCCGCTGGGCACGGCCCCGTGTCCGTCTGACACTCTCTCTCCTCATTAATTGTAATTCGCAATTACAATAAATGTGCCTGCTGTACTTTCGACACGCCCCCGTGTCCGCTGAGCACGGCCCCGTGATGGGCAATAGAAGCTTCTATAGGTTTGTCTTTTCTGCTGCTTCTTGGGCACGGCCCCGTGCTGGCTGAGCACGGGGCGTGTTCAGTCTTCTGTTTTCTCTATTTTGCTTTGGAAGGTGCCGTTGAGGGTTCGGGCAGTCCACTAATGTTCCTTTTCTTGTATTTATGTTGGATTTAGCTGTCTTTTTGCTTCTTTTGCGTTTTTGAGCTCATTTAATCCTGAAAATACAAAAGGAAGACAAAAACACTCTTTTTCCAATATTAGCACTAAAAAAGGGTTAGTTTTATGCCTCATTTGATGTAATTTATATGTTGCATTTTACATACATCACCTATCAATGACGGGTTTCCAGTTTTTTACCAAACCCATGTTAGAGCCAACCGGTAAACCTAAATAGGTAAACGGTAATGAGCCCTTTTCACAACCAAGTATCGATTCCATTTGTGAGATATCGGCATTTCCCACCCCCACACCAAACAATTTACTTTTTAAGAAGTTTACTTTTAGACCCGAGGATAGGTGAAAACACCTTAAAGGCCTAGCAAGTGTTGGGCCGTAGGCCTTATGGGCCCTACATGGGCTTAACTTGGAGAACAAGTTTGATAAACCCTAGATCAGTCTTTATAAATATTATGATGTACTTGTAATGTTTAACACCTCAATAAAATATCCTAGTTGTCACCAGTGGACGTAGGTCAGTTTAGACCGAACCACGTAAATCCACGTGTTCGTTTATTGCTTTCGGTGTCGTGTTCGTGTTCGTGTGTGCGCTCGATCCTAACAACTGGTATCAGAGCTTAGGCTTGTTACACACGAAAAGCAATCGGTAGAAAAGAGTTGCGATCTAGGGTTCGAGATCTGGTAGTCCCGCCGCCATCAACCCAGCTAATCGTCTTTAGTCCTTCGTTCCTAAACCCTACCGTAGATCAGGGTTTGGTAGCGTCAACCCTTGATTAATCGTCGTCACCCTAGTTTTTTTGTTTTGTTGTTCGTCGAGCAGAAGTTTAAGAAAAGGTGTTGTTTCTTTTTTTCTATGTGGCTCTATTAAATATTAAAAAAGGAAGCAGGTAATTACCCCACCCCTACGATTTATATCACAACACAAAAGGCATTTATTTTGTTGCTTGGGTTTTTTGCGCCATTATAAGAAAATAGAGGAATAAGGTTGACAGAGGGTTCCTTGTTTGACCGATTATTTGTCTCCTTTTTTTCTTTTCTTGGGTTGTGATACAAGGTAAGTGGGTAGAACCATAGAAAGTATTTTTTTTAACAGAGTAGCCCAGTTTGGATAAATATTATTTGGTAGTGGCTGAAGATCTCACTTTTGGGTAGGAATATATTTTTGGTTGAGATCAGTTTTCTGACCGGTTTGACCAGCGGGTGATTAACCAAGATCAAAGAAACTTGAATAAGGTGTTTTCTATTTCTATTTGTTTCAGTGTTGGTTCTCTATTTGTTTCAATTTCAGTTTTTGTTTAGTCCTGTTTGTATTTTCATGGCAGAAGACGGAAAAATTCAGATTGAAAAGTTTGACGGGAAGAAGTTTGGCTGGTGGAAGATGCAGGTTGAAGCACTACTTTGTCAGAAAGACTTAGATGTAGTGCTCGAGGATGAAAAACCAGAAAAAACACCACATGCAAATTGGGATAGGATGGATAAGAAAGCCAGAGCAGTGGTAACGCTTTCTCTATCGGAGAATGTTGCATTCAATATCCAAAAGGAGACCTCAGCTAGAGGAATGATGGCAGCATTATCGAATATGTATGAGAAGCCTTCTGCAGCGAACAAGGTTTCTCTTATTCAAGAGCTTGTGAATACTAGGATGAGGGAAGGTGATTCAGTTACAGCACACATCAATAACTTAAACTCGATCTTGTCTGGTTTGGTGTCTGTGAACATCAAGTTTGAAGATGAGGTCCAAGCCCTATTGTTTACCCAAAAGTTGGTCCGGAACCATAACTGTTGTTTCGAGCTCTTTAGATATGAGTAATTTGATGAAATATTCAATGTTTGTTGAAGTTCGGGGAAGTTAGGGTATGAATTGACGTGAAATGGCGAATGGAGGGAGAAGAAAGTGAGTTTTAGAGAGAGAGTTGAGTTGATTAGCTCAGAGAAAATAAAAAGAACTTTTTATACATATATGGTTTGAATTTTGAATCTGGAGCCAGAATTTTGAATTTTGAATCTGGCCAGAGGTTTGAATTTTAAATGAAGGGCAGATGTTTGAATTTTCTATAGATTATATGTATTTTAAATTAAACTTTATGATGCAATAATGACACAAGAAATGCATTGTTGGCTACCCTGGATGGCTGCCACCTCAGCTTTTCTTATGTCAACGGCATTTGCCCTTTTATAGAAAGATAGATTTGTACATGCTCATTGAAATACTAGAAGTGTTTATCCGGTACTAAAACATTTTGACGTGCATGTTGTAAATTTATTATGTTATATCACTTTAATATGCATTCCGACACATGTTACTTGTCGATTACTTACCCGAATGCTAATTGATTTAGGCTATACGGTACGGGGGACGTTCCCGCCTCGTCTTGGACCGTCGTCGGGCCTCCACACCATTTCCACAGGGACGTCGACGTCGAGATCGTCGGCCTACAGACTTTCTTGCCGTCCCTCCTTCTTCACACACACACACATATACATACAACACATACATATTTAGGTTCATCCTCCATTTTCCTAGGTCCATCCCCTTTCGGCTCATCCTCACACCTATCCTACATAACGGTGCATCCTTTGAGGACTACCCTCCTCCACACCGAGTAGCCTTATTAAAGTTTAATGAATTCAAAACCAATATTACTTATTGATTACCCTATGAATCTAGCACAACAGATCTAAGCTTAGCGACATCATGATTCATGGTAAACTAAAGACAGTTGATCCTTTATTGATTCTTGTGGTTGTTACGAGTCAGAGGTTGATCTTATCTAGGCCCTAACCAAACTCTTAACGCTTTTTGTCCGTTCGATCTTCACATCTGAAGATGGTGTTGTTTTAACCGGTTTGAAGCTTTTTTGCCTTCGTTGAATATGTAATTCATATCTTTTATAAGTTTTTAAATGGTATTGTAATATAAAAATTCCCCAAATAAAAAGAACTTCCTTATTTTGTTTTAATTTAAAACTACCCAAGTTTCCTTGAAAATAAGACCATGGTTGTAGGAAAAGATACTATCTACTCCAAGGACGCCATCCTAGCTTGGTTGTAGGAAAACAAATGCATCAGCACTTGGCAAGTTGGCAATAAGGCCATATTTGTGCCTTCCTACTCGGCTACTCCAAAACCGGCATCCTCACGATGTTAAAATGAAGTTCCACGAGATCCAACATATCATTTTGTGTTAAAAAACTAATAATAAACATTTGATTCTTTTAGTATAACAATAATGCGTCTTTTTCGTTTGCAATAAAAGAAAAAGAGTTAAATGCCATTTTAGTCCCTGTGGTTTGGACCATTTTGCCAGTTTAGTCCAAAGGTTTCATTTTTTGCTTGTGGGTCCAAAAAGGTTTAACGGTTGCCATTTTAGTCCACTGGGTTAACTTCATCCATTATTTCTGTTAACGAAAAAGGCAATTCGGTCATTTTATATGGCCGAATTGCCTTTCTAGTTAACAGAATTACATATAAAATGACCGAATTGCCCTTCTCGTTAACAGAAAAAATGGATGAAATTAACAAAGTGGACTAAAATGACAACGGTGAAGCCTTTTTTTGGACACACAGACGAAAAATGAAACCTTAGGACTAAACTTGCAAAATGTCCCAAACCACATGGACTAAAATGACATTTAACTCAAAGAAAAAAAAACAAACTATAATGCATCTTATCTATCCTCCATGATAGAGGAAAAGTTTGCTCTCATCTGTCACACCCTGGCTTTGCGGAAGCGTGGTTAATTTTGGTGTGACTTCTTAATACCATAGCTTAATCATAACAAGCTATATGAATTAAAAACCATGCAAGTCATCCATTAAGTTTTGAAAATCAAACACAATACCATTGTTTTAACATACAACCATAACCTTGTTCAGTAGACATTACAACTTATAACATAACATAAACGTGGTTTAAGGACTGTGTCTTGTCCAGGAAAGAGACACATCCCCTAAACCCTAATGACTCCATGACAAGTGCAGCGGAAAACGTTCCATACCGTGCCAGATCCGTTTAATTTCCTGAAATACATGTGAGTTGAAAAATCAACAATAATGTTGAGCGAGTTCATGTGCAAGTGAGTAAGTAAAACACTTGTAAGTATAAAAGTTTCCTGGTATGTAGCAGTGTAAGAGGACTTGTGATCACCAATGGTTTGCAAGGCCATTAGCATGTTGTGAAATGCAAGTAGGTAGACACAACCCTAGCCGATTTTTGCGTTGGGTACCAAGTCACTCCAGGTCCGTTCTGTTGGTCCTCCGAGAGGTCCGTTCTGTTGGGCCTAGAGCTGGGCTCGCTACACCCAGATAGATCTACCGCTCGAGTCCCTCGGTGTTCTAACTACCCATTCACATGATCTAAACCTCCTTACGTTAATCATACCGTGTATAAAGTACTTGTAAACAAAGTAACATGTATTTCACCCCCGCAGTTAAGAAAACTGAAAACAGTTAGAGAAAAGGGGGACATGAACTCACAGTGAATGCGCGTCTCTACCAAGTGTCTCCAATACAGTAAGTTGTGCAACGACCTACAGGTGCTAATTCTATTAGACGGACGGCCGTGCTTTAGCTTTATAATTTAAGTCTTTGGGAAATAGTTAGACAACTATTTCGTGTTTATGTTCAGTATACACTTGGTAGTTAAACTTCTTCCCAAGGATGGGGGATACAATACGTGTGCGTAAGTTACGTTTTATTAGTCGTGTGGTAATGTAATTACCAGTGTAACTTATATGTTTGTGGAAGCGTTCGTAAAGTTTTGGAATCATTAACGCTTGTAAATATTATTTTTACTCTAAAATAATATTTATGTATTTTCACAAAATAATCATAAACAGTGTTGTGACAAATATATTTATCACGTTAGTCTTTGTGAAAATCCCACCTCCGAATATTAGTAAAATATAGTGCTGGCGAAATTTATGTTTCGAAATATGTCCAAAAGTAGTTCTAACACTTGTTGTGTAAATAAGCCTAAGTGTTAGGTTTTTAGAAAATTTCGCCAGAGTTTCCTCTGTAACTGGAGGTGGCCACGCTTTCAAGCGTATCATTTTCTTTTGACAAATCATTTCAACAACTTCTTTATTCAAACAAACAATTTCCGACACATCAAACTAGTCGATAAGTATGTAAATCGCATAATCGCATGAACTTGCAGTTTTTCCGAATCTATAGTGTAAATCCCCTTTATATATGTAGATCTTTATATAAAGTAGCTTTGACCTCGTAAAAACCCCGTGTTTAGAGAAATCCGTCTTTACAACTTCTAGTCATTTTTCCCAAAAATAGTTATTTGTCGAATCTTTTCGTTTCACAAGTGTTTACACACTTGTGGTTTATAAAAGTATCACATTTGTTAGTGTAAGATCCTTTCTTTAAAATACATGGTTTCTTTAATGTGTGGTTCTTCAAAAATATCACTTGCAGATACGTAGATCCGCTAGTTTTAAACACCGTTGTACCGGTTAAATCACTTTTACACAAGTAACATATTTCTACACAAGTTCATGTATCTTGTGTGGTAGAGTTTCACTTTTTAACCCTCGTGTTAAACAAAAATGAGCTTATGTGAAGATCCATGATCTTACAAAGTCGGGTTAAACGGTGATCCGAGCTACCACATCATAGATCGGGTCTCAATAACCACATATTTCAAGTCCTACAACTTTTACACAAGTTACAAGCTATTAACCACCATTTTTGATGTTTTTACTAGACTTTAATGCATCAAAACATAAGTTAACGATATTTAACCGACAAAATCCCTTTTAACCACTTTAGATATGTTCAAGAACAAGTTTTAAGTGTTATACCTCTAGCTCAAGGCTAGGGAAGATCTTTGATGAAAAATGCGTGGATAAAAGCTAACGGTAGAGGTCCTTCGTGTTCCGCTTGCTCCGAGGCTCCTAATATGCGACTTGTGAAGTGTGTATGATGATGGAATGTAGTGATCAAGAGCCGAAGGTGGGTGTATGGGGGGTGGGGTGTTCGGCCGAGAATAGGAGGGAGCAAGAGAGAGTTGATCTTGTGTTGTGGTTTAGTGATAATGTTCTTGAGTGATTAGTGTTAACTTATAGACATTTTAGGATGTGATTATCCATTGGACAATATGTCACCTAGATACTAAACCAAGATGATTTGCTCAATCAACAAGTACATGGGGGTGTCCCCTAGGTGACCGATTCGGTTGGGGGGGGTCCCTTGGTTCGATTTTAACTAGGTGGTTAGGGAGTGATTAGTTAAGTTAAGTAATATAGGTGTTTAACTTAGTTAGTAGTATGTAGTGTGTTTTAACGGGTGTTAGGGTAATCAGGGACCCTAACTGGCTCAGAGAAATATAATTAGTGAAAATAATAATATTTTCATGTTCCGGGTAAAGTCCGGGTGTCCGGTTGGATAGTGATCCGTTAAAGCGTTACAAAAGCTTTAAAGTGTCGTTATTAACATTTTTAGTGACACAATTTGTTTTCCCGACACTTTAGAAAGTGTCTAGTGTTATTTTCTCATGTTCTGGCACATTACTAGTCAGCTAGAAGCTGGATTAATTATTAAAGTGCTGTGTTTGGTACTTAAAGTACGTTTTTGGCACATCCGAATCAGTGTATCTTAATCCTAGAGACGCGGTACCACAATCCTTATATCCCTACACTCACTACCAGTGTAGCCAAAATATTTGAGGCTCTTAACAGGCCTTAGAGGCAGTGTCTGCCTGATGCTGGTTATATCAGCATGTTCACTGTGTATCCGTTTAGTGCTACTGTGCTTTTTGTGCATCATGTTTGTCACTAGGGTCCAGTATGTAAATAATGTAGTGACAGCAAATAAAGTATGATGCAAGTAAGTGCATGTATCAATATGCAGGTAGCAGTTTATCAGCTAGTTTCAACAAGCACAGTAATTAAGCAGTAATTAATCATTAATTAAGTTGTACGGATACCTGGTTTAGTGCGGGTTGTCACATTCTCCCCCCGTTAAATAAATTTCGTCCCGAAATTTAAGTCCTGCTTGTAGATGCAGAGTTCTTAGGAAATAAGTGGGGGTATTTCTCTTTCATCCGGTCCTCACGTTCCCAGGTAAATTCAGGACCATGTCTGGCATTCCAACGTACTTTGACGAGTTTGACACTGCTCCGGCGGGTCTTGTTAACTTTCCAATCCGTGACCTCAACAGGTTCTTCAACGAAGTGGAGCGTGTCGTCAATATGAATCTCGTCGATAGGAATGGCAACGTCAACTTGAGTTGGACTTTTCTTTAGATTGGATACATGAAATGTATCGTGAACACCATTTAGTTCAGCAGGTAGGTCCAACTTGTATGCTACTGTCCCAATTCTTTCCAGAATTCTGAAAGGACCAATGTAGCGTGGATTTAACTTCCCACGCTTTCCAAAGCGTGCCACCCCCTTCCAGGGTGAAACTTTCAATAACACCATCTCTCCGACTTGGAAATCCACGTGCTTCCGGTTTGGATCCGCGTAGGCCTTTTGCCTGTGGCGAGCGGCTTCGATGCGTTTAAGTATTTGCGCAATTTTGTCTGTCGTCTCTTGGACGATTTCGGGACCAGCAAGCTGCCTATCACCTGTGTCAGACCAACATATGGGTGATCGGCACTTGCGTCCGTATAGGGCCTCAAATGGCGCGACACCAATACTGGTGTGGTAGCTGTTGTTGTATGAAAATTCGACCAAAGGTAAGTGTTTATCCCAGCTACCGCCCAAATCCATAACACATGCCCTCAGCATGTCTTCCAAAGTTTGTATCGTTCGCTCGCTCTGGCCGTCAGTTTGCGGATGGAACGCAGTGCTCAGATTCAATTGTGAGCCAAAAGATTCTTGGAAAGATTGCCATATTCTTGACACAAACCTTCCGTCTCTATCAGAGATGATCGAGAGTGGTACTCCATGACGTGCTATGATCTCTCTCATGTAAATTTCCGCAAGTTTACTAGTACTGTCTTTCTCCTTGATTGGCAGAAAGTGTGCGGATTTTGTTAGGCGGTCAACAATAACCCAAATCATATCGTGGCCTCTTGGCGTTCTTGGTAATTTTGTAACAAAATCCATTGAGATTTGTTCCCATTTCCATTTGGGAATCTCAGGTTGTTGCAGAAGTCCCGAAGGCTTCTGGTATTCTGCCTTGACCTTAGCGCACGTTAAACATTTGCTCACGTAAACAGCAACGTCGCCTTTCATCCTAGGCCACCAATAATAATCCTTGAGATCCTGGTACATCTTATCCGATCCAGGGTGGATAGAGTACCGTGACTTATGCGCTTCGTCGAAAATCACTTCCCTTAATCCACCAAACAGAGGAACCCAAATCCTTTTCTCAAAACATAATGTTCCTTCCTCGTTTGGTACCAAAAGCTTTTCCATTCCACGGAGATATTCTTCCTCAAGGTTTCCCTCCTTGAGAGCTTCCTTTTGTGCAGCACGAATGCGCGAGGAAAGATCGGTTCGTATGATCATTTCCAAGGCTCTAACCCTTATGGGCTTGATTCTTTCTTTACGACTTAGGGCATCGGCGACCACATTCGCCTTCCCTGGGTGATACTTTATCTCGCAGTCGTAGTCGTTTAGCAACTCAACCCATCGTCTTTGCCTCATATTCAACTCCTTCTGGTTGAATATATGCTGTAGGCTTTTGTGATCTGTGAAGATTGTGCACTTCGTACCATACAGGTAGTGTCTCCAGATCTTTAAAGCGAAAACCACTGCGCCAAGCTCTAAATCGTGTGTGGTATAGTTCTTTTCGTGCACTTTCAGTTGGCGTGATGCGTAAGCAATGACCTTTTGGCGTTGCATCAACACACAACCCAAACCCTGACGCGATGCGTCGCAGTATACCACAAAGTCATCGGTACCTTCTGGTAGAGCTAAGATTGGCGCGTTACAAAGCTTATCCTTCAATACCTGAAATGCTTCATCCTGTTTGATTCCCCAATCAAACGTCTTATCCTTCTGCGTGAGGAGCGTCAAAGGTTGAGCGATTTTCGAGAAATCCTCGATGAACCTTCGATAGTAGCCAGCCAAACCCAAGAATTGCCGAATCTCGGTTGGCGTTCTTGGCGTTTCCCAATCCTTGATCGCCTCGATCTTGGTGGGATCAACATGAATTCCATCCCCATTAACCACATGTCCAAGAAACTGGACTTCACGTAGCCAAAATTCGCACTTGGAGAATTTGGCGTACAGCTGTTCCTTCTTTAGCAGCTCCAATATGGTTCTAAGATGTTGTTCGTGTTCAGCCTTCGTCTTTGAGTAAATCAAGATGTCGTCGATGAATACAATCACGAACTTGTCCAAGTATGGCTTGCAAACCCTATTCATTAGATCCATGAATACCGCAGGTGCGTTTGTCAAACCAAATGGCATAACGAGGAACTCGTAGTGTCCATAGCGAGTTCGGAAGGCTGTTTTCGGGATACTTTCCTCCTGTATCCTTAATTGATGGTATCCAGATCGAAGATCGATCTTAGAGTAAAAGCTTGAGCCTTGCAGTTGATCAAACAGATCGTCGATTCTTGGCAGAGGGTACCTATTCTTGATCGTTAGCTTGTTTAATTCTCTGTAGTCAATACACATGCGGAAACTTCCGTCCTTTTTCTTGACAAACAAGACCGGAGCTCCCCAAGGCGAGAAGCTTGGTCGGATAAAACCCTTGTCTAACAACTCTTGAAGTTGCGTTGACAATTCCTGCATCTCAGATGGCGCAAGTCTGTAAGGTGCCTTAGCTACAGGCGCGGCGCCTGGAACTAAGTCAATGTGAAACTCTACTTGCCTCAGAGGCGGCAGTCCAGGTAAGTCTTCTGGAAAGACTTCTGGATATTCCCTCACGACAGGGATGTCTTCGATTCTTGGCTCAGCAGCCTTCTTATCCACAATGTGTGCCAGGAAGGCAACACATCCTTTTTGTAAACACTTCCTTACTTTCAAGCAGCTGATAAATCTTAGCGGTGTGTCACGCTTCTCTCCGTGAACCACAATTGTCTCACCATCATCAGTTGGGATACGAACAACTTTCTCGTGACATACTATCTCAGCCTTGTTTCCGGATAACCAATCCATTCCTACCACCACGTCGAAGCTTCCCAATTGGACTGGTAGTAGATCCAAAGTAAACTCACGTTCTCCCAATTCTATCACACAACCTCTGATTACTTCGTTGGTTTCAACTAACTTTCCATTAGCTAATTCGATCGAGTAGGGAATATCTAACTTATTAGCGGCTAACCCAAGCATATTCTTAAATTCTAGCGATACGAAGCTATAATCGGCACCAGTATCAAATAAAACGGATGCATAGCGTTGATTTATAGGGAACGTACCAGTAACAACATTTGGATCCTGGCGTGCTTCCCTAGCTTCGAGTTGGAACACTCTACCACGGGCTTGATTCAGTGTTGGGCAATTCTTCTTAAAATGCCCGATTTCCCCGCAGTTATAACATCCGAGCCTCTGTCCATTACCACCAGCTTGATCATTCCCCTGATTACGATTCACTGCGCCCGCTTGGTTAGCATTTGCCTTGATTTCTGTTACCCCCGTAGTTTCCTTGTGGGCGGTTTCCGTTTCCACCACGGTTATCATTCCTATTTCCATATCCTCCCTGGCCTCCGCGACCGGCAGGGACCCAACAAGTATCCTTCGAGTGTCCACGTTTCCCACATGCTTCACATGTTTTTAGCCCACATTGACCGGAATGGTGACGCTGGCAGGCATTACACTTGGGCTGGGTGCCCATATATCCCCTTCCTTTCCTTCCACTGCCAGTCGTACCCTGAGCTGGCGTGTTTGGTGCTCCTCTCTTACCATCACCGCTAACACTTTGTTTGAAGTTTGAAAACTTTCTTTTGTTACTTCCTGACGACTCAACATGAGTCTCTTTCTCCTTTGCCTTGACATCACCAAACCTGTTTAGACGAATCGCCTCCTCGGTGAGAGCCACGCTCAAATCGATGGCTTCAGTGATAGTCGCTGGTTTGGAGGAGGTTACCATGCTTATTATTTGGGGAGCCAAACCCCAAATGAAGCGCTCGACTCGCTTGTATTCTGGCGTAACCATGTAAGGAACCACTTGAGATAAGTCATGAAACCTCTGGACGTATTCTGCAATCTTTGGTCCATCCATCTTTAAGTGCCAAAATTCAGTCTCCAACCTTTGAATTTCTGCGCGTGAACAGTACTTTTTGCGCATTAGTTCTTTCAATTCGGCCCAAGTCAGGGCGTAGGCGGCAGCTTCGCCTAGTGTTTGTACTTGTAGGTTCCACCAGGATAGGGCTCCATCCAGAAACAGCCCTGAAATGTATGTGACTTGCTGATCCTCTGCACACTTGCTCATGCGTAAAACAGAATCGGTTTTCTCAGCCCAGCGGGTAAAGGCAACTGCACCTCCTGTGCCATCGAAGTTAACTGGTTTGCAGTCTAAGAACTGCTTGTAGGTGCATCCTGCACGTATGTTAAAACATGTGTTTGGCATTAGCATCATCGCTAAAATCTCCAACTAGTTCATGGTAGGTTCGAATGGCGTGGTATTACCGTGAGGTGGATTGTTATTGCCTTGGTTAACACTTCCGCTTGCCCCTGGCTGAGAAGCTGCATACTGTGCTATGGCAGCAGCAATAATCTGCTGGAGTTCTGCCTCATTGGTTGGCATGTTTGGCTCGCGTCTTGGCGGCATTTTCTAAATGATGGTTTACGTTGGCCAGGCCATAGCGAAAAGTACGTATATAGTAATAGTAATAGCACGTAATATCTCATGTCATCAATACATCACATATATCAATCATCCACATCTCATACCATAACAATGCAAATAAGTAATCAAGCGAAACAGATATGATGAGAATACTGCGATTGCCATACATCAAGACCACAGAGTAAGTGTATCAGTACATCATAGTGTCATACAATCATCCATCAACTAGGGGCTACATCACCCCTGTCCAAAAATCATAACAGATCAGTGTCAAATACAACATCAAGTACATGTCAAAAGTCAAAATCATAAAGTGGTCTCCAAAATGCTGTGCAATCCAACAATCGCCGTCTTCTCATCCTTGTCTATCTAATCAGTGACTGGTGAGCTCTATGCAGATGGTGGTGGAGGAGGGGGAAAGTGAGTATAAAACAAGCGGCGTAACTGGAGCCAGTCCTCCTCCTGGGCTCGCTGTGTACGGATAATGGAAGCAATCTGCTGCTCTAAAGTAAAGAGACGAGCAGCAATATCCGGAGGTAAAGGTCGAAACGGCTGTAGAGGGGAGGGTGCCTGTCCATGGCACTGACAAGGTGACAACCGAGCTCTCTCGAGCTCCTGTATACGCTGTGTGTGGGACTCATGTTGTGCGACAAAGGACATCATGACGTCCTCGATAGTGTGTCCCCTGCGAAAAGCATGATAGGGGTCGGTAGGTGGCATACCAGAGCCAGGTGCCCAAAGAAATGGCTCGCTAGTGGGGTCGAAAGGTGCCACGCGAAACGGTGCAACAGCGGGTGGAACAAATGACGTCTGAGGCGTAAAAGGGATAGGCATCGGTACATGCCCATCAGGGTGAGCTGAAGAACCCTCTCCAGGCCCTGCTGGAGGTATAAACATAGGAACCTGAAATGAAAAGTCAACATGTGGTGCAACAGGAATCTGTGGAGGAAAAGGTGGAACATCCTCATTAGCCGGTATCCAACCGTGCTGTGCGGACTCATCCGGTGGATCCATATGTGCCGCGAACAGTGCATGTCCGGGCTCTAGGGGAACGGGATCAAATAAGGGAGCAACAATAGGGTGAACGGGTGCCAAGTGCTCGAAAGGGGGGTCAACTGGTACAGCAATAATGGGTAAAGGACCAATGGGATCAACAGGAACATCTATGTGGTGATCATCAGCAATGGGCTCAAAAGGTACATCAGCATGCACAGGGTCATGCTCTGGTAAAGGGTCAAGGGCAGCTGCCTGCTCAGGTGCAATGGCAGGTTCAAGATCATCAAACGCCATGTCAAAATCAAAATCGGGATCAATCGGATCAAAAGGGTCAATAGGATCTGCTGGATCCTCCATCAACTCGTCCATCGGGACAAACTCTAAATCACGGTCAGGATCAAATCCTGGTGGAAACACAGGATCTGAATCCCCCTCGTCGTCATGGTCAAAAACAAGTCCAGGTATGGGAGCAACAGAAAAAGCCTGGTCAGAATCGGACCCATGGGAGAAGTGCTGCGCACTATGAGCATGTGTGGGTACAGAAGCCACAGACTCGAAGGAGTCCGCGACTGGGGAGTGAACAGGTGACTCCGGGACGGGTGCGTCTGCGATCAATAAGGGATCGGCAGCAGGAAGGGCCTCGCCCTGAGCATCCTCCTCGAAAGGCTCCTCATCAAACATATCGATATCATCCTCCTCATCGTCGATGGGTAAATCGTAAGCTGGGTATGCAGCCAGCGGTATTGGAGCAGGGATCAATGCAAGTGGTAGATCCCCTGCGATAGGACCATCTGCGGGCTCGCCAGCACCGTCAGGTAGTGCAAAGGGCTGGAAATCGTCCTCATCTGTGCTAGTGAAGTCGGACGTATAAACCTCGTGCTCCGATGACTCAATGTCGTCTGAAACTATAGGCCTCGGGCCTGTGGTGCCTGAACCACCAGTGTCTGCAGAATCCATGTGTCTGTAACATATACATGCACAAATAGTCAATCATAAATCAAGTAATCACATAAGTCATCAAGTAAGGCATCACATAATCCTCCTAGTCTTACTAGCCAATTTCATCCAGTCTACAAGACTGCTCTATCCTTCACTTAAACCAAACCTCGATCCTCCAGACCGATCCTCAGCCCTCCAAGCTGAGCCTTTTCTTCCTAGCCTTGCTAGCCCACTACCTCGGTCACCTAGACCGAGCCTCGATCCTCCAGATCGATCCTATAACAAACCAACGTGCTTAACTACCTTGATCACCTCGGTCCTCCAGACCGATCCTCAGCCCTCCAAGCTGAGCCTATAAATAAATAAAATGTGCTCAACATTTGTTTGTAAAAAGTTGTGGATCTGGACTTAAGTGGTATGCAGAAAAATGTTTTCGTGAGAGCCCTAGTGATCATAGTCTAGACTCGAGAAAGAATCCTAGTTCGCTATGATCAGAGCTCTGATACCAAGCTGTCACACCCTGGCTTTGCGGGAGCGTGGTTAATTTTGGTGTGACTTCTTAATACCATAGCTTAATCATAACAAACTATATGAATTAAAAACCATGCAAGTCATCCATTAAGTTTTGAAAATCAAACACAATACCATTGTTTTAACATACAACCATAACCTTGTTCAGTAGACATTACAACTTATAACATAACATAAACGTGGTTTAAGGACTGTGTCTTGTCCAGGAAAGAGACACATCCCCTAAACCCTGATGACTCCATGACAAGTGCAGCGGAAAACGTTCCATACCGTGCCAGATCCGTTTAATTTCCTGAAATACATGTGAGTTGAAAAATCAACAATAATGTTGAGCGAGTTCATGTGCAAGTGAGTAAGTAAAACACTTGTAAGTATAAAAGTTTCCTGGTATGTAGCAGTGTAAGAGGACTTGTGATCACCAATGGTTTGCAAGGCTATTAGCATGTTGTGAAATGCAAGTAGGTAGACACAACCCTAGCCGATTTTTGCGTTGGGTACCAAGTCACTCCAGGTCCGTTCTGTTGGTCCTCCGAGAGGTCCGTTCTGTTGGGCCTAGAGCTGGGCTCGCTACACCCAGATAGATCTACCGCTCGAGTCCCTCGGTGTTCTAACTACCCATTCACATGATCTAAACCTCCTTACGTTAATCATACCGTGTATAAAGTACTTGTAAACAAAGTAACATGTATTTCACCCCCGCAGTTAAGAAAACTGAAAACAGTTAGAGAAAAGGGGGACATGAACTCACAGTGAATGCGCGTCTCTACCAAGTGTCTCCAATACAGTAAGCTGTGCAACGACCTACAGGTGCTAATTCTATTAGACGGACGGCCGTGCTTTAGCTTTATAATTTAAGTCTTTGGGAAATAGTTAGACAACTATTTCGTGTTTATGTTCAGTATACACTTGGTAGTTAAACTTCTTCCCAAGGATGGGGGATACAATACGTGTGCGTAAGTTACGTTTTATTAGTCGTGTGGTAATGTAATTACCGGTGTAACTTATATGTTTGTGGAAGCGTTCGTAAAGTTTTGGAATCATTAACGCTTGTAAATATTATTTTTACTCTAAAATAATATTTATGTATTTTCACAAAATAATCATAAACAGTGTTGTGACAAATATATTTATCACGTTAGTCTTTGTGAAAATCCCACCTCCGAATATTAGTAAAATATAGTGCTGGCGAAATTTATGTTTCGAAATATGTCCAAAAGTAGTTCTAACACTTGTTGTGTAAATAAGCCTAAGTGTTAGGTTTTTAGAAAATTTCGCCAGAGTTTCCTCTGTAACTGGAGGTGGCCACGCTTTCAAGCGTATCATTTTCTTTTGATAAATCATTTCAACAACTTCTTTATTCAAACAAACAATTTCCGACACATCAAACTAGTCGATAAGTATGTAAATCGCATAATCGCATGAACTTGCAGTTTTTCCGAATCTATAGTGTAAATCCCCTTTATATATGTAGATCTTTATATAAAGTAGCTTTGACCTCGTAAAAACCCCGTGTTTAGAGAAATCCGTCTTTACAACTTCTAGTCATTTTTCCCAAAAATAGTTATTTGTCGAATCTTTTCGTTTCACAAGTGTTTACACACTTGTGGTTTATAAAAGTATCACATTTGTTAGTGTAAGATCCTTTCTTTAAAATACATGGTTTCTTTAATGTGTGGTTCTTCAAAAATACCACTTGCAGATACGTAGATCCGCTAGTTTTAAACACCGTTGTACCGGTTAAATCACTTTTACACAAGTAACATATTTCTACACAAGTTCATGTATCTTGTGTGGTAGAGTTTCACTTTTTAACCCTCGTGTTAAACAAAAATGAGCTTATGTGAAGATCCATGATCTTACAAAGTCGGGTTAAACGGTGATCCGAGCTACCACATCATAGATCGGGTCTCAATAACCACATATTTCAAGTCCTACAACTTTTACACAAGTTACAAGCTATTAACCACCATTTTTGATGTTTTTACTAGACTTTAATGCATCAAAACATAAGTTAACGATATTTAACCGACAAAATCCCTTTTAACCACTTTAGATATGTTCAAGAACAAGTTTTAAGTGTTATACCTCTAGCTCAAGGCTAGGGAAGATCTTTGATGAAAAATGCGTGGATAAAAGCTAACGGTAGAGGTCCTTCGTGTTCCGCTTGCTCCGAGGCTCCTAATATGCGACTTGTGAAGTGTGTATGATGATGGAATGTAGTGATCAAGAGCCGAAGGTGGGTGTATGGGGGGTGGGGTGTTCGGCCGAGAATAGGAGGGAGCAAGAGATAGTTGATCTTGTGTTGTGGTTTAGTGATAATGTTCTTGAGTGATTAGTGTTAACTTATAGACATTTTAGGATGTGATTATCCATTGGACAATATGTCACCTAGATACTAAACCAAGATGATTTGCTCAATCAACAAGTACATGGGGGTGTCCCCTAGGTGACCGATTCGGTTGGGGGGGGGGTCCCTTGGTTCGATTTTAACTAGGTGGTTAGGGAGTGATTAGTTAAGTTAAGTAATATAGGTGTTTAACTTAGTTAGTAGTATGTAGTGTGTTTTAACGGGTGTTAGGGTAATCAAGGACCCTAACTGGCTCAGAGAAATATAATTAGTGAAAATAATAATATTTTCATGTTCCGGGTAAAGTCCGGGTGTCCGGTTGGATAGTGATCCGTTAAAGCGTTACAAAAGCTTTAAAGTGTCGTTATTAACATTTTTAGTGACACAATTTGTTTTCCCGACACTTTAGAAAGTGTCTAGTGTTATTTTCTCATGTTCTGGCACATTACTAGTCAGCTAGAAGCTGGATTAATTATTAAAGTGCTGTGTTTGGTACTTAAAGTACGTTTTTGGCACATCCGAATCAGTGTATCTTAATCCTAGAGACGCGGTACCACAATCCTTATATCCCTACACTCACTACCAGTGTAGCCAAAATATTTGAGGCTCTTAACAGGCCTTAGAGGCAGTGTCTGCCTGATGCTGGTTATATCAGCATGTTCACTGTGTATCCGTTTAGTGCTACTGTGCTTTTTGTGCATCATGTTTGTCACTAGGGTCCAGTATGTAAATAATGTAGTGACAGCAAATAAAGTATGATGCAAGTAAGTGCATGTATCAATATGCAGGTAGCAGTTTATCAGCTAGTTTCAACAAGCACAGTAATTAAGCAGTAATTAATCATTAATTAAGTTGTACGGATACCTGGTTTAGTGCGGGTTGTCACATCATCCGACTCTTTTCAGGCCTACAAATAGCTTTGCTATAAGTACAATTTTACCAAGTATATTTGTTTGTATGTTCATTCTAATATATGACACAAATTTGATTTACACCTTAAAATTAGTCTAAGGTATAAAATGTGGACTACCATGTTGATCAGTTATGTTTTAGGCATAATGGAAAACATGAAAACATACATGTGATTGGAGACAGGCCAACAGAGAATCCAGTAAGGGATGCAGCCATCGAGTTCGACATGCTTGTCAAGATGATCTGGTACCTCCTTAGGGTGCAATCTAATGATGGTGATGAAAACCGAATACGGTGTTCGGTTGAGAGAGAGAGAGGCGAGATTGATGTTAAGAATAATTAGGGTGTCTAACCTTGTAACCTCTATAATAGTCTCCTTATATATGCACCCAAGAGGAAACCCAATTAGTTAATAAGGGTAATATGGTCCATCAACAATTACTAACTAATTATTTAATAGGTTGTTATGTATTTTGATCTATATAATAATGATTATACTGGCTACTAGATTAAATACAACATCATAATATATTTAATCTTACATTCTCCCACTTAGCCGAGTAATCATTTACTATGAGTATTAGATAAGCCTGATCAGGAGCTAACACTCATTTTAGCCCTAAACCAATAACCGTAGTAAAGAAATACAACCGTTGAGCCATTACGCAACTCAGGATCCCCATTAGTCATAACACAGCCTCAATTTAAAACCTAATCGTTATGATCAAAATACGCATAAGCCCTTTGTTTGTTTTGTAATTTTATTTGTCTATATGCCATTATACCGGTTAAACATATTCTTAGAGACATACAAAATCAAACTGAGGAAATTTCATTAACTAAAACATAAGCTAGTACAATATGTTAAATAAGGTCTTCAGTAAATCCCATATTCCAAACATGTTCTTCATAAACTTTAGGTGGGAGACCTTTAGTCATCGGATCCGCAAGCATATCTTTAGTACTAATATAATCAATACAAAGATTATTTTCCTTAACTCGTTCACGACGAACATATATTTTGTATCGAGATATAAACCAGCTCCAGTCGAACTGTTACTGTTCGAGAAACTAACGGCAGCTGAGTTATCACAGTAAAGCTTCAATGGTCTAGAAATGGAATTAACAATTTTGAGTCCAGTGATCAGATTTCTAAGCAACATTCCATGACAGGTTGCATTATAAACAGCAATGTACTCTACCATCATTGTGGAAGTTGTGGTCAACTGTTGTTTATGACTCTTCCATGAAATGGGTCCGCCTGCTAACATAAAGATATAGCCCGAAGTGGATTTCTGATCATCTTTGCATTTGGCAAAGTCAGAATCAGAATAGCCTACCACTTCTAAATAATCACTTCTTCTATAAGTCAGTTTATAGTCTTTCGTCCCTTGAAGATATCGAAGTACCTTCTTAACTGCTTTCCAGTGATCTAGGCCAGGATTAGTCTGATAACGGCCTAGCATTCCATCAATATAAGCGATATCTGGGCGAGTACAGACTTGAGCATACATCAGGCTCCCGACTACTAACGTGTAAGGTATCTGGCTCATTTGCTCCTTTTCTACCTCTGTTTTAGGACACTGGAATGAACCGAAAACATCTCCCTTAACTACTGGAGCGACTAAGGGTTTGCACTGTTGCATGTTGTAGCGTGTAAGGACATGATCTATGTAAGCCTTTTGATACAATCCTAAGATCCCTTTGTGACTATCTCGGTGAATTTCGATGCCAATGACATAAGAAGCATCTCCGAGATCCTTCATGTCAAAGTTATGCGAGAGTAACTGCTTCGACTCATGCAACATGTCTAAACTATTACTTGCCAATAGAATATCATCTACATAAAGGACAAGTATAGTAAAGTTGCTCCCACTCATCCTGAGGTAGGTGCATTGATCCACTTGATTATTTATAAAACCTTGTTTCGTCATGACTTCATCAAACTTGAGATACCATTGATGTGATGCATGTTTTAACCCGTAAATGGATTTCTTCACCTTACAAACTAGATGCTCCTGACCCTCATGTTTAAAGCCTTTAGGTTGTTTCATGTAAACATCTTCGTCTAAGTCTCTGTTAAGGAAAACGGTTTTAATGTCCGTCTGATGCAGCTCTAAATCAAAATGAGCTACTAGGGCCATAATGATCCTTAATGAATCTTTACGAGCGACAGAGGAAAATGTCTCTTGATAATCAATTCCCTCTTTCTAAGTGGAGCCCTTTGCAACCAGTCTCACTTTATAGCGTTAAACGTTCCCATTCGGATCCAATTTTGTTTTGAATACCCATTTACATCTTAGAGGTTTGACTCCGTTGGGTAATTCCACCAAATCCCAAATGTCATTTTTCTTCATGGATTCAAGCTCATCAATCATTGCTTTATTCCATTAAGAAGACTGATCATTGCTAATGGCTTCATTATAAGAGATAGGATCATTGAGCTTTTGGGCATCCTCTTCAGTCAGGTAGGTAGCATAATCATCCCAATTAGTAGGCCTTCTTTGCCTGGATGACCTCCTGAGTTAATTATCGGGTTCAGTGTTGTCTTGGTTTGAGCATTTGATGTGGCTTTGTTATGAGGTATAATGGGTTCCGATTGTGGAGGTAAATTTGGAGTTGGTGCAGTAGCTTCAGGTGCAGTTGTTGCATTGGGTACAAGAGGAATAAACGGAGTAATGGTAACCGACGAGTCTCTCCCCTCCGTGTCTTGTACTTCTTGCAATTCTTCGTAAGGGATGGTACTGGTCCCACTGACCTTGAAATCCTCCAGGAATGCAGCACATTTCGTTTCAACAATACAGGTGACATGGGAAGTACAATAGAAACGATAACCCTTTGAGTGACCAGGATACCAGATAAAGAACAGGTAACTGTTTTAGGGTCAAGTTTCCTTAGGAAAAGATTATAAAGTTTTGCTTCAGCAATGCAGCCCCATTGTCACACCCTCAAATTCTACATGCGGAGTATCACCACGAGGCGCGTGACTGACCAGGATCTAGCCACCAATAATATTGAACAATTTAAAATAATAGTAATATAGCATCACAAAAACAATACGATTAGTGACCATTAAGATTTAAGTCCAAAAGTTTTTAAGCTCAAACAGCAGTTTAAGTAAATAGCGGAAGCATAAATAAAGTGGTTCAGTCACAAGTTCAAAGTTCATAATTATCAGGGAACCCAACATGGGTTAATGACGACCACTACACCTCCCCAAGCTGCAAGCTCCAAAGTCACTGAGTACCTGCAAAGCATGCAGTAGGGTGTCAACATAAATTTGGCGAGTTCACGAGTTTGTCCAGTTTTAATTCCAAAAAATAGTTCAAGTAGTTAAGTTACTCATTTATATCATGCGATGGGAAGCTACCCCATATGTAAGCTACTAAACTGTGTTATACCGAATACTCTACGACCTCTGTTTGTTTGCCCCGCTTTGTCAATGTCTATCATCATTAACGGGTTTTGCCTGAGTCTATTAGTTCACGCCCGTCCTCAAAAGGCACGGTGTGAGGTTGGTGAAACCTAGATAGCGCTATCAACTAATAACCCGTTTGCCCGGGCCCCGCGACTAATCGGTATCGTAAGTAGGGACTTTCATGATAGAGTTTCGTTTAGTACACTTGTTGTATCTAATATAAATAGTAATTAACTCAGCGTCCCACACAAGGGGAGATAAGTTTGTTTGTACCCCACACAAGGAGGTAGCGTTGTTTGTATCCCACACAAGGAGACAGTGTTGTATGTTCCATTTCCCAACCACCGGGAATGCATGCTTTTAGTAAAATTCGTGAACTCACCTCGGTTTGCTCGGCTGATAGTTTACTTGGTTTGGTTTGCTGGTCAACCATGTCCTAATATGGTTACCAGTACAGGTCAGGTTTGGGCACAAATAATTCACGTATATCCTAAACTTATCTAACACATAGCATGCATGTCAAACCAACATATTTAGTATTAGGCCTACCCTAAATATCAATAGTAAACAGTAACAGTTAACATGTAGCCCAAAACATAGCATTTAAGTGTGTGGCCTAAATAAACAATAGCCCAATAACTAGGCAAGTC
This sequence comes from Helianthus tuberosus, assembly GCA_030545235.1. Taxonomy (NCBI): domain Eukaryota; kingdom Viridiplantae; phylum Streptophyta; class Magnoliopsida; order Asterales; family Asteraceae; genus Helianthus; species Helianthus tuberosus. The sequence goes on from CM060393.1 coordinate 152,876,168, forward strand.
TTTCCAGTCGAAACCATGTGGTCTCGACTCAAAAGCAGAGGTTTCGAGTCACAACCATGAGGTCTTGACTTGTGCATCTTTTAGTCGAAACCTTGAGGTCTCGAGTAAGGCCTTGAGTCGAGATCAGGAGATCTCAAGTTGCAACCAACTTGGTTTCGAGTCTCCTGTTGTGTGTTGTTCGGTTTCGAGTTGCGAATAAAGAGGTCTCGAGTCTCAACCTTATGGTTTCGACTCGCAACCCTTGCTGATGCTTCTAGAACCCTTATCCAGATTAGTACTATCCAATCATATTTCATTAACATGTTTTATTATCCGTACACACCTAGAATCAAATCAATACAACATATTTCAAATACTTCTTTGTCATTCAAACTGTTCATCGGGTTTTTTGTCATTCATCAAACAGATCTAACACAATTATCCTTTAACACTTTTTCATTAAATCATACCACACATGCATTCTCATATCTAAACACAACCTTGTTATTGTAACCATACAATATCAGCACACGAGATTATTCCGAACAGATCTAGAACATTATCAAAGCAACATACTGTTTTGTACAAGAATCACCCTAGTAGATTAATAACAAGCTCCTATTTTTATCAATCTATGTTATTCAATCATCATGGCAGAATATACACAGCCATTACACAAGAGCATCATCAAATAACTTCATGTTTTCCCTAAATTCTTACACAAGCATAAAGACATCAAACAAGTTTTGCTATTCATATCATTCAACCACCAATCAAGCCATCAAGCTAGTATACTAATCATTCATTCTTAAACACAATGGAGGTGGTACACTAACTGGTATTAGAGTGTGTAGAAAAAGAATATGAGGTGGAGCTTTTGGTCGATAAACTCCGGTTGCCCTCTCCGAACTGCTGCTGCCGCCGGTTTCTCCAAAAAGGGTGGAGGATGTTTGGTGTGTTTTAGGGTTTTCTAGGGAGAGAAAGTTAGAGAGATAGAGAGGAGGGAATAAGGGAATGTTTTGGGGAAACGGGATGATGATTGCCTTGTCAAAAAAGGGAATGTTGGCTGGATTTTAGGGGTTTTATTCCCGTCATCAGGTGTCGCACTACATAGGGTTTGTATGGTTTTGAGTGGGCCAAGTGTGTTAGGTCTCGTCATGAGCACATGAATCCAATAGTCCAATAGTGGGGGTTTTCAGAACCAAAGGTCCCGACTCGAAACAAAGGTCTCGAGTCGAAACCGTGGAATGTTCGACTCACCTCCATTCACTTTGTCTAAATATATACACATATATTTCACGTTTTTCACAGAATACACATAATTCACAAAATACACTTAATATACGATAATTATAACATAGATTTTTTTGTTTAATAACTTCATATAAATACATCATACCATAAAATTGTGCAGGAAAACCCGAAGTGTCACATTATCCCCAAGTTTTAAGAACTTTCATCCCGAAAGTTCGAGCGCAACCACTGACAAGCTAGTGTGTACAAGAATGTTTTTGCATGGTGTCACATCATCCCCTTGTAGGTTTGGAATTTCATCCCGAAATTCCTCTATAGCTTCAGTGCTGGGAGTTTCGTTTGCAAACAACTAGGGATATTTGTGCCTCATCTGGTCTTCCCGTTCCCAGGTGAACTCTGAGCCACGGCGCGAGTTCCAACGAACTCCAACGATAGGTATCTTGCAACGTTTGAGGGTCTTGGTCTCTCGATCCATGATCTCAACCGGTTCCTCAACGAAGCGTAGTTGGTCGTCAATAGTGAGTTCCTTAAAAGGAACAACGACTGTTTCATCTGACAGACACTTTCTCAGATTAGACACGTGGAAGACGTTATGTACCGCACTCAGCTCTTCAGACAGGTTTAGTCTGTAAGCTACCTTACTGATCCTCTCGGTAATTTCGAATGGTCCAAAGTATCACGGATTAAGCTTGCCCCTTTTGCCAAATCGTACCACACCCTTCCAGGGTGAAACTTTTAGTAGAACCCGGTCCCTGACCTGGAATTCTAAAGGTTTCCTACGCTTATCGGCTTAGATCTTCTGACGGTTTTGAGCCACCGCCATGCGTTGTCTTATCTGGTCAATCTTATCTGTAATGTCAAGTACAAGTTCTGGGCCGGTAATTGGGCTTTCGCCAACTTCCGCCTAGCACAAAGGTGACCGACATTTATGACCGTACAATGCCTAGAATGGTGCTGCCTGAATGCTAGTGTGGTAGCTGTTGTTGTACGAGAATTCTACCAGCGGTAGGTGTCATTCCCACCCATTTCCATCAATAACACATGCTCTCAGCATGTCTTCGAGTGTTTGGATGGTACGTTCAGTCTGGCCATCCGTTTATGGGTAATAGGCAGTGCTCATGTCCAACTGTGAGCCAAAAGATTTGTGCACAGCCTGCCATAATTTGGAGGTGAAACGCGGATCACGATCCCAGATAATGGATGTTGGCACTCCGTGCCTGGCAACTACTTCCTTCAAGTAGATGGCTGCAAGTTTTGAAAACTATCAGTTTATTTGATCGCGAGGAAGTGAGCAGACTTGGTTAAAAGGTCAACGATCACCCAGATGGTATCGTTTCCGCTTGGGGATCTTGGTAAAGTGGTGACAAAATCCATGGAAATTTGCTCCCATTTCCATGTTGGCAACTCGGGTTGTTGCAGCAATCCAGATGGCTTCTTGTCACACCCCTAAAATACCACATGCGGAAGCACTGCGGGACGTGTGACGTACCAGGATCCAAGCCACCAATCACATTGAACTACGCATAATATTTAGATAAAACAATCCATTCATTTCAAAATATAAATTCAAATCATATGTTTAAACCAAAGTAAATATTCAGCGGAAGCATAATGTAATCAGTAATTCAATTTTTTCAAAACATGTGTTCATAATCAATGAAGCGAGTATCCAAGAGTCTTGACCCATGACCACTCCAGCACTCCCAGATAGCAAGTCCATATCAAGAATCTAATGACCTGCAAGCATGCAGACAAGTGTGTCAGACGAAGCTGGTGAGTTCAAAGTTTTGTTAACGCGTTTAGTTACCAGATATGTGTATAAAACAGTTCAACGATTTGTTTTGATTTTGTTATTAACTCGATTACCGCAAATGGCTACAAGATGTATTTGCCCAACCCCAATGCCTCTATCAAAGCATTGGTCAAGTGGTCAAGGTAATTAGTTCACGCCCGTCCTCCCTGGTACGGTGTGAGGGTGCCAAACCTAATAGCGCTATCAACTAATAACCTCGTTGCCTCCCCGGCAACTATCTGTAGATGTAAGGGGTCTTATATGATAGAAATGAGTATAATTACAAACATCCCAATAACCTAACATTCCTCCCCGGAACGTTACCCGATATCCCTCCCCGGGATGCATGCTTGGAAAAAGAGCAGTGAACTCACCTTGGTTTGCTCGGTTTGTTTAGTTACCAGTTTCCAAGTTAATCAACAAACCCTAACGTGGTTACCAATGAATATCAGTTTCATGATTAACAAGTTATTATTTCCACACAGGTTACATCACACACACCAGTTCACAGTATAGGAAGTACATCTTTCCAATACAAGTTTACATCTCATGTTTCTATCACAAGTCACACATAACATAACAGGTGGGGTTTGTTATACCAATTATTCACACCAAGTTTCTTATCATCAATGACATGCAGTATGGATAGTGTACACATGCAAGTATCTATCATTCTTATTTTTGTCGAGGTGAAAGGTGACGAAAATCCCACAAGTTTCGCCGAGATACTTGTCGACGAAACTTCCTTGTTTCATCATCCACCCTAGTCCCTAATGTTCACAGTTACCTTTCACATATCCAGTCCAATCGATTTCTAATTTTTATCATGCAACACACCATTGTTATTACTAATTAACAGTTTACCAATAACACTATAAATCATTGTAGATAGTAACATCGAAACGATATCATGCATCATTCATACGGAACCCTACAGTTAGCATGAAACTATCATCATAACCATATCAATTCATCAATCAGATACAACACCAGAATCACAATCAAACAACCATCAACCATAGAGTTTCCTAATTTCTAGCAACAATCTAAACATTTAATCATCTAACGGTTTGCCGTCAAAGACAAACCCTAGCCCTCCGTATGGTCTTCACACAATTACACCAATGATTAACACAATGAATACTAACCGACGATTACGAGATGATACGTCTGATCGAGATGTAGAGCCTTGTGAATCCAAGGTTGTCGCCGCACAGAACAGGGATTGCGTTTTAGGGTTTTCAATTGGCCAGTTGTGTGAAGAATGTAACAGTTTCACATAATATACTCACTTAAGTGTACTGGGCCCTTAATGGGCTTCGACGTAACCTGGGCCGGTGAAACCCCTATGTTTCGTCGTGATAGGTATGACGAAACCCTATGTTTCGCCGAGTGATAGGTATGTGGCGAAAGTTCTAAGTTTCGTGGACATAGTTTATGGCAAAACTCTTAAGTGTTTCATCATGTATGGTTTTAGTTGTACAGAGTTTAATTTGTTCATTCACAAAACATAACAATTCAATGATCATCACAACTTCTAGTTTTCAAAAGTAACACATCACATAACACAAGCCAATTTATCAAAACAGAATTGTCACACAGTAGATACATAAATGAAGGGACTTGAAATCTCGGGTTGTCACATCATCCCTAACTTGAAAGAAATTTCATCCCGAAATTTGATAAACAATCCACAAATGCACGGCGTCAAGTCAGGATGTCGGTGTATTTTCCACGGGTGCCACATCATCCCCAACTTGATTGGGAATTTCGTCCCGAAATTCACGAGTTGTGCCAGACTTGGACTTGTCATCAGGTAATAAATGTGGGTACTTAAGCTTCATCTGATCCTCGCGTTCCCACGTGAACTCCGGTCCACGTCTTGAGTTCCAACGAACTCTCACAATCGGAATACGACTGTTCTTACGGACCTTGACCTCCCGGTCCATAATTTCTATTGGTTCTTCGACAAACTGCAACTTGTCGTCGATCTTCAGCTCTTGAAACGGTACCACCAGTGTTTCATCGGACAAACACTTCTTTAATTGCGACACATGGAACACATCATGGACGTTACCTAAATCAGCAGGTAACTCCAACTTGTAGGCCATTTTACCAATTCGCTTCAAATTTTTAAATGGCCCCACATAACGAGGGTTAAGCTTGCCGCGTTTTCCAAAACGCACCACACCCTTCCAGGGTGAGACCTTCAACATAACACGATCATTAACTTCGAATTCCAAAGGTTTCCTACGCTTATCCGCGTAGCTTTTCAGATGGTCGCGCGCTGCTGCCATACGGTTCCTAATCTGCACAATCTTTTCTGAAGTTTCCAACACAAGTTCAGGGCCTGTGACCTGGCTGTCACCCACCTCAGCCCAACAGAGAGGTGAACGACATTTCCGTCCATACAATGCTTCAAATGGAGCTGCCTGAATGCTTGAATGGTAGCTATTGTTATAAGAAAACTCTATCAAAGGCAAGTGTTTCTCCCAACCCTTGCCAAAATCAATCACGCATGCTCGTAACATATCCTCGAGTGTCTGGATGGTTAGTTCACTTTCACCATCCATCTACGGGTGATAAGCAGTGCTCATGTCGAGACGCGAGCCGAATGATTTGTGCATCAACTACCACAAATCTGAGATGAAACCCGGGTCACGGTCAGAAATAATAGATGTCGGCACCCCATGCCTAGAAACCACTTCCTTAAGATAGACAGCAGCTAGTTGTGAGAACTTATCTGTTTCCTTAATTGCCAGAAAGTGTGCTGACTTCGTGAGACGATCAATGATCACCCAAATTGTGTCGTTCCCGTTTTGAGTTCTCGGTAGCCCAGTGACAATGTCCATTGCGATTTGCTCCCATTTCCACATGGGTATTTCTGGTTGTTGCAGCAACCCAGACGGTTTCTGATATTCCTGTGACAACCCTCACCAAACCAGGTATCCGTATGAATTAATTAATATTTAATTAATGCTTAATTACTGTGCTTGCTTACAACTGTGGTTAAACAGCTTCTTGATTTCTGATACATACATATTCATGCATCATACTTTATTACTGTCACTCTATTATTTACACACAAACCTTAGTGACAACCTTGATGCACAAAAGGACAGTGAGCACACTATACGGGATACCCAGTAAACATGCTAACATTGCCAGCACTAGACAGTTACTGTCTCTGAGGCCATTATGAGCCGGGAATAGCTTACTACACTAGTAGGGAGTGTAGGGAGGTGAGGATTGTAAAACTGCGTCACTAGGTGATAGATATAGTGACCGGATGTGCCTAAAACAAGTGTTAAGTATAAAATCATGCACTCTATTGCAAAAATTCAGCATTTAACTTAACTAGTAAAGTGAAAAAACATGGGAAAATAATACTAGACACTTTCCAAAGTGTCGGGAATTCATTGTGTCACTGAAACTGATATTAACGACACTTTAAATGCTTATTTAGCACTTTAATGGATTGATATCCAACCGAACAACCGGACTTTACCCGGAACATGAAAATATTGTCAATGACATTGTTTTTCCTTTTCTGAGCCAGTTAGGGTCCCCGAATACCCTAACACCCTTTATAATTCACAACACACTAGTAACTAATCTAATCACCTAATTAAATATAACTAAACACTAACCATGTCATTGAAATTGAACTATGAACCCCCCCCCCCCTTCAACCGAATCGGTCCCATGTGGGGACACCCTCCACAAAACTTTTGATTATTTTATTTACTTGCTTGATATCTAGACTACACATTATACTTTGGGTATTAGTGATTAATGGTTTATAAAAAGGTTTAGTGGATTGTCATTCTCTTTCATCATTCACATCAACACAACACAAAAATTTTGCTCTCTCTTTCTCTCTTGGAGACTCTCGGCCGAACACAACCATCATCACCACCACTACCTTCAAGTCTTGATCAACCATTTCTTACACACACAAAGGTGCACTAGGATCAACAACCAAGCTCGGTGCTTTTGGAATCACGAGGACCTCTCTACATCGGTTTTATCCACCTAGTTTTCGCTTTGATTCTTCCCTAGCCTTGAGCTAGTTGTAAGTGATTCTAAACACCCTCTTGATCTTGTCTAAAGTGGTTAATAAGAAGTTTAACGGTTAAAACTCAAGATCATGCGAAAACAAAACTTAAAGTCTTGCTAGAAAGATGAACATGGTGGTTAAAGAGTAAATAATGGTGTAAATCTTATGAGTCTTGTTTTGTTGTGATTATTTTATGTTGTTGGTTGCTAGAAGTGGAACGGATCGTCATCTAACCACGCTAGATCATGTTCATGGAACATGAACTAGCAATATGTTAAGTGTAGAAGATACAAGATGACAAACCATTCCATACATAACCATGAACTTGTGTAAAAATAATTTTTCTTGTAAAATGGAGTTCTAAACTAGTAGATCTAAAGATCTACAAGTGGTATTTTTGAAGAACCAAGTGTAAGATGCAAATCATGTTTAAAAGCCGGATCTTTCATGAACTAAAAGTATTTTGTGAACAAACAAGTGTGTAAACACTTGTGTGATAAAAGGATTTAACAAAGAAATATTTTCGTAATTTTTGGACTATAAGTTGTAAAGTTACATATTCTTTAAAAATAAAGTTTTGGAGAAACTGATTTTATTTTTAAAGGTGGAAAGATCTACTAAAAATGTTAGAAAGTTACTACATACTTTTACACAACTTACAAATTCATGTGTTTGCGATTTCTTCTTATTTTGACTAGTTTGATTATTGAATATTGAATATTGATGATTGGAAAATTGTTGATTGAATTTTTTTAAAAGAAAATGATACGCTAGTAAGCGTGGCCACCTCCAGTTACAGAGGAAACTCTGGCGAAATTTTTCCAGAAAATAACACTTAGAATATTTTGGTGACAAGTGTTTATAAATATATTTTTGACTTGTTTTCCAAACAAACTTCGCCATGATTTTTATTACAAAATTACCAAGTGTCGGAGGTGGATTTTCATAAATAAAACTTGTTAAATATATATTGAGAATATATATTTCCTAGTAAAACGCTTGTGCGATTTTATGATTATTTTGTGAACTATATGTATATTATTTTTAGAGTAAAAATAATATAACTGGAATACATTGTGAAAGCACGACTCCAAAATAATACCAACGCCTTCACAAATAAATGTCTAAGTTACACCGGTATTATTACTACCATCCGAACTTTAAATGTAACTTATGTATTTTTGGAAAAATACTCTTAAATGCGTATTTTGATAAAAGTGTTATTTTGGAAATCGTATGGAATAAAATATAATATTTTTGGGGAAAATATGTATATTTTGGAGATAGAATATTTTAGACAAATGAATAAAAATGTATTTTATTAAGTGAGACTTAATAATATATTTTTGGGATTACAAAAAACGCACATGTATTAAAACCCCCATCTTTGGGAAGGAATATAACTATAAATAATTAAGAAGTGTAAATACGAAATAGTTGCCTAACTATTTCCCAAAAACGTTAAACCTTAAGCCAAGGCATGGCCGTCCGTCTAATAGAAGTTAGTACGTGTAGGTCGTAACGCAGCAGGTTGATTTGGGGATTTACTATTTCGAGACGCACTTCAGTGAGTTCATGTCCCCCTTTTCTCTTAACTGTTTTCAGTTTTTATACTTCGGGGGTGAAGTACATGTTACTATGATTACGAATACTTTTTACATGGTATGGTTAGCGTAAGGAGGGTTACTACTTAGATCATGTGAGTGGGTAGGCGGGAACTGGAGTCCATTAATCCTCATTGTAGGACCGAGGGTCTTTAGCGGTAGATCTATCTGGGTGTAGCGAGCCCAGCCCCAGGCCCAACAGTACGGACCTCGGGGTGACTTGGTACCCGACGCAAAAATCTGCTAGGTTTGAGTCTTCCTACTGCACTTCACACATATCAATGGCCTTGCAAACCATTGGTGATCTCTTTATTTCCTTATTTGCTACATACCAGGGATTTTATACTTACAAAGGTTTTACATACTCACTATACATGAACTCGCTCAACATTTTTGTTGATTTTTCCAACTTACATGTATTTCAGGGAATTAGGGATCTAGCGAGGTATGTTATGTTTTCAAGCTGCGTAAGAAGTGCGATGTCATCCAAGTTTGGGAGTTGTAGCTTTTACCTGGACGAGTCACAAGTCTTGAGCTGTGTTTGTTTCATGTCTGTGGTTGTGTCTTTTGAACAATGTTTTTAGTTTGTTATGTTACATTTTTGTTGCATGTGTCGACATTTGAAAACAATGTTGTGGTATTTTGTTTTTAAAACATGAAGTAATGGATGATCATCGTGGTTTTAAATTCATATAGCTTTGATGTGATTAAGCTATGGTATTAAGAAGTCACACCATAATAAACCCACGCTTCCGCAAAGCCAGGGTGTGACAGCTTGGTATCAGAGCCTTGATCATAGCGAACTACGATTCCTTCTCGAGTCTAGACTATGATCACTAGGGCTCTCACGAAAACATTTTTACATTGCATACATTACGTCCAGATCCCAGGTACAAAACATTTTTACAACAAAAGTTGAGCATAAATAATTTTTTAATTTTTGATTGGTCGGGAGACCAGGTATTCAGCCGGGTGGCTGGGGAGATTCAGCCGGGTGGCTGGGGAGGTTCTGGTCGGGGGACCAGGGAGTCAGTCTGAGAGGCTGGGAGGATAGTCTAGTGGGACTAGGAGGTTCAGTCTGAGAGGCTAGGAGGTTAATCTAGTGGGACTAGGAGGTTCAGTCTGAGAGGCTGGGAGGTTAATCTAGTGGGACTAGGAGGTTCAGTCTGAGAGGCTGGGAGGTTAGACTAGTGGGACTAGGAGAATTACTTGATTGCTTATTGGTGACTAACATGTATATTTGATTATATGATTGATTATTTGTGCATGTGTGTGTTTGTGTTACAGACGTCATGCCTTCATCAGGTACTGGAGAGTCAGACACTACAGATCCCATGGCCATAGTATCAGACGACATAGTTTCATCGGAGCACGAGGTGTACACTTCCGATACTACCAGCACAGACGATGACGACTTTCATCCCTTTGCGCTGCCTGATGTCGTAGCCGAGCCTGCTGATGGCCATCTCGCTGGGGATTTACCACTTGTGGTGATCCCTGCTCCTATACCCCTTGCCGCTTATCCGGTTGTTGATATGCCACTTGTTGATGTTTCTGACGATGATGTCGATTTATTTGAGGAGGACCCACTTAAGGATGACCTTGAGGGTCAGGCCCATATTGCTGCCGGTGATATTCTACTGCTTGCTGATGCTCCTGTAGAGGAGGCTCCCGTTCATTCACCTGTTCCAGACTCCTTTGAGTCTGTGGCATCCGTATCTTTGCATACACAGGGAGTGCAGCACCACTCACACGACGCCGACCCTGATATGGCGTCATCAGCTGCACCAGTTCCCGCACACAGCTTTGAGTTTGATCATGATATTGAGGATGATCCTGTTTTTCCACCTGGTTTTGATCCAGACTATGACATTGAGTTCATACACTTAGACCAGCACTTGGAGGATCCTGTAGCCCCTGTCGACCCTATGTTTGCTGATCCAGCTGATTTTGAGAGGGAGTTTGTTGATCCGGAGCCGGCTGTGGCCCCTGAGCCAGGCGTTGCTCCTGACCCCGCATTGGAGCATGACCCTGTTCATGCCGATGCACCTGCTGTTCCTCCTTTGGCTGATGATATACCTGTTGATGATCATCCTGTTGCTATTCCATAGTTGGTGGATGATCGTGCTGTTGATGCTCATGTTGATGCTCCACTGTTGTTAGAGGATCCTGTTGTCGCCCCACTTCCATATCCTATGCCGATGATGTTCGACCGCGCACCTTTTGCGACCCACATTGATCCACGATACGCGCACACCCGCAATGGGTGGATAGATGATGACGATGATTACCCACCTTTCGTGATACCAGTTACACCACCTGTAGCCCCCGTTTCAGCCCCTGTTTCAGCTCCCATTGATGTTCATTTGATTCCCCCACACACCACAGATACTCACCGCACAGATCTCCCGATCACTTATCTCCAGGACATTCCTCTACCACGTCCTGGGGTGGGTTTGTCACGTCATCCGTTTGGTCATACACCTTTTGTGTCAGGAGGAGGCCAGTTTGTGCCTCAGATTGTTCATCCCACTGTTGTTCCCACTACTGCACCATTTACTGTACCATCCTTCGCTCCATCTAGTGAGCCGTTCCTCTGGACAACGCCCCCCATTATGCCACCATCTGATCCGTATCATCCATACCACGTGGGGTATTCTACGGAGGAGGCGCTGGCCCGTCGCGTACAGGAGCTGGAGAGAGCTAAGCGACCACCGTGTCATTGCCAGACTCCACCTACAGTATCACACCCTCCTCGACCACTTTCATCTGATTCTGCCGCTCGTTTTTGGACTCCCGAGCAGCAGATGGCATACCTATTGCGCTCTCATCACGCTATGGAGGTGGACTGGCTTCATATGCGACGTTTACTCTTTTCTCGTTTTCCCCCTCCTCCACCGCCATCAGCTTCGGCCTTTTTGATTCGACGCAGGCAGACTTTTGGTGAGACGACCGCGATTGTGCAGACTACACAGCTTTTGGAGACACATTTTTTATGATTGTAACTTTTGATGATTTGTATATTTGTTGCTGTTGTCACTGATTAGATAGTTTGGACTAGGGCGATGTGGCCCTTAGTCACTGATGATGTACGATACAGTTATGAACTTTTAAACCTTACATTGTGGTCTTGATTTATGACAGCGCAATCGCAGTATTCTCATTATATGTGATGTTGATTGATTGTTTATGTTCTATAACATGAGATGTTATGTGGTTTATTTATTTATAACATGAGATGTTATGTGTTGATATTGTTGAATACATACGTACACTTTACTTACTATGACCTGACCTACGTGAACCATCTTTTAGAAGATGCCACCAAGACGCCAAACGCGTATGCCTGCCAATGAGGCAGAACTTCAAGGAATCATTGCTGCCGCCATTGCGCAGTATGCAGCCTCACAAAGAGGAACCAGCGGAAGCAATTCGAACAATAACGGCAATAACAATCCACCACATGGTAATGTTAAGTCGTTTGGGACGTATTACAATACATTTGGATATTTATAGCACGTCCGTTAATACCATTTGTATATTCCAACATATGTGCAGGGTGCACGTACAAGCAGTTCCTAGACTGCAAGCCTGTGAACTTCGACAGCACCGGAGGTGCTGTTGCTTTTGTAAGATGGGCCGAAAAGACGGAGTCTGTTCTCCGAATGAGCAAGTGCGCTCCAGACCAACAAGTGACTTACATTTCTGGGCTATTTTTGGACGGAGCCCTGTCCTGGTGGAACTTACAAGTGCAAACTCTTGGTGAAGCAGCTGCTTATGCGTTGAGCTGGGCTGAGTTAAAAGAATTGATGTGAAGGAAGTATTGTTCTCGTGCTGAGATACAAAGGTTGGAGACTGAGTTTTGGCATTTGAGGATGGACGGTCCCAAAATCGCGGAATATGTTCAGAGATTCCACGACCTGTCTCATGTGGTACCTTATATGGTTACACCGGAATTCAAGCGAATTGAGCGCTTTATCTGGGGTTTAGCTCCACAGATCATGAGTATGGTCACTACTTCCAAGCCTGCAACAATCACAGAGGCTATCGATCTGAGCGTGTCTCTTACTGAGGAAGCCATCCGCCTGAACAAGTTTTCGAATGTTGAGCCAAAGAAAAAAGAGACTCACGTAGAGTCGTCTGGTGAGAATAAGAGGAAATTCTCGAACTTCAAGCAGGGAACTAGCAGTGTTGGCAAGAAAGGAGAATCAAGTGCACCGGTCCAAGCTGCAACCGGTGTTAGAAGGAAAGGGAAAGGATATATGGGTACGCATCCCAAGTGTAACAGCTGCCAGCGTCATCATTCTGGCCGATGTGGGCCAAAAGTATGTGAAGCTTGTGGAAAAGTTGGCCACCTGATGGATAACTGCTGGGCTAGTGCAGGCTGGGGAGGCCAAGGAGGTTTTGGTAATCGAAACAATAATCGAGGTGCCAATGGAAATCGTGTACAAGGGAATAATGGAGGTAATGGAAATCGAGGGAACAATGCAAATCAAGCTGGGGACGCGAATCGAAATCAAAACAACAATCAAGCGGGGAACGAAGGAGGTAATGGTCAAAGATTGGGTTGTTTTAACTGTGGTGACATTCGGCACTTTAAGAGGGACTGCCCAGGATTGAATTAAGCCCGCGGAAGAGTGTTTAACATTGAGGCGAGGGAAGCGCGCCAGGATCCCAATGTTGTTACTGGTACGTTCCCTATAAACCAACGCTTTGCATCCATTTTGTTTGATACTGGTGCGGATTATAGTTTCATGTCATTAGAATTTAAGAATATACTTGGGTTGACGCCTAGTAAGTTAGACATTCCGTACTCCATCGAATTAGCAAATGGGAAACTAGTTGAGACCAGTGAAGTTGTCCGAGGATGTGTGATTGAATTAGGAGGGCACGAGTTTACGCTAGACTTACTACCTGTCGAGTTGGGAAGCTTTGATGTGGTAGTGGGAATGGATTGGCTATCGAGTAACAAAGCCGAGATCGTTTGCCATGAGAAGACCATCCGCATCCCACTGACGGATGAAGAAACGATCATAGTGCACGGGGAGAAACATGATACACCGTTGAAGATTATTAGCTGCCTGAAAGCTAGAAAGTGCTTGAAGAAGGGATGTGTTGCATTCTTGGCACACATCGTGGATAAGAAAGCTGCTGAGCCGAAGATTGAAGACATTCCGGTCGTCAGAGAATATCCGGAAGTCTTTCCAGAAGACTTGCCAGGATTAGCACCTCAAAGGCAAGTTGAGTTTCACATTGACTTGGTTCCAGGTGCCGCGCCTGTAGCCAAGGCACCCTATAGACTTGCGCCATCAGAGATGCAGGAGTTGTCGACACAACTCCAGGAGCTATTGGATAAAGGGTTCATCAGACCAAGCTTCTCACCTTGGGGAGCTCCAGTACTATTCGTTAAGAAGAAAGATGATAGTTTCCGTATGTGCATTGACTACCGGGAGTTGAATAAGTTGACCATCAAGAACAGATACCCTTTGCCTAGAATCGATGATCTTTTCGACCAACTACAAGGCTCAATCTTTTATTCAAAGATCGATCTTCGATCTGGATACCATCAGCTGAGAATACAAGAGGAAAGTATTCCTAGAACCGCTTTTAGAACTCGCTATGGACACTACGAGTTTCTGGTGATGCCGTTTGGGTTGACAAACGCGCCAGCTGTTTTTATGGATTTGATGAATAGAGTTTGTAAGCCATACCTAGACTAGTTTGTGATTTTGTTCATAGGCGATATCTTGATTTATTCAAAGACGAAGAATGAACACGAACAACATCTAAGAGCTATTTTGGAGTTGCTGAAAAAGGAAAAGTTGTACGCCAAGTTCTCGAAGTGCGAGTTTTGGCTACGCGAAGTCCAGTTTCTTGGACACGTGGTAAACGGAAATGGAATTCATGTTGATCCCACAAAGATCGAGGCGATCAAGAGTTGGGAGACGCCAACCGAGATTCGACAGGTTCTTGGGTTTGGCTGGTTATTATCGAAGGTTCGTTGAGGATTTTTCTAAAATCGCTCAACCATTGACCTTCCTCACCCAGAAGGATAAGAAGTTTGATTGGGGAATCAAACAGGAAGAAGCATTCCAGTTACTGAAAGACAAGCTTTGCAATGCGCCGATCTTAGCGCTACCAGAAGGGACTGATGATTTCGTGGTTTACTGTGACGCCTCGCGTCAAGGATTGGGTTGCGTGTTGATGCAACGCCAGAAAGTTATAGCTTACGCTTCACGCCAATTGAAAGTTCATGAAAATAAATATACCACGCATGATTTGGAGCTAGGCGCAGTGGTATTTGCGCTAAAAATCTGGAGACGTTATTTGTATGGTACAAAGTGTACAATCTTTACAGATCATAAGAGTCTGTAGCACATATTCGACCAGAAAGAGCTTAATAGGAGGCAAAGACGTTGGGTCGAATTACTGAACGATTACGACTGCGAGATCAAGTATCATCCAGGGAAAACGAATGTGGTCGCTGATGCCCTGAGTCGAAAAGAGAGGATCAAGCCCATAAGGGTTAGGGCTTTGGAGATGATTGTACAGACAGACCTCTCCCTGCGCATTCGTGCCGCCCAGAGAGAAGCTTTGAAAGAAAGGAATGTTGAAGAGGAATATCTCCGTGGGATGGAGATAGTGCCAAACGAGGAAGGAACGCTATGTTTCATGAAAAGGATTTGGGTTCCTCTGTTTGGTGGTTTGAGAAAAGTTATCTTTGATGAAGCTCACAAATCACGGTACTCTATCCACCCAGGAGCGGATAAGATGTACCAGGACCTTAAGGATTATTATTGGTGGCCTAGGATGAAAGGCGATGTTGCTGTTTATGTTAGCAAGTGTTTAACGTGCGCCAAGGTGAAAGCTGAATACCAGAAGCCTTCAGGACTTCTACAGCAACCTGAGATTCCCAAGTGGAAATGGGAACAGATTTCAATGGACTTCATAACGAAACTGCCCAAGACGCCCAGAGGCCATGATATGATTTGGGTGATAGTTGACCGCCTAACAAAGTCCGCACATTTCTTGCCAATCAAGGAAAAGGACAACACGAGTAAACTGGCAGAAATATACATGCGAGAGATTGTTGCACGTCATGGAGTGCCTCTCTCGATCATCTCTGATAGAGATGGACGTTTCATATCAAGGATTTGGCAATCCTTCCAAGAAGGTTTTTGGCTCACAGTTAAATCTGAGCACTGCATTTCATCCGCAAACTGATGGCCAAAGTGAACGAACAATTCAGACTTTGGAAGATATGCTGAGAGCATGTGTAATGGATTTGGGTGGTAGCTGGGATAATCATTTACCATTGGTCGAATTTTCGTACAACAACAGCTACCACACAAGCATTGGAGCCGCGCCATTCGAAGCTCTTTACGGACGCAAGTGTCGATCACCACTATGCTGGGCTGATGCAGGTGATAGGCAGCTTGTTGGTCCCGAAATAGTCCAAGAGACGACAGACAAGATTGCGCAGATTCGAAAGCGCATCGAGGCGGCTCGCGACAGACAGAAAGCCTATGCAGATCCAAAGCGGAAACCTTTGGAATTTCAAGTTGGGGATATGGTTTTATTGAAGGTTTCACCCTGGAAGGGTGTGGCACGCTTCGGAAAGCGTGGAAAGTTGAATCCGCGTTACATTGGCCCTTTCAGAATCCTGCAAAGGATTGGGTTTGTTGCCTACAAGTTGGACCTACCTGCTGAACTAAATGGTGTTCACGATACATTCCATGTATCAAATTTGAGAAAGAGTCCAACGCAGGAGACAGTAATCATTCCTGCTGACGAAGTTCATATCGACGACACGCTCCACTTCACTGAAGAACCTGTTGAGGTCACGGATTGGAAAGTTAACAAAACTCGCAGGAGCAGTGTCAAACTCGTCAAAGTTCGTTGGAATGCAAGGCATGGACCAGAATTCACGTGGGAACGTGAGGACCGTATGAAGGAGAAATACCCCCATTTATTTCCTAAGACCCCTGCAACTAGAAGCAGAGCCTAAAATTTCAGGACGAAATTTCTTTAACGGGGGGAGAATGTGACAACCCTCACCAAACCAGGTATCCGTATGAATTAATTAATATTTAATTAATGCTTAATTATTGTGCTTGCTTACAACTGTGGTTAAACTACTTTTTGATTTCTGATACATACATATTCAAGCATCATATTTTATTACTGTCACTCTATTATTTACACACAAACCTTAGTGACAACCTTGATGCACAAAAGCACAGTGAGCACACTATACGGGATACCCAGTAAACATGCTGACATTGCCAGCACTAGACAGTTACTGTCTCTGAGGCCATTATGAGCCGGGAATAGCTTACTACACTAGTAGGGAGTGTAGGGAGGTGAGGATTGTAAAACTGCGTCACTAGGTGATAGATATAGTGACCGGATGTGCCTAAAACAAGTGTTGAGTATAAAATCATGCACTCTATTGCAAAAATTCAGCATTTAACTTAACTAGTAAAGTGAAAAAACATGGAAAAATAATACTAGACACTTTCCAAAGTGTCGGGAATTCATTGTGTCACTGAAACTGATATTAACAACACTTTAAATGCTTATTTAGCACTTTAACGGATTGATATCCAACCGAACAACCGGACTTTACCCGGAACATGAAAATATTGTCAATGACATTGTTTTTCCTTTTCTGAGCCAGTTAGGGTCCCCGAATACCCTAACACCCTTTATAATTCACAACACACTAGTAACTAATCAAATCACCTAATTAAACATAACTAAACACTAACCATGTCATTGAAATTGAACTATGAACCCCCCCCTTCAACCGAATCGGTCCCATGTGGGGACACCCTCCACAAAACTTTTGATTATTTTATTTACTTGCTTGATATCTAGACTACACATTATACTTTGGGTATTAGTGATTAATGGTTTATAAAAAGGTTTAGTGGATTGTCATTCTCTTTCATCATTCACATCAACACAACACAAAAATTTTGCTCTCTCTTTCTCTCTTGGAGACTCTCGGCCGAACACAACCATCATCACCACCACTACCTTCAAGTCTTGATCAACCATTTCTTACACACACAAAGGTGCACTAGGATCAACAACCAAGCTCGGTGCTTTTGGAATCACGAGGACCTCTCTACATCGCTTTTATCCACCTAGTTTTCGCTTTGATTCTTCCCTAGCCTTGAGCTAGTTGTAAGTGATTCTAAACACCCTCTTGATCTTGTCTAAAGTGGTTAATAAGAAGTTTAACGGTTAAAACTCAAGATCATGCGAAAACAAAACTTAAAGTCTTGCTAGAAAGATGAACATGGTGGTTAAAGTGTAAATAATGGTGTAAATCTTATGAGTCTTGTTTTGTTGTGATTATTTTATGTTGTTGGTTGCTAGAAGTGGAACGGATCGTCATCTAACCACGCTAGATCATGTTCATGGAACATGAACTAGCAATATGTTAAGTGTAGAAGATACAAGATGACAAACCATTCCATACATAACCATGAACTTGTGTAAAAATAGTTTTTCTTGTAAAATGGAGTTCTAAACTAGTAGATCTAAAGATCTACAAGTGGTATTTTCGAAGAACCAAGTGTAAGATGCAAATCATGTTTAAAAGCCGGATCTTTCATGAACTAAAAGTATTTTGTGAACAAACAAGTGTGTAAACACTTGTGTGATAAAATGATTTAACAAAGAAATATTTT
Organism: Helianthus tuberosus; assembly: GCA_030545235.1. NCBI lineage: Eukaryota > Viridiplantae > Streptophyta > Magnoliopsida > Asterales > Asteraceae > Helianthus > Helianthus tuberosus. Next base: position 152,894,558 of record CM060393.1, read on the forward strand.
CGTAATTTTTGGACTATAAGTTGTAAAGTTACATATTCTTTAAAAATAAAGTTTTCGAGAAACTGATTTTATTTTTAAAGGTGGAAAGATCTACTAAAAATGTTAGAAAGTTACTACATACTTTTACACAACTTACAAGTTCATGTGTTTGCGATTTATGCTTATTTTGACTAGTTTGATTATTGAATATTGAATATTGATGATTGGAAAATTGTTGATTGAATTTTTTTAAAAGAAAATGATACGCTAGTAAGCGTGGCCACCTCCAGTTACAGAGGAAACTCTGGCGAAATTTTTCCAGAAAATAACACTTAGAATATTTTGGTGACAAGTGTTTATAAATATATTTTTGACTTGTTTTCCAAACAAACTTCGCCATGATTTTTATTACAAAATTACCAAGTGTCGGAGGTGGATTTTCGTAAACAAAACTTGTTAAATATATATTGAGAATATATATTACATAGTAAAACGCTTGTGCGATTTTATGATTATTTTGTGAACTATATGTATATTATTTTTAGAGTAAAAATAATATAACTGGATACATTGTGAAAGCACGACTCCAAAATAATACCAACGCCTTCACAAATAAATGTCTAAGTTACACCGGTATTATTATTACCATCCGAACTTTAAATGTAACTTATGTATTTTTGGAAAAATACTCTTAAATGCGTATTTTGATAAAAGTGTTATTTTGGAAATCTTATGGAATAAAATATAATATTTTTGGGGAAAATATGTATATTTTGGAGATAGAATATTTTAGACAAATGTATAAAAATGTATTTTATTAAGTGAGACTTAATAATATATTTTTGGGATTACAAAAAACGCACATGTATTAAAACCCCCATCCTTGGGAAGGAATATAACTATAAATAATTAAGAAGTGTAAATACGAAATAGTTGCCTAACTATTTCCCAAAAACGTTAAACCTTAAGCCAAGGCACGGCCGTCCGTCTAATAGAAGTTTGTACGTGTAGGTCGTCACGCAGCAGGTTGATTTGGGGATTTACTCTTTCGAGACGCACTTCAGTGAGTTCATGTCCCCCTTTTCTCTTAACTGTTTTCAGTTTTTATACTTCGGGGGTGAAATACATGTTACTATGATTACGAATACTTTTTCCATGGTATGGTTAGCGTAAGGAGGGTTACTACTTAGATCATGTGAGTGGGTAGGCGGGAACTGGAGGCCATTAATCCTCATTGTAGGACCGAGGGTCTTTAGCGGTAGATCTATCTGGGTGTAGCGAGCCCAGCCCCAGGCCCAACAGTACGGACCTCGGGGTGACTTGGTACCCGACGCAAAAATCTGCTAGGTTTGAGTCTTCCTACTGCACTTCACACATATCAATGGCCTTGCAAACCATTGGTGATCTCTTTATTTCCTTATTTGCTACATACCAGGGATTTTATACTTACAAAGGTTTTACATATTCACTATACATGAACTCGCTCAACATTTTTGTTGATTTTTCCAACTTACATGTATTTCAGGGAATTAGGGATCTGGCGAGGTATGTTATGTTTTCAAGCTGCGTAAGAAGTGCGATGTCATCCAAGTTTGGGAGTTGTGGCTTTTACCTGGACGAGTCACAAGTCTTGAGCTGTGTTTGTTTCATGTCTGTAGTTGTGTCTTTTGAACAATGTTTTTAGTTTGTTATGTTGCATTTTCGTTGCATGTGTCGACATTTGAAAACAATGTTGTGGTATTTTGTTTTTAAAACATGAAGTAATGGATGATCATCGTGGTTTTAAATTCATATAGCTTTGATGTGATTAAGCTATGGTATTAAGAAGTCACACCATAATAAACCCACGCTTCCGCAAAGCCAGGGTGTGACAATTCCACTTTAACTTTCGAGTAGGTCAAACACTTACTCACATAATTTTGAGATCCTGATACATCTTATCCGAACCTGGATGAACCGAGTATCGAGACTTGTGCGCTTCATCCATCACAAGTTCTCTAAGGTTACCAAACAAAGGAATCCATATACGCTCCATGAAGTAGAGAATACCATCCGATCTCTCTACAAGTTGTTTTTCCAAGCCCCTTAAGTATTCTGCTTCAATGTTTTCCTCTTTTAACGCTTCGGTTTGTGCAGAACGAATCTGATCAGGTAGGTTAGAATGGATAGTAAGCTGCAAGGCGCGAACATGTTTGGGTTTCGATTCCTTTCGACTGAGAGCGTCAGCTACCACGTTAGCCTTACCCGGATGATACTTGATTGCACAGTCGTAGTCATTTAAAAGTTCCACCCAGTGACGCTGTCGCATATTCAAATCCTTCTAGTCGAAAATATGCTGAAGGCTCCTGTGGTCGGTATAAATAGTGCATTTAGTACCGTACAGGTAATGCCTCCAGATCTTCAACACGAAAACCACAGCCCCCAACTCCAAGTCGTGTGTCATATAATTCCTCTCGTGAACCTTCAACTGACGAGAGGCGTAAGCTATCACATTGTTGCGTTGCATCAGCACGCAACCAAGACCTTGTATGGAAGCATCACAATATACTACAAAGTCTTATGTACCTTCAAGTAGAGACAAGATCGGTGCACTATAGAGTTTCTATTTCAGTAGCTGAAAAGCTTCCTCCTGCTTTGTTCCCCACGAGTATACAATGCCTTTCTGTGTCAATGAAGTAAGAGGTTGAGCGATCTTCGAAAAATCCTTAATAAATCTTCGATAATACCCAGTGAGACCAAGAAATTATCGCACCTCCGAAGGATTCTTTGGTGCCGCCCAATTCTTGACAGCATCAATCTTAGCTGGATCCACGTGTATTCCTGATTCATTAACAATGTGTCCGAGAAAATGTACCTCCCGAATCCAGAAGTCACACTTAGAAAACTTCGCATAAAGTTGCTCCTTCCTCAGGAGTTCCAAAATAAGACGCAAGTGCCGCTCGTGATCTTCCTTGCTCTTCGAGTAGATCAAAATGTCGTCGATGAATACTATAACGAAATCGTCGAGATACGGTTTGCATACACGGTTCATGAGGTCCATGAAGACCGCTGGCGCGTTCGTCAACCCAAGCGGCATAACTAAAAACTCATAGTGTCCATACCGCGTTCGAAAAGCCGTTTTTGGAACATCTTCCTCTCGGACTCTCACCTGATGATAGCCCGATCTTAAGTCGATCTTCAAATAAAAACTTGACCCTTGTAACTGGTCAAACAAGTCGTCGATGCGTGGCAATGGATAACGGTTCTTGATAGTCACCTTGTTGAGTTCCCGATAATTAATGCACATGCCAAAGGACCCGTCTTTCTTCTTTACAAACAAGACTGGGGCTCCCCAAGGTGAAGAACTGGGTCGAATAAAGCCTCTGTCCAATAACTCTTGCAGCTGGTTAGACAGCTCCTGCAACTCTCCAGGTGCTAGACGATAAGGAGCACGAGCTATCGGGGCTGCTCCTGGTGCAAGATCAATCTGAAATTCCACTTGACGATGAGGAGGTAAACCAGGCAGTTCCTCAGGAAATACATCAGGAAATTCACAAACAACTGGCAGGTCTTCAATCTTTCTTTCTTCTGATGGAGTATTAGTAACAAGTGCTAGAATAGTAGGATACCCCTTTCGTAGACATTTTTGCGCTTGCATAGCTGAGATGATACCAACCATCGCACCACTGCGATGCCCCTGAACCGATAATGTCTCTCCACCAGGGAGAGGAATATGTACAATCTTCTCCTTACACAGAATCTCAGCTTGGTGTTTAGACAACCAATCCATACCGACCATAATATCAAAGCTACCGAGGGTAACAGGAAGGAGATCAATATCAAACACTTGACCGACGAGATCTAGTTTACACCCAAAAAGAACATGCGAAGCTTCTATCGTTTTACCAACGGCTAATTCTACTACATGCTTAACCTCTAAATGTGTTGGGGCTAACCCTAATTGTTGACCAAACTCTAAAGACACATAACTCCAATCGGCACCGGAATCAAATAACACAGAAGCAATAAGATTGTTCCCAGAAAACGTACTAGTCACGACATTGCTATTGTTCCTAGCATCACCAACACCGATTGTGAATACCCTTCCACGAGCACCATTGCCCCCATTATTGCCGTTGTTGTTGTTGTTGTTTCCAGCATTGTTGTTGTTGTTCTGGTGGTTGTTATTGTCGTTAACATTCTGATTCAACTGAGGGCAATCCCGCTTAAAGTGGCCCTCATCCCCACACTGAAAACACCCATTCTTAAAGCCCTGGTTCTGATGGGGTTGATGCCTTTGCTGTCGCTGATACTGCTGATTTTGCTGCTGCTGCTTTGGCTGCGGGGCTCTACAGTCTTTGGCCTCATGGCCCACTTTCTCACACCTACGGCAAGCCCAGACACACTGTCCATAATGATGATAACCAAACTTGTTGCACTGTGGCTTCTTCCCAACATAGGAGCCTTGATTCTGGTTGTTGCCCTGGCCTTGGTTAACTGAGGATGACTGACTGAAACTGCAGTTGTTACTGTTGTCAGGCCTTTTCTGAGATTGACTCGCACTGGTTGCTTTGTCAGTATCGTTCCACTTGCGCTTGTTATCACTAGCGGGTATAGTAGCTGTGGTTACAGCAGCAGTAGTGGCAGAAACACGCGGTGGCAGGGAGCCACTCTCCACCTCCTGATCGGTGATCTTGTGAGCCAAACGGACAACCTGAGGTAAGTTGTTGAGGTTTGCTGCAGTAACCAAACCCTTCACCCGTGGAACTAATCCTTTGATGAAGAGTTCTATTCTTGGGTGCGGAGGTCGGGGCAAGTTCGGGCACATGATAGCCACCTCATGAGACCGTTTCACGTATGCCTCAATTTCGGATCCCACCATCTTCATATCATAATACTCGTTCTGCAGTTTCTGAATCTCATCACGAGGACAATACTCCTCCCTTATCAACTCCTTGAAATCGTCCCAAGTAGTGGCATTTGCCACCTCGATGCCCAACATCTAAACCTGGGCATTCCACCATGTCAGGGCACCATCCTCGAGTGTGCCCGTAGCATACTTCACTCTGTCCCCTGCAGGACAGTTACACATTGCAAATACCGATTCTGCATTCTCAAACCATCGCAGGAGTCCTACAGCCCCTTCAGTCCCACTGAAGGTCTGTGCTTACAATCCATGAACATCTTGAACGTACAAGCAGGTGGATTGTTTTTGTTCTGTGCTTGCTGACCTAATGGATGAAAGAAAACACATTACAGGGGTAAGAGTTGTGTACGCGACACAAGATTAAAGAGTGTTTGGCACATTTCGTACTAGCTTGGTAGGCTGCCAAAGCCTCAGCCACGCGTGTGTTGATTAAGTTTGTCAGCTCATGTTGGGTCATCGCGATGTGACCACGTCCATGACCTCGTCCACTCATGATTCTATATAAGGAGAGGGAACAAATTTAAGAGTCCAGATGAGGTAAGAGTCAGATATCATGTTGAAATCTATAAACTACCAAGTTTACACACAATAGGGCAGAACCCTTCTCACACTCGTTAAGCCTCACTGGGACTTACATGTACCTCACGTTATTATTATGTGTGCACCCATAATAATAACGAAATTTGCATGCTCGTCACAGTGCCTCTTAACTTGCGCCAAAAGTTTCCCCCGCATTCAAGTAGTATAACAGAAGTTATCACAAGATTACGATTCGCAAGAGTCGAAAAGTAGTGTCACACTATCAAATCACCATAGCATCTAATATATCATTTCATGCAAACTGTGAGTGTGTGACTACTAAACAAGTATTGCATAAAGTAAATAGAGAACGAACCTTGCAATCTGGAGTTGAGTGTCATGGTCGATTTTCGAAGTTGTTTGGTTATAGTCTGGATTTATGAAAATGTTTTAAAACCTGGTTCACTATAACCAGTGGCTCTGATACCAAATTGTCACACCCCCAAAATACCACATGCGGAAGCACCGCGGGACGTGTGACATACCAAGATCCAAGCCACCAATCACATTGAACTACGCATAATATTTAGATAAAACAATCCATTCATTTCAAAATATAAGTTCAAATCATAAGTTTAAACCAAAGTAAATATTCAGCGGAAGCATAATGTAATCAGTAATTCAATTGTTTCAAAACATGTGTTCATAATCAATGAAGCAAGTATCCAAGAGTCTTGACCCATGACCACTCCAGCACTCCCAGATAGCAAGTCCATATCAAGAATCTAACAACCTGCAAGCATGCAGACAAGTGTGTCAGACGACGCTGGTGAGTTTAAAGTTTTGTTAACGCGTTTAGTTACCAGATATGTGTATAAAATAGTTCAACGATTTGTTTTGATGTTGTTATTAACTCGATTACCGCAAATGGCTACAAGATGTATTTGCCCAACCCCAATGCCTCTATCAAAGCATTGGTTAAGTGGTCAAGGTAATTAGTTCACGCCCGTCCTCCCCGGTACGGTGTGAGGGTGCCAAACCTAATAGCGCTATCAACTAATAACCTCGTTGCCTCCCCGGCAACTATCGGTAGACGTAATGGGTCTTATATGATAGAAATGAGTATAATAACAAACATCCCAATAACCTGACATTCCTCCCCGGAACGTTACCCGATATCCCTCCCCGGGATGCATGCTTGGAAAAAGAGCAGTGAACTCACCTTGGTTTGCTCGGTTTGTTTAGTTACCAGTTTCCAAGTTAATCAACCAACCCTAACGTGGTTCCCAACGAATATCAGTTTCATGATTAAAAAGTTATTATTTCCACACAGGTTGCATCACACACACCAGTTCACAGTATAGCAAGTACATCTTTCCAATACAAGTTTACATCTCATGTTTCTATCACAAGTCACACATAACATAACAGGTGGGGTTTGTTATACCAATTATTCACACCAAGTTTCTTATCATCAATAACATGCAGTATGGATAGTGTACACATGCAAGTATCTATCAATCTTACATTACAACACCTACTGTTCATCACAGCAACATACACGGTGAAACTCCCTCGATGACGAAAGATCACCTTTCGTCGAGGTGAAAGGTGACGAAACTCCCACAAGTTTCGCCGAGATACTTGTCGATGAAACTTCCTTGTTTCGCCATCCTGTGTTTCGTCGACTGCTCTGGCAGTTTCATCATCCACCCTAGTCCCCAATGTTCACAGTTACCTTTCACAGGTCCAGTCCAATCGATTTCTAATTTTTATCATGCAACACACCATTGTTATTACTAATTAACAGTTTACCAATAACACTAGAAATCATTGTAGATAGTAACATCGAAACAATATCATGCATCATTCATACGAAACCCTACAGTTAGCATGAAACTATCATCATAACCATATCAATTCATCAATCAGATATAACACCAGAATCACAATTAAACAACCATCAACCATAGAGTTTCCTAATTTCTAGCAACAATCTACATATTTAATCATCTAACGGTTTGCCGTCAAAGACAAGCCCTAGCCCTACGTATGGTCTTCACACAATTACACCAACGATTAACACAATGAATACTAACCGACGATTACAAGATGATAAGTCTGATCGGGATGTAGAGCTTTGTGAATCCAAGGTTGTCGCCACACAGAACAGGGATTGGTTTTAGGGTTTTCGATTGGCCAGTTGTGTGACGAATGTAACAGTTTCACATAATATACTCACTTAAGTGTATTGGGCCCTTAATGGGCTTCGACGTTACCTGGGCCGGCGAAACCCCTATGTTTCATCGTGATAGGTATAACGAAACCCTATGTTTCGTGGAGTGATAGGTATGTGGCGAAAGTTCTAAGTTTCGTGGACATAGTTTATGGCAAAACTCTTAAGTGTTTCATCATGTATGGTTTTAGTTGTACAGAGTTTAATTTGTTCATTCACAAAACATAACAATTCAATGATCATCACAACTTCTAGTTTTTCAAAAGTAACACATCACATAACACAAGACAATTTATCAAAACAGAACTGTCACACAGTAGATACATAAATGAAGGGACTTGAAATCTCGGGTTGTCACACTTCTGGTATTCTATCTTGACTCTAGCGCAAGTCAAGCATTTGCTAACCTACTTAGCAATAACGACTTTCATGTTAGGCCACCAATACAGGGTTTTGAGATTGTGATACATCTTGTCAGAACCATGATGTATTGAGTAGCGAGACTTGTACGCTTCGTCCATCACAAGCTCTCAAAGATTTCTGTAGGACGAAACCCTGATACGGTCCATGAAGTAGTGAATGCCGTCCTCTTTAAGTTTGAGTCGCTTTTCCGTGCCACGCAGTGATTCTGCTAGTAGGTTTTCCACTTTCAGTGCTTCAATCTAGGCATTTCGGATCTGGTTAGGGAGATTCGAGTGGATAGTAAGTTGTAAAGCACGAACGCGCTTAGGTTTGGTTTCCTTCCTGCTGAGAGCATTAGCTACAACATTAGCCTTGCCTGGAAGATACTTGATCGCGCATTCGTAGTCGTTCAAGAGTTCGACCCATCGGTGTTGCCGCATGTTCAACTCTTTCTGGTCCAATATATGCTGGAGACTCTTGTGATCGGTGTAAATCGTACATTTGGTACCATACAAGTAATGTCTCCAAATCTTGAGTGCGAAGACGAGTGCTCCAAGTTCCAAATCGTGCGTCATGTAGTTCCGTTCATGGATCTTGAGTTGTAGAGAAGCATAAGCAATAACTTTCTCATGTTGCATCAACATACAACTGAGCCCTTGGATAGACGCGTTGCAGTAGACGACAAAGTCGTCAGTACCTTCAGGTAACGAGAGGATAGGTGCACTACACAGTTTTTCCTTCATTTGCTGGAAAGCAGACTCCTGAGCATCACCCCACTTGTAGGCGAAACTCTTCTGAGTTAGAGTTGTAAGAGGTTGCGCGACCTTCAAGAAATCTTTAATGAATCTTCTATAGTAACCCGCCAATCAGAAGAATTGATGGATTTCAGTTGGAGTCTTGGGTATAGGCCAGTTCTTAATGGAGTCAATCTTAGCTGGATCGACGTGAATCCCATCTTCATTGACTACGTGCCCATGAAAATGGCCCTCTAGAAGCCAGAAGTCGCATTTCGAGAACTTGGCGTACAGTTGTTCTTTACGTAAAAGCTCTAGAATAAGACGTAGATCGTGCTCATGCTCTTCTCGAGTCCTTGAGTAGATTAGGATGTCGTCGATGAATACAATCATGAACTTGTCAAGATATGGTTTGCATACACGGTTCATTAGATCCATGAAAACCGCAGGTGCATTTGTCATCCCAAAAGGCATAATGAGGAACTCGTAGTGGCCATAGCGGGTTCTGAATGCAGTTTTAGAGATGTCCTCATCCCGGACTCTCAACTGATGATAGCCCGATCGTAAATCGATCTTGGAGTAATAACTTGACCCTTGCAGCTGGTCGAACAGTCGTCGATACGTGGGAGTGGGTAACGGTTCTTGATGGTAAACTTGTTTAGCTCACGATAATCGATACACATACGGAATGTGCCATTTTTCTTCTTGACAAAGAGTACTGGGGCTCCCCAAGGTGATGAGCTAGGACGAATAAAACCTTTATCCAACAGCTCTTGCAATTGCATAGAAAGTTCCTCTAGTTTGGCGGGGGCTAGTCTATAAGGTGCACGAGCTATGGGTGCCGCTCCGGGAGTTAGCTCAATTTGAAATTAGACTTGACGATGAGGAGGGAGTCCAGGTATTACCTCAGGGAATACCTCGGGAAAGTCGCGTACGACAGGAAAAACTTCAATCCTCTTTTCCTTCTCCTGAGTGTCAGTAACGAGTGCTAGGATAGCAGTATGACCCTTTCGTAAACACTTCTGGGTCTTTAAGAATGAAATGATGCATGTGACAGCTCCACATTTGTCATCTTGAATGATGAGGGGATCGCGAAAAGGACGAGGGATACGAACGACTTTCTCTTGACAGAGTATCTTGGTGTGATGTTTGGATAACCAATCCATTCCAATAACGACGTCGAAACTTCCAAGAACGATGGGAAAGAGATTGACGAGAAAATTCTAACCAGATAGTACGAGTTTGCAGTTGATAATGTGTGAGGCCTCGATATTTCGACCATTAGCTAATTCAATGACGTGCTTAGAGTTTAACGGTGTAGGTGTAGACTTAAGCTTCTTACTAATATGTAGGGATACATAGCTAGCATCGGCTCCAGAATCAAATTATACGGAAACGTAACGATCATCAAGTAGGAACTTACCCGCTACAACGTTGGGATCATCTCTTGTTTCATCAGCTCCAATCATGAAAACTCAACCCCTCGCACCATTGTCACCGTTGCTGTTGTTGTTGTTGTTTCCAGCGCCCTGATTGTTGTTGTTAGGGTTCTAGTTCAGTTGGGGACAATCCTTCTGCATGTGCTCCATTGCTCCACACTAATAGCAGCCACGGTTGTTTCCCTGCGGTTGCTACTGTTGTCGCGGTTATTGTGGCTGGTTTTGCCTTGCTAGGTACGGGCTTCTACAGTCTTTGGCCTCATGCCCCATCCTGTTGCTCCTTTGACAGCGATTCTTCTCACAAGGAGCATTGTGATGGCGATTGCACTTGTTGTAATTGGGTCGATTTCCTTGGTAACCACCCTGTTGCTGAGGGCCCTTGTTGTTGTCGAACTTCCTTTGCTGAGCTGGGGCTAGAGTGAGGTTGGCGTCCTTTCCCTGGTTACCATCCCACTTACGCTTGTTATCTGCTGAAGCTTCAGTAGTAGCACTAATTCTTTTGGGCAGCTTGCCCTGTTCCACGACCTGATCAGTGAGGCGGTGAGCTAATTGAATAACTTGCTGAATCGTGGTGAGATTGGCTGAATTCACCAAACTCTGAATTTCAGAAAATAAACCCTTGATGTACAGCTCTATCCTTTGATAAGCAGGCTGAGACAGGTTAGGACAGAGAGCAGCATAGTCGTTGGATCGCTTGGTGTACGTCTCGATCTCCGATCCAACCATCTTAAGTTCATAGTACTCGTTCTTGAGCTTGTGAATGTCATCCCTATGACACTACTCTTCCTTGATCCAATTCTTGAAGTCTTCCCATGCAGTAGCGTTGGCAGTCTCTAACCAAGCATCTAAACTTGTGCTTTCCACCAAGAAAGAACATTACCTTCCAACGTGCCAGTAGCGAACTTTACCCAGTTAGCAGTAGGGCATTCACACACCGCGAATACAGATTCGACATTGTCAATCCAGTGCAGAAGGCCTATGGCACCCTCAGTGCCTTTGAAGGGGAGAGGCTTGCAATCCATGAAAGATTTGAACGTGCAGGCACGTGGTTGCATAGGCATAGGTTAACCTGTCACGGAAAACGAAGCAAACGGATTTAAGAACGATAAGACGATGCAGGAGTAGGATCTAAACATCCTAGAATGACGAGTTTACCTCCAGGGTTGACTGCAAAAGTCGCAGCCACGGTGTTGATCAGGTTTGTGAACTGATCCTGAGTCATGTTAACATTTCCCCTTCCGCATCCGCTCATTGTCTTCATATCAAGAAAACACAGTATGAGAATGACGCCGCAGTGTCTTAAGAATAAATGGAAGGAGGATTGATTATTGCGCACCAATATACATATATATACATATATATATAACTAGACACATAGTACATATAGTATCACATATACAATAAACAAGTAAACACATGCCCGAGCCATGAGGTCAAATACGTTGAGCCTTGCACTTGGAGTGTAGTGTCGTGGTGAGTCACTTAATACAAAACGGGTTATAGTCTGTTACCGAGTTCACTATAACCAATGGCTTTGATACCAATCTGTCACACCCTCAAATTCCACATGCGGAGTATCACTGCGAGGCGCGTGACTGACCATGATCCAGCCACCAATCATATTGAACAAGTTAAAATAATAGTAATATAGCATCACCAAAACAATACAATTAGTGGCCATTAAGATTTAAGTCCAAAAGTTTTTAAGCTCAAACAACAGTTTAAGTAAATAGCGAAAGCATAAATAAAGTGGTTCAATCACAAGTTCAAAGTTCATAATTATTAGGGAACCCAACACGGGTTAATGACGACCACTACACCTCCCTAAGCTGCAAGCTCCAAAGTCACTGAGTACCTGCAAAGCATGCAGTAGGGTGTCAACATAAAGTTGGCGAGTTCACGAGTTTGTCGAGTTTTAATTCCAAAAACTTGTTCAAGTAGTTAAGTTACTCATTTATATCATGCCATGGGGAGCTACCCCATATGTAAGCTACTAAACTGCATTATACCGAATACTCTGCGACCTCTGTTTGTTTGCCCTGCGTTATCAATGTCTATCATCATTGACGAGTTTTGCCTGAGTATATTAGTTCACGCCCGTCCTCAAAAGGCACGGTGTGAGGTTGGTGAAACCTAAATAGCGCTATCAACTAATAACTCGTTCGCCCGGCCCCTGTAGGATCGAATCGCGACCTGAATGAGTCTTTTAGAAGAGTTCTTGTCTATACGAATGGCAGAAACAAACGTATAAACTGTGAAACAGCTTGATTATCACTTTAAACGTCTTGTATATTGATTTAACACTGTGTACAATCAGAAGACAAACCGGCAGCACCTCGGTATCACTCTCTAATTCTGTTACAAATGAAAAGACAACAAGCCTATTTATAGGACATGCTAATTCCGTACGAAACTAGACATAATATTACAAACGGAATTACCCTCTGTAATTCCGTACGGAATTAACTAAGAACCTTTCATGCGAAATTACAGTTATGTCTCATATGTGTATTCTATTTCATATATGTTGCAATGATGATGTCATCATTGAATATGCTGACATCATGCTTGATCAAATCCGCAACGAATCCAAGAACTCGATATAAGACGAAGTCGACAGATGTATGCACCAACAGACTCCCCCTCAGATGTTGACGAGTCTTAAGTGTCGAGTCTTCTCAATCTTTAGTCTTTATCAGTCTTTGGGCTCTTTTTAGAATCTCAATCTGACTCTTGCCTCACTCCAAATCCTTCTTCAGAATCTTTTTCTCTAACAGACTCCCCCTCAACTTGTACTGGGATCGTAGTCTGGCTTTTACAGGTTCAGGTATTGTAACCTGACTCACCTGCATATTCTCTACCCAAAACATAAGTTTCATAAAAGATAAGATATAACAAATTTAGAATCTTTTCTAATCACTTGAAGACACAACCCTGAATACATCATTTTCAAGTATCGAACAAAAAGATTTATCATGTAAGTCACTGATGAACCACTTGAATGAATATCATTTTCATTTCAAACATCTTCAAACAAACTTTCCCAAACCTGTTCGTCATGTTCAGCAATTAGAATTTTGAAAATCAGCTTTTCAACATCAGTTGTCTAAAATCTTTTTGAATTTTCAAAAATTTATGCTAAAACACACCTAAAATCTTTTTGGATTTTTATATAACAGAAATGAAATGCAGTAAACAAATATTTACATACAATATTTTTGTGAGTTTGTGTAAGAGGATCATATCAGATTTTGAGACAAATCACCAACACCGTTAAGCTTTAAACATTTTACGTTCTAAACGATTCACTTAGATTGTCAGTATACTGATCCACTTAAATTCTCACACAAATTTCAACTGTTTCGAGATACGAGATTAATGTTTTAGAGACTTAAACTTAATCGCGTGTCCCACCTCAGAATATACTCCCGTATCCAGATCCCAATATTCAGTCTTACAGGTGAGTATACCTAGATTATATCTGTAAGGGGTTAAATTGCGAAACCATGAGAGCTCAGGTCAGAACTTCCCTTCAGCAAAGAGATGACGGTTCGACTTTTGGTGGGTCCCCTTTAGAGGATCTTTTTTACAACAGCATTGATTAGCAATTTTATTGTCTCATCATTTTATGCTGAGGGCGGCGCTATATTTCAAGCAAGCAGTAAAGTATTCTCTGGGGACTAGGCCATTGCTTCCGCATTATCAGAAGTCCCGGGATAATACCCCAGATATCACTAAGCATAAAGACCTAGTATCTCAGAAAGAGGGGTCCTTCAAACAAGATTTCGGGGGTTACCCATATGTTGGGATTGAACCCTATCAAAGGAACAGATAATTAAAGCCAAAACTGGATCAGAGCAGTGGATCCAGAATAAGCAGATGTTACATACAAGTCTCTCCCCTTGAAAGTGGTTTCAACATCTGCTGACCTCCTATCTACTGATCATGCAAACTGTTGACCTACAAACTGCTGATCAAGTAAAGGCCTGATGGAAGACTAAAGCTTTGCTGTTCAATCTACTGCCTTGAGTCAAGCACTGCTGATCCGGACAAGTACTGTTGGGTTCACAGCAGTGGAAGGTTGCAGCAGTTATTTAGATGTCTTTTATGTAATGAAATGTAATAGCAGTAGTTAGCATAGCAGTGTTTGTATTGATCAGAGGTTAGAGTTTGTTAGGAGGTTAGATGTCACTTTCATGGTGACGTCAGCTTAGATGCTCACTGGTTTGCTAGTGCCTATAAATAGAACAGTGCTCTGTACTATTCTATTAGCTCTTTGCAAAATTCTCTTCCTGCACGAACAAACACTGAGCTCTGGTTGAGGGGGAGTTTGTATTCAGCATTGCATTGTAATCGTAATTGAAATAAATTCAATCTTTGGGTTCTTTGTGAAAAATGTTTGATCAAAGCAATACTCTCGTTTGATTGTGTGTAAAGTTTGTTTCCATCTTAATTCCGCTGCACAACTCACTCATCTTCATCTAATTCAAACATAAAAACATAATCAAAACCAAACTCAGATCCAACAATTGGTATCAGAGCCTGGACAGTCAAATTTGATTTAACAATCATTTTGACATAAATAGTTCAGCTCATAATAGTTGATACTGATCGTTTGTTCGTTTTGTTGAAAAACATAGCAGGGTTTAATCACCATTAAAGTTGATTAATCAGTGCCTGTAAAACAACCAGGATGACGTCACAATCACAAGATGATAAAAATAACATTGGCTCTCTTTTCAAACCACCCATGCTTAAACGTAATGAATACAACATCTGGCAGAGAAGGATGGGTCACATCCTTGCTCAACAGAACACTGGATGTTGGAGGTCTGTTGTTTTTGGTCCCCATGTTCCTATGGTGCCAAGTGCTGAGGATGCAAAGAAGTTCGTACCTAAACCATCTGAAAACTATACTGAAACTAATTTTCAAAAGTTCGAACTCGATGCCAAAGCATTTAGCATCATAGCATCTGCATTACCAAATGAGATCTATGCTGGACTGTTACATTGTAACAATGCCAAAGAGCTATGGGATGCATTGAAGGAACAGTTTGGGGGAACAGAAGAAGTCATTGAAAACAATAGGGAAATTCTGAATCAACAGTATGAAACCTTCTGTCACATTAAGGGTGAATCATTAACCCAACAGTTTGAACGTTTTAGTTGTCTCATCAGTGAACTAAGGCTTGTTAACGTTGAGTTTCCAAAATCAACACAAAATAGTAGGTTTCTTAGATCACTACCTGATAAATGGGACACAATTGCATTTGTGACTAGAAACTCTGTTGAGTTCAAAGATCTGACCCTGACCCAACTTCATGGTAGACTCCTGACCTATGAAAGGGAGTTGAACCAGAAAAAGAAGTAGCAAGAGTCTGGCAAAGTTAC
The DNA here is from genome assembly GCA_030545235.1 of Helianthus tuberosus. Taxonomy (NCBI): domain Eukaryota; kingdom Viridiplantae; phylum Streptophyta; class Magnoliopsida; order Asterales; family Asteraceae; genus Helianthus; species Helianthus tuberosus. The sequence goes on from CM060393.1 coordinate 152,910,164, forward strand.
TGATGATTATTCATTCGGTAGCACAGCTCTTTTTGGTCAGGAATCTGGTAGCAGTGGTAAGGAACAGGGTTATTGTTGGTGCATCTACTGTCTGTTAACTACGTCTTATTTGAGTCTTATGTCTATATAGGTTAAATGAGTGCATAACAGTGATTGAATTAGGGTTTGGTCATGTTTTAGGTAGCCAGTCCGTTTGAACATGTCCAGTCCGTTTGAACATGTCCAGTCCGTTTGAACATGTCCGGTTCGTTTGCAGCAGTCCGTTTGAACATGGATGTGACAAGTTCAAACGGAATGGGTTAGTCTATATATAGGTGTTGTGCATGTTCATTTGAAACGGACTAGATTGTGTGTGTGAGACAAGGTGCTGCCAAAATTTCATCAGAAATCATTGTAAAGTCTCAGAAAAGTCGTAATAGAAAAGAATTGAAAGGAACAAGCTGTTGTGACTTCGTTTACTTTGATTCTGCCTCTGTAAACAAAGATGAACTGCCTTTACTGACTGTTTAGGGCCACGTACTTGATCCAACAAGTGGTATCAGAGCTCAGGACGAGGAGTTCATACCAAATTCAGCTTGATTACTTCGGATTCTCTCACTTCTACCTTTCTTTTCTGATTTGAACTAGTTGTCACGGTTAAAATGGTCTAAAACTCTCACATATCAAACGAAATACTGTATTAACTAATCCTTGAAAATTTGAGACTAAAACTCGACTTAAAACTGATCGAAAACATCTTATCCGTTTGAAATTGTTCGAAATATGCTGACGTCATAGGCTATTACGTTTGAACGAACCGTTTGAAGCTTGGCTTTCCGTTTAAAAATTGACACTTAGTTTGAAATTGGTAATGTTCCGTTTGAAAATCTCTTGTTTCGTTTGAAATAAGGGTTTACGTTTGAACTTATTGTTTGAATGTGTTGTTTGAAAGAGGTTCGTTTGAGAATTCACGTTTGAAACTGTCCGTTTGAAAGTCACACCTCGTTTGAAAGTTCACATTTGAAAGTTCACGTTTGAACCGTTTGAACCGTTCGTTTGAAAGTGGTTTCCGTTTGAAAAGTATCCGATCGTTTGAAAGTGATTCGTTTGAACTGATCGTTTGAAAGTGGTTCGTTTGAAACGATTTGTTTGAGAGTGAATCGTTTGAAACATGATTAGTATTGTCTCAAACGAAACAACAGTTTTCGTTTGAGGAGAGCCACTTCGTTTGAAAGACTATATCGTTTGAACAATTCCGCCTGAACAGATTCCGTTTGAATTTGTCATTTTTCAAAACCAAAAATATTTCTAAGTGTTTGCTGTTTTTTCAGGTACGTACAAGATGGATGATTTCAATCCGTTTTATGATGCCTTTGCATTTGCTAGAAATTCTGGAGATGATACTTCTTCTAGCAATACCAATGAGAATACGCCGAATACGGAGAAAAAGTTATCAGATGCTTTGGAAGTTGAAAGTGCGTTCGGAACTTATAACAAACCCCCGAAGTTGATGGCTATAGAAGAATACAGTCGGTGGGCCAAGAAGTTTGAAGATTGGTTGAGAGCCTTTGCTTTTCCCAGCTGGAAGAGTCTAAAAAATGGTTACAATGATGGAGGCAAAAGTGGTGAAAGCTTAACATCACCTGAAGAAATAGAGGGATTTGTCGCGGAGCAAAAATGCATTGCACTGCTATTTTAGTCTGTTCGAGAAGATATAATATCTTTGATCGAGTACAGCAGTTCTAAAGCTCTCTGGAAAAAGTTAGAAACCAAATGTTTAGGAAGTACAGAAATAGTGAAGAACAAAAAGAAACTACTTAGAAAAGAGTTTGATTTGTTTGGGTGTTTAAAGAATGAATCAGTTTGTAAAATGATTGAGAGGTTTGGGCACCTGAAGCTGGAACTGGCGAGACATGGAATTTCCTATACTCAAGATGAGCTAGTTGACAAATTGTTTGATTCGTTGCCAGATGAGATGGATTGGAAATATTATGCGTTGATGCTAAAGAATACTATCAAGCCGCCAGAAGTGTTGACAGTAGACTTGTTAATTGAGAGACTAGAGAGTCACGAGTTGGAATTAAATAAGACACACAAAGTCAATCATTCGTCTTATCAGCAGAACTTGGATTTGTATTATCCAAAGAGCATGATGCCAAAGAGTACATCTCCCAAGACAGCTTTTTTCTGCCAAAAATGTTAACACATCAAACAAAGAAAGTCAAAGCAGTGGATTTCACAGTGGATCTTCGTCATCTGCAAATCATTCTGATGCAAAGAATCTATTTCAATGCAACATCGCTGTAGACTTAAAGAATGCTCAAAACTTCAGCGAGGAGTCAGCAAAGCAACAGATGGTTTTCTTAGCATCTGTGCTAGAATCTTATGAAAGTCTTGTAGCAGGGAAGATAGACAACACCAACCTGACAAAGGAAGACTTCGATCAAATAGATCCTGAGGAGATGGAACTGATCGACATAAGGTGGTGTATGGCCAGTGCAGTTCGTCGAGCACAGCGTTTCATGGAGATCACAGGGAGGAAGTCTATTGGTGGACCTTCTACCAAGTTAGGCTTTGACAAGTCTAAAGTGACGTGCTTTAAGTGCAAACAGAAAGGTCATTTTAAGCGTGAATGCCGAAATGCGTATGCTGATGAATCTGAGAATCCGTTCAGAGAAGATTACTACAAGAAAGCGATTTATCATCAGAATAAATCAGAGCCGTCAAGATTGAAGCAGCTTGAAGAGAACAAAGAGAAGTCAAGAGCTCTTGCTGTAATTCACGACGATGAAGGTTACGACTGGAGTGAGTTGTTACCTGAGGAGGATGCGGTTGGATATGCATTCATGGCAAAATCTGAACCTGTTCCTTGGAAAGACAACAGAACTGAAGAACAGAAGTATGGTCACAGAAAGATGTTGGCCACGAATAGATTGATCAGAATAGCTGGTATCTTTTCTGAGGCAAAAAGAGCAAATAGATGGGATCCAGACAGAGAATGTTATCTTGACCCCTATGGAAACATTGTTGTTGATCATAACACTCTTGATTTGGAAACCATAATCAAAGAGTTTAAAGAAGAAGATGATTATTGGCAAAGGAAATGGTGGGGAAGTGGAGAAGAGAAAGAGAAAGAAGAGAAAGAAAAAGAAGAGAAAGAGAAAACAAAGAAGATTGATACTGGAATCATTGACACGACTCAAGAGTTTAATGCTGAAAACATGGGAAAGATAGCTGACAAGGTGCTGGCTGCTAAGGCACTTGAGGTAGATTCTAAATCCGTCTCTGAGTCTAAAAACCAGGTCAGTTCAAATGTGTCAACGGCCGAGTCAGGTAAGAAAGTCAGTGGTGATGTTGACTGCAAAAATTGCATCAAAGAATGCAAAGTTTGTAGTACAAACACTTATCTCAAAGGTAAGAAGATTGATGATCTGACTGCTAGAGTCAGAAGTGTTGAGGATCAAATCCTTGATCGTGATAAAATGGTGAAAGCTTCAACTGAACGATTAAAAGAATTAACTAACAAAATTGAAACTGATAAAATTGATCAAGAAAAGGTTAGGAAAGAAAATGAGAGGTTAGTTCTTGAAAATCGTCAGATTACTGAAAAATTTGAGAAGCTTAAAAGCACGGTTAAAGATAATGATGATAGAAACGGTAGAAAATACAAAGAAAATTGCCAATTGCAATGTGTTTTGAGGATTAAGGAAGAATTAATCAATCAACAATTGGATGAGATTGCTAAATTGAAGCTTCAGTTTGAAGAAGCTAAGATTGAGAATGAGCGAATCAATTTGAAATTGAACAGTTACAACTCTGCAAGCTTTGTTTTGCAACACATTATTCCCAAACCCATCGGGAAATACAAAGCAGGCGAAGATGTATACTGTGATGGAACTGGGGTTGGGTTTCATCAAGTTCCACCACCAGTTCTAGACAATTATTCGAAAAAGCAATCTGGGTTGGTTAATCTTGAGGAAGAAAATGAAGTGAAACTTCCTGATTCAATTGATGTTACATTTTCTTCATCATCATCTGATGATAGTGTTCAGACAGAGATTGTTAAAAGCACAGCTGAAAGTGTTTTGATGTCTGAAAATGATTTAGCTGGAGATGATGGATGTTTCTTGGACAAATACATTCCGAAACAAAAGTCCAAAAACAACTTAGGTGATGAACCGGGTCTTGTGATGTACAAGATGGCTGGATCTGATAAGTTGTATTCGGATTCTGAGATTTCTCTGGAGAATGTAAATGTTTCAAAATTGACAAATGTGTTTAAAATGGTTGAAATTGATTTGTCTGAAGTAAAAAGTTTAAAACAAATAAAAAGGCAAATGAATTTTGAGAAAGATAAAGCTTACTACAAGAAACCTGTAGTTCCACCACGTTTTTATAACAACAATCGAAACAATTGGTCGGGTGGATATCAGGGTGGTAAGAACTATCAAAGGAGAAATGTTCAAAACAAGAAATTTGTTGAGAAGAAAGTGTTTGTGAACAGTTCAAGTTCACTTTCTGATGAAGAGAAAAATATTTTTTCAAAATCAAATGAAGAGTTCTTTGAGAAGAGGGCCTCACAACCTCAGTCTAAAGGCACAAGTCGAGTAGTTGATACTCGTACATGTTTTAGATGCAACAAAGTTGGTCACATTGCAAAAAATTGCACCAACTTCAAGCCTAAGACTGAAGTTGTTGAGAGTCATAAGAAAAAGGTTGATGCAAAAGGCAAAACTCCAATGGTTGTTGAGAAAATTTTGAAAAATGAGAAAACAAAAGTCAAAATTGAACCTGTTAAGAATGTGGTAACTAAAAATGACAAATTTTATAAACAGGTTGCATCATCTCAACAAACATGGAAGCCAAAAGTTGTTGAAAAACCAAAGGTTTCAGTGTCGGAAAAACAATCATCTTCTACCATCCCGGTAAAGATGGATGTTCCTTTGGATTATTATGAAAAATTGGAGAAACAATCTTCTACTCCACTAGAGAAGAAGAATGTTCAAAAGAAAAATCAACCAACCGGTCAACTTAAGATAGATGAGTTTTTCTTATACAAAAAGGTTGAGGTTGGATCTGAGGAAAGTTTAAAAATGAATGATAAAAATTTTCCGCCACTTTACACTACAAAATCTCACATTAAAGTCAAGTTACCTGAGTTAAAAGAGGCTTGGGTAGCATCAAAATCTCACTAAAGATTTTGGACTTGCCGGAGCTTCCTAGTTGGTAATTGTGAAGCATGAATCGGCATCTTTATTGAAATGTGTTTTTGAATTAATTTGTGTTATGTGCAGGATCTTCCGAGAGCTGTTTCACGATGGATTATGGACAGTGGAGCGTCTCGACATATGACAGGAAAGACTGCATTGTTGTACGATGTTAGAAATTTCGATGGAGGTTATGTAGGATTTGCAGGAAATCAAGGTGGTAGAATTGTCGGTGAAGGAACGTTATCCAATGGGATTGTTACGTTTGAAGGAGTTAACTACATTGCTGAGCTGGAGAATAATCTGCTGAGCATCTCGCAGATTTGTGACAGGATGTATACCACTCACTTCACAGACAAAGAATGTTTGATCTTGAAGCCAGGATTTGTTATCCCTGAAGAATGGATTATCATGCGGGCACCAAGAGTCAATGATCTGTACGTGTTGGACATGAGTGTAGCTACTACAACCACGGGTCAGGCTCATTTTTTTGTGTCTAGAGCAACAGAGAAAGAATCGAAGTTGTGGCACCGGAAGATGGGGCTTATACATCTTAGAAAAATGAATCACTTGGTGCACAATGATTTAGTTCTTGGTGTTAATATCAAAGGTTTTCATCAGGAAGGGGAGTGCATTAGTTGCATCAAAGGCAAGTAGAAGAAAAAGTCACAACCTAAAAAGCAAGTCTATTCAGTTTCCAGATCGTTAGAGAGACTACATATGGATCTGTTTGGTCCAGTAAACATCAAAAGTATTACAGGGGATCTCTATTGTCTTGTGGTTACTGATGATTATTCCAGATTTTCATGGGTATCATTCTTAAAGTCGAAAGATGAAACGTTTGATAGTTTGATGGCGTTGTTTAGGAAGATTGAAAAGCTGTACCAAAGACGTATCAAAAGAATCAGAAGTGATAATGGTAATGAGTTCAAGAACAACAAGATGGAAGAATATTGTGATGAAAGAGGTATATTGCATGACTTTAGTGCTCCGTACACTCCGCAGCAGAACGGAGTTGCAGAACGCAAAAACTGGACGCTAATCGAAACGGCCAGAACAATGCTTGCTGATTCAAAGCTACCGATAAAGTTTTGGGCAGAAGCAGTTTCTGCCGCATGCTATACACTCAACCGGGTTCTCACTGTGAAGAAATTCAACAAGACATGCTTTGAGTTGATCAATAACCGCAAACCGAACCTAAAGTTTTTAGAACCGTTTGGGTCTCCTTGTACAGTTCTAGAGCCTTTTGGTAAGTTTGGTCCAAAGAGTATTGAAGGAATATTTGTGGGTTACTCAAGTCCACAAAGACGAGTCTTTGTTACAAGTTTGAAGCAAATCATCGAAGCACAACATGTTGAGTGTCAGGGGTATATTATGCCGCCTCAGAATCCCGGTGACTCATGGCGTTTTAATTACGATAAATTGTGGGATTCGTTTGACATGGAAGACGATAAGGAAGAAGAAGAAGATTTCTTTGATGAGTTGGATATTCTGAGAGAGTATGAAGAATCGCAGGAAAGGTTCCCAGCTGAGTATTCAAGAAGACCGCAACGAGCATTAAATGACGATGAAGCAGGTCCAAGCAATGCTGGTGAACATGATGATGTCCAACAAAATAAAGTTGTTCAAGATAATCAGACGGCACAGAATGATAATCAAGAATCTGAGAACATGCCAGTATTTGATCGTGGTGATTCAGATTTTGAGGGGGGGCAAATTCAGATTTCAAGTCAAACAAACCCAGTCAGTGAACAAGATGCAAAGCAGAATGTTACTAATCTGGAAGGCGATGTAGATGTTCCAGGAGAAGTGATGCCACGAACTCTTTCATATCATCCAGAGGAATTGATTATTGGAGAATTGCAGACAGGCGTTCGTACTCGAAGACAGCTTGATCAAGGGCTTACATGTTTTTATTCAAAAGTTGCTCCTTTGCAAACTGAATTCTCATTGAGTTGTTTTATCTCGCAGGTTGAACCAACGACTTATAAAGAGGCGCTTACTGAAGATTCTTGGGTCAATGCAATGCAGGAGGAACTGAGCCAATTCGAGAAATTAGGCGTGTGGAAGTTAGTGGATTTGCCTTATGGTCAAAGGAAGATAAACACCAAGTGGGTGTTCAAATGCAAGAGAGACGATAGAGGAGTTGTGGTTCGTAACAAAGCTCGACTTGTAGTCCAGGGTTTCAGTCAACAGGAGGGTATAGATTTTACCGAAGTGTATGCTCCTGTAGCTCGACTAGAAGCGATCAGAATCTTCCTAGCATTTGCATAATGGAAAAATTTCAAAGTATATCAGTTAGATGTGAAATCGGCGTTTCTCTATGGGAAGGTAAAAGAAGAGGTATATGTCGGTCAGCCACCGGGCTTTACCGATCCAATCCACAAAGACAAGGTCTACTTGCTAGACAAAGCGCTGTATGGTTTACACCAGGCCCCAAGAGCTTGGTACGAGACATTGTCTCAACACCTACTAGCCAACAGCTTCATCCGTGGAAAAGTGGATGCCACTCTCTTCACCAAAGAGGTCGACGGACATCTTCTAATAGTTCAAATTTATGTGGACGACATTATATTTGGGTTAACAAATGAAAATTTGTGCAAAGATTTCGAAAGAGTTATGAAGCAAAAATTTGAAATGTCATCGATGGGTGAGATGAAATTCTTTTTAGGACTTCAGGTTGATCAACTACCTAAAGGAATTTTCATACATCAAACGAAGTACGTTCATGATATCTTGGAGAAATTCGGGATGTCAGGTTCTACTCCAGCTTCCACCCCATTAGCAACGAATCATGGGATAACCCCTGATCTCACCGGAGAGAAGGTAGATGAAACGATGTATCGTTCCATGATCGGATCGCTGATGTATTTGACAACTTCAAGACCCGATATTATGTACCCAACCTGCCTCGCAGCAAGATTTCAATCTAACCCGAGAGCTTCGCATATGGTGATTGTGAAAAGGATATTACGCTACCTGAAAAGAACTCCATCATTGGGGTTGTGGTATCCAAGAGAAGGCGATTTCACGCTCGAAGGGTATTCCGATTCCGATTTCGGATGCTGCAAAGTTAATGCTAAATCAACAACAGCAGGGTGCCAGTTTTTCGGATCAAGATTGGTCACTTGGCAATGCAAAAAGCAAACCTTTGTGGCTTTATCCACATGTGAAGCGGAGTATGTATCTGCTAGCAGTTGCTGCTCACAGATCTTGTGGATCCAGCAACAGATGCGCGACTACGGTTTGCAATTTCTAAACACCCCTATCTTTGTTGATAATGAGGCAGCGATTAACATTACTAAAAATCCAGTTCATCACGCTAAAACGAAACATATTGAGATTCGTCATCACTTCATTCAACATTGTTTCGAGAAGAAGTTGATACGAATTGAAAAAATCCACACTGACAATCAAAAAGCTGATTTACATACCAAAGCATTTGACAAAACACGTTTTCAATATTTGCTAAAACTGAATGGTATGAAGCGATCTGCAATGGTTTGTCGATTTTTTATTTGTTTTGGTATTTAGGGGGAGGTATAGGGTAATATTTCAGAAAATACAAAAACAATAAAAAATGACAAAAATACAAAAACATGAGATATTTTGAAAATTAAAAAACAATAGAAAACCAGAAAAGAGCTTGTGTAAAAAGGGAAAATGATAGTACATCGGCTTGACTGTCACAGTAAGCTAAAGAAATGGAATGTTTTAAAAGATTAAACAGTCTCGCTGATGATATGCCGATAGGTCTTTACACATTTAGTAGGTTTGTTCGGGATATAAACTTAAATCTTTACTTACTTATTTCATGGGGAACACTACTTGGATATATAGGTAACCCCTGAAATCTTGTTTGAAAGATTTCTTTTTCTGATATACTAGGTCTTTATACTCAGTGATATCTGGGGTATTATTCTGGGACATCTGTGTCACACTGTCACACCCTGGCTTTGCGGAAGCGTGGTTAATTTGGTGTGACTTCTTAATACCATAGCTTAACCATAACAAAGCTATATGAAATAAAACCATGCAAGATCATCCATTCGGTTAAGTTTTAAAAACCAAATACAATAACATTGTCTTAACGGAAACACATCCTAACGACAAAAACATTGTTCAACAAACACAACATAACATAAGCATAGTTTAAGGAATGTGACTTGTCCAGGAAAGAGTCACATTCCCTAAACCCGGATGACCTCGTAACTAGTGCAGCGGGAAAACGTGTCATACCGCGCCAGATCCTTTAATTCCCTGAAATACATATAAGTTGAAAAATCAACAATAATGTTGAGCGAGTTTATGTGTAAGTGAGTAAATAAACCTTTGTAAGTATAAAAATCCTGGTATGTAGCAAATAAGGGAATTGAGATCACCAATGGTTTGCAAGGCCACTGATATGTGTGAAGTGCAAGTAGGGAGACTCAAACCTAGCGGATTTATGTGTCGGGCACGGAGTCACCCCGAGGTCCGTTTCTAGTTTAGCCTGGGGCTGGGCTCGCTACACCCAGATAGATCTACCGCTCCTGTCCCTCGGTCCTACCATGAGGACTAATGGCCTCATGTTGCTCCTACCCACTCACATGATCTAAGTAGTAAACCTCCTTACGCTAACCATACCATGTATAAAGTACTTGTAATCAAAGTAACATGTATTTCACCCCCGTAGTTTAGAAAACTGAAAACAGTTAAGAGAAAAGGGGGACATGAACTCACAGTGGTGCGTCTCTACCAAGTATACCTCCAAATCAAGCAGCTGTGTGACGACCTACACGTACTAACTCTATTAGACGGACGGCCGTGCCTTAGCTTTAAGGTTTAAGTTTTTGGGAAATAGTTAGACAACTATTTCGTGTTTACATTCTGTATACTTGGTAATCATTTTCCTTCCCAAGGATGGGGGATTTAATACATGTGTGTTCGTATAATTTCGAAATATTTTATTAAGTCTCACTTAAAATATATTTTATTTCTAATCCCAAATATAAATATTCTTCTATTACACATAATTTTCCCAAAATAATACCTTGACAAAAATACGCGTTAAGTCATATTTTCTTAAAATGCGTAAGTTGCGTTTTAATGATCGAGTGGTAATAATAATTACCGGTGTAACTTATGTATTTATCGTAGAGACGTTCGTATTATTTTGGATTCCTTAACATACGATAGTATTATTTTTACCCTAAAAATAATACTAGTATTTTCACAAAATAATCATAAACACATATCAAGTGACTTTATGAAAAATATATACTAAATATATATTTATCGCGTTTTATTTTGTGAAATCCCACCTCCGATATTTTGTAAATAAAGTCGTGGCGAAACTTATATTTTGAAAACATGTCGAGAAGTATCTCTAACACTTATAGTGAAAATAATTCTAAGTGTTAGGTTTTTAGAAAAATTTCGCCAGAGTTTCCTCTGTAACTGGAGGTGGCCACGCTTTCAAGCGTATCATTTTCTTTTATAATCAAATCAACCATTTTTCTTATTTAACCAAAACAATATTCAACGCATCAAACTAGTTAATAAACATGTAATTCGCAAGAATCTCATGAACTTGTAGTTTTTCCAACACTATGATGTAAATCCCAATACTTTAAGCGGATCTTTATATAAAGCAATCCGATTTCGTAAAAACCTCGTTTTTAAGGAAATTCCGTCTTTACAATTTCTCGTCATCTTTTTCAAAAATAGTTATTTTGTCGAAAGTGTGTGCTACACAAGTGTTTACACACTTGTGTGTTCTAAAAATCATTCGTGTTAGTGTAAGATCCGTCTTTAGAAAACATGATTTCTTTGATACTTGGTTCTTTGAAAATACCGCCTGTAGATACGTAGATCTACTAGTTTTAAACACTATTTCACAAGCAAAATCGCTTTTACACAAGTTCATGATTCGTGTGTGGTAGAGTTTCATCCTTTAACCCTTGTTACTTCCAAAACAACCTTATGTCATGATCCATGATCATGACCACCCCGGGTTAAATGACGATCCGAGCTACCACAACATAGATCGGGTCCAAATAATCACACAAATCAATTACTACAAGATTTACACAACATATGAGCTTTTAACCATCATTACAAGCATTTTTAGTAAACTTTTGTGTGTCATTTTGTAAGATTACGAGTTTTAACCGTTACAAATCATATTAACCACTTCAAAATAGTTCGAGAGGGTGATTATAGCAACTTACTACTAGCTCGAGGCTAGGGAAGAATCTAAGCGCAAAATGAGAGGATAAAAGCAATAGAGTGAGGTCCTTCGCCTTCCGAATGCACCAAGCCTTCTTATCCGCGATCCTTAACGCTTGTATGGTCTTGGAATGTGAAGATCAAAACTCGAAAATGGATGGTTGATATAGGGGTGTTCGGCCGAGAGCTCTTAGAGAGAGAGAGAGAGTTGTGAAGTTGAGTTGTGTGATGGAAATGAATATGTTGTGTTATGGTTAGAACTTATAGATAATTTTCATGGTCATTAACCAAGAGATTATGTGTCTACTAGATATAAGACAACCAAGATTATTATAATCTTGCAAGGACAAGGGGTGTCCCCTTGGGGACCGAATTCGTAAAGGGGGGGGGGGGTTCTAGTTCATTTCTAACCAATTAGTTAGATAATAGTTAGGTTAATCTAGGTTAGTTAAGTGATTAACCCGGTTACTAGTGTGTTGTGCTTTATTGCGGGTGTTAGGGTATTCAGGGACCCTAACTGGCTTAGAAAAAGATAAATAATGTTATAACAATATTTTCATGTTCCGGGTATAGTCCGGTTGTTCGGTTGGATAGTAATCCGTTAAAGCGTTAAACAAGCTTTAAAGTGTCGTTAATACCATTTTTAGTGTCGGGAATATTTTCCTCGTGTCTTGGCACTTTATTAGTTAGCTAAATGCTGAATTTTTATGTTAAAGTGCTGAATTTTGTACTTAGAGCACGTTTTAGGCACATCCAGTCATTGTAACTTATTCCTAGAGACGCAGTTCTACAACCCTTGTATCCCTACACTCACCACTAGTGTAGTAAAATATTTCTGGCTCATACAGGCCTTAGAGGCAGTGTCTGCCTGATGCTGGCTTTATCAGCATGTTCAATAGGTTATCCGTTTATAGTGCTACTGTGCTTTTTGTGCATCATGTTTGTCACTAAGGTTCAGCATGTAAATAATGTAGTGACGGTAAGTAAAGTATGATGCAGGTATATGCATGTATCAGTATTCAAGTAGCAGTTTCTCCACAAGATTAAGCAAGCACAGTAATTAATCAGTAATTAATTATTAATTAAGTCGTACGGATACCTGGTTTAGTGAGGGTTGTCACATTCTCCCCCCGTTAGAAAAATTTCGTCCTGAAATTTTAAGTTCTGCTTGTAGATGCAGGGTTCTTAGAAAATAGGTGGGGGGTATTTCTCTTTCATCCGGTCCTCACGCTCCCAGGGTGGATAGAGTACCGCGACTTGTGAGCTTCATCGAAAATAACCTTCCTTAAACCTCCAAACAAAGGAACCCAAATCCTTTTCTCAAAATATAACGTTCCTTCCTCGTTTGGTACCAGTAGCTTCTCCATCCCACGGAGATATTCTTCTTCAAGATTTCCTTCTTTGAGAGCTTCTTTCTGCGCGGCACGAATGCGCTAGGAAAGATCGGTTCGGATAATCATTTCTAAAGCCCTAACCCTTATGGGCTTGATCCTCTCCTTTCGACTTAGGGCATCGGCGACCACATTCGCCTTCCCTGGATGATACCTTATCTCGCAGTCATAATCGTTCAGCAACTCAACCCAACGTCTTTGCCTCATATTCAGCTCCTTCTGGTTGAATATGTGTTGTAGGCTCTTGTGATCTGTAAAAATTGTACACTTTGTACCATAAAGGTAGTGTCTCCAGATCTTTAATGCAAATACCACTGCGCCAAGTTCCAAATCATGTGTGGTATAGTTCTTTTCGTGCACTTTCAATTGACGTGATACGTAAGCAATAACCTTTTGGCGTTGCATCAACACGCAACCCAATCCTTGACGCGAAGCGTCGCAGTATACCACAAAACCATATGTACCTTCTGGTAGTGCTAAGATTGGCGCATTGCAGAGCTTATCCTTCAATATCTGGAACGCTTCTTCCTGTTTGATTCCCCAATCAAACTTCGTATCTTTCTGCGTGAGGAGCGTCAATGGTTGAGCGATTTTTGAAAAATCCTCAATGAATCTTCGATAATAGCCAGCCAAACCCAAGAATTGTCGAATCTCGGTTGGCGTCTTTGGCGTTTCCCAATTCTTAATCGCTTCGATCTTGGTTGGATCCACATGGATTCCATCTCCGTTTACCACGTGCCTAAGGAATTGTACTTCACGTAGCCAAAACTCGCACTTAGAGAACTTGGCATACAAATGTTCCTTCTTTAGCAACTCCAAAATAGCTCTTAAATGATGTTCGTGCTCAGCCTTTGTTCTTGAATAAATCAAGATGTCGTCGATAAACACAATCACGAACTTGTCCAAGTACGGCTTGCAAACTCTATTCATTAGGTCCATGAACACTGCAGGTGCGTTTGTTAACCCAAATGGCATAACAAGGAACTCGTAGTGTCCATAACGAGTTCTGAAGGCTGTCTTCGGGATACTCTCCTCTTGTATCCTTAACTGATGGTATCCAGATCGCAAATCGATCTTTGAGTAAAAGCTTGAACCTTGCAGTTGATCAAACAGATCATCAATTCTTGGCAGAGGATATCTATTCTTGATCGTCAGCTTGTTCAACTCCCGGTAGTCAATACACATACGAAAACTACCGTCCTTCTTCTTGACAAACAGAACTGGAGCTCCCCAAGGCGAGAAGCTTGGTCGGATAAATCCCTTGTCTAACAACTCTTGAAGTTGTGTCGACAGTTCCTGCATCTCAGACGGAGCAAGTCTATAAGGTGCCTTAGCCACAGGCGCGGCGCCTGGAACTAAGTCAATGCGGAACTCTACTTGTCTCTGAGGTGGCAGTCCAGGTAAGTCCTCTGGGAAGACTTCTGGATATTCCCTCACGACAGGGATGTCTTCTATTCTCGGCTCAGTAGCCTTCTTATCCACAATGTGTGCCAGGAAGGCAACACATCCCTTCTGCAAACACTTTCGTGCTTTCAGGCAGCTGATGATTCTTAAAGGCGTATCGCGCTTTTCGCCATGTACCACAATCGTTTCTCCATCTTCGGTCAGGATACGAACGACCTTTTCGTGACAAACTATTTCAGCCTTGTTGCCTGATAACCAATCCATTCCTACCACCACGTCGAAGCTTCCTAACTGGACTGGTAGTAGATCCAAAGCAAACTCACGCTCTCCCAATTCGATCACACAACCTCTGATAACTTCATTGGCTTCTACTAACTTCCCATTAGCCAATTCGATTGAGTACGGAATATCTAATTTACTAGCGGCTAAACCAAGCATATTTTTAAACTCTAACGACACGAAGCTATAATCGGCGCCAGTATCAAATAAAACGGATGCATAGCGTTGGTTTACAGGGAACGTACCAGTAACGACATTGGGATCCTGGCGCGCCTCCCTCGCTTCAATATTAAACACTCTTCCACGGGCTTGGTTTAACTCTGGGCAGTTCCTCTTAAAGTGCCCGATATCACCACAGTTAAAGCATCCGGGTCTCTGCCCGTTTCCACCAGCTTGATTATTCCTTTGGTTATGATTCACGGCGCCCGCTTGATTAGCATTGTTGCCTCGATTCCCATTACCTCCATTGTTTCCTTGTGGGCGATTTCCATTCCCACCCCGGCTGTTATTTCTGTTTCCGAATCCTCCCTGGCCTCCCTGGCCAGCAGTGGCCCAACAAGTGTCCTTCAAGTGGCCCGGCTTTCCACATGCTTCGCATACTTTCACACTACAATGGCCAGAATGGTGGCGTTGGCAGGTATTACACTTAGGCTGGGTGCCCATATATCCTTTTCCTTTCTTTCCACTACCAGCTGTAACCTGAGCTGGCGTGCCTGATCCTCCTTTCTTAACCACCACACTGGCGCCCTGCTTGAAGTTCGAGAACTTCCGTTTGTTACCTCCTGATGACTCGACGTGAGTCTCTTTCTTCTTAGGCTCAGCATCATCGAACTTGTTCAGGCGAATAGTGTGACACCTGTGTCACCTCAACCATCAAACAAATGCCAAACCAATGAAATATTGTATTTCGTACTTGGGATTTGTAAAAATATGTGTATCGTTTACACATATCAATTCTTGTTCGATTTCAAACTCTATATCGCTTTCTGGAAGGTTATACGCGCACTGATGCGTAAATATAACCAGTTTAATGCAACGAACACTTCGGAATAGTGACATATACCTAACATACCTTAAATAACCTTTACATAACTTAGAAATAAGTTTTGAAGGCTTTGGTATTGCAAAATCAAGTTAAATCGCTTACAGGGACTAAAGTTGACAAACTGCGAAAGTATGCCAATTTGAACTGTAACAGACATTCCGGAGCATGACCATAAGTTAAACATACCATAAATATCCTTCACATAGCTTAGAAATAGGCTTTGAGGTGTTCGGTATGCTAAAATAAACTTTTGTGTCATTCAGGGACTAAAAGTGTCAAAAAGTGCACAAGTTTGCATTTTCGCGCATAACTTACGTTCTGAATACATCCGGACATCCAAAAATTTATGTAAGCACTAAAATATTTTATTTTAGTGTTCGGCATAAGAAAAATCCATTCATCACGTCATTTGGATCGTTTTTCGCGCTTATGCGCATTCCGTCGTAATTAAGCGAACATCGCGTTCGTACGACCAAACGAACAAACATCCGACATATTTTTGAGCATGTTTCATGTCCACAATGTTTAGGCATCATTTTAGGGCCTTAAAGTTGGCTTTACGGGCCTTAGAAGTGCCGGAAATGGGCTTAAACACGTGCAGGGACTGAAACTGTCATTATTGAAACTTTGTTCTGATCTGACATGGCCAGGCGGCCCGCCTGAGTTTCTGCACATCCTGAAGCGGGCCGCGTCCGCCTTCTGGACCAGATTAACTGCATTTAACCGCAGATTCAGCTATTTAATCCACACCCACACACTCACACATGCTTAGTCAGCTGATAAGAACCATTTTTAGCCACCATAACTTTCCGACACTTGTACGGATGCGATTAAGGCATGATATTCGACAAGCGATCTTAACGGTTCGGGTATTCCTATAAATACCCATCCACCCTAACCTCATTTCTCACAAGAATCTGGATTTGAGAGCTCTAAGTTGAAACCATTGTTTCATACCTGAGTTCTTGGATCGAGATTAGCATTCGGGGACCCTTCGTAAGTATTCTTTCGTTCTTTTCTTTCTTTTATTGCTTTTCGAGTCAGAAAGTCAAACTTTGTTTGACTTTCAGCATTGACCAGCTTATGGTCAATGCGAACTTCGTTTGAACTTCGCAACGTGATTGTAATCACGATGGTTATAGTCCTTTGGGACTATGCCTACTGATTACCACGTTGTCGAGGGTCGTAGGGTAAGCGATCTAATAAATCGCTTATACCTTCGAACCCGACCCAGTTTGGTCGATCATTAGGATCCGACCAAATACATTAGGTGACCATAGGATATAGGGAATAACCTTCCGAGGTTATACCCTATGGTCACATCGTTTGAATAGTTGTATGATAGGTAGTTTATATGCCTTAGGTAAATTACCAGAATACCCTTTTATTGTATAATTGGTAATTAAGCATGTGTAACCTAAACTTTTGTCACATAACTGATTATGTAACATGTTTAGGCATATAACGCTTGTCATAGGACTAATTAAGCGGTCCGAACGCGTTTCACGCGAACGACGCGTTAAAGTAGCATAAGTTACCTAAACGGGTCGTAATGGGTCGAAAGCACTTAGATTAAGGTTTCATTTAGTATGTAGGCTTTGTTAAACCATATGACACGAGTCTCTATACTCGTTTGGTTTACGAACCCTCATTCTATCAGATCTTCCTATTTAGGTCCGGTTTATTAACATAGTTACCTAAATTAGGTGCCGTTTGATATCCGCGATCTCTAGCATTGTTTGGTTGTTACTCAAGGACTACTGAGCAATCTCAAGTGAGTACATAGACCCCTCTTTTACTATTTTCCAAACTGTTTTGGGGTGGAACACATGTGCCTACTTGTTACTTTCATGCTTTCCTGTTTTCACATCATATACCTGCTATGTTCGTTAGTACATTATAGTACATGATTTTATTACATCTTATGCTAGGTATGCCCATTGTGTGCATTACTTAGTACATCGTTTTACATTACATTTCATGCTACGTATGTCTATTGTTGTATACGTAGTACAGGTCACATGCTACGTATGTCTATTGTTGTATACGTAGTACAGGTCACATGCCACGTATGTCTATTGTTGTATACGTAGTACAGGTCGCATGCTACGTATGTCTATTGTTGTATACGTAGTACATGTCACATGCTACGTATGTCTATTGTTGTATACGTAGTACAGGTCACATGCTACGTATGTATATTGTTGCATACTTAGTACAGGTCACATGCTACGTATGTCTATTGTTGCATACTTAGTACATTTGTTATTCATCACATGCTTACATTTTGGATACATATTACATGATTTACATTAGACATGAACATTTTACTTTGATAGTTTGTTTTGAGTAAGTGATTAAGTAACGAGGCGTGTGTAATATGATACAAGCATGGTGGATACGCCGCTGGTACTTCCTATATATAAGTGTTTGTATGGTATTACATGTCGTAGCGTTATTTGAATCATTTCAGTTTAAGACATATAACATTTTATACAAATAACATACTTTTCACAAGACATTGTTTTACAAACAACTTATCTTATACAAACTCATTTTACATGGTTATTCATTTAACCTTACATTTATTTATATCATCTGATTTTATCGTTTTTCAAATGATTTACAAGACAAAGCAAATTACAAGGTTCATGACTAAACATTTTCTCAAACATAAGTCATGGAGCCTATTTTCACAAAACCTATGTATCTCACAGGCATTTTTATGCTGACGTACCTATGTTCACATGTGTTTTTCAGGAGCTGTTGCATAAGATGATCAAGATACACATAGGCAGACTTGGGCTTTAGTGACAATAAAAGATGCAAGATTAGTTAATTATGTTGTATTTCCTTGTTTGTTAAGACATTGTAACACTTTTAATCAATAAAACGAAACTTCAATTGCCATGGATTTGAAACAATTAATTCTGTTACAACACTCCCCGACATTTCCGCCACGTTTTGTATGTTCTACGTGGTCGGGGTGTGACAAATAGCCTCCTCTGTGAGAGCCACGCTCAGATCAATTGCCTCAGTAATTGTCGCAGGCTTGGATGAGGTCACCATGCTTATGATTTGAGGAGCTAATCCCCAAATGAAACGTTCAATCCGCTTGAACTCCGGAGTGACCATGTAGGGTACCACATGCGATAAGTCATGGAACCTCTGAACGTATTCTGCGATCTTTGGACCTTCCATTTTCAAATGCCAGAACTCAGTTTCCAATCTTTGGATTTCCGCGCGAGAGCAGTACTTTTTGCGCATAAGTTCCTTCAGTTCGGTCCAGGTTAGCGCGTAGGCAGCAGCTTCACCAAGTGTCTGTACTTGCAAATTCCACCAAGAGAGGGCTCCATCCAGGAATAGCCCAGAAATGTAGGTGACTTGCTGATCTAGTGCGCATTTGCTCATGCGAAGAACAGATTCAGTTTTCTCAGCCCAACGAACAAAGGCGACAGCACCTCCTGTGCCATCAAAGTTGATCGGTTTGCAGTCTAGAAACTGCTTATAGGTGCACCCTGCACATACATTGTAACATGTGAACGGCATTAGCATCTTTGCTATAGATATCCAATTAGGTCATGGTAAGTCTAAATGACTTAGTATTACCATGAGGCGGGTTGTTGTTGTTGCCAGTGTTGCCAGAGTTGCTTCCACTAGTCCCTCCTTGAGAGGCGGCGTATTGTGCGATGGCAGCAGCGATAATTTGCTGGAGTTCTGCCTCATTGGTAGGCATCGGCGTTTGACGTCTCGGCGGCATCTTCTAAAAGATGGGTTTACGTTGGTCAGGCCATAATAAAGATCCCATGTTATAATACGTACGCTTTATTATGATAGTAATAGTACATAACATCTCATGTTATAATCATATCAATCACACAACATCCCATGTTATAAAACATAAATAATCAGTCAAAACATCAAATATGATGAGAATACTGCGATTGCCATATATTGAGACCACATAGTAAGCGTACAAGTACATCACAGTGTCATACAACATCAGTCGACTAAGGGCTACATCACCCTAGTCCAAAAACTATATCAAATCAGTGTCAATACATCCCATATACATGATCAACAAAAGTCAGAATCAAAATGTAGTCTCCAAAAATGCTGTGCAGTCAAAAGCAATCGCCGTCTTCTCACCAGCGTCTACCCATACGGTACTGAAGAGCTCTACACGGATGGCGGTGGAGGAGGGGGAAAGTGAGTGTAAAACAAGCGACGCAAATGGAGCCAGTCCTCCTCCATGGCTCTCTGGGTACGCAACCAAGAAGCAACCTGCTGCTCAAGTGCCAAAAGGCGTGCAACATTGTCTGGTGGTAAAGGTCGAGAGGGTTGCAAAGGAGAGTGGGTCTGACCCTGGCACTGACACGGCGGCGGCTGGGCTCTCTCAAGCTCCTGAATGCGCTGCGTGTGTGCCTCGTGCTGGGCGACAAAAGACATCAAAACATCCTCAATGGAATATCCCATATGGAAACGATGGTAAGGGTCGGTCGGTGTCATGGCAGGTGGTGATGACCAGAGAAACGGCTCACTGGTGGGATCAAAAGGTGCCACATGAAATGGAGAAACAGGGGGGAAAGTAGCAGACGGTGGTATAGCAGGGGTAGATACCGGTATATGTCCAAAAGGGTGAGCCGAAGAACCCTCTCCAGGTCGCGCTGGAGGTGTAAACCGAGGAAATGAAAAGGAGGTATCAATGTGACGGGTATCAGTGATCTGAGGGGGAATAGGTGGGACCTCGTCATCAGCAGGAATCCACCCATGCTGGGCGTGCTCATCTCGTGGGTCCATCTGTGCCTCAAAAAGTGCAAGATCAAACTGAACTGGCATAGGATCATGGTGAGGTGCAACAAGAGGGTCAACTGGTGCATCAGCAATAAGTGGGGGATCAACATGATCAGCAGCAATGACATGATCGCCCTCCAACAACGGAGCATCCACTGGGTGATCATCAATAGGTGGGTCAGCAATGACAGGCTCAATAATAGGTGCGTCAGCATGAACTGGGTCGTGCTCAAACGCAGGGTCTAGAGCGGCTACCTACTCAGGGGCCATGGCAGGCTCGGGGTCATCAAAGGCCATCCCAAAATCAAACTCGGGATCGATGGGATCAACTGGGTCTACTGGGTCGACTGGATCCTCCATAGGCTGATCCATGGGTATAAACTCTATATCCTGATCTGGATCGAATCCTGGGGGAAAGACCGGATCGGAATCCTCCACATCATCGTGGTCGAAAGCAAAACTAGGAATAGGGGCAACAGAGGATGCCTGGTCGGGATCTGATCCATGTGAGAAGTGCTGCGCACTCTGGGTGTGTGAAGGTGCGGAGGCCACAGACTCGAAGGAGTCTGGGACCAGAGAGTGAGCGGGTAACTCCTCGGTGGGAGCATCTGCGATCATCAAGAGATCACCAGCAGCAAGAAGGGCCTCACCCTGAACATCCTCCTCTAAGGGCTCATCATCATACAGATCGACGTCGCCATCATCGTCGGCGTCGAGAAGCAAATCGTAAGCAGGATAAACAACTAAGGGTATGGGAGCAGGGATCTCCACTAACGGTAGGTCCCCGGCCAAAGGGCCATCAGCGAGCTCATCAGCACCATCAGGTAAAGCAAAAGGCTGAAAGTCGTCCTCGTCCGTGCTAGTAACGTCGGATGTGTGGACCTCGTGCTCTGAAGACTCTAGGTCATCTGATACTATAGGTCTAGGACCTGTGGTGTCTGAGTCACCTGTGCCAGACGAGTCCATGGTGTCTGTAACATAAACACAAACATGCACAAACAGTCAATCATCCAATCAAATAATCACATAAGTCACCAAGTAAGCATTCAAATAATTCTCCTAGTCCCACTATCCTCCCAGCCTCTCAGACTGCTCTTCCTAGTCCTACTAGCCAAATTCTCCCAGCCTCTCAAACTGCTCTTCCTAGTCCCACTAGCCTATTCTCCCAGCCTCTTAGACTGCTCTCCCTAGTCCTACTAGGCAACTACCTAGGTTTCCTAAACCGAGCCTCGGTCCTCCAGACCGAGCCTCAGCCTCCCAGACTGAGCCTATAAATAATAAATAAATGTGCTCAACATTTGTTTGTAAAAAGTTTTGGATCTGGACTTAAGTAGTATGCAGTAAAAATGTTTTCGTGAGAGCCCTAGTGATCATAGTCTAGACTCGAGAAGGAATCCTAGTTCGCTATGATCAGAGCTCTGATACCAAGCTGTCACACCCTGGCTTTGCGGAAGCGTGGTTAATTTGGTGTGACTTCTTAATACCATAGCTTAACCATAACAAAGCTATATGAAATAAAACCATGCAAGATCATCCATTCGGTTAAGTTTTAAAAACCAAATACAATAACATTGTCTTAACGGAAACACATCCTAACGACATAAACATTGTTCAACAAACACAACATAACATAAGCATAGTTTAAGGACTGTGACTTGTCCAGGAAAGAGTCACATTCCCTAAACCTGGATGACCTCGTAACTAGTGCAGCGGGAAAACGTGTCATACCGCGCCAGATCCTTTAATTCCCTGAAATACATGTAAGTTGAAAAATCAACAATAATGTTGAGCGAGTTTGTGTGTAAGTGAGTAAATAAACCTTTGTAAGTATAAAAATCCTGGTATGTAGCAAATAAGGGAATTGAGATCACCAATGGTTTGCAAGGCCACTGATATGTGTGAAGTGCAAGTAGGGAGACTCAAACCTAGCGGATTTATGTGTCGGGCACGAAGTCACCCCGAGGTCCGTTTCTAGTTTGGCCTGGGGCTGGGCTCGCTACACCCAGATAGATCTACCGCTCCTGTCCCTCGGTCCTACCATGAGGACTAATGGCCTCATGTTGCTCCTACCCACTCACATGATCTAAGTAGTAAACCTCCTTACGCTAACCATACCATGTATAAAGTACTTGTAATCAAAGTAACATGTATTTCACCCCCGTAGTTTAGAAAACTGAAAACAGTTAAGAGAAAAGGGGGACATGAACTCACAGTGGTGCGTCTCTACCAAGTATACCTCCAAATCAAGCAGCTGTGTGATGACCTACACGTACTAACTCTATTAGACGGACGGCCATGCCTTAGCTTTAAGGTTTAAGTTTTTGGGAAATAGTTAGACAACTATTTCGTGTTTACATTCTGTATACTTGGTAATCATTTTCCTTCCCAAGGATGGGGGATTTAATACATGTGTGTTCGTATAATTTCGAAATATTTTATTAAGTCTCACTTAAAATATATTTTATTTCTAATCCCAAATATAAATATTCTTCTATTACACATAATTTTCCCAAAATAATACCTTGACAAAAATACGCGTTAAGTCATATTTTCTTAAAATGCGTAAGTTACGTTTTAATGATCGAGTGGTAATAATAATTACCGGTGTAACTTATGTATTTATCGTAGAGACGTTCGTATTATTTTAGATTCGTTAACATACGATAGTATTATTTTTACCCTAAAAATAATACTAGTATTTTCACAAAATAATCATAAACACATATCAAGTGACTTTATGAAAAATATATACTAAATATATATTTATCGCGTTTTATTTTGTGAAATCCCACCTCCGATATTTTGTAAATAAAGTCGTGGCGAAACTTATATTTTGAAAACATGTCGAGAAGTATCTCTAACACTTATAGTGAAAATAATTCTAAGTGTTAGGTTTTTAGAAAAATTTCGCCAGAGTTTCCTCTGTAACTGGAGGTGGCCACGCTTTCAAGCGTATCATTTTCTTTTATAATCAAATCAACCATTTTTCTTATTTAACCAAAACAATATTCAACGCATCAAACTAGTTAATAAACATGTAATTCGCAAGAATCTCATGAACTTGTAGTTTTTCCAACACTATGATGTAAATCCCAATACTTTAAGCGGATCTTTATATAAAGCAATCCGATTTCGTAAAAACCTCGTTTTTAAGGAAATTATGTCTTTACAATTTCTCGTCATCTTTTTCAAAAATAGTTATTTTGTCGAAAGTGTGTGCTACACAAGTGTTTAGACACTTGTGTGTTCTAAAAATCATTCGTGTTAGTGTAAGATCCGTCTTTAGAAAACATGATTTCTTTGATACTTGGTTCTTTGAAAATACCGCCTGTAGATACGTAGATCTACTAGTTTTAAACACTATTTCACAAGCAAAATCGCTTTTACACAAGTTCATGATTCGTGTGTGGTAGAGTTTCATCCTTTAACCCTTGTTACTTCCAAAACAACCTTATGTCATGATCCATGATCATGACCACCCCGGGTTAAATGACGATCCGAGCTACCACAACATAGATCGGGTCCAAATAATCACACAAATCAATTACTACAAGATTTACACAACATATGACCTTTTAACCATCATTACAAGCATTTTTAGTAAACTTTTGTGTGTCATTTTGTAAGATTACGAGTTTTAACCGTTACAAATCATATTAACCACTTCAAAATAGTTCGAGAGGGTGATTATAACAACTTACTACTAGCTCGAGGCTAGGGAAGAATCTAAGCGCAAAATGAGAGGATAAAAGCAATAGAGTGAGGTCCTTCGCCTTCCGAATGCACCAAGCCTTCTTATCCGTGATCCTTAACGCTTGTATGGTCTTGGAATGTGAAGATCAAAACTCGAAAATGGATGGTTGATATAGGGGTGTTCGGCCGAGAGCTCTTAGAGAGAGAGAGAGAGTTGTGAAGTTGAGTTGTGTGATGGAAATGAATATGTTGTGTTATGGTTAGAACTTATAGATAATTTTCATGGTCATTAACCAAGAGATTATGTGTCTACTAGATATAAGACAACCAAGATTATTATAATCTTGCAAGGACAAGGGGTGTCCCCTTGGGGACCGAATTCGTAAAGGGGGGGGGGGTTCTAGTTCATTTCTAACCAATTAGTTAGATAATAGTTAGGTTAATCTAGGTTAGTTAAGTGATTAACCCGGTTATTAGTGTGTTGTGCTTTATTGCGGGTGTTAGGGTATTCAGGGACCCTAACTGGCTCAGAAAAAGATAAGTAATGTTATAACAATATTTTCATGTTCCGGGTATAGTCCGGTTGTTCGGTTGGATAGTAATCCGTTAAAGCGTTAAACAAGCTTTAAAGTGTCGTTAATACCATTTTTAGTGACACAACTTATTCCTTCAAAGTGTCGGGAATATTTTCCTCGTGTCTTGGCACTTTATTAGTTAGCTAAAAGCTGAATTTTTATGTTAAAGTGCCGAATTTTGTACTTAGAGCACGTTTTAGGCACATCCAGTCATTGTAACTTATTCCTAGAGACGCAGTTCTACAACCCTTGTATCCCTACACTCACCACTAGTGTAGTAAAATATTTATGGCTCATACAGGCCTTAGAGGCAGTGTCTGCCTGATGCTGGCTTTATCAGCATGTTCAATAGGTTATCCGTTTATAGTGCTACTGTGCTTTTTGTGCATCATGTTTGTCACTAAGGTTCAGCATGTAAATAATGTAGTGACGGTAAGTAAAGTATGATGCAGGTATATGCATGTATCAGTATTCAAGTAGCAGTTTATCCACAAGATTAAGCAAGCACAGTAATTAAGCAGTAATTAATTATTAATTAAGTCGTACGGATACCTGGTTTAGTGAGGGTTGTCACACACACCCCCAAAATCCACACGTGGAGTATCACCGCTTGGAGGCGTGACTGACCAGGATCAAGCCACCAATCATATTGAACAATGTATGTAGTAAATATAATTCAACCAAACAATATGAAAGGTGTTCAAAACCAAAGCATAGTTAAGTGTTTAGCGGAAGCATAATTGTAAAAACCAATGTAAGTATTAAGTACGAAATAAAGTAAAGTTTCTAGCATGGCACACACTGCCATGTCCCACAACGACCGCGCCTCCCTGTGCAAGCTCCATGAGTACCTAACGACCTGCAAGGCATGTAGCAACGAATCAACAACAAAGTTGAGCGAGTTCACAGTTGGGTGTTTAGTTATAGCATTCGTTTCATAAATCATATGTTCGTTTTGTAAACCATGTATCGTATTTATTCGTATCGCGGTCTCCCAGACATGTTTGCGAATATTAGTGGGGGCTTCCCATGTGTTACTAGACCACGCGTATCGACTGCTAGGAAAATGTAAGAGGTGCCCTAAGTCAATGTCTATCAGCATTGACCCTTTGCCCATAGTCCATTAGTACACGCCCGTCCGACTAGCACGGTGTGAGGTTTGTTAAACCCTAATAGCGCTATCTACTAATGACCCGCTCGCCATAGGCCTCGGCGATTAAGTCGATAAATGAGGGACTTAAAATGATATAGTGATGGTCTTATGGTCGTACGTATCCTGTTGTATGGGGAATACGCAAGTTTGTAGTTACCCTTTAGTTCTTTAACACATTCCCAACCCTTGGGAATCCCATGCCTTGAATAGAGTGTGAACTCACCTTGGTTTGCTCGGTATGCTAAAGTATGTGTTTGCAAGTAATCAGTCAAGTCCTATAATATGCACGTATACTTAAACCAGTTAAGTTCGTAATGACTCGCATGCAAATCCAACATCACGTAGTACGTGGCAGTTAACATCATGTATCACGTAAGCAATTAATCAATCTCATGCACTTCATGCTTCACATAAGTGTCTTTCGCAGTTTAATCTAACAATATCATCCACTAACATAACTAACAGTGTTAATGGGTTTAACGAGGTTACCGCACTTAACTGGATTAATACACTTTGCATAGTTCACATGCATAACAGAGTTAATCAGAAACATATCACAGTTAACACACATAACATAGTTAACATAACAGAGTTAACATAGTTAACAAAGTTAATAAACTAAACAGAGTTAGCACCGCTTAACGGGAATAATAAACTAACAACGCTAATCAACTAACCGAGTTAATATTCAAAACACTCGACGGAATCAATGTGGCGAAAACCCTTGTGACGAAAACACTTGGTGGGCGAAATCACTTGTTGGCGAAAACACTTGGGCGACGAAATCCCAAAGTGTTTTCGTTGGGGTAGTGTTTTCGTCGGCTCCTTCAATTACCAACAGTTACAAACGCAGAACCCTAGTGATCGTCTAATAATCATGCCGACTTCATCATATAATCATCGAGCCTAAACACTTTCCCATTACTAATCTTGTAAACCATTTATCATTATCACAAAAGAATTCAACTAACTTAGTCAAATCTGATTACCATGAAATTCACAAACCATCATAGCATTAATTAATTCTCAACATTCCCTAGACTATCAATTGACATCTTTAATTGATTAGATCAAGACTTCACATGCAGATCAATAGTTCAAAGAATTTTAAGTGGACCTTTCTTACATAATGGCCGACAATTAATTAATGTTCTCATGCTGTTATTGGACCAATTTATGTAGTGGGCTGCAACTTAATTCACAAGATACATACATTATAATAATTCACATAGATTCATCACATAATGTCAAACAATCTAATCATGTTTCGCATACAATTATATACTGATCAAATCATGTATATTCGAACTCAGAACATCATGAACATCTAACTCAGAATATCAGATCAGTTATCTTAAATGTGAAAGACACTAACCGAACCACGAATGATCAAACAAGAGATCTGACTTCGAAGGAGAGGTAGCCGTCGGGTTTCAAAGGATATCGAGAGAGAGTGTGAGAGGTGATTAGGGTTTGCCAGTTATCGACTTCGTGTGCACATAATAAACGGATCCTATATTCAATCACTACTGGCCGAAGCCCATGAGTTGTTTTCGATATTTAGCAGTGGACGAAAACACTTAAAAGTGTTTTCATCATGGGTGTTTTCGTGGGTGGGGTTTTCGGCTAGAGCTCCACCATCTTGTTTTTAATTATATAATCCAATAATCCAAACAATATATATATATATATATATATATATATATATATATATATAACATCCATACACATATCATGTATACTACCATCTACAAACAAACAGCACATGTATTGCACATCAAGTAATTATAAAAACACACTTGCAAATAAGTAACAAGTTAAGCCGAATAGAGACCTTGAAACTCGAGTTGTCACATTCTGCTGAATGGAAGTTCTGACCTAGTCCTCGAATAATACTTTCCGAAATGCTTGAAACATAGCATCACCCTCAGCATATATGATAAGACAATAAAATTGCTTAGCAATGTTGTTGTAAAAAAGATCCTCTAAAGGGGACACACCCAAGTTGAGTCATGATCTCTCTGCTGAACGGTAGTTCTGACCTGAGCTTTCATGATTCTACATAATTTATAACCCCTTACAGATATCATTTGTGTTATACTTACCTGTAAGACTGAATATTGGGATCTGGATACGGGAGTATATTCAAGAGGTGGGACACATGTATAAGTTTAAGTCTTTAAAACACTAAATCCGTATCCTGGACAGATTGAAAATTGTGTGAAAATTTAAAGTGGATCAGTATATCGACAATCTAAGCGAATTGTTTAATTCTGATTATGTAATTGAAGCTTAACGGTACTTGTGACTTGTCGAATAGCTGATATGATTCCCTAACACGCTTAATCAAAAATATGTTTGTAAATAGTTTACTTTTACTGCATTTTAGTTCTGTATTTCATTTCTAGTTTAGAAGCTTTATTAAAAATTCAAAAAGATTTTTCACTTCTGCTTTATTTTTGACAAACCAAAGTGGAGAGTTGATCTTCGGATTCGAAAGTTGAAAGCAGATGCAGGAAGTTTCTAGACTGGATGATGAGTTTGGAGCTAAAACATGATAAGTTTGTGAAAATTGAAAAGTTTAAGCAAGTTCATTAACTTGAATTGTAATTTTCAGAAAAATTGTTTGAAAATGTTTGTACAAATGTCAGTGTGTATTGTTTCTGATCAACCAAGGTCATTAAATTGGACTTGGTGGATTAATTGAGTAATCAGGGTCATTAACTTGGACCTGAATACTTAAGTGGATTTCTAACACTGAAGGTTAAAAGGTAAGTTTTGGATTAAAACTGTTATTGTCATATATCTTATATTTAGGTAGAGTATATGCAGGTAACAGGAATCCCCATGGCAACAAAACATCAAAGTTTGAACTAGAATTCAAGTCCCAGCATTCCGAGAGGGGGAGTCTGCGAAAGAGGGAGTCAGATTTCTGGATCAACAGGTAAAGGGGAGATTGAAGATGGAGCTAGGTTGAGATTATGAACCTGTGAAGAAGGAGCTTTACAATGACAAAATTTGGAAAGAGACAAAGACTAAAGACTCGACGCCGAAGACTTCGTCAACATCCAAGGGGGAGTCTGTTGGTGCATCTACTGTCTGTTAACTACGTCTTATTTGAGTCTTATGTCTAGATAGGTTAAATGAGTGCATAACAGTGATTGAATTAGGGTTTGGTCATGTTTTAGGTAGCCAGTCCATTTGAACATGTCCAGTCCGTTTGAACATGGATGTGTCAAGTTCAAACGGAATGGGTTAGTCTATATATAGGTGTTGTGCATGTTCATTTGAAACGGACTAGATTGTGTGTGTGAGACAAGGTGCTGCCAAAATTTCATCAGAAATCATTGTAAAGTCTCAGAAAAGTCGTAATAGAAAAGAATTGAAAGGAACAAGCTGTTGTGACTTTGTTTACTTTGATTCCGCCTCTGTAAACAAAGATTAACTGCCTTTACTGACTGTTTAGGGTCACGTACTCGATCCAACAGTTATGATCACTTCATTGATATAACTGCTGGTGGAAATTTTAACAACCTTGATCCTCACTCTGCAAATTATGCTTTTACTGCAAATTGTGAGAACCAGATGTCAGATAATTTGTGCTTTGAACTCAATGATTTGCAACACTTTGATCCCACTGACTTAGAAGAGATGGACATCCTGCATCAATTGGCTTTGCTTAGTGTAAGAACAAGCAAATTCTACAAAAGAACAGGGAGAAAATTCCCAGGGTTACATGGGAATTTAAGGGTTGGGTTGGATAAATCGAAAATCAAGTGTTACAAGTGCAATAGGCTAGGTCATTTTGCTAGGGAATGCAGGAGTCAAACAACTGGTCCTATAATCACTCATCCCAGCTCAAACCCTAGACCACAAAATCAAAGCACTGTTCACTATACCCAATATACCCCTACAACCCATGTTAACACTGCTCACTATGCTGCTACCCCTGTTCCTGTGCATTATGTCCAAACCACTGTTCCACAAATTCAGTACGTTCAAACCCCTGTTCCCCAGGCACAAGTGCAACCTGTTGCACCTCAAACAGCTGCTCCAGCAGTGGTACAACCAGATCAGCAAAGCTTCTTTACTCAAGGCTTTGTTGACTGGAGCAGCATGCCTGATGAGCTTGGGGATGAAAATTTTGCACTCTATGCTTTTAATGAACCTTCTAATGATGAATTTTGTTTGATGGCATTAGAGTCAATACCAGAGGGGGTAGAAACTGAAGGTGAACAGCTAAGTACTGAAACAGTGGATGAGGTGACTGAAGCAGTGGTTACTGCAGTTACTGGTGAACTGCTGCTGGGAGAAAATTCAGAAACCCTGATTGAACCACTAACAGACCCCTGGTCCAAAGAGGACAAAGAAGAAAAGGAAGAGAAGAAAGCAGGTGAGAAAGAAGATAGAGCTGATGAAGAAGGTGATTTTAAATGTGATTGTGCCATGATGGCTGCTGCCAAGGTATCACCTCAAGTTCTTGAAAAACTGTGTTCAGACAATTGCATTATTGCTTTTGCTAACATCAAAGAGGTTAACGAAAACCTTAGGGATAAAATCTTAACTGATGAAGTCAAATTTGAAAGGTCTTTAAAAGAACTTAAAAACAAATTGACTGAAAAAGAGAAAGAGATCAGCAGTCTTAAAGAAGAGCAGAGCATAACCAAAACTCAACTCCAAACTATGGTAGAAAAATACCAAGTTTGCAAAAAGGAGTTGGAGTCCACCCAGATCACCTATGAAAAATGGGTGGAATCATGCAAAGGGTATGAGGTTATGCTTGAAAAACAGATTAAAAGCAATGTGAAATTTGGTGTTGGTTATAGAAAACATGATGATGAAAACACTGCTTTTGAAAAATCTGTTCAAACCACTGATGTAACCACTGAGTTCATCCCCACAAACAAGAATGGCCAAGAAGTGAAAATCACTGATAAACTTGGTAACAAAATCACACTTGACAGACCAGTGGGATCCTCTACTTTTGAGGAGCTTGAGAAATATCAGTTTAAACCCACATGGTCTGATGAGTGTGACATTCTTGAAAATTTCAAACCCATGGACTTTACAACCACTGATGGTGTTAAAGCTCCAAAAGCTAAAGTCATTCCTCTCAAGGACATCCCAACAGAGGTTAAAAACTCTGTTGCAAAGGAGTCCGAAAAGAGAAAGAAGAAAGAAAAGATCAATAACTTGTTTTGTGAATTTTGTGAGAAAAGGAATCATCTAACAAAAGACTGTTTCCATTTAAAAGCATATGATTTGAACAAAACAAGCGTCATTGTTTCTGCTGAAAGCTGCACCGTCTGTGGTAAAACAAACCACAAAACTCAAGCATGTATGTATCTCAAAAACTTTGATGTGAAAAAGAATGAGTACATTGCTAAAACATCCTTGAGTCCATCAACATCATCTGTCAAATTCACCAAGAACCAACCACTGTTTGTGCCAGTTCAAACAGCTGTCACAAAACAGCTGAACCAAACATCTGTCAAAAGAGATGTTCAGGTTACTGATGCACTCCCTGCCAATCAATACAGAAGAGGTAAGGAAAAATAGTCTTACCAAAGGATTCCACACGTTTATGAGACCTACAAAAGGCCCTCTAAACCAACAGGTGATTGGGCAAAACCCACAACAGTGGTTAGAAAGAAACAGTCCTAAAACTGTCCAAACCCCTGACCTAACCACTATCCATCAATCTGCATCCATCCCAGACACTGTTGAGACCCCATTCAAAGCCTTATTGGCTTTGGAAACCCTAATGAACTAATCCTTTTACTTCATGTGCAGGGAGCTTCTGCATGCTTAGATAGCCTTTGGTATGTAGATAGTGGAGGCTCCAGGCACATGACAGGATGTAAAGCCCTACTCAAAGATTTCAAAATTCATGAAGGGGGTGATATATCCTTTGGGAATAATAGTAAAGGGAAAGTTCTAGGGTCTGGTACAGTGCAGTCTGGAAATGTAAAATTTGAAAATGTCAATCTGATAGACAGTCTGAAATTCAACCTCCTGAGTGTTTCACAAATGAGTGACAAGGGGTATGGGTCATTCTTCACAAAGGAGTGTTGTAGGATTGTTGGACCAGAAATGGTCAAAAAGATTGAAGCAATAATAAAAACTGAAAAAACAAAACTTGTTGCTCAAAGAAGTGGCAATGTTTATGTTGTTGATATGTCAAAAGAGTGTCCCAGAGCTGATGCCTGTCTGTTCTCAGCTGCCTCT
Organism: Helianthus tuberosus; assembly: GCA_030545235.1. Taxonomy (NCBI): domain Eukaryota; kingdom Viridiplantae; phylum Streptophyta; class Magnoliopsida; order Asterales; family Asteraceae; genus Helianthus; species Helianthus tuberosus. The sequence continues at coordinate 152,942,122 of CM060393.1, forward strand.
AACAAAGTGACAGAACTTTGGCACAGAAGACTGGGGCACACAAATCTTAAGACAATCACAGAAATTTCAAAAATGGCTTTGTAAGAGGTTTGCCACAAAAATTGTTTTCATGTTCTGAGCATTGTGTTTCCTGTTTAAAAGGAAAACATCATAAAAGCTCTTTTAAGTCCATTGAAGAGTCCAAAACAATCCAGTGTTTGCAAATGTTGCACACGGATTTGTTTGGCCCAGTTCAAGTCATGAGTCTCAAGAAGAAAAGATATTGTTTGGTTATTGTTGATGACTTCTCTAGGTTTACATGGACTTTCTTTTTACACTCAAAAGATGAGACTGCATGCATTTTGCAAGACTTTGTGACACAGGTTGAAAAGCAATTTGACCTTCCAGTAAAAGTCTTCAAGAGTGACAATGGCACAGAATTCAAAAATAAGGAGTTGGATGCCTTCTGTGTGAAGAAAGGGATTGTAAGGCAGTACAGCATCCCTAGAACACCAGAGCAAAATGGGGTAGTTGAAAGAAAGAACAGAACTTTGATTGAGGCTGCCAGAACCATGCTTGCTGATTCAGGTTTGCCATTAAATTTTTTGGCAGAGGCAGTAAACACTGCTTGCTATGTCCAAAACAGAGTTTTAATAAACCCCAGGCACAAAAAGACTGCTTATGAAATTCTGTATAAAATCAAACCATTGATCTCATACTTCAAGGTATTTGGCTGCCCATGCTTTATTTTGAACTTAAAAGATTCCATTTCAAAATTTGCAGCCAAAATTGATTGTGGTTATCATCTGGGATACTCAACCACTGCCAAGGCCTACAAAGTGTTTAATACACGGACCAAGGCAGTGGAGGAGACCTTGAATGTAAAGTTCAATGAACTTTCATCAATAAAAATCCCAGCAAATCCTGCAGATCTGTTTGATCTTGATAAATTCACTTTTGAAAATACTGCTGTCAAGACTAATAGTTCAGGTCCATTAGAGGACTCAACACCAGGCTATGGGTATGAAATCATCATCCCTCAAAGGTCTGCCAAAATAGGAAGAGCAGCAGATGTTCAAAACAGCTGTCAAAGCTCAACCACTGCTACCTCAACAGTTGTTGACCAAAGTAGCCCCTTAACCACTACTTCCACATCAACAAACACTGCTGACAAAAGTCCCCAAACAGTGGATAAAAGTCAGCATGTGTCCACACCATTACCTCCTATTCCACCACCTTTTGAAGCCACTGCTGGATCATCAAAGTCACCAGCAGTGGCTAGCTCAGATGATACACATTTGCAGCCTTCACCAACAAATGCCATCATTCCATACCAAGGAGATTTAATCTACTTGAGATCTCATCCACCTGATCAAATCATTGGCAACATCAATGAAGGGGTGCTCACAAGAAGCCAAACCCAAAACATTTGTCTTTTTGCTGGTTTTTTATCACTCCATCAGCCAGTCAAGTACCAAGAGGCACTGAAAGACAACAGCTGGGTAGAAGCCATGCAAGAGGAGCTCCAACAGTTTAAAAGACAACAAGTATGGGAGCTTGTACCACTGCCAGAAGAGGTTAGCCCCATCGGCACAAAGTGGGTCTTCAAAAACAAAACTGATGAAAGGGGTATTGTTGTCAAGAATAAAGCCAGGCTTGTGGTTCAAGGTTACAGACAGGAAGAGGGGATTGACTATGATGAAACTTTTGCCCCTGTAGCAAGATTGGAAGCTATAAGACTGTTCCTAGCCTTTGCTGTCAACCACAACATGAAGGTGTTTCAAATGGATATCAAAAGTGCTTTCCTCTATGGTACAATTCAAGAAGAGGTATATGTTTGTCAACCTCCAGGTTTTGAGGATCCATTTTATCCAGATCATGTCTACAGGTTAAACAAAGCCTTGTATGGCCTGAAACAAGCACCTAGAGCCTGGTATGAAACTCTTTCCACCTTTTTACTCTCAAATGGTTTCAAAAGAGGTACCATTGATAAAACACTGTTTCTAAAATGGAAAGGAAAGGATTTAATGATTGTCCAAATTTACGTGGATGACATTATTTTTGGAAGCACATGTAATAAAATGTGTGAAGAGTTTAGGGAACTCATGACACCTGAGTTTGAAATGAGTGCAATGGGTGAGCTGCAATGCTTTCTTGGTCTCCAAGTTCAGCAAATGCAAAATGGAACTTTCATTCATCAAAGCAAATATGCTAAAGAACTTTTAAACAAATTTGATATGAATGATTGTAAACCATGCAACACACCCATGGCAACAAATAAGCTGGTCATGTCTGATGAAAAGGATGAGCTGATTGACCCAACTCTATATAGAAGCATGATTGGGTCTCTTTTATATCTAACTGCATCTAGGCCAGACATCATGTTTGCAACATGTGTCTGTGCAAGAAGTCAATCAGCCCCTAGAAAATCCAACCTTATTGCTGTAAAAAGGATATTCAGATACATAAAAAGTGCTCCCACACTTGGTATCTGGTATCCAGCTAATGGGAATATCAAGCTTTCAGGATTTTCAGACAGTGACTTTGCTGGATGTAACACCACAAGGAAGTCCACATCAGGAGGGTGCCAGTTTTTAGGTGATTGCTTAGTTTCATGGCAAAGCAAAAAAGCAAGCTGCTGTTTCAACATCCACTTCTGAAGCTGAATACATTGCTGCTGCAAGCTGTACATCCCAACTCCTGTGGCTTCAAAATCAGTTGCTGGATTTTGGTTTCACTGCCTTAAAGACACCACTCATGTTGGATAGCCAGGAAGCAGAAAATATCATCAAAAATCTAGTTTCCCATTCAACCACCAAGCACATCGACATCAGACATCACTTTGTGAGGGATTGCTATGAAAAAGGTTTGATTTCTCTGCATCATGTTCCAACTAAAGACCAGCTGGCAGATGTGCTCACAAAAGCATTAGATACTGCCACATTTGAAAGCTTGGTCTCTAGAATTGGCATGCTAAACATGGAATAACAAGCATCATCTTGTTTTTCTATGAATAAAAGCATTAAAATGTTTTCAGAAAATCAAAAATCCATCCTTAAAAATAGTTAAAAATGAAGTTTTCATTAAAATCCTTAAAAGTCTGCCATAACCACTGCTTGTTCAAAAGTCTGCTCTACTTCAAAATATATGTCCACTGCTGAAAGCCATCCCCTGTCCTCTCATTTCCTTGATAAACTCTATTGTTCAAAAGCAGTGTCTTATCCACTGATATGCTATCCAATGATAGTGAAAATCATCCACTGCTTCCATTTGTTATCGTTGTAACCACTGTCTTCATCAGTAACTTTCATAAAAGTAATGTCCTTCATTTCTTCAGGGGTTGGCATGTGGGCAGTACACAGTGGTCAGTACTTTTGTAACCGTTGCCACGTCAGCCTTCACTTTTTCCCTTATAAAACCCCCACTTCACACCAAAACAGGGTTTTACTGTCGAATTTAATTCTCAAAAATTCTCTTCTCAAAGCAGTTTTTCTTCAAATTCCTTCAAAACCTTCTTCGATCATCATCTCCAAAATGACAAAATCGAAGCCATCTGCAAAAACCACTTCCAAATCATCTTCAAAAGATGCCTCTCAAAAGGCAAAACCCACTGAAATTCCACACAAACCTTCTCACAACCTTCTGGGTTTACTCACAAAACCCGGCACCACATAAATTTTCAATTCCATCATTGATCTCATGTCTGCGTCAAAGTACAAAACTTTGCTTACAGCATATGCACCCATTTACCTGCAAACCCAAAGGGAGTTTTGGAAGAATGTAACCCTTGACAAACAAGGCGAAGATGTCATAGCCATTAACTCCACGATAAAGGGTAAAGCAGTCAAAATCACACCACAATCCATATCAGAGGTCTTTCAACTCGATGATCAGACAGGTTTAACTTATATCCCTAAAAACGAGTTAAAAAATGATTTTCTGGAAAGAGGGTATAATGCAGAAGTAAAAAAGGACACCTTACAAAAAGGTTACTTCCCTTCTGCAACAAGATTTTTATTTCATACCCTCCTAACGTGTGTTTCAAACAAAACCACTGCTTTTAACGAAATACCATTAAAAATTCAAAATCTGGGATATGCTATTCTTCAAGGAGAAAACTTCAATTATTCTCGAGAAATTTTTAATGATCTGGTTAAAAATGTTGAAACAAAGGCATTCTTACTATTTCCAAGATTTTTGAGGTTATTATTTTGAAAAGAAACTTGGTAAGAGTGATCCTGCTGCAATAAAACAAGGTGACTCTCTTCAAAGGCACAGCTTAACTGCTGAAACTTTTACAAGAATGTCAACACCTTGCAAAACACAAGCAGAGGTGCCTGAGCAGAATTTAGCAGCTACCACTGCTCCTCAGGTATCTGCTGCTGAGCCCACTGCTCAAGGTGATCAAAGTAGCAAAACAACTGCTTTGAAACCCACACCTACAATCACCAAAAAGCCAACAAAAAGAAAAACTCAAAAACCCCCCAAACCCATCAAAAAGGCAACTCTGGAGGATGAGATACCAGAGCTAATGCTAGTGACAACACAAAAGTCACAAGAAACCACTGCTGCTACTTCCTCACAGCAGTTGGTACAAATATCTCAACCCTTAACCGAAACTCCTCCTGCTTCTTCTCAAAAAGAACAGGTTGTACACATAGGGACTCCACAATATGATGCTCTGGAATCACTCGTTTCCATCATCCACAGCCCAATGCCCGGGGCAAATTCTCTTTCTACACCAAACATCACATCCACAATTCCCCCACCAACTAAGCTTTAGTTGGATGCAATTGATTTGAACCAGGCACTAACCAGTCCTTCTCAATCACCTATCAATGAGAACATGCCTCAACAAATGACTGGGTCTGATGTATCAATCTTTGCTAACCCACCAACACAACCTGAGGAGGTTACACCCCTTGAGTTACAAGTAACTCTTGGTGGTATTCCAAGTGAAGTAGCCACTACAAATGTTGAACCCACTGGTTTACATTTGGACAGTGGTTACATCAATAAGACTTCCTTGGAGGCAATTCCTTACATAGCACCTCTGCCAACCACCAGTGGATTTGTTTTAACCACTGGTAACATCAAAAGGTTGTCAAGTGTTGAAGGAAGAAGACCCCAGTACCAAGACAAAGGGGCATCAGTGGTTAATGTTTGGAGTACACTCCCTACCTCAACCACTGATAAAACCACTGCTAGTGGGAAATCAGATGATCCCAATAAATTGGGTGATGGTTTAAAATATCTGGAATTGACGGAACGAGTTGACAAACTGGATACAGCTGTTGTAGATATCAAAGACATGCTACAACAGTTGTTGAAAGTACAAAAGAAGCAATCCACTGCTGTTCCACCTCAAGCACCTGCTCCATCACAAGCACCTGCTACAAATGAGCTCTGGAATCTATTTCAACCTTTTCTCCAACAACAAAAACAAAGGGCTGATCAGCAACATGAAATACATGTACAAAAGCTGAGAAACATCATGGAGTCTAGGTTCAAGAACACATAAGCCGACATCAAGGCTCTCAAGGCCCATTTATTGAAAACCACTGGCACTTCTCCTCCAACAGTTCTCTTTATTGATCAACTTCCCCCAGATAATGCCAAAAAGGGGGAGAAAATTCAGGAGTGGAAGAAAAAGGGAATAGATGATGGTCTTTACAATGAACCAGAAAAGGATTCTATGACCAGAAATATTCCCTTGCCAGATGGTAGCAAAAAGGTTGATGTTACCCAAAATGCACTTGATGAAGCTATAGCACGTGTAAAAAGGGACAGAGAGGCAAAGGATATGTCAAGGTGGAATGAGGAGAAAAGAGCTTAGATGGAGCTGAATGCGCAGGGTTGTTCTGAGCCAAAGGATGCTAAAAATCCTAAGCCAAAAAGAAATCCCACTACAAAAGTGAGGGAACCCAAGTCCATACCATCCAGACTCACAAAGCATACTCCAAAACCACCATCCAAAAGCCTTCTACATCAAACCTCCACCCAAACAGCTGTTGTAACTCCTGTTGTATCAACTACTGCTGGTACTTCAGAGGTTTCAACATCTGTTATCACTTCAACACACACTACTTCAACACACACCACAACCACTGCCTTACCACCATCACCATCACCACCAAAAACAACCTCACCACCATCGCCTCCTGCCAAAAAGCAGAAGACAACAGATGTTACAACATCTGATGTAATGACAACAGTGGTTGAAACACCAGTTGTTTCAACAGCTGTTAGTCAATCACAAACCACTGCCACTCAAATCACCACCACTGATCCACCCAAAACATCATCTGCCTCTCCTAAAATAAAAAGGAGAAGGATTTTCATACCAGATGATGATTCACCATCACCACCACCAACATCTTCAATATCTCTATCACTTGTTACAATACCCAAACCTGTTCCTCTCCCATCAGCACCAATACAACAATCAATCCCTGTCATTACTCCTGCAGGTGTCCAATTTCCTCTAGAACTTGAAGCAGTTAGAGAAGAGATCAAATCCTTCTACTATGAGGATGACCCTGCTAAAAGGAAGTTGCCATCAGTCAAAGGATATTCAAGGCCAAACAATATTGAAGAATATTTGAAAATCAAAGCTAAACAGGCAGAGGATATCTCAAAAAGAAATGCACAAGGAAAATCTGATAGGGAAATTCAGCAGAATTACCAATTCTTGCTCACACAAGTCAGATCCTTAGAGCAATTTGCAAAAAATGTATGTCAACAGATCTCAGAGAGAGCAGATGAAACTTTGAGAAAAGACTACATTGAAAGCATTATGGCAACCAAGAAGTACAAGGGAGAGAAGCACATGTACAAGGAGTGGACCATTCCTGAGCTTGAACAAGAAGCAGCCAAGATTCAAGAAATGATAAACAAAAAGGTCAAACACACTCCTCCTGATTGGTCAAAATACAAAAAGAAAGTGCCTGAAAAATCACTTGAGCTGAAGAGAATGAAAGAGGAGTTAGTTGCTGCTGATTATGGGTCTAAACATCAAGTGGCAAGATGGAAAGAAGATATAGTCAGGGCCACCTACAAAAGGTTGGAGGAATTAAGGAAGAAAGATCCCACAGTTCCTCAAAAGCCTGACTATCCTGAAGCAGAGGTTTCAAAAAGACCATCAAAGCTGCAAATCAGGAGAGCCACTGCTCCAGCTGGTGCAGCCATCTATCAAAGAAGGCCATGCAAACAGTTGGGTGGTGAAACCATCCAAGAGCTGATAAAAGGATATGCCCTTGTAAAAGAAGGCATAAAGAAAATGATTATAGAAACTCTTGGTTTGGATCAAACTGCAAGTGCTACTCAGTCAGTCATCAATAGGCCAGCTTCACCAAACACCTCATCAAATAAAAATCTCCCAAGAAACCCACCAGGCTCAAAAGTACTAAAGTGGGAAACTTACAAACAGACCCATGTATTGACTATGTTCAGGTCTGGTGGAGTAGTGAAGAAAATAACAAGGGAACAAGCTCTTGGCCTGAGTCTTGAAGATATGCAGGATCTCCTTGATCTTCCACTTGGTAGGGATGAAGATGACACAGATGCCCTAGACTTTGAGTTACAACTTAAAGGTCAGATAAGGGAACCGTTGATGAGGCAATAAAGTTCCACAATAATGAGGAGTTTTGGCATTATCTGTTCCAGGGGGGATTGTTGGGATTGAACCCTATCAAAGGAACAGATAATTAAAGCCAAAACTGGATCAGAGTAGTGGATCCAGAATAAGCAGATGTTACATACAAGTCTCTCCCCTTGAAAGTGGTTTCAACATCTGCTGACCTCCTATCTACTGATCGTGCAAACTGCTGACCTACAAACTGCTGATCAAGTAAAGGCCTGATGGAAGACTAAAGCTTTGCTGTTCAATCTACTGCCTTGAGTCAAGCACTGCTGATCCGGACAAGTACTGCTGGGTTCACAGCAGTGGAAGGATACAGCAGTTATTTAGATGTCTTTTATGTAATGAAATGTAATAGCAGTAGTTAGCATAGCAGTGTTTGTATTGATCATAGGTTAGAGTTTGTTAGGAGATTAGATGTCACTTTCATGGTGACGTCAGCTTAGATGCTTAGTGGTTTGCTAGTGCCTATAAATAGAACAGTGCTCTGTACTGTTCTATTAGCTCTTTGCAAAATTCTCTTCCTGCACGAACAAACACTGAGCTCTGGCTGAGGGGGAGTTTGTATTCAGCATTGCATTGTAATCGTAATTGAAATAAATTCAATCTTTCGGTTCTTTGTGAAAAACGTTTGATCAAAGCAATACTCTCGTTTGATTGTGTGTAAAGTTTGTTTCCATCTTAATTCCGCTGCACAACTCACTCATCTTCATCTCATTCAAACGTAAAAACACAATCAAAACCAAACTTAGATCCAACACCATATATCCGAGAGATGTTACCCACGATATAAGCAAGTTTGAATTTAGGTTTATATCTCGTCACAATCTACTAAATGTGCAAAAACCTACTGGCATATCATCAGTGAGACCGTTTATCACATTTTTCTTTCCATTTCTTTAGCATGCTGTGATCGTCCAACTGATGTACTATCATTTCCTCTTTTTGACAACAAAACTCATTTTTGATTTTATCATGTTTTTTACTTTTACAAATTTTCTAATGTTTTTGGATTTTCTGAAATTTTTACTCCCCCTAAAATGCAAACACATTTTAGGAAATTTGAAAACAAACTATACAATAAACAATCAGAACTCCCCCTCACAACAAACTATTTTCCCATTGTGATTTCAAAACACTTAAGTTTGTTTTAATCAAATGGTTTTTCCGGAAAATTAGTTTTGTTGATTTTCAAACCACCTGTAGGTTAGGGGATAAACTCATCATTTGTTCTCCAAAATACCACTTGTAAGTATGGTCCAATCAAGTTCAACTTAATGACCTTGATTAACCATTTGAAGATGAAAACCTTTTTCAACCACTTGCAGGTTCACTCACCAACCAACATCACTTGTAAATCAAAATATAACAATTTAAAGATATCACCTGTAGATTTACCAACCGAACCTTTCAAGAATGATGTCGATTCCTGCTCCACGCTTACCAACCTAGGAGCTCTGGCAAGTCACACTTGTACCAATTTTTAATTATCAAAAACATTTGAATGATGCCGATTCATGCTCCACTATTACCAACTTGGGAGCTCCGGCAAGTCAGGATTTTCAGTTAGGAAAAACTTTCCCCCATGTAACAACTGTGCTTGTAATCACTATGAACAGTTCTGTTATCAATAAAACAATGTTATTTGATCCCAATGTTTGTTTTGTTATGTTATACATATTTCATGTTTTGACTTTTATGTAATTTCAAACTCTACATCGCTTTCTGGAGAATTATACGCAAACTAGTGCGTAAACGTACTCAGTTTAATGCGAGAAATACTCTGGAACATCAACATATACTCAACATACCTTAAACAACCTTTACATAACTTAGAAATAAGTTTTGAAGGCTTTGGTATGGCAAAAATAAGTTAATTCGCTTACAGGGACTAAATATGACAAACTGCGAAAGTATGTCAATTTGAACTGTAACGAACATTCCGGAACATAACCATAAGTTAAACACACCTTAAATATCCTTGACATAGCTTAGAAATAGGTTTTGAGGGGTTCGGTGTGCTAAAATAAACTTTTGGGACATTCAGGGACTAAAAGTGTCAAAAAGTGCACAAGTTTGCATTTTCACGCATAACTTACGTTCTGAATACATCTGGACATCCAAAAATTTATGGAAGCATGACTACATTTTATTTTAGTGTTCGCCTTAAGAAAAATCCATTCGTTGCGTCATTTGGATCGTTTTTCGCGCTTATGCGCATTCCGTCGTAATTAAGCGAACATCGCGTTCGTACGACCAAACGAACCATCATCCGGCATATTTTTGAACATGTTTTGAGTTCCCTATACTTTAACTTCATTTTAGAGCCTTGAAATGAGGTTAACGGGGTTCAAACGCATCGAAAATCGCTTAAAACACGTACAGGGGCCATTTCTGCAAAATCTGCCAAAACAGGGGCCTAGCGTGACGCGAGGGTCCTTAGCGTCACGCGAGCCCCTATCTGGACCAGATTCAGTGTTTTTATCACAAGTTGCAACCAATTAAACCACAACCACATGTTTGCAACTTGCTTAATCACTAAGATTAGGAGCATATGTGGCTCCATAACCTTTGTGACAAGTGTACGCACGAGATTAAGGCACGATAATCGACAAACGATCCTAACGGTGGTGCATATCCTATAAATACCCATCCACCCTCAACCCCAAAAACCCACAAATCTGATTAAGAAAGCTCTAAGTTGGAACCTTCGTTTCATACCTGAGCTATTTTGATCTGGGTTAGCATTCGGGGACCCTTCGTAAGTATTCTTTCGTTCTTTTCCTTATTTTACTGCTTTTCGAGTCAGAAAGTCAAACTTTGTTTGACTTTCAGCGTTGACCAGTAATGGTCAATGCGAAGTTCGTTAGAACTTCGCAACGTGATTGTAATCACGATGGTCATAGTCCCTTGGGACTATGCCTACTGATTACCACGTTGTCTAGGGTCGTAGGGTAAGCGATCTAATAAATCGCTTATACCTCGAACCCGACCCAGTTTGGTCGATCATTAGGATCCGACCAAATACATTAGGTGACCATAGTGTAGGGAATAACCTTCCGAGGTTATACCTTATGGTCACGGCGTTTAAGTAGTTGTATGATAGGTAGTTTATATGCCTTAGGTAAATTACCAAAATACCCTTTTCATACATAATTGGTAATTTAGCATATGTAACCTAAACTTTTGCCACATAACTGATTATTTAACATGTTTAGGCATATAATACTTGTCATAGGACTAGTTAGGCGGTCCGAACGCGTTTCACGCGCACGACGCGTTAAAGTAGCATAAGCTTCCTAAACGGGTCGTAATGGGTCGTAAACAATTATGTTAAGTTTCATTTAGCATGTAGGCTTTGTTAAACCATATCACGTGAGTTCCGACACTCATTTGGTTTACAAACCCTAATGCTACCCAGTCTTCCGAGATAGGTCCGGTTTATTAACATAGTTACCTATATTAGGTGCCGTTTGATTCCGAGATCTTTAGCGTTGCTTGGTGATTATCTTTATACAACTGAGCAATCTCAAGTGAGTACATAGACCCCTCTTTTACTGTTTTCCAAACTGTTTTGGGGTGGAACACATGTGCCTACTTGTTACTTTCATGCTTTCCTGTTTTCACATCATATACCGGCTATGTTTGTTAGTACACTATAGTACATGATTTCATTACATTTCCTGCTAGGTGTGCCCATTGTGTGCATTACTTAGTACATTGTTTTACATGACATTTCCTGCTAGGTGTGCCCATTGTGTGCATTACTTAGTACATTGTTTTACATGACATTTCATGCTAGGTGTGCCCATTGTGTGCATTACTTAGTACATCGTTTTACATGACATTTCATGCTAGGTGTGCCCATTGTGTGCATTACTTAGTACATTGTTTTACATGACATTTCATGCTAGGTGTGCCCATTGTGTGCATTACTTAGTACATCGTTTTACATGACATTTCATGCTAGGTGTGCCCATTGTGTGCATTACTTAGTACATTGTTTTACATGACATTTCCTGCTAGGTGTGCCCATTGTGTGCATTACTTAGTACATCGTTTTACATGACATTTCACGCTATGTATGTTCATTTGATTACATACTTAGTACATTGTTTTCTCATGCTCACATTTTGTTATGACATTTGGTTTGTTTACATGGGACAATATATCCATTAACATTAGCTACGCCGTTCGTTAGTAGGTAGTGGTACCATAGGAATTGACAACTCCCGTTCCGGACATCCCAGGGTAAGGGGACAGAAAGGAATGACCGAATTCGTTGACATTAAGACAGATAGACCTTTAATTTGTTTAAAGGGTTTTATCACCACAGTCGCCAGGCTTGGATGTATGCATATTCACAATACCACATAAATGTTCATATTAAATAGTTGCATGCATTTACACAAAACATAGCTTTGATTTAAACCAAGTTTTACTTCAATACTTTGTTTTCGTGCATATGGTTTAGTTGAGACATTTCGCTTGCCATACATGACATTTTGACATAGACATTTGACATGGATATTTGACATAGACATTTGACATGGATATTTGACATAGACATTTGACATGGATATTTGACATAGACATTTGACATGAATTACATCTTGACATAAACACTTTGACATATTATTCAATACAATTGACATTTGGGTTAAACATAGACTTCTTACATTGTTTGGTTTGGTTTGATTAAGTGATTAAGTAACGATGCGTGTGTAATATGATACAAGCATGGTGGATACGCCGCTGGTACTTCCTATATATAAGTGTTTGTATGATATTACATGGCGTAACGTTATTTGAATCATTTCAGTTTGAGACATAGAACATTTTATACAAATAACATACTTTTCACAAGACATTGATTTACAAACAACTTATCTTATACAAACACACTTTTACATGGTCATCTATTTAACCTGACATTTACTTATACATATCATCTGATCTTATTGTTTTCAAATGATTTACAAGACAAAGCAAATAACAAGGTTCATGATTAAACATTTTTCTTAAACTCAAGTCATGAATCCTATTTTCGCAAAACCTATGTATCTCACAGGCATTTTTATGCTGACGTACCTATTTTCACATGTGTTTTCAGGTGCTTTTCCATAGGATGTTGATCATGATACTAGGGCGGACCTGTGCCTTAGAGACTTTAAAAGATGATAGACTATGTTTAATTATGTTCTGAACTCGTTAATTTCCTGTTTGAAACAATGTAACACCCTTTGTTAATAAATAAATAAAACTTTGTATGCCATGGTTATGAGACAATTAATTCTGTCGCAACACGCCCCGATGTTTCCGCCGCGATTTGTTGTTTTACGCGGTCGGGGTGTGACAGAAGAGTTGGTATCAGAGCCAATGGTTATAGGGAATTAGGTTATTAGTAATGCTTTGACGTAGACTATAACTTTTCTAGGAACCTAACACAAGTTACCTTGTGTTTAGATCTTAAAACATGTACATCACCTATCCTTAGGTGATTAACAAAACAAGGAACCAAATTATTTTCTGAAACGATTTTTGAAAAACAATCATCTGTTTTTGAATAAATTTTTACAAGGTTTTGAACCCTCAATTGTAAGGTTTTGAACCCTCTGTTTTATGGTTTTGAACCCTTTTCAAGTTTGGTTTTGGCCTTGTGCCTTCTAATTTTCAAAAATCCCGTCAAACGTTTTGGGTTTTAAATAATGTGAACATGTGCAAACTGGAAGGGTGAATGCCTGTATTCTGGGTTTTCTGTCTAGGCAAGCACTTCGTATACATCTCAACCAGACGCGAGACCAGTTGTGCTTACCTGGGAATTCTTGGGATGAGTGTTCACTTATAGGCGAGCATGTCTTCATTATACATTATTTTGACCCATTTACTTTGATTAGTCACTGTGTGTCGTTTGTTTGCTTTGTGATACGGACGAATGACCACCATCTATGCTGTTTGCAATTCTTGTTTTTATCATCTCATTCTTTTCATCAAATCATCTCACTCGTTTCTTTTCATGTTTTCCTCTGTTAGAATGCCTCCTCGACGCGAGAACCAGATAGCTACTGCCGAGCTGGCAGAAATTATTGCGCAGCAGATGGCTGCCCAATTCCCAAATCTCTTTGCTCTATGGCAACAAGCCAACAACAACAACAATGGTCCGTGCAAATACAAGGATTTTAACCAGGCTAAACCACTCAAGTTTAGTGGTTCTGAGGGAGCGACTGGGCTTCTTCAGTGGTTCGAGAGCATAGAGAATACTTTTCGCCATGTGCAGTGTCCGGATAATCGCAAGGTCGAGTTCTCCTCGAGCGTATTTCAGAAGAGGGCTTTGACATGGTGGAACGGGGTTATGAGAGACCAAGGTGCAGAAGTTGCTCTCGCACAGACATGGGCTGAACTTAGAGCCCTTATGATGAGGGAATTCTGTCCTCGTCATGAACAGCGAGCGTTGGAGAAAGAGTTTGATGTTTTGAAGCAAGATAGTGGTGAGCACAGGGCTTATACTGATCGGTTTGAAGAATTGAGTCTGCTTTGCCCAACAATGGTCACCCCACTCGACAAGGCTATCGAGAGATACATCGATGGCCTACCTGACTCGGTACAAGACATTCTTACTGGTAGTAACCCTGCCACACTTCGTCAGGCGATCGAGTTATCTGCGACATTGACTGAGTCGCAGATCAGGAAGAACAAGTTACACCGGAAGGGTGACAAGGGCAAGAAGCAGTCGGCTGACAAGGAAGATAGCAAGAAAGGTCAAAACTTGAATGGAAAGAACTCTGGTTCTTCGAAGAGGTCAAAGAAGCGTAAGGCTTCTCAAAATTTTGCTATCACTGCCCAAGCTAATCAGGCAGCTCTCAACCAACCTGCACAGCTTCCAGCAAAGAAACCCTATACAGGGAATGCACCTTTGTGCAATAGATGCAACAGTCACCACCAGCCGCAACTTCCATGCCGTTTCTGTACTAACTGTGGGAAATCAGGCCATCTCGCCAATGTTTGTCGATCTGCTCAGAATCCCGCGGTTCAGAACCCGGCTCAACAAGTTGCTCAGCCTCCTGCTCCGCAACAGGGTCAAGCTGCACGACCACAATACCCACCGGGTGCTTGTTATAATTGTGGGGATCTGACCCACTATAGAAACCGGTGCCCAAGGCTAGCCAACCAGAACCAGAACCAGAATCCAGCTCCCGCTCAAGGCCGAGTTTTTAACATGAATGCCCAAGAGGCACAGGCTGACGATAATGTGGTGAACGGTACGTTCTTTATTAATAATCAGCCTGCATCTGTTCTTTTCGATTCCGGTGCCGATAAGAGTTTCGTGTCTTTGTCTTTTGAGCCTATGCTTCGCGTGTCTAGAACGAAACTAGGCAAATCTTTGACAGTAGAGGTTGCTAGTGGTGAACCCATTATTCTTGATTCTGTTCTTCGCAACTGCCAGTTGAACCTAAATGATCATCTTTTTCCTATTGACCTCGCGCCTATGCAACTTGGAAGCTTCGACGTTATTGTGGGAATGGATTGGTTATCCAAGCATCACGCAGAGATAGTTTGTTCTAAGAAGATTGTTCGTGTGCCGCTTTCGACAGGCGAGATCCTGCAAGTTCAAGGTGAGAAGCCTACCAGTGGTCTCAAACTCATGTCTTGTTTTAAAGCTCGGAAGTATCTGCAGAAGAACTATGTGGCTTTCTTAGCACATGTTACAGAAGATAAAGGCAAGGGTAAGGCTATTTCAGATATTCCTGTCGTTCGGGATTATTCTGAAGTATTCCCTGAAGACTTACCTGGTCTACCTCCAGCACGCCAAGTCGAGTTCCGCATTGATCTCGTACCTGGTGCAAACCCCATTGCCAGAGCTCCATATCGTCTTGCACCGTCGGAGATGCAAGAGTTGTCTAAACAGCTTCAGGAGCTCTCTGACAAAGGTTTTATACGTCCTAGTTTTTCACCTTGGGGTGCTCCCGTTCTTTTTGTCAAGAAGAAGGATGGATCCTTTAGGATGTGTATCGATTATCGTGAGCTTAACAAGCTTACCATCAAGAATCGATATCCTCTACCTCGCATCGACGACCTCTTTGATCAGTTACAAGGTGCTTCTTATTTTTCGAAGATCGATCTGCGTTCCGGGTATCATCAACTTCGGGTGCAAGAAGAAGATATTCCGAAGACAGCATTCCGTACTCGTTATGGACATTACGAGTTCACAGTCATGCCATTCGGTTTGACTAATGCTCCTGCTGTTTTCATGGACTTAATGAATAGGGTCTGCAAACCTTATTTGGATCAGTTCGTCATTGTTTTTATTGACGATATCTTGATTTACTCTAAGACGCGAGCTGATCACGAGCAGCATCTTCGTCTTACTCTGGAACTCCTGAAGAAAGAGCAACTTTTCGCCAAATTCTCCAAGTGCGAATTTTGGCTTAAAGAAGTTCAATTTTTGGGACACATTATCAACGAACGAGGTGTTCATGTAGATCCCTCCAAGATCAGTGCGATTAAGGATTGGGATACGCCTACTACTCCTACTGAAGTTCGTTCATTTCTTGGTCTAGCGGGTTATTATCGCCGCTTCATTGAAAACTTCTCTAAGATTGCAGTTCCTCTAACTGCTCTAACTCAGAAGAAAATGCCCTTTTACTGGGGATTCAGACAAGAGGAAGCTTTTCAACACCTGAAGCAGAAGCTTTGCGATGCGCCTGTCCTATCATTGCCTGAGGGTGATGATGATTTTGTTGTGTATTGTGATGCATCTAAATTGGGTCTTGGCTGTGTTCTTATGCAAAGGAACAAAGTCATAGCCTATGCATCAAGACAATTGAAGATACATGAGAAGAACTACACCACTCATGATCTTGAGTTGGGTGCAGTTGTCTTTGCTCTCAAGATCTGGAGACACTATTTGTACGGTACAAAATGTGTGGTTTTCACTGACCACAAAAGTCTTCAGCATATCTTCAACCAGAAAGAACTCAACATGAGACAACGACGTTGGGTTGAGCTTTTAAACGACTATGACTGCGAAATTCGCTACCATCCTGGTAAGGCGAATGTCGTGGCTGATGCATTGAGTCGTAAGGAACGTACTAAGCTTCATTGTGTACGCGTTCAATCTGTTATTCAAGCTCGATCTGATATTCAAGAACGCATTTCTCAAGCTCAGCAATCTTGTGTTTCACAGGGTTTAATGGATAAGGAATTTCCTTATCACATAACACCTGCTCTGGAACTAAAGGACAATGGGTCATATTACTTCATGGACCGTTTGTGGGTCCCAAGCCAGGATGATCTTTGTACCTTGCTTATGGATGAAGCCCATAAGTCTCGTTATTCTATTCATCCGGGCTCAGATAAAATGTATAAGGATCTTCGTATTCACTATTGGTGGCCTGGTATGAAGAAAGACATTGCCTTATACGTATCCAAATGCCTTACTTGTCTAAAGGTCAAGGCTGAACATCAGCGTCCTTCTGGTTTATTGGAGCAACCGGAGATCCCAGTTTGGAAATGGGAAAACATTACTATGGATCTTGTTACCAAACTCCCACGCACAAAGAAAGGTCATGATGCCATTTGGGTAGTCGTTGATCGTCTTACAAAGTCAGCACATTTCTTGCCAATCCGCGAGGATTTTCCTACTGACAGACTTGCTCAAATCTATGTAGATGAAATTGTAGCTCGACATGGTGTTCCTTTGAACATCATTTCTGACAGAGATGCTCGTTTCACTTCTCATTTTTGGAGAACCATGCAATCTGCTATGGGGACCCAACTTAATCTGAGCACAGCTTATCATCCGCAAACGGATGGTCAATCTGAGAGAACAATCCAGACTCTGGAGGATATGCTAAGAGCTTGTGTGATCGATTTTGGTGGTAGCTGGGATTCACATCTTAAATTGATTGAATTCTCCTACAACAACAGTTATCACACTAGCATCGGAATGGCTCCTTTCGAAGCTCTCTATGGTCGAAAATGTCGTTCACCAGTCTGCTGGAATGAGATTGGCGAGGCTCAACTTACTGGACCTGCCCTCATTTTAGAGACAACTGACAAGGTCAAGAAAGTTCGTGATAACCTTCAGGCAGCTAGAAACCATCAGAAGATTTACGCGGACCCAAAACGCAAAGCCTTTGAATTTCAAGTCGGTGATCGAGTATTACTTAAGGTCTCACCTTGGAAAGGTGTGATCAGATTTGGAAAGAAAGGAAAACTTGCACCTAGATACGTTGGACCATTCAAGATCGTCGAAAGAATCGGAAAGGTAGCCTACAGACTTGAGTTACCTCCTGAACTGGGAAATGTTCATCCAACTTTTCACGTATCAAATCTCAAGAAGTGTACAGCTGATGAGAACTTCTCCATACCGCTTGACGAAATTCATGTTGGCAAAACACTGAAATTTGTTGAGAAACCAGTGGAAATCATGGAACGTGAAGTCAAGTGGCTCAAACGCAAGCGCATTCCTTTGGTCAAAGTTCGCTGGGAAGCTAAACGTGGACCTGAGTTTACTTGGGAACGCGAAGACCAAATGAAAGCGAAATATCCACATCTTTTTCCACGAGTTCCCTCTAAATAAATTTCGGGACGAAATTTCCACAAGTAGGGGAGACTGTAACAACTGTGCTTGTAATCACTATGAACAGTTCTGTTATCAATAAAACAATGTTATTTGATCCCAATGTTTGTTTTGTTATGTTATACATATTTCATGTTTTGACTTTTATGTAATTTCAAACTCTACATCGCTTTCTGGAGAATTATACGCAAACTAGTGCGTAAACGTACTCAGTTTAATGCGAGAAATACTCCGGAACATCAACATATACTCAACATACCTTAAACAACCTTTACATAACTTAGAAATAAGTTTTGAAGGCTTTGGTATGGCAAAAATAAGTTAATTCGCTTACAGGGACTAAATATGACAAACTGCGAAAGTATGTCAATTTGAACTGTAACGAACATTCCGGAACATAACCATAAGTTAAACACACCTTAAATATCCTTGACATAGCTTAGAAATAGGCTTTGAGGGGTTCGGTGTGCTAAAATAAACTTTTGGGACATTCAGGGACTAAAAGTGTCAAAAAGTGCACAAGTTTGCATTTTCACGCATAACTTACGTTCTGAATACATCTGGACATCCAAAAATTTATGGAAGCATGACTACATTTTATTTTAGTGTTCGCCTTAAGAAAAATCCATTCGTTGCGTCATTTGGATCGTTTTTCGCGCTTATGCGCATTCCGTCGTAATTAAGCGAACATCGCGTTCGTACGACCAAACGAACCATCATCCGGCATATTTTTGAACATGTTTTGAGTTCCCTATACTTTAACTTCATTTTAGAGCCTTGAAATGAGGTTAACGGGGTTCAAACGCATCGAAAATCGCTTAAAACACGTACAGGGGCCATTTCTGCAAAATCTGCCAAAACAGGGGCCTAGCGTGACGCGAGGGTCCTTAGCGTCACGCGAGCCCCTATCTGGACCAGATTCAGTGTTTTTATCACAAGTTGCAACCAATTAAACCACAACCACATGTTTGCAACTTGCTTAATCACTAAGATTAGGAGCATATGTGGCTCCATAACCTTTGTGACAAGTGTACGCACGAGATTAAGGCACGATAATCGACAAACGATCCTAACGGTGGTGCATATCCTATAAATACCCATCCACCCTCAACCCCAAAAACCCACAAATCTGATTAAGAAAGCTCTAAGTTGGAACCTTCGTTTCATACCTGAGCTATTTTGATCTGGGTTAGCATTCGGGGACCCTTCGTAAGTATTCTTTCGTTCTTTTCCTTATTTTACTGCTTTTCGAGTCAGAAAGTCAAACTTTGTTTGACTTTCAGCGTTGACCAGTAATGGTCAATGCGAAGTTCGTTAGAACTTCGCAACGTGATTGTAATCACGATGGTCATAGTCCCTTGGGACTATGCCTACTGATTACCACGTTGTCTAGGGTCGTAGGGTAAGCGATCTAATAAATCGCTTATACCTCGAACCCGACCCAGTTTGGTCGATCATTAGGATCCGACCAAATACATTAGGTGACCATAGTGTAGGGAATAACCTTCCGAGGTTATACCTTATGGTCACGGCGTTTAAGTAGTTGTATGATAGGTAGTTTATATGCCTTAGGTAAATTACCAAAATACCCTTTTCATACATAATTGGTAATTTAGCATATGTAACCTAAACTTTTGCCACATAACTGATTATTTAACATGTTTAGGCATATAATACTTGTCATAGGACTAGTTAGGCGGTCCGAACGCGTTTCACGCGCACGACGCGTTAAAGTAGCATAAGCTTCCTAAACGGGTCGTAATGGGTCGTAAACAATTATGTTAAGTTTCATTTAGCATGTAGGCTTTGTTAAACCATATCACGTGAGTTCCGACACTCATTTGGTTTACAAACCCTAATGCTACCCAGTCTTCCGAGATAGGTCCGGTTTATTAACATAGTTACCTATATTAGGTGCCGTTTGATTCCGAGATCTTTAGCGTTGCTTGGTGATTATCTTTATACAACTGAGCAATCTCAAGTGAGTACATAGACCCCTCTTTTACTGTTTTCCAAACTGTTTTGGGGTGGAACACATGTGCCTACTTGTTACTTTCATGCTTTCCTGTTTTCACATCATATACCGGCTATGTTTGTTAGTACACTATAGTACATGATTTCATTACATTTCCTGCTAGGTGTGCCCATTGTGTGCATTACTTAGTACATTGTTTTACATGACATTTCCTGCTAGGTGTGCCCATTGTGTGCATTACTTAGTACATTGTTTTACATGACATTTCATGCTAGGTGTGCCCATTGTGTGCATTACTTAGTACATCGTTTTACATGACATTTCATGCTAGGTGTGCCCATTGTGTGCATTACTTAGTACATTGTTTTACATGACATTTCATGCTAGGTGTGCCCATTGTGTGCATTACTTAGTACATCGTTTTACATGACATTTCATGCTAGGTGTGCCCATTGTGTGCATTACTTAGTACATTGTTTTACATGACATTTCCTGCTAGGTGTGCCCATTGTGTGCATTACTTAGTACATCGTTTTACATGACATTTCACGCTATGTATGTTCATTTGATTACATACTTAGTACATTGTTTTCTCATGCTCACATTTTGTTATGACATTTGGTTTGTTTACATGGGACAATATATCCATTAACATTAGCTACGCCGTTCGTTAGTAGGTAGTGGTACCATAGGAATTGACAACTCCCGTTCCGGACATCCCAGGGTAAGGGGACAGAAAGGAATGACCGAATTCGTTGACATTAAGACAGATAGACCTTTAATTTGTTTAAAGGGTTTTATCACCACAGTCGCCAGGCTTGGATGTATGCATATTCACAATACCACATAAATGTTCATATTAAATAGTTGCATGCATTTACACAAAACATAGCTTTGATTTAAACCAAGTTTTACTTCAATACTTTGTTTTCGTGCATATGGTTTAGTTGAGACATTTCGCTTGCCATACATGACATTTTGACATAGACATTTGACATGGATATTTGACATAGACATTTGACATGGATATTTGACATAGACATTTGACATGGATATTTGACATAGACATTTGACATGAATTACATCTTGACATAAACACTTTGACATATTATTCAATACAATTGACATTTGGGTTAAACATAGACTTCTTACATTGTTTGGTTTGGTTTGATTAAGTGATTAAGTAACGATGCGTGTGTAATATGATACAAGCATGGTGGATACGCCGCTGGTACTTCCTATATATAAGTGTTTGTATGATATTACATGGCGTAACGTTATTTGAATCATTTCAGTTTGAGACATAGAACATTTTATACAAATAACATACTTTTCACAAGACATTGATTTACAAACAACTTATCTTATACAAACACACTTTTACATGGTCATCTATTTAACCTGACATTTACTTATACATATCATCTGATCTTATTGTTTTCAAATGATTTACAAGACAAAGCAAATAACAAGGTTCATGATTAAACATTTTTCTTAAACTCAAGTCATGAATCCTATTTTCGCAAAACCTATGTATCTCACAGGCATTTTTATGCTGACGTACCTATTTTCACATGTGTTTTCAGGTGCTTTTCCATAGGATGTTGATCATGATACTAGGGCGGACCTGTGCCTTAGAGACTTTAAAAGATGATAGACTATGTTTAATTATGTTCTGAACTCGTTAATTTCCTGTTTGAAACAATGTAACACCCTTTGTTAATAAATAAATAAAACTTTGTATGCCATGGTTATGAGACAATTAATTCTGTCGCAACACGCCCCGATGTTTCCGCCGCGATTTGTTGTTTTACGCGGTCGGGGTGTGACACCCCAAGCCTGACCATCCTTGGGAGATTCTGGGACACATCTATCCCACCAGCATTTTGATTTGTAAAAATCTTTTGCACTTTTAACCTTCCCATCAACCATCTTCCCGAAAATATGTTTAACCTTTCCATTAAAAGCCTTTTCAGCATCAAATTCTTTGTTACCAACAAAGAATTGACCTGAAATCTCAGTTTTACCAACCTTCAACTTCAAATTTTCCTTCGACAACTTGGGAAATTTTTCATCGTTCACCTCAGGAACGGAATTATCAACCTTTTTCTCAACACATGACTCCTCTGATTTTATGGAATCAGATTCATTGTCAGAACTTCTTTCAGATTTTATAACCCATTTTTGTTTGTTTAAATCAACTCTTCTTTTGTAAAAACGTTTTGAACTTTCACCTTCTTCGGAAGTTGAATTTTCAAACACTTTCGATTTCTCAGTTGATTGTTTCTTCTCAAAGACAAGTTTTTCTTTCAGTTTTGAGTTAGAAGTAACTTCCTGTTTTGTGTTGTTGGACTGTTGGCAATTCCAAGCAATATGTCCAGTCTTTTGACACTTGAAACAGGTTCTTCTATCAACTCTCTGAGCAAACTTTTTCACATTTTTCTTGACTTCAGCAAGAAACTCTTGATTTGATTGTTTCCAGAATGGTTTCTTCTGCTCTTCTTTAGAACTTCCTCCTGAAACAAATTTTGTTTTTGGTTTATAATTTTTCTCATAGTTTTCTGGGGGAATGAAACCAAGACCTTGCTTTTTGAAATTACCATTGTGGTTTGGTTTCTTTCGATAACCAGAACCATAACTGTAACCCTTTTTCTTGTTCAATCTCTGTTGAACTCTTGAAGTGTACTTCTTAGGTTTTTCAGCAAGATTTAAATCTTTTATTTCAGAAATATTAATTTCTGTTAATTTGAAAACCTGTTTGATCATTTCAGTTTTGACACTTCTTATTGGGAATTCCTCATCAGAATATAATTTGTCTGAATCATTCAAAGTATATGCTACTTTGATTGGTCCGTCATTCAAATTAGATTTTGATAACAGGAATTCTTTATTGTAAACCCTTTTAACCGGTGAACTCGGACTCTTTTCTGACAAACTCGGACTATCAGACTCAGACTCCGGTTTTGACTCTTCATCCATATCTAACACCTGATCGACCACTTTCTTTAATAACTCGGACTCATGATCAGTGTCAGACGCTGTGAATGTGACATCAATATTGTCTGGTAATTCATCAATGATTTTAGAATTTAACTTGATGTTGACTGCCTTTTTTAGACGCTCCTCGTTAGGATTCCTGGGAGAATAACTTTCATGGATCGGGGGCGGACATCTGTTATACTTGACACTTTGTTTCTTACCAGTATCAGTATCTTCAGTCTTTTTCTCCATGAATGCTTCAAGACCTGCCACAATAGGATAAACACGATCAATCAAATAATCACAAGTAGTGTAACTCAACAGTAATCGTTTAATCCTTTCACTTTCAATCTTTTCGAGTTCTACTTCTTTCTTCAACTGTGCACAATCTTCAATATACTCATTAATGACGCTCTGCTTTCTCATTAATGCTGCGCTCATTTTTGTCATTGCATTTTCAATTTCTGAATTCGTTCTCTTTAAACTATCAACTGTTTTGTTCAGCACATCATACGATTCCTTCACATACTTTACATCAGACAGTAAATCTTCTTTAATCTTCTCAAGTTCAACAATCTTCTTATCTTTCTCCTCACAAACTTGGTAAGATTTTAAACATTTCAAACATGGTTTTTCAACTTCAACCACCTTTTCAACTATCTTTTCAACTTCAACGACTTTCTCAACTTCAACAATCTTTTCTACCTCGACGATTTTCTCAACTTCAACCAGTTTTTCAACTTCGACTACTTTTTCAACCTCAACCAGTTTTTCAACTTCAACAATCTTTTCTACAACTTTCTCAGTCACTTGATCACTACTAGCTTCTCCAGTTTCTGTCTTTGCTTTTTCATCAGCAAGGATTTTTTCTGCTTCCAGCTCTTTCTTCAATCTGGCTATCTTCTTCTGATACAGTAGCTCAACTTTATCTGCAAAAAACAAATTAAAACTAGTAGGATCTATGCCTTTTCTAGCTTTGTTGAGATGTTCTTCCTCATCATCGGTATCCACATCACTTCCAATATCTGAAAAAATCGGGATTCTTTTCTCACTAGTCTCATCTTCACCCAGAATTCTAGCAACAAGACCTGATCCTGATGGAATGTATTTATCCCAACTGAACCCTTCAGCAACAAATTCATCATCTTGATCAATGATACCAAAATAAGCTTTTTTATTTGCATCTTCAATCATTTTCCTTTTGTCATCCACAATTGGTCGAGCATGTGCAGTTTGTGGTACCTTTTGTTGAGTAATCTGATGAAAAATTGATTTCTGATAATAATTGTTCTTTTCTTGATTCCCGGTTGCTTCTTGGTTTTTGCATTCTCGTTTAAAATGACCTTTTCCTTTGCAATGAAAACAAGTGACTTTCGATTTGTCAAAACCCAGTGGAGAAGTAGCCATTCCTCCAAACTCATCTCTACCAGTAATTTGTTGAAACTTTTCTGCCCTCCTCCAAGCACTAGCTAAACACCATTTCACATCCATCAACTCAAGTTCCTCTGCATCAATTTGGTCATAATCTTCTTTTGTAAGCATCGGATTTCCAATCTTGCCATCAATCAAACCTTCATAAGATTCCAACATAGCAACGAGTGATGCCATGTGTTGCTTGGCTATTTCTGGAGATAAATTTTGACCCTTTTGAATGTTCAATGTGACATTGCACTGCAGATTTGTTGAATTCTGTTGTTGAGGACTTGATGTTTTAAAATTTGGATCAAAGCTTGAATATGCAGATGAAGATCCACCACTCTATGTCACATTACTACCCTTTGTTTCAGATGAACTGTCAGCACTATAACCAGTTTGGATTTTTGGGCTAGAACTGGGGGTAGTTTCAAACTTGTTCCCTCTGCAATACAAACTGACATCTTGTTGAGCATTTGGATTTGTCATGATAGCAGTTTTCTGAATATCCAATTCCTGCTCTTCAATTTTCTGAATGAACTGTGCCAAATTCATACTCTCAGACTTCCTCATGTGTTTCACAATCATCAAATAAGTTCCCCACTTATGCTGTGGTAGTGCTTCAGCTAACTTATCAACCCACTCATCATCATCTTTCTCAATTTTAAATCTTCCCATTTCTAATACCAGATGACAATATCTATCAATTGTCTGCTTTGTTGTTTCATGATTGAAAGCTGTAAACATATCAAACGAGTTTTTCAATAATGCCTTTTTGTTTTTAATCATATCTGCGCTTCCTTTGAATTTCTGAATCAACGCTTCCCAAATAGATTTAGCCGTACCATTATGTTGGAGCAGAACAAAAATATCTTCTTTAATCGCTTGCTGAAGAATACTGATCATCATTTTCTCACTAGTAAATTTCAATTTATCACCCTCTGAATAGTCACAAATAGCTTTTACAATCTCACGTTCATTCTTTGGTTTTTCATAATCTTTCAACAATGAACACCATGCATCAAATTTATAAGCTTGCACCCAGTTCTCGAATCGATTTTTCCATCCTTGAAAATCTTCAATGTACATCAGTTTTGGTGGTTTCTGATGAGTTCCAGTTTCATTCTCACTGTATAAAGTTTCAGCAGCAGTAACTGGTGCAACCGGTGTAGCAAATGCATTGTAGAATTCCTCAGCCATTTTTCAAAGTCAAATTTTTACCAACACAAACTTTCTTGTTTCAAAAAATACTGATCTCAAACGAGTTGTATCACTTTGTAACACACCTTGAATCACCGGCAAACAAACAAACGGTCAGTTTAAACGGACTGAATACGTAACAATGTGTGTTGATGAAATCAATCTAAGACTCGTTGTCAAAGATTTGCGAACTAGTTTTAATGTTGTTGAAGTGAGATCACTTAATAAATGGGTCTATCAAAACAAAATGAATTCAATTGGGCCTTCACTAATCGGGCAGATATTGGGCTGAGAACATTGTTTTTACAATTTATGATCACATGGACTTCAATCAGATATTTAATATCACAAGCAAACAATATGGCCGAAAAAAAAATATCTTTCAAAACTCTATGATTGGGCCGCATATATTTATCACATGGATCGGATAAATTCTTGCCGACACAACTCACATGCACAACTGAATGGTGGCTGACAACTGTTAATACTCAAAACAAATTGATTGGGCCGATTAGTTTTGATCCTTATCTTGTGAATTAATTTTCAACACATGCAACTATTGAAATTTGAAAATTATGAACTGACAACACTACTAATTTGCATGTAATATAATTTGACCGTTCAAATATGATTCACGTGACAACTGAGACACTTTCAAACAAGATTACAACTTTCACACAGAATAACAAAATTCACACGGAATTACAAAGTAATTCCGCACGAGATTAGGTATTATCACACAAAACACAGTAATTCCGCATGAGATTAAGGACCTTTCAAACGGAATTAAATTTTTCCAAACGGAATTAGCTTATTTCGTGCGTAATTAGTATGCTGATGTCATCATTTCGAATACATTTTCATGCGGAATTAAAGATTTTATCAGTTTTAGAACAAATTTAGGTCCAATTTTCTCAAGGTTTTGTTTAAACACTGTTTTGCTTATGATGTGTGAAAATCAGGCCATTTTAACTGTCACAACTAGTTTAAATGAGAAATGAAAGTGTAGAAGACAGAAATAGAGATGAAATCAGGCTGTTTTGGTATGAACTCCTCGTCCTGAGCTCTGATACCACTTGTAGGATCGAATCGCGACCTGAATGACTCTTTTAGAAGAGTTCTTGTCTATACGAATGGCGGAAACAAACGTATAAACTGTGAAACAGCTTGATTATCACTTTAAACGTCTTGTATATTGATTTAACACTGTGTACAATCAGAAGACAAACCGGCAGCACCTCGGTATCACTCTCTAATTCCGTTACAAATGAAAAGACAACAAGCCTATTTATAGGACATGCTAATTCCGTACGAAACTAGACATAATATTACAAACGGAATTACCCTCTGTAATTCCGTACGGAATTAACTAAGAACCTTTCATGCGAAATTACAGTTATGTCTCATATGTGTATTCTATTTCATGTATGTTGCAATGATGATGTCATCTTTATGATGTCATCATTGAATATGCTGACATCATGCTTGATCAAATCCGCAACAAATCCAAGAACTCGATATAAGACGAAGTCGACAGATGTATGCACCAACAGCCCCGACGACTAATAGGTATCGTAAGTAGGGACTTTTGTGATAGAGTTTCATTTAGTACACTTGTTGCATCTAATATAAATAGTAATTAACTGAGCGTCCCACACAAGGGGAGAAAAGTTTGTTTGTACCCCACATAAGGAGGTAGCGTTGTTTGTATCCCACACAAGGAGATAGCGTTGTTCGTTCCGTTTCCCAACCACCAGGAATGCATGCTTTTAGTAAAAGTTGTGAACTCACCTCGGTTTGCTCAGCAGACAGTTTACTTGGTTTGGTTTGCTGGTCAATCACGTCCTATTATGGTTACCAGTACAGGACAGGTTTGGGCACAAATAATTCACGTATATCCTACACTTATCTAACACATAGCATGCATGCCAAACCAGCATATAGAGTATTGGGCCTACCCTAAATATGAACAGTAAACAGTAACAGTAAATGTTAACATGTAGCCCAAAACATATCATTTAAGTGTGTGGCCCAAAAAACAAGAGCCCAATAACTAGGCAAATCATTCCAGTCGAAACCATGTGGTCTCGACTCGAAAGCAAAGGTTTCGAGTCGCAACCACGAGATCTCGACTTGTGCATCTTTTAATCGAAACCTTGAGGTCTCGAGTCAGGCCTTGAGTCGAGATCAGGAGATCTCAAGTTGCAACCAACTTGGTTTCGAGTCTCCTGTTGTGTGTTGTCCGGTTTCGAGTTGTGAATAAAGAGGTCTCGAGTCGAAATCTTATGGTTTTGACTCGCAACCCTTGCTGATGCTTCTAGAACCCTTATCCAGATCAGTACTATCCAATTATATTTCATTAACATGTTTTATTATCCGTACACACCTAGAATCATATCAAAACAACATATTTCAAATATTTCATTGTCATTCAAACTGTTCATCAGGGTTTTTGTCATTCATCAAACAGATCTAACACAAGTATCCTTTAACACTTTTTCATTAAATCATACCACACATGCATTCTCATATCTAAACGCAACCTTGTTATTGTAACCATACAATATCAGCACACAAGATTATTCCAAACAGATCTAGACCATTATCATAGCAATATGTTGTTTAGTACAAGAATCACCCTAGTAGATAAAAAACAAGCTCCTATTTTTATCAATCTTTGTTATTCAATCATCATGGCAGAATATACACAGCCATTACACAAGAGCATCATCAAACAACATCATGTTTTCCCTAAATTCTTACACAAGCATAAAGACATCAAACAGGTTTTGCTATTCCTATCATTCAACCCCCAATCAAGCCATCAAGCTAGTATACTAATCATTCATTCTTAAACACAATGGAGGTGGTACACTAACCGGTATTAGAGTGTGTAGAAAAGAATATGAGGTGGAGCTTTTGGTCGATAAACTCCGGTGGCCCTCTTCGAACTGCTGCTGCCGCCGGTTTCTCCAAAAAGGGTGGAGGATGTTTGGTGTGTTTTAGGGTTTTCTAGGGAGAGAAAGTTTTTAGAGATAGAGAGGAGGGAATGAGGGAATGTTTTTGGGGAAATGGGATGATGATTTCCTAGTCCAAAAAGGGAATGTCGGCTGGATTTTAGGGGTTTTATACCAGTCATCAGGTGTCGCACCACATAGGGTTTGTATGGTTTCGAGTGGGCTAAGTGTGTTGGGCCTGGTCATGAGCACATGACTCCAATAGTCCAACAGTGGGGGTTTTCGGAACCAAAGTTCCTGACTCGGAACAAAGGTCTTGAGTCAAAACCATGGAATGTTCGATTCACCTCCATTCACTTTGTATAAATATATACACATATATTTCATGTTTTTCACAGAATACACATAATTCACAAAATACACTTAATATACGATAATTATAACATAGATTGTTTTGTTTAATAACTTCATATAAATACATCATACCATAAAATTGTGCGGGAAAACCCAAAGTGTCACATTATCCCCAAGTTTTAAGAACTTTCGTCCCGAAAGTTAGAGCGCAGCCACTGACAAGCTAGTGTGTACAAGAATGTTTTCGCGGGGTGTCACACCCATACTTTCATATATTTAAGACTCGGCTTCCTTCCTGTCCAAAGTTGATAAGGAGTTTTAGGGACAAACTTAGAAAGAACTCTATTGAGTATATGAACAACTGCTTTTAACGCTTCAGTCTAGAGGAATAATGGTAAATTAGTGTTGGCTAACATACTGCGCACCATGTTCACAAGGGTATGGTTTCTTCGTTCAGCGACACCATTCTGCTAAGGTGTACTAGGCATGCTGTATTGTTGTACTAGGCCAGATATCGTGTATCCAACATGCCTCACGGGTCGCTATCAATCAAGTCCGAGAGCTTCTCATTTGATGATCGTCAAGCGAATCCTGATATATCTCAAAGGAACTCCAAGTTTAGGCTTGTGGTATCCTAAGAATGACGATTTCAACCTAGAGGGTTATTCAGATTCTGATTATGGTTGCTGCAAACTGAATGCAAAGTCTACCACAGACGGCTGCCAGTTCTTCGGAACTCGACTTGTAACATGGCAGTGTAAGAAACAGACTACGGTCGCTCTCTCTACTTGCGAAGCTGAGTACGTCTCGGCTAGCAGCTGTTGTTCACAGATCTTGTAGATCCAACAGCAGATGAGAGACTATGGTCTGAAGTTTCTTAACACGCCTATATTTATTGACAATGAGGCTGCTATTAACATAACCAAAAACCCTGATCATCACGCTAAGACAAAACACATTAAAATTTGACATCACTTCATTCATTACTGCTACGAAAAGAAGTTGATTAGAATTGAAAAAATCCACACTGACGAACAAAAAGCTGACTTTTATACAAAACTGTTTGATAACTCTAGATTTAAATATCTTTTGAAACTTAACGTGTAACACCTGGGTCCCTGCGACCATCAAAAAAATACCAAACCAATGAAATATTGTATTTCATACTTGAGAATTGTACAAATATGTGTATCATTTGCACATATCAATTCTTGTTCGATTTCGAGCTCTAAATCGCTTTCTGGAAGGTTATACGCGCACTGATGCGTAAATATAACCAGTTTAATGCAAAGAACACTCCGGAATAGTGAAATAGGCTTAACTTAGCTTAAATAACCTTTACATAACTTAGAAATAAGTTTTGAAGGCTTTGGTATGGTGAAATCAAGTTAATTCGCTTATAGGGACTAAATTTGACAAACTGTGAAAGTATGCCAATTTGAACTGTAACAGACATTCCGGAACATGACCATAAGTTAAACATACCATAAATATCCTTTACATAGCTTAGAAATAGGCTTTGAGGGGTTCGGTGTGCTAAAATAAACTTTTGGCTCATTCAGGGACTAAAAGCGTCAAAAAGTGCACAAGTTTGCACTTTCGCGCATAACTCACGTTCTGGATACCTCCGGACATCCAAAAATTTATGTAAGCACTAAAATATTTTATTTTAGTGTTTGGCATAAGAAAAATCCATTTGTCGCGTCATTTGGATCGTTTTTCGCGCTTATGCGCATTCCGTCGTAATTAAGCGAACATCGCGATCGTACGGCCAAACGAACTGACACCCGAGATATTTTTGAACACATTTTAAGTTCCCTATACTTTAACTTCATTTTAGAGCTTTGAAATGGGGTTAACGGGCCTTGAACGTGTCGGAAATGAGCTTATTACACAGTAGGGACCAAATCTGCCATTCTGCCAAAATAGGTCCTTGCGCACCTCAACACTATTAGTGTTACGGTGCGCAAGCAGTCCCCAGAACAGCAGAAACTTGCAGAAACTTTGAATCTGGTCCATTCCACCTTGCACATGGTTTTGGGGCAATACCTTGGGCTCTAATGGTTTTCAAAAATCAGGGTTTTGAGGTGGAGGGTTGAGATTGAAGCACGGTTAACGAGGAACGATCTTAACGGCTCTCCGAAAACTATAAATACCCCCCCCCCCCATGCCATTGCAAAACCCACAAGAATTTTGATTTGAGAAGCTCTAAGTTGGAACCATTGTTTCATACCTGAGCTACTTGGATCGAGATTAGCATTCGGGGACCCTTTGTAAGTGTTCCTTCGTTCTTTTATTGCTTTTCGAGTCCGAAAGTCAAACTTTGTTTGACTTTCTGCATTGACCAGTTTATGGTCAATGCGAAGTTCGTTTGAACTTCATAACGTGAGCGTAATCACGATGGTCATAGTCCCTAGTGACTATACCTACTGATTACCACGTTATCTAGACTCATTGACGAGTCGTAGTTTGGGTCAAAATACGCCTTTACGCGTATTTTGTAACCAAACTACTCTAGGATATCAAAACCGTTTGTTTTGATATCAAAACCTATTTTGTAAACATGTTCTAGCATGTTTAGCTCGTCGCTTTTTAGTTTAGTGCTTATATAGGGTCGTAAGGTAAGCGATCTAAACAATCGCTTATACCTTCGAACCCGACCCAATTTGGTCGATCATTAGGATCCGACCAAATACTTTAGGACCATAGCATATAGGGAATGACCTTCCGAGGTTATACCCTATGGTCACATCGTTTGAGTAGTTGTATGATAGGTAGTTTATATGCCTTAGGTAAATTACCAGAATACCCTTTTCATGTGTAATTGGTAATTAATCATATGTAACCTAAACTTTCGTCACTTAACTGATTATGTAACATGTTTAGGCATATAACACTTGTCATAGGGCTAGTTAGACGTCTCGAGGGCGCTTTTGCGCGCACGACGCGTTAAAGTAGCATAAGCTACCTAAACGGGTCGTAATGGGTCGTAAGCACTTAGTTTAGGTTTCATTTAGTATGTAGGCTTTGTTAAACCATATGACACGAGTCTCTATACTCGTTTGGTTTACGAACCCTCATCCTATCCAATCCTCCGATATAGGTCCGGTTTATTAACATAGTTACCTATATTAGGTGCCGTTTGATATCCGTGATCTCTAGCATTGTTTGGTTGTTACTCAAGGACTACTAAGCAATCTCAAGTGAGTACATAGACCCCTCTTTTACTGTTTTCCAAACTGTTTTGGGGTGAAACACATGTGACTACTTGTTACTTTCGTGCTTTCCTGCTTTCACATCATATACTTGCTATGTTCATTAGTACATTTATAGTACATGTTTTACATTACATTTCATGCTATGTATGCCCATTGTGTGCATATTTAGTACAGTTGTTTCACGTCACATGCTATGTATGTCTATTGTTGCATAGTTAGTACAGATTTCATGCTATGTATGTTTATTGTTGCATACTTAGTACAGTTGTTTCACGTCACATGCTATATATGTCTATTGTTGCATACTTAGTACAGTTCACATGCTATGTATGTCCATTTGTTGCATTGTTCATCATACTTAGTACATTCGTTTCACATCACATGCTATGTATGTTCATCATACTTAGTACATTTGTTATTCATCACATGCTTACATTTTGGATACACATTACAGGATTTACATTTGACATGAACATTTTATTTTGGTAGTTTGGTTTGAGTAAGTGATTAATTAACGAGGCGTGTGTAATATGATACAAGCATGGTGGATACGCCGCTGGTACTTCCTATATATAAGTGTTTGTATGGTATTACATATCGTAGCGTTATTTGAATCATTTCAGTTTGAGACATATAACATTTTATACAAATAACATACTTTTCACAAGACATTGATTTACAAACAACTTATCTTATACAAACTCATTTTACATGGTTATTCATTTAACCATACATTATTCTCTTATTTATACATATCATCTGATCTTATCGTTTTTCAAATGATTTACAAGACAAAGCAAATTACAAGGTTCATGACTAAACATTTTTCTCAAACATAAGTCATGAATCCTATTTTCTCAAAACCTATGTATCTCACAGGCATTTTTATGCTGACGTACCTATTTTCACATGTGTTTTCAGGAGATGATGCATAGGACTTATCAAGACATACTTAGGCAGACCTGTGCCTTAATGACTTAAAACGAGACAAGAACTAGTTAATTTATGTTATGTACTCTTTGGTTCTTGTTTAAAACAATGTAAACTTTCATGTTTGATTAATAAAACGAAACTTCAATTGCCATGGATTTGAAACAATTAATTCTGTTACAACACTCCCCGACGTTTCCGCCACGTTTGGTTGTTCTACGTGGTCGGGATGTGACAGAAAAGATGGTATCAGAGCCAATGGTTATAGGGAATTAGGTTATTAGTAATACTTTGACCTAGTCTATAGCCTTCCTAGGACCCTAACGCGAGTTTACTTGCGTTTAGTCATAAAACAATACCGTCACCTATCCTTAGGCGACGACCACAACAAGAACATAAATTTCAAAACCGCTTTGAAAACTAATCATCTGTTCTAGGATGATTGATTACTAGGTTTTGAACCCTCTGTTATAAGGTTTTGAACCCCTTTGAGTTTTCAAAACTCTCGTCAAAGTTTTGGGTCCTAAATAGTGTGAACACGTGCAAACTGGAAGAGTGGATGCCTGTACCCTGGGTTTTCTGTCTAAGGCTAGAGTGTTCGTACAAATCCACATAATCGGACCAGTCACTCTTACCTGGGAACTCTTGGGGTGAGTGTCCACTTATAGGCGAGCATGTCTTCGCGATACATTATAAGGATCTATTTGCTTTGATTCAACCTTTGTGTGTCGTTTGTTTGCTTCGTGGTTCAAAAAAATGACCATCACCCATGATTTGGTCGGTAATTGTAACATCCTATTCTTACCCAATGCCATTTCATTTGTTTTCTCTCTTGTTTCCCCTTTTAGAATGCCTCCACGACGCGAAAATCCGGTATCTGTTGAAGAGCTGGCAGCTGTCATTACACAGCAAATGACTGCTGAAATCCCGAACATCGTTGCTCAATGTCACCAAGCTCTCAACAACAATAATGCCCCCTGCAACTTCAAGACGTTCAACTCGGCTAAGCCATCAAAGTTTTCTGGGTCTCAAGGAGCGACTGCACTTCTGCAATGGTTTGAGAGTCTAGAGAGCACCTTCAGGCATGTTCAATGTCCAAACGAGCGAAAGGTAGATTTCGCATCTAATGTCTTTGAGAAACGAGCTTTGACGTGGTGGAACGGTGTGGTGAGAGATAGGGGTGCCGAAGTGGCACTGGCTCAAACGTGGGAAGAACTTAGAGCACTGATGATGAAGGAATTTTGTCCTCGTCATGAGATCAGGGCCTTGGAAAGGGAATTCGACGATCTTAAGCAAGACAGCGGTGAACATCGAGCCTACACTGATCGATATGAGGAGCTGAGCCTGTTGTGTCCTACTATGGTTACGCCTTTGGATAAGGCGATCGAAAAATACATTGATGGTCTCCCTGACTCAGTTCAGGACATTGTTACTGGTAGTAACCCCACTACGGTTAGGCAGGCCATTGAGCTAGCTGCAAC
This sequence comes from Helianthus tuberosus, assembly GCA_030545235.1. NCBI lineage: Eukaryota > Viridiplantae > Streptophyta > Magnoliopsida > Asterales > Asteraceae > Helianthus > Helianthus tuberosus. Next base: position 152,976,829 of record CM060393.1, read on the forward strand.
CTTGACTGAATCTCAGATCAGAAAAAACAAACTTTTTCAGAAAGGCGACAAGAAACAAGCAGCAAATGTTCAGGAGGAAACCAAGGAAAGCAAAACCGAACCTTCTAAGAAGCGTAAGGCTTCGCAGAATTGTGCGATTGCTGCTCAACCCAACCAAAACACCCGCAACCAACCAACTCAACCTCCTACAAGGAAACCTTATGCCGGTACTGCACCGATATGCAACAAATGTAATGCACACCACTTAGCTCACCTACAGTGTCGTTTATGTGCATCATGTGGGCGACTCGGTCACCTGGCAAATGCTTGTCGATTTACCCCAAACCAAGGTGGTCCAAACCAACCTCAAGTAAATCCTGCTCAAGCTCGTTGTCCACCAGGTCCTTGCTTCAACTGTGGCGAGATGGGCCATTTCCGAAGAAATTGCCCAAAGATTGCTAATGCGAATCCAGCGTAGGGATGAGCATCGGACCAACTAGAAGACAATGTTGTTTAGAAATAATCAAGCCTTATGTATTATTTTCTTTTGTTGTCAAGGTCCATGAAACAGTTGTTGTTGTTTATAAATAAATCTTTTTATTTAACATTACAATGTACAAATGTGATGCCATGTATAAACAACGTATCCCCTACGATACCGACAATCAAGGAGCCGTATTCCTTGAAGAACAGATTACCCCCCAAAATCTTTCCATTTTAAAATCTCTTGCGATTTCCCACAAAAATCCTAAGTACCCATTTCTTCCAAGGAAACAAAGTACAAGGCGCAAGTTGCAACTCTGTACGAATACCCAAAGTACCACTATAAATTCTTAATAGGGTACCTAAGGGTATTTCTGTATATTCTAAAATTATTGTACCTTAATTCGAATATTGCGTTTTCTTGAAAACGAAATCGAATTTTTGGTAGATCATTCTATCTTTATAGATAGATTCTTGAAAATGTTTAAAGTACCAAATGAAATCCATGGAATGGATTCCTAGTGTACTTCAAATACATGTATGCAATCAACAAAACAAATTAACAAATTAAAGATCCAGATAAACAATTTTGCTGTTGTGTGACTATGTGTATATGCATTTTGCGTTTTCTTTTATGCATTTTTGCGTTTTTGTATACTCTGGATATACGTTATCCAAGTCCTCATAGAATCTTTCTTATCTTCATATGAAGGATTCGTAGTAGGATATTCAAAAAGGTACTATCTTAAATCCTTAATGGACTTCTACGTTGTAGTTAAGTCCCTTGGATTATAAAGTATTGTTCCAAAGTCTAAGGACATCATGTGTTGATGTAGTTGAATATTCCTCTTGGGTAGTTAAGTTAAATAGATTGGTTCGACAATCTAGTTAAATATATCATGCGTTGATATAGTTAAATAGGCCCTCTGGTGGTCTAGTTAAAGAGATCCTACGTCGATCTAAGTTAAATAGATTGGTTCGACAATCTAGTTAAATATATCATGCGTTGATATAGTTAAATAGGCCCTCTGGTGGTCTAGTTAAAGAGATCCTACGTCGATCTAAGTTAAATAGATTGGTTCGACAATATAGTTAAATATATCATGTGTTTTTGTAGTTAAATAGGCCCTCGGGTGGTCTAGTTCAAGAGATTGTTCGTTGATCTAATCCTTTGGTGACCTAGTTAAAGAGACTCTATTGCAGTCAAGTTAAATCACCACAGGATTTTTCATTTGATTTTTCCCCATACGCATTATGAAATGAACTGTGCGGACTGTGCAAGGAACTACGTAATTATGGACGCGTACATAATTATGAAATTTAGTGCACAGAAACCCAGTAAGAATTATTATGTGTAAGAACCGATAGTGACAACAATAACAAAATGAGAACGATGTAATGGAGGTACGGTGGACGCACCAATGACGCTTCATATACTTGTATATAAGTATCCCTCTTACATTGCAAGCATGATGTTATTAAAGTTACTAGAAGTTCAGAACCCTAACCAATGTTGTTCAATCTTTTCAACTTCATGTTTCAACCTCTCACAAGTTTCCTCTAAATAAATTTCGGGACGAAATTTCCTAAAGTAGGGGAGACTGTAACACCTGGGTCACTGCGACCATCAAACAAATACCAAACCAATGAAATATTGTATTTCATACTTGAGAATTGTACAAATATGTGTATCATTTGCACATATCAATTCTTGTTCGATTTCGAGCTCTAAATCGCTTTCTGGAAGGTTATACGCGCACTGATGCGTAAATATAACCAGTTTAATGCAACGAACACTCTGGAATAGTGAAATAGGCTTAACTTACCTTAAATAACCTTTACATAACTTAGAAATAAGTTTTGAAGGCTTTGGTATGACGAAATCAAGTTAATTCGCTTACAGGGACTAAATTTGACAAACTGCGAAAGTATGCCAATTTGAACTGTAACAGACATTCCGGAACATGACCATAAGTTAAACATACCATAAATATCCTTTACATAGCTTAGAAATAGGCTTTGAGGGGTTCGGTGTGCTAAAATAAACTTTTGGCTCATTTAGGGACTAAAAGCGTCAAAAAGTGCACAAGTTTGCACTTTCGCGCATAACTCACGTTCTGGATACCTCCGGGCATCCAAAAATTTATGTAAGCACTAAAATATTTTATTTTAGTGTTTGGCATAAGAAAAATCCATTTGTCGCGTCATTTGGATCGTTTTTCGCGCTTATGCGCATTCCATCGTAATTAAGCGAACATCGCGATCGTACGGCCAAACGAACCGACACCCGAGATATTTTTGAACACATTTTAAGTTCCCTATACTTTAACTTCATTTTAGAGCTTTGAAATGGGGTTAACGGGCCTTGAACGTGTCGGAAATGAGCTTATTACACAGGAGGGACCAAATCTGCCATTCTGCCAAAATAGGTCCTTGCGCACCTCAACACTATTAGTGTTACGGTGCGCAAGCAGTCCCCAGAACAACAGAAACTTGCAGAAACTTTGAATCTGGTCCATTCCACCTTGCACATGGTTTTGGGGCAATACCTTGGGCTCTAATGGTTTTCAAAAACCAGGGTTTTGAGGTGGAGGGTTGAGATTAAAGCACGGTTAACGAGGAACGATCTTAACGGCTCTCCGAAAACTATAAATACCCCCCCCATGCCATTGCAAAACCCACAAGAATTTTGATTTGAGAAGCTGTAAGTTGGAACCATTGTTTCATACCTGAGCTACTTGGATCGAGATTAGCATTCGGGGACCCTTTGTAAGTGTTACTTCGTTCTTTTATTGCTTTTCGAGTCCGAAAGTCAAACTTTGTTTGACTTTCTGCATTGACCAGTGTTGGTACACAAGAATGTCTGTTGACTACGTCTACATCAAGTCTTAAGTCAAGAAAGTCAAGATAGGAGCTTGAAAGTCAAGATTAGAGTTTATAAAGTTAATTTCGCTTTTGTGAAAATAGGTTAGAAGTGATTCCGCTTTTATGTACATTAGGTGATTCCACTTATGTGTCACATAGTGATTCCGCTTATATGGACATGCCATATAAGTGGAATCAGTCTCCTATATATACCCGGACATGAGACATTGGAGCGGAATAAGGTCATTAGCTTGGTAACGAAACTCTGTCAAAATTGATTCATAAAGCTAATAAAGAGAAGAAATTGAAAAGAGAAGTTGTTGTTACTTTACGTGCATTGATTCCGCCTTTACACGTGAAGATGAACTGCCTTGACTGATCGTTTAGGGTCACGACACGGTCCAACAAGTGGTATCAGAGCTTCAGGATGAGGAGTTCATACTACTTCAGCTGATTCGACATTATTCTCTCATTTCTACTCAATTTCTCTTTTATTTTTTCGAATTAAACAAGTTCCTACGGACAAAATGAGTTGAAATTCAAGTATATTGTGTGAAACTATCTTTTAAACAATCCGTAATAATATCAGACCTTAAAACAATGTAAAACTCAATCAATTTTAAGAAAATTCGATCAGTTTTCGAACAGGATTTTCAATATCAGATCTGGAACGAATTTGTGGTCAAAATTGAACATTAAACATATCATTGTGATCGGAATTAAGTGTAGTACAACCCTTGAAAGTTTCAGATTGAAATTTGGCTTAAAAATGGGTAAAAACGTGATTCCGCTTTTGTGAACATCGAGTGTTAAAAGTGATTTCGCTCATCCGGACATAGTGATTTCGCTCTTTCGGACATAAGTGATTTCGCTCTTACGGACAAGGTGATTTCGCTTATTTGAACATAAGTGATTTCGCTCAAAGGGACATCATCTGATTTCGCTTATACGAACAAAAGTGCTTTTGTGACACATATTGTGATTTCGCTTATCTGTCACACAATTGATTTCGCTCTTGTGTCAATCACATTGATTGATTTCGCTTATCAGTTATTCAGACTGATTTCGCTTATTTGTCAAGGTTTTCAAAAATTTCGAAAAATTTTACTAAGTGATTTCTGATTTTCAGGTACACTCAAGATGGATGATCTTTTCATGAACCCGTTTAGCGACATGTATGCGTTCGCTGGAGATTCCGGAAACAATGATACTTCGTCAAGTAATGTGAATGATAACCCGCCAAAAGAGAAGAAAAAAGAAGCTTGGGAATCGGAAAGTGCCTTCGGAACGTTCAATAAACCTCCAAAGCTAATGGCTATTGAGGAATATAGTCGGTGGTCCAGAAAGTTTGAAGAGTGGATGATGGCATTCGCATTTCCAAGTTGGAAAAGTCTGAAGAATGGTTATGATCAAGGAAACAAGAATGGTGAAGTCTTAACAGCTACTGATGAGATTGAATCATTCGTAGCCGAACAAAAGTGTGTGGCATTGTTATTTCAGTCTGTTCGGGAGGATATCATCTCATTGATAGTCTATTCAAATGCTAAAGATCTTTGGGCAAAGTTAGAAAAGAAATGTTTAGGAAGTACAGAAATCGTGAAAAACAAAAAGAAACTTCTTAGAAAAGAGTTTGATATGTTTGGTTGTCTTAAGAATGAGTCTGTTTGTAAAATGATAGAAAGGTTCGGTCATCTGAAGCTGGAATTAGCAAGACATGATATCAGATATTCTGATGAAGAACTTGTTGACAAACTGTTCGATTCATTACCAGACGAGATGGATTGGAGATATTATGCACTGATGTTGAAGAATACTATTGTTCCTGAAATGTTGAAACCAGATTTGGTGATTGAGAGACTTGAAAGTCATGAACTGGAATTGAAGAAGACGTACAAAGTTAATCATTCATCTTATCAATAGAATTTGGATCTATATTATCCAAAGAGCATGATGCCGAAAGCTACTTCTCCAAAGACTGCATTTTCTGTTGAAAATGTGTCGACAGCCGGCAAAGAAAATCAAAGTGGTCAAAGCAGTGGAAGTCATAGTGGTTATCACAGTGGATTTTCATCTTCTGGAAATCATTCAGATGCAAAGAATCGTTTTCAATGCAACATTGCAATAGATTTGAAAAATGCTCAAAATTTTGATGAAGAATCGGCCAAGCAGCAGATGATCTTTCTAGCATCGGTGCTGCAATCATATGAAGGATTGGTAGCTGGGAAGATAGGCAACACAAATCTGATGAAAGAAGATTACGATCAGATTGATCCGGAAGAAATGGAGCTGATCGATATTCGTTGGGCTATGGCAAGTGCTGTTCGCTGAGCACATCGTTTTATGGAAATTACCGGAAGAAAAACAATTGGTGGTGCATCTACCAAGCTGGGGTTCGATAAATCGAAGGTGACTTGCTTCAAATGTAAGCAGAAGGGTCATTTCAAACGAGAATGTCGAAACGCTTATGCTGATGAGCCGGAGAATCCTTTCAGAGATGATTACTACAAGAAGGCAATTTATCACCAGAATAAATCCGAGCCGCCTAGATTGAAGCAGGTTGAAGACAACAGAGAGAAATCTAGAGCTCTTGCGGTGATTTACGATGATGAGGGATATGATTGGAGTCAAGAGGTTCTACCAGAAGAAGATGCGGTTGGTTACGCATTCATGGCGAAAAATGAACCTATTCCATGGAAAGATGATAGAACTGAAGAGCAGAAGTATAGATACAGAAAGATGATTTCGGAAAACAAAATTACTAGACTTTCTGGTATCTATTTGGAAGCAAAGAGAGCCAAAAGATGGGATCCAGACAGAGAGTGTTATCTTGATGAGTATGGGAATATTGCAATCGATCACAAAACTCTCGATCTGGAAGCCTTAATCAAGGAAATGAAAGAAGATGATGAGTATTGGCAACACAAATGGTGGGGAACTCCAACCGAGAAAATGAAAGAGGAAGCGAAGAAAGAAAAAGAAGAAAAAGAGATGAAAGAGAAAGAAGAGATCGAAAAATCAAAGAAGATTGATACTGGAGTTATCGATACTACGTAGGAGTTGACTGCAGAGAACCTAGGAAAAATGACTGACAAAGTGCTGGCTGCCAAAGCACTTGAGGTAGATTCTAACTCCGTGTCTGAGTCAAAAGGCCAGGTCAGTCCCAACTCGTCAACAAATGTGTCAGGTAAAAAGATCGAAGGAAATGCTGATTGCAAAAATTGCAACAAAGAGTGCAAATTTTGTAATACTGTCACGTATCTCAACGGTGAGAAAATTAAAGATCTGACAGCAAAGGTCAGAAGCGTTGAGAATCAGATTCTTGGTCGTGACAAAACAGTTAAAGCTTCAATTGAACGGATAAGAGAATTAACTGCTCAAATTGAAAATGATAAAATTGATCATGATAAAGTTAAAAATGAAAATGAAAAGTTGATTCTTGAAAACCGTCAGATTTCTGAAAAATTTGAAAAACTCAAAAGCACAATGAAAGATTGTGATGATCGAAATGGTAAAACTTTTAAAGAAAATGAACATTTAAAAGCAGTGCTTAGAGTCAAAGAAGAATCAATCAACCAACAACTGGATGAAATCGCTAAATTGAAACTTAAAGTTCAAGAGGCTGTAATCGAAAACGAGCGAATCCAGTTGAAGCTTAACAGTTACAGCTCCGCAAGCTTTTTTTTGCAACATATCATTCCCAAACCCATCGGGAAAGACAAAGCGGGCGAAGATGTGTATTGTGATGGAACTGGGGTGGGGTTTCATCAAGTTCCACCACCTGTTCTTGATAACTACACGAAAAAGCAATCTGGGTTGGTTGAAATTGAGAAAGAGAGTGAAGTTAAACTTCCGGAGAACATTTATGTTACTTTTTCTACAACATCTGATGATAGTGTTCAGACAGAGATTGTTAAGAGAACAGCTGAAAGTGTTTTGAATAGTGATTCAGCTGAAGATGATGGGTGTTTCTTAGACAAATACATTCAGAAATCAAAGTCCAAAAACAACTTAAGTGATGAACCGGGTCTTGTGATGTACAAGATGGCTGGATCTGATAAGTTGTATTCGGATTCTGAGTTTCCAATTGAGAATGTTAATGTGAAAAAGTTGACAAATGTTTTCAAATTGGTTGAAGTTGAGTTGTCAGAAGTGAACAGTTTGAAACAAACAAAAAGGCAAATGAATTTTGAGAAAGATAAAGCTTACTACAAAAAGCCTGTTGTTCCACCACATTTTTATAATAACAATCGAAACAATTGGTCGGGTGGTTATAGGGGTGGTAAGAGTTATCAGAAGAAAAGTTTTCAAAACAAAAGATTTGCTGAAAAGAAGGTGTTTGTGAATAGTTCAAGTTCACTTTCTGATGAGGAAAATGAAATTTTTTCAAAATCAAATAAAGAGTTCTTTGAGAAAAGAGCTTCACAGTATCAGTCTGAAGGCACAAGTCGAGTTATTGATACTCGAACATGTTTCAGATGTAACCAAGTTGGTCACATTGCACGAAAGTGTACCAATGTGAAGCCTAAGACTGAAACTGTGAAGACTCAACAGAAGAAAGTTGATGTGAAGGGTAAAGCACCAATCATTGTTGAGAAAAAGAATGAGAAAAATGACAACATCAAAATGAAATATGAACCCGTAAAGAAAGTGGTAACTAAAAATGACAAGTTGTATAAACGGGTTGCGTTATCTCAACAAGTTTGGAAACCAAAAACTGAAATGAAATTTCAACTTCTGAAGTGAAAAAGGCTGAAGAATCAATTTCGGTTGATTATGATGCAAATTTTCCACCTCTTAAGGCTGAAAATTTCAAAATTCAAATTGCGAGAGTCAAGGTTACACCTAAGGCTGATGAGGCCTGGGTGGACACCATGTTTGAATAAGCAGTTTGAATTGCCGGAGCTTCCTTGTTCGCGAAGCATGAATCGGCATCTTTATTGTAGTTGGTTAAATTGAAGTTTGTTTTGTGCAGGATCTTCCACAACTTGTATCCAGATGGATCATGGATAGTGGAGCATCTCGACATATGACAGGGAAGACCGCATTGCTGTATGATGTGAGAAATATTAATGGTGGTTATGTGGGATTTGCTGGTCATGAAGGTGGTCGAATTGTTGGTGAAGGAACGTTATCCAATGGGATTGTGACGTTTGAGAGAGTTAACTACATCACTGAGCTGGAGAACAATCTGCTTAGTATCTCGCAGATTTGTGACAATATGTATACTACTCACTTCACTGATAAAGAATGTTTGATTTTGAAACCTGGTTTTGTTATCCCTGAAGAATGGATTATCATGCGGGCACCTAGAGTGAATGATTTATATGTGTTAGATATGAGTGTAGCAACTACAACTACTGGTCAAGCACATTGTTTCGTGTCTAGAGCAACTGAGAAAGAATCAAGATTGTGGCACCGCAAGATGGGGCATATTCATCTAAGGAAGATGAATCACTTGGTGCACAATGATTTGGTATTGGGTGTTAATATCAAAGGTTTTCATCTGGAAGGGGAGTGCATTAGCTGTATCAAAGGCAAGCAGAAGAAAAAGTCACACCCTACAAAGCAAGTCAATTCAGTTTCGAGACCTCTGGAAAGACTTCACATGGATTTGTTTGGTCCAGTGAATGTTAAAAGTCTTACAGGAGATTACTATTGTTTGGTCGTTACTGATGATTATTCCAGATTTTCGTGGGTTTCTTTCTTGAAGACGAAAGATGAAACATTTGACAGTTTGATGGGGCTGTTCAGGAAGATTGAGAATTTGTACCAAAGGCGTATCAAGAGAATTCGAAGTGATAATGGTACTGAATTCAAGAACAGCAAGATGGAAGAATTTTGTGATGAAAGAGGTATTTTGCATGAGTTTAGTGCTCCGTATACTCCTCAGCAGAATGGAGTCGCAGAACGCAAAAACCGGACACTAATCGAGACGGCTAGAACTATGCTCGCAGATTCAAAGTTACCGATTAATTTTTGGGCTGAAGCTGTTTCTGCCGCATGCTATACGCTCAACAGGGTTCTCACTGTTAAGAAGTTCAACAAAACATGCTTTGAGCTAATCAATAACCGCAAACCGAATTTGAAGTATCTAGAACCGTTCGGGTCACCATGTACGGTTATAGAGCCTTTTGGAAAGTTTGGTCCGAAGTGCATTGAGGGAATATTTGTTGGTTATGCAAATCCGTTGCGACGTGTCTTCGTTCCAAGTGAGAAGCGGATTATTGAAGCTGCAAATGTTGAATGTCAAGGTTATACTATGCCGCCGCAGAATCCTGGAGATTCATGGCGTTATCATTATGACAAACTTTGGGATTCGTTTGACATGAGAGAAGAATCAGAGGATGATGAAGATTTCTTTGATGAGTTGGATATTTTGCATGAATATGAGTCGCAGCTAAGATTCCCAGCTGAGTATTCAAGGAGACCACGGGAAACTTCAAATGACGATGAAGCAGGTCCAAGTAAAGCTGGTGAACATGATGATGTCCAACAGAATGAAGTTGCTCAAGATAATCAGTCGGTTCAGAATGATAATCTAGAAGCTGAAAACATGCCAGTATTTGATCATGGTGATTCAGATTCTGAGGGGGAGCAAATTCAGATTTCAAGTCAAACAAACCAAGTTGGTGAACAAGATGCAGAACAGAATGTTACTAATCTGGAGGGAAATGTAGATGTTCCAAGCGAAGTGATGCCGCGAACTTTTTCATATCATCCAGAGGAGTTGATCATAGGACAATTGCAGACAGGCGTTCGCACTCGAAATCAGATTGATAAAGGGCTTACATGTTTTTATACAAAAGTTGCTCCTTTGCAAACTGAATTCTCATTAAGTTGTTTTATCTCGCAGGTTGAGCCAAGAACTTACAAAGAGGCGCTTACTGAAGACTCTTGGGTCAATGCTATGCAGGAGGAACTTAGTAAATTTGAGAAATTGGGAGTGTGGAAGTTAGTTGATTTGTCGGATGGTCAGAGAAATTGGGAGTGTGTTCAAGTGCAAGAAAGACGATAGAGGAGTTGTTGTAAGAAACAAAGCTCGACTCGTTGTTCAGGGATTTAGTCAACAGGAGGGAATTGATTTTACCGAAGTCTATGCTCCTGTAGCACGACTAGAGGCAATCAGAATTTTCCTAGCATTTGCGTCTTGGAAGAACTTCAAAGTATATCAGTTAGATGTTAAATCGGCTTTTCTCTACGGGAAGGTTAAAGAGGAGGTTTATGTCGGTCAGCCACCGGGCTTCACCGATCCAATCCACAAAAACAAGGTCTACTTATTAGACAAAGCGCTGTATGGTTTACACCAGGCCCCGAGAGCTTGGTACGAGACTTTGTCTCAACACCTACTAGCCAACAAGTTTATTCATGGAAAAGTGGATGCCACTCTCTTCACTAAGGAGGTCGATGGTCATCTTCTGATAGTTCAGATTTATGTGGACGATATAATCTTTGGGTCGACAAATGAAAATCTATGCAAAGATTTTGAATCAGTGATGAAGCAAAAGTTTGAAATGTCATCAATGGGGGAGATGAAATTCTTTCTGGGTTTACAAGTTGAACAACTTCCTGAGGGAATTTTCATTCATCAGTCAAAGTACGTTCATGATATTCTAGAGAAATTTGGGATGTCAAGTTCTACTCCAGCTGCTACCCCACTTGCAACAAATCATGGGATTCACCCAGATCTCACCGGAGACAGGGCTGATGAAACGTTTTACCGATCCATGATAGGTTCTTTAATGTACCTAACTGCTTCACGTCCTGATATCATGTACCCAACGTGCCTCGCAGCAAGATTTCAGTCTAACCCGAGAGCATCGCATATGATCATTGTGAAGAGGATATTGCGCTACCTGAAAGGAACTCCTTCATTGGGGTTGTGGTATCCTAGAAAAGGCGACTTTACGCTCGAAGGGTATTCCGATTCGGATTTCGGATGCTGCAAAGTCAATTCAAAATCAACAACTGCAGGATGCCAGTTCTTTGGTCCTAGATTGGTTACCTGGCAGTGTAAGAAACAAACGTCTGTGGCATTGTCTACATGTGAAGCGGAGTATGTATCTGCTAGCAGTTGCTGCTCTCAGATCTTGTGGATACAGCAACAGATGCGCGACTACGGTTTGCAGTTTCTTAACACATCTCTTTTTGTTGATAATGAGGCCGCAATAAATATAACAAAAAATCCAGTACATCACGCTAAAACTAAACACATAGAAATTCGTCATCACTTTATTCGTGATTGCTTTGAGAAAAAGTTGATACGAATTGAGAAAATCCACACTGACGAACAGAAAGCTGATTTACATACCAAAGCTTTTGATAAAAATCGGTTTAAATATTTGTTAAAACTGAATGGTATGAAGCTTCTTTCAGTGGCGGATGGCATAATTGGCGTTGATGAAAGTACTGTTGCGGATGAAGACGAGAAACAATCTGCAATGGTTTGTCGATTTTTTACTTGTTTTGGTATTTAGGGGGAGTAGATAGATGTATATAGTTTATTTTTTTTTCAGAAAATACAAAAACAGTAAAAAATGCAAAAATACAAAAAAACATGATAAAATCTGAAAAAGAGCTTGTGTATATAGGGAAAATGATAGTACATTGGTTAGACGATTACAATATGCTAAAGATTTGTAAAGTATAAATGAGTTAAACAATCTCACTGATGATGTGTCGATAGGTTTTCGCACATTTAGTAGATTTATTCGGGATATAAACCTAAAATTCAAACTTGTGAATTTGTGGGGAACACTACTTGGATATATAGGTAACCCCTGAAATCTCGTTTGAAAGGTCTCTTAATCTGATATACTAGGTCTTTATACTCAATGATGTCTGGGGTATTATTCCGGGACTTCTGCTGGACGGTGGTTCTGACCTAGTCCTTGGATAATACTTGCTTCAATGCTTGAAACATAGCATTAAACCCTCAGCATGCCGATGAAACAATAAAATTGATAGTCGCTGCTGTTGTAAGCAAAAAGATCCTCTAAAGGGGACATACCGTAAAGTCGAAGCTGATATCTCTCTGCGTATACGGAAGTATCGATCTGAGATCCCTCGGCCCTCGCATACCTAATTTATATACAGATATCATTGTAGTATACTCACCTGTAAGACTGATTATTGGGATTCTGGATACGGGAGTATATTCAAGAGGTGGGACACATGAATGAGCTAAGTTCATAATTCATCTAAATCGTATCCTGAGTAAATTGAAATTTGTGTGAGAATTTAAGATGGATCAGTATATCGACAATCGAGGTGAATTGTTTAAGTCTGAGTATGAAATGAAGCTTAACGGTACTTGTAATTTGTCTGAAAAGCTGATATGATTCCCTGACACGCTCACCAAAAATATGTTTGTAAATAGTTTACTTAGTTTATTTTCTGCAATTTAAGTTTTCTGTATTTCATTTCTTAGTTTAGAACACTATATAAAATCCAAAAAGATTTTATTTTCTGCTTTATTTTCCAACAAACCTAAGTGGAGAGTTGATTGTTGGATTCTCAGATGTTTGAAGCAGATGCAGGAAATTCTGGACTGAAGAATGAGGAGAGCTTATCTTTGAAGAAGTTTAATTGTTTGATAAATCAAAAACAAGTTCATTAATTTGATACTTGTTATTTTTAGAAATTGTTTGAAAAATGTTTTTAAAATCAGTTTTGATTCGTCAAAAGATTAACCAAGGTCATTAATTTGGACTTGGTAGATTAATCAAGTGATCAGGGTCATTAACTTGGACCTGAATACTTGAGTGGATTATTAAAACTGTTTGAGTTTGTGTTTTAATGTTGGAAAGATAGAATTGTAATGTTTATTGGTTGAGTAACAGGTTTTGGACTTCATAATTCCCAATGGAAGCTAATTGTCAAAGCTTGAACCAGATATCTCAGATTCTATCATATCGAGAGGGGAAGTCTGTGAAAGGGGGAGTCTGGATCAACAGTCAAAGAGAAGATGGAAGTCAGAGTCAGATTGTGATTCTGAATTTTGTGAAGATAGAGTGCTTATGATGAAAAGACAGAGAGTTAGAGAAAAGACTAAGACTGAAAACTCAGGAGCTGAAGACTACGTCAACATCCAAGGGGGAGTCTGTTGGTACACAAGAATGTCTGTTGACTACGTCTACATCAAGTCTTAAGTCAAGAAAGTCAAGATAGGAGCTTGAAAGTCAAGATTAGAGTTTATAAAGTTAATTTCGCTTTTGTGAACATAGGTTAGAAGTGATTCCGCTTTTATGTACATTAGGTGATTCCACTTATGTGTCACATAGTGATTCCGCTTATATGGGCATGCCATATAAGTGGAATCAGTCTCCTATATATACCCGGACTTGTGACATTGGAGCGGAATAAGGTCATTAGCTTGGTAACGAAACTCTGTCAAAATTGATTCATAAAGCTAATAAAGAGAAGAAATTGAAAAGAGAAGTTGTTGTTACTTTACGTGCATTGATTCCGCCTTTACACGGGAAGATGAACTGCCTTGACTGATCGTTTAGGGTCACGACACGGTCCAACAAGTGGTATCAGAGCTTCGTTACCAAGCTAATGACCTTATTCCGCTCCAATGTCACATGTCCGGGTATATATAGGAGACTGATTCCACTTATATGGCATATCCATATAAGCGGAATCACTATGTGACACATAAGTGGAATCACCTAATGTACATAAAAGCGGAATCACTTCTAACCTATGTTCACAAAAGCGAAATTGACTTTATAAACTCTAATCTTGACTTTCAAGCCCCTATCTTGACTTTCTTGACTTAAGACTTGATGTAGACGTAGTCAACAGACATTCTTGTGTACCAACAACCAGTTTATGGTCAATGCGAAGTTCGTTTGAACTTCATAACGTGAGCGTAATCACGATGGTCATAGTCCCTAGTGACTATACCTACTGATTACCACGTTATCTAGACTCAGTGACGAGTCGTAGTTTGGGTCAAAATACGCCTTTACGCGTATTTTGTAACCAAACTACTCTAGGATATCAAAACCGTTTGTTTTGATATCAAAACCTATTTTCTAAACATGTTCTAGCATGTTTAGCTCGTCGCTTTTTAGTTTAGTGCTTATATAGGGTCTTAAGGTAAGCGATCTAAACAATCGCTTATACCTTCGAACCCGACCCAATTTGGTCGATCATTAGGATCCGACCAAATACTTTAGGACCATAGCATATAGGGAATGACCTTCCGAGGTTATACCCTATGGTCACATCGTTTGAGTAGTTGTATGATAGGTAGTATATATGCCTTAGGACCCTTTTCATGTGTAATTGGTAATTAATCATATGTAACCTAAACTTTCGTCACTTAACTGATTATGTAACATGTTTAGGCATATAACACTTGTCATAGGGCTAGTTAGACGTCTCGAGGGCGCTTTTGCGCGCACGACGCGTTAAAGTAGCATAAGCTACCTAAACGGGTCGTAATGGGTCGTAAGCACTTAGTTTAGGTTTCATTTAGTATGTAGGCTTTGTTAAACCATATGACACGAGTCTCTATACTCGTTTGGTTTACGAACCCTCATCCTATCCAATCCTCCGATATAGGTCCGGTTTATTAACATAGTTACCTATATTAGGTGTCGTTTGATATCCGTGATCTCTAGCATTGTTTGGTTGTTACTCAAGGACTACTAAGCAATCTCAAGTGAGTACATAGACCCCTCTTTTACTGTTTTCCAAACTATTTTGGGGTGAAACACATATGCCTACTTGTTACTTTCGTGCTTTCCTGCTTTCACATCATATACTTGCTATGTTCATTAGTACATTTATAGTACATTTATAGTACATGTTTTACATTACATTTCATACTATGTATGCCCATTGTGTGCATATTTAGTACAGTTGTTTCACGTCACATGCTATGTGTGTCTATTGTTGCATACTTAGTACAGTTGTTTCACGTCACATGCTATGTATGTCTATTGTTGCATACTTAGTACAGATTTCATGTTATGTATGTCTATTGTTGCATACTTAGTACAGTTCACATGCTATGTATGTCCATTTGTTGCATTATTCATCATACTTAGTACATTCGTTTCACATCACATGCTATGTATGTTTATCATACTTAGTACATTTGTTATTCATCACATGCTTACATTTTGGATACACATTACAGGATTTACATTTGACATGAACATTTTATTTTGGTAGTTTGGTTTGAGTAAGTGATTAAGTAACGAGGCGTGTGTAATATGATACAAGCATGGTGGATACGCCGCTGGTACTTCCTATATATAAGTGTTTGTATGGTATTACATATCGTAGCGTTATTTGAATCATTTCAGTTTGAGACATATAACATTTTATACAAATAACATACTTTTCACAAGACATTGATTTACAAACAACTTATCTTATACAAACTCATTTTACATGGTTATTCATTTAACCATACATTATTCTCTTATTTATACATATCATCTGATCTTATCGTTTTTCAAATGATTTACAAGACAAAGCAAATTACAAGGTTCGTGACTAAACATTTTTCTCAAACATAAGTCATGAATCCTATTTTCTCAAAACCTATGTATCTCACAGGCATTTTTATGCTGACGTACCTATTTTCACATGTTCTAACAGGAGATGATGCATAGGACTTATCAAGACATACTTAGGCGGACCTGTGCCTTAGTGACTTAAAACGAGACAAGAACTAGTTAATTTATGTTATGTACTCTTTGGTTCTTGTTTAAAACAATGTAAACTTTCATGTTTGATTAATAAAACGAAACTTCAATTGCCATGGATTTGAAACAATTAATTATGTTACAACATTCCCCGACGTTTCCGCCACGTTTGGTTGTTCTACATGGTCGGGGTGTGACATAACGGTATGAGGCTTTTGTCGTCAGGGGGAGAAATTGTCGAAGGTGATGGTGATTGCAAGGCAGAGGACGTTGAGACATGATCTGCATCGGTTTGTCATTTTCTTCTTTTTAAAATGTTTTTTTTTATTTTAGGGGGAGAAAATGTAGCGAAAAATACAAAAACATTTAAAAATGTAAAAAACATAGAAAAAGACAAAAAGAGTTAGTGTAAAAAGAGGAAATGATAGTACATCAGTAAGACAATCACAGCATGCTAAAGAATTGGAAAGTCAAATGTGATAAACGGTCTCACTGAAGATGTGCTAATAGGTTTTTACACATTTAGTAGATTGATTTCGAGATATAAACCTAAATCAATAACTTTCTTATCTCATGCGGAACATCTCTCGGATATATGGACTTAGTACTCTGAAATTTCGTTTGAGAGGTTGCCTGATTCTGAGATACTAGGTCTTTATACTTATTGATATCAGGGGTATTATACATGGTCTTCTGATTTTGCGTCAGCAATGCTCTAGACCTCGTATAATACTTTCGCGCTTGAAGCTTTCCCTCTGCATAAAAATTGAGAAAATATCGAAAGATATATATCAAATGCAGTTGTAAGGAAGATTCCTAAGTGGAACACTCCTTTAAGTTGAGCCTTCATCTCTTTGACTTAACGGAAGTTCTAACCTGAGCTCTCAAGGCTTCGCACTAAACCAGAGACATATATCATTTAGGTATATTCACTTGTAAGACTGAATCTAGGGAATCTTGATACGGGAGTATATTCTGAGGTGGGACACGCGAATAAGTTAAGTTCTTAAATACATTAAATCTCGTATCTTGAATCAATTGAAGTCTGTGTGAAAATTTTAGTGGATCAGTATACTAACAATCTAAGTGAATCGTTTAGAACTTAAAGTTTATATAGATCAACGGTGCTTGTGATGTGTCATAAACTGATATGATCCTCTGACGCGAACTCAAAAAAAATATGTTTGTAAATATTACTTTATTGCATTTCAGTACACAAAAATACAAAAAGATTTTGCTTTTGCTTTATGTTTCGACAACCGATGTTGGAAAGCTGAATTTCAAAATCTAAGTATGCTGAATATGTCTCAGAAAATAAACAAGTTCATTAATTTGAAACTTGTGGTTTTTAAATGTAAAATTCAAAAATAGTTTGTGAAAGTCTCCATGGTCATTAATTTGAACTTGGTAGATAATCACATACATCAAGGTCATTAAATTGAACTAGATTATCTGCGAGAGTTTTGGAAGTTGGATTCTTTGAATGTCAGATATATAGTTGTTTGATAGGGGGAGAGCACCGGGTAATCTGTTCCTGTGTTTACAGATGTTTAATCTTGCATTAGAGCCAGGTTACAAATCCTGGGTAACCTAAAGAGCTTTAAATGTCAAAATATTTATGTTAAGAGCTAGTTCATGATCCTGGATATCTCAAATGATTTGAATTGTCATATTATCAGTCTTTAACAGAGCCAGGTCCCCGATCCTATAGTGGCCAAATATTCTTGCAAGTATTTTGAATTGATAATAAGCCAGGTTTAGATCCTGAAACCTGAAAGCCGAAAGCTTAAAGCAAGGGGGAGCCTGTAGAGAGAGTCTATCGAAAGGGGGAGCTGATGATTCAGGACGCAATTCCAAGGAGAGTCTACTAAAGCAAAGGGGAGTCTATGGTGATGATTCTGTCAAAGCTTGCTAAAGACTCAGAGGGAATGAAAGAGCTACGAGATTGACTGTAGCAATATCCAAGGGGGAGTCTGTGAGTGCATATGTCTATCTCTTGCGTCAATCACGTATCGTAGCTGAGAAATGAGACAAGAAAAGGGTACGTAGTGTGGAAACATAATGATAATATGTGAAGAGTAGGTACGCACGGATGGACTCACAAGTCCATCCGCACGAATGCGCAGCTCTAGGGTGGACTCATACAAGTCCATGCGCACCAACTCAAGTCTATCCGCATATGGAGACCGTCCGCATATGTAGATCCACACCAGTCCATTCGTTCATATAAGTTGGTCTGCACTAGGTTATCTGCGGATGTACTTGCACTATAAATACTAGTCTAGGTCTTGTTCATTTGTATCTTTGGTTTGAGAGGAGAAACTCTGCCAAATTGTTTTCGTGGTTCCGGATTGATAAATTATCAATATAAAACAACTTTAATTAGCTTGTTCTTGTCTGATCCACTCTCGTACTTGGATTCCGCACAAGATACGAGATCTACGTAGTCAACGGTGTATCAGAATCGATCCTAACACGCACGTTCAAAACTCATAAAATGGACCAGAAGCTTGACCTACATCAGTATGTCTTCCATAATATTCAACGCCTCTATCTGATCTCACAACTTTAATCTGACGATCTAGTTGCTTTTCAACTTCAGCTTTATAATCTTTAAAAGTTGTAAGAGATTCAGACTTTTCCTTAATAAAATACAAGTACATGTAACGAGAATAATCGTCAATGTAAGTGATAAATGAAGTATGTCTAGTGATGCCAGCGATTTGGTAGGGACCACTAATGTCAGTGTGAATGAGTTCTAATAAATTAGAGCTCCTAGTGGCACTTTTCTTATTCGCTAATGCCATTTTACCTTTAAGAAATTTGACACACATTCTAAAATCATTGAAATCGAGAGGAGGTAAGACTTCATCCTTTACGAGACGATTTAATCGTTCTCTTGAGATGTGGCCTAAACGCTGATGCCACAACATGGATGAAGTCTCTAAGTCTCATTTTTCTTTCATCTTTGTGAGTGATTCATTAATGTTATATGACAACAAAGATTTGCAAAAATCATCATCTAGTTCTAATCTATAGAAACCACTATCCAGAATGCCAGTACAAAAAACAATGGAATCATAGTGTCACACCCCAACCGATTGCGGAAACATCGGGGTGCGAGCACTAAGCGTTCAGATTGCTCATGAGATTCCATAACACTAGAATTTTCATAATAGATTAAATTGGTTTAACATTGTCTAACACGAATAACCATCACATTAAGTAGCAAATTACACCAAATATCAAATATTGTTCAGAGATTATTTAACTACGTGGGTTTCTAAGCATCACCCTAGCTTGATTCACTTGTTTCCACAGCATCCTATCAGCCTGCAACATGTATTAAAATAGATTCAGTACAAAAATGTACCGACGAGTATACAAGTTTGAGTATATAGAATAATAGAGTAAAACAACTCATATCCACAATGTAAGTAATAAAATAGTTTCAGCCGTGCTAGTGTTCGCAGTCCAACAAGTGATAGCCCAAGTATCCCGATGCTTTGCTGTTTTCCCAAGTCTCAAGGAAAACTAGAATCCTCCTAACAATACCCCCGAGAATAATGGGGAGGTGCATCTCCTATAGCGCTACTATTGTTAAGGCGGAACTACACACCCTGAATTAAACGTTCTCATAGCACAAATAGAATACAAGAATCACAAGTATCACATACACATAGGATAGATTTTAGTTTGCAAAAGTCTCAAGTATCATAGTTTAATAGAATACATGTTACATCCCAAAGTTTAAAGTAAAAAGGGATCGAGTATACTCACAGTGATTGCTTAACAGATTAACTGTTATTGGATCAATGGGAGCTCTTTAAGTTTAGCCTGATTAGATTGCAACGAATAAGTGTCGGTCAAAACAATGAGATTGCACAAGTGTCGGATTAGTCACTGGATCGGATAGTTGTCCGATCGGATGGCCATCCGATCGGATTGCCAGTCGATTGAATGACAAGTGCGTGAAGGAACGGATGGCTGTCCGATCGGATGGCTATCCGATCGGGTTACCACTCGATTTAAAGTTGGAAATAGTGTGCAGGGATTGGACGGTTGTCCGATCGGATGGCTATCCGATCGGGTCACCACTCGATCCAAGTTTCAAAATTCATTGTTGTCTCGATCGGATGGTTGCTCGATCGGATGGCTATCCGATCGAGCTGCCACTCGACGATCAGGATTTCAAACTTTCAAGAGTGTTTTAGTGTTAAAGGCAAGTGTCACTTGATCGGGTGGCTGTTCGATAGGATGGCTATCCGATCGGGTTGCCACTCGATCGGGTTACCTTGTCCCGTTCTTAATTTTGTAAAACTCTAAGTTTCTGTTTAAAGCAACGACGACGTGGTACGTGCTACGACAACGGTGAACCCCTTAGTGTACAGCCAATCCGATCGGGTGGGAATCACCCCAGTCCGCTCAGTCGTCTGTTCGTAGCGGTTTTATGTTGAAATCCGTACTGTGGTCGTCTGTCACACCCTGGCTTTGCGGAAGCGTGGTTAACTTGGTGTGACTTCTTAATACCATAGCTTAATCATAACAAAGCTATATGATAATAAAACGATGCAAGATCATTCATAGATTTAAGTTTTAAAACCAAAGTAACATAACATTGTCTTGGAACTACACCATCAACATAAAACATTGTTTTGAAAGACATAAACATCAACATGAATAAAACGCAGTTTAAGATTTGTGACTCGTCCAGGAAAAAGTCACATTTCCTAAACCGGGATGACCTCGGAACCCATATGCAGCGGGAAAACATAACATACCGCGCCAGATCTTTAATTCCCTGAAATACATGTAAGTTGAAAAATCAACAATAATGTTGAGCGAGTTCATGTGTAAGTCAGTAAATAAACCTTTGTATGTATAAAAACCCTGGTATGTAGCAAATAAGGAAAAAGAGATCACCAATGGTTTGCAAGGCCATTGATATGTGTGAAGTGCAAGTAGGAAGACTCAAACCTAGCAGATTTATGCGTTGGGTACAAAGTCACCCCGAGGTCCGTTCTGTTTGGGCCTGGGGTTGGGCTCGCTACACCCAGATAGATCTACCGCTCCTGCCCCTCGGTCCTACCTTGAGGATTAATGGCCTCAAGTTTCTGCCTACCCACTCACATGATCTGAATAATAATAACCCTCATTACGCTAACCATACCATGTAAAAGTACTCGTAATCATAGTAACATGTATTTCACCCCCGCAGTTTAGAAAACTGAAAACAGTTAAGAGAAAAGGGGGACATGAACTCACAGTGGTGCGTCTCTACCAAGTATATCTCCTGATCAAGCAGCTGTGCGACGACCTACACGTACTAAGTCTATTAGACGGAGGGCCGTGCCTTGGCTTAAGGTTTAAGTTTTTGGGAAATAGTTAGACAACTATTTCGTGTTTATATTTTTGTAAATACTTGGTAATTATTCTCCTTCCCAAGGATGGGGGATTTAATACATGTGCGTTCGTAAACTTCGAAATACATTATTAAGTCTCACTTAATATATTTTATTCCTTACTTTTAGTGTATCTTTATATAAATCCATCCGGTTTCGTAAAAGCCTCGCTTTTAAAGAAATTCCATCTTTACAACTTCTTGTAAAATTTGACAAAACTAGTTCTTTGTCGAAACTTAGTGTTACACAAGTGTTTACACACTTGTGTGTTTAAAATCATTCTTGTTTATGAAAGATCCGTCTTTAAAAGTATGTTTTCTCTTGACATGTGGTCCTTTGAAAATACCGCTTGTAGATCCGTAGATCTACTAGTTTTAAACACTATTTCGTGAGTAAAGTCGATTTTACACAAGTTCAAGTTTCTCGTGTGGTAGAGTTTCATCACTTAACCCTTGTTATACTTAAACAAGCTCTATGTCATGATCCATGATCATGACCAATCCGGGTTAAACGATGATCCGAGCTACCACAACATAGATCGGCACTAAATAATCACACAAATCAAATCTTACAAGATTTACACAACCCTCGTGCTATTAACCAACATTTTTAGCATTTTTAGTAGACTTTTTCGTATCATTTTGCATGTTCATAAATTTTAACCGTCATATATCGTTTTAACCACTTTAGAATGGATCAAGAAGGCGTTTAGAGTCACTTACTACTAGCTCGAGACTAGGGAAGAAACTAGTCGGAAAAAAATGTGTGGATAAAAGCAATGTAGCGAGGTCCTTCGCAGTCCGAGTGCACCAAGCTTCCTTATACGCGATCCTTAACCCTTGTATGATCTTGGAATGTCTTGAATGGAATCGAAAAATGATGGATGGGGGTGGGTGGTTCTCGGCCGAAAGTGTCAAGAGAGGGAGAGAGTAGTGTGAATTTGTTTAGTGGTGAAATGATTATGATGGATCAATGCTACTACTTATGGACAAAGCTTAAGTTAATTACCCAAAGGTTACAATGTCATCAAGATATTAGACATTAGGATTATAATATTCAAATATAGGACAAGGGGTGTCCCCCATGAGGACCGAACTCGTTAGGGGGGGGGGGTATTCGGTTAGATTGTAACTAAATAGATAAGTATTAGTTAGGTATTTAGAAGATTAAACCATTTACTAGTATGTTATGCATTGTAGCGGGTGTTAGGGTATACGGGGACCCTAACTGGCTCAGAAAAGAAAAACAGTGTTGACGACAATATTTTTATGTTCCGGGTAAAGTCCGGTTGTTCGGTTGGATAGTAATCCGTCAAAGTGCCTAACAAAGCTTTAAAGTGTCGTTATTATTATTTTTAGTGACACAACTTATTCCCGACACTTTGGAAAGTGTCTAGTAACATTTTTCTCATGTTTTGGCACTTTATTAGTTAGCTAGATGCTGAATTATTATTTAAAGTGCTGAATTTTGTACTTAAAGTACGTTTTAGGCACATCCGGTCACTGTAATCTCATTCCTAGCGACGCAGTTCTACAACCCTTACATCCCTACACTCACCACTAGTGTAGCCAACTATCTCAGGCTCTTACAGGCTGTAGGATCGATTTGACCGATCAAATGAGTCAATTTGAATGTGTTTACACTATTTAGATGGCGGAAACATCTAAACAGCTTAGAATCAGACAGAAAAGAGTAGAAAACAGAATAGATTCACTTTTAACACTTGTTCTCTGTTATATAATGACTTGAAAAACTGGCAGCACTTCGTTACAACTTCTCAGAATGCGTACCAACTGAGAACTACACAAGCCTATTTATAGGCTGAATGATTTCGCTTCAAGCTGCTTCAAGCGAAACCTTATCATGAGATTTCGCTTGAGGCTTACATCAAACACTCTGAAGCGAAACCCTAACATACTAAATTAAACTTTACATTTTGATCCTTACACTTAACATACTTGACATATTTAGACCCTAGACTTATGACGTAGGCTTTAGACATCGTGTATCAACACAGGCCTTAGAGGCAGTACCTGCCTGGTGCTAGTTATGACAGCACGTTTGATAGGTTATCCGTTCATTGTGCTACTGTGCTTTTGGTGCATCAAGGTTGTCACAAAGGTGCTGTAAGCAAAACATGGAGTGACAGCAAGTAAAGTATGATGCAAGTAAGTGCATGTATCAGTATTCAAGTAGCAGTTTATCCACAAGTTCAAGTAAGCACAGCAATTAAGCAGTAATTAATTATTAATTAAGTCGTACGGATACCTGGTTTAGTGAGGGTTGTCACATTCTCCCCCCGTTAGAAAAATTTCGTCCCGAAATTTTAAGTTCTGCTTGTAGATGCAGGGTTCTTAGGAAATAGGTGGGGGTATTTCTCTTTCATCCGGTCCTCACGCTCCCAGGTGTATTCAGGACCATGTCTGGCATTCCAACGAACCTTGACGACCTTGACACTGCTCCGGCGGGTCTTGTTTACTTTCCAATCCGTAACCTCCACCGGTTCTTCAACGAAATGGAGCGTGTCGTCAACATGAATCTCGTCGGTGGGAATGGCAATGGTATCTTGAGTTGGACTTTTCTTCAGGTTGGATACATGAAATGTATCGTGAACTCCATTCAGTTCAGCAGGTAAGTCCAGCTTGTATGCTACTAGCCCTATTCTTTCCAAAATTCTGAAAGGGCCAATGTAACGCGGATTTAACTTCCCACGCTTTCCGAAGCGTGCCACACCCTTCCAGGGTGAAACTTTCAATATAACCATATCTCCAACTTGGAATTCCAAATGTTTCCGGTTTGGATCTGCATAGGCTTTCTGTCTTTCGCGAGCTGCTTCGATGCGTTTTCGAATCTGCGCAATCTTGTCTGTCGTCTCTTAGACGATTTCGGGACCAACAAGCTGCATATCACCTGCGTCAGCCCAGCATAGGGGTGATCGGCACTTGCGTCCGTAAAGAGCTTCGAATGGCGTGGCTCCAATACTGGTGTGGTAGCTGTTGTTGTATGAAAATTAGACCAGTGGCAAATGCTTATCCCAGCTACCGCCCAAATCCATAACACATGCTCTCAGCATATCTTCCAAGGTCTGAATGGTCCGCTCGCTTTGACCGTCGGTCTGAGGGTGAAATGCCATGCTCAGATTTAATTGTGAGCCAAAAGCTTCTTGGAAGGATTGCCATATCCTTGATACAAACCTTCCGTCTCTATCAGAGATGATCGAGAGAGGCACTCCATGACGTGCGACGATCTCTCCCATGTATATTTCTGCCAGTTTGCTGGTGTTATCCTTCTCTTTGATTGGCAGAAAGTGTGCGGACTTTGTTAGGCGGTCAACTATTACCCAAATAGTGTCATGACCTCTTGGCGTTCTTGGCAACTTTGTAATAAAATCCATGGAGATTTGTTCCCATTTCCATTTGGGAATCTCCGGTTGTTGCAGAAGTCCTGAAGGCTTCTGGTATTCTGCTTTCACCTTAGCACACGTTAGACACTTGCTCACATAAACAGCAACATCGCCCTTCATCCTAGGCCACCAATAGTAATCCTTGAGATCTTGGTACATCTTATCCGCTCCTGGATGGATAGAGTACCGCGATTTGTGAGCTTCATCAAAAACAACTTTCCTTAAACCACCAAACAGAGGAACCCAAATCCTTTTCTCAAAACATAACGTTCCTTCCTTGTTTGGCACTAATAGCTTCTCCATCCCACGAAGGTATTCTTCTTCAAGATTTCCTTCCTTAAGAGCTTCTTTCTGTGCGGCACGAATGCACAAGGAAAGATCGGTTTGGATAATCATTTCTAAAGCCCTAACCCTTATGGGCTTGATCCTCTCTTTTCGACTTAAAGCATCGGCAACCACATTCGCCTTCCCTGGATGATACTTTATCTCGCAATCGTAATCATTTAACAACTCAACCCATCGTCTTTGTCTCATATTCAACTCCTTCTGGTTGAATATGTGTTGTAGGCTCTTATGATCTGTAAAAATTGTACATTTCATACCATATAGGTAGTGTCTCCAGATCTTTAAAGCAAATATCACTGCGCCTAGCTCCAAATCGTGAGTGGTATAGTTCTTCTCATGTACCTTCAACTGACGTGATGCGTAAGCAATAACCTTCTGGCGTTGCATCAACACGCAACCCAATCCTTGACGTGAGGCGTCACAGTATACCACGAAATCGTCAGTACCTTCCGGTAGTGCTAGAATTGGCGCATTGCAGAGCTTATCCTTCAACAGCTGAAACGCTTCTTCCTGTTTGATTCCCCAATCAAACTTCTTATCTTTCTGGGTGAGGAGCGTCAATGGTTGAGCGATCTTCGAAAAATCCTCAATGAACCTTCGATAGTAGCCAGCCAAACCCAAGAATTGTCGAATCTCGGTTGGCGTCTTTGGCGTTTCCCAATTCTTGATCGCCTCGATCTTGGTCGGAACCACATTGATTCCATCTCCATTCACCACATGTCCAAGAAATTAGACTTCACGTAGCCAAAATTCGCACTTAGAGAATTTGGCATACAGCTGTTCTTTCTTCAGCAGCTCCAAAATAGCTCTTAGATGTTGTTCTTGCTCAGCCTTTGTCCTTGAATAAATCAAGATGTCGTCGATAAACACAATCACAAACTTGTGCAAGTACGGCTTGCAAACTCTATTCATCAAATCCATAAAGACTGCAGGTGCGTTTGTCAACCCAAACGGCATGACAAGGAACTCGTAGTGTCCGTAACGAGTCCTGAAGGCTGTCTTCGGAATACTCTCCTCTTGTATCCTTAACTGATGGTATCCAGATCGCAAATCGATCTTTGAGTAAAAGCTTGAACCTTGCAGTTGATCAAACAGATCATCAATTCTTGGCAGAGGATATCTATTCTTGATCGTCAGCTTGTTCAGCTCCCGGTAGTCTATGCACATTCGAAAACTACCGTCCTTCTTTTTGACAAACAGGACCGGAGCTCCCCAAGGCGAGAAGCTTGGTCGGATAAATCCCTTGTCTAACAACTCTTGAAGTTGTGTCGACAATTCCTGCATCTCAGACGGGGCAAGTCTATAAGGTGCCTTAGCCACAGGCGCGGCGCCCGGGACTAAATCGATGTGAAACTCTACTTGCCTCTGAGGCGGCAGTCCAGGCAAGTCCTCTGGGAAGACTTCCGGATACTCCCTCACGACAGGGATGTCTTCGATCTTCGGTTCTGCAGCTTTCTTGTCTACAATGTGTGCCAGGAAGGCAGCACATCCCTTCTGTAAACACTTTCGCGCTTTCAGGCAGCTGATGATTCTTAAAGGCGTATCACGCTTCTCACCATGAACCACAATTGTTTCGCCATCTTCGGTCGGGATACGAATGATCTTCTCGTGGTAGACAATTTCTGCCTTGTTGCTTGATAACCAATCCATTCCTACTACTACGTCAAAGCTCCCCATCTGGACTGGTAGTAGATCCAAAGTAAACTCACGTTCTCCCAACTCGATTGCACAACCTCTGATCACTTCATTGGCTTCTACTAACTTCCCATTAGCCAATTCGATTGAGTAGGGAATATCTAACTTACTAGCAGCTAAACCAAGCATATTCTTAAATTCTAATGATACGAAGCTATAGTCGGTACCAGTATCAAATAAAATGGATGCATAGCGTTGGTTTACAGGGAAGGTACCAGTAACGACATTGGGGTCCTGGCGCGCTTCCCTCGCTTCGATATGGAACACTCTTCCACGGGCTTGGTTCAACTCTGGGCAGTTCCTCTTAAAGTGCCCGATATCACCACAGTTAAAGCATCCAGGTCTTTGTCCATTTCCACCTCCATTTCCAGCTTGGTTATTCCTTTGGTTATGATTCACAGCGCCCGCTTGATTCACATTGTTGCCTCGATTCCCATTACCTCCATTGTTTCCTTGTGGGCGATTTCCAATTCCACCCCGATTATTGTTTCTGTTTCCAAATCCTCCTTGGCCTCCCTGACCAACAGTGGCCCAACAAGAATCCTTCAAGTGGCCAGGTTTCCCACATGCTTCACATACCTTCAAACCACATCGGCCAGAATGGTGACGCTGGCAGGTGTTGCACTTGGGCTGGGTGCCCATATATCCCTTTCCTTTCTTTCCACCACCAGCTGTAACCTGAGCTGGCGCGTTTGGCTCTCCTTTCTTAACAACACCACTAGTGCCTTGTTTGAAGTTCGAGAACTTTCATTTGTTACCTCCGGATGACTCGACGTGAGTCTCTTTCTTCTTTGTCTCGATCTCACCAAACTTGTTCAGGCGGATAGCCTCCTCAGTGAGAGCTACGCTCAAATCGATTGCCTCAGTAATTGTTGCAGGCTTGGAGGAGGTCACCATGCTTATGATTTGAGGAGCTAATCCCCAAATGAAGTGTTCAATCCTTTTGAATTCTGGAGTGACCATATAGGGTACCACATGCGACAGGTCGTGAAACCTCTGAACATATTCCGCGATCTTCGGACCTTCCATCTTCAAATGCCAGAACTCAGTTTCCAATCTTTGGATTTCAGCGCGAGAACAATACTTTTTGCGCATTAGTTCCTTCAGTTCGGTCCATGTTAGTGCGTAGGCAGCAGCTTCACCAAGTGTCTGTACTTGCAAATTCCACCAAGATAGGGCTCCATCCAGAAATAGCCCAGAAATGTAGGTGACTTGCTGGTTTGGTGCACATTTGCTCATGCGGAGAACAGATTCAGTCTTCTCGGCCCATCGAACAAAAGCGACAGCACCTCCGGTGCCATCAAAGTTGACAGGCTTGCAGTCTAAAAACTGCTTGTAGGTGCACCCTGCACATACGTTACAACATATGAATGGCATTAGCATCTTTGCTAGAGATATCCAATTAGATCATGGTATGTCTTAATGACTTAGTATTACCATGAGGTGGATTGTTGTTGCCATTGTTGTTTGAGCTGCTTCCGCTGGGTCCTCCTTGCGAGGCAGCGTATTGCGCGATGGCAGCAGCGATGACTTGTTGGAGTTCTGCCTCATTGGTAGGCATCGGCGTTTGACGTCTCGGCGGCATCTTCTAAAAGATGAGTTCACGTCGGTCAGGCCAAAATAAAGATCCCATGTTATAATACGTACGCTTTATTATGATAGTAATAGTACATAACATCTCATGTTATAATCATATCAATCACACAACATCCCATGTTATAAAACATAAATAATCAATCAAAACATCACATATGATGAGAATACTGCGATTGTATTGCCAAACTCGAGACCACATGGTAGAGTGTACAAGTACATAATAGTGTCATACATCATCATCGACTAAGGGCTACATCACCCTAGTCCAAAAGAATATCAAATCAGTGTCAATACATCCCATATACATGATCAACAAAAGTCAGAATCGGATTGCAGTCTCCAAAAATGTTGTGCAGTCAAAACAATTGCCGTCTTCTCACCAGCGTCTACCCATGCTGTACTAAGGATGCCCTAAACTGATGGTGGTGGAGGAGGGGGAAAATGGGTGTAGAACAAACGTCGCAAATGGAGCCAGTCCTCCTCCATGGCTCTCTGGGTACGCAACCAAGAAGCAACCTGCTGCTCAAGTGCCAAAAGGAGTGCAGCATAGTCAGGTAACAATGGTCGAGGGTGCTGCGAAGAAGCAGGGTGGGTCTGACCCTGATACTGGTACGGCGGTGGCTGAGCTCTCTCAAGCTCCTGAATACGCCGTGTGAGTGCCTCCTGCTGGACAACAAACGACATCAGAACGTCCTCAATAGAATACCACATATGGAAAGGATGGTAGGGGTCGGTCGGTGGCATAGCAGACGGTGACGTCCAGAGAAATGGCTCGCTGGCTGGATCAAAAGGTGGCACAAAGAATGGTGGTACAGGGGGAATAGCAGATGAAGACTGTGGCATAACTGGAATATATGTCGGCACATGTCCAAAGGGACGAGCCGAGGAACCCTCTCCAGGTCGAGCTGGAGGTGTGTACTGTGCAAATGAAAAAGAGAAATCAACGTGACGTGCATCGGTGGTATGAGGAGGAATAGGTGGAAGCTCATCATCCGCAGGAATCCACCCATGCTGGGCGAGCTCATCTCGTGGGTCAATCTGTGCCTCAAAAAGTGCTCGATCAAACTGTACAGTCATAGGGTCAAGATGGGGTGCAACAAGAGGGTCAACAGGTATATCAGCGATAAGTGGGGGATCAACATGATCAGCAGCAATAACATGGTCACCCTCCAGTAGTGGTGCATCAGCAGGGTGATCATCAATGGGTGGGTCAGCAATCACAGGATCAAAAGGTATGCCAGCATGAGCAGGGTCATGCTCAAGCACTGGGTCAGGAGCAGCTACTGGCTCAAGGGCCATGGCAGGCTCGGGATCAACGAACTCCATATCAAAATCTGCATGATCAGCGAATGCAGGGTCAACTGGGTCTACTGGGTCAACCATAGGCTGATCCAAGTGGATGAACTCTATCTCCTGGTCCGGGTCAAATCCAGGGGGAAAAACAGGGTCTGAATCCTCATCGAGGTCGTGATCGAAAGCAAATCTAGGAGCAGAGGCAGCAGATGATGCCCTGTCATGATCTGAACCGTGTGAATAGTGTTGTGCGCTCCGAGTGTGTGACGGTGCGGAGGCCACAGACTCAAAGGAGTCTGGAGCGGGTGAGTGTGCAGGTGACTCCTCAGCTGGAGCATCTGCGAGTAACAAAAGACCACCGTCAGCTAGAAGGGCCTCGCCCTCAACATCGTCCTCCAGGGGCTCATCATCAAATAGATCGACGTCGTCGTCATCGTCGGCGTCGAGGAGCATATCGTAAGCAGGATAAACGGCCAAAGGTATGGGAGCAGGGATCTCTACGAGTGGTAGGTACCCAGCAAAAGGACCATCAGCGGGCTCATCGACAGCGTCAGGCAGCGCAAAGGTCTTAAAGTCGTCCTCGTCTGTGCTGGTAACATCTGATGTGTGGACCTCGTGCTCTGAAGACTCTAAGTCGTCTGATACTATGGGTCTAGGGCCTGTGGTGTCCGAATCACCTGTGCCGGGCGAGTCCATGGTGTCTGTAACACAAACACAAATATGTACAAATAATCAATCATAGAATCAGATAAGCACATTAGTCACCAAGTAAGCAATCAAATAATTCTCCTAGTCCCACTAGCCTCCCAGCCTCTCAGACTGCTCTTCCTTTAAGAAATTTGACACACATTCTAAAATCATTGAAATCGAGAGGAGGTAAGACTTCATCCTTTACGAGACGATTTAATCGTTCTCTTGAGATGTGGCCTAAACGCTGATGCCACAACATGGATGAAGTCTCTAAGTCTCATTTTTCTTTCATCTTTGTGAGTGATTCATTAATGTTATATGACAACAAAGATTTGCAAAAATCATCATCTAGTTCTAATCTATAGAAACCACTATCCAGAATGCCAGTACAAAAAACAATGGAATCATAGTGTCACACCCCAACCGATTGCGGAAACATCGGGATGCGAGCACTAAGCGTTCAGATTGCTCATGAGATTCCATAACACTAGAATTTTCATAATAGATTAAATTGGTTTAACATTGTCTAACACGAATAACCATCACATTAAGTAGCAAATTACACCAAATATCAAATATTGTTCAGAGATTATTTAACTACGTGGGTTTCTAAGCATCACCCTAGCTTGATTCACTTGTTTCCACAGCATCCTATCAGCCTGCAACATGTATTAAAATAGATTCAGTACAAAAATGTACCGACGAGTATACAAGTTTGAGTATATAGAATAATAGAGTAAAACAACTCATATCCACAATGTAAGTAATAAAATAGTTTCAGCCGTTCTAGTGTTCGCAGTCCAACAAGTGATAGCCCAAGTATCCCGATGCTTTGCTGTTTTCCCAAGTCTCAAGGAAAACTAGAATCCTCCTAACAATACCCCCGAGAATAATGGGGAGGTGCATCTCCTATAGCGCTACTATTGTTAAGGCGGAACTACACACCCTGAATTAAACGTTCTCATAGCACAAATAGAATACAAGAATCACAAGTATCACATACACATAGGATAGATTTTAGTTTGCAAAAGTCTCAAGTATCATAGTTTAATAGAATACATGTTACATCCCAAAGTTTAAAGTAAAAAGGGATCGAGTATACTCACAGTGATTGCTTAACAGATTAACTGTTATTGGATCAATGGGAGCTCTTTAAGTTTAGCCTGATTAGATTGCAACGAATAAGTGTCGGTCAAAACAATGAGATTGCACAAGTGTCGGATTAGTCACTGGATCGGATAGCTGTCCGATCGGATGGCCATCCGATCGGATTGCCAGTCGATTGAATGACAAGTGCGTGAAGGAACGGATGGCTGTCCGATCGGATGGCTATCCGATCGGGTTTCCACTCGATTTAAAGTTGGCAATAGTGTGCAGGGATTGGACGGCTGTCCGATCGGATGGCTATCCGATCGGGTCACCACTCGATCCAAGTTTCAAAATTCATTGTTGTCCCGATCGGATGGCTATCCGATCGAGCTGCCACTCGACGATCAGGATTTCAAACTTTCAAGAGTGTTTTAGTGTTAAAGGCAAGTGTCACTTGATCGGGTGGCTGTTCGATAGGATGGCTATCCGATCGGGTTGCCACTCGATCGGGTTACCTTGTCCCGTTCTTAATTTTGTAAAACTCTAAGTTTCTGTTTAAAGCAACGACGACGTGGTACGTGCTATGACAACGGTGAACCCCTTAGTGTACAGCCAATCCGATCAGGTGGGAATCACCCCAGTCCGCTCAGTCGTCTGTTCGTAGCGGTTTTATGTTGAAATCCGTATTGTGGTCGTCTGTCACACCCTGGCTTTGCGGAAGCGTGGTTAACTTGGTGTGACTTCTTAATACCATAGCTTAATCATAACAAAGCTATATGATAATAAAACCATGCAAGATCATCCATAGATTTAAGTTTTAAAACCAAAGTAACATAACATTGTCTTGGAACTACACCATCAACATAAAACATTGTTTTGAAAGACATAAACATCAACATGAATAAAACGCAGTTTAAGATTTGTGACTCGTCCAGGAAAAAGTCACATTTCCTAAACCGGGATGACCTCGGAACCCATATGCAGCGGGAAAACATAACATACCGCGCCAGATCTTTAATTCCCTGAAATACATGTAAGTTGAAAAATCAACAATAATGTTGAGCGAGTTCATGTGTAAGTCAGTAAATAAACCTTTGTATGTATAAAAACCCTGGTATGTAGCAAATAAGGAAAAAGAGATCACCAATGGTTTGCAAGGCCATTGATATGTGTGAAGTGCAAGTAGGAAGACTCAAACCTAGCAGATTTATGCGTTGGGTACAAAGTCACCCCGAGGTCCGTTCTGTTTGGGCCTGGGGTTGGGCTCGCTACACCCAGATAGATCTACCGCTCCTGCCCCTCGGTCCTACCTTGAGGATTAATGGCCTCAAGTTTCTGCCTACCCACTCACATGATCTGAATAATAATAACCCTCCTTACGCTAACCATACCATGTAAAAGTACTCGTAATCATAGTAACATGTATTTCACCCCCGCAGTTTAGAAAACTGAAAACAGTTAAGAGAAAAGGGGGACATGAACTCACAGTGGTGCGTCTCTACCAAGTATATCTCCTGATCAAGCAGCTGTGCGACGACCTACACGTACTAAGTCTATTAGACGGACGGCCGTGCCTTGGCTTAAGGTTTAAGTTTTTGGGAAATAGTTAGACAACTATTTCGTGTTTATATTTTTGTAAATACTTGGTAATTATTCTCCTTCCCAAGGATGGGGGATTTAATACATGTGCGTTCGTAAACTTCGAAATACATTATTAAGTCTCACTTAATATATTTTATTCCTTACTTTTAGTGTATCTTTATATAAATCCATCCGGTTTCGTAAAAGCCTCGCTTTTAAAGAAATTCCATCTTTACAACTTCTTGTAAAATTTGACAAAACTAGTTCTTTGTCGAAACTTAGTGTTACACAAGTGTTTACACACTTGTGTGTTTAAAATCATTCTTGTTTATGAAAGATCCGTCTTTAAAAGTATGTTTTCTCTTGACACGTGGTCCTTTGAAAATACCGCTTGTAGATCCGTAGATCTACTAGTTTTAAACACTATT
Organism: Helianthus tuberosus; assembly: GCA_030545235.1. Lineage (NCBI taxonomy): Eukaryota > Viridiplantae > Streptophyta > Magnoliopsida > Asterales > Asteraceae > Helianthus > Helianthus tuberosus. Next base: position 153,010,343 of record CM060393.1, read on the forward strand.
TCGTGAGTAAAGTCGATTTTACACAAGTTCAAGTTTCTCGTGTGGTAGAGTTTCATCACTTAACCCTTGTTATACTTAAACAAGCTCTATGTCATGATCCATGATCATGACCAATCCGGGTTAAACGATGATCCGAGCTACCACAACATAGATCGGCACTAAATAATCACACAAATCAAATCTTACAAGATTTACACAACCCTCGTGCTATTAACCAACATTTTTAGCACTTTTAGTAGACTTTTTCGTATCATTTTGCATGTTCATAAATTTTAACCGTCATATATCGTTTTAACCACTTTAGAATGGATCAAGAAGGCGTTTAGAGTCACTTACTACTAGCTCGAGGCTAGGGAAGAAACTAGTCGAAAAAAAATGCGTGGATAAAAGCAATGTAGCGAGGTCCTTCGCAGTCCGAGTGCACCAAGCTTCCTTATACGCGATCCTTAACCCTTGTATGATCTTGGAATGTCTTGAATGGAATCGAAAAATGATGGATGGGGGTGGGTGGTTCTCGGCCGAAAGTGTCAAGAGAGGGAGAGAGTAGTGTGAATTTGTTTAGTGGTGAAATGATTATGATGGATCAATGCTACTACTTATGGACAAAGCTTAAGTTAATTACCCAAAGGTTACAATGTCATCAAGATATTAGACATTAGGATTATAATATTCAAATATAGGACAAGGGGTGTCCCCCATGAGGACCGAACTCGTTAGGGGGGGGGGGGGTATTCGGTTAGATTGTAACTAAATAGATAAGTATTAGTTAGGTATTTAGGAGATTAAACCATTTACTAGTATGTTATGCATTGTAGCGGGTGTTAGGGTATACGGGGACCCTAACTGGCTCAGAAAAGAAAAACAGTGTTGACGACAATATTTTTATGTTACGGGTAAAGTCCGGTTGTTCGGTTGGATAGTAATCCGTCAAAGTGCCTAACAAAGCTTTAAAGTGTCGTTATTATTATTTTTAGTGACACAACTTATTCCCGACACTTTGGAAAGTGTCTAGTAACATTTTTCTCATGTTTTGGCACTTTATTAGTTAGCTAGATGCTGAATTATTATTTAAAGTGCTGAATTGTGTACTTAAAGTACGTTTTAGGCACATCCGGTCACTGTAATCTCATTCCTAGCGACGCAGTTCTACAACCCTTACATCCCTACACTCACCACTAGTGTAGCCAACTATCTCAGGCTCTTACAGGCCTTAGAGGCAGTACCTGCCTGGTGCTAGTTATGACAGAACGTTTGATAGGTTATCCGTTCATTGTGCTACTGTGCTTTTGGTGCATCAAGGTTGTCACAAAGGTGCTGTAAGCAAAACATGGAGTGACAGCAAGTAAAGTATGATGCAAGTAAGTGCATGTATCAGTATTCAAGTAGCAGTTTATCCACAAGTTCAAGTAAGCACAACAATTAAGCAGTAATTAATTATTAATTAAGTCGTACGGATACCTGGTTTAGTGAGGGTTGTCACATCGTCTTCTCCGGTAACAACCCCTTTCCAAGCCGACTCTAGACTAATAATTAAGTCTACAGTCCGTTTAGATCCGGATCTTACCGTTTTAGGCAAAAGTTCAAGAGAAGATGAAGATAAACATAGGTTTTAGCTTGAAAAGTTTAGATCTAGTATAGATTTAGTGTAAAACGCATGAATTTCCTTAGATCTAAGCTAGATTCTATCAGGAATGACATCATGTAGTAGTTTGTGCAAACCACCATGACGACATCTGTGACACCCGGCTTTTCAGGCCGTACCGTACAATTGTAATATGTGTTGTGAATAGGTAACGGGGTTGTATTTGACTGATTATGATATTTATATGTGAAATTTAATGAGTTGGTAAATTTAAACTTTGGTAAAAATTATGTTGGCAACGATAAGATAAACGCTTATCGCGTAACGGTTAAAATACGAAACGAACTTCAGTGACCACCCGATCAGTGTTAAAATCCTAAAAATAGTCTGTTATGATTAGAATAGTAACGTTAATCATATTCGTGAGGAAAAATAAATTAAAATGCTAAGAAACTCTATTTTTCGAGTTTGAGCGTGTACCGCGCGATACTGCGCGTATTAGACAAAATACGGTCAACACAGCATGTCAAGGCAACTAATAATCATTTTAGTAATAATTTGATGAGTTTATTAGTATAGAAGGATAAAAATAAATAAAAATGCTTAAATTCCTATTTTTGCGATTATAAGCGCGTACCGCGCAGCACAGCGCGCATACTGCCAAATACCGGCAACGTAGCCAGTCCAGGCAAACAAAATATTGTTTAGTAATACTTTGGTAGGTTTATTTGTATAGAGTGATAAAAATAATTTAAAACGCACTAAAACGGGATTAAAACGCTAGATAAAGTACCCGGTATCCAGTAAAACACCTGTTTTTACTCTATATATGATATATATGTGTATGTATATATATGAATTGTGTGAGTAAGGCATGACATGGGGGTGTAGGTGGCGGCCCATGTGCCCACCTCTCTCTTCAATTTGCCAAGTGTTGATTCTTGGGAACTATAAGTGATGATTATTGTTTTTAAACACACAAAAACTCACACTATCCAAGAAAACTTTGCAAAGATCAAATTCTCATTCTCTCTCTCATAATCTCGGCCAAAACCCTCTTGTACATACCCGTTTTCATTTTTTAACTTTAATCTTGAGGATTCAAATCCATTCCAAGAAGGTTTCAAGTCCATTTGAAGGTTTAAAGGTGTTTTTCAAGAAGATTCAAGCTAGAACAAGATCCATATCATCATTTTTGTCAAAAAAACCACTAGAACCTTGAAGGTATAAAAACCATTTCTCTAAATTTTGTTCTTGGTTCATAGTGATGTTGTAAATCTTGGAAAGTTTCTCTTGATTCTTGAGATTTTCACAAAACATAAAACTAAAACAAATGGGTTTTTAAAAGGAAACAAGAATGAATGGACATGTGTGCATGTGTGGCCGTGAGTGTATGTGTGTGTGTAGGTGATTATTTTTTGATTTTTGATTGAGTAATTCTTGATTAACATGTTACTTGAATAGTAGAATGCATGCAAAAACCATAAGTGTCATAAAAGAATGCTTTTAAAAGTGTTTCATGATTTGAAAGGGGTATGATGAAAAATGAACTTTTGGAAGTTCATGTGAGTATATAAATTTCGTGTATGTGTATGTATATGTGTATGCATGCATGTAATTTTTAGTTATATACTCATAAATGTAAGAACACTTGCATTATGTATGAAATATTATTTATAAATGATTATGTGATGATGGATGATATAGGTTATAATTTGTAAGAATATGGATTTAATATGTTCTTGAGTATGATTAGATCATAAGTAATGATGTTGATGTTGTATGAGTGCATTAGATGCACATACATGAACATGCATGATGATATGAAAGCATGAAATGATGATTTAAACATGATTTGATAAAAAATAATTTTTGATCAGATTATAAACACTAAAATATGATTATTTTGAAGTGTTTAGTGATATATAACTTTGTCATAATATTTACTAGCTTTGCATGTTGTACTTGGTGCTTTGTGAGTTGTAAAATACGTGAAATCGCATGATTTATATGACTTACACAAAAACTGAACTAATCTGAATATAATCACTATTTTAATCAGTAAATAACATGTATTGTGTTAAAATATCAATTCATTTTGAGTTGGGATGATTGTAGTAACGTTTAACGCAAAACTATGCGTTAAAACGGTCAAAAATCGGCTTTTCGAACGATTTTTATGAAACTGATTTAAATCAGTAATTAAACTGATATTTTTAGTCTACAAATAATTATTTTAACTAATTTTAAGTTTACTTGGTGTTTGGTTGGTCATACGTGACTTCCGACGCCCGAAACCGTTACCGGATCGCTAAAATACGCATTTTTCAATATACACTAGTATAGGTAAAATTTTGGGTGAACCTTATGTGTTAAACATGAGAATGTGATTTTTTAACACTAGTTATGTGATTTAAACATGAGAATGTGAGTTTTTAACATGATATTAGAAATCTAGCTTACGCATGTATGCTTGTACGTTTTGTGCGGTAGAAACGGTAAAAATTGCGTTAAACGTGAAACTTGTTTGTCGTGCATGAAATTTGATACATATATGATATTTTATGTATATTGCTTTAAAAATGACAAAATAGATAAGTTAACAAGATTTCGCGTGTTTCGGTGTTAAATTATGTAAACGTTTATGTATATATATTACGACGCGCAAATCGTAGATATATTGAGTATAAACGGGAGAGTTAATGGATTTACACAATAATGGTCACCAATAAAATCGTTCAAGTCGCAAAATCATAAAAATATATATATGGACTCATATATATATTAACGTGCCAACATAATCAAAAATGACAACTTTTCGAGAAAATCTCAAAGTTATGTGATAATTCTAAGAAACAGAGAAACTTAGGATTTTGTGTTATGTATATTGATTTAGAATCGTTCCTATATTAGGACGTGTAGAAAATCAATCTATGGGATTGCGCTATTTAAAATACGCACCCAAAGGTGAGTATCACTAAACCCCTATTTTACTGCTTTGTATATATTTTGGGGGTAGAACACGTCAATAAAAGGGTTTAATAATGTTTTCGAAATAAAACATACCTTTTAATATAAAATATATATTTTCATTGAAAATATCTGAGAATTGATAAGTCATACGTTTCAAAGTAAAACATTTTTGATGAATGAATATTGAAAGTACGGTATTTCCTAACTGAAACATGACCGTACAGTTGGGGACGAATTCTGACTGGGTCTCAAATAATGGAGTGTCAGGGGATTCGAAAAATGTCGTGTATTAAATTGTCATATTAGTAGGATATATATATTGTACATGAGGCAGACATCATAAATGGTCTCAATATGGACCCAAGCGCCAATGGTGTCGTTTAATCATTTAAGTATTGCACGCGATGAATTGTTGGTAGATCTATCGGGTTGACAACCCCGTCGTGACCGGTCGCCTCGTGTCAAGTCAAACGATGAATTGATATTCTGTTTATTGTCTAGCTTTGATTATCCCTACATGGTTAATATATAGTTCGTATCGTCTAGCTAACATACGAGTCTGAAAATTGACGCTATAATTTAATATACAAAACCTGGGCAATATATATTGCAGTTGTCGGATTGATGAATCGACGGAAGGCCCATGGATTTTACTAAGGAAGTAAAATGAACATTCTAAAATTTATATGGATGTTTTCAAATAAACACCTAATCAGAAAGTTTTCCTTGGAATAAAATTGTTTGTAAGTGAATATGTGAACTCACCTTCCTTTGTGTTGACACTTGATTTTAACGTGTTCTACAGGTACTTGAGTTCGGCTTCGGGAATTATGGCGTATCTTGTGTTTTTGATGCATGTTTTGATACTTAAAATGTTGGACTGACTTTTAAACTTTCTGGGGCAATGTAATAAGATCCGTGAGGATCAAAGACAACTTTATTATGTCATGGCTATGTCTGCCATGTTTTGGAACGTTAAGATTAAAATATATGTTTTAAATAAGTAAAATTGTCCAACAATTTAATGCATCGATCATCAAGATATAAATGGACACCAGCTTCTGTCACCACTACGTTTTATATTCCGCTGCGACGTTTTTGGGGTGTGACAACATCATCCTTAAGAACCCAGATCTAAGGGAATTCTCGGTGAAAAGTGTGATTTCAAAGGAGAATCACGTAGAGAATGAGGTGTAGATCAATAAAGTACAAGATTCTAGTGTAAAATGTACCGAAATCGCCCAGAAATGGAGGAAAATAGAAGTGCGTGTGTCTGGTCGAGTGGGGCTGTCACATCAGTGAGAATGGTGATGTGACAGGCCTATTTATAGTGTGAGAAGGTGTGAAGAGAAGAGGTGTGCACGGATCGGATGGTGGTCCGATCGAGTGGCCATCCGATCGGGTGGTCATCCGATCAGATGGCTATCCGATCGGATTGCCACTCGGTCAATCCCATCTTTTCCATTTCACGTCTTCGATTCGATTTGTGAGTGAGATTAGGCATTGCGTATTATTGGGTAATAGTATAACTAGATTATAGCAATAACACAAAAGTCTTTAAAGTTTCATAGTTTCCGCCAGTGACAAGACTCCAGTCCCTCGTTCAACCAAGTCTCAAGTTTCACGAGCCTCAAGAGTCAAGCACCAAAGTATATAGATTTAGAAATTCCAAGTATATAGAATTAGGCATTTCAAGTATATAGAATTAGGCATTTCAAGTATATAGAATTAGGCATTTCAAGTATCTAGTTGTAGGACCGATTTGACCGATCTAATGAGTCAATCCGAGTCAAAATACCACTGTTTATGTGGCGGAATCACACAAACAGGTTGAATCAAAGAGAATGGAGTAGAAAATAGAAGAATATCACTTTAAACACTGTTTCTCATTCATATATCACAGAAAAATCCAGCAGCAGTTCGGCACCAGAACTATGGGAATGTTTCAAATGAGAAACAACTAGCACCTATTTATAGGCCCTGGGTTTCTCTTGAACCAGTTTCAAGAGAAACCTAATCATCAGCTTCCTCTTGAACTTGACATGTAACACCTTCAAGAGAAACCCCTTAAACATAAACTTAAACTTACAATTTGACCCCTGTACTATATAATCATGACATATTTAGACCCTAGACTTAAGACGTAGGCTTTAGACATCATGCACTAACACTAGTAAATGACATAGAATTCACCAAGTACCAAAATATTAACGACTACATAGTTCAGTGACTAAATTGACAATTAGGCAAGGTCCAGGGACTAAACTTGCCAATAGCCTAAAGTTTAGGGACGCAGGGCGTTACACATAGAGGATAGAGAGTTTGTGATGACCATGGGAAACAACAAAATCGTCCATGTCTAACTTTGGTCCTGATACAAGGTTCTGAGTTACCTCAGGAACATATAAGGTATCATAAAGTTTAATGCATAAACCAATTTTCATAAATAATTGTAATGTTCCAATGGCCTTCACTTCTAATTTCTGATCACCCCAACCTTAAGTGTTCTTTGGTTTCTTCCCAGCTTCCAGATTGAAAGGAATCCCTGAGTAGAGTTGGTTACATGAACCATAGAACCAGAATCAAACCACCAAGAATTAGCAGGAACATTTAAATTATAGGACTCAAGTATCATGAAAAAATCGTTACCTTTCTTAGCCAGCCACTCCTTAAAGTCAAGGCATTCCTTTTGCATATGTCCTGCCTTTTTACAGAACTTGTAGTGGATTTTTCCTCAGGAGTTCTTAGAGCTGGAAGGTGCACTTGTATTAGGATTGGGCCTTTGGACCTAGGAAGCATCCTTTCTTGGATAATTGTTCTTCCTTTTCTTAGAATTGGAGGTGGTGAAGTTTGCAACATCAGTAGTGTGATCCATCTTCATACGCTCTTCTTCCTGCACGCACATAGCGATAAACTCACTCATCGTCCATTTATCCTTCAGAGTGTTGTAATTGATCTTGAATGCTTCATAGGACGAAGGAAGTGAATTAATGATGAAGTGGACAAGGAAACCATCACTAATTTCCATGTCTAGCCCCTTCAGCTTATTGGCCATGTCATTCATCATCATGATGTGTTCGCGAATGCCACTCCTCCCATCATATTTAGTTGTCATCAACTTGAGGATTAGAGTACTAGCGTGTACTTTAGACGTCCCCTTAAAGCATAATCGAAGTCCAGCAAAGTAAGAGTAAGAATGAGAGAGTCCTTCCATGCAGCAAAGTTATCACCAGTCAACGGTGGAATCCCGCAATTGGGTGCTGATAGTGGAAATAAGATGAGCGAATTATGATACTAAGAAAGAAGTCCTAACGTGATGTAAGGGCATGTTATACTAAGGCAGGCATAAATAATGACCATTTCAATTATGAAGCTGTGATATTGTTTATTGCTAACATCAAAATAATAGACTTAGTTAAAATTCTACTTAAACGTGTAAAGTGATCGTGACAAATTAGCATTGGCCAGAAATGAGACAATCACTTTAGTTATGCACTTGTTAAGTATGTTATACATGAATGAATTAAATCAGCTTTGGCCAGATATTAAAACATTCACGTTTGTAATGCATACTCAACATAGCTTTTATAATACTTGAACAATAAATAGATGTATCAAATCAGCTTTGTCCAGAAGTGATACATCAAAAGCTCACCCAAGTTAAGCCATTTCGGTTTTGTAAAACATTATCTGATTCTGATTAATTAACTGAGTATTTACAAAAACCAATTATTTAATAGCAAACCACTTGTTAGCGCGGGGGTGCAGGGGGCAGCGTGCCCCCGCACAGGGTTCGGGGCGGAGACCCGAGCTAAATTTTAGTTCACATTAACGACTTAATAAAGTAATGAGATTTCGAGTTCACTTGAGATTTTGAGTGAGATCTCGAATAAGGTTTCTAGTAAGATTTTGACTCATTATGAGTTCCTTTATGATTTCGAGTGGCCTTTCAATCTCGAAATCCTAATGAGATTTCGAGTCCCTTAATGATGTTGAGATCTTGTGAGATTTCGACTTCTAAGTGGGGTTTCGATATCTACAGGGATTTCGAGTCACTAATGCCAGTCGCAACCTCACTCGAAATATCGAGGTTTCGAGTGATGAAGACTAATGCCTTAATGAGATTTCGAGTTCATTATGAGGGTTCGAGTCGCAACAACCTGATTGTGAGTCGCAATCTCAGTTCTCTTCGAATTTTAGTGAGATTTCGAGTAGGAATCTCAGTCGGAACCTTAGTCGAAACCATTTAATCTCGAAACTTATTCTCCAAGTCTCGAAATCTGTTTATCAATAGTTGTTAATGGAGATATGATTGAAAATTTGAAATTTTAGGGATTGTAAGATAGTGTTTCCTGTTTTAGTGTTGATATAAATTTATCAAAAGACTTCGAAATAGTATCCATCTAAATTTTATAACGGATTTTGAAATCTTAAGAGATAAAATTTAGACCAAAACAGGAAAAAAACCCACTAATCTAAATTATATTCCAAAACATAAAGGAGTTTTCGAATTTTCCTAAAAACACATGATGAACCCTAAAATAAAACCATAATTTCTGGAACCCGAAACCTGAATTATTTAACAGTTTTATAAAGATTTCGAAACATTAGCTTTACCCATTTGATTTTGAGTCAACGATTAACCATTTTCTTTTTCAAAAACAGTGATTTCGGTAATTATAAAGGACTCGAAACCGGCTGTTTATAAGGCTTTCAAAATTCTGTTTTCCAGATTTCAATCCCAGAATTAATGGATACGAAAACAGAACTGATTTATCAACATATGCTCCAATACCACATGTTGATCAGTTCTGTTTTAGGCATAATGGAAAACATAAAAACACACCCGTGATTGCAGATAGGCCAGCAGAGAATCCAGTAAAGGATGCAGCCATCGAGTTCGACATGCTTGTCAAGATGATCTGGTTCCTCCTTAGGGTGCAATCTAATGATGGTGATGAAAACTGAATAGGATGTTCGGTTGAGAGAGAGATGCGAGATTGATGTTAAGAATAATTAGGTTGTTTAACCTTGTAACCTCTATATTAGTCTCCTTATATATGCACCCAAGAGGAAACTCAATTAGTTAATAAGGGTAATATGGTCCATCAACAATTACCAACTAACTATTTAATAGGTTGTTATATATTTTGATCTATATAATGTAAATGATTATAATAGCTACAAGATTAAATACAACATCATAATATATTTAATCTTACATACCATGCATACCTCACATTTGATAATTTAGCCATCCAAACCACCTTATTAAGTTAACTCCAAAGGGATATAAGAATATAGATTAATGTTAGTTATGAGGTGTCGAGTATACACTTGTTCATGATTACTCTTATTTAATGCACCATCAAACATTGGGGTTCCCATAGGGTTGTACCCCGTGGTGGGTTCGGGGCCAACACCCTAGGTGTCCTAAGGGCAAGACCCTTAGTGGATGAAATTTGTAGGAAATCTATTATCAATTGTAACCAGTTACTAGTGGTAATCATCAACAGTAAGTTACCACTAATTAGTGACAATCTTATCAATCGGTGACAAATGGACATATGGGGTAACTAAGTTACCACTTACCATTGATGGAGATTTCTACTAAAGGGTTTGCAATGTTGACATTTATAACGCCAAAATGTAATTCGTTAACTAAAACATTGTTATTGTTCTCACCTATACGATGAGGCTCTACATTCGGTATGTTGTTTTGAAAGATTATACATATTCATTTTTTTATTCTATTTGAGTTATCTAGATTAAACTTTCGATATGTACCATCGACATATTCCAATCTGAAAGTGATCCGAAATTCGCAAGAGATATCTAGGTGTATCTAACTTTCCATAAGCACCGCACACGTTAGTTCTATGTGTTTAAAAGATGACATATATTAAGAGAGGAGATCCTGTACAAGACAAAAATTGTGTACGAAGTGTAGGAGACAAGCTCGGCCATTGATCTCCCAAGATCAATGGCTGAAAATTAGGCGGTGGCATTTTCGTAAATATGGGACTGAAACAATTGAAAAAACAAATAGAGAAAGGGTACTTTGGTCCTTTCTCACTTTAACTCCTTCCCATCTTGATTTTCAAACGGCTATAACTTTTTCATACATTAATATTTTAAAAAAAATACACTGTATTCACGAGCATTTTATTCTTTTTAATTTGAGCAGCTTATTGCTATAGTTTTCTTAAAAAAATATTACAGGATTTTGAATACCTTTACGTGATTACGTGATTTTGAATACCCAACACATGACTATGTGATTACGTGATTTTGAATACATGATTTTGATTACCCATTACGTGATTTCATTATTGTATTTTTGTGAAACTCCCCTAAGTGATTACGTAATTACATAGCAATAGTTGATTATGTATTATTACGTGACTACGTGATTTTGAATATCCATTTCGTGATTACGTGATTTTATTATAGTATTTTATGTGAAATCACACTGAGTGTTTATGTAATTACGTAAAAACAAAAACATGTAATATATAATATTTCATATGCAATATCTAATTTTCAGGTCTAATAATGTATTAAGGTTAAATTATATACAAAACATAGTAAAAAATCAACCTATAATAACCACATAATGTTCTATATTAGAAATTTAATCACGTAATAAAGCATAAACAATCAAGTTCTTATTATTTGAATGTGTAATCACGTAATAAGCATAGTTGTAATAAAATTAGTTATAACAAATCATATAGAATTAGTAATCACGTAACGATTTATATTGAATGTGTAATCACATAATGGTTTATGTTGAATATGTAATCACGTAATTAGTATTCAAAATCACATAGTCATCTGATGGGTATTCAAAATCACGTAATCACGTAATAAACTAATGAGTATTCAAAATCCTGTAATTTTTTAAGAAAACTAGAGCAATAGGCTGCTTGAATTAAAGAGAAGAGTAAACTGCCATTTTGGTCCCTGTGGTTTGGCCAGTTTTGCCACTTTAGTCCAAATCTCAAACTTATTACATCCAGGGCCCTGTGGTTTGCATTTTGTTGCCATTTTAGTCCAAAATCCAAAAACCCTATTTTTTAACTGTTGCAACCTCCTATTTTGTCCTGTAGTGCAGGGGCATTTTGGTCCATGTTAATTTATTATAACATTTCAGTAATTAATAACATCTATCTTCAAGAACATCATCAAACTTCATCATCAAAACCCAGAAAATCAAGAACATCGTCAAACTTCATCATCAAAACCTAGAAAATCAAGAACATCATCTTGAAGAAAATCAAGAACCCAGAACAAAACCAGAAACCATCACAAAAACAAAACCGATTTGTAAAAAGAAACGAGGCTCAGATCTGTATCTTCAAGAACATCATCAAACATCATCATCAAAACCCAGAAAATCCAGAAAATCAAGAACATCATCTTTAAGAAAATCAAAAACCGATTTGTAAAAAGAAACGAGGCTCCAACAACAAATCAAATGTTGACCCAATTTTGACTCGGATTAGGTGAAATCATCACAGCCTCGCAGTTTACTCAAAAAAAATCCACTGAATCACATAAAAGTAATCCAAATCAGCAATTGAAACAACAAAATTCTACCAAAACCACAGGGACCAACCACATCCGATGAACCTGCAACTCCCTGCAACCACCCACTCGCACCCCCTGCAACCACATCCGATGAACCTGCAACTCCCTGCAACCACCCTCTCGCACCCCCTGCAACCACCGCCCCTCTCTCTCAATCCGGTGAGCACCTCCACCCAAAAAACGACTGGGCAAACACTATAGGGTTAGGGTTTACCATGTGTTCTTGAGGCGGAGATCTTGAGGCGGAGATCTGTGTGTTCTTAGGGTTAGGGTTTTAGAGCGTTTGAACTTCGATTTGAGCACCAGCAGGGTTTGAGCTTCGATTTCGAGCGTTTGAGCTTCGATTTGAGCACCAGCAGCGTTTGAGCTTCGATTTCGAGCGTTTGAGCTTCGATTTACCATGTGTTTTCGAGCGTTGCGGTATTTTAGAGAGAGAGCAGGTCATTTTAGAGAGAGAGAGAGAGAGCAGAGTTGGCGGCGGTGGGATGGTGGTGGGGATGATGCGATGGTGGGGGTGGTGGTGGTATTTTAGAGAGAGAGCAGATTTTATGTTGAGAGAGAGAGAGAGAGATGTTTGAGATGAGGTTGAAGATGATGATCTAAGGGTTTTATTATAAATGAGTAATTATAAAGAGATAATAAATCTAAAATAACCAAAATGCCCCTGAGGGTAAAGACAAAATAGCATGTCATTAATGGGAAATCTGGTCAAATTTGAAATTTGGACTAAAATGGCAACAAAATGCAAACCACAGGGCCCTGGATGTAATAAGTTTGAGATTTGGACTAAAGTGGCAAAACTGGCCAAACCACAGGGACCAAAATGGCAGTTTACTCTAAAGAGAATGAAATGCACGTTAATACGGTGTAATTTTTTTAAATAAAATATTAACGTATGAAAAAAGTTATAGCCATTTGAAAATCAAGGGAGAAGTTGTTTCAAATGAGAAGGGACGAAATTACCCCTCAAGGCAATGCCATTTGTTCTCCTCTCCATGTCACTACACTTCGTATGAAACTTTTGTCATGTACATGATCCATGTTCCATATATTAATGATGTTAGTTATGCAATCAAACACCGAGTTAGTTAATAAAATATGCTTTAATAACAATAAATAGGTTTAATAAAAAATAAAAATAAAAGCAAAAACTTATTTTTATAAAAATTAATATTTTTTAATGGCTAACGTTGCACATCATGGGGATCGAACCCCTGACCTCTCCTATCCTAAACTCTATCTATACTCACCAACACCACTGGGTTATTCCCAAATGGATTAATATTATTATTTGATATAACATAAAATCTTCTCAAATACCCTATAGCTTTAGCACATGGCATTATAGTCTAGTGGTATCTTGAGATGAGATAAGGTTTAAATACCATAAGGTCATGGGTTTGATTCCCACAAGGGGCCTTTTCCTAGATCTTTTCCTAGATTTATTAGGTAGCATTTGGTATGTAGGAATGAGAGGTGGAATGGAATGGAATGGACTTTTACGAGAGAATGAAGAAAAAAGTGTTTGGTTGGTCGATGGAATAGAATCGCTCATTCCAAAATACATTCAATTCCCTCAAAATCATTCCATCCATCCCCCTTGTTTTTTTTTTCCATTACATTCCCTCTTCAGTCTTCATTAACAATACCACAACCCGCCACCGTTGCCACCACCCACCACCACCGCCACCTGATGCCGTCACCCACCTCCACCTCTGCCGCCACCGACTCCGCAGCCACCCATTGTCGTCACCACCACCGCTACCACTGTCGCTGCCAGCTCCAACCACCACCACCACGCCCACCGCTGCCACCCACCGATGACACCACCACTACCACCGCAGCCATCACCACCACCTTCGTCGTCGTCGCCGCCGCCACCACCGCCCACCTCCGCCACCACCACCGCCACCACCCATCGCCGTCCCCGTCACGGCCACTGCTGTTGCCACCACCGCCGCCGCCACCCATCGTCGTCCTTTCCATGGCCATCGCCGTTGCCACCTCCAATTACCGCCGCCACCTACCTCCGCCACCATTTCCCACCTCCACCGTCGCCGCTACCACCTTTGACCATTGCCGCTACCACCATCACCGCTGCCACCACCCACCTCTGCCTTCACCTACCACTATCGTCGCTGGCACCACCCGCCGCCGTTACCGCCCACCACCACCCACCGCTACGGCCACAACTGCCACCTATCACCACCCAAGATCACCGCCTACCACTGACCACCACGACCAGATTCTATTCCTTCATCTTTTCATGCCTACCAAACAACAAGAAGTAATGATTCATTTCATTCTCACGTGATAACCAAACAAGACATGGAATGGTAATGATCAATTCTATTAGCTCATTCATTCTATTACCTCGTCCATTCCATTCCCCCATCCATTCCATTACCCCATACCAAACATATTAGGGTTTTTCCTGAATTGGTGTATAGGCATTATTGCCTAGTAGAGATGGATACGATCAGGTGATTCCGCTGGTGGCACGATGATAATCAAGTGGTCCGTTAGTGATAAAAATTTGCTGTTAAAAAAAACTTTATATTGAGAAAATACTTTTTTTTAAATAAGTCAAAAAGTCAAATGAAACTTTCTTTTTATAAACCCAGCTATATTTAAAAGCAATAATGTTTGTTACCCTTTTAATAGCCCAGTTATATTATATAAGGGTGTAAGGGGTGCTCCCTTCTTGGTGAGTAGTTACTTCTCCATCCCAGCCAATCATACTATGTTATGTCAACTCCCCTTTAACTCTTCATTTTGTCTCATACGTAAGGGTGCTCCCCTCTTGAGGACTGGGGAGTAATCCATTTCTTCTTTTAATCTTGTTATTTAAAAAAAATATCTATGTATAATTAAAACATATTTAAAAAAAATCAAATTACATTATTTAAATTAAAAAAAAAGACATGACATTAAATTAAACTAAATAAAATTACATTAAAATAGAAAAACACATTACATTAATTTAAAATGAGGAAAATAAAAACATAAACCCTAAAACTAAAACTAATTTTACTAATCGTGTCGGAATCCACCTTAAGGTGGGGTAAATCTAGTTCTCGTAGATGTTCTACGAGATCATGTTTTAGTCTCCAATGTGTATCTTCATCAATGAGCTCGTTAAAAGCGGTATCATTGAAAAAGGGCTTGACTGGAGGATCTTGAATGTGTAACGGTGTTATCGTGTATCCGTCGTCTTTTAAAATCATGTTATGTAAAATAATTCATGTAAATACGACAGACCTAATCTTTTTCACAGTCTTAGCATGCAATGGTCGATTACGTATACCCCCTTTTGACTTTAAAACACCAAAAACCCGTTCCACGTCTTTTCTTGTCACCTTGTGTTGCCTCTTGAACTTCTTTTTATTCAGAATGTGAGGATATGCAAATGTTTTCACAAACATGGACCATGTAGGGTAGATTCCATCTGTAAAATAAAATCCATGTTTGTATAAGTGGCCATTCACGTATAATGGACATTTTCGCGTGGTTCCATTTCGTTGAGTAAGAAATAATGGAGATTGTTGGAGCACATTGATGTCATTTTGTGAACCTGGTGGACCACAAAAGCATGCCAAATCCACAAATCTCGAGAGGCCACCGCTTCGAGCATAACTGTTGGGTATTGGTGATCGCCTCTCATATATTGGCCACGAAACTCTGTGGGACACAATCTCCAAACGAATAGCGTACAATCAATGCTACCCAACATCCCGGGTAGGTGATGTTTCTCCTCATGAGCTTGGTGCAAAAGCATAATGTCGTGGCTTGTTGGTCTACGTAAGAGCTCGGGAGCATATAAACTACATATTGTTTTATAGAAATATTCTAGACATTCACGGGAAGTCCTTTCGGCCATATTTAAAGACTCGTCGTTCTCGTTGGGAGGGTTACCGATTACAAGTTGTTTAATCGCTGATGTAACTTGGTGTAAAACACTTCTTCATTCTCCCATCCAAGCCCTCATGAAACGACAGGATTATTCGCTTCCACGTCGCTCACAATTTCTAAACACAACTTTTTTGACATACGAAACCCATGATGAAAAAAATCATCATTGTATTTCGGCTCCTCGACAAAATAATCTGCCATAAGGGTTTCGTGGCTTTTCTCCCAATCACGATGGACATGTCTTTTTTAACTAGATCTGCTAGTGTCTTCTAGTTCGGCTTGCTCAATGAGATTTTTGAAAAAAAAAATTAAGCAACTACCGCTTGATGATAAATCATCGTTGCTAATGTAGGGTGGAATAAACAACGATATTTGATCCGCCATTTTAAAATAGGGGTATGAGAAGAGAAATGGTTTGGTTTGTATTGTTTGGTTGAGAATGGTTTTTGGTTTGTGAGAAATGGATTGTGAATGGTTTGGTTTAAATAAATAAAAAGTAATTATTGTTTTTTTAAAAATTGCAAACGGCTATATAGCCGTTGTTTGTCTCCAATGGTCGAAAGAACAAGCACAATCAATCGGTGAACACTCCCCGCCCCTTCCATGTTACCGCACACAAATAGGGCATGGCGGCGGTGTTATCGTACGCTAACCCGCTCATCCTAAAAACTAATATTTGTTAGCCAAGTTATATTAGCTTTTTAATCATACTTCATTAATTTAGCCAGTTGGTTTTCTAGGTTATTTTGGCTAGTTTAACTTGATTTTAATTCATCATACGTAGTATATCCCACAAATAGCAAAGCTAAGGAAGGGTCTGATGAGGGTAAAGTGTAGACATGCTTACATATACCTCATAGGAATAGAGGGACTGCTTCCAGTGAGACCCTCGGCTTGATAGTAGTTTTGCATCAAGCCTTGGACATAAGGCACATAACACTCAGTAATTGAGACAAAAGCCGATTAGTGCATGCACCCCCTTGTCTTTCGGCCATTAACGCCGCCACATGATGCATGATTAATCATCCCCCTCTTTTAACTTTTTTCACGAAATTAATAAAATAATGTTAAAATTAGCGCACTTTCACTTTTGCACTTAAACGCCCACACATATATACATTATATTAGCATATCGCAAATCACTCAGAGTGTTGACAACTTTGACATCCACCTTCATATACTCCTCCGAAGTTAAATAACCATAATTGTGAAACTATCGAAACACTATCTAATTAGTGCTTGAAAATTTTAAAGGATTGACTAAATGCATCCCTTTTTACTTCTTATACTTTTTAAAAAAAAATCAATTTAAAACTTTTCAAATTCATCTTTTTTTTCTATAACCGATCAATCGAAAGCATTGAATTCTCATTATGTACTTGTTATATCTACTAATACTTTTCTTCACTAATTGTCAGTAACGAAGTGGTTTCTGTTTCGTCAAAAAATATATAATACTAGTCTAAGTACCCGTGTGTTACACGGGCGGCTAATAAGAAAAATAACTACTTTAACATTGTTGACGTAAATATTTTAATTATATATACGATGAAATATTAACGGAAATGATAGAAATTACACCAAATAATTGAAATGAATACAAAAAAATCACAACTTATTGAATATCTCTTTATAAACATTTCGTACCAACTGATTACGTGCGCGCACACACACCCTAATAACAATCACCGTTATAAAAGTAATAAGTTGTTAGGCAACGCAAACAACTTAATTGTGCGTTGGTGTTGCTAAAGTATATTTAACAGGCTTAAGAAATCAAGTTAACAACGTTTGTCATTTAAAGCTATATTATTAGGATCAGCAGTTGTCACAGTAATATCCATAGCATAATATATACACAATGCCAGGTTAACTACCTCACTTTGAAAAGACTTTCCCACCTAGTAATATTTCTTCCATCTCTGAACCACCTACTTAAAGAAAAAAATATCTTATACACAACTTACACTTTGAATTCCTCTCAACCAATTTTGGACCAATTGGTAACTGAATAGATTCAAACTAAAAGCATTATCACCGTTCTTAATTAACAAAATCCAAAAGTTAAAGCCCTAACAACCTTCATGGCACCTTTTATTTGCTTCATTCTTACAGGTTTATGAAATGGTTTAGTTAAAGTAGAGTACCAAAAGGTCCCAAATCACTTAATATAAAATATTTTGTAAATGCCTACTTGTTTTTGGGTTTCTCAAATACTACATAAGTTTTATCATAAAATATGTTATATAGGGGTGAGATTTATTGCATAACACTAATATATACACACATAACCCAATTCAGAATAATTGTATGAAAATCTCTCTGCAATAATTATAATAAACCAAATCAGAAACTTTTTGCTCAAATACAAATATTGGAATAATAAATAAAAAAAACTTCCACAACTCTAATCACTAATAAGATGCCCATTTTGGGTCATAACCTATTTTTGTAAGCTTGCTTCGTAATGGAAGCTATTCATGGAATAACACACGCATAATGTCACCAGTAAGAGCAGCCACACATTCGACAATACGGAAGCAACGAAGGATCCTACAAAACATCCCGAATGTGCATTAGCCTTTATATCATCAATCAGGCCAACCCCCCCCCCCCCCCCCAACACACCCTGTGATGCTTCCCATTTTGCTGCACTGTTATGGTAGCTCATTGTCATCATTTCCACTGCCCACAAAGAAGCAAACAAAGACAAAAAAATAGGTATTTCATTTATAAATCCACATAAGAACTACCAAATTAGTACAAAATGATAAACTATAAGAGAAATAAAACAATTTAGGTTACATACCTAGTAAAGATTATAACCGTGGGCGTGTAGCGGGAGAATGTGACCCTTCTGTAGATTCACTACCAAAATGAGAAAACTGATGGTCAACTTCCACTTTCCCATGCTCAACGTCTTTACATGACTTTGCGAGCTCAAGAGCCAGTTTTTTAAAAGACGACTCTAATTCGTCTGCAAGTCTTTTTCCACGTGCTTTCGCAACTTTTGAATGCGAAGAATGGTCTTTTCAGTTGAAGTCCCTGTGTTATTCTTGTTGGCTTGTGATTTTAGTTTCCTCTTTTTCGTATTCTTCACATACCCAATCACATTCGAGAACTTTATTTATCATTACTTTCATGCAATAGCTAGCAAAATGTCCAAATACCAACAATTTAACAATTTATTAATACAAAAAAATCCCATTTAATATCAACAAATAGACTTACGTGTGGACAGCACCATCAAGACATCTACATCATTTAGCAAGTAAGTCCTCACGCCCTGCATCTCCACATATATCACACACTTTAACCTGTCATCAACAAATATATTAGCATATTACACCGTTGAATAAATGTATTTTTAGATACTAAATAATGCCAAAAGCACAACTAATACCTATAAATTTTGAATATTAAAAACTGGAATATTCAGGAAACAGGATGTGGATGTAAGCAACTTCAGGGAGCCAACGATCCCACTACCAATGAAATATCATTTGAAGTAGTGTATATTTCTTTCTACACTTTGAAATCGTTAAATTGAATTGAGTGTTGTTTTTAAAATAACGAAAGTAAGCATGTTCACTAATAGAGCGAATAAATATCATATACTAAGTACCACAAGTGTACATTTAAACTGGATGATCATTTCTAAAAAAATACCTTTTTATGTGCTAAAGGGGACGAATCCATGGTGTTGAAATGATCGCCAGAAATCCTTGATGATTGTATAAATTCAAAAAAAGCTAGAAGTCCTGTAACGGTAACATAATAAAATAAGAAATAAACTGAAAACATTAAAACTTCATATCATCTAAGCAGTCAATATCGGCGATATATCGGTGCTATATCGGTTATCGGTCATGGTCCATAATATCGGGTTAGAATATCGGTTGAAATATCGTTAGCGAGAATATCGGCGATATATACCGAGATATCGCCAATATTTTGAGATTGTTATCTCGGCCGTATCGGTGAGAATATCGGTAGGCCCAGATTTTTTTCTTTTTCTTTATTAGGCTGCCATCCAAATACAAAGCCCAGTTCTTTTATGTTATTTTTGGCCCAAATATTATACCCTTAATCATACTATCACACTTCGCACACCATTAACACGGCAACTGATGTCTGCTGAACCCTAATCGTCCCTCCCAAGCTCCTGCGCTACAATCGGACCTTCCAATCTTCCAGATTTCAGCTGAACAAATGAACAATCGGATGCCTTGGATGATCTTGATGAACACTACTTCATTTTGCTATTAATATTATATAGGTTCTAGACTTTTCGTATATATATAGGCTCTAGATATGAATATATATCATATATATATGCATGATATTATAAATTACCAATATCCCACCGATATCTCACCGCGATAAACGATATCTCAAATATCGGTCCTTGACCGATAACCGATATTTTTCCGCATTAACTACATAGGATATCATCACTCACATCAATTTATTTCAAAGAAAGCAACCCATGTAAAGATCAAAGAACCCCACAAATTAAAAAGAAAATGAAACGAAAAAGGCATTATGTGACTATAATATATGAACAACACCAAAACAAATTTCAGAAATACCAGTAGTTGACTTCATATTGTTAACTTTGTTTTTGTAGTCACATATGAAGCAGAGACGTAATAAGTGCATTATTGGGGTTTTCATCATACGCTTCATGTACCAAACAAAGTAGTATTAAAATATGTTACGTTAGTTTGTTGTTAGTTTATATTGTAAATAAACTAACTTAACATGAACTGTAGTCTCAATTGTAAATTGAAAAAAATAATGCAAAATTAACTTAACATGGTGGCAACAACTGGAATATCACCATAATATTGTAAATATTAGATAAGTAAGAAATAAAGTCACATAGAAAACAGTCGAGTAGACTATGAAAATGGTAAACTTAAAATAATAACTTGAATTGAAGTTCGATTTTTTATGATGATCTAGTCCAAATACTATAACAAATGTTCATCTCCTAATCAATAATTCAAGTAACATTAGGATAAAATTTGTGAACAGTACCTCATCAAAATCAACAGATGCACCAATGGGTGTTGTGAGTGCGTACTGAACCAGTTTCATGTTTTCAGTTGCTCATTTTTCTCGTCCACGTCATCAATATTCCTGCACACCCAAAAATTAAAAAAATGCAATAGAAACGTAAACACGAAGCTCTAGGTCATCAATCCTTACCTTGCCGTCGGGTAATAGCACCACAACCGTCCATAGCTGTGACCGAATCCCTAGTCACTGCTGAATCCTCGCCACCACTTCACCATTGCATGTCATCATCTACATTCGCTCATCCATCGTTACACACATTAGGGGCATAAATGAAGGAATGGAATTAAGGTTTCATAGTTAAAGAAATAGGTTTTAGAATGATTGTACAGAACACGTGAGGGAAAAGGATTGCCGAATGTGCATTAGCCTCTATATAATGAATCAGGCCAAAACCCCCTTTAATACACCCTGTGATGCTTCCCATTTTGCTGCACTGTTATGGTAGCTCATTGTCATCATTTACACTGCCCACAAAGAAGCAAACAAAGACAAAAAAATAGGTATTTGATTTATAAATCCTCATAAGAACTACCAAATTAGTACAAAATGAGAAACTATAAGAGAAAGAAAACAATTTAGGTTACATACCTATTAAATATTATAACCGTGGGCGTGTAGCGGGAGAATGTGACCATTCTGTAGATTCACTACCAAAATGAGAAAACTGATGGTCAAATTCCACTTACCCACGCTCAACGTCTTTACATGACCCTGCGAGCTCAAGAGCTAGTTTTTTAAAAGACGACTCTAATTCGTCTGCAAGTCTTTTTCCACGTGCTTTCGCAACTTTTGAATGCGAATAATGGTTTTTTCAGTTGAAGTCCCTGTGTTATTCTTGTCGGTTTGTGATTTTAGTTATAAATTTTTCGCATTCTTCACATACCCAATCACATTCGAGAACTTTATTTATCATTACTTTCATGCAATAGCTAGCAAAATGTCCAAAAACTAACAATTTAACAATTTATTAAAACAAAAAAATCCCATTTAATATAAACAAATAGACTTACGTGTGGTCAGCACCATCAAGACATCTACATCATATAGCAAGTAAGTCCTCACGCCCTGCATCTCCACATATATCACACACTTTAACCTGTCATCAACAAATATATTAGCATATTACACAGTTGAATAAATGTATTTTTAGATACTAAAAAAATGCCAAAAGCACAACTAATACCCATAAATTTTGAATATTAAAAACTGGAATATTCAGGAAACAGGATGTGGAAGTAAGCAACTTCAGGGAGCCAATGATCCCACTACCACTGAAATATCATTTGAAGTAGTGTATATTTCTTTCTACACTTTGAAATCGTTAGATTGAATTGAGTGGTGTTTTTAAAATAATGAAAGTAAGCCTGTTCACTAATAGAGCGAATAAATATCATATCTAGTCTAAGTTCCCGTGTGCTACACGGGTGGTCTTACAATAAATTATACTATTTTGAAATGTTGACCTAAACTTTTAAATACCGGTACCATACCGTATATTTTCGGTACCGGTATCCATATTTGGCGAATTTCGGTACCGATACCATACTCATCCAACTTAATCATCTTATTCATGACACCAATCTTCAGAGTTGTGCAGAGGCATTCGCAATGGCAGCTGCTTCGGTTAGCAACGGCACCAGCTTCCCAGCTCGATGCTTCTCCATAATAGCTGCATAAAAGACCACAATATCAATCAATCCACCATCAACAAACACTCAAAAACAGACACGAAATTGCTCAAACAACTTACCATCTGAGCCACCAATGTGCTTCCCACCTATGAATACATTAGGAACAATACTCTGACCGGTCCACTCCTTTAGAGCGGATTGGATTTCACCTCCATCACCTATCAAATCCATGCATATTACTTCTTCAAATGTTATTGATACAAACGCCGATATGAATCAATTCATCGAAAGTGTCAGAAGTCACGACTTACTTTCTTCATCCAGTTCGATAACCTTGTAGGACACGTTAAGCTCGGAGAACAGTTTCTTCACGCTCTTGCAATAGCCACACCAAGTCTTGCTGCCAAATTCAAGTTAAAATTTCTTAATTCCTGATCACACGGCGTCATTCATCAAGACAAACCAAGAAAGATAGCTTTGCATCTATACTTTCACGATTTGCCGTGAAAAAGGAACTTAACTGTTCTTACAGTAACACTTGTTATAGGAATCAAGTTAAATTCCTAATTGCTGATCCGAGAGATTAGCTATAAATCTATGATAAACATAACATCATTCAGCAAGATAAACTAATCGAAAATGCTTGTTAGTAAATAAAAACTATAATACTCACCTTTTGGTTAGGGGTGTTGTCGGATCTACATAAAGTTGAATGCCGGACAAATAAGGAACATAGTATTGAACAACTGAATCACTTTCATTCAACACAAGAGGAACTCCAGCTCCATATGCACTCCATTCCTTTAAAGACTCCCAAAGATCCCCAAGTACAAAATATGGGTTGTAATCGTTTACTTTATTCCTCCATCCCTTCATGCTAGTCTACATATATGATATATCAAATAAATCACCAATCAAGATCGTGTTTTTACGCCACTCAACAAAATTAATCATAAGTGTTAATGTATTATCAATAGCCAGATTCAAGTATCTTGAACACTAATATAAACACTACTTTACTTGTATGCAACTTTAGCATCATCTAATTTCACAGCATCAGATGCTGCTGAAGTAGTAAACTAATGTTAACTTTCTAGTAGAGCTAACACACACATGCAAAATCATTGACAATAAATAATGAACCACAATGATCAATTATTACTAAAAAACATGCATTGTTTCCTAATCCAGTCAAATTCATACAGTACAATTTTTGTTAACGACCCATGTAACCAATCATCAAAAAACACAGAAACAACTTGCAATTTCTTCATTATCAAAGTTTTTATTTTTTTTCTTGAATCTTGTTTTGATACAATTTAATGCCTACCAATAACCAAAACCCAAAAAAATCACATTTTTATAACTACCCATGTAACCAATCATCAAAAAACACATAAAAAACATGCAACTCCTCCTTCATCAAACCATTTTAACTTAAAACTTGTAACAATACCTTAGAGAAATGCTGAGCTGTAACAACTGGAGTCGTGTGTTAATTGAACACCCTACCTAAACATCACATTGATTGTTTAAGAAGACCGGAAGAAAGTGAAAAAGAACACCAAAAACACATCACATTTTGTGCAGAGAAACACGATGTGAGTGTAATCAGCCATAAAAAGAGATGAATTGGAGGCAACTGATCAAACACCTGGTAGGCAACCACTTTCTTAGACAGTTCTGACCCGTTTAAGAGGCAACTTAGACCCTGAATTTGACATAAACACAAAAACAACTTCAAAACACAATATATGAAATAATACATATAAAATGGGAGGCAATTGATCAAACACCTGGTAGGCAGCCACTTTCTAAGACAATTTTGACCCGTTTAAGAGGCAACCTAGACCCTGAATCTGAAATAAACACAAAATCGACATCAACTTCAAAACACAATATCCGAAATAATACATATAAAATGGGAAGCAATTGATCAAACACCTGGTAGGCATCCACTTTTTGAACCCACTGCAAAAACACAGAAACTTTTTTTGTCATTTAAATATATAATATAACATCATATGAAACAGTAAAGAATTTTGTTACTTGTCCAATTTTCACTTGACCAGAGCATTTGTGTTGATGTGAGAGGGACCATCTCTCTTAATATGAATACAAACATATCAAACAAATTTCACAGAATCATCAGCTATTGTTTGAAATTAATCACTTAAACGTTACGAAAGAGATTAGGTCACTGATTCTTACCAGATTTAGCGAGAGAAGAATAGACAGAAGCAATCAATTTGGAAGATAATGATCTCAATCCGGTGTTCAATGCCATTAGGGTGTATAATAACACCAATAAACACACAAATTAGAACAATGAACTGCTTAAAACCGCATATAAAAATGAATTAGCGGCTTAATCAACAACATACAAATCATACAACCAAATTAGGGTTTTCTTATAACAGATACAAAATCACAAACAGAGACGGAAACCAACTTACCTATGATTCAGTTTCGAAGGATGATGATGAAGATAAATCAAAACAGGCGACTTCAGTGTTCCTCTCCTTTGAAACCTCCGATTAAAAGCCCTAAATTGTATATAGAACGTAAAATTGGAAACACTTCCATAATTTCCAAAAACATCTTCCGGTAATTGATTAATTATTCAACCTTCCGTATATAATCAAAGGAGACTTTGAAAGAAGAATGAAGGAATTGTGAGGCGGTAAGGAGAATTGAATGAGAATAGAGAGAATAGAGAGAAATGGCGCCTAAAAACACAATTCTCTGGCCAAAGATCATTGCCACATCAAGGTCAAAAAGTCAACATTATTTTGCTTTAGTATAAGAGATAGATTTTTATGAACAAATTAGGTATATAATATATTCTAATGTATAGATTAGGGCTGTAAACGAACCGAACGTTCAGCGAGCAGTTCGTGAACCATTTAACGGGAAGTTCGTTTATGTTCGTTCGTTTAATAAATGAACGAACACGAACAAGTGATTCTGTTCGTTAAGCTAAACAAACGAACATGAACAGAGGATACGTTCGTTCGTTTATGGTCGTGAACATTTGGTAATGTGTTCAGTTATATTTGTTTCTTTATGTTCATTTGTGTTTGTTCACATAAAGGTTTTTATACGTAATATTTTTATTTTATTGGTTTTAATTTTTTTTTTAATTTTGAAATTCTAGTTATACTATATGCCTTCGCCAACATCCCTCATTTAACCATTTCAATTTCAGTTTGTGTTAAAGCTTGAGAAATTCTTAATTTTCGTGTTAGTTATGTTTATGAAAATTAGGTCAATTATGTTAGGATAAAGTACTTGTTTAATTTTGTTGGATTCCTCATAATTTTTGTGATGAGAAATGCAGATTTTATTCTAAAATGAATATATGTTTGTCGGAATTTGTTTGTGTGTATGATTTTTTTTTATTCATGTATGTTCATCAACATTCGTTTGTGTTCTTGTGTCTGTTTGTGTTCGGTAGGTGTTCGTAAACAATTCATGAACACGTTCATTTCCTTAGTGAACGAACACGAACAGGAAATCTCGTTCGGTAAGTTTTCGTGAACAGTTCATGAACATGTTCATTCCTTAACAAACGAACACGAAAAAGGCCTTGTTCGTGTTTGTTCGGTTTGTTTACAGTCCTGGTATAGATTAGTATATTACGATGATAGTGTCATCATCGGCAATTATTGGATAAAACAAAACTAGCTTTTAGATTTAATATATTAGGATGATATTTTTATAGTTTCTTGCTGCTTTGATTCACCAAATAATGATCAAATCGTCCTATAGCTTCTTCTTTGTTCACTAAGACAACAATGCAGAAAACCAAAAGGCAAATTGGATTTAAATAATCGCAACTTGCTCAAATTAGCCAATAATAATCCCAATTCAGTTATTGGCCGATAATAATCCGAACTCGTCCACTTTTGGCCGATAATAGTCCGCCGTTAGAAATAGCTTAACGGAGTTAAGCTTTTTTCCGAATTACAAACCGATGTTTTATGGATTTTGTTCAGAACGAGGATACGAGTTGATTGATATAAAATTTACCTCGAAATACTGCCCCAAACGACGAAAATGGTGCTTCAATTCGGGTGTTTAAACTTCCAATTAACAAAAATCAAGTCGTTTGAAGCACCGTTTCGAGGTAAGTTTTATATAAATCGAATCGTATCCTCGTTCTGATCAAAATCCATAAAACATCGGTTTGTAATTTGGAAAAAAAACTTAACTCCGTTAAGCTATTTTTAACGGCGGACTATTATCGGCCAAAAGTGGACCAGTTCGGATTATTATCAGCCAATAACTGAGTTGGGATTATTATCGGCCAAATTGAGCAAGTTGGGATTATTTAAATCCAATTTGCCTTTTGGTTTTCTGCATTGTTGTCTTAGTGAACAAAGAAGAAGCTATAGGACGATTTGATCATTATTTGGTCAATCAAAGCAGCAAGAAACACTTCACAAAGGCACCAAAGTCTGGTCAATATTTGGTGAATCAAAGCAGCAAGAAACACTTCACAGAGGCACCAAAGTCTGCACTAGATTGTTTTTTAAACTCTCTCTTTTTTTTTTTGGCCAGAAGCACTTCTGGCCACTTATGTCTGCGTCGCGCAGACGCGCGCTGACCTTTAGGTCCTGCAGCTTGTGTGTTTTCTCGCAGACCTTTCATTAAAAAAGGTCTGCGAGACCTCTTCCCCACGCAGACATCAACCCATGTCTTCTAACCTCTTCTCACCTCTTCTAAGCACTCCTCTTCACATCACAGACCCCTTCTCCTCACCTCACCTGCTGCCACCATCACACCCTCCCACCCGCTGCCACCCTCCCACCTGCTGTCACCATCCCACCGTCGCACCTCTCCCACCGTCACACCCCATCCCACCGTCGCACCTCTCCCACCTGCATAAGCCCACCACCGCCACCTGATACATCACCACCACCATCATCATCGCTGCTACACCGTCCACCACCATCATCATCGGAGACCGTAGAACAAAACCCCCAAATCGAACAAAACCCCCAAATCGGTGGTGGAACAAAACCCCCAAATAGAACAAAACCCCCAAATCGGCGGTGGTGGGTTTTGATGTTCTTGGCGGTGCTGGAACAACGAAGGCGGTGGTGGTGGTTGCGACGGGGGTGGGTGGTTGTGGTTGTGGTGGTAGATGAAGGCAGACGGGGGTGGGTGGTTGTGGTTGTTCGTGGCGGTAGATGATGGCGGTGGTGCTATGGCGGAGGTGGTGCGGTGGTGGTGGTACTATGGGCGGTGGTGGTGACAGATTGTAGAGAGAGTTTTTAGAGAGAGAGAGAGAGTTCAAGGCAGAGAGAGAGAGAGTAGTGGTCTGTGTGTGTTTGTGTGTGAGAAGAGAAGAGAAGGGTTTTTGTGGAAAAAAAACAAACCCTCTCCTCCTTGCAGACTGCAGACATTTGGTCCACCTCTTCTCCTGCAGATGCCTGCCTGCAGATGCCTACCTGCAGATGTGGTCCGCAGACTGCAGACCTTTTCCTGCAGAAAAAAACAAACAGCACCTTAATCTCCTTTCATTCGGTGCATAAGTTATTTATGAAAATTGGTGGTATGTATAATACGTTTAATCGTTTATATTCAAAATTCAAGTTGGAGGTGAATAAACCCCTAGAAAAATTAGGGATGTTTAATAATGCAATATTTGAAAAAATAGAAAATATAAGGTTTGATTGTATGTATCTAAAAACTTTAGGGAGGTGTACAATCAATAAAAATAAAAGAAAATGGAGTACATTTAGCAACACCCAAACTTAAATCGAATCACAAATATTGCATTGGTTTGCGTGACGGTTATCATTTTATAATATGGATTGGGCTGAATGTATGTTGTACGCTTGGATATAAAATTGGAACCTGTGCAAATTTGAGAGGCTTATGCAGCGGCCTCATCTGCCAGCCCACAATCCAGCCCAGATACGCATTAGGTTCTTTAGTTTTAATTTTAAGCCCAAAAAGGCTTTCATACTTTGTTAAATCTTCTCCTGAAACTTCCCCAAAATACTTTGGAAGTCATAAACCAAAGCACAAGCTTTCGATTGTTCTAAACTAAGCCGAATGTGCAAGTTATCGATGGTTGACCATTGACGGTCGATGCTGACTTTCGTCCAAATTAAGCATGCTTAAATACGTTTATCACTTATACCAGATACAGGCACGCAAGATGGAGGTAGCAGAGATGAGAATGCTAAGATGGATGTGTGGCCACACAAGGTTAGACCGGATAAGAAATGATGTTTTTAGGGAAAGGTTAGAAGTAGCTAGTATATCAGATAAGATAAAGGAGGGAAGATTGAGATGGTTTGGGCATGTGAAGAGGAGGCAGACGATAGAACCGGTTAGAGTGGTTGAAACCCTCGAGGTGGAGGGGAGGAGGAGTAGAGGCAGACCCAAAATTACTTGGGATGAGCGGATTAGGCAGGATTTGCAAAAATTGCACCTCTCTGAGAACATGGTCCATGATAGGAGCTCGTGGAGACGTAGGATTAAGGTTAAGGATTTCTAGGAAAGGGTACAATTGTGTTTTTAGGTGTAGTGTATGGTCGTACATAAGTAACTATGTATATAGGATGTTTTGTACAGTTGTGTTTCTAGGTGTAGTGTATGGTCGTAGATATGTAATTATTTGTATAGACTGTTTTGTGTTGTCATATTTGTTTTGTTCTACCATGCACTATTTTGCAACTCATACTACTACATTGGTAGCTTCATACACATACACACACCTCATGCTCTATTTATTTCTTTCCTGTGTGTTTTGGAGCCGAGGGTCTCTCTGGAAGCAGCCTCTCTATCCCTAGGGGTAGAGGTAAGGTGTGCCTACATCCCACCCTCCCCAGACCCTACAAATAGCTTTGCTATCTATGGGATTTTACTGGGTATGATTGATTGATTGATTGACTTATACCAGATGGTTGATCATTTAGCTGTCTGCTCTATGGATGTCAACTTTCATCCATATTAAGCAATGCTCAAATTGATGAATGCTTGACGCTTTAACCAGATGGTCAACCATTTGACTGTCTTCTCAATGAATGTTGACTAATGCTAAATTAATCATGTTCATAAATGGATGGCAATTTAGGCAGACCAGTTAACAAAATCTTCAGATGCTTTAAGACTTTTCTGTGAAAGTAAATTCAACACCACAAACCTATTGTAGAATCCAAAAACACCACTTCCTCGGCCATGCCAATAGTTCACTGACCATCTAAGGATTGGCGGATCTAGAAAATCCGCCAAGCCGTAACGTTTTATAAAAAAACGGTAGAAAATCCGCCAAGCCGTAACATTTTATAAAAAAGCGGTAACGAAATCGAAAAAACGTTATATTTTTCCAAAATTTACACTAATTTTACACTACCGCCGGAGCGCCAAGCCGTAGCGGGGGTTACCCCTTGTTATATGTTGGATCCGCCCCTAGTCATCTACTCACTCGGATGGTGAAGCAGTTGCTATTAAGCAATCATGTAAAACACATAATTATCAACTACTATATAAAAATAATAAAATCTGAATTTCATTTTAGATATAGAATGATTGGCTTGAAATTAAGAATTAAAAGATTAGTGGGTCAAAGCAGACCTATTTTGACCAGAACCCATTTGTATATTATTTTTTAAAACGGTCTACTTAAACCCATTACACCTTCTTAATGTCAAGAGTTACAACAAACGACAATGATTTCTTCAAACCACACCTTGGATCCAAACCAACAAACCACACCTAGGATCCAAAACAACAGTAAACACTACAAACTCTTATATGTTATATTACAGCAACATTATCATTTACTTCCATCACCAAAGAGGTAACCCAGTGAAGACCCTCCTCCTGGAGCAGCATGTACCTTGGTTGAGGGGCGATCCTGTACGTGTTCAAAATTGTAAAGATGGTGCTACAGTACACACATATGTGTATATATATATATTGCATTCAATCTAATGTAGAGTATCGTATAAGCACGTGTACCATGGGCGGCCCTGAGGGTGGGCGGGGAGGACCACCGGTCAGGGCTGATATTTCGGAGGGCACGTTATTTAAAAAAAATCCGATATGTATATGTAAAAAAAAATACTATTAATAGGGTATACCCATACAAACACCAACATAGGCCCACTTACAAAACTATTTTTATAGTTTAGATTAGTTATTAGCCTACTGCCATCAGGTTTAGACCTTTAGTGAGCCCAATACCCAATTTCGTTAAGGCCTAAGGGCACGTTTTTTCGAGCTCAAACAGGGTACACGAATTCTTAGGGCCGGCCCTACAAGTACAAGTTTTCCGTAGTGCTGATTTGATTGGGAGAAGAGAGATGATTATGCGGTTATATAAGTGTCCTATGTATCACTTAAAACAAGTACAAGTGTTTATGCGTATCAAGCACTTCTCACCTTATAGAAACATATTGTTTTGATCATGATACATAAGGCCATTTTGTATATACATATATTGAAACCTCTTTTTGTATAAATGTTTGAGCTAGTAAACTTATAATTTTTATTGTTAGAATCATAATGAAGTAAAATAAAGTCATACCGTGATGAAGTTGCCAGTATTCTGACCATCAGCTCGGGTATAGTTGTTAAGCTTGCTACTCTGGACGCCAGCTGGAATCTGTTTTGCAATGTCTGGCTGTGTTACAGCCACCACAGGTTTTGGAGTCGGCTCAGCCTGGACCTGGCTTGGTGGAGCCGCTGCATTGCCTGTGGACACGGTCGTGGGTTTTGGCTCCTCTCCACTTCCAAAAAGGTAGTTTAGTGAACTTTGTCCCCCACCACTGCTCACACCACGACCCATGAACTCTGCTTTGACTTTTTGAAAGCTCACCCTGCTTCCCATGATGATAATGAAAGAACCCATGATAAGCTCATCAATTAACAGCTATAATGGCTTTAATGTGAATTCAGCAAACATAGTGATGCATAATATCATAATTCATATACCCCATTAAAATTGCATAATATCATATTTACCGAACCAAAAAGTATAAAATATTAACATTTAATTAGAACTTGTGTAAAGATTATAAGAGTTTAAAGTATAACAAGACGAGGGTATAGTAGTCATATTTAATGAAATGAGCAAATATGTAATTTTAAATGTTTTATCAGGTAAATATGAAAATTTACTTGCCGGGTAAATATGATAATGATATTATGCAAGTTTTTTGGGTTTTGTCCAAAGTTGTCCCAGTGTAAATAGATCAAAAGTGAATGCAAACAAGTAGTGTATCAAACGCACACTTGATTGCTCAAGACTCAACAGGTGTTGTGAATTTATCAAAAATTATAACACACTTTTTGATCAGAAAACACTGACTAAAGTGCAAAGAATTTACTTCGTATGATACATGATAACAAACGAAAGCCATAACACCGTTGCAACCATAGATTAAAGTTTTGATATTCGGAACAACCATCGACTTGAACATGTATTATATCTCAACTCTTAACATCATTAAACAGACGGTAGCAAACAAGATTTTTCATATGGCTAAACAAACCAAAAAAACCTACATTGATCAGAAATAAACTCTCTGTAGAGATTAAGCAGCTCAAATGCTTGCCTAAACTATTCGTGTGACCGCCTTCCTTATCAAACTATTTCATCTTCAACTTTAAATATCATGATAAAGCAATCATCTAACATGTCAACAGTTGCCTTACATTACACTCATGATCATTCATCTACCTGATAATAGTTTATTCCACTAAAAGGATCCATCTACCAATAAACACAATCAAATCATACTCAAAATTCAATTACAAAACAGCAGTGCACTATAACAGTAAAACCCTAAGAAACTCTATAACTGCCGAATAACACGAATCAGGTGCTAAAAATGGCAGATCTCGAGTGAATTACAAGTCAAAAACTATGGAGATTGATAGCATGAATCAACAAAATGGTGAGTAACTGTGAATACGACATACAAATTGAAGAAATAATTGATTGGAAAGTAAAATAGAGGAGATAGATACCTGTAATAATGTGGTTTTGAGATCAGATCTGGAGAGGAAGGAAGATGGAGTGGGAGAATGAGAATGGGTTCTGATTTATTGTTGTTGGAATAAATAAATAATAAAGTTTTGTTTGCAAGCACCGAAAGAGTAAAGTGAGGTTCTCTAGTCACTACTGATGGCCCAAAAATCTAGACAACAAAACTAAGGGTACACGGAGTGGGGTGCGGCAAAGTGTGGCAAACTTAGTTTGCCAATTGGTAACACCACAGCCAACATAGTTTGCCACTCAAAAGTTTGCCAAATCGATGTAGGCTTGCCGAAGTGGTGAAGGGAGGGTATGAGAGAGAGAGAGGGTAGTGTGGGATGGGGTTCATTCCAATCTCAACCAATCACACATTTTTCCTTTTAAAAAAAAATAGTTTACCACTTCACCAAGTGTCTAACCATTCAGAGGCGCAGGATTTAAGGGGCGGGGAAGGGCGCTCAACCCCCCGAACTTTTCGGTCAGCAGTGTTATATATGTACGTTTCGTATAGGATTTTGTAGGTATTTATGTTTTCGCCCCCCCCCCGGTTTTACAAAAAAGAAATTAGGTATATACGTTTTCGACCCCCGGTTTTAATTTTTTTTATTTATATAGCCCAAATAAAATATTTAATTAGCCCAAATATTATAGCCCAAATCATTATATTTGGTAGAATACTAGAATGTATATTATATAACACAAATCAAATCATTATATAGCCAAACTTAAAAGCCCACTCTATCCAAAAAGAAACTCAAATTCGTTTACTTTGGGACATCGACCAAAAGAACAGAAGCCACAAGCCAGAACTGTAGAAGGGGGGGGGGGAAACGCAGGTTCCAGAACTGTTCGACTTCAGCTTCTTGTTCGAGAACAGGAGCCAAAACGCTCCTCATTGTTGTGGTCTTGTACTCTTGTTCGACTTCTTTAATCTTCATAAGGTTAAAGGTATGTGTTTTTTTATCTTTAGGTTAAGTTAGGGCTGCAATTTATGTGATTTAGGGTGAAATTGGTCGAATTTTTGCCCTAAACTTGTTGAATCGGGTACCCACCTTCCTCTCTCCTTTTAAGGTTTTGGTGTCTTTGTTCGTTTGTTTGTTAAACAATGTTTACGTTTTAATGTTTGAGAACGTTTTTATTTGATATTAATGTTTGATCTGACCCAAATCGAATCACCAACGTCCGACCCGAACATACACCTCGAAACTACGCGATAGAATTTTTTTTTAGGTCCGTTACCTTCCGACCCCCCGGTGGAAATTTTCAAGCTTCGCCACTGTAACCATTGCCAACACTTTTGAGCATAGTTTACCACTTTGACATGGCACACTCTCATTGGTTGATTTTTTAGTTTGCCACTCTCAAGTGTCTAACCACTCCTTATACCCTAATTTCTAAAGGTTCACATTTGTATATCTTCCTATTCTAATAAAGAAAAGGGTGTCTGGCTGAGGTTTCAACACCATAAGCCTCCTCTTTGCTCTCTTTCCTACTTGGCAATATCTAGGTTCTTCCATGTCCACGTGTCCATTTCTCCCGTTTTTCTTTTTTTTTAGTCAGTTTACAAAGTCAAGGGTTATTAATGAAGGCAGACAAAACGTCTGTTTCTCACTTCTCTCTCTTCCTGCAAGTCAAAAGATGCATCCAAAAACCCTAACCTCGCTTCTTCTTCTTCTTTCCCTTTCCTCGCTTCTTCTTCTTCTTCTTTCCTTTCTCTGTATCCTACAGATCTATTCCCTATTGAGTTTGGATTCAAAAAATCCACAATCGCACCTTCTGTAACTCTATTATTCATCAAACACAGATGAACCAGTTCCATCTTCGCATAAAACTCCAATTGTTATTCAACAAACACAAATCCTTAGGCTGTGTTTAAATTTGAAACTTAATCTGACGGTATAGATCATCATTCACAGGGATTGATGTTTGAAATTGTGTTTCTCTTCTTTGCCCTAACTCTCCGATGAAGTCTTTAAAGCCATACCATATCTCCTTCTCTCTCCGTTGTTTCTCTGGTTTTGTTTTCTGGTAATAATTTTTTTTATAGACTTTTTAATTTTTGTGGTTTATTAACTGAATTAGTGAAGTTAATGTACAGGGTGTTAGTCATTGAAGGAAGCTTTGCTGTTGTCTCAAGAAATCAGGTTCGTGAATTTCACCTTTGAACTTATTTTTCGTTTTATTTTAATGTTTAGGGATTAGATTGTGCCATTTGTCGATTTTGATAATTTCTGTTACTATTACATGTGTTTTAGGAACTGATTTAGAAATATTATACTCTTCCATAGTTCTAATATGAATATTTAGAAATATTGAAGTTGGTAGGGCAAAATAGGAGATTCTGAATTTTTAGAATATTTGCCACTGTTATGCTTGATAATGGTGATAACTGTGAAATATACTTGAATGATATGAACAATAATGATTCATGTTGATGTTTTTATGTTGATAATGCATACTTGAATGGTTAGTAATAAAGAATGATTTATGCTAAATGTTGAAGTAATTTCTGATAGTTGTTTTTCAAACGGTGAAGGTGAAGATCATGTTTTTGAATTGTCTTAAGTGTTGTATATGATAGTCTCTTTCAGTGTTTAGGTTGAACCTTTCCGTCAGATTTTAGGGTACAACCCACCTTTAGGTTGAACCTTTCCATCAGATTTTAGTTTTTCTATTTTTAACGTCTGTTTTTCTTACTAAGGTTAGGTCAACTTTAACAAAATTGATGCTGAGTTGGTTTTTGTTGTTTGGAAAAGCAATATAAAGTAACATTTTTTATCCAACATTGAGATACCTGTAGGAAAAACAAAGAGGCGTCTGTTTTTAACCCAACAGTGGTTTCAAACACTGTTTTATCCCAAAAGTGGTTTCAAAACACTGTTTTAACAACAATGTTTTAACCCAATAGTGGTTTCAAACACTGTTTTAACCCAAAAAGTGGTTTCAAAACACTGTTTTAACCCAAAAACAATGGTTTCACTTTTTCTCAGGTTAAAACACTGTTTTAACCCAAGAGTGTTTAAACCTAATCTTTTTAATTAATACTGTTTCAACCCAACAGTGGTTCTGCAACGTGATGACCCGAACCAAATTAATAATTAGTAAAGCAGCAGCTCGAACAATGGCTTCAAACACTGTTTTAACCCAACAGTGGTTTCAAACACTGTTTTATCCCAAAAGTGGTTTCAAAACACTATTTTAACAAAACTGTTTTAACCCAACAGTGGTTTCAAACACGATTTTAACCCAAAAGTGGTTTCAAAACACTATTTTAACCCAAAACAGTGGTTTCACTTTTTCTCAGGTTAAAACACTGTTTTAACCCAACAGTGGTTCTGCAACGTGATGACCCGAACCAAATTAATACTTTTTTTAAAACGAACCATTACCATGTGATCACGAACACATGTTTGGTCGGATTTGTTTTGAGCCAAAATAAACTAATACTTTTTTAAAAAGCCTAATTTTAATGGTTACCATCTGATTATGAACCCATATATGGTCAGATTTTGTTTTAACTCGAACCAATTTAATCCTTCTTTAAAACGACCCATTCTAACCAGTTATTATCTAATCAGATCAGATTTTGCTTCAACTTGAACCAAATTAATATCTTTTTAAAACGACCAGTTTAATACATTACCATCTCAGCATCAATTTTGTTATACATTTATACAGCAGCTGCATTTGCACAGTTTAAGTTTGCTAATTTTTTTTTTATTATTTGTATATTTTTTGTTAAATTAAATAGTAGTTCATCAATAAGCAGTGCTTGTGTGAGTTTTCTTTCTGCTTCAGACTCTCTTTGGTTAGTTAAGAAAATCTGTTTGGTAGAGATCTAATTCCTTCAAAATCTGAACATCTTTAAACTGTGTTTCAAGATGGCATTAAACCAACCTTCATGAAAACATCAATGCAGCATCTTTTTTGACTTTCCAGTACAAATCAATATTTGGTTCATATCTATTATGTCTTTGTGTCAACTTGTGATTGTTCTTTTTTTTTTGGATTTTGTGTCATATTTTGATTTTGAAAATCACAGTTTAAACATTTTGAAACTGAAAAACCAAAAAATATTCAATACAGTTCCTATGTTTCAAACATTAGAGATATTTTTATTTACTTTTTGTGATCAAACTTCTTATTTAACTAAACTCACAAGAATCCATTGACTTCCTAATGTGAAATGAGCAACTATTAGGTAGATTATGAAAAAAACAGTCTTGATTGATCATTGATGATAATGTTTTTGTTATCAAACTTCTTATTTAACTAAACTCAAAAGGATCATTGTTGTATGATGTTTTGTGAATAATAATGTTTTCAAAACATAGCATAAACATATGAGGAGTGAAAAGGAAGTTAAAGAGGAAAAGCATAAAGATGTTTTCGATTGCTGATGTTTGCCTTTCTTTCTATTGTTACATCGTTTTATAGACCCTCACACAATTGATTCAGTATTTTAAAAACTTAAATTTGTTTATCAATCAGAGATTTTGTTTTTTAAAATAAATCTTTAACTATAAAGGTCAATGGAGAATCCTCCCATCACTTCTCTTAATGAATTGGATGTAACCAAGACAGACGTGACTATTAAAGTTCGCATACTTAAGCTTTGGAAGCTACTATCATTTAAAGTCAAGAATGCTATTCATGCGGCCGAATTGATCCTCATGGATGAGGAGGTACTTTATAAGTTTATAACACATTTATTTAAATTTTTTATATCGTATTTTACATCTTAAAAGTTTATATTTGTTTGATAGGGTTCCAAAATTCATGCAAGTGTGGCTGGTAATTATCTTGCAAAGTATGGAAGATTACTGGTAGAAAAACGTTGTGTCATGGTTACTAGGTTTGAAGTTGGTGACAACTTGTCTCCGTACCGCCCAACCAACCATCGACATACACTGTTTTTCAATTTCTCTACCGATATCAGAAACTGTGATGACTTTGGTGGTTCAATTCATGGATTCTCTTTTACATCCTTTGCTGTTCTTCGCAATCGTGCTATTCCGCTAGATTCTCCTGTTGGTAAGTGCACCGTATTTTAAAATATGATCTTTACTTATATTACGCCATTGTTATTGTTCTATTTTTTTTGTTTCTTTATAGATATCATTGGTTATGTTGATGGTTGGTTTCCTATGATTGATCATACCAGCAGTAATGGGAGATTGAACAAAAAAATGAGCTTACAACTTCGTGACTTAGAGTTACAATTTATTTATTTTTTTATCTCCTTTATATATTTATCAATTAGTTCATGTTTTATTATATTTTTATTAATAGGTACCTTAATGTTTATGTCACTTTGTGGGGAGATTATGCGGTGCAATGTCAAAGTTTATGGAAAAGAACCCGAGTGATGTTTTTGTGATATTGCAGTTTGGAATATATAGCTTTCATGAAGGTTTTATACTTAATTAATTACTGTTATCTTTCTTATTAAAATTCTATATATTTTACATTCTATTGTTGTACTTATCAATGCTTAATTGTTTGTATATAATTTTCTTCTTAACTATGTAGGTAAGGCATACGTGTCCAGTTCTTTTCAAAACAGCACTTTGTATCTGAACGAAAGCATTGATGAGCTAATTGATTTCCAAAAGAGGTAAGACTTACATATTTTTTTTTTCAAATTAACTGTTTGATTATTTGTTTGAGTATAGTATTTTATGTAAGAACGTTTAAAGGTTTTATAATTTATAGACTAATTAGATTTATAATCATTTGAAGGTTACCTGAAAAAAGAACAGATCTTGGTTCTTCAAGCCGTCCTTTTGGTTCATCTCAAGCTGGCAAAACTATTCATGATGATTTTTTGGTTGAAACTGAATTCAACAACATAGATGAGTTTAATGAAATTGATGAGCTAAAGAATGTGATTGTGGTTGGTACAGTGATAAGTTTCCCTCCTGGTGTTGAGTGGTATTGTCACACCCCGACCACGTAAAACAACGAAACGTGGCGGAAACGTCGGGGAGTGTTGTAACAGAATTAATTGTTTCACAACCATGGTAATTAAAGTTACGTTTTATTTATCAATCAAGAGTGTTACATTGTCTTAAACAGGAAACAAAGAGTACATAATATAAATTTAACTAGATCTTGCTTTGTTTTAAGTCACTAAGGCACAGGTCCGCCTAAGTGTGTCTCGATCATCCTATGCAACAGCTCCTGAAAACACATGTGAAAATAGGTACGTCAGCATAAAAATGCCTGTGAGATACATAGGTTTTGTGAAAAGAGGATTCATGACTTGAGTTTAAAGAAACTGTTTAATAAAAGTAGCCATTGTTGGTGCACTAAATGTCTGTTAACTACGTCTGAGTTGTGTCTTAGGTCTTGATAGGATTGTTCGGAGCTTGGAAATGAAAAAGTGGATCTTAGAGTGTAATTTCGTTCATAATGACATTTATGTCTTTAGAAGCGAAATCAAGATTTAATGTATGTTTGTGATTTCGCTCCAAAGTAAAGGTAGGTGATTCCGCTCCTGATGATTTTAGTGATTCCGCTCGTAATGTATCATGTAGTTTGGAGCGGAATCAGGCCGGCTATAAATAGGTATAGGCTGAGTTCATTTGTAAGTTTTGGAGCGAGATCAGGTCATGCTATAGGTGTCGAATTGCTGTCAAAATCTACTCAGAAAGCATTAATAGAAAGTAAATTGAAATGATATAGCTGTTGTGACTTTGTATACTCTGATCCCGCCTTTGTATTCAAAGATGAACTACTTTTACTGACATTTAGGGTCACGCACATGGTCCAACAAGTGGTATCAGAGCTCAGGACGAGGAGTTCATACCATAGCAGCTTGATTCTACTGGATTTTCTTATTTCTACTCACTTCTTCTCATACTTTTCTGAACTGAACTAGTTTCAACGGTCGGAATGGTCTGATTTTCGAGTATATTGTGTAAAACATAGTTTTAACAAAGCCTACAAAGAATCAGTTTAAAACTCGGATTAAAAATGGTAAAAATTACATAAAAACCTAATTCCGCTCGTAAAGTTCATCGGAGATTCTGCTGTAAAAAGTTAATTCTGCTCGAAAATCACTTGGTCATTAGGAGCGAAATAGCTGATTTCGCTCGTAAAGTAAGAAAAGTCTGATTCCGCTCGTGAGACACCTTCTGATTCCGCTCGAAATCAGAATTTTTCTGATTTCGCTCGAAACTTATTCTTCGATTCCGCTCGAAATCAAACTTTTCTGATTCCACCCGAAACGTATCATCTGATTCCGCTCGAAATCAGAATATATCTGATTTCGCTCAAACATCTTCTGTGATTTCGATCGAAAGCTGATTTCGCTCGAAATTTGCTGTTTTTCAAAATTTTGAAAAATTTTTCTAAGTGTTTGATTGATTTTCCAGGTACGTGCAAGATGGATGATATATTCATGAACCCGTTTAGTAACATGTATGCGTTTGCTGGAGACGGTGGAAATGATACATCTTCTAGTAACACCAATGAGAACACGCCGAATCCAAAGAAAAAGTTATCGGATGCATTGGAGGTTGAAAGTGCTTTCGGAACCTATAACAAACCCCCGAACTTGATGGCTATAGAAGAATACAGTCGGTGGGCAAAGAAGTTTGAAGATTGGTTGATGGCCTTTGCTTTTCCTAGCTGGAAGAGTCTAAAAAATGGATACCATGATGGAGGCAAAAAAGGTGAAAGCTTAACTTCACATGAGGAGATAGAATCATTTGTTGCTGAGCAGAAATGTGTTGCGTTGCTGTTTCAATCTATTCGAGAAGATATAATATCTTTGATCGAATATTCTAGTGCTAAAGATCTCTGGGATAAGTTGAAAACCAAATGTATAGGAAGCACAGAAATTGTGAAAAACAAAAAGAAACTACTTAGAAAAGAGTTTGATTTGTTTGGGTGTTTAAAAATGAATAAGTTTGTAAAATGATTAAGAGGTTTGGGCATCTGAAGCTGGAACTGGCAAGACATGAAATTTCTTATTCTCGAGAAGAGCTAGTCGACAAATTGTTTGATGCATTGCCAGATGAGATGGATTGGCAATATTATGTGTTGATGCTAAAGAATACTATCAAGCCGCCAGAAGCGTTGACAGTAGACTTGTTGATTGAGAGATTAGAGAGTCACGAGTTGGAATTAAAGAAGACACACAAAGTCAATCATTCGTCTTATCAGCAGAACTTGGATTTGTATTATCCAAAGAGCATGATGCCAAAGAGTACATCTCCCAAGATAGCGTTTTCTGCTGAGAATGTCTCCACAAGGAGTAAAGAAAGTCAAAGCAGTGGATATCACAGTGGATATCACAGTGGATATCACAGTGGGTCTTCATCAAATTCAAACCAGTCTGATGCAAAGAACTTATTTCAATGCAACATCGCTGTAGACTTAAAGAATGCTCAAAACT
Organism: Helianthus tuberosus; assembly: GCA_030545235.1. Taxonomy (NCBI): domain Eukaryota; kingdom Viridiplantae; phylum Streptophyta; class Magnoliopsida; order Asterales; family Asteraceae; genus Helianthus; species Helianthus tuberosus. The sequence goes on from CM060393.1 coordinate 153,051,523, forward strand.
TCAGCGAGGAGTCTGCCAAACAACAGATGGTTTTCCTAGCATCTGTGCTAGAATCTTATGAAAGTCTTCTAGCAGGGAAGATTGGCAACACCAACTTAACAAAAGAGGACTATAATCAAATAGATCATGAAGAAATGGAACTGATCGACATAAGGTGGTGTATGGCCAGTGCAGTTCGCGAGCATAGCGTTTCATGGAGATAACCGGGAGAAAGTCAATTGGTGGACCATCTACCAAGTTGGGCTTTGATAAGTCTAAGGTGACGTGCTTCAAGTGCAAATAGAAAGGTCACTTTAAGCGTGAATGCAGAAAGGCGTATGCTGATGAGTCTGAAAACCCGTTCATACGGGCAGAGTTTAGCCTATAGATAAGCCTTGATATATTGTAGATTTATACAGGCAGAGCTTAGCCTATTGATTAGTCTTGTAACCTAGTGCACACGAACTAGGTAAGTAACTAATACAGCATTTACGATAACTCACGAGATTAAACCCTCACAACGAATGACAAAGTGCAATACTTGATATATTGCAGATTTATACAGGCAGAGCTTAGCCTATCCAAGGGGGAGTCTGTTGGTGCACTAAATGTCTGTTAACTACGTCTGAGTTGTGTCTTAGGTCTTGATAGGATTGTTCGGAGCTTGGAAATGAAAAAGTGGATCTTAGAGTGTAATTTCGCTCATAATGACATTTATGTCTTTAGAAGCGAAATCAGGATTTAATGTATGTTTGTGATTTCGCTCCAAAGTAAAGGTAGGTGATTCCGCTCCTGATGATATTAGTGATTCCGCTCGTAATGTATCATGTAGTTTGGAGCGGAATCAGGCCGGCTATAAATAGGTATAGGCTGAGTTCATTTGTAAGTTTTGGAGCGAGATCAGGTCATGCTATAGGTGTCGAATTTCTGTCAAAATCTACTCAGAAAGCATTAATAGAAAGTCAATTGAAAGGATATAGCTGTTGTGACTTTGTATACTCTGATTCCGCCTTTGTATTCAAAGATGAACTACTTTTACTGACATTTAGGGTCACGCACACGGTCCAACAACCATGAATCTTGTTGAGTGTTTCCTTTTATAAATCATTTGAAAAGTGATAAATAAACCAAATGATATATATGTATAAAAGAATAATGTATGGTTAAGTGAATAACCATGTAAAATGGGTTTGTATAAGTTAAGTTATTTGTAAAACGATGTTTATGTGAAGATTGTATTGTAGATGTAATATGTCTAAACTGAAATGGTTTAAATAACGCTACGCTATGTAATACCATAAAAGCACTTATATATAGGAAGTACCAGCGGCGTATCCACCATGTTTTTATCATATTAAACGTCGCCTCGTTACTTAAATCACTTACCCAAACAACCACCAAAATGTAATATTTAACAATTGTAGAAATGTTTATGTATGGTCAAATACGGTTTACACAGTTCAATAGTTACAACGGTTCACATGATCAAATGATTATGACGGTTCGCATGGTCAAATGGTTACAACGGTTCACATAGTCAAATAGTTACAATGGTTGAAAATGTAATATAATGTGTTCATATGCTGGCTGAGCATATGCAACAAATGTAATGTAAAACAATGTGTCCATATGTTGAGTAAACATATGCAACTAATGTAATGTAAATCAATGTGTCCACATGTTGAGTAAACATATGCGACTAATGTAATGTAAATCAATGTGCTAGCATGCTCAGTCGACATACATAGCAGAAATGTAAAGTAAAACAATGTACTAAGTATGCTAAGTAAACATACATAGCAAAACAATGTAATGTAAATCAATGTGCTAGCATGCTCAGTCGACATACATAGAAGAAATGTAAAGTAAAACAATGTACTAAGTATGCTAAGTAAACATACATAGCAAAACAATGTAATGTAAATCATGTACTATAAATGTACTAATGAACATAGCAAGTACATGATGTGAAAACAGGAAAACACGAAAGTAACAAGTAGGCACACGTATTTCACCCCAAAACAGTTTGAAAACAATAAAAGAGGGGTCTATGTACTCACATGATATTGCCTAGAAGTCCTTGAGTAACAACCAAGCAATGCTAGAGATCACGGAAAATCAACGACACCTTAATATAGGTAACTATGTTAATAAACCGGACCTAAATCGGAGGATCGGATAGAATGAGGGTTCGTAAACCAAACGAGTATGGGAACTCGTGTAATATGGTTTAACAAAGCCTACATACTAAAATGAAACCTAACCTAAGTGCTAACGACCCATTACGACCCGCTTAGGTAGCTTATGCTACTTTAACGCGTCGTTCGCGTAAAACACGTTCGGAACGCCTAACTAGTCCTATGATAAGTAAAATATACCTAAACATGTCTAATATTGTTTCCAAATCAGTTTAGATATCAAAAGTTATGTTACATATGCTTAATATGAATTTTGGCGTAAAAAGGGCATTTTGGTCATTTACCTAAGGCATATATACTACCTATCATACAACTACTCAAACGATGTGACCATAAGGTATAACCTCGGAAGGTTATTCCCTATACAACTATGGTCACCTAATATGTTTGATCGGATCCTAATGATCGACCAAATGGGTCGGGTTCGAAAGTATAAGCGATTGTTTAGATCGCTTACCTTACGACCCTATATAAGCACTAAACTAAAAGTGACGAGCTAAGCATGTTAAAACATGCTTAACTAAGTTTAGAAAACAGGTTTGGAATCAAAACAAATGGTTTTGATACCTGAGAGTAGTTTGGTTACAAAATACGCAAGAATGCGCATTTTGGCCGAAACTACGACTCGTCACTGAGCCTAGATAACGTGGTAATCAGTAGGTATAGTCACTAGGGACTATAACCATCGTGATTACGCTCACGTTATTAAGTTCAAACGAACTTCGCATTGACCATAAACTGGTCAATGCAGAAAGTCAAACATAGTTTGACTTTCGGACTCGAAAAGCGATAAAAGAACGAAAGAACACTTACAAAGGGTCCCCGCAAGCTAATCTTGATCCAAGTAGCTCAGGTATGAAGTAATGGCTTCAACTTAGAGCATTCTTAGATCAGATTTGTGGGTTTTGTAAGTGAATGGGTTGGGTATTTATAGGAAATGGACCTCCGTTAGGATCGTTTCTCGAAAACCGTGATTACATCTCATCCGTACATGTGTTGGAACATTAAGGCAACTCAAAATGGCCCCCCATGATCAGGTATCAACAAGTGGAATTGAGTTTTGGGTGCATAACAGTTGTTAATCGCTGTTTAAAACATTGAATCTGGTCTGGGAGGGCCTCGCGGCCTGCGTAAGGGTCTACCATAACTTACGCGGCCCGCCTGGGCATGTCTGATCAGCCACAAGTTTGCTGAATTGTCAGTTTCAGTCCCTGTTGGTGTTTAACGCTCATTTCGATATATTTAAGGCCCGTTAAGCCAACATTAAGGCCCTAAAATGATGCCTAAACATTGTGGACATGAAACATGCTCAAAAATATGCCGGATGTTGGTTCGTTTGGTCGTATGATCGCGATGTTCGCTTAATTACGACGGAATGCGCATAAGCGCGAAAAACAATCCAAATTGCGTGACGAATGGATTTTTCTCATGCCAAACACTAAAATAAAATATTTTAGTGCTTACATAAATTTTTGGATGTCCGGATGTATTCAGAACGTAAGTTATGCGCGAAAATGCAAACTTGTGCACTTTTGACGCTTTTAGTCCCTGAATGACCCAAAAGTTTATTTTAGCACACCGGACCCCTTAAAGCCTATTTCTAAGCTATGTAAAGGATATTTATGGTATGTTTAACTTATGGTCATGTTCCGGAATGTCTGTTACAGTTCAGATTGGCATACTTTCGCAGTTTGTCAAGTTTAGTCCCTGTAAGCGAATTAACTTGATTTTGCCATACCAAAGCCTTCAAAACTTATTTCTAAGTTATGTAAGGGTTATTTAAGGTATGTTAAGCATATTTTGATGTTCCGGAGTGTTCGTTTGCATTAAACTGGTTATATTTACGCATCAGTGCGCGTATAACCCTCCAGAAAGCGTTTTAAAGCTTGAAATCGAACAAGAATTGATATGTGCAAAAGATACACATATTTATACCAATACCAAGTATGAAATACAATATTTCATTGGTTGGGTATTTGTTTGATGGTCGCAGTGACACAGGTGTCACAGTCTCCCATACTTTAGGAAATTTCGTCCCGAAATTTATTCGCAGGAGTCTGTTTGTGACTTTGTGTTAAATAACCATCAAAGATAAGGCATAATCTTGTCATTTTCCTCAACGGATATTTTTTTCAGAAGCGAAAATGAAGGATTTAACTAAACGGATATTCATTTCCCTCAACGGATATTCATCAGAAGTGAAAGTGAATGGATGATTCATTTTCCTCAACGGGTTCTTCGTCAGAAACGGGATTGAAGGAATAATCAACGGATTTTCATTTCCTCGATGGATAATCTTTAGAAATGAAAGTGAACAGACGGAGTCATTTTCAACGGTTGCTTCCTCAGAAACGGAAATGAAGGATTAAACAAAAGGATATTCATTTCCCTCGACGGATACTCTTTAGAACGAAAATGAACAAACGGGGTCATTTTCCTCAACGGGTATTCTTCAGAATTGGAAATGAAGGATAAACGGATATTCATTTCCCTCAACGGATATTCTTCAGAAGTGAAAGTGAATGGATGATTCATTTTCCTCAACGGGTTCTTCGTCAGAAACGGGATTGAAGGAATAATCAACGGATTTTCATTTCCTCGACGGATAATCTTCAGAAACGAAAGTGAACAGACGGAGTCATTTTCAACGGTTGCTTCCTCATAAACGGAAATGAAGGATTAAACAAACGGATATTCATTTTCCTCGACGGATACTCTTTAGAACGAAAATGAACAAACGGGGTCATTTTCCTCAACGGGTATTCTTCAGAATTGGAAATGAAGGATAAACGGATATTCATTTCCTCAACGGATATTCTTCAGAAGTGAAAAATGAATAGCTAGTTCATTTTTCCACAACGGATGCTTCATCAGAAATGGAAATGAATTGGGTTAACTCTAGATACATGACAGAACTTGCTGTGATTTCTGTGCACTAAATTCCATAATCATGTATGCATCCATAATTACGTAATTCCTTGCACAGTCCGCACAGTTTGTCTTGTAATGTTTAGGGGAGGAAAAATCAAACCTGTGAGGAGGGTGACTAGACCACCATAGGGTCCTTTTAATTAGATCGACAGATGATCTTTTTAATTAGGCCACCAATGAGTCCTTTCAGCTATATCATCACATGATATTCCTAACCAGATTTTTGGATCAATCTGTTTAACTAGACCACTCAAGGGGTCTAATTATGGTGTAGTACTTTATAATCCAAGGGACTTGACTACAACGTAGAAGTCCATTAAGGATTTTAGGTAGTACCTTTGGGTATCCTACTATGAATCCCTTATACGAAGATATGGAAGATTCTACGAGGATTTGGATAACCTAATTTGGATCACACAAAAACATAAAAGGGAACACATAAGCACATAATCACATAATTGTTTTCTTGGTTATTAATTGTTATTATCTTGTTATTGATTGTTATATACTTGGCGTGATTTGAACATGGGTATTCAAGGTACACCAGGAACCCAGTTGATGGACTCCAACGTCCTTAAGAATCTATGGGAATACCCTTAGGTACCCCATTAAGGAGTGGGTATTCGTCCAGAGTTGTAACAAGCGTCTTGTACTTTGTTTTCCTTGGAGGAAACGGGTACTTAGGATTTTCATGGAAAACGCAAGAGATCATACAATGGAAGAAATTTGGGGGTAGTCTGTTCTTCAAGGAATATGGTTCCTTGATTGTCGGTATCGTAGGGGATATGTTGTCTATTCAGGCAACCACAAAAAAAAACATATTGCAATGTAAATAAAAGATTTATTTATAAACAACATCAACAACTGTTTCATAGATCGTGGCAACAAAAGAAAATAATACACAAGGTTTGATTATTTTCTAAACAGCGTTGTCTTCTGTCGGTCAGATGCTCATCCCTGAGCTGGATTCGCATTTGCAAGCTTTGGGCAGTTTCTTCGGAAATGGCCCATCTCGCCACAGTTGAAGCAAGAACCTGGTGGAAAACGAGCTTGAGCAGGATTGTTGCCAGCTTGATTCGGTGCAGCTGCTGTTGGGCAAACCCTCGCTGTGTGACCTACAAGTCCACAAACTTGGCATGTGCGGCACTTCACACCAACATGATGATGAAGGTTACATTGATTGCACAAGGGTGCTGTTCCGTTGTATGGCTTTCTAGCAGGGGGTTGAGCTGGTTGGTTGGGGACGGTTTGACCATTGTGAGCGACCACGGCGAAGTTCTGAGAAGCCTTTTGCTTCTTTGACTTCTTAGGGGATCCAGTCTGTTCATCCATGGTCTTTGATTCCTCGATTGGTTTCGATTCCTCGACCGGTTTCTTGTCACCTTTTCGGAAAAGTTTACCTTTCCTGATCTTTGATTCGGTCAAGGTTGCAGATAGTTCAATGGCCTGTCTAACTGTAGTAGGGTTGCTACCAGTCACAATGTCTTGTATTGAGTCAGGGAGGCCATCAATGTACTTTTCGATTGCCTTATCCAAAGGCGTGACCATGTTTGGGCATAACAGACTTAACTCCTCATAACGGTCCGTGTAGGCTCGATGCTCACCGCTATTTTGCTTAAGATCGTCAAATTCCCTTTCCAAAGCCCTCAGTTCATGACGAGGACAGAACTCCTTCATCATAAGAGCCCTAAGCTCGGCCCAAGTCTGTGCTAAAGCAACCTCAGCACCACGGTCTCTCATCACTCCGTTCCACTATGTAAGAGCCCTCTTCTGAAACACACTAGAAGCAAACTCGACCTTGCGATTATCAGGACACTGAACGTGACGAAATGTAATCTCAGTACTCTCGAACCATTGTAGGAGCCCAGTTGCTCCTTCAGAACCGCTAAACTTGAGTGGCTTAGCCGAATTGAAACTCTTGAAATTGCATGGAGCATGATTGTTGTTGTTGGCTTGGTTCCATTGAGCAATAAGATTTGGGAAAGCAGCAGCCATTTGCTGCGCGATGATTTCCGCCAGTTCGGCATTCGCTATCTGATTGTCGCGTCGAGGAGGCATTCTAAGGGAGGGAAACATGAAAGGAAACAAGCGAGATGATTAGATGAAAAGGATGGGGTGATACAAAAATTTGACAAAAGCAAAGATGGTGGTCATTTGTTTGTTACCATAAGGCAAACAAACGACACATTGTGACTAATCAAAGTAAATGGGTCAAAAATAATGTATCGCGAAGACATGCTCGCCTATAAGTGAACACTCACCCCAAGAGTTCCCAGGTAAGAGTGACTGGTCCGATTATGTGGATTTGTACGAACACTCTAGCCTTAGACAGAAAACCCAGGGTACAGGCATTCACTCTTCCAGTTTGCACGTGTTCACACTATTTAGGACCCAGAACTTTGGCGAGATTTTGAAAACTCAAAGGGGTTCAAAACCTTATAACAGAGGATTCAAAACCTTACAACAGAAGGTTCAAAACCTAGTAATCAATCATCCAAAAACATATGATTAATTTTCAAAGCGGATTCGGAATTGATGTTCTCGTTGTGGTTGCTGCCTAAAGATAGGCAACGGTATTGTTTTATGACTAAACGCAAGTAAACTCGCGTTAGGGTCCTAGGAAGGTTATAGTCTAGGTCAAAGAATTACTAATAACCTAATTCCCTATAACCATTGGCTCTGATACCAACTTTTCTGTCACACCCCGACAACGTAAAACAATGAAACGTGGCGGAAACGTCGGGGAGTGTTGTAACAGAATTAATTGTTTCACAACCATGGTAATTAAAGTTACGTTTTATTTATCAATCAAGAGTGTTACATTGTCTTAAACAGGAAACAAAGAGTACATAACATAAATTTAACTAGTTCTTGCTTTGTTTTAAGTCACTAAGGCACAGGTCCGCCTAAGTGTGTCTCGATCATCCTATGCAACAGCTCCTGAAAACATATGTGAAAATAGGTACGTCAGCATAAAAATGCCTATGAGATACATAGGTTTTGTGAAAAGAGGATTCATGACTTGAGTTTAAAGAAACTGTTTAATAAAAGTAGCCATGAATCTTGTTGAGTGTTTCCTTTCATAAATCATTTGAAAAGTGATAAATAAACCAACTGATATATATGTATAAAAGAATAATGTATGGTTAAGTGAATAACCATGTAAAATGGGTTTGTATAAGTTAAGTTATTTGTAAAACGATGTTTATGTGAAGATTGTATTGTAGATGTAATATGTCTAAACTGAAATGGTTTAAATAACGCCTCGCTATGTAATACCATAAAAACACTTATATATAGGAAGTACCAGCGGCGTATCCACCATGTTTTTATCGTATTACACGTCGCCTCGTTACTTAAATCACTTACCCAAACAACCACCAAAATGTAATATTTAACAATTGTAGAAATGTTTATGTATGGTCAAATACGGTTTACACAGTTCAATAGTTACAACGGTTCACATGATCAAATGATTATGACGGTTCGCATGGTCAAATGGTTACAACGGTTCACATAGTCAAATAGTTACAACGGTTGAAAATGTAATATAATGTGTTCATATGTTGGCTGAGCATATGCAACAAATGTAATGTAAAACAATGTGTCCATATGTTGAGTTAACATATGCAACTAATGTAATGTAAATCAATGTGTCCATATGTTGAGTAAACATATGCGACTAATGTAATGTAAATCAATGTGCTAGCATGCTCAGTCGACATACATAGCAGAAATGTAAAGTAAAACAATGTACTAAGTATGCTAAGTAAACATACATAGCAAAACAATGTAATGTAAATCAATGTGCTAGCATGCTCAGTCGACATACATAGCAGAAATGTAAAGTAAAACAATGTACTAAGTATGCTAAGTAAACATACATAGCAAAACAATGTAATGTAAATCATGTACTATAAATGTACTAATGAACATAGCAAGTACATGATGTGAAAATAGGAAAACACGAAAGTAACAAGTAGGCACATGTATTTCACCCCAAAACAGTTTGAAAACAGTAAAAGAGGGGTCTATGTACTCACATGAGATTGCCTAGGAGTCCTTGAGTAACAACCAAGCAATGCTAGAGATCACGGAAAATCAACGGCACCTTAATATAGGTAACTATGTTAATAAACCGGACCTAAATCGGAGGATCGGATATAATGAGGGTTCGTAAACCAAACGAGTATGGGAACTCGTGTAATATGGTTTAACAAAGCCTACATACTAAAATGAAACCTAACATAAGTGCTTACGACCCATTACGAGCCGCTTAGGTAGCTTATGCTACTTTAACGCGTCGTTCGCGTAAAACGCGTTCGGAACGCCTAACTAGTCCTATGATAAGTAAAATATGCCTTAACATGTCTAATATTGTTGCCAAATCAGTTTAGATATCAAAAGTTATGTTACATATGCTTAATATGAATTTTGGCGTAAAAAGGGCATTTTGGTCATTTACCTAAGGCATATATACTACCTATCATACAACTACTCAAACGATGTGACCATAAGGTATAACCTCGGAAGGTTATTCCCTATACAACTATGGTCACCTAATATGTTTGATCGGATCATAATGATCGACCAAATGGGTCGGGTTCGAAAGTATAAGCGATTGTTTAGATCGCTTACCTTACGACCCTATATAAGCACTAAACTAAAAGTGACGAGCTAAGCATGTTAAAACATGCTTAACTAAGTTTAGAAAATAGGTTTGGTATCAAAACAAACGGTTTTGATACCTGAGAGTAGTTTGGTTACAAAATACGCAAGAAGGCGCATTTTAGCCGAAACTACGACTCGTCACTGAGCCTAGATAACGTGGTAATCAGTAGGTATAGTCACTAGGGACTATAACCATCGTGATTATGCTCACGTTATGAAGTTCAAACGAACTTCGCGTTGACCATAAACTGGTCAATGCATAAAGTCAAACATAGTTTGACTTTCGGACTCGAAAAACGATAAAAGAACGAAAGAACACTTACAAAGGGTCCCCGCAAGCTAATCTTGATCCAAGTAGCTCAGGTATGAAGTAACGGCTTCAACTTAGAGCATTCTTAGATCAGATTTGTGGGTTTTGTAAGTGAATGGGTTGGGTATTTATAGTAAATGGACCACCGTTAGGATCGTTTCTCGAAAACCGTGATTACATCTCATCCGTACATGTGTTGGAACATTAAGGCAACTCAAAATGGCCCCCCATGATCAGGTATTAACAAGTGGAATTGAGTTTTGGGTGCATAACAGCTGTTAACAGCTATTTAAAACATTGAATCTGGTCTGGGAGGGCCTCGCGGACCGCGTAAGGGTCTACCATAACTTACGCGGCCCGCCTGGGCATGTCTAATCAGCCACAAGTTTGCTGAATTATCAGTTTCGGTCCCTGTTGGTGTTTAACGCTCATTTCGATATGTTTAAGGCCCGTTAAGCCAACATTAAGGCCCTAAAATGATGCCTAAACATTGTGGACATGAAACATGCTCAAAAATATGCCGGATGTTGGTTCGTTTGGTCGTATGATCGCGATGTTCGCTTAATTACGACGGAATGCGCATAAGCGCGAAAAACGATCCAAATTGCGTGACGAATGGATTTTCTCATGCCAAACACTAAAATAAAATATTTTAGTGCTTACATAAATTTTTGGATGTCCGGATGTATTCAGAACGTAAGTTATGCGCGAAAATGCAAACTTGTGCACTTTTTGACGCTTTTAGTCCCTGAATGACCCAAAAGTTTATTTTAGCACACCGGATCCCTTAAAGCCTATTTCTAAGCTATGTAAAGGATATTTATGGTATGTTTAACTTATGGTCATGTTTCGGAATGTCTGTTATAGTTCAGATTGGCATACTTTCGCAGTTTGTCAAGTTTAGTCCCTGTAAGCGAATTAACTTGATTTTGCCATACCAAAGCCTTCAAAACTTATTTCTAAGTTATGTAAGGGTTATTTAAGGTATGTTAAGCATATGTTGATGTTCTGGAGTGTTCATTTGCATTAAACTGGTTATATTTACGCATCAGTGCGCGTATAACCCTCCAGAAAGCGTTTTAAAGCTTGAAATCGAACAAGAATTGATATGTGCAAAAGATACACATATTTATACCAATCCCAAGTATGAAATACAATATTTCATTGGTTGGGTATTTTTTTGATGGTCGCAGTGACACATGTGTCACAGGTATTACAATTCTTGTAAGGATTGTATGAAGAAGGTTACTGTTTTGTATTTTATAAGCGATGGAGATGATGGATTAGATCTAAGTGAGGAGAAGCAGACAATTAAATGCATAAATGATGTTTGCAATCAAAAAGGTGTTTCTGTGGTTCCTAGGTAAATTCCTAACTTTATGATAACTTTAAATTTAAAATGTTATATTTCAATACTATACTAATACCAATTTTTCAAACATGTATAATTTAACTTTTATTATTAATATTTTTTAGGTTGAAACTTCAACTTAGGTTACAAGATTGTACTGGTATTGCATCTCTAACTTTGTTAGACCATGTAGCTCGAAAATTACTTGGAAAGAGTGCTCAAGAGTTGGTTGATAAGTTTCTTGATGTATCTTTTTTGGCTGTATTATTTTGCCAATTTTTATAATTTTTACAATCTCATATTGTACCATTGTTTTTACATCTTAAATTATTATGTAGGGTGAAACGGATAATTTGCTACCGTATGAAATTAGTAATTTGGTTGGCAAAAAGATGGCGTTTAAGATTGAGATTTCTCACTTTAATGTGAAGAATAAGTACAAGTCATTCACTGTCAAAAGATTTTCTGATGATCCTGCAATCATTTACTTGGAAAGAGTGCTCAAGAGTTGGTTGATAAGTTTCTTGATGTATCTTTTTTGGCTGTATTATTTTCCCAATTTTTATAATTTTTACAATCTCATATTGTACCATTGTTTTTACATCTTAAATTATTATGTAGGGTGAAACGGATAATTTGCTACCGGATGAAATTAGTAATTTGGTTGGCAAAAAGATGGCGTTTAAGATTGAGATTTCTCACTTTAATGTGAAGAATAAGTACAAGTCATTCACTGTCAAAAGATTTTCTGATGATCCTGCAATCATTTCTGAGCTTGAATCAAAGTTAGGGATTGTGTGACAACCCGAATAATTGAGGTTAGCACTACTTAACATTCCACAACCTTTGACGTGTGTTTCTGCGTTTATTTGTCCATCTCGTGAACCACTCGGTGTTTATGTGAACATGACATGATTAATTACTATGCATGGAATCGTCAAACGTTTTATGTATCGCTTAATTAAGTTAGGTGATTAATTGGATTGAACCATGAATTTATTGGATACAATTGGGTCACGAACTTGTTTAGCACTCTTACCATCTTGCACCAGGAGAGTTGCGAGAGCTGTCTAATCCACCACAGGAACTGTCGAACGAGAGTTTTATCGGACCTAGCTTTTCGCGTTGGGGAGCCCCAGTTATATCCGTGAAGATAAGCCTTTTCGTATGTGTACTGGTTTTTGAGAACTCAACAAGGCGATAGACGAGAACTGTTTGCCTCGCCCATGTATTGCCAGCCTATTAACCCATTGCGAGGGACAAGCTTACATCCGAGGACTGACTAATGAACGAACTATCGTCAGATGAAAGTCTAAGGGGAGGATGCTCTTAGAACGGCATATCGAACGCGATGCGGCCATTGCAACTTTGTACACCATGATCATTGAGTTAATCAGCACCAGCAGCTTTATGAACCACACGAATCGACCGTGTTTGTTGATAACGTTTTGAATCATTACCAGGAGAAAGAAACAACATGGGCGGCATAGATACCCTATTTTAGAGCTTTTGAGAGAGGAGCCACTCCACGCGAAGTCTTGTTAAGGGTAACTTCTGGTCTCGAGAGGTACACTTTTGGTCATTTAAAACAACGAAGTGGGAATACAAGTGGATCTCGCTAGGATCCATTTTGTTAAGAAACTTACTGATACCAAAGATCCCTTTGAGGATACAACAATTTATTGGTCTCACTAGATGCTATCGCAGATTCATCACAGGATTTTCGAAGATCGCGCAGCTTAAATCTCTTTAGCACAGCAGGGTGCTGTGTTCGTGGGAGACAAAATAGGAGGACGTCTTTTCAGCTTTCAAATTCCAACTCTGAAATGCACTGAGCATCGTCTTTACCTAAGGGTACGGGTGAACTAGTGGTATACCATGATGTTTCGAATCAAAGTCCCAGTTACACATTGATGCAACACGAAAGAGTGATGGCTTACGTAATGCAGTTACAAAGAGGAAATGCACGACACACAACCTGCGAAGGAAACCGTGGTCTTTGGATTTAAGTTGGAGGCATTACTTGGACGGTACCGAATGCACTACTAAGACCGATCACAAGGGCCTCCCATGTACCCTGGTTTCAAAAGAGCTAAATCAGTTAATGGAATCACTGGATGGAATTCTTGGATAATTGCGACTGCGAAACTTGAATGTGCACGAGTTCTGCACCTCATTCTCGACTCTAGCCTACCTGATCGGACTCGCTCTGTTCAGACTGGCGAACTGAAGGAAGAGGATTTACAAGTAGAACCCATGCGGGGCATGGAGAAGCAACCTTTGGCAGGTCGGATGATATTCGCTACCTCATAGAATGAATGTGGATCTCATTATACGGCAACTATAGGGAACTTGTGTTGACCAAGCACACCGGCCCCGATATTCTGGTCGTCTGGGTTTCGATAGGAGTTATTAGGATCTATAAATCTTGTACTGGTGGTCGGGCATGAAGGCCCACCCGACAATGTATGTGTATGGCGTTTGACTTGTGGGAGGAGGAGTGTCAGCAACCAGCAACATTTTTATGGAAAATGAGAACAGACTGCCATGGATTTTGTCGCTAGTCTACCTAAAATTCAAAACGGAAGCATTATCGTTATCACCTGGGTGATCGTCGATTGTCTCACGTAACCAGCACACTTTCCTACAATCAAGGAAACTGACGAGTCTACACAGCTTGTGAATATCCCTCTGAGAGAGGCGGTTTTAGGCACGAGGTGCCAACTTCTGTTACCTTTGATTTTGAACTATACCTGATTTATGGCAGGCAATACGCAACACCCTTGGCTCACATCTAGACATGAGCATTACTTATCATTGTAGGACAACCGGACAGAGTAACGAACCATCCTGACATGCAAAGACATGATGCGAGCATGTGCGTGATTGACTTTAGTAAACATTTGGGAATGACACTTATCTTTGGGTGAGCTCTACTGCAGTCGTTACCGTTTTAGTACGCATACAACTCTGTTTGAGGCATTGCGTGGATGATAATGCCAACCTCCTTGTGGATTGAGGTGGATGACAACCTAATCACGGGTCTGGGACTTGCACACGGTATTGGAAATTGTGTGGCGACAACGCGTGATCGCCAGGAACCCTGATAACTTAGGAAACACTGGGAGTTCGCTGCAGGCAAACGTGTCATATTGGAAGTCTCCCCCTGGGAGGGTGTGGTACGCTTGGGAAGCGTGTCAAGCCTAAGTTATGTTACACTGAGTTATTCAGAATTTTGGAAAGAATCGGTCACGTCGCCTACAAACTCGAGTTGCCCGACGAATTGGGTAACGCACATGATATCATTTATGCCTCGAATCTAAGGCAGTGTTTGTTCGATGGAATGCTTGTGATACCCTTATTAGCGTCTGAGGTTAAAAACAAGTTGCAGATGTTGAGGAATCTATCAAAAACATGGACCAGGAAGTCAAGGTTCGTTAGCATAGTTGTACGACAATCGTGAGAGTTTGTTGGAACTCAAGACGAGGACCGGAGTTCACGTGGGAGCTCGAGGATCAGATGAAACTCAAGTATCCTCAACTTTTCCTGATAATCAATCTAATTCTGGTGAAACTGGTGAATTTCGGGACGAAATTTCTCTTCAAGTTAGGGATGATGTGGCACCTGGGGAAAATCTGCAGCAATCTTGATTTATCACTTCACTCCTTTGTGCTTACTTGTCAAATTTCGGGACGAAATTTCTTTCAAGTTGGGGATGATGTGATAACCCAAGCGAGTGGGCCTAATCCCATTTTGGTTTATTAACCGCCCCAAACCAAACTCCTATTATGTAAATGTACGTATCATGTTTAGCTTAACAAAAACTCAAAACAAAGACAAACCCTACCCCTTCTGTAATCGGCGACGGCAGTAGGACCCCTCATCATCGAAGACATTATCTTACTTGAGCAAGCCATTGGTCAGTAAATTTACTGTCATATTAATTCTTATTTGGTGATCTTGTTTATTTAACTTTTGATTGATACCTCTCGGCTATGTGCAATTGTTGACATGTGATCCTGATTTTTAGGTATTATCAAATAATAATAAACGTGGTTATTAAACATGCTGTGTATAGTATGGTGTATTGATTAGTTATAATCTTTGATTGATTGCTTGTGTTGTGTTGATACCTTGACTCATTTGATCACTACTGTCCATTTATCATTGCGGCCCAATAAAATCAATAGTTACAAACTCATCGACCCACTAATAAATTTGATAATGGTCCAATAGAAATATAGTTTGTCAGTTTGCATGTGACTAAAGTGAAGGTCCAATTAGATTGGTTTATTATGAAGTGACAAGACCCACTAATTCATAGTTGCATGAGAAGAGTAATAAATGTGTCGGCCATTTGTTTTAATCATGATTGTGTTTCTGTTGGTTTGGATTGTATGAATTACAATGAAGGTTGGATGTAACAGTTGGTTAGGTGATTTAATATGATCAACCCGATTTGATGGATCTTATGTTAGTTATTAGTAAACAAGTTGAATGTTAAGAAGGGTTTATGTGAATCATGAGAATTAAACTAATAAAACACTTTTGTTAAAGCATGCATACTAGAAGTCTCATGGTTGATTATTCACAGATTGGATATAAACGGATAATTGTGATGACTAACATTCATATTATAGGATATTGTTAATAATGATGCTTGATTTAGTTAAGTGAATATTGGAAAGGATTGTGTGTTTAGAAATTGTTAGTAGGCTACCGAAACAGTTTGGATTGCACTAATTCATTTGGGCCTCACATGTGAACGATTAAAACTGGGCCGTGAGGAGTTGAGATAAATCACACAGTTCAAGCGGGCTATGTTTGGGCCGTAAGCTGTAAGCATTGGGCTGGAAAGGATAACGTGCCACTCACACACTCTTACTAGTATACACACTTGAATGTTTGGTGTTGGGCTGCTAATCTGTTACGCATATGTGAACTTGGGTGTAACTTATACGTGACCCGAATTGCTCGTTACTTGATAATGTGTACTACTTGTTATCTGTTAAACTCGTGAAAAGCTTGGGTGAAACCTTAACTGACTATGATAATCATGATAGGACGTAGTTGAACTTCTGTATGACAAGTAATTAATCTTACCGAGCAAACCACAGGTGAGTTCACTGCTCTTTTTCCAAGCATGCATTCAGGGGAGGGATATCGGGTAACGTTCCGGGGAGGAATGTCAGGATTTTGGGATGTTTGTTATTACTCATTTCTATCATATAAGACCCCTTACATCTACCGATAGTTGCCGGGGAGGCAACGAGGTTATTAGTTGATAGCGCTATTAGGTTTGGCACCCTTACACCGTACCGGGGAGGACGGGCGTGAACTAATTTCCTTAAAGCATGACCAATGTTTTGATAGAGACATTGGGGTTGGGCAAATACATCTTCTAGCCATCTGCGGTAATCGAGTTAATAACAACATCAAATCAAATTATTGAACTATTGAACTGTTGAACTGTTTTATACACATACCTGGTAACTAAACGCGTTAACAAAACTTTGAACTCACCAGCGTCGTCTGACACACTTGTCTGCATGCTTGTAGGTCGTTAGACGTCTTGGACTGGAACTTGCTGTCTGGAGTAGCTGGAGTGGTGATGGGTCGACTGGAGGGATTCATGCGATTGAACTATTGATATCATACATTGGTTTTTGAAACAGTTTAACATTGGTTTACTATTTGCTTCCGCTGAACATGTTGGTTTTCATTTAAACTCGTTGATGGTATTTTACATTAATAATTAAGGATTTTATTTTGAAACTTGTACGCGTTCAATGTAATTAGTGGCTCGTTATTGGTACGTCACACGCCTAATAGGGACATTCACTGGGTGGTATTTTGGGGGTGTGACAGATTGACCATGTAATCATCTAACCTTATTGATATTAAGTTGTTACAATTATACCGTATTTTACCTACATTCTTTATTCAACAATTTAACACTTTCTTCTTTGTTTACAATGTAGGTTGACCTTTCAAACCCTATGAATATCACATCTGGTGATTTTGCAAGTGTTGATACTGTCGATCTGAATGTAATATTTTTAAACAAACAATAGGATAAAATATATTTATTCATTTACTTTTATTCATCACTATTATTATTACAAATATTTTTTATAATAATATATTATATTCATTTCAATTCATTTCAATATTAAGGATGATACCCCGATGTCAATGATTGGTTCAAGCGTTGGATCCATATCTTTGGCTACAAAAAATGCTGAAAAGATATGTGAACATTCCGAGTTGAAGCATAATCTTTCGGACTTTTATGATCATGACGAGTCAGCAACAAAAGCTCCTTTAGGTTGCAATGAAGGTCCGCATTTTGTTTCTATTGTTTTTTCAATCTTTTGGATTTTGTAATTCTATATTTCTAATCCAGTTTTTCTATTTAAATTAGAATTAAACACTTATAGCAAAGAGAAACGCAAGACGAGAAAACATACTACTAACCAAAAGGTACTATCTTTTTGTATTTTAAACACATTCCTATTTCAAAATACAAACCTTTGTGTATTTTAACAAATCTATTTACTTTAATCTGGAGGATTCTATACCATTCAACAATGGTTATGAGACTCCGGTTTCACTGATTGATTCAAGTGCTGGTGGTATGGCTTTGCGTAACAAAAGGCCAGGAAAGATGAAGCAACAAACTGAGCTGAAGCGTGTTCTTACGAAAGATTATGATTGTGACGATTCTGGAAGTAAAAATCCTTTAACTTTGAATGAAGGCCCTAAGTCACTTTTGATTCCGAAGAAGGAAAAATGATCACACCTATCCATTGTTAAGACAATTATTAATCCATGTTTAGGATATCTATTATTTATTTTTGAAAACTTATGTTGTTTATGTCACTTTATGTAGGAATGATGGTTTAATGTTTGGATTTGGTTATTTAAATTTATCCTAGGTTTTCAATTTCAAAATTTCATTGCGAGCCATATAAATTTTTTTTACTAAAATTCTGTTAAAATTGGTACAAATAATGTATATAAATATTAATAGATAATAGATTTTATTAGTTTTATTATTAACATGTATATATTTTTTTCCATTGTTGGTTATTAACATGTATATATTTTTTCCAGTGTCTTTTAAATTAACATGTATGTATTTATTTTCCATTACCTTTTTTACATTGTAAAACAAAATCAATGGAAACAAATTTATAATATCAAACAGATTATTGATCAAACTTTAATTACTAGCAGAATTTCTCTGCCTCCAAGCTAGGATATAATATTTGACTAACTTTTATTTTTATTATTATCTCATATATACATCATTATCCCAATATAAATACAACACCATTGTCAAATATTACATGAATGTCTATTAGCACTCCCAGTAAGTATTTCGTTTAATGATTTATTAATTTATCTTTTCAAATAGTTTCCTATATCTTAATTATGTTCTTTTTTACAGTTTTAAACAGAAACTCTACTAATACTGAGAGTCATCACAGGAGAAAGTTACGAAAACTGTATTTGGATAGAAAAAAGGTTAAGAACGGTTCTGTTGCAGATAATGTTTTTAATAACAAAGAGAATGTCATCAAAGACAATTTTTTATATAATTCATTATCTTTTACTAATTGTCCCATTGGAAGTATTAGAAGCCCTTTGTCTGACATTACAACAGGTACTATATTAAAAATCTTTTATATAAAAAATCTACAAATATACCGCTTACCTATTTTTATTTTCATTATGACATATATGTTTTTTATATATTATTTTTATTTACTATTTTTTAATCATTAATCATTTCTGTATAATTTAATTACAGGTTTAAATAATTGCACAAATTCAACGCCATTTTCAAATATTACACCAATATCTACTAACACTCTCAGTAAGTATTGCGTTTAATGTTTTTTTTTCTAATAATTTCCTATATCTTAAATATTATATTTTTGTACAGTTTCAAACACAAACACTACCAATACTGAGAGTCATCACAGGAGAAAGTTATGAAAATTGTATTTGGATACAAGAAAGGCTAAGAACAGGTCTATTGCAGAGAATGTTTTTAATAACAAAGACAATGTCATCAAAGAGAATCGTTTATGTAATTCACTACCTTTTAGCAATTGTACCAATGGAAGTACTAGAAGTCATGTCTCGGACATTACAGCAGAATACTCAAACGGTAACACCATAATTTTGTCATATTTTTATATATTATATTTTTATCAATAATTTTTATATTTTTTGTTACATGTTTAAATAATTCCATGGACAATTGTAACAGTCAACAAAGGCGAAATTTAAGAAAGAGTATTTTGGATAAAAGAAGATCAAATGACTTATCCGTTCAACGAGTTCATGAAAGTGATATTAAAAAAGACGAATTTATGGGCATCTCAAAAGGTACATTTTACATAAATATACAATATACAATTAATTAATTTTAATTGAAATTGCATCCAACTTTATAATTACTTATTACAAATATTATTTAAATATTTTTCAACAGATTATGTTGATCACTTAGATCAGAATGTCACTTGCCAAATATGTTAAGCAAAATTATGGGATGTCGAAGCTCGTAGAGGGATTACAAAAATCCAATTTAATTCAAGTTATTCAATTTGTTGTGCATATGTGACGGGTGGTCCATAGGACAACCCTTAAACGATCTAAAAATACATACATCTTATACTTTATTTGGTTAATTGTTGGAACTTGTGATCTACAAGATAATGGGTTTTGCAGGTGTTAATATGCATAAGGAGTGGTTTTTACGACATATGGACGTGAGATTGGAAAGGATGAAACAAGATTGGGACATGAAGAATACTAAAAGAGAATAAAGAAGAAGACTTCGGTCGCCACCGTAGCATACGGCTTAGGCCGTAGGTTACGACCTTTAAAGATCCAAAAACACCCGCCGTAGCCCAGTCTCTTTGTGCCGTAAAGGATCAGTGGGCACCGTAACCTACGGCGCCAGCCGTAGGCTACGGCACCATGTTGACCACCATTTGACCACTGACCGCCGTAAGCTACGACGGGTGGCGTAGCTTACGGCGCCGACCTAAGTCACTATGTAACTCCTGCATTTATTGACATCTTGATTGGTTTTTATGTTCTCTAATCATGCATTTTCGGTTATCCAATATCTAGAGACGAGTTGAGAGTGTTCTTGGGGCTTGAAGACATTGGTTAATCATTGTTTTTATGTTTTTAATTTGCTTGAAGATCAAAACTTTGATGATGATGTTTGTTCGGGCCATGCGTGGCTAAACTTGTTATGACTATCTTTGGTTGAAGGTTTGTATTAGACTTTATGCTTGATATCTTATTTCTAGAATAACAAACTTTGTCTTTATGATTGTTTGTTATGGTGTGTGATTGATTGTTTGTAAATTGTTGATTCTTATATTAATCTAATTTGAAACCATACGTTCTTGGTGCCGTTGGCAATCGAGATATCATGGGTAGAATTAGGATTGGGTAATGATTGATTGGTCATCGGGTAACAACCTCACATTCTAGGAATCTGAGTACTTAGTTCCCTTTTATCACAACAAGTAATCACACATGAACTATGTCTATGTAGTTCTTTCTAGTGAATGATAGCATAAATGTCAAAGCAAAATGGAAACTAAAGATAGTCATTTGTCTCTAAATAGTTTACGAACCAAACTTTCATTTTGCAATTAGAATAGTAATCTTAGTTCTTAAAATTCAATCAACCAATTCAACTCTTTGAATTTACTTTCATTGCAATTAGTTTAATTTTAGTTAACTTAGCGAAACTTTTAAATAGCACATATTCCACAAACTCCCTGTGTTCGATACCCACTTACCACTAGCTCTTAGTAGTATTTGGATTAAATTTGATTGTGACCACGACATCACGTCAAATTTTGGCGCCGTTGTCGGGGAGTAGTGCACAACGTGTGTTAATTTAGTAGTTTTGTTTGTTATTTTTGGGTTTACGCTGGTGGTGTTTAGTGTGCAGGTACTACAGGTGTATGCATACTAGGGGCTCTCACAAGTCATCACCGCTATCGTTTGATGCAGAAATTGAAAGAACTTTGCGTCAAAAAAGAGTTTTGTTACAAGAAAACAAGATCATTGGTTCACCCACTTCACCCATTACACCAAGAAACATTATGGCTGACTCACAAATTCCACCAACTACGGGTCAACCAACTTCATCATTCATTCCTACATCAACGCAACCATCACCAAATACCACCATTCCAAATTCCACTACCGACCTTATTCCACCACATGATGTTACACCAACCAACACTACACCACCTATTACTACCCAAGTTGAACCTACCCTTACCTTTAGCCCTGCTTCAACAATTCCACAACTGTCACATTTCTTTCCAGCTTCGGGTCAATCATCCTCTACCTATTCAATACCACCAAATTCAACCGTTATTCATACTACATCTACATACCGACCACAACCGAAACAATCGGGTTTCCATTATTCATCTCTTCCATTCGTGCAATCTTCGGGTATAGGAGGAGATGGTTATGATGATGGGTATGAAGAAGACTTTAGAGGATACGAAGAAGAAGGATTCTACTATGGGGGTGATGGAGGTAATTTGGGACCTCAAGGAGGAGCGGGTCAACAAAGTCAACCATTGCAACAAATTCATGATATGGGTAGGCTATCGGTTGGGGTACAACATATTCGGCCACAAGGGTCACAGTTTCAAAGACCAACGTCGTTACAACAGGTCCGTCCACAATATTCACAACAATTTCAAAGGCCGGTTCAAC
Organism: Helianthus tuberosus; assembly: GCA_030545235.1. Taxonomy (NCBI): domain Eukaryota; kingdom Viridiplantae; phylum Streptophyta; class Magnoliopsida; order Asterales; family Asteraceae; genus Helianthus; species Helianthus tuberosus. Next base: position 153,073,742 of record CM060393.1, read on the forward strand.
AACCACCAATGCAACAACATCAATTTCAGCCACCATTTACACCTCAAGTGCCTATGCAGGGGCAAATGGGTCCCATACGTCCAAGAGTTCGGTTGGGTGTACCAAGAAGACATCTTCGCGAACACGCGAGAGACATAGAAGCACATTTTAGACCGGTGATCACCCATAATCCTTCACCAGTAGTTATTCCTCAAAATGATCAAGGGAGGACGTTTGAAGTGCGAACGAATTCGTTACAAAGTTTGCCAAAGTATAAGGATCTAGAAACGGAAGAGCCGTATTTTCATTTGGAGGCTTATGATTCGATTTGTAATACTATTGGGGAAAAGGAGTTTCAGCCGATGATGTTAAATTGGTGCAATTCCAATTTTCCTTAGAAGACAAGGTGAAAAAGTGGTTCTATACATTACCTTCGGCATATATCTATACATGGGCAAAAATGCAACAAATCTTCTTGGACGAATTCTTTACCGCTCAAAAGACGAATGATGCTAGAAAAAGTTTGAGAAGTTTTCAGCAACAATCGGGTGAGATGTTTCATGAAGCATTTGAGAGATTTAATATGATGATAAAGAATTGCCCTCATCATGGGATAGAGTTATGGGAATTAATGAATGCATTTCATGAGGGATTATGTTCCGAAGATGCTCGTGACTTTATGTCTATCACAAATGGCACTTTTGGCATAAATATGAGCATGATGATTGGGAATTCTTGGAGCAAATGGTGGTCACATCAAAAAGAAAAGCTCAAGCATCAAGGAGAGCACGACCGGCCATCACCCGAACTCAAGTGCATGCGGTAGATGATGGTAATGTTCAAACTTCTAATCAAATTTATGATGTTTGTGCGCTTTGTAATGAGATAGGGCATGTGGCTGAAAATTGCCAAGGAGTGGAAGGGCAATATGAGGAGGTGAATGCATTGCAAGGGCAAGGAGGGGGTGTTAGAAATTATAATATGAACTCCAATACTTACCATCCCGGCTTAAGAAACCACCCAAACTTTAGATATGGAAATCCCTCAAACCAAGCCAACCCGAATTTTCAAGGAAGTCAAGGTAACTTTGTTCCGCGCCAACCTTTTAACAATCAAGTTGGATATCGAGGTGGGAACGACCAAGGGTTTCAAAGGCAATATCAAACGGGTCAAGAGCAAGGGGGGTCTTCGGGTGGAAATGAAATGATGGAAATGTTGAAAACAATGCAAGCGGAGATGTAAAAGAGATACCAAATGGATGATGCTCGCATTCAAAAGGACGAGATCCGTGATAAAGCTATTCAAACTTTGACCACCCAAATGGTCAACTCGCAACCAAAGTGGCGGACTTGAAAAAAGGTAAAGGTCAATTACCAAGCGACACTAAGGTAAACCCTTCTCATAAGTCTTCTCGTGGTGGGTAATATTAATATTAATCATGTAAGTGTTTTGAGAAGTGGGAAAGAGTACAAAACCAGTCCTTCACCGGATTTTGTTGATGGGGTGGTTGAAGATATAACAGGTCAAGAAAGTGAGGAAGAAAATGAAACACCTATTATTTCTTCTAAAAAAACCAATTTTGAAAAACCCGTTAATTGTCACGGCCCCCGTCCCGGTTTTACCCGGTCCAGGAGCCGCGGGACAGAAACCCGTGGTATTTATTAATTGAGTTGACAGCGAAAGATTTAACAAGATCTTTTTAAAACTTGAAATGCCCGATTATTTTATTTCATAATTTGGGATAAACCCTGTAATTTACAATAGAGGAATTTCACAAGGAAATTCCCTGATTTACAAAACATGTTTATTTGTTTAACTGAGCCACTACTTCAAGCTTTATTTAGTGCTCCGTAGCACTTTTCCTTGGTTCACAATAGTCACCTGAAACATGTTTTAAAAATATTTTATCAGCGGGGAAATACTAGCGAGTCATTCAAATTTGATAAAACAACACATAGTTATAAATTACAGCATAAGAGCGATTACAATGGCTTCTATCTTATTTTTATCTGGCGCCGTGTCACCTCCTGGTGACGATGGTCATACCACTATTGGGTCCTTTCACCCAAGTAGTGATGATTATCACTGTTAGGATTTATTAGCCTAACAGTGAGAAATTAGTAATGTGCACAATACCCCACTAGCCAGTGATTGAAGATAACCACGACTTAATCCCTGTAATTATAACTTTGAAAATGGTTTGGAGTATTGTAAAACATAATTGATAAAAAGAGAATAACTCACATTGCAAGTTTAGCGGGCAGAGTTTAGCCTACTGATTAGCCTTGTAACCTAATTTAAATAACAATGCACATGAACTAGGTCAGTAACTAATACAGCATTTACGATAACTCACGAGATAAAAACCCTTACAACGAATGACAAAGTGCAATAGTTAAACATCCAACGAATTTACGACAAATGACAAAGTATGGCCCTAAGGTGGGAAGCACTTAAACATCCATTGGATAGTTTCAATCGATCGGACATTGAATCGTAGCAGCGATCGAGTTAATACCCCGTATCGTAGCAGCACCTCCCTAATGAAAATTGTGATTTCGAACAGTATAACTTCGTTTTTGAAAGTTGTTTTGACACCAGATGAAAGCCCCATGCATGGGCTATTTATAGCCTGATTTTGGGTTTTACGCGGCCCGCGTAAACCCATACTCAACTCTTACGCAGCCCGTGTGGCCACCAAGTCTACGTGTAGGTTTGATGGGTCACGAGTAGGGTCGCCATGTGGAAGATACGTGGTCCGGATGCTTATCCGGTCAAACTTCAAGTTGACGCGGCCCGCGTAAGCTTCCCTTAGGGCTTACGCGGCCCGCCTGAAACCTAAAAACCTTGATTTCTTAGGTTTTCATGCACGTTAAGGTTTCGGGGGTCTGGGTTTTCACTTACAGGTCGTTTTTGGGACATTTTTGAAGGTCCTTACATCCTCCCCACCTTATTTAAAATCTCGTCCTCGAGATTTATTGAAATAAGTGAGGATACTTTCGCTTCATTTCCAATTCCAGTTCCCAGGTGTATTCGGGTCCTCTTTTCGAATCCCATTTGACTTTGACCAGTACTAGTCGCTTGTGTTTGAGAAACTTGACCTTTCTGTCTTCTATTTGCAGTGGCTTCTCAACAAATTTTAACTTCTCATTTACCTCTACATCTTGAAGAGGTACTACCAGGGATTCATCAGATAAACACTTCTTGAGGTTGGATACATGAAATACGTCATGTACTCCAGCTAACTCTTCTGGTAGTTTTAAGCGATAGGCAACTGGTCCTATTCGCTGTATTACTGGGAATGGTCCTACATACCTTGGACTTAGCTTTCCTTTCTTACCGAATCGAACTACTCCTTTCCAAGGAGAAACTTTCAAGAGTACCTTGTCTCCGACTTGAAACTCTAGTGGCTTGCGTCGATTATCGGCATAACTCTTCTGGCGATCTCGAGCCGTTTTCAGTCTTTCCTTGATTTGAGTAATTTTGTCGGTGGTCTCTTGCACAATTTCAGGACCTGATAGTTGACTTTCTCCTATTTTTGCCCAACAAACTGGAGTTCTGCATTTTCGTCCATATAATGCTTCGAATGGGGCAGCTTCAATACTTGCATGATAACTATTATTATAGGAGAATTCGATTAAGGGTAGGTGGTCATCCCAGTTTCCACCATAATCTATTACACATGCCCTAAGCATGTCTTCCAGGGTTTGGATCGTCCTTTCACTTTGTCCGTCTGTTTGAGGATGGTATGCAGTGCTTAAATTTAGTCGGTTCCCATTGCTTCCTGGAAACTTGTCCAAAAATGGGAAGTGAAACGACTATCCCTATCTGATACAATGGAGAGTGGAACTCCATGTAAGGATACTACTTCATCTACATACAACTTCGCTAATCTTTCCATGATGAAGGTTTCTTTCATGGGTAGAAAATGAGCTGATTTGGTTAATCGATCCACAATTACCCAAATCGCATCATTACCCTTTCTGGTTTTGGGCAAATTAGTAACAAAGTCCATAGTTATAAGTTCCCATTTCCATACATGCATTTCTAATTGTTGTAGTATACCTGAGGGTTTCTGGTGTTCTGCCTTAACTTATGAACAAGTGAGACACTTAGAAACATATCTTGCTATGTCCTTTTTCATTCCTATCCACCAGAAATTATTCCTTAAATCTTGGTACATCTTATTGTTTCCTGGGTGCATGGTATACCTAGATTTATGGGCTTCCTCTAAAATCTTATTTCTTAATTCTCCTTGCTTAGGTACCCAAGTTCTTTTCTTATGGAATCTCCAAATTCCATCACTTCCTTGCTCTAATTCTTTTACTCGTCCCTTCATTCCTTCAGCATCATCCTTGATTGCTGTTTCTTGAATATTTTTCAGTTGTTCCATTAAATCTAACTGTAGATTTAATCTAAGAGCACGAACTCGCTTTTGCTTCTCATGATACTTACGACTTAAGGCATCTGCTACTACGTTTGCCTTTCCTTCGTGATACTGAATATCACAGTCGTAGTCACTTAGAATCTCCATCCATCTTCTTTGCCTCATGTTTAACTCTTTTTGCCCAAGTATGTACCTTAAGCTTTTATGATCTGTATAGATAGTAAACTTACTTCCATACAGATAGTGTCTCCAAATTTTAAGGGCAAAAATTATGGCTCCTAATTCTAAGTCATGTGTCGTATAATTTTCTTCGTGCTTCTTTAATTGCCTTGAGGCATACGCAATTACCTTCTTGCGTTGCATTAGCACACATCCTAATCCTAGCTTAGAAGTATCGCTGTAAACTTCAAAATCTTCTGTTCCTTCTGGCAAAGCTAGAATTGGGGCGTTTGTTAGCTTTTGCTTCAAAATCCTAAAGGCCTCTTCTTGCCTAGGTCCCCATTCAAACTTAACTGATTTACAGGTTAGCCTCTTCTTGGAAAAATCCTTAATGAATCGTCTATAGTAACCAGCTAACCCTAGAAAACTTCTAATTTCCATAGTTATTTATGGGACTTTCCATTTGGTGATCGCTTCTATTTTGGAGGGATCTACGTGAATACCTTCGTGATTCACCATGTGTCCTAAAAATTGCACCTCCTGTAGCCAAAATTCACACTTCGAGAATTTGGCATAAAGTTTCTCCTTTCTTAACAAAGTTAAGAGTGCATGCAGGTGCTGACAATGCTCGTCCTGACTTTTGGAATAAATAAGTATATCGTCGATGAAGACGATTACAAATTTATCCAAATACGGTTTACAGATTCTATTCATCATGTCCATAAATGCTGCAGGAGCATTTGTTAATCCGAAGGGCATGACTGTAAACTCGTAATGACCATACCTAGTTCTGAAAGCAGTTTTAGGTATGTCTTCTTCTTGTACTTTTAACTGATGGTATCCAGAGCGTAAATCTATCTTAGAAAAGTATCTAGCTCCTTGAAGTTGATCGAAAAGATCATCGATTCTAGGTAATGGGTATCGATTCTTAATTGTAACCTTGTTCAATTCCCTATAATCGATACACATTCTCATTGACCCATCTTTCTTTTTCACAAACAACACTGGTGCTCCCCAAGGGGAGGAACTAGGTTGTATGAATCCTTTGCTTAATAATTCATTTAGCTGCTTTTTCAGTTCTAATATTTCGACGGGTGCTAACCGATAAGGTGCCTTGGCTATCGGTGTAGTTCCCGGAATTAAATGAATTCGAAATTCTACTTCCCTATTGGGTGGTAATCCCGGTAGTTCTTCTGGGAATACATCTGGGTATTCTGCTACCATATGAATTTCTTTCAGTTCCTTACCTTTCGTGTTAATGATTACTGAATTCATATACACTATTTCTTGTTTTCTTGAATAACTGGCCAACTTCATTACTGAAATGAATTTCAGTGGCTTTCGTGGCTTATCTCCTGTAATCACCACTAATTCTCCTGTAGGTGTATGAATTTCTATGAAATTTTTATCACAGAGAATTCGAGCATGGTTGGCTACTAACCAATCCATTCCTAACACAATATCAAATCCAGCTAAATCCATAGGTAACAGGTTTGCAGAAAATTTATGACCTAAGAGTTCTATCTTTCCTTCTCGCAAAACTTTATCTATTTTAACAGAATTCCCGTCTGCCGTTTCAACTGTAAAAATCTGCCTAAGGTTGGTTAAGGGTAAGTTAAGAACTTGGCAGAATGAAGTATTTATAAAACTTTGGTTTGCACCAGAGTCAAATAATACTTTTGCATAAACGTCATGAACTAGGAACGTACCATCTATCACATCTGGGATTAGTTCTGCTTCCTGAGTGGTCAACTGGAAGGCTCTTACGTTTCTCTTGGTAGTTCCTTCTGCAGGTTTAGCTTTGTTATCAGCTGGTTTGACCAATTTCGGGCACTCTGGCCTAAAATGTCCAGCTTCTCCACAGTTGTAGCAGATTGTTGCTTTCTTCTTCCTACAATCTTCCTCTTGATGCCCCGGAATTTCGCAGAAATTGCAATACCCTTTGCATTTTCCAAAATGCTTTCTTTTGCAGGTATTGCAAAATGGAACAGTGGAAGATTGCCCAGTTCCCTTTTTCTTGAAATTACTACGGTTACCCATACAGAATCCTTGGGTAATCGTTTGGGCCACTTCCTTTTTCCGGTTTTCCTCTCTTGTGCGTACCAGTCCGTCAGTTAGGGTGTTAGCTAATTCCACAACATCGTCAATAGTGCGAGGTCTCGCAGCTTTAACGATATCACGGATTTCGCCAATCAATCCCCAAATATAGCGAGAGATCAGTACCGGTTCTGGCGAAGCCAGGGTTGGTACAACTCTAGCATACTCGAAGAATGTCGAAGTATACCCTCGACAGTCTACATCCACCATTCGGTGGTTCAAGAATTTATTCGTCATTTGTTCCTTTTTATACTCGGGACATAATTTTCTTTCCACCAGCCGCTTAAATTCTTCCCAATTCATGGCATAGGCTACATCGCTTCCCTTGGCTTGAAGTACCGTATTCCACCATTCTAGCGCCCCTTCTTTAAAAAGATGCGATGTGTACATGACCTTATCTTCCTCGGCACATTTACTTATTTTAATCACCGCCTCGGTTTTCTCTAACCAACGCAGTGCAGCAGTCGCCCCTTCGTTGCCTGCAAATTCAACCGGTTTACAGGCAAGAAACTCCTTGTAAGTGCAACCAGGCGTTGCAGCTTTTATTTTCTTAAGGAGTGGGGCTTGCATCCCATCGTTGTCGTTATTAGTATGATTGCCGCCTCCGTTTACAATATTACTGAAATTGTCGCCGTGTGTACGTTTGCTAGGAATAATTTGTTGAGGTTCAACTGGATTTCGAGCAGCAGCAAGGATTGCTGGAATAGCATTGGCTATTCCCTAAGCAACGATATTCTCGATATCTTGCCTATTCAGAAATTGATCTTCATGATTTTGTTCAGATTGATTAACTTCGTTAACGGGTTCATTACCAGCGTGTTCCATCTGGTAATTAATTTATATAAGTAATTAGCACAAAATAATTAACAATATAACAAAATAATTGCACATAATTACACCAACACGTATAGCCAAAATTGTCGATTTCTCGATTTCCATTTTTATATATTATAATATGCTTCTGTACACACCTGTTATCTTACAAAAGTTTTATTTTTAGGTTATTTCACATAATTATATTTTGATTATTATATTATTATTAAACACATGCTTCCACCATCCCATACTATCCCATCAGCTGGCATTTTCAGAAACGACGTTCCCTCTCGTCGTACTTCCAGGAGATCTGTTCTCCCACTTCCCGGATTCAATTCCCTGCATCCACCAATTCTTCGCCAAAATGGCGGAGTTCAGCCAAGTTCTCATTGCTCATCGGTGAGTTTGGTGCAGGCTCTGGGTCAAACTGAGGGAAAAAGGTATAAGGGTTATTTAAAAGATTCTGGAACTACCAGTCATTGGTCCACCATTCTTCCATCTCTCCTAGAGGTTGGGTGTTGACAAGGGGATCTGGGATGGCTGGTTCCAAAATCATTGGGAGTTGGGTTTCAGCAGGATAAGTAAAGAGGTTTTCATTGACAGGTTTAAGGATATCACAGTCTGCCAGTTTGCGGTCCAATCCTTCCCACAATGGTATTTCCTCAGCTTGCTTGGAGCTTTCCCTGATTTCTATTCCTTTTCCTTTTCCTTTATCCATGGGGTCCTCCGTCTTGGCAACTTTCCTAGTTGCTGGTTTCTTCCTGCGTACACACCTCCAACCCACAATTCTTCTTCTCTTCTTAGGCTTTGGTTTCTCCGGAGGTTGGGCTTGAAATTCCATAGGTTCATCAACGTCGGCACCATAACCGGTAAAGTCTCTGAAAACTTCCACCTTTACAGAATAGAGATTGAGATTCTGAAGAGCTTCAGACAACTCATTCATGCTGTTTAGCAGATATGAAGAAACACAGACAATATTGTAAGTTAAATTTTTACAAGCTAATATTTAGTATAATCACTCAAGTATCATTTTTCATACAGAAAAATGGCAAACATTGCGACTTTATATATATATAATTTTATTACAAGTTACAACTGAAATTTAAAATATATTAGGGGTTGTGCATTCATAATTTATTTCAGTCTATCTTCTCTTACTAAGTTGTTTATCTAATGGGCAAAGTTTCTGGCTTATGGATGATATGGGTGCTAGTACTGGGTCAGAGTGTTGGCAGTTTAACTTAATTAAAAGTTAACATTTGCTGCTGTAGTGGCTAACATATAGAGATTTGCCCATTGTTCATCTAATTCATTTTCCCCTGGTGGATTATTGCCTATTTCCTGAGTTTCCTTATTACTCATCACTCCTTTTGGTTGTGACTTCTTTATTTTCTCTTGACTTTTTCTAATAATCCAACTTCTTTTCTTAATGGTAAGTGGGTTCTCAAACTGTGCCTTACGAACAAATATTCCTTCCTCAGTATATGCTGAGTATTTTGAGGAATTTGATTGAGATGAAGTTCCCTTATCTTTTGGTGAACTATCTAATTGATGATAGATGTCCGAAAGTCTTTGCTTACCCATACTATAACTAACAAGTTGTCAGTTAACAAAAACACATAATCACAGGATGGCAATCAGAAAAATTAAGTATCTCTAAATACTTAATTGGCTTAAGTCAGTGGCTCTGATACCACCTTTTTCTGTCACGGCCCCCGTCCCGGTTTTACCCGGTCCAGGAGCCGCGGGACAGAAACCCGTGTGAAGGGGTAAGGTCCCAAAAACCTCATAAAAAGGGTTTGAGACCATACCACAAACTGGTTTTCTCAACCTTTTTAACCTTGCGCGGCCGCGCATGGGTCTTATTAAAGGAAGAAAACAATCAGTAACTTACAGTCGCGCGCCCAAAGGATAACATAAATCCTTGCGCTTAACAAAGGATTAAAAAGCCTTTTGTCCAATACTTCCGCCACAACGTCCAGACTTAGATATTATTTTACCCAGGCTTGGGGTTTATTTGTCTGTGTCCACACAGTAAGATATCACACTGGATTGCAGCAGTAATCTTCTAGAAAGAATACAATCATGCACCACCCAGACGGTTATAACCGTCTGGACACGTGTCATCACCACAGATAACCCTGGAATCACAACGAAGGCATGCAATTGGAGAGTAATCTCCAATTAATCACTTTCCACGTGGCGATTCCCCAGCCACAGATCAAACCACGATCCGTGTGCATTCACATCGGATCGAGGCTAATTGACGTCAGATCAAAGAACTCAAACGGAAGAAAAATAACCGCTACGGCGTTAAGCATTTTCCGTTATCTTTTCAATAACAGGTTTTCCCTCCCAAACTCCCGGTTATAAATAAGAGAACTGTTCAGGTATAAACTCAGATTACTCTCACTCCTCAAATACTTATCTTCTCCGATACCAATACTTATTCTCACGCCGGAGTCGGGTCAAGGAGAGAACCCTCTTCTCCCCTTGACGAGGCTAACGGTGTTCTTTTTTGCAGAATCACCGGAGAAGGAATTCCATTGCAACTGAATCAGCCGAGAGAGAGCTAACCTTTTATGCGGATTCAAACCCCCTAACTATCTCGGTTCCGACCATTTAGTTAGTGTTTCTTCATTGGCGCCCACCGTTTTCTCAGTTTTTCTAGTTTCTACCTCGTTTCGATTCAGTTCATTCCGTTTTCTGTTTTTGCACATGGCAGAAAATTCGTCATCTCACCGGCAACCTGGTCCTCGACCAAACGTCGGAAACAATTTACAGCTGGAAGAATCTCCAGAACATTGGTTTAGCAGATGCCAAGCTGCCATAAACACAATCATTATTCAAATCGCCAGATCTGATTTGTCAAACATCAGATCTGGAAAAGAAATTAATACCTCAGTATTGGATCCACCAACACCACGTAGGGAGGACATCCAATCCAGCCAATATAACAGTTATAAAAAACAAATACACATGATTCAGGGAGGTCCATCACGAAGACCAAATAAGCGAAACTATGAGCAACATTGGAGAGAACAACAAGTGGTATTCCCCGTTGTTCCTGGGGGCCCTCAGGAAGAACGACCAGTGATTATCACTGGTATTTTCGGTCATTACCGAACTGACTATATGTTCATCGATCCAGGAAGCTCGATGGACATCATATACGAACAGTGCTTTAAACAACTCGATCCAGAAGATAAAGCACGGTTAGAGCCGGTCGATTTTCCTCTCACCGGATTCTGTAATGAAGCTGTATTCCCATTAGGGCAAATCGTTTTCCCGGTGACCTTATCTGATGGCGAGCACTCACGAACAGTTACAGTCAATTTCATGGTCATGCCGGCAACATCACGTCATGATGTCTTGCTCGGGAGAAGGTCACAAAGGGAATTTAGCATGATCACTTCCATTCCACACGCTGCTTGCGGATTTCCGACAGAAACTGGAGTTGCAATACTCTATTCAAGCAAAGAAGTCATGTTCGTAGACGACGAACCACCAACAAAGGTAGTCAAACCTTCGGCACCAAATGAACCAGAGAAATGGGTTCTAAACGACGAGTACCCAGAGCAGACCATTCTGCTAGGACCAGCCATTTCACCAGCAACACGCATACAACTAAAAGAATTATTGTCTAACAACAAAGACATATTTGCCTGGTGCCTAGCGGACATGACTGGAGTCCCACGCGACATCGCGCAACATTGTCTAAACATCAAGCCATCGGTAGAACCTGTTGCTCAGGGGAGGCGCAGTTTCAGTGAAGAAAAAGCAAAAGCAATGGACGAGCAAGTAGCAGAGTTACTTAATGCGGGCATCTTGCGCGAAGTAAAATACCATACATGGGTAGCCAACCCAGTGATGGTACAAAAACATAGCGGCGGGTGGAGAATGTGCGTTGACTTCAAAGACCTGAATAAAGCATGCCCAAAAGATTGTTACGCGCTTCCAGAGATAGACAAGAAAGTCGACTCTCTAGCGTCATTCAGATGGTAATGCTTTCTTGACTGTTACAAGGGTTATCATCAGGTCCAGATGAAAGAAGAAGACGAAGACAAAACGGCGTTCCGCACAGATAAAGGCATTTTCTGCTATACCAAAATGCCGTTCGGCCTGCGCAACGCAGGCGCAACTTATCAACGCCTAATGGACACAATTTTCAAAGATGACATTGGCAAGATTGTCGAAGTATACATGGATGACCTCGTCATCATGAGTCATGAGGAAAGCACAATGCTCGATAATATCCAGCGCACATTCGACTCCTTGCGCAGCGTGAGCCTAAAACTCAACCCAACCAAATGCTCCTTCGGCATGGAAGAAGGGAAATTTTTGGGATTCATCGTCACAAAAGATGGTTTTAAAGTAAATCCAGAAAAGGTGCAGGCTATTCAGCTAATGCCGTCACCCGCAACAGTTAAAGAAATGCAAAGGCTCGCTGGACGTTTAGCGGCTTTAAACAGATTTTTGGCTAATCACGCAGCAAAGTCTTATCCATTCATCAGTACGCTACGAAACTGCGCAAAGAAAACTGACTTTCAGTGGACATCTGAAGCGGAAACCGCATTCAAACAAATGAAAGAATGTTTAATTCAGCTGCCAACATTGACAGCACCAAAAGAAAAAGAGCCACTAATTTTATATCTGTCTGCCGCGGAAGTAGCGGTCGGTGCTGTATTGATGGTAGAACGCGAGAACATCCAGACTCCAATCTATTACATCAGCAAAATGCTTACCGGCCCAGAAACTCGGTACTCAATGATAGAAAAGCTAGTCCTAGCACTAGTACACGCATCCCGACGTCTACGCAGGTATTTTTCGGGTCACGTCATCACAGTTCTTACCAATTACCACCTAGGCCAGATCTTATCCAAGCCCGACATAGCGGGACGACTGGCCAAATGGGCAATTGAACTGGGAGGTTACAACATTTTTTACAGACCAAGACCCGCAATCAAAGGGCAAGTGTTAGCAGACTTCGCCACTGAAGTTCCCATCGATAAAATACAAGAATGTGAGGCAATCCAGAACCCAACACCTGTTTTCGATGACAGAGTCTGGACCTTACACACAGATGGTGCTTCCAATGACGATGGAGCAGGAGCAGGTCTACGATTAATCAGCCCAGACAACCACGAGCTCACGTACGCTATACGATTAGATTTCAAAAGTACGAATAACGAAGCCGAATATGAAGCCTTCTTGGCAGGTCTTCGCTTAGCGTTAAAAATGGGGGCAAGAAATCTTGAAGCTAATGTCGATTCAAAACTGGTAGCCGAGCAAGTTAATGGCAATTACGATGCAAAAGAAGCTATGGCATTGTACCTTGAACAAGCGCGGATGTTAATCAACCAATTTCAAACATTCAAAGTTAATCACATAAACAAAAGCGAGAACAAACATGCTGACGCGCTAAGCAAGCTAGCTGCTACCAGCTTTCAGCACTTAGCAAAGGAAGTACGCATAGAGGTATTATCCAACCCTTCCATTAATCTCAAGCAAGTAAACGTTATAGAAATGGGAGATCCATCTTGGATGTCTCCGATTATCTTGTACCTCCAACACGGAAAGCTACCGGAAGGAAAGGCAGAAGCTCGGAAAGTACAACACAAGGCGGTAAATTACGAAATGGCGGATGGCGTCCTCTACCGAAAATCATTCATGGGCCCATTACTACGCTGTGTCAATAAAACAGACGCCCAATACCTTGTCAGAGAAATCCACGAAGGATTATGCGGGATACACGCGGGACCGCGCATGGTCGTGGCAAAAATAATGAGTGCTGGATACTACTGGCCAGGAATGCATATGGACGCAGTCGACCAGTTAAGAAGATGCGAGGCATGTCAACGCCACGCACCAAAGACACTCCGACCTAAAAATCCACTAATACCTGTTACTTCCGCCTGGCCATTCCAGCAGTGGGGCATCGATCTCGTCGGTCCATTTCCTGACGCGCCAGGTGCGGTAAAGTTCATCATCGTCGCGGTGGATTACTTCACAAAATGGGTGGAGGCTAAAGCTTTGGCCTCAACAACAGCAATGGTAATCCGTAAATTTATATGGGAACATATCATTTGCAGATTCGGATTACCATTGCGCATTATTTCCGACAATGGTACCAACTTCGCCGCAGAAGATCTTCAAAAATGGTTCAAAGAAATGAAGATCGAGCATAACTTCTCCTCCGTTGCGCATCCTCAAGCGAATGGACAGGTAGAAAGCGTAAACAAACAGATCGTTGACGGCATAAAAGCGCGACTCGGGACAGCGCGCAGAGGATGGGTTGACGAACTTCCCAGCATCCTCTGGGCGCATCGAACAATGCCAAAGACTAGCACTGGCGAGACTCCGTTCAGTTTAGTCTATGGATCTGAGGCCGTCATTCCAGCCGAGATAGGTTTACCATCACCGCGCATGATAGCCATGGAAACCCCGAACAACGAACAAGAGCGAAGAATGGATTTGGATCTTTTGGAAGAAAGGCGCGAGAACGCCGCAATAACAGAAGCAAGGTACAAATCCAAGCTCGAGAAGTATTACAATGCGCGCGTCCGCGTTTGCACATTTGTCCCCGGCGATTTCGTGTTGCGCGACAATGAGGCGTCAAACGCTGAAAAGCCAGGCAAATTAGCGCCAAGATGGGAAGGACCGTACGTCATTAACGAGGTCTTAGGCAAAGGGGCATACACCCTAAAAAGGATCGATGGGACCCTTGTCCCCCGCACCTGGAACGCACAACAGTTACGCAGATGTTACATATGAACTAAGTCTTCAAAAGCGGAAAGAATATACAGGCAATGTCTTTCTTTATTATGTCTTACGTTACAAAGCCTTGCGCTTTTATCAATACAAACATCATTCCTACTTATACTACTGTTTATTACAAATTGCATGTAATTTTTTGGGTTCGCGCGAAAACAATATGGTCAAACATTGTATACCTCATGAACAGTCTAAAAAAGGCAAGCTGCTACGCCTTTTAGACAAACGTTCAAACATGAGCACAATACCATCTCTCATTCGCCTTACCTATCCAAAAAGCAATTAAAAACATGCAACATATTGTAATTCAAACACGTATGAAGTAAATACATTATCGATATATCACCAAGTGTAACAAAACACTTCAGAAACAAGATCATGACAATGATCTTCACAATTTTAGTTCCAGAAACTAAAATAGTCAAACAAAAAACCTTGCTTCTACAAGATAGCAAGATGATCAAACAACAGACATTAAACACCGATCACACCCGTGATCTTCAAAAGATGAGTTTATACTAACAGACTTATATATACAATCAAAAGACGGGACGAAACAACTCCCAAACCTAACCAACCATACGTTCATCTTCACCTATGTTCACCGAAGGTTTTTTCCGGCGACGGTGATACACCAACTCACAAGTACCCGGACGGAGAGTCGGAAAACGAGCCATCAGTCCATCGGCATCCAACAACAACAGCATTTTCTTCCTCGGTAAACATCAACGGCGAAGAATTAGCAAGAAGGAGTAAGGCTTCAACAGCATCACGGACCGCTAAGATGTCTGAAAGACGTCGGGAACGAACGGTACTTTTTCCCTTCATCTTCTCCAAGTTAATGACAAAAAAGCATCCTATTACATATATATACAAAAATTCAACCTCGGAAAACGGGAACCCTGCTCATCGTTAGTTGTCTGAATCATGTCACATCCGAACGGCGCTACAGGAACCAAGGTCATATCCTCATTAATGAGGTCTGACAAGCGCCACTACGAATTTCAAGACAAAGAGAAAAATACCCATTTCTTACTACCAGTTGACGTCATCACGTGTCAGAGCATGATTGCAAAGATTTTTTCCTTTTTCCAACAAGATAAATCTTCTCATAGAAGCTTTCTTATTTTGACGCGCCCAAAAACTTTTTCCCTCTCATAAGTCCAGTGCTCCACTTACTTGCATAAGTACAACACTAGACTGGGGGGACTTGAAGGGGTAAGGTCCCAAAAACCTCATAAAAAGGGTTTGAGACCATACCACAAACTGGTTTTCTCAACCTTTTTAACCTTGCGCGGCCGCGCATGGGTCTTATTAAAGGAAGAAAACAATCAGTAACTTACAGTCGCGCGCCCAAAGGATAACATAAATCCTTGCGCTTAACAAAGGATTAGAAAGCCTTTTGTCCAATACTTCCGCCACAACGTCCAGACTTAGATATTATTTTACCCAGGCTTGGGGTTTATTTGTCTGTGTCCACACAGTAAGATATCACACTGGATTGCAGCAGTAATCTTCTAGAAAGAATACAATCATGCACCACCCAGACGGTTATAACCGTCTGGACACGTGTCATCACCACAGACAACCCTGGAATCACAACGAAGGCATGCAATTGGAGAGTAATCTCCAATTAATCACTTTCCACGTGGCGATTCCCCAGCCACAGATCAAACCACGATCCGTGTGCATTCACATCGGATCGAGGCTAATTGACGTCAGATCAAAGAACTCAAACGGAAGAAAAATAACCGCTACGGCGTTAAGCATTTTTCGTTATCTTTTCAATAACAGGTTTTCCCTCCCAAAGTCCCGGTTATAAATAAGAGAACTGTTCAGGTATAAACTCAGATTACTCTCACTCCTCAAATACTTATCTTCTCCGATACCAATACTTATTCTCACGCCGGAGTCGGGTCAAGGAGAGAACCCTCTTCTCCCCTTGACGAGGCTAACGGTGTTCTTTTTTGCAGAATCACCAGAGAAGGAATTCCGTTGCAACTGAATCAGCCGAGAGAGAGCTAACCTTTTATGCGGATTCAAACCCCCTAACTATCTCGGTTCCGACCATTTAGTTAGTGTTTCTTCACCGTGGTATTTATTAATTGAGTTGACAGCGGAAGATTTAACAGGATCTTTTTAAAACTTGAAATGCCCGATTATTTTATTTCATAATTTGGGATAAACCCCGTAATTTACAATAGAGGAATTTCACAAGGAAATTCCCTGATTTACAAAACATGTTTATTTGTTTAACTGAGCCACTACTTCAAGCTTTATTTAGTGCTCCGTAGTACTTTTCCTTGGTTCACAGTAGTCACCTGAAACATGTTTTAAAAATATTTTATCAGCGGGGAAATACTGGCGAGTCATTCAAATTTGATAAAACGACACATAGTTATAAATTACAGCATAAGAGCGATTACAATGGCTTCTATCTTATTTTTATCTGGCGCCGTGTCACCTCCAGGTGACGATGGTCATACCACTATTGGGTCCTTTCACCCAAGTAGTGATGATTATCACTGTTAGGATTTATTAGCCTAACAGTGAGAAATTACTAATGTGCACAATACCCCACTAGCTAGTGATTCAAGATAACCACGACTTAATCCCTGTAATTATAACTTTGAAAATGGTTTGGAGTATTGTAAAACATAATTGATAAAAAGAGAATAACTCACATTGCAAGTTTAACGGGCATAGTTTAGCCTACTGATTAGCCTTGTAACCTAATTTAAATAACAATGGACCCGAACTAGGTCAGTAACTAATACAGCATTTATGATAACTCACGAGATAAAAACCCTCACAACGAATGACAAAGTGCAATAATTAAACATCCATCGAATTCACGACGAATGACAAAGTATGGCCCTAAGGTGGGCATCACTTAAACATCCATTGGATAGTTTCAATCGATCGGACATTGAATTGTAGCAGCGATCGAGTTAATACCCTGTATCGTAGCAGCACCTCCCTAATGAAAATTGTGATTTCGAACAGTATAACTTCGTTTTTGAAAGTTGTTTCGACACCAGATGAAAGCCCCATGCATGGGCTATTTATAGCCTGATTTTGGGTTTTACGTGGCCCACGTAAACCCATACTCAACTCTTACGCGGCCCGCGTGGCCACCTAGTCTACGTATAGGTTTGATGGGTCACGAGTAGGGTCGCCATGTGGAAGATACGTGGTCCGGATGCTTATCCGGTCAAACTTCAAGTTGACGCGGCCCGCGTAAGCTTCCCTTAGGGCTTACGCGACCCGCCTGAAACCTAAAAACCTTGATTTCTTAGTTTTTCATGCACGTTAAGGTTTTAGGGGTCTGGGTTTTCACTTACGGGTCGTTTTTGGGACATTTTTGAAGGTCCTTACATTAATAATGAAGAAATAAGAAGTAAAAATGAGGAAGGGGGATCTAGTCAAGTACCATTTCCCTCAGCTTTGTTAGATCCGGGTAAAAAGAATTTTATTTCAAAACGGGGTCCTCAAAAGGAAGAGATGTGGGAGGTGTTTAAACAAGTTAAAATTAATCTTCCTTTACTTGAAGCAATCAAACAAGTACCCGCTTACGCCAAATTTTTAAAAGAATTGTGTACTCAAAAGAGGCAAGAAAAAGTGCCTAAATTGGTTGATTTGACTGAGCGGGTGAGTGCGGTTTTGAAAGGAGATCTTCCTCCTAAGCTACAAGATCTAGGAACGCCCCTTATTAATATTCAAGTTGGGAATTTTCAAACTGCAAGGGCGTTACTAGATCTTGGGGCCGGAGTAAGTTTTCTACCCGGGGGGGGGGGGGGGGGGTTATATGACCAATATGATTTTGGTCCATTGAAACGGGTTGAGACAACGGTGGTATTAGCCGATTTGTCTCATAAACTTCCTCGGGGTATTGTGCGGGATGTTATAGTAAAAGTTGATGAATTTTATTATCCCGTTGATTTTCTTGTGTTAGATTACTCGTCCGCGGACCCAATTCAACAACAAAATGTTATTTTGGGTCGGCCGTTTTTAAACATCGCTCAAGCTGTAATTGATTATCGATATGGTACGATCGACATGACATTCGGTAATAGGAAAATGAGGTTAAATGTTTTCACTAACGGTGCTAATTCTTTTGGTGGTGATGAGTGTTTTCTAGCTGATTTCATCGATGGATGTGACCCGCATGAATATGAAGAAGAGATTTTGGAATCGTGTATGTGTGATGTTTCTTTGCAGGTTCACGCGTGTGCATTGGAAATGGAAGAGAATGAGCAAGAGTCTTTAGCGGTTAAGGAAGGAAGACCGCCACGGACCCACCAAATGGAAAATTTTCGGTGGGAATTGATTCGGGTACATGGCCTTCTTTAGAATGTCCACCAAATGTGGAGTTGAAAGAGCTACCAAAACACTTGAAATATGCATTTTTGGGGGAGAATGACACCTTACCGGTGATCATTGCTTCCAACTTGGAGGTAGCTCAAGAGGAGGATTTGTTGCGGGTGTTGAAGGCTTATAAGGCGGCAATTGGATGGACGATAGCCGACTTGAAAGGTATTAGTCCATCCATTGTCATGCACAAAATCATCACAAGCGAAGATGCAAAGCCAACATGTGAAACGCAAAGAAGGTTGAACCCGAACTTTAGAGAGGTGGTAAAGAAAGAAGTTATAAAGTGGTTGGATGCGGGGATTATCTATCCCATTTCGGACAGTGCATGGGTAAGTCCGACTCAGGTAGTGCCTAAAAATGCTGGAATCCAGGTAATCAAAGATGAACAAGGCGAGCAAATTGCCACCCGACCGGTCACTGGGTGTCGAGTTTGCATTGACTATAGAAAATTAAACGCCGCTACCTCTAAGGACCATTTCCCGTTACCCTTCATTGACCAAATAATTGAAAAACTTTCGGGTCAAAAATATTATTGTTTTTTGGATGGGTATTTGGGTTATAACCAAATTGCTATTCACCCGGACGACCAACACAAAACCACGTTTACATGTCCATATGGTACATTTGCTTTTCGGCGAATGCCGTTTGGACTATGTAACGCCCCGGCCACTTTCCAACGATGTATGATGAGTATATTTTCGGACATGGTCGGGGAGTCTCTTGAAGTGTTTATGGATGATTTTTCCATCTTTGGCCCAAGTTTTGAGTCTTGTCTTTGATGAGTTAGAAAAAGTTTTAAAAAGGTGTGTTGAGACAAATTTGGTACTAAGTTGGGAAAAAAGTCACTTTATGGTTCAAGAGGGTATTGTGTTGGGTCATGTGATATCGGACCGGGGGATGGAGGTAGATAAAGCAAAGATTCGGGTAATTTCATCTCTACCTCCACCAAAGAATGTTAAGGGGGTGAGATCATTTTTGGGACATGCGGGATTCTATAGAAGGTTTATTAAAGGTTTTAGTGTAATTACAAAACCTTTATGTAATTTGTTGTTGAAAGATGTCCCTTTTGATTTTACTAACGAATGTTTGCAAGCGTTTAATGTTTTGAAGGAACAGTTTGTGAAAACTCCTATCTTGCAACCACCAGATTGGTCGAAGCCATTTCAAATTATGTGTGATGCTAGCAACACGACCATTGGAGCGGTTTTGGGTCAAAGAGTTGATAAGAAACCGGTGGTGATTTATTATGCAAGTAAAACTTTGTCCGAGGCGCAACTGAATTACACCACAACCGAAAAGAATTATTAGCGGTGGTATATGCCTTGGATAAGTTTAGATCTTACATTTGGGGGAGCAAAGTGATCGTGTATTCGGACCAGAGCGCGGTCCGATATTTGATGGAAAAGAAGGACGCAAAGCCCCAGTTGATTCGTTGGGTGGTTTTGTTGCAAGAGTTCGATTTAGAAATTCGGGACAAGAAGGGTTGTGAAAATGTTGTGGCAGATCACTTGTCCCGAATTCCATTAGAAGGTGTTGATGATCCGAGTGAAATTAATGAACGGTTTCCCGATGAGCAATTGTTGGCCGTGTCTACTTTTGTTGCACCTTGGTAAGCCCACTATGTGAATTATTTGGCCAAGGGTGCAATTCCAAATCATTGGACCAAGAAACGAAGACAACAATTTTTGAGCCAAGTCAAACAACACATTTGGGATGAACCGGATCTCTTTAAGATTGGACCCGATCAAGTGATAAGAAGATGTGTTCCTGAGACCGAAGTGTTAGAGATTTTGATTCATGCTCATTCATCGGCATGTGGAGGGCATTTTAGTGGGAACAAAACGGGATATCGGGTGTTGTCATGTGGCTTTTATTGGCCTACAATCTTTAAGGATGCTTGCGTGTTTACTCGAAATTGTGTAAATTGTCAAAAAGTGGGAAGCATTTCAAAGCGGGATGAAATGCCTTTACAACCAATCTTGGTGGTGGAGGTGTTTGATGTTTGGGGAATAGACTTCATGGGTCCTTTTCCAAATTCAAACGGGTTCTTGTACATCTTAGTTGCGGTGGATTACGTCTCGAAATGGATTTAAGCTATTGCTACAAGAACCAATGACCATTCCGTTGTGTGCAAGTTCGTACAATCAAACATTTTCACTCATTTCGGTGTACCAAGGGTTATAATTAGTGATGGTGGTTCACACTTTAAAAATTTTAATTTTGAGAAATTGTTGAAAAGATACAATGTGAACCACCGAGTTGCTACACCGTATCACCCGCAAACAAGTGGACAAGTTGAAGTGTCCAACCATCAAATCAAAGATATTCTTATGAAGACGGTGCGAACGGATAGAAAGGATTGGTCAAGTAAGCTAGACGATGCGTTGTGGGCATATCGGATGGCCTACAAAACTCCAATTGGTACCACTCCTTACCGGATAGTGTATGGGAAGGGATGTCATCTACCAATGGAGTTAGCACATCGAGCACATTGGGCAATCAAAACGGCGAATGCGGATTATGACGAAGCGGGTCGAGTTAGGAAGCTTCAATTGAGCGAAATTGAGGAAATTCGAGACGAAGCATACGAATGCGCATCCGCATATAAAGACAAACTTAAGAAGGTTCATGATGGAAAGTTAAGAAAGAAGAACTTCGAAGTGGGTTAAAAAGCGTGGTTGAATAATTCGCGATTGAAGATGTTTGCGGGTAAACTCAAGAGTAAATGGATGGGTCCTTATGTCATCCGGAGAGTGGGTAGATTTGGTGATTTTGATATTCAAGATGAGCAAACCAACAAGCAACAAACGGTGAACGGGCATCGGCTTAAACCGTACTTGGAAGGCAATGACATCAACAATCTCGAGCTCGACAAAGTGGGTTACATTCTACGCCCATTGGATGACAAGGAAGCTTGAAAGAGGCCCAGGTTTGGTTGTGTACATATTTAGTTTAGTTTGTTTTATTGTGAATAAGTACCTTCTCCGTTTAACTTTGTGTTCAAGACAAGTGTGGGGAAATTCTTATGAATTGCCCGAACATTGTGTTGAGGACAACACGGGTTTTTAAAGGGGGGGGGGGGTAGGATATAATTTTGCACATTTTTGAAAAATTATAAAAACCTTAAAAATTATAAAATTTAGAAAAACTAAAAAAAATGAACAAAACATAAAAAAATGTTGGAAAGTGAAAAAATGGCCAAGCCTAAAATCCCCAGATAGGGACGTAACCTACGGTAAGTGCCGTAGGCTACGGCGGTCATTGAGTCCAAAAAAAATTCTTACGGTCCCTCTAAATTGTCCTACGGCGACGATTGTGAATCAGGTTCGCCGTAACCTACGGCGCTGAGCTGGGCGAATGGGGAGCTTGTGTCGGCGGTTTTATAAAAAAAATATAATAATAAAAATCCGAATTTAATATTAATAAAACTCATTTAAGAAACTTGTAACCTCCCTAGCCATACGATCGTTCCATCATTCCCTAACCACACAATTCCCTTCTTCTTCATTTCTCCTTCTCTAGAACCCTAATCACCATAACCTTCAAGTTCTCATATCTTCCTCAAATCTTGACCAAATCCAGTGATTTTTGAGTCTATTTTGACTAAAATTTCACAAGGAATTCAGATTTATATTCGTATTTTAAAGATTTCTTTGTTTTGATGGTCGAATTTGAGCAATTAGGGCCGAAAATTTGGGGTTTTTAGTGGGTTTTTGTTCAAATTGAAGTGCTTGTTATTCTCATCCTCAACAAAGTCAAGGTATGCAATTTCTTTTCATTCTTTGAAGTACATTGCAGTTGTGTAAGTTTTCTTAATTGTTTTTGCTTATAGACACTTGCTTGTAGTGATTAGATAATATGTTCTTGTTGAGTTGTTGAATATATGGGTATAAACTTCGCTTCAATTCTCAAATTTCTTCTAAATTGTAGAGACATCATGCTGAATTTTTGTTTGAAAGGAAAAATCTTTGGTGTTTTTACATCTATATCCATAATATAAAGCAAGTGTGGGGAAGTTTTTGAAGGTGAACTCATATGTTTTTTGTGTTTGATTTTTGAATGTGTGTAGGACATGGTGAGAATGAAAGATAGAGCGGGAGTAAGTTCCTCCAGTCAACCTCAAGCAGAAGCACAACAGAAAAAGAGGAGATTGGTTCGGGTTGGAGACCCGGATTCGGAAGAAGATGCTCCTCCTAGGGGTCCAAAGCCGGATTAGACATCCGGGTCTTTACTTGAGCAACCCGAGGAGTGGCGAACTGATTTGTTTCATGAACAAATGAATAAGTTGCAACAACGGAAAGAAGCCTTCATATGTGAGAAATGAGATTCGAGAAGTGGATTTCGGGCCTTTTGTGATAACGGATAAGTTCAAGGCTTTGGGTTGGGAGGCGGCTCTTAAATGCTATGACAACGAGGTAAAGACAATGTATGATCAACAAATTCAAGAATGGATGGCCACGCTTGAATATCCTCCGTTCAAGGCCCCAAATAAGATGAAACTCATTGGAATGGTTAACGGGGTGAAAGTCGAGATGTCATACGATTCCTTACGCCGCATTACAAAGTTTGATAGTCAGCCATCTAATCAATACATTTATCCAAGCCTAAAAGATCTTTACCACGAACCCGAAAAACACCCCCAATGGCAATACATGCTCGATTACCTCTTTATCACGGGTACTACACACGGGAAGTTGTTGAGAAGAAATTTGAGATATGAAGCGAGTTTATGCTAATGTTGTGCACACACAATGTTATTCCGCAGCAGGGTGATAAGATGGAGGTTAGATTCACGGAGGTGCCGGTTTTATACATGTTGATGCATGGGTCACCAATGGTCCCATTTCGGTTCTTAGTGTTGAATAATATTTGGCTCGGGCGCAATAGTGGTGAGAGAAAGATTGTTCCTCATTGCCGGTTGATTACGACGTTGTTGAAGAAGTATGGGGCGATTGGAGCCGAAGACAAAGGTTCGTATAAAAGGTTTAAACCATTTGATATTCAACATTTGGGATCGGGATGGGAATACAAAGAGTCGGAGAGGTACCACAAGCTGAAAACTGATGGGAAGAGGTGGAGAGCATGGAAGGTGGATGCTCGTCCACTAAGACCGGGCGAGGCCGATGAGCCTGAGACGAGTGATGAGGAGGTTAGTGGTGATGATGATTACCGTGTGGATACGTTCACGGTTGATGTTGAGATGGGGGCGCTGGCCCAAGTAGTAGTGTTCGTGGAGCAGGGATGCAGTCGGGGTATGTTGGTAGTGCATTTGATTATGCACAACAGCCTTATGATCCGTATTGGGCTCACACGGGGAACATGGGGCAGGTTATTGAACAGAGGCGACCTCCTACTTTTGGTGATTGGTCTGAACCCAATCAAATGCTTTTTGATCAACAAACCTACATGGGGGCTAGCATGGAAAGGGCTCTTAAACAGAGCTATGATAGACAGGAGCAATGGAACCAAGCTCACATGTATGCCCACCAGGAGGAGATGAACAACCGTTACTTAGATGATCGCTAGAGAAGGATGCATGACCAGTGGCATGCGGGTCAGCTGGTTGTTACGGACCCATCGATTGTGGATTATTCCACATTGCCTCCATATGATGGTAGTGTGACGTATCCCACCCCACCATTGCACCATTCTCAATGGGTGGATCCACACACCATGGGTCATCAACGAACAAGTCAAGAGGGCGACCAGGGCAGCAGTAGTAGCGGAGCATTTGGGTTTGGAGGATTTGCGGAGATGATGACGTCTATTTGCGGGCCTCCGCAGCCAAAGTATTATTGACCAGGTCGTATTTCGCTCCATCTTGTATATTAGTGTATATTTTCATGTCTTATGTTTATGGTTAGGAGGTTGGGTGGTGTTTATGTGTTTGATGATTTATGGGATGTGCTAGTTGGTGGTGTGTTTTTAATTTTTATATAAAAAAAATACAAAAAGAAATTTGTGGTTTGAGAGTATTAGCAAAAGTTGGTGTTTTTGCTTGAAAGCGATCTTCCCTTCAAAACCATACATTGGGACAATGTATCCCAAGTGTGGGGATGAGGGGAAAATTTTGAGAATTTAAAAAAAAATTGTGAAACCAAGCGAAAAATTGCTGAAATTTGAAAACTTGATATTGTTCCATATGACACATCGACACCCTTTTCTAGTCATTTCTTGGTGAGTTCTTGGGCCACACTATGATTAGTAGAGATTTTTTTTCTTTGTTTTGAGTGGCGGTGTGTGATTTGTGTTAATAGAACTTGTGTACGAATACTTGTTGAAGCCTAGGATTAGCATGCTTGTGAAAATGATAGGGACTTTTAGGTAGCCTCGTCTGGATGTGTGAGAGTGTGGGATTAGGGGGTTGGACCTCATACATTACATATATGAGCTTGGTATTGTGAGGGGTGGGGGTTGGGTCTTTAGTAAACCATGTTTGAGCCTTATGCCATTCGGTTGTGACCCAAACCTATCTCTTACAAAATTTTACCTATTGAGATGACCCGGTTTAGGAGTTTAGCATGTAGTTGTTAATGTTCATGTGTATATATTATTTAGTTTCTATGTCCTTTATTGAAAAAAAGGAAATTATGAGAAAAATACAAAAAGAAGGATTTAGTTGCGTTAGTAGTTGAAAATGTTGATGAAGTTGTGTATATAGTTGATGTTTGCATTGTTAGTAGTAGAAATAAAAACCGGTCGAATCAATGAGCTACTTTCACATTCCCACTATTTCCTTCCTTTTCACATAGCCTCGTTACAACCCATAAGTCTTTTTGATTCATAAGCATGCTGTCACACCCCCAAAATCCACACGCGGAGTACCACCGCTTGGAGGCGTGACGTGACCAGGATCGAGCCACCAATCATATTGAACAACATAATTAAGTAAATAAAACACAATACGATTGGTGACCAAAAGGAAGTAAACCGATTTTAGGTTAACAGCGGAAGCATAAAACGTAAGTTCAAAACATAAGTTCACAGTTCATAAGTTTAAAGTCTCAAACATAAGTTCCATAGGTTTATAAAGTTCAATTATTAAGTATGGGATATAACAACCCATGTTCCACAACAACCTCCTCCTCGTGCAAGCTCCCAAAAGCATCTAGCGACCTGTAAGGCATGTAACAACTAGTCAACGACAAAGTTGAGTGAGTTCACGTTTGGTTGTTTAGTTTTAAGTGTTTCTGAAAACGTGGTTTGACTTTCGTTGGCTTATTTGCCGTGGGGGTTACCCCGTAGTTGAAAGTACATTTAACCAATTCCCTTTTTCTTTACCCAATCCATAACCAATGATCAGTGGGGGTTTTCCCCGTTTGAACTACTAGACGGAATGATATCGACTGCTACGCAAATAAGTTGTGCCCTATATCAGTGTCTATCATCACTGACAATCTGCCATAGTCCATTAGTACACGCCCGTCCGACTGGCACGGTGTGAGGTTTGTTAAACCTAATAGCGCTATTAACTAATGACCCGCTCGCCATTGGCCTCGGCGATTAAGTCGATATAAATTGAGGGACGTCATGATAGAGTTTTGTCTAGCTAGTTTTAAGGTTGTTGTCCTACCCAAGGAGGACGAACGTACGTATTCTGCACCAGGAGAATTCGTAGGTTTAACAATGGCATCCATTCTAAGGAGGATGGCCGTACAAATCCTACCCAAGGAGGATATGTAGATTTAGTTTTAATTCTTTAACCCATTCCCAAACCACCGGGAATCCCATGCCTTAGAAAGTGTGAACTCACCTCGGTTTGCTCGGTTAGATTCTCAATATAGTTAACAGTCGAGGTCGGTCAATCGCGTCCTAATAAGGTACGGATAACAATCAGTTTCTCATGCATAACACGTATCCTACGTACGGTTTATTTGCACATTACTTCTACCACATAACAGGCACACACTTTAACGATTTACGCCCATATATACTTCCCATCCATTCCCCACTCATAAGCAAACATACAATAATGCATATAACACATATGACATGTTAGATCATTCACAGATAGCATACTCGACATTTAGACACGCAAATCACTACTTATGTCGTTTCAGCTTTTATACTCGAAACTGGGCTGTTTTCGGGGATTTTAATAAAATAGTTAACATGTTCCAAAAATTCCCAAATTTTTACAGAATGTCTTAAACGTTCCATATTTTATTGTGTAAAAATATCGGGGTCCGGTTCATCACCAATATTTTATAAAAATTCATATTCGGGACTGAACTCAGATTTATGTATTTCTGACCACAGTCCACGAAACAATTTATTAAAAATTCATCGTAAGTCCGATTTGCGAAATTCCAGTGGGGTAATTACAAATACTTCAGTTATCATCTACAGTAAAATTTTCATGGTCCGATTTATCACAAAACTCAGGTTATGACTGAAAGTACGACACCTATTTATTGCTGTCAAAATTCAGCTTAAGTAGCTGTTACAAATTAACACTTTAAAAATAGTAAACGGAGTCCAAAAATTACGATTCCGGTGCCATTAGAACCGTATTTCATAATAACATATTTTAGATTCAAAATACCGATTTTTCGTTGAGGTTAAGACCTGTTTACAGCCAACAGAAGTGGGCTGTAGAAGTTAGACAGATTCTGATTCTTTTGTGTTTAACCTTCTAAATCGTGTTCGATCGATTCCTTTAACAAGTTTAGTGACCACAACAACATCATATACTAATATCATTCAGTAAAGCATCAGATAATCACCCAATCATCATAAGATCTACATGATTTACACACATATTCATCCATTATCCACCTTGTTCATTACTTTAGTAAACTTTTAGACTTTGATCTTATATGTTCGTAATTTTTAACCGACGAAACTCTTATTAACCACTCTAGATACGTTCAAGAGCGAGTTTTAAGTGATATACCTCTAGCTCGGGGCTAGGGAAGAATCTTGATGAAAAATGGGTGGATAAAAGCTAACGGAAGAGGTCCTTCGTGTTCCGAGTGCACCAAAGCTCCTAATACGCGATCCTTGAAGTGTGTATGATGATGGAATGTCAAGAACAAGAACCGAAAGTATGATGGTGGGTGGAGTGGGGTTCGGCCGAGATGAAGGGAGAGCAAGAGGGAGTTTGTAAGTTGGTGAAATTGTGAAGTGATTATGTGATGTTAACCTCTAGTACTTATAGGAAGTTTAGTGTGCATTACCTTATGGATAATGTGTCTAGTTGATATCCAACATAACATAATATAATAATCAAACTTGTACTCTTGTGTTCCCCAAGGTTGGGGCCGATTCCAATGGGGGGGGGGGGGTCTTGGTTCGAATTTAACTAGTTTAGTTAGGATGGAGTTTAGGTTAAATAGGTTAGTTTAGTATTAAACTCCGTTAGTAATATATAGCGCGTTATGACGGGTGTTAGGGTAATCAGGGACCCTAACTAGCTCAGAAAATTATAGGTAGTGAAATTAATAATATTTTCATGTTCCGGGTAAAGTCCGGTTGTTCGGTTTGACACTGTTCCGCTAAACTGCTTAATTAATCCGCAAAGCGTCCTATATGTATATTTTTGTAACGTTTTTAATTTCTAACACTTAGGAAATTACACAGGACTATTTAGTAACTTTTCTGTACACTATTAGTATATTAACAAGTACGTGTAAGCATAACATGGATATCAGAAAGCAGTTAAGTGATTTCACACAGTCGTCAAGCACATTAATTATTATTAATAAACTGTACGGTTACATGTAAATTCGAGGGTTGTCACACATGCTAAATATTTGATAGGAGGAGACTTGATTTTTATACAAGCTTATTGTCGCACAATCACACACTTACATTGAGTGTTTTAGTATAACGTTGCTAATATTTCTTGTCACCGAGAGTTGTTGCGAGGGGTGTGTCTTGTGGTATGATAAAAAGTTAGTAGAAGGACAATACATTTTAGCTTGGTTTGCATGTTGATCGCTTGTGGTTTTGAAATGGTTTTTGAATGGGTTGCTTGGGACAAGCAACGGGTAAGTATGGGGATGTGACGGGTGGTCCATAGGACAACCCTTAAATGATCTAAAAATACATACATCTCATACTTTATTTGGTTAATTGTTGGAACTTGTGATCTACAAGATAATGGGTTTTGCAGGTGTTAATATGCATAAGGAGTGGTTTTATGACATATGGACGAGAGATTGGAAAGGATGAAACAAGATTGGGACATGAAGAATACTAAAAGAGAATAAAGAAGAACACTTCAGTCGCCACCGTAGCCTACGGCTTAGGCCGTAGGTTACGGCCTTTAATGATCCAAAAATACCCGCCGTAGCCCAGTCTCTTTCTGCCGTAAAGGATCAGTGGGCACTGTAACCTACGGCGCCAGCCGTAGGCTTCGGCGCCATGTTGACCACCATTTGACCACTGACCGCCGTAAGCTACGGCGGGTGGCGTAGCTTACGGCGCCGACCTAAGTCACTATGTAACTCCTGCATTTATTGACATCTTGATGGGTTTTTATGTTCTCTAATCATGCATTTTCGGTTATCCAACATCTAGAGACGAGTTGAGAGTGTTCTTGGGGCTTGAAGACATTGGTTAATCATTGTTTTTATGTTTTTAATTTGCTTGAAGATCAAAACTTTGATGATGATGTTTGTTCGGGCCATGCGTGGCTAAACTTGTTATGACTATCTTTGGTTGAAGGTTTGTATTAGACTTTATGCTTGATATCTTATTTCTAGAATAACAAACTTTGTCTTTATGATTGTTTGTTATGGTGTGTGATTGATTGTTTGTAAATTGTTGATTTTTATATTAATCTAATTTGAAACCATACGTTCTTGGTGCCGTTGGCAATCGAGATATCATGGGTTGAATTAGGATTGGGTAATGATTGATTGGTCATCGGGTAACAACCTCACATTCTAGGAATCTGAGTACTTAGTTCCCTTTTATCACAACAAGTAATCACACATGAACTATGTCTATGAAGTTCTTTCTAGTGAATGATAGCATAAATGTCAAAGCAAACCGGAAACTAAAGATAGTCATTTGTCTCTAAATTGTTTACGAACCAAACTTTCATTTTGCAATTAGAATAGTAATCTTAGTTCTTAAAACTCAATACCAATTCAACTCTTTGAATTTACTTTCATTGCAATTAGTTTAATTTTAGTTAACTTAGCGAAACTTTTAAATAGCACATATTCCACAAACTCCCTATGTTCGATACCCACTTACCACTAGCTATTAGTAGTATTTGGATTAAATTTGATTGTGACCACGACATCACGTCAATATGGTAAAGTTCAACTTCCTAATATGAAGGAACCACCACCAACTTATCTGTGTCTTTTTAATGGACTGGATTCAAAAAGCAAGTCATTCATGAAGAACATCCGTCGATACAATTCCATGTTCTCATTTACGTCCATTGGCGGAAAAGTTGATTCTACCATTAATAGAGGCAATGCTTTTTATATATTCCGATTGGATGGTCAGAATTACCATAGAATGGGAAGTCTTTTACCAGAGGATGGATCTAAACCAAAATTCTCCCAGCTTTATATATATGATACTGACAATGAAGTTTCAAATAGACAAGCCGCTTTTGGGTACGTATTCAATGTTACTATTGTATTTTTTAAGAATCTTTTATATTTTAATTAAATATTATATTTTTTATTTTCTTTAGTGAATCTAATAGAGCTTCGTCATCAACGTCTTTGGATCTTGATCAACAAGTTATACAACATATACAGAATATGTTAGACTCGGAGAATGTTTTGGTTAAAACATATCGCATGGTAAGAGATTTTTTTAAGAAAACTGTGATGCTGAGCTAAAGTTGCGGCTCATTGGAAGAAGGCAACAAGATGGAAGAACATACAACTTACCAACCGCTTCCGAAGTGACAGCTTTAATTGTTGGTGACATTGGTGATTCCTTTGAAAACAGAGATATTATTGTAGAAACCAAATCTGGTGGTCTACAACGTATTAGTGAGTTACATCCATCGTATCTTGCTCTCTAGTATCCACTTTTGTTTCCTTATGGTGATGATTGCTACAGAATTGATATTCCTCATAGAGGTGTTACTCCTTCTACATCAACCAAACGAACATATGTCACTATGAGAGAATTCTTTGCATACAGGATACAAGATAGGCAGGGTGTTTTTTCATTAATTCTAAATTCAGGTCGCCTATTTCAACAATTCTTAGTTGATGCTTATACCATGATTGAAACTGAGCGACTAAATTACATACGTTTTCAACAGAAGGTTCTAAGATGTGATACTTTTGAGAACCTATCCAATTTACGTAACCAGGGTAATATAAATGTATCCAACACTGGAAAGCGTGTCATATTGCCTTCATCATTCACTGGAGGTGCTCGGTATATGATGCAGAACTATTTGGA
Source organism: Helianthus tuberosus (assembly GCA_030545235.1). Taxonomy (NCBI): domain Eukaryota; kingdom Viridiplantae; phylum Streptophyta; class Magnoliopsida; order Asterales; family Asteraceae; genus Helianthus; species Helianthus tuberosus. Next base: position 153,104,718 of record CM060393.1, read on the forward strand.
TGCAATGTCTCTATGTAAGTGGTATGGATATCTAGATGTTTTTATAACCGTGACATGCAATCCTAAATGGCCTTAAATTAAAAGATATCTTAAGGATACCAATTTAAGTCCCGAAGACAGGTCTGATATCCTCTCTAGATTGTTTAAAATCAAGCTCCATGCTTTGATTAAAGACTTGAAGGAGAAGTCAATATTTGGCAAAGTCTCAGCTGGTATTTTTTTTATATTTACTATTAAGCTTCATTTCTTCTTAATATTTAAAAATTCAATACAAACATTTAATATGTTATTTTCTTTACTTTTTGTAGTTGTTTATACGGTGGAGTTTCAGAAGCGTGGGTTGCCGCATATGCATATATGTTTATTTATGCATCTCGATCACAAGTTTCCAACTGTTGAACACATTGATCCCCTCATTTCTGCTGAAATTCCTGACCCAAATGATGATCCAGAGTTGTATACTCTTGTCAGTGATTTCATGATTCACGGTCCTTGTGGTCCTGACAACATCAGCTGCCCATGCATGGTAGATAATAAGTATTCTAAGGGCTTTCCAAAGAAATTCCGTGATCATACGTCTATCGACATGGATGGTTTTCCTCTCTACAGAAGAAGAGATTTAGGAATGTTCGTTGAAAAATCTGGAGTTAAGCTAGATAACAGAAGTGTTGTTCCCTACAACAAAACACTTTTGAAGAGATATTAGTCCCACATCATTGTTGAATGGTTCAATCAAGCCGGATCTATAAAGTATTTGTTTAAATATATCAACAAAGGGCTTGATCGGGTTACCGTTTCCATTGTTGAAAGTAACACATCAAACGAATCTGACCCGCCGGTTGATGAGATTAAAAAATACTATGATTGTCGATATTTGTCTGCATGTGAGGCATCATGGCGTATATTCGCATTTGATGTTCACTATAGGCACCCAGCTGTTATTCGTCTCCCATTTCATCTTCCGAACCAACAAATGTTGTATACGGTGAAGACGATGATATTGACTTAGTCCTCAATCAGCCGTAAATGAATTCTTCAATGTTTTCATCTTGGATGGATTGTAACCAAAGAGATGAAGTTTCCCGAGAGCTTACTTACGTTGAATTCCCTACTAAGTTTGTGTTTAAAAAGGATGAACGTTGTTGGAAACGTCGGAAACCGGGTGGTTTTGCAATTGGAAGAATTCATGCTGTTTTTCCTACTCTCGGGGAGGCTTATTTTTTAGGATTCTTTTAAACAAACTTAAAGGTCCCCGATCCTTTGATGTTATCCTCACTGTAAATGGTCGTAAATTTAATACCTTTAGAGAAGCATGTTATGCTCACGGTCTATTAGATGATGACATGGAATATATAGAAGCTATCCAAGAAGCAAGTCATTCAGGCTCCAGTTATTATCTTCGCACACTGTTTGCTACGATGTTGACGTGCCACACTCTGTCTTTGCCGGAATGCGTATGGCAAAAAACATGGGAATTATTATCATATGGCATCCTTTATAAACAACGACTTATTTTAAAGGCTCCAGGTACAAGTACTTTATGACAATTACTATTTTTTAGGTTTATTTATAATCTTTATATTTATACTTCTTTGAAAAAAAATTTAATCATTTTAAAATGTTATATTTTATCCAATCACTTCTTTTAGATTTTAACAAATATTTGTTTCTTATACATTGGATTATTTTAATCTAAAAGTATATCTTTAATGTGTTATTTCAGATTTATGCCTTACTGATGATCAACTTAAAAATCTCACATTGTACGAGATTGAGAAGATTTTAATTCGTAATAATTCCAGCTTACGAAATTTTAATACAATGCCTTATCCTGATCATGAGTTGATTTCTACTTCAAATATTCGTTTGATTACTGAAGAGCTGGATTATGACAGAATTGATCTTCAAGAGGAGTTTGAGAACCTTTTAGTTTCATTAACCGATGAACAAAGATTTATTTGTAATGATATCATGAAAGCGGTTGAAGACAATAAAGGTGGTGTTTTTTTTGTTTACGGTTATGGAGGTACCGGTAAAACATTTCTTTGGAAAACGTTATCTGCATCTCTAAGATCGAAAGGGGAAATTGTTTTAAATGTTGCTCAAGTGGGATTGCATCTTTTCTTCTTACAGGAGGTTGGACAGCTCACTCTCGATTTCTCATTCCGATTAATCTGAATGAAGACTCAATTTGTCCTATAATCCCTAACAGTGATATTACAAATCTATTAAAGAAAACATCATTGATTATATGGGATGAAGCACCAATGGTACACAGACATGGTTTTGAAGCTTTGGATAGAACTCTAAAAGACATATTGAAATGTGATGGTTCTCATATTCCCAAAGTCCCTTTGGAGGTAAAACAATCGTATTTGGTGGAGATTTCCGACAAACTCTTCCTGTCATTCAAAGTGGTACCAAATAAGACATTGTTAATGCTTCGTTGACTTCTTCGTACATATGGGACCACTGCAAAGTACTCACTTTAACCAAGAACATGAGATTGACTGCAGGAAGTGGAATGCATGATGTCGAGCAAACACGAATCTTTGCTCAATGGTTGTTGGATTTGGGTGAAGGGAAACTAGGCGGATCTAACGATGGTGATGCGACTATAGATATACCCGATGATCTTTTAATCATGGATTCCGCAGATCCTATTTCAAGTCTTATACAGTTTGTTTATCCTTCTCTTCTTGAAAATTACCAAAATTCTGGCTTTTTCCAAGATAGAGCGATTCTTGCACCGACGAATGAAGTTGTTGATGAAATTAATTCTCAGTTGTTGCTGATGTTCCCAGGCGATTCCAAGGAATACCTAAGTTCCGATAGTATTTGTGAGACAGAAAATCTACATGATGGTTTCGATCAAAGTTTATACTCTCCCGACGTACTAAATGGTCTTAAGATCTCAGGTGTTCCAAATCACAAATTAGTACTAAAGGTCGGTGTTCCCATCATGCTTCTCAGAAATATTGTTAAAAAAATGGTCTATGCAACGGAACTCGCTTAAAGGTAATATCACTTGGAAATCACGTTATTGAAGCAGGAGTGAAATCTGGAATCAACATTGGTGCTCGAATTTTTATTCCTAGAATTGGTATAATGCCGTCGGATAAGAAGGTTCCTTTTAGATTCCAAAGAAGACAGTTTCCTGATGCTTTATGCTTTGCTATGACAATTAATAAAAGTCAAGGGCAGTCATTATCCAGAGTTGTTTTTTTTTTGAAAAATCCAATATTTTCTCATGGTCAACTTTATGTGGCTTTGTCGAGAGTCAAGAGCAGAGACGGACTCAAATTATCAATTCTTGATAATGATGGTAACCTTACTAATAGGACATCTAATGTTGTATACAAAGAATTTTTTAGTTACTTGTAATTTGTATTTGTATTTGTATTTGTATTTGTATTTGTATTTTGTTTTGTTATCAAAAGCATAGTTTTTATATATTATTGTTTCATAGCATAACACATCTTACTACAATCGATTAGTGTTTCATAGTATAACACATAAACGTTTACAAGCTAAACATATCTATAATAATTCGACAAAAATAAAGTTGTACCAAAATTCGTCATCTATTATACACAACACCATGACAAGACTAAAGTTTAATAAATCATGCGATGTCTATTACCATTAAGCATAACACATAATATCAGAATTAATTAAGTTATTCTACCCAAAAAGACCAACTAACCACGCATTCATATGTTAACCTAGATTTACATAAAACCCAACCAAAAATAACCAAAACGTGTCTAACTTAGCCACAAGTTTTTCTACACCAACTAGGACTCTAAAGCCCAACCAAAAAAACTACCATATAGTGTTTATAATAACAACCACAAGGACCACTTCCCACAGTCATGCATGCAACTTTTTGTTTTTAACCTTCTCTACAACCTTTGACAATCTCAAGAGCTTACTAGACTTGTGGAACTCAAAAAACAGTTCTGCACCAATGTTGATCTTGCAAGCCTTCAAGTAAGCAGACCATCCAACCAAGCCATAACGGAACCCTTTGCCATGTTTTTCAGATCTGGTCATGATCTTCTTTACTTCACCTCTTAGGTTTTGAATGCTGACTTCTTTGAGATTACGAGGAGATAGATCCAACACAGATGACACGTCCGTTGGTAGTCACTGAAAAGCACAACATATTCCAGCCATCAGTAAATATAGCCTCTCGATAAAAAGTTGAACAAACAAACAATAAAAAATCTATAAAATCTTACAATTATGTGTTCAGTAACTCTTGTGAAGTTCAAAACATGTGAAGCAATTGATGGTTCTGGCTTAACTTTTCGAACTTTAGTAGGCCTATCATAGCATTGTTTTTCAGCAGCCACAATAGTTCTACTACGAAGAGTGCGCTTCGTCTGAACGTAATTAAATTAATTAGAACATATTCTATATATATATATATATTATAGAAATTATCTATTATCACGAAACTAACACGAAACTATATTATCACTAAAAACAATATTATCACGAAACGAACACGAAACAATATTATCACTAAAAACAATATTATCACCTATATCACGAAACAATATTATCACTAAAAACAATATTATCACCTATATTATCACGAAACAAATAACTCATAAGTTATCACCAAACCAAACGAACAAATGACTATATTATCATGAAGCAAATAACACCTATATTATCACCAAACCAAACGAACAAACGACTATATTATCACGAAACAAATAAAGCATGTATTATCACCAAACGAAATGAACAAACGACTATATTATCAAGTAAGAAATAATGCCTATATTATCAACAAACAAATAGCGCCTGTATTATCACCAAACCATTTTAACCCAAACCCATTTATTGCAGAAACCATATTGACCCAAAGCCACTACGTAATTGAGATAGCTGAACTATCTAAAGAATAAAAAATGTCTAAAAAACTTACAATTCAATCTTCCGCAAGTTCCGTGGATTTCAAGACCGGTGAACCAATGATTGGCACCGCATCAACCCTTTCAACTCTGCTTCGAAGATTTCGCTGTGTCTGAACAGAAATAGCAAGATATAGGTTAATGCATTACATTTCGAATCATTTATATATATATATATATATATATATATATATATATATATATATATATATTCATTTTTGGTTATCAATACCTAAGCATCATCTAGCTTGGACTTTCCTTTAACCTTCACAATTAAATCCATAAGTATGAATATGTAAAAGTTAAATAATAATTCGAATAAATAAATGACGTACAGGATTTTCATTCTTTGTTACCAAAACCTCATTAGTATCTATCTTACTGATGTGTGTAAAATGAAACATATAAATTACATCAAATGAGGCATAAAACTAACCCTTTTTAAGTACTAATGTTGGAAAAAGTGTGTTTTTGTCTTCCTTTTGTATTTTCAGGATTAAATGAGCGTAAATGAACAAATGAAGCAAATATGCAGCAAAATCTAACATAATTACAAGAAAAGGAATAAACGTGGCATGCCCGACCCCTCGACAGCATATTCCCAAGCAAAATCAAGTGAACAGAAGGCTGAACACGGCCCCGTGCCCAGCAGACACGGGGGCATGTTCAGATGTCTGCAGAAAGGACAAAGCCATAGAAGCTTCTATTTCCTGACACGGGGGCGTACCCAGCTCAACACAACCGTGATCAATGCTAAGATTCACATAATCCAAGCAAATCTTGATAGTACAGATACGCTTCTGCACACGGGGCCGTGCCCAGCAGACACGGGGGCGTGTGGAGCTAATGCAGACAAATTGCAATTAATGAAGAAAGAGAAAGTGGATGGACACGGGGGCGTGTGGAGCTAATGTCAAGCCAGAATAGTGGAATCTCTTCAGCACATTCAAGAAACAATCGTAGGGAATGAAGGCCTTCCATCGAAGCAACTCTTGTGCGCTATGTGATGGCACTGCGGGAAGCTCTCGATGAAATGACATCCGTAGAAGAAGTCCTAATCGACCGTATTAATTATCTCACAGTGGGGCTAGAAAACAGTTTTCAAGAAATTAACATCTTGCACCAAAGGTTGAACATTCTTGTAACACCTCCCATGGAACCAACCCTTCCTCAAGAGGATTGGAACCTAGCGCTTGGAGTCGTTAACCCCACCGGGTGGGATGACATCCCCGTGGAGCCTCCTCTTGAAAATCTATAAGAAGTTCCGGTGGAAGTCACACCCCCTCAAAACGAGGACGCCAATGAGCCCGCCTTTCTTCTCCCTCGGGAGATAGAGGAATGGCTCAACGATGTATGAGGGGCCATTCCCGGAAAAAGAAGTTCTTCATGCCGCATTCAACCGAGAATTATTTTTCTCGAAAATTTTGCTCTTAAAATAAACTATAGGCTATGACTTCTTTGTGGTTTTAGATTTCTTGCGTTTCCTGACCTACTTATCTAAGATTTAGTTTACGCTTTTATTTTCTAGGATCTTATGTAATTCACTCTTTAATGAAATGATGGTTTCTAGTTATTAAATGGTGTTTGGATGATGTTGTAATGGGTAAAACACACTCGGGATGATGAAGGTTACTAATGGAAACTTGAACCTACACCCCATGAACTAAAACAGAGCCTCCCGACAATTTTTTCTTCATTACAGCAAGTTCAGCACGGGGCCGTGCTCAGCCAACACGCCCCGTGCCCAATGATCTGCAGAAAATACCCAGTTCAGGTAACTGGACACGGGGCCGTGTTCACTGAACACGCCCCCATGCCGGGCCTTCTGTAAACTATGATACTTGCAATCTGAACACGGGGTCGTGCCCGGTCACCACGGGCCCATGTCCAGATGCCCAGTAACATAAAATTTTGCTTTTAAACACATTTTTACACATTCAATCAACCTAAAAACTTATTTTTGGGACACATTGAGGACAATGTGTAATTTAAGTGTGTGGGGGGGGGGGGGGATGCTAAAATATTGAATTTTGCAAGTCCTAATAACAAGCCTTATACAAAACTCTATTGGAACCGCTAATCACCCCAATTTTTTTTTCAAAAACTTTTCATTTTTTTTACTTGTCTTGGTTTAATTTGGGAATAACAAGTTCTAAAAAGGTTATATTTTTACAAATTTACAGCCAATAGCGTCGTGATGAAAAGAACCAACATAAGAAAATTATGAAACGGCATGCCAAATCTAGTTAAAATTTGATTATATATACTTGATCACATTATAAACCCATTCCCACAAAAAGTGAGTTTTAAGCCTTTATTGAGCATACAAATACACATCTTTAGATTAAATGCTCATCTTTCGTTTCTTGTGTGAATAGCCGCTTGGTTTCTTACAACTCTAGAACTTGCCATGACGATACATTCCCGGTCCTTACCAACTTAAACCCAAGTAAGTAAATGATAGAGGCATTAGGACTAACCCTTTTTCTTTTCAACGCCATTATTTTTCATTTTTTTTACCACCTACCCAAAATCCCCCTAGTTAACCCCTTTGAGCCTAAACCTTTTCGTTTCTAAACCCACAAAACAAACACTCTTTTACCCACCAAAACCCTTTTTATTTTAAACCATTTATTTTAGTAAAAAGCTCGGTCTTCATGTGATATTCATTATCAAAAAAAAATCTAGCAATAGACAAACAAGTTCCTCAAAAGAAACTTTGTTTGAAAATGCTTTGTTTGAATAAAAGACACAAAAACAAAAAAAGTTTTACGATGACCGACGCTTTTTACGCTTTTAGCCCTTTCTACTAATCACTAACTCAAAACCACCTACCTTTAACCCAAGCCTAACCCTTCCCCAAGTGCTCTTGATATTTACAAAGATGTATAGTTAAAAAGGAGGATGATTGATTGCTTGGCAAGCATATGGTAGAAGTAAGTTCCATGCCGGTCTCGAGTGTTTCACAAAATACATCTTCGGCCGAGTGTTGAGTGATCTCCCGTGAGGTATGTGAACTTGTATATAAATGGAATTTTAAAAAGGCATGTTAAGCCCAAATAAGTAATTTCTCTTATGAAATGTTCAAAATAAATCATAACGAATAGGATTGTAAATAACATAAAAATAAAGCCTAAATAAAGATCTTGGAATCCCGACACTCAAGACAAGCCCAAAACTTCTCTTCTACCCATTCCATTTGGGAGTGTAAGCCACATTATAAAGAGTTTTGCTTGAGGACAAGCAAAGATTCAAGTGTGGGGTTATTTTATGTGTGTAAAATGCAACATATAAATTACATCAAATGAGGCATAAAACTAACCCTTTTTAAGTACTAATGTTGGAAAAAGTGTGATTTTGTCTTCCTTTTGTATTTTCAGGATTAAATGAGCGTAAATGAACAAAAGAAGCAAATATGCAACAAAATCTAACATAATTACAGGAAAAGGAATAAACATGGCATACCCAACCCCTCGACAGCATCTTCCTAAGCAAAATCAAGTGAACAGAAGGCTGAACATGGCCCCGTGCCCAGCGGACATGGGGGCGTGTTCAGATGTCCGCAGAAAGGACAAAGCTATAGAAGTTTCTATTTCCCGACACGGGGGCGTGCCCAGCTCAACACGGCCGTGGTCAACACTAAGATTCGCATAATCCAAGCAAATCTTGATAGTACAGATACGCTTCTACACACGGGGCGGTGCCCAGTGGACACGGGGGCGTGTGGAGCTAATGGAGACAAATTGCAATTAACGAAGAAAGAGAAAGTGGATGGACACGGGGCCATGCCCAATGGACACGGGGCCGTGTCCAGGCTTATGTGCAGGCTATAAATAGAGGTGCTTGGTTCACTTCAAAGGTATCCCTTGGCAAACCACCTCTCTCCCACTTCACCCACACTCCACCACCATTACAACCCACATCCACCACCATCATCCATCATTCTTGACAATCAAAGGCAATGTTTGCCTAAGTCTCTTACATCACTTGGTGAAGACAAGCAGTTAGTGTAATACTTTTGTTTTTTTTTAATCTTTTCGCACTTTTTTATTTCGTTTTGTATTAATGACTTTAATAACTAGTTTCTTATGTTGAAGGTGAAACTTCCTTATCATTTGTCTGTGGTGTCTTGCCGTTATTTTACTGTCTATATAAAATACAAGATTTACACCATTCATATCTCTATGGTCTATATAGAGATATGTTGGCTACCTGGTCGGGGGTTAAGAGAATGGTTTGGTAAGGTTCTTGCCTTGTTCAGTGTATAGATCCTGTAAAGACCTGGGTCAAGCTTACTAGGACCACCTTCAATACCCACTGGTATTGGATGGAGGGGGTGCGAATGGCTTGATCCCCTCATATGTAAACTACTATTAATACATTAACCCGGCTACTTGGGATTGTATCCCTGCTGACTCAAACCACTTAGCCGAGGGTAACGTCACCTTCAAAAGAGGGGCCTACCACATTACGCATTAATAACTTAATTAATTATCTTTCAATATTCTGACCCTTTAGGATTGTATTCTTGCTGACTCAAACTACTGGGTTGAGGGTAACATCGCCTTCAAAAGAGGGGCCTAATACTATAACTAAGATAATCTCTTAAAAAGTGCAAAAGTGCGGAAATCATCAAAGGTTACACTAAAGGCGAGTCGGATCCAAGTGATTCATCTTGTCTATCTGTTTTTATTTTTATTTTTATTTGTCAGCATTTTTAGTTTTTATTTTCATGTTTAAAACTTTTTCTAAAATTTTGATTTGATTAAACGTTGATGATAAACTGATACTAAAAGCTCTTGTGTCCATGGACGACCTCGGTATCTTACCAACACTATACTACGCTCACGATTGGTGCACTTGCACATATGTGTGTTTAGTGTTAGTAAAACACTACAAGAAAATGAACCTAATGCAACCCCGATAAAAAGTTGCATTTGGCCATGTAAAGGTTGCATTAGGCCTAATGCAACCTTTTATCGGGGGCTGCATTAGAAGCAGTTGCATTAGATCTAATGCCACCTTTTTAAGACCAAATGCAACCTTTTTTTAAAGTGTTGCATTTACTAGTCAAATGCAACCTTTTTAGTATGCAACCTTTTTTACATTATAATGCAACTTTTTTTTGTATTTTAGTTACAAAAATACAACATTTTTTACACTCAAATGTAACTTTTTCTATAAAAATGCAACCTTTTTTCTAGGCCTAATGCAACTGTTATTATTTTTTAATAGAAAAAATGCAGCCTTTTTATAGCACAATCAACATTCTTTTCACACAAATGCAACCTTACAACATAAGTTCAATTGCTATTAATTGATATAAATTCAATAGTAATTACACGAAAACAATAATAACAAAGATATCATTGATAATCAAAGTGTGTACTTCAACATGTTTGTCGAAACTTAAATAACTCTATAGTCAATTACAATAATAAAAGAGTGAAAACATTCTAATCATCTCGATCTCCAACTACTTGTTTCATAACCTTCCGCATCATAGCTTCTAAGTTGTCGCTGGCTGGCAAACACTTTTCACATAGTTTCAAGCTCAGCTTTTTTTCTATAATGACGATCTTCAATCCTTTAGCGCATTTCCAGCAACTAGTTTTTCTCAACTTCAACATGTAAATTAGTTGAAATAAGCCTTAAAAATTAATAACTTGATAAAAAAATAATTGCCTAGCGAAACATAATGCATAACACAGAGACATGGAAATATATTTTAAGCATACCATTCCACCACTACCTCCAAGTACAACAGGCATGTGGTAATCTGTCTCCATCAAGCTCTACAACTACAAGTGTGACTTCCTACATAATACAAGAATTTTGGTAAACATTCTTACTTCCAACCATATCATGTGCCCAAATAAACAAGTGTTATACCAAAGATAACAATGAAAAGATTGAATGCCTGAAGTTACAGTCGACACATTTTTTAAACGTACAGTCCTCGTTTCTAAACCTCAAAAAGACTACTAGAATAACTCTTTAGAAGGATGCCACACAAAATATCAAGTCTAACCTCCTACTTGTGCATTGGACAGAGAGAAGAGTAGTGTCTTGTCTTTTATCATTTATTTTACTGCAGGAAGGAAACACAAATATCAATTGAAATATTAAAATTTTAATAATTTAATCTAAATAAAATAAAAAAGGTAACATAAAAATAATTTAAAAATAATAACTTTTCAAAATATTCAAAACCACCAATGGAGGACCCCGATTGAAATCTAAATACCCCATCGCACTCTATCTTCTTCGTCTAACCCATCAAACCCCATGGCCGGAAAAACATGGTACCTGTAAAATGTTAACATATAACCACAAACACTTTAACGAAAAAAATTTACATCCCTTTCTATGAAATAGAGTATAACCTAAAAACACACTCTTTTTAATAACAATCTTACCACTTCCCTCGCTAAAAACTTGGAAGAAACAAACAGCTCCAGCACGCCGCATTTGATCCTTGATAAAAGATGAGATGTGATGTTACCTGAATCATGAAACAACTCTCTATAACCATATAAAAATATGATTCTAGATTATTAGTAACTTAATATAAAAAGAACAATGTCACCATAAAAAATATCAAAGTTCTTAGACCAGACTCCTGAATACCAGACATTCTACAATATAACTAGTGTCACAAAGTAAAATCTAGTATAACTAGGTAGCAGACAAATTAACAAACTAGAACGAACAAAGTAACTGATAATTTAAGAGTTCAGTGGTGATGAAATTAGTAAAATACATATTAAAATATCCCATAAAGCTTATTTCAAAAAAGGGACACATAAAGCTTGTTTATTTATTTTCCAAAAAAAAAAACTCCCAATTTACAAACATCAAAATCATAATGACCTTAAGGTCCTGCCATGATGCAAAAGAAGGTAACCAAGTTACCAAAACTGTGTCAATCACAAAAAACAGTAAAACAAGTTAAAAAAACTATTTTTAACAACAAATGGCCAATTTATTATACACCAAACAACCCAGGAAGTGACTTAATAACTACACGAAAAACAATACACATACCTCAGCCTAAACCACCAGTACACAAATACAATCAACCAGTTTTGACTTGTGCCTAAGCCCTGCACTCCTACTCATTTTACCATCTATAATACTAGCAAGCAACTCTAGTCTTGGTACAAACACACATTCATGCAATTCTTTAAATGTCTCTAACAATACCAGGCAATGCCCACTTCTAGCTAAATAATATATATTGGAATACCACGATATGCAAGCTCTTTGAGGAGTTTCATCGAACACCTTGTGAGCATATACTTTTGGCTTTGTCAATAGACATTACAAATCTACCAAAAACTTTCTTACCTCACTAGTCTAAGTTAGAATAATATAAAATAACATTTTAACAGCAATTTCAAACCCAAATCTGATAGTTAAGAAACCACTATACATGATAATCAACAAACCGACAAAACCATAATATATATTATAAATCATGTAGATCCACCTTTATCTGTTTAATTTTGAGAATGATTAAAACTAACCTAAAACTAAACAAATTTTCCTAAATTGATACAAAAGAAAGAAAAATCCCCAATTTTCTAACCCAATAGACGAGATAAAAAAGACTGAGGGATGATACCGATTGTAATCGTGAAACGCCCAAATGATATCGAGTGAAAGAGAGGTCAATTGCACAGTGACGGCGGTAAACCTCCTTGTTCCAGTCGCAATCACTACAAATGCTGGTTCAGTTTTCCATAAACGCTGTGAAGATTGATGTCCACCAGAGCTAGATTTTGCGATTATCAATTGATAGAGAGGGAAGTGTGAGAGCAAACGAAATATTGGGTTTGAGAGGAGTGAGCAAATTAGGGTTAGAAAGGAGTTAATTTGGTGTGTTGAAGTGTGGACGGGAATCAAAATATTGGGAGAAGCGGGAAGTTTGAGAAGGACTTTTCGTTCTTGAAAGTAAATTTAAATATTATTCAATTTCTAAAGCTTGATGTGCAAATAACTTCAAGGATGAGTGAATATGTACTTATGTAGTCACTTTTTAAATAATTTAATTCGGCTAAGATTTATTTAAATTATATAGTTGTCGGTATAAAATTACAAAAATAATTTTTTTTATCAACACAAAAGTAAGGTTAATATTAATAATAATATATTGAATACAATATTCTATTTCTTTTTACCTTAGAACCACATCTTTTGGCTCATTATTTTTCTAAAAACACTCATAAGATCCGGTTAAATAAGAACCACATCTTTTGGCTAAGGATTTTTTTCAAAACATACATAAGATGCGGGTTAGAGTGGGGAACCGCATCTTTTGGAAGCACTAAGCATCTTTTGATCACGTATGTACTAGTGTTTGTCGGTTAAGTCTATATTATTATCTTATACAAATAAGTAATTCACCAAATAAGCTCAATACAATTAATGGTGAGGCTAAATTGGAAAAATTAAAAACTTTTTGGTTAGAACTACAAAATCAAGTAGTTTTGGGTGTAAAGTGAAATATCAGTTTTTTTTTAAAAACCCCCCAAAACATGGGGTACAACACCTCAATGCCTTAACTTGTTGATAATTTATATTATGTAAATGGTATTTTGAGTTTAGTTTTTCAAAAGTTTCGTTTGTACAATTATATAAATATTATCGACGGAAAACGATGAATAGTAACTTTATTTTTATAATAATATATAGTTTTTGTTTTTTTTTATTTAATATATTATAATAGTTTATTATTATATTTACTTTAATTAACTTATTTTTTAAATTTTCCCCCTTTTTTTAAACCATATATTTCCTATACTATTTTTTTTAATAATTCTTTTTTTATTTCTTTTTTAAGAACATATATTAATTTATGTATTAAGATGACTTTTATGTGAGAGTTACTTTTAAAATTTCCTAATGCAATTTTTTTAACAAAAGTTGCAAATTTCAACTAAATTTGCAACATTTCAAGAAAAAGGTTGCAATTTTTAATAAAATTTGCAACCTTTTATCAAAAAGGTTGCAAATTCAATATAATTTTGCAACTTTTTTGGAAAAAGGTTGCATTAGATCTTCTAATGCAACCTTTATGTTCAACAAAGTTGCATTAGAGTCAAATGCAACACATTTGAAAAAGGTTGCTAATAAAAAGTTGCATTAGGTCAATTTTCTAGTGGTGAAATATCGTGTTTTATAAATTTAAAACTTGACTAAAGTGTTAAAAAGGGCTTAAAATATAACTAAAATTGTATAACGCGCTACACACGCATCACTTACACTTGCCTTTACCCTTCACAAAAAAAGTCATAAGTATTAATATGTAAAAGTTTAATAACAAGAGTAAAAAGTAAATTCGTAAAAATAAAACAGATGATGTACTTACCACGTCAACTTTTTTTTAAAATCATTTCAGTGCCAGTCTCCGAATCAAAAACAGAAAGTTCAAAGGTTTTCAAATCAATCATTGTAAAAACCAAGTAAGGTTCATCCTTCAAAGGCACCTCCTCAACCACTTTCAGCCATCCATCTGTGAAACAACAGCAATCCGACCACCCTTCCAACTTGACATTCCAAAATCTTTGACCAACATATACCCTTGCCATTTCACCCTTGTAGTTTTTACCGTAAAAGTTGTTCCAGAATTTTTTAGGCATAAGCTATAAAATAAATTCAAAAAATCATTGGTAGAGAATTACAAAAAAATAAACAGTTTTTAAAAACGAGTACTGAACTAATATAAAGTCACTTACAGACATTCTCGGTAGAGTATTTAGTTGTGCTGTAAAATAAGAGTTTTGACAGGCATATTCTTTAAAGCATGAAACACTGAATGTTAATGGCCCAGTGGCTGTTATCAATACTCCATCTTTTAATTTCAAAGCATTTTCTCTAACCAACATAATCCATCCGTTAGTAAATATAGGTTCTTCATTTCTCTTTCTGACCCGTACAAACCATAAACTGTCACCATCTCTTGTTTGTACTGTTTTACCATAGGGGACTTTATCTACCCACAAATTAGTTGCAAAGCCAGATGGTATGGTCTAATAAAGAAATAGAAAACATAAAGCAATAATAAACATGTGAGATGATAATGTCAAATAACAATATCACATTACCACGAAAGGAAGAAAAACATACCAAAAACACAGTTTCTTCTCCAATAAATGTTAAGAATGAAGGGCTCTCATTTCTACACCGAGTTTATGTAATTATACTTTCATAATCAAGCAGGGTGAGAATCAGTAAAAATATTTCAAAAACTGAAGCAAATCAAGACTATTATGCAATTGAAATATGTTCGTAAGATGTAAATCATCATCTTTTTCATTCAAAAATCTAACCAACATAATCCATCCGTCAGTAAATATAGGTTCTTCATTTCTCTTTCTGACCCGTACAAACCATAAACTGTCACCATCTCTTGTTTGTACTGTTTTACCATAGGGGACTTTATCTTGTTAGTGCATTCATCTGCCGTCTTCGTCTTATGTCGAGTCTCAGTTGCGTTGCAGATCTGAACGATCATGAATATGACAGATTGTAGGTTTCGCTTCAAAGTCAAATATGCAGGTTTCTCTTGAAAGTGGAACTTGTGGGTTTCTCTTGAGTGGTTTCTCTTGAAGCTGACATGTGTGTCTTCAAGAGAAACCTGGATTAGTATAAATAGGCAAGTTGTCATTTCATTTGTAACAGTTTTCAGAAAGTGATACCGAGGTGCTGCCAGTTTTCCTACTGATTGTAAACTTTGTTAAATCAATATACAAGAGGATTAAAGTGATATTCAAGCTGTTTTCATGTCCGTTTCTCTGTTTCCGCCTCTGAAACGGATTTGAGCTCTTCTAAACGACTCATTTGGGTCACAATCCGATCCTAGAATTGGTATCAGAGCTCAGGAGGAAGAGATCTTGCCAAAACAGCCTGTTTTCATCACAAATTCTGTTTCTACACCATTCTTTTTCAAAAATTAAAATTTTTCACGGTTAAAATCGGCTCAAATTCACACATATTATGCGTAATCATGTTTTAACGAATCCTGGAAAGTTTCATCATTAAAATCGATCTAAAACTTGATTTTTCGGTGGTTTCTCTTGAAATTCGTTCGACATTTGCTGACATCATCAGGCTTTCTCTTGAAAATACGTTGGCTTCCTCTTGAATCTGGCTTTCTCTTGAACTACGTTGGCTTTCTCTTGAATCTGGCTTTCTCTTGAAATACGTTGGCTTCCTCTTGAATCTGGCTTTCTCTTGAAATACGTTGGCTTCCTCTTGAATCTGGCTTTCTCTTGAAATACGTGTCGGCTTCCTCTTGAATCTGGCTTTCTCTTGAAATACGTGTCGGCTTGCTTCCTCTTGAATTTGGCATTCGCTTGAAAACACGTGTTTTTACAAGGTGTTTTTCCGAAGTATATCAAATTACTGAAGACATGGACGAGGAATTCTACAACGCGTTTGCTACGCCAGTTGCTCCCGTTACTACTGCCGAGACTTTATACAGTGAAAATGAAACGGGAACTCATCAAAAGCCGCCAAAAATTATGTACATTGAAGATTTCAAAGGATGGCAAAATCGTTTTGAAAATTGGGTGCAAGCTTACAAATTTGATGCATGGTGTTCGTTGGAGAAAGACTATGAGAAACCGAAAAACGAACGTGGACTTGAAAAGGGTTTCAGTGACTTTACGGAAGTTGATAAATTGAAGTATACTAGTGAGAAAATGATGATCAGTATTCTTCAACAGGCAATTTCAGTGACTTTATGGTAATCGTAGGTATACATTTTAGTAACATTTAACCTACAAACAGCTTGCTGATTAGCATTTCCAGCCACCTTCAACTGGTTGTAAACAGGTCATAACTTAATAAAAACTTGATTTTCTTGAGTCTATAACGTGTTATTATGAAATACGTTTCTAATGGCACTGGAATCATAATTTTTGGACTTCGTTTACTATTTTTAAAGACCCGTTTTGTAACAGCAGCTCAAGCTGCAGTTTTACTGCTGAAAATAAGCGTCATGTTTTCCATCATAACTTGGATTCTGTGTAGATTCAGATCATGAAATTGGTACTGTAGATGACCACTGGTGTCCAAATAATTGTCCCACTGGAATTACGTCAAACGGACTTACGATAAATTTTAAATGAATTTTTTCGTGAACTGCAGTCAGAAAGTGATGAATCTGATTTCAGTCCGGTAAATGAATTTCTATAAAATATTGTTAATGAACTGGACCCCGATATTTTTACACAGTAAAATTTGGATGGTATTTGACATTCTGTAAAAATTTGGGAATTTTTAGAGAAGGTTAACTATTTTATTAAATTGCTCGAAAACAGTCCAGTTTCATGTATATTAAAACAGAAATGACATAAGTAGTATTTTGCATGTCAAGGTGTGGGTTTGTGATTATTAAAATCATTCTTATTTAATTTAGGGCGGATAAACAATTGAGGGATCGTGTTAACTTATAAAAAAAACGCACCCAAAGGTGAGTACATAGATCCCCTCTTTTTACTGTTTTCGATTATTTTGGGGTGATTCATATGTATCAAAACGATTTCGATATTCTAACAATGGTTTCAAAACGATTGAGATGGTTTATACTAAACTAATAACGATTTCGATAATGTGAAAGAACTTGTTGGTGGTAGTTACATAACGAATGACATTCATTAGCATTGATCAAGCCGACCAGTATTAGGTTATGGTACCATAGGATCCGACAAATCCCGTTATCAGACTGGACCCATGGTTGTGTGTTGGTTAGGTGGGTAACGATTGAATCTGATGATTGTTAACTTACCCTTTGGAGGTTTGTTAATGCGAGAACGAGTTGAACGATGGACGAGTCACAAAGGTTTGAATGTTATTAGCAAGACGACCAAAAGTAGTTTTCACAATTAAAACGAGAACGATTTAAACGAGTGAATGAATTGAACGATTTGGAACGATTTAAACGAATGAACGATGTTCTATAACGAGAACGAGTTAAACAATCTTACACAACGATGTTTACGAAACTATATAAACCATACGAGTTTTATTATAAGAACGATTTATGATTTGGTTTACATAAACAAATGTTTTGGGTTAAGATTCATGGCAAGGGTTATAAATTATGACCAATCTATTTTGACTTGGTTATTCATTTACAATACAAACATTTTACAAAATAAGGTTTTCTAATATCAATTAACGAAGTTGTACAAGTTGTTTCAACATACAAACGAGCCATGAATCTGATACTCACACAAAAACTATGTACTCGCCAGCATTTCTTTGCTGACTTTGTTTTTACATATGTTTCAGGTGATGTTGCTTAATGTTGATTGCGAATAGGATGCATGCTCACTTAGGACCGGATGAGGCCTTAGTGATTTAATAACGATGATAAACTATGTTTGAATTGCTTGTTAACTTTAAGACAATGTTTAATATTAAATAAAACGAAACTCTTGTATCCATGGTTTGAAACAATAATTCTGTTACAACACTCCCCGACGTTTCCGCCACGATTTGTTGTTTTACGTGGTCGGGGTGTGACAGTAGTTGACAGCGTTGTGTGTTTACATGTGACCATTAGATTGTTAACCGGCTATTTGTTGGTTTGTGTTGTTTCCTGAACAACGATGTTGCTTGTGGTGGTGTTCTTGATGATTTTTTTTGTGGTTTTCGTTTTATTGTCATCGTAAGTCTTTTGATTTTGTGTTTTTATGTTGTTTTATTTGGGCGATGACGGTTGTTTCATTTGCGTTGGAGCTTTGAAGAAATTTTCTTCGGATGCACGATTTGGGATGTCGGTTATGCGATGATGTTTGTTTCTTTTACAACTAAGTTTAAAAGAATTTTTTTTTCCTTGATTGTTTTTCTTGTTTTATGATGTGGCATGTCTTTTTGGAGACGATGGTTGTTCTTCAGGACCTGAGCTTTTTACAAATTGGTGATGTTGTTGAATGCTGAGTTTTGACCACCGATTGGTTTTGTTGTTGTACCACTGATGATTATAGTTGTGGTATTCACTTGATTTTTGCTATGCACCTTCTTATTTCTTACTTTTATGGTTTTGTTGGTTGCTTATTGTGATGATGCTTGTTTATTTTATACCGGAGCTCATACAATTGCCATGGCTTTTGTTATATGGTTACTAGTGATGGTTGTGTATTTGTTACCTGATATGCCAAGATGGTTTTATTTCCTTAGACCTGAGCGTTTAAAGAAGTGTTTATGCCGGTTTCGAAGAAGCACTTGTTTGGTGTTGGGATTGAACCCTACCATAGGAACAGATAATTAAAGCCAAAACCGGATCACAACAGTGGATTCATAATAAACAGTTATTTACATTAGACTTTCCCCTTGAAAGTGATTATAACAACTGATGGTCCTCTATCCACTGTCCGTATACTACTGCTGCTACCCTTTAAACTAGTGATATAGCCCTGAAGAAGTAAACACTGCTGGTTCAATCTATTGATGACAAAGCACTGCCCACTCAAGGACTGATCAACTTTGAGGAAAGCACTGATCGAAGAAGATAGCAGTAGTTTAGTGTATTACTTGTCTTATGTAGAATCAGTGGTTAAGATTAGTAGTGTTTGTATAGGAACAGTGGTTACAGGTTGTTAGGCTGTTAGACGTCGCTTTCATGGTGACGTCAGCTGAGATGCCTCAGTGGTTTGGTTTGCCTATAAATGGAGCAGTACTCTGTACTGTTACATTTGTTCACTGAGCGAGTTCTTCTCCTCTAGTCCAATCCTTTCATCTTGTGTGCAATCAACCATGGAGTATCAGGCTGAGGGGGAGTTTAGTTTGTAATCTTGCTTTGTAATCTTTTGATTTGCTTTGTAACCTTTCGATTGATGAAAAGCATGTGTTTATCAAAACTATTTTCCTCTTTGATTGTGTTTACAAAGTTTGTGTTCATTTCCGCTACATAACTCATTGAATCATGTTTATTAATTGTTCATTTATTACAAACAAACACAATCATGAGAGCCTCCGATCCTAACAATTGGTATCAGAGCTTGGACAGTCAAATTCGATCTAATAATCAATTTGACATAACAGTTCAGCTCAAAATTCATTGATACTAAGGTTGATTGTGTTTAGTTGAAAAACAGAGTAACGAGAAATCATGTTCAAAGTGATCATTCAAAAACTCTGTAAAACAACCAAGATGTCATAAGATACACAAATTTCACACAACAAGTGATGTCATGCACAAGTCACCCATAGTTTTCAGATCGGAAAACATGTCTGGTAAGTATGGTATGATCAATTCTTTTCAAAATTGATTTCAACTGTTGTTATGAAATTTGTGATGGTTTCATCATGTTTGATGCTAAAGTATGAACCTCAGATTAACAAAAACCTATGCTCATAAAAACATTAGTGTTTTTGCTAATGTAAAAAGAGGGAAATTAAAACTTTAGTCATTAGATCTTATGTGTTGAAAAACAGGTTGAGAATCCTCAAAAGGACCAAATCAACCTTGTTAAAATTACATTAAGAAAATCAGGGGTAAAAATGTCCAGATCATGGGTAATGTGAAATTTGGCATAAGCATGTGCAGAAATGACCAAATCTCTCAAAACATTGCTGCAAAATGATTCTAGAATAAGTATTCCTTAAATAAATACCTCCCAGTAAGTATTCCAGTACTTATGTATGGGAAGGGTAAAAAGGGAAAAAGAAAATTACAAAAAAAACTC
Organism: Helianthus tuberosus; assembly: GCA_030545235.1. Lineage (NCBI taxonomy): Eukaryota > Viridiplantae > Streptophyta > Magnoliopsida > Asterales > Asteraceae > Helianthus > Helianthus tuberosus. The sequence goes on from CM060393.1 coordinate 153,125,347, forward strand.
AAAAGCGTGTTTATCTCAAAACTTTTGAAGTAAAGAGTATAAATATAAAACACTTAAGAGTACAAAAATTGGGGTAACAATGGTCATTAAGCAACTGTGTGCATTCATTGGTTCAGGAAAAGGTTCAGGTAACAATAGGATTTCCAGTGAATAAACTTACAAGAGGACTATACAAATTTTCAGAATCATCACATTTCCAGTGTCCTCATTTTTGTTGACAATCAATCAACAAGAAAAAGGTCTCAAACAGTGGTTATTACAATGTATTTCAAACCACTGACCATTTTTCATAAAACTTGAGAATGATGTGATTGCGAGTTTTATTGGGAAATTTACCAGATCCTTTTGATGCAGTTTTCAGAAAAACTTTAATCATTTTTTTAAAAAGGGTTTTCTCAAATAAAACAGGATATATTATTCTTTATTTTTCTTTAGAATGATATATTTTGTATTTTACTTGTTTTTTATAGTAAAAGTTTCAATCTCCTGTCAGGATATAAAACCTTTATTTTTGTTGGTGATATTATCCTTAAAAACAGATCAAAAGGAAATGGTACAAGTGTCAAGGTCATGTCAAACTCAAGTTTGTTTTAACACTGATTAAAAGATTGATTGCCAACAGACCCTAAAATACTTGGGTACTCATGTTCTAATTAAAATATTATGTGTTGATGCACAAGAATGTCTGTTGACTGCATCTTCATCAAGTCTTAAATCTAGAAAGTCAAGATTGGAACTTAAAAGTCAAATTAGGGTTTAGTTTTGATTTAGAAAGTGATTAAAGGGGTTCCGTTTGAAACTGAAGGGTTCCGTTTGAAATATTAGGGTTCCGTTTGAACCTAGTCGTTTGAGATAAGGGTTCCGTTTGAACCATTATGTTAAGTTCAAATGGAAGGGTCTTATGCCTATATATATGAGTGTGTTAGTCACATTTCAAACGGAACGGTACAGAAAGGTTGTGTGTGAGCGAAGGTGCTGTCAAATTTTTGTTAGAAAACATTGTAAAAGCTCACGGTTGATAATAGAAAGAAAGATTAGAAGATACAAGTTGTTTTGGACGTTGTTTACTTTGATTCCGCCTTAGTAATCGATGTTGAACTACCTTAACTGACTTTCAGGGTCACGTACACGATCCAACAAGTGGTATCAGAGCTCAGGACAAGGAGTTCATACCAAATACAGCTTGAAATCATCGGATTATCTCATTTCTACCTTTCTTTTCTGATTTTAACTAGTTGTCACGGTTAAAATGGCTTGAAACGTTCACATAGCAAACGAAATTCACTATTAACTAATCCTTGAAATTTTGAAACCAAAATTCGACCTAAAACTGATCGAAATCATTCTTACCGTTTGAAATTGTTCGTGATTTGCTGACGTCATATCGTTTGAAATTGACTCAATCGTTTGAAAATGGATATATCGTTTGAAAACAAACTGACCGTTTGAACTATCGTTTGAAAATGTTTATCGTTTGAACTGATCGTTTGAAATGTTTGTCGTTTGAAATGTGTGTCGTTTGAACAGCTGTCGTTTGAAACTATTGTCGTTTGAACAGTTATCGTTTGAAACTATTGTCGTTTGAACAGCTGTCGTTTGAAACTATTGGTATTTCAAACGGAACAGTCCATTCCGTTTGAAAACAACTAGTTCGTTTGAACCATTGTTTGAACCATTCCGTTTGAACAGGTTCTTATATTTTCCAAAATCAAAATTTTTCTAAGTATTGTCTGATTTTACAGGTACATTCACGATGGATGATATTTTCTTAAACCCGTTTAGCGACATGTATGCGTTCTCTGGAGATTCTGGAAACGATAATACTTCGTCAAGTAATGTGAATGAGAATCCACCAAAAGAGAAGAAAAAGGAAGCTTGGGAATCGGAAAGTGCCTTCGGAACGTTCAATAAACCTCCAAAGCTAATGGCTATTGAGGAGTATAGTCGGTGGTCCAGAAAGTTTGAAGACTGGTTGATGGCATTCGCATTTCCTAGCTGGAAAAGTTTGAAAAATGGTTATGCCAATGGAAAGAAACATGGTGAAACTTTAAGAGCAGCCGAGGAGATTGAATCATTTGTAGCTGAACAAAAGTGTGTGGCATTGTTATTTCAGTCAGTCCGGGAAGACATTATTGCCTTGATCGACTATTCAAATGCAAAAGATCTTTGGGAAAAGCTTGAAAAGAAATGTATCGGTAGTCAAGAAATTAAGAAAAACAAAAAGAAACTTCTTAGAAAAGAATTTGATCTGTTTGGATGTTTAAAGAACGAGTCAGTATGTAAAATGATAGAAAGGTTTGGTCATCTGAAGCTGGAATTAGTAAGACATGATATCGACATTCCTGAAGAAGATCTTATCGACAAATTGTTCGATTCGTTGCCTGACGAGATGGATTGGAGATATTATGCGCTGATGCTGAAGAATACCATCAAAGAACCAGAAAAGCTAACATTAGATTTGCTGATTGAAAAACTCGAAAGTCATGAGTTGGAGTTGAAAAAGACGTACAAAATTAATCGTTCATCTTATCAACAGAATCTGGATCTATACTATCCAAAAAGCATGATGCCAAAAGCAACTTCACCAAAAACTGCGTTTTCTGTGGAAAATGTGTCGACAGCCGGCAAAGAAAATCAAAGTGGTCAAAGCAGTGGAAGTCATAGTGGTTTTCACAGTGGATCTTCATCTTCTGGAATTGCTAATGCAAAGAATCGTTTTCAATGTAACATCGCAATAGATTTGAAGAATGCTCAAAATTTTGATTAAGAATCGGCCAAGCAGCAGATGATCTTTCTAGCATCGGTGTTGGAATCGTATGAAGGATTGGTAGCTGGAAAGATTGGAAATACAAATCTGACGAAAGAAGATTACGATCAGATTGATCCGGAGGAAATGGAACTGATTGATATTCGTTGGGCTATGGCAAGTGCTGTTCGTCGTGCACAAAGATTCATGGAAATTACTGGCAGAAAAACAATTGGTGGTGCTTCTACCAAGCTGGGGTTCGATAAATCCAAAGTGACATGCTTCAAGTGTAAGCAGAAGGGTCATTTTAAGAGAGAATGCCGAAACGCTTATGCTGATGAGTCGGAGAATCCTTTCAGAGATGATTACTACAAGAAGGCGATTTATCACCAGAATAAATCTAAGCCGCCTAGATTGAAGCAGGTTGAAGATAACAGAGAGAAATCTAGAGCTCTTGCGGTGATTTACGATGATGAGGGTTATGACTGGAGTCAAGAGGTTCTACCAGAAGAAGATGCGGTTGGTTACGCATTCATGGCGAAAAATGACGATCCTATTCCGTGGAAAGATGATCGAACTGAAGAGCAAAAGTATAGATACAGGAAAATGATAGCTGAAAACAAAATCATTAGAATATCTCGTATCTATCTGGAAGCAAGGAGAGCCAATAGATGGGATCCAAATAGAGAGTGCTATCTTGATGAGTATGGAAATATTGCAATTGATGATAGTACACTTGATATTGAAGTCATAATTCAGCAATACAAAGAAGATGATGAGTACTAGCAACACAAATGGTGGGGAACTCCAACTTCGAAAATGATTGAAGAAGAGAAAGAAAAAGAGAGAAAGGAGAAAGAAGAGATCGAGAAAGCAAAGAAGATTGATACTGGAGTTATTGACACAACGCAGGAGTTGACTGCTGAAAATCTTGGAAGAATGGCTGACAAAGTGCTAGCTGCTAAGGCACTTGAGGTAGACTCTAACTCCGTGTCTGAGTCAAAAAGCCAGGTCAGTTCAGATGTGTCAACGAATGCGTCAGGTAATAAAATCGATGGAAATGCTGATTGCAAAAATTGCAACAAAGAGTGCAAATTTTGTAGCACAGTCACGTATCTCAACGGAAAGAAAGTTGATGATCTGACATCCAAGGTCAGAAGCGTTGAGAACCAGATTCTTGATCGTGACAAAACAGTTAAAGCTTCAACTGAACGGATAAGAGAATTAACTAAACAAATTGAAAATGATAAAATTTATCATGACAAAATTAAACAAGAAAAAGAAAAGTTGATTCTTGAAAACCGTCAGATTTCTGAAAAATTTGAAAAACTAAAAAGCACATTGAAAGATTGTGATGATCGAAATGGTAAAACTTTTAAAGAAAATGAACATCTAAGAGCAGTGCTTAGAGTCAAAGAAGAATCAATCAATCAACAACTGGATGAAATCGCTAAATTGAAACTTAAAGTTCAAGAGGTTGTAATCGAAAATGAGCGAATCCAGTTGAAGCTTAACAGTTACAGCTCCACAAGCTTTGTTTTGCAACATATCATTCCCAAACCCATTGGGAAAGACAAAGCGGGCGAAGATGTGTATTGTGATGGAACTGGGGTGGGGTTTCATCAAGTTCCACCACCTGTTCTTGATAACTATACGAAAAAGCAATCTGGGTTGGTTGAAATTGAGGAAGAAAAAGAAGTTAAACTTCCGGAAAATATTGATATTACTTTTACGTCATCTGATGATAGTGTTCAGACAGAGATTGTTAAGAGTACAGCTGAAAGTGTTTTGATGTCTGATTCAACTGAAGATGATGGGTGTTTCTTGGACAAATACATTCCGAAATCAAAATCCAAAAACAACTTAAGTGATGAACCGGGTCTTGTGATGTACAAGATGGCTGGATCTGATAAGTTGTATTCGGATTCTGAATTTCCCATTGAGAATGTTAATGTGAAAAAGTTGACAAATGTTTTCAAGTTAGTTGAAGTTGAGTTGTCAGAAGTGAACAGTTTGAGTCAAACAAAAAGGCAACTGAATTTTGAGAAAGATAAAGCTTACTACAAAAAGCATGTTGTACCACCACGTTTTTATAATAACAATCGAAATAATTGGTCGGGTGGTTATAGGGATGGTAAGAGTTATCAGAAGAAGAGTTTTCAAAACAAAAGGTTTGCTGAAAAGAAAGTGTTTATGAATGGTTCAAGTTCACTTGCTGATGAAGAGAATGAAATTTTTTCAAAATCAAATAAAGAGTTCTTTGAGAAGAAGGTTTCACAATCTCAGTCTGAAGGCACAAGTCAAGTTGTTGATACTCGTACATGTTTTAGATGTAACAAAGTTGGTCACATTGCAAGAAATTGTACCAACTCCAAGCCTAAGACTGAAGTTGTTGACAGATGGTTCCAAAAGAAGAAAGTTGATGTGAAGGGTAAAGCACCAATCGTTGTTGAGAAAAAGAATGTGAAAAATGACAACATCAAAGTGAAAAATGAACCCGTAAAGAAAGTGGTAACTAAAAATGAAAAATTGTACAAACGGGTTGCATTATCTCAACAAGTTTGGAAACCAAAAACTGAAATGAAAATTTCAACTTCTGAAGTGAAAAAGGCTGAAGAATCAATTTCGGTTGATTATGATGCAAATTTTCCACCTTTGAAGGCTGAAAATTTCAAAATTCAAATTGCGAGAGTCAAGGTTACACCTAAGGCTGATGAGGCCTGGGTGGACACCATGTTCGAATAGGCAGTTTGAATTGCCGGAGCTTCCTGGATCGCGAAGCATGAATCGGCATCTTTCTTAAAAGTTGGTTAATTTGAAGTTTGTTATGTGCAGGATCTTCCAAGAGCCATTTCAAGATGGATCATGGATAGTGGCGCATCTCGACATATGACAGGAAAAACTGCATTACTGTATGATGTGAAGAATATCAATGGTGGTTATGTGGGATTTGCAGGTCATGAAGGTGGTAGAATTGTTGGTGAAGGAACGTTATCCAATGGGATTGTAACGTTTGAGAGAGTTAACTACATCATTGAGCTGGAGAATGTGACAATAAGTATACTACTCACTTCACTGATAAAGAATGTTTGATTCTGAAACCTGGTTTTGTTATTTCTGAAGAATGGATTATCATGAGGGCACCTAGAGTGAATGATTTATATGTGTTAGATATGTCTGTAGCAACTACAACTACTGGTCAAGCACATTGTTTTGTGTCTAGAGCAACTGAGAAAGAATCGAGATTGTGGCACCGAAAGATGGGGCATATTCATCTTAGAAAAATGAATCACTTGGTGCACAATGATTTGGTATTGGGTGTTAATATTAAAGGTTTTCATCTGGAAGGGGAGTGTATTAGCTGCATCAAAGGCAAGCAGAAGAAAAAGTCACACCCTACAAAGCAAGTCAATTCAGTTTCAAGACCGCTGGAAAGACTTCACATGGATTTGTTTGGTCCTGTGAATGTCAAAAGTATTACAGGAGATTACTATTGTTTGGTTGTTACTGATGATTATTCCAGATTTTCGTGGGTTTCTTTCTTGAAGACGAAAGATGAAACATTTGACAGTTTGATGGGGCTGTTCAGGAAGATTGAGAATTTGTACCAAAGGCGTATTAAGAGAATTCGAAGTGACAATGGTATTGAATTCAAGAACAGTAAGATGGAAGAATTTTGTGATGAAAGAGGTATTTTGCATGAGTTTAGTGCTCCGTACACTCCACAGCAGAATGGAGTCGCAGAACGCAAAAACCGGACACTAATCGAGACGGCTAGAACTATGCTCGCAGATTCAAAGTTACCGATTAATTTTTGGGCTGAAGCTGTTTTCGCCGCATGCTATACGCTCAACAGGGTTCTCACTGTCAAGAAGTTCAACAAAACATGCTTTGAGCTAATCAATAACCGTAAACCGAATTTGAAGTATCTAGAACCGTTTGGGTCACCCTGTACGGTTATAGAGCCTTTTGGAAAGTTTGGTCCGAAGTGCATTGAGGGAATATTTGTTGGTTATGCAAATCCGTTGCGACGTGTCTTCGTTCCAAGTGAGAAGCGGATTATTGAAGCTGCAAATGTTGAATGTCAAGGTTATACTATGCCGCCGCAGAATCCTGGTGATTCATGGCGTTATCATTATGACAAACTTTGGGATTCGTTTGACATGAGAGAAGAATCAGAGGATGATGAAGATTTCTTTGATGAGTTGGATATTTTGCGTGAATATGAGTCACAGTTAAGGTTCCCAGCTGAGTATTCGAGGAGACCACGGGAAACTTCAAATGATGATGAAGCAGGTCCGAGTAATGCTGGTGAACATGATGATGTCCAACAGAATGAAGTTGCTCAAGATAATCAGTCGGTTCAGAATGATAATCTAGAAGCTGAAAACATGCCAGTATTTGATCATGGTGATTCAGATTCTAATTCTGAGGGGGAGCAAATTCAGATTTCAAGTCAAACAAACCAAGTTGGTGAACAAGATGCAGAACAGAATGTTACTAATCTGGAGGGAAATGTAGATGTTCCAAGTGAAGTGATGCCGCGAACTTTTTCATATCATCCAGAGGAGTTGATCATAGGAGAATTGCAGAAAGGCGTTCGCACTCGAAATCAGATTGATAAAGGGCTTACATGTTTTTATACAAAAGTTGCTCCTTTGCAAACTGACTTCTCATTAAGTTGTTTTATCTCGCAGGTTGAACCAAGAACTTACAAAGAGGCGCTTACTGAAGACTCTTGGGTCAATGCTATGCAGGAGGAACTTAGTCAATTCGAGAAATTGGGAGTGTGGAAGTTAGTTGATTTGCCGGATGGTCAGAGGAAAATTAACACCAAGTGGGTGTTCAAGTGTAAGAGGGACGATAGAGGAGTTGTCGTAAGGAACAAAGCTCGACTCGTTGTTCAGGGATTTAGTCAACAGGAGGGAATTGATTTTACCGAAGTCTATGCTCCTGTAGCACGACTAGAGGCTATCAGAATTTTCCTAGCTTTTGCGTCTTGGAAGAACTTCAAATTTTATCAGTTAGATGTTAAATCGGCGTTTCTTTACGGAAAGGTTAAAGAGGAGGTTTATGTCGGTCAGCCGCCGGGCTTCACCGATCCTATCCACAAAAACAAGGTCTACTTATTGGACAAAGCGCTGTATGGTTTACACCAGGCCCCGAGAGCCTGGTACGAGACTTTGTCTCAACACCTACTAGCCAACAAGTTCATTCGTGGAAAAGTGGATGCCACTCTCTTCACTAAAGAGGTCGATGGTCATCTTCTGATAGTTCAGATTTATGTGGACGATATAATTTTTGGGTCGACAAATGAAAATCTATGCAAAGATTTTGAATCAGTGATGAATCAAAAGTTTGAAATGTCATCAATGGGGGAGATGAAATTCTTTCTGGGATTACAAGTTGAACAACTTCCTGAGGGAATTTTCATTCATCAGTCAAAGTATGTTCATGATATTCTAGAGAAATTTGGGATGTCAAGTTCTACTTCAGCTGCTACCCCACTTGCAACAAATCATGGGATTCACCCAGATCTCACCGGAGACAGGGCTGATGAAACGTTTTACCGATCCATGATAGGTTCTTTAATGTATCTAACTGCTTCACGTACTGATATCATGTACCCAACGTGCCTCGCAGCAAGATTTCAGTCTAACCCGAGAGCATCGCATATGATCATTGTGAAGAGGATATTGCGCTACCTAAAAGGAACTCCTTCATTGGGGTTGTGGTATCCTAGGAAAGGCGATTTTACGCTCGAAGGGTATTCCGATTCGGATTTCGGATGCTGCAAAGTCAATTCAAAATCAGCAACTGCAGGATGCCAGTTCTTTGGTCCTAGATTGGTTACCTGGCAGTGTAAGAAACAAACGTCTATGGCGTTATCTACATGTGAAGCGGAGTATGTTTCTGCAAGCAGTTGCTGCTCTCAGATCTTGTGGATACAGCAACAGATGCGCGACTACGGTTTGCAGTTTCTTAACACACCTCTTTTTGTTGATAATGAGGCCGCTATAAATATAACTAAGAATCCAGTACATCACGCTAAAACTAAACACATAGAAATTCGTCATCACTTTATTCGTGATTGTTTTGAGAAAAAGTTGATACGAATTGAGAAAATCCACACTGACGAACAGAAAGCTGATTTACATACCAAAGCTTTTGATAAAAATCGGTTTAAATATTTGTTAAAACTGAATGGTATGAAGCTTCTGTCGGTGTCGGATGGCATAATTGGCGTTGATGAGAGTACTGTTGCGGATGAAGACGAGAAACAATCTGCAATGGTTTGTCAAATTTTTACTTGTTTTGGTATTTAGGGGGGAGTAGATATTTGTACATAGTTTATTTTCAGAAAATACAAAAACAGTAAAAAATGATAAAATACAAAAACATGATAAAATCTGAAAAAGAGCTTATGTATATGGGGAAAATGATAGTACATCAGCTAGACGATTACAGTATGCTAAAGATTTGTAAAGTATAAAAGAGTTAAACAATCTCACTGATGATGTGTCGATAGGTTTTCACACATTTAGTAGATTTATTTGGGATATAAACCTAAATTCAAACTTGTGAATTCGTGGGGAACACTACTTGGATATATAGGTAACCCTTGAAATCTCGTTTGAAAGGTCTCTTAATCTGATATACTAGGTCTTTATACTCAATGATGTCTGGGGTATTATACCGGGACTTCTGCTAAACGGTAGTTCTGACCTAGTCCTTGGCTAATACTTGTTGCAATACTTGAAACACAGCATTAAACCCTCAGCATGCTGAAACAATAAAATTGATAAATGCTGCTGTTGTAAGCAAAAAGATCCTCTAAAGGGGACACACCGAAAAGTCGAAGCTGATATCTCTCTGCGTATACGGAAGTATCGACCTGAGATCCCTCGGCCCTCGCATACCTAAATTATATACAGATATCATTGTAGTATTCTCACCTGTAAGACTGATTATTGAGATTCTGGATACGGGAGTATATTCAAGAGGTGGGACACATGAATGAGCTAAGTTCTTAATTCATCTAAATCGTATCCTGAGTAAATTGAAATTTGTGTGAGAATTTAAGATGGATCAGTATATCGACAATCGAGGTGAATTGTTTAAGTCTGAGTATGTAATGTAGCTCAACGGTACTTGTAATTTGTCTGAAAAGCTGATATGATTCCCTGACACGCTTACCAAAAATATGTTTGTAAATAGTTTACTTTGTTTACTTTCTGAAATTTAAGTTTTCTGTATTTCATTTCTTAGTTTAGAACACTTTGATAAAATCCAAAAAGATTTTATTTCTGCTTTATTTTCCGACAAACCAAAGTGGAGAGTTGATTGTTGGATTCACAGATGTTTGAAGCAGATGCAGGAGATTCTGGACTGAAGAATGAGGAGAGCTTACTTTGAAGAAGTTTGAATTGTTTGATATGATAAAAACAAGTTCATTAACTTGATACTTGTTATTTTCAGAAAATGTTTGAAATTGTTGTTTTAAAATCAGTATTGATTTGTCAAAAGATCAACCAAGGTCATTAATTTAGACTTGGTAGATTAATCAAGTAATCAGGGTCATTAACTTGGATCTGAATACTTGAGTGGATTTCTAAAGCTGATTAAGTTTGTGATTTAATGTTTGAAAAGATAGAATTGTAATGTTTGTTGGTTGAGTAACAGATTTGGATTTCATTATTCCCAATGGAAGCTAATTGTCAAAGCTTGAACCAGATATCTCAGATTCAGCATACTGAGAGGGGGAGTCTGTGAAAGGGGGAGTCTGGATCAACAGTATATGGGAGTATGAAGATAGAGTGCTTATGATGAAAAGACAGAGTTAGAGAAAAGACTAAGATTGAAGACTCAGGATCTGAAGACTACGTCAACATCCAAGGGGGAGTCTGTTGATGCACAAGAATGTCTGTTGACTGCATCTTCATCAAGTCTTAAATCTAGAAAGTCAAGATTGGAACTTAAAAGTCAAATTAGGGTTTAGTTTTGATTTAGAAAGTGATTAAAGGGGTTCCGTTTGAAACTGAAGGGTTCCGTTTGAAATATTAGGGTTCCGTTTGAACCTAGTCGTTTGAGATAAGGGTTCCGTTTGAACCATTATGTTAAGTTCAAACGGAAGGGTCTTATGCCTATATATATGAGTGTGTTAGTCACATTTCAAACGGAACGGTACAGAAAGGTTGTTAGAAAACATTGTAAAAGCTCACGGTTGATAATAGAAAGAAAGATTAGAAGATACAAGTTGTTTTGGACGTTGTTTACTTTGATTCCGCCTTAGTAATCGATGTTGAACTACCTTAACTGACTTTCAGGGTCACGTACACGATCCAACATTATGACACAAAATTAGTAGCCTTAGTAAAAGGGTTTTAATCATCTGGGATACTAAACCACTGTCAGGAATCTATAAAAGCTTCAAAACTGTAATTGACATGTGGCAGAACCTTGGATGAAAATTTCTGTAAAAACTGCTGACATATTAAACTTGACAATTTGCATCTAAAATGTATTTTGTTGAGAATAACAGTCTTGCAGATATTTCAGAATCACCATCAACAGATGTTAGACATGATATTGTGATTTCACAAGATAAAATCATTTCTTACATCAGAACAGCAGATGCTCAAAATATTCGTCAAGAGCTTATCCACTGGTGCACTAACAGTTGGTGATATACTAGTCTTTCAATTCTTTACCATTACCCCTAACCATTGTTTTGCTCAAACATCTGTTTCCTAAATACTGTCCACTGCTGAAAGTCAATCCTTCATTTTCTTGACAAGCACTGATGCTCAAAATCAGTGTCTTATCCACTGATATGCTATCCACTGATAGTAAAAATCACCCACTGCTCTCATATTGTTACCGTTGTAACTACTGATATTTGCTTCATCAGTGGTTCTCCAAAACAACTGTCCTCCATTATTCATCTTTTCATCAGAGGTTGGCACGTGGTCAGTTTTTAGCCATCAGATCTTTGTAACCGCTGCCACGTCAGCATTCACTTTCTCCCTAAATAAAACCCTGACCAAAACCCCAAACAAGTTTTTACACTGTCGAATTGAATTCCAAAAATTCTCTTCTCAAAGCAGTTTCCAACCTTCCTTTTCAAATCATTCTTCGTATTTCTTCATCAAAATAACGAAATCAAAATCAAAGTTAAAATCATCATCATCTTCCAAAGAGGTCGCTCAAACGGCCGCTGAACCCATTGAAATCCCTTACAAATCCCCTCACAACTACTTGGGTCTACTCACAAAACCCACCAACAACCACACCTTCGATTCCATCATCGACATCATGACTGCATCAAAGTATAAAACTTTGCTAACAGCAGATGCTCCAATCTACCAACAAACCCAGAGAGAGTTTTGGAAAAATGCTACGCTTGAAAAACAAGACGATAAAGTCATAGCCATCAACTCTTCCATACAGGGTAAAACGATTCAAATTACTCCACAATCCATTTCAGAAGTCTTTAAACTCGATGATCAGCAAGGTAAAACTTCTTTTCTTAAAAACGAGTTGAAAACTGATTTTCTGAAAAGGGGGTATGCAGAACAAACAAAAAGAGATACTTTACAAAAAGGTTTCTTTCCTTCTGCACCTAGGTTTTTATTCCACACACTTTTGATGTGTGTTTCAAATAAAACAACTGCTTTTAACGAAATACCATTGAAGATCCAATGTCTGGGTTATGCTATTTTAAATAATGAAAATTATAACTATTCCTAGGAGATCTTTGATGATTTGGTGAAAAATGTTGATAGCAAAGCATTTCTACTTTTTCCAAGGTTTCTAAGCTACTATTTTAAACAAAAAATTGGAAAAGAAAATGAAAATTTGCTCGAACAAGGTGTTTATTTTCAAATAAAAGGTTTAACACCTGAAACATTCACTAGAATGTTAACACCTTTAAAAACAAAAGCAGGGTTGCCTGAGCAGAATTTAGCAGCTACCACTACTCCTCAGGTATCAGCTGCTGAGCCCACTGCTCCAGGTGATCATAGCAGCACAACCGCTGCTTTGAAACCCACACCTGCCATTACCAAAAAGACCAAAAAGAAATCATACAAAAAACCCACCAAACCCAAAACAAAGGCAACTCTGGAAGATGAGATCCCAGAGCCACTGCCAGTGACAACACAAATGTCACTTACAACCACCGCTGCTACTTCCTCACAGCAGATGGAAGAAAGATCTCCACCATTGCCTCAAACTCCTCCTGCATCCTCACAAAAGGATCAGGTTGTAAGCACAGGGACCCCACATTATGAAGCTCTAGACCCAATTGGATCCATCTTCCTCAGTCCTGATCCCAAGGACATGTCTCTTTCATCACCTATATCTTCACCCCTCACATTACCACAATCCATAATACCCTTGTTGCGTGCAATTTCTATAGCTCAGACACAAACCAGTTCCTCTCTATCACCTATCACTAAGAGTACACTCCAACAAGTGACTGGGTCTGATGCTTATACCTCTGCTATCCCAGCAACAACTGAGGAGGTTACACTGCAGGAGTTACAAGTAATTCCTGACAGTAGTTCAAGTGGAGCAGCAACTACAAATGTTGGATCAACAGATCTACATTTGGCCAGTTGTTTCATAAATCAGACTCCCTTGAAGGCAATTTCTTCCATATCACCTCTGGTAACCACCAGTGAGTTTGTTGTGACCACTGGTACCCTAAAAAGGTTATCAAGTGTTGAAGAAAGAAGACCCCAAAACCAAGAACAAGGGGCATCAATGAATGATTTTTGGGACTCAGTTCCTAAGACACACATTGGTACAACCACTGCTGGTGGGGAATCAGATGATTCCATTAACTTGGGTGATGATTTAAAATATCAGGAATTGACGGACATAGTTGAAAATCTTGAAACATCAGTTGCTGAAATAAAGGATATGGTGCAACAGTTGTTAAAAGCTCAAAAAGCACAATCCACTGCTGTTCCAGCTCAAGCACCTGCACAACCTGCACCTGCTGGAAATGAGCTATGGAATGTATTTCAACCCCTGCTTGAAAAACAAAAACAAATGGCTGATCAGCAGCATGCAATACATGTACAAATGCTGACAAACATGGTGGAGTCAAGATTTAAAGATACTCAAGCAGACATCAAAGCTATCAAGGCTCATATACAAAGCACCACTGGAAAAGTTCCTCCCACTGTCCTCTTCATGAATAACCCCTTCCCAGATATTGCCAAAAAGGGGGAGAAAATCAAGTGGAAGAAGAAGGGAATTGAGGATGGTGTTTATATTGAACCGGAAAAAGATAGCCAGACTAAAGCTGCCATATCAACACATACTACTTCACCACACACCACCACAACCACTGTCCTACCACCATCATCATCTATAATCACATCACCACCACCAAAACCAAACTCACCACCATTACCCCCTGCCATAAAGCAGAAGACAACAGATGTTACAACATATGTTGTAATGACAACAGTGGTTGAAATACCAGTTGTTTCAACACCTGTTAGTCAGACACTTTCCACCACTCAAATCATTACGATTTCAACACCTGCTCAAAAGCAGAAGACACCTACTGACACATCAGTAGTTGTAATAACAACAGAGGTTGAAACACCAGTTGTTCCAACAGCTGTTAGTCAATCATCCACCACTGCTCTCAACATTTCTACATCACAACCAAAATCCCCTTCACACAAAAAGCTTTACACAAGGAAAAGGAAATTTCAGAAAAATGCTGATGATATACCAGCATCTATTCCTTTATCCTCTACACCTTACAATTTCATCAATCCACAACCACCCACTCAAATATCCTCCACTAGAATTGAATCTGTTGCTGAGAAATCCATTAAACATGAGTGGGTATCTAAAACTCAAAGCCAGGCAAGCAGATATAAGAGCCAGACTTGAGTGCAAAGATCAAGGTGATAAAGCCATTTCTGAAAGAATGGAGTTCTTACTCACAAAGGTCAAACAAATGGAAGATTATGCAAAAGACCTGAGCAAAGACATGTCAAATATGCCACCTGGTGCTGCCCTACAAAAGGTAATGAGAAAGGAGTTTCTTGAATTCATCATGAAAGAAAAATTTTATCCAGCCAAAGAAGAACAATTCAGTGAATGGCCACTCATTGCACTAAAGCATGAGGTGAACAGAATCAAGAGAATTCAAAATTATCCAAGCAAGAAAAAGACAACTCCAAACTGGAGTAAATACAAGCAGGCCATTGATAAACTCACTTCAGAATACAAGAGAAAGAAACAGGAGTTAGTGGATGCAAATATGGGAACTGCTAAAGCCATAGCAAAATGGACTAAGCAGTATACAGATGAGGCTTATGAAAGGCTGAAAAGAAGGAAAATAACAGATCCTAATGTACCAAAGAAGCCTGAACATAAAGAGCCAATACAAGTCATTGATCCTAAATCACTGTTCACTTCAGCAGATACCTCCATCACTGTGATAAACCAAGAAAAGAGGAAACTGCTGACTAATGAAGAAGAAAAGGAAAAGGAAGCTGAGTACTTTACAGAAGCCATCAAGAAAATGGCTTTAAATGAAGATAGCTCAGCAAAACTTCAAAACCTTGTCAAAAAGGTAATACACAAATTAGCATCAACAAACACTTCAGCAGATATGACAACCATTGAGCTAGATCAAAAGAAAAGGCAAGAGCAAATTGAACAAGAAACTGCAGAAGACATAGCTGCAGCAAATGAAATCATAAAAAAGGCCTTCAATCAAATGTCAGCTGAAAACTCTGAAGTAGCAAAAGGTCAGAATATTGATCATACTGAAAACTCTGAACTATCAAAAGCTCAGAGTGCTGATCATGTTGAAGACTCTGAACCAGCAAATGTACTAAGTACTGATCAACCACCTCTCACAAGGCCACACTCCCCTGACTCATATGCAAATAAACCTCTCCCAAGAAACCCATTGGGTTCAAAAATACTAAAATGGATGTCTGATCAAAAGACCCATGTATTGACCCTGTTCAGATCCAATGGAGAAGTGAAGTACATATCAAGGAAACAAGCACTAAGCCTTGGTGTTGAAGATCTACAAGATCTCCTTGAACTTACACTGTGCAGGGATGAGGATGACTCAAGTTCCAAGGACTTTGAAGCAGAATTTAAAAGACAAGCTAAGGAACTTCTGATGAGAAAATAAAGATCCAGAATAATGAAGGGTTTTGGCATTATCTGTTCTAGGGGGAGATTGTTGGGATTGAACCCTACCAGAGGAACAGATAATTAAAGCCAAAACCGGATCACAACAGTGGATTCACAATAAACAGCTGTTTACATTAGACTTTCCCCTTGAAAGTGATTATAACAACTGATGGTCCTCTATCCACTGTCCGTATACTACTGCTGCTACCCTTTAAACTACTGATATAGCCCTGAAGAAGTAAACACTGCTGGTTCAATCTACTGATGACAAAGCACTGCCCACTCAAGGACTGATCAACTTTGAGGAAAGCACTGATAGAAGAAGATAGCAGTAGTTTAGTGTATTACTTGTCTTATGTAGAATCAGTGGTTAAGATTAGCAGTGTTTGTATAGGAACAGTGGTTACAGGTTGTTAGGATGTTTGACATCGCTTTCATGGTGACGTCAGCTGAGATGCCTCAGTGGTTTGGTTTGCCTATAAATGGAGCAGTACTCTGTACTGTTACATGTGATTGACTGAGCGAGTTCTTCTCCTCTAGTCCAATCCTTTCATCTTGTTTGCAATCAACCATGGAGTATCAGGCTGAGGGGGAGTTTAGTTTGTAAGCTTGCTTTGTAATCTTTTGATTTGCTTTGTAACCTTTCGATTGATGAAAAGCACGTGTTTATCAAAACTATTTTCCTCTTTGATTGTGTTTACAAAGTTTGTGTTCATTTCCGCTGCATAACTCATTGAATCATGTTTATTAATTGTTCATTTATTACAAACAAACGCAATCATGAGAGCCTCCGATCCTAACATTTGGTTACCTGATTTCGCTGAGGTTTGTCGTTGTGTTAGCTGATATGCAATGATGGCCATCTTTTGTTAAACTTGATATTTAAAGGAAACAATAGGTAATCTTTTATGATAACTGAGGATATTTGTACTCTTTGTTGCCTGATTTGCGGTGATGATTGTTTTTGTAAGACCTGAGGTTAAATGGTTGGTTGTTGTTTTATTACTTGATGTTCGATTGTAACACCTCGGAAATTTGTGTCGAATTATTGATGTGATTAAAATACAACATATAAATTATGTCAAATACGACGTAAAAGCAACCCTTTTTTAGTACTAATATTGGAAAAAGCTCGTGTTTTCATTCCTTTTATAATTTTAGGGATAAAAGAGCTTAAATTTGCAAAAGGAGCAAAAAGACAGCAAAATCCAACATAAATGTAAAGAAGAAGGAATTGCCGCAACTCGCCAAGCCCCGATTCACATCCAAACCTCAAAATAACAAGAACAGAAGGCTGACACGGGGTTGTGTCCACCTAACACGAGCCATGTCCAAGGATGGATACTGGGCAGAAGAAAAAGACAACTGCAAAAGACAAAAATGGCAGCCAACACAGGGTCGTGCTAGGCCAACACGGGGCGTCGTCAACTCAAAGATTTGCAGAATCTATGATAGTACAACAAGTACTTTGGCCACGCGCCATGCCGTTGACATACGGGGCCGTGTTTGTACAACATCTGACAAGCAGTTAATGAGGAAGAGAGAGAGATGGGTACGGGGCCATGCCAGGCGGGCACGGGCCGTGTTGAAGCTTCTGTTTACAGCTATAAATAGAAGTGCTTGGTTCCACTTCAACTCATCCCTTGGCAAACCACTTCTCTCTCACTTGCCACCACCACTACAACACCATCATCCACCACCATCATCCATTTTCCATATTTAGAGTGTGTGTGGTCTCAGGATCCAAGATTAATCGTAAGAATCTTTGTCAAACAAAGGCTATGCTTGGCTAAATTCTTACATCACTTGGTGAAGACTTTTCTTTTATGTATTTCTTTTATGATTTCCAATCTTTGGCTACTTTTTAATTGGGTATGTATTAATGACTTTAATAATTATTTTTTTTATATTGAAGGCGAATTTATTCAAATACTCTTAATATGTTCGTTTACTCAACATGTTCATGTGTTTACGGTCTATATAAAGCATGTTAATTAACCCGAAAGGGAGATTAGAAGGGTGGTTTGGGTAATTCTATGTCTCGTTCAGTGTATAGATCCTACGACAACCTGTTTCAAGCCTAGTAACACTTCACGAGTCATAGCGGGCATTACCCACCATGGGAGAGGTGCAAAAAGCTTGAATCCCTTATTCTTAAACTACTATTAAAACTTTAAACCAACCCCACGAGGACTGTATCCCTGCTGACTCAGACCAACGGGTTGAGGGTGATCGCTGCCTTTTACGAGGGGTCCACCACATTTTGCATTAATAACTTACTTAATTATCTTTCAATATTCCAACCTAGTGGGATTGTATCCTTGCTGAATCAAACCACTAGGTTGAGGGTAACGTCGCCTCCAAAAGAGGGGCCTACTACTATAACTAAGATAATCTCTTAAAATGCCCAAAGTGCGGAAATCATCAAAAGGGTACATGAAAGATAAGTTGGATCCAAGTGATTCTTTCTTGTCTATAATTTTTATTTTATTTTCTGTTTGTATCTTTTTATTAGCTTAAAATTCTTTTCTCAAAAGTTGGACCGATTAGACGTTGACAATAAGCCGGTACTAAAAGCTCTTGTGTCCTTGGTTGACCTCGGTATCTTGCCATCACTATACTACGTCCGCGATGGGTATACTTGCCCTAGCGTGTGTGTAGAGTGATAGTAGAATATCGTGTTTTATAAATTTAAAACTTGAAATCAGCGAGTAAAAAGAGCTAAAAATATAAATAAAAAATATATACACCCGCTCGCACGTCAAGTTTTTGGCGCCATTGCCATCACTATACTCCAACACGGGGCCGTGTCAACTCTCCAGAACCTTAAAAATATTTTCTCCCAGATACAGAAGTGCAGCACGGGGCCGTGTTGTTCCAGCACGGGGTCGTGCCGACTCTCTCTGTTTGAAAGAAAATAATGGCCGCCTGATCCCGACGGTCTAATATATATAGGATAAGGATCATGTGAGAAGTAATAGGCTAATTGAGAAACTTGAGAAGCATTTTGGACCACACATTTTCCCTAAGCAAAAAAATGCAAAAAAATGCAAAAAAAAGGTAAAAAAAAATGCACTTTTTTTGGAAAAATCGCAGCTTTTTCTTTAAGGATTAAAAAAATTTTTTTAATTTTTTTTTGGGATTTATACACATGTGTATATTGTTAATCTTTTAACTATACATATATGTATATTGTCAATTATACATATATGTATATACATGTTTAAAATTGAAAAATAAGTGTTATTAAGGGTTTAGCATTGGTATTTAGGGTTTAGCATTAGGGTTTAGGGTTTAGCTTTATGGTTTAGGGTTTAGCAATAGTATTTAGGGTTTAGCATTAGGGTTTAGCTTTTGGGTTTAGCATTATGGTTTAGCTTTAACTTTTGGGTTTAGCTTTATCTTTATGGTTTGCATTAGAGTTTAGCATTAAGGGTTTAGCTTTAGGGTTTAGTTTTAGCTTTAGGGTTTAGCATTAGGGTTTAGCTTTAGGGTTTATAATTAGGGTTTATAATTAGGGTTTAGCATTAGGGTTTAGCATTAGGGTTTAGTATTAGGGTTTAGCTTTAGGGTTTAGGGTTTAGCTTTAGTGTTTATGGTTTAAGGTTTAGGATTTATAACACATATTTTTTTCAATTTTAAACATGTATATACATATATGTATAATTGACAATATACATATATGTATAGTTAAAATATTAACAATATACACATGTGTATAAATCCAAAAAAAAATTGTTTTTTAAAAAATAAAAATAAAAAATTTAATCCTTAAAGAAAAAGCTACAATTTTTCCGAAAAAAAAAAAACAAAATTTGCATTTTTTTCACCTTTTTTTTGTATTTTTTGCTTAGGGAAAATGTGTGGTCCAGATTGCTTCTCAAGTTTCTCAAATAGGGTGGACTTCTCTTAGGATCCCTACCCTATATATATATATATATATATGGATTTCTTTGACTATTTCTACCCCTGCCACTCTTACGGGTTATGGTGCGCTTTTTGTGGGGAGGATCATGAAGAAGCAGAATGTGGCATTCTAAACTTCACTCCCCACTATTTAGCCCCATCGTTTTCCTGTAACAAAACCCCCGAAACAAGCGGGAGTGGAAATAACGAGGAAATCCCTATGCCGGGACCCCATCGATCCTCTTTTCTAGACGACCTAGAACCTACAGGAGAAATAGAAAAAAGGATCATCCAAAAAATCCAAGAGACAAAATCTTACTTGAAGGCATGAAATTCATCAAAGATTCCATCCGATGGAGAACCGAAGGAGGGAAAAATAGGCGCACAAGACAACACCGAGGTCAACCAAACCTCTACCATAGACGACCGCGAAAACGAAAGCGATAGTTGTCCCTGTATCAATTCAGCCGTGACGGTCCCCCTTATCGAGTGTGAATCTCACACCAACAGCATGGACAGGAGCGAATCGACTCACACCTTCTTTAACAAGAGCCCGGAAAAGGTAAATAAGGAAAGATCCCATTTTTCCATTTTTAAAGAACTCTTCTACCTTTCCGACAACCTCTTGCGTTTTCGTATCCCTCGCCTAAGCCTGCGGTATATCCGAGAGTACGGTGTTGTTCCAACTAGTAAGGAACCGCCCGACATCGGATAATTCCTTAAATATTTAAGTAAAAATTAAATGAAAAATCTGACACGGGGCCATGTTCCTTGAACACGGGGCCAATGTTCCTTGAACACGGGGCCATGCCCACTCTCTTCCAGTAACATGGGGCGTGTCGAACTAACACGGGGCCGTGCCACTCGTGTTTTTTCGACACGGGGCCGTGTCGATAGTGACGTAGGTCGTGTTCAACTAACAGACAACATTCTCTGACACATGAATCCGGCAAGGGGTCGTGCTGCCCAAGCACGGGGCCGTGCTCGCGTGCTGTCACTGTCTATAAAGTCAGCCTTTGGGAGAATGTTTGGAACCATTCTCAAAAGGCAAGATCTCTGATTTTCTTCACACATACCAGAAGAGGTATGTTCTTAAAAAGTTCTCATTTGGGCTTCTTGTCTTTTCCTCTTTTTTGCATTTCCTCTTCTTCATCCTCCATGAACTCCATTGAAGCTTCAAGCTTCAAGCTTTAAAAGCTTCAATAAGAGGCTCATACTCTTGATTTTTAGCTCAAGGTTTTGCAAATTCACGTTAGTAAAATATTATTTTAAGTTATTTACGTTCAGAAAATTAAAAATCAGTCAAAACTAACTTACAATAAAAATTTTAAAGCTAAAAATCTAGAACAGATGGAGCAGCACGGGGTCGTGCCAGGCTGGCACGGGGTCGTGCCAGGCTGGCACAGGGCCATGCTGAATGGTCTGATCTTTCATTTCTTACTAACTGATGCGTGTGTAGCGTTATACAATTTTAGTTATATTTTAAGCTCTTTTTAACACTTTAGTCAAGTTTTAAATTTATAAAACATGATATTTTACTAACACTAAACACACATATGGGCAAGTGCACCCATCGTGAGCGTAGTTTAGCGTTGGTAAGATACCGAGGTCGTCCAAGGACACAAGAGCTTTTAGTACCGGTTTATCCTCAACGTCTAATCAAATCAAAAGTTTAGAAAAAGTTTTAAACATGAAAATAAAAACTAAAAATGCTGAAAAATAAAAATAAAAATAAAAACAGATAGACAAGATGAATCACTTGGATCCGACTCGCCTTTAGTGTAACCTTTGATGATTTCCACACTTTGCACTTTTTAAGAGATTATCTTAGTTATACTAGCAGGCCCCTCTTTTGAAGGTGACGTTACCCTCAACCCAGTAGTTTGAGTCAGCAAGGATACAATCCTAAAGAGTGGGAATATTGAAAGATAATTAATTAAGTTATTAATGCGTAATGTGGTAGGCCCCTCTTTTGAAGGTGACGTTACCCTCGGCTAAGTGGTTTGAGTCAGCAGGGATACAATCCCAAGTAGTCGGGTTAATCTATTAATAGTAGTTTACATATGAGGGGATCAAGCCATTCGCACCCCCGCCATCCAATACAAGTGGGTATTGAAGGAGGTCCTAGTAAGCTTGACCCAGGTCCTTGCAGGATCTATACACTGAACAAGGCAAGAACCTTACCAAACCATTCCCTTAACCCCCGACCAGGTAGCCAGCATATCTCTATATAGACCGTAGAGATATGAATGGTGTAAATCGTTTATTTTATATAGACAGTAAAATAACGCCAAGACACCACGGACAAATGATAAGGAAGTTTCACCTTCAATATAAGAAACTAGTTATTAAAGTCATTAATACAAAACCAAATAAAAAGTGTGAAAAGATTAAAAAAACAAAAGTATTACACTAAATGCTTGTCTTCACCAATTGATGTAAGAGACTTAGGCAAACATGGCCTTTGATTGTCAAGAACTCTTACTATCAATCTTGGATCCCGACACTACTACACACACTCTATGATGGATGATGGATGATGGTGGTGGATGTGGGATGTGATGGTGGTGGAGTGTGGGTGAAGTGGGAGAGAGGTGGTTTGCCAATGGATGTCTTTGAAGTGAACCAAGCACCCCTATTTATAGCCCGCAAAGAAGCCCGGACACGGCCCTGTGTCCATTGGGCACGGCCCCGTGTCCATTGGGCACGGCGTTGTGTCCATCCACTTTCTCTTTCTTTATTAATTGCAATTTGTCTGCATTAGCTCCACATGCCCCTGTGTCCGCTGGGCACGGCCCCGTGTGCAGAAGCGTATCTGTACTATAAAGATTTACTTGGATTCTGCGAATTTTAGCGTTGACCACGGCCGTGTTGAGCTGGGCAAGCCCCCGTGTCGGGAAATAGAAGCTTCTATAGCTTTGTCCTTTCTTCAGACATCTGAACACGCCCCCGTGTCCGAAGGGCACGGGACCGTGTTCAGCCTTCTGTTCACTTGATTTTGCTTGGGAAGATGCTGTCGAGTGGTCGGGCATGCCACGTTTATTCCTTTTCTTGTAATTATGTTAGATTTTGCTGCATATTTGCTTCTTTTGTTTATTTACGCTCATTTAATCCTGAAAATACAAAAGGAAGTCAAAACCACACTTTTTCCAACATTAGTACTTAAAAAGGGTTAGTTTTATGCCTCATTTGATGTAATTTATATGTTGCATTTTACACACATCAAATACCCCCACACTTGAATCTTTGTTTGTCCTCAAGCAAAACTCTTTAGAATGTGGCTTACACTCCAAAATGGAATGGGTAGAAGAGAAGTTTTGGGCTTGTCTTGAGTGTCGGGATTCCAAGATCTTTATTTAGGCTTTATTTTTATGTTATTTACAATCCTATTCGTTATGATTTATTTTGAACATTACATAAGAGAAATTACTTATTTGGGCATAACCTGCCTTTTTAAAAATTCCATTTATATACAAGTTCACATACCTCACGGGAGATCACTCAACCCTCGGCCGAAGATGTATTTTGTGAAACACTCGAGACCGGCATGGAACTTACTTCTACCATATGCTTGCCAAGCAATCAATCCTACTCCTTTTTAACTATACACCTTTGTAAATATCAAGAGGACTTGGGGAAGGGTTAGGCTTGGGTTAAAGGTTGGTGGTTTTGAGTTAGTGGTTAGTAGAAAGGGATGAAAGCGTAAAAAGCGTGGGTCGTCGTAAAATTTTTTTTGTTTTTGTGACTTTTATTCAAACAAATCATTTTCAAACAAAGTTTCTTTTGAGGAAATTTTTGTCTATTGCTAGATTTTTTTTAATAATGAATGTCACATGAAGACCGAGCTTTTTACTAAAATAAAAGGTTTAAAATAAAAGGGTTTTGGTGGGTAAAAGGGTGTTTGTTTTGTGGGTTTAGAAACGAAAAGGTTTAGGCTCAAAGGGGTTAACTAGGGGGATTTTGGGTAGGTGGTAAAAAAAATGAAAAATAATGGTGTTGAAAAGAAAAAGGGTTAGTCCTAATGCCTCCATCATTTACTTACTTGGGTTTAAGTTGGTAAGGACCGAGAATATATCGTCATAGCAAGTTCTAGAGTTGTAAGAAACCAAGCGGCTATTCACACAAGAAACGAAAGATGAGCATTTAATCTAAAGATGTGTATTTGTATGCTCAATAAAGGCTCAAGACTCACTTTTTGTGGGAATGGGTTTATAATGTGATCAAGTATATATAATCAAATTTTAACTAGATTTGTCATGCCGTTTCATAATTTTCTTATGTTGGTTCTTTTCATCACGACGCTATTGGTTGTAAATTTGTAAAAATATAACCTTTTTATAACTTGTTATTCCCAAATTAAACCAAGACAAGTAAAAAAAATGAAAAGTTTTTGAAAAAAATTGGGGTGATTAGCGGTTCCAATAGAGTTTTGTGTAAGGCTTTTTATTAGGACTTGCAAAATTCAAGGTTTTAGCATCCCCCACACTTAAATTACACATTGTCCCCAATGTGTCCCAAAAATAAGTTTTTAGGTTGATTGAATGTGTAAAAATGTGTTTAAAAGCAAAATTTTATGTTACTGGGCATCTGGACACGGCCCTGTGCTGGATGAGCACGACCCCGTGGTCAGATTGCCAGTAACAAAAACTTACAGAAGGTGGACACGGGGGCGTGTCTGGTGAGCACGACCCCGTGTTGGGCAGAATTTAAACAGGAATCTACAAAAATTAAACAAACAGCAGGTCTGGGCGGTGGACACGGGGCGTGTCGGCTGGGCACGGCCCCGTGTGGACAATCTGCAATTATTTAAAACAGGTTTCGGCTTTCGGTTCTGCTTTCCCGGCTTTAGTAGCACTAATATTTAGTGCTTTAAGACTCGTAGGTACCTGTTTTACTTATAAACACCACACCAAAAATAACCAACATCCTAAATTACCATAAGTTCACCATTCACATCACAAACTAAAAAAAAATGCAGAAAATTAAAAGTGTTAAGAAAAGTAAATTGTTCAACAAGTGGCACGCAGGCCATTAAATTGTTTTTTGGGAGATAAAGGGTTAACCTGTGATGACCTCCAACCGTGTAATACCACCTCCAACTCCTCCAGCTCAATCCATGCCCTCATTGTAGGATCGTTTTACCGACCAAATGAGTCAATCAGAGGCAATACACAACTGTTTGAGAGGCGGAATCAAACAAACAGCTTAGAATCAGTAAGAATTGAGTAGAAACAGAGTATTTCACTTTAAAACAAGCTTCTCATTCAAAATATACTTGATTACACGACGGAATTTCAGCAGCACTTCGTGACACACTTCCTAATTCCGTATGAAATGAGAAGCACACATCACCTTTATATAGTCAGGAGATTCCTGTCACACCCCAACCGATGGCGGAAACATCGGGATGAGACGAACAAATCGCTCAAAAGCATCATAACACTATGTGACAATATAATTTACATCCAATTTCATTAATGACTAAAATTTGAATACATTGTTTCAAATAAAGACAAATTGCAACAACATTGTTTATTATTGAATGAGTATCTAAGTCCATCCAAACTTGATTTCTTCATCGTCTTGTCTAACAACCTGCAACATGTATTAAAATAAAATCAACAAAAGTTGGCGAGTATACAAGTTTGAATACATAGCATAATAGAATAAAAACTCAAATCCAACATGATTCATAATATGTGATTACTAGTATGCAATTTTGGCGTACAATATGATCAAACCCTAGAATACAACGCATAAAATAGCCTAATCCCCAATAGTTCAGCGGGGTGGTAATGTTTAACAATACCCAATAGAATAGCAGGCGGGGCGTTAATCCTATAGCGCTATAATTGTTAAGGTGGGCGAGCAAGTCAATGAGCATATAACGTTCCAAATCGTTCATAGAGCATACAAGAATAGCAAGTAAGTCACATTAGTTTCATGCTTCGTTCAAAGATTGAGTATGTTTAGTTCAAAAGTTGTTTGCATAGTTATACATGTTGCATCCCAAAGTGTAGAGGGGAAAAAGGGATCGAGTATACTCACATAATTGCTAAGTCTTCCGATTATCCAAGTACGACGAGTTGATTAAATTAGGAGATTGGAACACCGAGGTCACCCTATATGGGCAAACGATGGTGCATGAGTAAACGGAATTTTGACGGAGGATTTGAAGTAGAATTTAAAGTATAGCTAGACGATGGATAAGTATATATATAATTTTTTTTTACATATGTGTATTTTGTATAGTTTAAGATTTTAATTTAGGTTTATCAAAAGTATTATAGTAGTGTTGTCAAAAATAAATATACATTTATATATTTTATAGAAATTTACTAAATCCATTAGGCTCCGTTTTATAAAATTAATGCGTTTCGTTCCACGAAATTTTACGAAAAACGGGCAGAGTTTCCTCTGTTTTTGGACGATCCCGACAACCAAAGCGTCGTTTATTATTGTCAAAATTCATCAATTTAATAACAATGATAAATACGAAACGATAAAATTTAAGACTAATGTCTATATATATTCCACGTACGTTTACAATTTATAAGCGTTCGTTTTGCGTAAAAATTTAACATTAATATAAATAATATAAAGAACTTCAAAGCACTTAAGATTTTACCGAATCTGACCGATTTGACTGTTTGACCAGGTTTGACCCGAACCCAACACCGAGCCTGATGTTGACCAACAGTTGACCGACCTTGACTGCGTTGACTTATGTTGACCAGATTTGACTGAACCGAAATGAGTTCCAAACCTGCTGAACCGAGTTCACCCGAACAATTAAAACAATCGGACTTGAAACGAAACTTAACCAAAACAAACTGAAACGAAACTCGAATCAAAACTGACCTGAGCTGACCCGGTTTGTTGACCTGAAAACATCGAACATAACCTTAGATATGAACCGTATCGAACCGTCTTTGACCCGAATCCAAACCGTAACAAAACAGAACTGAAGGATCCGAGTTGAATCGCCTCCACGTCGCCTGAGATATCGCCGGTCGCCGTCAACCACCACTAACCACCGTCATCATCAACCAGCGCGAAATCCGTCGACACGAGTCATCTTTATCAGATTAAAAGAAAAAGAAACCATAATGAAAGAAGGAGGTGAGGTTTTACAGATTGAGCTCGTCGGATCGAGTCTCCGACTACCGCAGACGCCGCCGCACACGGCGGTTCTACCGTCTGCTCCGTCGTTCTCTTCTTATCTCATCTCTCTCTCTCTCTCTTGCACTCTCTCTCTCCCTTCTTTGTTGTACCATCGCCACCAGACTTGTGGTGGACAACCGTCCAGTAGCTCGGGGGGAGAAGGGGTGTGGCTGAAAGTTGAGTGGTTGCCGGGTTACAGGGGGTCCGAGCTGGGGTGTTGCAGGTGGGATTTGAAAGACACAGGAGGTGTAAGTGTGGGTTTAGGGTTTTCACTAGGAAGTAGATGGAGAAGATGAAGTGTCTGCGTGTTCTTGGTTATGTGGGTTCAAAATAAAAGAAAGAAGTGAAGAAGGCTTTTCTCAAAAAGTTGAAGGCAGGGGATATTTTGGGAGGAAACTAGATGGTGTCGGCTACAAAGAAAAAAAAAGATGGAAGAGGATTAGGGCTTCACTTCTCTTAAATAGTTAGGTTAAGTGTGGGTTAAGTGGGCTTGGGCCTAAGGCCCACAAGCCCAATCTCGTGTTTAGGTGGCCCGTAGTTCCTACGAGACCCGTTATCAAAACCCGAACACTTCGTAGTGTCATAAAATAATATTTTTGTATTTAAAATACAAAAATACGGTCTGTTGTCGTTTGTCGATTACAATTCGTTTCTCGATCCGATTTTGACCGTGGATTCCAAAAATAGAAAAAAAAAACGGACACGTATTTTCTAAAAATGGAAATACGAAAATACGGGGCGTTACAATTCCGTTTGAAATAACACAAGTCATTTCAAGCGGAATTAACACAACTAATTCCGTTTGAAATGACCATGTGTCATTTCAAACGAAATTACAATAAACAACCTTAAACTTTACATATTTGACACTTTTGACCCCTATACATCATGACCTAGACTTAAGACGTAGGCTATAGACATCGTGCACCAACAAACTCCCCCTTGAATATTGCCGGAGTCTTCAGTCTGTTCTTCATCTCTTTCTTCACAGCGACTTGAATTTCTCTTCCCTTGGCTTAGGCTTTTTCGACAGCAGCTTCCTAAGCTTCTCGTTCTCTTCAACCTTCTTCTTTTCCTCAGCGGCCATTCTTTGAATCATTGTATGCCTCAGCATGTTATCTTTATCTTCACGAGCCTTCCATTCTTTCTCAACCTTTAACTTCTCTTCTTGTTCAATCTTTCGCCACTTAGAATTCCATTTGTTGTCAGCATTAATACCCTTTTGAAAGCAAATGGATACAACTTTCTGAAATTGCATCGCTTGTTCTCTATCTTCAGCTTTAAACCATATCTTGTTCACAAACAAACATTCTATGTCTTTCGCAGAACAGTTTACCAGCCATAGAGGATCATACACAAAGATTTCTCTAACTTCATTTTCAGCCTTGTAAGTGATTACAGCTTCAGTCGAAAAACAGCTGTAAACCCAACATATAAAACCTTTATAAAACTCTTGTTCCATTTTCGGCACAGGGATATTCTTGATCACTCTAGGCTTCTTCACATGTAAAATTGTCTCTTCAACTCCAGTCACTGGATCTACCCTTTTAACTTTTTTCGAGTAATGAGGCTTCCAGTGCTTGAAGTTTTCCAACGATTCATACTTTATTAAACCCCACATAGGAACATCGTTCTTTCTGATTGGATAGTTCAATGTTCTAACCTTTGACAACTCTTCTACATCCCACCAGGGTAGGGACATAATATCATAAAGACGTTCAAAGTATTGCACACCATATTATCTCCGAATAGCATACGCATTAACTTGAGGCAGAAAGCCCCAGCTAATGATGTCACCAAGTGACACATCCCTGTCTCTCTTGTAGAACTTCAATGGACGCTTGAACTTTATTTCAGTGTCTTTACAGAACCATTTCTTGTGTTCTTCTTGCTGTGGATCTTTCATAGTACCATCAAAGTTCTTATCTTTTAGAATTTCATCAACTTTTCTCCTCAGTTCATCTCTGTTCTCTTGACTGAAAAACTCAACTAAAGTTGGAAAATCAGAAGTATCTTCATTCACACTTTCTTCATCAGTACAATCTTCAACCTCAACCCTATCATAGATGTCTGCCTCTTCAACATACTTGTACTCATAGTCAGGTTGTTGGTTGATATCAAACGCATTCAATTCATCCTCAAAATCAAACTTGAAATCAGGATCATCAATACTTGTCAACTCTATAATCTCAGCCATTGTATATGTATGCCTGATTTCACCTTCCTCTACTTCAGGCTCTAGACGCAAAATTAATTTTTCAACTTTATCAACATTTTGATCATCCACGTGCTCCCCTCACCTTCAGCATTTTCATGTTCTTCATTCACATCATCATGCATATAATCATCGACATTCTGTTCATTTGACGCTTCAGTAACTTTAACACCAGTACCTCCCTGATCATCGTCATCATCATCATCACTGTGACTGCTCGTAGAAAATACATCATCTGCATCATCCTTCTCACTTTCATCATTTTCCTCATCTTCATCATCTTCTTCATCTTCATTTAAAATATCATCTATCTCAACATCTTCTTCAAATAAGACAAACACCGCAGAGATAGGACGAGGATTTGGTATATCTGATAGAATGATTGATCTTTCTGTGACTCCAGAAGTACTTTCAAGATCCTTGCCTTTGTTCATCATCTGAGCATCAATTTCAGCTTGACGTTGAGCTCTAACTCCCCAATCTTTATTTCATCGAATTTCTGTTCAACAGTCTTTCCAAGCATACTCTCTAACACTTTGTTTATCATGTACAACTCGTGTTCTTTCTGTGCCTTGATAGCCTCTAACTCTTTGTTCTTCAATTCAAAATACTTATTCTGCTCATCACGTCGTGCTTTCTCTTCTTCTAGTTCTGCAACTTTGACTTTCAAAATATCAATCTCTGTCTGATCTGCTTCAATTTTCTTTAGCAACGACTTGTTCTCAGATTCAACTTTCTTAACACACATCTCTAGTATCTTTTCACGATCTACCAATCTTTTATTCTCAACCAACACATCATCCATCTTCTTTTCCAACTTCTTTACTTGCTCATCATTCACGAAACTGAAGTCACCAATCTCTTCTAGAGCAATATTTTCAGGAACACGTGGGAAATGTTTGAATCCAGAAGAACCCGGAGTGGTTTGTATCGGTGGTTGTGTGAATGGTGGTGTTTGAAGAATATGAGGTGAAGTGCTAATCGGTTGTTCATGTTGTGGTGATAGATGTGATGGTGGTGATGATGGTTGTGATGGTGATTGATGTGGTATAGGTTCAGGTGGTGGTGATAATGGTTTACTGGGTTCTTGTATTGGTTTCTTGTTCAGCAAAATCTTCAATGTCTTTGCCTTCTTTGGAGTAACCACACGTTTCCTTGCAGTTGCTTTCTTTTTGCCTCCAGAAGTAGGTGTCTGAACATCTTCAACATTTTCTTAAGAAGGAGTATACTTATCATCATCTTTTTCTTTTCTCTTTCTTCTTCTTAACTGTTTCTCCTTCTCTATCTCAGCTCTAATACGTTCTGCACGTTCATTTTCGTCAATCTCTGAATCAGATGAACTTGTTGTACTTTTGTCTACATCGTCACCTTCTTCATCACCACCTGCTTTCCCTTTTTCCAACTCATAATCAATATTTTCCAACACCTGTTCTATTGTAGGAGTTTCTGGATCTTGTTCCTTTTCAACATTAACTTCAGTTTCAGCTTCAGCTTCCTCCTCTGATTCATCAACAAGCAATGTCTTAGCAGCTTTCTTTTGATGTTTCTTAGGTTGTGATGAAGAACCCTCCTCTGCTTGAGCTTTCGGAGTTGCTTTCCTGCTCCTCTTTTTCTTTTCTTTCAGGAACCACTCATTTCTAGTTTCTTTGAAGCTTTCAAGTGCTTTGAGTTCATCTACGTAACTCTTCTCTTTCATTTCTTCCTCATTTCTCCAGTTCTGATGATTGACTGGATCTGGATCTTGATAATTGTTATCTTTGATGAAACCGAAGAATTCAGCTTTTGTAGTTGGCTCTGGATGATTAGGATGATATCTGGCCAATTGTTTAACAGAATCATTATCCATGTGAGATAAAACCAACAGATCATTGTTTTCATCTCTTTCAAGATCAGGATAGGCATGATCTATCATCATCTGAACAAAACGTGGATACACCCAAGTATTCCTTTTTGAAGTAATTTCATCTACCAAGTAATGAAACACAATCTTCGAAAAATTATACTTCTTGTTCAGAACGAGAGCTGTCACCATATTCATTTGATAATCTCTCATAGCATCATAACCTCCCTTCCTATGGCTTAGAGCCTGCAACACTGAGTGGATAAGAAATTTGTAGGGCTTTGAAAACTTTGACTTCAAGTAGCTAGCATTGTTCAGTGCACCAATATAACCCATCCTCAACATACAACCTTTTACCATCTTCTCTGGAAACATTGTAGGAGAATTTACATCATCAGGAAAATCCAACACTTCACGTACAAGTGCCTCTGAAATGATAATATGCTTTTCTTTACCATTTAGCTCAACAATTGAATTTATCACTTTGCTCTCTTCATCATAAGTTGCCTTTTCCCAAAAACGTTTGATATGAGATCTAAACACCAGATGTTGATTCGTCAAGGATTTTTGTATCGGCAGTCTTCTCATAAATTCCAAAATACTCTTGAACTCGGACAGTTTTGCAATCTTCTCCTCATCAAAATCACAACAAGTGTTGTGTAATGCATCAAACAACACGTTCGAAGGCTGAAAACAACATCAAACAATCAAATCAGACACTTAGAAAATTTTTCAACTCAAACATCATTCAAACGAAATCACACATACAAACGGAATCATACTTCATGCAGAATCACTTTCAACAGGAATCACTTTGAAATGAAATTACAAAATGTTTTCAAACAAAATTACTTGCAAACGGGATTACATGTTTTCAAACGGAATCACAGTATGATGAACTGTCAGTTTGAAACGGAATCACTTTTTCAAAAATGCTCTTTCAGGCGGAATTAAACATGTTATTTCGTTTGAAACTGTCAAAATCAACTCAAAAATTTTCATGATCTGATGATGAAATCAATCAACTGGGTTTGTTTATTTTCAAATTCCGAGCATGTGGGTGTCATTTTTATCCATTTTGCTCCATCAAACAACTCTAGATCTAAGTCTGAAATAACAGTTCAACGTTATTCAAACGGAACCAACAAATCTGATTCAATCACAACCCTAAGACTGATCTACAATGAATTCCGACCACACACACATGTTTATTGTTCATTTTAGTTAACATATAAACCCTAGATCTACGTTATTGTTCCAGTTCATCGCCGACACACAAAATCAGATAAGTTCTGGTTCAAATCAACCAAATTTCTCACCTTTACCATGTTTATAGTTGAGCAAACCAACTAAAAACAAGATTCTAACAATAATCGAGCAGTATAACGGCTGTAAATCGATGATTTTGGGATTTCACTTGAAATCGCCTTGTGCAGTGAGTTGAAACGGAATCAGGAACAATGAACTTTTCAAGCGGAATACCTCCGCTATTTATAGACGAGCTAATTCCGTTTGAAATTGCCACATGTGAGTTCAAGCGGAATCACCACTCAAACGAGATTACATGTTCAAGCGGAATTATGATTTTCAAGCGAAATTACTTTTTCAAATTTTAACTTTTTACCTTTTTGAGATTTTACCGACACACCCAGTTAACCAAGTCCAAGTTTAGTGACCCTGGTCAACTGTTCAGTCTACCAAGTCCAAGTTAATGACCCTGGTTGACCAAATTATGAAGTTGCTGACTTTCTGAAACAATTTTAAGTTCAAGTTAATGAACTTTTAAACTTTCAAGCAATTACCGATCACTTTTTCAGCAATCTTCTGCTTACCCAACCCTCATGATCCAGACATGTTTAGCACATAAGACTTTGATCATCTGTTCCCCAACGTTCGTTGTCGAAAATAAGATGAAAAGCAAATCTTTTTGGAATTTTGAGTATGATAAGCAATAAACTGTACACACAATATTTTTGTGAGTGTGTTAGGGGATCATACCAGCTGCCGACGAGATACAAGTACCGTTAAGCTTAGATTACATTTATAGTATTAAACAGTTTGCATTGATTGCCGATATACTGATCCTCTTAAATTATCACACAAAGTTCAATCTATTCAGGATACGGATTTAGTGTTTTAAGGCTTAACTTTTATATGTGTACCACCTCAGAATATACTCCCGTATCCAGATCCCAATATTCAGTCTTACAGGTGAGTATACCTAGATGATATCTGTAAGGGGTTAAATGCGAAGGCCGTGAGAGCTCAGGTCAGAACTTCCGTTCAGCAGAGAGATGACGGCTTCGACTTTTGGTGGGTTCCCTTTAGAGAATCTTTTTTACAACAGCACATGATTAGCATTTTTCAACGTTTCATCATTTTTTATGCTGGGGGGGAGCTTTTATTTCAAGCAGCGTAAAGTATTCTCCGGGGACTAGGCCATTGCTTCCGCAAAATCAGAAGTCCCGGGATAATACCCCAGATATCACTAAGTATAAAGACCTAGTATCTCAGAAAGAGGGACCTTTCAAACAAGATTTCGGGGGTTACCCATATATCCGAGAGATGTTCCCCACATAAAAGCAAGAAATTTTATGTTTATATCCCGAACAAACCTACTAAATGTGTAAAAACCTATCGGCATATCATCTGCAAGACTGCTTAACACATATTTACTTTACATTTCTTTAGCGTACTGCATCTGTCTAGCTGATGTACTATCATTTCCCCATTTTACACAAACTCATTTTTACTTTTTAAATGTTTTTGGATTTTGAAATTTTATCATGTTTTTGTATTTTTCTGCAAACTTTCTCCCCCTAAAAACAAAAACATATTTTTGTGTTTTTGGTTTTATCAAAAGCAGAAAATAAACTGTACAAAAACTTGACAACATAACGTGGATCACATCAGATCACCGTCCTCCTCGGCTTCACACTCGATAACCCTCCCAGAAAACAGATTTTTCATCCCGTTTAATTTCAAAAGATAGTGAAATCTCTTTCTATCAAAAGGTTTTGTATAAAAATCAGCCTTCTGTTCATCGGTGTGTATATATTCTATTCGGATCAACTTCTTCTCGTAGCAATCACGGATGAAGTGATACCAAATTTCAATATGTTTAGTTTTGGAGTGGTGAACCGGGTTTTTCGTTATGTTAATAGCCGCTTCATTGTCCACAAAAATCGGTGTGTCCAAGAACAGCAAACCAAAGTCTCGCATCTGCTGTTGGATCCAAAGGATCTGAGAGCAACAGCTCGAGGCCGAAACGTATTCAGCCTCGCAAGTAGAGAGCGCTACTGAGGTCTGTTTCTTGCACTGCCAAGTGACTAATCGATTTCCGAAGAACTGACAGCCTGCAGTGGTGGACTTAGCATTTTGCTTACAGCTACCAAAATCTGAATCAGCAAAACCTGTGAGAGAAAAATCGCCAGACTTAGGATACCACAAGCCGATGCTTGGGCAGCCTTTCAAATACCGTAAGATGCGTTTCACGATCGTCAAGTGTGACTGGCG
The DNA here is from genome assembly GCA_030545235.1 of Helianthus tuberosus. Lineage (NCBI taxonomy): Eukaryota > Viridiplantae > Streptophyta > Magnoliopsida > Asterales > Asteraceae > Helianthus > Helianthus tuberosus. The sequence goes on from CM060393.1 coordinate 153,159,919, forward strand.
TGGGCTAGACTGATATCGGGCGCATAAACACGTCGGATACATGATGTCCAGGCGGGAAGCAGTAAGATACATCAAAGATCCAATCATTGACCGATAGAGTGTCTCTTCCACTTTCTCTCCACTCTCGTCTGGGCAAATCCCGTGATTCTGAGCTAGGGGGGTTGATGCTGGACTAGATCGAGCCATGTTGAACTTTTACAGAACATCGTTCACATATTTAGTTTGATGAATAAAGATTCCTTCGGGCATTTGCTCCACCTGCAGCCCTAGGAAGAACTTCATCTCCCCCATCGAACTCATCTCGAACTTCTTCTTCATTACATTCTCAAAATCTTTACACAAGTCGTCATTTGTCGAACCAAAAATGATATCATCGATGTAGATCTGCACGATTAAGAGATGGCCTGCAACTTCCTTTGTGAACAGAGTGCTATCAACTGTCCCTCTGGTGAACCCGTTGGCCAGCAGATGTTGGGAAAGCATCTCATACCAGGCTCTTGGGGCCTGGTGTAGTCCGTAAAGCACTTTATCCAGAAGATAGACTTTGTTCTTGTGTAGTGGATCAGTGAAACCCGGTGGTTGTCCCACATACACTTCTTCTTTGATTTTTCCATACAGGAATGCAGATTTCACATCAAGTTGGTAGACTTTGAATCCTTTCCACGACGCGAACGCCAGGAAGATCCTAATAGCCTCAAGTCTAGCAACAGGCGCATAAACTTCATCATAGTCAATGCCTTCTTACTGACTGAATCCCTGTACTACCAATCGTGCTTTGTTTCGAACAATGACTCCTCTATCATCTCTTTTGCACTTGAATACCCACTTTGTCTTTATCAGCTTCTGGTTTTCAGGAAGGTCTACTAATCTCCAAACACCCAATTTCTCAAACTGCTGCAGCTCATCCTGCATAGCGTTCACCCAGCTGTCTTCAGTCAAAGCTTCCTTATATGTTCTGGGTTCAATCTGCGATATAAAACACTTAAGTGAGAATTCTTCCTGTAAAGGAGCAACAGAAGTATTAAAACAAGTAAGTGCTCTGTTGATCTGATCCCTCGTCTTTACTCCGCTCTGTAGATCACCAATAATCTGCTCTGAAGGATGATAAGACAAAGTTCTTGACATTGCAGTGTCAGGCACATTTACTTCCGACTGCAAGTTCGTTATATCTTGATCACCGGTGTGATCCTCAGCTTCTGTAGTAACAACATTTGGTTCCCGTCAAAAGTCGGACCGGATTCCGATTATCAAAAGTTGGAGCTGGTTCTTCTGGGTCTTCGTGTGTCGTTCCACTTGGACCGGCCTCGTGATCATTAGTACCCACGTCGGGTTGAGAAACTACTAACGGTCTTGGCACCTGATCTTGTGAATCAGATTGTTGCTGTTGATATAACATTACGAGTTCCTCGATACTTGGCTCAGTCGGAAGTTGGAAGGACTCCCAGAGTTTGTCATAATCGAACAGGAATCTTTTTCCGGGAAGTTGTGGTGGAGCAGTATGCTTCTGACAATCCACATGCTGAACTTGAATTATCTTCCCTAGGCAAGGTACGAACACTCTCTTCAGCGGGCTCGCGTAACCTACAAAGAAACCCTCATTAGATTTTGCACCAAATTTTCCATCTTGATCTATAAAAGTACATGGAGATCCAAACGGTTCCAAAAACTTCAATTTTGGTTTGTAACGATGAAGAAGTCCAAAACACGTTTTCTTGAATTTCTTTACTGTCAGAACGCGGTTCAATGTATAGCACGCTGCAGCATCTGCTTCACTCCAGAAAAATATTGGCAACTTGGAATCAGCAAGAATTGTTCGAGCTGTTTCAATCAAGGTGCGATTCTTTCTTTCAGCTACACCGTTCTGCTGTGGAGTGTATGGTGCACTGAATTCTTGAAGAATCCCTTTTTCATTACAGAACTCGAGCAAGCGATTATTCTTGAACTCCGTTCCATTATCACTTCGTATTCTCCTGATCGCAACTTATACAGCGTTTCCATCTTCTTGAACAAGATCATCAACGACTCAAAAGTTTGTCTTTTCTTTCCATGCACACTACCCATGAAAACCTTGTGAAGTCATCAGTAACCACCAGACAGTATAAGTCTCCGCTAACGCTTTTTACATTGACAGGCCCGAACAAGTCCATGTGCAACCTTTCAAGCGGGACTCTGATTGAATTCAGCAACTTCTGTGGATGCGACTTCCTCGTTTGTTTTCCTTTCTTGCACTCTATACAATCATCATTTAAATGAAAACTTTTAAGATTCACACCTTCAACTAAATCTTTGTGTACAAGAAAGTTCATTTTACGCACATGAATGTGGCCCATCTTTCGATGCCCCATTTTCGACTCTTTTTCAGTCGCTTTGGTTTTCGTCACAAAACATTGTTTCTAATGATCTGTTGTTGTTGCGACACTCATATCAAGAATATACAAGTCATTTTCTCGTGGAGCTCGCAACAACACCATGTCTTCAGGAATTTTGAAACCAGATTTTAAGACTAAACATTCATTTTTAGTGAAATGTACTGTAAAAGACTTGTCACAGATCTGTGAGATACTCAGCAGATTGTTTTCAAGTTCGATTATATAGTTCACTTTATCAAACGTATTGACTCCATTCGTTAGATTCCCTTGACCAACTATCATGCCACCCTGATTCCCAGCAAATCCCACATATCCTCCATTGAGAGATTTGACGTCATAGAGCAATGCCAGCATTCCGGTCATGTGCCTTGAAGCTCCACTGTCCATGATCCATTTCGAGATAAACGACCTCGGCAGCCCCTGCAACCATTAAAGCAATTTATTCAAACAACGACGCCCATGATTTCTTTACATTCGGAATACTTCCAAACACAAAATCACAATCTATTTCAACTTTCGGAATACTAAAAATGACATTTGGAACCACGGGTTTAACCTTTGATTTTAAATCTTCCTTCTTAATCGGTGGAAACTCTTCAAGTAACTTATCAAGTTCAAATTCAAGTTTATCCACATCATTTTCAAAAACTTTTGGTTCAGTTTTTAAAACATTCTCCATCTTCTTTACTTCAGCTGACTGTTTTGGTTTTGCCACCCATGATTGGTTTTCAAAAACTTTCATCTTTGGATAAATTTTTGAAGTCTTTTGGATTTTCGGAGATTCACCAATCTCAAAAGTTGATTACGGCTTTTCGTCGGACTTCAAAGATTCTCCTCTTTTCAAGATTCGAACGGGGGAAACCATGGGTTTTTTACCCTTTTTATCAGTTGGAGTTTTAGGTCTGAGTTTTTGCAAAACAGGTTTTTCAAGCTTTTTCATGCATTGCTTGGCCATGTGACCAATTTCATTGCAGCGGTAACAAATTCTTTTGTCATATTCGACAAAAGTTGATTTGTAGGTCTCTTCTCTCAACTTCTTCGCTGCATTGAAATCATCAATGGTTTTTTGACTGAAATTATACTCCTTTTCAGCATCAACACTGGGACCAACAACAAAAACATCACTCATCTTCTCTTTTGGCTTGACATTCTTAACCATCTTCTTTTCAAAACCAATACCTTTGTTTTTAAAGTTGTTACCATTTCTTTGGTTAGAACCATTTTTGCCCACCCAATCCTTTTTCACAGGGTTGTCCGACTATTGTTTCACAAAAGATTTTTTAGGTTTTGAAAAGAACTCGTTGTTATTTACCTCAGAAATGTCAATCTCGACCAATTTAAACACCTTTTCAACATTCTCAATTCTTGCATTTTGGAGCGGATACTCAAAATCAGAGTAAAGTTTGTCAGTTCCAACCATTGTGTAAACCACAATGATTGGATCATCATTCGCGACTTTCACAGTCTCAAACTCCGAGTTATCACTTTCTTCGTCTAACACTTGGTCAACAACGGTTTTGATCACCTGTGACTCATTGTCAGTGTCGGACGGAGAGAATGTAACATCAATACTCTTAGGTAACTCATTCTCAATGGTTTTCAGTTTGAGGTTCAAAGCAGCTTCCACCCCATCTGGATACTGAGTGTAATGACTCCACATTGGGGGTGGAACACTGTTAAAGACAGGTGTTGCATCTGGTTGTTGCGGGACAATATGTTCAATCACCTATGAAGATGCAACATAACTCATCAACTTCTTATCAATTCTTTCATTCTCAATTTTTGTTAACTCTAATTCCTTTTTTAATGAAGCAATCGTGTCCAAATGAAAATTGATTTCTATTTGTTTATCAAAAACTGTTGATTTTAATAATTTTGTGGCTTTATCGTTTTCAAGACTCTCTTTTTGAATCATTTTGATAGATTTTGCCAACTTGTCATAAGCTTCTTTTACTTCACTTAGATCAAATTTAATCTCATCAGTGTATTGTTTCAATTCCTGAAACTTTTTGTCTTTGTCAAGACAATCCATGCATGGTTTTGAACAGTTTTTGCATGAAGTTTCAGACATTGAATCAATTTTTTCAACAATCTTTTCCTCTTGATTAATTTTACCATCCTGTTTACCGACATTATCAGACTCTGACTCAGACACTCCTTCTGATTAGATCTCCTCACTTTCGGATTTCCCGTCAGACTCCTTTTGACCTAACTCTGTTTTGACCGACACTTTTTCAACTGACTCAGTATCAACAGACTCTGGTTTTACAGATTCTGTGTCTACCTCTTTTAGTTTTGCCATCAAGGCTTTATCAGCAATCTCTTTCAGTGTCTCTTCGGTCATTTCTTTGGAGACATCAATTATCTCTTCAACAGGAGCTTTCTCAACATCATACTTTGGGCAAAATCCGGTTGTTGGCTCACTGAAAAAACCAGTAAAAGAATCAAACACATTAGGAGGCATAATTGATTTTAAAGAACTAGCTAAAACCTCCTGTTCGGATTGATAATAGTAGACTTCTGCAGCAACTTCTTCAAGATCAACCAAACTCTCTTTAGACATATCTTCACTAACAACCTCTGTTTCAACAACACTATCTGGTTCCTCCACAATCTCAGCCATCATTGCTCTACCCTCACTGCCAGGGATATACTTATCCCAACTGAAACCTTCAGCTACCTTTTCATCATCTTGATTAACTATGAGAGCTTTTTCCGTCTTGTTTTCGATCTGAGGTCTTTGAACGATAGGTTGTTGATTTGTCTTGTGATAGATTGCCTGTCTGTAATAATCGTTGGTAAATGGATTTTGGTGGTTGTTGACCTCTCTATTCGGACACTCCCGCTTAAAATGCCCTTCTCTTTACATCTGAAACAAGTCACTTTTGACTTATCAAAACCAAGCTTTTGATCCGGTCCTGACAAACTGTTTCGACCCGTAATCTCCACAAACCTTTGGGCTCTTCTTACCAAACTAGCCATTCCCCATTTAATGTCAATCAGCTCTAGCTCCTCTGGATCGATTTGATCGTAATCCTCCTTTGTCATGTCTGGATTACCGATCCTCCCAGCTACCAAACTCTCATATGACTCAAGAACAGAAGCTAACAGTGCGATGTGTTGCTTTGCAGCTGCTTCTGTAAACTCTTGTCCATTTTTGATGTTTACAGCAATGTTACAATGTATCCCAGAAACATAACCCTGATTGTTCGAGTTTGATGAGCTCTGTGGAGTCACTTGTTCGGGAACTTTGGGATTTGGCTCATAACTTGCAAACGGTGAAGGCTTGTTGTTGCTTGATGTACTCAATGAAGCATCGGAAGTTGAATCTGCACTAAAAGCTGTCTGCACTTTTGGACTTAAGTTTGATGTTGCTGGAATACTACCTTTGTAATACAGAGAGACATCTTGTTAAACATTGGAAGAATTCATCTGTCTAATCTTTGTTAACTCTAACTCATGTGCTTTGATACCAACATATTCTGAACTGTTTTTCAACACCAGCAAATAAGTACCCCATTCATCGTATGGTAATGCATCTGCCAATTTATCGACCCACTCCTCATTAGTCTTGGCTATCTCCAATCTCTTCATCTCCACAACTAGATGGCAGTATCTTTCAATCAATTGTTTTGTAGTTTCACCTTTTATACCAGTGAAGATGTCAAACTGTTTCTTTATCAAAGCCTTTTTGCTTTTGATCATGGACACACTCCCTTGAAACTTTACTTTCAGCGACTGCCAAATGGATTGTGAATTATCATCATGTTGCAACAACGTCAAGATATCCTCTTTAATCGCCTGTTGAAGAATACTCATCAACTTTTTCTCAGCTTTGAAATCTTCTTGTTCAGTTTGTGTCAAACTGCCAATCACCTTCTCAAGACCCAAACCATCCTTAGGAGGAACATATTGCGATTCGATCTTCATCCAACACTCGAAATGGTTGGCTTGTACCCATGTTTTAAATCTTCCAGACCACCCAGAATACTCATCGATATTCATCAATTTAGGTGGTTTCTGCATCGTACCCAACTCATTCTCCATATTCACGTTTTGAACTATACTAGCTGGGTTTTGTGCTGCTGTCATTCCACCGCCGGCAAAGAAGTTATAAAATTCTTGATTGTCCATTTTTATAAATCAGATTACGGAAAAAAATTTCAAGTTTTGAAAACAGACTTTTCAAGAGAAATTACACAAACCGGACTTTCAAACGGAATTACGAACAAGATGGACCTTTCAAACAAAATCAAACCATTTCACACGAAATTAGGCTTGAATCGGAATTAGTTTTCAACTGAGATTAGCCTTTTCAAACGAGATAATACTTTCAAACGAAATAAGATGAGATTTCAAACGGAATTAACCAAAGACCTGATTTCAAACGGAATTAGCCAAACTTTTCAAACGGAATTACCTTTTCAAACGGAATAAGTAATTTCGTTTGAAATCACATCAACTTTTCAAGCGAAAATAGTTATTTCAAACGAAATAACATCAGTTTTTCAAGCGGAATTAGTTGGCTCGTTCAAACGGAATCAGGTTTTTGGTCCATTTTTAACACTTTTACTTTGAATTTTGATCCGATTCTCTCAAGGGTTTGTTGAAACAGTGTTTCACACACAATATTAGAAATTCAGTCCATTTTGTCCGTTAAATTGTCCAGAAGTCCAAGAAAGTGTAGAAAAAAGCACTGATTCAAGTGTATTGACTCATAACTGGCTCTGATACCAATTGTAGGATCGTTTTACCTACCAAATGAGTCAATCAGAGGCAATACACAACTGTTTGAGAGGCGGAATCAAACAAATAGCTTAGAATCAGTAAGAATTGAGTAGAAACAGAGTATTTCACTTTAAAACAAGCTTCTCATTCAAAATATACTTGATTACACGGCGGAATTTCAGCAGCACTTCGTGACACACTTCCTAATTCCGTATGAAATGAGAAGCACACATCACCTTTATATAGGCAGGAGATTCCGTTTGAAATGACACAAGTCGTTTCAAGCGGAATTAACACAACTAATTCCGTTTTAAATGACCATGTGTCATTTCAAACGAAATTACAATAAACAACCTTAAACTTTACATATTTGACACTTTTGACCCCTATACATCATGACCTAGACTTAAGACGTAGGCTATAGACATCGTGCACCAACACTCATCATCGTCATCATCCCCTCCTTGGCCCGCCATGTACTCCCGGATATTGCCGATGTCATCCTGTATGTCGGAGATGTTTCTTTCTATAACTCCGACCCGGGCGTATGTGTTGCTGGCCATGTTGTAGGTGTTCCAGGTACACATGAGATTTTCCTGCAATAAATCATGTAAACTTTGAAAGTTAGAAAAACCACCTCCTTGAGAGGAGGATTGGCCCGGATCACCCTGAGGCTGGTAGTGGTACTGGGGAGGAGGATGGATATGTGGAGCGTGTAGGACGAGAGCTTCTTGAGGGTTCCATGCATGCCCTTGAACTGTCTGAAATCTGATCGTCCCGTCATCCGCTTCGTTGATTAAGTTCATGGATCGGCATATGACAAGGTCCACCTTCCTCGACCATGGGCCCTTTTGAAAGGACCTCAGCATCTTTTGCACAAAATGTTTGAAGAGGCGGTAAATCCACCTTCCAAAAAGGATAGGAGTCGGGGGAGTGGCAAGTCGGTTCAAGTGCATGTTGCGAAGTAGCAGGTATGGAACAACGAGGTTGATACTGTTGTGAATGCAATGGAGGACTAGTAGATCGCGCAACCCTACAACACCACCGCTGTCGTGTCTTTGGCAAAGAGAGTAACTGAGGACCCTGTGGATGTAGCGGTAGAGAGGGTCCCTCAACAGTGTGCTCTTGGTTTGGCTCGGGTTATAGTGTCCCTCCCTGATCTGAGCCCAAGCAGCTTGGCGTTGATCTTCTGGAATTTCACGGAGGCCACCAGTGTTCTCTTCATCTCCAGCACCCTCTTTCAAATATAACCCGATGATTACCCCAAATTGTGCAATCGAAATTGAGTACACAACCCCTGCATAATGGAATTCTACCCCCTCATTGTCAAACGGGTCGGCTCTTGTCTTGAAAGCAAACGTGTTGTAAAATTCCATGTTATATTCATGCACGGAGTGAAGCCGAGTGCAAAGAGCTGCTCATAGAGGGCCGGTAACAAGGTTGTTGAAGCGGTCTATTTGGCCTACTGCTTCTAGAGTATCTAAGCAAATTTGTCGGGGATTTTCTTCGAGCCTAGTCTTGAGTACCTCGTACCGCGCTTGAGCAGCCAGCTCACTAGCATTGAATCTGGTAAATCTCTTGGCCATCTGAAAGAAAACACCAAACAATTAGCACGAAACAGTAAAATTTTCAAAGAAAACTGAAAACAGTCAGCTGAACACGACCTCGTGTTCAGCGGACACGCCCCATGTTCGCCTGAAATTAACTGGACACGCCCCCGTGCTCAGGCGTCTGTTTCCCAAAAATCCCACTTTTCGACCCGGTCCTGAAAACTTGAAAATTTTTGGTCCAGTAGGGGCGGTTTTCCCCGAAAATGAAACCCCAAGTGCCGTTTTTCCCAAAACAAACCGTTTACCCCTTCAATTTCATCTTTTTCGGTTCAAAAACAAGGGTTTGAGGTTTTTGTGAGAAATCGTGCAAATCTACAAACAATACAAGTTGATTTACTTCCTATAACATGTATCTATACTAATGCTAACAAATCTAAGCAAAAATTTGAGGTTTGATTCGGTTCAAGTTAAAGAACCCTAGATTTTTCCCCAAATTTTTTATGTTAAACTACATGCAAGTGATTAAACTAACTAATTATGATGATAGAATCATACCTTGACGTTGTTAGAAGTCGGGGAAACGTTGAAATCTGCAGAAAAATTCACCGGAACCAGAGAGTTCTTAGGGAAACGGGGGGTGTTGAAATGAGAAAATGAAAGAAAAAGGCGTTTTATCCCAGACAGTTGCGCGGACATGGCCCCATGGGCGGGCAAGTTTTAAATTTTGTTTTAGTTCTCATGTGAGTGCCCTGTTTCCCGAAACTTGGTTTTAGAAATCTTACCGATTTAGATGTTTTCCCGATGTTCGTAACTTACAAGATATGATGTCGATGCTTGAACCTTCGTTTCATTCTTCGGCCGCTTGTAGCGAGATTTCTTCCTCTTCATTCTCAATAAATCCTTGATAGAGCTTAAGCCGTTGGCCATTGACTTTGAATGGGATCCCATTCCGAGATTTAATTTCAATTGCACCGTGCGGAAAAATGTGGGTGATGGAAAAAGGTCCTGACCACCTAGACTTTAATTTACCAGGAAATAATTGAAGTCGTGAATTAAACAATAGAACTTGAGACCCAGTGATAGACCCCATACCTTGTTAAAAAAAATTCAAGTTGATGGTTACAAAAATGGGTACCTCTATCACTTATTAATGCTTTTGGAGTTCAAAAACGAGAGAATAAGCGTTTCAGAAATCTTACCACAACCCTTCCATCGTTTGTTGGAAGTGCCTCGGCCTCGGCCCATTTAGACAAGTAATCTACCGCCACAAGTATATATTTGTTTCCTTTTGACGGTGGGAAAGGTCCCATAAAGTCGAGTCCCCACGCATTAAAAATTTCACAAATAAGAATGTCATTTTGTGGCATTTCGTTTTTTGAAGAAATATTACCTGATCTTTGGAAAGCGTCACATGTCTTGATAAGACTTTGAGCGTCTTTGTAAATGGTTGGCCAATAAAATCCTGAATCAAATACCTTTCGTGTGGTACTAGCGACACCATGATGTCCTCCGTATGGACCTTCATGACAATGGCGGAGAATTCTTCTTGCTTCACTACCATGTACGCATCGACGGATGAGTTGGTCGGCACACATGTTGAAAAGATAAGGATCTTCCCAAAAATAATGCTTTACATCGGCAAAGATTTTTTTCCTTCGATGATGCCACCATCCTTTTGTGACTATACCGCTAGCTAAGTAGTTAGCATAGTCGGCGTACCATGGCTCTTCTCGATATTCCACCATCTCTAGGGACTCCGTTGGGAATTTTTCATTGATGAGCTCGTCCCTAGTTGCCTCCAAAGCTGGGTCTTCCAGGCGGGAAAGATGATCTGCCGCGGTGTTTTCTGCTCCTCTTTTGTCTTTTATTTCAATGTCGAATTCTTGGAGGAGTAGAATCCACCGAATCAAACGTGGTTTAGCATCCTGTTTCTTAAAGAGATAACGAATGGCTGCATGGTCTGCATAAACTATCGTTTTAGAAAGAACAAGATAAGAACGAAATTTATCAAAAGCAAATACCACAGCTAGTAATTCTTTTTCTGTTGTTGTGAAATTTTCTTGTGCATCATTAAGTGTTTTACTAGCGTAATAAATTTGGTGAAAATGCTTATCTTTTCTTTGTCCCAAGACAGCTCCAACTGCAAAGTCACTTACATCACACATGATTTCGAAGGGCACTTTCCAATCAGGCGCTATCATGATAGGTGCATTGACTAGCATTTCTTTTAGTGTTAAAAATGATTGGTTGCAATCCTTGTCAAAGATGAAAGGGGCATCTTTTTCAAGTAATTTTGTTAGAGGTCTTGAGATTTTTGAAAAGTCTTTGATAAATCGTCTATAAAATCCGGCATGCCCTAGGAAACTTCTGATAGCTCTAACGGAGGATGGGGGTGGTAATCTAGAAATAATGTCTATATTTTCTCGATCAACCTCCATTCCTTCGCTTGAGATTTTATGACCGAGTACTATTCCATCCATTACCATGAAATGGCATTTTTCCCAGTTAAGGGCGAGGTTAGTTTCCTCACATCGGGATAGCATTCGTTCAAGGTTATCGAGGCATTGGTCGTATGAATCTCCAAAGATAGAAAAGTCGTCCATGAAGTCTTCCATTGTATTTTCTAACATGTCATGGAAGATGGCCACCATGCAACGTTGAAAGGTTGCGGGGGCATTACATAGACCAAAAGGCATGCGTCGATAAGCAAAAGTTCCGTAGGGACATGTAAATGTTGTCTTTTCTTGGTCTTCGGGTGCTATCGGTATTTGAAAGTAACCTGAAAAACCATCTAAGAAATAGTAAAATTTGTGACCGGATAATCTTTCTAACATTTGATCAATAAGAGGTAAAGGAAAGTGATCTTTTCTTGTTGCCTCATTTAATCGACGATAATCTATACATACTCTCCATCCTGTGACGGTTCTTGTTGGTATTAATTCATTTTTCTCGTTAGTTATTACCGTCATACCTCCTTTCTTTTGAACTACTTGGACGGGACTTACCCAAGGACTATCGGAGATTGGGTAAATGAGTCCAGCGTCAAGTAATTTGATGACTTCGTTTTTAACCACTTCTTGGATATTTGGATTTACTCTACGTTGTGGTTGTATTACCGATTTATAATCATCATTCATTAAAATTTTGTGCGTACACATGGAAGGATTTATTCCTTTAATATCTACAAGCTTCCAAGCGATCGCGTTTTTGTGTTTTTTCAAAAGTGTGATTAATTTTTCTTTCTCTAAACTAGTTAATTTTGATGAAATAATTACAGGTGATTTACCATCTTTGTCGAGAAAAGCATATTCCAAACCTTTTGGAAGTTCTTTGAGCTCAAGAGGTGGGTCTTTAGGAGACTCCTTATTTGGTTGCTCATTTCGGTCAAGAACCATAAAGGTTTGTTCTATGGCGACCTCTTCTTCAACAAAGTGGTCAGTTTCTTCTCTTGTATCGGGTGGTTCATCTTCATCTTCAATTAGGGGGTCATCATTGCCGAATGGATATTTCATTGAATGCTCAAGATCGACACTTTTTTTGAATGCCCCTAATTGAATAGGTAGATTGTTATACTTCCGATTTTTCAAAGCTTCGTGGGTCTTAACAAAAGGTCGTCCCAACACTAGTGGAGCGTCATCAAGGATGACGAAGTCGGTTGGGATTACCAATTGATTGGACTGGACCAACACATCCTCAACTATCCCTATTGATTTTATTATTTTCCGATTAGATAGAAAAATGGGTATTTGAAGTGGAGAAAAATCACCAATACTTAATTTTTCGAAAATGTAATTTGGCATTATATTAACACAAAGATCTTTATCAATTGTAATATTACTAATAAAGAAATTTTGAAAAAAAACATGGAACCGGTGTAATGTTAATTTCAAATGGGTCTTCTTTTATTAGCGTAGTTTGATCATTTGTCAACTTAATGCTTACCGTTTCGTCAATTTTAGTGTTAGTGTTTAACTCTTTTAAAAACTTTGCATGAGTGGGTATTAAACAATGATTTTTCAAAAGAAGGTGACAAGAGATTAATTTCTTTAAAATTAGACTCTTCTTGAATTTTAACGTTTTCGGACTCACCTTTTTCGTTGTTTAACTCATGTATCGGTTTTTCACATTCTTGTTCTTCCATTTTTACCTTTTCGACTGTCTCTTCTTTATTACAAGTTAATTCTTCCCTTGCGCGGGCTTCTTTTATATAGCGCTCAATAGTTTTAAGGTGTTCTATTATCTTTTCGGCTATGGGTGAAATAGTTGGTGGTTTGTCAAATTGAGTTGAATAAGTATTTTCAAAGCTTGAATTCGGAAGTTCGATCCTTGGCTTCTCATAACACTCATATGAGGTAGATGGTTCACACCATTGTTCCTCATTGTAAGTATATGATGGATAAGGGTCGTAACTTTGTTCTTCATAATACTCATATGAGGTGGGTTGTTCACGCCATGGTTCCTCATAGTAAGCATATGAAGATTGAGGCTCATATCTTGGTTCCTCAAAGTACGAGTATGAAGGCTCATACCTTGGTTCATCAAAATATGAGTATGAGGGAGAAGGTGCATACCTTGGGTCTTCATAGGATTTATATGAAGTTGATGGCTCGTACCTGGGTTCCTCATAGTAGTTGTATGAAGTGGATGGTTCAAAGAGGTCACAATATTGTACCGAATGAGGGTTACCACAAATGGTGCAATAGTCTTCCCTATAATCATCCTCCTCATAGTGGTAGTTGTAATCTCCTGAGTATTGATCCACAAGAATCACTCAGCATACCACAACAGAGTCTCGGGACCAGAAAACAAAAATAAAAACAGAAACAGAGGCTGGACACGGCCCCGTGTTCAGCGAGCATGGCCCGTGTTCAGGTTCTGTATTTGGGCGTTTTAATAAAAGTGACAGGTTTTGTGCAGCACGGGGGCGTGTTCAGTGAGCACAACCCCGTGTTCAGACTCTGTATCTAGGAGTTTTAAAAAAAATATGCAGCGCCCCGTGTTCAGTCTACTGTAAATGCAAAAACTAACTAAAATGCAGAAAAATGTGCGCATGATTTAAAAAGGTTTTGAAAAACTGATTAGGCCGTTGATTTTAAGCTTTCTTAAAATCCTTGTGTCCCCGGCAACGGCGCCAAAAACTTGATGCGTGTGTAGCGTTATACAGTTTCAGTTATATTTTAAGCCCTTTTTTAACACTTTAGTCAAGTTTTACTAACACTAAACACACATATGGGCAAGTGCACCCATCGTGAACGTAGTATAGCATTGGTAAGATACCGAGGTCGTCCAAGGACACAAGAGCTTTTAGTACCGGTTTATCCTCAACGTCTAATCAAATCAAAAGTTTAGAAAAAGTTTTAAACATGAAAATAAAAACTAAAAGTGCTGAAAAATAAAAATAAAAATAAAAATAAAAACAGATAGACAAGATGAATCACTTAGATCCGACTCGCCTTTAGTGTAACCTTTGATGATTTCTGCACTTTTGCACTTTTTAAGAGATTATCTTAGTTATAGTAGTAGGCCCCTCTTTTGAAGGTGACATTACCCTCAACCCATTAGTTTGAGTCAGCAAGGATACAATCTTAAAGGGTCGGAGTATTGAAAGATAATTAATTAAGTTATTAATGCGTATTGTTGTAGGCCTCTCTTTTGGAGGTGACGTTACCCTTGGCTAAGTGGTTTGAGTCAGCAGGGATACAATCCCAAGTAGCCGGGTTAATATATTAATAGTAGTTTACATATGAGGGGATCAAGCCATTCGCACCCCTGCCATCCAATACCAGTGGGTATTGAAGGAGGTCCTAGTAAGCTTGACCTAGGTCCCTGCAGGATCTATACACTGAACAAGGCAAGAACCTTACCAAACCATTCCCTTAACCCCTGACCAGGTAGCCAGCATATCTCTATATAGACCATAGAGATATGAATGGTGTAAATCTTTTATTTTATATCGACAGTAAAATAATGCCAAGACACCATGGACAAATGATAAGGAATTTCACCTTCAACATAAGAAACTAGTTATTAAAGTCATTAATACAAAACCAAATAAAAAGTGCGAAAAGATTAAAAAAAATAAAAGTATTACACTAAATGCTTGTCTTCACCAAGTGATGTAAGAGACTTAGGCAAACATGGCCTTTGATTGTCAAGAACTCTTACTATCAATCTTGGATCCCGAGACTACTACACACACTCTATGATGGATGATGGATGATGGTGGTGGATGTGGGTTGTGATGGTGGTGGAGTGTGGGTGAAGTGGGAGAGAGGTGGTTTGCCAAGGGATGCCTTTGAAGTGAACCAAGTACCCCTATTTACAGCCTACACAGAAGTCCAGACACGGCCCCGTGTCCATTGGGCATGGCCCCGTGTCCATCCACTTTCTCTTTCTTCATTAATTGCAATTTGTCTGCATTAGCTCCACACGCCCCAATGTCCGCTGGGCACGGCCCCGTGTGAAGAAGCATATCTGTACTATCAAGATTTTCTTGGATTCTACGAATCTTAGCGTTGACCACGACCGTGTTGAGCTGGGCACACCCCCGTGTCGGGAAATAGAAGCTTCTATAGCTTTGTCCTTTCTACAGACATTTGAACACGCCCCCGTGTCCGCTGGGCACGGGGCCGTGTTCAGCCTTCTGTTCACTTGATTTTGCTTGGGAAGATGTTGTCGAGGGGTCGGGCATGCCACGTTTATTCCCTTTCTTGTAATTATGTTAGATTTTGCTGCATATTTGCTTCTTTTGTTTATTTACGCTCATTTAATCCTGAAAATACAAAAGGAAGGAAAAAGCACACTTTTTCCAACATTAGTACTTAAAAAGGGTTAGCTTTATGCCTCATTTGATGTAATTTATATGTTGCATTTTACACACATCACAAACGGTTAGTCATTTTCTCTCAAGATGGTGAGACAACAGAATGGAACATCGTCGACGAGCTCCAGAAGTCAAAGGAGAGGAAGAAAGCTCTCAATCGAGGCCACTCTCGTAAGATACGTGAGTGCCTTAAGGGAGAGCCTTGATGAGATGACATTGGTGGAGGAGGTTCTCATAGACCGAGTAAACTACCTTACCATGGGGCTGGAGGATTGTTTCAGAGAAATCAACCTTTTGCATCAAAGGTTGAATATCTTGGCTTTACCTCCCATGGAGCCAAACTTCCCACAAGAAGATTGGAACCTTGCCAACGAGATCATACAACCTACGCGTTGGGATGTGGAGATTCCAGAACCTCCTCCTATTGACGCCACTTTTGAGGTCCCAATCAATCCCGCACCCGCTCAAGACGAGGCGGAAGAAGAGCCGTTTATCTTCCTACCAACAGAGAATGAGGAAATGCTCAATGACCTCTAGCTTGAGTATTTCCGATAAAAGCTATTAGTCCTCCATCTTCCAACATTCATAAATTTAGGAATGTAGCTTTTAGGTTGTTAAAAAAATTGATCTCGGAATGGTATTTCACCACACCATCACCCGCCTTTACCCACCACCACCACCACCTAGGGTTCCGATAAGTAAGCAATGTCCGACAGAAAGATATTCAGATCTGGTTAGATCTGAGATTTAATGGTTAGGAAATGTGATATGAGATAGAGAGTGAGAGAGATCTGATTTTTGTATGTGTTTTGAATATTAGAGAGAAAGGGGGTATTGGTACTTGTAATTGCAGATATGTCAGTTTTAGTTAAATTACAAATATACCCCTCAATTATACTCACATGTTTAATGAGGTGTCCACTTTAGATTGGTTAATATTGGTTCTTATGGTTCACGCAACTGGGGGTGATTTTCATTTGAATCGATCCTATATATATATAGAGAGAGAGAAAGTGTGCTGTACAATAGGGCTTATCG
This sequence comes from Helianthus tuberosus, assembly GCA_030545235.1. NCBI lineage: Eukaryota > Viridiplantae > Streptophyta > Magnoliopsida > Asterales > Asteraceae > Helianthus > Helianthus tuberosus. The sequence goes on from CM060393.1 coordinate 153,176,427, forward strand.
TACGATACGTACGCGATCATCCCGGTCGTTCGATCTGGTGCGAATACAATCTTCGCATGTTATAAAAAGGCAAATGAAATCGCATGGCTTGAAAATGCAATGAAATCGCGTGTTTGAAATCCCATGCAAATGAAATCGCATGTGAAAAAATGGTTAGTATGTGGTAATGTGAAAAATGGCATGGGGTGTGTAGATGGACAAAATCGCATGTGGAAGATTGAATATCGCATGTGAAAAAATGGCTAGCATGGGGTAATGTGAAAAATGGCATGGGGTGTGTAGAATCGCATGTGGAAGATTGAATATCGCATGTGAAAAAATGGTTAGCATGGGGTAATGTGAAAAATGGCATGGGGTGTGTAGATGGACAAAATCGCATCTGGAAGATTGAATTCGCACAGTTCGTACAGTTCGCATGGAGATATGAAATCGCATGGGAGATGAAGATCTGACGGCTGGGGTTGTCGCGTACGTAATGTACGATAAGCCCTATTGTACGTTAACTGGCCTCTATATATATATATATATATATATAGGGTCAGGATTTAGAGAAAACGGTGGAAAGTGTGAGAACGGTGATAACGCTTATCAATCGTCCGATCAAAACAATCTATGGACTAGATTGGCGCGGTGGCGTTTTCGTAAATAACATCAATTTTATTACGTGGACGCGCTTCATTAAGGGTAAAAAAGTCTTTTGACTTCTCCACACAAAACGTTATCTCATGAAATAAAACGCCAAACAAATAGCACACACCATTCTAACTAAAAACACCAATAGATATAAAACGCCAAACTTAATTATAATAAAATCACGCCTAAAAAACTGCCAAAAAAATCCTATATATACAACATCTCAGACCTTCAATTAAAAACACACACAAAACCCCAAATGCCATATTTAATATATACCATTCGTCTTAGAAACACCAAAAAACCCAAACATCAAATATCTTCTAAACCAAAACGTTTATTTGAAATTCAGTTTGGTTGTCTGTAAGGTTTCACTCAATGTAATGGACAAAAATCCTTAAGTGAGGATATTGTCCATTTCATTGAGTAAAATCTTATTGACTTTATCCTCAACTTCCATCCAATTTATAACGCCAAAACATACAAAAATATTATTGAGATTTGTTGTCAATAAAGTTTAGCTGTATGGGGTGGACAACATTGTCAGTTATCTTTCTTAACCGAGAATTAACAATGTTGTACATCTCATACAGCAAAACATTATTGATTTTAGCATAATCAAATTTTGAGGTTTAAGGTGATTTTAGAGTTAATTACTGTTTTCGTCCCTGAGGTTTGTCAAAAATAACGGTTTCAGTCCATTAGTTTAAAATTTGCGATTTCAGTCCATTAGTTTCATTTTTGTAACCATTTCAGTCCACTAACTTAACTCCATCCATTTATTTTGTTAACTTTGGGTGAAATGACCAAATTGCCCCTGCTAACTTAACAAATTGTAATAAAAAATGCAGTTCATCTTCTCCGCAGTTCAGCATCATCATCAGCATCACTTCATCATCTTTCAGAAAATAATATCATCATATCATCACATCTTCATAATCTAGTTCATCATCATCGATCATCGTTCGTCAGTCGACCACCTGATAACCATCTACATCTCTGTCGCGTTCCGATCTTCGAACCTGCAACACATCGCCGTCGACATCACTGCACATCACTGAAACCACCGGCACCTTATCACCGTCTTCATTGTCCTATCGTCTTCATCACTCACCGGAGAACCACCTCAGTTCTTCATCATGGGAGTTAAGTTGGTGGACTGAAATGGTTACATTTGTTACACTTGGGGTGGTTTCCTTTGCCACATGGCCCATTGTGGTGTCGGTTACATTTGTTACACTTGGGGTGGTTTCCTCGATAGCCACCCTGTTGCTGAGGGCCTTTGTTGTTTTCAGTCTTTCTTTGCTGAACTGAGGCCTGAGTGGGGTTAGCATCCTTACCCTGATTTCCATCCCACTTTCGTTTGTTATCGCTAGAAGTTCCAGCAGTAGCACTGATCCTTTTGGGCAGCTTGCCCTCCTCCACAGCCTGATTGGTGAGTTTGTGAGCAAGACGGACCACGGGCTGTATGGTATTGAGGTTGGCTAAGGTTACATGGCTCCGGATTTCTGGGACCAAACCTTTGATGTACAATTCGATCCTTCGATACATAGGTCGGGACATGTTTGGGCAAAGTGCAGCATAGTCGTTGGACCGCTTGGTGTAGGTCTCAATCTCTGATCCAACCATCTTGAGCTCATTGTATTCGTTTTCGAGTTTGTGGATGTCATCCCTGTGACAGTACTCCTCTTTGATCATGTCCTTGAAATCTTCCCATGCAGTAGCATTAGCAGTTTCCAGACCAAGCATCTGAATATGTGCTTTCCACCATGAAAGCGCGTTTCCTTCAAGCGTACTAGTCACGAACTTTACCCAGTTAGCAGGGGGACACTCGCAGACAGCAAAGACAACCTCGGCCTTTTCAATCCAGTGCAGAAGGCCTATGGCACCCTCAGTGCCATTGAAAGGGAGAGGCTTGCCATCCATGAAGGTTTTGAAAGTACAAACACGTGGCTGCGCAGGCGCAGGCTGACCTGTCGTGAGAAGTGAAGCGAATAGGCTTAGAGGTGAAAAGACGATGTGGGGGTAGGTTCTAAACATCCTAAAGTAACGAGTTTACCTCCAGGGTGAGCTACGAAAGCTGCAGCCACCGTGTTGAGCAAGTTAGTGAACTGAGCCTGAGTCATGTTAACGTTTCCTCTTCCGCGTCCACTCATTGTCTTCATAGCCAGAAAACACAGCATGAGTGTGATGTCGTAATGTAGCGAGAATGAGATAGAAGAGGGATGTGTATCTATCTGATTAGGCACACTAGTACGTATAGTAGAACAACAACATAAAGTAAACAAGCAAGTAAACATAAGTCCGAGCTATGAGGTCTAATAAGTTGAGTCTTGCCCTTGGAGTGTAGTGTCGTCACGACTCACGGGTTATAGTCTGGTTTTTCTCAAAAAGACTTTCTTTTTAAAACCGAGTTCACTATAACCAATGGCTCTGATACCAATCTGTCACACCCCCAAATTCCACATGCGGAGCGCCACCGCTTAGGGGCGTGACTGACCAGGATCCAGCCACCAATTATACTGAGCATTGGTCAATAGTAGTAATGATAACCAACCACATTAGTTAGTAAACATCATAGTTCGAAGTTTATAAAAGTTTAAGTTCGAATAACAGTTTAAGTAAACGGCGGAAGCATAGACCAAACAGTTTCAAAACAAAGTTCATAGTTCAAGTTTATTTAAAACCCAACACATGGGTTAGACGACCACTACATATTCCCAAGCTGCAAGCTGCTGAGTCACTGGGTACCTGCAAAGCATGCAGTAGGGTATCAACAAAAAATGTTGGCGAGTCCACGAGTTGTCCAGTTTTTAATTACCAAAAACTTGTTTCACCAGTTAATTTATCCGTTTATACATGCGATGGGGAGCTACCCCATAAGTAAGCGACTAAACTGTTTCACAATACCGAATACTTACTTAACCGTACGTTTCCGTAGTGCCCCATTTGTCATTGTTCTATCATCATTGACGGTTTGCCAGCGTACATTAGTTCACTCCCGTTCCCAGTAACAAGGGTCGGTGTGAGGTTGGTTACACCTAAATAGCGCTATTAACTAATAACCCGTTCGCCAGGCCCCGGCGACTAATCGGTATTAAATGGTAGGGACTTAAGTGATAGAGTTTCGTTTAGTGTTGCTCGTTGCATTCCGTATAAACCGTAATTAACCAAGAGTTCCCAGTAACAAGGGAAGTAAGTAAGTTTGTTCCCAGTAACAAGGGAAGAAAAGTAAGTTTGTATCCCTCACAAGGGGATAGTGTTGTTTTCAGTTCCGTTTTCCCAATCCACCGGGAATGCATGCTTAAAGTTGTGAACTCACCTTGGGTTGCTCGGCAGACCGTTTACTTGGTCAAGTACATTGGTCACCTCGTCCTAATATGGTTACCAGTATAGGTCAGGTTTGGGTACAGGAAGATCACGTATATTCTACACATAGCTAACACATTGCATGCATAACATATAAATATCCAGCAAGTTATCGAGCCTGTTCTAATACGTAAGCAGTTAAACAGTAACCGTCAACACCTAACATACAAATCATAAGTGTTATTGGGCCTATCCAATCATACTAACAGTTAACAGCATCACAGAGTCCCAATAAAACGGTATGCATAGTCCACACACTTTTGGCCCAATAACGGAAACAAGCAGCCCATTCGAGACAAGGTGGTCTCGACTCGAGAACGTGCGGTCTCGAGTCGCAACCATGAGATCTCGAGTAATGCAGGCATGAGTCGCAACCTCGGAAGTCTCGAGCTTAGTCTCGAGTCGAGAACAGGATATCTCGAGTCGAGATCTTGATAGTCTCAGGTCCCTGATGCCTGCCGTTTGGTCTCGAGTTGCCACTTTGGTGGTCTCGAGTCGCAACCGAGGGTCCCGACTCGCAACCACGGATGTGTGCACAAGAAATCCTTCTAGAACCTGTCCAACTCGTACTATCCAATAGAATTGTGATTTCATGAAACTGTGTACTAACCAATAGGATTTCATAAACATGTTTTCTTGTCTAAATTCTAATTAAATCAGATCAAACATCACATATTCAAATGTTTATCTCAAATTCAACATTGTTCATCATATGTTCATATCATATTTAACACATATTCATAATGTTCTTCGTGAGATCATTCAAGCATGAAATGAGGATCAAGTAAATCTTGCATCATCTCATCAAACACACATTTGTCCTAAAATATCTAACATGAATCGGATAGCAAAAATCATCCTAAGCTATTAATCATTTACCATTCAAAACATCTTAGCAAAACATTATCATACAATAGTTCACACACATTATTCATCATTTAACCATTACAAACTCACTAATCATACAAAAATCATGCAAAAAGACCTCTAAACTAATCATGTATCTTATTTATTGAGCACACATAATATCTAACACACATTAAAACACTAACCGGTTGTGTTCCAAGGTGTGAGGGTATGGAGGATCGATGAACGGGCTTCCAAATGATGATTCCAATCTTGAACCGAGAGTTCTAGTGTTGCCGGTTGGATCCGAGAGAGGAGGAAGATGGTTTTTGTGTTGGTGCTCTAGGGTTTTAGTGATGGAAAGAGTGTGTAGGAGAGTGTGTGGAAATGTTGCAAATGGTGAAAAGTGGCAAGGTTGGCCACTCTTGTGGGTTTCATACCCGGACCGTGTTGGTGCACCCTAGTGGGTTTCCGAGCGGCATGGCCCAACCTGCCCAATTGTTTCACTGTTTACTCGAGACCAAGTGGTCTCGAGTCGGGTTCATGGTCTCGGTTCACTACATACTTAAATATATATATATTTAACCATTCATTATACATACACATAATTAAACGCGTGGATCACATAGCACACCAAGATAATTCACAATCTTTCATTTAATAGTATTCGTACACATAATGCTAATATACGTAGATTTCTCGGGAAAACCCAGAGTGTCACATTGTCCCCAAGTTTTAAGAACTTTCGTCCCGAAAGTGAAGGCAGCCACTGTCAAGCTGATGAGAACGTTTCAACGGGGTGTCACATCATCCCCCCGTTAGTTTGGAATTTCGTCCCGAAATTCGGTTGTAGCTTCAATGCTGGGAGTTTCATTAGGGAACAACTGGGGATACTTGCGCTTCATCTGGTCTTCCCGCTCCCAGGTAAACTCTGGGCCACAGCGCGAGTTCCAACGAACTCGTACGAGAGGTATCTCGCTACGTTTGAGGGTTTTGATTTCTCGATCCGTGATCTGAATCGGTTCCTCAGTAAAGTGTAGCTGTTCGTCAATAGTAAGTTCCTTTAAAGGAATGATGAGTGTTTCATCTGACAGACACTTCTTTAGATTAGACACGTGAAAGACGTTGTGCACAGCACTCAGTTCTTCAGGCAGATTCAATCTGTAAGCGACTTTACCGATCTTTTCGGTAATTTCGAATGGTCCGACATATCGCGGATTAAGCTTGCCCCTTTTTCCAAAACGAACCACACCCTTCCAGGGTGAGACTTTAAGTAGAGCCCGGTCACCAACCTGGAACTCTAGCGGTTTCCTATCCTTATCAGCGTAGCTCTTCTGACGGTCACGAGCTGCCGCCATGCGTTGCCTAATCTGGGCAATCTTTTCCGTAGTGTCTACCACAAGTTCTGGACCTGTGATCTGGCTGTCACCAACCTCTGCCCAGCAGAGAGGCGATCGGCATTTACGACCGTACAATGCCTCAAAGGGTGCTGCCTGGATGCTGGTGTGGTAGCTGTTGTTGTAGGAGAATTCCACTAACGGTAGGTGCTTCTCCCAATTCTTGCCAAAATCGATCACACATGCCCTAAGCATGTCTTCTAGGGTTTGGATGGTGCGTTTAGACTGCCCATCCGTTTGCGGATGATAAGCGGTGCTCATGTCTAATCGTGAGCCAAAAGATTTGTGCATAGCTTGCCACAATTCAGAAGTAAAACGTGCGTCTCGATCGGAAATAATAGAGGTTGGCACTCCGTGCTTCGAAACCACTTCCTTTAAGTATACCTCAGCCAAGGTAGAGAACTTGTCTGTTTCTTTAATAGCCAAAAAGTGTGCAGACTTAGTTAATCGGTCTACTATCACCCAAATGGTGTCATTTCCGCGTTGAGACCTAGGCAGGCCAGTAACAAAATCCATGGAAATTTGCTCCCATTTCCATTGCGGGATCTCTGGTTGTTGGAGTAGGCCCGAGGGTTTCTGATACTCAGCCTTGACTCTCGCACAGGTCAAACATTTACTGACATAGGTTGCTATGTGGGCTTTCATGCTAGGCCACCAGTATGTAGTCTTTAAGTCGTGGTACATCTTATCCGAACCAGGATGTACTGAGTAACGGGACTTATGGGCTTCATCCATCACAAGCTCGCGTAATTCCCCATAAAGTGGGACCCATATACGCCCGTTTACGTAGTACGCACCATCTTCTTTTTGCTCTAGCCGTTTCCTTGATCCTCGCAGGGACTCAGCCCTGATGTTCTCGGCTTTCAATACTTCAACCTGAGCGTTTCAGATTTGATTAGGGAGGTTCGAGTGGATGGTGAGCTGTAAGGCACGAACACGCTTAGGTTTGGTTTCCTTTCTGCTGAGGGCATCGGCTACCACATTAGCCTTGCCTGGATGATATCTAATTGCACACTCGTAATCGTTTAGGAGTTCGACCCATCGGCGTTGCCGCATATTCAACTCCTTTTGCTCCATTATGTGTTGGAGACTCTTGTGATCGGTGTAAATCGTGCACTTGGTACCGTACAAGTAATGTCTCCAAATCTTGAGCGCGAAGACCACAGCTCCGAATTCTAAGTCATGCGTCGTGAAGTTCCGTTCGTGGATCTTGAGTTGTCGTGAAGCGTAAGCAATGACCTTCTCGCGTTGCATCAACACGCAACCAAGTCCTTGAATAGAAGCGTCGTAGTAAACAACAAAGTCATCGGTACCTTCAGGTAAGGAAAGAATAGGAGCACTGCAGAGGTTCTTCTTTAGTTCCTGAAAGGCAGATTCCTGAGCATCATTCCATCGGTAAGCAACACCCTTCTGAGTGAGGGTCGTAAGCGGTTGAGCGATCTTAGAAAATCCCTTGATAAATCTCCGATAGTATCCTGCCAATCCCAAGAATTGGCGAACTTCGGTTGGAGTCTTAGGTATAGGCCAATTCTTAATGGATTCGATCTTAGCGGGGTCGACATGAATCCCATCCTGATTGACTATGTGCCCAAGGAAATGGACTTCTCTAAGCCAGAAATCACATTTCGAGAACTTGGCGTACAGTTGCTCATTGCGAAGGAGTTCGAGAATAAGGCACAGGTGTCGTTCATGCTCCCCTTGACTCTTTGAGTAAATTAGGATGTCGTCAATAAACACAATCACGAATTTGTCGAGGTAGGGTTTGCACACCCGGTTCATGAGATCCATGAAGATCGCAGGTGCGTTGGTCATTCTGAGAGGCATAACAAGGAATTCGTAGTGACCATAGCGGGTTCTGAAAGCAGTCTTAGAGATGTCCTCATCGCGGACTCTCAGTTGGTGATAGCCCGATCGCAGATCGATCTTGGAATAATAGCTCGACCCTTGCAGCTGGTCGAACAGATCGTCGATACGGGGAAGTGGATAACGATTCTTGATGGTAACCTTATTCAGTTCGCGGTAATCAATGCACATTCAGAATGTGCCATCCTTCTTTTTGACAAAGAGCACTGGGGCTCCCCAGGGTGACGAGCTAGGACGGATAAAGCCTTTGTCCAATAGTTCTTGTAGTTGAGTAGAAAGTTCCTTTAGTTTTGCGGGAGCTAGTCGATAAGGTGCACGAGCTATAGGTGCTGCTCCGGGAGCTAGCTCGATTTGAAATTCGACCTGACGGTGAGGAGGGAGTCCAGGTAGTTCTTCAGGAAATACCACAGGATAGTCGCGTACAACTGGAAAATCTTCAATCCGGTTTTCCTTTTTCTGCGTGTCGGCAACAAGTGCTAAGATAGCGGTGTGCCCCTTTCGTAGACACTTCTGGGCTTTTAAGAATGAAATGATGCCTGTGACTTCTCCGCTTTTGTCTCCTTGGACGATAAGGGGTTTGCCAGGAGGACGGGGAATACGAACAGCTTTCTCTTGGCAGAGGATTTCGGCTCGATGCTTGGATAACCAATCCATACCAATGACGACGTCGAAGCTTCCGAGAATGATGGGGAAGAGATCGATATGGAAGGTCTGACCAGACAATTCTAGTTTGCAGTTACGAATAACGTGTGAGGCCTCGAGGTTTCTACCATTAGCTATTTCAACGATGCGCTTAGAGCTTAACGGCGTAAGAGTGGACTTAAGTTTCTTACTAATGCGTAGGGATACATAACTAGCATCTGCTCTAGAATCAAATAATACGGAAACATAACGATCATTAAGTAGGAACTTACCCGCCACCACGTTGGGGTCGTTCCTTGCTTCAGCAGCCCCAATCACGAATGCCCTTGCATTGTTTCCAGCTCCCTGGTGGTTGTCGTTGTTTCCTGCACCTCGATTATTGTTGTTGCGATTCTGGTTTAGCTGAGGGCAATCCTTTCGCATGTGCCCTATTGCCCCACATTTGTAGCATTCACGGTTGTTTCCTTGCTGCTGCTGTTGCTGTGGTTGATGCTGATTTTGTCTAGCTGGGAACTGGCTCCTACAGTCTTTGGCTTCATGCCCCATCTTGTTGCATCGCAGACACTGACCTTTGCCACATGGCCCATTGTGGTGTCGGTTACATTTGTTACACTTGGGGTGGTTTCCTCAATAGCCACCCTGTTGCTGAGGGCCTTTGTTGTTTTCAGTCTTTCTTTGCTGAACTGAGGCCTGAGTGGGGTTAGCATCCTTACCCTGATTTCCATCCCACTTTCGTTTGTTATCGCTAGAAGTTCCAGCAGTAGCACTGATCCTTTTGGGCAGCTTGCCCTCCTCCACAGCCTGATTGGTGAGTTTGTGAGCAAGACGGACCACGGGCTGTATGGTATTGAGGTTGGTTGAGGTTACACGGCTCCGGATTTCTGGGACCAAACCTTTGATGTACAATTCGATCCTTCGATACATAGGTCGGGACATGTTTGGGCAAAGTGCAGCATAGTCGTTGGACCGCTTGGTGTAGGTCTCAATCTCTGATCCAACCATCTTGAGCTCATAGTATTCGTTTTCGAGTTTGTGGATATCATCCCTGTGACAGTACTCCTCTTTGATCATGTCCTTGAAATCTTCCCACGCAGTAGCATTAGCAGTTTCCAGACCAAGCATCTGAATCTGTGCTTTCCACCATGAAAGCGCGTTTCCTTCAAGCATACTAGTCGCGAACTTTACCCAGTTAGCAGGGGGACACTCGCAGACAGCAAAGACAACCTTGGCCTTTTCAATCCAGTGCAGAAGGCCTATGGCACCCTCAGTGCCGTTGAAAGGGAGAGGCTTGCCATCCATGAAGGTTTTGAAAGTACAAACACGTGGCTGCGCAGGCGCAGGCTGACCTGTCGTGAGAAGTGAAGCGAATAGGCTTAGAGGTGAAAAGACGATGTGGCGGTAGGATCTAAACATCCTAAAGTAACGAGTTTACCTCCAGGGTGAGTTGCGAAAGCTGCAGCCACCGTGTTGAGCAAGTTAGTGAACTGAGCCTGAGTCATGTTAACGTTTCCTCTTCCGCGTCCACTCATTGTCTTCATAGCCAGAAAACACAGTATGAGTGTGATGTCGTAATGTAGCGAGAATGAGATAGAAGAGGGATGTGTATCTATCTGATTAGGCACACTAGTACGTATAGTAGAACAACAACATAAAGTAAACAAGCAAGTAAACACAAGTCCGAGCTATGAGGTCTAATAAGTTGAGTGTTGCCCTTGGAGTGTAGTGTCGTCACGAGTCATGGGTTATAGTCTGGTTTTTTCTCAAAAAGACTTTCTTTCTAAAACCGAGTTCACTATAACCAATGGCTCTGATACCAATCTGTCACACCCCCAAATTCCACATGCGGAGCGTCACCGCTTAGGGGCGTGACTGACCAGGATCCAGCCACCAATTATACTGAGCATTGGTCAATAGTAGTAATGATAACCAACCACATTAGTTAGTAAACATCATAGTTCGAAGTTTATAAAAGTTTAAGTTCGAATAACAGTTTAAGTAAACGGCGGAAGCATAGACCAAACAGTTTCAAAACAAAGTTCATAGTTCAAGTTTATTTAAAACCCAACACATGGGTTAGACGACCACTACATATTCCCAAGCTGCAAGCTCCTGAGTCACCGGGTACCTGCAAAGCATGCAGTAGGGTATCAACAAAAAATGTTGGCGAGTCCACGAGTTGTCCAGTTTTTAATTACCAAAAACTTGTTTCACCAGTTAATTTATCCGTTTATACATGCGATGGGGAGCTACCCCATAAGTAAGCGACTAAACTGTTTCACAATACCGAATACTTACTTAACCGTACGTTTCTGTAGTGCCCCGTTTGTCAATGTTCTATCATCATTGACGGTTTGCCAGAGTACATTAGTTCACTCCCGTTCCCACTAACAAGGGTCGGTGTGAGGTTGGTTACACCTAAATAGCGCTATTAACTAATAACCCGTTCGCCAGGCCCCGACGACTAATCGGTATTAAATCGTAGGGACTTAAGTGATAGAGTGTCGTTTAGTGTTGCTCGTTGCATTCCGTATAAACCGTAATTAACCAAGAGTTCTCAGTAACAAGGGAAGTAAGTAAGTTTGTTCCCAGTAACAAGGGAAGAAAAGTAAGTTTGTATCCCTCACAAGGGGATAGTGTTGTTTTCAGTTCCGTTTTCCCAATCCACCGGGAATGCATGCTTTAAGTTGTGAACTCACCTTGGGTTGCTCGGCAGACCGTTTACTTGATCAAGTACGTTGGTCACCACGTCCTAATATGGTTACCAGTATAGGTCAGGTTTGGGTACAGGAAGATCACGTATATTCTACACATAGCTAACACATTGCATGCATAACATATAAATATCCAGCAAGTTAGCGAGCCTGTTCTAATACGTAAGCAGTTAAACAGTAACCGTCAACACCTAACATACAAATCATAAGTGTTATTGGGCCTATCCAATCATACTAACAGTTAACAGCATCACAGAGTCCCAATAAAACGGTATGCACAGTCCACACACTTTTGGCCCAATAACGGAGACAAGCAGCCCATTCGAGACAAGGTGGTCTCGACTCGAGAACGTGTGGTCTCGAGTCGCAACCATGAGATCTCGAGTAATGCAGGCATGAGTCGCAACCTCGGAAGTCTCGAGCTTAGTCTCGAGTCGAGAACAGGAGATCTCGAGTCGAGATCTTGATAGTCTCAGGTCCTTGATGCCTGCCGTTTGGTCTCGAGTTGCCACTTTGGTGGTCTCGAGTCGCAACCGAGGGTCTCGAGTCGCAACCGAGGGTCTCGACTCGCAACCACGGATGTGTGCACAAGAAATCCTTCTAGAACCTGTCCAACTCGTACTATCCAATAGAATTGTGATTTCATGAAACTGTGTACTAACCAATAGGATTTCATAAACATGTTTTCTTGTCTAAATTCTAATTAAATCAGATCAAACATCACATATTCAAATGTTAATCTCATATTCAACATTGTTCATCATATGTTCATATCATATTTAACACATATTCATAATGTTCTTCATGAGATCATTCAAGCATGAAATGAGGATCAAGTAAATCTTGCATCATCTCATCAAACACACATTTGTCCTAAAATATCTAACATGAATCGGATAGCAAAAATCATCCTAAGCTATTAATCATTTACCATTCAAAACATCTTAGCAAAACATTATCATACAATAGTTCACACACATTATTCATCATTTAACCATTACAAACTCACTAATCATACAAAAATCATGCAAAAAGACCTCTAAACTAATCATGTATCTTATTTATTGAGCACACATAATATCTAACACACATTAAAACACAAACCGGTTGTGTTCCAAGGTGTGAGGGTATGGAGGATCGATGACCGGGCTTCCAAATGATGATTCCAAGCTTGAACCGAGAGTTCTAGTGTTGCCGGTTGGATCCGAGAGAGGAAGAAGATGGTTTTTGTGTTGGTGCTCTAGGGTTTTAGTGATGGAAAGAGTGTGTAGGAGAGTGTGTGGAAATGTTGCAAATGGTGAAAAGTGGCAAGGTTGGCCACTCTTGTGGGTTTCATACCCGGACCGAGTTGGTGCACCCTAGTGGGTTTCCGAGCGGCATGGCCCAACCGGCCCAATTGTTTCACTGTTTACTCGAGACCAAGTGGTCTCGAGTCGGGTTCATGGTCTCGGTTCACTACATACTTAAATATATATATATTTAACCATTCATTATACATACACATAATTAAACGCGAGGATCACATAGCACACCAAGATAATTCACAATCTTTCATTTAATAGTATTCGTACACATAATGCTAATATACGTAGATTTCTCGGGAAAACCCAGAGTGTCACAGCCAAGACACCACAAACGCCAAAATTTATATAAAAAATAATAGAACAACGGGCCATCTTGTTTAAAACGCCTCGAAAAACGCCATTCATATAGATTTCCTGACCCCCTGGGGTTCCAATGGCATACGATATGAAAAATGCCATAAACGCCAAAAACGCCAAAATGTTAATACAATGAAACCATTAAAACACCATTAATTATTGTATTTGGTTAACGCCAAAAATCTTAAACCCCAAAAATAAAACAATATTGTGAAAAGTGGAACTGGAAAAGCAGAAGATTAAATAACAAAAAAAGCCCATACGCCCTAATTATATCGCGCGCCACGTGTTGGGCCAGGATGCGTTCTCACCGTTCTTACACTTTTGAGTGTTTTCTCCTGATCCCGTTTCTCTCTCTCTCTCTATATATGTATATATATATATATATATATATATATAGGGTGGGGTTCTAGAGTGAACACTAATGTATTTGCAAACTGAGTAAACAAATCCTGGCCATTGATCTACACACGTGTATGGCCAAGATCTCATCATCAAATTGTAAAATACACTAGTGTATTTCAACACCAAATCCTGGCCATTGATCTACACACGTGTATGGCCAGAATTAGTTCACTCAGTTCGCAAGCTACACTAGTGTTCACTCTTGAACCTATATATATATATATATATATATATATATATATAGTGTATGGTTCATGTGAGAACCACCTTTATTGCGAGAACCGCGAGAACCAATGTGAACACAACAAAATAAACCCACTACACCACCAAAAACCTAAACCCCCCCACCCCCCAAAACCTAACTCCCCCCCCCCAAAGCTAAATGCTAAAAACTAAAAACTAAACCCCCCAAAAACCTAACCCCCACCCCCCAAAAACCTAACCTGTCACACCCCGACCACGTAGAACATCAAATCGTGGCGGAAACGTCGGGGAGTGTTGTAACAGAATTATTGTTTCATAACCATGGCATTCAAAGTTATATTTTATTTATCAAACAAGAGTGTTACATTGTCTCAAAACAGGAAATAAAGAGTTCATAACATAATTAAACTAAGTCTATCTTCGTTTTATGTCTCTAAGGCACAGGTCCGCCCTAATGTCACGATCATCATCCTAAGCGACTGCTCCTGAAAACACATGTGAAAATAGGTACGTCATCATAAAAATGCCTGTGAGATACATAGGTTTTGTGAAAATAGGATTCATGGCTTGGGTTTTAAAAGAAAGGTTTAATAAAATTTAGTCATGAATCTTGTTAAGTGTTTTCTTTTATAAATCATATGAAAAACTTGATAAGAAATCAGATTATATAAAAGAAAGGTGTATGGTTAATGAAATAACCAAGTAGAATGAGTTGTATAAAATAAACTGTTTTGTAAGAAAATGTCTTGTGAAAAATAAGTTGTTTATGTACAATGTAATATGTCAAATATTGAAATGATTTAAGTAACGCTACGATATATAATATCATACAAGCACTTATATATAGGAAGTACCAGCGGCGTATCCACCATGTTTGTATCATATTACACACGCCTCGTTACTCAAATCATTTACCCAAACCCACCACCAATGTAAATTGTTCATGTATAAATCAATTGTCAAGTGTTATTGTGTAAACCATATCAGAATGTCCATGTCTAATGTAAATCACCAAATGTGTATATCAATGTTAAAATGTTTATGTTTAATGTAAATCATATAATGTGTATCCAAAAAATATCATGTATGGCAAGTGAAATCTATCAACTAAACCATAGGTAAAATGCACAAAAACAGGGTATTGAATTAAACTGTAGGATCGAATTCCGACCTGAACGAGTCGTTTCAGAGGAGTTTTATCAGTCACGAGTGCGGAAAACACGTAACCGATAACGAAACAGCAAGCTATTCACTTTTAACACCTTTCTGATTGATTTATAACAGATTACAATCAAATGGAGAACCGGCAATACCTCGGTCTCTCTGAACACACCTTAGAACTATCTGTTTGACTAATGAACACGCTCAGCCTATATATAGACATTCTGGTCCGCTTAAACGACATGCCAAATAAGCGGTCCAGAATACTTGACATAAAAGCGATCCACATAATGTCATTCGAGCGGTCCAGACTAAAACACATGACACATAAGCGAACCTAATTTCTAAGACATGAACGAAAACAGAATAACAACTTTGACCAAACTCATTATCTAACAATTTAAATCTTTGTCTTCTTGTGAAGTGATGTCATGTATGATGTCACAATTATGATGTCATCATCCAAGATGTTGACATCATCCTTTTTCAGATCCGCAACGAGACTGAGACTCGACATAAGACGAAGACGACAGATGAATGCACCAACAGACTCCCCCTCAGATGTTGACGAGTCTTACATGTTGAGTCTTTGCATCTTCAGTCTTAATCAGTCTTTGAGCTTCATTCTTTCTCTCAAAATTAAAAGACTCCCCCTTGCAATGTGCTGGCATTCCATTAGTTCTTCAGCATCATCTGCTTCAGGATCGTAATCTGGCTGTTTCTTTCTGAAGTTGTTCCAAGATCGCAACCTGACTATCATCCATCTCAGGATCATCACTCCAGCTCATACTTAAACCTGCACAAACACACTCTACCTAAAAGTAAATTTTATGTATTTAACAATTCAATGTAAACACTCTGAAATAATCAGACTACTTCCTCTCATAAACATAAACAATCACTCTCCATCAGATCACATACATGATGAACCACTTGTTGATTTAAAAACATATTTTGACATTTAAGATACACTCCCCCTCACAACAATGTCATCAAGTTTAGCACTCGGAATTTTGAAAATCAGCTTTCCAACATCAGTTGTCGAAAATCTTTTTGACTTTTTCAAAAGTTTATGCTAAAACACACCGAAAATCTTTTTGAAATTTTGAGTGAAAAGAAATGCAATAAAGAAATATTTACAGACAATATTTTTGTGAATTTTGTGTAAGAGGATCATATCAGTTTTTGACAAGTCACGAGTACCGTTGAGCTTAGTTACACATTAAGAATTAAACAATTCACTTAGATTGCCGATATACTGATCCACTTAAATTTTCACACACATTTCAACTAATTCAGGATATGAGTTAGGTGTTTTAAAGACTTAAACTCATTCATGTGTCCCACCTCTTGAATATACTCCCGTATCCAGATCCCAATATTCAGTCTTACAGGTGAGTATACCACAGATGATATCTGTCAGGGGAATAAATTATAGTACGAGGGCCGTGAGAGCTCAGGTCGATCTTTCGATACGCAGAGAGATGACGGCTTCGACTTTTGGTGTGTCCCCTTTAGAGGATCTTTTGCATTACAACAGCAATGACTATGAATTTTATTGTTTCATCAAATTGCTGAGGGTTGCGCTATATTTCAAGCATGCGGAAAGTATTCTCCGGGGACTAGGCCATTGCTTCCGCAAAATCAGAAGTCCCGGGATAATACCCCAGATATCACTGAGCATAAAGACCTAGTATCTCAGAAAGAGGGACCTTTCAAACGAGATTTCAGGGGTTACCTATATATCCAAGTAGTGTTCCCCACAAAATAAGCAAGTTTGAAATTTAGTTTATATCCCGAAAAAATTTACTAAATGAGTAAAAACCTATCGGCATATCATCAGTGAGACTGTTTAACGCTATTCAAACATTACATTTCTTTAGCATACTGTGACTGTCTACTGATGTACTATCATTTCCTCTTCTTTGACACCAAAACTCATTTTTGATTTTATCATGTTTTTGCCTTTTTTCAAATTTTCAAATGTTTTTGGATTTTCTAAAATTTCTTACTCCCCCTAAAATGCAAACACATTTTAGGAAATTTGAAAAACAAACTATACAGAAAGTGACAACTGATATCAAATCACCTCAATTCGCCATCCACTTGGCATAAACAATCAGAACTCCCCCTTTCACAAAACTATTTTCTCATTATGATTTCAAAACACTTAAGTTTGTTTTAACCAAAATGATTTTTCCGGAAAATAAGTTTTGTTGATTTTACCACTTGTAAAGTTAGGGGTTCATCACATTGTTTTACATTCAACCACTTGTAGCAAATCAAGTACAACTTAATATCCCTGATTTACCACTTGCATGTATGCAACCTCTGTACCTCTTGTAAAAATATTCTCAACATTCAAGCCTATGTAGGAATAAACCTCTACACAAACCATTTTACCAATCAAGATGCCGATTCCTGCTTCGCACTTACCAACCTGGAAGCTCCGGCAATTCACAATCTGTAAAATTAAACAAACTTTAAGATTCAATCACACAATCAATCACTAAGAAAGATGCCGATTCCTGATCCGCTATCACAAACTTGGGATCTCCGGCAAGTCAGGTTTTTCAATGAAAGAAAATATCCACCCAAGCCTGACCAGCCTTGGGTGTTTTCAATTCAGAAGCAGTTGGGGTGTAAGTTGCTTTCTTCTTAGCATAAAACTCTTTTACCCCTTTAACCTTCCCATCGACCATCTTTCCGAAAATTTTCTTTACATTCCCATTAAACGCTTTCTCAACATCAAATTCATTCTGATCAGAATAAAATTGATTAGAGATCTCAACTTTCCCGACTTTTGATTTAAAATTTTCAGTACTCAATGGTGGAAAGTTCTCATCATCCATTGAAAGAACTGATTTTTCAACACTCTCATCAAATTGTGGCTCCTCTGACTTTGTGGAATCAGATTCATCGCCAGATTTTACTTCAGATTTCTTAACAACCCAAGCTTGGTTGTCAGATTTCACACTTCTTCTGTAAAATCTTTTCGAACATTCACCAACTTCATATGTAGAATTTTTGAAAATCTTAAATTTCTCAGTTGGTGGTTCGATTTTATCAACAACAACTTCTTTCAGTTTTCCAGAAACTCCCTGTTTTGTATTAGTCGCTTTCGGACAGTTCCATGCAATATGACCAACTTCATTGCATCTGTAACAAGTTCTTGTCTCTTTCCTTTGAAAAGCTCCATTCTTCATCTTTTCAGCAAGAAACTCCTTGTTTGACTGTTTCCAGAATGAGCTCTTTGCTTCTTCTTCATGACTAGTTCCTGCAACATATGTCATTTTTGATTTAAAATCTCGAACATATTTTTCATTTTTATAGTTTTCAGGTGGAATAAAACCAAGTCCTTTCTTTTTGTAGCTACGATTGTGGTTTGATTTCTTTTGAAAACCAGAACCAGAATTGTAACCCTTTTTCTTGTTTATCCGCTGTTGAACTCTTGAAGTGTATTTTTTAGGTTTTTCAGTAAGATTTAAATCTTTTATTTCAGAAATACTAATTTCTGTCATTTTGAAAACCTTTTTGATCATGTCAAAACGAACACTTCTTATTGGAAACTCTTAATCAAAATATAATTTGTCAGAATCATTCAAAGTATATACAACTTCAAATGTTTCATCATTCAAATTAGATTTTGACAATAAAAATTCTTTACTATAAACCCGTTTTTCTGACGATTTTGAAATCTTGACAGACGAACTCGAACTTCTGACTGACTGACACGAACTTTGGGATTCGGACTTTGACACTGACTCCTCATCCTTATCCAACACCTGATCGACCACTCGTTTTATCAGTTCTGACTCATGATCTGTGTCGGACGCTGTGAACGTGACATCAATATTATCTGGTAAAACATCAGTTATCTCGGATTCTAGCTTAATATTGACTGCCTGTTTAAGTTCTTCCTCATTAGGTTTTCTAGGCGAGTAACCTTCCCAAATCGGAGGCGGACACTTGTTATAACAGACACCCTGTTTCTTACCAGTATCCTTTTTCTTCTTTGGCTTTGTTTCTTCACCTTTAAACGCTTCAAATCCTTCAACTGTTGGATAAATTCTATCGATTATGTAATCACAACCTTTGTAACTTTGCAGCAATCTTCTGATTCTTTCATTTTCAGCTGCTTCACTATCCAACTCTTTTTTCCTCTTTGCACATTCTTCTATGTACATGTTGATCTCTTTTTGCTTTGTCATCATGGTAGTATTCAACATCTTCAAAGCTTTTTCTCTCTCAGAGTTAGTCTTCTCCAGACCATTTACATGTCTGTTCAATACATCATACGACTTTTTCAAATTCTTTACATCAAACAACAATTTTTCTTTCAACTTTTCTAACTCACTAAACCTTTCATCTTTTTCTATACACTGTTTACAAGACTCTAAACATGTAAGACAAGGTTTTGTGATTTCAACGATCTTCTCAACTTCAACTATCTTTTCAACTTCCACAATCTTCTCAACCACTTTGACTTCCTTTTTCAAATCTTTTGCAGCTTTCTCCTCTTTCAGTTTCTTCAATTTTTCTGCAAAATAAAATTCAAAACTATCAGAAGATAAGTGAGTTTTTCCAATATTAATCTGTTCAATTTCTTCATCACTATCACTTGTCTCTGGCGAACTGTTTTCAGATGAAACAGATCCTTCATCTTCACTTTTCTCCTCATCAGATAACACTTCCATCCATTCCTTCAGCATTTCCGGCTTTCGAATAATATGAGCAATAAACGCTCCAACATTTGAATCAGCTGGAATGTACTTGTCCCAGCTAAAACTTTCAATCACTTTCTCGTCATCTTGTTGATGAGTAGAACTGTTCATTCTAGCAATCTTCTGCTGCTCCAGATCTTGTGCCTCCAACTTCTCTATAAACTGTGCAATCGATAACCTTCTAAACTGTCCGGAATTCTTCAATATCATCAGATATGTACCCCATTCCTTTTGCGGTAACGTGTCAGCAAGCTTTTCAACCCATTCTGCTGGAGTTTTTGTAATCTTAAACTGTGACATGGTGCGTACAAGATGACAATATCTTTCAATAAGAGTCTTTGTAGATTCACCTGGCATACTTGAAAACGAGTCAAATTCTTTCTTTAATACATTTATTCTATTAATTGTTTCACTAGTCATACTAAAGAAATTTAAGTCCATGATTCGGAAACACTTAAAATGAAATTAAATCCCCTTTCAAACGAAATGATTCACCTCATGAAACACGTGTATCACTGAAACAAACTGGTACTCGAACTGATGATTTTCTGTGCGAACTGAACGTTGACCAACTATGCGAACTTCTAGAACCCGAATCGAATTCAAGTGACTTGACCCTTTGAAACTTTTGAACTCCAAACCGTACGGACTGAAACTAACCACGACTCAAACCACGCGACCTCGGTATACACTGTACGAAGTGAACATATTTTGTGCGAATGGATTTTAATGTCAAACCACACAACCTGTAGATTCTATTCAAACAATTTGAACTAAATTCGCACACGACTCGATCAACTAGCACATATAAACTAATATATCATAAGCAATTTCAAATCACACAATGCATATAATCGACAATTTCAATTTACAATTCTTTCATTCATATCGATACTCACAAACAGACAATTTTCACATAAACCGAGATATTACACAAGTAACATTACATGCAATCTGACATCCTAAGTAACTGTCATCATTCACCCAATTTGAACTTTGGGTCACAAAATCACATGTATCGATTTATAATGATTGGACCTCTAAACACACATTCACATGAATTGCACATATATCGAATACTGAACATGATTAATTCAATTTCATGCAATAACTCTTATCAATATAATATTGTGCTCATGAACTGTCACAAGCAAATTTCAAATATCCAAACCCACTTTAGCTGACACCCTTTTTAATTTTTTAATCACAAACTGTTCCGTTCAATGTTAATCACGTGACTACTGGTATTTAATTCAGGTCACATGGCAGACAATATCATCTCATTCATTACTTGATTTTATCAAAAGCTATTTGCAGGACCCGAAATGATTCTTCACAATCACTATATAAACCGATATATTCACATGTACACACAACTTCGATGCATTTTCCACACTAAACACAAACTTGTTTTACCAGAAAAACATACGATACAGTGCACTATCAAGCAGATTCAAGCGAGTTCAGATCTAAATGAAGATTCAAGCAGATACTAATTTCAAGCAGACTCAAGACTGATATGATTTCAAGCAAAAAGTTCAACAAGAATTCAAGCGTAATCTCAGAGTAAACTCAAGCGAAATCAACTAAACATATGTCATGTTTTCAAGCGAGATCTTGATCAAATTTCAAGCGAAATCAGCAATTAACACACAATATTCAAGCGAAATCTACATGACATCATACTTTCAAGCGAAATTATCATGTAATTCAATCTTTCAAGCGAAATCAGATCTAAACAGTTGCTGATGTCATCATTTTGTTCGAACAATTGAAGCGAAATCTCACAAAAATACAGGATTTAGGCTGATTTTAAACTTGAAACTTTCAAGGATTGATTAAACCATGTTTGCGCACAATATACGTGAAATTTGTTCGATTTTAACCGTGAAAAGTTTTAATTTTCGGAAAAGAATGGTGTAGAAACAGAAATCGTGATGAACACAGGCTGTTTTTGGCAAGAACTCCTCGTCCTGAGCTCTGATACCAATTGTAGGATCGAATTCCGACCTGAACGAGTCGTTTCAGAGGAGTTTTATCAGTCACGAGTGCGGAAAACACGTAACCGATAACGAAACAGCAAGCTATTCACTTTTAATGTCACACCCCCAAATTCCACCCGCGGAGTACCGTCCGCTTGGAGGCGTGACCGACCAGGATCCAGCCACCAATTATACTGAGCATTGGATAATAGTAAGGATGATCACCAACCATAATGGTTAGTAAACACCATAGTTTAAAGTTCAAATGTTTAGGTTCAAATAACAGTTAAGTAAGTAGCGGAAGCATAGATAAAATAGTTTAAACAAAGTTCATAGTTCAAATTATTTAGAACCCAACATTGCGGGTTTAGGCGACCACTACACTTCCCAAGCAGCAGCTCCTCAGTCACTGGTTACCTGCAAAGCATGCAGTAAGGGGTCAACAATAATGCTGAGTGAGTTCACTAGTTGTCCAGTTTTAATTACCAAGAACTTGTTTCACCAGTTAATTTATCCGTTTATACATGCCATGGGGAGCTACCCCAAAAGTTAGCAACTAAACTGTTTTTCCAATACCGAACACTAGGTGACCGTTGCGTATCCGCAGAGTGCCCCGATGTCAATGTTCTATCATCATTGACGGATGCCTGAGTACATTAGTTCACGACCGATCCCATACCTTGGCACGGTGTGAGGTTGGTAAGACCTAAATAGCGCTATCAACTAATAACCCGTTCGCCTGGCCCCGGCGACTAATCGGTATTATGTAGTAGGGACTTTAAGTGATAGAGTTTCGTTTAGTGCCGTTTGTTGCAATCCGTATAAACAGTAATTAACTAAAAGGTTCCCAATAACAAGGGAAGAAAAGTAAGTTGTATCCCTTATATGGGGATAGTGTTGTTTTTAGTTCCGTTTCCCAAACCACCGGGAATACATGCTTTAGGTTGTGAACTCACCTTGGGTTGCTCGGTAGATTAATTACCCGGTCGATCACGTTGGTCACCACGTCCTAGCATGGTTACCAAGATGGGTCAAGTTGGGGTACAAGTATTCACGTATAATCTACACATAACTAACACATAGCATGCACAACATATAATTACCCAATAAGTCATTGTGCCCGTCTAAGTTCTTTAACAGCAACAATTAACAGTTAACACGTAGCCCACCTAAACAGTAACAAGCATGTACAGTTAATACACTTGGGCCCAATAACTAACAGCCCAGTCGAGACCAGGTGGTCTCGACTCGAGAACACACAGTTGCGAGTCGCAACCGGAGGTTGCGGCTTGTCACGTTTTGGTTGCGAGTCGCAGCCGGTGTTTCGACTTGTCATGTCTTGGTTGCGAGTCGCAACCGCCGTAGTCTCGACTTGTCACGTTTTGGTTGCGAGTCGCAACCGGAGGTTTCGACTTGTCATGTCTTGGTTGCGAGTCGCAACCGGGCGGTCTCGAGTCGCAATCACGTAGTCTCGAGTCGCAACCGGGGGTTTCGAGTCGCAACCTCGGATACGTGCACAAGAATCCTTCTAGAACCTGGCGGATGTACTAACCAATAGAATTCTGTTTTCATGAGATTTTGTACTATCCAATAGAATTTCTTAAACATGTTTTATTGTCTAATTCATAGCAAAATCAGATCAAACAGGGCATTTTCAAATATTTTCATGATCTTCAAACTGTTCTTCATATATTCAAGTTATCTATTATGCACATTCATTCAAAACAGATCCAAATATTCAACTAAATCAAGCACACTTGTGTCACATATCATGAATATCACCAAATCCTACACTATCTCATTCATCCTAAGCCATCAAGATTCATTCTTATTATCTTAAAGACTCAATGCAATATTTATCAACAAGTCCTATGTTAGTAATAATACAATGGATCATACAACTCCTACTCAATTTCATCCGAGGTTCACATTATCATACATCTAAACATTCACACAAGTAAACACTTTTAGCAGTCATCTCATTTCGAGGGGAACAAACTAACCGATTGTTATGTGACACAGAGGCGTGTAGAAGGTGATGTGATGAAGCCTCCGAGTGATGACCACAAGCTTGAACCGAGATGATCCGAGATGATCCGAGAGCTCCTTTTGTTGTTGCCGGTTTGATCCGAGAGAGGGAGAGGAGAGGAGGTGAGTTTGATGTTAGAACCTTAGGGTTTTAGGGTTTTTAGAGAGAGAGAGGGAGAGTGTGTGAGACGAGAGAGTGTGAGAGGGATGTTGCAAAATGGTGCAAGTTGTGAGGGTTGGCCGGTTATATATATCTCGAGTGGGTTAGGGGTTTCCGGGTGGGCTAAGGTTACGGCCCAACCAGCCCAAGTGTTTACGGTTCACTCGAGACCGAGGGTGGTCTCGAGTCGGGTCCTTTGGGGTCTCGGCCCACTCATATAACACACATACATATATAATATACACATATTCATCACACTTAGCACAAGGATCACATAAAATCATCGAGATAACACGCACTAACATTTAATAACATACATACACATAATGTTAATACAAGATATTTGCTCGGGAAAACCTAGAGTTGTCACATTATCCCCAAGTTTTAAGAACTTTCGTCCCGAAAGTTAAAGCAGCCACTGACGAGCTAGTAAAACTGAGAGTGTTTCAACGAGGTGTCACATCATCCCCCCGTTAGTTTGGAATTTCGTCCCGAAATTCAGTTGTAGCTTCAGTGCTGGGGGTTTCATTTGGGAACAGCTGGGGATACTTGCGCTTCATCTGGTCTTCCCGCTCCCAGGTAAACTCTGGGCCACGGCGTGAGTTCCAACGAACTCGCACGAGGGGTATCTGGCTACGTTTGAGGGTTTTGATCTCACGATCCGTGATCTCAACCGGTTCCTCAGTAAAGTGTAGCTGTTCGTCAATAGTAAGTTCCTTGTAAGGAATGACGAGTGTTTCATCTGACAGGCACTTCTTCAGATTAGACACGTGGAAGACGTTGTGCACAGCACTCAGTTCTTCAGGCAGATTCAATCTGTAAGCGGCCGTGCCGATCTTTTCGATAACTTCAAAGGGTCCGACATATCTTGGATTAAGCTTGCCCCGTTTTCCAAAACGAACCACACCCTTCCAGGGTGAGACCTTAAGTAGAGCCCGTTCACCAACCTGGAACTCTTGCGGTTTCCTATCTTTGTCAGCGTAGTACTTTTGACGGTCACGAGCTGCCGCCATGCGTTGCCTAATCTGGGCAATCTTTTCTGTGGTGTCAACTACATGTTCCGGGCCTGTGATTTGGCTGTCACCAACCTCAGCCCAGCAGAGAGGCGATCGACATTTACGGCCATACAATGCCTCAAAGGGTGCTGCCTGAATGCTGGTGTGGTAGCTGTTGTTGTAGGAGAATTCCACCAACGGTAGGTGCTTCTCCCAATTCTTGCCAAAATCGATCACACATGCCCTAAGCATGTCTTCGAGGGTTTGGATGGTGCGTTCAGACTGCCCATCCGTTTGCGGGTGATAAGCGGTGCTCATGTCTAGACGTGAGCCAAAAGATTTGTGCATGGCTTACCACAACTCAGAAGTAAAACGCGCGTCTCGATCAGAAATAATAGAGGTAGGCACTCCGTGCTTCGAAACCACTTCTTTTAAGTATACCTCTGCTAGGGTAGAGAACTTGTCTGTTTCTTTAATGGCCAAGAAGTGAGCAGACTTAGTTAAGCGATCCACTATCACCCAAATGGTGTCATTTCCGTGCTGAGACCTAGGCAGGCTAGTAACAAAATCCATGGAAATCTGCTTCCATTTCCATTGTGGGATCTCTGGCTGTTGGAGTAGGCCTGATGGTTTCTGATACTCGGCCTTGACTCTTGCACAAGTTAAACATTTTCTGACATAGGTTGCTATGTGGGCTTTCATGCCAGGCCACCAATAGGTAGCCCTCAAGTCGTGGTACATCTTATCTGACCCTGGATGTACTGAGTAACGGGACTTGTGAGCTTCATCCATCACAAGGTCACGTAAATTTCCATAAAGCGGAATCCATATGCGTCCGGCTACGTAGTAAGCACCGTCTTCTTTTTGTTCCAATCGTTGTCTCGATCCTCGCAGGGACTCGGCCCTGATGTTCTTGGCTTTCAATGCTTCAACCTGAGCATTTCGAATTTGGTTAGGGAGGTTCGAGTGGATAGTGAGCTGTAAGCCACGAACACGCTTGGGTTTGGTCTCCTTTCTGCTGAGGGCATCGGCTACCACATTAGCCTTGCCTGGGTGATATTTGATTGCGCACTCGTAGTCATTTAGGAGTTCGACCCATCGGCGTTGCCGCATATTCAACTCCTTTTGTCCCATTATGTGCTGGAGACTCTTGTGATCAGTGTAAATCGTGCACTTGGTGCCATACAAGTAATGTCGCCAAAGCTTGAGCGCGAAGACCACAGCTCCAAATTCTAAGTCATGCGTCGTATAGTTCCGTTCGTGGACCTTGAGTTGTCGCGAGGCGTAAGATTTAACTTTCTCGCGTTGCATCAATACGCAGCCAAGTCCTTGAATAGAAGCGTCGCAGTAAACGACGAAGTCGTCGGTACCTTCGGGTAAGGAGAGGATAGGAGCACTACAAAGGTTCTTCTTTAGTTCCTGGAAGGCAGATTCCTGAGCATCACTCCATTTGTAAGCAACACCCTTCTGAGTGAGTGTCGTAAGTGGTTGAGCGATCTTAGAGAATCCCTTGATAAATCTTTGATAGTATCCCGCCAATCCCAAGAATTGGCGAACTTCGGTCGGAGTCTTAGGCACAGGCCAATTCTTAATGGACTCAATCTTAGCAGGGTCAACATGAATCCCTTCCTGATTGACGATGTGTCCAAGGAAATGGACTTCTCTAAGCCAGAAATCACATTTCGAGAATTTGGCGTACAGTTGTTCATTGCGAAGAAGTTCGAGAATAAGACGTAGGTGTTGTTCATGCTCCTCTTGGCTCTTCGAGTAGATTAGGATGTCGTCGATAAACACAATTACGAACTTATCGAGGTAGGGTTTGCATACTCGGTTCATGAGATCCATGAAGATTGCAGGTGCGTTGGTCATTCCGAAAGGCATAACAAGGAATTCGTAGTGACCATAGCGGGTTCTGAAAGCAGTCTTAGAGATGTCCTCATCGCGGACTCTCAGCTGGTGATAACCCGATCGCAGATCGATCTTGGAATAATAGCTCGACCCTTGCAGCTGGTCGAACAGGTCGTCGATACGGGGAAGTGGATAACGATTCTTGATGGTAACCTTGTTAAGTTCGCGGTAGTCAATGCACATTCGGAAGGAGCCATCTTTCTTTTTGACGAAGAGCACTGGGGCTCCCCAGGGTGATGAACTAGGACGGATAAAACCTTTGTCCAAAAGTTCTTGTAGTTGAGTAGAAAGCTCCTTGAGCTCCGCGGGGGCTAATAGATAAGGTGCACGAGCTATAGGCGCTGCTCCGGGAGCTAACTCGATTTGAAATTCGACCTGACGGTGAGGAGGGAGTCCAGGTAGTTCTTCCGGGAATACCTCAGGATAGTCGCGTACAACTGGAAAATCTTCAATCCTGTTTTCCCTTTTCTGTGTGTCGATAATGAGTGCTAAGATAGCGGTGTGCCCTTTTCGTAGATACTTCTGGGCTTTTAAGAAATGAAATGATGCCTGTGACTTCTCCGCTCTTGTCGCCTTGAACTATAAGGGGTTTGCCAGGGGGACGGGGAATACGAATAGCTTTCTCTTGGCAGAGGATTTCAGCTCGATGTTTGGATAACCAATCCATACCAATGATGACGTCGAAGCTTCCAAGAACGATGGGGAAAAGATCGATACAGAAGGTCTGACCAGACAACTCTAATTTGCAGTTACGAATTATGTGTGAGGCCTCGAGGTTTCTACCATTAGCTATTTCAACGGTGTGCTTAGAGCTCAGCGGCGTAAGAGTGAGCTTAAGTTTCTTACTAATACGTAGGGATACATAACTAGCATCTGCTCCGGAATCAAATAGCATGGAAACATAACGATCATTAAGTAGGAACTTACCCGCTACAACGTTGGGGTCATTCCTTGCTTCCCCAGCTCCAATCACAAAAGCTTTTCCTCTAGCACCATTTCCAGCATTGTTGTTATTGTTCCCAGCACCCTGATTGTTGTTGTTTTGATTCAGTTCAGGGCAATCCTTTCGCATGTGCCCCGTTGCTCCACACTTGAAGCATCCACGGTTGTTTCCTTGTTGCTGCTGTTGCTGTGGTTGTTGCTGATTCTGCCTAGCTGGGAACTGGCTTCGGCAGTCTTTGGCTTCATGCCCCATCTTGTTGCATCGCTGACATTGCCCTTTTCCACATGGCCCACTGTGATGTCGGTTACATTTGTTACACTTAGGGTGGTTTCCTCGATAGCCACCCTGTTGCTGAGGGCCCTTGTTGCTTTCAGTCTTCCTTTGTTGAACTGGGGCCTGAGTGGGGTTAGCATCCTTTCCTTGACTTCCATCCCACTTTCGCTTGTTATCGCCAGAAGTTCCAGCAGTAGCACCGATCCTCTGGGGCAGCTTGCCCTCTTCCACAGCCTGATTGGTGAGTTTGTGAGCGAGACGAACCACGGGCTGTATGGTGTTGAGGTTGGCCGAGGTCACATGGCTCCGGATTTCTGGGACCAAGCCTTTGATGTACAATTCGACCCTTCGATACATAGGTTGGGACATGTTTGGGCAAAGTGCAGCATAGTCATTGGACTGCTTGGTGTAGGTCTCAATCTCTGACCCAACCATCTTGAGTGCATAGTACTCGTTCTCGAGTTTGTGGATGTCATCCCTGTGACAGTACTCCTCTTTGATCATGTCCTTGAAATCTTCCCATGCCGTAGCATTAGCAGTTTCCAGCCCAAGCATCTGAATCTGTGCTTTCCACCATGAAAGCGCGTTTCCTTCAAGCGTACCAGTTGCGTACTTAACCCAGTTAGCAGGGGGACACTCGCAGACAGCAAAGACAGCTTCGGCCTTTTCAATCCAGTGCAGGAGGCCTATGGCACCCTCAGTGCCGTTGAAAGGGAGAGGCTTGCCATCCATGAAGGTTTTGAAAGTACAAACACGTGGTTGCGCAGGCGCAGGCTGACCTGTTGTGAGAAATGGAGCGAATAGGTTTTAGAGGTGAAAAGACGATGTGGGGGTAGGATCTAAACATCCTATAGCAACGAGTTTACCTCCAGGGTGAGCTGCGAAAGCTGCAGCCACCGTGTTGAGCAAATTAGCGAATTGAGCCTGAGTCATGTTAACGCTTCCTCTTCCGCGTCCACTCATTGTCTTCATAGCCAGAAAACACAGTATGAGTGTAATGTTGTAACGTAGCGAGAATGAGGTAGAAGAGAAATGTGTATCTATCTAATCAGGCACACTAGTATGTATAGTAGAGTAGCCAATATAAGACAAACAAGCAAGTAAGCACAAGTCCGAGCTACGAGGTCTAACATGCCGAGTCTTGCCCTTGGAGTGTAGTGTCGTCACAAGTCACGGGTTATAGTCTGGTTTTTCTCAAAAAGACTTTCCTTTTTTAAACCAAGTTCACTATAACCAATGGCTCTGATACCAATCTGTCACACCCCCAAATTCCACCCGCGGAGTACCGTCCGCTTGGAGGCGTGACCGACCAGGATCCAGCCACCAATTATACTGAGCATTGGATAATAGTAAGGATGATCACCAACCATAATGGTTAGTAAACACCATAGTTTAAAGTTCAAATGTTTAGGTTCAAATAACAGTTAAGTAAGTAGCGGAAGCATAGATAAAATAGTTTAAACAAAGTTCATAGTTCAAATTATTTAGAACCCAACATTGCGGGTTTAGGCGACCACTACACTTCCCAAGCAGCAGCTCCTCAGTCACTGGTTACCTGCAAAGCATGCAGTAAGGGGTCAACAATAATGCTGAGTGAGTTCACTAGTTGTCCAGTTTTAATTACCAAAAACTTGTTTCACCAGTTAATTTATCCGTTTATACATGCCATGGGGAGCTACCCCAAAAGTTAGCAACTAAACTGTTTTTCCAATACCGAACACTAGGTGACCGTTGCGTATCCGCAGAGTGCCCCGATGTCAATGTTCTATCATCATTGACGGATGCCTGAGTACATTAGTTCACGACCGATCCCATACCTTGGCACGGTGTGAGGTTGGTAAGACCTAAATAGCGCTATCAACTAATAACCCGTTCGCCTGGCCCCGGCGACTAATCGGTATTATGTAGTAGGGACTTTAAGTGATAGAGTTTCGTTTAGTGCCGTTTGTTGCAATCCGTATAAACAGTAATTAACTAAAAGGTTCCCAATAACAAGGGAAGAAAAGTAAGTTGTATCCCTTATATGGGGATAGTGTTGTTTTTAGTTCCGTTTCCCAAACCACCGGGAATACATGCTTTAGGTTGTGAACTCACCTTGGGTTGCTCGGTAGATTAATTACCCGGTCGATCACGTTGGTCACCACGTCCTAGCATGGTTACCAAGATGGGTCAAGTTGGGGTACAAGTATTCACGTATAATCTACACATAACTAACACATAGCATGCACAACATATAATTACCCAATAAGTCATTGGGCCCGTCTAAGTTCTTTAACAGCAACAGTTAACAGTTAACACGTAGCCCACCTAAACAGTAACAAGCATGTACAGTTAATACACTTGGGCCCAATAACTAACAGCCCAGTCGAGACCAGGTGGTCTCGACTCGAGAACACACAGTTGCGAGTCGCAACCGGAGGTTGCGGCTTGTCACGTTTTGGTTGCGAGTCGCAGCCGGTGTTTCGACTTGTCATGTCTTGGTTGCGAGTCGCAACCGCCGTAGTCTCGATTTGTCACGTTTTGGTTGCGAGTCGCAACCGGAGGTTTCGACTTGTCATGTCTTGGTTGCGAGTCGCAACCGGGCGGTCTCGAGTCGCAATCACGTAGTCTCGAGTCGCAACCGGGGGTTTCGAGTCGCAACCTCGGATACGTGCACAAGAATCCTTCTAGAACCTGGCGGATGTACTAACCAATAGAATTCTGTTTTCATGAGATTTTGTACTATCCAATAGAATTTCTTAAACATGTTTTATTGTCTAATTCATAGCAAAATCAGATCAAACAGGGCATTTTCAAATATTTTCATGATCTTCAAACTGTTCTTCATATATTCAAGTTATCTATTATGCACATTCATTCAAAACAGATCCAAATATTCAACTAAATCAAGCACACTTGTGTCACATATCATGAATATCACCAAATCCTACACTATCTCATTCATCCTAAGCCATCAAGATTCATTCTTATTATCTTAAAGACTCAATGCAATATTTATCAACAAGTCCTATGTTAGCAATAATACAATGGATCATACAACTCCTACTCAATTTCATCCGAGGTTCACATTATCATACATCTAAACATTCACACAAGTAAACACTTTTAGCAGTCATCTCATTTCGAGGGGAACAAACTAACCGATTGTTATGTGACACAGAGGCGTGTAGAAGGTGATGTGATGAAGCCTCCGAGTGATGACCACAAGCTTGAACCGAGATGATCCGAGATGATCCGAGAGCTCCTTTTGTTGTTGCCGGTTTGATCCGAGAGAGGGAGAGGAGAGGAGGTGAGTTTGATGTTAGAACCTTAGGGTTTTAGGGTTTTTAGAGAGAGAGAGGGAGAGTGTGTGAGACGAGAGAGTGTGAGAGGGATGTTGCAAAATGGTGCAAGTTGTGAGGGTTGGCCGGTTATATATATCTCGAGTGGGTTAGGGGTTTCCGGGTGGGCTAAGGTTACGGCCCAACCAGCCCAAGTGTTTACGGTTCACTCGAGACCGAGGGTGGTCTCGAGTCGGGTCCTTTGGGGTCTCGGCCCACTCATATAACACACATACATATATAATATACACATATTCATCACACTTAGCACAAGGATCACATAAAATCATCGAGATAACACGCACTAACATTTAATAACGTACATACACATAATGTTAATACAAGATATTTGCTCGGGAAAACCTAGAGTTGTCACATTTAACACCTTTCTGATTGATTTATAACAGATTACAATCAAATGGAGAACCGGCAATACCTCGGTCTCTCTGAACACACCTTAGAACTATCTGTTTGACTAATGAACACGCTCAGCCTATATATAGACATTCTGGTCCGCTTAAACGACATGCCAAATAAGCGGTCCAGAATACTTGACATAAAAGCGATCCACATAATGTCATTCGAGCGGTCCAGACTAAAACAAATGACACATAAGCGAACCTAATTTCTAAGACATGAACGAAAACAGAATAACAACTTTGACCAAACTCATTATCTAACAATTTAAATCTTTGTCATTCTTGTGAAGTGATGTCATGTATGATGTCACAATTATGATGTCATCATCCAAGATGTTGACATCATCCTTTTTCAGATCCGCAACGAGACTGAGACTCGACATAAGACGAAGACGACAGATGAATGCACCAACATAAACATAGTCTAAATCGAAGTTATGTTTTGTGGAACAAATGCATGCTATACTGATACAAACATCTATGTGGTATTGTTATAATGCATACATCCAAGCCTTGTGACTGTGGTGATAGACCTTTAAACAAATTAAAGGTCTATCTGTGTTATGTTTATCGAATTCGGTCATTCCTTCCACCCAAACAAACCTAGGGTTCAGGAACGGGAGTTGTCAAGTCCTATGGTACCATTACCTACTAACGAGCGGCGTAGCTAATGTTAATGAATGTATATTGTCCCATTTGAACAAACCAAATGTCATACAAAAATGTAAGCATGTGAAAACAATGCACTAAGTATGTAATCAAATGAACATACATAGCGTGAAATGTAATGTAAAACAATGTACTAAGTATGCACACAATGGACATACATAGCATAAAATGTAATGTAAAACAATGTACTAAGTATGCACACAATGGACATACATAGCATAAAATGTAATGTAAAACAATGTACTAAGTATGCACACGTTGGACATACATAGCATAAAATGTAATGTAAAACAATGTACTAATGAACATAGCAAGCATATGATGTGAAAACAGGAAAGCACGAAAGTAACAAGTAGGCACATGTGTTTCACCCCAAAACAGTTTGAAAACAGTAAAAGAGGGGTCTATGTACTCACCTGAGATTGCTCAGTAGTCCTTGAGTAACAACTAAACAATGCAAGAGATCACGGATATCAAACGGCACCTAATATAGGTAACTATGTTAATACACCGGACCTAAATCGGATGATTGGATAGAATGAGGGTTCGTAAACCAAACGAGTATGGAGACTCGTGTAATATGGTTTAACAAATCCCACATACTAAAATGAAACCTAACCTAAGTGCTTACGACCCATTACGACCCGTTTAGGTAACTTATGCTACTTTAACGCGTCGTTCGCGTGAAACGCGTTCGGACTTGCCTAACTAGTCCTATGACAAGTAAAATATGCCTTAACATGTCTAATATTGTTACCAAATCAGTTTAGATGTTAAAAGTTATGTTACATATGCTTAAAATGAATTTTGGCGTCAAAAGGGCATTTTGGTAATTTACCTAAGGCATATATACTACCTATCATACAACTAACTAAACGTCATGACCATAAGGTATAACCTCGGAAGGTTATTCCCTACATACTATGGTCACCTAATGTGTTTGGTCGGATCCTAATGATCGACCAAACGGGTCGGGTTCGAAAGTATAAGCGATTGTTTAGATCGCTTACCTTACGACCCTATATAAGCACTAAACTAAAAGTGACGAGCTAAGCATGTTAAAACATGCTTAACTAAGTTTAGAAAACAGTTTTGATATCAAAACAAACAGTTTTGATACCTAAGAGTAGTTTGGTTACAAAATACGCGTAAATGCGCATTTTGGCCGAAACTACGACTCGTCACTGAGCCTAGATAACGTGGTAATCAGTAGGTATAGTCTCTAGGGACTACAACCATCGTGATTACGCTCACGTTATGAAGTTCAAACGAACTTCGCATTGACCATAAACTGGTCAACGCAGAAAGTCAAACAAAGTTTGACTTTTAACGCTAAACGAATAAAGAGAACGAAGGAACACTTACAAAGGGTCCCCAAAAACTTATCTTGATCCAAGTAGCTCAGGTATGAAGTAATGGCTTCAACTTAGAGCTTTTAGATCAGATTTGTGGGTTTTTGGAGTTGGGATGGATGGGTATTTATAGGATTCTTGGAACCGTTAGGATCGTTTATCGAATAACGTGCTATGATCTCATCCATACACTTGTTGAAACCTTGTGGTAACTCAAAATGGCCCCTCATGAGCAGGAAAGGGCAAGTGTGGGTGAGTTGGGAGTGCTAAACAGCTGTTAACAGCTGTTAAATTCAGTTAATCTGGTCTAGGAGACTGACGCGGGCCGCGTAAGGATACACACAAGACTTACGCGGGCCGCTTGGCCTTGTCTGATCAGAACCAACTTTGCCATATTGACAGTTTCAGTCCCTGATGGTGTTTAAGGCCATTTCCGACATGTTTAAGGCCCGTTAAGCCAACTTTAAGGCCCTAAAATGATGCCTAAACATTGTGGACATGAAACATGCTCAAAAATATGCTGGATGTTGGTTCCTTTGGTCGTACGATCGCGATAATCGCTTAATTACGACGGAATGCGCATAAGCGCGAAAAACGATCCAAATTGCGTGACGAATGGATTTTTCTCATTCCAAACACTAAAATAAAATATTTTAGTGCTTACATAAAGTTTTGGATGTCCGGATGTATTCAGGACGTAAGTTATGCGCGAAAATGCAAACTTATGCACTTTTTGACGCTTTTAGTCCCTGAATGACCCAAAAGTTTATTTTAGCACACCGAACCCCTCAAAGCCTATTTCTAAGCTATTTAAAGGATATTTATGGTATGTTTAACTTATGGTCATATTCCAGAATGTCTGTTACAGTTCAAATTGGCATACTTTCGCAGTTTGTCAAATTTAGTCCCTGTAGGCGAATTAACTTGTTTTTGCCATACCAAAGCCTTCAAAACTTATTTCTAAGTTATGTAAAGGTTATTTATGGTATGTTAAGTATATGTTGATGTTCCGGAGTATTTTTCGCATTAAACTGATTACGTTTACGCTCTAGTTTGCGTATAACTCTCCAGAAAGCGATATAGAGTTTGAAATTGAACAAAAGTCAAAACATGAAAAATGTAAAACATAACCAAGAAAACATTGGGATCAAATAACTTTGTTTTATTGATAATTGTACTGTTCACAATGATTTTAGACACAGATGTTACAGTCTCCCCTACTTGTGGAAATTTCATCCCGAAATTTATTTAGAGGAAACTTGTGGGAATAGATGTGGGTACTTCGCCTTCATTTGATCTTCGCGTTCCCAAGTAAACTCAGGTCCACGTTTAGATTCCCAACAAACTTTGACCAATGGAATGCGCTTGCGTTTGAGCCACTTGACTTCACGTTCCATGATTTCCACTGGCTTCTCAACAAATTTCAGTGTTTTATCAACACGAATTTCGTCAAGTGGTATGTGGAGGTTCTCATCAGCTAAACACTTTTTGAGATTGGAAACGTGAAAGGTTGGATGAACATTTCCAAGTGCAGGAGGTAACTCAAGTCTGTAGGCTACCTTACTGATTCTTTCGACGATCTTGAATGGTCCAACGTATCTAGGTGCAAGTTTTCCTTTCTTTCCAAATCTGATCACACCTTTCCAAGGTGAGACCTTAAGTAATACACGATCACCGACTTGAAAATCCAAGGGCTTGCGTTTTGGGTCCGCGTAACTCTTTTGACGGCTTCTAGCTGTCTGAAGGTTATCACGAACTTTCTTAATCTTATCAGTTGTCTCTAAAATGAGGGCAGGTCCAGTAAGCTGAGCCTCACTGATCTCATTCCAGCAGACTGGTGAACGACACTTTCGACCATAGAGAGCCTCTAAAGGAGCCATGTTGATGCTGGAGTGATAACTATTGTTGTAGGAGAATTCAATTAACAGAAGATGTGAATCCCAACTACCACCAAAATCGATCACACAAGCTCTAAGCATATCCTCAAGAGTCTGGATTGTTCTTTCAGATTGACCATCCGTTTGCGGATGATAAGCTGTGCTCAAATTAAGTTGGGTCCCCATAGTAAATTGCATGGTTCTCCAAAAATGAGAAGTGAAACGAGCATCTCTGTCAGAAATGATGTTCAAAGGAACACCATGTCGAGCTACAATTTCATCCACATAGATTTTAGCAAGTTTGTCAGCAGAAAAATCCTCACGGATTGGCAAGAAATGCGCTGACTTAGTAAGACGATCAACAACTACCCAGATGTCATCATGACCTTTCTTTGTGCGCGGAAGTTTAGTAATGAGATCCATAGTAATGTTTTCCCATTTCCAAACTGGGATCTCTGGTTGTACCAATAAACCAGAAGGACGCTGATGTTCAGCCTTAACCTTAAGACAAGTAAGGCATTTTGATACATATAAGGCAATGTCTTTCTTCATACCAGGCCACCAATAATGAGTACGAAGATCCTTATACATCTTATCTGAGCCAGGATGAACAGAATAACGAGACTTATGGGCTTCATCCATAAGCAAGGTACGAAGATCATCTTGGCTTGGGACCCACAAACGGTCCATGAAGTAATACGATCCATTGTCCTTCACTTCAAGATCAGGCGTTATGTGACAGGGAAATTCCTTATCCATCAAACCTTGTGAAACACAAGTGTGTTGAGCCTGAGAAATGCGTGCTTGGATATCGGATCGAGCTTGAATAACAGATTAAACACGAACACAATGAAGCTTAGTACGTTCCTTGCGACTCAATGCATCGGCTACGACATTCGCCTTACCAGGATGGTAGCGAATTTCGCAGTCATAGTCGTTTAGAAGCTCGACCCAATGTCGTTGCCTCATGTTGAGTTCTTTCTGATTGAAGATATGCTGAAGACTTTTGTGGTCCGTGAAAACCACACATTTTGTACCGTACAAATAGTGTCTCCAGATCTTAAGAGCGAAGACAACTGCACCCAACTCAAGATCATGAGTGGTGTAGTTTTTCTCATGTATCTTCAACTGCCTCGATGCATATGCTATGACTTTGTTCCTTTGCATCAGAACACAGCCAAGACCCAATTTAGATGCATCGCAATAAACAACGATATCATCATTGCCCTCAGGCAAAGTTAGAACAGGCGCGTCACAAAGCTTCTGCTTCAAGTTTTGAAAAGCTTCCTCTTGTTTGAATCCCCAATCAAAGGGCTTGTTGTTCTGAGTTAGAGCAGTTAGAGGAACTGCAATCTTTGAGAAGTTTTCAATGAAGCGGCGGTAATAACCCGCAAGTCCAAGAAAAGAACGGACCTCAGTAGGAGTAGTAGGCGTATTCCAATCCTTGATCGCACTAATCTTGGAGGGATCTACATGAATACCTTGTTCGTTGACAATATGTCCTAAGAATTGAACTTCTTTAAGCCAGAATTCACACTTGGAGAATTTGGC
This sequence comes from Helianthus tuberosus, assembly GCA_030545235.1. Taxonomy (NCBI): domain Eukaryota; kingdom Viridiplantae; phylum Streptophyta; class Magnoliopsida; order Asterales; family Asteraceae; genus Helianthus; species Helianthus tuberosus. The sequence continues at coordinate 153,213,520 of CM060393.1, forward strand.
GAAAAGTTGCTCTCTCTTTAGGAGTTCCAGAGTAAGACGAAGATGTTGCTCGTGATCAGCTCGCGTCTTAGAGTATATCAAAATGTCATCAATAAAAACAATGACGAACTGATCCAAATAAGGCTTGCAGACCCTATTCATTAAGTCTATGAAAACAGCAGGAGCATTAGTCAAACCGAATGGCATGACTGTGAACTCATAATGCCCATAACGAGTGCGGAACGCTGTCTTGGGAATGTCTTCTTCATGCACCCGAAGTTGATGATATCCAGATCGCAGATCAATCTTCGAAAAATAAGAAGCACCTTGTAACTGATCAAAGAGATCATCGATGCGAGGTAGGGGATATCGATTCTTGATGGTAAGCTTGTTAAGCTCACGATAATCGATACACATCCTAAAAGATCCATCCTTCTTCTTGACAAAAAGAACGGGAGCACCCCAAGGTGAAAAGCTAGGATGGATAAAACCTTTGTCAGAGAGTTCCTGAAGCTGCTTAGACAACTCTTGCATCTCAGACGGTGCAAGACGATATGGAGATCTGGCAATGGGATTTGCACTAGGTACGAGATCAATACGGAACTCGACTTGGCGTGCTGGAGGTAGACCAGGTAACTCTTCAGGGAATACTTCAGAATAATCCTGAACAACAGGAATATCTTGAATAGATTTACCTTTGCCCTTATCTGCTACAACATGTGCCAAAAAGGCCACATAGTTCTTTCGCAGATACTTCCGAGCTTTAAAACAAGACATGAGTTTGAGACCACCAGCAGGTTTCTCACCACGAACCTGTAGGATCTCGCCTGTCGAAAGCGGCACACGAACAATCTTCTCAAAACAAACTACCTCTGCGCGATGCTTGGCTAACCAATCCATACCCACAATAACGTCGAAGCTTCCGAGTTGCATAGGCGTGAGGTCAATAGGAAAAAGATGGTCGTTAAGGTTCAACTGACAGTTGCGAAGAACAGAATTAAGAACAATGGGTTCACCACTAGCAACCTCTACTGTCAAGGGTTTTCCTAGTTTCGTTCTAGACACGCGAAGCAATGGATCAAAAGATAGTGACACAAAACTCTTATCGGCACCCGAATCAAAAAGAACAGATGCAGGCTGATTATTAATAAAGAACGTACCGTTCACCACTTCATTGTCTGCTTGTGCCTCTTGTGCATTCATGTTGAAGACTCGCCCTCGAGCCTGAGCCTGATTCTGATTTGCATTCACCAATCTTGGGCACTGGTTACGGTAGTGGGTCAGATCCCCACAGTTGTAACAAGAACCTGGCGGGTAGTGTGGTCGTGCAGCTTGACCTTGTTGCTGAGCAGGAGGCCAAGCAACTCGTTGAGCCGGGTTCTGAACTGCCTGATTCTGAGCAAAACGACAAACATCAGCAAGATGACCCGACTTCCCACAGTTAGTATAGAAACGGCACGGAAGTTGCGGCTGATGGTGTCTGTTGCATCTATTGCACAAAGGTGCATTTCCTGCATAAGGCTTCTTCGCTGGAGGCTGTGCGGGTTGGTTGGGAGCTGCCTGGTTGGCTTGGGCAGTGACATCAAAATTTTGGGAAACCTTTCGCTTCCTAGATCCTCTTGAGGAACCAAAATCCTTTCCCTTCTTGTTTTGACCTTTCTTGCTATCTTCTTTACCAGACGCCTGCTTCTTACCCTTATCACCCTTTTTATGCAGCTTTCCCTTTCGAACCTGCGACTCAGTCAATGTCGCTGCTAACTCGATCGCCTGACGGAGTGTGGTAGGGTTACTACCAGTAATGATGTCTTGTACTGAGTCAGGTAGACCATCGATGTACCTTTCGATAGCCTTGTAGAGTGGGGTAACCATTGTTGGGCATAGCAGACTCAACTCCTCAAACCTATCAGTATACGCCCTGTGCTCGCCACTGTCCTGTTTCTAGTCATCAAACTCTCTCTCCAAAGCTCGTTGTTCATGACGAGGACAAAACTCCCTCATCATAAGAGCTCTAAGTTCATCCCATGTTTGTGCTAGAGCAACTTCTGCACCACGGTCTCTCATAATTCCGTTCCACCATGTAAGAGCCCTCTTCTGAAACACACTCGAAGAAAACTCGACCTTGCGATTGTCAGGACACTGAACATGACGGAAAGTGTTCTCAATGCTCTCGAACCATTGAAGGAGCCCAGTTGCTCCCTCGGTACCACTAAACTTGAGTGGTTTAGCCGAACTGAAACTCTTGAAATTGCATGGAGCATTGTTGTTGTTGTTGGCTTGGTTCCATTGAGCAAAGAGGTTTGGGAATTGAGCAGCCATTTGCTGCGCAATGATTTTTGCCAGTTCGGCAGTCGCTATCTGGTTTTCGCGTCGAGGAGGCATTCTAAAAGAGGAAACATGAAAGGAAACGAGTGAGATGTTTGGATGAAAAGGATGAGATGAAACAAAATCAACAAAAGCAAAGATGGTGGTCATCTATTTGTTACCACAAGGTAAACAAACGACACATTGACTAATCAAAGCAAATGGGTCAAAAATAATGTATCGCGAAGACATGCTCGCCGATAAGTGAACACTCACCCCAAGAGTTCCCAGGTAAGAGTGAGAGTGACTGGTCCGATTATGTGGATTTGTACGAACACTCTAGCCTTAGACAGAAAACCCAGGGTACAGGCATTCACTCTTCCAGTTTGCACGTGTTCACACTATTTAAAAAACCCAAAACTTTGACGAGATTTTGAAAATTTGGAAGGCAGAAGGACAAAAATCAAACTGGAAGGGTTCAAAACCTTACAACAGAGGGTTCAAAACCTAGTAATCAATCATCCTAGAACAGATGATTAGTTTTCAAAGCGGATTCGAACTTGATGTTCCCGTTGTGGTTATCACCTAAGGATAGGTGAAGTGCATGTTTTAAAATCTAAACGCAAGACAACTTAATTCCCTATAACCATTGGCTCTGAAACCAACTTTTCTGTCACACCCCGACCACGTAGAACATCAAATCGTGGCGGAAACGTCGGGGAGTGTTGTAACAGAATTATTGTTTCATAACCATGGCATTCAAAGTTATATTTTATTTATCAAACAAGAGTGTTACATTGTCTCAAAACAGGAAATAAAGAGTTCATAACATAATTAAACTAAGTCTATCTTCGTTTTATGTCTCTAAGGCACAGGTCCGCCCTAATGTCACGATCATCATCCTAAGCGACTGCTCCTGAAAACACATGTGAAAATAGGTACGTCAGCATAAAAATGCCTGTGAGATACATAGGTTTTGTGAAAATAGGATTCATGGCTTGGGTTTTAAAAGAAAGGTTTAATAAAATTTAGTCATGAATCTTGTTAAGTGTTTTCTTTTATAAATCATATGAAAAACTTGATAAGAAATCAGATTATATAAAATAAAGGTGTATGGTTAATGAAATAACCAAGTAGAATGAGTTGTATAAAATAAACTGTTTTGTAAGAAAATGTCTTGTGAAAAATAAGTTGTTTATGTAAAATGTAATATGTCAAATATTGAAATGATTTAAGTAACGCTACGATATATAATATCATACAAGAACTTATATATAGGAAGTACCAGCGGCGTATCCACCATGTTTGTATCATATTACACACGCCTCGTTACTCAAATCATTTACCCAAACCCACCACCAATGTAAATTGTCCATGTATAAATCAATTGTCAAGTGTTATTGTGTAAACCATATCAGAATGTCCATGTCTAATGTATATCACCAAATGTGTATATCAATGTAAAAATGTTTATGTTTAATGTAAATCATATAATGTGTATCCAAAAAATATCATGTATGGCAAGTGAAATGTATCAACTAAACCATAGGTAAAATGCACAAAAATAGGGTATTGAATTAAACATAGTCTAAATCAAAGTTATGTTTTGTGGAACAAATGCATGCTATACTGATACAAACATCTATGCGGTATTGTTATAATGCATACATCCAATGTTGTAGAAGGCGCTAGGCGCTAGTCGGGCGGTGAGGTACAGCCTAGGGATTAATCGGGATTAATCGGAATGGGATTTTTATATGTATTTTTTCAAAATTATATATATATACCCAATAATATAAAAATAATACTTCAAAATTCACATAAATACTTCAAGTGTCAGATAGTATGGTTCGATTTTGACCGATTTTGACCAATTTTGACCGCCTAGGACCGCCTAGAACCGCCTAGGATCGATTTTAATCGATTTTGACCGACTAATATTGTCCGATTAATCCGATTTTTGACCGCCCAGGACCGATTTTGACCGCCTAGGACCGATTTTGACCGATTTTTTACCATGACCGATTAATTGACCGCCTAGCTCAAAATTAGGCAGTAGATGACCGCCTAGCGCCTAGGCGCCGATTAATCGGCCGCCTAGCGCCTAGGCGCCGATTAATCGGCCGCCTAGGCCGATTTCTGCCACCATGCATACATCCAAGCCTTGTGACTGTGGTGATAGACCTTTAAACAAATTAAAGGTCTATCTGTGTTATGTTTATCGAATTCGGTCATTCCTTCCACCCAAACAAACCTAGGGTTCAGGAACGGGAGTTGTCAAGTCCTATGGTACCATTACCTACTAACGAGCGGCGTAGCTAATGTTAATGAATGTATATTGTCCCATTTGAACAAACCAAATGTCATACCAAAATGTAAGCATGTGAAAACAATGCACTAAGTATGTAATCAAATGAACATACATAGCGTGAAATGTAATGTAAAACAATGTACTAAGTATGCACACAATGGACATACATAGCATAAAATGTAATGTAAAACAATGTACTAAGTATGCACACAATGGACATACATACCATAAAATGTAATGTAAAACAATGTACTAAGTATGCACACATTGGACATACATAGCATAAAATGTAATGTAAAACAATGTACTAAGTATGCACACAATGGACATACATAGCATGAAATGTAATGTAAATCATGTACTATAAATGTACTAATGAACATAGCAAGCATATGATGTGAAAACAGGAAAGCACGAAAGTAACAAGTAGGCACTTGTGTTTCACCCCAAAACAGTTTGAAAACAGTAAAAGAGGGGTCTATGTACTCACCTGAGATTGCTCAGTAGTCCTTGAGTAACAACTAAACAATGCTAGAGATCACGGATATCAAACGGCACCTAATATAGGTAACTATGTTAATACACCGGACCTAAATCAGATGATTGGGTAGAATGAGGGTTCGCAAACCAAACGAGTATGGAGACTCGTGTAATATGGTTTAACAAAGCCCACATACTAAAATGAAACCTAACCTAAGTGCTAACGACCCATTACGACCCGTTTAGGTAACTTATGCTACTTTAACGCGTCGTTCGCGTGAAACGCGTTCGGACTTGCCTAACTAGTCCTATGACAAGTAAAATATGCCTTAACATGTCTAATATTGTTACCAAATCAGTTTAGATGTTAAAAGTTATGTTACATATGCTTAAAATGAATTTTGGCGTCAAAAGGGCATTTTGGTAATTTACCTAAGGCATATATACTACCTATCATACAACTAACTAAACGTCGTGACCATAAGGTATAACCTCGGAAGGTTATTCCCTACATACTATGGTCACCTAATGTGTTTGGTCGGATCCTAATGATCGACCAAACGGGTCGGGTTCGAAAGTATAAGCGATTGTTTAGATCGCTTACCTTACGACCCTATATAAGCACTAAACTAAAAGTGACGAGCTAAGCATGTTAAAACATGCTTAACTAAGTTTAGAAAACAGTTTTGATACCTAAGAGTAGTTTGGTTACAAAATACGCGTAAATGCGCATTTTGGCCGAAACTACGACTCGTCACTGAGCCTAGATAACGTGGTAATCAGTAGGTATAGTCTCTAGGGACTACAACCATCATGATTACGCTCACGTTATGAAGTTCAAACGAACTTCGCATTGACCATAAACTGGTCAACGCAGAAAGTCAAACAAAGTTTGACTTTTAACGCTAAACGAATAAAGAGAACGAAGGAACACTTACAAAGGGTCCCCGAAAACTTATCTTGATCCAAGTAGCTCAGGTATGAAGTAATGGCTTCAACTTAGAGCTTTTAGATCAGATTTGTGGGTTTTTGGAGTTGGGATGGATGGGTATTTATAGGATTCTTGGAACCGTTAGGATCGTTTATCGAATAACTTGCTATGATCTCATCCATACACTTGTTGAAACCTTGTGGTAACTCAAAATGGCCCCTCATGAGCAGGAAAGGGCAAGTGTGGGTGAGTTGGGAGTGCTAAACAGCTGTTAACAGCTGTTAAATTCAGTTAATCTGGTCTGGGAGACTGATGCGGGCCGCGTAAGGATACACACAAGACTTACGCGGGCCGCCTGGCCTTGTCTGATTAGAACCAACTTTGCCATATTGACAGTTTCAGTCCCTGATGGTGTTTAAGGCCATTTCCGACATGTTTAAGGCCCGTTAAGCCAACTTTAAAGCCCTAAAATGATGCCTAAACATTGTGGACATGAAACATGCTTAAAAATATGCCGGATGTGGGTTCGTTTGGTCGTACGATCGCGATAATCGCTTAATTACGACGGAATGCGCGTAAGCGCGAAAAATGATCCAAATTGCGTGACGAATGGATTTTTCTCATGCCAAACACTAAAATAAAATATTTTAGTGCTTACATAAAGTTTTGGATGTCCAGATGTATTCAGGACGTAAGTTATGCGCGAAAATGCAAACTTATGCATTTTTTGACGCTTTTAGTCCCTGAATGACCCAAAAGTTTATTTTAGCACACCGAACCCCTCAAAGCCTATTTCTAAGCTATTTAAAGGATATTTATGGTATGTTTAACTTATGGTCATGTTCCGGAATGTCTGTTACAGTTCAAATTGGCATACTTTCGCAGTTTGTCAAATTTAGTCCCTGTAGGCGAATTAACTTTTTTTGCCATACCAAAGCCTTCAAAACTTATTTCTAAGTTATGTAAAGGTTATTTAAGGTATGTTAAGTATATATTGATGTTCCGGAGTATTTTTCGCATTAAACTGATTACGTTTACGCTCCAGTTTGCGTATAACTCTCCAGAAAGCGATATAGAGTTTGAAATTGAACAAAAGTCAAAACATGAAAAATGTAAAACATAACCAAACAAACATTGGGATCAAATAACTTTGTTTTATTGATAATTGTACTGTTCACAATGCTTTTAGACACAGATGTTACATAACCCCCCCCCCCCCTCCTAGCTAAATGCTAAAAAGTAAACAATAAAGCTAAACCCCCAAAAAACCTAAAAAAATATATTTAAAAAAATAGTTTTTTTATAAAAATCGCTACTTTTAGTACAAAAAAACAATTTTTTCTTAAATTTTATTTCTTACATTTTTTATTAACGAAAAAGTAGCGATTTTTATTAAAATAGAAACCACCTCCAGTTGCGAGAACCGCGAGAACCACTCTCCACCAATCAGACTTTGCCACGTATACACTATATTTTATATCTTAAAGGGTATTTTGGTCATTTAATCCAAATGTCTAATCTCTGTTTCTTTCTGCCTCTTTAAAGCCTTCACATCAATCACAAAATTCAAACATCTCATCTCTCATCTCTATCTCTCTTTGAAATTGAACCTCAAACCAGAATCCTCTCTCTCTCTTGAAACCACAATCATCTTCAAGAACCCACATTCATCTTCAAAACTTCTAGATCTAAAAACAGGTGGTTGGTTGGCGGCGGAAGGCGGTGGTGGGAGGTGGTTGGTCGGTGGCGGAAGACGGTGGTGGGGAGGTGCTTACTGGGTTTGTCGGGAACGGAGAGGTGTCGCCGCTCACCCGTCAACCTTCATTATTATCTCGTCGATATCACCTCCGGCTGTCCTCATCATCACCTCTTTCACCGGAATCCCACCGGAATCAACTCATACCTGAGTCTGACGTGAGACAACGCACCTCAGCCACCGATTTGTGCCATTTTGTGGCTGCCGGAGTGCGGATGTTGCCGTCGTATGGCGCGCCGCCGCCACCCGGGTGGTTTGGGGGTGTTTGCCGGAGCAACCACTGCCGGCATCGACGCTGGTGAATCTTTGGTTTTGTTGGATTGTTTACCTGTTATTTGCCATTTGTTCGAGTCTTTGGTTTTGTTGGATTGTTTACCTATAGCTGTGTCTTCTGTTTACTGGCTTCGATGTCGACTATTTTTTACAGGTGACCGATTTGTAAGCGGTGCCGAAGGTGCCCGGCGGTGCCCCCTTGGTGCCGGTAGAGCCTCGTGATGTCGATCGAAAAGTTTTCGAATTTGTGTGAGGTTGTCTGCTACTTTTTAGCGGATCCAGGGAGTGTGTATTTTGTGTCGTTTTGGCAGTGATAGTACGAAACATTTTTCCCCACAATTGAGACGATGGCGTGTCAAGGATGGCGTAGGGTAGGTTTTTGAACCCTCAACCCCACTTTTGCAGCCTTGATTATTGGAAATTTTGAGCCAAACCCCAGTTTTTTTTTCAAGATCCACATATTGTTTTTCTGATTTTTTTTGTTGTTTTTTATATTTTTTTTCAGTCCATGATGATAAGTTCAACTTATCTGAGACACCCACTAAGTCGCGAGTTTTGGGTGAGTTCGTTTGTTAATATTCTCAAATTTCGTAAACCCGAAATCGGGGTCGGGGGCGTAAAAAGATGTTCGGTGTAAAAAAAAAAAAGTTTGGTTTTTTGTTAAAAAGTTTTTGTAAAAAAAATTGTTTTGATGTGAAATTTTTTTTATTTTTTTGTGAAAAAGTTTAAAACCGTAAAAAAATTTATTTTTTGTAAAAAAATCTAAGAAAAAATTGTTTTTTTTTGTAAAAATTTGTTTTTTTGTAAAAAAATTTAAACCCGTAAAAGAACTTGTCGTAAAAAAAAGTTTAAAACCGTAAAAAAGTTTGTCGTTAAAAAAATTTTAAAAGCGTAAAAAAGTGTCCATAAAAAAAGTTTTAGTAAAACAAGTTTTTTTGTAAAATAAAGTTTTTGTTAAAAAAATTGTTTCGTAAAAAAAGTTTAAACCCGTAAAAAAACTGTTATTGTATAAAATCTGTTTTTTGTAAAATAGTTTAAACCCGTAAGAAAAAGTTTAAAACCGTAAAAGGTTTTCGCGAAAAAAATGTTTTTCGTTAAAAAGTTTTTCTTAATAAAAAGTTTTTTTTTTGTAAAAAAAGTCTTACGTCAAAAAAGTTTTTCATAAATAAAAGTTGTTCATAAAAATTTTTTTCGTAAAAACCGGCGCATAAAAAGCGGGGCGTAAACAACGACGCGGAAAAAAACCGGCGCGTAAAAAAAACGGGGCGTAAAAAATGGGGCGTAAAAAACGGCTCGTAAAAACGTTTTTTTTTTTTTTTGTAAAAAAATCCTGAAAAATTTTGTTTTTATTTTTGTAAAAACAATCAAATTTTAAAATGATTTTTAATTAAAGAATCTGATTTTAATAAAAAAAATTAATTTAATAAGACAAAAAAGTAACAAAAAATAATAAGACAAAAACAAACAAATTTACGAAACTACCATTTTAACATTAAAATATTAACACATAATATGACAAAAAAGAATTTAACATTGTTTTTATCACTTTTAATCTCATCCATTCATCTCCAAAGATCAATGGTTGAAAAGTGGTTCTCACGGTTTTCGCAACTGGATGTGGTTTTCATTTTAACGCACCCATATATATATATATATATATATATATATATATATATATGGAGAAGATCATGCGAGAACCACCTCTTATTGCGAGAACCGCGAGAACCAATGTGAACACACCAAAAATGCCAAAAAATAGCTAAAAATCACACAAAAAATTTTTTTTGATTTTTTTAATATTTTTTAGGTTAAAATCGCTACTTTTCGCACCCAAAAAAAAAAAAAAAAAATTTTTTTTAAATTTTTTTTTTTTTTAAATTTTTTTTTTTTTTTTTGCTTCTAAAAGTAGCGATTTTAACCTAAAAAATATTAAAAAAATCAAAAAAAAATTTTTGGATTTTTTTTAGATTTTTTTTAGGTTTTTGGGGGGTTTAGTTTTTAGCATTTTAGCTTGGGGGGGGGGGGGTGGGGGGGGGTTTAGGTTTTTGGGGGGTGGGGGGTGGGTGGGGTTAGGTTTTTTTAGGTTTTTTTTTAGGTTTTTTTTAGCTTGGGGGGGGGGGGTGGTTAGGTTTTTTTTTGGGGGGGGGGGGGGGTTAGGTTTTTTTTTTTAGGGGGGGGGGGGTGGGGGGTTTAGGTTTTTGGGTGGGGGGGTGGGGGTTAGGTTTTTTTAGGGTTTTTTTTAGCTATTTTAGGTTGTGTTCACATTGGTTCTCAAGGTTCTCACAATAAGGGTGGTTCTCGCATGATCCCCTCCCTATATATATATATATATATATATATATATATATATATATATATATATATATACATATATGGGGCCGCTAAAATGAAAAACACCCCTAGTTGTAAGAACCGAGAGAACCACTTTTCAACCATTAGATCTTCAAGATGGATGGATGAGATTAAAAGGAATTAAAACTAATATTAAATACTTTTTATCTTATTATGTTTTTAATATTTTAATACAAATTAGTAGTTTAGTAAATTTACTCTTTTTTGTCTTTATTGTTTTTCTATTACTTTTGTTTGTATTACTATATTACTTGTTTTTTTAAAACATAATTTTTTATTAAAAACAATTTTAGATCTATATTTTCAAACAAAAACAATTTTTTCACGCCGTTTTTAAGCCCGGCTTTTTCACACGAAATTTTTTTACGCGTCAATTTTTTTAAGGCGTCGTTTTTACTCCACGCTTTTACGCGCCGTTTTTTAAGCCCCGCTTTTACGCACCGTTTTTTACGCCCCGCTTTTACGCGCCATTTTTTACGCCATTTTTTTACGCGCCGTTTTTTTATACCCGGTTTTACGCACCGTTTTTTTTACCGCACCGTTTTTCACGTCTCGTTTTTCGCGCCGTTTTTACGCCCCGTACTCACGCCCCTTATTTACCCGTCGTTTTATCACCCTGTTTTTTTACAAGCCATTTTTTGCGCCATTGTTATGCGCTGATTTTTTTTACAAAAAAGAAAACAATTTTTGTCAGGATTTTTTTACAAAAAAATGTTTTTACGAGCCGGATTTTTTCCCGCCGTTTTTACGCCCCGTTTTTTATGCCCCCGTATTTACGCGTCGTTTTATGACCCAGTTTTTTACGACCCGTTTTTTACGACCCGTTTTTACGTACCGTTTTTTACACCCCGTTTATTACGTGCTTTTTTTACGCCGCATTTTTTTCCCTGTATTTACGCACCGTTTTTTTTACACACACATTTTTAAATTTTTTTACGGTTTTAAACTTTTTTTTATGAAAACTTTTTTTACAGTTTTAAACTTTCTTTTTACAAAAAAAATTATAAAAAAAAAACTATTTTACAATTTTTTTTACAAAAACTTTTTTAACAAAGAACAAAATTTTATACGAATTTTTTTTATGGTTTTAAACTTTTTTTTTTTACAAAAACTTTTTTTTACACACACGTTTTTTAAACTTTTTTACGTTTTTTTTACGAAAACGTTTTTTACGGTTTTAAACTTTTTTACAAATTTATTTTTTCATAAAAACTTTTTTTACAAAAGACAAAAATTTATACGAAGGCTTTTTTACGGTTTTAACCTTTTTTACAAATATCTTTTTTACCAACATGTTTTTAAACTTTTTTACATTTTTTACGAAATTTTTTTTTTATGGTTTTAATTTTTTTTAACAAAAACTTTTTTACAATTTTTTTTACAAAAACTTTTTTATAAAGTAACAGAAAGATGAGAGAGAAATGTGAAAAGAAAGAAATTGAAAAGACTTTAAAAATATACTTTAATGAGGAGAGAGAGATGATTTGATGATTTTGTTTAAATGACTAAATTACCCTTTTGGTTGTCATTATCTGATTGGTGGAGAGTGGTTCTCGCGGTTCTTACAACTGGGGGTGGTTTATTTTAGCGGCCATATATATATATATATATATATATATATATATATATATATACTATATTAAAAAGGAGAAGTGACGTACACAAACGGAATTTTACATGGCGTACAAACTTTACAACAATATGTACAAATAAGAACAACACATTTGAGAGGGATATAATAGTAAATAACATTAAATTTTAAGACACTAGAGGGATAAAATAGTAAATTACTCATGCTTCTCCTTTATACTGTAAAATTTAATTCCATCTTTACCCTTTTTCTTCCATCCTTACCCCTAATTGATAGAGAGAACTTAATCGATTTTCACATTTAATTCAGTTCATTACGACAGATTGAACCGTGAAATCGGTTATGGCAATGAAATCGTCAAATGGGTGGAGCAATAAATGGAAACCAGAATGGTGGGAGCAAAAGAGATTTGAGAAATTGAATCCTCTTCGTTTCCAGAACCCCTTAATTCTCCTCTCATAATCTTCTTTCTATCGGGTAATTACCTTGTGTTATAGCTTCAGATTCAATTCTAGGGTTTGTTCTATGATGCAGACGATTCAATTATTCTTTTTTGGTGCAATTTTGATATGTGTTTACTTAATTAGGAATTTTGAGAATTTTTGTGTTTATGTATGTGCTTTTTTCGATTTGAATTCATGTTTTCTACCATGAATTTGGTTGTTTATTATGTGTTGATGATTTTTCAGGTATCTGTGATACAGGGTAAAATTGGTATTCGATACTTGTTTGCAATTTGTGAACTTCATATAATAGTTTATATCTATTTAGAAGTCTTATATGGAATTAAATACATTTTGTAACTGTCACCCTGTCCGACTCATATGGCCCTTTTCTTATGCAGAATGGCATGACTCCATTGCATCTTTCTGTTTGGCATTCACTTAGAGCTGAGGTCATCTCAACTTTTAAGACATTACGAGAGTACGTCAAGAATGACCGTCGTGTGTTTGATCTTGGTAAACATTTGTGCTTGTTTCCCTTTCATGCATCTCTTATAATCTTGTTTTAATGATCATATAATTATGTCACAGCATGTATTGATCATAAAGGTATGCCCAAGCACCCTGCAAGGACGTGCACACTTGAATACAAGGAAGGGGCCATCTGTGTAAGTAACACGAATTTCCGTTCCAGCCCCTTTAAGTTGATTTGAAAAAAATAAACCTTCAATCAATTTTCTGACTGATCACAAAAATTTCATAATAAATGAAGTTTGTTGAAGCTCTCTTATCATTTCCAATTTCTATTTCCAACCTGAATTTTCTTGTTTTTTTAGTGGGACGTTGTGTATTGTGTTAGAGGAGGTGAAGCGAAGAAAAGATTGCCTATGAAGGTATGCCATTTTTAACCTAAATAAAAAGTTTACTATATTTTTCTTGGAAAAAGAAATAATACCAAAGAGGTTCAAAATATTTTAGTGACATTTATTCAAGCTAATAAACTACTAAAGCTTACTCTTTTTAGCCCGACTTACATAAATAGTGTTTTGAAGGACTTACAAAATCTTCAAAATTATTTCAGCATTTAGAGAACAGAGAATGGTTAAGACACTTCCAAGTTCTATATGTGCATTTTGTCATCAACTTCAATCACATAATTAAAAGCTGCAGCTTTTGTTAACTCTTGATTTTGGAAGGGGAGACTGACAAACCAACTTTATAAAGCGTTACACTGCAGGGTGTGGGGCTCGTCCCCTGCCCATCGACCTCTGGCGCGGACTAGCAAGACCGCCCCCTTTGGCCCGTCATCGTCGCCATCGTCCGGAGCTAGCCGCCTACGACGGGGCTCTGTCCTTTTATCTCTCTCTCTCTCTCTCTCTCTCTCTCACACACACACACACACACATATATATATATATATATATAAGGTCCGACACAGTGTTAACACTTGCAAAAACTTGTACAGGCGGGGTACCAATTTTAACTTTCATTATATTTTCCCCGGCTGGATTACTAAACATATCCACATCTATCTTTGAAGCAAAGTGAACTAAAGGTTAACCATTGATTAAGGTAATAAAGGAAGGGATATATTCATATCAATCATTACGTTTAGAGAAATTATATGCATTCATAAATACAATCAATTTCGGATTTCTATCTTTCTTATCTTCAATTCAATATTTCTTAAACATCATTTTTATAATTTGGTTATTATTTTAGTGTTTTATGCTGGAATTTTGTTGGTTTTGTGATTCACGAATAACTTGGATATGTCTGAAAATCGTGTGGGAAACTTTTAGATTGAAAGGTTTCGCTGCTACTCACGAAAATTCAATCGGATAATTCTTAGAGAGTTCTCTAGAAAGGTTTGAATTATGTAAGAATTCTTGTACGTGAAATGGTGACCAAAATGAACATTTAATAAGGGTCAACCGCTAAGACAGTTGGCGGCAGTTACAACAGCCAATGAGCGGTTACTGTTGAATTTAAAAGTGCTTCAGTACTCAAGAACTTCAATGATGAAGAATCAGCTGCAGTACTAAAAAACGAACTTGATAGATACTGAAGACCAAATTCACTACTGATCTTCGGTATCAAATTCATTCCTCATTCAGCAACATTAGCAACTGGCACCTTCTGAAACCAAGTAATAATTATCTACACGAACATACACACTTAGGTGTTGTTTAAAACGAATGAAGTTTGATTTGTTTTTGTAACTTTTTTGTCCCACATTGCAGAACTCAAGGCCCATCTTCCCTTTCATGTGCTACTATCAGTGAACTTCTTCGGTGTAAGGTGTGAACGTGTACTATGTGGTTTCGGACTTTCGAGTTCCTATCTATTTGAAATATTTGACATTGTAGACTTTCAGTTGACTTATGATTTTTCATGTTACATGCATATGTATTATTCAATATTTTAGGATGAAGGAAATAAAGCTTTTAAAGGTGGGAAGTATAGAGAAGCAGTGGGGCATTAGAGTAATGATGTAATGCAAAGTATTGAATCAAAGTCTTTCACTGCTATCTGTTTATGCAATCGCGTTGCTGCCCACCAAGCATTGGGTGAAGTCACTGATGCCATTGCAGATTGCAATATTTCCATAGCTCTTGATGGAGACTACATGAAGGTTTGCTTTAACTTTTTTGTTTTGTTTTTAGAAAATTAATGGTCTTCATGTTTTTTATTAAGCATTGATACGGTTTTTTTGGATGTAGGCAATTTCTAGGAGAGCAAAACTACATGAGAAGATTAGAGATTATGAGCATGCAGCCATTGATTTCCAGAGACTAATCTCTTCTTGAAAAGAAAAGGGAGAGGCAATATGAGGATGATATAACAGTAGCTCGTTGATAGGGGTGCAAACGAGCCGACCTACTCGCAGGCTACTCGAGCTCGGCTCAAAAAAATGCTTGAACGAGCCGAGCTTAAACGAGCCCTAGCCTAAAAACAAGCTCATTTCGTAACGAGCCCGAGCCCTTAAAAATTGGGCGGGCGCACCCCTTAAAAATTGGTTAAACCCCTCATCCGCACCCATTGAAAATATTTCCAAGGCCCGCCACTGGTAGCTTATACTGTTAGCCAGAATGAATAAAATTTTATATTTATTTTGAATCATCTATGTTTGCTTTTTATAAAAAGTCGGCACTGGTAATCTGAGTTGATCTATAATCATGTCTGAACTAATGGTTGTTTTTGTTTAACTTTCAGGCTCAAGTTCTTTTTAGTTTAGAATGAGCTGATTTTAAAGGTTGTCCTAAACTACAATTTTAACCGTTGAACTAACTTAGAATGAACGAAACTCTTTTTCTCATTTCAAATTGAAAGTGTAAATTAGTTCCACTCGTTTGTATGCGTATTCGTTTTGAGGAGTTTGTGAGTACGTTTGATGTTATATGAGTATATGATGCTGGTGTTTATATTTCGTGTATACATGGTGTGTAAATGAAAAAGTTGGGGATTTTTATTGGTGAAAATGAATTTCTCAGGTGAGATGGGAGTGAAGAATGATCGTTAGAGTTGGTTGGTGGGCTGCACCTTCAAATGTTGCGGCAAAAACTCATAAATACCCGCGGCAACGCGCGGGCCTTCCCCCTAGTATATATATATGGATAAGATCAAGAGAAAACTACATGTAAATAAGAAAACTAAAAACTAACTAAAAAAGCCTAAAAAACATACCAAATATGTTTTGCAATTTTTTTTATTAAAATTCACTATTTTTAAATATAAAAAAAGTTTTTTCAAAAAAAAAAAAACTTGCACTGCATATGTTCATTATATGTGTACTACACATGTGCATTACATGCTTAAAATTAGCTTTTAGGGTTAGGTTTTTTAGAGGTTTAGGATTAAGTTTTTGGATGTGAGGGGAGGGGGTTAGATTTGGGGGGGGGGGGGGGTAGGCTTTTGGTAGGAGGGTGAATTTAGATTTTTAGGGGTGGGTGGAGGGTTAGGTTTTTTGGGGGTGTCGGTGGGGGATGGGTTAGGTGGTTTAGACTTTTCCATATTATTGCACATGTGCAATACAAGTTTTGTTTGAAAATTTTTTAATATATAAAAATTATCGAAAATTAATAAAAAATTGTAAAAAAAAATCGTACATTTTTTAAGCTTTTCTAGTTAGTTTTTTTGTTTTCTCATTTAAACTAATTTTCGTATGATCCACCCCATGTATATATATATATATATATATAGGGGACCGCTAGAATGAGAACCACCACGAGTTATGAGAACCGCGAGAACCACGTGCCACGGAGGGGCGTTGACCACGATTTTTTTTTACAACTAGATCCGTATATTTTAACAACATTCGTAAAAAAAAAATTCAAACGGCGCGCCCGAGGGGGTAGTTTTTTACACCCAAAGTTTGGTGTTTTTATTATTTTTTTGTTTTTTCTTTTTTTTTTACAAACTTTGGGTGTAAAAAACTACCCCCTCGGGCGCGCCGTTTGAATTTTTTTTTTACGAATGTTGTTAAAATATACGGATCTAGTTGTAAAAAAAATCGTGGTCAACGCCCCTCCGTGGCACGTGGTTCTCGCGGTTCTCATAACTCGTGGTGGTTCTCATTCTAGCGGCTCCCTATATATATATATTTATATATATATATATATATATATATATATATATATATATATATATATATATATATAGGGAGAAGATCATGCGAGAACCACCTCTTATTGCGAGAACCAATGTGAACACAACCAAAAATGCATAAAAATAGCTAAAAATCACACAAATTTTTTTTTTAATATTTTTTTATATAAAATCGCTACTTTTCGAAGCCAAAAAAAATTTAAAAAAAAATTTAAAAAAAAAAATTTTGGCCACTAAAAGTAGCGATTTTAGCATAAAAATATTAAAAAAAAATTAGAATTTTTTTATATTTTTTTTAGATTTTTTTAGGTTTTTTGGGGGTTTAGTTTTTAGCATTTTAGCTTGGGATGGGGGGGGGGTTAGGTTTTTTTTTAGGTTTTTTTGGGGTTTTAGTTTTTAGCATTTAGCTTGGGGGGTTAGGTTTTTTTTTGGGGGGTGGGGGGTTTAGGTTTTTGGGGGGGGGGGGGGGGGTTAGGTTTTTTTAGCTATTTTAAGTTGTGTTCACATTGGTTCTCGCGGTTCTCGCAATAAATGGAGTTCTCACATGAGCCCCTCCCTATATGTAGGTAGGTGATCATGAGAAAACTACATATAAATGAGAAAAAAACTAAAAAACTAACTAAAAAAGCCTAAAAAAATACCAATTTTTTTACATTTTTTTTCATAAAAAATCGCTATTTTTTATATATAATTTTTTTTTCAAAAAAGATTTTATTGCACATGTGCATTATATGTGTACTATACATGTGCATTACATGTTTAAAGTTAGCTTTTGAGCTTAATTTAGCTTTTAGGGCTAGTTTTTTTAGAAATTTAGGATTAGGTTTTTGGGTGTTGGAGGGGTTTGGGTGTTTGGGGGGTGGGGTGGGGGGGGGGTTTAGGTTTTTTCGGGTTTATGTTTAGGGTTTAGTTTTAGGTTTTCAGGAGGGGTGGGGGGTTTAGACTTTTGGTGGGAGGGTGAATTTAGGTTTTTGGGGGGGGGGGGGGGTAAGGGTGGGGGTTAGGTTTTTGGGTGGTGTCAGTGGGGGGTGGGTTAAGTGGTTTAGGCTTTCCGTATTATTATACTTGTGTAGTACAAATTTAGTTTTTAAAAATTTATATATACATACATACATACATATATATATATATATATATATATATATATATATATATATATATGGTCAGGATTTAGAGAGAACGGCGAAAAGTGTGAGAACGGTGAGAACGATTTTGGTGGTGACATGTGGCACTGATGCTAAATTACACTAAGGGGTAATATTGTCAAAGAACCCACTCACATGAACTGGGTGTTCAAATAAAACGCCATAAAAACACCCAATTCAGAAAAACGCCATGAAAAATACCCAGTTAAAAACGCCATAAAACTCATAGTTCAGAAAAACAGCATGAAAAAACTCAGTTGAAAACGCCATAAAACACTCAATTCAGAAAAACGCCATGAAAATACCTAGATAAAACGCCATAAAAACACCTAGTTCAGAAAAACATTGTTAGAAATGTAGGCTTAGAAAACAAATGCAGTATGCAAGCAATGCAGAATATAGCAGCAGCAGATGCTCTATTGTTTGATGCGCTAATCAGATAATAGATGCTCTAGTGCTAGATGCTCTAATCAGATGCTCTCATAGATGCTCTAGTACTAGATGCTCTAACAGGTGCTCTAGTACTAGATGCTCTAACAGATGCTCTAATATGTGGCATGCGTTATTATGTGAGATGCGCTATTATGGAGTAAGTTCAGAAAAACGCCATGAAAATACTTAGTCTAAAACGCCATAAAACACTCAGTTCAGAAAAACGTCATAAAACACTCAGTTCAGAAAAACGCCATAAAACCCAGTTATTTTTTTTCGAAAAGTATATCAATAGTATACTCGTTGGAAAGATAAAAAAACGATGAGTTATTTTTTCGAAAAATAATCACGTATAAGTTATTGTCGTTTAAATATGATGGGGGAAAATGACATGTGATTAGCATGTGCACATTTGCTTGGATCTTCCTATTTTACCCCTCCTGGTAGTTCCAAGGCCTCTATTATTTACAAAAATGCCACCGCATCAATCTAAGACACAAACCACTAAGATCTTGTGGCTGAGAATCGTTCTCACCATTCTCACACTTTGAGGCGTTCTCTCCTGATCCTGTTCCTATATATATATATGGTTAGGTTCATGAGTGAACAACATTCTTGTTTGTGAACAGAGTGAACTAATCTCAGCCATCCATTTGTTTTTTTGATTAAAAGGATAGGATTGTAATTTTACCTTTAATTTTCATAAATTAGATTTAAATCATTTTGTTTTAATTCTTGATTTCAGTTACACGTTTCCTATTTAAATCTTTTTGTTTTAATTCTTGATTTCAGTTACATGTTTCCTATTTTGTAGATATTATACATTTTCTCATGACATATTGATGCGTGTGAGTGTTATATAGTTTTTAATGTATATTTTAAACCCTTTTTAACACTTTAGTCAAGTTTTAAATTTATAAAACACGATATTTTACTAACACTAAACACACATATGGCCAAGTGCACCCATCATGAGCGTAGTATAGCGTTGGTAAGATACCGATGTCGTCCAAGGACACAAGAGTTTTTAGTACTGGTTTATCCTCAACGTCTAATCAAATCAAATATTTAGAAAAAAGGTTTTAAACATGAAAATAAAAACTAAAAATGCTGAAAATAAAAATAAAAATAAAACAGATAGACAAGATGAATCACTTGGATCCAACTCGCCTTTAGTGTAACCTTTGATGTTTTCCGCATTTTTGCACTTTTTAAGAGATTATCTTAGTTATAGTAGTAGGCCCCTCGTTTGAAGGTGACGTTACCCTCAACCCAGTAGTTTGATTCAGCAAGGATACAATCCTAAAGTGTTGGATTATTGAAAGATAATTAATTAAGTTATTAATGCGTAATGTGGTAGGTCTCTTTTGAAGGTGACGTTACCCTCGGCTAAGTAGTTTGAGTCAGCAGGGATACAATCTCAAGTAGTCGGATTAATGTATTAATAGTAGTTTACATATGAGGGGATCAAGCAATTCGCACCCCCGCCATCCAATACCAGTGGGTATTGAAGGAGGTCCTAGTAAGCATGACCCAGGTTCTTGAAGGATCTATACACTGAACAAGGCAAGAACCTTACCAAACCATTCCCTTAACCCCCGACCAGGTAGCCAACATATCTCCATATAGACCGTGGAGATATGAATGGTGTAAATCTGTTATTTTATATAGACAGTAAAATAACGCCAAGACACCACGAACAAATGATAAGGAAGTTTCACCTTCAACATAAGAAACTAGTTATTAAAGTCATTAATACAAAACAAAATAAAAAGTCCGAAAAGATTAAAAAATAAAAGTATTACACTAAATGCTTGTCTTCACCAAGTGATGTAAGAGACTTAGGCAAACATGACCTTTGATTGTCAAGAACTCTTACTATCAATCTTGGATTCTGAGACTACTACACACACTCTATGATGGATGATGGATGCTGGTGGTGGATGTGGGTGTTGTGATGGTGGTGGAGTGTGGGTGAAGTGTGAGAGAGGTGGTTTGTCAAGGGATTGCCTTTGAAGTGAACCAAGCACCTCTATTTATAGCCTGCACAGAAGCCCGGACACGGCCCCGTGTCCATTGGGCACGGCCCCGTGTCCATCCACTTTGTCTTTCTTCATTAATTGCAGTTTGTCTGTATTAGTTGACCATGCCCCCGTGTCCGCTGGGCACGGCCCCGTGTGCAGAAGCGTATCTGTACTATCAAGATTTGCTTGGATTCTGTGAATCTTAGCATTGACCACGGCCCCGTGTCAGTTGGGCGCGCCCCCATGTTGGGAAATAGAAGCTTCTACAACTTTGTCTTTTCTGCAGACACTTGGGCACGCCTCCGTGTCCGATGGGCACAGGGCGTGTTCAGCCTTCTGATGTCTTGTTTTTGCTTAGGAAGATGCTGTCGAGGGGTCGCGCATGCCACGTTTATTCCTTTTCTTGTATTATTGTTAGATTTGGCTGCATTTTTGCTTCTTTTGTTAATTTAAGCTCATTTAACCCTGAAAATACAAAAGGAACACAAAAGCACACTTTTTCCAACATTAGTACTAAAAAAGGGTTAGTTTTGTGCCTCATTTGATGTAATTTATATGTTGCATTTTACACACATCACATATTTACATTTTCTCATTTTTCAACTTCCTTGGATGATGATTCTGTTATTAATAATTAGTAGTGCGTGCGGAGTTTGGAAAAAAACAACGAATTTTTTTTATTTTGTCCCCATGGCCTCTCAAGTAAATATGGGAAGTAAAGTAAAATAATCTTTAACACCAGATCTTCTCTTCTAATAAGAAAATAAAAAAAAATCACATCAATAGTATTCGTAATTGTTTTATTATATAGTTTATAATACAAGGGGTATAAATTTAAATTAATTAAAATGAAGAAATCATCAATAAGATTTTCAATTGAGTTCAGTTTACTAATAAGATTGTAAAGATTTTGCGATCTGTTTCTTTTTGATAAAAAAGATAAATGTTATACCGTATATAAGCACCATCTGGTAATACACTAAAACTTGTTTCTTTTTTAATAAGATTGTTTTTTTTTTAATTTGTTTATCATCAATAAATACTAATTCTCACTTTTTAATTCTTTTTGTATAAATAGTTTGAATATTTGACATCAAGTATGAAAATAGTTATATGTAATAATGTGTATTTTCCTTTTTTTTTCATCTTTTGTTCAATACATTTCATTCATAGTGTTGTTATACATATATGTACTTTTTAATTTACATTTGTATGTATGTGTATAAAAAAGATATATATATATATATGTATAAAACAGTTTGGCTGAATATAAACTGTGTATAAAATATACACAAACAAAACTAATAAATGGTTTATACACATATGTACTTGTATTGGATACTCAAAGTACACATGTATTATTCAAAATACATATGTACGCATGTGTATAAAACGGATATACGTATGAATATAAAACAGGTTGGCTGAATAGTAATTGTGTTTATTTTTAAATTAATAAATTAGTTAATTGGTGAGAGAAATGAAGAGAGAGAATGCAATTAAATATTTAATTGGAAAGAGAATTAGTTAACAATTTGTTTATTTTGTTCACAAAAACAATATGGTTCCCTCTTGAACCCTACCCTATATATATATATATATATATATATATATATATATATATATATATATATATAGGTAGAGGATCCTGTAAAAAGTGCTCAAAGTGTGAGAAGTGTATTATAACACTATATATAATACTATATAACACCGTATAACAATATGTAACACCATATAATACCATATAACACTATGTAACACTATATGTCATTATATGTTGATGCACAAGAATGTCTGTTGACTGCATTTTCATCAAGTCTTAAATCAAGAAAGTCAAGATTGGATCTTAAAAGTCAAATTAGGGTTTTTAGGATTAATTTCGCTTCAATGTACATTGTTATATGTTGATTTCGCTTCAAGGGTCAGTAGGTGATTCCACTTCAGTGTCATGAGGTGATTTCGCTTCAGTGTCATGTACACATGAGCGAAATCAGCATCATTATAAATACCTCATGTGTGTGTTCATTTGAGCGAGATCTGGTCATAAGCTTTGTAACCGAACTCTGTCAAAATTGATTCAGAAAGCTAATAAAGTGAAGGAATTGAATAGGAAAGCTGCTGTAACGTTGCGTATACTGATTCTGCCTTTATACGTGATGATGAACTTGCTCAACTGATCGTTTAGGGTCACGACACGGTCCAATAAGTGGTATCAGAGCTTCAGGACGAGGAAGTTCATACTACATCAGCCGATTCGACACTTTTATCTCATTTCTACTCACTTTCTCTTTTATATTTTCGGTTTAAACAAGTTCCTACGGACAAAATGACTTGAAAGTCAAGTATATTGAGCGAAACTAGTTGTTAAACAATCCGTAAAAGTATCAGATCTTAAAACATACTAAAACTCAATCAATTTTATCATTATCTCGATTTGTTTTTGAACCGAAACTTCATCTTCAGATCTGGAATGAATTAGCGGTCAAAATTGAACAAAAATCATATCATTGTGATCGGATTTAAGAATAGTACAACCCTTGAAAGTTTCAGATTGAAATTCAGCGTAAAAATGAGTAAATTTGTGATTTCGCTTCTGTGTACATTCGGACTCAGCTGATTTCGCTCATACGGTCTTAGATAATTCCGCTTTTACGTACATCAGACTGATTTCGCTTTTACGAACATCAGACTGATTTCGCTTTTACGTACAATAGTTGTAATTTCGCTTATAAAGACATCCTAATTTCGCTTATAAGGACAATTTGCTATTTCGCTCATACGGTCATAAGTGATTTCGCTCCAAGGGACAAAGTTTGATTTCGCTCATAAGTCAAACTTCTGATTTCGCTTGAGTGAACAGTTGTGATTTCGCTTATCAGTCATTGAGACTGATTTCGCTTCAGTGTCAGTATTTGACAAAACTTCGAAAAATTTTTCTAAGTGTTTGATAATCTTGCAGGTACATTCATGATGGATGATCTTTTCATGAACCCGTTTAGCGATATGTACGCATTCGCAGGAAACTCGGGAGATGATATTTCTACAAACAACAACAATACGAACGAGAACGAGAATACTCCGAAAGAAAAGAAGAAGGAAGCTTGGGAGTCTGAAAGCGCATTCGGAACGTTCAATAAACCTCCAAAGCTAATGGCTATTGAGGAGTATAGTAGGTGGTCCAGAAAGTTCGAAGACTGGTTGATGGCATTTGCATTTACTAGCTGGAAAAGTTTGAAAAACGGTTATGCAAATGGAAAGAAACATGGTGAAACTTTAAGAGCAGCCGAGGAGATTGATTCGTTTGTAGCTGAACAGAAATGTGTGGCATTGTTATTCCAGTCAGTCCGGGAAGACATTATTGCCTTGATCGACTATTCAAATGCAAAATATCTTTGGGAAAAATTAGAAAAGAAATGTGTAGGTAGTCAAGAAATTAAGAAAAACAAAAAGAAACTTCTTAGAAAAGAGTTTGATCTGTTTGGATGTCTAAAGAATGAGTCAGTTTGTAAAATGATAGAAAGGTTTGGTCATCTGAAGCTGGAGTTAGTAAGACATGATATTGACATTCCTGAAGAAGATCTTATCGACAAATTGTTCGATTCGTTGCCTGACGAGATGGATTGGAGATATTATGCGCTGATGCTGAAGAATACCATCAAAGAACCAGAAAAGTTGACATTAGATTTGCTGATTGAGAAACTTGAAAGTCATGAGTTGGAGTTGAAGAAGACGTACAAAGTCAATCATTCATCTTACCAGCAGAATTTGGATTTGTATTATCCAAAGAGCATGATGCCAAAAGCAACTTCACCAAAAACTGCGTTTTCTGCTGAAAATGTTTCGACAGCTGGCAAAGAAAGTCAAAGTGGTCAAAGCAGTGGAAGTCACAGTGGTTATCACAGTGGATCTTCATCTTCTGGAGGTCATTCTGATGCAAAGAATCGTTTTCAATGCAACATCGCGATAGATTTGAAGAATGCTCAAAACTTTGATGAAGAGTCGACCAAGCAGCAGATGATCTTTCTAGCATCGGTGTTGGAATCGTATGAAGGGTTGGTAGCTGGAAAGATAGGCAACACAAATCTGACGAAAGAAGATTATGATCAGATTGATCCGGAGGAAATGGAGCTGATCGATATTCGTTGGGCTATGGCAAGTGCTGTTCGTCGAGCACAACGTTTCATGGAAATTACCGGAAGGAAAACAATTGGAGGAGCATCTACCAAGCTGGGTTTCGATAAATCGAAGGTGACTTGCTTCAAGTGTAAGCAGAAGGGTCATTTCAAACGAGAATGCCGAAATGCTTATGCTGATGAATCAGAGAACCCTTTCAGAGATGATTACTACAAGAAGGCAATTTATCACCAGAATAAATACGAGCCGCCTCGATTGAAGCAGGTTGAAGACAACAAAGATAAATCTAGAGCTCTTGCGGTGATTTACGATGATGAGGGTTATGATTGGAGTCAAGAGGTTCTACCGGAAGAAGATGCGGTTGGTTACGCATTCATGGCAAAAAATGACGATCCTATTCCGTGGAAAGATGATCGAACTGAAGAGCAAAAATATCAATACAGAAAAATGATTGCTGAAAACAAAATCATTAGAATATCTCGTATCTTTCTGGAAGCAAGGAGAGCTAATAGATGGGATCCAGATAGAGAGTGCTATCTTGATGAGTATGGAAATATTGCAATTGATGATAGTACACTTGATATTGAAGCCATAATTCAGCAGTACAAAGAAGATGATGAGTACTGGCAACACAAATGGTGGGGAACTCAAACTTCGAAAATGATTGAAGAAGAGAGAGAGAAAAGAGAAAGAAGAGATCGAGAAAGCAAAGAAGATTGATGCTGGAGTTATTGACACAACGCAGGAGTTAACTACTGAAAATCTTGGAAGAATGGCTGACAAAGTGCTAGCTGCTAAGGCACTTGAGGTAGACTCTAACTCCGTGTCTGAGTCAAAAAGCCAGGTCAGTCCAGATGTGTCAACAAATGTGTCAGGTAAGAAAATCGATGGAAATGCTGATTGCAAAAATTGCAACAAAGAGTGCAAATTTTGTAGCACAGTCACGTATCTCAACGGGAAGAAAGTTGATGATCTGACATCTAAGGTCAGAAACGTTGAGAATCAGATTCTTGATCGTGACAAAATGGTTAAAGCTTCAACTGAACGGATAAAAGAATTAACTAAACAATTGGAAAATGATAAAATTGATCATGATAAAGTTAAAAATGAAAATGAAAAGTTGATTCTTGAAAACCGTCAGATTTTTGAAAAATTTGAAAAATTAAAAAGTACATTGAAAGATTGTGATGATCGAAATGGTAAAACTTTTAAAGAAAATGAACATCTAAGAGCAGTGCTTAGAGTCAAAGAAGAATCAATCAACCAACAACTGGATGAAATCGCTAAATTGAAACTTAGAGTTCAAGAGGCTGTAATTGAAAACGAGCGAATCCAGTTGAAGCTTAACAGTTACAGCTTCGCAAGCTTTGTTTTGCAACATATCATTCCCAAACCTATTGGGAAAGACAAAGCAGGCGAAGATGTGTATTGTGATGGAACTGGGGTGGGGTTTCATCAAGTTCCACCACCTGTTCTTGATAACTACACGAAAAAGCAATCTGGGTTGGTTGAAATTGAGGAAGAAAAAGAAGTTAAACTTCCGGAGAACATTGATGTCACTTTTACATCATCTGATGATAGTGTTCAGACAGAGATTGTTAAGAGCACAGCTGAAAGTGTTTTGATGTCTGATTCAACTGAAGATGAGGGGTGTTTCTTAGACGAATACATTCAGAAATCAAAGTCCAAAAACAACTTAAGTGATGAACCGGGTCTTGTGATGTACAAGATGGCTGGATCTGATAAGTTGTATTCGGATTCTGAGTTTCCAATTGAGAATGTTAATGTGAAAAAGTTGACAAATGTTTTCAAATTGGTTGAAGTTGAGTTGTCTGAGGTGAACAGTTTGAAACACACAAAAAGGCAAATGAATTTTGAGAAAGATAAATCTTATTACAAAAAGCCTGTTGTTCCACCAAGGTTTTATAATAACAATCGAAACAACTGGTCGGGTGGTTATCAGGGTGGTAAGAGTTATCAGCAAAGAAGGTTTCAAAACAAAAGGTTTATTGAAAAGAAGGTGTTTGTGAACAGTTCAAGTTCACTTCCGGATGAGGAAAATGGATTTTTTTCAAAATCAAATGAAGAGTTCTTTGAGAAAAGAGCTTCACATTATCAGTCTGAAGGCACAAGTCGAGTTGTTGATACTCGTACATGTTTTAGATGTAACAAAGTTGGTCACATTGCAAGAAATTGCATCAACTTCAAGTCTAAGACTGAAAATGTGAAGATTCAACAAAAGAAAGTTGATGTGAAGGGTAAAACACCAATTGTTGTTGAGAAAAAGAATGTGAAAAATGACAACATCAAAATGAAAAATGAACCCGTAAAGAAAGTGGTAACTAAAAATGACAAATTTTACAAGAGGGTTGCATTATCTCAACAAGTTTGGAAACCAAAAACTGAATTGAAAATTTCAACTTCTGAAGTGAAAAAGGCTGAAGAATCAATTTCGGTTGATTATAATGCAAATTTTCCACCTTTGAAGGCTGAAAATTTCAAAATTCAAATTGCTAGAGTCAAGGTTACACCTAAGGCTGATGAGGCCTGGGTGGACACCATGTTCGAATAAGCAGTTTGAATTGCCGGAGCTTCCTGGTTCGCGAAGCATGAATCGGCATCTTTATTGAAGTGTTTTAAAATCAACTTGTGGTATATGCAGGATCTTCCAAGAGCCATTTCAAGATGGATCATGGATAGTGGCGCATCTCGACATATGACAGGAAAAACTGCATTGCTGTATGATGTGAAGAATATCAATGGTGGTTATGTGGGATTTGCAGGTCATGAAGGTGGTAGAATTGTAGGTGAAGGAACGTTATCCAATGGGATTGTAACGTTTGAGAGAGTTAACTACATCACTGAGCTGGAGAACAATCTGCTTAGTATCTCACAGATTTGTGACAATCAGTATACTACTCACTTCACTGATAAAGAAAGTTTGATCTTGAAACCTGGTTTTGTTATTCCTGAAGAATGGATTATCATGAGGGCACCTAGAGTAAATGATTTATATGTGTTAGATATGTCTGTAGCAACTACAACTACTGGTCAAGCACATTGTTTCGTGTCTAGAGCAACTGAGAAAGAATCAAGATTGTGAACATGATGATGTCCAACAGAATGAAGTTGCTCAGGATAATCAGTCGGCTCAGAATGATAATCTAGAAGCTGAAAATATGCCAGTCTTTGATCATGGTGATTCAGATTCTGAGGGGGAGCAAATTCAGTTTTTAAGTCAAACAAACCAAGTTGGTGAACAAGATGCAGAGCAGAATGTTACTAATCTGGAGGGAAATGTAGATGTTCAAAGTGAAGTGATGCCGCGAACTTTTTCATATCATCCAGAGGAGTTGATCATAGGAGAATTGCAAGCTGGAGTTCACACTCGAAATCAGATTGATAAAGGGCTTACATGTTTTTATACAAAAGTTGCTCCTTTGCAAACTGAATTCTCATTAAGTTGTTTTATCTCGCAGATTGAACCAAGAACTTACAAAGAGGCGCTTACTGAAGACTCTTGGGTCAGTGCAATGCAGGAGGAACTTAGTCAATTCGAGAAATTGGGAGTGTGGAAGTTAGTTGATTTGCCGGATGGTCATAGGAAAATTAACACTAAGTGGGTGTTTAAGTGCAAGAGGGACGATAGAGGAGTTGTCGTAAGGAACAAAGCTCGACTCGTTGTTCAGGGATTTAGTCAACAGGAGGGGATTGATTTTACCAAAGTCTATGCTCCTGTAGCACGACTAGAGGCAATCAGAATTTTCCTAGCATTTGCGTCTTGGAAGAACTTCAAAGTATATCAGTTGGATGTTAAATAGGCTTTTCTCTACGGGAAGGTTAAAGAGGAGGTTTATGTCGGTCAGCCGCCGGGCTTTACCGATCCAATCCACAAAAACAAGGTCTACTTATTGGACAAAGCGCTGTATGGTTTACACCAGGCCCCGAGAGCTTGGTACGAGACTTTGTCTCAACACCTACTAGCCAACAAGTTCATTCGTGGAAAAGTGGATGCCACTCTCTTCACTAAAGAGGTCGATGGTCATCTTCTGATAGTTCAGATTTATGTGGACGATATAATCTTTGGGTCGACAAATGAAAATCTATGCAAAGATTTTGAATCAGTGATGAAGCAGAAGTTTGAAATGTCATCAATGGGGGAGATGAAATTCTTTCTGGGTTTACAAGTTGAACAACTTCCTGAGGGAATTTTCATTCATCAGTCAAAGTACGTTCATGATATTCTAGAGAAATTTGGGATGTCAAGTTCTACTCCAGCTGCTACCCCACTTGCAACAAATCATGGGATTCACCCAGATCTCACCGGAGACAGGGCTGATGAAACGTTTTATCGATCCATGATAGGTTCTTTAATGTACCTAACTGCTTCACGTCCTGATATTATGTACCCAACGTGCCTCGCAGCAAGATTTCTGTCTAACCCGAGAGCATCGCATATGATCATTGTGAAGAGGATATTGCGCTACCTGAAAGGAACTCCTTCATTGGGGTTGTGGTATCCTAGGAAAGGTGATTTTACGCTCGAAGGGTATTCCGATTCGGATTTCGGATGCTGCAAAGTCAATTCAAAATCAACAACTGCAGGATGCCAGTTCTTTGGTCCTAGATTGGTTACCTGGCAGTGTAAGAAACAAACGTCTGTGGCGTTATCTACATGTGAAGCGGAGTATGTTTTTGCTAGCAGTTGCTGCTCTCAGATCTTGTGGATACAGCAACAGATGCGCGACTACGGTTTGCAGTTTCTTAACACACCTCTTTTTGTTGATAATGAGGCCGCTATAAATATAACAAAGAATCCAGTACATCACGCTAAAACTAAACACATAGAAATTCGTCATCACTTTATTCGTGATTGCTTTGAGAAAAAGTTGATACGAATTGAGAAAATCCACACTGACGAACAGAAAGCTGATTTACATACCAAAGCTTTTGATAAAAATCGGTTTAAATATTTGTTAAAACTGAATGGTATGAAGCTTCTGTCGGTGTCGGATGGCATAATTGGCGTTGATGAGAGTACTGTTGTGGATGAAGACGAGAAACAATCTGCAATGGTTTGTCGAATTTTTACTTGTTTTGGTATTTAGGGGGAGTAGATGTTTGTACATAGTTTATTTTCAGAAAATACAAAAACAGTAAAAAATGCAAAAATACAAAAACATGATAAAATCAGAAAAAGAGCTTGTGTATATAGGGAAAATGATAGTACATCAGCTAGATGATTACAGTATGCTAAAGTTTTGAAAAGTATAAAAGAGTTAAACAATCTCACTGATGATGTGTCGATAGGTTTTCGCACATTTAGTAGATTTATTCGGGATATAAACCTAAATTCAAACTTGTGAATTCGTGGGGAACACTACTTGGATATATAGGTAACCCCTGAAATCTCATTTGAAAGGTCTCTTAATCTGATATACTAGGTCTTTATACTCAATGATGTCTGGGGTATTATTCCGGGACTTCTGCTGAACGGTGGTTCTGACCTAGTCCTTGGATAATACTTGCTGCAATGCTTGAAACACAGCATTAAACCCTCAGCATGCTGAAACAATAAAATTGATATATGCTGCTGTTGTAAGCAAAAAGATCCTCTAAAGGGGACACACCGAAAAGTCGAAGCTGATATCTCTCTGCGTATACGGAAGTATCGACCTGAGATCCCTCGGCCCTCGCATACCTAAATTATATACAGATATCATTGTAGTATTCTCACCTGTAAGACTGATTATTGGGATTCTGGATACGGGAGTATATTCAAGAGGTGGGACACATGAATGATCTAAGTTCTTAATTCATCTAAATCGTATCCTGAATAAGTTGAAATTTGTGTGGGAATTTAAGATGGATCAGTATATCGACAATCGAGGTGAATTGTTTAAGTCTGAGTATGTAATGTAGCTTAACGGTACTTGTAATTTGTCTGAAAAGCTGATATGATTCCCTGACACGCTTACCAAAAATATGTTTGTAAATAGTTTACTTTGTTTACTTTCTGCGATTTAAGTTTTCTGTATTTCATTTCTTAGTTTAGAACACTTTATAAAATCCAAAAAGATTTTATTTCTGCTTTATTTTCCGACAAACCAAAGTGGAGAGTTGATTGTTGGATTCTCAAGATGTTTGAAGCAGATGCAGGAAATTCTGGACTGAAGAATGAGGAGAGCTTACTTTGATAAAGTTTGAATCGTTTGAAAAGTCAAAAACAAGTTCATTGACTTGATACTTGTTATTTTCAGAAAATGTTTGAAAATGTTTTTAAAAAACAGTTTGATTCGTCAAAAGATCAACCAAGGTCATTAATTTGGACTTGGTAGATTAATTGAGTAATCAGGGTCATTAACTTGGACCTGAATACTTGAGTGGATTTCTAACACTGATAGTTTGTGAGTTATGTTTGAAAGATAGATTTGTAATGTTTATTGGTTGAGTAACAGGTTTGAACTTCATTATTTCCAATGGAAGCTAAATGTCAAAGATTGAACCAGATATCTCAGATTCTAGCATATCGAGAGGGGGAGTATGTGAAAGGGGGAGTCTGGATCAACATTCAAAGGGAAGAAAGAAGTTAGAGTCAGGAGGACAAGATTCTGAAACCTGTGAAGATAGAGTGCTTATGATGAAAGGACAGAGTTAAAGAAAAGACTAAGACTGAAGACTCAGGAGCTGAAGACTACGTCAACATCCAAGGGGGAGTCTGTTGATGCACAAGAATGTCTGTTGACTGCATTTTCATCAAGTCTTAAATCAAGAAAGTCAAGATTGGATCTTAAAAGTCAAATTAGGGTTTTTAGGATTAATTTCGCTTCAATGTACATTGTTATATGTTGATTTCGCTTCAAGGGTCAGTAGGTGATTCCACTTCAGTGTCATGAGGTGATTTCGCTTCAGTGTCATGTACACATGAGCGAAATCAGCATCATTATAAATACCTCATGTGTGTGTTCATTTGAGCGAGATCTGGTCATAAGCTTTGTAACCGAACTCTGTCAAAATTGATTCAGAAAGCTAATAAAGTGAAGGAATTGAATAGGAAAGCTGCTGTAACGTTGCGTATACTGATTCCGCCTTTATACGTGATGATGAACTTGCTCAACTGATCGTTTAGGGTCACGACACGGTCCAACAAGTGGTATCAGAGCCATTCAGTTATCTTGTTTGTGAACTTAGTGAACTAATCTTAGCCATTCAGTTATCTTTTTAGATAAAAGGATATGATTGTAATTTATAATTTAATTATTTGTTAATTCATTATTCTTTATTAATGCATAATCAGTTACATGTTGCTATAATTAAGCTAATTTAAATTATCTTTTAATTTATTCCAAGATTCTAGTCTTCCTTTTTGAGACAATATTTTTGAAAATCAATTAAAAATCAATTCATAGCAACATAACATGATTGACAATTGTTTTTATATTTCCTTCGTTCCAAAATAGTTCTGTAATCGTACACAAGTGTATAAATTGATTTGTTTCATAAATATTGTTGTTTTATGTGTTCCACTTGGTTTTACACATATGTATCATGTAGCTTTTGTATTAACCGTTGATATAAATGTGTACACTTATTTGGTTTTAATTAATTTCATAATTTTATATGAATCTACTCGTGTGCATGCATAATATACTATATGTTGTTAATATACACAAATGTAAAAATTTCTGAATATAATACACAGATGTATAAAAGATTGTACACATGTGTATAAACTAATAGCTGTATATTTTGTATAAACTGATAGTTTGCGAGACTGTACACATGTGTATAAACTAACAGCTGTGTATCTTGTGTAAATGGAAACTAGCGATATTTTAGGGATTTTCATTATATTGTTTAAACAATGCAATTTACAAATGACAAAAATACCCTCATGTCATTTATTTTAAAAAAAAAAGTTATAACATTATAATTACAACCTTGTCATTGATAAAAAGCTCTAGATCTTCTAAATGAATGGCCAGGATTTGTTCACTTGTTTCACAAATAAACTAGTGTTCACTCTAGAACCCCAATATATATATATATAAACCTGCGAAAATAAATACTAAAATTGTAAAAAAAAAACAATTTTTTTGTATGTTTTTAGTTAGTTTTTTGGTTTTCTCATTTAAACTAGTTTTCTCGTGATTCATCCCCTATATATATATATATATATATATAGGTAGAGAATCCTGTACATTAATCCAGAAGCGTGAGAAGTGTATTATAACACTATATATAACACTATATAAACACCGTATAACACTATGTAACACTATATAACGCCATATAACACTATGTAACACTATATAACACTATAAAACAAATATAACATTATATTTTGTCTGATAGCATGTCTATGATAGATGTATAGTGTTATATATTGTTATATAGTGTTATATATAGTGTTATAATACACTTCCCACACTTCTGAATTAATGTACACTATCCCTACCCTATATATATATATATATATATATATATGTATATATATATATATATAAACGGGATAAGGAGAAAACGCTCAAAAGTGTAAGAACGGTGAGAACGCATCCTGGCCCAACACGTGTCCCGTGGCATAGAGAAGGTTGGAGGGGCTTTTTTGTCTTTTCATTCTTCTTTTATTTTCCCAACGCGGTGTAATATTTTCTGGCGTCTAAGTTTTTTTTTTTTGATGTTAATTGTATTTATTAAACTTTTTGCCGTTGAATTAATTGTTTTTGTGTCGCATATATAATTTTTTGGCGTTATAGCGTTTTCTGGTTAATTTTTTTGGCGTTTGTGGCGTTTTGTATAATAATTCACTACGAGTCATTAGTATTTGCATAAGATTACAATAAGACAATTTTTTTTTGGCGTTTAGTGAATTTTTTGGCGTTTTAATACCCTTTACAAGGTGCTTTGCCAGCAGCTGTTCTCCCAGTTTTCATACTACTAGCGTTTTGGTGTTTGTAATTTTTGGCGTTTTATATAATAATGCATTTTATTTATAGAGAATTAGATAACAAAACAACATATAACTTGATATCAAAACAATATAAAATGAAAACAAAAATAATAAAAAATGGTAATCTAATTTTTCTTCCGAATCTTCACTGTCATCAGCCTCTTCCTTCTGGAATTTGTTTTTGGCGTTTTGAACCTTTTTTGAATACTTTAGCTAGATGCCAACTTTCCTACATAAACCCCGTCTTTTTCAGAAGAAGCTGCTTAGTGGCATTCTGTGTTTTGGTGTGATATTCTTGTTTGGTGGCATGTCATTAAAGATCAACTCTTGTTTGATGCTATTTGTAATAATGGAGTCTAAAATAGCATTTTACACTTGTGTTGATCCCTTTATTCCATGCCTATAATCATCAAGAACAAAGCTCACATGATGGCATATGTCATCAGTCTCTTTTTCTTTAATATTTGTCCATCTCATTCAGCAAAATATTATTGAGTTAACCCTCTCAGAAGAAGGATCCATTTCAGTGAAAGCTTTGCCATCTGTGGCGTTTTAAAGTGAGTGGTTTCTAGAGGATATGACGTTTGTGTTTTCTGGGTGTGATTAATTTCATTGTGTATAGACCCCTCTCTTATAGGAGTTTTTTGGCGCGTAGTTTAGGCGGGACTTTTTATTGTAATAAATGATAGTAATAAAGTAACTGTCTTTTCAGTTACTGTTTTTGTATTTACTGTGTTGATCAGCTTTTATCAGTTTTATAGGTTATAGACGTCACATCTTCTAAGTTTGGAGTTTTTTAAGTGGCGTTATGCAGACCAAGATGACAAAATACAATAACGGAGTAAATAAAATATTAAGCAGGAAAAATATTTTTTGTTATTTTTGGCGTTTTGTAAGGAATAATCATTTTTAGTATTTTTTTGGTGTTTTGCTAATAAAGGGAGAAATATATCATTTAATTATCTTAAAAAAAACAAAATGAAGATTACACAGAAGAAAAAAAAGAGAAAAAAAATTAAAAGCCTTCGTCAGAAGGTACTTTATCCGAATAGTATCCATCACTTGCGTCATCTTCTTCCTCCTCGGAGTCTTCATCTGGATCTTCATCCATGTCATCACCTTCACCTGAATCAGCTTATTGTTCCTGAAGATTCTGAAGCCTCCACCTGAACATATCTTGCATTAACTCCAATTTTGAGTCTATTTCTGTGTTGGTGCAAGTGGCGTTATGCAATTCTTCCATGAAACCCAGACGATGCTTTGTCATGATGTTCTCAAGCCAGTACACTTCCTGCTCTCCGCTGTCGTATGTAACCGTCACCATATCGGTTTCATCATCAAAACGCCATGATGTCATGACAGGGTCTGGCTTCACATCTGCTTTGATTGGTCCAAATTTGCTGGTTAATGCTTTCATAAGCATATGCGTTTCATGGCATTCGTTGTCTATAGCGATGCCAATGGATAAGATTCGCCTCTGTATCTCTTCTTCCATCTTCAGAATTGCCCTGATCGTCGTAACATACACCCTCCTTCTGTTGTAAAAAAAGGAGGACGTATCGCCTGATTCCCAGAGTGTATCTCCACGAAACGATTGTTGCCATTTTTGGTGTTTTGGTTAAGTTTGCGTTTTTGGTTATGGAAGTTTTTTTGCAGAAAATGGATAGATTGAAGTGATTATGGAAGCTATGTTTTACCTTGTTTATATAATGATGTTTTTGGCGCGTAATTTAGGAGGGAATTTCTTCTGATAAATGTTAATAACTGAAATTCAGTTACTGTGTTGTTTCATCTTCCTGTAATATCCAACGCGTTTTATTACTAATTTTTTGGCGTTTTGTTTTTAATGGCGTTTTATTTTTTTTGTATGGCGTTTTATCATTTGATGGCGTTTTGAATGTGAGCGGTAAAAGACCCTTTTACCCTTAATGAAGCGCGCCCCACATAATAAAATTGATGTTATTTACGAAAACGCCACCGCGCAATCTAGTCCATGGATTGTTTTGATCGGACGATCCATAAGCGTTCTCACCGTTCTCACACTTTTGAGCATTTTCTCTAAATCCCGACCCTATATATATATATATATATATATATATATATAACAAAGTAAGAGAGATATTTAATAAATTTCTCAATTAAAAACTACGTAATAATTAAGGATCAATAGGAAAATTGTAACCTAAAATTAGAATGAAACAAATTACATTTTCATGTGAAATGTTTTATTTATAAGATTTAAAGTTCATAGATTTCATATGTGATTAAATCTAGCTTAACGGAAAATAGTATACGTCCATCCTATACTACGTGTTTTCTTTACACTTTGATAATCGAGCTACCACAATGAACTGAAATATCGTTCCACCCATATGCGACATTATGTTTTTAGGTTTTCTCTTTCGCTTGCTACAGCGTATGCAAGTAACGTAACGAATCGAACTGATACCAATCAATTTCTGTCGTGTCACCGCAGCAACGCACGGGTTGAATTTTACTAGTTCTAGTACATGCATGGTCAGGTATTTTTTAAAACCGGGTATCAATACCTGAACCATACCCAGTTCTAACACCTAGTTATACTCGAACTAGATTATACCCTACTTGGGTACATAGGGTGTGGTTTTTCTCCTCAATATTTGTACCCTAACCTTAACCAGTTTCTCTCAATACCCAATCATACCTCGAACCGGTTTCATACCCAGAACGGGGTATTAAAAAACCACGATTTATGCACATCCTAGATGGGTTTTCTTGGCCTGATTTTCAAAAGATCAAAAAATTAAGATCTGTTTGTTTGAAGCCCAACAGTTCTTACTCAGTCTTAGTTTTTTTTAACTTTCAACTCTATCATGGGTATAAAAAGTTATCATACATGCATATACATATACATATATACATTCACACACACAGACTGATTTTACTAATCAAGTAAAATCATGCACCACAAAACATGCTATTTAAAACTACTTTTTAGGGGTTACACACATCTATTATATATAATAAATGAAAGTTATTTGGGCCACGTGTTAGTAGATGAGGGTTACCTTTTTTCCATTTCCCGCCCAACAGTAAAACCCTAGATCTTCAGCTTAAATCATTCAGACTCCATCTTCTTTCTCACGCTTCTTTCCAAACCCTAATACACTCCATCTGATCTCTCTGCTTCTCCTCTTCTCCCTTCTGATCCAAAATACCACACAACGCGATTAGGGTTTTCTTCAATGTATCTGCTCCTTCATTGCTCCTCCATCTCTGTGTGGAGCAACATGCTTCTTCTTCAGTGCGATTCAACAAAACTCTGTGTTTTTGAAGGCATACGATTACCTGCGACGGCTAGAGTTCCTTGTCTCTCAATCTTTAGTGCGATTCAACAAAAACTCTGTGTTTTCTTTTTCACCACGATTCTCATCTAATCCAGGTATGATTAATCTTCCTTCTATTCCAGATTTAGGGTTTTACTGATATATCATCTTAATCAGTACTCATTTTCAATCGCTTCCCAAACGTCATCCGATGGTGGTGCTTCAATCGCTATTGTTGTGCGTTTAGCTTTCTCTGATGTTACTGTTTTTTTTACAACAGGAATGAATATTATGCTTGGGGCCTGTCCCGCGTAGCAAAAGTTGTGAGCTTTCTTAATAATGATTGCAAACTTGTAAGTAGAGTCATCTACTTTGTAAATTTTTTACCTAACTTTTGACATTACTCTTGGCACCAAATATTTACTTAGTGTTTTGTTGTATTGTTCGTCCCTCAAATTTGGTAAAATGATATGCTATTACTAGGGTAAATAAAATTTATATATCTGGTAGTGATTTACATCGTTCGATCTACTAGAGTTTGTTTTTACATCTGTAATCTGGCAACTGTTCATCTTCGTTAAGTTGTAATTTGGAAAGTTATAATATAAGTTAGACCTTGATGGTTCCTCACAAAAAAATTGCTTGATATGCTTGAAGAATCGACATCTTTCTTTTTTTAGGTGCATGGCAATGTGTGTTTGGAAAGTGTGGTGGTTACTCCAACTTTAGACTGGAAGTTGCATGCTTTTGATGCTCTTTCGGAGTTTGATGGGAATAATGAAGTCTCTACAGGACCTATGTTGGTATGACTTGACCCACATTCATTCATCTTTCAAATCTGATATGCATTGCATCTTAATTATCATTTGTATATCCAGCAATATGAATGGATTGTTGGCTCACAATACAAACCGATGGAGCTGGCAAAATCAGACTGGGCTACAATCAGAAAATCTCCACCGTGGGCAATTGATTCTTGGGGTTTAGGTATGCTTTTGTTGCCTCGTTTGTTTTTTTGTAAATTGCCTTTTTTAACGTATGTACTTATATTTTACTAATGATGTGGTATTTTGTTACCAGGCTGTCTCATATATGAGATTTTACGGGTTTGAAACTGAGCAAGACTGAGGAGCTGAGGAATACAACTTCAATACCAAAGGTCAGCATGCTATAATGCTTGATGAGAGTAACTTGTAGATGCCATGCCGTTTGTGTTTCTAATTTCATTGAATGTATATGGAACGTGAGACTCTGTGTGTGTGTGTGTGTGCGCGTTTGCTTACTCTTGTGCCTTGGCTGATTTATATTTTGGCAAATTGAATATTCATTTTCATCTTCGTGTCTCTATTTCCTGTCTCACAGTCTCTACTTCCAGATTATCAGCGACTCTTGAGTTCTATGCCTTCTCGCAGGTTGAATTCATAAAAATTCGTTGAGAATTGTGGTACGTTCTATTACTCATCTTGAACATCTTATGTTCTTTTCTACTAAAGTTCGTTATTTCAATTAGCATGTTGGTGCTTATTGGCTAAGCTTTTTGAAACAACTTATTGACTTATTGGTTTTTTGAAAAGTTAAATTGTAATACTCGAAATTTCTAAACCATAATAGTAATAATAATATTGATAATAATTATCATTAAAGTTGGGATATTTTGAATTGATAATTTAACAGGAGTTGAACAACTAATTGTGATTTTCTTTATAAAGGTAAATTAATGCATACATACGTAAACACGTGTGAATACATTGCCTAAATTTAATTATGGTGTTTACATTTCATTTAAGTAATCTTATTCCAATCTATAACTATTTTTATGACACTACATATGTTTGTACAATGCCAAAAAAAAAAAATTTGACAATCACATGCTTTGTCACCATCTTGTTTCTCTGTCGTGAACATCAAGGGATCAGAATATACCTCCATCATTTCTTTTTTTTTTTCTACACTTCATTTCAAAGAGTAAAATAGTCAATGACCATGCTTTGTTTCTTACTTCACTATCCAAGACACTACAACCTATTAAACTAACTCTAGAATTGAAGTATATATATATATATATAGGGCAAGGATATATAGGAAACCATTTTTTAGTGAGAAAACTAAGGAAACTCAATTGTGACCATTGATCTTGATCATCTAAGGGTTAGGGAAATTTGATGTTTATTGATTTAAATTTAATACATAACATATGTTGATTAGTGGGCCAGGAGGGTATTTGTGTCAAAAATGCCCTATCTCATTCTCTCTCTTCTTTATTGTTGTCACCATCACCATCACCATCATCATTGTTTCTCTTTCTTCTTTCTTCTTTTCTTTGAGAATTCAAAAAAACTTCTGTGCATTCACCATCATCATCATCCCTTCTCTCATCCTCTCTCTTTCTTCATGTTTCAATCACCAAGAACACACACAAGTGTGTGTGAGAGAATCGTTATTGTTAAAACCCCTTCGTGTTCATGAAGAACACCAAGAACACACACACAAGTGTGTGAGAAAGAAGCAGGCCTGAATCATTCGGTTGCATGTGTTTCTAGAGAGAGAAAGTTATTAGAACACCAAGATCAAGAACACACACAAGTGTGTGAGAGAGAAGCAGGTCAGAAATCATTTGGTTCATGGGTTTTTAGAGAGAGAAAGTTGTTAGAACGCCAAGAACACACACACACAAGTGTGTGTGAGAGAATCATTTTTGAAGATCTTCATCGTGTTCATCAGACGGGTCTAGATCCGGTTAGTGTTCTACTAATAGCAAGAACACACTTGATTTTTTTGTTAAAAAGGTTGTCAATAACTTTTTGTGTGCTCAAAGTGTTCTAGTAATGGGTTAATGTTCATGTATTTTGCAGGTTTTTGTTTTTGTGTTAAAATGATTTTTAGTTTTTTGATATTTTCAGTTTGTTGACCAATAATTTATGGGTTGGGTTTGTGTTAGGTTTTATAAATTGGATTTGCTTTATTTTGTTTTCTGTTTTTTGTTTAAATTGGGCATCCCAATTATTGGTAGATAATTAGTTTGAAAATCCATAATTGTTACAGTAAAGGTTTCAAAATGTTGTTGGTTAAGTTGTTCTTTTTTTATAATTAGTGTTAAATGTTTCAAATTTTTGCAGGCATAACTAGTTACGTATGTTACATTTCTGCCAGCTACATTTCTGCTAGTTAGATTCTAAACTGTTTGTCCTGTATGTTGTAACATATGTTACACTTTCGGACAATATATGGTGCATACATTGTGTTACCCATTTTGTTTTGATATGAGTGGATATTGAAATGGTGAATGGTAATTGTTGTATCCTCATCTTAGCAAGTACTCTTTTGCTGACTACTAATATTTGTGTTTTTCATTTCTTGGGCAGGACTGGGACTGGGAAGAAACCTAACAAAACATTATGTGTTTACAAATCTATATCTTTTTAAATGGGTTGAAATGTTATTTTAAATGAGTTGTTAGTTGAAATGTCTTGCTGGCATAATTAGCTACATATGTTGTAATAATGTTACACGTGTTACTTATGTTAAAACCAGCCCTTTCTTGGACATAAAAAGGAGCTACACATATGTAACACATGTTTGTAACGTGTGTTACACTGGAGGGTACCTTTGATGTTGTACAGAAGTTACCCTCCAGTGTAACACATGTTACAAACATGTGTTACATATGTTCAACCTCTTTGTTACAAAAAATCGGGGCTGCACATATGTAACACGTGTTACAACAGGTTTTTACCTACTTGCACGTCTCTATTACAAATGGATGAAAAACAGTTTTTTTAAAACATCCACGGTGTAACACTTGTTTATTTGAAAGTTCTTAAAACAACCGTTGTAACACGTGTTATAATCTCATCTTCAACGTAAAGATACATCCATTGTAACACGTGTTACAAAAGGAAATTACCTACTTACACATCTCTATTACGTTGATTTAAACAGTTATTTAAAAACATCCACTTTGCAACACTTGTTTATTTGAAAGTTCTTAAAACAACCGTTGTAACACGTGTTACAACTTTTTTAGTGTTGTGCATTTTCCTTTTTATTATCTCATCTTCAGCTTGAAGATACATCCAATGCAACACGTGTTAGGTTTGTTACGTGTTACAAAAGGTTTTTACTTAATGTAATAGTAAGTTTAAATGTTAAAATGTTTTTTTTAAGATTGGCTGTTAAATGTTAAAATATATAAACTTCATAATTTATTCGGAATATCTCGTTTATTTTACAAATAACTCCGGAAATATTACTTGTGCTATTATGTATTTACTATGGCGGTTGTATTTGCAGGAGTGAGGAGAATGACCAGGTCCGTGACGGGTAGGCTGGCTAATAAGCGAAAGCAGAACGATAAAGAAACAGAACGATAACGACAGAAGGTAGATGGAGAAACCGATGAAGAATGGGAACAAGAAGTCGATGAAGGGCAGGTGGTGGGTACCTTTGACGTTGTACAGAAGTTACCCTCCAGTGTAACACATGTTACAAACATGTGTTACATATGTTCAACCCCTTTGTTACCAAAAATCAGGGCTGCACATATGTAAGACATGTTTGTAACTTATGTTACACTAGAGGGTAACACATGTATGATCATTTTTGGATCATTTGTATATATTTAAGTCTGTATAAACCTACAACATTGATACCCCCAAAAAGGTTACACATGTTACGATAGAATGGGAAATGTGTAGCAACGTTCAATACTGTTGTTTCACTCTATAGTGTGTAACATGTGTGAAATGGCGTTTGTCAGTAAAACATATAACTTGTAAGGTGATACGACTGTATCTTTAAAACATGTTTACCTATAAGTACTTACATGTTACAGGTTGTATCTTTAAAACATGTTTAAACTGGAAACAGGAAACACTTGCAATGTATAAAGTAGAGTTACAGAAGATGTAACATGTGTAAAACTGGAAACACTTGTGTAACATTTTGGTGTAACACATTTTACAGGTTGTATCTTTAAAACATGTTTACCTATAAGTACTTACAAAATATAAAGTAGAGTAGGAACACAACTTTTAAGGATGTTACATACATTGTAGAGAAGATGTTACATGTGCACACACAATTAACATGTGTAACATCACGACAAGTGTCATGTGTGATCTTTTTTTGTTACCCTAGGGTGCTAAACGTATTACAACGTTCATAACACACGTAAACTTATACTAACATCCGTCCCTATGTCCACAGATGATATAGAACATACTCCACGTTACCATATTTACTAGTATTCTAATGGCACTAAATTGTGGACACCGAATGTCAACGAGCAATATCATCCTATTATTGTTAAATCATATGTCACACTGGAAGAACTTCTTGCCACGTGTAAGGCTTATAACCAAGAAGCTGGGTTCAATGTAAAAAATATACGTTAATGCAGTTTTTTTATCTACTAATAACATTGTTAATAACAAGTCTAGGTACTTATGTAACATGAAGTGTATCGTTTGTCCCTTTAATTTGTTACACTAGTCTCATATACTTATAG
Source organism: Helianthus tuberosus (assembly GCA_030545235.1). Taxonomy (NCBI): domain Eukaryota; kingdom Viridiplantae; phylum Streptophyta; class Magnoliopsida; order Asterales; family Asteraceae; genus Helianthus; species Helianthus tuberosus. Next base: position 153,256,041 of record CM060393.1, read on the forward strand.
TTACATATATTACTTATTTGTTCATTGATATGACATTTTGGATGATGTAATGTTGTTACATATGTAATTTTGCTAAGTTTAAATTGACACCAAAGGGGCTGACATATGTAACACATGTTTATAACATATGTTACAATATGTGTATATATGTAACACATGTATAGCAATCTTACACATGTTACATATAGGTGTTACATGTGTTACAACGTCAAGGTTACACATGTTACATATAGTTGTTGCATCCAAAAAAAATTTGCCTTCACAACAACATCCGTATTCATCCAAATAATGGCATACTAACAATGAAAATAAAAATAAATTTTATATCAATAGTTGTAATGCTTCTAAAAATGGTCTTCTAAAAATTGCCTTCACAACAACACCATCGTCACCACGAAAACCTGATGATGCGTTGTAATCCTTCCGCGGGTTTCTCTTCTTGATAACCATCTTCATCTTGAACACAAAACATGTTTCCACCTATGAACAAAACAAGTACATCAATATTAAATATTCTATAGTTAAAACTTATTAATCTTCTATGTAACATGTGTAACGTGGCTATACATGTGTTACCTCTCTAGTGTAACACACGTTACAAACATGTGTTACATATGTGCACCCCCCCCCCCCTTTGTGTCCAAAAAAGGGTTGGGGTATCTATAAGTAACTTGCATAATGTTGTTACTACATATGTAGCTAATTATCCCACCAAAAAAACACGACTTTTTATTTGTAAAATAAACGAGATATTCCGAATAAATTATGAAGTTTATACATTTTAACATTTAACAGCCAATCTAAAAAAAACAATAAGCTGGTCTCATATACTGGGTGTAACACATGTAACACCCTATATACAACATATGTAACCCGCAGTGTAACACGTGTTACAACATATATGACAAACAGTTTAGAAATTTTAGCATTAATCTTCGTAAAAATAACATTATACTCTGTACAAACAATTTAGAAAGTCAACATTAATCTTCGTAAAAAATATCAATATACTCTTCGCATAAATGTAGCTGATAGAAATGTAACATATGTAACAAATTATGCCAGTAAAAAACACGAATTTCTATTTGTAAAACAAAACCGATATCCGATTAAATTATGAACTTTCTAAAGGTAATGAAAATGTAATATCGGAGTGAATTTATTCAAAAAAACAACTAAAAAACAAAGAAATTTGAAACATACATCGTAAAAATTATGGATTTTCAAACTAATTATCTACCATCAATGGTGATGTTGAATTTAAACAAAACTAGAAAACAAATTAAACCAAATCCAATTCATAAACCCTAAAAAAAACCCAGCTCACCCACATCCCCCTCCCCCCCCCCCACACACACACACACTCACAAAAATCCAACTAAAAGCAATCATTAACTCAAAATCGCTGGACAAACAATTTAGAAATTTAACTTTAATCTTCATAAAAAAATCAATACACTTTGAAGAGAGAAATACAACATACAAAAATTTCTTATAGATCTTGATTTAAAAAATAAAATAAACAAACTAGCTCTGATTTTAAATCTACCAAACGTTATACAAAGTATAAATCTAAACAAATTACATAAATTAACAAAAGTAAGATCTTTAAACCTGTTTCTCTCTCACACACTTGTGCGTGTGTTCTTGGTGTCTAGGTGAACAACATGAAAATTGTTATCTCTCCTTCCAAAACATTAGCTTTCTCTCTCTAAAAAACAGAAACAAAGATGTGATTAAAATGACACCGAGCTTCCTTTTCTTTGAGAGCTTTGATGGTGGCTTCGATCTTCAATGGTGGCTTCGATCTTCAGATTTCAAGGTTGGAAGGTGTAACACCTGTGCCTCCACGGCCATCAAACAAATACCAAACCAATGAAATATTGTATTTCATACTTGGGATTTGTAAAAATATGTGTATCATTTGCACATATCAATTTTTGTTCGATTTCAAACTCTAAATCGCTTTCTGGAAGGTTATACGCGCACTGATGCGTAAATATAACCAGTTTAATGCAACAAACACTCCGGAATAGTGACATAGGCTTAACATACCTTAAATAACCTTTACATAACTTAGATATAAGTTTTGGAAGGTTTGGTGTGGTGAAATCAAAGTTTAATCGCTTACAGGGACTAAATTTGACAAACTGCGAAAGTATGCCAATTTGAACTGTAACAGACCTTCCGGAACATGACCATAAGTTAAACATACCATAAATATCCTTTACATAGCTTAGAAATAGGCTTTGAGGGGTTCGGTGTGCTAAAATAAACTTTTGGGTCATTCAGGGACTAAAAGTGTCAAAAAGTGCACAAGTTTGCATTTTCGCGCATAACTTACGTTCTGAATACATCCGGACATCAAAAAAAATTATGTTAGCACTAAAATATTTTATTTTAGTGTTCGCCATAAGAAAAATCCATTCGTCACGTCATTTGGATCGTTTTTCGCATTCAGGACCAGATTCGATGTATTAGCCGTTGTTTAATTCACAACCACACATTCTAACTTGCTTAGTCAGCGGATAAGGATGGAATTTAGGCACCATGACATTTCAACACATGTATGGATGGAATTTAAACACCTAAACACCATGACCTTTCAACACATGTATGGATGGAATTTAAACACCTAAACACCATGACATTTCAACACATGTATGGATGGAATTTAAACACCTAAACACCATGACATTTCAACACATGTATGTGTTAGTGCAGTATGTCTATCGCCTCCATCAATCTTAACCGTAGCCGAAACAGAAGAATTCTAGCATTTTATTGTAATATCTAGTAATAAAGGGCAAGGTGGCAATTTAGTAAATAAGGAGAAATCCTTATAACCTTGTGCCTATAAATAGGGAGTTAGAGTGTTAGAGTTAAGACTTTTTGCTCATTTGTGACAATAGAGAAGATCTTGTAGAGAGAGAAAGTCTAAGAGAGAGAAAGTTCTCTTGTGTGATTCTCGGCATTGTACAAGACATCTTTTCAATAGAATCACGTTAAAATAGTACATTCCTGTGTGTTCGGTCACGATCGTTGAAGGATTCCGCACTTCGAACGGTCGATTCGCAATCGAAACGGAGACGAAACCGTTCCTACAATTGGTATCAGAGCTAGGAGCTCGGTTGCGAGATCAAACATACAATTACGCACTCAATTTCAGCAGATTCAGAGCGAAAAATCATTCAGATTTATCGAATTTCTCATATTTTTCATCCTTTCACGTTTTCTCTGAATTTTGCAAAATTGACAGGGTTTTTACGGTTCAAATTCGCTCATTTTTTGATATATTATGCGAAACTGTGTGATCTAATACTCTACAAATTTTCAGGTCAAAATTCCAAGCCGTTTGGAAGAAATTCGGATTTTTGTGGTGCGAAAATGATAAAAGTTGATGCTGTTGTTCTTGATGTCACATGCACGCATGACCTATCCGTGCGGATAAGTCATACGCACGGATAACTCACCCGCGTTGACTGATTGTTGACCCTGCCACCCGCACGGATAACAATTAGACTCAAGATTCCTTTGTTGACTTGTCATAAGCACGTATAGCATTTTTAATCCGTGTTGACCTGTTGACTCTGTCATACGCACGGATAACATTACACGTCACTACAATCCTTGTCACTTCATATCACTTAAGCGAATATTAACTTGATAGTCAACATTGTCTGCAATATATGTGAAGCATTAAGTGCAATCGGTATGAAGTAACATAAACACATGACATTTAATTGATTTTTCAGTATTGCATGTGATAGTGATAGTGTTTGTCGGCTATTGATTGTTTATCAGCAAATCACGTGATCAATCTGCATTCGGTGAACATGTGAAGTTGTTAAAGAGCATGTGATATTGTTTGTTGGTCGAATAGGAGTTTGTGTCACCCGTGCGGATAACATTACCCCGGATCCCCATCCGCACGCACAACAATCCGTGTTGACTTTTATTTGACCATACGGGTGGATAACTTGTACGCACGGATAGCAACTCGTAACAATCCGCGTCATAGCAATTCGTGTATAAGCACATCACTTGTTCATACAACTTAGTCAACGTTTTCAACTTTAGTCAGTTATCAACTTTCATTGATAAAATACTATATACATCACGTGAACAACTGATTACATTTTTCAATACATTGCATGTGATACTATGTGAGAAGGTCAAATAAAGTTGAGATATATTCTGAGTTAATTCGGTGAGCATGTGATCATGTGATTATAACTTGAAAAGGTCCAATTGAAATCAATTAATGTCAGTCCATGTGCATATGTTTCGAGTAAAACAATAACAATCTTGATTATTTCAAAGTTGTCGGCCACTTATTTGTTTGTTGAAATTAGACTTTCACGTGAAGGCTATTGTTAGGATTGCAAGTAAGATTGTCGTTCATTGTTGTGGTCAAAGAAGTCAACAAGTTACCCGTTCGGACAACAATTTTGTCTTTTTGTGCCACGTCACATACTTTCACATATTCACTTTGTTTTTAAACTGAGTGTTTGTTTGCTTGCAGGTAATTCAAGGATATAAAATCATGGCAAAATCAGAACCTGTTCCTTTTAAAGATAACAGAACTGAAGAACAGAAGTATGAATACAAAAAGCAGTTAGCTATAACCAAAATGATCAGAATATCTAGAATTTTTTATGAGGCAAAAAGAGCAAATAGATGGGATCCAGACAGGGAGTGTTATCTTGATCCCTATGGAAACATTGCCATTGATCATAAAACTCTTGATCTGGAAACCATAATCCAAGAGTATAAAGTTAAAGATGATTATTGGCAGAAGAAATGGTGGGGAGATGAAGAAGAGAAAAAGAAAAAGAAAGAGTTAATAGATGAAATAGAAAGAAACTCAGAAAATATGAGTTTGGTTGAATTTCTTGAATTAATCAAAAAGATTAAAGAAGGAATGACAAAGAATGAAGAATCAAAGAAGGATGAAACTTCAAAAGGTGAAGTTGTGTGCTCAAAATGTGAAAAATCCGAAGCAGAAAATGTCAATCTCTTGAAAGCTGTGGAGAATTTGACATTGGAAAACAAAGCTTTGAAAGACGAGAAGAAAGCTGATGATGAACAGATTTTGGATTTGCGCTTGAACTGCGAAAAACTAAAATCTGAAAATGACAAACTTTTGAAGAATGTTGAGAGTTTGTCATTAGAAAACAAAGATTTTGAGAATAAGCTAAACACTTTAGAACATGAAAAAGTGTTTTGGGCAAAATTAGAAAATAAGGCTTTAAAAGATAGAGAAACAGTTTTTGAAAATAGAATAAAGGTTTTGGAAAATGAAAATTCTGTTTTTCAAGATAAAATCAAAAGTTTTGAAATTAAAAAATTAAAAATTGAAAAAGAATTTCAAAGTCAAATAAAGATTCTTGAAGATGGGAGATCTGTTTTTAGCAAGAACAATATTGAAAAGCAAAAGGTAATAAATTCCCATCGTCAGACTATTATTCGACTTGAAAAAGAAGCTGAAGGTGATAGAAAGAAAATCAAAAATTTAGAGAATAAATTGAAAAGTTTTGTGACTTCTGCATCATATGTTTGTCCAAAACCGATCAATTCAGTTCCAATAAGTGACAATGTCACAAATTTTGACAAAGTCAAAATTGAAGATTGTGATGATAAATCTGATGATGAAAAGGAAAGGGAAGAAAAAAGAAAAACATTTTTGAAATTAAATGAAATGTTTAAAAATACTGTTTTACATTCTACTGAGAAAGGTGAATGCTCAACGCAAAAACCTGTAAAGAAGAATGTGGAACAGAAACAAAAAGATAAAAAATCGAAAAATTTTCAAAAAGAAAATAAAATCTCATCAGATCAATCATCCAATCACAATAAAAAACCACAAAAATCTGAAAATAAAAACTTACAAAAAGTTGGTAACCAGTGGTGCAGGTTTGACCACAGTGCTCAAATGCCAAATCAAGGATACAAGAGGAGACATGAGTACCACAAGGCAAATCAATGCTATGATCTAAGTGTGTGGTATAAAGACGGTGTTTGGTATGAAAGAAATGAGAGGTATGATAACAGAGTGTGTTACACTTGTGGCTATCAAGGACACATTGCTGTTAACTGCCAAAGCCAGAAATTCGAAACAAGAAGGTGCTATGAATGCCACATAAGAGGACACATTGCCAGAGATTGTCCAATGAGATCAAAGGGAAGATCGAGGGCTGAATCTCAGAAAATGGCAAAGAAATCAGTCAATGTCAAGCCTAAAGAACAGAAAGTTCAAGAACCAAAAGTTCAAGAACAGAAAGTTCAAGAAAAGAAAGTGAAGCTTTCACAAGGGCAAAAAGACAAACTGAGAAAGAAAAGAAAGAAGGCGAGAGAATATCTCGAGAGGATTTTGTCCTCGGATAAAACTGGAAAAACAGATAAAAGTTCTGATAAATCGTCTTGCTCTCCAAAGAATGACAAATCAAGCAAAACGAATTTATCAGATACAAATCTGAGGACAGAAGAGGGAAAGAAGAAGAAGGAAGTTTGTGGCAATGAATCTGTTTCTTCGGAAACAAAGGAGCCACATGTCGGCGATGAATCTGGCTCATCAAAGTCAGACAAGCCACATTCAGGCAATGATTCTGGTTTGTCAAAACCAGAAGAGCCATCTGTTGAGGTAAAAACTGTCAAACCCAAGAATGGTCAGGCTTGGGTGAATCTTTTCAAATAGAAAAACCTGACTTGCCGGAGTTCCCAGGTTGGTAAGTGTGGAACAGGAATCGGCATACTTCTTGAGAAATTCACAGGTTGGTAACTGTGATATTTCGAATCACAAAAGACTAATCAAGGACATTAAGTTGTACTTGATTTATCTTTTCGATAAGTGGATAAAGGTAAACAATGTGATGAAAGAACCCCGAGTTTGTAAAAAGACAAACAAAACTAATTTTCCGGAAAAACCATTTTGATTAAAACAAACTTAAGTGTTTTGAAATCTAAATGGGAAAATAGTTTGTTGACAGTGGGAGTTCTGATTGTTAAGCCGAGTGAATGGCGAATTGAAGCGATTTGATATCAGTTTGTCACGTTTATTTGTATAGTTTGTTTTCAAATTTTCTCAGAAAATCAAAATTGAAACATATTTTGATTTTAGGGGGAGAAAAATTTTTAAAAAAAAAAAATAGAAAATTTGAAAAAGCCAAAAACATTGAAAAAGCAAAAATGAGTTTTGTTGTGAAAAAGAGGAAATGATAGTAAATCAGTGGACTATCACAGCATGCTAAAGAATTGAAATGTCAAATGTGATAAACAATCTCACTAAAGATGTGACGATAGGCTCAGCTAGACTAGTAGATTTGCGATAACGATACAAACTTAAATGAAAAAGCCTAGTTCTAGTGGAAAACATGGTTGAAAGCAGAGTACTTAGTTTTGTCCTTCTTGACTGTGTGCCTGCTCGGTAATCGCTGATTGTCGAAAGACATAAAACCGGTTAAGTCTGTGAACTTTCACAACTTTGCTGAAAAAGTCGCTGTGATTGTGCATTTCATTTTGCAAAGATTTAAACTTGTTTGATTTCTTTATTTTGTTTAAGCATCGGACATCCTCTGCGTATACGTGAGTATCGACCTGGATGTTGTTGCCTAAACGTTCTGCTTTATTTTCTTTGGTGTTTCGTTTAAGCTTTGGACCTCCTCTGCGTATACGGGAGTATCGACCTGGTGGTTAAAGCCTAAACAACTTCAACTTATTTTTATTTTCTTATTTTGTTTAAACATTGGACTTTCTCTGCGTATACGGAAGTATCGACCTGATTGTTAATGTTTAAACATTCTGCATTATTTTCGCACATATCACAGTTGATGAAAGTTTAAAAGGCATTACTTGAGTTAGTGTATTGCATGATGAGGGGATATGCTGAGATCGTGGGGTCCATAAGAATTTAGTGCAAAATTAATATACCTTAACGTATCGGTAAGCATTTCGAAAGTTTTTAGATTGAGCTTAAGAGGACAAACATATCGTCAATCAACGTGAATCGTTTAGAACTTAAAATGATTAAAGCTTAATGGTGCTAGTGATTTGTCTCATAAACTGATATGATCCTCTTACACAAACTCACAAAAATATTGTTTGTATATATTTCTTTACTGCATATCTTTAAACTCAAAATACAAAAAGATTTTAGTGTGTTTTAGCATAAAGTTTTGAAAAATACAAAAAGATTTTCGACAACTGATGTTGGAAAGCAGATTTTCAAAATTCAAGTGCTAAACATGATGAACTACATTGGGTTGGGAGAATATGTTGAAAAATTTGAATGTTATATACAAATGTCTTGAAAGATTGTGTGATTAGTTAATCAAGGTCATTTACTTGAACTTGATGTAACTATAACAGATTGATGTATGAATGATTTCTACCAAGTAAGTTTCTTAAATATAAGTGTTATAAATTTGTGAAACTTATGTTATGGGTAGAGGATTTGCAGGTTAACCAGGTTTCAAATCCAGAGCATATGCAGATTAGAGCCAGGAATTGATCCTGAATTTTTGAACATGTGAAAGCCAGATTAAGATCCCGACAGCTGAGTCTAAGGGGGAGTCTGAAGACGAGCTCAACGCAAGAGGAAGCGTGGATTAAAGAAGCCAGGAAACTATCCTGAAAGAGCTTGTAACCGGAAAGCCAGGTGTCGATCCCAAAGCACGGAAGCTTGACGAAAGGGGGAGCCTGAAGAGTTTACTGAAAGGGGGAGCTGAAGCTCAAGACAGATCCACCGGGATTCTGATCTAGAAAGAGAGAGAAAGAAAAGTCGCTACGAGTTTGACTACAGATTGACTGCGGCAATATCCAAGGGGGAGTCTGTTAGTGCAGTATGTCTATCGCCTCCGTCAATCTTAACCGTAGCCGAAACAGAAGAATTCTAGCATTTTATTGTAATATCTAGTAATAAAGGGCAAGGTGGCAATTTAGTAAATAAGGAGAAATCCTTATAACCTTGTGCCTATAAATAGGGAGTTAGAGTGTTAGAGTTAAGACTTTTTGCTCATTTGTGACAATAGAGAAGATCTTGTAGAGAGAGAAAGTCTAAGAGAGAGAAAGTTCTCTTGTGTGATTCTCGGCATTGTACAAGACATCTTTTCAATAGAATCACGTTAAAATAGTACATTCCTGTGTGTTCGGTCACGATCGTTGAAGGATTCCGCACTTCGAACGGTCGATTCGCAATCGAAACGGAGACGAAACCGTTCCTACAGTATGGATGGAATTTAAACACCTAAACACCATGACATTTCAACACATGTATGGATGGAATTTAAACACCTAAACACCATGACATTTCAACACATGTACGGATGGGATTAAGGCACGTTTTCCATGAAACGATCTTAACGGTTCGGGTATTCCTATAAATACCCATCCACCCCCATTGCTAAAATCACTAGAACTTTGATTTAAGAAACTCTAAGTTGAAACTATTGTTTCATACCTGAGATTTTTGAATCGAGGTTAGCATTCGGGGACCCTTCGTAAGTATTCTTTCGTTCTTTTCCTTATTTTATTGCTTTTCGAGTCAGAAAGTCAAACTTTGTTTGACTTTCAGCGTTGACCAGTAATGGTCAATGCGAAGTTCGTTTGAACTTCGCAACGTGAGTGTAATCACGTTGGTCATAGTCCCTTGGGACTATGCCCACTGATTACCACGTTGTCTAGGGTCGTAGGGTAGGCGATCTAATAAATCGCCTATACCTTCGAGCCCGACCCAGTTTGGTCGATCATTAGGATCCGACCAAATACATTAGGTGACCCTAGTATAGGGCATAACCTTCCGAGGTTATACCCTATGGTCACATCGTTTAAGTAGTTGTATGATAGGTAGTTTATATGCCTTAGGTAAATTACCAGAATACCCTTTTCATGTATAATTGGTAATTAAGCATATGTAACCTAAACTTTTGTCACATAACTGATTATGTAACATGTTTAGGCATATAACACTTGTCATAGGACTAGTTAGACGGTCCGAACGCGTTTCACGCACACGACGCGTTAAAGTAGCATAAGTTACCTTAATGGGTCGCGATGGGTCGATAATACTTAGGTTAAGTTTCATTTAGTATGTAGGCTTTGTTAAACCATATCATATGAGTTCCTACACTCATTTGGTTTACAAACCCTCCTGCTACCCAGTCTTCCGATTTAGGTCCGGGTTAATTATGTAATTACCTATATTAGGTACCGTTTGATTTCCGGGACTCCTCTAGCTTTCTTGGTAGTTGTTCAAGACTCCTAAGCACTCCCAGGCGAGTACATTATTCCCCTCTTTTACTGTTTTCAACTGTTTTGGGGTGACTCATATGTGCTAAATGTTTTATCAATGGTTTCAAGAACAATTACAATGTGGTTTCAAGAACAATTACAATTATTTCAAGAACGCTAACAATGATTTCAAGAACGAATACAATGATTTCAAAAACTAATAACAAATTTCAAGAAGTGAACAAACTTGTTGGTTGTAGTTTACATGACCGATGACATTCATTAGCTATGATCAAGCCGACCAGTATTAGGTTATGGTACCATAGGATCTGACAAATCCCGTTATTTACTGCACCCATTGTTATGTGTGGGTGTTGTGGGTAGCGACTGAATCTGTAATTATTAACTTATCCTTTGGTAAGGGTTTGATAAGAACGAGAGCGAGAGCGAGTTGGAACGAGGAACGCGTCAAGAAGGTTTGAATGTTATTAGAGAATCGATCATAAAGTAGTTCACGATTAAAACAAGAACGATTAGAACGATTAAAACAAGAACGATTTGAACGAATGGGTAACGATTGGGTAAACATTTGTACATGATTTACATTTGATCATGCATTTACACGAAACATAGTATTGGTTTAAACCAAGTTTTACTTCAATACTTTGTTGTTGTGCATATGGTTTAGTTGAGACATTTCACTTGCCATACAATGATATTTGACATAGACATTTGACATGGATATTTGACATAGACATTTTGACATGAATTACATCTTGACATGAATACTTTGACATATTATTCAATACATTTGACAATTGATTTAAACATAGACATTTTACATTGTTTGGTTTGGTTTGATTAAGTGATTAAGTAACGATGCGTGTGTAATATGATACAAACATGGTGGATACGCCGCTGGTACTTCCTATATATAAGTGTTTGTATGGTATTACATATTGTAGCGTTATTTGAATCATTTCAGTTTGAGACACAGAACATTTTATACAAGTAACATACTTTTCACAAGACATTTATTTACAAACAACTTATCTTACACAAACTCATTTTTACATGGTTATTCATTTAATCATGCATTATTCTCTTATTTATACTTATCATCCGAACTTATTATTTTTCAAATGATTTACAAAGACAAAGCAAATTACAAGGTTCATGACTAAACATTTTCTCAAACAGAAGTCATGAAACTTATTTTCAACAAAACTAATGTATTCGCCAGCATTTCTTTGCTGACCTCGTTTTCACATATGTTTCAGGTATTGTTGGATGATATCGATTGATAAGATGCATGCTCACATAGGACTGGACAAGGCCTTAGTGACTCAATAACAATGATAGACTATGTTTAAATAGTGTATTTAGATTTCCAGACGATGTAATTACTCAATGTTTAATAAAACGAAACACTTTTGATATCCATGGTTATGAAACATTAATTCTGTTGCAACACGCCCCGATGTTTCCGCCGCGATTTGTTGTTTTACGCGGTCGGGGTGTGACAGAAAGATGGTATCAGAGCCAATGGTTATAGGGAATTAGGTTATTAGTAATTAGTAATGCTTTGACCTAGTCTTTAACCTTCTTAGGACCCTAACGCGAGTTTACTTGCGTTTAGTCATAAAACAATACCGTCACCTATCCTTAGGTGACGACCACAACAAGAACATAAATTTCAAAACCGCTTTGAAAACTAATCATCTGTTCTAGGATGATTGATTACAAGGTTTTGAACCCTCTATTGTAAGGTTTTGAACCCTCTGTTATATGGTTTTGAACCCCTTCGAATTTTCAAAATCTCGACAAGGTTTTGAGTCTTAAATAATGTGAACACGTGCAAACTGGAAGGGTGAATGCCTGTATTCTGGGTTTTCTGTCTAGGCAAGCACTTCGTATATATCTCATCAGACGCGAGACCAGTTGTGCTTACCTGGGAATTCTTGGGATGAGTGTTCACTTATAGGCGAGCATGTTTTCGCGATACATTATTTTTGACCCATTTACTTTGATCAGTCACTGTGTGCCGTTTCTTGCTTTGTAGTAACAAACAAATAACCACTATCCTTGCTTTCATCAGATTTGTTTCATCTCATTCTTTTCGTCTAAATTTCTCTCACTCGTTTCCTTTCATGTTTCCTCTTTTAGACAATGCCTCCTCGACGCGAAAACCAGATAGAGACTGCCGAGCTGGCAGAAATCATTGCGCAGCAAATGGCTGCTCAATTCCCAAACCTCTTTGCTCAATGGAAACAAGCCAACAACAACAACAATGTGCTATGCAAATACAAGGATTTCAACCAGGCTAAACCACTCAAGTTTAGTGGTTCTGAAGGAGCAATTGGGCTTCTTCAGTGGTTCGAAAGCATTGAGAATACTTTTCGCCACGTGCAGTGCCCGGATAATCGCAGGGTCGAGTTCTCCTCGAGCGTGTTTCAGAAGAGGGCTCTTACATGGTGGAATGGGGTAATGAGAGACCGAGGTGCGGAAGTTGCTCTCGCACAGACATGGGCTGAACTTAGGGCTCTGATGATGAGGGAATTCTGTCCTTGTCATGAGCAGCGAGCTTTGGAGAAGGAATTTGATGAGTTGAAGCAAGATAGTGGTGAGCACAGGGCGTATACTGATAGGTTTGAGGAGCTGAGTCTGCTTTGCCCCACAATGGTTACCCCACTTGACATAGCTATCGAAAGGTACATCGACGGCCTACCTGACTCGGTACAAGACATCCTTACTGGTAGTAACCCTGCCACACTCCGTCAGGCGATCGAGTTATCAGCGACATTGACTGAGTCGCAGATTCGGAAGAACAAGTTACACAGGAAGGGTGACAAGGGCAAGAAACAGTCAGCTGACAAGGAGGATAGCAAGAAAGGCCAAAACAAGAAGGGTAAGGAAGGTGAGACGTCAAAGAAATCAAAGAAGCGAAAGGGTGCCCAAAATTTTGCTATTACAGCACAGACTGCACAGAACCCGCGGAACCAACCAGCTCAGCCACCTGCAAAGAAAGCATATGCCGGTACCGCACCTTATTGTGCACGCTGCAACGGTCATCACGCAGTACAACAAGCTTGCTGGCAATGCACGACGTGTGGTAAACTTGGGCATTTGGCCAAGATTTGTCGTTTGGGACAAAATCAGGCTGCTCAGGTTCAAGCTCCGGTTCAAGGGAATGCTGCGAGATTTCCACTGGGTTCATGTTTCAACTGCGGAGAGATTGGTCACTTCCGCCACAACTGCCCAAGACTGGTAAATGCAAATGCTAACGCAAACCCAAATGCGAATGTCAACGTCAATGTGAATCCAGCACGTGGTCGAGTGTTTAACATCAATGAGGCACTCAATGTTGAAGGAGTGAACAATTAGTATTTTGTTTTTCCTCTGGTTGGTATCTTGTAACATTTAAAGACAATGCGGTTGTTATATAAATAAAAATTTGTGGTTTTATTTTCTAACTAATGCAATTGTATGAATGTTTGATTCAACCTTGTGATGTCAACACAAAGACAAAACTACTCGTGTGGTTCTGTCATTTTTACGATCACTTGAGATCTCCCTAAGAACCTCAAACACTGGTTTCTTTTAAATCTAAAGTATTTTATCGTCTTGCACCGTTCGAGATGCAAGAATTATCAAAACAGCTTCAAGAGTTGTCTGATAAAGGATTCATCCGTCCGAACTTTTCACCTTGGAGAAACTCCTGTTCTCCTTGTGAAAAGAAAAATGGATCTTTTCGAATGTATATCGATTAACGTAAGCCTAGTAAGCTTACCATCAAGAATCGATATCCCCCTACCTTAAATCAACGATTTCTCCGATCAACTGCATAGCGTTCATGCTTTTCCAAGATCGATTTGCGTTTTGGGTATCATCAACTTTGTATTCTCGAAGAAGATATTCCCAAAACGGTTTTCTGCATGAAGTATGGCCATTACGAGTTTACAGTCATGCCTTTTAGGTTGACAAATACTCCAGCCATCTTCAAGAACTTAATAAATAGAGTCTGCAAGCCTTATTTGGATCAGATCGTCATTGTTATTATTGATGACATCTTGATCTATTCATGACCTGAGCCGATCACGATCAACACCTTCGTTGACATCGGAGCCCTGATTGAATTCCTTGTACACTTTAAAATGTACAAAACAACTCAATTAGGACAAACCGAATTCCTTTTAAGATCTTCCTATCTTCATAGTTAGATTCTTGAAAATATTTAAAGTGCCAAAGGAAATCCACGGATTGGGTTTCTGGTATGCTTTAAATACCCGTGTCCAAAGATAACAAATTATAGGTCAAATTGAACGATTATGCGATTGAACGAGTATACAATTATGTGACTATGTGTTTATTCATCTTATGTTTTCTTTTATGCATTTTTGTGTTTTTAATACTCTGGATATTCGTTATCCAAATCCTCGCAGAATCTTTCATATCGTCATATGAGGGATTCGTAGCAGGATATTCAAAAAGTACTACCTTCAATCCTTAATGGGCTTCTATGTAATAGTTAAGACCCTTGGGTTATATAGTACCATTCCATGATTCGATGAGAGACCCTTTAGTGGTCTAGTCAAAAAGATTGATTCACGATTTGGTTAAAGAACGACATCTAGTGATGTAGCTGGACAGACTCCTTGATAGTCTATTTAGATCATTTATTGATTTAATTAAAAGGATTCTAAGGCGGTCTAGTCACACTCATCACAGGATTGTTCATTTGGTTTTCCCCTACACACTATAAAATAGACTGTGTGAACTGTGCAAGGAATTGTCTGATTATGGACGCGTACATAATTATGAAATTTAGTGCACAGAAACCCAGTAAGATTTATTATGTGTAAGAGCCGATAGTGACAACAATAACGAAATGAGAACGATGTAATGGAGGTACGGTGGACGCACCAATGACGCTTCATATACTTGTATATAAGTATCCCTCTTACATTGTAATCATGATTGTTAGTACATTACGTCTGTAGCTTCCGTCAGCATGTAGTCATATTTTGGTCTGTGTTTATGTTTATTGTCTGAATGTATGTATATAGTTAGTAGGACAACTCAGGATTAGGATCTGAATGTAAAAGTGTTGTTTGGGACAAGTTAGACTCGTACGGATGGCAATACGCACGTATGGCCATACGCACGGATGACTTATCCGCACGGATAAGTCATACGTACGGGTGAGTCGTACGTACGGGTGAGTCATACGTACGGGTAGCCCACCCGCACGGACAACACTTATTAGTATCCTGAGTATGTCTATAAATAGTAGGTCCGGTGCAACTTTGTGAGAACTTTTTGACACGCACGAATAGTCTGTACGTTTCCCGGATCTTGTAACTTTCAGAACAGTGAATAGAACGAACAGACAAGAAGTTAAACATTGAATTCTGTGTTGCACAAATCTGTAATTCATCTTAATGGATTCCGCACATTAAGACGAAATCGATTCATCTTGTTCCTACGATCAGATCCTGTATCAACGGGACCATCAAGTGGTATCAGAGCATCCAGGGAGCTGAATCGAGATCAACAACACCGAATTCACCGGAATTCAAGTCTCATTTGCCGATCAAAGTCGAATTTCACCAGAGATTTGACTTCTGTTACCGATTTGACTCAAATTTCACCGGAAATTTGACGGACTTCTTCTATATCTACTTAGATTTTACATTTGTTCTTCATTTTGTCATCATAAAATCAGAAAAACCTAAAATTGAGCAAGAATCTACGGTTAAAATTGGTTAAAATTGATATCAATCATCTCGCAATCATTCAAAGTATAATCATACTTAGTTTCATAATCAGAATCAATCTAAAACTAGATCAATTTCATCAAAAATCATGTTTAGTTGTTCGTATATGATGACGTCATTCACTCGTGCGGACAGCTGTCTGAGTGATTTGGATTAGTTAGTTACTGCAAGTCGTGTGCTGACATCATCATTGTTACACGCACGGTCTACAACCCGTGCGGATAACCAGAATAGTCAAAAAGTCAAAGCTAACCGTGCGCACAACCATCCGAGCGGATTACCATCCGTGCGGATAACCAGAATAGTCAAAAAGTCAAAGCTAACCGTGCGCACAACCATCCGAGCGGATTACCGTCCGTACGGATAGACTTTGCTTACATACAAAGTTCTGTTCGAACGGATATCTATCCGGTTCAAGTGTTTGAAGTTTTTAAAATTTGTAAAAATTTTCTAAGTGTTTGAAAATTGTTTCAGGTACTTGAAATGGAAGAATTCATGAATCCCTTTAGTGAGATGTATGCCTTCGCAGGTAATTCTGGAGACGATACTTCAAACCGTTCAAATGAAAATCCCAATCTGAATCCAAAGAAAACGTTATCCGATGCACTAAATGTTGAAAGCGTATATGGTACCTACAACAAACCACCAAAACTAATGGCAATAGAAGAATATAATCGGTGGGCAAAAAGATTCGAAGAATGGTTGAAAGCCTTTGCATATCCAAGCTGGAAGAGCTTAAAAAATGGTTTCGCTTCAGAAGTACGAGATTTTGCGAACCTGACAGATGGAGAAGAATTAGACAGCTATATAGCTGAACAAAAATGCATTGCTTTGATTCATCAATCCGTAAGAGACGACATTATTTCACTCATTGAATACACAAACGCAAAAGATCTATGGGCAAAGTTGAGTACAAAATGTGTAGGAAGTGCAGAAATAATCAAAAACAAAAAGAAATTGTTGAGAAAGGAGTTTGATTTGTTCGGATGTTTAAAAGGTGAATCTGTTTGTAAAATGATTGAAAGATTTGGACACTTAAAGTTGGAATTGGCAAGGCATGGAGTAAACTATTCTCCAGAGGATCTTATTGACAAATTGTTCGATTCACTACCAGAGGAGATGGATTGGCAGCATTATGCAATGGTGTTAAAGAACACAATACCATCTGCAACTTTGACTGTCGACTTACTGATTGAAAAACTAGAAAGTCATGAATTGGAGATAAAGAAAAACAAAATTAATCAGCCATCATATCAACAAAACATGGAGTTGTACTATCCAAAGAGTATGATTCCGAAGAATGTTTCTCCAAGAACTGCTTTCTCCGCTGAAAACACAAATACTCCAAGTAAAGAAAATTCAAGCTCAAACAGTGGTTTTCATGGAGGTTTCTCATCCAACATTCCAAGTCAGGGATCATTTTCAAGTTCATCAAGTCAACAACAATCTGTTCCTAAGAACGCTTTTTCTTGCAATATTGCGATCGATTTGAAGAATGCTCAAAATTTTGATGAAGAATCGGCCAAACAGCAGATGATCTTTCTAGCATCTGTTTTGGAGTCTTATGAAGGGTTAGTAGCCGGGAAGATAGGTAATACCAATCTGACGAAAGAAGATTATGATCAGATTGATCCCGAGGAAATGGAGCTGATCGATATTCGTTGGGCTATGGCCAGTGCTGTTCGTAGAGCACAACGATTCATGGAAATTACCGGCAGAAAGACAATTGGTGGTGCATCTACCAAGCTGGGGTTTGATAAATCAAAGGTGACATGCTTCAAATGTAAACAGAAGGGTCACTTCAAACGAGAATGCAGAAATGCATATGCCGATGATTCAGAAAACCCATTCAGAGATGATTATTACAAGAAAGCAATCTATCACCAGAATAAATCCGAGCCACCCAGATTGAAGCAAGTTGAAGACAACAAAGAGAAGTCTAGAGCTCTTGCCGTAATCCATGATGACGAAGGTTATGATTGGAGCGAGCTATTGCCTGAAGAAGATGCTGTGGGTTATGCATTCGTGACAAAGATTATTCCTTACAAAGACACTCGAACTGAAGAAGAAAAATTGGTCAACCGAAGAATGAAAGCCCAAGCCAGAATAAGCAGAGTTTATCAAGCTTACAAAGAAGCAAAAAAGGCAAAAAGGTGGGATGCCGACAGAGAGTGTTACCTTGATCCTAAAGGAAACATTGCAATTTACCCAGATTCCCTAGACGTTGATGCTATTACCCAACAATTTGCCGAGGAGGAAGAAGCAAGACAAAGAGAATGGTGGGGAGGTGGTGATGAGAAACAAGTTGAGAAAGAAGACAAAGTCAAAGAAGCAGAACAGAAACCAAACTCAAAGAATGTTGATGACGGAATCATTGATACATCACAAGAGCTAACGGCTGAAAACTTAAGGAAGATGGCAGATAAAGTTCTTGCTGCAAAGGAACTTGAGGTAGTTTCTAGTTCTGGACCTGAGTCAACAAACAAGGTCAGTTCAAATGGTACAATTGAGTCAGGTAAGATTGATAAATCGGAAAAAGACTGCAAAAATTGCATGAAAGAGTGCAAATTTTGTAGAACAATCACTTACCTAAACGGTAAGAAGATTGAAGAGTTGACTAGTAAAGTCAAAAGGGTTGAAGATCAAATCTTAAACCGTGACAAAATGCTGAAAGCTTCGAATGATAGATCAAAAGATTTAGCTGATAAAATTGAAAATGATAAAAATGACATTGAAAGAATAAGAAAAGAAAATGAAAAATTGATTATTGAAAGTCGAAAAATTTCTGAAAATTTTGAGAAGCTGAAGCGAACGGTTAAAGATTCTGATGAAAGAAACAGTAAAACAACAAAAGAAAATCTTCACCTATCAGGAGTTCTTCGTGAGAAAGAGGAGCAAATTAACCAACAACTTGATGAAATTGCAAAATTGAAGCTTCAGTGTGAAGAAGCTAAAATTGAGAATGAACGAATTAATCTAAAACTGTGCAGTTACAACTCTGCAAGCTTTGTTTTGCAACACATCGTTCCAAAACCTATTGGTAAAACCAAAGCTGGCGAAGATGTATACTGTGATGGAACTGGGGTGGGGTTTCATCAAGTTCCACCACCGGTTCTAAACAATTTCTCAAAGAAGCAATCTGGGTTGGTTAATGATGAGATTGAAACAAATGAGATAAAATTGCCAGAATTAATAGATGTAACATTTTCTTCATCTTCATCATCTGATGACAGTGTTCAAACTGAGATCATAAAAGGCATGGCTGAAAGTGTTTTAGATAATGATTTGACTGAAGATGAAGAATGTTTTCTGAACAATTACATTCCGAAACCAAAATCTAAAAACAACTCAAATGATGAACCGGGTCTTGTAATGTACAAGATGTCTGGTTCTGATAAGTTGTATTCAGACTTTGAGTTTCCTTTGGAGAATGTTAATGTGAAGAAATTGAAAAATGTTTTTAAACTGGTTGAAATTGATTTGTCTGAAGTTGAAAATTTGAAACAAACAAAGAGACATATGAATTTTGAGAAAGATAAAGCTTACTATAAGAAACCTGCCATTCCGCCACGTTTTTCTAACAACTATCAAAATAAATGGTCGGGTGGATATCAGGGTGGTAAGAATTATCAGAAAAGGAATGTTCAGAACAAAAGGTTTGCTGTGAAAAAGGTGTTTGTGAACAGTTCAAGTTCACTATCTGACGAGGAGTCTGAAATTTTCTTAAAAACAAATGAAGAGTTCTTTGAAAAGAAGGCCTCACAGCCTCAGTCTGAAGGTTCAAGTCGGGTAATTGACACCCGAACATGCTTCAAATGTAATCAAGTTGGACATATTGCACGAAAGTGTACCAACCAGAAGCCTAAGACTGAAACTGTGAAGAATTCCATCAAGAAAGATGTTGGGAAAAGAAAGGTTCCATTGGTTGTTGAGAAAAATGTTTTGAAAAATGATAACACCAAGATCAAAACTGAACCTGTTAAGATTTCGGTAACTAAAAATGATAAATTTTACCAACGGGTTGCCTCACCTCAACAAACATGGAAGCCAAAAGTTGTCGAAAAGAAAGTTGATTCATCAAAAGTGTCTGAAACTGAAAAATCATCATCTTCTTCCAAGAAGAAGTATGTACCTTTGAAGTTGTATGAGAAACAGAAACCGACTTCTGATAAGAAGTATGTGGTGAAGAAAAATCAACCAGCTATTCAACCTCAAAAAGACGAATTTTTCTTATTCAAAGAGGTTGAAGTTGGAACTGCTGAAAGCCTTAAAATGAATGATAAAAACTTTCCACCACTTTACACTAAAACAACTCACCTTGATTTCAAGTTACCTGAGTCAAAAGAGGCTTGGGTAGCATCAAAATCTCATTAAATGATCTTTTTATGTGCAGGAGCTTCCGAGATCCGTCTCACGTTGGATTATGGATAGTGGAGCTTCTCGGCACATGACTGGAAAGACAGCGCTGCTGTATGATGTCAGAAATTTCAATGGAGGTTATGTGGGATTCGCGGGTAACCAAGGTGGTAGAATTGTTGGTGAAGGAACGTTATCCAATGGGATTGTCACGTTTGAGAGAGTTAACTACATTGCTGAGCTGGAAAATAATCTACTAAGCATCTCACAGATATGTGACCGGATGTATACTACTCACTTCACAGACAAAGAGTGTTTGATTTTGAAACCAGGGTTTGTTATTCCTGAAGAATGGATCATCATGAGAGCTCCTAGAGTGAATGATCTGTACGTTCTAGACATGTCTGTAGCAACAACAACAACGGGTCAAGCACACTGTTTTGTTTCAAAAGCAACAGAGAAAGAATCAAAGTTGTGGCATCGTAAGATGGGGCATATTCATCTTCGAAAAATGAATCATCTTGTGCACAATGATTTGGTTCTAGGAGTTCACATTAAAGGTTTTCATCTAGAGCAAGAATGCATCAGTTGCATGAAAGGCAAGCAAAAGAAAAAGTCACACCCTAAAAAGCAAGTCAATTCAGTCTCAAAACCCTTGGAGAGACTTCACATGGACTTATTTGGTCCTGTGAATGTCAAAAGTATTACTGGAGAACTTTATTGTCTTGTGGTCACCGATGATTATTCCAGATTCTCATGGGTGCTATTCTTGAAGTCAAAAGAAGAAACCTTTGACAGATTGAGGGGGTTATTCAAAAAGATTGAAAACTTGTACCAAAGGCGTATCAGAAGAATCAGAAGTGATAATGGTACTGAGTTCAAAAATAACAATATGGAAGAATATTGTGATGAAAAGGGTATCTTGCATGAGTTCAGTGCTCCGTACACTCCACAACAGAATGGAGTTGCAGAACGTAAAAACAGAACACTGATTGAAACGGCTAGAACAATGCTTGCTGATTCAAAGTTACCGATAAATTTCTGGGCAGAAGCTGTTTCCGCTGCATGCTACACGCTAAACAGAGTTCTAACTGTCAAGAAATTCAACAAAACATGCTTTGAGTTGATTAATAATCGAAAACCGAATTTGAAGTATCTTGAACCGTTCGGGTCACCCTGTACAGTTCTAGAACCTTTTGGAAAGATGGGTCCGAAGAGTTTTGAAGGAATATTTGTGGGATATGCAAGTCCTTTACGATGAGTCTTCGTTCCAAGTCTGAAGAGAATTATTGAAGCTCAAAATGTTGAATGCCAAGGTCACACAATGCCTCCACAAAATCCGGGCGACTCATGGCGTTTCAATTATGATGTTTTATGGGAGTCTTTCAACATGGAAGAAGAGCCAGAGTTCTTTGATGAGTTGGATATTCTTAGAGAATATGAAGATGAAAGGTTTCCAGCAGAATCGTATCGTAAAAGACAAGCTTCAAATGATAATGAGGCAGGTCCAAGCAATGCTGGAGAACATGACGATGTTGAAAATGATGTTGCTCAAGAAAATCAGACGGTGGAGAATGTCAATCAAGAATCTGAAAACAGGCCAATATTCGATCATGATGATTCAGAATCTGAGGGGGAGCCAATCCAGTTTTCAAATCAAACTATTCCAGTTAGTGAACAAGTTGCTGATCAAAACGTTACAAATTTGGAGAGTGAAGTAGATGTTTCAGGCGAAGTGATGCCAAGAACACTTTCTTATCATCCTGAGGAACTAATAATAGGAGAACTGCAATCAGGCGTCCGAACTCGAAGACAACTTGATCAAGGGCTTACATGTTTTTACTCAACAATTGGTCCTTTACAAACTGAATTCTCATTAAGTTGTTTTATCTCGCAGATCGAACCAAGGACGTACAAAGAGGCGCTTACTGAAGATTCATGGGTAAATGCTATGCAGGAGGAGTTAAATCAATTCGAGAAACTTGGCGTTTGGAAGCTAGTAGATTTGCCAGATGGTCACCGAAAGATTAATACCAAATGGGTATTTAAATGCAAGAGGGATGATCGAGGAGTTATCATTCGAAACAAAGCTCGACTCGTTGTCCAAGGTTTCAGTCAGCAGGAGGGGATAGATTTCACAGAAGTATATGCCCCTGTCGCAAGACTTGAAGCCATCAGAATCTTCCTTGCATTTGCATCATGGAAAGGATTTAAAGTTTTTCAGTTAGATGTGAAGTCGGCATTTCTCTATGGAAAGGTGAAAGAGGAGGTTTATGTCGGACAGCCACCGGGCTTCACCGACCCAATTCACAAAGATAAAGTTTATCTCCTTGACAAAGCTTTGTACGGCTTACATCAGGCCCCGAGAGCCTGGTATGAGACTTTGTCTCAACATTTGTTAGCCAACCACTTCATTCGAGGAAAGATAGACGCCACTCTTTTCACAAAAGAAGTCGACGGGCATCTTCTGATTGTTCAAATTTATGTGGACGACATAATATTCGGGTCAACAAATGAGCAACTCTGCAAAGATTTTGAACATGTTATGAAGCAGAAGTTTGAGATGTCTTCAATGGGTGAGATGAAGTTCTTCTTGGGACTTCAAGTTGATCAACTTCCCGAAGGAACTTTCATACATCAAACAAAATACGTTCATGATGTTCTGGAGAAATTCGGGATGTCAGGAATGTCACCAATTTCCACCCCATTAGCGATAAATCATGGGATACATCCTGATCTCACCGGAGAGAAGGTAGACGAAACATTATATCGTTCCATGATTGGCTCGTTAATGTACTTGACTGCATCAAGACCGGATATTATGTATCCAACATGCCTCGCGGCGCGATTTCAGTCAAATCCTAGAGCTTCGCACATGGTAATTGTGAAAAGGATTCTACGCTACCTGAAAGGAACTCCATCTCTGGGGTTGTGGTATCCAAAAGATGGCGACTTCATGCTCAAAGGATATTCTGATTCTGATTTCGGATGCTGCAAAGTGAATGCTAAATCAACTACAGCGGGGTGCCAGTTTTTCGGACCACGATTGGTCACCTGGCAATGCAAGAAGCAGACCTCTGTCGCTTTATCCACTTGTGAAGCCGAATATGTATCTGCTAGCAGCTGCTGCTCTCAGATCCTGTGGATTCAGCAACAGATGCGAGATTACGGTTTGCAATTTCTTAACACCCCTATTTTTGTTGATAATGAGGCAGCAATTAACATAACAAAAAATCCTGTTCATCACGCTAAAACAAAACACATTGAAATTCGTCATCACTTCATCCGAGACTGTTTCGAGAAGAAGTTGATACGAATAGAGAAAATCCACACCGATGAACAAAAAGCTGACTTACATACCAAAGCTTTTGACAAAACTCGCTTTAAATATCTTTTGAAACTTAATGGTATGAAGTTGTTATCGGATGCGGAGGAAATTGTTGGCGTTGATGAAGGTGCCACTGTAGATGATGTTGAGAAACAATCTGCAATGGTTTGTCGAATTTTTAATTGTTTTGGTTTTTAGGGGGAGATAGTAGTTTTATTTCAGAAAATACAAAAACAATAAAAAATTCGTAAAAGCCAAAAACATTTGAAAAATTCAAAAACCCAAAAACATGATAAAATTTCAAAAAAGAGTTTGTGTAAAAAGGGAAAATGATAGTACATCAGCTAGTCAGTTACTGTACGCTAAAGATATGGAAAGTTCAAATACGTTAAACAGTCTCACTCACGATATGTCGATAGGTTTTTACACATTTAGTAGTTTTGTTCGGGATATAAACCTAAATCTTACTTGCTTATTTCGTGGGGAACACCACTTGGATATATAGGTAACCCCTGAAATCTCGTTTGAAAGGTTTCATAATCTGATATACTAGGTCTTTATTCTCAATGATGTCTGGGGTATTATTCCGGGACTTCTGCTGAACGGTAGTTCTGACCTAGTCCCTGGATAATACTTTCTGCAAATGCTTGAAATATAGCATTAAAACCCTCAGCATGCTGAAACAATAAAATTGATAAACACTGCTGTTGTAGCAAAAGATCCTCTAAAGGGGACACACCTTAAAGTCGAAGCCGATATCTCTCTGCGTATACGGAAGTATCGACCTGAGATCCCTCGGCCCTCGCATACCTAAATTATGTACAGATATCATTGATGTAATACTCACCTGTAAGACTGATTATTGAGATTCTGGATACGGGAGTATATTCAAGAGGTGGGACACACGTATAAGTTTAAGTCTTTAAAACACTTAAACCGTATCCTGAACAAATTGAAATGTGTGTAAGAATTTAAGATGGATCAGTATATCGACAATCGAGGTGAATTGTTTAATGTTTGGCATGAAATTAAGCTTAATGGTACTTGTAACTTGTCGGAAGCTGATATGATTCCCTAACACGCTCACCAAAAATATGTTTGTAAATAGTTTACATTTACTGCTTTTATATTTCTGTTATAGTCTATTTTTGCTTCAATATAATTCCAAAAAGATTTTATCTTTCTACTTTATTTTACGACAAACCAAAGTGGAGAGTTGATCTTTTGATTCGAAAGTGATAGAAGATGCAGGAAGTTTCTGAATTGGAAGATGAGTTTGGAGTTAATCATGACTAATCTGTAATTGAAAATGTAAAACACAAGTTCATTAAGTTGATACTTGTAATTTTTCAGAAAAATGTTTGAATAAAATTTTCAAAAGTCAGTATATTTTGCTTCAGGTCAACCAAGGTCATTAAGTTGGACTTGGTCGACAAATTAAATTCCTTGGGTCATTAATTTGAACCAAGCAATTTAAGTGGATTTCTAAAATCTGACAAATGTTGAGAAAAATAAAAAGTTTTCATTGAAAAAGTAAAGTGTGCCTCATTCGAATGTTTATCCGTACGGGTAGCCATACGCACGGATGGCTATGCGCACGGGTGACCATACGCGTCTGATGTTGGTATAAATAGTGAGTCAAAGAGTCAGTCAAAGCTATACGCACGCACAACACTCTTTCTCTCTCACACTGTTACTTTCTGATTTTGGAATTCTTTGCACGGATCATTGTTCTCGTTGGTTTGTACAACATTATCAATGGCAAAGGTATGTTTTTCTATCTCAAATCTGCAATATTCCATGAATTAATGTCTGTTCATCGATGTTCATCCCATATCTGTTCTTTCGGAGCCTTAAATCTCAGATCTAGCCCGTGTTAGTTCGTTTTGTCATGAATGAATCATAGGTTCTTGTTTAGAATGCTTAGATCTAGGATTTTACCGGATTAATTTGTGATATAACATGTTAAAATTTGACAGATCTGATGTTTGAACGGTACGTATTGTCGAATAGGTTTTTGATAAATTGATCTGTAAATAAGACATTTTAGACATTATTGAACATAGGGCTTTGATCGTTTTAACATTCTCTGTGTAGATCTATGTTCAATTTTAGATTTTGAGAAAGAAATTTGTGTTGTTCATATTTTGTTCTTCATCTGTGACTTGTATCTGCACGTACAACCTGTACGTGCGTATGGCAATCCGTGACAACATCATGCTGTACGCACGTATGGTAATCCGTAGCCTGTTGTACTTGTGAATAGTAATTCTTGATAGGTAATGTTGTACGCACGTATGACAATCCGTGTCAAGGACATGCTGTACACACGGATAGCAATCCGTTGCAATTTATGTTGTACGCACGGATGATAATCCGTGGGTATGCTATGTTGTACGCACGGATAGAAATCCGTTTCATTTCACTGCTGTACGCACGGATGACAATCCGTGGGTATGCTATGCTGTACGCACGGATAGCAATCCGTTTCAGTTCAATGTTGTACGCACGGATGACAATCCGTGGGTATGATATGCTGTTCGCACGGATGACAATCCGGGACTTGATTTGCTGTACGCACGGGTGGCTATACGTGTTGTACACAAAGTTGTCCGCTCGGACAACTCATCCAAACAAACAAGTCATGCATACGGATAATTCTTCAAGTGTCATATCTTTCTTGACAAAATATTTTGAGATCCCAAAAATTAAAAAGAATAAAATTTCTGCAGGATTGGGATAAAGCTCATAATATATATTGTCTTTTGGATAAAGTGTATACCGAAAACACAGTAGTTCAAGATGTTGCAAAATTTTTGAGGGAAAGTAGAGTTTCTAAGGCCTTAACTGATAAGACAGTAGTATATGAATCGCATGTGAAACGTTTTTGGACTGCTGCAAGATACGAAGAAAGTGATAAGACCATTTATTCAGCCGTATCAAAGAAAGATGAGAATGGAAGAGTTGAAGATTTGGAAATGAAAGTAACAGTTGGTGATATAAGAAGAGTTTTGAAGGAATATTTGTGGGATATGCAAGTCCTTTACGACGAGTCTTCGTTCCAAGTCTGAAGAGAATTATTGAAAAAGCCAAAAACATTGAAAAAGCATAGGGGGAGAAAAATTTAAAAAAAAAAAAAATAGAAAATTTGAAAAAGCCAAAAACATTGAAAAAGGATTGTGATCCAACCATAATTTCTGAACGTTTAGTAAAAGGATTGTGGTATAGAATGGGTTTTGCTGGGAGTGTGAATGGAAGAATGCAGAAGACAAGCTTTAGTCATGCTTATAAGTTCATGATTCATTGTATACTTCACGCTTTGTCTCACAGAAAAGGTGGATATGATGAAACTCAAGATTACATCATGAATATCATTGCATGCCTTGTACTGAACAGACCATACAATATCTCTCAAGTAATCTTTGATCACATGTCTGAGAATGTGAAGGATGGTAGTAAGAGGTTTCTTATGTATCCAAGGTTTGTTCAAATGTTGATAGATGAGAAATTTCAAAGTTTGGAAAAGAATAGTAGTGACATTTTGGGTCTAAGGCACATGACACCAGATACAATCAGCAGATTGATCAAAGGTCCAGATCCTGGAACAAAGAGAATGATCTGCAAAATTTCAAATCCTAACTATGTAGCCCCAGAGAATGATGCATGGAGACATGAAGACAGCAATTCTGACAATGAAGATGACAAGATGAGTTTGTTTTATAAGAAGGATACAAGATGGTGGTGTGTCAAAGATGGAAAAAGGAAGAGAACTTCAAAGACGTCCCCGGCAGTTTCTATTCCAAAGAATGTGAAAAAGGGTATTGTGAAAGGGGGAGTCTCAAGGAAATTAGTATTTTTAAACTGTGAAAATTTCTAATGATTTTGTAAAACATCTGTTTTGCAGGGTCTTCTAGAAAACAACAGCACAAGCTGATAGATGAACAAGTTCTGGAGCCGTCAGCTGTTATTCAAAAGGGAACTGAGTTATTATCACAATCTCTTGAAAGTTTCTTAAAGAAAAATGAGGAAGCTGCTCAAGGAGTCAAAGATCAAGAAGGTGTAAAAGATCAAGAAGGAGTCATTCAAGATCTTTCAAGTGATGATGATTCTGAAACCACTATTTCAGAATCTGAACTTGATCCTCTTACTCTTGGCAAAGGAAAAGTTCAGTTGAAGAAAAGGTTATCAAAGAAAAGGAAGGGGTCAGATGAAGAAGATACAACTTATGATCCTGAAAATCCAGATAAACAAATCAAGAAAAGAAAAGCTGTTGTAGCAGGCCTCATTCCAAGAAGTGTTCGAGCAAGAAAAGGAGAAAGTCAAGTACAAAAAGAACATGCTGGCAAAGATACTCAACATGTTAAATCTTCTCAACCAAAGGAAACAGAAGCAGAAAAACAGACGAGTCACGACGACTATGTTGAAGTTACTGATGCTGGAGAATTTTATTCAAGGTTTCCAGAAGTACCAGAAAACATAGAGATTCCACAATCGTCCTCACAACCAAAAGACTCAGATGATTTCTTTAGCTCTTTGCCATATGCTTCAGGTGATCCATTAGAAGATCTGAATTTTGATGGTGACTTGTTCAACAATGATGCAGTAAGAATTCTTTCAAAGAAAGTCAAAGATCTTGAGAAAGAAAAAGAAAAAGCTGAAAATGAACGTGATCTGTTAAAAGAGCAAGTGAAAAAGATAATGAAAGCTCATGATCAACTCAGAACAGTGATGATCCAAGATGAATGCACCATGAAAAAGATAAAGGAAGATGGCGAAAGTAACACTAAAGTGATTGAAGCTCTTCTGGCAGAAATCTCTTCATTGAACGAGAAGTCAAAGAATCTTCAAGATGCAAATCAAACACTAAATCAACTTCTCAGTGACATGAGTGAATCAACTTCAAACGAAATGAAAATAATGAAATTGGAGATGGAAGCAATGAAAGCTGACAAAGTAATGAAAGATGAACAACTCAAGATGTTGTATTCTGTCGTAGAAAATCTTTTAAAGAAGGATGTTCATGCTGCTTATAATGAAATTGAAGTAAAGAAAGTTGAAGAGAGAAGACTTGAAAGAGAACGAAGATTGGCTGAGGATGCTGTTCAAAAGAACAAAAGTATAATTGAAGATGTTCAAGAAGCTGGTGGTTCCTCTCTTCAAGATGATGCTGAAATGATTGATGCTCAACATACTCAAGAACAAGCTGTACAAGATCAAGATTTCATGTTGGTTGGAAGGCCTTCTCAAGTCATTGATACTGAAGAAATTATTCGTAGAATTGCTGTTACTCAGAAGAAGAAAAAGGCCAAAGAAGTGTTACTACTTGAATGGAAGACACAGCAGTTTGTTCTTATTGGTAAAGCTGAGACAGTGCCACTCAACTCAAAAGATGGTCTTTACAGAATAAAAATCATGAAAAGGAGAAAAGAATTGAAGAAGGCTCGTGGTGAGGTTGTTAGTGATTCAGATGAAGAACTTCTTGTAGATGATGACGAAGAAGGAGATGATGAAGATGATAAGAAAAATGACGATGACGAGAAAGACGATGAGAAGAAAGATGATGATGATAAAAAGAATGATGATGATGACCAAGGATCGTCAGGATTGATAGTGAGGAATTCCATTAATGAGCAAAGGATAGAAGAGTTTCTAAATGATCAGATTAACGAGCAAGAAGATGATGATCATCAGGAAACTTCCTCTTCTGGAAAGCAACATTCAGATCAGGTATTCCTTACAAATCCCACTGTCATTTTCTTACAAGATAAAAGTCAAGAGGTGATTGAAGTTAGTAGAACAAGGGCAGAAATGTTAGAAGAATTGGGTTTACAAGAGGGTAAATTTAAGTTTGACATTGAAGATGAGATCCTTGAAACTTCTGAAGATGTATTAGAGACCAGATATGCATTTGAGGCTGACAATTACAATGATGTAATAATTGAAGATGCTTCAGATTCATCTGATGATGAAGTTCAGTTTCATTATTCTGGGATAGATGAAACATTTCCTTCGTTATCGGAAATGTTTAAAGACCGAAATGTTGATGAAATCAGAAGGAAGATAGTGGAGAAGGTGTCAGTAGAAGGTGTTCCAGATACTATTCCAAGAGAGAATTTAGCAGAAGAAAGAAAGAAATGGTTCAAAGCTATGCCAAAAGAGAGGAAGAAACTGCGGGCTCTACAATTCTTTACTCATAACAAAGAACTCTCTTGGGGCGACATTCTCTCATGGGGATATTTGGAAGATTTGAAAGTTTATGCTATTAGAAGAGAACAGGGAGTGCAATACTTTGAGTTCTTATCTGATATCAAAACTCTACCTTGGTGGGATATTGACGAATTGGTTAAAACAAAGAATATCAAAGAGTTCTACCATGGGTTGGATGTGAAGCAGCACGATCAGAGACTTTGGAATTATGTAAAGCTACAAGCTGAAAAAGGATATCCTGATTGGAAACCACACTATCCTCAACGGATTGTCAGAATTCTAGAAAGTGGTGAAAAGGATATCACTCTGGATATCAAACCTCCAAGTTGTTTGAAGAATATGCCGTTAAGGGCAATGGAGCAAGACTTCCATGATGAGTTTGAGGGGTGGTTGTATAACCAAACTACAGCTGAAGCAATAATTTCGTTAAACAACAAGTCCACAGGAGAAGCTAGAAGGATCTGTGTGTTAGATCCTATGTGGCTTGTTAACTGCTCGAAGAAGGATATTGATTGTTTGTTTTACAACAAGATAGTCTACGAGAGACCTGATCGAGAGCAAGCTTTGCAATATCAGAAGGTTGTAGATGTTTGTTACGCGAAAGACATCAACTCTGGAAGGTATTGGAAGACTAAATGGAGAGATCTAGAGATTGATGAGTTTTTGAAAGAATACAAGCGCGAACAACAGTTTAAGAAGATTGCTGAAAAGGCTGCTATACGAGGAAGACGTAATTTGGGAATTGTTCCTCCAACAGACCAGACACCAATAGAATCTGAAGAAAACAAAATTCCAAAATGGGATCGAAAACGTGATGGAGATCCTGTATACAGACATTGGTGGTTGACTGAAGGAAGGCAAAAGAGAAAAAGAATGTTGGAAGAACAGGCTCAGAAAAGAAGAGAGAAAGCTCGTATGCGAAGACACAACAGAAGGAATTAATAGACTATGCTGGAAGGTACTACAGCTACATTCGAGGGGGAGTCTGTTAGTACATTACGTCTGTAGCTTCCGTCAGCATGTAGTCATATTTTGGTCTGTGTTTATGTTTATTGTCTGAATGTATGTATATAGTTAGTAGGACAACTCAGGATTAGGATCTGAATGTAAAAGTGTTGTTTGGGACAAGTTAGACTCGTACGGATGGCAATACGCACGTATGGCCATACGCACGGATGACTTATCCGCACGGATAAGTCATACGTACGGGTGAGTCGTACGTACGGGTGAGTCATACGTACGGGTAGCCCACCCGCACGGACAACACTTATTAGTATCCTGAGTATGTCTATAAATAGTAGGTCCGGTACAACTTTGTGAGAACTTTTTGACACGCACGAATAGTCTGTACGTTTCCCGGATCTTGTAACTTTCAGAACAGTGAATAGAACGAACAGACAAGAAGTTAAACATTGAATTCTGTGTTGCACAAATCTGTAATTCATCTTAATGGATTCCGCACATTAAGACAAAATCGATTCATCTTGTTCCTACGATCAGATCCTGTATCAACGGGACCATCAATGATGTTATTAAAGGTTACTAGAAGTTCAGAACCCTAACCAATGTTATTCGATCTTTTCAATTTCATGTTTTCAAGCTCTCACAAGTTTCCTCTAAATAAATTTCGGGATGAAATTTCCTAAAGTAGGGGAGACTGTAACACCTGTGCCTCCACGGCCATCAAACAAATACCAAACCAATGAAATATTGTATTTCATACTTGGGATTTGTAAAAATATGTGTATCATTTGCACATATCAATTTTTGTTCGATTTCAAACTCTAAATCGCTTTCTGGAAGGTTATACGCGCACTGATGCGTAAATATAACCAGTTTAATGCAACAAACACTCCGGAATAGTGACATAGGCTTAACATACCTTAAATAACCTTTACATAACTTAGATATAAGTTTTGGAAGGTTTGGTGTGGTGAAATCAAAGTTTAATCGCTTACAGGGACTAAATTTGACAAACTGCGAAAGTATGCCAATTTGAACTGTAACAGACCTTCCGGAACATGACCATAAGTTAAACATACCATAAATATCCTTTACATAGCTTAGAAATAGGCTTTGAGGGGTTCGGTGTGCTAAAATAAACTTTTGGGTCATTCAGGGACTAAAAGTGTCAAAAAGTGCACAAGTTTGCATTTTCGCGCATAACTTACGTTCTGAATACATCCGGACATCAAAAAAAATTATGTTAGCACTAAAATATTTTATTTTAGTGTTCGCCATAAGAAAAATCCATTCGTCACGTCATTTGGATCGTTTTTCGCATTCAGGACCAGATTCGATGTATTAGCCGTTGTTTAATTCACAACCACACATTCTAACTTGCTTAGTCAGCGGATAAGGATGGAATTTAGGCACCATGACATTTCAACACATGTATGGATGGAATTTAAACACCTAAACACCATGACCTTTCAACACATGTATGGATGGAATTTAAACACCTAAACACCATGACATTTCAACACATGTATGGATGGAATTTAAACACCTAAACACCATGACATTTCAACACATGTATGGATGGAATTTAAACACCTAAACACCATGACATTTCAACACATGTATGGATGGAATTTAAACACCTAAACACCATGACATTTCAACACATGTACGGATGGGATTAAGGCACGTTTTCCATGATACGATCTTAACGGTTCGGGTATTCCTATAAATACCCATCCACCCCCATTGCTAAAATCACTAGAACTTTGATTTAAGAAACTCTAAGTTGAAACCATTGTTTCATACCTGAGATTTTTGAATCGAGGTTAGCATTCGGGGACCCTTCGTAAGTATTCTTTCGTTCTTTTCCTTATTTTATTGCTTTTCGAGTCAGAAAGTCAAACTTTGTTTGACTTTCAGCGTTGACCAGTAATGGTCAATGCGAAGTTCGTTTGAACTTCGCAACGTGAGTGTAATCACGTTGGTCATAGTCCCTTGGGACTATGCCCACTGATTACCACGTTGTCTAGGGTCGTAGGGTAGGCGATCTAATAAATCGCCTATACCTTCGAGCCCGACCCAGTTTGGTCGATCATTAGGATCCGACCAAATACATTAGGTGACCCTAGTATAGGGCATAACCTTCCGAGGTTATACCCTATGGTCACATCGTTTAAGTAGTTGTATGATAGGTAGTTTATATGCCTTAGGTAAATTACCAGAATACCCTTTTCATGTATAATTGGTAATTAAGCATATGTAACCTAAACTTTTGTCACATAACTGATTATGTAACATGTTTAGGCATATAACACTTGTCATAGGACTAGTTAGACGGTCCGAACGCGTTTCACGCACACGACGCGTTAAAGTAGCATAAGTTACCTTAATGGGTCGCGATGGGTCGATAATACTTAGGTTAAGTTTCATTTAGTATGTAGGCTTTGTTAAACCATATCATATGAGTTCCTACACTCATTTGGTTTACAAACCCTCCTGCTACCCAGTCTTCCGATTTAGGTCCGGGTTAATTATGTAATTACCTATATTAGGTACCGTTTGATTTCCGGGACTCCTCTAGCTTTCTTGGTAGTTGTTCAAGACTCCTAAGCACTCCCAGGCGAGTACATTATTCCCCTCTTTTACTGTTTTCAACTGTTTTGGGGTGACTCATATGTGCTAAATGTTTTATCAAGGGTTTCAAGAACAATTACAATGTGGTTTCAAGAACAATTACAATTATTTCAAGAACGCTAACAATGATTTCAAGAACGAATACAATGATTTCAAAAACTAATAACAAATTTCAAGAAGTGAACAAACTTGTTGGTTGTAGTTTACATGACCGATGACATTCATTAGCTATGATCAAGCCGACCAGTATTAGGTTATGGTACCATAGGATCTGACAAATCCCGTTATTTACTGCACCCATTGTTATGTGTGGGTGTTGTGGGTAGCGACTGAATCTGTAATTATTAACTTATCCTTTGGTAAGGGTTTGATAAGAACGAGAGCGAGAGCGAGTTGGAACGAGGAACGCGTCAAGAAGGTTTGAATGTTATTAGAGAATCGATCATAAAGTAGTTCACGATTAAAACAAGAACGATTAGAACGATTAAAACAAGAACGATTTGAACGAATGGGTAACGATTGGGTAAACATTTGTACATGATTTACATTTGATCATGCATTTACACGAAACATAGTATTGGTTTAAACCAAGTTTTACTTCAATACTTTGTTGTTGTGCATATGGTTTAGTTGAGACATTTCACTTGCCATACAATGATATTTGACATAGACATTTGACATGGATATTTGACATAGACATTTTGACATGAATTACATCTTGACATGAATACTTTGACATATTATTCAATACATTTGACAATTGATTTAAACATAGACATTTTACATTGTTTGGTTTGGTTTGATTAAGTGATTAAGTAACGATGCGTGTGTAATATGATACAAACATGGTGGATACGCCGCTGGTACTTCCTATATATAAGTGTTTGTATGGTATTACATATTGTAGCGTTATTTGAATCATTTCAGTTTGAGACACAGAACATTTTATACAAGTAACATACTTTTCACAAGACATTTATTTACAAACAACTTATCTTACACAAACTCATTTTTACATGGTTATTCATTTAATCATGCATTATTCTCTTATTTATACTTATCATCCGAACTTATTATTTTTCAAATGATTTACAAAGACAAAGCAAATTACAAGGTTCATGACTAAACATTTTCTCAAACAGAAGTCATGAAACTTATTTTCAACAAAACTAATGTATTCGCCAGCATTTCTTTGCTGACCTCGTTTTCACATATGTTTCAGGTATTGTTGGATGATATCGATTGATAAGATGCATGCTCACATAGGACTGGACAAGGCCTTAGTGACTCAATAACAATGATAGACTATGTTTAAATAGTGTATTTAGATTTCCAGACGATGTAATTACTCAATGTTTAATAAAACGAAACACTTTTGATATCCATGGTTATGAAACATTAATTCTGTTGCAACACGCCCCGATGTTTCCGCCGCGATTTGTTGTTTTACGCGGTCGGGGTGTGACAGAAGGGATGGTGGCTTTGATCTTCGATCTTTGAGAGCTTTGATGGTGGCAGAGCTTTGATGGTGGCTTCGATCTTCATATTTCAAAGGTTGGAAGGGATGGCTTCGATCTTCGATCTTCAGATTTCAATGGTTGAAGAAGAGAACAATGGAGTTTTGAAAAATATGATGGATGATAAGAAGTACAAAAGGTGATGGATGATGGGTTGGGTATAATCAAGTGGGGATGTGGGGAAATGTGTGGTTGGTGAAAAGTACAAAGCACAATCTTCAAAGAAAGAAACAAAAAGACCAAAATACCCTTAAAGGATGGGTATGGATGAGGTGATGTGGGTGAATGTGGACCACATATTCTAGTTTGCTAAGTTTTCTCACTAAAATTGGTTTTCTCCATATACTTACACTATATATATATATATAGAGGTACACAATCAAACTTATGATCTGTTCTATACCCATAACCAAAATCAAATAACAATAACCTTGAATCACCACCCACCATAAGGACCGCCGCACAACCACCGCGTTCAGCCGTAGCCCCTGTTCCGAGTCTACCGCAAACCACTGACTCCGCCACCTTGTACCACCGTGGGCACACCGGGTTCGAACGCCGCCGTGCTTTCAGCCACCACACTCACCGCTGCCGCGGTCGTACCCAGGGGCGGACCTAAGCCCAGCCCAAGGTGGGCGGGCGCACCCCCGGGAAAAAAAAAAATTAGTGCTAAGTTCCATCGAAAATCCCGTCTGCACCCCTTGAAATTTTTCGTCCGCACCCCTTAGGTAAAAAGTGTTATCAATTTATATTTTAAAAATATTCTTTAGTAAACTCTTATTTTATAAAAAATACTACCTAAATTATATTACTTTTAATACTTAAATAACTAAATCCAAATACCCGATACATTTAACTAGCCAACTACTAAGTCTTAACCCAATAAACAAACCCAACAAATCGACAATATTTCAAACGAAAATAAAATAAACAAGCCCAAAACCCTTACATATTCTATCCTACTCTCTTTATCGTCCTTGCACGCCAGCGATCAAAACATCAACAGCGACAACAGTGAACAATCAGCAGCCGCATACCACCGTAATCAGCCACCATACCACCGCCGATCAAACACGGGTAAATTTATTTGTTATTTTTGATGATTTTTGGTTGATATTATCCACCTCCAACAGCCTATTATAGCCGCATACTAACCATAGTAGACATGTGCTTCGTTTTGTTTTCATTATTTTATGGTGGGTTATATTTTGTTCGTGATGATATTTTACCCTTTTTTATAGCCGCATACCACAGTATATTTGGCTTTTTTTAGTGAAGAACGTTTGGCTTTTTTTTTATGGTGTATATGTTGTTTAGATGATTTTTAGGGTGATTTACATTAGGATATTTAGGGCTTGAATAGTTGATACATTATGTAATATGTTATGGATCCATGAACTTATAGATCAATTTGTTTGTGATAGTCGATAGGAACAATGAGCAGGGACGTTATGGCGCGATTTCTCAAGAGGAAAGTTGACACTTCTTCCGAATTCGTTGATGTGGATACTTGCGTAATCGAATTGGCGATGAGAATTTAAGTGAAGGTTGTATATGTTATATAGAGAAAGAGTTGCTTAAGAAAGTAGGTTTAAATGATGTTTTCGATAGATTTCAAAAAATGAAAACCCATAGTACGACGTTTTAATTATGTTTGTAACAAGGTTTGACGTGTTTTTGATGAATATATAAATTTAGTTCTTTTGTTTTACATGACCCGACTCGACCCGAACCGAACCAGCCCGATACGAACCGATTTTTTATTTATATACCTTGGGGCCTAAAATTTTTAAAAATGTTCCGCACCCCCATGGAAAAATTCCTGGGTCCGCCACTGGTCGTACCCACCCCGTGATTCCGACCTGGAAGGTAGACGAATAGATAACCTTTGTTTGTTTGATTTTTCGGTTAACGCTTACGGTTTGGGTTGGGTTTCGGTTTAGGTTCGTTCACCGGTGACCCATGAGGGTTCCGGTACGTTAACTTCTGCCGTCGAGTAAGCTTATGTGTGTCAACGTGTGTTTGAGTTGTGTGTGTGCATGATATATGTGTTGTGAGTGCGTGTGTATTTTGATGAGTGTGCGTGTGTAATGTTGTGTGTGTATGTTGCGATGTGTGTGCTTGGCTATGTATGTGTGAGTTGTTTGTGTGTCATATATAATTTTTATATATGTATGTATGATTATCGATGAAAAAAAAAGGATATCAAACAAATCATTTTGATTATTTTGACATACATCTAATTTAGTATCTACTAAAACAAATAAAAGTTAATGTTCAGTTTGTGTGAGTTATATCTTAAATTATCTCAAACTTTACAAAGATATATTTTAGTAAGTAAAGATGTAAATTTCTATGTTTATTGTTCTAAAATTCTATATGCAAATGACGTTAAAAAAAGATTAAAAAAAGTATATTTGTACTTATTATTTTTTTGTGACTAAATAAATTATGGTAAGTGTAACCCGAAAGCATATGTTAACAAAGTATGTATGTTAGGTAAGTTTAATCCGGGGTCCTTGGGAAAATTCAACGAAAGATCTTTTAATCTAAATAAATTATATAATACTAAGGGTATCCGGGGCACCCTTCGGGGACCCCTTCGGTGACCATAGTCCCCGATCGGGAACACCGCCGCCGTCGGTGCGGGGACCCGATTCGGGGTGTGTTTTCGGCCCATGTCCACCGATTGAATTTTGCACACTAATCGAGTAACGGTCATTTTTGAACGGTCATAAACAAAAAAAAAAAAAAAAAAATCAATTTTTTTACAAATATAAATAACCAAACCTTCACACTCTCATCAAACCACACTCTCATCAAACCCCATTTTTTATACAAATTTCATTTTTTTATACTCTCAAACCACACCCACTTCAAAAAAATTTTATATTCTCAAACCACACCCACTTCTCAAACCGAGTAATGGAGAACCAACCCCGCGAAGCCAAGAAAAAAACTAAGGGACGAGGCAAGCAACCGTCTCGTGGTGGTTCGAGCGGTGCAAGTGCACAATCACAACCCCCTTTCGGATATACTCCACAACCCCCGTTTTTTTCCAACAACCTTCACACCCCTCCTTTTACAACACCCAAGCAACCAACCTTCAACCCAATTTCGGCTACGGTTTTCAAAATTTGTTATCAATGGATGCTCCTCCTCTATCCCCCGCCTTCGACCCATATGGTTTTCGTTCCCCACAACTTCCATCGGTCCAAGAAAATGTTGAACGTCCTCTGCCTGTTTGGGACGACGAGGACGATGAGGTAGTGCCCGAAACTCAAAATTTGGGCGACGAGGACGATGAATATAATGCGGATGAAGACGCGGGCAACGAAGAAGATGACGCTCGGGATAAAAAGGGAAAAATGACGAACGAAAAATGGACAAAGGACCAAGAAGAGGCGTTGGCGAAGGCGTATGTACATTGCTCTACCAACAAAAAGAAGGGCAATCAACAAAATCGCGATAGTTTTTGGCGTAATATTTTAAATCATTTTAACGCCACCATCGGCGGAAGTAACTGGACCGTGCATCAAGTACGGTCTAAATGGGGCCCGATGCAAACGAAAATAAACTTTTTCAACGGCCTATACCAACAAGCGGTAAAAATTATATTTTTTAACATTGTATTTTTTTTTTCTTTACTAAGTTTATATTTTTTTAACATGTATATTTTTTTTTCTTTACTAAGTTTATATTTTTTTAACATGTTTATTTTTTTTTCTTTACTAACTTTATATTTTTTTAACATGTATATTTTTTTTTATTTACTAAGTTTATATTTTTTTAACATGTAGGATCGCACACGAGGAAGCGGAGTCAAGGATCTCGACGTGATGAAAGTCGCTTTAACAGAATTTAAAGAGAGACATCCGGGGGGTTTTCAACATATGGAGGCGTGGGAGGTCCTTCGAAAAAACGACAAATGGGCCCAAGTCCCATTGTTGGGTGAGGAAGGGGAAGGTTCGGGACATAAAAGAAAGCCCGTTGAGGTGGACCCTTCCATACCCGATATGAACGAAGACCCCTCGCCACAAAGAGCACAACGGCGAGACAAGCGTCAAGCGACATCGTCCGAGGGAAGCTCGGCCGAGTTGGCGGCACAATTCAAAGAGTACACCGCCATGAAAGAAAAGAAAAACGCGATTGAATTGGAGGCGGTTGAATTGAGGAGGAAAAGAGAGGCGCAGGCTCTCGAGCTCATAGCGGAACAACGCGAGACGATGAAAATATACAATTACGATCGAGATATGGAAATATTCATCAAGCCGCACGACGATGCTCCGCCAAGTATGTTGCCGTTCATCCTCGCCCGAAAACGCGACATCGCTAAGAAGTACGGGTGGTCAATCGATTTCTAAAATTATTATTTTCTAGTTTTAATGTAATTTTTATTTTCTAGTTTGAATGTAATTTTAATTTTCTAGTTTGAATGTAATTTTTATTTTTCTAGGTTGTTTTTTTTTTAATTTAATGAAATGTCTTTTATTTAATTTTTATTTTTATTAATATTTTTTTAATTTATAAACATGCATAAATAAAAATAAAAATAAAAAAATAAAAAAAAACCCAAGTCACCTATTAGGGGAGTGCCGCCATCAAAATGTGGTGTTAGAGGAGTTTAAGAGGGGAGTTGACGTGGCACTATCTGATTGGTGGTGTGTAAGAGAGGGGACTCACCTATTAGGTGAGTGCCCCTTGTACCCTAATCTCGTAAATACGAAATATAGGTTCGCATAAATTTTGAGGACGACTCGATTTGTGGATTTTTTTTACCTGCTTGCTTGCTAAGCTAAGTTACTGATCCTTTTTCTTTTCATCATAGTATAACTTACGGTACAGACTCTTTGGTCTTACCCTCATAGTATAAAATTGTATCCGATACTTTGTAGTACGGATTCCTAGTTCTGACATCATAGTATTTTTTATCATATCCGTCACTTTGCAGTACGGATTTTTGTGTGTTCCTGTTTGCCGTTTGATATGTGATGCGTTATCTGATTCAGTCTAATATTGTTTATATGACTATTAATGTGATGAGTAAATTACAAGTTTTGTCCTTTATGTTTGTCCAAAATTGCAGGCGCTGTCATTTGTCTTTAAAATTGATGAGTTTTGTCCTTAATGTTTGCAAATCTTGCACGTTATGTCCTTTAGGCCAAACCCAGTTAATTTTTTTGGTTAAATCTGATCACCCAAGGGTACTTTTGTCTTTTTACCTATATTTTTAATATTGTTATTATTAAAAAAATACTATTATTATTATTACTATTATTTATATATATATATAAATCATACATATTCTTCCTAATCTCCTCTCTCTCACTACAAATCTAGCTCTCTGCCTCTCTCTCTCTATCTCTACCAGACTACCACCATCAACCACCGCCTCAGCGCTATCCACCACTGCAACCACCATCCCCACCGGCCACCCCTGCAACCACCATCCACCACCACACCAAACTCTTCGCCGGAGAGTTAACAAGAACCTCCAAAAGTTGGTTTCTGGTCAATTTCCCTAATCCGCCATACCTAGGTATTCCAGATCTGAAATTTGAAGACGAGAAAGAAGATGATACAGGCATGGTGTCGAAGGCGAGCGGCGTCTCTTTCACGTTTGTTGGCGTTCTGGTGGCCTAATTTCTTCATTAAGTAATGGTTAGTAAGATGGCTGGGGTTTTGGGATTTGGGGATTTTGTATGGGGATAGATCCCAAATAACAACGGTAGATGGTAGGAGGAGAGTTTATGGAACAGAAGGAGACCAATTTCGGCCAGAAAAACCCCTTACCACCGCCCCGCACTGTAACACCCTTAAATTTTTACTAGAATTAATTACTAGATTTATACATAATAATACCAAAAGATATTAGTTTTACATAAGTTTTAGAAGTATCATAAAGCTTAGTCAACACATGACTAAGTTAAAACATTCAAAAGTTGTTTGAGAATTGATATACAACCCATGAACAAAGTTTAAGTAGGATTAAGACATATAGCGGAAGCTTCAAAAGTGGTGTTCGGTTCTTCAACATTGCTTGATCACCATCCGTACGATCCATCTAAACACCTAGGGTCAAAACCGTTAAAAACATTAGTTTGACTTTGGTACATAATACTTAAACATATAGTCCAATCATCAACTTAAAATAAAACAAATTAAATATTTCTGGGTTCACCGTAAATTACGGTGTTACCGTAATTTACGGTGAGTTCTGAAAACTTATGGCCACCGTAAATCAGGTGGTTTCCACCGTAAACAATTTACATCCACCGTAAATTACGGTACTACCGTAATTTACGGTAGTACCTGGAATGTCAAGTTTTTGCTTTGTTTGATTTTTACACCCAGCTTCTAGCTCTCAAATTTCAGTTTTTCTATGATACCGAAACATTAAAAACCTCATATTACTTAAATGATATATATATTAATCAATCATCAAAGCTCTTTCTCTCATAATCCGAAGTATTTATCATGCCTTATTTGATTGTTCGACCCGTTTAGACACCAAGAATTAATCATCAAACAAGGTAATTCAAACATCAAATTTCTAACAATGGTTTTTGACCCGTCTCACTAGATTAAGACGAAAAGTCACTTCCGTGATATATTGATCCATCTTATTTACCATGTTTTCAAACTACAACATAAAACTATCAAATAATACATAATGTAACGAAACGGTAATTTCGTACCTTTAGAGCACGCCTTTCCCCCGTGAATTCCCTTCGGCTTGTCCGCTTGATGATCCGGACTCTTTGCCTAGAAAATTCAGTTTTACAACTTGTTTAGAACTCTTTTCATGACCATCATCGCATCATTATGAGTCATGATAAATTATGTGTTTTCCTACTATTCTAGCATTTAAATCTTCGATTAGGCATTACTACGAACACCTAACGAGACAGATTTTTCTACAATTATTACCATGTTCATGACTTGCAATTTAACATCAAATTTCACTATAATTAAGCCACTTGTATCATTTAAACATTCAATTTGCTGAATTTCATCATACCATTCAGTTTTTCTCTAGATTAAAATTCACAATCCTAGTACTTGTCTAGTCTTCACACTATCATAAATCACCTAAAATGGTGATTGTAATTTCTTCAAGTAACATGCAATGATTTTCACAATTTATCATCTAGGGTTTAATCCTAAACAACATATTGCTTCAAGATTCATTCATGCATGACCTATCTAGGTCCAATTTCAGCTATTCACCATTAACCTAGAATTTATGGTGAATCAAAATATAAAAATTTTACATACCTTTTGATCCTTACTACAAGGGGATTACTAATTTACATTCAAAACTTGATTTAGGGCAGATTTGAAGCTTCAATTTGGAGATTTGATATGAAACAAGGGTTTGAAGGAAACCCTGTGTCGCCCCCTTGCTCCCAGTTCGACCAGACACCAGCTTTTGGGTGTTTGGTTTTTGTTTTGATTATTATTAGTAACCTAAGTTTCAGTTTTGACAAGTTTACACCCTCAACTTTGATTTATCCTTAAGTTTGAGTGTTTTAACCCTATCATGGGTTATTTCAAGGCTTGTATTTAACTGAGTTAAAATTCCTAGTTGATTGAATCTTGTTTATTTTACTCTTAAATTTTAATATGAGGATTTATATTTTCGGGGTGTTACACGCACCCAATCCGCAACTACACTTCTTTCGTCGATTTGGAACCCTAAAAGTTGGGGCACGCATTCGTCTTCCTCAGAGATTGGTGATTCTGATTCAGGTTCTGTAATTTGTTTGAAAGTGAAATTAGGGCTTTTTTGATGTAAATGTTTGTTTGTCGTTGATTATTTGTGGTTTAATTGTTTGATTATTGTATTATTTTGAAATTTAATTGTGTTTGTTACAGAATTTATAAAATTAGGGTACGTAATTTATAAAATTCTAATTTGTTAAGAGTTTTGGACATTGTTGATAATGTGGTTTAATTGTTTAATTAGTGTGCTTTTTTGGATTTTCATTGTGTTTATCATGGAAATTTGTAAATTTAGTGTTTATTACGGCGGTGGTGGCGGCGGCGGTGGCGGTGGTGGTGGTGGTGGTGGTGGTGGTGGCAGCGGTGGTTGTGGTGGTGGGTTGAGAGAGATTGGGTTATGGTGGTGGGTTGAGATTACAGTGAAAGAGGAAGAAATAGTTTAGATTTACAAACTAGCCCCTGGAAAGCTCAAATGACAAGAATGCCCTCATGTGCCTTGCACATGACCAGATTTAACTAAAAAATCTAACTGGGTTTGGCCTAAAGGACATAACGTGCAAGATTTGCAAACATTAAGGACAAAACACATCAATTTTAAAGACAAAGGACAGCGCCTGCAATTTTGGACAAACATAAAGGACAAAACTTGTAATTTACTCTAATGTGATGTAGCATGCCAAACCTCAGACTTGTACTCATGGTCGCATGTTCTTGTTAGTATTATTTTCAGTTGCTTGTAAATTATTTACATGGCCTTAGTTTTTGTACTCTGTCACCCTAGCGTCTGGCTTGCCGTTTGGGCGTCAACGGCATGGCACTTATCGTGACAGTGCGTAATAAAAGTTCACAGCGTCTCTAGTTTGTGCTCGTGTAGCACCTTGGCCCCTGGAGGCGTATAGATCGATCTTAGTTCTGCGTTTGAGTTTGTTGTGTAGAGATGGAATAATGGGTGAACGCCACACTCACCATCTCATAGGTGCATGGACTAGCTAGTTGTGTACCAGTCTGTTTTTGGCTCTGGGTGCTTCTTTAATTACATGACTTATTGTTGTGACATTCAAGGTCACCTAATTAGTATATGCATCTGATATGTTTGTGATATGATATGATCCATCTGCTTGTAACACCCCATGTTTCGAAAGTCAAAGTCAAGATTGAAGTCAAAGGGAGACAAGATTGCTAATTGCGATCTGTCACTTCTTGCACAATTCCTGTTCTGACTTCTTTGACTTGTAGTTAGTCTATTTTATGTCTTACGTTAGTTGTATTATGTGGAGTACTTATTAATAATCGAGGTTTATTCGATATTTATCGCATGTTTTATCGCTTTATCGCTATCGCAATCGCACTCGCAACTCGAAATACGCGTTCTGGATGTTGTTATATGTGTGTGTGTGCCTTATGTGTTACTTGTGCATGTTTAATTATGTTTATGTTGTGGTGATCAATCGAAACGCAATCGTAACTCAATCGCAATCGAATCGCAAACACTAAACGAATACGAAATAAGG
The DNA here is from genome assembly GCA_030545235.1 of Helianthus tuberosus. Taxonomy (NCBI): domain Eukaryota; kingdom Viridiplantae; phylum Streptophyta; class Magnoliopsida; order Asterales; family Asteraceae; genus Helianthus; species Helianthus tuberosus. Next base: position 153,300,286 of record CM060393.1, read on the forward strand.
ATGATTGCATGTTGATATAGTAGTTGGGATTAAAAGTAATTTGACGTGGAAACTCTATCGCATCGCAACGCTCGCATTTGCAATCGAAACGGCAAAACTCGTCGCACCGAACACTCGAACCAAGTGACTGATCGACCAAGTGACCAGCCGTTCGATCGAGCTGCCGCTCGATCGGCCAAGCCACTCGATCGGGCTGCCACTCGATCGGCCAGCCCTTTCCACTTTGGGAAACCCTATAAATACCCCCTGTCCACATCAAACTTACCACTTTTGCACACTCCTGTCCGACCAGCGCTCCAATCCCACTTTTCCTTCGATTTCTCGTGATTCCGGTAAGATTTAAACCTAAATCTCATACTTTCTTAATCTACACGCACTCCTACACCTTTCTATCTTTTGAATCTTAACTTTTAACCTTGAAATCACTAGATTTGAGGTGTTCTAGGATGATGTCATCATGGTGTTCTTAGGAACTTCATGTTTTGGCTTCAATCCACCAAGAACAACTTAGAACCAAACGATTTCCATACAAATAAACAAGGATCTTTCATAGATCTAAACATATTCAAGGTGAAAAAGGATTGAAAGATGGTTTCTAACTTTCTTTCAACTCTTTTACACTCAATGCCTGAAAACCGATAGAATCGGAGCTTGTTCTAACTTTCTACTCCTTCTTGTTGATGTGTTGGTTCAAGATCTGGATTCTATCCACGAGATTACCGATTTCGGGTTAAACATGGAACACCGTCCCGAACAGTTAACCGGCCGGATTTGGGTGATTCCTGTCCGATCAGGCTACTGAGTCGTGACGAGGTTTCTATTGTCTAACACGTTGTCAAAACATCTCGATAAACTATCAAAATGACCAAGGAAGAAGACGACCGGGACACCAGAACGGAGTGTCGCCCGATCGGACTGCTATCCGATCGGATTGTCACCTGATCGGGTGGTCACCCGATCGACTTGCACTTTGGCCCCACACTTAACATCTATTTCAAACATTTGAAGTTGTGAAGATTGAACGAACTACTGTCCGATCGGATTACCACCCGATCGGATTGTCACTCGACCATGTAATGTTCTGACTTCAACACTTAAACAATTTTCAACATGTTCAATGCACAAAGATTGCCACCCGATCGGACTACCATCCGATCGAGTGACAAACTACTATGAACATTATCTCACTAAAGTATCCAACCGATCGGGTTGTCGTCCGATCGAACGTCCGACCGATCGACCGATCTGAAAGGTAGTGACACTTCTATGTTTTCAAAATGCTACAACGAAAACTTCAAACGTCAAAACCATCATACACAAACACATCCTTCACAAAGGAAGAAACAATCCACTCGAAAGGTCACCCGATCGGATGACCATCCGATCGGACTGTCACTCGAACGACCGGCTGTCCTATCGGACTACCATCCGATCGAACTGCTGTTCGACCCACTATCACTTGTTCCGTTTTACGCGTCTCTTATCGTCATGCTATCAATCTGTTCAGGCTAACCCTACTCTCTAGCGCTCCCTTCAATCCACCAATCGCTGTGAGTATACTCGATCCCTTTTTGCTTTACGCACTTTTGGATGTTACATACGTTACATATTCTAAATCACATCAAACACACTACGCAATACTTTAATCGCTAACCAATTACCGCATGTTATACGTGACTTAATGAATGCTTGTTTGTTATGTTTACACATGGAATGCTGTCTACCTGCCTTAGCAACGGTAGTACTATTTGTTTAGACTCAGCACCTGTTCACTTAGGGGTTGTTATGGATAATTAATTACATGGGTCACGGTGGTGATCATGCAATACGAACTGCCTTGGGCAGTCAACTCGCAGTCATTGGTATTGATAGGTTCATGTCAATAACTAACATGCCTCATTTTACACTGTGTACGTGCTGGTTATGCGTAACGATTCCGAACTCTATATGCTATTATCAAACTTGTATGCTCACCTTTACACTATGTTTATTGACCTTTACTTTAACGTATGTGACAGGTGCTTAGGATGCTTATTTGCTTAGCTTGCTGTGAAATCGAGGCTAGGAAAGACCTAGGTCAACAATAAACAATTGTCTGTAATAAAAATCTGAGTCATCGGAACAGAACAATTTGACTAGATCTTTTCTGTAATAATTGTATTATCTTTTATGACATGGTATGGGACGTGTTGCTTTAAATAATTGGTAATTATAGTTGTTATGGAAACTTCTGGACAATCTGTTTCGCTCAGTGCCATGCCCCGATGTTTCCGCCATCGGTTAGGGTGTGACAGATTGGTATCAGAGCCATAACTATAGGGAATTAGGCAAGACACGACCTAGTCCGGGTCGGTGTCTTAGAGATGACCTAGTCTATAGATAGGAACCAACAGACCGACTTGTGCATATCCTGTAGAAAATATGTACGAGCTTACTGCTATTTCTCGCTATTCTCGCCTACGTTGGACTATCACTGCACTTTAGTTTCAAAAAATGGACGAGCGATTGGGCTGAGATTAGGTGTGAAAATCGCAAACTCTCGACCAAATTGCTTGTTCGCCTCGCATTTTCATCTATAAACACGAGAATTTGCGTTGAACCAGGAGTGAAATCCATACTTTGACGCATAATTCTATTTTATTTTATCAAAACAGGAACAAAGCTGTTAAGTCAGGGATGAAACCCGAACCTTGACGACTTATTCCGACTTTCAATTGGTTTTACAATACTCTCACCAAAGTCTCGACGGACTCCAACGACTTGAAGTCACGATATGACTGGAGGGATGCGTGCCAATCGCCCAGATTCGAGGCTAGAGCACAGTTCCGAAGGCCAAAGTGTATACCAAGAGTCTCTATGAATAGTCGGATCACTTTGGAAAGTCGATGTCTAAATAACCGCAGACAATCCATTTCTCGATTTCTATGTGTTTCGATTCTGAGCCCGCAACTGCTGACTCTGATGCTCGTCGATTTTAAGTATTTGTATGTGTATTTACCTGCTTATGTGTTTTAATTTTTGGAGATTTGTTCGATTTTCGCTATCGCTTTGATCGACGTACACGACTCGCACTGCACTCTATCTCAAAACGTTAACAAATTGCTACTACCACGAGGAACCACAGTACGCTATGTTGCTTGCTATATTATTCGCTTATACTATACTACTCGCTATGCTATGCGTAAACGCTATTCTCGAAAGCTCGCGAACTTTGAATGATAGGTTCTATATTCTGACTGCCTCTTGTGATTATGTGCTTCTGTGCTTTTGTGATTCTGTGCCATACGTGCTTATGTGCTTATGTGAATCTGTGACTATTTGCCTATGTGTTTATGTGATACATGTTTCACTGCGTTCCTGAGCTTTAGTAGTAATAGGCTTGTGAGGAGAGATTCGACTATGTTGTGTTGAGTCCTATGGCGATGTCTGTTGCAGACAATGTCAACTGGACCATCATCTGGACCCCGTCACCCACGAATCACTCGCCAAGAACAGAGAGACATACGCCTTGCTGCTCTCGTCGCTAAGCAAGTGGCAAAGGTAGTTCCTCAGATCGTGAGTGAAATATATGAGAATGTGAGCAAATCATCCGAGGAGTCCAGAACTGAAGCTCCTAAAGCTACTCCCAAGACTGCTTTCAGCTTCAAGCAGTTCAAAGCTTGTAGTCCAAAGGAATTTACTGGCGAAGATGGCCCAACGGCTATGTTTCAATGGTTTGATTCCGTCGAAGTCACTCTGCGCCAGAGTGGATGTCCTGAAAATCTTCTTACTCTAAACGCTACCGGCGTCTTCCAGTCCCGCGCACTAGACTGGTGGATGGCCGAGAGGAACAAACACGGAAATGACGCAGCCTATGAGCTGAGGTGGGAAGAGCTGAAGGCCATTATGATGGATGAATTTTGCCCTCCCCATGAACGCCAAAAGCTGGAGGATGAATTCTGGCATATCAAGCAAAAGGATGGAGAGAACGCAGCTCTGACTGCTCGCTTTAAGCAGCTCAGTATCATCTATCCCGATCAAGTGAAGACGCCTGAGATGACCATCAAGAAGTACATTCAAGCCCTACCAGACTGTGTTGCGGATTTTGTGCATGCCGAAAAGCCAGCGACCATCGAAGAGACTTACTTGCTTTCCGCTGAAATCAACGACAAGCGAGTAAAAGCTGGTTTTTGGGATAAAGCTTCAAAGAACCTGCATCAAGCTTCCACCGCACCATCTACTGAAGCCGTCGCCGCTCAATCATCAAAGTCCGCACGCCGCAAGAAGAACAACAACAACAGCAGCTCCAGCAACAAGAACTGTGCTGTCACTACCACTACTGCTCCACTCCAAGCCATACCGGCCCAACAGCTATCACAGCACCGACCAGCTCCAGTTATCTATGCACCGCCTGCAAAGCGTGCATATACTGGTCCCCACCCTGCCTGCCCAACATGTACCTATCATCACCCGGTGGGTATTGCTTGCCGATTTTGCGTGCATTGCAACATGTACGACCACTTTACTGCCAATTGTCGTACTGGTCCCCGACAAGCACCAGCTCAAGCCACTACTCATCAAGCTCTGCTTCCAGCTCCTCAAGGCCAACAAGCGACTCAGGCACCCGCGGTCAACGCCAGAGTCTGCTTCTCGTGTGGTGATCCCAACCACTTCGCGAACATGTGCCCGAACAGGGTTGTGAAACAAGTGCCCCAGCAGCAGCAGCAGCAGCAGCAACAGCCTCAACAGCAACAAGCCGCCCGCGCCAGAACTTTCAACATCAATGTGCGCCAAGCCTAGGCCGACAACAATGTGGTCAATGGTACGTTCCTTGTGAATGGTATTTATGCTTCATGTTTGTTTGATACTGGAGCCGATAACTGCTTTGTGTCATTTGAATTCGAGAAGCTCCTTAGTCGTAAACGCTCCCAACTCCCCTCAACGTTCGATGTCGAAGTCGCCACCGGAAGAACTGTCGCCGTTAATTCTGTTCTTCGTGATTGTACTCTTGAGCTCAACAATCACATCTTCCCAATCGACCTTATTCCTATGCAACTCGGAAGTTTTGACATCATAGTGGGCATGGACTTTCTTTGTGAAAAACATGCTGAAGTTGTGTGCTTCGGTAAGATGATTCGATTCTCGCTCGCGAATGGTGATGTATTGTGTGTCTATGGCGAAACTGCTTCGAAAGGTCTCAAGCTCATGTCATGTGTCCAAGCTAGCAAGTATCTCCGCAAGGAATACAGAGCTTTCTTGGCTAACATTGTAGTAGCGGAGAAGGAAAAGAAAGGTAAACCGGGAGTAAACGACGTTCCTGTGGTTCGAGAATTTCCTAGCGTTTTTCCTGAGGATCTTCCCGGACTACCGCCAAGTCGTTATATCGACTTTCGTATCGACCTCATTCCTGGAGCAAACCCTATCGCTAAAGCTCCTTACCGACTCGCTCCATCCGAAATGCGTGAACTCTCGAGTCAACTCCAGGAACTACTTGATAAAGGCTTCATTCGCCCGAGCACCTCTCCATGGGGCGCACCAGTCCTTTTCGTCAAAAAGAAGGATGGGTCGTTTCGGATGTGCATCGACTATCGGGAATTGAATAAGTTGACAATCAAGAATCGCTATCCCCTGCCTCGCATCGACGATTTGTTTGATCAGCTACAAGGTGCTACATGTTTCTCCAAGATCGATCTACGCTCAGGCTATCATCAGTTACGCATTCAAGAGGAAGATATACCCAAAACCGCTTTTCGCACTCGATACGGCCACTATGAGTTCGTTGTTATGCCTTTTGGTTTAACCAACGCACCTGCGGTTTTCATGGATCTGATGAATCGCGTGTGTAAATTTTATCTCGACCGCTTCGTTATCGTGTTCATCGATGATGTCTTGATCTATTCCAAGTTGAAAGCCGAACACGCGCAACATCTACGTTTGGTTATCGAGCTACTCCAAGGGAATCGACTCTATGCCAAGATCTCCAAGTGCGAATTTTGGCTGGAGGAGGTTCAATTCCTCGGTTACATTGTTAATAGTCAAGGTATTCACGTCGATCCCACGAAGATTGAAGCCGTTAAGAGTTGGATTACACCTAAGAACCCGTCTGAAGTCCGTTCTTTCCTCGGATTAGCGGGCTATTATCGACGATTTATCGAAGGATTCTCAAAAATCGTTGTGCCGCTTACCGCTCTCACGCATAAAGACAAGCCTTTTGTTTGGGGAACTGAACAAGATTCTGCTTTCCAAACCCTCAAGCACATGCTTTGCAATGCTCCCGTCCTCACTTTACCCGACGGAAATGACGACTTCATTGTCTATTGTGATGCTTCGAACCTCGGTATTGGTTGTGTCCTCATGCAATGGGACAAGGTCATTGCATACGCATCTCGTCAGCTCAAAATCCACGAGAAGAACTATACAACCCATGATCTCGAGCTAGGCGCAGTTGTTTTCGCGTTAAAGATTTGGCGACACTACCTGTATGGTACCAAGTGTACGATCTTCACCGATCATAGAAGCCTACAACATATCTTTGACCAGAAGGAACTTAATATGCGTCAACGCCGATGGGTAGAACTTCTCAACGATTACGACTGTGAGATTCGTTATCACCCAGGCAAAGCCAATGTCGTTGCCGACGCTCTCAGCAGACGGAGCTATCTGCTCAGCATTCGTGATACCCAAGCCCTATACGATCTCGAAACCCTCATCCGCGAAGCCCAGCATGCATGTTTTAATGAACGCACTTTGAAGAAGGAAAGAATCTATCACGATGGAGCCCAACTTGTGAATAAGTCGAATGGGATATTCCATTTTCTGGACCGAATTTGGATCCCTAAATGGACCAATTTACGATAGATATTGATGGACGAAGCCCATAAATCCCGGTATTCTATTCATCCTGGTGCCGATAAAATGTACCAGGACCTTCGCTACAAGTACTGGTGGCCGGGCATGAAAAGGGATATCGCTCTCTACGTTGGGAAGTGCCTGAGTTGCTCAAAGGTCAAGGCTGAACATCAAAGACCCTCTGGCTTACTCGAACAACCCCCGATCCCTATGTGGAAGTGGGAGAATATAGCTATGGACTTCATAAAGAAACTCCCGCGCACGCCATCAGGTCATGACAGCATCTGGGTTGTTGTTGACCGTTTAACCAAATCAGCTCACTTTTTGCCAATATGGGAAGACTACAAGGTAGAATGATTAGCCCGAATCTACACCAACGAGGTCATTTGTCGACATGGGACGCCTCGCGACATCATCTCTAATCGTGATGCTCGGTTTACCTCGTGGCTGTGGGAAACGTTTCAAGCGGCTCTCGGTACTACGCTTAATCTGAATACCGCATTCCACCCTCAAACCGATGGTCAGACGGAGAGAACGATCCGTACTCTTGAAGACATGCTCCGTTCGTGTGTCATAGATTTCGGTGGTAATTGGGATGCTTACCTGCCATTAGTCGAGTTCTCGTATAATAACAGTTATCATTCCAGCATTCAGATGGCACCATTCGAGGCTTTATACGGAAGAAAATGTCGATCGCCTATTGTATGGCACGAGATCGGGCACTCGCAATTAACCGGTCCTGAGCTACTACAAGAAACGACTGACAAAGTCCTCCAAATCTGAGACAATCTGCTGAAAGCTCGGAGTCGACAGAAAAGTTACGCCGATAGACGACGCAAGCCCCTTGAATTTGGCGTTGGTGACTACGTACTCCTAAAGGTATCACCTTGGAAGGGTGTGGTCAGATTCGGCAAGAAAGGGAAACTAGCGCCTCGATATGTTGGACCTTTTAAGATTCTGGAAAGGATCGAAAAAGTCGCCTACAGACTCGAACTTCCAGAGGAACTTTGTAACGTTCACCCGACTTTCCATGTTTCGAACCTCCGAAAGTGCCTGGCTGAACATGATTTAATTGTACCTCTTGACGACCTCCAAATAAACAAAACACTACACTTCGTGGAGAAGCCTGTCGAAATCATGGACCACCAAACCAAGCAGCTCAGACGCTCACGCATTCATATTGTGAAAGTCTGATGGGAAGGCAAACGAGGCGCAGAGTTCACTTGGGAACTCGAAAGCGACATGAAGGCAAAGTACCCGCAGTTGTTTGTTACGGCTTCGGCCTATTTTCGGGACGAAATTCCCTCAACTAGGGGAGGCTGTAACACCCCGTGTTTCGAAAGTCAAAGTCAAAGTCAAGATTGAAGTCAAAGGGAGACAAGATTGCTAATTGCGATCTGTCACTTCTTGCTCAATTCCTGTTCTGACTTCTTTGACTTGTAGTTAGTCTATTATATGTCTTACGTTAGTTGTATTATGTGGAGTACTTATTAATAATCGAGGTTTATTCGATATTTATCGCATGTTTTATCGCTTTATCGCTATCGCACTCGCAACTCGAATTACGCGTTCTGGATGTTGTTATATGTGTGTGTGTACCTTACGTGTTACTTGTGCATGTTTAATTATGTTTATGTTGTGGTAATCAATCAAAACGCAATCGAAACTCAATCGCAATCGAATCGCAAACGCTAAACGAATACGAAATAAGGATGATTGCATGTTGATATAGTAGTTGGGATTAAAAGTAATTTGGCTAGGAAACTCTATCGCATCGCAACGCTCGCATTCGCAATCGAAACGGCAAAACTCGTCGCACCGAACACTCGAACCAAGTGACTGATCGACCAAGTGACCAGCCGATCAACCAGCCGTTCGATCGAGCTGTCGCTCAATTGGCCAAGCCACTCGATCGGCCAGCCCTTTCCACTTTGGGAAACCCTATAAATACCCCCTGTCCACATCAAACTTACCACTTTTGCACACTCCTGTCCGACCAGCGCTCCAATCCCACTTTTCCTTCGATTTATCGTGATTCCGGTAAGATTTCAACCTAAATCTCGTACTTTCTTAATCTACACGCACTCCTACACCTTTCTATCTTTCGAATCTTAACTTTTAAGCGTGAAATCAGTAGATTTGAGGTGTTCTAGGATGATGTCATCATGGTGTTCTTAGGAACTTCATGTTTTGGCTTCAATCCACCAAGAACAACTTAGAACCAAACGATTTCCATACAAATAAACAAGGATCTTTCATAGATCTAAACATATTCAAGGTGAAAAAGGATTGAAAGATGGTTTCTAACTTTCTTTCAACTCTTTTACACTCAATGCCTCAAAACCGATAGAATCGGGGCTTGTTCTAACCTTCTACTCCTTCTTGTTGATGTGTTGGTTCAATATCTGGATTCTATCCACGAGATTACCGATTTCGGGTTAAACATGGAACACCGTCCCGAACAGTCAACCGGCCGTATTTGGGTGATTCCTGTCCGATCAGGCTACTGAGTCGTGACGAGGTTTCTATTGTCTAACACGTTGTCAAAACATCTCGATAAATCGACAGACTATCAAAATGACCAAGGAAGAAGACGACCGGGACACCAGAATGGAGTGCCTCCCGATCGAACTGCTGTCCGATCGGATTGTCACCCGATCGGGTGGTCACCCGATCGACTTGCACTTTGGCCCCACACTTAACATCTATTTCAAACATTTGAAGTTGTGAACATTGAACGAACTACTGTCCGATTGGATTACCACCCGATCGGATTGTCACTCGGCCATGTAATGTTCTGACTTCAACACTTAAACAATTTTCAACATGTTCAATGCACAAAGATTGCCACCCGATCGGACTACCATCCGATCGAGTGACAAACTACTGTGAACATTATCTCACTAAAGTATCCAACCGATCGGGTTGTCGTCCGATCGAACGTCCGACCGATCGACCGATCTGAAAGGTAGTGATACTTCTATGTTTTCAAAATGCTACAACGAAAACTTCAAAAGTCAAAACCAACATACACAAACATATCCTTCACAAAGGAAGAAACAATCCACTCGAAAGGTCACCCGATCGGATGACCATCCGAGCGGGCTGTCCGATCGAACTACCATCCGATCGAACTGCTGTTCGACCCACTATCACTTGTTCCATTTTACGCGTCGCTTATCTTTATGCTATCAATCTGTTCAGGCTAACCCTACTCTCTAGCGCTCCCTTCAATCCACCAATCACTGTGAGTATACTCGATCCCTTTTTGCTTTACGCACTTTTGGGTGTTACATACGTTACATATTCTAAATCACATCAAACACACTACGCAATACTTTAATCGCTAACCAATTACCGCATGTTATACGTGACTTAATGAATGCTTGTTTGTTATATTTACACATGGAATGATGTCTACCTAGCTTAGCAACGGTAGTACTATTTGTTTGGACTCAGCACCTGTTCACTCAGGGGTTGTTAAGGACAATTAATTACATGGGTCACGGTGGTGATCATGCAATACGAACTGCCTTGGGCAGTCAACTCGCAGTCATTGGTATTGATAGGTTCATGTCGATAACTAACATGCCTCATTTTACACTGTGTACGTGCTAGTTATGCGTAACGATTTCGAACTCTATATGCTATTATCAAACTTGTATGCTCACCTTTACACTATGTGTATTGACCTTTACTTTAACGTATGTGACAGGTGCTTAGGATGCTTATTTGCTTAGCTTGCTGTGAAATCGAGGCTAGGAAAGACCTAGGTCAACAATAAACAATTGTCTGTAATAAAAATCTGAGTCGTCAGAACAGAACAATTTGACTTGATCTTTTCTGTAATAATTGTATTATCTTTTATGACATGGTATGGGACGTGTTGCTTTAAATAATTGGTAATTATAGTTGTTATGGAAACTTCTGGACAATATGTTTCGCTCAGTGCCACGCCCCGATGTTTCCGCCATCGGTTGGGGTGTGACACTGCTACTGTTCCAAATATACTTTAGTCGCATGTTCTGATTTGGTTCAACATCTACTTCAATTTAATTTATGTACCCATATTTGATTCGTTATTTCAATATCGTTTTGTGTTTCTTTCTTTTCGTCCATCCTTACTTATACTATTGTTCTTTCTGTTACTGAGCAATTCTTTGGCTCAGCCGTAGTTTTCTTTTTTGTGTTTTTCTTGTCTTGTTTACAGGTAATCAGGGATAATATGGGGAATCAGTAATGAGAGATTAATGGATGTTCAAGAATATTTAAAGACTCTTTATTTTATTAAATCATGTACTTTTAAATGAACTTTAGACTTAGGGTATTTATGAGACGTGTATGTCACCTTGAATCCTATCTTATATTAAGTGGATGTGTTTTGGTTATGATATTCGTAATAGTGACGCTCTGACCTGCCAAGGGTTGGGGTGTTACATAAATGATGTTTGGGATTGAGGGTGTATGACTTATTGGCTAAGCTTTTTGAAACAACTTATTGACTTATTGGCTTTTTGAAAAGTTAAATGACTTATTGGCTAAGCTTTTTGAAACAACTTATCGACTTATTGGCTTTTTGAAAACTTATTGGCTTATTTCAACCAACGAGGCTTGGATTCATTGCTCAGTAGCATCACGTATGCTAGCATTGAACAAAGATTGTTTCTTTTTCTAATGGTATAAATGTAAGGTTTAATTTGGTGATGTGTTATAATAATGGTTGATAAATAATTGTTTTAACTTTTAAAGAGAACATTTTTAAAGATGTGAACATTACCGTGTCAATTTATGGTTATATGTGGGGTAAGTGCTGACTTTTTTCTTATTGACCCATATTTGAAACCGGCATATCTTTTTTTATCACACAGGATGTTAATATAATCAATGTTCCATATAATTACAGAGCATGGTAATCTTTTAAATAACCCAATTTTTGCATTTGGGTGTTGCAGAGATGAGAGTGTGGTGAGGGAGCAGCAATAGTGTTGGGAGATCTTGCAGATGCACTTGGTCCAAATGTGAAGATGATATTCAGATATATGACATTCTATGGTGAGTTCTTGGGAGAATTCCTTCAGTCTGAATATGAACAACTTAAGGAGACTGCTACCTGGGCCCAAGGGATGATTGGGTGCGTATTTTCGGTATGTGGGTAAATTCAGTAACTGAAACCTTCTCATTTTGTAGTACAAGTTCAATGTTCTGGGCGAGTCTGGTCAAGGCAAGGAAATATCATATGAGCTCGATACCGGTACCGGTACCGAATTTCCCAGGTACTGATATTTGCCAAATATGGGTACCGATACCGAATACTTTCGGTATGGTACGGTACCAAAGGTAAAATACCGGTACCATATGCGTACCGGTACCGAAAACGCCAAAAAGTGGATACCGATATGGTACCGAAAATAATTCGATACGGGACATTCGGTACCAATACCGGTACCAAGTACCATTTGCTCAGTCCTATTTTGTACTATGAGTTTTAGGTACAAATTTGGGGGAAAGGTCAATGTGTACTACTAGACATGGCCACTATTACAGTGGCTGGTCAGTTTAATGAAGTTCTTTGTTTGTCCTTTGAAAAATTTGATATTTCATTTAAGTTTTTTTATATTTTTTCAATCATTTACATTTTTCTTCAGTTATGTTCAAATTGTTCATTCTTTTGACTTTATTTCTTGCAGCTGATCGACGTGCCCAATTTGAGCAGCTGTATTATATAGATGATGATATCAAAAGGAACTTGAGCATATTGAGAAGGTCAAACTTTATCTTTGCTCTATTATCATTTAATAAAAGTTTATAGAATTCAACGTATATGTGTTTTCGTTACACCATGTTTTTGTCCCCTTGGTTGAAAAATGCGAGAAATACGGAAGAGCGATGCGCATTGGAACAAATCACGGGAGTCTTTCAGATCGTATCATGAGTTACTATTGTGATTCTCCTAGGGGAATGGTAAGCAATTTCTCTACCTTACTTCAACTTTTAAGTTTACTTAATTTTGCCTAAATTGTCATTTATGTCATACAAATGTTGATTTAATTTCACAGGTTGAATCTGCATTTGAGTTTGCAAGAATCTGCAGGAAATTAGACTTCCATAACTTTGTGTTTTCAATGAAAGCAAGCAATCTGGTGATTATGGTTCAAGCATATCGTCTTCTTGTAGCTGAAATGTATGTTCAGGGTTGGGACTATCCTTTGCATTTGGAAGTCACCGAAGCTGGTGAGGGTGAAGATGGACGTATGAAATCCGCAATCGGTATCGGGACACTTCTTCAGGTTTTTATTATTCTTCACGCTGCATTCTTTTTACAAAAATAAAAATAAATGAGATTTATAAATCCTTATACATTGTTCATATAATCAATCATATGCTTAATTTGTATGGTATACAGGATGGTCTTGGTGATACTATAAGAGTTTCGCTTACCGAACCTCGAGAGGAAGAAATAGACCTGTGTAGGAAATTAGCCAATCTTGGTATGAAAGCATCCCAAATTCAACAAGGGGTGGTACGTTTTTATTTAAAAAATTTATTAATTAAATTACTTATGTCTAATGTCTTATATTTACCATAACACCGTAATTTTAATTGCATGTATATTTCCAGGCACCATTTGAAGAGAAACATTGACGCTATTTCGATTTTCAAAGTAGAACTGGTGATTTACCTGTGCAGAAGGAGGTTTGTTTGTGACTCTTCACAAAACGTTAAATATTTTCTTAAATATATATTAAATAATTAAATGTATGACAGGGTGAAGAGGTGGATTATAGAGGTGTACTCCACCGTGACGGTTCTGTTCTCATGTCTATTTCTCTGGATCAACTCCAAGTTTATTAAATTCTCAATTATGTAGACTTTATAATACCATTTACGTATCCATTATAAACTTTTGCATTTTCTTTTTCCATACACCTGAACTCTTCTATAGATCACTAGCTGCAAAACTTGTGCTTGGTATGCCATTCAAGGTCAGTTCACTCTTTGTCACATGATTTATAAGAACTCGTGAATGTTCCGTAACATATGAATTTGTTAACTCATTATATATGGTATTTTATTCAGGATCTTGCAACTGTAGATTCTATCTTATTGAGAGAGCTTCCACCAGCAGACGATAAAGATGTTGTAAGAAACATTTCCATTAAAATATAATATATACAATTAGATAGATTATACTGTGAAATCACCACCAGCAGAAACAGTATTACTAAACGGGCTTCAACAATTGCAATTCTTGTGACGGCTATTTTCTACCTCGGGTGTGGATGTTTCGGGTATGCTGCATTTGAAAATGATACACCAGGAAACCTCTTAAGGTTTATTCAAATAATAAAAACTGTAGCTGATAGTTTGACCTCAAAAGTCAAACTGTTCTTTGCTATCAGACTTCTAAGGTCAAATAATACGAGGATTCTATATCAACCAGTTGCTTCTAACGTATCCGTTCCCGATTTTGATAGACTTGATTTATTATTCAGATTCATGGTTCTTGCAACCATTGATTTTTGTTTGTCAAAGTATGAATCTATTATATATAATAAATGAAAGTTATTTGGGCCACGTGTCAGTAGATTAGGGCATCCTTTTTTCCATTTTCCTGCTCAAAACCTCCGTCCCCTTTTTTCCTTTTGTCTGATGATATGAGAAACCCTAAATCATTCTTCAACACGTCTCTCTCTTCCCATCGCCTCCTCAAACCCTAGATCCTCTACTCCTCCATCGATGGTCCATCTCTTACAGTTTCTCTCTCCCTCGGATTTCCCAGGTATGATTCAAATCTCTACATCTTTTTTATGAATCTTAATCTGATTCTAACCATCCTTCTTGATTTCTTCCTTCCTGTTGAGTTGTTTATGCAGGAGCTAATCGGATAAAGCATACGATATCCATGGCGGTTCATCGCCACAACATCGATTCAAAAAATCAAGGTATGATTTTCCTTTAAACAACTCAATTTTAGGCAGTGGTAACTTAGTCTATAGGCATCTACCTTTTAAACTACAATGTAACAACTTACAAGATATCAGTTATATGCGTGCCTTAATGTCTCTTTGGGAATCCTGAAGTGAAGTTCGAAGACATTTTGTACATAGACATACGAGTTATATACTAATATGGCATTTTGTGAAGACATCTTGTACATTTATACTCCAATATTTATTTATTGATATTTTGTACATATACAATATGGCTGAAATAGGATATTTCTATGCAGCAGATGAATCGATCTTCTTCACACCCGAAGCTACCTTCGAATTTTACAAAACAGCAACTGCATGTTCTTAAAGCACAAATATTAGCTTTTAGACGTATAAAGGTATTTGTTAAGTGTACAATTTTATATATTCGAGTGATCTTCACACCCTAAGCTCATTTGAAATGACTGTTGGGTTAAAACCACTGTTGGGTTAAAACAGTGTTTTGAAACCACTTTTGAAACGACTGTTCGGTTAAACAGTGTTTTGAAACCACTGTTAGGTTAAACAGTGTTTGAAACCACTGTTGGGTTAAATAGTGTTTCGAAACGACTGTTAGGTTAAATTGTGGTTTCAAAACACTGTTGGGTTAAAACAGTGTTTTGTGAAGAAAACAGTGGTTCTTTTTTTCCAAACAGTAATTTGACTTTGGTCAAACAGCGTTTTAACTTTGGTCAAACAGTGTTTTAACTTTGGTCAAATAGACTTTTAAATCACTAAGAATCATATTTTTGCAAACAGTGGTCAAAAAGCGTTACAAGAGTCCAGGCAGGATGAAGTCGAGATTTGTACATAAAGTAAGCTCTTGAACTGTGAATTTATTTTAGATATGTTTTCAATACACCCATCGTAAATGCGTTTGAAAATGGTGTTACTTGAAGGGAAACACCATATACGAGATTTACATTCTTTTAGGTATGTGTTCTCACGCGTCGTGAAGATCTTTAATTATTAGTTTCTTTCTCATTTCTTGACGTTTCTGATGAAGTTCTTTGTTTACTTTGTAGCCTTTGCTGGTTTCCCTTCATCAACCATTTATGTTTTGGGTTATGGCTTCTCCTACATACTGATTGTTACTTGCTAAATTTGAAGATATTGATGATTACCTGTTATTTTTTCTACATTTGTTTTTTAGCTGTCATTTTGAAGTCCGTTACACACACATTTGACCCATTCCTAAAATAAAAGTAAAAATTCAGAAATTAATCACCTTCAATTTATATTTGTTTTTTGGTTACGGCTAAAATCCACTTATGATGATTGTTGCTTTGTCAATTAATCATACAAATAGGAATATTACATGGTTTTTTACTAAACAAACTAGATTTGTAAATATAAAGTTGTAATTTGTTAAGTTCTTGGTAGATCTGAAGTTGGATTGGTATTGGTTCAGGCTATAGAACAATTAATTGAAAATTCACCTTTTGAGTTGTTTTTGGCTTTCAGGTATTGGTTCGACCTAGAACAATTGAGAATATGTCCTCTCTTCGGCTGCTATGGTTATTTGACTGCAATCTCCACTTATGCATGTCCATTATCACAAGACTAATGGTTTAAGCATACCATTATACCCGACTTCTCCACTTATGCAGGTTCATTATTACAAGACTGTGGTTCAAGTTAGGGATGAGCTCGGTACCGTCCGGTACCGGTACCGAAAGAACCGGAACCGAAAAACCTCAAAAGTGGGTACCGGTACCGAATATACCCGGTTCGGTACCGGTACCGGTACGGTACCGGTATTTGAGGGTAAAAACCGGTACCGAAAATGTCAAAAGTCGGTACCGAATCGGTACCGAAAAAGTACCCGGTCCGGTAAATTCGGTACCGGTACCGGGTCTGGTTTGCTCATCCCTAGTTCAAGTTGTCTTCGTTAGCATATAGTTTATTTTTAGTTTTTGTCAAACCTTTATGCATGAACAAATTAATAATAATATAAGTAACTTTCTTCGGCCCGGGAAGCAATCCCGGGTAATAACCTAGTATATATATATATAGGAGAAGGATCCGTTAGGAACCACCCTTTATTGCGAGAACCGCGAGAACCAATGTGAACACAACAAAAAATAACTAAAAACACACAATTTTTTTAAATATTTTTTAGCTAAAAATCGCTAATTTTAGTTACCAAAATTTTTTTTTTTAATTTATTTTTGCTACTAAAAGTAGCGATTTTTAGCTTAAAATATTAAAAAAAAATTGTGTTTTTTAGATTTTTTTAGGTTTAGTTTTTAGCATTTTTTTTGGGGGGGGGTTAGGTTTTTTTATAGGTTTTTTAAGGTTTTTTTGGTGTATTCACATTGGTTCTCACAATAAAGGCGGTTCTCAAATGAAACTTACCCTATATATATATATAATTAATTACCCATTCTATTTATCATCCTAATTCTCAGTTACATCTGGTTAATAAAAGAACCTAATAGCTTTAAACAACAATAACAATCTCACGAACATCATCATCATTAAAAAGTAAGTCAACAAAAACTCAAAATTTGATAACATGAACTGAGCTTCATGATAAATCACTAGATTACATCAAGAATTAGATAACCATGAATGACATGGTGTATGTTGGAGTTAAAGGTTTAGTTTTGGTCATTACTGATAACATGAAGCACAAAAAAGAGAGGGTTGTTGCAATCTATGTTTTTTTTTTTTTTTTTTTTTTAGTTTTTTCTTGCTTTTAAAAAATATTTTTTGTTTGAACATTTCAATGTTAGTTTGGCTAGTTTTTATTTTTTATTTTGGGTTGGTGGAGATGATGATTATGAAGATGGTGATGGTGATCTAATGACGACTCATTATCATCCCAATTAAATTCAAACATTTAATCATTAAGTTTTCTATTATATTGGATATCTCCATTGTTTGGAGGTTTAAAACTACCAGAAAAGAAAGAGACTCGACTCAAAGAAGCAAAGACAGACCAGTTATACGTTGTTGGGACTTATGCAACATAGTTTAGTTAGAGCGAGATTTACATGGCAATTCTTATACATATCAATTTTAAGTAGATTCTTATACACATCAATTTTATGTAGCCACAGTCGTCTCCGATGATTTGATAGATAACATATGGTGTTTTAACTCTTTATCTAATCCGCATAAAAAACTATTACAACTTCTACAAGTAGTTATTACCACTTCTACAAGTAGTTATAAACAAATAATAAGTTGATGATAGGCCTATTGAAATGTACAAGAGCGCACAGCACATAGGGTATGGTTTTGCATGTGACTTTTAACTTGTAAGAAAAAGATGGAATAACTTTGGGTCCACCTAGTCTAATTGGAGCCACCAAAGTCTACTTCTATATATGGTACCTCTTTGACAGATAAGATGAGCCCAGCCCACAAATAAAACTTTTAAACAATAATTTGCATCAAATAACATGTATTCTCTATATTTTAGAACACATGTTAAATTATATATTATAACATGTATTTATATATTCTGTGTAATATCTAGTAGATTTTAATCATATTTTATTTCTTAATTAGTATATTTAATTGACCCAAATCAATTATTTTTTGGTTATAAATTGACCTAAATTGATGAAATTCATATTTTGAGTTTTAACCAATCATAATTCTTTTTTTATTGTATTAACTCTCTTCTCGACTATTATTATTGAGGTTGATTTCTTAAATTTTGTATTTGTGATGGTAAGAAAATAAAACCCTAGCGAAACATTCTACCCAGTTACTACTTTTAACTATCACAATGTTATTTCAATTACACAAAATGACAAAATGTTCAATTTAATCATTTAAGTGATAGTTAATCACGTCGAGGACTATATGCCAAGTTATCATTAAATCTAACTTATTTCATCATAACGACCTCTTGGTTATTCTTATAAATTTTAATAATTTAAGACACTCTACAAAAATACGTATAATATTTATAATATATTAGTTACCCTATCATAATAATAATAATAATCAATATAATAATTTCCAACCAAAATATTATCATAGACAACTTTTGTAAAACCTTCTAATGTTAAATAGATTTTTACGATTCATTGTTGTATAGATGTATACATTACATATTTTACATTTTTACAAGGCTAGCTTGCATGATGTTTGACTAGTTAGCCTTTCATGGGCACAAAAAGTAATTTTGCACAATAGCGGTCAGAAGATTTGTTTCACTTTTTAGTTTATATATGGATTTCGGTGATGGGAAGACACGAGAAAACGAATGTTAAAGAGCTTTCAAGTAAGGGTGGGGTTGCCAATGATCCTATGGTCCAGTGGTGGGTAGGCCAGATTTCTCGTGAGAGAGTCTGGTTCGATCCCCACTCGACACATATAGGTGAGGTCAGGGGGTTTTACATTGCCACTTGTTGCGTGGTGGGTAGGCCAGATTTCTCGTGAGAGAATTAAATGCTATGATACCATTCGCGTGGCTTAACGTCCCGGATGGTTTGAGGGCCAAGGTGTACCTCGCCCTAAATGGAGGGTCCCTTGGTTTCGAACCCGGGGTCGCTCTTGACCTTACTGTAGTTGGAGCGAAAGCCCAACCAGCTGGTCTGTTACCGTTCAAAAAAAAAGTAAGGGTGGGGTCGTGTAATCATGTGGCAATGAATGGGATATTTATGGATTAAAAAACTTAAAAATTGTTTTATAATTTTATATTGTAAATATCGTATTTGATTTCAATCATTATTATATACAAACATTTTAATTAACACATTCAATACTTATAATCAAGGTTGGAGAACTCGCTAGTCGCTAGCGGGTCGGTGAGGTAGGGACTAGCGACTACTCGGGATTAATCGGATCGGACTTTTTATGTATAATTTTAAGTTTTTATACATACATACATATATTTTTATACGTAATTTTTTTAAGTGGACAAGTTTTGACCGGAATCTGGGAGGTTTTGGCCGGAATATGTGTTTTTTTCCGATTTTTTTTCCCGATTTTTTCCGATTTTTTCTCGACCGACTAGTCGCGATTAGGGCCGATTAGGGCCGACTTGGCCGACTAGCGATTTTTTTACTGATTAGCTGAAAATTACTCAGTTGATGGGCGACTAGCGACTAGTCGGCGATTAATCGCCGGCTAGTCGCGATTTTTGCAACCATGCTTATAATCATTGCATGGGAAGGATCTTTATTATATACAAACACTTGGCTATCACTAGTGTTTATCACTCTAAATTGATTTCCTGGTTCAAGAAAGTTATTTAAATAAATCATAAGTGAATAATTAAAATAAAATACAAACAACATGCCATATTACATAATTAATTAATGACAAAGTGTAAATACAATTTGAAGATAGTCAAGTCCCTTTGAATATGCATATTCTTGAGTTGCCAAAACCGTTCCTTGAATAAATTGAGTTTGATGACGTTGGTGCCCGAAGGCTTCCACTCAGCAAAGCCGGGAAGCAACAAGCAAGAAGCTAAGAGTAAGAAGTTGGAAGCTCCCTGCCGGGAGCTTAGCAGTCCAAATAGGAGAACAAGCCTAGTGGCCCAACTCGGCCCATCACAACCAAGCCCATTAGGGTTAAAATGTAACATGGCTATAAATAGAGGGTCCACCCTCTACTTCATACACCCCATTTTGGCTTGGACATTTCAGCCACTTACTCTCTCTCTAGAATCTCATTCTCTCTCTAGAATCACATACTCTCTCTCAAGAATACAAGCCACTAGGCTAAGCTGCTTCCCCTCTGAGCTGCTAAGGTCACGAGCTCATGAGGGACTACATGTAACAACCCGACCTTTCGGATCGTTGTTTATCGCTGTCATTTCAGTCGTAAACGCTTGTACTCTTGGGATTCGATTAACGCAATGGGTTAAACTACTTTTTAACGCATTTTAAACGCATATAACAACGCTTATTCAAATCGCCGTCATCGCATTTAAACGCTATTTTACAACGCTTACTACTCCAACGCATTTTATCGCATTTTACATCGCTTAATTAGACTAAACGCTATCGCAACGCAAACTCAACTCAACTCAACGCAGACTCAAAACGCGGATTTAGTTATGTTACATTATGTGTGTGTTATTTGTGTGATTACTTGTTTAATGTTATGTGGTTATCAACGCAACGCTTAACAAACGCACCAAAGTTGGAAAACTAACAAACGTGAACCAGGCCGTCCGAATGGACATCCGCCCGGATGGACCATCAGATCGGACGGCCATTCGTTCGGACGGGCCATCCAAACACTGCCATCTCGCAACCGACTTAACTCTTCGTCCTTCCTCTATAAATACCGCCATACACCTCCATTCTCTAACTTTGACACTCTCATTCGCTCCCCAAGACTCTGCTACGATTCAAGGCCATTTTGTAAGCTTTTTCCTTCAAATCTTCCACAATCTTTATCTTCATTCATGTCACACCCCAACCGATGGCGGAAACATCGGAGTGAGACGAAATAGATTGCAAGAGACTTCATAACACTATTTGTGACAAATATTTAAATAATAATTTCATCCCATTTCTAAAGAATCAATTACAAGGATTTGAAGCAAAATACAACAATATGAATACAAATTTTAAAGTGTGTATCTAAGCATCCTACTAGATTCCATGCATCATCAACATCATCGCTAAACCTTCAACATATTTTAAAAGTGTAGTTCAATACAAATGTATTGGCGAGTATACAAGTTTTAGACTCGTGTCATATGTATAAAAAGTATTTTCAATACAACATAGCATTTTGGTATACAAGGTCAAACTATCATGCATAACTAAAAGTCAAACCCAAGTGTCTACTAGTATAATAGCATCCCTCGATGTAGCAACATCGAGACCGTAAAGTATGAATAATAGCATCCCTCAATATAACATTATCGAGACCGTAAAGAATATAACTTAAGAAAACCCCGTCGGGTGGTGTGCTACTCCTATAGCGCTATAATTGTTAAGGCGGGTTAACAAGTAGTATGAATTCTAGCATGAACCTAAGAATAACAAAGCATGTATAAGAATTGAATAAATAAAGCATGTTTGTGAATTGTGCGGTTTAATAAGTAAAACATGTTGCACCCAAAGTGTGTTAAGAGGAAAATGGGTCAAGTGTACTCACAAAATTTGCATATGCTTTCCGATTATCCAATGTGACGAAGTTGATGAGGTTAGAAGGTTGAATGTGTTCGTTTAGGGATTTTTAAGAGACATATACATTTGGTCTAAGGATGTGAAGTTTAAAGTGCATGAAAAGTATGTATATGAAAAGTAATCATCTTGTAACATTAAGTACTTGTCTTGACACTATGAAACCTCAAGGGTTAATTTTTTCATGAGTAATATACCCATTAGAATCGTACAAGTCTTATGTCCTTAGATGATGTTATTCTAACACTTTGACGAATGAACACAAGTTCACCATCAAAAGTTCGAATGTATATAGATATCATTTAGGTTATATATCATATATTAGTATATCCAATAGTCAAGCATGAGGTAGAAGATTAAGATCTTCATTTAGGTACCTCTAAGTATCATGGAAATCATGTAGGAGGTAGGAAGAACAAGCTTCCATTTAGGCACCTCTTATGTGTTCACCACTACACTTGATGTAAAAACATACAAGGAGGGTCATGAATTAAGAATAATACAAGAATGTAAATGACTACACTATGAGAAATCATCAAGTAATGTGGGGATTTTATGTTGGACAACCCAAGTTAGTCCACAACCACACCTTCATCAAGCTTGAAGCTTGAACATCACTTGTGGGTCAAAAACCCTAAACAAAATAGAAAGTATATGAGGTTTAACCTCTGATTTTGTATGTCTCAGCCCCGTTTTTAAGCTTAACTAACCATAGAAGTGGTTATAAGCATAAGGACGTGGGTTTGAGTGAGTTAGACCCCAGTTTAAACAAGTATTAGTAAAGATTAATGAAATCAGATTTAAACAGTGAACTTTGGAGCCTATTTGCCGGAGTTCCAGGGACTTATTCACTGTGAAATACCCATGGAATCGAAGCTAAGGTCGATCCAAGTGTTCTGGAAAAAGAATGAGAATGAGTGAGTTATGCTCACTTTAGTGAAGGATAGTGCTTATATCCGAACTTGAAGTTTCAGCTGCGTTTTTGGTGATTTAAGAGAGATTTAGAGGAGTTTGTAAAGTGTTTAGGACTTGGATTAGTGTGGTATTTATAGGGGAAGAGTTGTGGTTAGTGTTTGTGAGTTTTTAATGCAAGAAACACACATTGGAAGCAACAAACACACCAAAATGGCCCAATCCCGTAAGCTGAATGAGTTGGTCTCGGATTCAGGTCTTTCACGGGCGGCGTAGGGAATGGGGTTAGCTTACGCGGGTCGTGACAGGGGGGGGGGGGGGTTGGAGACCAAGTTTCATTTAATTGCATTTAGGCCCCTGAAGTTTGTAAATTAGGGTTTTAAGGCCTTTTAGGGACTATTTTTGCCATAAAAACATAGTTTAAGGGCGATTCAAGTTTGAGGAACATAAACCCAGTATAGTTAGACGTATGAAGGTCGTATTTAAATATCATTTACGATCAAAACACGTTCTATGCATAAGTTTCACATATTTGCAAGTTTAGCACATAGTTTCCAGGAATTACGAATAAGCATCAATTGTTTCATGAAATTGAATGCATGAGTTTGTATTGAGTATGCATAACATGAATTTAACAAAATACGAGTTTTATTTATGATCCAAGTCTCGGATTTTACAACGATTACAAAGAAAGAACGATTACAAGATCACAAGATTTCCAAAAATAGAATTTCAAGCAATGGTTTTCTAAATATGGAAAGTATGAAAACGCAGGGCGTTACAGTCTCCCCTCCTTTAGGAAATTTCGTCCTGAAATTTATTCAAGAGGTAGGCTTGAAAGAGTTTTGGCAAAAAATTGAGACTTGGAAATTTTGAAACGTTTTGAAAAGTATGAAATTTTGGGGAGAAAAGCAAAATAGGTTTGTAAAAGGATTTGTTTGGCTAAAATGATTTTGAGGCATAAGCATGAGTGAAACGTGCATAGGTAAAACGATTTTGAATAGCTAAATTTGGAGTTACCTTACAAATGTATTGTATTTACGAAGGAGGTTTTTATATAATGGTTTGAAATCAATAAAAGTGAGGTAGTTTGCATAGAAAGTTTTAAGGATGGTATAAAAATCACACATTTGTAAAACTGGTTTATTGAAAGGAACGAAAGGTTTGGTACCTTAAAATAAGCGATACGGTTTATTAAGTTTGTTAGTAAAAGGATAAGGATAGGAAGATAGTCCTAAGGTAAGAAGATAAGCTAGGATTCGAATGTTTAAACAGACTTGTTTGTGATCGGGGTTCGTATAAGAGAAAAGAATGATGAAGAGTAAATAGAAGTATGGAAGTGAGCGATTTACTCTTAATGAACGCAAGTATAAGAATAGTATGTGTATAGGATAGGCGAATGTAGTGCGTTAAGAATGAAGTCTCGTCGTGGATAATCAGATATAAAGCGTTTGCGAGTTGTTTAAAGTTTGAATTAGGTCCAAAAGGTCTGCAAAATACTGAATTTCTCATGGCACGTTTTACCAAAATTTGGTAACATGGTGAAAACACTTATATATAGGAAGTACCAGCGGCGTATCCACCATGTTTTGACCATGATACGTTCGTTTCGTATTCGGCGTCGTGTTACGTTCAGTGTCTTACCATACACAGTAGTACACTCTATGGTTCTCATGAGCCAATCACTATAATCCCGTGTGCACCCGCGATTATATTGATTGTCGCATGATCCGCCTATCTTGTACTAGGTGTGTATGAATCAGGGTATACATGATTTTTAAAAATAAAAATGTGTACGTATAAGAATATAGTATATAAGCAAGTCCATGCTTATGTATGTATAGGACCCACGCAAGCAAATCCCTCGGATTCCACTCGCGTACGGGTACGAATGTATGAGTATGAATGAAAGTATAAGCATAGATATAAAGCGTATGAGTAGTATGCATATACGTATAAGCATGAAACATATAAATATAAGGATAAGCATGAAACGTATGAGTATCAGTAAAAGCGTGAATCGTATGAGTATAAGTATAAATACGATTATAAGTATAAGCATAAAATGTATTGTTATGAATATGAGTGTGAGTACGAATACTAATGATTGCGTATATAGTATTAATTGAACCATAACAAGTTTAAGCATGTAAAAGTGCTCAAAAGGTTGAGCATGTAAATACGAACGATATAAATGAAATTGTCGCGATGAAACGACTAAAACGTGTATGATGATTATGCATGTATAGTTGTTTAAATGAAACCTTGAGTTTATCGAATCAAAATTAGATTGAGCTTGGTTTGAAGGGTAGAATATAGTTTGCATATGTAAGAGGATATAAAGTACTCATTGGTTAAGCATAATGTATTTTGTAATGATTGAAATGCTACTTTTGTTTAAAAAAAGGAGTTTACGTAAGTTGAAGATTGTCGGTCCCCATGAGGTCTTCTAGCCCACGTGTTTTGAAATTTGAATGACGAATTAAGCGGTGTAGAAATTTTTTTTCAATAAAAGTAAGTTCGTTTCATCACACTAGAAATTATGAAATTAGAAGGTTCTTGTGAAAACGAGGATCCTTAGAAAAGAAATTTAGCAAAAGGACTTAGTGATTGTTAAAAGCTTTAACAAATGATTGGTTGATGTTGAAAAGAGTCTTTGGTAAAATGATCTGATAATATCCATAAGATCTTATAAGTAATTTAGAAAGGTTGGTTTGATTTTGATCAAGAATGGAAGTCTCTAGCATGATGATATAACGTGTGCGTGTTTTAGTGATTAAGTTGAATATGAAGTTCATGGGCCAGAGATTCATTGGACCGATTAAATTGATAGGTAGCATTTCGTAAGGTTTTGAAATTCGGGAAATAAAACGTTTTAAGGTATGATTAAGAATTTCGTGTATGTTAGTTATGTGAAAATAGATTGTAGGATAAGAAGTACGTTTGATAAAACAATGTATTTTGGAATTGATATAAGTGGGTATTTCGATAAATGATAAATGATTTAGGTATGAAATATGATTGTGTTTGCTTGATAAAGTATTTTGAAGGAAAGTTTTGCTAACGATCACCTAGGTAAGGGAATCACCCCTAACTCGTTGGTGAGGTCGTTTTAAGAAAAGACGGAGTGGAGTTAATCGTCAAGGTAAAAATCACTCCTAACTCAATGATATGTCTCCATTTTGGCGTTATAAAGAATGTAAACAAAATCTAGTGACGTTTTCAAATCATGCATAGGTATAAATGTATGAAAAAGATTTAGTATGATGTGTGTGTGAGAAGAAAATATCGAAAGTAAATTCGAATTTGAAAGATTGTATCGTATAAAATAAATAATTGAAACACATGTTTGATTAAAATTTGGGATGGTTCCAAAACGGAACTTTGACTAACCAAAGTGGTAGAAAAGTCTTTCGAATTTGAGGAGCATGGTTTGGCCTAATATGTGGAATACTCTCGCCGACAAGTCGGTTAACGGTATTTACCCTTCCCGTTACTACATGTCCCAAATCAATCGAAATTTCGAGACTTGGTGGGATTTATGAAAAATCGAGGAGTGGAACTAGTCGACAAGGTGCGGGTTTCACCCCTAGCTTGGCGATTTCGTACCCTAAGTGTGGTTGTTACTCGTCGGGTCAAAATTTAATTTCGAATCGTTGACGAGGGTCCACTAGAATTCGAAATTGAAATTCTTCATCAAGATGAAGACTTCACTCCTAGCTTGATGATGAATCTCGTATAAAAGAATAGGTAGATTGAGAGTCATTCACCAAATTGTGGGTTTCACGCCTATTTTGGTGAATTTGTCTCGTTTGTATAATACAAGTGTTTTGCGGATTTAGAATAGTCGAGTAAAATGTATGAAGAAAAGCGTATGTTGAAGATTAAACAAACAAGTATAAACATGTCAAGAATGGCACATAAAGAATGACATATTGAAACAAATATTAACACATAAGAATAGCATGTTAAGTATGATACATAAGGATAAAGTGACATATATGTTTAAAAGGCACAAAGAGAATAAATAAGAAACACATAAAGTGGCATGCATGTAGTTTTAGACAAAACATAAGAATAAGGCTTTAAAACTATAGACTAGGTAAAAGCATTCCTACTTTTTCCTAATTCGCTATAGTTATGGCTCTGATACCAATCTGTCACACCCCAACCGATGGCGGAAACATCAGAGTGAGACGAAATAGATTGAAAGAGACTTCATAACACTATTTGTGACAAGTATTTAAATAATAATTTCATCCCATTTCTAAAGAATTCAATTACAGGGATTTGAAGCAAAATACAACAACAAGAATAATGAAATACAATACAATATGAATACAAATTTTAAAGTGTGTATCTAAGCATCCTACTAGATTCCATGCATCATCAACATCATCGCTAAACCTGCAACATATTTTAAAAGTGTAGTTCAATACAAAGGTATTGGCGAGTACACAAGTTTTAGACTCGTGTCATATGTATAAAAAGTATTTTCAATCCAACATAGCATTTTGGTATACAAGGTCAAACTATCATGCATAAGTAAAAGTCAAACCCAAGTGTCCACTAGTATAATAGCATCCCTCGATGTAGCAACATCGAGACCGAAAACTATGAATAATAGCATCCCTCGATATAACATTATCGAGATCGTAAAGAATATAACTTAACAAAACCCTGTCGGGTGGTGTGCTACTCCTATAGCGCTATAATTGTTAAGGCGGGTTAACAAGTAGTATGAATTCTAGCATGAACCTAAGCATAACAAAGCATGTATAAGGATTGAATAAATAAAGAATGTTTGTGAATTGTGCGGTTTAACAAGTAAAACATGTTGCACCCAAAGTGTGTTAAAAGGAAAATGGGTCAAGTGTACTCACAAAATTTGCATATGCTTTCCAATTATCCAATGTGACGAAGTTGATGAGGTTAGAAGGTTGAATGTGTTCGTTTAGGAATTTTTAAGAGACGTATACATTTGGTCTAAGGATGTGAAGTTTAAAGTGCATGAAAAGTATGTATATGAAAAGTAATCATCTTGTAACATTAAGTACTTGTCATGACACTATGAAACATCAAGGGTTAATGTTTTCATGAGTAATATACCCATTAGAATCGTACAAGTCTTATGTCCTTAGATGATGTTATTCTAACACTTTGACGAATGAACACAAGTTCACCATCAAAAGTTTGAATGTATATATATATCATTTAGGTTATATATCATATATTAGTATGTCCAATAGTCAAGCATGAGGTAGAAGATTAAGATCTTCATTTAGGTACCTCTAAGTATCATGGAAATCATGTAGGAGGTAGGAAGAACAAGCTTCCATTTAGGCACCTCTTATGTGTTCACCACTACACTTGATGTAAAAACATACAAGGAGGGTCATGAACTAAAAATAATACAAAAATGTAAATGACTACACTATGAGAAATCATCAAGTAATGTGGGGATTTTATGTTGGACAACCCAAGTTAGTCTACAATCACACCTTCATCAAGCTTGAAGCTTGAACATCACTTGTGGGTCAAAAACCCTAAACAAAACAGAAAGTATATGAGGTTTAACCTCTAATTTTGTATGTCTCAGCCCCATTTTTAAGCTTAACTAACCATAGAAGTGGTTATAAGCATAAGGACGTGGGTTTGAGTGAGTTAGACCCAAGTTTAAACTAGTATTAGTAAAGATTAATGAAATCAAATTTAAACAGTGAACTTTGTAGCCTATTTACCGGAGTTCCAGGGACTTATTCACTGTGAAATACCCATGGAATCAAAGCTAAGGTTGATCCAAGTGTTCTGGAAAAAGAATGAGCTAAAACGGATAAGAAATGAGTGAGTTGTGCTCACTTTAGTGAAGGATAGTGCTTCTGTCCGAACTTGAAGTTTCAGCTGCGTTTTTGGTGATTTGAGAGAGATTTAGAGGAGTTTGTAAAGTGTTTAGGACTT
Organism: Helianthus tuberosus; assembly: GCA_030545235.1. Lineage (NCBI taxonomy): Eukaryota > Viridiplantae > Streptophyta > Magnoliopsida > Asterales > Asteraceae > Helianthus > Helianthus tuberosus. The sequence continues at coordinate 153,329,069 of CM060393.1, forward strand.
GGATTAGTGTGGTATTTATAGGGGAAGAGTTGGGGTTAGTGGTTGTGAGTTTTTAATGCAAGAAACACACATCGGAAGCAACAAACACACCAAAATGGCCCAATCCCGTAAGCTGAATGAGCTGGTCTCGGATTCAGGTCTCTCGCGGGCCGCATAGGGAATGGGGTTAGCTTACGCGGGCCGTGACAAGGGGGTCTGGAGACAAAGTTTCATTTAATTGCATTTAGGCCCTTGAAGTTTGTAAATTAGGGTTTTAAGGCCTTTTAGGGACTATTTTCGCCATAAAAACATAGTTTAAGGGCAATTCAAGTATGAGGAACATAAACCCAGTATAGTTAGGTGTATGAAGGTCGTATTTAAATATCATTTACGATCAAAACACGTTTTATGCATAAGTTTCACATATTTGCAAGTTTAGCACATAGTTTCCAGGAATTACGAATAAGCATCAATTGTTTCATGAAATTGAATGCATGAGTTTGTATTGAGTATGTATAACTTGAATTTAACAAAATACGAGTTTTATTTATGATCCAAGTCTCGGATTTTACAACGATTACAAAGAAAGAATGATTACAAGAACGCAAGATTTCCAAAAATAGAATTTCAAGCAATGGTTTTCTAAATATGGAAAGTATGAAAACGCAGGGCGTTACAATTCACTTCTACTCCATCTTCTTCATCAGAATCACACACATACACTAACTTTTTCTTGAAATCATCTGATTTGGACCTCTTGAAGGTGGAACTCACTTGTTTTGCTTAGGCAAACTGTTCTGGAGCAACATTTAATCGAGATTGGTTCCAGATCCAAAGGATTTCATACGTTTTAATCAAGTTATGAAAGATTTCAACACTTTTTCAACTTGTTTCAAACTTTTCTTCAGTCTTTACAAAAAAAAAAATTGGCACCGAAACAACTAAATCAATCCTCCTCCGGTTACACTCGGGTTTTGAGCGGATGAAGATTGACAACTTGTATCACGTTCACAATCAAGTACTTGAGGAGTGCATTTCTGGCCGTCATTGATGGGATTGAAATGTGATATGAGTGTGTGTTTAACACTTACATGATAAATCGAAGATGATGACGGGGTGATATAGGGAAGATGGAGAATCGCTACAATTAGGAGAGGAACAACTTATGAGGCGGATGTAGGGTTTCTTCAAATGCATTGGGGTAGTAAAAGGGTTATTTAAGAAGAGGGTATGTAAAACAGGGCTTCACTAATTGAAGGGGTATGGTCCTAAAAACCTAAAAACCTCGTGCGGGCGTGATAGACTATACCACAACCTCATCACAATAAACATTTTCAAATAGAACCCTGCGCGGCTGCGCACCGGTTCTAAAAAAACAGTAAGCAATCTTCAATAACTGTGTTCCAGAGAAAGGTCAGAACCAAAGATCAACCAACACCCCTGCGCGGACTCGCGCAAGGATAAAGTTAAACTTAAAGATTGAAGACCTAAACATCTCTGCGCGACAGGAACCATGACTTAAACAGAAGCATTCCTTTTCTATTGTAACAAAATTAACACGTGGCAAGAACATGAAGGGTTACAGCTGTAAACCTTCTAGAAAACTTCATCGTGCACAGCCAGGCAGTTACAAATGAATGATGATGTGGCATCGTCCTGGACGCCTGATGCGTGCGAAGTGTTATATATATTAGGTGTATATTTTAAGCCCCTTTAACACTTATTTTTAGCCAAGTTTTAAATTTATAAAACACGATATTTTACTAACACTAAACACACATATGGGCAAGTGCACCCATCGTGAGCGTAGTATAGTGTTGTCAAGATACCGAGGTCGTCCAAGGACACAAGAGCTTTTAGTACCGGTTTATCCTCAACGTCTAATCAAAATAAAAAGTTTAGAAAAATGTTTTAAACTAAGAAAAATAAAAACTAACTAAAATGCTGAAAATAAAAATAAAAAGAAAAACAGATAGACAAGATGAATCACTTGGTTCCGACTCGTATCTAGTATAACCTTTGATTATTTCCGCACTTTTGCACATAATTAAGAGATTATCTTAGTTATTGTAGTAGGCCCCTCTTTTGAAGGTGACGTTACCCTCACCCCAGTAGTTTGAGTCAGCAAGGATACAATCCTAAAAGGGTGGATTATTGGAAGATAATGAATTAAGTTATTAATGCAGTATTATGGTAGGCCCCTATTTTGGAGGTGACGTTACCCTCGACTAAGTAGTCTGAGTCAGCAGGGATACAGTCCTAAATAGCCGGGTTATAGTATTAATAGTAGTTAACTTATGAGGGGATCAAAGAGTTTGGACCCCCGCCATCCAATACCGTGAAGTATTGAAGGAGGTCCTACTAAATTTGACCCAGGTCCATTGCAGGAACTCTAAACGCTGAACAATGGCAAGACCTTTACCAAACCGTTCCCTTAACCCCCGACCAGGTAGCCAACATACCTCCATATAGACCGTGGAGATATGAATGGTGAAAATCCTTTATTTTATATAGACAGTAAAATAATGCCAAGACACCACGGAAAAACGATAAGGAAAGATTACCTTCAACATAAGTAACTAGTTATTAAAGTCATTAATACAAAACCAAATAAAAAGTGCAAAAGATTAGAAATAAAAAGTATTATACTAGACACTTTGTCTTCACCAAGTGATGTAAGAGACTTAGGCAAACATGGCCTTGATTGTCAAGAACTCTTACGATCAATCTTGGATCCCGAGACGACTCACACACTCTACGATGGACAATGGATGATGGTGGTGGATGATGGTGTTGTGATGGTGGTGGGTGGTGGATGAAGTGTGAGAGAGGTGGTGTGCCAAGGGATGAGTTGAAATGAAACCAAGCACTCCTATTTATAGGCTGAACAGAAGGCTGGGCACGGCCCCGTGTCCGCTGGACACGCCCCCGTGCCCGTCTGACAATCTCTCTCTTCATTAATTGTAATTCGCAATTACAATTAATGCGCCTGCTGTACTTTCGCCACGCCCCCGTGTTCACTGGACACGGCCCCGTGGTGGGCAATAGAAGCTTCTAAAGGTTTGTCTTTTGTGCCAGGGCTGACCATTCTGGACACGGCCCCGTGCTGAGCTGGGCACGCCCCGTGTCGAGCTGGGCACGCCCCGTGTCGGGCTGGGCACAGCCCCATGCTCAGCTGGGCACAACCCCATGCTCAGCTTTCTTCTTGTTTTTGCTTTGGGAGTTGTTGTCGATGGGGGTCGGGCATGCCACGTTTGTTCCTTTTCTTGTATTTATGTTAGATTTTGATGTCTTTTTGCTTCTTTTGTTAATTTGAGCTCATTTAATCCTGAAAATACAAAAGGAAGACAAAAGCACACTTTTTCCAACATTAGTACTAAAAAAGGGTTAGTTTTATGCCACAGTTGATGAATTTTATATGTTGCATTTTGAACACATCAACGCCCATCTCAATCACGATGATGGCACTAACTTGGAGAATGATCCACTTAAAACCACTTTCCACGTGGCATTCCCCTAGCAGTTGATCACACTTACGATCCGTGTGTCGCAACCCCCGACCCCTGCCTCGGGAGGCGGCCGGCCGCGGCCTACTCAGAGATGGTGGTATTGGTGTTTATCATTATTTGGCAGCGGAATTTACATCAGTACCGTAGTTATGAAATATTTTATCAGAGTAAAACACCACATTTTTATAATAAACATATTGGGATAAACCCAAGTTTTTATTACAAACATGTTTATAGGGATAAACCCTAATTTATTGAATAAAGCATCTTTCTTTATTTAGGTAACTTTTATAGCCACATTTTCCAAGCCTTCAGTGCTCTCCAGTTGGCTTCTATTTTGGCTTTCACATTTTGTTACCTGAAACGCGTTTTAAAAATATTTGTCGGTGGAAAATACTGGTGAGTGAATCCCAATTTAATCAAAACGGATTTTATCCTTGTACAGCATTGAGGGCAATCAGCAATTACATTTGTTTATTATTCTACCTTAATTACCACCCAAGGTACTATCGACCCAACTTGTGGTCATGTTACTACTCACAGTGTAGTAATAAATTTTGTATACAAAACCCCAACATACCGACGATAATTGTAGAATTACAATTACTCAATCACTATTAATTATAATGTAAAAACAATTGAGGTTTTGTAAAAACAGTTTGCATAAAGGTTTACAAAAAGGAGATTACTCACATTGCTAATTTAGACTTTTTCCTTTGGTTTCCTAGTTATAATCTAATAAATTAAACAATGCACACGCGTTAGTATAATAACCCAATATTTACATTAGTTATACCCTCCCCGAGACAGAACTCCAACGACTACGTCGGGCAGAACCCCGACAGCCATTACGGAGCGCTAGATCAATCAGGCACCGTATCTAATACGTAACCGGGGGTTAAAATACTTACAACGAGGCAGAGCTTCGCTATTTAGAGGGGTATTATGCCCGAATATTATGTTTACACTACAGAAATTGTGGGAGAATTTCGTGTTTGAGCGTCGGAAAATGAAGGTCGATGCTCCCAATTTATAGGAGCTGATTTTGGCTTTCTCGCGGCCCGCGTAAGAAACAGAAGGGGCCTTCACGCCCCGCGACATAGGCCGAGTAGGCCCTAGCTTGGCCCGGTCGCCGATCTAGCTTCGACACGTGTGACACGTGGCGGCTCAGGGCGCGCCTCATGTCCACTCGCTCGCGGCACGCGTAATATGAAGAGCAAGTCTTCGCGGCCCGCGAGAAACTATAAAAAATGATTTTTATTTAATTTTTAATAAAATAAAGGTATTTAGGGTCTGTTTTCGTATACGGGGTGTATTTTAAAGCGTATAGGGGTGTCGGAAATATTTTAGGAGGGTTGTTATACCGTGAGCTTGAACGGACGTTAATGATCAACGGAAAAGGCAATAACCGCTTACGGAAAATGCTTTCCGTTATTATCTCCATCAACAGACTTTCCCGCCAAAACCCGGCTATAAATAAGACGAGTCAGGTATGATTTCTCAAGTTACATTCACTTCACTTTCACTACCTCTTCTTCTTCCTTGAGATCTGTACTTATTCTCACGCCGGAAGGTGGTCACGGAGAGAACCCCCATTCTCCCCGTGGCAAGTCTAATGGCTGTCTGTTTTGCAGATATCGTCGGAGAAGAAATTCAATCCAATCCTGAATCAGACAAGAGGAACAACCCCTTTTATGCAGAACTAAACCCCTGGTCCGATTGGTTCCGGTCATTCGAACCGCTGTTTCTTCATTGGCGCCCACCGATTCTTCAATTATCATTCTCCTCTTCTCGTTTTGATTCATTTCTCTTCAATCTCTGTTTTCATGGCAGAGACTCCGTCAAACCGTCCATCAGGTTCCCGACCGGAAAATTTTACTCATAGTCCTCGCGTCGAGGGGATTATAGAGGAAGCTTCCGATGATAACGATGTCCAGCACAACATTAATCATCCTAATGACCCTGTTACACCGGGAGCACAGCCTGAGATCCCGATAAGTTCAATTCTACCTCCAGGTGAGACCCCGATCTCATGGTATGTCAGATCTCAGGGTGCGTTGAACGCAGTTTTTGCACAACTCTGTGCACAAAATGCCCATCTTGCAACTCAGTCACGGAGATCTCCACCTCATGTACGGGCATCGTCTGCACCACATACATCACACTACGATGCACTATCACGAATGTTCGTGGATGATACAGAAGTTTACTCCAGATCTCCAACTAGATACGAATCTACTCACTCAGAGTCTCGACGCAGAGACTACCGTGATGAACAGTATTCTCATAAACGTCACTCAATCCACTCTCGGTTGGGCCCGCGTTCTTACCAGAAATGGGACACTCAAATCGACGAGTATGACAAAACGTATCAGGAGGGTGACAACACAAGCGTTTTCAGCCGGTTGCAGCGAGATCACGCAAATTACAAACCAAAAACTGGTGCAATTTACAACCCCGACGAAGAATACGATTACAACTTAATTTACCGACCTGCAGAAGCAGCTGAGAACTCGAAATTTTTCAGTGAGATTGCTCTAGCCCCCTTGAGAGGGGGAAGTTACCGTCAAATGTCGGGAAGTTTAACGGGATGACAGATCTAGACGACCATCTTCGTGTGTTCACTAGCGTAGGCCTAGTAGGGGGATGGACGTTACATATGTGGTGCCACCTATTTGTCCAAACCTTGACAGGTGCAGCACGATTATGGTCCGACAACTTACCGGTAGAAAAATTAACATCATGGGTGGATTTGAAAGAAAGTTCCTGGTTCACTTCAGGCAACAACACAGATCTGTCAGAGATACTGCCGATGTAATGAACATGAAAGTCTGGAAGACTTCATAACGAGGTATAACAAAGAGGTGCTGGAGATTGGCGACGTACATGAACATCTAATCCGCGTGCAATTCAAGTATGCGGTAAGATGTGATGACATGATTAAAGTCTTATCAGGAACCGAGGGCCTGCCCAAAAGTTGGGAGAAGCTAATGGCTGCTGCCAAAGTTTACGCTCAAACAGAGCGAAATCTAAGCTCCAACATGCCACCGCTACCGCAAAACCGTCCGCAGGACATGAGCGGGAACAGCGGCAAAAAATTTAAGAAAAACTAGAGGGACTCAGCCTCAGGAGCATACTCATATGAGGACGCCCGCTCAATAATTAACAAGCTGACAGCGCAGAAAGAGGCTAAGCAGGAGAACCGTGAACGACAATGGACCCCTCTAACAAAAACACCGGTGGAGATACTTACTACCGAGGACTACCAATTCAAAACGCCACCGTCGATGAAGAACAAGCGAGGGCAAGACCCGAACCTTTACTACGAGTACCATAAAGACAACGGTCATACCACAAATAATTGCATAAGTCTCCACACAGAAATCAAGAAGGCATTAAAAAGTGGAGAACTCACCCACTTAGTCCAAAATGTGCGCAAAGACATCAAAAAAATCACTCGCAGGGATGAGGGGCCGACCAAAAAAGCCAAACAAATTTGAGCCCAAGACATATCAACGCACTGCAGTCATAGTCCCCCATGATTGGTCAAGTACAACTTACCAAACCATGGCACAGGACTATTTGCACGCGCAATTAATTAAGTTTCACTATTTATAGAAAAACAAGTTTGTAAACTCATGGCCTCTGCGCCCTATCCAATCAATACAAAGTTCGTTACCTTATTTCTCTGTTTATTTCAAAATGCATGCAATTCCTTTTGGTACACGCAAAAACATTATGGTAAACTAGTACAAGTCTCAAGAACAGTCCGCGATCATAAGTATCGCACAAGGACCAGCCCTACGTTCACACATGAGCTTTATACCATCTTTATTCGCGTTACCTAAAAACAAAGAAATTGTACTCATGCAAAACATTGTAATTCAAACACGAAATCTATCCAGAAAGTTACTTGCGCAACAAAACGCATTAACAAAAAATTTTATGCACAACAATGCATCAACAAGTTACTTGCGCTACAACGCATTAACAAGCCATAAAAAAGGGTCAAAAACCCAATCTTGTTCAAAATACAAATGTTTAACAATCACAAAAGTACAAAAAACCTAATCCAGGTCTTCATCATCTTCCTCATCCGGAAAAACTTCCCTTAGTTGCGTCACAAAATCTTTAGATTGCAGTACAACAGTAACTAGGTCCATCACAAGAAGGTGCAAAGTATTGTATTGAGCCTTCGCAACAGCAAGAGCAACTTCAGTATCCACTCCATGCGTAGCAGACTTACTGGTATCCCAATCAACCTTTAAGGCATTAATAACATAATGGGTACATTATGTGTACCCTTGGGCATACCCATCATTACGCGCAGCAGTCAAGAAGTGCACAACTGTTTGATCTAACTCATCAGAGTTAAGTACAGAATTGGCAACCTGCGCAACACAACAAATAAGGAGAGGAGCAAATACATCAAAATATCGCATAAAATCGACATACTTACACTTATGATCCCGCGGTGTTTTAACCAAAGCATGCCATTCTTCAATGGTTCAAATTGACTCTCCACCGTCGCTCGAGCAGTTTCAGTGCTTTGTAACGTTTCTTCAGTTTCACTCAGGCGGCGGGAAGGTTTAGCTTTTTCAGACTGCTCAAGATGCAAATATTTTTTAGCAGATTCGAGCTCCACTTTAATTTGTTCCTGCTCAGATAATAAAGAAGTAAGTTCGTCTATCTCCTTATCCTTAAGGGCAAGTGTGGCGCAAGTTCGTACCTCTCTTTGTTCACTCCTCTCTCGATGTGAACACGCTTCATCACGGGCTGCTTCAGCCTCCGTTTTCTCCTTCTTCAACTTCTCAATCTCCGCATCCTGCTTCTTCAGCTTCTCAACCTCAGCCTTGAGATTATTGATGACATCGCGGAGACCAATTTTTTCATTATTATCTTTCTCACAGATCTCCTTCTAACGTTTGCGCTCCTCTGAAAGGAGAGCAGCTTCAGCCTCTGCTTTTCTTTTCCAGCCAGCAACAGACCACTATTCAGTTTTTTGGTCAATCTCAAACTTGGCCCGATCATCCTCTAATTTAGCCCTCAACAGGGCAATTCGGGTCTCATCTTCAGAAGCTTTTTTCTTAGACACCTCAAAAGCAGCCCATTCCTTGTCCATACTACGCCACTCACGCACTATACGATGCGTAGTGTACGTGTAGCTAGCAGCTTCTTCAAGATAAGCATGGTAAGTCTGCTCGTGAGGACGATCCTCTTGAAATTTAATCTCCGCAGGAGGAAAGGTACCTTGCAACCAATCACGACAAACCCGCCAGTCTGAAAAAGTATCACCTTTCTTCAGCTTCCACACCGGTGCGTGAATCTCCGCAGCTTTTTTCTCCGAGTAACATCTATAATAATAATAATCCCCTGGAGTTTCATCTGGGCGGATAGGAGAGTCTTCATCAACTTGGGTAAAGAAACCCTGATCACCAACCGCCCTTTTTTCAACATTTACGGGCGTGGTAGTCGTAGAAGAGAAAGGAGTAGTAGTCACTGGGTCTTCTTGAATAGATTTTCCTTTCTTAGGATCCTGCACCAACACTTCAGGAGACTTGGGCTGAGCGGTACCAGTACCCGCAATTCCCGACTCCACAACTTTCTCCACTTCTACCTCAACCTCAACAGGTTTCTCAACTTTCAGGATTCTCCACCTCAGAAACCTTCTCCACCTCGGTTTCCACATCCTTTGTACCTTCTAGCTGCTCCCTAATCGACGCGCGAGGTGGTGAAGAGAGGAGATCATCATTAACAACAGATGATGACTCCGCGCGAGCGAAAGGGGCCGGCTTTTCCACAAAACAAAGGATATATTAACATATAGCACGCGTAAAAAGCAAACAAAGAAGATACTCACCTGGAGGAGGTTTCGCAATAAAGGCATCTAGATTGCCTCTTTTGCCAATCTTTCTTCTTGGAATCTTCTTAGCAGGCTGCACTTCCACTTCAACCTGTTTCCTTTTCCCTGCCTTCTTTTTCAATAAAGGCTCAGGACTCGCCTCCAAATCAATAGGTTCATCAGGATTCGAGGCAGGGATATCAGCAGTATCTCGAGGCTCCGCTTTTGGTTTCTTCATAACTACAGGCGCAAGTCCTTCCAACGTGTCAGACACCACTACATAATCACACCAGGAGACAGAGGAATGGCGCGTACCTTTCTTCTCCCCCTTAACATTCTTGGCCTTCGATGGTTGAGTCTTCGACGTATCAATCTTCTTCGGCGCAATATTAACAGCCGGGACACGTTTTTTCTTCTCAGGGCCTATGCCCAGGTTAGTCAATTCACATATTCAAAAAGGAAAATATTGCAATATTACCCCACGCGCAGAAAATAGCAAAGATTAATATTGCAATATCAATCAAAACCGAAAAGAAACCTTACTGACACCAGTCGAAGGTTGCGCGGCCAGATCTTTATCCCGCGGAAGAGCAAAATTCTTGACTATCTGTAAATACCAAAGTTTCTCATCAGCTCTTTTCGGAACAGTGGCCATCTTCCCGTTCTCCCTCTTGTATGCAACAACATACAAAGAGATAACTACAAAAGAACAGGAATAAATTCATATAAAAAAGAGGAAAGACAGAAAGAAAGGGTGAGAAGATCCCAAATCTTACTTTTATCATCCTCCGTGTACACTAGCTTGTCTTCCCGCTACATTCGCCAGAAAAGACTCATGCCAGCAGCAACTAGGGCTTTCTCCGGAAGCTCAATCGACGGAACATCTTTCAAATCATGATACCAAGTCTCCGAAAGAGGATTCTGTATGGTTTCTGTCACAATGTCTTCTTTGCCCCTGAAAGTCATCTTCACCGGAATCACGCCGGCCTTTATGAAGAAAAATTTCAGCTTCCACTCATGAAAGGATTTTGGGGGGTGCAATAAGATCTTCTTTGCCGAAGCACGTTGGGCAAAGGAATAAAAGCCTTGAGAGCAGTGTATTTGATACAGCACTCGAAAACGGTTAACCGTCGGTGACGAGGGCGCGACGATACACATTTATTTACAGCATCTACAACCGCGCCCGACGCGACTTGATGTTTTATATTTATAAAAATGGTTTATGCCTTAACATTAAAACACACACAACAAAGGACAAGTGTATCCCGTCATATATGTAGCAAAGTATTGGTAAGAGCCAGATATCGATCCATGGAACAAGGGCGTTATAATGTACTAAATCTTTGTCATTAGATTACCAGATATAAGGAAAGGTGAATGATTGTTTAACTAAGTTATCTAAATTATATCTAACACATAAATATACTATTATCTTGCTTCACAAACAACCTAAACATGTTATCTATCAGATATGTTACAAAAGCACTTAATCAATTTTCCAATTGCAAGACAGCTAGTTACCGGGTCTGGATTTCTAGCATTATGATTCTTCGGAAAGTTAACGCGATGATCACATGTTAACCACCTAAAATCATTCATTAGCGAGCTATTGATATTCATTCATGTGAACCTTTAAAGATAGGTTATTTACCGGGTCTGGATTTCTAACCTCACTTATCAAAGAAAGCAATACCGATGGTCACAATACAGCCACGAGGATAAGCAATTATGTAGATTATATAACAAACAATTTCACCTTTACATGTCTTAAACACAAATCTACAATGTCAGCAATTTCAGACCAAAACTACTAAACAAGGATCATAAACCGCATCTAAGAACATGCAATCAACACCATATAATTCATTAGAACCCTTACGTGCAAGAAAGTATTCCTAATCACAATAAGATATATCTTGTACAAAACCAATACCCTGGTCTGGTTTTATGGTGTAAACAAAGTCTACAAACAAGTGATTAATCAAGAAATAATTACCATCCCACTAACCACAGATTCATTATCCAAGACAATCAAACATAATCAGGAACTCAACATCAATGAAATATTCGTTATATAATCATGAAGATTCAACATGAAAAAGCACTAAGTTTCATACAAACAAGATTACAACATAAAGATTATTCAAGAAACAAGTTTATAACTACTATTACATAAACTACATTAAACATAAACTAACATCAGCTCATAACTTGCAAAATGATCAGAATACATGTTCAAGAACAAGGAATCGAACCATAAACAAGCAAGGAATTGACCGGTTGGAACGGTTATGCTTCCACTCGATCTTTAAGCTTCAAATGGGTCTGATCAGGACTGCTTCGGAACCCAGAAACATGGAGAAAAACCCAACACTTGAACCAGTAGCGAATGGCTGTATTTATAGGAGATTTCTTCATCGGCACGGTCGTGCCATTGGTGGCACGGTCGTGCGGCAGGTGTTGTCGGGTGACGTCAGTTTCAGCGATCCCGAGTCAGCCAAGTGGACTAGTGGACAAGTTGCCTAGGTCATCAGATTGGCACGGTAGTGCCGCTGGTGGCACGGTAGTGCCGCGTCATCAGAAATGTTGGTCAGAAACCCTGGTCAAGCCTTGGCACAGTCATACTTCGGGTGGCACGGTAGTGCGGCCCGAGAAACAGTTGGCACTCCTGATCGCACTGGCAGTGCTTCCGAGATCGGAGCATCGGCACGGTAGTGCCGGTGGATGGCACGGTCGTGCCGGTGGATGGCACGGTCGTGCCACACCGGGCAGTCATCAGATTTTTGCCATTTTCGTTAGAAATGCATCAGAATTTGTCCGTTTTCATCAGAATTTTCCTTTATGCTCTTTTTAAGACCTGAAAATATAAAAGTACCGGATTTGGTACCTAAACATCGTGTTTTCAGTTAAAAATGCTTAAAACGGAAGTGTTTTGGGGTATAAAAACATGTATAATTTAACGTATATCAGTCGGCTCAATATACATTGACCGACAAAGGAATTTGAAATGGCGAATCCGAACCATTCCGATGGGGTGCATTTGAGAAATATGGAACTTATAATATGCAAGGATTTCAAGGAAAAACCTTGTCACCGGCAATCGAAAGTTTCCTTCAGCAAAATAATCCAAGAACAAGGTAATATACCCGGCCGGAGCATCTGTCGCCGTCTGACCCTCATCGGGTATCGAACACCCCAACTATCAGGGAACCTAAAATTTCAAACCATGCTGTCGAACGTCTCTCCAGACCACTTCAATGGTGGAAGACCGGCATACATCTCTTCGGAAGAATCTTCGTGACGTTCTCCGGTAGACATAAGGCAAGAAATTTGCAATTTTCTTCAAATGGACACTAGGGAAGAAAAAGGAGATTCAAAGAGCAATACTATCAAAAGAAGGCAATGAAAGGGTTTATATACCCACCGCCATCAATGACCTAGAAAACCGTAATAGCCCTTTTTTCGGAGAAACACGGTTATTGAAGCGTCAGGAGCGAGTGGGGGAAAACAGTACGAGCTCACGCGTGTGTGTAAGCCACGTTGACGACGTGCATTTAAGACAGCTGACAAGTGACAGCCTGTCACCCAAGCTGTCACACGTCAACAGTCACCATCATACCTTACACCTGCCAAGAGTCAAATTTTTCAAAATTTGAAATCATGAGCATTTCAACTTGAAGTATCTTCGACAAGAAGATGCCGCATATTTCGCGCCAAATCTTCCAAAAGCAAAAAGCGCACACCCCATTTTTATATAGTCCAGTGCTCCACTTACATACATAAGAGCAACACTGGACTGGGGGGACTTGAAGGGGTATGGTCCCAAAAACCTCGCGCAGGCGTGATAGACCATACCACAACCTCATCACAATAAACATTTTCAAACAGAACCCTGCGCGGCTGCGCACCGGTTCTAAACAAAACAGAAAGCAATCTTCAATAACTGTGCACCAGAGAAAGGTCAGAACCAAAGATCAACTAACACCCCTGCGCGGACTCGCGCAAGGATAAAGTTAAACTTAAAGATTGAATACCTAAACATCTCTGCGCGACAGGAACCATGACTTAAACAGAAGCATTCCTTTTTTGTTGTAACAAAATCAACATGTGGCAAGAACATGAAGGGTTACAGCTGTAAACCTTTTAGAAAACTTCATCGTGCACAGCCAGTCAGTTACAACTGAATGATGATGTGGCATCATCCTGGACGCCCATCTCAATCACGATGATGGCACTAACTTGGAGAAGGATCCACTTGAAACCACTTTCCACGTGGCATTCCCCTAGCCGTTGATCACACTCCCGATCCGTGTGCTTGAACGGACGTTAATGATCAACGGAAAAGCCAATAACTGCTTACGGAAAATGCTTTCCGTTATTATTTCCATCAACAGACTTTCCCTCCAAAACCCGGCTATAAATAAGATGAGTCAGGTATGATTTCTCAAGTTACATTCACTTCACTTTCACCACCTCTTCTTCTTCATTGAGATCTGTACTTATTCTCACGCCAGAGGGTGGTCACGGAGAGAACCCCCATTCTCCCTGTGGCGAGTCTAACGGCTGTCTGTTTTGCAGATATCGTCAGAGAAGAAACTCAATCCAATCCTGAATCAGACGAGAGGAACAACCCCTTTTATGCAGAACTAAATCCCTGGTCCGATTGGTTCCGGTCATTCGAACCACTGTTTCTTCACTAATGAAAAAAACTCGGATGAATTCCCTCCAAAAACACCAGCTCTAATCAACTACAACCTAGCCCTAATTATTTCCATTTATTATATATAATAGAAATATGTAATAGATTTTACTTAACAAATTCAATATTTATAATCATTGCATGCAAAGGTGAATATCAAGATTCATAGGTATATTATTATTAGTTTTAGTATACATGCCATTTTTAAATAATCTAATGTAATACTTATAATGAATAATTTATTTAAGTATTTCTTTAACTTGGTTGAATCCATAGGCACACCCACACGCATGACACCTTTCCCACTATTGCACGTGATGAGATATCCTCTTTTGTTAGATCATACAGAATGAAGGGTTTAAAAAGGGGGCGTGAAGCGACATATGACAGCCACATCAGTAAGTGTCAGAAAAGTGGCGTGATACAAAAAAGCGAAAGTAGAACGAAACGTGAAAGAGTGACATAAAACGATACGTGGCATACATTCTTTGTTTTTATTTTGTATTTAAAAAAAATCTATAAGAAATCTAATTAAATTTAAATAAAAATCATAAACGTTAATTAGATAAAAAACATAAATTAAAAAAATACATAAAGTTAAAACATACATTAAGTTATATAAAATTACATAAAGTTAAAAATTACATAAACCATCGTCTTCGTCAACGTCGTTTCATGAAACCTTCCAAATGTGTTCAAACAAATACGCTCGAAGGTTGTGATGTGTAACACTGTCATAATTATCCCTTTCGTTCGCTTCTATCTTTTTATCACTTATTTCTACACTACTTGGTTAACTCCCCTCCTCATAGTACTCGCAAATGGCGTCTCTCATTCTCTAAAATCATGTTACGTAAAATAATGCACGCATACGTTACATTTTGAATTTTGGGTTTTTTCCATAATCCTACACGGCATCCTCAAAATGTGTCATCTTTTCTACAAAACACCAAACGCTCGTTCGACATCTTTTTATGCTACCATTTGAGCACCATTAAACTTAGTTATCTTTTCGTTTAATGTTGTACCCCTTGTAAATAAATTTACAAACACGACATAATTCGGTATATACCATCTGTTAGATAATAACCTGTCAGTTGGTTGAAGCATCTTTCATAAATCACAATTGATGTTGCCCTTGGATCCATGTATACCCTATCAATGGGGGAGCCTTCCAACTCAGCTTCCACGATGATGGGTCTTTCTAACTTGTTGTTGGGATCAGTTAGGGGAAAACATATGCATTGTTGGTTCCAAGACGACATTCGTCTCCCCTTTTCCTCTTGTCCATCTTTTACCCATACCATGTTGACACCGGCTTATTTCTTTCCATCCTTCTTGTCTTTGATGTCCTTCACCAAGTGAGCTAGTTCACCCGTTTTTGTAACACCCCAAAACCCGAATGTCTATACTCGTTAAATGTTCTAATATGGTACATCAAGAAATAATAACTAGGTTATTTATCCTAGTTAAAAAGTATGGTAGAAACAATTAGAGAACAAGAGTTGTGCCAATTATAAATAAGAGAGGGAACATGAGGGACTAAGATTGCCAAAATTGAGTATGAGTTTTATTAAAACAAGAATTCTCACACACACTGGGTGTGTGTGCGTGAGTTCAAGCAGGAGGGAGAAAGAATGGGTGTAAACCCTAGATCACAAGAAGCTTCAAATTGACAAGGAGATTAGTCTCAAATCCGATGCATGAACTCGTTTTCTTGATAATCTAGCCCTAGCAAACATGTGGTAAGTTGTAATTTAAGATTTGATGATATTGTAAGGAGTGGGTTATGATCAATCCACGAAATTGTATGAAATTAAGCATGATTATGTGTTAACATCATCATAGGGAACATGTATTATGCATAATTTTGACTAATTTGATGTTTAAGGATGTAAACCCACTAGTGGGTGATTAGGATGACATGGGTGTTCATCATGTCCAATTCTTGTTGAATATTCATGAATTATGTTGTGTTATGATGAACTATTGTTAGATGAATTGAAAGAAATATGGTGTTGATGTTTATGTGTGAATGATACTTTATGATTAGTAGGAAGTATTTGATGAATGATACATGAAGTTGGAAGATCATGCATAAGTTAGTTGTAAATTGTGCATTGAAAGGTGTACGCACACCAAGTGTTTGATGAAATGCTTAAGTGACAATTAAATGGGGAATTATATGCAAGTTGTGAGTAAATAAGTTTTAGAAAATGATAATGAAGTAGTTGTTAGCTAACTAATATGTGAAGTGTGTTTTAGATGGAGTTCATGTGGAAATCTGAATAATTATGATGATATGGTAGAAGCATGTATTAGGAGTTTGTACTCTATGCTGGAAGATATTGTACACCCCATGCGTGTAGTTGATATGATGATACGGATACATGAGGATAAGCCGAAAGTTTGTATGATTAACTGTTGACTTTTAAAAGGTCAACTACGCATAAGAAGCATGATTTGGTTTGTTGTCACAAAGGTAGAATTATAGGAAGTGGTATGATACATGTTATGTTAATATGCGTTATTTGCGATGACATGATGAATTTCATGAGTGTGAAAGGATATGAATTGGATTATATGTCATATGCTTGTTAGTTGTGACTAATGAAAGTTAAGTGTGAAATATGGGATTGATATGATTGTTATCATGTACAAAAGAGTATGCTAATGATAGCGTGATTTCGATGACATGAAAGTATAGGAATCATGCGGAGATGGACTCAAGCGCGAAAGGCTAACGGGTCAAGAAGAGGCGTGGAAACGGATGCGAACACGGATGCATGAGGTAAGTGATTTCCGTAATCACTTCTTAGTTGTTTATGTAAAGATATGTGTTAGTTAACTAAAGTATGATAATTGAGGATTTATAAGGATGGAGGTTATGAATCGATGATTTTCGTTAAGTAAATATAACGAATCAAAGATGGGATTGTTGTTATATCGGAATGAAGGGTAGTAAAGGGTTACGGTAGGATAACCGGGTAACGTGTATGATTTGCACATAAGTGCGCTAGTTAGTAAACGGAGGTACGGATAAGTAGTCAAGGGACTTAGTTGTAAGTTATGACTGATGGGTAAGCAATTTCATGAATAAAACTTTGTTTGACATGGTTGGTTTTAGTATAATCGAATAAATGAATGAAATAATGCATAACGGGGATCGGGTGTGGAAATCCCAAGTACGAAACTCCGGACAATGTAAAAGTATCATGGTAGTAATGTTCATGCAAGTTTTGAGCTAAAACAAATGAGTTGTGTGATGAAAACAAGAATGGGTAAAATTGTCCGAAAATGAAAATATAGGCGTAAATGCATAAGTTAGGAATTTCCTTAATCCGGATGAGGGATTTTAAGTTCATATGATAGAATATGAATTTACAAGCATGTAGGAAGAAACGGGAGGTTAAACGGGTAAACGGTTCAAAAGTTACGTGCGTACGGACGACGAAACGTATCTGCAGAAAACTGCAAAAACTAGAGGCCGTCGCCGACGGGTAGGGGACCCGTCGCCGACGGGCAAGGGAAAACCACTTTTTTTGCTGACGGGTTAACACACTGCCGACGGGTTAAATGGCCCGACGGGCATATCTACAACCCGTCGCCGACGGCTTGAAGCCCGTCGGCGACGGGCACTTATTTGTAAGCTTTTATTTTTCGCGTCTGGTGTTTCCGGTTGACCCGTAACGTGTCCTGGTGCTCCGGTTTTCGACCCGGTAGCATGTAAAGCTCCCGAAAAGCTCCTTAACTTTGTCAAACCTGCATAAACGCAAATCTAATTAAAAGTAGGTCGTTCAAGAGCTAAGACTCATATGAAATCATAAAGTTATATGATTACGAGCACCGGTTTTTAACCACGCATCAATCCTTAGATATTTATGGGCTATAAATCAAAGTTTAAGTCCCATGTAAATATCGTATGAGTATGTGAGAGGTATGCAAGATGTGTTACGTGTATGTAGATGCGTATTTATGTATATATGAAAATACGTATGATGGCATGTATGTACGTAAAGATGTAGGAAAGGTATGCACCTATGCAAATGTGTATGTATGTACGTATGTATGTAAGTATGTATGCAGGATTGTATAAAGTATGTATGAGTGTATGCACGCACGTAAGTTGTAGGAAAGATATGTACGTTTTTATATAAAGATATATATGAATGTATGCATGTATGTAGAGATGTATGAATGTAGATACTTACGAAGCGTACTTATGTATATATGAAGATGCGTATGATAGTATGTATATATGTGAAGGCATAAGGATGTATGTACGTATGCAGGTGTGTATTTATGTACATATGAAGACACGTATGAGTGTATGCATGCATGTATTGAGTGTTACGCAGGTATATTATTGAAGGCTCACAAGAGAATGAATACGCGAATGATATGCTTAAAAATGAGGGAGAAGCTGAATGGAAAGCGTACATGTATTGTATTCTTGTTTATATCTTGTATACTAATGTGTTGAATGTATGTGGTAATGCAGGTTGTACGGATAATGAGCGATTATCACGAGGATTAGAGATCGAAGACCGAGTCACTAGAGAGATTGTACGGGGACGTTGAATGTAAAATGTAGAAAACGTAAGCTATGTTTTTAATTAGTAAATAAGAGGATGATGGATTTATGAATAAGATTTATGTTAAAGTTAAATTTGAAATAAGTTGAGGTATTTATAATGAAAGAAATTTTATGGCACGAATTTCCGCTGCGACTTTTTGTCAAATACGAATTAGGGTCTAACAAGTTGGTATCAGAGCCCTGGTTTGAGAGAATCAAGTGTAAGAAGGTAAGTGCTTGAACTCAAACCTGTGTGCTCTTGTGTTAAGAAACCCGTACAACCCAAGACTCGGTCAAGATCCAAAGGTAAAAGAGAATGTAAGTATGTGCTTATGTATACGCATAAAGAAACTGACGGTTTTGTATATGCAAGGTAAGTATAAGCGTCTGAAGAGGATGATCCGCGAGTGCGGTCAATTACCGACACCAAGGCATGAAATAAGATAAAGTTAAGGTGCGTAAATTTAATATGTCGGTATATGAAATAGTAAAATGCATTAAGGGAAGAAAAATGCTAAATGAAGGACCATGATGGCATAGTAAACATGTTTTGAAAAATGATACACGTGCCGAAACCAAATTCTTCGGACATAAGGTGACAATTACACGAAGACACGAAACTAGTATGTGGATTGTGTACCTGGCCAGTACACGTGAAGCATATGACGTTCGTGGGACCGTGATAATTGATACAGGTATGTCCGTTAGAATTAAGTAGTAGGTGGACGTGAGGGTGAAGAGGAATGTAAGACTCTCAAGAATGAGAGTATGATATGCTATACTAGAATCCGCGAGACGGATTCGAAGTATGATATGCTATGCTAGAATCCGCGAGACGGATTCGAAATATGATATGCTATACTAGAATCCGCGAGACGGATTCGAAGTATGATATGCTATGCTAGAATCCGCGAGACGGATTCGAAATATGATATGCTATACTAGAATCCGCGAGACGGATTCGAAGTATGATATGCTATGCTAGAATCCGCGAGACGGATTCGAAATATGATATGCTATGCTAGAATCCGCGAGACGGATTCGAAATATGATATGCTATACTAGAATACGCGAGACGGATTCGAAGTATGATATGCTACGCTAGAATCCGCGAGACGGATTCGAAATATGATATGCTATGCTAGAACCTGCGAGACGGATTCGAAACATGAAATGCTAAGCTAGAATCCGCGGGACGGATTCGAAACATGAAAGAAGTTAAAGTATAAATGAAATGTCTGAAACCGTTAGATGGATTCAAACATAGGAGGTACGAAAGGTATGAATGATGTGTTCGAATCCGCGAAACAGATTTAAGATATAAAGGACGGAACTAGTCTATATAAGAATAAGTCGATAGCTTGACCATGTGTGCGTCAAATAAGTCACATAAGTAAATGTAAAGCAAATGAACAAAAGAATAATGAGAATGAAAATATCCGAATGCGTAAGTAACGAAAGGATATGTATGGTACAAATAACTAAATAAATGTGGAACGATGTTAACTATGAAGGTAAGCACGTAGGTGTGACTATAAAAAGGTAGTTTTGTTGTGATAACAAAACAAGGGTTAAATGTTATGCAATGCGTCTATAGAATGGAATCTTAAGGGATGAGATGAAGGTATTTAATCTGTTATAAAATGATCATATGAAGGTAAGCATTATTATAAGTTTGAATAAGTGTGTATATTAACCTGTTATTAACGGGTCAAAGAAAATAAGAATGTTATATGAAAGTATGCCAGGGAAAGTACAGCCTTGTTTAGAAGAGGAAGCCAATTGCATGAATGATTATGAAATGAGTTAGGATGATTACTTATGAATGTGATGAGGGTGTTAAGTCAAACATCAATGTGTGTGTGTGTAGAGGAAATGAGAAAGGTTTCGGGGACGAAACCTTATTTAAGGGGGGTAGACTTGTAACACCCCAAAACCCGAATGTCTATACTCGTTAAATGTTCTAATATGGTACATCAAGAAATAATAACTAGGTTATTTATCCTAGTTAAAAAGTATGGTAGAAACAATTAGAGAACAAGAGTTGTGCCAATTATAAATAAGAGAGGGAACATGAGGGACTAAGATTGCCAAAATTGAGTATGAGTTTTATTAAAACAAGAATTCTCACACACACTGGGTGTGTGTGCGTGAGTTCAAGCAGGAGGGAGAAAGAATGGGTGTAAACCCTAGATCACAAGAAGCTTCAAATTGACAAGGAGATTAGTCTCAAATCCGATGCATGAACTCGTTTTCTTGATAATCTAGCCCTAGCAAACATGTGGTAAGTTGTAATTTAAGATTTGATGATATTGTAAGGAGTGGGTTATGATCAATCCACGAAATTGTATGAAATTAAGCATGATTATGTGTTAACATCATCATAGGGAACATGTATTATGCATAATTTTGACTAATTTGATGTTTAAGGATGTAAACCCACTAGTGGGTGATTAGGATGACATGGGTGTTCATCATGTCCAATTCTTGTTGAATATTCATGAATTATGTTGTGTTATGATGAACTATTGTTAGATGAATTGAAAGAAATATGGTGTTGATGTTTATGTGTGAATGATACTTTATGATTAGTAGGAAGTATTTGATGAATGATACATGAAGTTGGAAGATCATGCATAAGTTAGTTGTAAATTGTGCATTGAAAGGTGTACGCACACCAAGTGTTTGATGAAATGCTTAAGTGACAATTAAATGGGGAATTATATGCAAGTTGTGAGTAAATAAGTTTTAGAAAATGATAATGAAGTAGTTGTTAGCTAACTAATATGTGAAGTGTGTTTTAGATGGAGTTCATGTGGAAATCTGAATAATTATGATGATATGGTAGAAGCATGTATTAGGAGTTTGTACTCTATGCTGGAAGATATTGTACACCCCATGCGTGTAGTTGATATGATGATACGGATACATGAGGATAAGCCGAAAGTTTGTATGATTAACTGTTGACTTTTAAAAGGTCAACTACGCATAAGAAGCATGATTTGGTTTGTTGTCACAAAGGTAGAATTATAGGAAGTGGTATGATACATGTTATGTTAATATGCGTTATTTGCGATGACATGATGAATTTCATGAGTGTGAAAGGATATGAATTGGATTATATGTCATATGCTTGTTAGTTGTGACTAATGAAAGTTAAGTGTGAAATATGGGATTGATATGATTGTTATCATGTACAAAAGAGTATGCTAATGATAGCGTGATTTCGATGACATGAAAGTATAGGAATCATGCGGAGATGGACTCAAGCGCGAAAGGCTAACGGGTCAAGAAGAGGCGTGGAAACGGATGCGAACACGGATGCATGAGGTAAGTGATTTCCGTAATCACTTCTTAGTTGTTTATGTAAAGATATGTGTTAGTTAACTAAAGTATGATAATTGAGGATTTATAAGGATGGAGGTTATGAATCGATGATTTTCGTTAAGTAAATATAACGAATCAAAGATGGGATTGTTGTTATATCGGAATGAAGGGTAGTAAAGGGTTACGGTAGGATAACCGGGTAACGTGTATGATTTGCACATAAGTGCGCTAGTTAGTAAACGGAGGTACGGATAAGTAGTCAAGGGACTTAGTTGTAAGTTATGACTGATGGGTAAGCAATTTCATGAATAAAACTTTGTTTGACATGGTTGGTTTTAGTATAATCGAATAAATGAATGAAATAATGCATAACGGGGATCGGGTGTGGAAACCCCAAGTACGAAACTCCGGACAATGTAAAAGTATCATGGTAGTAATGTTCATGCAAGTTTTGAGCTAAAACAAATGAGTTGTGTGATGAAAACAAGAATGGGTAAAATTGTCCGAAAATGAAAATATAGGCGTAAATGCATAAGTTAGGAATTTCCTTAATCCGGATGAGGGATTTTAAGTTCATATGATAGAATATGAATTTACAAGCATGTAGGAAGAAACGGGAGGTTAAACGGGTAAACGGTTCAAAAGTTACGTGCGTACGGACGACGAAACGTATCTGCAGAAAACTGCAAAAACTAGAGGCCGTCGCCGACGGGTAGGGGACCCGTCGCCGACGGGCAAGGGAAAACCACTTTTTTTGCTGACGGGTTAACACACTGCCGACGGGTTAAATGGCCCGACGGGCATATCTACAACCCGTCGCCGACGGCTTGAAGCCCGTCGGCGACGGGCACTTATTTGTAAGCTTTTATTTTTCGCGTCTGGTGTTTCCGGTTGACCCGTAACGTGTCCTGGTGCTCCGGTTTTCGACCCGGTAGCATGTAAAGCTCCCGAAAAGCTCCTTAACTTTGTCAAACCTGCATAAACGCAAATCTAATTAAAAGTAGGTCGTTCAAGAGCTAAGACTCATATGAAATCATAAAGTTATATGATTACGAGCACCGGTTTTTAACCACGCATCAATCCTTAGATATTTATGGGCTATAAATCAAAGTTTAAGTCCCATGTAAATATCGTATGAGTATGTGAGAGGTATGCAAGATGTGTTACGTGTATGTAGATGCGTATTTATGTATATATGAAAATACGTATGATGGCATGTATGTACGTAAAGATGTAGGAAAGGTATGCACCTATGCAAATGTGTATGTATGTACGTATGTATGTAAGTATGTATGCAGGATTGTATAAAGTATGTATGAGTGTATGCACGCACGTAAGTTGTAGGAAAGATATGTACGTTTTTATATAAAGATATATATGAATGTATGCATGTATGTAGAGATGTATGAATGTAGATACTTACGAAGCGTACTTATGTATATATGAAGATGCGTATGATAGTATGTATATATGTGAAGGCATAAGGATGTATGTACGTATGCAGGTGTGTATTTATGTACATATGAAGACACGTATGAGTGTATGCATGCATGTATTGAGTGTTACGCAGGTATATTATTGAAGGCTCACAAGAGAATGAATACGCGAATGATATGCTTAAAAATGAGGGAGAAGCTGAATGGAAAGCGTACATGTATTGTATTCTTGTTTATATCTTGTATACTAATGTGTTGAATGTATGTGGTAATGCAGGTTGTACGGATAATGAGCGATTATCACGAGGATTAGAGATCGAAGACCGAGTCACTAGAGAGATTGTACGGGGACGTTGAATGTAAAATGTAGAAAACGTAAGCTATGTTTTTAATTAGTAAATAAGAGGATGACGGATTTATGAATAAGATTTATGTTAAAGTTAAATTTGAAATAAGTTGAGGTATTTATAATGAAAGAAATTTTATGGCACGAATTTCCGCTGCGACTTTTTGTCAAATACGAATTAGGGTCTAACAGTTTTGACAGCTTCTTCTATTCTTTTCTTCAGTTAGAAGCAATCATTAATGTGATGCCATGTGTCATTGTGGAAAGCACAGAACTTACTTGTGTCTTTCCTACTTGAAGGCTTGGTGAGAGGTCTAGGAGGTCTGAAGCTGTACATGACATCTTCGGCTGACAATATCTCTTGAGGTGTCTTGGTTAGGGTAGTGAAGATGTGTTTTTCTTTCCCGTGCCCTTTGTGTGGACGTGGCGACCTTCTCCTCTCATTGAATCTTTTTTCTCAGTATGGTCTGAATGGTCATTTGTCCACGAAGGGCTGGAACCTAGGCCTCTTCGTTGAGGGAGCGTGTTCCCTACAGCTTCCTTGTTCTCTTTTCTTAGCAGCTTGTTTTTCTAAAGCTTCTTCACCCTTTAAAAAGGATTGTGCTCTTTCGAAGGCTTCCTCCATGGTTTAAGGATGGTTTTCGTGGAATCTTCTGAGGAGCTTCTTTGTTTTAATGGCATTCATGAAGGCAGTGACCCTCATTTTTTTAGTTGCCCCGCTATACGTCAAGCCCTCTTTTTTGAATCTATCCATGAAGGTTGGAAGGTTCTCGTGGTCCTTTTATTGGATCTGGTGCATGACTGTGGTATCCCTTGGACATCTTCGTTGAGGGGTGAAGTTGGTAAGGAAGCTCTTGTATAAATCATTAAACGAGATTATGCTTCTTGGAGGTAACCCACAGAACCATAGACGGGCAGGTCCAATGAGGGCTGCATGAACATGTGGCAGCACTCAGCATTGTTCCATCATTCAACGGTAGCATCTCTAGTGAACACTTGGAGATGGTCTTTGGGATCTTCCATGCCGTCATACGTTTTGATGTTCGAAGTCATCTTTATCTTGGTCTGGAAGACGTAGTTAGCTATCTCGTCAGAGAAGCATGATAAAGAGCTTGGCTTGTAAGGCATGGAAGGGACGTCAAGGTTCGTGCCTGCCCCAGCTATACGTGTGCCAGGCTGGCCCAAGGCAGCCTGCCAAGTGGGATTTCCTGCTAGCTGTTGACTGAAATGGGCTAGACAGGCAGTTAAGTGAGGCAGGGGTGTTCGGCGCAGGGGAACCTACGATGGTGTAAGTTGGTGGTTGCAGACTTGTAGTTACTGCAACACTAGCCAAAGGTAGCGACCTGAGAGCTTCTCCAAAGGAGGTTCATGTCGGAGGGGTGTTGGTTGACTTAGCATGAGAAGCTGCTCAACAGTGAACTCTAGGCTTCTTGGTGGAATATAGGGGGAGCCATGATGTGTACCCCTTTGTCCAAGGGAACCATTCGATATGAGATAAGGAATGGGGTTTGGACTTGTTGTAGCACGGCTGACACTTAGGGAAGTGGTTCCACACAAAGGTGGACGCATGGGTGAGAGTGTGATTTCTGATTCATCGTAAGACAAGCAAACTCTCACCCCCTTGTTTCGTTATTCCTGGACATACCCATTCAAAAGCTCCTTTAGCTGAATTATTTCTCACTCCTTCAAGAGTTATCTCCATCGTTTCCACTGGGAAGAGAACCTCACTCGATGAATATGAAGCTACTTGTGTGAGAGGAGGTGTTTGAAACTGTGTAACATCTTGAGACAACGGTTCGACCTCTGGTCCATATGTTTTTGTAGAGTAGCTACCTACCCCTGGTATAGCAGGGGAGCCAGAGGCAGGTAATGGACTTTTGGGATTATCTTTCGGAGGAGGATCCTTTCCGGCCATTAGTAAGATTGTAACTTAGAAACAGGGACTGGACTACTGGAATTTTCTATTCTAAGTTACGCAGCCCCACGGTGAACGCCACTTGTTAAAACAACAAGAGTATGACAGGGGGGAGGTCCAGGATCCACTCCAAATGATAGCTTCCTCGTTAGGATCTACATTCAAAGAACACCGTTAGTCTTAACGCGAGAGGTGGTCTCCCGCGTTTGGACTTCGGCATGAGAATCAGTTGATTGATCTCAAAGAGTTAAGTATAAAATGTAGATATAAGTTTTAGAGAAATAGAGTAGTGAGAACACGTCATTGTTGCTAGGAAAAGACTCCCTTTTATAGGCAGAGAGGTCTGCCCGGGGAAGCTTCTCGCCAGCTCATACCTTCCACACATGGTAAGGCTTATCTCTGATGAAGTTGCTTGTGTGGATAGCCTTGCCTAATTAGGTAATGTCAAATTTTTATGTCTCTATGTAACTTTATTCACTTTTAAGCAGACTTTGCAGGTTCAAAACTAATGTTTACAGTAACATTAGCTTTAGCTTTCCACCTACAGCTTCCGGCTTTCAATCGCTCACTGAAGTGACTTTGTTTAACTTATGGTTTCAGCTTGCTGAGTGAGTTCTTCGAGGCATCCACGTGATCAATCACTGTCCAGTAATTGATTGAGAAAAATTCATTAGGTTACAATGGTGTACCGGAAGTCTTTGCCATATTTAAGAGTATGATTCCTTTTTGACTTAAAGCATTGCTGGAGGACATTAAATTCCCCTTCTTCGTGTGGAATTTTCTACATATACCGCTCATATTTAATGTTCCTCAAATCCTTATGACAATTCTTAAATACAATTTTAGTTGTGGACCACTTTTTGTTCATCTTGATTGTTCTACATTTATTAACAAAAGATAAATTTTATTTTCCCGTTACAATTCTGATCATCGATGTAAGATAAATATTTTATTTTCCATAAAATATTCAGACAATTATGTCTAAGAAAATGATTTTATAATTATTCACCAATTAATGTATTCCTAATGACACTACCTATTGCTTAAAGGAATTATAGAAAAGTATACTACTTTAGATCAGTTATATAAAATTACTCTAGAATATATTTTTTAATCAGTAACAAATATACTCCATCCTCTTTCTCGCATTAGACAATTTTATTTGCCCAAAGTAATAAGATATCATGAGCCATCATGAAACCTCTTGCGAAACACTAAGGAATATTGTAAACCTCTCATGAACTGCATTATCATCTTCATTTTGGTAGATTACTATGGAAAAGCTGTGTAAGCATATGAGGGGGCGTTTGGTTCGCAGGAATTCAATGGAATTTAAGGGAATCGGAATTTGAATTCCATCTCTTAAGATGTTTGGTTCACAGAATTTGATGGAATTGGAATCTCAATAACCAATCTTCATGTGTTTGGTTGACAATGGAACTGGAACAGGAATTAGGCATGAATTCCTTCAAATTCCTTTTAACTAAAGGAATTCAAAATCCTTCCTATATGTGAAAGAATTAAAGTAAATTCATTGGAATCTTCGACCGTTTCGACCCGCACCGTTTCGACCCATACTGGTTTCGATTCGAAGCATTTCGACCCGTACGTGAACAGTTTCGACTCGTACCGTTTCGACGCGAACGGTTTCGACCCGTAACGTTTCGATGCAAAAGGTTTCGACCCGTACCATTTCGACGCGAACCATTTCGACCCGTACCGTTTCGACCCAAACAGTTTCGAATCAAACCGTTTCGACCCGAACAGTTTCGAATCGAACCGCTTCGATCCGAACCGCTTCGAATCGAACCGCTTCCACCCGAACCGTTTCGACCCGTACCGTTTCGACCCGAATTGGTGGTTGTGGGTGCCGGGGTGATGGATTATAATTCATTTGACAACCAAACACAACAAAAATGGAATTGAGGTTCCAATTCCAATTGGAATGTTTAAATTCCAAATCCAATTCCTTCACATTCTAATTCCTATACAAATTCCAATTCCAATTCCAATTCCAATTCCAATTCCAATTCCAATTCCAATTCCAAATCATTCCGCGAACCAAACGCCCCCTGAGTTTGTTCAAGCGACTTGAAGAACGAATGGTGATATAGCATATATGGTGTGCGAGTTTATCGTTCCAATAAAGAAGTTGCCATAAGTCGTTCTTTTATCTTGGAGTTAAATGTCAGTTTAGTCCCTGTGGTTTGAGCCATTTTAACAGTTTAGTCCAATGGTTTCATTTTTCACATGTGAGTCAAAAAAGGTTTCACTGTTGCCATTTTAGTCCATTGTGTTAGCTTCATCTATTTTCTCTGTTAACGAAAAGGGCAATTCGGTCATTTTATATGAGTGAATTGCCGTTCTAGTTAACAGAATTACATATAAAAATACCACTCATATCACTCAGGCAAGGTTAACAAAAGCATTTAGTTGTTATGCTAGCTCACACCTCCAAAACTTATCATGGATTGATTAAATGATCTCTCTTGATTCATGGATGAATTACGTAATTTTAACGAGGGTGATTTTTGTGTTTTACTTTATACTTTTTAGGTTAGAGTAAAAAAAAATGGTTTTTCTACATATTTCCCCCTTCTAAACTGACTTATTACGTATTTCCAAAAAAAAAAAAAAAAACAATTACATATTTCCCCTTCCTAACTCATATATATTACATATTTGCATATAGAATCGCCCAATGGTGTTGGTGAGTTAGATAAGGTGTAGTATAGGTGGAGGTCATGGGTTCAATCCCCATGGCATGCAAGTTTAGCCATTCAAAAAAAAATATATATTACATATTTCCTCTTTTCATTAAAATTACTCTTAGAATGACTATTTTACCCTTAAAGAACTACTAAATGAATATTTGCATATTTCCCCTATCTCATATCATTAATCAATTACATATTTCCCCAATTTATATAGTATTTCCTCAATTCATTGATTTTAATTTATATCAAAGAATGTTTGCTATATTTTTTAAGCGACCAATTCTCTTTATACTTTTTTTCCATTGTGAAACTTTCATTATACATGGCATGCTGTGCAATTATTCATATTATACTCAGCAAAGTCTGTATTCGAATTACAAATTCAAGTAAAATCAAATAAATTCCGAATAAAGGTAAAACCAATTCAAAACTTAAAGTAGATGCAGGTTTAAAAGAAATATAAATAAAAGTAAAAGGCATATACATAATTTATTGGTAATATTTGTATCTGAGTGTAAGTAAATTAGTACTAAATTAAATTAAAAATAAATAAAAATGCCAAATCATATCTAAATATGTAAAATACAATTTGGTGAAGTGGTGAATTGATAATGACGAATTCAAAGGTTTCTTGTTCTTATGATGTGATTTAAATTAAATAAATAATATTCAAATTGTTAGCAATCAAACTACGAGACGTAATTTAAATCATGAAGCGATAATAAGTTTTTGTTATATAATTTAACTATTTTTTAAATGTTTATTAGTTTTGGGGAAATATTATATAAACTAGTGGGTTACAGCCGCGCGACCCGATTTTGATCCGATATAGCAGTCGAAAGAGAAAACTTACAAAATAAAGTGGTGGTAAGTACAAAAGTATGTCGAGACGTGTTTTATATCGACCGGAAAACTCGATTACAAAAGTACTTAG
This sequence comes from Helianthus tuberosus, assembly GCA_030545235.1. Taxonomy (NCBI): domain Eukaryota; kingdom Viridiplantae; phylum Streptophyta; class Magnoliopsida; order Asterales; family Asteraceae; genus Helianthus; species Helianthus tuberosus. The sequence goes on from CM060393.1 coordinate 153,358,349, forward strand.
AAAGTTAAAGGGTTGTCAGTGTCAATGCTAAAAGTTGAGAAAATACAAAAAAAAAATTATGTCGAAATGTAAGTTAACTTAAGTTTATATCGACACGTAAATAAAAATAAAGATGTAAAAGTCGATTAAAAAGTTAAGAGGTTGTAAGAGTTAATGCTGAAAATTAAAGGTTAAAAGTAAAAAAAAAAGCAAAAAGACAAAAAAAAAATCACTGACTACAAAAGTATTTAGAAAGCTAAAGGGTTGTCAGTGTGAATACTGAAAGGTGAGAAAACACAAAAAAAAATTATGTCAAAACGTAAATAAACTTAAGTTTATATCGACACGTAAATAAAAATAAAGACGTAAAACTCGGTTAAAACGTATTTAGAAAGTTAAGGGGTCGTAATATTTAATACTAAAAGTTAAATTTTAAAAGTAAACAAAAAAACAAAAAGACAAAAAGTTATAGCAGTCGAAAGAGAAAACTTATAAAATAAAGTGGTGGTAAGTACAAAAGTATGTCGAGACGTGTTTTACATCGACCAAAAAACTCGATTACAAAAGTACTTAGAAAGTTAAAGGGTTTTAGTGTCAATGCTAAAAGTTGAGAAAATACAAAAAAAAAAATTTATGTCGAAATGTAAGTTAACTTAAGTTTATATCGACACGTAAATAAAAATAAAGACGTAAAAGTCGATTAAAAAGTATTTAGAAATTTAAGAGGTTGTAAGAGTCAATGCTAAAAATTAAAGGTTAAAAGTTAAAAAAAAAAGCAAAAAGACAAAAAAAAATCACCGACTACAAAAGTATTTAGAAAGCTAAATGGTTGTCAGTGTGAATACTGAAAGGTGAGAAAACACAAAAAAAAAATGTCAAAACGTAAATAAACTTAAGTTTATATCGACACATAAATAAAAATAAAGACGTAAAACTCGATTAAAAAGTATTGAGAAAGTTAAGGGGTCGTAAGAGTTAATACTGAAAGTTAAAGGTTAAAAGTAAACAAAAAAACAAAAAGACAAAGTCAAAGAAAAAAAATTACTGTAGCACTATTCATCCATATGTTATGAATTAATACATATATATATGAATTGGGGAAATATGTAATTGATTAATGATATGAGATAGAGGAAATATGCAAATATTCATTTAGTAGTTCATTAAGGGTAAAATAGTCATTCTAAGATTAATTTTAATGAAAAGGTGAAATATGTAATATATATGAGTTATGAAGGAGAAATATGTAATTGTTTTTTTGTTTGGAGGATACATAATAAGTTAGTTTAGGAGAGTGAAATATGTAAAAAACCTAAAAAAAAAAAGAAGCCAGGTTAGGAACTAAACCGAACCAAATTTTGAACGTATTATGATTGAATCTAGTTTGAACCTGAGTCGAAGTGTAGGGCTGAAAATGATTTGTAACCCTATACATTGAAACCAATGAAACCAGTCAAAACCGATTCTTTTAAAAATAGGTTAGAACCCAAACCAGTTTCATCAAAACCAACCCGATTTTAGCCAAAATCCGGATTTGCAAGTGAAAGGCGGGCTGGTCATGTCCTCTCTACTTTTACCGTACTTAAACTGTGGGGTATGGGGCTTGGGTTGGGGGAAAACGCCCAAGCCACCACCCCTTGGGGCTTGGGTTGGGGCGTGGCCCTTGGGGGCTTGGGTTTGAAGCCGGGCTTGAGATCCAATGTGGCGGCCTCCTATTCGCTGTCCACCGCCAACCCACGCGGTGCACTCACGCCCCGCCATACCCCAAGGACACGTCACTAGGCGGTGGGGGGCTCGAACTCCACATGTCAACTATGCCCCCAACCCAAGCCCCACCATACCCAACGGTATTATGTCAGATATCCAATATTATGAGTATTATCAACTAGTACATACCAGTATTTTTTTAACAGCTAATGATACACAACTTATAATCATTACAAAATTATATCAAATTATCACCTTACCTGAAATTGAACCATAGACTTTCTACAGATAGGCAAAAGGCGCAGCAAGTGAGTAGAAAAATGCCTATAACTATTTTTTAGAATTTAATAAATCCAACGCACGTCAGTAGTGGTAGAGTGGTTGTGGAAAGATATGGTGTTCTTTGTGATCCAAATTCGACTCTCACTCTCCCCATTATTTTCTGCGGCATCCAGGTGAAGGGCGAATACGAGTGGCGCTGGTTCGTCTTGGATGGGAGGCGAAGTTTTACCGATTATTCCACTGTTGTGCCTTCGGGCGGGTGGAGGTCGGGTTTTCGCACATCTAATAGAGCCAAGGGGCTGACGGCGGTGGAGTAGTTGATCTTAGCCACAGCATCCGGTGTCATGATGATTGGCACGTGTTCTTGCGATTAAAAAAAAATCCAATTCATAATCTTGAGCATCCTCTTTCTTAGTTCTTACCCAATGAAATGAAATGAAATTTAGCAAACTCCTTTTGACTCCTTTGACTTCTCTCTCTCTCTCTCTCATCTCTGACACTTCACATGTTCATGCAGACAAACCAAGACCCACATCAAAACAATCATCCCTACACCACATGGAAGTGTAACTGTAAACAAAGACATTTCCTAAATACATTGGACTATTTCATCACCCTTTCTTTATTCATTACTCCCAACGATCGAGACCCACCACACCATTCCAATTTACATCTCTCTTTCTAAATCAGCAATACCCACTTCAAAATTCTGTTCTCATCTGATGTAAAAATCTCTGACTATTGTCACCTGTTACCAAGATTTCACAGCAGAAAGAAAACCCAAAAAAGTTTTGTTTACATTATTAGCATGTTTCCTTGTTCTTTGGAAGCAATGGGCTTTTGGTTTCAAGTGATTGTTTGGTTGCTTTGTTGAAGAACAACAATGACTGCAAGGATTTTGCATTCTTTGAGTGAGGATAATACTGATTTGCAGAAGCAAATTGGTTGTATGAGTGGTGTTTTTCAAGTGTTTGATCGGCACCAGATTGTTTCCGGAAGGCGGGTCTCGGATTGCAGTCCGAAAAGGCTTCATTCGGGTAAGCCTCAATGTTTTGTAGTGTATGTTTGTTTTTATAAGATGTGATATAACATAATTGTTTGTTTAATACCATGATACTATACAACCACATGAGCACCTGTTCCTATGTCAACCAATATCTTCCGTTTTACTAGGGCTGGCAAATCGTGTCTTATTGGGTTTAACAGGTCTCTGACGACGCGAATGACATAAGTATTAAACATGAATACAACTTGTTTAACTACGTTATATCTCATGTCTATAACACAGTTGTATATTTTATGTACAAAGTTGAAGAAATGATAGATCGTAGCCTCCTAATTATATTTATTTTAAAAAAAGTAAAAAACCAAATAGTGTACTTTTTCAGTAAACATGTTTAATCATGTCTTATACATATATCTATTATCAGCCCTACGTTTTACCATAGTAACCATGGCTCTTTGGGTTATCTGTATCAACTAGTATTGTCCGTTTTACCTACCATGAGCTCACGGCTCTTGTTGGTTACCTCGGGTGGACATCATACAACCACAATAGGATTTGGTTCTTTGTCAATCATAGTAACCAGCTCTATTGCTATCATGTATGTATCTCAACATCAAATTTTACTTTATCTTATGTAGGTAGTCCACACTTTGACTATGGAACGCCTGAACGCGAGTCAAGTAATTCATACGAGAGACCATCCGTTTTTGTACACGACAAGAACAGGACATCAACAGAATCATCTCGAGACTCTTTCTCATCAATGTCACGCTCGTCTTCATTCTCATCTTTGGATTGCAACATTAATAAAACAACTCATCAAGAACCCAAACAAACTATGTTTCCAACGACCCCTTCAAGGGACTCTCTAACACGCCAATCTTGTCAAGGTGTTGACTTTCGAGGCGTTGTCAAAGATTCAATGTACAGACATAATCGTACAGTCAAAGATAATGGACCTGACCGTCTAGTGGATTATAGAGCATCACTTGATGCACTTGCTAAGTCTCAAGAGTCCAGTTGGTACTATAATGAACCTAGACAACTTTCTACATCTAAATCTTACCAACTTAGAGACGGCTCGTCGTTATCAGTACCGAAAGACTGTCCAAGGTTTTCTTATGATGGGTGGGAAACAAACCGTTTGTCTCCGAAAAGTAATGATGCCAGTTATGCTGACCGAGGCCCGCTTCAGTCACGACCACATAGTGTTGTAGCCAAGCTGATGGGCTTGGACGCTTTTCCCGATTCTTCATCAGCCAACCAAAAGGAATCAGGTTTGACCCTGACTTCTGGAGTTGAAAATGCAAATACTGTCGGGCCAATCAAAATGCATACTTGTTCAAGAATTTCACCGTGGAAGCAACGTGACGGTGCTAGAAGTCCTCAGAGGCCGGTTACTCGTGCTATGAGATCACCAACTATAATCCATAGCCCGTTTTCGTCTGTTTACAGTGAAGTTGATAAAAGACTCAAGGATCTTGAGTTCACAGAAACTGGAAAGGATCTTAGAGCTCTTAAACAGATATTAGAGGCAATGCAGTTAACAGAAACCCGGAAAGAAGGAATGTTGAAAAGGCAGCCTGTTTCTACTCAAAATGAACACCGTCAATACCGTAGGGAATTAAACAATGTAAGGGCTTATGAATCACCTATTGTCATCATAAAGCCCGTTAATGATTTCTCGATTGGTGACCGAAAGATTTTCAGGAGTAATAGTCCTAAAAGTACACTCAGAGAGAATACGGTCAATGATACTGCTATCAAAAGTGGAGGAAGACAAACAAGGACTACACCGGGTTTGACCAAACAACAGCTGAAGAAAGAAAGTGCTACAACTTCAGGCAAGAGCTCGGGATCTATCGGCCCAAGATTACCGCAGAAGAGGCATGAGTTGGAGAGGCGGTCACGGCCCCCAATGGATTCTGGTAAATTTAGAAAACAGTCGGCCAAACAGGTTTCAGAGTCGAGTTCCCCTGCTGGAAGAAGGTCAAAGTATTCTAACATTCGGCAAAACGATGGGCAACACCATGACTTAAAGGGCGAATCAAAGAAGATGAGTTACAGAGAAACTCAAGTGTCTCATGAAGTGGTCAACATTCCTGAGTTTTCTGAAGAAACTGATAACATGCAGAGTCCTATCTCAATGCAAGAGGTGGGTTCAGCCCATTTAATTTACTTAGCATGTTAGTTATGGACATTAAAACAATACTACTATAGTAATAATCTAAATATATTAATAAAAAGTGTTAGGAGGTTGTATGCATAAAAAATAGACTTCCAGAGACTTTCAACCATTGGCGGACCTAGGTTATGCCCAAGGTGGGCGGGCGCACCCCTTGAAAAAAAAAAATTAGTGTATATTTTAGGCAAAAAACCCGACCGCACCCCTTGAAAATATGCTTGAGCCACTCATTCGCACCCCCAGCAAATAATTCCTGGGTCCGCCAACCCATACCCCTTGTAGATATTTTTATTTGTTCGAGATAAAAACAATCCGAATCGAGCCGTTTTTCAGGAAATGGGTCAGAATTAGCACCTTTAAGTACATGCATCAATTTTCAAATGTCTAATTGCTCTTTATATATTTTTTTGTTTTCTAGAAATCAACTTTACTTGTAAGGGATCAAGAATTACTTGGCCCGGAATATCCAAGTCCAGTTTCTGTTCTTGATGATGGTATTTATTCGGAGGATTCGCCTTCACCTGTGAAACACAAGCTGAAGACATTGAAAGGTACAAATTATCGTTCTTTCGACCCGTTAGACCCATTGACCTCTTATATTACCCTCTAGACTCTTCATCGTTAAAACATAACCTGGAGCGACCCGTTCATTTGTAAATGGGTCAAAATTGCCACCTCCAGTGATATGTAACTTGGACAGTTTTGAGTGTCATATGCTAATGGTTTGATAAACTCACACTAGTTGTATTCACAGATGACGCCGATCAAGGGATTAAAGATGAATGGCAAGCACCAGATGTCATTCCTGACACACTATCTTCGGGTATTACCTCTAAAGTTAACCTCAAAAAGCTACAAGACATTGAGCATTTGGTTCAAAAACTCACAAGGCTCAGCTCGGGTCACAATGAAGCACACACAGATTACATTGCATCTCTCTGTGAAAACACAAAGGCCGATGACATGTATATTTCCGAGATTCTGTTATCTTCAGGGCTCCTACTCAGAGACCTCGGTTCAAACCTCACAACTTTCCAGTTCCACTCTTCGGGCCACCCGATTAACCCGGAATTGTTTTTAGTATTGGAACAAACCAAATTCAGTTATTTAACCAAACAAGAACCCAATGCACCCAAAAAGATCATCAAAAAGGAAAGAAATCATAGGAAGCTTATTTTCGATGCCGTTAATGAGATTCTTGCAGGGAAGTTAAATTCAAATCTACCGGTGCCTTTCCAAATGTCTTTTAAGCTCGTTAAAAAGACGTCTATCACACAGAAGCTTTTGAGGGAACTATGTTTGGAGATAGAACAGTTACAAGTTCAAAATAAGAAAGAAGATAAGTTTAGAAGAGGAAGACGACGGGATGAAGAGTGTTTTGTGGGAGGAAGTATTAAACCGCGGAGAAAGTTGGACTGATTATGATGGTGAAATACCAATTATTACATTGGACGTTGAAAGATTAATCTTTAAAGATTTGGTTAATGAAGTTGTGTTGGGTGAGGCTGCTGATGGTAGGCGAATAAAGCCCGGAAGACGTTGCAGACAACTGTTTTCGAAGTAGTGTGTTCATTGTTTCCTCTGCTGCTTTGCTTCACATAATTTTGTTGATCGTTGTGTACTTGTCGGTTTTCATATATAGCATGTAAGAGTATAAGAATCTAGAATGTAACACCATTGTATCAACTTGAATGCAGTTAACATTTACGTACATGAATGCATAGGTTGATGTTAATATTTTGATGGTTTATGAAATCAGCTTGCATTTAAGGTCATGATGATTATGTAAATCGTAAAAACAATGGAAACTACAACTTATTGCTTCAGTGTGAGTGATCTTTACTATAAATCAAACCCGCTGTTCAATGAAGCAATGTGCTTTGGGTTTGTAACGAATCGGTTCTTAAAATACACAAGTGGTGATAAACGGGTTGAATTTGCTGTGTTTTTAAATATTTTAAGAACTGGAAATAATGCTCTAACTACTTAATAATGTGACATAAGAGAGTAACTTTTTGGTGTGTAAAAGTCTTAACAAGGCACATTTTGTCTATATATATATACAAACAAAATAGTGATTGTTTAGAGTTTAGACTTTAGAATAATCATTATATGATACAAACTAGTGTTACATCCGCGCTCCGCGGCGGAGGCGACTCGATTTTTAACAAATTTTAAATGGATACGTAGATGCAATGGTAAAAATAACGTTAATAGCAAAAATTCGGTCGATAAAACATTGTATATTAAAAGTTATAAGAATAAACAAAATATACGCAAAACTAATAATAATAATAATAATAATAATAATAATAATAATAATAATAATAATAATAATAATAATAATAATAATAAACTAAAGCTTTAAAAAATTGGAAATCTACGCGGTGGGAATTATATCTGTATCGGTTTGGTCGGTTACGGTACCGACACTTGCTATAACAAACGAAAGAGAAACAAAAAAAATAAAGTTTTAATATGACCAAAAGGATATTGAGACGTGTTTTATATTAATCGAAAACAATAAAAACAAAGACCGGTACCCGTACCCGTACCGACATTTAGCTGGTATTGGTTCAATTCATTTCATTACCTATACGATACCAACAAGCAATCGTTAGTATAACTAACGAACACAAGTTATTTAAAGTATAAATATGCGATTGAAGATTGAACCTTAAAAAACAAAAGAAAAAACCTAAAACAACCCAAAAAACAAAAGAGGAAAAGAGAAAACTATTGTAGCAAACCCATGTTGTAACTTGATCATTACCTATACAATATCAACAATCGATATAACTAACGAACGCAAGTTATTTAACGTATAAATACGCGATTGAATCTTAAAAAAACAAAAGAAAAAACCTAAAACTAAAAAAAAAACAAAAAAGAAATTACTGTAGCAACCCATGTTGTGATTTGATATATATAATAATGTGTTAGTTACAACACTATTTCTATATAATTGTAGCTAGAAAACAATTTAATTCCTTTGGGATATGTATTGTATAAACAACTAGTTGATGCCCTGTTCGCGTTGCGGGGCGATGGCCGAATAATTCTCAATCAATCAAAGAAAACACTACTATAATTTTGCTAGGAAAAAAATGTAAAACGATATTTTTCGGATCAGGGCAAAACTGTAATTTTTCAGGACTAATGAGCGAGTGTTAGGCGGCTCCTTGACACGGGAAAAAATTAAATCGAGTCAACCAATTAAAAAAAATTGTTTTCTATTTTTGTTAAAAAAAACTAAAACGATTGGGAAAACGTAATTTTTAACTGAGGGCGAAATCATAATTTTAATTCGGTGATAAATCGTAAATTAAATGGACCAACGGGGGAGTGCCAGGAAGCTGCCGGCACGACTGTAATTTTACACCGGGGGTAAAATTGTAGTTTCACCAGGAAAACAAAGAAAAACGATGGGCAAAATGTAAATTTAAGTTGAGGGCAAAATCGTAACTTGGCTGTGAAAATAAAAACTAATGGCAAAATTGTGAATTTATACGGGGCAAAATCGTAATTTTGAACTGAGGGTAAAATTGAAATTTTTAGCTGAGAGCAAAAGCGTAAATTTATTTTTAAGTGGGGGTAAAAACACAATTTTGAACTGATTGGAAAATCGTAATTTTAAGGGAAAAAAAACTAATGGCAAAACTGCAAATTGAAACGGGGTAAAATCGTAATTTTTAACCGAGGGCAAAATTGAAATATTTAGCTAGGAGCGAAAGCGTAAATTTATTTTTAAGTGGGGGCAAGAACATAATTTTAAACTAATGGCAAAATCGTAATTTTAAAGCGGGATAAAATCGTAAATTTGCTGGGCCAATAGGAGAGTGTCAGGCAGCTGCCTGACACTATTTGTTTGCCACCCATTTAGCCCAATAAAGGGGCACACCTATTCCTGTGTCGGCGCCGACACTTGGGTTTGTAGTTGTTGAAAATAGGGGTGTTGTGTTCATCAGGTTAGTTAAATGGGTATCGGGTTAATTGGGCCGGTTAATCGGGTTTCAGAAATTTCGTGTCATAACCTAATACCGAACCTTAACTTTATTCGGTTAGTTCGGATTAGAGTTTAAACGGATTGGGTACATTGGGTATTTGGGTTGCAGAAAAGCATATTGGGCTGCTACAAAATAAAATGTAGTATAACTATTGGGCTGCTAACAATGATTCTATTGGTTGCTACAAACTTTTAATTGAACATTAGGCTGATTTTATTTTATGCAATGTAACTATAATTAGATAAGATATTATGTATAGAGAGAATTTCTTGTACGAAGTGTAGGAGACAATCTTAACCATTGATTTCTTAAGATCAATGACTCAAATTATGTAGTGGCATTTTCATAAATATAAGGTTAAAATAATTGAAGAAACAAATAGAGAAAGGGTATTCTGGTCTTTTCTCACTTGAACTCTTTTCTCCCTTGATTTTCAAACGGCTATAACTTTTTCATACGTTAATATTTTTCAAAAAAAAAAAACACCGTATTAACGAGCATTTCATTCTCTTTAGTTGGAGCAGCCTATTGCTATAGTTTTCTTAAAAAAAATACATGATTTTGAATACTCATTACGTGATTTTGAATACCCAACATATGACTACGTGATTTCGAATACTAATTACGTGATTTCATTATAGAATGTGAAACCATATTAAGTGATTACGTAATTACGTAACAATAGTTGACTATGTGTTATTAAGTGACTACGTGATTTTGAATACCCATTTCGTGATTACGTGATTTCATTATAGTATTTTATGTGAAACACATTGAGTGATTCAGTTATAAGCATAACTGTAATAACATTAGTTATAACAAATCATATTGAATGTTTAACCAAGTAATGGATTTATATTGAAACTTGAAAGTGTAATCACATAACGGTTTATGTTGAATGCGTACTCACATAATAGGTATTCAAAATCACGTAGTCAAGTGTTGCGTATTCAAAATCACGTAATGGACTAATGTGTATTCAAAATGCTGTAATTTTTTTATGAAAACTATAGTAATAGACTGCTCGAATTATAGAGAATGAAATGCTCGTTAATATGATGTAATTTTTTTAAAAATATTAACGTATGAAAAAAGTTATAGCCATTTGAAAATCAACGTGGAAGTGGTTTCGAGTGAGAAAGGACTAAATTACCCCTCAAGCCAATGCCACTTGTCCTCCTTTCCATGTCGTGTAAGCTTCGTACGTGAATATGGTCTTGTACGGATCGCAGTGTGCATGGCCGTGCACATCAGTTGCACGGCTGTGCACCACCTGCAGAATTTAACAAACTTTCTAGAATTTGCAGTTTGACCCTTAGAGTTTGATAATTCCATTATTTTACGCTGGAAACTCATAACTAAGCATGTTTTTAGGTATTCCAAGTGTATCAAAGTAATGTATGAGTATAATGCACGTATAATTGATAATTTCAAGTATTTCAAGTGTTGGTTTTTGTGTATAAACATGTATTCCAGATTGTAGCGTATAACACAAGTATGTAACGTGTATAAGTATAAAAATGAATTTTATCATGATCAAAATCTTAGATTACAAGATTGGAAAAGAAATACGAATACATTATGAATACAAATTTTCAAAAATAGAAATACGATTACAACTTTCGAAATAAGGAAAGTACAGAAATGTGAAGCGTTACAATGTGTTAGGTATTCATAATCACGTAATGAGTATTCAAAATCATGTTTTTTTAAGAAAACTATAGCAATAGGCTGCTCAAATTAAAGAGAATAAAATTATCGTTAGTACCCAGTTCAAGAGTTAGTAAGGCCCAACAATTTATGAATGATCTGGTTTCCCATCTCAATTTGTTTGAATTCCCATCTTCTTCTTACCGGTTGATTAATGAATCTTTGTTGACTATCTATGTGTTCACCTTGTTCTATTAACCGCAACTGGATGGATATCTAGTTAGTAGAAACTTCATCATCAGTAGAGTTTATACATATATGCATATACATACATAGGAGAGGGATCATGAGAAAACTTCCCTTTGTGACAAAACGCGAGAAAACTCTATTTATCTATTACTAAACCCTAAACTTTAAATCCTAATCCCTACACCATAAAAAACTAAACCCTAACCACTAAAATTAAACCCCAAACCTAACCCTAAAAACTAAACCCCCAAAAAAGTCAACATAAATATCAATCGTCGTTTGAGAGAGTTTTCTCACAAAGAGAGAGCTTTCTCATGATCTTTTCTATAAATATATATATATATATATATATATATATATATATATGTGTGGAGCCGCTAAAATAGAAACCATCCCCAGTTGTAAGAACCGCGAGAAAAACTCTCAACCAATCAGAATAAGGGGTAATTTGGTCATTTCCTTCAAATGTCCAATTTATCTCTCTCTTCATTAAATTACCTGACTTTTTCAAAATCTCTCTCATCTCTCATCTCTCATAAGTCTCTCTCATTTCTTATCTTTCATAACTCTCTCATCTCTCTCATCTCTGAAGATCACCAAATCTTCATCCCCACACCGACGACCCCCAAACACCGCACCCACTCTGGCGGACCCCTCGTTTCTCCGGTGACCCTCAGACCTGCAACCCATCTCCGGCGACCCTCAGATCTGCAACCCATCTCTCATCTCCTCCAAGGAACCCAGAAGATGTTTGATCGGTGGTGAGAAGGTGGTTGGTCGGCGGCGGAAGACGATGGTGGGAGGTGGTTGGTCGGCGGTGCTGGTGTTGGAGGCGGTTTCACTTATGTGGAGATCAGAGCAGAAAAGGGGATGGTTTCACTTATGTGGACGCTACCGCCGTCTCCGGTGGATGCCGCCGTCGCACAGGGGTGGGTGGGCGGTACCCTTGGGATGGTGTTGGCGGCGGTGGCTGCGTGAGCGGCGGTGGCTGAACCCTTGGACGCCGCCGCCGCACAGGGGGGTTGGTGTGGCATAAACCCTCGTCGGTTTGTTTTACGGCTAATGATCTTACTACGTTTGTTGGTAAGGGTTTTTGCTGGTGATTTTGAATGTTTGAATCTGGATGTTTTTGCTGGTGCTTTTGAATGTTTTGCTGGTGGTTTTTGCTGGTGCTTTTGAATGTTTTGCTGGTGGTTTTTGCTGGTGCTTTTTTGAATGTTTTGAATCTCAATGCTTTTGAATGTTTGAATATGGTGCTTTTGAATGTTTGAATTTATTGAATCTGGTGCTTTTTGAATGTTTTGAATCTGGTGCTTTTTGGTAGATTTTGTACAGTGAACTATGTGGGTTTTGATCCGTTTGGATTTGGGCGGTGATGATGCAAAAAAAACGTATATTTTGATGACGATGGCGCGGCACGGTTGGTGGATGGTAGATTTTTGAACCTGCAACCCCACTTTGCAGCCTCTGATTATCGAAAAAAATCTAAGCCAAACCCCGTTTTTTTTTTCAAGAATCCAAATTTGAATTTTGTTGTTGATTTTTTTATAATTTTTCCCAGTCGATGATGATAACAATCTATCTGAGACACCTACCGAGTTGCGATTTCTGGGTACGTTCGTTTTGTGTAAAAAAGTTTTTGAAAAAAAAGTTAAAACCGTAAACTTTTTAACGTAACACGTAAATTTTTTTAACGTAAAACGTAAACTTTTTAACGTAAAAGTTAAAACCGTAAACCTTTTAACGTAAAACGTAAAGTTTTTAACGTAAAACGTAAAAACGTAAAAAGTTTAACGTAAATCGTAAAACGTAAAAAGTTTATCGTAAATCGTAAAACGTAAAACGTTTAACATAAAACGTAAAACGTAAAAAGTTTACCGTAAAACATAAAAAATTAACGTAAAACATAAAAAGTAAAAAGTAAAACGTAAAAAGTTTAAAAAATCTTAATTTAAAAATGTTTTTAATAAAAAAATTATGTTTAAAAAATAAAAACTAATATAATAATACAAAAAGTAATAAAAAACAATAAAGACAAAAAGACAAAAAAGAACGTAAAACATAAAAAGTAAAAAGTAAAACGTAAAACGTAAAAAGTTTAAAAAATCTGAATTTAAAAATGTTTTTAATAAAAAAATTATGTTTAAAAAATAAAAACTAATAATATAATAATACAAAAAGTAATAAAAAAACAATAAAGACAAAAAGACAAAAAAGAGTAATTTTACTAAACTACCCTTTTGGATTAAAATATTAAAGAAATAATAAGACAAAAAGTATTTAATATTATTTTTAATTACTTTTAATCTTATCCATCCATTTTGAAGATCTAATAGTTGAAAAGGGGTTCTCTCGGTTCTTACAACTGGGTGGTTTTCAGTTTAGCGACCTCATATATATATAGGGCATGGTTATATGGAAAACTCTATCTTTTTGACGAAACTCTGCAAACCCAATGTCATCCATTGATTATCTTTCATCTAACTTGATCAATGGCTCTCTTCATTTTGGTAAGAATTAGATTTAAAAGAAATCTTATAATACACATTAGTACAAGTGGAAGGGCATTTTGGGTAGTGAAAAAGGGGCTTTTTGACCATTGAAAATAACCCACTCCACTTCCCTATGCAATACCATCAAATCACCAACTCTTTCTCTTTCTCTTTCCTCCCCCACCCCACAAACGTGAAGAAGAACAAGAAGAAGATATCTCATTTCAGAATTCAAATATTTACCTTCAAGATTCCAAGAAACACTAATCCCAGATCTAAAAGTGATCTCAACAAACACTAATCCCAGATCTTTTAGAGAGAGAATGATGGCAGGACAAAAGTTTTTAGAGAGATGATTTTTTTGTTTTAGAGAGAGAAACAACAATCTTTATCATGTTCATCTATAACACCAAGAACACACATGCAAGTGTGTGAGAGAGAAGAAGTTTGAAGTATGTTGTTTTAGAGAGAGAACGATGACAAGAAGAAGGTTTGAAGATCTTCTTCGTGTTCATCGGACGGTTATAGATCCGGTAAGTGTTCTTGAAATGTCATTTCACACTTGATTTTTTGTTGAAATGGTTGTTAATATGTTTTAGTAATGGTTAATGTTCATGTATTTTAAATAAATCAAAAACTTTAGGATGAGATTTTGAACGGGTTTTTTTGTTGGTTTGGTTAATTGGTTGCTTGTTAGGGGCTTTTGATCTTAACAATAACTGTTTTTTTGTTGGTTTGGGTTGCTTGTTTGGGTTTTTGATCTGAACAGTAAGTGTTTTTTTGTTGAGTTGCTTGATTCACAGACTCAGGCCCATAACATGTGTTAAGCCCCCTGTTAGAATGTTATATAACGTGTGTTGATTTACAGAAACAAACCCATAAAGATATTCAATTGACAAGCTGGATGGATGTAGGCGAAGTTAATGCGTGTTCTAGTAATGGTTAATGTTCATGTATTTTAAATAAATCCAAAACTTTAGGATGAGATTTTGAACGGGTTTTTTTGTTGGTTTGGTTGCTTGTTTGGGGCTTTTGATCTTAACAATAATTGTTTTTTTTTTTTGTTCCGTTGCTTAATTTACAGAGACATGCCCATAACATGTGTTAAGCACCTGTTAGAATGATATATAACGCGTGTTGATTTACAGAAACAGATCCATAAAAGATATTCAATTGACAAGCTGGATGGATGTAGGCGACGTTAATGCGGGGACATTGAATAAGTCACATCCTTTGGGAAAGAAGTCTTCGTTCATTTATAACATGTGTTGGTGGTTCATGCTGTAACAGAACACCATGATGTAACCTGACATGTGTTCATGTATAACATGTGTTAAGCCCCTGTTAGAATGATATATAACGTGTGTTAACCTTTTGTTAATTAAAAAAAACAAGTAATATCTATTTTATTTTTATTGATGTTTAAAATATCCGATAATGTGGATACTGAGCGTAACAAGTAATAAATGTACAAGTTAGTATGTAACGTGTAATTGAAACGAGCCATTTATGGTAACACATGTACCGGTAATTTTGGAATATATAATATGAAACGGGTCATTTGTTTTGCACATTTTGGAATGTATAACATGTGTTAAGCCACTGTTATAATCTTTTTGTAACCTGACATGTATTCATGTATAAGCTAGTGGTTTACAAAACACCATGATGTGTATATACTGATCTAACATGTGTTACAATTTGTGTGTTCGGAACGTGTAATTGCTTAACATGTAATTGCTTAATGACAAAGGGTGAAAACATTCGACGGGGGCGATGAGTTTAATGGTGAGCTTAGTTAATATCGTAATCTTGTTGTAACCCCACTTGTATACATATGATAACATGTAAAGCATCCATTATAACCCGACTTGTATTCATGTATATGAAAGTGGTTTGCAAAACACCATGATGTGCATATACTGATCGTAACACGTGTACAAGTTAATATGGAACATACAAGTTAATGTTGTAACACCGTATACCTGGGATAACATGTGTTAAGCCTCTGTTATAATCTTGGTTTAACCCAACACGGTGTCATGTATAAGCTAGTGGTTTCCAAAACACCATGATTTGTATATACATACTGTAACATGTGTTACGCGCCTGACATGTATAACGTGTGTTAAGCCTCTATTATAACGTGTGTTAAGACTTTCAGAATGGATGCATAAACTCCAATAGTAACTTAATAACATAGTATACCTGATATAACGTGTGTTAAGCCTCTTTTATAACGTGTGTTAAGACTTCCAGAATGTGTTAAGTCCATACCGTTTTAACATCATGTACTAGACAAAACAAAATAAGAGTCTCACATTACATATTACTAGTAAACGAAAATACATAGCACTAAGAAAATGGTGGAGCTTCCTTTGAAAGTCTGCCTTAGCTTTTCAGCGGCTACCTTTGCTGCCTTAGCTTTTCAGCGGCTACCCTTGCTTTATTGTTTGGGTCGGTCTTGAAACGGTTTGTAAACATGTGGGTGTGCGTATGCCAGGGAAGTTATAAAAATGTGTTTTCATGTCACACGTTACACGTGTTACGTTTTACATGGGTTTCATGTCACATGTAACACATGCATGTCCGAGAAGTTCAACCTATAACACGTGTTAGTTGTGTTGTGCTGTAACATAAACATGGTCATGATCCTTGAGTATCTGATCCACGTTTGACGAAACCAACGGTCCCGAGAATTGGATCTTATTTCCCTTGAATCCATCACCGTCCTAATAACAAAAAGATAAGATAACCGTTAAGTCGTTAACCAGACATAAATATTAACACATTCATAGCCAGAAAATCTTTTTTCTCAGATAACATCACAAAAACAGTTACTATTCAGATCAAAAGCCCCAAACAAAGTAACCAAACCAACAAAAAACAGTTACTATTCAGATCAAAAGCCCAAACAAGCAACCAAACCAAGCACAACTTTTTAACACAAAAATAAAAACCTGCAAATTAATCTTACACAACTGAAACAACAACTAACAAAGTACACAGAACTAAAAACCTGCAATTAATTCGTCATACCCTAATACATGTCTCTATAGGATGTTACTATGGTTTAGCTGTGAAACAGGAGTTCAGACTATAACACGTCTTACGTTGGTTGTGCTGTAAGACAAACTTGGCTTAGCTGTGAAACAGGAGTTCAGACTATAACACGTGTTACGTTGGTTGTGCTGTAAGACAAACTTGGCTTTTCGTTTCTAAAAACAGATGTGCCGATTATTAGACGTCTAAAAATAAAAACAGATGTGCCGATTATTGAACGATTCAAACTATTCAAGGATGTAAGGTATAATATGAAACCGGCCATTTATGTACATGAAATTTAGTATGTAACGTGTAATATGAAACGAGCCATTTACAATTTACATATCATAATCTTAACATAATAAACTTTCCCAACGCATCCAAAAGCATTTATCCATGACTCAAACATCTACGCAGTCCCCAAGCTCAAAATTTCAATCATCTAACAATATTACCCTCGCACATAAAAAAAACCCACAAAATTAATCCAAACAAATTTTAAATCAAAAAACAAACAATTAAACCTTTTGTAGTTGATATGAGTTCAGCATTCGGATGGAGATCATTCCCCCAAATATAATCTTTGGATGGAGAACATTCGGGTTCAGATTGATACGATCTCAAGAGCTCGTCGACATCGGTGACCTTTGAGCAGCAGTTGATGATGGCAACATTCAGATCTGGTGCCATTTTGAGTTGAATATATTCAGTTCCACATCTGAATATAGGAACTGAATATATGGGTTGGGGTTGGGGGATGGCGGTGGTGGAGGGGCAGTGGTGGCAGTGGTGGGGGTTGGGCAGCGGGGGTCGGCCGACGGTGGTAAACGTGCAACGGTGGTGGGGGTTGTGCAACAGGGTTGGAGGTGTTTAAGGTGGTGCCGGAGGTACAATACATATGGTGGTGCGGTGGTGATGATGGTGGTGGTGCGGTGGTGATGGTGGTGTGGTGGAAGAGAGAGAGGTGTACGATGAGAGAGAGATTTGATGAAGAGAGAGAGAGATAGAAACTAATCAGATTAAGGAAGAGAGAGAGGTTTGGGAAGATAAATGGGAAATAAATGTTGTCAAATCATAGTAGACAAAAGTCAAGATATCTTTTTGAGTTGGGTAGTGTAATGTTGAATTTACCAAAGTGCCCTCAAATGCAAAAAGAAAGATGGAGATGGCTGGGACACGTGGCCAATTATAGGCCTTGTGATGGGTTTTCAAAGTTTTCTCAAAATAAGGGGTTTTCTCTAGAGCATTATCCTATATATATATATATATATATATATAGGGGACCGCTAAAATGAAAACCAACTCCAGTCGTAAGAACCGCGAGAACCAGTTCCTAACCATTATATCAAAAAGATGGATGGATGAGATTAAAAGTAACTAAAATGAATATTAAATACATTTTGTCTTATTATGTCTTTAATATTTTAATCCAAAAGGGTAGTTTAGTAAAATTACTCTATTTTGTCTTTATTATTTTTTATTACTCTTTTGTTTTATTATACTACTTTTATTTTTGCACGCCGGGCTTTTTCAAGCGTCGTTTTTTAACGCGCCGTTTTTACGCCGGGCTTTTTCAAGCGTCATTTTTTGAACACGCCGTTTTTTCAAGCGTCGTTTTTTACACATTTTTTAACGCGCCGTTTTTTACACGCCGTTTTTTATACGTTTTTTTACACGTCGTTTTAACGCGCCGTTTTTTACACTTTTTACGTTTTACGTTAAACTTTTTAATCTTTCTACGTTTTAAGTTTTACGTTAAACTTTTTATGTTTTACGTTTTACGTAAAAAAAAATTACGTTTTACGTTAAAATTTTTACGTTTTACGTAAAACTTTTTACGTTTTACGTAAATCTTTTTACGTTTTATGTTTTACGTTTTACGTTTTACGTAAAACTTTTTACATTTAACGTTTTACGTTAAAAAGTTTACGGTTTAACTTTTTTTTTTACAAAAACTTTTTTACGCAAAAACGAACGCACCCAGAAGTCGCAAACTCGGGAGGTGTCTCAGATATATTGTTATCATCATCGACTAGGGGGGAAAAACCAACAACATCAAAACAAAGTGTATCTCGAAAAAAAAACGGTGTTTGGCTCAGATTATCCAATAATCAAATGGCTGCAAAAGTGGGGTTGCAGGTTCAAAAAACCTACCCTCCGCCGTCCTTGCCTCGCCATCGTCATCAAAATCTACGTTTTTTTTGCATCATCGCCACCCAATCGATCGTATCAAAACCCACAGATTCAAAGAACATAAATCAAATCCAGCAACAATAACAACCAAACATGCTGTACATACCCAAACATGCTCATGGTAGGTTAGATATAGTAGTTAGGTTGACCATCGGAAAACCCAGATTCAAATCCACAAATCAAAGGAAAACCCAGCAACAATAACAACCAAACATGTTGTACATACCCAAAATCAAATCAAAGGAAAACCCAGCAACAATAACAACCAAATTTCTGTAGTTGTAACACAACAGAAACAAATCGAACCTTTTGACTCATGAAATGGTGACCGACCGGAGGTCGGCCGGAGAATCAAATACCCACATATTCAAGGAACCTCTGACATCGACGACACCACCGCTCACACAGCCATCGCCTCCAACACCACCACAACCACCGTCGCTGTCAATCCTCACCGGCACCCTCACCGCCGTCGTGGTCAAAACCCACCACCACAACCCGCTCGTCACCTAAAAACGACTGAAATTCCGGCGATTGAACTCCGTCGCCGTCAAAACCACCACCACAACCCGGAAGGTGGAAGACATTTTAGAGTTTGGGTGGAGGTGGGAGCCGGTGGTGTTTGGGGGTCGCCGGTGTGGGTGTGGGTGTGGTGCCGGTGGTGAGAAACGAAGAGAGAGAGTTTCATAAGCTGAAGATTTATGAAGATGAAGATCTCAGAGATGAAGAAAGAGAGTTTTAAAAATTGGAGATGAAGAGAGAGATGGTGAGACAAATGAAGAAGACAGAGGTGAGTTTTAAAAAAGAAGAGAGATGGTGAGAATTAAATAAAGAGAGAGAGTGTGTGATTTAAATGAAGAGAGAGGGTGAGATTAGACATTTGGGGTAAATGACCAAACTACCCTTTTCGTTGGCAAAATATGATTGGTGGAGAGTGGTTCTCATGGTTCTTACAACTGGAGGTGGTTTTCATTTTAGCGGCTCCCTATATATATAGGCTAAAGATAAATAGAAAACCACTTTAATTGAGAAAACCCGGGAAACTCTAAGCTCCCGACTTTTTTTTTTTGAAAAAATTACCACACGTAATATACATGTTTTTAAGAGTTTTGGGCAAAAAAAATCGAAAAAGCGCCGAAGGATTATTTTTAAAAAAAATAAACAAATTTCAGCAACTTTGTTGTGTAACACGTGTTAGGCAAAAAATGCTGAAACTTGTTTATTTTTTTTTTTAAAATCCCTTCGGCGTTTTTTTGTTTTTTTTTTTTTTGCCCAAAACTCTTAAAAACATGTATATTACATGTGTTATTTTTTTCAAAAAAAAAAAATGTCGGGAGCTTTGAGTTTCCCGGGTTTTCTCAGTAAAAGTGGTTTTCTATATATCCTTACCCTATATATATATATATATATAGGAGAATGATCTGTTAGGAACCACCCTTTGTTGCGAGAACCGCGAGAACCAATGTGAAAACGACCAAAAATACCTAAAAAATCTAAAAAACACACAAATTTTTTTAATATTTTTAAATCACTACTTTTCGTTATTAAAAACTAAATTTTTTGGCTACTAAAAGTAGCAATTTAAACATAAAAAAAATTTTAAAAAATTTTGTGTGTTTTTTAGATTTTTGGGGGTTTAGTTTTTAGCATTTAGTTTGGGAGGGGGGGTAGGTTTTTGGGGGGTGGGGGGGGGGGGTTAGTTTTTTTGTTTTTGTTTTGGGAGGGGCGGGGAGGAGGTTTAGCTTTTAGCATTTGGCTTGGGGGGGGGGGGTAGGTTTTTTTTTGGGGGGGGGTGGGGGGTTAGGTTTTTGGTGGTGTAGTGGGTTTATTTTGTTGTGTTCACATTGGTTCTCGTGGTTCTCGCAATAAAGGTGGCTCTCGTATGAACCTACCCTATATATATATAGAGGAAGTGTAGGATAAAAATGCCCTTATACTACATTATGTACGCTATATCCATGGTCGTACACGTGTCATGATTCATTTATCTTTCATAAGGTTAAATCAGAAAATTCATTCAATCAGCTGAGGGCAAATTAGTCTATTCATTCAATCAGCGAGAAGTTCGTTATACCACTATCCCGATAATTACGATTCGTATCAATTTCAAATTTTCATAATTCTCAAACAATACATTGCAGTTTCGTTTTTCTGCGTTAGGGTTTGAATCGATTGTTGTTTTCAATGGATCCACAGAGCAGCACCGGACGAAACACAGATATATGGAACTATTACCGAATGTCTGCCAATGGACACCAAAATCGAGGGTGCCCAGATAAGGATATCGTTGAAAGACTTTAAAGCTCATGGAGATGGGTTTTTAGAGGTAATACAGAATATATTTTAAAAATGCGATTTTGAAAACCCCCATGCGAATTTAATGCAAAAAATGATTTACAACATGCGATTTTGAGGAACACATGCGAACTTAAATTATTTTCAAGAAAATGATTTTTTTAGACATGCGATTTTGTTCACATACACATACGATTTTAATTTTTTATTTTGTTTTTTTGTTTATGTAGGTGTGTTTCAAGAATCTTGAAGAAGATGTAACTGCACAATGTAGCTGTCTGCGTTTTGAACAGTATGGGCTGCTATGTAATCACATCTATCGTCTTTTCAAGATGTTTGGTGTTAAAGAAATACCAAACAAATATGTTATGAAGAGATGGACAAAAGATGTGATACCGAATGAATTAAACTCCACGTTTGATGTAAAGGTTGATGCTATGGATGAGCAATACAAGCCTAAACAGATTGCTCGCGAAATCATGTACACAGGGGAGTATTTGGTTAGCAATTTGATTACTAACCTTGATCAACTTGTTTTAGTCAGGGATCAAATGAAGCAGATTAAAGAAAAAGTTGATCAGAGTCGTATAACCAAGCAGCTTGATCCAAAGTT
This sequence comes from Helianthus tuberosus, assembly GCA_030545235.1. Lineage (NCBI taxonomy): Eukaryota > Viridiplantae > Streptophyta > Magnoliopsida > Asterales > Asteraceae > Helianthus > Helianthus tuberosus. Next base: position 153,380,052 of record CM060393.1, read on the forward strand.
TGACCGGTTTTCAAAGTTGATTGGTTATCAACAACCAGTAACTAATGCACCCCCTACTGTCCATGTCCCAGCTGGTATAAGAAACAAAGGTCGTGGCTCGCATAAAATGATTAAATCAAAGAAGGAACAAATGATCAGCCGCAAAGGGAAGAGGACAAGGACATGTAGTGTATGCAATGAAAAAGGTCATGATATTCGGACTTGCGAGATACTGAAAGGCAAAAAACAAAAGAAGATGAAGGGAGTTCAGATTGAAAAAGATCCCAATCACAAAGTCAATGAGATCGAAGACGAAGTTGATGAAGAGGAAGATGAGTTCGAAGATTATAGTGGAGGGAGTGATGATGGCAGTGAAGAAGATGTTTGGGAAGAGGTTTCAGAGGATGAAGATTAAATTTTTAATTGTACATGCGATTTTACACGAGAAACATGCGATTTAATATACATGAGATTTTAGTATAGTAACATGCGATTTCATATACATCAGTTTATAAGTAGTGTAATATGCGATTTTATTGCGATTCCATTTTATGTCATATGATTTGTGTTATCTTGTATTTGTTACAAACATGCGATATATATGTAATTCATTCATGAGATATATATAATAATTAACCATCAGATGTTTTCAAAACATTTATACAAAACATAAACATAAAGTTATTGTTATTGTTTAACACAACTAAAGACTATAAAATGATAAAGAGAAACCTAGTTACTTGAAGCAAAGATTTTGTCACGTTATGCCGAGCTGAACTCCATCTTCTCTTTCATTGTAGTCATAGCATCATTCAGAAAAGAGAAGACTAAGTCATCAGCTTGAGACTGTTCCTTGATGTGCTCCAATGCGGCGTCTCTGAAGCTCGATGGTGGTTCTTCAAGGAGTCTCTCCCACATGCTTTGATTTTTCTTGATTTCTGCAAGAATCTTCCCCTGCACATCAAGAATTAAGTGAGAAGAGTTGACATCGGTGCTTATTTCTGTCAACGTGCAAGTTGACAATAGTTCCTTTATTGCAATGTTCTTTAGTTGTTCTGAATCTTCATAAGACATTTTTGTGTGTGTTTGTGTTTGGTGTCTTAATATGGAATGTTGTTATGCCTGGGTATTATACATTAAAATAGTAAATTTACTATGTAGGTAGGGTGGTAAGTTCAGGAGTATTTATGTTAAAGTGATCATAACAAGTCACATTACAGTCACATCGGTATTAAATTCATTTTTTTATATAAAATAGTAAATTTATATTTATTTTAACTATCAATTCATAATTTCTTATTGTGCATTTTAATCAACGTGGAAATAGTTATATGAAATCATCAGGATCATTTTTTTTTAAATCGCATGTGTCTCGAAAGAGAATTCGCACACTATAACAAACCACAAACAATATCCTTTTTTTTAAATCGCATGTGTCTCGAAACAGAATTCGCACACCATAACAAAACACAAACAATATCACCTTTTTAAAATCGCATGTGGCTGGATACAGATTTCGCACACTATAATAAACCACAAACAATTCTTTTTCGCATGTTTTCAAAAATCAACAACCTTTCTTTGTTTTCAATTGTTTTTCGCATGTTCAAAATGCATTTCGCATGGCCTACCAAACCTTTTCTTTGAAAACACTGAATTCGCATATTATGATGATCATCCTGGATCATCTTCTACGATCGATGGTCGATCAATGTTATTGTAGTTCAGAACTTCCATATCAGCAGCTACGAAATCGCAGCAGGGAGAAGGAGGTTTGTGAATAAGAATCTTACGTTGTTGTATTTGATTCAGGGTTCGATTTATGATTCAGGGTTCGATTTTGAATATAAGATTTGAATCTCCGTCAGTTATAGAGATTACGATCTCGTAATGATGATTTTAACCTTTTCTATAAGATTTGAATATATTAATATGATTAATTTAATGATTTAAATTAGTTTGATGGAGTGAAGATCCTACGGCTGTGGATATCGCGTACGTAATGTAGGATAAGTGGTATTGTACGTTAACCGACCTCTATATATATATATATATATATATATATATATATATATATATATATATATATATATATATATGGAAAGGTTCTATGCAGAACACAAAATATTTTGAGAACACGTAGAACATAATGAATCACCTATTTTTTCAATCCTAAAAACCTAAAAAGTAAATGAAAATGTTGCAAATGTAAGATTTATTGTTTCTTACCCTAGAATTCAAAACAAAATATGGAAATATTTCACTTTTTCTATTACCTACACATATGTAGGTTATGTGTAGGTTAATTACCAACATTTATGTAAGCTACGTGTAGGTAAAAAAAATATGGTTTTTTATGTATATATAATACACATATGAATGTAAGAAACATAAAATTAAAAAAAAAACATGAAACTTAAATCCCAAAATTTAGTATTTTAGAGTTGTTCTTATTGTTCTCGCAATAGTTAGTGTTCTGTAATGATCCTCATCCTATATATATATATATATATATATATATATTATAGAAAGAGAGAGAGAGCGAGAGAGAATTTTCAATATTTAATCATTTTGCAAGTTCAAACTATAAACATTATTACCATATATAAAAATCAGTTATCTAAAATTTGCAAAACTAAAATAAATAGAACGTAGTATATAGGGGTAACTTTGTACAATAGTAACTAAGTTTTAAAAGTGTTTCAATTAGGTCACTTAAATTTCAAAAGTGTTCCAATCAGGCCACTCAACATTCATTTTTCCTTAAAATTAAGGGATTTTTCATCCATTTCATAGTTAACCGTGGTGATGTGGATTTTTGTTTCTTTTTTCCCTTTTATTTGATGCTAACGTCGAGTGATGACGTGAATTGTAACTTGTTTTTTTTTAATTTTTAATGTAATTAAAGTGTTTTTATTTTTAATAAGTATAATTTCATATATTAAAATAATCCGGCCTTGGCATCTTATGCTCCATTATTTTCTTGACACATGGAAAAAAAAGACATGACTCGATTTGAATGTTAAGTTATTACTTGGAACAACAACGATTCGAGTGACCTAATTAGGACACTTTTAAAACTTGGTTACTATTTTGTGACATTTTCCCTATATAAATATATAGCAATTGTCACGCAAATATAAACATCCAAGTTGGTAGCATAGCTGGTAAAGCTGGAGGGTGTGGGGGGGGGGCTTTATCAACGCCAAGTTAACGTCACGTTACACAAGGGCTTTAAGGCCTCTTCCATTAACTTAAAGGGTGTAAGGGTGTGAGATAAAGCCCCCTCAAGCTATAGCCCCCCCCCCTTTAACCAATCCTTCATCTCAATCAAACGAAAACTGGCGCTACCATGTTGAAGCCACAACAATGGCGCCCCCTCCTTAAATGTCTGGATATGGGTGGTGGCGTTCCACCGACGTCATAGATGGTGACATAGCGGAGGTAGCACCGCCATACCCTCCAGTGACGACGAGGCTCCCCGCGTGGGCTCCTCGTCTGGGCTCATTCCCTTGGATTGATGACTGGGCCTGAGCTCATTTGGATTTTCCCAACATGATTAGAAGGTTTGAGTGGGCCTAATTCTGAGAAGCCCATTCTTAAGCCAGCCTACTAGGGTTTTGGCCCAAGAATGCCATTATAAAAGGAATGTTTATCTTCCTAAACCAATAGGTTATGATCCCCTCCTTCTCCCTTACAACTTCAGCTCCTTCTCTCTATACCCTTTATTTGCACTTATAACTATCTTTATCATACAAGATACTGACTTGAGCGTCGGAGTGCCCTCGAGGTGAACCCCCTCGGGCCCCATAACTAGATTTTCATGTGGCTGCAGTTCAAGACCCGACATCCCGCAAGAGGAACCGTCACCACGACGACGAGAGGACGAACCTGATCCGGAGCTCACCGAATCTAAGACGTCTCCAGGGATTTGAGGATTCGACATTGGCGCCATCCGTGGGACCGAGTACAAGCATGTCTCGGTCTCCTCATATAAACGGCCAGATCTATTCTCTTTGTGGAATTTACACGATATTCAGGTCTACGTACACATCTCCGGTTAATGTCACACCCCGATATTTCCACGTATTACCGGTGGGCCCGGTGGGGAGTATCGTGACGTAGTTGATATCATAGACAAATTATATTATCACAGTTTAATACACAGCGGAAGTCGAAAGATAAAATCATTACAAACCGAATAAAAAGTAATATCAAGTGTATTACAAAACGGTTGTAAGAATCCACAGGCGGATCAAAGTTCAAAAGATCATTGTTCAACAGATCTATTAACATCTAAGCTTGCAAGACTCTTTATTGATGCTAGGAGTAGCCAGCCTATTCCGTTTAGTACCTGCACTTAGCCTTTTAGGAAAATACGTCAGTTTACACTGGTAAATACAATTAACCGACTCATTTTGAAAATGTTTAAGAAAATTGATTTGATTGCACATGGCACAAATAATCTTTTATAACTTGGGATAATTATTTATATATAAATTTGTAAAAGAATTACATGTTCGTTATACGTTCAGTAGCCCGGGCTGAATACCAGGTTAAAGATTAATAGACACACCACATGATATAATCCCGCGGCGAGTTATTCTCAAACCATTGATTATACCTTTTTATATATATATGCACTGGCAGGTCGCCTACACCCCGTGCTTAGGTCGTGGCCATTTCAAAGAATGATGCCAAGGATATCCGGGACATGGTCATTAACCCCCCAAAGGCTTTAAGCAAACATAACAGTTTAAACGGGTCATCTCAATAAATTAGCCTTTATATGATTAAAAATTCAATGCCCGACCGAGCGGTATTTTATATACCGTACCCCAAGCCCGTATAAGGGAAAATAAGTTAAAAGTATTTACCTGAGCAAGTATATATCACAATCAGCGAGTGCAAGTATCTTTTACTGGTCCCCTAATCTGGAAAGAAGGTTTTAATAACCTATTAGATTCCTAACGGGTCTTAATTAAGCCTAAACTTAGACCGGTTAGTTTTAAAGGAAGATATACGGTTCAAACGCACGATTAAGCAAAGACCAGATTAAAATGTGGTTTAGACCCGAAAAGTTTGAAGACTTGTATAATATGGGTAAACTAAACACATTCTGGAATTTGAGATAAAAACGATAAGGTTTGACCCGTTTCGGCTAATTTATGCAAACTAGTTACATAAACCGCACCGAACGCGAATAATCCGTAACGGGTAACCAAATGAGTCTTGAATAGGTTTCGTAAGTTAATATGCCTTAAATATGTTGTTATATCAGTAAGATACCTTCCATTATGCCCAAAATGGATTTAAACTCAAATTATGCCCCGTAGGGGTATTTTGGTCATTTTAAAGCTTATAAAAGAGTTTAAATATTTAACTGAGTTTCAGGCCTGATATAATCAGTAAAAATATTTATTTTTATAAGTCATAATAGTAGGGTATTGCATATATGTGAAATTTACCTTTTATAACCAAACTATGCACCGTAGGGGCATTTTGGTAATTTCACATAAGCTTTAAAGGTCAAATTTAGAATTCTGAGTTCAAAACTTTTGCTTACTGTTTAATTATAAAAATCTACTCAAAACATCAGTAGGTATGAAGTTTTATATGCCAAAAATAGTTTTAACCCATACTATGCGCTTAAAACGTGTAAAAGTCGGTTTTAAGCGATTTTCGGGTTTAAATAGGAAATCTGAGTTTTTGATCAGTTTATAAAGTTTAAAATATTTTATTTATCATATAAAATCAGTAGCAAAAAGTTTGGTATTGATGCGGATTGGTGTGTATATGGAATTAAGTATATTTTAAGCAATTTTTACACATTAGTCAAGTTTTAAATTTATAAAACACGATATTTTACTAACACCAAACACACATATGGGCAAGTGCACCCATCGTGAGCGTAGTATAGTGTTGGCAAGATACCGAGGTCGTCCAAGGACACAAGAGCTTTTAGTACCGGTTTATCCTCAACGTCTAATCAATTCAAAAGTTTAGAAAAAATGTTTTTAAACAAGGAAAATAAAAACTAACTAAAATGCTGAAAAATAAAATAAAAGTAAAACAGATAGACAAGATGAATCACTTGGCTCTGACTCGTGTTTAGTGTAACCTTTGATTATTTCCGCACTTTTGCAATTTTTAAGAGATTATCTTAGTTATTGTAGTAGGCCCCTCTTTTGAAGGTGACGTTACCCTCAACCCAGTAGTTTGAGTCAGCAAGGATACAATCCTAAAGGGTCGAATTATTGAAAGATAATTAATTAAGTTATTAATGCATATTATGGTAGGCCCCTCTTTTGAAGGTGACGTTACCCTCGGCTAAGTAGTCTGAGTCAGCAGGGATACAGTCCTAAATAGCCGGGTTAAAGTATTAATAGTAGCTTACATATGAGGGGATCAAAGAGTTTGGACCCCCGCCATCCAATACCGGTGGGTATTGAAGGGGATCCTACTAAATTTGACCCAGGTCCTTGCAGGATCTATACACTGAACAAGGCAAGACTCTTACCAAACCGTTCCCTTAACCCCCGACCAGGTAGCCAACATACCTCCATATAGACCGTGAAGATATGAATGGTGAAAATCTTTTATTTTATAGACAGTAAAATAATGCCAAGACACCACGGACAAACGATAAGGAAGAATCACCTTCAACATAAGAAACTAGTTATTAAAGTCATTAATACATAACCAAGAAAAAAGTGCGAAAAGATTAAAAATAAAAAGTATTACACTAGACACTTGTCTTCACCAAGTGATGTAAGAGACTTAGGCAAACATGGCCTTTGATTGTCAAGAACTCTTACGATCAATCTTGGATCCCGAGACGACTCACACACTCTATGATGGACAATGGATGATGGTGTTGTGATGGTGGTGGGTGGTGGGTGAAGTGTGAGAGAGGTGGTGTGCCAAGGGATGGTTTGCAAATGAGCCAAGCACCCCTATTTATAGCCTGAACAGCAGCTTGGGCACGGCCCCGTGTCCATTGGGCAAGGCCCCGTGTCCATCCTCTTCTCTTCCTTCATTAATTGCAGTTTGTCTGCATTAGTTGAGCACGCCCCCGTGTTCGTTGGCACGCCCCCGTGTTCGCTGGGCACGCCCCCGTGTGCAGAAGCATATCTGTACTATCAAGATTTCCTCAGATTCTGCAAATCTTAGAGTTGACCACGGCCCCATGTCCGCTGGGCACGCCCCCGTGGTGGGTGATAGAAGCTTATATAGCTTTGTCTTTTATGCTGGCACTTGGGCACGCCCCCGTGTTCACTGAGCACGGGGCGTGTTCAGTCTTCTGTCTTCTTGATTTTGCTTGGGAAGATGCTGTCGGGGGGTCGGGCATGCCACGTTTGTTCCTTTTCTTGTATTTATGTTAGATTTAGCTGCCTTTTTGCTTCTTTTGTTAATTTGAGCTCATTTAATCCTGAAAATATAAAAGGAAGACAAAAACACACTTTTTCCAACATTAGTACTAAAAAAGGGTTAGTTTTTTGCCACAATTGATGTAATTTATATGTTGCATTTTGTGCACATCAGTATCAAAATATTATGTAAAACTCATTTTATTCAAGAAAATGGTATAACCGACATTTACCGAATTATAGCAAGAACCATATGTTATGCTCAGCTTAAAAATAATTAAAAATCTTCAAAAATCCCAAAATATTATATTACATCAGTGGGTAAAAAGTTTGGTGTCAAAATTTGGGTTTAGATAGGCTTTATGCTAATTACGCCGTTTAATTAATAAAAAGCTTCTTAATTACGATATTGAGCATAACTCCTAATCTAGACCTCAAACTGATGTCAAATTTTTAGGACAAGTTTATAAATCAGTAACAAAGGTTTTTGTCCTCTCACATTTAAAAAAAATCTTGTTTTAAGGTCAAAAGGGCATTATGGTCAACATTTAGGCATATAACGGAAACATGTACATGAATCGAATAACTAATGAAACAAGTTGTATAACCTCAGAGGGTTACACTAATCTATAACCTAGTCCTAATAGAGCTCTAAGGCATTTCTAAAATATGCTACATTGGGTCAGAACTGAAAGTCAAAGCAAAAGTCTACTTTTGCGACTTTCGGTTCCGAACCGAGCTTAAACTGAAAATTGTTGGGTTGAACATGCTTAGACATGTTCTTACATTAATTATTAAGTTATATAAGTGATAAAATAGGTTTCATAGCTTCTACATTGTTAATTATGTGTTTATGCGAAAATTTGCTTTCTGTTGACTTTTTATAATTAACTTTGACCCGACAATTGACCTAGTTAGAGTGGGAATCAGAGGGTGCCCTTTTAAGGGTTTATTACCCACATAATTACCAACTCAAAGCTACTTTCAATTCGAGAATTGACTGGACCGTTAGTGATTAATCACTAAGTCAAACCTTAATTACGACGGGTTTGACTTTAGGCCATTAAACTAATAAAACTGAATTAAGAGGGGTTAAGGATGCTTACAATAGTCCTAAGCACGGTTATGGAACTTAAGAAAACTTGTTTGATGACCAGAGAGCTCCAGAGAAAGCCTTGAATGATTTTTGAAGTGTATGCAAAAGTGATGCAACAATGGGTTCTATTTATATGGATTTTAATCTCACTAGATCATGTCAAACAAGTCTATGAGGTGATTCCAGATCAGTACAAGTGCCCCCTATGCATGTTAAACCACTGGAGCAGCCCCTGGAATCGAAATCAGGCCTTGAAAGGCGGTGGAACAGGTTTTACAGCCATCTGTGCATGTTTCTGTTGCTGCAGAGGACTACGCGGCCCGCGTAAAAGACCATAAGGTCTTACGCGGCAGGTATGGTTCCCGAATCCGGTCAAAACAACTTTCAGCAATTGCATTTTAGTCCCTGGCCCTTTTAATAATGGTTTTAATATGATTTCTTGCACTTTTAACCCTCTAATTTGACTTTTAAGGGCTCCAAGTCATAACCAAACTTTGTTAGGTCCCCGGTTAGTTTTATGATCACCCGAAGAGTCTTAAATTTTAACGTTGACGCTTTTAACCCCTCACATACGAATGTTATCATAACTTTCTCATACGAAATCGAGACCTTGTGAAATTTTTATCACTTATTCTAGTGAGCATAATTAATCGTTACAAAGCTTCGGGTTTGCTAAAAGGTCACTCAGAGGTATAAATTAAACATGTTGACACATTTAACCCTTGCGGTTTGTAAACTCTCACTTTCTTCCACAAACGGCTTCATATGATTCATAATGCATTCGTTTAAGGGCATAAACATCGTGTAGGGTTGTTGAAAGGTATAATTATCAAATGTTGACACTTTGAATCCTTTTACACGCACACTTTCCTTGTTTGTCAACTTTAGTCCCTCACATTCAATCCACTATACGTTTAAAGCTTATGACACGTGTCTTCATTATATTGGTCGTGATTTTACGAGGTGTTACAGTTAAACAGGTTCTAAATCTCTAAACTTCCTCCATTGTCGAAGATATTTGACCTAGTGTAACCTACAGATCTTGGGGTTGTTGAAAGGTTATATGTGTTTTAGTTTCCAAACTTTCCCATATCCTTACCCAAAAGTCACAAATCTGTTGAGGTATAGGCACCTCAATTTTGCCTTATATCCTAACTTCACAATTTGAGTTTACACAAAACAAAAAATGATTTTCGTATAGGTATATTAACACTCATTATAAGTGATAAAAAAAAGAAAAAGAAAGAAAAACAGAGAACATCGATGTTCTCCTGTTGTGTTCAAACGAAGAAAATGATAAGGCTATCTACTTCATTTAATGTAATTGTTAATAGGCAAAAATGGTGTGGTCAGATAATCCTTTGGGTTTGTGCAAGACATGTTTATGTGTCAGATAAAAACCCAATGAAAGGACTAAGTACTCATATTTGTGCTTAAGGTACAACTTCATGATAACTACTTACACATGCAGTGGTAATAGAGTATAGGCATGTATTTATGCACATACATGTTATGCAAAAAATGCACATGAAATAAAATTTTACAGTTTGCATTTTTGTTTTTTAAAAGAAAAAAAAATGTATATAAATATTGCAAATGCTCTTGCAAATAGTACAAGTATGAGATGCATGACTATGACATGCCTTCACCAAGGTAGTAAGGGACGTCATACATTTAACTTGAAAATTAGATTACAAATGTTTATGCATCATGTACTAACATATGATGCACAACCATGGATATGCAGTGCGAAGTTTTGTTGATCAAAGATAAAAAATAAAAACATTTCAAAATCATGCTGAAAATGTGTTCGGCTCATGAAACATTACCCTAAAGAAACTGCGGTTTTGATTATCTTTGGGATAATAGTGTGTTATGACCAATGTAATAAATGAAAGAGACTTTCTCTCTCACATAAGCTTTTGTCATAGATTATGACATGTGACTTTTCACAAAAAAGTACAATATACATATTGTACTCTCTGACACATTAAAGACAAAAGTAAAAAAGAGAAGGGTAAAAGAACAACAATATGGTTCAAGTATAACTTTCTCAGTTAGGGATATGGTTGAGCACCTACATGTATCTCAAAAGTACAAGCACATGCTAACACTTCTAAACATTCAATATAATAAAATATACCGATATGTATATTTTGAGGAAAATGAAAATAGGAACTTTTCATAACCTTCACACTTTTGCAAGTAATACTTGAATTGTTATTTATAAAAAAAAAGGAAAATGTACAAGTCATGTTGCACATGGCACAACCCCCTTTTTGTGGAAAAGACACTCTTTTGACATGATGTGACTTTTTTTCTTGGAAACATGTAATGCCTCACTCTTACCAATATGGTAAAGTTTCCTTATGAAAAGAAAGTTACTTTGACTTTCTTATAGAAAAATAATAATATTTTACTAGTACAAGGTCCTTCCACCTGGCCTTTCCTCAGGTTTTTTCACAGGGTCCTTCCTCTGGCCCTTCCACCTAGCCTTTCCTCAGGTCTTTTCACAGGGTCCTTACTCAGGCCCCTCCACCTGGCCTTTCCTCAGGTCCTTTCACAGGGTCCTTCCTCAGGCCCTTCCACCTGACCTTTCCTTAGGTCTTTTCACAGGGTCCTTACTCAGGCCCCTCCACCTGGCCTTCCTCAAGTCTTTTCACAGGGTCCTTACTTAGGCCCCTCCACCTGGCCCCTTCCTCAGGTCTTTTCACATGCTCTTTCCTCAGGCACTTCCACCAGGTCCCTCCTCAGGTCCTTTCACATGGTCCTTCCTCAGGCCCTTCTACCAAGGTGTAAGGACTCTCAAAATTGTCCTAAAAATAACCGTAATTATAAACCTGGACCCCTGAAACCCTAAACCATATTAAAAATCAAGAAAAACAAAATTCTGGGTCTCAGGCGGGCCGCGTAAAAGACAAGCTATGTCTTACGCGGGCCGCGTCAAACATGTGTTGACCGGATAAGTGTTCCGGATCCACGTGGTGTCCAGCTGGCTAACCTACTGATGACCAATCAAGCCTATTCGTAGACTAGGCGGCCTCGCGGGCCGCGTAAAGTTTATGTTGTGGTTTACGCGGGCCGCGTGAACCCTAAAAATCAGCTATAAATAGCTTGTTGCATGCACTGTTCTCTGGTGTCGAAACAAACTTTCAAAAACGAAAGTATATTACTCTGAAGTCGAAATTTCAAATATAATTAGCGAGGCGCTGCTTCGATACCGGGTATTAACTCGATCGCTGCTACGATTCAATGTCCGATCGATTAAACTATACAATGGATGTTTAAGTGCTGCCCACATTAGGGTTTATGCTTTGTCATTCGTCGTTAATTCGATGGATGTTTAAGTATCACACTTTGTCATTCGTTGTGAAGGTTTTTAATCTTGTGAGTTATCATAAATGCTGTATTAGTTACTAACCGAGTTCGTGTGCATGTTATTAAATTTAGTTTAAAAGGCTAATCAGCAGGCTAAGCTCTGCTCATATAAATCTGCAATGTGAGTCATTCTCTTTTTATCAAATTATTTCCAAAACCCTATTTATTTTCAAGGTTATAATTACAGGGATTAAGTCTTTGTAATCACCAAATTACAGCCGGTATGTGGGGTTTTGTATACATTACTTGATAACCTTCACCATTGGACAACGGGGTAGCCAAGGGGTGATATGACCATAGTCACAGACACCATTGGACTCTAAGGTTACCAATGGATGTTCGAGTGACAAATAATGTGGGTAGTTGGTTGATATATAGAAACATTGTAATCGCTCTTAATACTGTAAATTATAACAAACGCGTCGTTCTAGTAAAAAGAATGATTCACCAGTATTTCCCGCTGACAAAACCTTTTTCAAACATGTTTCAGGTGATCTGTTTTGATCCAGGAAAAGTGCCGCGAAGCACTACAAGCTTAAGGAAGTGGCTCAGTATAAAATAAAGAAACATGTTTTGAAAAATAAAGATTTCTCAGTGAAATCATATGATTGTAAATTACCGGGGTTTTATCCCGAGGTGTGAAATAAAATAATCGGGAAAATTTGCAGTTTTAAAAAGATCCTGAAGAAATCTTCCGCTGTTAAATAAATACCACGGGATTTTCTGTCCTGCGGCTCCTGAAACGGGTCAAACCGGGTCGGGGGCCATGACAGAAAAAGGTGGTATCAGAGCCACTGATTTAAGCCAATTAAGTATTTAGAAAATACTTAATTTTTCTAATTGTCATCTTGTGATTATGTGTTTTATTATTTGAATATTTGTGTACAGTATGGGTAAGCAAAAGCTTTCAAACATCTATCTTAAATTAGATAGGTCATCAAACGAGAAGGGAAGTTCATCCCAAACAAATTCCTCAAAACCTTATGCAAATCCTGAAGAAGGAATATTTGTCCGAAAGGCACAATACGAGGAACCACTTTCTCCTAATAAAAGAAGTTTGATTATTAGGAAAAGTCAGGAGAAAATAAAGAAATCACAATCAAAAGAAAAGAGAGTTAATCCGAAAACCCAAGAACTAGGCAATAACCCACCATGGGAAGACAAGTTAGATGAAAAATGGGCAGATCTTTATATGCTTGCCACTGTAGTAGTAAATGCAAATCTTTAAATACTCTGACTCAAGTTTTAGCAACCTTATTACCTACAAGCTAGAAACCTTATCCAGTAAATAAATAAGTTTACAGTAAAACTTGGTATGTTTTAAATTTCAGTTGTCTTTGTATTAAATTAGTCACACGGTATGCAATAATATTTAAAGGTTATTTATGAAATTTTGTTATAAAATTTTAACTTAGCAATTTTTGTGTATTTTGCATATATGCTAAACAGCATGAATGACTTGTCTGAAGCCCTTCAGAATTTAAATCTCTATCCGGTGAAAATAGAGGTTTCCAGAGATTTTAATAGGTATATACCTGATATAGAAGAACCTATGGAATTCAACGCTCCACCTCCAGAGAAACCCAAGCCTAAGAAAAGGAGAAGATTCGTGGGATGAAGGTGTGTGCGCAGAAGGAAACCCGCCACTAGGAAGATTCCCAAAATAGAAAATCCCTTAGACAAAGGGAAGGGGATTGAAGTTAGGGAAGTTTCTAGGCTGATGGAAATGCAGTTTGGGGAATATTCTAAGCAGATGGAAATGGAGTTTGGAGAAGGTTCTAGACAAACCAAGATGAAAATTGCGGAAAGCTCTAGACAAATTGAGGAGTTACCATTTCAGGAGGAATTGGATCGTGCATTGGCGAGCTGTGATGTCGTCAGGCCTATTAATAATAATCTCTACCCTTATCTTGCTGAAACTCAACTACCAATGAACTTGGAACCAGCAATCCCAGAACCTATAATTCATACCCAACCTTTAGGAATGGATGAATGGTGGACCAATGATTGGCAGTTCCAAAATCTTCTCAACAGTCCTTATTCCTTTCTCCCTCAGTTCGACCCGGAACCTATACCAAACCCACCAATGAGCAATGAAAATTTAGCTGAACTCCGCCACTTTGGCGAGGAGCTGGTGGATGCAGGAAATAGGATCAGGGAAGTAGGAGAACAAATTTCCTGGAAATACGACGAAAGGGAACGTCGTTACTAAAATACCAACTGACAAAAAAATAATGGGTTTGTGAAATTGTGGTTGTATAATAAATAGAAAAATATAATCTTGTAAAGTAACTACAAATAAAACTTTGTAAGATAATGGTGTGTATTGATGCATAATATAAAATATAAAAATGGGAATCGAGAAATCGATAGTTTTGGCTATATGTGTGTATTTGAAATTTGTATGATTGTTTTGTGTATAATTGTTATTTATTCGATACTAATAAATTATATATATTAACTATCAGATGGAAAACGCTAATAATGAACCAGTTAATGAGGTTAATCAATCTGAGCATCATCCGGATGATCAATTTATGACTAGGCAAGATATAGAAAATATTGTTGCTCAAGGAATAGCCAATGCTATCCCAGCAATACTTGCAGCTGCCCAAAAACCTGCTGAACCTCAACAAATCACTCCTAGCAAACGTATTTCTGAAGATAACTTCAGTAATAGTGTAAACGGAGGCGGTAATCATACCAATCACGATAATGATCCACTGCAAGCTCCGCTCCCTAAGAAAATGAAAGCTGCAACGCCTGGTTGCACTTACAAAGAATTTCTTGCTTGTAAACCCGCTGAATTTGCAGGCAACGAAGGAGCAACTGCGGCACTGCGTTGGTTAGAGAAAACCGAGGCAGTGGTTACCATAAGTAAATGTGCCAAGGACGATAAGGTCATGTACGCGTCTAATCTTTTCAAAGAAGGGGAACTAGAATGGTGGAATACAGTACTTCAAGCCAAAGGAAGAAATAGGGCCTATTCCATGAACTGGGAAGAATTTAAGAATCTTGTAGAAAGAAAATTCTGTCCCGAATATGAAAAAGATCAAATGGCGAATAAGTTCTTAAACCATCGAATGATGGGTGTAGATTGTCGTGGGTATACTTCGACATTCTTTGAATATGCTAGAGTGGTACCAACACTGGCTTCGCCAGAACCGGTACTCATTTCTCGCTATATTTGGGGACTGATTAGCGAAATCCGTAATATCATTAAAGCTGCGAGACCTCGTACTATTGACGATGCGGTAGAATTAGCTAACACCCTAACTGACGAGCTGGTACGCACAAAAGATGAAAACAGGAAAAAGGAACTGGCTCAGAAAATTACCTAAGGAATTCGTACGGGTAATAATAGCAGCTTCAAGAAAAGAGGAACAGGGCAATCTTCAACTCCGCCGTTCTGCAGGAATTGCAAAAAGAAACATTATGGAAGATGTGATGTGACCTGCAACTTTTGCAAAGCTATAGGACATCGTGAAGAAGACTGCAGAAAGAAAACAAGAATCTGCTTTAACTGTGGAGAAGCAGGACATTTCAAAACAGAATGTCCTAAATTAGTCAAACCAGCAGACAACAAAGCCAAGACGGCCGACGGAGCTACTAAAAAGAATGTAAGAGCATTCTAGCTGACCACTCAAGAAGCAGAACTCATTCCAGATGTGATAGCTGGTACGTTCTTAGTTCACAACGTGTATGCAAAAGTATTATTTGACTCTGGTGCAAACCAAAGTTTTATCAATACTTCATTCTGCCAAGCTCTTAATTTACCCTTAACCAACCTTAGGCAAATTTTTACAGTCGAAACGGCAGATGGGAATTCAGTTAGTATAGATAAGGTTTTGCAAAAAGAAAATATAGAACTTTCAGGTCATAAATTTCATGCAAACCTATTGCCAATGAATCTAGTTGGGTTCGATGTTGTGTTAGGAATGGATTGGTTAGTAGCCAACCATGCTCGAATCCTTTGTGATAAGAATTCTATAGAAATTCGTGCACCCACCAGAGAGGTAATCATGATTACAGGAGATAAAACACGTAAACCCATGAAGTTCATATCAGTAATGAAAGTTGCTAGTTATGAACGAAAGCAAGGAATAGTTTATATGATTTCAGTAATCATTAATACTAAGGGTAAAGAACTTAAGGAGATTCCTGTAGTCTCAGAATACCCAGATGTATTCCCAGAAGAGTTACCAGGATTACCACCAGATAGGGAAGTAGAATTTATGATTCATCTAATTCCAGGAACTATACCGATAGCCAAGGCACCTTATCGGTTAGCACCCACAGAAATGTTAGAACTGAAAAAGAAATTAGATGAATTACTAAGTAAAGGTTTCATACAACCTAGTTCATCCCCGTGGGGAGCACCAGTGTTGTTTGTAAAGAAGAAGGATGGTTCGATGAGAATGTGTATTGATTATATAGAATTGAATAAGGTTACAATTAAGAATCGATACCCATTACCTAGGATTGATGATCTTTTTGATCAACTCCAAGGAGCTAGATATTTTTCTAAGATCGACTTACGCTCCGGATATCATCAGTTGAAGGTACAAGAAGAAGACATACCTAAAACTGCTTTCAGAACTAGGTATGGGCATTACGAGTTTACAGTCATGCCCTTCGGATTAACGAATGCACCCGCAACATTCATGGACATGATGAATAGGATCTGTAAACCGAATTTGGATAAATTTGTAATTGTCTTTATCGACGATATACTTATCTATTCCAAAAATCAGGACGAACATTGTCAGCACTTGCATGCACTCTTAACTTTGTTAAGAAAAGAAAAGCTATACGCCAAATTCTCGAAGTGTGAATTTTGGCTACAAGAAGTGCAATTCCTAGGTCACATGGTGAATCAAGACGGTATTCACGTAGATCCTGCTAAGATCGAGGCAATTACCAAATGGAAGATTCCGCAATCCGCAATGGAAATTAGAAGTTTTATAGGTTTAGCCGGATACTATAGACGGTTTATTAAGGATTTTTCCAAGATAGCTGTACCATTAACTAAGCTAACCTGTAAAGCAGTTAAGTTTGAATGGGGACCTAAGCAAGAAGAAGCTTTTAGGATTCTAAAGAAAAAGTTAACAAATGCTCCAATCCTAGCCTTGCCAGAAGGAACTGAAGATTTTGAAGTTTACTGTGATGCTTCAAAATTAGGATTTGGATGTGTGCTAATGCAACGCAAGAAGGTAATTGCGTATGCTTCAAGGCAATTGAAAAAGCACGAGGAAAACTATACGACTCATGACTTAGAATTAGGAGCCATAATTTTTGCCCTTAAGGTTTGGAGACATTATCTGTACGGAAGTAAATTTACTGTCTATACGGATCACAAAAGTTTAAGATATATATTTGGGCAAAAAGAGTTAAACATGAGGCAAAGAAAATGGATGGAAATCCTAAGTGACTACGACTGTGATATTCAGTATCACAAAGGAAAGGCAAATGTAGTTGCAGATGCCTTAAGTCATAAGTATCATGAAAAGCAAAAGCGAGTTCGTGCTCTCAGATTAAATCTACAATTAGATTTAATGGAACAATTGAAGAATGTTCAAACTACAGCAATCAAGGATGATTCCGAAGGAATGAAAGGACGAATAAAAGAATTAGAGCAAGGAGCTGATGGAATTTGGAGATTCCACAAAAGCAGAATTTGGGTACCTAAATAGGGAGAATTAAGAAATAAGATTTTAGAAGAAGCCCATAAATCTAGGTATACCATACACCCTGGAAACAATAAAATGTACCAAGATTTAAGAAATAACTTTTGGTGGATAGGAATGAAAAAGGACATAGCTCGATATGTTTCTAAATGTCTTACTTGTTCACAAGTAAAGGCCGAACACCAGAAACCTTCAGGTCTACTACAACAACTAGAGATGCCTGTATGGAAATGGGAACTCATAACAATGGATTTTGTTACTAAGTTACCCAAAACCAGAAAAGGTAATGATGCGATTTGGGTAATTGTGGATCGATTAACCAAATCAACTCACTTTCTACCTTTGAAAGAAACCTTTAGCATGGAAAGATTGGCAAAGCTGTATGTGGATGAAATAGTATCCTTACATGGAGTTCCACTCTCCATTGTATCGGATAGAGATAGCCGTTTTACTTCCCATTTCTGGAAAAGTTTCCAGGAAGCAATGGGAACCCGACTAAATTTAAGTACAGCATATCATCCACAAACAGACGGGCAAAGTGAAAGGACAATCCAAACTCTGGAAGACATGCTCCGGGCATGTGTGATAGATATTGGTGGAAATTGGGACGATCATTTATCCTTAATTGAATTCTCCTATAACAATAGTTATCATTCAAGTATCGAAGCTGCCCCATTCGAAGCACTATATGGACGTAAGTGCAGAACTCCAGTTTGTTGGGCAGAAATAGGAGAAAGTCAATTATCAGGTCCCGAGATTGTGCAAGAAACTACCGACAAGATTACTCAAATCAAGGAAAGATTAAAGACGGCTCGAGATCGTCAAAAGAGTTATGCCGATAATCGACGCAAGCCACTGGAATTTCAAGTCAGGGATAAAGTACTTTTGAAAGTTTCTCCTTGGAAAGGAGTAGTTCGATTCGGTAAGAAAGGAAAACTGAGTCCAAGGTACGTAGGACCATTTCCAGTAATCCAACGTATAGGACCAGTTGCTTATCGCTTACAACTACCAGAAGAACTAGCTGGAGTACATGATGTATTTCATGTATCCAATCTCAAGAAATGCCTATCAGACGAATCTCTGGTAGTACCTCTCCAAGATATAGAGGTAAACGAAAAATTAAAATTTGTTGAGAAGCCATTGCAAATAGAAGATAGAAAGATCAAGTTTCTCAAACACAAATGACTAGTGCTGGTCAAAGTCAAATGGGATTCGAAACGAGGACCCGAATACACTTGGGAGCTGGAATCAGAGATGAAGCGAAAGTATCCTCACTTATTCCAATAAATCTCGAGGACGAGATTTTAAATAAGGTGGGGAGGATGTAAGGACTCTCAAAATTGTCCTAAAAATAACCATAATTATAAACCCGGACCCCTGAAACCCTAAACCATATTAAAAATCAAGAAAAACAAAATTCTGGGTCTCAGGCGGGCCGCGTAAAAGACAAGCTATGTCTTACGCGGGCCGCGTCAAACATGTGTTGACCGGATAAGTGTTCCGGATCCACGTGGTGTCCAGCTGGCTAACCTACTGATGACCAATCAAGCCTATTCGTAGACTAGGCAGCCTCGCGGGCCGCGTAAAGTTTATGTTGTGGTTTACGCGGGCCGCGTGAACCCTAAAAATCAGCTATAAATAGCTTGTTGCATGCACTGTTCTCTGGTGTCGAAACAAACTTTCAAAAACGAAAGTATATTACTCTGAAGTCGAAATTTCAAATATAATTAGCGAGGCACTGATACCTGGTATTAACTCGATCGCTGCTACGATTCAATGTCCGATCGATTAAACTATCCAATGGATGTTTAAGTGCTGCCCACATTAGGGTTTATGCTTTGTCATTCATCGTTAATTCGATGGATGTTTAAGTATCGCACTTTGTCATTCGTTATGAAGGTTTTTAATCTCGTGAGTTATCGTAAATGCTGTATTAGTTACTAACCGAGTTCGTATGCATGTTATTAAATTTAGGTTAAAAGGCTAATCAGTAGGCTAAGCTCTGCTCATATAAATCTGCAATGTGAGTCATTCTCTTTTTATCAAATTATTTCCAAAACCCTATTTATTTTCAAGGTTATAATTACAGGGATTAAGTCTTTGTAATTACCAAATTACAGCCGGTATGTGGGGTTTTGTATACATTACTTGATAACCTTCACCATTGGACAACGGGGTAGCCAAGGGGTGATATGACCATAGTCACAGACACCATTGGACTCTGAGGTTACCAATGGATGTTCGAGTGACAAATACTGTGGGTAGTTGGTTGATATATAGAAACATTGTAATCGCTCTTAATACTGTAAATTATAACAAACGCGTCGTTCTAGTAAAAAGAATGATTCACCAGTATTTCCCGCTGACAAAACCTTTTTCAAACATGTTTCAGGTGATCTGTTTTGATCCAGGAAAAGTGCCGCGAAGCACTACAAGCTTAAGGAAGTGGCTTAGTATAAAATAAAGAAACATGTTTTGAAAAATAAAGATTTCTCAGTGAAATCATATGATTGTAAATTACCGGGGTTTTATCCCGAGGTGTGAAATAAAATAATCGGGAAAATTTGCAGTTTTAAAAAGATCCTGAAGAAATCTTCCGCTGTTAAATAAATACGACGGGATTTTCTGTCCCGCGGCTCCTGAAACGGGTCAAAACCGGGTCGGGGGCCGTGACACAAGGTCCTTCCCCAGACCCTTCCTCAGGTCTTTTCACGGGGTCCTTTCCTCAGGCCCTTTTCTAGACCCTAACACAAAAACTCATGCAAGGCCCTCCTTCGAAGCCTTGCGTCGTGCGCTACTTCTAGACACAAATTTATTGTTCCCATTACAACGCTGTTAGGGTACGTAGGCTACCCCCATTAATGATATGATGGTCACACAGTCTTCACAAAATAAAACATGAGGCACACGTGCTTGTACACACAACGCAACATGTTTAACACATAAAGAAATTGATCTTTGGTATGACTTACCTCTTTGAAAGTGTTTTCGTGGCAAGTATCGAAGCATGAGCCTGAACAACATAAGAAGCCATTAGCCACGACCTACGGGATAGGTCGACAAAGGCTAATATTGGACTGGATGATGTGCACCCGAGAAACAAGGCATAATCTTTGAAAAGATACTGAAGAATAGTGATCACCTTAAACATCCTTAAACAAGGATATAGCTTCGGTTAGGAGGAAAGTAACACAACATTAGTGAAAGCAAGAAATACCTTTGTGCAACGATGAACTGGGGCTGGTATGATCAGAAATATGGGATCTATGTTTCCCGTGGACATTGTTCACCCGATTTTTTTGCTAACCTGTGGTTATTCTCGTTCAACAAGAGTCACAACCGACGGACGGGCTCAAGGACAACTTATTTTCAGTATTACCAACTACGCTTGACAACACTGAACTGTGAAGCTAGCATGGTATAACACCATTGGGTTCTACATTGAAGACTTTTAGAAATGATCTTTATTTTTGTATTGTCTCCTCCAGAAAGGATTAAGCCTCCTCCATAAGTTTTCGTGTTCGAAGATCACTACAAAAAAAAGGAAGGAAGGAGGGGGAAGGGGCATGGACTGCCTTACTAATTCCTCCCTTGAAGAAAGGAAAAGCCTGGGCTATGTATTTGGCTCCTTCCCTGAAGGAAAAAGAATCCATGGACTACATTACTCATCCTCCACTTGAAGAAAGGAAAATTCTGGGTTGTGTATTTAGCTCCTTCCCTGAAGAAAAAAGAATCAGAGGACTACGTTATCAATCCTTCATTTGAATAAATGAGGAGTCTGGGCTACGTAGTTGGCTCCCCTCCTGAAGGTGAAAGAATCGTCGGACTATGTTATTAGTCCTTAAGGAAAATCCAGACGCTCTCTCCTTGAAGACAGAAGACTCCTTGGACTACGCTGTTAGTCCTTAAGGAAACCCTAGACGGTCCTTCCTTGAAAGAGGAAGAATCCTTGAGCTGCATTATTAGTCCCTCTCTTGAAAGAAGGAAAGAACCTGAGCAGGACAATACGCGAGATAAGTTCCCAACACTTATATTCTGTACTTTAGATGGAAATGAGCTCCTTCCATCAGCTCCCATCTACAAAGATTCTACAGGGAAAAAGAAAGAGAGGGAAACCTTAATAAGAGCATTTTCGCTTTAAGGGGAAAGTGAAATCCTCCTACGGTCTGTCGTGCTCAAAAAACCCTTATCTGCCGGAACAAAACGATATCCTCTCCTAAAGGCTAAAGCGTTTCGATAGTTACTTCTGTTAACAAGAAAATCCCTACTTCTATGGGATAAAGTGCCTCGGCGGTTCCTTCCAAGAGCAGAAGCGTACCCTTTCCATGGAGTCAACTCCAGGGAAAGTTCCTTCCAAAAAGAGAAGAACATCCCATTCTCTGGGATCAAGCATTTTAGAAACTCCTTCCAAGAATAGGAAGGAACATATCCCTCCCTCGGGATCCAGTCTCGAAGAAACTCCTTCTAAGCATAGGAAGGAACATATCCCCCCCCCTCGGGATTCAGCCTTGAAGAAACTCCTTCCAAGAATAGGAAGGTTTAATTGCTTAATTCGGTGAAGTTAAGGAGTTTAGAGATAAAGCGGAACAGACGAAGATGATAAACGAGGTAAACAAGAATGTTTGGATGCGTTTCGTGTCGAGTTGATGGTCTGAATATGCAAGTAATATGAAATGATGAAGTACAAGGGCCGTTCGGTCATTAATCAAAAGTTGAATTGAATGAAAATGCAAGAGGAATGTGAAGTAAATAAGTTGGAGGTCCAATGTGTCATTATTCGAAACTTAAATGTGTGAGGTAACTGAAGTGGGAATTTCACGATGGGGATTAATATCCCTGGGGATTAAGTCTTGGAGGAGCCACTTCCGAAAAAATGAAGATGTCCCATCCTATGTGATTAGGGGTCTCGTAAGTCTCTTCAACGAACAGGAACAAGTTTCTCGCAAGAAAAGGAGGGTATCCCCTCCCGTGGGATTAAGTATTGCAGAAGTCTATTCAACGAACAGAAGTGCACCCGGCTATGGGATCAAGTTTTGGTAAAGTTCATTCTAAGGACGGTAAAGTACCCCCGTCCCTGGGATTTGATATATGAGAAAAATCCTCCTTGAGATTTCGCACCTGAACAACTTATTCAAAAAGGGGGGGGGGGGAGAGCCCCCTTGACAAGGGACTTCGACTCTGAAGAATCCTTTCCTGGAAAAGAAAAGATCTTCACCACAGATCTATGTTTTAGAAAGTACCCATCCAAGGAAAGGGAGCCCCATCTCGGGGTTACATATGTCTGAAGAAGTCTCTCCAAGAGAAGATGGTGCACTTTCCATGGGCACCAATTTTTAGAGAATTACATCTCTCCAGGGGAGGAAAGAGCTCTTAATAAGGACTCATGGGAAGGCTCCCTCTACATAACAAGTATTCCTAAAGGGCTCACAGAACCTCTCCAAAAGGAGAAGATGCCACCCCTTCTCGAAGAACAAAAACCCCCAAATGGCAAGAAGACCCCACTAACGGGTCAAACAAGATCATTTAGGTAGACGTGCCGGATGATCTTACGATAAAATGAACATGTACATAGGCATACAGACATGCCACCTTAGTCAAAACAAGGCAAAGCCCGGCCGTGGGGCTAGGACTAAGTCGACTATGTCCAAAAACGCCGAAACAGGCATATGAAAATCCAAGTGGCCCAAACGCCATTGAACAATAGGCCCAACATGAGCTTTAACAACTTAGACGAGTTACGAAGCGGGCCTACATAAAGCCTTGAAAACTTAAACGAGTTACCAAGCAAACCTATACAAAGCCTTGACAACTTAAACGAGTTACCAAGCAAACCTATACAAAGCCTTGACAACTTAAACGAGTTACCAAGCAAACTTATACAAAGCTTTAACAACTCAAGCAAGTTACAAAGCAAACTTATACAAAGCTTTAACAACTTAAACAAGTTATAAAGCGACTCATATAAAGCTTTAACAACTCAAGCGAGTTACAAAACTGGCCTATGCAAAGCTTTAACAACTTAAAAAAGTTACAAAGCGACCTATAGAAAGCTTTAACAGCTTAAACAAGTTACAAAGCTAATTCATGAAAAAGTTTAACAACTTAAGCATGATAAAACCCTCCTCCGAGGGGCGTCGAACAAAAAGTATAACACGGCAAACAAGACATCCAAGTTAATGCTCTTAAAGTAACTACTTTTGAACGAGTACCTCAATCGAAATGCCCTCAAGGAGGACATGGCAAAACAATCTAAATAGCATAAACGCTATAAAAAAGCACTATCGAACAAGTGCATTGGAAAAAATGCCTTCAAGGAGGCATAGATTGAAGTAAGGTATTGTGCTACCCTACTTGAGGGGTCACCTTGCTATTTTGAGTACTAAATGCAAGGTTGTCCCAAGGGTAACAAAACAAATGACTTTGGCATAACGTGCCTTGGACTACATGTACCAGACGGATAGGGGTGACAGTTAAAGGGCGGAGAGCGACCTGCCTAGGTTTTCAAAGACTAGAATAAGTCATACACACATCCATAAGTGAATGGGCTTGGACTAGGGATGACTTGACGACGAGGCTCCCCGCGTGGGCTCCTCGTCTGGGCTCATTCCCTTGGATTGATGATTGGGCCTGAGCCCATTTGGATTTTCCCAACATGATTAGAAGGTTTGAGTGGGCCTAATTCTGAGAAGCCCATTCTTAAGCCAGCCTACTGGGTTTTGGCCCAACAATGCCATTATAAAAGGAATGTTTATCTTCCTAAACCAACAGGTTATGATCCCCTCCTTCTCCCTTACAACTTCAGCTCCTTCTCTCTATACCCTTTATTTGTACTTATAACTATCTTTATCATACAAGATACTGACTTGAGCGTCGGAGTGCCCTCGGGGTGAACCCCCTCGGGCCCTCTAACTAGATTTTCATGTGGCTGCAGTTCAAGACCCGACATCCC
This sequence comes from Helianthus tuberosus, assembly GCA_030545235.1. NCBI lineage: Eukaryota > Viridiplantae > Streptophyta > Magnoliopsida > Asterales > Asteraceae > Helianthus > Helianthus tuberosus. Next base: position 153,404,511 of record CM060393.1, read on the forward strand.
GCAAGAGGAACCGTCACCACGACGACGAGAGGACGAACCTGATCCAGAGCTCACCGAATCTAAGACGTCTCCAGGGATTTGAGGATTCGACATTGGCCTAACATGTTACTTTATATTACCCTATATACAAGAGGTTATGTGCTTAAATCTTTGCATAAGTCGTATTTCTTTCATTTATCTCTTTCTCACTCTCTATTTAAAATTTCAACTTTATTCATTGGATTCTCAGACATGGGCGTAGCTTAGTGTATAGTGGGGGTGCACCCGTCCCCCCGAATTTTCGGGTAAAAATTGTAAAATTTCCTATTTTTCGTCCGAAAATTTTAAAATTATATAGGATTTCCCCCCAATTACTGTGCCTAAATATTTATACAATATATAAATTGGGTCCCATGACTTTCCGCCATCTCGGAACTTTTGGTCAAGCTCCACCACTATTGTCAGATCACCCACAACTAAATCATCAAAACCTATATCTCACTCCATAAGTCTAATTCTAGTAGGTTTCTCGTCACTAAAATGAGAAGAGGAAATATATGAAAGTAAACTCTTGAACTCTCCCATTCCTTTATTTGTTGTTGTCTAACTGTGTCACTCGTTTTCTTCGAGTATAGGATCCTTAGAGGCTGTTACGTTTTTGCTTTCATCATATTTCCTCTTGTGGCCATGTTTGCCATCCTTGTATGTGACTTCTTAGAGTAAACAAGTGGGTTTACTTTCAAACGATAAGCATTAGTTTGAAGAAAAACGGAAAATAGGATAAGTCTAAAGCGCATAATTGTTGTAATAGTGGACCATTCATCTCATATGTGGTTGTCTACCCACATTAGAAGCTATACACCATTATAAAGTATGTGGTTGTCTACCCACATTAGAAGCTATACACCATTATAAAGTATTTATAGCAAAAACCTTTTTGTCTTCTTGGCATGAGCCTTTTGGAGTATTGAGGATGACAAAATAAATAAAAACAAAATATGCCAATGAGGTAAAGGTGGAGTGGTTGTGAAAAGATTTGGTTTTCCTTGTGACCCAGGTTCGACTCTCACTCTTTCCGTTATTTTCTACGGCATCCAGATGAAGGGTGAATACGGGTGGCGCCGGTTCGTCTTGTATGGGAGGCGAGGTTTTACCGAATATTCTACTGTCGTGCCTTCGGGCGGGTGGAGGTTGGGTTTCCGCGTATCTAGGAGAGCCAAGGGGCTGGCGGCGGTCGAGTAGTCGACCTTGGCCACAGTGCCCGGTGTCACGTTGGTTAGCACTTCGTTCCTTACCGTTCAAAAAAAAAAATGAGATTTTTAAAAGTACTTTTTAGTGGGGTTGCAAAGAGTATACACATGAGCCTAGTATGCATCTTGTATATTAAACTAGGTTAAAGATCTTGATGATACAACTGGTTAAGAGCATTGATCAAAGAGCCTATCAAATCGAACTAAATAACCATTGAAAATGCACTATGATGATATAACCTCTAAAACATCAATACGGATAAGATAAAATGGAATTCGTTTTTATAGTTTTCTCGATATTTGTACAAAACCATGGCATTGGCAGATACATATTAATTGAGGAGAGTAGGAATAATTTGGAGATACCCGATCTTTGTGGTGGTGTAGTTAGTATAGGTTTGACGTTATTTAGGAAAGTAGAATTAATTTACTGTTAAAAAAATATCAAATAAAGACATGTGATCAATACTTTAGTGGTTCGTGCTTGTCCAAAGTGAAGGATTACTTCATTAGTAAGTTTACCAATAACCACTTTGTTTGAAAATATAATCTACAACATTTTCTTATCAAGTATACCAATGTAATTCCTTTGGTACACTCAATTTTTTTAGTACAGGTTCGTAAATGATTGAATCGAACCGAAATGTAGTCTTGTTCATATTCGTTCGTTTAGGCATTAAACGTGTCACGAACAAACAGGGTCGTCTCCGAAAATGTAAAAAATAATTTGGGCCCTGTGCGAAATAAAAAATCGGGCCCGACCCACCCTAGTAAAATGAATATTAGTACCGATTTTGATAATATGGATATCAGTATCTGTTGATGCAACAAATAAGAGACCAAAGATAGTAGCGAGGTTGGTTAGGCAAAAGGGTTAAAGGGTTTGACTTTGCCTAACGCAGGTCGCGGGGTCCCCCCACGTTTGCAAGACGTGGAAGGAGGTTCACTAGTTTATTCTTGTTGTTTGCTAAGGATCCTTCTCTGAAGTGTATTTCAGATTCGGATGAAGAGGCAAACAGAATATGAGTATTGGATGTGAAAGGGAGTAACTCGCATGAAGCAAGCACTCGAAATGAATGACCAGAGTTTTAAGGAATCTTGACTGGCCAGGCATGTCCTTTCTCAGTAAATGAAGTGTCAAATATATAGGAGAAGACATCTCCCAAAGAGGAATGCATTTGACTAGTGACCTTGCTTGCAGTGAGGGGCTTACCCATTCGGGGGTTGAAGCATTTTGACCCCTGGATAATAGAGTGTGCTCTGTGGACCTGCATTGCTTTTGCGGCTGGCGAGTTGGTGAAGTAATCTGGGGACATGACTACTTACTGTTCCGCGCTACTTTATCTCGTTTTCCCAGGTTTTTAACCTTTGAACCATTTTGCCTTATGAGCATTTACGTATTTAAATCATTCATATTTGGTCTTGGGCTACCCCCGTCATCAGCCCCCCAAGTCAGAGGTTTTTGAGAAATGAGCTCAAAGACTTCTGACTTTTTATACGTATGTTTTTCTGTCCAAAGGCTTCGAGGGTTCGAGGGTTGGAAGGTTGAAACGGTTTTTGAATTTCGGAATTTGACAAGACAGTTGACAAGACCTGTGGCAGTTTGTCAGGCGGCGATTTTAAATTCTGCCTGTTGATAATTATCCCTAATCTCATTTATTTACACCTTTTTATTTTGGAAGAACATTACTTGCTCTTTTTTCTCTCAAGTATCCATCTTTTTCAAAATCAGGCCAGTTCCGTTTTGCTTATTTTCTCTTTAATTGTTCATGTCATGGGTGCTCGTAAGGATATGGCAAAGTCTTTTTCTCGACTAACCCAAGAGGAAGTCGATTTATTTTGTATGGAATGGGGTATAGGGACGAAGTATAAACCGGTTGCACCGGCTTGTGATAAATCTATCAATGACTGTCCTTCTGGTATGATTGCCTTGTATCGTCGTCATTTTGAGTTTTCCAATCTTCGTTATCCGTTTTCAAACTTTGTTTTGAATGTTTTGTAATATTATCGAGTGTCTTTTGGTCAGATTCACCCCCTTGGCATGGCTAGGGTTTTACATTTTGAAATTTTGTGCCGGGCCACCGGGTATGACCCATCTCTGTTGTCCTTCCGTCGCTTCTTCCGGCTTGCTAAGAATGGTGATTGGTTCACCTTTGAAACCACTCAAGTTGATACTTGTTTAATTTCGTCCATGGTTTCTACACTTGGGGTCTGGAAAGATCGGTTTTTCTGGGTGTCGGAGGAAATTGTTCCTTTCAAACTTGTTTGGAGACACCCAGACGCTGTTCTGAATGAGCCGGAGCCTTCTGATTCCGAAATAAACACTCGTTTTTTAGAAATTCTCAGGGAGTGCCCTTCGAGGCTTCGTCCCTTCCCTGAGCATTTGTTGGTGTTGTTGGGTATAAGTAAAGTGTGGGAAAAGGCCAACCGGGATCCAGTGCTTATTAGAGATGGGAAGGGTATGCATTTATTCTTTTCTTGCTTTTTTGTTTCTTTTTCTTTGTTTGCTTATGTGCTTTTTATATTTGTGTTGCAGTTATGTCTGTTGGACCATTTGCGTGACCCTAAACGTCAGTAAAAGTAGTTCATCTCAGTTTACAGAGGCGGAATCAAAGTAAACCAAGTCACAAATAGCTTGTATCCTTTTAACTTCCTTTCTATTACTGATTGCAAGACTTTACAAGTGTTTCTAACAAGATTTTGGCAGAACCTCGTCTCACAAACAATGATCACTGTCCGTTTCAAATGACACACTCAACAACTATATATAGGTGTGGCCTGATCGCTTGAATGTGTACATGTCTTCTCAAGCGAACATGTTCAAGCGAACAAACATGATTACTTCAAGCGAACATGCAAGTCTCAGTTTCAAACGAACTAGACTTTGATGTTGTGTTCGCTTGAATGTGTCACATGTATGTTCAAACGAAATACCATACTTTTACATGTAAACCCTAATTACATCCTATCTAGACCTAAGACTTGATTAAAACGTAGTCAACAGACATTCAGTGCACCAACAGACTCCCCCTTGGATGTTGACGAAGTCTTCAACGTCAAGTCTTTAGTCTTTGTCTCTCTCCAAATTTTGTCATTGTAAAGCTCCTTCTTCACAGGTTCAGAAACTCAAACTAACTCCATCTTCAATCCCTCATTTGATTGTTGATCCAGAATTCTGACTCCCCCTTTCACAGACTCCCCCTCTCGAAATGCTAGGGCTCTAATTCTGGTTCAAACTTTAACATTTTGATGCCATGAGGATTCCTATTACCTGCATATTCTCTACCCAAATATAAAATATATGACAATAACAATTTCAATTCAAAACTTACCATTTAACCTTCAGTGTTAGAAATCCACTTAAGTATTCAGGTTCAATTTAATGACCCTGATTACTTAATTTAACTACGCAGTCCAATTTAATGACCTTGGTTGATCTGAGACAATACACACTGACATTTGATTCAATTTGATTTTCTGAAAATTACAAGTTTCAAATTAATGAACTTGCTTTAACTGTTTAACTTCTCAAACTTTTCAAGATTAGCTCACGACTCATCCTCCAGTCCAGAAATCTCTTGCATCTGCTTTCAATCTTTCGAATCCGAAGATCAACTCTCCACTTTGGTTTGTCAAAAATAAAGCAGAAATGAAAAATCTTTTTGGATTTTAATAAAGTTTCTAAACTAGAAATGAAATACAGAACTAAAATGCAATAAAAGTAAACTATTTACAAACATATTTTTGATTGAGCGTGTTAGGAAATCATATCAGCTATTCGACAAATCACAAGTACCGTTAAGCTTCAATTACATACTCAGAATTAAACAATTCGCTTAGATTGTCGATATACTGATCCACTTAAATTCTCACACAATTTTCAATTTGTTCAGGATACGAAATTAGTGTTTTAAAGACTTAAACTTATACGTGTGTCCCACCTCTTGAATATACTCCCGTATCCAGATCCCAATATTCAGTCTTGCAGGCAATTATAACACAAATGATATCTGTAAGGGGTTAATAATTTATGAAGAATCATGAGAGCTCAGGTCAGAACTACCGTTCAACAGAGAGATCATGACTCAACTTGGGTGTGTCCCCTTTAGAGGATCTTTTTTACAACAGCATTGCTAAGCAATTTTATTGTCTTATGTTTCAAGCATTGCAGAGAGTATTATTCGAGGACTAGGTCAGAACTTCCATTCAGCAGAAGTCCTCGAATAATACCCCAGATATCACTGAGTATAAAAACCTAGTATATCAGAAAAAGGAATCTTTCAAACGAAATTTCAGGGGTTACCTATATATCCAAGTAGTGTTCCCCACGAAATAAGTAAGTAAAGATTTAAGTTTATATCCCGAACAAACCTACTAAATGTGTAAAAACCTATCGGCATATCATCAGCGAGACTGTTTAACACATTTAAACATTCCATTTCTTTAGCATACCGTGACTGTCAAGCCGATGTACTATCATTTTCCCTTTTTACACAAGCTCTTTTCTGGTTTTCTATTGTTTTTGGATTTTAAAAAAATATCTCATGTTTTTGTATTTTTATCATTTTTTATTGTTTTTGTATTTTCTGAAAAATTACCCTAGAAAATTACCCTATACTCCCCCTAAATACCAAAACATGTAAAAAATCGACAAACCATTGCAGATTGCTTCTCAACATCATCTACAATGTCTCCTTCATCAACGCCAATGATCTCCTCCAACACCGATAAAAGCTTCATACCATTCAGTTTTAGCAAATACTGAAAACGTGCTTTATCAAAAGCTTTGGTATGTAAATCATCTTTTTGATCATCAGTGTGAATTTTCTCAATTCGTATCAACTTCTTCTCAAAACAATCTCGGATGAAGTGATGACGAATCTCTATATGTTTCGTTTTAGCGTGATGAACTGGATTTTTAGTAATGTTAATCGCTGCCTCATTATCAACAAAGATAGGGGTGTTTAGAAATTGCAAACCGTAGTCGCGCATCTGTTGCTGGATCCACAAGATCTGTGAGCAGCAACTGCTAGCAGATACATACTCCGCTTCACATGTGGATAAAGCCACATAGGTTTGCTTTTTGCATTGCCAAGTGACCAATCGTGATCCGAAAAACTGGCACCCTGCTGTTGTTGATTTAGCATTAACTTTGCAGCATCCGAAATCTGAATCGGAATACCCTTCGAGCGTGAAATCGCCTTCTCTTGGATACCACAACCCCAATGATGGAGTTCCTTTCAGGTAGCGTAATATCCTTTTCACAATCACCATATGCGATGCTCTCGGGTTAGATTGAAATCTTGCTGCGAGGCAGGTTGGGTACATGATATCAGGTCTTGAAGCTGTCAAATACATCAGCGATCCGATCATGGAACGTTACATCGTTTCATCTACCTTATCTCCAGTGAGATCAGGGTTTATCCCATGATTCGTTGCTAATGGGGTGGCGGCTGGAGTAGAACCTGACATCCCGAATTTCTCCAAGATATCATGAACATACTTCGTTTGATGTATGAAAATTCCTTTGGGTAGTTGATCAACCTGCAATCCCAAAAGGAATTTCATCTCACCCATCGATGACATTTCGAATTTCTGTTTCATAACTCGTTCAAAATCTTTGCATAGATCCTCATTTGTTGACCCAAATATGATGTCGTCCACATAAATTTGAACAATCAGAAGATGTCCGTCGACCTCTTTGGTGAAGAGAGTGGCATCCACTTTTCCACGAATGAAACTGTTGGCTAGTAGGTGTTGAGACAATGTCTCATACCAAGCTCTCGGGGCCTGGTGTAAACCATACAACGCTTTGTCTAGCAAATAGACCTTGTCTTTGTGAAGTGGATCGGTGAAGCCTGGTGGCTGACCGACATAAACCTCCTCTTTTACCTTCCCGTAGAGAAAAGCCGATTTTACATCTAGCTGATAAACTTTGAAGTTTTTCCATGATGCAAATGCTAGAAAGATTCTGATAGCTTCTAGTCTAGCTACAGGAGCATATACTTCAGTGAAATCTATCCCCTCCTACTGACTGAAACCCTGGACTACGAGTCGAGCTTTGTTGCGAATCACAACTCCTCTATCGTCTCTCTTACACTTGAACACCCACTTGGTGTTTATCTTCCTCTGACCATCTGGTAAATCCACTAACTTCCACACTCCCAACTTCTCGAATTGGCTCAGTTCCTCCTGCATTGCATTGACCCAAGAATCTTCAGTAAGCGCCTCTTTGTAAGTCCTTGGTTTAACCTGCGAGATAAAACAACTCAATGAGAATTTAGTTTGCAAAGGAGCAACTGTTGTATAAAAACATGTAAGCCCTTTATCAATCTGTCTTCGAGTGCGAACGCCTGTCTGCAATTCTCCAATGATCAATTCCTCTGAATGATATGAAAGAGTTCGTGGCATTACTTCGCCTGGAACATCTACATCACCTTCCAGATTAGTAACATTCTGATTTGCATCTTGCTCACTAACTGGGTTTGTTTGACTTGAAATCTGAATTTGCTCCCCCTCAGAATCTGAATCACCACGATCAAATACTGGCATGTTCTCAGATTCTTGATTATCATTCTGTGCCGACTGATTATCTTGAGCAACTTCATTTTGTTGGACATCATCATGTTCACCAGCATTGCTTGGACCTGCTTCATCATCATTTGAAGCTCTTTGTGGTCTTCTTGAATACTCAGCTGGAAACCTTTCCTGCGATTCTTCATACTCTCTCAGAATATCCAACTCATCAAAGAAATCCTCTTCGTCTTCCTTTTCTTCTTCCATGTCAAACGAATCCCATAATTTATCGTAATTAAAACGCCATGAGTCACCGGGATTTTGAGGCGGCATAGTATACCCCTGACACTCAACATGTTGTGCTTCGATGATCTGCTTCATGCTTGGAACAAAGACACGTCTTTGTGGACTTGAGTAACCCACAAATATTCCTTCAATACTCTTTGGACCAAACTTACCAAAAGGCTCTAAAACTGTACAAGGAGACCCAAACGGTTCTAAAAACTTCAGGTTCGGTTTATGGTTATTGATCAACTCAAAGCATGTCTTGTTGAATTTCTTTACAGTGATAACCCGGTTGAGTGTAGAGCATGCGGCGGAAACTGCTTCTGCCCAAAAATTTATCGGTAGCTTTGAATCAGCAAGCATTGTTCTAGCCATTTCGATTAGCGTCCTGTTTTTGCGTTCTGCGACTCCATTCTGCTGCGGAGTGTACGGAGCACTAAACTCATGCAATATACCTCTTTCATCACAATATTCTTCCATCTTGTTGTTCTTGAATTCAGTACCATTATCACTTCTGATACGCCTTTGGTACATATTTTCAATCTTTCTGAACAACGCCATCAAACTGTCAAACGTTTCATCTTTCGACTTCAAGAATGATACCCACGAAAATCTGGAATAATCATCAGTAACCACAAGACAGTAGAGATCCCCTGTAATACTTTTGACATTTACTGGACCAAACAGATCCATATGTAGTCTCTCTAACGGTCTAGAAACTGAATTAACTTGCTTTTTAGGGTGTGACTTTTTCTTCTGCTTGCCTTTGACGCAACTAATGCACTCCCCTTCCAGATGAAAACCTTTGATATTAACTCCAAGAACCAAATCATTGTGCACCAAGTGATTCATTTTTCTAAGATGTATATGCCCCATCTTCCGGTGCCACAACTTCGATTCTTTCTCTGTTGCTCTAGTCACAAAACAATGAGCCTGAACCGTGGTTGTAGTAGCTACGCTCATGTCCAACACGTACAGATCATTGACTCTTGGTGCCCTCATGATAATCCATTCTTCAGGGATAACAAATCCTGGTTTCAAGATCAAACATTCTTTGTCTGTGAAGTGAGTGGTATACATCCTGTCACAAATCTGTGAGATACTCAGCAGATTATTCTCCAGCTCAGCAATGTAGTTAACTCTCTCAAACGTAACAATCCCATTGGATAACGTTCCTTCACCAACAATTCTACCACCTTGATTTCCTGCAAATCCCACGTAACCTCCATTGAAATTTCTAACATCATACAACAATGCAGTCTTCCCTGTCATATGTCGAGACGCTCCGCTATCCATAATCCATCTTGAAATAGCTCTCGGAAGTTCCTGCACATATCACAAACAATTCAATAAAGATGCCGATTCATGCTTCACGATTACCAACTAGGAAGCTCCAGCAAGTCCAAAATCTTTAGTGAGATTTTGATGCCACCCAAGCCTCTTTTGACTCGGGTAACTGGACTTTAATGTGAGTTTTTGTAGTGTAAAGTGGCGGAAAATTTTTATCATTCATTTTCAAACTTTCATCCAATCCAACCTCAACCTTTTTGTATAAGAAAAACTCATCTATCTTAAGTTGACCGGTTGGTTGATTTTTCTTTTGAACATTCTTCTTCTCTGGTGGAGTAGAAGATTGTTTCTCCAACTTTTCATAATAATCCAAAGGAACATTCATTGTTACCGATGTGGTAGAAGACGATTGTTTTTCCGACTCTGAAACCTTTGGTTTTTCAACAACTTTTGGCTTCCATGTTTGTTGAGATGATGCAACCCGTTTATAAAATTTGTCATTTTTAATTACCAAGTTCTTAACAGGTTCAATTTTGACTTTAGTTTTCTCATTTTTCAAAACTTTCTCAACAACCATTAGAGCTTTTCCTTTTGAATCAACCATCTACTGTCGATTCTCAACAACGTCAGTCTTATGCTTGGAGTTGGTGCAATTTCTTGCAATGTGACTAACTTTGTTGCATCTAAAACATGTACGAGTATCAACTACCCGACTTGTGCCTTCAGACTGAGGTTGTGAGACCCTCTTCTCAAAAAATTCTTCATTTGATTTCGAAAAAATTTCATTTTCCTCATCAGAAAGTGAACTTGAACCGTTCACAAACACCTTCTTTTCAGCAAACCTTTTGTTTTGAACATTTCTCCTTTGATAGTTCTTACCACCCTGATATCCACCCGACCAATTGTTTCGATTGTTGTTATAAAAACGTGGTGGAACTACAGGTTTCTTGTAGTAAGCTTTATCTTTCTCAAAATTCATTTGCCTTTTTGTTTGTTTTAAACTCTTTACTTCAGACAAATCAATTTCAACCATTTTGAACACATTTGTCAATTTTGAAACATTTACATTCTCCAGAGGAAACTCAGAATCCGAATACAACTTATCAGATCCAGCCATCTTGTACATCACAAGACCCGGTTCATCACCTAAGTTGTTTTTGGATTTTGGTTTCTGAATGTACTTGTCCAGAAAACATTTTTCATCCTCAGCTGAATCACTATCCAAAACACTTTCAGCCATGCCTTTAACAATCTCAGTTTGAACACTATCATCAGATGATGATGAAGAAAATGTCACATCAATTGACTCAGGAAGTTTCACATCATTTTCTTCCTCAAGATTAACCAACCCAGATTGCTTTTTCGAATAATTTTCTAGAACTGGTGGTGGAACTTGATGAAACCCAACCCCAGTTCCATCACAGTATACATCTTCGCCTGCTTTGTCTTTCCCGATGGGTTTGGGAATGATGTGTTGCAAAACAAAGCTTGCAGAGCTGTAACTGTTCAAATTCAAATTGATTCGTTCATTCTCAATCTTGGTTTCTTCAAACTGAAGTTTCAATTTAGCAATCTCATCCAATTGTTTGTTGATTAATTCTTCTTTGATTCTCAAAACACAATGCAATTGGCAATTTTCTTTGTAAGTTTTACCGTTTCTATCATCATTATCTTTAATCGTGCTTTTAAGCTTCTCAAATTTTTCAAGGATCTGACGATTTTCAAGAACTAACCTTTCATTTTCTTTCCTAACCTTTTCCTGATCAATTTTATCAGTTTCAATTTTGTTAGTTAATTCTTTTAACCGTTCAGTTGAAGCTTTCACCATTTTGTCACGATCAAGAATTTGATCCTCAACACTTCTGACTTTAGCAGTCAGATCCTCAATCTTCTTACCTTTGAGATAAGTGTTTGTACTACAAACCTTGCATTCTTTGATGCAATTTTTGCAGTCAACATCACAAATGACCTTCTTACCTGACTCAGTCGTTGACGCGTTTGAACTGACTTGGCTTTTAGACTCAGAAACGGATTTAGAATCTACCTCAAGTGCATTAGCAGCCAGCACCTTGTCAGCCATCTTTCCCATGTTTTCAGCATTCAACTCCTGTGTCGTGTCAATGATCCCAGTGTCAATCTTCTTTGACTTTTCTTTCTCTTCTTTCTCCTTCTTCTCTTTCTCTTCATCTTCTCCGCTTCCCCACCATTTCTTCTGCCAATAATCATCTTCAACTTTATACTCTTGGATTATGGTTTCCATATCAAGAGTGTTATGATCAATAGCAATGTTTCCATAAGGGTCAAGATAACATTCTCTGTCTGGATCCCATCTATTTGCTCTTTTTGCCTCAGAAAAGATACCAGATATTCTGATCATTTTGTTCTGAGCTAACATCTTTCTGTGTTTATACCTCTGTTCTTCAGTTCTGTCGTCTTTCCAAGGAACAGGTTCAGATTTTGCCATAAATGCATATCCAACCGCATCCTCCTCAGGTAACACCTCACTCCAGTCGTAACCTTCATCGTCGTGAATCACCGCAAGAGCTCTAGATTTTTCTTTGTTATCTTCAATCTGTTTCATTCTTGGCGGCTTCGATTTGTTCTGATGATATATTGCCTTTTTGTAGTAGTCTTCTCTAAATGGGTTTTCAGACTCATCAGCATACGCGTTTCTGCATTCACGCTTAAAGTGACCTTTATGTTTGCACTTGAAGCACGTCACCTTGGATTTATCAAAGCCCAACTTGGTAAATGGTCCACCAATTGACTTCCTCCTGGTTATCTCCATGAAACGCTGTGCTCGACGAACTGCACTAGCCATACACCACCTTATGTCGATTAGTTCCATCTCCTCAGGATCTATCTGATCATAGTCTTCTTTCGTCAGGTTGGTGTTGCCTATCTTCCCTGCTACAAGACTTTCATAAGATTCTAGCACAGATGCTAGGAAAACCATCTGTTGTTTGGCAGACTCCTCGCTGAAGTTCTGAGCGTTCTTTAAATCTACAACAATGTTGCATTGAAATAAGTTCTTTGCATCAGACTGGTTTGAATTTGATGAAGACCCACTGTGATATCCACTGTGATATCCACTGCTTTGACTTTCTTTGCTCATTGTGGAAACATTCTCAGCAGAAAACGCAGTCTTGGGAGATGTACTCTTTGGCATCATGCTCTTTGGATAATACAAATCCAAGTTCTGCTGGTATGATGAGTGATTGACTTTGTGCGTCTTCTTCAATTCCAACTCGTGACTCTCTAGTATCTCAATCAGCAAGTCTACTGTCAACTCTTCTGGTGGCTTGATAGTATTCTTTAGCATCAACGCATAATATTGCCAATCCATCTCATCTGGTAATGCATCAAACAATTTGTCGACTAGCTCTTCTCGAGAATAGAAAATTTCGTATCTCGCCAGTTCCAGCTTCAGATGCCCAAACCTCTCAATCATTTTACAAACTGATTCATTCTTTAAACACCCAAACAAATCAAACTCTTTTCTAAGTAGTTTCTTTTTGTTTTTCACAATTTCTGTGCTTCCTATACATTTGTTTTTCAATTTGTTCCAGAGGTCTGTAGCACTAGAGTATTCGATCAAAGATATTATATCTTCTCTAACGGACTGAAACAGCAACGCATTACATTTTTGCTCAGCAACAAACAAATCTATCTCCTCATTTGTTGTTAATGTTTCGCCTTTTTTGTTTACATTATGGTATCCATCTTTTAGACTCTTCCAACTAGGAAAAGCAAAGGCCATCAACCAATCTTCAAACTTCTTGGCCCATCGACTGTATTCTTCTATAGCCATCAACTTTGGGGGTTTATTGTAGGTTCCGAAAGCACTTTCAACCTCCAATGCATCCGATAACTTTTTCTTTGTATTTGACGGGTTCTCATTTGTGTTACTCGAAGATGTATCATTTCCACCATCTCCAGCAAACGCAAAGACATCATAAAATGGATTGAAATCATCCATCTTGTACGTACCTGAAAAACAATCAGCAAAACACTTATAAAATTTTCGAAATTTTGAAAAACAACAAGTTCAAACGAGATCACTTGAAGTGAAATAGCTTCAAGTAGAATCAGCAACTTTCAAGCGAACTCAGGTGATACAAGTTCAAGCGAACTCAAATAATGCAAGTTCAAGCGAACTAAGTTCAAGCGAACTTAATTCAAGCGAACACACCGAATACTTTCAAGCGAACAAAGATTATCTTAGTTCGCTTGAAAATACACAAGTATTTCAAGCGAGTTGTTCAAGCGGACTCCACTTCAAGCGAACTTGCTGATTATTTTCAAGCGAACACTGTTGAAATGCACTTTTCAAGCGAACTAAACAAGATATTTCAAGCGAACAGTCCTATTACGTCATCTTTTTACGAACAAATTCAAGCGGTCATACGTTTTTTGATCAGTTTTAAGCCGTATTTTAGTTTGAAACTTTCAAGGATTAGTTAACTATGTATTTCGCTTGATATGAGTTAATTTCAGGCCATTTCAACCGTGAATTATGTCCGAATCAGAAAAAGAATGAGAAGAAGTAAGTAGAAATAAGAAAATCCGGTAGAATCAAGCTGCTATGGTATGAACTCCTCGTCCTGAGCTCTGATACCACTTGTTGGACCGTTTGCGTGACCCTAAACGTCAGTAAAAGTAGTTCATCTCAGTTTACAGAGGCGGAATCAAAGTAAACCAAGTCACAAACAGCTTGTATCCTTTTAACTTCCTTTCTATTACTGATTGCAAGACTTTACAAGTGTTTCTAACAAGATTTTGGCAGAACCTCGTCTCACAAACAATGATCACTGTCCGTTTCAAATGACACACTCAACAACTATATATAGGTGTGGCCTGATCGCTTGAATGTGTACATGTCTTCTCAAGCGAACATGTTCAAGCGAACAAACATGATTACTTCAAGCGAACATGCAAGTCTCAGTTTTAAACGAACTAGACTTTGATGTTGTGTTCGCTTGAATGTGTCACATGTATGTTCAAACGAACTACCATACTTTTACATGTAAACCCTAATTACATCCTATCTAGACCTAAGACTTGATTAAAACGTAGTCAACAGACATTCAGTGCACCAACAATGTCTGCCCTTGATTTTATTAAAAGCGATGACACCTCTGATGTTGCCTTTGATGATGTTGCTGCTGCTCCTGGCGAGAATGCGGTTGTTAAGGGTTTTGATTACAGGTTTGAGGGTTCTGGTTACGTGAATGTTCCGAATGTTAAAGGCTTTACCAAGGTTACTGCTTCCAAAGGTTCTACCCGTCGTTCCCAACGTCATCTGAAAGGTGTTGATCAGCCTTCTGGTTCAGAGCCTATCGATGTTAGTGATGATATTGAGGCATCAGGGGATCAGGCTCTGGATGTTGGCAAGGGTAAGGAAAAGGAGTTAATTGTTTCAAGCAAGAAGAAGAAATTGATTAAGAAAAGTACCACTCCTGTTATTCAGGGTTCATCAGCCAAAAGTGTTGAAAGTTTCGAAGGTTCAGAGGGTCAGGATATTTATGTGCCTAACTGGGGGGTTAAGGTTGGTGATAATTTTAAGGACCCGGCTGTTTGTGCTGAAGCATTGGCTCATTTTGCTCCTCCCGGTGTTCGAAGTGCCATATCTGAGATGGAGGCTGATCATCTTATTTCTAGGATGATGCTCAGTTCCTGCAACCTTTCTGCCTTTTTGGCTGAAGGTGTTACTCGCTTTGCTAAAGGGATGCAGGAATATGAGGAGGCTTCCAAGAAGAAGGAGAAAATGAAAGCTTCAATTGTTGCAATGAAGAAGGAAATCGATATCTTTTCTGAGAAAGAGTTGGCTTGGACCAAGAAAGAGGAAGAGTTAACAAAGAGGCACGAAATTGAGATGGGTGATCTCAAGAAGAGTTTTGAAGCTGACCGTCTGAAGCTGAAATCTGATAGAGAGGCCTTGGCTGTACAACAGAAGGCTTTTGATAAGGAGAAAGATGGTTTGAAGACTTTGGTTGCCCAGGCCACTGGGGATAACCAATGGGTCATTGAGCAGGGTTTTCACCAGGTAGTTACCTATCTCTTGCATTCTAAAGAGTTTAACTCCGCTCTTGGTGATGTTTACACTAAACTGCTCAATCTGGGAAAACACCAAGGTCTTATTGCGGGTTATAAGCTTCACGAGTCTGGCCATCCTTTAGAGAAATCTCCCCTGTACCGACCCGAGGCTTTCGATATCTTTAAGAGTTCCGTTGAGCAAATGGAGAGGTTGTCGTATCCGTATGTGAGTCAGGTTACTTCTTGTTATGGTAAGCCTCTCTCAGTTTTGCAGGAACTGAAGCCGGATGGTTTGAATGAAAAGTTATGCGCTGAAATGCTTTGCTCCCTTTCAAGGAAACGTTCCTACTCGGGAGATAGTGAAGATACCTTTCCTGGGGAATCTGATGCTCCGAAGGATGCCAGCTTGGAGGGTTCAGCTGTTGATGATCAGGGCCCAAAGGCTAAGAAGGTTAAGAAGGTTAAGAAGGCCAAAGGTAGCAGTTCTGGGGTTTCTAAGCCTTCTACTGATGCATGAAATTCGTAGCTTTCTTAGCACTTTTTTAAAACAATTTGTGGTTTGTAACCTTTAAACAATATTAGGTTTTCAGGAACCCTTAAGGTTCCTGTTGTTGGTGTTTTAGACCTGCGTGGTCGTTTGAACAATATCTTAACTTACAAGTCACTAGGACTTGTTATGGCTTTCTTTGCTATGATATTATGTTTATCCATTTTCTTTGCGTTGTGTTTTTTGTACATGTGCTTATTTTGTTAAGGCAGTTTGGTTGGCTTTAACCCTTCAAGCTTTTTGGCTATCCGTAGGTAGGTTGAAGCCTTCGAGGTCTCGAGTTGTCACGTAGGTGACTTGAAGCCTTGAAGGTTTCTTAGTTTCTTGACTTGACTTGGTTTGCATTTTTTGTAATTTTTTCGTTTGTATCATCCTTTAGATAATTTTTTGTTTTCTTGTAACTTTGTCTTTGTCGCGTTTGTGTTGCCTTTATGATTTTTATACCTTAAAGGGTTCAGTGCTGCAGACACTTAGCCTTGGTATTTTTAACAAGAAGACATAGCACCTATCCTTTTTATCATTTCTTTGTTTCTCATTTGACTTCATAAGCCTGTTTGTTGGTTATATTTCTAAGGCTTAAGGAACATTTGGTGTAGGTTGTTCAGACCTGTCTATGAGATAATTTTGTTTTAACTTACTAAGTCTCATGGAGTTGTATTGATTTTAGGAACTCACCCCTTATATAGGTTCATTCAACCCTTGAACCTATTGAGCGATGTGGCTTGGGAGCTCATCCCCTTACATGGCCCTTGCCATGGAGTTTTTTGTTAGGTTCTCAACCTGATCTTAGGATAGAATGACAAGTTTGATAAAACAACTTCATTCATTCAAGTAATACTTGCTTTTTACAAAAGGTATTCATAGTGTTGTTCGAAATACATTTTGATACAAACCAAACTTTCCTGTCTAAACATGGAACCTTTTCAGGGTTTTGCCATTCCAATGCCTTGGAAGCCTCTTGCCTTCTGAATCTGCTAGCTTGTAGGATCCACCCTTGTGTGCTTCGAGGATGGTATATGGACCCTCCCATTTTGGGCCAAGTTTTCCTTGATTTTCTTTTTTGCTAGCTTCATTGTTTCTGAGGACCAGGTCCCCTGGCTTGAATCGTTCGTTCTTTACTTTCTTGTTGTAGTAGGCTTCCATTTGTTGCTTGTATTTGGCCTCTTGGATTACAGCTTGATCTCGTGCTTCCTCTAGGAGTTGTAAATTCAACATGGTCTCTTTTTGGTTTGTTTCGGGATCCATGTTGACGATTCGCTGGGTTACAACTCCTATCTCAGCGGGGATCACAGCCTCGGATCCAAATACCAAGCTATAGGGTGTTTTCTTATGTCTTGTTTTTTCGGTTGTTCTAATTGCCCATAGAACACTAGGCAATTCTTCCAGCCAGTTGCTTTCGTATCTTCCCAATCTTGTCTTGATACCTTCCACTATGCTTCGATTTGCCCTTTCAACCTGACCGTTTGATTGCGGGTAAGCCACTGAGCTAAAAACCTGGTTGATTCTGTATTCTTTGCACCACACGCTGAAAGGCTTCTCAGCAAATTGCTTTCCATTGTCGGTGACAATTACTCCCGGCAATCCATAACGGCAAATAATGTTTTCCCAAACAAAGTCGATGACCTGTTTGCCTGTGATCTTTGCAAGTGGTTTAACCTCGGGCCACTTGGTGAAATAATCTATTGCCACTAGCAAGAATTTTACTCATCCTTTGCTTGGGGGGAATGGTCCAACAATGTCCATTCCCCATTTATGGAATGGCCATGCCGAGGTTATTGGGACAAGGTCATGCTTGGGACTTTTTGGGATTGGTGCATGAATCTGGCAAGCATCACATTTCCTCAATTGTTCAGTGGTATCACGATGCATTGAGGGCCAGAAATACCCAAGGATCATAAGTTTTGCAACCACCGATCTAGCTCCAAAATGAGCTCCGCATATGCCTTCGTGAATCTCTTTGATCAAATACTTACTTTGCTCAGGACCAACACATCTTAGCAAGGGGGCAAGGTAACCCTTTTTGTAAAGGGTTTCTCCTTGTAGTACGTACTGCCTTGCCTAGATTTTAACCCTTTCAGCTTCTACTTGATCATTGGGTAGTTCACCATTTTTAAGAAACTTTTTGATGGGAGTCATCCAGCTTGGATCTTCCTTGGTGACCACGTCTTGAACTTCCAATTCATCGATTGATGGAGCCTTCAACACTTCTACCAACACCTTCTTGGTAAGGTGGGCAAAAGTGAGAGATGCAAGCTTACTTAGGGCGTCAGCCTTTTTGTTTTGAGATCTGGGAATCTGTTTGATGTTGCATGCTTGGAAGGTACTCATCAGTTCCTTGGATTTTTCTTTGTATTTTTTCATGTTTGGTTCTTTGGCAATGTAGCTATCATTTACTTGGCTCGAGACCAGCAATGAATCTGTGAACACTTCAAGCTTTTGGATCTTCATTTCTTTGGCCAGTCTCAAACCGGCAATCAGTGCCTCGTACTCTGCCTCGTTATTGGTGGTCTGAAAATCAAAATGGAGAGCATATGTGAATTCCAACCCTTCTGGGTTGATCAAAATTAGCCCAGCCCCTGACCCTTCAACGCTTGAAGCCCCGTCGGTAAAAAGCTTCCAGGCTTCAGGGTTGGAGGGTTTAGTGGTGGCAGTGTTTACTTCAGTGATTGCTTGGTTTGGGACTTCTACAATGAAGTCGGCCAAGACTTGGGCTTTGATAGCTTTTCGTGGGACGTAGGTGATGTTATGTTCACCTAGTTCCACTGCCCATTTGGCCAACCTTCCCGAATTCTCTGGTTTTTCAAGCACACTCTTAATAGGTTGGTCGGTGACCACTTGTATAGGGTGTGCTTGGAAATACCTTCGAAGCCTTCTAGCTGTTTGAACTAGGGCTAGGGACAGTTTTTCAAGAGGAGGGTATTTTGTTTCAGCCAATTTTAGAGTTTTGATGAAGAAATAAACGGGTACCTGAGCTTTGTCCCGCTCGATGGTGAGGACTGCACTTATGGCCTCTTCAGCAATTGATAGATAGACTGGAATTAATTCCCCCGTTTCAGGAGCTGCGATGTCTGGTAAGGAAGCAAGATGTTGTTTCATCTGGTTGAAGGCTTCTTCAGCCTCATCAGTCCATTTGAAGTCCTTCTTATCAGAGCAATTCTTGAGCGTTTTGTAGAAGGGTAGAGACCTTTCGGCCAGCTTGGAGGTGAAACGCTTCAAGGCTGCAAGCTTCCCGTTTAGGCTCTCAACCTCCTTCTTGGTTTTTGGTGGGTTGGCTTCAAGGACAGCTTTCACCTTGTTTGGGTTAGCCTTGATGCTTTGTTTCCCCACAATGTGACCCAAGAACTTTCCTTCCTCAAACCTGAATGAACATTTCTCAGGGTTGAGCTTCATGTTAACTTTTCTGAGGTTCTTGAAAGTTTCTTGAATGTCATCGAGCATTTGATACTCCGTCTTGCTTTTGATCACCAAGTCGTCGACGTATGCCTCCATGTTTTTACCGATTTGGCTTGCAAAGGCTTTGTCTACTAGACGTTGGTAGGTTGCTCCAGCATTTTTGAGGCCAAAAGGCATCTTTTGGTAACAAAATATTCATTTATCCGTGTGGAATGCTGTCTTTTCTTCGTCTTCTTCTTTCATGAGTATTTGATGATACCCTTTGTAAGCATCAAGAAAGCACTTGAAAGGGTAACCGGTGAGTGAGTCAACCTTGAGATCGATTTCCGGTAGTGGATAGCAATCCTTAGGACAAGCCTTGTTAAGATCCTTGAAATCTATGCACATCCTCCAAGAGTTGTCAGGTTTCTTGAGCATAACCGGGTTTGCAACCCATGATTGGTACTTGACTTCTCGGAGGATGCCGGCCGACACAAGCTTTTCAACTTCTTGACAAGCAGCCATGCTTCTCTCAGGTGCTAGACTTCTTTTCTTTTGGACCACGGGCTTGACATCCGGTGGTATTCTTAACTCATGCTCAGCAATGTTCCGAAGGATGCCTGTCATGTCTTCGGGGCACCAAGCGAAGACATCACTGTAATGTTTCAACAGCTTCTCAAGGTATGACAGGGTTTCTTGCGAAAGGCTAGGATTGACTCTTATCTTCTGCTCGGGGTACTTAGGATTTATAGCAAGCCTTTGCCTGCCCTCTTCACTTTTGGAGCTCTCACCTTCAACCATGTAGGCTTCCTGGGAGGGTTGAAGGATTGCTATTCCCCTCTCAGTGGGGAACTTGACAGTGCCATGGCCAACAGACACAGCCATGTAGAATGCACACTGTCCTGGCCTACCGATGATCACGTCATAATTCGAGGGAATGTTGATAACCACAAAGGTGAGTGGTTGAATTCTTTCCTTCTGACCTTCGCTGAAACGAACATCAAGTGTTAGTTGCCCTAAAGGCTTAAGGGGTATATCGGCAATACCTTTTATGGAGGTTCCAGAGGGTTGAAGCCTTGAACGTTCTTCATTGCTCAAGCGTTTGAAGAATTTCTCAAACATGATTTCAGTGGCTGCCCCAGTGTCTATGTATGCCCTATTTGTTTGCAACGTTCCCACAGTAGCTTCTACCACAAGAGGGCTCGAAAGAGGGTCTCTTTCTGTTGGGGGGAAGCAAACACACTGAAGCTCCCAAGCTTCCAACCGCTGTCTTTTGTGAGGAACCCTTCCATCGAAATCCACCATATTGACTTCCTTGCCCTTTCCTTCAGCCATTTTGTCCCGTACCCCCTTCACCAAATGAGCGAGTTCTCCGGACTTAACAACTTCTTCAATTCTTTTCTTGAGCTGGAAGCAATCATTGGTGTGGTGACCTTTTTCTTCATGAAACTCACAAAACTGTGTGGAGTTCTCATTTTTTCTACTTTTGGGGAGAGGCCTAGGAGGCCTAAAGTTCTGTTTAACTTCTTCCGTGGCAAGGATTTCTTGAGGAGTCTTTGTGAGGGTGTGAAACTCATGCCCTTCTCCCTGGTTGGAGGGTTCCGACCGTCAGGCCTTCGATGGTCCGAACCCTTTTGACGTCTGTCATAGGAGTTAAAGTTCCCTCTTTTTCTGGCAGGGCTGTTACTCCGCCAACTAGATCCTCTTTTCCTTTGCTCTTTAATATCTATTGCCTCCTCTCCTCGGATGTGGGCTTCTGCCCTTTCGAGAGCTTCTTCCAAGGTTTTGGGCAGAGATTTGTTGAAATCTCTTGTGAGATATTTTGAGGTGATAGCGTTCATGAACCCGGCTACCCTCATTTTCTCATCTGCCCCTACATATGTGAGGCCTTCCTTCTTGTATCGTTCAATAAACTCACGAAGACTTTCATCATCACGTTGTTTTATCTGAAAGATGACAGTTGCGTCTTTGACATATCGCCTTTGTTGGGAGAAGTTGGCCAAAAAAACCCTTGCTGAGGTCGTCGAAGCTTCGAATGCTTCGAGCAGGTAAATCATTGAACCAAATCCGGGCTGATCCGACAAGAGTTTGCATGAACATCAGGCAACATTCAGCATTTGACCACTTCTCAATCCTTGCTGCACCGGTAAAGATCTGAAGATGGTCCTCAGGATCATCAGTCCCATCATATGTTTTGATGTGAGGAGGCATCTTGATCTTTGTTTGAAAATCGTAGTCAGCTATTTGCTGTGAAAAGCATGAAAGGCTACTTGGCCTATAAGGTTTGCCCAAGTCTTCTTCAGCCCTTGCACCCACGTTATTGCCATTGCTGTTGTTTCCCTGAGTGGCTAGCACTTGGTTAATAAAGTGCTGCCATGGGAAGCTGGCCATCATCTGGGCCATCATTGGGGGCATGAGATTGAAGCCTTGAAGGCTTCCGGGTGCAACTGAGCAGCTTACTCCAAGGGGGGTGCTCATAACAGCACTTCGTGCCAAGGGGAGCACGGATAGGGCCTGTTCCCACGAGGTTGTTGTAGAAGCTGGAAGGCTGGTTACTGGGGACCGTAGGAGCTGGTCGAGGGTTAGCTCATGCCCCAAAGGAGCACCACTTGTAATTGGTTGGGAAGAGAAGATGAGATGTACCGTAGGATTCGTCATTGTGGATAGATATGGATTAGGGTTTGGAGGATTACTGGGACCAGCCTCATTCCTAGCTGTAAAAGGAGGGATAGGAGGTCCGGGAGATAACGTTGGTTCCGGCTCGTCATAGTCTAAACGAATCCTTACTCCCTTGTCTCTTTCTCTACTCACATATTGGTTGAGGAAGGACCTCAACTCAAGGAAATTGTTGGCAACCCCCTCAGGGGTAAGTTCAACACGTGCTGGGGCGTCAGAGACACCAATATTGGGAGAAGGAACTCCGGATCTGGACAGAGTTGGTGTGTTGAACGTGAGGAACTCGGGTGTGCTTCCCGGAGTTGAGAAAGAAGTCGGTATAGCCACATGAGCTTGGCTACTTCCCGGGGTTGAGGTGTTTGGAATCTGATTTACTTCACCCGGGGATCCACTTTCAGACATGGTGATTTTAAGCGAAGAGAGCTACACTACTAGGTCTTTTTTAGGAGAAATAGCGGCGTAGCCCCACGGTGGGCGCCAACTTGTTGATGCAATAAATAAGAGACCAAAGATAGTAGCGAGGT
This sequence comes from Helianthus tuberosus, assembly GCA_030545235.1. Taxonomy (NCBI): domain Eukaryota; kingdom Viridiplantae; phylum Streptophyta; class Magnoliopsida; order Asterales; family Asteraceae; genus Helianthus; species Helianthus tuberosus. The sequence continues at coordinate 153,426,986 of CM060393.1, forward strand.
TGGTTAGGCAAAAGGGTTAAAGGGTTTAACTTTGCCTAACGCAGGTCGTGGGGTCCCCCCACGTTTGCAAGACGTGGAAGGAGGTTCACTAGTTTATTCTTGTTGTTTGCTAAGGATCCTTCTCTGAAGTGTATTTCAGATTCGGATGAAGAGGCAAACATAATGTGTGTATTGGATGTGAAAGGGAGTAACTCGCATGAAGCAAGCACTCAGAATGAATGACCAGAGTTTTAAGGAATCTTGACTGGCCAGGCATGTCCTTTCTCAGTAAATGAAGTGTCAAATATATAGGAGAAGACATCTCCCAAAGAGGAATGCATTTGACTAGTGACCTTGCTTGCAGTGAGGGGCTTACCCTTTCGGGGGTTGAAGCCTTTTGACCCCTGGATAATAGAGTGTGCTCTGTGGACCTGCATTGCTTTTGCGGCTGGCGAGTTGGTGAAGTAATCTGGGGACATGACTACTTACTGTTCCGCGCTACTTTATCTCGTTTTCCCAGGTTTTTAACCTTTGAACCATTTTGCCTTATGAGCATTTAAGTATTTAAATCATTCATATTTGGTCTTGGGCTACCCCCGTCATCAGTATCGATGTTGTTTGGTCGAAACCATACTCTATTTTGAATACAACTATGTTTTAAAAAAAAAATTATGCCTTCTTCCTATTAATTAGTTATCATATTCTCAAGTATCCTTTTGTTTAAACTTGTACTCATTTTAATCCTTTTACAGATAATCGATGATAAAGAAAATATACTAATGATTTTTTTTATTAGAGTTAGAGTTTAACGTGCTTAATTAGCTTATGATTTTCATTATTATGCCTATTATTCATCCATGTTTTAACATTAACCAATAAAATAAAATATGAAAGGGCTATGATGGAAATTAAAATGATTGACCCGCAGGACTGGGCATTGGCTGAATTTCTCTTTTAGGGATCTCATTGAGGCTTATAAATATGCGGGTTTGGAAGGTAATAAGAAAGAAGTGCTGAAAGGAATTATTAGAATTGGATGTTGGGCGATCTGGAGGTCGAGAAACGAAGCTAGGTTCAATAATAAAGAGGTTAAACTTGAGTTTATTTTTGGTGAGGTTAAGAGAATGGGGTTCTTGTGGTACAAAGCTAGGAATAAACATGTAGATACGTCATGGTCTGATTGGTGTAATTTTGTAAATTTGTAGGGGTGTTTGTTGGTTTTGGTCGCCTCGTTTTGAGGCGGCTTTGTGTTTAATGAAGTTTACTTTTCAAAAAAAAAAAGCAGCCAACATTAATTAAGAAAGGATTCATTGAATCGTAAAAAGAGAAAAATAACAGAACAAGCAGCCTCGAACTCGGGAATATCACCTTAAAAACCAAGTTATCAACAACTGATCTGTGAGGCCATATGGTATCTCAATTTAATGTAGAATATAAATAATATATATATAATATAAAAAAAAGTATAAAAATTTTACGGGCCCTTTTACGTTTTTGGCCCTGAGCCGACGTCCACCCGACACTTGCTCAGGGCCGGCCCTGCGAACAAATATCAGAAGAAAATTCTTGTTCTTGCTAGTTAATTAAGTAGTTGAACTTGTTCATGAAAGGTTAACCAACACAAACGAACAAATACCATTTAAAAAAAACATTTTAATCCTGAACATTAGACATAATCATCTTGTTATTCACTTGATATCATAATCATAAACATAGTTATTCTCAAATAAAGACACAAGTTAGACATACTAAAAATAACATAATTATCACAGAAGAATGTTTCAAATATCCAAGTTTCTAATGAATTAAAATAAACCAAACAAAATAAACGACCGTGAACAAACATGTTACCACATGTTTATGAACGCGACTTTGTTCGTGTTTGTTCATTTAATTAACTAAGGGTGAACGGGGCGCCCTCGGGGAGGGGGGCGGTGAGTGTGAACCCCGCTCGGGAACACCGCCGCCATCCCCTCGGTGACCCAAATCGGGGTGTGGGGAGCGGGTTGTGTTCACCGATTGAGATTTGTAATTTTTGACCGTTTTTTTATATTAAAACGGCTATATAGGCGTTATATATTAAAAAAAAAATTTCTCCTAAACCCTATAAATACTAACCCACTTCAATCTTTTTATTTTTCAAACCCAAAACAACTCCACTACATTACTCTCCTAAACCCTTCAACTCATCTAATTTTTTACCCAATCTTTAAAAAAAATGGATTCCGAGTTCCCGTTTTTTTCTCTCCTGCCCGACTTTCCCGACGATGAAGATTCATCGTCAAGCGAATTCCGAGTTCCCGTTGAGCATCTCGGACGTTTAGATCTACCTCACCTTGAAGCGAATTCCGACGACGAGTAGTTTGTTTTTTTTATTTTTCTAGTTTGAATGTAATTTTTATTTTTAATTTAATAATGAAATGTCTTTTCTTAAATTTTATTTAATTTTTATTAATATTTGTTTAATTTATAATACATGCATAATTACAACAAATAAAAAAAACAAAAAAAAAGCAAATCCCCCCAAGAGAGGAGTGCCGCCATCAAATTGAGGGTGTGAGAGGAGTTAAGTGGAGAGTTGACGTAACACATGCTGATTGGCTGTGGGTAAAAGAGGTCACTCCCCACTTAGAGGAGTGCCCCTTACACCCTAAAATAAAATTCCTTATTCATGTTCATTCTTCTTAAACAAACCAACTTCCGATCAAACAATTTGCTAAACGTTAGGTACATTTAAGGCTAGTAATTACCTATTATTGCAAATAACAAAACTATGTGGGCCTAAAGTGCAACTTACTTGTTCTCCAAGTTCCAACAACAAAAGCCTCCTTTTCAGTACATAACTTGATCTCGTTTTCAAGAACATTCATAAATTCCGAATCTTTGCTCTGTACTTTCGTCGTCTCCTACGTTGTCCTCTCCGTTTGATCCACATAAACCTCGTATATCAACATACAACGCCCATCAATCTCTCTTAAAGATACCCAAATCAGGTAATACTCCGATCCCCATCTGAGAATCATTCTAATAATTGTTTTAATCACTTAAATTAGACCATTTATCTGAGTTTTTAGTTACGTTAAATTCGATATTGGTTCTTTGTTTCTCACTTATTATGCATTGTGATTTCGAGTGATAGATTAACTGTGGTAATCTTGTGAGATCTAGTTTTGGGTTCAGAAGTTTTCAGTTTGGTGCCTGGTTGTTTGGAAAGTGTGGATATTGTGGTACCTGGGCTTTGTTTAGGTTTGGTCATTATTGGTAAACCATTGTAGTTGCGTTGAACGATAATCGACAAGTTATTCTTATGGAAAAACATGTGTGAGGGGCTTGAATGTTTGATTCTAGTATTTGAATTTGAAGTCGAAGATTTAACACTTGGTAACAGAGGCGCTAGGCGCACTTGAGGTGCAAACGGTGAGCCTCGGGCCAAGGCACATGGCGGTTATAAAGAGAGGGCTTTTTAACAAGGTGCACAATAATAAAATGACGGTTTTTTAGTGATTCTAGTCTTGTAGACATGTTTTAGGCTGGTTTAGGACTAGTTTAGCCCGGTTCCAGGCCATGGTTTCAGATTTGTGCGGAACGTTTTTTCCAGAATTTGGCTGTAATGTGCCCATGTGAGGTTTCATAGACGAACGACACTTTTGCTGTGCTGGGATGCGCGTTCGTAGCTGTGGTGCGCGCCTTTGGCGTCTTTGAGTACTATGGATTAACTGGGGTTGTTACACAAACAAATAAATATACTTAAATTTTTTTTTTTTTTATTAACATGGATGTTGGTAGGATCTGGGGAAGGTGTGATGGGGGCAAACCTTTTTTAAAATTATTTTTTTATTAACATGGATGTTGGTAATCAGTAAAAATTAAAGTTCTAAGGATTAAATATGATTGTGGCATTGATCTGATTGTTTGTTATATTTGTTTATGGCTTCGTTTTAAATGTTACTAGTGTTACTTTTTATATATTACCGCAAGCTATTGTTTGGATACCAATACCATATATGTTTTACAGATGGCAATGCAAGCAGAAAATCCTGCTGGTGTTCTTCCGAGTGCTCAAGTTGTTGGCAATGCGTTCGTGGAGCAGTACTACCATATTCTCCATCAGTCTCCTGAATTAGTTCATAAGTTTTATCAGGATTCAAGCATCTTAAGCAGGCCAGATGCAAACGGCCTGATGAGTTCCGTGACAACTATGCAAGTGAGTTCCTTTTGTTGGTCTTAACTCGTTTTTTTGGAGATATTCAACTGTTAAGTTATGTTCTATTCTTTTGTCACTCTTACTTTTTATACACTTGGTCCCTCCTCATAGAATTTACACAATAAACCTTATCTAGATTATATTCTACATATATAAATCCCGGAATTACCATGTTATAAAAAGATTAAAACTTCGAACAAAAAGTTTGAAAGCTTTGTTCTTTCTAACTGATTAAACCAGGCGATTGATGAGAAGATCCAGTCCCTTGATTACAAGAACTATAAGGCAGAGATTAAAACGGCAGATGCACAAGATTCACATCAGTCGGGGGTAATCGTTCTAGTGACCGGATGTTTAACTGGGAAAGACAATGTCAAAAGGAAATTTGCGCAAACGTTCTTTCTTGCTCCACAAGAAAAGGGCTACTTTGTTCAAAATGATGTATTTAGGTATGTTGAGGAGAGTGAACCACTGGAGAAAACTTCTCCATCCGTTGAGAATATTGTAGACAGCGCTCCAGCAGATCTAGCCGTAAAAAGTTCAGGTGATGTGAATCTGTGATTAATATCTAAAGGTGGCCAAATGGGCGGGTCAAAACGGTAGTGGCTTAACACCTTTTGGTCCTGAAATTGTAATGCTTTGCAACTAATTATTGTTTCAAATATGGTTACCAAAACTGTATAATTTTAATAATAATTGATGTTTTGAATAAAGCAACACAGGAGGTTAAGCATCAAAAAATACTTTTTGGGCGACCTTTGACCCGTTTTCTCTCGAGCTACACTTTTTTATATTATAGCACGTAAAGAACAACAATTAATATTCTCTTCAACGGGAAAAATTAGGTCTAAGGCGTACTTGCATGTATTTTTATGTTGTCAGAGGTGACTCATGTTTCAGATGATAACCCCACAAATGAGACCGCAACAAACATGGCAACAGAAGATCTTAATATCAGGCCAGAAGTTTGTGACCCTGAGGATAAAGAAGGATCAGGGTCGGGTCTTGAGGAAGAAGTTGCGGATGAGCCTGCTCCAGTTCAGAAAAGCCCGAACGTAACGGGTCCTGTTCAGAAACCAGATTCTTCTGCAACCCTAGATGAGAAGAAATCATATGCTTCAATTGTGGGTTTATGCTTTTTAAATATTCTAATTTCACTTTTCTTTTCATTTTTTAATTCTTTCGTTCAGTTTATTGATTTTACGGAGTTCACAGGTGAGGGTAACCAAGATTTCTGGATCATCGGGTACCGGTCATGGGCAAACGGGCAGTTTAAGGTGGGCCCCTGCAAACACTGATCAACACAAATCTAGGCCCGCAAAGCCTTCTCCGGAACCAGAAACGTTAGTCCCTGTGGTTGTTAATGGTCCTGAAAGCAACAACGTTAATGATGATGGTAACAAACTTATTATATTTCTAATCTTTTATTTTTTGTTGATCGTGTGAGTACGGACCATTCATTTAGTTTCAGTATATATAAAAGTTATTTATGCTTGTGAGATTCGGAATGTAACTAGTAATGTTGATTGGCTGGATTTAGCAGAAGGTCACTCCATATATGTACGGAATTTACCAATGAATGCAACTGTCGCACAACTGGAAGAGGAATTTAAAAAGTTTGGGCCCATAAAAAGCAACGGTATCCAAGTCAGAAGTAATAAGGTTTGCTTCCATACTGTCACATGTTTCATCGCGGTGAAATGTTGCAGTTATTTGTATGTAACCCGTCTTCTTATTTTCAGCAACAGGGATTCTGTTTTGGATTTGTGGAATTCGAGTCATTGGATTCCATGCATAATGCCATCAAGGTATGATACCCTGCTAGTTTTCTGTCACTCTTTCTCCTTGACACGAGTTTCTGTAAATATTTCTACTTGACTTGAGTTTCTGTTAATATTGCTTACGATTCGAAATTAACTTGCTTCCAGGCACCTTCCATCACAATCGGAAACCGCCAGGTGGTAGTTGAAGAAAAGAGAACTACAACACGAGGTATCTATGAGTTCTTTTACGTTGTTTTTGTCCTAAGTATTTGATTCATCACCCATCTAAACGAGTCCATGCTACATTGGTTTCTCAGTTGGCGGCAGTGGTGGTGGTGGAAGAGGACGCTACTCCTCTGGAAGAGGCGGTGGTTTCAGGGGTCGTGGTGGTTACTTTGGAGGCCGAAGCTCTGGCAGGAATGAGTTTAGATACCAAGGCGAGTTTCCCAACCGTTCCAAGGGTCCAACAGGACGAAATTCAGAGGTCTATCAAAGAGTTGACCAGAACAATGGCGGCCGATACACTCATCAACCAAATAAAGAATCCAATTCCACACAGTAATCACAAGCAATGAGGCCTCCAATCAAAATTTTGACCATAAATTTAGATTTATTGTTTATTTTATTTTCAAGTTGCACAAAATTTCAACCTTTTTATAGACTATTGGTGTTTGATTTGGATCTTTATAGCACCCTTTTTGCTAAAAGTAGAATTAATTTTTTACAGGGTTAAATATTATATGCATGTTAAACAAGTTTAATTCAAGTTTGGTATAGTTAATTATACATTAAACATATTCAAAAACTTTAATATATTAAAATTCACCTTAAATAAGAAGATATAAGTTATATTTTTTTTCAACACTTTTTACAATAATGCTTTCATTTTATTTACTATTTTCTAAACAATTAGATATGCCAAAACAGCAAAAATACATTTAAACATTATATCTCACATTGAATTCTGTTTTCATTCATTAAATACTACATTGTAAAATCACTTTCAACACATATCCAAACACCCCTTTAGCATGTTTATGCTAATTGTATCCCTAAAAATCTGCAAATGCAAGTATCCAAACAGTATACACACACACATATATACACAACTTTAATTTGACTTTTGCAAATTAGACACAAAATTTGAAGCTGCAAAAGCAGCAGAACCACCAACAACACAAACAAGAGCAACCACAACTTGTAGCCCAATCTCCCAAGGATACTCCTCAGGTACCAAAAACACCAAAAGTGGGCCCAACCCGAGTAGAGCCAAACTTAAGGTCAACAGAGCCGATGGTGTTGAAGGGTCAGTGGCAGCCGAGAGGACCCCGAGCTCTTCGGCTTTGGAAAGCAACCCGAGTTTTTCTATTGAAGATAATGAAAAACCAGCCTTTTCTGCAGCAGAAAGTAAACCGGCTTTTTCGGCCTTTGTTAGCAGTCTCAGTTTCTCAACATTTGTTAGCAGTTTGATATTTGATTTGGTCGTTGATTTTTTGGTTGCACCCATCATTGTTGCAGCCTGCGAGTTATGTGATACGAGGAAAGGAGACAGTTAGAGCGTGTCAGGTTGGTAACATTTTGATGCATCGTTTGGTACATAAAACAATCGCACACTTGGCTCCGTTATCGCTCAAGATCCATCTTTTTTTCTGTTTAAAGCTTGGCTGGTTTTCTTGAAGAGAAGGCTTGGTTTTTTACAACTTAGTGGCGCTAAACAGCTATTGAGACGAAGAATCTAGTTGTATTAAATAAACGGGTCATGTTCAGTTTAACCCGTTTAATTAAACAGGTCAGAATTAAACCTGATAACCTGTTTATGACCCCATTTGACCATTTTTTTCAACCCATCAACCCAAGTAACACATTTACAACTTAATTACTACCCGTTTGACATGTTTAGATAAATGGGTTAAACGGGCGTTTTTAACTTGACCTGTTTAACGAATTAACCCGTTTAATTAAACATGTCGACTCGCCAACATGTTTAATTAAAGAGATCGAACCGCTAACTTGTTTAACCATTTATTCAACCCATCAACCTAGCTAACATGTTTACAACTTGATTATTACCCGATTGTCACATTTAGATAAATGAGTTAAACAGGTCGTGTTTGGGTTGACCAGGTTAACCCGTTTATTTTAACAGGTCGACTCGCTAACCCGTTTAATCAAAGAGACCGACTAAAGCTCATTTAAATCATTTGTACAACCTATTAACACGTTTACAACTTGATTACCATCCGTTTGACACGTTTAGATAAATGGGTTAGGGGCTGTTTGTTTAGCTCTTAACGAGGCTCTTAATTGTTCAGACCTCTTGCTGGTTCAACACTTAATGGTTCAGACTGTTTGTTTCACGAGCAAATGTCTGAATGATTAAGACATTTGTCTCTGAATGGTTAAGCATTATACAGAGTTTGAATGATTAAAACCTCTTATCTGAATTGGTCAGACATTTGCTTCTGAATTGTTAAACATTATACTGGCTCTTAAAGGTTCAGACATCTTAATGGTTCAGCATTTACCCATTCAGAAGTTGTCAAACAGCCCCTTAGACGGTCGTGTGTCAGGTTACACAATTTTAAATTCTTTAGACATAAATGTAATATGGGCCGTGTTCCGGTTGATAATTTAACCTTCTAACCCAACACTATCAAACCCGTATTCTCAAATCCAACCCTCAAAACAAACCCCCCTGTAATTACATTCTTGCCATTTATCCTATTCTTATCCACGAGTGAAGTTAATCAAGTTATATATATGACTGATATAACTCAAGAATCTTAATGACCAATTACCAAGTTTTTAAAACCTAACATGCCGTAGGTTCAAATCTTTCTGTCTTGTTATAGTAACACAGACAAAAGTGGAATCTACAATATTCATAAGTAACCTGCATTGAAAATTTGTACAATACAAGTAAACAAAGACTAACCTTAGTATACCCAAAGGTCTTTGTAGCAGATGTAAGAGGCTTCTGGGTGGCCATTGATGGAACCATAATTGCCATATTTCTCCTTATGAGTTTTTCTTTTTTAATTATTTTGATGATGTTTGCTCTTTAGGCCAGTTTAGGGTACCCTTTGAGCTGATTTGAGTGATACAGAAAGAAACTACAGCCTACAGGGTTCTTGGATTGGAGTTGTCCACGTGTCATTATGTCATTGGTAACATTTGTCACCAAACTTCAAGATTTTCCCACATCTTTATCTTAAATAATTACTCCCTACTTCTAGCAAGATTTTCTCACTATCCATGGATATCTTTATCTTGAATAATTGTTCCCTACTTGTAGCATTTGTCACCAAACATACATACCCAATCTTTCTAAGACTGAGGGGTGTGGGGTGTGGGGTGTGGGGCGCGGTTTGGGTTCAACGTCGGCTGCTCCATCCAGGGCAAGCGCTGGGTATGGCGTTGCCCCTTTGGCATGGGGATTGAGCCTGGCGTGGGACGGGTGAGGGGGGTGACATAGTTGGCTTTGGTTGGCTGGTTCAATGTAGTTTTTTTATTTTCTTTGTAGTTTTTTAAAAAATTCCACATCGCTAGTCACGTCCAGCTAAGCGACGCCCCACCACACCCCTAGTTTTTGAGTATTAGCTTATGAGTCCCACCCTCGACACGTATCGAGTAATGCCCCCAACTCAAGGCTCTCCAGACCCCACAGTGTAATTACCTAAATTACCTATATATTAAATTTTGAAGACAATGAACAGTAACATCATAAGGGGATTAACAAATGGTATCGGGTATTGGTACCAGTATCAAATTTACCAAACCAGGTATATTACTTTTGACATTTTCGGTATCGGTTTGGCACCGGTATTCACCGGTTTTTACCATCAAATACCGGTACCGTACCAGTACCGACCGGTACCGAACCGTACCGTGCCAGGTATATTCGGTACCGGTACCCACTTTTAGGGATTTTTGGTAACAATATTTTCTGTACCGGTTGGTACCGAGCTCATCAAATCCTGTAACTACGTAGCAATGCAAGTAATTGCACCGTTTATATTACTTTTCATACACAACCCAATGAATAGTAACATCATCAAGGGGATGCAAAAGGTATCGGGTACCGGTACTGGTATCAAATTTACCAAACCGGTTATATTTTCAGTACCGAATGGTACCGACTTTTGACATTTTTTCGGTATCGGTTCGACACTGGTATTCACCGGTTTTTACCCTCAAATACCATACCGTATTGTACCGAGCATTTTTGGTGCCAGTACCTAATTTCGATGATTTTCCGGATTGGTACTTTTGGTGCCGTTACCTGTACCGAGTTCATCCATATTTTAACGTGTTAGTACCGTAATAACTAAACTGAAAACAACCGAATTTCCAACGTGTAGGACGTGTAGGTCCTATTATTATATATTAGATTATTTAAAATCGTTTTTTTTACGACGAAGTGACTATCGTTACCACGTTATTTTTATTTATGTTTTTGATATTCGGTATCTGCTTGTCGTTGCCGACACGCGTTTCGCAGACATTAGGTCCCCACCGCAATGCGCGGCGGAAAATCAACTAGTATCATTATTTCATAAGTCAGGATGTACCTTTTGAGTTTTCACAACATATGTGATAATGTAATATGCCCACTTTCACAATGATTATAATAAGTACCTTAGATTTCATTTACACTAGGTTATTTGACCGCGCGTTGCGTCGGCACATTACTGTGAGCATAGGATTAGTATTACTGTAATGGCGTAGCTAACACATTAATTTAGGGGTATCCAAAAAAATTACCCTGCAATCATACAATAATAAAAAAAAAACTATAATAAATAAAGTAAAACAAATACCTAATAAATTTGTATAAGTTTTTGTAAATTTTAACTCATCTAAACACTTAAACCCTAACAAACCTACAAACTACAATTCTATATAATCAATAACAACAAAAGAGAAATCAAAGAACAAGAAACACTCACAAAATCACCAAGGTCAATCGTCGGTCAACTTGATCAGAACTGTTGCTGGCGATCAGAACAGCGTGCAACTTCTCCAGCCTTGCAGCAGCGGTCAGTGACCATCCGGTACCTTTTCCAATTGCCGCCCTTAATAAAAAATGAATATTTTATTGTTTTGGACTTTGGGCTTGGGTTAAGTTTATCAAGTGGACCTCCTTTCAATTAAACTATTTTTATTTTGGAAAACAACACGTGTTTTACATTGGCCGAAAACGATAAAAACGAACACATGTACCTCCACCAATGGTGTTCGAACGATATCGATTGATTTAGATTACCACAATGAACCATAAAAGTGAATACATGTCGTACCGATGTTGTATGGTACAATAGGATATCTACACGGTGTCAGCTTCTCGAAAACAAAACAAAAAAATAAATACCAGTACTGAATTGATTTTGTTCGTCCAGTTTCAGCTCGATTCACCACGGTAGCGGCATAATATCCGTTATCTGACAAAAAACCATAAAAATGAGTACAGGTGCCGGTAGCGATGTTGCTCGGCTCGCTTCGTTACGTGATGTATTGCAAAATACATCTCTTATTCGTGTATAGTTTGTATAGTTTTCCATTATATTTAGTTCGGTTTTCATTAGAATGTGCATACTATTGATCAAATCAAGTTTTCCAGGTCTTGATGCTTAAATTTGCTGAAAATTGAGTAAAAACGAGCCACAATGCTAAAACACCAAGTCCCGGAACGAGTTGAAAAGAGTTAGAATAAATATTGGAGCTTTTGGAATGTTAGAGCTAGAAAAATTATGCAACAGGCTGTGAAAAATGGGTCGTGGCGTCGCGCCACGGCTAAACATCATCTTCGTCGCGCCCCGCCATCATTAAACAAACAATTACTGGAATTTTATATCGTTGCGGCACGCGACGCTGAAGCACCATACCCGTCGCGCGACGCGACGGGGTTAATTGACGATAATTCTCCGTTAATCATTAGGGTTTGGTATAAAATCCAAAGAAACTCCTAAGAAAACCCTAGTTACGAACTCAAGAAACCCCAGGCGAATTTCAGAGCAGATTTTACGTTTTTGGAGTGTTTTGGCATACGGGAATAATCCGGTTGAAGCTCGGAGCATAGGAAAGAAGATTGTTCGGGTCTTATCTCCCGGTTTTCATTATTTTCTTGTTTTCGATACTTTAATGATGAATTCTTGTTTTGAACTTATTATTTTGATTTAAACATCATGTTTTCAGGCTAAAACCTTTGTTACTACCTAGGTTAGATGATAGTTTAATAAAGTTTGGATTTTTACCGGTTTTCTATTGTTTGGTTATGGATTGATCTTTGAAAGTAAATAATTCTAGAACCTTTAATTTGGTGCGTATGCGTATTTAGATTTGATTGTTGATTATTTGCTGTTTCACATAAATTTTGGTGGATGTCTTTCACATAATGAATTTGTGTTGATTGTTCGTATCTTTGCGGGTTCGGGTGATCTTTGGGTAAATCGGCCGATAGCCTTAGAAACAGTAATTAAAATACAATTAGAACTAAGTATTCTACTTAACTTGTCGTTGAGAGGCTCGAGTTAGTTGGTAGGTCTTGGTACGATATATAGCTAAGATAGGTTTTGAGAGAAGTCGGTCTTAGTTCCCTAATCGCACCTGTGTCTATTAAACCAAGTTAGAATCTAAGATTGCCTTAGACTTTCGCCCTGAGAGGTAGATCGTCGTATTAGGGCACTTTTAGAGACGTTAGAGGGCTGAGAGGAAGTCTAACAACCGATGCTAATAACAGCCTTGTAGGGTCTCCTAGGTTTCTTCCTGAGAAGGGTCGGGAGGTCTTTGTAAGGACTCTCAAAATTATCCTAAAAATACCCGTAAGTAACAACCCGGACCCCTGAAACCCTAAACCATATTAAAAATCAAGAAAAAACAAAATTCTGGGTCTCAGGCGGGCCGCATCAAGACATGTTTGACCGGATAAGTGTTCCGGATCCACGTGGTGTCCAACTGTCGAACCTACTCGTGACCAATCAACCCTACTCGTAGACTAGGCGGCCACGCGGGCCGCGTAAAGTTTGGGCTGTGGTTTACGCGGGCCGCGTGAGGCCTCAAAATCAGCTATAAATAGCTTGTTGCATGCACAGTCCACTGGTGTCGAAATCTTTTCGTAAAAACGAAGTTATAATACTCTGAAGTCGAAATTTCATATATAATTAGCGAGGCGCTGCTCCAATACCGGGTATTAACTCGATCGCTGCTACGATTCAATGTCCGATCGATTAAACTATCCAATGGATGTTTAAGTGCTGCCCACATTAGGGTTTATGCTTTGTCATTCGTCGTAAATTCGATGGATGTTTAAGTATCGCACTTTGTCATTCGTTGTGAAGGTTTTTATCTCGTGAGTTATCGTAAATGCTGTATTAGTTACTAACCGAGTTCGTGTGCATGTTATTAAATTTAGGTTAAAAAGGCTAATCAGTAGGCTAAGCTCTGCTCATATAAATCTGCAATGTGAGTCATTCTCTTTTTATCAAATTACTTTACAAAACTCTATTTGTTTTCAATGTTATAATTACGGGGATTAAGTCTTTGTAATCACCAAATTACAGCCGGTATGTGGGGTTTTGTATACATTACTTGATAACCGTCACCATTGGACAACGAGTTAGCCAAGGGGTGATATGACCATAGTCACAGACACCATTGGACAATGAGGTTACCGATGGATGTTCGAGTGACAAATATCGTGGGTAGTTGGTTGATATCAGGAAACATTGTAATCGCTCTTAATACTGTAAATTATAACAAACGGGTCGTTTTAGTAAAAAGAATGATTCACCAGTATTTCCCGCTGACAAAACCTTTTTCAAACATGTTTTTCGGGTGATCTATTGTGATTCAAGAAAAGTGCCGTGAAGCACTACAAGCTTAAGGAAGTGGCTCAATATAAAATAAAGAAACATGTTTTGTAAAATAAAGATTTCTCAGTGAAATCATATGATTGTAAATTACCAAGGTTTTATCCCGAATTGTGAAATAAAATAATCGGAAAATTGCAGTTTTAAAAAGATCTTGCGAAAGTCTTCCGCTGTCAACTTAATTAAATAAATACCACGGGATTTTCTGTCCCGCGGCTCCTGATTCGGGTCAAACTGGGTCGGGGGCCGTGACAGAAAAAGGTGGTATCAGAGCCACTGATTTAAGCTAATTAAGTATTTAGAAAATACTTAATTTTACTAATTATCATTTTGTGATTATGTGTTTTATTATTTGAATATTTGTGTACAGTATGGGTAAGCAAAAACTTTCAAACATCTATCTTAAATTAGATAGGTCATCAAACGAGAATGGAAGTTCATCCCAAACAAATTCCTCAAAACACTATGCAAATCCTGAAGAAGGAATATTTGTCCGAAATGCACAATATGAGGAACCACTTTCTCCTAATAAAAGAAGTTTGATTATTAGGAAAAGTCAGGAGAAATTAAAGAAATCACAACCAAAAGAAAAGAGAGTTAATCAGAAAACCCAAGAACTAGGAAGTAACCCACCATAGGAAGACAAGTTAGATGAAAAATGGGCAGATCTCTATATGCTAGCCACTGTAGCAGTAAATGCAAATCTTTAAATACTCTGACTTAAGTTTTAGCAACCTTATCACCTGCAAGCCAGAAATCTTATTCAGTAAAATAAATAAATTACAGTAAACCCTGGTGTGTTTTAATTTTCAGTTGTTTTTGTGTTAAATTAGTCACACGATATGAAATAATATTTAAAGGTTATTTATGAAATTTTGTTATAAAAATTTTAACTTAGCATTTTGTGTATTTTGCATATATAGCATGAATGACTTGTCTGAAGCCCTTCAGAATTTAAATCTTTATCCGGTGAAAATAGAGGTTTCCAGAGATTTTAATAGGTATATACCTGATATAGAAGAACCTATGGAATTCAACGCTCCACCTCTGGAAAAACCCAAACCTAAGAAAAGGAGAAGATTTGTGGGATGGAGGTGTGTGCGCAGGAGGAAACCCGCCACCAGGAAGATTCCTAAAATAGAAAATCCCTTAGACAAAGGGAAGAGGATTGAAGTTGGGGAAGGTTCTAGGCAGATGGAAATGCAGTTTGGGGAATATTCTAGGCAGATGGAAATGGAGTTTGGGGAAGATTCTAGACAAACCAAGATAGAAATTGGGGAAAGCTCTAGACAAATTGAGGAGTTACCATTTCATGAGGAATTGGATCGTGCATTGGCGAGCTGTGATGTCGTCAGGCCTATTAATAATAATCTATACCCTTATCCTGCTGAAACTCAATTACCAATGAACTTGGAACCAGCAATCCCAGAACCTATAATCCACACCCAACCTCTAGGAATGGACGAGTGGTGGACCAATGATTGGCAGTTCCAAAACCTTCTCAACAGTCCTTATTCCTTTCTCCCCCAGTTCTACCCAGAACCTATACCAAACCCACCAATGAGCAATGAAAATTTAGCTGAACTCCGCCACTTTGGTGAGGAGATGGTGGATGCAGGAAATAGGATCAGGGAAGTAGGAGAACAAATTTCCTGGAAATATGACGAAAGGGAACGTCGTTACTGAAATACCAATTGACGAAGGATAGTGGGTTTGTGAAACTGTGGTTGTATAATAAATACTAAAATATAATCTTGTAAAATAACTACAAATAAAACTTTGTAAGATTATGGTGAGTAATGATGCATAATATATATAAAATGGAATCGAGAAATCGATAGTTTCGACTATATGTGTATTGTGAAATTTGTATGATTGTTTTGTGTATAATTGTTATTTATTCGATACTAATAAATTATATATATTAATTATCAGATGGAAAACGCTAATAATGAACTAGTTAATGAGGTTAATCAATCTGAGCAACATCCGGAGGACCAATTTATGACTAGGCAGGATATAGAAAATATTGTTGCTCAAGGAATAGCCAAGGCTATTCCAGCAATACTTGCTGCTGCCCAGAAACCTGCTGAACCTCAACAAATCATTCCTAGCAAACGTATTTCTGAAGATAACTTCAGTAATAGTGTAAACAGAGGCGGTAATCATACCAATCACAATAATGATTCACGGCAGGCTCCGCTCCTTAAGAAAATGAAAACTGCAACGCCTGGTTGCACTTACAAAGAATTTCTTGCTTGCAAACCCGCTGAATTTGCAGGCAATGAAGGAGCGACTGCGGCACTGCGTTGGTTAGAGAAAACCGAGGCAGTAATTACAATAAGTAAATGTGCCAAGGACGACCAGGTCATGTACGCGTCAAATCTTTTCAAAGAAGGAGCGCTAGAATGGTGGAATACAATACTTCAAGCCAAAGGAAGAAATGCGGCCTATGCCATGAACTGGGAAGAATTTAAGAATTTGATAGAAAGAAAATTCTGTCCCGAATATGAAAAAGATCAAATGGCAAATAAGTTCCTAAATCATCGAATGATGGGTGTAGATTGTCGCGGCTATACTTCAACATTCTTTGAATATGCTAGAGTGGTACCAACACTGGCTTCGCCAGAACCGGTACTCATTTCTCGCTATATTTGGGGATTGATTGGCGAAATCCGCAATATTGTTAAAGCTGCGAGACCTCGCACTATTGATGATGCGGTAGAATTAGCCAACACCCTAACTGATGAACTGGTACGCACAAGAGATGAAAACAGGAAAAAGGATCTGGCTCAGAAAATTACCCAAGGATTTCGTACGGGTAATAATAACAGCTTCAAGAGAAGAGGTACAAGGCAATCTTCAACTCCGCCATTCTGCAAGAATTGCAGAAAGAAACATTTTGGAAGATGTAATGTAACCTGCAATTTTTGTAAAATGGTAGGACATCGTGAAGAAGATTGCAGAAAGAAAACCAGGATCTGCTATAATTGTGGAGAAGCTGGGCATTTCAAAACAGAATGTCCTAAAGTGGTTAAACCAGCAGACAATAAAGCCAAGCCAGCTGATGGAGCTACCAAGAAGAATATTCGAGCCTTCCAGTTGACAACTCAGGAGGCCGAGCTAATTCCGGATGTGATAGCTGGTACGTTCTTAGTTCACAACGTGTATGCAAAAGTATTATTTGACTCTGGTGCAAACCAAAGTTTTATCAATACTTCATTCTGCCAAGCTCTTAATTTACCCTTAACCAACCTTAGGCAAATTTTTACAGTCGAAACAGCAGATGGAAATTCTGTTAATATAGATAAGGTTTTGCAAAAAGAAAATATAGAACTTTCAGGCCATAAATTTCATGCAAAACTATTACCAATGAATTTAGCTGGGTTCGATGTTGTGTTAGGAATGGATTGGTTAGTAGCCAACCATGCTCGAATCCTTTGTGACCAGAACTCCATAAAAATTCGTGCACCTACCGGAGAAGTAATCATGGTTACAGGGGACAGGCCACGAAAACCCATGAAGTTCATTTCAGTAATGAAAGTTGCTAGTTATGAACGAAAACAATGAATAGTGTATATGATTTCGGTAGTCATTAGCACTAAGGGTAAAGAACTTAAGGAAATTCCTGTAGTCTCAGAATACCCAGATGTATTCCCAGAAGAACTCCCGGGATTACCACCAGATAGGGAAGTAGAATTTAGAATTCATCTAATTCCAGAAACTACACCGATAGCTAAGGCACCTTATCGGTTAGCACCCACAGAAATGTTAGAACTAAAAAAGCAATTAGATGAATTACTAAGTAAAGGTTTCATACAACCTAGTTCATCCCCTTGGGGAGCGCCAATGTTGTTTGTAAAGAAGAAGGATGGTTCGATGCGAATGTGTATCGATTATAGAGAATTAAATAAGGTTACAATTAAGAATCGATACCCATTACCTAGGATTGATGATCTATTCGATCAAATTCAAGGAGCAAGATATTTTTCTAAGATAGATTTACGTTCCGGATATCATCAATTAAAGGTACAAGAAGAAGACATACCTAAAACTGCTTTTAGAACTAGGTATTGTCATTACGAGTTTACAGTCATGCCCTTCGGATTAACGAATGCACCTGCAGCATTCATGGACATGATGAATAGAATCTGTAAACTGTACTTGGATAAATTTGTAATTGTCTTTATTGACGATATACTTATTTATTCCAAAAATCAGGACGAACATTGTCAGCACTTGCATGCACTCTTAACTTTGTTAAGAAAAGAAAAGCTTTACGCCAAATTCTCGAAGTGTGAATTTTGGCTACAAGAAGTGCAATTCCTAGGTCACATGGTGAATCATGAAGGCATTCATGTAGATCCTGCTAAGATAGAGGCAATTACCAAATGGAAGGTTCCGCAATCCGCAATGGAAATTAGAAGTTTTATAGGTTTAGCCGGATACTATAGACGGTTTATTAAGGATTTTTCCAAGATAGTTGTACCATTAACTAAGCTAACCTGTAAAGCAGTTAAGTTTGAATGGGGACCTAAGCAAGAAGAAGCTTTTAGGATTTTGAAGCAAAAGTTAACAAATGGCCCAATCCTAGCTTTACCAGAAGGAACTGAAGATTTTGAAGTTTACTGTGATGCTTCAAAGCTAGGATTAGGATGTGTGCTAATGCAACGCAAGAAGGTAATTGCGTATGCTTCAAGACAATTGAAAAAGCACGAAGAAAACTATACGACTCATGACTTAGAATTAGGAGCCATAATTTTTGCCCTTAAAATTTGGAGACATTATCTGTATGGAAGTAAGTTTATTGTCTATACGGATCACAAAAGTTTAAGATATATATTTGGGCAAAAAGAGTTAAACATGAGGCAAAGGAGATGGATGGAAATCCTAAGTGACTACGACTGTGATATTCAGTATCACGAAGGAAAGGCCAATGTAGTTGCAGATGCCTTAAGTCGTAAATATCATGAAAAGCAAAAGCGAGTTCGTGCTCTCAGATTAAATCTACAATTAGATTTAATGGAACAATTGAAGAATGTTCAAGATACAGCAATTAAGGATGATGCTGAAGGAATGAAAGGAAGAATAAAAGAATTAGAGCAAGGAAATGATGGAATTTGGAGATTCCATAAGAAAAGGATTTGGGTACCTAAGCAAGGAGATTTAAGGCATAAGATCCTAGATGAAGCTCATAAATCTAGATATACTATGCATCCAGGAAACAATAAAATGTACCAAGATTTAAGAAATAACTTTTGGTGGATAGGAATGAAAAAGGACATAGCTCGATATGTTTCTAAGTGTCTTACTTGTTCACAAGTTAAGGCGGAACACCAGAAACCTTCAGGTCTACTACAACAACTAGAGATGCCTGTATGGAAATGGGAACTCATAACAATGGATTTTGTTACTAAGTTACCCAAAACCAGAAAAGGTAATGATGCGATTTGGGTAATTGTGGATCGATTAACCAAATCAGCTCACTTTCTACCTTTGAAAGAAACCTTTAGCATGGAAAAGTTGGCAAAGTTGTATGTAGATGAAGTAGTATCCTTACATGGAGTTCCACTCTCCATTGTTTCGGATAGGGATCGTCGTTTCACTTCCCATTTCTGGACTAGTTTCCAAGAAGCAATGGGAACACGATTAAATTTAAGCACTACATATCATCCTCAGACAGACGGACAAAGTGAAAGGACAATCCAAACTCTGGAAGATATGCTCAGAGCATGTGTGATAGATTTTGGTGGAAATTGGGATGACCACTTACCTTTGATTGAATTCTCCTATAACAATAGCTATCATTCAAGCATTGAAACTGCCCCATTTGAAGCACTGTATGGACGAAAGTGTAGAACTCTAGTTTGTTGGGCAGAAATAGGAGACAGTCAACTGTCAGGTCCTGAAATAGTGCAAGAGACGACCGATAAAATTACTCAAATCAAGGAAAGACTAAAGACTGCTCGAGATCGTCAAAAGAGTTATGCCGATAATCGACGCAAGCCACTGGAATTTCAAGTCGGAGACAAAGTACTATTGAAAGTTTCTCCTTGGAAAGGAATAGTTTGATTTGGTAAGAAAGGAAAGCTAAGTCCAAGATACGTAGAACCATTTTCTGTAATCCAACGTGTAGGACCAGTTGCTTATCGTTTACAACTACCAGAAGAGTTAGCTGGAGTACATGACGTATTTCATGTATCCAACCTCAAGAAATGCCTATCAGACGAATCTTTGGTAGTACCTCTTCAAGATATAGAGGTAAACGAAAAGTTGAAATTTGTTGAGAAACCTCTTCAGATAGAAGACAGAAACGTGAAATTTCTCAAACACAAACGGTTAGTACTCGTCAAAGTCAAGTGGGATTCAAAAAGAGGACCCGAATACACTTGGGAGCTGGAATCAGAGATGAAGCGAAAGTATCCTCACTTATTCTAATAAATCTCGAGGATGAGATTTTAAATAAGGTGGGGAGAATGTAAGGACTCTCAAAATTATCCTAAAAATACCCGTAAGTAACAACCCGGACCCCTGAAACCCTAAACCATATTAAAAATCAAGAAAAAACAAAATTCTGGGTCTCAGGCGGGCCGCGTAAAAGACAAGACATGTCTTACGCGGGCCGCGTTAAGACATGTTTGACCGGATAAGTGTTCCGGATCCACATGGTGTCCAACTGTCGAACCTACTCGTGACCAATCAACCCTACTCGTAGACTAGGCGGCCTCGCGGGCCGCGTAAAGTTTGGGCTGTGGTTTACGCGGGCCGCGTGAGGCCTCAAAATCAGCTATAAATAGCTTGTTGCATGCACAGGCCACTGGTGTCGAAATCTTTTCGTAAAAACAAAGTTATAATACTCTGAAGTCGAAATTTCATATATAATTAGCGAGGCGCTGCTCCAATACCGGGTATTAACTCGATCGCTGCTACGATTCAATGTCCGATCGATTAAACTATCCAATGGATGTTTAAGTGCTGCCCACATTAGGGTTTATGCTTTGTCATTCGTCGTAAATTCGATGGATGTTTAAGTATCGCACTTTGTCATTCGTTGTGAAGGTTTTTATCTCGTGAGTTATCGTAAATGCTGTATTAGTTACTAACCGAGTTCGTGTGCATGTTATTAAATTTAGGTTAAAAAGGCTAATCAGTAGGCTAAGCTCTGCTCATATAAATCTGCAATGTGAGTCATTCTCTTTTTATCAAATTACTTTACAAAACTCTATTTGTTTTCAATGTTATAATTACGGGGATTAAGTCTTTGTAATCACCAAATTACAGCCGGTATGTGGGGTTTTGTATACATTACTTGATAACCGTCACCATTGGACAACGAGTTAGCCAAGGGGTGATATGACCATAGTCACAGACACCATTGGACAATGAGGTTACCGATGGATGTTCGAGTGACAAATATCATGGGTAGTTGGTTGATATCAGGAAACATTGTAATCGCTCTTAATACTGTAAATTATAACAAACGGGTCGTTTTAGTAAAAAGAATGATTCACCAGTATTTCCCGCTGACAAAACCTTTTTCAAACATGTTTTTCGGGTGATCTATTGTGATTCAAGAAAAGTGCCGTGAAGCACTACAAGCTTAAGGAAGTGGCTCAATATAAAATAAAGAAACATGTTTTGTAAAATAAAGATTTCTCAGTGAAATCATATGATTGTAAATTACCAAGGTTTTATCCCGAATTGTGAAATAAAATAATCGGGAAATTGCAGTTTTAAAAAGATCCTGCGAAAGTCTTCCGCTGTCAACTTAATTAAATAAATACCACGGGATTTTCTGTCCCGCGACTCCTGATTCGGGTCAAACTGGGTCGGGGGCCGTGACAGTCTTAGCATGAGATACCTTAGGGTTTAGTACTTTACGATCCCGGTTCCATACCACAATAGTACCGTTAGAAATCCATTCCTAGTTAAACTGGATTCAAGCCTAGGTAGTCGTTAATCTCTATTGAATTAAACCTTAGTTCTTGTTCGTGTCATAGTCTAGTTTTATTTTAATTCCAATTTTAGGATTTCAGCAACCCCCCCCCCCTCAAACCACAAAAATAGTTAAGTCGTCTCAGTATCAGTCTAAATAAAGTCGTTAACTGTAACACCATGT
Organism: Helianthus tuberosus; assembly: GCA_030545235.1. Taxonomy (NCBI): domain Eukaryota; kingdom Viridiplantae; phylum Streptophyta; class Magnoliopsida; order Asterales; family Asteraceae; genus Helianthus; species Helianthus tuberosus. The sequence continues at coordinate 153,448,919 of CM060393.1, forward strand.
AAAAACGTGTCTATTTATGTGAAGACACGTGCCCTAAACCCTAATCATATGAAAGATTGAGTTTGAAGGACTAAAGTTGACAAACGATGAAAATATGAAACCAAAGGGACTAAAAGTGTCAACATGCCAAACTTGTGCCTCTGAATGACCATACACGAAGAATTTATTCTTAAACGAGTAATAAATTGGATATAAGAAGCCGTTTATAAAAATAATCGAAAGATTATAAACTACAGGGGTTAAACGTGTCAACATGTAAATTCTTACCTCTGAGTGACCTTTTAACGAACCCGAGGCTTCGAAATATTCAAATATACTCTCAAGAATAAGTGATATAAATTTCACGAGGTTTCGAGATCGTTATGCGTTGTTTACGCAAATTTCCAAGAATTAGGGTTTAAAGCGTCAACGAGGCGAAACTTATGTTTTCAGTGATCAATTAACGAAACCGGGCCTAACGGAGTTTGGTTATACTCCCTAGATCATCTACAAACTAACTTCAAGGGCCAATAGTGCTTAAAATGAAAGATATAAGGCTTGCAAAGGTGCAGGGACTGAACATGTAAAGAATGAAACTTGTTTGGCTGGTAACCAGGGTGGTCGCGTGGCGCGACCTTGAAGCCACTCTGCCGTCGCGCGACGCGACGGCACTATTTCGACAGCCTGCTGTTGCCAGGTGCAGGTTATTCCCTTTCCTTGAGCTCCAAACAAGCTTAACTCGATTCTATGGCCTAGTTGCTGGTTTTAAAAACCACCATGGACACCTGGAGGGACCTGATAACATCCCTAAACACCTGTTATCATCTGGAGCAACTTGAATTCACTATATATAGCACCATAAGTTCAGCAATTCTTTTGCACTTTCACTCAATATCACTCTCAACTCTCCAAGCTCGAGTTCTGAGCATCTCTGGAGGTTCTTGAATCAAGGGAAAGCTTATTTTTGTAGAAAAGATATCTAGGACCCTTTGTAAGTGTCTTAGCCCCCTTCCTTAGTTCAGTTTTTAGTCTAAAAACCAAAAAGTCAAAGTTATCGTAATCTGACTTTGACTTTCGGTTTAATCTCAAATGGTCCAGCCACTGTCCGAATTAAAAGTGGTTATGTGACCATAATTAGGTAGGTGATTAACCCTTATAAGGGCACCTCCTAATTATTTTGTTTCCTAGTTAATTGTCGGGTCAAACTATTAAGTTAAAAAGTCAAACTGACTAGAATTTTAAATAATAATTATAACTAACAATGCAGAGGTTATAAATCATATTTTATCATTCTAATAACTTGGTAATTAGTATTAGAACATGTTTAAGCATGTTACAATTATCAGTTTAGGGTCGGTTCACAACCGAAAGTCGCAAAAGCTTGACTTTTGCTTTGACTTTCAGTTCTGACCCGATTAAGATTAATCCTTCCATGTTTTAAGCTTCCATTAGGACCACTTTATGTAGTAGTATAACCCTCTATAGTTATATTGCTTGTGTAACACCTGTGCCTCCATGGCCATCAAACAAATACCAAACCAATGAAATATTATATTTCATACTTGGGATTTGTAAAAATATGTGTATCATTTGCACATATCAATTCTCGTTCAATTTCAAACTCTAAATCGCTTTCTGGAAGGTTATATGCGCACCGATGCGTAAATATAACCAGTTTAATGCAACAAACACTCCGGAATAGTGACATAGGCTTAACATACCTCAAATAACCTTTACATAACTTAGTTATAAGTTTTGGAAGGTTTGGTGTGGTGAAATCAAAGTTTAATCGCTTACAGGGACTAAAGTTGACAAACTGCGAAAGTATGCCAATTTGAACTGTAACAGACCTTCCGGAACATGAACATAAGTTAAACATACCATAAATATCCTTTACATAGCTTAGAAATAGGCTTTGAGGTGTTCGGTATGCTAAAATAAACTTTTGTGTCATTCAGGGACTAAAAGCGCCAAAAAGTGCACAAGTTCGCATTTTTACGCATAACTTACGTTCTGAATACATCCGGACATCCAAAAATTTATGTAAGCACTATAATATTTTATTTTAGTGTTCGGCATAAGAAAAATCCATTCGTTTCGTCATTTGGATCGTTTTTCGCGCTTATGCGCATTCCGTCGTAATTAAGCGAACATCGCGTTCGTACGGCTAAACGAACCGACATACGAGATATTTTTGAACACATTTTAAGTTCCCTATACTTTAACTTCATTTTAGAGCTTTGAAATGGGGTTAACGGGCCTTAAACGTGTCAAAAATGGGCTGAATGCATGACAGGGACCAAAAGTGTAAATCTGCCAAACTTGGGCCTAGCGGTGCGCTACACTTATAGCGTAGCGGTGCGCTAGGGGTCTGCTGACCAGATTCAGAGTTTTTAAACAGCAGGCTGCAGCTGTTTGATCCTCCACCACATGTTCCTAATTGTCTAGTCATGAGATAAGGATGGAATTTTAGCTTCCATAAGGTTCCGACAAGTGTACGGGTTGGATCATGGCACGTTTTCCATGAAACGATCCTAACGGTTCGGGTATTCCTATAAATACCCAACCCACACAACCTCATTTTGCACAAGAATTCTGATTTGAGAGCTCTAAGTTGAAACCATTGTTTCATACCTGAGTTCTTGGATCGGGATTAGCATTCGGGGACCCTTCGTAAGTATTCTTTCGTTCTTTTCCTTATTTTATTGCTTTTCGAGTCAGAAAGTCAAACTTTGTTTGACTTTCAGCGTTGACCAGTAATGGTCAATGCGAAGTTCGTTTGAACTTCGCAACGTGAGTGTAATCACGTTGGTCATAGTCCCTTGGGACTATGCCCACTGATTACCACGTTGTCTAGGGTCGTAGGGTAGGCGATCTAATAAATCGCCTATACCTTCGAACCCGACCCAGTTTGGTCGATCATTAGGATCCGACCAAATACATTAGGTGACCATAGTAGGTAGGGAATAACCTTCCGAGGTTATACCCTATGGTCACATCGTTTGAGTAGTTGTATGATAGGTAGTTTATATGCCTTAGGTAAATTACCAGAATACCCTTTTCATTTATAATTGGTAATTAAGCATATGTAACCTAAACTTTTGTCACATAACTGATTATGTAACATGTTTAGGCATATAACACTTATTATAGGACTAGTTAGACGGTCCGAACGCGTTTCACGCGCACGACGCGTTAAAGTAGCATAAGTTACCTTAATAGGTCGCGATGGGTCGATAATACTTAGGTTAGTCTCAATGTAGTATGTAGGCCTTGTTAAACCATATCATATGAGTTCCAATACTCATTTGGTTTACCAAGCCTCATTCTATCCGATCTCCCGATTTAAGTCCGGTTTATTTATATAGTATTGGATTTGCCGACTGATTCCGTGCTCCCTCTAGCTTTGTTTGGTTGTTGTTCAAGACCTCCAAGCATTCTCAGGCGAGTACATTCTTCCCCTATTTTACTGTTTTCAACTGTTTTGGGGTGACTCATATGTGCTAAATGTTTTCGATGTTATAACGATGGTTTCAAAAACAATTAAGACGATTTATACAAAACTAATAACGATTTCATAAAGTGAACAAACTTGTTGGTTGTAGTTACATAACAAATGACATTCATTAGCAATGATCAAGCCGACCAGTATTAGGTTATGGTACCATAGGATCTGACAAATCCCGTTATTTACTACACCCGTGGTTATGTGTGGGTATGGTAGGTAGCGACTGAATCTGTAATTATTAATTTACCCTATGGAGGTTTGTTAATACGAAAACGAGAAGCGACGAAAACGAGAAGCGATGAAAGTCACGAAGGTTTGAATGTTATTAGCGAGACGACCTTATAAGTAGTTTCACGACCTAAAACGAATTAAACGATTTACGATTGGTTTTCACATGATGTTTTAACGATTGGGTTAACGATTGGGTTCAAAGCGATATACGATATTATTTTGGTTATACATATTACATGATTTACATTTGGGCATGAACATTACTTTGGTGGTTTGGTTTGGATTAAGTGATTAAGTAACAATGCGTGTGGAATATGATACAAGCATGGTGGATACGCCGCTGGTACTTCCTATATATAAGTGTTTGTATGGTATTACATATTGTAGCGTTATTTGAATCATTTCAGTTTGAGACATAGAACATTTTATACAAGTAACATACTTTTCACAAGACATTTATTTACAAACAACTTATCTTATACAAACTCATTTTACATGGTTATTCATTTAATCATGCATTATTCTCTTATTTATACATATCACCTGAACTTATCATTGTTTTTCAAATAATTTACTAAAACAAATGTTTTTGGGTTAAGAGTCATGGCTACGAGGTTTTACAAATTATAACCCGCTTGATTTGAGTTGGTTAATTAAGTTGCAATATTATACTCTTTTCAAAACAAGGTTTTTAAATAAAGTATTGCAACGTCTAAACTAGCCATGATTACGACACTCCTACAAAACCTATGTACTCGCCAGCATTTCTTTGCTGACCTCGTTTTCACATATGTTTCAGGTATTGTTGAATGATATCGATTGATAAGATGCATGCTCACATAGGACTGGACAAGGCCTTAGTGACTCAATAACAATGATAGACTATGTTTAAATAGTGTATTTAGATTTCAAGACGATGTAATTATTCAATGTTTAATAAAACGAAACACTTTTTGGTATCCATGGTTATGAAACATTAATTCTGTTGCAACACGCCCCGATGTTTCCGCCGCGCTTTGTTGTTTTACGCGGTCGGGGTGTGACAGAAAAGATGGTATCAGAGCCAATGGTTATAGGGAATTAGGTTATTAGTAATGCTTTGACCTAGTCTATAACCTTCTTAGGACCCTAACGCGAGTTTACTTGCGTTTAGTCATAAAACAATACCGTCACCTATCCTTAGGCGACGACCACAACAAGAACATAAATTTCAAAACCGCTTTGAAACTAATCATCTGTTCTAGGATGATTGATTACTAGGTTTTGAACCCTCTATTGTAAGGTTTTGAACTCTCTATTATATGGTTTTGAACCTCTTTGAGTTTTCAAAACTTCGTCAAGGTTTTGGGTTTTAAATAATGTGAACACGTGCAAACTGGAAGGGTGAATGCCTGTATTCTGGGTTTTCTGTCTAGGCAAGCACTTCGTATACATCTCATCAGACGCGAGACCAGTTGTGCATACCTGGGAATTCTTGGGATGAGTGTTCACTTATAGGCGAGCATGTCTTCGCGATACATTATTTTTGACCCATTTACTTTGATCAGTCACCGTCTCATTTGTTTGCCTTAGGTAACAAACAAATGATCGCAATCTTCATGCGTTATCATTCTGTTTTGATTGTCCAATAATCTTTCACCTGTTTCTCCCTATGCCTTTCTTTTTCTTCAAAGAATGTCTCTTCATCATGATGACGCCCAGATATCTGAGCAAGCAGCCAAATTAGCTCAGCGAATAGGCGAAGTGGTCCTGAAGACTGTTGAATTAGCTACTGCCATGTATCATCTCCAGGATGAAGCCACTCAAGAGTCACCAAGACAGGCAGGACCTAGTCAGGCGACAACACCATCAGCCAATAAACCAATCAAGGAATCAAAGACCATGGATGAACGATCCCCTAAGAAGTCAAAGAAGCGAAAGGCTTCTCAGAACTTCGCCATGGTCGCTCACAATGGTAAAGCAGTCCCCAACCAACCAGCTCAACCCCCTGCTAGGTGTATATGGCTTTTCCTATGATACCTACATCAAGGAACTATGTACCTTACAAACTACTCTTGTGATTTCTCTCTTTCAAATGATTGCTCATGATCCCCTCGAAAATTTTAAGTACTCGTTTCACTCTAAGAAACAAAGTACAGAAAATTAAGTGACATTATGAGTAATCGTGCTCTTCGCACATCTGTGCCTTTGAATCCTTGGTTAGATAACTAAGGATATTTTCAAATCTCATACCCATTACGTTTTGATTTTTTCAACATACACAGTACCAGTATTTCAAAACAATCTTCATGATCTCAAAACATTTCATATAGTTTGAAAACAATTTTTCTAGATGCATTGTCTATGTTATTTCAAAAACATTGGCCATGTTATCAAAACCAACCTTTCTAATTTCAAAATATTTCATATAGTCTGAAGACAATATTAACACAATACATTTTCTGATCAAGTGCATGATTTCGAAAAGCATCATTCATATCTTTCAAAAACCTTATACATAATTTCAAAATTCATCTCGCATGATTTTAAAAACATTTTTGTAAATATATCTACCTAATACACCTACTTTATGATTTCAAAAAGTATTATATATAAGGTTTCAAAAACGTTAAACACATTTTTCTTAAAAGAACCCCATGCATAGTTTTCAAAAATATTTTCCTCATACATTGACTTAACCTTCAAAATTCTGCTTCATATGTCGCCTTGACATATCAAGCATCTCAACTTCATAAGCATTTTATATCATGTTTTGACCTAAGCACATCCAGTGCAAGGTTTCAAAACATCTTCAACTTCTAAAATTCATATGGGATCTTTTTATCTTTACAATTAGATCCTTGTGGATGATTATCATTCAAATCAGAGTCCTTAATTGGATTCCTTTTGTACCCTAATTCGAACACTTCGGTTCCTAGAATCGAAATCGAATTTTCTTTTGAAATCTTTCTATCTTTATAGTTGGATTCTTAGTAACGTTTAAAGTACCAAATGAAATCCACGAAATGGATTCCTAGTGTGCTTTAAATGCATGTACGCAATTTACAAGACAAATTAACGAACAATTTTTGTGGTTATATGATATGTGTTTATGTGTTCTCCTCTATGTTTTTGTGTGTTACGATTTTCCAAATCCTCATAGAATCTTTCATATCTTCATATGAGAGATTCATAGTAGGATATTCAAAAGGTACTACCTTAAATCCTTATGGGCTTCTACCTGGTAGTTAAGACCCTTGGGTTATATAGTACCATTCCATGATTCGATAAGAGACCCTCTTAGTAGTCTAGTCAAAAAGATTGATTCACAATTTGGTTAGAGAACGACATCTAGTGATGTAGCTGAACAGACTCCTTGATAGTCTATTTAGATCATTTATTGATTTAATTTAAAGGACTCTATGGTGGTCTAGTCACACTCATCACCGGTTTGTTCATTTGGTTTTCCCCTACACACTATAAAATAGACTGTGTGAACTGTGCAAGGAATTGTCTGATTATGGACGCGTACATAATTATGAAATTTAGTGCACAGAAACCACAGTAAGATTTATTATGTGTAAGAATCGATAGTGACAACAATAACGAAATGAGAACGATGTAATGGAGGTACGGTGGACGCACCAATGACGCTTCATATACTTGTATATAAGTATCCCTCTTACATTGCAAACATGATGTTATTAAAGTTACTAGAAGTTCAGAACCCTAACCAATGTTGCTTGATCTTTTCAACTTCATGTTTTCAAGCTCTCACAAGTTTCCTCTAAATAAATTTCGGGACGAAATTTCCTAAAGCAGGGGAGACTGTAACACCTGTGCCTCCATGGCCATCAAACAAATACCAAACCAATGAAATATTATATTTCATACTTGGGATTTGTAAAAATATGTGTATCATTTGCACATATCAATTCTCGTTCAATTTCAAACTCTAAATCGCTTTCTGGAAGGTTATATGCGCACCGATGCGTAAATATAACCAGTTTAATGCAACAAACACTCCGGAATAGTGACATAGGCTTAACATACCTCAAATAACCTTTACATAACTTAGTTATAAGTTTTGGAAGGTTTGGTGTGGTGAAATCAAAGTTTAATCGCTTACAGGGACTAAAGTTGACAAACTGCGAAAGTATGCCAATTTGAACTGTAACAGACCTTCCGGAACATGAACATAAGTTAAACATACCATAAATATCCTTTACATAGCTTAGAAATAGGCTTTGAGGTGTTCGGTATGCTAAAATAAACTTTTGTGTCATTCAGGGACTAAAAGCGCCAAAAAGTGCACAAGTTCGCATTTTTACGCATAACTTACGTTCTGAATACATCCGGACATCCAAAAATTTATGTAAGCACTATAATATTTTATTTTAGTGTTCGGCATAAGAAAAATCCATTCGTTTCGTCATTTGGATCGTTTTTCGCGCTTATGCGCATTCCGTCGTAATTAAGCGAACATCGCGTTCGTACGGCTAAACGAACCGACATACGAGATATTTTTGAACACATTTTAAGTTCCCTATACTTTAACTTCATTTTAGAGCTTTGAAATGGGGTTAACGGGCCTTAAACGTGTCAAAAATGGGCTGAATGCATGACAGGGACCAAAAGTGTAAATCTGCCAAACTTGGGCCTAGCGGTGCGCTACACTTATAGCGTAGCGGTGCGCTAGGGGTCTGCTGACCAGATTCAGAGTTTTTAAACAGCAGGCTGCAGCTGTTTGATCCTCCACCACATGTTCCTAATTGTCTAGTCATGAGATAAGGATGGAATTTTAGCTTCCATAAGGTTCCGACAAGTGTACGGGTTGGATCATGGCACGTTTTCCATGAAACGATCCTAACGGTTCGGGTATTCCTATAAATACCCAACCCACACAACCTCATTTTGCACAAGAATTCTGATTTGAGAGCTCTAAGTTGAAACCATTGTTTCATACCTGAGTTCTTGGATCGGGATTAGCATTCGGGGACCCTTCGTAAGTATTCTTTCGTTCTTTTCCTTATTTTATTGCTTTTCGAGTCAGAAAGTCAAACTTTGTTTGACTTTCAGCGTTGACCAGTAATGGTCAATGCGAAGTTCGTTTGAACTTCGCAACGTGAGTGTAATCACGTTGGTCATAGTCCCTTGGGACTATGCCCACTGATTACCACGTTGTCTAGGGTCGTAGGGTAGGCGATCTAATAAATCGCCTATACCTTCGAACCCGACCCAGTTTGGTCGATCATTAGGATCCGACCAAATACATTAGGTGACCATAGTAGGTAGGGAATAACCTTCCGAGGTTATACCCTATGGTCACATCGTTTGAGTAGTTGTATGATAGGTAGTTTATATGCCTTAGGTAAATTACCAGAATACCCTTTTCATTTATAATTGGTAATTAAGCATATGTAACCTAAACTTTTGTCACATAACTGATTATGTAACATGTTTAGGCATATAACACTTATCATAGGACTAGTTAGACGGTCCGAACGCGTTTCACGCGCACGACGCGTTAAAGTAGCATAAGTTACCTTAATGGGTCGCGATGGGTCGATAATACTTAGGTTAGTCTCAATGTAGTATGTAGGCCTTGTTAAACCATATCATATGAGTTCCAATACTCATTTGGTTTACCAAGCCTCATTCTATCCGATCTCCCGATTTAAGTCCGGTTTATTTATATAGTATTGGATTTGCCGACTGATTCCGTGCTCCCTCTAGCTTTGTTTGGTTGTTGTTCAAGACCTCCAAGCATTCTCAGGCGAGTACATTCTTCCCCTATTTTACTGTTTTCAACTGTTTTGGGGTGACTCATATGTGCTAAATGTTTTCGATGTTATAACGATGGTTTCAAAAACAATTAAGACGATTTATACAAAACTAATAACGATTTCATAAAGTGAACAAACTTGTTGGTTGTAGTTACATAACAAATGACATTCATTAGCAATGATCAAGCCGACCAGTATTAGGTTATGGTACCATAGGATCTGACAAATCCCGTTATTTACTACACCCGTGGTTATGTGTGGGTATGGTAGGTAGCGACTGAATCTGTAATTATTAATTTACCCTATGGAGGTTTGTTAATACGAAAACGAGAAGCGACGAAAACGAGAAGCGACGAAAACGAGAAGCGATGAAAGTCACGAAGGTTTGAATGTTATTAGCGAGACGACCTTATAAGTAGTTTCACGACCTAAAACGAATTAAACGATTTACGATTGGTTTTCACATGATGTTTTAACGATTGGGTTAACGATTGGGTTCAAAGCGATATACGATATTATTTTGGTTATACATATTACATGATTTACATTTGGGCATGAACATTACTTTGGTGGTTTGGTTTGGATTAAGTGATTAAGTAACAATGCGTGTGGAATATGATACAAGCATGGTGGATACGCCGCTGGTACTTCCTATATATAAGTGTTTGTATGGTATTACATATTGTAGCGTTATTTGAATCATTTCAGTTTGAGACATAGAACATTTTATACAAGTAACATACTTTTCACAAGACATTTATTTACAAACAACTTATCTTATACAAACTCATTTTACATGGTTATTCATTTAATCATGCATTATTCTCTTATTTATACATATCACCTGAACTTATCATTGTTTTTCAAATAATTTACTAAAACAAATGTTTTTGGGTTAAGAGTCATGGCTACGAGGTTTTACAAATTATAACCCGCTTGATTTGAGTTGGTTAATTAAGTTGCAATATTATACTCTTTTCAAAACAAGGTTTTTAAATAAAGTATTGCAACGTCTAAACTAGCCATGATTACGACACTCCTACAAAACCTATGTACTCGCCAGCATTTCTTTGCTGACCTCGTTTTCACATATGTTTCAGGTATTGTTGAATGATATCGATTGATAAGATGCATGCTCACATAGGACTGGACAAGGCCTTAGTGACTCAATAACAATGATAGACTATGTTTAAATAGTGTATTTAGATTTCAAGACGATGTAATTATTCAATGTTTAATAAAACGAAACACTTTTTGGTATCCATGGTTATGAAACATTAATTCTGTTGCAACACGCCCCGATGTTTCCGCCGCGCTTTGTTGTTTTACGCGGTCGGGGTGTGACAGAAAAGATGGTATCAGAGCCAATGGTTATAGGGAATTAGGTTATTAGTAATGCTTTGACCTAGTCTATAACCTTCTTAGGACCCTAACGCGAGTTTACTTGCGTTTAGTCATAAAACAATACCGTCACCTATCCTTAGGCGACGACCACAACAAGAACATAAATTTCAAAACCGCTTTGAAACTAATCATCTGTTCTAGGATGATTGATTACTAGGTTTTGAACCCTCTATTGTAAGGTTTTGAACTCTCTATTATATGGTTTTGAACCTCTTTGAGTTTTCAAAACTTCGTCAAGGTTTTGGGTTTTAAATAATGTGAACACGTGCAAACTGGAAGGGTGAATGCCTGTATTCTGGGTTTTCTGTCTAGGCAAGCACTTCGTATACATCTCATCAGACGCGAGACCAGTTGTGCATACCTGGGAATTCTTGGGATGAGTGTTCACTTATAGGCGAGCATGTCTTCGCGATACATTATTTTTGACCCATTTACTTTGATCAGTCACCGTCTCATTTGTTTGCCTTAGGTAACAAACAAATGATCGCAATCTTCATGCGTTATCATTCTGTTTTGATTGTCCAATAATCTTTCACCTGTTTCTCCCTATGCCTTTCTTTTTCTTCAAAGAATGTCTCTTCATCATGATGACGCCCAGATATCTGAGCAAGCAGCCAAATTAGCTCAGCGAATAGGCGAAGTGGTCCTGAAGACTGTTGAATTAGCTACTGCCATGTATCATCTCCAGGATGAAGCCACTCAAGAGTCACCAAGACAGGCAGGACCTAGTCAGGCGACAACACCATCAGCCAATAAACCAATCAAGGAATCAAAGACCATGGATGAACGATCCCCTAAGAAGTCAAAGAAGCGAAAGGCTTCTCAGAACTTCGCCATGGTCGCTCACAATGGTAAAGCAGTCCCCAACCAACCAGCTCAACCCCCTGCTAGGTGTATATGGCTTTTCCTATGATACCTACATCAAGGAACTATGTACCTTACAAACTACTCTTGTGATTTCTCTCTTTCAAATGATTGCTCATGATCCCCTCGAAAATTTTAAGTACTCGTTTCACTCTAAGAAACAAAGTACAGAAAATTAAGTGACATTATGAGTAATCGTGCTCTTCGCACATCTGTGCCTTTGAATCCTTGGTTAGATAACTAAGGATATTTTCAAATCTCATACCCATTACGTTTTGATTTTTTCAACATACACAGTACCAGTATTTCAAAACAATCTTCATGATCTCAAAACATTTCATATAGTTTGAAAACAATTTTTCTAGATGCATTGTCTATGTTATTTCAAAAACATTGGCCATGTTATCAAAACCAACCTTTCTAATTTCAAAATATTTCATATAGTCTGAAGACAATATTAACACAATACATTTTCTGATCAAGTGCATGATTTCGAAAAGCATCATTCATATCTTTCAAAAACCTTATACATAATTTCAAAATTCATCTCGCATGATTTTAAAAACATTTTTGTAAATATATCTACCTAATACACCTACTTTATGATTTCAAAAAGTATTATATATAAGGTTTCAAAAACGTTAAACACATTTTTCTTAAAAGAACCCCATGCATAGTTTTCAAAAATATTTTCCTCATACATTGACTTAACCTTCAAAATTCTGCTTCATATGTCGCCTTGACATATCAAGCATCTCAACTTCATAAGCATTTTATATCATGTTTTGACCTAAGCACATCCAGTGCAAGGTTTCAAAACATCTTCAACTTCTAAAATTCATATGGGATCTTTTTATCTTTACAATTAGATCCTTGTGGATGATTATCATTCAAATCAGAGTCCTTAATTGGATTCCTTTTGTACCCTAATTCGAACACTTCGGTTCCTAGAATCGAAATCGAATTTTCTTTTGAAATCTTTCTATCTTTATAGTTGGATTCTTAGTAACGTTTAAAGTACCAAATGAAATCCACGAAATGGATTCCTAGTGTGCTTTAAATGCATGTACGCAATTTACAAGACAAATTAACGAACAATTTTTGTGGTTATATGATATGTGTTTATGTGTTCTCCTCTATGTTTTTGTGTGTTACGATTTTCCAAATCCTCATAGAATCTTTCATATCTTCATATGAGAGATTCATAGTAGGATATTCAAAAGGTACTACCTTAAATCCTTATGGGCTTCTACCTGGTAGTTAAGACCCTTGGGTTATATAGTACCATTCCATGATTCGATAAGAGACCCTCTTAGTAGTCTAGTCAAAAAGATTGATTCACAATTTGGTTAGAGAACGACATCTAGTGATGTAGCTGAACAGACTCCTTGATAGTCTATTTAGATCATTTATTGATTTAATTTAAAGGACTCTATGGTGGTCTAGTCACACTCATCACCGGTTTGTTCATTTGGTTTTCCCCTACACACTATAAAATAGACTGTGTGAACTGTGCAAGGAATTGTCTGATTATGGACGCGTACATAATTATGAAATTTAGTGCACAGAAACCACAGTAAGATTTATTATGTGTAAGAACCGATAGTGACAACAATAACGAAATGAGAACGATGTAATGGAGGTACGGTGGACGCACCAATGACGCTTCATATACTTGTATATAAGTATCCCTCTTACATTGCAAACATGATGTTATTAAAGTTACTAGAAGTTCAGAACCCTAACCAATGTTGCTTGATCTTTTCAACTTCATGTTTTCAAGCTCTCACAAGTTTCCTCTAAATAAATTTCGGGACGAAATTTCCTAAAGCAGGGGAGACTGTAACACCTGTGCCTCCATGGCCATCAAACAAATACCAAACCAATGAAATATTATATTTCATACTTGGGATTTGTAAAAATATGTGTATCATTTGCACATATCAATTCTCGTTCAATTTCAAACTCTAAATCGCTTTCTGGAAGGTTATATGCGCACCGATGCGTAAATATAACCAGTTTAATGCAACAAACACTCCGGAATAGTGACATAGGCTTAACATACCTCAAATAACCTTTACATAACTTAGTTATAAGTTTTGGAAGGTTTGGTGTGGTGAAATCAAAGTTTAATCGCTTACAGGGACTAAAGTTGACAAACTGCGAAAGTATGCCAATTTGAACTGTAACAGACCTTCCGGAACATGAACATAAGTTAAACATACCATAAATATCCTTTACATAGCTTAGAAATAGGCTTTGAGGTGTTCGGTATGCTAAAATAAACTTTTGTGTCATTCAGGGACTAAAAGCGCCAAAAAGTGCACAAGTTCGCATTTTTACGCATAACTTACGTTCTGAATACATCCGGACATCCAAAAATTTATGTAAGCACTATAATATTTTATTTTAGTGTTCGGCATAAGAAAAATCCATTCGTTTCGTCATTTGGATCGTTTTTCGCGCTTATGCGCATTCCGTCGTAATTAAGCGAACATCGCGTTCGTACGGCTAAACGAACCGACATACGAGATATTTTTGAACACATTTTAAGTTCCCTATACTTTAACTTCATTTTAGAGCTTTGAAATGGGGTTAACGGGCCTTAAACGTGTCAAAAATGGGCTGAATGCATGACAGGGACCAAAAGTGTAAATCTGCCAAACTTGGGCCTAGCGGTGCGCTACACTTATAGCGTAGCGGTGTGCTAGGGGTCTGCTGACCAGATTCAGAGTTTTTAAACAGCAGGCTGCAGCTGTTTGATCCTCCACCACATGTTCCTAATTGTCTAGTCATGAGATAAGGATGGAATTTTAGCTTCCATAAGGTTCCGACAAGTGTACGGGTTGGATCATGGCACGTTTTCCATGAAACGATCCTAACGGTTCGGGTATTCCTATAAATACCCAACCCACACAACCTCATTTTGCACAAGAATTCTGATTTGAGAGCTCTAAGTTGAAACCATTGTTTCATACCTGAGTTCTTGGATCGGGATTAGCATTCGGGGACCCTTCGTAAGTATTCTTTCGTTCTTTTCCTTATTTTATTGCTTTTCGAGTCAGAAAGTCAAACTTTGTTTGACTTTCAGCGTTGACCAGTAATGGTCAATGCGAAGTTCGTTTGAACTTCGCAACGTGAGTGTAATCACGTTGGTCATAGTCCCTTGGGACTATGCCCACTGATTACCACGTTGTCTAGGGTCGTAGGGTAGGCGATCTAATAAATCGCCTATACCTTCAAACCCGACCCAGTTTGGTCGATCATTAGGATCCGACCAAATACATTAGGTGACCATAGTAGGTAGGGAATAACCTTCCGAGGTTATACCCTATGGTCACATCGTTTGAGTAGTTGTATGATAGGTAGTTTATATGCCTTAGGTAAATTACCAGAATACCCTTTTCATTTATAATTGGTAATTAAGCATATGTAACCTAAACTTTTGTCACATAACTGATTATGTAACATGTTTAGGCATATAACACTTATCATAGGACTAGTTAGACGGTCCGAACGCGTTTCACGCGCACGACGCGTTAAAGTAGCATAAGTTACCTTAATGGGTCGCGATGGGTCGATAATACTTAGGTTAGTCTCAATGTAGTATGTAGGCCTTGTTAAACCATATCATATGAGTTCCAATACTCATTTGGTTTACCAAGCCTCATTCTATCCGATCTCCCGATTTAAGTCCGGTTTATTTATATAGTATTGGATTTGCCGACTGATTCCGTGCTCCCTCTAGCTTTGTTTGGTTGTTGTTCAAGACCTCCAAGCATTCTCAGGCGAGTACATTCTTCCCCTATTTTACTGTTTTCAACTGTTTTGGGGTGACTCATATGTGCTAAATGTTTTCGATGTTATAACGATGGTTTCAAAAACAATTAAGACGATTTATACAAAACTAATAACGATTTCATAAAGTGAACAAACTTGTTGGTTGTAGTTACATAACAAATGACATTCATTAGCAATGATCAAGCCGACCAGTATTAGGTTATGGTACCATAGGATCTGACAAATCCCGTTATTTACTACACCCGTGGTTATGTGTGGGTATGGTAGGTAGCGACTGAATCTGTAATTATTAATTTACCCTATGGAGGTTTGTTAATACGAAAACGAGAAGCGACGAAAACGAGAAGCGACGAAAACGAGAAGCGATGAAAGTCACGAAGGTTTGAATGTTATTAGCGAGACGACCTTATAAGTAGTTTCACGACCTAAAACGAATTAAACGATTTACGATTGGTTTTCACATGATGTTTTAACGATTGGGTTAACGATTGGGTTCAAAGCGATATACGATATTATTTTGGTTATACATATTACATGATTTACATTTGGGCATGAACATTACTTTGGTGGTTTGGTTTGGATTAAGTGATTAAGTAACAATGCGTGTGGAATATGATACAAGCATGGTGGATACGCCGCTGGTACTTCCTATATATAAGTGTTTGTATGGTATTACATATTGTAGCGTTATTTGAATCATTTCAGTTTGAGACATAGAACATTTTATACAAGTAACATACTTTTCACAAGACATTTATTTACAAACAACTTATCTTATACAAACTCATTTTACATGGTTATTCATTTAATCATGCATTATTCTCTTATTTATACATATCACCTGAACTTATCATTGTTTTTCAAATAATTTACTAAAACAAATGTTTTTGGGTTAAGAGTCATGGCTACGAGGTTTTACAAATTATAACCCGCTTGATTTGAGTTGGTTAATTAAGTTGCAATATTATACTCTTTTCAAAACAAGGTTTTTAAATAAAGTATTGCAACGTCTAAACTAGCCATGATTACGACACTCCTACAAAACCTATGTACTCGCCAGCATTTCTTTGCTGACCTCGTTTTCACATATGTTTCAGGTATTGTTGAATGATATCGATTGATAAGATGCATGTTCACATAGGACTGGACAAGGCCTTAGTGACTCAATAACAATGATAGACTATGTTTAAATAATGTATTTAGATTTCAAGACGATGTAATTATTCAATGTTTAATAAAACGAAACACTTTTTGGTATCCATGGTTATGAAACATTAATTCTGTTGCAACACGCCCCGATGTTTCCGCCGCGCTTTGTTGTTTTACGCGGTCGGGGTGTGACAGCTTGGTCCTTAATACTTTGAATTATATGCTCATGTCCGTTATTATGCTTATAAATGCCATTTTTGCCCTTTTGACATATAAACAAGATTTTTAGAAATGTGAGAGGACAAAAACCTTTGTTACTGATATATAAGTATGTCCCGAAAGTTTAACATCAATTCTTGGTCTCAAACAGAAGTTATGCTCGATATCGTAAATTGAAGCTTTTTATTAATTAAATTGCGATATCTTGCATAAGTCATGTTTAAGCATGGGTTTTGACCCAAAACTCATTACCAAATGATAAGATATTATTTTTAAGGATTTTTGGAATTTATGATCAAATTATAATCTGATCATATCATGAAGTTCTTGTATGATTCGGTAAATGACGATAATACCCTTTTTATGCATAAAATGAGATTAACAAATAATTTGAATGCCAAACCTTTTCCTACTGTTTTTATACATTAAATAAATCATTTTGAACAAATAAAACTGATCAAAATCTCAGATTTCCATAAAACACCTTAATTATCGTCAATTAGCGATTTTTACGCTAATTAGGTGCATAGTATGGTTTTAAACCATATTTAACACCTAAGACTTGTTACCTACTGAATTTTTAAACAAATTTTAATATCATTACATTAATTATAAGTCTTGAACTCAGACTTCCAAAAATGTCCTTAAAAGCATATGTGAAATGACCAAAATGCCCTTTCGGGGCATAGTTTGGCCATAAATAGTAAATATCACATATATATAATATCTTACTGATATGACTAGATAAAATAAATATTTTTATTGATTACCAAAGACCAGAACCTCAGTTTATTATAAAATCTCTTTTATAATCATTAAAATGACCAAAATGCCCATACAGGACTTAAATTGAGTTTAAATACTTTTTGGGCATTTATGTTAACATCCTACTGATGTATTAACATATTCTAAGCATAATAACATTTGAGACCTGTATATAATTCTTTTGGTTACCCATTACTCATTTATGTGTTTGGATCGGTTTATGTGACTAGTTTACATAAAATAGCCGAAACGGGTTTAACCTTATCATTAAATCTCCAAAATCCAGAATGTGTTTAGTTTACCCATATAATACAAGTATCCAAACTTGTCGGGTCTAAATCACATTCCATTCCGGTCTCCGCTTAATCTAGCGTTTAGAACCGTAAAGTATCTTTCAAACTAACCGGTCTAAGTCTTTGACTTAAATAAAGACCCGTTAGTATCCTAATAGGTTAATAAACCTTCTATACAGATTGAGTAGCTTTGGTAGAAGGTACTTTCATAAGGCTTTAGGAATATACGGCTGAGTTACTTCTTTCATCTAGCTCAGGTAAATACTTTTAACTTATTTTCCATTATACGGGCTTGGGATACGGTATTATAATAATACCGCTTGGTCGGGTATGAAATCATTTAATTGGATTGTGATTAATAAATTTACATAACCCGTTTTAATCTATTTTGTTTGATAACATAAGCATTGGGGGTTAATACGACCGTGTCCTGGATATCCTTGGCTCATTTCATTTGTAAATGACCACGACCTATGCACGGGGTGTAGGCATACACATGACAGATGCAAATGCTAAATAACCCACATGATGGGGATAACTCCTTTGTGGGTTCTATAGTGGTGAGTCGGTTAATCATGACCGGCTTCCAAACCGGCCCCATATGTATGATAAACATGTAAAACAGCATACAAGATTATCTTAAATAATTGTCCCAAGTATAAATGATTTGTGCTTTGTGCACTTAAATCAATTTTTATAAACTCTTTCCAAACGAGTCGGTTAATTGTATTTACCAGTGTAAACTGACGTATTTTCCAAAGACTAATTGACAGGTACCTCACGTAAATAGGTTGGAGCTACTAGGTGTCAAAAAAGAGGATCTTGCAAATCCCTAGATACATGGAGTCTGTTATTTCAGTTTTCTTGTATTTTATTTTATGATCCGCCTGTGGATCTCTATTACAACCAAGTCTATATATTCTTTTATTTGGACACTCGGACACTATGGGTTGTAATAGTAATTATTCACCAAGCCTTCCGCTGTGCTATTATATTGTGTGTAGTGACTATGATGATATCAACTACGTCACGATACTCCCCGTCGGGCCCACCGATTGTCACACCCCGAACACGAAAAACAACAAAACGTGGCGGAAACGTCGGGGAGTGTTGTAACAGAATCATTGTGTCATAACACATGGAAATTGAAATATTGTTTTATTGATTAGAAGAGTTACAATGTCTTGACAATCAAAGAAATATAACATAAATAACTAGTCTTGCATCTTTTATTGTCACTAAGGCCCAAGTCCGCCTAAGTGTATCTTGATAAGTCCTATGCATCATATCCTGAAACATATGTGAAAATAGGTACGTCAGCATAAAAATGCCTGTGAGATACATAGGTTTTGTGAAAATAGAATTCATGACTTATGTTTAAGAAAATGTTTAGTCATGAACCTTGTAATTTGCTTTGTCTTGTAAATCATTTGAAAAGTGCTAAATAAACCAAATGATATATATGTATAAAAGAATAATACATGGTTAAGTAAATAACCAAGTAAAATGAGTTTGTATTAGATAAGTTGTTTGTAAAACAATGTATTGTGAAAAGTATGTTATTTGTAAAAATGTTATATGTCTAAATTGAAATGATTCAAATAACGCTACGATATGTAATACCATGCAAGCACTTATATATAGGAAGTACCAGCGGCGTATCCACCATGCTTGTATCATATTACACACGCCTCGTTACTTAAATCACTTACTCAAACCAAACCACCATTGTAAAAATGTTTATGTATAATCAAATGTCAAAATGTGTTGTGTATATCAATGTCAAAATGTTTATGTCTAATGTAAATCATGAATTGTGTATATCAATGTCAAAATGTTTATGTCTAATGTAAATCATGAATTATGTATATCAATGTCAAAATGTTTATGTCTAATGTAAATCATGAATTGTGTATATCAATGTCAAAATGCTTATGTCTAATGTAAATCGTGAATTGTGTATATCAATGTCAAAATGTTTATGTATGGTAAGTGAAATATATCAACCAAACCATATGTAAAATGCACAAAAACAAGGTATTGAAGTAAAACATGGTTTAAATCAAAGTTATGTTTTGTGGAACAAATGCATGCTATACTGATATGAACATCTATGCGGTATTGTGAAAATGCATACATCCAAGCCTTGTGACTGTGGTGATAAACCCCTAAACGAATTTAAAGGTCTATCTTGTTGTTATGTTTATCGAATTCGGTCATTCCTTCCACCCAAACAAACCTAGGGTTCAGGAACGGGAGTTGTCAATTCCTATGGTACCATTACCTACTAACGAGTGGTGTAGCTAATGTTAATGAATGTACATTGTCTCATTTGAACAAACCAAATGTCATACAAAAAATGTAAGCATGCGAAAACAATGCACTAAGTATGTAATCAAATGAACATACATAGTGTGAAATGTAATGTAAAATGATGTACTAAGTATGCACACAATGGGCATACATAGCATAAAATGTAATGTAAAACGATGTACTAAGTATGCACACAATGGGCATACATAGCATAAAATGTAATGTAAAATGATGTACTAAGTATGCACACAATGGGCATACATAGCATGAAATGTAATGTAAAATGATGTACTAAGTATGCACACAATGGACATACATAGCATAAAATGTAATGAAATCATGTACTATAATGTACTAATGAACATAACAAGCATATGATATGAAAGCATGAAAGGCACGAAAGTAACACGTAGGCACATGTGTTTCACCCCAAAATGTTTGGAAAACAGTAAAAGAGGGGTCTATGTACTCACTTGAGATTGCTTAGTAGTCCTTGAGTAACAACCAAACAATGCTAGAGATCACGGATATCAAACGGCACCTAATATAGGTAACTATGTTAATATACCGGACCTAAATCGGAGGATCGGATAGAATGAGGGTTCGTAAACCAAATGAGTATGGGAACTCATGTAATATGGTTTAACAAAGCCCACATACTAAAACGAAACCTAACCTAAGTGCTTACGACCCATTACGACCCGTTTAGGTAGCTTATGCTACTTTAACGCGTCGTTCGCGTAAAACGCGTTCGGAACGCCTAGCTGGTCCTATGACAAGTAAAATATGCCTTAACATGTCTAATATTGTTACCAAATCAGTTTAGATGTCAAAAGTTATGTTGCATATGCTTAAAATGAATTTTGGCGTAAAAAGGGCATTTTGGTAATTTACCTAAGGCATATAAACTACCTATCATACAACTACTTAAACGAAGCGACCATAAGGTATAACCTCGGAAGGTTATTCCCTATATACTATGGTCACCTAATGTGTTTGGTCGGATCCTAATGATCGACCAAACGGGTTGGGTTCGAAAGTATAACCGATTGTTTAGATAGCTTACCTTACGACCCTATATAAGCACTAAACTAAAAGTGACGAGCTAAGCATGTTAAAACATGCTTAACTAAGTTTAGAAAACAGGTTTGGTATCAAAACAAACGGTTTTGATACCCAAGAGTAGTTTGGTTACAAAATACGCGTAAATGCGCATTTTGGCCGAAACTACGACTCGTCACTGAGCCTAGATAACGTGGTAATCAGTAGGTATAGTCACTAAGGACTATAACCATCGTGATTACGCTCATGTTATGAAGTTTAAAACGAACTTCGTGTTGACCATAAACTGGTCAACGCAGAAAGTCAAACATAGTTTGCCTTTTGGACTCGAAAAGCGATAAAAGAACGAAGGAACACTTACAAAGGGTCCCCGCTAGTAAAACTTGATCGAATAGCTCAGGTATGAAGCAATGACTTCAACTTAGAGCTTTGAGATCAGATTTGTGGGTTTTGAGTTGTGAAAGGGCTGGGTATTTATAGGATTCTTGGAACCGTTAGGATCGTTTATCGAATAACGTGCTTTGATCTGGTCCATACACTTGTTGAAACCTTATGGTAACATCAAAATGGCCCCTCATGAGCATGAAAGGGCAAGTGTAAATTGGCCCCTCATTATCCTGAAGAGGTAAGTGCAAATTGGCCCCTCATTATCCTGAAGAGGCAAGTGCAAATTGGCCCCTCATTATCCTGAAGAGGCAAGTGTAAATTGGCCCCTCATTATCCTGAAGAGGCAAGTGCAAATTGGCCCCTCATTATCCAGAAGAGGCAACAGCTGTTTAAACTGATCTGCTGTTCTGGGGACCCCTTACGGACCGTAAGGGTCATGGCTTACGGTCCGTAAGCCATTAACTTTGGCAGAATTACAGTTTCAGTCCCTGCACCTTGTTTCGTTGCGTAACGGCACTTCTAACACCCGTCAATCCCAATTTCTAGCTCCACTATGATGTTAAGACATAGGGAACATGAAATATGCTTGAAAACATCTCGGATGTCGGTTCGTTTGGCCGTACGGTTGCGATGTTCGCTTAATTACGACGGAATGCGCATAAGCGCGAAAAACGATCCAAATGACGCGACGAATGGATTTTTCTCATGCCAAACACTAAAATAAAATATTTTAGTGCTTACAAAAATTTTTGGATGTCCGGAAGTATTCAGAACATAAGTTATGCGCGAAAGTGCAAACTTGTGCACTTTTTGACGCTTTTAGTCCCTGAATGACCCAAAATTTTATTTTAGCACACCGAACCCCTTAAAGCCTATTTCTAAGCTATGTAAAGGATATTTATGGTATGTTTAACTTATGGTCATGTTCCGGAATGTCTGTTACAGTTCAAATTGGCATACTTTCACAGTTTGTCAAATTTAGTCCCTGTAGACGAATTAACTTGTTTTTGCCATACCAAAGCCTTCAAAACTTATTTCTAAGTTATGTAAAGGTTATTTAAGGTATGTTAAGTATATGTTGATGTTCCGGAGTATTTTTCGCATTAAACTGATTACGTTTACGCACCAGTTTGCGTATAACTCTCCAGAAAGCGATATAGAGTTTGAAATCGATCAAGAATTGATATGTGCAAATGATATACATATTTGTACAAATCCCAAGTATGAAACACAATATTTCATTGGTTTGGTATTTGTTTGATGGTCGCAGTGACCCAGGTGTCACAGTCTCCCCTACTTTAGGAAATTTCGTCCCGAAATTTATTTAGAGGAAACTTGTGAGAGATTGAAACATGAAGTTGAAAAGATCAAACAACACTGGTTAGAGTCCTGAACTTCTAGTAAATTTACAATAACATCATGCTTGAAATGTGAGAGGGATACTTATATACAAGTATATGAAGCGTCATTGGTGCGTCCGCCGTACCTCCATTACATCGTTCTCATTTTGTTATTGTTGTCACTATCGGTTCTTACACATAATAAATCTTACTGGGTTTCTGTGCACTAAATTTCATAATTATGTACGCGTCCATAATTAGACAATTCCTTGCATAGTTCACACAGTCTATTTTATAATGTGTAGGGGAAAACCAAATGAACAAACCTGTGATGAGTGTGACTAGACCACCATAGGGTCCCTTTTATTAAATCAATAAATGATTTTAATAGACAACCAAGGAGTCTTTTCAGCTTATATCATCACATGTCATTGTTAACCAGATTTTTGAATCAATCTTTTTGACTAGACCACTAAAAGGGTCTCTTATGAATCATGGAGTGGTACTATATAATCCAAAGGTCTTAACTAACACGTAGAAGCCCAATAAGGATTTAGGGTAGTACCTTTTGAATATCCTTCTACGAATCCCTCATATGAAGATACGAAAGGTTCTACGAGGATTTGGATAACGAATATCCAGAGTATACAAAAACACAAAAAAAATGCATAAAAGAAAACACAAAATGTATAAACACATAGTCACATAACCACAAAATTGTTTAACTTGATTTGTTATCATTTTGTTAATTTGTTCTGCTAACTGTGCACATGTATTCAAAGCACACCAGGTATCCAATCAGTGGATTTTGATTGGTGCTTTAAATATTTCTAAGAATCTAACTATAAAGATAGAAAGATCTTTTAAAGAGAAAATTCGATTTCGATTATAAAAAACTGAAATGTTCGAATTAAGGTACACAAGGAATCCAATTAAGGATTCTGATTTGAAAGATAATCATCCACAAGGGTCTAATGTGAAGATAAAAAGATCCTAAATGGATTTTAGAAGTCGAAGATGTTTTGAAACCTTGCACTGGATGTGCTTAAGTCAAAACATGAAGTAAAAATGCTTATGAAGTTGAGATGCTAGATATGTCAAGGCGACATATGAAGCAGAATTTGGAGGTTAAGTCAATGTATGAGGAAAATATTTTGAAAGCTATGCATGGGGTTCTTAAAAAAATGTGTTCAATGTTTTTGAAACCTTATGCATAATACTTTTGAAATCATAAAGTAGGTGTACTAGGTAAGTATATTTATAAAAATGTTTTAAAATCATGCGAGATGAATTTTTGAAATTATGTATAAGGTTTTTGAAAACATGAATGATGCTTTTGAAATCGCGCACTTGATATATTACTTAAAATTGTTTTCAAACTATATGAAATATTTTGAAATTATGAGGGTTGTTTTTGAAAACATAGACAAAGCTTTATGCATTTGTCATGTTAAGTAAATACACTATATTAAAAATGTTTTTGAACTATATATAGAATGTTTTGAAATCATGTAGGTTGTTTTGAAAACTTATGTTATGCATGTTGAAGAAATCAGAACGTAATGGATATGAGATTTGAAAATATCCTTGGTTATCTAACCAAGGGTTCAAAGGCATAGAAGCACGATTACTCATAATGTCACTTTATTTCCTGTACTTCGTTTCTTAGAATAAAACGAGTACTTAGAATTTACCAAGGAAATCATGAGTAAACGGAAAAATGGAAAATTCGCAAGAGCAGTTTGTAAGGAACATAGTTCCTTGATGTAGGTATCATAGGGAAAAGTCATACACACATATAACTACACTTGTACATCAGAATTGTGAACAACGATTTATTTATAAGCAAAACAGATTGTTTCACATTACAAGTAAATAGAAGAAACAAAAGCATAAGACAACAACATCTTCTAAACAGCCAACTGCTCATCCGTGGGTTGGATTTGCCTTAGCAAGCTTCGGGCATTTATTCACGAAATGGCCCATCTTGCCATAGTTGTAGCACGATCCAGGCGGGAAGCGAGCTTGAGCAGGATTGGCTTGTGGTTGGGTAGCAGCAATGTTTATAGCAGCTTTGTTTTGGATAGCAAAGCGGCATATGTTAATCAGATGTCCCCACCGTCCACAGTAGGTACATTTGAAGCAGGGTAAGAGGTTTGAATGATGACGGTTGAATCGTTTGCACAAAGGAGCAGTTCCTTTGTATGGCTTCCTAGCAGGGGGTTGAGCTGGTTGGTTGGTTGGGGACGGCTTGGCCATTGCGAGCGACCACGACGAAGTTCTGAGAAGCCTTTCGCTTCTTTGACCTCTTAGGGGATCCAGTCTGTTCATCCATGGTCTTTGATTCCTTGATTGGTTTCTTGGCTGGTGGTGCAGGCTTGACTTCTGCTTCCTTTGGTGGCCCTTGAGTGGCTTCATTGTTGAGACGAGACATGGCAATGCCTAATTCAACAGTCTTCAGAATTACTTCGCCTATTCGCTGGGCAAATTTGGCAGTCTGCTCGGATATCTGCGCATCGTTGCGATGAAGAGACATTCTGGAGGAAATGAAGGATATAGGAGGAAAAAAATGAAATGTTATCGGTAAATAAAACAAAATGACAACGCATAGAAATTGCGATCATTTGTTTGTTACCTAAGGCAAACAAATGAGACGGTGACTAATCAAAGTAAGCGGGTCATATTAATGTATCGCGAAGACATGCTTTAGCCTTTAAGTGGACACTCACCCAAGAGTTCCCAGGTAAGAGTGTCTGGTCCGATTATGTGGATTTGTACGAACACTCTAGCCTTAGACAGAAAACTCAGAGTACAAGCATCCTCTCTTCTAGATTGCACGTGTTCACACTATAAGACCCAAACTTTGACGAGGTTTTGAAAATTCAAAGGGGTTCAAAACCATATAACAGAGGGTTCAAAACCTAGTAATCAATCATCCTAGAATAGATGATTAGTTTTCAAAGCGGTTTTGAAATTTATGTTCTTGTTGCGGTTGTCACTTAAGGATAGGTGACGGTATTGTTTTATGTCTAAACGCAAGTAAACTCGCGTTAGGGTCCTAGGAAGGTTATAGACTAGGTCAAGCATTACTAATAACCTAATTCCCTATAACCATGAGCTCTGATACCAACTTTTCTGTCACACCCCAACCACGAAAAACAACAAAACGTGGCAGAAACGTCGGGGAGTGTTGTAACAGAATCATTGTTTCATAACACATGGAAATTGAAATATTGTTTTATTGATTAGAAGAGTTACAATGTCTTGACAATCAAAGAAATATAACATAAATAACTAGTCTTGCATCTTTTATTGTCACTAAGGCCCAAGTCCGCCTAAGTGTATCTTGATAAGTCCTATGCATCATATCCTGAAACACATGTGAAAATAGGTACGTCAGCATAAAAATGCCTGTGAGATACATAGGTTTTGTGAAAATAGAATTCATGAGTTATGTTTAAGAAAATGTTTAGTCATGAACCTTGTAATTTGCTTTGTCTTGTAAATCATTTGAAAAGTGCTAAATAAACCAAATGATATATATGTATAAAAGAATAATACATGGTTAAGTAAATAACCAAGTAAAATGAGTTTGTATTAGATAAGTTGTTTGTAAAACAATGTATTGTGAAAAGTATGTTATTTGTAAAAATGTTATATGTCTAAATTGAAATGATTCAAATAACGCTACAATATGTAATACCATACAAGCACTTATATATAGGAAGTACCAGCGGCGTATCCACCATGCTTGTATCATATTACACACGCCTCGTTACTTAAATTACTTACTCAAACCAAACCACCATTGTAAAAATGTTTATGTATAATCAAATGTCAAAATGTGTTGTGTATATCAATGTCAAAATGTTTATGTCTAATGTAAATCATGAATTGTGTATATCAATGTCAAAATGTTTATGTCTAATGTAAATCATGAATTATGTATATCAATGTCAAAATGTTTATGTCTAATGTAAATCATGAATTGTGTATATCAATGTCAAAATGCTTATGTCTAATGTAAATCGTGAATTGTGTATATCAATGTCAAAATGTTTATGTATGGTAAGTGAAATATATCAACCAAACCATATGTAAAATGCACAAAAACAAGGTATTGAAGTAAAACATGGTTTAAATCAAAGTTATGTTTTGTGGAACAAATGCATGCTATACTGATATGAACATCTATGCGGTATTGTGAAAATGCATACATCCAAGCCTTGTGACTGTGGTGATAAACCCCTAAACGAATTTAAAGGTCTATCTTGTTGTTATGTTTATCGAATTCGGTCATTCCTTCCACCCAAACAAACCTAGGGTTCAGGAACGGGGGTTGTCAATTCCTATGGTACCATTACCTACTAACGAGCGGCGTAGCTAATGTTAATGAATGTACATTGTCTCATTTGAACAAACCAAATGTCATACCAAAAATGTAAGCATGTGAAAACAATGCACTAAGTATGTAATCAAATGAACATACATAGCGTGAAATGTAATGTAAAATGATGTACTAAGTATGCACACAATGGGCATACATAGCATAAAATGTAATGTAAAACGATGTACTAAGTATGCACACAATGGGCATACATAGCATAAAATGTAATGTAAAATGATGTACTAAGTATGCACACAATGGGCATACATAGCATAAAATGTAATGTAAAACGATGTGCTAAGTATGCACACAATGGGCATACATAGCATGAAATGTAATGTAAAATGATGTACTAAGTATGCACACAATGGACATACATAGCCTAAAATGTAATGAAATCATGTACTATAATGTACTAATGAACATAACAAGCATATGATATGAAAGCATGAAAGGCACGAAAGTAACAAGTTGGCACATGTGTTTCACCCCAAAATGTTTGGAAAACAGTAAAAGAGGGGTCTATGTACTCACTTGAGATTGCTTAGTAGTCCTTGAGTAACAACCAAACAATGCTAGAGATCACGGATATCAAACGACACCTAATATAGGTAACTATGTTAATATACCGGACCTAAATCGGAGGATCGGATAGAATGAGGGTTCGTAAACCAAATGAGTATGGGAACTCATGTAATATGGTTTAACAAAGCCCACATACTAAAACGAAACCTAACCTAAGTGCTTACGACCCATTACGACCCGTTTAGGTAGCTTATGCTACTTTAATGCGTCGTTCGCGTAAAACGCGTTCAGAACGCCTAGCTAGTCCTATGACAAGTAAAAAATGCCTTAACATGTCTAATATTGTTACCAAATCAGTTTAGATGTCAAAAGTTATGTTGCATATGCTTAAAATGAATTTTGGCGTAAAAAGGGCATTTTGGTAATTTACCTAAGGCATATAAACTACCTATCATACAACTACTTAAACGAAGCGACCATAAGGTATAACCTCGGAAGGTTATTCCCTATATACTATGGTCACCTAATGTGTTTGGTCGGATCCTAATGATCGACCAAACGGGTTGGGTTCGAAAGTATAAGCGATTGTTTAGATCGCTTACCTTACGACCCTATATAAGCACTAAACTAAAAGTGACGAGCTAAGCATGTTAAAACATGCTTAACTAAGTTTAGAAAATAGGTTTGGTATCAAAACAAACGGTTTTGATACCCAAGAGTAGTTTGGTTACAAAATACGCGTAAATGCGCATTTTGGCCGAAACTACGACTCGTCACTGAGCCTAGATAACGTGGTAATCAGTAGGTATAGTCACTAAGGACTATAACCATCGTGATTACGCTCACGTTATGAAGTTTAAAACGAACTTCGTGTTGACCATAAACTGGTCAACGCAGAAAGTCAAACATAGTTTGCCTTTTGGACTCGAAAAGCGATAAAAGAACGAAGGAACACTTACAAAGGGTCCCGCTAGTAAAACTTGATCGAATAGCTCAGGTATGAAGCAATGACTTAAACTTAGAGCTTTGAGATCAGATTTGTGGGTTTTGAGTTGTGAAAGGGTTGGGTATTTATAGGATTCTTGGAACCGTTAGGATCGTTTATCGAATAACGTGCTTTGATCTGGTCCATACACTTGTTGAAACCTTATGGTAACATCAAAATGGCCCCTCATGAGCATGAAAGGGCAAGTGTAAATTGGCCCCTCATTATCCTGAAGAGGCAAGTGCAAATTGGCCCCTCATTATCCTGAAGAGGCAAGTGTAAATTGGCCCCTCATTATCCTGAAGAGGCAAGTGCAAATTGGCCCCTCATTATCCTGAAGAGGCAACAACTGTTTAAACTGATCTGCTGTTCTGGGGACCCCTTACGGACCGTAAGGGTCATGGCTTACGGTCCGTAAGCCATTAACTTTGGCAGAATTACAGTTTCAGTCCCTGCACATTGTTTCGTTGCTTAACGGCACTTCTAACACCCGTCAATCCCAATTTCAAGCTCCACTATGATGTTAAGACATAGGGAACATGAAATATGCTTGAAAACATCTCGGATGTTGGTTCGTTTGGCCGTACGGTTTTGATGTTCGCTTAATTACGACGGAATGCGCATAAGCGCGAAAAACGATCCAAATGACGCGACGAATGGATTTTTCTCATGCCAAACACTAAAATAAAATATTTTAGTTCTTATATAAATTTTTGGATGTCCGGAAGTATTCAGAACATAAGTTATGCGCGAAAGTGCAAACTTGTGCACTTTTTGACGCTTTTAGTCCCTGAATGACCCAAAAGTTTATTTTAGCACACCGAACCCCTTAAAGCCTATTTATAAGCTATGTAAATGATATTTATGGTATGTTTAACTTATGGTCATGTTCCGGAATGTCTGTTACAGTTCAAATTGGCATACTTTCACAGTTTGTCAAATTTAGTCCCTGTAGACGAATTAACTTGTTTTTGCCATACGAAAGCCTTCAAAACTTATTTCTAAGTTATGTAAAGGTTATTTAAGGTATGTTAAGTATATGTTGATGTTCCGGAGTATTTTTCGCATTAAACTGATTACGTTTACGCACCAGTTTGCGTATAACTCTCCAGAAAGCGATATAGAGTTTGAAATCGATCAAGAATTGATATGTGCAAATGATATACATATTTGTACAAATCCCAAGTATGAAACACAATATTTCATTGGTTTGATATTTGTTTAATGGTCGTAGTGACCCGGGTGTCACACCGATAATACTTGGAAATATCGGGGTGTGACATTAACGTAGTTAATTTGAGTCCTTGTGGGTTCGACATCCGGACTTGCTTTTCTTTACTAGAATCGACTGGTTCACTTGCCGGTGAATAGTTTAGTCAAGTTAGTGGGTCTAGATTATTATTACTTGAGTCTAAATTTAGGTTTATTTTAGTTTATTTTATTTGAACTACTTCAAGCACATCAAGTTTTTGGCGCCGTTGCCGGGGATTCTTGGCAATTGCGTTAATTACTTTGTTTGGATTTCAACTGATATCTATACGTGCTTTCTGTGTGTTTTTGAGTCGTAGGAGTCCAAGTAATTTTAGTGTCTTTTTATTTTTAGAGTCGTTTGTTGGAGTTGTCTTACTTGTTTGTTCTCGGTTTTGCAGTTCATGCCCCACACGCGTTCTCAGGGACCAGTGAAGCCGCCGATCGACAAGTCTTCCTTCTCCACATCTAGTTCACAGGTTAGAAAATCCTCAACTTCATCTTCAACCCCTTCTGACTCTACACTACAATCTAAACCACCGAACTTTGACTTCACCCCGAAGTCATCACCCCACAACACCCCACCACCGTCCCGTCCACCACCAGTTTACCAAATGGCCAACAACAAAACTGTCCACGAACGCTCAACCACGGGTTTTACCGCAAACTCACCCATTACCCTCCCTGAAATCACCAATGACAAGTCCTGGCAAATTCCTTCATACATCATGACCGCCATTAACAACTCTTGTCAGTTCCACGGTCGTGATGATGAGGATGCGCCTGCACATATCAACCGTCTCACCCGTCTTTGCAGCACCTTCGGTATCGAAGGTGTTAATCTTGATGCTCGTTATCTCCAAGTCTTCCCATGCCTTGATTCGCAGCCGGCAGGTACTTATACCACTTGGGCTGGACTTCGAGATGCCTTCCTTGCTAAGTATTTCCCACCTGCGAAGGCATCTCGCCTTCGAGATCAGATCCATTCATTTAGAATGGAACCTGACAAACCATATCACTTAGCTTGGGAGAGGTTTCAAACTTTACTCTCGCGTTGTTCCCAACATGGGCTTTTGGATTGGGCTTTAGTAGAAAAATTTTACAATGGTCTCATCCCTGAGTGTAAGGCCCGATTCGACACATCTGCAGGAGGCCATCTTATGGGAAAGAAATCTGTGGCCGACTGCAATGATCTCTTTGAGAGCTTCGCTCATGCTGATATAGATCATAGTGCTACCAGCATGAATTCCATTCCAGTGACTACTTCCTCATCTTCCCGAGGAGTAAACCAAGTTGTCTCGGACTCAAAGTTAGCATCTCAACTTGACTATATCACCAAAGAGTTGTTAGAAATCAAGGAGAAGGTCAATAGGTGCGAAGTTTGTAGGGGTGGTCATGACACCGTAAATTGCCCAACACTTACCCTAGAACAGGTAGAGTACATAGCAGGTCAAAATAGGGGTCCAACTAATCCGTTTAATAATAGTAACTCTAATTGGCATGCTAATAATTATCGCTCTTCAGGTAA
The DNA here is from genome assembly GCA_030545235.1 of Helianthus tuberosus. Taxonomy (NCBI): domain Eukaryota; kingdom Viridiplantae; phylum Streptophyta; class Magnoliopsida; order Asterales; family Asteraceae; genus Helianthus; species Helianthus tuberosus. The sequence goes on from CM060393.1 coordinate 153,480,672, forward strand.
TCCCCCTGGTTTCCCATCAGGTCAATATCAAAGCAGGGGGCCAGGTTTCTATTCTAGTGGGGGTTCGGGTCAAACAGTTCAGTTTGCGAGTTCAGGTTCAGGGGGGGGCAGTTCAGAGGTGAGGGGTCAAACCAAGAGGTTCAACCTAGGAATGAGGGGTCAAATGGTAGTTTATCTAGGATAGAGGACCTTCTTACCCAGCTAGTGGTTAAGGACCAGGCCACCCAACGTACCTTAGAAGAACATGCCACATTACTTAAGACTAATCATTCTAATTTCTTAGACCTTCAAAGACAAGTTGGGGATATCGCACGCCAGTTGTAAGAACGACCTCCCGGTCAATTTTCGGGAAACACAAAGCCCAACCCATCTAGCACTTTGAAGGCAATTTTGACCCGTAGTGGTAGGACCTTAGGAGAGGTAGTGAGACCCGAGAGTGTTGAGATAAAAGATGAAGAGCCCGTAGATGAAGAAATTGAGATGGAGGCTCTCGGTAAAGTGCAACCTAGGTTAAGCCCAGCAAGTACCGCACACATCGGGGGGCTTCCAGGTGAGAATAGTATAGAGAAACGGCCCATACAAATTGTTCCATCACCCACTGTTGATCTTTCCCGTGCTCCATACCCTTCCCGTCTTAAAAACCAAACTTATTCTAAAGAGTACGGGAAATTTTTAGAGATTTTTAAGCAACTTAGAATCAACCTTCCCTTCATAGAAGCCCTTCAATCGATGCCTAAATACGCAAAATTCTTAAAGGACCTTCGAAAACGTAAGGATAGGTTAGGAGAGGTTTCTAACATTCCCCTTAGTGGAGGGTGTTCCGCCGTAGTCTTGAACAAGTTCCTGGAAAAATTGACGGATCCGGGCCTTTTTACCATTCCATGCTTGTTTGGGAGTGATACCGAGTGTAGGGCCCTAGCCGATTTAAGAGCGAGTATAAACCTCATGCCATATTCCATGTATGAGAGGTTAGGTCTAGGAGAGTTATCCCCTACACGTATGTATTTATCCTTAGCCGATAGATCAGTGAAGTATCCACGTGGCATAATCGAAAACCTTCTAGTTAAAGTGGATAAATTCGTTTTTCCCGTAGACTTTGTCGTTCTTGATATGGAAGCCGATGAGAAGGTTCCTATCATTCTAGGACGCCCATTCTTGTGTACCGCCAAGGCTATCATCGATGTCTTCGACGGTAAAATCACACTCCAAGTCGGTGAGGAGAGAGTCACTTTCGAGATAGCACGCTCCATGGAACACCCTAGTGGTTCCGATGATCTTAGTAGTCCTTGTCATTCGGTCTATTTCATAGAGTCTTTCTTATCATGTGTTGACCATTGCTTTGACTATATTATTGGAGCCGATTTGGTTGAGGGTAAGTTAGATGAGGAAGTTGAGAAAGTAGAGGAAGTTATGAGTGAGAGTGAGGAAGGAGAAGAGACCGAGTGGGTCCCCGAAGTGCTTGAGTTGAGTGAAGTAAAAAGTGAGATTGAGAGTACACCCTTAGAGAAGCCCAACCCATTAGAACTTAAGGTTCTCCCATCCCACTTAGAGTATGCTTTCTTAGATGAGGGGTCCGATTTTCCCGTAATTATTTTGTCTAAGTTTGAGGAGGGGGAAAAGGGTAGGTTGTTAGAGGTCTTGAGAAAGAATAGGGAAGCTATTACATGGCAACTTTCGGATATCAAGGGCATAAGCCCCGCCTATTGTACCCACCGGATACTCATGGAAGATGATTATAAGCCGGTGGTGCAACCTCAACGGTGCCTAAATCCGAACATGCAAGAGGTTGTGAAGAAGGAAGTGCTCAAGTTGTTAGATGCCGGGGTGATATACCCTATTTCTGATTCACCATGGGTTAGCTCGACCCAAGTTGTTCCAAAGAAAGGTGGGATGACAGTGATTATGAACGAAAAGAACGAATTAATCCCTTCTCGTACCGTTACCGGTTGGCGTGTGTGCATCGACTACCGAAAGTTGAATGACGCCACCCGGAAAGACCATTTCCCCTTGCCATTCATTGACCAAATGTTGGAGCGTCTAGCGGGTCAACAATTCTATTGTTTTCTTGATGGATTTTCGGGTTATTTTCAGATCCCAATCTCCCCGGAGGATCAAGATAAAATGACATTCACATGCCTTTCGGGTTATGCAACGCTCCGGCTACTTTCCAAAGATGCATGGTTGCTATATTCCAAGACATGCTTGAGACTTCCATGGAGGTTTTCATGGATGACTTCTCGGTTTATGGTACCACTTTCGATCAATGTCTTCTCAATCTTGATAGGATGCTTAAGAGATGTATAGATGTTAGTGCATATGTCTGTTGACTTCGTCTTGTATCGAGTCGTGTAATAGAATAGATAGACCAAGACACGTAGTTAAAAAGAAACGGGAAACAGGTCGGAACAAGTCACTTCACACGAACTGACCAGTTTATGCGAAGTGGGCCAGTTCGTGCGACCTTGCTAGGTCGTGCGACCTGGACCAGGTCGTGTGGATCAGTTCATGCGATCTGGCCTTCCCTATAAATAGTAGAGTCTTGGTTGTCATTTGTAACTTCTGATTCCGGTAGCGAAGCTCTGCCGAAGTGTCGCCAGATCTATAAAAGCTTTCAAATCAATACAAACGACAGTTAATCTACTTCTAAGTGCATATCAAGCTGTAATGAAGATCAAATCACTGAATTCCGCCTCTGATTTGGTCTAGAACTCTTCTGATCGACTCATTTAGATCGATTCCCCAATCCTACAAGTGGTATCAGAGCTCAGGAGGAAGAGTTCTTACTATAAACAACTGATTTCTTCTCATTTCTACTCAATTTCTATACTTTTTCATCAAATTAACTGAGATTTCACGGTTGAAATGATCTGATTTTGACATATAACACGTAAAACACTGTTTTAATCAATCCTTGAACAAATTAGAACCAAATTCGACCTAAAACCTGATCAAATTTAATAAAATGATGAAATTTTGAACCAGATCGTTTGAAAACCCTTCAGATTGTTTGAAAATTCATCCAGATCGCGTGAAAATGTATCAGGTCGTTTGAGATTATTATTTAGGTCATGCGAAGTGGTTATAAGCTCTCCAGGTCGTGTGTAACATAGATCAGTTCGCACGGTTTGACATCATTCCAGTTCGTACGGTTTGAGATTGTGATTCAGGTCGTGTGAAATCATCAGGTCGTGTGAAACTCAGTTCGTTTGAAACATTACATCAGGTCATTTGAGGATTAACCAGATCGTTTGAAAAAGTCTGTCATTATGAATTGTTAAAACCAAAACATGGAAAACGAATTTTATAACGCATTTGCTACCCTGATCACTATGGCTCAGAACGTGAACTTAGAAAATGAAATGGGCACCATGCAAAAACCGCCTAAGCTCATGAACATCGAGGAGTATAGTGGATGGGTGGAAAGTTTCGAAAATTGGGTTCAAGCGAATCACTTAGAAGCATGGGAATGTGTTGTAGAACGATATGTTAGACCGATTGATGAATACGGAGAGATTGTTGCTATTAAAGATTTAGATGCTGATGAGAAAAAGAAATACAAAACTGAAAAAATGATGATCAGTATATTGCAACAAGCTATTAAGGAAGACATCTTGATTTTATTGCAACACAACGGAAGTGCACACTCAATGTGGAAAGCACTAAAAATGAAGTTTGTTGGAAGCTTAGACATGATCAAGAACAAAAAAATCGCTTTTGAAGAAAGAATTTGATCTATTTCGTGGATTAAAAACTGAAAACACCAAAATGATTATAGAAAGATATTGCAATTTGGTGGTTAACATGAAGCGATTGGATATCAAGAAAGATAGAGAAGAATGGGCTGAAAAGTTGGCTGATGCGTTGCCACAAGATGTTTGGGGCACTTATCTTATGATTTTGAAGAATAATGGTGAATTTACGAGTGTATCGCTGAGCAAGTTTATTGAAAAACTCGAAGTTCAAGAGATGGAACAACGGAAGATGGAGAAAATGAAGAATTCTAATGGTGAACAGGACATTGGTTTGTATTACAAAGGAAGTACGGTTGACAAGACCAACATTGCACCAAAGATTGAAACTGCATTTAACACAAAAAGTTCTTCTGGAGGGTCATCTCAAGGATCAAAAAACAATAAAGGATTCTCTTCATATCCATCATTTGAGCCAAATTTTTCAGCAACCAATAATGGCGAAGTACTACAATGCAACATTGCATTACATCTTCAGAATGGTCAGAATTTCTCGGAAGAGGTTGCCAAAGGTGATATGTCTTTGTTGGTGACCGTATTAGAGTATTATGAGAGTTTGGTAGCCGGAAAGATTGGTAACCCAATGTTGACCAAAGAGGATTATGATCAGATTGATGCTGAATAGATGGAACTAATGGATATAAAGTGGTGTATGGCTAGTGTGTTGAGAAGAGCTGAGAAGTTTAAACAGATCACTAGAAGAGATGATTTCCATGATGCTGGAACTTCACCTTTAGGTTTTGATAAATCTAAAGTTACTTGTTTTCGTTGCAGGGAAAAGGGGCACTTTAAGCGAGAATGCACAAATCGCGAAGCAAGTGGAGCTCAAAATCCATTCGGCCACAATGATTTTCATCAAAAGGCGATTTATCATCAAATTGCTCAACAGCCAGAAACTTCACATGCTAGGAAGGAGATCGAAGAGCCATCAAAGAAAGCTTATCTAGTTCATCAAGACGATGAGAGAATTCCAAAAGGTTTCAATTGGGATGATTATGATCCTAACAGACCTTCAAATTCTAAAGCATTTGTTGCTCAAATTTATGAAGATTCAACTGCTGAAGATGAAATAGCATATGCTTATTACGAATCTCAGCGATTCAGTCCTAAAAAGACAGAAGAAGAATCAGTTTCAAAAGAAGAAGCTTCAGAAAAGGCACCTATCTTTGATCACTCATCAGATGAAGAGAGTGATAATGACAATGAAGAAATTCGAAAACTTGAATTTTATAAAAGAGAATTTTCACCTGATAGGTATAATTTGTATTTTGCAGGTAAAATGGAAGAGATCAAAGAAAGACAAACTGCGAAAAAGAAGAAACACAAGGCAGCAACTGTCAAAGAAAAGGTCAAATCAGAAGAAAGTGTTCTAGTAGTGAAGAAGCAGGTTAAAGAAAATCCAACTATCAAGGTTGAGAAGGAAGTTGATACTGAAAAGATGGCTGAGAAGTGTGAAAATTGTGATACTGTGAAAAGGCACAACAACAAATTGATTCATAACATGAACAGATTGAAAGAATCTTATGATGTGTTAAACAAAGCAATGAATCAATATAGCAAGTCAAACAATGAACAACTGATCGCTATGAAGACACTCAATGGAGCGTTCATGACAAAGCTGAAAATCATCAATCAGTACATTGAGAAATGTGCTGAACTTGAACAAAAATTAGAAACTCAAAGGATAGAAACTGAGAGGGTAAACAGGTTATTGAAAAGTTATTCATGTGCTTCTTACGTGATTGACAGGATTTACCCTACAGTAGAAGGCATGGAAGCATTTGAAGAGAAGAAATCTGAAGTAAAGGATACTGGTAAGAAACATAGTACCGATTATACAAAGTGTCCACCGCCGCTTGAAGAAGGATATTCTCCACGAAATCCTAATTCAGAAAGAGTAAAAAAGGCAACCAATTTAAAGTGGGAATCTAAACCTTCAGATGGATTGCCAGATAATATTGACATCACATTCACTGCATCTGACACTGATAAAAAATCTGAGTTGATTAAGAAAGTGGTGGATCATGTGTTAGATAAAGATGAAAACGAGGAGTCAAAGTCAGAGTCAAAGTCTGAATCCGAGACTTCAAGTCCAACAGTTGAAAAGGGCAAATGGGTTTACAATAATGATTTTCTGATATCAAAAAATAATTTGAATGACGAAACATTCAAAGTAGCATATACTTTGAATGACTCCGACAAATTATATTCTGATGAAGAATTTCCAATAAGAGGTGTTAAAACTGAAATGATTAACAAGGTTTTCAAATTAACAGAAATTAATATTTCTGAAATAAAAGATGTAAATCTTACTGAAAAACCTAAAAAATACACTTCAAGAGTTCAACAAAGATTGAACAAGAAAAAGGGTTACAGTTCTGGTTCGGGTTATCGAAAGAAACCAAACCACAACAGTAATTTCAAAAAGAAAGGATTAGGTTTTATTCCACCAGAAAATTATAAAAATGAGAAAATGTATAAACCCAAAACTAAATTTGTTTCAGGAACATCTTCTGAAGAAGAAAAAGAGAATTTGTTCAGAAAGCAGACGAACAAAGAATTCCTTGCTAAGAAGCAAGAGAGAATGAAGAATGATGTTGCTTGGAAGAAGGAGACAAGAACCTGTTACCAATGCAAAAAAGTTGGTCACATCGCCTTGAACTGTCCAAAGGCAACCAACACACAACAGGGAGTGTCTTCTAAACTTAAAGGAAAGATTGTTGATGAAAATAAACCACCAACGGACAAATTCAAAGTGTTTAAAAATTCTACAGTTGAAGTTGGTGAATGTTCTAAAAGGTTTTACAAACGAAGAGTAAATCTTAACAACCAAATGTGGGTTGCTAAGAAATCAGATGTTAAATCTGGCGATGAGTTTGTTTCTTCGGAAGCAAAGGAGCCACTTTCTGGCAATGAATCTGACTCGTCAAAGTCAGAGGAGCCACAAGTTGAGCTAAAAAGAGAAAATACGCAAACTTTCCACCATTGCGGAGTAAAAATTTAAAACAAAAAGTTGGCAAAGTTGAGATTTCAAATCAATTCTTTTATGAAAAGAAAGAATTTGATGTTGAAAGAGCCTTTAACCCTAAAGTTCTAAATATTTTTGGAAAAATGGTTGATGGGAAGTCAAAGGGGTAAAGGAATTCTATGAAAAGAAGAAGAAAGGAAAGAAACCGAGTGATGACTCGGAATCACCCAAGGACCGTCAGGCTTGGGTGAATCTCTTTAACTGAAAATCCTGACTTGCCGGAGCTCCCAAGTTGGTAATCGTGGAGCATGAATCGGCATCATTCTTGAAAATTAGTTTTGTTGATTTAACTTTCATACAAGTGGTAATTTGAAAACAATGTGATGAAACCCCAAGTTTGTGAAATGATAAACAAAACTATTTTTCCGGAAAAACCATTTTGATTAAAACAAACTTAAGTGTTTTGAAATTATAATGGGAAAATAGTTTGTTGTCAGGGGGAGTTCTGATTGTTTAAGCCAAGTGGATGGAGAATTGAAGCAAATCACATCAGTTTGTCAATTTTATTTGTACAGTTTATTGCGTTTATTTTCAAATTTTCCCGGAAAATCAAAAATTGAAACATATTTTTGATTTTAGGGGGAGTAAAAAATTTAGAAATTTTGAAAATTTGAAAAATCCAAAAACATGTTAAAATCTAAAATCAAAAACATCGAAAAATCAAAATGAGTTGTGTTGTGAAAAAGAGGAAATGATAGTACATCAGTAGACAATCACAGTACGCTAAAGAATTGGAAAGTTAAAATGTGATAAACGGTCTCACTGATGATATGCCAGTAGATTTTTACACGCTTAGTAGATTGTTTTCGATATATAAACCTAAATATCAAATACTTACTTATCTCGTGGGGAACATCTCTCGGATATATAGGTAACCCCTGAAATCTTGTTTGAAGGGCTTTCTATTTCTGACATACTAGGTCTTTGTGCGTGATGATATCTGGGGTATTATACCAGGACTTCTGATTTTGCGGGAGCAATAGCCTAGTCCTCGTATAATACTTTGCACTGCTTTATTCTTAAAGCTCACCCTCAGCATAAAAAATGATGAAACATTGAAAAATGCTAATCATGTGCTGTTGAAGAAAAGATTCTCTAAAGGGAACACACTGAAAGACGAGCCATCATCTCTCTGATTGAACGGAAGTTCTAGCCTGAGCTCTCATGGTCTCGCATTTACCCCTTACAGATATCATTAGTGTACATTCACCTGTAAGACTGAATATAGGCGTCTGGATACGGGAGTATATTCTGAGGTGGGACACGCGAATAAGTTTAAGTCCATAAAACACTAATTTCGTATCTCGAATCAATTGAACTTTGTGTGAAAATTTAAGTGGATCAGTATTCTGACAATCTAAGTGAATCGTTTAGATCTTAAAGTGTTTAAAGCTCAACGGTGCTAGTGATTTGTGAAAAACTGATATGATCCTCTTACACAAACTCACAAAAATATGTCTGTAAATATTTCTTTACTGTTTTTCGTTAGTGTGTTTTAGCATAAAATTTTGAAAAATCAAAAAGATTTTATTTCATCTTATTTTCGACAACTGAAGTTGAAAAGCTGATTTTCAAAATTCCGAGTGCTAAACATGATGAACAACAGTGGGTTGGGAGAGTATGTTTGAAATGAGAAATGATTTGAAATGATTAAATGGTTCATTAATTTGAAACCAAATTTGTGTGTTACGAATACAAGTGGTTAAGCAGAGATCATAAATGAAGTTAGAGTTTGAATAACTTTTGGTGATGATTGAACGATATCTACAAGTGGTTTCTAAATTTGTTAAATCTTAATGATTGTGAAATTTACTTTTGGGTAGAGTTTGTGCAGGTAAAAAGCTTTGAAAGAGCTAAGTTTCGACTCCTGAGGATTTTCCGCATAATCATATGCAGATTAGAGCCAGATTTCTGATTCTGTTGCTACGGAGAGCCAAGAGACGTTCCTGAACCTGTCAAAGCTTGCAGATAGTGAATTCCAGACTGCGATCCCAGCTTATCGAAAGGGGGAGTCTGATGATAAGAGAAAGAGAGAGATTGATGAGGATGCTTACAGAGACAGATACTTTGGAAAGAGCGAGAAGACTGATCAAGACTGAAGACTCGACACACTGGAGACTCGTCATCATCCAAGTGGGAGTTTGTTAGTGCATGTGTCTGTTGACTTCGTCTTGTATCGAGTCGTGTAATAGAATAGATAGACCAAGACACGTAGTTCGAAAGAAACGGGAAACAGGTCGGAACAAGTCACTTCACACGAACTGACCAGTTCGTGCGAAGTGGGCCAGGTCGTGCGACCTGGACCAGGTCGTGTGGATCAGTTCATGTGATATGGCCTTCCCTATAAATAGTAGAGTCTTGGTTGTCATTTGTAACTTCTGATTCCGGTAGCAAAGCTCTGCCGAAGTGTCACCAGATCTGTAAAAGCTTTCAAATCAATACAAACGACAGTTAATCTACTTCTAAGTGCATATCAAGCTGTAATGAAGATCAAATCACTGAATTCCGCCTCTGATTTGGTCTAGAACTCTTCTGGTCGACTCGTTTAGATCGATTCCCCGATCCTACAATAGAGACAAACCTTATGTTGAATTGGGAGAAATGTCACTTTATGGTGACGGAGGGGATAGTTTTAGGACGCAAGGTGTCTAGAGAGGGGATAGAGGTGGATAGGGCCAAGATAGATACCATAAGTAGATTACCTCCACCCACTAGTGTTAAGTCCGTTCGTAGCTTCCTAGGTCATGTGGGTTTTTATAGGCGTTTCATTAAGGATTTTTCTAAGATTACGTGCCCCATGACCCGACTTCTAGAGAAAGATGTTCCTTTCGTCTTTGACGAAGAGTGCATCAAGGCTTTTGATTTTTTGTAGGAGAAACTCATTAGTGCCCCTATCCTTGTTTTGCCCAATTGGAACTTGCCTTTCGAGCTCATGTGCGATGCAAGTGATTATTCCGTAGGTGCGGTTTTAGGTCAAAGAGTCGATAAACATTTCCATCCAATCTACTACGTGAGCAAAACTTTAAATGATTCTCAAGAGAACTATACCACCACGGAAAAAGAGCTCTTAGCCGTAGTGTTTGCGTTTGATAAGTTTCGCTCGTATATTATGCTTTCAAAAATCACCGTGTTCACCGACCACGCCGCTTTGCGCTTTCTTTTCCAAAAGAAAGACGCAAAGCCACGCCTCATTAGATGGATTCTTTTGCTCTCTGAGTTCGATATCGAAATTAAGGATAAAAAGGGAGCAGAAAACGTAGCCGCCGACCATTTGTCACGCTTAGAGGATCCTAAGAGAGAGGAGGTTCGTGAGGATTCAATAGGAAACACCTTTCCTCATTAAACCATAGACTTTGTTAGTGCCGAGGTAGAGGGTTTGCCATGGTTTTCAGATTTGGCAAATTATTTAGCAACTGGCGATATTGTGAAGGGTATGTCCTACCAACAAAAGAAAAGGCTTCTTAGGGATGCTAGGAAGTACATTTGGGATGACCCGTACCTTTTTAGGATAGGTGGTGATCGAGTGCTTAGGAGGTGTGTTTCAAAAGAGGATGGGATGGACATCCTTAGACATGTGCACGAGGGTTTGACGGGAGGCCATCACGGGCCAAATGTGACTGCACAAAAGGTTTTTGGTAGTGGCTTCTATTGGCTAACTGTAGTTAGAGATGTCACACCCTGGCTTTGCGGAAGCGTGGTTAATTATGGTGTGACTTCTTAATACCATAGCTAAATCATAACAAAGCTATATGAATTTAAAAACCATGCAAGTCATCATTGAGTTTAGAAATCAACATACATTACCATTGTTTAACGCGGACATACTCTAGTATCCATAACCTTGTTCAATAACATTACAACTTAAAATAAAACATAAACGTGATTTAGGGATTATGCCTTGTCCAGGAAAGAGGCACAACCCTAAACCCTGATGACTTCATGAAAGGTTGCAGCGGAAAACGTTCATACCGTGCCAGAATCCGTTAATTTCCTGAAATACATGTGAGTTGAAAAATCAACAATAATGTTGAGCGAGTTCATGTGTAAGTGAGTATGTAAAACACTTATGAGTATAAAAATAGTTGTGGTATGTAGCAGTTGTAAGAGGACTTGTGATCACCAATGGTTTGCAAGGCCACTGACATATGTGAAGTGCAAATAGGGAGACTCAAACCTAGCAGATTTCGCCACGGCAAAGTATGTGGACAAAGTCACCCCACGGTACGTTTCTAGTTTGTCCGGGGGCTGGGCTCGCTACACCCAGATAGATCTACCGCTCCTGTCCCTCGGTCCCTCCATGAGGACTAATGGCCCCATGTTGTTCCTATCCACTCACATGATCGTATAACACCTCCTTACGTTAAACATACCGTTGTAAAGTACTCGTAAATCATAGTAACATGTATTTCACCCCCGCAGTTAAGTAAACTGAAAACAGTTAGAGAAAAGGGGGACATGAACTCACCGTGGATGCGTAAACTCTATCAAGCGTCTCCTGGTACTGTAAGCTGTGCAATGACCTACAAGTGCTAAATCTATTAGACGGACGGCCGTGCTTTAGCTTTACAGTTTAGTTTGCGGGAAATAGTTAGACAACTATTTCGTGTTACATTTTGTATGTGCTTGATAGTTATTTTCCTTCCCAAGGATGGGGGATTTAATACATGTGCGTAATATTTTCCATCATTAAGTCTCACTTAACCTTCATATATATTCAACTCCAAAATATATGTATTTATCAAAAATACGTTGTTAAAGTACGCGTTCATAAATATTTCCGTAATTGTGTAAGTTACGCTTTAACGTGCTAGTGGTAATATAATTACCGGTGTAACTTATATATTTATGGCGAAAGCGTTTGTATTACTTTTGGAGTCGTTAACGTTTGTAAACATTATTTTTACTCTAAAAAAATAATATTTATGCGTTTCACAAAATAATCATAAACAGTGTGTGAAAATATATATTTATCACGTTAACATTTTGTGAAAATCCCACCTTCGAATATTTAGTAATTTAAGTCGTGGCGAAATTTATGTTTTGAAATCATGTCAAAAATGATTCTAACACTTGTAATGTAAACAAGTTTAAGTGTTAGGTTTTTGGGAAAATTTCGCCAGAGTTTCCTCTGTAACTGGAGGTGGCCACGCTTTCAAGCGTATCATTTTCTTTTAATAATCAAATCAATCAACTTCTTTATTCCGTCACACAATTTCCGACACATCAAACTAGTCACTAAATATGTAAATTTGCATATTCGCATGAACTTGTAGTTTTTCCGAATCTATATTATAAATCCCATTTATATATGTAGATCTTTATATAAGGTACTTCCAATCTTGTAAAAACCTCGTTTTTTTTAGAGAATCCGTCTTTTACAACTTCTAGTTATTTTTCCCAAAAATAGTTATTTTTGTCGAAATATACGTCACACAAGTGTTTACACACTTGTGTGTTCTAAATATCGTTCTTAGCATTGTAAGATCCGTTCCTTTAAAATACATGGTTCTTAAATGTGTGGTCCTTTGAAGATACCACTTGCGGATACGTAGATCCGCTAGTTTTAAACACCCTTTTACCGGTTAAAACACTTTTACACAAGTAAAATATTTCCTTACAAGTTCATGTCTCTAAAATGTGGTAGTGTTTCACTTTTAACCCTTGTATCTTTCAAAAACAAGCTTATGTGGCGATACGTGATTTAACAAAGTCGGGTTAAACGAAGATTCGAGCTACCACATTATAGATCGGGTCTAGATAAACACAAATTTCAAGTCCTACGACTTTTACACAAGACATGTGCTATTAACCTCCATTTTTATAGTTTTACTAGACTTTAATGCATCATCTTTTAACATAACGAGATTCAACCGACAAAAATCCTTTTATCCACTTTAGATATGTGTAAAAACAAGTTTTAAGTGATATACCTCTAGCTCGGGGCTAGGGAAGAATCGTGACGAAAAACGGGTGGATAAAAGCTAACAAACGAGGTCCTTCGCGTTCCACTTGCACCAAAGCTCCTAAAACGCGTCTTGTGAGGCTTGTATGGTCTTGGAATGCAAGGAAACAAAGTTGAAAATGTGATGGTGGTGGGTATGTTGTTCGGCCGTGAGTGGGAAGAGCAAGAGAAGAGAGAGTAAATTGGTGATAGTTAAGTGATAATCTCATGTGTTTATGTAATGTTTATATAGAAAATTATGGTGCATTACCTAGTGGGTTTTATGTACCCAAGATATCCAACATACACTAATTAAATATTAGATCATGTACTAGGATGTTCCCTTTGGTTTGAGGGGCCGGTTAGGGGCTAGTTCGATCCAAGCTTGATTGGTTAGTGGTTTAGTTTAGTTAATTAGGTTAAGTAGGTTAACTAAGTAATTAACTTAGTTAGTTGTGTATTATGTGTTAAGACGGGTGTTAGGGTAATCAGGGACCCTAACTAACTTAGAAAAAAAATACAAATAGTGAAAATATTAATATTTTCATGTTCCGGGTAAAGTCCGGTTGTTCGGTAGGATAGTAATCCGTTAAAGTGTTACAAAAGACTTTAAAGTGTCGTCATTACATTTTTAGTGACACAATTTGTTTTCCCGACACTTTAGAAAGTGTCTAGTAATATTTTCTCATTTCTGGCACTTTACTAGTCAGCTAGAAGCTGGTTAAATTATTTAAAGTGCTGTGTTTGGTACTTAAAGTACGTTTTTGGCACATCCGAATCAGTGTATCTTATCCCTAGAGACGCGGTAACACAACCCTTATATCCTACACTCACTACCAGTGTAGCCAAAATATATGAGGCTCTTAACAGGCCTTAGAGGCAGTATTTGCCTGATGCTGGTTATATCAGCATGTTCACTGTGTATCCGTTTAGTGCTACTGTGCTTTTTGTGCATCATGTTTGTCACTAGGGTTCAGTAGGTAAATAATGTAGTGACAGCAAGCAAGTATGATGCAAGTAAGTGCATGTATCAGTATGCAGGTAGCAGTTTATCAGCTAGTTTCAATCAAGCACAGTAATTAAGCAGTAATTAATCAGTAATTAAGTTGTACGGATACCTGGTTTAGTGCGGGTTGTCACAAGAGATGCCATAGAGTTCGTTAGGACATGTGACCATTGCCAACGTACCAGCAACATCTCATCCAAGGATGAAATGCCCCAAAATCCCATCTAAGTTCTTGAAGTCTTTGACGTCTGTGGAATTGATTTCATGGGACCTTTCCCCTCATCGAGTGGGAATAGGTACATCTTCGTGGCCATTGACTATGTCTCAAAGTGGGTGGAAGCTCAAGCTTTGCCCACTAATGATGCCCGAGTGGTGATGAGATTTCTTAAGAAGTTATTCACATGTTTCATAGTTCCTAAAGCTATCATAAGTGACCGTGGTACGCACTTTTGCAATTCCGCCATGGAAAAGGCACTTGCACGCTACGGTGTCACTCACCGTCTTTCTACCGCATACCACCCGCAAACTAGTGGCCAAGTAGAGAATGCAAACCGAGGGGTGAAGAGAATTCTAGAAAAAACAGTAGGAAAAAGTAGGAAGGATTGGTCGGAAAAGCTTGACGATGCATTATGGGCATTCCGCACCGCTTACAAAACACCGTTAGGAACCACGCCCTTCATGATTGTGTATGGCAAAGCGTGCCATCTTCCGGTGGAGTTAGAACATAGAGTTTTGTGGGCATTGAAAACCGTTAACCTTGACCTTACCGAAGCCGCAAGGACAAGGTTCTTTCAAATCCATGAATTAGAGGCTCTAAGGGATGCCGCCTATGAACGATCTTGGAGTATCAAGGAAAAGACTAAGGCGTTGCATGATAGGAGGTTGCGAAGGTTGAAGGAGTTTAACGTAGGTGATAAAGTGCTCTTATTCAACTCAAGATTGAAATTGATAGCGGGGAAGTTGAAATCAAGTTGGACCGGACCATATGTGGTAAAGGAGGTGTTTCCATACAGTATCGTCGAGTTGTATGACGAAGTTGATAAAGGTGTGAGGAAGGTAAATGGTCATCGACTGAAACACTACTTGGGAGGTCCCATTGATACCACCGAGGAGGCGTGGTATTTGCCTCCGGCGGGTCCTGTTAACTTTCCAATCTGTGACCTCGACGGGTTCTTCTACGAAGTGGAGCGTGTCGTCAACATGAATTTCGTCAATAGGAATGGCAACGTCAACTTGAGTTGGACTTTTCTTTAAATTGGATACATGAAATGTATCGTGAACACCGTTAAGTTCGGCAGGTAGATCCAACTTGTATGCTACTGTCCCGATTCTCTCTAGAATTCTGAAAGGACCAATGTAGCGTGGATTTAACTTTCCACGCTTCCCAAAGCGTGCTACCCCTTTCCAGGGTGATACCTTCAATAACACCATCTCTCCAACTTGGAAATCCACATGTTTTCTGTTTGGATCCGCATAGGCCTTTTGTCTGTGGCGAGCGGCTTCGATGTTTTTAAGAATCTGTGCAATTTTGTCCGTCGTCTCTTGGACGATTTCGGGACCGGCAAGCTGCCTGTCACCTGCGTCAGCCCAACATAGTGGTGATCGACACTTGCGTCCGTATAGGGCTTCAAAAGGCGCGACACCAATACTGGTGTGGTAGCTGTTGTTGTAAGAAAATTCGACCAAAGGTAAGTGTTTATCCCAGCTACCGCCCAAATCCATAACACATGCTCTCAGCATGTCTTCCAAGGTTTGTATCGTTCGCTCGCTCTGGCCATCAGTTTGCGGATGAAATGCAGTGCTCAGATTCAATTGTGAGCCAAAAGCTTCTTGGAAGGATTGCCATATTCTTGACACAAACCTTCCGTCTCTATCAGAAATGATTGAGAGAGGCACTCCATGACGTGCGACGATTTCTCTCATGTATATTTCAGCCAATTTGCTCGTGTTATCCTTTTCTCTGATAGGTAAGAAGTGTGCCGTTTTTGTTAATCGATCCACTATCACCCAGATAGTGTCATGGCCTCTTGGCGTTCTTGGCAGCTTTGTAACAAAATCCATGGAGATTTGTTCCCACTTCCATTTGGGAATCTCCAGTTGTTGCAGAAGTCCCGAAGGCCTCTGGTATTCAGCTTTAACTTTAGCGCACGTTAGACATTCGCTCACGTAGACAGCAACATCGCCTTTCATTCTAGGCCACCAATAGTAATCTTTGAGATCGTGGTACATCTTATCCGCCCCCGGATGAATAGAGTACCGTGACTTGTGCGCTTCGTCGAAAATAACATTCCTTAAATCTCCAAACAAAGGAACCCAAATCCTTTTCTCGAAACATAACGTTCCTTCATTGTTTGGTACCAGTAACTTCTCCATCCCACGGAGATATTCTTCCTCACGATTTTCTTCCTTAAGGGCTTCTTTTTGTGCAGCGCGAATGCGCGAGGGAAGATCGGTTCGTATGATCATTTCTAAAGCCCTAACCCTTATGGGCTTGATTCTTTCTTTACGACTTAGGGCATCGGCGACCACATTCGCCTTCCCTGGATGATACTTGATCTCGCAGTCGTAATCGTTTAGTAATTCAACCCAGCGTCTTTGCCTCATATTCAGCTCTTTCTGGTTGAATATGTGTTGCAAGCTCTTGTGATCTGTGAAGATTGTGCACTTCGTACCATACAGGTAGTGTCTCCAGATCTTTAAGGCAAATACCACGGTGCCAAGTTCTAAATCGTGTGTGGTATAGTTCTTTTCGTGCACTTTCAATTGGCGAGATGCGTAAGCAATAACTTTCTGGCGTTGCATCAACACGCAACCCAATCCCTGACGCGATGCGTCGCAGTATACCACAAAATCATCCGTACCTTCTGGTAGTGCTAAGATTGGCGCATCACAAAGTTGGTTCTTCAATAACTGAAACGCTTCTTCCTGTTTGATTCCCCAATCAAACGTCCTATCCTTCTGTGTGAGCGCGGTAAGGGGTTGGGCGATCTTTGAAAAGCCCTCTATGAATCTTCTATAGTAGCCAGCCAAACCCAAGAATTGTCGAATCTCGGTCGGCGTCGTAGGTGCTTCCCAGTTCTTGATTGCCTCGATCTTTGTGGGATCAACATGAATTCCATCCCCATTAACCACATGTCCAAGAAATTGGACTTCCCGTAACCAGAATTCACACTTAGAAAGTTTGGCGTACAGCTGTTCTTTCTTTAGCAGCTCCAGAATGGCTCTTAAGTGCTGTTCGTGTTCGGCCTTTGTTCTTGAATAAATCAAGATGTCGTCAATGAATACAATCACGAACTTGTCGAGGTATGGTTTGCAAACTCTATTCATCAAATCCATGAAAACTGCAGGTGCGTTTGTCAAACCAAACGGCATAACCAGGAACTCATAGTGCCCGTATCGAGTTCTGAAAGCCGTCTTCGGGATACTTTCTTCTTGAATCCTCAGCTGGTGGTATCCAGATCGAAGATCGATCTTGGAGTAACAACTTGAGCCTTGTAGTTGGTCGAACAGATCATCAATTCTTGGCAGAGGGTATCGATTTTTGATCGTCAGCTTGTTCAACTCTCTGTAGTCAATGCACATCCGAAAACTACCGTCCTTCTTCTTAACAAACAGGACTGGAGCTCCCCAAGGTGAGAAGCTTGGTCGAATAAAACCCTTGTCTAACAACTCTTGAAGTTGTGTCGACAGTTCCTGCATCTCAGATGGAGCAAGTCTGTAAGGTGCCTTAGCCACAGGCGCGGCGCCTGGGACTAGGTCGATGTGAAACTCGACTTGTCTCTGAGGTGGCAGTCCGGGTAAGTCTTCTGGAAAGACTTCTGGGTACTCCCTCACGACAGGGATGTCTTCGGTTCTTGGCTCAGCAGCCTTCTTATCCACAATGTGTGCCAGGAAGGCAACACATCCCTTCTGCAAACACTTCCTTGCTTTCAAACAGCTGATCATCCTCAATGGCGTCTCACGCTTTTCTCCATGTACCACAATGGTCTCACCATCATCAATTGGAATACGAATCACTTTTTCGTGGCAAACTATCTCGGCTTTGATGCCCGATAACCAATCCATTCCTACTACCACGTCGAAACTTCCCAATTGGACTGGTAGTAGATCCAAAGAAAACTCATGTTCTCCTAACTCAATCACGCAACCTCTGATAACTTCATTTGCTTCAACTAATTTCCCATTGGCCAATTCAATCGAATATGGAATATCTAACTTATTTGTGGCTAAACCAAGCATATCCTTAAATTCTAACGATACGAAGCTATAGTCGGCACCAGTATCAAATAAAACAGATGCATAGCGTTGATTTACAGGGAACGTACCGGTGACAACGTTGGGATCCTGGCGCGCTTCCCGTGCACCGATCTGGAACACCCTTCCACGGGCTTGGTTTAGCTCTGGGCAATCTTTCTTAAAATGCCCAACGTCACCGCAGTTGAAGCATCCAAGCCTCTTACCACTTCCCGCACCATCCATAACTGGCGGGTTGTTCTGGTTAGCATTTCCAGCTTGGTTGGCGTTGTTGTTTCGATTATTCCCCTGTTGGCGACCTCCAAAACCACCCCGGTTGTTATTCCTGTTCATAAATCCTCCCTGGCCTCCCCGGCCCAAACTAGCCCAACATGATTCCTTTGAGTGGCCCGGTTTTCCACAAGATTCACAAACTCTTACGTTACAAGGGCCAGCATGGTGGCGTTGGCAGTTGTTGCATTTGGGCTGAGTGCCCTGGTACCCTTTTCCTTTCTTGGTACTGCCAGCTGATTTTCCTTTCTTTACTGCCATACTGACACCTTGCTTGAAGTTTGAAAACTTCCTTTTGTTATCCCCTGAGGACTCCACGTGAGTCTCTGTTTTCCTTGCCTTGACTTCATCAAACTTGTTTAAACGAATCGCCTCTTCTGTGAGAGCCACGCTCAAATCAATGGCTTCTGTGATAGTTGCTGGTTTGGAGGAGGTTACCATGCTAATGATTTGGGGAGCCAAACCCCAAATGAAGCGCTCAATACGCTTGTATTCCGGCGTAACCATGTAAGGAACCACTTGAGATAAGTCGTGAAACCTCTGGACGTATTCCGCAATCTTTAGCCCATCCATCCTTAAGTGCCAAAATTCAGTCTCCAACCTTTGAATTTCTGCGCGTGAACAGTACTTTCGGCGCATCAGTTCTTTCAATTCGGCCCAAGTCAGGGCGTAGGCGGCAGCTTCGCCTAAGGTTTGGACTTGTAAGTTCCACCAAGATAGGGCTCCGTCGAGAAATAGCCCTGAAATGTATGTGACTTGTTGATCCTCAGCACACTTGCTCATGCGTAAGACGGAATCGGTTTTCTCAGCCCAGCGGGTAAAGGCAACTGCACCTCCTGTGCCATTGAAGTTAACTGGTTTGCAGTCTAAGAACTGCTTGTAGGTGCATCCTGCACGTATGTTAAAACATGTGTTTGGCATTAGCATCATCGCTAAAATCTCCAATTAGTTCATGGTAGGTTCGAATGGCGTGGTATTACCGTGAGGTGGATTGTTATTGCCTTGGTTAACACTCCCGCTTCCTCCTGGCTGAGAAGCTGCGTACTGTGCTATGGCAGCTGCAATGACTTGTTGTAACTCTGCCTCATTAGTCGGCATTGGTGTTGGGCGTTTTGGCGGCATCTTCTAAAAGATGTGTTCACGTTGGTCAGGACATAGTACAGAGTACGTATATAGTAATAATAATAGTATAACCACATAACATCTCATGTTATCACATATCGCAAATATCAATCACACAACATCCCATGTCATAAAATATAAACGAGTAATCAAGCGAATCAAAATATGGTGAGAAAACTGCGATTGCCATATAAATGAGACCACATCGTAAGTGTATACATACAATCATCAATCACTGGGGCTACATCACCCCTGTCAAAAGCTACATCAGTATCAATACAACATCAAGTACGTAACAAAAGTCAAATCATAACGTAGTCTCCCCAAAATGCTGTGCAAGTAAAAGCAATCGCCGACTTCTCACCTCGCCTACCCATGTGGCACCGATGAGCTCTAAATAGCTGGTGGAGGAGGGGGAGGAAAACGGGTATAAAACAAACGGCGCATCTCTAGCCAATCTGCCTCCATTGCCTGCTGCGTGCGAATAACGGAGGCAATCTGCTGCTCCAAAGTGGCAAGGCGAGCAGCGTAGTCAGGAGGTAATGATCTAGATGGCTGCAATGGAGAGGGTACCCGGCCATGACACTGACATGGCTGCTGCTGGGCTCTCTCCAACTCCTGCAGTCGCTGCTCGTGCGACTCATGCTGGTAAACAAAAGACATCAGTACATCCTCAATGGTATGGCCCACATAGGACCCGTGGTATGGGTCAGTGGGTGGCATGGGGGAAAAAGGAAACCAAAGCAATGGCTCTCGTGTGGGGTCAAATGGTGCTACCCCAAAAGGAGTAGTGGTAGGTGGAACAAAAGGCATATGTGGCAAGAAAGGCATGGGCATAGGTACGTGCCCTGACGGGTGGGCTGAAGAGCCCTCTCCAGGCCCCGCTGGAGGTATGTACATGGGAACATGAAACGGAATATCAACGTGCTGAGTGACAGGGATCTGAGGGGGTAACGGTGGGACGTCCTCATCAGCCGGGATCCACCCGTGCTGTGCCGGCTCGTCCGGAGGATCCATATGGGCAGCAAACAGAGCATGCTCAGGCTCTAAGGGAACAGGATCAAGTAAGGGAGCCATAACAGGGTCAACGGGTGCCAGGTGCTCAATTGGTGGGTCAACAGGTACAGCAACAAGGGGTAGAGGATCAATGGGATCAATAGGGACATGATCGTCTGCAATCAAAGGAATACCTAGGTGGTGATCAACAGCAATAGGCTCAAGAGGTACTTCAGCATGCATAGGGTCATGCTCTGGTAACGGGTCAAGAGCAGCTGCCTGCTCAGGGGCAATGGCAGGCTCCAAGTCATCAAACGCCATATCAAAGTCAAAGTCAGGATCGATCGGATCAAAAGGATCAATAGGATCAGCAGGATCCTCCATCATCTCGTCCATAGGGACAAACTCCAAATCGCGGTCAGGATCATAGCCTGGGGGAAACATAGGGTCTGAATCCCCCTCGTCGTCAGGATCATAAACAAGTCCAGGTACGGGAGCAACAGAAAGAGCCTGGTCCGAATCAGACCCATGGGAATAGTGCTGCACACTAAGAGTATGTGTCGGTGCAGAAGCCACAGACTCAGAGGAGTCCTGGGCTGGGGAATGTGCAGGTGCCTCCGCAGCCGGAGCATCTGCAATCAGTAATGGGGCAACAGCAGGTAGGGCCTCGCCCTGAACGTCCTCCAAAGGCTCCGCCTCAAACAAGTCGACGTCGTCCTCGTCGCCGTCGAATGGTAACTCCTGAACAGGGTAAGAAGCGAGGGGTATGGGAGCAGGGATCACCGCTAGTGGCAAATCCCCGGCCGGAATATCAACAGGGAGCTCATCGTCGCCATCAGGTAGGGCGAATGGCTGGAAGTCGTCATCGTCTGTACTGGTAAAGTCTGACGTGTACACCTCGTGCTCCGAGGACTCTAAATCATCTGACACTATGGGTCTGGGTCCGGTGGTGCCTGAACCACCTGAATCTGACGAGTCCATGTACCTGTAACACAAACATAAGTATGCACAAACTGTCAATCACATAATCAGATAATCACATAAATCACCAAGTAAGCATTCAAATTATCCTCCTAGTCCCACTAGCCAACATTCCTAGTCCCACTAGTCAACATTTCTAGTCCCACTAGCCAACACTCCTAGTCCCACTAGTCAACACTTCTAGTCCCACTAGTCAATACTTCTAGTCCCACTAGATCAACACTTCTAGTCCCACTAGACCAACACTCCTAGTCCCACTAGTCAACACTCCTAGTCCCACTAGACCAACACTCCTAGTCCCACTAGACCAAGCCTCAGCCTCCCGACTGGGCCTAAAATAATGAATAAAATGTGCTCAACATTTGTTTGTAAAAAGTTTTGGATTCTGGACTTAAGTGGTATGCAGTAAAAATGTTTTCGTGAGAGCCCTAGTGATCATAGTCTAGACTCAAGAATGAATCCTAGTTCGCTATGATCAGAGCTCTGATACCAAGCTGTCACACCCTGGCTTTGCGGAAGCGTGGTTAATTATGGTGTGACTTCTTAATACCATAGCTAAATCATAACAAAGCTATATGAATTTAAAAACCATGCAAGTCATCATTGAGTTTAGAAATCAACATACATTACCATTGTTTAACGCGGACATACTCTAGTATCCATAACCTTGTTCAATAACATTACAACTTAAAATAAAACATAAACGTGATTTAGGGATTATGCCTTGTCCAGGAAAGAGGCACAACCCTAAACCCTGATGACTTCATGAAAGGTTGCAGCGGAAAACGTTCATACCGTGCCAGAATCCGTTAATTTCCTGAAATACATGTGAGTTGAAAAATCAACAATAATGTTGAGCGAGTTCATGTGTAAGTGAGTATGTAAAACACTTATGAGTATAAAAATAGTTGTGGTATGTAGCAGTTGTAAGAGGACTTGTGATCACCAATGGTTTGCAAGGCCACTGACATATGTGAAGTGCAAATAGGGAGACTCAAACCTAGCAGATTTCGCCACGGCAAAGTATGTGGACAAAGTCACCCCACGGTACGTTTCTAGTTTATCCGGGGGCTGGGCTCGCTACACCCAGATAGATCTACCGCTCCTGTCCCTCGGTCCCTCCATGAGGACTAATGGCCCCATGTTGTTCCTATCCACTCACATGATCGTATAACACCTCCTTACGTTAAACATACCGTTGTAAAGTACTCGTAAATCATAGTAACATGTATTTCACCCCCGCAGTTAAGTAAACTGAAAACAGTTAGAGAAAAGGGGGACATGAACTCACCGTGGATGCGTAAACTCTATCAAGCGTCTCCTGGTACTGTAAGCTGTGCAATGACCTACAAGTGCTAAATCTATTAGACGGACGGCCGTGCTTTAGCTTTACAGTTTAGTTTGCGGGAAATAGTTAGACAACTATTTCGTGTTACATTTTGTATGTGCTTGATAGTTATTTTCCTTCCCAAGGATGGGGGATTTAATACATGTGCGTAATATTTTCCATCATTAAGTCTCACTTAACCTTCATATATATTCAACTCCAAAATATATGTATTTATCAAAAATACGTTGTTAAAGTACGCGTTCATAAATATTTCCGTAATTGTGTAAGTTACGCTTTAACGTGCTAGTGGTAATATAATTACCGGTGTAACTTATATATTTATGGCGAAAGCGTTTGTATTACTTTTGGAGTCGTTAACGTTTGTAAACATTATTTTTACTCTAAAAAAATAATATTTATGCGTTTCACAAAATAATCATAAACAGTGTGTGAAAATATATATTTATCACGTTAACATTTTGTGAAAATCCCACCTCCGAATATTTAGTAATTTAAGTCGTGGCGAAATTTATGTTTTGAAATCATGTCAAAAATGATTCTAACACTTGTAATGTAAACAAGTTTAAGTGTTAGGTTTTTGGGAAAATTTCGCCAGAGTTTCCTCTGTAACTGGAGGTGGCCACGCTTTCAAGCGTATCATTTTCTTTTAATAATCAAATCAATCAACTTCTTTATTCCGTCACACAATTTCCGACACATCAAACTAGTCACTAAATATGTAAATTTGCATATTCGCATGAACTTGTAGTTTTTCCGAATCTATATTATAAATCCCATTTATATATGTAGATCTTTATATAAGGTACTTCCAATCTTGTAAAAACCTCGTTTTTTTTAGAGAATCCGTCTTTTACAACTTCTAGTTATTTTTCCCAAAAATAGTTATTTTTGTCGAAATATACGTCACACAAGTGTTTACACACTTGTGTGTTCTAAATATCGTTCTTAGCATTGTAAGATCCGTTCCTTTAAAATACATGGTTCTTAAATGTGTGGTCCTTTGAAGATACCACTTGCGGATACGTAGATCCGCTAGTTTTAAACACCCTTTTACCGGTTAAAACACTTTTACACAAGTAAAATATTTCCTTACAAGTTCATGTCTCTAAAATGTGGTAGTGTTTCACTTTTAACCCTTGTATCTTTCAAAAACAAGCTTATGTGGCGATACGTGATTTAACAAAGTCGGGTTAAACGAAGATTCGAGCTACCACATTATAGATCGGGTCTAGATAAACACAAATTTCAAGTCCTACGACTTTTACACAAGACATGTGCTATTAACCTCCATTTTTATAGTTTTACTAGACTTTAATGCATCATCTTTTAACATAACGAGATTCAACCGACAAAAATCCTTTTATCCACTTTAGATATGTGTAAAAACAAGTTTTAAGTGATATACCTCTAGCTCGGGGCTAGGGAAGAATCGTGACGAAAAACGGGTGGATAAAAGCTAACAAACGAGGTCCTTCGCGTTCCACTTGCACCAAAGCTCCTAAAACGCGTCTTGTGAGGCTTGTATGGTCTTGGAATGCAAGGAAACAAAGTTGAAAATGTGATGGTGGTGGGTATGTTGTTCGGCCGTGAGTGGGAAGAGCAAGAGAAGAGAGAGTAAATTGGTGATAGTTAAGTGATAATCTCATGTGTTTATGTAATGTTTATATAGAAAATTATGGTGCATTACCTAGTGGGTTTTATGTACCCAAGATATCCAACATACACTAATTAAATATTAGATCATGTACTAGGATGTTCCCTTTGGTTTGAGGGGCCGGTTAGGGGCTAGTTCGATCCAAGCTTGATTGGTTAGTGGTTTAGTTTAGTTAATTAGGTTAAGTAGGTTAACTAAGTAATTAACTTAGTTAGTTGTGTATTATGTGTTAAGACGGGTGTTAGGGTAATCAGGGACCCTAACTAACTTAGAAAAAAAATACAAATAGTGAAAATATTAATATTTTCATGTTCCGGGTAAAGTCCGGTTGTTCGGTAGGATAGTAATCCGTTAAAGTGTTACAAAAGACTTTAAAGTGTCGTCATTACATTTTTAGTGACACAATTTGTTTTCCCGACACTTTAGAAAGTGTCTAGTAATATTTTCTCATTTCTGGCACTTTACTAGTCAGCTAGAAGCTGGTTAAATTATTTAAAGTGCTGTGTTTGGTACTTAAAGTACGTTTTTGGCACATCCGAATCAGTGTATCTTATCCCTAGAGACGCGGTAACACAACCCTTATATCCTACACTCACTACCAGTGTAGCCAAAATATATGAGGCTCTTAACAGGCCTTAGAGGCAGTATTTGCCTGATGCTGGTTATATCAGCATGTTCACTGTGTATCCGTTTAGTGCTACTGTGCTTTTTGTGCATCATGTTTGTCACTAGGGTTCAGTAGGTAAATAATGTAGTGACAGCAAGCAAGTATGATGCAAGTAAGTGCATGTATCAGTATGCAGGTAGCAGTTTATCAGCTAGTTTCAATCAAGCACAGTAATTAAGCAGTAATTAATCAGTAATTAAGTTGTACGGATACCTGGTTTAGTGCGGGTTGTCACAAGAGATGCCATAGAGTTCGTTAGGACATGTGACCATTGCCAACGTACCAGCAACATCTCATCCAAGGATGAAATGCCCCAAAATCCCATCTAAGTTCTTGAAGTCTTTGACGTCTGTGGAATTGATTTCATGGGACCTTTCCCCTCATCGAGTGGGAATAGGTACATCTTCGTGGCCATTGACTATGTCTCAAAGTGGGTGGAAGCTCAAGCTTTGCCCACTAATGATGCCCGAGTGGTGATGAGATTTCTTAAGAAGTTATTCACATGTTTCAGAGTTCCTAAAGCTATCATAAGTGACCGTGGTACGCACTTTTGCAATTCCGCCATGGAAAAGGCACTTGCACGCTACGGTGTCACTCACCGTCTTTCTACCGCATACCACCCGCAAACTAGTGGCCAAGTAGAGAATGCAAACCGAGGGGTGAAGAGAATTCTAGAAAAAACAGTAGGAAAAAGTAGGAAGGATTGGTCGGAAAAGCTTGACGATGCATTATGGGCATTCCGCACCGCTTACAAAACACCGTTAGGAACCACGCCCTTCATGATTGTGTATGGCAAAGCGTGCCATCTTCCGGTGGAGTTAGAACATAGAGTTTTGTGGGCATTGAAAACCGTTAACCTTGACCTTACCGAAGCCGCAAGGACAAGGTTCTTTCAAATCCATGAATTAGAGGCTCTAAGGGATGCCGCCTATGAACGATCTTGGAGTATCAAGGAAAAGACTAAGGCGTTGCATGATAGGAGGTTGCGAAGGTTGAAGGAGTTTAACGTAGGTGATAAAGTGCTCTTATTCAACTCAAGATTGAAATTGATAGCGGGGAAGTTGAAATCAAGTTGGACCGGACCATATGTGGTAAAGGAGGTGTTTCCATACAGTATCGTCGAGTTGTATGACGAAGTTGATAAAGGTGTGAGGAAGGTAAATGGTCATCGACTGAAACACTACTTGGGAGGTCCCATTGATACCACCGAGGAGGAATAAATTCATCTAGAGGACCCACCCACCTTCACCGAATAATGAGTTAATGAAAGCTTCGTTTGTAGAGTATGTACCGTTTGTAAATTTCATTAATTTTCGTATTGTTTCGTAGTTTTTCATGTCTTTGTTTCGTTTGTTTGAGAAGTTTTGCAGGAATCATACCGACAAGGAGCTGAATTTGCATAGAAAACGATATTCTAGGTAAGTCCCAACACTTAGAAAAATTTTGGGATGGTTTTGGGAAGGATTAGTAAGACTTAGAAATTTTTCTAAGGCATAAACCATGAATTTTTACGCAACCTACTTCCCAAAATAGGCTTTCGCGTCACGCCATGGTGAAAAGGGACCTTTGGTCGCGCTACGCGACCCCTCAGACCACTTAAACCTTTTGAACCCCTCCGTGGCGGTGCGCGACACTCAACATGCTAGACCGTCGCGTAACGCGACACCTGAACCTGAACCCTTTGTCTGAGCCGTGCTGTGGTGGCACGCCACCGCTTACATGGTTCTTCGTCGTGGCACGCGACCTCACCACGAATCGAATAAGACCTATCCCTTTCACTGTTTCCCCAAAATCACTCAAAACCCTTTTCTCTTATCCCCCACCGCCGAACACACCTACAACAACCATAACTCCACCGATTCACCACCAAATACCACCATCTTACCATCATTTTAACCGGAATCTCACGGCAAACACACCCCACGGAACCAAAATCGCTATTAGCCGGATGGTTGCTCCTATTCGGGACTCACCTTTCACGCGAATTTTAAGCTTTTTCTTGCAAACTTTCAGTGATTAAGGTATGTTTTCCGCTACATTATCTCATATATTTTGTTTTGTCTCTTGTTTAGGTCCGTAGAATAGTCGAGTCATGAGTTTTGAATCGATTTTGTGGTCTTGTTTGCCGGTTCAGTTGTAGGTCAGTCGAGTCGAGTCATGAGTGTCAAGTTTTTGTTCAAGTCAGTTTCGTGCGATAGTTAGTTGGGTCAGTCAAGTCAATTTCGAGTCGACTAAGTTAGGGGTTTTTGCTTGTCATAAGCTAAGTATAGATTGTTTTGATTATCAGTTATGAGGTTGTGGCATGGGATTGGTTTGGGTATTTCAGTATTTGCAGGTTGCGGATGGCTCGGTTTGGGGTATGCGTGCTATGTTTGTCATATCTTTGGCTCAAGATTGCTAAAATTGAGTGTGGGGATTCGGTTGGGTGAATTTTTGAGCTAAACATCAGATTTATTCATTGTTTTGAACCGTTTCACTAATGCATACTAAAGTGTTCAACTTTAATGCGGTTTACACTCAATTTTGGTATTGGTTTGTGGTTTGGTTTCGGGGTGGATATGTTTGGCAGGTTGATTTTGGAACTTGATATGCTGAATTTATTGAATGGTTTGGGATATTGACACATAAAGTTTCAACCTTGCGCATTGATATCAAATTTTTGCAAAAAGGAAAACCCTCCTTTAACTAGGCGGACTTTTTCAAACGCGAAAATTTTTGTTTTTGAACTAATTAACGGCTGATTTATAAGCAAGGTTGGACTTTAATGTCTTGGTTAGGCACTCGAATTTAATTGCGGATAATTAAAGTGCCGAGGGGGGCAGTGTACATTGAGTCAAGTTTAGTGTCTTTGTGTCGTTTTAGTCATTTTTGGTCTAGTTCGAGTCGTTTGTAGTCTGTCTAGGGTTTACTTGCACGTACAAGTGATTTAGGCTCGCCCGTACTCAATCTCCATTCGGGCGAGTTTAATTATCACTTAGCATTTGTAAAAGGTAACCCGTTCGTTTTTATTTCAACTTTATTTTTCAGAATTAGCCGCGAATGAAATGCTATACGGCTATTCTATTTTTTTCGAAAAAAATTTATAAAAATCCAAAAAATAATATAAAATTTTCAAAAAATTAAAAAAATTAAAAATTCCAAAAATAGTTTGTGATTACTGATTGTTTGCTTGTTTTGTCTTGTTAATATCTGTTTTGCAGACATGGCTAGCAGTTTACGCAGCGGTAGGGCCCGAAAAAGGGGCGCGGATCAGACAACACCCCAGCAAGATCCGATTCCACAGGAGACCCCGATTTTACAGATAGCTGCTTATGACCCAAAGTTGAGAAAGATCCAGTATCAAAGGGCTCATGAATTTATTCCAGATAGGAAAGTTAGCAGAGCCAACCACCCGATACTATAGTTCGAGCCGAGTACATCTGAGTGGGAGAAATATTATAAGTTGAAAAATACGGATTTGCTTCAGCATAGGGTGATAGACTGGACCTGGTTGGAGGAGATAGGTTCAAGGCAGGAAGTGTTGGACCTCCTGGGTCCAAAGTAGACTGATGCATTAGAGTGTACGCAGGCTCAGTATGAGGAGTTGGTGCTGGAGTTTCACATCACATGGAGACACAAAGAAGGGAAATTTGATAATGACACAGCTGTGTCCTTCAGTCTGGGTTGGCAGGTATTTGAGATGAATATGGCAAGGTTTGCCATTGTGTCGGGATTTTATACTGAGGAGGAGGTGAAGCAGCCGGGATTTGTGACTAGTCTGCGAGGTGCTTATTCAACGGTTAGGGATCACAGTGTTGGGGGAGCTGAGCTGCGAAATTTCTGGAAGACGATTTCCGACCACCTTGTAAGACCCTAATCATGATTTGACCCAAAACGACGCAGCGGAAAATGAACCGTAAAATTTCTTTCTTTTAACTACTCTATCATACTTGAATACCGTTTAGGTCAACCCTTCTAACATAAATACATCATTTATTTAATGTAACTATGTTAACAAATAATTACAAACAACGTGACCACTTTCCCGTACAATCCATGATCTTCAACTCGAACCTTGTTCACTTGTCCATCATGAATATCTGACTAACCTGCGGTCACCATATACAACCAATCACGTTAGTACATGGTAACATCATACATAATTTAATACATAGACTTAAAAGGCTATATCACATTCTAACTACGTAAGGTATTCCATTGAATAATCCTCTCAATTTTATTTACTCGAGTCCGACATCAATTCCTCGAGAGTCCGACATTCCCATACCTACACTCCACTTATTTCATTCTCAATAGTAAGATGGTTAGGAGTACGTAATCTCAAACATATTGAAAACCCACATTTTTACATATACGTATACCAGTGATCTACAATTATTAGATTACAACACGTGTATACACTTTCATATATCTAAGTACATTCATACGTATCCCATTCATATGTACGTACATACAAGTTCACACTACTTACACACGCTACAGTTCCATATCTACAATCATATCAACACAAATCAATGCAATTACAAACAAACATAACCGACTAACTTCCAACAAACATGATGAACATTCCATTAACATGATGAACATTCAGCAACATAATGAACATTCTATTAACACGATGAACATTCAGCAACATAATGAACATTCCATTAACACGATGGACATTCAGCAACATAATGAACATTCTATTAACACGATGAACATTCAGCAACATAATGAACATTCCATTAACACGATGAACATTCAGCAACATAATGAACATTCTATTAACACGATGAACATTCAGCAACATAATGAACATTCCATTAACACGATGAACATTCAGCAACATAATTAACATTTTATTAACACAATGAATATTCAACAACAAAATGAACATTCCATTAACATGATGAACATTCAGCAACATAATGAACATTCCATTAACACGATGAACATTCAGCAACATAATGAACTTTCCATTAACACGATGAACATTCAGCAACATAATGAACATTCTATTAACACGATGAACATTCAGCAACATAATGAACATTCCATTAACACGAGGAACATTCAGCAACATAATGAACATTCAATTAACACGATGAACATTCAGAAACATAATGAACATTCTATTAACACGATGAGACTATCATCTTAATTTACATTAAGGATAGACGAAGTTCATATGAACTTACCTTGATACTTACCCTTACCCATAAATTCTTACATGGTTTCCTATATATAATCATACCAAACTTCATTTATAAATAAGAAGTGATTCCGGAAATCACTTACCTTAAGTGTCCATATTCGCATCCGTTTCCTCGCGTCCTTTTGACCCGTTAGCCTTCCATGCTTCCATCCATCTTGACATGATCCCTATACTTTCATGTCATCGCATTCACATTCTTGTTAGCATGCATGATTGTACATATTAACGATCATATCAAATTCATGTTGCACATTTGACTTTCATTAGTCAATTCCAACAAGCATAAGGCATATTTCCACAAGTTAATCTTTTCAAACTCATATAATTCATCACGTCATCACATATAATACATATGAATATGACTCGCATCATATGACTTTCTATAATATTACAATTGTGACAAAAAGTCTAACGTTGCTACTTATGCACAGTTGACTTTCAGAAAGTCAACGATTTATCATATGAACTTTCGACTTAACCTCATACATCTATGTCATTATAGTAGACTATACTAATGACAGTATATACATTTCATACTCACGGTGCAATAAGCATACAACCACATGATCATCCAGTTATATGTACACACCAAACATATTCAATTCTGTTCATTATAGCAACATAATTCTACAACTAACACCATGACCTATGCTTAACAACCCAACATCATTCTAACTTCATCCTGTTCTAATGATCTCATATGCTTCACATTTAAAGTACTTTTACTTATCAATTTTGATTAAGAAATTATTCAAACATGTAGTAAACATCATACCACTCCAACATAGAGTACAATATTCTAATGCATACTTTTACCAAATAACATGGCCAACCAAATCCTATATGAATTCCATCTAAAAATAGATTTCTCATGTTTATTTATCATCAAACACATTATATCCCCATATTATACGATTTCATCCATTACTTGCATACCATTTCATCTAGTAATCTCACCTAGGCATTTCATCAAACACTTAGTGTGCATGCCACAATTTATGCATAATGTACAAGTGTTTCATGCTTTACTTCCTACTTCATGCTTTCATTCATCAATTAACACAAGAACATCAACAAATTCATATCACATTCAATCTACCTAACAAGAACGCATTACATACACATAGCACAACAAGATTTGAACAAGTATTGGACATGGGTGACACACCCATGTCGCCATCTTCACCACTAGAAGTGGGTTTCACCTCCAAACATCGAATTACCCCAAACCACGCATAATCCATGTCCTATATGCTGATTCTAACACATACTCATACTCAATTTCATACAATTTCGCAATTTCTAACATAACCCACTTCGTGCATAATCACCAATCTAAATTTTAAGACATACCTTATGATCCCCTTGTAAAGGTGATCATTAATCCATGTTCGGTTGTGAATTTAAGCCTTGATTCACCCTTCAATTTGATGGTTTTAGTTGAGTTAGGGTTTTGGCTCTTTGGAGCTCCTGAACGTTCAAGAACACACACAAAGTGTGTGTTTGTGTGTGGTGATATTTCATTTTAATAACCCAACTTCCATCTTGTTCCATTTAGCCCCCCATGTTTGTCACTTAACATTATTTGCACTACTTTCGTCATTTAATACTTTTAAACACACACTTAACTAGGTTAAATAGCCTAGTTATTTATTTCATGCTAAGTCATATAGGAACATATGGAAAATATAAACATTCGGGTTTTTGGGGTGTTACAAGTCTACCAACCTTAAATGAGGTTTCGTCCCCGAAACCTTTCTCATTTCCATTAACACTAATTACCTTTCCCTTCCGCCCCATTAACACGACTATGATCCCATCTAATGACGACCTTCTATCATCAAGGACCCGTCCCAGAGTTCTTATTAGTGTCACTTTCTCTAGCTGACGCTAGTTTCTAACGCACTTCATAGCTAGCGGTTTATTCATCATTCCAATACTCGTATATCACGCACAACATACCATTTTGTTTGCTTGAAACAATTCCAACATCCCATTAATAACATTCCTATTATTTTCATCGACCATACGATCTAAATTCGTAATTTATACATACACATCTATGTTTAATTTCGACAGGTACATCATAATACTAAGTAACTATCCATTCTCGATTCATAACTATTCATATAATTGACTTCTTTCTAACAAGTCCATACTTTTCATACTTTACTTTTACATAACATTCTCATTTCCTTGGCTCGTTTGTAGTGGGTCAATATACATACTTTTTCACACTTATTATCGTACCTACATTCGTATGATCCATTATAACAGATCTAATACCTTCATCCCACCTCTTAGATCGTATTCTATACATATATCATATAACATTTAGTTCTTGTTTTGTTATCGCAACAAAACTACTATTTCATAGTCACATATACACACTTAACTCCAAAGTTAACATCATTCTACGTTTCCTATAGTTATTTGTACTATACGTACCCTTACGTTAACTTCAACTCACCTCATTCATTCTACATTACTATTCCTCTCAATTCAGGCATTACTTAATTTGCCTAAGCAAGCGTATCATGCAGGTTCTTCATACGAGAGTTTATCCAATACCCAAAATTTTCGCTCAAAACTTTTAAGATCTAGTTCTTAATGACATAGTTCTCTTCTTACGTCAACTATTAAAAGTCAAACATTCCATACCCTACCATACCTATTCCATCATTCATCTAGTAAGTCGCTTTCAATTTACTAATCCATATCTATCAGGTATGAGTTAAAACATTATACTTACCTCGATTTCATTTCATACTTCAGTGGTCCGTAAACCAGAGCGATCCGCTCCTTCACGAGTACTAACCGTACCAGGCCAGCTTTCATTCATCCTTGTAATGGGCTTCCACTCGTGCATAATATTTCACCAATTCGATTGGTTTCATCACATTCAGAATTCCACCATTAACATCTACAAAATCGGTGGTTAGCACCTTTCATTCAAACATTCATTATACTAGGTGATTACTCACCCATAATCCTTTTACATCTTCCTACATACATGCTATAACACATCCCACATTTCATTCCTTACATGCAATTCTTTTATTCTGGTTACTTATTTTGTCGACCTTTGCAGTTTGACTTTTCAAGGTCAAATCGACATTTCTTACTTATCGTAGATATATTGAGATACACATTCGTACTTCTTTCCCTTCATGCCTACTTGCAGAGACATTCATTACATCATTTCGGTATTCTTAACAAAACTTAACCTTCTCATTCATACTTAAATTATTGTCCGGGTCGTAACCCGTCGTTCATTATGACTCCTAAGAGTCGATTACTAACACATCTAACACATAACTTGTTCAAAACTTCTTTGTTTCATCTAAAATTTAGGTTTGTGTGCCAATTACGATTATTCTTTTGTTCATTTGCTTTAGATTTACTTATATGACTCGTTTGATGTCACACCCCGACCACGTGTAACATACAAAACGTGGCGGAAAACGTTGGGGAGTGTTGTAACAGAATTAATTGTTTCATAACCATGGCATACAAAGTAGTATTTTATTTATCAACATAAGTATTACATTGTTTTAAACAGGAATCAAAAGAGTTTATAACATAATTAAACAAGTCTATCTCCATTTTTAGTCTCTAAGGCACAGGTCCGCCCTAGTGTCCTGATCAACATCCTACGGAAAAGCTCCTGAAAACACATGTGAAAATAGGTACGTCAGCATAAAAATGCCTGTGAGATACATAGGTTTTGTGAAAATAGGATTCATGACTTGAGTTTAAGAAAATGTTTAGTCATGAACCTTGTAATTTGCTTTGTCTTGTAAATCATTTGAAAAACGATAAGATCAGTTGATATGTATAAATAAATGTAAGGTTAAATGAATAACCATTTAAAATGAGTTGTATAAAATAAACTGTTTTGTAAAACAATGTCTTGAGAAAAGTATGTTATTTGTATAAAATGTAATATGTCTATACTGAAATGATTTAAATAACGTTACGATATGTAATATTATACAAACACTTATATATAGGAAGTACCAGCGGCGTATCCACCATGTTTGTATCATATTACACACGCCTCGTTACTCAAATCACTTACCCAAACAACCACCAATGTAACTTGTTCATGTACAAATCAATTGTCAAGTGTTATTGTGTAAACCATATCAAAATGTCTATGTCCAATGTAAACCACCAAATGTGTATATCAATGTCAAAATGTTTATGTTCAATGTAGATCATGTAATGTGTAACCAAATGTCATGTATGGTAAGTGAAATATATCAACTAAACCATATGTAAAATGCACAAAAACAAGGTATTGAAGTAAAACATAGTTTAAATCAAAGTTATGTTTTGTGTAACAAATGCATGCTATACTGATACAAACATCTATGCGGTATTGTGAAAATGCATACATCCAAGCCTTGAGACTGTGGCGATAAACCCTTAAACAAATTAAAGGTTTATCTAAGTTATGTATATCGAATTCGGTCATTCCTTCCAATCCAAACAAACCCAGGATTTCAGGAACGGGAGTTGTCAATTCCTATGGTACCACTACCTACTAACGAACGGCGTAGCTAATGTTAATGAATGTATTGTTCCATTGTAAACAACCCAAATGTCATACCAAAAATGTAAGCATGTGATGAAAACAACTGTACTAAGTATGCAACAAATGAACATACATAGCATGTGATATGATGTGAAACGATGTACTAAGTATGAACTAAATGGACATACATAGCATAAAATGTAATGTAAAACGATGTACTAAATATGCACACAATAGGCATACATAGCATGAAATGTAATGAAATCATGTACTAACAAACATAGCAGGTATATGATGTGAAAACAGGAAAGCACGAAAGTAACAAATAGGCACATGTGTTCCACCCCAAAACGTTTGGAAAACAGTAAAAGAGGGGTCTATGTACTCACTTGAGATTACTCAGTAGTCCTGGAGTGACAATCAAATAATGATAGAGATCTCGGAATCAAACGGCACCCAATATAGGTAACTATGTTAATAAACCGGACCTAAATCGGAAGATCGGGTAGCATGAGGGTTCGTAAACCAAACGAGTATGGAGACTCGTGTAATATGGTTTAACAATGCCTACATACTAATTGAAACCTAACATAATTTTTTACGACCCATTACGACCCGTTTAGGTAGCTTATGCTACTTTAACGCGTCGTTCGCGTGAAACGCGTTCGGAACGTCTAACTAGTCCTATGACAAGTGTTATATGCCTAAACATGTTACATAATCAGTTATGTGACAAAAGTTTAGGTTACATATGCTTAATTACCAATTATACATGAAAAGGGTATTCTGGTAATTTACCTAAGGCATATAAACTACCTATCATACAACTACTTAACGAAGCGACCATAAGGTATAACCTCGGAAGGTTATTCCCTATATACTATGGTCACCTAATGTGTTTGGTCGGATCCTAATGATCGACCAAATGGGTCGGGTTTGAAGGTATAAGCGATTTATTAGATCGCTTACCCTTACGACCCTAGACAACGTGGTAATCAGTAGGCATAGTCCCAAGGGACTATAACCATCGTGATTACAATCACGTTGCGAAGTTCAAACGAACTTCGCATTGACCATAAACTGGTCAACGCAGAAAGTCAAACAAAGTTTGACTTTCAGACTCGAAAAGACTCGAAAAGCAATAAAAGAACGAAAGAATACTTACGAAGGGTCCCCGAATGCTAATCTCGATCTAAGAATCTCAGGTATGAAACAATGGTTTCAACTTAGAGTTTCTCAAATCAAAATTCTAGTGGGTTTAGCAATGGATGGCATGGGGTATTTATAGTGTTCGGTTAGCCGTTAGGATCATTTCTAGGAAACCGTGCTTTGATCTTGGCCATACACATCAAGAACATGGTATTACAAAACCATTTGAGCCCCTAGTATTGCCCAATACCATGTGCACAAGTGAAATGGACCTGATTCAATGTTTCTGCATGTTTTCTGCTATCAGGGGGCTGACGCGGCCCGCTTCAGGATCAGACAAAACTCAGGCGGGCCGCCTGGCCTTGTCTGATCAGCAACATGTTTCAGAAATTACAGTTTTGGTCCCTGCACGTGTTTAAGGCCATTTCCGACACTTCTAAGGCCCGTAAAGCCAACTTTAAGGCCCTAAAATGATGCCTAAAAATTGTGGACATGAAACATGCTCAAAAATATGCCGGATGTTGGTTCGTTTGGTCATACGATCGCGATGTTCGCTTAATTACGACGGAATGCGCATAAGCGCGAAAAACGATCCAAATTGCGCGACGAATGGATTTTTCTCATGCCAAACACTAAAATAAAATATTTTAGTGCTTACATAAATTTTTGGATGTCCGGATGTATTCAGAACGTAAGTTATGCGTAAAAATGCAAACTTGTGCACTTTTTGACACTTTTAGTCCCTGAATGACCCAAAAGTTTATTTTAGCACACCGAACCCATCAAAGCCTATTTCTAAGCTATGTAAAGGATATTTATGGTATGTTTAACTTATGGTCATGTTCCGGAATGTCTGTTACAGTTCGAATTGGCATACTTTCGCCGTTTGTCAAGTTTAGTCCCTGTAAGCGAATTAACTTGTTTTTGCCATACCAAAGCCTTCAAAACTTATTTCTAAGTTATGTAAAGGTTATTTAAGGTGTGTTAAGTATATGTTGATGTTCTGGAGTATTTGTCGCATTAAACTGATTACGTTTACTCATCAGTTTGCGTATAACTCTCCAGAAAGCGATGTAGAATTTGAAATTGAATAAAAGTCAAAACATGAAAAATGTAAAACACAACCAAACAAACATTGGGATCAAATGACATTGTTTTATTGATAACTGAACTGTTCACAATGATTACAAGCACAGATGTTACAGTCTCCCCTACTTGTGGAAATTTCGTCCCGAAATTTATTTAGAGGAAACTCGTGGGAAAAGATGTGGCTATTTCGCCTTCATTTGATATTCGCGTTCCCAAGTAAACTCGGGTCCACGTTTTGCTTCCCAACGAACTTTGACCAAAGGAATGCGCTTGCGTTTGAGCCACTTGACTTCACGTTCCATGATTTCCACAGGTTTCTCAACAAAATTTCAGTGTTTTACCAACACGAATTTCGTCAAGTGGTATGTGGAGGTTCTCATCAGCTAAACACCTCTTGAGATTGGACACGTGAAAAGTTGGATGAACATTTACAAGTTCAGGAGGTAACTCAAGTCTGTAGGCTACCTTTCCGATTCTTTCGACGATCTTGAATGGTCCAACGTATCTAGGTGTAAGTTTTCCTTTCTTTCCAAATCTGATCACACCTTTCCAAGGTGAGACCTTAAGTAATACTCGATCACCGACTTGAAATTCCAAGGGCTTGCATTTTGGGTCCGCGTAACTCTTCTGACGGCTTCTAGCTGTCTGAAGGTTATCACGAACTTTCTTGATCTTTTCAGTAGTCTCTAAAATGAGGGCAGGTCCAGTAAGTTGAGCCTCG
The DNA here is from genome assembly GCA_030545235.1 of Helianthus tuberosus. Classification (NCBI taxonomy): domain Eukaryota; kingdom Viridiplantae; phylum Streptophyta; class Magnoliopsida; order Asterales; family Asteraceae; genus Helianthus; species Helianthus tuberosus. Next base: position 153,518,387 of record CM060393.1, read on the forward strand.
CCGATCTCATTCCAGCAGACTGGTGAACGACATTTTCGACCATAGAGAGCCTCGAAAGGAGCCATTTTGATGATGGTGTGATAACTGTTGTTGTAGAAGAATTCAATTAACTGAAGATGTGAATCCCAACTACCACCAAAGTCGTTCACACAAGCTCTAAGCATGTCCTCCAGAGTCTGGATTATTCTTTCAGATTGACCATCCGTTTGCGGATGATAAGCCGTGCTCAGATTAAGTTGGGTCCCCATAGCAGATTGCATGGTTCTCCAAAAATGAGAAGTGAAACGAGCATCTCTGTCAGAAATGATGTTCAAAGGAACACCATGTCGAGCTACAATTTCATCCACATAGATTTTTGCAAGTCTGTCAGCAGGAAAGTCCTCACGGATTGGCAAGAAATGCGCTGACTTAGTGAGACGATCAACGACTACCCAGATGGCATCATGACCTTTCTTTGTGCGCGAAAGTTTGGTAACGAGATCCATAGTAATGTTTTCCCATTTCCAAACTGGGATCTCTGGTTGTACCAATAAACCCGAAGGACGCTGATGTTCAGCCTTAACCTTAAGACAAGTAAGGCATTTTGATACGTATAAGGCAATGTCTTTCTTCATACCAGGCCACCAATAATGAATACGAAGATCCTTATACATCTTATCTGATCCCGGATGAATAGAATAACGAGACTTATGGGCTTCATCCATAAGCAAGGTACGAAGATCATCCTGGCTTGGGACCCACAAACGGTCCATGAAGTAATACGATCCATTGTCCTTCAGTTCCAGAGCAGGTGTTATGTGATAGGGAAATTCCTTATCCATCAAACCCTGTGAAACGCAAGATTGTTGAGCCTGAGAAATGTGTGCTTCGATATCGGATCGAGCTTGAATAATAGATTGAACACGAACATAGTGAAGCTTAGTACGTTCCTTACGACTCAATGCATCGGCTACGACATTCGCCTTACCAGGATGGTAGCGAATTTCGCAGTCATAGTCGTTTAGGAGCTCAACTCAACGTCGTTGCCTCATGTTGAGTTCTTTCTGGTTGAAGATATGCTGAAGACTTCTGTGGTCAGTGAAAACCACACATTTTGTACCGTACAAATAGTGTCTCCAGATCTTTAGAGCGAAGATAACTGCACCCAACTCAAGATCATGAGTGCTGTAGTTCTTCTCATGTATCTTCAACTGCCTCGATGCGTATGCTATGACTTTGTTCCTTTGCATCAGAACACAGCCAAGACCCAGTTTCGATGCATCACAATACACGACAAAATCATCATTACCCTCAGGCAATGATAGAACAGGCGCATCGCAAAGCTTCTGCTTCAAGTGTTGAAAAGCTTCCTCTTGTTTGAATCCCCAATCAAAGGGTTTGTTCTTCTGAGTTAGAGCAGTTAGAGGAACTGCGATCTTTGAAAAGTTCTCAATGAAGCGGCGGTAATAACCCGCTAGACCAAGAAAAGAACGAACCTCAGTAGGAGTAGTAGGCGTATCCCAATCCTTAATCGCACTGATCTTGGAGGGATCTACATGAATACCTTGTTCGTTGATAATATGTCCTAAAAATTGAACTTCTTTAAGCCAAAAATCACACTTGGAGAATTTGGCAAAAAGTTGCTCTTTCTTTAGGAGTTCCAAAGTAAGACGAAGATGTTGCTCGTGATCAGCTCGCGTCTTAGAGTATATCAAGATGTCGTCAATAAAAACAATGACGAACTGATCCAAATAAGGTTTGCAGACCCTATTCATTAAGTCCATGAAAACAGCAGGAGCATTAGTCAAACCGAATGGCATGACTGTGAATTCATAGTGCCCATACCGAGTGCGGAACGCTGTCTTGGGAATATCTTCTTCATGCACCCAAAGTTGATGATACCCCGAACGAAGATCAATCTTCGAAAAATAAGAAGCGCCTTGTAACTGATCAAAGAGATCATCTATGCGAGGTAGGGGATATCGATTCTTGATGGTAAGCTTGTTAAGCTCACGATAATCGATACACATCCTAAAGGATCCATCCTTCTTCTTGACAAAAAGAACGGGAGCACCCCAAGGTGAAAAGCTAGGACGTATAAAACCTTTGTCAGAGAGTTCCTGAAGCTGCTTAGACAACTCTTGCATCTCAGACGGTGCAAGACGATATGGAGCTCTGGCAACGGGATTTGCACCAGGTACGAGATCAATACGGAACTCGACTTGGCGTGCTGGAGGTAAACCAGGTAAATCTTCAGAGAATACTTCAGAATAATCCCGAACGACAGGAATATCTGAAATAGACTTACCCTTGCCTTTATCTGCTGTAACATGTGCTAAGAAAGCCACATAGTTCTTCCGCAGATACTTCCGAGCTTTAAAACAAGACATGAGCTTGAGACCACCAGACGGTTTCTCACCTTGAACCTGTAGGATCTCTCCTGTTGAAAGTGGCACACGAACGATCTTCTCGAAACAAACCACTTCTGCGTGATGCTTGGATAACCAATCCATACCCACTATAACGTCGAAGCTTCCAAGTTGCATTGGCGTGAGGTCGATAGGAAAAAGATGGTCGTTAAGGTTCAGCTGGCAGTTGCGAAGAACAGAATCAAGAATAATGGGTTCACCACTAGCAACCTCTACTGTCAAAGATTTGCCTAGTTTTGTTCTAGACACGCGAAGCATTGGCTCAAAAGACAATGACACAAAACTCTTGTCGGCACCCGAATAAAAAAGAACAGATGCAGGCTGATTATTAATAAAGAACGTACCGTTCACCACATTATCGTCTGCCTGCGCCTCTTGGGCATTCATGTTAAAAGCTTGTCCACGAGCCTGAGCCTGATTCTGATTTTGATTCTGGTTCTGGTTGGCTAGCCTTGGGCACCGGTTCCTGTAGTGGGTCAGATCCCCACAGTTATAACAAGCACCCGGTGGGTTGGGTGGTCGTGCAGCTTGACCCTGTTGCGGAGCAGGATGCTGAGCAACTTGTTGAGCCGGGTTCTGAACTGCGCGATTCTGAGCAAACCGAAAAACATCGGCAAGATGACCTGACTTCCCACAGTTAGTACAGAAACAGCACTGATGTTGCGGCTGATGGTGACTGTTGCATCTATTGCACAAAGGTGCATTTCCTGAATAAGGCTTCTTTGCCGGAGGCTGTGCGGGTTGGTTGGGAGCTGCTTGGTTAGCTTGAGCAGTGACAGCAAAATTTTGGGAAGCCTTACGCTTCCTTGACCCTCTCGAAGAACCAGAATTCTTTCCACTCTTGTTTTGACCTTTCTTGCTATCTTCCTTGTCAGCCGACTGTTTCTTGCCCTTGTCACCCTTCCTGTGTAACTTATTCTTCCGAATCTGCGACTCAGTCAATGTCGCTGATAACTCTATTGCCTGACGAAGTGTGGCAGGGTCACTACCAGTAATGATATCTTGTACTGAGTCAGGTAGGCCGTCGATGTATCTTTCAATAGCCTTGTCAAGTGGGGTAACCATTGTTGGGCAAAGCAGACTCAACTCCTCAAATCTATCAGTATATGCCCTGTGCTCACCACTATCTTGCTTCAAATCATCAAATTCCTTCTCCAAAGCTCGCTGCTCATGACGAGGACAGAATTCCCTCATCATAAGGGCTCTAAGTTCAGCCCATGTCTGTGCTAGAGCAACTTCTGCACCCCGGTCTCTCATAACTCCATTCCACCATGTGAGAGCCCTCTTCTGAAACACGCTCGAAGAAAACTCGACCTTGCGATTATCCGGACACTGCACGTGGCGGAAAGTATTCTCAATGCTCTCAAACCATTGAAGAAGCCCAGTCGCTCCCTCAGAACCACTAAACTTGAGTGGTTTAGCCGAGTTAAAATCCTTGTATTTGCATGGGGCATTGTTATTGTTGTTGGCTTGGTGCCATTGAGCAAAGAGATTTGGGAATTGAGCAGCCGTCTGCTGCGCAATAATTTCTGCCAGTTCGGCAGTCGCTATCTGGTTCTCGCGTCGAGGAGGCATTCTAAAAGAGGAAATCATGAAAGGAAACGAGTGAGATGATTGGATGAAGAGAATGAGATGAAACAAAATCAACAAAAGCAAAGATGGTGGTCATTCGTCCGCATTACCAAGCAAACAAATGACACACAGTGACTAATCAAAGTAAATGGGTCAAAAATAATGTATTGCGAAGACATACTCGCCTATAAGTGAACACTCATCCCAAGAATTCCCAGGTAAGCACAACTGGTCTCGCGTCTGAAGAGATATATACGAAGTGCTTGCCTAGACAGAAAACCCAGAATACAGGCATTCACTCTTCCAGTTTGCACGTGTTCACATTATTTAAAACCCAAGACGTTGACGAGATTTTGAAAATTTGAAGGCACAAGGCCAAAAACCAAACTGGAAGGGTTCAAAACCTTGTAATAAATCATCCAAAAACAGATGATTGTTTTTCAAAAATCGTTTCGGAAAATTTGGTTTTTGTTTTGATAATCACCTAAGGATAGGTGATGTACATGTTTTAAGATCTAAACACAAGATAACTTGTGTTAGGGTCCTAGAAAGGTTATAGTCTAGGTCAAAGCATTACTAATAACCTAATTCCCTATAACCATTGGCTCTGATACCAACTCTTCTGTCACACCCCGACCACGTGTAACATACAAAACGTGGCGGAAAACGTCGGGGAGTGTTGTAACAGAATTAATTGTTTCATAACCATGGCATACAAAGTAGTATTTTATTTATCAACATAAGTGTTACATTGTTTTAAACAGGAATCAAAAGAGTTTATAACATAATTAAACAAGTCTATCTCCATTTTTAGTCTCTAAGGCACAGGTCCGCCCTAGTGTCCTGATCAACATCCTACGGAAAAGCTCCTGAAAACACATGTGAAAATAGGTACGTCAGCATAAAAATGCCTGTGAGATACATAGGTTTTGTGAAAATAGGATTCATGACTTGAGTTTAAGAAAATGTTTAGTCATGAACCTTGTAATTTGCTTTGTCTTGTAAATCATTTGAAAAACGATAAGATCAGTTGATATGTATAAATAAATGTAAGGTTAAATGAATAACCATTTAAAATGAGTTGTAAAAAATAAACTGTTTTGTAAAACAATGTCTTGAGAAAAGTATGTTATTTGTATAAAATGTAATATGTCTATACTGATATGATTTAAATAACATTACGATATGTAATATTATACAAACACTTATATATAGGAAGTACCAGCAGCGTATCCACCATGTTTGTATCATATTACACACGCCTCGTTACTCAAATCACTTACCCAAACAACCACCAATGTAACTTGTTCATGTACAAATCAATTGTCAAGTGTTATTGTGTAAACCATATCAAAATGTCTATGTCCAATGTAAACCACCAAATGTGTATATCAATGTCAAAATGTTTATGTTCAATGTAGATCATGTAATGTGTAACCAAATGTCATGTATGGTAAGTGAAATATATCAACTAAACCATATGTAAAATGCACAAAAACAAGGTATTGAAGTAAAACATAGTTTAAATCAAAGTTATGTTTTGTGTAACAAATGCATGCTATACTGATACAAACATCTATGCGGTATTGTGAAAATGCATACATCCAAGCCTTGAGACTGTGGCGATAAACCCTTAAACAAATTAAAGGTTTATCTAAGTTATGTATATCGAATTCGGTCATTCCTTCCAATCCAAACAAACCCAGGATTTCAGGAACGGGAGTTGTCAATTCCTATGGTACCACTACCTACTAACGAACGGCGTAGCTAATGTTAATGAATGTATTGTTCCATTGTAAACAACCCAAATGTCATACCAAAAATGTAAGCATGTGATGAAAACAACTGTACTAAGTATGCAACAAATGAACATACATAGCATGTGATATGATGTGAAACGATGTACTAAGTATGAATTGAATGGACATACATAGCATAAAATGTAATGTAAAACGATGTACTAAATATGCACACAATGGGCATACATAGCATGAAATGTAATGAAATCATGTACTATAATGTACTAACAAACATAGCAGGTATATGATGTGAAAACAGGAAAGCACGAAAGTAACAAATAGGCACATGTGTTCCACCCCAAAACATTTGGAAAACAGTAAAAGAGGGGTCTATGTACTCACTTGAGATTACTCAGTAGTCCTGGAGTGACAATCAAATAATGATAGAGATCTCGGAATCAAACGACACCTAATATAGGTAACTATGTTAATAAACCGGACCTAAATCGGAAGATCGGGTAGCATGAGGGTTCGTAAACCAAACGAGTATGGAGACTCGTGTAATATGGTTTAACAAAGCCTACATACTAATTGAAACCTAACATAATTGTTTACGACCCATTACGACCCGTTTAGGTAGCTTATGCTACTTTAACGCGTCGTTCGCGTGAAACGCGTTCGGAACGTCTAACTAGTCCTATGACAAGTGTTATATGCCTAAACATGTTACATAATCAGTTATGTGACAAAATTTTAGGTTACATATGCTTAATTAACAATTATACATGAAAAGGGTATTCTGGTAATTTACCTAAGGCATATAAACTACCTATCATACAACCACTTAACGAAGCGACCATAAGGTATAACCTCGGAAGGTTATTCCCTATATACTATGGTCACCTAATGTGTTTGGTCGGATCCTAATGATCGACCAAATGGGTCGGGTTCGAAGGTATAAGCGATTTATTAGATCGCTTACCCTTACGACCCTAGACAACGTGGTAATCAGTAGGCATAGTCCCAAGGGACTATAACCATCGTGATTACAATCACGTTGCGAAGTTCAAACGAACTTCGCATTGACCATAAACTGGTCAACGCAGAAAGTCAAACAAAGTTTGACTTTCAGACTCGAAAAGCAATAAAAGAACGAAAGAATACTTACGAAGGGTCCCCGAATGCTAATCTCGATCCAAGAATCTCAGGTATGAAACAATGGTTTCAACTTAGAGTTTCTCAAATCAAAATTCTAGTGGGTTTAGCAATGGATGGCATGGGGTATTTATAGTGTTCGGTTAGCTGTTAGGATCGTTTCTAGGAAACCGTGCTTTGATCTTGGCCATACACATCAAGAACATGGTATTACAAAACCATTTGAGCCCCTAGTATTGCCCAATACCATGTGCACAAGTGAAATGGACCTGATTCAATGTTTCTGCATGTTTTCTGCTATCAGGGGGCTGACGCGGCCCGCTTCAGGATCAGACAAAACTCAGGCGGGCCGCCTGGCCTTGTCTGATCAGCAACATGTTTCAGAAATTACAGTTTTGGTCCCTGCACGTGTTTAAGGCCATTTCCGAAACTTCTAAGGCCCGTAAAGCCAACTTTAAGGCCCTAAAATGATGCCTAAAAATTGTGGACATGAAACATGCTCAAAAATATGCCGGATGTCGGTTCGTTTGGTCGTACGATCGCGATGTTCGCTTAATTACGACGGAATGCGCATAAGCGCGAAAAACAATCCAAATTGCGCGACGAATGGATTTTTCTCATGCCAAACACTAAAATAAAATATTTTAGTGCTTACATAAATTTTTGGATGTCCGGATGTATTCAGAACGTAAGTTATGCGTAAAAATGCAAACTTGTGCACTTTTTGACACTTTTAGTCCCTGAATGACCCAAATGTTTATTTTAGCACACCGAACCCCTCAAAGCCTATTTCTAAGCTATGTAAAGGATATTTATGGTATGTTTAACTTATGGTCATGTTCCGGAATGTCTGTTACAGTTCAAATTGGCATACTTTCGCAGTTTGTCAAGTTTAGTCCCTGTAAGCGAATTAACTTGTTTTTGCCATACCAAAGCCTTCAAAACTTATTTCTAAGTTATGTAAAGGTTATTTAAGGTATGTTAAGTATATGTTGATGTTCTGGAGTATTTGTCGCATTAAACTGATTATGTTTACTCATCAGTTTGCGTATAACTCTCTAGAAAGCGATGTAGAGTTTGAAATTGAATAAAAGTCAAAACATGAAAAATGTATAACACAACCAAACAAACATTGGGATCAAATGACATTGTTTTATTGATAACTGAACTGTTCACAATGATTACAAGCACAGATGTTACATTTGACGCAACCATGGTCAAACTATCGACGCATCCTGAGGTGTGTTAATTTCATCCTTTTTATGTTTTAAATCCATCCCGCGAATTCAAACGTAACATCCATACCCTTCATTCCTTCTATTTTTGAATCCTTCTAGCGGTTTCAAACATATCATTCATACCTTTCATTCCTTACATGTGTTGAATCCGTCTCGCGGATTCAAACATAACATCCATACCCTTCATTCCTTCTATGTTTGAATCCGTCTAGCGGTTTCAAACATATCATTCATACCTTTCATTCCTTACATGTGTTGAATCCGTCTCGCGGATTCAAACAGGTCATTCATACTTCATTCCTTTCATGCTTCGTATCCATCTCGAGGATTCTATAACATCATTCATACTTTCATTCCTGAAAGTCTTACATTTCTCTTCACCCTCACGTCCACCTACTACCTAATTCTAACGGACATACCTGTAACAATTATCACGGTCTCACGAACGTCATATGTTTCTTGTGTACTGGCCAGGTACACAATCCATATACTAGTTTCGTGTCTTCGTGTAATCGCCACCTTATGTCCAAAGAATTAAGTTTCGGCACGTGTAACATTTTCAAAACTTCTTTACCATGTCATTATTATATTTCATTTAAAATTTTCTTTCACTTGCTAGATTATACCATTACATGCGCCTACATGTTAAATTTACGTACCAGGGTCAATTTGTCTTATTACATGCCTTGATGCCGGTCCTAGACCGCATTCACGGATCATCCTTTCCAAGCAATTATGCTTACCTTACACATAACATACTGTTAGTTTTCTTCAAATACATACTTAAGCACATACTTACCTTTACTTCTACCCTTAGATCTTGATCGAGTCTCGGATTGTACGGGTTCCTTGTCACAAGAGCACACAGGTTTGAGTTCAAGTATTTATCTCCTCATACTTGATTTCACTCAAACCATGGCTCTGATACCAACTTGTAAGACCCTAATCATGATTTGACCCAAAACGACGCAGCGGAAAATGAACCGTAAAATTTCTTTCTTTTAACTACTATATCATACTTGAATACCATTTAGGTCAACCCTTCTAACATAAATACATCATTCATCATTTATTTAATGTAACTATGTTAACAAATAATTACAAACAACATGACCACTTTCCCGTACAATCCATGATCTTCAACTCGAACCTTGTTCACTTGTCCATCATGAATATCTGACTAACATGCGGTCACCATATATAACTAATCACGTTAGCACATGGTAACATCATACATAATTTAATACATATACTTAAAAGGCTATATCACATTCTAACTACGTAAGGTATTCCATTGAAACATCCTCTCAATTTTATTTACTCGAGTCTGACATCAATTCCTCGAGAGTCCGGCATTCCCATACCTGCACTCCACTTATTTCATTCTCAATAGTAACATGATTAGGAGTATGTAAACTCAAACATATTGAAAACCCACATTTTTACATATACGTATACCATTGATCTACAATCATTAGATTACAACACGTGTATACACTTTCATATATCTAAGTACATTCATACGTATCCCATTCATATGTACGTACATACAAGTTCACATTACTTACACACGCTACAGTTCCATATCTACAATCATATCAACACAAATCAATGCAATTACAAACAAACATAACCGACTAACTTCCAACAAACATGATGAACATTCCATTAACATGATGAACATTCAGCAACATAATGAACATTCTATTAACACGATGAACATTCAGCAACATAATGAACATTCCATTAACACGATGAACATTCAGCAACATAATGAGTGATAGATCTATTTGGGTGTAGCGAGCCCACACCCATGAGGCCAGGGTGGCCCATAGTGGTGACTATGTCTTCCAGCCGGAGGCCCGGTACAACTTTGCTAGGTTTGAGTCTTCCTACACCGTCACACATATCAGTGGCCTTGTAAACCATTGGTGATCTTTTCCTTGTTTGCTATCATACCGGGACTTTCATACATACAATGAATACAAAGGTTTTATACATACTCACGAACACATGAACTCGCTCAACTTTTGTTGATATTTTTAAACTACATGTATTTCAGGGAACTAAGGGATCTGGCAGGTGTATGCATGTGTTTCAAGCTGCGTATAAATAAAAGATGTCATCCGGGGTAGTAGAGTTTAGAAGATGTGTCCTATTCCTGGACGGGATACATGTTTCTAAACCCGGTTTTATTTAAAGTCTTTTGTGGAGTCTTTATGAACTCAGTTGAACATGTCATGGTTTGTAACTTAATTTGGCGTTGATGTTTTCAAGACAAGTGTGTTATGGTATTTTCTAAACTTATTAATGGATGAGCTTCTTTTGGTTTTATCATATAGCATTGTTATGATTGAATGCTATGGTTTTAAGAGGTCACACCAAATAACCACGCTTCCGCAAAAGTCAGGGTGTGACACCAAACATATTCAATTCCGTTCATTCTAGTAACATAATTCTACAACTAACACCATGACCTATGCTTAACAACCCAACATCATTCTAACTTCTTCATGTTCTAATGATTTCATATGCTTCACATTTAGAGTACTTTTACTTATCAATTTTGATTAAGAAATTATTCAAACATGTAGTAAACATCATACCACTCCAACATAGAGTACAATATTCTAATGCATACTTTTACCAAATAACATGGCCAACCAAATCCTACATGAATTCCATCTAAAAATAGATTTCTCATGTTTATTTATCATCAAATACATCATATTCCCATATTATACGATTTCATCCATTACTTGCATACCATTTCATCTATTAATCTCACCTAGGCATTTCATCAAACACTTGGTGTGCATGCCACAATTTATGCATAATGTACAAGTGTTTCATGCTTTACTTCTTACTTCATGCTTTCATTCATCAATTAACTCAAAAACATAAACAAATTCATATCACATTCAATCTACCTAACAAGAACGCATTACATACACATAGCACAACAAGATTTGAACAAGGATTGGACATGGGTGACACACCCATGTCGCCATCTTCACCACTAGAAGTGGGTTTCACCTCCAAACATCAAATTACACCGTCACACATATCAGTGGCCTTGCAAACCATTGGTGATCTTTTCCTTGTTTGCTATCATACCGGGACTTTCATACATACAATGAATACAAAGGTTTTATACATACTCACGAACACATGACCTCGCTCAACTTTTTGTTGATATTTTTAAACTACATGTATTTCAGGGAACTAAGGGATCTGGCAGGTGTATGCATGTGTTTCAAGTTGCGTATAAATAAAAGATGTCAACCGGGGTAGTAGAGTTTAGAAGATGTGTCCTATTCCTGGACGGGATACATGTTTCTAAACCCGGTTTTATTTAAAGTCTTTTGTGGAGTCTTTATGAACTCAGTTGAACATGTCATGGTTTGTAACTTAATTTGGCGTTGATGTTTTCAAGACAAGTGTGTTATGGTATTTTCTAAACTTATTAATGGATGAATATCTTTTGGTTTTATCATATAGCAGTGTTATGATTGAATGCTCTGGTATTAAGAGGTCACACCAAATAACCACGCTTCCATAAAAGTCAGGGTGTGACAGCTTGGTATCAGAGCTTCGATCGTAGCGAACTAGGATTCTTTCTCGAGTCTAGACTACGATCATTAGGGCTCTCACGAAATGTTTTCATTGCATACACAAAATGTCCAGATCCAGGAAACAAACATTTTTACAAATAAAAGACACAAAATACATTTTAAAGAAATTGTTTATAATTCAGTATGAGAGACTGGGGAGTTAGTCTGAGAGACTGGGGAGTTAGTCTGAGAGACTAGCTGGGAGATTCAGTCTGAGAGACTGGGGAGTTAGTCTGAGAGACTAGCTGGGTAATTCAGTCTGAGAGACTGGGGAGTTGGTCTGAGAGACTAACTGGGTGGTTCAGTCTGAGAGACTGGGAAGTCTGAGAGACTAGTTGGGGCAGTCTGAGAGACTGGGAGGTTTAGCCTGAGAGGCTGGGTAGTTTAGTTTGGTAAACTGGGAGGTTTAGCCTGAGAGGCTGGGTAGTTCAGTTTGAGAAACTGGGAGGTGTGGCCTGAGAGGCTGGATAGTTCAGTTTGGGAAACTGGGAGGTCTAGTCTGAGAGACTAAGTAGTTCAGTCTGAGAGGCTGGGTGGGATAGTCTTGGGAAGACTAGGATTGCATACATGCTTACATTGTTATTACTTACATGGTTATTTAACGATTGTTGATATATGTGCATACTTGTGATTGTTTTGTTACAGACACCATGTCCTCTTCTGATAGCAGAGTATCAGATACCCTAGACCCGATGGCTATAGTTTCAGATGACGAGATGGCCACAGATCCAGAGATGCTTTCAGATGATACTGATGATTTTTAGCCTTTCGCCTTGCCGGATTTTGGCGATGACATATCACTAGCTGATGGTCTTCCTGGCGAGGATCTACCTCTTGTTCAGATCCCTGCTCCCCTTCCTTTTGCTGCAGTTCCTCTTGAGGATCTGCCTCTTGATGCTATGTCTGATGACGACATCGATCTTTTTATTGAGGGTCCCCCTGAGGATGCCCAGGATGGTGGGGCTCCAGTCGATGATGCCGTTGTCGTTCCACCTGTCGAGATTCCGGTTGATAATGATGTTGTTATCCCTCTTGATAGATTCTAGTTGGTGATGTCGTTGCTGTTCCACATGAGGAGATTCCCGTTGTCGAGGCTCCTTCTGACCATTTAGGTCCTGATTCGTACGAGTCAGTATCTTCCAGTACTTTGCACGCGTTGGGATTATAGCGGTATCCCACTGATTCTGATTCGGACACAGCTATGTCCACCGCACCTGTTGGTCCACACGATGATGATCATGATTTTGATTTTGATGATGAGATGGATCCTGTCTTTCCTCACGACATTGACCCTGATCACGAGATTGAGTTTGTCCCTGATGAGCAGCCTTTTGAGGCACCTGTTGATCCTGATTTTGACCCTGAGCAGGAGATTGATTTTATTCCTGCTGAGCAGCCCATTGATGCACCTGTCATTCCTGACGAGCAGCTCCTTGATATACCCGCTGATCATGAGCTTGCTCCAGCTGACCCCGAGCCTTTGATTGCACCAGAGCCCATGCCTGCTCTTGATCCTCTACCGGAGCATGATCACGTTGATATACCAGTTGTTGCACCACCACTACCTGACCCGATCCCTGTACTTGATGATCGTGCCCCTTTTGCAGCCCAAGTTGACCCCAGATATGCATTCACCCACAATGGGTGGATCGAGGATGACGACGACTATCCTCCTTTTGTTAGACCAGTTACTCCCCCTTCTGCACCTGTACATGCACCCATTGACTTTGTCCCGTTTCACCCGCACGTATCTGATGTTCATCGTACTGATTTACCAGTCACATTTCTTCAGGATATCCCTCCTCCCCGTCCAGGGGAAGGTTCATCGAGTCAGCAGCCCGGTCACATACCACCTGTGTCAGCAGCCTTTCCGTTCATGCCACCATTTGCACCTGCTACACATACCGCACCTTTTGTTTCGACACCATTGGGCGAGCCACAGACTTGGTTTCCGCCCAACATGATGCCCATTTCTGATCCATACCATCCCTTCCACATTGGATACACGAGGGATGACTTACTTTTGTCACTGCAGCTCCAGCAGGATATGTTGAGTCGTCGAGTCACGGAGCTAGAGAGGATTCCACGTCCTCCACCTGGTACTGGTCCATCACAGTTTGCTGCTCCACTATTCCCTTACCCGGATTTCGATATTCGATTTCTCACGATGGAGCAGCAGATTAGCTGTTTGTTGCATCTCGTTCATACTCTAGAGGAGGAGCTAGCGCGTATGCGCCGTTTGCTTTCCATTCCTCCACCTCCTCCTCCTCCACCATCAGCTTAGAGGTTTTTGGTTTGATGCAGATAGCATATTTTGATGAGAGTGCAGCTATTGAGCCAGATTGCACAGCTTTTGAAGACCACACTTTGACTTTTGACTTTTGACTTTTGATTATTGTAGTTGTTAGACGGTTTGGACAGGGGAGATGTGACCCTATAGTCCCATTTTGATGTATGATACAATTGTGAAACATGTAAAACTGTACTTGTGGTCTTGATATATGAAAGCTCAATCACAACATTCTCATTATATACGTTGTTGGAATTACTTGTTTGTGTTATGACATGGGATGTTATGTGTGATTGATAAATGTTATTACATACGCGTACTACATACTTATATGCATACGACTTGACCTATACAATCTTCTTATAGAAGATGCCTCCACGAAGGGAAACCCGATTGCCCACTACTGAGGCCGAATTACAAGAAAGGATCTCCCGAACAATAGCAGAGCACGAGGCCTCACGCGCCGAAACTAGTGGGGGTACCTCGAGGAACAACCCACCACATGGTAATGTTTAAGTCGCTTGAGACACATTACGTTACAAATGGATATTCCATGTGTGCTCGCTAATGCTTTCTGTGAATGACGTTACTTGTACAGGCTGTACCTTTAAAGAGTTTTTAGACTGTAAACCGCTGAATTTCGACGGCACCGGGGTGCTGTGGCTTTTGTTCGATGGACAGAGAAGACCAATTCGGTGTTAAGAATGAGTAAATGCGCACCAGATCAGCAAGTTACTTACATCTCCAGATTGTTCATAAATGGAGCGCTTTCGTGGTGGAATCTCCAAGTCCAAACTCTGGGAGAGGCAGCAGCATACGCTTTGACTTGGAACGAGCTGAAGGAGCTCATGCGTAAAAAGTATTGCTCCAGGGCCGAAATTCAAAAATTGGAAACAGAGTTTTGGAACCTCAAAATGGATGGCCCCAAAATTTCGGAGTATGTACAAAGATTTCACGATCTATCTCACGTGGTACCATATATGGTTACACCGGAATTCAAGCGCGTTGAGCGTTTCATTTAAGGG
This sequence comes from Helianthus tuberosus, assembly GCA_030545235.1. Classification (NCBI taxonomy): domain Eukaryota; kingdom Viridiplantae; phylum Streptophyta; class Magnoliopsida; order Asterales; family Asteraceae; genus Helianthus; species Helianthus tuberosus. The sequence continues at coordinate 153,533,428 of CM060393.1, forward strand.
TTGGCACCTCAGATTATGAGTATGGTAACAATGTCAAAGCCTCCGATAATTACCGAAGCCATTGATCTCATCATGGCACTTACTGAAGAAGCAGTCAGATTAAACAAGTTTTCAATCTCTGATCAAAAGAAGAAGGAGACTCACGTGGAGTCATCAGGTGATAACAAGAGGAAGTTCTCCAACTTCAATAAAGGTACCAGCAGTACCACCAAGAAGGATGAGACAAACGCACCGGCCAAGGCCAAGGGAAAGGTGTGACATCTGTGCATTTTAACCCTTGTACTGTTCCGAACAACTTTGGGTTTAATGAAATATGACATTTTAATTTCAATATTTGTTTAATTATTTGTGACATTAGTACGTTTTCAATCATTATTCAATTCCGAACTCTCAAACCTGTTCTGGAAGTGGAATCATAAACCGTTACGTAAACATAATCAGTTTAACGCGACGTACACTCCGGAACTGTGACATAAGCCAAACATACCCTAAATACCTTTTACATAACTTAGAAATACGTTTCGAAGGATTCGGTATGGCAAAAACATGTTTATTTGAACTAAAGAGCTAATTGCGACAAAACTGCGAAATGAACGTTGGTGACCGCCCGGATAATATTTAAACCCCAAAAATATTCTGTTATGATTAAAATTTTATTTTAATCAGGTTCGTGTTGAAAAATAAATTAAAACGCTTAAAAACGTTATTTTTCAAGTTTAAGCACGTACCGAGTGTTACTGCGCAACACAGTGCTTATACTGCAAAACGCTGACAACACAGCCAGTCTCGGCAACTGAAATTTATTTTAGTAATATTTTGGCGAGTTTATTTTTATAGAATAATAAAAATAATTTAGAACGCCATAAACCGGGATTTAAACGCTAGATAAAATACCCGGTATCCAGTTAAATACCTTTTTTATCTTATTTACTAACCAAAATTACACTCTACCCCCCTCTCAAATTCACGGTTACAATATATGGGGACCCCACCAAATTTTGCTAGATCTTGCAAATATTTTAATTGATCTTGTTTGATCCTTACTTGACACTTGTTCATGTATGCTCATTTATAAATCTTTCAATATCTTATATAATCTACATAAATCCTTCCAAGATCAACCAACACTCAAATCCTTCACTCTCTCTCTCCCCATAACCGTAACCCCACCCCCACACCCATCTTCATCTTCTTCAAGCTTTGTTCTTCATAATCAAGCTCCATTTCAAGCATATTTCAAGTTGGTGTGAAGATACAAAGGGTTTCCAAGGTACTTTCAAGTGATTTCAAGCTCCCTATCATCAAAATCTCATCCAACAACTTACTTGAATCTTGAAGGTATAACATTTATGTTTAAATCATACTCTTGATTCTTGGTTGTTCTTGATGATTTGAAGTTTCTCTTGAATCTTGGAATTTTCACAAACTTGAAATCTAAAAAGAAATGGGTCTTGATACAAAATAAAAATGGTGATGTATATGGGTGTATATAAACCGTACATATATATATGGGTGTATGAGTTTTGAGTTTGATTTCTTGATAAACACTTGTTTAGGATATTTGCTTGCATGTTTTAGTAACATTTAAGCGATTAACAGCATGCTGAGTAACATTTACAGCCAACTTCAGTTGGCTGTAAACGGACCGTTATAAATCGAAAAATCGATTTTCTGAAGTCTAAATTATATGTGTTCGAAAAACAAATCAAATGGCACTGGAATCATATTTTTTTGAGGTCGTTTACTATTTTTAAAGGTCCGTTTTGTACAGCAGCAAAAGCTGCGTTTTTATTGCAGAAAATGTGTGTTATGTTTTTCATCATAACTTGAAATCTGTGCCGAATTAGCTCATAAAATTTGTACTGTAGATGACCACTGATGTCGTTGTAATTCTCCCACTGGAATTTCATCAATCGGACTTACGATGAATTTTAAATGAATTATTCCGTGGACTGCAGTCAGAAAGTGACGAATCTGATTGCAGTCCGGTAATGATTTTTTATAAAATATTGGTAATGAATTGGATCCCGATATTTTTACACAATAATATTTCGTTTAAAACATTCTGTAAAAATTTGGGAATTTTTGGAGTAAGTTAACTATTTTATTAAAATTCCCGAAAACAACCCAGTTTTAAATGATAGTTAAAATGCAATGATTTTGATGATATATGCATGATATGATAAATGTTCAAATACATCAGCAAATAAACATGAATAAGTTGCATATTTGTTGCATTTAGATTCATATAAAATGATGTTGATATGATATTGTGCTTTAGGCACTTGTACATAAGAATACATGTTGATTTAAAGCCAAGAAAAGATAAAAAAAATGATGGTATGACAAAAGTGTTTTAGATCAGGTTATAAACACTAAAAAATAATCTTATTTGATATATTATAATGGCATGAAACTTTGACATAGGTTTGATAGCTTTGCATGTTGTACATATAGCTTAAAAAGTGGTAAAATATGTGAAATTTGCATGATTTATGTGCTATATGTGAGACCTGCACTATCATGAGTATAACCACTATTTTATTCAGTAAATAATATGGGTTATGTTAAAATATCAAGTCGTTTCGATTTGGGATGGTTAGGGTAACGTTTGATGCAAAACTATGCGGTAAAACGGTTAAAAATCGACTTTTCGGAGGATTTTTATAAAACTGTTTTAGATAAGTAAGTAAACTGATATTTTTGATATAAAAATAAGTATTTTAACTTATATTAAGTTTACTTGGTGTTTGGTTAGTCATACGTGACTTCCGACGCCCAAAAATGTTACCGAATCGCTAAAATAAGTGTTTTTCGACATACACTATAATGGGTTGTTCATGGGTAAATTTTATGTGTTACAATGTGTTATGTGTTTTATAAATGTGTGTGTGATGACATGTTAATACTTGACAAGATTATGTGTATTACGCTATTATTAGTATGTTACGTTTGAGTATATATATTACGACGCGCAAATTGTAGATATATTGCTTACAACATGATGAGAGTCACCAATAAAATCGTTCAAGTCGCAAGGTTCTTAAAATATGTATATGAACTCATATATATACATAAATACACCAATATAATAAAAAATAATAACTTTTCGATAAAATCTCAAAGTTATGTGAAAATTCTAAGTATCGGAGAAACTTAGGTATTTTTGTGGGTTTTTTATTATTAAATCGTTCTTATTTAATTTAGGACGAATAAACAATTTGAGGGATTGTGTTAACATATAAAAATGCACCCAAAGGTGAGTACATAGTCCCCACTTTTACGTTTTCAAATGTTTTGGGGTGATTCATATGTGCCTATTCACTATTTTCATGATTTCGACTATATGATTTCACATGCATAAGTACTATCTTTTGACGAATTGAACTATTATCTATTGTTTAAACGACTGATTTCCAAGGTTTGTTAGAACTAATTGTTTATTTATACTGTTATTTATACATTCATTAACAATGATCAAGCCGATTGGTAGTACGATATAGCGCTATAGGACTAGACACCCCATTCCTGTTGTATGGAATGTCAGAAACCAAATTTTATCCAAATAGAATTTGCCTTTGTGGTATTTCTATAGTCTCTAAAGTGTAGTTTGATGCACTAATATTTGAATGTATTGCTAAATCGCGATTTATGGTATATTTCGATATACTACCAACATGATACTGTTTGCTAAAGCATAATTTGATATGCTATTATTTACTAAAGTATAATTTGATATACTATGTACAAATCCAACATATATTTTGTTATTTACTAAAACATAGTTGATATGTTATTTACAAAACCAAAGTATACTTATGATATACTACCGAAAACTACTATTTTAACAACTAAAGTATATTTGATATACTATCTGTTTAACTGTTTTGAAACTAAAATATATTTTAATATAATACTTATCCGACTACCTTAAAACCAAGGTATATTTTTATGTATACTACAACTTTTATATCAATGCAAAGTGTTCTAGAAACCTGTCACACCCCGACCACGTAGAACATACAAAACGTGGCGGAAACGTCGGGGAGTGTTGTAACAGAATTAATGTTTCACAACCATGGAAATCGAAGTTTCGTTTTATTAATCAAACATGAAAGTTTACATAGTTTTAAACAAGAACCAAAGAGTACATAACATAAACTAACTAGTTCTTGTCTCGTTTTAAGTCACTAAGGCACAGGTCCGCCTAAGTATGTCTTGATAAGTCCTATGCATCATCTCCAGAAAACACATGTGAAAATAGGTACGTCAGCATAAAAATGCCTGTGAGATACATAGGTTTTGTGAAAACATAATTCATGACTTATATTTGAGAAAATGTTTAGTCATGAACCTTGTAATTTGTTTTGTCTTGTAAATCATATGAAAAACGATAAGATCAGATGATATGTATAAATAAGAGAATAATGTATGGTTAAATGAATAACCATGTAAAACGAGTTTGTATAAAATAAGTTGTTTGTAAATTAATGTCTTGTGAAAAGTATGTTATTTGTATAAAATGTTATATGTCCAAATTGAAATGATTCAAATAACGCTACGATATGTAATACCATACAATCACTTATATATAGGAAGTACCAGCGGCGTATCCACCATGCTTGTATCATATTACACACGCCTCGTTACTTAAATCACTTACTCAAACCAAACCACCAATGTAAATTGTTTATGTATAATCAAATGTCAAACTGTTATTGTGTAAACCATATCAAAAGTCTGTGTTTAATGTAAATCATGAATTGTGTATATCAATGTCAAAATGTTTATGTCTAATGTAAATCATGTAATGTGTATCCAAAAATGTCATGTATGGTACGTGAAATATATCAACTAAACCATATGTAAAATGCACAAAAACAAGGTATTGAAGTAAAACATGGTTTAAATCAAAGTTATGTTTTGTGGAACAAATGCATGCTTTACTGATACAAACATTTATGCGGTATTGTGAAAATGCATACATCCAAGCCTTGAGACTGTGGTGATAAACCCTTAAACAAATTAAAGGTTTATCTAAGTTATGTATATCGAATTCGGTCATTCCTTCCAATCCAAACAAACCCAGGATTTCAGGAACGGGAGTTGTCAATTCCTATGGTACCACTACCTACTAACGAACGGCGTAGCTAATGTTAATGAATGTATTGTTCCATTGTAAACAACCCAAATGTCATACCAAAATGTAAACATGTTATGAAAACAACTGTACTAAGTATGTACACAATGGACATACATAGCATGAAATGTAATGTGAAACAATGTACTAAGTACGCACACAATGGGCATACATAGCATAAAATGTAATGTAAAATAATGTACTAAGTATGCACACAATGGGCACACATAGCATAAAATGTAATGTAAACCAATGTACTAAGTACGCACACAATGGGCATACATAGCATGAAATGTAATGTAAAACAATGTACTAAGTATGCACACAATGGGCACACATAGCATAAAATGTAATGTAAACCAATGTACTAAGTACGCACACAATGGGCATACATAGCATGAAATGTAATGTAAAACAATGTACTAAGTACGCACACAATGGGCATACATAGCATGTAATGTAATGAAATCATGTACTATAATGTACTAACGAACATAGCAGGTATATGATGTGAAAACATGGAAAGCATGAAAGTAACAAGTAGGCACATGTGTTTCACCCCAAAATGTTTGGAAAATAGTAAAAGAGGGGTTCTATGTACTCACTTGAGATTGCTCAGAAGTCCTAAGATAACCACCAAGCAATGCTAGAGATCACGGAATCAAACGGCACCTAATATAGGTAACTATGTTAATAAACCGGCCCTAATATCGGAGGATCGGATAGAATGAGGGTTCGTAAACCAAACGAGTATGGAGACTCGTGTAATATGGTTTAACAAAGCCCACATACTAAAACGAAACTTAACCTAAGTGTTTGTGACCCTTTACGACCCGTTTAGGTAGCTTATGCTACTTTAACGCGTCGTTCGCGTGAAACGCGTTCGGACCGCCTAACTAGTCCTATGACAAGTAATATATGCCTTAACATGTCTAATATTGTTTTCAAATCAGTTTAGATGTCAAAAGTTATGTTACATATGTTTAAAATGTATTTTGGCATCAAAGGGGTATTTTGGTAATTTACCTAAGGCATATAAACTACCTATCATACAACTAACTACACGTCGTGACCATAAGGTATAACCTTGGAAGGTTATTCCCTATATACTATGGTCACCTAATGTGTTTGGTCGGATCCTAATGATCGACCAAATGGGTCGGGTTCGAAGGTATAAGCGATTTATTAGATCGCTTACCCTTACGACCCTAGACAACGTGGTAATCATTAGGCATAGTCACAAGGGACTATAACCATCGTGATTACAATCACGTTGCGAAGTTCAAACGAACTTCGCATTGACCATAAACTGGTCAACGCAGAAAGTCAAACAAAGTTTGACTTTCGGACTCGAAAAGCAATAAAAGAACGAAGGAACACTTACAAAGGGTCCCCGAATGCTAATCTAGATCAAAATAGCTCAGGTATGAAACAAAGGTTTCAACTTAGAGCACATAAGATCAGATTCTTGTGAGGAAAAGTGAAGGGTGGAGGTGGGTAATTATAGTTTTTGGTTCACCGTTAGGATCATTTCTTGGAAAAGGGGGCACGATCTAAGCCGTACACTTGTTGGAAAGTTGTGGTAACTCATTTGCCATCCACCATAAGAGTTTGACACTTGGCACTTGGCCTTTGGAGAGTGTTAAGGGCTGTTAAAAGCTGAAAAAAAATGTTTTGCTGCATCTGGCCCCTACTTAAGGACCTAGTTTGGCAGATTTACAGTTTCAGTCCTTGCAACCTCAAAACTTGGTTTTCGATGCGTTTTTTTGACACGTTTAAGCCCCGTTAACCCCATTTCAAAGCTCTAAAATGAAGTTAAAGTATAGGGAACTTAAAATGTGTTCAAAAATATCTCGGGTGTCGGTTCGTTTAGCCGTACGGTTACGTTGTTCGGTTAATTACGACGGAATGCGCATAAGCGCGAAAAATGATCCAAATGGCGTGACGAATGGATTTTTCTTATGCCAAACACTAAAATAAAATATTTTAGTGCTTACATAAAATTTTGGATGTCCGGATGTATTCAGAACGTAAGTTATGCGCGAAAATGCAAACTTGTGCACTTTTTGACGCTTTTAGTCCCTGAATGACCCCAAAAGTTTATTTTAGCATACCGAACCCCTCAAAGCCTATTTCTAAGATATGTAAAGGATATTTATGGTATGTTTAACTTATGGTCATGTTCCGGAATGTTCGTTACAGTTCAAATTGGCATACTTTCACAGTTTGTCAAGTTTAGTCCCTGTAAGCGAATTAACTTGTTTTTGCCATACCAAAGCCTTCAAAACTTATTTCTAAGTTATGTAAAGGTTATTTAAGGTATGTTAAGTATATTTGACTATTCCGGAGTGTTCGTTGCATTAAACTGGTTATATTTACGCATCAGTGCGCGTATAACCTTCCAGAAAGCGATTTAGAGCTTGAAATCGAACAAGGGTCGATATGTGCAAAAGATACACATATTTATACAGATCCCAAGTATGAAATACAATATTTCATTGGCTTGGTATTTGTTTGATGGTTGAAGTGACACAGGTGTCACAGTCTCCCCTACTTTAGGAAATTTCGTCCCGAAATTTATTTGTAGGAGCATGTCTGTGACTTTGTGTTAAATAACCATCAAGGATAAGGCATATCCTGATATTCCTCTTTAATGAACATTTTCAGAAATGGAAATGAAGGAAGAATCAGTGATATTCATTTCCTTCGATGGAAAATTTTCAGAAACGAAAAATACACGGGATGAGTTATTTTTCTTAATGGGTATCCTTCAGAAACGAAAATGAACGGAACGAGTCATTTTCCACAATTCCTCCAGAAACGAAAATGAACGGAATGAGTCATTTTCCACAATTTCTTCAGGAATGAAAATGAACGGAATGAGTCATTTTCCACGATTTCTTCAGGAATGAAAATGAACGGAATGAGTCATTTTCCACAATTTCTTCAGAAACGAAAATGAACGGAATGAGTCATTTTCCATGATTTCTTCAGGAACGAAAATGAACGGAATGAGTCATTTTCCACAATTTATTCAGAAACGAAAATGAACGGAATGCGTCATTTTCCATGATTTCTTCAGGAACGAAAATGAACGGAATGAGTCATTTTCCATGATTTCTTCAGGAACGAAAATGAACGGAATGAGTCATTTTCCACAATTTCTTCAGAAACGAAAATGAACGGAATGAGTCATTTTCCCCAATTTCTTCAGAAACAAAAATGAACGAATCAACTCTAGACACATGACAAAACTCGCTGTGGTTTCTGTGCACTGAATTCCATAATTATGTATGCATCCATAATTACGTAATTCCTTGCATAGTCCGCACAGTTTGTCTTGTAATGTTTAGGGGAGGAAAATCAAACCTGTGATGAGTGTGACTGGACTACCATGGGGTCCTTTTAATTAGATCAACAGATGATCTTGTTAATTAGGCCACCAAGGAGTCCTTTCAGCTATATCATCACATGATGTTCCTAATAAGATTTTTGGATCAATCTGTTTAACTAGACCACTCAAGGGGTCTAATTATGGAGTAGTACTTTATAATCCAAGGGACTTACTACAACGTAGTAGTCCATTAAGGATTTTATGTAGTACATTTGGGTATCCTACAACGAATCTCTCATATGAAGATACGAAAGGTTCTACGAGGATTTGGATAGCAAAACTTGGATCACACAAAAACATAAAAAGGAACACATAAGCACATAATCACATAGTTGTTTATCTTGGTTATTAATTTGTTATCGATTGAGAATGGATATGGAAACCAGTCGATGGGCTACAATGTCCTCTGGGATCTATCTGAAAAGATAGGAAGATCTCCCAAATATTCGATTTTTTTTCTCAAAGAAACGTAATATTCGAATTAAGGAACATAACAATTTTAGGATTTACGGAAATACCCTTAGGTACCCTATTAAGGATTTATAGTGGTACTTTGGGTATTCGTCCAGTGTTGTAACTTACGCCTTGTACTTCGTTTCCTTGGAAGAAACGGGTACTTAGGATTTTCGTGGAAAACGCAAGAGATCATAAAATAGAAAAAAAATTATTTGGGGGTAGTTTGCTTTTCAAGGAATACGATTCCTTGATTGTCGGTATTGTAAGGGATATGTTGTTTATACATAAAACCTCATAAATACATTGAAATGTAAATAAAAGATTTATTTATAAACAATGATAACAACTGTTTCATGGACCTTGACAACAAAAGAAAATAATACATAAGACATGATTATTTCTAAGGGTGTTGTCTTCTAGTCGGTTAGATGCTCATCCCTGCGCTGGATTAGCATTAGCAAGCTTTGGGCAATTTCTTCGGAAATGACCCATCTCGCCACAATTGTAGCAAGAACCTGGTGGAAAGCGAGCTTGAGCAGGATTGTTGTCAGCTTGATTTGGTGCAACTTCAGCTCGGCAAACTTTTGCTGTATGACCTTTACGTCCACAAATTTGGCATTCGCGGCACTTCACATTAACATGATGATGAAGTTTACATTGGTTGCACAAGGGTGAAGTTCCATTATATGGCTTCCTAGCAGGGGGTTGAGCTGGTTGGTTGGGGACGGCTTGATCATTGTGAGTAACCATGGCGAAGTTCTGAGAAGCCTTTCGCTTCTTTGACTGCTTAGGGGATCCAGTCTGTTCATCCATGGTCTTTGATTCCTCGATTGGCTTCTTGTCACCCTTTCGAAAAAGTTTACGTTTCCTGATCTGAGATTCAGTCAAGGTTGCAGATAGCTCAATGGCCTGCCTAACCGTAGTGGGGTTACTACCAGTAACAATGTCCTGAACTGAGTCAGGGAGGCCATCAATGTACTTTTCGATTGCTTTATCCAACGGCGTGACCATGTTTGGGCATAACAGACTTAACTCCTCATAACGGTCCGTGTAGGCTCGATGCTCACCGCTATCTTGCTTCAAACCATCAAACTCTCTTTCCAATGCTCGCAGTTCATGACGAGGACAAAACTCCCTCATCATAAGAGCTCTAAGTTCAGCCCATGTCTGTGCTAGAGCAACTTCTGCCCCCAAGATCTCTCATAAACCCGTTCCACCACGTAAGGGCCCTCTTCTGGAACACACTCGAAGAAAACTCGACCTTGCGATTGTCAGGACACTGCACGTGGCGAAAAGTATTCTCAATGCTCTCGAACCATTGAAGAAGCCCAGTCGCTCCCTCAGAACCACTAAACTTGAGTGGTTTAGCCGAGTAAAAACTCTTGAAATTGCATGGACCATTGTTGTTGTTGTTGGCTTGGTTCCATTGAGCAAAGAGGTTTGGGAATTGAGCAGCCATTTGCTGTGTAATAATTTCTGCCAGTTCGGCAGTCGCTATCTGGTTTTCGCGTCGAGGAGGCATTCTAAAAGAGGAAACATGAAAGGAAACGAGTGAGAGAATTAGACGAAAAGAATGAGATGAAACAAATCTGATGAAAGCAAGGATAGTGGTCATTTGTTTGTTACTACAAAGCAACAAATGACCCCGGTGATTAATCAAAGTAAATAGGTCAAAAATAATGTATCGCGAAGACATGCTCGCCTATAAGTGGACACTCATCCCAAGAATTCCCAGGTAAGCACAACTGGTCTCGCGTCTGATGAGATATATACGAAGTGCTTGCCTAGACAGAAAACCCAGAATACAGGCATTCACCCTTCCAGTTTGCACGTGTTCACATTATTTAAAACCCAAAACCTTGACGAGATTTTGAAAATTCAAAGGGGTTCAAAACCATATAACAGAGGGTTCAAAACCTTACAATAGAGGGTTCAAAACCTAGTAATCAATCATCCTAGAACAGATGATTAGTTTTCAAAGCGGTTTTGAAATTTATGTTCTTGTTGTGGTCGTCGCCTAAGGATAGGTGACGGTATTGTTTTATGACTAAACGCAAGTAAACTCGCGTTAGGGTCCTAGAAAGGTTATAGACTAGGTCAAAGCATTACTAATAACCTAATTCCCTATAACCATTGGCTCTGATACCATCTTGTCTGTCACACCCCGACCACGTAGAACATACAAAACGTGGCGGAAACGTCGGGGAGTGTTGTAACAGAATTAATGTTTCACAACCATGGAAATCGAAGTTTCGTTTTATTAATCAAACATGAAAGTTTACATTGTTTTAAACAAGAACCAAAGAGTACATAACATAAATTAACTAGTTCTTGTCTCGTTTTAAGTCACTAAGGCACAGGTCCGCCTAAGTATGTCTTGATAAGTCCTATGCATCATCTCCTGAAAACACATGTGAAAATAGGTACGTCAGCATAAAAATGCCTGTGAGATACATAGGTTTTGTGAAAACATAATTCATGACTTATATTTGAGAAAATGTTTAGTCATGAACCTTGTAATTTGCTTTGTCTTGTAAATCATATGAAAAACGATAAGATCAGATGATATGTATAAATAAGAGAATAATGTATGGTTAAATGAATAACCATGTAAAATGAGTTTGTACAAAATAAGTTGTTTGTAAATTAATGTCTTGTGAAAAGTATGTTATTTGTATAAAATGTTATATGTCCAAATTGAAATGATTCAAATAACGCTACGATATGTAATACCATACAATCACTTATATATAGGAAGTACCAGCGGCGTATCCACCATGCTTGTATCATATTACACACGCCTCGTTACTTAAATCACTTACTCAAACCAAACCACCAATGTAAATTGTTTATGTATAATCAAATGTCAAACTGTTATTGTGTAAACCATATCAAAAGTCTGTGTTTAATGTAAATCATGAATTGTGTATATCAATGTCAAAATGTTTATGTCTAATGTAAATCATGTAATGTGTATCCAAAAATGTCATGTATGGTACGTGAAATATATCAACTAAACCATATGTAAAATGCACAAAAACAAGGTATTGAAGTAAAACATGGTTTAAATCAAAGTTATGTTTTGTGGAACAAATGCATGCTTTACTGATACAAACATTTATGTGGTATTGTGAAAATACATACATCCAAGCCTTGAGACTGTGGTGATAAACCCTTAAACAAATTAAAGGTTTATCTAAGTTATGTATATCGAATTCGGTCATTCCTTCCAATCCAAACAAACCCAGGATTTCAGGAACGGGAGTTGTCAATTCCTATGGTACCACTACCTACTAACGAACGGCGTAGCTAATGTTAATGAATGTATTGTTCCATTGTAAACAACCCAAATGTCATACCAAAATGTAAACATGTTATGAAAACAACTGTACTAAGTATGCACACAATGGACATACATAGCATGAAATGTAATGTGAAACAATGTACTAAGTACGCACACAATGGGCATACATAGCATAAAATGTAATGTAAAACAATGTACTAAGTATGCACACAATGGGCACACATAGCATAAAATGTAATGTAAACCAATGTACTAAGTACGCTCACAATGGGCATACATAGCATGAAATGTAATGTAAAACAATGTACTAAGTATGCACACAATGGGCACACATAGCATAAAATGTAATGTAAACCAATGTACTAAGTACGCACATAATGGGCATACATAGCATGAAATGTAATGTAAAACAATGTACTAAGTACGCACACAATGGGCATACATAGCATGTAATGTAATGAAATCATGTACTATAATGTACTAACGAACATAGCAGGTATTTGATGTGAAAACATGGAAAGCATGAAAGTAACAAGTAGGCACATGTGTTTCACCCCAAAATGTTTGGAAAACAGTAAAAGAGGGGTTCTATGTACTCACTTGAGATTGCTCAGAAGTCCTAAGATAACCACCAAGCAATGCTAGAGATCACGGAATCAAACGGCACCTAATATTGGTAACTATGTTAATAAACCGGCCCTAATATCGGAGGATCGGATAGAATGAGGGTTCGTAAACCAAACGAGTATGGAGACTCGTGTAATATGGTTTAACAAAGCCCACATACTAAAACGAAACTTAACCTAAGTGTTTGTGACCCTTTACGACCCGTTTAGGTAGCTTATGCTACTTTAACGCGTCGTTCGCGTGAAACGCGTTCGGACCGCCTAACTAGTCCTATGACAAGTAATATATGCCTTAACATGTCTAATATTGTTGTCAAATTAGTTTAGATGTCAAAAGTTATGTTACATGTGTTTAAAATGTATTTTGGCATCAAAGGGGTATTTTGGTAATTTACCTAAGGCATATAAACTACCTATCATACAACTAACTACACGTCGTGACCATAAGGTATAACCTTGGAAGGTTATTCCCTATATACTATGGTCACCTAATGTGTTTGGTCGGATCCAAATGATCGACCAAATGGGTCGGGTTCGAAGGTATAAGCGATTTATTAGATCGCTTACCCTTACGACCCTAGACAACGTGGTAATCATTAGGCATAGTCACAAGGGACTATAACCATCGTGATTACAATCACGTTGCGAAGTTCAAACGAACTTCTCATTGACCATAAACTGGTCAACGCAGAAAGTCAAACAAAGTTTGACTTTCAGACTCGAAAAGCAATAAAAGAACGAAGGAACACTTACAAAGGGTCCCCGAATGCTAATCTAGATCAAAATAGCTCAGGTATGAAACAAAGGTTTCAACTTAGAGCACATAAGATCAGATTCTTGTGAGGAAAAGTGAAGGGTGGAGGTGGGTATTTATAGTTTTCGGTTCATCGTTAGGATCATTTCTTGGAAAAGGGGGCACGATCTAAGCCGTACACTTGTTGGAAAGTTGTGGTAACTCATTTGCCATCCACCATAAGAGTTTGACACTTGGCACTTGGCCTTTGGAGAGTGTTAAGGGCTGTTAAAAGCTGAAAAAAAACGTTTTGTGGCATCTGGCCCCTACTTAAGGACCTAGTTTGGCAGATTTACAGTTTCAGTCCCTGCAACCTCAAAACTTGGTTTTCGATGCGTTTTTTTGACATGTTTAAGCCCCGTTAACCCCATTTCAAAGCTCTAAAATGAAGTTAAAGTATAGGGAACTTAAAATGTGTTCAAAAATATCTCGGGTGTCGGTTCGTTTAGCCGTACGGTTACGTTGTTCGGTTAATTACGACGGAATGCGCATAAGCGCGAAAAATGATCCAAATGGCGTGAAGAATGGATTTTTCTTATGCCAAACACTAAAATAAAATATTTTAGTGCTTACATAAATTTTTGGATGTCCGGATGTATTCAGAACGTAAGTTATGCGCGAAAATGCAAACTTGTGCACTTTTTGACGCTTTTAGTCCCTGAATGACCCCAAAAGTTTATTTTAGCATACCGAACCCCTCAAAGCCTATTTATAAGCTATGTAAAGGATATTTATGGTATGTTTAACTTATGGTCATGTTCCGGAATGTTCGTTACAGTTCAAATTGGCATACTTTCACAGTTTGTCAAGTTTAGTCCCTGTAAGCGAATTAACTTGTTTTTGCCATACCAAAGCCTTCAAAACTTATTTCTAAGTTATGTAAAGGTTATTTAAGGTATGTTAAGTATATTTGACTATTCCGGAGTGTTCGTTGCATTAAACTGGTTATATTTACGCATCAGTGCGCGTATAACCTTCCAGAAAGCGATTTAGAGCTTGAAATCGAACAAGGGTCGATATGTGCAAAAGATACACATATTTATATAGATCCCAAGTATGAAATACAATATTTCATTGGCTTGGTATTTGTTTGATGGTTGAAGTGACACAGGTGTCACAAAACCAAACTTTTATCAAGGATTCATGGCTACTTTTATAAACATATAATCTTTTCTTATATGATCCAAAGCCATGAATCTAATTCACAAAACCTATGTTACTCACAGTCATTTTTATGCTGACGTATTTACTTTCACATATGTTTCAGGTTTTATTTCATGACGAATGTTGATTGCTTTACATAGGATGGACATGGGACTTAGTAATTATAAAAACATGAACGGCAATTGTACTGTTTGTTGATCAAATTCCAAGACAATGTAATTTTTTATGTTATAAAACAATATTCTAAATTCCATGTGTTGTGAAACAATGATTCTGTTACAACACTCCCCGACGTTTCCGCCACGATTTGTTGTTTAACGTGGTCGGGGTGTGACAGAAGAGTTGGTATCAGAGCTCATGGTTATAGTGAAATAGGTTATTAGTAAAATTTTGACCTAGACTATAACCTTCCTAGGACCCTAACATAAGTTACCTTGTGTTTAGATCTTAAAACATTACTATCACCTATCCTTAGGTGATTACCAAAATAAGTACACAAATCTCAATTCCATTTGAAAATCGATCATCTATCCTTAGATGATTAGTTTTTAGGCTTTACGCCTTTAAAGTTTTCAAATCTCGTCAAAGTTTGAGTCTTAATAATGTGAACACGTGCAATCCGGAAGTGTGGGTGCCTGTACCCTGAGTTTTCTGTCTAAGGCTAGAGTGTTCGTACAAATCCACATAATCGGACCAGTCACTCTTGTCACACCCGCTCGTAGCGGAAACGCAAGGTGTGATCTGTATGGTTTTCATTGCATAAATATCGATGTACATGAACAAACTATATGAATAAAACATACTCCATTGCCATTGCCATTACATAAGTGTTTCCCAAAAGAATGCAACATAAGTTGAACGTATTGGTTACAAACCATCAAATGAAAATAAGTTGTCATCGTTTTATATATAAAAATGTAAGTCTTAAAATGTCAAGGCTTTGACCACTATATCACCGCAAAGAGGCGGTATATAACGGGCAAACCCTTCAAATGGTGGCATGGAGTCTTGATACTTGCTTTCCTTGACTGAAATGTCTGCCAGGTCCACTAATTTCCTGAAATACATGTTAAGTTTGAAAACATCAACAAAAGTTGAGCGAGTTCATGCAGTTTAGTTGTATGAGATGTATCTGAAAAATGTGAGTTGTATAAACTGTATCTGTAAAATGTGAGTTGTATAAACTGTATCTGTATGAATGATGTATAAACCGTATCCACAACATGTGAATTGTATAAAATGTATCTGTATGTATGATGTATAAACTGTATCTGTATGAATGATGTATAAACTGTATCCACAACATGTGAATTGTATAAAATGTATCTGTATGTATGATGTAGTATGTAAAGCGTCAATGAAATCGTTGATCATTAATGTTTCGCGAGGACATTAATATGTGTGCCGAATTAGGAAGCAATCCAACCCTAGACGATTTTATGTCGATTCCTATCGACTGGGACACAAACGCACTCTTCTGTATGGGTTCACGACCAAGAGTGGGGCTCGCCAAAACCCATTAGATCTAACCCCTTGTACCTAGGTCCAAACTGGATTAATGGTGCTTATAGTATGGCCCTAATTCGCACATGATCTATGGTGTTTCATTACCTAACTTTAACATACTCTGAACATGTATCTTCCCCGATAGTTGTAAAGTTGTAAAACATTTAAATGAATAGGGGAACATGAACTCACTGTATTGCGTCCTGAAAATAGATGTAAATAAGATCTCACGTGCGGTCGTCCTGAATAGCGTGGCGACCTACAAACGTTCTTATTTTTGTTAGACACTTCGGTCTTTGAAAAGAACTTAAGTACAAGTCTTGTGTCTTGAGTATATGTAAGACTTGTATGTCTTTACTGTTCGTTAACTGTGTATTCGATGAATGAGTTGTATAGTCGGATCTCGTCCGCTGAATCTCGTGTCTTGTATGTATCACTTGTATAGTTGTGTTTCCAATAATAGTATCATTGGGCCAAGCCCATGTTTTCAAGTTATTGGGCTTAAATAGTGCTGGGCCTTAAATAGTGTTGGGCCTCAATAGTGTTGGGCCTCAAATAGTGTTGGGCTTCAATAGTGTTGGGCCTCAAATAGTGTTGGGCTTCAATAGTGTTGGGCCTCAAATAGTGTTGGGCCTCAAATAGTGTTGGGCCTCAATAGTGTTGGGCTTCAATAGTGTTGGGCCTCAAATAGTGTTGGGCTTCAATAGTGTTGGACCTCAAATAGTGTTGGGCTTCAATAGTGTTGGGCCTCAAATAGTGTTGGGCCTCAAATAGTGTTGGGCCTCAATAGTGTTGGGCTTCAATAGTGTTGGGCTTCAATAGTATTGGGCTTAATGTTATTGGGCCTTGGCCCATATGTTTGGTATTGGGCTTAGCCCATGTGTTTTGATAAGCCCATTATGAAATTAAGCCCATTTATATAAACATAGCCCATTTGTATAAAATAGCCCACTAGTAATTATAAGTCTTTCATTTTTATAAAAACATTTTTATAAAAATTTACTAAGTATACTTTTTAGTAAATAAAAACATAATAGTTTTTATAAGTCTCAAGATGTCCGAATTTTGTTAATGGTAACGTAATTTGTGTCCGCGTCGAAAGGTCGCCTAAGCATCGTAGTAACTTCTCCGAATGGCGATATGTTCATAGATTCGCCCGTCGTCCGTTTTGACCATAATTGGTGTCCGATTATTCGGGTCGTCCGTAACCCGTTTTAAGGCAAAATTATATGAAGTCTCGTAGGACTTTTGTTATAAAGTGCTTTGAGTTAAATGTGACATTAGATACATATTCCTACTTTGATATATATAACTAATACCATCAAATAATCACATAGCACATAAGTTGTTAAATCACCAAATATATATTTTCTAAAAAAATATATATTTATAACTAACTTTGTTTTTATAAAAAGAATTCTTTATATCTTTTTAAATCTTGTAAGGGTTTAGCCAAATATGATGGTTTTTGTTAACATAATGATTTATAAAAAAAATGGCCATATAACCCTTGTATTAATCCTTTAGCCATGTTTAAATAACATATCATTTTCTTTTCCAAAACATCAACAATTTACTCAACATCTTCACTAAAAACTTATGAGACTTTTATAACATGAAATTATCAAGATGATATCCAAATCATGTAGGGTTTTAACCATGATTATTTCATATGCTAACAAGTTCAAAAACCAAGTTTAATTTTAGTTTTAACAACTTTTATAAAAATCTCTAGTTGTATGTTACTTTTTATAATCTTGTGAGAGTATTGTTTTTAACCAAAAACTTTATATATTTTCACAAGATCAATAGTTATGATCATCCATTAATCCTTTATGTTAAAAACCCTTTAACATAAACATGCATAATTTTTAGATCATAACTTATAACATCTTCTAATAATTTATTTGCATCATAAACATCATAACAAGACTAAATAAGCATATATCAAGTCTTAGATCATAATATAAACAATCATAATTATATCATGATTTTTATTCTTTGCTTCTTTGTATTTTCTTCATGTATATTATGTATGATTTTCTTGGTTATTATTAGCAATAATAACAATCATAAACTTAATACTTTTGTAAAAAAAAAATAGATAAAGAAGCTTACTTCTAGCACTAGGCTAGGGATGATCTTAGAAGATTATAAGAACTAAGAAGATGATAATCTTGATGGTAGAACACTTTTGTATGGATGAAAACCCTTCCTTTTACTTCCAAAAGCTTTAGATCACCTTATGTTACTTGGAAATCCATGTTGATCATGAAGGAGATGATAAAAATAAATGGGTTTTTGGATGGTGTTCTTGGTGAAAATATGAAGATTGAAAGAGTTCTTATGTGTGTGAAAGATAAGGTGAAAAGTGATGATAATGTGGTTAGTAAATAATAAGACTAAGTGTTATAATCATTCACCAATTACATCCACTTGCAAAATGTGAAAATATCTAGTTACTTAGTTAGTAAGTTGTTAATTAATCACCAACATCATCCACTTGTAACACCACTTGTAATTATAGAAAATATCTAGTTATTTTGCATGTGAAATATGGGTGTGGGACCCACATAAAACGTTCACACATGGGGGGGGGGGGGTCTTGAATTGTTGAAATGTTATTAAGTGTGTAAAGTGTTAGAAACTTTTAGCAAAGTTTAGGTGTTTTGGTGTTTAAATGTTTCAAGTGTATAAATGTGTTAAGAAGGTGTTAAGTGACCATTACAAGTCTAATATGATCTAAATAATATTAGATGGTCACTAAAAAAAAGATCCGACATTGTTCGGATATTCGTTTCGAATTGTTTCGGTTAGACGTTATTTGAACGCTAAGTTGTGTAACTTGTATGAATTGATGTAGTTATTGGTTCGGATGATACCCGAAAGTATCCTCATATGAATTATATGTTAAATAATATTTTTACATGTCGTAAAAATATTACAAAACTGATTTCTGCAGAATTTCTGCGGAAAAGTGTAGAAATCGTCTCTTTTAGTGCTTTTCGGCAGTTTTCGGTGCTACCGGACATTGGTAGTATATTAAACCAAACCCTTGCATTCCCATATAGGGTTTAATATATAATTGATGTTGGACTATCGTCCGAGTCCTAAAGATGTCAATTTAGATGTTTTCTGCGGATCCGGAGTTTTCGTCAGCACTCTAGTTCACTAGGCACTACTCTAGTTGTTTCGGTGAATTGTTTGCACTATTTCAAATGTACCCAATAAAAGTGAATCATGTGCATCATAATTGAATATTCCATAAGTATTCTAAGATGTATATTATGTAGTACGCAGTTCAAGTATTCGAAATGCATAAAAATGTAGCTAAAGTGAGTACTTTAAGTGTAAGAAAGTTACCGAAAAGTGGCAGTTGTCACATTCTCCCCCTGTTATTGAGAATTTCGTCCCGAAATTCAAGCTGAGTCATCCTATACAGGAGACTACTCGAACAGGTGAGAGTATTTGGCTTTGATTTAATGTTCACGTTCCCAAGTATACTCGGGTCCGTGTCGAGAGTTCCAACGTACATTTTAATAATTTGATACGACTCCTCCATGATTTCTAGACTTTACAGTCCATGACTTCAACAGGTTCTTTAGTGAATTGGAGTTTGTCGTCAATGTGAATAGAATGATAACGGTTGCTTGTGTTGGACTCTTTTTAAGATTCGACACATGAAACGTGTCGTGCATACTGTTAAGTTCATCTGGTAACTTCAACTTGTAGGCAACAGTGCCAATCTTTTCTAAGATTTCAAATGGTCCAATGTAACGTGGGTTAAGCTTTCCACGTTTACCAAACCTTGATACGCCCTTCCAAGGCGAGACTTTCAACAAGACTTTGTCTCCAACCCCGAAAGATAATGGTTTTTGTCTTTTATCTGCGTAGCATTTTTGTCGATCGCGAGCCGTCTTGATACGGTCTCGGGTCTGAAAGATTTTATTTGTAGTCTCATGGACTAATTCATGACCGATTAGTTGTTTATCGCTCGCTACCGCCCAACATAGCGGAGAGCGACACTTTCGACCATAAAGAGCTTCAAACGGTGCAGCTTGTATAGTAGTATTGTAGCTGTTATTGTAGGAAAACTCAACTAAAGGTAGATGAGTATCCCAATTGCCGCCTAAATCCATAACACATGCGCGAAACATATATTCGAGTGTTTGGATTGTCCGTTCGCTCTGGCCGTCAGTTTATGGATGAAAGGCCGTACTTGGATTCAAATGAGATCCAAAGGCCTGTTGAAATAATTCCCAAATTCTAGAAATAAAACGATCGTCTCGGTCTGAATTGATTGAAATAAGCACTCCATGACGAGCCACTATTTCTTTGAGATAGAGTTCCGCTAGTTTTTCAGAATTATCCTTCTACCAAATCGGTAAGAAGTGCGTGGACTTTGTTAGTCTATCGATGATTACACATATCATGTAGTGACCTCTTGAGGTCCTGAGTAACTTCGTAATGAAGTACATCGATATTTGTTCCCATTACCAACCGGGAATCTCGGGTTGTTGTAACAAGTCCGAGGGATTTTGCTATTCGACTTTGACTTTCGCGCAAGTCAAGCATTCTCCGATATAAGTCGCGATATCACTTTTGAGGTTAGGCCACCAGTAGTATTCTTTTGCTACTTAGGCCTATGTGCTTCCTCAAAATATCATCTCGAAGGCCGCCAAAGAATAGAACCCAATTTCGACTCATAAGGTATAAAGTTCCATCTTCTTTACACTAATTGTTTCTTCATGCCTCGAAGTGTTTCTGCTTGAATATGCTCTTCCTTGAGCGCTTGTGAATCATCTTCTCTAATGCTTGAACTCTCAGTGTTCTAACTCGTTCCTTGCGGCTCAAGGCATCTGCTACCACATTTGCCTTGCCCGGATGGTACTTTATTTCACAATCATAGTCGTTCAACAATTCAAAAAAACATCGTTGACGTATATTTAATTCTTTTTGGTTGAATATGTGTTGAAGACTTTTATGATTCGTGAAAATATTGCATTGAGTACCATATAGATAATGTCGCCATAATTTTTAAAGCGAATACCACCGCGCCTAACTCAAGGTCGCGTGTGGTATAGTTCTTCTCGTGAACTTTTTAATTGGCACGACGTGTACACAATAACTTTTTCACGTTGCACGAGTACGCAACCCAATCCATGATGCGAAGCATCATAGTCTACAACAGAGTCATCGGTATCGTCGGATAATGATAAGATTGTAAAATGATATGCACCAATCTTAAGAATAAGTTGTAAGGCTATATCTTGTTTTTCGATTTGGGGCGAATTTATTGTCTTTAACAACTCTAAAATGGTTCTCATATGTTGCTCATGTTCATCAGTCGATCGAGAGTATATCAAAATGTCGTCAATAAACACTATGACGAATTTGTCAAGATACGGCTCCAGGTACCAAGTCGATGTGAAACTCGACTTGTTGATATGGCGGTAGTCCTGGAAAGACTTCAGGAAATTATTTTTATCAAAAGAATATTTGTTAGCTGTGGCCCAACGGCCTTCTTGTCTACAACAAGTGCTAGATAGGCAATACAACCTTTCCGTAAGCACTTATGTGCTTTCATGCCATTGATGATCCGCAATGAGGTGTCGCGCTTCTCTCCATGTATCACAAGTGTCTCTTCGTTCAGTAGTGGTAGACGAATTATCTTCTCGTGACGTAAGACTTTGGCTAGGTTATCGGATAACCAATCCATGTCAGCCACTACTTCGAAACTACTCAACTGAACAGGGAAGAGATCGATATTGAATTTCAGCTCTAGACTTGACTAGTTTACTTTTTGCCAATTCTATAGAATGAGGAGACGTCTAGCTTACTTGACTCTAGGCCAAGTACATTTTAAATTCTGTGTGGCGAGGACCTCACTGTATAGTTTTAGAAACCCTATGTTTAAATGTAGGATAACCCAATCCATATGTTTAGATGTAGGATAACCCAATCCCTAATTGTAGCTAGGACAATCCCGTCCCTAGCCATGAAACTCATGTATGTGAAATGTTGAGATGAAGCTAAAATTGCCAATTGTATAAAATAACATAGATGTGAAATGTTGACGAATAGGATACATACCGGTGGCCCTTAATGATTTGATATGTCTCAGCTAATTCCCCATTAGCTAACTTGATATAGTAATGTGTGTCCAACATGACTCTAATTCGAGTATATGTATAACAACTAAAGACACTAGATAAGCTTGGTGTTGGTATTAATAGAATTGATACATGATGATAGTAGAGTGTAAGTACTCATGACTCCATAGGGATTTTGTGGAGTATTCATAGTTCTAGCCACACACACACTTATTCACTAGCTTGATCCATTCTTAAGTATTATCGTCTTGCTTGTCTTTGTTTTGTGCTCGGTCTTAGCACACTGCTATTCTTGGCGCTTTTGCTATTGCCCTCATGATGAATGTCTCACTTGTCGCATTTAGGATTTCGACAAGTTACCAGCATACATCCTGGTACCAAAATCGTTTATGGCAGCAGTTGCCTTCATTTCTCTCATGGCGAGAGTTATTGTTTGAGTGATTGAGGTAGGGAGGGATGATGCGGTTATGCTTCGGATCTCCGAGGCTAAACCTAAAATATATCACTTAGTGTGTTTGAATTCGGGTGTTTCCCAGTATGGAACAACCCTTGAGATATCGTGAAAGCATCAAGTGTAACCAACAACATTGGCTCCAGTTATGATCGAGTTCTTTTATAAAATCATATGAAAATAGATATGAAAATCAGATGATATAAAAGAATGATGTATGGTTAAATAAGTAACCAATAAAATGTAGTGTATAAATATATCATGTCTTGAAATAGAATATTATGTCTTGTGTAGAGGATGTCGCGTCTTGTGCAAAAATGTCATGTCTTGTCTTTGTCGAAGAGATTTGAATAACACCACGATATGCAATATAACATAAGCACTTATATATAGGAAGTACCAACGGCGTATCCACCATGCTTTTATTATATTACACATGTCTCATCCCTTACAAATAACCACCAAAAATGTCTTGTGTAAACCAACATCAAATGATATGTATAACAATGTCTTGCGTAACAATGTCATGTATAAACCATGTCTTGTGTAAAAGCAATAGTTTTCAACACATATCTTTTATCTTAAACAATTGATTCTTTTGGCGCCATGATCTTTTTAATACACACAATTAAAAGAATCTAGACATTTATTTGAATAAATAAAGTCTATCATGTGCCCAAGAATGAAGAATGCAATCAATCGGTCATGGAAACCTCAAGACCATATTGTGCATATATGTTTGAATAAATGATAATGTGGATAACCAAAACCAAAAGGTGTAATGCCTCTTGCATGTATCGGTCATACGTCTAAATGGAAAGAGAAATAATTCGTTGAGGAGGGGAAACCAACCAATGGTCTTCGTCCATATAATATGTATTCCCTACTCTATGGACCTCGATCGTCCTAAATAGAGAAAATCCTTTGTCTTACTTGTCCATGTGACAATTATGGTAATAGTGCTTGAGTTTCACGAGCTCTAGCAAGATTATTAGAATCTCCAAAAATGTAGAATAGAATGTAATGAGGGAGTTGCAGTATGGCGCATGCCGTACCATCCCTTGGAAAAAGACAAATGTCAAACGACGGAATTTATTGTATCACTTCCAATAAATATGATAAGGTGGAATATGATAAGGTAAGGTAAGGTAAAGTAGGATAAAGTGTCATAGACACCCTGGAACCAACCCATGTTCGAGAATTTCGAGAATGTTGAGGAAAATCCTCCATGAGTAGCTAACACGTTTTGTTTGTTTAAATGACTAGTCTCAACTGAATCGTGATATAGATCGAATGTTAGGTGTGAACAAATATGTGTCGTCTTCCCGTATTGTATTGTATTGTATTGTATTGTATTGTATTGTATTGTATTGTATTGTATTGTATTGTATTGTATTGTATTGTATTGTATTGTATTGTATTGTATTGTATTGTATTGTATTGTATTGTATTGTATTGTATTGTATTGTATTGTATTGTATTGTATTGTATTGTATTGTATTGTATTGTATTGTATTGTATTGTATTGTATTGTAGGGTGTTATACTAACCACCCCCAGTTCGTGTTCTACTAGATAGGAAGAATTGAATCTCAAGTAATAACTTAAGAATTTTGAATGAATAGTGATCATTAGCTTGACCCGCAGAGTCCACCAGAATTTCCATGCACTACAAGTTGTTATTACGTAGGCCTCCGTAATAATAAATTGTCTTGCATGGTCACCCTAGCGTTCTCTCGTACAAAGCTGCCGATCAATAAGAGAGGAAACGTTATTGTCAATATACCTTCAACATAGGAGGGACCTTTGTGATAGCTCACGTGTCAACGTTCGTTGTCATTACTCGCAGGACGGTACGACGTTAGATGAAATAGAAATGGAAAGAATCTGTAACAATAACAATTGAAGGGGCACCTTCAAGATGAGTACTTCATCTTCCTTGTAAGGACAAGAGTATATCCACTTTGATTAGTATGAGTCACATGGATCTCGTCCCACTAATGGAGTTGTTGTCCAAGGTTACCACCTTCGCCTCGTCGTCATTATCATGGTCAGGCATCTCAGCATTCGCGAGAAAGCAACCATATTTTACGGAATTAAGTTTAAGATTTCACTTAGGAATCATGTTCGCCATAAGCTCCGCAATAGACATGAGGTCGATATTTTCACCGTGTGAGTAAAGAATAATAATAGAGTTTGAAGTCGAAGGTATTTTGTTCTTGGCAAAATATTTCATGCAACATATATATGAACCACCTATATATATAATCATGTAAAATCCTATCAATCAAGGATTTCTATCTTGTATAGGCTGAACCAGTAAACTGTTTATAATGCATAAACTGATAATGTATGGTATTGTAGGCACATAGTCTATTAATGTATTGTGTCTGTTTCTCATAGACTTCACCCATGGAAATGTCCTCGCTTGATTTATGTGAAATGAATTTTTGTTGTAGTGGACCTTGAAAAAAAATGTTTATGCAATGAAAACCTTTTGACTTGTCCAATTTTATTTATAATCTGTTCAACATGAACAAGAGGTTTTCGTGAGAGATCCCTAGTGATTGTAGACTTAGACTCGAGAAAGAATCCTGGTTCACTACAATCGATGCTCTGATACCAATCTGTCACACCCGCTCGTAGCGGAAACGCAAGGTGTGATCTGTATGGTTTTCATTGCATAAATATCGATGTACATGAACAAACTATATGAATAAAACATACTCCATTGCCATTGCCATTACATAAGTGTTTCCCAAAAGAATGCAACATAAGTTGAACGTATTGGTTACAAACCATCAAATGAAAATAAGTTGTCATCGTTTTATATATAAAAATGTAAGTCTTAAAATGTCAAGGCTTTGACCACTATATCACCGCAAAGAGGCGGTATATAACGGGCAAACCCTTCAAATGGTGGCATGGAGTCTTGATACTTGCTTTCCTTGACTGAAATGTCTGCCAGGTCCACTAATTTCCTGAAATACATGTTAAGTTTGAAAACATCAACAAAAGTTGAGCGAGTTCATGCAGTTTAGTTGTATGAGATGTATCTGAAAAATGTGAGTTGTATAAACTGTATCTGTAAAATGTGAGTTGTATAAACTGTATCTGTATGAATGATGTATAAACCGTATCCACAACATGTGAATTGTATAAAATGTATCTGTATGTATGATGTATAAACTGTATCTGTATGAATGATGTATAAACTGTATCCACAACATGTGAATTGTATAAAATGTATCTGTATGTATGATGTAGTATGTAAAGCGTCAATGAAATCGTTGATCATTAATGTTTCACGAGGACATTAATATGTGTGCCGAATTAGGAAGCAATCCAACCCTAGACGATTTTATGTCGATTCCTATCGACTGGGACACAAACGCACTCTTCTGTATGGGTTCACGACCAAGAGTGGGGCTCGCCAAAACCCATTAGATCTAACCCCTTGTACCTAGGTCCAAACTGTGCTTATAGTATGGCCCTAATTCGCACATGATCTATGGTGTTTCATTACCTAACTTTAACATACTCTGAACATGTATCTTCCCCGATAGTTGTAAAGTTGTAAAACATTTAAATGAATAGGGGAACATGAACTCACTGTATTGCGTCCTGAAAATAGATGTAAATAAGATCTCACGTGCGGTCGTCCTGAATAGCGTGGCGACCTACAAACGTTCTTATTTTTGTTAGACACTTCGGTCTTTGAAAAGAACTTGAGTACAAGTCTTGTGTCTTGAGTATATGTAAGACTTGTATGTCTTTACTGTTCGTTAACTGTGTATTCGATGAATGAGTTGTATAGTCGGATCTCGTCCGCTGAATCTCGTGTCTTGTATGTATCACTTGTATAGTTGTGTTTCCAATAATAGTATCATTGGGCCAAGCCCATGTTTTCAAGTTATTGGGCTTAAATAGTGCTGGGCCTTAAATAGTGTTGGGCCTCAATAGTGTTGGGCCTCAAATAGTGTTGGGCTTCAATAGTGTTGGGCCTCAAATAGTGTTGGGCTTCAATAGTGTTGGGCCTCAAATAGTGTTGGGCCTCAAATAGTGTTGGGCCTCAATAGTGTTGGGCTTCAATAGTGTTGGGCCTCAAATAGTGTTGGGCTTCAATAGTGTTGGACCTCAAATAGTGTTGGGCTTCAATAGTGTTGGGCCTCAAATAGTGTTGGGCCTCAAATAGTGTTGGGCCTCAATAGTGTTGGGCTTCAATAGTGTTGGGCTTCAATAGTATTGGGCTTAATGTTATTGGGCCTTGGCCCATATGTTTGGTATTGGGCTTAGCCCATGTGTTTTGATAAGCCCATTATGAAATTAAGCCCATTTATATAAACATAGCCCATTTGTATAAAATAGCCCACTAGTAATTATAAGTCTTTCATTTTTATAAAAACATTTTTATAAAAATTTACTAAGTATACTTTTTAGTAAATAAAAACATAATAGTTTTTATAAGTCTCAAGATGTCCGAATTTTGTTAATGGTAACGTAATTTGTGTCCGCGTCGAAAGGTCGCCTAAGCATCGTAGTAACTTCTCCGAATGGCGATATGTTCATAGATTCGCCCGTCGTCCGTTTTGACCATAATTGGTGTCCGATTATTCGGGTCGTCCGTAACCCGTTTTAAGGCAAAATTATATGAAGTCTCGTAGGACTTTTGTTATAAAGTGCTTTGAGTTAAATGTGACATTAGATACATATTCCTACTTTGATATATATAACTAATACCATCAAATAATCACATAGCACATAAGTTGTTAAATCACCAAATATATATTTTCTAAAAAAATATATATTTATAACTAACTTTGTTTTTATAAAAAGAATTCTTTATATCTTTTTAAATCTTGTAAGGGTTTAGCCAAATATGATGGTTTTTGTTAACATAATGATTTATAAAAAAAAATGGCCATATAACCCTTGTATTAATCCTTTAGCCATGTTTAAATAACATATCATTTTCTTTTCCAAAACATCAACAATTTACTCAACATCTTCACTAAAAACTTATGAGACTTTTATAACATGAAATTATCAAGATGATATCCAAATCATGTAGGGTTTTAACCATGATTATTTCATATGCTAACAAGTTCAAAAACCAAGTTTAATTTTAGTTTTAACAACTTTTATAAAAATCTCTAGTTGTATGTTACTTTTTATAATCTTGTGAGAGTATTGTTTTTAACCAAAAACTTTATATATTTTCACAAGATCAATAGTTATGATCATCCATTAATCCTTTATGTTAAAAACCCTTTAACATAAACATGCATAATTTTTAGATCATAACTTATAACATCTTCTAATAATTTATTTGCATCATAAACATCATAACAAGACTAAATAAGCATATATCAAGTCTTAGATCATAATATAAACAATCATAATTATATCATGATTTTTATTCTTTGCTTCTTTGTATTTTCTTCATGTATATTATGTATGATTTTCTTGGTTATTATTAGCAATAATAACAATCATAAACTTAATACTTTTGTAAAAAAAAAAATAGATAAAGAAGCTTACTTCTAGCACTAGGCTAGGGATGATCTTAGAAGATTATAAGAACTAAGAAGATGATAATCTTGATGGTAGAACACTTTTGTATGGATGAAAACCCTTCCTTTTACTTCCAAAAGCTTTAGATCACCTTATGTTACTTGGAAATCCATGTTGATCATGAAGGAGATGATAAAAATAAATGGGTTTTTGGATGGTGTTCTTGGTGAAAATATGAAGATTGAAAGAGTTCTTATGTGTGTGAAAGATAAGGTGAAAAGTGATGATAATGTGGTTAGTAAATAATAAGACTAAGTGTTATAATCATTCACCAATTACATCCACTTGCAAAATGTGAAAATATCTAGTTACTTAGTTAGTAAGTTGTTAATTAATCACCAACATCATCCACTTGTAACACCACTTGTAATTATAGAAAATATCTAGTTATTTTGCATGTGAAATATGGGTGTGGGACCCACATAAAACGTTCACACATGGGGGGGGGGGGGGTCTTGAATTGTTGAAATGTTATTAAGTGTGTAAAGTGTTAGAAACTTTTAGCAAAGTTTAGGTGTTTTGGTGTTTAAATGTTTCAAGTGTATAAATGTGTTAAGAAGGTGTTAAGTGACCATTACAAGTCTAATATGATCTAAATAATATTAGATGGTCACTAAAAAAAAGATCCGACATTGTTCGGATATTCGTTTCGAATTGTTTCGGTTAGACGTTATTTGAACGCTAAGTTGTGTAACTTGTATGAATTGATGTAGTTATTGGTTCGGATGATACCCGAAAGTATCCTCATATGAATTATATGTTAAATAATATTTTTACATGTCGTAAAAATATTACAAAACTGATTTCTGCAGAATTTCTGCGGAAAAGTGTAGAAATCGTCTCTTTTAGTGCTTTTCGGCAGTTTTCGGTGCTACCGGACATTGGTAGTATATTAAACCAAACCCTTGCATTCCCATATAGGGTTTAATATATAATTGATGTTGGACTATCGTCCGAGTCCTAAAGATGTCAATTTAGATGTTTTCTGCGGATCCGGAGTTTTCGTCAGCACTCTAGTTCACTAGGCACTACTCTAGTTGTTTCGGTGAATTGTTTGCACTATTTCAAATGTACCCAATAAAAGTGAATCATGTGCATCATAATTGAATATTCCATAAGTATTCTAAGATGTATATTATGTAGTACGCAGTTCGAGTATTCGAAATGCATAAAAATATAGCTAAAGTGAGTACTTTAAGTGTAAGAAAGTTACCGAAAAGTGGCAGTTGTCACAACTCTTACCTGGGAACTCTTGGGTTGAGTGTCCACTTATAGGCTAAAGCATGTCTTCATTATGCATTATGTAGACCTATTTACTTTGATTAGTCACTGTGTTGTTTGTTTGTTTTAAGTAACGAACAAATGACCACCTTCCTTCGTTTTGTCGATGTTTTCAATACTCCTTTTGATTGTTCTATGTCAATCTCACACATTTCCTTGTGTTCCCTTTTCTTTTAGATGCCTCCTCGACGTGATCAAACTCAAGACGCCGCAATGGCAGCCTTGATCACTCAGCAAATCACTGCTGTACTCCCGAACCTAGTTACCCAGTTAAACCAAGCAAACAACAACAACACACCTATTCCGTGCAATTTTAAGACATTCAACTCTGCTAAACCTTTGAATTTTTCTGGGACTCAAGGAGCAACCACGCTCCTGCAATGGTTTGAAAGTTTGGAGAGCACATTCAGACATGTGCAATGTCCGAATGAGCGTAAGGTTGAGTTTGCATCCAGTGTGTTCGAGAAGCGTGCTCTTACATGGTGGAACGGTGTGATGCGTGGTAGGGGTGCCGATGTGGCACTAGCTCAAACTTGGGAGGAGCTTCGAGCTCTAATGATGAAGGAGTTCTGTCCTCGTCATGAGCTTAGAGCGTTGGAAAGAGAATTTGATGATTTGAAGCAAGGCAGTGGTGAACATCGAGCCTATACTGATCGTTATGAGGAACTGAGCCTGTTATGTCCTGCTATGGTTACGCCGGTGGAGAAGGCGATTGAAAAGTACATTGATGGTCTTCCTGACCTAGTTCAGGATATCGTTACTGGTAGCAATCCTACTACCGTCAGACAGGCCATTGAATTGTCTGCTACCCTGACTGAATCCCAGATCAGGAAAGGTAAGCTTTTTCAAAAGGGCGACCCGAAACCATCTGACAAGTCTGCACAAGATGAACCAAAGGATAAACAGGTCGAGACATCCAAGAAGAAAAAGCGCAAGGCTTCACAAAACTTTGCCGTAGTTGCTCAGAATAATCAGGCTGCACCAAACCAGCCAGCACAACCTCGTACAAAGAAAAACTATGTTGGTATTGCACCTTTGTACAACAAATGCAACCGTCATCATCTGGAGCAAGTACAGTGTCACAAATGTACCCACTGTGGGCGATTGGGACATTTGGTCAACACCTGCCGTTATGCTAACCAAGCTGCTGCAAATCCTGCTGTTGTTCAAGCACAGTTCCCTCCTGGGTCGTGTTATAACTGTGGTGACCTTACTCACTACCGAAACAATTGCCCAAGACTTGTTAACGCAAACCCAGCGCGTGGACGAGTGTTCAACATAAACGAGGCAAACACGAACGACAATGTAGCTATGAACAATTAGTCTTTTGTTTTCCTTGTATGTTATCTTTTGGATGTTTGAATCGACTCAGTTGATACATAAATAAAATTTGTTGTTTCAATTTTATTTTACGAAACTGATACGATTGTGTGTGTACAACCCTACGATGCCGACACCAAGGAACCATGTTCCTTACAAAACAAACTACTTGTGTGATTCTTTCATTTTACGATCACTCGTGATCTCCCCAAAAATCCTAAGTACTCGTTTCTTTTAAGAAACAAAGTACAAGGTACAAGTTACAAATTCTCAAACAGATACTTGAAATACCATTTCAAATCTTTGATTTGATATCTAAAGGTACTTTCATGAGTCCTTAAGTGGATTCATTGCGTGCTCTAATACGAATGTTACGATACGACCAAGACAAAGTCAAATCCTTATAAAATCTTCCTATCTTCATAGTTAGATTCTTGGGATGTTTTGAGTACCAATGGAAGTCCTCGATTGGATTTCTGGTGTACTTTAAATGCATTAATTCAAGTTAATGAACGAGCTAATAACTAAGTTAACAACTATGCGATTATGTGTTTATGTGTGATTCTAAAGCTCGCTATCTAAGTCCTAGTAGAATCTTCCATATTTTCATATGTTGGATTCTTAGAAGGATACTCAAAGTACTATGTTAAATTCCTTAAGGGGCTTTTCTATGCAAATAGTAAGAACCTTGGATTCCAAAGTGCTATTTCAAAACGATTATATGATTCAATAAAAAGACCCATTAATGGTCTATTTAAAGAGATCTTAAAGAGATCGTACGACGGTCTAGTTAAGGAGATCATGTGTTGATCTAGTTAAAAAAAAAAAGATCGTTCGTTGAGCTAGTTAAAAAGATCCTTTGGTGGTCTAGTCAAATCACTTCATGTTTATTCGATTGAATTTCCTCTACGCATTATGAAATGAACTGTGCGGACTGTGCAAGGAATTACGTAATTATGGATGCATACATAATTATGGAATTCAGTGCACAGAAACCACAACAAGTTTTGTCATGTGTAAGACCTATAGTGATGAGAATAACGAAACGGGAACAATGTAGAAAGGGGCATGGTGGATACACCGCTGGTACTTCCTATATATAAGTGTTCCTTATTACATTGCGAACGTAGCGTTATTTAAGTTACTAGAAGTCCTGAACCTTGACCAATGTCATTTTATCTTTCACTCTCCAATTCCGATTTCAAACACACATAAGTTTCCTATGACAGTCTTCATAAGAAACGTTCTTTTGTCCATAGTTCGAAACTCCATGTTTTGTTACTACAAGGACTTCACTTTGACAGTTGACAAATTCGCTAAGAATCCAAACATGGCCCAGAGTTTTACTTAGGGTTCGAGGGATTCATACGAAAGCGAAACCATCACAGTTTCCTTCAGAAGTTTCCCCTAAAATCAAATTTCGGGACGAAATTTCCAAAAGTAGGGGAGACTGTGACATCTGTGCATTTTAACCCTTGTACTGTTCCGAACAACTTTGGGTTTAATGAAATATGACGTTTTAATTTCAATATTTGTTTAAATATTTGTGACATTAGTACGTTTTCAATCATTGTTCAATTCCGAACTCACAAACCTGTTCTGGAAGTGGAATCATAAACCGTTACGTAAACATAATCAGTTTAACGCGACGTACACTCCGGAACTGTGACATAAGCCAAACATACCCTAAATACATTTTACATAACTTAGAAATAAGGTTCGAAGGATTCGGTATGGCAAAAACATGTTTATTTGAACTAAAGAACTAATTGCGACAAAATTGCGAAACGAACGTTGGTGACCGCTCGGATAATATTTAAACCCCAAAAATATTCTGTTATGATTAAAATTTTATTTTAATTAGGTTCGTGTTGAAAAATAAATTAAAACGCTTAAAAACGTTATTTTTCAAGTTTAAGCACGTACCGAGTGTTACTGCGCAACACAGTGCTTATACTGCAAAACGCAGACAACACAGCCAGTCTCGGCAACTGAAATTTATTTCAGTAATATTTTGGCGAGTCTATTTTTATAGAACAATAAAAATAATTTAGAACGCCATAAACCGGGATTTAAACGCTAGATAAAATACCCGGTATCCAGTTAAATACTTGTTTTATCTTATTTACCAACCAAAATTACACTCTACCCCCCCCCCCCCCCTTCTCAAATTCACGGTTACAATATATGGGGACCCCACCAAATTTTTCTAGATCTTGCAAATATTTTAATTGATCTTGTTTATCCTTACTTGACACTTGTTCATGCATGCTCATTTATAAATCTTTCAATATCTTATATAATCTACATAAATCCTTCCAATATCAACCAACACTCAAATCCTTCACTCTCTCTCTCCCCATAACCGTAACCCCACCCCCACACCCATCTTCATCTTCTTCAAGCTTTGTTCTTCATAATCAAGCTCCATTTCAAGCATATTTCAAGTTGGTGTGAAGATACAAAGGGTTTCCAAGGTGCTTTCAAGTGATTTCAAGCTCCCTATCATCAAAATCTCATCCAAAAACTTACTTGAATCTTGAAGGTATAACATTTATATTTAAATCATACTCTTGATTCTTGGTTGTTCTTGATGATTTGAAGTTTCTCTTGAATCTTGGAATTTTCACAAACTTGAAATCTAAAAAGAAATGGGTCTTGATACAAAATAAAAATGGTGATGTATATGGGTGTATATAAACCGTACATATATATATATATATATATATATATATATATATATATATATATATATATATGGGTGTATGAATTTTGAGTTTGATTTCTTGATAAACACTTGTTTAGGATATTTGCTTGCATGTTTTAGTAACATTTAAGCGATTAACAGCATGCTGAGTAACATTTACAGCCAACTTCAGTTGGCTGTAAACGGACCGTTATAAATCGAAAAATCGATTTTCTGAAGTCTAAATTATATGTTTTTGAAAAACGAATCAAATGGCACTTGAATCATATTTTTTTCGAGGTCGTTTACTATTTTTAAAGGTCCATTTTGTACAGCAGCAAAAGTTGTGTTTTTACTGCAGAAAATGTGTGTTATGTTTTTCGCATTAACTTGAAATCTGTGTAGAATTAGCTCATGAAATTTGTACTGTAGATGACCACTGATGTCATTGTAATTCTCCCACTGGAATTTCATCAATCGGACTTACGTTGAATTTTAAATGAATTATTCCGTGGACTGCAGTCAGAAAGTGACGAATCTGATTGCAGTCCGGTAAATGATTTTTTATAAAATATTGGTAATGAATTGGATCCCGATATTTTTACACAATAATATTTGGATCGTTTAAAACATTCTGTAAAAATTTGGGAATTTTTGGAGTAAGTTAACTATTTTATTAAAATTCCCGAAAACAGCCCTGTTTTGAATGATAGTTAAAATGCAAGGGTTTTGATGATATATGCATGATATGATAAATGTTCAAATACATCAGCAAATAAACATGAATAAGTTGCATATTTGTTGCATTTAGATTCATATAAAATGATGTTGATATGATAGTGTGCTTTAGACACTTGTACATAAGAATACATGTTGATTTAAAGCTCAAGAAATGATAAAAAAAAATGATGGTATGACAAAAGTGTTTTAGATCAGGTTATAAACACTAAAAAATAATCTTATTTGATATATTATAATGGCATGAAACTTTGACATAGGTTTGATAGCTTTGCATGTTGTACATATAGCTTAAAAAGTGGTAAAATATGTGAAATTTGCATGATTTATGTGCTATATGTGAGACCTGCACTATCATGAGTATAACCACTATTTTATTCAGTAAATAATATGGGTTATGTTAAAATATCAAGTCGTTTCGATTTGGGATGGTTAGGGTAACGTTTGATGCAAAACTATGCGGTAAAACGGTTAAAAATCGACTTTTCGGAGGATTTTTATAAAACTGTTTTAGATAAGTAAGTAAACTGATATTTTTGATATAAAAATAAGTATTTTAACTTATATTAAGTTTACTTGGTGTTTGGTTAGTCATACGTGACTTCCGACGCCCAAAAATGTTACCGAATCGCTAAAATAAGTGTTTTTCGACATACACTATAATGGGTTGTTCATGGGTAAATTTTATGTGTTACAATGTGTTATGTGTTTTATAAATGTGTGTGTGATGACATGTTAATACTTGACAAGATTATGTGTATTACGCTATTATTAGTATGTTACGTTTGAGTATATATATTACGACGCGCAAATCGTAGATATATTGCTTACAACATGATGAGAGTCACCAATAAAATCGTTCAAGTCGCAAGGTTCTTAAAATATGTATATGAACTCATATATATACATAAATACACCAATATAATCAAAAATAATAACTTTTCGAGAAAATCTCAAAGTTATGTGAAAATTCTAAGTATCGGAGAAACTTAGGTATTTTTGTGGGTTTTTTATTATTAAATCGTTCTTATTTAATTTAGGACGAATAAACAATTTGAGGGATTGTGTTAACATATAAAAATGCACCCAAAGGT
Source organism: Helianthus tuberosus (assembly GCA_030545235.1). Taxonomy (NCBI): domain Eukaryota; kingdom Viridiplantae; phylum Streptophyta; class Magnoliopsida; order Asterales; family Asteraceae; genus Helianthus; species Helianthus tuberosus. The sequence goes on from CM060393.1 coordinate 153,569,067, forward strand.
GAGTACATAGTCCCCACTTTTACGTTTTCAAATGTTTTGGGGTGATTCATATGTGCCTATTCACTATTTTCATGATTTCGACTATATGATTTCACATGCATAAGTACTATCTTTTGACGAATTGAACTATTATCTATTGTTTAAATGACTGATTTCCAAGGTTTGTTAGAACTAATTGTTTATTTATACTGTTATTTATACATTCATTAACAATGATCAAGCCGATTGGTAGTACGATATAGCGCTATAGGACTAGACACCCCATTCCTGTTGTATGGAATGTCAGAAACCAAATTTTATCCAAATAGAATTTGCCTTTGTGGTATTTCTATAGTCTCTAAAGTGTAGTTTGATGCACTAATATTTGAATGTATTGCTAAATCGCGATTTATGGTATATTTCGATATACTACCAACATGATACTGTTTGCTAAAGCATAATTTGATATGCTATTATTTACTAAAGTATAATTTGATATACTATGTACAAATCCAACATATATTTTGTTATTTACTAAAACATAGTTGATATGTTATTTACAAAACCAAAGTATACTTATGATATACTACCGAAAACTACTATTTTAACAACTAAAGTATATTTGATATACTATCTGTTTAACTGTTTTGAAACTAAAATATATTTTAATATATTACTTATCCGACTACCTTAAAACCAAGGTATATTTTTATGTATACTACAACTTTTATATCAATGCAAAGTGTTCTAGAAACCAAACTTTTATCAAGGATTCATGGCTACTTTTATAAACATATAATCTTTTCTTATATGATCCAAAGCCATGAATCTAATTCACAAAACCTATGTTTCAGGCATTTTTATGCTGACGTATTTACTTTCACATATGTTTCAGGTTTTATTTCGTGACGACTGTTGATTGCTTTACATAGGATGGACATGGGACTTAGTAATTATAAAAACATGAACGGAAATTATACTGTTTGTTGATCAAATTCCAAGATAAAGTAACTTTTTATGTAATAAAACAATATTCTAAATTCCATGCGTTGTGAAACAATGATTCTGTTACAACACTCCCCGACGTTTCCGCCACGATTTGTTGTTTTACATGGTCGGGGTGTGGCAAAAGGGATATATGGGCACTTTGCCCAAATGTGATGCGTGTCAGTCACATCACAATGGACGATGCCGAGTTGGAAAATGTGAATCTTGTGGAAGAGTTGGTCACTCGAAAGAAACATGTTGGGTTGGTACTGGCCGTGGTGGTCAAAGGGGTTTTGGTAACAACAACCGCGGAGGTAATGGGAATGGAAACCGCCCGCAAGGGAATAATGGGGGTAACGGAATTCGTGGTAACTTTGCGAATCAAGCTGGAAATGGAAACCGTGGGGCGAATAACGCTCAAGGTGGTATTGGGAACGGTAATGGTCGAGGACCAGGTTGTTTCAATTGTGGAGACGTGGGGCATTTCAAGAGAGAGTGCCCAAGGCTGAATCAAGCACAAGGAAGAGTCTTTAACATCGGTGCGAGGGAAGCTCGCCAAGATCCAAATGTAGTTACTGGTACGTTCCCTATCAATCAACGCTTTGCATCTGTACTATTTGATACTGGTGCCGATTATAGTTTTGTATCGCTAGAATTTAAGAATGTACTTGGGTTGGTAACCAGTAAGTTAGACGTTCCATATTCGATAGAACTAGCTAATGGGAAGCTAGTAGAAGCAAATGAAGTTATTAGGGGTTGCGTAATAGAACTGGGTGAGCACGAGTTTACGCTGGATCTGCTACCAGTCGAGTTGGGAAGCTTCGACGTGGTAGTGGGGATGGATTTGTTGTTGAACAACCGAGCAGAGATTGTATGTCACGAGAAGATCATTCGCATTCCGATGGCGAATGGAGAAACAATTGTGGTACATGGAGAGAAGCGCGATACGCCCCTAAGAATCATTAGTTGTTTGAAGGCTCGAAAGTGTTTGCAGAAAGGATGTGTTTCTTTCTTGGCACACATTGTGGATAAAGAAGCCGCTGAGCCAAAGATAGAAGACATTCCAGTCATGAAGGAATATCCTGAAGTCTTTCCCGAAGACTTGCCAGGATTGCCGCCGCAGTGACAAGTCGAGTTCCACATTGACTTAGTTCCAGGCGCTGCGCCTGTGGCTAAGGCACCTTATCGACTTACGCCTTCAGAAATGCAAGAACTGTCAACGCAACTCCAGGAGCTATTGGATAAGGGATTTATCAGACCAAGCTTCTCACCTTGGGGAGCTCCAGTTTTGTTTGTCAAAAAGAAAGATGGTAGTTTCCGCATGTGTATCGACTACCGCGAGCTTAACAAGTTGACTATCAAGAATAGATATCCTTTGCCAAGGATTGATGACCTGTTCAATCAACTACAAGGTTCGAGTTGTTACTCAAAGATCGATCTTCGATCAGGTTATCACCAGTTAAGAATACAAGAAGAAAGTATACCAAAGACTGCCTTCAGAACTCGCTATGGACACCACGAGTTCCTGGTTATGCCATTTGGGTTGACGAACACGCCAGCAGTATTCATGGATGTGATGAATAGAGTCTGCAAGCCCTATCTTGATAAGTTTGTGATTGTGTTTATTGATGACATTTTGATCTACTTGAAGACGAAGGAAGAACATGAGCAACATCTAAGGGCTATCTTAGAGCTGCTCAAGAAAGAGAAGTTGTACGCGAAGTTCTCGAAGTGCGAATTTTGGCTGCGCGAGGTTCAGTTCCTTGGCCATGTAGTAAATGGAAATGGAATCCATGTGGATCCCACAAAGATCGAGGCGATCAAGAATTGGGAGACTCCAAAGACGCCAACCGAGATTCGACAATTCCTAGGTTTGGCAGGATACTACCGCAGATTCATTGAGGATTTCTTGAAAATCGCTCAACCTTTGACCTCCCTTACGCAGAAAGACAAGAAGTACGAATGGGGAGACAAGCAAGAAGAAGCATTTCAGTTGTTGAAAAACAAGCTTTGCGATGCACCGATATTATCCCTACCCGAAGGCACTGACGACTTCGTGGTATATTACGACGCCTCGCGTCAGGGTTTAGGCTGCGTGCTGATGCTGCGACAGAAAGTTATAGCTTATGCTTCGCGCCAGTTGAAGGTTCATGAGAAGAACTACACCACGCATGACTTGGAGTTAGGCGCAGTGGTGTTTGCTTTAAAAATCTGGCGACATTATTTGTATGGCACGCGATGCACAATCTTCACTGACCACAAGAGCTTGCAGCATATATTCGATCAGAAAGAGCTTAACATGAGACAGTGCCGATGGGTAGCATTGTTGAACGATTATGATTGTGAAATCAAGTATCACCCAGGGAAGGCAAATGTAGTCGCAGATGCCTTGAGTCGAAAAGAAAGAATCAAGCCTATAAGGGTTCGAGCTTTGGAAATGATTGTCCAAACGGATCTCTCATTGTGCATTCGTACTGCGCAGAGAGAAGCTCTTAAAAAGGAAAACCTGGTGAATGAATATCTCTGTGGGATGGAGAAACAGTTGGTACCAAACGATGATGGAACGTTGTGTTTCTTGGGAAGAATTTGGGTTCCTCTCTTCGGTGGTTTAAGAGACGTTATTTTTTATGAAGCTCACAAGTCACGGTACTCGATCCATCCAGGATTGGATAAAATGTACCAGGATTTAAAGGATTTCTATTGGTGGCCGAGATTAAAAGGTGATGTTGCAATGTATGTTGGCAAATGTCTGACTTGTGTCAAGGTGAAGGCCGAATATCAGAAACCTTCAGGTCTTCTGCAACAACCAGAGATACCCATGTGGAAATAGGAGCAGATTTCAATGGACTTTATAACGAAATTGCCAAGAACACCCAGAGGTCACGATACGATTTGGGTAATCGTAGACCGTCTGACCAAATCTGCACACTTTTTGCCAATCAAGGAGAAAGACAATACAAGCAAGCTTGCTGAGCTATACCTGAGAGAGATAGTTGCATGGCATGGAGTGCCTCTCTCGATTATCTCTGATAGAGACGGAAGGTTTGTATCAAGGATTTGGCAATCCTTCCAAGAAGCCTTTGGTTCTCAGTTGAATCTGAGTACTGCATTCCATCAACAGACAGATGGCCAGAGCGAACGAACGATCCAAACATTGGAGGATATGTTACGAGCTTGCGTGATGGATTTGGGTGGCAGTTGGAACACTCACTTACCCTTGGTAGAATTCTCATACAACAACAGCTACCATGCGAGTATCCAAGATGCACCATTTGAAGCTCTCTATGGACGCAAGTGTCGATCACCGTTATGCTAGGCAGACGCGGGTAATAGATAGCTTGTTGGTCCTGAATTGGTTCAAGAGACGACTGATAAGATTACACAAATCCGAGAGCACATAAAGGCGGCTCGTGATCGACAAAAGAGTTACGCGGACCGAAGAAGGAAACCATTGGAGTTTGCAGTAGGAGATATGGTTTTGTTAAAGGTTTCACCCTGGAAGGGTGTACCACGCTTCGGGAAGCGTGGGAAGTTGAACCCGAGATACATTGGACCGTTCAGAATCCTGGAGAGGATTGGTCTTGTAGCTTACAAGTTGGATCTACCCGAAGAACTGAATGGCGTTCATGATACATTTCATGTATCTAACCTAAAAAAGAGTCCAACTCAAGAAACAGTTGTCATACCTGCCGACGAAGTCCATATTGACGACACACTCCACTTTAATGAAGAACCTGTTGAGGTTACTGATTGGAAGGTTAACAAGAAGCGACGGAGTAGTGTTAAACTCGTCAAGGTTCGTTGGAACTCGCGACACGGCCCAGAGTTTACTTGGGAGCGTGAGGATCGCATGAAAGAAAAATACCCACATTTGTTCCCCAAGACCCCTGCAACTAGTAGCAGAACTAAAATTTCAGGACGAAATTTTCTTAACAGGGGGAGAATGTGACAACCCTCATAAATCCAGGTATCCGTACAATTAATTAATATTAATTAAGTGCTTACTGACTGTGCTGAATTACTTAACTGCTTTCTGATTACTGCATCATACTTACATGTGCATCACATATTACATAATGTCACCTCATTATCACATACAAACTACATTGACATACTTGATGCACAAAGCACAGTTAGCACAGTTAACTGATAAAGCGGGAATATGCTGGCGAAGTTCAGTACTTAGACAGACAGTGTTTTGAAGCCCAGTATGAGCCAGGGATAAGGTACTACACTAGTATGGTGTGTAGGGAAGTAAGGACCATAAAACTGCGTCACTAGGTGATAGTTTAAGTGCCGGGAAGTGCCTAAAACCCACTTATAGTGCAGAATTCTGCATTTTTCAGCAAAATTCAGCTTTTTAACAAGCTAGTTACATGCAGAAATTTGACTAAATGGTCCTGAATGCTTTCCTAAGTGTCGGGAATTAAAAGTGTCACAAAAAGTAACATAAAGATCATTAAACGGAATAGCTTGACACTTTAACGAACCGGTATCTAACCGAACAACCGGACATTACCCGGAACATCAAAATATTGCTAGAAGCATTGTTTTATTATTTCTTGGCTAGTTATGATCCCCGAACACCCTAACACACTATATAATGTGCCATACACATAAAACACTAGACTTTACACTTAACACCCTAACTAACTAACATCTTTTACCATCAAAAATTACAATTACCCCCCCCCCATCATTTACGGCCCAAGGGAGGACCCCACACCTCACTCAAAGATTCCATTCTATATTTTATTTGATCTTTGCTTGATGGAGTGAACATAATATTGAGTAGGAAGATTATAAGTATGGTTCATGATTTCACAAGATTATTTCATTTCAACACTTCCACACTTCACCACTCCATCTTTCTCACTCTCTCCTCTCCCTCTCGGCCCTAGGTAGTGCCACCACCACCACCACCATGCAACCACCATCCATTCATTCCATACACTCTCAAGGTTGTTAGAAGGTGATTCATGAAGCTTGGTGCTTGTAGAACTTGAAGAACCTTCATCACTTGCTTTTATCGTCCATCTTTGTCACCTTCATTCTCTTGTGTTCTTCCCTAGCCTTTGAGCTAGTTGTAAGCTTCTTGTTACTAGTTTTTACTTCTAATTTTGATTTGTTAAAAGATGTATTATGTTATAACCCTAAAAGACATAATCTTGAATCATGAACTTGAAGCTTAAAAATGATGAAATCTTGTTGAAATAATGTTAATTGAAGCATGCATGACACTTGATTATTATTTACTTGAGATTATGATGTTGATCATCATAAGGAGCTTGCTAGATTGTGATTAAACACATGATCTAGCAAGTTAGAGGATGATTATGTGTTAACCCAAGAAGATCATCCTCACTTATAAACATGAACTTGAAAATAGGATGATTTCTTGAAAAATAGTAAATAAAGTGAGCTAGTAATCTTATGAATCTAAGACTCATGAATGATTTTCCAAGAAAACCAAGTTTAAAATATGATTTTTAGTAGAACTTGATTCTTACTTAAATGTACACTATTTTTGGTGATAAAATAAGTGTAAGAGCACTTTATTTACAAGAAGAGTTCAAAAGAATAATTTTTAGAAGGATCATCTAACAAGTTGTAAACACCTAGTTTCTTTGAGAATGAGATTTTTAAAGAAGTAAACACACTTTAGAGGGTAACTAAACCCACTAAACATGCTACCAAGTTACTACAAGTTTTTAATAAAAGATCAAGTTCATGATGTTATGAAAATTGTATAGTTTTTGCACTTGAGAAGTGTAAGTTGTTTAATGATTAATTATTGATTGTTGTGATGATTTTTGAAAAGAAAATGATATGCTTATATAGCAAGGACACCTCCGTTTTTAGGGGAAACTATGGCAAAATTTTCTGAAAATATAAACACTTAGAAAAATATTTTCTAACAAGTATTTACAAGTATATTTTGATCATAAGTTTTCGATATAAACCTTGCCATAATTTTTGTAACAAAAATACAAATATTGGAGGTTGGGTTTTATAAATAAAAATGGGTAAACATATATATTTAGAATATATATACATATTAAGACACTTGTGTGATTATTTGTTTACTCGGTGAAATAATTATATTATTTTAGGGTAAAATAATATAACTTAACAAGTACCGTGAAATTACCATCCAAAACAATACCGTTACATATGTATTTTTGGTAAATATTATTGTGGATACAAACGGAATGAAAGTATGATTTTATTTATTATTACAAGTTATATCATACTTTGACAAAAGGGAAAATATTATTTTTGGGGAAGTTAAAATATATTTTCTTAGTATATTAGAAGATATATGATTTTTGGGAAAAATATATATTTTCTGGACAATACATTATTTTTGGGAATAAAATATGTTATTATATATTTTCTAAGTGAGACTTGAAAATATATTTTGGAGTTATACAAATACAATGATACGAAAATACATGTATAAAATACCCCATCATTGGGAAGGAAATACGAAGTTAAATACTTGAGAAGTATTAATACAGAGATATTGTTTAAACAATTATTCCAAAACGAAATATAATTTAAAGTTAAAATAAATTATTTTAACAAGTAATTATAACTTGGAATAAAATTGAGAACATAAGAAACGTAACTCAAAACGTAAATACTAAGCAAAGGCACGGCCCGTTCGTCTAATAGACGTTAGTACACTGTAGGTAGTCGTGTTCGTTGAGGAGATTGGGTTACGCTTCTGAAGACGCATTACTGTGAGTTCATGTCCCCCTTTTCTTTAAACTGTTTTGTTTATTTACTTCGGGGGTGAAATACATGTTACAAAGGGATTACTTACAATACATTTGGTATGGTTAGCCTAGGAAAGAACCATAGATCATGTGATTGGGTAGGCGTATACTTGAGGCCATCAATCCTCTTGTAGGACCGAGGGGCATAAGTGATAGATCTATTTGGGTGTAGCGAGCCCACACCCATGAGGCCAGGGTGGCCCATAGTGGTGACTATGTCTTCCTGCCGGAGGCCCGGTACAACTGTGCTAGGTTTGAGTCTTCCTACACCGTCACACATATCAGTGGCCTTGCAAACCATTGGTGATCTTTTCCTTGTTTGCTATCATACCGGGACTTTCATACATACAATGAATACAAAGGTTTTATACATACTCACGAACACATGAACTCGCTCAACTTTTTGTTGATATTTTTAAACTATATGTATTTCAGGGAACTAAGGGATCTGGCAGGTATATGCATGTGTTTCAAGCTGCATATAAATAAAAGATGTCATTCGGGGTAGTAGAGTTTAGAAGATGTGTCCTATTCCTGGACGGGATACATGTTTCTAAACCCGGTTTTATTTAAAGTCTTTTGTGGAGTCTTTATGAACTCAGTTGAACATGTCATGGTTTGTAACTTAATTTGGCGTTGATGTTTTCAAGACAAGTGTGTTATGGTATTTTCTAAACTTATTAATGGATGAATATATTTTGGTTTTATCATATAGCATTGTTATGATTGAATGCTATGGTATTAAGAGGTCACATCAAATAACCACGCTTCCGCAAAAGTCAGGGTGTGACACCAAACATATTCAATTCCGTTCATTCTAGTAACATAATTCTACAACTAACACCATGACCTATGCTTAACAACCCAACATCATTCTAACTTCATCATGTTCTAATGATCTCATATGCTTCACATTTAGAGTACTTTTACTTATCAATTTTGATTAAGAAATTATTCAAACATGTAGTAAACATCATACCACTCCAACATAGAGTACAATATTCTAATGCATACTTTTACCAAATAACATGGCCAACCAAATCCTACATGAATTCCATCTAAAAATAGATTTCTCATGTTTATTTATCATCAAATACATCATATCCCCATATTATACGATTTCATCCATTACTTGCATACCATTTCATCTATTAATCTCACCTAGGCATTTCATCAAACACTTGGTGTGCATGCCACAATTTATGCATAATGTACAAGTGTTTCATGCTTTACTTCCTACTTCATGCTTTCATTCATCAATTAACTCAAAAACATCAACAAATTCATATCACATTCAATCTACCTAACAAGAACGCATTACATACACATAGCACAACAAGATTTGAACAAGGATTGGACATGGGTGACACACCCATGTCGCCATCTTCACCACTAGAAGTGGGTTTCACCTCCAAACATCAAATTACCCCAAACCACGCATAATCCATGTCTTATATGCTGATTCTAACACATACTCATACTCAATTTCATACAATTTCGCGATTTCTAACATAACCCACTTCGTGCATGATCACCAATCTAAATTTTAAGACATACCTTATGATCCCCTTGTAAAGGTGATCATTAATCCATGTTCTGTTGTGAATTTAAGCCTTGATTCACCCTTCAATTTGATGGTTTTAGTTGAGTTGGGGTTTTGGCTCTTTGGAGCTCCTGAACGTTCAAGAACACACACGAAGTGTGTGTTTGTGTGTGGTGATATTTCATTTTAATAACCCAACTTCCATCTTGTTCCATTTAGCCCCTCATGTTTGTCACTTAACATTATTTGCACTACTTTCGTCATTTAATACTTTTAAACACACACTTAACTAGGTTAAATAGCCTAGTTATTTATTTCATGCTAAGTCGTATAGGAACATATGACAAATATAAACATTCGGGTTTTTTTGGGTGTTACACACCCATTCGCAGTTACGAACCTGATTACTTCGGTTCGTAACCCAGTTTATAGGTATGTTTTGAAGATTTTATCTACTACGTTGGTGGGGCGGAAATCGGGGGGGGGGGGGAGAATAAGGTGAATTGGATCGAGTTGTTCATTCTCATGTGTCGGGTGGAGAACAGGGAGATGAACTTGGCTATGGTATTAGCGGACTCATTCAGTAGGGGTCGTCGAGGTGGTCATCGGGCTGGTTTGGCTATGGGCGCATATATTACTCGGATTGCACAGAATTTGGGGGTGTTTAACAAGTATGTCCCCTAATTTCTACATGAGGGGCCGAAAACGATGATGTTTGGGATTAAGGAGTTACAGCAGGCTGGGATAGTGTCGTACACGGAGCCCTACGGCTGGGAGCCGATTAGGCAGGGCCCGCAGGTGCAGCCGCCAGAGGGACATCCAGCTGAGGATGTGATGATTCAGATTGACCCTACTCGCCGACAGCGGCCACCACAGTGACATGAGTTGCCGGCACACCAGTACCCCCGCAGGCAGCCACCACCTTAGCCTCTCACTTTGCAGTCGCTCTCTTGCTATGTGGAGCAGAGATTTGACAGGCTGGAACATCTTATTCAGTCGATTCAGTTGGGTCAGGAGAGGCAGTATGATGCTCTCTGGTACATGATGAGTACGCACAACATGGGGATTCCAGACTTCTTTCCGTCGAGACAACAGGGTGGCTCGGCTGGTGCTGGTGAGAGGTTTGATCACGATCCTCCATTCCGTGTATTTGGTGAGGGCAGTTCTGGTGCAGGTGGACAACAGGAGGGCAGTGAGGAGACTGCCAACGAGCATGAGGAGGACTAGTGTGGGGATGACGAGGATGAAGCAGCAGCTGACTATATCTTTTGTTTAATTTTCCTTTTATGCTGTTTTTGATCCTCTTTTGTTGGGTTGTACTTATATTGATACACGTTAAACAGGTTGGTTGGGCAGGATGGGTTGGTTTGTGTTGAAACTGAATTTTGGATGATATATATTATGATGTTTTGGGTAGTGTTTGCTTATGATTTGATAGGTTGATGTTTATGCCGCTTTTGTTCGCGTGTCCGAGAATAGGAGTTGTTTGCTGAGCGCGTTTCGAATTGGAGGGCTTATGTGGAAACGACTGACACTTTGACAGTCTCACATATTCAGCTAAGTCGTTTCCCTTGTATTCTTGTATTTATTTATTTATTTATTTTGTTTTCATTTTTTAGTTCTTAGGTAGTTTTGAGTCGTATTTCCGTTCTTGCATTAGGGACAATGCAATCTTTAAGTGTGGGGATGGGATACATGTACATAATCGAGTCATAATATGAAAAATACAAAAAAATTAAAAAAAAAATCCAAAAAAAATTGAAAAATCAGAAAAATGTCTTTCGAATAAAAGAAGTTTGCAAATTGACACGGAAAATGATAGAAAAGATGAGTTTTTGCTCGGGTTCAAATAATAATAATAAGAGATTAAATAAATCGAGCTTGTGTCTAGTCAGGGATATGTGAATAGGCCCGGGTTTGGTTTTAAGTCCCTTTGAGTTAATACACCTTAATTGTCGGTCTACTAGTGGGTTTTCACCTGAGAAATATGGGAAATTGAAACCGCCAATAAGAGTATAAGGGCACCGTTATAAGTTAAAACCGCTAGAATTTTGTAATCATGAAAGAAAAGAAAAAAAAATAGAAAAAAATGAGCTAGAAACTGAATGAAAGTAGCGCATTTCTATGTAATCTAGGTTGGGGATAGCGACTCTACAACCGGAATACCGCTTGGATGTGTGAAATCGAACTTGCAAGTAAAAAGTACAGAAGCCAAAGTAATCCAAGTTGGGGATAGTGACTTTATAGCCGGAATGACTCTGGGTTAGGGAAAGCAACGTCTACGCTCGTTAAATGAAAAAAAAAAGAATGAAAAGAAAAATAATGCTGAGAAAAAAAAATGAAAATGTGATTGTAAATTCTCTTGGTTTTGATATAAGACGGTTGGGAATTGGTCCAGTGATCGTTCCTTTAGTTCTATAAGCTTGAGGTGGGATTAGGTGGACCGTAGATTCTAGCGTGAGCCCTAGGTAGATTGACCGCACTTAAATTAAATTCACATGATAAGGGCTTAAGATCGGATTTGGGTTTAAAGGGACAAATATATTCGCAATCGCGGCTAACGCAAGCTTTGGTTTTAATAAAATATAAATATGCTTTTGACCCGAGTGATTATTCATCTCTGATTCCGTTGCATAATTCTTTTTCGAGGATGAAAAAAGAGTAAGTGTGGGGATATTTGATGTATTGCAAAATACATCTCTTATTCGTGTATAGTTTGTATAGTTTTCCATTATATTTAGTTCAGTTTTCATTAGAATGTGCATACTATTGATCAAATCAAGTTTTCCAGGTCTTGATGCTTAAATTTGCTGAAAATTGAGTAAAAACAAGCCACAATGCTGAAACACCAATTCCCGGAACGAGTTGAAAAGAGTTAGAATAAATATTGGAGCTTTTGGAATGTTAGAGCTGGAAAAATTATGCAACAGGCTGTGAAAAATGGGCTGTGGCGTCACGCCACGGCTAAACATCATCTTCGTCGCGCCCCGCCATCATTAAACAAACAATTACTGGAATTTTATATCGTCGCGGCACGCGACGCTGAAGCACCATACCCGTCGCGCGACGCGACGGGGTTAATTGACGATAATTCTCCGTTAATCATTAGGGTTTGGTATAAAATCCCAAGAAACTCCTAAGAAAACCCTAGTTACGAACTCAAGAAACCCCAGGCGAATTTCAGAGCAGATTTTACGTTTTTCGGAGTGTTTTGGCATACGGGAATCATCCGGGTGAAGCTCGGAGCATAGGAAAGAAGATTGTTCGGGTCTTATCTCCCGGTTTTCATTATTTTCTTGTTTTCGATACTTTAATGATGAATTCTTGTTTTGAACTTATTATTTTGATTTTAGACATCATGTTTTCAGGCCAAAACCTTTGTTACTACCTAGGTTAGATGATAGTTTAATAAAGTTTGGATTTTTACCGGTTTTCTATTGTTTGGTTATGGACTGATCTTTGAAAGTAAATAATTCTAGAACCTTTAATTTGGTGCGTATGCGTATTTAGATTTGATTGTTGATTATTTGTTGTTTCACATAAATTTTGGTGGATGTCTTTCACATAATGAATTTGTGTTGATTGTTCGTATCTTTGCGGGTTCGGGTGATCTTTGGGTAAATCGACCGATAGCCTTAGAAACAGTAATTAAAATACAATTAGAACTAAGTATTCTGCTTAACTTATAGCTGAGAGGCTCGAGTTAGTTGGTAGGTCTCGGTACGATATATAGCTAAGATAGGTTTTGAGAGATGTCGGTCTTAGTTCCCTAATCGCACCTGTGTCTATTAAACCAAGTTAGAATCTAGGATTGCCTTAGACTTTCGCGCTGAGAGGTAGATCGACGTATCAGGGCACTTTTAGAGACCTTAGAGGACTGAGAGGAAGTCTAACAACCGGTGTTCATAACAGCCTTGTAGGGTCTCCTAGGTTTCTTCCTGAGAAGGGTCGGGAGGTCTTAGCATGAGATACCTTAGGGTTTAGTACTTTACGATCCCGGTTCCATACCACAATAGTGCCGTTAGAAATCAATTCCTAGTTAAACTGGATTCAAGCCTAGGTAGTCGTTAATCTCTATTGAATTAAACCTTAGTTCTTGTTCGTGTCATAGTCTAGTTTTATTTTAATTCCAATTTTAGGATTTCAGCAAACCCCCCCCCCCAAAACACAAAAATAGTTAAGTCGTGTCAGTATCAGTCTAAATAAAGTCGTTAACGTAGTTAATTAGAGTCCTTGTGGGTTCGACATCCAGACTTGCTTTTCTTTACTAAAGTCGACCGGTTCACTTGCCGGTGAGTAGTTTAGTCAAGTTAGAGGGTCTAGATTATTATTACTTAAGTCTAAATTTAGGTTTATTTTAGTTTATTTTATTTGAACTACTTCAAGCACATCATTACGTTATGATAACGCTATGGTGCTAGTTCACCGAGAGTAAAAAAAAAGCATTAAAAATAAATATCGGTTATCGTTACAAATGTTGTTCAGTCGTTTCAGTTTATTTGGTATATTAACGACCCAATGGCTGTTATCAATAAATTTTGTATCGTGACGTTGACAAAAAATACACACAAAGGTTATTAGAAAAAAAATCAAATCAATGATGAATAAATATTCTAAAAAATAAATCAGTACATCAAAATAACAAACTACAATTTCTCGACAGTTTTGGTTTGGTTTTATACAAAAGCGACATGGTATCCATTTTCAATAAAACTTGTATCGCAATGTTGGAAAAAAAAATATAGTAGCGGATTTAAATTTTTAAAAATTAACGAAGCAAGTTATTACAAAAATATTTAATTGAATGATGAATAAAATATTTAAAAAATAAATAAATGCTGGAAAATAGATATAAAAAGTAAATAAACAATTTAAAATAAAGAATTTCAATTCATGTGTATAATGGTATAGAATAAATTGTCATTTTAATTCATTTGGTTTGGTTAGATTTGTCAATTGAGTCTAAAATGTTTTTTCTTTATTTTAATTCATTTGGTTTGGTTAGATTTGTCAATTGAGTCTAAAATGTTTTTTTATCTGTGTTCCTAACATTTGTATTTTTTTTTTCATTTTCATCTAATCCACTAACTCCATTCAAAAACCAACCTTAACGCAAAAGCATTTTTGTCACTTTACGTGTTTGTTTGATTTTTCTACCTTTTACTTAAAAATCATAAAATAAATATTAGAGTAAACTGCAATTTTACCCCCTGAGGTTAGGGGTCATTGGCACCCTTACCCCCCTAAGGAAATAATTGCAATTTTACCCCCCACTGTTCACTGTTATGTCGCAACCTTACCCCCCGGCCTCAAATTTGTTGACTAATCTGTTGACTATAACTTGAAATGACTATAATGCCCTTTCATATTACCCCCTGTGTTTTGTGCACTCTGTGATATTACCCCTGCCACCACTGCCACCGCCATTCACCACCACAACCACCACTGCCACCTCCAGCCACCACCCTCAACCACCTCCAGCCCACTCTTTCTCTTTCTTCCAGATTTATCTCTCTCTCTCCCTCCCCCCTCTCTCTCAAAAACCTAATTAACAATTACAAATCTTATAACAACCGATAACAAACACATAATCAGTAAGGATATCATTCACAATCAACTATAGCACCATCTAAACTAATAGCAAATAAAATCATTCAGGTTGTGTGAGTGGAGGATTAGAGCACATAAACAGAGCACTGGTATATGGGGACCATTGTAAAGGACCATTTTATAAGTCATAAGTCGACAAATCCTAACTGAGATTATAATATGTTAATTTGGTTAGTTGCCTTGCCCTGCGAAAGTGATAGTACTTAATAGTTAAAAGCTAAATCGAGGCAAAGCTGTTGAGTTTTGGCAACATAACCAAAACAGAAGGGAAAATAATAACACGCAGATTTTGATTCAGTGGGAATTGGGAGAGAAATTTCAAAAGATACGATTGCTTTATTTGACCTGGCTTCACATGAATACATTCATGTCGAAACCCTTGAAAATCCATTCATAAGGAACAAAATTGTTGCTTCATGCTTGAAATTACTATCGATAATAAATTGCATCTGGTTGTTGTAATATGATCATTCCGTTGAAACTATTCCTTGCAGCTGAAAAGATGAACACCGCAAGTATAAGCTCTGGTCCTCCTGCAATTCCAATCTACCACAATCACCAGCAAAACGATACTATCGTTCAAATTGTTTCACCACCGGTTACAAGGCGGTTGCCATGGATAATCTTGATAATTTTTCATAAGTTATTGTCAATCGAGTTTAAGAACTTCTGGGTTTTTGAATTTTTTTGTTGTTATTTTTTAGGGTTTTTGATTTTGGAGATTGGGGTTTTGTTTGATCATTGTGGGTGTTGGTTCTCGGTGTTGTAGGTGGTGGCAGGGTGGAAGTGGATAGTGGTGATCAGAGTAAGCAGCGGTGTTGGGTGGTTGTAGAGTGTTCTGATGGTGCTTGTGGTGGTGAACTGTTGTGGGAATGGTGGTGTGGCGGTGGTTGAAGATGGAGTTGTGGTGTTTCAAGGGTGTTGAACAGGTGGAGTTGAGCGGTAAAGATTGGTGGGTGGTGTGGAAGAATGTTGAACAGGTGTTATTTGAAGATGATGATGATAATTTGATTTTATAAATAAAAATAATAATAATAATAATAATAATAATAATAATAATAATAATAAATATAGGGTAAGATTACCAAAATACCCTTACCTATAAGGGTCAAACTACCGTTGACTGAGGCCGGGGGGTAAGGTTGCGACATAACAGTGAACAGTGGGGGGTAAAATTGCAATTATTTCCTTAGGGGGGGGGGGGGGTAAGGGTGCCAATGACCCCTAACCTCAGGGGGTAAAATTGCAATTTACTCTAAATATTAACTAGAATTATCACCCGTCACAATGCGGTGAGGGATTTATTAGTTATATATGATATTAGATGAAATGCAAATGTTTCTTACATGACCGCGAGCCTGTGTGTAAAACATAGAAAAGAATAACTAAGTCGATCTTTGACCCGCGCGTTGCGACAAACCTATCAAACGAGAAAAAAACAGACGCGCTGCAATGAGCCTGTCAAACGGGAAAAGTAAATGAAAAAAAAAACATTAAACCCCACACGCACATTGCGGCGTTTTAACTCGGGAAATTTAGAACGAAACGTTAAACGGAAAATTTGTGAAAGATGAAAATTATAAGGGATAAAAAATTAAAGTAAAAAAGTGTTAGAGTTAACCTGCAAAAAATGAAAAACTTTGGGTTAAAAGCAAAATAATCAAAGGGGTTAAATTGCAAAAGAAGAAAACTTTTAAATTATAAGTGAAAAATCAAATTAATCATGGGGTTAAATTACTAAAGATTGAAACTTTAGACTTAAATTGCCAAAAATTAAAACTTTAGTATTATAAATGAAAGTTACAATTTCCTTTTTTTTTTTGAAAAACTTTCAAAGTGAAGAATACAACCAAAGCATAAAGAAGTTGCTAATTTATAGTTTTATAATTTATAATATAATATAATATAATATAATTATAATTATAACATAAATTATTATTAAACAAATATTAATTTATGTTTATGATCTAACAAGCAAGTCCAACATTAACATTGTCCGATTAGATGGAAATAGCTGTGGGTCAGGGTTAGAGTTCTTTTCTCTCTCAAAAACCTTTTCGTTTTCCTCTGACCGTCCGGAGGCTCGACGAAGCAAAGTTGGTCGGTATAGTGTGCTAGGTCGCCGGTATCCTCGGGCTTGACCTATCTCCCTATCCTGTCTTATCGGAGCTTCCATTCGCCGTTCCGGCCCGGTCCTTGTTTATTCTTTTCCGGCCATCTTTGTTGTTTCACCCTTGATTGCTTAGCCGGTCTGTTAACGATCGCGGCTATCTGAGTATAGTTCAGCTAGATTGTTACGAATCTGGTTAACCTTTTAAAGCGTGATTCAATCAGGTGGTTTCGGTTTTTATCCAAAAGAGTTTTGCTCCGTGTTCGAAAATATGGGAAGGTTTTATAACAATGGTGGACAGGGATTTAATAACAATGGTGGACAAGGGCCTAATGTTACAACATTTTACGTGGGGAACCTACCAGGCGAAATCTCGAAGTCATTACTGTGGAAAGCCTTTCAGCCGCATGGAATAGTGAAAGATGCATATCTAGCAAAGAAGAGAGACGCCAGGGGAAACTATTTTGGATTTGTTAGACTACAAGGAGTGGTTAATATGGAAAAGGTATTGGAAAACATGAATATGATTACCATTTATGAAGCAAAACTGAAAGTCTTTCCGGCAAAATTTGGAAAAGGAAACAAGCGCTTCAATATACACGTGAATCAACAAGAAAAGGCTCAGAATATGTTCCGGTAACAAATAATAAGCACTCAGTTGGCGGGACACTTCCGAGCCAGGCGTATGTAAGCAAAGGGGTCACTTTTAAAGAATCATTAGCAGGTCCGTCAACCAAGTGTAATGAAAATCCGGTGGTAGAGATGGAGAAAAGACTGGAATACAAGGGTAGGGCAGCACTGTATCCGAGTCACTGCATGATGAGATCAATTATAGTAGAGGCGATAGATATAGAAGCAATAAAGAAGATGAGAAGGACGCTGGATGAAACTGGCCATAAGGAAAACGCGGTAAGTTATATTTGTAACACCTGTGCCATTTCAACCATCAAACAAATGCCAAACCAATGAAATAATGTATTTCATACTTTGGACTTGTGTAAATATGTGTATCTTTTGCACATATCGACTCATGTTCGAATTCAAGCTCTAAATCGCTTTCTGGAAGGTTATACGCGTACTAATGCGTAAATATAACCAGTTTAATGCAACGAACACTCCGGAATAGTGAAATAGGCTTAACATACCTTAAATAACCTATACATAACTTAGATATAAGTTTTGAGGGGTTCGGTATGCTAAAATAAACTTTTGGGTCATTCAGGGACTAAAAGTGTCAAAAAGTGCACAAGTTTGCATTTTCGCGCATAACTTACGTTCTGAATACATCTGGACATCCAAAAATTTATGTAAGCATGACTACATTATATTTTAGTGTTCGCCATAAGAAAAATCCATTCGTCGCGTCATTTGGATCGTTTTTCGCGCTTGTGCGCATTCCGTCGTAATTAACCGAACATCGCAACTGTACGGCTAAACGAACCGACATCCGAGATATTTTTGAGCACATTTTAAGTTCCCTATACTTTAACTGCATTTTAGAGCTTTGAAATGGGGTTAACGGGCCTTAAACGTGTCGAAAATGGCCTTATTACTCAGCAGGGACCAAAACTGCCAAAAATCAAAGTTTTGGTCTGCAGGTTAGCTTACGGACCGCAACACCATTGACCTTACGGTCCGTAAGGTATCTCCAGCAGATCAGAACCTTCTTAAACAGCTGTTAACAGCTGCAAACCACTCCTAATCCCAATGCCAAGTGTTGATCTCTTATGGTGAGTGACCAAATGAGCCACCATAAGCTTCCGACACTTGTACGGGTGAGATCAAGGCACGTTTCCCGATAAACGATCCTAACGGTGGTGCATTTACTATAAATACCCATCCATACTCAACACAAAAACCCACTAGAATCTGATTGAGGAGCTCTAAGTTGAAGCCTTCGCTTCATACCTGAGCTATTCGATCACGATTAGCATTCGGGGACCCTGGGTAAGTATTCTTTCGTTCTTTTCCTTATTTTACTGCTTTTCGAGTCAGAAAGTCAAACTTTGTTTGACTTTCAGCATTGACCAGTAATGGTCAATGCGAAGTTCGTTTGAACTTCGCAACGTGAGTGTAATCACGTTGGTCATAGTCCATTGGGACTATGCCCACTGATTACCACGTTGTCTAGGGTCGTAGGGTAGGCGATCTAATAAATCGCCTATACCTTCGAACCCGACCCAGTTTGGTCGATCATTAGGATCCGACCAAACACAGTAGGTGACCATAGTAGGTAGGGAATAACCTTCCGAGGTTATACCCTATGGTCACATCGTTTAAGTAGTTGTATGATAGGTAGTTTATATGCCTTAGGTAAATTACCAGAATACCCTTTTCATGTATAATTGGTAATTAAGCATATGTAACCTAAACCTTTGTCACATAACTGATTATGTAATATGTTTAGGCATATAACACTTGTCATAGGGCTAGTTAGGCGGTCCGAACGCGTTTCACGCGAACGACGCGTTAAAGTAGCATAAGCTACCTAAACGGGTCGTAATGGGTCGTAGACACTTAGGTTAAGTTTCATTTAGTATGTAGGCTTTGTTAAGCCAAAAGACACGAGTCTCTACACTCGTTTGGTTTACAAACCCTAATGCTACCCGATCTTCCGATTTAGGTCCGGTTTATTAATGTAGCTACCTATACTAGGTGCCGTTTGATATCCGCGATCTCTAGCATTGTTTAGTTGTTACTCAAGGACTACTGAGCAATCTCAGGTGAGTACATAAACCCCTCTTTTACTGTTTTCCAAACTGTTTTGGGGTGGAACACATGTGCCTACTTGTTACTTTCATGCTTTCCTGTTTTGACATCATATACTTGCTATGTTCATTAGTACATTATAGTACATGATTTCATTACATTTCATGCTATGTATGCCCATTGTGTGCGTACTTAGTACATTGTTTTACATTACATTTTATGCTATGTATGCCCATTGTGTGCGTACTTAGTACATCGTTCTACATTACATTTCATGCTATGTATGCCCATTGTGTGCGTACTTAGTACATTGTTTTACGTTGCTTTTCTGTTGCATATGCTTATCCAGCATATGAACACATTATACTACATATTGAACCGTTGTAATCATTTGACTGTGATCCGTTGATATCTGTGAACCGTTTGTATCTGTGAACCGTGTGAACCGTATTTGACATAGACATTTCGGCATAGACATTTTAACATGATTGACATTTGATCATGCATTTCCCACAAAACATAACTTTGATTTAAACCAAGTTTTACTTCAATACTTTGTTTTTGTGCATATGGTTTAGTTGAGACATTTCACTTGCCATACATGACATTTTGACATAGACATTTGACATGGATATTTTGACATAGACATTTGACATGGATATTTGACATAGACATTTTGACATTGTTTGGTTTGATTAAATGATTAAGTAACGGTGCGTGTGTAATATGATACAAGCATGGTGGATACGCCGCTGGTACTTCCTATATATAAGTGTTTGTATGGTATTACATATTGTAGCATTATTTGAATCATTTCAGTTTGATACATATAACATTTTATACAAATAACATACTTTTCACAAGACATTGTTTTACAAACAACTTATCTTATACAAATCCATTTTTACTATGGTTATTCATTTAACCATAAATTATTCATTCATTTATACATATCATCTGAACTCATTGTTTTTCAAATGATTTACAAAACAAAGCAAATAACAAGGTTCATGACTAAACATTTTCTCAAACTTAAGTCATGGAACCTATTTTCACAAAACCTATGTATCTCACAGGCATTTTTATGCTGACGTACCTATTTTCACATGTGTTTTTCAGGAACTGTTGCATAAGATGATCAAGATACATATAGGCATACTTGGGCTTTAGTGACAATAAAAGATGCAAGACTAGTTAATTATGTTGTATTTCCTTGTTTGATTAGACATTGTAACACTTTTAATCAATAAAACGAAACTTCAATTGCCATGGATTTGAAACAATTAATTCTGTTACAACACTCCCCGATGTTTCCGCCACGTTTCATATGTTCTACGTGGTCGGGGTGTGACAATATTGGTGGACTAAAATTCTTATTAATCTTCAAAGAAAAATGGGAGGCCCTACAATTTATAAGAGAAAAAGAAATCCTGTGGAAACAGTTGTTTTCGTCTGCATCATTATGGGAAGGGCAACAGATGAGTTGTGAAAGACTGATCTGGTTAAGAATCACAGGTGTTGGTGCACTAAATGTCTGTTGATTATGTTATTATCAAGTCTTGTGTCTAGGATTGTTTGAATGATCACACAATAGGGTTTAAGTTAGGGTTTTTATGTGTTAAACACAAGATTTCGCTTGAGTGGGTTTGTGTTTGCTTGAAGCGAAATCAATACAAGAGATTTCGCTTGAGCCTCAAGCGAAATCATACACTCTATATATAGGTGGTTAGGTCATTTGAAGCGAAGATCAGTTGTCATTGTATGTGAGTCAAGGTGCTGCTGAACTTTTGTCAGAAAATCATTGTAAAGACTCAGAAGGCATTAATAGAAAGAAAATTAAGAGGAACAAAGCTGTTATGACTTTGTATACATTGATTCCGCCTTTGTATTCAGAGATGAACACCTTAACTGACTTTTAGAGGTCGTACAACGGTCCAACAAGTGGTATCAGAGCTCAGGACGAGGAGTTCATACCATAGCAGCGGATTATCTTCTTTCTACTCATTTCTTTTTACATTTTTCAGATCTGAACAAGTTCCAACGGTCGAAATGGTCTGATTTTCGAGTATAACGTGTAAAACTGAGTTTTAACAAAGCCTACAAAGTTTCGGACTTAAATTCAGATTAAAACTCATTAAAATTGACATAAAACAGGGTTTGTATGGTTTAATCTTGAAGATTTCGCTTGAAACATCTTCAAGCGAAATCAACAACACATGATTTCGCTTCAAGCATGCTCAAGCGAAATCATCAAGCCTATATATATGTGTGTTGTGTTGTTCATTAGAGAGAGAGGTCATTGTGTGAAACACGAAGTGCTGCCGGATTTGTATCAGAAAATGTTGTACAAGCACTCAAATTAATCAGAAAAGAAAGATTAAAAGGATTAGAGCTGTTATGACTTTGTTTACGTTGATTCCGCCTTCGTACACAAAGATGAACTACCTTAACTGACGGTTTAAGGTCGTAGAACGGTCCAACAACAGGGGTCCCGCTACAACTTAGAGATGAAAATTTTTACAACACGATTGCAGGACTGTATGGAAAAATTGTGGTGGAATCAGATTTCTCATGGAATACATCCAAGAATCACGAATCAATGTGTGCAGTCGTATCGGAAACCGGGAAACGTAAAGATGAAGCTGTTCAAGTAGAATGGGAGAAGCGTACTCATCAAATATGGGTCTTCGAGGTGCCCGAGATGAACATCAATCAAATTTTGGAGGAGTCTGTGTCAGCGGTGGCATCGGAGCCACCGGATTCGGATAGCTCGAATGAATCAGTGGCCGGAGAAAACAATGAGATGGAAGAAGGGGAAATTAGAAAGGTCGACTCGGTCCCGCTGGCGATTCAATCGGAGAAGAAGGTAGTCCAAGAGGCGACAGTAGATGAAGAGTCAAATAATGATAATTTGCATGGGAATATGGAAGGAGTGCATGGGGAACAAAATGGCATGGAATCTGGTAGTTTTTTTCCTTGGTCGGCGAAAGCAGTAAATGGGGGTGGGACCAGTGATTTAAACATGGGAAATCCATTTAATATGGGCTCTAATGTGAACATGGGCCAAAAAATTGAGACAAACTCTAGGAAAAGAAGGAGGTGTATGAGGAGCCCAGTAACTCAAGAAAAAGAAGGTTCTGATATTTGGGCCCAAAGGTTTAAGCTTCCTAGTAGGATAGATTTGAATAGCCCAGCTAGGAGCCAGTCAATGGGTCTAAATGACTTTACCAAAACAAATCAGGGGGAAAGGGATAAAGATACTGAGATTGGGGGCGCTGAACAGGAAAACAACGAAGCGACAACGGAGCCCTCCGACCACTCCCAACCTGAGTCGCCGGACGCTGCAATCATCGAAGCGGAAGAAGTTCCTGAAATCGAAAAAAGAGGTTTTGGAAACAATTCAGTTGGGAGCCAGTTTGGGTTTCGATTTGAATGGAGCAGAAGGACAATTGAAGAAGGTAATCTTGGATGAAGGCGGACAAAATGTTTTACCATGAATTATTTGTCCGTCAATTTGAGGGGAGTACGGGACTTCAAAAAGGCGGATTGGGTTAGGGGCTTGAAAATAACTCACGGAGCTCACTTTGTTGCGATTCAAGAAACTAAGGTGCCAGGTAATATTTCTTTTATGGTAAATCGGTTCTGGGGTAGATCGATATTTGAGTTTGACGCGGTTGAATCAACGGGAAGGTCAGGGGGTTTACTTACTATATGGGATCCATCGATTTTTATTAAATCTGGGGTAGTAAAAAACAGAAATTTTTTGGCGATATTTGGGAATATGGCAATGTCTGGTGATATGTTAGCGGTAGTGAATGTATATGCACAAAACGACCCTGGTGAAAGACGTATTCTCTGGACTGATTTAATTCAGTTAAAAACAGTGGGATGTGGGTTTTCTTAGGAGATTTTAATGAAGTAAGAAGGCAGGAAGAACGTCTAAATTCAGAATTTGTCGCCACAAATGCACAGTACTTTAACCAATTCATAACAGAGGCGGATCTAGTAGAGTATCAAATGGGGGGTAGGTAATTTACCTATAGATCGGATAACGGAGCTAAGATGAGTAAATTGGATAGATTCCTAGTAAGTCAGGATTTCATGGGAATTTGGCCTCTAGCATCATGTATGGCTCTATCAAATTTGGCTTCAGATCATTGTCCAATTCTATTGTCCACGGTTCAAACGGATTATGGTAAGATTCCATCCAGAATGTTTAATTCATGGTTTGAGATCACGGGGGCGGTGGAACATGTGCTCTTTTTAATGGGGTCGTTCCAGTTCGAAGGTTTACCTGATTTAGCCTTAGATGTTAAGCTTAAGTGGGTTAAGAGAAGACTGAAGGAGTGGGTTGGAATAAAAAAAAGCGAAAATGGATAACTCTTACATTATTAAGCTGAAAAGGTTAGAAAGTCTCGAAATTGAGGCGGAACAAAGAAATTTGAATCAGGATGAATTGGAGGAGAGAGCGGGTTGTAAGTCGTACATACAAGAGGCGGATAGATTGAAAGCTATGGATTTGCAACAAAAATCAAGGGTTCGGTGGGCAAAAGAAGGTGATGAAAACACGAAATATTTTCATGGAATAGTAAACGCCAACAAAAGCAACAATAGAATACATGGTTTGCATATTGATGGGGTGTGGGTTGCAGACCCACCGTTAGTAAAAGATCATATTTTCTCTTACTTTGCTGGTAAGTTTGTGGAATCAATGAGCTCAAGACCGGTGTTGGCGTGCCCGTTTCTATCTCAAGTGTCTGATGAAGAAGCCAATAGTCTGGTATGCCCTTTCACTTTAGCGGAAATTAAAAGTGCAGTTTGGGAATGTGATGGTGACCGGGCTCCTGGGCCAGACGGAATAAATTTAAAATTCATAAAAAAGTTTTGGAATGTGCTAGAAGGAGACTTCATGAGTTTATTCCAACATTTTTTCTCGGCTGAACAACTGAATAATGGATGTATCTCATCTTTTTTAGCTCTTATACCTAAACGGACTGATCCAGGTGGTCTTCACCAATACCGCCCGATTAGCTTAATCGGTTGTATCAACAAAGTAGTTTCGAAGGTACTAGTAAACCGATTGAAGTCGGTGATTCATAAGTTAGTATCGAAGGAACAATCGGGTTTTTTGGCAGGAAGGAGTATTCTCGATGGGGTGATAATACCAAATGAGATTATTCCATGGCTGAAAAGAAATAAAAAGGAAGGAATGATCTTAAAAGTTGACATTGAAAAAGCATACGATTCTTTAAGCTGGGAGTTTCTTAATTCTATTCTTTGTCAAATGAATTTTCCTGTAAAGTGGCGGAACTGGGTCTTGTCTATTGTAACATCGGTTAGAGCATCGGTCCTTGTAAACGGCTCTCCAACACAAGAATTTACCTGCTCGAGGGGCCTGAGGCAAGGAGATCCTCTGTCGCCTTTTCTGTTTGTCCTAGCAATGGAGGCCCTAACAGGAGTAATGAAACAAGCATGTAACATCGGGATGTTCAAAGGTCCAGGTTTGTCATCAAATGGGGCTCCAATATCTCACTTTTTATACGCTGATGATGTAATTTTTGTGGGTAAGTGGACTTTCAATAACTTGCTAATTTTGAAACATCTACTTAGATGCTTCTACTTAAGCTCAGGCCTGAAAGTAAACCTGAAAAAGAGCAGCCTTTACGGGGTCGGTTTGGAAGACAATCAAGTCCAATTAATGGCAAATATGATGGGGTGCACAAGAGGGGCGTTCCCATTTAAATATTTGGGGTTACAAGTAGGAGCTAATATGAATCTAATAAAGAATTGGGATCCGGTGGTGGAAACATTTCAAAAAAGATTGTCGCTTTGGAAGGCTAATACACTTTCATTTGGAGGCCGCATTACTTTGGTATGTTCCGTTCTTAATGCATTACCTACATACTACTTATCTTTGTATAAGGCACCTTTGGGGGTAATAAAGAAGTTGGAAAAGATACGTAGAGAGTTTTTGTGGGGTTCAAATGATGAAAAAGAAAAAATGAAGTGGGTTGCTTGGAGAAACATGATGACACCGAAAGACTTGGGAGGTATGGGGTTTGGATCCCTTAGAGTAGCGAACCTAGCAATGCTTTCAAAGTGGTGGTGGAGGTTTAAGGTAGAAAAAGATAGTTTGTGGCGAAAAGTAGTTTGGGAGATACATAAAAATGCTAGAGCTTGGAGCTTTATTCCAGTAAAAAATCTTTGACGAGCCCGTGGAAGCAAATTTATAGCATAAAAGATGACTTTAATGCAGCAGGATTATGTTTGGAGTCCTTGTTTTGTGGTCGGCCAGGAAATGAAAGTGAAATCTTCTTCTGGAAAGAAAGGTGGCTGTTCGATATTCCATTGTGTGATAAATTCCAGTCATTATTCCAGCTTGAAAGGCATACGAATGTGCTAATAAAGGATCGGCTGTTAATCGGTAATTCGGGTCTGGTGCCGGCTTTTTCATGGATCTGCCCTCCGTCTTCTGCAGCGGAATTAGCGGAGTTGCATAGTCTGACCGATGCCTTGTCAAGCTTCCAATTCGGGCATGGTTCGGATAGTTGGAGCTGGGGTTTGGATAGCTCGGGCAGTTTTTCTATTTGCAGCGTAAAAGAGAGTTTGCAGAAATTATTCTTTTCGGATCTGCAGGTGGCCTTTGAGTGGAACAATTGGTGCCCCAAAAAGGTAATTTTTTTGTTATGGAGGTTAATTCAAGATAAGGTCCCGACGTATGCGGCTCTGGCGAGACGTAACATTGTGATTCAAGATAACGTCTGCAAGTTGTGTGGCGAAGAGGTTGAATCGGCCTTGCATTTATTCGCATCATGCAGAATTGCGGAACATATTTGGGAATTTGTATCTTGATGGTGCCGAATTCAACAGGTTCTTGCATTAGAGCTAAAGGATTTGGCAAACATACATAAAAGCAACAATGGTTCCCAAAGGTGGAAGAAAGTGGTGAGCCTGGTGACCCAAGCAGCCATTTGGGTTATTTGGAAGAGCCGAAACGAGGCGGTTTTTGAAGGTAAGCAACCTTACGTGAACAAGATGAAAGAAGAAATCAAGATGCTCGGATATATGTGGATAAAAAGCAGGGTCAAGAACGTTAATATCTCATGGGGTGATTGGTGTAATTTTGATTTAATTTGTTTTGGTGTATAAAGGTGGTAAAATTGTTGTAAACATTGGTGAACATCTGGCCAATAGTTTGGTTGTCCAGGTGAATATGGAATAAAATTTTTGTTGATCTTTCAAAAAAAATGGAAATAGCTATACTCATAAGTCATAACTTTTTTTTTTTGAACGGCCAACTAAATCACCGGATAAGCATCCTGGGATGCCCTCAATCGAGCAAATGCATCCCCTCCTCCATAACGGTCAGAGTTGGATGCATACCCGAGCCACCAAGCCACCAGTTCCGGGGAAAACCCGCCGCCCGAAGGCCCACTGCGGTAAAACCCGGTTTGGCTCAGTTTCGAACTGTCGACCTCCAGAGAGGCCTAGTTCTAAACTTCATTGCCACCACCTCCTTCAAAGTGATGCTAGTGGGAGTTGAACTTGAGACCTCAAGGAGAGAAACCAAGTGACTAACTCATTGCTATTCTCGCAACTTCAAAACGATATAAAAAATAATGTTAAAAGAGAATATCCGAATCCAAACAATCAACATTTCAAATTTCCGGTAAACTCTGCGTGGAAAATGGGTTTATGGGAGCCTTGATCCATATCTTCTTCTTGCCAATCCAAACAACTTACAGTCAACCCCGTCAACAACCCCCCCCCCCCCCCCCCCTCTCCGAGATCAGAAGTTTAGGGGGGATTAGGATCACCAACAGCATCGAATCAACATGAATTCATCCAGTAAGCATCTAATTTCAACTTCATATCTTCCAATTTTTAGTTTCTCCGATCTCATTTCGTATACATTCTGTTTTAGCTTCAATTAAGTTAGTTATAATTAAGATTCCGTTTCAATTAATGAATTATTAGCCTCTGAAGTTATTTTGATTTGAATTTAATGATAGTTTTTTAGGAAAAATTATCTGCTGAAGGATTATCCAAATTACAGTTTGACTTTTTAGGTCAACTCTACTATGTTAAACTTTTTAATATACCAGTTTTTTAATATAATTTTGGCCATTCAAAACAAAAACAAAATCTATTATGTTAAACTTTTTAATATACCAGTTTTTTAATATAATTTTACCGGTAATTTCACCGTCGTGTCTACGGGCGGGTGGGTTACTGGGTTTTCCACGGAATTGGTGGTGGACTCGGGTTACTCTCGAAGTACTCCGTTTGGTCCAATGGGTGCCTCGAGAGTGCTCGCGATTGATTCTGTTGGCCGTTCAAAAAAAATATAGCATTTTAAATTCTGCAATATTGCTCTTTAACTTATCTGCAGTGATTAAACTTTTTTTTAGAAACTTTATAAACCATTTATTTTTATGAAGTTTAAAGAACAAAACTGCTGCCCTCAGATTAAAGTTTGTGGTTATTTTATATGTTGAAAATTTGTGCAATGTCTTAAGATTGATCAACTGCTTTTCAGGTTGTGTGATTGTTACGTTTATGCTACTCTTTATCGGATGTTCTGCGAGGAGACACTATCCCCTTCCAAGCGATAACGGAAGTACGAAAAAGCCCCTACAGACTTTTCGTCCGTTTAATGTTGCACACCGCGGTTCAAATGGAGAACTCCCAGAGGAAACTGGTCCTGCTTACTTGGTACATTTATTAAACCATTTCTTTCCTCCTAAGAGAAGTTGACTTTTCTTCGGTTTAGTGTTGATTGTTTCTATCCTAAGAATTATTCTATTGTGTAATGTTAGTCATTAGTTTTCCTGCATGACCAAAAAGGTCAACAGTGAAGATAATTTATGAAGTTAAAGCAATCTCATTTAACACTTAAAAGTCAGCAATTGAGCATTGTACATGTGCTACTTGCCATATTTAATTGAACATTACAGCTATGCGAACATTTTCAGCTGCCGATAATCCCCTTTTTATCCATCCATTACTCCTAAGTATAATTCTTATCAATACCCCTAGTAGAACAAGAGGTGTCATTTCAACCCATTGACTTATAAACGTTTTGATATGGTTATTGTTTAGTCTCTATGTGGTCTGACAAGTTAAGCTAAACATATAACTTTTAAGCTTGAACCGGGTCAAGTCAGTCAAACAGGTTGAAACTCGTTTGAAGTGTATTCAAATGCATATAACCTCCTAAATCACTTTATTGGTAAGATAATTTTTATAGTAAACACAATGATTGTTTCTTATATTCAAAATGAAATGGATCAAAATCGTTTTACGGGTTAGCCCAACCCCATCATTTCGATAACACAAAAAATACCCTTTCTGACCCTTAATGTAACTGACCGGACCCACCAAATTTTGCCACCTATAGTAAAAAGAAAAATGTTGGTTAGATGCCACAGTTTCTTGAAACGGTAACATGCTTATAATTTGTTTTTTTGGTATTCTTACAGAGAGCAATCGAAGAAGGCACGGACTTCATCGAAGCAGATATTTTAGTTAGCAAAGATAGTGTTCTTATGTGCCATCACGATGTTACACTTGATGAAACAACTGACATCGCAGAACACAAGGAATTTGCAGACCGAGTGAAGACATATGAAGTTGAAGGAGAAAATAAAACTGGACTTTTCATATGTATTCTCGGGCTTCCTCATTTTTTGAAACTAAATACGATCTTATTATTGTCAACATGTAGATGATTTGCTAATTACTTGACTACTTTCAGTTGATTTTACACTAAAAGAACTAAAAACTTTGAGGGCAAAGCAGAGGTTTGAATTCCGTGATCAGCAATATAACGGTTAGTTTCTGTTCAATGTCATTGACAGAAAAAATAACCATTTGCAGCTACATATGTGTGTATATCTAACATATAAATCTATGTTATACCCATGAACAGGAAAGTTTCCTATCATTACATTTGAAGAGTACATTCAAATTGCATTAAATGCACCACGGGTCGTTGGAATATATCCCGAAATTAAGAATCCTATATTGATGAACCAGCATGTGAGTTATAGTCTCCACTTTAACCTTCACATGTTAAAACGTTACATTGGATTCATGAAATTTAACTTTTACTTTGCAGGTGAAATGGCCTAAAGGGAAAAAGTTTGAAGATGTTGTCGTGGAAGTACTTAAGAAATACGGGTATAAGGGTACATATTTATCAACGGAATGGCTAAAACAACCGTGTTTTATTCAGTCATTCGCCCCGTCATCACTTGTTCGTATCCACAACCAAACAGATTTACCGAAGATATTCCTAATTGATGATGTGGATGTTAGAACCCAAGACACCAATCAGGTATAAAAAAGGATCAATACTTCTAGCATTTGCATTTATACAATTTCATTTTCAGTACTTTTATTTAGGGGTGTGAATCTCTGACACGACACTAACAAAACACGAAATTCGCGGGTTTGGGTCAGTTTCCTTTAACGTGTGTATTTATTTTTCTAAAATCTGGGTTTTAAAAAGCGCGCCTGAGGCGCGAGGCGCAAGCCTTGGCGCCTTAGGTAGCCCGAGGCGCTTTTTACAAAAAGCCCCAAAAAAGCGCAAATTTTGGGGGTTTTGTGGCCTGAGGCGCGCGCCTCATGTACAAAAGGTGTTTTTATGCTGTTTTTAAGCATCAAACTATTGTACAATAGGGTTTTTGACTTGTATTTGTAGGTAAGATCATATATACACCTTATTTGTAGCTATATTTTGGATAAGTGATGCTAAAAACCTATGGAATATATATAAAAAATTATATAATCACTTTGTGCCTCGGGTACGAAAAGCCCACCGCTTTTGCGCTTTGCGCTTCGCGCCTCGGTTTTAGACCTCGTCGCTTTTGTGCGCGTCTCGCTTTTTAAAACCAAGTTTAAAATGTGTTTTAAGATATTTGGGTATTTTTTATGCTTACATTTATCAAAAATAAAATGGCATAATTAAAAAACTAAACTCTTTTTTTTCGAATTAAACGGGTCAGGTAAATTTTTTGGGTTTGTGTCGGATTCGATGCACAACCCCGCGAGCACGAACCGTTTAACAGACCTACTTTTTTCGAATATTTTATTAAAAAAGGTTTGAAAAGATTCAAACATATAATTATCTGATTATTACAAGTTGCATGCTAATTATCCTGATTATTCAATCACATTGTCACTTTTAAAACACACATTAAAACACCTTTTAATGGCTTTCAAGAATCTAATTTCCTTTTCACCTGTAGACGTATGCAGAAATCACTTCAGATGATTATTTTAACTACATTAAAGAATATGTTGTCGGGATTGGTCCGTGGAAGGATACCATTGTTCCTGTGAAAGATAACTACACTCAAAAACCTACTGATCTCGTGACCAGAGCGCACGCTCATAATCTGCAGGTACATTAGTCACACTTTGACTTTTTAGGTCAACGATTACTTTCAGAAATCCATATTGATGTGGATTTGTTATTAATTCTTCATAAAAAAAATCTTTCCCCCTTTGTATAACATACCCTTACATGCAGGGGCCTAGCTACATAAAAGGGTACGGGTTCGGCCGAACCCGTACCAAAAAAACTTTTAGTGTTATATATATGTGTATTTTGACTTCGCATATGTAGAAATTTCAACATCGAACCTGTAGAAAAAGCCGAAACTTAGTAATAGACAACCGCCCCTTGAAAATTTTCGAACCCGTAGGAAAGAATCCTGGCTACGCCCTTGCTTACATGTTTCATTGTTATCATAAATACATGGTTTCATTGTTGTATAAAACCAAAGTTGAATTTCTATGCTTGCAGGTGCATCCATACACTTACCGCAATGAAAACAAGTATTTGCATTTGAACTTCTCTCAAGACCCTTACTTGGAATATGATTACTGGATAAACACAATTGGAGTTGATGGCCTTTTTACCGATTTCACCGGTAGCCTCCACCGTTACCAGGAATGTACTTCTCCATCTCCCGGGAAGGTTGATGCCACCAAATTATTGCAAAATATTTCTAAAATGATCAGAAAATTTGAGATCTCTATCAGAAATTAGATAGCTTCTTTCAAACATAAATTATGTTTGTGTATTTTCTTGACTGTAAAATTACTATTTTACCCTTGACGTTATAATGCTGGAGCGTCAAAGTTTGATCATAACACTAATAAAAGTTTACATATCAAACGTTCAAACACGAAATTAATGTCATAATCGCTTGTTGACCCTGTAGTACTATTTCTGCTTGCTTAAGTTTTGAAACATATAAAATACAAATTAAACATATATAGTTTTTTTTTTTTTTTTTTTGCCTCGACATAGTTGTCTAGAGAATCGCTTGCCAATGTTATACTCATGTCTTGGACAACGGCCGCGCAGTTGACCAAGTATAAATCTCGGGAGGAGGGAGGGTGGTGTTAGAAAGCATGTTTTGTGGGGGCCCATAGATATCTGAAACACCAATAACTCGGTGGTGAGATTGATCATGCGTAGTAGTGGCTGCGATCGCATCGTCCTTGTCAATGGGCAACCTATCGAAAGTGGCATTCATGAAAGTGGCCGCCATGATCACCACAGGTCCAGAGGCCATGAGTGGGCCAGCAATGGCACCACCCACGACTTGACCTTGTGGGCCCACTAGATATATGGCTAAGCCAGTGACACCTGGCGGAGCTGGTGGTGGCAATACCGAACCCACCAACGATAAAATCTCGAATCGACCGTGAAGGGTGACTATAGGCCCAGAGCCCGGACCGGACGGTGATGGTGATGGTTGGCGTAACATGACATTACTCACGAACCCAGCGGCACTTAGCACCCATATCCCTTGTTGCTTCCTCCTAGCAAAAGTGGCTAAGCTCTCACCAATGTCACAACCGGGGCTAACCTCCATGGCATGAGCCCGTAACGTATTGGGACTGTCACGAGTGATGATGATGGGTGGTTTCGGCTTGTTTTTGGATCCGGCGGGCCTGCCTCGTGGCCTCCTAACCGCATTTTCGCCTGTTTTTGCTGTTATAGAACTAAGGTCTCCACTACCAGCCATATTTCTTACTTGGGGTTAACCAAAACCAGGTTTATGTAGGGAGATTCGTATGGATATATTTATGTAGGAAAATCAAAAGAATGACATATAATTAGGAGATAGTTAAGTAAAACCAACACTTATAAATATGTTTTTAATTTAGTTTATGCAACTCAAATTCCTAATTCTCAACTACCACTGGTTCAAAATGACAAAAAAAAAAACCCATCAAGAAAGGCAATCCCAGCAGCTAGTCAGTTTCATACCCTTTTAACCGTTTTGCAATGCTGAAAACTAAGAATGTTTACGATTCGGTTATTTAGCTTAAACCATCAGCTAAACTGAGTTGTAGTTGTAAGTTTTCTTTCATCAACAATATGGGATACTTGTATAGTTTTGTATTATACGTCTTTTCATTTTCTTTTCAATTTTGAAGTTCACATTATTTTCTTACTCAGCGTGGGTCAACAGTGTTTAAAATCTTAGTTTTGCTTACCTTGGGTCTAGCGGTGTCCTTTAACCGAAACTCAATCAAGAAGAAACCCAAGGAATCCGAAACCGATTAACACTAAACATGTACCCAACCTAGCTTATTGGTTCAGTAAACAATTAAGATTGGTAATGATTCGCCTAAAACTTGAATAATGCACCATCAAAGACATTTGTAGTTAGTTGTATTGTATGGATGAACATTTATGAGTTTAGGGGGTGTTTGGAATCGCTTGTTAAATGTGCTTATATGCTTACGGCGTTTAGATATAAAACACTTTAAATTTGATTACTTATCAAAACTTTCTAATCAGATTATGTGGTGAAATATTCTGCTTTATCTCCCAAAGCAATAAGCATAACAAGTAGTGTTTGGGATTGTATCATTAGATTAGAGCAGTTGATCAATTTTATATTTCCGCGTCGACAGCCTTTGTCTACATTCTTCGTGGTTTGTCTACAGCGGCCTTTGTCAATTCCCAAACCCGATTATCAAACTACACCCACACGATTATTGAAACTCGAATTCCAATTAACCGAATCTAGAATGGTTTGGTATTCGGTTAAGATTAATCCTATTCAAAATCCGAAGAACCCGACCTGAGGAACCTGAAAACCAATTACCCAATCCGAACGACACCTCACTTGTGTCGCCCCTTGTTGCAACGATGTGGTTTTTCGCTATGAAGTAGAACCAAAATTAGACCAATGAAAAACTGTATGTAATACCTAACTGATGATTACATTTATTTGTGTAATTTATTTAAATCCATAACAGTTCATTTAAATATCTTGATGAATATCAAGTATTATTACGAAAAATTTGCAAGAAATCTGTTCGTTTTTTTTTTTTTTTTTTTTTTGGAAAACTTGTTCTCCCAAATAATTACATACTTACTTCCAAATCAATGGGCTTATAAAGTTGGAGATTTCAGCTGATTTCGTATTTTGAAAAAAAAATTTAAAAAGTGTTTGGATTAGCTTATGGGATGGGAAAAGTTAATAAGTTGGTTTTTAAAAAGTGTTTGGCTTAGCTTATTGATGTAAAATGACGAAAAGGGAGTGTTATAAATGAGGGCAACAAATATAAGGAGTGTTATAAATGAGGGGTAATTAGGTAATTTGAGGACAAATGTAGAAATGGTTGAGAAAGCTAGAAAACCTAAGACCAAGATGGCTTAGGGTTCCATCCAAAACTAATCCGTTTCTTGCATGTGTAGGGGCTTCCGAGGTCCGCATTTTCGAAGTAGATCATGGACAGTGGAGCCTTGAGGCACATGACAGGAGTACCCGCCTTGCTCTATGACATTAGACTAATCAAGGGTGGGTGTGTCCGATTTGCATGAAAGCAAGGTGGAAGGATTGTAGGTGAAGGGATCTTGTCTAGTGGAAATGTTTCGTTTGATAAAGTCAACTATATCGCCGAACTTGAAAACAATCTGTTGAGCGTCTTGCAGATCTGTGACAAGAAATTTTCCACACACTTTACTGATAAGGAGTGTATGATACTCATACCAGGATTAGTAATTCCAAAAGAGTGGATTCTCATGCGGGCTCCTCGTGAAAACTATTTATAAGTGTTAGACATGAGCATCACATCTACTACTTCACACACAACTCAATGCTTCCTCACAAAGGCAACAGAGAAAGAATCTATTCTATGGCATGGAAGAATGGGTTGTATACATCTAAGGAAGATGAACTATTTGGTTAGGAATCAACTTGGAGAAGGTGTGAACGTTAAAAGTTTTCATATGAATGATGATTGCATTAGCTGCAAGAAGGGCAAACATAAGAAAAAGTCGTATCCGATAAAGATGTTCAATTTTGTTAAGCTACCCCTTGAAAGATTACACATGGATATATTCGGTGAAGTTAACGTGAAGTGTGACAACCCGCACTTTCAAGTTAACATCGTTAACTTTTCTCAGTTAAATCTTTACGATTTATAGAACATTCGTACATGCAATTATATTATACATGCAAGTTATAACTCACGGGACTAATCTAAACTAGTAGGACTAAACCCGTACATACACTTAAAGTTAAATGTTTAACTTTCTATACAAGTTTCAAAGTTTAAAACATGAGGGACTTATCTTGTCATAACACTTAAAGTTAACTTGGTTAACTTCCAACTCAAGTTTTGAGAGTTTGAAACATGAGGAACTAGTCTTGCATTACACACAAAGTTAATTAGGTTAACTTTCTACCTAATTTTGAGGTTTTGAAACATTAAGGACTAGAAGTGTATTTAACAAAAAAAAAAAAGATAATAAAAAACCTAAACCCTAACCCACCCATAACATGCGATCATGCATCAGTCCCATCCTTCTCCTCTCTCGCGACACACACATACACAACTCTCTCATCTCCCTCGTCTGCTCTCTCTTTCTCTCTCTCTCGGATCACCTACACCTTCGTAAAACTCTTGGTAAACTCTAGTTTTTATTATTTATGTGTATTGTTTATATGAAGTAGTTATTAGTTAATATGAATAAATGATCTTGTATGTAAAAATTGGATATATATGTAGGTATGCTTGATCATATGTATGTGTAAGAAATCAGGTTTTGTATAAAAGACATGATTATGTTAAGTTTACATGTTCAATCTATTCTACAATGATATATGCATGCTTGAATGACTAAAAATATGTTAAGGATGATCTTATTCATGTTTTTGGTAATTGCTGTAAGTTAACAGCTTCTGATCAGAAAATTATGTTGACTTGCAAAGGCCATATCTAATCCATAACATAACGAAATTATGTGTTTTTTGAGTCTAAGATCAAGTTCAAGGAATTTCCTTTCAAATCATACGGGTTTCATGTTTTTCCAATGAGTTTTGGTTAGTCACAAGATTAAAACGAAAATAAAGCTCAAAGTTGAGTTTTTCTGTAGAAAATGGTGTTCATTACGAGGGTCATACCTTCGTTAATATTTAGAGTTAAGACTTGAGATTTTTATAGTAGATAACACTAGGATATTAGGAGACACTCCAACTGGAATTTTTCTGACCCATTTAGTATTTTAAATAAAATTCATGAAAAAGCTCAAAAACTAATATTAAGCTGAAACTGCTTGAACATTGGGTTAATGTTTGGAAGTGCATCTGTTTGATTTTATAAAGTGTTATTGGATATGTGAAACCTAAATAAGTGTTATTGTACGTGTGATATTATAAGTTAATAGTTAATCGCATGCACATAAATTAATGTACGTGTAAACAAATGATAACGTGTATGCACAAATATTTGGGGTGGACATCCATGAAACTCATTTTGCAAAAATATATTTTATACAAAAGTTCCCAAATCAAGAATCCAAATCACGTGTTCTGATTTTATCATTTTGTTTGGTTAGACGTTGTTGTTTTATATTTAGGGTGGTTGTTATTTTTAGATTATATCCATTCCTTTTCGTGCGGTAATTCTCGTGGAACGATTCTTCGCAACCAGTGAGTAATTTCTTTCA
Source organism: Helianthus tuberosus (assembly GCA_030545235.1). Taxonomy (NCBI): domain Eukaryota; kingdom Viridiplantae; phylum Streptophyta; class Magnoliopsida; order Asterales; family Asteraceae; genus Helianthus; species Helianthus tuberosus. The sequence continues at coordinate 153,605,777 of CM060393.1, forward strand.
TTTTCCCCTTTCAATTTTTATAAACTTTGGGGGGCATCATTTTATATAAAGTTTTGAATTATATTATCATTAGCATGCTATTTTTCAACGTGTTAATATAGGGATGTCGATATGTGTTTTTAATTGCTATGTCATGTCAGTATATTACATGCTATCTTGTCATGTAGATCCACGGCTGACTAGGTTCCCTACGACCATGGGTTGTAGCCTAGTATCGCCACCAGTATTGGACTCGCACTCCGAGGCTTGAGACCGATGCGCGCTACAGTCTCTGAGTCTTATATTTGGTTTGTTTCGTATAGTTACTTGTTTGTGTGTTCTCGTTTTGTATATATGGCTTTGTTGGTTGTGTTGTTGATATGTGATAATCTTTATAGTAACCTTAAGAAGCATGTTAAAAGGATTTTTCCTAAAATAAATATAAAACTTATTTTATAAAATGAGGAATTGCTCACCAACATATTTGTTGAACCAAAAATATATTTTTCTAAAATGATGCAGGTAATCAAGTATGAGGAACAAGAAAAGAGGACATGTAGGATGGGCCTTAGGAAAATAAAAAGAAACTTTTCTTTATGTTTTGTATTTTAAATCATGTATGAACTATTTGAATACTTTTATAATATGTGACATTATAAATGGTTGTGTTTTAAGTATTTAAACTTATAATAGTGTCATAAGCTATGGACAATCATCATGCCCCGTATTGGATTGTCATTTTAGCATGCCAATTATTTGTTGATACATTTCCTTATGTTTTTTTTTTATATTTTAAATCATGTATGAACTATTTGAATACTTATATAATATGTGATATTATAAAATGGTTGTGCTTTAAATATTTAGACTTATAATAGTGTCATAAGCTACGGACAATCATCATGCCCCGTATTGGAGTGTCATTTTAGCATGCCAACTTATAATAGTGTAATAAGCTATAGACAATCATCGTTGAACTAAAACTGTGAACTCGCCAACTATTGTTGATACATTTTAGCATTTTTTGCACGACGCTAGGTACACCACACATAGGGACATGCATCTTAGAGTGTCATTGTTTATTTAAACTGTTTTCTTTTATTATGCAAAACGACTTTAGGTTTTTGCCATGTATAGGTCTTTAGACTTTTAGCTTCCGCTGTCAAACTTAAACTTGCGTTTTCGAACATTTAAAATTATTATCACTACATGTTGAATGTGGTAGTTAAATATTTTTCAATTATTTTTGAATGGTTTAACATGATTAATGGCTTGATCTTGGTTTGTCACGCGCCTCGTGGTAAAACCATGCAGGTGGAATTTGAGGGTGTAACAGATCGGTATCAGAGCCATTGGTTATAGTGAACTCGGTTTAAATTTTTTAAACTCCAGACTATAACCTTTCTCTTTCGAAAAACTACAATGATACTACACTCCAAATTACATGGTCCATCATTTTTATTGCATACACTACACACATACCCACTTAACACTCACTCATGCATTGCATTTCAGATATGTCTAGTTCATAAAACGCTAGTGGTAAGAAACTAACCAATACTGATTCACCACTACAATCCCCCAGATCCTACCCTGGGTCTAGGAACCGACGTGAGAAGCGTCTACTCGAGATACCTACTCATGAGGAGCCTGCTATGGGTCCTAGAAAGAGAACACAAGAGCAAAACACCGAGGAGGAAACATCCAAGATTTAGAAATTATTAGAGAGACAGGCTGTTAGGGAGCAGCAACACAACAATTTGGTCACCTACACGAGACAACTAAAGTCGCTGGTGCTTGGGATGCGTTCTTGTCTTGAACATGCTCATGCAAACATTCAAGAGCTAAAATGATGTGTTAAACAATGCTGAGGAGGAAGAAGACCCGAAAGAAGAAACAAAGGAGGATCCGGAGGAGGAGCCAGATGAAAGTGACGATGAATGATCGGTCATCTCTTTTTTCGGTGACGACGTTTGACATCACCATCTATCCCTTTTTCTTTCATATTCCGCCTCTCTTAAACTTAGATGGGGAGGGTTGTTCCTCATCCGACATATAATTCTCGATTTGGTATTTGACTTTGAATATTTTTGTGACGGTTACAATTAATTCTAGCAAAAATTATTTTTTGGATATTAAATGTTGTGGTTTATCTTCTTTTATTTTACTTATGCCATCATGATGAATTATATGTGTTATATTTTTCTTTTCTGTATTTTGTGAATGTAAAGACAATGACTGGACGCAACGATGGACATGGATAAATTAACATGACACAGGATGCGCTCACGACACTAATCAATGACCGTGTCGCTGAAGCTCTGGCGGCATATTAGGCAGCTCATCTTGGAGGTAAATCTGTTGTTTACATTTTTCTAGAATATATATTTCCATTTTGATTCTCTCTTATCCCTCATATCCTCATTCACACTAAATTCTCAATACAGGTCAACCTGCTTAACCACCAGTCTGCACCTTCAAGACTTTTATGGACATCATACCCCACCCCTTTAAAGGCACTGAATAAGGTGTTAGTCTCCTACACTGATTTGAGAAAGTGGAATCGGCTTTCGCTATGTGCAATTATCCTATGGAGAATCGGGTCAAATTCGCGACATGAATTTTGGAAGGAATCACATTATCATGGTGGAACACATAAGTTCAAATGCTCGGGTTGGACGTTGCCAATGCAACCCTTGGAATTAATTCAAGGACATGTTTAAGGAAGAATACTGTCATCGGGACGACATCCAAAAGCTGGAAACGGAATACTATAATCTCAAGATGATTGGCTCGGAAAGCGAGGCCTATTCGAAACGATCCAATGATCTAGTAACCTTGTGCCCTAACATGTCCAACCCACCATACAAGCGTATCGAGCTATACATTAATGGATTGGTTCCCCAAATCTAGAGCACGGTAACTTCTGCCAACCTGCCTACTATTCAGCAGATTATCAGGCTGGCACACTGTTAGCGCATATTTTGTGGGTCTGCCACTATGCGAATAGGCTAGATAGAGCGTGTGTTGAATATTGTATAGTTTAGTGAGAAAAACGAACACATGACACGTTGGAGGGGATGAGATGACATCCGCATGGATGTAGCACATCCGTACGGAAGAGTCTAGTTCGCACGAACATGCTCATCTGTCACACCCCAACCGATTGCGGAAACATCAGGATGAGACGAACAAATTGCTCAAAACAACATAACACTATATGTGACAATATGAATTAATTCATTTTATTAAAACTAAGAAAGTAATACATTGTCGCAAATAGTAAACATAAATTCAAACATTGTTTAATTGCTAAAATGGGTATCTAAAGCCATCCTAGCTTGTTTCTTGAGTCTTGAACAAATCAACCTGCAATATGTATTAAAATAAAATCAACAAAGTATGTTGGCGAGTATACAAGTTTGATACATAGTATAATGAAAAGTTTGAAGTTGCTCATATCCAATGTGAATAACATGATTACACATTAACAATATATACTCGAAACGATGTTACTCTATGTGTCCAAACCAAAGTTTAACGCAATTAAAGTGCCAATCCCAAAAGTATAACGGGAGGTTTTAACATAGATTAACCTAACAATACCCGCGAGAATAACGGGAGGGGCGTTTCTCAACCTATAGCGCAACCATTGTTAGGGGAGGCTTGCAAAGTTAATGAACACATAGTCATGAGAGTTTACAATAGCATAACATGTATAACATGAATCAAATGTATCACGTGCAATTTGGATAGAGTGTGCATAAAGCTGTTTGAAGTGAATAATGTGATTGATATAGAATACATATTGCACCCAAAAGTGTTAAAATGGAAAATGGGTCATGTATACTCACATTGATTGCGTTGCGATTTCTTGTAAAAACGCACGAGTAAAGGTGGAGAATCCAAGAGATACGAACAAAAGTGATTATCCTAGATGTGAAATACCACACGAAAGGCGATTATTAAAAGTTTAAATAAAATTTCTAATATTGAAGGTTTCAATCTAATTATTTAAACATTATAATTTATCTCAAAATTAACATGTAGTGTTTATAAAAGAGTCATAGTAAATTGTTCATTACTTGTGTTATAATTTAGTTTAACTGGGTCCATTACAAAGGAAAATGAATTTATGATAATAATAATAATAGAATATTTTACTTTAACCAACAACAACATTCATCATCATCTTTGCAAAACAGTAGGTTATCACCATTAATAAAACTCACGAACAAGATTGCTATATATAGCTTAGTTGATTTGATTAATTAAAAACATAATCTCTCACAGAGATTTAAATGGGTGAACAAAAGGAATATAAAGGTATACCGACAAGATGAACCGCAAGTTCCGTCGAAGACTCCGGTGGCGTTTGGTGATCAAAACAGTGATGCGATTCTTGTAATATATTTCGGCGAACTTCGAAACAATGCGACGTGCTCGGTGAACAAAGCGATGCCGCGTCGAGTTCCTTTCCGGTCAGGCTCCGGTGGCGAAACAGCGAGAGTGAGTCGTAGAGGACGGTGTGTAAACTTGAATGGTAGGTGTCGAGATGGCTGGCCTCGTTTTTATAGTGTTCGCAAGACTCACGAATTATGGAAACCGATTTGTTGATTGATTGTATAAGTATCAATATGAGTCTAGGTTCGTGATCGAGTCTAAAATGGAAACACGAAAATCTGGTCTAATCCGATCAATCAGCGAGGACTCAAAAAGGAAAAGATGGCTGGATGCAAGCTGTGAAGTTTTTGGGCGGCAAAGTTGTATTTCAAAGGAACTAGATTTTTACCAATCAATTTCCTTTAGGAAAAAAAAGAGTAAAACATTTAAATTTAAATAATCATAATAAATAAGATAACATATCCATAGCTTTTAACTTTGTAATAATATGAAAACAAAACCAATTTGTGGTCTACGTAATCACAAAGTTTATTTCATGAATACTATGAAAATTTAGTTTATTGTGTGTATATAATAAGTGGGTACCTTAGTCTTGCACCAAACCTCTAATAATTAACTAGTTTATATATTGGTATATTTTAAAATAAATTAGTTAAATAAATAACTATATATACATACATCGGAAATATACTAATTTAATTAGTTAAATGAATAAATAAGTAAATAACCGTATTTATAAACGAATTAAATTAGGATACAAATCTTTCAACGATTATTTATTTCACGAAAAATTTCCGTGGTTTCAAAGGTTAGGATTGTGGTTTCAAAGGTTAGGATTCAGATCTTTCAAAACGGGTCGGATTTTGGAAATCCATTTTGACGGATGTTACAGTCTCCCCTACTTTAGGAGATTTCGTCCTCGAAATCTAAGAGAAATACTTTTGAAAAGATGAAATCTAAGGATTCAAAAAAAGAATAAATGTTTGTTTAAGGAAAGTGTTTTCATGAATGAATCACATAGCATATAAGGTTTCAAATAGTTTCACATAGCATATAATCTTTTCAATTAGTTTCACATAGCACAATCATGAGTTTCACGTAGTGTAACATAGATAATGAAAGCATCGTAAATTTAGTTTGTTCACGAGATTATTATTATTTGTTTTAGATTGCGAAGATAGTGTGATTCGTGTCTCCAAAATTGAAATGAAAGTAACGTTCAAATATAAAGTTCATTGAGAACGAAGAAGAGTTGGTAACTACCTCCGAGGTAAGGAAATCACCCCTAGCTCATTGGTGAAGTTGTAAAGTGAGCGGAGCTAATCGTCAAGGTAAGGAAATCACTCCTATCTTGATGATAAGCTTCCATTTTTGGAAATACGAATATTAGCATAAAATTTTGAACAATGCACATGACATACTTAGTTAACAAGATTAACGTATCACTGGCATGTGAATAAACATGTCAACCCATCGTGTACCGCAATTGAAAGACTTAACATGACCTCACGTTCACGGGTGGTGCGCTACTCCTATAGCACTACGCATAGTGCTATACATGTTAAGGTGTGGGTTCAAGGACAAGTTCATCACATAAGAATAACCCAATAATCACGAATCCAGTATAACATATTAGTATGCATGTATTAAATTGAAATGATACACCGTACAAATGTAAAACACATTAAAATTGAGATAGCATAAAAGAGATTTAACATAAAAATTTGGATTGTCACGAACGTAACATAAGACTATTCCAAAGTAAATCGAAGTCCTTCTCGAATTAAGGAAACGTGCTTTGGCCTAATAGACAAATACTCTCATCGAGAAGCGATTAACGATATTTGTCCTTCCAGTTACTACACGTCCTTAATCGATTGGGAAAATCGAAACTTTGGCGAGATCGAAAATCGAGGAATGGGACTAGTTAGCAAGATGCGAGTTTCACCTCTAACTTGATAACATCGTACCCTAACGTGGTTAGTACTTATCAAAAGATAAGGGTCCACTAGAATATGAAATGGAAATTCCCTTCAAGGTTTGAATATCACTCCTAACTTGAGGGTAGATTTCGTGCAAAATACAAAGTATAGCTGAGTGAAAGTCATCACCAAATGTGGGAATCACCCCTATTTTGGTGAGTCATTTCGATTGTGTTATGAGAGTGTCTTCAAAACCTTCAAGTGTGTATTGTGTTATGCCTTATGAAAGGCATGTTTATTAAGAGTCCAAGAGAATAGAGGGAAGCAAAGAAGATAGAAAGGAAGTTGTTTTAAGCAACACATAGTGAATAAGCTCTTAAACTATAGAATAGGCAAGGCATTCTTAATTCCCTACTATGGACTAGGGAAAAGTGAAGCAATTTACTTAATTCCCTATAGTTATGGCTCTGATACCAATCTGGTATCAGAGTATTCCTACTATGTATAGCAAATTACCTAATTCCCTATAGTTATGGCTCTGATACCAATCTGGTATCAGAGTATTCCTACTATAGACTAGGGAAAAGTATAGCAAATTACCTAATTCCCTATAGTTATGGCTCTGATACCAATCTGTCACACCCCAACCGATTGCGGAAACATCAGGATGAGACGAACAAATTGCTCAAAACAACATAACACTATATGTGACAATATGAATTAATTCATTTTATTAAAACTAAGAAAGTAATACATTGTCGCAAATAGTAAACATAAATTCAAACATTGTTTAATTGCTAAAATGGGTATCTAAAGCCATCCTAGCTTGTTTCTTGAGTCTTGAACAAATCAACCTGCAATATGTATTAAAATAAAATCAACAAAGTATGTTGGCGAGTATACAAGTTTGATACATAGTATAATGAAAAGTTTGAAGTTGCTCATATCCAATGTGAATAACATGATTACACATTAACAATATATACTCGAAACGATGTTACTCTATGTGTCCAAACCAAAGTTTAACGCAATTAAAGTGCCAATCCCAAAAGTATAACGGGAGGTTTTAACATAGATTAACCTAACAATACCCGCGAGAATAACGGGAGGGGCGTTTCTCAACCTATAGCGCAACCATTGTTAGGGGAGGCTTGCAAAGTTAATGAACACATAGTTGTTAGGGGAGGATTTTCTAACAATTAGTGATCCTTATTTGTTATCCTAACTAGTGATCCTTACTTCTGTGACAGGTGGTGATCCTCAGAAGGGCTTTAGGATCAGGATCATGGATCACTTCAAGGATCCTCATACTGACGATTGTTTACTTATGTTTTATAACATATCGCAGGTGTAACAAGCTTGACCAGGTCTTAGCGGCATTCTTGGAGAATATTCCCGAAGTATTCTGCACGTGCTAGATCAAAACTAGACGTTATGGAGAACGTGGAGGCTTGGCTTGAAAGTCGGAGAGTTTGTTAACTAGATATTTTTCTTATTTGAAAGGGGTAACGAGCTAGTTAGTGACAGTTAGTCATTTTTAGCAATTACACACACTCGCAAACACTCTCATACAAGCTCTCGTTCAAACACTTAGAAATTACTTACACTTTTAACACATTTCACCGTAGTGATCCTTGTACCTAGCTCGTTACTATCCGAAGTTGTAAACGTTTATTCATTTATTTTAGCTTGGTGATCGGTAGTTTCCATCACCCGGGGTTTTTTGTGCCGGAGATCAACTCTTGATCAAGGGCTTTTTCCCCGTATAAACCCTTGTGTTGTTTGTGCATTCCACATTGAAGTGATCCTCGTTGTTGTTAAACTTTTTGAGCATCATACCCCGTAATCTAGAGTTTGGTTGCAATATTCTCAACATATTTTCTGACCAAAACAGTTTGGCGCCCACCGTGGGGCAATTGGTGCTTTGTCCGTAGAAGAATTCGCATTTCTGTGCTCATTCCGGTTCATTACCACCAAGCAAATGGCTTCCTCATCGAAGAATGCTTCGAACTTGATGCCCTCATTCACTTCCTCACAAGGCGTTCCTCCTTTGCCTCCACCACCTTCTGGATCCCAGAAGAATACAGAAAATGCTGCGAAGAAACCGACTCCCATTTTCTCAAAACCACCTACTTCTTCTGTTTCAACTAATCCTACTACTAATGATCTCTATACCTTGATTTTGCAGATGAGGAATCATGCACAATAGCAGGATAAGACCAACGAAAGGATCCTCCGGGAGATTGATGAAATTAAGAAACAGAAGAAAACGGCAGAGGATCATTCTCCACTGATGCCCAGATCTTTGAATTTTGACACTCCGGTGGTTACTTCTCAGCCGTCAGTGGTTCCAAACATTCAATATGCGGGTGGACCAAAAGGAGTGCACTATGGAACAACAGCTATGACCCAGGCACTAGGTTCATATTTCCAGCCAGCAGGATCCTATCCCCAGCATATGGGATCCCTCACGAGTACAGGAGGATATTCAGGAATGCACCAGGTTCAAGGATCCTCCTTCGTTCCAGGATCATCCCAGGTTCAAGGATCCTCCTTCGTTCCAGGATCATCCCAGGTTCAAGGATCCTCCTTCATTCCAGGATCATCCCAGGTTCAAGGATCCTCCTTCGTTCCAGGATCATCCCAGGTTCAAGGATCCTCCTTTGTTCCAGGATCATCCCAGTTTCAGGGATCCTTCCAGATGCCAGGATCCTTGAGGAGTTTGCAAACAGGGAGTTCAGATGTCCATCAAGGAGATTTTATTCCAATGCAGACCAATGCCTCTGCTGGCCCCTCGATCATTCCAGAATCTCAACAATATGGATTAACCTCCGTATTTCCTAACTTGAATCCAATGGGAGGTAACACTTTTAATAATTCTCATACTATTAACCATGGTTTTATGCAGGATCCAGGTATCAATCATGCCATGGCCAGAGAATTGCAAAAGCTAAAGGATATGATCTCGAGTGTTCCGGGAGTAGTCAAACCTATTCCAGAGATTGCAGATGGGAGCCACAAGATATCTCGCTTTGCACCACCAATCTGTGATGCTGAGATACCCAAGAGGTTCCATGTGCCTACAATGAAACTGTACGATGGTTCGACGGATCCTGAAGAACACATAGCACAGTATAGGGAGAGGATGGAGATCAATCTAATCCCAGAAAAGTTAAAGGAAGCATGCCTATGCAAAGGATTCGGATCCACTCTCACTGGATCAGCTCTCAAGTGGCTGCTAAGTCTTCCTCCCTATTCTATTACCTCATTTGCAAACCTAGTTAACTTGTTTAATACTCAGTTTTCTTGTAGTAGAAAATTTGAACGATTAACTAGTGATTTATATAGGATAACTCAGGGTCATAATGAATCATTAAGGGATTACATTACCAAATTTAGTAAAGAATCCTTAGACATTCCCAACTTAGATATAGCCACAGCTGTTGAGGCCTTCAAAATGGGATTACTTAGGGATTCCTTATTTTATGATGATCTTGTTATGACACCGTGCAGGAACCTAGATGAGGTAAGAACCCGGGCCCTCAGGTTCATCCGGCTAGAGGATGACAAGAGGATTCAGGAGAGGATAACAGGATCCTCAAAGCAGGATAAGCAAGGATCCTCATTCAGAAGCAACAAGTTCAGATCCTACAACAAATCTGATAATCAGAACGTGCATTCTATTGATCAAGAAGAGGATGATGAGGATTATCCTCCAATCTCTGAATATTGCTTTAGTGTTGATAACAATGAACTAATCCTTGCCTTGCAGAACCTAGGTGATAAAGCTAGATGGCCAAGAAAGAATGAAAGGTCAGCTGCAACAAAGGATAAATCAAAATGGTGTGCATATCATGAAGATTTTGGGCACCTCACAGAAGAATGCATTGCATTAAGAAAGGAGATTGGGTACTTGTTGAGCAAAGGGCATCTAAAAGAGTTGTTGAGTAGGAAAAAGTCAAGGACTCAGGATCCTGAAAGGATCCCTGAGAAGGCTCCAGCCCCTCCAGCAGACGCACAAGTGATAAACTTTATCTCTGGGGGATCCGACATTTGTGGCACATCCTTCTCAGCAGCTAAGAGGCATGCGAAGGAAACTAAAATGGATAACGGAGAAAGGCCAGTTCGAACATCGAGTGTCTCCGAAGGAAAAGTCATAACCTTTGATGAAGAGGATCGTACTGATATCCAGGATCCTCATCACGATGGTTTAGTTATTACTCTTTTTATATCTAACTGTTTTGTCCGCAGGATCCTAATAGACGGAGGAAGTTCAGTGAACATTATCCAGCATGACGTTCTAAAGAAGATGGGTATTCCCGAATCAGAGATCATACCAAGATCCTCCGTGCTCGTGGGATTTAGTGGCGAAACTAAGAACACCCTGGGGGACATTAAACTCCCAATATATATTGAAGGCTTACACTCTTATCAAAAATTTTGTGTTATTGACTGTTTATCTTGTTGTAATGTTATCCTTGGCAGGCCCTGGATACACGATATGAAAGCAGTCCCGTCCACTTACCATCAATGTGTGAAGCTCCCTAGTCCTTGGGGAATAGTAAAGATCGATAGTGATCAGCAGGAAGCTAAGAATTGCTACACTTCATCGATGAAACCAGCTTCGAAGTCAAGGGAGCAATAGCAATCAAGGTATCCTCCAAGAAATGTCTTGGAGGCCAGAGAGCAGGATGTGGTAGAAATCCTCATGGATCCTGATGATCCTGAATCCAAAATCTATATCGGGTCAGGGATCCTTGGCGAAATGAAAGAAGACCTCATATCCTACCTCAAAAGGAGAAAGACTACCTTTGCATGGAAACATGAAGACATGACTGGTATATCCAAAGATGTTATCACCCATAAACTCGGCATCGACAGATCCTTCAAGCCAATACATCAGAGAAGAAGGAAGTTTGCACCAGAAAGGAATGCCATTATCCAGGAAGAGGTAGAAAAATTGCTCCGGGCAGGTATGATTAGAGAGGTCAAGTATCCAAGATGGTTGGCCAATGTGGTTGTTGTTCAAAAGAAAAACGGAAAGTGGAGGGTATGTGTCGATTTTACCGATTTAAATAAGGCATGTCCCAAGGATCCTTTCCCTTTACCCCACATTGACTCCATGGTGGATGCAACTGCGGGTCATGAACTGTTAACTTTTATGGATGCTTCATCTGGATTTCAACAAATCCAAATGGAACCATCCGACCAAGAGGATACAGCCTTCATGACTCCAACTGGTATATATTGCTATATTGCTATGCCGTTTGGATTGAGAAATGCAGGTGCAACTTACCAAAGGCTGGTGAATATGATGTTCAAGGATCAGATTGGACAAACTATGGAGGTTTACATAGATGATATGGTGGTAAAATCCTTAAGAGCTGAGGATCACCTACGAGACTTGGAGGAAGCATTTGATATCCTTGACAAATATAATATGAAGCTTAATCCTTCAAAATGTCATTTTGGTGTTAAAGCAGGTAAATTCTTAGGATACATGGTGACTAAGAGAGGCATCGAAGCTAGCCCGGAACAAATCAAAGCAATAGTGAACATCAAATCTCCGGCCAATGCTAAGGATGTTCAAAGGTTAACAGGAAGGATAGCAGCCTTGAACAGATTCATATCCAAGTCCTCCGAAAAATGTAAAGAATTCTATGATATCCTAAGGAAGAACAAGAAATTTGAGTGGACGGAGAAGCATGAAAATGCTTTAAAAGCCCTCAAAGATTACCTATCCTCGGCCCCGGCTTTAATGAAACCAAAAAAGGTGAAGTGTTATCCTTGTATCTCGCAGTATCTTCAAAAGCAGTAAGTGCGGTCCTTGTTAAGGATCATCAAGGTACACAGCATCCCGTTTATTATGTAAGTAAAAGTTTACTTGATGCTGAATCCAGGTACTCACACCTTGAAAAACTTATCCTTGCATTAATAATGGCATCTACCAAGTTAAGACATTATTTTGAAACTCATGTTATCATTGTTAAAACTAATTTTCCAATTAAGAATGTCCTCAGGAAACCAGAGATGTCCGGAAGGATGGCTAAGTGGGCAGTAAAGCTGAGTGCCTATGATATAAGATATGAGCCTAGGACAGCTATCAAATCCCAAGCATTAGCTGACTTTGTGGCTGATTTCAGTAGTGATTTACAAGAAGAAGCTGAGTTAGAAGTCCAGCAGCTTGAAGAGACCAAGGATCCTTGGATACTCCACACTGATGGATCCTCAAATGTCAAAGGCACAGGGCTTGGAATACTACTAAAATCGCCACAGGGGGACATAATACCCCATTCTATAGCTTGTGAGTTCCAAACCACTAATAATGAGGCTGAATATGAAGCCTTAATTGCTGGTTTGCAAATTGCAAAGCATATGGGGATCAGGTATCTTGAGGTACACGTAGATTCTTTGTTAATTACAAATCACTTTAATGGATTATATGCTGTTAAAGGTGAAAAGCTAACCAAATATTTGGAGATAGTCAAAAGTTTGGCACTCTCTTTTGTTTCCTTTAGTTTGTCACAGGTACCAAGGGAAGAAAATACAGAAGCTGATGCATTGGCTAACTTAGGATCATCTTTGAAGATCCCAGAGGATATCAAGATTCCTATTATCCATATCCTGACCCCGGCTATCGAGGATCACCAGACTATGGAGATAGGAGATGATTCTGCGGTTATTCCTAGTGAGGATACTCAATCCTATTCAGGATCCAGATCATGGATCTCACCAATTATGAGATACTTACAACATGGAGAGATTCCTACAGGAGAAAACCCTAGGGCTTTCAAATCTAAGGTATCTCAATTCACAATTATGAATAAAATGTTGTATAGGCGATCTCTTGCAGGACCATACTTGAGATGCATTGAGGATCCTGAAGTTCAAGAAGTTTTAAAAGACTTCCATGAAGGAGATTGTGGAAATCACACTGGGGGCAGGGCTTTATTCTCAAGGATCCTGAGGACAGGATACTACTGGCCAACCATGAAGAAAGATGCTGTGGAGTATGCCAGAAGATGTGATCCTTGCCAGAGACACAGCAATATCCTTCATCAACCAGCCGAACTATTGCATCCTATATCCTCCTCTTGGCCATTTATGAGATGGGGTATGGATATAGTTGGCAAGCTCCCTAAGGCACCTGGTGGGAAAGTATTCATGTTAGCTATGACTGATTACTTCTCCAAATGGATAGAGGCTGAAGCTTTTGCCCAAGTTAGAGAAAAGGAAGTTATATCCTTCATTAAAAGAAATATTATAACTAGATTTGGAATTCCTTCCGAGATTATATGTGATAATGGTTCCCAATTTATTGGGAGCAGAACCACTAACTTTTGTGACAGCTGGGGGATTAAGATGATAACATCAACACCAATCCACCCACAAGCTAATGGTCAAGCAGAATCATCCAACAAGATCATCATCAACAACTTGAAGAAGAAGCTTGGATCCAAGAAAGGAAAATGGGCAGAAGAGCTACCCTATGTGCTCTGGGCTGACAGGACAACCCCTAAGAATGCTACTGGTCAAACACCATTCTCTTTGGTGTTTGGGGCAGAATCAGTGATCCCAACAGAAATGGTGGTTCCTACTGCTAGAACAAGTACCCGTGATCCTGAGGAAAATGATGAAAACTTGGCTCAAGACCTGGATACTATTGAAGAAATCAGGGATATGGCTAGGATCAGGATGGCCAGTTATCAACAAAGAATGGCTGGTGCTTACAATAAAAATGTCAGGATCAGGAGGTTTCAAGTTGGAGATATGGTGTTAAGGAAAGCATTTCAGAATACCACCAATCCTGCTGATGGAAAATTGGCTCCAAAATGGGAAGGCCCTTATTTGATTGAAGCTGAAGCAGGAAAGGGGGCATATAGATTGCTAACCATGGAAGGTGATTTGCTACCAAGAGCTTGGAATGCTGTCCACCTGAAGAAGTATTTCATGTAAGCAGGATCCTTATGGAATAAGCGATCCTCACGATAGGGATATCCTTATAGGATCCTCAAAATATCGGTGATCCTTACTCAGGTAATATCCTAATCTTGAACTATTTCATTTCTTTATTTTCTCATATAAGGATAAGGATCATGTATCCTTTATCCATCTCTCACGTGAGTTCAAGTTTTGAAAGTTCAGGTATCTTTAGCACAACGTTGGTTATCCACAGAAGCAATCCGTCCTTTGGGTTTAACCCCAGTTATTTGGGCTTGTCCCCAGATTCCGCCTGCAGCGCACGATGATCCTGGTATAGTTCAAGGCTTTGGGACCAGTACTCATTATAGGGGCTGATAATTCCATTGTTCTGGCTATGCTTAGGATCCTACGTATAATGGTAGACGTACCATACATCCGTTCATAAGGTTTCTAACGTTTTCACGTTAGCTAAGGTTTTGGCATCTTCATGTCACTAAGTTTGGATAGTCGCCAGTTAGGGCCATACTCCAGTTTACATACGATCCTTGGGCTTGTCCCCAGTTATCCTTGGGCTTGTCCCCAGTTATCCTTGGGCTTGTCCCCAGTTATCCTTGGGCTTGTCCCCAGTTGCTAACTCTTTTCTTATATTGGCTTAGTCCCAAGTTATGCTCTATTTCAGGTCCTTGAAGGAAGGCAGCTAGGGATCCTTGATCCTTATTTCACTCTAAGGTTTATCTTATAGTTATCCTTATTATGGTTAGGATTCTAACTTGGATCCTCAGGTATGATCCTTAACTCTTTTGATTTTATTCATTATTCTTTTGATGAACCCTTATACTTGACAACTGAACCTGTGTTTCTTAAACTGTATCACTTTTTAGAACTTATCGGTTATGGGATATGTGATCCTTGATTATATCCTAAACTTTATGGATATATTTTCTAAGGTTTGATAAATATAAACAGGATGAACATTATAACAGTTGGAAAATAACATACTAAAAAGGATAACAACACAAGATAAGCGACAAAAGGTTAAGTTTTTATTTATTAACATAAGACTAACCCTTTAAAGGTTGTCAAAATTACCTACCCGAGCTTCTACCAGCAAAACGTGGCCCGTCCGCTGGGGTAGGTAAAGGGTGTCCATGATAATGAGTTCAAAAGTAGTGCAGGCAGCAGGATCACAATGGCTTCATCCCCCAAACAGAGGATCCCTCCACCAATTGCAATCCTGCCTATTGTCCAAAGGATCATACATGATCCTTAATCCTAAAAACCTATTGTTCAAAATACAACCCATGAAATTGTCTTAAACATCACAACCACAAAAACAACCACCAAACTAAAAAATTGGGCTCCGGCCTTAGCACATATATCCATCATCGCCCAATTGTGCAGCCTACACCTTTGCTGCATCCTCTTCTCCTCCAGCTGCGGTATCCTTCACCTGATCCTTCCCACTGCCACTTGCTTCAATCGCCAAGACTTCAGTAGCCTCCTCTTCCTCATCCTCAAGCTCGGCCAACCTTTCCTTCCAACCCTCAATATCCCAGCTGTTCTTATCAAAGCTAGGATCTTGAGCTTCTTGGGCCATCTTCAACTTAGTCTGATACATCGTGATGGCAGCAGAGAGCTTGGCATTTTCGATGAGGTCATGCTTTTCATAATCAAAGTTAACCAACACCTTGGCCATTGCCTGCTTGGTATCCTGGAGTTCCTTCCGAGCATCAGCAAGTGCAAGATCTTTGAGCACACCAACCTGTTGAAGATCAGCTATCTTCTTGTCCAGCTCCTCAATATTACCCACGTAGTCCTCGATCTCAGCAAATTTCTGCAAAAAGAAGATAAGGCAGTTCAAGGTCAAGTGATCCTCATAAGAGCTGGATACCTAGGCAAAGTTAAGGATCCTTACTTCATTGAAGTACTCAAGGAATTGGTGGCGGATCAGTGGCAGCCCTTGAAGATCCTCAGCATCAGAAATCTTCCTCTTCTTGACACCCTTCCCTTTAGTGGGTGCCTTTGGAATGGAAACGCTGGGACTGCTGGTGGATTTCTTCCTTCTGGGCCGTACGAGATCAAGGTCAGCTGTGTTGAATTGGGAAACAGGCTTGACAGGTTTTCCAGCGCCTACACATTCAAAGCAAGATGAGTATCCTTATCCTATTTCAATTTATCTATTTATTTTAATATTTAAACTATGTAAAAGACAGGATACTTACTCGACATGGTAATGGAACCTGAGGATACTTCTTGTGAGTCTTGGGTGTCTATCTTGAATGTCCTTGTTTCAGGATCAAGCTTCCAGAAAGCAGCGAGCTTATCCTTGGTTTCAGGTGATGTGCGGATACGTGAAATGGTGATAGCTGCAAAACAAGAAAGCAAAAATATAAGTTATCCTTGCAAAGAAAGAAAGTTCCCGGTGATCCTTATCAGGATCCTCCATCCTACCATGGGTAGCCCAATTTTTAGGAAGATCCTTTCCATCCTGGATAGAATCTCTCTTGACAAAGAAAAAGCGACGTTTCCAGTCTTTGTCATTCTTGGTGACTTTCAGAAGAGGATGATCTGCACCGGATTTTCGTTTAAGCAAATAACGATGGGAACCAAAAGTAGTGAGATCATACAGCTCCGCCAATTCTGACATGCCCAAAGCAATGCCTTCTTGTTCGATGATCCTCTCCAGGGTATACAAGACCCTCCAAATCATCGGCATGGCTTGGATGTAAGAGATGCCGGTAAGAGAAAAGAAGGATTGTGTAAACTCCGGGAAAGGATAGGTGTATCCTATGGTGAATGGAGTGGCTGGAAATGCAACCCATGTTTCTGAAACATAGTCGCTAAGGGTAGTAGGATCAAAGGGTCTGATGACGGCATCCGCCGGAAAACAGCAACGGATTCTGTCTATCTGTGCTTCGTTAAAACAACACTTTTCATTCGCGGAGTCCTTGATGATTTTCTGACTTTCCAAAGGGCTATCTTTCTTGTGATCTTTGCCCGGAGAACTTCGGAGCAACATATTTGATGGAAAGATGAAAACAGAGCAAGAGAGGGAAAAGGATAGAGAGAGAGAATACCTGATCGTCTTCAGAATGTGGATTATAAAGGGAGTTTCTCTGAGAATTTAAATGCATTTGATCCTATCTATATCTCTATTTATAATCATGATCTTGCAGGTTGTCACTTCCGTGACATCATCATCGCAACGGCTAGTTCAAAATTAACGGCTATATATCCGTTAGTTTGTTACGGATAAGATCGAGAAAACATAACTCGCTAATTTTACAATTTCACTCCTTATATTTTGGGGGCAATTGTTAGGGGAGGATTTTCTAACAATTAGTGATCCTTATTTGTTATCCTAACTAGTGATCCTTACTTCTGTGACAGGTGGTGATCCTCAGAAGGGCTTTAGGATCAGGATCATGGATCACTTCAAGGATCCTCATACTGACGATTGTTTACTTATGTTTTATAACATATCGCAGGTGTAACAAGCTTGACCAGGTCTTAGCGGCATTCTTGGAGAATATTCCCGAAGTATTCTGCACGTGCTAGATCAAAACTAGACGTTATGGAGAACGTGGAGGCTTGGCTTGAAAGTCGGAGAGTTTGTTAACTAGATATTTTTCTTATTTGAAAGGGGTAACGAGCTAGTTAGTGACAGTTAGTCATTTTTAGCAATTACACACACTCGCAAACACTCTCATACAAGCTCTCGTTCAAACACTTAGAAATTACTTACACTTTTAACACATTTCACCGTAGTGATCCTTGTACCTAGCTCGTTACTATCCGAAGTTGTAAACGTTTATTCATTTATTTTAGCTTGGTGATCGGTAGTTTCCATCACCCGGGGTTTTTTGTGCCGGAGATCAACTCTTGATCAAGGGCTTTTTCCCCGTATAAACCCTTGTGTTGTTTGTGCATTCCACATTGAAGTGATCCTCGTTGTTGTTAAACTTTTTGAGCATCATACCCCGTAATCTAGAGTTTGGTTGCAATATTCTCAACAGATTTTCTGACCAAAACAATAGTCATGAGAGTTTACAATAGCATAACATGTATAACATGAATCAAATGTATCACGTGCAATTTGGATAGAGTGTGCATAAAGCTGTTTGAAGTGAATAATGTGATTGATATAGAATACATATTGCACCCAAAAGTGTTAAAATGGAAAATGGGTCATGTATACTCACATTGATTGCGTTGCGATTTCTTGTAAAAACGCACGAGTAAAGGTGGAGAATCCAAGAGATACGAACAAAAGTGATTATCCTAGATGTGAAATACCACACGAGAGGCGATTATTAAAAGTTTAAATAAAATTTCTAATATTGAAGGTTTCAATCTAATTATTTAAACATTATAATTTATCTCAAAATTAACATGTAGTGTTTATAAAAGAGTCATAGTAAATTGTTCATTACTTGTGTTATAATTTAGTTTAACTGGGTCCATTACAAAGGAAAATGAATTTATGATAATAATAATAATAATAATAATAATAATAATAATAATAATAATAATAATAATAGAATATTTTACTTTAACCAACAACAACATTCATCATCATCTTTGCAAAACAGTAGGTTATCACCATTAATAAAACTCACGAACAAGATTGCTATATATAGCTTAGTTGATTTGATTAATTAAAAACATAATCTCTCACAGAGATTTAAATGGGTGAACAAAAGGAATATAAAGGTATACCGACAAGATGAACCGCAAGTTCCGTCGAAGACTCCGGTGGCGTTTGGTGATCAAAACAGTGATGCGATTCTTGTAATATATTTCGGCGAACTTCGAAACAATGCGACGTGCTCGGTGAACAAAGCGATGCCGCGTCGAGTTCCTTTCCGGTCAGGCTCCGGTGGCGAAACAGCGAGAGTGAGTCGTAGAGGACGGTGTGTAAACTTGAATGGTAGGTGTCGAGATGGCTGGCCTCGTTTTTATAGTGTTCGCAAGACTCACGAATTATGGAAACCGATTTGTTGATTGATTGTATAAGTATCAATATGAGTCTAGGTTCGTGATCGAGTCTAAAATGGAAACACGAAAATCTGGTCTAATCCGATCAATCAGCGAGGACTCAAAAAGGAAAAGATGGCTGGATGCAAGCTGTGAAGTTTTTGGGCGGCAAAGTTGTATTTCAAAGGAACTAGATTTTTACCAATCAATTTCCTTTAGGAAAAAAAAGAGTAAAACATTTAAATTTAAATAATCATAATAAATAAGATAACATATCCATAGCTTTTAACTTTGTAATAATATGAAAACAAAACCAATTTGTGGTCTACGTAATCACAAAGTTTATTTCATGAATACTATGAAAATTTAGTTTATTGTGTGTATATAATAAGTGGGTACCTTAGTCTTGCACCAAACCTCTAATAATTAACTAGTTTATATATTGGTATATTTTAAAATAAATTAGTTAAATAAATAACTATATATACATACATCGGAAATATACTAATTTAATTAGTTAAATGAATAAATAAGTAAATAACCGTATTTATAAACGAATTAAATTAGGATACAAATCTTTCAACGATTATTTATTTCACGAAAAATTTCCGTGGTTTCAAAGGTTAGGATTGTGGTTTCAAAGGTTAGGATTCAGATCTTTCAAAACGGGTCGGATTTTGGAAATCCATTTTGACGGATGTTACATCATCTGCACCAAACCAATGTCTATATATATAGTGTCGTGTGTTCATAGTTTGATAAGTTTTGGAGATCCCAGAGGGGAAATGCTGGAGAAATTTTCTCTCCAGCTTGTAAATGATGTAAACTTTTTGGGTATGAATGGAATCATTCAACTTATGCCTAAACTAACAAGATTTCTACCGAATTAGTTCTATCATATCCAAACTTCCATCTAAACTCACCCGATCCGGAACTTTCAATTGGTATCAGAGCTTGGAGCCTAATATCTGAGACATTCAACAAGATCTAGACATTGAAGACTTCTTCCTACTCATTTTCTATTTATTTTTTTCATTTCTCACACATTTAACCGTCAAAATGGACTATTTTTTAGGGTTATAAAAACACGTTTTTAACAAAGCCTCTAAAATTTCAGCTTAAAATTCAATCAAAATCATGTTACAATTGGCAAAACACGAGAAAATCTGATTTTTTCACTCGCACGAAGGAACTACGTCCGCACGGAAGTAATCTTCACCCGTATGAAAAGTTTACATTCGCACGAACGTAATCAAAGTTTGTTTATTTTTGTCTTAGTTCATACGAACATGCTACATCCGCTCCAAAGAGGATCTTTTTCAATCAGTTTCTTGTAGATCCGCACGAACTAGTCTTTCGCACCAAAGTTTTCACATCCATGCCAAACTGCTTTTAGAATGGAAAACGAGTTTTACAATGCATTTGCCACTACCCCCACGACAGTGGTTCAGAACCTCAATTTGGACAACAAAATAGGAACCATGACCAAGCCACCGAAACTCACGTGTTTGGATGATTACAAAGGTTGGCATGCGAGGTTTGAAAACTGGGTACATGCCAACTATCTGGATTGTTGGTATTCGATAGAAGAAGAATATACTATTCCCACCGGGGAGAACGGTCAAAAGATAAGCCTAACCCAGATCACTCAAGCTGAGAAAGAAAAGTTTGTGAGAGAGAAAAAGATGTTGAATCTTCTTTAACAAGCTATCAAGGAAGATATATTCACGCTACTCCAACATCAGGGAACTGCATAATCCATCTAGATTGCTTCGAAATTGAAGTATCAAGGGAGTATCTCCATGCAAAAAAGCAAGAAAGCTTTGCTAAAGAAATAATTTGACATCTTTACAGCCTTAAAAGGAGAGTCATTAAAGCAATTTGTTGAGAGATATTACCATCTTGTTGCAGAAATAAAGCGATTGAAGATTGATAAGGAAGATGAAGAATGGGTGGATAAGTTGACAGATGCCCTACCACAAGGCGAATGGTCAACGTATTGATGATTCTGAAGAACAACAAAGATTATGATAATCTAACTCTAGGAAAGTTCATTGAGAAGCTGGAAGCGCATGAACTCGAGTTAAGGAAAATAGCAAAAAATGAAAAACTCAAATGTTCAGCAGGATGTTGATCTATATTACAAGGGTAGTGATTCGTCGAATATTTAGAGCCAAAAGATCCAAACAGCTTTTAGCGCAGACACATCATCTGGAACTTCATCTAGCACTTCAAGTAGTGGTGGTGGTTTTTCATCTTACCCAAGTTTTGAACCGAACACTCTGATACAAAGTCCTCAATCCTCACAAAGCTCAAAAAACTAATCAAGCTAGAATAATTCAAATCCACACGTCATCCAATGCAACATTACTGTTAATTTGCAAAACACACAAGGTTTCAATGAAACGACAACAAAGGAGCACATGACGTTTCTTTCTTTAGTCCTGGAATCATATGAGAGTTTGATAGCAGGAAGGATTGGGAATCCTAATATGACCAAAGAATATTATAATCAGATAGATCCTAAAGAGTTAGAACTGATTGACATCAAGTGGTGTATGGTGAGTGTGGTTTGTAGAGCGCAGCGATTCATAGAAATTACAGGGAGGAATGATATTAGAGGGCCAGAGTCGAAGTTAGGGTTTGATAAATCTAAAGTGACATGCTTTAAATGTAAAGAAAAAGGCCACTTCAAGCGGAAATGCACTAACAAAGAAGTCAATGACAGTAGTAATCCTCTTGGTGGGGACTACTACAAAAGGGTGATCTATCACAAGAACTCTTAGCATCCACCGAACATGTCAAGACCAATTCCAATTGAGGATTGTTCATCAAAGTCTAAAGATTAGGCGTTGGTCGTAACTCAGGAAGAAGAAGGATTCAACTGGAATAATTATATTCCCAAAACCGACAGTTTTGCTCTAATGGATGAGATTGTTGACATGGGTGAATTAGAACAGAGTGTGGAGGAAGTGATAGTTGAAGAAGTTACTGATGAAGTTTATGCTAAAGCTACATTTGATGAAAATCCAGACGATATAAACTCTTTCGGTATGTGGAATCATTCTACTTTGACTAATCTAACAAGATTTCTACTGAATTAGTTCTATCATATCCAAACTTTCGTCTAAACCCTCCCGATCCGGAACTTCCACACACAAGCTTATAGATCAGGCCATCGAGCCAAGAAAACTACCGAAGCGCGGTGCTTTCCGTCCCTATAACTACACCCGATAACAAGCGTAAATGGGACAGGAACCAAAACAAAGGTCCTAGTCCAACGAACCCCCACAACAGCTAGAGGAAGTTCGACAATAACATGACCCCCCAATCAGCTATCAGCAACAAATCAATGTCAAGTTTCTTACCAGGGAAATCGTCCGAAGTGTAATAAGTGCAACCTTTGTCATTACGGGCAATGTGATCAGAACCGCTGCCAGTGGTGTGGCAAAATAGGGCATGCTGCCAAAGATTGTAGAAGTCATTATCCAATTAGGCAATCACAACAACAAAAACCAACATAGCAAAATCAGAGACAACAGCAACAACAGGGAAATGGTAAGGGATGTTTCAAATGCGGTGCGGAAGGGCATTTCAGAAAGGACTGCCCATAGCTGTATCAGAATAACAATAACAACACTGGCAATGGCAACAATAACAATAACGGTAACAATAGTAGCAATGGTGGTAGAGGCCGAGCGTTTGTAATTGGCTCGGGCGAGGATAGGAACGACACTAATGTCCTAACAGGTATGTTCCTTCTAAATGACTTTTTCGTTTGTGTCCTTTTTGATTCTAGAGCAGACCGTGTTTATGTGTCCTTAAGTTTTAGTAAACTGTTTAAGTCTGCCCCAACTTTCCTTGACCCTAAGGATATTGTAGAACTAGCCAATGGAAAACTTATCGAGGCGACTCATATCTTTAACGGTTGTAGGGTTGAATTATCTGACCAAAACTTTGTCATAAACCTTATTGTCGTTACCCTTGGTAGTTTCAATGTGGCCGTCGGTGTGGATTCGTTGTCCCATAATCGCACCAAAATTCTCTGTTAGGAGAAAATCGTCGGTATCCCTCTTTCTGATAGAGAACCCCTAAGGTGCAGTTTGTTTTTTCAGAGGCAAAATGTCTGCAGTCTGCAGACCACATCTGCAGATATCTATAGTAGAATGGGTGGACCAAACCTATGGAGTCTACAAGAAGAAGACTATTTGTTTTTTTAAGTTCTGCAAACTGCTGATATAAACTCTCATTGATAACTTCCTGCAACACAAACTATATCTATAGATCGTAATTCATAAATCAAATCATCAGGAAACCGATACAAACTCTCAATGTTAACCTCCTAAAAAAATCAATCAAACAAACGAATAACCTTATCATACATAACTACACACAGACTACAAAATCACATATACTATCTTAAATTCACAACGCTTCACTAATTAATAAAAAACGAACAATCAACAAGCAACAAAACTCCATAATCTGATCACGGATGAATTTGACCATGTACTGAATCAGCTTTGAAACATCTGCATCGTTCATTTTTGGATCTGAATTTGGGGAAACAAAACATAAACAAAAGAAAACAATTCTTAAACAAACATTAAACAATAAAAAACAATTGTTTAACAATAATTAAAGACATGAACATACCTATGGAGTCGGCGATGGGGACCGGGTAGGGTTACAGTCAGCGTAGGGGAGGAAGTGGCAGTATGGTGACAATCAATGGAGCCAGCGGAAGTCTGTGGAGTCGGCTTAGGGGAGGCGGTGGCAGTAGGGTTATCAGCGGCGGCGGCGGGTGTGGAGGCAGGGGAGGTGACGACGAACTGTGGAGCCGGGGGAGGTGACAGAGGGACTATGGAGGTAGGGGAGGTGATGACAACGACGCGGTGGTGGAGATGTAGAGGTGACGGCTAGGAGGAGGAAGGGGTAGAGGAGAAGAAGATGTTTGGGTTGAGGATTTGTGTTTTGAAATGACAGGGGAGAGGAGAGGAGAAGAGGCTAGAAGAGAGGAGTCCACATCTGCCCCAAGAAGAGGTCTCGCATACCTTTTTTTAATGAAAGGGCTTCGAGAAAACAAACACAGTGCAGATTCAAATGTCTGCGCGTGGTCTGCGTGGGGCAGGCATAAAAGGTCCTGAAGAGCTTTTCACAAAAAAAAACAAACACCCCCTAAATGTCCGGGGAGAGAGAGGTGGTGCTATTGTAGGAATCATCTCGTATATGAAGGCCTAGAAGTGTCTACGCAAGGTTTATACAGCCATTTTGGCCCTTATCTCTGATAAACAAACCGAGGAGAGGAAGATTGAAGATATTCCTATCGTTGGTGGCTTTCCTGAAGTATTTCCCAAAGACTTGCCTGGCCTCCCACCACAAAGGCAAGTTGAATTCCAAATCGATCTAACCCCTTGAGCAGCACCCATAGCTCGAGCACCATATAAATTGGCACCGAATGAACTGCAGGAGCTGTCTACCTAACTGCAAGAACTATTGGATAAGGGGTTTCTCCAACCTAGCTCATCACCTTAGGGAGCCCCGATCCTATTCGTCAAGAAGAAAGGCTGGACTTTTCGTATGTGCATCGACTACCGTGAGTTGAACAACGTGACTATTAAGAATCATTATCCATTGCCCCGAATTATGACTTGTTCGACCAACTGCAAGGATCTAGTTATTATTAAAAAATCGATATGAGATCGGGCTATAATTAGTTGAGAGTCCGAGACGAAGACATTTCCAAGAGTGCCTTCCGAACTTGGTACGACCATTACGAGTTCCTAGTTATGCCATTCGGGTTAACCAATGCACCAACGGTCTTCATGGACCTAATAAACCGAGTGTGTAAACCTTACCTTGACAAATTTGTTATGGTTTTCATTGAAGACATTCTGATTTACTCTAAGAGCAAGGAGGAACATGAGGAGCATTTATGTCTCATCTTAGAGCTTCTGAAAAGGGAGCAACTTTGTGCTAAATTCTCGAAATATGACTTTTGGATTCGTGAAGTCCATTTCCTTGGACATGTAGTCAATGAAGCCGGAATAGATGTCATCCAGCGAAGATTGACTCCATTAAGAATTGGTCTGCACCAAAAACTCCCACCGAAATATGCCAATTCCTTGGTCTCGCGGGTAACTACCGTAGGTTCATTAAAGGATTTTCAAAAATCGCTCAACCTCTCATAGCTTTGACTCAAAAGGGTACCACTTACAAGTGGGGTGATCCCTAAGAATCCACTTTTCAGCTACTGAAGCAGAAATTCTGTAGCATGCCTATCTTATCCTTGCCGGAGGGTATAGACGATTTCGTTGTTTACATTAATGCATTTATTAAGTGTCTCAGTTGCATTCGGATGCAACGTGAGAAAGTAATCGCGTACCCATCTCGTTAGCTTAAAGTTCATGAGAAAACTACACTACCCATGATCTAGAATTGGGAGCTTTGGTTTTTGCTATCAAAATATAGAGGCATTACTTATACGGTACCAAATGTACAATTTACATCAATCATGAGAGTCTCCAACACATCTTTAACAGAAGGAGCTAAACATATGAAAACATCATTGAGTTGAACTCCTAAACGATTGTGACCGTGCCATGAGATACCATTCGGGTAAAACTAACGTAGTAGTTGATGCCCTCAGCCGAAAAGAAACCAAACCAAAATGAGTTCGAGCATTACAACTTACCATTCATTCCAACCTCCCCGATCAGATTTACTCTGCTCAGAGTGGGGTGTTGAAAGAGGAGAACCTCCAAGCACAATCCATGTGGGGCATGGAGAAACATCTCGAAACCAAATTGGATGGTATTCACTATTTCATGGAGCGAATATGAGTCCCACTAGATCTTGTGATGAACAAAACACACAAGTCTCGATACTCTATCCACCCCGATTCTGACAAGATGTATCATGACCTAAAGGCCCAGTACTAGTGGCCAAACATGAAAGCTAACATAGCCACTTGTGTGAGCAAGTGCTTGACCTAGACTAGAGTTAAGATCGAGTACCATAAGCAATATGGTTTGCTCTAACAACTCGAACTACCAATGTGGAAATGAGAGCAAATTTCCATAGATTTTATCACTGGTTTACCCAAGACTTAGAGCGGGAATGACACCATCTGGGTGACTGTGGATTGCCTTACCATATCTACTCATTTCCTTGCAATCAAAGAAACAGACAAGTATGACAAACTTGCCAGCATTTACATGAAGGAAGTAGTCACTCGGCACAGAATGCCAATTTCCATCATTTCCGATCGTGATCCCCATTTTACATCCCCCCTGTCACGGTCCCCGACCCGTACCCCGGTTCGGGCGCCGTGAGGTAGAAAACAGTGGTACCAGTGTTTATTAATTTGCAACGGAATTTCATCAGAACCGGGTGTCAGGAAAAATTTATCAGTGTTTCAAAACACCGAATTATTTTATTTCATAACTGTTGGGTAACCCTCTATTTACAGAAAAGAAATTTCACTAAGGAAATCCTTTAATTATAGAAAACACATTTTATTTCTAATTTACTGAGTCACTTATTTTGTCACACCCCAAAATATCAAAGCTGCCGTGACTAGACAGGTATCTTCATTGCACAGCGGAAGCAAGTAAAGCTAAGACTTCTAGAAAACGAAAGCCCACTAAGTACTCGAATCTCCAATGGTTCTCCTATTCCAACCGTGACAAGCTTTGAGAAAGTAACCTGAGAAAGAAACTATCACAACCCTCTTAAATTATTTCTGACACCCCTAAATTATTTAGAATGCCCCTATACATCCTAAAATACACCCCGTATATGAGATTTGGTCCTAAATACCTTTAATTTTGCAAAAATAAAATAAAAACGAAATTTCTGTGGCGCTCGCGGGCCGCGAAGGCTTTGCCTTCGGCTTACGCGGGTCGCGATAGATCAACCCTCAGGCAGGCGAAACCCTGGTGTGCCATGTGGCACAACACCCGGATAGGCTATACGTGTGACGAATCAAGGCTAGCCCTATATCCCTACGTCGCGGGCCGCGAAGCCCTTAACTGATTCCTTCGCGGGGCGCGAAGAACCCGAGATCAGACCCTTAAATAGGATCGATCGGATTTCACTTTCCGTC
This sequence comes from Helianthus tuberosus, assembly GCA_030545235.1. Taxonomy (NCBI): domain Eukaryota; kingdom Viridiplantae; phylum Streptophyta; class Magnoliopsida; order Asterales; family Asteraceae; genus Helianthus; species Helianthus tuberosus. The sequence continues at coordinate 153,633,089 of CM060393.1, forward strand.
GTTCATTTCACACAACTCTCTCTCAATTTCTGTAGTGTAGAAGCTATAATCAGGTATTATACCCACTAAAGTAGTGAAGGTTTGCCTCGTTGTAAGTATTTTAACCCCCGGTTACGTATTAGATACGCTGCCCAATTGATCTAGCGCTCCGTAACGGCTGTCGAGGTTCTGCCCGACGTAGTCGTTGGAGTTCTGTCTTGGGGATGGTAATATTGGGTTATTATACTAACGCGTGTGCATTGTTTAATTAATAGATTATAACCAGGAAAACACCAAGAAAAGTCTAAAGTAGCAATGTGGAACACGTTACCATTGGACAACATGTGACCTACCAGTCAGGATTGACAATACTGAATGAGTAATTGTGTAGATATAAACATTGTAATTGCTCTCAATACTGTTAAAGGATAAAATGCTTCTTGAGTAAATTGGGATTCACTCACCAGTATTTCCCACTGACAAATGTTTTTAAAACGCGTTTCAGGTAACAAAATGTAAAAGCCAAATAGAAGCCAGCTGGAGAGCACTGAAGGCTTGGAAATTGTGGCTATAAAAGTTACCTAATAAAGATGATGTTTTAAATTCAATTAATTAGGGTTTATCCCTATAAACATGTTTGTAAGAGAAACTTGGGTTTTGCCCATGTGTTTATTAATATAAAAATGTGGTATTTTACTCTGATAAAATATTTCCTAACTACGGTCCTGATGAAATTTCCGCTGCCAAATAATGATAAATCAATGATACCACTTAATCTGAGTTCGCGTCCGCCCGATACCAGGAGATAAGGGCCGGGGGTTACGACAGAGAGTGGTATCAGAGCCACAGCCACTAATTTCAGCCAAAGAGGTGTTCTGCTGACAATTAAATTATCAAATTTGTTAGGAAATAATCAATGAGACTATGTGCATATGTGTAGATTATTATTTTGTGTTATTTGACAATTTGTTAGTTTACAGCATGAGTGACCAAGGACCTTCAGACGCTTACCGTCAACTGTCCGGTTCACCTAGGGACGAAGGCACCTCTTCACAGCCTACCCCCTCGGGGTATTCGGCTGATACCGAAGAAGGAATTTTAGTGTTCAAGGCTCAATCTGAGGAGTCATTCCCTCCTAAGAAGAGAGGATGGTTCAGCAGAGGAGCTCATGAACGTAGAAAGAGGATGAGAAAAATGCAACAACAGCGGGCCTTAGCAGCGGCCAATAGAGAAATGAATGCTCAAACCCAGGATATCCTCAATAGGAGACTAGCTAATTTCCACATATTAGCTACTACCGCTGCCGACCCTAATCTAGAACAACTCATAGCACCCCAGCCTTTACCACTATTTCCCACACAACCCATGGAAGTTGAACCAAACCCAGCAGACCAGCCACAATATCCTGCTTTTGACCTAGCTGAGATTCCTAGAGTACCAGCACCCCATCCTCCAGACTATGACCCGTGGTTTGACGACCACAGGGATTACCAGCAACGTTACTTAATCCCAATAGAGGAGCCCATGCAAGACTTAGTAGGACCCTATCCCGACTTGGATCTCCTAGACCCATTTTATGATAATGATCAATATATCAAGGAGATTCTAGAGAATCCATACCCTCAGGAAGAACAGATGCCACAATACCCAGATCCCATACCAGCACCAGCACCACCCATGAGCACTGAGAATGTGCAAGAACTCTGTTAGTACATACGTCTGTAGCTTCCGTTAGTATGTAGTCATGTTTTGTATATTTGTGTCTTTGTAAACAATTATGTAATGTATGTGTGTAGATAGTATGACAACTCAGGAAACGGGGCATATATGTAAAGTGTTGACTTTTGTTGACTAATGTCATCCGATCGGATTGCCATCCGATCGGATAGCACTCATCCGACCGGACAGCATGTTATCCGTTCGGACAGGATGTCATCCGATCGGATAGCTTGTTATCCGATTGGACAACACTCACCACTTCCTGAGTTGCCTATAAATACCTCGTCCGGGTATTACTTTTAGAACTTTTGACTCGAGTGAGAACCTGACCAGTGTCTGTCTTCTACTGGAGCTTTGTACTTTCATAACAACTAATAGAAAGAACAGACTGTGTTTAATCGTTGAATTCTGTGTTGATCATCTGTGATTTATCATAATTGATTCCGCACATTAGAAAAAATCGATTCATCTTGTTCCTTACGATCAGATCCTGTGCAACGGCACCAACAAGTGGTATCAGAGCATCCAGGGAGCTGAATCGAGATCAACGACACCGAATTCACCAGAGATTTGACATTTCTTGCCGATCAGAGTCAAATTTCACCAGAGATTTGAGATTTCTTGCCGATCAGAGTCAAATTTCACCGGAGATTTGACATATTTCTTCTCTTTCTACTCATTTCTTGCATTATTTCTTAGTTTGTCACTATAAACTTAGAAAAACTTAAAATTGAACGTGAATCTACGGTTAAAAATTGATAAAATTGATATCATTTGATTCGCAATCATTCAAAGTATAATCCTACTAAGTTTCGTAATCAAATTCAATCAAAAACTAGATCAAATTCATAAAAAACCATGTTTAGCTGTTCATATGTGCTGACGTCATCCACTCGCTCGGACAGCTGTCCGAACGGATTGGATTAGTTAGTATCTCCTTGTTGTTTGCTGACATCATCAGTGTTACTTGCTCGGATTACTATCCGAGTGGTGTGATTCAGTTTGATCAATAACTTCAGCTTACGTCATCATCTCACCCGATCGGATAGCAATCCGATCGGATAGGATTTGAAAAAGTTCTTTATATCATTTACACTTCTAACCTGTCATCCGGTCGGATCACCATCCGAGCGGTGAAAGGTTGATAAGTCAACTTTCAAAGTCAAGCTTGTCACTCGAACGAACGACCATCCGAGCGGATCACCATCCGGTCGGATAGCCTGTGTCACTCGTTCGGATAGTGACTCGATCGGATCATCATCTGATCCAGGAGTTTTATTTTTGAAATTTTCGAAATTTGTAAAAATTTTCTAAGTGTTTGTTGACTATTTCAGGTACGTGAAAGATGGACGAATTCATGAATCCTTTCAGTGATATGTTTGCCTTTGCTGGAAACTCTGGAGATGATGGTACTTCTAGCAACACCAATGAGAACACTTCAAATGCAAAGAAAACTTTGACAGATGCTTTAGGCGTGGAAAGTGCATACAGAACATATAATAAACCCCCAAAGTTGATGGCAATCGAAAAGTACAGTCGGTGGGCCAATAAATTTGAAGAATGGCTAAAGGCATTTGCGTATACCAGCTGGAAAAGTCTAAAGAATGGATACAGTGATGGAGGAAAAAATGGTGAAAATTTGACATCAACTGAAGAAATAGATGTTTTTGTTGCCGAGCAAAAGTGCATCGCGTTGCTATTTCAGTCTGTTCGAGAAGATATAATATCTTTGATCGAGTATACCAATGCTAAAGATCTATGGAAAAAGTTAGAAGTAAAATGCTTGGGAAGTACAGAAATAGTGAAAAACAAAAAGAAACTACTAAGAAAAGAGTTTGATTTATTTAGTTGTTTAAAAAATGAATCAGTTTGTAAGATGATTGAAAGGTTTGGGCACTTGAATTTGGAACTGGAGAGACATGGAATTACCTATTCTCAAGAAGAGTTAGTCGACAAATTGTTTGATTCGTTGCCAGATGAGATGGATTGGCAATACTACGCGTTAATGCTGAAGAATACTATCAAGACTGAAGAGATGACAGTGGATCTGCTTATCGAGAGACTAGAGAGTCACGAGCTGGAGATAAAGAAAACACACAAAGTCAATCACTCATCATATCAGCAGAATTTGGAGTTGTATTATCCAAAAAGCATGATTCCAAAGAATACATCTCCCAAGACAGCCTTTTCTGCTGAAAATTCCCACACATCAAGCAAAGAAACAAACAAAGAAAGTTCAAGCAGTGGATTTCACAGTGGTTCTTCGTCTACTTCGAACCAATCAGCTGCAAAGAACTTATTTCAATGCAATATTGCTGTGGATTTAAAGAACGCTCAAAACTTCAGTGAGGAGTCTGCAAAGCAACAGATGGTTTTCTTAGCTTCTGTGCTAGAGTCGTATAAGAGCCTTGTGGCAGGCAAGATAGGCAACACCAACCTAACAAAGGAAGACTACGATCAAATAGATCCTGAGGAGATGGAATTGATCGACATAAGGTGGTGTATGGCCAGTGCAGTAAGAAGAGCACAGCGTTTTATGGAAATTACAGGAAGAAAGTCTATTGGTGGACCATCTACCAAGTTAGGCTTTGACAAGTCAAAAGTGACCTATTTCAAATGTAAACAAAAAGGTCATTTTAAAAGAGAGTGCCCGAATGCTTATGCTGATGATTCTGAAAATCCATTCAAAGAAGATTACTACAAGAGAGCGATCTATCATCAGAATAAATCAGAACCGCCAAGAATGAAACAACTTGAGGATAATAAAGAAAAATCCAGAGCTCTCGTTGTGATTCATGACGATGAAGGTTTTGACTGGAGCGAGTTGTTACCAGAGGAAGATGCGGTTGGATATGCTTTCATGGCAAAGACTGTTGAACCGGTTCCTTTTAAAGACAACAGAAATGAAGAAGAAAAGTATGTCAACAGAAAGATGATTGCTCAAAACAGAATGATCAGAATATCTGATATATTCACTGAAGCAAAAAGAGCAAAGAGATGGGATCCAGACAGAGAATGCTATCTTGACCCCAGGGGAAACATTGCTATTGACTATAAGACCCTCGATCTTGAAACCATAATTCAACAAAAAAGAAAATGGTGGGGAAGTGGAGAAGAGAAAGAAGAGAAAGAAATAGAAAAAGAAGAAAAGTCAAAGAAGATTGATGATGGGATCATTGATACTTCACAGGAGTTGACAACAGAAAACTTGGGAAAGATGGCTGACAAAGTGCTGGCTGCTAAGGAACTTGAGGTAGACTCTAAGTCCGTATCTGAGTCTAAAAGCCAGGTCAGTTCAAATGCGTCAACGAGTACGTCAGGTAAGAAAGTAAATGGTGACATTAACTGCAAAAATTGCATGAAAGAGTGCAAAGTTTGTAGTACAATCACTTATCTCAATGGTAAGAAAGTTGATGATCTGACTGCTAGAGTCCGAAGTGTTGAGGATCAGATCCTTAACCGTGATAAAATGTTGAAAGCTTCGAACGACAGATTAAAAAATCAACAGACAAAATCGAAACTGATAAAATTGACGTAGAAAGAGTTAGGAAAGAAAATGAAAAAGTAATTCTTGAAAATCGTCAAATTTCTGAAAGTTTTGAGAAGCTAAAACGCATAGTAAAAGATTCTGATGATAGAAACGGTAAAACATACAAAGAAAATTGTCACTTGCAAGGTGTTTTGAGGGTTAAAGAAGAATTAATCAACAAACAATTGGATGAGATTGCTAAATTGAAGCTTCAGTTTGAAGAAGCTAAGATTGAGAATGAGCGTATTAATTTGAAACTGAACAGTTACAACTCTGCAAGCTTTGTTTTGCAACACATTGTTCCCAAACCCATTGGGAAAAACAAAGCAGGCGAAGTTGTATACTGTGATGGAACTGGGGTCGGGTTTCATCAAGTTCCGCCACCGGTTCTAAACAATTTTTCAAAGAAACAATCAGGGTTGGTTAATGATGAAGTTGAAACGAATGAGGTTAAACTTCCAGAGTCAATAGATGTGACATTTTCTTCATCATCATCTGATGATAGTGTTCAAACTAATATTGTTAAAAGCATGGCTGAAAGTGTTTTGAAGTCTGATATTGATTCAGCTGATGATGATGAATGTTTTCTGGATAAATACATTCCGAAATCCAAATCCAAAAACAACTTAAATGATGAACCTGCTGTTGTGATGTATAAGATGGCGGGATCCGATAAGTTGTATTCGGATCTTGAATTTCCTTTAGAAAATGTGCATGTGGGAAAATTGAGAAATGTTTTTAAATTGATTGAAATTGATATATCAGAAATCGAAGGTTTAAGAAATTCAAAGAGGCAATTAAATTTTGAGAAAGATAAAGCTTACTACAAAAAACCTGTCATTCCACCATGTTTTTCTAACAACAACCGAAACAAATGGTCGGGTGGTTATCAGGGTGGTAAGAATTATCAGAAAAAGAATGTTCAGAACAAGAGGTTTATTGAGAAAAAGGTGTTTGTGAACAGTTCAAGCTCACTTTCTGATGAGGAATATGAGATTTTTTCAAAATCAAACAAAGAGTTCTTTGAAGAGAAGGCATCACAGCCTCAGTCTGAAGGCAAAAATCGGGTAGCTGACACCCGAACATGCTTCAAATGCAATCAAGTTGGACATATTGCACGAAAGTGTACCAACTTGAAGCCTATGACTGAAGTTGTGATAAATTCAATCAAGAAAGATGTTGTGAAGGGAAAAGCTCCATTGGTTGTTGAGAAAAAGGTTTTGAAAAATAACAACACCAAGATCAAAACTGAACCTGTTAAGAATTTGGTAACTAAAAATGACAAATTTTACAAACGGGTTGCATCACCTCAACAAACATGGAAGCCAAAAATTGTTGACAAGAAAGCAAATTCTAAAAAACAAAAGGTATCTGAGAATGAAAAACCATCATCTTCAACCAAGAAGATGTATGTACCTTTGGATTTATATGAGAAACAAGAAAAACAAAAATCGACTTCTGAAAAGAAGTATGTGGTAAAGAAAGACCAATCATCTAGTCAACCTTCAAAAAATGATTTCTCTTTACTCAAAAAGGTTGAGGTTGGATCTGAGGAGAGCTTAAAGATGAATGATAAAAATTTTCCGCCACTTTACACTGCTAAAACTCACATTAAAGTCAAGCTACCCGAGTCAAAAGAGGCTTGGGTGGCATCAAAATCTCATTAAATGTTTTTAAAATGTGCAGGAGCTTCCAAGATTCGTTTCACGATGGATTATGGATAGTGGAGCTTCTCGGCACATGACGGGGAAAACAGCCCTGTTGTACGATGTTAGAAATTTTAATGGAGGCTATGTGGGTTTTGCTGGAAACCAAGGTGGTAGAATTGTTGGTGAAGGAACGTTATCCAATGGGATTGTCACATTTGAAAGAGTTAACTACATTGCTGAGCTGGAGAATAATCTGCTGAGTATCTCACAGATTTGTGACATGATGTATACCACTCACTTCACAGACAAAGAATGTTTGATCTTGAAGCCAGGATTTGTTATCCCTAAAGAATGGATTATCATGAGGGCACCAAGAGTCAATGATCTGTATGTTTTGGACATGAGCGTAGCTACTACAACCACGGGTCAGGCTCATTGTTTTGTGTCAAGAGCAACGGAGAAAGAATCGCAATTGTGGCATCGCAAGATGGGCCACATTCACCTACGAAAAATGAATCACTTAGTGCATAATGATTTAGTTCTGGGTGTTCTCATTAAAGGTTTTCATCTGGAAGGGGAGTGCATTAGTTGCATTAAAGGCAAGCAGAAGAAGAAATCACATCCTCAAAAGAAAGTCAATTCAGTTTCCAGACCATTAGAGAGACTTCATATGGATCTGTTTGGTCCAGTAAACGTCAAAAGTATTACAGGGGATCTCTATTGTCTTGTGGTAACTGATGATTATTCCAGATTTTCGTGGGTATCATTCTTGAAGACTAAAGACGAGACATTTGACAGTTTGATGGCGTTGTTCAGGAAAATTGAAAACTTGTACCAAACACGAATCAGAAGAATCAGATGTGATAATGGTACTGAATTCAAGAACAACAGGATGGAAGAATATTGTGATGAGAGATGTATATTGCAAGAATTTAGTGCTCCTTACACTCCACAGCAGAATGGAGTAGCCGAAAGAAGGAACAGGACACTAATTGAAACGGCTAGGACGATGCTTGCTGATTCAAAGCTACCAGTCAATTTTTGGGCAGAAGCAGTGTCAGCCGCTTGCTATACACTCTACCGGGTTCTCACTGTAAAGAAATTCAACAAGACATGTTTCGAGCTGATCAACAACCGCAAACCGAACCTGAAGTATTTAGAACCATTTGGGTCTCCCTGCACAGTTCTAGAACCTTCTGGAAAGTTTGGTGCAAAGATCTTTGAAGGAATTTTCATGGTATATGCTAGTCCATTGAAACGAGTCTTTGTTCCAAGCTTGAAGCAGATCATCGAAGCACAACATGTTGAGTGTCAGGGGTATACTATGCCGCCTCAGAATCCCGGTGACTCATGGCGTTTTAATTACAATAAATTGTGGGATTCGTTTGACATTGAAGAAGAATCGGATTTCTTTGATGAGTTGGACATTTTGAGAGAGTATGAAGAAGAATTGCAGGAAAGATTCCCAGCAGAAACTTTCATTCGTCAACGACAAGCTTCAAACGATGATGAAGCAGGTCCAAGCAATGCTGGTGAACATGATGATATTCAACAAAATGAAGTTGCTCCAGATAATCAGACGGCAGTCAATGATAATCAAGAACCTGATGATAGACTAGTATTTGATCATGGTGATTCAGATTTTGAGGGGGAGCAAATCCAGATCTCAAGTCAAACAGTTCCAGTCGATGAACAAGGTGCAAATCAGAATATCACAAATTTGGAAGGTGAGGTAGATTTTCCAGGCGAGGTGATGCCACGAACTCTTTCATATCATCCAGAGGAATTGATCATTGGAGAATTGCAGACAGGCGTTCGCACTAGACGTCAAATTGACCAAGGCTTTACTTGTGTTTTACTCTACAGTTGCTCTTTTACAAACACAATTTTCACTTAGTTGTTTTATTTCGCAGATTGAGCCGCGAACGTACAAGGAAGCACTAACTGAAGATTCTTGGGTCAACGCGATGCAAGAGGAGCTGAGTCAGTTTGAAAAGTTGGGTGTCTGGAAACTGGTAGATCTACCTGATGGTCACAGAAAGATAAACACCAAGTGGGTGTTCAAGTGCAAGAGGGATGATCGAGGAGTTGTTATTCGCAACAAAGCTCGACTTGTTGTCCAAGGCTTCAGTCAGCAGGAGGGGATAGATTTCACCGAAGTATATGCTCCAGTTGCTAGACTTGAAGCAATCAAAATCTTCCTAGCATTTGCATCATGGAAAGGATTTAAAGTCTTTTAGCTAGATGTGAAGTCGGCGTTTCTCTATGGCAAAGTGAAAGAGGAGGTATATGTCGGACAACCACCGGGCTTTACCGACCCAATCCACAAAAATAAGGTTTATCTCTTGGATAAGACGTTATACGGCTTACACCAGGCCCCGAGAGCCTGGTATGAGACTCTGTCTCAACATTTGTTAGCCAATCACTTCATCCGTGGAAAGATAGACGCCACCCTCTTCACTAAAGTAGTCGTCGGCCATCTTCTGATAGTCCAAATTTACGTGGACGACATAATTTTCGGGTCTACAAATGAACAACTCTACAAAGATTTTGAAAAGGTTATGAAGCAGAAGTTTGAAATGTCATAAATGGGTGAGATGAAGTTCTTCTTGGGGCTTCAGGTTGACCAACTACCCTAGGGAACGTTCATACATAAAACGAAGTATGTTCATGATATTCTGGAGAAATTCGGGATGTCAGGAATGTCACCTATGTCCACCCCATTAGCGACGAACCATGGAATAAACCCTGATCTCACTGGAGAGAAGGTAGATGAAACATTGTATCGCTCCATGATCGGTTCGTTAATGTACTTAACGGCATCAAGACCGGATATTATGTATCCAACATGCCTCGCAACTCGGTTTCAGTCAAATCCTAGAGCTTCGCATATGGTAATTGTGAAAAGGATTCTACGCTACCTGAAAGGAACTCCATCACTGGGGTTGTGGTATCCAAAAGAAGGCGACTTCACGCTTGAAGGATATTCAGATTCCGATTTCGGATGCTGCAAAGTTAACGCTAAATCAACAACAGTAGGGTGCCAGTTTTTCGGACCACGATTGGTCACCTGGCAATACAAGAAGCAGACCTCTGTCGCTTTATCCACATGTGAACCCGAATATGTATCTGCTAGCAGTTGCTGCTCTCAGATCTTGTGGATCCAGCAACAGATGCGAGACTACGGTTTGCAATTTCTTAACTCCCCTATATTTGTTGATAATGAGGCAGCTATAAACATAACAAAAAATCCTGTTCATCACGCTAAAACGAAACACATTGAAATTCGTCATCACTTCATCCGAGACTGTTTCGAGAAGAAGTTGATACGAATAGAAAAAATCCACACCGATGAACAAAAAGCTGACTTACATACCAAAGCATTTGACAAAACACGTTTTCAATATCTTTTGAAACTTAATGTTATGAAGTTACTATCGGTTGCGGAGGAAATCGTTGGCGTCGATGAAGGTACCACTGTAGATGATGTTGAAAAGCAATCTGCAATGGTTTGTCGAATTTTTACTTGTTTTGGTCTTTAGGGGGAGATAGGTTAGGTTATAATTTCAGAAAATACAAAAACAATAAAAAATTCAAAAACCCAAAAACATGATAAAATTCAAAAAGAGCTTGTGTAAAAAGGGAAAATGATAGTACATCAGCTAGACAGTTACGGTATGCTAAAGAAATGGAAAGTTTAAATGCATTAAACAGTCTCGCTGATGATGTGCCGAAAGGTTTTTACATATTTAGTAGGTTTGTTCGGGATATAAACCTAAATCTTACTTGCTTATTTCGTGGGGAACACTACTTGGATATATAGGTAACCGCTGAAATCTTGTTTGAAAGGTCCCTCTTTCTGAGATACTAGGTCTTTATACTCAGTGATATCTGGGGTATTATCCCGGGACTTCTGATTTTGCGGAAGCAATGGACTAGTCCCCGGAGAATACTTTACCGCATGCTTGAAATATAGCGCCGCCCTCAGCATAAATGTTAAGACAATAAAATTGCTAATCAATGTTGTTGTAAAAAAGATCCTCTAAAAGGGACACACCCAAGTCGATTCGTGATCTCTCTGCTGTGCGGTAGTTCTGACCTGAGCTCTCACGGTTTCGTACTGTTACATAATTTATTCCCCTTACAGATATCATCTGTGGTATATTCACCTGTAAGACTGAATATTGGGATCTGGATACGAGAGTATATTCAAGAGGTGGGACACACGTATAAGTTTAAGTCTCTAATTCATCTAATCCATATCCTGGACAGATTGAAATTTGTGTTAAAATTTAAGCGGATCAGTATATATCGACAATCTAAGCGAATTGTTTAATGTTGTGTATGAAATCAAGCTTAACGGTACTTGTAACTTGTCGATAGCTGATATGATTCCCTATCACGCTCACCAAAAATATGTCTGTAAATAGTTTACTTACTGCATTTTATTTCTGTATTTCATTTCTAGTTTAGAAGCTTTATTAAAAATCCAAAAAGATTTTACATTTCTGCTTTATTTTCCGACAAACCAAAGTGGAAAGCTGATCTTCAGATTCGAACAGAAGCAGATGCAGGAAGTTACTGAGCTGGAAAATGAGTTTGGAGCTAATTATACTAATCTTGAAATTGAAAAGTCAAAAACAAGTTCATTAAGTTGAAACTTGTAATTTTCAGAAAAATGGTTGAACAAAAATAAAGAATATGTCAGTACGCTTTGAATCAGGTCAACCAAGGTCATTTAGTTGGACTTGGTCGACAAATTAAGTACCTAGGGTCATTAATTTGGACCTAGATACCTAAGTGGATTTCTATAAACTGATAAAATTTGAGAAAATGATAATTGGTCAAAAAGTCAAAGTTCTTAAAAGACAAGTAGTGTGCCTCACTCGGATGACAATCCGGTCGGATGACCATCCGACTCATGCGTCACTATATATAGGGGGTCAAAGGTTAGTCAAAGCTTACCCGCTCGGACAACCTTCTTTCTCTCTCACACACTTTGATTTTCTGATCTTATTTTCTTTGGATTTCTTTGCACGAATCTTTGGATTGTTGGTTTGCACAACTTTCACAATGGCAAAGGTGTGTATTTCTTACTCAAATCTGTTAGAATTCTTTGTTTGTTGTCTGTTCTTGACGATAACGTCACTGTCGGAGGGTTTAGGATAGATCTAGAAAGTTTTGATCAGTCTTGATGAGAAATAATCATAGGGTTGTGTTCGGAATGTTCAGATCTATAGTTTTACCGGTTTAATTTGTGTCATAACATGCTAAAATCAAGTAGATCTGATATTAGAACGTTACGGCTATCGGTGTAGTTTTTGTCTAATTAAACCCAGTTTAGGAAGTTTTAGACAACATTGAACATAGGGTTTTTATCACGATGAGATTCTCTGTGTAGATCTGTGTTCAATTTAAGATTTTGCCTTAAAAATAATTTTGATGTTTCTAGAATGTTCTTGAACTGTTGTTTGAATCGGATGACAATCCGATCGGATGACAATCCGTTCCATCATGAATTTCTTGAAATTTGTGCCATTGTTTAAATCGGATAGCAATCCAATCGGATGAGAATCAGTTCTATCACTTGATTCTTGAAGTTTGTGCATCTCATGTCAGGACTCGGATGACAATCCGATCGGATGACCATCCGATCGGATAACATAGCACTCACATGATATGGATGACAATCCGATCGGATGACCATCCGATGGGACAGTCATTTCTTTCACAAGACTCGGATAACAATCCAGTCAGATAGCAATCCGACCGGACAGCAAAATCAAATTCATTTCAGAAGGAAATCCGCTCGGATGACAATCCGATCGGATAATCATTCAAGCTATTCATAATGTAATCCGAACGGATGATCATCCGGTCGGATAGCCATCCGAGTCTCTGCACTAGGTAGAGTGAAATCTTCAGTGTTAGAAAATTTTTGATAAAATTCCAAGTATTCTTCTACAGGACTGGGAGAAAACGCGTAACATTTACTGCCAGTTAGAAAAAGAATATACAGAGAAATTAGTAATTGAAGAGGTTGCTAAATTCTTGAGAGAAAGCAGAATTGCTAAGGCTTTAACTGATAAAACCATAGTTTACGAATCACATGTCAGACGTTTTTGGAATTCTGCACGATACGAAGAGAAAGATAAAACGATCTACTCTGCAGTAACAAAGAGAGATGAGAAGGGAAAGAAAATAGATTTGGAGATTAAGATAACAGTTGGTGATGTAAGACGTGTGTTAGACTTACGTGATTCTGATGATGATCCAACCATTATCTCTGAACGTCTAGCAAAAGGTTTGTGGTGCAGAATGGGGTTTACAGGAAGTGTCAATGGAAAGATCTTGAAAACAAGTTTCAGTAATGCTTACAAGTTCTTGGTACACTGTGTTATTCATGGTTTATCACACAGGAAGGGTGCCTATGATGAAGCTTCAGACTATATCATGAATATTGTCACTTGTCTTGTTTTGAACAGGCCATATAATATTTCTCAAGTGATATTTGACTACATGATTGAAAAAACAAAGGCTGGAAACAAGAAGTACATCATGTATCCTCGCTTTGTACAGATGCTACTTGATGATCAGTTCAAAGATCTTGAGAAGAGTGATGATGATATATTGGGACTGAGACACATGACAGCAGAAACAATAAGCAGACTCACAAAGGGTCCAAACACAGGAGCAAAAAGGATGATATGCAGAATTAGCAGACCAGCTTATGTTGCTCCAAAGAATGATGCTTGGAGACATCAAGATAGTAATTCTGACAATGAAAATGAGAAAATGAGTTTGTTTTCTGAAAAGAATACTAGATGGTGGTGTGTAAAAGATGGGAAGAGAAAGAGAACTCCCAAGTCATCTCCTACAGTTCAGATTCCAAAGGAACCAGTTCCTAAGATTGTTATTAAGGGTACAGTGAAAGGGGGAGTAATAAGAAAAGTTAGAATTTTAAAATGTTATATTATTCTAATGACATTTTCTATGTCTATTTTGCAGAACCACAGCAGAAATTGGTGGATGACATAGTTTTGGAACCGTCTGCAGTTATTCAAGAAGGAGCTGATTTGATTTCACAATCTTTTGAAGGCTTTTTGAAAAGGAATGAAGATATTGCTGCTCAGAAAGAGAAAAATTCAAGTGTTCAATCTAAAGGTTTCAAAGGCAAAGAACCTGAAGGTGTTGTTCAAGATGTCTCAAGTGATGAAGATTATGAAGCTACAGAGTCAGAATCAGAACTTGATCCAACTACACTTGGCAGAGGCAAAGTACAATTGAAGAAAAAGTCTACAAAGAAACAAAAAGTATCAGATGAGGAAGACTCTTCCTTTGAACCGGATCAACCAAAGAAACAAATAAAGAAGCGTAAAGCTGTTCAAACTGGAGTTATTCCGAGAAGCGTGCGTGCAAAGAAAGGAGAAGCTAAAGCTCAAAAAGAACAAGGAGGCAAAGGCAAAAAGCATGCTGAATCATCAAAGGCTCAAGAACCAGAGGGTAAAAAGAAAGTTGGTCACGATGATTATGTTGAAGTGACTGAGGGTGGAGACTTTTCTTCAAAATTTCCACCAATTCCTGAAAATATTGAGATTCTAGAATCTTCCCGTCCAAAAGTTACAGATGATTTTTTTGGCAATCTTCAACCTGCAACTGGAATTTTTAGTGAAGATATTCCAGAAGATGATTACGACATGTTCAATAATGAAGCTGTAAAAGAATTACTGAAGAAAGTTGTTGTTCTCGAAAAGGCTAAAGACAAAGCTGAAGCAGAATGTGATGTTTTAAAGAAGCAGGTTAATCAGATGATGAAAGCTCATGATCAAATCAGGACGGTGCTGATAGAAAAAGAGAAGATGATAAATGAATTGAAGGATGACAGCAGTGATAATTCCAAAGTGTTTGAATTATTGACAGCAGAAATTTCCTCATTAAATGTGAAGATAAAGAATCTTCAAGATGTAAATCAGACTCTTAATCAGCTTCTCAGTGAAATGAGTGAAGCTTCATCAAATGAAATGAAAGCTATGAAGTTGGAGATGGAAGCAATGAAGGCTGATAAAGTAATGAAAGACAACCAGCTTAACATGTTGTATGCGGTAATAGAAAGTCACTTAAAGATTGATGTTCATGTTGCTTTCAATGATCTTGAAGTTAAAAAGGTAGAAGAGAGAAGAATGGAACGAGAAAGACGACTAGCTGAAGATGCCACTCAAAAGAACAAAAGTGTTGTTGAAGATATTCAAGAAGCTGGTGGTTCTTCAAGTCAAGTTGATGTTGAAATAATTGATGCTGAAGTTGTTCAAGAAAAAGTTGTTGAAGTTATTCAAGAACAAGATGCTGAAGATGAAGAAGGTCAAGACTACATGTTAGTTGGTGAGTCTTCTTTATCCATTGATACTGATGAAGTTATTCGTAGAGTTGTTGCCATACAAAAGAAAAGAAAGGCCAAAGAAGTGTTGCTACTAGAATGGAAGACACAACAGTTTGTACTTGTTGGTAGAGCTTCTACAAAGCCTTACAGTATACCAGAAATTGCTCGCCAAATAAAGATTAAGGAAAGGCAAAGAAAGCACGTGGTGAAATCGTTGATGAAGATTCTGATATAGAGTTGTTTGGTGATGAAGAGAATGAAGATGAAAATGATGATAAAGACGAGTCTGTTCAGAAAGATGATAAGAAAGATGATGATGACAGGAAAAACGATGATGATGATCAAGGGTCTTCTGGCTTGTTAATCAATAATCCTAATGTTTAAGAAAGGATTGAAGAGTTGCTGAATGATGAAATTAACGAACAGGAAGATGATACTCAACATGAAGCCTCATCATTAGGAAAACAACATGTAGACCAGGTATTCTTAACAAATCCTACTGTTATCTACCTACATGAGAAACATGAAGGTGAGATCGAGGTTCATAGAACTAGAGCTGAAATGTTAGAAGAGTTGGGTTTGGAAGATGGAAAGTTCAAGTTTGATATTGAGGATGCGATTCCTCAGTCTCCAGAGAAAGATTTTGAGCCAAGATATGCTCATGAAGCAGATCATTACGATGATGTCATTATTGAAGATGCTCCAGATTCATCTGATGATGGAATGGATTTCCATTATTCTGGAATTGATGAAACATTTCCTTCATTTGCTGAGATGTTCAAAGACAGAAATGAAGATGTAATCAAAAGGAAAAATGTTGAAAACATTTCCACTGAAGGTGTTCCGGAAACCATTCCTAGAGAAATTCTAGCTGAAGAACGAAAGAAGTGGTTCAAAGTTATGCCCAAAGAAAGAAAGTCTCTTAGAGCTCTTCAGTATTTCACTCACGACAAAAATCTCTCTTGGGGAGACATTCTATCATGGGGTTATCTTGAAGATCTTAAAGTCTATGCTATCAGACGGGAAGAAGGAGTTCAGTACTTTGAATTTCTGTCAGATATCAGTTCTCTACCGTGGTGGGATGTGGATGAGTTGGTAAAAACAAAGAATATCAAGCAGTTCTACTATGGTCCAGAAGTTAGACAACATGATCAAGATTTGTGGAACTACATCAAATTGCAGGCAAAGAATGGTTATCCTGATTGGAAGCCACACTATCCAAAGCAGATTGTCACATATCTCGAGAATGGTAGAAAAGATATAACTTTGGATGTAAAGCCGCCTAAATGTTTGAAGAATATGCCTCTCAGAGCCATTGAGCAAGACTTCCATGATTTGTTTCAAGGTTGGTTGTATAACGAAACGACGGCTGAGGCAGTTATCTCTCTGTTTGACAAGACCACAGGAAAGTCTCGAAGAATCAGTATTCTAGATCCAATGTGGCTTGTTAACTGTTCGAAAAAGGATATTGATTGCTTGTTCTACAACAAGATCGTTTACGAAAGGAGAGACAAAGCTCAAGCTCAGCAATATCAAGCAAATGTAGATGTATGTTTTGCGCAAGACATCAATTCCGGAAGATACTGGAAGACAAAATGGAGAGATCTGGAGATTGATGAGTTCCTGGAAAGGTACAAGCGCAGCAAAAGGTCTGAAGAAATTGCTAAAAGAGCAGCTGAGATGGTGTGACAACCCTCACTAAACCAGGTATCCGTACGACTTAATTAATAATTAATTATTGCTTAATTACTGCGCTTACTTGAACTTGTGGATAAACTGCTACTTGAATACTGATACATGTACTTACTTGCATCATACTTTACTTGCTGTCACTCCATGTTTTGCTTACAGCACCTTTGTGACAACCTTGATGCACCAAAAGCACAGTAGCACAATGAACGGATAACCTATTAAACGTGCTGTCATAACTAGCACCAGGCAGGTACTGCCTCTAAGGCCTGTAAGAGCCTGAGATAGTTTGCTACACTAGTGGTGAGTGTAGGGATATAAGGTTTGTAGAACTGCGTCACTAGGAATAAGTTACAGTGACCGGATGTGCCTAAAACGTACTTTAAGTACAAAATTCAGCACTTTAAATAATAATTCAGCATCTAGCTAACTAATAAAGTGCCAAAACATGAGAAAAATATTACTAGACACTTTCCAAAGTGTCGGGAATAAGTTGTGTCACTAAAAGTAATAATAACGACACTTTAGAGCTTTGTTAAGCACTTTAACGGATCTCTATCCAACCGAACAACCGGACTTTACCCGGAACATGAAAATATTGCCATTTACATTGTTTATCTTTTTCTGAGCCAGTTAGGGTCCCCGAATACCCTAACACCCGCTTTAACGCATAACACGCTAGTAACCGAGTTAATCCTTAACTTAACTAACTAATACTTAACTAATCATTGGAAACCAACCGGATTACCCCCCCCCCCCCCCCCTCAACCAAACCGTCCCCAAGGGGGACACCCTTGTACTTCTTGTGATTAAATTAATCAAGCTTGCTTGATATCTAGATAACACATGGTCCAATGGTTAATGATCATACAATTGTCTATAAGTTCAAGACTTGGCACACCATAACACACACTTAACAAACATCACAACACACACACTCTCTCCCTCTCCAAAGCTCTCGGCCGAACCCCCCTACACCATCCATCCATTTTTTCGGTTTTGATCTTCTCATTCCAAGAGCATACAAGTGTTGAGGATCACATACGAGGAGGCTTGGTGCATTCGGAACGCGAAGGACCTCTTCTCATTTCTTTTATCCACTCATTCTTCGACTAGAATCTTCCCTAGCCTCGAGCTAGTAGTAAGTTGCTTGAAACACCCTCTCGATCTATTTTAAAGTGGTTAAAACGGTATATGATGGTTAAAACTCATGAACATACAAGATGACATGATAAAAGTCTACTAAAATGATGAATATGATGGTTAAAAGCTATGTTGTTTAAATCTTGTAAGACTTGTCTTGTTATGATTATTTAGTGCCGATCTATGTTGTGGTAGCTCGGATCATCGTCTAACCCGGATTGTTCATGATCATGGATCATGACATAGAGTTTGTTTAAATGTAAAAAGGGTTAAGTGATGAAACTCTACCACACACCAAACATGAACTTGTGTAAAATCGATTTTACTTACGAAATAGTGTTTAAAACTAGTAGATCTACGGATCTACAAGCGGTATTTTCAAAGGACCAAGTGTCAAAGAAATCATATTTTCTAAAACCGGATCTTACATGAACAAGAATGATTTTTAAACACACAAGTGTATAAATACTTGCGTAACACTAAGTTTCGACAAAGAACTAGTTTTGTCAAATTTTACAAGAAGTTGTAAAGATGGAATTTCTTTAAAAGCGAGGCTTTTACGAAACCGGATGGATTTATATAAAGATACACTAAAAGTAAGGAGCTTTACTACATATTTTTGGAAAAACTACAAGTTCATGTAATTTTTGCGATTTATATATATATTTTGACTAATTGATGTTTTGGAAAGTTGTTATTGAGAATAAGGAAATTGTTGATTTGAATAATAAAAGAAAACGATACGCTTGAAAGCGTGGCCACCTCCAATTACAGGGGAAACTCTGGCGAAATTTTTCTAAAAACATAACACTTGGAAATATTTTCACTACAAGTGTTGTAAATATATTTTTGACTTGTTTTCAAAACGTAAATTTCGCCATAACTTTATTTACAAAGTGTCGGAAGTGGGATTTTCACAAAATAAAACCTGAAATATATATATTTAGAATATATGTTTTTCATAACATCACTTGTAAAATGTTTATGATTATTTTGTGAAATATACGGATATTATTTTTAGAGTAAAAATAATATTACCAAGTACTAATGATTCCAGAAATAATGCATACGCCTTCATAATTAATAATAAGTTACAACGGTATAATTATTACCACCCGATCTTTAAAACGTAACTTACGCATTTTAAGAAAATATTTATGAGCGCGTACTTTTGTCAAAGTATTATTTTGGGAAGAATATTTATATTTTGAAGTAAGGAATAAAATATATTAAGTGAGACTTAATAATGTATTTCGAATTTTACGAACACGCATGTATTAAATCCCCCATCCTTGGGAAGGAAAATAATTACCAAGTATTTACAAAAATATAAACACGAAATAGTTGTCTAACTATTTCCCAAAAACTTAAACCTTAAGCTAAGGCACGACCGTCCGTCTAATAGACTTAGTACGTGTAGGTCGTCGCACAGCTGCTTGATCAGGAGATATACTTGGTAGAGACGCACCACTGTGAGTTCATGTCCCCCTTTTCTCTAACTGTTTTCAGTTTTCTAAACTGCGGGGGTGAAATACATGTTACTATGATTACGAATAATTCTTACATGGTATGGTTAGCGTAAGGAGGGTTACTACTTAGATCATGTGAGTGGGTAGGCAGAAACTTGAGGCCATTAATCCTCAGGGTAGGACCAAGGGGCAGGAGCGGTAGATCTATCTGGGTGTATCGAGCCCAGCCCCAGGCCCAAACAGAACGGACCTTGGGGTGACTTTGTTCCCAACGCATAAATCTGCTAGGTTTGAGTCTTCCTACTTGCACTTCACACATATCAATGGCCTTGCAAACCATTGGTGATCTCTTTTTTTCCTTATTTGCTACATACCAGGGTTTTTATACATACAAAGGTTTATTTACTCACTTACACATGAACTCGCTCAACATTATTGTTGATTTTTCAACTTACATGTATTTAAGGGAATTAAAGATCTGGCGCGGTATGTTGTGTCTTCCCGCTGCATATGGGTTCCGAGGTCATCCCGGTTTAGGAAATGTGACTTTTTCCTGGACGAGTCACAAATCTTAAACTGCGTTTCATTCATGTTGATGTTTATGTCTTTCAAAACAATGTTTTATGTTTTGGTGTTGTAGTCCCTAAGACAATGTTATGTTACTTCGGTTTTAAAACTTAAATCTATGGATGATCTTGCATGGTTTTTATTTCATATAGCTTGTTGTGATTAAGCTATGGTATTAAGAAGTCACACCAAATTAACCACGCTTCCGCAAAGCCAGGGTGTGACAGATGGGCAGGCGTAAGATGGGCATTGTACCACCAACAGATCAAACGCCAATTGAATCAGAGGAAAACAAGATTCCTAAATGGGATCGGAAGCGTGATGGTGATCCTGTTTACAGAAATTGGTGGTTAACCGAAGGAAGGCATAAAAGAAAAAGAATGTTAGAAGAAAAAGCAGAGTTGAGAAGACAGAAAGCGAGAGAACGAAGACGTAACAGGAAGAATTGAAGACTATGCTGGAAGGAACTACAGCTACATCCGAGGGGGAGTCTGTTAGTACATACGTCTGTAGCTTCCGTCAGTATGTAGTCATGTTTTGTATATTTGTGTCTTTGTAAACAATTATGTAATGTATGTGTGTAGATAGTATGACAACTCAGGAAACGGGGCATATATGTAAAGTGTTGACTTTTGTTGACTAATGTCATCCGATCGGATTGCCATCCGATCGGATAGCACTCATCCGACCGGACAGCAGGATGTCATCCGATTGGATAGCTTGTTATCCGATCGGACAACACTCACCACTTCCTGAGTTGCCTATAAATACCTCGTCCGGGTATTACTTTTAGAACTTTTGACTCGAGTGAGAACCTGTCTGTCTTCTACTGGAGCTTTGTACTTTCAGAACAACTAATAGAAAGAACAGACTGTGTTTAATCGTTGAATTCTGTGTTGATCATCTGTGATTTGTCATAATGGATTCCGCACATTAGACAAAGTCGATTCATCTTGTTCCTTACGATCAGATCCTGTGCAACGGGACCAATAAACTCCGAACCTTTGGTGAGGAGATATTAGAAGGAAGTGAGAGGATGAGACAGATAGGGGAACGACTCGTCTGGAAATATGACGAGCGTAATATGCAATTTTGGATGAACCCCTATCAGTAATAATAGTAATAATATATATATATATATGTGTGTGTGTGTGTGTGTGTGACTTGAAAAAAATATATATTGTAGTATAGACCATCTTGTGGTTAGTGATGCACACTAGTATTGTATTTTAATTGTATTTGTAATAAATATAGATGCATAATATAAAATAGAGTAAAGTCGCAATGTTCGACGATTTTGGATCAATATGCTTGTTGTGTGATTGTTTGCATTGGATATTGTATTATGATATTAATACTTGGTAATTGTTTAAAATCTAGATGATCGACGCAGCAAATCAGGAAAACCAGAATAAGGAAAATCAAATAAATAACAGTGAAATTCGACACATTGTAACCCAAGGAATTAGAGATGCCATGCCAGCTATTATCCAAAATGTTAGGGACACGGAAAATAATAATAAAAGTGATAATGGGAGTAAGCGAACCCATACGGAACTTAGTCACAGCGTGCACAATGGACCCATTTTTCAAATGCCAATTCCAAAAAGAAGAAGAACCATGTCTTATGGTTGTTCTCTGGCAATGAAGGGACCATTGCAGCTCTACGCTGGATAGAAAAGACTGAAGCGGTCTTAAAAATAAGCCAGTGCGCAGAAGAAGATAATATAAGGTTTGCTTCCAATCTGTTTAAAAATGCAGCGTTAGAATGGTGGAACACAATCCTCCAATCTAGAGGAAGTGACAGGGTCTATAGTATGGAATGGAACGAGTTTAAGAACATGGTAGAAAGGAAATTATGTCCTCCTAATGAAAAGGAACAGATAGCAAATAAGTTCTTTAACATAAGAATGACTGGAGGAGATTGTAAGGGTTACACTACTACATTCTTTGAATATGCTAGAATAGTGCCAACCCTAGCATCACCTGAACCAGTGTTAATCTCCCGTTACATCTGGGTATTAATCTGTTGGTGCAGTTGTCTGTCGACTACATCTTAGTTCGAGTCTTAGGCTAGGGCTGATTGTAGAGTGATTGGAAATCAAGAAACACATAAGTATAGTTAGGTCCGCGTTTATGTCATTGTATAATGTGGTCCGCTTATGTGTCAATAGTCTGGTCCGCTCATAGGGTAATAGTCTGGTCAGCTTTTATGTCAGGTCAGTTTTTATGTCTGGTCCGCTTTTACGGACATGTCCATAAAAGCGAACCAGATAGTCTATATATAGGGGATCATATGAGCGATCCAGATTAGTTCTGTGTGTGTGTTTTTGAAGGTGTAACGGCGAAGCCCTGCCATTTTGTCTCCGGATCTTGTAAATTGTTAGCAGATTAATAAAGGAGACGTTAATTAGTGAAATCAAGCTGAACGAAGACTATATCAATGAATTCCGCCTCTGATCTAGTCTAAGCACTCTTCTGATTGACTCGTCAGGTCGTTAAACGTTCCTACAAGTGGTATCAGAGCTCAGGAGGAAGAGTTCTTACCGTTTAGCTCGATTTTCGCTCGAAAATTTTGATTTCTACACCTTCTTTTCTCGATTCAGAAAGATTTCACGGTCGGAATTCGCTCAAATTTGAACAGTTTGTGCGCAATAGTATCAAGATAAATCCTGGAAAGTTTCAGATCCAAATTCTTAACCGTTTAGGAGAAATCTAAGTTTTTCTGCTCGAATTCGCTGTCAAAAGTCTGGTCCGCTTTAAGTGACAAGTCTGGTCCGCTTTTGTGACAAGTCTGGTTCGCTTTTGTGACAAGTCTGGTCCGCTTTAAGTGACAAGTCTGGTCCGCTTTAAGTGACAAGTCTGGTCCGCTTTTACGGACAAATTCTGGTCAGCTTTTACGGACAAATTCTGGTCCGCTTTTACGGACAAATTCTGGTCAGCTTTTACGGACAAATTCTGGTCAGCTTTTACGGACAAATTCTGGTCAGCTTTTACGGACAAATTCTGGTCAGCTTATTCGGACATTGATTAGGTCAGCTTATTCGGACGTTAAGTAGGTTAGCTTATTCGGACATTGAGTAGATTCACTCATTTGATCGTCACTACAGATTTGTCGAGTGTTTTCGAACGATGACAGAAATGATTTTTGATGAACAAGAAAATAATACACTTGAAAACCTGAATAATTGGTATATGAGAACTGTGGATACCAATTATAGGAATGTGAGTACGGACATTTGGATTAAAAGTTTTGAATTTTTCATATGTCAAAAGGATGAAACATTAAATGAGATGGAAGCACGATTTAAAGTTCTAACGGACAATTTGTGGAGAACGGGTATTAAAATGTCAACTGATGAACATATATTGAAATTGACAACTGCATTACCTGCTAAATGGGATGAATTCATGGTTGAGCTAAAAGGAAAAGATTTTTTCCAAGAGCTTAATCCACATCAGTTCTTTAATGAGGTTCTTGCAGAGTGTCGTAAGGAAGAAAAGAAAAGAAGGGAGTTTTTGAATGAGATAGGAAAGAATTTACAAGATTTAGAATTGGATGTGATTACAGAAATTGATAAAAGAGTTCGAATATGTCTTGCAACAAAGAGGAATCTGAAATATGATATTAAAAGGAAATGTTATATTGATGAAAGTATGAATCCTTTTAATTTTGTTAAACTTTTTGGTGCAGGAACATACAAGATGGAAAAAGATCAAGATTCAAAGATTGGAGAATCAGTGAAGAATGAATCTTCGAATTCTGCATCAGTGTGTTTTACATGTGACAGCTTAAAGACGGAAAATGACAAACTCGTGAAAGATGCGGAAAGTTTGACTTTGGAAGTCAAAGAGCTGAATGATAAGAAGCAAGCTGATGATAAACAGATTCTTGTTTTGAATGAAACCTGTGTAAAGCTGAACTCTGAAAATGACAAACTGTTAAGTAACTTGAACAGTTTGACATTGGAAAATCAGAAATTGAAAGAAAAAGCAAAAGTTTTTGAAGAAAAAATTAAAAGTTTTGGAAATGAAAAAGTAAAAATTGAAAAAGATTTTCAAAGTCAAATAAAAATTTTAAAAGATGAGAGAGATTTATTTGGTAAAAACAATCTTGAAAAACAAATTGAAATCAATTCTTATCTTGAAAAGATTATTCGACTTGAAAAGGAAACAGAATGTGCTCAAAAGAAAATCAAAGAGTTAGAAGGTAAAATCAAGGAATGGGAACAAAAGTTGAAGGTGTTTGTGAATACTTCAACTATTCCTTGTCCAAAACCTTTAAATTCAGTTCCAATAAGTGACAATGTCACAAACTATGACAAAGTCATAGTTGAAGATTGCAATGAGAAATCTGATGTTGAAAATGAAAAAATGAAGAAAAAGAATTTATTTTTGAAGTTAAAAGAAAAGTTTCAAGAAACTGTTCCACAATCAACTGAAAAGGGAGAATGCTCTAAGCAAAAACCTTTGAAGAAGAAAGTGGAACAAAAACAAAAAGGTAAAAATTTGAAAAATGTTCAAAAAGAAAATAAAAGTTCATCAGATCAATCATCCAATCGCAATCAAAAATTACAAAAAGTAAAAAATGAAAACTCAAAAACTGTTGGTAATAAGTGGTGCAGGTCGGACCACAGTGCTCAAAAGTCAAATCCAGCAAACAAGAGGAGCAAGGATTATCACCAAGCCAAACAGTGCTTTGATCTGAATGTTTGGACTGAAAATGGTGATTGGTACGATAACAGAGTGTGTTACCGATGTGGTTATCAAGGACACATTGCTGTTAACTGCCAAGGTTGGAGTTATGAGACGAGGAGATGCTTTAATTGCAACATCATTGGTCATATTGCTAGAGATTGCTCAATGAGATCAATGAGAAGATCGAGGGCTGAATCTCAGAAGCAGGTGAAAAAACCAGTCTCTGTCAAGCCCAAAGAACAGAAGGTTCAAGAACCTAAAGTTCAAGAAACGAAAGTGAAGCTTTCACAGGGGCAAAAAGACAGACTGAGGAAGAAGAGGAAGAAGGCCAGAGAGTATCTGGAAAAGATTTTGTCCTCGGGTTCATCTGTTGGTAAAAATAAGAGTTCTGATGAATCAACTCCCTCGACTGCAAAGTCAAGCAAGACGAATTCATCAGATACAAATCTGAGGACGAAAGAAGAGAAAAAGAAGAAGAAGAAAGTTGTTGGCGATGAATCTGACTCTTCAAAGTCAGACAAGCCAAGTTCAGGCAATGAATCTGGTGTGGTAAAGCCAGAAGAGCCAGTTGTTGAGGTAAAAACTGAGAGTTCTAGTCTAACAATGGATGAGACAAACTTTCCACCATTGTTGAACAAGAATTCAAAATCACCCAAGGACAGTCAGGCTTGGGTGAATCTATTTAAATGAAAAACCTGACTTGCCGGAGTTCCCAGGTTGGTAAGCGTGGAACATGAATCGGCACATTTCTTGAGAAATTCACAAAAGTGATTTCGACTTACAAGTGGTAAATCAGGGCCATTAAGTTGTACTTGATTTTCTACAAGTGATATTTGTGGATTGATCTTAAACATGTTAGTTTTTACAAATGATTGAAGAAAACAAAGTGATGAAAGATCCCCGAATTTGTGAAAAGACACACAAAACTTATTTTCTGGAAAAACCATTTTGATTAAAACAAACTTAAGTGTTTTTGAAATCTAAATGGGAAAATAGTTTGAGGGGGAGTTCTGATTGTTTATGTCAGGTGGATGGAGAATTGAAGTGATTCTCATCATGTTGTCAAGTTTGTACAGTTTGTTTCAAATTTTCCCAGAAAATCAAAATTGAAACATATTTTGATTTTAGGGGGAGTAAAATTTTAAAAAAATTTGAAAATTTGAAAATGTCAAAAACATTGAAAAAATCAAAATGAGTTTTGCTGAAACAAGAGGAAATGATAGAAAATCAGTGGACTATCACAGCATGCTAAAGAAATGGAAAGTTAAAAAGTGATAAACGGTCTCACTAAAGATGTGACGATAGGCTCAGCTAGACTAGTAGATTTGCGATAACGATACAAACTTAAATGAAAAAGCCTAGTTCTAGTGGGAAACACGGTTGAAAGTGTAGTACTTGGTTTTGTCCTTCTTGACTGTGTGCCTACTCGGTAATCGCTGATTGTCGAAAGACATAAAACTGGTTAAGTTTGTGAACTTTCACAACTTTGCTGAAAAGTCGCTGTGATTGTGCATTTTATTTTGCAAAGATTTAAACTTGTCTTATTTCTTTATTTTGTTTAAGCATCGGACATCCTCTGCGTATACGTGAGTATCGACCTGGATGTTGTTGCCTAAACGTTCTGCTTTATTTTCTTTGGTGTTTCGTTTAAGCTTTGGATCACCTCTGCGTATACAGGAGTATCGACCTGGTGGTTAAAGCCTAAACAACTTCAACTTGTTTTATTTTTCTTATTTTGTTTAAACATTGGACTTTCTCTGCGTATACGGAAGTATCGACCTGATTGTTAATGTTTAAACATTCTGCTTTGTTTTCGCACAAATCACAGTTGATAAAAGTTTAAAGGCATTACTTGAGATAGTGTATTGCATGATGAGGGGATATGCTGAGATCGTGGGGTCCATAAGAATTTTAGTGCTATCTTAATATACCTTAACGTATCGGTAAGCATGTCGAAAGTTTTTAGTTTGAGTTTATGTGGACAACAATATCGTCAATCAACGTGAATCGTTTAGAGCTTAAAACGATTAAAAGCTTAACGGTGCTTGTGATTTGTCTAAAAACTGATCTGATCCTCTTTCGCAAATTCACAAAAATATGTTTGTACATAGTTCATTTCTGTATTTAATTTCTGTTATTGCGTTTGTGTTTCATAGCTTGAAAAATCCAAAAAGATTTTCGACAACTGATGTTGAAAAGCTGATATTCAAAATCTCAAAGGCTAAACATGATGAACAGATGGGTTGATTAATTGATTTGAAATGTTTAAATGATTCATTAAGTTGAATCAAATTTAGAAATGTTTCAAAGTTTGACAAGTTTTAAATGTGAAAATTCTCGAATGTTTAGTTGATTCATTAAGTTGAATCACAACATTGTTTTGTTTGTAATAGAGTGTTTGAGATGTGTAGGTTTCTGATCCTGTTGCTACGAAAGCCAGGAGATGCATCAGAACCTGAGAAGAGCTTAAACTTTAAAAACCAGGATTTGATTTCAATGGTGATAACAAATTCCAGACGGCGATCCCAGCTTGATGATAGGGGGAGTCTGACGAGAGTTAGAGCCAGAGAAAGATCCGGGTTCATGATTCCAGGAAGAGTTCCTGAAGAAGACCGATCAAGATTGAAGAGTTGTTAAGTTGAAGACTCTCACTGAAGATTCCGTCAACATTCAAGGGGGAGTCTGTTGGTGCAGTTGTCTGTCGACTACATCTTAGTTTGAGTCTTAGGCTAGGGCTGATTGTAGAGTGATTGGAAATCAAGAAACACATAAGTATAGTTAGGTCCGCGTTTATGTCATTGTATAATGTGGTCCGCTTATGTGTCAATAGTCTGGTCCGCTCATAGGGTAATAGTCTGGTCAGCTTTTATGTCAGGTCAGTTTTTATGTCTGGTCCGCTTTTACGGACATGTCCATAAAAGCGAACCAGATAGTCTATATATAGGGGATCATATGAGCGATCCAGATTAGTTCTGTGTGTGTGTTTTTGAAGGTGTAACGGCGAAGCCCTGCCATTTTGTCTCCGGATCTTGTAAATTGTTAGCAGATTAATAAAGGAGACGTTAATTAGTGAAATCAAGCTGAACGAAGACTATATCAATGAATTCCGCCTCTGATCTAGTCTAAGCACTCTTCTGATTGACTCGTCAGGTCGTTAAACGTTCCTACATAATCAGTGAAATTAGGCATTTAGTCAATGGAGCTAGACCACAAACCATAGAAGAAGCAGTAGAACTAGCAAATACCTTGACAGATGAACTGGTACGTACCCAAGAAGAAAACCAGAGGAAGAACCTAGCTCAAAAGCTTACCCAGGAATTTCGCTACAGTAATTCCAACCATGGGAAAAATGTAGGTTCTACTTCTACACCTTACTGCAAGTATTGCAAAAGGAAGCATTCTGGGAGATGTTCCATATACTGCAATTTTTGCAAAATATCTGGACACAAGGAGGAAGATTGCAGGAAGAAACCCAACAATAAGATATGCTACAATTGTGGAAAACAAGGCCATATTAAGCTGAATTGTCCGAAATTAGCACCAACAACAAACAACAAGACTACTAAGAATGCTAGAGCATTTGTTCTGACTGCAGAAGAAGCCAAAATGATTCCAGACGTGATTGCCGGTACGTTTCTAGTTAACGATGTTTTTGCCAAAATATTATTTGACTCTGGTGCGAACCAAAGTTTTATTAATAGATCATTTTGAAAACTTCTCAATCAACCATTAACTAAACTCCAACAAGAATGTCTAGTAGAAACAGCCAATGGAGTATCCATTAAGATTACCGAAATCTTGCAGGGAGCAAGAATAGAATTTTTAAATCAAAAGTTTATTGCAAACCTTTACCCAATGAATCTGGCAGGATTTGATATTGTATTAGGAATGGATTGGTTAATAGCCAATAAAGCTAGTATTTTATGCGATCAAAAGTCAATACAAGTGAATTCACCAAAAGGTGAAAAGATCACAATCAAAGGAGATAAGCCAACTAGACACACAAAATTCATCTCTGTGATGAAAATCGTAAGTTATGCTAGGAAATGATCATTAGTGTATATGATTTCCATAATCATTCACACTAAAGGGAAGGAATTAAAAGATATCCCTGTAGTATCTCAATTTTCACATGTATTTCCAGAAGAACTACCAGGGCTACCGCCGGACAGAGAAGTCGAGTTCATAATTCATCTGCTACCAGGAACAGCACCAATTGCCAAATCACCTTATCGTTTGGCACCCGTAGAAATGCAAGAGCTAAAGAAACAGTTAGACGAACTTTTGGAGAAAGGATTCATACAGCCAAGTTCATCGCCTTGGGGAGCACCGATCGTATTCGTTAAAAAGAAAGACGGGTTAATGCGAATGTGCATTGATTACCGTGAATTAAATAAAGTTATGATTAAAAATCAGTACCCATTACCTAGAATCGATGATCTGTTTGATCAATTGCAAGGAGCTCGATTCTTTTCTAAAATTGATTTACGTTCAGGATACCATCAATTAAAGGTATAAGAAGAGGACATTCCTAAGACCGCTTTTAGAACAAGGTATGGCCATTATGAATTTACTGTCATACCATTTGGTTTAACCAATGCCCCAGCCACATTTATGGACATGATGAACCGAATATGTAAGCCATATTTGGATAAATTCATAATTGTCTTTATAGATAATATTCTTATTTATTCTAAAAGCAAAGAGGAACATGCAGTGCATCTGCATGCACTTCTAAATTTGCTAAGAAAAGAAAAGCTTTATGCTAAATTTTCAAAATTTGATTTTTGGTTAGAAGAAGTACAGTTTCTTGGACATTTAGTCAATCATGAAGGAATTCATGTGGATCCTACAAAGATTGAAGCGATTACTAAATGGAAAACCTCTGAATCACCAACAGAGGTTAGAAGTTTTCTAGGACTAGCCGGTTATTATAGAAGATTCATCCGAGATTTTTCTAGAATAGCCATTGCCTTAACAAAGCTAACCTGTAAGTCTGTTAAGTTTAAATGGGGACTAAAACAAGAAGAAGCCTTTAGAATTCTTACGCAAAGATTAACCAACGCACCCATATTAGCATTACCAGAGGGAACTGAAGATTTTGTAATTTATTGTGATGTTTCTAAATTAGGTTATGGATGTGTATTAATGCAATGTCAAAAGGTTATAGCCTAAGCATCTAGACAACTTAAGAATCATGAAGAAAATTATACAACCCATAATTTAGAATTAGGAGCTCTAATTTTTGCCCTGAAAATTTGGAGACATTATCTTTACGGTAGTTAAGTTTATCATTTTCACCGATCATAAGAGTTTAAGATATGTTTTCGGACAAAAGGAATTGAATATGAGACAAAGACGCTGGATGGAAATTCTTAGTGATTAAGATTGTAATATCCAGTATCATGCAGGAAAAGCTAACGTAGTAGCTGATGTTTTAAGTCGAAAATAACACGAAAAACCAAAAAGAGTACGTTCTCTTAAATTAAATCTGCAGATAGATTTAAACGAACAGATTAGAAAAGCACAGGAATCAGTAATCAAGGATGATACTGAAAAATTGAAAGGAATGATTAAGGAATTAGAACAAGGAACAGATGAAATTTGGAGATTCCATCAGAAAAGAATTTGGATACCTAAATTAGGAAACCT
This sequence comes from Helianthus tuberosus, assembly GCA_030545235.1. Classification (NCBI taxonomy): domain Eukaryota; kingdom Viridiplantae; phylum Streptophyta; class Magnoliopsida; order Asterales; family Asteraceae; genus Helianthus; species Helianthus tuberosus. The sequence goes on from CM060393.1 coordinate 153,663,560, forward strand.
ACGTCACAGAATATTAGAAGAAGCTCATAAGTCTAAATATACGATACATCTTGGAAGTGATAAAATGTATCAAGACTTAAGAAAGAATTTCTGGTGGATAGGAATGAAAAAGGATATAGCAGCTTATGTTGCCAAGTGTTTAACTTGTTCATAGGTCAAAGCTGAACACCAGAAACCCTCGGGTTTGTTACAACAATTAGAAATGCCTGTATGGAAATGGGAATTGATAACAATGGACTTTGTTACCAAATTACCCAAGACACGAAAAGGTAATGATACAATCTGGGTGATTGTAGATAGACTAACTAAATCTGCTCATTTCTTACCAATGAAGGAGACTTTCAGTATAGAACAACTAGCCAAGTTGTATGTAAATGAAATAGTTTCATTACATGGAATTCCTTTATCAATTGTTTCTGATAGAGATAGCCGTTTTACTTCTCATTTTTGGACAAGTTTCCAAAAAGCAATGGGAACCAAGCTAAATCTAAGCACCGCTTATCATCCTCAAACGGATGGACAAAGCGAAAGGACGATTCAGACAATGGAAGATATGCTTAGAGCTTGTGTAATTGATTTCGGAGGAAATTGGGACGATCATCTGCCATTAATAGAATTTTCCTACAACAACAGCTATCATACTAGTATCAATGCTGCACCATTCGAAGCACTTTATGGATGAACGTGCCGAACCCCAGTCTGTTGGGCAGAAATTGGAGAAAACCAATTATCTGGACCAGAAATAGTACAAGAGACAACAGATAAGATTATCCAAGTCAAAGAATGACTAAAAGCAGCACGTGATCGACAAAAGAGTTATGCTGATAACAAGCGAAAACTGTTGGAATTTCAGGTAGGGGACAAAGTCTTATTAAAAGTTTCTCCTTGGAAAGGAGTGGTAAGATTCATCAAAAGAGGAAAGCTAAGCCCCAGGTATGTTGGACCTTTTGAGATTATTAAAAGAATAGGACCAGTTGCTTATCAGCTACAACTGCCAGAGGAAATGGCAGGAATACATGATGTATTTCATGTATGTAATCTCAAAAAGTGCTTAGCCTATGAAACATTAATGATACCTCTTAAAGACATAGAGGTAAATGAGAAGCTCAAGTTCGTAGAAAAGCCCCTCCAAATTGAAGACAAGAAAGTCAAGAATCTTAAACACAAGAGATTAGTTCTTGTCAAAGTAAAATGAGATTCCAAGAGAGGACCAGAGTACACGTGGGAGCTTGAATCAGAGATGCAGAGGAAATATCCACACATGTTCCAGTAGACCTCGAGGACGAGTTCTAAAATAAGGTGGGGAGGATATAACAACCCTCCTAAATTATTTCTGACACCCCTAAATTATTTAGAATGCCCCTATATGTCCTAAAATACAAACCGTATACGAGATTTGGGCCTAAATACCTTTAATTTTGCAAAAATAAAATAAAAACGAAATTTCTGTGGCGCTCGCTGGCCGTGAAGGCTTTGCCTTTGGCTTACGCGGGGCGCGACAGATCAACCCTCAGGCGAAACCCTGGTGTGCCACGTGGCACAACACTCGGATAGGATATACGTGTGACGAATTAAGGCTAGGCCCAATATCCCTACGTCTCGGGCCGCGAAGCCCTTAACTGATTCCTTCACGGGGCGCGAGGAACCCGAGATCAGACCCTATAAATAGGATCGATCAGATTTCACTTTTCGTCGTTCATTTCACACAACTCTCTCTCTCAATTTCTGTAGTGTAGAAGCTATAATCGGGTATTATACCCACTAAAGTAGTGAAGCTTTGCCTCGTTGTAAGTATTTTAACCCCCGGTTACGTATTAGATACGCTACCCGATTGATCTAGTGCTCCGTAACGGCTGTCGAGGTTCTGCCCGACGTAGTCGTTGGAGTTCTGTCTCGGGGAGGGTATAACTAATGTAAATATTGGGTTATTATACTAACGCGTTTGCATTGTTTAATTAATAGATTATAACCAGGAAAACACTAAGAAAAGTCTAAAGTAGCAATGTGAGTAATCTCCTTTCTGTAAACCTTTTTACAAACTATTTTTACAAAACCTTAAATAATTTACAATGTGATTAGCAGTGATTGAGTCTTTGTAGTTCTTCAATTACTGTCGGTATGTTGGTGTTTTGTATACAAAATATGGAACACGTTACCATTGGACAACGAGATAGCCAATGTGTAATACGACCCACCAGTCAGGATTGACAATACTGAATGAGTAATTGTGTAGATATAAACATTGTAATTGCTCTCAATACTGTTAAAGGATAAAATGCTTCTTGATTAAATTGGGATTCACTCACCTGTATTTCCCACTGACAAATGTTTTTAAAACGTGTTTCAAGTAACAAAATGTAAAAAGCCAAATAGAAGCCAGCTGGAGAGCACTGAATGCTTGGAAATTGTGGCTATAAAAGTTACCTAATAAAGACGATGTTTTAAATTCAATAAATTAGGGTTTATCCCTATAAACATGTTTGTAACAGAAACTTGGGTTTTACCCATGTGTTTATTAATATAAAAATGTGGTATTTTACTCTGATAAAATATTTCCTAACTATGGTCCTGATGAAATTTCTGCTGCCAAATAATGATAAATCAATGATACCACTTAATCTGAGTTCGCGTCCGCCCGATCCCAGGAGATAAGGGCCGGGGGTTGCGACAGAAACATGCGAAAAATCAACATAAAGTTGAGCGAGTTGATAGTTTGTTTTGAAAAAGATTTTAAACAAATATTTTTGTTTACCGGTTTAAAGTTGTGGAGAAAATTTAGTAAAATCATTTCCTCGGCAGGTTATTCGAAAACTGTGAGTCCAACCCACGAGAGTCTTTGGAAGAAGGACCATCCCGTCCTCTTACTTATACATAAGTTGAAAAACGTTACCAAGGTTTGTAAAGCATGTATTTGTGAGTTTTTATCAAATGAATCTTACAAAAATTTAAAAAATTCGAGTATGAAAACTAGTATGTAGCGTTTATGAACAAATCATTAATGTTTCGCGAGGACATTAATATGTGTGCGAAGGCGTAGGAAGACTCAAACCTAGCGAATTTCCTCCGGTCCACCCGGCTGGAACGACATAGTCACTACCTGCGGCCACACAAGGACCCATGAGTGGGGCTCGCTGCACCCGATAGATCTACCACTCCTGCCCCTTGGTCTTAAACAAGATTAATGGCCTTAAGTGTGCGCCTACCCACCCACATGATCTAACAGTTCATTCCTTAGCTAAACCATACAAATGAAACATGTATTTCACCCCCAAAAGTTAAAAATCCAAAAACAGTTAAAAGAAAAGGGGGGCATGAACTCACTGGTTGTCCCGTTCTACAAACGTAGACCAACCCAGTCTCGTTTTTATATGTAACGCCCAAAATTCCTAATCCGAAAGTAATATTATCATGCTATAATTTAACAAAAATCGGGCATGACCCGTTCGTATTATGAACAATTCCCTGTAAGACTAACTTGTAATAACTAAAAAAAATACAACACAGCGGAAAATATGAACCCAAAATTTCGTTCTTTAATAGACATAGTACTTACAGGAAAGTTCGAATACCAAATGTCATACACTCATTAAAAAGGATTTACCACATTCCATTATATTAATACTTCGGACCTACATTTGTTAAACTATATGACCGATCCTTCCCGTACAATCCTTTGCCCTTGACTCGATCTTCAATCTTTCTATCCTTCATACTGATGCTAAATCCACGCAACCTACATTCACCACATACATGTGCATCGGTTAGATTTAATGACATCATTCCTAAACTAAACACACATGATCAATAACCAGTCCGCGTTCCTTCTTCCCATACTGATCCTTACGAATATGCTTTCCATGTACATTCGTGCACTTCAATTCCTTAACCTTGGTAAAGACATTAATAGGGTACCTGCAATCACATTTCATACTCAAGACAACGGTTTAGTAACTTAACGCTTCCACTTATTTAAGTTGTACGAACACATACCCAAGTTCCGTTCGCTCATAAGCAATGAATCCTACTTCAAACGCAGGCACAAACACACATGTATTCATAGACGTGAACTTCCACACGTGATTACGTACCCACGTACAACGTACAACCCTTATAAATCACTTAAATCATCCCAAGGTTTACTAAGGTATGCTGATTACAGGCTTCCATACAAATAGACCACGTACATACATTATAAACTGCACAATTCTACACTATTTTAACAGCTCGATATGCATAAAAACTGCACTATTTTAATAGCAATACACAGCACAATTCTGCACTAGTTTGACAGCTCAAAATGCATAAAAACTGCACTATTTTAACAACAATAAACAGCACAATTCTGCACTATTTTGGCAGCTCAAAATGCATAAAAACTGCACTATTTTAACAACAATAAACATGAAAATTCTGCACTATTTTGGCAGCTCAAAATGCATAAAAACTGCACTATTTTAACAACAATAAACATGAAAATTCTGCACTATTTTGGCAGCATAAAATGCATAAAAACTACACTATTTTAACAACAATAAACATGAAAATTCTGCACTATTTTGGCAGCTCAAAATGCATAAAAACTGCACTATTTTAACAACAATAAACATGAAAATTCTGCACTATTTTGGCAGCTCAAAATGCATAAAAACTGCACTATTTTAACAACAATAAACATCAAAATTCTGCACTATTTTGGCAGCTCAATTTGCATAAAAACTGCACTATCTTAACAGCAATAAAGCGCACAATTCTGCGCTATTTTGACAACTTGATATGCATACAAACTGCACCAATATTCTAGAAAATTACTGCACAATTCTGCATTGTTTTCACATCTTTATTTGCATAAAAACTACACTAATATACTCTTATTTTAACCCGTTTGGTCTTCTTAGCGAACACCATCACCTCCAATAACCGAATCCTAAATAAACTTAGATTACCATACTTAAGTGACTCGCATATAGCCTTCCTAAAATGGTGTAGGAAGTGATTCAGAAATCACTTCCTTAGTGCTCCTTACTTGTTACCAATGTCAATAAAGCATCTTGCATAATTGCTAACATTTATCATACAAATAACCTCTTTTACTACTAAGGAAGGAGTCGGGGAGTTTACTTACCTCGTGCGTCCGAATTTACACATAGCTTCCGTGTTTACCTTCGACCCATAGCGCTTCAATATTTGTGCCTCTGTTGACATGACTCCTATCCATACATGTCATCATAATTGTAACACGGTTAGCTTACAAACATTCGTTCATTCGGCTTTCAAATCATGCAATATTTGACTTTCGTTAGCTTATTAACGCATATAAGGGATATGTATCATCATACTTTATTACTACCGAACATAACACATCAACTAGCAAGTTCATAATGCAATAGTTTCTCGCATACAACTTTTACCTTTTTAACTTCAATCCTATACATAATCCACTCTCATTTAAACTATGCCATTCACTTACATAACTATTGCATTCACATATAGTTTGCATTCCACAACACTTTTTACAAAAGATCAATTCCATAATTTCCACATACAAAACAAGACTTCCTAATTCATTCAAAATTTATAAAATTAACCATTCAAGCATTTAATCGAACACTTGGTGTGCATATAACAACCTTAGCACTAAGTACAAGTGTTTTATGCATAACTTCTCTAGTAGTCTTCACAACTTTTATCAATCAAAATCACATAATTCATTCATAGTAAAACCCTAGGAGTTCATCAATTTTACTAGTACTCATACATTCATCATCACAATATCCAATCTATGGAACTACAAGATCACCAAACTACTAGATTAAGTGGGTTTTACTTGAAATCTTCAATACAAACGAAATTAAGCATAAAACATCTTCTAATGATGGTTCTAATACATACATCAATTCGATTTCTTCAATTTCACGAGTTGATTAAAACCCTAGTTTCATGAATATGCATCAAATCACAACATTCAACTTACCTTGTGTTCAGTACACTTAGATTAGCAAGGAATTTACTTCATGCATTCGATTTTCTGGATCAATAGCACCTTAATTCCCTGAATTCTTGAAATTTTATGAAGGAAAAAGGGTTTTCCTTTCTCCCCTGGTTCTTGGTCGCGACCCCCACACACCCACTATACTGGGTTTTTTATTTTTTTAATAAGTTATTAACATAATTACAAGTTTAACCCCTAAAGGTTGTTTAAGTTATCATTCTTGTATTTTTTTTTTCTAACTTTTAAACTTTCATTATTCATTTATAATGAACTAATCATTTAAAACATTTAAACATTCAAATAATCTTTTATAAAAATTTGGGGTGTTACATTATAACTATGACGATCCAGTCCCTACTCATGAAAATCATTCACGTTTCGAAAATACGCATTTGTTTTGTAAAACCGGTATATTTAGTATAAATCGTTCGTAAACCATTTGAGTTCCTTGAAATCCATTCGTAACATGATTTAGAAATATGAGTTTTCGTTTATCGAAAAGATTGTTTACTTTTGCAAAACTTACATGTCTTTCCACCCCCGAAAACATTTATTAAAATGTAAAACTGTAAAAAGTGGGGGTTATGAACTCACCTGGATTTCCATGTGCAAAGCTAGTTAATACGACTCCGTGATGTCGTTGCCAAGACGTGACTCGCTAGCGTGCATTCTATAAATATTCCCAAAACGGAATAACTATAAGTTCCTAATTAAAAGCGGTAACTAACTACGTGTCACCAAGCTCTATCGAATCATTAACCGAACAATTTGACGGTAAGTTGTTAACTTAACGAAAATGATGAAGTTATACTTGCTAAGTCTCGTCTAATGTTGGTAATAGTTACTAAGTTTTGGAAGTACTCAGCTTCCAAAAGATTTAAAATATATAAATATTTATATAAATATATCGATAAAAGCGCGTTAGTCGTCTCGAGATGTCGTACGTGTATATAAAGAATATTCATATGAAAATAACACATAACAAACTCGTATTATGTATTGCGTCTCGCGTGAAAAGTATCAAAATATGTGTGTATGCTGTTTAGGCGTTTGAAATAAATATAAAAAGTTATATTTATTTTATAAAAGAATCGTCGTGTTGTTTGTTATCCGAAATAAATATATAAGCTATATTTATTTTGTAAAACAGAAGTCGTGTCGTTTGATAAATATATAAACTATATTTATTTTGTATAAACGAATCCGAGTTATCGGCGTTTGAAACTTTATAGATAATTATATTGATTTTAGAAAAGAATTGTCGAATTTTCGAAATTTAAAATAACTATTTTCATTGTTGTAAATATTATTCGTATCGTTGTTTTCGTAAGTTGTAAAGTGCTGTCGCAATTTATATCCATTTATATCTTGTTTTACAAAAGTCGTTAGAATCTGATAATTGTCGTTTTACAATAAAACACGCTTTGTTTTTTGATTTTCTCGAAAAACGGGCAGAGTTTCCTCTGTTTTTTGACACCCCCGACAACATAAGTTGTCATTATTTTTCAAAATTCAATCAATATGCAATCATTAATATATAATATTTTCGTAAAAACGACAAAGTATAAACTAAACGTTAATCCAAATCGGTTCGAGCTCATTCACGAAATTAATATAAACTTATAATTAGCGTAAATAATTATTCGCATCACTAAAAATCTTTACCAAGTCTTTCGCGTCGAGACGTTATGCCGAACATGCTGGCTGAGCTGACCGAGTCAACTCACTGTGTTGACCAGGTTTGACCGAGTCGACCCGTACCACGAACCGCGAACCGTTGCTGACTTATGTTGACCGAACCGAACCCGTTGACCAGTTCTGAACCGAACCGAAACTGTTGACTGATAAGTGGTAAAATACACATATTTGTCCCGTGTAGATTGTATAATTATTGTATGGTTTTTATTTGTTTTATTTAGTTTTTAGTAGTATATTATATTATTTTGTGTTGGGCTAGGTCCTGGTGCAAATTGAGCTAAAATGAGTAATAATTAAATATCCAGCCAGTTGGGCAGAGTGGGGTGCCAGTGACCAAATTAAAATTGTACCTATTTTCTGTGAGTGGGCCGAGGCCACTATCTCTATTTTATGTGTTACAGGGCTGCCATAAAATATATATTTGGATCAAGAGAAAAGACTAGGCCAACATCAATATGTAGTTATTATTTGAGTTCATCTAATTTATTGGTGTTGGGCTGCATGAAGTTTGGGCTGTTAAGATACCTATCACACGAAATCTGTTGTCTGTCCATCTATTATAATTATTCTTGGACGTGCATGAAGGAAGGAATATAATATTCCATTGGACATCATTCTTGCCAATATATCAACATCAGTTGCACGTTTAACATATTATGTGAATTACATATTATATGAATTAAAAGAGATTATTGTTTTTATGACATGAGGCCGCCAAACATTGAAAAGAAAAGCCCATCAGTTCACGTTTAATAAGAGTATTGGGCCGCGAATGATGTAAAGCCCAGAAGCATTCACGTGAAGTTATTCGAAGGTCTGGACATTACTAGTATGTATTAATCCATAAATGTCGGCGCAATAGTAAAGTTTCAATATTTTAGAAAATAGCTTCATGACTTTGGGAGTTTTCACTCCTGACACATGTTCCCATGAGCAGATTAACCCCATCCTATTCCCTCTTATCCCCAAAACTGCCACCACTTGACATGCTCTAATCTAAACGACTTAGATGTTTACACCAGAGATTATTGTTTTAAAAAGACAGCACCGGAGAGTCGGCGAAGTCGATTAGGGTTCCGGCGAGTTTCCGGTAACCCGATTCGGGTTTGCTGTTTGCATGTCTCACTTTCGGTTAGATCGGATTAGTATGAGCCATGATTTGGTAATATAGTTAACTCAGTGACCATGGACGTTCCTGCGAAGACTCCCGTGATCAAATCGGTGAAGGCACGTTGTTAAGTGTTGACAAGGTTACTTCCAATGGTTAGGAGGCTAAAGTGGTAAACTAAATATAATTCACTTTTTGAAATTCATAAAAAAACATTGATTTTAATGAGGTAGCAATCTGCTGAAGGTAAACCATCAGATTCATTCAGTTTGTATTGTACTTTTATATGCTTTTTGTAAAGTAAACTTTTATGGTTTTATTGAAAAAATGAAGTACGTGTTTAAACCGATAATTTGTAGTTAGTTGGTTAAAAAATAAAAATATACATCATGCGTTAGTTGGTTAAAAAAATACATGATGCATCAACTGAAAACATATAAGAAAAAGTAAAAATATATGATAATAAAAAAATACATGATGCGTCGATTGAAAACAAATAAGAAAAAGTAAAGAAATATGATAAGTGGTTTGTAAAAGTTAGTTTTGTAAACATTTTTGTAAGAAAAATTATTTGTAGTGTATGATAAGTGGTTGGTAAAAGTTAGTTTGGTATACATTTTTCTGAGTGAGATTATTTGCAGTGTAAACGGTATCCGTGTTTGTTTTCATGTTTTTTGACATGCTAAACCAATAATATCAAATTTTGGCTGCTTTGTGTGTAGGAAAAAAGTGATTACACTTCCGCCGCGAAGCGCGAAGGAAAACACTAGTTTGTATAAAACCTGCTTTATCACCAAAATCGAACCATCAAACAATTTGATTGTTACAACCGGCTAGTTATAAAATAAATACGGCTGCCTATTATATAATCAACAGCAGCCGCACATCAAAGGGGGGGACATCAGACGAAAAAAATATACGACAGAAAAAGGAGACGCAATATCAGACGAACATCAGAGGCAATATCGAAAGAGAAGAGAAGGCAATTGGTTCGAGGGTTCACGCCACGATCAAGATTCAAGTCCGGGTTTGCAAATAGTTATTATTCAGTTTTTAATAACTGTGTTTTTAAACTTGATTACTATGGATTGTTTATTATTCGAGACTTGTTTCTTTTTCTTGGTTATGATTCTTGGCTAAAAACCCTTAACTACCTAGGCATGAGAATGGTTTAATAAAAGTTTGGATTTTTATTCGTTAATAAAGTGGTTTATGGGTTTCCTTGTATTGTAAACGATTATGGAATTTTAACTTGGTGTATATGCATGCTTGATTCTGTTTGATCGCTGTTTATTGCTTCGTATGATCCTTGGTGACGGTCTATATCACATAATAGGGTTGTACTAGGGTTCTTGATTTAGGTGAGTGTCTATATCACGTAATAAGTCATTAATCCTTTAGGGTGAAAATCGCGTAAGTAACCTTAGAAGTAATATTCGGTAATCTTATAAAATCAAGTGTTCTACTAATCTTGTCGCTGTGAGGCTCGATGTTGTTAATAGGTCTTGGTTTGGATTATAGCTAGATTTAGGTTTTGTGAGAAATCGGTCTAGTTCCCTACCCATTCTCTTGTCTATTAAACCAAGTTGAAACCCATAGTTGCCTTAGACTTTCGCGCTGTAAGGTAGATTATCATATTAGGGCACTTTCAAGAAGTTAGAGGACTGTAAGGAAATCTAACAACCGGTAATCGTAACAGCCTAGGTAGTGCCACAAGAATCGCCTTGAGAAGGGTCGAGAGGCTTAGTGGTGTCTTAATAGGTTTAGTATCCAAAGATCCCGGTTCCATACCACATTACTTCGAATAGAAATCCATTCCGAGTTAAGCTTGCGTCTAGCCTAGGTAGTCTTCATCACCACTGGTCAAAGTCTTCGGTCGAGTTCGTGTTAGTTAGTCTAGCTATTCTAGTTAATCGTTTTTTGCATTCTTTAGGATTTTTAGAAACCCCCCCCCCCCAATCAACAAACATTTAGTTAAGTCGTGTCAGTCATAGTCTAGATAGAGTCTTAGTGTAATCCTTAGAGTCTCGTGGGTTCGATACTCGGACTTACTTTAGCTTTACTACACTGATCGGTACACTTGCGGGTTGTGTGGTTTTAGTTTTAGATCGAGTCTAAGTTTATAAATTTAAAGCTTAGAGTGTCTAGATTAGGGTTAATTTTAGTTGTTTTTATTTGACCACTTTTAGCACATCAAGTTTTTGGCGCCGTTGCCGGGGATTCTTTGGCGATTGCGTTGATTACTTTGTTTGGACTTAACTGACATCATACGTGCTACTTGCTTTTGTATATTGAGTCGTAGGGGTCTAATTGTCCGTGTCTTTTATTTTTCTTGAGTCTTGTAAATATGTGTGAAATTTGTGGAGGACCTCATTTTACTGTTAATTGCCCACAATATGAGGGGTCCTCTGCACAATGTTACGCTAACCCTTTTGTGCAGTCATAGCCATATTTTTCACAGGGGTATTCTTTGAATTATTATGATAATCAGCCATATTACGATGATCCGTGTCAGCAGCCACAGTATAACGAGGGTTAGTATTATGATCAATATTCTGGTAGCAACTCTGATGGGGGTGATGATGCTGCTTGGGGTAGTTTGAGTAGGATGGAGGAGATGTTCGCTCAGATGATGACGCAAAATTAGGCGACGCAGAAATCCCTAACTGATTTCGCTAAGAATCAAGAGCAAATAAATAAAAATCGAGAGTCTGCTTTATTAGATCAACAGTCTGCTCTATTAGATCTTCAACGTACAGTAGATGACATTGCTAGGAGATTGAAAGAACAGGAACAAGCGCAAAAGGTCCAACCAGATCAGCCAACGACTGGCTATACATATGATGCAGTAGGTAACTACCTCGGTTACATGATTTCTACTGGGGAATTAATCCCAACATTTCCAGAACTGGGGAAAGAGCTGCCATATGAGGATTGGTCAGATGAAGAGATCACTTCAGCTACGGAGACGAAAATGGACGTTGAAGTCCCACATCCGTTTCCACAGGTTCCAATTATTAATTACTGGAGTGACTCTGATGACGAGATAGATGAAGAAGAATGGGCAGCGTATCAAAGGTCGTTAGTGAAGAAAGAAGTAATTGAAGAAGAAGTGGAATTGGGGGATTCTACTGGTTGGATGTTTGATGAGGTGAAAAAAGAAAAAGTGATGGAGGAGGAAGTGGATTTAGGAGACTCCCTTGGGTTAATGTTTGGTGCAGAGGAAGAAACTGTAGAGGTTGAAATTAAGTCATCCGGGGAGGATGAGTTTTTAGAGTTAGAATTAGAGGGTTTATCGGTCTATGAAGAGGTAGGAGTGTTGGACTGTCACACCCCGAATATCAGAGCATTGGCGTGACTTGACTGGTATCTTCATTTCACAGCGGAAGCAAATAAGCTAAGACTTCTAGAAAAAGAACGGCCACTAAGTACTCGAGTCTCCAATGGTTCTCCTATTCCAACCGTGCCATAATTTCTGAAATGCAACCTGAGAAAGAAACATGCGAAAAATCAACATAAAGTTGAGCGAGTTCATAGTTTGTTTGTAAAAGATTTGAAATAAATCTTTTTGAATAACCGGTTTTTGGTGTATTGTTGAGAAAACGAATTTAAAATCATTTTCTTGTCATGTTATACGGAACTTTGTATGAAAACATGGTATGTATCTTGTATAAATCAAGTCTTTCTGTATGTATCTTGTATAAATCAAGTCTTTCTGTATGTATCTTGTATAAATCAAGTCTTTCTGTATGTATCTTGTTGTTAATGGGTTGCAAGGCCATTAACATGTGACACGACATAGGAAGCAACCAAACCATAGGCATTTTTCTAGTTGTCGATTCACGACTGAGACACAAAAGCACTACTCGGTACTAGTTTTCACCAAGAGTGTGGCTGCCCGGACACCCGTTAGATCTAACCTTTTGTTCTGCGGTCTAAGTACGTACACGATTAATGGTGCTTATGGTACCCTATTCGTGACACGATTTCTCGTATCATTACTCAAAACGCATCATACTTGGTACTAGTTATCACCAAGAGTGCATCTTGTTTTTGTATCCATCATAACATTTATAAACATTGTATCATTTGTATCTTGTAAACTCTTGTATTTGTATTTTCCCGTAGTTTAGAAAACTAGAACTCGTGTGTATGCATACTTCGAAAAATACGCTTGTTTGAAAAACCGGTATAAAACATAAGCTTTTCGTAAACCATTTGTGTCAGTTAAAACTTGCTTGTAAAATGGTTTAGAAATATGTAATTCTTGTATGCTTTGCGAAAAGTGCATGTCTTTCCACCCCGAAAACATTTAGAAAAAATGTAAAACTGTAAAAAGGTGGGGGTTATGAACTCACCTGAATATTCTTGTGCAAAGCTTGCTAAACACGACTTCGTGATGTCGTTTCCAAGACGAGACTCGCTAGCGTGCATTCTACAATATTCCTAACACGGAATATCTTTTAAGTTTCTAAATAATGCAGTAACTAAATTACGTGTCATCGAGCTCTACCGAATCGTTAACCGAACGATTCGACGATAAGTTGTTAACTTAATAAAAATGATTAAGTTATACTTGTTAAGTTTTGTCTATTGTCGGTGATAACTAATAAGTCTTGAAAACACTTAATTCTCGAGAGATTATAAATATTTATATATAAATACATAAATATATTGTTAAAAGCGCATTAGTCGTCTCGAGATGTCTATGTATCGAGTGTTTTATGAAAAGAATATATAATAAACTCGTATTATATATCGTATGCTGTTGAGGTGTTTGAAATAAATATAAAAGTTATATTTATTTTATAAAACAATCGTCAAGTTGTTTGAAGTTTGAAACAAATATAAAACTATATTTATTTTTATAAAAGCATTCGTATTGTTTAATACTTAAAATAAATATACAAACTATATTTATTTTGTAAAAACGAATTCATGTTGTTTGACATTTGAAATATATGTGTAAACTATATTCGTTTTTATAAAAAGAAGTCGTGTGGTCTAACACTTGAAATAACTACGCACACTACATGTATTTGTATAGTCGAAATCGGCTTATCGACGTTTAAAACAATATAAATAATTATATTGATTTTGTAGAAGATTGTCGAATTTTTGAAGCTTAAAATAGATATTGTAACTATATTTATTTGTCGTTGAAATCATTTTCGTTTCGTTATTTTGGAAATAGTAAAGTGTCGTCGTAAGGAGTTCTATATTTGTATTTGCTATTATTTGAACCCGATAGTTTTATTTTATAATAAAACACGTTATTTTTACGGATTTTCTCGAAAAACGGGCAAAGTTTCCTCTGTTTTTGGACGCCCCCGACAACACAGGTTGTCGTTATATTTTCAAAATTCAACAAGATTCAACAATATTTTTGTATAATCAATTTATATAAACGAAATACTAAATAAATCCAAGTAAATACTCAATTAATGATTTGTCGTTTATTCGGTTCGAGCTCGATTCACGAAACTAATAAAACCTTATAACTACGTAAATAGTTATTCACGTCACTAAATTCTTTACCAATTTCTTCGTGTCGAAAAGCTGAGTTGACCAGTTGACCGAGTCAACCGGGTTAACTCGCGTTGTCTGAGTTGACCGAGTTAACTCGGTTGACCGAGTTGACCCGAACCACATCTGTAGTTGACCAATCTGACGGAACCGAACTCGGTCTGAGCTAAACCCGAACCACACCAGGTCTGACCCGTTGACCTGAGTTGACTCACTGACTGAGTCAACTTAACCGCCTGACCAAACCGAAGCATGACTTGAACCGCTCATAACTCAGATCTGAGCCTGAAGCTTGAACCCATCTGAAGCCAAACTTGAAATCAGACCCGCTGACCCCGAACAGGAACCGAAATCGCTGAAACCCGTGAGACCCGTCGGATAAACGGAACATGTACCGCCGGATAAAAGTACCGACCACCGGATAAATGGACCGACCGGCGGTCCGATTCTCCGACCGCCGGTTCTCTCTCTCTCTCTTTCTTTCTTTCTCGGTCTCTCTCTCTCTCTCCTTGTCTGACCGTCGCTCACCACCACCCGACGTTGGTGGTGGTGGTCCGTTGCTGATCGAAGACAAAAGGGGGGGGGGGGTGTTGGTTGGAGATGAAGCAGGGGAGGGGGTACGCGCTGAAAGAACAATCGTCAGAAAACCTCCATCGCTGCCGCTTGCGGCGGCGCCACCGTGAGACGCCACCGGCTCCGCCGGTCTTGCCGGCCGGAGTCCGGTCACCCTATATCGGAGAGAGAGAGAGAAGAAATGTGAGGTGTGAGTGTGTTTGTTTGGTTGTCTGCACAAGTGAAATGACAATGAGGGGTAGGCTGTTTTATACTTAAGATTTGCTAATGGGCTTTGGGCTTGGGCCCAAGGCCCACAAGCCCAAGGCTCGCGTTTTTAAGTGGCTCGTAGTTCTCTACGAGTCCCGTTTTCAAAACCGAACTTGTCAGAACGCGATAAATTATAAATTTAGTATTAAAACTCGTAAAATACTATCGGTAGTCGTTATTTGCACGTTTGATTGTCGGTTACGGTATGAATAACGTAAGATCGCGTCGTTTATCACTTTAGAACCGTTTTTCGATCCGGTGTCGATTACAGTAGTTAAAATTTAATTACGACACAAAATACATAGTAAAATTTAAGTTTTTTTTAAATAATACGCACCTCCGGTGCTTCCGTTTCATTACCGGTGCGTTTCCTGCAGTCGCGTTTCTCGTTCCTGTTTGCGTTTTGTGATGTACGAAAGCGCAATAAATTCACAACATTGAATTCATAAATATAAAATATTCGTAGAAAATCCATATCCATCGGCATTGTCAGTATTTCGTACGGTATCAGTTCGTTTCGCTTGATACTCAGCAGATTCCACGCGAATCTTCATACGCGTACTATAAAGTCGAATAAACGTTCCTAGGCACTCAAAAGGCCTAACTAAGTTAATTTGCGTCTTAAACACTATTCATTGACGCTTAAATCGTCTGTTAATTACGTAATTAATGGTCGTAAATCACCGGTTGTCACATTCTCCCCCTGTTAATAAAATTTCGTCCTCGAAATTTAGACTACGTTAACTCCTTAGAGTTACGTTAAGCGTAAGTAAATGCGAATAATACCAAAGTGAATGATCATGAAATCGAATCAAGACTTATTCGATTGATGTGAATTCAAGGCCGCATCACTAGATGCAAATGATTTCTAGAAATGATCGCATCCAATAAATGAACTTAGATTTCAACAAGCTCAAATGTAATAGTTTGCATGAAACGCTCGATCATGATCAGCCCAAGCTGGAAGTTCTACCGACGCCACAAGGTGTCGTAGTGAATGAAACAATTCAAATATAGCGGTGATCAAACAAGTATCACCTGTGTTTTGCATAAAACGCTCAATCATGATTAGCCCAAGCTACAAGTTTATACTGACACCACAAGGTGTCGAAATCAACAAACGACTTAATGGAGTCGTAGACCAAACAAATCTACTACGACTCAAAACAATGAAACGCTTGTTAAAACGAATTCGAATATGATGTTTTCAATACATCATATAGTGTCTTGAATTGAATATGTGTAATGAACAAGTTCAAACAATTGAATTTGACTTCGGCGCAAGCCGACAATAATTACATGTATCGACAAGAAAACTTTCGGCATGGTCACAACGAAAACCATGTATGTAACTTGAAAAGAAAGGGATTTCAAGAAAATGTGTTGACTTGATTACAAAGGAGCCAACAATTACAATAATGCGGGTCATTCGAATCACAAACCAATAATTAGATTTAGCGAAATAATATTTGAACTTTAATGAAACGCTTTATTCGAAACGAAACCACATGCGTAACAAACGATGCATGCGTAACATATAAGTTTTCAAGAAATGAAGCAATGAGTATTCGCTATAATGAAAGAAATGATCGTGATACAATGACCATGTAAAGGAGTAGAGATGCGAAAATCTACTCACTAGATGCAAAAGTCGGAATTTCAATAAAGAAATTTAAGGACTTTACCTGGGGTTTCATGTGACGACCAGTTGTTAGGTGACATTACCATGGAATGTCAAACATAGCGTATTCTTCGTTAATAAGATAGGGGGAATACGAAGACATGCGTCTTCTCCTTAGCATGACTCGTGTCGTTTGCAGGACCGCGTGCCAAACTGCCGCTTCCTCGAAAGTCGTATGTGACGTACTTCAACCTCCGTTGATGTATAGCTTAAGTTTCACGTATATCTATGCACTAGCGTTTCGTTATGTGTAGGCTGCCTGCTCGGGAAGTCAAAATATCATAGACAATATGGATAATAGTGTGTGCCCGAGTTAATATTCGCGGTTCCTTCGTGATGACCTTTTATGAACTTCAACATGAGTTTCCGAAGGTCTTAAATGCATGTTTCCTAAACTCTCAGAGTTTTGTGTACTGTATGCAACTGTTTTTGTGTACCGTGTGTAAACACCACAAAAACGTATGTTTGAAAACAAAATCTTGACTGTTTGTTTTTCGGCAACGGTTGGAGACCATATTCGAGTACTAGGCGTTCTGTATGTATTCAGGTTTTAATATTCTAAGTTCCCAGAGGAAAGTGAGGTTAGAGCCTAGGTATTTCTACAGAAAACATATTCGCTGTAACCTATAGCTCTGATACCAATCTGTCACACCCCGAATATCAGAGCATTGGCGTGACTTGACTGGTATCTTCATTGCACAGCGGAAGCAAATAACCTAAGACTTCTAGAAAAAGAACGCCCACTAAGTACTCGAGTCTCCAATGGTTCTCCTATTCCAAACGTGCCATAATTTCTGAAATGCAACCTGAGAAAGAAACATGCGAAAAATCAACATAAACTTGAGCGAGTTCATAGTTTGTTTGTAAAAGATTTGAAATAAATCTTTTTGAATAACCGGTTTTTGGTGTATTGTTGAGAAAACGAATTTAAAATCATTTTCTTGTCATGCTATACGGAACTTTGTATGAAAACATGGTATGTATCTTGTATAAATCAAGTATTTCTGTATGTATCTTGTATAAATCAAGTCTTTCTGTATGTATCTTGTATAAATCAAGTATATCTGTATGTATCTTGTATAAATCAAGTCTTTCTGTATGTATCTTGTTGTTAATGGGTTGCAAGGCCATTAACATGTGACACGACATAGGAAGCAACCAAACCATAGGCATTTTTCTAGTTGTCGATTCACGACTGAGACACAAAAGCACTACTCGGTACTAGTTTTCACCAAGAGTGTGGCTGCCCGGACACCCGTTAGATCTAACCTTTTGTTCTGCGGTCTAAGTATGTACACGATTAATGGTGCTTATGGTACCCTATTCGTGACACGATTTCTCGTATCATTTCTCAAAACGCATCATACTTGGTACTAGTTATCACCAAGAGTGCTTCTTGTTTTTGTATCCATCATACCATTTATAAACATTGTATCATTTGTATCTTGTAAACTCTTGTATTTGTATTTTCCCGTAGTTTAGAAAACTAGAACTCGTGTGTATGCATACTTCGAAAAATACGCTTGTTTGAAAAACCGGTATAAAACATAAGTTTTTCGTAAACCATTTGTGTCAGTTAAAACTTGCTTGTAAAATGGTTTAGAAATATGTAATTCTTGTATGCTTTGCGAAAAGTGCATGTCTTTCCACCCCGAAAACATTTAGAAAAAAATGTAAAACTGTAAAAAGGTGGGGGTTATGAACTCACCTGAATATTCTTGTGCAAAGCTTGCTAAATACGACTTCGTGATGTCGTTTCCAAGACGAGACTCGCTAGCGTGCATTCTACAATATTCCTAACACGGAATATCTTTTAAGTTTCTAAATAATGCAGTAACTAAATTACGTGTCATCGAGCTCTACCGAATCGTTAACCGAACGATTCGACGATAAGTTGTTAACTTAATAAAAATGATTAAGTTATACTTGTTAAGTTTTGTCTATTGTCGGTGATAACTAATAAGTCTTGAAAACACTTAATTCTCGAGAGATTATAAATATTTATATATAAATACATAAATATATTGTTAAAAGCGCGTTAGTCGTCTCGAGATGTCGTACGTGTATGTATCGAGTGTTTTATGAAAAGAATATATAATAAACTCGTATTATATATCGTATGCTGTTGAGGTGTTTGAAATAAATATAAAAGTTATATTTATTTTATAAAACAATCGTCAAGTTGTTTGAAGTTTGAAACAAATATAAAACTATATTTATTTTTATAAAAGCATTCGTATTGTTTAATACTTAAAATAAATATACAAACTATATTTATTTTGTAAAAACGAATTCATGTTGTTTGACATTTGAAATATATGTGTAAACTATATTCGTTTTTATAAAAAGAAGTCGTGTGGTCTAACACTTGAAATAACTACGCACACTACATGTATTTGTATAGTCAAAATCGGTTTATCGGCGTTTAAAACAATATAAATAATTATATTGATTTTGTAGAAGATTGTCGAATTTTTGAAGCTTAAAATAGATATTGTAACTATATTTATTTGTCGTTGAAATCATTTTCGTATCGTTGTTTTCGAAAGTAGTAAAGTGTCGTCGTAAGGAGTTCTATATTTGTATTTGCTATTATTTGAACCCGATAGTTTTATTTTATAATAAAACAAGTTATTTTTACGGATTTTCTCGAAAAACGGGCAGAGTTTCCTCTGTTTTTGGACGCCCCCGATAACACAGGTTGTCGTTATATTTTCAAAATTCAACAAGATTCAACAATATTTTTGTATAATCAATTTATATAAACGAAATACTAAATAAATCCAAGTAAATACTCAATTAATGATTTGTCGTTTATTCGGTTCGAGCTCGATTCACGAAACTAATAAAACCTTATAATTACGTAAATAGTTATTCACGTCACTAAATTCTTTACCAATTTCTTCGTGTCGAAAAGCTGAGTTGACCAGTTGACCGAGTCAACCGGGGTGACTCGCGTTGTCTGAGTTGACCGAGTTAACTCAGTTGACCCGAACCACATCTGTAGTTGACCAATCTGACCGAACCGAACTCGGTCTGAGCTGAACCCGAACCACACCAGGTCTGACCTGTTGACCTGAGTTGACTCTCTGACTGAGTCAACTTAACCGCCTGACCAAACCGAAGCATGACTTGAACCGCTCATAACTCAGATCTGAGCCTGAAGCTTGAACCCATCTGAACCCAAACCTGAAATCAGACCCGCTGACCCCGAACAGGAATCGAAATCGCTGAAACCCGTGAGACCCGTCGGATAAACGGAACATGTACCGCCAGATAAAAGTACCGACCACCGGATAAATGGACCGACCGGCGGTCCGAGTCTCCGACCGCCGGTTCTCTCTCTCTCTCTCTCTCTCTTTCTTTCTCGGTCTCTCTCTCTCTCCTCGTCTGACCGTCGCTCACCACCACCCGACGTTGGTGGTGGTGGTCCGTTGCTGATCGAAGAAAAAAGGGGGGGGGTGGGTGTTGGTTGGAGATGAAGCAGGGGAGGGGGTACGCGCTGAAAGAACAATCGTCAGAAAACCTCCATCGCCCGCCGCTTGCGACGGCGCCGCCGTGAGACGCCACCGGCTCCGCTGGTCTTGCCTGCCGGAGTCCGGTCACCCTATATCGGAGAGAGAGAGAGAGAGAAGAAATGTGAGGTGTGAGTTTGTTTGTTTGGTTGTCTGCACAAGTGAAATGACAATGAGGGGTAGGCTGTTTTATACTTAAGATTTGCTAATGGGCTTTGGGCTTGGGCCCACAAGCCCAATGCTCGCGTTTTTAAGTGGCCCGTAGTTCTCTACGAGTTCCGTTTTCAAAACCGAACTTGTCAGAACGCGATAAATTATAAATTTAGTATTAAAACTCGTAAAATACTATCGGTAGTCGTTATTTGCGCGTTTGATTGTCGGTTACGGTATGAATAGCGTAAGATCGCGTCGTTATCACTTTAGAACCGTTTTTCGATCCGGTGTTGATTACAGTAGTTAAAATTTAATTATGACACAAAATACATCGTAAAATTTAAGTTTTTTTTTAAATAATACGCACCTCCGGTGCTTCCGTTTCATTACCGGTGCGTTTCCTGCAGTCGCATTTCTCGTTCCTGTTTGCGTTTTGTGATGTACGGAAGCGCAATAAATTCACAACATTGAATTCATAAATATAAAATATTCGTAGAAAATCCATATCCGTCGGCATTGTCAGTATTTCGTACGGTATCAGTTCGTTGTCGCTTGATATTCAGCAGATTCCACGCGAATCTTCATACGCGTACTGTAAAGTCGAATAAATGTTCCTAGGCACTCAAAAGGCCTAATTAAGTTAATTTGCGTCTTAAACACTATTCATTGAAGCTTAAATCGTCTGTTAATTACGTAATTAAGGGGGTGTAAATCACCGGTTGTCACATGGACCCTGATGGGGACATAGCATACTTTGAGGCCCTACTTGATGGTGAACTGACGAAGGTGTTTGAACCTACACCATACGAAGAAACTAAGTGTGGGGATCATCCTTTGAAAGTGGTGGAAGAAGAAGAACACCACAACTGGCCCATGGTATTAGTGATAGGTGAAACTGAAAAATCAGAGAAGCCACGGGAGAAGGCAAAGAAAAGAAAGAGAAAGGATCTAAACCGGGAGAGGATTGAAGGTTTATATAAGATGGAGATGAAGGAGCCATTCACTTACGATCAGTCCTCTCGCTACATGTCATGCATTCGGTTTCTTCTAGGTAAGTATAAATTCTTGTGGTCTGACCCGTTTCAAATTTGTAAAATATTTTATTACTCCACTATTAAATTTTTAACTATTTTTGAGGACCGGGTGGAATTAAACGGGTTAGATAGGGTCCAGATCAAAGAAAAGCCTCCTGATTAAATTCAAGTGTGGGGAGGTTTTGTAGAGTTTGTATAGAGTCGTAGTTTTTGTATATTGAGTCTTAGTTAGTAGTTTTGAGTCAATTTTTGTTTAGAGTTGGTACTGCTTTGGTTTTTGCTTGTTTTTGTTTATGCAGGTTTGAATATGTACCACCCGTACTCAATCTCCATTCGGGTGATTTCGGAGCTGCTTTTCAAATTTCAAGCATTTTCCAAGTATACCAGTCAGTGTCAAAGCCGATCGCGAACGAAATGCTATACGATCGAGCTGGATTTGACGAAAGACTTTGGAGCTTACGCGTTATATTACCAGCTAAGTCCTTTCCGATTTGCCCATATTTTTTTTATTTCTTATTTATTTTAGTCTTTTGAGTCGGTTTCCATCCTACATTGAGGGCAATGTAGAGTTTAAGTGTGGGGATGGGAAACTATCGTTTAGTGTCGTTAGTATAGTTAGCCGAGTCATAAAAAGTCGAAAAATACAAAAAAAAAAAAATTAAAAATTTTCAAAAATCCAAAAAAATTAAAAAATTTAGAAAATGTCTTTTGAAATAAGAAGTTTGCAAACTAAAAAGCGGAAAATGATAGAAAAGTCGGGTTTTTGTTCGGGTTCAAATAATAATAATATGAGATAAAATAATTGAGTTTGTGTCTAGTTTGGGATGTGCGGGTAGGCTCGATTCGGTTCTAGGTTCCTTTGCTCTTAAAATTACCTAATTGTCGGTCTACTAGTGGGTTCTCATCTAGGGAAAGTGGAGATATTGAAACCGTCAAAAATAGTATAAGGGATGCCGTTATAAGCTAAGATCGTTAGAGTTTTTGGTCATTATCTCGTTGAAAAAAGAAAAGAAAAAAAAGAGCTAGAAACTAAATGAGAGTAGCCATTTCTATGTAGTCTGGGTTGGGGATAGCGACTCTACAGCCGGATTACCGCTAGGGTGTGTGAAATCGACCTTGCAAAGAAAAAAAATAAAAAGTACCGAAGCCTAAGTAATCCGAGTTGGGGATAGCGACTCTACAGCCGGAATGCCTCTGGGTTAGGGAAAGCAACGTCTACGCTCGAAAAAAAAAGAAAAAAAAGTGATGAAAAAAAAACAGATTTGATTCTAAACTCTCTTGATCTTGGTATAAGGCGGTTAGGATTGTTCCTTTTGTCCTATAAGCTTGAGGGGGATTAGGTGGACTTGCAATTCTTAGCGTGAGACCCTAGGTAGATTGACCGCACTTGAACTAAAATCGCATGATAAGGGCTTGGAATCGGGTTGGGTTTAAGAGGATCAATATACTTGCAATCGCGGCTAACACAAGTTTTGATTTTAATAAGTAACTAAGCTTTTGTTCCCGAATGATTATCCCGACTATGATTCCGTTTGCATAATTCTTTTTCGGAGACGAAAAAAGGTTAAGTGTGGGGATATTTGATAAGTGGTAAAATACACATATTTTTCCCGTGTAGATTGTATAATTATTGTATGGTTTTTATTTGTTTTATTTAGTTTTTAGTAGTATATTATATTATTTTGTGTTGGGCTAGGTCCTGGTGCAAATGGAGCGAAAATGAGTAATAATTAAATATCCAGCCAGATTGGCAGAGTGGGGTGCCAGTGACCAAATTAAAATTGTACCTATTTTCTGTGAGTGGGCCGATGCCACTATCTCTATTTTATGTGTTAGAGGGCTGCCACAAAATATATATTTGAATCAAGAGAAAAGACTAGGGCCAACATCAATATGTAGTTATTATTTAAATTCATCTAATTTATTGGTGTTGGGCTGCATGAAGTTTGGGCTGTTAAGATACCTATCACACGAAATCTGTTGTCTGTCCATCTATTATAATTATTCTTGGACGTGCATGAAGGAAGGAAGGAATATAATATTCCATTGGACATCATTCTTGCCAATATATCAACATCAGTTGCACGTTTAACATATTATGTGAATTACATATTATATGAATTAAAAGAGATTATTGTTCTTATGACATGAGGCCGCCAAACATTGAAAAGAAAAGCCCATCAGTTCACGTTTAATAAGAGTATTGGGCCGCGAATGATGTAAAGCCCAGAAGCATTCACGTGAAGTTATTCGAAGGTCTGGACATTATTATTATTCCAAAAAAAGTGGGAGGCGGCAATTATAAAATACATACGGCTGCCTATTATATAATCAACAGTAGCCGCACATCAAAGGGGGGGACATCAGACGAAAAAAATATACGACAGAAAAAGGAGACGCAATATCAGACGAACATCAGAGGCAATATCGAAAGAGAAGAGAAGGCAATTGGTTCGAGGGTTCACGCCACGATCAAGATTCAAGTCCGGGTTTGCAAATAGTTATTATTCAGTTTTTAATAACTTTGTGTTTTTAAACTTGATTACTATGGATTGTTTATTATTCGAGACTTGTTTCTTTTTCTTAGTTATGATTCTTGGCTAAAAACCCTTAACTACCTAGGCATGAGAATGGTTTAATAAAAGTTTGGATTTTTATTCGTTAATAAAGTGGTTTATGGGTTTCCTTGCAGGGGCGGATCTACATTGATCCTTACGGGTTCGCCCGAACCCACTCGGTTTCAAATTATTAGTGTTAATTTTAATAGAAAAATCCTAATGAACCCATAAAATATTTTTAAGATGAACCCATTCATATATTTGAGAGATGCCCAGGTGGTTTAGGCGCCTTATTTGTTTCTGATGGTCTCCGGTTCGAATCTCGTTCTGGGCATTAAATCTCCGTTTCCTTTTTTTTTTTTTTTTTTTTTAAATCTAAAATTCCATCTAGGGTTTTATCATTATACAAGTTGCGCCCCCACTATCAAAACACACGCACAGCATCGTCGACCTTCTGTTCTTTCACTTAACAAAACCCCTTCAACACCCTACCAAAATCTATCATTCTCTAAGCAAATTAATCCCCAATTAAGTCAAGAACACTTCGATTTCAACCCACAGGCTCACATTCATTCTGAATCCTTCAAATATCCAGCCAATTTCAAGTTCAGTGGTATACCTTCTTGAAGGAATGAAAGGTAAACTTACAATTTCTTTAGTTTCTTTCATTATTTTCAATGAATATGTGTAATGTGTTGTTAATATGTTATGATTATATGAAAATTGTGCATTGTTAATTTGTTTTTGTTAACTTTGTTGAACTTGAATGAGTATGTGAATACTATGAATTAGACAATTAGTGATGTTAATTTGTTGAAACTTGAATTGGATATTTAGGTATGAAGAAAATTGACAACTTTTTCCAAAGACAACCATCAAACCTTGAATCGTCATCTTCAAGTAGTAAACCCTCAAAAATAGATTTAAATGATCTTCCATGGGATCCTTCCGAAAGAAAACCAATTTCATCTTATCACCCAAGTCAAAAAGATGAAATTAGACGAACGTATTTGCTTAGAGGTCCATGTCAACCAAGAGGGCATAATTTTCCACAAACAGATTTTGGTGGTATATTAAGACGTTTTAAACCAGAATGGTACGATGGTAAACACAGAAAGTGGTTAGAATACAGTGTCATAACAGATAGAGCATATTGCTTATATTGTTACTTGTTCAAGGAAAGTGGACAAAATGATGCATTTGTGAGCGAAGGGGTACAATGTTGGAATAGGATCTCAAGATTTGATACTCATGTTGGTAAATGCAATAGTTTTCACAACAAAGCATTTCAAAAAGGGGAAGACTTGCTTAATGAAGCTCAAGCTGTAAACGTGAGCTTTGCACCACATACTGATAAGCAAAAAAAAGAATACAGAATCCGATTAAGTACTTCGGTTATACTTGCCAAAGGTTTGTTGAATGGTGGGCTACCTTTTCGGGGTCATGATGAGTCGGAAGGATCTCTCTATAAAGGACATTTCTTAGAGTTTTTAAAATTGTTTGGGGAAATCAATGAAGAAATTGGTAAGGTTATATTAAAAAATGCCCCAGGGAATAACCAAATGACGGCTCCATCAATCCAAAAAGATATTTGTAATTGTTTTGCAGAAGAAGTATTAAAGAAGATATTTGAAGAACTTGGTGATGATGTCTTTTCCATATTAGTTGATGAATCGAGGGACATTTCAAAAAAGGAACAAATGGCTGTGGTTTTAAGATATGTTGATAAATTAGGATTTGTGAAGGAGCGATTTATTGGCATTGTTCATGTTAACGAAACAACCGCGTTGTCTCTCAAATCTGCAATTGATAAGTTATTTGCTCGCTACAGTTTGAGTTTAGGTAGGGTTAGAGGCCAAGGATATGATGGTGCAAGCAACATGTCTGGTGAGTTTAATGGTTTGAAAGCATTGATTTTAAAAGAAAATTCTTCGGCATATTATGTTCATTGTTTTGCTCACCAGCTTCAGCTTGTTGTTGTAGCCTTTGCAACTAAACATCTTCAAATTTGTAGATTTTTTAAAGAAGTAACAGATTTAATAAATGTTGTTGGTGCATCTTGCAAAAGAATAGATTTGTTAAGAGAGAGTCAAAGAGAGAGTTTGAAATTGAATTCGGAAGTTGAAACCGGAAGTGGTCAGAATCAAGAACTCTCACTTGCAAGAGCCGGAGAAACACGTTGGAGTTCTCACGAAAAAACGATTCTCCGTTTGCTTGCATTATATCCTGTTGTTATTGACGTGCTTGAATATATAGAAACTTCGGGATCTGATGGTGCTCATAAAAGTCAAGCAAAAGGACTTCATATATACATGAAAAGTTTTGATTTTGTATTTTATCTACATTTGATGAAGCACATCTTGGGAGTTACTAATGTTTTGTGTGAAGCTCTTCAAAGAAAGGATCAAGACATTACAAATGCAGTTGGGTTGGTTAGATCAACCAAAGAAGAATTACAAAGGTATCGACTTGAAGGTTTTGACTCGCTTTTAAAAGATGTCACATCCTTTTGTGACAAATATGAGATTGAAATGGTTAACATGGAAGATGAGTATGTTGACCCGAAATATAAAAGAAGGAAGACCAACATCACCAATCGTCACCATTATGTGGTTAATAATTTCAACACGGTCCTCGATATGCAAATTCAAGAGCTTGGAAATCGTTTTAACGAGGTAACTACTGATTTGCTTTTGTGTATGAGTTCGTTGAGCCCACGTTGTAATTTTAGTGCCTTTAATAAACTAAACTTGCTAAAGTTGGCCGAGATGTATCCGTATGATTTCACTTTTGATGAGAAAGACAAACTTATCTATCAACTCGGCCACTACATTAGTAATGTGAAAAGGGATGAACGGTTTGAAAACTTGAATGGGGTAAGTGATCTTGCCAAAAGGATGGTGGAAACAAGCATACACATTGATTATCCGTTGGTTTATCGTTTAATAAAGTTGTCACTAGTTTTACCGGTTGCAACGGCTAGTGTTGAAAGAAGTTTTTCTTCAATGAAGCATGTGAAGACGGAATTGCGTAATAGGATTGGTGATGGATATTTGAACGATGCTTGCATTTGTTACATCGAAAAGGAGTTCTTTCAACAAGTTTCGGTCGAAGATGTTATGCAACGTTTTCAAAAGATGAAAACTCGTAGGGAGCAATTATAGGTACTTTTTTTTTTAATTTGTAAGAACCGTCGTATTTGTATTACATGTTTTTATTTTTATTTTTAATGACTGTGTTTTTATTATTGTATCGTATTTTTTTATGTTTTTTATGTGATGAATTTTACCCGACCCGAACCGTCGGATCGGCCCAATTTTTTTTCACATCCGGTCCTATTATATTAGAGTATCTAAAAAATTGAACCCACTGAAAAAAATTCCTGGATCCGCCACTGTTTCCTTGTATTGTAAACGATTATGGAATTTTAACTTGGTGTATATGCATGCTTGATACTGTTTGATCACTGTTTATTGCTTCGTATGATCCTTGGTGACGGTCTATATCACATAATAGGGTTGTACTAGGGTTCTTGATTTAGGTGAGTGTCTATATCACGTAATAAGTCATTAATCCTTTAGGGTGAAAATCGCGTAAGTAACCTTAGAAGTAATATTCGGTAATCTTATAAAATCAAGTATTCTACTAATCTTGTCGCTGTGAGGCTCGATGTTGTTAATAGGTCTTGTTTGGATTATAGCTAGGTTTTGGTTTTGTGAGAAATCGGTCTAGTTCCCTACCCATTCTCTTGTCTATTAAACCAAGTTGAAACCCATAGTTGCCTTAGACTTTCGCGCTGTAAGGTAGATTGTCATATTAGGGCACTTTCAAGAAGTTAGAGGACTGTAAGAAAATCTAACAACCGGTAATCGTAACAGCCTAGGTAGTGCCATAAGAATCGCCTTGAGAAGGGTCGAGGGGCTTAGTGGTGTCTTAATAGGTTTAGTATCCAAAGATCCCAGTTCCATACCACATTACTTCGAATAGAAATCCATTCCGAGTTAAGCTTGCGTCAAGCCTAGGTAGTCTTCATCACCACTGGTCAAAGTCTTCGTTCGAGTTCGTGTTAGTTAGTCTAGCTATTCTAGTTAATCGTTTTTTGCATTCTTTAGGATTTTTAGAAACCCCCCCCCCCCCCCAATCAACAAACATTGAGTTAAGTCGTGTCAGTCATAGTCTAGATAGAGTCTTAGCGTAATCCTTAGAGTCTCGTGGGTTCGATACTCGGACTTACTTTAGCTTTACTACACTGATTGGTACACTTGCCGGTTGTGTGGTTTTAGTTTTAGATCGAGTCTAAGTTTATAAATTTAAAGCTTAGAGTGTCTAGATTAGGGTTAATTTTAGTTGTTTTTATTTGACCACTTTTAGCACATCATTGACCCGAGCAGTTGACCAACCTTGAATCTGCTGAACCGTACCCGAATCTGACCCGATTCGACTGAACTTCACCCGAACCAAAATTTGCCGTTTGAACCAAAACTGAATATGTGGTTGACCCGAGTAGAACCTAAGAGACCCGACACAATCTGACCCATCTAGTTCGAAACCCGCTTGAGAAACCCGAACCCAAAACCATATCAGAATCTGAACCACCAACATAGTCGTGAAACTGGTGTTGAACTGAACCACAACACCGTCTGTTATCTTCAACCACGAAATCCACCGCCGCCGCCGCGGCTCCATTGCCTTTGGCAGATCATTGCCGAAAAACAATAACCATCATCATCATTTAAAAAAAATAATAAATAAATAAATTAACAGGGGGGTGGTCTGTACCGGAAAACGCATCGGATCGAACTGAAATATGTCGCCGCCGTAGGCCGTCAAACCACCCGCCACTGCGTTCCGACCGTCACCATCACTGCCGTAAAGCTTCCGACGCGAATCCGGTAGCCGTCGGCCACCACCGCTGCCGGCTCTCTCTCCTATTCTCAGCTCTCTCTTTCTTCTCGGCTCTCTCTCTCCTGCTTTCCGCCTCGTCGCCGTCATACGCCACCACCAAACGGTGGTGGCCGGTTGTTTAACCGAGAATAACGGGGGAAGGGGCTGCGGTGTGGTTAAATGTAAAGAGGGAGGAGGTGGTTTAGGGTGTTGGGTTTACACGGGTTTGTTCACAGGTCATTGGTTCGGCACGTTATCGAGTCACGGGTTTGTTTACGGGTTATGAAAATGGTCAATAATAAGCTGCACGTTTAAAAGGGATTATACCCATGCTGCACGTTTTATTAAATGGACTGGTGGTAGAGATTGACCTGGTATTGTGGTTGATCGATTCACATGCTAGTGTACGTTGCATATGGCAGAATTAGTCTGGATGTGTACCAGCTTTTTAGGAATAAATTAGTATTTTATTGTTATTTCTCACTCCCACGTATGGGATATGTAAGGCTATATATATAGCTCAATTGTTTAATGAAAGAAGTACCCTTTCATCAAATACAGCAAGCTTCTTTTAATTTTTTTGCATACCACATATTTCACATACAGTGAGAGTTTGAGTGTGAGTTGTGAGTGTGTAGAGGTTGGGTCCTGGAACCAACATTTAGTATCAGAGCCTGGGCTCGTTGAGAAGCGGGTTTGAAGATCGGAGGAAGCCTCCGCCGCTGGCGGGTGTGTCGGTTGGTGGAGGGCAGGCGTAAAAAAGGGTCTAGCCTGTCGCTGCGGGGGCAAACGCAGCAGGAAAACGGGCTGTTTCGGGACAGAAGGTGGCTGTTCAGGACTGTGTTGTAGCGTTAGACGGAAGCGTTAAGGTGTTTTGGTAGGCCGTTGTTGTGGTAGACATACCGGTTAAGACGACGGGGGTGACCAGTGATAAATACTTGTGTTCCGTGGCTGTTAATGGTGATGAAAGGAGGAAGAATGAGGTTGTTCGGTTATTAGTT
The DNA here is from genome assembly GCA_030545235.1 of Helianthus tuberosus. Taxonomy (NCBI): domain Eukaryota; kingdom Viridiplantae; phylum Streptophyta; class Magnoliopsida; order Asterales; family Asteraceae; genus Helianthus; species Helianthus tuberosus. The sequence continues at coordinate 153,693,529 of CM060393.1, forward strand.
GCGGGTTTGAGCAACTGGTATATATCCGGTGACAACAGCAGGTTTCCAAGGTGGCTTGATCGGCTTGGTTCGTGATAAGAGGAGACCAGCGTGTTGCGTGAAAAATGGGCGTAAGGGATCCGTCAAAGCAGGCGGCTTTGGGTTCGATTCATTTAGCAGTTGAAAGAAAATGTAATAAGCGGGTGGCTTTGTTTTCTTGGTCGGTGGAAAGGCCTCTTGGAACAAGTTTGATCGGGAAAAGGTACGGGTGTCAAGATAATGGCGTTGGAGTTCAAATCGGGTGACTCGGATGTGACCAGGTAGACGTCGTTGATCCGTGATGAGTCAAGATGTTAGTGAACGTTTCCAGCGGGATGCCATGTGACATGTTACAAGCATGGTCGGTTTGATTCGGGTTGAACTGAGTTGACTTTGGGCGTGACCGGTGGTGGTTGGGGTGTCTGGTAAAAGTTGTGATGGTTTGAAACTGAGGTGATTCGGTGCTATGGTGAAGGCGTAAACAAACACCGATTAAGGGGGTGATTGTTGGGTTTACTCGGGTTTGTTCGCGGGTCATTGGTTCGGCACGTTATCGAGTCACGGGTTCGTTTACGGGTTATTAAAATGGTCAAAAATAAGCTACACGTTTAAAAGGGATTATACCCATGCTGCACGTTGTATTAAATGGACTGGTGGTAGAGATTGACCTGGTATTGTGGTTGACCGATTCACATGCAAGTGTACGTTGTATATGGCAGAATTAGTCTGGATGTGTACCAGCTTTTTTGGAATAAATTAGTATTTTATTGTTATTTCTCACTCCCACGTATGGGATATGTAAGGCTATATATATAGCTCAATTGTTTAATGAAAGAAGTACCCTTTCATCGAATATAACAAGCTTCTTTCATTTTTTTTTGCATACCTCATATTTCACATACTGTGAGAGTTTGAGTGTGAGTTGTGAGTGTGTAGAGGTTGGGGCCTGGAACCAACATAGGGGGTGTGCTGCTGGGTGGTGTTTGGGTGCCAGAAAAGCGAGGTGTCGGCCGGCCGCCGGGGTTGACAGAGAAAGAGGGGAGGTGAAGGGGGATCACAGTGTTTTGCGTGTATTGTGTTTTTTTGTGAAATTGTGTATCTTGTCTATGTGTATACATTTGCAAGCATGCATGAATGAATAAAAAAAGTCTAAGCATGCATATATGTTGAGTGTGTCAGCGAACATAATAACTTGGTCTCAGTAGTACTCGACAGAAACATCCCAAAAAAAAAGAAGCTGAAAAAGCATGGTTTGACTTTTCTTGATAAATCATTAGTCAAGGTAAAATGGTTATAATAAAATAATACAATGGCAAATAATGTTTTGAGTTTGGTCTTGCTTTTGTTCTTTGATCCCATCGATGGTAGTAAACAATTTAGGAAAGAGATATGAGATGATGGATGAAATAAAACATGGTCTCTGTTGAATGTTATTTAGTAATAACTAGAAGTTTGATATATAAACCAAGCTTAAAATAATGATCCATGAAGTTTCAATAAAAAGTCTAAATGAAATTTAGGCATTAAATCTATACTTAATATAATCACAATACATGAAATTTATAGTTTTACATGTAGTGTCCTGTGTATATATATGTAAATATATATATATATATATATATATATATATATATATATATAGGTAGAGGTTCCTGTAAAAAAAAGGTTTTTTGTGAGAAAGGTAAGAAATAATCTACACCATTAGATCCTTGATCTAATGGTTGAGATCATAATGGCAAAATTGTAAATAATGTTTACTATTAAACATATTAATTTTTTAGATTAAGTGTATATAGGTAAATTTAACAATTTTAAATTAAGAAACTAACATTAATGCACATGTAACTTCCCCCCGTCTTTTTTAAACGTCAATAATTTTTTATACGTAACTTTTTTTTTTAAATTACACCATAATAACGAGCGTTTTTTTATCTTTAATATGAGTACCATATTGCTATACTTATATAGAGAAAAAATATGTTTCGATAAGATGTTTAGTCCATGAATGGTGTTATATACTTGCTAAATGGTGTTATATACTTGCTGAATGGTGTTATATATACTTGCTGAATGGTGTTATAAACTTGCTGAATGGTGTTATATACTTGTTGAATGGTGTTATATACTTGCTGAATGGTGTTATATACTTACTAAATGGTGTTATATATACTTGTTGAATGGTGTTATATACTTACTACTTACTGAATGGTGTTATATCCTTGCTGAATGGTGTTATATACTTACTGAATGGTGTTATATACTTGCTGAATGGTGTTATATACTTACTGAATGGTGTTATATACTTGTTGAATGGTGTTTATAGAGATCTTTTAAAAAAATCCAGATCCTATAATTAAGGTGGCGGTTATGGGAGGTTTTTAATTAATTGAATTAATGATAAAATCACTTGTTTACCCTTTTGAATTAATTTAGATTTAGGACACATGTCATCTCCATAATATTTCTCACACTTTTAACCTTTTTTACAATAACCTTACCCTATATATATATATATATATAGAGGCCGGTTAACGTACAATAGGGCTTATCATACATTACGTACGCGATAACCCTAGCCGTTCGATCAGGTGCAGATCTGGTGCGAATTCAATACATATCGCATGTGAAAAATGGTTAGCATGTGGAAAATTACACACCCCATGCCATTTTTCACATTACCCCATGCTAGCCATTTTTTCACATGCGATATTCAATTTTCCACATGCGATTCTACACACCCCATGCCATTTTTCACATTACCCCATGCTAGCCATTTTTCACATGCGATATTCAATTTTCCACATGCGATTCTACACACCCCATGCCATTTTTCACATTACCCCATGATAGCCATTTTTTCACATGCGATATTCAATCTTCCACATGCGATTCTACACACCCCATGCCATTTTTCACATTACCCCATGCCATTTTTTCACATGCGATATTCAAATCTTCCACATGCGATTTTGTCCATCTACACACCCCATGCCATTTTTCACACTACCCCATGCTAACCATTTTTCACATGCGATATGTATTGAATTCGCACCAGATCTGCACCTGATCGAACAGCTGGGAAGATCGCGTACGTATCGTACGATAAACGCATTTGTATTTTACTCTTTACCTATATATATATATATATATATATATATATGTAAAATAAAGATTATATAAAACCATGAATTTTTTTTATATATTATAAACTCATGAAATAAAATAGTTTATATATGGTACCCTAGTTTTTTACTATCCTATCGCTAACGTTCACGTTTATCGAGTTGTCTTGTGTGTGTACCGACAATTGTTTGAGAATTACCATATTGCATAACATGTAAAAAAAACACAGCTTTACTAGGCATTATGGACGTGATCAATCATTAATCAAGTCTAACGCACACAATTAATGAAAAACATGATTAATTGGAAGTACGGATGATGTCGTTGATTTACGAGTTGTCACATTCTCCCCCTGTTAATAAAATTTCTCCCTCAAAATTTAGACTATGTTAACTCCTTAGAGTTGTGTTATGCATAGATAAATACGAATAATACCAAAGTGAATGAACATGAAGTCGAATCAAGACTTTTTCGAATTGTGTGAATTCAATGGCATACTACAACAATAAGAACCCAATTGTTAAAAGTAATATATTTCAGAATTTGATCTCAAAGGAAACGAGACGTACAGATACAATCACTACTGCGACTAAGTTAACAGGGTTCCAATAAAAGTGGAATTTTCGAGCAATAGAATTCCAAACGAACGTTCACAATATGCATATGAATTCTAGAAATGATAACATCCACTAAATGAACTTAGAATCAACAAGCTCAAATGAAGTAGTTTTGCATGAAACAGCTGATCGTGATTAGCACAAGTTACAAGTTTATACCGACGCCACAAGGTGTCATAGTGAATGAAACAATTCAATAATAGCGGTGATTGAACAAGAATCACCTGTATTTTGTATGAAACGCTCGATCATGATTTGCACAAGCTGCAAGTTCTACTGAAGCCACAAGGTGTCGTAGTGATCGAGATAATTCAATAATAATAATAGTGGTGACCGAACAAGTTCACCATGTTTGAAATCAAATGAAAACGCAATGAAGTAAATCTAAAAATTTGTTTCTAACAACATCATAGGATTTTTCAATTGAAAATAGAACATCAAAGAAATATTGTTTTCGATCGAAGATGAAGAAGCAATGAATATCGCGAAACATTCGGTCGACTGTAGGACCGAGTTTCGTGACCGAAACCGTGATTATCATGATTATGTTCATAGACGGGAAGATTATAGACGGATGAAATACTTACTTGTATAGATTTGATAACATAACAAAGCAAGCCGGCCCGATTAACAAGATAATCGAACCTTTACCAGAGCCGTTTGGTTCCGGGGAGAGATCAAGTGGTGATCTCTCCCTGATGAGGACTTGAACCTCCTAAAATCTACAAGTGTTTGAAATGGCAAAGGGTTGCTATTTATAGCTACACCCCTTTGTCTTTCAAACACACACGGTCAACCGAATAACCCTCTCGTTTGACCACTTCAAACGAGCGGGTCTATACACGTTCGATAGACCGTTTCACTAACTATTACAAATTCAGCGTAAAATAATAAATCTAATCTATTCGACAAGCATCGGACACAAAATCTGCATCAACAAATTCCCCCTTGTCCGTTGCTGTCGAATGCTGAAAATGCAACTGCAATCGATCTTCAGTCAAGTATTCATCTTCTCTGTGTTAACAAATTCCCCCTTGACCGATGATCCAGGTAAGTAGTATCTTGATGCTTCTTGTATAATAGTTCCCCCTCAAAGTACGCGTATCCGTGTTGGGTGTTGTGCAATTTCCTCAAAAGGCTCAATTGACCGATCTTCCGCTGATCTTCCAATACTCCAACCGGCATTTGATAAGGGTTCCATTCTTTTTTTAAAAACTGCATCAAGTCTTGATCTTCAAGCATACTACATTGGTAGAGGTTTCTGGTGAACTGTCTTCTGTAAACCGTCTTTGTGTCACTAGAAAATCACAAACTCTACCACCTGTGATTGCGTTTAGAAATTTACCGAAGAAATTCAACATACGAAAATTTTTATTCCCCCATTTCTTTGGTAAGATCTCTAAACCTTAACAGATTCCCTTCCACTTTAAAGGAACTGTCGTTAAGTTTCAAATGTTCACCAATTCCCTTCACCTAGCGGAACTGTCGTCAATCTTCATTGACTGTTCTCGGTTGTTCGAAAAATCACGAAAACGGCTTTCTTATTTGCATATTCTAGTTGAAAATGAAAGTCCCCTAGCCTCGTAGGATCCGACTTGTATCCCTCCAAAGTTCTGCTAACACCTAATCCGAAAACTTTCATCATAGGCATAACTCGACTTTGTGAACTCGTTAGGACCGGTATTGAGAATCTAGGTTCATACGTTCGTTTTCAAATGCGAAAATATGACAATAAACAAAATGCTTTCGAACATCTTCGAATAACCGATAACAAACATAAATACTGACGTGCGGAAGTGAACATACCGTTTTGTTTTTGGTTTTTGGCCCATAATAGTCGTGTCACCATTTTTGACGTTTGCGTCGGTAACCGTGACTACCCCACAATTTTTCAAAAATATCATCATCTTTTGTTTTCATCATGCCGCATCATCCCGCGCGTTCCCGAACCCGTACGAATTTGACGTTGAAGCTCGACTCAAATATCTTTCGCGAACACCCGACCCCACTCCCACTAGTAATTTGTTTACTCAAACAAATAAACTAATGAAAATATCCATTATAGAAGGTCCATTAGAAATCCAATACCCATAAAACTTTTAGGTGAGCCCATCATGAATGTCAAGCCCAATACACTCCATGTCTCAAACATTGGACATCTACCAGAAGCCCTGGCCGCAAAATACATCCAGCCGACATCAAATTCACAGCAAATCATCATTTTCCAGCTGGGCCAAACAATAATTATAAAATTCTAAGCCCACAAATTTTGTTTCCCAGTCCACTATAAAAGAATGATCTGATAAATAGTGAGCCCAATAGAAGCAAAAAGGATTTGACAAACCCTTTCACTTTACAGCCGACATTAACTTGGTACAGCTCATCAACATTATCTTCCTCACCTCCTTGCTCTCTCTTCGATAAACACATTCTCAGCAAACAACTTCTTCTACACAACAACCAAAACAATCAAAAATACCCCAGCCGCAGATGTCATCTTGTACAGCTGCCATCTGCGATACCCACCTTCGATTCCACCTTCAAAGAAAATCACCCAAACATTTGAAATCAAACATTCAGTTCTGCCACTTTATCCCAGCTCCGAACTTTAATCTGTCTTTCTTCTCCTTCTGTGTCTGCAATAAACAAAGAAGAAATCACGTCTTCTTCTTCGATTAGCAGCAGCAATCATCTTTTTCTCTTGTGTTCACTCTTTCTGCGATACAAATCAGGAAAGAAACCCCCTTCTTCTTCGATGAACAATCAACAGCAGCTGAAAGACTTGTGGAGCCGACGAAACAGAATTGTATTGAGACGAAACAGGTGATATAAGGTCCGACGAAACAGAAATGATAACTGTTGATCGACGAAACTGATGACTGGATGTGAACGACGAAACAGATCTGAAGTTGTATTGTGACGAAACAGATCTGTTAGGTTGAACGACGAAACAGGTTTGTTTTGTTTAATCGACGAAACAGGTTGTTTATTGATCGACGACGAAAGTGGAGGTGTTGTTTCGTCATGGGGTCAGTTTCGTCAGTTTCGTCGGGAGTGGGTATGAAGAAACCCTAGTTCTTTAACCAGCCGCCAAGAACATCTCAAGAACAAAGTGTACTGTTCTTTTGCAGATTTGACGAAAACATTGTATATTTGATTTTTGATGATGATAACTTGATTATTTAGGTGTAAAACATAAAACTTAACCCTCTGATGCATTTCGTTTCAGGTCAGATCCATCCATTCGGGTCAGATCTGGTTTTTTCTTCTTTTACACCTTTTTAACATCTTGAACAAAAATCATAATAAACTCAGATCTAGAGCACATGTGATTTAGCAAACTGTTAGATTCACTAAATCGGGCACCATGGCTCTGATACCACTTGTAGGACCGAGTTTCGTGACCGAAACCGTGATTATCATGATTATGTTCATAGACAGGAAGATTATAGACGGATGAAATACTTACTTGTATAGATTTGATAACATAACAAAGCAAGCCGGCCCGATTAACAAGATAATCGAACCTTTACTAGAGCCGTTTGGTTCCGGGGAGAGATCAAGTGGTGATCTCTCCCTGGTGAGGACTTGAACCTCCTAAAATCTACAAGTGTTTGAAATGGCAAAGGGTTGCTATTTATAGCTACACCCCTTTGTCTTTCAAACACACACGGTCAACCGAATAACCCTCTCGTTTGACCACTTCAAACGAGCGGGTCTATACACGTTCGATAGACCGTTTCACTAACTATTACAAATTCAGCGTAAAATAATAAATCTAATCTATTCGACAAGCATCGGACACAAAATCTGCATCAACATCGACAAAGAAAGAACCGTTAGTAGGTACACCGAAATATGCAATGAACTTGTGTACCATTATCTTAACACACGATTGTATTAAGATTGCTTTAATACGATAAATCAAAGTGGATTTAAAATAAATCAATGAATAAATAATTAAATCCGTGCATGAGATGTGTAAACGAGATTAGCGCAAGCTTCAAACTAGTGAAAATACCACCACAAGGTGTCGAAATCAACAAATGATTCAAAGGAGTCGAAAACCAAACATGTCTACTAAGACTCGGAACAAATGAAATGCTTGTTAAAACGAATTTAAATATGATGTGTTCAATACATCATATGGTGTCTTGAATTGAATATGTGTAATGGACAAGTTCAAACAATTGAACTTGGTTTCGGCGCAATCCAACAATATATACATGTATCGACAAGGAAATTTCGGCATGGTTACAACGAAAAACCATGTACGTATCTTGAAAAGAAAAGAAGTTTTCAAGGAATTCGTTGACTTGATAGAAAAGAGTCAACGCTTACAACAATGCAGGTTATTCGAATCACAAAGCAATGATTAGATATAGCGAAATAATGTTTGAACTATTGATAAATATGAGCATTCGAGGTGAAACCACATGCGTAACAAACGATGCATGTGTAACACATGAATTTATCAATAAATGAAGCAAATGATTGTTCGCTATAATGAAAGAAATCGTCATGATACAACGACCATTAAGAGGAGTAGAGATGTAAAAATCTACTCACTAGATGCAAAAGTCGGAATTTCAACAGAAGAAATTTAAGGACTTTACCTTGGGTTTCGTGTGATGACCGATTGTTAGGTGACATTACAATGGAATGCCGAACATAGCGTATTTGTCGTTAATGAGATAGGGGGAATGTGGAGACATGCGTCTTCTCCTTGGCGTGATTTGTGTCGTTGTAGGACTCGTGTCGTTGCAGGACCGCATGACAAGTTGTTGCATACTGATCCTTAGTTCTCCTGCTGACAGGATTAGCATCGTCGCTGAAATGCTTCGTCGTGTCTTCTTGAAGACCTTGCCTCGAAAGCCGTATGTGACGTACTTCAACCTCCGTTGATGCATCGATTGCGTTTTGTGTAATTTTCATACTTGTGCTTCGTTTCGCGTAGGTTACCTGTTCGGTTAATATAATAGCATAGACGACACAATAATGTCGTTTGCCTTAGTTAATAGACGTGGTTCCTACGTGATGACCTTTAATGAACTTACACATAAGTTCCCAAAGGTTCTAAATGCATGTTTCCTAAACTCTCAAAGTTTTGCGTACTGTATGTATTTTTTGTGTATCGTGCATATACAACATTAACGTATGTTTTAAACAAAATCTTGACTCATTGTTTTCGGCAACGGTTGGAGACAATATTCGCGTCTTAGGCATTCTGTATGTATTCAAGTCTTAATAATCTAAGTCCCCATAGGAAAGTGAGGTTAGAGCCTAGGTGTCTCTACAGAAACCTAATTCGCTGAAACCTATAGCTTTGATACCAATCTGTCACACCCCAAAATATCAGAGCTGGCGTGACTGGACTCGTATCTTCATTGCACAGCGGAAGCAAGTAAAGCTAAGACTTCTAGAAAACGAACGCCCACTAAGTACTCGAATCTCCAATGGTTCTTCTATTCCAACCGTGCCATGCTTTGAGAAAGTAACCTGAGAAAGAAAAATGTGAAAAATCAACATAAAGTTGAGCGAGTTCATAGTTTGTTTTGAAAAAGATTTTCAACAAATCTATTTTTTTACTGGTTAAAAGTTGTGGAGAAAATTTAGTAAAATCATTTTCTCGGCAGGTTATACGAAAACTGTGAGTCCAGCCCACGAGAGTCTTTGTAAGCAGGACCATCCCGTCCTCTTACTTATACATAAGTTGAAAAACATTACCAAGGTTCGTAAAGGATGTATTTGTGAGTTTTTATCAAATGAATCTTACAAACATTTAAAAATTCGAGTATCAAAACTTGTATGTAGCGTCTATGAACAGATCATTAATGTTTTGCGAGGACATTAATATGTGTGCCATGGCGTAGGAAGACTCAAACCTAGCGAATTTCCTTCGGTCCACCCGGCTGGAACGACATAGTCACTACATGCGGCCACACAAGGACCCATGAGTGGGGCTTGCTACACCCGATAGATCTACCACACCTGCCCCTCGGTCTTAAACAAGATTAATGGCCTTAAGTGTGCGCCTACCCACCCACATGATCTAACAGTTCATTCCTTAGCTAAACCATACCATTGAAACATGTATTTCACCCCCGAAAGTTATAAATCCGAAAACAGTTAAAAGAATAGGGGGACATGAACTCACTAGGTATCCCGTTCTACAAATGCAGACCAACCCAGTCCCGTTGTTATAATTATGACGATCCCGTCCCTAGTCATGAAAATCATTCACGTTTTGAAAATACACATTTGTTTTGTAAAACCGGTATATTTAGTATAAATCGTTCGTAAACCATTTAAGTTCCTTGAAATCCATTCGTAACATGATTTAGAAATATTAGTTTTCGTTTATCGAAAAATTGTTTACTTTTGCAAAACTTGCATGTCTTTCCACCCCCGAAAACATTTATAAAAATGTAAAACCATAAAAAGTGGGGGTTATGAACTCACCTGGATTTCCATGTGCAAAGCTAGCTAAATACGAATCCATGATGTCGTTGCCAAGACGTGACTCGCTAGCGTGCATTCTATAAATATTCCCAAAACGGAATAACTATAAGTTCCTAATTAAAAGCGGTAGCTAACTACGTGTCACCGAGCTCTACTGAATCGTTAACCCCAAACAATTCGACGGTAAGTTGTTAACTTAACGGAAATGATTAAGTTATACTTTCTAAGTCTCGTCTAATGTCGGTAATAGTTACTAAGTTTTGGAAGTACTCAACTTCTAAAAGATTTAAAATATATAAACATTTACATAAAAAATATATAAATATATCGATAAAAGCGCGTTAGTCGTCTCGAGATGTCGTACGTGTATATAAAGAATATTCATATGAAAATAACACATAACAAACTCGTATTATGTATCGCGTCTCGCGTGAAAAGTATCAAAATATGTGTGTATGCCGTTTAGGCATTTGAAATAAATATAAAGAGTTATATTTATTTTATAAAAGAATCATCGTGTTGTTTGATATTCGAAATAAATATATAAGCTATATTTATTTTGTAGAACAGAAGTCGTGCCGTTCGATAAATATATAAACTATATTTATTTTTGTATAAACGAATCCGAGTTATCGGCGTTTGAAACTTTATAGATAATTATATTGATTTTAGAAAAGAATTATCGAATTTTCGAAATTTAAAATAACTATTTTCATTGTTGTAAATATTTTCCGTATCGTTGTTTTCGTAAGTTGTAAAGTGTTATCGCAATTTGTATCCATTTACATCTTGTTTTACAAAAGTCGTTAGAATCCAATAATTGTCTTTTTACAATAAAACACGCTTTGTTTTTGGATTTTCTTGAAAAACGGGTAAAGTTTCCTCTGTTTTTGGACACCCCCGACAACACAAGTTGTCGTTATTTTTCAAAATTCAATAAATATGCAGTCATTAATATATAAAATTTTCGTAAAAACGACAAAGTATAAACTAAACGCTAATCCAAATCGGGCCGAGCTCGTTCACGAAATTAATATAAACTTATAATTAGCGTAAATAATTATTCGCGTCACTAAAAATCTTTACCAAGTCTTTCGCGTCGATACGTTATGCCGAACATGCTGACTAAGCTGACCGAGTCAACTCACTATGTTGACCAGGTTTGACCGAGTCGACCCGAACCACGAACCGCGAACCGTTGCTGACTTATGTTGACCGAACCAGACCCGTTGACCAGTTCCGACCCGAACCGAAACTGTTGACCCGAACCGTTGACCAACCTTGAATCTGCTGAACCGTACCCGAATCTGACCAGATTCGACTGAACTTCACCCGAACCAGAATTTGCCGTTTGAACCAAAACTGAATCTGTGGTTGACCCGAGTAGAACCTGAGAGACCTGACACAATCTGACCCATCTAGCTCGAAACCCGCTTGAGAAACCCGATCCCAAAACCATATCAAAATCTGAACCACCAACATACTTGTGAAACTGGTGTTGAACTGAACCACAACACCATCGGTTATCTTCAACCACAGAATCCACCGCCGCCGTCGCGGCTCCGTTGCCGTCGGTAGTTCATTGCTGGAAAAAAAATAACCATCATCATCATTTAAAATAAATAAATTAACAGGAGGGGTGGTCTGTATCGGAAAACGCGTCGGATCGAACTCAAATATGTCACCGCCGCCGCAGACGGCTCCACCACCGTCGTACGCCGTCGAACCACTCGCCACTGCGTTCCGATAGTCACCATCACCGCCGTAAAGCTTCCAACGCGGCTCCGGTAGCCGTCGGCCATCACCTCCGCCGGCCCTCTCTCCTCTTCTCAGCTCTCTCTTTCTTCTCGGCTCTCTCTCTCTCCTGCTTTCTGCCTCATCGACGTCATACGCCACCACCAAACGGTCGTGGCCGGTCGTTTAACCAAGAATAACGGGGGAAGGGGCTGCGGTGTGGTTAAATGTGAAGAGGGAGGAGGTGGTTTAGGGGGTGTGCTGCTGGGTGGTGTTTGGGTGCAGGAAAAGCGAGGTGTCGGCCGGCCGGATTCTGCTCCGATCGCCAGAGTTGACAGAGAAAGAGGGGAGGTGAAGGGGGATCACAGTGTTTTGCATGTATTTTTTTTTTGTGAAATTGTGTATCTTGTCTATGTGTATACGTTTGCAAGCATGTATGAATGAATAAAAAAAAGGGTCATGCTATTCACACACCCAAACCTTATTTCCACACCCTCCAAAGTGCCCCGCTTTGGCCAAAGCGGGGCGTTTTGGCCTGCTTTCCAGACAAACGGTGATATGATGGTGTACAATGTCAGTTGAACCGCCTCGCTTTGGCCAAAGCGGGGCGTTTAGGGTTTTTTCTGCTGACAAAGGTGATGAGACTTGATGGGATGCTATATTCTATACGGTGTCGTGCAAAAGTGGAATGTTTGAACCCTAAACGCCCCGCTTTGGCCTAAGCGGGGCGGTTTGACCCTAATTTTTTGAAGTTGGTGTCTTCTGTCGAATGCGAACCCGAGAAACGGAATGGAATTCGAGAATTTGGTCGATGACATGACATATAAAGATCTTGACACGATCATATCCATTTTCAAGTATTAGACTAGATAGTCCAAGATGAAATATATTAAAACCATTCAAGCCCACCAGTCTACAATGCGTTATGGTGAGATTTTTCAAGTCTGCACAGTGGGAGAAAAGACCAGCACCCCTTTCAGTATTATCATAATGCAATGAGGCATAACTGAGATTTAAGTGGCGTGTTCCGATCAACGATTATTGACATTGTTTTAGGTGATGAAGAAACCCTAAAACGGAACATAGTCCCAGATTTTCTAAAGAAGCGCTTTTATCATGTGTCATGTGGTAACAACTACCAAGGGGGTATTTAGATCTCTATTCGGTCATCATTCCGAGCTTTTACACACGAATATGCGGTTCCCAATTTGCGGAACATAGTCCCAGATTGTCTAAAGAAGCGCTTTTATCATGTGTCATGTAGTAACAACTACAAAGGGGATATTCAGATCTCTATTCGGTCATCTTTCCAAGCTTTTAGATGGAAGAGATCGAAGATTTGGGTACAACTTCAAGTCACGAAGATCACTCTACAGTAGTTGATCATGACGACCGTCATAAAACGGAACATAATCCCAGATTGTCTTGAGAAGCGCTTTTATCATGTGTCATATGTTGGACAGAATATATGGATGGAAAGCCCGCATAAATGGTAGCAATCCTTGCAAGATCTTCGATATCTTCCAAGATCAAATTTCTTCGTTTCCCATGATTATGAAACCTCGTTTTGTGAGGTGGTCTTCTTTCATGTTTCCCCGCGGCATCAAAATACAGAGCTTCATCCTTATTTCTGTAAATCGCACAAACAAGCATGCCTTGAACGAGTCTAGAACACTCGTAATCCTCAACCGGCTTTGAAACCAGATTAAATCTATGAAGAAACTGTTTGATTTCACGGTGAATGGGGAAGTTAGCGACGGAGAAGACTTCATCGTAAATTTGAAGGCTCACAAATTTCAATATCATTTTGTCATCGACCAACTGCTCGAAATCCCTTTCGTTTTATTACAAACCGCAACCGTTTTTTGCTACGAAAACGGTGGCTATGGGAAATACAAACCGCAACCGTTTGTGACTAGCAGAAGAACCCGAAACGTCTTCTATGATGATTCCAAACATTCCGAATAACTAGCAGAAGAACCCGACACGTCTTCTATGATGATTCAAAACATTCCGAATAACTAGTAGAAGAACCCAACACGTCTTCTATGATGATTCAAAACATTCCGAATAACTAGCAGAAGAACCCGACATGTCTTCTGCTAGTTATTCGGAATGACAATCAGATGACACATGATAAAAGCGCTTCTTTAGACAATCGCATGACACATGTGAAATGCGAACCCGAGAAACGAAAGGGATTTCCAGCAGTTGGTCGATGACATGATAGATAAAGATCTTGACACGATTATATCCATTTTCAAGTATTAGACTAGATAGTCCAAGATGAAATATATTAAAACCATTCAAGCCCTCCAGTCTACAATGCGTTATGGTGAGATTTTTCAAGTGTGCACAATGGGAGAAAAGACCAGCACCCCTGTCAGTATTGTCATAATGCAATGAGACATAACAGAGATTTAAGCGGCGTGTTCCGATCAACGTTTATCGACATTGGTATAGGTGATGAAGAAACCCTAAAACGAAACATAGTCGCAGGTTTCTAAAACCCTAAAATGGTGATCTGGTGACTCCACTTCAACAGGGATCTCAACCATGTTAGCATCCACACATCTTGTAACGCTCCACATTTTCATAACTTTCCTATTTAGAAATCGAATAAAAAAATATATTTTTAGAAGCTTGGCTCTTTTAAAATTATAATCTGTTGAGTCGTCGAAAAATCTTTTATCTTTAATTTAATTCATTATAAATATGATTATTTATTCTTTTTAAAAAAATTAATTAAACTAACTACTTTTGTAAATTTAAAACTTTTGTTTTAATCTAGTTAGTCTCGCTAGAATTTAAAGTTAGAAAAAAATACAACTAACCAAGTTAATCTAGCTACTTAATTAACTACTCAAAGTTGAGGGACTAATTGTGTAATTACTTGAAAATATAATATGGTACCCAAAACCCTAACTATAAACTCACACCACACGCACAAATACACGCACACTAGCTCCACACCCTGTCTCTCTCAGTTTTCCCTCCCAAACACAACCTTATCAAACCTTCATCTTCTTCAATTGCCTTTTGGTTCTCTAAACCCTAATCTAATTACACACATACATAACAGACACACCACGACGCAGTCAAACACCCCTGCTCTCCCTCGTTTTCCTTGACCGGCGAACAAGCAACCACCAGCGTCGATGCCGGCGGTGGCCAGTGAAACCACTGGCGGTCCGTCTTCTTGGCGTGCGGCGGCGCAAATACAGACAAGAGAAAGAGAGAGAGACGCGAGAAGAGAGAGATCGAGAGAGAGAGATGGTGACGACGACAGAGGTTTGAGCGGCGGCGGTGGCGGTAGACGGAACTGGGCGGCAGAACTAGGCGGCGACGGTGGTGCTGTTCTCCGACCACTTCAATCGGTAACCCCTCGTCTCCTTTTTCTTTCATTTTTGTTTCTATTGCTTTCTTTAGATCGGGTAGAAGATGATATGATTCTGATTCCGGTTCACGTCAGTGGTGCGGTTCAGGTTTGGGTCTCGTTCTCGGATTCAGGTTCGGTCAAAGCCGTCAACCGACTCAGTTTTGATGCTCGGCTCAACATCAGTCGTGGGTTTCTGTTCGGTTCAAGTTAGATGAGCTTTGGTTTAGATTCGGGTTTTTGTTTTCGGGTTATTTTTTGTGACAACCGATGATTAACGGCTTCTAATTACGCGATTAACAAACGTTTAAGGCGATAATAAGTAGTGTTTAAGGCACAAATTAATTTAATTAGGCTCCTGTTATGCCTAGGAACGCTTATCTGGCGCTACAGTGCACATATGATGATTTTCGGAAAAACTACGGAACGATAAGTAGTAACGAATTGACGCCGGACAAAATACTGACAACGCCGACAAATACGACACCCAGATACATGTATAAATATAATTCTGATGTATTCTATTTTATTTTATGAACCAATATTACCCAATTAAATTTTGTTTAAACTCTTTTTATAGTAAGCTTTGATGTTTTGCCATCTTGGCACAATCGTTCCATACACAAAACCCATCAACAATTTTATTATAATTATTTTAGTTGGCTATATGTTCTCTAGATGTCTACAAGACTTGAATACTAGAGTCACGTAATACAATACTACCAACCATACCATCTTTGACTTCTTGATAAATGAAGACCATCATTCCATGTGTTGGATTTGATTGGTTAAACAAACTAACACCACATCTCCCTTTTCTTTCGACTGAAAATATGTCTAAAGACAAGCATCACCATCATTTTTCTAATTTGTTGAATTATTTAAATCCTACAACATGCTTGCAAACTTACTTGAGACGCTACCTCCCATCACTCCCATGATATTTTTCATCAATATTCATGGATGACTTTATTTATTCATACATGTCTATCAAAAAAAAAAAAAAAAAACTCAAACCTTCAACTCCCTCTCGGCTCCAATCACCCCAACCGAACCCACCCTTTTTTTTCCACACATTCTTGTTATTTTCTTGTTTCAATAAACAAAAATCAAACATACAAGATCAAGTTTTAGTGGCGTTCTGTGTCGGGGGCTTACAGCGGAGAGCAACTTCGGCCGACGGGATGCGACGGCACAGTGACGGTAGCGATGGCCACCAGAGCTCCGGTACATGTCAACAAACGATGGTGCTTTCTTTGTTAGTCAGATACGGCTCGATGCAGTCTTGGGTTTCGTGTCCCGGTTCAGTTTCGTTTCGGGTACGGGTGTCATGGTTCAGTTTCGGTTCGGTATTGCCTTGGTTCGGTTCAAGTTTTGGTTTTGGTTCACGTCGGTTCAGGTTGGTTCAACTCAGGACTGTCCTGAGTCAACTCGGTCAGATTCGGGTTCAATCAAAGCAGTCAACGGCTTGGGTCAAGTTGCGGGTTCGGGTCAACAAGTCAAACTCAGCCAACACCGGGTCGACTCAGTCAACGCCGGGTCAACTCAGTCAAACGGGTCAGCCGAGTCAACCCGGTCAACTCGGTCAAACCTGAGTCAACTCGGGTCAACAACTGGTCAAACTTTAGTTTCGGGTCAGCTTCGGGTGTTACGTATTCTGGTCAGCTGTTCGGGACAACTATAGTCAACTGGTCAGCCGCGGTTCGGGTGCGGTTCGACGTGCCAGATTTTGGTTCAGTTCGAGTTGGTCAGTCAACGGTCAAACTCGGTCAACTGAGGTCAAACTCAGTCAACACGAGACGCGGTAAAGATTTAATTGACGCGAAATTTCTGAAATTATTGTTATAGATTGTAGATTTTTAGATTACGCGAACCGAGCTCGAACCTTTAGCGATTATATACGTTTTATTCTTGGCGCTTTTTGAAAAAGAAACTATATATATTCGATAACATTGCGCTGAATTGTTGATTGAATTTTGAAATTAATCGACACTTTAGTTGTCGGGATCGTCCAAAAACAGAGGAAACTCTGCCCGTTTTCCGTTAAAAACCCGAAATACGAATGTATTTTATATCCTAAACACGACACTTATAAAAAATTTGAGTTTTCTTATAAGATCAAATATGAAGTGTATTACTTATTTTGGCGACGTTTACGAGTTAACGAAAACTCATATGAAATAAATGTTACCTACGTTTATTTTAAACCACTAACCCTCGAACCTTATTTTATTTATTTCAAACGCCCAAAATTTGGAAATATTTTATAAAATAACTATAATGTTTTATAGTTATTCCTAGCGTCAACTATTAGGAAATCGTATTTCAAAAGTCTAGTGTTCGGAAAATATATAACATAAATATAATTATTTATATTTATTTTGAGTGTCGCGACTTCGAATATTCTTATAAAATTATTCGTGACAAACGTCTAAACTAAACACGACACGTACCGCTATCCACCTACGTATTTCTATTCGCGACAACTAACACGACGCCGTAAGTATATTTATATTTAAATATATAAATATATAAATTCTAAACCAATTGAAAACTAAGTCGTTTCCACGACTTAGTACTATCCCGATTATGAACGGTATCAAATAACCATAGATTGGTTATTCTAAGTCAACATAATACTACCTTAGAGTCGTTCAGTTAACGATTCGGTAGAGCTCGGACACGTAGTCTATCTACGTTGTCTTATGTAGAAACTTATAATTTATTCCTTGTTAGGAATGTCATAGTTTGCACGCTAGCTAAGTCACGTTCTTGGAACGGCACTACGGAATCACACTAAGCTAGTTTTGCACAGGAATATCCAG
This sequence comes from Helianthus tuberosus, assembly GCA_030545235.1. Taxonomy (NCBI): domain Eukaryota; kingdom Viridiplantae; phylum Streptophyta; class Magnoliopsida; order Asterales; family Asteraceae; genus Helianthus; species Helianthus tuberosus. Next base: position 153,711,684 of record CM060393.1, read on the forward strand.
GTGAGTTCATAACCCCCACTTTTTACTGTTTTACATTTTTATAAATGTTTTCGGGGGTGGAAAGACATGCAAGTTTTTGCAAAAGTAAATAACTTTTCGATGAACGAAAACTCATATTTCTCAACCATGTTGCGAAGGGATTTCAAGGAAACTCGAATGGTTTACGAACAATTTATACAAACATACCGGTTTTACAAAACGTGCATGATTTTCATGACTAGTGACGAGAATGTCCTAGTTACAACAACGGGACTGGGTTGGCCTGCGTACGAAAAACGAGACAACTCAGTGAGATCATGTCCCCCTTTTCTTTCAACGTTTTGGTTTACAACTTTCGGAGGGAAATACATGTCAAACTTAGGTATGATTAAGTTATGGAATGAACTCTTAGATCATGTGAGCATAGGCTGTAACTGAGGTGCCATTAATCCTTTTGAGGACCAAGGAACAAATGTTAGATCTAATGGGTACGGGCGAGCCCCACTCACGGTCCATGGGTGACCACTTAGAGTGCTGTTGAGTCCCAGTCGTGGGGATTCGACACTAAAAAAAATTGCCTACACGGGTTGAGTACCTCCTATGTCGTCGCATATATTAATGTCCTCGCGAAACATTAATGATCAACATTTTCATAGACGCTTTACATACCAACTTACAACACTAAAACTTTCATATATTTTTAAGATTTATTTGACGCAAACTCACAAATACATGGATTTACGAACTTTGGTAAAGTTTTCAACTTTTGTACAAGTAAGAGGACGAGTTGGTCCTGCTTACAAAGACTCTTTTTGGCTCGGCCCATTCTCTCTCGTGCAATGCACAAAGACTCTCGTGGGCTAGACTCACAGTTTTCAAATATCATGCCGAGAAAATGATTTTACTATATTTTCTCAACAACTTTTAAACCGGTTATAAAAAAAAAGATTTATTTTAAATCTTTTCAAAACAAACTATGAACTCGCTCAACTTTATGTTGACTTTTTGCATGTTCTTTCTCAGGTTGCATTTTCAAAACTACGGAACGATTGGAATAGAAAAACCCACGGGAATTCGAGTACTTGACGGCGTTCATTTTCTAGAAGTCTTAGCTTATTTGCTTCCGCTGTGCAATGAAGATACCGGTCCAGTCACGCCAGCTCTGATATTTTCGGGGTGTGACCGATTGGTATCAGAGCTATAGGTTTCAGCGAATTAGGTTTCTGTAGATATACCTAGGCTTTAACCTCACTCTCCTCTGGTGACTTAGATATCAAGAATTGAACACGTACAGAACGCCTAAGACTCGAATATGGGTTCCAACTGTTGCCAAGAACAATGAGTCAACTGTTTTGATTTTAAACATATACAAATGTTGTGTCGATACACAGTGCACGAAACAATTACACACAGAAAGCAAAACTTTGAGAGTTTTGGTAACATGCATCTAGCACCTTTGGAGAATTTATGTCAAAATCCATTAAAGGTCATTACGTAGGAACTGCGACTATTAACTCGGGTAAACGCCATTATATTATGTCGTCTATGCTATCTTACTTACCCGAGCAGGTAACCTACGCGGAACGAAATGTTAGTGCACAAGAATACATGAAACTCAAATTATTCGTCGACGGATGTCAGAGCACATCACATTCTACGCTGAACGAAACGCTAGTGCACAAGTGTACATGAAACTTAAACTATACGTCAGCGAACGTCGAAGTATATCACACACAACTTTCGAGGCAAGGCCTTGGGGAAAACACAAATGGACACGACAACAACGATGCTAAGTCCGTCAACGGGAGAACAACAACCGAAATGCGGTACTTTGCCACGTGATCCTGCAAATGACACGATTCACGCTAAGGTACGTTAAAACAAGATTTCACAACAGTCAATAGTTAGTCTGAACAGACTCACAATGGTTGGCGCTGCAACCGAAGTCACACGTCTTCGCATCCCCCCTATTTCAGTTATGCCGAATACGCAAATGTTCGACATTCCATGGTAATGTCACTTAACAACGGCTATCACACGAAATTCCAGGTAAAGTCCATAAATTTCTTTTATTGAAATTCTGACTTTTGCATCCAGTGAGTAGATTTTTTTTTTTTTTACATTTCTACTTCCCCCCTAATGGTTATTGCATCATGAAGATTTTCTTCATAATAGCAAACCCTCAATCATTTCATTTCTTGTCGAATTCATACGTTACACATGCTTTGTTCGTTATGCATGTGGCTTCACTTGAAATTGTTTCATTATCAAGTTCAAATATTATTTCGCTATTCTCACTCCTTGCATTGTGATCTAGATAAACCACATTATTGTATAATGTTGACTCTTTGATATCGAGTCAACGAAACTCGTTGAAACTCCTTTCTTTTCAAGCCACATACATGGTTTTCGTTGTAACCATATCGAAATCTTCTGGTTGATACATGCATCCATTGTTAGACTGTGTTTAAACCAAGTTCAATTGTTTGAACTTGCTCGTAATATACATTCAATTCAAGGTCCTATATGATGGGTTGAGGCCATCACATTCGAAATAATCCCAACAAGCACTTCATTTGTTTCGAACCATTATAGGCTTGTTTGGTCTTCGACTTCATTGGATCGTTTCTTTGATCACGGTCTTCGACTTCATTGGATTGTTTTTTTTATCACGATCACCTTGTGGTGGCGTTTTTCACAAGTTTGAAGCTTGCGCTAATTTCGTTGCTCACCTCATGTACGGATTTAATTAATTATTTATTTATTGATATTAAATCCACTTTGTTGGTTTATCATATTAAAGTAGTCTTAATACGTTTGTGTGTTAAGATAATGGTACACAAATTCATGTTATATATCGGTGTACCTCTTAACGATTTTTTCAGCATCGATCAAACATATTGTGATATTTATTGCTCTTTCATTTTCGATCGTAAAACATTATTTATTTGTTTCATTTTCAATCGAAAATCCTATGAGATTTGTTTGAAACAAACATTCAGATTTACTTCGTTGAACCTTTCATCTGATTTCAAACACGGTGAACTTGTTTGATCACCTCTATTATTGAATTGTTTCAATCACTACGACACCTTGTGATATTGGAACGAACTTGTAGCTTGGGCTAATCATGATCGAGCGTTTCATGCAAAACACGGTGATGCTTGTTCGGTCACCGCTATTGTTGAATTATTTCATTCACTACGACATCTTGTGGCGTCGGTATAAACTTGTAGCTTGTGCTAATCACGATCAATCGCTTCATGCGAAACTACGTATGCTCTTTGTTTGACTAATCACTCAAATAGTCTTAATGCAACTATGTATTAAGGCGATGATACACCCGGTTCGGTTGCATTTCATTTCGGTGTATCCTTGCAACTCAATAATGTCAACATGTTGATTTTATTCATTTACTGGTTCGATAGTTGACAATTCATTTTGATGATTCTATTTAATTGAGCTTGTTGAATTCGAGTTTCAATCATACAATAACCAACGCAAGTTTCCGTTGGTAGTGAATTCTATTGTTTCAAAAATTGATTTGCTTATTTTGAACGTTCGATTGGAGTTCTATTGGTCGAGATTCCTCTTTTGTTGAACCCCGTAAACTTGATCGCATTGGTGATAGTATCACAACACTTCGCTCACTTGACATCGATTTCTGGAACAAACTCAGTTGAACTATTGGGTTCTTATTGATGCAAAATGTCCTTACATTCACGTAATCTGAATCGGTTTTAATTCGATTACGCGGTCATTCACTTTGGTATTATTCGGACTTACCTACGAACAACTCAACTCCGAGGAGATCACATAGTCTAAATTTCGAGGACGAAATTTCTATAACAGGGGAAGAATGTGACAACCGATGATTAACGGCTTCTAATTACGCGATTAACAAACGTTTAAGGCGATAATAAGTAGTGTTTAAGGCACGAATTAATTTAATTAGGCTCCTGTTATGCCTAGGAACGCTTATCTAGCGCTACAGTGCACATATGATGATTTTCGGAAAAACTACGGAACGATAAGTAGTAACGAACTGACGCCGGACAAAATACTAACAACGCCGACAAATACGACACCCAGATACATGTATAAATATAATTCTGATGTATTCTATTTTATTTTATGAACCAATATTACCCAATTAAATTTTGTTTAAACTATTTTTATAGTAAGCTTTGATGTTTTACCATCTTGGCACAATCGCTCCATACACAAAACCCATCAACAATTTTATTATAATTATTTTAGTTGGCTATATGTTCTCTAGATGTCTACAAGACTTGAATACTAGAGTCACGTAATACAATACTACCAACCATACCATCTTTGACTTCTTGATAAATGAAGACCATCATTCCATGTGTTGGATTTGATTGGTTAAACAAACTAACACCACATCTCCCTTTTCTTTCGACTGAAAATATGTCTAAAGACAAGCATCACCATCATTTTTCTAATTTGTTGAATTATTTAAATCCTACAACATGCTTGCAAACTTACTTGAGACGCTACCTCCCATCACTCCCATGATAGTTTTCATCATTATTCATGGATGACTTTATTTATTCATACATGTCTATCAAAAAAAAAAAAAAAAACTCAAACCTTCAACTCCCTCTCGGCTCCAATCACCCCAACCGAACCCACCCTTTTTTTTCCACACATTCTTGTTATTTTCTTGTTTCAATAAACAAAAATCAAACATACAAGATCAAGTTTTAGTGGCGTTCTGTGTCGAGGGCTTACAGCGGAGAGCAACGCCGGCTGACGGGATGCGACGGCACAGTGACGGTAGCGATGGCCACCAGAGCTCCGGTACATGTCAACAAACGATGGTGCTTTCTTTGTTAGTTCAGATACGGCTCGATGCAGTCTTGGGTTTCGTGTCCCGGTTCAGTTTCGTTTCGTTTCGTTTCGGGTACGGGTGTCATGGTTCAGTTTCGGTTCGGTATTGCCTTGGTTCGGTTCAAGTTTGGGTTTTGGTTCACGTCGGTTCAGGTTGGTTCAACTCAGGACTGTCCTGAGTCAACTCGGTCAGATTCGGGTTCAATCAAAGCAGTCAACGGCTTGGGTCAAGTTGCGGGTTCGGGTCAACAAGTCAAACTCAGCCAACACCGGGTCGACTCAGTCAACGCCGGGTCAACTCAGTCAAACGGGTCAGCCGAGTCAACCCGGTCAACTCGGTCAAACCTGAGTCAACTCGGGTCAACAACTGGTCAAACTTTAGTTTCGGGTCAGCTTCGGGTGTTACGTAATCTGGTCAGCTGTTCGGGACAACTATAGTCAACTGGTCAGCCGCGGTTCGGGTGCGGTTCGACGTGCCAGATTTTGGTTCAGTTCGAGTTGGTCAGTCAACGGTCAAACTCGGTCAACTGAGGTCAAACTCAGTCAACACGAGACGCGGTAAAGATTTAATTGACGCGAAATTTCTGAAATTATTGTTATAGATTGTAGATTTTTAGATTACGCGAACCGAGCTCGAACCTTTAGCGATTATATACGTTTTATTCTTGGCGCTTTTTGAAAAAGAAACTATATATATTCGATAACATTGCGCCGAATTGTTGTTGAATTGTTGATTGAATTTTGAAATTAATCGACACTTTAGTTGTCGGGATCATCCAAAAACAGAGGAAACTCTGCCCGTTTTCCGTTAAAAACCCGAAATACGAATGTATTTATATCCTAAACACGACACTTATAAAAAATTTGAGTTTTCTTATAAGATCAAATATGAAGTGTATTACTTATTTTGGCGACGTTTACGAGTTAACGAAAACTCATATAAAATAAATGTTACCTACGTTTATTTTAAACCACTAACCCTCGAACCTTATTTTATTTATTTCAAACGCCCAAAATTTGGAAATATTTTATAAAATAACTATAATGTTTTATAGTTATTCCTAGCGTCAACTATTAGGAAATCGTATTTCAAAAGTCTAGTGTTCGGAAAATATATAACATAAATATAATTATTTATATTAATTTTGAGTGTCGCGACTTCGAATATTCTTATAAAATTATTCGTGACAAACGTCTAAACTAAACACGACACGTACCGCTATCCACCTACGTATTTCTATTCGCGACAACTAACAGGACGCCGTAAGTATATTTATATTTAAATATATAAATATATAAATTCTAAACCAATTGAAAACTAAGTCGTTTCCACGACTTAGTATTATCCCGATTATGAACGGTATCAAATAACCATAGATTGGTTATTCTAAGTCAACATAATACTACCTTAGAGTCGTTCAGTTAACGATTCGGTAGAGCTCGGACACGTAGTCTATCTACGTTGTCTTATGTAGAAACTTATAATTTATTCCTTGTTAGGAATGTCATAGTTTGCACGCTAGCTAACTCACGTTCTTGGAACGGCACTACGGAATCACACTAAGCTAGTTTTGCACAGGAATATCCAGGTGAGTTCATAACCCCCACTTTTTACTGTTTTACATTTTTATAAATGTTTTCGGGGGTGGAAAGACATGCAAGTTTTTGCAAAAGTAAATAACTTTTCGATGAACGAAAACTCATATTTCTCAACCATGTTGCGAAGGGATTTCAAGGAAACTCGAATGGTTTACGAACAATTTATACAAACATACCGGTTTTACAAAACGTGCATGATTTTCATGACTAGTGACGAGAATGTCCTAGTTACAACAACGGGACTGGGTTGGCCTGCGTACGAAAAACGAGACAACTCAGTGAGATCATGTCCCCCTTTTCTTTCAACGTTTTGGTTTACAACTTTCGGAGGGAAATACATGTCAAACTTAGGTATGATTAAGTTATGGAATGAACTCTTAGATCATGTGAGCATAGGCTGTAACTGAGGTGCCATTAATCCTTTTGAGGACCAAGGAACAAAGGTTAGATCTAATGGGTACGGGCGAGCCCCACTCACGGTCCATGGGTGACCACTTAGAGTGCTGTTGAGTCCCAGTCGTGGGGATTCGACACTAAAAAAAATTGCCTACACGGGTTGAGTACCTCCTATGTCGTCGCATTTATTAATGTCCTCGCGAAACATTAATGATCAACATTTTCATAGACGCTTTACATACCAACTTACAACACTAAAACTTTCATATATTTTTAAGATTTATTTGACGCAAACTCACAAATACATGGATTTACAAACTTTGGTAACGTTTTCAACTTTTGTACAAGTAAGAGGACGAGTTGGTCCTGCTTACAAAGACTCTTTTTGGCTCGGCCCATTCTCTCTCGTGCAATGCACAAAGACTCTCGTGGGCTAGACTCACAGTTTTCAAATATCATGCCGAGAAAATGATTTTACTATATTTTCTCAACAACTTTTAAACCGGTTATAAAAAAAAAGATTTATTTTAAATCTTTTCAAAACAAACTATGAACTCGTTCAACTTTATGTTGACTTTTTGCATGTTCTTTCTCAGGTTGCATTTTCAAACTACGGAACGATTGGAATAGAAAAACCCACGGGAATTCGAGTACTTGACGGCGTTCATTTTCTAGAAGTCTTAGCTTATTTGCTTCCGCTATGCAATGAAGATACCAGTCCAGTCACGCCAGCTCTGATATTTTCGGGGTGTGACCGATTGGTATTAGAGCTATAGGTTTCAGCGAATTAGGTTTCTGTAGATATACCTAGGCTTTAACCTCACTCTCCTCTGGTGACTTAGATATCAAGAATTGAAAACGTACAGAACGCCTAAGACTCGAATATGGGTTCCAACCGTTGCCAAGAACAATGAGTCAACTGTTTTGATTTTAAACATATACAAATGTTGTGTCGATACACAGTGCACGAAACAATTACACACAGAAAGCAAAACTTTGAGAGTTTTGGTAACATGCATCTAGCACCTTTGGAGAATTTATGTCAAAATCCATTAAAGGTCATTACGTCGGAACTTCGACTATTAACTCGGGTAAACGGCATTATATCGTCTATGCTATCTTACTTACCCGAGCAGGTAACCTACGCGGAACGAAATGTTAGTGCACAAGAATACATGAAACTCAAATTATACGTCGACGGATGTCAGAGCACATCACATTCTACGCTGAACGAAACGCTAGTGCACAAGTGTACATGAAACTTAAACTATACGTCAGCGAACGTCGAAGTATATCACACACAACTTTCGAGGCAAGGCTTTGGGGAAAACACAAATGGACACGACAACAACGATGCTAAGTCCGTCAACGGGAGAACAACAACCGAAATGCGGTACTTTGCCACTTGATCCTGCAAATGACACGAGTCACGCTAAGGTACGTTAAAACAAGATTTCACAACAGTCAATACTTAGTCTGAACAGACTCACAATGGTTGGCGCTGCAACCGAAGTCACACGTCTTCGCATCCCCCCTATTTCAGTTATGCCGAATACGCAAATGTTCGACATTCCATGGTAATGTCACTTAACAACGGTTATCACACGAAATTCCAGGTAAAGTCCATAAATTTCTTTTATTGAAATTCTGACTTTTGCATCCAGTGAGTAGATTTTTTTTTTACATTTCTACTTCCCCCCTAATGGTTATTGCATCATGAAGATTTTCTTCATAATAGCAAACCCTCAATCATTTCATTTCTTGTCGAATTCATACGTTACACATGCTTTGTTTGTTATGCATGTGGCTTCACTTGAAATTGTTTCATTATCAAGTTCAAATATTATTTCGCTATACTCACTCCTTGCATTGTGATCTAGATAAACCGCATTATTGTATAATGTTGACTCTTTGATATCGAGTCAACGAAACTCGTTGAAACTCCTTTCTTTTCAAGCCACATACATGGTTTTCGTTGTAACCATATCGAAATCTTCTGGTTGATACATGCATCCATTGTTAGACTGTGTTTAAACCAAGTTCAATTGTTTGAACTTGCTCGTAATATACATTCAATTCAAGGTCCTATATGATGGGTTGAGGCCATCACATTCGAAATAATCCCAACAAGTACTTCATTTGTTTCGAACCATTATAGGCTTGTTTGGTCTTCGAGTTCATTGGATCGTTTCTTTGATCACGGTCTTCGACTTCATTGGATCGTTTTTTTTATCACGATCACCTTGTGGTGGCGTTTTTCACAAGTTTGAAGCTTGCGCTAATCTCGTTGCTCACCTTATGTACGGATTTAATTAATTATTTATTTATTGATATTAAATCCACTTTGTTGGTTTATCATACTAAAGTAGTCTTAATACGTTTGTGTGTTAAGATAATGGTACACACATTCATGTTATATATCGGTGTACCTCTTAACGGTTTTTTCAGCATCGATCAAACATATTGTGATATTTATTGCTCTTTCATTTTCGACCGTAAAACATTATTTATTTGTTTCATTTTCAATCGAAAATCCTATGAGATTTGTTTGAAACAAACATTCAGATTTACTTCGTTGAACCTTTCATCTGATTTCAAACACGGTGAACTTGTTTGATCACCTCTATTATTGAATTGTTTCAATCACTACGACACCTTGTGGTGTCGGAACGAACTTGTAGCTTGGGCTAATCATGATCGAGCGTTTCATGCAAAACACGGTGATGCTTGTTCGGTCACCGCTATTGTTGAATTATTTCATTCACTACGACATCTTGTGGCGTCGGTATAAACTTGTAGCTTGTGCTAATCACGATCAATCGCTTCATGCAAAACTACGTATGCTCTTTGTTTGACTAATCACTCAAATAGTCTTAATGCAACTATGTATTAAGGCGATGATACACCCGGTTCGGTTGCATTTCATTTCGGTGTATCCTTGCAACTCAATAATGTCAACACGTTGATTTTATTCATTTACTGGTTCGATAGTTGACAATTCATTTTGATGATTCTATTTAATTGAGCTTGTTGAATTCGAGTTTCAATCATACAATAACCAACGCAAGTTTCCGTTGGTAGTGAATTCTATTGTTTCAAAAATTGATTTGCCTATTTTGAACATTCGATTGGAGTTCTATTGGTCGAGATTCCTCTTTTGTTGAACCCCGTAAACTTGATCGCATTGGTGATAGTATCACAACACTTCGCTCACTTGACATCGATTTCTGGAACAAACTCAGTTGAACTATTGGGTTCTTATTGATGCAAAATGTCCTTACATTCACGTAATCTGAATCGGTTTTAATTCGATTACGCGGTCATTCACTTTGGTATTATTCGGACTTACCTACGAACAACTCAACTCCGAGGAGATCACATAGTCTAAATTTCGAGGACGAAATTTCTATAACAGGGGGAGAATGTGACAACCGATGATTAACGGCTTCTAATTACGCGATTAACAAACGTTTAAGGTGATAATAAGTAGTGTTTAAGGCACGAATTAATTTAATTAGGCTCCTGTTGTGACAACCCTCACTAAACCAGGTATCCGTACGACTTAATTAATAATTAATTACTGCTTAATTACTGTGCTTACTTGAACTTGTGGATAAACTGCTACTTGAATACTGATACATGTCCTTACTTGCATCATACTTTACTTGCTGTCACTCCATGTTTTGCTTACAGCACCTTTGTGACAACCTTGATGCACCAAAAGCACAGTAGCACAATGAACGGATAACCTATTAAACGTGCTGTCATAACTAGCACCAGGCAGGTACTGCCTCTAAGGCCTGTAAGAGCCTGAGATAGTTTGCTACACTAGTGGTGAGTGTAGGGATATAAGGGTTGTAGAACTGCGTCACTAGGAATGAGATTACAATGACCGGATATGCCTAAAATGTACTTTAAGTACAAAATTCAGCACTTTACACAAAAATTCAGCATTAAGCTACCTAATAAAGTGCCAAAACATGAGAAAAATGTTACTAGACACTTTCCAAAGTGTCGGGAATAAGTTGTGTCACTAAAAATAATAATGACGACACTTTAAAGCTTTGTTAAGCACTTTAACGGATCTCTATCCAACCTAACAACCGGACTTCACCCGGAACATAAAAATATTGCCAATAACATTGTTTATCTTTTTCTGAGCCAGTTAGGATCCCTGAATACCCTAACACCCATGACACACTAGTAACCGGGTTAATCCCTAAACTAACTAAATTAACCTAACTAATAACTAATGTTTAGTTGGAAATGAACTAGATTACCCCCCCCCCCCCCAACCAAACCGTCCCCAAAGGGGACACCTCATGTCCTATTTTGATTAAACTAATCTCTTATGTCTAATATCTAAGAGACACATAATCCATTGGACCATAATCCTAAACTTTGCCTATAAGATCACCACTAAACCCCTCATTCTTTCACTTAACATTTCACCAACACAAAACTCTCTCCTCTCCTCTCAAAGCTCTCGGCCGAACTCCCCTATACCATCCATCAATCTTTTAAGTTTTGATCTTCTCATTCCATGATCATACAAGTGCTAAGGATCACCTACAAGGGAGCTTGGTGCATTCGGAAGGCAAATGACCTCTTCTCATTGCTTTTATCCACGCATTTTTCGACTAGTTTCTTCCCTAGCCTCGAGCTAGTAGTAAGTTACTATAATCACACTCTCGAACTATTTTAAGGCGGTTAAAACGATATTTGACGGTTAAAATTCATGAACTTACGTAATGATATGAAAAAGTCTACTAAAAATGCTAAAAATGATGGATAAAAGCTTGATTGTTGTGTAAATCATGTAGGATTTGTTTTGTGTAATTATTTAGTGCCGATCTATGTTGTGGTAGCTCGGATCATCGTCTAACCCAGATTGGTCATGATCATGGATCATGACATAGAGTTTGTCTAAGTGTACAAAGGGTTAAATGATGAAACTCTACCACACACTAAACATGAACTTGTGTAAAATCGACTTTACTTACGAAATAGTGTTTAAAACTAGTAGATCTACGGATCTACAAGCGGTATTTTCAAAGGACCAAGTGTCAAGGAAATCTTATTTTCTAAAACCGGATCTTACATGAACAAGAATGATTTTTAAACACACAAGTGTATAAATACTTGTTTAACGCTAAGTTTCGACAAAGAACTAGTTTTGTCAAAATTTTACAAGAAGTTGTAAAGAAAGAATTTCTTTAAAAGCGAGGCTTTTACGAAACCGGATGGATTTATATAAAGATACACTAAAAGTAAGGAGCTTTACTACATATTTTTGGAAAAACTACAAGTTCATGTAATTCTTGCGATTTACATATATATTGACTAGTTTGATGCTTTGAACATTGTTTTGATTGAATGAGAAAATTGTTGGTTTGATTTGTAAAAGAAAATGATACGCTTGAAAGCATGGCCACCTCCAGTTACAGAGGAAACTCTGGCGAAATTTTTCCAAAAACCTAACACTTAGAAATATTGTCACTACAAGTGTTAGAAATACATTTTTAACGTGTTTTCGAATTATAGATTTCGCCATGACTTTATTACAAAATTTCTAATTATCGGAGGTGGGATTTTCACAAAAATAAAAACTTGCTGAAATATATATTTAGAATATATGTTTTTCATAGCGTCACCTATAAAATGTTTATGATTATTTTGTGAAATATACGAATATTATTTTTAGGGTAAAAATAATATTACCGAATGATAACGATTCCAAAAATAATACAAACGCCTTCATAATTAATTACAACGGTATAATTATTACCACCCGATCTTTAAAACGTAACTTACGCATTTTAAGAAAATATTTATGAGCGCGTATTTTTGTCAAAGTATTATTTTGGGAAGAATATTTACATTTTGAAGTAAGGCATAAAATATATTAAGTAAGACTTAATAATATATTTTGAAGGTATACGAACGCACATGTATTAAATCCCCCATCCTTAGGAAGGAGAATAATTACCAAGTATTTACAAAAATATAAACACGAAATAGTTGTCTAACTATTTCCCAAAAACTTAAACCTTAAGCTAAGGCACGGCCGTCCGTCTAATAGAGTTAGTACGTGTAGGTCGTCGCACAGCTGCTTGAGCAGGAGATATACCTGGTAGAGACGCACCACTGTGAGTTCATGTCCCCCTTTTCTCTAACTGTTTTCAGTTTTCTAAACTGCGGGGGTGAAATACATGTTACTATGATTACGAGTACTTTTACATGGTATGGTTAGCGTAAGGAGGGTTATTATTCAGATCATGTGAGTGGGTAGGCGGAAACTTGAGGCCATTAATCCTCAGGGTAGGACCGAGGGACAGGAGCGGTAGATCTATCTGGGTGTAGCGAGCCCAACCCCAGGCCCAAACAGAACGGACCTCGGGGTGACTTTGTACCCAACGCATAAATTTGCTAGGTTTGAGTCTTCCTACTTGCACTTCACACATATCAATGGCCTTGCAAACCATTGGTGATCTCTTTTTCCTTATTTGCTACATACCAGGGTTTTTATACATACAAAGGTTTATTTACTCACTTACACATGAACTCGCTCAACATTATTGTTGATTTTTCAACTTACATGTATTTCAGGGAATTAAAGGATCTGGCGCGGTATGACACGTTTTCCCGCTGCATTAGTCTCGAGGTCATCCGAGTTTAAGGGATGTGACTTTTTCCTGGACGAGTCACAGTTCTTAAACTGCGTTTTATTCATGTGGATGTTTATGTCTTTCAAAACAATGTTTTATGTTATGGTGTTGTAGTCCCTAAGACAATGTTATGTTACTTCGGTTTTTAAAACTTAAATCTATGGATGATCTTGCATGGTTTTATTATCATATAGCTTTGTTATGATTAAGCTATGGTATTAAGAAGTCACACCAAATTAACCACGCTTCCGCAAAGCCAGGGTGTGACAGCTTGGTATCAGAGCTCTGATCATAGCGAACTAGGATTCCTTCTCGAGTCTAGACTATGATCTCTAGGGCTCTCACGAAAACATTTTTACTGCATACCACTCAAGTCCAGATCCAAAACTTTTTACAAACAAATGTTGAGCACATTTATTTATTATTTATAGGCTCAGTCTGGGAGGTTGAGGCTCGGTCTGGAGGACCGAGGCTCGGTCTGCGAGACCGAGGTAGTTGCCTAGTAGGACTAGGGAGAGCAGTCTAAGAGGCTGGGAGAATAGGCTAGTGGGAATAGGAAGAGCAGTCTGAGAGGCTGGGAGAATTTGGCTAGTAGGACTAGGAAGAGCAGTCTGAGAGGCTGGGAGGCTAGTGGGACTAGGAGAATTATTTGATTGCTTACTTGGTGACTAATGTGCTTATCTGATTGTATGATTGATTATTTGTACATATTTGTGTTTGTGTTACAGACACCATGGACTCGCCCGGCACAGGTGATTCGGACACCACGGGCCCTAGACCCATAGTATCAGACGACTTAGAGTCTTCAGAGCACGAGGTCCACACATCAGATGTTACCAGCACAGACGAGGACGACTTTCAGCCCTTTGCGCTGCCCAACGCTGTCGATGAGCCCGCTGATGGTCCTTTTGCTGGGTACCTACCACTCGTAGAGGTCCCTGCTCCCATACCTTTGGTCGTTTATCCTGCTTACGATATGCTCCTCGACGCCGACGTTGACGACAACGTCGATCTGTTTGATGATGAGCCCCTGGAGGACGATGTTGAGGGCGAGGCCCTTCTAGCTGACGGTGGTCTTTCGTTACTCGCAGATGCTCCAGCTGAGGAGTCACCTGCACACTCACCCGCTCCAGACTCCTTCGAGTCTGTGGCCTCCGCACCGTCACACACTCGGAGCGCACAGCACTATTCACACGGTTCAGATCCTGACAGGGCATCATCTGCTGCCTCTGCTCCTAGATTTGCCTTCGATCACGACCTCGATGAGGATTCAGACCCTGTCTTTCCCCCTGGATTTGACCCGGACCGGGAGATAGAGTTCATCCACTTGGATCAGCCTATGGTGGACCCAGCAGACCCAGTTGACCCTGCATTCGCTGATCATGCAGATTTTGATATGGAGTTCGTTGATCCCGAGCCTGCCATGGCCCTCGAGCCAGTAGCTGCTCCTGACCCAGTGCTTGAGCATGACCCTGCTCATGCTGGCATACCTATTGATCCTATGATTGCTGACCCACCCATTGATGATCACCCTGCTGATGCACCACTACTGGAGGGTGACCATGTTATTGCTGCTGATCATATTGATCTCCCACTTATCGCTGATATACCTATTGACCCTCGTGTTGCACCCCACCTTGACCCTATGCCTGTACATTTTGATCGAGCACTTTTTGAGGCACAGATTGACCCACGAGATGAGCACGCCCAGCATGGGTGGACTCCTGCGGATAATGAGCTTCCACCTATTCCTCCTCATACCACCGATGCACGTCACGTTGATTTCTCTTTTTCATTTGCACAGTACACACCTCTAGCTCGACCTGGAGAGGGTTCCTCGGCTCGTCCCTTTGGACATGTGCCGACATACATTCCAGTTATGCCACAGTCTTCATCTGCTATTCCCCCTGTACCACCATTCTTTGTGCCACCTTTTGATCCAGCCAGCGAGCCGTTTCTCTGGACGTCACCTTCTGTTATGCCATCGACCGACCCCTACCATCCTTTCCATATGGGGTATTCTATTGAGGACGTTCTGATGTCGTTTGTTGTCCAGCAGGAGGCACTCACACGGCGTATTCAGGAGCTTGAGAGAGCCACCGCCATGCCAGTGTCAGGGTCAGACCCACCCTGCTTCTTCGCAACACCCTCGACCATTGTTACCTGACTATGATGCACGACTTTTGGCACTTGAGCAGCAGGTTGCTTCTTGGTTGCGTACCCAGAGAGCCATAGAGGAGGACTGGCTCCATTTGCGACGTTTGTTCTACACCCATTTTCCCCCTCCTCCACCACCATCAGTTTAGGGCATCTTTAGTACAGCATGGGTAGACGTTGGTGAGAAGACGGCGATTGCTCCGACCACACAGCATTTTTGGAGACTGCATTCTGATTCTGAATTTTGTTGATCATGTATATGGGATGTATTGACACTGATTTGATATTCTTTTGGACTGGGGTGATGTAGCCCTTAGTCGATGATGATGTATGACACTATTATGTACTTGTACACTCTACCATGTGGTCTCGAGGTTGGCAATACAATCGCAGTATTCTCATCATATGTGATGTTTTGATTGATTATTTATGTTTTATAACATGGGATGTTGTGTGATTGATATAATTATAACATGAGATGTTATGTATTATTACTATCATTATATACGTGCGCTTTATTGTGGCCTGACCGACGTAAACCCATCTTTTAGAAGATGCCGCCGAGACGTCAAACGCCGATGCCTACCAATGAGGCAGAACTCCAACAAGTCATCGCTGCTGCCATCGCGCAATACGCCGCCTCGCAAGGAGGACCCAGCGGAAGCAGCTCAAACAACAATGGCAACAACAATCCACCTCATGGTAATACTAAGTCATTATGACATACCATGATCTAATTGGATATCTCTAGCAAGGATGCTAATGCCATTCATATGTTGTAACGTATGTGCAGGGTGCACCTACAAGCAGTTTCTAGACTGCAAGCCTGTCAACTTTGATGGCACCGGAGGTGCTGTCGCTTTTGTTCGTTGGGCCGAGAAGACTGAATCTGTTCTCCGCATGAGCAAATGTGCACCGAACCAGCAAGTCACCTACATTTCTGGGCTATTTCTGGATGGAGCCCTATCTTGGTGGAATTTGCAAGTACAGACACTTGGTGAAGCTGCTGCCTACGCACTAACATGGACCGAACTGAAGGAACTAATGCGCAAAAAGTACTGTTCTCGCGCTGAAATCCAAAGATTGGAAACTGAGTTCTGGCATTTGAAGATGGAAGGTCCGAAGATCGCGGAATATGTTCAGAGGTTTCACGACCTGTCGCATGTGGTACCCTATATGGTCACTCCAGAATTCAAGCGGATTGAACGCTTCATTTGGGGATTAGCTCCTCAAATCATAAGCATGGTGACCTCCTCCAAGCCTGCAACAATTACTGAGGCAATCGATTTGAGCGTAGCTCTCACTGAGGAGGCTATCCGCCTGAAAAAGTTTGGTGAGATCGAGACAAAGAAGAAAGAGACTCACGTCGAGTCACCCGGAGGTAACAAACGAAAGTTCTCGAACTTTAAACAAGGCATTAGTGGTGTTGTTAAGAAAGGAGAGCCAAACGCGCCAGCTCAGGTTACAGCTGGTGGTGGAAAGAAAGGAAAGGGATATATGGGCACCCAGCCCAAGTGCAACACCTGCCAGCGTCACCATTCTGGCCGATGTGGTTTGACGGTATGTGAAGCGTGTGGGAAACCTGGCCACTTGAAGGATTCTTGTTGGGCCACTGTTGGTCAGGGAGGCCAAGGAGGATTTGGAAACAGAAACAATAACCGGGGTGGAATTGGAAATCGCCCACAAGGAAACAATGGAGGTAATGGGAATCGAGGCAACAATGCGAATCAAGCAGGCGCTGTGAATCATAACCAAAGGAATAACCAAGCTGGAAATGGAGGTGGAAACGGGCAAAGACCTGGATGCTTTAACTGTGGTGATATCGGTCACTTTAAGAGGAACTGCCCAGAGTTGAACCAAGCCCGTGGAAGAGTGTTCCATATCGAAGCGAGGGAAGCGCGCCAGGACCCCAATGTCGTTACTGGTACGTTCCCTGTAAACCAACGCTATGCATCCGTTTTATTTGATACTGGTGCCGACTATAGCTTCGTATCATTAGAATTTAAGAATATGCTTGGGTTAGCCGCTAGTAAGTTAGATATTCCCTACTCAATCGAATTGGCTAATGGGAAGTTAGTAGAAGCCAATGTAGTGATCAGAGGTTGTGCAATCGAGTTGGGAGAACGTGAGTTTACTTTGGATCTACTACCAGTCCAACTGGGGAGCTTTGACGTAGTAGTAGGAATGGATTGGTTATCAAGCAACAAGGCAGAAATTGTTTGTCACGAAGAGGTCGTTCGTATCCCGACCGAAGATGGCGAAACAATTGTGGTACATGGCGAAAAGCGCGATACGCCGTTAAGAATTATCAGCTGCCTCAAAGCTCGAAAGTGTTTGCAAAAGGGGTGTGCTGCCTTCCTGGCACACATTGTAGACAAGAAAGCTGCAGAACCGAAGATCGAAGACATCCATGTCGTGAGGGAGTATCCGGAAGTCTTCCCGGAGGACTTGCCTGGACTGCCACCTCAGAGGCAAGTGGAGTTTCACATCAATTTAGTCCCAGGCGCCGCGCCTGTGGCTAAGGCACCTTATAGACTTGCCCCGTCTGAGATGCAAGAATTGTCGACACAACTTCAAGAGTTGTTAGACAAGGGATTTATCCGACCAAGCTTCTCGCCTTGGGGAGCTCCGGTCCTGTTTGTCAAAAAGAAGGACGGTAGTTTTCGGATGTGCATAGACTACCGGGAGCTGAACAAGCTGACGATCAAGAATAGATATCCTCTGGCAAGAATTGATGATCTGTTTGATCAACTGCAAGGTTCAAGCTTTTACTCAAAGATCGATTTGCGATCTGGATACCATCAGTTAAGGATACAAGAGGAGAGTATCCCGAAGACAGCCTTTAGAACTCGTTATGGACACTACGAGTTCCTTGTTATGCCGTTTGGGTTGACAAACGCACCTGCAGTCTTTATGGATTTGATGAATAGAGTTTGCAAGCCGTACTTGGACAAGTTCGTGATTGTGTTTATCGACGACATCTTGATTTATTCAAGGACAAAGGCCGAGCACGAACAGCATCTAAGAGCTATTTTGGAGCTACTGAAGAAAGAACAGCTGTATGCCAAATTCTCTAAGTGCGAATTTTGGCTATGTGAAGTCCAATTTCTTGGACATGTGGTAAATGGAGATGGAATCCATGTGGATCCAACCAAGATCGAAGCGATCAAGAATTGGGAAACGCCAAAGACGCCAACCGAGATTCGACAATTCTTGGGTTTGGCTGGCTACTATCGAAGGTTCATTGAGGATTTTTCGAAGATCGCTCAACCATTGACGCTCCTCACCCAGAAAGATAAGAAGTTTGATTGGGGAATCAAACAGGAAGAAGCGTTTCAGCTGTTGAAGGATAAGCTCTGCAATGCGCCAATCCTAGCACTACCGGAAGGTACTGACGATTTCGTGGTATACTGTGACGCCTCGCGTCAAGGATTGGGTTGCGTGTTGATGCAACGCCAGAAGGTTATTGCTTACGCATCACGTCAGTTGAAGGTACATGAGAAGAACTATACCACGCACGATTTGGAGCTAGGCACAGTGATATTTGCTTTAAAGATCTGGAGACACTACCTATATGGTACGAAATGTACAATTTTTACAGATCATAAGAGCCTACAACACATATTCAACCAGAAGGAGTTGAATATGAGACAAAGACGATGGGTTGAGTTGTTAAATGATTACGATTACGAGATAAAGTATCATCCAGGGAAGGCGAATGTGGTTGCCGACGCCCTAAGTCGAAAAGAGAGGATCAAGCCCATAAGGGTCAGGGCTTTAGAAATGATTATCCAAACCGATCTTTCATTGCGCATTCGTGCCGTGTAGAAAGAAGCTCTTAAGGAAAGAAATCTTGAAGAAGAATACCTTCATGGGATGGAGAAGCTATTAGTGCCAAACAAGGAAGGAACGTTATGTTTTGAGAAAAGGATTTGGGTTCCTCTGTTTGGTGGTTTGAGAAAAGTTATTTTTGATGAAGCTCACAAATCGCGGTACTCTATCCATCCAGGAGCGGATAAGATTTACCAAGATCTCAAGGATTACTATTGGTGGCCTAGGATGAAGGGCGATGTTGCTGTTTATGTGAGCAAGTGTCTAACGTGTGCTAAGGTGAAAGCGGAATACCAGAAGCCTTCAGGACTTCTGCAACAACCTGAGATTCCCAAATGGAAATGGGAACAAATCTCCATGGATTTTATTACAAAGTTGCCAAGAACGCCAAGATGTCATGACACTATTTGGGTAATAGTTGACCGCCTAACAAAGTCCGCACACTTTCTGCCAATCAAAGAGAAGGATAACACCAGCAAACTGGCAGAAATATACATGAGAGAGATCGTCGCACGTCATGGAGTGCCTCTCTCGATCATCTCTGATAGAGACGGAAGGTCTGTGTCAAGGATATGTCAATCCTTCCAAGAAGCTTTTGGCTCACAATTAAATCTGAGCACGGCATTTCACCCTCAGACCGACGGTTAAAGCAAGCGGACTATTCAGACCTTGGAAGATATGCTGAGAGCATGTGTTATGGATTTGGGCGGTAGCTGGGATAAGCATTTGCCACTGGTCGAATTTTCATACAACAACAGCTACCACACCAGTATTGGAGCCACGCCATTCGAAGCTCTTTACGGACGCAAGTGTCGATCACCCCTATGCTGGGCTGACGCAGGTGATAGGCAGCTTGTTGGTCCCGAAATCGTCCAACAGACGACAGACACGATTGCGCAGATTCGAAAACGCATCGAAGCAGCTCGCGAAAGACAGAAAGCCTATGCAGATCCAAACCGGAAACATTTGGAATTCCAAGTTGGAGATATGGTTTTATTAAAAGTTTCACCCTGGAAGGGTGTGGCACGCTTCGGAAAGCGTGGGAAGTTAAATCCGCGTTACATTGGCCCTTTCAGAATTTTGGAAAGAATAGGACTAGTAGCATACAAGCTGGACTTACCTGCCGAGCTGAATGGAGTTCACGATACATTTCATGTATCCAACCTGAAGAAAAGTCCAACTCAAGATACCGTTGCCATTCCCACCGACGAGATTCATGTTGACGACACGCTCCATTTCGTTGAAGAACCAGTTGAGGTTAGGGATTGGAAAGTAAACAAGACCCGCCGGAGCAATGTCAAGCTCGTCAAAGTTCGTTGGAATGCCAGACATGGTCCTGAATACACCTGGGAGCGTGAGGACCGGATGAAAGAGAAATACCCCCACCTATTTCCCAAGAACCCTGCTTCTAGAAGCAGAACTTAAAATTTCGGGACGAAATTTTTCTAACGGGGGGAGAATGTGACAACCCTCACTAAACCAGGTATCCGTACGACTTAATTAATAATTAATTACTGCTTAATTACTGTGCTTACTTGAACTTGTGGATAAACTGCTACTTGAATACTGATACATGTACTTACTTGCATCATACTTTACTTGCTGTCACTCCATGTTTTGCTTACAGCACCTTTGTGACAACCTTGATGCACCAAAAGCACAGTAGCACAATGAACGGATAACCTATTAAACGTGCTGTCATAACTAGCACCAGGCAGGTACTGCCTCTAAGGCCTGTAAGAGCCTGAGATAGTTTGCTACACTAGTGGTGAGTGTAGGGATATAAGGGTTGTAGAACTGCGTCACTAGGAATGAGATTACAATGACCGGATGTGCCTAAAATGTACTTTAAGTACAAAATTCAGCACTTTACACAAAAATTCAGCATTAAGCTACCTAATAAAGTGCCAAAACATGAGAAAAATGTTACTAGACACTTTCCAAAGTGTCGGGAATAAGTTGTGTCACTAAAAAAAATAATAACGACACTTTAAAGCTTTGTTAAGCACTTTAACGGATCTCTATCCAACCGAACAACCGGACTTCACCCGGAACATAAAAATATTGCCAATAACATTGTTTATCTTTTTCTGAGCCAGTTAGGGTCCCTGAATACCCTAACACCCATGACACACTAGTAACCGGGTTAATCCCTAAACTAACTAAATTAACCTAACTAATAACTAATGTTTAGTTGGAAATGAACTAGATTACCCCCCCCCCCCCCCAACCAAACCATCCCCAAAGGGGACACCTCATGTCCTATTTTGATTAAACTAATCTCTTATGTCTAATATCTAAGAGACACATAATCCATTGGACCATAATCCTAAACTTTGCCTATAAGATCACCACTAAACCCCTCATTCTTTCACTTAACATTTCACCAACACAAAACTCTCTCCTCTCCTCTCAAAGCTCTCGGCCGAACTCCCCTATACCATCCATCAATCTTTTAAGCTTTGATCTTCTCATTCCATGATCATACAAGTGCTAAGGATCACCTACAAGGGAGCTTGGTGCATTCGGAAGGCAAAGGACCTCTTCTCATTGCTTTTATCCACGCATTTTTCGACTAGTTTCTTCCCTAGCCTCGAGCTAGTAGTAAGTTACTATAATCACACTCTCGAACTATTTTAAGGCGGTTAAAACGATATTTGACGGTTGAAATTCATGAACTTACGTAATGATATGAAAAAGTCTACTAAAAATGCTAAAAATGATGGATAAAAGCTTGATTGTTGTGTAAATCATGTAGGATTTGTTTTGTGTAATTATTTAGTGCCGATCTATGTTGTGGTAGCTCGGATCATCGTCTAACCCAGGTTGGTCATGATCATGGATCATGACATAGAGTTTGTCTAAGTGTACAAAGGGTTAAATGATGAAACTCTACCACACACTAAACATGAACTTGTGTAAAATCGACTTTACTTACGAAATAGTGTTTAAAACTAGTAGATCTACGGATCTACAAGCGGTATTTTCAAAGGACCAAGTGTCAAGGAAATCTTATTTTCTAAAACCGGATCTTACATGAACAAGAATGATTTTTAAACACACAAGTGTATAAATACTTGTTTAACGCTAAGTTTCGACAAAGAACTAGTTTTGTCAAAATTTTACAAGAAGTTGTAAAGAAGGAATTTCTTTAAAAGCGAGGCTTTTACGAAACCGGATGGATTTATATAAAGATACACTAAAAGTAAGGAGCTTTACTACATATTTTTGGAAAAACTACAAGTTCATGTAATTCTTGCGATTTACATATATATTGACTAGTTTGATGCTTTGAACATTGTTTTGATTGAATGAGAAAATTGTTGGTTTGATTTGTAAAAGAAAATGATACGCTTGAAAGCATGGCCACCTCCAGTTACAGAGGAAACTCTGGCGAAATTTTTCCAAAAACCTAACACTTAGAAATATTGTCACTACAAGTGTTAGAAATACATTTTTAACGTGTTTTCGAATTATAGATTTCGCCATGACTTTATTACAAAATTTCTAATTATCGGAGGTGGGATTTTCACAAAAATAAAAACTTGCTGAAATATATATTTAGAATATATGTTTTTCATAGCGTCACCTATAAAATGTTTATGATTATTTTGTGAAATATACGAATATTATTTTTAGGGTAAAAATAATATTACCGAATGATAACGATTCCAAAAATAATACAAACGCCTTCATAATTAATTACAACGGTATAATTATTACCACCCGATCTTTAAAACGTAACTTACGCATTTTAAGAAAATATTTATGAGCGCGTATTTTTGTCAAAGTATTATTTTGGGAAGAATATTTACATTTTGAAGTAAGGCATAAAATATATTAAGTAAGACTTAATAATATATTTTGAAGGTATACGAACGCACATGTATTAAATCCCCCATCCTTAGGAAGGAGAATAATTACCAAGTATTTACAAAAATATAAACACGAAATAGTTGTCTAACTATTTCCCAAAAACTTAAACCTTAAGCTAAGGCACGGCCGTCCGTCTAATAGAGTTAGTACGTGTAGGTCGTCGCACAGCTGCTTGAGCAGGAGATATACCTGGTAGAGACGCACCACTGTGAGTTCATGTCCCCCTTTTCTCTAACTGTTTTCAGTTTTCTAAACTGCGGGGGTGAAATACATGTTACTATGATTACGAGTACTTTTACATGGTATGGTTAGCGTAAGGAGGGTTATTATTCAGATCATGTGAGTGGGTAGGCGGAAACTTGAGGCCATTAATCCTCAGGGTAGGACCGAGGGACAGGAGCGGTAGATCTATCTGGGTGTAGCGAGCCCAACCCCAGGCCCAAACAGAACGGACCTCGGGGTGACTTTGTACCCAACGCATAAATTTGCTAGGTTTGAGTCTTCCTACTTGCACTTCACACATATCAATGGCCTTGCAAACCATTGGTGATCTCTTTTTCCTTATTTGCTACATACCAGGGTTTTTATACATACAAAGGTTTATTTACTCACTTACACATGAACTCGCTCAACATTATTGTTGATTTTTCAACTTACATGTATTTCAGGGAATTAAAGGATCTGGCGCGGTATGACACGTTTTCCCGCTGCATTAGTCTCGAGGTCATCCGAGTTTAAGGGATGTGACTTTTTCCTGGACGAGTCACAGTTCTTAAACTGCGTTTTATTCATGTGGATGTTTATGTCTTTCAAAACAATGTTTTATGTTATGGTGTTGTAGTCCCTAAGACAATGTTATGTTACTTCGGTTTTTAAAACTTAAATCTATGGAAGATCTTGCATGGTTTTATTATCATATAGCTTTGTTATGATTAAGCTATGGTATTAAGAAGTCACACCAAATTAACCACGCTTCCGCAAAGCCAGGGTGTGACACCTGTTATGCCTAGGAACGCTTATCTAGCGCTACAGTGCACATATGATGATTTTTTGGAAAAACTACGGAACGATAAGTAGTAACGAACTGACGCCGGACAAAATACTGACAACGCCGACAAATACGACACCCAGATACATGTATAAATATAATTCTGATGTATTCTATTTTATTTTATGAACCAATATTACCCAATTAATTTTTTTTTAAACTATTTTTATAGTAAGCTTTGATGTTTTACCATCTTGACACAATCGCTCCATACACAAAACCCATCAACAATTTTATTATAATTATTTTAGTTGGCTATATGTTCTCTAGATGTCTACACGACTTGACTTCTTGATAAATGAAGACCATCATTCCATGTGTTGGATTTGATTGGTTAAACAAACTAACACCACATCTCCCTTTTCTTTCGACTGAAAATATGTCTAAAGACAAGCATCACCATCATTTTTCTAATTTGTTGAATTATTTAAATCCTACAACATGCTTGCAAACTTACTTGAGACGCTACCTCCCATCACTCCCATGATATTTTTCATCAATATTCATGGATGACTTTATTTATTCATACATGTCTATCAAAAAAAAAAAAACTCAAACCTTCAACTCCCTCTCGGCTCCAATCACCCCAACCGAACCCACCCTTTTTTTTTTCCACACATTCTTGTTATTTTCTTGTTTCAATAAACAAAAATCAAACATACAAGATCAAGTTTTAGTGGCGTTCTGTGTCGGGGGCTTACAACGGAGAGCAACTCCGGCCGACGGGATGCGACGGCACAGTGACGGTAGCGATGGCCACCAGAGCTCCGGTACATGTCAACAAACGATGGTGCTTTCTTTGTTAGTTCAGATACGGCTCGATGCAGTCTTGGGTTTTGTGTCCCGGTTCAGTTTCGTTTCGTTTCGTTTCGTTTCGTTTCGGGTACGGGTGTCATGGTTCAGTTTCGGTTCGGTATTGCCTTGGTTCGGTTCAAGTTTGGGTTTTGGTTCACGTCGGTTCAGGTTGGTTCAACTCAGGACTGTCCTGAGTCAACTCTGTCAGATTCGGGTTCAATCAAAGCAGTCAACGGCTTGGGTCAAGTTGCGGGTTCGGGTCAACAAGTCAAACTCAGCCAACACCGGGTCGACTCAGTCAACGCCGGGTCAACTCAGTCAAACGGGTCAGCCGAGTCAACCCGGTCAAACCCGAGTCAACTCGGGTCAACAACTGGTCAAACTTTAGTTTCGGGTCAGCTTCGGGTGTTACGTATTCTGGTCAGCTGTTCGGGACAACTATAGTCAACTGGTCAGCCGCGGTTCGGGTGCGTTCGACGTGCCAGATTTTGGTTCAGTTCGAGTTGGTTAGTCAACGGTCAAACTCGGTCAACTGAGGTCAAACTCAGTCAACACGAGACGCGGTAAAGATTTAATTGACGCGAAATTTCTGAAATTATTGTTATAGATTGTAGATTTTTAGATTACGCGAACCGAGCTCG
The DNA here is from genome assembly GCA_030545235.1 of Helianthus tuberosus. Taxonomy (NCBI): domain Eukaryota; kingdom Viridiplantae; phylum Streptophyta; class Magnoliopsida; order Asterales; family Asteraceae; genus Helianthus; species Helianthus tuberosus. The sequence goes on from CM060393.1 coordinate 153,737,531, forward strand.
AACCTTTAGCGATTATATACGTTTTATTCTTGGCGCTTTTTGAAAAAGAAACTATATATATTCGATAACATTGCGCCGAATTGTTGTTGAATTGTTGATTGAATTTTGAAATTAATCGACACTTTAGTTGTCGGGATCGTCCAAAAACAGAGGAAACTCTGCCCGTTTTCCGTTAAAACCGAAATACGAATGTATTTTATATCCTAAACACGACACTTATAAAAAATTCGAGTTTTCTTATAAGATCAAATATGAAGTGTATTACTTATTTTGGCGACGTTTACGAGTTAACGAAAACTCATATGAAATAAATGTTACCTACGTTTATTTTAAACCACTAACCCTCGAACCTTATTTTATTTATTTCAAACGCCCAAAATTTGGAAATATTTTATAAAATAACTATAATGTTTTATAGTTATTCCTAGCGTCAACTATTAGGAAATCGTATTTCAAAAGTCTAGTGTTCGGAAAATATATAACATAAATATAATTATTTATATTTATTTTGAGTGTCGCGACTTCGAATATTCTTATAAAATTATTCGTGACAAACGTCTAAACTAAACACGACACGTACCGCTATCCACCTACGTATTTCTATTCGCGACAACTAACACGACGCCGTAAGTATATTTATATTTAAATATATAAATACATAAATTCTAAACCAATTGAAAACTAAGTCGTTTCCAAGACTTAGTATTATCCCGATTATGAACGGTATCAAATAACCATAGATTGGTTATTCTAAGTCAACATAATACTACCTTAGAGTCGTTCAGTTAACGATTCGGTAGAGCTCGGACACGTAGTCTATCTACGTTGTCTTATGTAGAAACTTATAATTTATTCCTTGTTAGGAATGTCATAGTTTGCACGCTAGCTAAGTCACGTTCTTGGAACGGCACTACGGAATCACACTAAGCTAGTTTTGCACAGGAATATCCAGGTGAGTTCATAACCCCCACTTTTTACTGTTTTACATTTTTATAAATGTTTTCGGGGGTGGAAAGACATGCAAGTTTTTGCAAAAGTAAATAACTTTTCGATGAACGAAAACTCATATTTCTCAACCATGTTGCGAAGGGATTTCAAGGAAACTCGAATGGTTTACGAACAATTTATACAAACATACCGGTTTTACAAAACGTGCATGATTTTCATGACTAGTGACGAGAATGTCCTAGTTACAACAACGGGACTGGGTTGGCCTGCGTACGAAAAACGAGACAACTCAGTGAGATCATGTCCCCCTTTTCTTTCAACGTTTTGGTTTACAACTTTCGGAGGGAAATACATGTCAAACTTAGGTATGATTAAGTTATGGAATGAACTCTTAGATCATGTGAGCATAGGCTGTAACTGAGGTGCCATTAATCCTTTTGAGGACCAAGGAACAAAGGTTAGATCTAATGGGTACGGGCGAGCCCCACTCACGGTCCATGGGTGACCACTTAGAGTGCTGTTGTGTCCCAGTCGAGGTGATTCGACACTAAAAATTTTTTTTGCCTACACGGGTTGAGTACCTCCTATGTCGTCGCATATATTAATGTCCTCGCGAAACATTAATGATCAACATTTTCATAGACGCTTTACATACCAACTTACAACACTAAAACTTTCATATATTTTTAAGATTTATTTGACGCAAACTCACAAATACATGGATTTACGAACTTTGGTAACGTTTTCAACTTTTGTACAAGTAAGAGGACGAGTTGGTCCTGCTTACAAAGACTCTTTTTGGCTCGGCCCATTCTCTCTCGTGCAATGCACAAAGACTCTCGTGGGCTAGACTCACAGTTTTCAAATATCATGCCGAGAAAATGATTTTACTATATTTTCTCAACAACTTTTAAACCGGTTATAAAAAAAAAAAAGATTTATTTTAAATCTTTTCAAAACAAACTATGAACTCGCTCAACTTTATGTTCACTTTTTGCATGTTCTTTCTCAGGTTGCATTTTCAAAACTACGGAACGGTTGGAATAGAAAAACCCACGGGAATTCGAGTACTTGACGGCGTTCATTTTCTAGAAGTCTTAGCTTATTTGCTTCCGCTGTGCAATGAAGATACCGGTCCAGTCACGCCAACTCTGATATTTTCGGGGTGTGACATTTTTGGTTTCGGTCAACTGAAGTCAATGGCCAGGCCAAACGGTCATACTCGTTCGGGTCAGATTCGTTGTTCGGTAAAATTTTAAATGCCTTAAAGTTCATTATATTATTAGTGTTGATGTTATTTAGTCGCGGAACCGACTCTATGTATCGTGTAACAAAATGTTCATATATAATTTGTATCGAAAACATGTTATATGTAACATTGAATAATTGTTGAATTTTGACAATGTTATCGACAACTGGTATTGTCGGGATCGTCCACAAACAGAGGAAACTCTACCCGTTTTTCGTAAAAATCCACGAAACAATACGTATATAATTTCAAAACGATTTCTTTTATTTTGATTGGTTTTCTTTATAACCAAATCTCTAAATTAATAGCATAAATGCATAAATTCTTTTATGATAATTTTTTTATATATATCAAGACAATATAATATACGAATTCCAAATTTTGCAAAACATAAATATTAGGATTATATATTTTTAACCTAATAAATAATAACGAGTTCGCGATATTTTAAACATCTAGGATAAACACTCTCGTTCGTTCTCTTGAACTCCAGTTTACTCATGCACCATCGTTTGCCCATATAGGGTGACCTCGGTGTTCCATCCTCCAAATCTCTTACGCTCGTCAACACTTGGATAATCGGAAGACTTAGCAATTATGTGAGTATACTCGCAACCCCCTTTTTATGATTACCACTTTTGGGGTGTAACATGTTTATCTATTAAACTACACTTAAACTTATTCTTTATGCAATGCACGAAAACAATCCTTATACATGAATACTATGTTGTTATACTTGATGCTTATACGTGGACCATACTTATGTGATATGTTTTAGTCATTAGCTTTCACAAGCCTCCATTTGACATGTATAGCGCTATAGGAGTAACGCACCGCCCGTAGACTAGTGGTCATGTTGAATTATATCATTTTGCGTAAACAGAGGGTTGACTAGAAATATTGCATGCCATGTTAGGTTGATCTTGTATAACTAAGTTGCCATGTGGATTCATTTTTAAACTTTTATACTTATACTTATTCATAAACTTGTATACTCGCCTTTGCTTTTGCATTGAATTGTATTTTAAACATGTTACAGGTTGAGGATTGACGATGTTATGAAAATGGACTAGCAAAGATGCCTAGATACTCACTTAGACGTTTAGGTTTAAAGTGTTGTATCAATTTTGTTATGTTATTTTTGAACAATGTTGTTATTTGAATTTCTTGTAATGTTTTGACAATTTGTTTATGAAATGAAACCGGTTGAATTAAATATTGTCACAAATAGTGTTATGAAGTCTCTTACAATCTCGAACTAGTCCCACTCCGATGATTCCGCCATTGGTTGGGGTGTGACAGATTGGTATCAGAGCCATAACTGTAGGGAATTAGAAAAAGTAGGAATGCTTTAACCTAGTCTATAGTTTTAGAGCTTTATTCTTACGTCTTGCTTGAAACTACTTGCATGCTACTCTATTTGCTTTTATTTATTCGCTTTGACGTTTTAAACATATTTGTCGCTTGTGTGTTAATACTTGACGTGCTATTCTTATGTGACAATACTTGTCTTATTATGTGTCGATACTTGATCTATTGACCTATTCTTTGTGTGTTATTCTTGACATGCCTTTTATGTGCTTATACTTGTTCGTTATTTCCTTTAACATACGCCTTTTTCCAAGGCATTTTACTCGATTTTTGTTAAACACGAAAGCACTCGTATTACACAAACGAGACGAGTTTACCAAAGTAGGCATGAAACCCACAATTTGGTAAACGACTCTCATCCCGCCTGATTCTATTTTCGCACGAAATTCACCATTAAGTTAGGAGTGAAATCCACATCTTAATGGAAATTTCAAATTTAAATTCTAGTGGACGCTCATCAACGTGTCGAAATTTAATTGACCCGACGAGTGCCAACTATACTTAGGGTACGAAGTCGTCAAGTTTGGGGTGAAACCCGCACCTTGTTGACTAGTCCCACTCCTTGATTTTTATAAATTCCGCCAAGTCTCGAATAGTCGATTGAATTGGAACATGTAATAACCGGAAGGGTAAATACCGTTAACCGATGTGTCTGCGAGAGTATTTCACCTATTAGGCCAAAACATGCTCTCAAATTCAAAAGACTCTTCGACCACTTTGGTTAGTCAACGTTCCGTTTTGGAACCATCCGAGTTTCCTTTTATCAAACTCACGCTTTATTATTTTCGATCTTTTGTCAATTTTGAACCATCTTTGAGATTTCATTTTTGCGCACACATCATACTATTACTTTCATACGATTATACATTATTAGCATGCATAATTTCACGTAATTTTATTTACACTTTTGTAACAACGAGTGGAGACATATCATTAAGATAGGAGTGATTTCCTTACCTTGACGATTAACTCCGCTTCTTTTCTCATTTTACAACGACCTCACCAACAGATTAGGGGTGATTCCCTTACCTAGGTGATCATTACCGATACTTTCTTTTAATAGACTATATTATGTAAACACGATCATGTTTATATCTAAATCGCTTATCATTAGTCAAATCTCTAATTATATCAAAATGCATTGATTATATAAACGAACTTCTTATCTTACAATCTATTTTTATATAGCTCTCACACACAAAATTCGTAATTTTTCCGTAAACGCTTATTTCTCGACATTCAAAACCTTACGGAATGCTACTCACCAACTTAGTCAGTCTAATAAATCCATTGCCCACAAAATTTCGTATCTCCCACGTAATTATTAAAACGCACTCATCTTGCATCATTATACTAAAGATTGTTATTTTTCAATTGATAATCAAACCAACTTTTCATACAAAATATTACAAATATTATCCGATCGTTTATCAAAACTCCTTTCAAGATCAACAAAAACATTTTATTAAGGACACCTTTCACGATCACTAAGTTCATATCCCAAATTATTTTTTTCTAAGGATCAACTTTTTCACAAGAATCTAGAAACTTCAAAAATTTTCTATTACAAAGTTACTTAAAATGATGCGAACTTGTTAATCCCTAGAATTTTTCAAAACCTCACTCGATACGCCAATTAAATTCAAAACACGTGGGCAAGGAAACTTCATAAGGACCGACAAAATTTCAACTTATGTAAATTCTTTTTAAAACCGTAGTAGCATTTCCATTATTTTTACAAAGTACGTTTCACGTAACCAATAGCTGTTTTATACTCCCTTACATTCACAAACTAGATTCTACATTCCATGACAACTCAATCTATCTTAACTTCATGTTTTGCGCAAACAACTATATATGCATATCATTCTACACGTTTTAGTCACAACAATCTCACGCGCGTCACTCGTTCTTTTTTCTTTCATACTCAAAACTTTTAGTCTTTTACGCGTATAAACTCGTGTATTTCGATTTATACTATAAACAAAATCATTATTTCCTACATCCATACTTATGCATTTTATGCCTTCACGTATGTTCACACTTACACACTTATGTTATACTCATGATCCAAAATTCATACGTTTTACGTTCATACATACACTTACAATTATACATTTACGTTGTACTTATATTCATGTTGTACACATGTTTTATACTCACTTTCATACACGTTATGCTTATACTTGTGCTCACACTCTTGTCTTACGTTTTGTGTTTATGCTTACATGCGTATTCATATTTAAACTTATACTATGCTCATGCTTTTTACTCAAAAATTTATACTTTCGCACCTAGACGCGAGCGAAACCCGAGGGATTCGTTTACGATTGGTCCTATACTATTTGGAACACAAACATGATTATGTGTTACATATCTATACACACGCAATCTTATTTTCAGAATTTATGTATACCTTGATTCATACGCAACTAGTACAAGCTATGTGAATCATGCGACAATTGGTATAATCACGGGTGCACACGGGATTATAGTAATGGGCGTATGAGAATCATAGAGTGTACTACTGCGTATGGAAAGACACGGTACGTAACATGACACCTAATACGAGACAGACGTAATATGGTCAAAACATGGTGGATACGCCGCTGGTATTCCTATATATAAGTGTTTTCACCATGTTACCAAACTTTTGTAAAACGTGCCATGAGAAATTCAGTGTTTTGTAGACCTTTTGGACCTACTACAAACTTTAAACAACTCACAAACGCATTATATCCGATTATCCACGACGAGACCTCATTATTAACACGCTACTTTCGTCTATCCGTTACTTATGCTATTCTTATAATCATAATCGTTTATTAGATCAATCGTTCACCCTTATACCTCGATTATTCTTCGTTGTCTCAACTCCAAAGCCTCAATTTTAAACAATCCTCTTCGGTTTGCCAAAAACCCTTTCGAGACTCCCTCTTGAATAAATTTCGGGACGAAATTTCCTAAAGGAGTGGAGACTGTAACGCTCCGCGCTTTCATAACTTTCCTATTTAGAAATCGAATCAAAAAAATCTATTTTTAGAAGCTTGGCTCTTTTAAAATTATAATCTGTTGAGTCGTCGAAAAATCTTTTATCTTTAATTTAATTCATTATAAATATGATTATTTATTCTTTTTTTAAAAATTAATTAAACTAACTACTTTTGTAAATTTAAAACTTTTGTTTTAATCTAGTTAGTCTCGCTAGAATTTAAAGTTAGAAAAAAAATACAACTAACCAAGTTAATCTAGCTACTTAATTAACTACTCAAAGTTGAGGGACTAATTGTGTAATTACTTGAAGGTATAATATGGTACCCAAAACTGTAACTATAAACTCACACCACACACACAAATACACGCACACCAGCTCCACACTCTGTCTCTCTCAGTTTTCCCTCCCAAACACAACCTTATCAAACCTTCATCTTCTTCAATTGCCTTTTGGTTCTTTAAACCCTAATCTAATTACACACATACATAACAGACACACCACGACACAGTCAAACACCCCTGCTCTCCCTTGTTTTCCTTGACCGGCGAACAAGCAACCACCAGCGTCGATGCCGGCGGTGGCCGGTGAAACCACTAGCGGTCCGTCTTCTTGGCGTGCGGCGGCGCAAATACAGACAAGAGAAAGAGAGAGAGACGCGAGAAGAGAGAGATCGAGAGAGAGATGGTGACGACGGCAGAGGTTTGAGCGGCGGCGGTAGACGGAACTTGGCGGCGGAACTGGGCGGCGACGGTGGTGCTGTTCTCCGACCACTTCAATCGGTAACCTCTCGTCTCCTTTTTCTTTCATTTTTGTTTCTATTGCTTTCTTTAGATCTGGTAGAAGATGATATGATTCTGATTCCGGTTCACGTCAGTGGTGTGGTTCAGGTTTGGGTCTCGTTCTCGGATTCGGGTTCGGTCAAAGCCGTCAACCGACTCAGTTTTGATGCTCGGCTCAACATCAGTCGTGGGTTTCTATTTGGTTCAAGTTAGATGAGCTTTGGTTTAGATTCGGGTTTTTGTTTTCGGGTTATTTTTGGTTTCGGTCAACAGAAGTCAATGGCTAGGGCCAAACGGTCATACTCGTTCGGGTCAGATTGGTTGTTCGGTAAAATTTTAAACGCCTTAAAGTTCATTATATTATTAGTGTTGATGTTATTTAGTTGCGGAACCGACTCTATGTATCGTGCAACAAAATGTTCATATATAATTTGTATCGACAACATGTTATATGTAACATTGAATAATTGTTGAATTTTGACAATGTTATCGACAATTGGTATTGTCGGGATCGTCCAAAAACAGAGGAAACTCTGCCCGTTTTTTCGTAAAAATCCATGAAACAATACGTATATAATTTCAAAATGATTTCTTTTATTTTGATTCGTTTTCTTTATAACCAAATCTCTAAATTAATAGCATAAATGCATAAATTCTTTTATAATAATTTTTTTATATATATCAAGACAATATAATATACGAATTCCAAATTTTGCAAAACATAAATATTAGGATTATTTATTTTTAACCTAATAAATAATAACGAGTTCGCGATATTTTAAACATCTAGGATAAACACTCTCGTTCGTTCTCTTGAACTCCCGTTTACTCATGCACCATCGTTTGCCCATATAGGGTGACCTCGGTGTTCCATCCTCCAAATCTCTTACGCTCGTCAACACTTGGATAATCGGAAGACTTAGCATTTATGTGAGTATACTTGCAACCCCCTTTTTATGATTACCACTTTTGGGGTGTAACATGTTTATCTATTAAACTACACTTAAACTTATCCTTTATGCAATGCACGAAAACAATCCTTATACATGAATACTATGTTGTTATACTTGATGCATATACGTGGACCGTACTTATGTGATATGTTTTAGTCATTAGCTTTCACGAGCCTCCATTTGACATGTATAGTGCTATAGGAGTAACGCACCGCCCGTAGACTAGTGGTCAAGTTGAATTATATCATTTTGCGTAAACAGAGGGTTGACTAGAAATATTGCATGCCATGTTAGGTTGATCTTGTATAAACTAAGTTGCCATGTGGATTCGTTTTTAAACTTTTATACTTATACTTATTCATAAACTTGTATACTCGCCTTTGCTTTTGCATTGAATTGTATTGTATTTTAAACATGTTACAGGTTGAGGATTGATGATGCTATGAAAATGGACTAGCAAAGATGCCTAGATACTCACTTAGACGTTTAGGTTTAAAGTGTTGTATCAATTTTGTTATGTTATGATTGAACAATGTTGTTATTTGAATTTCTTGTAATGTTTTGACAATTTGTTTATGAAATGAAATCGGTTGAATTAAATATTGTCACATATAGTGTTATGAAGTCTCTTACAATCTCGAACTAGTCCCACTCCGATGATTCCGCCATTGGTTGGGGTGTGACACATCTATCAAACCAACCAAATGAATTTTCAGTCGATGCATACCAAAAAAAGCAGTAAACGTTTGGAGTTATTTAAACGTGTAACGTGCATATAAATACTTATGGTTAATGAAGCATGCGACGTTTCCAAACAATGTGGCATCCAAACAAATGGCCTCTTCATCCTTTAAAAAACCTTCTGAACTCCAATCAGCATCCAATAAGACAGGGTATGTATACACCTCATTTTTGTTCTTTTCATTTCGTTCAAACAACTCACTATTTGTTACAATTTCTCCAAAGCAATCACCAAAGCAATTCAGGCATGTGTTTTCATCGAATATACGTGCAAGCATGAACAATCACCAAAGCATATGGAAAAGGTGAACTTGACTTCACTAGGGATGAGATTTTTTACCGAAATACCGGTACCGTACCGATGCCGTACCGTACCGATCATAAACGGTACCGGTATCGGTAATAGATTTTTCGAAATTCGGTATCGGTAAAAAACGGTATCGGTAACGGTATTTTTCGGTAAATACCGGTATTAATACCGAATTTAATAATCATCGGTAAAAAGAATGGAATCCATTGAAGTAATTTAATTTTTTAGTGGTTTGGTTATAAATTATCAATATATCTTTTCTTATTTTTAGATTTTTAATATCTTTGTGTTTGGTTGTGTAAGGAGACGACGCTATTGTTGAAGAAACCCCTTTTGTTAAACTTGATGGTGACTCGGAATTGGGTACAAGTCGAACCCATGGATGTTTAATATGTTTACCTTTTTACATTGCTCTATATATTACTCTAGTTCAGTTAATAATGGATGGATGGGTTGCACATAATATTTTTTTAGGTAAAACAACGGATGACACTAAAGCGGTACCAATGTGGTAAAGTACCGAAATACCGGTACCGATACCGGTACCGTACCGGTACCAAATCTATAAATGCGGTACGGTAATCGGTATCCATATTTCCTCAATTTCGGTAACGGTATTTACGGTATCGGTACCGGTACGGTACCGGTATCATACCGATCTCATCCCTAGACTTCACCATTAGAGGAAGAAGCTATATCAATCGCAGAGGAACATGGCGATCGTGGTACATCCCCATCCACGTACTCATTTGCTTTCTTATTCGCCTCGCTGTTCGTATTGTTATATTCTAAACTCAACATTCCACCATTTTCACATGAATATGTAGGATCTGTGCATATTTTAAACGAATAATCAATCATTTTAACAAAATGAGTAAAATGCTAGTTATTCGGAATGACAATCAGATGACACGTGATTTGGGTATAACTTCAAGTCACGAAGATCACTCTTCAGTAGTTGATCATGACGACCGTAATAAAACGGAACATAATCTCAGATTGTCTTGAGAAGTGCTTTTATCATGTGTCATATGTTGGACATAATATATGGATGGAAAGCCCGCATAGATGGTAGCAATCCTTGCAAGTCCTATAAATTCGCATAAACATACATTCATTTCATAACCTCCTCCTATAAATCAACCACAACTCACCACCCATAAAACATTATCCCTACCCCTTCACAAACCACAATATACTCAGACTCATACTACCTACCCTCCCCTGAGGAAAAGTTTTCCCGACGACTCAACCGGTCGTCATGATCAACTACTGCAGAGTTATCTTCGTGACCTGAAGTTGTAGCCAAATCTTCGATATCTTCCAAGATCAAATTTCTTCATTTCCCATGATTATGAAACCTCGTTTCTTGAGGTGGTGTTCTTTCATGTTTCCCTGCGACATCAAAATACAGAGCTTCATCCTTATTTATGTAAATTCGCACAAACAAGCATGCTTTGAATGAGTCTAGAACACTCGTAATCCTCAACCGGCTTTGAAACCATACGGAATCTATGAAGAAACTGTTCGATTTCACGGTGAATGGAGAAGTTAGCGACGTAGAAAACTTCGTCGTTAATTTGAAGGCTCACAAATTTCAATATCATTTTGTCATCGACCAATTGCTCGAAATCCCTTTCGTTTTTTTTTAAATCAGTTTAATTCAAAACCGCACCTACAAATGTTGTTCAGTACTTTTGTGATAAATATAATGTTCATCTTCGTTATCCTTTGCTTTCTACAATTCAACGAGGCACGGATGATAAATACAATGTTCATCTTCGTTATCCTTTGTCGACGACAAACTAGCTAGGACTAGACCCCTGAAGGCCAGCACCCTTGTCGTTCCGTATTTTCTCCTTTTCTAATTCTCAAAGAATCTCGTAACGTATTCTCTGTTTCTCTAAATCGTCTGTAAAATTTTGTTTCTCTAACCTGAGAAACGGAAGGGATTTCGAGCAGTTGGTCGATGACATGATAGATTCAAATAATTGACACGATCATATCCATTTTCAAGTATTAGACTAGATAGTCCAAGATGAAATATATTAAAACCATTCAAGCCCACCAGTCTACAATGTGTTATGGTGAGATTTTTAAAGTTTGCACAGTGGGAGAAAAGACCAGGACCCCTGTCAGTATTGTCATAATGCAATGAGACATAACTGAGATTTAAGCGGCGTGTTCCGATCAATGTTTATCGACATTGTTATAGGTGATGAAGAAACCCTAAAACGAAACATAGTCCCAGGTTGTCTAAAGAAGCGATTTTATCATGTGTCATGTGGTAACAACTACCAAGGGGATATTCAGATCTCTATTCGGTCATCTTTCCGAGCTTTTACACACGAATATGTGGTTCCAAATTTGCGGAGCATAGTCCCAGATTGTCTAAAGAAGCGCTTTTATCATGTGTCATGTGGTAACAACTACCAAGGGGATATTCAGATCTCTATTCGGTCATATTTCTGAACTTTTACACACGAATATGTGGTTCCCAATTTGCGGAACATAGTCCCAGATTATCTAAAGAAGCGCTTTTATCATGTGTCATGTGGTAACAACTACCAAGCGGATATTCAAATCTCTATTCGGTCTTCATGATCAACTACTGCAGAGTGATCTTCATGACCTGAAGTTCTATCCAAATATTGGATATCTTCTAAGATCAAATTTCTTCGTTTCCCATGATTATGAAACCTCATTTCGTGAGGTGGTGTTCTTTCATGTTTCCCCGCGACATCAAAATATAGAGCTTCATCCTTATTTCTGTAAATCGCACAAACAAGCATGCCTTGAACGAGTCTAGAACACTCGCAATCCTCAACCGGCTTTGAAATCGGACGGAATCTATGAAGAAACTGTTCGATTTCACGGTGAATGGAGAAGTTAGCGACGGAGAAAACTTCGTCGTTAATTTCAAGGCTCACAAATTTCAATATCATTTTGTCATCGACCAACTACTCGAAATCCCTTTCGTTTTATTACAGTCGTCATGATCAACTATTGCAGAGTCATCTTCATGACTTGAAGTTGTATCCAAATCTTCGATACCTTCCAAGATCAAATTTCTTCGTTTCCCATGATAATGAAACCTCGTTTCGTGAGGTGGCTATGGGAAATACAAACTGCAACACATGATAAGTTTAAACTTTATATTGTATGATTTGACCAGGAAAGGATTGGAGGTGATTTCTACTTTTAATAAGCTGTCACAGTTGTCAAATTCGTTGCGTGCAGTCATATTGTTGAGGCAACAACAGATAATGAACAAATTGTTGGACTTCTTGTTCCAAATGCAGCTGTAGGATCCGTACTTAAAGGGCTCCCTAAAATATGCAACCGAGACCGCCTTGTTAATTTTAATGAAGCAATGAAGATTGAATGTGCAAATCGCAACCGTTTTTTGACTACGGAAACGGTGGCTATGGGAAATAAAAACCGCAATCGTTTGTGACTACGGAAACACAAGTTTTCCTTTTGAGCTTGATGGATGTCCGTTATCTCAACGCCTCTCCTTACACTACTGATCTGGAATTGGAGAACCGTTGTTATTTTAGTGCTTCTCAATCAAATATTATTTATTAAAACATAACTGAAACAGTCGAAAAAAAACTAAACCAATCCAACATAGTTGAATTGATTGAAAAACCAGTGCGGTTTCCGTGAGCCTGAGGAACTTTTAGTAAGCTGTCATAGTTGTCAAATTCGTTGCTTGGATTCATATTGTTGAGACAACAATAGATAACGCACGGATGCCTAACGTACTGTTATTACATCCGAGATGATTCAAGTGAGTCCTATGAAGCAAGTGTCTGTCTATTTAATTGAGAGGAATCATTGCATTTCATCCCCGTTGAAAAAAGGAATCGATAAATTTTGACTACGGAAACGGTGGCTATGGGAAATACAAACCGCAACCGTTTATGACTATGGGAATGGTGGCTATGGGAAACACAAGTTTTCTTTCGCATCGTATAGGCCTATAAGATGAAGGTGTAGCTTCATTAAACCAAGAACAAATCCTATTTCAAAACACATGTAGACATCATGTAACAAAAACGTAATACATCAAAGGGCACAAGGCATCATCTTTTACCATACTGATGGATCATAATAAACGTGGATCAGAACAATGTCGATAAACGTTGATTAGAAACGCCACTTAAATCGGAGGATGAGTTGATTTGATTGTGAAATAGACACGAAGGATGAGATATCGTGTGACAACCCGAACATTCGAGGTCAGCGTCATTTAATCTTGTGATCCAAATCTTCCGTTATTTATTCCTTTACTTGTGCTGAACGTTTTGTGCTAGAATAGAACTTGTTAATATTAGATTAATACACATGGCAGTTGGGCCGAATATAACTAGGCTGTTTGCATTGTATTTCGACTAAATATACTTGGGTTGCTTACACCACATGCTTAACAAACAGATACATGATTTGGGCCGGTTACTAGTTGCACATGATGTGGTTCGGTATACACACACATTCGGAACTTTGAGTAATTATGTTTGGGCCTGGGGGAGCCCAAGTGGGTCTTGTATTAGGGGGCCGGATTTTGACTTGGCAATTATACATACATAAGTTACGTAATATGATAACACAATCCTACTACAAACCCTAGACTCCCATAACCGCACACGGCAGTGGTAGACCCCCCACCCCCCTGTTCGAGATATCACCTTGAGCAGTCAAGTTTCTGGTTAGTGGTTCGTACATGTTGATCTTCATGTTTGTATGGTATTGTTCATGTGTGAAATCTTTTATTCGACATATATATATATATATATATATATATATATATAGGGTAGGGTTTCAGCGTGAACAACCTCCCAAGAGTGAACTGCGTGAACAGATCTGGACCCTTGATTTCCTTTTTAGTTGTTAAGGGCAGGATTGTAATTATATAAAAAATAGATTTAAATCATTATTTTAATAATTGAATTAAGTTACAATTTTCCTATTTTAAATTCATTATCCACATTATGTTTTATTTATTAATAAGATAATTATCAAAACAAACAACAAATCACCAGATTTCAATTTTAATTTTTATTTCAGATTTCATCACCAGAATTCAAATTTTGATTTTAAGATCCACGTAACCTTCATATTTCAACGGTATACACATGTGTACTTGGATATAAATAGAATAGTACACATGTGTACTCAGCATCGTACATATGTGTAATTAGCTACATAATACATACATAGAAACAATACCTGTAAACTATTTTATATTTAATAAATTACAAGTTCCATAATGTTTTCCAAACCAAACAAAAAAAACATATAATTACAAGTTCCAGTTTCGTAAAAACAATAAACCCAACATAATCGAAAAAACAAAAAAAAACATAATCTTTTACAACTATTCGCCACGTTGTATGCTGAATCATTCTTATCGACCAAGCAAACAAACATATGTGAATCATCCTTATCGACCTCATACGTGAATTATCCTTATCGACCTTCCATCTCCACTTTTCTCGTTAACGACATCTCCTATAATAGCAAAAAAATAAAACTCAGCAGCTAATACTTTGCATAATTCACAAGTGTACATCAACAACCTTACACATTCAATACACAACAAATTCTGAGATATCACAAAACAGACGCTATACACATGTGTACATCGCGTTAAAATCAGAATACACATGTGTACATCGCATTAAAAACAGAGCAAAATCAGAACACACATGTGTACATCGCGTTAAAACCAGAGCAAAATCAAAAAATTGAGCAAAAAAAAAAAAAAAAAAAAAACTCAGCAACTACTACTTTGCATAATTCACAAGTGTACATCAACAACTTTACACATTCAATACACAAAAAAACTGAGATATCACAAAAAACAGACGCTATACACATGTGTACATCGCATTAAAAACAGAACAAAATCAGAATACACATGTGTACATCGCATTAAAAACATATCAAAATAAAAAAATACACGTGTGTACATCGCATTAATAACAATCTTCAGAACTTCATAACAATCTTCAGATTCTCCATCAAACAATAATAATTTTCAACATCAAAACAAAGAAAAATTGCAAACTTTTTTTTTCAATAATCAAACTCATAAAAATCTTCAGAACCTCAATCAAACAATAACAATAATAATTTTCAAACATCAAAAACAATAAAAAATTACAAACTTCATACCTGGATGGAAATTAGATCTGGACCACCGTTTTATCGCCGACGATAAACATCAGATCTGGCTTCGACTCCGGCGAAAAACATCAGATCCGTAAAAAATTAGCCTGATTTCTTCGATTCCAGTGATAAACATCAGATATGGCTTCGATTCTGGCGATAAAACGGCTGTGAAAAACATCAGATCTAGACCACCGTCGAAGCCTGATTTATGGAGCAGTGGATTGAAGATCCGACTTTGAAATTGTGTTCTCTTCCGGATATGGATAGTAATCGGCATAATTGTTCTTGGTTTAGGATGAATTTTGCTGATGAAGAAGAGGAAGTGAGAGAGGACAGTCGGCGGCACAAGAACAAGAGGGAGTTCTAAATGGAAATGTATGGGTTGTTGAGGTTATGAAATCGTGGGTTCTTGAATATGGAGCAGTGGAATGAAGATCCGATTTTGAAATTGTGTTCTCTTCCGGATATGGATAGTAATCGACATAATTGTTCTTGGTTTGGGATGCATTTTCTGATGAAGAATAGGAAGTGAGAGAGGACAGCCGACGGCAGTGTGTTTGTATCAAGAAGGAGAGAAATCGAGAAGGAGAAAGACAAAAATAATAGATCTGATTTGATGAGATTTTAATATAATGGAAACAATTTAGGTTTCTATTTGAATTCTTTTGGTTGTGTAATTACATGTATACCCTTTTGTATTTAATCAAATGAAAAAAAACTAATCAAATAATTACCATCATGCCACTCACATTAATCTCAAGATCATAAAAATTAAGGGCCCAGATCAGTTCACTCTTGGTATTTTGTTCACGTTTGAACCTAATCCTATATATATATATATATATATATATATATGTATGTATTTGTGTTATGTTTTGCAATTTGTGATTCTGAGGATAAGATGTCTGATTTAATGTGTCATGTTAATGTATATAGCTCTAGTCATGATGATGTGCATGATTGATTAATATAATTGGGATGGTCTAGATGATTGTGTTTATTGATAAAAGATTGTTTGTTAATCATATGAGTTCTAGGGAATTGATATATGTCAGTAGCATTTGATCGGTCCAATATAGTGAAGGTATATGGCATGATAAAAATTATTAACCTTGAATTTAGAAGTGGAGGCCATGTGAAACCTAATCAAGAAGTATACATATTTTGATAGTATTGTCAGTAGCATACCATGTGCAATAAATGAGGAGATGATGTGTTGATTTGGGAAATGGAAATTAGTGAAAGTGGCGGCCCTATTCTGGGATTGTATGCATAATATAATTTAGTGCAAAGACTAAGAATGATAATGATGAATTAAAGTAGGATTGCTATTAGTCTTGGCGATCAGTAGGGCAAGGGAATAGGGTCTCGACGAAACACTGTCTGTTTCGTCACAAAGCACCCCGATGAAACCTTGTATGTTTCGTCGCCAAAGCATCTTGACGAAACTTTGGGGGTTTCGTCAGTTGAGGTTTCGTCGCCCAAAAGTTGTTTCACAACCTGTGGTTTGAACTTGTATTCTATGATCTGATCGATGTGTGACAAAACTTTGTTACTGTTATTGTTGCTAGTGACACAAACCCGGGCAGAGGAAACATAATCTAATTGTTATGTGTAATGCAAGTAATTGTAGCACCATTATGAAATGTACATGGTACTTGTTGAGTTGTATGAACTTGAACAGTTGTAACGTTGTCTGAATGCACACTATGAATGCAAATTTTACGTGAATCAAGCAGATGTAAACTAATTACGTAAACATGAATATCATAGGCTGTGATTGTCTAAGTGTGCACAAGTAGCTTATCGTACCGAGCAAAACAAGGTGAGTTCACTACTCTTTTCCAAGCATGCATCCCGGGGAGGGATATCGGGTAACGTTCCAGGGAGGAATGCCAGGTTAATGGGATGTTTGTTATTACTCAGTTTCTATCATATAAGACCCCTTACATCTACCGATTGTTGCCGGGAAGGCAACGAGGTATTTAGTTGATAGCGCTATTAGGTTTGGCACCCTCACACCGGGCTGGAATGGACGGGCGTGAACTAATTACCTTGACCACTTGACCAATGCTTTGATAGAGGCATTGGGGTTTGGGCAAACACATCTTGTAGCCACATACGGTAATCGAGTTAATAACAACATCAAAACATAACGTTGAACTGTTTTAAACACATATCTGGTAACTAAACGCGTTAACAAAAATTTGAACTCACCAGCGTCGTCTAACACACTTGTCTGCATGCTTGCAGGTCGTTAGATTTCTTGACATGGACTTGCTATCTGGGAGTGCTGGAGTGGTCATGGATCGAGGCTCTTGGATACATTTGATACACTGGTTTTGAACACTTGTCATGAAACAGTTGTTTAACAATTTACTATATGCTTCCGCTGAACATCTCTTTTGGTTTAAACTTATGATTTGGATTTGTATTTGGCAATTAATGAAATGTTTTATTTAAATACTATACGTGGTTCAATGTGATTGGTGGCTTGGATCCTGGTACGTCACACATCCCGCAGTGTTCCCGCATGTGGTATTTTGGGGGTGTGACAGTTTTGTATTGCTTGACAAATTTCGGGATGAAATTTCTTTCAAGTTGGGGATGATGTGACAACCCGAAGATTCGAGGTCAGCGTCGTTTAATCTTGTGATCCAAATCTTCCGTTATTTATTCCTTTACTTGTGCTGAACGTTTTGTGCTAGAATAGAACTTGTTAATATTAGATTAATACACATGGCAGTTGGGCCGAATATAACTAGGCTGTTTGCATTGTATTTGGACTAAATATACTTGTGTTGCTTACACCACATGCTTAACAAACACATACATGATTTGGGTCGGTTACTAGTTGCACATGATGTGGTCCGGTATACACACACATTCGGAACTTTGAGTAATTATGTTTGGGCTGGGGGAGCCCAAGTGGGTCTTGTATTAGGGGGCCGGCTTTTGACTTGGCAATTATACATACATACGTTACGTAATATGATAACACAATCCTACTCCAAACCCTAGACTCCCATAACCGCAAACGGCAGTGGTAGACCCCCCACCCCCCTGTTCGAGATAGCACCTTGAGCAGTCAAGTTTCTGGTTAGTGGTTCGTACTTGTTGATCATCATGTTTGTGTGGTATTGTTCATGTGTGAAATCTTTTATTTGACACACACACACACACACACACACACACACACACATATATATATATATATATATATATATATATGTATTCGTGTTATGTTTTGCAATTGGTGATTCTGAGGATAAGATGTCTGATTTAATGTGTCATGTTAATGTATATAGCTCTAGTCATGATGATGTGCATGATTGATTTATATAATTGGGATGGTCTAGATGATTGTGTTTATTGATAAAAGATTGTTTGTTAATCATATGAGTTCTAGGAAATTGATATATATATCAGTAGCATTTGATCGGTCCAATATAGTGAAGGTATATGGCATGATAAAAATTATTAACCTTGAATTTAGAAGTGGAGGCCATGTGAAACCTAATCAAGAAGTATACATATTTTGATAGTATTGTCAGTAGCATACCATGTGCAATACATGAGGAGATGATGTGTTGATTTGGGAAATGCAAATTAGTGAAAGTGGCGGCCCTATTCTGGGATTGTATGCATAATATAATTTAGTGCAAAGACTAAGAATGATAATGATGAATTAAAGTAGGATTGCTGTTAGTCTTGGCGATCAGTAGGGCAAGGGAATAGGGTCTCGACGAAACACTGTGTGTTTCGTCACAAAGCACCCCGACGAAACCTTGTATGTTTCGTCGCCAAAGCATCTTGACGAAACTTTGGGGGTTTCGTCAGTTGAGGTTTCGTCGCCCAAAAGTTGTTTCACAACCTGTGGTTTGAACTTGTATTCTATGATCTGATAGATGTGTGACAAAACTTTGTTACTGTTATTATTGCTAGTGACACAAACCCGGGCAGAGGAAACATAATCTAATTGTTATGTGTAATGCAAGTAATTGTAGCACCATTATGAAATGTACATGATACTTGTCGAGTTGCATGAACTTGAACAGTTGTAACATTGTCTGAATGCACACTATGAATGCAAATTTTACGTGAATCAAGTAGATGTAAACTAATTATGTAAACATGAATATCATAGGCTGTGATTGTCTAAGTGTGCACAAGTAGCCTATCGTACCGAGCAAAACAAGGTGAGTTCACTACTCTTTTCCAAGCATGCATCCCGGGGAGGGATATCGGGTAACGTTCCAGGGAGGAATGCCAGGTTAATGGGATGTTTGTTATTACTCAGTTTCTATCATATAAGACCCCATACATCTACCGATTGTTGCCGGGAAGGCAACGAGGTATTTAGTTGATAGCGCTATTAGGTTTGGCACCCTCACACCGGGCTGGAATGGACGGGCGTGAACTAATTACCTTGACCACTTGACCAATGCTTTGATAGAGGCATTGGGGTTTGGGCAAACACATCTTGTAGCCACATACGGTAATCGAGTTAATAACAACATCAAAACATAACGTTGAACTGTTTTAAACACACATCTGGTAACTAAACGCGTTAACAAAACTTTGAACTCACCAGCGTCGTCTGACACACTTGTCTGCATGCTTGCAGGTCGTTAGATTTCTTGACATGGACTTGCTATCTGGGAGTGCTTGAGTGGTCATGGACCGAGGCTCTTGGATACATTTGATACACTGGTTTTGAACACTTGTCATGAAACAGTTGTTTAACAATTTACTATATGCTTCCGCTGAACATCTCTTTTGGTTTAAACTTATGATTTGGATTTGTATTTGGTAATTAATGAAATGTTTTATTTAAATACTATACGTGGTTCAATGTGATTGGTGGCTTGGATCCTGGTACGTCACACATCCCGCAGTGTTCCCGCATGTGGTATTTTGGGGGTGTGACAGTTTGGTATCAGAGCCACTGGTTATAGTGAACTAGGTTTTAAAACGATTTTATAAAACCAGACTATAACCGAACAACTTCGAAAATCGACCATGACACTCAGCTCCAGATTGCAAGGTTCGTCTTCTGTTTACTTTATGCATTACTTGTTTATTAGTCACACACTCACAGCTCGCATGAAACTACATACTAGACACTATGGTGATTTGACAGTGTGACACTACTCTTCGACTTTTGTGATTCGTAAACCTGTAACACCTTCTGTTGTACTATTTGATTTCCGGGGGAAACTTCTAGCGCAAGTTAAGAGGCACTGAGATAAGCATGCAAATTGCCTTATTATTATGGGTGCACACATAATAATAACGTGAGGTGCATGCAAGTCCCAGTGAGGCTTAACGAGGGTGAGAAGGGTTCTGCCCTATTGTGTGTAAACTTGGTAGTTGTAGACCTTAACGTGATACTCGACTTCTACCTCAACTCGACTCTTAAATTTGTTCTCTCTCCTTATATAGAATCATGAGTGGACGAGGACATGGACGTGGTCACATCGCGATGACCCAAGCTGAGCTGACAAACTTAATCAACACACGTGTGGCTGAGGCTTTGGCAGCCTACGAAGCTGGTACGATAAGTGCCAATTACCTTTTGTTCTTGTGTCGCGTACACAACTCATACCTCTATAATGTGTTTTCTTTTGTCCAATAGGTCAGCAAAACCAAAACAATTCACCTGCTTGTACATTCAAGATGTTCATGGATTGTAAGCCACAGACCTTCAATGGGACTGAAGGGGCTGTAGGACTCCTGCGATGGTTCGAGAAGGCATAATCAGTGTTTGCGATGTGTAACTATCCTGCTGGGGACAGAGTGAAGTATGCTACGGGCACACTCGAGGATGGTGCCCTGACATGGTGGAATGCCCGGGTTCAGCTGTTGGGCATCGAGGTGGCAAATGCCACTACCTAGGATGATTTTAAGGAGCTGATAAAGGAGGAGTATTGTCCTCGTGATGAGATACAGAAACTAGAGAATGAGTATTATGATCTGAAGATGGTGGGATCAGAGATTGAAGCGTACGCGAAATGGTTGCATGAGTTGGCGATCATGTGCCCGAACTTGTCCCGACCTCCGCATCGAAGAATAGAATTGTTCATCAAGGGATTAGCTCCACGGGTGAAGTGTTTGGTTACTACAGCAAACCTCAACAACTTAACTCAGATTATTCGTTTGGCTCATAAAATCACCGATGAGGAGGTGGAGAGTGGTTCTTTACCACCGCGTGTTTCTGCCACTACTGCTGCTACAACCACCGCTACTCCGCCTGCTAGTGATAACAAGCGGAAATGGAGCGATGCTGACAAGTCAACCAGTGTCAGCCAATCTCAGAAAAGGCCAGACAACAACAACAACCGCAGTTTCAGTCACTCGTCTTCAGTTAATCAGAATCAGGGCTCTTATGTTGGGAAGAAGCCGAAGTGCAACAAGTGTGGCTATCATCATTATGGGCAGTGTGTCCGGGCTTGCCGTAGGTGCGAGAAAGTGAGCCATGAGGCCAACGACTGTAGAGCCCCACAGCCAAAGCAACAGCAGCAACAAAATCAGCAGTATCAGATACAGCAAAGGCAGCAACCCCATCAGAACCAGGGTTTCAAGAAAGGGTGTTATCAGTGTGGGGATGAAGGCCACTTTAAGCGGGATTGCCCTCAGTTGAATCAGAATGCCAACGACAACAACCGCCAGAACAACAACAACGCTGGAAACAACAACAATGGCAACAATGGGGGCAACGGTGCTCGTGGAAGGGTATTCACGATCGGGGCTGGGGATGCTAGGAACGACGGCAATGTCGTGACTGGCACGTTTTCTGTGAACAAACTTATTGCTTCTATGTTATTTGATTCCGGTGCCGATTGGAGTTATGTGTCCCTAAAGTTTAGTCAGCGGTTAGGGTTAACTCCATCACCTTTAAAGGTTAAGCAAGTAGTAGAACTAGCTGATGGTAAAACGATAGAAGCTTCGCATGTCCTTTTTGGGTGTAAAGTAGATCTCGTGGGTCAAGTGTATGATATTGATCTCCTTCCTGTTACCCTTGGTAGTTTTGATATAGTAGTTGGTATGGATTGGCTGTCTAAACACCAAGCTGAGATTTTGTGTAAGGAAAAGATTGTACGTATCCCTCTCCCTGATGGAGAGCCATTGTTGGTTCAGGGGCATCGCAGTGGTGCGATGGTCGGTATTATTTCAGCTATGCAAGCGCAGAAATGTCTACGAAAGGGGTATCCTTCTATTTTGGCACTTGTTACTGACACTCCATCAGGAGAAAGAAAGATCGAGGATCTGCCAGTAGTACGTGAATTCGCCGATGTATTTCCTGAGGAGCTTCCTGGTTTACCTCCTCAATGTCAAGTGGGATTTCAGATCGAACTTGCACCAGGAGCAGCTCCAATTGCTCGTGCTCCTTACCGTTTGGCACCTGGAGAGTTGCAGGAGCTGTCTAAGCAGCTCCATGTGTCCCACCTCTTGAATATACTCTCGTATCCAGATCCCAATATTCAGTCTTACAGGTGAGTATACCTAGATGATATCTGTAAGGGGAATAAATTATGAAACCATATGAGCTCAGGTCAGAACTTCCGTTCAGCAGAGAACTTAGGTTTGTCTTTAGGTGTGTCCCCTTTAGAGGATCTTTTTTACAATAGCAATGCCTATCAATTTTATTGTTTCATCATTTTTGCTGAGGGCGGCGCTATATTTCAAGCAAGCAGAAAGGATTCTCCGGGGACTAGGCCATTGCTTCCGCAAAATCAGAAGTCCCGGGATAATACCACAGATATCACTAAGTATAAAGACCTAGTATCTCAGAAAGAGGGGTCCTTCAAACGAGATTTCAGGGGTTACCTATATATCCAAGTAGTGTTCCCCACGAAATAAGCAAGTTTGAATTTAGGTTTATATCCCGAAAAAGTTTACTAAATGTATAAAAATCTACCGACACATCCACAGTGAGATCGTTTAACACATTTTGACTTTCCAATTCTTTAGCGTACTGTAACTGTCTACTGATGTACTATCATTTCCTCTTTTTACACAAAAACTCAATTTTTGAATTTTATCATGTTTTTGACTTTTTCAAATTTTCAAATGTTTTTGGATTTTCTAACAATATTACTCCCCCTAAAATTCAAAATCATTTAAAGAAAATTTGACAACCAACACTGATAGCTTTGTCTCGCCATCCATTTTTTGCTTCAAGTGTCCTGATTTGCAGAAAATATAATGTACCCCCATGATTTACAACCCATTGATTTTCGACAGTTTGAAAACCGTTTTTCAATCTTGTGAAAGTAATCATGTTTGTTCAGCCGTGAGGGTTTCAGCGTATTCAATCAACACATATTAAAAACAAACATATTTTTTGTTTTTAAAATTTTTCAATTTTTAGGGTTTTAAAATATTGTTTATTTATGTACAGAAAAACAAATAAACTCCCTGTTTCAACCAACACAGGGTCCAGCAGCAGCCTCCTCCTCTTGTTGTGCCAGGCTACTCTGAGTTCCAAACTCACAATCTTCAAATTCCATGAGCACCTGCACAAACAAACTTCTCAATTACTTGAACAATTTAGCCCAGGTCTTTTGAACCTTAGGCATTTCAACACAATAATTTTCATTCAATGCTGGAAACTCTTTGTCATCTTTCACAAAAATCTTTTCAACTTTTACGTCAACTTTTTTATCTTTTTCAAGAATCACCTGTTTCTTTTCACTCCATGTTTGACCTTTAGGAGTACCACGTTTGTAAAAATGTGAATCTTTTTGAACACTTTGTTTTTGAACAACAATTTTTTGTTTCCAAAACTCTTGTGGTTTTGTCATATCAACAGTTGTTTTCCAACTTTGAGTTGTTCTGACTCTGGGTGTATGAGAATTCCAGGTCTGTCTAGAATCGAACCTATATGGGTTTGACTTCCAATTTTGATTCGAAGCAAACTTGTTTGTGTTGTACCTCCAAGTTTGTTTTGAATCAAATCTGGTTGACCTTTGTCTCACATTCTCAGATTTTTGTTTCTCAGCATCAATCTTCTTTATGTCAACATCCACAGGTTTCAGATTTGGACACTTACGAACAAGATGTCCTTTTTTATCACATTTAAAACATGTTCTCATAGACACATCTTTGAGCTGTGGTTGTTGCTTTTTCTTTTGAGCTAGGAACTCTTCAATAGACTGTTGTCTAAATTTGAGTTTTTCCTCTTCTTCAAAACTTTTTCCTTGAACAAAATTCATTTTTTTTCTGAAAATTAGGAGTTTCATTTCTTTTCCAACTTTGTTTCTTCTTATAACCCAACCCAGCCTTCATGTTTTTCTTCTTAAAACCAGGTTTGTTATAAAAAGTTTTGTGACCTTTACCAGCAAACTTTGAAATCTCAGACTTCTCAATCTCAACCATTTTGAAAACTTTATCAACCTTTTCTGAAATCACATTCTGAATAGGGAATACAACATCTAAGAACAATTTGTCCGATCCAATCATGGTATAAACCAATCCTTTTGAATCATCATTCAAACTTTTCTCGGATTTTGTATTTTTCAGATAACTATCATGAAGATTTCCTTCATCTTCATCCTGTGATTCAGATTTACCTGTATTAACCGACTCTTCTTTCAACACACTTTCAACTACTTTACCTACCACCTCTGAATCATGAGAATCATCAGATTTGGAATAAGTTATGTCAATGTTGTCTGGCAATTGGTCTACCATGTTGAAAGCTTTTTCGACCTTTTCATCATCATAAAATGTAAATTTTCCCGGTGGTGGAACTTGATGAAACTCTGAGCCAATGCCTTTCTTGTTTTGCTCAGACTCACCATCTCCCGGTTTTATATTGAAAATACGTTCAAGCACATATGACGAAACGTGATAACTCTTTAACTTGTTGTTATCCTGTTCTAGATCAGCAATCTGTCGCTTTAGCTTAGCAACATCCTCAATATAGGAATTAACAACATCTTGTTTTATTGAATACATTCGTTTAAGTTCTTTAGTTGTTTCAGAAAGATAATTCATTCTTGATTGAGCATATTTCATTTCATCTTTCACCTTTTCGTATGACTCTTTCATAATATGATATGCTAATTTCATTGAGTCATATTCTTTCTTCATTTCTAGACAAACAATTTCTTTTTGTGAACATTCTTCTGTCATTTTAGAAACATTTTCTTTCAAAACTTCATTTTCTGTTTCTAACTTTTTACATTTTTCTAAAAGTTTTTCATCATTTTCTTTCAAAACTTTTTCTTTTTCTAGCATTTCTTTGCATTTTTCTTTAAAAATGTTTTCAATTTTAGTGAATTCAAGATCTCTTGTTCTGAATTGCTCATCTTTTTCAGTACAGGCTCTGCACGGTTCCATGCATTTCTTGCACTGATCAATCGGTTTTAAGATTTCAGAATCAGAATGTACCTCAGTGATTGACACTTCAGTGTTTGATGCATTTGCCTCAGTTTGCTTCTGAACAGCATCATCTTGCTTTTCTTCAACACCGACTTCATCACCAACATTACCAGCTTCCAAATTCTCATTCTTTACTTCTTCTTCTTCTTCTTCTTTCTTCACCTCTTCTCCAATCTGCTGTTCTTCAGTAACAGCTTTCTTAACCTCTTCATTCACTTCAACTTCTTTACTTTTGATTTCCTTCACAACCTCAACTTCAACAGCTTCTGCTTTAACCTCTTCAGCAACCTTCTTCAGATTGTTCACCATTTCTTCAACATTCTTCTTCATTCTCTCTTCATCCCTTTTTCTTAGACACGATGTCATGGCATACCTGATCTCCTTTTCATGCCTTTTAGCATATGTGTCATCTTTTATCACATTTCTATAGTATTCAGCTCTCAAAGGAATTATGAGAAGAACTTCATCAAAGATTATGTCTTTCTTTGGAACAACTGGTTCTCCTTCTCTGTTGAAGTAACATTCTCTCTTCTTATCCCATCTTTTGCTGCTGACAGCAATCTCATACTCTTCCTGCATTTCATCCATTTTGTTCCACACAATATTTCTTTCTCTGTAGGTCTTTTCTTCCAGAATCTCTTCTCTGGTTTTCACTTTGATCTCAGTTGTATCTTTGTCTTTGTTTTCATCTTGAATCTTAGCAACAAAAACAAACTTTCTTTCCTCTGTTATAGCTTTGCCATGAGCTGTTTTTCGAATATTCTCCAAACGATCTTCTTCTGGACAGATTGAGCTCCAGTCAAAACCTTCATCATCTTGAATTACAAAACAAGCTCTTGATTTGGTTTTATCTTCAATCAATTTCGGCTCTTCTTTACTTCGATGGTAGATCGCTTTTTGATAATAATCATCGTTGAAAGGACGTTCATTTCCTTTAGAAACTTCAGAATTTCTGCATTCTCTTTTGAAATGACCCTTTTGCTTGCATCAGAAGCAGGTCACTTTGGATTTGTCAAATCCAAGCTTCGTTGACGGACCACCCAATGATTGCTTCCCGGTAATCTCCATGTATCTCTGAGCTCTTCGGATGCAGCTTGCTAAACACCAACGAATATCTATGAGCTCTATTTCTTCCGGATCAATCTGGTCGTAGTCTTCTTTAGTCAACTCTGAGTTTCCAATTTTGCCAGCTACAAGACCTTCATATGACTCCAGAACAGATGCAAGGAAACTCATTTGCTGCTTAGCTGCATTGATACTCATCGACGGAGAATTCTTCAGTTTCAAAGCAATGTTGCACAGAATTTCCTCAGTTTCATCAGAACTTGATTTAGAAGAAGAATGATATCCAGAATTGTAATTTGATGAAGTTGTTTGAGGTTCTTTCATCTTCTCTCCACTGAATGATGTCTTTGGTGAACCAACACCTTTCTCTGAAGGTACACTGCCTTTGTAGTATAGATCAACATTCTGTTGATGTGAAGAACCAGTCATCTTGCTTTGCTTTTGTAGCTCCAGATCATGACTCTCTATCTTTTCAAACAATGCATCAAGAGAAATCGTATCATATAAATCATCATTTTTCAAAATAAAAACAAACGTTTGCCACTGATCAGCTCGTGGTAACGCTTCAATCACTTTGTCGATAATTTCCTCTCTTGTTTTCACAATCTCAAACCTCTCAAGTTCAATTTTTAAATGACAAAATCTCTCAATCATTTGCCTCAATGTCTCTCCTTTTAAGCTATCAAATAGATCGAATTCTTTCTTTAGTAAAGCAATTTTGTTCTTTTTGATCTGTTTACCCCCTCAGCTTTAACTCGTAAAGCTTCCCAGACAGATTTCGAAGACCCATCATGATTAAGTAATGCAAAAATGTCATTTCTAATAGCCGACTGGATCAACGCAATCATTCTCTGTTCAGACAAGAATTCATTTTTGTCCTCAATGCCTAATTTCTTCAAAGGAATTTCCTCTCCTTTGTCATCTTTTGGTCTCTCGTATCCAAACTCTAGACAAAACCAGTTTTCATGAGCGTATGCTTTTGCCCAGTTAAGAAACCGTTCTTTCCACCAAGTATAATCTTCAATATTATCCAGCTTGGGTGGTTTGGAATAAGTCCCATAAAAATTGTCATGATTAATATTTTCATTGACCACTTTTGTGATTGACTTTGGTGTGACCGTTGATGTTTCGGAAGAATCGGATGTGAACGCGTTGAAAAACGTGTTGTAGAATTCTTCAGCCATGATGTAATCCTGAACAGATACAATCAAACAAATACAATCAGTATAAACAATATCAAATATTCTGAAACAGACTGACACTCGGTTGGTGTGAAATGATCTTGACTCAGAATTTCCACTTTCAAGTAAAATGAGACTTCAAGCGAAACAACAAGTTGAAGCGAAATCCCAAGTTGAAACTGAATATCAGCTTTCAAGCGAAATGCCTAGATTACCATTCAAGCGAGATAGCACTTCAAGCGGAAACTAATGAACTTTCAAGCGAAAACACTAATTCAAGCGAGATCAGTTCTAATTTCAAGCGAACATCAATTTGAAGCGAACTCAGCAAGGTTTTTTCAAGCGAAACACTGAATTCAAGCAAGATCAGGTCTAATTTCAAGCGAAACCAATGTGTTCGTTCAAGCAAAATGTCATTTTTGGTCCAATTTAGTCACTTTTAAGCTGAATTTTGATCTCAAACTTTCAAGGCTTTGTTATTAAACTGTTTTGCATGTTCGGTGAAAAACTCAAACCATTTTGACCGTAGAAACTTGTTCAAATTGAAAGAGAAGGTGTAGAATTCAGAAAATAGATGATATCAAGCTAAACTCTTCTTTCTGAGCTCTGATACCACTTGTAGGATCGTTGTTGGACCCAAACGAGTCGTTCAGAAAAGCTTGTAATCCGATTCAAAGGCGGAATCAGTGAAACGGACGTGGAAACAGCTTGATACTATTAAATCTATCACTAATATTGATTATAACATCAATTACAACCTGAACATATTTTGGCAGCACTTCGTTACAAATCCAGAAGTCGTACCAAATGAAATAACAAGTGCCCTATATATAGGTGAGAGGTTTCGCTTGAAATGGTTAAGTTCCTTTCAAGCAAACTCACAATGATCAGGTTTCGCTTGAACTCGTCCTTGATCCTTTCAAGCGAACTCAACACCTTAAACCTAAAAATCTGTTTCTCGAACCTTGGGCACTGATAATTCTATCCTATCCTATTACATGATACAAGACGAAGTCAATAGACGTAGTGCACTAACAAGTAGCATTTGATCAGTCCAATATAGTGAAGGTATATGGCATGATAAAAATTATTAACCTTGAATTTAGAAGTGGAGGCCATGTGAAACCTAATCAAGAAGTATACATATTTTGATAGTATTGTCAGTAGCATACCATGTGCAATAAATGAGGAGATGAAGTGTTGATTTGGGAAATGGAAATTAGTGAAAGTGGCGGCCCTATTCTGGTATTGTATGCATAATATAATTTAGTGCAAAGACTAAGAATGATAATGATGAATTAAAGTAGGATTGCTGTTAGTCTTGGCGATCAGTAGGGCAAGGGAATAGGGTCTCGACGAAACACTGTGTGTTTCGTCACAAAGCACCCCGACGAAACCTTGTATGTTTCGTCGCCAAAGCATCTTGACAAAACTTTGGGGGTTTCGTCAGTTGAGGTTTCGTCGCCCAAATGTTGTTTCACAACCTGTGGTTTGAACTTGTTTTCTATGATCTGATCGAGGTGTGACAAAACTTTGTTACTGTTATTGTTGCTAGTGACACAAACCCGGGCAGAGGAAACATAATCTAATTATTATGTGTAATGCAAGTAATTGTAGCACCATTATGAAATGTACATGATACTTGTTGAGTTGCATGAACTTGAACAGTTGTAACGTTGTCTGAATGCACACTATGAATGCAAATTTTACGTGAATCAAGCAGATGTAAACTAATTACGTAAACATGAATATCATAGGCTGTGATTGTCTAAGTGTGCACAAGTAGCTTATCGTACCGAGCAAAACAAGGTGAGTTCACTGCTCTTTTCCAAGCATGCATCCCGGGGAGGGATATCGGGTAACGTTCCAGGGAGGAATGCCAGGTTAATGGGATGTTTGTTATTACTCAGTTTCTATCATATAAGACCCCTTACATCTACCGATTGTTGCCGGGAAGGCAATGAGGTATTTAGTTGATAGCGCTATTAGGTTTGGCACCCTCACACCGGGCCGGAATGGACGGGCGTGAACTAATTACCTTGACCACTTGACCAATGCTTTGATAGAGGCATTGGGGTTTGGACAAACACATCTTGTAACCACATACGGTAATCGAGTTAATAACAACATCAAAACATAACGTTGAACTGTTTTAAACACACATCTGGTAACTAAACGCGTTAACAAAACTTTGAACTCACCAGCGTCGTCTGACACACTTGTCTGCATGCTTGCAGGTCGTTAGATTTCTTGACATGGACTTGCTATCTGGGAGTGCTGGAGTGGTCATGGATCGAGGCTCTTGGATACATTTGATACACTGGTTTTGAACACTTGTCATGAAACAGTTGTTTAAAAATTTACTATATGCTTCCGCTGAACATCTCTTTTGGTTTAAACTTATGATTTGGATTTGTATTTGGCAATTAATGAAATGTTTTATTTAAATACTATACATGGTTCAATGTGATTGGTGGCTTGGATCCTGGTACGTCACACATCCCGCAGTGTTCCCGCATGTGGTATTTTGGGGGTGTGACATATCAGCAGTTAGCTCGAAGAAGTTTCTATCGATTATTGATGATGTGGATTTCAGGATTTCATTTGCATACACTGTGGAGAACTTGTAACAAGAGAGTGTGATGGTGGGTTAATGGGGGGGGGGTTGATAGGACTATTTATGGTGCAGATCTTAGAGTGTAAAAGATAGCGGAGGATACAACAACGTATTGAAAACAATTGCCGATGGTGGTGATTTTGTATTCAAGAAAAGAAAAGGGATATAAATTGTTAGTAGTATCTTTTATAGAGAGACATTTAAGTACGGATCCTACAACTGTATTTGGAAATTGAAGGAAAAGGACTGTGATTCTGCTTTTTTGCAACTACAGGAGTTGTGTCTCTTTTCCTTTTTAGAATTCCTTTCGTTGAGATACCGTTGTCCAACTCAGCGTAGTTTTGATCTGAATTTGCTGATGCTTCTTTTAGTAGATAATTTGATGATGTTTTAGCACACAATATAAAGAAAAAGAATATTCACAATCTGATAACAATAGATGTTGTAAATCTGGGAGACGCCATTGATTCAAAGAAGAACCCATTGATTCTCTATACAATTTGGGATTATCTATGTTGTCATCGACCAATATGAATTTACGCAACGAATTCGACAATTGTGATAGATTATTAAAAGTTCCTTAGGCTCACGGCAATCACACTGGTAACAAACTGGTACTGCTGGCGGGTGTTCTGGAAATTGAAGGAAAAGGACTGTGATTTTGTTTTTCAATGGGGATGTAATGCAACGATTCCTCTCAATTGAATAGACCGACACTTGTTTCATATGACACATGATAAAAGCGCTTCTCTAGAAAATCTGGGATTATGTTCCGTTTTAGGGGTTCTTCATCGCCTGTAACAATGTCGATAAACGTTGATCGAAACACACCGCTTAAATCGGAGGATTAGTTGATTTGATTATGAAATAGATATGAAGGATGAGATATCGACAGTTAGCTTGAAGAAGTCCAACAATTCGTTCATTATCTGTTGTTGTCTCACCAAACCGATCACGAGCGACAGCTAACCTTCACGAGCGTCTTTTCACTCTCGGTGACTGCTCAGAGATGCATGTTCACAGAAGGTGCAAGATAATGGTGAGTGTCAGCTAACCTTCACCAGCCTTTCTTTAACATGATCCCTGCTGGTGCTAAACCTTTTCAAGCTTGTTTTCAATGGGGATATAATGCAATGATTCCTCTCAATTGAATAGGAAGACACTTGCTTCATATTACTCACTTAAATCATCTCGGATGTATTAACAGTACGGTTAGTGGATGCAAATTGCTAGGGTGTGAGCACGAGGATGACGAGAGAGATTTGAATGTTGTTTTTTGTCTCAATCATGCCTTTACACACATTGAGCTCTTTTCCATGCATTATATGCACATTTAGGGTATCAGCCTGCAATTTCTTTTGGAGGGTTCACCTATGGAAGTGTTTTGGTTGTTTAAGAGTTGATTTGATTGTGAAATAGATAAGAAGGATGAGATATTGGCAATTAGCTCGAAGAAGTTTCTCTCAATTATTGATGAAGTGGATTTCAGGATTTGATTTGCACAATCTGTGGAGAACTTGTTTGTGTTATATGACACATGATAAAAGCGCTTCTCTAGATAACCTGGTCACGTGAACGAAGAAGCAGCACTTTGGACATTTGTTGGTCTTCAAACATCTAGGAAACATTATTTGAGAATACCCCTGAATTTATCGAAGCTGTAGAATGAGATCCTCCACTGTTGGGTTATCATCTTTCAACCCCATATTCCCTAAAAAAAATTATCGATTCTGTTTTTCAATGGGGATGTAATGCCATGATTTCTCTCAATTGAATAGACAGACACTTGATTTCTCTTCGTTGAAGATCAGCTCCTGTTGGTCAAAGTGGATATGTTCCTTGGCCTGTATTTTGAACTTGACGCTACCAACAGTGTCTGAGCCTTTGACTTCAAGTGGCACGATCTTACCCGTGTCGGTCTTGACTGAATTACAATAAAAAACACACGCAAAGATTCAAGTAAATTGAAGCAAGTAAACTGAAGGATTAAATCAAAATTTGTGCAAATATTTATATAATGACGTTGATGTAGCAAATAGTTAAGGTTAAATGTGCTTTTGCTGCTAGACGCCTTCTCCTCCACTTTACCAGACCTATCTTCTCCGTCCGCCATTCCTAATTTGCTCTTATCCGCCATTTTTGAACTGTGATTTTTTTTTTGGGAAATGGGGTTGAAAGATGATAACCCAACAGTGTCCAAAGTGCTGCTTCTTTTGGTATCATCACATTTTTTGTATCATTTAAGACTAACTGTAATTTGAGTATAACTTTC
Source organism: Helianthus tuberosus (assembly GCA_030545235.1). NCBI lineage: Eukaryota > Viridiplantae > Streptophyta > Magnoliopsida > Asterales > Asteraceae > Helianthus > Helianthus tuberosus. Next base: position 153,770,578 of record CM060393.1, read on the forward strand.
TCTCTCAAACCCTTCTAAAAGTACAAAAAAATAAAGCATTAACAACTAACAAATATCGAAGAACAAAAGAAGAAAGTGTTCCTCTTTGTTACCAAGCATGTCATCTGAAACAATTAACAGGACATTGTTGTTCAACAGGATTTGCTTCCGGTGATCTCTGTTAAACTTCTTCGGGATTTTCTGTACATTCGAGTATTGCAGTTTTGAAAGATGACCGAATAAAGATCTGAATAACCGATATAGAAACAGCATTTTTCTGCACTGGATAATGAATATGAACATTGTATTTATCATGAAAGTAGTGAAGAACTAAGATAACAGCTCCGGTTTCATCAGGAAAACTAAAAGAACATAACAATATAAATTAGTCAAATATATCATGTAAATTGACAAAAACAAAAAAAACAAAAAAAGTAACTTATTATTGATAAATTAATAACACTAATATATATATGTTTTGTAAAAATAAAATAACTTTAAATCAACTTTAAATTAAATATGTTTTATAAAAAACAAATCTACAACATTTCAACAAAAAAACACAACCAAATACAATCAAACAACAAACCAACAACCTTTTTTTTCACCAAAACCCTACTTTTTGCCCAAAAATAAACTGCCAGACCAAAACGCCCCGCTTTGGCCAAAGCGGGGCGCTTCGGTACAAGGTCGCCGGACAGGAAGTGACATGCTCAGCCTTTGTCTGTTGACTTTAATACAAAGCGCCCCGCTTTGGCCATAGCGTTTGGGTGTGTGGATAGACCAAAGGGGTTGTGAATAGATTGGGCCTAAAAAAAGTCTAAGTGAGTGTGTCAGTGAACATAATAACTTGGTCTCAGTAGTACTCAACAGAAGCATGCCAAAAAAAGAAGCTGAAAAAGCATGGTTTGACTTTTCTTGATAAATCATTATTCAAGGTAAAGTGGTTATAATAAAATAATACAATGGCAAATAATGTTTTGAGTTTGGTCTTACTTTTGTTCTTTGATCCCCTCGATGGTAGTGAACAATTTAGGAAAGAGATATGAGATATGGATGAAATAAAACATGTTCTCTGTTGAATGTTATTTAGTAATAACTAGAAGTTTGATATATAAACCAAACTTAAAATAAAGATCCATGAAGTTTCAATAAAAAGTCTAAGTGAAATTTAGGCATTAAATCTAGACTTAATAGAATCATAATATATGAAATTTATAGTTTTACATGTAGTGTCGTGTGTACATATATATATATATATAGGGAGGGGCTCATGCGAGAACCACCCTTATTGTGAGAACCTTGAGAACCAATGTGAACACAACCTAAAATAGCTAAAAAAACCTAAAAAAAACCTAACCCCCACCCCCCCCCCCCCAAAAAAAAACCTAACCCCCCCCCCCCCCCCCCCAAAAAACCTAAACCCCCCCAAGCTAAAAAAAACCTAACCCCACCCCCCCCCCCCCCCAAAAAAAAAAACCTAAACCCCCCTCCCCCACCCCCCCCCCCCCCAAGCTAAAATGCTAAAAACTAAACCCCCAAAAAACCTAAAAAAATCTAAAAAAAAAAAAAAATCCAAAATTTTTTTTTGATTTTTTTAATATTTTTTAGGTTAAAATCGCTACTTTTCGAAGCAAAAAAAAAATTTTTTTTTTTAAAAAAAAAAAAAAATTTAAAAAAAAAAAATGTTTTTTTTTTGGTTCGAAAAGTAGCGATTTTAACCTAAAAAATATTAAAAAAATCAAAAAAAAAAATTTTGTGTGATTTTTAGCTATTTTTAGGCATTTTTTGTGTGTTCACATTGGTTCTCGCGGTTCTCGCAATAAGAGGTGGTTCTCGCATGATCTTCTCCCTATATATATATATATATATATATGTAAATTAAAGATTATATAAAACCATCACTTTTTTATATAATAAACTCATGAAATAAAATAGTTTATATATGGTACCCTGTTTTTTTACTGTCCTATCACTAACGTTCGCGTTTATCGAGTTGTATTGTGTGTGTGTACCGACAATTGTTTGAAAATTACCATCTTGCATAACATGTAAAAAAATACAGCTTTGCTAGGCATTATAGACGTGATCAATCGTTAATCAAGTCTAACGAACACAACAAATGAAAAACATGATTAATTAGAAGTACGGATGATGTCGTTGATTTATGAGTTGTCACATATTTAAGCTGAAATGCTTCACGACATTTTTCCTTTCTTCACAGTAAATCACCTGAAACATGTTTTAAAAACATTTGGTCAGCTAAAAATACTGGCGAGTGCATTCAATTTGTGCAATAGACACATTGTGATAATTTACAGCATTAAAAGTTTTTACATTTGTTTATATCTTAATTATCTGGCCAAGTTGTCACTCGGCCGGATCTGTGACTGTGGTCATACCACTATTTGGGTCCGTTCACCCAAAAGTGACGCTTGACAAGAATTGTATACAAAACCCCACGTACTGGCAGTAATTTAAGATTACAAAGACTAAATCACTGTAAGTATAACTAGAAATGCATTTAGGGTTTTGCAAAACAATTTAATAAAAAGAGAATGACTCACATTGTAGGTTTAGGTTGACAGAGCTTGCCTACTGGTTTATAGCTGGTAAACCTAATTAAATATATAATGCAAACGTATTAGTGTATTGACTCAATACAACATGAACGATAATCACGAGATCGAAACCCACAACGAATGACAAAGTATAGCCGGGTACCGGCAACACTTAAACATCCGTTGGATTGGTTTTAATCGATCGGATATAGTACCGTAGCAGTGATCGAGTTATTACCCTGATATCGTAGCAGGGTTTTGGGAATTTAGGGTGTAAATTGAAAGAAACAGATCAATGATCAGTGAGATGAATGAATTTTTACGTCGAAATATGAAAACTGACTCTGTCCCAGACTGAGGGCTTTATAGCCAACTTGGACCTGCCCCGCGCGTCGCGACAGATTCCTGGGATCCTTCCGCATGTCACCATAGGCGACCATCTAGCCTAGGGTAGCCTTGTGTCGAGTATAGCCTGGCCATGTGTCAAAATCGAGTTACACGCGTCCAGAACATCTGTTGCGCATCGCGGAAGATTTAGGGGACCCCCCCATGTGTAACATTTGTGTCTTTCAGTCTTTTTAAATAGTTTGTAATCAATGAAACATTTTGTTTGACAATCCAAGATTTGTATTATAACATGCGCCTTACATTATTTAGCAAAAGTCCATTTAAAAACCAAATCCGCAGAAAAGTACTGTAATCCTACGAAATGTACAGCATTCCGTAGAATGAGACAGTAATTGTCCAAAAACCCAAAAACCCAAAAATAAATATTATTTGTCATAAATAATATAACGGGTATTAAAAACGACACAAAATCCGCACTTAAATCTAATTGCGTTAAGTTGCACGGCTAGTTCGGTAAATTGCCTGACAGCAAAGCCGGTACCGGAACTGTATCAGAAATAATAAAATTTTTAATCCGAAAAGTTGGATTATTAATTTGGATGATAAAACATGTGCAAAAACAATTTTTGCCATGTATTTATTTAAACAAAACACAGTGTCAGTATTTAACCCGGTACAGGACCCGGACCAACTTTTTCACACGAACAACAAAATAAAAATTTTGGCGGATTAGTTTTACCTAGTGTCACACTACTTTAAAATATTAGGGCTTGAAACATTGTAGATATTTTTATATAAATTATAAAAGTTCATAAAGTTTATGTATTAAACTAGATTTTATAAAAAAAAAATGCAAACCCTTCTTCCCCATGCATATTCACGAAAATTGTGGGTCCCCCTATATGCCCACTCATTTCAATTGTGATGTGTTGGGAACTTGAGAGCATGCTTAGTGGAAGAACCTAGAGATAACAAAAACCTTCTCCACACTCCATCCATTTTCATAATTCCCAAAACCATCAACAATTACCATCTTCTTACATCTCTCTCTCTCTGAATCGGCTAAGACCAAACACCATCTTACATTACTTTTTTTTTTTCAAAATTCAAACTCAAGAACACTTACATACATGAAAATTTATGGATGATTCAAGAAGATTTCAAGACTTGAAGAAGCATTAGGAGCTCTAGGATAATCTTAGTTTCTCATCCTCATCCTTATTTTTTTCTAGCAAAAATTGTAAGAACTCTACACTAGTCTTATTTTTATTCTTGATTTTTAAGGAAAACAAGTTCATCATGAACCAAAATCAAAACAAAACCCACATGAAAAACACTATGAAAAAAACTAAAAATCATCATTTTTATCTTATGATTTTTCTTTGATTTTGAGATGAACTTGGAGAAATCTAGACTAGTAAACTTGAATCTTGGTTATTTTTGTTTAAAAATATGATCTACATACATGCATGTTGCATCAACCAAGATTCATAAACAAAGGTGATGAACATGAGTATGATGATTTAAATGATGAACATACATACTAGTAAAGTATGAGAATTCATTTAAATCCAAGAAAATAAATTTTTAAAAAATTTCTTGAATAAAGTTTGCATTTCTGGAAAGAATCAAAAGTATGAAATATGAGAGTAGGAAAAGTTTTAAACACATATTTGTGCTTGAAAGGACTATATGAGTCATCTAAAACAAGAATTTTAAATAAAATCTTGTTCTACGAATTTTTGGCAAAAACTAAGAATAAAGTTTCCTTTTTAGGAAAGTTAAGAACCATATCATGTTCATGGTACTTTTGTTGACAAATTATGATGAATATTGATACTTGATGATGTTTTATGTTGAAATAAATTGAACACAAGTTTTGTATAAACTAAGGAAAAATTCATATTTCAAACAAAACTATGGCGAAATTTTTATAAATCTTGTTATGTTCAAAAAGTTGTTAAATAAGGAAATTTGTAACTATGAAACTATTTGAAGTCTTTGAACATGGTTAAACAAATTTTTGGACAAAGTTATAAATCCATGTTTTATAAAGGATTTCTAAACAAAAAGTGACAAGTATATATTTTAGATAAAATATATACTTTCAAAAAGATTCATCAAGTATCATAAATGTATATATTTATATGTATAATATGTGTTAAGTTCTAGTAGGAATAAATACAAAATTTATACACATCTACAAAAAATTACAAAAATATATATTAACACTTGGGAAACAAAACTATAAAAATAGAATGCCTATGCTTGGACATAAACAAACAATCAGACAATTCAGACATTTTGGTCAATATGGACACTTTTGACAAATTCGGACAAAATAAAATATATGGCACGGATGAAATAAACGACATAAACAAGACGGATGACACGAATAAACCAAATCGACACTCACCTTATTTTTACTAGTATTATAAAAGTAACTTATATAAAATATTTATTAGTTTTAGTGAACCAAAATTGTGTTAAGTTATTAGTATTTTTAGAGTTAAATGCTTGGTTGGTCCCTGTGGTTTACAAAAATTGCAGACTTGGTCCTAGTGGTTTACTAATTACACGCGTGGTCCCAAAACTTGTCAAAAATGAACTCGGTTGGTCCCCAGCCCTAACCTCTGTTAAATTTCTCAGTTAACTATGTGTGAAATGACTATATTACCCTTGGACAATAAAAAAAAGACATACCCATCATCTTCTTCTCCACCATTTCCTCAAATCAACATGCAACACCCCACCCAATCACCACCTCCTCACCTCCGGAGGTGAATCAGCTGATTTGGCAAATCCAATCAATCAATCCATCCATCAATGGATCTACCATTTCCGATTCAACAACAACAATCACCATAACAACAACAATAACAAGTATGAAGATACCTTGTTGCACAGTGTGTCAAACAAGGTACAACGAACAAGATAGGGTTCCCTTGCTGCTTCAGTGTGGCCATGGTTTCTGCAAGGAGTGTTTATCTCGAATGTTCTCTTCAGCTTCTTCCGATACTTCTCTCTCGTGTCCACGCTGCCGCCATGTTTCCGTTGTTGGAAACTCCGTTCACGCGTTACGGAAGAATTACACGATTCTAGGGCTCATTTCATCTGCTTCGAGTGGCGATTTCACCGATGAAGATGAGGAGGATGAACAGTTGACGGTGGCGGTGGAGAGAGAACAGAGAGGGCAGAGAGAACGGTGTGAGACGAATTCTTTGAGTTCTAATGGTTTGATTGAGTTAGGGTTGCATGATTTGAGGGTTTTGAGGAGGTTTGGGGAGGATTTGGGGAAAAAGGGAGGTGTGGAGTCGTGGAGATGTGGATCGGGGCGGTGTCGGCACCGGGTGGCGGTGAAGAATCAGCTGAATCAGCTGCCGGAATTAATGGGTGTCGACGGAGGTGAGGAGGTGGTGATTGGGTGGGGGTGTTGCAGGTTGATTTGAGGAAATGGTGGAGAAGAAGATGATGGGTATGTCTTTTTTTTATTGTCCAAGGGTAATATAGTCATTTCACACATAGTTAACTGAGAAATTTAACAGAGGTTAGGGCTGGGGACCAACCGAGGTCATTTTTGACAAGTTTTGGGACCACGCGTGTAATTAGTAAACCACTAGGACCAAGTCTGCAATTTTTGTAAACCACAGGGACCAACCAAGCATTTAACTCGTATTTTTACTAGTAAGTATTAAATATGGGCTAATTATTTTTAAACCAAATTGGGCTAAAGCCCACTTTTGTAAGCCCATATGGACAAGCCCACTTTGTAAATTAAATTAGGACTAAGTCCATCTTTCTTAAATAAAATTGGGCTAGGCCCACTTTTACAAAAATATTGGACTAAAACCTACTTTTTAAATAAATTGGGCTAAAGCCCACATTTTTACAAGTATTTTGGGTTAAGACCACTTTAGTAAAAACTATTTTTGGGCTAGACCCACCCTTTACACCTCAATTTGGGCTTGACCTACTTTAAACAAATTTACTTAGACTAGGCCCATTCAAACTTAAACAATATATATCACATATATATATCACATATATATATATATATATATATATATATATATATATGCATACTTAAACAAAGAAAGCAAATGAATATAAATATGATAACGGATTCAAGATGGAAACTTGTACGATGAACGACTATAAACCTAAGTGTCTAATAAGGTTAGAACAGTTGTAGGTAGAGAAACAAACGAAGAATTTGAAATCAAAACGATATTTTCTTGGAACGCAAATTTGTGAGTACATAGTCCCCTCTTTTATGTTTTCAAATGTTTTTGGGTGATACATAAGTGCATGTTTTTATTTTCAAAGTCTATGGTTTACATAATAAACACGATGATTTCGATAATGTGAATGAACTTATTGGTGCGTTAGTTGATACCGCGAATGATATTCATTAACAATGATCAAGCCGACCAGTAGTATGTTATGGTACCATAGGATCTAACAAATCCCATTATCGGACTATCACCATGGATATGGTGGTAATGTGGGTAACGACAGAAACTGTTATTTTAACAAACCCTTTGGTGGTTTGTTAGTCGATATTAAAGAGGTCTTTTAAGGCCTATTAAAGAGCCCCTTTGGTGGTCTAGACGAGTCAAACACAGGTTTGAATGTATTCATTAAAGAATGACCAAAAGTTTTTCACAATTAAAACACGGACGATTGACGAATGGTTTGAAACACGGACGATTGACGAATGGTTTATAACACAGACGATTGACAAATGATTTATAACATGAAAGATTGAACAAAATGGTTTATAAGAATGACAAATGTTTTAGTCAAGATTCATGGCTACAAGATTTTTTTTATAAACCTTAACCAATATGTTTTAGTTGGTTAATCATATTGCAACAATTCAAACACTTTTGATACATGATTTTCACATATCGACTCTCGTAGATAGTCGAAGTGTTGCAATAGGTATACAAAGCCATGAATTTGACATACTCACAAAACCTATGTACTCGCCGGCTTTTTATGCTGACTTTCTTTTCAAATATGTTTCAGGGGCGGTTGTTGGATGGTTTGGTCATGCTTCACGTAGGATTTGGACGCGGGCTTTAGTAACTTAAAATAAGATGACTATGTTTGAACTTTGTTTCTGTTTAAATTAAGACAATGTAATATGCTTAATCTTTGAATCAAACTTCTAATATCATGTGTTGTGAAACAAATAAATTCTGTGACAATGACTCCCCGACGTTTCCTCCCCTGTTTTGTTGTTTTACGCGGTCGGGGTGTTATAGAAGAAGTTGGTATCAGAGCACATGGTTATAGGGAACTAGGTTATTAGTAATACTTTGACTTAAACTATAACCTTCCTAGGACCCTAACACAAGTTATCTTATGTTTAGATCTTAAAACAGTTCTATCACCTATCCTTAGGTGGTTACCAAAACAAGTACACAAATTTCAAATCCATTCTGAAAATCAATCATCTATCCTTAGATGATTTATTTTTTTAGGCTTAATGCCTTCAAAGTTTTCAAATCTCATCAAAGTTTGGGTTGTAATAATGTGAACACGTGCAATCTGAAAAGATGGATGCTTGTACCCTAAGTTTTCTGTCTAAGGCTAGAGTGTTCGTACAAATCCACTTATCGGACCAGTCACTCTTACCTAGGAACTCTTGGGGTGAATGTTCACTTATAGGCTAAAGCATGTCTTCGCGATACATTATAAAGACCCATTTACTTTGATTAGTCATTGTGTGTCATTTGTTGTTTTGAGTAACAAACAAATGACCACCTTCCTTATGTTTTGTCGATGTTTTCAATACCTTTTTCGATTATCCAATATCAATCTCACACATTTCCTTGTGTTTCCTTTTCTTATAGAATGCCTCCTCGACGTGATCAAACTCAAGATGCCGCAATGGCAGTCATGATCGCTCAGCAAATTGCTGTTGTACTCCTGAATCTTGTAACTCAGATTAACCAAGCAAACAACAATAACAATGCACCTGCTCCGTGCAACTTTAAGACATTCAATTCGGCTAAACCACTCAAATTTTCTGGGTCTGAAGGAGCTACTGGGTTCCTACAGTGGTTCGAGAGTCTAGAAAGCACGTTTCTACACGTTCAATGCCCAAATGAGCGAAAGGTTGAGTTTGCGTCAAGTGTGTTTCAGAAAAGGGCGCTTACATGGTGGAATGGTTTGATGAGAGATAGGGGTGCCGATGTGGCGATGGCACAGACTTGGGAAGAGCTTTGGGCTCTCATGATGAGGGAGTTCTGCCCCCGACACGAAATAAGGGCATTAGAAAGGGAGTTTGACGATCTTAAACAGGATGGGGGAGAACACTGTGCTTACACGGACCGTTATGAGGAGTTGAGTTTGCTCTGTCCTACCATGGTTACCCCATTGGATAAGGCAATTGAGAGGTACATCGATGGTCTGCCTGACTCCGTTCAAGACATTGTTACTGGAAGTAATCCTACCACTGTCCGTCAGGCGATTGAATTGGCTGCTACCCTGACTGAGTCTCAAGTCAGAAAGGGGAAATTATTTCATAAAGGCGATAAGAAACAAGCAGCCAAGATCACTCAGGGAAAAGAGAAGGCAAAGGGAAACAAAGCTGAGCCTTCGAAGAGGTCGAGGAAGCACAAGGCTTCCCATAATTTTGCAGTTGTTACACAACCCAACCCGAACACTCTGAACCAGCCAGCACAACCTCCAGCCAGGAAACCATATGCTGGTACTGCACCATTGTGCAATCGGTGCAATAGTCATCATCAGGCTCATCTTGTTTGTCGTCAATGTACAACATGTGGGAAACTTGGCCACACGGCCAATTTTTGTCTATCTACTCCTAACCAAGCTGCACAGAATCCTGGTCAACCTCAAGCTAATCCTGCTAGGCCTCCATTTCCACCCGGTTCATGCTACAATTGTGGCGAAATGGGTCACTTCAAGAACAACTGTCCGAAACTAGTGAACGCGAAAGCAAATCCAGCTCGTGGACGTGCGTTCAACATCAATGCCAACGAGGCTCATGCTGATAATGAAGTAGTCAACGGTACGTTCCTTGTTAACAATCAGCATGCTTATGTTCTTTTTGATTCTGGTGCTGATAGAAGTTTTGTATCACTAGCCTTTGAGTCTTTGCTTTCAATGCCTAGAACAAAACTAGGAAAGCCCTTATCTGTTGAAATTGCTAATGGTCAACCCCTTGGACTCGACTCTGACATTCGTAATTGCCAATTGAACCTCAATGATCACCTCTTTCCCATTGACCTCACGCCAATGCAACTTGGGAGTTTTGATGTTATAGTAGGAATGGATTGGTTAACCAAGCACCATGCTGAGGTGATTTGTTTTGACAAGGTTGTTCGTATACCTCTTTCATCTGGTGAAGTCATAGAGGTTCGTGGAGAGAAACCCGTTAGTAGCTTGAAGCTCAAGACCTGCACTCAAGCCCAAAAATACCTACGAAAGAAATATGTGGCCTTTTGGCACATATCATAGAGGAGAAGGCAAGAGCAAGAGTATTCAAGATATCCCCATTGTTCGGGATTATCCTGAGGTGTTTCCTGAAGAATTGCCTGGTTTACCTCCAGCACGTCAAGTTGAGTTCCGCATTGATCTGGTACCTGGTGCCAGCCCAGTTGCTAAATCACCTTACCATCTTGCACCGTCTGAAATGCAAGAGTTGTTAAAGCAACTTCAAGAGTTAGCTGACAAAGGATTCATCCATCCAGGCTTTTCACCTTGGGGCGCTCCAGTTCTATTCGTGAAGAAAAAGGATGGATCTTTTCGTATGTGTATCGATTATCGTGAGCTCAACAAACTCACGATCAAGAATCGATATCCCCTACCACAAATTGATGATCTTTTCAATCAACTGCAAGGTGCTTCTTGTTTTTCAAAGATCGATCTGCGTTCTGGGTATCATCAGCTTCGTGTACTCGAAGAAGATATTCCCAAGACTGCTTTCCGCACACGTTATGGCCACTATGAGTTCACTGTTATGCCTTTCGGTCTAACTAATGCTCCTACCATCTTCATGGACTTGATGAATAGGGTTTGTAAACCTTATTTGGACAAGTTCATTATCGTTTTCGTTGATGACATTTTGATTTATTCAAAGTCTTGAGCCGATCACGAACAACATCTTCGTCTAACAATGGAACTTCTAAAGAAGGAACAACTCTTTGCCAAGTTCTCCAAATGTGAATTTTGGCTTAAGGAAGTTTAGTTTTTGGGTCATATTGTCAACGACCAAGGTATACATGTGGATCCTTCCAAAATCACTACGATTAAGGATTGGAACACACCCACTACTCCCACAGAAGTTCGCTCTTTTCTTGGTCTTGCTGGATGTTACCGACGATTCATCGCAAACTTCTCCAAGATTGCGGTTCCTCTCATAGCCTTAACTCAAAAGAATAAACCTTTTGAGTGGGGACCCAAACAATAGGAAGCTTTTCAAACACTAAAACAAAAACTTTGTGATGCTCCTGTCTTATCTTTACCTGATGGCAATGATGATTTCATTGTCTATTGTGACACATCGAATTTAGGCCTTGGTTGTGTTCTCATGCAACGAGGTAAAGTCATAGCCTATGCGTCAAGATAATTATAAATCCACAAGAAGAATTACACAACTCATGATCTTGAGTTAGGTGCCGTAGTTTTTGCTCTCAAAATTTGGAGACACTACCTCTATGGTACGAAGTGTGTGGTTTTCACAGACCACAAAAGTCTCCAACACATATTTAATCAAAAGGAGCTAAACATGAGACAACGACGATGGGTTGAACTTCTAAACGACTATGATTGCGAAATTCGCTACCATCTTTGTAAGGCGAATGTTGTGGCCGATGCATTGACTCGTAAAGAGCATGTCAAGCTTCACTGTGTTTAAGTTCGATATGATATTCAAACCCGCCTTTCTCAAGCTCAATATACTTGTGTTACACAAGGCTTGATGGGTAAGGAATTACCATATCATATTAAGCCTCATCTTGAACTAAAGGAAAATGGGTTGTATCATTTCATGGACCGTTTGTGGGTTCTAATTCAAGACAATCTCCGCACCTTATTAATGGATGAAGCTCATAAGTATCGTTATTTGATCCATCCTGGTGCAGACAAAATGTATAAGGATCTTCGAACCCAGTATTGGTGGCCGGGTATGAAGAAAGACATTGCCTTATACGTATCCAAATGCCTTACTTGTCTTAAGGTTAAGGCAGAACATCAACATCCCTCTGGATTATTGGAGCAACTAGAGATAGCAGTCTAGAAGTGGGAAAACATTGCTATGGATCTCATTACCAAACTATCACGCATTAGTAGAGGTCATGATGCCATTTTGGTGGTCTTTGATCGCCTAACAAAGTCAGCACACTTCTTACCGATCCGTGAGGATTTTTCTGCTGACAAACTTGCCAAGATCTATGTTGATGAGATCGTATCCCAGCATGGTGTTCCTTTAAACATCATATCTGACCGTGATGCTCGATTTTCATCTCATTTTTTAGGAGACCATGCAATCTGCCATGGGAACCAAACTCAGTCTGATCACTTCTTATCATCCTCAAATGGATGAACAATATGAGAGGACGATTCAAACACTGGAGGATATGCTTAGAGCTTGCGTGATCGACTTTTCATTGGTAATTGGGATTCGCATCTACCGTTGATCGAATTCTCCTACAACAATAGTTATCATGCTAGCATTAACATGACGCCTTTTGAAGCTCTATACGGTCGAAAATGTCGTTCACCTGTCTGTTGGAATGAGATCGGCGAAGCTCAGCTCACTGGACCTGAACTCATTCTGGAAACCACAGACAAAGTCAAGAAAATTCGCGATAACCTTTTAACAACTAGAAGCCATCAAAAGAGTTATGCGGACAAGCGACGCAAGCCCTTGGAATTTCAAGTCGAAGATCATGTCCTACTCAAGGTATCCCCTTGGAAGGGAGTGGTTAGATTTGGAAACAAAGGAAAACTTGCACTACGATACGTCGGACCATTTAAGATCGTTGAAATAATCGGAAAGGTGGCCTACCGACTCGAACTACCTCCTGAACCTGGGAATATTCACCCAACTTTCCACGTGTCCAATCTGAGAAAGTGTTTAGCCGGTAAAAATCTCCACATTCTCCTCGATGAAATTCACGTTGATGACACTATGCACTTTGTCGAGAAACCTATGGAGATAATGGACTGTGAAGTCAAGAAACTCAAGCGTAAACGAATACCGATAGTCACAGTTCGCTGGGAATCCAAACGTGGCCCAGAGTTTACTTGGGAATGAGAGGACCAAATGAAGGCGAAATATCCACATCTGTTTCTACAAGTTTCCTCTAATTAAATTTCGGGAAGAAATTTCCTAAAGTAGGGGAGACTGTAACATATGTGTCTTTCAATCTTTGTAAATAGTTTGTAATCAATGAAACATTTTGTTTGACAATCCAAGATTTGTATTATAACATGCGCCTTACATTATTTAGCAAAAGTCCATTTAAAAACCAAATTGTCCAAGTCCGCAGAAAAGTACTGTAATCCTGCGAAATGTTCAGCATTCCGTAGAACGAAACAGTAATTGTCCGAAAACCCAAAAATAAATATTATTTGTCATAAATAATATAATGGGTATTAAAAACGACACAAAATCCGCACTTAAATCTAATTGCATTAAGCTGCATGGCTAGTTCAGTAAACTGCCTAACAGCAAAGCCGGTACCGGAACTGTGTCAGAAATAATAAAATTTTTAGTCCAAAAAGTTGGATTATTAATTTGGATGATAAAACATGTGCAAAAACAATTTTTTCCATGTATTTATTTAAACAAAACACAGTGTCAGTATTTAACCCGGTACAGGACCAGAACCAACTTTTTCACCCGAACAATAAAATAAAAATTTTGGTGGATTAGTTTTACCTAGTGTCACATTACTTTAAAATATGAGGGCTTCAAACATTGTAGATATTTTTATATAAATTAACAAAGTTCATAAAGTTTATGTATTAAACTAGATTTTATAACAAACAAATGCAAACTCGTCTTCTCCATGCATATTCACGAAAATTGTGGGCCCCCCATATGCCCACTCATTTAAATTGTGATGTGTTGGGAACTTGAGAGCATGCTTAGTGGAAGAACCTAGAGATAACAAAAACCCTCTCCACACTCCATCCATTTTCATAATTCTCAAAACCATCAACAATTACCATCTTCTTACATCTCTCTCACTAAATCGGCTAAGACCAAACACCCTCTTACATTACTTTTTTTTTTTCAAATTTCAAACTCAAGAACACTTGCAAACATGAAGATTTATGGATGATTCAAGAAGATTTCAAGACTTGAAGAAGCATTAGGAGCTCTTGGATAATCATATTTTCTCATTTTCATCCTTATTTTTTTCTAACAAAAATAGTAAGAACTCTACACTAGTCTTATTTTTATTCTTGATTTTAAGGAAAACTGGTTCATCATGAACCAAAATCAAAACAAGACCCACATGAAAAACACTACGAAAAAAACTAAAAATCATCATTTTTATCTTATGATTTTTCTTTGATTTTGAGATGAACTTGGAGAAATCTAGACTAGTAAACTTGAATCTTGGTTATTTTTGTTTAAAAATATGATCTACATACATGCATGTTGGATCAACCAAGATTCATCAACAAAGGTGATGAACATGAGTATGATGATTTAAATGATGAACATACATGCTAGTAAAGTATGAGAAATCATTTAAATCCAAGAAAATAAATTTTTGAAAAATTTCTTGAATAAAGTTTCCATTTCTGGAAAGAATCAAAAGTATGAAATATGTGAGTAGGAAATGTTTTGAACACATATTTGTGCTTCAAAGGTCTATATGAGTCATCGAAAACAAGAATTTTAAATAAAATCTTGTTCTACGAATTTTTGGCAAAAACTAAGAATAAAGTTTACTTTTTAGGAAAGTTAAGAACTATATCATGTTCATGGTACTTTTGTTGACAAATTATGATGAATATTGATACTTGATGATGTTTTATGTTGAAATAAATTGAACACAAGTATTGTATAAACTAGGGAAAAATTCATATTTCAAACAAAACTATGGCAAAATTTTTATAAATCTTGTTATGTTCAAAAAGTTGTTAAACAAGGAAATTTGTAACTATGAAATTATTTGAAGTCTTTGAACATGGTTAAACAAACTTTTGGACAAAGTTATAAATCCATGTTTTATAAAAGATTTCTAAACAAAAAGTGACAAGTATATATTTTAGATAAAATATATACTTTCAAAAAAATTCATCAAGTATCATAAATGTATATTTTTTATATGTATAATATGTGTTTAGTTCTAGTAGTAATAAATACAAAATTTATACACATCTACAAAAAAATTACAAAAATATATATTAACACTTGGGAAACAAAACTATAAAAATAGAATGTCAATCTTTGGACATAAACAAACAATCGGACAATTCGGACATTTTGGACAATATGGACACTTTTGACAAATTCGGAAAAAATAAAATATATGGCACGGACGAAATAAACGACATAAACAAGACGGACGACACGAATAAACCAAATCGACACTCACCTTATTTTTACTAGTATCATAAAAGTAACTTATACAAAATATTTATTAGTTTTAGTGGACAAAAATTGTATTAAGTTATTATTTTTTTTACTAGTAAGTATTAAATATGGGCTAAGTTATTTTTTTTAAAAACCAAATTGGGCTAAAGCCCACTTTTGTAAGCCCATATGAACAAGCCCACTTTGTAAATAAAATTAGGGCTAAGTCCATCTTTTTTAAATAAAATTGGGCTAGGCCCACTTTTACAAAAATATTGGACTAAAACCTTCTTTTTAAATAAATTGGGCTAAAGCCCACATTTTTACAAATATTTTGGGTTAAGACCACTTTAGTAAAAACAATTTTTGGGCTAGACCCACCCTTTACACCTCAGTTTGGGTTTGACCCAATTTAAACAAATTTACTTGTACCAGGCCCATTCAAACTTAAACAATATATATATATATATGGGAAGGTTTAAATGAAAACCACTAGTTATTGTGAAAACTCGAAAACTAATTAAAAAAGCCAAAAAAACATACCAAATTTTTTTTTTTTTGCAAATCAATTTTTCGCAGGTTTTTATATATAAAAAAAATTTTCAAAAAAAAAAAAAATTTTTTTTGTGTAGTGCATATGTGTAATACTACACATGTGTATGTGTACTACACATGTGTATTATTACACACGTGTAATACAAATTTTTTTTTTTTTGAAATTTTTTTTTTCATATATAAAAACTAGTGATTTTTATAAAAAAATTGAAAAAAAAAATTTTGTGTGTTTTTTAAGCTTTTTTTAGTTAGTTTTCGAGTTTTCACAATAAAAGTGGTTTTCATTTATATATGGAGAGGATCATGAGAAAACTACATATAAATGAGAAAACTAAAAAAACCTAAAAAAAGCTAAAAAACATACCAATTTTTATTTTTTTTACAATTTTTTATAAAAAAATCGCTAGTTTTTATATATAAAAAAAATTTTCAAAATTTTTTTTTGTTGTACTGCACATGTGCATTATATGTGTACTACACATGTGCACTATATCCGTAATAGTGCACATGTGCAATATAACAATTTTTTTTTTAATTTTTTTCCAGGCATAAAAACCTGTGATTTTTTTATAAAAATTAAAAAAAAAACTTGGTATGTTTTTAGGCTTTTTTTAATTAGTTTTTTGGTTTCTCATTTAAACTAGTTTTCTCATGATCCATCCCCACATATATATATATATACATATATATATATATACATATATATATATACATATATATATATACATATATATATATATATATATATATAGGGGAAGGTTCATTTGAGAAGAAAACTTAATTGAGAAGAAAAAGAACAAAGGGTAATTTTGTAAAACATTAAATAGTTTTTTCACTTATCTCATTTATTATCATTTTTGACTAATTAATTAGTCTTAAATAATATTATCCTCCACACTAACTTTTTTTGCCTACACACATCAAAACTTATCCTACATATTTCGAAATTCATCCTACATGTTGAAATTTATTCTACACAACTCGTAATTTATCCTACACAACTCTCGTAATTTATCCTACACAACTCGTAATTTATCCTACACTTTAAATTATTTTATTGAAATAAATATATATTTTGAAGATAAGTTACAAAAAATTTAATGTATTTGCTATTAAAGAGGAAGACTACAAATTAATGACTTATGTAGATTTACCAATGTACCCTTATAGTAACATTAAATACTTATATTAAATGAAGTAAAATAAACCATTCTTATTGGTTGAAAATTGTTCTTTTTTCTTCTTACAAAAAATTTCTTCTCATTTGAACTTTCCACTATATATATATATATATACACACACAAACAAAGAAAGCAAATGAATACAAATATGATAACGGATTCAAGATGAGAAACTTGTACGATTAACGACTATAAACCTAAGTGTCTAATAAGGTTAGAACACTTGTAGGTTGATAAAGAAACGAAGAATTTGAAATCAAAACGAGATTTGCTTGGAATGCAAATTTGTGAGTACATAGTCCCCTCTTTTATGTTTTCAAATGGTTTTGGGTGATACATATGTGCATGTTTTTATTTTCAAAGTCTATGGTTTACATAATAAACACGATGATTTCGATAATGTGAACGAACTTATTGGTGCGTTAGTTGATAACAAGAATGACATTCATTAACAATGATCAAGCCGACCAGTAGTATGTTCAAATCCCGTTATCAGACTATCACCATGGATATGGAGTAATGTGGGTAATGACAGAAACTGTTATTTTAACAAACCCTTTGGTGCTTTGTTAGTCGATATTAAAGAGGTCTTTCAGGGCCTATTAAAGAGACCCTTTGGTGGTCTAGACGAGTCAAACATATGTTTGAATGTATTCATTAAAGAACGACCAAAAGTTTTTCACAATTAAAACACGGGCGATTGACGAATGGTTTGAAATACGGACGATTGACGAATGGTTTATAACACGGACGATTGACAAATGGTTTATAACACGGACGATTAACAAATGATTTATAACACGAACGATTGAACATAATGGTTTATAAGAATGACAAATGTTTTAGTCAAGATTCATGGCTACAAGATTTTTATTTATAAACCTTAACCAATATGTTTTAGTTGGTTAATCATATTGCAACAATTCAAACACTTTTGATACATGATTTTCACATATCGACTCTCGTAGATAGTCGAAGTGTTGCAATAGGTATACAAAGCCATGAATTTGACATACTCACAAAACCTATGTACTCGCCGGCTTTTTATGCTGACTTTCCTTTCACATATGTTTCAGGGGCGGTTGTTTGATGGTTTGGTCACGCTTCACGTAGGATTTGGATGCGGGCTTTAGTAACTTAAAATAAGAAGACTATGTTTGAACTTTGTTCTTGTTTAAATTAAGACAATGTAATATGTTTAATCTTCGAATCAAACTTCTAATATCATGTGTTGTGAAACAAATAAATTCCGTGACAATGACTCCCCGATGTTTCCGCCGCGGTTTTGTTGTTTTACGCGCTCGGGGTTTTACACCATGAGTCTCCGGGGGTCCCTGTTGCTGGTTTCGTCCGTATTTCATTTTGGGTCGCGCCGTACAAGTTCGGGGTTCCAATTAGGGTTCCTTAGTGTGCATTTTAGGGATGGGTAATTGAAATTTTTAAGGTTGTCATATCCTCCCCATCTTGTTTTAAATCTCGTCCTCGAGATTCACTGGAATAAGGATACTTTCGTTTCATTTCTGATTCTAGTTCCCATGTGTATTCTGGTCCTATTTTTGAATCCAATTTTACCTTGACTAGAATTAACCTCTTATGTTTAAGATTCTTAATCTTTCTATCTTCTATTTGTAGAAGTTTTTCAACAAACTCTAATTTTTCATTTACCTCTATGTCCTGAAGAGGTACTACAAGTGATTCATCAGCTAAACACTTCTTAATATTACTAACATGAAATACATCAGGTACACCGGCCAATTCCTCTGGTAGTTGTAACTGATAAGCGACTGGACCTATTCGTCGGATAACTTTAAACAGTCCAATATATCTTGGGCTTAACTTTCCTACCTAATCGGACTACTCCTTTCCAAGGAGAAATTTTCAATAGCACCTTGTCTCCAACTTGAAATTCTAATGGTTTACGTTGATGGTCGGCATAGCTCTTTTGGCGATCTCTTTCCGTTTTCAATATATCCTTGATTTGAGTTATTTTGTCAGTGGTTTCTTGCATAATTTCGGGACCTGATAATTGGTTTTCTCCTATTTCTGCCCAACATACTAGAGTTTGACACTTTCATCCATAAAGTGCTTCAAATGGGGCAGCATTGATGCTTGTGTGATAATTGTTGTTATAGGAGAATTCTATTAATGGCAAATGGTCGTCCCAATTTCCACTGAAATCTATAACACATGCCCTTAACATGTCTTCTAAGGTTTGGATCATCCTTTCACTTTGTCCATCTGTCTGGGGGTGATATGTTGTACTTAAGTTTAATCGTGTCCCCATAGCTTTTTGGAAGCTTTTCCAAAAATGTGAAGTGAAACAACTATCTCTATCAGATACAATGGAGAGTGGAACTCCATGTAATGATACTACCTCATCCACATATAACTTAGCTAGTCGTTCCATGCTAAAGGTTTCCTTCATTGGTAGGAAATGAGCTGATTTGGTTTATCGATCTACAATCACCCAGATTGCCTCGTTACCTTTTCTTGTTTTTGGTAGCTTAGTAACAAAATCTATTGTTATTAATTCCCATTTCCATACAGGCATTTCTAACTGTTGAAGTAATCCTGATGGTTTTTGATGTTCTGCTTTAACTTGTGAACACGTTAAACACTTAGAAACGTAACTGGCTATGTCCTTTTTGTAGGTCCCTCGGAGGTTGAGGTTAAACCTAATCCTTGTTAAGCTTAACACACTAGCAAGTGCGGAATCCAAGCTAGCATGCAAACCGTAAGTTTATATGAGAGTAAAAGCTACAAAGAGAAAGGTAGACACGAAAGATATCAAAGTTTTCTCTTGTATTTCAGTGGACACGGTTACAGCCCTTGACCAAACTGAAAAATGCTCTCTACAAGACTGGTTCACTCACACATTAGAAATGAACACATACATGGGTATATATACCCAAACACAGACTGCATGGTCGAAGGATGGAATGGATTGACCGAAAGATCATCTGTCGAGACACAAGCCTATCGAAAGATCACAAATACCTCGAAGGATGATATCCTTCGAGGTCCATATTTTATCCATCGAAGGCTTATCTTTCGAGGTCTCGAAGGATATAAACAATCCTTCGAGACCCATCCTTCGACACACACAATTTACATACAAAGTTCTAAGTGTTTGACCAAGTCAAACCAGGAGGATGGTTGACTTGGTCAAACTTACATTAAGCTCTAATAACACAACATCAAGACCACAAAAGACAACGTTTTATATCAATACAAAATACAGACAAAGTACAGACACAAGTGCACCAACAAACTCCCCCTTGGCTGTAGCTTTGTCTTGATCTTTGTGTCTTCAAGTCTCTGACGTCCTTTCAACCGTCAAGTGATGCGAAGACCATGCACTTCCCGCATTCACAAGCAGGTTGAAGCAATACCGGGCCATCTTCTGAAACTTCATTGCTTGATCACGATCTCTAACCAAGTAATTAATCTCGTGATCCTTAAGAACAATAATATCCGACCTGGACATGTTAGTAATCCACATCGGATCTATCATCCGAAAGTTCTCCTGACTATCTCGGAATAAGATCACGGCTTCTCCAGTATCTGCATCGTAGACCCAGCAGCGAAAGTTTCCAAGAAAATCTGTCTTCATCTTCATCAAAGGTATCTTCTTCATCAACTTTGGAGGATCATATACCAAACGATAACGAGCGGTGTTTGTCTCTGGATCAAGCGTGAACCTGATTTGCTCGTATCTAGGAAATTGTGGCTTGTATAGCGGATCCTTCCAACCTTTCCTTCTTTCCAATCTAATCTTCTTAGCGAACAACTCCACCATCTTATCACCAACCCGATTGATAACATCCATCTGAGCTAACACCGCAACATCATAATACGGAAGTGAAAGAATGCTAAGAAGAGACCCGAAGTATTGAAGGCCGCTTTCTCGCTTCACAACCATGCAGTGAAGATCCTTAACAAACATCCAACTGATAATCCGACCTCGAGCTTCATTTCTTTCCAAAGTCATGTAGTTGGCCTGGTCCAACGGAGGGAGCAGAGGAGGATTCCTAGCAAGGAAATCCGCTCGCCATTCATTAACTGTTTTCTCACGGCTTTCTTGAGCTGAAGATGATTCTGAGGAAGGATTAGAAAAGTCTGCTGTCTTTGCTTCCACAAATTCATCATCAGGTGCATTAAGCTCTACATTGTCTTGACTAACATAAACGGGACGTTCCGGATCCGAACCGATGAAGATTTCTTCAATCGAGGAGAAATCGGTTTCGTCCGGAACCAATGGAGTGGCATCTATCGTCGTCACATCAACTTCATCCATTGCTGTCAGAGCTAGCACACATTCATCAGACATCTCAGTAACATGTTCTCCCTCTTCTAACAGTTCACCCGTGATTGGATGATACTGTTGAGCAATTGAGGATTCAGGGAGATCAGTGAACGTTTCTGGCTCAAGACTAATATGTTCAAAAACTGCTGAAGCTTCCAATGTCTCAGTCGGCTCAGATGGACCAGTAGATGTTGGAGGAGCAGAAGGAGCATCTTGAGATGTACCAGACCCACCCACAGCACCGGATGCAGTTGCACCGGCACCTGAGGCAGCTGGTTGATCAGGATTAGCTGAGTCATCATCCTTATCATTGCCACGCCTTGAAGGAAGGATGCCCAAAGCTTTGCATCTTTCATTCCAAAGTGTAACAACTTTCTGATCAAATTTCTTAAAATTCGCTTGAACAGGCTTGAAGGCTTCCATTAATCTATCATCACGATTCTTATAACGATCGGACAGCTCTTCATGCTTCTGTTTTAACGTTGTTGCCTCACGTTCTAGCACAGTACTATGCTTCTTCATTATCTCAACCTCTTTATCACGAGCAATATTGGCTTCTTTCAGTCTTTCTATCTCTTGAGCCTGTTCTCTTATCTTGACATTCTGAGCACCAACAATCGAGACAAGCTTGTTGTGCGCTTCCACATCCTGAGTGCGCTGTACACGTTGCTCTTCAATCTTTCTAGTGTGACGAACAACTATGTTACCCAATTCACTGATTTGTTCTATCAGGAAGTGAATTTTCTCAGCATCAGATAACCCAGATAATGTTTCAGCTAGAGTAGGCCGTGAGATCTCAGGAATTGAGGAGCCAGATTGACCAGAAGTACCTGTTGGAGCAGGAATAACAAGAGGAGGACGTGGATGTGTACCTGAGACGGGGGTTGCAGGCGGCTGTTGATCAACAGGCGCCGTGCGTGCCCCAGAAGACGTATGTGGAGAAGAGATCAGATCCAGCATCTCTGATGTAGATAATTGTTCAATGATAGGAGGCAGCTGTTGCTCCGGAGGCGTTGATTGCTGAATTGGATCAGTTGTAGTGACATCACCAGCCGTTTCACCTGTTGGCTTTGATCCGCCCCTTGATCTCTTAGAAGTACGAGTACCCTCTCTTCTTGCTTGTCTCTTCCTTCTGAGTAATCCAGGAGCACCAGGAATATAATCATCATCTTTATCAGATTCTGCGACATTCACTGGTTTCTCAATATGTTCAAAACCACGAAAGGCCCCACGCTGATCATAGACCTTTCGCATCCCTGGAGGAGGAGGATTATCATCCTCAGAAGATGAATCTTCACTACCAGCACCTCCTTCAACATCAGACGACGAACTACTTTCATCCGCCAACCTCCTTGGCTCGTCCACCTTACTTTTGCCTTTGTCAGCCGCAACATTACCTGACTGACTAGCAATACCACCAGCTCCACCTGCACTACCGCCTGTCTCACCAACTACAGTACCACCATCACCACCTGCACTAACACGAGCAGCAGGATCAACAAACACTCCCTGAACTTCTTCTGCAGCAACATTCACATCGACTTCAACATGTGCTGCAACACGTGAACTGCCAGCAGACTTCCTGCTCGTTGCCTTAATACCATGCTTAGCCTCGAGCTGCGTGGTAGCCAAAGCGATTAACCTTGGCTCTTCATCATCAGAATCACTCGCATCTCGACGCCATTTGTTGTTCTGCGGTGCCTCGTAGGTCGGAACATCAAGATGACCAATAAGTTTTCTAATTGGATCCGATTCCTTATAGTTGGACATGGATTTGAAAATCAGCAGTGTACGCTCATTCATTGGATTGACAGGAAGAACATCTGCTTCAGCTTTAGGAAGATCAGGAATCTGCTCATCAATCATCATCTGCAGAAATCTAGGATATAACCAAAACTTGGTAGATGTTCGTTGAGTTGCTGATGGAAGTGGCCTTCGAGCATTTTCTTTCAGATTGTCGAAAATATAACGTGATATGTTGAAAGGCTTGTTCAGAATCAACGCCGTAAACAATCCCATTAAATCAATCGGCGACAGATCATATCCAGATCGCTTGTTGCTCAGGCAGTGAATAAGGATATGCAATAAGAGCTTGTATCGAAGCGGCATAAACTTTTTGTTGATCTGATTTGCAAGAACGTTGTCGCTGTACCGTAACCTCATCAGCAGGCCCCGCTGACATTGTAAATCAATAGAAGTAGCATCTTCTGGTTGATCACCTAGTTGCAGACGTGCTCTGATAGTGTTTTCTGTAATCACTACGGGTTTCTTGGCGACGAATCCTCTAATCACTTCTTGATTATCCACAGTCTCAACCACAGCAGAACTCCAGAAATCCTTGATATGAGACTGATAAGCAGTGTGCTGTGTAGTGATTGCATAGTTGATACGAGTGCGATGCAGATACTCCATTATTCCCGTGAATTCCGGACTGATTTTGTCTTCCGGTTGTAAATATGCCGCCATGTTGTGTCGAGATTCCGACATAGACTCAACTTCCGATTTTTCCTTCTTGGTTGGTTTTGCCCGCTCTTTCTTTTCTTTCGGTGCCATTTCTGTTCATGAAAACACGAACACGTAATGAGAAACAGTCAACAGTCAACATGAATTCCACACTTAGAAAAATTTCAATTTCAAAAATTCTAAGTGTTCTGCCCTCGAAGGATGCCATATGACCATCGAAGGATTGAAACATGGCACGAAGGATGACAGACTGATCGAAAGATGTTACTTTCCTCGAAGGATGAAATTCCTTATCGAAGGATCATCTTTCGAAGAATCAAGAATTTGAAAGATATCTTGATCATTCGAAAGGTCTGATCAATCGAAGGATGAATCCTTCGAGAAACTTAGCATCTTTCGAGTCTCATTTCGAAAGATATTTTGAAACACATCTTTCGAGGTAGAGAATCAACATCCTTCGTGTTGATTTCCGGCAACACTGTTCAACGGCGATTTTCCGGCGACATTGTTCATTGGTTTTGGTGACAGTTTTAAGTGTGTTTTAAGTGGTTTCAAACAATTTTAAGTATATCAAACATCAACAAACATTTAGAACACTTAAAACAAACATAACAACATCAAAACCCAACCCCGGACATAAAACCCCAACCCGGATACAACCACAAACACATGTATTAAACAACCAAGAACACACAAGGTTTTTCAGACCATCAACAGTCAAAACAAAAACTCCGAAACCTAAAACATCAGTCAAAATAGAACATTATAACATCAAAAACCTGCAACAAACATATCCACATTACAAAACAAACACATGATTAGATGAAATGTTTATGTTGTTGTTTGAAAAATTGTATTAGGGTTATCCTACCGAGATTGTAGATGAAATCCTGATACAATAAGGTTTTGAGTAAATTTTGGCAGAGTTTCGGTAGGAATGGAGGTTTTTGAAATAGTGAAATTGAAACAGTTATGATGAAGTGAAGAAGAAGACACCCTTATATACTCAGACCTCGAAAGTCCAACCGTCTCGAAGGATAAATGATCTTTCGAAAGATGAAAAGGTGTTTCGAAAGATCACCCTTGGGTCGAAGGATCCCTATCTGGATCGAAAGATACCAGATATTTGAAAGATATTTGTTGGAATCCTCGAAGGATATCTTTCGACCTTATCCATCCTTCGAAAAGGTCTGATCAGCTCGAAAGATCAAATTGGTCAAATCCTTCGTTGACCAATTCATCTTTCGACTGAGATGACTGACTTTCATTGACTTTCATTGACTTTCTGATCTTTCGAGGGCCATTGCTTCCTCGAAGGATCAGATTTCCACCAACACTTTGGATTTTGGGAAATTTTGCAATTTATACCCTTCACATTCTTAAAAATTTTCAGAAGCGACCGTTTTGAAAAGTTGCCCGTTATGAAGTTCTGCAAGGTCAATTTTATGAAGTATCTCGGCTTGCCAGGTATTTGATCAAGTACCAACATCGGATAATCAAAAATAAGATTAAAAAGAAAATCTTTTTGGATTTTGATAAAATAAAAGACAACAATAAAAGATAACAATAAAAGATAACAATTTTAGAATCCTTTGAATGTTATCAAACGACATCACCGCTAATGTCGTGCTGATATGCACCAAACGACACAAACTGTTTAAAAAGACAATAAAAGTTAATCACTAAAGTTAAGCAGTAAATATATACAAACACAACAATATTTTTGCGAGTTTCTGGCGAAGAGAATCATATCAGTTTGCGGTCTTTTGTCAAAACACGTTTCCTTTTAATATTCTTTTACAGAAGTGGATAAGTATTCTACCACAATTACCGATATTGTTATCCACTTAAACTCAGCGATCAAGTGTAATCATAATGCATTGAGATACGTTAAGGTATGATTTATACTTACCGACCGGTGTTCATCCACTCACGACACATTCCCGTATCAAGGTATGCACGAGAGTTCATCTTACTGAGGAGTATACCATTTATCATCCGTTTTTAACGTATATAAAATGTGAACAAGTCACTTATTTGATTTGAAAACAAGCCCTATGTGATAGAATCACTTATTGATGAGGAACTTGATTTTCATATGCATGAGGGCACAGGAGCAAGTCCGTGAACAGGTCAGTACTTTCGTACAGCAGAGAGACGAACTTGACTCCCGGATAAATGTGATATTTTATCACTTATTTGTTTGGACATGTGATTGTTTATCACTTATTGAGGTCGTATGCAATATGTACACGTATGTATGGTATCATGGAAGATCTAGACTTTTGTCTTTTATAGAAACAACCATGATACCCAGATGATAAATAGCATAAACCCCAAATATCTCAGAACCTCGGCAATCTATCAAACGAAATTTCGGTACCAAGACCATATGCCAATGAGCGGTTCCCACGCGGTTTTCAGTTCGTTATGTTTATATCCTCTGCACATTTTAAAATGATCGTGAGTCTACCGGTACATCATTGGTAGAGCTACTTATCTTTTTCTTTTCTTTTGATTTCCAGAAACATGTTTCGACCGACCTCTGATGTAATATCAATTTCTCTTATATTACCAAGAAACTCATTTTTGTTTTTCTATTGTTTTTGTGTTTTTCTGAATTTTCTCCCCCTTAAATGCAGAAAGTAAATAAAGTAAAGACATATTTTTGTATTTTTGCGGTTTTTCAATGTTTTTGAATTTTCTTTGAAGCTTTCTCCCCCTAAAATTTAAAAACAAAGAAAATAAAGACACATTTTTTTTTTTTTTTTTTTTTTTTTTTTTTTATAAAGAAAAATATTTACAAAAACGATTTTCCGATGTCGGTTACTCTTGCTTCACCTTTATGCCGTTTACCAAAAGTAAATAATCGAATCTTGATTTATCAAATGCTTTGGTAAAAAGGTCGGCACGTTGGTGATCGGTATGAATGTGAATCACATCGATAAGTCTCTTTTCAAAGCAATCACGTATGAAGTGATATTTAATATCGATGTGCTTCGTTTTTGAGTGCTGTACAGGATTTCTAGTGATCTGTAAAGCAGCTTCATTATCAACAAAAATAGGAGTAGTTAGGAATTCAAAACCGTAGTCCCGCATCTGTTGTTGGATCCATAGAACCTGGGAGCAGCAACTAGACGCAGCAATGTATTCCGCTTCACATGTAGACGTAGCCACACATGTCTGCTTCTTGCACTGCCAAGTGACTAGGCGATTGCCTAAGAACTGACATCCTGCTGTAGTTGATTTTCCATCTTTCTTGCAGCCGCCGAAATCAGAATCACTGTAAGCTTTGAGATCGAAGTTATCATCCTTAGGGTACCATAACCCGGTGTCAGGGCAACCCTTCAGATAACGAAAAATCCTTTTGACAGCAGCATAGTGAGAGACCTTCGGATTTGCTTGGTATCTGGCGAGAAGACACGTTGGATACATAATATCAGGTCTTGAGGCGGTGAGATACATTAAAGATCCAATCATTGCACGATAAAGCGAAGAATCCACAGCTTCCCCTTTTTCATCCGGAGTAATCCCGTGATTCTGCGGAAGAGGAGTAGAAATTGGCTTTGAATCGGACATCTGGAACCGGCTCAAGATGTCTCCGACGTACTTGGTTTGATGAATAAAAATACCGGATTCGGACTGATTAACTTGCAAACCCAAAAAGAACGTCATTTCACCCATCGCACTCATCTCGAATCGATCTTGCATCACCTTCTCAAAATCCTTGCATAGCTTATCATCGGTAGAACCAAAGATGATGTCATCCACGTATACTTGTACCAAGAGAAGATCTTCACCCTTTTCTTTGATGAAGAGGGTACAATCGATTAAACCCCGTCTAAACCCGTTGTTCAGCAAATAGGTAGACAGTGTCTCATACCAGGCTCGAGGTGCTTGATGAAGACCATATAATGCTTTGTTAAGTAATAAAACTCTATCAGGATGTAATGGATCTTCAAACCCCGGTGGTTGCTCGACGTAAACTTCCTCTTCGACTACTCCGTGTAGAAATGCACTTTTAACATCCATCTGGTACACCTTGAATTTCTTGAAAGATGCGTAGGCTAGAAAGATTCTAATAGCCTCCAGACGCGCAACAGGGGCGTACACTTCATTGTAGTCAATACCTTCAATCTGACTGAAGCCTTGAACAACTAACCTTGCTTTGTTTCGTACAACAATCCCACGGTCGTCCTTCTTACACTTGAACACCCAGCGAGTTCCGATCTTTTTGTAATTTTCGGGCCTATCAACCAATTTCCATACGCCCAACTTTGCGAACTGTTGAAGTTCTTCTTGCATTGCTTCCACCCATGAATCATCTTTCAGTGCCTCCTTCCAAGATCTAGGTTCTTCTTGGCTAACATAGCAGGCGAAAGACCAATCATTTTGTTGTCCCGATTCTCGTATCTCAGCATACAAGCCAGCATTTTCATTATTTCTGATTTGATTTCTTGTCCTTACACCACTGAGAACATCACCTATAATATTCTGCTGAGGATGAATGTTATGAATTCGGGTTTCAGGAACTAAAGGAATTTCAACATTGGTCCTTAAGTTATTGATATTTAAATTCCCGATATCATTTTGAAGCTGTTGAGATGTGGAAGATGATGCATTTTCTTCTTGAGCAATTGGCGCAGATACTGGATCCGTTGCTTCTGAAGTACCTTGAACCGGACCCCGTGCTTCACCATCATAAGCATCAACATATTCCTCATCTTCCGATGACAAGTTGTAGTCGACAGCATCATTAAACACCTCATTTGAAGCGAGATTGTTGACAGAAGAAGACGCTTGCGAGTCAACAATGATTGGGCGAACTAACGGAGAGCCAGTCGCATTCTCGCTTTCAGACAACATTTGAGCAATTGCATTGTCATCATCAAATGTCGGCAGATTGAATGAGTCGAAAAGACCATCATAATCGAACATCCATGGATCTCCAGAAGGCTTCGGAGGATTAGAATATCTTTGAACTCTTACTTCACCCCACTCTTCAATCCTCTTGGTAGTCAGGTTCCATACTCGCAGATTAGGAGTAGCATACCCAAGGAAGTAACCTTCGATAGCTTTGGCACCAAACTTCCCGTCAGGTTCAATCATGGTACAAGGTGCACCAAAAGGTTCTAGATATTCTAAATCAGGAGTGTTCTTATGTAGAAGTTCGAAGCACGTTTTGCCATGTCTTTTCACTGTGAGAACCCTGTTTAACGTGTAACAAGCCGAGGCAACAGCTTCAGTCCAGAATCGAACTGGAAGCTGAGACTCAACCAACATGGTTCTTGCAGTCTCAATTAAGGTTCTGTTCTTTCTTTCAGCGACTCCGTTTTGTTGTGGCGTGTACCGAGAGCTATATTCATGAAGGATTCCTTTTGCAGTGCAAAATTCATCCATAACCCTGTTTTTGAACTCGGTTCCGTTGTCGCTTCGAATTCGCCTCACCTTTAGATTGTAAAGATTTTCCAACAAGGTGATCAAATTCTTCAGAATCTCTGGAGTCTCGCTCTTGTGGACCATGAAATCAACCCATGAAAATCTTGAATAGTCATCAGTAACTACCAAGCAGAAAACTTCTCCGTGCACACTCTTGTGTTTGACTGGGCCGAAAAGGTCCATATGCAGACGTTCGAGTGGCATGTTGACAGAGTTAACCTTCTTCAGTGGATGAGATTTCTTGATCTGCTTCCCTTTCTGACACGGCACACAGACATCTTGAAGTTGAAAATTCTTCACATTGACACCTCTCACCAGATTGTTTTTGACAAGGTGATTCATTTTTCTGAGGTGAATATGACCCATCCGTCTGTGCCAAGAGATCGTCTCCTTTTCAGTGGCCTTTGAAATAAAACAAGTAACTTGTTTGGACTTGGTTACTGCTTGGCTCATATCGAGGACATACAAATCATTAATCCTTGGTGCTGATAAGAGAATCCATTCTTCGGGAATCTTGAAACCTGGCTTCAGCACATAGCAACCCGCAGCATCAAAATGCACAGTGAACTTCTTGTCGCAGATTTGAGAAACACTCAGGAGATTGTGATCCAACTGTTGCACATAATTGATTTTGTCGAAACTCACAACTCCATTTGAGATCATTCCCTCGCCGGTGATATACCCTCCTTTGTCTCCAGCAAATGCAACATATCCGCCTCTTATACTTCGCACATCAAAAAGAAGACGATAGTCGCCCGTCATGTGCCTGGAAGCCCCACTATCAACGATCCAAAGACTATTAATAGTTCCTCCTGGAGCCGCCTGCACATGCAATTAGCTTTTCAGTTTGAGAGGGGGACCCAAGCCTTTGTGGACTTGGGTCGTCCTTGATCATCAAGGAAAGTGATCTCAATCACTTGATGATTAGGAAAAAGAACTTGTGGTGCTCCCCCTGAATGAATTACCTGCTTTTGTTTCCAAACTGTCTGTCCATTACCAGTATTCGAATTTATTGTTTTAGCATTCACTGGTTTTACAGTTTCAAATTTTGGTTGTACAGGTTTTTCTCCTTTGACCTCTGATTTTAAGGCCTTTTCAATTACCTTTTGATTCTTTTGTTTTAACTTCTTTTCCCTTTCTTTCAAGATACGTGGATCTTGTTTCGGGGAAACTGATCGTTTTCGGTAATCGTTTTCTTGAGGAGCACTCGTTTTTGACTTCAGCTTTTGCACGTGTGGGCAATATCTTACAATATGCCCAACTGTCCCACACTCAAAACATGTTCTCCGCTCTACAAACTTCGGAGAAACATGTTGATGACCAGACGGAGGACCAGAAAATGAACTTTGTGATCTAGACGTGCTTGGGCCTAAATCACATCCGTTGGTGTGTTGGGTGTAATTATTCTGATCATTTCGTTTCAAAATTCTAAACTGTTGTATAAACTCAAGATTAGATTTATCCTGAAATGTTTCAAGTTTGTCTGAACCCGTGGATCCAACAAAGTTCATTTTCGGTCCTTGCTTCTTAACAGGAGCTCTTTTGTTTTGCACCTTTTGTTGTTGAACCTTAGGTTGCTCAACCCTTGATTGTTGAATTTTAGGTTGTGCAGCCTTAGGTTGTTGAACTTTAGGTGCTTGAACATTCTTGTTCTGAGCCTTCTTTCCCTGTACCTTACCCTTTCCGGAATTGACTTGTTGTTTTCGCTCAATTGGTAGTTTTTGGTTTCCGTATTGTTTTCTAATTTGTTCACACGGAATTGGATCACATTGAGTGACGGTAATTTTGCCACTTTTGTTTCCCAAAAACTTATCAGTGCATCCTTCAAAAATTTGCTCAATTAGATCTTGATTTACATTTTTAATTGGAAAATCTTTGTTAGAGTAGATTTTGCTATCTCCCTTGAGCGTGTACAACAAGTTATTCTCTTCATGACTAGAAACAAGGGAATCCATTGCTTTTGACGTTTCAGTCTTACTCGGTTTCACTGGTGGATCACACAAGATGTGATTCTCAATTGGAATATCTGATGTAACCGAGTTAGACTGTTGTTTCACAGTCTCTTCAGATTCATCATCCGAAGAATCAGTATCCTCAATAATGGGAGGACTCTGTTCCTTAACACACGATGAATCTGTCACATTCTCAGATTCTGATTGACCCGAGGATGATGTACCAGTTGTGAACCCGAGGCCTGCTGCAAAGTCATCTAGACCGAGTGGCACAGTAGGTTCAAAACGGGGCATATCCTCGTCATCAGGCAATTTGGAGTAATTGTGATTCATTGGGGGAGGACATGATTTGAATCCAATACATGGTTTATCCCCCTTTTTCTTTCTCTCTTGAACGTCAATGATGTGATCCAAAACAAAGCGGGAATTGGAATAGCTTTCCAGTTTCTGCTTAATTGTTTCACATTCACATCGAGCTGTTGCCAACTCTACCATTTGCTTTTCAATTGTGTCAATAAGATTGTTGTTAGCATGTTGTTTTCGCAAAACAGCCTTTTGTAATTCTGAAACATCATGTTTTAATGACGCAATTGTTGCTTTAAATTCCTTTTCATTTCTGGTCAAAAACAAGTTAGCTTCAGTTGCTTTAGAAAGATCTACAATCAATTCTTGATTGTGTTTGTTTGTGATTTCAAACTGACTTTCCTTTTCAGCATATTTAACATTTAAGCTATCACAATTTTTACAACTAACTACAGTGGGTTCATCGACACGTACCTGACTCGATGAACTGTCGACATTAGCCATAAAGGCTGAATGGAAAGAAAAAGATCCATCTTCAGAGAAGAACTGAGCAAGCTTCTCGGAAGTTCCAGCAGATTTCTGGCAAAGAATAGATCTCCTCTTGCATAATGCTTCAGCTTCAGCCAAAAGCTCATCAACTTCCAAATCTAAAGCATCACTTGATAAATCACCAGCATCAAGTGATTCCCCATCCATGCTCCCACTATAACCCGAACTATCTTCATCTTCTGAAGATTCACCAGCAGACACAGGTTCTACGACCTTCTCAATCACTTTAGCATAAAATGCTGTTCCACCATTTCCTCCTTCTCCAAGCTGAACATTCCAATTGCAAGTTTCATCAGCTTGAACAACTAATCCTCTGTGGGAATTAGTGTTTGAGGATCCAGAAGCATTTCCTCCAACGGGAACTATTGATCTGTCAGAACTGTTG
This sequence comes from Helianthus tuberosus, assembly GCA_030545235.1. Classification (NCBI taxonomy): domain Eukaryota; kingdom Viridiplantae; phylum Streptophyta; class Magnoliopsida; order Asterales; family Asteraceae; genus Helianthus; species Helianthus tuberosus. Next base: position 153,803,170 of record CM060393.1, read on the forward strand.
TTCGATTGCTGTTGTTGCTGCCCTTGATTCCTGAAGGGATTCTGATTCCCTTGCTTAGGCGGCTTCTGACATTCCCGCTTGAAGTGACCCTTTTCACCACAGTTGAAGCAGGTGACAGCATTCTTATCAAAACCATACTTGGTGTTGTTGTTGCTATTCAAGTTGGTTCTTCCCGTCCTTTCCATAAACTCCTTTGCTCTTCTAATTGCACTAGCAAGAGCCCATTTGATATCCATCATTTCAAACTCTTCCCTATCCACTTGCTGATAATCTTCATTGGTTAGATTGATATTCCCAATCTGACCTGCAACCAATCCACAATAAGCACTGACCAAGGTGTTCAACATCTCCATATGCTCCTTGGCTACTTCGACACTGACTTTGGAAAAGCTGGAAGTGTCTAATCTGACTGTGTTCGGATTGGAAGTGGCTTGAAAGTTTGAAGAGCTTCCATAAAACCCTTGCTGTTGCGGTTGTTGCTGCTGAGCTCGACTTGGATCTAAGAAAGGCGGTGGTGTGAATTGCTGAGCTGTCGGTTGCACATTCTGTTGTAGAGAAGAAGAATCTGGTCTTGAGTACATCCTCGTGTATGCTGAAGGATCAAACTGATTTGTTGTGGAAGGTCCGGTGTTTGAGATGAAGGCTGTTTGAAGCTTCGCATGTTGTGAGGCTGGTCTGTCTCCACTGATACCTCCTGCAATCCCAAAATACATCTCGGGATTTTGAGGAGTTTGTGTCCTTTTTGCCTTAAGCTTTTCTTCAACATCCTTGTTCTCCAACTTCTGAATTAACTCATAAACGGTGATTGTATCCAGAACACCGTTTTCTTTCAGGATCTCAAGATAACTGCTCCACTTTGTTGGTAAGCTATCAGCGAATCTCTTCACCATTTCTTGTGGAGTGGCAGTGACTCTAAAAGCAAACATCTCGCTTAACAAATGATGGAATCTTGTAGATAAATCTGCCAATGTTTCATTCTCCAGACACATGAATCCTTCAAACTCTTTCTTCAGTAATTCTTGCTTGATCTTTCTAGACTGAGCATTTCCTTCACACCTTAATGTGAGCATATCCCACAAGCTTTTAGTAGTCGTGCAGTAAACAAACTGGTGGTAAATATCTTTGTGAAGAGCTTGTGTGAGAATCATGAATGCCTTCTTTTCCAACTCAAATTTCTTCTTATTATCTTCAGACATGGTGCTGTAAGTTTCTGGATTAGATCCTGCAACTTCCAATTCATTGTCGAATTCAGTGAAGAAGCACATCCATAGATCTTGACCTTGCCCCTGAACATAAGTTCTCAGCCTTTCTTTCCACCATCCCCAATCATTGATATGATTTAACTTTGGCGGTTTTGTGCTGGTGCCGGTTTCACTGTCGTTCTGCATCATAGCTTGAATGCTGCTGCTTTGATTTGTGACTAAAGCCCATTGATTTGCAGTGATCATTGCAGCTGAAGGTGGGACAATAGCCTGCATCCATGCAGTTTTGTTGAAATCTGAAGCAGGTTGTGTAGCTGATGATTGTGGAGTCAAAGTTGTTTGCGTCCACGCGGTTGGATTCCACTGACTATTCGTAGCCGATGATTGTGGAGTTGAAGTTGTTTTAGTCCACGCCGTTGGATCCCACTGACCGTTTGTTCCCATCTTGTAAAGACAATGAAAATATATCCTTGGTTGAAAGATAACAACCACTCGAAAGATACTTGATCGAAAGATCTGAAAAACACAAACTTGTTAACCTAAACAAACAATTATCGAAAGATGAGATTTTGTTCGAAGGATCAACAGTGTTCGAAAGATCACTGTTGAGTTTCGAACAAAGATTTCGAAAGATTCTCCCAATCGAAGGATCCTTATCTTTCGAAAAAGTACTGTAGATTGAAAGATGTATGTTTCGAAAAGATTCCTTGGATCGAAAGATAGGTCACAGACTTCGAAGGATGTTCGAAGGATGAGTATCTTTCGAGCCTCCTTTGATCGAAAGATGATCTTTCGACTACGAAGGGTATCTTTCGATCAGATCTGACACAGTTGACAAAAGTTGACAGGTTGGTGAAAAGTTGATTGGTTGGTGAAAAGTTTTCGGCAGAAAGGTATGTTCAGACCATACTTTCTGCCAACCCAGATTTGACTTGATAAAATATTGCCCAAAAACAGAAGATCTTATCCAGAAACCGGTCACCGGATAAGCCGGAATTTTGGCCGGAAATTACCAAACCTTTTACAAACAAGTTTTTAAGTTACCCAACCCGTTCTTTAACACACCCGGTCAGTTTAGAACACGTTTTTATGTCTAAAAAAGGCAAGAAAAACACTAAAAACGGGTGCTAAACCAAGTGAGTTTTTGTCCAAACACTCCAAAGTCTTGTATAAACTCGGTTTTTAACAAGGAAAAGAGCCCGGCTCTGATACCACTTGTAGGTCCCTCGGAGGTTGAGGTTAAACCTAATCCTTGTTAAGCTTAACACACTAGCAAGTGCGGAATCCAAGCTAGCATGCAAACCGTAAGTTTATATGAGAGTAAAAGCTACAAAGAGAAAGGTAGACACGCAAGATATCAAAGTTTTCTCTTGTATTTCAGTGGACACGGTTACAGCCCTTGACCAAACTGAAAAATGCTCTCTACAAGACTGGTTCACTCACACATTAGAAATGAACACATACATGGGTATATATACCCAAACACAGACTGCATGGTCGAAGGATGGAATGGATTGACCGAAAGATCATCTGTCGAGACACAAGCCTATCGAAAGATCACAAATACCTCGAAGGATGATATCCTTCGAGGTCCATATTTTATCCATCGAAGGCTTATCTTTCGAGGTCTCGAAGGATATAAACAATCCTTCGAGACCCATCCTTCGACACACACAATTTACATACAAAGTTCTAAGTGTTTGACCAAGTCAAACCAGGAGGATGGTTGACTTGGTCAAACTTACATTAAGCTCTAATAACACAACATCAAGACCACAAAAGACAACGTTTTATATCAATACAAAATACAGACAAAGTACAGACACAAGTGCACCAACACTTTTTCATTACTATCCACAAAAAAAATTATTCCTCAAATCTTGATACATCTTATTACTACCAGGATGCATCGTATACCTTGATTTGTGGGCTTCCTCTAATATTCTATCTCGTAGATTGTGACACCAGGCTTTTTTTGGCTGTACCGTACAAATGTAACACGTGTCATGAATAAATAAAAATGTTGTATTAGACTGATATTGATGTATGTATATGTGATGATTGTGTGTGAGGTGAGAGGTGGCAGCCCCTAGAGGTGCCCATCTCTTCTTGATTCTTCCAATGTGACACTTGTAGGAACTAGAGAAATGTGTGTAATGATTATAACTTTACATACCATCCATAATCACACCATAATCCAAGAAAAATTTTCAAAAATCACTATAACTCTCTCTCTCTCTCTCTCATAATCTCGGCCGAACACTCCCTTGTACATCTCCATTTCCATTTTCCAACTTTGTTCTTAAGAATTCAAATCCATTTCAAGGAGATTTCAAGTCCATTTGAAGGTTTAAAGGTGTTTTCCAGAAGATTCAAGCTAGAACAAGCTCCATATCATCGTTTTTGTCAAAAACCCACTAAGAACCTTGAAGGTATAAAATCATTTCTCTAAATTTTGTTCTTGGTTCATAGTGATGTTGATGGTCATGGAAGGTTTCTCTTGATTCTTAAGATATTTCACAAAACTTGAAACTAAAACAAATGGGTTTTTAAAGGAAACAAAAATGGATGAATATGTATATATGTGTGGCCGTGAGTATGTATATACATGTAAGAGATTGTGTTTTGATTTTTGATTGAATGATTGATTACATGCAAGAATCAAAAGTTGTCATAAAGAATGTTCTAAAAGGGTTTTTGATTTGAAAAGGACTTGATAAAAAGTGAACTTTTGGAAGTTCATGTGTGTGTATATATATGTCGTGTATATGTATGTATATGTGTATGCATGCATGTAATTGTTTGTCACATACTCATAAATGTAAGAATACTTGCATTTATGTATGTATGATTAGATTATTATGGATAATATATGTTGTGATTTGTAAGAACATGGAATTAATGTGTTCTTGGGTGTATTTAAATCATGTGTAATGATGATGATGTTGTATGAGTGCAGTAGATGCACATACATGAACATGCATGATGATATGTAATCATGAAAAGATGATTTGATAAAAATAATTTTTGATCAAAATATAAACACTAAAATATGATTATTTTTAAGTGTTAAATGATATAAAACTTTCTCATAAAGTTTACTAGTCTTGCATGTTGTACTTGGTGCTTTAGAAGTTGTAAAATACATGAAATCGCATGATTTATGTGACTTACACAAAAACTGAAAAAATCTGATTATAATAATCATTTTAATCAGTAAATAACATGTATTGTTTTAAAATATCAAGTCATTCCGAGTTGGGATGGTTATAGTAACGTTTAACGCAAAACTATGCGGTAAAACGGTCAAAAATCGGCTTTTCGAACGATTTTTATAAAACTGATTTAGATTAGTAAGTAAACTGATATTTTTATTTAAAATATAAGTATTTTAACTAATTTTAAGTTTACTTGGTGTTTGGTTGGTCATACGTGACTTCCGACGCCTGAAAACGTTATCGAATCACAAAAATACGCGTTTTACAATGAACTCTAGTATGGGTTATTATTGGGTGAACCTTATGTGTTAAAATGTCTTATGTGATTTAAATATGTGAATATGGTAATATGATAAGTGTTGACATGATAGCGAGAAATTTAGACTATGAATGTACACTTGTGTGTATAAAAGCGGTAGAATCGGTAAAATCGCGTTAAATGTGTAACTTAATTGTCGAGCATGAAAATTGATACATATGAGTTATTTTATGTATGTATACCTTAAAAATGACAAAATAATAAGTTAACGAGATTTCGCGTGTTATGAAGTTTACGTTTATGTATATATATTACGACGTGCAAATCGTAGATATATTACGTATAAACGGGTGAGTTAACGGATTTACATGATAACGGTCACCAATAAAATCGTTCAAGTCGCAAAATCTTAAAAATGTATATATATATATATATATATATATATATATGAACTCATATAAATATTTTAACGTGCCAACATAATCTAAAACAATAACTTTTTGAGAAAATCTCAAAGTTATGTGAAAATTCTAAGAAACGGAGAAACTTAGGAATTTTTGTGATATATTGATTGATAAAATCGTTCCTACGCATAATAGGATGTGTAGAAATCAATCCGTGGGATTGCGCTATTTAAAAAATACGCACCCAAATGTGAGTGTCACTAAACCCCATCTTTTTACTGTTTTGTATATGTTTTTGTCACACCCCGACCACGTAAAACATCAAAACGTGGCGGAAACGTCGGGGAGTGTTGTAACAGAATCATTGTTTCACAACCATGGAATAAATAATTTCGTTTAATTGAATTAATGAACTCATTGTTTTATTATAAATCAGATAAATACAACTATTATCTTTCAAATTTTAAAGTCGCTAAGGCACGAGTGCATCCTATGTATAGCATGCACCATTAATCATCATATAATAGCACCTGAAACATGTGTAAAAATAGGTACGTCAGCATAAAAATGCCTGTGAGATACATAGGTTTTATTGTAATTAGGATTCATGACTTATAAGTTTAGAAAAAAGTTGTTTAACAAAAGTAGTCATGATCCTTGTAAAAGGTTTTCTTTTATAAATCATACTAAAATTTATAAGAAATCGGATGATATAAAATAATAATACATAGGAAATTAAATAATTAAGTAAAATGAGTTTGTATAAAATATATTGTTTGAAAAACAATATTTTGATAAAAAAGGTTTATAGCATATATAAAAATATACTTTGGTTTTAAGAAAGTCGAATAAGTAATATATTAAAATATATTTCAGTTCCAATGTCGTTAACCCAAGTGTACTAAATAACGCCACGATATGTAATGTGATGAAAACACTTATATATAAGAAGTACCAGCGGCGTATCTACCATGTTTTCATCATATTACACCCGTCCCGTTATCTAAACACTAACCCAAAACCCAATCGTTAAACAAATAGTATATTATATATATACTTTAGTTGTTAAAATAATAATTTTCAGTAGTATATTAAAAGTATACTTTGGATTTATAAATAACATATTAAACTATGTTTTGGTTTGAAAATAACATATTAACTATGCTTTGGTTTTGAAAATAACATATTAAACTATGTTTTAATGATTAACAAAATATATGTTGGTTTTGTACATTATCACATATGAGAGCATATCAAATTATACTTTTGGGAGTATAACTAAATATACAAAAATAATGTGATTTAAGAATTCATTCAGACCTAGTGCATCAAAATACACCTTTGAGACTATAGAAATACCACAAAGGAAATCCGTATTTGAATGGAGAAAAATAAATTGGTTTCAGACATTCCATGACAACAGGAATGGGGTGTCAAATCCTATAGCGCTATATCATACTACCAACCGGTCTGGTGAACATAAAATAAGTACTATCCAACAATTTAATTTTAAAATCTTTGGAAAAATTAGAGTTTAAACCATAAATAATCATTTAGTTTGTAAAAAGATAAGTACTAATATGTATAATCAATTATACTTTTGAAAACAAGAACATAACAAATAGGTACACATGCTTCACCCCAAAACATTTGAAAACAGTAAAAGAGGGGACTATGTACTCACTTGAGAATGCTTAGAAGTCTTGAACAACAACCAAGCAAAGTTAGAGGGATCACGGAAATCAACAGCACCTAATATAGGTAACTATGTAAATAAACCGGACCTAATTCGGGAGATCGGATAGGATGAGGTCTCGTAATCGAAATGAGTGTGGGAACTCATATGATATGGTTTAACAAGGCCTACATACTAAAAGGAAACCTAACCTAGGTGCTTACGACCCATTACGACCCGTTTAGGTAGCTTACGCTACTTTAACGCGTCGTTCGCGTAAAACGCGTTCGGACCGCCTAAATAGTCATATGACAAGTATTATATGCCTAAGCATGTTTAATTATGTTGCATAATCAGTTAAGTGACAAAAGTTTGGGTTACATATGCTTAAATATCAATTATGCATAAAAAGGGTATTTTGGTAATTTTCCTAAGGCATATAAACTACCTATCATATAACTAGCTAAACGACGTGACCATAAGGTATAACCTCGGAAGGTTATTCCCTATACAACTATGGTCACTAAAAATGTTTGGTCGGATCCTTATGATCGACCAAACGGGTCTAGTTCGAAAGTCTAAGCGGTTGTTTAGACTGCTTGACTTACGACGAAACATAAGCACTAAACCTAAAGTGACGAGCTAAACATGCTAAAACATGTTTAGTTAAGTTAGAAAACAGGTTTGGTATCAAAACAAACGGTTTTGATACCTAAAAGTAGTTTGGTTACAAAATACGCGAGAATACGCATTTTGGCCGAAACTACGACTCGTCATTAAACCTAGATAACGTGGTAATCAGTAGGTATAGTCACTAGGGACTATAACCATCATGATTATGCTCACATTATGAAGTTCAAACGAACTTCGCATTGACCATAAACTGGTCAATGCAGAAAGTCAAACGCAGTTTGACTTTCAGACTCGAAAAGCGATAAAAGAACGAAAGAATACTTACAAAGGGTCCCCGCAAGATTTGATCCGATTTACTCTCAGGTATGAAGCATAAACTTCAACTTAGAGAGCCAAAATCAGATTCAAATGTGGGTTTTGAAGTGAAATGGGATGGGGTATTTATAGATATGGCACAACCGTTAAGATCGTTCGTCGAGAAACGTGCTTCGATCTAGGCCGTACACATGGGCCCCTTGTTTTGCAAAACCATGGGCACCCCTATTTTAAGCCCATGGTATCAAAAATACCATTAAATAACAGCCCATAGTTTGCAAAACCATGGGCTAAAACCATTAAAACTTCAAAATTGGTCTAGGTTCATTGAATCTGGTCAGAAATTTCAAAAATGGTCCCTGCTCTTGTAAAACTTGATTTTTTGGCACTTTTAAGCCCCGTTAACCCCATTTCAAGGCTCTAAAATAAAGTTAAAGTATAGGGAACTTAAAATATGCTCAAAAACATCTCGGATGTCGGTTCGTTTGGTCATACGGTTGCGTTGTTCGGTTAATTACGACGGAAATCGTAATGAACGCAAAAACGATCCAAATTACGCGACAAATGGAATTTTATCACGCCAATCACTAAAATAAAACATTTTAATGATTACATAAATTTTTGGATGTCCGGATATATTCAGGACGTAAGATATGCGCGAAAATGCAAACTTATGCACTTTTGACGCTTTTAGTCTCTATTGATCAAGAAAGTTTATTTTTGCGCACCAAACACCTCAAAGCCTATTTCTAAGCTATATAAAGGATATTTAGGGCATATTTAACTTATGATCAAGTTCCGGAGTGTTCGTTACTATACGAATCGGTATAGTTTCGCAGTTTGACACAAATAGTCCCTTCGATCGAACAAAACTTATTTCTAAGTTATGTGAAGGTTATTTAAGGTATGTTAAGCCTATTTCACTATTCCGGAGTGTTTGTTGCATTAAACTGGTTATATCTACGCATCAGTGCGCGTATAACCTTCCAGAAAGCGATTTAAAGCTTGAAATCGAACAAGAATTGATATGTGCAGGAGATACACATATTTATACAAATACCAAGTATGAGATACAATATTTCATTGGTTTGGTATTTGTTTGATGGTTGAAGTGACACAGGTGTCACAGTCTCCCATACTTTAGGAAATTTCATCCCGAAATTTAATTTTAGAGGAAACTTGTGAAGACAGCTGTGACGGTTTCGCTTTCAAATAAATCCATTGAACCCTAAGTAAAACTCTGGGCCATGTTAGGATTTTTTTTAGCAAAATTGTCAACCCTCAAAGTGAAGTCCTTGTAGTAGCAAAACATGGAGTTTCGGACTATGGACAGGAGAACGTTTCTCATGAAGACTTATCATAGGAAACTTGTGTGTGCTTAAATTCAAAATTGGGGAGTGTAAGATAAAATGATATCGGTCAAGGTCCAGGAATTCTCCCGTATCATTATTCTTGTCACTATAGGTCTTAACACATGACAAAACTTGCTGTGGTTTCTGTGCACTGAATTCCATAATTATGTATGCATCCATAATTACGAAATTCCTTGCACAGTCCGCACAGTTTATTCATAATGCGTAGAGTAAAAATCAATTGAATAAACATTAAATGACTTGACTATACCACCAAAGGATCTTTTTAACTAGATCAACGAACGATATTTTTAACTAGATCAACACATGATCTTCTTAATTAGACCGTTGTATAATCTTTTTAAATAGACCATTTAAAGTGTGACATCTGTGCTTGTAATCATTGTAAACAGTTCAGTTATCAATGAAATAAACTTATTTGATCCCAATGTTTATTTTTTTATGTTTGATGTTTTTCATGTTTTGGTTTTCATTCAATTTCAAACTCTATATCGCTTTCTGGAGAATTATACGCAAACTGATGCGTAAACGTACTCAGTTTAACGCGAAAAATACTCCAAGACATCAACATATGCTTAACATACCTTAAATAACCTTTACATAACTTAGTAATAAGTTTTGAAGGCTTTGGTATGGCAAAATCAAGTTAATTCGCTTACAGGGACTAATTTCGACAAACTGCGAAAATATGCCGATTTGTACTGTAACGAACATTCCGGAACATGACCATAAGTTAAACATACCCTAAATATCCTTTACATAGCTTAGAAATAGGCTTTGAGGGGTTCGGTGTGCTAAAATAAACTTTTTGGTCATTCAGGGACTAAAAGCGTCAAAAAGTGCATAAGTTTGCATTTTCGCGCATATCTTACGTTTTGAATACATCCGGACATCCAAAAGTTTATGTAATCATTAAAATATTTTATTTTAGTGATTGGCATGATAAAATTCCATTCGTCGCGTAATTTGGATCGTTTTTCGCATTTGTTCATGTTTCGTCGTAATTAACCGAACAAAGCAACCGTACGACCAAACGAATCGACATCCGAGATATTTTTGAGCATGTTTCATGTTCCCTATACTTTAACTTCATTTTATAACCTTGAAATGGGATTAACGGGGCTTAAACGTGTCAAAAAATGCATCAAAAACCATGTTTTGCACATTCAGGGACCAAAATTGACAATCTGCCAAAGTTATCTTAGGAAGGGACCAAAACGAAAAATCTAAATTCCAGCTTGTTCCAGCTGTTCCCCTCATTTTCACATGGTTTTAATGAAACTATGGGCTCCCATGGTTTCACAAAACCATGGGCACATGTGTACGGATGAGATCGAAGCTCATTTTACGATGAACGATCTTAACGGTTGTGCAAAAACTATAAATACCCTACCCCCCTTCACTCAAAACTCACACCTTGATCTGATTGCTCTCTAAGTTGAAGTGATTTCACTTCATACCTGAGAATAATCGGGTCAAACTTCCGTTCTTGGACCTTTTGTAAGTCCTCTTTCGTTCTTTTACGCGTTTTAGCGTGAAAGTCAAACATTGTTTGGCTTTCAGCTTTGACCAGTTTATGGTCAACATGAAGTTCATTTGAACTTCATAACGTGAGTGTAATCACGATGGTTATAGTCCCTAGCGACTATACCTACTGATTACCACGTTATCTAGGCTTAGTGACGAGTCGTAGTTTCGGGCAAAATGCGTGTTCTTGCGTATTTTGTAACCAAACTACTCTAGGGTATCAAAACCGTTTGTTTTGATATCAAAACCTGTTTTCTAACTTAACTAAACATGTTCTAGCATGTTTAGCTCGTCACTTTTAGATTTGTGCTTGTTTAGGGTCGTAAGGGTAAGCGATTTAATAAATCGCTTATGCTTTCGAACCCGACCCATTTGGTCGATCATTAGGATCCGACCAAACACTTTAGGTGACCATAGTAGTATAGGGAATAACCTTCCGGGGTTATACGTTATGGTCACATCGTTTGAGTAGTTGTATGATAGGTGATATATATGCCTTAGGTAAATTACCAAAATGCCCTTTTCACGTTAAAATTCATTTTAATCCTATGTAACCTAATTTTTGGTATCTAAATTGATTTAGTAACAATATTAGACATGTTAAGGCATATTTTACTTGTCATAGGGCTAGTTAGGCGTTCCGAACGCGTTTTACGCAAACGACGCGTTAAAGTAGCATAAGCTACCTAAACGGGTCGTAACGGGTCAAAAGCACTTAGGATAAGTTTCGTTTTAGTATGTAGGCTTTGTTAAACCATATTACATGAGTTCCTACACTCACTTGGTTTACGAACCCTCATGCTACCCGATCCTCCGATTAGGTCCGTTTATTAACGTAGTTACCTATATTAGGTGCCGTTTGATTCCGTAATCTACTAGCTTTGCTTGGTGGATATCTAAAGTCTATTGAGCAATCCCAAGTGAGTACATAGACCCCTCTTTTACTGTTTTCCAAACATTTTGGGGTGAAACACATGTGCCTACTTGTTACTTTCGTGCTTTTCATGTTTTCTCATTATATACATGCTATGTTCATTAGTACATTATTAGTACATCGTTTTACATGACATTTTATGCTATGTATGTCCATTGTGTGCATACTTAGTGCATTGTTTTACATTACCTTTTCATGCTATGTATGTTCATCATACTTAGTACATTTTCATTTCATCACATGCTTACATTTTGATATGACATTTGGCTTGTTTAAATGGGACCATATACATTCATTAACTTTGATCACGCCGCTCGTTAGTAGGTAATGGTACCATAGGAATTGACAACTCCCATTCCTAACATCCTAGGTATGTTTGGATGAAAGGAATGACCGAATTCGATAAAAACATATTACAGATAGACCTTTAATTTGTTTAAAGGCTCATCACCACAGTCACAAGGCTTGGATGTATGCATTTTTACAATACCGCATAAATGTTTGTATTCAGTATAGCATGCATTTCCACAAAACATAACGTTGATTTAAACCACGTTTACTTCAATACATTGTTTTGTGTATTTTTACCTATGGTTCCGTGGATATATATATATATATTTCATTTGCCATACATGACATTTTGTTCACACATTGACATTTGACATAGACATTTTGATATTGATATACATATTTCCTGGACTTTATTTTGAGATAGATATTTTGACATGGTTTACTCAAAGACATTTGACAAATGAATTGATATGGGCAAATTTACATTAGTGGTTTGTTTGGGTAAGTGATTTAAGTAACGAGGCATATGTAATATGATACAAGCAAGGTGGATACGCCGCTGGTACTTCCTATATATAAGTGTTTGTATGGTATTACATATTGTAACGTTATTTGAATCATTTTAATTTAGACATATAACATTTTAAACAAATAATATATTTTTTTCACAAGACATTGTTTTACAAACAACTCATTTTATACAAAACTCATTTTACTTGGTTATTCATTTAACCTCACATCACTCTTTTACATATCATCTTCCTTAACATCACTTTTCAAAAGATTTATAAAACAAAACATTTTACAAGGATCATGACTGACTTTTGTTAAACAACCTTTTTTTCCAAACTTATAAGTCATGAACCCTATTTTCATGAAACCTATGTATCTCACAGACATTTTTATGCTGACGTACCTATTTTCACATGCGTTTTAGGAGCTGATGCTTAGGATGATCGTGACACTAGGGCGGACCTGTGCCTTAGAGACTTAAAAATAAAGATAGACTTAGTTTAATTATATGATGTACTCTTTGGTTCTTGTTTTGAAACAATGTATTCCACTCTTTGGTTGATGAATAAAATAAATTTTAATTACCATGGTTGTGGAACAATAATTCTGTTACAACACTCCCCGACGATTCCGCCATGATTTGATGTTTTACGTGGTCTGGGTGTGACAGAAGAGTTGGTATCAGAGCCAATGGTTATAGGGAATTAGGTTATTAGTAATGCTTTGACCTAGACTATAACTTTCTAGGACCCCAACACAAGTTGTCTTGTGTTTAGATCTTAAAACATGCATTTCACCTATCCTTAGGTGATCATCAAAACGAGAACCCAATTTCCTAAAACGATTTTTTGAAAATTCAATCATTTGTTTTTAAATAAATTGTTATATGGTTTTGAACCCTTTTGATTTTTTCTTTTAGATGGATTTTGAAAATTTATCATTTGTTTTTGAATGATTCTTTTGGCCTTGTGCCTTCCAAGTTTTCAAAATCTCGTCAAAGTTTTGGGTTCTAAATAGTGTGAACACGTGCAAACTGGAAGGGTGAATGCCTGTACCCTGGGTTTTCTGTCTAAGGCTAGAGTGTTCGTACAAATCCACATAATCGGACCAGTCACTATTACCTGGGAACTCTTGGGGTGAGTGTTCACTTATAGGCGAGCATGTCTTCGCTAAGCATTATTTTTGAACCCATTTACTTTGATTAGTCACTGTGTGTCATTTGTTTGCTTTGTGATACGGACGAATGACCACCATCTTTGCTTTTGTTGATTTTGTTTCATCTCGCTCTTTTCATCAAATCATCTCACTCGTTTCCTTTCATGTTTCCTCTTTTAGAATGCCTCCTCGACGCGAAAATCCGCTACCAGTTGCCGAACTGGCAGAAATTATTGCGCAGCAAATGGCTGCTCAATTCCCAAACCTCTTTGCTCAATGGAACCAAGCCAACAACAACAACAATGCTCCATGCAATTTCAAGAGTTTTAACTCGGCTAAACCACTCAAGTTTAGTGGTACTGAGGGAGCAACTGGGCTTCTTCAATGGTTCGAGAGCATTGAGAATACTTTCTGTCACGTTCAGTGTCCTGATAATCGCAAAGTCGAGTTTGCTTCAAGCGTATTTCAGAAGAGGGCTTTGACATGGTGGAACGGGGTTATGAGAGATCGTGGTGCTGAGGTTGCCTTGGCACAAACATGGGCTGAACTTAGGACTCTTATGATGAGGGAGTTCTGTCCTCGTCATGAGCTGCGAGCTCTAGAAAGGTGGTTTAATGATCTAAAACAGGATAGTGGCGAGCACCGGGCGTATACTGATAGATTTGAGGAGCTGAGTTTGTTATGCCCAACAATGGTTACACCACTCGACAAGGCTATCGAAAGGTACATCGATGGTCTACCTGACTCCATATAAGACACCGTTACCGGTAGTAACCCTACCACACTCCGTCAGGCAATCGAGCTATCTGCAACATTGACCGAGTCGCAGATTCGAAGGGGTAAGCTGCATAGAAAAGGTGACAAGGGTAAGAAGCAGTCGTCTGACAAAGAAGATAGCAAGAAGGGTAAGAACGGAAAGGGTAAGGATTCTGGATCCTCAAGGAATTCGAGGAAGCGTAAGGCTTCCCAAAATTTCGCCGTTACTGCACAGGCAAACCAAGCTGCACCAAATCAGCCAGCGCAACCTCCAGCAAAGAAGCGGTATGAAGAGAATGCACCTTTGTGCAATAGGTGCAATAGTCATCATCCACAGCAACTTCCGTGCCGTTTCTGTACCAAATGCGGGAAGTCTGGACACCTTGCAGAAGTTTGTCGTTCTGCTCGTAATCAAGCAGCTCAGAACCCGGCTCAACAAGTTTCTCAACCTCCTGTTCAGCAACAGGGTCAAGATGCACGACCTCACTATCCTCCTGGCTCGTGTTATAATTGTGGGGACCTGACCCATTATCGAAACCAGTGTCCAAGGCTGGTTAATGCGAATCCGAATCAGGCTCCAGCTCGAGGTCGAGTTTTTAACATGAATGCACAAGAAGCGCAAGCAGACAATGAAGTGGTGAACGGTACGTTCTCTGTTAATAATCAACCCGCATCTGTTCTTTTTGATTCTGGTGCTGATAAGAGTTTTGTGTCATTATCTTTTGAGCCATTGCTTCGCGTGTCTAGAACGAAACTAGGTAAACCTTTGACAGTAGAGGTTGCCAGTGGTGAACCCATTGTTCTTAATTCTGTCCTTCGCAACTGCCAATTGAACCTTAATAACCATCTTTTTCCCATCGACCTCACGCCAATGCAACTTGGAAGCTTCGACATTATAGTGGGCATGGATTGGTTAGCCAAGCATCGCGCAGAGGTAGTTTGTTTTGAGAAGATCGTTCGTGTGCCACTTCCGTCAGGTGAGATCCTACAAGTTCATGGTGAGAAACCTACTGGTGGTCTCAAACTCATGTCTTGTTTTAAAGCTCGGAAGTATCTGCGAAAGAATTATGTGGCCTTCTTGGCACATGTCACAGCAGATAAAGGCAAAGGTAAGTCTATCCAAGATATTCCTGTTGTTCGGGATTACTCTGAAATATTCCCTGAAGATTTACCTGGTCTACCCCCAGCACGCCAAGTCGAGTTCCGTATTGATCTCGTACCTGGTGCAAATCCCATTGCCAGAGCTCCATATCGTCTTGCACCGTCGGAGATGCAAGAACTATCCAAACAACTTCAGGAACTTTCTGACAAAGGTTTTATCCGTCCTAGCTTTTCACCTTGGGGTGCTCCCATTCTTTTTGTCAAGAAGAAGGATGGATCCTTCAGGATGTGCATCGATTACCGTGAGCTTAACAAGCTCACCATCAAGAATCGATATCCCCTACCTCGCATCGATGACCTCTTTGATCAGTTACATGGCACTTCTTATTTCTCGAAGATTGATCTTCGTTCTGGGTATCATCAACTTCGTGTGCATGAAGAAGATATTCCCAAGACAGCATTCCGCACTCGTTATGGTCATTATGAGTTCACAGTTATGCCATTCGGTTTAACTAATGCTCCTGCTGTTTTTATGGACTTGATGAATAGGGTCTGCAAGCCTTATTTAGATAAGTTCATCATCGTTTTTATTGATGATATTTTGATATACTCTAAGACAAAAGCTGATCACGAGCAACATCTTCATCTTACTCTGGAACTCCTAAAGAAAGAGCAACTTTTCGCCAAATTATCCAAGTGCGAATTTTGGCTTAAAGAAGTTCAATTCTTGGGACATATTGTCAACGAACAAGGTATTCATGTAGATCCCTCCAAGATCAGTGCAATTAAAGATTGGGATACGCCTACTACTCCTACCGAGGTTCGTTCTTTTCTTGGTCTTGCGGGTTATTACCGCCGCTTCATCGAAAACTTCTCGAAGATTGCAGTTCCTCTAACTGCTCTAACTCAGAAGAACAAACCCTTTGAATGGGGTTCTAAACAAGAAGTAGCATTTCAGACCTTGAAGCAGAAGCTTTGTGACGCACCTATTCTGACTTTGCCTGAAGGCAACGATGATTTTGTCGTGTACTGCGATGCATCCAAATTGGGTCTTGGCTGTGTTCTAATGCAAAGGAACAAAGTCATAGCATATGCATCGAGGCAGTTGAAGGTGCATGAGAAAAACTACACCACTCATGATCTTGAGTTAGGTGCAGTTGTGTTCGCTCTTAAGATCTGGAGACACTATTTGTACGGTACAAAATGTGTGGTTTTCACTGACCACAAAAGTCTTCAGCATATCTTCAATCAGAAAGAACTCAACATGAGGCAAAGACGTTGGGTAGAGCTTCTGAACGACTATGACTGCGAAATTCGCTACCATCCTGGTAAGGCGAATGTCGTAGTTGACGCTTTGAGTCGTAAGGAACATGTCAAGCTTCATTGTGTTCATGTTCAATCTAATATTCAAGCTCGAGCTGATATTCAAGCCCGCATTTCTCAGGCTCAACATGCTTGTGTTTCACAAGACTTGATGGGTAAGGAATTACCCTATCACATTAAGCCTGATCTTGTTTTGAAGGACAATGGATCATACTATTTCATGGACCGTTTGTGGGTCCCAAGCCAAGATGGTCTTCGCACTCTGCTTATGGATGAAGCTCATAAGTCTTGTTATTCTGTCCATCCTGGCTCAGACAAAATGTATAAGGATCTTCGTACTCAGTATTGGTGGCCTGGTATGAAGAAAGACATTGCCTTGTACGTTTCAAAATGCCTTACTTGTCTTAAAGTCAAGGCTGAACACCAACATCCTCCTGGCCTTTTGGAGCAACCAGAGATCCCAGTTTGGAAATGGGAAAACATCGCTATGGATCTCATTACTAAACTTCCACGCACTAAGAAAGGTCATTGTCACACCCCGACCATGTAGAACATACAAAACGTGGCGGAAACGTCGGGGAGTGTTGTAACAGAATTAATTGTTTCAAATCCATGGCAATTGAAGTTTCGTTTTATTGATTAAAAGTGTTACAATGTCTTAACAAACAAGAAATACAACATAATTAACTAGTCTTGCATCTTTTATTGTCACTAAAGCCCAAGTCTGCCTATGTGTATCTTGATCATCTTAAGCAACAGTTCCTGAAAAACACATGTGAAAATAGGTACGTCAGCATAAAAATGCCTGTGAGATACATAGGTTTTGTGAAAATAGGTTTCATGACTTATGTTTGAGAAAATGTTTAGTCATGAACCTTTTAGTTTGCTTTGCTTTGTAAATCATTTGAAAAACAATGAGTTCAGATGATAAGTATAAATAAATGTAAGGTTAAATGAATAACCAAGTAAAATAAGTTTGCATAAGATAAGATGTTTATAAATCAATGTCTTGTGAAAAGTATGTTATTTGTATAAAATGTTCTATGTCTCAAACTGAAATGATTCAAATAACGCTATGATATGTAATACCATACAAACACTTATATATAGGAAGTACCAGCGGCGTATCCACCATGCTTGTATCATATTACACACGCATCGTTACTTAATCACTTAATCAAACCAAACCAATCAATGTAAGAAGTCTATGTTTAAATCAATTGTCAAATGTATTGGGTAATATGTCAAAGTGTTCATGTCAAGATGTAAATCATATCAAAATGTCTATGTCAAATAACCATGTCAAATGTCTATGTCAAATATCCATGTCAAACGTCTATGTCAAGATGTCATGTATGGCAAGTGAAATGTCTCAACTAAACCATATGCACAAAAACAAAGTATTGAAGTAAATCTTGGTTTAAATCAAAGTTATGTTTTGTGGGAAATGCATGATCAAATGTCAATCATGTTAAAATGTCTATGCCGAAATGTCTATGTCAAATGTCTATGTCAAAATGTCATGTAAAACGATGTACTAAGTAATGCACACAATTGGGCACACCTAGCATGAAATGTCATAAAATCATGTACTATAATGTACTAACGAACATAGCAGTATATGATGTTAAAACAGGAAAGCATGAAAGTAACAAGTAGGCACATGTGTTCCACCCCAAAACAGTTTGGAAAACAGTAAAAGAGGGGTCTATGTACTCACCTGAGATTGCTCAGTAGTTCTGGAGTGACAACTAAATAATGCTAGAGATCGCGGATATCAAACGGCACCTAGTATAGGTAACTATGTTAATAAACCGGACCTAGATCGGAAGATTGGGTAGCATTAGGGTTTGTAAACCAAACGAGTGTAGAGACTCGTGTCATTTGGTTTAACAAAGCCTACATACTAAATGAAAGTTAACCTAAGTGTCTACGACCCATTACGACCCGTTTAGGTAGCTTATGCTACTTTAACGCGTCGTTCGCGTGAAACGCGTTCGGACCGCCTAACTAGCCCTATGACAAGTGTTATATGCCTAAACATATTACATAATCAGTTATGTGACAAAGGTTTAGGTTACATATGCTTAATTACCAATTATATATGAAAAGGGTATTCTGGTAATTTACCTAAGGCATATAAACTACCTATCATACAACTACTTAAACGATGTGACCATAGGGTATAACCTCGGAAGGTTATTCCCTACCTACTATGGTCACCTAATGTGTTTGGTCGGATCCTAATGATCGACCAAACTGGGTCGGGTTCGAGGTATAAGCGATTCATCAGATCGCTTACCCTACGACCCTAGACAACGTGGTAATCAGTGGGCATAGTCCAAAGGGACTATGACCAACGTGATTACACTCACGTTGCGAAGTTCAAAAGAACTTCGCATTGACCATTACTGGTCAACGCTGAAAGTCAAACAAAGTTTGACTTTCTGACTCGAAAAGCAGTAAAATAAGGAAAAGAACGAAAGAATACTTACGAAGGGTCCCCGAATGCTAAACTCGATTCAAAAATCTCAGGTATGAAACAAATGTTTCAACTTAGAGTTTCTCAAATCAAGTTTCTAGTGATTTTAGCAATGGGGGGTATGGGGTATTTATCGGAATACCCGAACCGTTAAGATCGTTTCATGGAAAACGTGCCTTAATCCCATCCGTACATGTGTTGCAAAGTTATGGTGTTTAGATGTTTAAATTCCATCCATACATGTGTTGCAAAGTTATGGTGTTTAGGTGTTTAAATTCCATCCATACATGTGTTGCAAAGTTATGGTACCAAAATTCCATCCTTATCCGCTGACTAAGCAAGTTTAGAATGTGTGGTTGTGAATTAAACAACGGCTAATACATCGAATCTGGTCCCGAATGCGAAAAACGAACCAAATGACGTGAAGAATGGATTTTTCTTATGGCGAACACTAAAATAAAATATTTTAGTGCTTACATAAATTTTTGGATGTCCGGATGTATTCAGAACGTAAGTTATGCGCGAAAATGCAAACTTGTGCACTTTTTGACACTTTTAGTCCCTGAATGACCCAAAAGTTTATTTTAGCACACCGAACCCCTCAAAGCCTATTTCTAAGCTATGTTAAGGATATTTATGGTATGTTTAACTTATGGTCATGTTCCAGAAGGTCTGTTACAGTTCAAATTGGCATACTTTCGCAGTTTGTCAACTTTAGTCCCTGTGAGCGATTAAACTTGATTTCACCACACCAAACCTTCCAAAACTTATATATAAGTTATGTAAAGGTTATTTAAGGTATGTTAAGCCTATTTCACTATTCCGGAGTGTTCGTTGGATTAAACTGGTTATATTTACGCGTCAGTGCGCGTATAACCTTCCAGAAAGCGATTTAGAGCTTGAAATCGGACAAGAGTTGATATGTGTAAACGATACACATATTTTTACAAATCCCAAGCATGAAATACAATATTTCATTGGTTTGGCATTTGTTTGATGGTTGAAATGACACAGGTGTTACAGTCTCCCCTACTTTAGGAAATTTCGTCCCGAAATTAATTCGTAGGAGTCTATTTGTGGCTTTGTGTTAAATAACCATCAAAGATGAACAAGACGTAATCCTGTAATTTCTCTTTAACGAACATTTTTCAGAAATGGAAAATGAACAGAGTTATTCTCAACAGGCATTCTTTAGAAACAAAAATGAACAGAATAGTCATTTTCCATAACATCTTCAGAAACAAAAATGAACAGAATAGTCATTTTACATCTTCAGAAACAAAAATGAACAGAATAGTCATTTTACATCTTCAGAAACAAAAATGAACAGAACAGTCATTTTACATCTTCAGAAACAAAAATGAACAGAATAGTCATTTTACATTTTCAGAAACAAAAATGAACGAAATAGTCATTTTACATCTTCAGAAACAAAAATGAACGGAATAGTCTCTAGACACATGACAAAATTTGCTGTGGTTTCCGTGCACTGAATTTCATAATTATGTATGCATCCATAATTACGCAATTCCTTGCATAGTCCGCACAATTTGTCTGAAATGTGAAGGGGAGGAAAAATCAAACCTGATGATGAGTGTGACTAAACTACCATAGGGTCCTTTTAATTAGATCGACAAAGGATCCTTTTAAATTAGGCCACCAAGGAGTCCTTTCAGCTATATCATCACATGATATTCCTAACCAGATTTTTGGATCAATCTGTTTACCTAGACCTCTCAGGGTCTAATTATGGAATGGTACAATATAATCCAAGGGTCTTTACTATTACGTACAAGCCCGTTGAGGATTTAATATAGCACCCAAAGATATGGAAGATTCTACGAGGATTTGGATGACAAGAATTTGGATCACACAAAAACATAAAAGGGAACACATAAGCACATAATCACATAATTGTTTAACTTGGTTATTAATTTGTTATCTTTGGACGCGGATACTCAAAGTGCACCAGGAATCCAATTCGTGGATTTCATTTGGCACTTAAATCATTAGAATCTAACTATGAAGATAGGAAGATCTAAATAAGAATTCGGCTTTGTCCTTATTGAATGGTAATGTTCGTATTAAGGCATACGAATAATTCAATTAAGGGCTCCGATTTGAGTGATATTCATCCACAAGGATCTGATTATGAGGATAGAAAGATCCTTTATGGATTTTGAAATTTGTGTAACGAGAGGTGCTTCGACACCTTGCACTAGGCGTGCTTAAGTCGATACACAAGGTAGAAAGTTCATGAGGTTCAGGCGCTAGATATGCCAGGGCGACATATGAAGCAGAACTTGAAGGTTAAGCAGCAACAGGGTTTGCTACTGCCTTGCTTTAAACAGCAAAGCGACACATGTTATCCAAATGTCTCCATCGTCCACCGGGGGTACATTTGTAACATGGTATTTGATTTAGATGATGACGGTTTCACTGACTTCTCCAAGGAGCGGTTCCCTTGCACGGCTTCATTCCTGAGCTGACTCATGGTGATAGCTAAATCAACGGTCTTCTGGAGTACTACGCCTATTTGTTGGGCAGTTGTAGCACCTGGTCCGGACACTCGAGTCTTGTTGCGATGAAGAGACACCATGAAGAACATAGGAGATATGGGAGGGAACAAGGGAAATGAAAACAGAATAACAATGCATAAAATTGCGATCATTTGTTTGTTACTTAAGGCAAACAAATGAGACGGTGACTAATCAAAGTAAATAGGTCAAAAATAATGTATCGCGAAGACATGCTCGCCTATAAGTGAACACTCATCCCAAGAATTCCCAGGTAAGCACAACTGGTCTCGCGTCTGGTTGAGATGTATACGAAGTGCTTGCTTAGACAGAAAACTCAGAATACAGGCATTCACCCTTCCTGTTTGCACGTGTTTACATTATTTAAAACCCAAGACCTTGACGAGATTTTGAAAACTTAAAGGGGTTCAAAACCATATAATAGAGAGTTCAAAACCTTACAATAGAGGGTTCAAAACCTTGTAATCAATCATCCTAGAACAGATGATTAGTTTTCAAAGCGGTTTTGAAATTTATGTTCTTGTTGTGGTCGTCGCCTAAGGATAGGTGACGGTATTGTTTTATGACTAAACGCAAGTAAACTCGCGTTAGGGTCCTAAGAAAGTTATAGACTAGGTCAAAGCATTACTAATAACCTAATTCCCTATAACCATTGGCTCTGATACCATCTTTTCTGTCACACCCCGACCACGTAGAACATACAAAACGTGGCGGAAACGTCGGGGAGTGTTGTAACAGAATTAATTGTTTCAAATCCATGGCAATTGAAGTTTCGTTTTATTGATTAAAAGTGTTACAATGTCTTAACAAACAAGAAATACAACATAATTAACTAGTCTTGCATCTT
This sequence comes from Helianthus tuberosus, assembly GCA_030545235.1. Lineage (NCBI taxonomy): Eukaryota > Viridiplantae > Streptophyta > Magnoliopsida > Asterales > Asteraceae > Helianthus > Helianthus tuberosus. The sequence continues at coordinate 153,825,715 of CM060393.1, forward strand.
TTATTGTCACTAAAGCCCAAGTCTGCCTATGTGTATCTTGATCATCTTAAGCAACAGTTCCTGAAAAACACATGTGAAAATAGGTACGTCAGCATAAAAATGCCTGTGAGATACATAGGTTTTGTGAAAATAGGTTTCATGACTTATGTTTGAGAAAATGTTTAGTCATGAACCTTTTAGTTTGCTTTGCTTTGTAAATCATTTGAAAAACAATGAGTTCAGATGATAAGTATAAATAAATGTAAGGTTAAATGAATAACCAAGTAAAATAAGTTTGCATAAGATAAGATGTTTATAAATCAATGTCTTGTGAAAAGTATGTTATTTGTATAAAATGTTCTATGTCTCAAACTGAAATGATTCAAATAACGCTATGATATGTAATACCATACAAACACTTATATATAGGAAGTACCAGCGGCGTATCCACCATGCTTGTATCATATTACACACGCATCGTTACTTAATCACTTAATCAAACCAAACCAATCAATGTAAGAAGTCTATGTTTAAATCAATTGTCAAATGTATTGGGTAATATGTCAAAGTGTTCATGTCAAGATGTAAATCATATCAAAATGTCTATGTCAAATAACCATGTCAAATGTCTATGTCAAATATCCATGTCAAACGTCTATGTCAAGATGTCATGTATGGCAAGTGAAATGTCTCAACTAAACCATATGCACAAAAACAAAGTATTGAAGTAAATCTTGGTTTAAATCAAAGTTATGTTTTGTGGGAAATGCATGATCAAATGTCAATCATGTTAAAATGTCTATGCCGAAATGTCTATGTCAAATGTCTATGTCAAAATGTCATGTAAAACGATGTACTAAGTAATGCACACAATTGGGCACACCTAGCATGAAATGTCATAAAATCATGTACTATAATGTACTAACGAACATAGCAGTATATGATGTTAAAACAGGAAAGCATGAAAGTAACAAGTAGGCACATGTGTTCCACCCCAAAACAGTTTGGAAAACAGTAAAAGAGGGGTCTATGTACTCACCTGAGATTGCTCAGTAGTTCTGGAGTGACAACTAAATAATGCTAGAGATCGCGGATATCAAACGGCACCTAGTATAGGTAACTATGTTAATAAACCGGACCTAGATCGGAAGATTGGGTAGCATTAGGGTTTGTAAACCAAACGAGTGTAGAGACTCGTGTCATTTGGTTTAACAAAGCCTACATACTAAATGAAAGTTAACCTAAGTGTCTACGACCCATTACGACCCGTTTAGGTAGCTTATGCTACTTTAACGCGTCGTTCGCGTGAAACGCGTTCGGACCGCCTAACTAGCCCTATGACAAGTGTTATATGCCTAAACATATTACATAATCAGTTATGTGACAAAGGTTTAGGTTACATATGCTTAATTACCAATTATATATGAAAAGGGTATTCTGGTAATTTACCTAAGGCATATAAACTACCTATCATACAACTACTTAAACGATGTGACCATAGGGTATAACCTCGGAAGGTTATTCCCTACCTACTATGGTCACCTAATGTGTTTGGTCGGATCCTAATGATCGACCAAACTGGGTCGGGTTCGAGGTATAAGCGATTCATCAGATCGCTTACCCTACGACCCTAGACAACGTGGTAATCAGTGGGCATAGTCCCAAGGGACTATGACCAACGTGATTACACTCACGTTGCGAAGTTCAAAAGAACTTCGCATTGACCATTACTGGTCAACGCTGAAAGTCAAACAAAGTTTGACTTTCTGACTCGAAAAGCAGTAAAATAAGGAAAAGAACGAAAGAATACTTACGAAGGGTCCCCGAATGCTAAACTCGATTCAAAAATCTCAGGTATGAAACAAATGTTTCAACTTAGAGTTTCTCAAATCAAGTTTCTAGTGATTTTAGCAATGGGGGGTATGGGGTATTTATCGGAATACCCGAACCGTTAAGATCGTTTCATGGAAAACGTGCCTTAATCCCATCCGTACATGTGTTGCAAAGTTATGGTGTTTAGATGTTTAAATTCCATCCATACATGTGTTGCAAAGTTATGGTGTTTAGGTGTTTAAATTCCATCCATACATGTGTTGCAAAGTTATGGTACCAAAATTCCATCCTTATCCGCTGACTAAGCAAGTTTAGAATGTGTGGTTGTGAATTAAACAACGGCTAATACATCGAATCTGGTCCCGAATGCGAAAAACGAACCAAATGACGTGACGAATGGATTTTTCTTATGGCGAACACTAAAATAAAATATTTTAGTGCTTACATAAATTTTTGGATGTCCGGATGTATTCAGAACGTAAGTTATGCGCGAAAATGCAAACTTGTGCACTTTTTGACACTTTTAGTCCCTGAATGACCCAAAAGTTTATTTTAGCACACCGAACCCCTCAAAGCCTATTTCTAAGCTATGTTAAGGATATTTATGGTATGTTTAACTTATGGTCATGTTCCAGAAGGTCTGTTACAGTTCAAATTGGCATACTTTCGCAGTTTGTCAACTTTAGTCCCTGTGAGCGATTAAACTTGATTTCACCACACCAAACCTTCCAAAACTTATATATAAGTTATGTAAAGGTTATTTAAGGTATGTTAAGCCTATTTCACTATTCCGGAGTGTTCGTTGGATTAAACTGGTTATATTTACGCGTCAGTGCGCGTATAACCTTCCAGAAAGCGATTTAGAGCTTGAAATCGGACAAGAGTTGATATGTGTAAACGATACACATATTTTTACAAATCCCAAGCATGAAATACAATATTTCATTGGTTTGGAATTTGTTTGATGGTTGAAATGACACAGGTGTTACAGTCTCCCCTACTTTAGGAAATTTCGTCCCGAAATTAATTCGTAGGAGTCTATTTGTGGCTTTGTGTTAAATAACCATCAAAGATGAACAAGACGTAATCCTGTAATTTCTCTTTAACGAACATTTTTCAGAAATGGAAAATGAACAGAGTTATTCTCAACAGGCATTCTTTAGAAACAAAAATGAACAGAATAGTCATTTTCCATAACATCTTCAGAAACAAAAATGAACAGAATAGTCATTTTACATCTTCAGAAACAAAAATGAACAGAATAGTCATTTTACATCTTCAGAAACAAAAATGAACAGAACAGTCATTTTACATCTTCAGAAACAAAAATGAACAGAATAGTCATTTTACATTTTCAGAAACAAAAATGAACGAAATAGTCATTTTACATCTTCAGAAACAAAAATGAACGGAATAGTCTCTAGACACATGACAAAATTTGCTGTGGTTTCCGTGCACTGAATTTCATAATTATGTATGCATCCATAATTACGCAATTCCTTGCATAGTCCGCACAATTTGTCTGAAATGTGAAGGGGAGGAAAAATCAAACCTGATGATGAGTGTGACTAAACTACCATAGGGTCCTTTTAATTAGATCGACAAAGGATCCTTTTAAATTAGGCCACCAAGGAGTCCTTTCAGCTATATCATCACATGATATTCCTAACCAGATTTTTGGATCAATCTGTTTACCTAGACCTCTCAGGGTCTAATTATGGAATGGTACAATATAATCCAAGGGTCTTTACTATTACGTACAAGCCCGTTGAGGATTTAATATAGCACCCAAAGATATGGAAGATTCTACGAGGATTTGGATGACAAGAATTTGGATCACACAAAAACATAAAAGGGAACACATAAGCACATAATCACATAATTGTTTAACTTGGTTATTAATTTGTTATCTTTGGACGCGGATACTCAAAGTGCACCAGGAATCCAATTCGTGGATTTCATTTGGCACTTAAATCATTAGAATCTAACTATGAAGATAGGAAGATCTAAATAAGAATTCGGCTTTGTCCTTATTGAATGGTAATGTTCGTATTAAGGCATACGAATAATTCAATTAAGGGCTCCGATTTGAGTGATATTCATCCACAAGGATCTGATTATGAGGATAGAAAGATCCTTTATGGATTTTGAAATTTGTGTAACGAGAGGTGCTTCGACACCTTGCACTAGGCGTGCTTAAGTCGATACACAAGGTAGAAAGTTCATGAGGTTCAGGCGCTAGATATGCCAGGGCGACATATGAAGCAGAACTTGAAGGTTAAGCAGCAACAGGGTTTGCTACTGCCTTGCTTTAAACAGCAAAGCGACACATGTTATCCAAATGTCTCCATCGTCCACCGGGGGTACATTTGTAACATGGTATTTGATTTAGATGATGACGGTTTCACTGACTTCTCCAAGGAGCGGTTCCCTTGCACGGCTTCATTCCTGAGCTGACTCATGGTGATAGCTAAATCAACGGTCTTCTGGAGTACTACGCCTATTTGTTGGGCAGTTGTAGCACCTGGTCCGGACACTCGAGTCTTGTTGCGATGAAGAGACACCATGAAGAACATAGGAGATATGGGAGGGAACAAGGGAAATGAAAACAGAATAACAATGCATAAAATTGCGATCATTTGTTTGTTACTTAAGGCAAACAAATGAGACGGTGACTAATCAAAGTAAATAGGTCAAAAATAATGTATCGCGAAGACATGCTCGCCTATAAGTGAACACTCATCCCAAGAATTCCCAGGTAAGCACAACTGGTCTCGCGTCTGGTTGAGATGTATACGAAGTGCTTGCTTAGACAGAAAACTCAGAATACAGGCATTCACCCTTCCTGTTTGCACGTGTTTACATTATTTAAAACCCAAGACCTTGACGAGATTTTGAAAACTTAAAGGGGTTCAAAACCATATAATAGAGAGTTCAAAACCTTACAATAGAGGGTTCAAAACCTTGTAATCAATCATCCTAGAACAGATGATTAGTTTTCAAAGCGGTTTTGAAATTTATGTTCTTGTTGTGGTCGTCGCCTAAGGATAGGTGACGGTATTGTTTTATGACTAAACGCAAGTAAACTCGCGTTAGGGTCCTAAGAAAGTTATAGACTAGGTCAAAGCATTACTAATAACCTAATTCCCTATAACCATTGGCTCTGATACCATCTTTTCTGTCACACCCCGACCACGTAGAACATACAAAACGTGGCGGAAACGTCGGGGAGTGTTGTAACAGAATTAATTGTTTCAAATCCATGGCAATTGAAGTTTCGTTTTATTGATTAAAAGTGTTACAATGTCTTAACAAACAAGAAATACAACATAATTAACTAGTCTTGCATCTTTTATTGTCACTAAAGCCCAAGTCTGCCTATGTGTATCTTGATCATCTTAAGCAACAGTTCCTGAAAAACACATGTGAAAATAGGTACGTCAGCATAAAAATGCCTGTGAGATACATAGGTTTTGTGAAAATAGGTTTCATGACTTATGTTTGAGAAAATGTTTAGTCATGAACCTTTTAGTTTGCTTTGCTTTGTAAATCATTTGAAAAACAATGAGTTCAGATGATAAGTATAAATAAATGTAAGGTTAAATGAATAACCAAGTAAAATAAGTTTGCATAAGATAAGATGTTTATAAATCAATGTCTTGTGAAAAGTATGTTATTTGTATAAAATGTTCTATGTCTCAAACTGAAATGATTCAAATAACGCTATGATATGTAATACCATACAAACACTTATATATAGGAAGTACCAGCGGCGTATCCACCATGCTTGTATCATATTACACACGCATCGTTACTTAATCACTTAATCAAACCAAACCAATCAATGTAAGAAGTCTATGTTTAAATCAATTGTCAAATGTATTGGGTAATATGTCAAAGTGTTCATGTCAAGATGTAAATCATATCAAAATGTCTATGTCAAATAACCATGTCAAATGTCTATGTCAAATATCCATGTCAAACGTCTATGTCAAGATGTCATGTATGGCAAGTGAAATGTCTCAACTAAACCATATGCACAAAAACAAAGTATTGAAGTAAATCTTGGTTTAAATCAAAGTTATGTTTTGTGGGAAATGCATGATCAAATGTCAATCATGTTAAAATGTCTATGCCGAAATGTCTATGTCAAATGTCTATGTCAAAATGTCATGTAAAACGATGTACTAAGTAATGCACACAATTGGGCACACCTAGCATGAAATGTCATAAAATCATGTACTATAATGTACTAACGAACATAGCAGTATATGATGTTAAAACAGGAAAGCATGAAAGTTACAAGTAGGCACATGTGTTCCACCCCAAAACAGTTTGGAAAACAGTAAAAGAGGGGTCTATGTACTCACCTGAGATTGCTCAGTAGTTCTGGAGTGACAACTAAATAATGCTAGAGATCGCGGATATCAAACGGCACCTAGTATAGGTAACTATGTTAATAAACCGGACCTAGATCGGAAGATTGGGTAGCATTAGGGTTTGTAAACCAAACGAGTGTAGAGACTCGTGTCATTTGGTTTAACAAAGCCTACATACTAAATGAAACTTAACCTAAGTGTCTACGACCCATTACGACCCGTTTAGGTAGCTTATGCTACTTTAACGCGTCGTTCGCGTGAAACGCGTTCGGACCGCCTAACTAGCCCTATGACAAGTGTTATATGCCTAAACATATTACATAATCAGTTATGTGACAAAGGTTTAGGTTACATATGCTTAATTACCAATTATATATGAAAAGGGTATTCTGGTAATTTACCTAAGGCATATAAACTACCTATCATACAACTACTTAAACGATGTGACCATAGGGTATAACCTCGGAAGGTTATTCCCTACCTACTATGGTCACCTAATGTGTTTGGTCGGATCCTAATGATCGACCAAACTGGGTCGGGTTCGAGGTATAAGCGATTCATCAGATCGCTTACCCTACGACCCTAGACAACGTGGTAATCAGTGGGCATAGTCCCAAGGGACTATGACCAACGTGATTACACTCACGTTGCGAAGTTCAAAAGAACTTCGCATTGACCATTACTGGTCAACGCTGAAAGTCAAACAAAGTTTGACTTTCTGACTCGAAAAGCAGTAAAATAAGGAAAAGAACGAAAGAATACTTACGAAGGGTCCCCGAATGCTAAACTCGATTCAAAAATCTCAGGTATGAAACAAATGTTTCAACTTAGAGTTTCTCAAATCAAGTTTCTAGTGATTTTAGCAATGGGGGGTATGGAGTATTTATAGGAATACCCGAACCGTTAAGATCGTTTCATGGAAAACGTGCCTTAATCCCATCCGTACATGTGTTGCAAAGTTATGGTGTTTAGGTGTTTAAATTCCATCCATACATGTGTTGCAAAGTTATGGTGTTTAGGTGTTTAAATTCCATCCATACATGTGTTGCAAAGTTATGGTACCAAAATTCCATCCTTATCCGCTGACTAAGCAAGTTTAGAATGTGTGGTTGTGAATTAAACAACGGCTAATACATCGAATCTGGTCCCGAATGCGAAAAACGAACCAAATGACGTGACGAATGGATTTTTCTTATTGCGAACACTAAAATAAAATATTTTAGTGCTTACATAAATTTTTGGATGTCCGGATGTATTCAGAACGTAAGTTATGCGCGAAAATGCAAACTTGTGCACTTTTTGACACTTTTAGTCCCTGAATGACCCAAAAGTTTATTTTAGCACACCGAACCCCTCAAAGCCTATTTCTAAGATATGTTAAGGATATTTATGGTATGTTTAACTTATGGTCATGTTCCAGAAGGTCTGTTACAGTTCAAATTGGCATACTTTCGCAGTTTGTCAACTTTAGTCCCTGTGAGCGATTAAACTTGATTTCACCACACCAAACCTTCCAAAACTTATATATAAGTTATGTAAAGGTTATTTAAGGTATGTTAAGCCTATTTCACTATTCCGGAGTGTTCGTTGGATTAAACTGGTTATATTTACGCGTCAGTGCGCGTATAACCTTCCAGAAAGCGATTTAGAGCTTGAAATCGGACAAGAGTTGATATGTGTAAACGATACACATATTTTTACAAATCCCAAGCATGAAATACAATATTTCATTGGTTTGGCATTTGTTTGATGGTTGAAATGACACAGGTGTTACAGTCTCCCCTACTTTAGGAAATTTCGTCCCGAAATTAATTCGTAGGAGTCTATTTGTGGCTTTGTGTTAAATAACCATCAAAGATGAACAAGACGTAATCCTGTAATTTCTCTTTAACGAACATTTTTCAGAAATGGAAAATGAACAGAGTTATTCTCAACAGGCATTCTTTAGAAACAAAAATGAACAGAATAGTCATTTTCCATAACATCTTCAGAAACAAAAATGAACAGAATAGTCATTTTACATCTTCAGAAACAAAAATGAACAGAATAGTCATTTTACATCTTCAGAAACAAAAATGAACAGAACAGTCATTTTACATCTTCAGAAACAAAAATGAACAGAATAGTCATTTTACATTTTCAGAAACAAAAATGAACGAAATAGTCATTTTACATCTTCAGAAACAAAAATGAACGGAATAGTCTCTAGACACATGACAAAATTTGCTGTGGTTTCCGTGCACTGAATTTCATAATTATGTATGCATCCATAATTACGCAATTCCTTGCATAGTCCGCACAATTTGTCTGAAATGTGAAGGGGAGGAAAAATCAAACCTGATGATGAGTGTGACTAAACTACCATAGGGTCCTTTTAATTAGATCGACAAAGGATCCTTTTAAATTAGGCCACCAAGGAGTCCTTTCAGCTATATCATCACATGATATTCCTAACCAGATTTTTGGATCAATCTGTTTACCTAGACCTCTCAGGGTCTAATTATGGAATGGTACAATATAATCCAAGGGTCTTTACTATTACGTACAAGCCCGTTGAGGATTTAATATAGCACCTAAAGATATGGAAGATTCTACGAGGATTTGGATGACAAGAATTTGGATCACACAAAAACATAAAAAGGGAACACATAAGCACATAATCACATAATTGTTTAACTTGGTTATTAATTTGTTATCTTTGGACGCGGATACTCAAAGTGCACCAGGAATCCAATTCGTGGATTTCATTTGGCACTTAAATCATTAGAATCTAACTATGAAGATAGGAAGATCTAAATAAGAATTCGGATTTGTCCTTATTGAATGGTAATGTTCGTATTAAGGCATACGAATAATTCAATTAAGGGCTCCGATTTGAGTGATATTCATCCACAAGGATCTGATTATGAGGATAGAAAGATCCTTTATGGATTTTGAAATTTGTGTAACGAGAGGTGCTTCGACACCTTGCACTAGGCGTGCTTAAGTCGATACACAAGGTAGAAAGTTCATGAGGTTCAGGCGCTAGATATGCCAGGGCGACATATGAAGCAGAACTTGAAGGTTAAGCAGCAACAGGGTTTGCTACTGCCTTGCTTTAAACAGCAAAGCGACACATGTTATCCAAATGTCTCCATCGTCCACCGGGGGTACATTTGTAACATGGTATTTGATTTAGATGATGACGGTTTCACTGACTTCTCCAAGGAGCGGTTCCCTTGCACGGCTTCATTCCTGAGCTGACTCATGGTGATAGCTAAATCAACGGTCTTCTGGAGTACTACGCCTATTTGTTGGGCAGTTGTAGCACCTGGTCCGGACACTCGAGTCTTGTTGCGATGAAGAGACACCATGAAGAACATAGGAGATATGGGAGGGAACAAGGGAAATGAAAACAGAAAAACAATGCATAAAGTTGCGATCATTTGTTTGTTACTTAAGGCAAACAAATGAGACGGTGACTAATCAAAGTAAATAGGTCAAAAATAATGTATCGCGAAGACATGCTCGCCTATAAGTGAACACTCATCCCAAGAATTCCCAGGTAAGCACAACTGGTCTCGCGTCTGGTTGAGATGTATACGAAGTGCTTGCCTAGACAGAAAACTCAGAATACAGGCATTCACCCTTCCAGTTTGCACGTGTTTACATTATTTAAAACCCAAGACCTTGACGAGATTTTGAAAACTTAAAGGGGTTCAAAACCATATAATAGAGAGTTCAAAACCTTACAATAGAGGGTTCAAAACCTTGTAATCAATCATCCTAGAACAGATGATTAGTTTTCAAAGCGGTTTTGAAATTTATGTTCTTGTTGTGGTCGTCGCCTAAGGATAGGTGACGGTATTGTTTTATGACTAAACGCAAGTAAACTCGCGTTAGGGTCCTAAGAAAGTTATAGACTAGGTCAAAGCATTACTAATAACCTAATTCCCTATAACCATTGGCTCTGATACCATCTTTTCTGTCACACCCCGACCACGTAGAACATACAAAACGTGGCGGAAACGTCGGGGAGTGTTGTAACAGAATTAATTGTTTCAAATCCATGGCAATTGAAGTTTCGTTTTATTGATTAAAAGTGTTATAATGTCTTAACAAACAAGAAATACAACATAATTAACTAGTCTTGCATCTTTTATTGTCACTAAAGCCCAAGTCTGCCTATGTGTATCTTGATCATCTTAAGCAACAGTTCCTGAAAAACACATGTGAAAATAGGTACGTCAGCATAAAAATGCCTGTGAGATACATAGGTTTTGTGAAAATAGGTTTCATGACTTATGTTTGAGAAAATGTTTAGTCATGAACCTTTTAGTTTGCTTTGCTTTGTAAATCATTTGAAAAACAATGAGTTCAGATGATAAGTATAAATAAATGTAAGGTTAAATGAATAACCAAGTAAAATAAGTTTGCATAAGATAAGATGTTTATAAATCAATGTCTTGTGAAAAGTATGTTATTTGTATAAAATGTTCTATGTCTCAAACTGAAATGATTCAAATAACGCTATGATATGTAATACCATACAAACACTTATATATAGGAAGTACCAGCGGCGTATCCACCATGCTTGTATCATATTACACACGCATCGTTACTTAATCACTTAATCAAACCAAACCAATCAATGTAAGAAGTCTATGTTTAAATCAATTGTCAAATGTATTGGGTAATATGTCAAAGTGTTCATGTCAAGATGTAAATCATATCAAAATGTCTATGTCAAATAACCATGTCAAATGTCTATGTCAAATATCCATGTCAAACGTCTATGTCAAGATGTCATGTATGGCAAGTGAAATGTCTCAACTAAACCATATGCACAAAAACAAAGTATTGAAGTAAATCTTGGTTTAAATCAAAGTTATGTTTTGTGGGAAATGCATGATCAAATGTCAATCATGTTAAAATGTCTATGCCGAAATGTCTATGTCAAATGTCTATGTCAAAATGTCATGTAAAACGATGTACTAAGTAATGCACACAATTGGGCACACCTAGCATGAAATGTCATAAAATCATGTACTATAATGTACTAACGAACATAGCAGTATATGATGTTAAAACAGGAAAGCATGAAAGTAACAAGTAGGCACATGTGTTCCACCCCAAAACAGTTTGGAAAACAGTAAAAGAGGGGTCTATGTACTCACCTGAGATTGCTCAGTAGTTCTGGAGTGACAACTAAATAATGCTAGAGATCGCGGATATCAAACGGCACCTAGTATAGGTAACTATGTTAATAAACCGGACCTAGATCGGAAGATTGGGTAGCATTAGGGTTTGTAAACCAAACGAGTGTAGAGACTCGTGTCATTTGGTTTAACAAAGCCTACATACTAAATGAAAGTTAACCTAAGTGTCTACGACCCATTACGACCCGTTTAGGTAGCTTATGCTACTTTAACGCGTCGTTCGCGTGAAACGCGTTCGGACCGCCTAACTAGCCCTATGACAAGTGTTATATGCCTAAACATATTACATAATCAGTTATGTGACAAAGGTTTAGGTTACATATGCTTAATTACCAATTATATATGAAAAGGGTATTCTGGTAATTTACCTAAGGCATATAAACTACCTATCATACAACTACTTAAACGATGTGACCATAGGGTATAACCTCGGAAGGTTATTCCCTACCTACTATGGTCACCTAATGTGTTTGGTCGGATCCTAATGATCGACCAAACTGGGTCGGGTTCGAGGTATAAGCGATTCATCAGATCGCTTACCCTACGACCCTAGACAACGTGGTAATCAGTGGGCATAGTCCCAAGGGACTATGACCAACGTGATTACACTCACGTTGCGAAGTTCAAAAGAACTTCGCATTGACCATTACTGGTCAACGCTGAAAGTCAAACAAAGTTTGACTTTCTGACTCGAAAAGCAGTAAAATAAGGAAAAGAACGAAAGAATACTTACGAAGGGTCCCCGAATGCTAAACTCGATTCAAAAATCTCAGGTATGAAACAAATGTTTCAACTTAGAGTTTCTCAAATCAAGTTTCTAGTGATTTTAGCAATGGGGGGTATGGGGTATTTATCGGAATACCCGAACCGTTAAGATCGTTTCATGGAAAACGTGCCTTAATCCCATCCGTACATGTGTTGCAAAGTTATGGTGTTTAGGTGTTTAAATTCCATCCATACATGTGTTGCAAAGTTATGGTGTTTAGGTGTTTAAATTCCATCCATACATGTGTTGCAAAGTTATGGTACCAAAATTCCATCCTTATCCGCTGACTAAGCAAGTTTAGAATGTGTGGTTGTGAATTAAACAACGGCTAATACATCGAATCTGGTCCCGAATGCGAAAAACGAACCAAATGACGTGACGAATGGATTTTTCTTATGGCGAACACTAAAATAAAATATTTTAGTGCTTACATAAATTTTTGGATGTCCGGATGTATTCAGAACGTAAGTTATGCGCGAAAATGCAAACTTGTGCACTTTTTGACACTTTTAGTCCCTGAATGACCCAAAAGTTTATTTTAGCACACCGAACCCCTCAAAGCCTATTTCTAAGCTATGTTAAGGATATTTATGGTATGTTTAACTTATGGTCATGTTCCGGAAGGTCTGTTACAGTTCAAATTGGCATACTTTCGCAGTTTGTCAACTTTAGTCCCTGTGAGCGATTAAACTTGATTTCACCACACCAAACCTTCCAAAACTTATATATAAGTTATGTAAAGGTTATTTAAGGTATGTTAAGCCTATTTCACTATTCCGGAGTGTTCGTTGGATTAAACTGGTTATATTTACGCGTCAGTGCGCGTATAACCTTCCAGAAAGCGATTTAGAGCTTGAAATCGGACAAGAGTTGATATGTGTAAACGATACACATATTTTTACAAATCCCAAGCATGAAATACAATATTTCATTGGTTTGGCATTTGTTTGATGGTTGAAATGACACAGGTGTTACAGTCATGATGCCATTTGGGTAGTTGTTGATCGTCTTACTAAGTCAGCGCATTTCTTGCCAATCCGTGAGGATTTTTCTGCTGACAAACTTGCTAAAATCTATGTGGATGAAATTGTAGCTCGACATGGTGTTCCTTATAATATCATTTCTGACAGAGATGCTCGTTTCACTTCTCATTTTTGGAGAACCATGCAATATGCTATGGGGACCTAACTTAATCTGAGCACAGCTTATCATCCGCAAACGGATGGTCAATCTGAAAGAACAATCCAGACCCTGGAGGATATGCTTAGAGCTTGTGTGATCGATTTTGGTGGTAGTTGGGATTCACATCTTCCGTTGATTGAATTCTCCTACAACAACAGTTATCACTCCAGCATCAACATGGCTCCTTTCGAGGCTCTCTATGGTCGAAAATGTTGTTCGCCAGTCTGCTGGAATGAGATCGGTGAGGCTCAGCTTACTGGACCTGCCCTCATTTTAGAGACAACTGATAAGATTAAGAAAGTTCGTGATAACCTTCAGACAGCTAGAAGCCGTCAAAAGAGTTACGCGGACCCAAAATGCAAGCCCTTGGAATTTCAAGTCGTTGATCGAGTATTACTTAAGGTCTCACCTTGGAAAGGTGTGATCAGATTTGGAAAGACTGGAAAACTTGCACCTAGATATGTCGGACCATTCAAGATCGTCGAAAGAATCGGTAAGGTAGCCTACAGACTTGAGTTACCTCCTAAACTTGGAAATGTTCGTCCAACCTTCCATGTGTCCAATCACAGGAAATGTTTAGCTGATGAGAACCTCCACATACCACTTGACGAAATTCGTGTTGATAAGACACTACATTTTGTTGAGAAACCTGTGGAAATCATGGACCGTGTAGTCAAATGGCTTAAACGCAAGCGCATTCCTTTGGTCAAAGTTCGCTGGGAATCTAAGCGTGGACCTGAGTTTACTTGGGAATGTGAAGATCAAATGAAGGCGAAGTATCCTCATCTTTTCCCACGAGTTTCCTCTAAACAAATTTCAGGACGAAATTTCCACAAGTATGGGAGACTGTGACATCTGTGCTTGTAATCATTGTAAACAGTTCAGTTATTAATGAAATAAAGTTATTTGATCCCAATGTTTGTTTGTTTATGTTTGATGTTTTTCATGTTTTGGTTTTCATTCAATTTCAAACTCTATATCGCTTTCTGGAGAATTATACGATAACTGGTGCGTAAACGTACCCAGTTTAACGCGACAAATACTCCGGGACATCAACATATGCTTAACATACCTTAAATAACCTTTACATAAATTAGTAATAAGTTTTGAAGGCTTTGGTATGGCAAAATCAAGTTAATTCGCTTACAGGGACTAATTTCGACAAACTGTGAAAATATGCCGATTTGTACTGTAACGAACATTCCGGAACATGACCATAAGTTAAACATACCCTAAATATCCTTTACATAGCTTAGAAATAGGCTTTGAGGGGTTCGGTGTGCTAAAATAAACTTTTTGGTCATTCAGGGACTAAAAGCGTCAAAAAGTGCATAAGTTTGCATTTTCGCGCATATCTTACGTTCTGAATACATCCGGACATCCAAAAGTTTATGTAATCATTAAAATATTTTATTTTAGTGATTGGCATGATAAAATTCCATTCGTCGCGTAATTTGGATCGTTTTTCGCATTCGTTCGTGTTTCATCGTAATTAACCGAACAAAGCAACCGTACGACCAAACGAATCGACATCCGAGATATTTTTGAGCATGTTTTATGTTCCCTATACTTTAACTTCATTTTAGAGCCTTGAAATGGGATTAACGGGGCTTAAACGTGTCAAAAAATGCATCAAAAACCATGTTTTGCACATCCAGGGACCAAAATTGACATTCTGCCAAAGTTATCTTAGGAAGGGACCAAAATGAAAAATCTAAATTCCAGCTTGTTCCAGCTGTTCCCCTCATTTTCACATGGTTTTAATGAAACTATGGGCTCCCATGGTTTCACAAAACCATGGGCACATGTGTACGGATGAGATCGAAGCTCATTTTACGATGAACGATCTTAACGGTTGTGCAAAAACTATAAATACCCTACCCCCCTTCACTCAAAACTCACACCTTGATCTGATTGCTCTCTAAGTTGAAGTGATTTCACTTCATACCTGAGAATAATCGGGTCAAACTTCCGTTCTTGGACCTTTTGTAAGTCCTCTTTCGTTATTTTACGCGTTTTAGCGTGAAAGTCAAACATTGTTTGGCTTTCAGCTTTGACCAGTTTATGGTCAACATGAAGTTCATTTGAACTTAATAACATGAGCGTAATCACGATGGTTATAGTCCCTAGCGACTATACCTACTGATTACCACGTTATCTAGGCTCAGTGACGAGTCGTAGTTTCGGGCAAAATGCGTGTTCTTGCGTATTTTGTAACCAAACTACTCTAGGGTATCAAAACCGTTTGTTTTGATATCAAAACCTGTTTTCTAACTTAACTAAACATGTTCTAGCATGTTTATCTCGTCACTTTTAGATTTGTGCTTGTTTAGGGTCGTAAGGGTAAGCGATCTAATAAATCGCTTATGCTTTCGAACCCGACCCATTTGGTCGATCATTAGGATCCGACCAAACACTTTAGGTGACCATAGTAGTATAGGGAATAACCTTCCGGGGTTATACCTTATGGTCACATCGTTTGAGAAGTTGTATGATAGGTGATATATATGCCTTAGGTAAATTACCAAAATGCCCTTTTTACGTTAAAATTCATTTTAAGCCTATGTAACCTAATTTTTGGTATCTAAATTGATTTAGTAACAATATTAGACATGTTAAGGCATATTTTACTTGTCATAGGGCTAGTTAGGCGTTCCGAACGCGTTTTACGCAAACGACGCGTTAAAGTAGCATAAGCTACCTAAACGGGTCGTAACGGGTCAAAAGCACTTAGGATAAGTTTCGTTTTAGTATGTAGGCTTTGTTAAACCATATTACATGAGTTCCTACACTCACTTGGTTTACGAACCCTCATGCTACCCGATCCTCCGATTAGGTCCGTTTATTAATGTAGTTACCTATATTATGTGCCGTTTGATTCCGTAACCTACTAGCTTTGCTTGGTGGATATCTAAAGTCTATTGAGCAATCCCAAGTGAGTACATAGACCCCTCTTTTACTGTTTTCCAAACATTTTGGGGTGAAACACATGTGCCTACTTGTTACTTTCGTGCTTTTCATGTTTTCTCATTATATACATGTTATGTTCATTAGTACATTATTAGTACATTGTTTTACATGACATTTTATGCTATGTATGTCCATTGTGTGCATACTTAGTGCATTGTTTTACATTACCTTTTCATGCTATGTATGTTCATCATACTTAGTACATTTTCATTTCATCACATGCTTACATTTTGATATGACATTTGGCTTGTTTAAATGGGACCATATACATTCATTAACTTTGATCACGCCGCTCGTTAGTAGGTAATGGTACCATAGGAATTGACAACTCCCATTCCTAACATCCTAGGTATGTTTGGATGAAAGGAATGACCGAATTCGATAAAAACATAATACAGATAGACCTTTAATTTGTTTAAAGGCTCATCACCACAGTCACAAGGCTTGGATGTATGCATTTTTACAATACCGCATAAATGTTTGTATTCAGTATAGCATGCATTTCCACAAAACATAACGTTGATTTAAACCACGTTTACTTCAATACTTTGTTTTGTGCATTTTTACCTATGGTTCCGTGGATATATATATATATATATATATATTTCATTTGCCATACATGACATTTTGTTCACACATTGACATTTGACATAGACATTTTGATATTGATATACATATTTCCTGGACTTTATTTTGAGATAGATATTTTGACATGGTTTACTCAAAGACATTTGACAAATGAATTGATATGGGCAAATTTACATTAGTGGTTTGTTTGGGTAAGTGATTTAAGTAACGAGGCATATGTAATATGATACAAGCATGGTGGATACGCCGCTGGTACTTCCTATATATAAGTGTTTGTATGGTATTACATATTGTAACGTTATTTGAATCATTTTAATTTAGACATATAACATTTTAAACAAATAATATATTTTTTTCACAAGACATTGTTTTACAAACAACTCATTTTATACAAAACTCATTTTACTTGGTTATTCATTTAACCTCACATCACTCTTTTACATATCATCTTCCTTAACATCACTCTTCAAAAGATTTATAAAACAAAACATTTTACAAGGATCATGTCTGACTTTTGTTAAACAACCTTTTTTTCCAAACTTATAAGTCATGAACCCTATTTTCATGAAACCTATGTATCTCACAGGCATTTTTATGCTGACGTACCTATTTTCACATGTGTTTCAGGAGCTGATGCTTAGGATGATCGTGACACTAGGGCGGACCTGTGCCTTAGAGACTTAAAAATAAAGATAGACTTAGTTTAATTATATGATGTACTCTTTGGTTCTTGTTTTGAAACAATGTATTCCACTCTTTGGTTGATGAATAAAATAAATTTTAATTACCATGGTTGCGCACCAAACACCTCAAAGCCTATTTCTAAGCTATATAAAGGATATTTAGGGCATATTTAACTTATGATCAAGTTCCGGAGTGTTCGTTACTATACGAATCGGTATAGTTTCGCCGTTTGACATAAATAGTCCCTTCGATCGAACAAACTTGATTTCAACACACCAAACCATCCAAAACTTATTTCTAAGTTATGTGAAGGTTATTTAAGGTATGTTAAGACTATTTCACTATTCCGGAGTGTTTGTTTCATTAAACTGGTTATATCTACGCATCAGTGCGCGTATAACCTTCCAGAAAGCGATTTAAAGCTTGAAATCGAACAAGAATTGATATGTGAAGGCGATACACATATTTATACAAATCCCAAGTATGAAATACAATATTTCATTGGTTCGGTATTTTTTTGATGGTTGAAGTGACACAGGTGTCACAGTCTCCCCTACTTTAGGAAATTTCGTCCCGAAATTTAATTTTAGAGGAAACTTGTGAAGACAGCTGTGACGGTTTCGCTTTCAAATAAATCCATTGAACCCTAAGTAAAACTCTGGGCCATGTTAGGATTTTTTTTAGCAAAATTGTCAACCCTCAAAGTGAAGTCCTTGTAGTAGCAAAACATGGAGTTTCGGACTATGGACATGAGAACGTTTCTCATGAAGACTTATCATAGGAAACTTGTGTGTGCTTAAATTCAAAATTGGGGAGTGTAAGATAAAATGATATCGGTCAAGGTCCATGAATTCTCCCGTATGATTATTCTTGTCACTATAGGTCTTAACACATGACAAAACTTGCTGTGGTTTCTGTGCACTGAATTCCATAATTATGTATGCATCCATAATTACGTAATTCCTTGCACAGTCCGCACAGTTTATTTCATAATGCGTAGAGTAAAAATCAATTGAATAAACATGAAATGACTTGACTAGACCACCAAAGGATCTTTTTAACTAGATCAACGAACGATATTTTTAACTAGATCAACACACGATCTTCTTAATTAGACCGTTGTATAATCTTTTTAAATAGACCACTTAAAGAGATCTTTTCAATTATATCATCACATGATATTCCTAACCAGATTTTTAAATCAATCTGTTTAACTAGACCACTCAAGGGGTCCAACTATAGAATAGTACTTCATAACCCAAGGGACTTAACTACAACGTAAAAGTCCATTAAGGATTTAAGATAGTACCTTTGGATATCCTACTATGAATCCCTCATATGAGATATGGAAGATTCTACGAGGATTTGGATGGATCACATAAAAACACAAAACATATAAGAAAACACATAAGCACATAATCACATAATTAGTTAACTTGATCTTTACTTTGTTATCTTTGGTCACGGGTATTTAAAGCACATCAGGAATCCAATCCGTGGATTTCATTTGGCACTTTAAACATAAGAATCTAACTATGAAGATTGGAAGATCTTAATAAGAATTCGGCTTTGGCCTTATTGAATCGTAATGTACGTATTAAGGCACACGAATAATTCAATTAGGGGCTCCGATTTGAGTGATACTTATCCACAAGGATCTAATTATGAGGATAGAAAGATCCTATGTTGGATTTTGGAATTTTGTGTAACGAGAGGTGTTTCGAAACCTTGCACTAAACGTGCTTAGGTCGATACACAAGGTAGAAAGTTCATGAGGTTGAGGTACTAGATATGCCAAAGCGACATATGAAGCAGAGTTTGAAGGTTGGGTACTACGTATGTCAAGTCGATCATACGAGCAGGGTTGACTTGGGGTTGGTTTAGACCACCTTGGTTTGGGTTGAATTGACAAGCATTTGTCAGGTGACCGAGTCGTCCATGTGATGCACACAAACGACACTGCAGGTAAGCTTGGTGAGGTGCATTACATTTGTTGCACATAAGCACAGTACCGACATTAGGCTTCCTTGCAAGAGGTTGAGCAGCAGCAGGATTTGTAACAGCTTTGCTTTGGATTGTAAAGCAGCACATGTTAACCAAATGTCCCTATCGTCCACCGTGGGTACATTTTGAAATAGGGTATTTGATTTGGATGATGACGGTTGCATTGATTGCTCCAAGGAGCGGTTCCCTTGTATGGCTTTATCCCTGAGACGAGGCATGGTGATAGCTAAATCAACGGTCCTCTGGAGTACGACGTCTAATTGTTGGGCAATTGCAGCACCTAGTTTGGAATTTTGAGTGTTGTTGCGATGAAGAGGCATCTTGAAGATAATGGAAGGCATAGGAGGAAGTAAGCGAAAGATAGTCAAAAGAGTATGACAACGCATGAGGATTGTGACCATTTGTTTATTACCAAAGGCAAACAAATGAGACGGTGACTAATCAAAGTAAATGGGTCAATATAATGTATCGCGAAGACATGCTCGCCTATAAGTGGACACTCACCCCAAGAGTTCCCAGGTAAGAGTGACTGGTCCGATATTGCGGATTTGTACGAACACTCTAGCCTTAGACAGAAGACCCAGGGTACAGGCACCCACCCTTCCAGTTTACACGTGTTCACATTATTTAGACCCAACTTTGATGAGATTTTGAAAACTTAGAAGGTTCAAAACTATGTATTAAATCATCCTAGAACAGATGATTAGTTTTCAAAGCGGATTTGAAATTTGTGTTCTTATTGAGGTTGTCACCTAAGGATAAGTGACGGTATTGTTTTAAAAGCTAAACACAAGGTAACTTGTGTTAGGGTCCTAGGAAGGTTATAGTCTAGGTCAAAGCATTACTAATAACCTAATTCCCTATAACCATTGGCTCTGATACCAACTTTTCTGTCACACCCCGACCACGTAAAACATCCAAACGTGGTGGAAACGTCGGGGAGTGTTGTAACAGAATCATCGTTTCACAACCATGGAATAAATAATTTCGTTTTATTGAATTAATGAACTCATTGTTTTATTATAAATCAGATAAATACAACTATTATCTTTCAAATTTTAAAGTCGCTAAGGCACGAGTCCATCCTATGTATAGCATGCACCATCAATCATCACATAATAGCACCTGAAACATGTGTAAAAATAGGTACGTTAGCATAAAAATGCCTATGAGATACATAGGTTTTATTGTAATTAGGATTCATGACTTATAAGTTTAGAAAAAAAGTTGTTTAACAAAAGTAGTCATGATCCTTGTAAAAGGTTTTCTTTTATAAATCATACTAAAATTTATAAGAAATCGGATGATATAAAATAATAATACATAGGAAATTAAATAATTAAGTAAAATGAGTTTGTATAAAATATATTGTTTGAAAAACAATATTTTGATAAAAAAAGGTTTATAGCATATATAAAAATATACTTTGGTTTTAAGAAAGTCGAATAAGTAATATATTAAAATATATTTCAGTTCCAATGTCGTTAACCCAAGTGTACTAAATAACGCCACGGTATGTAATGTGATGAAAACACTTATATATAAGAAGTACCAGCGGCGTATCTACCATGTTTTCATCATATTACACCCGTCCCGTTATCTAAACACTAACCCAAAACCCAATCGTTAAACAAATAGTATATTATATATATACTTTAGTTGTTAAAATAATAATTTTCAGTAGTATATTAAAAGTATACTTTGGATTTATAAATAACATATTAAACTATGTTTTGGTTTGAAAATAACATATTAACTATGCTTTGGTTTTAAAAATAACATATTAAACTATGTTTTAATGATTAACAAAATATATGTTGGTTTTGTACATTATCGCATATGAGAGCATATCAAATTATACTTTTGGGAGTATAACTAAATATACAAAAATAATGTGATTTAAGAATTCATTCAGACCTAGTTCATCAAAATACACCTTTGAGACTATAGAAATACCACAAAGGAAATCCCTATTTGGATCGAGAAAAATAAATTGGTTTCAGACATTCCATGACAACAGGAATGGGGTGTCAAAGCCTATAGCGCTATATCATACTACCAACCGGTCTGGTGAACATAAAATAAGTACTATCCAACAATTTAATTTTAAAATCTTTGGAAAAATTAGAGTTTAAACCATAAATAATCATTTAGTTTGTAAAAAGATAAGTACTAATATGTATAATCAATTATACTTTTGAAAACAAGAACATAACAAATAGGTACACATGCTTCACCCCAAAACATTTGAAAACAGTAAAAGAGGGGACTATGTACTCACTTGAGAATGCTTAGAAGTCTTGAACAACAACCAAGCAAAGCTAGAGGGAGCATGGAAATCAACGGCACCTAATATAGGTAACTATGTAAATAAACCGGACCTAATTTGGGAGATCGGATAGGATGAGGTCTCGTAAACCAAAGGAGTGTGGGAACTCATATGATATGGTTTAACAAGGCCTACATACTAAAAGGAAACCTAACCTAGGTGCTTACGACCCATTACGACCCGTTTAGGTGGCTTACGCTACTTTAACGCGTCGTTCGCGTAAAACGCGTTCGGAGCGCCTAAATAGTCCTATGACAAGTATTATATGCCTAAACATGTTTAATTATGTTGCATAATCAGTTAAGTGACAAAAGTTTGGGTTACATATGCTTAAATATCAATTATGCATAAAAAGGGTATTTTGGTAATTTTCCTAAGGCATATAAACTAACTATCATATAACTAGGTAAACGACGTGACCATAAGGTATAACCTCGGAAGGTTATTCCCTATACAACTATGGTCACTAAACATGTTTGGTCGGATACTCATGATCGACCAAACGGGTCTAGTTCGAAAGTCTAAGCGGTTGTTTAGACCGCTTGACTTACGACGAAACATAAGCACTAAACCTAAAGTGAGGAGCTAAACATGCTAAAACATGTTTAGTTAAGTTAGAAAACAGGTTTGGTATCAAAACAAACGGTTTTGATACCTAAAAGTAGTTTGGTTACAAAATACGCGAGAATACGCATTTTGGCCGAAACTACGACTCGTCACTAAACCTAGATAACGTGGTAATCAGTAGGTATATTCACTAGGGACTATAACCATCGTGATTACGCTCACGTTATGAAGTTCAAACGAACTTCTCATTGATCATAAACTGGTCAATGCAGAAAGTCAAACGCAGTTTGACTCTCAGACTCGAAAAGCGATAAAAGAACGAAAGAATACTTACAAAGGGTCCCCGCAAGATTTGATCCAATTTACTCTCAGGTATGAAGCATAAACTTCAACTTAGAGAGCCAAAATCAGATTCAAATGTGGGTTTTGAAGTGAAATGGGATGGGGTATTTATAGATATGGCACAACCGTTAAGATCGTTCGTCGAGAAACGTGCTTCGATCTAGGCCGTACACATGGGCCCCTTGTTTTGCAAAACCATGGGCACCCCTAGTTTAAGCCCATGGTATCAAAAATACCATTAAATACCAGCCCATAGTTTGCAAAACCATGGGCTAAAACCATTAAAACTTCAAAATTGGTCTAGGTTCATTGAATCTGGTCAGAAATTTCAAAAATGGTCCCTGCTCTTGTAAAACTTGATTTTTTGGCACTTTTAAGCCCCGTTAACCTTATTTCAAGGATCTAAATTAAAGTTAAAGTATAGGGAACTTAAAATATGCTCAAAAACATCTCGGATGTCGGTTCGTTTGGTCGTACGGTTGCGTTGTTCGGTTAATTACGACGGAAATCGTAATGAACGCAAAAACGATCCAAATTACGCGACGAATGGAATTTTATCACGCCAATCACTAAAATAAAACATTTTAATGATTACATAAATTTTTGGATGTCCGGATATATTCAGGACGTAAGATATGCGCGAAAATGCAAACTTATGCACTTTTGACGCTTTTAGTCTCTATTGATCAAGAAAGTTTATTTTTGCGCACCAAACACCTCAAAGCCTATTTCTAAGCTATATAAAGGATATTTAGGGCATATTTAACTTATGATCAAGTTCCGGAGTGTTCGTTACTATACGAATCGGTATAGTTTCGCAGTTTGACACAAATAGTCCCTTCGATCGAACAAAACTTGATTTCAACACACCAAACCATCCAAAACTTATTTCTAAGTTATGTGAAGGTTATTTAAGGTATGTTAAGCCTATTTAACTATTCCGGAGTGTTTGTTTCATTAAACTGGTTATATCTACGCATCAGTGCGCGTATAACCTTCCAGAAAGCGATTTAAAGCTTGAAATCGAACAAGAATTGATATGTGAAGGCGATACACATATTTATACAAATCCCAAGTATGAAATACAATATTTCATTGGTTTGGTATTTGTTTGATGGTTGAAGTGACACAGGTGTCACAGTCTCCCCTACTTTAGGAAATTTCGTCCCGAAATTTAATTTTAGAGGAAACTTGTGAAGACAGCTGTGACGGTTTCGCTTTCAAATAAATCCATTGAACCCTAAGTAAAACTCTGGGCCATGTTAGTTTTTTTTTAGCAAAATTGTCAACCCTCAAAGTGAAGTCCTTGTAGTAGCAAAACATGGAGTTTCGGACTATGGACAGGAGAACGTTTCTCATGAAGACTTATCATAGGAAACTTGTGTGTGCTTAAATTCAAAATTGGGGGGTGTAAGATAAAATGATATCGGTCAAGGTCCAGGAATTCTCCCGTATGATTATTCTTGTCACTATAGGTCTTAACACATGACAAAACTTGTTGTGGTTTCTGTGCACTGAATTCCATAATTATGTATGCATCCATAATTACGTAATTCCTTGCACAGTCCGCACAGTTTATTTCATAATGCGTAGAGTAAAAATCAATTGAATAAACATGAAATGACTTGACTAGACCACCAAAGGATCTTTTTAACTAGATCAACGAACGATATTTTTAACTAGATCAACACATGATCTTCTTAATTAGACCGTTGTATAATCTTTTTAAATAGACCACTTAAAGAGATCTTTTCAATTATATCATCACATGATTTTCCTAACCAGTTTTTTATATCATTCTGTTTAACTAGACCAATCAAGGGGTCCAACTATAGAATAGTACTTCATAACCCAAGGGACTTAACTACAACGTAAAAGTCCATTAAGGATTTAAGATAGTACCTTTGGATATCCTACTATGAATCCCTCATATGAGATATGGAAGATTCTACGAGGATTTGGATGGATCACATAAAAACACAAAACATATAAGAAAACACATAAGCACATAATCACATAATTAGTTAACTTGATCTTTACTTTGTTATCTTTGGTCACGGGTATTTAAAGCACATCAGGAATCCAATCCGTGGATTTCATTTGGCACTTTAAACATAAGAATCTAACTATGAAGATTGGAAGATCTTAATAAGAATTCGGCTTTGTCCTTATTGAATCGTAATGTACGTATTAAGGCACACGAATAATTCAATTAGGGGCTCTGATTTGAGCGATACTTATCCACAAGGATCTAATTATGAGGATAGAAAGATCCTATGTTGGATTTTGGAATTTTGTGTAACGAGAGGTGTTTCGAAACCTTGCACTAAACGTGCTTAGGTCGATACACAAGGTAGAAAGTTCATGAGGTTGAGGTACTAGATATGCCAAAGCGACATATGAAGCAGAGTTTGAAGGTTGGGTACTACGTATGTCAAGTCGATCATACGAGCAGGGTTGACTTGGGGTTGGTTTAGACCACCTTGGTTTGGGTTGAATTGACAAGCATTTGTCAGGTGACCGAGTCGTCCATGTGATGCACACAGACGACACTGCAGGTAAGCTTGGTGAGGTGCATTACATTTGTTGCACATAAGCACAGTACCGACATTAGGCTTCCTTGCAAGAGGTTGAGCAGCAGCAGGATTTGTAACAGCTTTGCTTTGGATTGTAAAGCGGCACATGTTAACCAAATGTCCCTATCGTCCACCGTGGGTACATTTTGAAATAGGGTATTTGATTTGGATGATGACGGTTGCATTGATTGCTCCAAGGAGCGGTTCCCTTGTATGGCTTTATCCCTAAGACGAGGCATGGTGATAGCTAAATCAACGGTCCTCTGGAGTACGACGTCTAATTGTTGGGCAATTGCAGCACCTGGTTTGGAATTTTGAGTGTTGTTGCGATGAAGAGGCATCTTGAAGATAATGGAAGGCATAGGAGGAAGCAAGCGAAAGATAGTCAAAAGAGTATGACAACGCATGAGGATTGTGACCATTTGTTTATTACCAAAGGCAAACAAATGAGACGGTGACTAATCAAAGTAAATGGGTCAATATAATGTATCGCGAAGACATGCTCGCCTATAAGTGGACACTCACCCCAAGAGTTCCCAGGTAAGAGTGACTGGTCCGATATTGCGGATTTGTACGAACACTCTAGCCTTAGACAGAAGACCCAGGGTACAGGCACCCACCCTTCCAGTTTACACGTGTTCACATTATTTAGACCCAACTTTGATGAGATTTTGAAAACTTAGAAGGTTCAAAACTATGTAATAAATCATCCTAGAACAGATGATTAGTTTTCAAAGCGGATTTGAAATTTGTGTTCTTATTGAGGTTGTCACCTAAGGATAAGTGACGGTATTGTTTTAAAAGCTAAACACAAGGTAACTTGTGTTAGGGTCCTAGGAAGGTTATAGTCTAGGTCAAAGCATTACTAATAACCTAATTCCCTATAACCATGGGCTCTGATACCAACTTTTCTGTCACACCCCGACCACGTAAAACATCAAAACGTGGCAGAAACGTCGGGGAGTGTTGTAACAGAATCATTGTTTCACAACCATGGAATAAATAATTTCGTTTTATTGAATTAATGAACTCATTGTTTTATTATAAATCAGATAAATACAACTATTATCTTTCAAATTTTAAAGTCGCTAAGGCACGAGTCCATCCTATGTATAGCATGCACCATCAATCATCACATAATAGCACCTGAAACATGTGTAAAAATAGGTACGTCAGCATAAAAATGCATGTGAGATACATAGGTTTTATTGTAATTAGGATTCATGACTTATATGTTTAGAAAAAAAGTTGTTTAATAAAAGTAGTCATGATCCTTGTAAAAGGTTTTCTTTTATAAATCATACTAAAATTTATAAGAAATCGGATGATATAAAATAATAATACATAGGAAATTAAATAATTAAGTAAAATGAGTTTGTATAAAATATATTGTTTGAAAAACAATATTTTGATAAAAAAGGTTTATAGCATATATAAAAATATACTTTGGTTTTAAGAAAGTCGAATAAGTAATATATTAAAATATATTTCAGTTCCAATGTCGTTAACCCAAGTGTACTAAATAACGCCACGGTATGTAATGTGTTGAAAACACTTATATATAAGAAGTACCAGCGGCGTATCTACCATGTTTTCATCATATTACACCCGTCCCGTTATCTAAACACTAACCCAAAACCCAATCGTTAAACAAATAGTATATTATATATATACTTTAGTTGTTAAAATAATAATTTTCAGTA
Source organism: Helianthus tuberosus (assembly GCA_030545235.1). NCBI lineage: Eukaryota > Viridiplantae > Streptophyta > Magnoliopsida > Asterales > Asteraceae > Helianthus > Helianthus tuberosus. The sequence goes on from CM060393.1 coordinate 153,852,815, forward strand.
GTATATTAAAAGTATACTTTGGATTTATAAATAACATATTAAACTATGTTTTGGTTTGAAAATAACATATTAACTATGCTTTGGTTTTGAAAATAACATATTAAACTATGTTTTAATGATTAACAAAATATATGTTGGTTTTGTACATTATCACATATGAGAGCATATCAAATTATACTTTTGGGAGTATAACTAAATATACAAAAATAATGTGATTTAAGAATTCATTCAGACCTAGTTCATCAAAATACACCTTTGAGACTATAGAAATACCACAAAGGAAATCCCTATTTGGATCGAGAAAAATAAATTGGTTTCAGACATTCCATGACAACAGGAATGGGGTGTCAAATCCTATAGCGCTATATCATACTACCAACCGGTCTGGTGAACATAAAATAAGTACTATCCAACAATTTAATTTTAAAATCTTTGGAAAAATTAGAGTTTAAACCATAAATAATCATTTAGTTTGTAAAAAGATAAGTACTAATATGTATAATCAATTATACTTTTGAAAACAAGAACATAACAAATAGGTACACATGCTTCACCCCAAAACATTTGAAAACAGTAAAAGAGGGGACTATGTACTCACTTGAGAATGCTTAGAAGTCTTGAACAACAACCAAGCAAAGCTAGAGGGAGCACGGAAATCAACGGCACCTAATATAGGTAACTATGTAAATAAACCGGACCTAATTCGGGAGATCGGATAGGATGAGGTCTCGTAAACCAAATGAGTGTGGGAACTCATATGATATGGTTTAACAAGGCCTACATACTAAAAGGAAACCTAACCTAGGTGCTTACGACCCATTACGACCCGTTTAGGTGGCTTACGCTACTTTAACGCGTCGTTCGCGTAAAACGCGTTCGGAGCGCCTAAATAATCCTATGACAAGTATTATATGCCTAAACATGTTTAATTATGTTGCATAATCAGTTAAGTGACAAAAGTTTGGGTTACATATGCTTAAATATCAATTATGCATAAAAAGGGTATTTTAGTAATTTTCCTAAGGCATATAAACTACCTATCATATAACTAGGTAAACGACGTGACCATAAGGTATAACCTCGGATGGTTATTCCCTATACAACTATGGTCACTAAACATGTTTGGTCGGATCCTCATGATCGACCAAACGGGTCTAGTTCGAAAGTCTAAGCGGTTGTTTAGACCGCTTGACTTACGACGAAACATAAGCACTAAACCTAAAGTGATGAGCTAAACATGCTAAAACATGTTTAGTTAAGTTAGAAAACAGGTTTGGTATCAAAAAAAATGGTTTTGATACCTAAAAGTAGTTTGGTTACAAAATACGCGAGAATACGCATTTTGGCCGAAACTACGACTCGTCACTAAACCTAGATAACGTGGTAATCAGTAGGTATAGTCACTAGGGACTATAACCATCGTGATTACGCTCACGTTATGAAGTTCAAACGAACTTCTCATTGATCATAAACTGGTCAATGCAGAAAGTCAAACGCAGTTTCACTCTCAGACTCGAAAAGCGATAAAAGAACGAAAGAATACTTACAAAGGGTCCCCGCAAGATTTGATCCAATTTACTCTCAGGTATGAAGCATAAACTTCAACTTAGAGAGCCAAAATCAGATTCAAATGTGGGTTTTGAAGTGAAATGGGATGGGGTATTTATAGATATGGCACAACCGTTAAGATCGTTCGTCGAGAAACGTGCTTCGATCTAGGCCGTACACATGGGCCCCTTGTTTTGCAAAACCATGGGCACCCCTAGTTTAAGCCCATGGTATCAAAAATACCATTAAATACCAGCCCATAGTTTGCAAAACCATGGGCTAAGACCATTAAAACTTCAAAATTGGTCTAGGTTCATTGAATCTGGTCAGAAATTTCAAAAATGGTCCCTGCTCTTGTAAAACTTGATTTTTTTGGCACTTTTAAGCCCCGTTAACCCCATTTAAAGGCTCTAAAATAAAGTTAAAATATAGGGAACTTAAAATATGCTCAAAAACATCTCGGTTGTCGGTTCGTTTGGTCGTACGATTGCGTTGTTCGGTTAATTACGACGGAAATCGTAATGAACGCAAAAAAGATCCAAATTACGCGACGAATGGAATTTTATCACGCCAATCACTAAAATAAAACATTTTAATGATTACATAAATTTTTGGATGTCCGGATATATTCAGGACGTAAGATATGCGCGAAAATGCAAACTTATGCACTTTTGACGCTTTTAGTCTCTATTGATCAAGAAAGTTTATTTTTGCGCACCAAACACCGCAAAGCCTATTTCTAAGCTATATAAAGTATATTTAGGGAATATTTAACTTATGATCAAGTTCCGGAGTGTTCGTTACTGTACGAATCGGCATAGTTTCGCAGTTTGACACAAATAGTCCCTTCGATCGAACAAACTTGATTTCAACACACCAAACCATCCAAAACTTATTTGTAAGTTATGTGAAGGTTATTTAAGGTATGTTAAGCCTATTTCACTATTACGGAGTGTTTGTTGCATTAAGCATGTTATATCTACGCATCAGTGCGCGTATAACCTTCCAGAAAGCGATTTAAAGCTTGAAATCGAACAGGAATTGATATGTGCAGGCGATACACATATTTATACAAATCCCAAGTATGAAATACAATATTTCATTGGTTTGGTATTTGTTTGATGGTTGAAGTGACACAGGTGTCACAGTTTTGGGGGAAGAACACGCCAAAAAGGGTTTAATAATGTTTTTGAAATAAAACATACCTTTTGACATAAATTATATATTTTCGTTGAAAATATATGGATTTGATAAATATATATGTTTCGGGGAGAAACAGTTTTGGTGAAAATATATGTTTCGGGGATGAAGCGGTTTTGTGAATATATATGTTTGGGGATGAAACGGGGATTTGTACGATGTTTCAGAGAAAACGACCGTGTAGTTGGGACGAATTTGCTTGGTCTAAGGGATTTCAGTAAATTCGTACAACGGTTTATATTAAATTTTTCATATTAGTAGGATATATATATTGAACATGAGGCAGGCATCATAGATAATCTTGATATGGGCCATGCGCAAGTGATGTCGTTTTATCATTTAAGTATTGCACGCGAGTAATTGTTGGTAGATCTATCGGGTTGACAACCCCGTCATGACCGGTCGCTCCATGTCAAGTCAAACGACGAATTGATATTTTGTTTATTGTATAGCTTTGATTATCCCTTCATTGTAAATATATAGTTCGTAATGTCTAGCTAACTTATGAGTCCGAACATTTGATACTATAAATTTAATATGTAAACTTGGGAAGATGCTTTGTTCGACGGTTTCTGGGAAACGCTTGCGACGGCTGACCCTTGGATTTTATTAAGGAAATAAATTGACTTTCGTAAATTATATGGATGTTTTATAATAAACACATAATTGGAAAGCTTATTCCTTGGGATCAAATTACTTTAAATTTAAATATGTGAACTCACCTTCCTTTGTGTTGACACTTGATTTTTAACGTGTTCTTCAGGTACTTGAGTTCGGCTTCGGGAATTATGGCGTATCTTGTGGATGTTGATGCATGTTTGTTTTCTTAACGTATTGGACAAACATTTAAAACAAATTGGGACAAATGTAATAAGATCCGTAAGGATCAAGACAACTAAACTATGTTGTGGTTGCGTCATGTTTTGAAACTCTATGTTTAAAACTTATCTTTTAATTAAGTTAATATGTCCACCAATTAGATGCATCGTTCAACAAGATATTAATGGGCACCAACTTCTGTCACCACTACGTTTTATATTCCGCTGCGACGTTTTTGGGGTGTGACAGAAGTTGGTATCAGAGCCAATGGTTGTTAGCGAACTAGATGTTTTCGGGGAAAACTCTAGACTTCAACCTAACGACCTGCAAGGCATGTAACAACTAGTCAACAACAAAGTTGAGCGAGTTCACAGTTGGTTGTCCATTTTAATGTTGTTCCAAAAATCATAAGTTATTTCGAAAACCATGAGTTAACCAGTTTATGGTTTCCCAAACCATAACCAGTGGGGGCTACCCCATGTTGTAAACCACTATACCTGTTACCATATCGACTACTGACTTTAGTCATGTTTATGTGCCCTGCGTCAATGTCTATCATCATTGACTAAGTGCCCAAGTACATTAGTCCACTCCCGTCCTCTGCGGCACGGTGTGAGGCTTGTAAGACCTAATAGCGCTATTTAACTAATGACTCGTTCGCCAATGGCCCGACGATTAAGTCGATATAAAAATGAGGGACTTCATGATAGAGTTTTGTCTAGTAAGTTCTATGTTGTCATCCTTCCTATGGAGGATGGAGGTACGTATTCTACCCAAGGAGAATACGCAGGATTTAATGTTGTCATCCTTCCCATGGAGGATGGAGGTACGTACCCTACCCAAGGAGAATACGCGGGATTTTAATACCGTTCCTTAACCCATTCCCAAACCACCGTGAATCCCATGCCTTGTAGAAAGAGTGAACTCACCTTAGATTAGCTCGGCAGATTAAATTAAGTGTATGAAATCTAGAGCGACTGACCACTCCCTATAATAGTTACCATGGTATATTTGACTTTATTTAGACTTTGCAAGAAAGTCCTACACATGTCTAGCAACTAGCACACAAACAAGCAATCACATAGCACGTCTATCATATGGTTCCCTAACCATGTTCACAACCTTTCTACGATATTAAATATGCTATCTATACAATTATCAAATAAGCATGGATACTAAAAGTAGCAAGTTCGGTCGTTATGCATTCATGCTTTATTGCATAAGAAAATCACTGAAATAGGCTGTTTTTGGTGACCTGTTTAACCTGTTTACAAGTCTTCAAAAATTATGATTTTTTATGTGACATACCACTCGGAGGGTTAGGCCTTGTATTAAAATTTCAAGGTCTAACTCTTTACAAAAAATTCGAAAAAATTCATTTACTAAGCTGCAATTAGATTCGTCACTTCTGACTGCAGCTTACAAAAAAAATCATTTAAAATTCCTCGTTTATCCGATTGACGAAATTCCAGTAGGAGATTTTTGGAATTACCTGAAGCTACCTACAGTAAAAATTTGAGATCATAACCCAATTCTTAAATTGAGTTATGACATTCGAAATGGGCTGCAAATTCTGCCAGAAAACGCTGCCTGAACCTTCGATACCGAAAAATTCATAAAACATTCAATTTTCGTCGAAAAAATGAAATTCCAGTGGGGTTTTAAAGATATTTCCTGGAATTACATTTTCGACTCAAGAAGCACATGTTTTTGTCAAGTTTTGTCCATGTTACAACCAATAGAAGTCGGCTGTAAATTCTGATCAGAAGCTGTTTGAATTCAGCTTTCAATTAAAATATGTTTATGACATTATAACACTATTTTTAGCAATCAAAAACCCTAAAAACATCACAATCACGAATTTAGCATCAATTTTCATTATCAAGATCATATATAACCAAAACCCTAGCGTGGATACATGATCATAGAGTTACTAAATTAACAAGTATCATCATATAGGCATTAAAATACATGTTTCTAGCAAACCCTAACACATAGCATCCATGTTATCATGCATCAATAGTGACAACAAGATCAAGAATTCATGTAGAATCAAGAAACGCAGCCATGAATAGCAAGTTATGAGTGTATGTTAGAGGGATTACCTAGAACGATATAGATGAAGATCAAGAACCCGAAAAGATAAGTTTTCCTAGCTTCTTTCTTGAGTTTTCTAGAGAGATAGGGTAGAGAGAGAGAGAGGGAGAGAGGTCGACGTCTGGGGAATGGGGATCTAGGGTTGGGTTTGGTTTTATTATTTTTTTTAAACAAAACTTTAGCAAATGCACAAAAGGTCCTCCAAGTTTTCCAATTCTTAAACTTGGACAAGAAGTTATCAACATAACTTTATAGAATGACACACAAGTTCCTTGTTTTAAAAATTTAATCAAATTAAATCCGTTTGTTTGTTCGCGTGTTACTAACTTGTGCGTTTAAAAATTGTAATTAACAGAAAAAGGTTAACGGCGTTAACCTGAAAGTACAGGATGTCACATATCGTCAAGATAGGAGTGATTTCCTTATCTTGATGACTAACGCCGTTCCTTTTCTCATCTTACAACAACCTCACCATCGAGTTAGGGGTGATTCCCTTACGTAGGTGATCGTTACCAAGACTTACTTTTAATAAACCTTATTACGTACACACCATCACGTTTATACCCAAATTGATTATTATTAGTCAAATTCTTATTCGTCTCAACATGCATTGTCTATTTAAACCTACTCCTTATCCTACAATCTAATTTCACATTCTCTCACATCCACGAAATTCTTAATAATACCGTAAATGCTCATTTCTTTAATTGCACAATCCCACGAAATGCTCCTTATCAATTTAGTCGGCCCAATAAATCCATTGCCCACAAAATTTCATATTCGACTTAATCACTAAAACACACTCACGTTATATCACCATACTAAAGACTTTCATTCTCAATCAGAATTCAAACCAACTTTCTCATATATTTATAAGACCTTATAGATATTATACGATTGTTTTACCAAAGACTCTTTTGAACATCAACGAAACATTTGTTAAAACTATTTTCAATGATCACTAAGTCCATTTTGCATTTCTTTTCTAAGGATCAACGTTTTCACAAGATCGTCCAAAATTCAAAATTTCTTGTTTTGATGCAAATGAAACGAACTCATTATTTTCGAAACCTTTTCCTACACCGCTCAATTCGTCATTTCAGAACACGTGAGCAAGAGGACTTCATGGGGACCGACAATCTTCAACTTACGTAAACTCCTTTAAAAACAAAAGTAGCATTTCCATTCATTACGAAATACGTTATGCATAACCAATGAGTACTTTATATTCTCTTACATATACAAATGATATTCTACCTTCCCAATCAAACTCAATCTATTTTTGATTCGATAAACTCCACGTTTCACTTAAACAACTATACATGCATATCCTCGTACACGTTTTAGTCGATATCTCGCGACAATTTCATTTATATCGTTCGTATTTACATACTCAACCTTTTGGAACGTTTTTATATGCTTAAACCTGTTATGTTCCAACACATACTATATACATAAATTTTATTATTCGTACCTATGCTCATACTCATACTCATAACAATACTTTTTATGCTTATACTTATACTCATACTACTCATACGTTTTATGTTTATACTCATACTTACGTGCATATTCATAGTTAAACTTATACTTATGCTCATACTTTCATTCATACTCATGATTCAGACATTCGTACCCGTACGCGAGCGTAATCCGAGGGATTCGCTTACGTGGGTCCCATACATACTTACGCATGGACTTGCTTATATACTACATTCTTATACGTACACGTTTTATATTTTAAATTATGTATACCCTGATTCATACATAATTAGTATAAGCTATGCGGATCATGCGACGATCAAAATAATCGCTGGTGCACACGGGATTATAGTGATAGGCGTATGAAAACCATAGAGTATACTATTGTGTATGGTAAGACACGGAATGTGACATGACACCGAATAATGAGGCAGACGTAACATGGTCAAAACATGGTGGATACGCCGCTAGTACTTCCTATATATAAGTGTTTTCACCACGTTACCAAACTTTCGTAAAACGTGCCTTGAGAAATTTGGTGTTTTGCAGACCTTTTTGGACCTAATACAAACTTCAAACAACTCACAAACGCATTATAGCCGATTATCCACGACGAGACTTCATTCTTAGCACACTACTTTCGTCTATCCAATACTTATGCCAATCTTATACTTGCATTCTTTTAGAGTAAATCGTTCACTTTTATACTCTCATTTTCTCCATTATTCCTTGTCCTCTTATACGAACCTCGTTCACAATCACATCGGTTTAAAACATCGAACCCTAACTTATCTCTTCACCTTTTAAAAACGTCGTCTATTCTTTATTCTTGTGTAAACATACTTAGTAGACCGTTATCACTTTATTTACCAAACCTTCTCGTTTCTCTCAATAAACGATTTTCTACAAATGTGTGATTTAACACTATCCTTAAGCTTTCCATGCAAACTACCGTGTGACAACGCCTTTCATCAAAATACATACCACTTTATATGAAAACTTTCCTTGTAAGTATTATACTTTAAAATACCTCTCGAATTATTCAAACTTGTTTAAACTCATTTTGCCTATACACACATGCGCGCTTTGCTTATGGCAATGTTTCAAATCCTTTTAATCTAACGAACTCTGTTTACAAACCCATCTTTTCGTTCCTCAAAATTTCATACTTTTCAAATATTTCAAAAACTTCCAAGTCTCAAATTTTGATGATCATTATTTTAGCCAAAACGCCTTTCAAAGTCTTCTTCTTGAATAAATTTCGGGACGAAATTTCCTAAAGGAGGGGAGACTGTAACGCCCTGCTTTTTCGTAACTTTCCTTAAATAGAAAGCTTGTCGTGCATTTCTATTTTTGGAAACTTGTATTCCTTGTAATCATATCCGAGACTTTGATCGTAATAAAATTAATCTTCTACATTGATATGTGCATTCGTTTGATACATGACTCGTAATTCTCATAAACATAAGTTTAACTCGTACACGATATTGTGTATTCGTAATCCTTAAATCTCCATACATTCAAACACTTGGTTATTCGATTATATGACTAAGTTGTATGTTTTTCACTTGATTATACCAAAAATATAAACCATACATACTTGTTACATTTCATGTGTTATACACACCTATGTTATCACACTTTTTGCTAATTAAAAGATGTCATTTATGCATTTTGTACCTTGTTACAAGTTACATACATACTAGACAACATGTAACACTTTATTAAACATAAAATATATACTTTCTAATGTTAAAAAAATAATAAAATAAAAATTATAGGGCTGTTAACAACCTTGCATCAGCCCACTTAAGTCTTTTGTTTTGAGTTATTCAGCCCATTAAACACTTCCAAAGCCCAACCCATTGAAACCCTAATCCCTTCCCTATATAATAAACGCTTCCCCACTCCTTATTCCACTTTTTCAAGCCTCCAAACACTTCAAAAACTCTCTCAAACTCAACTGAGTTTTAGCCACGTTTTTGAAAGTTCCAGCCATAAAAAATGAGTTTTAACTCACTTCCACTTCAATTTTCTTCTTGTTTCTTCTTCTACAACACTTGGATAACCTCTAGGAAGGTTCTCACAAGTTTTCTTGGGCAAACTAAGTTGAAACCTCACCATTTTTGAGGTCCAAAGTGCACCTATAATTCTGCTCATTTTTATCTTTTTATTTTGGAAGAAAACTCATACATTCCTATGTCCTTATGCCACTAATCAAGACTATGATTAAATGTTCTTAAAAACAAGGTTGTAACACTTAAAATCAGAGGTTAAAACCTCATAAACTTTCTGTTTTGGTTAGGGTTTAACCCACAAGTAATGAATAAGCTTCAAGTTTGATGGTTGTGAGATTATAAGACAAGCTTGGGCTATCCTACTAAAAAAATCCACACATTACTTGATGATTTATTAGATTAGTTGTAATTATTTCCTTTCTTATTGTATGTTCATGACCCTCCTTGAATGTTCATAACATCAAGTGGAGTGGTGAACACCTAGAGGTACCTAAATGGAAGACTTGTTCTTCCTACCTCCTACATGACTTCTATGATACAAAGAGGTTCCTAAATGGTGGATTTATCCTCCTACCTCCTACATGACCTACAGGATAATATGGACACTATGTAATATATATATATATATATATTATCCAAATAATCGAACCTTGATGATGGATTAGTGTTCATTTGTCAAAGTATTAGATTACATCATCTAAGACGTAATAACTTGTTATGATTCTAGTTGGTATTTGAACCCATGAAAACATTCTAACCCTTGGGGTTTCATAGTGTCAAACAAGTATTATGTGACTAGGTGATTACTTTTCATATGTTTATTTTCATGCCCTCGAACTCCAAATCCTTAAACCATATGTAAACATCTCTTAAACTCTAAATCGAACACATTCAACTTCCTAATCTCTTACACTCGTCAACACTTGGATAATCGGAAGACTTAGCAATTTTGTGAGTATACTTGACCCATTTTACCGTTTTCACACTTTTGGGTGTAACATGTTTTTATATACAAAACACACTTAGTATACATACTCTTATGCAAATACATAAACAAACAATCCAATACATGCTTACTATTTGTTATGCTTGATTCATGTTTTCTGGGTGATTCTTATGTGATGAACTTGTCATTAGCTTTGTACAAGCCTCCACTTAACATGTATAGCGCTATAGGAGTAACGCACCACCCGTGAACGAGAGGTCATGTTAGGTTTATTCATTCATACTTGCGTAAACAGAGGGTTGACTTGTAAATCACATGCCAGTTTATACGTTAATCTTGATAACTAGGTTTGCCATGTGGATTGTTCCTTATCATTTTTATACTTATATACTATGCACCAAACTTGTATGCTCGCCAATACTTTTGTATTGAACTACACTTTTAAAACATGTTGCAGGTTTAGCGATGATGTTGGTGATGCATGGAATCTAGTAGGATGCTTAGATACACACTTTAAACTTGTATTCTTATTGTATCATCTTTCGTTATTTATGTTGTACTATTTCAAATCCTTGTAATTGACTCTTTAGAAATGAAATGAAAATTTATTATTTAAATACTTGTCACAAATAGTGTTATGAAGTCTCTTGCAAACTATTTCGTCTCACTCCGATGTTTCCGCCATCGGTTGGGGTGTGACATGTACCTTAATTGCTCTTGATTCATGCAAGAACGCAAGAGGTTGTCGGAAAGGGTAAAACCTAAACTACATACCGGTGGCAAAACCAACCTTTATTCCCCTTATCCGGGCTCTTGTTAAAGAAGGTATATGTCGAATCGCTTAGGTCTATGAGCGCATCAGTGGGGCGATGGAGAGTCCTTCACGGCACAATCGACACATGGACGACTATCGCTCATGCTTTCATAAGAGGTTGAGATATTTTTGGTGTTGTCGATGTTGGTAGATTCCGAATGTGGTCTCAACAATTCCCCTTGATTGTTGTCTTGTGATAAATACCTTGTTTTCATCATAAGATCTATTTCTTTTATTTTTAGGAGAATTCTTTCTTCTAGTTGACATAATTCTTCGGTTATGTCGGTTGGAAGAAATGATTGAGGGCATTTGGGTGGGAGATACTGATCGTTTTTACTTTTGCACATCTTAAGGTGATTACAGGAAAGCGATGTGTAACACCTCATAAAAACGTGTCCAATTATGTGAAGACACGTGTGCTAAACCTAATCGTATAAAAGATTTTGTTTGAAGGACTAAAGTTGTAAAACGATGAAATTATGTATGCGAAGGGACTAAAAGTGTCAACATGCCATACTTGTGCCTTTGAATGACCACATACGAAAAATATATCCTTAAACGAGTGATTAATTGGATATAAGAAGCCATTTATGACAATAATCGAAATATTATAAACTACAGGGGTTAAACGTGTCAACATGTTAATTCTTACCTCTGAGTGACCTTTTAACGAACCCGAGGCTTCGTAATATTCAAATATACTCTCAAGAATAAGTGATATAAATTTCACAAGGTTTCGAGATCGTTATGTGTTGTTTACGCGAATTCCCAAGAATTAGGGTTTAAAGCGTCAACGAGGCGAAACTTACGTTTTCGGTGATCAATCAACGAAACCGGGCCTAACGGTGTTTGGTTATACTCCCTAGATCATCTACAAACTAACTACAAGGGCTTATTGTGTTTAAAATGAAAGATATAATGCTTGAAAAGGTGTAGGGACTGAACTTGTCAAAGAAGAAACTTGTTTCGCTGGTAACTGAGGAGGTCGCGTGGCGCGACCCTATGCCCACTCTGCCGTCGCGCAACGCGAAGGCACTGTTTCGACAGCTTTCTGTTGCCAGGTGCAGGTTATCATCTTACTTGAGCTCCAAACAAGTTTTGATCGATTCTATGGACTTGTTGCTGGTATTAGAAACCACCATGGACACCTGTAGAGGCCAGATTACATCCCTAAACACCTGTACTCATCTGGAGCAACCTGAATCCACTATATATAGAGCCATAAGTTCAGCAATTCATTTGCTCATTCACTCTATATCACTCTCAACTCTCTTAGCTTGTGTTCTGAGCATCTCTGGAGGTTCCTGAATCAAGGGGAAGCTTATTTGTGTAGAAAAGATAGCTACGACCCTTTGTAAGTGCCTTAGTCCCCTTCCTTAGTTCAGTTTTTAGTTTAAAAACCAAAAACTCAAAGTTATCATAATCTGACTTTGACTTTCGGTTTAAACACAAATGGTCCAGCCATTGTTCGAATTGAAAGTGGTTATGTGACCATAATTAGGTAGGTGATTAACCCTTAAAAGGGCACCTCCTAATTATTTCGTTTGCCTAGTTAATTGTTTGGTCAAACTGACAAGAAATTTGAAATAATAATTATAACTAACAATGCAGAGGTTATAAATTATATTTTATCACTCTAATAACTTGGTAATTATTATTAGAACATGTCTAAGCATGTTCAACCAGACAATTATCAATCTAGGGTCGGTTCACAACCGAAAGTCATAAAAGCTTGACTTTTGCTTTGACTTTCAGTTCTGACCCGATTGAGCTTAATCCTTCCATGTTTTAAGCTTCCATTAGGACCACTTTATGTTCTAGTATAACCCTATGGAGTTATATTACTTGGTCCTTAGTATTTTGAATTATATGCTAATCTACGTTAATATGCTTATAAATGCCCATTTTGCCCTTTTTACATATAAACGAGATTTTTTGAAAATGTGAGAGGACAGAAACCTTTATTACTGATATATAAGTATGTCCCGAAAATTTGACATCAGTTCCTAGTCTCAAACAGAAGTTCTACTCGATATCGTAAATTGAAGTTTTTTATTAATTAAATTGCGTTATCTTGCATAAATCATGTTTAAGCTTAAGTTTTGACCCAAAACTCAATACCTATTGTTAAGATATTATTTTTAGGGATTTTTGGGATTTTTGATCAGATTATAATCTGATCATATCATGCAGTTCTTGTATAATTCGGTAAATGACGATAATACCCTTTTCATGCATAAAATGAGATTAACAAATAATTTGAATGCCAAACCATTTCCTACTGATCTTATACATTAAATAAAGTATTTTGAAAAATTTAAAATTGATCAAAATCTCAGATTTCCATAAAACACCTTAATTATCGTCAATTAGCGATTTTACGCTAATTAGGTGCATAGTATGGTTTTAAACCATATTTAACACCTAAGACTTATTACCTACTGAATTTTTAATTTTTTTTTAATATTATTATAGTAAGTGTAAGTCATGAACTCAGACTTCCAAAAATGTCCTTAAAAGCATATGTGAAATGACCAAAATGCCCTTTCGGGGCATAGTTTGGCCATAAATGGTAAACCTCAGATATATATATATATATATATATATATATATATATATATATATATATATATATGATATCTTACTGATTTAATGTGATAAAATGAATATTTTTACTGATTACTAAAGACCAGAACCTCAGTTTATTATAAAATCTCTTTTATAAACATTAAAATGACCAAAATGCCCTTACGGGACTTAAGTTGGTTTTAAATACTTCTTGGGCTTAAATGTTGACATCTTACTGATGTATTGACACATTTTGAGCATAATAACATGTGAGACCTGTATATAATTCATTTGGTTACCCGTTATGCATTTATGCGTTCGGATCGGCTTATGTGACTAGTTTACATAAAATCGCCGAAACAGGTTTAACCCTATAATTTAATCTTCAAAATCCAGAATGTGATTAGTTTACCCATATTATACAAGTATCCAAACTTGTTGGGTCTAAACCACATTCCATTCCGGTCTCCGCTTAATCTAGCGTTTAGAACCGTAAGATATCTTTCAAACTAACCGGTCTAAGCCTTTGACTTGAATAAAGACCCGTTAGTATCCTAATAGGTTAATAAACCTATTATACAGATTGAGTAGCTTTGGTAGAAGGTACTTTCATAAGGCTTTAGGAATATACGGCTGAATTACTTCTTTCACATCTAGCTCAGGTAAATACTTTTAACTTATTTTCCCTTATACGGGCTTGGGATACGGTATTATAATAATACCGCTTGGTTGGGTATGAAATCATTTAATCGGATTGTGATTAATAAATTACATAACCCGTTTTAATCTGTCTTGTTTGATAACATAAGCATTGGGGGTTAATACGACCGTGTCTTGGATATCCTCGGCTCATTTCTTTTGAAAATGGCCACGACCTATGCACGAGGTGTAGGCATACACCTGACAGATGCAAATGCTAATATAACCCACAGGTTGGGGATAACTCCTTTGTGGGTTCTATAAGTGGTGAGTCGGTTAATCATGACTGGCTTCCAAACCGGCCCCATATGTAAGACAAACATGTAAAACTGTACACAAGATTATCTCAAATAATTGTCCCAAGTTATAAATGGTTTGTTCCTTGTGCGCTTAAATCAATTTTCATAAACTCTTTTCAAATGAGCCAGTTAATTGTATTTACCAGTGAAAATTGACGTATTTTCCAAAGACTAAGTGACCGGTACCTCACGAAATTAGGCTGGAGCTACTTGGTGTCAAATAAGAGGATCTTGCAAATCCTTAGATGCCTTGAGTCTGTTATTTCAGTTTCTTGTATTTTATTTTATGATCCACCTGTGGATCCCTATTACAACCAGTCTGCATATTCTTTTATTTTGGACACTCGGACACTATGGTTTGTAATAATATTTAATTCCAAGCCTTCCGCTGTGCTATTATATTGTGTGTATTGACTACGATGATATCAACTACGTCACAATACTCCCCACCGGGCCCACCGATAATATGTGGAAATATCGGGGTGTGACAGGTTGGTATCAGAGCCAATATTGAGTGATTTAAACACTAACCTTTTGTGTTTAATCTCAGTGACACAATAAGCACATTCCTTAGACTTCCGAGTCTAGGCATATGACCTAGGATTTATTCTTAACTTTCCTTTTTGTCGTTTATATGTTGTCTTATTGTTTCGACAGGTTAATTAAAAATGCCACCGCGCGTTCGAGGAAAAGGAAAAGGTCCGATGCGGGGAGGACCATCTAGCAGTACAGGACCCTCACATAGACGCACACCATCAGCGTCTTTTACTAGCTCCGACTCGCGAGATAACTGGAGACATTCTTTTGAACCGGCGAGACACTCCGTTTCGTTGGGTTCTTCACCTTCAGATCCCCCACCTTTTATGCTACCTATTCTAGACGAGCCCCAACATTCTCACCATTCCCAAGATTCACACCATTCTCACCATTCGCACCATTCATACCACTCTTTACATTCCTATTCTTTTCATCATTCTGACTCCACTTATTCCCCGACCCAATTTAACCCAAACGACTATATTAACTAGCAATTAGGCTTTAATCCTTTAGGACCCGAGGACCACTTCTCCCAAGATATGGAGATGGATGATGATCTTGACCCAGAGCCGCCAACCGGGACACCAACTCATCCCATCAGTATCTCCAGCGGTTCTCCTTATCAAGGATCGCCATACCAAGGCCCCGACCCATGAACCGAATGGTGGAACAAGTTCGAATGGGAATCCACTCCTTCTTTTCATAATTCTCCACAACTTCCATTGGAGGAACCATACCTTCAAGCGGTTTCTCCACCGCCTTTACCCGTTGAGGAACCACCTCAAAAACCACCTCCCGAGCCACCTAGGCGAAGGAGGAATGCATGGATGTCCGTGCGAGGGGGGCCAAGATTTATTTCCCCTCAAGCTTCAAGCACATACCCTCCTATTCCTGAAGATCCACAGATGGGTGGACCTTCACATGCGGTGCCGGAAGATGATCCCCCGCCAGTTACTTTTGCACCACCGACACCGCCAGTGGGTTTTGATAACCCCATACCGACTTACCCAGGTTCATCTAGGTATAACCCATTTGAATATCCAACTCCTACAGATTATGGATATCAAGCCCCTGCCCAAGATCCATATCTTGAGGCAGCACAATTTAATGCACTTCATCCTTCACCATTTCATCTAGTTTACCCAACTGGATATCCAGTGCAAGGGTATCAATACCCACCTTATCAACAACAACCTCTTCCTCCTCAACAAATTCAAACTCAACAGATTCTGCAGAGGTTGGACCAGGTTGAACAAAAAGCGGACGAAACAAACAAAAATCATAACAAATTTCTTAAAGGCCTTGCGAACCTTATAAAAGGAAAAAAGAAGTAGAAGTTTGTTTTATTTTATTTTTGTATTGTATTTTCAATCAAGTCCCTGCGAGGACATTTTATTTCTGTACTTGGTCCCTGCGTGGACTTATCTTTCTTTTCTGTAGTCCCCGTGTGGACAGTGTGTTTATTTCAAGACCTGTTTAGGGCATTCTTGTAATAGTCTAATATTTTAATGGAATTTCTTTTCGAGATTTTAAATGTGTATTTTATTATATCATCATGCTATATCATTTCAATTTTAAATTGATCTGCCAAAGAAAATTTCAAAAGAAGTTCTTAAAGGTATAACCTAGCCAAAATATTAATGGCTATGATGGTACAACCTTTTTAAGACAATAAATTCTCTGTTAACATCTGAAAACATGTTAACATTCCTGGCTGTGTGACTTGAGTGACCACACTAGCTTCCAAATGTACTTGGATCGTTCCAAGCCACTTTCATAGCCTATATGATCAATGCGAATCATGGCTATTAAACATCAATATGATGTATACATCAAAACATCCATTTCAGATGTATGCCTTTGGGCAAATGTGTATTCCTGACAATGATAGTTTTATTTTATAAACTTCTTGTCAAAAAGGCGATGAACTATGTCTGACCCTTAAAGATCATTGATTCAAGAAATCGTTGATTATGTTTTAATCGTCCATGTGACAAGGCCTTCTGTGCCATCTAAATGTCCTTCGAGACGAGCCTTGTGCTATATGAAATTGTCTTTTATGACATTGACAGTTGTGATTTATGTCCCATGTTTAATAAATATGAAGGATTATGTCCTACTTGCTTGCAAATAATGGTTTATTTCATGATCAAATAGATTCTTAATTGTTATCTAAAATGGTCTATATGGTTTATTAATACCATGACCATCTAATCATCAATGTGATGATTCATTATATAATCTAAATACATCATTATTGTTTGAATTTAGTACTTAAATCATGGCTGGCTCTGACAAAGCAAACAATCATCCTGTGGAAGGGAACAATATTACAAGGATAAATGTTACTGGTGCTGAATTGCAAGAAATGATTGACACAGCAGTTGCTCAAGCTGTGGATAAAATATTCAAGGAGCCGAGTAATGTTCGGTCCAAAACTCATACGAAGTCCCTATCACATTCGCATACACTGAAGAAGGATGAGTCACAACACTCATCTAATCAGAAAAGTGAACCATAGAGACAAGTTGTTGTTAATCAGGATCCTAAGTACAACAAGAGTTGTACCTATAAATATTTCATCTCGTGTAAACCAAGATATTTCACGGGAGAAAAGGGAGACATCGATTGTATGAAGTGGTTGGATGAAATGGAAACTGCCATTGATATCAGTGGATGTGCGAAAGAGGATATGGTTAAGTTTGTGTCTCAGTCCTTCAAGGGTGACACTTTAACTTGGTGGAAAGCTTTGGTACAGTCCACTGGAAAGGTTCCTCTGTATAACCTTTCCTGGAATAAATTTGTTGAACTTGTGAAGGACACTTACTGTCCTCAACATGAAGTTGAAAGAATAGAAACTGACTTCCTCACTCTGGTGATTAAGGATTTGGATTGCAGGTCCTATGTGACCAGTTTTAACTCAATGTAGAGACTTGTACCGTATTTGGTCACCCCAAAACCCAAATGCATTGCGCGTTTTATCGGTGGTTTAGCCCCAGAGGTTAAAGGAAACGTCAAGGCTTCTAAGCCTGCTACTTATAGATCTGCTGTAGATCTATCTTTGTCGTTTACTCTCGATGTTGTAAGGAGTAGGGCAAAGAAAACCACCGATGAAGGGAAAAGAAAGAGGGAGGAAGACCAGTAACAAAAAGAATAAAGGGAACTCTGGTTCCAAGAAAGGGTAGTCGGGTGATAAGCCCAGATGCAAAACTTGTAACAAGAGGCACTTTGGAAAGTGCAATCAGGACCCACAAGCTAAACCTTGTGGGATTTGCAAGAAGAAAGGGCACAAGACTATGGAGTGCCGAAACATCAAGGATGCAACCTGCTACGGTTGCAACGAAAAAGGGCACATCAAGACTAATTGCCCTAAAAATTGTTGGTGCATATGTCTGTCGACTTCGTCTTGTATCGAGTCTTGTATTAGTCTAGTTAGATCAGGGCACTTAGTACGAGAAAATGAGAAATGTGTATGTTAGTGGTATTTCACACGAAATGAGAAACTGGCATTTCACACGAAATGAGCTAGTCATTTCGTACGAAATAGTCATTTCGTGTGAAGCTGTTTTCGCATGAACTGTTTCGTGCGAAATAGCTGGCCTATAAATAGGTGTCTTGAGATTTCATTTGTAACGATTCGATTCCAGTAGCGAAGCTCTGCCGAAGTGTCTCCAGTATTGTAAAACGACTTGATATCAATACAGAGACAATTTAAAGTGATTTTCTGTGTATTTCAGCTGAAATGACTTCGATACGTTTGTTTCTGCCACTCGTATTAACAAGAACTCTTCTGAACGACTCATTTCGGTCGTGAAAACGATCCTACAAGTGGTATCAGAGCTCAGGAGGAGGAGTTCTTACTAAATTCAGCTTGATTTCATCATTTTTCTTACTTTTACACCTTCTTTTTCAAATTAATCAAGTTTTGACGGTTAAAATGGATTGAATTTCTCACATTATAAGCGAAACACTGTTTTAACAAAGCCTTGAAAGTTTCAGACCTAATATCAGACTAAAACCTGATCAATTTGACAAAAATATGGCCGATTTGATGACATCAGCAGCATTTCACACGAAATGAGTTTTTCATTTCGCACTGAATAGCTTTTACAGGTTTATTTTGTTTAGGATTGTCATTTTGTGTGGAAAAGACACTTCATTTCACACGACATATCTATTTCGTTTGAAAGTGTGTGTCATTTCGTACGAAAACACCCATTTCGTACAAAAAGAGTTCATTTTGCTTGAAAGTATTGCTATTTCGTACCAAATCATCTATTTCACACGAAATTAGTCATTTCGCAGGAAACATGATATCATTTCGCACGAATCATCCATTTCGTGTGGAATTGCATTTTGTTTGAATTAATCATTTCGTTTGAAGTTGTATTGCAGATCATTTCGCACCAGGGTATCATTTCGTACCAAATCCATTTCGTTTGAAAGTTGATTTCGTTTAAAAGTGTCTGAATTTGTGAAATTTGTTACCGAATCATGGAAGAGGAATTTTATAACGCGTTTGCTACTGCCCCGAGTACTCCTATTGCCATTGCTCAAAGCATGAACATGGAAAACGAAACAGGAACTTTACAAAAACCCCCGAAGCTAATGGGCATTGAAGAGTATTATGGTTGGAAAGATCAATTCGAAAACTGGGTTCAAGCTAATCGTTTGAGATCTTGGGAGTGTATTGAGAAAAAGTATGTTAAACCTCGTACAGATTTGGGAGTTATCAAAGCAATTTCTGAGTTGTCGGACAAAGAACGAGATATGTACAAAGCTGAAAAGATGATGATTAGTCTACTCCAGCAAGCTGTGAAAGAAGACATCTTCGTATTGCTTCAACACTACAATACTTCACGTTCGATTTGGGAAGCACTTCGAATTAAGTTTGAGGGAAGTGAGAAGATGATCAGGAGTAAGAAATCATTGTTAAAGAAAGAATTTGACTTGTTTACGAGTTTACCAGGTGAATCTTCAAAGAAACCGATCGAAAGATATTGTCACTTAGTGCGATCTATGTCTTTGTTAGATATTGTCAAAGATCAAGAAGAATGGGTTGACAAACTAGCTGATGCTTTACCTCAGAAAGAGTGGGGTACCTATTTGATGATCTTGAAGAACACTGGAGAATATGACAAATTGACAATTTCCCAGTTCATCGAAAAGATTGAAGGACAAGATCTTGAACAACAAAAAATTGCAAGGATGAACAGTCCGAGTGGTCAACAAGACATCAAGATGTATTACAAAGGAAGTGTTCAGGATGTTGAAGCAAGTCCGAAGATCTAAACTGCCTTCAGTGCAGAAAACTCATCTGGATCAGTCAATCAAAATCCAAATAGTAGCAGTGGATTTTCTTCATATCCAAGTGTTAATCCAAAGGTTTCAACCTCAAGTCATCAGTTTCAAAGCTTAAACAGCAGTAATGGTTATGTGTTACATTGCAATATCGCGTTGCATCTTCAGAACGGTCAAAATTTCTCTGAAGAGGTTGCTAAAAGTAATATGGTGTTACTTGCTACAGTGTTGGAATCATATGAAGGGTTGGTTGCAGGAAGGATCGGAAATCCTATGTTGACGAAAGAGGACTACGATCAGATTGATGCTGAGGAAATGGAGCTGATGGATATCAAGTGGTGTTTAGCAAGTGTTTTGAGAAGAGCTTAAAAATTCAAGATGATTACAGGAAGAGATGATTTCCTGGATGCAAATGTTTCTACTTTGGGTTTTGATAAATCTAAAGTTACTTGTTTTCGATGCAGGGAGAAAGGACATTTCAAGAGGGAATGCACCAATCGAGAAGCAAGTGGAGCAAAGAATCCGTTCGGGAATAATGATTATTATCGGAAAGCTATATATCAACAGGTTGCGCAACAACCATATCAATCACAAGATTCAAAGACTGCACATGCTAGGAAGGCAATCAAAGAATCAAACAAGAAAGCTTATTTTGGTATAATAGATCAAGATGATGAAAAAGTAGCAGAAGGTTTCAGTTGGGACAAATACATTCCGCCTGATTCAAAGATGGTAGCATTGACTGTTCATAAAGTTCAAGAGCCAGATTTGATGAAGGAATGGATGAAAGGATTTGCTAGTAATGAGAAGAATCTAGATGGAGAGTGTGTTGGTTCAGATGATAGTTCAGAAAAGAAAACAGTGTTTGATCAATCATCATCTGATAGTGATGATGAAGAAGAAACACAAATAAATATTGGAAAATCTGTATTATCTCCTAAAAGTTTTGAATTTTATTTTGCAGATAGATTGAAGAAGCTGAAGGAGAGACGAGCAGCAAAAGAACAGAAAAAGATGAAATGTGAGAGTGTTGATCAAAAAGAAAAGTCTGAACAAAGTAAAGAAGTTCAAGTTGATGAAAAGATGGTTGATGTTGAGAATGTAGTTGAAGTTGAAAAGATTGTTGAAATAGAGAAGATTGTTGAAGTCTCCAAACCGTGTTTAAAGTGTTCAGAATCTTGCAAACAATGTGAAGAAAAGGATGAGAAGTTGAGTGAGCAAGATAAGATGAAAGAAAAATTACTGTTCGATCTTAATTATGTGAAAGAATCGTGTGATGTGTTGAATAGAACAGTGAATGGTCTACAAAAGACAAATTCTAAAAGAGAAGACGCATTAACGATGATGAATGCAGTAATGATGTCGAAGAAAAAGGCTATCAATTACTACATTGAAGAATGTGCAAAGCTGAAGCAAGAGTTGGAAACTGAAAAAATAGAGAATGAAAGAATCAGACGATTACTGCAAAGTTATTCTAGTTCTGATTATTTGATTGACAGAATTTATCCAAATGTTGCAGGTTTAGAAGCCTTTCAAGATGAGAAGCCGAAAGAGAAGGATACTGGTAAGAAACAGAGTGTCAGTTATAACAAGTGTCCGCCTCCGATTTGGGAAGGTTATTCTCCCAGAAAACCAAATGAGGAGCAAGTAAAAAAGGCAGTCAATATAAAATTGAAGTCTGAAACAATTGATGAATTACCAGAAAACATTGACGTCACGTTCACATCGTCTGACACTGATCATGAGTCTGAGTTAATAAAGAAAGTGGTCGATCAGATGTTGGATAAGGATGAGGAGTCAGAGTCAAAGTACGAATCCGAGAGTTCGAGTTCATCAGTCGATAGTCTAAAGTCGTCGGTCAAACGGGTTTACAATAAAGAATTCTTGTTATCAAAATATAATTTGAATGACGAATCAATCAAAGTGGCATATACTTTGAATGATTTAGACAAATTATATTCTGATGAGGAATTTCCAATAAGAAGTGTTCAAATTGAAAAGATCGGTTTTCAAATTAACAGAAATCAATATTTCTGAAATAAAAGATTTAAATCTTTCTGAAAAACCTAAAAAGTACACTTCAAGAGTTCAACAAATAGAAAACAAGAAAAAAGGTTACAGTTCTGGTTCAGGTTATCGAAAGAAACCAAACCATAACGGTAATTTCAAAAGAAAAGGATTGGGTTTTAATACAGAAAAACATAAAAATATGAAAAACTTTAAACCAAAAACTGTGTTTGTTTCAGGGTCAAGTTCGGACAAAGAAGAAAAGAGCTCATTTTGGAAGCAATAAAATAGAGAATTCCTTGCTAAGAAGCAAGAGAGAATGAAGAATGGAGCTTATCAAAGAAAGGAAACAAGAACCTGTTACAGATGTCAAGAAGTTGGACACATTGCCTGGAACTGTCCTAAGGCAACCAACATCAAACAGGAAGTTGTTTCTAAACTGAAAGAAAAGATTGTTGAGAAAAATGAACCACCAACTGAAAAATTCAAAGTTTTTAAAAATTCAACATATGAAGTTGGTGAATGTTCGAAGAAAAGATTTTACAAAAGAAGAGTTAATCTTGACAACCAAATGTGGGTTGTTAAGAAATCTGAGGTGAAATCTAGCGATGAATCTGATTCCACAAAATCAGAGGAGCCACAAGTTGGTGATAAAAGTGAGAAATCAGTTCCTCCAATGGATGATGTGAACTTTCCACCATTAAGGTCTGAAAATTTTAAACAAAAAGTTGGAAAAGTTGAAATCTCGAATCAATTCTATTCTGAAAAGAAAGAATTTGATGTCGAGAAAACATTCAATGGGAATGTTAAAAGATTTTTGGGAAAATGGTCGAGGGGAAGGCCAAAGGGGTGAAAGATTTTTATGAAGAAAAAAGAATTGTTCGAACCCCAAGTGAAGCTAAGAAAGTCACACCCAAAGATGGTCAGGCTTGGGTGTCTGTATTCTTTACTTAAAATCCTGACTTGCCGGAGCTCCCAGGTTAGTAAGAGTGGAGCATGAATCGGCATCTTTCTTGAGAAATTCACATTTGTGATATTTCGACCTACAAGATTAATCAAGGACATTAAGTTGTACTTGATTTATCTTTCCTACGAGTGATTGTGTTGATGAAATCTAAAATTGTTAAATTTTCAAGTGGATGAGAAAACAATGTGATGAGTTTATCCCCTAACCTACAAATGGTTTGTGAAAATCAACAAAACTTATTTTCTGAAAAAACCATTTGATTAAAACAAACTTAAGTGTTTTGAAATCATAATGGGAAAATAGTTTGTTGTGAGGGGGAGTTCTGATTGTTTGTGCCAAGTGGATGGCGAATTGAAGCAATTCACAACAGTTGTCATTTGTTTGTACAGTTTGTTTTTTTTAATTTTCCTTGAAAATCAAAAATTGAAACATATTTTTGATTTTAGGGGGAGTAGAAAATTTTAGAAATTAGAAAATTTGTAAATACAAAAACATGATAAAATCTAAAAGGTCAAAAACATCGAAAATTCAAAAATGAGTTTTGTTGTGAAAAAGAGGAAATGATAGTACATCAGTGGACTATCAGTGCACGCTAGAGAAATGTGAAGTTTTATAAAGTTTTTAAACAGTCTCACTAGGGATGTGTCGATAGGCTCAGCTAAGACCAGTAGTTTTGCGAAAATGATACGTTTAAGGTATATTAGATAGCACTAAAATCCTATGGGCCCCACAATCTAAGCATATCCCCTCATCATGTAATGCACTGATCCGAATAACGCTTTTAAACTTACATCAATTGTGATTTGTGCAAAAATAACTCAGAACACTTAAACATTAACGATCAGGTCGATACTCCCGTATACGCAGAGATCGTCCAATGTTTAAGTAAAATAAGGAAAAATAAAACAAGTTGAAAGTGTTTAGGCTTTAACCACCAGTTCGATACTCCCGTATACACAGAGGTGATCCAAAGCTTAAACGAAACACCAAAGAAACTAAAGCAGAACGATTAGGCATTAACATCCAGGTCAATACTCACGTATACGCAGAGGATGTCCAATGCTTAATCAAAATAAAGAAATCAAACAAGTTTAAATTTTTGCAAAAGAAAAACACAAAATCACAGTGACTTTTTCAGCAAGTTGTGAAAGTTCACAAACAGACCGGTTTTTATGCTTTTTAGCATTCAGCAATTACTGAGCAGGCACACAGTCAAGAAGGACAAAACTAAGTACTATGCGTTCGACCGTGTTTCCCACCAGACTTAGGCAAAAAAAAAAGAGTTTTAGTGTGTTTTAGCATAAAATTTTGAAAAATCCAAAAAGTTTTTTGACAACTGATGTTGAAGATATGCTTTTCAAAATTCCAAGTGCTAAACTTGATGAACAACAGGTTTGGGAGAGTGTGTTTGAGAAAAAGATATGTTTACAAGTGATCATCTGAGAATACAAATGATAAATCATTTTTGATGATATTTGCATGAGATTGTTTGAGTTTGAAAGTGATAAGCAGGATTTTAAAATTGTTAAAACTTAAAATATGTGAATCTTATGTTTTAGGTAGAGATTGTGCAGGCAGTTGCAGCAAAGTTTCGACTCATGAAAGAGTTATTCCAGACTGCTATCCCAGCTTATCGAAAGGGGGAGTCTGAAGATATCAAGAGGGAGTCTGAAGATGTAAAGAGCCAGTTTCTGATTCCGGAACTGTGTCAACACAAGCTGCTGATGCTGATGAACTTAAGGAATCAAGAGATCTGATCAAGAGAATTAGAAAGCTCAAGAGTTAGATTGCGATTCTGATCCTGTGAAGAAAAGAGAGAGAAAACGAAGATAGAGATTGATTGAGGATACTTACAATGGAGAATATTTGGAGAGATCGAGAAGAGTGATAAAGACTGAAGGTTTGACAACCGAAGACTCGACACCGAAGACTTCGTCAACATCCAAGGGGGAGTCTGTTGGTGCATATGTCTGTCGACTTCGTCTTGTATCGAGTCTTGTATTAGTCTAGTTAGATCAGGGCACTTAGTACGAGAAAATGAGAAATGTGTATGTTAGTGGTATTTCGCACGAAATGAGAAACTGGCATTTCGCACGAAATGAGCTAGTAATTTCGTACGAAATAGTCATTTCGTGTGAAGGTGTTTTCGCATGAACTGTTTCCTGCGAAATAGCTGGCCTATAAATAGGTGTCTTGAGATTTCATTTGTAACGATTCAATTCCAGTAGCGAAGCTCTGCCGAAGTGTCTCCAGCATTGTAAAACGACTTGATATCAATACAGAGACAGTTTAAAGTGATTTTCTGTGTATTTCAGCTGAAACGACTTCGATACGTTTGTTTCCGCCACTCGTATTGACAAGAAATCTTCTGAACGACTCGTTTCGGTCGTGAAAACGATCCTACAAAAATGTCAAGAAGCCTGAAGAGGCAAAGAAGACCAATGCAAGAGTCTTTCAGATGAACGCCAGGGAGGCAGTGAACGACAATAAGGTTATAACAGGTACCTTCCTCATTATCGATATTTATGCTAGAGTTTTATTTGATTCAGGTGCTGATAAATCTTTTGTAGACCATAAGTTTAGTAAATTACTGAATCTGCCTATTAAATCTCTAGACATAAAATATGAGGTAGAAATCGCAGACGGTACCTTAGAAACCGGTTCAACTCTTCTTGATGGATTCTTTATATCCATTAAGAATCATTCTATCCCGCTATCCCTTTTACCAATGAAACTGGCTGGGTTTGATGTAGTTTTAGGCATGGATTGGTTATCGCATAACTAAGCCCAAATAGCCTGCGATAAAAAGCTAGTTAACTTCAAAACCACTTCTGGCGAATCCATCACTATTCAAGGAGATACACAATATGGTTTACCCAACAATGTGTCTATTCTCAAGGCATCAAAGTGTTTGAAGAGCGGATGTGTCATCTACATGGCACAAGTGACTATTGATGAACCGAAGCCCAAGATTGAAGATATTCCAATTATTTTTGAGTATCTTGATGTCTTCCCTGATGAATTACCTGGATTACCTCCTGAGAGGCAGGTTGAGTTCAGGATATACATTCTGCCAGGATCTGCACCAATTGCACGAGCTCCTTATCGTCTAGCGCCTACTGAAATGAAAGAGCTCAGGACTCAATTGGATGATTTATTGGAAAAGGGTTTCATACAACCCAGCTCTTCACCTAGGGGAGCTCCTATATTGTTCGTGAAGAAGAAGGATGGATCAATGCGTTTATGCATTGATTATCGTGAATTAAACAATGTAACGATCAAGAATCGTTATCCATTACCCAGGATCAACGACTTATTCGATCAACTTCAAGAGGCAAGCTTCTTCTCGAAGATTGATTTAAGATCAGGGTATCATCAACTCAAGGTCCGAACTGAAGATGTACCTAAGACAACGTTCAGAACAAGGTATGGCCACTACACGTTTTTAGTGATGCCTTTCGGGCTCACGGATGCACCTACAGCATTCATGGATCTCATGAACCGAGTCTGCAAGCCATAATTAGACAAGTTTGTCATTGTCTTTATTGACGACATACTTATCTATTCTCGTAGTCAGGTTGAACATGAGAAACACCTTCGATGTATCTTAGGGTTGCTACGGCAGGAAGCTGTATGCTAAATTCTCTAAGTGTGAGTTCTGGCTTTGTGAAGTCCAATTCCTTGGACATGTAGTGAGTGAGCGTGGTATCCAAGTAGATCCCGCTAAAATAGAAGCCATCATGAACTGGGAGGCACCTAAAACACCTACGGAGATTCGCAGCTTTCTGGGATTAGTTGGTTATTATAGAAGATTCATTGAGAACTTCTCGAGGATAGCTGCACCATTGACTACTCTGACCCGCAAGAATGTGAAGTTTGATTGGGGTCCAAATCAACAAGAGTCTTTTGAGATTATTAAACAGAAACTGAGCAATGCTCTAGTGTTGACATTACCCAAAGGAATTGAAGAGTTTGTTGTGTACTGTGATGCTTCACACACTGGTATGGGTTGTGTACTTATGCAGCGAGGCAAGGTGATTGCCTATGCATAACGACAATTAAAAGTGCATGAAACGAATTACACCACCAACGATTTAGAGTTGGGTGCCATTGTATTCGCACTAAAATTGTGGAGACATTAAATATATGGAACTAAATGTATGATATATTCGGATCATAAAAGTCTCCAACACTTATTCAATCAAAAGGATCTTAATATGAGACAGCGCCGTTGGATGGAGACTCTGAATGACTACGATTGTGAAATTCGCTACCATCCTGGTAAAGCGAATGTAGTCGCTGATGCTCTAAGCCGAAAAGAAAGAGTCAAACCTATAAGGATTAATGCCAAGAGCATTGAGCTTAAGAATAGCTTGAATGAAAGGCTGTTAGCTGCACAAAAGGAAGCTATACTGGAAACTAACTTTCCAAGTGAAAAATTAGGTGTATCTGCTGAACAGTTATCACCTGGCAAGGATGGAATCCTTAGAATGAATGGAAGAATCTGGGTTCCTATTTATGGAGGGCTTCGAGATATAATCCTCCAGGAAGCTCACAATTCCAAATACTCAGTTCACCCTGGAGGTGACAAGATGTATCAATATTTGAAAGCTAATTATTGGTGGATAGGTTTGAAGAAATCGATTGCCACACATGTAGCTAAGTGCCTGACTTGTGCTCAGATTAAAGTTGAACATCAAAAGCCATCGTGTCTGCTACAACAGCCGGAACTTCCCACATGGAAGTGGGAGATGGTGACTATGGATTTTATAACTAAGTTACCTAAAACAAGGCATGGAAATGATACTATATGGGTCATAGTTGACAGACTGACTAAGTCAGCATGTTTCTTACCCATCAAGGAGACTCATAGCTCCGACAAGCTAGCTCAGTTATACGTGGACAAGATTGTATCTTTCCACGGAGTGCCGGTATCTATTATATCCGATAGAGATACTAGATACACTTCTCACTTTTGGAAAAGTTTCCAACAATCATTAGGCACTCGTTTAAATTTAATTACTGCTTACCATCCTCAAACAGATGGACAAAGTGAGCGTACAATTCAAACTTTGGAAGACATGCTACGAGCATGTGTTATTGATTTGGGTGGTAGCTGGGATGACCACCTACCTTTGATCGAGTTCTCTTATAATAATAGTTACCATACTAGCATTCAGGCTGCGCCTTTTGAGGCATTATATGGAAGGAAATGTAGAACGCCTATTTGTTGGGCGGAAGTAGGAGAAGCTTAGTTATCAGGACCTGATATAGTCCTTGAAACAACGGACAAGATTGTCCAAATTCATGATCGCCTAAAAGCTGCCAGGAATAGGCAGAAAAGTTATGCTGATAAGAGGCGGAAACCTCTAAAGTTTGAGGTAGGTTACAAAGTCTTACTAAAAGTATCACCCTGGAAAGGTGTGATGCGTTTTGGTAAGAAGGGCAAGCTAAGCCCGAGGTATATTGGACCATTCGAGATCATCGAATGTGTCGGCAGTGTAGCTTATAAGCTAAACTTGCCTGAAGAGCTTAGTGGAATTCACAATGTGTTCCGCATCTGTAATCTAAAGAAATGTCTAGCTGATGAATCGCTAGCAATGTCTCATAAGGACGTACAGTTTGATGAAAGCCTGAGGTTTGTTGAAAGACCTATATCGATCGAGGATCGACAGGTTAAAAAGCTCTGAAGGAAGCACGTGCTTATAGTAAAGGTTAAATGGGATGCTCGTAGAGGCCCGGAATATACATGGGAAATTGAGTCCACTATGTGACAGAAGTACCCTCACTTTTTCAGTAAATCTCGGGGTCGAGATTTCTTTTAAGGGGTTGAGGATGTAACATCTCGTAAAAACATGTCCAATTATGTGAAGACACGTGTCCTAAACCTAATCGTATAAAAGATTTTGTTTGAAGGACTAAAGTTGTAAAACGATGAAATTATGTATGCGAAGGGACTAAAAGTGTCAACATGCCAAACTTATGCCTTTTAATGACCACATACGAAGAATATATTCTTAAACGAGTGATTAATTGGATATAAGAAGCCATTTATGACAATAATCGAAATATTATAAACTATAGGGGTTAAACGTGTCAACATGTTAATTCTTACCTGTGAGTGACCTTTTAACGAACCCGAGGCTTTGTAATATTCAAATATACTCTCAAGAATAAGTGATATAAATTTCACGAGGTTTCGAGATCGTTATGTGTTGTTTACGTGAATTCCCAAGAATTAGGGTTTAAAGCGTCAACGAGGCGAAACTTACATTTTCGGTGATCAATTAACGAAACCGGGCCTAACGGTGTTTGGTTATACTCCCTAGATCATCTACAAACTAACTATAAGGGCCTATTATGTTTAAAATGAAATATATAAAGCTTGAAAAGGTGCAGTGACTGAACTTGTCAAAGAAGAAACTTGTTTGGCTGGTAACCAAGGAGGTCGCGTGGCGCGACCCTGTGCCCACTCTGCCGTCGCGCGACGCGACGGCACTGTTTCGATAGCTTTCTGTTGCCAGGTGCAGGTTATCATTTTACTTGAGCTCCAAACAAGTTTGGATCGATTCTATGGACTTGTTGCTGGTATTAGAAACCACCATGGACACCTGTAGAGGCTAGATTACATCCCTAAACACCTATAGTCATCTGGAGCAACCTGAATCCACTATATATAGAGCCCTAAGTTCAGCAATTCATTTGCTCATTCACTCTATATCACTCTCAACTCTCTTAGCTTGTGTTCTGAGCATCTCTGGAGGTTCCTGAATCAAGGGGAAGCTTATTTTTGTAGGAAAGATAGCTAGGACCCTTTGTAAGTGCCTTAGTCCCCTTCCTTAGTTCAGTTTTTAGTTTAAAAACCGAAAACTCAAAGTTATCATAATCTGACTTTGACTTTCGGTTTAAACACAAATGGTCCAGCCGTTGTCCGAATTGAAAGTGGTTATGTGACCATAATTAGGTAGGTGATTAACCCTTAAAAGGGCACCTCCTAATTATTTCGTTTGCCTAGTTAATTGTCGGGTCAAACTATTAAGTTAAAAAGTCAAACTGACCAGAAATTTGAAATAATAATTATAACTAACAATGCAAAGGTTATAAATTATATTTTATCACTCTAATAACTTGGTAATTATTATTAGAATATGTCTAAGCATGTTCAACCTGACAATTATCAATCTAGGGTCGGTTCACAACCGAAAGTCACAAAAGCTTGACTTTTGCTTTGACTTTCAGTTCTGACCCGATTGAGC
This sequence comes from Helianthus tuberosus, assembly GCA_030545235.1. Classification (NCBI taxonomy): domain Eukaryota; kingdom Viridiplantae; phylum Streptophyta; class Magnoliopsida; order Asterales; family Asteraceae; genus Helianthus; species Helianthus tuberosus. The sequence goes on from CM060393.1 coordinate 153,883,373, forward strand.
TTAATCCTTCCATGTTTTAAGCTTCCATTAGGACCACTTTATGTTGTAGTTTAACCCTCTAGAGTTATATTACTTGGTCCTTAGTATTTTGAATTATATGCTAATCTCCGTTAATATGCTTATAAATGCGCATTTTGCCCTTTTGACATATAAACCAAATTTTTTGAAAATGTGAGAGGACAGAAACCTTTATTACTGATATATATAAGTATGTCCTGAAATTTGACATCAGTTCCTTGTCTCAAACAGAAGTTATGCTCGATATCGTAAATTGAATCTTTTTATTAATTAAATTGCGTTATCTTGCATAAATCATGTTTAAGCATAAGTTTTGACCCAAAACTCATTACCTACTGTTAAGATATTATTTTTAGGGATTTTTGATCAGATTATAATCTTATCATATCATGGTGTTCTTGTATAATTTGGTAAATGACGATAATACCCTTTTCATGCATAAAATGAGATTAACAAATAATTTGAATGCCAAACCATTTCCTACTGATCTTATACATTAAATAAATTATTTTGAAACATTAAAATTGATCAAAATCTCAGATTTCCATAAAACACCTTAATTATCGTCAATTAGCGATTTTACGCTAATTAGGTGCATAGTTTGGTTTTAAACCATATTTAACACCTAAGACTTATTACCTACTGAATTTTTAAACAAATTTTAATATTATTACAGTAAGTGTAAATCATGAACTCAGACTTTCAAAAATGTCCTTAAAAGAATATGTGAAATGACCAAAATGCCCTTTCATGGCATAGTTTGGCCATAAATGGTAAACCTCACATATATATGATATCTTACTGATGTAATGTGATAAAATAAATATTTTTACTGATTACTAAAGACCAGAACCTCAGTTTATTATAAAATCTCTTTTATAAACATTAAAATGACCAAAATGCCCTTACGAGACTTAAGTTGGTTTTAAATACTTCTTGGGCATAAATGTTGACATCTTACTGATGTATTGACACATTTTAAGAATAATAACATGTGAGACCTGTATATAATTCATTTGGTTACCCGTTATGCATTTACGCGTTCGGATCGACTTATGTGACTAGTTTACATAAAATCACCGAAACGGGTTTAACCCAATCATTTAATCTTCAAAATCCAGAATGTGATTAGTTTACCCATATTATACAAGTATCCAAACTTGTTGGGTCTAAACCACATTCCATTCCGGTCTCCGCTTAATCTAGCGTTTAGAACCTTAAGATATCTTTCAAACTAACCGGTCTAAGCCTTTGACTTGAATAAAGACCCGTTAGTATCCTAATAGGTTAATAAACCTTCTATACAGATTGAGTAGCTTTGGTAGAAGGTACTTTCATAACGCTTTAGGAATATACGGCTGAATTAATTCTTTCACATCTAGCTCAGGTAAATACTTTTAACTTATTTTCCGTTATACAGGCTTGGGATACGGTATTATAATAATAATACCGCTTGGTCGGGTATGAAATCATTTAATCGGATTGTGATTAATAAATTACATAACCCGTTTTAATCTGTCTTGTTTGATAACATAAGCATTGGGGGTTAATACGACCGTGTTATGGATATCCTCGGCTCATTTTTTTTGAAAATGGCCACGACCTATGCACGGGGTGTAGGCATACACCTGACAGATGCAAATGCTAATATAACCCAAAGGTTGGGGATAACTCCTTTGTGGGTTCTATAAGTGGTGAGTCGGTTAATCATGACCGGCTTCCAAACCGGCCCCATATGTAAGACAAACATGTAAAACTGTATACAAGATTATCTCAAATAATTGTCCCAAGTTATAAATGGTTTGTTCCTTGTGCTCTTAAATCAATTTTCATAAACTCTTTTCAAATGAGTCAGTTAATTGTATTTACCAGTGAAAATTGACGTATTTTCCAAAGACTAAGTGACAGGTACCTCACGAAATTAGGCTGGAGCTACTTGGTGTCAAATAAGAGGATCTTGCAAATCCTTAGATGCCTGGAGTCTATTATTTCAGTTTCTTGTATTTTATTTTATGATCCGCCTGTGGATCCCTATTACAACCAGTCTGTATATTCTTTTATTTTGGACACTCGGACACTATGGTTTGTAATAGTATTTAATTCCAAGCCTTCTGTTGTGCTATTATATTGTGTGTATTGACTATGATGATATCAACTACATCACGATACTCCCCACCGGTAATATGTGGAAATATCGGGGTGTGACATGATGGGTCTAAATAGTGGGGTTCGTAATTTAGAAAGAAACATTCTAAATCTTGATGGAATCCACCACATATTTGACACCACTCACCATAAGAGTGGCGAAAGTAAAAATAATCAATATCAATCATATTTTTGTCAGAATTTACCAACCGTAAGGATCTTACGGTCCTGTTTTCAGCAACTGAGGAGTGGACACGGGGGCGTGTTGAGTGGACACGGCCCCGTGGACAGCTACTGTCTGACTTAAAACAGAATTGCAAGTAACAATGTTGGACATAGCCCCGTGTCTGGCTGGGCACGGCCCGTGCTGAGTTCTGCAGAAACTGAAAAAGTAAGAAAAATCCTAAAAAATTAAAAAAAATAAAAATAATTAGGCCGTTGATTTTAAACTTTCTTAAAATCCTTGTGTCCCTGGCAACGGTGCCAAAAACTTGGTGTGCGTTAGGTGTGATATGATTTTATTAATATTTTAAGCCCATTTTACGCATTAGTCAAGTTTTAAATTTATAAAACATGATATTATACTAACACTAAACACACACTTGGGCAAGTGCACCCATCGTGAGCATAGTATAGTGTTGGTAAGATACCGAGGTCGTCCAAGGACACAAGAGCTTTTAGTACCGGTTTATCCTCAACGTCTAATTGATCTAAATTTTTGAGAAAAGTTTTGAAACATGAAAATAAAACTAAGAATGAAAAATAAATAAAACAAAAACAAATAGACAAGATAGAATCACTTGGACCCAACTAGTCTTTAATATATCCTTTGATGATTTTCGCACTTTCAGACTTTTTAAGAGATTCTCTTAGTTATAGTAGTAGGCCCCTCTTTTTAAGGTGATGTTACCCTCAACCTAGTGGTTTGAGTCAGCAAGGATACAATCCCAAAGGGTCGGAATATTGAAATACAATTAAGTTGTTAATGCGAAATGTGGTAGGCCCCTCTTTTGAAGGTGACGTTACCCTCGGCTAAGTGGTTTGAGTCAGCAAGGATACAATCCCAAGAAGCTGGTTTAAAGTATTAATAGTAGTTTACATATGAGGGACTCAAGCTATTCGCACCCCCGCCATCCAATACCATTGTGCATTGAAGGAGATCCTAGTAAGCTTGAGCCAGGTCCTCGCAGGATCTATACACTGAATGAGACAAGAACTTTACCAAACCATACCCGTAACCCTCTTCCAGGTAGTTAACGCGCTTTATATAGACCGTAAAGACACGAATGATGGCATCTTTTACTTTATATAGACAGTAAAGTAACCTCAAGACACCATGAAGAAATGATAAGGAAAATTCACCTTCAACATAAGAAACTAGTTATTAAAGTCATTAATACAACCCAAATAAAAAGTGCCGAAAGATTAAAAATCAAAAGTAATACAATAAAACTTGTCTTCACCAAGTGATGTAAGAGGCTTAGCCAAACATGGCCTTTGATTGGCAAGAACTCTTACAATCAATCTTGGATCCCGAGACTAATTGTGACACATGTGTCACTACAACCATCATACAAATACCAAACCAATGAAATATTGTATTTCATACTTGGGATTTGTATAAATATGTGTATTATTTGCACATATCAATTCTTGTTCAATTTTGCCCTAAATCGCTTTCTAGAAGGTTATACGCGAACTGATGTGTAAACGTAATCAGTTTAACGCGAAAAAAACTCCATAATAGTGATATAGGCTTAACATACCTTAAATACCCTTTAAATAACTTAGAAATAAGATTTGGAAGGTTTGGTGTGTTGCAATCAAGTTTATTCGCTTACAGGGACTAATTTCGACAAACTGCGAAAGTATGCCGATTCGTACTGTAACGAACATTCCGGAACATGATCATAAGTTAAAAATGCCCTAAATATCCTTTACATAGCTTAGAAATAGGCTTTGAAGTGTTTGGTGCACAAAAATAAACTTACTTGATCAACAGGGACTAAAAGCGTCAAAAAGTGCATAAGTTTGCATTTTCTCGCATATCTTACGTTCTGAATATACCCGGACATCCAAAAATTTTTGTAATCATTAAAATATTTTATTTTATTGATTGGCATGATAAATTTCCATTTGTCGCGTAATTTGGATCGTTTTTCGCGTCCGTTCGTGTTTCGTCGTAATTAACCGAATAACGCAACCGTACGACCAAATGAACTGACATCTGAGATGTTTTTGAGCATATTTTAAGTTCCCTATACTTTAACTTCATTTAAGAGCCTTAAAATGGGGTTAACGGGGTTTAAACGTGCCAAAAATCAAGTTTTATGCATGCAGGGACCTGTTTTGACAATTCAGGAAACTTAGACCTGAGCTCCCTCGAGCCACGCGCCAGCCCAAGGTCTCCCTGGCGCGCCACGTGAAAGGGACACAAACTCAGCTTTCATTTTTCAGCATCCAGCTTCAATTCCAGGGTTATTTATGCAAAATTCTCAATACCTTGTGCTGGTTTTAGCCCCCCCCCCCCTATTGTATTGTAATACCATATGCCCAAGTGTAGGGTCAAGATTTCACCCTCCTAACACTTGTAATGATCCAATTCATCCTAACTTTCTATAAATAGGATGGGTCTTCATTTGGGTTCTTTGCTCATTTCATTCAAGATCAGCTCTAAGTTGGGGTTTTCACTTGTTGAAGCTCCATACCTGAGTTTCTTGATCTTGATCCTAGCTTGTACCCTTTGTAAGTCTACTTTCATGCTTGTTTATGTTTTTTAAGCATGAAAGTCAAACAGTGTTTGACTTTCTGCTTTGACCGGTCAATGGTCAACACGAAGTTCGTTTGAACTTCGCAACGTGAGCGTAATCACGATGGTTATAGTCCCTTGTGACTATACCTACTGATTACCAGGTTGGTTAGGTATAGTGACGAGTCATAGTTTCGGTCAAAATGCGTATTTATGCGTATTTTGTAACCAAACTATTCTTGGGTATCAAAACCGTTTGTTTTGATATCAAAACCTGTTTTCTAACTTAGTTAAACATGTTTCAACATGTTTAGCTCGTCACTTTTAGTTTAGTGCTTGTATAGAATTGTAAGTCAAGCGGTCTAAACACCTGCTTGGACTTTCGAACTCGACCCGTTTGGTCATTCATTAGGATCTGACCAAGCATGTTTAGTGACCACAGTTGTTAGGGAATAACCTTCCGAGGTTATACCTTATGGTCACTTAGGTTTAACTAGTTGTATGATAGGTAGTTTATATGTCTTATGTAAATGACCAAAATGCCCTTTTCATGCATAATTGGTATTTAAGCATATGTAACCCAAACTATTGTCACTTAACTGATTATGCAACCTATTTAAACATGTTTAGGCATATAATACTTGTCATAGGACTAGTTAGGCGTTCCGAACGCGTTTTACGTGAACGACGCATTAAAGTAGCGTAAGCTACCTAAACGGGTTGTAATGGGTCGTAAGCACTTAGGTTAGGTTTCGATTTAGTATGCAGGCTTTGTTAAACCATATCATATGAGTTCCAACACTCATTTGGTTTACGAAACCTCATCCTATCCGATCTTCCGATTTAGGTTCGGTTTATTAATGTAGTTACCTATATTAGGTTCCGTTTGATTTCCATGACCCCTCTAGCTTTGCTTGGTTGTTATTCAAGACTTATAAGCACTCTTAAGTGAGTACATAGTCCCCTCTTTTACTGTTTTCAAATGTTTTGGGGTGAAACATGTGTACCTATTTGTTATTTTCATGATTTCAAAGTATAAATTGATTATACATACTAGTACTTATCTTTTGACAATCTGAATGATTATCTATGGCTTAAACACTTATTTTTCAAAGATTATAAAATTAATTGTTGGGTTGTACTTATTTTATACATTCACCAAACCGATTGGTAGTATGATATAGTGCTATAGGACTAGACACCCCATTCCTGTTGTATGGAATGTCAGAAACCAAATTTTATCCAAATAGATATTGCCTTTGTGGTATTTCTATAGTCTCTAAGGTGTAGTTTGATACACTAAGGTTTGAATGAATTCTAAATCACATTTCTTGTATATTTTGTTATACTTCCAAAGTATAGTTTGATATGCTCTCATATGTGATATTGTTTACCAAGGTATATTTGATATACTATGTACAAGACCAACAAATTTTTTGTTAATTACTAAAACATAGTGTTGGACCGTGTGCGTGACCCTAAATGTCAGTAAAAGTAGTTCATCTTTGAATACAGAGGCGGAATCAAAGTATACAAAGTCACAACAGCTCGGATCCTTTTAACTTCTTTCTATTGCTTCTTTTCAAGTCTTTACAAGTGTTTCTGAATGAATTTTAACAGCAATTCAACACCTACACCATGACCTGATCTCGCTCCAAACGTTACAAATGAACTGAACTAACACATATATATGGTGCCTGATTCCGCTCCAAACCCCTATGATCATCTTGAGCGAAATTAACAACTAGCATTTTGGAGCGGAATTACCTACTTAACATCAAGAGCGAAATCACCTAGACCTATTTGGAGCGAGATCACAAGCTTACATAATATTCTGATTTCGCTTCTAATGACACAAGTGTCATTTGGAGCGAAATTACATGTTTAATCCACTAAACTTGTTTTCCAACTCTAATTCAAACTATCTAGACCTAGACTCAACTAAGTCGAAGTTAACAGACATTCAATGTACCAACAGACTCCCCCTTGGATGTTGACGAAGTCTTCGGCCTTGAGTCTTCAGTCTTGGTCTCTTTCCAACTTTGTCTTCTCATTGCAAAAACTCTTTTTTCACACAGGTTTAGAAACTCAACCTAGCTCCATCTTCAATCTCCCCTTTGACTGTTGATCCAGAATCCTGACTCCCCCTTTCACAGACTCCCCCTCTCAGTAGGCTAGGGCTCTAATTCTGGTTCAAACTTTTACATTATCATTGCTATGGGGATTCCTGTATAATCTCTACCCAAACATAAGATATATGACAATAATGATATCAATCCAAACTTATCATTCAACTTTCAGTGTTAGAAATCCACTTAAGTATTCAGGTTCAAGTTAATGACCCTGATTACTCAATTAATCTACCAAGTCCAACTTAATGACCTTGGTTGATCAGAGATAATTCACACTGACTTTCACTTTAATTTGTTTTTAAAAATTACAAGTTTCAAGTTAATGAACTTGCTTCAACTTTTCAACTTCTCAAACTTATCAAGATTAGCTCACTACTCATCCTCTAGTCCAGAAATCTCCTGCATCTGCTTTCAACTTTCGAATCCGAAGATCAACTCTCCACTTTGGTTTGTCAAAAATAAAGCAGAAGTAAAAAATCTTTTTGGATTTTTTTAATAGAATTTCTAAACTAGAAATGAAATACAGAACTAAAATGCAGTAAAAGTAAACTATTTACAAACATATTTTTGGTTAAGCGTGTTAGGGAATCATATCAGCTATCCAACAAGTCACAAGTACCGTTAAGCTGTGATTACATACTCAGAATTAAACAATTCGCTTAGATTGTCGATATACTGATCCACTTAAATTTCCACACAAATTTCAATCTGTCCAGGATACGAATTTAGTATTTTAGAGACTTAAACTTATACGTGTGTCCCACCTCTTGAATATACTCCCGTATCCAGATCCCAATATTCAGTCTTACAGGTAATTATGACACAAATGATATCTGTAAGGGGTTAATAAATTATGAAGAATCATGAGAGCTCAGGTCAGAACTACCGTTCAGCAGAGAGATCATGACTCAACTTTTAGGTGTGTCCCCTTTAGAGGATCTTTTTTACAACGGCATTGCTAAGCAATTTTATTGTCTTATCATATATGCTGAGGGTGATGCTATGTTTCAAGCATTGCGGAAAGTATTATTCGAGGACTAGGTCAGAACTTCCATTCAGCAGAAGTCCCGGAATAATACCCCAGATATCACTGAGTATAAAAACCTAGTATATCAGAAAAAGGAATCTTTCAAACAAGATTTCAGGGGTTACCTATATATCCAAGTAGTGTTCCCCACGAAATAAGCAAGAAAAATTTTAAGTTTATATCCCGAACAAACCTACTAAATGTGTAAAAACCTATCGGCATATCATCAGCGAGACTGTTTAACGCATTTAAACATTTCATTTCTTTAGCATACCGTGACTGTCAAGCCGATGTACTATCATTTTCCCTTTTTACACAAGCTCTTTTCTGGTTTTCTATTGTTTTTGGATTTAAAAAAAAATATCTAATGTTTTTGTATTTTTGTCATTTTTTATTGTTTTTGTATTTTCTGAAATATTACCCTATACTCCCCCTAAATACCAAAACAGGTAAAAAATCGACAAACCATTGCAGATTGCTTCTCAACATCATCTACAATGTCTCCTTCATCAACGCCAATAATCTCCTCCAACACCGATAAAAGCTTCATACCATTCAGTTTTAGCAAATATTGAAACCGTGTTTTGTCAAATGGTTTGGTATGTAAATCAGCTTTTTGTTCGTCAGTGTGGATTTTCTCAATTCGTATCAACTTCTTCTCGAAACAATCTCGAATGAAGTGATGACGAATCTCAATGTGTTTTGTTTTAGCGTGATGAACTGGATTTTTAGTAATGTTAATTGCTGCCTCATTATCAACAAAGATAGGGGTGTTTAGAAATTGCAAACCGTAGTCGCGCATCTGTTGCTGGATCCACAAGATCTATGAGCATCAACTGCTAGCAGATACATACTCCGCTTCACATGTGGATAAAGCCATAGAGGTTTGCTTTTTGCATTGCCAAGTGACCAAGCGTGATCCGAAAAACTGGCACCCTGCTGTTGTTGATTTAGCATTAACTTTGCAGCATCCGAAATCGGAATCGGAATAACCTTCGAGCGTGAAATCGCCTTCTCTTGGATACCACAACCCCAATGATGGAGTTCCTTTCAGGTAGCGTAATATCCTTTTCACAATAACCATATGCGAAGCTCTCGGGTTAGATTGAAATCTTGCTGCGAGGCAGGTTGGGTACATAATATCGGGTCTTGAAGCTGTCAAATACATCAGCGATCCGATCATGGAACGATACATCGTTTCATCTACCTTCTCTCCGGTGAGATCAGAGTTTATCCCATGATTCGTTGCTAATGGGGTGAAAGCTGGAGTAGAACCTGACATCCCGAATTTCTCCAAGATATCATGAACGTACTTCGTTTGATGTATGAAAATTCCTTTGGATAGTTGATCAACCTGCAATCCCAAAAAGAATTTCATCTCACCCATCGATGACATTTTGAATTTCTGCTTCATAACTCGTTCAAAATCTTTGCATAGATCCTCATTTGTTGACCCAAATATGATGTCATCCACATATATTTGAACAATCAGAAGATGTCCGTCGACCTCTTTGGTGAAGAGAGTGGCATCCACTTTTCCACGGATGAAGCTGTTGGTTAGTAGGTGTTGAGACAATGTCTCGTACCAAGCTCTCGGGGCCTGGTGTAAACCATACAGCGCTTTGTCTAGTAAGTAGACCTTGTCTTTGTGAATTGGATCGGTGAAGCCCGGTGGCTGACCGACATATACCTCCTCTTTTACCTTCCCGTAAAGAAACGTCGATTTCACATCTAACTGATATACTTTGAACTTTTTCCATGATGCAAATGCTAGGAAGATTCTGATCGCTTCTAGTCGAGCTACAGGAGCATACACTTCAGTAAAATCTATACCCTCCTGTTGACTAAAACCCTGGACTACGAGTCGAGCTTTGTTGCGAACCACAACTCCTCTATCGTCTCTCTTACACTTGAACACCCACTTGGTGTTTATCTTCCTCTGACCATCTGGTAAATCCACTAACTTCCACACTCCTAACTTTTCGAATTGGCTCAGTTCCTCCTGCATTGCATTGACCCAAGAATCTTCATTAAGCGCCTCTTTATAAGTCCTTGGTTCAACCTGCGAAATAAAACAACTCAATGAGAATTCAGTTTGCAAAGGAGAAACTTTTGTATAAAAACATGTAAGCCCTTTATCAATCTGTCTTCGAGTGCAGACGCCTGTCTGCAATTCTCCAATGATCAATTCCTCTGGATGATATGAGAGAGTTCGTGGCATCACTTCGCCTGGAACATCTACATCACCTTCCAGATTAGTAACATTCTGATTCGCATCTTGTTCACTGATTGGGTTTGTTTGACTTGAGATCTGAATTTGCTCCCCCTCGGAATCTGAATCACCACGATCAAATACTGGCATGTTCTCAGATTCTTGATTATCATTCTGTGCCGACTGATTATCTTGAGCAACTTCATTTTGTTGGACATCATGATTTTCACTAGCATTGCTTGGACCTGCTTCATCATCATTTGATGCTCGTTGTGGTCTTCTTGAATACTCAGCTGGAAACCTTTCCTGCGATTCTTCATACTCTCTTAGAATATCCAACTCGTCAAAGAAATCTTCTTCTTCTTCCTTTTCTTCTTCCATGTCAAATGAATCCCACAATTTATCGTAATTAAAACGCCATGAGTCACCGGGATTTTGAGGCTGCATAGTATACCCCTGACACTCAACATGTTGTGCTTCGATGATCTGCTTCATGCTTGGAACAAAGACACGTCTTTGTGGACTTTAGTAACCCACAAATATTCCTTCGATACTCTTTGGACCAAATTTACCAAAAGGCTCTAGAACTGTATAAGGAGACCCAAACGGTTCTAAAAACTTCAGGTTCGGTTTGCGGTTATTGATCAATTCAAAGCATGTCTTGTTGAATTTCTTTACAGTGAGAACCCGGTTGAGTGTATAGCATGCGGCGGAAACTGCTTCTGCCCAAAAATTTATCGGTAGCTTTGAATCAGCAAGCATTGTTCTAGCCGTTTCGATTAGCGTCCTGTTTTTGCGTTCTGCGACTCCATTCTGCTGCGGAGTGTACGGAGCACTAAACTCATGCAATATACCTCTTTCATCACAATATTCTTCCATCTTGTTGTTCTTGAATTCAGTACCATTATCACTTCTAATTCTTCTGATACGCCTTTGGTACAGATTTTCAATCTTTCTGAACAACGCCATCAAACTGTCAAACGTTTCATCTTTCGACTTCAAGAATGATACCCATGAAAATCTGGAATAATCATCAGTAACCACAAGACAATAGAGATCCCCTGTAATACTTTTGACATTTACTGGACCAAACAGATCCATATGTAGTCTCTCTAACGGTCTGGAAACTGAATTGACTTGTTTTTTATGGTGTGACTTTTTCTTCTGCTTGCCTTTGATGCAACTAATGCACTCCCCTTCCAGATGAAAACCTTTGATATTAACTCCAAGAACTAAATCATTGTGCACCAAGTGATTCATTTTTCTAAGATGTATATGCCCCATCTTCCGGTGCCACAACTTCGATTCTTTCTCTGTTGCTCTAGACACAAAACAATGAGCCTGACCCGTGGTTGTAGTAGCTACGCTCATGTCCAACACGTACAGATCATTGACTCTTGGTGCCCGCATGATAATCCATTCTTCAGGGATAACAAATCCTGGCTTCAAGATAAAACATTCTTTATCAGTGAAGTGAGTGGTATACATCCTGTCACAAATCTGCGAGATACTCAGCAGATTATTCTCCAGCTCAGCAATGTAGTTAACTCTCTCAAACGTAACAATCCCATTGGATAACGTTCCTTCACCGACAATTCTACCACCTTGATTCCCTGCGAATCCCACATAACCTCCATTGAAATTTCTAACATCGTATGATAATGCAGTCTTTCCTGTCATATGTCGAGACGCTCCACTGTCCATAATCCATCGTGAAACAACTCTCGAAAGATCCTGCACATATCACAAACAAATCCATAAAGATGCCGATTCATGCTTCACAATTACCAACTAGGAAGCTCCGGCAAGTCCAAAATCTTTAGTGAGATTTTGATGCTACCCAAGCCTCTTTCGACTCAGGTAACTGGACTTTAATGTGAGATTTTGTAGTGTAAAGTGGTGGAAAATTGTTATCATTCATTTTTAACCTTTCCTCAGCTCCAACCTCAACCTTTTTGTATAAGAAAAACTCATCTATCTTAAGTTGACCGGTTGGTTGATTTTTCTTTTGAACATTCTTCTTCTCTGGTGGTGTAGAAGATTGTTTCTCCAATTTTTCATAATAATCCAAAGGAACATCCATCTTTACCGGTGTGGTAGAAGATGATTGTTTTTCTGACACTGAAACTTTTGGTTTTTCAACAACTTTTGGCTTCCATGTTTGTTGAGATGATGCAACCCGTTTATAAAATTTGTCTTTTTTAGTTACCACATTCTTAACAAGTTTAATTTTGACTTTTGTTTTCTCATTTATCAAAATTTTCTCAACAACCATTGGGGCTTTGCCTTTTGCATCAACCTTCTTCTGTCGATTTTCAACAACTTCAGTCTTAGGCTTGAAGTTGGTGGTGCAATTTCTTGCAATATGACCAACTTTGTTACATCTAAAGCATGTACGAGTATCAACTACCCGACTTGTGCCTTCAGACTGAGGTTGTGAGGCCCTCTTCATAAAAAATTCTTCATTTGATTTTGAAAAAAATTCATTTTCCTCATCAGAAAGTGAACTTGAACCGTTCACAAACATCTTCTTTTCAGCAAACCTTTTGTTTTGAAAACTCCTTTTCTGATAACTCTTACCACCCTGATATCCACCCGACCATCTATTTCGATTGTTGTTATAAAACCTCGGTGGAACTACAGATTTCATGTAGTAAGCTTTATCTTTCTCAAAATTCATTTGCCTTTTTGTTTGTTTTAAACTCTTTACTTCAGACAAATCAATTTCAACCATTTTGAACACATTTGTCAATTTTGAAACATTTACATTCTCCAGAGGAAACTCAGAATCCGAATACAACTTATCAGATCCAGCCATCTTGTACATCACAAGACCCGGTTCATCACCTAAGTTGTTTTTGGACTTTTGTTTCGGAATGTATTTGTCCAGAAAACATTTTTCATCCTCAACTGAATCACTATTCAAAACACTTTCAGCTGTGCTTTTAACAATCTCTGTCTGAACACTATCATCAGATGATGAAGAAGAAAATGTCACATCAATTGAATTAGGAAGTTTCACTTCATTTTCTTCCTCAAGATTAACCAACCCAGATTGCTTTTTCGAATAATTGTCTAGAACTGGTGGTGGAACTTGATGAAACCCGACCCCAGTTCCATCACAGTATACATCTTCGCCTGCTTTGTCTTTCCCTATGGGTTTGGGAATAATATGTTGCAAAACAAAGCTTGCAGAGTTGTAACTGTTCAATTTCAAATTTATTTGCTCATTCTCAATCTTAGCTTCTTCAAACTGAAGCTTCAATTTAGCAATCTCATCCAATTGTTTGTTGATTAATTCTTCTTTAATTCTCAAAACACATTGCAATTGGCAATTTTCTTTATAGGTTTTACCATTTCTATCATCATTATCTTTAATCGTGCTTTTAAGCTTCTCAAAATTTTCAGTAATCTGACGATTTTCAAGAACTAACCTCTCATTTTCTTTCCTAACCTTTTCTTGATCAATTTTATCAGTTTCAATTTTGTTAGTTAATTCTTTTAATCGTTCAGTTGAAGCTTTCACCATTTTGTCACGATCAAGAATTTGATCCTCAACACTTCTGACTTTAGCAGTCAGATCCTCAATCTTCTTACCTTTGAGATAAGTGTTTGTACTACAAACTTTGCATTCTTTGATGCAATTTTTGCAGTCAACATCACCACTGACCTTCTTACCTGACTCAGTCGTTGACGCGTTTGAACTAACCTGGATTTTAGACTCAGAGACGGATTTAGAATCTACCTCAAGTGCCTTAGCAGCCAGCACCTTGTCAGCCATCTTTCCCATGTTTTCAGCATTCAACTTTTGAGTCGTGTCAATGATTCCAGTATCAACCTTCTTTGATTTCTATTTTTCTTTCTCTTCTTTCTCCTTCTTCTCTTTCTCTTCTTCTTCTCCGCTTCCCCACCATTTCTTCTGCCAATAATCATCTTCAACTTTGTACTCTTTGATTATGGTTTCCACATCAAGAGTGTTATGATCAATAGCAATGTTTCCATAGGGGTCAAGATAACATTCTCTTTCTGGATCCCATCTTTTTGCTCTTTTTGCTTCAGAATAGATACCAGATATTCTGATCAATTTGTTTGTGGCTAACAGTTTTCTGTGATTATACTTCTGTTCTTCAGTTCTGTTATCTTTCCAAGGAATAGGTTCAGTATTTCCATGAAAGCATATCCAACCGCATCCTCTTCAGGTAACAACTCACTCCAGTCGTAACCTTCATCATCATGAATCACCGCAAGAGCTCTGGATTTTTCTTTGTTATCCTCAAGCTGCTTCATCCTTGGCGGTTCTGATTTATTCTGATGATAAATCGCCTTCTTGTAGTAATCTTCTCTGAACGGGTTTTCAGACTCATCAGCATACGCGTTTCTGCATTCACGCTTAAAGTGACCTTTCTGTTTGCATTTGAAGCACGTCACCTTAGACTTGTCAAAGCCCAACTTGGTAGATGGTCCACCAATTGACTTCCTCCCGGTTATCTCCATGAAACGATGTGCTCGACGAACTGCACTGGCCATACACCACCTTATGTCGATTAGTTCCATCTCCTCAGGATCTATCTGATCATAATCTTCTTTCGTCAGGTTGGTGTTGCCAATCTTCCCTGCTACAAGACTTTCATAAGATTCTAGCACAAATGCTAGGAAAACCATCTGTTGCTTTGCTGACTCCTCACTGAAGTTTTGAGCGTTCTTTAAGTCTACAGCAATGTTGCATTGAAAAAGATTCTTTGCATCAGAATGATCTGCAGATGACGAAGATCCACTGTGAAATCCACTGCTTTGACTTTCTTTGTTTGATGTGTTAACATTTTCAGCAGAAAAAGCTGTCTTGGGAGATGTACTTTTTGGCATCATACTCTTTGGATAATACAAATCCAAGTTCTGCTGATAAGACAAATGATTAACTTTGTGTGTCTTCTTTAATTCCAACTCGTGACTTTCTATTCTTTCAATCAGCAAGTCTACTGTCAACACTTCTGGCGGCTTGATAGTATTCTTTAGCATCAATGCATAATATTGCCAATCCATCTCATCTGGCAATGCATCAAACAATTTGTCGACTAGCTCTTCTCGAGAATAGGAAATTTCATGTCTCGCCAGCTCCAGTTTTAGATGCCCAAACCTCTCAATCATTTTACAAACTGATTCATTCTTTAAACACCCAAACAAATCAAACTCTTTTCTAAGTAGTTTCTTTTTGTTCTTCACTATTTCTTTACTTCCTAAATATTTGGTTTCTAACTTTTTTCCAGAGATCTTTAGAACTGCTGTACTCTATCAAAGATATTATATCTTCTCGAACAGACTGAAATAGGAACGCAACACATTTCTGCTCAGCAACAAAAGATTCTATCTCCTCAGGTGAAGTTAAGCTTTCGCCACGTTTGCCTCCATCATGGTATCCATTTTTTAGACTCTTCCAGCTGGGAAAAGCAAAGGCCATCAACCAATCCTTAAATTTCTTTGCCCACCGACTATATTCTTCTATAGCCATCAACTTCGGGGGTTTGTTATAAGTTCCGAAAGCACTTTCAACCTCCAATGCATCCGATAACTTTTTCTTTGAATTCGGTGTGTTCTCATTGGTGTTACTAGAAGATGTATCATTTCCACCGTCTCCAGCAAACGCAGAGACATCATAAAACGGATTGAAATCATCCATCTTGTACGTACCTGAAAAATCAGCAAACACTTAGAAAATTTTTGAAATTTTTGAAACACATCTAATTCGAGCGGAATCAGCTTTTGAACGAAATCACAGAAGATGTTCGAGCGAAATCAGCTTTAGTCTGATTTAGAGCGGAATCAGATGATAACTTTCGAGCGAAATCTGACTTTGATTTAGTTCGAGCGAAATCAGAAACTAACATTCAAGCGGAATCTGACTTTTTCTGATTTCGAGCGGAATCAGAAATATGTTTTGAGCGTAATAAGAAATTGGCCTGTTCTGATTTCGAGCGGAATCCGGTAACAATCTCGAGCGAAATCAACTTTTTAAGTAAAATCTGCGAAGAACTTTACGAGCGGAATTAGGTTTTTATGTAATTTTTACCATTTTTAATCCGAGTTTTAACCTGATTCTTTCTAGGGTTTGTTAATACTATGTTTTACACAATATACTCGAAATTCAGGCCATTCCAACCATTGGAACTAGTTTAGTTCAGAAAAGTATGAGAAGAAGTGAGTAGAAATAAGAAAATCCGGTAGAATCAAGCTGCTATGGTATGAACCCCTCGTCCTGAGCTCTGATACCACTTGTTGGACCGTGTGCGTGACCCTAAATGTCAGTAAAAGTAGTTCATCTTTGAATACAGAGGCGGAATCAAAGTATACAAAGTCACAACAGCTCGGATCCTTTTAACTTCTTTCTATTGCTTCTTTTCAAGTCTTTACAAGTGTTTCTGAATGAATTTTAACAGCAATTCAACACCTACACCATGACCTGATCTCGCTCCAAACATTACAAATGAACTGAACTAACACATATATATATGGTGCCTGATTCCGCTCCAAATCCCTATGATCATCTTGAGCGAAATTAACAACTAGCATTTTGGAGCGGAATTACCTACTTAACATCAAGAGCGAAATCACCTAGACCTATTTGGAGCGAGATCACAAGCTTACATAATATTCTGATTTCGCTTCTAATGACACAAGTGTCATTTGGAGCGAAATTACATGTTTAATCCACTAAACTTGTTTTCCAACTCTAATTCAAACTATCTAGACCTAGACTCAACTAAGACGAAGTTAACAGACATTCAATGTACCAACACATAGTTTGATATGTTATTTACAAAACCAAAACATAGTTTAATATGTTATTTATAAAACCAAAGTATACTTATGAGATACTACTGAAAACTATTATTTTGACAACTAAAGTATATTTGATATACTAACTGTTTAACTATTTTGGAACAAAAATATATTTTAATATATTACTTATTCGACTTTCTTAAAACCAGGGGATATTTTTATATATACTACAAACCTTTTTATCAAAACATTGTTTTACAAACAACATATTTTATACAAACTCATTTTACTTGGTTATTTTTTTATGCATCTTTCTTTTATATCATCTGATTTCTTATCACTTGTTATATGATTTATAAAGAAAACATTTTTAAGTTCATGACTATTTTGTTAAACATTCTTTTAAACTTAAAAGTTATGAATCCTGCATTAATAAAACCTATGTATCTCATATGCATTTTTATGCTGACGTACCTATTTTTACATATGTTTCAGGTGCTGCTATGTGATGATTGTTGATGCATGATATACATAGGATGGACTCATGCCTTAGCGACTTTAAAATTTGAAAGACAATATTTGTATCTATCTAATTTTTAATAAAACAATGAGTTCAATAATTCAATAAAATGAAACTATTAAATCCATGGTTGTGAAACAATGATTCTGTTACAACACTCCCCGATGTTTCCGCCACGATTTGTTATTTTACGTGGTCGGGGTGTGACACTAATATAAACTCTAAAGATGGATGGTGGATGATGGTGGTGGGTGGGTGTTGGTGTTGCAGTGCTGGTGGAGTGGTGGCAAAGTGGGAGAGTAGTGGTTTGCCAAGGGATGCCTTTGAAGTGAACCAAATACCCCTATTTATAGCCAGAACAGAGCCCTGGCCACTGCCTCGTGTCCAGTGAGCACACCACGTGGCCATCATCTTCTCTTCCTTCATTAATTGCAATTGTCAGAAGAGGGCCTCACATGACCCCGTGTCTCCTGGGCACGACCCCGTGGTCAACTCTATGCTGTACTATCAAGATTCTGCGTATCTTAGAGTTGACCATGCCCCATGTAGAGCTGGGCACGTCCCTGTGGTGGGCGTAGAAGCTTCTACAGGTTTGTCCTTTTGTGTTGGCCCCTAACCACGCCCCATGTCCAGCTGGGCACGACCCCGTGGTCAGAGTCTGTTTCCTTGTTTTTGCTTTGGGAGATGCTGCCGAGGGGTCGGGCACGTCATGTTTATTCCTTCTTTTTGTATTTATGTTGGTTTTGGCTGCTTATTTGCTCCTTTTGTTTTTTTAAGCTCGTTTGGTACTGTAAATCCAAAAGGAAGAAAGAAACACGCTTTTTCCAACATTAGTACTAAAAAAAGGTTAGTTTTAATCCTCATTTGATGTAATTTATATGTTGCATTTTGCACACATCACCCACCCATAACCTGTGATCGTACATTAGCCCTTCCCCCCCTCTCTTGCGACACACACACAAAGAGCTCTCTCATCTCCCTCGGCTGCTCTCTTTCTCTTTCTCTCTCGGATCACCTACACTTTCGAAAAACTCTTGGTACACCCTAGTTTTTATTATTTATGTGTATTGTTTATATGAAGTAGGTATTGATTAATATGAACACATGATCTTGTATGTGAAAATCAGATACATGTAGGTATGCTTGATCATATGTATGTGTAAGAAATCAGATATATGCCTAGATAAGGATGTATGGCCAGCTATATGAAGATTGTATGTTGTTATGACATGATTAGGGTTTGTATAAAAGATATGATTATGTTAATTTTACATGTTCAATCTGTTCTACAATGACATATGCCTGCTTGAATTACTAAAAATATGTTAAGGATGATCTTATTCACGTTTTTGGTAATTGTTGTAAGTTAACAGCTTTTGATTAGAAAATTGTGTTGACTTGCAAAGGCCATATCTAGGCCATAACATAACAAAATTATGTGGTTTTTGAGTCTAAGATCAAGTTCAAGGAATTTCCTTTCAAATCCAACTAGTTACATATTTTTTCGGTGAGTTTTGGTTTTTCACAAGATTAAAATGAAATCAAAGGTCAAAGCTGAGTTTTTCTATAAAAAATAGTGTTCATGAATATTTAGAGTTAATACTTGAGAGTTTTACATTAGATAACCCTATGAGATTATGAGACACTCCAACTGAAATTTTGTCAGTCGGGTGGAAGAAAATTACACAAACCTTACTAGACCATTTCTATAAATTAAACCGTAAATTATGATATGAAAATGACAGTTTTAACCTTTGTGTGGAATATATTTTTAACGAATTTTCTATAAGTAATAAGGAACTAAGAAAATTACACAAACCTTACTAGACCATTTAGCACATCTTATTATATATTTGTAATTTTTCTGACCCGTTAATTATTTAAATAAAATTCATGAAACAGCTCAAAAACTGATATTAAGCTGAAACTGTTGGAACATTGGGTTAATGTTTGGAAGTCCATCTATTTGATTTTATAAAGTGTTATTGGATATGTGAAACCTAAATAAGTGTTATTGTACATATGATATGATAAGTTAATAATTAATGTACGCATGCACATAAACTTATGTATGTGTAAATAAATGATAACGTGTATGCATAAATACTTGGGGTGGACATCCACGAAACTTATTTTTGATCTTATTGTTGTTGTTATGCATGGTAGTATACGTTTGTACATATATGTGTTATAAACAACCTATTCGAACTGTGAAACCCTAGCAGGTTGACTAACAACATGGTAAATATATAGGACATGTTTATCCATAACTTTCCCCTAGCTACTTATCTCTTTTCGAATAAATCTTAGGTGAGTTCTCTACTTTACTAAAAGCATGCATCCCTGGTTTGGGACTACCTGTTGGGATTGAACCCTACAAAGGAACAGTTGATAAAGCCAAAACTGGTTCAGCACAGTGGATCCTTCATAAGCAGTTGTTTGCACATATCTTTCCCCTTGACAGTGGTCCTAACATCTGATGACCCAAAGCACTGCCATTACAACTGCTGCTGCACTAAAAGACTGATGAAGACTAAAGTGCTGATGCTCAATCTACTGATGTGTCTCAAGTACTGCTGGAGCTATAATAGTGGAATGAAGAAGCAGTGGTTTAGTTATGCTTTGTATTGTTTTATTGTAAATCAGTAGTTTGTATCAGTGGTTGTAGGTTGTTAGGAGGTTAGATATCACTTTCATGGTGACGTCAGCCAAAGATGCTTAGTGGTTGTCTTGTTCTATAAATAGACCAATACTCTGTACTGTTCTGTTAGCTCTTCTTTAGCAAGTCAATTATGTACGAACAATCAAGTGAGCTCAGGCTGAGGGGGAGATTTGTGCATGCATGCATTGTAATTGATCTTTGTAATAAATACGATCATTCAGTTCAATGATAAACATGTTTGCTTAAACTTATTCTTCCATTGATTGTGTGTTCAAAGTTTATTTCATATTTCCGCTGCAATACATCTCTGTTTCATCTTCATTTTACTTAAACAAAAACACAATCTAGCAAACTCAGATCCTAACAATTGGTATCAGAACAAGGACAATTAAATTTGCTCTAACAATCATTTTGGCTTAAAAGTTCACCTAAATTTCATTGATACTTTCGATTGTTCGTTTTTAGTTGAAAAACAGAGTAAGGTATAATCACGTACAAAAGTTGATTATTCAGTGCCCGTAAAACAACCAGAATGGCGTCACAATCACAGGATAACACAATGAACACTGGTTCACTCTTCAAACCACCTATGTTGGTCAGATCTGAGTATAACATCTGGCAGCGTAGGATGGGTCACATCTTAGCTCAACAAAACACAGGGTATTGGCGATCGGTTGTTTTTGGACCACATGTTCCAATGGTGCTGAGTGCTGAGGATCTAAAAGTTCTGGTACCTAAGAAAATTGAAAACTATTCTGACCAGGATTTTCAGAAAATTGGACTGGATGCCAAGGCATTTAGCATCATTGCATCTGCACTTTCAAATGAAATTTATGATGGGCTGTTACACTGTAACAGTGCCAAGAAATTGTGGGATGCACTTAAGGAACAGTTTGGTGGTACTGAAGAAGTAATTGAAAACAATAGAGAGGTTTTGAATCAACAGTATAAACCTTTTGTCATGTCAAGGGTGAATCATTAACACAACAGTTTGAACGTTTTAGCTGTCTCATAAGTGAACTAAAACTTGTTAACACTGAATTTGCTGAATCAACTCTAAACAGCAGGTTTTTAAGGTCACTTCTTGAAAAATGGGACACAATTGCTTTTGTAACCAGAAACTCATTTGGGTTCAAAGAGTTAACACTGACTCAACTTCATGGTAGACTCCTTACTTATGAAAGGGAGTTGAACCAGAAAAAGAAGTTACAAGAGTCAGGAAGGTTGCTGATGACTATACATTTGGTAGCACAGCACTTCTGGGTCAAGAGGAATCTGGTAGTAGTAAGGATCAGAGTTATGATCATTACATTGACATAACTGCTAGTGGAGCCTTTAACAACTCTGATTCTTACTCAAACAACTATGCTTTCACAGCTAGTAGTGAAAACCAGATTTCTGATAATCTCTCTTTTGAACTCAATGATCTTCAGCATTTTGATCCAACTGATTTAGAGGAAATGGACATATTACACCAACTTGCACTGCTGCGTGTTAGAACCCGCAAGTTTTACAAAAGAACAGGGAGAAAAGTTCCAGGGTTACATGGGAATCTGAAAGTAGGGTTAAATAAATCAAAGATAAAATGCTACAAGTGTAATAGGTTGGGTCATTTTGCTAGAGAGTGTACGAGTCAAACAAATGGACCAATCATCACACATCCTAGCCCTAGTCCTAGACCACAAAATAACCAAACCACTGTGCATTATTCCCAATATGCCCCTGCTGCTCATGTAAACACTGCTCACTATGCACACCCTGCAACCCCTGTTCCAGTACACTATGTCCAAACCACTATTCCTCAGATACAGTATGTCCAGGCCCCAGCTCCTCAGGTTCAGGTGCAACAAGTTGCACCTCAACAAGCTACCTAAACATCTGCTCAAACAGATCAGCAAAGCTTCTTTACCAAGGGCTTTGTTGATTGGAGTAGCTTGCATGATGAGCCAGGTGATGAAAATTTTGCTCTCTATGCTAAAAATAATGCTTCTAGTGATGATTTTTGATTTGTAGCATGAGAGTCTATACCAGAAGGGCTGGAAACTGAAGAAGGACATTCAAATGAAGAAACAGTGCATACAATTGATGAAGCAGTGGTTACTACTGTTGTTGGTGAACAACTGTTGGAACAAAATTCAGAACCCCTGTTGGAACCACTGTCTGACCCCTGGTCTGCTGAAGAAGAGGAGAAGAAGCAAGATGAAAAAGAAGAGATGAAGTCAGAGGAAAGTGAGCATATCATTGATTGTGCCATGATGGCTGCAACTAAGGTATCACCCCAGGTTCTTAAAAACCTTTGTTCAGACAAATGCATCATAGCAGTTGCAAACATCAAGGATGTGAATGAAAACCTTAGATATAAAGTGTTAAATGATGAAATACAATTTGAAAAATCTTTAAAAGGATTTATAATCAAATTATCAGAAAAGGAAAATGAGATTTGCAGCCTCAAACATGAGCATGGCAGAACCAAGGACCAACTTCAGGCAATGATAGAAAAATATCAGGCCTGTAAAAAGGAGTTGGAATCCAACCAAATCACATATGAAAAAATGGGTGGAATCCTGCAAAGGTTATGAAGTTATGCTTGAGAAACAGATCAAAAGCAATGTAAAATTTGGTGTAGGTTCAGAAAACATGACCAAGTTGAAAACACTGCTGCAAATGAATCTGTTCAAACCACTGTTGAAATCATACCCACCAACAAGGATGGTCAAGAAGTTAAAATAACTGACAAAAGTGGCAAAAAAATCACTCTGGAAAGATCAGTGGGGTCCTCAACTTTTGAGGAGATTAAGAAATACCAATTCAAACCCACATGGTCTGATGAGTGTGACATCCTTGAAAATTTTAAACCCATGGGCTTCACCACTGTGGATGGTGTCAAAGCTCCAAAGGCCAAGGTAATTCCTCTTAAGGACATCCCAACAGTGGTTCAAAACTCTATTGCAAAGGAGTCTGAAAAGAAGAAAAGGAAAGAAAAGATTAAAAACTTGTTTTGTGACTTTTGTGAAAAGAAAAATCATTTTGACAAAAGATTGTTTTCATTTAAAAGCTTATGACGTTAACAAAACAAGTATCATTGTGCCTTAAAAGAGCTGCATCATCTGTGGTAAAACAAACCATCTCACTTAGGAGTGTGTGTATCTTAAAACCTTTGATGTAAAAAAGAATGAGTACACTTCAAAAACACTCATGAGTTCATCAAGTTCACAAGTCAAGAAACAACCATCCTTTGTGCCTGTCCAAACAGCTGTTACAAAACAGCTGAACCAAAACTCTGTTAAAAGAGAGGTTCAAGTAACAGATGCACCACCCTGCTAACCAATACCAAAGAGGTAAAGGTCAACCTCCATACCAAAGGGTCCCACACGTTTATGAGGTTTACAAAAATCCTTCTAAACCAAAATTGAACAGACGGCCCTTTGGATATCAACAGCTGATAGGAAATGGTCCCCAGCAGTGGTTAGAGAAAAATGTTCCAAAAACTGACCAAAACCCTAAGCTAACCATTGTCCATCTTCCTGAACTTAGCATAGACACTGTTGAGACCCCATCCAAAGTCTTATTGGCTTTGGAGACCCTCCTGAACTAATTATTTACTTGATGTGTAGGGGGCTTCTGCATGCTTAGATAGTCTTTGGTATGTAGATAGTGGAGGCTCCAGGCACATGACTGGATGTAGAGCCGTACTCAAATAATTCAAAACTCATGGAGGGGGTGATATATCTTTTGGTAATAATAGTAAAGGGAAGGTGATGGGTTCTGGTACAGTTCAGTCAGGAAATGTTAAGTTTAAAAATGTCAATCTGATTGACAATCTAAAATTCAACCTCCTTAGTGTCTCACAAATGAGTGACAAAGGTTATGGATCATTCTTTACTAAGGAGTGTTGTAGGATTGTTGGACCAGAAATGGTTAAAAAGATTGAAGAAATAATAAAAAATGGAAAAACCTAACTTGTTGCTCAAAGAAGTGGCAATGTTTATATAGTTAATTTGTCAAAAGAGAGCCCCATGACTGATGCCTGTCTGTTCTCAGCTGCCTCTAACAAAGAGACAGAACTATGGCACAAAAGATTGGGGCACACAAATCTCAAGACAATCACTGCTTTGTCAAAAAAGGGCCTTGTAAGAGGTCTTCCACAAAAAGTGTTCACCTGTCCTGAGCATTGTGTTTTCTGCTTAAAAGGAAAACAACATAAAAGCTCATTTAAGTCCATTGAAGAGTCCAAAACAACCAAGTGTTTGCAAATGCTGCACATGGATCTGTTTGGCCCAGTAAAAGTCATGAGTCTTAAAAAGAAAAGATATTGTTTGGTAATTGTAAATGACTTTTCTAGGTTTACATGGACTTATTTCTTACATTCTAAAGATGAGATTGCAGGCATTCTGCAAGACTTTTTCAAATAGGTTGAAAAGCAGTTTGACTTGCCAGTAAAAGTCTTTAGAAGTGACAATGGCACATAATTCAGAAATAGGGAGTTGGATGAGTTTTGTGTGTCAAAAGGAATTGTAAGGCAGTATAGTATTCCAAGGACACCAGAACAAAATGGGGTTGTTGAGAGAAAGAACAGGACACTGATTGAGGCTGCCAGAACCATGCTTGCTGATTCAGGTTTGCCATTAACTTTCTGGGCAGAGGCAGTTAACACTGCTTGCTATGTCCAGAACAGAGTTTTGATAAACCCGAGGCATCAAAAGACTGCCTATGAAATTCTGTATAAAATCAAACCACTGATCTCATACTTCAAAGTTTTTGGCTGCCCATGCTTCATTTTAAAGTTAAAAGATTCAATTTCAAAGTTTGCAGCCAAAATAGACTGTGGTTATCATTTGGGATACTCAACCACTGCTAAGGACTACAAAGTGTTTAACACCAGGACTAAGACAGTGGAATAGACTTTGAATGTAAAGTTCAATGAACTTTCTTCAATGAAAATCCTTGCAAATCCTGCTGAGTTATTTGATCTTGATAAATTTACTTTTGAAAATGTTTCTATCAAGACTAACAGTGAAGGTCCATCTCAACCTCCCCCATCAGACAATTGATATGAAGTTATCATTCCACAACAGAAGTTCACATCCATTGCCAGAGCAGCAGATGTTCAAAACAGCTGTCAAAGCTCAACCACTGCTACATCAACAGTTATTGACCAAAGTAGTCCTCAAACCCCTGCTTCCACATCCTCAAACACTGTTGATAAAAATCTTCAAACAGTGGATAAAAATCAACTTGTTTCCACACCACTTCCTCCTATCCCTCCACCTATATTTCAAGACACTGTTGGATCATCAAAGTCACCAACAGTTATTAGCTCAGATGGTTCACATCTGCAGCCCTCACCTTTAAATGCCATTTTTCCATACAAAGGAGATTTAATCTTCTTGAAGTCTCATCCACCTGACCAAATCATTGGTAATATCAGTGAATGGGTGCTCACCAGAAGTCAATCCCAAAACATCTGTCTTTTTGCTGGTTTTCTATCACTACGTTAACCTGTCAAGTACCAAGAGGCACTTAAAGACAACAGTTGGGTGGAAGCCATGCAAGAAGAGCTCCAACAGTTTAAAAGACAACAAGTATGGGAGCTTGTACCACTGCCAGAGGGTGTAAGTCCTATTGGCACAAAGTGGGTCTTCAAAAATAAAACTGATGAAAGGGGCATTGTTGTCAAGAATAAAGCAAGGCTAGTGGTTCAAGGTTTCAGACAGGAAGAGGGCATTGACTATGATGAAACTTTTGCCCCTGTAGCAAGATTGGAAGCTATCAGACTATTCCTGGCCTTTGCTGTCAACCACAACATAAACGTGTTTCAAATGGATATCAAATGTGCATTCCTCTATGGTAAAATTCAAGAAGAGACATATGTTTGTCAACTTCCTAGTTTTGAGGATCCATTTAATCCAAATCATGTCTACAAGCTAAATAAAGCTTTGTATGGCCTGAAACAAGCACCTAGAGCCTGGTATGAAACTCTTTCCACCTTTCTTCTCTCTATTGGTTTCACAAGAGGCAAAATTAACAAAACACTGTTTTTAAAATGGAGAGGGAAAGACTTGATGATTGTCCAGATTTATGTGGATGACATCATTTTTGGAAGCACATGTTCAAAAATGTGTGCGATGGGTGAACTACAATGCTTTCTTGGTCTCAAAGTTAAGCAACTGCAAAATGGTACTTTCATTCATCAAGGAAAATATGCCAAAGAACTTTTAAACAAATTTGATATGAATGATTGCAAACCATGTAGTACATCCGTAGCAACCACCAAGATAGTCCTGTCAGATGAGAAGGATGATTTGGTTGATCAAACTCTTTATAGAAGCATGATTGGGTCTTTATTGTACCTACTTGCATCTAGGCCTGACATCATGTTTGCAACATGTGTCTGTGCAAGCTCCCAAGCAGCCCCTAGAAAGTCAAACCTTATTGCTGTAAAAAGGATATTCAGATACTTAAAAGGTGCTCCCACACTTGGTATCTGGTATCCACCTGATGGAAATATCAAGCTTTCAGGTTTCTCAGATAGTGACTTTGCTGGATGTAACACAAAAAGGAAGTCCACTTCAGGAGGGTGTCAATTCCTAGGCAATTGCTTAGTGTCTTGGCAAAGCAAAAAGCAAGCAGCTGTTTCAACATCCACTGTTGAGGTAGAGTATATAGCTGCTGCAAGTTGTACAACCCAACTGTTATGGCTTCAAAATCAACTGCTGGATTTTGGTATCACTGCCTTAAAGACACCTCTCATGTTGGACAGTCAGGCAGCAGAAAATATCATCAAAAATCCAGTTTCACATTCAACCACCACGCACATTGACATAAGACATCATTTTGTGAGGGATTTCTATGAAAAAGGTTTGACTTCTCTGCACCATGTTCCAACTAAAGATCAACTGGCAGATGTGTTAACAAAGGCTTTAGACACATCCACCTTTGAAAGCTTAATCTCTAGAATTGGCATGGTTAACATGGAATAACAGGCAAAATCCTGTTTTTCTATGAATAAAAAGCATTAAAATGTTTTCAAAAAATCAAAAATCCATCTTTAAAAATAGCTAAAAATGAAAATTTTCATTAATCCTTAAAAGTCTGTCATAACCACTGTTTTCATGAAAACGTGTTAAAGCTTCAAAAAGACTCAAAGAGAGAGAATAAGACAAGACGCTACGAGATTGACTGCGGCAATATCCAAGGGGGAGTCTGTTAGTACATTTATGTCTATCGCCTCCGTCAATCTAGTTCGTAGTTGAAATAGTTCAAATCTAGCTTTATATTGTTATATTTAGATAAGAAAGGCAAGGTGGCATATTTGTAAATAAGGTGAACTTCCTTATAAGCCTTGGCCTATAAATAGGAGGGTTAGAGTTAGATTAGAGACTTTTGCTCATTTAAAGTTTTGGAGAGCTCTAGATCTAGAGAGAGATTCTAGAGACAGAAAGTGATTCAAGGTGCTGTACGATTTCAGATTTCTAATCGAATCACAGTTATATTACGTCTCGTGTGTTCGGTCACGTTCGTGTATGGATTCCGCATGTCACACGTTCGTTTCGCAATCGTTTCAGAGTCAAAACCGGTCCTAACAGATTCCCTGACAAATACAACTGATCAGTTAACCTTAGACTCTGTTAAAGGTATCACAAGTGTTTCATCGGACAAACACTGCCTTAGATTCGAGGCATAAATATCATCGCGAACGTTATCCAATTCGTTAGTTAGCTCGAGTTTGTGAGCAATGTCACTGATTCATTCCAGAAATCCAAATGTCCCACGCATCGTAAACTAAGCTTGCCACGTTTTCTATAGTGCACCGCACCCTCCCAGGGCGAGACTTTCGATTCATACACGTTCGCCTACAGCGAACTCCCAGCGTTTCCTAAGTTTATCAGCTTTCCTCAAGGTCACGCGTTGCCGCCAAATAATTTCCTATCCAAGCAATCTTCCCATGAGCTTCGACTACAAGTCCTGGACCCGTGTTTAGGTTGTCACCCACCCTAATCCAACAAGGAGTTTAACGTTACTGCTCATGCAATACCTCAAACAGAACTGTCTGAATACTAGAATGGTAACTGCTACGGTAGAGCTCAGCCAAAGGTATGTGTCCTTCTAAATCTTACTAAAGTCAATCACACACATGCTCGCAGCATGTCTTCGTGTGTCAGGATGGTTCGGTACTTGGTCCAGTTGTCCTACAATGATAAGCAATGCTCATGTCCAGACGTGAGTCGAGGGCATTGTGTATCGCCTGTCATAAATCAAGTATGGCTCAAAATCAACGGTAACAGGACTTGGCACCTCGTGCCTAAAAGCCATCTCTCTTAGAGGAAAATTCACAAGCTGTGACGACTCGTCAGTTTCCTTGATTGCAAGAAAGTGTGCTGGTTACGTGAGACAACCAACGATCACCCATGTGATATTGTTTTCGTTTTGAGTTGTGAGTAGACTAACGACAAAATCTATGACAGCCTGTTCCCATTTCCATATGGGTGTTGCTGGTTGCTGATACCCCACCTCGACGTTCTCACAAGTCAAACATCATCCACATACGTTGCCAGGTGGGCCTTCATGCCCAATCATCAGTACAAGGTTTATAGGTCCTAATATCCCTCATCAAAACCCAGACGACTAGAATATCGTGGCCGGTGTGCTTTGCTCAACACAAATTCCCTACAGTTGCTGTATAATGAGATCAACATTCGTTCCAAGAGGTAGCGAATATCGTCCGACCTGCCAAAGGTTGCTTTTCCATGCCCCGCATGGGTTCAACTTGAAAATTCCCTTCCTTCAATTCTCCAGTTTGAACAGAGCGAGTTTGATCAGGTAAGTTAGAGTCGATAGTAAGTTGCCAAGCTCGTGCACGTTCAGGTTTCACAGTCGTAATCATTCAAAAGTTCCATCCAGCGATGCTATTACGTGATTAGCTCTTTCAGAACAAGGGTACACGAGAGGCCCTTGTGATCGGTCTAAGTGGTGCCTTCGGTACCGTCCAAGTAATGCCTCCAATTTAAATCCAAAGACTACGGCTTCCACCGCAGGTCGTGACACGTGCAGTTCTTCTTGTAAGTCCACCACGTGGGCCATCTCCTTCTCGTGTTGCATCGATGTGTAACTGGGACTTTGATTCGAGCCATCATGGTATACCGCCAGATCATCAGTACCCTCAGATAGAAGTGATGCCTAGTGCATTGTAGAGTTGGGATTTGAAAGCTGAATTGACGTTCCCCCGTTTTATCTTTCACGAACACAACACCCTGTTGTGTTAAAGAGATTTAAGCTTTATGATCTTCGAAAATCTTCTGATGGATCTGCTATAGTATCCAGTGAGGCCAAGAATTGCTGCATTCTAGTAGGTATCTTTGGTGTCGATCGGTTTCTAACAAAATGGATCTTAGTGAGGTCCACGTGTATTCCCACTTCATTGTTTATATGCCCAAAAATGTACCTCTCGAATCCAGAAGTTACCTTTAACAGGACTTCGTGCGTAGTGGCTCCACCCTCATGAGCTCTAAATAATATACATATGCCGCCCATGTTGTTCCTTTCGCCTGGTAGTGATTTCAAATGTCCTCAATAAGCACGGTCGGTTCATCTAATCCATAAAGCTGCTGGTGTTTGATTAACCCAATGGTTATGGTGTACAAGATCGCACTGGCCGTATTACGTTTGATATGTCGTTTCTGGAACATCCTTCCTTTGGACTTCTATCTGATAATAGCTTGTTTGTAAATCAATCCTCGAATGGAAGCTTGTCCCTCGCAACTGGTCAACAGGTTGTCATTACAATGGTCGACGCAAACAGTTCTTGACTGTCGCCTTGCTGAATTCTGGATAATCAGTACACATACAAAAAGGCTTATCTTCACGGATATAACTGGGATTCCCCAAAGCGAAAAAAAACTGGGTCCTACAAACTCCTGTCCAACAATTCCTGAAGTTGATTAGACAATTCTTGCAACCCATCGTGGCGCAAGACGGTATGAGTACAAGTAAGCAGGGCTGCCCCCTGGCGTGAGGTCAAACTGAGATTCTGCCTAACAGTTGTGGAAGCAAGTCCGAAAGCTCCTCGTGTAGCACGTCGAGAGGAATCACGAACAATTGGTGGATCCTCGATCCTCTTTTCCTTAGCCATAACATCAGTAACGGTTGCTAACGTTGCGGGGTAATCCCTCCGTAGACACTTCTGGGCCTTCATTGCCCATATGATGCTAACCCTTACACCACTCTGACACTTCAAAGTATAAAGTGACGCAAAATTTCCTTCCCTCAAGGTATATTTACGCGATATCGAGATAACCAATCTACACTACTACTACATCGAGACCATCAAGGATAGTAAAAAGGTAGGTCGATGTCGAACACTTGTCCCACAAGTTCGAGCTTGCATCCCAAAGAACATACAAGGCTTTAATTGACTTGCCATCAGCCGGTTCCATAACAGGTTTGGTTTCGAGAAGCATCAGGGTTAAATGGAATCGAGATGAAGCGGTTAGCTACCCATGCAAGCTACCATGTTGTTATTATGCCTGGCGTCGCCTACGCCAATCCTAAATGCCCTTCCACAAGCACCACTATCGGTGTTGTTGTTACGATCACGCGGATTCCCAATACTGTCATTATTCCCCTGGTTGTTGTCGTTTTGAATTATCAACGACCAATCCATGCCGTAGGCACCTTCATTTCCATACTGTAGGCCACTATTACAAGTACCCTGGTGTTGCCATAATTTTTGCCTCTAATGTCGTTGCTGAAACGGAGCCCTACGATCTTTCACCAACCAAGTCCATCTTTCCACATTCGGTGCCACGCCCTAAAGCGCTAATCACTATGCTGGTAGTCACACATTCCACACTGTAATTAGTTGTCACCACTTATGTCTTAATTGATTTGTAAGAGTCGACTCCCATAAGTCGCTTACCAGGGTTAAAGATTCAATTTGCGTCAAACTGCTGATGTCCGTTGCTGGTAATCAGGGTCGTCCAATACTAAGGTTGGTAACGTATTACGCTCATCCTCTTCTCCATCGTTCTTGCGAGTTGACTGAGTAATACACGGTATGTTTCCAGAGCGTTGCAGAAGTGATCGCACTTTAGGTTCTAAGACGTTAACGTGCTAGGTTCTAACAAACAAAGATAGGTGAGGAAGGTATAGACCAATCATTCGACGCGAAGGCATCCATCTCAGGGACGTTCGTATAAGCACCTAACATTCTACACAGTTCGCTAGGCGTTCAGATGGGTGTTCAGGTAATGCTCGATAGCATCGAGATTCGTAAGGATTTAGAGTGGAGTGAAAAGATCACGATCAAGTGAGAGACAATCACTGCTATGACTATTTTAGGCTGTTGTGTTTCACATCGATTTAATAACAGAACGGAACCCCTTTTTCACTTGTTAAGCCTCACTGGGACTCGCATGCACCCCACACTATTATTATGTGTGCACCCACAATAATATTGTGATTTGCATGCTTATCTCAGTTCCGCCTAACTCATGTCAAATGGTTCCTCAAACTCAAGTAGCAACAAAGAGCATTACGAAACGTGAGTCATGAATGTTTAGGGGAAATACCACCCTATCAGTCACATAACACGTGCAAGTAGTACATGAATTCATACTGTTATGTTAAACGTGCAATTACATGCAATATCATATGTAAGTGTTCACTAGTTATGCTGTGCAATGAGTAAACGAGAGACGAACCTAGCTATCTGGAGCTGAGTTTCATGGTCGTATTCTTGTTGTCAAAACTGTTCGGTTATAGTCTGGTTTTATAAAAGCGTTTTAAAACCAAGTTCACTATAACCAGTGGCTCTGATACCAAACTGTCACACCCCCAAAATACCACCTAGGGAATGTCCCTGTTAGGCGTGTGACGTACCGACAACGAGCCACTAATTACATTGAACCCATTCAGGTTATAAATAAAAATCCTCACTTATTAATGAAAAACACCATCAACAAGTTTAAATGAAAACCAACATGTTCAGCGGAAGCAAATAGTAAACCAAGGTTAAACAGTTTCAAAATCAAAGTATAGTATCAAGCAGTCAATCACATGAATCCCTCCAGTCGACCCATGACCACTCCAGCTACGTCAGAGAGCAAGTTCCCAAATCCAAGATATCTAACGACCTGCGAGCATGCAACGAGTGTATCAGACAACGCTGGTGAGTTCATAGTTTTACGAAAATGTTAGTTACCAAGTATTTAGTAAATCCATTGAATTTAAATCCGAAAGTAATGTTGATAATACCCCGAATACAAGACGGCTTCTGATTATTTTGCCCTTTCTCCAATGCTCCTATCAAAGCATTAGTCATGACTAGGTCATTAGTTCAACACCCGTCCTCCCAGGTACAGGGTGAGGTTGCCAAACCTAAGTAGCGCTACTAACTAATACCATGTTACCTCCCTGGTAACCAAACAACACGGAGGGACTTTAAAGGTGATAGGATGAGTATATTATACAACATTCCTGTTTTTTCCCAAAAGACTTATCCCTCCCCGGGATACCCACTGACTGTCCCAACCACCGGGACGCATGCTCAAGAGAGATGAACTCACCTTTGGTTTGCTCGGTATGATTAATTACTTTGTTTATCAGTTGAACAACCATGCCCTAAAAGGGTTACCGATAACAATTAGTCTCATGTCCGTACACATCATGTATTTCACACATATTCTAGTTAATCAACATGCAAGATATTATAGTTCGTACTTCTCATAGTTAATCAGAAATTGTAGCACATCCTAGTGTGCTACTCATTAACACAGAATCCTTTCAATTAATGTACCATCCATCAACAAATAATTGCATCTTACTCACATAAATGTACAAGTCAGAACATATAAAACCCAACAACAACCTAAAGCTCTAATTATTATTATTATTATCTACAAAAATCAAAGCTACACCTACTGATCATGCTACTCTTCCATTGACACCACAATATCAATTAATTGAATGGGCCTACTCTAGTAATTGTTAACACGAGCAGTCTTTCAGTAAACCATGTTATCTTTTAATCACGTACATTGAATCATCAGTTCATCAATAACCAGTTTGCTACCATGTCTTTATAACACCAAACATGTATGGGTTCGTTCACACACATTACATACAAATTCACAATTAACTACATGTACCATAATCATTTAATCTTCATGTATCGATATATCACAATATTCCATATGACCATCACTTAACAGCCCACTTCGCCATTTCTCATGAAGTGTGGCCCAGCAGTGTTTAGTTCGTTCTTTATGTCCCCTTGGCCCATATACAATACGCAACCCAATTCATTATGTAATTGGTGTTACTTATGTGGCCTAATAATGTAGTTTGGTCTAACACCCTATGCAACTACTTTGAATGCTTTCGGTCCATTCACAATCCTTGGAGTCCACCGCCAAAAATTGGTGATAATCTTTGTGGTGATGATGTGATGTTATTAAAACTAAGATGGTGCCCTACACTACATGTGTATATTGCCTCCCCCCCCCCAAAGTTCACCTTCTGTATGCGTGTATATCCATTCAGTGATCAGTTCATTAAATGCAACCATTCCAATCCTAGTTTACGTATTGCTTGACATCACAATTTATTACACTAAGATCATACAATCCCCAGACTTATTCACAATTGCATTCGATAACACATAAGATCATATTCCATAATATTATTCTAACACATATTGCAATCATTCATGATTCATGAATTTGGGTAGCATATACACACAACATAAGACACGTAAAATAATACTTTCACACCGATCAATGCAAAGGTGGAAGATTGCTTCGATGGGGAGAAGGGTCGTCTGCCGTCGCGGTTTAGGTGAGGGTGGGTGTTATTTAGGGTTTGCAACTAATAAAAGCATAACACTTGGTTTACGTGTATAATGAGGAAAAGAAGGTTGGGCCGGATTGTTTAAGGATATTGGGTTGAACCGAGAAGTTGCAAGCACAAAGAATAATCTAAAGGTATTGGGCCGGGTTAGTTAGTTTATAAGATGGCAGCCCAATAATATTTGTGGTGGGTGCGGCCCACATAACTAAGTGTGTAACAACACACAGAGTTATCGTACGTTTAAGTTTAAGCTCAACGGAGTTATACCAATACCGAACATATAACACCTAAGAGTTTCACATAAAGAACACATAAACACAAGAGTTTCACGTAACGAACACATAAACACAAAATTGCAACATCTGACAGAACGTTAATAAAGGTGACGCACACTCGTGAAGAACCTTGGAACTCTGAGTTGTCACACTTACAATAAACCACCAAAACTTATGGCGATAGAAGATTACAATCGTTGGGCAAAGTGATTTGATGGATGGGTGAGAGCGTTCGCCTATGACAGTTGGAAATGTATGAATAATGGTTACACTGCTTCAAGAGCAGACCATGAGAATCTAGTAGATAATGAGCAAGATGAGTATATAGCCGAACAAAAAGCAGTTGCTCTGCTACACCAGTCTGTTAGAGACGATATCATCTCGCTGATTGATTATGACAATTCGAAGGATTTATGGGGAAAGCTTGAAAAGAAATGTACTGGCGGTGAAGAGATAGTGATAAATAAAAAATCTTTGTTGAAAAAAGAATTCTATTTATTTACATGTATGAAAAATGAAAATGTACGCCAAATGATTGAAAGACTCTGTCATATGAAGGCATAATTAGCAAGATTCGGAATCAAGAAAAACGAGGAAGAGATGGTTGACAAGATGTTTGAGGCGTTGCCGAATGAACAAGATTGGTAGTACTTTGGTCTAGTGCTCAAGAATACAAAGTCGATGGCAGAAATGACACTTAACTGGTTGATTGAACGACTTGAAGGGCACGAATTGGAAATCAAGAAGATGAATAAAGTGAGCAACACACAGTATCAACAAAATGTTGATCTGTATTACAGAGGCAGTATGATTCCTAAAGTTACATCACCAAAAACTGCCTTTAGTGCTGAAAGCTCAAATTCAATTGCTCAAGAGAAGTCAAGCAGCGGTTCTTCATCAAGCAGCCACGGTTATCATGGTACGGGTTCTAGCATACCCACTGCATCAAACAGTCAGCAATCTCAAAGTGTTCAAAAATCCAACGTTTTCCAGTGTAACATTGCCGTCAATCTAAACAATGCACAAAATTTCAATGAAGAAATGACTATGCAGCAAATGGTGTTTCTTGCTTCAATTCTGGAATCTTACGAGAGTCTAGTCGCCGGGAAAATTGGCAACACCAATTTCACCAAAGAATACTAATCGACATTCGCTAGTGTATGGCTAGCGTAATTCGCCAAGCTCAGAGATTCATGGAGATTACCAGGCGAAACTCAATTGGAGGACCTTCTACAAAGTTAGGATTCGACATGTGACAACCGGTAATTTACGGCTCATAATTACGTGATTAACAGGAGATTAACACGATAATAAATAATGTTCAAGACGTAAATTAACTTAATTAGGCCTTTGGAGTGCCAAGGAACGTCTATACGACTTTACAATGCGCGAACGATGGTTTACAGAGGAATCTGCTAAACATTACACGACAACGAACTAAAACCGTATGAAATACTGATGACGCCGACAAATATGGATGTTACAAGAATATTTTATGCTTATGGAGTTTGGGTCGGGATATCGGGTCTCGTAGGAATTACGGGCCACTTACACATGAGATGGGCTTGTGGGCCCTGGGCCCAAGCCCAAAACCCACAAGCCTAAACCTGCACATGATATATTAGAATCTATACAAGATTCATAAAATCTATAGAAGATTCACAAAATCTATGAAAGATTTATAAAATCTACTTAAGATTTACACAATCTAAACAAAATTCGGTTCTGGATCCCATTCAAAATCGATTGGTATTTCTACATGAATACCCTCATGCTACATTTTTCCTACATTGTATTATTTTATTGGTATACCCCTACCTTGGATTCATGACCAATCAAGAAAATTGAAACATTAGTTGACAACTCCTTTTCCTTCTTTTTCTACCCTTGGTCGACAGAAATGAAATAAGATATAACTCTTGACATTTCAATTCTGGTTGATTTTCAACTAGGAATTAGAATTAAAAGAAAGGAACAAGGGATAAATGTCAAACCTTATGTACATAACTCAACATACATAAAGTAAACACAGTGGACATTTCTGTTACCCTCTTCCTCTCCATCTATATAGCAACCACAATTGAGAACACAGACACTCATCTTCTCAAATCTCTACTCCTCTCAATCTCTCGATCATCTTTACAAACGTAGAGGAACCTTCTCCCCTTCACAAACAAGACCCAACCCAGCCCCCCCTTTCCTCTCTCAGTTCCGGTGACCGGAGCCGGGTGCCGGCTCCCCTTTCTTCTCCGATCGCACACGACAGCAGGCCCCCCCTCTTTCAAACAACAAAACGAACCACCACCACCACTGTTCGGTGGTGGTGCGGCGGTGCGA
This sequence comes from Helianthus tuberosus, assembly GCA_030545235.1. NCBI lineage: Eukaryota > Viridiplantae > Streptophyta > Magnoliopsida > Asterales > Asteraceae > Helianthus > Helianthus tuberosus. The sequence continues at coordinate 153,920,069 of CM060393.1, forward strand.
CTCAGGGAGAGACAGAAGAGAGAGAGATAGAGAAAGAGAGAGAGAGAGATGTAGCAGAAGAGAGAGAGAGCGGCGCCGCCGCTCACGGCGGCGACGGACGCCGGCGACAGGCGGAGCCACGGCGGCGGTAACAGATGGAGATGGTGGTTATCCTGTTCTTGATTCTGATTTGGTTCGAGCTCTGGTTCGGGTTACGCGTGTTCAGCTCAGCAGGTTTCCAAGTCTCGGTCCGGTGCTTCGTGTATTCATCCGACGAATTTCACCGGTAAAAATCTCGCTTACTTCATCTTTTGTTTCTGAAAATTTAGATAAAGATGATACTGATAATGATCTGTTGTTCGGGCTTCGGATCCGATTCAGTTAACTCAGCGAGTTGACTCGGTCAACTCAACCGAGTCAACTCGGTCAACGGAAGCAAGTCAACTCAGCGTTCGGGTCGGCGGTTCTGGTCGACAGTTTGGTTCGGGTCAGCCGGTTCGGGTTGGATTAGGAAGCGGTTCGGATCAACACGAGGCAACCCGATTGACTCGGTGAACGCAGTCAACGTTCGACGCGAAGATGGGTAAAGTCTAACGACACGTTTAATATTTACGAAATTTTAAGATTTTATTTATTTCGTGAACGAGCTCGAACCATCATTATACGTTTATTGATTTATTTATGTTTTGACGAAACTATATATTGTCGATTACATAGCATTGAACTATTGTTGAATATCGTTGAATCTTGATAATATAACGACAACTTATGTTGTCGGGCCGTCTAAAAACAGAGGAAACTCTGCCCGTTTTTCGAGAAAATCCAACGCGTTTTATCATAAAATAAAACTTTTGGATTCAAATATTGTTTTATAAAATTTCTTACGACGACACTTTACGACTTACAAAAACGTCGATGAAGCAAATTATTATACAAAATAGTTATAGCTATTATATTTAAACTCGAATCTTTTTAAAAATAAATATATTTTATATATTTATTTCAAATAACGGACAACACGAAATCGTTTATACAATACATATAGTTATGTATTCACTTTTAAATATCAAACAACACGGATTCCCTTTTATAAAAATAAATATAGTATATATATTTATTTTAAAAATGCAACGACTCGATGAAGTTCTTATAAAATAAATATAACTTTTATATTTATTTCGAACGCCTAAACGGCATATACACATATTTTGATAACTTTCATATAAGACACGATATATAATACAAGTTTATTATATATTACTTTCATACGAATATTCCTTTATATCAACATACGACTTCTCAAAACGAGCTAACAAGTATAACTTCTTCGCTTCTTTTAAGTTAACAATTTACCGTCAAAACGTTCGGTCAATGATTCAGTAGAGCTCGGTGACACGTAGTTTAGTTACCGCTTTTATTTAGAAACTTATAAGATATTCCGTGTTAGGAATATTGTAGAATACACGCTAGCAAGACAAGTCTTGGAAACGACATCACGAAGTCGTATATAGCTAGCTTTGCACAGGAATATTCAGGTGAGTTCATAACCCCACCTTTTACGGTTTTAAATTTTTCTAAATGTTTTCGGGGTGGAAAGACATGCACTTTTTGCAAAGCATACAAGAATTATATATTTCTAAACCATTCTACAAGCAAGTTTTAACTGGCACAAATGGTTTATGAAAAGCTTATGTTTATACCGGTTTTTCAGACAAGCGTATTTTTTTCGAAATATGCATACACACGAGTTCTAGTTTCTAAACTACGGGAAAATACAAGATACAAATGTTACAATGTTTACAAATGGTATGATACAAAATCAAAAAGCACTCTTGGTGAGAACGAGTACCAAGTATGATGCATTTTGAGAAATGATACGAGAAATGATACAAGAAATGATACATGATATGAGAAATCGTGTCACGAATAGGGTACCATAAGCACCATTAATCAACAATATACCTAGACCGCAGAACAATAGGTTAGATCTAACGGGTGTCGGGCAGCCACACTCTTGGTGAGAACGAGTACCAAGCAGTGCTTTTGTGTCTCAGAATATGCCAACTAGAAAAATGCCTAAGGTTTGGTTGCTTCCTATGTCGTGTCACATGTTAATGGCCTTGCAACCCATTAACAACAAGATACATACAAGAATACTTGATTTATACTAGAAAACATGATACATACAAGAATACTTGACTTATACAAGAATACATGGTACATACAAGAATACTTGATTTACACAAGAAAACCTTGATACATACAGAAATACTTGAATTATATGAGATACATACCATGTTTTCATTCAAAATTTCTGTATAACATGACAAGAAAATGATTTTAAATTCGTTTTCTCAACAATACTTCAAAAACCGGTTATTCAAAAAGATTTATTTCAAATCTTTTACAAACAAACTATGAACTCGCTCAACTTTATGTTGACTTTTTCGCATGTTTCTTTCTCAGGTTGCATTTCTAAGACAAGGCATGGTTGGAATAGGAGAACCATGTGGAGTCGAGTACTTAGTGGGCGTTCAAGTTCTAGAAAGTCTTTGCTTATTTGCTTCCGCTGTGCAATGAAGATACCAGTCCAATCACGCCAGCTCTGATAATTTCGGGGTGTGGCAGATTGGTATCAGAGCTATAGGTTACAGCGAATAGGGTTTCTGTAAAGATACCTCGGCTCTAACCTCACTTTCCTCTGGGAACTTAGAGTATTAAAACCTGAATACATACAGAACGCCTAGTACTCGAATATGGTCTCCAACCGTTGCCGAAAAACAAACAGTCAAAATTTTGTTTTCAAACATACGCTATTGTGGTGTTTTACACATGGTACACAAAAACAATTACATACAGTACACAAAACTCTGAGAGTTTAGGAAACATGCATTTAAGACCTTCGGAAACTCATGTTGAAATTCATTAAAGGTCATCACGTAGGAACCGCGAATATTAACTCGAGCACACACTATTATCCATATTGTCTATGATATTTTAACTTTCCGAGCAGGTAGCCTACGCATAACGAAACGCTAGTGCACAAGTATACGCGAAACTTAAGCTATACATCAACGGAGGTTGAAGTACGTCACATACGACTTTCGAGGAAGCGGCAACTTGGCACGCGATCCTGCGAACGACACGAGTCATGCTAAGGAAAAGACGTACGTCTCCACATTCCCCCTAACTCATTAATGACGAATACGATATGTTTGACATTCCATGGTAAAGTCACCTAACAACTGGTCGTCACATGCAACCCCAGGTAAAGTCCTTCAATTTCTTTTATTGAAATTCCGACTTTTGCATCTAGTGAGTAGATTTTCGTATCTCTGCTCCTCTTGATGGTCATTGTATCACGATCATTTCTTTCAGTATAGCGAACATTCAATTGCTTCATTTCTTGAGGAATTCATATGTTACGCATGCATCGTTTGTTACGCATGTGGTTTCGTTTCGAATAAAGCGTTTCATTAAAGTTCAAATATTATTTCGCTAAACCTAATTATTGATTTGTGATTTGAATGACCCGCATTATTGTAATTGTTGGCTTCTTCGTTATCAAGTCAACACACTTTCTTGAAATTTCTTTTCTTTTCAAGTTACGTACATGGTTTTTCGTTGTGACCATGCCGAAAGTTTTCTTGTCGATACATGTATTTATTGTCGGCTTGCGCCGAAGTCAAATTCAATTGTTTGAACTTGTTCATTACACATATTTAATTCAAGACGCCATATGATGTATTGAAAACATCATATTCAAATTCGTTTTAACAAGCGTTTCATTGTTCTGAGTCATAGTAGATTTGTTTGGTCTACGACTCCATTAAGTCGTTTGTTGATTTCGACACCTTGTGGTGTCAGTACAGACTTGTAGCTTGGGCTAATCATGATTGAGCGTTTTATGCAAAACACAGGTGATACTTGTTCGATCACCGCTATATTTGAATTGTTTCATTCACTACGACACCTTGTGGTGTCGGTAGAACTTGCAGCTTGCGCTGATCACGATCGAGCGTTTCATGCAAACTATTACATATGAGCTTGTTGAAATCTAAGATCATTTATTGGATGCGATCATTTCTAGAATTCATTTGCATCTTGTGATACGTCCTAGAATTCACATCATTCGAATAAGCCTTTATTCGATTTCATGATCGTTCACCTTGGTACTATTCGTATTTTCTACGCATAATGTAACTCTAAGGAGTTAACGTAAACTAAATTTCGAGGATGAAATTTTATTAACAGGGGGAGAATGTGACAACCGGTAATTTACGGCTCATAATTACGCGATTAATAGGCGATTAACACGATAATAAATAATGTTCAAGACGCAAATTAACTTAATTAGGCCTTTGGAGTGCCAAGGAACGTCTATACGACTTTACAATGCGCGAACGGTGGTTTACAGAGGAATCTGCTAAACATTACGCGACAACGAACTGAAACCGTAGGAAATACTGACGACGCCGACAAATATGGATGTTACACGAATATTTTATGCTTATGGAGTTTGGGTCGTGATATCGGGTCTCGTAGGAATTACGGGCCACTTACACATGAGATGGGCTTGTGGGCCCTAGGCCCAAACCCAAAACCCACAAGCCTAAACCTGCACATGATATATTAGAATCTATACAAGATTCATAAAATCTATAAAAGATTCACAAAATCTATGAAAGATTTATAAAATCTACTTAAGATTTACACAATCTAAACAAAATTCGGTTCTGGATCCCATTCAAAATCGATTGGTATTTCTACATGAATACCCTCATGCTACATTTTTCCTACATTGTATTATTTTATTTGTATACCCCTACCTTGGATTCATGACCAATCAAGAAAAGTGAAACATTAGTTGACAACTCCTTTTCCTTCTTTTTCTACCCTTGGTCGACAGAAATGAAACAAGATATAACTCTTGACATTTCAATTCTGGTTGATTTTCAACTAGGAATTAGAATTAAAAGAAAGGAACAAGAATGTCAAACCTTATGTACATAACTCAACATACATAAAGTAAACACAGTGGATATTTCTGTTACCCCCTTCCTCTCCATCTATATAGCAACCACAATTGAGAACACAGACACTTATCTTCTCAAATCTCTACTCCTCTCACTCTCTCGATCATCTTTACAAACACAGAGGAACCTTCTCCCCTTCACAAACAAGACCCAACCCAGTCCCCCCCCCTTCCTCTCTTGGTTCCGGTGACCGGAGCCGGGTGCCGGCTTCCCTTTCTTCGCCGATCGCACACGACAGCAGGCCCCCCCTCTTTCAAACAACAAAACGAACCACCACCACCACTGTTCGGTGGTGGTGCGGCGGTGCGACTCAGGAAGAGACAGACGAGAGAGAGATAGAGAGAGAGAGAAACGCAGGAGAGAGAGAGAGATGTAGCGGAAGAGAGAGAGAGCGGCGACGGACGCCGGCGACAGGCGGAGCCACGGCGGCGGTAACAGATGGAGATGGTGGTTATCCTGTTCTTGATTCTGATTTGGTTCGAGCTCCGGTTCGGGTTACGCGTGTTCGGCTCAGCAGGTTTCCAAGTCTCGGTCCCGTGCTTCGTGTATTCATCCGACGAATTTCACCGGTAAAAATCTCGCTTCCTTCATCTTTTGTTTCTGAAAATTTAGATAAAGATGATACTGATAATGATCTGTTGTTCAGGCTTCGGATCCGACTCGGTTAACTCAGCGAGTTGACTCGGTCAACGGCAGCAAGTCAACTCAGCGTTCGGGTCGGCGGTTCTGTGTCACACCCCGACCACGTAGAACATACAAAACGTGGCGGAAACATCGGGGAGTGTTGTAACAGAATTAATTGTTTCAAATCCATGGCAATTGAAGTTTTGTTTTATTGATTAAAAGTGTTACAATGTCTTAACAAACAAGAAATACAACATAATTAACTAGTCTTGCATCTTTTATTGTCACTAAAGCCCAAATCTGCCTATGTGTATCTTGATCATCTTATGCAACAGTTCCTGAAAAACACATGTGAAAATAGGTACGTCAGCATAAAAATGCCTGTGAGATACATAGGTTTTGTGAAAATAGGTTCCATGACTTATGTTTGAGAAAATGTTTAGTCATGAACCTTGTAATTTGCTTTGTTTTGTAAATCATTTGAAAAACAATGAGTTCAGATGATATGTATAAAATAAGTGAATAATGTATGGTTAAATGAATAACCATAGTAAAATGGGTATGTATAAGATAAGTTGTTTGTAAAACAATGTCTTGTGAAAAGTATGTTATTTGTATAAAATGTTATATGTATCAAACTGAAATGATTCAAATAACGCTACAATATGTAATACCATACAAACACTTATATATAGGAAGTACCAGCGGCGTATCCACCATGCTTGTATCATATTACACACGTATCGTTACTTAATCACTTAATCAAACCAAACCAATGTCAAAATGTCTATGTCAAATATCCATGTCAAATGTCTATGTCAAATATCATGTATGGCAAGTGAAATGTCTCAACTAAACCATATACACAAAAACAAAGTATTGAAGTAAAACTTGGTTTAAATCAAAGTTATGTTTTGTGGGAAAATGCATGATCAAATGTCAATCATGTTAAAATGTCTATGCCGAAATGTCTATGTCAAATACGGTTCACACGGTTCACAGATACAAACGGTTCACAGATATCAACGGATCACAGTCAAATGATTACAACGGTTCAATATGTAGTAAAATGTGTTCATATGCTGGATAAGCATATGCAACAGAAAAGCAATGAAAAACGATGTACTAAGTACGCACACAATGGGCATACATAGCATGAAATGTAATGTAAAACGATGTACTAAGTACGCACACAATGGGCATACATAGCATAGAATGTAATGAAATCATGTACTATAATGTACTAATGAACATAGCCAGTATATGATGTCAAAACAGGAAAGCATGAAAGTAACAAGTAGGCACATGTGTTCCACCCCAAAACAGTTTGGAAAACAGTAAAAGAGGGGTCTATGTACTCACCTGAGATTGCTCAGTAGTCCTTGAGTAACAACTAAACAATGCTAGATATCGCGGATATCAAACGGCACCTAGTATAGGTAGCTACATTAATAAACCGGACCTAAATCGGAAGATCGGGTAGCATTAGGGTTTGTAAACCAAACGAGTGTAGAGACTCGTGTCATTTGGTTTAACAAAGCCTACATACTAAATGAAACTTAACCTAAGTGTCTACGACCCATTACGACCCGTTTAGGTAGCTTATGATACTTTAACGCGTCGTTCGCGTGAAACGCGTTCGGACCGCCTAACTAGCCCTATGACAAGTGTTATATGCCTAAACATGCTACATAATCCGTTATGTGACAAAAGTTTAGGTTACATATGCTTAATTACCAATTATACATGAAAAGGGTATTCTGGTAATTTACCTAAGGCATATAAACTACCTATCATACAACTACTCAAACGATGTGACCATAGGGTATAACCTCGGAAGGTTATTCCCTACCTACTATGGTCACCCAATGTGTTTGGTCGGATCCTAATGATCGACCAAACTGGGTCGGGTTCGAAGGTATAGGCGATTTATTAGATCGCCTACCCTACGACCCTAGACAACGTGGTAATCAGTGGGCATAGTCCCAAGGGACTATAACCAACGTGATTACACTCACGTTGCGAAGTTCCTACGAACTTCGCATTGACCATTACTGGTCAACGCTGAAAGTCAAACAAAGTTTGACTTTCTGACTCGAAAAGCAGTAAAAATAAGGAAAAGAACGAAAGAATACTTACGAAGGGTCCCCGAATGCTAATCGTGATCGAATAGCTCAGGTATGAAGCGAAGGCTTCAACTTAGAGCTCCTCAATCAGATTCTAGTGGGTTTTTGTGTTGAGTATGGATGGGTATTTATAGTAAATGCACCACCGTTAGGATCGTTTATCGGGAAACGTGCCTTGATCTCACCCGTACAAGTGTCGGAAGCTTATGGTAGGTTAATTGGCCACCCACCATAAGGTATCAACATGTGGAAGAGAGATTAGGAGTGCAAAACAGCTGAAAACAGGCTGTTAAGTACTCTGCATCTGGTCTGAACTTGCTTTACGGACCTCAAAGCTGCCAATGTTGAGGTCCGTAAGGTAACAACTTTGGCAGATTTACAGTTTTGGTCCCTGCAGCCCCTAAACTTGGTTTTCGATGCATTTTTGACACGTTTAAGCCCCGTTAACCCCATTTCAAAGCTCTAAAATGAAGTTAAAGTATAGGGAACTTAAATTGTGCTCAAAAATATCTCGGATGTCGGTTCGTTTGGCCGTACGATTGCGTTGTTCGGTTAATTACGACGGAAGTCGTAACGAACGCAAAAACGATCCAAATGATGCGACGAATGGATTTTTCTTATGGCGAACACTAAAATATAATGTAGTCATGCTTACATAAATTTTTGGATGTCCAGATGTATTCAGAACGTAAGTTATGCGCGAAAATGCAAACTTGTGCACTTTTTGACACTGTTAGTCCCTGAATGACCCAAAAGTTTATTTTAGCATACCGAACCCCTCAAAGCCTATTTCTAAGCTATGTAAAGGATATTTATGGTATGTTTAACTTATGGTCATGTTCCGGAATGTCTGTTACAGTTCAAATTGGCATACTTTCGCAGTTTGTCAACTTTAGTCCCTGTAAGCGATTAAACTTTGATTTCACCACACCAAACCTTCCAAAACTTATATCTAAGTTATGTATAGGTTATTTAAGGTATGTTAAGCCTATTTCACTATTCCGGAGTGTTCGTTGCATTAAACTGGTTATATTTACGCATTAGTACGCGTATAACCTTCCAGAAAGCGATTTAGAGCTTGAAATCGAACATGAGTCGATATGTGCAAAAGATACACATATTTACACAAGTCCAAAGTATGAAATACATTATTTCATTGGTTTGGCATTTGTTTGATGGTTGAAATGGCACAGGTGTTACAGTCTCCCCTACTTTAGGAAATTTCGTCCCGAAATTTATTCGTAGGAGTCGATTTGTGACTTTGTGTTAAATAACCATCAAAGATGAACAAGACGTAATCCTGTAATTTCTCTTTAACGAACATTTTTCAGAAATGAAAAATGAACCGAGTTATTTTCAACAGGCATTCTTTAGAAACAAAAATGAACAGAATAGTCATTTTACATCTTCAGAAACAAAAAATGGATAGAATAGTCATTTTACATCTTCAGAAACAAAAATGAACAGAATAGTCATTTTACATCTTCAGAAACAAAAATGAACAGAATAGTCATTTTACATCTTCAGAAACAAAAATGGACAGAATAGTCATTTTACATCTTCAGAAACAAAAATGAACGGAATAGTCATTTTACATCTTCAGAAACAAAAATGAACGGAATAGTCATTTTACATCTTCAGAAACAAAAATGAACGGAATAGTCATTTTACATCTTCAGAAACAAAAATGAACGGAATAGTCATTTTACATCTTCAGAAACAAAAATGAACGGAATAGTCATTTTACATCTTCAGAAACAAAAATGGACAGAATAGTCATTTTACATCTTTAGAAACAAAAATGAACGGAATAGTCATTTTACATCTTCAGAAACAAAAATGGACGGAATAGTCATTTTACATCTTCAGAAACAAAAATGAACGGAATAGTCATTTTACATCTTCAGAAACAAAAATGAACGGAATAGTCATTTTACATCTTCAGAAACAAAAATGAACGGAATAGTCATTTTACATCTTCAGAAACAAAAATGAACGGAATAGTCATTTTACATCTTCAGAAACAAAAATGAACAGAATAGACTCTAGACACATGACAAAATTCGCTGTGGTTTCTGTGCACTGAATTCCATAATTATGTATGCATCCATAATTACGTAACTCCTTGCATAGTCCGCACAGTTTGTCTTGAAATGTTTTAGGGGAGGAAAATCAAACCTGTGATGAGTGTGACTAGACTACCATAGGGTCCTTTTTAATTAGATCGACAAATGATCCTTTTAATTAGGCCACCAAGGAGTCCTTTCAGCTATATCATCACATGATATTCCTAACCAGATTTTTGGATCAATCTGATTACCTAGACCACTCAGGGGTCTAATTATGGAATAGTACTATATAATCCAAGGGACTTAACTACCACGTAGAAGTCCATTAAGGATTTAAGATAGTACCTTTGGATATCCTACTATGAATTTCCTTATATAAAGATATGGAAGATTCTACGAGGATTTGGATAACAAAACTTGGATTACACCAAAAACATAAAAGGAAACACATAAGCACATAATCACATAGTTGTTTAACTTGGTTATTAATTTGTTATCTTTGGACGCGGATACTTAAAGTACACCAGGAATCCAATTCGTGGATTACAGTTGGCACTTTAATCATTTCAAGAATCCATTCATGAAGATAGGATGATCAACCAAAAATTCGATTTCCGTTTTTCAGGAAAAACGCAATATTCGAATTAAGGTACACAATAATTTAGGACATACGGAAATACCCTTGGGTACCCTATTAAGAATTTATAGTGGTACTTGGGGTATCCGTACAGAATTATAACTTGTACCTTGTACTTCGTTTCTTTGTAAGAGACGGGTACTTAGGATCTTTGTGGAAAACGCAAGAGATTGTAACATGGAAGAATTTTGGGGATAGTTTGCTTTTCAAGGAATACGATTCCTCGATTGTCGGTATTATAGGGGATATGTTGTTTATGCATACAACTACATAAATACATTGTAATTTAAATAAAAAGATTTATTTATTAACAATGATAACAACTGTTTCATGAACCTTGACAACAAAAGAAAATAATACATAAGATATGATTATTTCTAAAGAGTGTTGTCCCCTAGTCGATCAGATGCTCATCTCTGTGCTGGATTAGCATTAGCAAGCTTTGGGCAATTTCTTCGGAAATGTCCCATCTCACCACACTTGTTGCAAGAACCTGGTGGAAAGCGAGCTCGAGCGGGTTTGTTGTCGGCTTGATTCGGTGCAACTGCTGCAACGCAAACTTTTGCCACATGACCTTTAAGTCCACAAATTTGGCATTCGCGGCACTTCACATTAGCATGATGATGTAGGCCACATCGGTTACACAAGGGTGAAGTTCCATTGTATGGCTTCCTAGTACGGGGTTGAGCTGGTTGGTTGGGGATAGCTTGATTACTGTAAGTAACCATGGCGAAGTTCTGAGAAGCCTTTTGCTTCTTTGACTTCTCAGGGAATTCAGTCTGTACATCCATGGTCTTTGATTCCTCAACTGGTTTCTTGTCACCCTTTCGAAAAAGCTTACGTTTCCTGATCTGAGATTCAGTCAACGTTGCAGATAGCTCAATGGCCTGCCTAACCGTAGTGGGGTTACTACCGGTAACAATGTCCTGAACTAAGTCAGGGAGACCATCAATGTATTTTTCGATCGCCTTATCCAAAGGCGTAACCATGGTAGGACACAACAGGCTCAGCTCCTCATATCGATCAGTGTATGCTCGATGTTCACCGCTGTCTTGCTTAAGATCGTCGAATTCCCTTTCCAATGCCCTGATCTCGTGACGAGGACATAATTCCTTCATCATCAGTGTTCGAAGTTCTTCCCAAGTTTGGGCCAGTGCCACATCGGCACCCCTATCTCTCACCACACCGTTCCACCATGTCAAAGCTCGTTTCTCAAAGACACTGGATGCGAAATCTACCTTTCGATCGTTTGGACATTGAACATGCCTGAAAGTGCTCTCTAGACTCTCGAACCATTGCAGAAGTGCAGTCGCTCCTTGAGACCCAGAAAACTTTGATGGCTTGGCCGAGTTGAACGTCTTGAAGCTGCAGAGAGCATTATTGTTGTTGATAGCTTGGTGACATTGGGCAACGAGGTTTGGGATTGCAGCAGTTATTTGCTGTGTAATGACAGCGGCCAGATCGTCAATAGATACCGGATTTTCACGTCGAGGAGGCATTCTAAAAGAGGAAACATGAAATGAAACGAGTGAGAGAATTAGACGAAAAGAATGAGATGAACAAATCTGATGAAAGCCAGGATAGTGGTCATTTGTTTGTTACTACAAAGCAACAAACGACACACAGTGACTGAATTAAAGTAAATGGATCAAAAATAATGTATCGCGAAGACATGCTCGCCTATAAGTGAACACTCATCCCAAGAATTCCCAGGTAAGCACAACTGGTCTCGCGTCTGATGAGATGTATACGAAGTGCTTGCCTAGACAGAAAACCCAGAATACAGGCATTCACCCTTCCAGTTTGCACGTGTTCACATTATTAAAAACCCAAAACCTTGACGAGAGTTTTGAAAACTCAAAGGGGTTCAAAACCTTACGATAGAGGGTTCAAAACCTTGTAATCAATCATCCTAGAACAGATGATTAGTTTTCAAAGCGGTTTTGAAATTTATGTTCTTGTTGTGGTCGTCGCCTAAGGATAGGTGACGGTATTGTTTTATGACTAAACGCAAGTAAACTCGCGTTAGGGTCCTAAGAAGGTTATAGACTAGGTCAAAGCATTACTAATAACCTAATTCCCTATAACCATTGGCTCTGATACCATCTTTTCTGTCACACCCCGACCACGTAGAACATACAAAACGTGGCGGAAACATCGGGGAGTGTTGTAACAGAATTAATTGTTTCAAATCCATGGCAATTGAAGTTTCGTTTTATTGATTAAAAGTGTTACAATGTCTTAACAAACAAGAAATACAACATAATTAACTAGTCTTGCATCTTTTATTGTCACTAAAGCCCAAATCTGCCTATGTGTATCTTGATCATCTTATGCAACAGTTCCTGAAAAACACATGTGAAAATAGGTACGTCAGCATAAAAATGCCTCTGAGATACATAGGTTTTGTGAAAATAGGTTCCATGACTTATGTTTGAGAAAATGTTTAGTCATGAACCTTGTAATTTGCTTTGTTTTGTAAATCATTTGAAAAACAATGAGTTCAGATGATATGTATAAAATAAGTGAATAATGTATGGTTAAATGAATAACCATAGTAAAATGGGTATGTATAAGATAAGTTGTTTGTAAAACAATGTCTTGTGAAAAGTATGTTATTTGTATAAAATGTTATATGTATCAAACTGAAATGATTCAAATAACGCTACAATATGTAATACCATACAAACACTTATATATAGGAAGTACCAGCGGCGTATCCACCATGCTTGTATCATATTACACACGTATCGTTACTTAATCACTTAATCAAACCAAACCAATGTCAAAATGTCTATGTCAAATATCCATGTCAAATGTCTATGTCAAATATCATGTATGGCAAGTGAAATGTCTCAACTAAACCATATACACAAAAACAAAGTATTGAAGTAAAACTTGGTTTAAATCAAAGTTATGTTTTGTGGGAAAATGCATGATCAAATGTCAATCATGTTAAAATGTCTATGCCGAAATGTCTATGTCAAATACGGTTCACACGGTTCACAGATACAAACGGTTCACAGATATCAACGGATCACAGTCAAATGATTACAACGGTTCAATATGTAGTAAAATGTGTTCATATGCTGGATAAGCATATGCAACAGAAAAGCAATGAAAAACGATGTACTAAGTACGCACACAATGGGCATACATAGCATGAAATGTAATGTAAAACGATGTACTAAGTACGCACACAATGGGCATACATAGCATAGAATGTAATGAAATCATGTACTATAATGTACTAATGAACATAGCCAGTATATGATGTCAAAACAGGAAAGCATGAAAGTAACAAGTAGGCACATGTGTTCCACCCCAAAACAGTTTGGAAAACAGTAAAAGAGGGGTCTATGTACTCACCTGAGATTGCTCAGTAGTCCTTGAGTAACAACTAAACAATGCTAGATATCGCGGATATCAAACGGCACCTAGTATAGGTAGCTACATTAATAAACCGGACCTAAATCGGAAGATCGGGTAGCATTAGGGTTTGTAAACCAAACGAGTGTAGAGACTCGTGTCATTTGGTTTAACAAAGCCTACATACTAAATGAAACTTAACCTAAGTGTCTACGACCCATTACGACCCGTTTAGGTAGCTTATGATACTTTAACGCGTCGTTCGCGTGAAACGCGTTCGGACCGCCTAACTAGCCCTATGACAAGTGTTATATGCCTAAACATGCTACATAATCCGTTATGTGACAAAAGTTTAGGTTACATATGCTTAATTACCAATTATACATGAAAAGGGTATTCTGGTAATTTACCTAAGGCATATAAACTACCTATCATACAACTACTCAAACGATGTGACCATAGGGTATAACCTCGGAAGGTTATTCCCTACCTACTATGGTCACCCAATGTGTTTGGTCGGATCCTAATGATCGACCAAACTGGGTCGGGTTCGAAGGTATAGGCGATTTATTAGATCGCCTACCCTACGACCCTAGACAACGTGGTAATCAGTGGGCATAGTCCCAAGGGACTATAACCAACGTGATTACACTCACGTTGCGAAGTTCCTACGAACTTCGCATTGACCATTACTGGTCAACGCTGAAAGTCAAACAAAGTTTGACTTTCTGACTCGAAAAGCAGTAAAAATAAGGAAAAGAACGAAAGAATACTTACGAAGGGTCCCCGAATGCTAATCGTGATCGAATAGCTCAGGTATGAAGCGAAGGCTTCAACTTAGAGCTCCTCAATCAGATTCTAGTGGGTTTTTGTGTTGAGTATGGATGGGTATTTATAGTAAATGCACCACCGTTAGGATCGTTTATCGGGAAACGTGCCTTGATCTCACCCGTACAAGTGTCGGAAGCTTATGGTAGGTTAATTGGCCACCCACCATAAGGTATCAACATGTGGAAGAGAGATTAGGAGTGCAAAACAGCTGAAAACAGGCTGTTAAGTACTCTGCATCTGGTCTGAACTTGCTTTACGGACCTCAAACCTGCCAATGTTGAGGTCCGTAAGGTAACAACTTTGGCAGATTTACAGTTTTGGTCCCTGCAGCCCCTAAACTTGGTTTTCGATGCATTTTTGACACGTTTAAGCCCCGTTAACCCCATTTCAAAGATCTAAAATGAAGTTAAAGTATAGGGAACTTAAATTGTGCTCAAAAATATCTCGGATGTCGGTTCGTTTGGCCGTACGATTGCGTTGTTCGGTTAATTACGACGGAAGTCGTAACGAACGCAAAAACGATCCAAATGATGCGACGAATGGATTTTTCTTATGGCGAACACTAAAATATAATGTAGTCATGCTTACATAAATTTTTGGATGTCCAGATGTATTCAGAACGTAAGTTATGCGCGAAAATGCAAACTTGTGCACTTTTTGACACTGTTAGTCCCTGAATGACCCAAAAGTTTATTTTAGCATACCGAACCCCTCAAAGCCTATTTCTAAGCTATGTAAAGGATATTTATGGTATGTTTAACTTATGGTCATGTTCCGGAATGTCTGTTACAGTTCAAATTGGCATACTTTCGCAGTTTGTCAACTTTAGTCCCTGTAAGCGATTAAACTTTGATTTCACCACACCAAACCTTCCAAAACTTATATCTAAGTTATGTATAGGTTATTTAAGGTATGTTAAGCCTATTTCACTATTCCGGAGTGTTCGTTGCATTAAACTGGTTATATTTACGCATTAGTACGCGTATAACCTTCCAGAAAGCGATTTAGAGCTTGAAATCGAACATGAGTCGATATGTGCAAAAGATACACATATTTACACAAGTCCAAAGTATGAAATACATTATTTCATTGGTTTGGCATTTGTTTGATGGTTGAAATGGCACAGGTGTTACATTCTGGTTGACAGTTTGGTTTGGGTCAGGCGGTTAGGGTTGGATTAGGAAGCGGTTCGGATCAACACGAGTCAACCCGATTGACTCGGTCAACGCAGTCAACGTTCGACGCGAAGATGGGTAAAGTCTAATGACACGTTTAATATTTACGAAATTTTAAGATTTTATTTATTTCGTGAACGAGCTCGAACCATCATTATACGTTTAGTGATTTATTTATGTTTTGACGAAACTATATATTGTCGATTACATAGCATTGAACTATTGTTGAATATCGTTGAATCTTGATAATATAACGACAACTTGTGTTGTCGGGGCCGTCCAAAAACATAGGAAACTCTGCCCGTTTTTTGAGAAAATCCAACGCGTTTTATCATAAAATAAAACTTTTGGATTCAAATATTGTTTTATAAAATTTCTTACGACGACACTTTACGACTTACAAAAACGTCGATGAAGCAAACTATTATACAAAATAGTTATAGCTATTATATTTAAACTCGAATCTTTTTAAAAATAAATATATTTTATATATTTATTTCAAATAACAGGCAACACGAAATCGTTTATACAATACATATAGTTATGTATTCACTTTTAAATATCAAACAACACGGATTCGCTTTTATAAAAATAAGTATAGTATATATATTTATTTTAAACATGCAACGACTCGATGAAGTTCTTATAAAATAAATATAACTTTTATATTTATTTCGAACGCCTAAACGGCATATACACATATTTTGATAACTTCCATACAAGACACGATATATAATACAAGTTTATTATATATTACTTTCATACGAATATTCCTTTATATCAACATACGACTTCTCAAAACGAGCTAACAAGTATAACTTCTTCGCTTCTTTTAAGTTAACAATTTACCGTCAAAACGTTCGGTCAACGATTCAGTAGAGCTCAGTGACACGTAGTTTAGTTACCGCTTTTATTTAGAAACTTATAAGATATTCTGTGTTAGGAATATTGTAGAATACACGCTAGCAAGACAAGTCTTGGAAACGACATCACGAAGTCGTATATAGCTAGCTTTGCACATGAATATTCAGGTGAGTTCATAACCCCACCTTTTACGGTTTTACATTTTTCTAAATGTTTTCGGGGTGGAAAGACATGCACTTTTTGCAAAGCATACAAGAATTATATATTTCTAAACCATTCTACAAGCAAGTTTTAACTGGCACAAATGGTTTACGAAAAGCTTATGTTTATACCGGTTTTTCAAACAAGCGTATTTTTTTCGAAATATGCATACACACGAGTTCTAGTTTCTAAACTACAGGAAAATACAAGATACAAATGTTACAATGTTTACAAATGGTATGATACAAAAACAAAAAGCACTCTTGGTGAGAACGAGTACCAAGTGTGATGCGTTTTGAGAAATGATACGAGAAATGATACATGATACGAGAAATCGTGTCACGAATAGGGTACCATGAGCACCATTAATCAACAATATACCTAGACCGCAAAACAAAAGGTTAGATCTAACGGGTGTCGGGCAGCCACACTCTTGGTGAGAACGAGTACCAAGCAGTGCTTTTGTGTCTCAGAATACGCCAACTAGAAAAATGCCTAAGGTTTGGTTGCTTCCTATGTCATGTCACATGTTAATGGCCTTGCAACCCATTAACAACAAGATACATACAAGAATACTTGATTTATACTAGAAAACATGATACATACAAGAATACTTGACTTATATAAGAATACATGGTACATACAAGAATACTTGATTTACACAAGAAAACCTTGATACATACAGAAATACTTGAATTATATGAGATACATACCATGTTTTCATACAAAATTTCTGTATAACATGACAAGAAAATGATTTTAAATTTGTTTTCTCAACAATACTTCAAAAACCGGTTATTCAAAAAGATTTATTTCAAATCTTTTACAAACAAACTATGAACTCGCTCAACTTTATGTTGACTTTTTCGCATGTTTCTTTCTAATGTTGCATTTCTAAGACAATGCACGGTTGGAATAGGAGAACCATGTGGAGTCGAGTACTTAGTGGGCGTTCAAGTTCTAGAAAGTCTTTGCTTATTTGCTTCCGCTGTGCAATGAAGATACCAGTCCAGTCACGCCAGCTCTGATAATTTCGGGGTGTGACACGACAAATCGAAGGTGACGTGTTTTAAATGCAAACAGAAGGGCCACTTCAAAAGAGAATGTCGGAATGCTACTGCTGACGAGGCTGCAAACCCGTTCCATGACGATTATTACAGAAAGGCAGTCTATCTCCGAAATCGTGAGGAACCACCGAAAATAATGCAATTTGAAGATAATCCGAAAGAAAAGTCGAGAGCTTTGGTGGTGATCCAAGACGATGAGGGATTTGACTAGAGTGAATTTCTTCCTGAATAGGATGCTGTCGGTTATGCATTTATGGCACATATTGAAGAACCAGAACCACCTTCAACATACAACTGAGAAGTAAGGTTGGTACAAAGACAAAGAAAAAAGATCTACCTAGCTTACAAAGAAGCTAAAAAGGAAAAAAAGATGGGATCCAGATCGAGAGTGTTACTTAGATCCAAAGGGAAACATCTGTATTGATCCAGCAACCATTGATTTCAAAGATCTTGTTAAACCAATCCCGCTATTAGAAGAACAAATCAAGATAGATGCAGCAAACAAAGCTGAGAAAGAAAGACTGAAACAGGAGAGACATGAGAGATATCTGAAGTCTTTGGAGCCAAAGAAAGTGGACGAAGGGATCATCGACATTGAGAAAGAGATGACAGCCAAAAACTTGTCCAAGATGGTAGACCAAGTTTTGATGGCGAAGGCCAATGAGGTAGTTCCAAGTCTGCTTCTAAGTCTGAGTCGTCTGAAAAGGTTAGTTCAAGTGGTTCAGAAAATGAACCAGGTAAGGATGAAACTGCTAAAACTGAAAGTGTTTTCAGAGGTTGCATGTGAGAGTGCAAATTCTGCAACACAACTATTTATCTCTCAAGAAAGAAAATCGAGGAACTAACGGATAAAATTGGCATAATAGACAGAGAAGTAATTGGTCGAGATAAACTGACAAAAGGTTCAAATGAGAGAATTAAAGAATTAACTGAAAGAATTGAAACTGATTGTTGGTGCATTTTATGTGACAACAGCGTTGGATTGGTCTTTGGATATTAAACGAGTTTAGGCCGCGAAGACTTATGAAGACTGAATGGAATTCGAGTTTGTTGAAGCCCAATCTAGTCCAAGTTTGTATCAAGTTTTAGTCTATCTAGTTTAGCCCGAATTGTAAACAGAATTCGTATGGGCTGAGCCCAATTCGAATTGTATAGGTTGTGCTATATAAACAACCTTTACCTAGAGTTTTAGGGTTAGACTTTTGGAGACTTTCAGGCAATTGAGAGAGAGTTCGATACACAGATCATTGGCTGTGAGTTCGTGGAGATCTTTAGTGATTGTAAACGTTTAGGTTGGATAATCATAGAAGATCAGTTGGTAAACCGTCTTGTGTTCTTGTTTCTGTTCGATAGGTTTATCAAGGGGATTCCGCACCCTTGGTAGATTGTCAGTTTTGTTAAGATCCATACAGGATAGGGACCTACAATTGGTATCAGAGCGTTTGCTCTTGTGTACGGTTCAAAACTGATATTACAGATTCAAGGATTTTGTTCGTGTTTGAAGATTTTTGGATTTTGTGTGAAGAACAGTGAAGAACATCGAAGAACAGTAAAAAATTGTGAGTGTTTGATTCGTTTTGGTTATTGATCTGATTTGTTTGCTTGTTTTTAGGAGTTTTAGTTGGAAAGTTATCAATCAGAGGATTCGTTGGTGTGAAAAGTGCTGATTTTTCGGGATTTATTATTGGAAGATTGCTGGTCTTGCTGGTCTCGACTGGAATTAGTGGTCTCGACTGGAGGTCTCGACTAGTCCTGTTTTCACTCGAAACGGTGGTCTCGACTCGAAACAGTGGTCTCGAGTTGTGCATATTTGACACGAAACGGAGTGGTGTCGACTCGAAACGGAGGTCTCGACTCGAAACGGAGGTCTCGACTCGAAACAGTGGTATCGAGTTGTGCACATTTGACTCGAAACAGTAGTCTCGACTCGAAACAGTAGTCTCGACTCGAAACAGTAGTCTCGACTCGAAACAGTGGTCTCGACTGGACTGTGTAGTTGCAAGTTTGAAAGAGGTGGAATTTTTCTAGGCAATCGTAAGAAAAATTTCGCTGTTTCGTGTTTAGAGAATCATCCGTAACTCATCTGGACAAACCGTTTGCACCGTTGGACTCCTTGGATTTTTAGGACTAAAAAAAAATAGGTTTCGGACTAAAATTGGAATCGTAATCTCGAGACGAATCTAACGGTATAACTTAGTAAAAACAGGTTTCGGACTAAAATTGTACGGTTACCAGTCTGCAACGTTAAAATGTCAAACATGTCTTGTTTGAATGAGCTGTTGAGAATGGAGCATGAGGTTGGCACTACCAACAAACCGCCTAAGATGATGAAGGTGGAAAATTACCTGACATGGAAGGATCGTTTTCAATCGTTCATTGAATATCAGGATACTCGCATGTGGATATGCATTGAAGAAGGGTACATAGACCCAACACATGACTTTGAAGGCAGACCACGTAAAACTGCCTATGTGAACATGACAGATGCTGATAAAAAGATGTATGAGGCTGAAAAGAGAGCCTTGGCTGCAATCAAAATGTCCTTACCTGATAGCATCAAGCATACTTTCAAGAGGTACACAAATTCCAAGGATATGTGGGATGCGTTGGAAAAGAGATATGCGGGAAATGCAGATGTTAAGAAAAACAAAGTTGATCTACTTAAGAAGCAGTTTGCTGTTTTCAAGTTCATGAAACATGAGTCACTTGAGGACATCATCACTCGCTACTATCATCTGATGTCAGAAATGGAAAATTATGATATCGATTGCTATACTGACATAGAGAAGAATGACAAGCTGCTCGACGCCTTACCTACTAAATGGGATATCTACACTCTCATGATCAAGGGAGAAGCAGATTATGACACAAAAGAACCGGAAGAAGTAGTTGGAAAGCTACGAGCTTATGAGCTCAGTATGAAGAAGAAGGAAACTGGATATGATCAGGTTCAAGATCCAGGGATTTACAATGGGCTTACATCTTCTTCATCTCACAATGCTTCTAGCGACTCTGCTACTGCTTTTCTTTCATGTGAAAATGAGCAGGTCACAGTGAATGAGGATGGTGATGTGTGTTTTGTAGCTGCTTCAGGAGGATCAACAGGAGCAAAGAAAACCTCGGCTTCTAAGCAGAATAGTGGTGTTAAGTCGATGCCTATGAGTGTGAAGTCTGCTTAAGAACATCTTGCTCTACTTGCTTCATTCGTTGCTTCCTATGAGAACTACATTCAGGGGAAGATATCTGATCCTGCCACGTTGGATGAAGATTATGATCAGATTGACCCTGATGATCTAGAAGAGATGGATTTACAATGGCAGATGGCCATGATTTCGAGACGTGTGAAGAGGTTCATGAACAGAACTGGAAGGAAGTTTGTAGGAAAAAGCGTTGGTTTTGACAAGGCCAAAGTCAGGTGCTTTAACTGTCAGAGTTATGGTCATTTCGCTAGGGAATGTCAGAAACAAAAACATGAGACTTTGAGTCAGAGTTCAAACAATAGGAATGCATCAAATAACTCTAACTCAAGAGCGTTGATCTCTACTACAAGAGAAGGCTCATATGACTGGAGTATTCACTTGGAAAATGATGAGAATGTCACTCAGGCATTCATGGCAGAGATTGTGCCAGTTGATGAAGGTGAAGCTACAGTAGATGATGCTAAGGTTGAGAAGAAAAGTGAAGTTGAGGTAGATAAGGCTGATCAGACAACAGATGCTGAAAAAGAAAAGCCAAAACCTGAGAAAGAAAGGGAAGATGAAGCGAAAGATGAAATCATCAAAAGAATGGAAGCTCAACTTGCTGCTCTTATGGCCAACTCAGACAAATCGACAGGAGAGGTAAGTAACTCTGCTACTTCTGTTTGTTTAAAGTGTCGTGAATTACAGGGTGAGGTTGACAGGTTGTCAACTCAAAACAAAAGTCTGGTGAGCGAAATATCTAACGTAAAGGAATCAAATTTCTTTTCTAAAAGAAATGAGTCATCATATTTGAAAAAGATAAAAGGATATGAAGCTGAAATTGAAGTTTTAACCTGCAAATTAAATGAAAAACTTCAAGTCATAGACTTAGCACATGACATGATGGCTGAGAAAACAAAAGAGATTTCTGAAAAATGCAAAGAGTTGTCAGATGCACAACTCAAAATTGTTGAACTTGAAAAGAAATTAGGTCAATTCAGGGATTCTACTTTTGTTATGAAACACATGATGGGTGGGTTAAAGAAGAGAAATGACAAGACCAGTGTGGGATTCAAGGGCTTCAATGAAGTCCCACCTCCTCTTAGTCATGACTATTCTTTCTTACCTGATGAAGATGAGTTCACAGACTTTCTGTCAACATCACCTAGTAGTTTCGCATCTAGTCAAGGTGATGTGTTTGAAGATAATGATGCTAAGAAGGAAAATAATAGCAAACCTGTTTTGAAAAGGAAAAATACACCTTCTAAAAACAAAAATCAAACTTTTGTTAAAAAGGTTAATTTTGTTCAAGGAAGTGATATGAAAAACGAAACAGTTGTTATAGAAAATGAATCAAATGTGGAGTTTGCTAAAAATAAAAACATAGAAAATTTGGAAACTAAGCAAACTGAACCAAATCCTTCTAAGGCATCATCATCAAAATCAGAATCTAGTTCAAAGACTCCAGCTAAGAAGTCTTCGAAAAAGAGATCGTGCTTCAAGTGTCACACAAAGGGACATGTAGCTAGCTGCTGTCCTAACAAAAAGGTTGAAGCACAAGTCAGTGAGAAACAAAGAGGGAAATCACCAGAGAATAAAGGTGATAATGAGGAGAAAGTCTTAAGTTCTCCAAAGAAATCTGCTCCTAAGCAACCAGAGAATGTTGCTGGTGGTGCAGATAAGGCTCAAAAAGGAACTCCACAAGTTCCTCGTTTTCAAAGAAATCAACCAAGATTTCAGCCTGAATCTACATCAGGCAGATATGAAAGACCTAGAAGTAGTTCACCAAGAATGAACAATCAAAACACAAATAATTTCAGAAGTCAAGGCCAATATCAAAATCGATACCAAAATAATGGTGGTCGAACTTTTTATAACAATGGCTTTAGAAATTACAATCAAGGTTCTTGGAATCAAAATCAAAATTTTCAAAGGTCAAATAGTCCAACCACAAATAGGTACCCTCAGGACCAGAGACCTTATGGAAATCAAAACACATTTCCATCAACAGGTCCAAGATCCAAGACTCCAGTTAGGAGTGATGGATACTGGATGGATGTTCCTGTAGTTGATGAATCTGGAAGACCCAAGACCATTAAGGCTTGGGTCCCCCAATCTAACTAATCTTTTGGTTGGTGTGTGCAGGAGCTGCTAAGGAGGATTATCAACTTATGGTATGTTGATAGTGGCTGCTCCAGGCACATGACGGGGGATGCGAGGTTGTTTTCTGAATTTGAAGAATTTGATGGTGGACATGTAAATTTTGTTGGTGCTAAAGGTGGTAGGATTACTGGACGAGGAAAAGTGACGAATGGGAAGATCACTTTGGACAAAGTGAACTATGTTGAGCAGCTTAAACACAATCTGATGAGCGTGTCACAAGTCTGCGACAAGGGTCACTCGGTCCATTTTACACAGTCGGAGGCATTGGTGTTGAAACCGGGTTTGGTCATTCCGGACGATTGGATAGTAATGCGTGCACCAAGGAAAAATGATACTTATGTCATGGACATGGGTGCCAAGGATCCAACTGCTGCGGTGGCATGTTTACTATCAAAAGCATCTGAAGCTGAATCTATGTTGTGGCACAGACGCATGGCCCACATTCACTACCGCAAAATGAATTATATCATTAAGAATGAGCTAGTGAAAGGGGTTCCATTGCTGAGGTTTCAAGTGGAAGATAAATGTCTTCCATGTCAAAAGGGAAAACAACACAAGAAACCTCATAAGTCTAAAACAGTAAATTCCATAGATGCCCCTTATGAATTACTTCACAAGGATTTATTCGGTCCAGTGAATGTGAGGAGCATAGGTGGAAAGTACTACTGTCTGGTTGTCACTGATGATTACTCACGTTATTCATGGGTTTTCTTTTTAGGTACAAAAGATGAGACAGCTGAGATGCTGATAGATCTTTTTACGAAATTGGAAAACGTCCATGATGCAAGGATTAAGAGGATAAGGAGTGATAATGGCACGGAGTTCAAGAATCGGATTCTGGATCTCTATTGTCTTCGAAAGGGAATAGAACATCAATATTCTGCTCCTTATACTCCTCAACAAAATGGAGTCGCTGAGAGGAAAAACAAGACGTTGATTGAAGCCGCTAGGACGATGCTTTCAGATTCAAAGCTACCAGTTCTTTTCTGGGGAGAAGTTGTGAATACAGCTTGCTACGTCCTAAACAAAGTTTTGACTGTTAAACGTTTTAATAAAACTTGTCATGAATTGATGTTTAACAAGAAACCAAACTTAGAAGGCTTTGAACCATTTGGATTACCCTGCACCATTGTGCGAAATAAAGATAAACAAAAATTCGGTGAGGTGGCTGACGAAGGCTACTTTCTAGGTTACGTGCCTGACACGCCGAATAAAAGGGTTTTTAATCTCAAAACTGGTAAAATTGAGGTTTTTTTAATGTGGAAATTACTTTCTACAAACCTCAACAATCAACGAGTGGTCCTGCTATATTATATGATTATGAAAGTGTGTTTAAATCATTTAATATTCCTGAGGTTTCTGATGCAGATGATTCTCAGCTGATTCAAACAGTGGTATGTGAAGACGATGAAGGCGAATTCATGCCTAGATCGAATGTTGATATGTCAGATGCTCCGGAAACTTCCTAAGGTGCTGCTGATCCTGATTCAAGTGATAGTGACTCTGAACCTATTCAGGGGGAGGAGTTCATTAATCCGTTTGCGAACCAGCATATTCAGGGGGAGGTTGGATCAAACCTGGGTGATAATCTTGAAGTTGAGGCAGTTGCTACTACACGTGCAAATAAAGATCATCCGGTTGATATGATACTGGGAGATCCTACTGCAGGTGTTCAGACGAGAAGAAGCATAGCTGCTAATTCGGGTTTATTTGTTTCGATTGAGAAGACTGGGATAGTGAATGAATGCTTGTATAGTTGCTTTATTTCCCAAGAGGAGCCGAAGAATATTCATATGGCTCTTAAAGATAATTCATGGGTTGAAGCAATGCAAGAGGAATTGGCACAGTTTGCGAAGTTGAAGGTTTGGGAGTTAGTTGACCTTCCTAAAGGTGAAAGAGAGATTGGCACTAAATGGGTATTTAGGTGCAAGAAGGATGAAAGAGGTATTGTCACGCGCAACAAGGCTCGGTTAGTGGTAAAAGGTTTCAATCAGCAAGAAGGAATAGATTACAATGAGGTGTTTGCACCAGTGGCTAGGTTGGAGGCAATTCGTTTGTTTCTGGCTTTTGCTTCATTCAAGGGCTTCAAAGTTTTTCAACTAGACGTGAAGAGTGCATTTCTTTACGGGAAAGTCCAAGAAGTGGTGTATGTCTCACAACCAGATAGGTTCGTTGATCGAGACTATCCAGATCGAGTGTACAAACTTGATAAGGCTTTGTATGGGTTACATCAAGCTCCCAGGGCATGGTACGAGACACTGTCTACACATCTGCTCCAGAATGGTTTTGAAAGAGGTCATATTGACAGTACACTGTTCATAAAGAGGAAGAAGGAAGATTATCTGCTGGTACAGGTATACGTGGATGACATCATCTTTGGGTCATCAGATGAGAACATGTGTAAGGAGTTTGAACAGGTGATGAAGAGCAAGTTTGAAATGAGCGCTATGGGTGAGCTGTCTTACTTTCTGGGATTACAAGTTGAACAGAAGAAGGATGGGATGTTTATTCATGAAACGAAGTATGTGTATGACATTTTGGATCGGTTCAAAATGAATGATTGCTCTACTTTCAACACACCCATTTGCGAAAATCACAATCTCGGCCCAGATCATGAAAGCACTGAAGATGTTGATCCTACTCAATACAGGGCGATGATTGGTTCTCTAATGTACTTGACGGCTTCAAGACCTGACATCATGTTTGTCGTATGCTTGTGTGCCAGATATCAGGCGAATCTGAAAGAGTCACACATGAAAGCAGTGAAGCGTATTCTTCGTTATTTGAAGGGGAAACCTAAACTTGGGTTGTGGTATCCAGCTGATAGTGATTTGAGTTCTTAGGAGGCAGGATCGTGTCTTGGAAATGCAAGAAGCAATCCTGTGTGTCTACATCTACGTGTGAAGCTGAATATATTGTTGCGGGTAGCTGTTGCTCTCAGGTTCTCTGGATTCAACAGCAGATGCGTGATTACGGTTTGGATTTCACTCGTACTCCTATTATGATAGATAATAATGCCACTATATCAATCACAAACAATCCCGTAAAGCACAGTAGAACTAAACATATTGACATACGTCATCACTTTATACGGGATTGTGCTGAAAAGAGACTCATTGAATTACACCGAGTCGACACACTAGATAACCTTGCTGATCTTTACACAAAAGCTTTTGATAGAGCTCGCTTTGAACACTTAGTCGAACTCAACGGGATGAGGAATCCTGAATAACTGGTTTTTCATAAGAATTTTGTAAATAGTTTACTGTTTTTCTTCAATATCGAAAATAAAAAAATAAAAAAAAAATTTGAAAAATCAAAAACATAAAAAAATAGAAAAACAAAAATGAGTTATTACTGTGTGAAAAAGAAGAAATGATAGTACATCAGCAAGTTAAACTGTCACACTCAAACTGAATTAAATTGCTTAAGTGTGATAGCAGCTTCATCATATGATGTACCAGTAGGCAAAAAGCATGAAATAATCAGCTTACCAACGTGATATAAACTTAAATGAACTGTGTATGAGTGGGGAACACATCAGTGGTGTATGGTTTAATGACCTTAAATCTTGCGTTGATAGATTGCCAAAAACTGAAGTTTTGGGTCTTTATACTGTTATTTCATCTGGGGATATCAGGGGTTTCCTTCTGCTGCATCCAGATATATGCTGACCTAGACACACCCAGGATATCTTAAAAGAGCTAAAAATGCCAAAACCTTGAAAATGAAGAAGCTCTCAAAGAGAGTTATTCAAATGTGCAAAATGCATAAATCGTACCAAAAAATGGTATTTGTCTTAGCCCTCGTTAGATATTTTGGTCTCTCTGCTGTACGGAAGTACTGACCTGTTCACCAAGTATCTAAACGTTGAAAAATAAAACGGATGAATTCAGTATACTCACCTACTACGATGAATCTTTGTGCATACCTTGATCGCGGGGGTATATCCTGAAGTGGGACACACTAATATTTCAGATTTAATATTACCTTAATGTATCATACGGTAATGGTACTTGAAATGTTCATGCATTTGTTTAGGTGGACAAACATACTGGTAATCATCTTGGACTGCTTTTCACGAAAATTAAATAAAGAATTATCTAATAGAGTGAAAATAGTTTGATTGTGCTGATATGATCTTCTTACCACCGATTCTCACAAAAATAGAGTGTTTATTGCTTTTGTTATTTACTTGCTTTCAGAAAAATATAAAAATCCAAAAATAGTGTCTTTTTCTGTTTAAAATTCTTAACGTACGGAAAACTGTTATTCTTGGAGGAATTGTTACTGATAGGGGGAGACAGTGTTAGTAAGTGGGTTCAAATTTTTTTTTAATCATGCAGGTTATATGGTGTTTGTTTAAAAATTTGTGCGTGTTGGTGTTAAATTGGAAAATGCTTAATCTGTTATACAGTTTAACAAATCTCTTGAATAATAATAATTTGTTTAACTTATGTTGAAAAATTCTTATGGTTTCTCGAGATGTTTGTTTTATAGTATACAGATTGAAGCAGTGTGTTGCTAAAGAGTTGCTGTGAAGAGATGAGGAGTTTGTTGCTGCTTGGTAGAATCCTCCTTCTACAATGCAGAATAGATGATGTGAAGACTTACTTGGAATGCTGAATCAAAACTTGGAAGATTTGGTGATTGGATACATCAGCTTAGGGGGAGTCTGTTGCTGACAAAATTCATGTTGAACCTGACGCTATCCAAAGACCAAACACTGTGAGATTCTGAAGACTAAAGTTTCCTTTGCAAGCTATTGTCAAGGGGGAGTTTGTTGGTGCATTTTATGTGACAACAGCGTTGGATTGGTCTTTGGATATTAAACGAGTTTGGGCCGCGAAGACTTATGAAGACTGAATGGAATTCGAGTTTGTTGAAGCCCAATCTAGTCCAAGTTTGTATCAAGTTTTAGTCTATCTAGTTTAGCCCGAATTGTAAACAGAATTCGTATGGGCTGAGCCCAATTCGAATTGTATAGGTTGTGCTATATAAACAACCTTTACCTAGAGTTTTAGGGTTAGACTTTTGGAGACTTTCAGGAAATTGAGAGAGAGTTCGATAGACAGATCATTGGCTGTGAGTTCGTGGAGATCTTTAGTGATTGTAAACGTTTACGTTGGATAATCATAGAAGATCAGTTGGTAAACCGTCTTGTGTTCTTGTTTCTATTCGATAGGTTTATCAAGGGGATTCCGCACCCTTGGTAGATTGTCAGTTTTGTTAAGATCCATACAGGATAGGGACCTACACTGATAAAAATGATGTTGAACATTTTCGCAAAGAAAATGAAAAGTTGATTCTTGAAAACAGAAAATTTTTTGAAAATTTTTAGAAACTAAAAAGAACTGTTAAAGATTCAGATGAACGCAACTCAAAAACTCATAAAGAAAAGATTCATTTATCAGGTGTTCTTCAAGCTAAAGAAAAACTGATAAATCAGCAACTGGATGAGATTGTGAGTCTCAAGCTTCAATTTAAAGAAGCTAAAATTGAAAATGAGTTAATCAATCTAAAGCTAAGCAGCTATTCTTCTGCTAGCTTTGTTCTTTAGCATATTATTCCCAAACCGATTAGGAAGAACAAAGTCGGCGAAGAAATTTATTCAGATGGAACCGGGGTGGGTTATCATAAGGTTCAACCACCCATGTGCAACAATTTCACAAAGAAACAATATGGGTTGGTTAACGAATCTGAATCAAGTGATAAAACTGATGTTGAAAAACTTCCAGAAAACATTGATGTCACATTTAATTCACAAACCGATGAAGACAGCATTGAATCAGAGGTTGTGAAAAATGTTGTTGAAAAGGTGCTAAAATCTGACAGTGATTCCACAGTTGAGGATGATGAATGTTTTCTAAACAATTACATCCCGAAACTCAAGTCCCAGGACAACTTAAGTGATGAACCGATTCTTGTCATGTACAAGATGAGTGGTTCTGATAAGTTGTACTCGGATACAGAGTTTCTGATCGAAAACGTGAATGTGGATAAACTAAAAAGGGTTTTCAAACTTGTTGAGATTGATGTTTCTGAGATCGAAGGTTTAAAAAGTTCTAAGAGGTTTTTGAACTTTCAACGTGATAAATCTTACTACAACAAACCAAGTGTACCACCACATTTTAATAAAAACAATCAAAACAGAGGGTTGGGTGGACATCAGAGTGGTAAGAATTACAAGAAAAGGAACTTTTAGAAACAAAAGTTTGTTGAAAAGAAAACATTTGTGAAGAGCTCAAGTTCATTGTCCTAACAAGAGTCGGAAATTTTCTCAAAAACTAATGAAAAGTTCTTTGCTAAAAAGGGCTCACAAACGCAGACTGATGGTCAAAATCGGGTCGTCGATACCCGAACGTGCTTCAGATGCAACCAAACTAGTCACATTGCACGAAAATGTCCCAACCAGAAACCTAAGTCTGTGATTGTTGAGAACCCAAAGAAGGCAAATGATGTCAAAGGCAAAGCGCCTATGTATGTTGAGAGGAAGATTTCAAAATCTGAAAAGGTTAAAACAGAAGATAAACCTGTTAAACAACCGGTCCCCTCACAACCGGTAAAGAAAAATGATAAATTTTACAAACGGGTTGCTCCTCCTCAACAAACATGGAAGCCGAAATCACAAGTCAAGACATCAAATGAAACAAAACCAAAGGTTCAGTCAAAACAAACTTCGACCCCACCAGGGAAGAAGTATGTTCCAAAGAAGGTTCAACCTTCCGTTCAACCTAAAAATGATGAATTATTTCTATATAAAGAGGTTGAGGTTAGAATCGAGGAAAGTTTGAAAATGAAAGAGAAAAACTTCCCACCACTGTACACAATGAACACTCACATTAATGTCGAGCTACCCGAGTCAAAGGAGGTTTGGGTTGGTTCAACTTCTAACTAAATTGCATGTGAAATATGTAGGAGCTCCCAAGATCTATCTCGAAGTGGATTATGGATAATGGAGCATCCCCGCACATGACAGGGCGGAAGACCCTACTGTGTGACGTTAGAAGTTTCAATGGTGGTTATGTTGGTTTCGCGGGAAACCAAGGTGGTTGAATCATCGGGGAGGGCACGTTATCAAACGGTGTCATTACATTCGAAAGAGTCAACTACATACCAGAACTGGAGAACAATCTACTCAGCATTTCTCAGATTTATGACAGAATGTACACAACGCATTTCACCGACAAGGAGTGTCTGATTCTGAAGCCGGGATTTGTTAAACCCGAGGAGTGGATCATCATGCGAGCACTGAGAGTTAATGACCTATACGTGCTAGACATGAGTGTTGCAACAACTACAACGGGTCATCCTCAGTGTTTCGTATCGAAGGCTACTGAGAAGGAGTCAGTGTTGTGGCATCGAAGAATGGGCCACATCCACCTACGAAAGATGAATCACCTGGTTAATAACGATCTTGTAAGAGGTGTGAATCTAAAGAGTTTTCATCTGGAGGGAAAATGTATAAGCTGTCTGAAAGGAAAGCAACACAAGAAATCTCATCCCAGAAAAATGGAGAACTCAATCTCGAGGCCACTAGAAAGACTTCACACAAATCTCTTTGGTCCTGTAAATGTGAAAACCATTACTGGAGATCTTTACTACCTAGTGGTTACCGATTATTACTCGAGATTTTCGTGGGTAGTATTCCTGAAGTCGAAAGATGAAAAATTTGAGAGTTTGCTGAAATTGTTCAGAAAGATTGAGAACTTGTACCAGTCCCGCATTTGTCGATTACGAAGTGACAATGGTACGGAGTTCAAAAACAACAAAATGGAAGAGTTCTGTGACAGAAGAGGTATATTTCAAGAGTTCGCGCGCCGTACACTCCACAACAGAATGGAGTTGCAGAAAGAAAGAATCGGACGCTGATAGAAACGATACGAACAATGTTAGCTGACGCAAAGCTTCCTATCAGTTTTTGGGGAGAAGCTGTATCTGCTGCTTGCTATACTCTCAACCGGGTTCTTACTGTGAAGAAGGATAACAAAACGTGTTTCGAGCTCCTCAACAAACAAAAGCCTAACCTAGAATATCTAGAGCCGTTCGGGTCACTCTGCACAGTTCTAGATCCTGATGGAAAGTTTGGTGCTAAGAATTTGGAAGGAATCTTCATTGGCTATTCTAGTCCACTTAGACGTGTCTTCGTTCCAAGTCTTGGGAGGATCATTGAAGCTCAGCACGTGGAATGTCAACGCTACACTATGCCTCCATAGAAACCCGCAGACTCATGGCGATTAAATTATGATTCATTATGGGATTCATTCGACTTACCAGAAGAGCCAGAGTACTTTGATCAAATAGACATATTTTGGGAATATGAAACTTCCCAAAGCAGAATGCCAGCAAAGTCTTCTAAACGTCAACAAATTTCCAATAATCATGAAGCTGGTCCCAGTCACAGTAGTCAAAATGGTGATTTGTAGCAAACTCTGTGACAACCGGTAATTTACGGCTCTTAATTACGCGACTAACAGGAGATTAACGCAATAATAAATAGTGATTACAGCATAAATCAACTTAATTAGGCCTTTGGAGTGCCTAGGAATGCTTATCCGACTCTACAGTACGCGTATGAAGATTCGTGTGGAATCTGCGGAACATCAAATGACAACGGACTGATACCGTACGAAATACTGACGACGCCGACAAAAACGGATTTTCTAAGAATATTTTATGCTTACGGAGTATGGGTTGCGATAGCGGGTCCCGTAGAAATTACGGACCACTTACACATGAGACGGGCTTGTGGGCCCTGGGCCCAAGCCCGAAACCCACAAGCCTAAACCTACACATAATAGGCAAAATCTTTTCAAATCTTGCCCAAAATCCTAGTAAAATCAACTAAATCTACAATAAATCTTTACAAAAGATTTTGACCCTAAAAATATAACATATGACCTGAATGTTATTTATTTGTACAACAGACATAAGGAACCCTGTGATCTATAAATAAGACCCATCCATTCTCTACATACACACAAAACACAACACAGAGATTCCACTTCTCTATTTGTGATAAAACCCATACATCTCTCGGTCCATACATCTGATGTGTACATCAGACTACATCATAAACAACACACACCTCACACTTTCACTCTCTCTCTCTCGGCGACACCAACCGGCTGAGCCGGTGGCGGTTCACGGCAACGGCGCCGCCTAGACGGCGGAGGAGGTGATTTCCTGGCGAGCCCTTCATCTTTCATACCCCCCTCTGCCTCATCTACAACCGACACCCAGCCCCCCTTTCTTTTCTGTTTCGATAGTAAATCGGAGCACCACCACCATTAACCGGTGGTGGTGCGGCGGCAGCTTCAGAGAGGAGAGAGAGGCCAGAAACGAGACGGGGAGAGGGAGAGTCGGGACAGAGAGAGAGATAATCCGGTAATGGTGGTGATCGGCGGTTGCATCTCGGACCGGTGGTCCTTTACTCGGACCGGTGGTCTTTGTTTTTAACCGGCGGTCCCTGGCTCGATTCAGGCGGTCCATATCTTTACCCGACGAGTTATTCCGATGACTTGGGTATTTGGTTCGGCTCGGGGTCGCGTACAGTTTGGGTATTCGGGTCAGCCGCGATCTGGGTTTCGGGTCAGTGGGTTCAAGGTTGGTTCAAACCGGTTCAGAATCGGGTCAAGAGATGTCAAGGTGGTTCGAGTTCTCGGTACGGGTTTCGGTTTGGTTCGGGTCTCAGTCAACCCGAGTCAACTCGGGTCAACAGCAGGTCAACCATGGTCAACGGTCAACGATTCGTGTAACACCTGTGCCTCCACGGCCGTCAAACAAATGTCAAACCAATGAAATATTGTATTTCATACTTGGGATTTGTAAAAATATGTGTATCGTTTACACATATCAACTTTTGTTCAATTTCAAGCTTTAAATCGCTTTCTGGAAGGTTATACGCGCACTGATGCGTAAATATAACCAGTTTAATGCAACGAACACTCCGGAATAGTGAAATAGGCTTAACATACCTTAAATAACCTTTACATAACTTAGAAATAAGTTTTGGAAGGTTTGGTGTGGTGAAATCAAAGTTAAATCGCTTACAGGGACTAAAGTTGACAAACTGCGAAAGTATGCCAATTTGAACTGTAACAGACATTCCGGAACATGACCATAAGTTAAACATGCCATAAATATCCTTTACATAGCTTAGAAATAGGCTTTGAGGTGTTCGGTATGCTAAAATAAACTTTTGTGTCATTCAGGGACTAAAAGTGTCAAAAAGTGCACAAGTTTGCATTTTCGAGCATAACTTACGTTCTGAATACATCCGGACATCTAAAAATTTGTGTAAGCATGACTACATTATATTTTAGTGTTCGCCTTAAGAAAAATCCATTCGTCGCGTCATTTGGATCGTTTTTCGCGCTTGTGCGCATTCCGTCGTAATTAAGCGAACATCGCGTTCGTACGGCTAAACGAACCGACATCCGAGATATTTTTGAACACATTTTAAGTTCCCTATACTTTAACTTCATTTTAGAGCTTTGAAATGGGGTTAACGGGCCTTAAACGTGTCAAAAATGGCCTAAATACAGTTCAGGGACCAAATGTGTAATTCTGCCAAACTTAGGCTAGCGGTGCGCTACACTTTTAGTGTAGCGGTGCGCTAGCCTAGTCCAGACCAGATGCAGAGTTTCTAACAGCCTGTTTACACATGTTTGATCCTCCACCACATGTTCTAAAATGCTTAGTCATGAAGATAAGGATGGCATTTAGCTTCCATAAGGTTCCGACAAGTGTACGGGTTGGATTAAGGCACGGTTTCCTTGAAACGATCTTAACGGTTACCCGAAAACTATAAATACCCCACCCCCCATTACTCCAAATGCACAAGAATTCTGATTTGAGGAGCTCTAAGTTGAAACCATTGTTTCATACCTGAGATTCTTGAATCGGGATTAGCATTCGGGGACCCTGGGTAAGTATTCTTTCGTTCTTTTCCTTATTTTACTGCTTTTCGAGTCAGAAAGTCAAACTTAGTTTGACTTTCAGCGTTGACCAGTAATGGTCAATGCGAAGTTCGTTTGAACTTCGCAACGTGAGTGTAATCACGTTGGTCATAGTCCCTTGGGACTATGCCCACTGATTACCACGTTGTCTAGGGTCGTAGGGTAGGCGATCTAATAAATCGCCTATACCTTCGAACCCGACCCAGTTTGGTCGATCATTAGGATCCGACCAAATACATTAGGTGACCCTAGTATAGGGCATAACCTTCCGAGGTTATACCCTATGGTCACATCGTTTAAGTAGTTGTATGATAGGTAGTTTATATGCCTTAGGTAAATTACCAGAATACCCTTTTCATGTATAATTGGTAATTAAGCATATGTAACCTAAACTTTTGTCACATAACTGATTATGTAACATGTTTAGGCATATAACACTTGTCATAGGACTAGTTAGGCGGTCCGAACGCGTTTCACGCGCACGACACGTTAAAGTAGCATAAGCTACCTAAACGGGTCGTAATGGGTCGTAGACAGTTATGTTAGGTTTCATTTAGTATGTAGGCTTTGTTAAACCATATCACACGAGTCTCCACACTCGTTTGGTTTACAAACCCTAATGCTACCCAGTCTTCCGATTTAAGTCCGGTTATTTATATAGTTATCAGATTTGCCGATTGATTCTGTGCTTCCTCTAGCTTTGCTTGGTTGTTGTTCAAGACCTCTAAGCAATCTCAGGCGAGTACATTCTTCCCCTATTTTACTGTTTTCAATTGTTTTGGGGTGACTCATATGTGCTAAATGTTTTCGATGTTATAACGATGGTTTCAAAAAAACGATTAAGACGATTTATACAAAACTAATAACGATTTCATAAAGTGAACAAACTTGTTGGTTGTAGTTACATAACAAATGACATTCATTAGCAATGATCAAGCCGACCAGTATTAGGTTATGGTACCATAGGATCTGACAAATCCCGTTAGTTACTACACCCGTAGTTATGTGTGGGTGTTGTGGGTAGCGACTGAATCTGAAATAGTTAATTTACTCTTTGGTAAGGGTTTATTAATGCGAGATGTTAATCTATCCTTTGGTAAGGATTTATTAATGCGAGATGTTAATTTACTCTTTGGTAAGGGTTTATTAATGCGAGATGTTAATCTATCCTTTGGTAAGGGTTTATTAATGCGAGTCAAAAAGGTTTGAATGTTATTAGCGAGACGACCATTTAAGTAGTTTCACGACCTAAAACGAATTAAACGATTAACGATTGGGTTTCACACGAGGTTTTAACGATTGGGTAAACGATTGGTTTCAAAGCAATATACGATATTATTCATTTATACATATTACACGATTTACATTTGGGCATGAACATTACTTTGGTGGTTTGGTTTGGATTAAGTGATTAAGTAACAATGCGTGTGGAATATGATACAAGCATGGTGGATACGCCGCTGGTACTTCCTATATATAAGTGTTTGTATGGTATTACATATTGTATCGTTATTTGAATCATTTCAGTTTGAGACATAGAACATTTTATACAAGTAACATACTTTTCACAAGACATTTATTTACAAACAACTTATCTTATACAAACTCATTTTACATGGTTATTCATTTAATCATGCATTATTCTCTTATTTATACATATCAACTGAACTTATCATTGTTTTTCAAATAATTTACTAAAACAAATGTTTTTGGGTTAAGAGTCATGGCTACGAGGTTTTACAAATTAAAACCCGCTTGATTTGAGTTGGTTAATTAAGTTGCAATATTATACTCTTTTCAAAACAAGGTTTTTAAATAAAGTATTGCAACGTCTAAACTAGCCATGATTTCGACACTCCTACAAAACCTATGTACTCGCCAGCATTTCTTTGCTGACCTCGTTTTCACATATGTTTCAGGTATTGTTGGATGATATCGATTAATAAGATGCATGCTCATATAGGACTGGACAAGGCCTTAGTGACTCAATAACAATGATAGACTATGTTTAAATAGTGTATTTAGATTTCAAGACGATGTAATTATTTAATGTTTAATAAAACGAAACACTTTTTGGTATCCATGGTTATGAAACATTAATTCTGTTGCAACACGCCCCGATGTTTCCGCTGCGATTTGTTGTTTTACGCGGTCGGGGTGTGACAGAAAAGATGGTATCAGAGCCAATGGTTATAGGGAATTAGGTTATTAGTAATTAGTAATGCTTTGACCTAGTCTATAACCTTCTTAGGACCCTAACGCGAGTTTACTTGCGTTTAGTCATAAAACAATACTGTCACCTATCCTTAGGTGACAACCACAACAAGAACATAAATTTCAAAACCGCTTTGAAAACTAATCATCTGTTCTAGGATGATTGATTACTAGGTTTTGAACCCTCTATTGTAAGGTTTTGAACTCTCTATTATATGGTTTTGAACCTCTTTGAGTTTTCAAAACTTCGTCAAGGTTTTGGGTTTTAAATAATGTGAACACGTGCAAACTGGAAGGGTGAATGCCTGTATTCTGGGTTTTCTGTCTAGGCAAGCACTTCGTATACATCTCATCAGACGCGAGACCAGTTGTGCTTACCTGGTAATTCTTGGGATGAGTGTTCACTTATAGGCGAGCATGTCTTCGCGATACATTATTTTTACCCATTTACTTTGATTAGTTCTGTGAGTCGTTTGTTGCTTTGTAGTAACAAACAAATGACCACTATCCTTGCTTTCATCAGATTTGTTCATCTCATTCTTTTCGTCTAAATTCTCTCACTCGTTTCCTTTCATGTTTCCTCTTTTAGACAATGCCTCCTCGACGCGAAAACCAGATAGAGACTGCCGAGCTGGCAGAAATTATTGCGCAGCAAATGGCTGCTCAATTCCCAAACCTCTTTGCTCAATGGATCCAAGCCTACAACAACAACAATGTTCCATGCAAATACAAGGATTTTAACCAGGCTAAACCACTCAAGTTTAGTGGTTCTGAAGGAGCGACTGGGCTTCTTCAGTGGTTTGAAAGCATAGAGAATACTTTTCGCCACGTGCAGTGTCTTGACAATCGCAAGGTCGAGTTTGCTTCGAGCGTACTTCAGAAGAGGGCTTTGACATGGTGGAACGGGGTTATGAGAGATAGGGGTGCTGAGATTGCCTTGGCACAGACATGGGCTGAACTAAGAGCTCTTATGATGAGGGAATTCTGTCCTCGTCATGAGCAGCGAGCCTTAGAGAAGGAATTTGATGATTTGAAGCAGGATAGTGGTGAGCACAGGGCTTATACTGATAGGTTTGAGGAGCTGAGTCTGCTTTGCCCGACAATGGTTACCCCACTTGACATAGCTATCGAAAGGTACATCGACGGCCTACCTGACTCGGTACAAGACATCCTTACTGGTAGTAACCCTGCCACACTCCGTCAGGCGATCGAGTTATCAGCGACATTGACTGAGTCGCAGATTCGGAAGAACAAGTTACACAGGAAGGGTGACAAGGGCAAGAAACAGACAGCTGACATGGAGGATAGCAAGAAAGGTCAAAACAAGAAGGGTAAGGAAGGTGAGACGTCAAAGAAATCAAGAAAGCGAAAGGATGTTCAGAACTTTGCTGTTACAGCACAGACTGCTCAGAACCCGCGGAACCAACCAGCTCAGCCACCTGCAAAGAAAGCATATGCCGGTACCGCACCTCATTGTGCCCGTTGCAACGGTCATCACGTTGCACCACGAGATTGCAAGAAATGCACAACGTGTGGTAGACTTGGGCATTTGGCCAATATTTGTCGTTTGGGACAAAATCAGGCTGCTCAGGTTCAAGCTCCGGTTCAAGGGAATGCTGCGAGATTCCCATTGGGTTCATGTTTCAACTGCGGAGAGATTGGTCACTTCCGCCACAACTGCCCAAGACTGGTGAATGCAAATGCTAACGCAAACCCAAATGCGAACGTCAACGTCAATGTGAATCCAGCACGTGGTCGAGTGTTTAACATCAATGAGGCACTCAATGTTGAAGGAGTGAACAATTAGTATTTTGTATTTCCTATGGTTGTTATCTTGTAACATTTTAAGACAATGCGGTTGTTATATAAATAAAAAATTGTGGTTTTTATTTTTAACTAATGCAATTGTATGAATGTTTGATCCAACCTTATGATGTTAACACAAAGACAAAACTACTCGTGTGGTTCTGTCATTTTTTAATGATCACTTGTGATCTCCCTAAGAACCTCAAACACTTGTTTCTTTTAAATCTAAAGTATCTTATCGTCTTGCACCGTTCGAGATGCAAGAATTATCAAAACAGCTTCAAGAGTTGTCTGATAAAGGATTCATCCGTCCGAACTTTTCACCTTGGGGAAAACTCTTGTTCTCCTTGTGAAAAGAAAAATGGATCTTTTCAAATGTATATCGATTAACGTAAGCCTAGTAAGCTTACCATCAAGAATCGATATTCCCTACCTTAAATCAATGATCCGATCATCTGCAGGGTACTTCATGCTTTTCCAAGATCGATTTGCGTTCTTGGTATCATCAACTTCGTATTCTCGAAGAAGATGTTCCCAAAACGGTTTTCTGCACGAAGTATGGCCATTACGAGTTTACAGTCATACCTTTTGGTTTGACAAATGCTCCAGCCATCTTCATGGACTTAATAAATAGGGTCTGCAAGCCTTATTTGGATCAGTTCGTCATTGTTTTTATTGATAACATCTTGATCTATTCAAAGTCCCGAGCCGACCACGATCAACACCTTCGTTGATTTCGGAGCCTGATTGGATTCCTTGTACACCTTAATATGTACATTACAACTCAATTAGGACAAGCCGAATTCCTTTTTTTAGATCTTCCTATTTTCATAGTTAGATTCTTGAAAATATTTAAAGTGCCAAGTGAAATCCACGGATTGGATTCCTAGTATGCTTTAAATACCCATGTCCAAAGATAACAAATTTAACGATTTTGCGATTAAACGATTATACAATTATGCGATTATGTGTTTTTGTGTTATGTGTTCCCCTCTATGTTTTTGTGTGATCCAATTTTCAAATCCTCATAGAATCTTTCGTATCTTTATATGAGGGATTCATAGTAGGATATTCAAAAGGTACTACTTTAAATCCTTAATGGGCTTCTACGTTGTAGTTAAAGACCCTTGGGATTATATGGTACCATTCCAGGATTCGATGATAGACCCTTGAGTGGTCTGGTCTAAAAGATTGATTCACAATTTGGTTAAAGAATGACATCTAGTGATGTAGCTGAACAGACTCCTTGATAGTCTATTTAGATCATTTATTGATTTAATTAAAAGGACTCTATGGCGGTCTAGTTACACTCATCACAGGTTTGTTCATTTGGTTTTCCCCTACACATTATAAAATAGACTGTGTGAACTGTGCAAGGAATTGTCTGATTATGGACGCGTACATAATTATGAAATTTAGTGCACAGAAACCTAGTAAGGTTTATTATGTGTAAGAACCGATAGTGACAACAATAACAAAATGAGAACGATGTAATGGAGGCATGGTGGACGCACCAATGACGCTTCATATACTTTTATATAAGTGTCCCTCTTACATTGCAATCATGATGTTATTAAAGTTACTACAAGTTCAAGAACCTTAACCAATATTGTTCGATCTTTTCAACTTCATGTTTTAAACGCTCACAAGTTTCCTCTAAATAAATTTCGGGACGAAATTTCCTAAAGTAGGGGAGACTGTAACACCTGTGCCTCCACGGCCGTCAAACAAATGTCAAACCAATGAAATATTGTATTTCATACTTGGGATTTGTAAAAATATGTGTATCGTTTACACATATCAACTTTTGTTCAATTTCAAGCTTTAAATCGCTTTCTGGAAGGTTATACGCGCACTGATGCGTAAATATAACCAGTTTAATGCAACGAACACTCCGGAATAGTGAAATAGGCTTAACATACCTTAAATAACCTTTACATAACTTAGAAATAAGTTTTGGAAGGTTTGGTGTGGTGAAATCAAAGTTAAATCGCTTACAGGGACTAAAGTTGACAAACTGCGAAAGTATGCCAATTTGAACTGTAACAGACATTCCGGAACATGACCATAAGTTAAACATGCCATAAATATCCTTTACATAGCTTAGAAATAGGCTTTGAGGTGTTCGGTATGCTAAAATAAACTTTTGTGTCATTCAGGGACTAAAAGTGTCAAAAAGTGCACAAGTTTGCATTTTCGAGCATAACTTACGTTCTGAATACATCCGGACATCTAAAAATTTATGTAAGCATGACTACATTATATTTTAGTGTTCGCCTTAAGAAAAATCCATTCGTCGCGTCATTTGGATCGTTTTTCGCGCTTGTGCGCATTCCGTCGTAATTAAGCGAACATCGCGTTCGTACGGCTAAACGAACCGACATCCGAGATATTTTTGAACACATTTTAAGTTCCCTATACTTTAACTTCATTTTAGAGCTTTGAAATGGGGTTAACGGGCCTTAAACGTGTCAAAAATGGCCTAAATACAGTTCAGGGACCAAATGTGTAATTCTGCCAAACTTAGGCTAGCGGTGCGCTACACTTTTAGTGTAGCGGTGCGCTAGCCTAGTCCAGACCAGATGCAGAGTTTCTAACAGCCTGTTTGCACATGTTTGATCCTCCACCACATGTTCTAAAATGCTTAGTCATGAAGATAAGGATGGCATTTAGCTTCCATAAGGTTCCGACAAGTGTACGGGTTGGATTAAGGCACGGTTTCCTTGAAACGATCTTAACGGTTACCCGAAAACTATAAATACCCCACCCCCCATTACTCCAAATGCACAAGAATTCTGATTTGAGGAGCTCTAAGTTGAAACCATTGTTTCATACCTGAGATTCTTGAATCGGGATTAGCATTCGGGGACCCTGGGTAAGTATTCTTTCGTTCTTTTCCTTATTTTACTGCTTTTCGAGTCAGAAAGTCAAACTTAGTTTGACTTTCAGCGTTGACCAGTAATGGTCAATGCGAAGTTCGTTTGAACTTCGCAACGTGAGTGTAATCACGTTGGTCATAGTCCCTTGGGACTATGCCCACTGATTACCACGTTGTCTAGGGTCGTAGGGTAGGCGATCTAATAAATCTCCTATACCTTCGAACCCGACCCAGTTTGGTCGATCATTAGGATCCGACCAAATACATTAGGTGACCCTAGTATAGGGCATAACCTTCCGAGGTTATACCCTATGGTCACATCGTTTAAGTAGTTGTATGATAGGTAGTTTATATGCCTTAGGTAAATTACCAGAATACCCTTTTCATGTATAATTGGTAATTAAGCATATGTAACCTAAACTTTTGTCACATAACTGATTATGTAACATGTTTAGGCATATAACACTTGTCATAGGACTAGTTAGGCGGTCCGAACGCGTTTCACGCGCACGACACGTTAAAGTAGCATAAGCTACCTAAACGGGTCGTAATGGGTCGTAGACAGTTATGTTAGGTTTCATTTAGTATG
Organism: Helianthus tuberosus; assembly: GCA_030545235.1. Classification (NCBI taxonomy): domain Eukaryota; kingdom Viridiplantae; phylum Streptophyta; class Magnoliopsida; order Asterales; family Asteraceae; genus Helianthus; species Helianthus tuberosus. Next base: position 153,961,837 of record CM060393.1, read on the forward strand.
TAGGCTTTGTTAAACCATATCACACGAGTCTCCACACTCGTTTGGTTTACAAACCCTAATGCTACCCAGTCTTCCGATTTAAGTCCGGTTATTTATATAGTTATCAGATTTGCCGATTGATTCTGTGCTTCCTCTAGCTTTGCTTGGTTGTTGTTCAAGACCTCTAAGCAATCTCAGGCGAGTACATTCTTCCCCTATTTTACTGTTTTCAATTGTTTTGGGGTGACTCATATGTGCTAAATGTTTTCGATGTTATAACGATGGTTTCAAAAAAACGATTAAGACGATTTATACAAAACTAATAACGATTTCATAAAGTGAACAAACTTGTTGGTTGTAGTTACATAACAAATGACATTCATTAGCAATGATCAAGCCGACCAGTATTAGGTTATGGTACCATAGGATCTGACAAATCCCGTTAGTTACTACACCCGTAGTTATGTGTGGGTGTTGTGGGTAGCGACTGAATCTGAAATAGTTAATTTACTCTTTGGTAAGGGTTTATTAATGCGAGATGTTAATCTATCCTTTGGTAAGGATTTATTAATGCGAGATGTTAATTTACTCTTTGGTAAGGGTTTATTAATGCGAGATGTTAATCTATCCTTTGGTAAGGGTTTATTAATGCGAGTCAAAAAGGTTTGAATGTTATTAGCGAGACGACCATTTAAGTAGTTTCACGACCTAAAACGAATTAAACGATTAACGATTGGGTTTCACACGAGGTTTTAACGATTGGGTAAACGATTGGTTTCAAAGCAATATACGATATTATTCATTTATACATATTACACGATTTACATTTGGGCATGAACATTACTTTGGTGGTTTGGTTTGGATTAAGTGACTAAGTAACAATGCGTGTGGAATATGATACAAGCATGGTGGATACGCCGCTGGTACTTCCTATATATAAGTGTTTGTATGGTATTACATATTGTATCGTTATTTGAATCATTTCAGTTTGAGACATAGAACATTTTATACAAGTAACATACTTTTCACAAGACATTTATTTACAAACAACTTATCTTATACAAACTCATTTTACATGGTTATTCATTTAATCATGCATTATTCTCTTATTTATACATATCAACTGAACTTATCATTGTTTTTCAAATAATTTACTAAAACAAATGTTTTTGGGTTAAGAGTCATGGCTACGAGGTTTTACAAATTAAAACCCGCTTGATTTGAGTTGGTTAATTAAGTTGCAATATTATACTCTTTTCAAAACAAGGTTTTTAAATAAAGTATTGCAACGTCTAAACTAGCCATGATTTCGACACTCCTACAAAACCTATGTACTCGCCAGCATTTCTTTGCTGACCTCGTTTTCACATATGTTTCAGGTATTGTTGGATGATATCGATTGATAAGATGCATGCTCATATAGGACTGGACAAGGCCTTAGTGACTCAATAACAATGATAGACTATGTTTAAATAGTGTATTTAGATTTCAAGACGATGTAATTATTTAATGTTTAATAAAACGAAACACTTTTTGGTATCCATGGTTATGAAACATTAATTCTGTTGCAACACGCCCCGATGTTTCCGCCGCGATTTGTTGTTTTACGCGGTCGGGGTGTGACAATTCGGTTCGGGTTAGCTTCGGTTCAGCCTTGGTTCGGTCAAACCCAGTCAAATCAGCAGTTCGTGACTGTTCGGGTATCGACTCAGTCCAACTCGGCTCGACTCGGTGTAGTTCGGCTCAACTCGGCTCAACTCAGTTGACTCGGTCAAAGTCAGCCGGTCAACTCAGTCAAACTGTCCGACGACTCGACGCGAAAGACTCGGTAAAATTTAGAACGAATATTATTCACACTAATTTTAAGATTTTTATTAATGTCGTGAACGAGCTCGAACCAAGTCATTATAATTTAGTTACGTTTTATTCTGGTCGTATTGATAAAACCTTATATATTGTTTGAATGAATTATTGTTGAGTTTGGTTAAATACGACAACTTTTTATTGTCGGGTTAATAAAAAAACAGAGGAAACTCTGCCCGTTTTTCGAGAAAATCCGTAAAACGAAACACGTTTTTAATATAAAGACACTTTATATACAAGTGTATAATATTTTCGACGACACTTTACAAACATACGAAAATGGCAATTCTTTATAAAATAAATATATTTTATATATTTATTTCAAACGTCAAACAAAAACAACGATTCTTTTATAAAATAGATATAACTTATCTATTTATTTCAAACGTCGTACAACGTGGATTTGTTTTTAAAAATAAATATAGTTTTATATTTATTTCAAACTTCGAACTACTCGATGATTCTATCGCAAAATAAATATAATATTTTATATTTATTACGAACGCCGAAACGGCATATACATATATTTTGGCAAAAATATACAAGACGCAATATATATAATACGAGTTTATTATATAATACTTTCATACAAATATTCCTACATACTCAAACGACTTCTCGCGGCAGTTTAACTTAGTCATTTTCATTAAGTTAACTATTTACCGTCAAATCGTTCGACTAACGATTCGGTAGAGCTCGGTAACACGTAGATTAGTTACCGCATGATTTAGAAACTTATGAGAAATTCCGTGTTAGGAATATTGTAGAATGCACGCTAGCAAGTCAAGCCTTGGAAACGACATCGCGAAGTCGTAAATTAGCTAGCTTTGCACAGGAATATTCAGGTGAGTTCATAACCCCACCTTTTTACGATTTTACATTTTTCTAAATGTTTTTGGGGTGGAAAGACATGCACTTTTTGCAAAGCATACAAGAATTACATATTTATAAACCATTTTACAAGCAAGATTTATCTGACACAAATGGTTTACGAAAAGCTTATGTTTTATACCGGTTTTTCAAACAAGCGTTTACACACGAATTCTAGTTTTCTAAACTACGAGAAAATACAAGAGTATACAAACACATGAGAATTGATACTTGACATAAAGAATACAAGAACTGAAAATTGATACTTGATATGATACGAGAAATGATACAAGAATTGATACGAGAAATGATACAAGAATGATACGAGAAATCGTGTCACGAATAGGGTACCATAAGCACCATTAATCGTGTACATACTTAGACCGCAGAACAAAAGGTTAGATCTAACGGGTTCCGGGCAGCCCCACTGTTGGCCACTCTTTTACCAAGCAGTGTTTTTGTGTCTCAGTCGTGAATCGACTACAGAAAAATGCCTATGGTTTGGTGACTTCCTATGTCGTGTCACATGTTAATGGCCTTGCAACCCATTAACAACAAGATACATACAGAATACTTGATTTATACAAGAAAACATGATACATACAAGAATACGTGATTTGTACAAGAATACATGATACATACAGAAATACTCGAATTATACAAGATACATACCATGTTTTCATACAAAGTTTCTGTATATCATGACAAGAAAATGATTTTAAATTCGTTTTCTCAACAATACTTCAAAAACCGGTTATTCAAAAGATTTATTTCAAATCTTTTCCAAACAAACTATGAACTCGCTCAACTTTATGTTGATTTTTCACATGTTTCTTTCTCAGGTTGCTTTTCAAAGTTATGGCACGGTTGGAATAGGAGAACCATGAAGAGTCGAGTACTTAGTGGGCGTTCACATACTAAAAGACTTAGCTTATTTTGCTTCCGCTGTGCAATGAAGATACCAGTCCAGTCACACCAATGCTCTGATATTTCGGGGTGTGACAAACTCAGACTACTTCAGAACAAGAGCCTACTCCAGAAAATCAGACGACAGTTGATGATGATTCAGAGTCTGACTCGGATAGCCTGACCTTTGATCGAGGTGATTCAGAATCTGAGGGGGAGTAGATCCAATCTTCAGACTAGACAGTTCAAGTTGATGAACATGTTGTGGACCAGAATGTCACAAATTTGGAAAGCGAGGTGAACGTTCCCAGAGAAGTTATGCCGAGGACTCTATCTTATCACCTCGAGGAGTTGATAATAGGAGAACTGCAATCAGGAGTTCGAACGAGAAGTCAAATCGACCATGGTCTTACATGCTTTTACTCTAAAGTTGCTCCATTACAAACTGATTTCTCACTCAGTTGCTTTATCTCTCAGATTGAACCTCGAACATACAAAGAAGCATTGACAGAAGAATCATGGGTTAATGCGATGCAAGAGGAGCTAGGTCAATTGGAAAAGCTCAGAGTATGGAAGCTCGCCGATCTACCTGATGGGCACAGAAAGATAAACACCAAGTGGGTGTTCAAATGCAAGAGAGACGATCGAGGAGTGATAGTGCGAAACAAAGCTCGCCTAGTCGTTCAGGGCTTTAGTCAACAGGAAAGGATAGACTTCACAGAGGTTTATGCTCCAGTTTCTAGGCTCGAGGCCATCAGAATCTTTCTAGCATTCGCTTCATGGAAAGGGTTTAAAGTTTACTAGTTACATGTCAAGTCGGCATTCCTATATGGGAAAGTGAAAGAGGAGGTATATGGCGGTCAGCCACAGGGCTTCACCGATCTGATTCATAAGGACAAAGTTTACCTCTTGCACAAAGCACTATACGGATTACATCAGGCCCCGAGAGCCTGGTATGAGACGCTCTCTCAACACTTGCTTTCTGTAACACCTCGAAAAATTTACGTCCTATGATGTGTTGACACGTGTCATAGGTTTGAACGTGTGAAAGAATGTTCTTGAAGGACTAAAGTTAACAAGCAATGAAACTGTGTAAATATAAGGGTTCAAAGTGTCGACAATGAATAAAGATACTTTACAATAACCCTACACGATGTTTATAACCTTAAATGAATGGATCATGGATTATACGAAACGAATTGTGAAAGAAAGTGAGAGATTACAAACTACAGGGGTTAAATGTGTCAACATGTTAAGATATACCTCTGAGTGACCTTTTAGCAAACCTGAAGCCTTGTAACGATTAAATATGCTCACTAGAATATACCATAAAAATTTCACCAAGTTTCGTTACCGTATGAGAAAGTTATGATAAAATTCGTGTGTGAGGGTTAGAATCGTTAACATTGAAAGTTAGGGCTTTTCGGGTGATCACAAAGTTACCCGAGGACTTAACAAAGATGGTATAAGCCCTAAAGCCCCCATATGTCAATATTAAGGGTTTAAGATGCAAGAAATGTAGTGAAAATGACCTTTCGGGGGACCAGGGATCAAAAGTGCAAAAATATGGAGCCTGGGGAATTGTTGCGCACCGCAACAAATACTTGTTACGGTGCGCAAGCAGTGCCCAGCGACAGAAAAACCCACAGGTGGCTGTTATCATCTTGTAACCGACTTTAATTGCAAGTTTTCGATTCTATGGGCTTCCTATACTGGTATATAGCCTATAGATGACACATGTATTCATCCTTGATCAATTGTAGACTCATTTGTCATCAATCAAAGGAGTTTGGATCAATTTATAAAGTTCCTAATGTTGACAACTTTGAACATTCATTCCATACTTCATCTCTGAGCATTTCTGGAACTCAAGACCATCTTCCAAGCTTTCCAAATCGTTCATAAGACTTGTGTAAGTATGTTTAACCCTTCTTAATCAAGTTATGCTTAGTTTATAGCCTAGAAATCAAACCGTCGTAACTACGGTTTGACTTATCGATAAAACACAAACGGTCCAGGGTTTTGTCGAATCGAAAGTTGTTATAAGTTGGTAATCATGTGGGCTTTAAACCCTTAAAAGGGCACCCACTGATTCCAATCCTAACTAGGTCGATTGTCGAGTCAATGGTAATTAGAAAAAGTCAACAGATATGTTATTTTCGATTTAACGCATGATTAACGATGTAAAAGGCGTATCACCTATTTTATCATTCTTATAACCTGATAATAAGTATGAAAACTTGTCTACGCTTGTTTGATTCGACAACTTTCTGTTTTGAACCGATTCGGAACCGAAAGACGCAAAAGTTTGACTTTTGCTTTGACTTCAGTTCTGACCCGGTTTTGATAGATTTAGACATGCCTTAAAGTTCCATTAGGACCTAGCTACATGTGTGTATAACCCTATGCGTTTATACCACATAAATCCTTAATTGTCCGACGTTTCCGTTAATCGCCTAAATATTGACCGTAATGCCCTTATGACCATAAAACAAGAATTTTGGAAATATGAAAGTAAAATAATCTTAGTTACTGATTATTAAACATGTCTGTAAATTTTTACATCAGTTGGACATATAGATTAGGAGTTATGCTCAATGACGTAATTAGAACGCTTCTTAGTGATTTAACGGCGTCATTAGCGTAAAGCCTATCTAAACCCCATTTTTGACACCAAACCTTTTACCCACTGATGTAATATTGTGACAACCCTCACTAAACCAGGTATCCGTACGACTTAATTAATAATTAATTACTGCTTAATTACTGTGCTTGCTTGAACTTGTGAATAAACTGCTACTTGAATACTGATACATGTACTTACTTGCATCATACTTTACTTGCTGTCACTACATTATTTACATGCTGAACCTTAGTGACAAACATGATGCACAAAAGCACAGTAGCACTATAAACGGATAACCTATTGAACATGCTGATAGAGCCAGCATCAGGCAGACACTGCCTCTAAGGCCTGTATGAGCCAGAAAAATCTTACTACACTAGTGGTGAGTGTAGGGATACAAGGTTTGTAGAACTGTGTCTCTAGGAATAAGTTACAATGACTGGATGTGCCTAAAACGTGCTCTAAGCACAAAATTCAGCACTTTACATAAAAATTCAGCATTTGGCTAACTAATAAAGTGCCAAAACATGAGGAAAATATTCCTGACACTTTGGAGGGATAAGTTGTGTCACTAAAAATAATTATAACGACACTTTAAAGCTTGTTCAACGCTTTAACGGATTACTATCCAACCGAACAACCGGACTATACCCGGAACATGAAAATATTGTTAATAACATTACTGATCCTTTTCTGAGCCAGTTAGGGTCCCTGAATACCCTAACACCCGCAATAGAGCACAACACACTACTAACCGGGTTAATCCCTAAACTTAACTAGATTTAACCTAACTAACATCCTAACTACTAGTTGGAATCGAACTAGTACCCCCCCCCCCTTTACAAACCGTCCCCAAGAAGGGGGACACCCTTGTCCTTTTGTTGATTATAAAAATCTAGTGTGCTTAATATCTAGATAGCACTAAATCCTTTGGTTAATACTCATGCTAATTATCTATAAGATCATCTTATGGCACAACATAACATTCACAACACTTGAACACTCCCTCTCTCTCTCTCAAAGGCTTCGGCCGAACACCCCTCTACATCCATCCATCTTTTCGGTTTTGATCATCACATTCCAAGTTCATACAAGTGTTAAGGATCTCGTATAAGGAAGCTTGGTGCAATCGGAAGGCGAAGGACCTCACTCTCTTGCTTTTATCCTCTCATTTTGCGTCTAGTTTCTTCCCTAGCCTCGAGCTAGTAGTAAGTTGCTTAAATCACCTTCCCGAACTATTTTAAAGTGGTTAAAATGATATGTAACGGTTAAAGGTCGCAAACATACAAGTTGAATCTTAAAAGTCTACTAAAAACACTAAAAGTGTTGGTTAAAAGCTCATATGTTGTGTAAAACATGTAGTATTTGATTTGTGTGATTATTTGGACCCGATCTATGTTGTGGTAGCTCGGATCATCATTTAACCCGGGTTGATCATGATCATGGATCATGACATAAGGTTGTTTTGGAAGTAACAAGGGTTAAAGGATGAACTCTACCACACACGAATCATGAACTTGTGTAAAAACGATTTTACTTACAAAATAGTGTTTAAAACTAGTAGATCTACGGATCTACAAGCGGTATTTTCAAAAGACCCCGTGTCAAGAGAAAACATACTTTTAAGACAGATCTTACACTAACACGAATGATTTTTAGAACACACAAGTGTGTAAACACTTGTGTAGCACACACTTTCAACAAAATAGCTACTTTTGAAAAAGATGACGAGAAGTTGTAAAGATGGAATTTCTTTAAAAACGGGGTTTTTACGAAACCGGATTGATTTATATAAAGATCCGCTTAAAGTATTGGGATTTACATCATAATGTTGGAAAAACCACAAGTTCATGTATTTTTGCGATCTACATCTATTTTGACTAGTTTGATGGTTTGAATAATGCTTATTGTTGATTGAGAAAATTGTTGGTTTGATTTGTAAAAGAAAATGATACGCTTGAAAGCGTGGCCACCTTCAGTTACAGAGGAAACTCTGGCGAAATTTTTCTAAAAACCTAACACTTAGAATTATTTTCACTATAAGTGTTAGAAGTACTTTTCGACTTGTTTCAAATTATAGATTTCGCCACGACTTTATTTACAAAACATCGGAGGTGGGATTTCACAAAATAAAACTTGGTAAATATATATTTAGTATATATTTTTCCTAAAATCACTTGATATGTGTTTATGATTATTTTGTGAAAATACTAGTATTATTTTTAGGGTAAAAATAATACTATCGAATGTTAACGGATCCAAAATAATACGAACGTCTCTACGATAAATATATAAGTTACACCGGTAATTATTATTACCACTTGATCATTAAAACGTAACTTACACATTTTGGGAAAATTATGTAATAGAAAATATAATATTTTTGAGAAGAATATTTATATTTTGGAGTTAGAAATAAAATATATCTTAAGTGAGACTTAATAATATATTTCGAACACACATGTATTAAATCCCCCATCCTTGGGAAGGAAAATGACTACCAAGTATATACAGAATGTAAACACGAAATAGTTGCCTAACTATTTCCCAAAACTAAAACCTTAAAGCTAAGGCACGGTCATCCGTCTAATAGAGTTAGTACGTGTAGGTCGTCACACAGCTGCTTGATTTGGAGGCATACTTGGTAGAGACGCACCACTGTGAGTTCATGTCCCCCTTTTCTCTTAACTGTTTTCAGTTTTCTAAACTGCGGGGGTGAAATACATGTTACTTTGATTACAAGTACTTTATACATGGTATGTTTAGCGTAAGGAGGTTTACTACTTAGATCATGTGAGTGGGTAGGCGGAAACTGGAGGCCATTAATCCTCATTGTAGGACCGAGGGACGTAAGCGGTAGATCTATCTGGGTGTAGCGAGCCCAGCCCCAGGCCCAATCAGAACGGACCTCGGGGTGACTTTGTACCCATCGCGAAATCTGCTAGGTTTGAGTCTTCCTACTTGCACTTCACACATATCAATGGCCTTGCAAACCATTGGTGATCTCTTTTTCCTAATTTGCTACATACCAGGATTTTTATACATACAAAGGTTTACTTACTCACTTACACATGAACTCGCTCAACATTATTGTTGATTTTTCAACTTACATGTATTTCAGGGAATTAAAGGATCTGGCGCGGTATGACACGTTTTCCCGCTGCACTAGTTACGAGGTCATCCGGGTTTGGGGAATGTGACTCTTTCCTGGACAAGTCACAGTCCTTAAACTGTGTTTATGTCATATTGATGTTTGTGTTTGTTGAACAATGTCGTTAGGATGTGTTGACAATGTTATTGTATTTGGTTTTTAAAACTTAATCGAATGGATGATCTTGCATGGTTTTATTTCATATAGCTTTGTTATGGTTAAGCTATGGTATTAAGAAGTCACACCAAAATAACCACGCTTCCGCAAAGCCAGGGTGTGACAAATATAATATTTTGAGATTTTTGAAGATTTTTAATTATTTTTAAACTGATCATAAGCTAGGATTAGTGCCTTAATTCGGTTAATACCGAATATACCCTTTTCGGCCATAAAATGAGTTTTACAAATCCTTTTGATGCCAATCCAATTGCTACTGATTTTAAGTATTAAATGGAGTGTTTTGAACCTATTTAACTGATCAGGAAACTCATAATCCTATTTTAACCCATACGTCGCTTAAAACGGCTTTATACGTGTATTATACGCATAGTTAGGGTTTAAAACTATTTTGGCATATAAGACTTATAACCAAATGTTATAACCTGTTGAAATAAACCATTTTACTGATTTAATCAGACCCGGATCACAGAAGATAAATTAATTCCTTTTATAATCTTTAAAATGACCAAAATACCCCTACGGGGCTTAATTTGAGATTAAACTCGTTTTGGGCATAACGGAAGGTATCCTACTGATATCACAACATATTTAAGGCATGTTAACTTAGGAAACCTGTTTAGGACTCTTATGGTTAACCGTTACGCTTCATACGCGTTCGGTTCGGTTTATGTAACTAGTTTACATAAATTAGCCGAAACGGGTCAAACCTTATCGGTTTTATCTCAAAATCCAGAATGTGTATAATATACCCATATTAAGAAAGTCTTCCAACTTGTCGGGTCTAAATCACATTCTATCCGGTCTTCGCTTAATCGTGCGTACGAACTGTATCTTTAAAACTAACCGGTCTAAGCTTAAGCTTAACTAAAGACCCGTTAGGATCCTAATAGGTTATTATAAACCTTCGTTCCAGATTAGGAGAACCAGTAAAAGATACTTGCACTTGCTGATTTTGATCTATACTTGCTCAGGTAAATACTTTTAACTTATTTCCCTATACGGGCTTGGGGTACGGTATATAAAATACCGCTTGGTCGGACATTGAATTTTTAATTGTATGATGGTTAAAGTATTGAGATGTTTCGTTTAAATTGTTTTGTTTGCTTAAAGCCTTTGGGGGTTAATGACCGTGTCCCGGATATCTCTGGCATCATTTTACGAAATGGCCACGACCTTAGCACTCAGGTGTAGGCGTACACCTGTCAGTGTCTCATTTAAATAAAGTGGTGTGTCTATTGATCTTTAACCCGGCTCGATCTGGGCTACTGAACGCATAAGGAACATGTAAATCCTTTACAAGTTTATATATTAAAATAAGCATCCCAAGTTATAAAATATTATTTGTGCCTTGTGCCTTAAATGCATTTTCTTAAACTCTTTTCAAAATGAGTCGGTTGATTGTATTTACCAGTGTAAACTGACGTATTTTTCTTAAAAAGGTTAAGTGCAGGTACTACGCGTAATAGGCTGGCTTGTCTCCTGGCATCCACAATAAGTCTCGCAAGCTTGGATGTCATAGACTGTTGAACACTGTTTCCTTTTATTTTTGATCTACCTGTGGATTTATATTCGACTACTTGTGATACTTAATATTACAATATCGTTTGGTTGAAATGAATCTATACTTTGCTTCCGCTGTGCATTTAAATATTGTGTTGTTTGACTATTATGTTGCCAACCACGTCACGATACTCCCGTACCGGGCCCACCAGTAACACGTGGAAATTCAGGGTGTGACAGGTTGGTATCAGAGCCAACACTGAGTGAATTAAACACTAGTCTTTTGTGTTTAATCTCAGTTACACAATTGCACATTCCTAAATCTTCGAGTCTAGACAAAGAACATAGGAATAATCCAAAATGTTTTTATTTTAATTTAAATTTAGTCCTTTATTTTTCCTTGTCGTTACCTTTGTTATATTAACAGGTTTAGCAATGCCGCCAAGATTCAGGCGAGGAGATCGAGGAAAGGCGCCGATCAGCGCCCCTAACGACCATGAGGCCGGGCCTTCAGGCCGGCGAACTCCTTCTACTACAAGGAGTGCAGATCCACGAGAACCTTGGAGGATTTACGAGGAGCCTTCCAGACGATCCACGTCACATAGCTCAACGCCTCCATACCATCATACCTTTGGGCCGCAGTCCGAGAACGAGCCCAACAACCCGCAACCTTCATACATATCGTTACAGCGATCCTCATCGCAAGATTCTTTCCGCGACCCTACTCCTGTCTTTCAGGGCCAGTTAACCCAGCAGAGTACCTACCAGAACAAGTAGGTTTTAACCCACTAGGACCGGAGGATCACTTTTCTGGTGATCAAGATATGGACGAGGACACAGATCCCGTCGAGGCTTCAACCGGAACCCTGAACCATCCTTTTGTGATCTCAGATGGTTCGTCTTTTCACGGAACACCATACCAAGGTCCGGATAGTCACATGGCACGGTTCGAACGGTGTGAGTGGTACTATACACCATCTGACCACTCATCACCTCACCAGCAGCCGCAACAGCAGCAGCAAGATCCCTCTGGGGATCCACGTTTCGAGGCAGTCACGCCACCGCCTCCACCGCCGCCAGTTCATCTAGAGCCTCCAGAACCACCAAGACGTAGGAGGACTGGCGCACAGATGTCAGCACGAGGAGGGGAGTTTCATTTCAGTACCCCTCAACACTCTAGCGGCAGCCACTACCCGCCTATATATGAAGGCCCGCAAATGGGTGGACCTTCAGTTCCAGTTTCAGAGGTGAATTCGGCACCTATTGCACCGCCATCACCGGGTTTTGGCAACCCTATCCCTGCTTATACTGCTCCGGCAGCTTACAACCGATACGGACCGCCAGCATACCATAACTATAACTATGCCGAGGCTGACCCATACCTAGTGGCAGCAAACTACCTTGCCCAAAATCCTGAGGGACCATATGGAACCCCTTGGGGAATAGGACATCCAGCTCGGGGGTATCAAGTACCTGCTCAGCCGCCGCCACAGTACCAGCCACCACGGTTTTCTCCACCAGAGCAGGAGGATCTCCGTCAAAGACTGGGCAGGGTTGAGCGAGACCTCCAGGGAGAGCGTAAGAAGAATGAAGGATTCATGAGTGGTTTGGCAAGTTTGCTGAAGGGAAAGAAGAAACGGGATCGTTAGATCCCAATATGTATTATTGTATTTCCTTGTTTAAATCAAGTCCCTACGTGGACATTTATTTATGTGTGTATGTAGTCCCTGCATGGACATCTATCTTTGTACTTAGTCCCTACGAGGACTTGTCTTTATTAGTCCCTGCGTGGACACTTATTTTAGCAAACAGTCCCTGCGAGGACTTGTATTGCCAGTATAGCTCCTGCGTGGGCAAGTGTTTCTGTGAAAAGTCCCGTTTAGGGCAAAATGTATTACTTTTAGTTTTAATGGAATGTAAGTTTATAAATTTCATCTGTGCCATATTATGCATAATTAAATTATATATGAAATAAATAAATCGGAATCATTCCTTTTAAAAATCTATCTGCCTATGTTATTTTAATTTAGGATCTTAAAGGTATAACCTAGCCTGCATGTCATTTTAAGACCTGGCCCAGATGGTAAAACTCGTTAAAAAAAATTCAAATCCCTGTTAACATCTGAAAACATGTTAACACTCCTGTCAGATATGATTCGTTAAAAACACACGTGTTATTATTATATATGGATCTTTTCAAAGATTCCAAACCCAACTAAATGATCTCTGAATCATGGGTTAAATCATTAATAAATATGATCAGTTCTTTTTACCATCCATTAGTAATGGAATGCCTACGGGCCCTTCTCATTTTCATATGTGACAAAAGACAGTATTAGTCTGTGACCTTGTCTGATAAAGGTAATGAACTTTGTTCAAACCTTCATGCTTTGATTCTCTGAAATCATAGCTTATAATCTAAATTGTCCCTGTGACTAGGCCTTATGTGCTAATAAAACTGTTATTGTTTTATAATTAGGATAAATTATATTAGAAATCCTAAATTTATGTGAGTAATAAATTAACCATATATGGTCTACGTTTACCACGGTTAATAAATTGCCATAAAAGACAATTTTATAATAAACTCACCAATAAATTGATGTCAATATGTAACAGTTCAAGCTACATGGCAGACTCAAATGAGGTCAACAGTCACCCAGGGAGAGAGCATGATAATGCCCGAGTAAATGTAGCGGGTGCAGAATTACAGGCAATGATAGATAATGCCGTTAATCGAGCTATGGATAGACAGCTCCATGAATCCGGTGGTACCCATGCAAGGACCCAATCTGCACCACACTCTAGAACACCCTCCAGGACCCACACTGCCCACAACAGTAATTCTCACCACTCATCAAACCAGAGGAGTGCTCCATCCCAAAGAGTCATACGGAATCAAGAACCCCGTAATAAGGGTTGCTCCTATAAGTACTTCGTATCGTGCAAACCCAGGGATTTTACTGGGGAAGAAGGAGCAGTAGATTGCATGACTTGGATGGACGAGATGGATACGGTTGTGGATATCAATGGTTGCAATGATAGGGATATTGTGAAATTCGTGTCACAGTCTTTCAAGGGGGAAGCATTAGCTTGGTGGAGATCTTTGATCCAAGCTACAGGGAAAGTCCCGTTATACAATATGACCTGGGAACAGTTCATGACACTAATCAAGGAAAATTTATGCCCTCAACACGAGGTTGAGAGAATTGAATCTGACTTCTTGTCGTTGGTCATGAGAAACCTAGACTGTCAGGCCTACCTTACCAGTTTCAACACTTTGTCAAGGTTGGTTCCATATTTGGTAACTCCGGAACCTAAACGTATAGCTTGATTCATTGGGGGTTTGGCCCCGGAGATCAAAGCAAGTGTGAAGGCCTCCAGACCAACTACTTTTCGGTCCGTAGCGGACATGTCATTGTCTCTTACCTTGGATGCGGTCAGGCTGAGATCGCAGAGGAACACTGATACTGAAAAGAGGAAGCGTGAGGATGACAACTCACGACGTTCAGACAAGAAGCAGAAGGGAAACAATGACCATAAGAAGGGGTCAGGATTTAGGAAGGATGGTCAGCAGTCGGGTGAAAAACCCAAATGTAAAATCTGCAAGAGGCAGCACTTTGGGAAGTGCAGGTTTGAATCGAATTCGAATTCACAATCGAAAGCTTTTGCATGTGGGTTGTGCAAGTCCAAGGAACACAAAACCTTGGATTGCAAAAAGATGAAGGATGCGACCTGCTACGGTTGTAATGAAAAAGGGCACATCAAGACCAATTGCCCAAAATACGCCAAAAAGCCTGAAGAGGCTAAGAAGACCAATGCTAGGGTCTTCAGGATGGATGCTAAGGAAGCCGTCAAGGACGACAATGTGATAACAGGTACCTTTCTCGTAAATGATGTTTATGCGAGAGTATTATTTGATTCAGGCACTGATAAGTCGTTCGTAGATAATAAGTTTTGTGAATTGTTGAAATTACCTGTTAAGACTTTAAGTGTGAAGTATGAAGTGGAACTAGCAGATGGTACTTTAGAAACCGCCTCAACCTTATTAGATGGGTGTTTCATATCCATTAAGAACCACTCTTTTCCTTTGTCCCTACTTCCTTTAAAACTAGCCGGTTTTGACATAGTTTTAGGCAAGGACTGGTTATCTCATAACCAGGCCCAGATTATTTGCAATAAGAAGCAAGTGATGATCAAGACTCCGTCTGGTGAATCACTTACTATTCAGGGAGATACCCAGTATGGGCTACCCGAGAAAATGTCTATACTCAAGGACTCTAAGTGTTTGAAGAAGGGTTGTGTCATCTACATGGCACAAGTGATTATTGATGAGCCGAAGCCCAAGATTGGGGATATCCCCGTCATTTCTGAATACCCCGAAGTTTTTCCAGAAGAACTACCTAGTTTGCCACCAGATAGGCAAGTAGAATTCAGAATTGACATTATTCCTGGATCAGCACCGGTAGCAAGGGCGCCTTATAGGTTGGCACCAACAGAGATGAAGGAATTGAGAACGCAGCTAGATGATTTGCTAGACAAAGGTTTCATCAAACCTAGTTCGTCTCCTTGGGGAGCACCAGTTTTATTTGTCAAGAAGAAGGATGGATCGATGCGTCTGTGCATCGACTACCATGAGCTTAATAAGGTTACTATCAAGAATAGGTATCCTTTGCCCAGAATCGACGATCTGTTTGATCAACTTCAAGGGGCAAGTTTCTTCTCGAAGATTGACCTGAGGTCAGGCTACCACAATTGAAGGTTAGAGATGAAGACGTGCACAAAACAGCATTTAGGACTCGTTATGGTCATTACGAGTTCCTAGTGATGCCTTTTGGGCTCACTAATGCACCGGCCGCGTTCATGGATCTCATGAATCGCGTTTGCAAGCCGCACTTAGATAAATTCGTCATCGTCTTCATCGATGACATTCTCATCTACTCAAAGAACCAAGCTGACCATGAGAAGCAACTTCACTGCATTTTAGAACTACTTCATAAAGAAAAGCTCTATGCCAAGTTCTCGAAGTGTGAATTCTGGCTTTGGGAAGTCCAATTTCTTGGACATGTTGTTAGTGAGCGTGGTATCCAAGTAGATCCCGCTAAAGTTGAAGCTGTCATGAATTGGCATGAGCCAAAGACGCCTACAGAAATACGTAGCTTCCTAGGTTTGGCAGGATACTATAGGCGATTCATTGAAAACTTCTCAAGGATTGCTGCACCCCTGACTTCGCTGACGCGTAAGAAGATTAAGTTTGACTGGGGTCCTAAGCAGCAGGAATCCTTCGATATTCTGAAACAAAAGTTGAGCAATGCTCCAGTACTGACATTGCCTGATGGAATAGAGGAGTTTGTAGTTTATTGTGATGCATCACACACCAGGATGGGATGTGTGCTTATGCAGAAAGGCAAAGTCATTGCCTATGCTTCACGCCAGTTAAAGGTGCACGAAAAGAATTACACCACCCATGACTTGGAATTGGGTGCCGTTGTATTCGCACTAAAACTGTGGAGGCACTACTTATATGGAATCAAATGTGTGATCTATTCTGATCACAAGAGCCTTCAACATCTGTTCAATTAGAAGGACTTGAACATGAGGCAACGCCGATGGATGGAAACTCTGAATGATTACGATTGTGAAATAAGATACCATCCCGGCAAGGCGAATGTAGTCGCCGATGCCTTGAGTCGGAAGGAGAAGGTGAAACCCATCCGAATCAATGCCAAGCGCATGGAAATAAAGAACAATTTGATTGAAAGGTTGTTAACTGCACAGAGGGAAGCTGTGTTGGAAGCTAACTATCCTAGCGAAAAGCTAGGGGTAACTGAGGAGCAGTTAACACTTAGCAAGGACGGAATACTAAGATTGAATGGACGAATATGGGTTCCAATTTATGGGGGACTTCGAGATGTTATCCTCCAGGAAGCTCATAGTTCCAAATACTCCGTTCATCCTGGAGCTGATAAGATGTACCAGGATCTAAGGGCGAATTATTGGTGGATAGGCTTGAAAAAGTCTGTAGCTACCTATGTAGCTAAATGTTTGACCTGTGCGCAAGTCAAAGCAGAACATCAAAAGCCGTCAGGTTTGCTACAACAGCCTGAACTTCCCACATGGAAATGGGAGATGGTGACGATGGATTTCATCACCAAGCTGCCAAAAACAAGGAAAGGCAATGATACAATATGGGTCATAGTGGATAGACTGACTAAGTCAGCACATTTCTTACCCATAAAGGAGACTTATAGCTCCGACATGTTAGCCCAATTATACGTGGATAAGATTGTAGCCTTACATGGCATACCTGTGTCTATTATCTCTGACCGAGATACTAGATACACGTCACATTTTTGGAAGAGTTTCCAACAATCTTTGGGCACACGTTTGAATTTTAGTACGGCTTATCATCCTCAGACTGACGGTCAGAGAGAGCGTACTATTCAAACGTTGGAAGACATGCTACGTGCATGTGCGATCAATTTGGGTGGTAGTTGGGATAAGAACTTACCATTAATCGAATTCTCCTACAACAATAGCTACCACACCAGCATCAAGGCTGCGCCTTTCGAGGCATTATATGGTAGAAAGTGTAGATCGCCCGTGTGTTGGGCGGAAGTTGGAGAAGTCCAGTTATCAGGACCAGAGATCGTGTTCGAAACGACGGACAAGATTGTCCAGATTCGAGACCATCTCAAAGCTGCCTGGGATAGGCAGAAGAGTTACGCTGATCCAAATCGTAAGGATTTTCACTTCGAAGTAGGTGACAAAGTCCTACTTAAAGTGTCACCCTGGAAGGGGGTGATGCGATTTGGTAAGAAAGGCAAGCTAAGCCCGAGATACATAGGACCTTTCGAAGTTATCGAACGTGTCGGGTCAGTTGCCTATAAGTTGAACTTACCTGAAGAGCTCAGTAGTATACACAATGTATTCCACATCTGCAATCTGAAGAAGTGTTTCGCTGACGAATCACTGGTCATACCCCATACAGATGTGCATATAGATGAGAGCTTGAAATTTGTGGAAAGACCATTGTCGATCGAGGATCGACAGGTTAAGAAGCTTCGAAGGAAGCATGTACTGATTGTAAAGGTCAAATGGGATGCCCGTAGGGGTCCCGAGTATACGTGGGAGGTTGAGTCCACGATGAAAGAAAAGTACCCTTATCTATTTCAGTAAATCTCTAGGTCGAGATTTCTTTTAAGGGGGTGAGGATGTAACACCTCGAAAAATTTACGTCCTATGATGTGTTGACACGTGTCATAGGTTTGAACGTGTGAAAGAATGTTCTTGAAGGACTAAAGTTGACAAGCAATGAAACTGTGTAAATATAAGGGTTCAAAGTGTCGACAATGAATAAAGATACTTTACAATAACCCTACATGATGTTTATAACCTTAAACGAATGGATCATGGATCATACGAAACGAATTGTGAAAGAAAGTGAGAGATTACAAACTACAGGGGTTAAATGTGTCAACATGTTAAGATATACCTCTGAGTGACCTTTTAGCAAACCTGAAGCCTTGTAACGATTAAATATGCTCACTAGAATATACCATAAAAATTTCACCAAGTTTCGTTACCGTATGAGAAAGTTATGATAAAATTCGTGTGTGAGGGTTAGAATCGTTAACATGGAAAGTTAGGGCTTTTCGGGTGATCACAAAGTTACCCGAGGACTTAACAAAGATGGTATAAGCCCTAAAGCCCCCATATGTCAATATTAAGGGTTTAAGATGCAAGAAATGTAGTGAAAATGACCTTTCGGGGGACCAGGGATCAAAAGTGCAAAAATATGGAGCCTAATGAATTGTTGCGCACCGCAACAAATAATTGTTACGGTGCGCAAGCAGTGCCCAGCGACAGAAAAACCCACAGGTGGCTGTTATCATCTTGTAACCGACTTTAATTGCAAGTTTTCGATTCTATGGGCTTGCTATAGTGGTATATAGCCTATAGATGACACATGTATTCATCCTTGATCAATTGTAGACTCATTTGTCATCAATCAAAGGAGTTTGGATCAATTTATAAAGTTCCTAATGTTGACAACTTTGAACATTCATTCCATACTTCATCTCTGAGCATTTCTGGAACTCAAGATCATCTTCCAAGCTTTCCAAATCGTTCCTAAGACTTGTGTAAGTATGTTTAACCCTTCTTAATCAAGTTATGCTTAGTTTATAGCCAAGAAATCAAACCGTCGTAACTACGGTTTGACTTATCGATAAAACACAAATGCTCCAGGGTTTTGTCGAATCGAAAGTTGTTATAAGTTGGTAATCATGTGGGCTTTAAACCCTTAAAAGGGCACCCACTGATTCCAATCCTAACTAGGTCGATTGTCGAGTCAATGGTAATTAGAAAAAGTCAACAGAATTGTTATTTTCGATTTAACGCATGATTAACGATGTAAAAGGCGTATCACCTATTTTATCATTCTTATAACCTGATAATAAGTATGAAAACTTGTCTACGCTTGTTTGATTCGACAACTTTCTGTTTTGAACCGATTCGGAACCGAAAGACGCAAAAGTTTGACTTTTGCTTTGACTTCAGTTCTGACCCGGTTTTGATAGATTTAGACATGCCTTAAAGTTCCATTAGGACCTAGCTACATGTGTGTATAACCCTCTGCGTTTATACCACATAAATCCTTAATTGTCCGACGTTTCCGTTAATCGCCTAAATATTGACCGTAATGCCCTTATGACCATAAAACAAGAATTTTGGAAATATGAAAGTAAAATAATCTTAGTTACTGATTATTAAACATGTCTGTAAATTTTTACATCAGTTGGACATATAGATTAGGAGTTATGCTCAATGACGTAATTAGAACGCTTCTTAGTGATTTAACGGCGTCATTAGCGTAAAGCCTATCTAAACCCCATTTTTGACACCAAACCTTTTACCCACTGATGTAATATAATATTTTGAGATTTTTGAAGATTTTTAATTATTTTTAAACTGATCATAAGCTAGGATTAGTGCCTTAATTCGGTTAATACCGAATATACCCTTTTCGGCCATAAAATGAGTTTTACAAATCCTTTTGATGCCAATCCAATTGCTACTGATTTTAAATATTAAATGGAGTGTTTTGAACCTATTTAACTGATCAGGAAACTCAGAATCCTATTTTAACCCATACGTCGCTTAAAACGGCTTTATACGTGTATTATACGCATAGTTAGGGTTTAAAACTATTTTGGCATATAAGACTTATAACCAAATATTATAACCTGTTAAAATAAACCATTTTACTGATTTAATCAGACCCGGATCACAGAAGATAAATTAATTCCTTTTATAATCTTTAAAATGACCAAAATACCCCTACGGGGCTTAATTTGAGATTAAACTCGTTTTGGGCATAACGGAAGGTATCCTACTGATATCACAACATATTTAAGGCATGTTAACTTAGGAAACCTGTTTAGGACTCTTATGGTTAACCGTTACGCTTCATACGCGTTCGGTTCGGTTTATGTAACTAGTTTACATAAATTAGCCGAAACGGGTCAAACCTTATCGGTTTTATCTCAAAATCCAGAATGTGTATAATATACCCATATTAATCAAGTCTTCAAACTAGTTAGGTCTAAATCACATTCTATCCGGTCTTCGCTTAATCGTGCGTACGAACCGTATCTTTAAAACTAACCGGTCTAAGCTTAAGCTTAACTAAAGACCCGTTAGGATCCTAATAGGTTATTATAAACCTTCGTTCCAGATTAGGAGAACCAGTAAAAGATACTTGCACTTGCTGATTTTGATCTATACTTGCTCAGGTAAATACTTTTAACTTATTTCCCTATACGGGCTTGGGGTACGGTATATAAAATACCGCTTGGTCGGACATTGAATCTTTAATTGTATGATGGTTAAAGTATTGAGATGTTTCGTTTAAATTTTTTTGTTTGCTTAAAGCCTTTGGGGGTTAATGACCGTGTCCCGGATATCCCTGGCATCATTTTACGAAATGGCCACGACCTTAGCACTCAGGTGTAGGCGTACACCTGTCAGTGTCTCATTTAAATAAAGTGGTGTGTCTATTGATCTTTAACCCGGATCGATCTGGGCTACTGAACGCATAAGGAACATGTAAATCCTTTACAAGTTTATATATTTAAATAAGCATCCCAAGTTATAAAATATTATTTGTGCCTTGTGCCTTAAATGCATTTTCTTAAACTCTTTTCAAAATGAGTCGGTTGATTGTATTTACCAGTGTAAACTGACGTATTTTTCTTAAAAAGGTTAAGTGCAGGTACTACACGTAATAGGCTGGCTTGTCTCCTAGCATCCACAATAAGTCTCGCAAGCTTGGATGTCATAGACTGTTGAACATTGTTTCCTTTTATTTTTTATCTACCTGTGGATTTATATTCGACTACTTGTGATACTTAATATTACAATATCGTTTGGTTGAAATGAATCTATACTTTGCTTTCGCTGTGCATTTAAATATTGTGTTGTTTGACTATTATGTTGCCAACCACGTCACGATACTCCCCTACCGGGCCCACCGGTAACACGTGGAAATTCGGGGTGTGACACTTTCCAACGGCTTTATTCGAGGCAAGGTGGACGCCACTCTTTTCACAAAGGAGGTCGCTGGACACTTACTGATCATTCAGATTTATGTTGATGACATAATTTTCTGGTCAACAAACGAGGAACTCTGCAAAGAATTCGAACAAGTAATGAAGCAGAAGTTCAAGATGTCGTCGATGGGTGAGATGAAGTTTTTCCTAGGGCTTCAAGTCGATCAAATGCCAGAGGGAACCATCATACATCAAACGAAGTATGTTTACGACGTTCTGGAGAAATTTGGGATGTTGGAGACTACACAAATGGCCACCCCATTAGCAACTAATCACGGTATCAACCCTGATCTCACCAGAGAGAAGGTCGACGACACGCTGTACCATTCGATGATTGGTTCGCTGATGTACCTGATTGCATCCAGACCCGACATCATGTACCCGACATGCCTCGCGGCCCGATATCAGTCTAGACCTAGAGCTTCACACATGTCTATCGTCAAAAGGATTATACGCTACCTGAGAGGAACCCCAAGCCTGGGGTTGTGGTATCCCAAAGACGGTGACTTCAAACCTAAAGGATTCTCAGACTCAGATTTCGGATGCTACAAGAACAATGCAAAGTCAACAACTGTAGGATGCCAATTCTTCGGACCACGCCTGGTCACTTGGCAGTGTAAGAAGCAGACGGCCGTTGCTCTTTCAACGTGTGAAGCAGAATACGTGTCAGCCAGCAGCTGCTGCTCGTAGATTCTGTGGATCCAACAGCAAATGCGAGATTACGGTTTGCAATTTCTTACTTCTCTTATTTTTGTTGGCAACAAGTTAGCAATCAACATAACTAAAAACCTGGTACATCACGCTAAAACTAAACATATCGAAATTCGACAACACTTCATCCGTGATTGCTACGAGAAGAAGTTGATTCGAATAGAAAAGATCCACACCGACAAACAAAAGGCAGATTTACATACTAAACCATTCGATAAGTCACACTTTCAATACTTATTAAAACTGAATGGTATGAAACTTTTTTCGTCAGGGGAAGCTATAATTGGCGTTGATGAGAAAACCACAGCAGAGGACGTCGAGAAGCAATCTGCTATGGTTTGTCGCATTTTTAGTTGTTTTGGTATTTAGGGTGTAACACCTGTGCCTCCACGGCCATCAAACAAATACCAAACCAATGAAATATTGTATTTCATACTTGGGATTTGTAAAAATATGTGTATCGTTTGCACATATCGACTCTTGTTCGATTTCAAGCTTTAAATCGCTTTCTGGAGGGTTATACGCGCTCTGATGTGTAGATATAACCAGTTTAATCCAACAAACACTCCGGAATAGTGAAATAGGCTTAACATACCTTAAATAACCTTTACATAACTTAGTTATAAGTTTTGGAAGGTTTGGTGTGGTGAAATCAAAGTTTAATCGCTTACAGGGACTAAAGTTGACAAACTGCGAAAGTATGCCAATTTGAACTGTAACAGACCTTCCGGAACATGAACATAAGTTAAACATACCATAAATATCCTTTACATAGCTTAGAAATAGGCTTTGAGGTGTTCGGTATGCTAAAATAAACTTTTGTGTCATTCAGGGACTAAAAGCGCCAAAAAGTGCACAAGTTCGCATTTTTACGCATAACTTACGTTCTGAATACATCCGGACATCCAAAAATTTATATAAGCATGACTATATTATATTTTAGTGTTCGCCATAAGAAAAATCCATTCGTCGCGTCATTTGGATCGTTTTTCGCGCTTGTGCGCATTCCGTCGTAATTAAGCGAACATCGCGTTCGTACGACTAAACGAACCGACATCCGAGATATTTTTGAACACATTTTAAGTTCCCTATACTTTAACTTCATTTTAGAGCTTTGAAATGGGGTTAACGGGCCTTAAACGTGTCAAAAATGGCCTAAATACAGTTCAGGGACCAAATGTGTAATTCTGCCAAACTTTGGCTAGCGGTGCACTACACTTTTAGTGTAGCGGTGCGCTAGCCAAGTCCAGACCAGATGCAGAGTTTCTAACAGCCTGTTTTCACATGTTTGATCCTCCACCACATGTTCTAAAATGCTTAGTCATGAAGATAAGGATGGCATTTAACTTCCATAAGGTTCCGACAAGTGTACGGGTTGGATTAAGGCACGGTTTCCTTGAAACGATCTTAACGGTTACCCGAAAACTATAAATACCCCACCCCCCATTACTCCAAATGCACAAGAATTCTGATTTGAGGAGCTCTAAGTTGAAACCATTGTTTCATACCTGAGATTCTTGAATCGGGATTAGCATTCGGGGACCCTGGGTAAGTATTCTTTCGTTCTTTTCCTTATTTTACTGCTTTTCGAGTCAGAAAGTCAAACTTTGTTTGACTTTCAGCGTTGACCAGTAATGGTCAATGCGAAGTTCGTTTGAACTTCGCAACGTGAGTGTAATCACGTTGGTCATAGTCCCTTGGGACTATGCCCACTGATTACCACGTTGTCTAGGGTCGTAGGGTAGGCGATCTAATAAATCGCCTATACCTTCGAACTCGACCCATTTGGTCGATCATTAGGATCCGACCAAATACATTAGGTGACCATAGTAGGTAGGGAATAACCTTCCGAGGTTATACCCTATGGTCACATCGTTTAAGTAGTTGTATGATAGGTAGTTTATATGCCATAGGTAAATTACCAGAATACCCTTTTCATGTATAATTGGTAATTAAGCATATGTAACCTAAACCTTTGTCACATAACTGATTATGTAACATGTTTAGGCATATTCTACTTGTCATAGGACTAGTTAGGCGGTCCGAACGCGTTTCACGCGCACGACGCGTTAAAGTAGCATAAGCTACCTTAATGGGTCGCGATGGGTCGAAAGCAATTAGGTTAGGTTTCATGTAGTATGTAGGCCTTGTTAAACCATATCATATGAGTTCTAATACTCATTTGGTTTACCAAGCCTCATTCTATCCGATCTCCCGATTTAAGTCCGGTTTAATTATATAGTTTTAGATTGCCGACTGATTCCGTGCTCTCTCTAGCTTTGTTTGGTTGTTGTTCAAGACCTCCAAGCATTCTCAGGCGAGTACATTCTTCCCCTATTTTACTGTTTTCAATTGTTTTGGGGTGACTCATATGTGCTAAATGTTTTCGATGTTATAACGATGGTTTCAAAAACAATTAAGGCGATTTATACAAAACTAACAACGATTTCATAAAGTGAACAAACTTGTTGGTTGTAGTTACATAACAAATGACATTCATTAGCAATGATCAAGCCGACCAGTATTAGGTTATGGTACCATAGGATCTGACAAATCCCGTTATTTACTACACCCGTGGTTATGTGTGGGTATGGTAGGTAGCGACTGAATCTGTAATTGTTAACTTACCCTATGGAGGTTTGTTAATACGAAAACGAGAAGCGACGAGTGATGAGTCACGAAGGTTTGAATGTTATTAGCGAGACGATCATATAAGTAGTTTCACGACCTAAAACGAATTAAACGATTTACGATTGGTTTTCATACGATGTTTTAACGATTGGGTAACGATTGGGTTTCACACGATGTTTTAACGATTGGGTTTCACACGATGTTTTAACGATTGGGTAAACGATTGGTTTCAAAGCGATATACGATATTATTCATTTATACATATTACACGATTTACATTTGGGCATGAACATTACTTTGGTGGTTTGGTTTGGATTAAGTGATTAAGTAACAATGCGTGTGGAATATGATACAAGCATGGTGGATACGCCGCTGGTACTTCCTATATATAAGTGTTTGTATGGTATTACATATTGTATCGTTATTTGAATCATTTCAGTTTGAGACATAGAACATTTTATACAAGTAACATACTTTTCACAAGACATTTATTTACAAACAACTTATCTTATACAAACTCATTTTACATGGTTATTCATTTAATCATGCATTATTCTCTTATTTATACATATCACCTGAACTTATCATTATTTTTCAAATAATTTACTAAAACAAATGTTTTTGGGTTAAGAGTCATGGCTACGAGGTTTTACAAATTATAACCCGCTTGATTTGAGTTGGTTAATTAAGTTGCAATATTATACTCTTTTCAAAACAAGGTTTTTAAATAAAGTATTGCAACGTCTAAACTAGCCATGATTTCGACACTCCTACAAAACCTATGTACTCGCCAGCATTTCTTTGCTGACCTCGTTTTCACATATGTTTCAGGTATTGTTGAATGATATCGATTGATAAGATGCATGCTCACATAGGACTGGACAAGGCCTTAGTGACTCAATAACAATGATAGACTATGTTTAAATAGTGTATTTAGATTTCAAGACGATGTAATTATTCAATGTTTAATAAAACGAAACACTTTTTGGTATCCATGGTTATGAAACATTAATTCTGTTGCAACACGCCCCGATGTTTCCGCCGCGATTTGTTGTTTTACGCGGTCGGGGTGTGACAGAAAAGATGGTATCAGAGCCAATGGTTATAGGGAATTAGGTTATTAGTAATGCTTTGACCTAGTCTATAACCTTCTTAGGACCCTAACGCGAGTTTACTTGCGTTTAGTCATAAAACAATACCGTCACCTATCCTTAGGTGACGACCACAACAAGAACATAAATTTCAAAACCGCTTTGAAAACTAATCATCTGTTCTAGGATGATTGATTACTAGGTTTTGAACTCTCTATTGTAAGGTTTTGAACTCTCTATTATATGGTTTTGAACCCTTTTGAGTTTTCAAAATCTCGTCAAGGTTTTGGGTTTTAAATAATGTGAACACGTGCAAACTGGAAGGGTGAATGCCTGTATTCTGGGTTTTCTGTCTAGGCAAGCACTTCGTATACATCTCATCAGACGCGAGACCAGTTGTGCTTACCTGGGAATTCTTGGGATGAGTGTTCACTTATAGGCGAGCATGTCTTCGCGATACATTATTTTTGACCCATTTACTTTGATCAGTCCCCGTTTCATTTGTTTGCCTTAGGTAACAAACAAATGATCGCAATCTTCATGCGTTATCATTCTGTTTTGATTGTCCAATAATCTTTCACCTGTTTCTCCCTATGCCTTTCTTTTTCTTCAAGAATGTCTCTTCATCACGATGACGCCCAGATATCTGAGCAAGCAGCCAAAATTCGCTCAGCGAATAGGCGAAGTAGTCCTGAAGACTGTTGAATTAGCTACTGCCATGTATCATCTCCAGGATGAAGCCACTCAAGAGTCACCAAGACAGGCAGGACCTAGTCAGGTGACAGCACCATCAGCCAAGAAACCAATCGAGGAATCAAAGACCATGGATGAACGATCCCCTAAGAAGTCAAAGAAGCGAAAGGCTTCTCAGAACTTCGCCATGGTCGCTCACAATGGTAAAGCAGTCCCCAACCAACCAGCTCAACCCCCTGCTAGGAGTGTATGGCTTTTCCTATGATACCTACATCAAGAAACTATGTACCTTACAAACTACTCTTGTGATTTCTTTCTTTCAAATGATCGCTCATGATTCCCTCGAAAAATTTTAAGTACTCGTTTCATTCCAAGAGACGAAGTACAAGAAATAAAGGGACATTATGAGTAATCATGCTTCTGCACATCTGTGCCTTTGAATCCTTGGTTAGATAACTAAGGATATTTTCAAATCTCATACCCATTACGTTTTGATTTTTCAACATACACAGTACCAGTATTTCAAAACAATCTTCATGATCTCAAAACATTTCATATAGTTTGAAAACAATTTTTCTAGATGCATTGTCTATGTTATTTCAAAAACATTGGCCATGTTATCAAAACCAACCTTTCTAATTTCAAAATATTTCATATAGTCTGAAGACAATATTAACACAATACATTTTCTGATCAAGTGCATGATTTCGAAAAGCATCATTCATGTCTTTCAAAAACCTTATACATAATTTCAAAATTTAATCTCGCATGATTTTAAAACATTTTTGTAAATATATCTACCTAATACACCTACTTTATGATTTCAAAAAGTATTATATATAAGGTTTCAAAAACGTTAAACACATTTTTCTTAAAAGAACCCCATGCATAGTTTTCAAAAATATTTTCCTCATACATTGACTTAACCTTCAAAATTCTGCTTCATATGTCGCCTTGACATATCAAGCATCTCAACTTCATAAGCATTTTACATCATGTTTTGACCTAAGCACATTCAGTGCAAGGTTTCAAAACATCTTCAACTTCTAAAATTCATATGGGATCTTTTTACCTTTACAATTAGATCCTTGTGGATGATTATCATTCAAATCAGAGTCCTTAATCGGATTCCTTATGTACCTTAATTCGAACACTTCGGTTCCTAGTAATCGAAATCGAATTTTCTTTTTGAATCTTTCTATCTTTATAGTTGGATTCTTGATAACGTTTAAAGTACCAAATGAAATCCACGGAATGGATTCCTAGTGTGCTTTAAATGAATGTACGCAATTTACAAGACAAATTAACAAACAATTTTGTGGTTATGTGACTATGTGTTTACTCATCTTATGTTTTCTTTTATGCATTTTTGGTGTTTTTACTACTCTGGATATTCTGTATCCAAATCCTTGCAGGATCTTTCATATCTGCATATGAGGGATTCGTAGCAGGATATTCAAAAGGTACTACCTTTAATCCTTAAGTGGGCTTCTATGAAATAGTTAAGACCCTTGGATTATATAGTACCACTCCATGATTCATAAGAGACCCTTTAGTGGTCTAGTCAAAAAGATTGATTCACAATTTGGTTAAAAAAAAAATGACATCTAGTGATGTAGCTGAACAGACTCCTTGATAGTCTATTTAAATCATTTATTGATTTAGTCTAAAGGACTCTATGGCGGTCTAAGTCACGCTCATCACAGGATTTTTCATTTGGTTTTACCCTACACATTATAAAATAGACTGTGTGAATTGTGCAAGGAATTCTCTAATTATGTATGCGCACATAATTATGAAATTTAGTGCACAGAAATCCAGTAAGATTTATTATGTGAAAGAACCGATAGCGACAACAATAACAAAATAATAACGATGTAATGGAGGCATGGTGGACGCACCAATGACGCTTCATATACTTGTATATAAGTGTCCCTCTTACATTGAAAGCATAATGTTATTAAGGTTACTAGAAGTTCAGAACCTTAACCAATGTTGTTCGATCTTTTCAACTCCATGTTTTTAAGCTCTCACAAGTTTCCTCTAAATTTCGGGACGAAATTTCCTAAAGTAGGGGAGACTGTAACACCTGTGCCTCCACGGCCATCAAACAAATACCAAACCAATGAAATATTGTATTTCATACTTGGGATTTGTAAAAATATGTGTATCGTTTGCACATATCGACTCTTGTTCGATTTCAAGCTTTAAATCGCTTTCTGGAGGGTTATACGCGCTCTGATGTGTAGATATAACCAGTTTAATCCAACAAACACTCCGGAATAGTGAAATAGGCTTAACATACCTTAAATAACCTTTACATAACTTAGTTATAAGTTTTGGAAGGTTTGGTGTGGTGAAATCAAAGTTTAATCGCTTACAGGGACTAAAGTTGACAAACTGCGAAAGTATGCCAATTTGAACTGTAACAGACCTTCCGGAACATGAACATAAGTTAAACATACCATAAATATCCTTTACATAGCTTAGAAATAGGCTTTGAGGTGTTCGGTATACTAAAATAAACTTTTGTGTCATTCAGGGACTAAAAGCGCCAAAAAGTGCACAAGTTCGCATTTTTACGCATAACTTACGTTCTGAATACATCCGGACATCCAAAAATTTATATAAGCATGACTATATTATATTTTAGTGTTCGCCATAAGAAAAATCCATTCGTCGCGTCATTTGGATCGTTTTTCGCGCTTGTGCGCATTCCGTCGTAATTAAGCGAACATCGCGTTCGTACGACTAAACGAACTGACATCCGAGATATTTTTGAACACATTTTAAGTTCCCTATACTTTAACTTCATTTTAGAGCTTTGAAATGGGGTTAACGGGCCTTAAACGTGTCAAAAATGGCCTAAATACAGTTCAGGGACCAAATGTGTAATTCTGCCAAACTTTGGCTAGCGGTGCGCTACACTTTTAGTGTAGCGGTGCGCTAGCCAAGTCCAGACCAGATGCAGAGTTTCTAACAGCCTGTTTGCACATGTTTGATCCTCCACCACATGTTCTAAAATGCTTAGTCATGAAGATAAGGATGGCATTTAGCTTCCATAAGGTTCCGACAAGTGTACGGGTTGGATTAAGGCACGGTTTCCTTGAAACGATCTTAACGGTTACCCGAAAACTATAAATACCCCACCCCCCATTACTCCAAATGCACAAGAATTCTGATTTGAGGAGCTCTAAGTTGAAACCATTGTTTCATACCTGAGATTCTTGAATCGGGATTAGCATTCGGGGACCCTGGGTAAGTATTCTTTCGTTCTTTTCCTTATTTTACTGCTTTTCGAGTCAGAAAGTCAAACTTTGTTTGACTTTCAGCGTTGACCAGTAATGGTCAATGCGAAGTTCGTTTGAACTTCGCAACGTGAGTGTAATCACGTTGGTCATAGTCCCTTGGGACTATGCCCACTGATTACCACGTTGTCTAGGGTCGTAGGGTAGGCGATCTAATAAATCGCCTATACCTTCGAACTCGACCCATTTGGTCGATCATTAGGATCCGACCAAATACATTAGGTGACCATAGTAGGTAGGGAATAACCTTCCGAGGTTATACCCTATGGTCACATCGTTTAAGTAGTTGTATGATAGGTAGTTTATATGCCATAGGTAAATTACCAGAATACCCTTTTCATGTATAATTGGTAATTAAGCATATGTAACCTAAACCTTTGTCACATAACTGATTATGTAACATGTTTAGGCATATTCTACTTGTCATAGGACTAGTTAGGCGGTCCGAACGCGTTTCACGCGCACGACGCGTTAAAGTAGCATAAGCTACCTTAATGGGTCGCGATGGGTCGAAAGCAATTAGGTTAGGTTTCATGTAGTATGTAGGCCTTGTTAAACCATATCATATGAGTTCTAATACTCATTTGGTTTACCAAGCCTCATTCTATCCGATCTCCCGATTTAAGTCCGGTTTAATTATATAGTTTTAGATTGCCGACTGATTCCGTGCTCTCTCTAGCTTTGTTTGGTTGTTGTTCAAGACCTCCAAGCATTCTCAGGCGAGTACATTCTTCCCCTATTTTACTGTTTTCAATTGTTTTGGGGTGACTCATATGTGCTAAATGTTTTCGATGTTATAACGATGGTTTCAAAAACAATTAAGGCGATTTATACAAAACTAACAACGATTTCATAAAGTGAACAAACTTGTTGGTTGTAGTTACATAACAAATGACATTCATTAGCAATGATCAAGCCGACCAGTATTAGGTTATGGTACCATAGGATCTGACAAATCCCGTTATTTACTACACCCGTGGTTATGTGTGGGTATGGTAGGTAGCGACTGAATCTGTAATTGTTAACCTACCCTATGGAGGTTTGTTAATACGAAAACGAGAAGCGACGAGTGATGAGTCACGAAGGTTTGAATGTTATTAGCGAGACGATCATATAAGTAGTTTCACGACCTAAAACGAATTAAACGATTTACGATTGGTTTTCATACGATGTTTTAACGATTGGGTAACGATTGGGTTTCACACGATGTTTTAACGATTGGGTAACGATTGGGTTTCACACGATGTTTTAACGATTGGGTAAACGATTGGTTTCAAAGCGATATACGATATTATTCATTTATACATATTACACGATTTACATTTGGGCATGAACATTACTTTGGTGGTTTGGTTTGGTTTGGATTAAGTGATTAAGTAACAATGCGTGTGGAATATGATACAAGCATGGTGGATACGCCGCTGGTACTTCCTATATATAAGTGTTTGTATGGTATTACATATTGTATCGTTATTTGAATCATTTCAGTTTGAGACATAGAACATTTTATACAAGTAACATACTTTTCACAAGACATTTATTTACAAACAACTTATCTTATACAAACTCATTTTACATGGTTATTCATTTAATCATGCATTATTCTCTTATTTATACATATCACCTGAACTTATCATTATTTTTCAAATAATTTACTAAAACAAATGTTTTTGGGTTAAGAGTCATGGCTACGAGGTTTTACAAATTATAACCCGCTTGATTTGAGTTGGTTAATTAAGTTGCAATATTATACTCTTTTCAAAACAAGGTTTTTAAATAAAGTATTGCAACGTCTAAACTAGCCATGATTTCGACACTCCTACAAAACCCATGTACTCGCCAGCATTTCTTTGCTGACCTCGTTTTCACATATGTTTCAGGTATTGTTGAATGATATCGATTGATAAGATGCATGCTCACATAGGACTGGACAAGGCCTTAGTGACTCAATAACAATGATAGACTATGTTTAAATAGTGTATTTAGATTTCAAGACGATGTAATTATTCAATGTTTAATAAAACGAAACACTTTTTGGTATCCATGGTTATGAAACATTAATTCTGTTGCAACACGCCCCGATGTTTCCGCCGCGATTTGTTGTTTTACGCGGTCGGGGTGTGACATAGGGGGAGATAGTATATTTTAGAAAATACAAAAACATTAAAAAATGCAAAAATACAAAAACAATAGAAAATTTTCAAAATGTAAAAAACATTACAAAAATCCAAAAAGAGTTTGTGTAAAAAGAGGAAATGATAGTACATCAGCTAGACTGTCATGGTACGCTAAAGATTTGGAAAGTTTAAAAGCGTTAAAAGGTCTCAGTGATGATATGCCGATAGGTTTTTACACATTTAGTAGACTTTTTCGGGATATAAACATAAAAAAACATATCTTGCGTATTTCATGGGGAACATCTCTCAGATATATAGGTAACCCCTAAAATCTTGTTTGAAGGATTACCTGTTTCTGACATACTAGGTCTATATACTTAGTGATATCTGGGGTATTATACCTGGACTTCTGATTTTGTGGAAGCAATAGCCTAGTCCTCGTATAATACTCTACAGGCTTTAATTCTTAAAGCCTCCCCTCAGCATAAATTGATAAACATTGAAAAATGTGAATCAAGTGTTGTTGAAGAAAAGATCCCTAAGTGGGACACACCTTAAATACGAGCCATCATCTCTTTGTCTGAATGGAAGTTCTAACCTGAGCTCTCATGGTCTCACACTACCCCAATACAGATATCATTATGGTATGTTCACCTATAAGACTGAATATAGGGATCCGGATACGAGAGTATATTCTGAGGTGAGACACGCGAATAAGTTAAGTTCTTAATATACCTAATCTGTATCCTGGATAAGTTGAAGTCTTTGTGAGAATTTAAAATGGATCAGTATATCGACAATCTAAGTGAACTGTTTAAAACTTAGTGCGAAATTAAGCTCAACGGTATATGTGACATGTCAAAAGCTGATATGATCCTCTAACACGCTCACCAAAAATAAGTTTGTAAATAGTTTACGTTTATTATTTTTAGCTTAAAAATCCAAAAAGAATGTGTTTTAGCTTAAACTTTCTTAAAATCCAAAAAAGATTTTATTTTCTGCTTTAGCTTACGACAAACCATGGTGGAAAGCTGATCTTCAAAATCTTGCATGCGATGCAGAAAGTTTTTGGCTGAACGACTGGGTTGAGAGCTAATCAAAATGTTTGAAAATATTCAAAGTCAAACAACTTCATTAAGTTGACACTTGTACATTTTCAAAAAAAAGTTGAAAAAGATTGAATGAAATGTCAGTTGGTTCGTATCGGGTCAACCAAGGTCATTAACTTGGACTTGGTAGGCAAATTGAGTAACCAAGGTCATTAATTTGGACTTAAGTACTTGAGTGGATATCTAAAATTGATCAAATCTGATAAAATTTGAAATTTGAAAAAATTAAAAGTTTGAAAAAGGATGGTTTGGATCGAATGACCCTCCGATCGGAGGACCCTCCGATCGGATGACCATCCGGGTGGTGTCAAGCCTATATAAGGGAGTCAACTGTTGAAGTCAAGGTCATTCGTTTGAACCACCCTCCATCTCACTCACATATTCTGTCAACTGATTTTGATCTTTACACACATTCTTGCCATTCCAATCACATAGGATTGTTGGCTAGCTCATCATTCACTATGGGAAAGGTAAGTCTCTCGTTTTCACTGCTCAATTTGATGTATTTGTTGATTATTTGGGCCGACGGTTCGGACGGAGGGTATAAACATAGATCTAGGCTTGTTTTGATTATATTTGTACAAATTGATCTTAGATCTAGGTTTATCGACCATAAATTCATAGTTTTACCGAGCCAATTTCATCAAAAACACCTTAGATTTGAACATAAGATGATTTAAAGGTGTTCGGCAGCCGAAGGACTAATTGTCAAATTAAACCCAATCTAGTGTCTTTTGAGAAAAAATAATCATAGGGTTTTGTTATTCGGAAAGTTCTTTGAGAGAAATTTTGATCCATTTTGAAAAATGTTGATAAATTTGATTTTGATTTGATGATATTCAAACTGTTCTTCATTTGTTGATCGGAGGACCCTCCGATCCATTGCACATCATTGTTTGAATAAATTTGTAAATGTTTGTTTATCTGATTGTGTGTAGAATGATAATTGTTTGAATTTTTTTGATGTGTTCATGCTCATCTGTTACTCATAATGTGAATCGAATGACCATTTGATCGGATGACCATCCGATCTAAATGCATGCTCATATTTGAATCATTCATTGTTGAACTAACATGTTTCAAACGAATGATCATCCGATTGGATGACCATCCGATCCATCATCAGTTGATTGTTATGATCTTAAAAGAATAAAGCTCATCCGATCGGATGGCCATTCGATCAGTCAGTACTGTATAGAGTGTAGAGGGTGAAAAGTGTTAGAAAAATTTTCAAAAATTTTGAAACTTTTCACTTTGTACTTTATGTCTCAAAATTTGTGCATACTCTAACGATGATATTTTTGCAGGCAAGATCATCTGACTTTCATCCTAGTCACAATATCTACTGCATTCTCGATGAAAATTATCCTAATATGGAGCCGTTTAAAGAGATAATACCTTTTATGAAAGAAAGCAGAATCTTTAAGGCGTTAACTGAAAAGCATATATGTTATGAATCTCACGTTTGAATGTTCTGGAAGTCTGTAAGATACGATGAGAAAGAGAAGACGATTTATTCTGCTGTTAAGATGAAAGATGAAAACAATAAGGACATAGACTTGGAAGTTAAATTTACAGTTGATGATGTGAGAAGGGTTTTAGACTTGAAAGACAACGACAATGATCCAATCATTATCCCTGAACGTCTTAGTAAAGGTTTTTGGTTTAGAATGGGGTATGCAGGACATGTTAATGATAAAGGCTACATTAAGTCCAAATTCTGCAGGCCTTACAAGTTCATGGTACACTGTGTTGTACATGCTTTGTCTCACATAAAAGGAGCTTACGATGAGACATCTGATTATATAATGAACATTATAACATGTTTGGTGCTGAATAGACCCTACAACATCTCACATGTGATCTTTAATCACATGGTTGACAACATCAGAGGTGAGAAGTACATCACGTACCCAAGGTTCGTACAAATGTTACTGGACGATCAAGTGCCTAATCTTCCAAAAGATCTGAAAGATGAGCTGAAGTTGCATCACATGGATAGTGAAACCTTGAAGAGGTTGAACAAATATAAAGGTTTGAAACCTAAGCAGGAACCAAGGATTAAAGGAAAGTTCAGAAAGATTAAGACGGCGAACTATGTGGCACTTGAGAACGATTGATTGAGGCATGGAGATAGTAATTCTGAAGATGAAAGTGAACGTTTAAGTGAGATGGTGGAAAAGAAACTAAGGTTTTGGTATGAGAAAGATGATAAGAAGAGAAAGAGAACACCAAAGATATCACCAGAAGTGACTACGCCGAAAATAGTGATAAAGGGTAAAATTGGAGAACATGAATCACAAAAGAGGTTGGTAGATCATTATTTTGAATATGATTCTAATAGTGTAAATATTTGTATTGCAGAACCAACAAAGATGAAGAAGCCGCCAAGGTTGATCGATGAACATGTGATTCCTCCAACAGACTTGATAAAGCATGGTGCAGATCTTCTGAACATGTCATTTGATGAATATATCAAGCATACTGCTGTTGAAGCCTCTAAAGCTACTAAAGTTATTGAAAAAGAAGCTGAAAAAACTGTGAAGAAATCAGAGGTTGAAGGTGCTCATGGTGATAACATTGAAGTTGAAAAGTCTGCTGAAGGTGCTGGTGAAGGTGTAAAGGAGACATTAGTTGAAGGATTGGTGCACAGTGATTCAAGCTCAACTGAAAGCGACGAGATTGATCCTACAAAGATTGCTCCAACGTCATATATATCTGGAAAGCAAAAGTTTAAGGGTACTCCAAAGAAGAAAAAGGCGTCTGATGAGGAAGATGCAACATATGTACCAACACCGTAAGAAAAAAAGGAATGGTCTAAAGAAGCATAAAGCAAGACCTTTGGGAGCTGTTTCAAGGAGTGTTAGAGCAAAGAAAGATTCTACAGCAGTTCCAGAGGTTCCAAGTGTTGAAAAGAATGTTGAAGTTCTTGAGGTTGAAAAGGCTAAGCATGTTGAAAGCCCAGAATATGAAAGAGTGGAGAAAGTTGATAAGAATGTTGAAGAGACTGAAGTGGAATTTATGGGAGAAAGAAAGTCTACACCACCTCCAACACCGATCAATCCTACAATTCATATTCATGATGATCCTAAGAAAACACCAGAGCATGAAAAGAAGAAAGCTGAAGAACCGTCATCTGCAAAGAAAGCACTACTTCAAGTTCAAGTCACGGATTTCCTAAAGTCATTGGTCAATATCCAGAAGATCTTCTAGAAGGTGATTATGATATATTCAACGAATGAAAGATCAACGTTCTGACGAAGAAAGTAAGTATTTTGGAAAAGGAAAAGGCCAAAGCAGAGGCAGAGCGTGAAGAACTGAAAGAAAAGCTTGAAGCTTCTAAAGCTAAAAATGTTTCATTGAAAAAGGATCTTGAAGATCATGCTGAGGTAATAGATCAACTTTCAGAAGAGCTTGATGAACACGCTAAAGTGATTGATCGAATAACAGAAGAGTTTGATGAAGTGAATGTTAAGTACGAGAATGTTAATGAAGCTACCAAGACTCTACACCAAATGATTGGAGAGTTGCATGAAACTACTTCGAACGAGAATGAGGTATTGAGAAAAGAAATAGAAGTGTTAAGGGCTGACAAAGAAGTGAAGGACGAGCAGTTGAACATGCTTTACACTGTCATTGAACACAAGCTTGGATTCAATGTTCAGGCTGTGTTTGATGAAATTAAGATTCAAAATGTTGAAGCCAGGAGGGCAGAAAGAGAAAAGAAATTAGCTGAAGAAGCAGCTGAATCAAAGAAAGATGAGAAGAAGGGTTTGGTGATTAATAAAGAAGAGATTCTTGGATCTACAAGCCAACCTGATCCAGTTCAAGTTGAAGGATCTAATGTGAATGAAGCTAAAAAGAAAGATTCAAATGAAGATGATGAAAAGAAAGAAGAAGAAGAGGATCCAGAGTTGAAAGAGTTGTTTGAAGATGTTGACAACTATGATGCTAATAATGATGATGATGATAATGATCAGGGGGCGACAGGGTTGATTATTGTGAAGCCTTCTACTCAACATACTCTTGAAGACTTCTTGAATGACGAGCTAAACGAACAACAAGAAGATCAACATCAAGAAGCGCCTTCATCTTCTAAACAACATGCTGGTGACCAGGTATACCTCACACTCCCTAAAGTTATTTACTTGCATTCTGAGGTTGAGGGGGAGTTAGAGGAAAACACGACTAGAGAGTCCATGTTAGAAGAATTGGGGATGGATGATGGGCATATGAAGTTTGATATTGAAGATGAGATACCACCATCACCTGAAAGAGAATATTCTTTCAAGTTTGTCAATGAAGCCGGTAATTTCAAGGATGTGATTATTGAAGAGAGGTCCGATGTTTCTGATGAAGACACACCTTTTCATTATTCGGGTGTTGATGAAAGCTTTCCTACTTTCTCTAAACTATTCAAGACACACAATGAAGAGGAGGTTAGAAGGAAAGTAGTGGAAAGGATTAGTACTGAAGGTATTCCGGAAATTGTTCCATAAGAATAGTTACTTGAAGGCAGAAAGAAATGGTTTAAAGTGATGCCAAAGGAAAGAAAGTACAAGAGGCCTTTATAGTATTTCATAGATCATCCAGATAAATCATTGGGTGATATTCTTTCTTGGGGCTATCTTGAAGACTTACAAGTGTATGCAATTCGAAGAGAGCATGGAGTGCAGTATTTTGAATTCTTATCTGATATTAAAACACTTCCATGGTGGGATGTGGAAGAGATTTTGCAGACGAAGAATATCACGCAGTTCTAATATGGTCTTGATGTAAAGATGCATGATCAGAAGTTATGGAACTACATAAACCTGCAAGCCAAGAACAAATTCCCAGATTGGAAACCACACTATCCTGAACAAGTTGTTAAATATGATCCAATCACGAGTGAGAAAGACATTACTCTGAAGATAGAGAAGTGAAAGGTTCAAGAAGATACTGGCAGACGAAGTTCAGAGACTTAGAGTTGGAAGAATTCTTAAAGAAAGAAAAAAGAAGTGAAAGGTTCAAGAAGATCACAGAGAGAATTGCAGTATTGGGTCGAAGAAAGCTTGGATGGGTGCCTCCGACAGATCAAACACCGATTGAATCACAAGAGAATAAAATTCCAAGGTAGGAAAGATCGAGGGGTGGAGATCCAGAATATAGAAAGTATTGGAATGAAATTGGAAGGCCTTTGAGGCGAAAGATGTTAGCAGAAAGGGCAGAGAAGCGAAGGTAGAAAGCACGAGCAAGCAGGCGCAGCAGGAAGACACAGTGAAGACTATACAGGAAGGAAGACTGCAGCTACATCCAAGGGGGAGTCTGTAGATGCACTTATGTATGTAGCTTCCGTCTGTATCGAGTCTACATTTTGTCCTGCATGTGTCTATGTATAGTTTTGTATGTTTGTGTTGGATCGGTTCCGTGACCCTAAACAGTCAGTAAAGGTAGTTCATCATCATTTACTAAGGCGGAATCAAAGTAAACAATGTCACACAGCTTATTTCCTTTTCAATTCTTCTCTATTACTGATTTCCGAGTCTTTACAATGATTTCTGATGAAATTTTGGCAGCACCTTGACTCACACACAATGACCTCAGTTATGTTCGCTTCAAATGATGACACACATCAACTATATATAGGCAAGAGGGTTTCGCTTGAATGAACATCATGCCTGTTCAAGCGAACTGACATGTTGTTGGTTTCGCTTGAAGATGTAACAAGTTGGCTTCAAGCGAACTCACATAATCTGTTTTCGCTTGAACTGCTCCTGATTACTTTCAAGCGAACTACCTCACTAATACATGTACAAACCCTAATTTCTATCCTATTGTGTGCACGTTCATCCTATCTAGACCTAAGACTCAATTAAGACGAAGTTAACAGACATTCAATGCACCAACAGACTCCCCCTTGGATGTTGACGAAGTCTTCGGCGTTGAGTCTTTAGTCTTAGTCTCTCTCCGAATTAATTTCTCATTGTAAAAACTCCTTTAATCTTTATCTTCAACCTTTAATCTTCAATCTCCCCTTTGATTGTTGATCCAGAATTCTGACTCCCCCTTTCACAGACTCCCCCTCTCGATCAGCTAGGGTTCAAATTCTGGTTCAAACTTTAACATTTTTGTGCCATGGGAAATTAGATTCCTGCATAATCTCTACCCAAATATAAGATATATGACAATAACAGTTTCAATCCATACTTACCATTCAACCACAATTAATAGTCAAACCAGTGTTTAGAAATCCACTTAAGTATTCAGGTCCAAATTAATGACCCTGATTACTCAATTAATCTACCAAGTCCAACTAAATGACCTTGGTTGATCAGAGATAATTCACACTGACATTCAGTTCAATTTGTTTTTCTGAAAATTTACAAGTTTCAAATTAATGAACATGCTTTGATATTTCAACTTCTCAAACTTATCATGTTTTAGCTCACGACTCATCTTCCAGTCCTGAAACTTCCTGCATCTGCTTCAATTCGAATCTGAAGATCAACTCTCCACTTTGGTTTGTCAAAAAATAAAGCAGAAATGTAAAATCTTTTTGGATTTTGAATAAAGCTTCTAAACTAGATATGAAATACAGAACTAAATTCAATAAAAGTAAACTATTTACAAACATATTTTTGGTTGAGCGTGTTAGGGAATCATATCAGCTATTCGACAAGTCACAAGTACCGTTAAGCTTTAATTTCATACTCAGAATTAAACAATTCGCTTAGATTGTCGATATATTGATCCACTTTAAATTCTCACACACATTTCAATCTGTCCAGGATACTGATTTAGTGTTTTAGAAACTTAAACTTATAC
The DNA here is from genome assembly GCA_030545235.1 of Helianthus tuberosus. Classification (NCBI taxonomy): domain Eukaryota; kingdom Viridiplantae; phylum Streptophyta; class Magnoliopsida; order Asterales; family Asteraceae; genus Helianthus; species Helianthus tuberosus. The sequence goes on from CM060393.1 coordinate 154,001,992, forward strand.
GTGTGTCCCACCTCTTGAATATACTCCCGTATCCAGATCCCAATATTCAGTCTTACAGGTGAGTATACCACAGATGATATCTGTAAGGGAATAATTTAAGTAACAGTACGAAAACGTGAGAGCTCAGGTCAGAACTACCGTTCAGCAGAGAGATCACGAATCGACTTGGGTGTGTCCCCTTTAGAGGATCTTTTATTACAACAACATTGCTAAGCAATTTTATTGTCTTATCATTTATGATGAGGGTGATGCTATGTTTCAAGCATTGCGGAAAGTATTATTCAAGGACTAGGTCAGAACTTCCATTCAGCAGAAGTCCCAGAATAATACCCCAGATATCACTGAGTATAAAGACCTAGTATATCAGAAAAAGGAATCTTTCAATCAAGATTTCAGGGGTTACCTATATATCCAAGTAGTGTTCCCCACAAAATAAGTAAGTAAGATTTAAGTTTATATCCCGAACAAACCTACTAAATGTGTAAAAACCTATCGGCACATCATCAGCGAGACTGTTTAACGCATTTAAACTTTTCAATTCTTTAGCATACTGTAACTGTCAAGCCGATGTACTATCATTTTCCCTTTTTACACAAGCTCTCTTTCAAATTTTCTATTGTTTTTGGATTTTGAAAATAAAATATCTCATGTTTTTGTATTTTTAACATTTTTTATTGTTTTTGTATTTTCTGAAATATTACCCTATACCTCCCCCTAAATACCAAAACAGGTAAAAAATCGACAAACCATTGCAGATTGCTTCTCAACATCATCTACAATATCTCCTTCATCAACGCCAAGAATCTCCTCCAACACCGATAAAAGCTTCATACCGTTCAGTTTTAGCAAATATTGAAAACGTGTTTTATCAAATGCTTTAGTTTGTAAATCAGCTTTTTGTTCATCAGTGTGGATTTTCTCAATTCGAATCAACTTCTTCTCAAAACAATCGCGAATGAAGTGATGACGAATCTCTATGTGTTTCGTTTTAACGTGATGAACTGGATTTTTCGTAATATAAATCGCTGCCTCATTATCAACAAAGATAGGGGTGTTTAGAAATTGCAAACCGTAGTCGCGCATCTGTTGCTGGATCCACAAGATCTGTGAGCAGCAGCTGCTAGAAGATACATACTCCACTTCACATGTGGATAAAGCCACAGTGGTCTGCTTTTTTGCATTGCCAGTTGACCAATCGTGATCCGAAAAACTGACACCCTGCTATTGTTGATTTAGCATTAACTTTGCAGCATCCGAAATCAGAATCGGAATACCCTTCGAGCGTGAAATCGCCTTCTCATGGATACCACAACCCCAATGATGGAGTTCCTTTCAGGTAGCGTAATATCCTTTTCACAATCACCATATGCGAAGCTCTCGGGTTAGACTGAAATCTTGCTGAGAGGCAGGTTGGGTACATAATATCGGGTCTTGAAGCTGTCAAATACATCAGCGATCCAATCATGGAACGATACATCGTTTCATCTACCTTCTCTCCGGTGAGATCAGGATTTATCCCATGATTCATTACTAATGGGGTGGAAGCTGGAGTAGAACCTGACATCCCCAATTTCTCCAAGATATCATGAACGTACTTCGTTTGATGTATGAAAATTCCTTTGGGTAATTGATCAACCTGCAGTCCCAAAAAGAATTTCATCTCACCCATCGATGACATTTCAAATTTCTGCTTCATTACTCTTTCAAAATCTTTGCACAAATTTTCATTCGTTGACCCAAATATGATGTCGTCCACGTAAATCTGAACAATCAGAAGATGTCCGTTGACCTCTTTGGTGAAGAGAGTGGCATCCACTTTTCCACGAATGAAACTGTTGGCTAGCAGGTGTTGAGACAATGTCTCGTACCAAGCTCTCAGGGCCTGGTGTAAACCATACAGCGCTTTTTCTAACAAGTAAACCTTGTCTTTGTGGAGTGGATCGGTGAAGCCCGGTGGCTGTCCGACATATACCTCCTCTTTTACCTTCCCATAGAGAAACGCAGATTTAACATCTAACTGATATACTTTGAAAATTTTTCCAAGATGCAAATGCCAGGAAGATTCTGATTGCTTCTAGTCGAGCAACCGGAGCATACACTTCAGTGAAATCTATACCGTCCTGCTGACTAAAACCCTAGACTACGAGTCGAGCTTTGTTACGAACCACAACTCCTCTATCATCTCTCTTACACTTGAACACCCACTTGGTGTTTATCTTCCTCTGACCATCAGGTAAATCTACTAACTTCCACACTCCCAACTTCTCAAACTGACTCAGCTCCTCTTGCATAGCATTGACCCAAGAATCTTCAGTTAGCGCCTCTTTGTATGTTCGCGGCTCAATCTGCGAAATAAAACAACTTAGTGAAAACTCAGTTTGTAAAGATGCTACTGTAGAATAAAAACAAGTAAGGCCTTGGTCAATTTGTCGTCTTATGCGAACTCCTGTTTGCAATTCTCCAATGATCAATTCCTCTGGATGGTATGAAAGAGTTCGTGGCATCACTTCGCCTGGAACATCTACATCGCCTTCCAGATTAGTAACATTCTGATTTGCACCTTGTTCACTAACTGGGTTTGTTTGACTTGAAATCTGAATTTGCTCCCCCTCAGAATCTGAATCACCACGATCAAATACTGGCATGTTCTCATATTCTTGATTATCATTCTGTGCCGACTGATTATCTTGAGCAACTTCATTTTGTTGGACATCATCATGTTCACCAGCATTGCTTGGACCTGCTTCATCATCATTTGAATTTTGTCGCGGTCTTCTTGAATACTCAGCTGGAAACATTTCTTGCGATTCTTCATACTCTCTCAAAATATCCAACTCATCAAAGAAATCTTCTTCTTCCTTTTCTTCTTCCATGTCAAACGAATCCCACAATTTATCATAATTAAAACGCCATGAGTCACCAGGATTCTGAGGCGGCATAGTATACCCCTGACACTCAACATTTGGAGCTTCAATAATCCGCTTCAAGCTTGGAACAAACACTCGTTTCTGAGGACTTGAATATCCCACAAATATTCCTTCAACGCTCTTTGCACCAAATTTTCCAAAAGGCTCTAGAACGGTACAGGGAGACCCAAACGGTTCTAAATACTTCAGATTCGGTTTGCGGTTATTGATCAGCTCGAAACACGTCTTGTTAAATTTCTTTACAGTGAGAACCCGATTGAGTGTATAGCATGCGGCGGAAACTGCTTCTGCCCAAAAATTAATCGGTAGCTTTGAATCAACAAGCATTGTTCTAGCCGTTTCGATTAGTGTCCTATTTTTACGTTCTGCAACTCCATTCTGCTGTGGTGTGTATGGAGCACTAAACTCATGCAATATACCTCTTTCATCACAATATTCTTCCATCTTGTTGTTCTTGAACTCAGTACCATTATCACTTCTGATTCTTTTGATACGCCTTTGGTACAGATTTTCAATCTTTCTGAACAACGTCATCAAACTATCAAACGTTTCATCTTTCGACTTCAAGAATGACACCCACTAAATTCTGGAATAATCATCAGTAACCACAAGACAGTAGAGATCCCCTGTAATACTTTTGACGTTTATTGGACCAAACAGATCCATGTGTAGTCTCTCTAAAGGTCTGGAAACTGAATTGACTTACTTTTTAGGGTGTGACTTTTTCTTCTGCTTGCCTTTGATGCAACTAATGCACTCCCCTTCCAGATGAAAACCTTTGATATTAACTCCAAGAACTAAATCGTTATGCACCAGGTAATTCATTTTTCTCAGGTGTATATGACCCATCTTCCTGTGCCACAATTTCGATTCTTTCTTCGTTTCTCTAGACACAAAACAATGAGCCTGACCCATGGTTGTAGTAGCTACGCTCATGTCCAACATGTACAGATCATTGACTCTTGGTGCCCGCATGATAATCCATTCTTCAGGGATAATAAATCCTGGCTCCAAGATCAAACATTCTTTGTCTGTGAAGTGAGTAGTATACATCCTGTCACAAATCTGCGAGATGCTCAGCAGATTATTCTCTAGCTCAGCAATGTAGTTAACTCTTTCAAACGTAACAATCCCATTGGATAATGTTCCTTCACCCACTATTCTACCACCTTGGTTTCCTGCGAGCCCTACATAACCTCCATTGAAATTTCTAACATCGTACAACAATGCAGTCTTCCCTGTCATATGTCGAGACGCTCCACTATCCATAATCCATCGTGAAACAGCTCTCGAAAGTTCCTGCACATATCACAAATTGATTTTAAAAACACATTTCAATAAAGATGCCGATTCATGCTTCACAATTACCAACTAGGAAGCTCCGGCAAGTCCAAAATTTTTAATGAGATTTTGATGCTACCCAAGCCTCTTTCGACTCAGGTAACTGGACTTTAATGTGAGATTTTGTAGTGTAAAGTGGCGGAAAATTTTTATCATTCATTTTTAAGCTTTCATCTGATCCAACCTCAACCTTTTTGTATAGGAAAAACTCATCTATCTTAAGTTGACCGGTTGATTGATTTTTCTTTTGAACATTCTTCTTCTCTGGTGGAGTAGAAGATTGTTTCTCCAATTTTTCATAATAATCCAAAGGAACATCCATCTTTACCGGTGCGGTAGAAGACGATTGTTTTTCTAACTCTGAAACCTTTGGTTTTTCAACAACTTTTGGCTTCCATGTTTGTTGAGATGAAGCAACCCGTTTATAAAATTTGTCATTTTTAGTTACCAATTTCTTGACAGGTTCAATTTTGACTTTTGTTTTCTCATTTTTCAAAAGTTTCTCAACAACCATTGGAGCTTTTCCTTTTGCATCAACCTTCTTCTTTCGATTCTTAACAACTTCAGTCTTAGGCTTGAAGTTGGTGCAATTTCTTGCAATGTGACCAACTTTGTTACATCTAAAGCATGTACGAGTATCAACTACCCTACTTGTGCCTTCAGTCTGAGGTTGTGAGGTCTTCTTCTCAAAGAATTCTTCATTTGATTTTGAAAAAATTTCATTTTCCTCATCAGAAAGTGAACTTGAACCGTTCACAAACACCTTCTTTTCAGCAAACCTTTTGTTTTGAACATTCTTTTTCTGATAATTCTTACCACCCTGATAACCACCCGACCAATTGTTTCGATTGTTGTTATAAAAACGCGGTGGAACTACAGGTTTCTTGTAGTAAGCTTTATCTTTCTCAAAATTCATTTGCCTTTTTGTTTGTTTTAAACTCTTTACTTCAGACAAATCAATTTCAACCATTTTGAACACATTTGTCAATTTTGAAACATTTACATTCTCCAGAGGAAAATCAGAAGCCGAATACAACTTATTAGATCCAGCCATTTTGTACATCACAAGACCCGGTTCATCACCTAAGTTGTTTTTGAATTTTGATTTTGGAATGTATTTGTCCAAGAAACATTCATCTTCCTCAGTAGTGTCACTTTCAGATTTTAGAACATTTTCAACCACACTTTTTACCACTTCAGTTTGGACACTATCGTTATTGGAAGATGAAGAAAATGTCAAATCAATTGAATCAGGAAGTTTCACTTCATTTTCATCTTAAAGATTAACCAACCCAGATTGCTTTTTCGAATAATTGTCTAGAACTGGTGGCGGAACTTGATGAAACCCGACCCCAGTTCCATCACAGTATACATCTTCGCCTGCTTTGTTTTTCCCGATGGGTTTGGGAACAATGTGTTGTAAAACAAAGCTTGCAGAGCTGTAACTGTTCAATTTCAAATTGATTCGCTCATTCTCAATCTTAGCTTCTTCAAATTGAAGTTTCAATTTAGCAATCTCATCCAATTGTTTGTTGATTAATTCTTCTTTAACCCTCAAAACACTTTGCAAGTGACAATTTTCTTTGTATGTTTTACTGTTTCTATCATCATTATCTTTAACCGTGCTTTTAAGCTTCTCAAATTTTTCAGTAATCTGACGATTTTCAAGAACTAACCTCTCATTTTCTTTCCTAACCTTTTCCTGATCAATTTTATCATTTTCAATTTTGTTGGTTAATTCTTTTACTCTGTCGTTCGAAGCTTTCAACATTTTATCACGGTTAAGGATCTGATCCTCAACACTTCTGACTCTAGCAGTCAGATCATCAATCTTCTTACCTTTGAGATAAGTGTTTGTACTACAAACTTTGCATTCTTTGATGCAATTTTTGCAGTCAACATCACCACTGTCTTTCTTACCTGACTCAATTGTTGACGCATTTGAACTGACTTGGCTTGTAGACTCAGAAACGGATTTAGAGTCTACCTCAAGTGCCTTAGCAGCCAGCACCTTATCAGCCATCTTTCCCATGTTTTCAGCATTCAACTTTTGAGTTGTGTCAATGATTCCAGTATCAACCTTCTTTGACTTCTCTTTTTCTTCTTTCTCCTTCTCTTCTTTCTCTTTCTCTTCTCCATTTCCCCACCATTTTCTTTGCCAATAATCATCTTCTTCTTTCATTTCTTTAATTATGGTTTCCATATCAAGAGTGTTATGATCAATGGCTATATTTCCATTAGGGTCAAGATAACATTCTCTGTCTGGATCCCATCTCCTCGCTCTTTTTGCTTCACTATAGATAGCAGATATTCTGATCATTCTTTCTTGAGGTATCATCTTCCTGTAAGCATATCTCTTTTCTTCAGGTCTGGTGTCTTTCCAAGGAACAGGTTCAGATTTTGCCATGAATGCATATCCAACCGCATCCTCCTCAGGTAACAACTCGATCCAGTCGAAACCTTCATCGTCATGAATTACAGCAAGAGCTCTAGATTTCTCTTTGTTCTCTTCAAGCTGCTTCATTCTTGGCGGCTCTGATTTATTCTGATGATAAATCGCTTTCTTGTAGTAATCTTCTCTGAACGGGTTTTCAGACTCATCAGCATAAGCATTTCGGCATTCACGCTTAAAGTGACCTTTTTGTTTACACTTGAAACATGTCACTTTAGACTTGTCAAAGCCCAACTTGGTAGATGGTCCACCAATAGACTTTCTTCCAGTTATCTCCATAAAACGCTGTGCCCGACGAACTGCACTGGCCATGCACCACCTTATGTCGATCAATTCCATCTCCTCAGGATCTATCTGATCGTAGTCTTCTTTTGTCAGGTTGGTGTTGCCAATCTTCCCTGCTACAAGACTTTCATATGATTCTAGCACAGATGCTAAGAAAACCATCTGTTGCTTTGCCGACTCCTCGCTGAAGTTTTGAAATAGGTTCTTTGCATCAGATTGGCTTGAATGTGACGAAGAACCACTGTGAAATCCACTGCTTTGACTCTCTTTGCTTGATGTGTTGGAATTCTCAGCGGAAAAAACTGTCTTGGGAGATGTATTCTTTGGCATCATGCTTTTTGGATAATACAAATCCAAGTTCTGCTGGTATGATGAATGATTGACTTTGTGCGTTTTCCTTAACTCCAGCTCGTGACTCTCTAGTCTTTCAATCAGCAAATCTACAGTCAACACTTCAGGCGGCTTGATAGTATTATTCAACATTAAGGCATAATATTGCCAATCCATCTCATCTGGCAATGAATCAAACAATTTGTCGACTAGCTCTTCTTGAGAATAGAAAATTTCATGTCTCTCCAGTTCCAGCTTTAGGTGCCCAAACCTCTCAATCATTTTACAAACTGATTCATTCTTTAAACAACCAAATAAATCAAATTCTTTTCTAAGCAGTTTCTTTTTGTTTTTCACTATTTTTGCACTTCCCAAACATTTAGCTTTCAATTTTTCCCAAAGATCTTTAGAACTGTCGTACTCGATCAAGGATATTATATCTTCTCGAACTGATTGAAATAGCAGTGCGATGCATTTTTGCTCAGCAACAAACGAATCTATTTCTTCAGATGTAGTCAAACTTTCACCCTTTTGGCCTCCATCAAAGTATCCGTTCTTTAGACTTTTCCAGCTAGTAAAAGCAAAGGCCATCAACCAATCTTCAAACTTCTTCGCCCACCGACTATATTCTTCGATAGCCATCAACTTTGGAGGTTTGTTATAAGTTCCAAAAGCACTTTCTACACTTAGAACATCCGATAAACCTTTCTTCGTATTCGATATATTCTCATTGGTGTTGCTAGAAGAAGTATCGTCTCCAGAATTTCCAGCAAAGGCATACATATCGCTAAACGGATTCCTGAATAGATCATCCATCTTGTACGTACCTGAAAAATCAGCAAACACTTAGAAATTTCTTGATTTTGAAAAATACAGATTCAAGCGGAAACACTTGAAGCGAACTCAGCTTTGAAGCAATATAGCTTTTCAAGCGAACTTAGCAAAACAAACTCAAGCGAAAAACTTCAAGCGAAATCAAAACACTTGAAGCGAAATGGCAATATCAACTCAAGCGAACCACACTCAAGCGAAACCAGACAAAAATGTATATTTCAAGCGAGATCCCAAGATATTTCAAGCGAAAACACAATTTTAAAGAGGTTTCGCTTAAAATTTTCAAGCGAAATGTGATGATGTCAGCTTTTTCGAACCAGTTTTCAAGCGAAAAGTCAAGTTTTTATATGAATTTGATCGATTTTAAGTCCAATTCACTCAGGGATTTTTTAAATCTATGTTTCGCTCAATATATGTGAGTTTCAGGCCATTTCAACCGTAAAACAATGTCCAAATCAGAAAAGAATGAGTAGAAGTATGAAAATCCGATGATTTCAAGCTGCAATGGTATGAACTCCTTGTCCTGTGCTCTGATACCACTTGTTGGATCGGTTCCGTGACCCTAAACAGTCAGTAAAGGTAGTTCATCATCATTTACTAAGGTGGAATCAAAGTAAACAATGTCACACAACTTATTTCCTTTTCAATTCTTCTCTATTACTGATTTCCTAGTCTTTACAATGATTTCTGATGAAATTTTGGCAGCACCTTGACTCACACACAATGACCTCAGTTCTGTTCACTTCAAATGACGACACACATCAACTATATATAGGCAAGAGGGTTTCGCTTGAATGAACATCATGCCTGTTCAAGCGAACTGACAAGTTGTTGGTTTCGCTTGAAGATGTAACAAGTTGGCTTCAAGCGAACTCACATAATTTGTTTTCGCTTGAACTGCTCCTGATTACTTTCAAGCGAACTACCTCACTAATACATGTACAAACCCTAATTTCTATCCTATTGTGTGCACGTTCATCCTATCTAGACCTAAGACTCAATTAAGATGAATTTAACAGACATTCAATGCACCAACAGTTTGTTATTTTATAACTATGAGATACGGGACGAAAACGTATTATGTAAATGTGATCCGGTCGGATGGCATTGGGTCATCCGGACGGATGACCATCCGGACGGATGACCCTCCAACCGGATGGCATATGGTTTCCCAGTTGAGCTTCGCCTATAAATAGGGGTATAGGGGTAGAACTTTTAGAACTTTTGGCAGTTTGTCTCTAGCGAAGCTCTGTCCAGCTCTTATTAGGAACCTTATACTTTCACATTATCTGAATGAGATTGGAAGCGTTAATCGTTGATTACTCTTTGACACTACACATGGATTCCGCACTTGTCCAGTGATCGATCCGACCTGCGTTCTTCATTCGAGAACCGACGCCTGCACACACACGCTGAATATTACAGATTTGTTGTTTAGCTCGAAATGGTTAAAATCGTCATTATATGCGTTACTTATGTATAGTTGTTGATTCATTTACGCTTACCGTTTAGCCACTTTTAAATGTCCATTCCACACCCTTAACCATAGCCTATCATTACAACCCTCAAAGACCTCTTGATTTATGCTTTTTCGAATGATAGTTGGTGGAGATTAGATCTTTTGACAAGCTTTTGACATTTCATGATTCATTGACTTGGCGTCGAGTGTTTTACACATACACATTACATGTATGATTCATAAATATAACCGAGTGTGTGTGAACATTGTGACAAATGTAAAGATTTGCATGCTAAGTCGACCCTTTACCTAAATTTCCATATGCTTGTTTGGTTTGAAATCTTTGATGTTCACTTTTTGAAAAACCAATTGACCATCGATTAATTAGTAGCTTTGTAAATTGTTAGATGTTTGGGTCCTTCAGGAGCCTTCGTTTATTTGCGTTGTTTAAATTTTGTTTGAGGACAAGCAAAGTTCAAGTGTGGGGAGGTTTGATATACATTAGATTATACATGTTTTAGTCCCCCATTTTACTTCCATTTTACGTGTTTTTGACCAAAACTTCGTTGTTTAGGTACTTAATCAAGTACTTTTGCATTTTCAGGTCTCAAACAGCGTGCCAAAGACAAAGTTGGAGAAAAAGGAGGTATTTATGGGCATTACGGATGAATTCTGCAGATTCTGTTGAATTTCTAGATAATGCACGGTCATGCACCCCAACTGCACGACTGTGCGTGACTTGCGATGCCGGAAGCACTGGGAGTGCACTAGGCAATGCAACTAATTCCTTGGAGACGCACGACCGTGCGACCATGTGCACTCTCGTGCACTACCTGAACCTCAAAGAACCTGTGATTTCAAGACCATGCACTACCATGCACATGATGTGCACGGCCGTGCACATCTGAGACCAACCCATCCAATCATCCACTTGTCTGACCCACCAAAGCAATGACGTCACTCGAAAATTGTTAGTGCACGGCCATGCATATATGAAAATTCCTTATAAAACAGAGCATTCGCTACTGATCAAAATATTGGGTATTTTCCAAGTTTCTAGGCGATTTCTGGGGCCCGAGAGTTAAACTTATGATACTATTAACAATACCATTAAATTTGTTTAGGGGTTTATATGTTCATTTAATTGTTTGTAGAATTTAAATAACCATTTTCTTAATTATTATAGTAATTATTTATAATATGTGATTTAACAATTTATAGAAACTAGTTATGCATATTTTTTTTATAAAAGTGACTAATTTAGTTGTTACAAAATAATTATTTGGACTCAAATGAGATTCCATATACGATGTACAAGATCCTAGTTGATATAAATTTTTAGGTGGACTACCTAACAGTATCACATGTTAGAAACTCATTAAAATATAACTAATACATATATATTGATTATGTTAATTTTTATATTAATTCATGATGTTATTTATCAATCATATCCTTAATCAAAACTTATATTTATTCTTTTGATATACGTTAAATTATACATGTTTAAGTCCCCCATTTTACTTTCGTTTTAAGGCGTTTTTGACCAAAACTTCGTTGTTTAGGTACTTAATCAGGTACTTTTTTATTTTTCAAGTCTCAAACAGCGTGCCAAGGACAAAGTTGGAGAAAAAGGAGGGATTTACGGGCATTACAGATGAATTCTGCAGATTCTGTTGAAGTTCCAGATGATTCACGGCCGTGCACCCCAACTGCACGACAATGCAACTGATTCCTCAGAGACGTACGACCGTGCGACCATGTGCACTCCTGTGCACTACCTGAACCTCAAAGAACCTGTGATTTCAAGACCATGCACTACCGTGCACATGATGTGCACGACCGTGCACAACTGAGACCAGCCCATCCAATCATCCACTTGTCTGACCCACCAAAGCAATGACGTCACTCGACCATTGTTAGTGCACGGGCGTGCACATAAAGTGCACGGCCATGCAGATATGAAAATTCCTTATAAAATAGAGCATTCACCACTGATCAAAATATTGGTATTTTTCTAAGTTTCTGGGCGATTTCTGGGGTCCGAGAGCTATCTGCTTTGATCGATTTCAAGCCTCAAGATTGCAAGAATCCTATCTATCATCTAATCCATCAAATCCTTACTTGTTTATGGTTTGATTTCTTGTTCTTAACATGTATTTTGAGCATATTTTCAAGCATTGCAACTGATGTTTATGTATTATTGTAATAGCATTAAGAAACTTGTTTCATGAACAATCTCTAGTTTGTAATCTTATTTGTATATAGCTTTAGCAACTTTTCGTGTTTGAATCTTGATTATCATATGACAAACTTGTTTCGTGATGTTGGATTCTTGATTGTGGTTGTTTATCTTGGATGATTGATGATTGGTTAGTTAAGATTGTTTAAGAACTCCTTGATTAATCATTTGTTAGTAAACTATTAACTTGTTAATGTGTTTACACCATGAAACTAGAAATGGGTATTGGTTTAATGAAAGATAAATCTGATTTTGATCAAGAATGCTTGCTTACACGTAAGGGCTTTAACAGGTTAGATGGTGTTATTGCAAGTTTTTGATATGGTTGATGATCTTTGTTTGGTAATTTTGGTTAAAATTGCTTTCTTTATAAATTTATGTTCAAGACTTGCAAAATGGAATAGTTTGTGATATGATATACTTTATGCTTATTTTGGTGTTTATATTGTGATTCGGTATTGCTTTCCTTAATAAGTGAGGTTAGAAAACTCTTAACGGATGACTAACTTATCTTTAAAATATTCGCATGAAAGTATATCAATAGCTCGTTAATCAATGATTTTAGGTGGTTAAAGTGTGTTTATCGCGTTAACTTTCTGAAGGATTATCATGTTAGGATTCCTGAAAGGGATACTAATTGTTTATGATTGGAATATTGATCAAGTGCTTTCGTGTCATGTCTGATATAGATAACATGCTTAGGTTGCTTGCGAAACAAGTTAATATATATTTTCATATTTGGAGTCTATTATGTCTTAAGTATAGTTTTAGATAAATTTAGTTAAAATTAATTCACCTATCTTTTTACTGGTAAATAAATGACAAAGATTTAGTACTTTTGCGTCCGCTCACGTCCGTTGATCGATATCTGGTTCTTACCCATACTTTGCTTCATATATGATAGGGTACAATTGTCCTTTTGTGTATGATTTAATGTTAAGGTATAAATCATTTTTATAAATATTAAAACCAAGTTCGTGTGTATAAGTCATTGTAAAAATATGTATATATACGCACACTTCATCTTTGTATGGACTTAACGTTATAGTTAGTAAATTATTGGTTTAGAAAACTGAAAATGTATTTATTAACTTTCATTGGAATTTTAGTATAAAAATTCAAGACTAAAAGTATTATAATTAATTTTCAGATTATTACTTTTTGAAACATTAAACCCTAATCAAGGCATTTACTTATGTACATATCATTTAATTTAATTTATATATAAGTTGGGTTAGGAACACTAATATATATTTTTTCCAAAAATAAATTTACTACAAAAGTCCCCAAGTCAAGAACCCGAATCACTTGTTCCGATTTTATTTTTTCGTTTTGTTACACATTGTTGATTTATATTTAGGGTGGTTGTTATTTTTAGATTCTATCCATTCTTTTTCGGGCGATAATTCTCGTGGAACAATTTTTCACAACCCGTGAGTGATTTCTTCCATTTTTCCCCTTTCAATTTTTATAAACTTTGGGGGTAGTCAAGTTATATAAACTTTTGAATTATTTTATAATTAGCATGCTATTTTTCAACGTGGTAATATATGTATGTCTATATGTGTCACACCCCGAAATATCAGAGCATTGGCGTGACTGGACTGGTATCTTCATTGCACAGCGGAAGCAAATACAAGCTAAGACTTCTAGAAATCGAATGCCCACTAAGTACTCGAATCTCCAGTGGTTCTCCTATTCCAACCGTGCCATAACTTTTGATAAGTAACCTGAGAAAGAAACATGCGAAAAATCAACATAAAGTTGAGCGAGTTCATAGTTTGTCTGTAAAAGATTTGAAATAAATCTTTTGAATAACCGGTTTGTGAAATAATATTGAGAAAACGAATTTAGAAATCATTTTCTTGCCAAGTTATATGGAAACTTTGTATTTGTAACGCATTATGTTCGTAAAACCAAGTATTTGTAAACTCTTGTATTTGTAAAGTATGTATAACCGTCAATGCCCACCCTGACTTTGACTCCATGCCCGCATAATCCTATGCCTTGAATTTGTATAAAACATGATATTTAATTTGTGAAAATCAAGTATTTCTGAAAGTATGTATGTCCCTGGTATGTAGCAATAAGGAAAAGAGATCACCAATGGGTTGCAAAGCCACTGGCATGTGTGAAGTGATGCAGGAAGACTCAAACGTAGCAGATTTTGGCGTCGGGCTCATAGCCACCTCATGGTCCGCTCAGTGGACTCAGGGGTGGGGCTCGCTACACCCAAATAGATCTATCACTCATGACCCTCGGTCCTACAACGAGAATTAATGGCCTCAAGTTCCACCTACCCACTCACATGATCTAAGTAGTAAACCCTCCTTAAGCTAATCATACCATGTATAAAATGTATGAAACAATTGTAACATGTATTTTACCCCAGCCTCTAAGGCTGAACCTCCCCAGCCTCTAAGGCCAACTACCCATGACTCTCTATATTATCACCAGACAATCCATCCCTAGTCATGAAAATCATTCACATTTCGATAATACGCTTTTGTTTTGAAAAAATCGGTATATTTAGTATACTCCATTCGTAATATGATTTAGAAATACGAGTTTTCGTTCATTCAAAAGCTTTGTATGTTCTTGCAAAACGTGCTTTGTCAAAAATATGCAATCTTTGTTCATCGAAAACTTTGTATGTTTCTGAAAACGTGCATGTCTTTCCACCCTGAAAGCATTTATAAAAATGTAAAACTGTAAAAAGGTGGGGTTATGAACTCACCTTAATTGTCTTGTGCGAAGCTAGCTAATTACGATTTTTTGATGTCGTTTCCAGGATGAGGCTTGCTAGCGTGCATTCTACAATATTCCTAACGCGGAATACTTTATAAGTTTCTAAATAAACGCAGTAACTATCTACGTGTCACCGAGCTCTACCGAATCATTAGCCGAACGATTCAACGGTAAGTTGTTAATCTTGAAAGAAACGAAGAAGTTATACTAGTTAGCTCGTTTGACGTCGTTAAGGACTAACAATTAGTAAGTCTTTGAAGGGCTTAGTTTTTGAGAAATTTCAAATATATTTATACAAAATATAAATATCTTGATAGAATGGTGTTAGTCGTTTCGAGAAGTCGTACGAGTATGTAACGAATATTATATGAAAAGAATATATGACAAACTCGCATTATGTATCGTATGCCGTTTAGGCGTTTGAAATAAATATAAAAGTTACATTTATTTAATAATTCGAGTTGTTCGATGTTTGAAATAATATAGAAGTAACTATAAAGTTTTCGAGTTGTTGACGTATTTAATAATTCGAGTTGTTCGATATTTAATAATTCGAGTTGTTCGATGTTTGAAATAATATAGAAGTAACTATAAAGTTTTCGAGTTGTTGACGTATTTAATAATTCGAGTTGTTCGATGTTTGAAATAATATAGAAGTAACTATAAAGTTTCCGAGTTGTTGACGTAAGAAATAAATATACGAACTATATTTATTTTATAAAAGAATTCGTATGGTTTAATACGTGAAATAAATATATAAACTATATTTATTTTTATAAAAACGAATTCATGTTGTTTGATTTTTGAAAAAAATATATGAACTATATTTATTTTTATAAAAGAAATCCAAGTTACTTGATGTTCAAAATAAATATATAATCTATATTTATTTTTATCAAAAGGATTGTCGAAATTTCAAAGTTTAGAATAAATATAACAACAATATTTATTTATTGTAAATGATTTTTGACTCGTCGTTTCCGTAAGTTGAAAAGCGTCGTCGAAAATAATTTTATGCTTGTTTTTGTATGTTATAAAAGTCTCTCGGATCCGATAGGTTTCGTATTATAATAAAACGCGTATTGGTTTCGGAATTTCTCGAAAAACGGGCAGAGTTTCCTCTGTTTTTGGACGCCCCCGACAACACAAGTTGTCGTTATTTTTCAAAATTCAATCAATGTAATAAATATATAAGATTTCGTCAAATGTGTAAAGATGTAAAGTATACTTTCGTCGATTGTTTCGAGCTCGTTCCACACGTAATATTAAAACTATATAAAAATAACATAATAAATCTCGTCATTAAACCTTTACCATTTCTCGTATTGTTTCGCGGAAAAAGTCGACTGAGTTGACCGGGTCAACTGAGTTGATCGAGTCGACTCACCGGGTTGACCAGGTTTAACCGAGTTGATTTGAACCGAACATATCTTGCATCTGACCCGAGCCTCCCGAAAGACCTGAACCGCGGCTGACCCAAGACCCAAGTTGTTGACCAGCGTTGACTTATGTTGACCATGCCTGACCCGAACGGACCATGACTGAACCGAGCCGTGTCTGTTTCGAAACTAAACCAATCTCTAAACCAACCTGAACCTGATCGGAACTCCCGAGCTAACATCTGAATATCATCGCCCGGCTACTGTGGAGATCAACATTCAAAGAAAAGAAGACAATAGGGGGGTGTCTAACCGGAGTTTTGTCGGAAACCACGGTAATTCGTCGGACAATGGCAAGGACCGCCGGTCCTTGACTCCGACCGTCGGACCGAGACGCCGACCGCCGGACCAAGTCTCTGACCGCCGGAGATTTCCTCCATCTCTCTCTCTCCTCTGACACTCTCTCATCGACTCTCTCTCTCTCTCTTCGTCTCTTCTTATTTCACCGCCGCGCCGCCGCCGTACGGCGACGGTTCTCCGTCGTCGGGACGTCATCAGGAAGGGGGGTATACGGATGGTGTTGTGACTGTGTGACGTCGGAGGTGTCTCGCCGGCCGACTAACCGGCGCCGGCTCTACCTGTGGCCGCCGATCAGAAAGAACGAGTGGAAGGGGGGTCTGATTTTGATCTTATGTGTTGTCAGTGAAAAGTAATCGAGAGAGTGAGCTGAGTTATATTTTTGTGTGTGTGTAGGTTGAAATCGAGAAGGAGGGAAAGCAGAGGGAATGAGGTGTTTGTCTGTGTTTGGTATTTTTTCTTGAAGATAAGGTTATGGGGAGGATAAGAGGGGAAAAGAAACAATATGTTTGCTGATAATTTTGAAAGTGAATGAGGGTTTGTGTAGTGTTACTAGTTATATATACTAAGGTTTGGTTAGTGGGCTTGGGCCCAAGGCCCACAAGCCCACTTCTCGCCTCACAAGTGGCTCGTTTGCTCCTACAAACCCGTTGACAAAACCCGAACTCACCGTAGCCTAGTAAAATAATATTTCAGGGTTAAAAATGTGTAAAAATATTGTCGGTATTCGTCGTAGTCGCGTTCCCGCGTCGATATCGGTAATAATCATGAGAAATTACATCGTTGCCGTCTTTAATCCATTTTTCGATCCGGTTTCGACTGTAGTTACCAAAATTTTATTACGAAGCTAAATATAGAGTAAAATGTAAGTTCTGAAGGTGACAGGCGTCTCCGTCGCTTCCGTTTCGTTGCCGATGCGTTTCCTAACATCGCGTTTTTAGTCCACGTTTGCATTTGTGTCGAACGGAAGCCCAATAAATTCACAAAATTTATTTCATAGACATAAAATATTTGTGTAACATTCAAACTTGTCGGCGTTGTCAGTATTTTGTACGGTATCAGTTCGTTGTCGCGCAATATTCAGCAGGTTCCCGTAAATCACCACACGCGCACTGTATAAATCAAATAAACGTTCCTGGGCTCTCCAAGGGCCTAATTAAGTTAATTTACGCTGTAAACACTACTTATTATTGCGTTAATCACCTGTTAATCACGTAATTAAGAGCCGTAAATCACCGGTTGTCACATTCTCCCCCTGTTACAGAAATTTCGTCCTCGAAATTTAGACTATGTTATCTCCTCAGAATTGTGTTGTTCGCAGGTAAGTCCGAATAATAACAAAGTGAATGACCGCGTAAGCGAAACAAGACTTATTCGAATCATGTGAATTTAATGACATTCCTCAACAATAAGAACCCAATGGTTTACAATAAATGTGTTTCAGCAAATCGATGTCAAAGGAAACAAGTCGTATAGATACAGTCACTAGTGTGACTAAGTCAACAGGGATCCAACAATGAACAGGAACTTCGACCAATCGAATTCCATATGAACGTTTATAACATGTAAATGAGTTCTAGAAGCAATAACATCCACTAGATGAACTTAGAATCAACAATCTCAAATATATTAGTTTGCATGAAACGCTCGATCGTGATCAGCACAAGCTGCAAGTTATACCGACGCCACAAGGTGTCGCAATAAATGAAACAATTCAATAATAGGGGTGATCGAACAAGTATCACCTGTGTTTTGCAGTCAATTGAAAGCACAATGAAGTAAATTTGAAAATTTGATTCAAACGAGGATGGAACATCAAAGAATTAATGTTTTCGATCGAAGATGAAGAACAATAAATATCGTAAAATATTCTATCGATGTTGAAAGAACCGTTAGTAGGTACACCGAAATATAGAAATAAATTTGTGTACCACTGTCTTAACACACGATTGTGTTAAGACTGCTTTAATATGATAATTCAAAGCGGATTTAAAAAAAATCAATAAATAAATATTTAAATCTGTGCATGAGATATGTAAACGAGTTTAGTGCGAGCTTCAAATAAGTGAAAACACCACCACAAGGTGTCGAAGTCAACAAACAATTTAATGGAGTCAAATACCAAACAAGTTTACCACGACTCGGAACAAATGAAGTGCTCGTTAAAATTGATTTGATTATGATGCTCCCAATACATCATATGGTGTCTTGAATCGAATAGGTGTAATGAACAAGTTCAAACAAACGAACTTGGTTTCGATGCAATCCGACAATAAATACATGTATCGACAAGAAAGACTTTCGGCATGGTCACAACGAAAAACCATGTATGTAGCTTGAAAAGAAAAGAAATTTCAAGAAAATGTGTTGACTTGATAACAAAGAAGCCAACAATTTCGATAATGCGGGTCATTCGAATCACAAATCAATAATTAGATTTAGCGAAATAATATTTGAACTTTGATGAAACACTTATTCGAAACGAAACCACATGCGTAACAAACCGATGCATGTGTAACATATGAATTTCCAAGAAATGAAGCAAAAGAATATTCGCTATACTAAAAGAAATGATCGTGATACAATGACCATTAAGAGGAGTAGAGATACGAAAATCTACTCAGTAAATGTGAAAGTCGAAATTTCAATAAAAGAAATTTGAGGACTTTACCTGGGGTTGCATGTGATGTCCGGTTGTTAGGTGACATTACCATGGAATGTCGAACATAGCGTATTCATCGTTAGTAAAATAGGGGGAATACGAAGGCATGCGTCTTCTCCTTAGCATGACTCGTGTCGTTTGCAGGACCGCGTGCTAAACCGCCGCTTCCTGATCGATAGTTTTCGCGCTGACAAGATTAGCATCATCGTTGTAATGCTCCACGGTGTCTTCTTGGTGACTTCGCCTCGAAGGTCGTATGTGACGTACTTCAATCTCTGTTGATGTATAGCTTAAGTTTCACGTATACCTGTGCACTAGCGTTACGTTTCGCGTAGAATGTGATGTACTCCGACATCCGTTGACGTAAAATTTAAGTTCCATGTATTCTCTTGCACTAGTGTTTCGTTCCGCGTAGGTTACCTACTCGATAAGTAAGATAGCATAGACGACATAATATAATGGCGTTTGCCAGAGTTGTTAGTCACGCTTTCTAAGTGAGGACCTTTAATGATTTTCGACATAGGCTTTCCAAAGGTCTTAAATGCACGTTTCCTAAACTCTCAGAGTTTTGTGTACTGTGTGTAGTTGTTTTTGTGTACCATGTGTAAAACACCACAATAGCGTATGTTTGAAAACAAAATTTTGACAGTTTGTTTTTCGGCAACGGTTGGAGACCATATTCGAGTCTTAGGCGTTCTGTATGTATTCAGAGTCTTAAGAATCTAAGTCCCAGAGAAAGGTGAGGTTAGAGCCTAGGTATATCTACAGAAACCCTATTCGCTGTAACCTATAGCTCTGATACCAATCTGTCACACCCCGAAATATCAGAGCATTGGCGTGACTGGACTGGTATCTTCATTGCACAGCGGAAGCAAATACAAGCTAAGACTTCTAGAAATCGAACGCCCACTAAGTACTCGAATCTCCAGTGGTTCTCCTATTCCAACCGCGCCATAACTTTTGATAAGTAACCTGAGAAAGAAACATGCGAAAAATCAACATAAAGTTGAGCGAGTTCATATTTTGTCTGTAAAAGATTTGAAATAAATCTTTTGAATAACCGGTTTGTGAAATAATATTGAGAAAACGAATTTAGAAATCATTTTCTTGCCAAGTTATATGGAAACTTTGTATTTGTAACGCATTATGTTCGTAAAACCAAGTATTTGTAAACTCTTGTATTTGTAAAGTATGTATAACCGTCAATGCCCACCCTGACTTTGACTCCATGCCCGCATAATCCTATGCCTTGAATTTGTATAAAACATGATATTTAATTTGTGAAAATCAAGTATTTCTGAAAGTATGTATGTCCCTGGTATGTAGCAATAAGGAAAAGAGATCACCAATGGGTTGCAAAGCCACTGGCATGTGTGAAGTGATGCAGGAAGACTCAAACCTAGCAGATTTTGGTGTCGGGCACATAGTCAGCTCATGGTCCGCTCAGTGGACTCAGGGGTGGGGCTCGCTACACCCAAATAGATCAATCACTCATGACCCTCGGTCCTACAACGAGAATTAATGGCCTCAAGTTCCACCTACCCACTCACATGATCTAAGTAGTAAACCCTCCTTAAGCTAATCATACCATGTATAAAATGTCTGAAATAGTTGTAACATGTATTTTACCCCAGCCTCTAAGGCTGAACCTCCCCAGCCTCTAAGGCCAACTACCCATGACTCTCTATATTATCACCAGACAATCCATCCCTAGTCATGAAAATCATTCACATTTCGATAATACGTTTTTGTTTTGTAAAAACCGGTATATTTAGTATAATCCATTCGTAATATGATTTAGAAATACGAGTTTTCGTTCATTCAAAAGCTTTGTATGTTCTTGCAAAACGTGCTTTGTCAAAAATATGCAATCTTTGTTCATCGAAAACTTTGTATGTTTCTGAAAACGTGCATGTCTTTCCACCCCAAAAGCATTTATAAAAATGTAAAACCGTAAAAAGGTGGGGTTATGAACTCACCTGAATTGTCTTGTGCGAAGTTAGCTAATTACGATTTTGTGATATCGTTTCCAGGATGAGGCTTGCTAGCGTGCATCCTACAATATTCCTAACACGGAATACTTTATATGTTTCTAAATAAACGCAGTAACTATCTACGTGTCACCGAGCTCTACCGAATCGTTAGCCGAACGATTCAACAGTAAGTTGTTAATCTTGAAAGAAAAGAAGAAGTTATACTAGTTAGCTCGTTTGACGTCGTTAAGGACTAACAATTTGTAAGTCTTTGAAGGACTTAGTTTTTGAGAAATTTCAAATATATTTATACAAAATATAAATATCTTGATAGAATGGTGTTAATCGTTTCGAGAATTCGTACGAGTATGTAACGAATATTATACGAAAAGAATATATGAAAAACTCGCATTATGTATCGTATGCCGTTTAGGCGTTTGAAATAAATATAAAAGTTCCATTTATTTATTAATTCGAGTTGTTCGATGTTTGAAATAATATAGAAGTAACTATAAAGTTTTCGAGTTGTTGACGTAAGAAATAAATATACGAACTATATTTATTTTATAAAAGAATTCGTATGGTTTAATACTTGAAATAAATATATAAACTATATTTATTTTTATAAAAACGAATTCATGTTGTTTGATTTTTGAAAAAAATATATGAACTATATTTATTTTTATAAAAGAAATCCAAGTTACTTGATGTTCAAAATAAATATATAATCTATATTTATTTTTATCAAAAGGATTGTCGAAATTTCAAAGTTTAGAATAAATATAATAACTATATTTATTTATTGTAAATGATTTTTGACTCGTCGTTTCCGTAAGTTGTAAAGCGTCGTCGAAAATAATTTTATGCTTGTTTTTGTATGTTATAAAAGTCTCTCGGATCCGATAGGTTTCGTATTATAATAAAACGCGTATTGGTTTCGGATTTTCTCGAAAAACGGGCAGAGTTTCCTCTGATTTTGGACGCCCCCGACAACACAAGTTGTCGTTATTTTTCAAAATTCAATCAATGTTTCGAGCTCGTTCCACACATAATATTAAAACTATATAAAAATAACATAATAAATCTCGTCATTAAACCTTTACCATTTCTCGTATTGTTTCGCGGAAAAAGTTGACTGAGTTGACCGGGTCAACTGAGTTGACCGGGTCAACTGAGTTGACCGGGTCGACTCACCGGGTTGACCAGGTTTGACCGAGTTGATTTGAACCGAACATATCTTGCATCTGACCCGAGCCTCCCGAAAGACCCGAACCGCGGCTGACCCAAGACCCAAGTTGTTGACCAGCGTTGACTTATGTTGACCATGCTTGACCCGAACGGACCATGACTGAACCGAGCCGTGTCTGCTTCGAAACTGAACCAATCTCTAAACCAACCTGAACCTGATCGAAACTCCCGAGCTAACATCTGAATATCATTGCCCAGCTACTGTGGAGATCAACATTCAAAGAAAAGAAGACAATAGGGGGGTGTCTAACCGGAGTTTTGTCGGAAACCACGGTAATTCGTCGGACAATGGCAAGGACCGCCGGTCCTTGACTCCGACCGTCGGACCGAGACGCCGACCGCCGGACCGAGTCTCCGACCGCCGGAGATTTCCTCCATCTCTCTCTCTCCTCTGACTCTCTCTCCTCGACCCTCTCTCTCTCTTCGTCTCTTCTTATTTCACCGCCGCGCCGCCGCCGTACGGCGACGGTTCTCCGTCGTCGGGACGTCATCAGGAAGGGGGGTATACGGATGGTGTTGTGACTGTGTGACGTCGGAGGTGTCTCGCCGGTCGACTAACCGGCGTCGGCTCTACCTGTGGCCGCCGATCAGAAAGAACGAGAGGAAGGGGGTCTGATTTTGATCTTATGTGTTGTCAATGAAAAGAAATCGAGAGAGAGAGAGCTGAGTGATATTTTTGTGTGTGTGTAGGTTGAAATTGAGAAGGAGGGAAAGTAGAGGGAATGAGGTGTTTGTCTGTGTTTGGTATTTTTTCTTGAAGATAAGGTTATGGAGAGGATAAGAGGGGAAAAGAAACAATATGTTGCTGATAATTTTGAAAGTGAATGAGGGTTTGTGTAGTGTTACTAGTTATATATACTAAGGTTTGGTTAGTGGGCTTGGGCCCAAGGCCCACAAGCCCACTTCTCGCCTCACAAGTGGCCCGTTTGCTCCTACAAACCCGTTGTCAAAACCCGAACTCACCATAGCCTAGTAAAATAATATTTCAGGGTTAAAAATGTGTAAAAATATTGTCAGTATTCGTCGTAGTCGCGTTCGCGCGTCGATATCGGTAACAATCGTGAAAAATTACACCGTTGCCGTCTTTAATCCATTTTTCGATCCGGTTTCGACTGTAGTTACCAAAATTTTATTACAGAGCTAAATATAGCGTAAAATGTAAGTTCTAACGGTGACAGGCGTCTCTGTCGCTTCCGTTTCGTTGCCGATGCGTTTCCTAACATCGCGTTTTTAGTCCACGTTTGCATTTGTGTTGCACGGAAGCCCAATAAATTCACAAAATTTATTTCATAAACATAAAATATTCGTGTAACATTCATACTTGTCGGCGTTGTCAGTATTTTGTACGGTATCAGTTCGTTGTCGCGCAATATTCAGCAGATTCCCGTAAATCACCACACGCGCACTGTATAAATCAAATAAATGTTCCTGGGCTCTCCAAGGGCCTAATTAAGTTAATTTGCCCTATAAACACTACTTATTATTGCGTTAATCACCTGTTAATCACGTAATTAAGAGCCGTAAATCACCGGTTGTCACAATATGTGTTTTTAATTGCTATGTCATGTTAGTCTATTACATGCTATCTTGTCATATGGATCCAACAACTGACTAGGTTGTTGGTGCATATTTTGTATGTCCGCTACTGCGCGAATAGGCTAGATAGAGCGTGTGTTGAATATTGTATAGATTAGTGTGAATACAGGCCGGAACGTTTGTGTTAAAGCCGTTTTACATGAAAAAGCGTTTCGTGTTAAAGCCCTTTCGCACGAAAGAGCGTTTCATGTGAAAGGAGCCAATAGCCCTCTCACACGAGAGAGCCCTCTCGTCCCAGGTGGTTTCGCGCGAATAGGCTTTGCCTATAAATAGGGGATGAGGGCTGATCATTTGATAAGTTTTGGAGTTCCCAGAGGAGAAACGCTGGCGAAATTTCTTCTGAATTTCGCCAGCTTGTAAAAGATGTAAACTCTTTCGGTATGAATGAAGCAAGCATTCCACCTATGATTATTCTGCTCCTACTCCTTTCTTATCAATAATATTCTACCGAATCGGTTCTATCGGGGCCAAAACTCCGTCTGATCCACCGGATCCTTGACTATCATAGGTTCCCCAGGCCATGGGTTCACATATTCAAATTTAAATAATTTGATCCAAGGAAAAAATTTCTAATTATGTGTTTATTATTAAAACATCCATATAATTTTTAAGAAAGTTGATTCATTTCCTTATAAAAATTCAAGGGTCAGTCGTCGCAAGCATTTCCGTAGAACCTTCCGACCATAGACATCTTCCCGAATTTACATATTAAATTGATAGAATCAAATGTTCGGACTCTTAAGTTAGCAAGACATTACGAACTATATGATTAAACGACATTACTTGCGCATGGCCCATATCGAGGCCATCTATAATGCCTGCCTCATGAACAATATATATATATATCCTACTAATAATGATAAATTTAATATATGATGTTGTACGAATTCCCCGAAATCCCCACCGAAATGTAAGCCTATGCCGATACTTACTCTCTTGAGATCAAGCGAATTCGTCCCAACTATAGATTTAAGCAAATTTTAAATCTACACGGTAGTTTTCTCTGAAACACAGTATTAATCCTCGTTTCTCCCCGAAACATATTTATTCACAAAAACTGTTTCTCCCCGAAACATATATACATATAACAAATCCATATTTTTCCATGAAAATATACATTTTATATATCAAAGGTATGTTTTATTCAAAAACATTATTTAATCCTTTTTAAGGCGTGTTCTTCCCCCAAAACATATACAAAACAGTAAAAGGAGGGGGTTTAGTGACACTCACCTTTGGGTGCGTATTATAAATAGCGTAATCCCACAAATTGATTTCTACACGTCCTAATATACGTAGGAACGATTTATCAATCAATATATATATCACAAAATTCCTAAGTGTCTCCGTATCTTAGAATTTTCACATAACTTTGAAATTTTCTCAAAAAGTCATTATTTTTTGTTATGTTGGCACATTAATATATATATATATATATATATATATATATAATATCTTGCGACTTGAATGATTTTATTGGTGACCCTTATCATGTAAATCCTTAATACTCCCGTTTATACGTAATATATCTACGATTTGCGCGTCGTAATATATATACATAAACGTACACATAAACTTAATATCATAACACGCGAAATCTCATTAAATTATTTATTTTATCATTTTTAAAGCACATATACATGAAATAACTTATCAAGTTAACATATGTATCAATTTTCATGCTCGAAAAACAAGTTACACATTTAATGCGATTTTTACCGATTCTACCGCTTTAAGCGCACAAGTGTACATGCATAGTCTAAATTCCCGCTATCATGTCAACACTTAACATATTATCATATACACATATTTAAGTCACATAACACATTTTAACACATAAGGTTCACCCATAAATAACCATTCTAGTGTACACTGTAAAACGCGTATTCTAGTTATTCGGTAACGTTTTCAGGCGTCGGGAGTCACGTATGACTAACCAAACACCAAGTAAACTTAATATATGTTAAAATACTTATATTTATATTAAAAATATCAGTTTAATTACTGATTTAAATCAGTTTGGTAAAAACCCTTCGAAAAGCCGATTTTTAACCGTTTTATCGTATAGTTTTAAACGTTACCATAACCATCCCAACTCGTAACGACTTGATATTTTAACATAATACATGTTATTTACTGATTAAAATGATGGTTATAATCAGATTAGTACAATTTTTATGTAAGTCACATAAATCATGCGATTTCACGTATATTACAACCCTTAAAGCACCAAGTACAACATGCAAAGCTAGTAAACTCTATGACAAAGTTTTATACTATTTTAACACTTCAAATATTATTATTTTTAGTGTTTAGGGCCTGATTAAAAACCATCTTCATCATACCATACATTATTCATCATTTCATGACCATACATCCACATGCATGCTTAAGTACAAGCATCTAATGCATTCAATTCACATCATCATCATCATGCATGAACTAAATTATATCTAACATGCATTTAACTCATGTTCAAAAATTCAAGAACATCATCATCTTCATATGATCATCATCTAATCATTTGACTTAAATGCTAGCAACATTCTTTCATTTATTCACTAACTAACAAAAATACTCATGTATACATACATACATACATACATACATACATACATACATATACCTTCACGGCACACACACATGTGCATATGTACATCCAAAAACTTGCTTTATCATGTTCATCTTTTAATCATATGAACTTTTATAAGTCACCTTTTGATCATGCATGCATTTCACTTTCAAGAATCAAATGAAACAAGAATCAATCAAAATCAAAACTCAACTCAAATACACATGTATACACACACTCACGGCTATACATACATATACACATACATCCATTTTTACTTTCTTTGAAAACCCATTTGTTATTAGTTTCAAGTTAGTGTTTAAATCCAAGAACAAGAGAAACTTCCATCATCATCAAAATCATCAAGAATCAAGAACAAGGTTTTTAAAGTGAGTTTTATACCTTCAAGATTTTGATGGGTTTTTAGTAAAGATTGATGATATGGAGCTTGATTGTTACTTAAAACACCATGAAATCACCTTTAGACCTTCAAATGGACTTAAAAACACTTTGGAATGAGCTTGGATCTTCAAGAACAAGATTGAAATTTTGAAAATGGTGCTGTGTAAGGGGTGTTCGCCCGAGCTATGTTAGAGAGAGAGACTTTGTTTGATTTTGAAATCATATCTTGGATTTGGCAAGATATTGGAAGATTACATAAAAGGCATAAGCATTTCTTGGTGTATTCCAAGACTTCCAAGTGGAAGAGAGAGAAGAAGGAACCTCCTCTCTAGCTGCCACCTCTTGCACATACACACATACATTTCGTATATATACATATACATATATAATCTAGACCAAAAACTGGTATTAAACTGGATACCAGGTATTTTATCTAGCGTTTTAATCCTGTTTTAGTGCGTTTTAAATTATTTTTAACACTCTATAAAAATAAACTCGCCAAAATATTACTAAAATAATTATCAGTTGCCTTGACTGGCTGCGTTGACAATATTTTGTCAGATACGCTCAGTGTCGCGCGGTACGAGCTTTAACTCGAAAAATAGAGTTTCTTAGCGTTTTAATTTATTTTTCCTTTGAGACATGATTAAAATTACCATTCTAATCATAACAGATTATTTTTAGGATTTCAACATTGATCGGGCGGTCACCGACGTTCGTTTCGCATTTTGTTCGTTACGCGATAAGTGTTTATCTTATTATCGCCAACATAATTTTTATCAAAGTGTAGATTTACCAACACATCAAATATCACACATAAATATTAATATCAGTCAAATACAGCCTTTTATTCATTCACGACACGTGTTACATTTGTACAGTACATCCTAAATAGCCGGGTGTCACACTTATGATTTTGAGTCGAGTGTTAACCTTGTTTCAAATTATGGTTTTAAAACCAATATTCTTAGTTTTGAAATCATAGTTAAAGTTGTTTTCGTGACTTGCAACAAATCATTGGATAATTCCAATACCGCTTTCACTCAAAATACAAGAGAAACATTCTTAGCAAGTTTCATTAAAAATTTTCTCCAAACATTTTGTATATTGATTCAACGAAATAAACCAAATTGTACTTGTTGTTATAGTTGACAATGAAAACTAAGGATTTGATAATTTTATGATGTGAAAATGGGAAATGGTGTTACGTTCTTTTGGAAGGTGATGATTGGTTACACACTTTTTGGATAACAGATACTTGTTTAGTATAAATATTTTAAATCAATTGACTATCTTACCCGAATGAATGTCACATTGTTTGAATTAATAGAAAATGGTAGACTTTTGAAGTTTGATTTTATCAAAATAAATAAATGATTTAGTGATGTTAGTAAAAGCTGATGGTTTGAAAGTTAAGTCTTTATCATTTGTCAAATAACGTTCTAGAATACAAGTATATGGCACTATTAATTAACATATGACCTTAAAGAAATTTTTGACTTTTATAAAATAAATAAAACTAAGACATAGGTATAAATAATTATTCGAAACTAATAAGTCCAAAATATTGATTAAAGTTTATAAATCTGATTCGACCATAAGAAATTTGTAGGTTTTCTGGTTCGTTAAGGACTATTCTACTTGTTTTTGCATTTTCTTTGGTTAGCTAAACTAAGGTAGGGATTCGTAATTTTTTACATCGCAATGTAAGTTTATTTTATTTTTTTGTCACTCTTTGGTCTTACCACCATAGTATAAAATTTGTATCAGTTACTTTATAGTACGGATTTTAATACTGGTTTGTAGAGTTTGATTTCTGTAGTTTCAAACTTATAGTTCTTGGAAATAGTTTCATAGTTATTTTTGTTCACTATTGTTTATTTGACTAGTTTTTGTAGCGTGCAATAGACCATTGAAATTGTATTCATTCTTGCATGTTCTCATGATACTTATTTTCAGATGCCTATAGATATTTACAAAGACTTAGATTTTGTATTTTGTCTCCTGAGCTTTTCTATCTTGTCGTTTGGGCTTTAACAACATGAAGAGTATCCTCAATAGTACTTGATTATTACCCTGGGCACTTAGAGGCGTATGGATCGATCTTAGTTTTGTTTCTGCCTTCTGGTTTTTTGTTTTCTAGAGATGGGATAATAGGTGCATGTCACAATCACCATCCCATAGGTACATAAAGTAGCTATGTGTGTACCCCTCTGTTTCTGGCTCTGGGTGCTTTTGTGTTACACGACTTATTTAATTGATATACATTATTCATGGAAATGTCTATGTATATGCATCTGATTATGTTTAGTTTTCAATTATGATTTGTATCTAATTATTTTCAGTTTAGGTTTGTCTCTGTTTCTAATTATCTCTGGTATCCGTTTATGCTTTGTATTAGTTATACTATTTTGACTCATACTATTTTGACTCAATATCTGTACCGGTTTGTATCCGCGTCCATCTCAGTATCCGTATTCTGTTATAATTTAGATTCAGATATCATTGTTATACGTTTAATTTGTATCTATTAGCATCTGTTTTCAGTATTTGTTTCAGTGTATGGCTTTGTATTTGTTTTACTGTCTATCTCAGTATTTATTTCCATATGGGTTTACAAAATTTTGATAAGGACTAAAGGGTTACCTAAATTATTTTAGTTATTAAATATAAATTTTCAAAGTTAGAAAAATAATCGTTTTTGTTTAGTTATCATTTGTTATGAGATTTGATATTATATCATATTTCATTTAAATCTAAACATTTATTTAAAGGGTGATTCTTTTGGGATTTCTATATATTAATGACAAGTAACATATTTTCAAAATAGTAAAATTGTTAAACGATGTCTAAGATAAACTATTTATATATAAGAATAAACATTCTAGTTTGTTATTATCAACGATGTATTAGTCTTTGTCATAATTCTTGATTGAGTTCGTTATTTGTTTAGCATCTTTATAACTTTTACTTACGTATCAATACCATATTATTTTCGAATCAACTCCATATTAGTATATTTCCTAGTCTTTTATCCACATTTGTTTTCGATATAAATATATGTCTAAGTTCAATATGTGTGTCGGTTTAGTTTAGTCATGTATCTATTTTTGTTTTCGATATCCGTATGTGTGCCCATGTAAGATTGATATCAATGTATGTGTTTTTATTGGGTTCAATATTGATTGTGGTTTCAGTATCGGTTTCAGTTTTGTTATGTTTTACCTTCCATTGAGTTGCCTTTACTTGTATTATTGATTCCTCAGTTTTGCTATGTTTTATTTTTCATTGATTTTTCTTTACTTGTACTATTGATTCCTACGTTTGTTTAGCAATTTTTTTCTTAGTCATAGTTTTATTTTTGTATTCATCTGATTTGTTGAGAGGTAACATGGGAAATTTAGGAAATTCAGTGAGGTGCGTTAAAAGAAGTTGGAGATCTGGATTTATTATTTATTTATGTAATTTGATAAAATGTAATTAGGATCTCTTTTTATTTAATTATATGGATTGGTTTTTTGATTTCATATATGTAAGAGTGACACCTTAGCCCTAGCCGAGTTGGGGTGTTACAATTATAGTATAAGAGAAAAAGCTATTTGTTGTAGAAAACTTAAACCTAATAAACTAAACCTATGAGGTAATGGTAGACATTGGGAGAGGATTTTCATTTTCGATCAAACTTCATACATATCACTTTTTTTTGTCTTTGGAGCTATCTGTTAGAGTGATTAATGGCTACTGACATGTTATGTGCTTTGATTGTTTTGAATAATAAAACCTTTCTATCACTAAAAGAAAACTGGGTTTTTAGTACGCTCAAAAGCGTCCTAAAATGCTATTTTATAGGACCTTTCATTTAATAGGACCAATGGTAAAAGCGTTTCATGTAAAGGGGTCGTAATAAGTCCCGGAAGTAAAAAAGCGTCCTAACATCTCAAATTAGATTATGAAACCAATTTTATGGTCGCATAATATGTCTTTGAACAACCAAAATAGTGTCCTAATAAAAACATATTAGGACACTTTTACGATGTTCAAATATGTGCTTGCATACTTTTAGTCTTTTGATACACTTACAAGCGTCCTTAGAAATTAATTGATAGGACCCTTATGATGTAACATTATAACTAATTTAGTACCAAGAAAAGGGTCCTAATATACTAAATAAGATTATCAGACCAATTTTATGGTCGCATAATATGTCTATAGACAACTTAAATAGCATCCTAAAAACAACATATTGAGACACTTTTACAATGTTCTAATATGTGATTACCTACTTTTAATCTTTTGATACACATACAAGCGTCCTTAAAAATTAATTTATAGGACCCTTATGATGTAACGTTATAGCTACTTTAATATCAAGAAAGTGGTCCTAATATCCCAAATAAGATTATAAAACCAATTTTATAAACAGACCATCAACATATAGCATCCTAATAGTTATTGTATAACATCAACTAATGAAAGAAACAAAACTTCATTATATTTCAAATAGGCATGTTCATAACAAAAACACTAACCATAAATAAGTTATAATATTATCTAACATAAAGTCTTAACATTTAACAAAGATTAAAAGTAATTAAAGAAATACGAAGTATAAAATTTTGAGTCATCATGCGTCCTCAATCCTCATGGACTACCTACAAATAAATCATCCATGTATAAGCATTAAGTTCCATGATATTAAAATTATTGGTATCACAAGTTTAACAAATACATACCGAGATGAATGGATAGGGCCATGCGATGGATGCACCAATACAATCTTGAATTGTAGAAAATAAACCATATGGTCTTACCAAGTTTTCATCTTTTTTATTGGTACTTGAACGTTTACCTCACACCATTCTGGTCCAATCTCTTTACCACCAACTAGATCATTTGGGTCCAAGCTCAGGACCCCCCCTCTTGCTACAGTCTCAGTAGAGTTTAGAACGCTTTTGAGGAAAACTTCATCTCCGACCTAGATTTTAGTTTTCAACAAATATTTATTAAACTCTAGTCATAATAGTGCAAAAAATCATTTTACAAATTTTTTTTAATAAAGTTATTTTACACTAGCAGGCTAACATTTTTATACAAAAACTAAGGAAATTTGGTTTTTAATAATCCCACGTTTACAATCTTCTACACAATAATCCCACCTTTACTCTTGTTACACAATAATCCCACCTTTACTCTTGAGATTATTAAAAACCAATTATGAAAAAAAAAAACATCGATAGGCATAGCAGGCAGAATCTTCACAAACAAGAATAGCCACCACCACACTACACACTAATCCTTTGTAGTGGAACTTTTAGTTGTTGATGTTATTCATGATGGAAAACTAATAGGATTAAAGATGAAGAAGATTACTATTGTGGTCATGTTATAGGTGGAACACTAAAGATTTATATAGAAAAATACCCGTAAACACTTGAGAAATGAAAATGCTCGCAAATCTTATAGAAGTCAAAGTGATAGTATTTACAGACATTAGAGAAAATATAGTAAGTTTCATATGACAAACTTTTCAGTCAAGTGTCCATCATTGTGCTATAAAAAAGATAATAGTGCAACATAAACCAAATTAAAATAAAAAGAACAAGAGTGACAGCTTTGACATAATTACTTATGAATGAGTTGTGTTTTGGATGATAGGGGCGTTAAACACTGTCACAATGGCAATGTGAGCACGAAACTCATGGTTGGAATACTATAACTATCTAATGTCACCGTCACAGCCATCTTAACAATAGTATTTTCAGGTTAAGCGATGAATTTTTTACTCACTTAAAGTTTGAGCCAGGAGAGCTTCGGTTTGCTGTTCAAAAAACTAAGGTGTGCTTTCTTATTCTACTACAAGCTTAAATAAATTTATTGATCTCGGATTAATTTATTGTTCATCATAATGTGAGTACCAATGATCATTGTAGGATATGGAACACATAGTGATTGACTTCGAAGCACTACAAAAAGTCCTCCTTGAAGGAATAGGTTATTATCTTTATAATAACATATTCGAAATAAGTTCCTCTAGACATTGTTTTTGTAAACCAGTGTGGGAAGGGGGAGGTCTTGGGTTCAAGTCCCACAGACGACAGGGGATTAAAGAAATTAGCCGTTCAAAAAAAAAGTAACATATCTGTTTTGTCTGTTTTAATTTTGCAGGAGCTTATGATAAACTGCAAGCTAACATAGTGAAGGCAAAGGATAACCTAAACAAAATCTTGACATCAAAGGATGTGCAAGCAACTGTAAGTGAAATTCGGCTATTTCTTTTACAAAGTAATTGATCTAACGGATACTAATTTTTTCTTTGACATTTATTACACAATTCCTGGAAATGGTGGAGAAGAACGAGATTAATAAATCTTTATTGGCACTTCTTGATGAAAATACAGTGAGTGCTCGCAGGAGTAACCAGGCAAGTGATGTTAGTTAAATAATCTGATGTAGAGTTTGAAGAAATTCAAAATCAATGAACCTTTTTGTATAGAGATAGAATTTAAAGGAAAACTTAGTGAATTTATGGTTAGAGAAACCATTACATCAAGCCACTTTGGTAGGTAAATGCTAACTTTGGCAAGTATTTCCAATTCTTGGGAAATTAAATTTGGCAGCCTGGAAATGAAACTATGACTACATAAATTCATGAATTTATCAGTCCACGATTAACCTGTTTTTACAATTAAAATGAAATGTAAATGATTTGAATATGAAAACTAAACTTGTATATATTGAAGATGTATAACACATCATATAACGCTTGGACTAATCCCATTAGATATTTGCTAAGTGCCCGCGCCGCAACGTGTGTGGGTCTTTTTACTAGTTATAATATATAAAGCATTAATAGAGTATTATTCACATTAATAAATATAAAAGATAAATTAAGAATGTAATTGTGATTTGAGACATGAAAAGATGTATGTCACGCATTTATAAAAGACAAATTACGAATGTAATTGTGATTTGGGTTGCTTTTATGTTTTACCAAATCAACATTTTTAGCATTTAACTTTTAATGTAATTTTTATAAATAATAGTAGTATTTAAGATCTACAATACAAGTGAATCAATGGCATAAAACAATTAAATGCTACTAAAAGTGTATAGCATATATAAAAGTGCCATTGAAAGTATAAATTAGTGGCATAAAATCAAAATGTCACTGAAAATGTCTCTTAAATAAATATCGCATACGTAAAATTTCATTAAAAACCAAATTAAGGGCATAAAAGTTAAATGACACTAAAAGTGTATGTCACTAAATGGCTTTTTATTTGTAGTGATTAGGGTATGTTTGGCTAAACTTTTTCAAACAACTTATTGACTTATTGGCTTTTTCCCCTCACATACACCCTCATTGCCAAACATCATTTTGGAGCTTATGATTTTTCAAAAAACCAATAAGTCAATAAGTTGTTTCAAAAAGCTTAGCCAAACATGACCTAAATAAAAGCAAGTGGAACCAATCTACAATCGGGTTATTGTTTACTACCATCCCGTGTAATCACGGGTCAATAACCTAGTGTTATTATAAAACTCTAGCGAATAAATGTCCTATAAAACTTATGTTTTACGACTCAAATATCAAGTGTCCTATTACGGTGTATTATAATAACACCATAATGATTAAGCGTCCTATAAAGGTTAAAGTTATAAGACTCTAGTGTCAAGTGTCCTATTAAGTTATGTTATAATAGAACTCTAGCGAATAAGCGTCCTATAAAACTAATGTTTTATGACTCAAATATCAGGTGTCCTATTTTAGTGTATTATAATAACACCACAATGATTAAGCGTTCTATAAAGGTTAAATTTATAAGACCCAAGTGTCAACTGTTTTTTTTAAGTTATATTATAATAAAACTCTAGCGAATAAGCGTCCTATAAAACTAATGTTTTATGACTCAAATATCAAGTGTCCTATTACGGTGTATTATAATAACACCACAATGATTAAGCGTCCTATAAAGTTTAAAGTTTTAAGACCCAAGTGTCAAGTGTCCTATTAAGTTAAGTTCTAATATGACTTCCACTAGAAAGGGTCCTATAACACTGAACATTTATGACTTAACTACAACGTGTCCTATTAAGTTATGTTATAATAGGACCCCAGATGATCAAGTGTCCTAATACAGTAACACATAATGGGACACTAACAATTAAATGTCTTATAACGTAATTTATTAGGATCTACATTTTAAGTGTCCTATTAGATTATATGATAATAGGACCCCAAAAAATCATCCATCCTATTAAATAGGTTTTTAGGACACTGGTTTAGTAGAGTATATTACAAAAGGACCCCAAAAGTTCATTAGTCCTATTAAATAGTTTTTTAGGACCCTCTTTTACAAGCGTCCCACAGAAAAGGTCCTAAAAAGCCATTTTTGTTGTAGTGTATGATCATTGTGATTTCCATTTCGAGTTCTAAAATGACTTGGAATATGATCGTTGACACCATCGAAAGGAGTACAACACCGAAAGAAGTCGAGTACATGCCACATGGACGTTGCTACCATATATGCTTCAAGAGGTGTTTCATGTCTGATATATATTCTAGCAGAATCGACACCTATGCTTTAGTTATCACTTCATTATATTTTTTTGAACTACAGTTGACCATGATTCGTTTATCATCACTCTTCCTTTCCTTATAAATTTAATATATGATTGAGATGCATGACAGGTAAATGTTAGGGCACTGTTGTAAGCTAATTGATGATTACTATCATGAATGTAATTCATGAATTACAGGTACATACATGCCCTTTTATGATTCGCATATTGATTATTATAGGTTTGTTTTATTCTAATTACAATTAATGAAATATACTTTGTAGAAGCAATATGTTTGGATCTAACTTTATATTGTTGCATATTCTTAAACTTGTAATTGTTTATTTATAGAACTTTTAGGTATAACACTAATTTCTGTCAAAAAGTTTCGTACGTTTTTTTAATAATAATTATTATCTTTTTAATCTAATACTAATAAAAGAATACTTCTAATGCCACATAGCATTTTCTCCTCTAACATTCTTTAAATTAATGCCACATGTCATTTTCATCTTTAATTCATTTATAATATATAATAATAATAATAATTAATATCTAATTCTAATTTATGATAATTCATTAATAATATATAATAATTAATATCTATTTCTAATTTATGATTAAAAAATGTACATAAGTGATCTATAATAGTTAAAACTGTGATTTTAGTACTTCTTAAAATAAAATAGTTTAAATTCCAAAAGAAAAAAAAACAAAAACTGTTATCCATATCTGAGATTATCTATAAAATCAATATATGAGTTTTTCTAACATATAAATAAAAGCTAAAAAAAAGTAACTAACCAGAGGACTATCTAGCAACAAGACTAAAATTTTATTGAACTCGGTTTTAAAATGATAGATGGAGAGAACTTAACGTTTTGAAGTTTTATAGATGAGATAATATTAAGATTTGTAGCTACATTGATTTATGATGTGTTTTCAATTTAATAGAGCTAAGAAATATATTAATTTCATTGTATACCCATTTGTGACATAGTCAATTAACCTTTGATAATGAAAAGATTTTATTCATCATATATAAATCTTTAACTTATATCATAACTTTACAAATACTATTTTTTAATTAAATTCGCATAACAATTATGTAAGAATAACAAATTTAATTTATGTCATACCAATAAAATTGGCTTTTTACTAATAAAGAGAAAAAGAACAACTTAAATAATGAATTTTGTAAACAGAATTGAGGTCTTAGAGATTTATTTTAAATAAAAGTTATATTTAAAAGATACACAATGATAAAAATTATTATTATTTATACATTGTTATATGTAACGTAATACATAATTTCATTCATATTAATAATATATAAATTTGTTTATAACATGTTTTTCAGTATTCAACTTTTGTAATACACGACTATTATGGTATTTTCAATATTACTAATTAAGATGGACCAGTTTTTGTGATAAATTTAAGTTAGTTGTATGAACCATTATATGGTAATAGAAATTCATATATATAAACTTTCTTTACTAATTAACATAGGTCGCTAGTAATATAAGTTTTTTAAAGATTATATAACTATATCATTTATATTGTACAAACTCGTGTAATATGCTGGTCTATAAGCATTCCAAAAGACAAACTTTCTTCCTCTTTAGAGTGCATGTTGTGGACTCAACAAGCAAGCGAGATGTGACAAGGCAGTACCATAAGAACACCGCTCCACTCATATGGTACCACCCTTGTGGTATGTAATTCTGGTGTGATAATGTCGGTGTTGTTGGGCAACAACTATATTAATTTTATTATGATTTTGTTATTATAAATCAATAAATACCCTATCTTATTAATCAAACCATGTTTCTTACAACCTACACACAACCTACTCTTTGTCGAATTTATAATTGTTTATGTTAGGTTATATAAGATCTATTGATGATGAAAGCCAAAACCTAAGGGAACCATCTTCCCTGGCTGATGGAATAAGTTGAATTACATTCTTTGGTCCAGAAGTTTCTCCCTTTGAAGGCTTCCCAAAACAACTACCCAAACTACTAGAACAGAATTGTTGCCTCCAAGATTAGAGTACAGAAGTACAAGTACTAGATTGTCAAAGTGCTAGTCAACCAGTCAACAATCAAGTCAACAAAAGTCAAGATTGAAGACTAGAAGATCAAGTCAACAAGTAAACTAAAGACTAGAAGTATTGAATTCCAAGATGTGCTGGTTCTCACCAGCAGTTTAGGAATCCAGTTGATTACCCTCAATCACTAGAAGCAATAATTCAATGTAACAGTGTAAGTATCCAGCAGTCTTACTAATCGTTGGCAGCTACATCATTTAATGGGTTGTTAGAGCTTGTTTTCATGGTGACGTCACCCGTGGTTCTCTCCTCCTATATATATATATATATATATAGTTCTTTGTACTCAGTGCAAAATAACACTAAGAGCTACAACTCGTAAGAACGTAGTAAGAGAGAGAGAGAGAGAGAGAGAGATCACCTGGTGAGGGGAGTATACTTTGTACCTTTGATTGTATGTTAAACATTTGATTGAATGAAATCTTTATGCAATTGTTCCCAAATACATTGGTGTTGATGATGATGATGATGTGTTTGTATTAACTATTTTAGCTTGAATTACATATTTGTTCAAACTGTTTAATCAAAAACACAGAAACCACACTCTCTTAGATCCATCAATTGGCATCAGAGCCTGTTTCACTTAATTGACATTACCGTTGATTCAAAAAATAAACTACCTTAAATTAATAACTGGTTGAGTGATCAAAGGACATTGAGAATTTAGATCAATCAAATCATTAATTTGCTTATGATACTTTGTTCTCTGAGTTAAACTCAATAAAATTCAGAGAGATGTCAATCACTCATTATCCTCACAATATTGGATTGGAAAACAAGCCTACGATGTTCATTCATCATGAATTTAAGATATGGCAATGAAGGATGGGTTACCACTTGTCCTAGCAGAACACAGGTTACTAGAGATCAGCGGTATGTGGTCCTCGTGTTCCCTTTGACCGAGTACCGAAAGACCAGATGTCAATATTCCTAAGAAACCCACGTATTACTTTGAATAGGATTTCCAAAAGTTGGAGCTTGATGCTAAGGCATTCGAGATACTGACAATGGCCTTACCTAACGAAATCTATGTTGGATTACTCCATTGTGAGAATGCCAAGAGTTTTGGGATACTTTGAATGAACAATTTGGTGGTACAGATGAAGTACAAGAGAATAAAAGAGAAATTCTGAACCTCTAATACGAAGCATTCACTCATATCAAGGGAGAATCTCTGACTCAATACTTTGAGCGGTTTAACTACCTGATCTGTGAGCAATGGCTTGGAAATCAAACTTATACCAATTCTGCTCTGAGTCATAAACTTTTGAGATCTCTTCCTAATAAGTGGGATACAACTGCATATGTTTTGAGAATTCTGTTGGCTTAAAAAAGAGATGACTCTACCACAACTTCATAGCAAACTTCTCACTTATGAGAGAGAGCTTGACCAGAAACAGAAGTAGATCTCCTTAGGAAAAGATGTTGATCTTTACACATATGGTAACACAGCCCTGACGAGTCAAGATGGGTCATCATTAACCAAAAGTATAAATAACTTGGGTTCTTTGTTGACATTACTATTGGCTTCAATTCTTAAGTTAACACAGCACATGTTGGAGACTATAACTTTTCTTTAATGATGAATGATCAAAAGCATATGGATCCAACAGATCAGGAAGAGTTTGACCTCTAAGACCAACATGCCCTTTTGAGCATCAAAACAAACAAGTTTTACAATAAAACCGGTAGAAGGTTTCCTGGATTGGAGGGTATGGGTAAGTTTGAAAAAGAAAAATCCAGAGTTATGTGAGAACTGGCACAAAACCGGTAATTTCCGTACTATTTTAATAATTATTTATTTCCTGCAATTATGTGTTTAAATGTAAACATTATATGCTTACATGTTTCACATATGAATTCATGCATGTTTCATACTTCATTTATTGCATTGTACAATACATTAAGCCTTGCGTCAAAACGATTAGTAAACTCACCGGTAAGATAAGCTGTGATAGCACAGCTTCAGCAAGCAGTAAAATGATAGATTTAGGGCCTAGATGTAGGTCCAACATCAAAAATACATTAAAATTCTAGTGTGGGAACTAGGGTTAACATAAACACTTTCCGGAAGCTAAAATAAGCACTAGAAACTACCCGAAACGCACTTAAAATGCAGAATTCTGCAGAAATTCAGCAAAATCAGCATTTTAACACCAAAATAACATGTAGAATTAATGTTTAAGTGTCCAGAATAACTTGTAAAGTGTTAGGAATGAAAATTGTCACAAAAGGAGTTCATACCTTGAAAAATTCACTATTTAGCACTTTAACGAACCGACAACCGAACGATTAGCCGGACACTACCCAAAACATCAAAAATAGACTAGAAGCATAGTTTTTATGTTTTAAAGCTAGTTATGGTGATAGAATACCTTAAAAATCATCAAAACACCTAAACATACTTAACCTTACATTTAACCTTCTACTTTACATCTTCTACCCACAACTTCCAAAACTTGACATATTACCCCCCCCCCCTCTTCCAACCGGCCCAAAGGTGGCCCACACCCTTTCCCATTAAAATATTCATAATGTGTACTAGATATTGGACATTTAAACTTATGGGTAAACAATTTTTTGAAAGTTATTATAAAGGACCATTAGTTGAATAAACAAGATCATTTCTCATTCAAACTTCATCTTCTTCCTTCCTTTCTCTCTACACCTCACGGCAACACATATACACCCATACATCCACCATTTTCACTCAAAATCAAGGCAATCTAAGGTTATACCAAGGTATTAGAAGGTGATCTAAGAAGGTTTGGAGCAAAGGAAGTGGAAGGACCTTCTTGTGGAGCTTTTAACCAACCATCTTCTTCATTTTTCATCTTCTTGTTGTTCTTGCCACATCCCTAGCCACAAGAGCTAGTGGTAAGCTCCATAAACCATCTTTTACTTCATGTTAAGCTTATGTACAAGTTACACCATCAAAGAACCTAAACTTTAAAAGATGGTAACACGAAGATCTAACATAATCTAAGTGAAAACAAGTTGTTTTAAAGTTGTTTGATGTATGTTATTAAGTTGTGAATGTGGATTCTTGTGTTTTTAGTTAGATCCATCATGTGTAAGCTTGTTAAGCTTAGATCTAACAAGTTTAAGCATGGATCTTGAAAGATCCATGGTGAAACTTGAAGATGAACTTGAAAAGTCTTTATATGAACATGAAAAATGATTTTCAAAGAATGTTATCATGATCTTGAAGTAACTAAACTTATGGATGGTTAAGTTATGAGATTAAGCTTCATAAAAAGTTTGTGAAAAGTTCATCAAGAAGCTTGTTTTTGAAAGAATCAAGTATTTTAAGTATAGATCTAAAAGACTACATGTTTTTATAAAATATTCAAGTTCATCCTAGGGTTTAACATGATGATTTTAGTTAGTATAGGTTACTTGTGAAATTATTGGAACTTGATTTTTGATGATGAAAAGAAAATAAACACATGTTTTGAAAACATGGGAAACCTCCATTTTTAGAGGAAACTATGTCAAAATTTTTATAAATTTTTTTGACACTTAGAAAAATATAAGTTTTGGTGAAGCTTATTCCCCAAAAATTCACCTAAAAATATTTACCAATGTTTACTAATTTTTATACAAAAATGGCAAGGCAAGAAATAAGGTTTTCTTCAAGATTAAAATCAATATTAAGTCTGTATATTTTTAGGGAAATATATATATATATATATATATATATATATATATATATATATTTAGTGGTCACCAAATTATGTGCTAAGTGTATATTATGTGTATTAGTGTATTAGGAACTTGAAAAAAACACTAAATACTCCAAAGGAGTATAAATACCAAAACACACAAAAAATATACAAGGATGTATTAATAAATATATACACAAAACTTACCCATAAAAGGGGTATTTGAAAAAAATACAAAATATATATTAACATAAATATATTCCTCACAATAAATGGACTTGGACATTTTGGACATAAATATACCTTTGGACAAATATATATATTTACTACCAAGTAATGAAAATCATACAAAAATCGGGTAAATGACAAAAATTAGATATATATATATATATATAGGGTCAGGATTTAGAGAAAACGGGGGAATGTGTGAGAACGGTGAGAATGCTTATGGATCGTCAGATCAAAACAATCCATGGACTAGATTGTGCGGTGGCGTTTTCGTAAATAACATCAATTTTATTATGTGGGGCGCGCTTCATTAAGGGTAAAAGAGTCTTTTACCGCTCAAATTCAAAACGCCAACAAATGATAAAACGCCATTAAAAACAAAACGCCAAAAATTAGTGATAAAACGTGTTGGATATTACAGGAAGAGGAAACAACACAGTAACTGAATTTCAGTTATTGACATTTATTAGAAGAAATTCCCTCCTAAATTACGTGCCAAAAACATCATTATATAAACAACGTAAAACATCGCTTCCATAATCACTTCAATTTATCCATTTCTGCAAAAACATCTTTAACCAAAAACGCGAATTTAACCAAAATGCCAAAAATGGCAACAATCGTTTGGTGGAGATACACTCTGGCAATCAGGCAATTCGTCCTGCGTTTTGATGATAGAAGGAGGGTGTATGTTAGGACGATCAAGGCAATTTTGAAGATGGAAGAAGAGGTACAGAGGGGTATCCTATCCCTTGGCATCGCTCTGGACAACGAATGCCATGAAACACTTATGCTTATGAAAGCATTAACCAGGAAATTTGGACCAATCAAAGCAGATGTGAAGCCGGAACCTGTCATGACATCATGGCATTTTGATGATGAAACAGACATGGTGACCGTTATATACGACAGCGGAGAGCAGGAAGTCTACTGGCTTGAAAACATCATGACAAAGCAGGGGCTTGGTTTCATGGAAGAATTGCATAACGCCACTTGTTTGAACATAGAAATGGACTCAAAATTGGAGTTAATGCAAGACATGTTCAAGTGGAGGCTTTAGAATCTTCAGGAACAAAAAGCCGATGAAGGTGAAGGTGATGACATGGATGAAGATCCAGATGAAGACTCCGAGGAAGAAGATGACGCAAGTGATGGATACTTTTCGGATAAAGTATGTCACACCCCCAAAATCCACACGCGGAGTACCACCGCTTGGAGGCGTGACTGACCAGGATCAAGCCACCAATCATATTGAACAACGTAAATGGTAAGTGTAAATCAACCAAACAATATGAAAGGTGTTCCAAAAACCAAAGTATAGTATCAATGTTTAGCGGAAGCATAAGTATGTAAACCCAATGTAAATCATAAGTTCAAGTGTTTAAATATTTAACATGGCATCCTCGATCCATGTCTCACAACAACCTGCTCCTTCCCTGTGCAAGCTCCATATGTACCTAAGGTCCTGCAAGGCATGCAGCAGAGAGTCAACAACTAGTTGAGCGAGTTCACAGTAAGTAAGTTCGTAATAGTAAGTTTGTTTCGTAACATGTGGCGCTACTAGGCCGATAGTATGTTCTATTAGTGGGGGCTTCCCATGTTTGCATATACACTAGACTATTTGTAACCATAAGTGTTCTTCACAACCGAGAACAGTAGTACGTACAAAGTTTACGTAGGTTTTACGTAAGTGTCCTTCACAACCGAGGACAGGGGTACGCGGGGGTTTACGTAGGTTTTACGTAAGTGTCCTTCCTGACTCCGGAAGACAATAGCATGTTCTTGTTTACGTAGGTTTTACGTAAGTGCCTGACACAACTGAGGCAGTAGTGAGTATAAGTTCACGTAGGTTTTACGTGAGTGTCCTTCGCAACCTGAGGACAGTGATGAGTACAAGTATACGTAGGTTTTACGTATGTATCCTGCTCATCCGAGGACGATGGTAGATAGTCTAGTAACAGTGTAAGTAGGAGAAATTGTTCAATCCCATCATTCAACCCATTCCCAATCCCCGGGAATTCCATGCCTTGGTAAAGAGTGTGAACTCACCTTGGTTTTCTCGGTATGCTAGGTTATGTGATCACAGATAATCAGTCAAGTCCTATAATATGCACGTATAATCAATACCACAGTGTGTTCGGCAGTTAACATCATGCATCACACAACAGTTAATCACATGCATACAATTCATGTTTCACATAACGGTCATTCACAGTTTATTCTATCATGGTTATTCTTTAATCTACATAACAAGGTTAATAAGCTTAACTGAATTGATATACATAATGGGAATAATAATTAACAGTGTTAGTTAACTAACTGAGTTAATAAAATAATAGATTTACATACAGGTTACTGACATTGAGCCGAAAACACTCTTGGGCCGAAATCACATTGGGTCGAAAACACTTTGGATTTCGGCGTCCAAACCTCATCTTTGTTACCAGTTACCCATCCCCGAAACTTTACCATTAATCATTCGGTTGTATATCCAAACAAAATAGTCAACAACAATACCAATCATCATAACAAAACATTGCAGTACTGAGTCTCTATCATCAACCCTAGTTATGTATACGTCAGATCAATTATCATAACAACCAA
This sequence comes from Helianthus tuberosus, assembly GCA_030545235.1. Lineage (NCBI taxonomy): Eukaryota > Viridiplantae > Streptophyta > Magnoliopsida > Asterales > Asteraceae > Helianthus > Helianthus tuberosus. The sequence continues at coordinate 154,045,971 of CM060393.1, forward strand.
TCCAACACTGTTTGCCAATTATCATGGTTTCAAGTCAAAGGTTAGACTGCCACCTTCACATATTTCGATTGCACAAACAATATTAATCACTTATATTCCTACCGACAATTTATTAAATGTCCACATGATTAAGTCTGATCGCACATGGCCGCCATATACATATTCAGATTTTTAAATCTTTGTGCAACCATAAAACTTCACTATATGGCCCTCACCACCGATTGTCATTAATTATCCATTTGTATAATCACACACAAACCGATATCAGTCATAAATCATGCAATATCAACTTCAATTCACAACATCATCATATTAGAATCATTCACTAAAAAGTCATCGGCACATGACAAGTTGTATGTTCATAATCATCATCATGATATAAACAATAATCAAGATTGAAAACCAAATAGCAATCACATGCTTTCTGACAAATCCCTTTATGTTATTGAATTCGGTCCACTAGCAAGCATTCAAAAATAGCATCCCTTCATTTAATATAACTTAATTCACTTTACATAATCCCTTTGACTATTATGACAATATATTCAGGAGGTGCACATGAATTTATAAGATAGAAACTACAAGTTCCTATGCTACAGACAATACTATCGACACATATGATTACCAAACTTCCTTTTATTAAATAACACGATCATCAAGACATCATAATTATATCAATACTAACCGAGATTTTGACTTGATTCAGACGATTGAATGGGATGTTGCGTCCGTGAGGGGGGGTGTATCCTTGCCGTCGCCAGTTTGTAGAAGAATAGGGTTTTTCCTAAAAGTGTTCTAACCTAAAGATCTCATAAGTTATATCACAACACAACTGGGCCGAAGCCCATATGCTCTTTGCAAAACAAAGTGGACGGAAACAAATAAGTGTTTTCATCCGGAAGTGTTTTCGTTGGTGGGGGGTGTTTACGGCTATAGCTCCACTTACAATAATTAACACATATTAATCATATTGTTCATACCGAACATGTTTCAATACATGCACACATATAACGCACACTACGAATCTATAAACAACACGTATATTGCATATCAGATAAGTTCAATCGAATAGAGACCTTGAAAACTCGGGTTGTCACAAAGTACCTTCTGACGAAGGGTTTTAATTTTTTTTCTTTTTTCTCTTCTGTGTAATTTTGTTTTTTTAAGATAATTAAATGATATATTTATCTATTTATTTGCAAAACACCAAAAAAATACTAAAAAAGGCTATTGCTTACAAAACGCCAGAAATAACAAAAAATATTTTTCCTGCTTAATATTATGTCATCTTGGTCTGCATAATGCCATTTAGAAAAAACGCAAAACTTAGAAGATTGGACGTCTATCACCTATAAACTGATAAAGCTAATTAAAACAGTAAATACAAACAGTAACTGAAAAGACGGTTACTTTATTACTATTATTTATTACAATAAAAAAATCTCGCCTAAACTGCGCGCCCAAAAACTCCTATAAGAGAGGGGTCTATACACAATGAATTGATCACACCCAGAAAAACAAACGCCATATTCTCTAGAAACCACTCCCTTTAAAACGCCAAAAAATGTTAGTTAAAATAACCACAGATGGCAAACCTTTCACTGGGATTCTTATTCTGAGGGGGTTATCTCAATAATCTTTTGCTGAATGAGATGGACAAATATTCAAGAAAAAGAGACTGATGACAGTGATATGCCATCATGTGAGCTTTGTTCTTGATGAATATTGGCATGGAATAAAGGGATCAGCACAAGTGTAAAATGCTATTTTGGACTCCATTATTATAAATAGCATCAAGCAAGAGTTGATCTTCAATGACATGCCACCAAACAAGAATATCGCACCAAAAAAAACAAGATGCCACTAAGCAGCTTCGTTAAAAAAGACGGTGTTTATGTAGGAAAGTTGACATCTAGCTAAGGTATTCGTTCAAAACGCCAAAAACAAATTCAAGAAGAAGAGCCCGATGACAGTGAAGATTCGGAAGAGAATTTAGATTACCATTTTTAATTTTTTTTCTTTTTCATTTTATATTGTTTTGTTATCAAATTGTCTGGTGTTTTGATATCTAACTCTTTACAAATAAAATACATTATTATATAAAACGCCAAAAACTACAAACACCAAAAACTACAAAACACCAAAACGCTAGTAGTATGAAAATTGTGAGAACGGGTGCTGGCAAAGCACCTTGTCAAATGTATTAAACGCCAAAAAATTCACTAAACGCCATTAAAAACATTTGATTTTATTGTAATCTTATGAAAATATTAATCACTTGTAGTGAAATATTATATAACGCCACAAAACACCAAAATTTTTTTACCAGAGAAAACGCTATAACGCCAAAAAATTATCTATGTGACACAAAAACAATTAATTCAACGCCAAAAAGTTTAATAAATACAATTAACGCCAAAATAATCTTAGACGCCAGAAAATGTTATAGCGCGTTGGGAAAATAAAATAAGATTGAAAAGACAAAAAAAACCCTCACCCCCTGATCATATCCCGCGACACGTGTTTGGCCAGAATGCGTTCTCACCGTTCTCACACTTTTGGGCGTTTTCTCCTGATCCCGTTCCTATATATATATATATATGAATACTTGAAAGTATGGCAAAATGTATATATCATGCACAAACCTTAAAAATATATTATTTTTAAGAAATAAAATTCTGGAAAGTATTAAAAATCAAAGGATTGATTTTTGGCAAAAAATATAAAATACACAAGTATTTACATATAAATACAAGTATACCTCCCTAAGTATACTTATACAAAAATAATATTGAAAACATTATTTAACAAATTACTTATATTTATTTTTGTAAAATAATATAAGTATCATATTTTGGATAAGTTAAAAATATATATTATTTTTAACAAATATGGTTTTCAAATATACAAATATTTTTTTTTTGGGAATAAAATATATATTTACCAGAGAACAATACAAATACAAATTCAATCTACTATAATGCGACGAACGGGCGAGACCCGACAATCAAGGGCATGACCCTCACATAAGATGAAGTTACACGAAACAAATACATAACTTAAGATGGTAACTTGTACTTAGTAAGTTACAAGTTTAAGTGATTAACGTGCGTAGAACGTGTATAGGTTACGACGTCTACGGGACAAGCACCGGTGAAGTTTTGACGTAGAAGACGCAAATCATTGAGTTCATGTCCCCACTTTTAAGCATTTTCTTGTTTTCTAAACTTTGGAGAAAATACATGTATTATGGTATGTAGAAACAAAACTAAGGGATGACGTATAGATCATGTTACGAATAGGGTGAAACTTAAGCACCATTAATCAACGTATACCTTTAGACCGGGGAGCGGAAGGTTAGATCTAATGGGTTTAAGGCAACTCCACTCATGGCCTACTTCTACCAAAGAGTGCTTTTGGGTCTCAGCCAACTTACGACGGAAAATGCCTAGGTTTGGATGCTTCCTATGTCGTGACAAATATTAATGTCCTCGCGAAACATTAGCGATCTTGGTTTCCTTACATTTACAAAATACAGTTACAAATACGTTTTTCAAAGTACATACCATGTTTTCATACAACTATGCTCAAACATTCTATACAAATCTACATGAATTCACACCAACTTATGTTGACGATTTTCAAAACTTACATGTATTTCAGGGAACTAAGTGGATGTGCGCACGGTCTCTTTGCTCAAGAGTTGTTGTTTGTGTTTCAAGTTATCATGTGTCTATACTCCGTTTCCACTTTTGATGGATTTGTCTGTTATATCCCGCCTCTTTGCAGAGATATAGCGAACAAAACCTTGATCTTTGATTTGGAATGAAGTTGTAAACTTTTCAAACAATTATCTTTTGTTATGATGTAAACTTTAAACTAAACTTGTGTTTTGAATGTTTAAACTTTGAATGGTAATTTGAACTTGTTTTATATTCATGTAGTATGTTTACTTATCGTATGCAATGAGAACCTTTCAGGATCACACCTCGTGCTTCCGCCTTAGCAAGGGGTGTGACAAGTTGAATGTTTTAGATGTGACAAACTAGGTCACTTTGCTAGGGAATGTAGAGGTCCTTAACAGAGTCTCACACCTTGTGTGATCTATCCAAACCAATTGAATCAACCTAATTGAACTACTGGTCAACACTTAAATTTTTCATAAAACACCCCAGGACCATCCACATTGTATAATGCACATTTAGCACATGGAGTAGTTCAAATGTCATATGAGTATTCTATTGGGCCACCACAATATCAATTTGCACAAGTTCATATGCCACAGGCACATGTCCAACCATCCTCATAATCACAAACTCAATCCTAGGAAAATACACATGTAGTTTCTCAAACTATTGGTTCCCCTGCACCAGAAACTACTCAGCAAAGTTTTTTTACTCAAAGTTGTGTAGATTGGAGTAGTCTACCTGAGTATTTGAGTGATGAACATTTTAGCATGATTTCACTTCACCAAGGTCACAAGAACCTTCCACGAGTTGCCTTAGAAACCTTAAGTGATATATCAGAACCAAGCACTGGTGAAACTACGGGTTCATTATTCCACATGCTAAATCAACAATTACTTAACCCTATTAGAATATTGATATATCCCGAGAAATACTATCAGAATTGTGTTCTGAAAAGTGCATTCAAGCATTTGAGGATATCAAAGCAGTGAATATCATGCTTCTTTAAAAATTTGAATATTCTAAGAAACTTCTTGCATAAACCATTAGATCTCACAAACAAATTTTGAATCACAAAGATCAATTTATTTCTGATTTAAAATGTGAAACCTCAAATCATTCTGCATAGTTCAAATTACTTCTTTCAAAATATCAAATTTGTCAAAAAAAAAAAACTTGAATCTACCCAAGTAAACTATCAAAAATGAGTAGAATCATGCAAAGGATTTGAGATTTTGCTAAATCAACAAACCAAAAGCAATGTAAAATTTGGCTTAGGGTACAATCACACATAAGGATCAAGTGATTACACACCAAAAACTTATGTCAATGACATTGAGCCCATTTCCCCAATTGGAAATGAAAGTGTAAACACCGTTCATAGTTCCTCTCATAAATTCTTTGATCAACACAACACCAAATGGTTTTATGAAACATGTGTTGACAATAATTTCAAACCAATAACCTTTGTTACTTCTGAAGGGAAAACAACACCAATTGCTAACTCTCTAGCCGTTGCATCAAAAACTGTTGGCCCTAGCTAAAACTTCAAAGCCAAATCTAAGTCTAGCTCAAAAAGGTGTAAGAACACAAAGGGAACATTATTTTGCATAGTGTGTGAGAAAACAAACCACAACACTGAGGATTGTTATATGGTCTTAGCTTATGAGAAAAACAAGATACAGGATCTGGAAAATTTTTCATGAAAAGTCAATATTCTATCCATGTAGTGATTCCAGCTACTGTGAATCCACAAGTTCTTTTGAAGTCTTTAAAACTGTTGAAACTCCTATAACATTGGCCTTGAATCATAGAAAATACACCAGACCCGTACAAGTGACTGATGCACCTCCTACAAATATCTGGCCAAAATAGAAGATTCCCAATTCTACCACACACCAATACAACCAAAGGAGGTCTAATCAAAGTGAAGAAATAAATTCATTGGCAAAGAACCAAAAGGAGCTAGTGAAGATGGTACAAAAGTTGTCAATGGGTCAAAGTAGTGTCACACCCCAACCGATGGCGGAATCATCGGGGCATGGCACTGAGCGAAACAGATTGTCCAGAAGTTTCCATAACAATTATCATTACCATTCAATTTAAAATAACATGTCCCATACCATGTCTCGAACAGCAAACAAATTATTACAGATAAAATCTAGGCAATTAACTCTGTTCCGACAACTCAGATTTATACATAGATAGTTTATTTATTGGTTTCTAGGACCTCTTTTCCTAGGTTCGATTTCATCACTGCGCAGAGAGCATCCTAGACCTTTCCTAGCCTCGATTTCACAGTGAGCTAGGCATACAAACAACTTAGGCACCTGTCACATACGTTAAAATAAAGTCAATACATATAATGTAAAGGTGAGCATACAAGTTTGATAATAGTATATAAAGTTCGAATTCGTTTACGCATAACCAGCACGTACACATAGTGAAATGAAGCACGTTAGTTATCGACATAGACCCATCGATACCAATGACTGCGGGTTGACTGCCCGAGGCAGTTCGCAATACATGATTACCATCGTAATCCATGCAAGTAATTGTCCTTAACAACCCCCGTGTGAACGGGTGCTGAGTCCAAACTATAGTACTATCGTTGCTAAGGCAGGTAGACAACATTCCATGTGTAAACATAACAAACAAGCATTCATAAGCCACGTATAACATGCATTAACGGTTAGCGTTCAAATAGTATTGAGTAGTGTGTTTGATGTGATTTGAATAGTTGTAACGTATGTAACACCCAAAAGTGCATAAAGCAAAAAGGGATCGAGTATACTCACAGCGGTTGATGGATTGAAGGGAGTGCTTAGCGAGTAAAGTTAGCCTGAATGGATTTATAGCATAACGATAAGTGATGCGTAAAATGATACAAAGTGTTGGAGGGTCGGATGGCTGTCGGAGTGGATTTTTTCTTCCTTTGAGAAGGATGTGCTTGTGTATGATGATTTGACTTTTGAAGTTTTCATTGTAGCATTTGAAAACATTGAAGTACCTTTACCCTTCAGGTCGGTCGATCAGACGACTGTTCGATCGGCCGGCAACCCGATCGGTTAGGTATGAAGTGTAGTGATTTCCTTTGGATCGGACAGGTGTTCGATTGGATAGGTCAACAAGTAAAAAACTTAATGATTTGCTGACCGATCGGTTGGCAAGTCAACAATTTTAAATGAAATGCAAGGTCTGGTGTAGTGGATCGGATAACTGATCGATCGAACACTAATGTTGTTCGATCGGTCAACATGCATGAACAACCATGACAAATTCTTAGCACGGTGTCACCTGATCGGATGGCTGTTCGATCGGGTGGCATTCCTAGTGCATTGAACATGTTGAAAAATCAATTAAGTGTTGAAGTATAGTATCTCATGATCCGAAGAGTAATCCGATCGGACATTAGTTCGATCGAACAACAGTTCGTTTAATACTAGTCTTCAAAATAATTTGATTAAGTGTGGGACCATGTGTTAACCGATCGGCTGGCCAGTCGATCGGCTGACTGTCCGATCGGCTGGTTCGGACAGCAGTCCGATCGGTCAGCACCCTGACCTGATCAGCCTATTCGTCTAACACCTGGTTGTTCTGTTTGTTTGTCGTTTTATTGAGGTATTTTGGCAACGAGTCGAAGCATAGATCCCTCATCCTTACTCGGTTCCCCTGGTCGGACAGGAATCACCCAAATCCGGCTAGTGAACTGTTCGGAACGGAGTTTATCGTTTAACCCGAAATCGGTTAACCTCGTTGATAGAATCCGGATCTTGAGCCATGCAACCACCGGAGTGATTTGTAAGCCAGCACAGGCTCCGTTTCTATCGGTTTGAAGGCATTGAGTGAAAAAAGAGTTGAAAGAAAGTTGGAAAATCCATCTTTCAATCCTTTTCACCGGGTGTATGTTTAGATCTATGAAAGATCTTTGTTTGTTTATGTGGAAATCGGCTAGATCCAAGTTATTCTTGGTGGGTTGAGGCCAAAACATGAAGTTCTTCAAGAACCCATGATGACATCATCCTAGAACACTTGATTCTTGATGATTTCACGGTTAAAAGTTAAGATTTGAAAGATAGAAAGGTGTAGGAGTGCCTGTAGATTAAGAAAGTACAAGGTTTAGGACGAAATCTTACCGGAATCGAGAGGAATCTGAGAAAAGGATGAACTAAGCGTGCTGGTCGGACAGAGGTTTCCAAAAGTGGAAAGGATGACAATGACAGGGGTATTTATAGGATGCCAAAAGGGGAAACTGTTGGCCGATCGGCCAGGCAGCTCGATCGGACATCCTGTCCGATCGGACAGCAGTCCGTTTGGCTGGCTGTTCGATCGGCTGGTAGCCTGATCGATCAGCTGCACGTTTCGAGTGTTCGGTGCGACGATTTTTGATATTTCGATTTCGGTTGCGAGCGGTTCGATACGATAGGGTTTCCTAGTAAAATTACTTTTAATCCCAACCACTCATATCTTACGCTATCCTTTCTCCACTAATTATCATAGTTCGATTGTGATTCGAGTTCGATGTCGATTGAGTTCGATTGCATTTCGATTGATTACCACAACATAACATAAATAAACATGCACAGGTAACACGTAAGGCACACACATACACGTATAACAGTAACTAATATATGGAGTTCGAGTTGAGATTCGATTCGATGTCGATTTGATTAGCATACTTTGATTATCGTTTCATTAACTTTATCGCATTGTTACTTCCTACAGTTCACAGTCGTAAGTCGATTAGATGGCGATTATATTACGTTGATTGTTGTAATTATTGACACTTACTCCACATAATACAACTAAGTTAAACACATAAAAGAAATTCACTACAATTCGAGTTGCGCGAAATCGGTCATTGACTTGACCTCGACTTTGACTTTGACTTCCCGAAAACACGGGGTGTTACAGCCTCCCCTTGTTTAGGGAATTTCGTCCCGAAATTAAGCTGAAAGTTGTACAACACCGTGAATCGCGTTTGAGAACTTTCTCTTTCTAGACTTTCTCCTTAAATAACTGCGGGTACTTCGCCTTCATGTCGCTTTCGAGTTCCCAAGTGAACTATGCGCCTCTTTGCCTTCCCATCGGACTTTCACAATAGGAATGCGAGAGCGTCTGAGTTGCTTGGTTTGGCGGTCCATGATTTCGACAGGCTTCTCCACGAAGTGTAATGTTTCGTTCACTTGCAGGTCATCGAGTGGAATGTGTAAGTCGTGGTCGGCTAGGCACTTTCGGAGGTTTGACACGTGGAAAGTCGGGTGGACGTTACTAAGTTCCTCCGGTAGTTCGAGTCTGTAGTCAACTTTTCCGATCCTTTCCAGAATCTTAAAAGGTCCAACGTATCGAGGCGCGAGCTTCCCTTTCTTGCCGAATCGGACCACACCCTTCCAAGGCGATACCTTTAGGAGTACGTAGTCACCAACGTCAAATTCAAGGGGCTTGCGTCGTCTATCAGCATAACTTTTCTGTCGATTCCGAGCTTTTACCAAGTTGTCTCGAATTTGGAAAATTCTGTCTGTCGTTTCTTATAATAGCTCAGGACCGGTTAATTACGAATGCCCGATCTCGTGCCACACAATAGGCGATCGACATCTTCTTCCGTATAAAGCCTCGAATGGTGCCATTTGAATGCTTGCATGATAGCTGTTGTTATACGAGAATTCGACTAACGGCATGTATTTATCCCAATTACCACCGAAGTCTATGACACACGAATGGAGCATGTCTTCAAGAGTACGAATCGTTCTTTCAGTCTGACCGTCGGTTTGAGGGTGGAAAGCGGTACTTAGATTAAGCGATGTACCGAGTGCCGTTTGAAACGTTTCCCACAGTCGCGAGGTAAACCGAGCGTCACGATCAGAGATGATATCACGAGGCATCCCATGATTACAAATGATCTCGTCGGTGTAGATTCGGGCTAATCGTTCTACCTTGTAGTCTTCTCGTATTGGTAAGAAGTGAGCTGATTTAGTCAATCGGTCAACCACAACCCAAATGCTGTCGTGACCTGACGATGTGTGCGGTAGCTTTGTTATAAAGTCCATAGCTATACTCTCCCACTTCCACATGGGGATCGGTGGTTGTTCGAGTAAGCCAAAGGGTCTTTGATGTTCAGCCTTGACTCTTGCACATGTCAGGCATTTTCCAACGTAGAGGGCAATATCCCTTTTCATGCCGGGCCACCAGTATTTGTAACGAAGGTCCTGGTACATTTTGTCGGCACCAGGATGAATAGAATACCGGGATTTGTGGGCTTCGTCCATCAAGATTTGTCGCAAATTGGTTCGTTTGGGAATCCAAATTCGGTCCAGAAAGTGGAATATCCCGTTCGATTTGCTCACAAGCAGGGCTCCATCGTGGTAGATTCTTTCTTTCTTCAGAGTGCGTTCGTTGAAACACGCGTGCTGAGCTTCGCGAATGAGGGTTTCGAGATCGTACTGGGCTTGAACATTACGAGTGCTAAGCAGATAGCTCCGTCTGCTGAGTGCATCGGCAACAACAGTTGCTTTGCTTGGGTGATAACGAATCTCACAGTCGTAATCATTGAGAAGTTCTACCCACCAGCGTTGACGCATATTAAGTTCCTTCTGATTAAAGATATGTTGTAGGCTCCTATGATCGGTGAAGGTCGTACACTTGGTACTGTACAGGTAGTGTCGCCAAATCTTTAACGCAAAAACAACTGCGCCTAGCTCGAGATCATGGGTTGTATAGTTCTTCTCATGGATTTTAAGCTGACGAGATGCGTATGCTATAACCTTGTCCCGCTGCATAAGGACACAACCGAGACCGAGGTTGGAAGCATCACAATAGACAATGAATTCATTGTTTCCGTCGGGCAATGTGAGGACAGGAGCATTGCAAAGCTTGTGCTTAAGGGTTCGAAAGGCAGACTCTTGTTCAGTTCCCCAAACAAAAGGCTTGTCTTTATGCGTGAGAGCGGTAAGCGGCACAGCGATCTTTGAGAATCCTTCGATAAATCGTCGATAATAGCCCGCCAGTCCGAGAAAAGAATGAACTTCAGACGGGTTCTTAGGCGTAATCCAACTCTTAACAGCTTCAATCTTCGCAGGATCGACGTGGATACCTTGACTATTAACAATGTGACCCAGAAACTGAACTTCCTCCAACCAGAATTCACACTTGGAGAACTTGGCATAGAGTTGGTTCCCCTGGAGTAGCTCGAGAACCAAACGTAGATGTTGCGCGTGTTCGGTTTTCGATTTGGAATAGATCAAGACATCGTCGATGAATACGATGACGAAACGGTCGAGATATGGTTTACACACGCGATTCATCAGATCCATGAAAACCGCAGGTGCATTGGTTAAACCAAAGGGCATAACCACGAATTCGTAGTGGCCTTATCGAGTGCGAAACGCGGTTTCGGGTATATCCTCTTCTTGAATGCGTAGCTGGTGATACCCTGAGCGTAGATCTATCTTCGAGAAACACGTAGCACCTTGTAGTTGATCAAACAAATCGTCGATGCGGGGTAGAGGGTAGCGGTTCTTGATAGTTAACTTATTCAATTCCCGATAGTCGATGCACATCCTGAACGACCCATCCTTCTTTTTGATGAAAAGGACTGGCGCGCCCCAAGGAGAGGTGCTCGGGCGAATGAAGCCTTTCTCAAGTAATTCCTGGAGTTGGTTTGAAAGTTCATGCATTTCAAACGGAGCGAGTCGATAAGGAGCTTTGGCAATAGGGTTGGCTCCAGGAATGAGGTCGATACGAAAGTCGATAGCACGACTTGGCGGTAGTCCGGGAAGATCCTCTGGAAAAACATTAGGAAATTCTTGAACCACTGGAACGTCTTTTACTTCCTTCTTCTCTTTCTTTTCCTTCTCTGCTACTACAATGTTAGCCAAGAAAGCCCTGTATTCCTTGCGGAGATACTTGCTAGCTTGAACACATGACATGAGCTTGAGACCTTTCGAAGTAGTATCACCGTACACACACAATAGATCACCATTCGCCAGCGAGAATCGAATCATCTTGTCGAAGCACACAACTTCAGCAGGGTTTTCATGAAGAAAGTCCATGCCTACTATGATGTCAAAACTTCCGAGTTGCATCGGAATGAGGTCGATTGGGAAGATATGATTGTTGAGCTCAAGAGTACAATCACGAAGAACAGAATTGACGGTGACAGTTCTTCCGGTATATTAAGAAAGTACAAGGTTTAGGACGAAATCTTACCGGAATCGAGAGGAATCTGAGAAAAGGATGAACTAAGCGTGCTGGTCGGATAGAGGTTTCCAAAAGTGGAAAGGATGACAATGACAGGGGTATTTATAGGATGCCAAAAGGGGAAAGTGTTGGCCGATCGGCCAGGCAGCTCGATCGGACAGCCTGTCCGATCGGACAGCAGTCCGTTTGGCTGGCTGTTCGATCGGCTGGTAGCCTGATCGATCAGCTGCACGTTTCGAGTGTTCGGTGCGACGATTTTTGATATTTCGATTTCGGTTGCGAGCGGTTCGATACGATAGGGTTTCCTAGTAAAATTACTTTTAATCCCAACCACTCATATCTTACGCTATCCTTTCTCCACTAATTATCATAGTTCGATTGTGATTCGAGTTCGATGTCGATTGAGTTCGATTGCATTTCGATTGATTACCACAACATAACATAAATAAACATGCACAGGTAACACGTAAGGCACACACATACACGTATAACATTAACTAATATGCGTAGTTCGAGTTGAGATTCGATTCGATGTCGATTTCATTAGCATACTTTGATTATCATTTCGTTAACTTTATCGCATTGCTACTTCCTACAGTTCACAGTCGTAAGTCGATTAGATGGCGATTGTAATACGTTGATTGTTGTAATTATTGACACTTGCTCCACATAATACAACTAAGTTAAACACATAAAAGAAATTCACTACAAGTCGAGTTGCGCGAAATCGGTCGTTGACTTGACCTCGACTTTGACTTTGACTTCCCGAAAACACGGGGTGTTACAAGTAGTGGTCAAAGTGACCAATCAAGTTATGATGGAACCAAACCTACAAGATACAAGGCATGGGTTCCAAAATCCTACTATTGAAGGGTCTTTTCAATAAAAAAGCTACTGCCTTTTCTTAATTATTGCACAAATTCCACAAAACTGCTAGTTTATTCTAGTAGTTAGCCAAAAATCTAACAATTCTCAGTAAGTTATCAAATCCCTATATATATGCATTCAGATCAATTTGGGATTCTTTTAACCAATTCTGAACTATCTTGTGATCGTTTCCAAACGATATATCTTAATTTCACTCTCTGAACTTCCATCTCACACCTTCACTAATCATGGCAAACCTTGCTTTCCTACCAACTCATAACCTTTTCCCTTATCTTACTAAGGAGAAGGAGCACCCTTTGTACCATATCATTATTGACCTTATTGAAAATTCTCCATTCCACCAGGTACATACTGTTAACCCACCAATTTATGAAACCACCCTTGTTGATTTCTAGTCCACTGCTAGGCTAATAGAGAATGGCAAAGGAAAAATGTTGGTTATCACTACCACGGTGTCAAAGAAAGCAATAGCTATCTCCCCAAATGTACTAACCATCAAACCCCAACTTGGGGATGTTGAAGGGGCTGAGAAATTTTCCAAAGCTAAGTTGGAGATGGAATTTATTAAACAAGGATACTATGGTGACATTTCAATGTAATTGCTGGCAGTTATATCATTTAATGAGTTGTTAGGAGTCCCTTTCATGGTGACGTCACCATCAGTTCTCTCCTCATATATATATATATATATATATATATATATATATATGGGTAGGATCATAAGAAAACTACATATACGTGAGAAAACTAAAAAACTAACTAAAAAAAGCCTAAAAACATACCAAAAATTTATTTACTTTCCTTTTCAATTTCTTTTACAAAAAACGCTACTTTTATGTATAATAAAACTTCTTTTTTCAAAAAATAAAAAAGTTGTACTGCACATGTGCAGCATATGTTTATGTTGCACATGTGTATTATATGCTTAGGGTTAGATTTTCAGTTTAGTTTAGGTTTTAGGGTTAGGTTTTTTTTGGGGGGGGGGGGGGGGTTTAGGATTAGGATTAGGTTTTTGGGGGGTTTACGTTTAGGGTTTAGTTTTAGGGGGTGGGGTGGGGGGGTTAGGTTTTTTTTTGGGGGGGGGGGGGTAGACTTTTGGGGGACGAGTGAATTTAGGTTTTTGTGGGGTGTCGGTGGTGGATTGGTTACGTGGTTTAGGCTTTTCGTATTAATGCACATGTGCAATACAACTTTAAAAAAAATACATAAAAATTAGCGATGTTTATTAAAAAATTTACAAAAAATTGGTTAGTTTTTAGGCTTTTTTTAGTTAGCTTTTTTGTTTTCTCACTTTTCAAACTCCCCTTTGCTAACAGACTCCCCCTTAAGTTGATCCGGGATCGCAGTCTGGAATTTGTAGCATAGGATCGAAAACCTGGCATTAATCCACATGAATCAAACCTAGCATTTTCAACGTTTCCTGCACATTCTCTACCCAAAACATAAGTTTTTATTTATATCACTTTGAAAAACTTACTGATAGAGAGTATTCATTCACCAAACATTAATAGTTACATCAAGTTCAAATTAATGACCTTGATTAACTAAACATGCAATCATTCAAAAAAAAATTCAATTTAGCACACACACTCCCAAACCAGTTCATCTTGTTTAGCACTAGGAATTTTGAAAATCAGCTCATCAACATTAGTTGTCTAAAATCTTTTTTGGATTTTCAAATAAAAGCTAAACTTCTAGAAAAAAACAATATTGAAATGCAGTAAAGAAATATATACAGAGAATATTTTTGTGAATTTGCGTAAGAGGATCATATCAGTTTATGAGACATATCATCAACACCGTTAAGCTTTAAACATTTTAAGTTTTAAACGATTCACGTAGATTGACGATATAGTTGTCCTCTTAAACTCAATCTAAAAACTTTCGAAATGCTTACAGATACGTTAAGATATATTAATTTTGCACTAAGTTCTTATGGACCCCACGATCTCAGCATATCCCCTCATCATGCAATACACTAACTCAAGTAATGCCTTTAAACTTTCATCAACTGTGATTTGTGCGAAAACAAAGCAGAATGTTTAAACATTAACAATCAGGTCGATACTTCCGTATACGCAGAGAAAGTCCAATGTTTAAACAAAATAAGAAAAATAAAATAAGTTGAAGTTGTTTAGGCTTTAACCACCAGGTCGATACTTCCGTATACGCAGAGGAGATCCAAAGCTTAAACGAAACACCAAAGAAAATAAAGCAGAACGTTTAGGCAATAACATCCAGGTCGATACTCACGTATACGCAGAGGATGTCCAATGCTTAAACAAAATAAAAAAATAAAACAAGTTTAAGTCTTTGCAAAATAAAATGCACAATCACAGCGACTTTTTCAGCAAGTTGTGAAAGTTCACAAACTGACCGGTTTTTATGCTTTTTAGCATTCAGCGATTACTGAGTAGGCACACAATCAAGAAGGACAAAACTAAGTACTATGCTTTCAACCATGTTTCCCACTAGAACTAGGCTTTTTCATTTAAGTTTGTATCGTTATTGCAAATCTACTAGTCTAGCTGAGCCTATCGCCACATCTTTAGTGAGACCGTTTATCACATTTTAACTTTCCATTTCTTTAGCATGCTGTGATAGTCCAACTGATTTACTATCATTTCCTCTTTTTACAACAAAACTCAGTTTGAATTTTTCAATGTTTTTGTTATTTTCAAAACTCAGTTTGAATTTTTCAAAGTTTTTGTTATTTTCAAATTTTCTAATTTTTTTAAATTTTTCTCCCCCTAAAATCAAAATTATATTTCAAATTTTGATTTTCTGGGAAAATTTGAAAAATAAAGCAGTAAACTGTACAAATAACGTGACAAACTGATGAGTATTGCTTCAATTCGCCATCCACTTGGCATAAACAATCAGAACTCCCCCTGACAACAAACTATTTTCCCATTATGATTTCAAAACACTTAAGTTTGTTTTAATCAAAATGGTTTTTTCCGGAAAATTAGTTTTGTGTGTCGATTCACAAACATGGGATTTCATCACCTTGTTCTTCAATCAATTGTAAGATTTAACTTTTACATTCACTCAACAACAATCACTTGTAGAAAATCAAATACAACTTAATGTCCTTGATTTACCATATTTAAGTCTAAATATCACATATATGAATTTCTCAAGAAAGATGCCGATTCCTACTCCACAATTACCAACCTGGGAGTTCCGGCAAGTCAGGTTTTTTAGTTAAAGAGATTCACCCAAGCCTGACGGTCCTTGGGTGTTTTGAACATACCTTTTTGATTCATAAAATTCTTTAACTCCTTTTACCTTACCCTCAACCATTTTTCTAAAAATATTTTTTACTTGGCTATTAAAAGCCTTTTCAATATCAAATTCTTTCTTTTCAGAATAGAATTGATTCGAAATTTTTACTTTCCCATCTTTTTGTTTAAAACTTTCAGTCCGCAATGGTGGAAAATTGATATCATCCATTGGCGGAACTGAATTTTCTCCTTTTTGCTCAACAAATGGCTCCTCTGATTTTGACGAATCAGATTCATTGCCAGAACATGGCTCTTCTGACTTTAACAAGTCAGATTCATTACCAACACGTGGCTCCTTTGTTTCCGAAGAAACAAATTCATCGCCAGGAACATTTCCTTTCTTCACACTCCATTCTGTCCTCAGATTTGCATCTGATGAATTCGTTTTGCTTGATTTGTCATTCTTTGAAGAGCAAAACGATTTATCAGAACTCTTCTTTGTTTTACTTGTTGTATCCGAGGACAAAATCCTTTCAAGATATTCCCTTGCTTTCTTTCTTTTCTTTCTCAGTCGGTCTTTCTGCCCTTGTGAAAGCTTCACTTTCTGTTCTTTCACCTTCTGTTCTTTGGGCTTTTCTTCGACCTTGACTGATTTCTTCATCTTTTTTTGAGATTCAGCCCTCGATCTTTCCATTGATCTCATTGGGCAATCTCTTGCAATATGTCCTTTGATTTGGCAGTTATAGCATCTCCTCGTCTCAAACCACTGATTCTGGCAGTTAACAGCAATGTGTCCTTGAACACCACAAGTGTAGCACACTCTGTTATCGTATCATTCACCACTTTCACACCAAACACTCAGATCATAACATTGTCTGGCTTTGTGGTAATCATCACTCCTCCTGAAAGTTGAATTTATCTTTGAAGCAATGTGGTCAAACCTGCACCACATATCACCAACTTTTTGTGAGTTTTGATTTTTCAATTTTTGTGGTTTTTTATAATAATTGGATGATTGAACTGATGAACTTTTATTTTCATTTTGAAAATTTTTCAAATTTTTAACTTTTTGTTTATGTTCTACAATCTTCTTAACAGGTTTTTGCTTTGAGCATTCACCTATTTCAGTAGATTGCAAAACAGTATTTTGAAATTTTTCTTGTAATTCTAAAAATATTTTTCTTTTCTTTTCTTTTTCTTTTTCATCATCAGCTTTGTCATCGCAATCTTCAATTTTGACTTTGTCAAAATTTGTGACATTATCACTTATTGGAACAGAATTGATTGGTTTTGGACATATAAGATCTGGTGCTGATGACGTATTCACAAAACCTTTCAATTTCTTATCAAGCTCTTTGATTTTAATCCGAGCTTTTTTAACTTCATTTTCAAGCCAAATGATTTTCTAAAGATGAGAGTTAATTTCAATCTGTTTTTCAAGATTATTTTTAAAAATAGCAGATTTCGCATCTTCTAAAATCTTCATTTGACTTTGAAAATCTTTTTCAATTTTAAATTTTTCATTTTCAAAATCTTTTTCCTTTTCTTTCAAAATTTTGTTTTCCAATGTCAAACTGTCCAAATCAATTAACAGTTTGACATTTTCAGATTTCAATCTTTCATAATTTTCCTGTAGTTCAAGAATCTGTTTGTCATCAGATTTCTTCACATCATACAAATTTTTGATTTCCAATGTCAAACTCTCCAAATCTTTTAAGATTTTGGCATTGTCTGATTCAGATTTTCCACAGTTTAAGCATTTCTCGGACATCATTTCAGCTTCAGCTTTCTTCTCAACCTTGATAGCTGAAATTTCTTTAACCTGCTCCTCTACCACTTGAACATATTTCTCAGGTTCGAATTTTTCATCAATAGACTTCATTTTTCTAATCTTTTGGGATTCAAGTTCTTGAGCTTCTATCTTCTTGATAAACAAGCTCAAATTCAAGTCTAAATATCTCTTCCTCAAAGTTAACAAATACGTTCCCCACATATCACCCGGTAAAACATTTGCCAACTTGTCAACCCACTCCTCATTAGTCTTGGTTATCTTCAATCTCCCCATCTCCAAAACTAGATGGCAATATCGGTTAATCAATTCTTTTGTAGACTCTCCCTTGATACCTGTAAAACTATCAAATTTCTTCTGTGCAATATCTGCTGGATTCTGAACACGATACGACTCACAGTCCATGTTTCGTTATTGAAAGATTCTCAAAGACAGATTTTTAAACAATACGAAATTTCACACAGTCTAAAATCAAATCAATCACTTTACCAAACCACTGAATCAGATGAATATCCGATTAAGTGACAAAAATCCGACGACAACAGATCAAGTGAGGATTCGCTCGGGCGAGTATTCGATGCTTGACAAATCACCTGACACAATTAAACCTGATTGGGCCGCTTATATATGCCTCTGTTAACAATCTATTGGGTCAACAAAATCCACTTGATATGCTCTGATTTACTTTGAAACAAACGCACATGGGCCTTCACATGGACTTTCAATAACTCAAATCAAATGCTGATTGGACCTGAATACCACTAAGCCGACAACTGTTTCTCATGCATTTCTCAATTAATGATCAATTGACTTTGTTCACGATATTAAATGTTTCACATGCAAAAGCTCGAAATCTAATTGGGCCTCCCTTATCACATGTGACCCTTATCACTCTATACAAACAGATCACATGTAGCCTGATTACTTCAAGTTACGAGTCCTTGAACTTTTCAATTTAAATGATATTATCACATGCACTTCTGAATTATCAATTAATAAATTCAATGTCTTATCGGCAAACACTTTCAAACCGAATAAAGCATATTCACTTAATACTTCTGATAAAGTCGACTAAATGATCAAACCGATGCAACCTGACACAATTCACATGTTCTCTTTTCCCAATTACTAACAACCTCGTAAACTGTTTTATACTAATCACTGATTTCACAATTCAAACGGAAAGTGTATTCCTCAAACGGTCAGGTACTTGTTCAAACGGTCAGGTGCTTGTTCAAACGGTCAGGTGCTTATTCAAACGGACATGTCAATTTTCAAACGGTCAAGTCAGTTTTTCAAACGGACAAGTCAACTTTCAAACGGTCAGGTCTGTTTTTCAAACGGACAAGCACGCCTCGTTCAAACGGTCACCAATTTTCAGTCTATTTTTACCATTTGTAATAAGAGTTTAGATCTGATATTCTCAAGGGTTTGTTAAAACACAGTTTTACACACACTGTCCAAAATTCAGTCCATTTTGTCCGGCCAAAAGTCCAGAAATCAAATTTTGTGAAGAAAAACCAACTGATTCAGGTGTATTTACTCATAACTGGCTCTGATACCAATTGTAGGATCGATTTGACCGATCAAATGAGTCAATTTGAGTGAATACACACTATTTAAGTGGCGGAAACACCTAAACAGTTTAGAATCAGATAGAATGGAGTAGAAAACAGAAGAATGTAACTTTAATACTCGTTTCTCATTCACTAATCACTTGAAAATCCGGCAGAGTAACAGTACATGACAGAGCTGACCGTTTCAAATGAGAAACACACTAGCCTATTTATAGGCAAACACCCTGTCCGTTTGAAACTGGCATGACCTGTTCAAACGGTCACGACTCTAAATCCTGTCCGTTTGAAAGTTACAAGCCACCTTCAAACGGTCATCCTTCAAAATAACATAAACATTACATTTAGACCACTTAAACTTCTATACAATCTACCATACATGACCTATACTTATCTGTTTCGTGTAAGTTGCAATGTTGATGTCATATTGTGATGTAACATGTATGATGTCATCATTGAGAATGATGACATCATTCTTGATCAGATTCGCAACGAAACCGAGACTCGATATAAGACGAAGTCAACAAACATATGCACCAACACGTTTGGTGCGGTTTATGTAACTAATTTGCATAAATTAACCGAAACGGGTCAAACCTTGTCATTTTTGCTTCAAAATCCAGAATGTGTTTAGTTTACCCATATTATACAAGTCTTCATACTTGTCGGGTCTAAACCACATTCTAATCCGGTCTTCGCTTAACCTTGCGTTTTGAACCGTAAACCTTTCTTTAAAACTAACCGGTTTAAGTTTAAAGTTAAGTAAGACCCGTTAGGATTCTAATAGGTTATTAAAACCTCCATTCCAGATTAGGAGCTCGGTAAAAGCTATCTGTACTTGCTTGATTGATTTACGGCTGGGAATAAATTTATATTTGTGCTCAGGTAAATACTTTTAACTTATTTTCCCTTATACGGGCTTGGGATACGGTATATAAAATACCGCTTGGTCTGGTATCGAATCTTTAATCGTATGAAGGTTAATTCATTGAGATAACGCGTTTAATCTGTGTTGTATGTTAAATCCTTTGGGGGGTTAATGACCATATCCAGGATATCCTCGGCTCATTCATTGAAATGGCCACGACTTAAGCACGGGGTGTAGGCATACACCTGCCGGTGCGTATGTAAAATGATATACCTGCCTGTTTGAGAATAACACGATGTAGGTTATATTATGTGGTGTGTCTATTAATCTTTAACCCGGTATTCAACCTGGGCTACAGAACATATAATAAACATATAATTCTTTTACAAGATTATTTTTAAATAATTATCCCAAGTTATAAAAGAATATTTGTGCTTTGTGCATTTAAATCAATTTTAATAAACATTTTCAAAAGTGTCGGTTAAGTGTATTTACCAGTGTAAACTGACGTATTTTCCAAAAGGTTAAGTGCAGGTACTATGCGAAATAGGCTGGCTACTCCTGAGTGAATAAATAAAGAAGTCTTGCAAGCTTTGTCACTTAAAAATCTGTTGAACTATATTTCCTATGTTTTGATCCGCTTGTGGATCCTTTTACATTCCGTTTGTAATACTCATGATACTTTCCTTCGGTTTGTAATATTATTACTTTTAGACTTCCGCTGTGCATTGAACTGTGATTATTGACTATGATGACATCAACTACGTCACGATACTCCCCACCGGGCCCACCGGTAATACGTGGAAATATCGGGGTGTGACAGGTTGGTATTAGAGCCAACATTGAGTGAATTAAACACTAGCCTTTGTGTTTAATCTCAAAGACACAGTAGCACATTCCTTGACTTCCGAGTCTAGACTTGAACTAGGAATGATCTCATCCCTGTTATATGTACGCATTGTTTTCGATATTTCTGTATCTTAGGATCGTGTCACCAAGCAAAGCTACCATTGGTGGAAGCTCTCAAGACCTGAAGACTAAAGAATGTAAACTTAGTACTACAGCACGAGTTAGCATACGACCAGTATGGAGAAAGGACCTTTTTAAACCCATTAACCATATTTCAAATTCTGTACCCAAGACTTTTGAAACTTCAAATGAGAAGCTAACATCGGAGGAGTTCATACCAGCTGTCCCTGAAGCTCCTGCTCCGAAGATGATACCTATGGACCCAAATGACCCATATTTCTTACCTCCAAGTCTTGGAATCTCAAACCTGGATTATACCAGCCCTGATCCTATTCGTGATCCATCTTATTCATTAACCATAGAAGCCTTGGATTCCACTTTTGCAAAGGTTCCTAATATGGAAGATTTCGATTACCCGCCAAAACCTTCAGTACCCATACCGCACACAGTGAACCAAGGAAAAAACTTTCAAGAATAAAATGAGGAAGAAATTCTTTTCTTGTATTTCATTTCTTTGTTAGTCCCTATAAGGACATAATTATTTTAGTCCCTGCATGGACAGATTTGTTTGTTTAAGACCCGTTTAGGGCAATTGTTGTAATAATTAGAACTTTCTATGAAAAGTTTCTTTTTAAAATTTACTTTGGCATTAAACATATATATATGATATGTCCTAAATCATTTCAATTTATGATTGCTCTACCATTAAATGTTGAAAGAAAATCTTGAAGGTATAACCTAGCCGATATGTCATCTTAGACATGGCCCAGATGGTAGAACCTTTTTAAGATTCAGATCCTTGTTAACATCTGAAAACATATTAGCACCCCTGGCAAAATGTGATTCGATAAAATCACACTAGTCATCCTTATATTGGATTCTTCCAATTCCTCTTTCTTAATTATTTAAACATCCATTAGTGATGAAGTGCCTACGGGCCATACTTATTGTCCTATAAGACAAAAGACAGTTGTAGTCTACGACTCCCTGTCAAGAAAAGGTGATGAACTATGATCAAGCCTTAATGGCTCGATCCTATAAGATCATGGCTTATAATTTTAAAATTGTCCTTGTGACAAGGCCTTTTGAGCCACTCTAATATCTTAATGATTATAACAAAGGATGAATTATAATGAAAATCCTAATTAAATATAACTAGCAAATTAACCAATATGGTTTATAGTTACCATGGTTAATGAATCGTCAAAAATGACAATTCTATTAATGGACTTCTGAATAAATCATTGTCCTTATTTTATGTAGCAATCAAGCTACATGGCAGAATCTGAAGAAGTCAACAGTCACCCTCTAGAAAATCATGATACTACCAGAATCAACGTTACTGGTGTGGAACTTCAAGCATTGATTGACAATGATGTTACTAAAGCCATGGACAGGCAGTTTAAAGAGTCAAGTGGTACACATAGCAAGACCCAATCTGTACCGCATACGAAACCACCCTCCAAGACTCATATATCTCAAAAGGGCGAATCTCATCATTCGTCAAATCAAAGGAGTGTCCTGTCTAAGAAAGTTATGCTCAATCAAGAGCCACGTATTAAGACCTGTTCTTATAAGTATTGCGTCTCCTGCAAGCCCAGGGATTTCACTGGGGAAAAAGGAGCCATTGATTGCATGACGTGGCTAGATGAGATGGATACAGTGGTTGATATTAGCAGTTGTGCCGAACAGGACATTGTGAAGTTTGTTTCACAATCTTTTAAGGGTGAAGCTTTAGCTTGGTGGAGGTCCCTAATCCAAGCTACAGGGAAGATTCCGTTATATAATCTGACTTGGGATCAATTTGTTGCCTTGATCAAAGAGAATTTCTGTCCTCAACAAGAAGTTGAGAAAATAGAGACTGACTTCTTGACCTTGGTCATGAAGAACTTAGACTGCCAGGCATATCTTACGAGCTTCAACACTATGTCATGATTGGTTCCATACTTGGTCACACCAGAACCAAAACGCATAGCTCGTTTTATTGGAGGTTTAGCTCTGGAAATCAAGGCAAGTGTAAAAGCATCAAGACCCACCACTTTCGGGTCGGTGGCTGATTTGTCATTATCTCTTACCCTCGATGCGGTCAGGCAAAGATCGCTTAGGAATTCTGATGAGGGGAAAAGGAAACGTGAGGATGAGAACTCACGCCGTTCTGATGAGAAACATAAGTGGAACTATGATCACAAAAAGAGTTCAGGGTTCAAGAAGGATGACCAACAGTCGGGTGAGAAGCCCAAATGCAAGACCTGCAAGAAGCGCCATCTGGGAAAGTGCAGGCACGAATCAAAATCCCAATCGCAGCCTAGGGCTTGTGGGATCTATAAATCTAGTGAGCATAAGATGTTGGATTGTAAGAAGATAAAGGATGCGACTTGTTACAACTGTAACGAAAAGGGGCACATTAAGCCCAGTTGCCCTAAGAATTAGAAGAAGCCTGAAGAGGCTAAGAAGACCAATGCTCGGGTCTTCCAAATGAATGCACAAGAAGCGGTTCAGAATAACAACGTGATAACAGGTACCTTTCTTATCAATGATGTTTATGCAAGGGTATTGTTTGATTCGTGTGCAAATAAGTCGTTTGTAGACAATAAATTTTGTAAGTTATTAAATCTGCCTGTTAAAACCCTAAGCATAAAATACGAAGTAGAATTAGCCGATGGTACCATAGAGACTGCTTCAACCGTATTAGAAGGATGTTTTATATCCATTAGGAATCACTCATTTCCGTTGTCCTTGCTTCCATTGAAATTAGCAGGATTCGACATAGTAATAGGCATGGATTGGTTATCTTCTAACCAAGCCCAAATAGTGTGTGACAAGAAGCAAATGGTTATCAAGACTCCGTATGGTGAGCCACTTACAATACAAGGAGATACTCAGTATGAGTTGCCTAAACAAGTGTCTATGCTTAAGGCATCGAGGTGTATGAAGAAAGGTTGTGTCATTTATATGGCACAGGTAACCATTGATGAACCAAAGCCCAAGGTTGAAGACATCCCTGTTATCTCTGATTATCCAGAAGTATTCCTTGAAGAACTACCTCGTTTACCCCCAGATAGGCAAGTGGAGTTTAGAATCGACATTATTCCTGGAGCAGCACCTGTTGCAAGAGCACCTTATAGGTTGGCACCGACTGAGATGAAAGAGCTAAGGACTCAGTTGGATGAATTGTTGGCAAAAGGTTTTATTAGACCTAGCTCATCTCCTTGGGGAGCACCGATTCTGTTTGTGAAGAAAAAGGATGGATCGATGCGCCTATGCATCGATTATCGCGAGCTAAACAAGGTTACAATCAAGAATAGATATCCATTGCTCAGGATCTACGATCTATTCGATCAACTACAAGAGGCAAGCTACTTTTCCAAGATCAACTTATGGTCAGGTTACCATCAACTGAAGGTCAGAGATGAAGATGTGCACAAGACTGCATTTAGAACTCGTTATGGTCACTATGAGTTCTTGGTGATGCCTTTTGGACTCACTAATGCACCAGCAGCATTCATGGATCTCATGAATCGCGTTTGCAAACCATACTTGGACAAGTTTATCATTGTTTTCATTGATGACATCCTTATTTACTCAAAGAATCAGGCCGATCATGAAAAGCACCTTCGATGTATCCTTAAACTTCTTCAGCAAGAAAAGCTCTACGCCAAGTTTTCAAAATGTGAGTTTTGGCTTCATGAAGTCCAATTTCTTGGACATGTGGTTAGCGAGCGTGGTATCCAGGTGGATCCCGCTAAGATTAAGGCCATCATGAATTGGCAAGAGCCTAAGACTCCTACAGAGATTCGCAGCTTCTTGGGTTTAGCATGATATTACAGGCGTTTCATCGAGAACTTTTCAAGGATTGCTGCACCCCTAACTTCGTTGACTCGCAAGAATGTCAAGTTTGACTTGGGTCCCAAGCAACAAGAATCTTTTGAGATTCTCAAGCAAAGGTTGAGCAATGCACCAGTGTTGACATTGCCAGAAGGTATTGAAGAATTTGTGGTTTATTGTGACGCATCGCACGCAGGCATGGGATGTGTGCTTATGCAGAAGGGCAAAGTTATTGCATATGCTTCCCAATAACTAAAGGTGCACGAGAAGAATTACACCACCCACGATTTGGAATTGGGTGCCGTTGTATTTGCACTAAAGCTTTGGAGACATTATTTATATGGGACCAAGTGTGTGATCTATTCTGATCACAAGAGCCTTCAACATCTGTTTAACCAGAAGGATCTTAACATGAGACAGCGTCGTTGGATAGAAACTCTGAATGATTATGACTGTGAAATTCGGTATCATCCTGGCAAGGCAAATGTAGTTGTTGATGCCTTGAGCAGGAAAAAAAGGGTTAAGCCTATTAGAATCAATGCCAAAAGCATTGAATTGAAGAACAGCTTGAATGAAAGGTTGTTAGCCGCACAGAAGGAAGCTGTTTTAGAAGCTAACTTCCCAAATGAGAAGTTAGGTGTGACTGCCGATCAGCTATCATATGGCAAGGATGGAATCCTGAGATTGAATGGACGAATATGGGTTCCAATTTACGGAGGACTCGGGGACGTTATTCTTCAAGAAGCCCATAGCTCCAAATATTTTGTTCATCCTGCTAGTGATAAGATGTATCAGGATTTAAAGGCAAATTACTGGTGGAAAGGTTTGAAGATATCTATAGCCACTTATGTGGCAAAATGTTTGACGTGCGCGCAAGTTAAAGCAGAACACCAGAAGCCGTCAGGTTTGCTGCAACAACCTGAACTTCCCACCTGGAAGTGGGAAATGGTAACTATGGATTTTATCACTAAGTTACCAAAAACAAAGCGATGAAATGATACTATTTAGGTTATAGTAGATAGACTAACCAAGTCAGCCCACTTCTTACCTATTAAGGAAACACACAGCTCAGATAAGTTAGCTCAGCTGTACGTGGACGAGATTGTATCTCTTCACGGAGTGCCAGTGTCTATCATCTCTGATAGGGATACGAGATATACATCGCATTTTTTGAAAAGCTTTCAGCAATCCCTAGGCACTCGATTAAACTTCAGCACTGCATATCATCCTTAGACGGATGGTCAAAGTGAACGTACAATTCAAACACTCGAGGATATGCTACGAGCTTGTGTTATTGATTTAGGAGGAAGTTGGGATGATCATCTTCCGTTGATCGATTTTTTGTATAATAATAGCTATCATTCGAGTATTCAAGGTGCACCTTTTGAAGCCTTGTACAGAAGAAAATGCTGAACGCCAGTTTGTTGGGCGAAAGTTGGAGATGTCCAACTAACAGGACCTGATATAGTCCTAGAGACGACAGATAAGATTGTGCAGATACGTGATCATCTCAAAGCTGCCAGGGATAGGCAGAAAAGCTACGCAGATAAAAGGCGTAAACCTCTAAAGTTCGAGGTAGGTGACAAAGTGCTACTCAAGGTATCACCTTGGAAAGGGGTAATGCGTTTTAGCAAGAAAGGCAAGCTAAGCCCAAGATACATAGGACCATTCGAGATCATCGAATGTGTCGGAACAGTGGCTTACAAGTTAAACTTGCCTGAAGAGCTCAGTGGAATCCATAATGTGTTTCACATCTGCAATCTAAAGAAGTGTCTAGCCGATGAATCGCTAGCCATGTCACATAAGGATGTGCATATAGATGAGAGCTTAAAGTTTGTTGAAAAACCTTTGTCGATTGAGGATCGACAGGTTAAGAAACTTCGAAGGAAGCACGTGCCGATTGTGAAGGTTAAATGGGATGCCTGCAGAGGTCCCGAACACACGTGGGAGGTTGAGTCCACAATGAAACAGAAATACCCTCATTTATTTCAGTAAATCTCGAGGTCGAGATTTCTTTTAAGGGGGTGAGGATGTAACACCTCGTAAAATCACGACCAATATAAAAGCGCTTCTCTAGACAATCTGTGATTATGTTCCATTTTATGACACATGATAAAAGCGCTTCTCTAGACAACAGGTGCAACTTTACGGCACACTTATGTAACACCTCATAAAATCATGACCAATATAATGAAGACACGTGTCATGGACTTTAAACATGTAATAAATTGACTTCAAGGGGCTAAAGTTGACAAACGAAGAAAGTTTGTGAATAAAAGGATCCAAAGTTTCAACATATGAAATTTTTTTCCTTTCAACGACCCTGCATGATGTTTATACCCTTAAACGAATAAATTATGAAACGTATGAAACCGTTTGTGGAAGAAAGTGAAAGTTTACAAGACGCAAGGGTAAAATGTGTCAATATGTTTAACTAATACCTCTGAGTGACCTTTTAACTAACCCAGAACATTGTAACGATTAATTATGCTCCCAAGAATAAGTGATAAAAATTTCACAAGGTTTCGATATCGTATGAGGAAAATACGTTAACTTTTGTAATTAAGGGGTTAAAAGCGTCAACGAGGCAAAACTTGTGGTTTCGGTTATCGCTTAACGAAACCGGATCTATCAGTGTTTGGTTATATCTCATGGATCATAAAAATATAAATTTCATGGGTTAATTGTGCTTAAAATGAAAGTTAGGAGGTTTTAAAGGTCCAGGGGTCAAATCTGCCAAGTTTCAAACTTGTTTGGCTGGTCACCATGATGGTGGCGCTGCGCCACCACAAAGGCCTCCTGCCGTCGCGTGACGCCACGACCTAAAATGGATAGAATTCTTGCACAGCTACAAGTTTCAGCAAGTTATCTTCTCCAAACCATTCTTACACGCACATAACTTGATTCTATGGACTCTTTGCTGGTTTTAAAAACCACCTAAACACATGTATGCCTCAGATTATACTTAGGGACACTTGTAACAATCTTGGATCCATCCAAAACCCTATATAAAGGGGCAGATTTGGAGCTCATAACTTGCACATCATAAATTTTCATACTTTCAAGCTTGCTCTCAAGCTTTGGAGCTTTTGAAATCATTCTCTGGAGCATCCTACCTTGGAAGGAAGCTCTCTTAGTCTTAATCTTCGTGCTAAGGACTCTTGTAAGTGTGCTTAGCCTCTATAATTAAGTTTTCATTAGTGTAATGACCGAAAGTCAAAGTTAGCGTAATTACGCTTTGACTTTGTATTTAATCACAAACGGTCCAGCCATTATTCGAATTTAAAATGGCTATGTGTTGGTAATTATGTAGGTGTTAAACCCTTAAAAGGGCACCTCCTAATTATCACAATATCTCAGTCTTTTGTCGGGTCAAAGTTATTAGTAAAAAGTCAACAGAATCAGATTTTACAAATAAATTCATAACTGATATTGCAAAGGTTATGGAACATGTTTTAACATTAAAATAACTTGGTAAATAATATAAGAACATGTTTAGGCATGTTCAACCCGACAATTCTGAGTTTAAGCTCGGTTCGCAAAAGTAGACTTTTGCTTTGACTTTCAGTTCTGACCCGGTTTAGCTTAGTTTAGATATGCCTTAGGATTCCATTAGGAACATATTACATGTTAGTATAACCCTCTGAGGTTATACAACTTGGTTCCTTAGAAATCCTAGTTCATTGCATGTTTCCGTTAATTGCTTAAAAGTTGACCATTATGCCCTTTTGATATAAAAACGAGATTTTTACAAATGTGAGAGGACAAAAACCTTTATTACTGATTTATAAACATGTCTTAAAAATTTGAAATCAGTTTGTGGTCTAAATTAGGAGTTATGCTCAATATCGTAAATTGAAGCCTTTTTATTAATTAAACGGCATTTTCGGCATAAAACCTATTTAAACCCAATTTTTGACACCAAACCTTTTACCCACTGATGTAATACAATATTTAGGGATTTTTGAAGATTTTTGATGAATTTTAAACTGATCATAACATATGGTTCTTGCATTAACTCGGTAATTGACGGTTATGCCTTTTTTACTAATAAAATGAGTTTTACACATCCTTTACATACCAAACCTTTTTCTACTGATTTTATATATTAAATAAATTATTTTAAACAGTAAAGGCTGTTCAAAATCTTAGATTCCCTTATTTAACCCGAATACCGTCAAATACCGACTTTTATGCGATTTAGGCGCGTAGTATGGTTTAAAACCATATTTGGCACCTAAATCTTGTTACCTACTGATGTTATGAATAAATTTTTATACTTTAATAGTAAGTAAAAGTTTTGAACTCAGATTTCCAAATTTAACCTTTAAAGCTTGTGTGAAATGACCAAAATACCCTTTCGGGGCTTAATTTGGTTTTAAATTCGTTTTGGGCATAAGGGAAGGTATCCTACTGATATCACAACATATTTAGGGCATATTAACTTGTGAAACCTGTACATCACTCTTTTGGTTACCCGTTATGCATTATTCGCGTTCGGTGCGGTTTATGTAACTAGTTTGCATAAATTGACCGAAACGGGTCAAACCTTATCATTTTTGCTTCAAAATCCAGAATGTGTTTAGTTTACCCATATTATACAAGTCTTCATACTTTTCGGGTCTAAACCACATTCTAATCCGGTCTTCGCTTAACCTTGCGTTTTGAACCGTAAACCTTTCTTTAAAACTAACCGGTCTAAGTTTAAACTTAAGTAAGACCCGTTAAGATTCTTATAGGTTATTAAAACCTCCGTTCCAGATTAGGAGCCCGGTAAAAGCTATCTGTACTTGCTTGATTGATTTACGGCTGGGAATAAATTTATATTTGTGCTCAGGTAAATACTTTTAACTTATTTTCCCTTACACGGGCTTGGGATACGGTATATAAAATACCGCTTGGCCGGGTATCGAATCTTTAATCGTATGAAGGTTAATTCATTGAGATAACCCATTTAATCTGTGTTGTTTGTTAAAGCCTTTGGGGGGTTAATGACCATGTCCTGGATATCCTCGGCTCATTCTTTGAAATGGCCACAATTTAAGCACGGGGTGTAGGCATACACCTGCCGGTGCGTATGTAAAATGATATACCTGCCTGTTCGAGAATAACTCGCCGTAGGTTATATTATGTGGTGTGTCTATTAATCTTTAACCCGGTATTCAACCCGGGCTACTGAACGTATAACAAACATATAATTCTTTTACAAGATTATTTTTAAATAATTATCCCAAGTTATAAAAGAATATTTGTGCTTTATGCATTTAAATCAATTTTAATAAACATTTTCAAAAGTGTCAGTTAATTGTATTTAACAGTGTAAAATGACGTATTTTCCAATAGGTTAAGTGCAGGTACTATGCGAAATAGGCTGGCTACTCCTGATTGAATAAATAAAGAAGTCTTGCAAGCTTTGTCACTTAAAAATCTGTTGAACTATATTTCCTATGTTTTGATCCGCCTGTGGATCCTTTTACATTCCGTTTGTAATACTCATGATACTTTCATTCGGTTTGTAATATTATTACTTTTAGACTTCCGCTGTGCATTGAACTGTGATTATTGACTATGATGATATCAACTACGTCACGATACTCCCCACCGGGCCCACCGGTAATATGTGGAAATATCGGGGTGTGACAGCTTACCTTAATCACATTTTCCATGGAGTCACAGATCCGACAATAGGGCCCACAGATCTTATGCCCACCCGAGACTGACCTCTGGATCACACGTGGGAGAAAAGACCAACACCCTTGTCGTTCCGTATTTTCTCCTTTTCTAACTCTCGAAGAATCTCGTAACATATTCTCTGTTTCTCTAAATCGTCTATAAAATTATGTTTCTCTAATATGACACATGATAAAAAGCGCTTCTCTAGACAATCTAGGATTATGTTCCGTTTTATGACAATGACCCATGATACGGCACGCTTACCTTAATCACATTTCCATGGAGTCACAGATTCGACAATAGGGCCCACGGATCTTATGCCCTCCCGAGATCGACCTCTGGATCACACGTGGGAGAAAAGACCAACACCCTTGTCGTTCCGTATTTTCTCCTTTTCTAATTCTCGAAGAATCTCGTAACGTATTCTCTGTTTCTCTAAATCGTTTGTAAAATTATAAAAAAAAAAAACAACTATGCGGGCTTTCCATCCATATATTCCGTCCAACATATGACACATGATAAAAGCGTTTCTCTAGACGATATGGGATTATGTTCCGTTTTATTACAGTCGTGAGGTGGTCAAACATTTCTAAAAGTATAAAAAAATAAAACATTAACAAGTAAAAAAGATTGAAGAACAAAAGAAGAAAGTGTTCCTCTTTATTACCAAGCATGTCATCTGAAACAATTAATAGGACATTGTTAACAGGGGAATTCTATTGGAAGACCTGATCGAGAGAAACTTCTTCGAGCTAACTGCCGATATCTCATCCTTCTTATCTTGCTATTAAACGAGGTATAATAGCTAATAAAATATGTTTAACTTTTGAAGTAAGTATATTCTCTAACTTCTGAAGGTTCTTTATATGCTTCTTTCCTAATGCATGTCTGTGTCGAACAGTTTCTCCGTCGCTAATTTCTCCACTCACCATGAAATCGAACAGTTTCTTAATAGATTTCGTCCGCTTTCAAAGCCGGTTGAGGATTACGAGTGTTCTAGACTCGTTCAAGGCATGCTTGTTTGTGCGAATTACAAAAATAAGGATGCATTCCATGGTAAACAATGCAGCTAATGAAACCGAAGTTGTTATTTCGGTTGTTCAGTACTTCCGAGACGATTCAAGTGAGTCCTATGAAGCAAGTGTCTGTCTATTCAATTGAGAGGAATCATTATATGCTTCTTTCCTGATGCATGTCTGTGTCGAACAGTTTCTCCGTCGCTAATTTCTCCACTCACTGTGAAATCGAACAGTTTCTTAATAGATTCCGTTCGGTTTCGAAGCCGGTTGAGGATTACGAGTGTTCTAGACCCGTTCAAGGCATGCTTGTTTGTGCGATTTACAGAAATAAGGATGCATCCCACGGTAAACGATGCAGCTGATGAAACCGAAGTTGTTATTTCGGTTGTTCAGTACTTTCGAGACGATTCAAGTGAGTCCTATGAATCAAGTGTCTGTCTATTCAATTGAGAGGAATCATTGCATTACATCCCCGTTGAAAACAAGTGGTTGTAATGATCGGAGCCTTGATTTGAAACACATTTTTGAGAAATTTATAGTTTAATACGCATCGTATAGGCCTATACGCTGCGTATTAATCGATGAAATTACTGAAATACCCCTGTTTTTCTGATAAATTCAGGGGTATTTTTGAGAAAATGCAATGTTTAGTACGCATTGTATAGGTCTATAAGATGCGTATTAAGCCGATATATGATACAACATAGGCCTATACAATCGTATATGGCATAATTTCAAATTTAGTTTTATCGTGTTTCCCTCGGTTCGACGCGTATACGTGATGTTTTTTGCCGAACTTTCACATATTTTGTCGTTTTATGACGTATACCTTCAACATACGTCGTTTCGGTGCCGTTCGGTTGCGTGCGAATATCGTATTCTATGATTACGTACAGTTTTGTTTGAAATTCACTAGTACTGCATAGTGTCGTGTTATGTGTATACGTGTGTGGAAATATTATTAGTCGCGTATTTTGACATATTTTTGCCTATTTTGACGTATTCTAACATAGTGTTGCGTATTTTATAGTATTTTTGATGTATTTGAGCGTATTCTAACGCATTTTAGCTTATTTTAACCTATTTTAGGGTATTTTTTCGTATTTCGGCGTATTTCAACGTATTTTCATGTATTTTTTCGTAATATGACGTATATTAACATATTGCAGCGTATTTTAGCATATTTTCATGTATTTTTCGTATTTTAGCGTATTTTAGAGTTTTGTTTCGTTTCGTATTTTAGAGTTTTTTTTTTCGTATTTTAGAGTATTTTAGCGTATGTTGAAGGATAACGCAAACAAGTTCTCCACAGTTTGTTATTCAGATCTCTATTTGGTCATCTTTCCAAACTACAACACACGATAAGTTTAAACTTTATAGCGTGTGATTTGACCAGGAAAGGATTGGAGGTGATTTATACTTTTAATAAGCTGTCACAGTTGTCAAATTCGTTGCGTGCATTCATATTGTTTAGACAACATCAGATAATGAACGGATTGTTGGACTTCTTGTTCCAAATGCAGTTGTAGGATCCGTACTTAAAGGTCTCTCTAAAATACGCAACCGAGACCGCCTTGTTGATTTTAATAAAGCAATGAAGATTGAATGTGCAAATTGCAACCATTTTTTACAACTGAAACAGTGGCTACGCGAAATACAAACCGCAATCGTTTGTGACTATGGGAAACACTAGCAAAAGAAACAAATATTTTTAGAGAAGCATTGGGATTCAAGGGTTTAGTTAGAAAATTATCCTAGATTGTTTAAAGAAGCGCTTTTATCATGTGTCGTATGAATGTAATTAAACGGAAGCTATTACTCGAGACCGCATTGTTAATTTTAATGAAGCATTGAAGGCTGAATGTGCAAACTGCAACCGTTTCTTACTACGGAGTTGGAGCATGAAGAAACAAAACCCTAACATTCGTTGAGTGAGAATGTGTGCAAACTGAAACATCTTAACACGATATAATTGCAAGACTGTTTGTCGGGCTTTTAATGCTCACACAGGGTGATAAACAACGCTGATATGAACACATACCAACTGATTCAGATTTAACCAATGCACGCCTCAATTCATCTTTTTTACTCTTTTCTTCGATTTTAACATTTTTTTTCAATAATCAGCACGCAACAAATCTTTGTGTAGTTATTCGGAATGTTTCGAATCATCAAAGAAGACGAAACTTCAGCAACCATTTTTCCTTTTCCTTCAATTTGAGAACATTCTCCGTAACATGAAGACGTGTCGGATTCTTCTGCTAGTGGTTTCTGTAACCAATTGGGAACCACATATTTGCTTCTAGATTTATGTATCTGAATCAGGTTCTCAAACAAACACTACTAAAGGTGAGTTGGTATTGAACCAAAAATATAAAGATCACGGTGCAAAGAGACCACCTTGTAAATTTTAATGAAGCAATGAAGATTGAATGTGCAAACCGCAACCGCTTTTGACTACGAAAACGGTGGCTATGGGAAATATAAACCGCAGTCGTTTGTGACTATGGGAAACACAAGTTTTCTTTTTGAGCTTGATAGATGTCCATTATCTCAACGCTTCTCCTTACATTACTGATCTGGAATTGGAGAACCGTTGTGTATTTGCTTACTGATCTGGAATTGGAGAACCGTTGTGTATCTGAATCAGGTTCTCAAACAAACACTACTAAAGATGAGTTGGTATTGAACCAAGAATATGAAGATCACAGTGAAGACACTTGGGAAGAAAGTCGTTGGATTGCCGAAGATGAAGTCAAATGTGATCAAACTTGGACATCAGACGTAAATCTTGAAGCAAATATGTGGTTCCCAATTTGCGGAACATAGTCCCAGATTGTCTAGAGAAGCGCTTTTATCATATGTCATATGGTAACAAGAGTATGATGTTCCAAGATCAATTCCTGTAGGATCGTTTGCATGACCAAAACGAGTCATTCAGAAGAGTTCTTGTCAATACGAGAGGCGGAAACTAACGTATCGACTTCGAATAAGCTTGATATACACTCTAATTGTCTTTTTGATTGATATAACAGCTTTTTACAGGCAGTAGACACTTCGGCAGCACCTCGGTACCGGAATCACAAAACTACAAACGAAATGGACAGGACCACTATATATAGACTCACCATTCCGTACGAAATGGGCAAGACCTATTTCGTGCGAAATGTCCATTTCGTGCGAAATGCCCTTGTTCCATTTCATGCAAAATGGTTAAAATCACACGTTTCTCGTATTTCGTGCCCTGATCTTTCTAATCTAATACAAGACTCGATACAAGACGAAGTCGACAGACATATGCACCAACAGACTCCCCCTTGGATGTTGACGAAGTCTTCAGTGTCGAGTCTTCGGTATGTCACATCTTCAGTCTTTATCAGTCTTCGTGCTCTTCCAAAGTATCTGGCAGTGTAAAGCATCCTTCAATCTTTTCTCTTTTTCTCCAGGATCTCAACCTGGCTTTCAACCATTCAAGCTCCCCCTTGAATATTGATCTAATAATCTTCAATAAATTTTCAGGATCAGAAGTTGGCTCTTGCATCTTCAGACTCCCCTTTGCTAGTAGACTCCCCCTTAAGTTGTTTCGGGATCGCAATCTGACTTAGCTCTTGTTCTAGGATCATGACCTGGCTCTCATTCAGCTCAGGTTTAAACACGGGGACCTGCACAAATCTCTACCTAACAATAAGATTCTCAATAGACAAGATTTAACAAATTTAGAATTCCTGATTAACCACTTGTATCTGAATCATTCAAATTTGACATTTTTTATTAATTTTGAAACTATTTAATCATTTCAAAATCTTTTCTCATTTCAAACATACTCCCCTTCACCTGTTGTCCATCATGTTTAGCACTCGGAATTTTGAAAAGCAGCTCTCCAACATCAGTTGTCGAAAATCTTTTTGTATTTTTCAAAATTTTATGCTAAAACACTCCGAAAATCTTTTTGGATTTTTGTTTATAAAAGAAAGTAGTAAAGAAATATATACAGACAATATTTTTGTGAGTTTGTGTAAGAGGATCATATCAGTTTATGAGACAAATCACTAACACCGTTAAGCTTTAAATATTTTAAGTTCTAAACGATTCACTTAGATTGTCAGTATACTGATCCACTTAAATTTTCACACAAAGTTCAACTATTTCGAGATACGAGATTAATGTTTTAGAGAACTTAAACTTATTCTCGTGTCCCACCTCAGAATATACTCCCGTATCCAGACTCCTATATTCAGTCTTACAGGTGAATGTACACTAGTGATATTTGTAAAGGGGTTAAATGCGAGACCATGAGAGCTCAGGCTATTGCTTCCGCAAAATCAGAGAGATGATGGTTCGACTTTCGGTGTGTTCCCTTTAGAGAATCTTTTCTTCAACAGCACATGATTAGCATTTTTCAATGTTTCATCATTTTTTATGCTGAGGGCGGGCTTTAAGATTAAAGCAATGCAAAGTATTATACGAGGACTAGGCTATTTCTCCCGCAAAATCAGAAGTCTAGGTATAATACCCCAGATATCACCACGCACAAAGACCTAGTATGTCAGAAATAGAAAGCCCTTAAAACAAGATTTCAGGGGTTACCTATATATCCGAGAGATGTTCCCCACGAAATAAGTAAGTTTGATATTTAGGTTTATATCTCGAACACAATCTACTAAGTGTGCGAAAACCTACTGGCATATCATCAGTGAGACCGTTTATCACATTTGACTTTCCAATTCTTTAGCGTGCTGTGATAGTCCACTGATGTACTATCATTTCCTCTTTTTCACAACAAAACTCATTTTCAATTTTATCATGTTTTTGGCCTTTTAGATTTTATCATGTTTTTGGATTTTTCAAATTTTTGAAATTTCTAAAAAATTTTACTCCCCCTAAAATCAAAAATATGTTTCAATTTTTGATTTTCAAAGAAAATTTGAAAACAAACTATACAAGTAAAGTGACAACTGTTGTGAATTGCCTCAATTCACCATCCACTAGGCATAAACAATCAGAACTCCCCCTGACAACAAACTATTTTCCCATTAAGATTTCAAAACACTTAAGTTTGTTTTAATCAAAATGGTTTTTCTTGAAAATTAGTTTTGTTGATTTTACAAACCACTTGTAGGTTAGGGGTTTCATCACATTGTTTTTCAATCACTTGTATGAAAGTTAAATCAAGTTCAACTTAATGACCTTGATTAACCACTTGTAGGTACAAACACTTATTTCAACCACTTGTAGGTTCACCTATCAACCATACCACTTGAAATATGACAATTTTCAAGAATACTACCACTTGTAGGTTGAAATATCACAAATGTGAATTTCTCAAGAAATATGCCGATTCCTGCTCCACGATTACCAACTTGGAAGCTCCGGCAAGTCACCGTTTGTAAAAGTTTAACAATTTTCAAAAATATGTTTTCAAAAATGATGCCGATTCCTACTCCCCAATTACCAACTTGGGAGTTCCGGCAAGTCAGGATTTTTACATATGAAAAACAGACACCCAAGCCTGACTAGCTTTAGGTGTAACCTTCTCAAATTCACTTGGGGTTTCAACATTTCTTTTTTCTTCATAAAAATCTTTCACCCCTTTGGCCTTACCCTCGACCATTTTCCCAAAAATATGTTTCACTTTTCCATTAAACGCTTTTTCGACATCAAATTCTTTCTTTTCAGAATAGAATTGATTCGAGATTTCTACTTTACCAACTTTAGATTTAAAATTTTCAGTCCTCAATGGTGGAAAGTTGACATCATCCATTGGCAGAACTGAATTTTCTCCTTTTGGCTCAACTTGTGGCTCCTCTGACTTTGACGAGTCAGATTCATCGCCAGATTTAACATCTGTTTTCTTAGCAACCCATGTTTGGTTGTTAAGATTCACCCTTCTTTTGTAAAACTTTTTCGAACATTCACCAACTTCATATTTTGAATTTTTAAACACTTTAAACTTTTCAGTTGGTGGTTCAGTTTTATCAACAACTTTTTCTTTCAGTTTAGAAGAGACTCCCTGTTGTGTGTTGGTTGCCTTTGGACAATTCCATGCAATGTGACCAACTTCTTGACATCGGTAACAGGTTCTTGTTTCCCTTTTCTGATTAGCTCCATTCTTCATTCCCTCTTGCTTCTTAGCAATGAATTCTTTGTTCGATTGCTTTTAGAATGAGCTCTTGTTTACTTCCTCCGAGCTTGCTCCTGAAACAAATACAGTTTTTGGTTTATAAGTTTTTCCATTTTTATAATTTTATGGTGGAATAAATCCCAATCCCTTCTTTTTGAAATTACCGTTATGGTTTGGTTTCTTTCGATAACCTGAACCAGAACTGTAACCCTTTTTCTTATTTAACTTTTGTTGAACTCTTGAGGTGTATTGTTTAGGTTTTTCAGAAAGATTTACATCTTTTATTTCAGAAATATTAATTTCTGTTAATTTGAAAACCTTGTTAATCATTTCAGTTTTAACACCTCTTATTGGAAATTCCTTATCAGAATATAATTTGTCTGAATCATTCAAAGTATATGCCACTTTGATTGATCCGTCATTTAAATTAGATTTTGATAACATAAATTCTTTATTATAAACCCTTTTGACCGACGATTTGGAACTGTTGACTGATGAACTCGAAGTTTCTGACTCAGACTTTGACTCTGACTCCTCATCCTTATCCAACACCTGATCAACCACTTTCTTTATTAACTCAGACTCATGATCAGTGTCAGGCGATGTGAACGTGACGTCAATGTTTTCTGGTAACACATCAGTTGTTTCAGACTTCAATTTTATATTGACTGCCTTTTTGAGTTGTTCCTCATTTGGTTTTCTGGGAGAATAACCTTCCCATATTGGAGGCGGACACTTGTTATAATTTGCACTTTGTTTCTTACCAGTATTCTTCTCTCTAGCCTTCTTTTCTTGAAATGCTTCAAAACCTGCAACAGTTGGATAAATTCTGTCAATCAAATAATCAGAACTTGAATAACTTTGCAGCAATCGTCTGATTCTTTCATTTTCTATCTTTTCTATCTCCAACTCCTGCTTCAACTTTGCACATTCTTCAATATAATGGTTGATAGCCTTCTGCTTAGACATCATCACTGCATTCATCATGGTTAACGCATCTTCTCTTTCTGAATTTGTCTTTTGCAGACTATTCACCGTTCTATTTAACACGTCATATGATTCTTTCACATATTTGACATCGAACAACAATTTTTCTTTCATCTTGTCCAACTCACTATACTTCTCATCTTTTTCTTCACAATATTTTCATGGTTCCAAACATTTTAAACACGGTTTTGTGACTTCAACAATCTTTTCAACTTCGACTATCTTCTCAACTTCAACTTCTTCATTCAGTTCAGACTTATCTTCCTGAGCAACATTCTCACACTTTACCTTTTTTCTGATTCTTTGCTGCTCGCTTCTCCTTTAGTTTCTCCAATCTATCTGCAAAATAAAATTTAAAACTTTCATGAGATAATTGAGTTTTTCCAATGTTTATTTGCATTTCTTCTTCATCATCACTGCTATCAGTTGATGATTGATCAAAGACTGTTGTCTTTTCTGAGCTTTCTTCTGAAGAGACAGACTCTTCATCTTGACATTTCTCATTATTGATAATCATATCCATCCACTCTTTCATCAAATCTGGTTCTTGAACTATTTGTGCAATGAAAGCTCCAAGCTTGGAATCAGCCGGAAGGTATTTATCCCAGCTAAAACCTTCTGCCATTTTTTCATCATCTTGATTAACCAGATAAGCTTTCTTCTTTCCATCTTCAATAGCATTGGATGATGATGGTTGTTGAGCAACTTGTTGATATATAGCTTTCCGATAATAATCATTATTCCCGAACGGATTTTGAGCTCCTCCTGCTTCACGATTGGTACATTCCCTCTTGAAATGTCCTTTTTCCCTGCATCGAAAACAAGTAACTTTAGATTTATCAAAACCTAAAGTAGAAACATTAGCATCACGAAAGTCATATCTTCCTGTAATCAGCTTAAATTTCTTAGCTCTCCTCAACACACTTGCTAAACACCACTTAATATCCATAAGCTCCATTTCCTCAGCATCGATCTGATCGTAATCCTCTTTTGTCAACATAGGATTTCCAATCCTTCCTGCAACCAATCCCTCATAAGATTCTAACACTGTAGCAAGTAATGCCATATGACCTTTAGCAACTTCTTCAGAGAAATTTTGACCGTTCTGAAGATGCAACGCGATGTTGCAGTGTAACACATGACCATTACTGCTGTTTGAGCTTTGGAACTGATAACTTGAGGTTGAAACATTTGAGTATGAAGAAAATCCACTGTTACTGTTTGGACTTTGATTAACTGATCCTGATGAGTTTTCTGTACTGAAAGCAGTTTGGACCTTCGGACTTGTTTCAACATTCTGAACATTCCCTTTGTAATACATCTTGATGTCTTGTTGACCACTTGGATTGTTCATTCTGGAAATCTTTTGTTGTTCAAGATCTTGTCCTTCAAGTTTTTCAATGAACTGAGAGATTGTCAATTTATCATATTCTCCAGTGTTCTTTAAGATCATCAGATATGTACCCCATTCTTTCTGAGGTAATGCATCAGCTAATTTGTCGACCCATTCTTCTCGATCTTTGTTTATATCTAACAGTGACATTGAACGCACTAAATGACAATATCTCTCAATCAGTTTCTTTGTAGTTTCACTCAGCAAACTAGTAAACAAATCGAATTCTTTCTTTAATAATGATTTCTTGCTCCTGATCATCTCTGTACTTCCATCAAACTTAATTCGAAGAGCTTCCCAAATTGAACGTGAAGTATTGTCGTGTTGAAGTAATATAAAGATGTCTTCTTTCACAGCTTGCTGAAGTAGACTGATCATCATTTTTTCTGCTTTGTACATATCTCTCTCTTTATCCGACAATTCAGAAATAGTTTTGATAACTCCCACATCTGTACGAGGTTTAACATACTTTTTCTCAATACACTCCCAAGACCTCAAATGATTTGCTTGAACCCAATTTTCAAATCGGTCTTTCCAAGCATAGTACTCTTCAATGCCCATTAGCTTCGGGGGTTTTTGCAAAGTTCCTGTTTCATTTTCCATGTTCACGCTCTGAGCAATGGTAACAGGAGTACTCGGGGCAGTAGCAAACGCGTTATAAAACTCTTCTTCCATGTTTCGGTTTCAAAAATTTCACAAACTTGCTTTCAAACGAAATGACACTCTTCAAGCGAAATGGACTGCTTCAAGCGAAATGAACCCTTCACACGAAATGAACCTTTCACACGATATGACCCCTTCACACGAAATGAACCCTTGATACGAAATGGATCACTTTCAAACGAAATGCCACTTTCAAACGAAATGACCCTCTGGTGCGAAATGGATGACTTGATACGAAATGAAACTTTTGGTACGAAATGGTCGATTTCGTACGAAATGAATGATTTCATACGAAATGGTACAACAGATGATTTGTACGAAATGAAATGTAGTTTCACGTGAAATGGCAATTTCAAGCGGAATGGATGCTCAATCCGTGCGAAATGGTGCTGATGTCATACTTTCGATCTGATTTTAGTCAATTTAAATAGGTTTTTGGTTGATTTTAAGTCTGAATCTTTCAAGGCTTTATTAAAACAGTGTTTCGCTTATAATGTGTGAAAATTAAGCCATTTTAACCATGAAATCTTGTTTAATTTTGAAAAGAAGGTGTAGAATTCAGAAATTATGGTGAAATCAAGCTGATTTGGTAAGAACTCCTCCTCCTGAGCTCTAATACCACTTGTAGGATCGTTTGCACGACCAAAACGAGTCGTTCAGAAGAGTTCTTGTCAATACGAGAGGCGAAAACTAACGTATCGACTTCGAATAAGCTTGATATACACTCTAATTGTCTTTTTTATTGATATAACAGCTTTTTACAGGCAGTAGACACTTCAGCAGCACCTCGGTACCGGAATCACAAAACTACAAACGAAATGGACGGGACCACTATATATAGACTCACCATTCCGTACGAAATGGGCAAGACCTATTTCGTGCGAAATGGTTACAATCACACGTTTCTCGTATTTCATGCCCTGATCTTTCTAATCTAATACAAGACTCGATACAAGACGAAGTCGACAGACATATGCACCAACAATTCCAATTGCAATTTTTTTCAACTCTCATGTTCCAAATGCAGCTGATGAAACCAGAGCTGTTATCTCGGTTTTTCAGTACTTTCGTGATAAATACAATGTTCATCTTCGTTATCCTTTGCTTTCTGCAATTCAAGCAGGCACGGATGCTAAACGTATTGTTATTATGTCCGAGACGATTCAAGTGAGTCCTATGAAGTAAGTGTCTGTCTATTCAATTGAGAGGAATCATTGCATTACATCCCTGTTGAAAAACATAATAGATAAATTTAGGGAAAATGGGGTTGAAAGATGATAACCCAATAGTGGAGGATCTCATTCTACAGCTTCGATAAATTCAAGGGTATTCTCAAATAATGTTTCCTAGATGTTTGAAGACCAACAAATGTCCAAAGTGCTTCTTCTTCGTTCGCGTGATGGAAAGCTACCACGTGACAGGAAGCTACCTTGCAAAATTAAAAAATTAAATCGACACCTTCAATACGCATCGTATAGGCCTATACGATGTGTATTACGTTTTGAGAAGGGGACATTGTCAGCCTTTGACTGACATAGAAGTTTGAACCCACCTCAATACGCATCGTATAGGCCTATACGATACGTATTAAGGGTGTCAATTTAATTCACCAAGGTGTGCCAATAATATGACCCATTGATAAGCAAGTGCCAAAAAGGATGTGACAAGGCAGTACAATGGGAACACCACTCCACCCATACTATACCACCTTGTTTTCTGTGATTCTGGTGTCGGTGTTGTTGCAAATCGACTATATTACTTTTATTTTATTTTTTTATTATAAATCAATAAATACCCTATTCAAACCTATTTTATTTATTAAACAATTTTTCATACAACCTGCAGCCAACCTATTCTCTACAATTGTCAAAGTAGACCACTAAGTCATGGTTTCTTGTAAATTCGGTTATGGAATAGAAATAGAAATGTAAATTTTATAAAAGTAAATGAAAATTATGACCCGAATACAATTTTATGATTTGTATTTTGATAATTATAGTTTTTTTATAATAATTAGAGTTAAAGATATAGACAAAAGATCAAATACAAATAATTTTAATGTACAAAACGTACGAACTGAAGGAAAAGACAAAAAAACGCGATGGCTTTTTCGTAATTATCAGTAACTATCAAAATTACTCTACAAATGATCCTGTAGAGTAATTTTGATCTTTTGTAGAGTAATTTTGTAAAATGTTCTTTTAGAGTTTTTTTTTTTTTTTTGTTCTTGTAGGGTAATTATCAAATTAATTTTATAAAATGTTCTTGTAGAGTAATTTTGTTCTTGTAGGGTAATTATCAAAATTACTCTACAAGTGTATCAAAATTACTCTGTATCAAAATTACTTTATAAGTGAATCAAAATTACCCTGCAAGTTTATCAAACAACATACAATTCAAAATTACTCTACAAATGATATTGTAGAGTAATTTTGATCTTGTAGAGTAATTTTGTTAGCATTTAGTTATGGGGGTTTAGCTTTACGGTTTAATTTTGATCACTTGTAGGGTAATTTTGATAATTACCCTACAAGCAGATAATTATAAAAATGTCACCGCGTGCTTTTGTCTTTTTCATGCTATTCGTACGTTTAGTACGTTAACTTTATTTGTACAAGAACTTACTCTAAAGATATATATATATTCTAATCTAACTTTATAATGTTGCATATTTCGATTATGTAATTGTTTATTTATAGAACTTTTACGTATAACACTAATTTATGTCAAAAAGTCTCGTATATTTAAAAAAATAACAATTTTTATTATTTTATTTAAAGTAAAAGAATACAAGGTGTCCCGAAAGACAAACTTTCTTCTTCTTTAGGTGCATGACGTGGACTCGAACAAGCAAGCGACAAAGAGGTTCCACGAGAATACTGCCCCACCCACACGGAACCGCCCTCGTGGTATGTGATCATGGTGTTCCCTGCAAGTTTATCAAACAACATACAATTCAAAATTACTCTACAAATGATCCTGTAGAGTAATTTTGATCTTGTAGAGTAATTTTGTTAGCATTTAGTTATGGGGGTTTAGCTTTACGGTTTAATTTTGATCACTTGTAGAGTAATTTTGATAATTACCCTACAAGCAGATAATTATAAAAATGTCACCGTGTGCTTTTATCTTTTTCATGCTAT
This sequence comes from Helianthus tuberosus, assembly GCA_030545235.1. NCBI lineage: Eukaryota > Viridiplantae > Streptophyta > Magnoliopsida > Asterales > Asteraceae > Helianthus > Helianthus tuberosus. Next base: position 154,089,992 of record CM060393.1, read on the forward strand.
TCGTACGTTTAGTAAGTTAACTTTATTTGTACAAGAACTTTACTCTAAAGATATATAAGGTAATATATTCTAATCTAACTTTATAATGTTGCATATTTCGAATATGTAATTATTTATTTATAGAAATTTTAGGTATATCACTAATTTATGTCAAAAAGTCTCCTATATTTAAAAAAATAACAATTTTTATTCTTTTATTTAAAGTAAAAGAAAACAAGGTGTCCCAAAAGACAAACTTTCTTCTTCTTTAGGTGCATGACGTGGACTCGACAAGCAAGCGACAAAGATGTTCCACGAGAACACCGCCCCACCCACACGGTACCGCCCTCGTGGTATGTGATCATGGTGTGATAACAGTGTTACGCAACAGCTATATTAGTTTTATTTTAAGGAAAATTACAAAAATGGCCATTGACCACAATCATTTTCAATTGTGGCCATCTCTTGAGTCCTTGAAGCGACTCATCATGCACGGGATGAGTCTTTAGCCACCTCATGCGTCCTTCATACGTCTCCGGCAAAACTCCATAGTTTCCGGCGAGATTTCAAACTTAAACAACTCCAAAAAAAACCCAATCTTTCTCAACAATCCCACATCATCTCCGGCGAACCTTCATAGTTTCCAGAAAACTTAAACAACTCCAAAAAAACCCAGTCTTTCTTAACAATCCCACATCGTCTCCGACGAACCTCCATAGTTTTCGACATCAACATCAACTCCAAAAACCAAATCTTCCTTAACAATCCCCCATCAACATCACATCTTCTGTTTTGAAAGTTTCCGCCGAACATCCATATTTTTCGACGAATCTGAAAGTTTCTGGGACCTGATATGTCTGGGAACTAAGGCATCAGGGACCTCATGCGTCCGGGACCCCACTTGCAAGTTATAAAAAAACGCCATGTGTCCATTTTTTATTGGGTATCAAGGAAGGGATTTCCATGACTCATTCCATACATGATGAGTCGCTCCAAGGGCTCATGAGATGGCCAAATTTTGAAAATGGTTGTGGTCAATAACCAATTTTTTTTTGTAATTTTCCCTTTATTTTATCTTTGTTATTATAAATCAATAAATACCCTATTTCAATCTATTTTATTCATGAAACCTTTTTTATAATACAACGTACGCCCTATCTGTTCTCTACAATTGTCAAACTAGACCACTAGATTATGCTTTCTTTAAATTCAAATATGGAATGGAAATATAAATTTTATCAATGTAAATGAAAATTATGACATGTGACACTTGTGTCACTTCAACCATCATACGAATACCAAACCAATGAAATATTGTATTTCATACTTGGAATTTGTATAAATATGTGTATCGAGCTTTAAATCGCTTCTGGAAGATTATACGCGATCTGATGCGTACATATAATCAGTTTAATGCAACAAACACTCCGGAATAGTGACATAGGCTTAACATAACTTAAATAACCTTTACATAACTTAGAAATAAGTTTTGGATGGTTTGGTGTGTCGAAATCAAGTTTATTCGCTTACATGGACTAATTTCAACAAACTGTGAAAGTATGCCGATTCGTACTGTAACGAACATTCCGGAACTTGATCATAAGTTAAACATACCCTAAATATCCTTTACATAGCTTAGAAATAGGCTTTGAGGGGTTCGGTATGCTAAAATAAACTTATTTGATCAATAGAGACTAAAAGCGTCAAAAGTGCATAAGTTTGCATTTTCGCGCATATCTTACGTTCTGAATATACCCGGACATCCAAAAATTTATGTAATCATTAAAATATTTTATTTTAGTGATTGGCATGATAAAATTCCATTCACCGCGTAATTTGGATCGTTTTTGCGTTCGTTACGATTTCCGTCGTAATTAACCAACAACGCAACCGTACGACCAAACGAACCGACATCCGAGATGTTTTTGAGCATATTTTAAGTTCCCTATACTTTAACTTTATTTTAGAGCCTTGAAATGGGGTTAACGGGGCTTAAAAGTGAAAAAAATCAAGTTTTACAAGTGCAGGGACCATTTTTGAAAGAGTAAATTACAAAGTTCGTCCTTTATGTATGTCACTTATTACAAAGTGTGTCCTTTATCTTTACTATTTACAGAAAACATACTTAATGTTTGAAAAAAACATTCAGGTTATGTCCTTTACCCTAAACCTAGTTTATTTTCCCAGTTAAGTCAGGTCACATGGGAAGCACGTGAATCCACCTACCAATTACAGTCCCATATTATAAAAACCCTAAACCCAATTTCACCCACCATCATCTCTTCCATCCTGCAAGTCACTTGCACATACGTAACCCTAATCCCCAATTCGACCCCCTGCAAATCAATAGTGCAAGAGAAAATAACAATGTAATCTTTATGAATTTTCAGTTTCTTCGCGATTGTTTCGAGCAATTCCGGTGGTAAATCTGATAAATCCACTGAATTTGAACTTAAATTTTAACCCTTCTCCCACAATTTCAATCAGCTTTAGAAACCCTAATTTAAAGATACAATTTCATTCAATTTTTTCGGCAAATTTGGACTCGAAATCAACAAAGTTAAACAATCGCCAGCACCAATTGAATAATGGAAACCCTAATTTGAACAAAAAAACTGTGTAATCTGATGAAATGGGCGTACCTGAGGATGGAAACCCTAAATTGGGGATGAAAAAAAGGAAGAAAACGAAGAGAGTGAAGAAGAATCAGAGGGGTGAACCCTAGAAAAGGTGCCCCACTGATCTCATCTTGTTTTCTGTCTCTCCTGCTCTTCTTCTGAATCTTTTTTCTGATTCAAAGAAGGATATGATGAAAAGATGATGGTTATAACAACATGATGAATGTATGGATAGACATGGCAGATGTTTAGGGATTTTAGGGACTGAGTCCCGAAAACCTATACATACAGCTCTGAATCGAATGTAATCTTTATGGATCGCCATTGTTGTTTTCTCTTGCAGGATGGAAGAGATGATGGTGGGTGTAATTGGTAGGTGGATTGATATTAATGCCCTCACGTGCTTCCCACGTGACCTGACTTAACTAGGAAAATAAACTAGGTTTAGGGTAAAGGACATAACCTGAATGGTTTTACAAACATTAAGTATGTTTTCTGTAAATAGTAAAGATAAAGGACACACTTTGTAATAAGTGACATACATAAAGGACGAACTTTGTAATTTACTCTTTTTGAAATTTCTAGCAGATACATTGAACTTTGTCCATTTTTGAGATTTTGATGGTTTTAACCCATGGTTTTGCACCCTATGGGTTGGTACTTGATGGTTTTACATGTTCAAATGGTATTCTAAAACAGTGGGCCCAAGTGTAAGGCCATGATTAAAGCACGGTTCTCGATAAACGATCTTAACGGTGGACCAAATCCTATATATACCCACCTCATTTTCATTCTTTCCTCACACATGATCTAATTTTCTCTAAGTTGAAGCTCAAATGCTTCATACCTGAGAATTTATAGATCATATCCTCCATTTCTTGGACCCGTTGTAAGTATTCTTTCGTTCTTTTATGCGTTCTTTTAAGCGTAAAAGTCAAACAGTGTTTGACTTTCTGCTATAACCAGTCTATGGTCAACACGAAGTTCGTTTGAACTTCGTAACGTGAGCGTAATCACGATGGTTATAGTATCTTGTGACTATACCTACTGATTACCACGTTATTTAGGCGTAGTGACGAGTCATAGTTTCGGTCAAAATGCGTATTCTTGCGTATTTTGCAACCAAACTATTCTTGGGTATCAAGACCCTTTGTCTTGATATCAAACTTGTTTTTAAACTTTGTTAAACATGTTTTAACATGTTTAGCTCGTCACTTTTAGATTAGTGCTTATATAGGGTCGTAAGATAAGCGGTCTAAACAACCGCTTAGACTTTCGAACCCGACCCGTTTGGTCGATCATTAGGATCCAACCAAGCACATTAGGTGACCATAGTTGCATAGGGAATAACCTTCCGAGGTTATACCTTATGGTCACTTCGTTTAGTTAGTTGTATGATAGGTAGTTTATATGCCTTAGGAAAATGACCAAAATGCCCTTTTTATGCATAATTGATATTTAAGCATATGTAACCCAAAATTTTGTCATTTAACTGATTATGCAATATAATTAAACATGTTTAGGCATATAATACTTGTCATAGGACTAGTTAGGCGTTCTGAATGCGTTTTACGCGAACGACGCGTTAAAGTAGCGTAAGCTACCTAAACGGGTCGAAATGGGTCGTAAGCACTTAGGTTAGGTTTCGTTTTAGTATGTAGGCTTTGTTAAACCATATCATATGAGTTCCCACACTCATTTGGTTTACGAAACCTCATTCTATCCGATCTTCCGATTTAGGTCCGGTTTATTTACTTAGTTACCTATATTAGGTGCCATTTGATTCCGTGATCCCTCTAGCTGGCTTAGTAGTTGTTTAAGACTTCTAAGCACTCTCAAGTGAGTACATAGTCCCCTCTTTTTCTGTTTTCAATGTTTTGGGGTGAAGCATGTGTACCTATTTGTTATGTTCATGATTTCAAAGTGTAATTGATTATACATATTAGTACTTATCTTTTGACAAACTGAATGATTATTTATGGTTTAAACACTGATTTTTCAAAGATTATAAAATTAATTGTTGAATTGTACTTATTTTATGTTCACCAGACCGATTGGTAGTATGATATAGCGCTATAGGATTTGACACCCCATTCCTGTTGTCATGGAATGTCAGAAACCGATATTTTATCCAAATAGGGATTGCCTTTGTGGTATTTCTATAGTCTCAAAGGTGTATTTTGATGCACTCAGGTCTGAATGAATTCTTAAATCACATTTTTATTGTATATTTAGTTATACTCCCAAAAGTATAGTTTGATATGCTCTCATGTGTGATATTGTACAAAACCAACATATATTTTGTTAATTACTAAAACATAGTTTAATATGTTATTTTATAAAACCAAAACATAGTTTAATATGTTATTTTATAAAACCAAAACATAGCTTAATATGTTATTTATAAAACCAAAACATAGCTTAATATGTTATTTATAAAACCAAAACATAGTTTAATATGTTATTTATAAAACCAAATCATAGTTTAATATGTTATTAATAAAACCAAAGTATACTTTTGGTATACTACTGAAAATTATTATTTTAACGACTAAAGTATATTTAATATACTATTTGTTTAACGATTTTGGAACTGAAATATATTTTAATATATTACTTATTCGACTTTCTTAAAACCAAAGTATATTTTTATATATATTATAAACCTTTTTATCAAAATGTTGTTTTACAAACAACATATTTTATATAAACTCATTTACTTAGTTATTTATTTACCTATGTATTATTCTGTTATATCATCTAATTTCTTATAAATTTTAGTATGATTTATAAAAGAAAATATATTTAAGTTTCATGAATATTTTTGATTAAATATATTTTTTTTTAAAACTTATAAGTCATGAACCCTATTATAATAAAACCTATGTATCTCATAGGCATTTTTGTCACACCCCGACCGCGTAAAACAACAAAGCGCGGCGGAAACATCGGGGCGTGTTGCAACAGAATTAATGTTTCATAACCATGGATACCAAAAAGTGTTTCGTTTTATTAAACATTGAATAATTACATCGTCTTGAAATCTAAATACACTATTTAAACATAGTCTATCATTGTTATTGAGTCACTAAGGCCTTGTCCAGTCCTATGTGAGCATGCATCTTATCAATCGATATCATTCAACAATACCTGAAACATATGTGAAAACGAGGTCAGCAAAGAAATGCTGGCGAGTACATAGGTTTTGTAGGAGTGTCGAAATCATGGCTAGTTTAGACGTTGCAATACTTTATTTAAAAACCTTGTTTTGAAAAGAGTATAATATTGCAACTTAATTAACCAACTCAAATCAAGCGGGTTATAATTTGTAAAACCTCGTAGCCATGACTCTTAACCCAAAAACATTTGTTTTAGTAAATTATTTGAAAAACAATGATAAATTCAGGTGATATGTATAAATAAGAGAATAATGCATGATTAAATGAATAACCATGTAAAATGAGTTTGTATAAGATAAGTTGTTTGTAAATAAATGTCTTGTGAAAAGTATGTTACTTGTATAAAATGTTCTATGTCTCAAACTGAAATGATTCAAATAACGCTACAATATGTAATACCATACAAACACTTATATATAGGAAGTACCAGCGGCGTATCCACCATGCTTGTATCATATTCCACACGCATTGTTACTTAATCACTTAATCCAAACCAAACCACCAAAGTAATGTTCATGCCCAAATGTAAATCATGTAATATGTATAACCAAAATAATATCGTATATCGCTTTGAACCCAATCGTTAACCCAATCGTTAAAACATCATGTGAAAACCAATCGTAAATCGTTTAATTCGTTTTAGGTCGTGAAACTACTTATAAGATCGTCTCGCTAATAACATTCAAACCTTCGTGACTTTCATCGCTTCTCGTTTTCGTCGCTTCTCGTTTTCGTATTAACAAACCTCCATAGGGTAAGTTAATAATTACAGATTCAGTCGCTACCTACCATACCCACACATAACCACGGGTGTAGTAAATAACGGGATTTGTCAGATCCTATGGTACCATAACCTAATACTGGTCGGCTTGATCATTGCTAATGAATGTCATTTGTTATGTAACTACAACCAACAAGTTTGTTCACTTTATGAAATCGTTATTAGTTTTGTATAAATCGCTTTAATTGTCTTTGAAACCATCGTTATAACATCGAAAACATTTAGCACATATGAGTCACCCCAAAACAATTGAAAACAGTAAAATAGGGGAAAATGTACTCGCCTGAGAATGCTTGGAGGTCTTGAACAACAACCAAACAAAGCTTGAGGGAGCACGGAATCAGTCGGCAAGCTAAAACTATATAAATAAACCGGACTCAAATCGGGAGATCGGATAGGATGAGGCTTGGCAAACCAAATGAGTATTGGAACTCATATGATATGGTTTAACAAGGCCTACATACTACAATGAGACTAACCTAAGTGCTTTCGACCCATCGCGACCCATTAAGGTAACATATGCTACTTTAACGTGTCGTGCGCGTGAAACGCGTTCGGACCGTCTAACTAGTCCTATGACAAGTGTTATATGCCTAAACATGTTACATAATCAGTTATGTGACAAAAGTTTAGGTTACATATGCTTAATTACCAATTATACATGAAAAGGGTATTCTGGTAATTCACCTAAGGCATATAAACTACCTATCATACAACTACTCAAACGATGTGACCATAGGGTATAACCTCGGAAGGTTATTCCCTACCTACTATGGTCACCTAATCTATTTGGCCGGATCCTAATGATCGACCAAATGGGTCGAGTTCGAAGGTATAGGCGATTTATTAGATCGCCTACCCTACGACCCTAGACAACGTGGTAATCAGTGGGCATAGTCCCAAGGGACTATGACCAACGTGATTACACTCACGTTGCGAAGTTCAAACGAACTTCGCATTGACCATTACTGGTCAACGCTGAAAGTCAAACAAAGTTTGACTTTCTGACTCGAAAAGCAATAAAAATAAGGAAAAGAACGAAAGAATACTTACCCAGGGTCCCCGAATGCTAATCCCGATCTAAGAACTCAGGTATGAAACAATGGTTTCAACTTAGAGCTCTCAAATCAGAATTCTTGTGCAAAATGAGGTTGTGTGGGTTGGGTATTTATAGGAATACCCGAACCGTTAGGATCGTTTCATGGAAAACGTGCCATGATCCAACCCGTACACTTGTCGGAACCTTATGGAAGCTGAAATTAGGTTCTTATCCGCTGACTAGACGATTGAGAATGTGTGGTTGAGAATCGAACAGCTGGGACCCGCTTGTTAAAACATTGAATCTGATCCAGATCATGCAGTCGCGTAGCGCGACAGGTAGGCCCTTAGGGCTCGCGCTACGCTACTGCCTCCCAGTTCCAGAATTGTTTCAAAATTGGCAGAAATGGTCCCTGCACGTGTTTAAGGCCTTTTTCGATGCGTTTGAACCCCGTTAACCTCATTTCAAGGCTCTAAAATGAAGTTAAAGTATAGGGAACTCAAAACATGCTCAAAAATATGCCGGAGGTTGGTTCGTTTGGCCGTACGAACGCGATGTTCGCTTAATTACGACGGAATGCGCATAAGCGCGAAAAACGATCCAAATGACGCGACGAATGGATTTTTCTTATGGCGAACACTAAAATATAATATAGTCATGCTTACATAAATTTTTGGATGTCCAGATGTATTCAGAACGTAAGTTATGCGCGAAAATGCAAACTTGTGCATTTTTTGACACTTTTAGTCCCTGAATGACACAAAAGTTTATTTTAGCATACCGAACACCTCAAAGCCTATTTCTAAGCTATGTGAAGGGTATTTATGGTATGTTTAACTTATGGTCATGCTCCGGAATGTCTGTTACAGTTCGAATTGGCATGCTTTCGCAGTTTGTCAACTTTAGTCCCTGTAAGCGATTAAACTTTGATTTCACCACACCAAACCTTCCAAAACTTATATCTAAGTTATGTAAAGGTTATTTAAGGTATGTTAAGCCTATTTCACTATTCCGGAGTGTTCGTTGGATTAAACTGGTTATATTTACGCATCAGAGCGCGTATAACCCTCCAGAAAGCGATTTAAAGCTTAAAATCGAACAAGAGTTGATATGTGTAAACGATACACATATTTTTACAAATCCCAAGTATGAAATATAATATTTCATTGGTTCGGTATTTGTTTGATGGCCGTGGAGGCACAGGTGTTACAGTCTCCCCTACTTTAGGAAATTTCGTCCCGAAATTTATTTAGAGGAAACTTGTGAGAGCTTGAAAACATGAGGTTGAAAAGATCGAACAATATTGGTTAGGGTTCTGGACTTCTAGTAATCTTTAATAACATCATGATTGCAATGTAAGAGGGATACTTATATACAAGTATATGAAGCGTCATTGGTGCGTCCACCGTACCTCCATTACATCGTTCTCATTTCGTTATTGTTGTCACTATCGGTTCTTACACATAATAAATCTTACTGTGTTTCTGTGCACTAAATTTCATAATTATGTACGCGTCCATAATCAGACAATTCTTTGCACAATTCACACAGTCTATTTTATAGTGTGTAGGGGAAAACCAAATGAACAAACCGGTGATGAGTGTGACTAGACCGCCATAGAGTCCTTTAAATTAAATCAATAAATGATCTAAATAGACTATCAAGGAGTCTGTTCAGCTACATCACTAGATGTCGTTCTCTAACCAAATTGTGAATCAATCTTTTTGACTAGACTACTAAGAGGGTCTCTTATGAATCATGGAGTGGTACTATATAACCCAAGGGTCTTAACTACCAGGTAGAAGCCCATAAGGATTTAAGGTAGTACCTTTTGAATACCCTACTATGAATCTCTCATATGAAGATATGAAAGATTCTATGAGGATTTGGAAAATCGTAACACACAAAAACATAGAGGAGAACACATAAACACATATCATATAACCACAAAATTGTTCGTTAATTTGTCTTGTAAATTGCGTACATGCATTTAAAGCACACTAGGAATCCATTCCGTGAATTTCATTTGGTACTTTAAACGTTATCAAGAATCCAACTATAAAGATGGAAAGATTCAAAAAGAAAATTCGATTTCGATTACTAGGAACCGAAGTGTTCGAATTAAGGTACATAAGGAATCCGATTAAGGACTCTGATTTGAATGATGATTATCCACAAGGGTCTAATTGTGGAGATAAAAAAAGATCCCATATGGATTTTAGAAGTTGAAGATGTTTTGAAATCTTGCAAGGGATGTGCTTAAGTCAAAACATGAAGTAAAATGCTTATGAAGTTGAGATGCCTGATATGTCAAGGCGACATATGAAGCGGAATTTGAAGGTTAAGTCAATGTATGAGGAAAATATTTTTGAAAACTATGCATGGGGTTCTTTTAAGAAAAAATGTGTTTAACGTTTTTGAAACCTTATATATAATATTTTTTTTGAAATCATAAAGTAGGTGTAATAGGTAGATATATTTACAAAAATGTTTTAAAATCATGCGAAATGAATTTTGAAATTATGTATAAGGTTTTTGAAAGACATGAATGATGCTTTTCGAAATCATGCATTTGATCAGAAAATGTATTGTGTTAATATTGTCTTCAGACTATATGAAATATTTTGAAATTAGAAAGGTTGGTTTTGATAACATGGCCAATGTTTTTGAAATAACACAGACAATGCATCTAGAAAAATTGTTTTCAAACTATATGAATTGTTTTGAGATCATGAAGATTGTTTTGAAATACTGGTACTGTGTATGTTGAAAAATCAAAACGTAATGGGTATGAGATTTGAAAATACCCTTAGTTATCTAACCAAGGATTTAAAGGCACAGATGTGCGAAAAGCACGATTACTCATAATGTCACTTAATTTTCTGTACTTTGTTTCTTAGAGTGAAACGAGTACTTAAAATTTTCAAGGGAATCATGAGCAATCATTTGAGAGAGAGAAATCACAAGAGTAGGTTGTAAGGTACATAGTTCCTTGATGTAGGTATCATAGGAAAAGCCATACACACCTAGCAGGGGGTTGAGCTGGTTGGTTGGGGACTGCTTTACCATTATGAGCGACCATGGCGAAGTTCTGAGAAGCCTTTCGCTTCTTTGACTTCTTAGGGGATCGTTCATCCATGGTCTTTGATTCCTCGATTGGTTTCTTGGCTGATGGTGCTGTCACCTGACTAGGTCCTGCCTGTCTTGGTGACTCTTGAGTGGCTTCATCCTGGAGATGATACATGGCAGTAGCTAATTCAACAGTCTTCAGGGCTACTTCGCCTATTCGCTGAGCGAATTTTGGCTGCTTGCTCAGATATCTGGGCGTCATCGTGATGAAGAGACATTTTTGAAGAAAAAGAAAGGCATAGGGAGAAACAGGTGAAAGATTATTGGACAATCAAAATAGAATGATAACGCATGAAGATTGCGATCATTTGTTTGTTACCTAAGGCAAACAAATGAGACGGTGACTGATCAAAGTAAATGGGTCAAAAATAATGTATCGCGAAGACATGCTCGCCTAATAAGTGAACACTCATCCCAAGAATTCCCAGGTAAGCACAACTGGTCTCGCGTCTGATGAGATGTATACGAAGTGCTTGCCTAGCCAGAAAACCCAGAATACAGGCATTCACCCTTCCAGTTTGCACGTGTTCACATTATTTAAAACCCAAAACCTTGACGAAGTTTTGAAAACTCAAAGATAGAGAGTTCAAAACCTTACAATAGAGGGTTCAAAACCTAGTAATCAATCATCCTAGAACAGATGATTAATTTTCAAAGCGGTTTTGAAATATATGTTCTTGTTGTGGTCGTCGCCTAAGGATAGGTGACGGTATTGTTTTATGACTAAACGCAAGTAAACTCGCGTTAGGGTCCTAAGAAGGTTATAGACTAGGTCAAAGAATTACTAATTACTAATAACCTAATTCCCTATAACCATTGGCTCTGATACCATCTTTTCTGTCACACCCCGACCGCGTAAAACAACAAAGCGCGGCGGAAACATCGGGGCGTGTTGCAACAGAATTAATGTTTCATAACCATGGATACCAAAAAGTGTTTCGTTTTATTAAACATTGAATAATTACATCGTCTTGAAATCTAAATACACTATTTAAACATAGTCTATCATTGTTATTGAGTCACTAAGGCCTTGTCCAGTCCTATGTGAGCATGCATCTTATCAATCGATATCATTCAACAATACCTGAAACATATGTGAAAACGAGGTCAGCAAAGAAATGCTGGCGAGTACATAGGTTTTGTAGGAGTGTCGAAATCATGGCTAGTTTAGACGTTGCAATACTTTATTTAAAAACCTTGTTTTGAAAAGAGTATAATATTGCAACTTAATTAACCAACTCAAATCAAGCGGGTTATAATTTGTAAAACCTCGTAGCCATGACTCTTAACCCAAAAACATTTGTTTTAGTAAATTATTTGAAAAACAATGATAAATTCAGGTGATATGTATAAATAAGAGAATAATGCATGATTAAATGAATAACCATGTAAAATGAGTTTGTATAAGATAAGTTGTTTGTAAATAAATGTCTTGTGAAAAGTATGTTACTTGTATAAAATGTTCTATGTCTCAAACTGAAATGATTCAAATAACGCTACAATATGTAATACCATACAAACACTTATATATAGGAAGTACCAGCGGCGTATCCACCATGCTTGTATCATATTCCACACGCATTGTTACTTAATCACTTAATCCAAACCAAACCACCAAAGTAATGTTCATGCCCAAATGTAAATCATGTAATATGTATAACCAAAATAATATCGTATATCGCTTTGAACCCAATCGTTAACCCAATCGTTAAAACATCATGTGAAAACCAATCGTAAATCGTTTAATTCGTTTTAGGTCGTGAAACTACTTATAAGATCGTCTCGCTAATAACATTCAAACCTTCGTGACTTTCATCGCTTCTCGTTTTCGTCGCTTCTCGTTTTCGTATTAACAAACCTCCATAGGGTAAGTTAATAATTACAGATTCAGTCGCTACCTACCATACCCACACATAACCACGGGTGTAGTAAATAACGGGATTTGTCAGATCCTATGGTACCATAACCTAATACTGGTCGGCTTGATCATTGCTAATGAATGTCATTTGTTATGTAACTACAACCAACAAGTTTGTTCACTTTATGAAATCGTTATTAGTTTTGTATAAATCGCTTTAATTGTCTTTGAAACCATCGTTATAACATCGAAAACATTTAGCACATATGAGTCACCCCAAAACAATTGAAAACAGTAAAATAGGGGAAAATGTACTCGCCTGAGAATGCTTGGAGGTCTTGAACAACAACCAAACAAAGCTTGAGGGAGCACGGAATCAGTCGGCAAGCTAAAACTATATAAATAAACCGGACTCAAATCGGGAGATCGGATAGGATGAGGCTTGGCAAACCAAATGAGTATTGGAACTCATATGATATGGTTTAACAAGGCCTACATACTACAATGAGACTAACCTAAGTGCTTTCGACCCATCGCGACCCATTAAGGTAACATATGCTACTTTAACGTGTCGTGCGCGTGAAACGCGTTCGGACCGTCTAACTAGTCCTATGACAAGTGTTATATGCCTAAACATGTTACATAATCAGTTATGTGACAAAAGTTTAGGTTACATATGCTTAATTACCAATTATACATGAAAAGGGTATTCTGGTAATTCACCTAAGGCATATAAACTACCTATCATACAACTACTCAAACGATGTGACCATAGGGTATAACCTCGGAAGGTTATTCCCTACCTACTATGGTCACCTAATCTATTTGGCCGGATCCTAATGATCGACCAAATGGGTCGAGTTCGAAGGTATAGGCGATTTATTAGATCGCCTACCCTACGACCCTAGACAACGTGGTAATCAGTGGGCATAGTCCCAAGGGACTATGACCAACGTGATTACACTCACGTTGCGAAGTTCAAACGAACTTCGCATTGACCATTACTGGTCAACGCTGAAAGTCAAACAAAGTTTGACTTTCTGACTCGAAAAGCAATAAAAATAAGGAAAAGAACGAAAGAATACTTACCCAGGGTCCCCGAATGCTAATCCCGATCTAAGAACTCAGGTATGAAACAATGGTTTCAACTTAGAGCTCTCAAATCAGAATTCTTGTGCAAAATGAGGTTGTGTGGGTTGGGTATTTATAGGAATACCCGAACCGTTAGGATCGTTTCATGGAAAACGTGCCATGATCCAACCCGTACACTTGTCGGAACCTTATGGAAGCTGAAATTAGGTTCTTATCCGCTGACTAGACGATTGAGAATGTGTGGTTGAGAATCGAACAGCTGGGACCCGCTTGTTAAAACATTGAATCTGATCCAGATCATGCAGTCGCGTAGCGCGACAGGTAGGCCCTTAGGGCTCGCGCTACGCTACTGCCTCCCAGTTCCAGAATTGTTTCAAAATTGGCAGAAATGGTCCCTGCACGTGTTTAAGGCCTTTTTCGATGCGTTTGAACCCCGTTAACCTCATTTCAAGGCTCTAAAATGAAGTTAAAGTATAGGGAACTCAAAACATGCTCAAAAATATGCCGGAGGTTGGTTCGTTTGGCCGTACGAACGCGATGTTCGCTTAATTACGACGGAATGCGCATAAGCGCGAAAAACGATCCAAATGACGCGACGAATGGATTTTTCTTATGGCGAACACTAAAATATAATATAGTCATGCTTACATAAATTTTTGGATGTCCAGATGTATTCAGAACGTAAGTTATGCGCGAAAATGCAAACTTGTGCATTTTTTGACACTTTTAGTCCCTGAATGACACAAAAGTTTATTTTAGCATACCGAACACCTCAAAGCCTATTTCTAAGCTATGTGAAGGGTATTTATGGTATGTTTAACTTATGGTCATGCTCCGGAATGTCTGTTACAGTTCGAATTGGCATGCTTTCGCAGTTTGTCAACTTTAGTCCCTGTAAGCGATTAAACTTTGATTTCACCACACCAAACCTTCCAAACCTTATATCTAAGTTATGTAAAGGTTATTTAAGGTATGTTAAGCCTATTTCACTATTCCGGAGTGTTCGTTGGATTAAACTGGTTATATTTACGCATCAGAGCGCGTATAACCCTCCAGAAAGCGATTTAAAGCTTAAAATCGAACAAGAGTTGATATGTGTAAACGATACACATATTTTTACAAATCCCAAGTATGAAATATAATATTTCATTGGTTCGGTATTTGTTTGATGGCCGTGGAGGCACAGGTGTTACAATTTTTATGCTGACGTACCTATTTTTTTTACACATGTTTCAGGTGATGTTATGTGAAGATTGTTGATGCATGCTATACATAGGATGGACTCGTGCCTTAGCGACTTTAAAACTAGAAAGATAATATTTGTATTTATCTGATTTGTAATAAAACATGAGTTCAATAATTCAATAAATCGAAATTATTTAATCCATGGTTGTGAAACAATGATTCTGTTAAGACATTCCCCGACGTTTTCGCCACGATTTGTTGTTTTACGTGGTCGGGGTGTGACAGAAAAGTTGGTATCAGAGCCAATGGTTATAGGGAATTAGGTTATTAGTAATGCTTTGACCTAGACTATAACCTTCCTAGGACCCTAACACAAGTTATCTTGTGTTTAGTTTTAAAACAATACCGTCACTTATCCTTAGGTGACAACCACAATAAGAACACAAATTTCGAATCCGCTTTGAAAACCAATCATCTGTTCCAGGATGATTTCTTATAAGGTTTTGAACCCTCTAAGTTTTCAAAATCTCATCAAATTTTGGGTCTTATATTGTGAACACGTGCAATCTGGAAGGGTGGATGCCTGTACTCTGAGCTTTCTATATAAGGCTAGAGTGTTCGTACAAATCCACATAATCGGATGTGACAACCGGTGATTTACGGCACTTAATTACGTAATTAACAGGCGATTAACGCGATAATAAATAGTGTTTAAGACGCAGATTAATTTAATTAGGCCTTTGGAGTGCCTAGGAATGTTTATCCGACGTTACAGTACGCGTATGAAGATTCGCGTGGAATCTGCGGAACATCAAACGACAACGAACTGATACCGTACAAAATACTGACAACGCCGACTAATATTAAATTTTTACGATATATTTTAGATTCGCAATTAAATTCTAATAACCGTGGTCGAAACCGGACCGGAAAACGAATTAAAGACGGCAACAATATAATTTTTCGCGATTATTACCGTAATCGACAAAAGAACGCGACGACAATGACTACCGGTATTATTCTTCATATTTTCAAAACTAAAATTTTATATTATGACGTTCCGACAATTTTGGGTTTTGATAACGGGTCTCGTAGGAATTACGGGCAGCTTAAACACGGGGATTGAGCTTGTGGGCCCTGGGCCCAAGCCCAAAACCCACAAGCCTAAACCTGCACATAATATATTAGATCTAAAAATCTTACCAAGATCTTGTCAAATCTCACAAAATCTCTATAAAATATACTCAAGGATTTACAAGATCTCCAAAGATCTCAAGAATCTATAAAGATCCATACTACAGACACACACATAACTTACATTTACTCTCCCTCTCTCGATACATACTGCAATAAACACACATAAGAGGTTTCCTATTCTCTACAAGATTAGCCAAACACCCACATAAAACTCTGATCTCCAAATTCCTTATTTTCTTTTTCTCTGCTGATGTTGTCTTCATCACACACATAGAAACACATACAAGAACCATTTTTTTCTAAATACACACACACACATAAAACATCAACCTTCTCTCAACACTTCACTCTTTCTCTGCCATAACCGGCGATCGGAGATCGGAGCTCCGGCGCCTCGTTTCTTATTAGCGACAACCATAGAACCCAAACCCACAGCTCGTTCTCTCTCTCTAGGTTTTAACCCGGCGCACACACAAGACCCGAGCCGGACTCCGGCTCCGGGTCTGGCTGATCTCTGACTGACGAAATCCACCCACCCCCTTCCCTTTGATCGATGTACCGGCCGACCACCACCATCGCCGTTTGGTGGTGGTGCGACGAAGAAGCAGAGAAAGAAAGAGAAGGACGGCGATGAGAGAGAGAAAGAGAGAGAGACGAGGCAGAGGTGAACGGCGGAACCAGAATCGCCGTTGGTCGGCGGCGGAGCCGCGACGGCGGTGGTGCCTCTGTTCTTCCGACTAACTTCCGCGACGGCGACTGACGGCGGAACTACTGTTCCGGCAGCCGGTGACGGCGAAGACGGTAATGGAGGTGGTTTTATGTTCAGTTTGTTTCTATTTATGGCTCAGGTTTTGTTATTTCATTTCGGGTTCACATCAGCAGGATTCCAGGTCAGACTCAACGAGTTCAGGTTCGGTCAAACTCGGTCAAAGGTCAACAACTTTCAGTTCGGTTCGGGTTCTCGGTACAAGACAGTCAACGGGTTTTGGTTCGGCTTGGTTCTCAGGTTCGGGTCAGCTGGTCAACGGTCAGAAATTTCGTGGTTCGGGTTGACTCGGTCAAACCGAGTCGACTCGGTCAAACTCAGGTCAACAGTGAGTTGGACTCAGTCAACTCAGTTAGTTGGTCCGACGATTCGACACGAATATTCGATAAAGATTAACGACAAGTTTAATATTTTTGTGTTTTTATAGTTTTATTTACACGTGACAAACGAGCTCTAGAACCAAATGATAAAATCGTATATACATATAGTTTGCGGTTTCATATATTATCTTGTTTTATAACTTGAGTTTATAAATATATTGTTTGAAAACTTGTTGAATTTTGAAAATATAACGACAACTTTTGTTGTCGGGGCTTCCAAAAACAGAGGAAACTCTGCCCGTTTTTCGAGAAAATCTAAAAACAAAACGCGTTTTATTGAAAAACGATAACTAACGGTAACAAACAACTTTTATGAAAGCCGATAACAAATATGTAATAACTTCCAAAGATACTTTACAACTTTCGAAAAACGACTATTCGGAACAATTTTTGCGACAATAAATATAGTTCTTATATTTATTCTAAAACTTTGAAACCTCGTCAATTCTTTTATAAAAATAAATATAAGTTATGTATTTATTTCAAATATCCAAATACGGATTCGTTTTATAATAATAAATATAGTTATATATTTATTTCCGTTAACGAACAACACGACTTCTTTTATAAGAATAAATATAATTTATATATTTATTTCAAAGTTCAAACGACACGAATTCGTTTTATCAAAATAAATATAGTTTATATATTTATTTCTTTCGAATATCAAACGACACGACAATTGTTTACTAAAATAAATATAGTGTATATATTTATTTGAAATATTAAACGACACGAATTCGTTTTATAAAAATAAATATAGCTTATATATTTATTTTAAACATCGTACATCACGAGCTCTTTTGTAAAATAGATATAGTTTATCTATTCCTTGCAAACGTTCAACAACTCGATCATACTCTTGTAAAATAAATATAACTTTTTATATTTATTTCAAAACGCCTAAACGGCATCTACATATACTTTGACGAATATATGCAAGACGCAATATATGATGCGAATTTGTTATATGTTATTTTTATATAAACATTCTTTTTATATAAGTGCGACTTCTCGGGACGACTAACGCTACTATACCGACATATTTATATATTCTTATATAAATATTCATATATTTTAAATCTCTCGAGAAGCTAAGTCTTTCTAAGACCTATTAACTATTACCGACATTAAGCGAAACTTAACAAGTATAACTTAATCGTTACTATTAAGTTATCAATTTACCGTGGAATCATTCGGTTAACGATTCGGTAGAGCTCGATGACACGTAGTTTAGTTACTGCGTTATTTAGAAACTTATAAGATATTCCGTGTTAGGAATATTGTAGAATGCACGCTAGCGAGTCTCGTCTTGGAAATGACATCACGAAGTCATAATTAGCTAGCTTTGCACAAGGCAATTCAGGTGAGTTCATAACCCCACCTTTTTACGGTTTTAAATTTTTGTAAATGTTTTCGGGGTGGAAAGACATGCACGTTTTGCAGAAAACACACAAAGTTCTCGATGAACAAAGATTGAATATTTTTAGACAAAGCACGTTTTGCAAGAAAATACAAAGCTTTTGAACGAACGAAAACTCATATTTCTAAATCATATCATGAATAGATTTCGAGGAACTCAAATGGTTTACGAATGGATTATACTAAATATACCGGTTTTTACAAAACAAATGCGTATTATCGAAATGTGAATGATTTTCATGACTAGGGATGGATCGTCTGGTAATAATATAGAGAGACTGGGAGGTTCAGCCTTAGAGGCTGGGGTAAAATACATGTTACAATTATACAGACATTTTATACATGGTATGGTTAGCTTAAGGAGGGACTTTTCATACATCGTTAGATCATGTGAGTGGGTAGGTGGCTACTAAAGGCCATTAATCCTCGTTGTTAGGACCGAGGGACATGAGTGATAGATCTATTTGGGTGTAGTGAGCCCACACCCATGAGGCCGGGGCGGCCCATAGTGGTGACTGTGTCTTCTAGCCGGAAGCCCGGTGCAACACC
This sequence comes from Helianthus tuberosus, assembly GCA_030545235.1. Lineage (NCBI taxonomy): Eukaryota > Viridiplantae > Streptophyta > Magnoliopsida > Asterales > Asteraceae > Helianthus > Helianthus tuberosus. Next base: position 154,109,166 of record CM060393.1, read on the forward strand.
GCTAGGTTTGAGTCTTCCTGCATCACTTCACACATATCAATGGCCTTGCAAACCATTGGTGATCTCTTTTTCCTTATTGCTACATACCAAGGACCTTCATACATACACCGTTTACAAAGGGACATACATACTTACAGAAATACTTGATTTATACAAATTCAAAGCATAGGATTTATGCGGGCGTGGAGTCAAAGTCAGGGTGGGCATTAACGGTTATACGAACATTACGAATACGAGAGTTTACAAATACATGATTTTACGAACATAATGCGTTACAAATACAAAGTTTCCATATAACTTGGCAAGAAAATGATTTCTAAATTACTTTTCTCAATATTATTTCACAAACCGGTTATTCAAAAGATTTATTTCAAATCTTTTACAAACAAACTATGAACTCGCTCAACTTTATGTTGACTTTTTCGCATGTTTCTTTCTCAGGTTGCATTTCAGAAATTATGGCACGGTTGGAATAGGAGAACCATTAGAGAATCGAGTACTTAACGGGCGTTCGTTTTCTAGAAGTCTTAGCTACAATTGCTTCCGCTGTGCAATGAAGATACCAGTCCAGTCACCCAGCTCTGATAATTTCGGGGTGTGACAGATTGGTATCAGAGCTATAGGTTACAGCGAACTAGGTTTCTGTAGAGACGCCTAGGCTCTAACCTCAATTTCCTCTGGGAATATTAAAACCTGAATACATACAGAATGCCTAGTACTTGAATATGGTCTCCAACCGTTGCCGAAAAACAAACAGTCAAGATTTTGTTTTCAAACATACACGAAAGTGGTGTTTTACACATGGTACACCAAACAATTGCATACAGTGCACAAAACTCTGAGAGTTAGGAAACATGCATTTAAGACCTTTGGAAATTTATGTTGAAGTTCATTAAATGTCATCACGTAGGAACCACGATTATTAGCTCGGGCACACACTATTATCCATATTATCTATGATATTTTAACTTCCCGAGCAGGTAGCCTACGCATAACGAAACGCTAGTGCACGAGAATACATGAAACTCAAATTTTACGTCAACGGATGTCAGAGTACATCACATTCTACGTGGAACGAAACGCTGATGCACAGGTATACGTGAAACTTAAGCTATATATCAACGAAGGTTGAAGTACGACACATACGACTATCGAGGCGAGGCCTTTGAAAAGACACGGTGGCGCAATTCAACGACGACGCTAGATTCATGTCAGCAGGAGAACTAACGATCAGGAAGCGGCGGTTTGGCACGCGGTCCTGCAATCACACAAATCACGCCAAGGAGAAGACGTATGTCTCCGCATTCCCCCTAACTCAATAACGACGAATACGCTATGTTCGACATTCCATGGTAATGTCACCTAACAACCGGTCATCACACGAAACCCCATGTAAAGTCCTTAAATTTCTTTCATTTGAAATTTTGACTTTTGCATCTAGTGAGTAGATTTTTACATCCCTACTCCTCTTAATGGTCATCGTATCACGGACATTTCTTTCGTTATAGCGAATACTCATTTGCTTCGTCTCTTGAAAACTCATATGTTACGCATGCATCGTTTGCTACGCATGTGGTTTCGTTTCGAATAAGCGTTTCATCAAAGTTCAAATATTATTTCGCTAAACTTAATTATTGATTTGTGATTCGAATGACCCGCATTATTGTAATTGTTGGCTCCTTTGTTATTAAGTCAACACATTTTCTTGAAATTTCTTTTCTTTTCAAGTTACATACATGGTTTTTCGTTGTGACCATGCCGAAAGTTTTCTTGTCGATACATATATTTATTGTCGGATTGCGCTAAAACCAAGTTCAATTGTTTGAACTTGTCCATTACACATATTCACTTCAGAGCATCATATGATGTATTGGGAGCATCATATTCAAAATTCGTTTTAACAAGTGTTTCATTTGTTCTGAGTCGAAGTAAACTTGTTTGGCATTCGACTCCATTAAATTGTTTGTTGATTTCAACACCTTGTGGTGGTATTTTCACTTATTTGAACCTTGCGCTAAACTCGTTTACATATCTTATGCACGGATTTAATTATTTATTTATTGATTTAGATTAAATCCACCTTGATTTATCACATTACAACAGCCTTAACACAATCGTGTGTTAAGACAGTGGTACACAAACTTATTTCTATATTCCGGTGTACCTATTAATAGTTCTTTCATTATCGATCGAATGTTTTGCAAAATTCATTGCTTCTTCATCTTCGATCGAAAACATTATTTCTTTGATGTTCCACTTTCAATTGAAAATTCTATAATGTCATTTGAAACAAACTTTCAGATCCCCTTTATTACGCCTCCATTTGATTTCAAACACGGCGAATTTGTTTGATCACCGCTATTATAGAATTATTTAAATCACTACGACACCTTGTGGTGTCAGTACAAACTTGTAGCTTGAGCTAATCAAGAATGAGCGTTTCATGCAAAACACAAGTGATACTTGTTCGATCACCGCTTTATTTGAATTGTTTCATTCACTACGACACCTTGTGGTGTTGGTATAACTTGCAGCTTGTGCTAATCATGATTGAGCGCTTCATCCAAAACTATTTCATTTGAGCTTGTTGATCCTAAGTTCGTTCAGTGGATGTTAATGTTTCTAGAACTCATTTACATATTGTGAACGTTCATATGGAATTCGATTGGTCGAAGTTCCTGTTCTTTGTTCGACCCCTGTTAACTTAGTCACACTGGTGACTGTATCAATACGTCTCGTTTCCTTTGACATCAATTATTGAGACACATTTCTTTTAAACCGTTGGGTTCTTATTGTTGAGGAATGTCCTTGAATTCGCATGATTCAAATAAGTCTTGATCCGATTTCATGGTCATCCACTTTGATACTATTCATATTTACCTACACATAACGTAACTCTAAGGAGTTAACGTAGTCTAAATTTCGAGGACGAAATTTCATTAACAGGGGGAGAATGTGACAACCGGTGATTTACGGCTCTTAATTACGTAATTAACAGGCGATTAACGCGATAATAAATAGTGTTTAAGATGCAGATTAATTTAATTAGGCCTTTGGAGTGCCTAGGAATGTTTATCCGACTTTAGAGTACGCGTATGAAGATTCGCGTGGAATCTGCGGAACATCAAACGACAACGAACTGATACCGTACAAAATACTGACAACGCCGACTAATATTAAATTTTTACGATATATTTTAGATTCGCAATTAAATTCTAATAACCGTGGTCGAAACCGGATCGGAAAACGAATTAAAGACGGCAACGATATAATTTTTCGCGATTATTACCGTAATCGACAAAAGAACGCGACGACAATGACTACCGGTATTATTCTTCATATTTTCAAAACTAAAATTTTATATTATGACGTTCTGACAATTTTGGGTTTTGATAACGAGTCTCGTAGGAATTACGGGCCGCTTAAACACGGGGATTGAGCTTGTGGGCCCTAGGCCCAAGCCCAAAACCCACAAGCCTAAACCTGCACATAATATATTAGATCAAAAAATCTTACCAAGATCTTGTCAAATCTCACAAAATCTCTATAAAATATACTCAAGGATTTACAAGATCTCAAGAATCTATAAAGATCCATACTACAGACACACACATAACTTACATTTACTCTCCCTCTCTCGATACATACTACAATAAACACACACAAGAGGTTTCCTCTTCTCTACAAGATTAGCCAAACACCCACATAAAACTCTGATCTCCAAATTCCTTATTTTCTTTTTCTCTGCTGATGTTGTCTTCATCACACACATAGAAACACATATAAGAACCATTTTTTTTTCTAAATACACACACACATAAAACATCAACCTTCTCTCAACACTTCCCTCTTTCTCTGCCATAACCGGCGATCGGAGATCGGAGCTCCGGCGCCTCGTTTCTTATTAGCGACAAGCACAGAACCCAAACCCACAGCTCGTTATCTCTCTCTAGGTTTTAACCCGGCGCACACACAAGACCCGAGCTGGACTCCGGCTCCGGGTCTGGCTGATCACCGACTGACAAAATCCACCCACCCCCCCTCCCTTTGATCGATGTACCGGCTAACCACCACCATCGCCGTTAGGTGGTGGTGCGACGAAGAAGTAGAGAAAGAAAGAGAAGGACGGCGATGAGAGAGAGACGAGGCAGAGGTGAACTACGGAACCAGAACCGCCACTGGTCGGCGGCGGAGCCGCGACGGCGGTGGTGCCTCTGTTCTTCCGACCAGCTTCCGGGACGGCGACTGACGGCGGTACTACTGTTCCGGCAGCCGGTGACGGCGAAGACGGTAATGGAGGTGGTTTTATGTTCAGTTTGTTTCTATTTATGGCTCATGTTTTGTTATTTCATTTCGGGTTCACATCAGCAGGATTCCGGGTCAGACTCAACGGGTTCGGGTTCGGTCAAACTCGGTCAAAGGTCAGCAACTTTCAGTTCGGTTCGGGTTCTCCGTACAAGACAGTCAACGGGTTTTGGCTCGGCTCGGTTCTCAGGTTCGGGTCAGCTGGTCAACGGTCAGAAATTTCGTGGTTCGGGTTGACTCAGTCAAACGGAGTCGACTCGGTCAAACTCAGGTCAACAGTGAGTTGACTCGGTCAACTCAGTTAGGCGGTTCGACAATTCGACACGAAGATTCGGTAAAGATTAACGACAAGTTTAATATTTTTGTGTTTTTATAGTTTTATTTACACGTGACAAACGAGCTCTCGAACCAAATGATAAAATCGTATATACATATAGTTTGCTGTTTCATATATTATCTTGTTTTATAACTTGAGTTTATAAATATATTGTTTGAAAACTTGTTGAATTTTGAAAATATAACGACAACTTTTGTTGTCGGGGCGTCCAAAAACAGAGGAAACTCTGCCCGTTTTTCGAGAAATTCTAAAAACAAAACGCGTTTTATTGAAAAACGACACCTAACGGTAACAAACAACTTTTATGAAAGCCGATAACAAATATGTAATAACTTCCAACGATACTTTACAACTTTCGAAAAACGACTATTCGGAACAATTTTTGCAACAATAAATATAGTTCTTATATTTATTCTAAAACTTTGAAACCTCGTCAATTCTTTTATAAAAATAAATATAAGTTATGTATTTCTTTCAAATATCCAAATACGGATTCGTTTTATAATAATAAATATAGTTATATATTTATTTCCGTTAACGAACAACACGACTTCTTTTATAAGAATAAATATAATTTATATATTTATTTCAAAGTTCAAACGACACGAATTCGTTTTATCAAAATAAATATAGTTTATATATTTATTTCTTTCGAATATCAAACGACACGACAATTGTTTACTAAAATAAATATAGTGTTTATATTTATTTGAAATATTAAACGACACGAATTCGTTTTATAAAAATAAATATAGCTTATATATTTATTTTAAACATCGTACATCACGAGCTCTTTTGTAAAATAGATATAGTTTATCTTTTCCTTACAAACGTTCAACAACTCGATCATACTCTTGTAAAATAAAGAGTTAAATGCTTGGTTGGTCCCTGTGGTTTTCAAAAATTGCAGACTTGGTCCCAGTGGTTTACTAATTACACGCGTGGTCCCTGTGGTTTTCAAAAATGCACTCGGTTGGTCCCCAGCCCTAACATCAGTTAAATTTTTCAGTTAAGTCCATGTTAAATGACCAAAATACCCTTGCTTATTAACTCTCTTTATAACCCATGATGGTTAAACCCATCATCATCTTCATCAGTGATGAAACCCATCATCTTCAGTACAGCTGCTGTTGATGAATCGGAAGTTGAAGCGGAAGCTACCTGAATCGAATCGGTGTCTCCGTCACGGTCGGAAGTCGAAACAAAAGCTCCCTGAATCGAATCGGTGTCTCCATCACAATTGCTAGATCTGAACAGATTTGATCTGAATCGAATCGGTGTACAATCGTTGATCTGAGAGGCTGTGATTCAGGTCTCGTATGTCTGCAGATTAGATTGTAATTTTCCCATAACAAAATGTACAAAAAATGTGTTTACCAAGTCCATACCCCACCGAATCACAACAAAAGAACATGAACACGAATCGTGTGATTTTAAGTAAAAAAAAAACAGCATATCACATTAAAAATTAAAGTTTTAAAGATTTCTACTAAAATCTTATTAGATGTCAAGTTTCAAATATGAATTCACAGATACAGACTACAGTAAAACGTGTTCACCAATCCAGTCCCCACCGAATCACAACAAAAAGCAGGAATTGCTAAATACGAATCATAATTTCAGCTTAAATAACAGAAAATCATATCAAATCTGATGTTAAAAATGTGTAAGAAATTGGAAGGAGATGGATGCTGACCAAGCTCCTTCGAAATCGAAAGAAGAAGGACGTCTGATGAGAACAAAACCGAGAACATCGGTGTAGAATTTGACAGATGTAAGAACAGATCTGCAGACATACGAGACGTGATTCAGAGATAGGAACTGTGAAGAAGATGCGTCGTCCTTCTGGTTCCCGATCTCTCGTCCGCCATTAACAACCTGTTTCGCCATTACAAAGCTACCTTTTTATTTCCGTCCGTACGCCCTCACGGCTGAGAAGCCTCCGATCTCTTCTCTCTCTTGTCGTCTCTCTCCTCTATCTTCGCTTCTGATCTCCTTCGCCGGAAAAGAATGAGAGACAGAGATGGGGTGTGGGTTTGTGATGAAGATGATGATAGTGATGAAGATAACCTGGTGATGAAGATGATGATGGGTTTCATCACTGATGAAGATGATGATGGGTTTAACCATCATGGGTTATAAAGAGAGTTAATAAGCAAGGGTATTTTGGTCATTTAACATGGATTTAACTGAAAAATTTAACTGATGTTAGGGCTGGGGACCAACCGAGTGCATTTTTTAAAACCACAGGGACCACGGGTGTAATTAGTAAACCACTAGGACCAAGTCTGTAATTTTTGAAAACCACAGGGACCAACCAAGCATTTAACTCTAAAATAAATATAACTTTTTATATTTATTTCAAAACGCCTAAACGGCATCTACATATACTTTGACGAATATATGCAAGACGCAATATATGATGCGAATTTGTTATATGTTATTTTTATATAAACATTCTTTTTATATAAGTGCGACTTCTCGGGACGACTAACGCTACTATACCGACATATTTATATATTCTTATATAAATATTCATATATTTTAAATCTCTCGAGAAGCTAAGTCTTTCTAAGACCTATTAACTATTACCGACATTAAGCGAAACTTAACAAGTATAACTTAATCGTTACTATTAAGTTATCAATTTACCGTGGAATCGTTCGGTTAACGATTCGGTAGAGCTCGATGACACGTAGTTTAGTTACTGCGTTATTTAGAAACTTATAAGATATTCCGTGTTAGGAATATTGTAGAATGCACGCTAGCGAGTCTCGTCTTGGAAACGACATCACGAAGTCATAATTAGCTAGCTTTGCACAAGGCAATTCAGGTGAGTTCATAACCCCACCTTTTTACGGTTTTACATTTTTGTAAATGTTTTCGGGGTGGAAAGACATGCACGTTTTGCAGAAAACACACAAAGTTCTCGATGAACAAAGATTGCATATTTTTAGACAAAGCACGTTTTGCAAGAAAATACAAAGCTTTTGAACGAACGAAAACTCATATTTCTAAATCATATCACGAATGGATTTCGAGGAACTCAAATGGTTTACGAATAGATTATACTAAATATACCGGTTTTTACAAAACAAATGTGTATTATCGAAATGTGAATGATTTTCATGACTAGGGATGGATCGTCTGGTAATAATATAGAGAGACTGGGAGGTTCAGCCTTAGAGGCTGGGGTAAAATACATGTTACAATTATACAGACATTTTATACATGGTATGGTTAGCTTAAGGAGGGACTTTTCATACATCGTTAGATCATGTGAGTGGGTAGGCGGCTACTAAAGGCCATTAATCCTCGTTGTTAGGACCAAGGGACATGAGTGATAGATCTATTTGGGTGTAGCGAGCCCACACCCTTGAGGCCGGGGCGGCCCATAGTGGTGACTGTGTCTTACAGCCGGAAGCCCGGTGCAACTCCGCTAGGTTTGAGTCTTCCTGCATCACTTCACACATATCAATGGCCTTGCAAACCATTGGTGATCTCTTTTTCCTTATTGCTACATACCAGGGACTTTCATACATACACCGTTTACAAAGGTTTATACATACACCGTTTACAAAGGGACATACATACTTACAGAAATACTTGATTTATACAAATTCAAAGCATAGGATTTATACGGACGTGGAGTCAAAGTCAGGGTGGGCATTGACGGTTATACGAACATTACAAATACGAGATTTTACAAATACATGATTTTACGAACATAATGCGTTACAAATACAAAGTTTCCATATAACTTGGCAAGAAAATGATTTCTAAATTCGTTTTCTCAATATTATTTCACAAACCGGTTATTCAAAAGATTTATTTCAAATCTTTTACAAACAAACTATGAACTCGCTCAACTTTATGTTGACTTTTTCGCATGTTTCTTTCTCAGGTTGCATTTCAGAAATTATGGCACGGTTGGAATAGGAGAACCATTGGAGAATCGAGTACTTAACGGGCGTTCGTTTTCTAGAAGTCTTAGCTACATTTGCTTTCGCTGTGCAATGAAGATACCAGTCCAGTCACGCCAACTCTGATAATTTCGGGGTGTGACATCGGACCAGTCACTCTTACCTGGGAACTCTTGGGGTGAGTGTCCACTTATAGGCTAAAGCATGTATTCATGATACATTAATATGACCCACTTACTTTGATTAATCACCATCTCATTTGTTTGCCTTAGGTAACAAACAAATGATCTCAATTTTTATGCATTGTCATTCTGTTTTCATTTCACTTGTTTCCTCCCATATCTTTCATTATCTTCATGATCCCTCTTCATCGCAACAACAATGTCAGAACCAGGTGCTTCAATTGCCCAACAAATAGGCGTCGTACTCCAGAGGACCGTTGATTTAGCTATCACCATGACTCGCCTCAGGGATGAAGCTGTACAAGGGAACTGCTCTTTGATGCAATCGATGCCACCGTCATCATCCGAATCAAATACCCTGTTTCAAATGTACCCACGGTGGACAATGGAGATATTTGGTTAACATGTGTCGCTTTGCTATCCAAAACAAAGCTGTTGCAAATCCTGCCGCTGCTCAAACTCCAAATTCTGCTTCATATGTCGCCTTGGCATATCTAGTACCTCAACCTCATGAACTCTCTACCTTGTGTATCGACTTAAGCACGTTTAGTGCAAGGTTTCGAAACACCTCTCATTACACAAATTCCAAAATCCAAAATAGGATCTTTCTATCCTCATAATTAGATCCTTGTGGATAAATATCACTCAAATCGGAGCCCTTAATTGAATTATTCGTATGCCTTAATACGTATATTACAATTCAATAAGGACAAAGCCGAATTCCTATTAAGATCTTTCTATCTCCATAGTTAGATTCTTGAAGATGTTTAAAGTGCCAAATGAAATCCACGGATTGGATTCCTGGTGTGCTTTAAAATACCCGTGTCCAAAGATAACAAATTAAAGATCAAGATAAACAATTTATGTGATTTTGTGCTTATATGTTTTCTTATATGTTTTGAGTTTTATTTATGTTTTTGTGTGATCCGAATTTTCAATATCCAAATCCTCATAGAATCTTCCATATCTTCGTATAAGGGATTCATAGTAGGATATCCAAAGGTACTATCTTAATTCCTTAATGGACTTCTACGTTGTAGTTAAAGTCCCTTGGGTTATGAAGTACTATTCTGTAACTGGACCCCTTGAGTGGTCTAGTTAAACAGATTGATTTAAAAATCTGAATAGGAATATCATGTGATGATATAATTAAAAAGATCCCTTAAGTGGTCTATTTAAGGAGGTCGTACGACGGTCTAGTTAAGAAGATCATGTGTTGATCTAGTTAAAAAGATCGTTCGTTGATCTATTTAAAAAGATCCTTTGGTGGTCTAGTCAAATCACTTCATGTTTATTCGATTGATTTTCCCGTGCGCATTATGAAATGAACTGTGCGGACTGTGCAAGGAATTACGTAATTATGGATGCATACATAATTATGGAATTCAGTACACAGAAACCACAGCAAATTTTTTCATGTGTTAAGACCTATAGTGATGAGAATAACGAAACGGGAACAATGTAAAAAGGGCATGGTGGATACGCCGCTGGTACTTCCTATATATAAGTGTTCCTTATTACATTGCAAACGTACCGTTATTTAAGTTACTAGAAGTCCTGGACCTTGACCAATGTCATTTTATTTTACACTCTCCGACTCTTATTTCGAGCACACACAAGTTTCCTATGATAAGTCTTCATGAGAAACGTTCTTCTGTCCGTAGTTCGAAACTCCATGTTTTGTTACTACGAGGACTTCACTTTGACGGTTGAAAATTTCGCTAAGAATCCAAACATGGCCCAGAGTTTTACTTAGGGTTCGAGGGATTCATTCGAAAGAGAAACCATCATAGTTGTCTTCACAAGTTTCCTCTAAAATTAAATTTCGGGATGAAATTTCCTAAAGTAGGGGAGACTGTGACACCTGTGTCACTTCAACCATCATACGAATACCAAACCAATGAAATATTGTATTTCATACTTGGAATTTGTATAAATACGTGTATCGTTTGCACATATCAATTCTTGTTCGATTTCGAGCTTTAAATCGCTTCTGGAAGATTATTCGCGATCTGATGCGTACATATAATCAGTTTAATGCAACAAACACTCCGGAACAGTGAAATAGGCTTAACATACCTTAAATAACCTTTACATAACTTATAAATAAGTTTTGGATGGTTTGGTGTGTCGAAATCAAGTTTATTCGCTTACAGGGACTAATTTCAACAAACTGTGAAAGTATGCCGATTCGTACTGTAACGAACATTCCGGAACTTGATCATAAGTTAAACATACCCTAAATATCCTTTACATAGCTTAGAAATAGGCTTTGAGGGGTTCGGTATCCTAAAATAAACTTAGTTGATCAATAGAGACTAAAAGCGTCAAAAGTGCATAAGTTTGCATTTTCGCGCATATCTTACGTTCTGAATATACCCGGACATCCAAAAATTTATGTAATCATTAAAATATTTTATTTTAGTGATTGGCATGATAAAATTCCATTCGCCGCGCAATTTGGATCGTTTTTGCGTTCGTTACGATTTCCGTCGTATTTAACCGAACAACGCAACCGTATGACCAACGAACCGACATCCGAGATGTTTTTGAGCATATTTTAAGTTCCCTATACTTTAACTTTATTTTAGAGCCTTGAAATGGGGTTAACGGGGCTTAAAAGTGCAAAAAAAAAATCAAGTTTTACAAGGGCAGGGACCATTTTTGAAATTTCTAGCAGATACATTGAACTTGGTCCATTTTTGAGATTTTGATGGTTTTAACCCATGGTTTTGCACCCTATGGGCTGGTACTTGATGGTTTTACATGTTCCCATGGTATTCTAAAACCTTGGGCCCAAGTTTAAGGCCATGATTAAAGCACGGTTCTCGATAAACGATCTTAACGGTGGACCGAATCCTATATATACCCACCTCATTTTCATTCTTTCCTCACACATGATCTAATTTTCTCTAAGTTGAAGCTCAAATGCTTCATACCTGAGAATTTATAGATCATATCCTCCATTTCTTGGACCCGTTGTAAGTATTCTTTCATTCTTTTATGCGTTTTTTTAAGCGTAAAAGTCAAACAGTGTTTGACTTTCTGCTTTGACCAGTCTATGGTCAACACGAAGTTCGTTTGAACTTCGTAACGTGAGCATAATCACGATGGTTATAGTCTCTTGTGACTATACCTACTGATTACCACGTTATTTAGGTGTAGTGACGAGTCATAGTTTCGGTCAAAATGTGTATTCTTGCGTATTTTGCAACCAAACTATTCTTGGGTATCAAGACCCTTTGTCTTGATATCAAACTTGTTTTTAAACTTTGTTAAACATGTTTCACTCGTCACTTTTAGATTAGTGCTTATATAGGGTCGTAAGATAAGCGGTCTAAACAACCGCTTAGACTTTCGAACCCGACCCGTTTGGTCGATCATTAGGATCCGACCAAGCACATTAGGTGACCATAGTTGCATAGGGAATAACCTTCCGAGGTTATACCTTATGGTCACTTCATTTAGTTAGTTGTATGATAGGTAGTTTATATGCCTTAGGAAAATGACCAAAATGCCATTTTTATGCATAATTGATATTTAAGCATATGTAACCCAAAATTTTGTCATTTAACTGATTATGCAACATAATTAAACATGTTTAGGCATATAATACTTGTCATAGGACTAGTTAGGCGTTCCGAACGCGTTTTACGCGAACGACGCGTTAAAGTAGATTAAGCTACCTAAACGGGTCGAAATGGGTCGTAAGCACTTAGGTTAGGTTTCATTTTAGTATGTAGGCTTTGTTAAACCATATCATATGAGTTCCCACACTCATTTGGTTTACGAAACCTCATTCTATCCGATCTTCCGATTTAGGTCCGGTTTATTTACTTAGTTGCCTATATTAGGTGTCGTTTGATTCCGTGATCCCTCTAGCTGGCTTGGTAGTTGTTCAAGACTTCTAAGCACTCTCAAGTAAGTACATAGTCCCCTCTTTTACTGTTTTCAATGTTTTGGGGTGAAGCATGTGTACCTATTTGTTATGTTCATGATTACAAAGTATAATTGATTATACATATTAGTACTTATCTTTTGACAAACTGAATGATTATTTATGGTTTAAACACTGATTTTTCAAAGATTATAAAATTAATTGTTGAATTGTACTTATTTTATGTTCACCAGACCGATTGGTAGTATGATATAGCGCTATAGGATTTGACACCCCATTCCTGTTGTCATGGAATGTCAGAAACCGATATTTTATCCAAATAGGGATTGCCTTTGTGGTATTTCTATAGTCTCAAAGGTGTATTTTGATGCACTGAGGTCTTAATGAATTCTTAAATCACATTTTTATTGTATATTTAGTTATACTCCCAAAAGTATAGTTTGATATGCTCTCATGTGTGATATTGTACAAAACCAACATATGTTTTGTTAATTACTAAAACATAGTTTAATATGTTATTTTATAAAACCAAAACATAGTTTAATATGTTATTTTATAAAACCAAAACATAGCTTAATATGTTATTTATAAAACCAAAACATAGTTTAATATGTTATTTTATAAAACTAAAACATAGCTTAATATGTTATTTATAAAACCAAAACATAGTTTAATATGTTATTTATAAAACCAAATTATAGTTTAATATGTTGTTAATAAAACCAAAGTATACTTTTGATATACTACTGAAAATTATTATTTTAACGACTAAAGTATATTTAATATACTATTTGTTTAACGATTTTGGAACTGAAATCTATTTTAATATATTACTTATTCGACTTTCTTAAAACCAAAGTATATTTTTATATATATTATAAACCTTTTTATCAAAATGTTGTTTTACAAATAACATATTTTATATAAACTCATTTTACTTAGTTATTTATTTACCTATGTATTATTCTGTTATATCATCTGATTTCCTATAAATTTTAGTATGATTTATAAAAGAAAATATTTTTAAGGTTCATGAATATTTTTGATTAAATATATTTTTTTAAAAACTTATAAGTCATGAACCATATTATAATAAAACCTATGTATCTCACAGGCATTTTTATGCTGACGTACCTATTTTTTTACACATGTTTCAGGTGCTGTTATGTGATGATTGTTGATGCATGCTATACATAGGATGGACTCGTGCCTTAGCGACTTTAAAACTAGAAAGATAATATTTGTATTTATCTAATTTGTAATAAAACATGAGTTCAATAATTCAATAAAACGAAATTATTTAATCCATGGTTGTGAAACAATGATTCTGTTACGACACTCCCCGACGTTTCCGCCACGATTTGTTGTTTTACGTGGTCAGGGTGTGACATGACCCTTATCTATTTTTTAGCTAAATCTTATATCTTATATCTATCCTACCTAATAAAGTCCATACCTAGGAGACACATGGCACTTATCTAGGGCCTCCTTTTTAGTTTTTCCCGCCTAAACCACAATTCCCTTTGGTGCATGGGTCATGTGGACCCGTTTTGTAATATGGGTCAAAGATTAGTTCTACGTATAAATACCTTATAACCCAAAATATGCATCATTTTTACATCTCGCATCTAGGGTTCCCCAGTTTCTTCCCTTCAGCCGTCAATAGATCTTCATATTCACCATCCGAATCATGGTTAAATCATCAATAGTTTCTATCAAACATACTGATTTGCCATGCTTTACTTTCAATCTTTGTTTTCATTATTCATTAACTTGATGTTCATTATGTTTTACCTAGGGTTTCTTGATATTCCATCTTCATTCGATCTGTTTACTTCTCTTATCACATAAATGTCGTCCCCAAGAAGGTATGAATCTGATATTCCATCTATTATTCTGATTTTGTGTTTATATCATACAAAATTAGGGTTTTAGGCGGTTTATTTTCAGGGATTATTGGCTTAATTCACTTGAACTTATGTTTGATTGTTGATGATCCTGTACAAGTCTTAATTCAATTTATTTGAATTTATGATTAATTGCAATATTGTTTATCTGTTTATGAAATTATTTTATTTGTTTTGTTTTCAGGGATTATAGGATCCTATATTTAATTGCTATTGATCCTGTATGAGTCTCAATTCAATTCACTTGAATGTTTTGTTAATTTGTTGATGATATTAGGGTTTAGTTATTTTGTTTTTAGGGACTATCGTGTAACGCCTCGTACCTTCGTATCTCTGTTTTAGACGATTCGTATTCGTATACTATTTTTGAGGTGTTACTCATAACAAAAATTCATATTATATACCTAATTATTATTCGCGCAATAAACTGTTCAAATACGTACTTATACGCAAACTAGTACTTTCCGGTTTGCAATTACGTGCATAACAAGCATTAAAACATTAATACGAAGCGTATCTAAAGGAAAGCTAACTTAAAATGGCTCTTGGTAGGCCTAGGAACGTCTATCTAATTTTACAATACGTGAATGGTGATTTCGGGACAACTCCGGTGAACTTCGGCTCGACACCACTTCCGGCGACCAAACACACCACCCATGTGACAACTCGAGTTTCTGAGACTTCCTTCTTCGCATTTAGTGCACGTTAATTTTTTTTTTTGTAGTTTGTTTACACGACTCGTTGTTTCACAACGCTTACGTTTGTAAAACGTTAAACAGAACTGCGATTGATATTTTATTTTTTTGAGATGCATAATATTTATTACATGTGATTGTATGTTAATAAGGTGTTATTATTTTTCATATGTTAATTAAAGATGGAACTTACTGAGAACAATTATCATGAAAACACCCAAGTGGTGGTGAAAACACTTTATGTGTTTTCGTCCACTGATGTGTGGCGAAATCAGAGATGGGCTTTAGGCCCAGTGAGATATTTTATATAATCAGTTTATAAACAAATCTTCTCCGAGACGTTACCCATTCACCAAACCTTATCACTTTGTTCTCTCTCCCTACATCTGAAAACCCACAAACAGAATTCCACATCTTGAAGCCAAACCTCTGTTTAATACGGTTAGTGATTTACATGTTAAGATGATATTTTGTATTAACTGCTACTGTGAGATATTATGATCTTATGATCTGATTTTGATTGATGATTTAATATTAAGATCGTTGTTCTCTGTTAAATGGTGATTGTTAATCTTTGAGATAAAGTGATCATAGATAACCAGTTGATAGATGTATAAACAAGATCTACTGTTAAATGATAACCACTATGATGTTGTTGGATGTTAATTCTGTTAATGCAGATGAGTAGATATCTATGCAAATGTTCTAGCTTTTGTTTGTTTAATTGTTTGTACAAAAGGGTTGAATCTGATAAGAAATGGGATTGGGATTTGCTGGGTTTTTATGTTACTGTAAGTTTGTTGATGATGATGATGAATGGCGAAAACACCCCCACTTTTGATACCTGGACGAAATCACAAAGAGTGATTTCGGCCCACATGGTGTTTTCGGCCCAAGAGACTTTAAGCCCATAGAGTTTCCATTTCACACTTAGTGGTTTTCGGCAAAGAGAATTAATAATTTAAACATGCTGGACGAAATCACAAAATGGGATTTCGACCCATAAGGTGATTTCGGCTAAAAAGGGTTTTCGGCAAAAGTTGTATTCGGCCCACATGTTGATTTCGGCCCATGATTGGTTTTCGGCCCATAGGGTGATTTCGGCTCACATAGGATTTCGGCACTAGTGTTTTCATCCACTAAGGGATTTCGTGACTTTGTGATATTGTTCAAAACTTTAAACAGCAACTTGGTTATGTGATGTCTGTTAACCCTGTTAAGTTGTTAACTTAATTATGTTAACAGTGTAAAGGGTTAACCATGTTAGGTGTGTTAAATCCTGCTATGCATGTTACAATTATAAACCCAGTTAAGATTATTAACTCTGGATAGCTTATAAACCTGTTAAACTCATTGACTATGTTAAGCCATTAACTCAGTTAGTTTATTATTTCTATTAAGCAGGGTAAACTCTGTTTAGTTTACTAACTTGTTATTTATACTAACCCTGTTAAACCAATTAACCCTGTCAAGCATGCTAATGAGTATCAATGTTAGAATTAACTGCTTGTGTGGCATGATATGAACTGTCAAACACTTGGTGATATTAATGTGACACTAGTTCCATGTGAAACCTTATAAACACTGTGAACTGATTGAGTATACGTGCACTATAGGACTTGACTGATTTATTGTGAGCACTTAACTTAGCATACCGAGCAAACAAGGTGAGTTCACACTCTTACCAAGGCATGGGATTCCCGGGGTTGGGAATGGGATTGAAGGAATGAATTTGTACTTACAATGTTACTAGACTATCTACCATCGTCCTCGGATACGAAGGACACATACGTAAAACCTACGTATACTTGTACACATCACTGTCCTCGGTTGTGAAGGACACTTACGTAAAACCTACGTAAACTAATACTCATTACTGCCTCGGGTTGTGTCAGGCACTTACGTAAAACCTACGTAAACCCCCACGTACCCCTGTCCTCGGTTGTGAAGGACACTTACGTAAAACCTACGTAAACTTTGTACGTACTACTGTTCTCGGTAAGAAGAACACTTATGGTTACAAATAGTCTAGTGTATATGCAAACATGGGAAGCCCCCACTAATAGAACATACTATCGGCCTAGTATAGCCGCACGTTACGAAACGAACTTGCATTTACGAACTTACTTACTGTGAACTCGCTCAACTAGTTGTTGACTCTCTGTTACATGCCTTGCAGGTCCTTAGGTACTTTTGGAGCTTGCACGGGAGGCACAGTCGTTGTGGACATGGATTGTGAAATGTGTTGTTAAACATTATGACATTTTGTACTTAAACTTGTGTTGGGTTTTACTTTAAATGCTTCCGCTACACACTTGTTTATATTTGGTTTTGGAAACACCTATCGTATTGATGAATGACTTTTACTTTATACTTATGTTCAATATGATTGGTGGCTTGATCCTGGTCATGTCACGCCTCCAAGCGGTAGTACTCCGCGTGTGGATTTTGGGGGTGTGACAGATTGGTATCAGAGCCATTGGTTATAGAGAACTCGGTTTTAATAAGGGGAAAACGTTTTTTATTAAAACCAGACTATAACCAGAACAGTGCTCAACGATCCACAACGACGCCTCGCTCCACGTGCAAGACTCATCACTCTAGGTAATATGGTACATGTCTTATTGCCTACTTGCTAGAATTGCATAGAATTTTGCTCCAGGTATGCTTAGGTTAACACTATTGCATGAGAACACTTGTGTGATTATTCCCTTTTGTTATCGCACTACTCGCGAACCTCTCTCACTTATGTCATATTTGCTATGAAGATCATGTCTGGACGCATTAACATGACACAAGCCCAGTTGACGGCTCTCATTAACGAGCGAGTTGCTGAGGCACTTGCAGCCGCACAAGCAGGAGGTCAGCACGCTCAGCCACCTGTTTGCACCTTCAAAACTTTCATGGACTGTCGTCCTACTACCTTTAGTGGCACGGAAGGAGCGGTTGGACTCCTCCATTGGTTTGAAAAACTCGAGTCTGTATTTGAAATGTGTGAATGCCCTGAGGCTCGCAGGGTGAAGTACGCCACTGGTACTCTAGAAGGCATTGCGCTGACTTGGTGGAATGCGCAAGTGCAGATGTTAGGGTTGGCGGTTGCTAACGCCACACCCTGGAATGATTTCAAGGAATTGATTAAAGAGGAATACTGTAGCCGTGATGACATTCATAAGCTGGAGGTAGAGTTTTACCACTTGAAAATGACGGGGTCAGAAATTGAAGCGTACACCAGAAGATCAAATGAGTTGGCTATTTTGTGTCCTACTATGGTGGACCCTCCCATTAAGCGTATCGAACTGTATCTCAATGGTCTGGTGCCGGAGATTCAAAGTCACGTAACCTCAGCGAATCTTGGCACTATTCAACAGATCGTCAAGCTAGCTCATCGCCTCACCGATCAGGCAGTGGAACAGAACAGGCTGCCTAAACGTATCAGCGCTACTACTACCGCTACCACTCCAGTTACTCCTGCTACCCCCAGTGTTAACAAGAGAAAATGGGAGGAGGATTCCAACAAAGGTTCAGCTTTAATACAGTCTCAAGTTCAGCAGCGAAAGACTGACAACTATCAGAGCACAAGTCAGCAAACTTCGGGCAGTCACAGGCAGGGTGGTTATCGAGGGAACCTCCCAAGGTGTAACAACTGTAACAGGCATCACAGTGGCCAGTGCAACAAGGGTCGTTGTCAGAGGTGCCTCAGGATGGGCCATGAGGCCAAGGATTGTAGGAGCCCACGGCCTGTAACTCAGAATCAACAGCAGCAGCAAACGCAGCAGAACCAACAACAGGGTAACAAGGGATGTTTTCATTGTGGTGCTGAAGGTCACTTCAAAAGACACTACCCTCAGTTAAACCGAAACCAGAACAACAACCAGGGCAATGGGAACAACAACAACAATAATCAGGGCACTGGGAACAACAATGGGGGAAACAACAACAACAATGGTGCAAAGGGTCGTTTATTTGTGATTGGTCAGAGCGACGCAAGGAACGATCCTAATGTGGTTATGGGTAAGTTTCTTCTCGACGACTTTTATGTTACTGTACTATTTGATTCGGGTGCGGATACCAGTTATATGTCTCTGAAAGTTAGTCAAATGCTTAAACGCGCACCAACACTTTTGAACACCAAACATGTCGTAGAGTTAGCTAACGGTAAAAGTCTAGAGGCCACACACATAGTTCAGGGTTGTAATCTTATCCTCGCTGGTCAGACTTTCTCTATCGATCTCATTCCTATAACTCTGAGTAGTTTTGATATTGTCATTGGTATGGATTGGTTATCCCAACAACAAGCAGAGATCCTATGCAAGGAGAAGATCATTCGTATTCCTCGTTCTGGCAAAGAACCTCTCGAAGTTCAAGGCGACAAGAGTGGTGTCGTGAGTGGCATCATCTCCCTCTTGAAGGCTCAGAAGTGTCTGCGAAAGGGCCACATAGCTATTTTAGCACTCGTTACTGATACATCGACGACAGAGAAAAAGATTGGGGATATTCCTGTAGTACGCGACTTTCCTCAAGTGTTTCCTGAAGAGTTACCTGGGCTACCGCCTCATCGCCAGGTCGAATTTCAGATCGAGCTAGCTCCAGGAGCAGCACCTATAGCTCGAGCGCCTTACCGTTTAGCTCCAACTGAACTGGAAGAACTGTCTAAGCAATTGCAAGAACTCTTGGAAAAGGGTTTCATACGTCCTAGCTCATCGCCCTGGGGAGCTCCAGTATTATTTGTAAAGAAGAAAGACGGTACCTTTCGTATGTGCATAGATTACCGCGAACTGAACAAGGTGACGGTGAAGAATCGTTATCCACTCCCACGTATCGACGACTTATTCGACCAGTTGCAAGGGTCGAGCTATTACTCAAAGATTGATCTAAGGTCAGGTTACCATCAACTGAGAGTCCGGGATGAGGACGTCTCCAAAACAGCATTCAGAACTCGCTACGGTCATTACGAGTTTTTGGTTATGCCATTCGGGCTAACGAACGCGCCTGCAGTTTTCATGGATCTTATGAACAGGGTGTGCAAACCTTATCTTGACAAGTTTGTTATTGTTTTCATTGACGACATCCTGATTTATTCGAAGAATCGGGAGGAGCATGAGCAGCATTTACGACTTATTCTGGAACTCCTTCGAACGGAACAGCTGTACGCTAAGTTTTCAAAATGCGACTTCTGGCTTCGTGAAGTCCACTTTCTAGGCCACGTGGTAAACAAGGATGGGATTCATGTTGATCCATCCAAGGTAGATTCGATCAAGAACTGGCCTGCACCTCGCACACCAACCGAAATACGCCAATTCTTGGGTTTGGCGGGTTATTATAGACGGTTTATCAAAGACTTCTCAAAGATTGCACAGCCGCTTACATTACTGACACAGAAAGGTATTGCTTACCGTTGGAGTGATACACAGGAAACAGCGTTTCAGCACTTAAAGGATAGACTCTGTAGCGCACCTATCCTCTCATTGCCTGAAGGCACGGACGATTTTGTAGTCTACTGCGACGCATCCATCCAAGGTCTTGGATGTGTGTTGATGCAACGGGATAAAGTTATTGCTTATGCTTCACGCCAACTTAAGATTCACGAACGGAATTACACTACGCACGATTTAGAGCTTGGAGCTGTTGTCTTTGCACTCAAGATATGGAGACATTATCTGTATGGCACCAAGTGCACCATCTACACCGATCACAGAAGTCTTGAGCATATCTTCAAGCAGAAAGACTTGAACATGCGACAACGTCGATGGGTCGAGTTACTGAACGATTACGAATGTGCTATAAAGTACCATCCGGGCAAAGCCAATGTGGTAGCCGACGCCCTCAGTCGAAAGGATACTACACCTAGGCGTGTACGAGCGTTGCAACTCACTATTCAGTCTAGTCTTCCTTCACAGATACGAGATGCTCAGGTAGAAGCATTGAAACCGGAAAACGTCAGGGCTGAAGCTCTACGCGGCTCAAGGCAAAGGTTAGAACAAAGGGCAGACGGCGCCTACTATGTAACAGGACGCATCTGGGTCCCACTCTATGGCAACCTACGCGAGCTTGTAATGGATGAAGCTCATAAGTCTCGCTACTCAGTACATCCTGGTTCAGATAAGATGTACTACGACCTCAGAACTACATATTGGTGGCCTAGCATGAAGGCCCACATAGCAACTTACGTTAGCAAGTGTTTGACTTGTGCGAGAGTCAAAGCGGAATATCAGAAACCATCAGGCCCACTCCAACAACCTGAGATACCACAATGGAAATGGGAGCAAATTTCCATGGATTTTGTTACTGGCCTGCCTAGATCTCAGCGCGGAAATGATACTATTTGGGTGATCGTGGATCGACTCACAAAGTCTGCTCACTTCTTGGCTATCAAGGAAACGGATAAGTTCTCCACTCTAGCAGACATATACCTTAAGGAAGTTGTCTCGAGGCACGAGGTGCCCACCTCTATTATTTCTGATCGTGACGCGCGTTTTACCTCAGAACTGTGGCAAGCAATGCATAAATCTTTTGGCTCTCGTTTAGACATGAGCACAGCTTATCATCCTCAGACAGATGGGCAGTCTGAGCGCACTATTCAAACTCTAGAAGACATGCTTCGGGCGTGCGTAATTGACTTTGGCAAGGGCTGGGAAAAACATTTGCCACTTGTGGAATTTTCGTACAACAACAGTTACCACACCAGCATTAAAGCTGCTCCATTTGAGGCATTATACGGGCGTAAATGCCGGTCACCTCTTTGTTGGGCAGAGGTGGGTGACAGTCAGATCACAGGTCCAGAAATGGTAGTTGATACTACTGAAAAGATTGCTCAAATACGACAACGCATGGCGGCAGCTCGTGATCGTCAGAAAGCATACGCCGATAAAGACAGGAAACTGCTCGAGCTCCAGGTTGGGGATCGAGCACTACTCAAGGTTTCACCCTGGAAGGGTGTTGTTCGTTTTGGCAAAAGAGGCAAACTCAATCCACGATACGTTGGACCATTTGAAGTCATTGAGAAAATAGGCAAAGTGGCCTACAGACTGAACTTACCAGCTGAACTCAGTGCAGTTCACAACGTCTTTCATGTGTCGAATCTGAAGAAGTGGCAGTCAGATGAGACCTTCATAGTTCCTCTGAAGGAGCTCACTAT
This sequence comes from Helianthus tuberosus, assembly GCA_030545235.1. Classification (NCBI taxonomy): domain Eukaryota; kingdom Viridiplantae; phylum Streptophyta; class Magnoliopsida; order Asterales; family Asteraceae; genus Helianthus; species Helianthus tuberosus. The sequence goes on from CM060393.1 coordinate 154,131,548, forward strand.
CGACGAACGGTTGCATTTCGTCGAGGAACCAGTTGAAATCACGGACCGGGATGTTAAGGTCCTCAAGAACACCAGAATACCTCTTGTTCGAGTTCGTTGGAACTCCCGTCGTGGCCCAGAGTTCACCTGGGAACGCGAAGACCAAATGGAACTCAAATATCCCCAGTTGTTCGAAAACAATGCAACTACTACTGAGGCTGAAGCTACTACAGAATTTCGGAAAGAAATTCCAAATCAACGGGGGGATGATGTGACACCCCAGGAGAACCAGTAAACAATAACTTACCTAGCTTCCTCAGTAACCGCATGCTAAATTTCGGGACGAAATTTCTTTCAAGTTGGGGATAATGTGACAACTCGAGTTTCTGAGACTTCCTTCTTCGCATTTAGTGCACGTTAATTTTTTTTTTTGTAGTTTGTTTACACGACTCGTTGTTTCACAACGCTTACGTTTGTAAAACGTTAAACAGAACTGCGATTGATATTTTATTTTTTTGAGATGCATAATATTTATTACATGTGATTGTATGTTAATAAGGTGTTATTATTTTTCATATGTTAATTAAAGATGGAACTTACTGAGAACAATTATCATGAAAATACCCAAGTGGTGGTGAAAACACTTTATGTGTTTTCGTCCACTGATGTGTGGCGAAATCAGAGATGGGCTTTAGGCCCAGTGAGATATTTTATATAATCAGTTTATAAACAAATCTTCTCCGAGACGTTACCCATTCACCAAACCTTATCACTTTGTTCTCTCTCCCTACATCTGAAAACCCACAAACAGAATTCCACATCTTGAAGCCAAACCTCTGTTTAATACGGTTAGTGATTTACATGTTAAGATGATATTTTGTATTAACTGCTACTGTGAGATATTATGATCTTATGATCTGATTTTGATTGATGATTTAATGTTAAGATCGTTGTTCTCTGTTAAATGGTGATTGTTAATCTTTGAGATAAAGTGATCATAGATAACCAGTTGATAGATGTATAAACAAGATCTACTGTTAAATGATAACCACTATGATGTTGTTGGATGTTAATTCTGTTAATGCAGATGAGTAGATATCTATGCAAATGTTCTAGCTTTTGTTTGTTTGATTGTTTGTACAAAAGGGTTGAATCTGATAAGAAATGGGATTGGGATTTGCTGGGTTTTTATGTTACTGTAAGTTTGTTGATGATGATGATGAATGGCGAAAACACCCCCACTTTTGATACCTGGACGAAATCACAAAGAGTGATTTCGGCCCACATGGTGTTTTCGGCCCAAGAGACTTTAAGCCCATAGAGTTTCCATTTCACACTTAGTGGTTTTCGGCAAAGAGAATTAATAATTTAAACATGCTGGACGAAATCACAAAATGGGATTTCGACCCATAAGGTGATTTCGGCTAAAAAGGGTTTTCGGCAAAAGTTGTATTCGGCCCACATGTTGATTTCGGCCCATGATTGGTTTTCGGCCCATAGGGTGATTTCGGCTCACATAGGATTTCGGCACTAGTGTTTTCATCCACTAAGGGATTTCGTGACTTTGTGATATTGTTCAAAACTTTAAACAGCAACTTGGTTATGTGATGTCTGTTAACCCTGTTAAGTTGTTAACTTAATTATGTTAACAGTGTAAAGGGTTAACCATGTTAGGTGTGTTAAATCCTGCTATGCATGTTACAATTATAAACCCAGTTAAGATTATTAACTCTGGATAGCTTATAAACCTGTTAAACTCATTGACTATGTTAAGCCATTAACTCAGTTAGTTTATTATTTCTATTAAGCAGGGTAAACTCTGTTTAGTTTACTAACTTGTTATTTATACTAACCCTGTTAAACCAGTTAACCCTGTCAAGCATGCTAATGAGTATCAATGTTAGAATTAACTGCTTGTGTGGCATGATATGAACTGTCAAACACTTGGTGATATTAATGTGACACTAGTTCCATGTGAAACCTTATAAACACTGTGAACTGATTGAGTATACGTGCACTATAGGACTTGACTGATTTATTGTGAGCACTTAACTTAGCATACCGAGCAAACAAGGTGAGTTCACACTCTTACCAAGGCATGGGATTCCCGGGGTTGGGAATGGGATTGAAGGAATGAATTTGTACTTACAATGTTACTAGACTATCTACCATCGTCCTCGGATGCGAAGGACACATACGTAAAACCTACGTATACTTGTACACATCACTGTCCTCGGTTGTGAAGGACACTTACGTAAAACCTACGTAAACTAATACTCATTACTGCCTCGGGTTGTGTCAGGCACTTACGTAAAACCTACGTAAACCCCCGCGTACCCCTGTCCTCGGTTGTGAAGGACACTTACGTAAAACCTACGTAAACTTTGTACGTACTACTGTTCTCGGTAAGAAGAACACTTATGGTTACAAATAGTCTAGTGTATATGCAAACATGGGAAGCCCCCACTAATAGAACATACTATCGGCCTAGTATAGCCGCACGTTACGAAACGAACTTGCATTTACGAACTTACTTACTGTGAACTCGCTCAACTAGTTGTTGACTCTCTGTTACATGCCTTGCAGGTCCTTAGGTACTTTTGGAGCTTGCACGGGAGGCACAGTCGTTGTGGACATGGATTGTGAAATGTGTTGTTAAACATTATGACATTTTGTACTTAAACTTGTGTTGGGTTTTACTTTAAATGCTTCCGCTACACACTTGTTTATATTTGGTTTTGGAAACACCTATCGTATTGATGAATGACTTTTACTTTATACTTATGTTCAATATGATTGGTGGCTTGATCCTGGTCATGTCACGCCTCCAAGCGGTAGTACTTTTGGGGGTGTGACAACCCACTCATCCACTCTCTTTCTCCGGTGACACACACCCCGACACCCTCCGCTCCGTTGAACTGTTTCAACTGCACCCGTGTCATAGATCGCTCGATGGAAGAGAGAGAGAGAGAGTTCAGAAGGTGAAAAAAGAGAAAGAGACCGAGAAGAACGAGAGGGAGAGAGAGACGGAAGCCGGCGGCGGCGGCGGTGATGACGTTCTGACAGTCCAAGTCTCGAGTATGGGCTCCGGTTGGAGTTGTTCGGCTTTGGCTTCAGTTCGAGAGTCACATCACAGTTGATTCAGGTTAGAACCTGGTTCGGGACTCGCTTGGTTAATCTTCGATTTGATGTTTTATTTCAGTTTTGGTTCGGTGAATTTTGGTGCAAGTTCTATCAGACTTGGTTTCGATTGGCATTGGAGCAGGTGGTTCGGTGATTGTCTGACTTGGGTTTGTTTTGGTTACGGGACTGGGTTGGGTTGGTCTCGGGTTATTTTATTCTCGGTTCACTCCGGTTCAAGCTCGGCTCTGTTTGGTTCAGGCTAACTCGATTCAGTTGGTCCGGGTCTCATTTTCTGTTCGGTCAACTGTGGTCAACTGCAGTCAACACAGTCAACCGGTCATCGATTCGACACACGACTCGGTATACCTTTAACGTCGCAATTTCTTTATATGTTATTTATGTATATTATGTTTAACATGAACCGAGATCGAACCAACATATCATGGCGTATATAAATACAAAACTAAATATGTTTTAGCATTCGACAAGTTTATTTATTTATTTTCTTTTATTGCGCTCTCGATGAAATATAATCATACATTGTTGATGAAAATTATATATATTTATATTCATTGTCGACGAAAGTTACATATATAAATATATAATTAATGAATTGTTGAGTTTTGGAGAATAACATTGACAACTTGTGTTGTCGGGTTCGTTAAAAAACAGAGGAAACTCTGCCCGATTTTCGTAAAGATCTATAATTCGTAATGCGTTAAAATTTATAAAACGAAAATTATCGGATTAAAATAATCTTTACAAAAATAAAAATAAATGTATAATTATTTTAACAATACTCCTACAATCTCCGAATCCGCTATAATTCTTTGCATTTGCGAGGACAAGTCTCACATGCTTCGAGAACCAAAAATGCGACCTCGGCGTTCCATCATTCAACCTTCAACTCTTCGCGGAGCTACCTAAGGAAGCTTCGCAAAACAGTGAGCATACTCGACCCTCTTTACGTTTTAACGCATTTTTGGGGTGCAACATGTATAAAAAATACACTTTACACCATCGATTATAATCAAACACACAATTCATCGAACACGTTCGTTGTGATGCTTAGGTTGTTAATACTTGTTAGTTTCAACTTGTATTCCCATGATATTGTTATGCTTAGGCTATTTATGCATGCTAGTTTAAAAATCACAATTTCATACTATTTGCTATGTTTAAGTTGTTTATGTATGCTTGTTTCGACGTGACTAATAAATGCTATGTGAATTTGAGACAAACTTTTATACTTATAATTATATTCAAACTTGTATGCTTGCCAGTGCTTTTGTACTGATCCATGCTTTTAATACATGTTGCAGGATTGTGACAGATGAATCCAGTAGGATTGCCTAGAAACGCATTTAAACTTTATTGCTCGTTGTATTGTAATTTGCTTTCAATCCTGTTGTATTCTGTTTCCAATACTTGTAATAATTAATTATCAATGAAATGAAATTTAATTATTTGAGTACTTATTGTGCATTATTTATTTTAATCTTGTGGTATTCTAGTTCAAACCATGTAAAATATAATTATTAAATACTTTACACAAAATAGCTTTGTGAAGTCTCTTGCAATCTACACACTTCGTCTCATCCCGTTGTTTTCGCCATCGGTTGGGGTGTGACAGATTAGTATCAGAGCCATAACTATAGAAAATTAAGTAGAATTGCCATGTTAGACCTAGTCGATGGTCTAAGTACCAAAACTTAACCATTCCTTATTCTTGCTTAATATGTGATTCTTCGTATTTGCTTCTACCTCTTCTTTTGTCTACATATACAATGTGTCTTTCAAAAAAATTTCACACAATACATACTTGAAAATACTCATATTCCACAATCGAAACGACTCACTAGAATATCGGTGATTCCCGCCTTTGGTGGCTAATTTCAATCCACCTTACATGTTATTTTGCACGAAATTTCACCATTAAGTCAGGAGTGATATCCGTATCTTGATGGGAATTTCCATTTCATACTCTAGTGGTTCCTTATTGACGAGTTGAGATTTTATCTTGTTTCGTTCAATAAACCGCATTTTGGGGACGAAATTGTCAAGCTAGGATTGATATCCACACCTTGGTGACTAGTCCTGCTCTACGATTTTCAATCTCGCCAAAGTTTCGTATTTTGAATCAAATTAGGGACATGTACTAACTAGAACGGTAAAATACCGTTAATCGCCTGGCGACGAGAGTATTATACCTATTAGGGCAAAGCATGTCTCTCTAATTCGGAAGGACTTGCGACTCACATTGGAATAGTCGAAGTTTCTAAACCCGAAGCACTCCAATACTTATCAAGCCTCTCTTTTATATTAACTTAACTTTTATGCGATTTAATACTTGTTACCTAATCATCGTTTTTACACAATAAATTAATACCCGCATACTGATACGTTATACTTGATTCGGGATTACTGGACATTCTTATGTGATAAACTGGTCATTAGCTTCATAAGAAGCCACACCTTAACATATATAGTGCTTGTGAAGCACTATAGAAGTGACGCAACGCCACATGGATTTGTGGTTATGTTAAGTTAAACTTTTACGGATCTTTTCATAGCAACGAAATGATGACATGTGCTATGATTAGACGACGCTTGCGGACACGTTGGGTTGACAATTTTGTCATTAACTTCGGGAGAAGCCTCACCTTGACATATGTAGTGCTTGTGAAGCACTATAGGAGTGACGCACCGCCACTTGGATTTGTGGTAATGTCAAGACCTTCATTAATACATTACAGATCTTTTCATAGCAACGACATGATGACATGTGCTATGATTAGATAACGCTTGCGTTAAATGCTGGGTTGACATTTTGCCATTAACTTCAGATGAAGCCCCACCTTAACATATATAGCGCTTGTGTAGCGCTATAGGAGTAACGCCCGCCGCATGGACCTTCGGTCATGTTAAGACATTCATACATACTTGCGGACACGATGGTTTGACCAGTGAGATCACATGCCAGTAATGCGTTAATCTAGTTAACTAAATATCTCGTGTGGACTATTCGAAGACTTTAATCATACTCATACTTATAACCTCTCTCATACTTAAATACCAATCATGCATGCATACTTAAAATTTCTATACGCTATCATTCTCTCTCGTAATACGTTAATGTACCCTGACCCGTACACTACTAGTACAAACTATGCGGATCATGCACATACCAAAATAATCACGGATGCATATGGGATTATATTGGTAGATGCATGAAAACCATAGTAGGTTCTACTGTGTATCATAACACGGAACGTAATATGACACCGAGTCGTGAAACGGACGTAACATGATATGAACATGGTGGATACGCGCGCTGGTACTTCCAATATATAAGTGTTCCTACCATGTTACCAAACTTTCGTAAAAAGGTGCCATGAGAAATTCGGCGTTTCCTTAGACCTTATCGAATACAAAATTTGATCACTCACAATCTATTCCTCGATTGTACCCAAACGATAATTGAAATGCCATCATTTCTAAAAGTCTTCCTCTTGAATAAATTTCGGGATGAAATTTCCTAAAGGAAGGGAGACTGTAACGCCTCGTACCTTCGTATCTCTTTTTTAGACGATTCGTATTCGTATACTATTTTCGAGGTGTTACTCATAACAAAAATTCGTATTATATACATAATTATTATTCGCGCAAAAACCGTTCAAATACGTACTTATACGCAAACCAGTACTTTCCGGTTTGCAATTACGCAAACAAGCATTAAAACATTAATACAAAGCGTAACTAGAGGAAAGCTAACTTAAAATGGCTCTTGGTGGGCCTAGGAACGTCTATCTGATTTTACAATACGCGAATGGTGATTTCGGGACAACTACTGAGTGTTAAACGGTAAACAAACTGACACCATACGAATTACTGACAACGTCGAAAATTTCAATACGATTAACTTGGTAATTAAATTTTATTATCCGTGATCGGAATCGGATAGAAAAACGGTTTTAAAAACGATAAACAACGCGTCTTTCGCGTTTTGACGGAACGACGACCGTACGCGACAAATATTAAATGCTGACATCATTTTACATGTTTTGAACCTAAAACTATATGTTATGGCACAATTCGACAATCGGGTTCGAAAACGGGCCCTGAGAGTGCTATTGGGTCGCGCTAACGAATCAAAACGAATTAACGAGCCTTGGGCCCAAGCCCACTTAACAAAAAAAAACTAGTATTAAACCCCCTGATCTTCTTGTTTCATTATCAAAACCCTACAACAGAACATAAGCAGCGGCACCCCGTCTCCTGTTTGCTCTAATCTCCGGCGACCAGAACGGAACTCCGGCGAACTTCAGCTCGACACCACTTCCGGCGACCAAACACACCACCCACTCCACCACTCACTTTCTCTGATGACACACACCCCTACACCCTCCATTCCGTTGAACTGTTTCAACTGCACCCGTGTCATAGATCGCTCGATGGAAGAGAGAGAGAAAGTTAAGAAGGTGAAAAGAGAGAAAGAGACCGAGAAGAACGAGAGGGAGAAGGAGACGGCAGCCGTCGACGGAGGCGGTGATGACGTTCCGAGAGTCCAAGTCTCGAGTATGGGCTCCAGTTGGAGTTGTTCAGCTTTGGCTTCGGTTCGAGACTCACATCATAGTTGATTCAGGTTAGAACCTGGTTCGGGACTCGCTTGGTTAATCTTCGATTTGATGTTTTATTTCAGTTTTGGTTCGGTGAATTTTGGTGCAAGTTCTGTCACACTCGGGTTCGATTGGCATTGGAGCAGGTGGTTCGGTGATTGTCTGACTTGGGTTTGTTTTGGTTACGGGACTGGGTTGGGTTGGTCTCGGGTTATTTCATTCTCGGTTCACTCTAGTTCAAGCTCGGCTCTGTTTGGTTCGGGCTAACTCGGTTCAGTTGGTCCAGGTCTCGTTTTCTGTGTGGTCAACTGCGGTCAACTGCAGTCAACACAGTCAGCCGGTCATCGATTCGACACACGACTCGGTATACCTTTAACGTCGCAATTTCTTTATATGTTATTTATGTATATTATGTTTAACATGAACCGAGATCGAACCAACATATCATGGCGTATATAAATACAAAACTAAATATGTTTTAGCATTCGACAAGTTTATTTATTTATTTATTTTCTTTTTTTGCACTCTCGATGAAATGTAATCATACATTGTTGTTGAAAAATATATATATTTATATTCACTGTCGACGAAAGTTACATATATAAATATATAGTTAATGAATTGTTGAGTTTTGGAGAATAACATTGACAACTTGTGTTGTCGGGTTCGTTAAAAAACAGAGGAAACTCTGCCCGATTTTCGTAAAGATCTATAAAACGTAATGCGTTAAAATTTATAAAACGAAAATTATCGGATTCAAATAATCTTTACAAAAATAAAAATAAATGTATAGTTATTTTAACAATACTCCTACAATCTCCAAACCCGCTCTAATTCTTTGCATTTGCGAGGACAAGTCTCGCATGCTTCGAGAACCAAAAATGCGACCTCGGCGTTCCATCATTCAACCTTCAACTCTTCGCGGAGCTACCTAAGGAAGCTTCGCAAAACAGTGAGCATACTCGACCCTTTTTACATTTTAACGCATTTTTGGGGTGCACCATGTATACAAAATACACTTTACACCATCGATTATAATCAAACACACAATTCATCGAACACGTTCGTTGTTATGCTTAGGTTGTTAATACTTGTTAGTTTCAACTTGTATTCCCATGATATTGTTATAATTAGGCTATTTATGCATGCTTGGTTAAAAATCATAATTTCATACTATTTGCTATGTTTAAGTTGTTTATGTATGCTCGTTTCGACGTGAATAATAAATGCTATGTGAATTTGAGACAAACTTTTATGCTTATAATTATATTCAAACTTGTATGCTCGACAGTGCTTTTGTACATATCCATGCTTTTAATACATGTTGCAGGATTTTGACAGATGAATCCAATAGGATTGCCTAGAAACGCATTTAAACTTTATTGCTTGTTATATTGTAATTTGCTTTCAATCCTGTTGTATTATGTTTCCAATACTTGTAATAATTAATTATCAATGAAATGAAATTTAATTATTTAAGTACTTATTGTGCATTATTTATTTTAATCTTGTGGTATTCTAGTTCAAACCATGTAAAATGTAATTATTAAATACTTGACACAAAATAGCGTTGTGAAGTCTCTTGCAATCTACACACTTTGTCTCATCCCGATGTTTCCGCCATTGGTTGGGGTGTGACATATTGGTATCAGAGCCATAACTATAGAGAATTAGGTAGAATTGCCATGTTCGACCTAATCTATAGTCTAAGTACCAAAACTTGACCATTCCTTATTCTTGCTTAATATGTGATTCTTCCTATTTGCTTCTACCTCTTCTTTTATCTAAATAAACAATGTATCTTTCAAAAAAATTTCATACAATACATACTTGAAGATACTCATATTCCACAATCGAAACGACTCACTAGAATAGGGGTGATTCCCGCCTTTGGTGATGAATTTCAATCCACCTTACATGTTATTTTGCACGAAATTTCACCATCAAGTCAGGAGTGATATCCGTATCTTGATGGGAATTTCCATGTCATACTCTAGTGGTTCCTTATTGAAGAGTCGAGATTTTATCTTGTTTCGTTCAATAAACCACATTTTGGGGACGGAATTGTCAAGCTAGGATTGATATCCACACCTTGGTGACTGGTCCCGCTCTACGATTTTCAATCTCGCCAAAGTTTCGTACTTTCAATCAAATTAGGGACATGTACTAACTAGAAGGGTAAAATACCGTTAATCGCCTGGCGACGAGAGTATTATACCTATTAGGCCAAAGCATGTCTCTCTAATTCGGAAGGACTTGCGATTCACTTTGGAATAGTCGAAGTTTCTAAACCCGAAGCACTCCAATAGTTATCAAGCCTCTCTTTTATATTAACTTAACTTTTATGCGATTTAATACTTGTTACCTAATCATCGTTTTTACACAATAAATTAATACACGCATACTGATACGTTATACTTGATTCGGGATTACTGGACATTCTTATGTGATAAACTGGTCATTAGCTTCGTAAGAAGCCACACCTTAACATATATAGTGCTTGTGAAGAACTATAGGAGTGACGCAACGCCACATGGATTTGTGGTTATGTTAAGTTAAACTTTTACGGATCTTTTCATAGCAACGAAATGATGACATGTGCTATGATTAGATGACGCTTGCGGACACGTTGGGTTAACAATTTTGTCATTAACTTCGGGAGAAGCCTCACCTTGACATATGTAGTGCTTGTGAAGCACTATAGGAGTGACGCACCGCCACATGGATTTGTGGTAATGTCAAGACCTTCATTCATACATTACGGATCTTTTCATAGCAACGAAATGATGACATGTGCTATGAGTAGATGATGCTTGCGTTAAATGCTGGGTTGACATTTTGCCATTAACTTCGGATGAAACCTCACCTTAACATATATAGCGCTTGTGTAGCGCTATAGGAGTAACGCCCGCCGAATTGACTTGCGGTCATGTTAAGACATTCATACATACTTGCGGACACGATGGTTTGACCAGTGAGATCACATGCCAGTAATGCGTTAATCTAGTTAACTAAATATCTCGTGTGGACTATTCAAAGACTTTAATCATACTCATACTTATAACCTCTCTCATACTTAAATACCAATCATGCATGCATACTTAAAATTTCTATACGCTATCATTCTCTCTCGTAATACGTTAATGTATCCTGACCCGTACACTACTAGTACAAACTATGCGGATCATGCACATACCAAAATAATCGAGGATGCATACGGGATTATATTGGTAGATGCATGAAAACCATATTAGGTTCTACTGTGTATCATAACACGGAACGTAATATGACACCGAGTCGCGAAATGGACGTAACATGATATGAACAAGGTAGATACGCCGCTGGTACTTCCTATATATACGTGTTCCTACCATGTTACCAAACTTTCGTAAAAAGGTTCCATGAGAAATTCGGTGTTTCCTTAGACCTTATCGAATACAAACTTTGATCACTCACAATCTATTCCTCGATTGTACCCAAACGATAATTGAAATGCCATCATTTCTAAAAGTCTTCCTCTTGAATAAATTTCGAGACGAAATTTCCTAAAGGAGGGGAGACTGTAACGCCTCGTACCTTCGTATCTCTATTTTAGACGATTCGTATTCATATACTATTTTCGAGGTGTTACTCATAACAAAAATTCGTATTATATACTTAATTATTATTCGTGCAATAAACCGTTCAAATACGTACTTATACGCAAACCAGTACTTTCTGGTTTGCAAATACGCGCATAACAAGCATTAAAACATTAATACGAAGCGTATCAGAGGAAAGCTAACTTAAAATGGCTCTTGGTAGGCCTAGGAATGTCTATCTGATTTTACAATACGCGAATGGTGTTTTCGGGACAACTGCTGAGCGTTAAACGGTAAACGAACTGACACCATACGAATTACTAACAACTTCAAAAATTTCGATACGATTAACTTGGTAATTAAATTTTATTATCCGTGATCGGAATCGGATCGAAAACCGGTTTTAAAAACGACAAACGACGCGTCTTCCGCGTTTTGACGGAACGACGACCGTACGCGATAAATATTAAATACCGACATCATTTTACACGTTTTTGAACCTAAAACTATATGTTATGGCACAATTCGACAATCGGGTTCGAAAACGGGCCCTGAGAGTGCTATTGGGTCGCGCTAACGAATCAAAACGAGTTAACGAGCCTTTGGCCCAAGCCCACTTAACAAAAAACCTAGTATTAAACCCCCTGGTCTTCTTGTTTCAACATCAAAACCCTACAACAGAACATAAGCAGCGGCACCCTCTCTCCTGTTCGCTCTAATCTCAAGCGACCAGAACGAAACTCCGACGAACTTGGGCTCGACACCACTTCCGGCTACCAAACACACCACCCACTCCTCCACTCTCTTTCTCCGGTGACGCACACCCCTACACCCTCCGTTCCGTTGAACTGTTTCAACTGCACCCGTGTCATAGATCGCTCGATGGAAGAGAGAGAGAGAGAGTTTAGAAGGTGAAAAGAGAGAAAGAGACCGAGAAGAACGAGAGGGAGACGGCAGCCGGCGGCGGCGACGGTGATAACGTTCCGACAGTCCAAGTCTCGAGTATGGGCTCCGGTTGGAGTTGTTCGACTTTGGCTTCGGTTCGAGACTCACATCACAGTTGATTCAGGTTAGAACCTGGTTCGGGACTTGCTTGGTTAATCTTTGATTTGATGTTTTATTTCAGTTTCGGTTCGGTGAATTTTGGTGCAAGTTCTGTCAGACTCGGGTTCGATTGGCGTTGGAGCAGGTGGTTGGTGATTGTCTGACTTAGGTTTGTTTTGGTTACGGGTTGGGTTGGTCTCGGGTTATTTCATTCTCGGTTCACTCCGGTTCAAGCTCGGCTCTGTTTGGTTCGGGCTAACTCGGTTCAGTTGGTCCGGGTCTTGTTTTCTGTTCGGTCAACTGTGGTCAACTGCAGTCAACACAGTCAACCGGTCATCGATTCGACACATGACTCGGTATGTGTTCCCGAGTTAAAAATCCCTCCCCATCCCTCCCCTCCCCTCCATGTCTTTCCAAATTGGAAAGACTATTTTCAGGCAAAAAAACCCATTTTCCCTCCCCTCCCCCTGTTAAGTGGATCTCTGGAACACAGCGTTAACGTCGTAATTTCTTTATATGTTATTTATGTATATTATGTTTAACATGAACCGAGATCGAACCAACATATCATGGCGTACATAAATACAAAACTAAATATGTTTTAGCATTCGACAAGTTTATTTATTTATTTATTTTATTTTTTTGCGCTCTCGATGAAATATAATTATACATTGTTGATGAAAATTATATATATATTTATATTCATTGTCGACGAAAGTTACATATATAAATATATAGTTAATAGTTAATGAATTGTTGAGTTTTGGAGAATAACATTGACAACTTGTGTTGTCGGGTTCGTTCAAAAACAGAGGAAACTTTGCCCGATTTTCGTAAAGATCTATAATTCGTAATGCGTTAAAATTTATAAAACGAAAATTATCGGATTCAAATAATCTTTACAAAAATAAAAATAAATGTATAATTATTTTAACAATACTCCTACAATCTCCTAATCCGCTCTAATTCTTTGCATTTGCGAGGACAAGTCTCGCATGCTTCGAGAACCAAAAATGAGATCTCGGCGTTCCATCATTCAACCTTCAACTCTTCGCGGAGCTACCTAAGGAAGCTTCGCAAAACAGTGAGCATACTCGACCCTTTTTACGTTTTAACGCATTTTTGGGATGCAACATGTATACAAAATACACTTTACACCATCGATTATAATCAAACACACAATTCATCGAACACGTTCGTTGTTATGCTTAGGTTGTTAATACTTGTTAGTTTCAACTTGTATTCCCATGATATTGTTATGCTTAGGCTATTTATGTATGCTAGTTTAAAAATCACAATTTCATACTATTTGCTATGTTTAAGTTTTTTATGTATGCTCGTTTCGACGTCAATAATAAATGCTATGTGAATTTGAGACAAACTTTTATACTTATAATTATATTCAAACTTGTATGCTCGCCAGTGCTTTTGTACTGATCCATGCTTTTAATAAATGTTGCAGGATTGTGACAGATGAATCCAGTAGGATTGCCTAGAAACGCATTTAAACTTTATTGCTCGTTGTATTGTAATTTGCTTTCAATCCTGTTGTATTCTGTTTCTAATACTTGTAATAATTAATTATCAATGAAATGAAATTTAATTATTTGAGTACTTATTGTGCATTATTTATTTTAATCTTGTGGTATTCTAGTTCAAACCATGTAAAATGTAATTATTAAATACTTGACACAAAATAGCGTTGTGAAGTCTCTTGCAATCTACACACTTCGTCTCATCCCGATGTTTCCGCCATCGGTTGGGGTGTGACATATCGGTTCTTATGTTTAATAGCTATTGATTCTGTATGAGTTTTACTTCACTTCTTGTTGTGTTTGATTGCAGTTTTGTTAAGTTGTAAATGAAATTAGGATTTTAGTCATTTTGTTTTATGTGAAAACTATTGCGAAGGTAGCTAATATAAATTTGTAGCCTTGGCGGGTGGATAGAAAGCGGGCTAAATTTGTTGCCAAGTTAGAAAGTCTCTCATGGTATGAACAAACATGAGGTTTTTATGTTAAACTCTGTTGTAATTGGTTATGTCGAACAAACAGTGGCGAAGCTTGAAAATTTCCATCGGGGGGTTAGAGGTCACCGAACCTAAAAATTCTATAAGAGTAATTTTTTTATAAAACCGGGGGGTCGAAAACGTATATACCTAAAAAATTCTACACGAAACGTACATACATAACACTACTGAGCGAAAAGTTCGGGAGGTCGGGCGCGCCTCCCGGCCCCTTGAAAGCTACGCCCTTGATGTCGATACAGTTATGGGGAATCTGTCACTATTGTATGGGGAGTTGTTAAGGTTGTTGAGGTTCCACCATTGAAGAAATTCAGGTTTGTTTCTATCGCTTTTGGTTTATGTGATATACCATTTAAACATATACATGTAATTCTAAACAAATTTGTTTATGTTTTGATGACTCCGCAATGCACTGCACGATGTGTAAAATTAGACAATTCTATCTTAAAAATAACACACATGCATATATATTTACAGTAGCCCCTTTATTCTCTTTTTTCATTACAGTGGTTATTTAAAATTAGCAATCTAATATGGCTTTGCCTCACCTGATAATGTACTATTTGACACTATTTTTTTGTGTCATCTGCTGAATCAGGTTAGAAAGGAGAAATTATGAGATACAATTTTTAAATAAAATAATAATTAAAAAGATATAAAAATCGAATCAATATAGAGGGCTTAGAGCCATACCTTATTCATGCATAATCGGTCAAAGATCCAAAAGCTTAGACACCTTTATAGAACTTTTAGTAATTAGAGTACTACATTTTAGATAATAAGTCGAACTAAATATATTAATTGATTGCAAAAGCGCGACGTTATGAGTTATCAGCCTTATATTAAATAAATCAATATCATTTGAGGACTAGATATGGGTGGTGAATGGTTATATGGGTCGATGATGTTAATTTGAGGACAAGGTGTAATTATATGTAAACTAGGTTATTTACCCGCGTGCATACACGATTTAACAAATGAGAATATTATGAATTTCTTGAAATTTAAAATACTTTATTAAGTCAATATAAGTTGTGCATTTTATAACTCAAATGCAACTAATAAAACTAGACTTAGAATTTTTAAAACAGTTAAAGTTTGGAAAAATAATAATATTTCTAAACTGACTTTTAATATTGACAACAGATATTGCATAAACGTCACCATTCCTGATAATACCGTACACATCAATGGAGTAATTTTGGATGAACCCATAAACAATCTGCTGAATATGAACTGCCAAGAAATGGTCACTACAAAAGGCTACAACGACCAAACGATTATCCTGGCCCCAATGCTTTCAACCATAGGCGTACCCAAGCTTATATTTAATCATCAAGAAATGGTCACTACAAAAGGCTACAACGACCAAACGATTATCCTGGCCCCAATACTTTCAACCATAGGCGTACCCAAGCTTATATTTAATCATCAGTTTTAAGAAGTGTGAGGCGCTTCAATGAAAGAGCTTCACATATGTGGGTTTTGTTCTATGTACAATCATATAAGCTTTATTTACAACAAAATATTGCATCTCTCTCATCGTTTTTACATATCAGTCTTCTTGATCAAGTAAACCATTCATTAGCACTTTCCATCAAGACATTTAATATGTCATAGTTTTTTGTATGATTTTAATTTTGTATTAATGATAAATAGTTTTTATTATAAATAATTTTCTCGATCCCGAAAAGCAATCCCGAGTGATAACCTGGTTTATAAATAAAATACACTTTTAGGAGTTGCATATTGGAACACTTTTAGGAGTTGCATATGGATAAGGGTTATTGGATTTTATCACTCCCAAGTATCGCTGCCACTCCCAACTATGACCTTGACTCCCACAACTCTCAAGTTAACACTTTGTATGTTGTGTTACTCCACATGTGAACATTTCTTAGTGTTTGACTTGTGTTATTGGTGATATTAGGCTAACACTTTATGAATTTCTAATGACTACAGGTGAATCAGCTCCTTAAAGATTAAAGTGGAGCCAAAAACCACTCAACCGGAGTGACACAACACATAAAGTGTTAAGTTAGGAATGGTGGGAGTCAAAGTGATAGTTGGAAGTGGCAGCACCCAATACACTCAATAATTAAGAGTGATATAATCCAATAACCCTATGGATAACTATAGGTTTTTTTATTATTTTTTTATTTTTTTATTCTAGTTAAGTTAACGAAATATAGTTTGTAAAAAGTATTAGAGTTAATTGCCCGGATGGTCCCTGTGGTTTCTCATTTTTTCACATTTAATCCCTAACTTTTCAAAATTACATGTATGCTCCCTGTGGTTTGATCTTTTGTTACACGGATAGTCACTTGAGTAGATCTCTGTTAGTTTGTTCATTTAAAATACTAATTAATTTAAACATTAAAAAACATTAAGTGGGACCTACCCACTACTCACCCCCAATTCATCTTCAACTAACATAACACAACTGATATAAGTATACATAGAATCTTATGAGTTCAAAACTCATTAAAAAAGAATTGGAAGCACCAATATGCAAAATGTCCAAAACTCATTAAAAAAGCCCTCACCGTACCAACACACCATGGCCACACCTTTTACCAACTTTCAAACTCACATTCTAGTATATATTATGTAACATGCATGTCGAATAACCCACTCACAATCCCATTCATTTCCCCTCTTTAAAATGACTATTCTAACCCTGATACTCTACACCTCAATCACTGCATTATTATTGTATGTACTACTTAACCTTGGCATCCGTCACCCTAAACGTCTCCCACCCGGCCCAACCCCATGGCCGATCGTGGGAAACCTACCGCACCTAGGCACAAGTCCGCATCACTCGCTTGCCGCCTTGGCCACAAAGTACGGCCCATTAATGTACCTCCGACTCGGTTTTGTTGACGTTGTGGTGGCCGCGTCTGCGTCTGTTGCTGCGCAATTTTTAAAGACTCATGACGCAAATTTCGCCAGCAGGCCGCTTAGCACCGGAGGGAAGTATATCGCGTATAATTACCAGGATATGGTATTTGCGCCGTATGGTCCGCGGTGGCGGATGCTTCGAAAGATCTGCTCGGTTCACCTATTTTCCACCAAAGCAATGGATGAATTTCGCCATGTTCGGCAGGTTTTGTAACTTTACTGTTATGATTTTAATTGGACAGCGAAACGGTCGCCTTACTGGTTCACTGGTTGAACCTAATTTAAGAATCAAATAACTTATAGAAAAATTAAAATGTTATAGTTATACATATACAAAAAAAAAAAAAAAAAAACTTTATGTTGATTTGAAATTTTAAAAGTACTTGAAATACTTAAATAAATATAATATTTACTCTTGAGTACTATATTGAGATGTTAAAAGAAAATATGTGAAAAATGGAAAACATATGTACGTAAATGTGATACGCAGACTGTAAATATTTTACCTATGAAAAAACAAACGGCACCACCAGAAGTTCAAATAGCGAACTCTTAACAAGATTGGTTCCATGGCGAGTAGGGGTTTGATAATACTAAAAGTTTGTATGTTCAGGAAGAAGTAGCGATACTCGCACGCGCTTTGGTGGGTGCGGGACAATCAACAGTGAAGTTAGGGCAACTACTTAACGTGTGTACCACAAACGCGTTAGCACGAGTGCTGTTAGGCAGGAGAGTATTTGGTGAAGGTGATCCAAAGGCAGATGAGTTCAAAGATATGGTGGTTGAGCTGATGGTGTTGGCCGGAGATTTCTATATCGGTGACTTCATTCCAGCACTTGACTGGCTGGACCTACAAGGCATGAAGAACAAGATGAAGAAACTGCACACTCGATTCAATTCGTTTCTTAACACCATCCTCGAAGAACATAAATCCGGCCTCGGTCACGTTGACTTGCTGACCACGTTGATTGCGCTTAAGGATGATGCCGATGGAGAGGGAGGGAAGCTTTCAGATATCGAAATCAAAGCTTTGCTTCTGGTACGTTCCTGATGTGAATTGATTTTTTGGGCTTATTTTTATACATTTATTTTAAAAAGAGTATAGATTTGGTAGTGGGATTATCCCGCGCTACACAACTGAAATTCGGTTTGTATCGATCCGTTATTGCACCAACACTTGCTAGTACTAATTGAAAAAGAAAACTGTTTAGTAGTAATTGAAAGAGAAAACTCAGGTGCCTAAAATGATACCGACATAAATACGAATGTCAGTACCTGCTTTGATAATACCGATGCTGAATCAATATCGGTTTCGGTTCAGTTCTTCATGACACCGACAATCGCTAAAGCATATGATACAAAAATATTCCACTTTAAATAAAAAGCTTGTTTTCAACAAAATTTAATCGGAATGTCGAGAAAAAAAAAGTAAACACGTACACCTACGCATTCAAAATTGCTAGAGAAAATAAGTTATTAGAGAAAATGAAAATTAAATATAAAATAAGTGAGTTAAGATATTATATTATTTAAAATTAAGAGTTGAAATAGAAACTTAAGAAAATGATATATTAAATACTATAAATAATTATCAAATTTTGGTCTGTAAACGAATCGAACGAACACGAATATAGGCATGTTAATGTTCGTTCATTTAACTTTAATCGAATACGAACACACAAACGAACATATTTTTTGTTAATAAATATCCAGGTACATATGTAACAATAAATCGATATTTACACATGTGTACAATCAAACTATTGAAAAATTGATATCAACACATGCATTTTCATTGGCCCCCTTCTCTTTCCTTTGATTTTCCCAAGTGATTCTGAAGCAATATGAACACATTAAATTGATCAAAAGCCTACAATCACAAAAACTATTATAAATACAATAACAACAAACAAGGTAAATAAGAGTAGGATCAAAAGCTTAATAACATACCGATATATGTAATTAACTTGTATATTAAAGTGTAAATGTAAATAATAAATAAAATTAAAATCTAAAAATAGGTTCTAAAATGTTAAACTAAAGAAATACAATGACTACTTTTGAAACATGCTTTACAGGTGTGTAAGTCAACCATTTACATATATGTAGTTGTTCGACATACGTGTAACTAAATAATTTACGTATATACATTTATTCAAACGCCTAGCATGCAATATTTTTATGTCACAAATCATTTCAGTAATAAATTTAGCTTAGTTAAATAACTACCCGAATACATTAAACTAGCTAAATAGTTGGTAAAAATAGTTAGAACTCTTTGTCGTGTGGATCTTAAAAATCTATAATATCACTGTATAACAATTAAATGAGGCACTATTTGAACCATCTTCTGCGAATCCATTGATTATAATGAAACAAACAAGAAATGGAACAAGTGTATAAATATATAATATAACCCAAAACAAATTGCATAGTATACCTTAATGATTTGAAAATAAATGAAAATCTAAAGAACCTGAATACTTTTTCGATTACGGCCTTGATTATGTGAAATCCTCCGAATTATTTTTTCCAATTAGCACTTGTGGATTTTGTAACAACTTTATATTCTTTTCGATTTAGGTAGATCTACAAATGAGAAAAAATAGGAAGTTAGTCAAAAATCAAATATTGAAATCGAAAGAAATCAGGATATACAAAAACATGTGATAATTTGGGATATGAAAATTTACCCTTTTACCCTTCATTAGCTAATATATAATCCTTAAACTTCTACATTATTACTAAAATGCCACATTCTATATTAGCCCTTGATCAGATGATCTAATGGTTTAGATGAGTTCTGTAAGTTCTGTAATTTTTTTTGGTTCTGAAATGATCTTGATTTAATCAAATATAAACGAATGTTCACAAACATAAATAAACGAACACAATTTGTGTTCATGTTCGATCATTTAATTAAACGAACAAAATTTTTTGTTTATGTTCGTTCGTTTATTAAATAAACAAATATAAATGAACTTCTCGCCAAACAAGTTCACGAATAGTTCATGAATGTTCAACTCATTTACAGGCCTAGTCAAATTTAATAGGTATATTAAGTAATATCAAACGCAGGGGGGACCTAGATATAGCCCTAAGTCGGCGGACACAGCTCTTAAAAAAATCAATGTATTTTCTGGGTCCGTCACTGATCAAACGTTGTTTTTAGAATCATTCAATTTGGTACTTGCTTATTGTGATCGGGACATGTGGTGTCACTTTATGCAAATAGTTGTATACCGTTATACAAAAACCCTCTTTCTTTGTTGCACATAAATAATTTCATTTGTTGTATGAACGTATAGATCTGATATATAGATATAGCGCTGGTATGCAAAACATATATATTGCCCATAATGGTAATATAATAGTTTGCGAATCATTGTTGACTCTTACAAATATAATAGTTTGCGAATCATTGTTGACGTTAATAAAGAGAGAGGGTTAGCCACCTCCTATAAACTAGACCCATCTCTCATTCTAGAAGCCAGGAAATCTGTACAAGTTGATTAATTTTACAAATTTCAAACTCTAGAATTTTATAGTTAATAAGACATATTTTATACAATATTATCTAACTAATTTGGATTTTTTTTTCTCATAAAGTTAAAAATAAACAATATGTATAAATTCATAGATTATAAATATGTGATTTAAAATAATTAGTTGTTATAATATTTAATTTTTAAGCTATATATAGGTGATACAATTCAACAAAGCATAATAGTACGTACAACAAAACTTCTATTGTAGTTAGTTAATTAGTAATATTACCCGTACTACGTAGCGGGGTATCGGTGTATTAGTTCGATTTAGTATGGCACTGACACTCAGTATAGCAACCAAAAAAATACATCTAAGAGAACATAACACGTGTTTTACATTGATCGAAAGCTATAAATAGAAATTCACATTGGATGGTAACTTTATGGCGCGATAAGCCACAAAAAAACATATGGACATGTAGAAAAAAAAAACGCATATCATAAGGGTATGTTTGGAATCAAAGAGGAAACTTAATAACAAATGTTCAGGATCTACTTTATAAATCTAGGTGTAGTAGTAGTAGTAAGAAAATTTAAACCAAAAAAATAAGTAGAGGAAGTAAAAAAAGAGCAAAAATAAGAAAAATAAATAAGAAAGAAAAGTACAAAAATAAATCTAAGATAGAAAACATCAATATTGAAAAGAACAAAAATAAGTGAATACATTAAATTAGAAACATATATAACATAATATGAACTATGTTGCAATCACTTATACTTCACTCGGTCAGCTGCGTTAATTAATCGGACCAGTTCGTTTTTCCAACAAAATGTGTATTAAATTTAACATTTTTAAATATGGGTTATCAACTAAATCTTGCTACATATCTAACTAAAAATTTATGATTGTTCCAGAACTTATTCGTTGCAGGTACTGACACATCGTCAAGTACAGTGGAATGGGCAATAGCTGAACTCATTCGCCATCCAAATCTACTAAAACAAGCCCAAGAAGAAATTGACAATGCAGTAGGTCGAGAACGACTTGTAAACGAATTTGACTTAGGCCAATTAACATTCCTCCAAGCAATTGTAAAGGAGACCTTTAGGCTCCACCCTTCAACACCACTCTCCTTGCCAAGAATTGCATCCGAGAGTTGTGAAATTGATGGGTATTACATTCCTAAGGGATCCACGCTCCTTGTTAACGTGTGGGCCATTGCTCGTGACCCAAATATGTGGACGGACCCACTTGAATTCCAGCCCTCACGGTTCATGCCTGGAGGAGAAAAGCCCGATGTTGATGTCCGAGGAAACGACTTTGAAGTCATACCATTTGGCGCTGGACGAAGGATTTGTGTAGGTATCAACCTAGGGTTGAGAATGGTCCAGCTTCTTATTGCAACATTGGTCCAAACCTTTGACTGGGAATTGGCTAACGGGTTAGTTCCAGAAAATCTAAACATGGATGAAGCCTATGGGCTAACCCTTCAGAAGGTTGAGCCCTTGATTGTACACCCAAAGCCGAGGCTAGCTCCTGACGTATATGAAAGATGTTAAGGATGAATTTATCATTTGTGTATCAATAAATTTAAGATATGTTTTTGATGATTATAAACACTCTTGTTTGGTGGGTTTTATTTCACATATCGAAGTTTTCTTGTGGTTGTGTTGTTCTTCCTACTATTCAATATTTTAACAATAGTCCTAACAAGAGGGTACCAAGTTATTCGAAAAAGGTGTCATTCTCAAATGGTAAGGGTTTAAGGACAAAAGGTGTAGGTTTAGAATTAGGTTTAAAAGTTGTATGAGTTGGTTATTATAAAGAAAATGTTCTTAAATTCAGTATTCCCACACTTTAGTTTGCCTCGGGCTTACCTTTGGTTTTCTGTTATTCAGTGTTTAACAATATTCAGGGCATGTTTGGCTAAGCTTTTTGAAACAACTTATTGACTTATTGGATTTTTAGAAAAGTCAGTATGGAGTGACTTATTGACTTATTGGCTTTTTCCCCTCACATACACCCTCATTGCCAAACATCATTTTTAAGCTTATGACTTTTCAAAAAACCAATAAGTCAATAAGTTATTTCAAAAAGCTTAGCCAAACATGCCCTCAATAGTTTCTTATACTTCAATTTTTGTTTAGGTGAGTGTATGTATTTTGGTATAGATTTATCTTGGACCCAAGGTTTTGTGCTATACTTAATGTTTTCTATACTTTAGGTTGCCTTATGTTACCATTGACATAGTTTTTCCTTAGGTTTGCCTTACAGATGTCCTTGCATAAAGACTTTTTTAGTTTTTCCTGTTTCTTTGTTACTTGCTCTTTTATCTGTTACTAATATACTTCTTTCATCAGTTGCATTTTAATGGTTGTTTCTACCATTATTACTACCTCATTGGTTTTGATTGCCATGGGTTTGTGTCATTGCTTTAGGACACATTACATAGATAAAAAGATGTATTTTAATGATATAGAACTTGTAATGTTGTTACTTATTTATCATTATTTATGATAAAAGTAATATGTATGTAATGATTCTTTTTATTTATAATTGTTATTATATAAATAAAAGTTATACAATAGTTATAACTAGTATTAAGCACCCCCGCGTTGCAGTGGGGGCGAACACCAATGCCACACTACTACCAGCGACCACTAACACTAAAGTTGCGGCGTGTCAATACGAAGAAATTAAACCAAAACGTAAAACATATAAAAAAATAACTAAGTCGATCTAGGACCCCGAGCGTTACGATGAACCTATCAAACGGAAAAAAATAAACGCCCTAAAAACGTTTAACCACACACGTACGTTGAGCCGTGTTTAAGCAACATGTACAACTTATAAATGCGCACACTTGGCAACATTTACAACTTATAAATGCACACACTTTTTGCTAAATAATAGTATATAAATAAATTAATTAGCATAAAAAATCACTAAAGCTACATATACAACTTATAAATGCATAAATATGTTTCAAAATAATAGCATATAAATAGTAAAAAGAAATGTGTTAGGAAATCCGAATCGATATTTTTTAACAAATTAACAGGTATACCCGATATCCGCAGGTATGCCTGATACCTGTCGCGTAATTACCCAACGTGTAACGGGTCGGTTAAAGGACATGGTTTTACAATCGGGTATGGATATGGAATTACCAATATCCGGCCCATTGCCATTACTAATTCGTAGGGATTGCAATCAAACCCTAATCCGATGGGTAAACCCGAAACCTGACACATTTGGGACGGGTTTAGCGTCGATTATCGGTTTGGGACAGGTTTGGGACTAGTTTTTATTTTTTCACGGTTTTGGGAATTGGTGATATACCCGTTTACCCGACCCGATTACCCGATAAAGTGTACCCGTTTCCCCGATTGTATACCTAGCATACTTTCCTTTATAATTTTAAATATGTGTGTATGTATGTATATATATATATATTGTTAGTGCATTACGTCTATTGACTTCGTCTTGTATCATGTTATGATATAGTATAGGTTAGAATAACCAGTGCATGAGGTTCGAGAATCGAAAGTTGGTGGATTAGCAAGTAGGTCCGCTTATATGGACATTGTCCGTAAAAGCGAACCATAAGCTAATAGGTCCGCTTATATGGACATTGTCCATAAAAGCGAACCAGAAGCTAATAGGTCCGCTCATATGGACGTCCATATAAGCGAACCTGTATCCACTATATATAGGTGCACTTGTTGTTTATTTGGTAAGGGTTCTGAAAATTGTAACGAAGTGCTGCCAGATTGCTTTCAGGTTGTAAACGTTGTTAAATCAATCAAAGAAGCATTATAATTAGTTTGAGCATCTGTATCTTTGATTCCGCCTTTGATACAGAGAAAAGACTCTTCTGATTGACTCGTTTGGGTTCAACAACGATCCTACAAGTGGTATCAGAGCTCAGGAGAAAGAGTTTAGCTCAATTGGATTTGTTTTCTGTCTTCTACACCTTCTTTTTCGATCTAGACAAGTTTCCACGGTTAAAATCGGCAAAATTTTTCACAGAATGTGTATTAGTGGATAATAACAAACCCTTGAAAGTTTCATGTCAAAATTCAATCTAAAAATGGACAAAATAACCTTCGGATGTGGTACCGCTTATGTGGACATTGTATAGGTTCGTTTTTACAGACACATAGGTCCGCTCGTGTGACAATAGTTTCGCTCAAAAATACCTAGATCCGCTCCAGAGGTCCGTTTTTTGAGTCACATTCTGAGTAGATCCGCTCAAAAAAGTTAGATCCGCTTGAACGAACAAGCTAGATCCGCTCGAACGTACATTTTAGGTCCGCTTATTCGAACTTATAGATCCGCTTATCTGGACATAGTCTGGTCCGCTTATTTGTCATCAAAGGTTCCGCTTATTCAGCTCAACAAGGTCCGCTTATTAGTCTAATAGGAGATCCGCTTATTCGGTCCAATAGGAGATCCGCTCATTCGGTCAAGTTGGTGGTCCGCTCATTTGTCCAATCCAAGATAGTTTCGCTTATCTGTGCAACCAGTTTCGCTCATTTGTCACTACATGCTTTCACTTATTTGGACATCAGTTGGTTTTGCTTATTAGTCATCAAAGGCTTTCGCTTTTGTGTCACAAAGGAACCTGATATCGCTCAGACAGTCATCATTTTGTTTGAAAATTTAAAGTTGCATGTGATCAAAATCAACGGCCGAATGATATTGTAACACATTGAAAGTTGTCAGAATTCTCATGTGAAGATAGCATTGAAATTCAAAATTCAAAAGATTAGCATGTGATGTAGTAATTGATTGTTGCATGTGAATACTGCATGAAAAGTTGATTTCTTTGAAGTCTTCTAAAAACAAAGATCCAATTAGAATTGGTTATCAGCTCACGTGACATTGTTTGTTGGCCACAATTAAATCAATTAAAAGAGTATTTGTCAAATTGACGGCCCAAGTTGCACATTGTTGTTTTCAAAATTTGTAGAGCCCATGTGAATAATCTGATGTAATAATTGAAGCGGCCCTCTAATATTTGAAGGCTTCGAGTTTTTGTCGACCACATTTAACAAAGTTTATATCTCATTGATAGTTTGATTTTTGTTGACCCACCCGATCGGGTCACATTTCGATTCATTTGTTTGATATTGATTAAACTCATTGTGTTTGTTAATCTTTCAGGTAATTCAAGAATTTCAAGTCATGTCGAATGTTGATCCTGATAGATATTGGAAAGCAGATTATGCAAGATGGGAAATTGGAAAATTAAATGAACCATTCAAAGAAGCCCAGAGAGCAAAAAGATGGAATGAAGAGTTGGAATGTTACATGGATCCACGGGGTAATCCAGTTGTTGACCCATCAAAAGTGGATTTCGAAGCTGTAACAAATTTGGTTCCAAGGCAGGCTACTTTCAACACACGAAGATTATCTGATAAAGCATATCTGCCTGATTTGGAGAAGAAGATAAGAGAGGTTTGTGAAGCAAGTCTACCGAAGGTGGTAGAAATGAAGAAGCGAAAAGAAGAAGAATTGAAGAAGATGATTGAAGAAGTAAAGAATGTTGTGAAGATTGCTGCTGAAGAAGATCAGAAAGCTGAAGAAACGCAGAAGAATGAAGAAGCTCGGAAAGAAGAAAAGGAGGAAGATCAGAAAGTTGAGTCAGAAGAGGTGCTGAATAAGACTGAGGTTAGAAAATCTTCTGATCTATCGAATGTGGAATTGGTTGATGAAAAAGAAAACAAGTGCAGGAATTGCATAGAAATGTGCAAAGCCTGTACTAAAAAAGATGACATCATAAAAACAAAAGATAATGACATAGTTAAACTTGAAAATGGTTTCATAACAAAATGTAAAGATATGATTGAAAAAGAAGAAATTTTGAAACTAAAGGTTGAAAAGCTGACACAGAAGTGTCAAGATCTTGAAAAAGATAATGATGTTTATAGACAACTGTGTTCAGCAAAATGTGTCGATTGTGTTGAAAAAGAATCTAAATTTCAAGATTTACAAAAACAGTATGATTCTTTAAAGTGGTCGAGTCAGAGAGTACAAGAAGCTTATGATACTTTGAAAAGCCAAGTCAAAAGTTTTGATCAAAGATTGTCAGAAACTTTAGTCACTAAAGAAATGTATGAAAGAAAGTTTAAAGAAAAGAAAATTGAATTGAACAAGTGTGTTGATGAAATTGCAAATCTTAAACAAGTTTTGGCTTAAAAAGAAAAGGTTGTTACCAAACTTCAAAGTTATCATAACTCTTCGTACATTCTCGAACGCATTTTCAACATCACACCAGATGACAAAGATACTGAAAATTGCAAAAAGGGTATTGGTTCAGAATTTCATCAGGTACCACCACCATTGAGAAACAATTATACTTTTTATGATGAGGAAAAGGTGGCAAAGGGTTTGAACATAGCTGACCAGTTACCTGAAAGTATCGATGTGACTTACTCCAAATCTGATGATGCTAATGATTCAGAGGTGGTAAGTAAGGTTGTTGAAAGCGTTTTGAAAGATGAGTCAACAAAAGATAAGTCTGAATCACAGGATGAAGATGAAGGAAATCTTTATGATGGTTATCTGAAAAACACAAAATCCGAGAAAAATTTGAATGATGACTCAAAAGGATTGGTTTATACCATGATTGGATCGGACAAATTATTCTTAGATGTTGTATTCCCGATTCAGAATGTGATTTCAGAAAAGGTTGATAAAGTTTTTAAAATGGTTGAGATTGAGAAGTCTGAGATTCCAAAGTTTGCTGGTAAAGGTCATAAATCTTTTTATAACAAACCTGGTTTTAAGAAGAAAAACATGAAGGCTGGTTTGGGTTATAAAAAGAAACGGAATTGGAATCAAAGTAAAATACCAAATTTGCAACAAAAGATGAATTTTGTTCAAGGGAAAAGCATAAAAGAAGAGGAAAAACTCAAATTTGGACAACAGTCTAATGAGGAGTTTGATGCTATGAAAAAGAAACAACAACAGGCCAAGGACGTTTCAAAGAAAGTGTGTTTTAAATGTGATCAGATTGGACATGTTGCACGAAAGTGTCCAAATCCAAAGCCTGTTGATGTTGAAAAACATAAATCTGAGGATGTGAAACAAAGGTCAACCAGATTTGATTCGAAACAAACTTGGAGGTATAATACAAACAAGTTTGCTTCAAATCAAAATTGGAAATCAAACCCGAACAGGTTCGATTCAAGACAGACCTGGAATTCTCACACACCCAGATTGAGAACAACACAAAGTTGGAGAACATATGTTGATATGACAAAACCTCAAGAGTTTTGGAAACCTAAAAATGTTATTCAAAATCAAAAGGTTCAAAAAGAGACAAACTTTTACAAAAGAGGTACTCCGGAAGGTCAAGTGTGGAGTGCTAAGAAACAAGTGACGTTGGAAAAAGATGAGAAAATTGAAGTCAACACTGAAAAAGTTTTAAATGACAAAGAGTTTCCAAAATTGAATGAAAATTATTGTGTTGAAATGCCTAAGGTCCAACAGACCTGGGCTAAATTGTTCAAATGATTAATAAAGTTTGAATGTGCAGGTGCTCAACGAAGCTGAAGATTGTGAGAATGGTAGTTGGAGCAGCCTGGCACAGGAAGAGGTTGCAGGACCCTGGTTTGGTTGAACAGGGAGTTTAGTTTGAGTGATGTTTGTACATAAATAAACAATATTTTCAAAATCCTAAAAAATTGAAAAATTAAAAACCAAAAATATGTTTTTAGTTTGTTAAAATTTGAAAAAAAAATATGTTGTTTTTAATATTGTTTTGTATGTATGTTGATTGAATACGCCGAAACCCTCACGGCTGAACAAACATGATTACTTTCATCAGATTGAAAAACGGTTTTCAAACTGTTAAGATCAATGTGTTGTAAATCATGGGGGTATGTATATTTTTTGCAAATCAGAGCACTTGAAGCAGAAAATGGATGGCGAGACAAAGCTATCAGTATTGGTTGTCAAATTTTCTTTATATGTTTCTGCATTTTAGGGGGAGATATATTGTTGTTAGAAAATACAAAAACATTTGAAAAATTTGAAAAAGCCAAAAACATGATAAAATTCAAAAATTGAGTTTTGCGTAAAAAGAGGAAATGATAGTACATCAGTAGACAGTTACAGTACGCTAAAGAATTGGAAAGTCAAAATGTGTTAAACGATCTCACCGTGGATGTGTCGGTAGATTTTTATACATTTAGTAAACTTTTTCGGGATATAAACCTAAATTCAAACACTTGCTTATTTCGTGGGGAACACTACTTGGATATATAGGTAACCCCTGAAATCTTGTTTGAAAGGTCTCATAATCTGATATACTAGGTTTTTATACTCAGTGATATCTGGGGTATTATTCCGGGACTTCTGCTGAATGGAAGTTCTGACCTAGTCCTCGAATAATACTTTCCGCAAATGCTTGAAACACAACATCACCCTCAGCATATATGATAAGACAATAAAATTGCTTAGCAATGCTGTTGTAAAAAAGATCCTCTAAAGGGGACACACCCAAGTTGAGTCATGATCTCTCTGCTGAACGGTAGTTCTGACCTGAGCTCTCATGATTCTTCATAATTTATTAACCCCTTACAGATATCATTTGTGTTATAATTGCCTGTAAGACTGAATATTGGGATCTGGATACGGGAGTATATTCAAGAGGTGGGACACATAAATGGGTTTAAGTTCTTAAAATACATAATTCGTATCCTGAATCAGTTGAAATTTGTATAAAAATTTAAGTGGATCAGTATATCGACAATCTAAGTGAATTGTTTAATTCTTACTGTGAAATTAAGCTCAACGGTACTTGTGACTTGTCAAAAACTGATATGATCCTCTAATGCATACTCAAACAAAAATAATGTCTGTAAATATGTTTGTACATATTTCTTTACTGCTTTATATTTTCAGAAAATACAAAAAGATTTTGATTTCTGCTTTATTTTCGACAACCGATGTCTGAGTGCCGAGTTTCAAAATCTAAGTAAGCTGATCGTGTTTCTGAAAATAAAACAAGTTCATTCATTTGAAACTTGAAGTTTTAAAATAAAAAATTCAAAAACAGTTTGTGATATCTCCAAGGTCATTAAGTTGGACTTGGATGATTAACTGTGGGGGAGTTGGATGCTTATATTGTTATAAGTGTTAGTTTCCGATACGATTCGATGAAACTGCCAAATTTATGAGAAGTGATTTTGAGGAGATTGGATTGTTAAATTACAATATCTGAAAGTTTAAAATGTTGTTACTTATAGTTGTATGAGTGATTGCAGGAAAAGTCCAGACTACGATCCCGAAAGCTGAGTCTAAGGGGGAGTCTGAAGACTAGCTGAAAGTTAGGAGGAGCTTGTAGCTGGAAAGCTAGGTGTCGATCCCTAAAAGCATGGAAGCTTGACGAAAGGGGGAGCCTGCTAATGTTAAAGCTGTTGATGATAGAACCAGTGATGAGATTCTGGTGTAAAAGTCAAAGAGAGAAGCTGATCAAGAGAGTGATGGATGCTTACAATGTTACAATCTGAGTGAGGATGCAGAATGATCAAGACTGAAGAAGGTGTCATAACAGAGAATAGTCATTGAAGACTTCGTCAATATCCGAGGGGGAGTCTGTTAGTGCATTACGTCTATTGACTTCGTCTTGTATCATGTTATGATATAGTATAGGTTAGAATAACCAGTGCATGAGGTTCGAGAATCGAAAGTTGGTGGATTAGCAAGTAGGTCCGCTTATATGGACATTGTCCATAAAAGCGAACCATAAGCTAATAGGTCCACTCATATGGACGTCCATATAAGCGAACCTGTCTCCACTATATATAGGTGCAGTTGTTGTTCATTTGGTAAGGGTTCTGAAAATTGTAACGAAGTGCTGCCAGATTGCTTTCAGGTTGTAAACGTTGTTAAATCAATCAAAGAAGCATTATAATTAGTTTGAGCATCTGTATCTTTGATTCCGCCTTTGATACATAGAAAAGACTCTTCTGATTGACTCGTTTGGGTTCAACAATGATCCTACATATATATATATATATATATAGAGAGAGAAACGGGTTCAGGAGAAAACGGCAAAGAGTGTGAGAACGCATCCTGGCCCAACACATGACGCGGGGAATGATCAGGGTCCGAGGGTTTTTTTGTCTTTTTAGTATTCTTCTCCTTTCACCATTTTCGTGTTTGACATGCTGCTTTATTTTTTGCGTGCAAGATAATTTTGGCATTATCTAGAATTATTAATTATTTGGCGTTTTACTGTTTTTCTCAGATTTCTTCTCGTTGAATTAATTCTTTTTTGTGTCACATAGTTAATTTTTTGGCGTTATGGCTTTTTCCATGTCATTTTTTGGCGTTTTGTATCTTTTTGTTAATAATTGATTACCATAGATTACTATTTTATAAAATTACAATAACACGAAATCAAAATAAACTAATAGTCTTCCGTAGGTGGGATTACATCAGAGATGTACACATCGCTTTGTTCATCACTTTCTTCAGATTCTTCATCATCAAATTTCATTTTTGCGTATAACGCCATTAGCTCGTCCCTTCTTTGCTGCAGCCTATTCTTGAATATCATTGCATCCTTGGATTTTGGATCGTTTGAAGGTGCTAAATCACAGAGTTGTTCAATGATAGATAGCAACCCTGTCTTCAACATTTCTTCCATTGGCCTTGAATATTGCACCACATTTTTATAAGTCAATTCAAGTGTTCATTCTTCCCCATGCAATACCCAACAGCTAAGTTTTGGTATAGGAGTATCGTCAATATCATCATCATCTTCATCATCTTCTGCCATAAATTTTCTCTTCAGTTTTTTTATTATAGTTCTGGTTCTTTCACAATCGTTGTCCATTGGAACCCCAAGGGCCAGGATATCCTTCTGAACCTTTTCATTCATTCCAAGCATGGCTTTGATTCTCCTTACCTTTACCCTTCTCCTATCAGAGAACTTTATGATGAATCGTTTCTCTTCCTTTTCAAACCTCCATGACCTTAGCCATTTTTAACTTTTTGGCGTTTTGGACAATATGTGGCGTTTAGTCAAATTTTTTGGCGTGTTTGAGCTTGTGTTCTCATGGTCTTCTTTTATATTGACTTTTTTTTCCGGTGCATGACAGGTAATTATGGCGTTTTGAAAAAGATAAATAAATATAATACATGTTAGTAATTATGTTTTCCGTCGTTTCATTTTACTATTTTTTGCAGTTTACCGTGTTTTGTTTTCAGACTCAACTGTTTTTATGGTGTAACACATCAAATCTTGACGGCTTTAATTATGGCGTTTTGTTTTCAATGGCGGTTAGATAACGATTGGACTTCTTTTGTTTTATATTCTTTGCACATTGTTTCACGCTTTTTTTTATAATAGTAGTTGTTCAAAGTAATTTTATTATATTTTGGTAGTTTTTTGGGGGCGTTTTTTTATGGCATGATGGCGTTTTACAAGCATTTGCTCATTTTGGCGTTTTATTATATTTTTCATTATAGTATTAATATTCTTTTTTTGTTTATTAACTGAAATTACAAAACAAATAACAGATAAATAAAATTAAAAAAAAAACAAAGTAGAAGCAATTTATGATTTTAAATCTTCAGCGTCATCAGTCCCTTTTTTCTTATGAAACTACAAGAACTGTGACAAATAAATGGCGTTTTGGGTTTGGCGTTGTTTATTTTCTTTGTTCATGTGTTGAAGTGTCTTTGTGGATGTTGGAGACATAGATCGACCCCGTGTGGGTGGATGCTATCTGCCTGTCGTCTTCATTATAATCATCAAGGCCAAAGTAGTATTTACACTGGTATAGCCTCAGCCATAGCATGCAAATGTTGCTTTTGGTTCAACCACCCAGTCTGCACCTCAAAATGTTCCATCCTCACCTTCAGTGGAACATATGACGTTCTTGACTAAGTCGCTACTTTGATACAAAACAGAAAAAAATAATGTTTTTAAAACACAACTGTATGAATTCAAAACTTGTTCGAATTCATAGCAGAATATGTTTGTGATTCTACACGAACGGTGTTTTAAAAATTTATTTTAAGATTGTAGGAATCCGTTCATGCAAAATAAATAAAATTCTTTTATTTAACTTGAATTACAATACAGTGGAAGGAAAGCAATAAGAACTAAACTATTACAACTGAAAAACTGGAAAAACAAGAACATAATTACAAAAAGAATTGAAGTTCTTAGCTGAGGATCGTGTTAGACAGGGGTCCCTTAAAACAAATTTCGAGTCTCCCAGGAGAACTCGTTTGTTTCCAGGATACAACAGCCGTAACAATTATGCTGCCGGACTTGACGCAACCCGAAGGTGTACCTTGCTGCTTGAAGAAGAAGATAAGAATTCAGGAGAGAATATTGTATCAGAACTGTATATTTCGGTGTGTCTACTTCTGCAGTAGGGTTCTCCTATTTATACTGCAGGTCTGAAGTCGAAACTGAAAAAGAATTAAATGGGAGAATTAAATTGCATTAAACGTCTTCAATGCACTTTAATTCGTTATTTAATTCTCAGTCAAAACCGTTGACTCATCAGTTTCAAATGCTGAAATGTAACTGCACTGTCATTAATTGATGGCCGCTTCTGAGCGCGTGCACACACAACACACTGGTGCGCGCGCCCTTCTGACCCATGCGTGCGCAGGTCTTGCACAGTCATGCGCGCGTGCGCCATTTTGGCTCAATTCCATGCGCTTGTGCGCCACGTTACCTGAGAGCCTAAACGAGCACGCCACACAGTCGCGCCGTATTGGCTCACTTTGGTGCGCCGCGCACGTCACATCAGTGCCCATGCTCCATGTACGAGTGCGCGCCACCCTGCCACGTGTACTCGCTCGGGGACGCGCAAGACTGCCACGTCATGCGCAACTGCGCGCACGCGCACGAGTACCTGCATGCCACGTCACCAACCACCTGGTTCTTGCAGCCCCTTGTGCTCCACCACGCGCACGCGGTCAAAAATACAAAGGCGACTCTCAAGCGGCGTGTCACACCCCGACCGCGTTAAAACAACGAAACCGCGACGGAAACGTCGGGGAGTGTTGCAAAAGAATCATCATTTCACAACCATGGTAATCAAAAGTTTTGTTTTATTGATTCATTAAGTAATTTACATTGTCTTAAAACAAACAAACAAGTTACATATTGTCTATTATTGTTATTATGTCACTAAGGCCTCGTCCAGATCCTATGTGAACATGCATCCTATCAATCAACATCAAGCAACACCACCTGAAACATATGTAAAAACAAAATATGCAAAGAAATGTTGGCGAGCACATAGGTTTTATGAGAGTATCGGATTCATGGCTTGTTTACATATTGCAATACCTTATTAGACTACAAGAGTCAAAAGTTACAAACCTTGTTTTGAAAAGTATATAGTATTGAAACATAATTAACCAACTCAAAATCAAGTTGGTTATAGTTTATAAAATCTCGTAGCCATGATTCTTAACCCCAAAACATTTGTTTTTAGTAAACCAAATCGTAAAACATCTCGTAAAAATTTGTTAATAAAACTCGTATGGTTTATATCATTTAGAAAACCTCGTTGTGTGACATCGTTTCAAAATCGTTTCCCAAGTGAACTAAATAATGACACAGAATGTAATATGATATAAGCACTTATATATAAGATGTACCAGCGGCGTATCTACCATGCTTTTATCATGCTACACCCGTCCCATTATCTAATCACAACCCAAAACCAATCGTTTGTTCAAATCGTTTATCTCGTTTAACTCGTTTCAAATCGTTTAACTCGTCCCAAAATCATTCTCGTTTTAATTGTGAAACTACTTTTGGTCGTCTCGCTAATAACATTCAAACCTTCGTGACTCGACTATCTCGAAACTCGTATTAACAAACCACCAAAGGGTAAGTTAACAATCACAGATTCGGTCATTACCTACATAACCCCCACACATAACCATGGGTGTAGTCTGATAACGGGATTTGTCAGATCCTATGGTACCATAACCTAATACTGGTCGGCTTGATCAATGCTAATGAATGTTATTCGTTATGTAAATACGTCCAACAAGTTCGTTTACATTATCGAAATCGTTATTAATTTAATATAAACCATGTTAATCGTTTTTGAAACCATCGTTTAAACCTCGAAATCATTTAACACATATGAATCACCCCAAAACAATTGAAAACAGTAAAATAGGGGAACTACGTACTCACATTGAATTGAAAATATCCTTGATCTAAAGAACTCAACAAGCTCAGGCAAACCAAGGAAATTCAAGTAGCACCTAGTAATCGAATCACTAGTAAATAAATCGACACCTAAATCAGAAGATCGGATAGAATGAGGTCTTGTAAACCAAATGAGTGTTGGAACTCATGTGATATGGTTTAACAAAGCCTACATTCTAAATCAGAACCTATCCTAAGTGCTTTCGACCCGTTTCGACCCATTAAGGTGGCTTACGCTACTTTAACGCGTCGTTCGCGCAAACGCGCGTTCGAGACGTCTAACTAGTCCTATGACAAGTATTATATGCCCTAACATGTTTAATTATGTTGCATAATAAGTTTAAGTGACAAAAGTTAGGTTACATATGCTTAAAATCCAATTATGCATGAAAAAGGGCATTTTGGTCATTTACCTAAGGCATATAAACTACCTATCATACAACTACTTAAACTATGTGACCATAAGGTATAACCTCGGAAAGTTATTCCCTATACAACTATGGTCACTAAACATGCTTGGTCGGATCCTAATGATCGACCAAACGGGTCGAGTTTGAAAGTCTAAGCGGTGGTTTAGACCGCTTGACTTACGACTCTAAACAAGCACTAAACTAAATGTGACGAGCTAAACATGTTGGAACATGCTTAACTAAGTTAGAAAACAGGTTTTGATATCAAAACAAAGTGTTTTGATACCCAAGAGTAGTTTGGTTGCAAAATACGCATAAATATGTATTTTGACCGAAACTACGACTCGTCACTACGCCTAGTCAACGTGGTAATCAGTAGGTATAGTCACAAGGGACTATAACCATCGTGATTACGCTCATGCTGCAAAGTTCAAACGAACTTTGTGTTGACCAACTCGTGGTCAAAGCAGAAAGTCAAACACTGTTTGACTTTCACGCTCGGAAAGCAATAAAAGCACGAAAGAAGCTTACAAAGGGTCCAAGCTAGGGAGAACTTGATCTATAACACTCAGGTATGAAGCAAAGGCTTCAACTTAGAGCATTAAAATGATCAAGGGTGCAAAAAAATGAAAGAGGGCATGGCTATTTATACTTTTCGGTTAACCGTTAAGATCGTTTCTTGCTAAAGAGGAAATGATCTAGGCCATCCATGTGGGCAAATGGTATTGTAATACAAGGGGCATCCTAAAAACCATCAAAACTTGCCCAAAGTATCCCAAATCAGCTGCCAAAACCATCAAAAACCAGCCCAAATAACCAGGTGCAATGTTTCTGTCTGGCAGGCTCTCGCGCCCCGCATAAGACACAGCTTAATCTTACGCTGCATGCCTAGTAATGTTTGACAGAATTGCAATTTTGGTCCCTGCACTTGAGAAACTTGCATTTTGATGCATATTTGACACGTTTAAGCCCCGTTAACCTCATTTCAAGGCTCTAAAGTGAAGTTAAAGTATAGAGAACTTAAAATCTACTCAAAAACATCTCAGATGTCGGTTCGTTTGGTCGTACGGTTGCGTTATTCGATTAATTACGATGGAAGTCGTAACGAACGCAAAAACGATCCAAATTAAGCGACGAATGGAATTTTATCACGCCAATCACTAAAATAAAATATTTTAATGATTACATAAATTTTTGTATGTCCGGATATATTCAGAACGTAAGATATGCGCGAAAATGCAAACTTATGCACTTTTTGACGCTTTTAGTCCCTATTGATCAAATAAGTTTATTTTAGCATACCGAACCCCTCAAAGCCTATTTCTAAGCTATGTAAAGGATATTTAGGGTATGTTTAACTTATGATCAAGTTCTGGAATGTTCGTTACTATACAAATCGGAATAGTTTCGCAGTTTGACACAAATAGTCCCTACGATCGAACAAACTTGATTTTGACACACCAAAGCATCCATAACTTATTTCTAAGTTATGTGAAGGTTATTTAAGGTATGTTAAGCCTATGTCACTATTCCGGAGTGTTTGTCGCATTAAACTGATTACGTTCGCGCATCAGTTTGTGTATAACTTTCCAGAAAGCAATTTAAAGCTTGAAATCGAAATCGAATCAAATCGTAAAATCATCAAACACAAATACACACATAATAACACCAAAACACAATTTTTTATTGATAATTGACATTGTTTTACATTGTACATCAATTACAGAGCACAGTTGTCACAGTCTCCCCTACTTTAGGAAATTTCGTCCCGAAATTTTAACTAGAGGAAACTTGTGAGAACAATTGCGGATATTTCTCCTTCATTTGGTCCTCACGTTCCCAAGTAAACTCTGGGTCACGTTTGGATTCCAAGCGAACCTTGACCAATCGAATCCGTTTGTTCTTCAACTGTTTGACTGCACGGTCCGTTATCTCCACAGGTTTCTCGACAAAGTGCATCGTTTCATCAACTTGAATTTCTTCGAGTGGAATGTGAAGATCTGCGTCAGCTAAACACTTTTGCAAATTGGACACGTGGAAAGTCGGATGAATATTTCCAAGCTCTGGAGGTAGCTCTAGTCGATAGGCAACCTTTCCAACTCTTTCAACAATCTTAAATGGTCCAACATATCGAGGTGAAAGTTTTCCTTTCTTTCCAAATCTCACCACTCCCTTCCAAGGTGACACCTTGAGTAGGATGTGACACCCGGCCTCTCAGGCCGTACCGGACATTAGTAATCTGTATAGTAGACATGTAACATTAATATTTGTGACTAAATGTGATGTTAATATATGATATTTGATGTGTTGATAAATTTAGATGTGTATAAAAATTATGTTGGCAACGATAAAACTAACGCTTATCGCGTAACGTTTAAAATGCGAAACGAACGTCGGTGACCACCCGATCAGTGTTAAAATCCTAAAAATAGTCTGTTATGATTTGAATAATAATTTTTAATCATATCCGTGTGGAAAAAATAATTCAAAAAATTGAGAAACTCTATTTTTCGAGTTTGAGCGCGTACCGCGCGATACTGCACGAATTAAACAAAATACCATCAACGCAGCCAATCAAGGCAACTGGTAATTAATTCAGTAATAATGTTGAGTGATTATTTTTATAGAATGATAAAAATAATTTAAAACGCACTAAAACGGGATTAAAACACTAGATAAAATACCCGGTATTCAGTAAAATACCTGTCTTTGAACTAGTATGCATGTAATATATGTATGTATGTATATATTTCGTGAGAGAGGAGATGTGTGGCGGCAATGTGGGCTGCCCACATTCTCTTGAACTTTGCAATTTGACACTTGTAAACACTAGGAAGAAAGGTGGTGATGATTACATGCTTCCATACTCCATCATATTTCCAAGAAACCAAATTTAAAATTCACTCTCTCTCTTCCTCATACCAAGCTCAGCCGAACACCCCTTACCACACAACCATTTCATTTTCAAAAATCAAATCTTGAATAATCATGTCCATTTCAAGGTGATTTCAAGCTTTCAAGAAGGTTTAGAAGTGATTTCAAGGAGATTGGAACAAGAACAAGGCTTCACATCATCATAAATCTTAAAACCCACTAAGAATCTTGAAGGTATAACATATTTTCTTTTCAAATCTTGCTTTTGATTCATGGTGAGGAAGATGATAGTGAAAGTTTCTCTTGTTCTTGAATCTAAACATAAACTTGAAAATTTCAAACAAATGAGTTTTGAATAAAATAAAAAGGAGTGTATGCATGTATGTATATATCTCCGTAAATGTGTGTGTGTACATGTATATATTTTATTTTTAGTTTTGAAGAAAAGATCTTGATTTATTTGATTTCTTGAAAAGTAAGATGATTAAAGTAAGGGTTAGTTATCATATAAGAATGTTCTAAAAATGGTCTTGTGATTTATGATGAATAAGATGAAAAATGAAATTTTGGAAGTATGTGTATATATGTGTGTGCCGTATATATGTATATATATATGTATGCATGTAGGTCAAAATTGTTGTGTAATCATAAAAGTGGAAGATCTAAGTATGAATGAACATGGATGATTGAAAGACTAAAGTGTTATGTATAATATTTGGAAGAATAGGATGTTAGTAAGGTTTTGATATAATGAGATCTTATTTGATGATAAAGTTGTGATATGAACATGTTAGATGTGTATGCTTAGAAATGCATGATGATATATGATCTTAAAAAGATGATTTGAGTGTGATTGAGTGAAAATCAGTTATGAACAGATTATAAACAATAAAATGAAGTTATTTTAAAGTGTTTAGTGATTTATAACTTTGTCATAATGTTTGCTAGCTTTGCATGTGGTACTTGGTGCATACAAAGTTGTAAAATACGTGAAATCGCATGATTTATGTGACTTATATAAAACTGCACTAATATGATTATAAACACTATTTTAATCAGTAAATAACATGTATTGTGTTAAAATATCAAGTCGTTTCAAGTTGGGATGGTTATGGTAACGTTTAACGCAAAACTATGCGTTAAAACGGTCGAAAATCGGCTTTTCGGGTGATTTCTGTAAAACTGAATTAGATCAGTAAATAAACTGATATTTTTAGTTTAAAAATAACCATTTTAACTAATTTTAAGTTTACTTGGTGTTTGGTTGGTCATACGTGACTTTCGACGCCCGAAAACATTACCGAATCGCTAACATATGCATTTTTCAATGAACATGAGTATGGGTGAATTTTGAGTGAATCTTATGTGATAAAATGTATTAAGTGATTTGAACATGTAAATGTGATTATACGTTAAGTTTTAATTCGATAGTGGGAAAATTAGACTATGCATGTATGCATGTACGTTTTGTGCGGTAGAAATGGTAAATTTGCGTTAAATGTGTGTAACTTGTTTGTCGAGCATGAAATTTAGTATATATGAGATGTTTTATGTATATTTGCTTTAAAAATAACAAAATAGTTAAGTTAGTAATGTTTCGCGTGTTTCGGTGTTAAATTATATGAACGTTTATGTATATATGTTACGACGCGCAAATCATAGATATATTACGTATAAACGGAAGAGTTAACGGATTTACACAATAATGGTCACCAATAAAACCGTTCAAAACGCAAAATCATAAAGATATATATATGGACTCATATATATATATATATATATATATATATATATATATATATATTAACACGCCAACATAATAAAAAATGACAACTTTTCGAGAAAATCTCAAAGTTATGTGATAATTCTAAGAAACGGAGAAACTTAGGACTTTTGTGTTGAATACGTATATTGATTTAGAATTGTTCCTATATTAGGACTATATAATAATCAATCTCTGGGATTGCGGTATTAAAATACGCACCCAAAGGTGAGTGTTTGTAACATCCCGATATTTCCAACCCTATATGAATTTACAAACAAATAACGGGATTTTCAAGCCACAAAATGATGCATGATTTCAGAGGCGACGTTCTTGATATGACTCAACTTGAAGGCTGATGTTATGTAAATAACAAAGTATAAATATTATTACTTTGGGAACAAGTTGTTTAATGAAAAAAAAAGTTGAAGGGCGTGGATGTAACTTTCAACTAAATCTTCATATAGACATTTTAAAAAACCCTAAAGCCGTAATCCTCATTCCGGCGGTTCGTGTGTGCGATGTAACAACCGGACGAGAGTAAGATTATTGGGAAGACGGGAAATCAAAGGTGATTAATGATG
The DNA here is from genome assembly GCA_030545235.1 of Helianthus tuberosus. Classification (NCBI taxonomy): domain Eukaryota; kingdom Viridiplantae; phylum Streptophyta; class Magnoliopsida; order Asterales; family Asteraceae; genus Helianthus; species Helianthus tuberosus. The sequence goes on from CM060393.1 coordinate 154,172,158, forward strand.
GTGGGTTTTGTGAAACACGATATGAGGTAAGATCTCAATGTGTATCGTTGTGTTTGGGTTTCGGTTGCGTGGAGTATGCGGGTTTTAGTTTTAGGTGGTTGATGATGACCGGAAGTGATGGTGGCGGTGGCGTCTAGCCGCGGAAGTGTTGATGATGGTGTTGGTGGTGAACGATGGTAATGACGGGATGGTGTCCGATGATGAAAGAGGATAGGTGGTGATGTACGGCGTTGATGCTGGATGCGGAAGGCGACGAAGAAATGGAGGTCCACGGTGGAAGTTCAAGGTGGTGTGGGTCTGATGGCTTGCTCTATGGTGGTAGTCGATCAGGGTTTTATGAGAATATTATGGCCATACGATGAAGATGATGATGAGGTGTGTGGTGCATGGTGGCTGCGGGTGTCGATGCTCGCTGATGATGAAGCAATCTAGCAGTGGTGATGAGGGGTTGTATTGGCGTGTAAGTTATCAGTGATGGGTTGGTGGATGATGATGTCTAATGTTGTATAGGTTCATGTATGTGTGTGGGTGTCATATATATTACAAGTGTGGGTGTGATATATATTACAAACAGAAGGATTATGGGAGTTCGTATGGTAGTGGGGTTAGGGTTATTAATAATATAGCTAGCATGCATCTCATATTACTTTCATGGGCATCATGTTCATTTTATGGGGAAACGAAATTGGTGGGAGCTAGCTAAGATTTTGGTTTACGAGCATGATTGTGTGTTATGATAATACATTCATTCATGGCAAATAAGAAACAATGGTGGGGTCACTGTATGGAACGAAGACTAAGTTATGATGATGATGCTTTTTGCGGTTCGCGTGTTTTATTGAGGTTTTGTTTGAGGATGCAGCTCGAGGCGCTTAGCTTCTGGGTTTGGAAACTTTGCAACCGGTGAGTTCTAATCCCTTTTTTTTCTTAAATATTTTTGGGGCTAGCATACATGCTTTTCACATGTTTTCATATGTGGTTACGAGTTTTATATGTTAATGAGTTTTGTGATTAAAACGTTTTATAAACGTTTTCCCCACGAACAATGTTTTTATACGACGTGGTGATTAATCGGGATTTATTAGTCCTGCATGGGCGAATGACATTTTATTTAGTGATGTCGAGGTCGTATAGGGATGAGGCGTGGTAGGTGTCGATATTAAAAGCTCGATTTGTGTCATGATAAATTTTAATTGGTAACTCTATCGTAGGTTCTGAACCTTAGTGGTAGCGGGAACGTGAAGGTAGTAGTTGTCAGGTAGTTAACGTGCGTTTAACCTTATATGTGTATCTATATGTTTTATGTGAATTAGCATCCTTGGGGTGCTTAATGCGGGTTACTTGTGATGGCGACGGTACCTTCGGGGTGGCGTCAGGTCATGAGATGCGGGTTACTTGTGATGGCGGCGTTACCTTTAGGGTGACGTCAGGTCACGAGATGCGGGTTATTTGTGATGGCGGCGTTACCTTCGGGGTGGCGCCAGGTCACGAGATGCGGGTTATTTGTGATGGCGGCGTTACTTTCGGGGTGGCGTCAGGTCACGAGAAATATCACTGAGATGTGTAGATGATTAGGCCTAGTGGCAATGAACCCTTCGGGGTATTATGCGGGTGACGGACTCTTCGGGGTCAAATTGGAAGAGACAAAACCCTGATGAGGGTGCCCTGACGAGGGCAAACAATGATAGCCTACGGGCAACAACTGATGTGTTAGGTTCACACCTTATGTGCTTATGTGTTTCACGTTAGTTAAATGGTGGGTAAATGATGATTATTTGTGTAGTTGACAAATGATGTTAAATGATGCGGGTGACAAATGATGTTCTATTAGGCAGTTATTGAGTGATGTTAAATTGTGTAGTTATCAGACGAGATCAAGTTATAGTTGAGTTTTTAGGACATTAATTGTTATGTCCTGGATACGAGTCGATGTTGTCCTTTGGTGTTTAAGTAATCTGATCAACATCAGAAAAAAAAAAGATTACTTGTGGGATGATTGGACCTAGGATATGGGTGGGGTTTTGGGTGACGAGTTAGAGTCATTAAAATGATGTTAACGTATTTTAATAAACATTGGTGATTTACAACGATGGTGTTTTGGTTTTTAAGTAAAGCATTAACGATGTGTTCAAAAATGCTTTTAACTTAAACTATTAAAACTCATTCAGCGTAGCTGACTTTTGCATGTATGTTAGATTGTCTTGCAAGTGTGTGATTCGAGTCGGGTTTGCTCTTGGCTAGCGGATGAGATTACTCGTGTTATGGTGGAAGGCATTCGGTTTGTTAATGACAAAAAAAACGGTTTTGTGTTTTAATAAATTGTGTACTATTTTAAATTGAAAATTTCCAATGTGTATATAAATAATGTGTTATTTTAATATAGTAGACTGTGATGTGACCCGACTGTAGGGTGCCCGGTTTAGGACCTTACAAGTTGGTATCCGAGCAGTAGTTTAAGAGAAATAGGCTTTCTAGGACGCCTAAACTTAAAATGTAATGGGACCAAAGTAACGAATGCCACCACGAGTAACCGCAAGCCGAGAGGTATGTTGACGTGTTGTTTTTATTAATTGGATTTCATTTGTGCTATGTGTTTTCATTATGTGGAAGGCACAACGTTAGTGTGACCATGTCGGGAAATGTTTAGAACGTCTATTGTGACACGGACAACCGATAACACTTGATCAACGTTGTTGGCGGTCTATTGTTACTTCAAATGTTCTTAATGATTACCCGGAATGAATCATGCAAATGTTTTGCCTTGGGTGGGTGGCTTGTCGCAAGTTGACGGTGGCATTATGCCTTTAGACGAGATTGCACTGTATTACCGCTTATTAATTAATAAATGAGTCGTTTACGAAATTTGCTGCATGTGTTTTGTGATTTAGTTGTTAGTGCATACGTTGTGGTTGATGTTGGATTAAGTGTAGTTGTAAGTGGCCATGTGGAAATGCTTGAATAACTTTATTTTGTATTAGCATAATCCTTGATGTGGTATAACGGTCATTGTCGATCACTTTATGTGAATAGACTAGTATAGACATAGCTTGTGATTTGTTTGTACTTATGGTCTTGAATGCGCTATGCACATCTATGATATCAAAGGTGATGTTATGGATTACTTTAGTGTACCCTATAGAAACTCTGAAGACGTGCCTATTCTGTGTAAGGTGTCGAGTACGTTCATTGGTACAACCCATGAAGGGTATGACCGCTTGAACTTTATACGAGTATATGTGGGAGATGGGTGGCGGGAACAACAAAATGAGATAAATGTATTTACCTAGGTTTAGAGTTTGAGTGTATGATGTAAGAGGGTGGTATGTAACAACCCTCAGTAAAACCGACATTCTCAACTATTTCCTACACCTTATTATATTTTAAATTGTTCCAATATGTCTTTAAAATACACCCATACGTGAAAACCGAGCCCGAAATACAATATAGCATTAAAATAAAATTTAAAAATCTGATTTTTAAGCTGAGGCGGGCCGCGTAGGACCCACCTCAACTTTCACGCGGGCGGTATCAAGGCTCAAAACTGACTTCGTTGATTTCTTAAGTTAAGGCGGGCCGCGTAAGACTTCGTTTAAGCTAACACGGGTCGCGTAAGATCAACAACGCAGCAACACCAGAGGCCGACACGTGTCGACATCGTGGTGAGTCTAGGCGATGACCCGGATCACCTAAACCCTACCCGGCTACGACGCGGGCCGCGTAAGCCCCCCCTTATCCTTTACGCGGGCCGCGTGAGACCCAATTTCAGCACCTACAAATAGAACGCATCAGATTTAATTTCAATTCGTTCACAAACGTTTCTGTATCTCAAATTCTGAAATATTAGGCATAGGAAGCTGGTATTATACCCCCTAATTAGCAAGGTTATGCCCTGTTGTAAGTATTATAACCCCAGTTTCGTAATAGATACGCTGCCCGATTGATTTAGGGTTCCGTAACAACTGTCGTGGTTCTGCCCGACATAGTTGTTGGAATGCCGTCTCGGGGAGGGTATCATTAATATTTTCAAAGGGTTATGATACTAACCAATGTACATTTGTATAAATTATAGATTATATCCAGGAAACCCTTACGCGAAGTCTAAGATAGCAAAGTGAGTTTATCCTCTTTTTGATAACCTTTTTGTAATATTTTACAAAACCTTAAATGTTTTACAATGTGATTAAGCGGTGATTGAGTCTTTGTAGTTCTTCAATTACTGCCGGTATGTTGGGGTTTTGTATACAAAATTTACTACACTGTGAGTAGTAAGTCGGGATGACATTACGTTACCATTGGACAATGAGTTAGCCAATGTGTAATATGACCCATAAGTCAGGTTTGACAGTACTAAAAGGAGTAATTGTGTAGAAATAAACAATGTGATCGCTCTCAATACTGTTTTAATTGATAAAATGTTTCTTGATTAAACTGGGATTCACTCACCAGTATTTCCCACTGACAAATGTTTTTTAAAACGCGTTTCAGGCAACACAATGTGACAGCCAATTAGTAAAAAGCCAGCTGAAGAGCACTGAAGGCTTGGGAAATATGTGGCTATAAAAGTTACCTAAAAGACGATGTTTTAAATTCAATAAAATAGGGTTTATCCCTATAAACGTATTGTAATAAGAAACTTGGGTTTTGCCCATGTGATTATAAATATTAAATATGGTGGTTTTTCTCTGATACACATTTCCTAACTACGGTCCTGATGTAATTTCCGCTGCCTAATTAACAAGCTGATACCACCAAAATTCTGAGTTCGTGTCCGCCCGTTCCCGGGGATCAGGGATCGGGGGTTGCGACAGAAGGTGGTATCAGAGCCTAGCCGCTGGTCTAAGCCAAAGAAGTGTTATGCTGACACTTAAAATTTAAATTTTGTGTTAGGAAATAAATTACGGAAATACGTGCATAACTGTATTTATTTGTTATGTGTTATTTGACTATTTGTTAGTTTACAGTATGAGTAATCAAGGACCCTCAGACATGTGTCGTCAGTTGTCTGATTCACCTAGGAGTGAAGGTACCTCTTCACAGCCTGCCCTTTCTGGGTATTCTGCTGATCAGGAAGAAGGGATGTTTGCTTTTAAAGCCCAGTCAGAAGAGCCATTCCATCATAAGAAACGAGGATGGTTCAGTAAGGAAGCTTTTGCACGTAGGAAAAGAATGCGAAAGTTGCAACAGCAAAGAGTTTTAGCAGCTGCTAAGCGAAAGACAGATGCCCATACACAGGATATGCTTAATAGAAGCCTAGCCAATTTCCATATCCTAGTCACAACTGCTGCTGACCCTAATCTAGAGCAAACAATAGCACCCCAACTACAATTGCAAATCCCTGACCAACCAATGGAGATAGAAAACCCTGAAAACCAGGTGGAGATACATGATTTCAACTCAGAGGAAATACCTAGGGTACCTGCACCAAACCCCCTAGACCCAAATTACGATCCCTGGTGGGATGACGTTAGGGACTATGTGCAACGTTACCCGATCCATGAAGACACACCTATACAGAACATAGGAGCCTATCCAGGTATGGACCCTTTAGATCCCTATTACCACGATGAATATATTAGGGAAATCTTAGAAGATCCTTACCGATTTCAGGAACTTTCACCCCCATATCAGGAACCCGCACCCCAGATTCCGAACCCAGTCCTAGAACCTGCACCCCCAATGAGTGCAGAAAACGTGCAAGAACTTAGGACTTTTGGGGAGGAAATTTTAGAAAGCAGTGAGAAAATGAGACAGGTGGGAGAGCTTCTCGTATGGAAATACGATGAGCGCAATATGGATTTTTGGATAAATCTATATCCATGATGTGATAGAGGAGATGGTAATAGTAATAATAATATAATAATAAAATAAAATAAAATATGTGTGTACGGATGCCTATTACTATTAGTGTGATTCTATTTCTGTTGGTATTGTAATTTCTATTTCAGTACTAGAATGTAATAGATGTATAATAGTATATGAAAATAGAGTAAAAGTCGCAATGATCGACGTTTTTGGCTAGATTGCGTATCATGTGATTAACTATATTAAATATTATCTTGTGATATTAATATGAGGTAAATGTTTAAAATTCAGATGGCCGATGAAGGAAATCAAGGAAATCTGAATAATGATAACCAGAGTAACATTAACGTGGTTAATGAGAATCCAAGCATCAATAACAATGGAAACCAAATGGATAATAGTGATGTTCAACACATAGTGGCACAAGGAATCATAGATGCCATGCCATTTATTATTCAAACTATTCAAGAAGCGAATAATAAAAGTAAACATAGCAGTAAGCGACCAATCGAACCAAAACACAACATAAACAATGGCCCTGTACTTCAAGTGCCCATTCCCAAAAGAAGAAGAACCATGCCTTATGGTTGTTCTTATAAGGAATTCTGGTCTTGTAAACCGATAGAGTTCTCGGGTAATGAAGAACCTATTGCAGCCTTACGCTGGATAGAAAAGACTGAGGCTGTTCTGAAAATAAGCAAGTTTGCTGAAGAAGACAAAATAATGTTTGCTTCTAATTTGTTTAAGAACTCAGCTTTAGAATGGTGGAACACTATCCTCCAGTCAAAAGGAAGTGATAGGATATACAATATGGAATGGGAAGAATTTAGGAACATGGTAGAAAGGAAATTCTGCCCTCCTAATGAAAAAGAACAAATAGCAAACAAATTCCTAAACCTTAGGATGAATGGAGTGGATAGTAAGGGGTACACCAAGTTATTCTTTGAATATGCTAGAATAGTACCAACCCTTGCATCACCAGAGCCAGTATTAATCTCCCGTTACATCTGGGGATTAATTGGAGAGATTAGACATGTAGTCAAGGCAGCTAGACCTCAAACCATAGAAGAAGCTGTAGAACTAACCAATACCTTGACAGATGAACTAGTCCGTACTAGAGAAGAAGACCAGAGGAAAAACCTAGCCCAAAGGCTTACCCAAGAATTCCGTTCTGGGAATTACAACCGTAGGAATATGGGTTCTACCTCTGCACCTTTTTGCAAGGTCTGCAAGAAAAAGCATTCAGGAAAATGCTCCACTCTTTGCAATTATTGCAAGATGCCAGGGCACAAGGAAGAAAATTGCAGGAAGAAATCTAGTAATGGATTATGCTACAACTGTGGAGAAAAAGGTCATATCAGGCCAAACTGTCCAAAACTAGCACCAGCTACAAACAACAAGAACACTAAAAATGCTAGAGCATTTGTTCTGACTGCAGATGAAGCCAATATGATCCCAGATGTCATAGCTGGTACGTTTTTAGTTAATGATGTTTTTGCTAAAGTATTATTTGACTCTGGTGCAAACCAAAGTTTTATTAATACATCATTTTGCAAATTTCTAAATCAGTCATTAACTAAACTACCACAAGAATGTTTAGTAGAGACAGCTAATGGAGAAACCGTTAGGATTTCTGAAATCTTGCAGGGAGCAAGAATAGAAATTTTAAATCAGAAATTTATTGCAAATCTTTATCCCATGAATCTGGCAGGATTTGATGTTGTTTTAGGAATGGATTGGTTAATAGCCAATAAAGCCAGTATTTTATGTGATCAAAAGTAAATTCAAGTAAATTCACCAAAAGGTAAAACGATCACAATAAAAGGAGATAAACCATCTAGATCCACAAAATTCATATCTGTGATAAAAACTGTAAGTTATATAAGAAAAGGTTTTATAGTGTATTTGTTTTCTATAATCACTAACACTAAAGGAAAGGATTTAAAGGATATTCCAGTAGTATCTCAGTTTTCAGATGTATTTCCAGAAGAATTGCCAGGGCAACCTCCAGATAGAGAAGTTGAATTCAGGATCCATTTGATACCAGGAACGGCACCGATTGCCAAAGCACCTTACCGTTTGGCACCCGCAGAAATGCAGGAACTGAAGAAACAATTAGACGAATTGTTAGAAAAAGGATTCATACAGCCAAGTTCATCGCCGTGGGGAGCACCAATCTTATTTGTTAAAAAGAAGGACGGATCAATGCGTATGTGCATTGACTACCATGAATTAAACAAGGTCACGATTAAGAACCTGTACCCATTACCAAGAATCGATGATCTGTTTGATCAACTGCAGGGAGCTCGATTTTTCTCAAAAATCGATTTAAGGTCAGGATATCATCAATTAAAGGTACAGGAAGAGGACATTCCTAAAACCGCATTTAGAACAAGGTATGGACATTATGAATTTACTTTCATGCCATTTGGTTTAACCAATGCCCCAGCTGCATTTATGGACATGATGACCCGAATATGTAAGCCATATTTGGATAAATTCATAATTGTTTTTATAGATGATATTCTCATATATTCTAAAAATAAGGAGGATCATGCAAAGCATTTGCACGCACTTTTAAGTCTATTAAGAAAAGAAAAGTTTTACGCTAAATTTTCAAAATGCGAGTTTTGGTTAGAACATGTACAATTTCTTGGACACCTAGTCAATCATGAAGGAATTCATGTAGATCCGACAAAAATCGAGGTGATTACTAAATGGAAAACCCCTGAGTCATCAACCGAGGTTAGAAGTTTCTTAGGACTAGTTGGTTATTATAGAAGATTTATTCGAGATTTTTCTAGAATAGTCATTCCCTTAACTAAGCTAACCTGTAAATCTGTTAAGTTTGAATGGGGATTAAAACAAGAAGAAGCATTTAGAATTCTTAAGCAAAGATTAACCCATACACCCATATTAGCTTTACCAGAAGGAACTAAAGACTTTGTTGTTTATTGTGATGCTTCTAAATTAGGTTATGGATGCGTGTTGATGCAACGCCAAAAGGTTATAGCTTACGCATCTAGACAACTTAAGAATCATGAAGAGAATTACTCAACCCATGATTTAGAGTTAGGAGCTATAATTTTTGCTCTTAAGATTTGGAGACATTACCTTTATGGTAGTAAGTTTACCATATTCACTGATCATAAAAGTTTAAGTTATATTTTCAAGAAAAAAGAGTTGAATATGAGACAAAGACGCTGGATGGAGATGCTCAGTGATTATGATTGTAATATCCAGTATCATGAAGGAAAAGCAAATGTAGTGGCAGATGCTTTAAGCCGAAAGTATCATGAAAAGCCAAAAAGGGTACGTTCTCTCAAATTAAATCTACAAGTAGATTTAAATGAGCAAATTAGAATAGCACAAGAATCAGTAATCAAGGATGATACTGAAAAATTAAAAGGTATGCTAAAAGAATTAGAACAAGGAACTGATGGAATTTGGAGATTCCATGAAAAGAGAATGTGGATACCTAAATTAGGAAACCTACGTCATCGTATATTAGAAGAAGCCCATAAGTCTAAATATACGATGCATCCAGGAAATGATAAGATGTATCAAGATTTAAGAAAGAATTTCTGGTGGATAGGAATGAAAAAGGACATAGCAGCCTATGTTTCTAAATGTTTAACCTGTTCTCAAGTTAAATCTGAACACCAGAAACCCTCAGGTTTGTTACAGCAATTAGAAATGCCAGTATGGAAATGGGAATTGATAACAATGGATTTTGTTACCAAACTACCCAAAACAAAGAAAGGAAATGGTACAATCTGGGAGATTGTAGATAGACTAACCAAGTCAGCCTATTTCTTACCAATGAAGGAAACTTTCAGTACGGAACAGCTAGCTAAGTTATATGTAAATGAAATTGTTTCTTTACATGGAATACCTTTATCAATTGTTTCTGATAGAGATAGCCGATTTACCTCTCATTTTTGGTCAAGTTTCCAAAAGACTATGGGAACCAAGTTAAAACTAAGCACAGCTTATCATCCTCAAACGGACGGACAAAGTGAAAGGACAATCCAGACAATGGAGGACATGCTTAGAGCTTGTGTAATTGATTTCGGAGGTAATTGGGACGATCACTTACCTTTAATAGAATTTTCTTATAATAATAGTTATCACACAAGTATCAATGCTGCACCATTCGAAGCACTTTATGGACGAAAATGCCGAACCCCAGTCTGTTGGGCAGAAATTGGGGAAAAGCAATTATCTGGACCCGAGATAGTGCAAGAAACAACTGACAAGATTATTCAAGTCAAGGAACGACTGAAAGCAGCACGTGATCGACAGAAGAGTTATGCGGATAACCGACGCAAGCCATTGGAATTTCAAACAGGAGATAAAGTATTATTAAAAGTCTCTCCTTGTGTTGGTGCATTCATCTGTCGTCTTCGTCTTATATCGAGTCTCAGTCTCGTTGCGGATCTGAAAGAGGATGATGTCACCATCTTTGATGATGACATCATAATAGTGAAGTCATCATTACATCACTTCATAAGAGACAAAAGCATTTATGTTAAGTAGTTGTTGATTTCGCTCAACATGTAATTCTGATTTCGCCCGTAATAGTTTAGTTTCTGATTTCGCTTCTAATATTAAATGTTGATTCCGCTCATGATGATAAGAGTAGCTAGGAGCGAAATCAGGAGGACTATATATAGGATTGTCTAGGAGCGAAATCACATAGTTCTAGGTGTTGTCTTCCGGTGAGCCACGAAGTGCTGCCGAAGTGTTGACTCGATTGTAAACGTAATTCAAATCAATAGAAGCAACAGTTTAAAGTGTATTATCACTGAATTGAATCTGATTTGTCTGTTTCCGCCGTTCAAATCAGTAAAAGCTCTTCTGATAGACTCGTTCAGGTCCGTATACGATCCTACAAGTGGTATCAGAGCTCAGGAAGAAGAGCTCTTGCCAATTCAGCTGCGTTTTCTGTTTTTCTACACCTTCTTTTCAAATTGAACATCATTTCACGGTTAAAATCGGATCAAATTTTCAGATTGTGTTCGGAATTGATAGTTAACAAAGCCTTGAAAGTTTCATGTCCAAATTCAAACTAAAACTGGTTATTTTTGTGATTTCGCTCATAATTGCTCGATTGATATGATGACGTCACAGTGATTCAACTCGGAAATAGATCTTGATTCCGCTCCAAATCGAGATTTCGTTGATTCCGCTCCTGAGTATATTGTTAATTCCGCTCCTGAGTATATTGTTAATCCTGCTCCTGAGTACAGTGTGATTCCGCTCCAAAGTATTATCTTGATTCCGCTCCAAATTATTTTGGTTGATTCCGCTCGAAATCTGACCTTTAGCTTGAATATTCATCGTTGAGTCTGCTTGAATATGTCTTAATTGCTTGAAAATTGCATTGTGTTGTGTGAAATGTAAAATGAAGTGATCATTTTGCATTGTGAAAGCATATTGAATACGAGAGTGTTAGTTTGCACTTTGTGATTGTATGTGATTCTTATAACTGGTTTGTGCAACTTTAAAGACAAAGGCATGTGGTAATATGAATTTGCATGTGAAAAGTAAAAAGAGATTGTCGGCCAATTTAAAAAAGGGTAATCAATTTGCATGTGAACATTATTAAAAGGTTGTCGACATATACATGTGATTGTCTAGTTATTGTATTCGATGCATGTGAAGTTTAAAAAGTTTTTCATGTGATTATTAACTAATGCTTGTTGGGTAAGTGGATTGTGAGGCCCAATAGAATTTTAGTTGATAATTGGGGTGTCAGCTATTAGAAAACATTGATACATTGATACTCAATATTCATCAGAATTTTATTGATTAATTGTGTTGTCAGGGAATAACATCATTTGATGTTAGCTCATTAATAAAAAAAAAACAAGTATTTCGGTCCAATCAGATTGTAGTGTGTTTAATACTTTTGTCGACACATGCGAATCATTCTTAGAGTCAAGTTGAGCAGCTACATGTGATTAATATTTTTGATTAATATTGTGTTTCATAGTTTTGGTCTAATCATAATTGAACAGTGTGATTTTAAAAATTGTTGGCCACTGTGTTAAGTGTTTGCAGCCCAGGTCAATAGTTCGACCCATGTGATTCATTGTTTGCGGCACATTGAAAGCCCAATTTGACGGTCCAATCTAGTTCATTTAGTATCAAACATTTCATACAAAGGTCAAGTTCACGAGAGTTTCGGTTGTCGGATCCATTTCACCAGCCCATGTGACTTGGATTAGTGTCAGATACACAAAGTTGGTTTCGGCTTATTCACTCAGTTTGCACGATTTGGAGTTTAGTCAGTCCGAGAGTCTTCGACACGAGTCCACAAATCTTCGACACGAGTCTTCGATTGATCTCATCTACACATTTTTACGTGTTCAGTTCATTTAAACTGATAGATTTGTTTGTTTGTTTCAGGTATTGTTTCACGAGGGGAACCAGTTCGTTTGAAGCTGCCTGTTTGTGAACCATGGAAAACGAGTTTTACAATGCTTTTGCTAGTCCGATGACTGTAGCTCAGAATACGATGCTTGAAAATGAGACGGGGACCACACAAAAACCACCAAAGCTCATGAATATTGAGGATTTCAGTGGATGGTCCGAACGATTTGAAAATTGGGTGCAAGCATATCATTTGGATGCTTGGGAACATAATGAAGTTCAATATGTTAGACCAGTTAAGAATGGTATGAAGGTTCCTATTAGAGATTTTGAAGATGATGAAAAAAAAGATTACAAAAATGAAAAATTGATGATTAGTCTGCTGCATCAATCCATTAAAGAAGACATTTTGATTCTACTTCAACACAATGGGAGTGCATATTCGATATGGGAAGAATTAGAACAAAAGTTTAATGGAAGTGATGAGATGCTCAAAAACAAAAAGTCGCTGTTAAAAAAAGAATTTGATCTATTTCGTGGGTTGAAAACTGAAAACACCAAACAGATCATTGAAAGATATTGCAATTTAGTGAAAAATATGAGCAGATTGAACATAAAAAGGTCAAAGAAGTTTCAACATTTGAGGTTAAAAAGGAAGCTGTTGCAGAAAAAGTATCAGAGAATTGTGAAAACTGTGAGACAATGAAGAAACAAAACAGTGATTTGATTCACAATATGAATAGGCTGAGAGAATCGTATAATGTCCTGAACAAAGCCATGAATAAATACAACGAGTCAAGCAATGAACAAGCTACATCCATGAAGACACTCAAAAGAGCATATATGAAACAGCTTGATGATGTCAACTTTTATACTAAAAAATGTGCTGAGCTTGAGTTAAAATTAGAAACACAGAGAATCGAAACTGAGAGAGTAAATAGGTTGTTACAAAGTTACTCATGTTCTAAATTTGTGGTTGACAGGATTTATCCAATCGTGGAAGAAATGAAGACGTTTGAAGAAGAAGATTCTGAAGAAAAGAAATTTGAAACAAAAGAAGATTTGGAAGTGAAAGATTCCGGTAAGAAACTAAGTGTTGATTATAGCAAGTGTCCACCTCCAATTGAAAATGGATATTCTCCACGAAATCCAAATTCAGAAAGAGTCAAAAAGGCAACAAATTTACAGTGGGAGTCGGAGTCTTCAGTCAATTTGCCAGAAAATATTGATGTGACGTTTACATCATCTGACACCGATCATGAGTCCGAGTTAATAAAAAAGGTGGTCGATCAGGTGTTGGATAAAGATGAAACTGAGGAGTCAAAGTTGGAGTCAAACTCAGAGTCAAAGTCAGAGTCAGAGTCTGGTTCTGAAAGTTCGAGTTCGACAGACAACAGTCCAAAGTCTACGGTTAAAAGGGTTTACAACAAAGAATTCCTGTTATCAAAATCTAATTTGAATGACGAAACGTTTAAAGTAGCATATACTTTGAATAATTCCGACAAATTATATTTTGATGAGGAATTTCCAATAAGAGGTGTAAAAACTGAGATGATAAAAATGTTTTCAAACTCATAGAAATTAACGTTTCTAAAATAAAAGATTTAAATCTTATTGATAAACCTAAAAGATACACCTCAAGAGTACAACAAAGATTAAACAAGAAAAAAGGTTACAGTTCTGGTTCTGGTTTTCACAAGAAACCAAACCCTAACCGTAATTTCAAAAAGAAAGGCCTTGGTTTTACTCCAACAGAAAAACAGAAAAATGAAAAATATGTTCGTGATTTTAAAGCAAAAATGACATGTGTTTCAGGAACTAGCTCTGAAGAGGAAGAAAAGAAAGAATTCCGGAGACAGTCAAATTGTGAGTTCCTTGCAAAGAAGCAAGATGACATGAAGAAGATGGCTGAGCAGAGGAAAGATACGAGAACCTGTTTCCAATGCAACACTGTTGGACATATTGCCAGAGATTGTTCCAAGGCAATACAATCAAAACAGGGAGTTTCTCGTAAACAGAAAGAGAAAGTGATTGAGTTTGAACCACCAATTGATCGAACCAAATTATTCAAAAACTCAAAATTTGAAATTGGTGAATGTTCAAACAAGTTTTACAACAAAAGAGCTAAATCTGACAACCAGAAATGGGTTGTTAAGAAGTCTGGAGGTAGTTCTAGCGATGATTCTGATAGGTCGAAATCAGAGGAGCTATCTTCTGGCGATGAATCTGATTCCACAAAATCAGATGAGCCACAGGTTGTTTCAAAAGGAGATAAATCAGTTCTGACTCTGGATGATGAAAATTTTCCATCACTTCGGACTGAAAACTATAAAAAGAAAATGGGTAAAGTTGAGATTTCAAACCAATTTTATGATGACAAAAAGGTTTTTGATGTTGAAAAGGCCTTTAACCCCACTGTGAAACATATTTTTGGTAAAATGATTGATCGAAAAGTCAAAGGGGTTAAAGAGTTTTATGAGAAAAAGACGAAGAAAGATAAAGTTGAACCATCCCTGGTTTGTGACTGGGATGGTACATATTATGAACAGTAAGTCTGTGGACTTGCCGGAGATCCCAAGTTTGTAATCGTGGATCAGGAATCGGCATCATTCTTGTTAAGTCTGTTTTTGTGAAATTTTTAATGATTGATGAAATGATTACAGGTGAAGGACTATGCCGGAACTCCCAAGTTGGTAAGTGTGGAGTAGGTATCGGCATTTATTTTGAAATTTACTTTGATAAGTTCATTGTACAAGTGATACAGAGGTTTGTTTTGACATAGTAATTACTCAAGGTCATTAATTTGAACTTGATGTGATTTTCATTCAAGTGGTTGAAAGTCATATGATGAACCATGCCCCTACAAGTGGTAAAAACAAACTTATTTTCCGGAAAAACCATTTGATTAAAAAAAACTTAAGTGTTTTGAAATCAATGGGAAAATAGTTTGTTGTGAGGGGGAGATCTGATTGTTTATGCCAAGTGGATGACGAATTGAAGCGATTTGATATCAGTTGTCACATTATTGTACAGTTTATTTTCAAATTTTCTAAATGTGTTTGCATTTTAGGGGGAGTAAGAAATTTTAGAAAATCCAAAAACATTTGAAAATTTAAAAAAGACAAAAACATGATAAAATTCAAAATGAGTTTTGTGTCAAAGAAGAGGAAATGATAGTACATCAGTGGACTATCACAACATGCTAAAGAAATGGAAAGTAAAAATGTGATAAACGGTCTCACTGATGATGTGCCAGTAGGTTTTTGCACATTTAGTAGATTGTGATGAGATATAAACCTAAATTTCAAACTTGCTTATATCGTGGGGAAACATCTCTCGGATATATGGGTAACCCCCGAAATCTTGTTTGAAAGATTCCTTTTTCTGATATACTAGGTTTTTATACTCAGTGATGTTTGGGGTATTATTCCGGGACTTCTGCTGAATGGAAGTTCTGACCTAGTCCTCGAATAATACTTTCCGCAATGCTTGAAACATAGCATCACCCTCAGCATATATCATAAGACAATAAAATTGCTTAGCAATGCTGTTGTAAAAAAGATCCTCTAAAGGGGACACACCCAAAAGTTGAGTCATGATCTCTCTGCTGAACGGTAGTTCTGACCTGAGCTCTCATGATTCTTCATAATTTATTAACCCCTTACAGATATCATTTGTGTTATAATTACCTGTAAGACTGAATATTGGGATCTGGAAACGGGAGTATATTCTGAGGTGGGACACGCGATTGAGTTTAAGTGCTTAAAATATTAATATCGTATCTCGAAACAGTTGAACTTTGTGTGAAAATTTAAGAGGACAAGTATACTGACAATCTAGGTGAATTGTTTAGAACTTAAAATGCAATGAAGCTTAACGGTGTTGGTGATTTGTCTCAAAAACTGATATGATCCTCTTACACAAACTCACAAAAATATCGTTTGTAAATATTTCTTTTCTGCATTTCATTCTATTCAAAAATCCAAAAAGATTTTAGTGTGTTTTAGCATAAATTTTGAAAAATTCAAAAAGATTTTCGACAACTGGTGTTGAAGAGCTAATTTTCAAAATTCCAAGTGCTAAACTTGACGAACTGGTTTGGGAGTGTTGTATGTAAAAGATTTTAGAATCTTGTTACAAGTGGTCATCATAAGTTTTTGAAATTGATATTTCTGCAAGTGGTTCATCAGAGACTATAAATGTTAGATCATTTTTGTGATATTTACAAGTGGTGTCTGAGTGTTTTACAAGTTATCATCAAAAAATTTATTTTTTATTAGAGAATGTGCAGGTTATTTGAATGATAGAGAGTCATGTTCCGATACCTGAGGAATGTGTGATTTCAACAAGCCAGACTGCGATCCCAGCATATCGAAAGGGGGAGCCTGAAGATACTTAAAGGAAGGAGTATGTTGGTGATGAAATGTGAAAGTGAAGATAGAGATTGAGGATACTTACAGCGTCAGATACTTCAAAAGAGTTCGAGAGGACTGGTAAAGACTGAAGATGCGAAGACTCGACACTTAAGACTCGTCAACATCTGAGGGGGAGTCTGTTGGTGCATTCATCTGTCGTCTTCGTCTTATATCGAGTCTCAGTCTCGTTGCGGATCTGAAAGAGGATGATGTCACCATCTTTGATGATGACATCATAATAGTGAAGTCATCATTACATCACTTCATAAGAGACAAAAGCATTTATGTTAAGTAGTTGTTGATTTCGCTCAACATGTAATTCTGATTTCGCCCGTAATAGTTTAGTTTCTGATTTCGCTTCTAATATTAAATGTTGATTCCGCTCATGATGATAAGAGTAGCTAGGAGCGAAATCAGGAGGACTATATATAGGATTGTCTAGGAGCGAAATCACATAGTTCTAGGTGTTGTCTTCCGGTGAGCCACGAAGTGCTGCCGAAGTGTTGACTCGATTGTAAACGTAATTCAAATCAATAGAAGCAACAGTTTAAAGTGTATTATCGCTGAATTGAATCTGATTTGTCTGTTTCCGCCATTCAAATCAGTAAAAGCTCTTCTGATAGACTCGTTCAGGTCCGTATACGATCCTACAAGTGGTATCAGAGCTCAGGAAGAAGAGCTCTTGCCAATTCAGCTGCGTTTTCTGTTTTTCTACACCTTCTTTTCAAATTGAACATCATTTCACGGTTAAAATCGGATCAAATTTTCACATTGTGTTCGGAATTGATAGTTAACAAAGCCTTGAAAGTTTCATGTCCAAATTCAAACTAAAACTGGTTATTTTTGTGATTTCGCTCATAATTGCTCGATTGATATGATGACGTCACAGTGATTCAACTCGGAAATAGATCTTGATTCCGCTCCAAATCGAGATTTCGTTGATTCCGCTCCTGAGTATATTGTTAATCCCGCCCCTGAGTACAGTGTGATTCCGCTCCAAAGTATTATCTTGATTCCTCTCCAAATTATTTTGGTTGATTCCGCTCGAAATCTGACCTTTAGCTTGAATATTCATCGTTGAGTCTGCTTGAATATGTCTTAATTGCTCTAAAATAAGATGGGGAGGATGTAATAACCCTCAGTAAAACCGACATTCTCAAATATTTCCTACACCCTATTATATTTTAAATTGTTCCAATATGTCTTTAAAATACACCCATACGTGAAAACCGAGCCCGAAATACAATATAGCATTAAAATAAAATTTAAAAATCTGATTTTTAAGCTGAGGCGGGCCGCGTAGGACCCACCTCAACTTTCACGCGGGCGGTATCAAGGCTCAAAACTGACTTCGTTGATGTCTTAAGTTAAGGCGGGTCGCGTAAGACTTCGTTTAAGCTAACACGGGCCGCGTAAGATCAACAACGCAGCAACACCAGAGGCCGACAGGTGTCGACATCGTGGCGAGTCTAGGCGATGACCAGGATCACCTAAACCCTACCCGGCTATGACGCGGGCCGCGTAAGCCCCCCCTTATCCTTTACGCGGGCCGCGTGAGACCCAATTTCAGCACCTATAAATAGAACGCATCGGATTTCATTTCAACTCGTTCTCAAACGTTTCTGTATCTCAAATTCTGAAATATTAGGCATAGGAAGCTGGTATTATACCCCCTAATAAGCAAGGTTCTGCCCCGTTGTAAGTATTATAACCCCAGTTTCGTAATAGATACGCTGCCCGATTGATTTAGGGTTCCGTAACAACTGTCGTGGTTCTGCCCGACGTAGTTGTTGGAATGCCGTCTCGGGGAGGGTATCATTAATATTTTCAAAGGGTTATGATACTAACCAATGTACATTTGTATAAATTATAGATTATATCCAGGAAACCCTTACGCGAAGTCTAAGATAGCAAAGTGAGTTTATCCTCTTTTTGATAACCTTTTTGTAATATTTTACAAAACCTTAAATGTTTTACAATGTGATTAAGCGGTGATTGAGTCTTTTTAGTTCTTCAATTACTGCCGGTATGTTGGGGTTTTGTATACAAAATCTACTACACTGTGAGTAGTAAGTCGGGATGACAATACGTTACCATTGGACAATGAGTTAGCCAATGTGTAATATGACCCACAAGTCAGGTTTGACAGTACTAAAAGGAGTAATTGTGTAGAAATAAACAATGTGATCGCTCTCAATACTGTTTTAATTGATAAAATGTTTCTTGATTAAACTGGGATTCACTCACCAGTATTTCCCACTGACAAATGTTTTTTAAAACGCGTTTCAAGTAACACAATGTGACAGCCAATTAGTAAAAAGCCAGCTGGAGAGCACTGAAGGCTTGGGAAATATGTGGCTATAAAAGTTACCTAAAAGACGATGTTTTAAATTCAATAAAATAGGGTTTATCCCTATAAACGTATTGTAATAAGAAACTTGGGTTTTGCCCATGTGATTATAAATATTAAATATGGTGGTTTTACTCTGATACACATTTCCTAACTACAGTCCTGATGTAATTTCCGCTGCCTAATTAACAAGCTGATACCACCAAAATTCTGAGTTCGTGTCCGCCCGTTCCCCGGGATCAGGGATCGGGGGTTGCGACATGGTAGTTGGGCTAGCATCAATAAAACATTTTATGCTTTGCTATTTGAATGTTATGATGGTATTTTTCTAGCACTATTAGTCTTGTGGAGGATGTCTCGTGTTTGTGCGTAATGGAGTACCCTTGTTTTTTTCTGATACTTTTCGTGATGAATGATATGAGAGTAAGATGCAAGGTCTTCCGACGCCTTTGTAGATGTGTGACGATGTGCCTTTGTGTGACACTTGCACGCACTGATTAAGTTGCAGGACACGAAGTCTGTTGGTGAGGTTACAGAAGTCGATACTAGATGTATTTTTGTTTGCACCGTAGTCTGCTAGGCGACTATGACGAAATGATACCGATGCTAAAAAATTTAACACGAAGTAATAATGTGAGGTGGCGACTTTCAGGAAGAGCTTTTAGTAGTAGATTTGATTGGCGCATCTTCTTGGGACTTAGAAAGTTCGTGATGCTTGTGTTGAGATGTGGTGACAGACGAATGTGATAGACTACGGAAGTTATGCTTCGGTAGTTTAGTAGGAGATGAGAACCACCGGCAGACTCGTATTCATATGTGACGATGATGATATGGTGGTAGTTATGGTGTCTATGTGAAAGGTTATGCATCAACTACCGGAGGTCATCACTTGAAATGAAAGCGGTGTCTACGCTAGTAGACATATGAGAAGTTATGGACAAACTCCTCAGTAGAGTTGAATGGATTGTCCGTGTAGACATTACGGAGGGGTGTGTATGAATTTTATTATCGAGGGTCGATGATGGTAGTATCAGTTAAGAACGGGGTGATCCATCCACTTTCCAGGTGTGATGTGTAGTAACGACGTAATGAAAAAAAAAGAAGTTTTGATTTAGGAGCGGCATTGGACTTACGATAGATGATGGGCATTTCGATAAAAGGCCCTCAGGGATATTTGAGATATGCGGATGGACATGTCAATGAGGTAAGGATGAGGATAAGGTTTGACACAATGGAAAATGTTAATGATGATGATATAGGCGTTGACATTAGTGATGATATATTCAACGACGAAGAAGATTGTTGCTTTCAACAGAACCTTCATGTAAAGATCAATGAGTCGAGATACGAATTGTGAGACAAGGAAGCCTCGCGAGTATTACGTCAAATGATATGTTGTTTTAACAAAAAAAGAATGTTTAAGTAAATGATGTGTGCCACGAGGTTAAAGGCATGTAGTGGAGAATGTTCCTTTGACTACCGCATATGCTATTTTGAGCAAGGATAAAGCTCACGGTGGTGATATTTTATAGTGAATGGGTGTCACATGCACAGAAACACGAACGTGTAGAGGTGAGGTTGCAGATTCGTATGGTCTTTGACTAGCGGGATTCGAGGACGAATCCTCTTTTAGGGGTAAGACTTGTAACATCCTGATATTTCCAACCCTATATGAATTTACAAACAAATAACGGGATTTTCAAGCCACAAAATGATGCATGATTTCAGAGGCGACGTTCTTGATATGACTCAACTTGAAGGCTGATGTTATGTAAATAACAAAGTATAAATATTATTACTTTGGGAACAAGTTGTTTAATGAAAAAAAAAAGTTGAAGGGCGTGGATGTAACTTTCAACTAAATCTTCATATAGACATTTACAAAACCCTAAAGCCGTAATCCTCATTCCGGCGATTCGTGTGTGCGATGTAACAACCGGACGAGAGTAAGATTATTGGGAAGACGGGAAATCAAATGTGTATCGTTGTGTTTGGGTTTCGGTCGCGTGGAGTATGCGGGTTTTAGTTTTAGGTGGTTGATGATGACCGGAAGTGATGGTGGCGGTGGCGTCTAGCCGCGGAAGTGTTGATGATGGTGTTGGTGGTGAACGATGGTAATGACGGGATGGTGTCCGATGATGAAAGCGGCTAGGTGGTGATGTACGGCGTTGATGGTGGATGCGGAAGGCGACGAACAAAATGGAGGTCCACGGTGGAAGTTCAAGGTGGTGTGGGTCTGATGGCTTGCTCTGTGGTGGTAGTCGATCAGGGTTTTGTGAGAATATTATGGCCATAAGATGAAGATGATGATGAGGTGTGTGGTGCATGGTGGCTGCGGGTGTCGATGCTCGCTGATGATGAAGCAATCTAGCAGTGGTGATGAGGGGTTGTATTGGCGTGTAAGTTATCAGTGTGGGTTGGTGGATGATGATGTCTAATGTTGTATAGGTTCATGCATGTGTGTGGGTGTCATATATATTACAAGTGTGGGTGTGATATATATTACAAACAAAAAGATTATGGGAGTTCGTATAGTAGTGGGGTTAGGGTTATTAATAATATAGCTAGCATGCATCTCATATTACTTTCATGGGCATCATGTTCATTTTATGGGGAAACGAAATTGGTGGGAGCTAGCTAAGATTTTGGTTTACGAGCATGATTGTGTGTTATGATAATACATTCATTCATGGCAAATAAGAAACAATGGTGGGGTCACTGTATGGAACGAAGACTAAGTTATGATGATGATGCTTTTTGCGGTTCGCGTGTTTTATTATGGTTTTGTTTGAGGATGCAGCTCGAGGCGCTTAGCTTCTGGGTTTGGAAACTTTGCAACCGGTGAGTTCTAATCCCTTTTTTTTTCTTAAATATTTTTGGGGCTAGCATACATGCTTTTCACATGTTTTCATACGTGGTTACGAGTTTTATATGTTAACGAGTTTTGTGATTAAAACGTTTTATAAACGTTTTCCCCACGAACAATGTTTTTATACGACGTGGTGATTAATCGGGATTTATTAGTCCTGCATGGGCGAATGACATTTTATTTAGTGATGTCGAGGTCGTATAGGGATGAGGCGTGGTAGGTGTCGATATTAAAAGCTCAATTTGTGTCATGATAAATTTTAATTGGTAACTCTATCATAGGTTCCGAACCTTAGTGGTGGCGGGAACGTGAAGGTAGTAATTGTCGGGTAGTTAACGTGCGTTTAACCTTATATGTGTATCTATATGTTTTATGTGAATTAGCAACCTTGGGGTGCTTAATGCGGGTTACTTGTGATGGCGACGGTACCTTCGGGGTGGCATCAGGTCATGAGATGCGGGTTACTTGTGATGGCGGCGTTACCTTTAGGGTGACGTCAGGTCACGAGATGCGGGTTATTTGTGATGGCGGCGTTACCTTCGGGGTGGCGCCAGGTCACGAGATGCGGGTTATTTGTGATGGCGGCGTTACTTTTGGGGTGGCGTCAGGTCACGAGAAATATCACTGAGATGTGTAGATGATTAGCCCTAGTGGCAATGAACCCTTCGTGGTATTATGCGGGTGACGGACTCTTCGGGGTCAAATTGGAAGAGACGAAACCCTGACGAGGGTGCCCTGACGAGGGTGCCCTGACGAGGGCAAACAATGATAGCCTACGGGCAACAACTGATGTGTTAGGTTCACACCTTATGTGCTTATGTGTTTCACGTTAGTTAAATGGTGGGTAAATGATGATTATTTGTGTAGTTGACAAATGATGTTAAATGATGCGGGTGATAAATGATGTTCTATTAGGCAGTTGTTGAGTGATGTTAAATTGTGTAGTTGTCAGACGAGATCAAGTTATAGTTGAGTTTTTAGGACATTAAATGTTATGTCCTGGATACGAGTCGATGTTGTCCTTTGGTGTTTAAGTAATCTGATCAACGTCAGAAAAAAAAAGATTACGTGTGGGATGATTGGACCTAGGATATGGGTGGGGTTTTGGGTGACGAGTTAGAGTCGTTAAAATGATGTTAACGTTTTTTAACAAACATTGGTGATTTACAACGATGGTGTTTTGGTTTTTAAGTAAAGCATTAACGACGTGTTCAAAAATGCTTTTAACTTAAACTATTAAAACTCATTCAGCGTAGCTGACTTTTGCATGTATGTTAGATTGTCTTGCAGGTGTGTGATTCGAGTCGGGTTTGCTCTTGGCTAGCGGATGAGATTACTCGTGTTATGGTGGAAGGCATTCGGTTTGTTAATGACAAAAAAGCGGTTTTGTGTTTTAATAAATTGTGTACTATTTTAAATTGAAAATTTCCGCTGCGTATATAAATAATGTGTTATTTTAATATAGTACACTGTGATGTGACCCGACTGTAAGGTGCCCGGTTTAGGGCCTTACAGTGTCACTAAACCCCTCTTTTTACTACTTTATATATATTTTGGGGGTGGAACACGTTGTTAAAAGGGTTTAATAATGTTTTCGAAATAAAACATACCTTTTAATATAAAATATATAAATATATGAATTTGATAAGTCATACGTTTCGAAATAAAACGATTTTGAAGAATGAATATTGTAAGTGTGGTATTTCTTAAGAGAAACGAGACCGTACGAAATGGGTATGAATTCCGGACTGAGTCTCAACATTTGAGTGATAGGGGAATTCGTAAGTCATAGTATATTAAATTTTCATATTAGTAGGATATATATATTGTACGTGAGGCAGACATCATATTGTTCTTCGAGAAAGAACGATGTGCTCATGATGTCGTTTAACTAGTTAAGTATGGTACGCGTGGAATTGTTGGTAGATCTATCGGGTTGACAACCCCGTCGTGAACGGTCGCCCCGTGTCAATGTCAAATGACAAATTAAGATTCTGTTTATTGTCTAGCTTTGATTATCCCTGCATGGTTAATATATAGTTCGTATCGTCTAGCTAACATACGAGTCTGAAAGTTGACACTAGAATTTAATATACAAAACCTGGGCAGTACTACTATTGTCAGAGTAATGAACCGACGGAAGGCCCATGGATTTTATTAAGAAAGTAAAATGGACTTTCTAAAATTACTTGGCTGTTTTCAAATAAACACCTAATCAGAAAGTTTTCCTTGGAATAAAATCTGTTAGTAAACAAATAAGTGAACTCACCTTCCTTTGTGTTGACACTTGATTTTAACGTGTTCTATAGGTACTTGAATTCGGCTTCGGGAAATCATGGCGTATCTTGTGAATGATGATGCATGTTGTTAAGTTTAAATATGTTGGACAACTTTTAAACTATCTGAGACGTTTGTAATAAGATCCGCGAGGATCAAAACTTAACATATGTGGTTATGTCGCGAATTTTAAAAATGTAATGTTTAATATTTATGTTTTAAAATATGTCAAAATGTCCAACAAAAGAGTGAATCGTTTGACAAGGTATAATTGGGCACCAACTTCCGTCACCACTACGTTTTATATTCCGCTGCGACGTTTTTCGGGTGTGACATAGGACATGGTCTCCGACTTGAAATTCTAGGGGCTTGCGTCGCACATCCGCATAACTCTTTTGACGGCTTCTAGCTGTCATAATATTATCGCGAATTTTCTTGATTTTGTCTGTTGTTTCCAGAATGAGCTCAGGTCCAGTAAGTTGAGCTTCACCGATCTCATTCCAACAGACAGGTGAACGACATTTTCGATCGTAAAGAGCTTCAAATGGTGCCATATTAATGCTAGCATGATAACTATTGTTGTAAGAGAACTCGATCAATGGCAGATGAGAATCCCAATTACCACCAAAGTCTATCACGCATGCTCTAAGCATATCCTCCAAAGTTTGAATCGTCCTCTAAGATTGTCCATCTGTTTGGGGATGATAAGCAGTGCTTAGATTTAGTTAGGTTCCCATAGCAGATTGCATGGTCTTCCAAAATGAGACGAAAATCGAGCATCACGATCGGATATGATATCCAAAGGAACACCATGTCGAGATACAATCTCATCAACATAAATCTTTGCAAGTTTATCAGCAGATAGATCCTCGTGAATCAGAATAAAATGAGCTGACTTCGTTAATCGATCGATAATAACCCATATAGCATCGTGACCTTTAGATGTACGCGGTAATTTAGTGATGAGATCCATCGCAATGTTCTCCCACTTCCAAACCGGTATCTCTGGTTGTACAAGCAAACCAGATGGTCGTTGATGTTCAGCCTTGACTTTGAGACAAGTTAGGCATTTCGATACATACAAGGCAATATCCTTCTTCATACCAGGCCACCAATACTGAGTACGAAGATCCTTGTACATTTTATCAGCACCAGGATGGATAGAATATCGAGACCTATGAGATTCGTCCATCACTAAAGTGCGAAGATCGTCTTGTTTTGGAATCCACAAACGATCTTTGAAATAGAGCGATCCATCATCCTTCGCCTCGAGTTTAAGCTCAAGCTGATGTGGTAATTCCTTACCCATCAAATTTTGTGAAACACGAGATTGTTGAGCTTGAAGAACACGAGTTTGGATATCAGATAAAGTTCAAACAGAATGAAGCTTGACTCGCTCCTTTCGACTAAGCGCATTGGCTACGACATTCGCCTTACCAGGATGGTAACAAATTTCGCAATCATAGTCGTTTAAGAGCTCAACCCAACGTCGTTGCCTCATGTTCAGGTCCTTCTGATTAAGAATGTGCTGGAGACTTTTGTGGTCTGTGAAAACCACACACTTCGTGCCATAAAAATATTGTCTCCAGATTTTGAGAGCAAAAACCACAGCACCCAATTCAAGATCATGAGTTGTGTAGTTCTTCTCGTGAACTTTCAGCTGTCTTGATGCATAAGCTATGACTTTGCCTCGTTACATGAGAACACAACCAAGGCCTAGATTCGATGCGTCACAATAGACAACTAAATCATCATTTCCATCGGGCAAAGATAGAACAGGAGCATCGCAGAGTTTTCGTTTCAGCGTTTGGAACGCTTCTTCTTATTTGGGTCCCCACTCAAAAGGCTTATTCTTTTGAGTCAAAGCAGTGAGTGGAACCGCGATCTTTAAGAAGTTCGAAATAAACCGACGATAATAACCAGCGAGACCAAGAAAAGAACGAATCTCTGTAGGTGTCGTTGGTGTATCCCGATCCTTAATTGCAGCAATTTTGCAAGAATCCACATGAATTCCCTGCTCGTTGACTATATGACCTAAAAACTGAACTTCTTTAAGCCAGAATTCACACTTGGAGAATTTAGCAAAAAGTTGCTCCTTCTTTAGGAGTTCTAGTGTCAAGCGAAGGTGTTTCTCATGATCGGCTCGAGACTTCGAATAAATGAGAATATCATCGATGAACACAATGATGAACTTGTCTAAATAAGGTTTACAGACCCTATTCATTAAGTCCATGAAGATAGCTGGGGCATTCATCAAACCAAAAGGCATGACAGTGAACTCGTAATGCCCATATCTCGTGCGGAAAGCAGTTTTGGGAATATCTTCTTCGAGAACAGGAAGCTGATGATACCCAGAACGCAGATCGATCTTGGAAAAACAAGTAGCACCTTGCAGCTGATCAAAGAGATCATCAATTCGAGGTAGGGGATATCGATTCTTGATGGTAAGCTTGTTAAGCTCACGATAATCGATACACATTCGAAAAGATCCATCTTTCTTTTTCATAAAGAGGACAGGAGCACCCCAAGGCGAAAAGATTGGACGGATGAATCCTTTATCAGATAATTCTTGAAGTTGTTTCGATAACTCTTGCATCTCCGACGGTGCAAGACGAAAAGGTTCTTTCGCAATAGGGTTGGCATTGGGTACAAGATCAATATGAAACTTGACTTGACGAACTGGAGGCAAACCAGGCAGTTCATCAGGAAACACCTCTAGATAATCCCGAACAATCGGAATATCCTGAATACTCTTGCTCTTGCCTTTCTCCTCGGTGACATGTGCCAGAAAAGCAACATATCCTTTTTGTAAATAACTTTGGGCTTTCGTACATGACATGAGTTTCAAACCAACAGATGGTTTCTCGCCATGAAATTCTAGGACATCACCAAACGAAAGAGAAATACGAACGATCTTATCGAAACAAATCACCTCAGCATGGTGTTTGGTTAACCAATCCAACCCCAAGATAATGTCGAAACTCCCAAGTTGCATCGGTGTGAGGTCAATAGGAAAAAGATGGTTATCGAGGTTCAATTGACAACCACAAAGAACAGAATCGAGTACAAGAGGTTTACCGGTAGCAACTTTGACAGATAAGGGTTTCATCAGTTTAGTTCTAGGTATCGCAAGTAAAGGCTCAAAAGATAATGAAACAAAACTCCTATCGGCACCAGAATCGAAAAGAACAAATGCAAGTTGATTGTTAACAGGGAACGTACCGTTAACAACCTCGTTGTCAGCTCTCTCACCTCGTTTGCGTTCAGATTGTATGCTCGTCCACGAGCGGGATTCACATTCGTGTTTGCATTTGCATTTGCATTTGCATTCGCGTTCACCAACCTCGGGCAGTTGTTGCGGAAATGACCCATTTCTCCATAATTGAAACACGAACCAGGTGGAGAAAAAGCTGACTTCTTCTTAGAAGACTCACCCTTCTTCTTACCCTTACCCTTTTCTTGTGCAGAATCAACTGACTTCTTCTTATCACCCTTACGGGTCAATTTCCCCTTTTTGACCTGAGACTCGGTCAGAGTAGCAGCCAATTCAATTGCTTGACGGACAGTAGTAGGATTACTGCCAGTTACAATGTCTTGCCCAGAATCGGGTAAACCATCGATATACCTCTCAATTGCTTTCTCCAACGGGGTAACCATAGTAGGGCACAACAAACTGAGCTCCTCATAACGATCCATATATGCACGTTGTTCTCCCCCATCTTGTTTCAAATCATCGAATTCTCGTTCCAAAGCTCGAATCTCGTGACGGGGACATAACTCTCTCATCATGAGAGCTCGGAGCTCTTCCCATGTTTGTGCCATCGCCACATCGGCACCCCTATCACGCATCACACCGTTCCACCATGTAAGAGCACGCTTCTCGAACACACTGGATGCAAATTCAACCTTACGCTCATTCGGACATTGCACATGTCTAAATGTGCTCTCCAAACTTTCAAACCATTGCAGGAGCGCGGTTGCTCCTTGCGACCCAGAAAACTTCAACGGTTTAGCCGAATTGAAATTCTTGAAACTACACTGAGCATTATTGTTATTATTGTTGTTGTATAATTGATGGATCTGGGTTACTATGTTCGGAAGCACTGCAACCATTTGCTGAGCGACAAGGGCTGCGACTTCTTCGTTGGTTAAAAGTTGTGCATCACGTCAAGGATGCATTGTCTAAAAAGACCAAGGAAACATGAGAAATGAGTGAGGTCGAAAATTGGAAAAACAAAAGAGGTATTGAAAACATCGACAAAACACAAGGAAGGCGATCATCCGTTTGTTACCTCGAACAAACAAACGACACGCAGTGGCTAATCAAAGTAAATGGGTCATAATAATGTATCACCGAAGACATGCTCGCCTATAAGTGAACACTCACCCCAAGAGTTCCCAGGTAAGAGTGACTGGTCCGATACTTCGGATTTGTACGAACACTCTAGCCTTAGACAAGAAAATCAGGGTACAGGCATTCACCCTTCCAGTTTGCACGTGTTCACATTATTTAGACCCAAACTTTGACGAGATTTTGAAAACTTAGAGGGTTCAAAACCTTATAATCAATCATCCAAGAACTGATGATTAATTTTCGAAGCGGATTTGTTATTGTGTTCTCGCTGTGGTTATCACCTAAGGATAGGTGACGGTGTTGTTTTAAAATCTAAACGCAAAAGAACTTGCGATGGGGTCCTAGAAAGGTATAGTCTAGGTCAAAGCATTACTAATAACCTAATTCCCTATAACCATTGGCTCTGATACCAACTCTTCTGTCACACCCCGACCGCGTTAAAACAACGAAACCGCGGCGGAAACGTCAGGGAGTGTTGCAACAGAATCATCATTTCACAACCATGGTAATCAAAAGTTTTGTTTTATTGATTCATTAAGTAATTTACATTGTCTTAAAACAAACAAACAAACAAGTTACATATTGTCTATTATTGTTATTATGTCACTAAGGCCTCATACAGATCCTATGTGAACATGCATCCTATCAATCAACATCAAGCAACACCACCTGAAACATATGTAACAACAAAATCAGCAAAGAAATGTTGACGAGCACATAGGTTTTATGAGAGTATCGGATTCATGGCTCGTTTACATATTGCAATACCTTATTAGACTACAAGATTCAAAAGTTACAAACCTTGTTTTGAAAAGTATATAGTATTGCAACATAATTAACCAACTCAAAATCAAGTTGGTTATAGTTTATAAAATCTCGTAGCCATGATTCTTAACCCCAAAACATTTGTTTTTAGTAAACCAAATCGTAAAACATCTCGTAAAAACTTGTTAATAAAACTCGTATGGTTTATATCATTTAGAAAACCTCATTGTGTGACATCGTTTCAAAATCGTTTCCCAAGTGAACTAAATAATGACACAGAATGTAATATGATATAAGCACTTATATATAAGATATACCAGCGGTGTATCTACCATGCTTTTATCATGCTACACCCGTCCCATTATCTAATCACAACCCAAAACCAATCGTTTGTTCAGATCGTTTATCTCATTTAACTCGTCCCAAAATCATTCTCGTTTTAATTGTGAAACTACTTTTGGTCATCTCGCTAATAACATTCAAACCTTCGTGACTCGACTATCTCGAAACTCGTATTAACAAACCACCAAAGGGTAAGTTAACAATCACAGATTCGGTCGTTACCTACATAACCCCCACACATAACCATGGGTGTAGTCTGATAACGGGATTTGTCAGATCCTATGGTACCATAACCTAATACTGGTCAGCTTGATCAATGCTAATGAATGTTATTCGTTATGTAAATACGTCCAACAAGTTCGTTCACATTATCGAAATCGTTATTAATTTAATATAAACCATGTTAATCGTTTTTGAAACCATCGTTTAAACCTCGAAATCATTTAACACATATGAATCACCCCAAAACAATTGAAAACGGTAAAATAGGGGAACTATGTACTCACATTGAATTGCAAATATCCTTGATCTAAAGAACTCAACAAGCTCAGGCAAACCAAGGAAATTCAAGTAGCACTTAGTAATCGAATCACTAGTAAATAAATCGACACCTAAATCGAAAGATCGGATAGAATGAGGTCTTGTAAACCAAATGAGTGTTGGAAATCATGTGATATGGTTTAACAAAGCCTACATTCTAAATCGGAACCTATCCTAAGTGCTTTTGACCCGTTTCAACCCATTAAGGTAGCTTACGCTACTTTAACGCGTCGTTCACGCAAACGCGCGTTCGAGATGTCTAACTAGTCCTATGACAAGTATTATATGCCCTAACATGTTTAATTATGTTGCATAATCAGTTTAAGTGACAAAAGTTAGGTTACATATGCTTAAAATCCAATTATGCATGAAAAGGGCATTCTGGTCATTTACCTAAGGCATATAAACTACCTATCATACAACTACTTAAACTATGTGACCATAAGGTATAACCTCGGAAGGTTATTTCCTATACAACTATGGTCACTAAACATGCTTGGTCGGATCCTAATGATCGACCAAACGGGTCGAGTTCAAAAGTCTAAGCGGTGGTTTAGACCGCTTGACTTATGACTCTAAACAAGCACTAAACTAAATGTGACGAGCTAAACATGTTGGAACATGTTTAACTAAGTTAGAAAACAGGTTTTGATATCAAAACAAAGTGTTTTGATACCCAAGAGTAGTTTGGTTGCAAAATACGCATAAATGCATATTTTGACCGAAACTACGACTCGTCACTACGCCTAGTCAAAGTGGTAATCAGTAGGTATAGTCACAAGGGACTATAACCATCGTGATTACGCTCACGTTGCAAAGTTCAAACGAACTTTGTGTTGACCAAATCGTGGTCAAAGTAGAAAGTCAAACACTGTTTGACTTTCACGCTCGAAAAGCAATAAAAGAACGAAAGAAGCTTACAAAGGGTCCAATCTAGGGAGAACTTGATCTATAACACTCAGGTATGAAGCAAAGGCTTCAACTTACACCATTAAAATGATCAAGGGTGCAGAAAAATGAAAGAGGGCATGGCTATTTATACTATTTGGTTAACTGTTAAGATCGTTTCTTGCTAAAGAGGGAATGATCTAGGCCATCCATGTGGGAAAATGGTATTGTAATATAAGGGGCATCCTAAAAACCATCAAAACTTGCCCAAAGTATCCCAAATCAGCTGGCAAAACCATCAAAAACCAGCCCAAATGACCAGGTGCAATGTTTCTGTCTGGCAGGCTGTCGCGCCCCGCGTAAGATACAGCTTAATCTTACGCGGCCCGCCTAGTAATGTTTGACAGAATTGCAATTTTGGTCCCTACACTTGAGAAACTTGCATTTTGATGCATATTTGACACGTTTAAGCCCCGTTAACCTCATTTCAAGGCTCTAAAATGAAGTTAAAGTATAGGGAACTTAAAATATGCTCAAAAACATCTCGGATGTCGGTTCGTTTGGTCGTACGGTTGCGTTATTCGGTTAATTACGACGGAAGTCGTAACGAACGCAAAAATGATCCAAATTAAGCGACGAATGGAATTTTATCATGCCAATCACTAAAATAAAATATTTTAATGATTACATAAATTTTTGGATGTCCGGATATATTCAGAACGTAAGATATGCGCGAAAATGCAAACTTATGCACTTTTTGACGCTTTTAGTCCCTATTGATCAAATAAGTTTATTTTAGCATACCGAACCCCTCAAAGCCTATTTCTAAGCTATGTAAAGGATATTTAGGGTATGTTTAACTTATGATCAAGTTCTAGAATGTTCGTTACTATACAAATTGGTATAGTTTCGCAGTTTGACGCAAATAGTCCCTGCGATCGAACAAACTTGATTTTGACACACCAAACCATCCAGAACTTATTTCTAAGTTATGCGAAGGTTATTTAACGTATGTTAAGCCTATGTCACTATTCCGGAGTGTTTGTCGCGTTAAACTGATTACGTTCGAGCATCAGTTTGCGTATAACTTTCAAGAAAGCGATTTAAAGCTTGAAATCGAAATCGAATCAAATTGTAAAATCATCAAACACAAATACACACATAATAACACCAAAACACATTTTTTATTGATAATTTACATTGTTTTACAGTGTACATCGATTACAGAGCACAGCTGTCACACGGCGATACGAGCGCCACCAAAGTGCCACATTGCGCCTCATCAAGCGCGAGCTAGGGTGCAGACCCTTCGCGAGTACATTTAGTGTGTGCTTCCATGAAACAATAAGGATGGAGAGTTCCCACTTAAATACCCCTTTAATTTTCAACTCTCCTTCTATGTGGGACAAGGTGTCACTGTCCCACTTTTTCAGCATTCAATGTTTCAAACACCAAACTTTGAGCATCGATATCTCATTCATCTTAGCTCCGTTTTGGACGTGGTTTAGTTTGTTGCGAAGCTCTTCCAACATATAACTCAAATCCACAAATAAATATATAAAACCCGCTCATTTTCTTATATTTATTTCTAGTCCAAAATTAGGAAAAAGCATTTTCCTATATTTGTGAAAAGTGCCATTTTCACAAATTTCCAACATAAAGTATCCATCGGGTAGAGTCCTAAATTGCATCGGCCTTGCACTCAAAGACGTCGGCCATAATGGAGAAACGCGTCAGCCAGACCACTCGAAGGTGTCGGCCAGACCACTTGAACGCGTCGGGCTAACAACTTTTTGCGTCAACCAGACCACTCCAGGTGCGTCCGCCTCACAACTCCAGTGCGTCAGCCGAGCCACTCCCGATGCGTCAGTCTGACCACATAACAATCATCTCTACTGCATCAGCCATAGAGCTACACAGACGCAAGCTGCACACATTTTATATCATTGACGCAAAAGCCGTGTCTCGAGCATCAATACTATGCGTCCACTGTCGCATCAACTTTGTCGGACACGTGTAAGCTCCTCATTCATGGACTCTTCAAGGTGACAAACGGACGCATCCCATGTTGCAGGAGTCCCTCCAACGTCACATGAGGGTGACATTTTGGTAATCGTGGTTAGTCAAGTGATATTCTTGTAATTTTCCCTGAAACCTTTTGAGTCTATGCGGTTGACACGCTTTGACACAACAAGCCTTCAACTTTTCTTTTTTCATTCTAAATTCTCGTATTATTAATATTGTCTTGCAGTCCGAGTCATTTGTCTAACTCTCCATCGACCATTAGTCAAGAGAGGTATGAACATCCTTTTATCTTAATTGTTGGGGTATTATGGTCTTTTCACTACTTAGACGCAACTTACAGTTTACTTTTATTATTATCATCTTCATCACCTGGAAAACTATCATCTCCATCATTCGTAAAACCACCAACCCACACCACCACCAACACCCACCAAATTAATCTAAAATCTTACATCTTGCGCAGATCAAGGTAAGCAAGCTGCCATTGTATCAGTTTTTGCAGACATTCATTAACAATTGGAACTTCATTTTTAAGCTTGAAGAGCTTCATTATATCCCTCCTATTAATCAAAGGTTTGCAAATAAGTGACCAAATCTAGATGGTACAATTTGACTTTTCAAGTCAAATCAGCCATTAGCCGAGTTAAAGCATAAAATTCTCATGATAATTCTATATTTAAAAAAAGGGAAAATTACCAAAATGTTGGTTGACCAAGTGATTTTGCAAATTTATCACCTTCCTGCGTCTTTGGAAGGTCCTCACAGCCTCGGAAGCGTCCGTCTATCATGTTGATGCATCCATTTCCTACAAGCTGACACGTGTCCGACATGTTCAAGCGTCTGTTGATTAATGTTGATGCGTCGGTGGACGCAATGATTCCACGGCTTGCGTCCCTGGTTTCATATCGTTTTTAAAGCGGCTGTTGATTTATTTGGCTGACACACTGGAATGGTCCGGCTGATGTACCGCAATGGTCCGGCTGACGGTTTCCCAAGCGTCCCGCTGACGCACCGGAATGGTCTGGCCGACGCTTTAAAAATGACTGACCGACGCTTTAAAAATGACAGGCGGAAGCTTTAGCTTAGGCCGACGCTTTAAAAAGTTATGGCGGACGCTTTAGAAAGTCTGAACGTGTTCAATTTTTAAGGGACCCATTTTTAAATTTTTTGAAGTTCAATTTATTATTAAACGGTTTGGTTTTGACATATTTATGATCTCCCACTTTAATTGTTAACATATAAAAATTTATTGTTAAACCGTTTCAAGATTTCTTCCCCTATATATACCACCAGTTCTTCATAAAATCCTCATTCTGCATTCAACATCTCTTGAAAATTTCCTTTACCCCCGTAGATTTCACACCTTCCAAATATGATCAGACCCCCTGAAATTGATTTGTGTGAAGTTGCTTTAATTGAAGATGACGTTTTCCTAAGCTTTAGAGTTGTCATTGTTTGTAATCGACAATACTTGTCCGACGGCATGGGTGTCAGCCGATTTCCCCGTCCTCTACCTCTGATCACTACAAAGTGTTCAAGAGCTCATCTACAAAGAACACGTGATGCATCAAACGGGTTGTTCGGTACATGACGGTGAAGAAACTGCGAACAACCCGTCCCATATCACTTCCGCCAAAGTTTAAACAACGTGTCGATGGAACTTACCAGTTCAAGACACATCGTTTATCTTTGGTCGGTGTTTTGATGTGAATTCCGGAAGCAGAAATAAATTCATTCTTAATTTAATATTTATGTCTGGATCTTCTACCCAGAAGGAATTAGCAGTTTGATGAAGTTATTTGAAGACTATTTAATTCAGTTGGAAATAGCAGTTTGGCGTAGTTTATGTTTGTTTGTAACACGTGATTTCAAACACGTCTTGTAGTAAATATCTGTTTTTAGGTTATATTTTTTTCGTTTTTTTAATGTAATGTTTAGGTTTTATGTTTTTATGTTAATATAAAAATGGTTTTGTCTGTAAACGTAGAAAAGTAAAATTATTTTGTTATTTAACTGATCTGACTGTTTGGCAAAATCCCAACATTAATAAACCAACAAATAGATCTCGTACAACTTTATTATTATTTTTATAACATAAATATCCAAACAGAATATTAAATTAAAATAAAAATTAATCAGCGATAATCGTCTATGGAACGGGTTGTTTGCAGTCTCTTCGACGATGATGCAGCTTCGTTATCAGCCAGCCACATTATAGCCCCCCCACCCCACAAGACCTAGCTAACACATTGGGACTTCAACCACCCTAAAGGAGTGGAATCATCAAGCGTGCTGTAGAAGGCCCCTTAGCAGCAGCGGAGTGAATATAAAACTGAGAAAAACATCATGTAGACACCACAAACTCCCAGATAATTTTTCCATACTACATTTTTCTAATATTTGACAATCGCAACTGGAAACAAATTTTTTAACTAACATGGTTGGCATAAGTCGCTATGATTTTTTTTATTTCTAGAGTATTATTTATAGGCCACTGAGTATTAAAATATTGGGAAAAATAATTTTTTTATATAATTATTTTATTTTAGGGAATTGTTTCATAAATTATAGACAAAATGACGTACCGCAATGGTCCGGCTAACGCTTTCCCAAGCGTCCGGCTGACGCACCAGAACGGTCTGGCCGACGCTTTAAAAAACTGACTAGCCGACGCCGAGGCTTTAAAAAAGGTCTGGACGACGCTTTAAATAGTTTGAACGGACGCTTTAGCTTTGGCCGGCGCTTTAAAAAGGTCTGGCAGACGCTTTAGCTTTAAAAAGTGTGAACGTGTTCAATTTTAAAATTTTTTGAAGTTCAATCCTGTTCATATACAATATAAGAAAATCCTCTACCCCATTAGTGTTCACAGCTTCAAAAAATGGGCAGACCCCCTGAAAATTATTTTTTCGAATTCAACAAACGGGTTTAAGAAGTCATCTACAACGGACACAGATCTCCTCTGATTTTATCGGATGTGATTAGATTTCCCCTTCCACGTGCTCTGCGGGGTCTATCAGGTTCAAGAACTCATCTACAACGGACACGTGAAGGGTCTAATGGGTTGTTCGGCACATGACGGTTCTACTCTTTAGGGTGGTTGATGAGACCCTGGCTAACACACATTGTACTCGCCAATGTGTTAGCCAGGTCTCCAAACATAACTGAAGCCGCCAAACCGTTGAAGAAAATGTGAACAACCCGTTACATATCTCCTAGGCCAATATAAATGCGGGTTGATGGAACTTACCAGTTCACGACCCATCTTTATCATTGCTAGGTGTTTCGATGCAAATTCCGGAATCAGAATCCGGATCTCCTACCCAGTTGGAAGTAGCGGTATTGGTGTATTCTACTTCAAATGATTATGTTTGTATTTTTTTTTGTTATGTTTTTTATGTACTTTGCATTGAATCATAATAAAGTTATAAAGTTTACTGATTTACGTTTGAATTCTAGTTCAATTGCAGTAAAATTCAATGAAAAATAATTATATAATAAATGAACTCAACCCCGTTTCAACAACCATTTAAAATAATATATTCATTTAAAGTTACATTAAATATTCATTTTGTCACACCCTGACCACGTAAAACAACAAACCGCGGCGGAAACGTCCGGGAATGTAGCAACAGAATTATTGTTTCACAACCATGGCAATTAAAGTTTTGTTTTATTTATAAACATTGGCTACATTGTCTTAAAACAAACAAGGAAACGAGAGTACATAACATTATTTAACTAGTCTAGCTTCATTTTATGTCACTAAGGCACATGTCCGCCTAAGTGTATCTTGATCATTCCTACGCATCAGCTCCTGAAAACACATGTGAAAATAGGTACGTCAGCATAAAAATGCCTGTGAGATACATAGGCTTATTGATTTAGGACTCATGATTTGTATTTGAAAGAAAAGTTTAACAAAAGTTAGTCATCAATCTTATTTAAAAAGTTTTTTTTTATAAATCATATGAAAATCGATAAGTAAATAGATGATATATAAAAGAAAGATGTGTGGTTAAATAAATAACCAAGTAAAAATGAATTTGTATAAGTTATGTTATTTGTAAAACAATGTTTATGTGAAAATATGTTCTTTGTATAATAATGTAATATGTCGAAATTGAAATGATTTATATAACGCTATGATATATAATATCATAAAATCACTTATATATAGGAAGTACCAGTGGCGTATCCACCATGCTTTTATCATACTACATAAGCATCGTTATATAAATCACTTACCCAAA
This sequence comes from Helianthus tuberosus, assembly GCA_030545235.1. Taxonomy (NCBI): domain Eukaryota; kingdom Viridiplantae; phylum Streptophyta; class Magnoliopsida; order Asterales; family Asteraceae; genus Helianthus; species Helianthus tuberosus. The sequence continues at coordinate 154,209,413 of CM060393.1, forward strand.
CAAACCACCAACATGTCTTGTTTAAACAAATGTCAAATGTTTATGTATACGATGTCGATTGTCAAATGTAAATCATGTAATGTGTAAACAAATGTCATGTATGGCAAGTAAAAAGTGACTACTTAAAACATATGTAAAATGCACAAAACAAAGTATTGAAATAAATCATAGTTTAAATCAAGGTTATGTTTTGTAAAATAAATGCATGCTTTACTGATACAAACATCTAAGCGGTATTGTTACAATGCATACATTCAAGCCTTGTGACTGTGGCGACAAGCCCTCAAACAAATTAAAGGTTTATCTGAATTATGTATATTGGATTCAGTCATCCCTTACGTCCAAACAAACCTAGGATTCCAGGGATGGGAGTTGTCAATTCCTATAGTACCATTACTTACTACCAAGCGGCATGGCCAATGTTAATGAACGTATTTTGTCCCATTTAAACAAACCAAATGCCATACCAAATGTAAGCATGTTATGTGAAAACAATGTACTAAGTTTGCAATAAATGAACATACATAGCATGAATGTGATGTAAAACAATGTGTACATGTGCTGAAACGAGCATATGAAACAAGTGTGTTTAATAAATCAATGTGCTAGCATGTTAATAAAACATACAAAGCAAAAACATGGATAAAATCATGTACTATATGTGTACTAATGAACATAGCATGTATATGATGTAAAAACATGAAAAGCACGAAAGTAACAAGTAGGCACATGTGTATCACCCCAAAATATTTGAAAATGGTAAAAGAGGGGACTATGTACTCACTTGAGATTGCTCAATAGTCTTTGGATAACAACCAAGCAATGCTAGAAAGATCACGGAATCAATCAGCACCTAATATAGGTAACTACGTTAATAAACCGGACCTAAGTCGGAGGATCGGATAAATTGAGGTTTCGTATACCAAATGAGTATGGGAACTCATGTAATATGGTTTAACAAAGCCTACATTCTAAATCGGAACCTATCCTAAGTGCTTACGACCCATTACGACTCGTTTAGGTAGCTTACGCTACTTTAACGCGCCGTTCGCGTAAAACGCGTTCGGACCGCCTAACTAGTCCTATGACAAGTATTATATGCCTTAACATGTCTAATAATGTTGCCTAATCAGTTTAGATATCAAAATTTAGGTTACATATGCTTAAAATGAAATTACGCGCAAAAAGGGCATTTTGGTCATTTTCCTAAGGCATATAAACTACCTATCATACAACTAACTAAACGAAGTGGCCATAAGGTATAACCTCAGAAGGTTATTCCCTATACAACTATGGTCACAAAATATGTTTGGTAGGATCCTAATGATCGACCAAACGGGTCGGGTTCGAAAGTCTAAGCGGTTGTTTAGACCGCTTATCTTACGACCCTATATAAGCACTAAACTAAAAGTGACGAGTTAAACATGTTAAAACATGTTTAACGAAGTTAGAAAACAAGTTTGATATCAAAACAAAGGGTTTTGATACCCAAGAATAGTTTGGTTGCAAAATACGCATAAACGCATATTTTGACCGAAACTATGACTCGTCACTATGCCTAAATAACGTGGTAATCGGTAGGTATAGCCACAAAGGACAATGACCATCGTGATTACGCTTACGTTGTGAAGTTCAAATGAACTTCGTGTTGACCATTGACTGGTCAAAGCAGAAAGTCAAACACTGTTTGACTTTCATGCTTAAAAAAACGCATAAAGAACGAAAGAAACTTACAAGAGGTCCAAGCGATGGAGATTTGATCCAAAAATTCTCAGGTATGAAGTGTAGGAACTTCAACTTAGAGAATATAATCAGATCAAGTGTGCATTTGGAATGAAATGGGGTTGGGTATTTATAGATTTCGAAGAACCGTTAGGATCATTTCTTGAAATCCGAGTTTCAATCTTGGCCCTCCATGTGTGCCCATTGTTTTAACATACTAGGGGCATCCAAAACCAGTCCATAGATTGATAAAAACCATTTGCAATCAAGGGAGACAGCTAGAAATAGCTAGAATCAAGTTTCTGATGTTTGAAGGCTGCTTACGGACCGTATGCAATTCCCCTTACGGTCCGTATGCTATGTGCAGACCAGCAAGTTTCGCAAAATGTCAGTTTTGGTCACTGTGTGCGTATTGTCGTGTTTTGGCACATCTAACACCCATCAAGCCTATTTTTAAGCTCCATAAGGATCTTAAAACATGGGTAACTTGAAATATGCTCAGAAATGTTACGGATGTCGGCTCATCGGCTGTACGGTTACGTTGTTCGGCTAATTACGACGGAAATCGTAACGGACGCGAAAACGATCCAAATTGCGAAACGAATGAAGTTTTAGCATGCCAATAACTAAAATAAAATATTTTAATGATTACAAAAATTTTTGGATGTCCGGATATATTCAGAACGTAAGATATGCGCGAAAATGCAAACTTATGCACTTTTTGACGCTTTTAGTCCCTGAATGACCAAAAAGTTTGTTTTTGCACACCGAACCCCTCAAAGCCTATTTCTAAGCCATGTGAAGGATATTTAGGGTATGTTTAACTTATGGTCATATTCCGGAATGTCCGTTACAGTACGAATCGGCATACTTTCGCAGTTTGTCGAAATTAGTCCCTGTAAGCGAATAAACTTGATTTTGCCATACCAAAGCCTTTAAAACTTATTTCTAAGCTATGTAAAGGTTATTTAAGGTATGTTAAGCATATAATGATGTTCCGGAGTGTTTTTCGCATTAAACTGATTACGTTTACACATCAGTTTGCGTATAACTTTCCAGAAAGCGATGTAGAGTTTGAAATTGAACAAAAATCAAAACGTGCAAAATGTCAAACGTAAACAAACAAATATTGGGATCAAATACATTGTTTTATTGATAACTTGAACTGATTAAGGTTTATACAATGATTACAAGCATAGATGTCACATATTTAACCCCCCATATTAACTAAGTATATATACCCCCTAAAAACACACACGCCGTTCACCGTTCTTCTTCTTCTCTCATATTGTGTTCAACGTTTCCAACAAACAGACGTGGTTCAGTTTTTACCAAGGGGTTTGGGCATACGGGGTTTGGGCTTACGGGGTTTGGGCTTAAGGGGTGTGGGTCTAAGGGTTTTGGGCTTAAGGGGTTTGGGCTTACGGGTTTAAATGTTGTTAGGGTCACGGTGTAGTGTATAAATTAAATTAAATCTGGTTTTATGTTTAGGTTTTATTTTTTATGTTAATATATAAAAATATTTTTGTCTGTAAACGTAGAAAAGTAAAATTATTTTGTTGTTTAACCGATCTGACTGTTTGGCAAAATCAACAAATAAACCAACAAATTGATTTCGTCAAACTTTATTTATTATTTTATAACATAAATATCGAAACAGAATATTAAATTAAAATAAAATTAATCAGCGATAATCGTCTATAGAACGGGTTGTTTGCAGTCTCTTCGACGATGATGATGCTTCGTTATCAGCCAGCCACATTGTAGCCCCCCTCTTACAAGACCTGGCTAACACACTGGGACGTCAACCACCCTAAAGGGGTGGAATCGTCAAGCGTGCTGTAGAAGGCCCCTTAGAAGCAGCGGAGTGAATATAAAACTGAGAAAAACATCATGTAGACACAAACTCGCAGATAATTTTTCCATACTACAAAATCTAATATTTGACAATCGCAACCGGAAACAGATTTTTTAACTAACATGGTTGGCATAAGTTGCTATGATTTATTTATTTTTAGAGTAGTATTTATAGGCCAATAAGTATTAAAATATTGGGAAAAATATTTTTCTTATATAATTATTTTATTTTAGGGAATTGTTTTATAAATTAAAGACAAAATTCTGACCATCTCCATTAATAAACATTGAAAAACGGGAACGCTCTGGCTGACGCAATCGAGAAGTCCCGCTGACGCAATATAGAAGGCCCGCCGACGCAAAAGGAAGTCCCGCCGACGCAGAAGGGAAGTACCGCCGCAACCAGAAGTCCCGCCGACAAGAAAGGGAAGTCCCACCGACGCAGAATGGAAGTCCCGCTGACGCAAAAGGCGTCAACGTACCGAACGGACTGACGCAACCTGATAGACGTTTTAAAATCGTACGAAGGACGGATAAATAATATGTGGACGCTTTAGATTGTATACTGACTTCATAAACATTTGACTCTTTTAAATAGGAAGTATTGGGACCCAGGAAGTATTACTAGTAAGAAAATAAAACAGGAGACATCACGTGTGATATTACTCTCAATTATGGGTTTTAGATTTGTTGTTTACCATGGTGGAAACTGGAAAGTTATTAATAACAACATGGAATATGTTGTTGATTGTCAATCAGTAAGACGTCTTTTAGAAATCCCAAACAATAATATTTCGTATACTGAATTTGTAAGATATCTTTTTGAGATTTTTGGTGTTCAAAATATCACACGTTTATCATACAAAATGTCATCTTTTACTAATCCCATTGATTTAACTAATGATTATGATCTTTCCTTTTTTTTCCAGCTTATTGAAAAAAATCCCTATGAGCTTTTTAAATTATATGTAGTTCAAGAAATTGGCGTTGGTTCGTCTTCTGGAAGTCAACGCACTGATTTCAAATGCCCTGATTTATACGATAATGTTTTTGAAACTAATGAGTTTAATGATTGTGATAAAGGTAATTTTGATTCTGAAAACCAATTAGCTGTTTTTTTAATGTTATAGAAAAAGTTGGGTCACATTGTCGGTTAAAAGAAGGGTATCTTTTTCGAAACAAAGAAGAGATGAAAATCGAACTAGGAAGATTATGTCTTGAAGAATGTTTCGAATATAAAGTAATAAGGTCATTAAAAACAAGTTATGTCGCATCATGTGTAAATGACGACTACGAGTGGCTTTTTAGAGCTTGTAGTCGTCAATCTAGTGAAGTATTTTATATAAAATATTTTAACAACAAACATACATGTTCTAAGACGCAGACACATCCACGTCTGCGTCAAGCAAACCCGAGTGTTGTTGGAAGTTACGTAAAAGAACAATTGAAGGAAGGCGGTCGCGTTTACCGAGCTACTGATATCGTTAAAGATTTTAGACAAAATTTTCAAGTGAATTTATCTTACATGCAAGCTTGGCGGGGTAAGTATAACGCGTTACAAAATCTGCAAGGAACGTTGGAAAATTCTTTTGCCGAACTTCCATTATATTGACACAATTTGAAGAAGGCAAATCCAGGAACAGTGACACATATATTGACAGACAACGAGAGTCATTTTGAAATGTTATTTGTCGCCATTGGTGTTGCGGTAATTTTGGTCCTAAATGTATATAAAAAAATTTTGATATAATTTTTGCTAGATATTTATATTTTTTTATCTTTCAGGTTCGGACTTTTATTAACAACTTAAGACCTGTTGTTATCATAGACGCGACTCATTTGAAAGGGGAGTTTAAAGGCACAATGTTATTGGCAGTTGCCATGGATGGAAACAATCAGATTTTGCCTATCGGCTACGGCATTGGTAAATCTGAGGACGGGCAGTCCTGGACCTGGTTCTTGTCCAAATTAAGAGTGTGTATCGGTGTTCATCCGGAGTTGGCCATCATATTTGATCGTGCAAACTCCATTCACTTAGCGGTACGTGATGTTTTTCCAGAAGCCTTTCACGGCCTGTGTTGCCGGCATTTGATAGTCAATCTTCGTTTACCGTCCAACAAGAAAAAGGAACACGAGAGCCTCTGGTGGAAGGATTGTAAATCCTATAGGATGTCCGATTTTGAAGAATCGTTCGACGCGTTTTGTGCAGTTGTACCGAGAATTCGACAGACTCTTATAACCATTGGTTTTCATAAATGGTCTAGAACACACTGTCCTGGCAAAAGATACCATTATATGATATCTAACAGTGCGGAGTCTATGAATGCTCTATCTAGACACTAGAGGAAAATGCCAATAACCCAACTGGTCGAATTTTTTCGACACTCTGTACAAGGTTGGTTTTATGATCGCCGAAATCAGGGTATCCATGGTAAGCAATTGCTTACAGAATGGGCTGAGAAAAAAATAGAAAAAAAGATATCCAAGTCTTGGACATGGACGGTTGATGACATTGGAAAAAATTCTTTTGACGTTGAAGACGGGAAAAAAGGGGCCTTGTCGACTTCTCGAACCAAACATGGAGTTATCGGGTATGGCAGGTATCTGGGTTTCCGTGTGGCCATGTGATTATCGTTTCCAGATTTCTAGGTGAAACGAGTTGCAGTCAATATGCGTTTTCTTGTTATAGCAATGACGTTTACAAGAGAACGTATGAGGAAGCGATATATCCACTGCCGCATAAATCTGAATGGGAAGTACCTGATGACCTTATTAATCTTCTGCCACCACGTATTACTAAACGTCAGCCGGTCGTCCAAAGGAGGGGAAAAGAATCTTATCTATCGGAGAGGAACCCACTTGTTTATATTGTAGTAGGTGTAAAACGTACGACCATCATCGTGACAGTTGCACACTCCCCATGCCTTCCCAGAATTCTTCGCGTCGAGGTTCAAAGAAAAAATCGTCTACCAAACCTAAAGTTGTTCAAATTGAACCAGAAGAGTTTCAGGAATATGTATTTCAAAATACCTATCCGTCATATAATCTTTATGATTTTTAATGTTTATTTAATACATTAAATTATTTATTAATTAATTTACTACAAACCATTCACATTCACACATACATATATATATATATATATATATATATGCATGCATAGAACCATCCAACTTTTTTCATATCAAACAAAGCCTTTCAAGTGTTGAATACCAAAACGAATTCATTCAAGAAAAATGTCTAGCTCATCCGAAAATTGGTCCAAAGAAGAAGACGTAGAATTGGCGACGTCTTACGCCGAAGTGGCTGATTTAGCTTTATATGCTAGCATGAACGAGGCATTTTGGGAGCGGGTTTACCATCATTTTTGTCGTAATATTGTGCAGACAACCTGTCAATTGGATGAAGTTAAGAGGCGGGGTAATTTACTCTACTTAAGATGTTCCTTGTTTTCTTCGATTTACAACAATGTTCCAAATCCTGATAATGATCGTTCTAAAAGTGAACTTATCAAAGAGGCGTGCTTTGACTACGCCGAGAAATACGATGAGGTGTTCGAACACGTGGATGCTTGGGAAATTATCAAAGATCAAATCTGAAGATGAAATTTACTTTTAAATTTGTGTTTTCATGTTTTATTTATCGTTTATGTTTATGTTAATGTTTATGTCTAATTGTTTATGTTAATGTTTATGGATAGGTTTGGTTTGGTATAAGTTTTTGACGGTTTTGTCTCGGTTTTCGATACTCAAAAACAGTTACTAACGTGGTTGATTTTAGGAAAAAAAATGCACGAGTCATGTATTTTAACACTGCTAAAACGGGTCTTCCCGATGTAGCCCGCCCTGTATCATTTAACATAATGAAAGTCCCACGTGAGGTTTTCATCTCGGCCCGGTCCGATTGCCCATCAACACTCGGGGCTGGAAGAAACTGGACTGCGAAGTGGCTTCCGAGGGGTGATTATACCAAAAAAAACGCACAACATATAACTAAAACAAATAATTAAAAAACTCCTAATAAATGGCTTGTAGATGTTATATCAAAAAGACTATAAATACAATACCTTAATCTGGAAATAAATTTTTGATTTTTGTTAGCCTCATCGACTATCATTTGGCTAGTAGACAACATATAAAAATTGTCTTCCAAAATACTATCATTCAATTTGATCGCGAGCTTGTGTCGCATTTGCATTGCGGTTTCTTTTGGTTGTTCATGTTGACGTAAGAGAGGTTGATTGTTAATCAACCTCTCCATGAAAATGCATACCCAAACGCCACAATCACCTAAGGATCCGAATTGTTGAGGGACATTATCTGGGTAAACAACCTTGAACGGGAATGACAATGACCATCCCTTGTCATCATAGTAATCGTTCATTCGCAACCACGAGTCAAATGCAAAATTGATATGACATATGACTTATGTTCTCTCTTTGTCAATTGACGACCAATCGAGCAAACTGTAGGTTTAAAAAAAATGAAAGGATTACTAAACATCACCTACAACACTTAAAAAGATAAATCACACTAACCTATCATATATCGTTAACGTTTTGTCGTGCAGGTGGAAAACTCCCAAGAACCAATGCTTGTTTGGTACGTTCAACGGAACATAAACTACATATATTCGACAAACTCAATAAAAAATAAACCAAAGAAAATACTTATTGTAACGACTCTCATCAAAAGTCATAATTATTAAATTAATTTGACCAATAGGAAACCCTAATTGAGACACCCAAGTGATTCTGTGCAAACCCTAAGATTTTCATAATTTTCAGAAACAGGATCAGGGCCCCTAAAACTCAGGGGGGGCATTCCCTAGTTGATGATTATCTAATTTTGCGTGTTCAGAAAGTTGAAATTTATGAAATCGTCGACTCAGCAGGCCTACTCCCACGCGTGGCTACCCTATAGTGATTTGCTGTCCCATACGGACCGTAACAATGATAACCTTACGGACCGTAAGCTATCATACGGACCGCAACATTGCCAGCCTTACGGTCCGTAAGCTAGGCAGATTTCGTGTATAAATAGCAGGCTGTGGCACTTGATTTTTGGTGTTCAAACGACGAAAGAATTCGTCCAATTCTTCGATATATCGTCTGTTTACTTCAATTAACACACACAAATCTTCAATTAAGTATAGCGGGGTGCTGCAGAACAGGGTATTAACTTAATCGCTATTACGATTCATTGTCCGATCGATCCATATATCCAATGGATGTTTAAGTGCCGCCCACATTAGGGTTATACTTTATCGTTCGTCATTAATTTGACGGATTGTCGTTAATTCGATAGGTAAAGTATTATACTTTGTCGTTCGTCGTTAATTCGACGGATCATCGTTAATTCGATGTATGAAGTATTGCACTTTGTCATTCGTTGTGAGAATATGATCTCGTGAGTTATCGTAAAATGCTATATTAAGTTACTTACCTAGTTCGTGTGCATTAGGTTAAAAAGGTTAATCAATAGGCTAAGCTCTGCTCAAATTAAATCTGCAATATATCAAGGATTATCTGTAGACTAAGCTTTGCCCGTAGAAATCTGCAATGTGAGTTCATTTCTCTTTTCTCACAGTATGTGAGTCCATTATATTTTCTCACAGTTTTATCACCTTTTTGTGAAACAATTATATTTACAAAGATTTTACAGAATCCTAAATGATTACCAGTTATACTTACAGTGATTAAGTTTTTATATTAACTACTGGTATGAAAGATTTTATATATTATTTGATTCTCATTATTATTTGCCAGAAAGTTAGTTAATATTATGATGATTACAATAATAGTGGAAATTATGCATTTTACTAAGATTATATTTTAGTCTTAGTCACGTTAAAATATTAAATAATGATATTAAAATTATTTAATTAACATATTTGATAAGTATAGTAATTTGACATAAATTGAGATATGTTATTTTCTGGATTAAATGGTTTTATGCCAAAAGTAATATATTTGATAAAGAAATGTCACGGGACATCATTATGTCTGAAGACACGGGTTGAGAGAATGATCAACAGTGTTATGAATAGAAATTACTAGTTGAAAGAATGATCAACAGTAATATAATCTGAGTTACTAGTTGAAAGAATGATCAACAGTGACATGACCGAAAGCACTAGTTGAAAGAATGATCAACAGTGTTATAGAATCACTAGTTGAAAGAATGATCAACAGTGATATGACCAGAATCATTAATTGAAAGAATAATCAATATTGATATGATTATAGTCACAGGAATCGCCTAGTGACAGATAAATTGAATAATAGTCAAATACATTTATTTGATGAATTCACTATCGGACTAAAGTGAAGTCAATAATTGATATGATTAATGTCACATTGGAACTGTCATTATCTGACAAATACTGAGTGAATTGGGTAAATATAAAAACCTTAATACTGTAAGGTATAACAATATATTTATAAAAATGGAATGAATTCACTCAGTGTTATCGCTGACAAAACCTTTTTCAAACATTTTTCAGGTAAGTGGAATAAGAGCTGGATACGACACTGAAAAGGCTTCAAGAAGTGGCTTATTTTATTTAAATCAAATTAAGAAATATTGTAAACAAAATTCACTTTATAAATATGGGTTTATCCCATCTCTTTTAAATAAAAATCCGGTGTTTTCTAAACTCTGATATTTTTCCTAACTCACGGTCCTGATGAAAGTTCCGCTGCAATGTTTTTAAAAACCGGTACCGCTGGACTGTTCATGGCACCCGATTCCGTCCAGGGTGGGTCGGGGGTCGTGACAGAAGGTGGTATCAGAGCCAAACTCAAAGAGCCACTTGTTTAAGCTGATTAGGTGTTTTTTTTAATACCTAAACTTAAACAATAAAGTTAGGAAACTGATACAAATTAACATATGTGTTATATATATGTTAATATGCACAGATAATATCCTGAAAGTATTGTTTTGTTTTCTGTGATATTAAATAAGTGAAAATGTTTGCAATTCAGATGTCGAATGAAGTACCACATAATCCAGAAGTTCATGCTAATAATAAAAATCATTTGGATAAAAATGCTATAGAAAATTTAATAGCCCAAGGAATAGCTAATGCTTTACCTTCAATAATTAAAGCTGTTAAAAATACCGTAGAACCTACCAAAGTTGTGAGTAGCAAGCATACTCGTGACGATGGTTTTAGCCATAGTGTCAATGGAGGTAATGATGATATTATCAAAACCCCATTTCTTAAGAAAAAGAAGGCGATGACTCTCGGGTGTACCTACAAAGAATTTTTAGCCTGTAAACCAACTGAGTTCGCCGGCAGTGAAGGAGCCACGGCTGCTCTGCGATGGTTGGAAAAGACGGAAGCTGTTCTTACAATCAGCAAATGTGCCGAAGAAGATAAGGTGATGTATGCATCTAATCTCTTCAAGGAAGAAGCCTTAGAATGGTGGAATACAATTCTTCAGGCAAAAGGAAGTGGCATGGCTTATGCCATGAACTGGGAAAAATTCAAGGAAATGACGGAAAGGAAATTCTGTCCTCCTTATGAAAAGGAACGAATAACTAACAAGTTCCTAAATCATAAAATGATAGATGTGAATTGTCGTGAATATACGACAACGTTCTTCGAATATGCAAGAATGGTACCAACTCTGGCTTCGCCAGAACCTGTACTTATTTCTCGTTATATTTGGGGATTAGTTAGCGAAATCCGAGACATAGTTAAGGCCACTAGACCACAGACTATTGAAGAAGCAGTCGAGCTTGCTAACATGCTGACAGATAGACTAATCCGCACAAGAGAAGAAAATAAGAAGAAAGAGTTAGCCCAGAAAATTTCCCAAGAATTCTACAAGAAGACAAGAACTGAATCGTCATTGGAGCAACCTATCTGCAGAAGCTGTAACAAAAAGCATTCGGGAAGATGTCGTTTTAGGAGAACATCCTACTGTAACTTCTGCAAGATGACCGGACATACAGAGGAAGAGTGTAGAAGGAAAACTACTGTTTGTTTCAATTGCGGAGAAACAGGACACATTAAACCATATTGCCCTAAACTAACCAAAGCACCTGACAACAAGGCCAGAACAACAGACGGAGCTAAGAAGAACGAGCGAGCATTCGTACTTACTACGCAAGAAGCGGAAATAATTCCAGACGTAGTCGCTGATATGTAGTATCTAAGTTAAGTTATTATTTGACCCTAGTACAAGTAAAAGTTTATAAATAAATATATTCTGTCAAGAATTTCATCTATTCCAAAACCATAACAGAATTGTTTGGTCTTCACTTTTACTGAATCATTTATTTGGTCACGTTCACCTTGTGGTGACGTTTTCATAAAATTTGAAGCTTGTGCTAATCTCGTTGCATACGGGTTTAATTATTCATTTCTATTGAATCCGTTTTGCTGGTTTATTCTATAAAATCAATCTTAACACAATCATGTGCTAAGATAATGATACACAAATTCATTTCATATATTCAGTGTATCTCTTAATGATTTTTATATCAACAATCGAGCATTTCGTAATCCTTATTGTTTTATCATCTTTGATCGAAAAACATTATTCAAGTATTTCGATTTCAATCTTACTCGATTTATTTGAAACATTTGGATTTACTTCATTTGATTTAAAGCATGGTGGAACTCGTTTCATTCACCACTACTATTTTCAATTCCTATGACACCTTGTGGTGGCATTTTCTTTAAATTTGAATCTTGAGATAATCTCATTTTCATTCCTGATGAACGAATTTTAATTTCTGTTGGTTCATCATCTTAAACAGTCTTAATACAATTATGTGTTAAGATAAGTGTACACAAATTCATATCATATTCCGGTGTACCTCTTAATGTTTCTTTCATCCTTTATCGAAAATTCTAAAAATTTCATTTGGTCTTTTCATTTGAAAATCCTATTCGAACTGAATATCCAAAATTTCTTCATTTGAGCTTTCAGTTGATTACACGGTGAAATTGTTCAGTCACCGTAATTATTGAATTATTTCAATCCTTACGACACCTTGTGGCGTCGTTATAAACTTGTAGCTTGAGCTAATCATAAGCATACTAATCTTTCAAAATCGCGTATGTATTTCATTTGACTCATCATTTGAAAGTAGTCTTGATACAATTATGTATTAAGACAATGATACACTAAACTCTATTGTATTCCAGTGTATCCTTGCAAATTCAATAATGTCAACACACTGATTTTTCTCTTGTTATGATTCGATAGTTGACAAAATATTTTCATGCTTCTATTTCATTTTGAACTTGTTGATTCTGAGTCTTCTTCAGTTGCCAATCAAAGTAAGTTTTCTTTTGACAAAAGAATTTTTATTCGATTCTAAAAATTCTTTACATTCATTTTAAATATCTATTTGATCATATATCTTTTGGATTGAACCTAGTCACATTGGAAATTATATCCATTCATCTCTTTCGTTTGACATTGATTTCTTGAACTTATTCAGTTGAACCTTTGAAATCTTACCTATGGTATGACTCATATTCACAAAATTCGATTCTGTGTCATCTACCCTAATATTATTTTTATTGACTAGAATATAACATAAGTCTAAAAGAAATATCATAACCCAAATACACTTGGAAGCTGGAACCTGAAATGAAGAAAAAGTATTCCTACTTATTCCAGCAAATCTCGAGGACGAGATTTTTATTAAGGTGGGGAGAATGTAACGACTCTCATCAAAAGTCATAATTATTAAATTAATTTGACCAATAGGAAACCCTAATTGAGACACCCAAGTGATTCTGTGCAAACCCTAAGATTTTCATAATTTTCAGAAACAGGATCAGGGCCCCTAAAACTCAGGGGGGGCATTCCCTAGTTGATGATTATCTAATTTTGCGTGTTCAGAAAGTTGAAATTTATGAAATCGTCGACTCAGCAGGCCTACTCCCACGCGTGGCTACCCTATAGTGATTTGCTGTCCCATACGGACCGTAACAATGATAACCTTACGGACCGTAAGCTATCATACGGACCGCAACATTGCCAGCCTTACGGTCCGTAAGCTAGGCAGATTTCGTGTATAAATAGCAGGCTGTGGCACTTGATTTCTGGTGTTCAAACGACGAAAGAATTCGTCCAATTCTTCGATATATCGTCTGTTTACTTCAATTAACACACACGAATCTTCAATTAAGTATAGCGGGGTGCTGCAGAACAGGGTATTAACTTAATCGCTATTACGATTCATTGTCCGATCGATCCATATATCCAATGGATGTTTAAGTGCCGCCCACATTAGGGTTATACTTTATCGTTCGTCATTAATTTGACGGATTGTCGTTAATTCGATAGGTAAAGTATTATACTTTGTCGTTCGTCGTTAATTCGACGGATCATCGTTAATTCGATGTATGAAGTATTGCACTTTGTCATTCGTTGTGAGAATATGATCTCGTGAGTTATCGTAAAATGCTATATTAAGTTACTTACCTAGTTCGTGTGCATTAGGTTAAAAAGGTTAATCAATAGGCTAAGCTCTGCTCAAATTAAATCTGCAATATATCAAGGATTATCTGTAGACTAAGCTTTGCCCGTAGAAATCTGCAATGTGAGTTCATTTCTCTTTTCTCACAGTATGTGAGTCCATTATATTTTCTCACAGTTTTATCACCTTTTTGTGAAACAATTATATTTACAAAGATTTTACAGAATCCTAAATGATTACCAGTTATACTTACAGTGATTAAGTTTTTATATTAACTACTGGTATGAAAGATTTTATATATTATTTGATTCTCATTATTATTTTCCAGAAAGTTAGTTAATATTATGATGATTACAATAATAGTGGAAATTATGCATTTTACTAAGATTATATTTTAGTCTTAGTCACGTTAAAATATTAAATAATGATATTAAAATTATTTAATTAACATATTTGATAAGTATAGTAATTTGACATAAATTGAGATATGTTATTTTCTGGATTAAATGGTTTTATGCCAAAAGTAATATATTTGATAAAGAAATGTCACGGGACATCATTATGTCTGAAGACACGGGTTGAGAGAATGATCAACAGTGTTATGAATAGAAATTACTAGTTGAAAGAATGATCAACAGTAATATAATCTGAGTTACTAGTTGAAAGAATGATCAACAGTGACATGACCGAAAGCACTAGTTGAAAGAATGATCAACAGTGTTATAGAATCACTAGTTGAAAGAATGATCAACAGTGATATGACCAGAATCATTAATTGAAAGAATAATCAATATTGATATGATTATAGTCACAGGAATCGCCTAGTGACAGATAAATTGAATAATAGTCAAATACATTTATTTGATGAATTCACTATCGGACTAAAGTGAAGTCAATAATTGATATGATTAATGTCACATTGGAACTGTCATTATCTGACAAATACTGAGTGAATTGGGTAAATATAAAAACCTTAATACTGTAAGGTATAACAATATATTTATAAAAATGGAATGAATTCACTCAGTGTTATCGCTGACAAAACCTTTTTCAAACATTTTTCAGGTAAGTGGAATAAGAGCTGGATACGACACTGAAAAGGCTTCAAGAAGTGGCTTATTTTATTTAAATCAAATTAAGAAATATTGTAAACAAAATTCACTTTATAAATATGGGTTTATCCCATCTCTTTTAAATAAAAATCCGGTGTTTTCTAAACTCTGATATTTTTCCTAACTCACGGTCCTGATGAAAGTTCCGCTGCAATGTTTTTAAAAACCGGTACCGCTGGACTGTTCATGGCACCCGATTCCGTCCAGGGTGGGTCGGGGGTCGTGACACTTATAACTAAAAATTAATTTTTTTGTTACCTCGTCAACAAGGTCAATTCGTGGCAAGGGCTCCAATGATCCATCAAAATAATACTTAAAAACATTCTTCGTCCCTGAGTAAAAAAGCGACCATTGGAAATGAGGTGGTAAAATACACCAACGGTTGGTTTTCTGTCTCGAGTTATACAAGTCTATCATGCAAGCATAGATGTGTTGTAAAATAATAGAGTGTTAAATATAATACAAATTAGAATATAAATGTTATTTTACGTAACAAAGTAGGTTCTTACATCATCGTCTAACCAACCGCTCCGCTGTACGCCTAGCAAACAAAGCCAAAAGTCTGGGCCAACTTATGTGCCAATTGTAAGGCCAAGTTTTCGAAGCCTCGACTCACCTTTATTAACTGCTTCTTGCTCCTTTTCGGACCACTCCTTTATTTCTTTTATTTTTTTCCGGCGGATCTTCTTTAACTTCTTTTCGCTTTTTCCTACCCGCCACTTTGTTCATCATAACGAAAGGTGAGAGCAACCAGGAGCTCGGCTTTGATAACCTATCGGATTTTCTTGTCTCGGCCACTTCAATGTCCTCTATCTGCCGCAAAAAATAATACCTCGTTATAAATCATTTTTAGAATTTTTACTTGTTGATATTTTACATATAAAAGTTACTCACTTTTTCATTACTCGGATGCAACTTGTCGGTCTTCACATGATAATCGCTACAATTGTCATTTGCACCACACGAGACCGCATCAACCTAAAATAAAAAATTATTTTTACCAATGAAAACATTATTTCTATGTTATTCAAAGTTACCCTTTCAGTAGCGTTAGATGCTCCATCTGCTCCTTTAGAAATTGTCGACTATAAAAAACGTTACAATATAAGATATATTACGTAAGAATTGTTTGATAAAGAAATTAGTTGATTAGTGTTACCTCCGGCTTCACTAGCTTAGCCAACCTCTGGTAGTTTTCCTTAAACAGATCGTCTAGAAGCTTTTGAAATTGTTCTATCAAAAAGTTTTGTGTTCCATCATCAAGATGATACCCACCGAGCGGTTTTCCACTTCTTTTTTTCCTTGAATGTGTGGATGCATTCAAGTTATAATGACCTTCCGAACCGGAAAGCCCTTTGACCTTGCCATGAAAACCATCATTGCCTCCATCGTTGCCTCCATCAACCTTGCCATCAAAACCGTCTAAAAAATCATTGTCTCCACCATCTACCTCCATATTTTCAAACACATGTCGTTCAAAAGACGGCTGCATTTTTTCTGAGGCTGGTTTCATTAAACCAAAACTGACTATGTGTTGCAAACTCGAGCCGAACCACATGGTATCCGACTCTTCGCTGGTGGGAACTAAATCACAGGTTGGAAAATATTCATCAATCTGCATTTAATTAAAACAATACATTCACAAAATATTCATAAAATATATAATATATCCAAGTAAATACAAATTCCAAAGACAATACCATTGTCAAATCTTGAATAATCCGATTCATGGAATTCCATGCTAGCCTCTTTCCTGCGGCCCAACTCAAAAACCTCGGACTTTTTGGAGCGATATAAAATCCGTCCCGAGATTTGAACTCAGGAAAACTTTCTAAAATCCAAAACTGCAAAATTAAATAAGTATACCTAATTAAAAAACCTTTCTAAAATCCTAAACTGCAAAATTAATTCGTTGATGTACCTTGAATGGCCAAACGCAGCCGGGTAACGAAAAACCCTTGTTTTGTGGCTGGTACCGTTGGTTTAGATTGTAAACGTTTGTACATGTGTTTGGCCAGAGATAAGTACCCCATGGAAATTGGTTCCAAGCTTCAAGATTATCGACCAGATTTAACAATAGGTCATCAACAGCCTGGTAGACTTGGGTTCCTTTAAAAGATTCAACCATCATCAAAAGGCAAATGCGAAGACAATTATCTTCTGTGTACCCTGTCCAATTAGACCCAAACAACTCTTCTAGTTGACGTTGCCTAACCACTTTGTAACCTCCAAAATATCTACTCCTGAATGAGTTAGGGGATTGCTCGGATAGAACATTTTCTACTGGTCCAAATCTAAACCCAGTTATTAGACAAAAATCTTTTGCGGTAAATTTCAAAGTGTGCACACCTATTGTATAAGATATTCCCTCAATAGGATTATCTGTTTGAATCTGTCGTTGTGCAACTCCTAGCAAAAGATTGCTTTGGCAGATAACGTTTTTAATGTTCAAGTAATCTCCAAAACATCCTTGCCTAAACTGGATTTCTAAAGAAGCAGACATTTTCTCCTTCAGTTTGTCAACTATCGTCCAAACGGCTCTAACTTTAATTCTAGGAACCTTAGGTTAAAACACAAATTAATCTTCTATAATAAACAACATAATAAATTTGAAGACTAAACATACTAATCTTAAACAATAATCAAAATGATAGACTTGATTAATAAAAATAAAATACTAATGAAAGAAATACTTACCTTCTTCTGTTTAGATGTTTTGTCTTGCATCAAAACATTCGAATTCGGATTGATGTCGTCACCTATGTTTCCGAAGCCAGTGTTTACGTCGTTGCCGACGTTTCCGATGTCACTATTTCCGGCGTTGGCAACGTTTCGGAAGTCAGTATTTCCGGCGTTACCACCAACATTTCCGAATCCACTCTCTCCGATCTCTCCGACCTCACCAATGTTTCTGAATCCAATACTTGGGTCTTGCCCCAAGTTACCGAAAACACTGTTTCCCACATTACCGTTGTAATCTGATTGGTTGAAGTCTTCATTCCAAAATTCCATGTTGTCGGCCGAGACCACGTGATGGGGACACCAGAATACGGGTCGGGTCAAAGTTTTTTGTGAGTGTTTGGCACCAGAAACGGGTCAGGTCTCGTGGTGGTCCCTGGTTTAGCTTCAATGCCGTTTGGGAAGGAGGGAGAAATATGGTCCGTCTACTATGGTGCGTCTGGCAGACGCTGGAAGAGAACACGTGTAGGCATGGCAAACGTCGCCGGACGCTTCCCGTTTTAATGGCGGACGCACGAGGTTAAAGATGGCAGACGCAATGAGGAGGAAGACGCAATATGGGGGCAGACGCCATTAAATTACTAATTAATGTTCACCTAATATTATAATCGGGCGACGCAATAAGGGGGTAGACGCAAGAGGATAAGGATGGCAGACGCAAAACTTCTCGAAATTTGAAAGCGTCTGCGGACGTAATACAAGCGTCGATTGAGTTATTAAATTAATTTAATATTATAATATAAAGCAATACCTATAATTTCCTATTATATAATTTTTGTATGGCAAAATATTTGAGACCACAAAATACGGTCTAATTTATTTTCCTTTGTCAAGCTAAATTATGTATGATCGCCATGGGAAAAGCTTAGCTAATGACGAATACTGTTCCCAACCCGCTAAGAAATCTTCAAGTTGGATCTTAAGTAGGTGGAGACGTCCGATGAATGTAAGCGAGACATCATCATTAAACGAAAATGCAAATCAACCCGCTCCGGATGAAGATCAGTTTATACACAATCGGCAAAGCCTACACCAGCACAACAACGCTAGATGGGCTATACCAGACGACGAAACAGCAAATTGGTCTAAAGATGTTGTCGAATTCTATAATAATGGGGATTCTCCGTTTTGTTTCTCAGTCGTTTTTTCAAGGACTGTAGAACTTGACAAAAAATTTTGGGGAACTTTGTTGGGCAAACGTTTAAACTGTAATCTCACCGAAACAGTAAGAATTATTAAGTATTTTTTTTTTAAATTTATTTCTTAATAAAATACTTAAATTTTAAATTTTTTTAACAGCATATTGAAGGCTGGGTTGGAAGATTGATGAACTGGAGAAGTAGAAAGCTACAAAAAGACCCCTTGTTAAATATGCGTTGGACGATTCTACCACCAAAGTTTTATGAAAGCTTGTTACAGTCCGTTCCAAAAAACGTGGCTAGCTATTGCAATGGTAAATTAAGCCCGTTTCCATCTTTTTTTGATGTTGATTATGTTTTCTTCCCAATACCGCTCAACAATAAAGAATGGATGCTTATAAGAGTAGAGTTGGAGACCCAACAACTGCTTATTTATGCATGGGGGAACGTTTGTGGCGGTCCAAAATACGGGAATGTCATTCACCCTCTGTTAAGAAAGGTCGCTGTATATTTTGGAGCAGTTTTGGTAAACATGCGATACTGGAAAAAAACTGGTCAACAAGAAAAATGCATCACATTCGAGCTTAACGATGATTATGTAGTGTCTGACGGATCACTGGCAGGTAACGAAGCTGTGTACATTTGTATGCTGATGGAGCATCTGGTTACAGATAAACCAATTAATCTAGCAGACGATATTCAACAAAAGTTTTTAGCTTACAGAAGGTTCATGGCTGATAACATGTATTTTTGGCGGTGTTTACCCCGGCCAAAAATGGCATCATTTTCTTTACTTTGTGTTTGTATTAAATTAGTCCTTTTAAAAAATAATTACTTATTTCGATATTTTGTATTATTCCCTTTTAATTTAAGTTAATCTTTAATTTTTTTTATTTTTTGAGCAAACATTAAACTAAAACACACAATATAAAAAAATATGGTTTATTTTTTATTTATTTTTTTAAACTTTAGTAATATGCAGAAATTCTACAAAAAAAATTTACAAAAATTATATAAAAATTCTGAAACAAAAAGCTAACAAATTTCTACACTAATTAAAAATAATTAATAAACTAAAACAATAACTTTCCAATAATCGCAATCACAAACTGAGATAAGACAAATTAAATATTGAAAGTTTAAACCTTTTTCAAAAAGAAAGGTGGTAGCGGGACTCGAACCCGCGTGCCTACCATGTCCAACCCCACGCATGACTATCTCAATTGTTTTTATTTTTTATTTTTATTGATATACACTGTTATAAAAAATTATTTTTTTAGTAAAATTTGACAATTTGACTGGTTGATCCCGAGCTAACCGATTTAATGATGTATGGGTGTGTAGTATGTACTATAATACTCAATTTAGTGTCTTTTTTTTTGTTGCTGTACTGATCCCGAGCTAACCGATTTGGTTGGTTTCGACTGTTTTTTTTATTTATAATACTGATTTGCTGGCCGTTAAAAAAAGATAGCAGGTGCCATCTAATTAAATAAGGTGACATCTAATTCTGTGCAAAAAAAGGTGACATCTAATTAAAAGTTTATTTCATAAACTACATTAATACCATACAAAACACCTAATCTACTAAAAATAGCCTTAAGATCTCTCACTCCGAGACATGTTTGAAATCCCACCCAACCTGGTGCCGATAGTTGATGAGAGCGATTTGTAAGGTGACGTCCTCATCGATGTCACCACCCAGGTACTCAACCTCGTTGTGGATATGCTCAAACCGCAGACAATCTAAACGTATCACCCTAAACCGTGAGGACAAAGCATCCATGGTTCGGTTGTGTGCCCCCGTATATGCTGTGAAATCTTGCATTACTCTCCTCCATAAACCGCCTTGTCTACGGCGTTGAAGAGTACATACTGCCTCGACAAATGACTCGCAGAGGGCGAGATCTTCCTCAGCTGTCCAGGGGTTATTTGCCATTGTTTGTTATTAGGTTTGGTGAAAGGTTAGGGTTTGGACAAAAGAAGTGGTAAACGGCTCACGTGGAAGTTTATGTGGAGCATCCAATTGAATTGGGTGTATTTAGTAGGGACATTTAAAGCCTTATTTATTAATAGATTTTATTTGTTTAAATATTTATTAATGGATTTTATTTGTTTAAATATTTATATAGTAGTGAAAACGGCTCACGTGGAAGTTTATGTGGAGCATCCCATAACATTTTCACATTCATAAAACATAATAACTCTAAAATAAACAACAACAAATATAATAAAAATTATTAAACATTATACCACTAAATTTTATTACATAAGTAACTCTAAAATAAACAACAGCAACAGAAAACCAATTAAACAAGATATTATTCAGTAGCAATCAACACGTTCACTCTTCAAGTCCCCGTTGTAAGTGAGTCCTTAAAGAGGCGGAAGACCATACCGATAACACAGTGTGATTCTAGGTGCCCTTTGTAGATGAGTTCTTCACATTTCTGAGAAGTTCTCTCACCCTTTAAGGGTTAAAGCGATCACATCCGTGTTATCTGCCGGGTACCGGTTTCAATCGAAATCGGCATTTCTAAAGCTCAGGAAAACGTCATTTTCACAACATGTAAACACCTTTGTCTATTTGTAGACTATCAAAAGCAAAAGAAACCCCAAAAGAAATCATTGTATAACGCTACTTGGATAGAAAACATCAGATTTTCAAGGGGTATTTATATACTGAAGATTATAAAAATTATAAAAATCAAATTACTTGAAAAGATATGTTGCCACGCGTCTGTCTGACGCAAGACGCCTCCGAAGCGTCTCTCCGACGCAAAAAAATACTGCCTTCACATCAACCTCGAGGAGTCCGTCTGACACTTTCCCAAGCATCCGCGACGAGTCCGTCCGGTGCGTCGACCGGACCATTCCGGTGCGTCGGCCTGACTCGATAATTATTTACTTTTTTTTTTAGTTTTTCCACTTTTAAAGTTAATCTTTAATTTTCATTTAATTCTCTATTATCTTTAATGCTAAGAAAATTATCCATTCCAAAAAAATTAAAGTCATGTAAGTTAAAACAAGTTAGAGAATTAAGTTTAGGGGCCGTTTCTGTTAAATATGGAAACTTGAAACCTTTTACAAAAAAATTAAAACTAAAACAAGAAAAAAAGGTGAAAGCAGGACTCATAAAACATAACAACTCTAAATTATTTTTATTATTTATTTATATGAATTTCAATTGGTTCTTAGGTTTAAAGAATGTAAGTTGCTTTTAGTGGTAATTCATAAAACATAACAACTCTAAATTAAAGAACACCAAGAGAGACTTTAATATTCAACAACTAAACATATAACAACACCAAATGTTTCTAACTTAAACACAAACTTGGATAACGATCCATAATTTAAATATCCCGTGCCTCGACCATATCCGGTTCGTACGTAATCGTACTCAACTCCGTAGACTTCAAAATATTAACTGAAATAACAAATAAAATATAACTTTTATTAAACTACATGAGCCATTAAATCTAACTAATTATTAGAATGTTCATGTGTAAAGCATAACATACTATCTGGTAGATGAACCAACTTGAGACGTGATACATATATGATAGACCTTTGTTGCACGGCTCGAATGGAACGTATAACATCGGAAGGCTTCAGGGCAGACAAAAACAATTGTATTGTGTGACCACTGTATATTACGATTTTGGGTTAAAGTTCTTCTAATAATAATATTTTCTTACATATAACGTAAATATTATGTTTGTAATATGTTAATAATAAATAATAACGTACGTCTTATCTTGAAGAGAAAGTTCAAAACAACATCGATCACGTTTGCCTTCTATTATTCTCCCAACCACATCTAAAACCAAATCAGTCAAATCGTATAGACCATATATAAAGTTTTATATATTTAATAAAAATTATAGATAGAGAATTTATATGTACCAACAATATCCATTTGAGGTCTCCTGTCATGCTTCAATTCTATAATGGAAGGGGCCAATGGATATAAAGAAGCACCTCTTGGAATCGTAAGCATAAGTGAAGAAAGCTTTGTATATTCGTTGATGACAATTTTTTTCTCGGACCAAACTAACACGTAATTCTGGTACTTTGGGTACTCATGATAGTTGAGATTCTCAATTTGGAAATGATTCAAGGAAAAAAAACCACCCATCAATGACGCGTCATTATATTTGTGTATCAAATGTTGTGGGACGAACGCAACAATGTTTTGTCTCTAAAATGAAAAGAAATTTAGTGGTGGAAAAACGCTTACTCGTATAACACAAAGTAAATTAAAATAATGTTCTTACGTGTTGATCAAGAAATATAACCACTAATCTCTTTCCATCGACGTCATGCCAAATAAACTCCACCTTAACAAAGATTATATTATACCATGCTCTATCATTTCTCAATGATGAAAATTCTTCAACGGAAAAATGGTCAGACATATCCTATTAAGTGTTCAATGTTAGTTAACTAAAAAAATAAAAACTCCAGAAATTAAATTTAAACTAAAACATGATTAAAATTAAACAACAACAAATTTAAATTTAAACTAATACATAATTAAAAGTTACATAATTAAGATTCAAACTAATTCGAGAAAAAAAAACTACAGTCATCATAAAAGTTGTTCTAAGGTTCCCAAACCATTTCTTCATCCAATGGTGGTTCGTAAACCGCCCCAGGGTCAGTTTCGTACCCTTCAGCCCAGGTCGGTAGTTCTTGTGTTTGACTGTAGTTTTCCACATAAGGGGGGTTTGAAGGTGGAGGATGCATAGGCAGTATAGGAGTGTTTGGCACCGGACGATGGCAACCCTCAATTTGTAGTCCACCAAATTGTAGTTGAGCGAAGGTATAGTCATACGCCCAATTCAACTCTTCATCCGTCCAACCAAATGGATCATCATGTTCAGGGTTTGCCACTGGAGGTGGGGTTGAAACCGGAGGTGGGGTTGAAACCGGAGGTGGAGTTGACAACGGAGGTGGGTTTGCCACCGGACGAAAAGGGTTTCTAACTTCAGGGTTTGAAGTTAGAGGGTTTGAATCAGGAAGGTTTAAATGGCGATGGGATGATCGTCCATGGTTTGTTGATCCTAGTGGTTCAACGGGAATTGGATAACCACCACCCATACCTCTCAATTGATATGTGTTTGGAGTGATTTGTAAGCTGAAAAATACAAAAAGACAAATAGATAATACTTGAATTTAGAGTATCCAATTTATTTGACTACTTACTTTTTAGACTTGTGTACTAATAACATGCTCAGATGGCATAGCAGAAATTATAGATTTACTCGACTTTATGAACAGCTTTTGCATGGAAGGCTTTGTTGTGGTTTCCGTTTTGGATAAAAAGTATTGGATCAGGTTCGTTAGATCTGTATCTTCCTATATTTTGGTAAATGAAGTTGAATTTGTATGCATTCGATCGAACACATAACTTTTAAATGAATTTATTTATTATAACAAAATAACTATTTTTCTCCCAAACTATGCCTTTCTATGATGTCATGTTTAGCATAATCATCATAAATAAGTATATGTGAACCATTAAAAGAATAACCGTTCTATCCTGGACTGTTCGTGAGAATCAACTTGAAACTTGTTTTAAGTAGTCATCAAACATTTTACATTTTTGGCAACTTGAAATGAGTCAAGCAGTAATTGGTTTTTGTTTTTGTAATAATCTGTTACCCAATGTTAAACCATTTGTATATACAATCCCCAACCCCATTTATTTGGTACCTTTTTTTTATAAAACCGCCCGTTTTGACCCGTCCCAAAATGACCATGTCTTGAACTGAGCCATTTCGACCTAGACCTGGTTAAATTTGTAACCTAAATTTACTTAAAAATGGACTGAATTTACTCAAACGCCACATCGTCTTTCAAAATTAGGCAGGTAAACTGAAAACTTTCCAAAAAATAGAATGGTTGCAGTTTTTATGAGATGAAATCAATTCATACGTTCTTTTTATTCACAAATGTATGCAAATTGGTGATATTCGTATAGTTTGTCCATGGTGAAGATTCAATTTCGTATTTTAACATATGACTAAATTCGTCTATATTGTTTGTATGCGAACTCATATAAAATTCTTGCAGAACAGATGCATGTAAGTTTTTTCTAGTAATTAATTTGGGAAATAGCTGCATAATAAGATTAATACAAATAAATTAATGCTACAAACGAATTGATCAACAAAATCACTTAATTAAAAAAATGAGAACTTACTGCAATCTTTTGTCCAAACCAAATTTCTTGTTTGTGTGTATATTAAATTGATTTCAAACAGTTATTTTCAGTTCTTGATTAATACCCATAAATTTCCAAAAACACAAGGTTGGAAATTATATATCTCAAATACAAGCAACTCTTCAATTCCGTAGATATTGATCGAGTTTCGTCACCGAATTCAAGAAACTAACAAACAAACGTACCCAGTAAACATTCGAATTTAAGAAACTCCACTTATATAAATCGAAGTATATGTGTAATAATATATTTATGTGTAATGATTAGTAATTTCGTGTTGAATTTAATAAACCAAACCAAAAAAATAACACACAAACGTAGTCAGTAAAATCCCGAATTTAAAAAACTCCACTTATATAAATTGAAATACATATGTAATTATATATGTGTTGAATTAATAAAAAAACAAAGAGGCAGTTAATAAAAAAAACATTTGGCAGTTAAAAAAAACATCTGCATGTCGTGTCAATGTATAAGCATGAACTTCCTACATAACTATTAGCTCGACTTTTTAATAAAAAAAAAAACAAAGAGGCAGTTAAACAATACAGATCCAAAAACCCCAGTTATTTCAACATTTACAACCTTCTAAAGTTAAAAGCCACAGTTAAAAGTTACAAAAAAACCAAGAAATTTGAAAGAACTTACAACAATGCAAGAGGGAGATGTGAAAAGCCGACAAAAAATTTAAAACCTTGATGTGAGAGCCGAGAAACAACACAAGATCCAGATGCAAAGAGTCGATATATTCTGAAATCGAAGTAAATAGAAGTTGTTAGGTTGATGTTTTGAAAGTAGGATTTAGTTCAACTGAGATAAACTTACAATTTGAAAGTTTAATTCGTCTCAGTTGAGTGTAGTTGAGTTTTTGTAGAGTGTTGATACATCTGAAGTATTTATAGAGACTGAAGCAAGCATGTTGTCTTTCAGACAGTGTTTGTAGACTGTTGATACATCTGAAGTATTTATAGAGACTGCAGCAAGCAAGCTGTCTTTCAGACAACAGTAAAATGTTGCTTTTTCAGCTGTAGATTGTAGATGTAAAAGCAATACGGTAAGTAGTAAAAAAAAACAAAAAGAACAAAAGTCAAACAATACATTCTGACATGATACGACCTCTTTCTGAAAAGGTTATATTAAAAGATATTATTATAACTAAAGACTTTGGATTATAACTTGAAGGTGGATTATAACTTATTAAGAATATGAAAAAAGTATTTTGGATTATAACTTGAAGTTACACAATATGAATTACAAAAAGAATGAATTTGTCTATTGTGCTTCAAGTATACTAACTAACCTTTGATTCCCTATCCCTGTATCAACTGCTGAGCTGTCTGAGCTTGTGAAGCTGAACCGTTAATCTCAATAGTCAGTTCATCAGGTGTTGGTACACTTTATGTGGACGCGACTCGACTCGGTTCGATTCGGTTCGGGTCGACTCGGTTAGGTCCGGCTCAAGCCCGACGTCACGACATTCCTCAGTCGTGCGCCCCAGAGTTCGACACGCGAAGCACGGAGCGCCGCGAACCAAGACAAGGTGACACATCACCATGACATCATCTCTGTGATGTCATGATGATGTCATTGTGTTGAAATTACAAAGTTTAGTACAGAAACTTGTCTTGGGCCGTATTCACTCACATTGGGCCGAAATAGTTGAATGGACCGTAACTTAATGTTGGGCTTTGACTTATGTCTTGGGCTCCTATTCCAATCGACGAAACAAAGAAGGATTAAATGTTTAGGTGACGAAACACTTTTGTTTCGTCACTTTGAATTGTGTTTCGTCGAGTGCTGTTTAGTTTCGTCATGGTCTGTGTCTGTCTAGTATAAATACCCTCATTTGTTTCTGTGTGAAACTGATGAGCGCCGAGAGACTTAGAGAGAGTCTGTTAAAACATTGTTTGTATATGTTTGTGGTTGTACTCATCCATAATCAATAGATATTGAATCTTTGGTTACCCGTGTGTTTTACACTTTGTTTGGTTTGCACCGTCACGGGGATTCCGCACCCGTTACCGTGTTCGTGATAAACAAGGATAGGTGTTCGTTATCGATCCTCACCGGAAAAACGGGACCTACAATTGGTATCAGAGCCTTGGCTCTTTTCCTTGTTTAAAACCAAACATTGTCGTGTTTGAAACAAGTTGTTATTGATTTTTCAGATTTCGTTCTTGAAAAGTTTATATTTTTTTTTCTCTGAAAAAGTCATTAATATCAGTGTTTATGTTGTTGGTTTGCTAAAAGTTTTATCGAAAACCTTGTTTGTTTGAGTGTTTACATATTAACATTTGGTTTTTGTTGAAAGTTTTAAGCAAAATCTTGTGTTCGGAAATTTTTCGGTCACCGGAATCTTCAAATCTTCATCGAGTTCATCTTATAATCAAGTTGTTCTTGTTTTTATTCATGAAAATATATGTGTTTGATCTGAATTTGTTTTTAAAATTAAAGTGTTATAGATTATAATATATTATGTTGACATTTGGGTATATGTGATGATTTCTTTTGAAAAAGGAACATTGAGCCGAAAGTAAAGCATCGAGTTCAGTTTGACAAATTGTGTTTTGTGTCAGTAAAAGATAAGTCTTTTGTTTTAGATTAAAAAAAAAAAAGGTTCAATCTTATCCAACCAATCTGTTTCGTCAACAACATTACCACTGAGTTTCGTCGGTTATATATTTTATTCATTCAGTCAACATCGATCAAACAATCAAGTCAAATTGTTCGGCGCTTTTATTTAAATCATATTAAACCTCTTTCGTCGACCAGGAAGCCCAAATTTAAAATTTGTTTCGCCGATTTGAAAGCCCAACAAGGACTTTTCTTTGTTTCGTCAAGATTATAAGCCTGTTTCGTCGTGTGTAAGCCCAACAGCATTTATTCTATTTCGTCGATCATCAACAAGTCAAAGTTAACTTGTTTCGTCGGACATCATCTTGTTTCGCCGAAAGTGAAGTTGGGCCAGTTTCGTCGTTTGGGAGCCCAAAACAACACATTCTGTTTGGTCAAGTTTAAAGTTACAAAGTCTGTTTCGTGAAATTTGGTTTCGTCGAAACACTTTGTGATTTTTAAACAGAAGGTTTGCAAAAGTGGGTTAACACTGTGTTTTCAAGTATTTGATCAGTTCTTCACATACATATATCAAATATGAGCTGCACGAATCCGTGGGATTGGAGTACGGATCCACTACCAGATCTAAAACAGATGTCGATGGCCGAATATATGAATCGTACCATACCTCAACAACATCAGTCAGTAAGTGCAAGTCAATGGGAAAAGGTGTTGAATCATCAAAACATACAGAATCTTTTGGTAGCGAGAGGAGAAGAATATGCAGCTACTAGAAAGATACGTCATGATCTGTTGAAAAAGAAACTCGAATCATTTCATTTCTTAGAGAATGAAACCCTAAATGATATAATTACTCGTTATTATCATTTGATGAAGGAAATGTATTATGTTGGTGTTCTTACATCTCAACAGGAAATTGTAGCACGGTTTGCTGATGCTCTACCTCCAAAGTGGAGCCCATTTATTGAACTTTTAAAGCATACGGGCGTTCTAAATGCTGTCAATGTTAATATCTATGAATTCATTCAGAAGTTGGAGCACAAGAACGAAGAAGAAATTCGGAAAGCTAAACAAATTCCTGCTCCTCAAAATACCGAAATGTATCTTGGAGGAGGTTTTAACCCGTTAGCTAGTTCCAGTTCAGCTCAGCAACCGAAGTTACAAATGGCGTTTGTATCAAATACAAACTCTTTTCCGTTTCCACAATCAGCTCCTCCTCCGGTCTTCGATCCAAGTGCCTATTTTCCTAAACCTACTGTCGATTGTGGTTCGGCCATACAGTTGGGAAACAGTAATCAAACAAGAACTGCGCTTTATGCCGAAATCATCAAGAATGTCAGCGATGGTGAATCTTCGGGAAATGATGACAGTTCAGGATATAGTGGCAGCACTGATGAAGATAGTTCAGGTGTGAGTGATAGTTTGTCGAATGGTGCCAAGGAGATGAAATGTCAAAATTCTGACTTGATCAAGAAAGCTGATGCTACATCAAAAGAAATGGAGAAGATTCTCACTGAAGATGGATCTTTCTCTTCTCAGACTGCCTTTATGGCTAATGTCACAGCTTCTACAAGTCAGGTACAATCTGAAACTCCTAGAATATGTAGTGATTGTGCTTATATGAAACAGGAATGTGAGAGAGTGAAACATGAATGTGCTAATGCTAAACATGCTTTTGAAGAATTAAAACATGAATGTGAAAGAGTGAAACTTGAATGTGACAAAATTCATGGTCACAATCAATGTTTGGTTGTTGATATGTCAAAGTGCAAAGAAGCAAATATGGCTTTAACAAGAAACGAAAAGGACTTTAAATCTTTAATTGAAAATTTAAAGAAAAGTGTTTCCGAAACTACCAAAGTTGTTTATCACAAACAAATTAGTATTAACAAGTACATAAATATCGTTGAGGAAACCAAAAAGGAATTAGCCATTGCAAAATGCGAGCACGATGCGATCAAGCAAAAATTGGAGAGTTATTCTAACTCCCGATTTGTGCTCGATCACATAATTGACGTTCAACAACTGAAAGGGAACGTGAAAGGCGTTGGGTATAAGTCGTGTCCGCCTCCTTTGAGACACAACTATACCAAAATTCCCGATGAGGAGGAAATGCCTCGGTTTGAACCAACTGTTCCTCTTAATTATGAGGAGTTTACAACTGGTCTAGGGTTCAAATCGGACAGTTCCTCGGAGGGCTCATCTGGAACAACCGAAAATTCAGCATCTGTTGGTACGGAACAAAGTCCTCCCACAATTGAGGACTATGATTCGTCCGATGATGAACCAGATGTGAGTGATGAGGATAAATCTCTTGAGAAGAACAAAGGAGTAGAAGTGCCTTTTGAGAATCACATTCTGTGTGATCCTCCTACTCCTGTGGTGCAATCAACTGGTGCTAAACAAGAGATAGATCCTATCACTGAGACAGTGTCTACCATTAAAAGTGATAACGTGTTGTATACTTTAGTCGGTGATGACAAAATTTATTCAAACACATCTTTTCCAATTAAAAATGTCAATCAATCTTTGATTGATAAAGTGTTTGAAGATACTACCAGTAAGTTTTTGGAAAAGGGGATTCCGAGAGTTTCAGTAACTCAGTGTAATCCGATTCCAAAAGCTGAAGTTAGAAGAAAATTTGAAAATCAAAAATCACCGACAAAGCAACAACCTGTCGCTTTTAAGGGTAAACAGCAACAGCAGCGAGCTCAAAATTCTAAAGGTTCACAACCGAAGGTTGAGACCAAAGGAGCTCGTTTCAAGAAGAAAAACAATGATGTTAAATTTGTAGCATCCAATGGTACTGATAAAATTGAGACTTTTGAAAATAAATCAAACACCGATTTTGTTCAAAAAATAAGAATTTTAAAGCGTAACGCTCAAAACAATTACACCCAACACACAAACGGGTGTGATGAGAAAGCAAGTACCTCAGGTTCTACAGGTTCAACATGTGAAAGTCGAACCGGTTTTCCTAAGTTTGTTGAAAGGAGAACTTGTTTCAAATGTGGGAAGTTTGGGCACATAATTAAAGACTGCACAAACTCGCCCAAACCAAATTTTGTTGAAAGAGCCCCTTCTGAACAAGGTCACTCACAAAGTCGTCCTGTTTCTCCAAAACATGATAAACACACTATTAAAGAACAGGAAACAAAACAACGACATAAGAATGTGAAGGTGATCGAAAAGGCTTTAAAACCGGAAAATGTTAAACGGAAACCAAGTTCACAACAACCGTTAAAACCAGAAATTGTAATTAATACACAATCTGGTAAATGGAAACAAGCTTGGAAACCGAAAACAGGTGAAGGTTCAGGAGGTGCTGTGAAATTTCCAAATCATCAAGAGATTGAAATTACATTTCTTGATTCTCAGGGGCAACCTAAGTCTATGAAGGCTTGGGTCCCCCTCTCCAACTAATCTCTGAGTGAGAGTGCAGGATGTTCCAGGAGGAACTATCGATAGTCATAGGATTATTGATAGTGGAGTGTCCATGCACAAGATAGGCGACAGAAGAAATTGTTGCCTTTGATGGAGAGAAGAAGAAAAAGAAAAGAAGACAGAATTGTCTGTCGAAAGAAATTGAAAAGCTTCGACAAATTGAAAATCATTCAAAAGTGTGATTGTTCAAGGCTTTGATCGGGTCCCCGGGATAGATTCAATCAAAATGTACGCACCTGCAGCACGTCTGAAGTTCAAACTCCACAAGATGAACGTGCAGTGTACATTTCTTCGCGGTGTGATTGAAGAAAATGTGTTTGTTGAACAAACCAACCGGGTGTGCGGATGCCTTGGCATGGATTGAACAACCGCACACTACTTCTCAAAGAGAAAGATAAAGACCTTCGCTGGTGCAATGTGGAAGACCAGCCGGACCCAAAGGTTTCTGATCCTCTTGCTGTGAAGAGATTTCTAAGTAGCTACAAAATCGACTTTGAAATCCACACCGGGTGGATATCCAGTTTGGGAGAGCACTCAGATTCCTTGCAATGCATGAAGCAGTTGCAGGATACGGTTTTAAATTTCTAATCTCTCCTATACTTGTCGATATTTAAGCTGCTTTATAAATTGTTATCCTCTCGTAGCACTCTTTGACCAGACAATGTTGTCATGGTCCGCACCGCTTAATTTTGGTGAACGGCATTGAGGTAAAACATGAGTTAAACCGACATCGGGAAATCGTTTTTGTAAATACTTTTGTGTCTTTAAAATTTATCATAGTTTGTTGATTTTAGGGGGAGTAAATCCAAAATTTGAAAATTCAAAAACAGTGAAAAATTTCAAAACTCAAAAACATTGGAAAAACAAAAATGAGTTTCCTGGCGAGAAAAAGAGAAAATGATAGTAGATCAGTGGTCTGTCTAAACCTCTTCGAACTGAAATGCAAAATGAAAAATTTTAAGCAGCTCTATATAAGATGTATCGGTAGGCTCACAATCATATTAAAGTGTGCAGGGTGATATAAATCCTAAATCGACTGAAGACCAGGTGGGAACCACACATTGGCATATGGTCTTAGTACCGAAATTTCGTTTGAGAGATTGACGAGGTTCTGAGATATTCGGTCTTTATGCTGTTTTATCATCTGGGTATCATGGTTGTATCCCAAACCGTAAAAATAACGGAGACGAAGTCTAAGATCTTCCATGATACTATACATACGTGTACATATTGCATTCGACCTCAATAAGTGATCAACAATCACATGTCCAAACAAAATAAGTGATAATATATCACAGATTCTTTGCGGGAGTCAAGTTCGTCTCTCTGCTGTACGGAAGTACTGACCTGTTCACGGACTTGCTCCTGTGCCCTCATGCATCTGAAAATCAAGTTCCTCATCAATAAGTGATTCTATCACATAGGGCTTGTTTTCAATCAAAATAAGTGAGTCTCTCACATTTTTATATGGTCAAACAGATGATAATCGGTATACTCACCGGTAAGATGAACTCTCGTGCATACCTTGATACGGGAATGTGTCGTGTGTGGATGAACACCGGTCGGTAAGTATAAATCATACCTTAACGTATCCCCTCTCCATGATTACATCTGATAAGTTGAGCTTATGTGGACAACAATACCGATAATTGTTATAGGATGCTTATCTAAATGTTAACTAATTGAACAAAAAGAGCGTTTTGGCATGACCGTACACTGATATGATTCTCTTACCCTCGAAACTCGCAAAAAGAATGTCTGTAGATATTTATTTACTGCTTTCAGTTTCTGTATCTCTGTATATATTTATTTATTGCTTTCCGTCTTTACTTTTAAAAAAAATGAAATGAAAATTCTAAAAAGATTTTAGGTATGTTTTAATTTAAACTTTATAAAAGCCAAAAAGATTTTGCTTCTAGTTTATTTTTGATTGACCGATGTTGGAACTCGAGTCTATCCTACCCAAGATCCTGATCGTAAGCTGGAAAACAATTGCATCTTCATAAACAGTCGAAGTTAACAAGTTTTGAAAGTTAAAGGATTAAAATTGATCATTTTCTAAACTTTCAAACTGTTGTTGGTCGGTGTTTGATTGAGATTTGATCTCATATGTGTCATTTGTTTAAATGTTTAACTATATTCCAAACGGTTGTTCTCATTACGTGTTTAGCTTTCTTGCATGTGCAGATGCTAAAGGCGAGGAGAACATGTTCGATGACAAGCTTTGGAATGAAGACACGAAGTGGAGGCACTCAAAGGATAAAATGATCGAGTTGCCGCTGACCCTTCATCAACACCACAAGGATCTGAAGAATTGACAAGTCAAAAGATTCACGAGCATAACTCAATGGAGAGTTTATTTTAAGGGGGAGTTTGTTAACACACTACCTGAATGATAAAGGGAGTTTGTTGATACACTTTCTTCTTACGACGCGTGAAGACTTTGAAGATCCTCCGACATGAAAGACACAAAAGACACAGAAGACGAACCTCACGAGTAGCGTCCAAGGGGGAGATTGTTGGTACACTTTATGTGGACGCGACTCGACTCGGTTCGATTCGGTTCGGGTCGACTCGGTTAGGTCCGGCTCAAGCCCGACGTCACGACATTCCTCAGTCGTGCGCCCCAGAGTTCGACACGCGAAGCACGGAGCGCCGCGAACCAAGACAAGGTGACACATCACCATGACATCATCTCTGTGATGTCATGATGATGTCATTGTGTTGAAATTACAAAGTTTAGTACAGAAACTTGTCTTGGGCCGTATTCACTCACATTGG
Source organism: Helianthus tuberosus (assembly GCA_030545235.1). Taxonomy (NCBI): domain Eukaryota; kingdom Viridiplantae; phylum Streptophyta; class Magnoliopsida; order Asterales; family Asteraceae; genus Helianthus; species Helianthus tuberosus. The sequence goes on from CM060393.1 coordinate 154,243,458, forward strand.
GCCGAAATAGTTGAATGGACCGTAACTTAATGTTGGGCTTTGACTTATGTCTTGGGCTCCTATTCCAATCGACGAAACAAAGAAGGATTAAATGTTTAGGTGACGAAACACTTTTGTTTCGTCACTTTGAATTGTGTTTCGTCGAGTGCTGTTTAGTTTCGTCATGGTCTGTGTCTGTCTAGTATAAATACCCTCATTTGTTTCTGTGTGAAACTGATGAGCGCCGAGAGACTTAGAGAGAGTCTGTTAAAACATTGTTTGTATATGTTTGTGGTTGTACTCATCCATAATCAATAGATATTGAATCTTTGGTTACCCGTGTGTTTTACACTTTGTTTGGTTTGCACCGTCACGGGGATTCCGCACCCATTACCGTGTTCGTGATAAACAAGGATAGGTGTTCGTTATCGATCCTCACCGGAAAAACGGGACCTACATCAGGAACACCTCTAGTTTGTATAGCAATGGTTGCACCACTGGCCCGTCTAATATAACTAATATTAGTGCCCAACAATTGATCCTTGTCTCACTGATTGTGCCTCCGGCAGTCTTTACCAAGTTTAAGAGATCGCTCTTGAAAGCTTGAACGAAATCACCAACAAAATAAAACTTCATGTTGTTGAAAAGTTTCGGAGCCTGCAAAAACCTAACGTTCATGGTCACCAACATGTCATGATTCCGCTTAAAATAAAAATTTATCAGTCTTACATTACTTAGAGCTCTTAACCTCCCTGCTGTGGGCCCACCGGAACAACCATGTGTATCTAAATGTACTTCGTATGTTTCTTCGTTCACAATACGCCCAACCTCTACACACGCCTTTAACCCTGAAAAAATAAAATGCCAATGTCACATTCATGTTAATTTGGACTTGTAAAATCGTAAGATCGACGGCTGAGATTAAAATCCGTACATTCCGTTGTAACAACCCATTTTCAATGTTCTTGTGCATGCGCCATTTGCATCTGTGGCAGCGATCACATGTGTGACGTTATCTTTCCAGTACTTTGACACTAATGCTCCGTTAGTTCTCGCAAAGTCAACCATCATAAACTGCATTTCAGAAATCAACTATTAGAAAAAAACATAAACGCGTGAATTTATATAATTTCGGTTAAAAATAAGTTGTTTTGCGCGTTAACCTTTTGTTCTGCAGAAAGAGCTGAACCACATAACACCAAATTCTTTCCACCATATTGCAACGTTGTGCAACGATTCACATTTGTAGACATTCTATAGCCAGGACAGAAAAAAGTGTTACTAACTAATTAAAAGAAATTAATTATTCGAAAATCAATACTCACGTTTTTTTGGTGACTTGTTTCTTGGCTTTTGGCTTTTGACTTTTTTCTTTCGGAAATTTGTGAGAAACATCAAACATGGTTGGGACACAGCAACAAGAAGTCAATCTATAAAAAACAAACAATTTAGAAAACAATGAACATGATTATAAACCAAAACTGGCATGTGTGCATAAATATTTACTTAGAGAATCGCATTTGCAATCAGGGATGTCGTATGCACGCGGCTCATGGTAAGTTCGTTGGCATGATTTCACGTAGCACCCAAGAACGGCTCCCTTTTTACCGCAACTGGTGCATTTTAGCTTGCTAGCCCTTGCGACTTCCGACTCTAAATTCTTGACTGTTCCTTTATGGAAGTAAATCTGAGGAGCCCTGCAATTCTAAATGTCATAGGTAAATATTCATCAAATTAAAACTTAATATTTAAACTTAATATTCCTCATGTTCTCAAAGCTAAAAACATAAATGGAATTATATTGCTCTACAGCCTCCCGAATGGAGTTCACAATGTTCTCTTTATGCTCTCTCCCTTTCTTCTTTGTCTTCGACAGCGTCACTGCATTCAACAACAATACACAATTTTTCTAAAAAACAGGCCCAAAACATAAAACAGCTACACACGATAAAAACTTAAAACTTTTAATAATACTTTTAGAAGATCTACACTATGAACAAATTTAGTACCTGTGAAGCGTATAAAGATTCTGGACACACTTATCGGCATCAGGAGATAAATATTTCCCATTCTCCCTGTCTAGGTCGAGCTCAAGTGGAAATTCATACCGATTATTTATCTACATAGGAATCAGAACAGGTTCATGAAAACTAATGTTTTAAAAAAAACAGGAACATAAAAGAGCTAAAATTACTCTAGGAAGTGGAAAAAGTTCTTCGACACTTACGTTTACCATTGTATCACTCGTGAAGTCATATTCAAAACGCTTTAGCCGGAGTATAAGAACATGTGGGAAATCATTAAACAACACACCCTTCTTAGCATCCTGAATTAAAACAAACATGTGAGCTTCACCCAAAACAACTTTTTAGGTTAAAAATATTATGAAGTATGAACTGATATTCAACCTGTAACCCATGTGCTTCAGCATGGTATTTATTGTCACCCTCAAGCCGTTCCACTTCAGCATATTTGTCAAAAGAAGCATAAACGCCCCGACAGCCTTTCACATCAAGTTGGTTTGATCTGATATAAAAATTTGTATGAATATCAACACACTCAAGCTGCTTCACAGCAAATAATTACAACTTATTTTACAGCAAAAAATTTGTATGAATAAACGAACCAACACACTCAAGCTGCTTCACAGCAAAAAATTTGTATGAATAAACGAACCAACACACTCAAGCTGCTTCACATATTCAGTACCATAAAATGAATATGTATTGTTAACTCACTTGCAGCTTCGATTCCGATTTCCTTTTGGATTTCTTCTCATTCTTAAATCAACTGAAATTCATAACACATTCACAATAATCAAGAATAAATAAATTGAAACACGATTTACATAGGGTTACGGGTTTCTTAAGAAATCACCTCAACGTTGGATAAAGACACCAAAGAATGAACTTACAATCAACATGTGCTTTATTTAGAAGCTTTGGTGAATGACTGAGTGCAGGATTTTGAGTCTTGGTTTTGTTCTATCAATGTCTGCACAAGACAACGATCACACAAAGTTAACTCAAAAGAAAATAATTACAACTTATTTTACCATTGTTTAACCCTAAATCAACGAAATAAGCTATACATCAAATTAGATCATGTCGGAATTCAAGATTGCTTCTACTAAAGTCCATCCAAGACTGTCATTTAGTGTAAAATCTTTAAATCAGTGAAAGTTCTTAAGAATTCAGAATAGTAATTCAAGTTGTGCAAAGGACAACGTAATTAATATGGAAGTAAAACGTCGTCTTAAAGAGCGATTTGCGTGTTTACCTTCATCTGAAACATGATTCCAGAGAGATTCATGGACAGATAGTCACCTGATTCCGGCCATTCTCCAGCAAATCTGTGGATCCCTTGTTCAAATCTGTGGATCCCTTGGTGCCTTCGACATCTGAAAAACATATAGAAACTACCGTCAAACATCATAACTTGCCATATTAGAAAGAAATGATTCTACAGGTATCAGTTCTTACCAAGTTGCCAGATAAAGCTTGTTTAAGCCCTATATCGCCAGAATCTCCACTTACAAAACCCTAGATTGCCTGAAATCTGCTCATGAAACGGATCTGGTGATAGATCTGGCATGGGTTTCTTGAGTCGCCGAGAAAGAGAGAGAGAGAAGAGAGAGAGAAGATCTGATGGGTTTTGTGAGATGTGTGAGGAATGAGAGAGAAAGGAATTGTTGATCCGTGTGAAGTGAAATGGACGGCTGAGATCGTGATCCGTGTGAAAATTGAGATAAATGGACGGCTGAAGATGAACCAGTAGAAGGGTAATTTAGTTGTGTTTCTTGGTGCCTTAAGACTTGTACATTGTGCATTGAGGGTGTTTTCAACACCTTGCTGAATTACCATTCTGTCCTTCATATATCCTTATTAAAGTAGTATAGATATATGAAGGACAGAATGGTAATTCAGCAAGGTGTTAAAAACACCCTCAATGCACAATGTACAAGTCTTAAGGCACTAAGAAACACAACTAAATTACCCTTCTACTGGTTCATCTTCAGCCATCCATTTATCTCAATTTTCACACGGATCGCGATCTCAGCCGTCCATTTCACTTCACACGGATCAACAATTCCTTTCTCTCTCATTCCTCACACATCTCACAAAACCCATCAGATCTTCTCTCTCTCTCTCTCTCTCTCGGCGACTCAAGAAACCCATGCCAGATCTATCACCAGATCCGTTTCATGAGCAAATTTCAGGCAATCTAGGGTTTTGTAAGTGGAGATTCTGGCGATATAGGGCTTAAAAAAGCTTTATCTGGCAACTTGGTAAGAACTGATACCTGTAGAATCATTTCTTTCTAATATGGCAAGTTATGATGTTTAACGGTAGTTTCTATATGTTTTTCAGATGTCGAAGGCACCAAGGGATCCACAGATTTGAACAAGGGATCCACAGATTTGCTGGAGAATGGCCGGAATCAGGTGACTGTCTGTCCATGAATCTCTCTGGAATCATGTTTCAGATGAAGGTAAACACGCAAATCGCTCTTTAAGATGACGTTTTACTTCCATATTAATTACGTTGTCCTTTGCACAACTTGAATTACTATTCTGAATTCTTAAGAACTTTCACTGATTTAAAGATTTTACACTAAATGACAGTCTTGGATGGACTTTAGTAGAAGCAATCTTGAATTCCGACATGATGTAATTTGATGTATAGCTTATTTCATTGATTTAGGGTTAAACAATGGTAAAATAAGTTGTAATTATTTTCTTTTGAGTTAACTTTATGTGATCGTTGTCTTGTGCAGACATTGATAGAACAAAACCAAGACTCAAAATCCTGCACTCAGTCATTCACCAAAGCTTCTAAATAAAGCACATGTTGATTGTAAGTTCATTCTTTGGTGTCTTTATCCAACGTTGAGGTGATTTCTTAAGAAACCCGTAACCCTATGTAAATCGTGTTTCAATTTATTTATTCTTGATTATTGTGAATGTGTTATGAATTTCAGTTGATTTAAGAATGAGAAGAAATCCAAAAGGAAATCGGAATCGAAGCTGCAAGTGAGTTAACAATACATATTCATTTTATGGTACTGAATATGTGAAGCAGCTTGAGTGTGTTGGTTCGTTTATTCATACAAATTTTTTGCTGTGAAGCAGCTTGAGTGTGTTGGTTCGTTTATTCATACAAATTTTTTGCTGTAAAATAAGTTGTAATTATTTGCTGTGAAGCAGCTTGAGTGTGTTGATATTCATACAAATTTTTATATCAGATCAAACCAACTTGATGTGAAAGGCTGTCGGGGCGTTTATGCTTCTTTTGACAAATATGCTGAAGTGGAACGGCTTGAGGGTGACAATAAATACCATGCTGAAGCACATGGGTTACAGGTTGAATATCAGTTCATACTTCATAATATTTTTAACCTAAAAAGTTGTTTTGGGTGAAGCTCACATGTTTGTTTTAATTCAGGATGCTAAGAAGGGTGTGTTGTTTAATGATTTCCCACATGTTCTTATACTCCGGCTAAAGCGTTTTGAATATGACTTCACGAGTGATACAATGGTAAACGTAAGTGTCGAAGAACTTTTTCCACTTCCTAGAGTAATTTTAGCTCTTTTATGTTCCTGTTTTTTTTAAAACATTAGTTTTCATGAACCTGTTCTGATTCCTATGTAGATAAATAATCGGTACGAATTTCCACTTGAGCTCGACCTAGACAGGGAGAATGGGAAATATTTATCTCCTGATGCCGATAAATGTGTCCAGAATCTTTATACGCTTCACAGGTACTAAATTTGTTCATAGTGTAGATCTTCTAAAAGTATTATTAAAAGTTTTAAGTTTTTATCGTGTGTAGCTGTTTTATGTTTTGGGCCTGTTTTTTAGAAAAATTGTGTATTGTTGTTGAATGCAGTGACGCTGTCGAAGACAAAGAAGAAAGGGAGAGAGCATAAAGAGAACATTGTGAACTCCATTCGGGAGGCTGTAGAGCAATATAATTCCATTTATGTTTTTAGCTTTGAGAACATGAGGAATATTAAGTTTAAATATTAAGTTTTAATTTGATGAATATTTACCTATGACATTTAGAATTGCAGGGCTCCTCAGATTTACTTCCATAAAGGAACAGTCAAGAATTTAGAGTCGGAAGTCGCAAGGGCTAGCAAGCTAAAATGCACCAGTTGCGGTAAAAAGGGAGCCGTTCTTGGGTGCTACGTGAAATCATGCCAACGAACTTACCATGAGCCGCGTGCATACGACATCCCTGATTGCAAATGCGATTCTCTAAGTAAATATTTATGCACACATGCCAGTTTTGGTTTATAATCATGTTCATTGTTTTCTAAATTGTTTGTTTTTTATAGATTGACTTCTTGTTGCTGTGTCCCAACCATGTTTGATGTTTCTCACAAATTTCCGAAAGAAAAAAGTCAAAAGTCAAAAGCCAAGAAACAAGTCACCAAAAAAACGTGAGTATTTATTTTCGAATAATTAATTTCTTTTAATTAGTTAGTAACACTTTTTTCTGTCCTGGCTATAGAATGTCTACAAATGTGAATCGTTGCACAACGTTGCAATATGGTGGAAAGAATTTGGTGTTATGTGGTTCAGCTCTTTCTGCAGAACAAAAGGTTAACGCGCAAAACAACTTATTTTTAACCGAAATTATATAAATTCACGCGTTTATGTTTTTTTCTAATAGTTGATTTCTGAAATGCAGTTTATGATGGTTGACTTTGCGAGAACTAACGGAGCATTAGTGTCAAAGTACTGGAAAGATAACGTCACACATGTGATCGCTGCCACAGATGCAAATGGCGCATGCACAAGAACATTGAAAATGGGTTGTTACAACGGAATGTACGGATTTTAATCTCAGCCATCGATCTTACGATTTTACAAGTCCAAATTAACATGAATGTGACATTGGCATTTTATTTTTTCAGGGTTAAAGGCGTGTGTAGAGGTTGGGCGTATTGTGAACGAAGAAACATACGAAGTACATTTAGATACACATGGTTGTTCCGGTGGGCCCACAGCAGGGAGGTTAAGAGCTCTAAGTAATGTAAGACTGATAAATTTTTATTTTAAGCGGAATCATGACATGTTGGTGACCATGAACGTTAGGTTTTTGCAGGCTCCGAAACTTTTCAACAACATGAAGTTTTATTTTGTTGGTGATTTCGTTCAAGCTTTCAAGAGCGATCTCTTAAACTTGGTAAAGACTGCCGGAGGCACAATCAGTGAGACAAGGATCAATTGTCGGGCACTAATATTAGTTATATTAGATGGGCCAGTGGTGCAACCATTGCTATACAAACTAGAGGTGTTCCTGATGAACTGACTATTGAGATTAACGGTTCAGCTTCACAAGCTCAGACAGCTCAGCAGTTGATACAGGGATAGGGAATCAAAGGTTAGTTAGTATACTTGAAGCACAATAGACAAATTCATTCTTTTTTTAATTCATATTGTGTAACTTCAAGTTATAATCCAAAAGACTTTTTTCATATTCTTAATAAGTTATAATCCAACTTCAAGTTATAATCCAAAGTCTTTAGTTATAATAATATCTTTTAATATAACCTTTTCAGAAAGAGGTCGTATCATGTCAGAATGTATTGTTTGACTTTTGTTCTTTTTGTTTTTTTTACTACTTACCGTATTGCTTTTACATCTACAATCTACAGCTGAAAAAGCAACATTTTACTGTTGTCTGAAAGACAGCTTGCTTGCTGCAGTCTCTATAAATACTTCAGATGTATCAACAGTCTACAAACACTGTCTGAAAGACAACATGCTTGCTTCAGTCTCTATAGATACTTCAGATGTATCAACACTCTACAAACACTCAACTACACTCAACTGAGACAAATTAAACTTTCAAATTGTAAGTTTATCTCAGTTGAACTAAATCCTACTTTCAAAACATCAACCTAACAACTTCTATTTACTTCGATTTCAGAATATATCGACTCTTTGCATCTGGATCTTGCGTTGTTTCTCGGCTCTCACATCAAGGTTTTAAATTTTTTGTTGGCTTTTCACATCTCCCTCTTGCATTGTTGTAAGTTCTTTCAAATTTCTTGGTTTTTTTGTAACTTTTAACTGTGGCTTTTAACTTTAGAAGGTTGTAAATGTTGAAATAACTGGGTTTTTTGGATCTGTATTGTTTAACTGCCTCTTTGTTTTTTTTTTTTTATTAAAAAGTCGAGCTAATAGTTATGTAGGAAGTTCATGCTTATACATTGACACGACATGCAGATGTTTTTTTTTAACTGCCAAATGTTTTTTTTATTAACTGTCTCTTTGTTTAACTGCCTCTTTGTTTTTTTATTAATTCAACACATATATAATTACATATGTATTTCAATTTATATAAGTGGAGTTTTTTAAATTCGGGATTTTACTGACTACGTTTGTGTGTTATTTTTTTGGTTTGGTTTATTAAATTCAACAAGAAATTACTAATCATTACACATAAATATATTATTACACATATACTTCGATTTATATAAGTGGAGTTTCTTAAATTCGAATGTTTACTGGGTACGTTTGTTTGTTAGTTTCTTGAATTCGGTGACGAAACTCGATCAATATCTACGGAATTGAAGAGTTGCTTGTATTTGAGATATATAATTTCCAACCTTGTGTTTTTGGAAATTTATGGGTATTAATCAAGAACTGAAAATAACTGTTTGAAATCAATTTAATATACACACAAACAAGAAATTTGGTTTGGACAAAAGATTGCAGTAAGTTCTCATTTTTTTAATTAAGTGATTTTGTTGATCAATTCGTTTGTAGCATTAATTTATTTGTATTAATCTTATTATGCAGCTATTTCCCAAATTAATTACTAGAAAAAACTTACACGCATCTGTTCTGCAAGAATTTTATATGAGTTCGCATACAAACAATATAGACGAATTTAGTCATATGTTAAAATACGAAATTGAATCTTCACCATGGACAAACTATACGAATATCACCAATTTGCATACATTTGTGAATAAAAAGAACGTATGAATTGATTTCATCTCATAAAAACTGCAACCATTCTATTTTTTGGAAAGTTTTCAGTTTACCTGCCCAATTTTGAAAGACGATGTGGCGTTTGAGTAAATTCAGTCCATTTTTAAGTAAATTCAGGTTACAAATTCAACCAGGTCTAGGTCGAAACGGCTCAGTTCAAGACATGGTCATTTTGGGACGGGTCAAAACGGGCGGTTTTATAAAAAAAGGTACCAAATAAATGGGGTTGGGGATTGTATATACAAATGGTTTAACATTGGGTAACAGATTATTACAAAAACAAAAACCAATTACTGCTTGACTCATTTCAAGTTGCCAAAAATGTAAAATGTTTGATGACTACTTAAAACAAGTTTCAAGTTGATTCTCACGAACAGTCCAGGATAGAACGGTTATTCTTTTAATGGTTCACATATACTTATTTATGATGATTATGCTACACATGACATCATAGAAAGGCATAGTTTGGGAGAAAAATAGTTATTTTGTTATAATAAATAAATTCATTTAAAAGTTATGTGTTCGATCGAATGCATACAAATTCAACTTCATTTACCAAAATATAGGAAGATACAGATCTAACGAACCTGATCCAATACTTTTTATCCAAAACGGAAACCACAACAAAGCCTTCCATGCAAAAGCTGTTCCTAAAGTCGAGTAAATCTATAATTTCTGCTATGCCATCTGAGCATGTTATTAGTACACAAGTCTAAAAAGTAAGTAGTCAAATAAATTGGATACTCTATATTCAAGTATTATCTATTTGTCTTTTTGTATTTTTCAGTTTACAAATCACTCCAAACACATATCAATTGAGAGGTATGGGTGGTGGTTATCCAATTCCCGTTGAACCACTAGGATCAACAAACCATGGACGATCATCCCATCGCCATTTAAACCTTCCCGATTCAAACCCTCTAACTTCAAACCCTGAAGTTAGAAACCCTTTTTGTCCGGTGGCAAACCCACCTCCGTTGTCAACTCCACCTCCGGTTTCAACCCCACCTCCGGTTTCAACCCCACCTCCAGTGGCAAACCCTGAACATGATGATCCATTTGGTTGGACGGATGAAGAGTTGAATTGGGCGTATGACTATACCTTCGCTCAACTACAATTTGGTGGACTACAAATTGAGGGGTGCCATCGTCCGGTGCCAAACACTCCTATACTGCCTATGCATCCTCCACCTTCAAACCCCCCTTATGTGGAAAACTACAGTCAAACACAAGAACTACCGACCTGGGCTGAAGGGTACGAAACTGACCCTGGGGAGGTTTACGAACCACCATTGGATGAAGAAATGGTTTGGGAACCTTAGAACAACTTTTATGATGACTGTAGTTTTTTTTTTCTCGAATTAGTTTGAATCTTAATTATGTAACTTTTAATTATGTATTAGTTTAAATTTAAATTTGTTGTTGTTTAATTTTAATCATGTTTTAGTTTAAATTTAATTTCTGGAGTTTTTATTTTTTTAGTTAACTAACATTGAACACTTAATAGGATATGTCTGACCATTTTTCCGTTGAAGAATTTTCATCATTGAGAAATGATAGAGCATGGTATAATATAATCTTTGTTAAGGTGGAGTTTATTTGGCATGACTTCGATGGAAAGAGATTAGTGGTTATATTTCTTGATCAACACGTAAGAACATTATTTTAATTTACTTTGTGTTATACGAGTAAGCATTTTTCCACCACTAAATTTCTTTTCATTTTAGAGACAAAACATTGTTGCGTTCGTCCCACAACATTTGATACACAAATATAATGACGCGTCATTGATGGGTGGTTTTTTTTCCTTGAATCATTTCCAAATTGAGAATCCCAACTATCATGAGTACCCAAAGTACCAGAATTACATGTTAGTTTGGTCCGAGAAAAAAATTGTCATCAACGAATATACAAAGCTTTCTTCACTTATGCTTACGATTCCAAGAGGTGCTTCTTTATATCCATTGGCCCCTTCCATTATAGAATTGAAGCATGACAGGAGACCTCAAATGGATATTGTTGGTACATATAAATTCTCTATCTATAATTTTTATTAAATATATAAAACTTTATATATGGTCTATACGATTTGACTGATTTGGTTTTAGATGTGGTTGGGAGAATAATAGAAGGCAAACGTGATCGATGTTGTTTTGAACTTTCTCTTCAAGATAAGACGTACGTTATTATTTATTATTAACATATTACAAACATAATATTTACGTTATATGTAAGAAAATATTATTATTAGAAGAACTTTAACCCAAAATCGTAATATACAGTGGTCACACAATACAATTGTTTTTGTCTGCCCTGAAGCCTTCCGATGTTATACATTCCATTCGAGCCGTGCAACAAAGGTCTATCATATATGTATCACGTCTCAAGTTGGTTCATCTACCAGATAGTATGTTATGCTTTACACATGAACATTCTAATAATTAGTTAGATTTAATGGCTCATGTAGTTTAATAAAAGTTATATTTTATTTGTTATTTCAGTTAATATTTTGAAGTCTACGGAGTTGAGTACGATTACGTACGAACCGGATATGGTCGAGGCACGGGATATTTAAATTATGGATCGTTATCCAAGTTTGTGTTTAAGTTAGAAACATTTGGTGTTGTTATATGTTTAGTTGTTGAATATTAAAGTCTCTCTTGGTGTTTCGTGTTTTGCTTTTTGTTTCCCTCATATTGATGTAATTGTAGAAGTATACTTTACTTTGTTATTACAAGTATGTTATATTACTTGATTTACATGTAATGGTTACACCTATTTTTCACCAACTATAATCTTCTTAGATTGGACAACTAAATAATCATTATCTGTCTTAAACGAAGGTATAACCATGGCTGACCTTCCTATTCATACAATCGTGTTTGAGATATTAACGAGGCTGCCAGCAAAGGATGTAGGTCGTTCTAAGAGTGTATGTAAGCAATGGTATGCGTTATTGTCAACACAAGATTTCATAAGGATACATTGTTCTCGCTCATTAGTTTCATCTAACCAGAGAGTTCTACTAATTGACGACCTAACGTGCTCTGTTCGTCCGATCATCTCTAAATCCAATGACTATGGGCCAAGCTCCATAGTTACATTTCCATTCCATCACCAAAATAATGATGTCTCAATACTTTCACATTGAATGGATTGTTGTGTGTTTGCTTGAATCATGCATACGAGCTGCTTCTTTGGAATCCAACAACTACTGCTTTCAAGCGTTTGTCAACTCCTGATTCTCATGGATTCTATATAAATAACCTTGATGCCGTTGGTTTGTACGTTGACGCTGACGATGATTACAAGGTCTTGCATATAAAGCGTAGGAGTGGTGTACTTGGTGTCTATGTTTATTCTAGGGAAGTAGACTCTTGGAGAAATATTCCTTTCATAACAAGACAAGAGTACCTAAGCCCTCATTTCAATTGGTCAGCTGGCACATTTTGTGGTGGTACTCTATATTTCACTGTTTGCGAATGTTGGCTTGGAGGTACAAAAATGGTGATTTGTTTTGATGTTAATTTGGAGCAGTTCAAGGAGATAAGCTTTCCACCCGTTCCTTCTATAGGAATGGTTCAAGGTGTTTTAGTTAATGTAAAAAATGAGCTTCACATGTTTGCTAGCACTGGCATGTTTGAGATGACAATTGACCTATGGACACTACAAGGGGATTACTGGATTAAGGTCTTATCATGTCCTCCGATCCCCTCGATATCATTGTCATTGTGGTGCGATATAACACATTATGTGACAAATGGTAATTGGTTTGTGATGACTAAATTAGGGAAGTTGTTTACAATTGAAATGGATATGAAGCCCTTCGAATGTTTTTATCCCGTTTCTTGGTTTCGAGGTTTTAAGGGTGCGGTGTTTGTGGAGACCATTGTTTCACCAAGTATTTAGATTGGCTTTCACTTAATGTTATCATTATGTATGTCAATGTTTTAAGGATTTGTGTTTTTTTTTTCTCTAAGTCATGATATTCGGTTTAAGTCATGTATTTTAATGTTATCATTATGTATTTCAATGTTATCATTCGGTTTGTTTTTCTCTAAGTTATGTGTTGGAATGTTGTTATGATTTGAGAATTTCATCATCTATGATAAATATCTTTTATTTAATTTGCAAGGTATTTGTCATTTTATCAATTTACAATGACTAATGGACTCTCAAACCCTCGAAATCATGCTTCTAGCTCGAGTGCATCTACTAAAGCTGAAAAACGAAAAGAGTATCAAAAAAGATACTATGCTGCACGCAAAGAAAATAACAAAGTATCTAAATTTGGGAGTGGTGATGCCCCCTAAAGTGCTTCATCAATATCTTTAATGAATAATAGGTCAACAGAAAGGACACCGTTAAGAAGTTTACAAACTAATATTACTCAATTTCCACAAACAACAAATGAGAACGCCTCAAGTATTTCTACTACAAAATGCAAGGAGTACAATAAAGGATGTTCTAATACACGAAACGATAATGGAATGCGTATTTCAAATGGCAGTCAAGTCAACCAAACCCCGATAGATGATGTTACGCCGACAACCACATTCCCATCTGTAATTGACGTAGTCAGGCATAGAACATCACGAGGTTTCTATTTATTTAACAATGATTTCTTTTTCGAACTTGACATCTTTTACAACCTTCATTACTTAATACACCAATTTTTTTAGGTATTCAAATTCATCCGCGTACTTTATTACCCCAATTTGCTGAAGTAGTTGATCAACCTTCCCTCCAAGATGGGAGCGTAGAAGATGATCCTTATAATTTTGTTTACAATGGTGTTCCTGGAGAGCATCGTGTTTTAAAGGAACGAGGTGCATGTCCTAATTGTGGAGCAAAACGATTTCAATTTGAATTTGATACCTTTTGTTGTATGAGTGGGAAAACCGTGTTAGCAAACTTAGAAATTCCAGAGGAATTGTACCGACTTTTCACGTCTCAAGATGAAATTGGAGATATGTTTAGGCAAAACATCCGTGCTTATAACACCAATTTTTCTTTTGCCTCAATGGGTGTGACATTGGATGATACATTGAACAATATGAGAGACGGCGTATATACTTTTCGTGCACATAAAGGAATATATCACAGAATCGACCAATTAGTTCCGAGGGATGGGACCCCTAGGTACTTGCAGTTGTATTTTTACGATCCTGATACTGAGTTAGGTCACAGACTCCGATGGCCAAATCTTGATCGGCGTATTACTCAGATTTTAACACGTGTTCTTTCTACAAACCCATATGTCGATACATTTAGAAGACTTGCGGAACTAGGACCTCTGGACAACTATAGAGTCACTTTGAATACTTCGGTTGAACTTGACCAAAGGGTGTACAACCGACCAACGACATCGGAGGTATATATAATATTATATTAATTGCAATTATTTAATAGTATTGCTTATTTTACTTACTTATAGTTCACAATTATATAGGTTGCTGGTATTTGGGTTGAAGGTAATGACAATATCACTTCGTATAAACGAAGTATTGTTGTGTACGGTAGGTCTGAATATAGACAAACTATTCAGCCGTACTTTAGTTGTTACGATCCATTGTCGTATCCTCTATTTTTTCCTAATGGTGAGTCGGGTTGGCATGCTAACATACCACGTCACGGAGTATCAATCAATGAGGTTCGCAACAATGACAACATCGAAGGAGAAATGGAAGGTACCAACAATTTGTTATCCTTTTTAAGTGAAGATCATAAAAATAGCGTAATGTGTTTTATTTTTATTGACTGTTTATTTTTAATACATCTTCATCGTTCAGAGGCTAACACACGAAGTGGTAGAACAACCGTGGCTATGCGAGAGTACTACTGTTACAAGTTCCAGATTCGATCTACCGATAATGTGCTTTTGTTCGGTGGTAGGCTGCTACAGCAGTTTGTGGTTGATGTTTACATCAAAATTGAGACGTCACGCTTAGAATTTTGTGAGAGAAACCAGGATAAGATTCGGGCCGAATTGTACCAAGGTATTGTGGATTGCGTCAATACTGGTGAGGTTCATGCAAACAGAGTCGGGAAAAGAATTGTGTTGCCTACATCTTTCATCGGGGGGCCTCGCGACATGCGACGTCGGTTTCTAGATGCGATGACGTTAGTTCAAGATGACGGCAAGCCTGATGTATTCCTTACAATAACATGTAATCCTAAGTGGCCTGAGATATGTGATAATTTACATGTTGGTCAAACTGCACAAGATCGTCCAGACCTTGTTTCAAGAGTGTTCCGGGCTAAATTAGAAGATCTTAAGGATCAACTCTTCAAGAAACATGTCCTCGGGGAAGTTAAGGCATACGTCTATGTCATTGAATTTCAAAAGCGGGGTTTGCCGCACGCACATTTTCTCCTAATCATGTACCCGCAACACAAGATCAATAACGCGGACCATTATGATAAGGTTGTGTGTGCTGAAATTCCTAACAAACTAACACATCCCAGATTGCATGAGATGGTTGTCAAGCACATGATTCACGGTCCTTGCGGCAATTTACGATCAAGCAGTCCTTGTATGCAGGGTGATCCTAAAATTTGTCGTTTTCACTATCCTAGACAATTTAACGAACAGACGACACAAGGAGAAGATTCGTATCCGTTGTATCGAAGGAGAGATACCGGGATAGAAGTGGACCAACGAGGACAAACACTTGATAATAGATGGGTGGTCCCATATAACCCAAGGCTTTTGATGATGTTTAACTGCCACATGAATGTGGAAGTTTGCTCAAGTATAAAATATGTGAAATATCTTTTCAAATATGTTTATAAAGGACATGACAAACAGGTTATTCAAGTCGATCAAAGTGAGCCAGGGGTTGTTATTAATGAGATAAAAAGATTTCAAGATGCACGCTACATATCGCCCCCAGAGGCTATGTGGCACATTTTTTCCTTCTCTCTTTCTCAAATCTTTCCTGCTGTTCTAGCCTTACAACTTCATCTCCCAAATAATCAGATGGTTAGATTTAGAGATGATGACTTAATGCCTAATATTGTTGATAGGGAAAGGGATAAGAGAACCATGCTAACAGCATTTTTTGATCAGAATAGAAACGATGAAACAGCAAGGGTACATTTGTATAAAGATTTTCCAAAACACTTTACGTGGAATGGAAGCACACGCCGTTGGAGTCGTCATTTCGGTAAAAAACAAAGAGGTCGTATCGTTTCCGCTAATCCAGCCGAAGGAGAAAGGTACTACTTACGCCTACTTTTGTCAAATGTCAGAGGGCCTACTTCTTTTGAACATCTTTGCACAGTTAATGGTCAACGGTGTGCGACGTTTCGGAAAGCAGCTCTTGAGTTAGGCTTAATAGAAGACGATGAATATCTATCACAATGTCTCGAAGAAGCCTCTACGTTTCAGTTTCCCAATGCTCTTAGAAGGTTATTTGCGACCATAATGATTTTTTGCCAACCTGGAGATATTCGAAAGTTATGGAATGACCACTTTGATTCACTGTCTGAAGATCATCGGTTACACTGTCAAAGTATAGAACGAGTTCAAAATATGGTTCTTACCGAAATAAGTGTCTTGGTACAATCCATGGGTAAAATTTTCAATGAATTCGACCTTCCTAAGATAACAGACGATGTTAACTTACAAGATGTAGGTTATCGTGAGTTACAAGAAGAGTATGGGATTGTTTTGGAACCTGAACACTTGAGTGCCAAAGATTCACTTAATCCAGACCAAAAAAACATGTTTGATGAGATCATGATGCATGTTGATAATGATCTTCCAGGCGTGTTCTTTATTGATGGTCCAGGTGGAACTGGAAAAACATTTTTGTACATTGCCTTGCTTGCTGAAATTCGGTCACGTGGTCTTATTGCTCTCGCAACAGCTTCATCAGGTGCAGCGGCTAATAATATGCCAGGAGGTAGAACGGCTCACTCGAGATTCAAGATTCCTCTTAATCTTGAAAATAATTCAATGTGCAATATCAAAAAACAGAGTGGGGCCGCTAAACTGATTCGGTCTGCCAAAATAATCATATGGGATGAAGCGTCGATGGCTAAACGACAAGCGATAGAGGTAGTCGATCGTACATTCCAAGACATTATTGGTGTTAGTCTCCCATTTGGTGGAAAGATAATGGTTATGGGAGGTGACTTCAGACAGGTGTTGCCGGTTATTAAACGTGGCACTCGAGCACAGATTGTAGACTCCAGCTTACGAATGTCACCTCTTTGGTCATTGACGAAGAAGATGCGGTTGACCATAAATATGAGAGCGCTGAAAGATCCATGGTTTTCTAAATTTCTTTTAAGAGTCGGCGATGGAACTGAAGAACCAATCGAAGGAAACTATATCCGCATACCCGATGACATGACAATTCAGTGCAACAACAAAGAAAACGCTATAAAAGAATTGATCCATGCCATCTTTCCATCAATTGAAGATAATGTATATTCTTCAGATTATATAATCTCTAGAGCAATATTGTCCACTAAAAATGATAGTGTTGACGAGATTAATAATCAAATGATTGAAATTTTTCAAGGGGAGGAAAAAGTTTATTACAATTTTAATGAAGCTGAAGACGATCAGCGCAACTTCTATCCGGTCGAGTTCTTAAATTCGCTAAATGTTAGTGGTTTGCCGCCTCATAAGCTTCGTTTAAAAATTGGATGCCCAATAATATTGTTACGTAATATCGATCCATCACATGGCCTGTGTAATGGCACGCGGTTGATATGTAAGGGTTTCATGCGAAATGTTATTGATGTGGAAATTGCAGTCGGTCAACATGCCGGAAAAAGAGTTTTTTTTGCCAAGAATCCCTCTAACCCTTTCTGAAGATGACATGTTCCCATTCAAGCTGAAAAGAAAACAATTTCCAATTCGACTTAGCTTTTCCATGACGATTAATAAAGCTCAAGGTCAAACAATTCCGAACGTTGGTATTTATCTACCGGATTCTGTATTTTCACATGGACAACTTTATGTCGCGTTATCAAGAGGGATTTCAAGACAAAGTACGAAGGTGTTGGTACATCTCAACAAAGAATTCAAACAACGCGGAGTTTACACATCAAATGTTGTCTACCAGGAAGTGTTGCGTGATTAATTAATCGCATCCGTATCAAAACGAAGGTAAGTTAGTAGATTTTGTGCCTTATTTGCTTCCAGAAATTACTTTTTAATTACTATTTTAAAGCACCTGTAAGCGTGTAACATTTTTTTATGTGTCAAAATCTGGTACAGGAGAGGAGAAGATACAAGAAAGTCATAAGCGAACGGATGTATTGGTAAAACAGGAAGAGATACAAGAGACTCCCCGCATTTTGTTTTTATTGTTTTGTCCAGCTACTTGACTGTTTTGAACTCTTCTTGTTTTTAATTACATCTACTTCCTTGTTTCGTACTATTCTTGTAGAAGATCACGAATAAGAAAACTAACTTAAGTACTATACGATATATCACGAGATGACAGATAAACTAACGGTAAACGAGTATCCTATTGTAAATCGCCACTCCCGCCGCATCGCGCGGGTAAGTTACTAGTCCTTATTAAAGTAGTATAGATATATGTAGAGGTTCCTGTAAAAAAAGTGTTTTTGTAACGCCCCGCGTTTTCATAACTTTCCAAATTTAGAATCCATTGTTCATATTCCTATTTTTGGAAACTTTGTATCCTAGTATTCGACGTTTCGTTTTAATCGTCGAAAAATCTTGATCTTTAATCTAATTCGTTATAAAAATGGGTATTTATTCATGGTTTAATTAATTAAATTAATTGATTTTACTATTTAAAAGTTTATTTTTTTTATAATAATCTAGTTGGTCTCGTTAAATTTTAAAGTTAGGAAAGGATACCAACTAACCCGGTTAATTTAATTGTAAATATTAGTTCTTTTAGAAAATACGTATAACCTAGTTAGTTTGGTCAACTATGTTATATAACTTAAACCAAGTTGATTTAGCTAATTTATTTAAATCTTTCCAAGTTGAGGGACTAGAATGGTATTTCCTAAAACTAGATTACAACCTAACCCTAACACCCTTTAAGATCAGCCGCTTATACGTGTTTTCCCTGTCTCTGTTGTTTGCAACTCAAAACACAAACACACAAACTCCTGCACATTCCTCACCCCCCACTGTCTCTGGTCCGATTGAACCGCCAACCACCACCGCTCTGGTGGTGGCTCACAACGGCGAGAGAGAGAGAGAGAAGACGCGAGAGGAGAGTGAGACCGGGAGGAGAGAGAGGCTGAGAAAGTCACTGTCGACGACAGAACCGTCGCGTACGGCGGCAGAGATAATGCCTCCACTGTCCGACGACGGCTCCGACAGCCGTGGTTCTTCCGGTTCGATGTTCGGGTTGGTCAAACTCAGTGCAACCCGAGTCCAGTCTCATTTCAGTTTAGTTCAGTCTCGGGTTTCAGGTCAGTGGTGATTCGAGTTGTATTTTGTTAAATTCCGACTCAACATTTGTTGTTTTGATTGTTCCAGTTGGTTCGGGTTCCGATTCCGTTTATGTGTCGATTTTATCTCAGAATCTGATTTGGGTTTTGTTGTTTAGATTTTGATTCAAGTTCCATTTCTGTTTTGCTTTGGGATACGACTCGGTTTAGACATTCGGGTCACGCACGGTTCGATTAGTCGGTCAACAGAAGTCAACGACGAGTCAACAGTCAAACTGGTTCGTGTTTGTCTCGGTTTTGTTTCGAGATTCATTTTCTTTAGTTTAAAGCTCGGTTTGGTTCGAGTTCGCGTCTTGGTTCCGTGCGGGTCAGAATTCATGGATTTAGATGACGGCTCGGGTCACGGTCCGGTTTGGTTTCAGTCAAAGCTCGGGTCAAAGCTGGTCAATCAGGTCAACTCTGGTCAACTGTCAGCCAACTGTCGGGTCGACACAAGTTTTGGTATGAAATAATGACTCGATTATTAGTTTTAGTGTTTTTCATAATTAGTTAATATTTTTAATCACGACTCCGAACTTGTTATAACTTGTATTGTTTCTACATAGAAATCTTATATTTACATTGTGTTATCAAATTGTTTATTGAGTTTTGACAATTTTATCGACACGTAGAGTTGTCGGGATCGTCCAAAAACGGAGGAAACTCTGCCCGTTTTTCGTAAAAATCCGCGAAACAATACGTGTTTAATTTTAAAACGATTTTTATTTTGATTCGTTTCTTTTATAACCAAAACTCTAAATTAATAACATAAATGAATAAATTCTTTTTATAACAATAGTTTCTTTTATATTAAAACAATATAATATACGAATTCCAAATTTCACAAAACATAAATATTAAGATTATTTATTTTTAACCCAATAAATAATAGCAAGTTCGCGTTATTTTAAACATCTAGGATACGCACTCTCGCTCGTTCTCTTGGACTCCCGTTTACTCATACGCCATCGTTTGCCCATATAGGGTGACTTCGGTGTTCCATCCTCCTAAAACCACACACTCGTCAACACATGGATAATCGGAAGACTTAGCAATTCAGTGAGTATACTCGTATTTTCCCCTTTTACTTTTACCACTTTTGGGGTGTAACATGTTTACTTATCAACAACTTACACATGAACTTTTTGCTTAAACACATGAACATTCTTATTAACATGCTTGTATACGTGATGGCTTGATACTTTAAACTTGGATTAATCTTATGTGTTGAACTTATCATTAACTTGTACGAGCCAAACCGTGACATATGTAGCGCTATAGGATTAACGACCCGCCGCCCGTAACTTGTGGTTATGTCATGAGCATATTGCGTTTTCTTGGTTTGATATGTTAGACACATACCATGTTTTTATGTTTATCTTGAATCACATGCTTGCTATGAGGAATTGTTCAAAACTTATCTTTTGTTATGTACGTACCAAACTTGTATACTCGCCTTTGCTTTTGCATTGACTTTTATTTTAACATGTTACAGGTTGATGGCGATGAAATGAAATGAAGTAGCATTGATGCATAGATACACACCTAGACGTTTAGGTCTAATATGTTGTATCAAATTTTGATATGTTGATTACGTATTTTGAAACTTGTTGTTGTTTGAAATTCTTGTATTGTTGACAATGTGGTTATGAAATGAAAACGGTTTAAATTAAATATTGTCACAAATAGTGTTATGATGTCTCGAGCAATCTTCACACTTTGTCTCATCCCGATGTTTCCGCCATTGGTTGGGGTGTGACAGTTTTTTTGTGAGAAAGATAAGAAAGAATCTACACCATTAGATCTTTGATCTAATGGTTGAGATCATAATGGCAAAATTGTAAATAATGTTTACTATTAAACATATTAATTTTCTAGATTAAGGGTATATAGGTAAATTTAACATTTTTAAATTAAGAAACTAACATTAATGCACATGTAACTTTCCCCCGTCTTTTTTAAACGTCAAAAACTTTTTATACGTAACTTTTTGTTTAAAAAAATTACACCATAATAACGAGCGTTTTTTTATCTTTAATATGAGTACCATATTGCTATACTTATATAGAGAAAAAAGTATGTTTCGATCAGATGTTTAGTCCATGAATGGTGTTATATACTTACTGAATGGTGATATACTTGTTGAATGGTGTTATATACTTACTGAATGGTGTTATATACTTGCTGAATGGTGTTTATAGAGATCTTTCAAAAAAAATCTAGTTCCTATAATTAAGGTGGCGGTTATGGGAAGTTTTTAGTTAATTGAATTAATGATAAAATTACTTGTTTACCCTTTTGAATTAATTTAGATTTAGGACACATGTCATCTCCATAATATTTCTCACATTTCTCACACTTTTAACATTTTTTTACAATAACCTTACCTATATATATATATATATATATATATATATATATATATATATATATATATATATATATATATATAGCGGTAAGATCAAATAAAAAGTTTATTTTGCCTAAGTAGGATAAAAAGGAATCTTGACCATTCATTTTTCATATCAATGGTTAAGATGAAAGTGTAGAAAAAGGAGAAGTGCAAGGGTATCTTGGGAAAATCCTATCTATGGACTTTCTCTCTCCACATGGAAGGCACATGCATATTCCACCCTCGTTTTTTAAACGTTCATAACTTTTTTATACGACATTATTTTTTCATAAAAATTTCACCGTAAAATCGAGCGTCTTTTTATCTTTAATTTGAGTACCATATTGCTATATAAAATATGAATACTAAAAAAACCTACTAAAATGTGTTGTATTTCTATGTTGTATAATATTTTTTGTGCTGTATTTTTGTACTATATTTTTGTGCTAAATTTTTTTGTCTTAAATTTTTTTTTATCAATTTTTTGTGCTTGATTTTTTTGTACTACATTTTTTGCTGAATTTTTTTGTGCTATATTTTTTTGTACTAGATTTTTTGAGCTATATTTTTTTTATACTAGATTTTTTTGTGCTATATTTTTTTGTACTAAATTTTTTGTGCTAAATTTTTTTGTACTATATTTTTTTGTTGTATTTTTAAAAAACAAAAAGGGTGCCACATGTCATTTTTACTCCTATTTATAAGGACAAAAATGGCCTTCATTCCTACTTATTAGGAGTGCCACATGTCATCATCACAATCCTTCTTAGGCTACTTAGGCAAAATCCACTTTTTAGTGGATCCTTCCCGTATACATATACAGGGGCTCATCATACAAAAAAACGTGTTAACACAGGAATTCAAGTTGCTATTAACTCCAAAAATCTATAATATCTAAGTTCATTAAATTATTAAACTGAAATAATAACACACTAATTTTTTTAAACGACCAACGAAAGCAAATATATTAAAAACCCCGTATATGTCACAATTAATATAAAACATATCATAATCTACGTCATCTATGCAAACTTTAATACACTTGTATTTGTAATTGGATAATCGTAACATTCAAATTTTCAAATCGATACTGTTTCTTGAGAATTAAGATATCTTTACTATATAATAAAAGAAACTACTTTGGGACACTTGTCATTGTATTATGGCATCTCTTATAGATAATTATTATTTTAGTTTAATCTCTTCTAATTAATTATAGATAAACCTCCTACTAAATATTATTTAGTTTAATATCTTATGGATAATTATTATTTAGTTTAATTTTCTTCTCATTTATAATATTATTTATTTGAATTAATTATTACTTTTATATTTATCTATTTACTTCAAATTCAAACTTAATTATCTAATTTGATCTTAACTATATATTTGAACATTTTGTTTAGTTTGGTATCAAATAGATTTTACGAAACTTAAAATTAAAATTAACTAATATTATTTATCATTTATATATTTACGGAGTTTTAAATAAAGGTTTAAATTTACTGAGATTTCGTTAACAAATTTTGCAAGAACAGAATAATCTATTTTCATCACGAAAACCAAACTTTGTGTTAATATATTAATATTTTTATTTTCACTATACAAAAATACATTTACTCGACCCATGTAATACACGCGGTTTTTTAAGATATAACTTTTTATTATTTGATGTATAAATTAGATTTATTCAATTCGTACAATACACGAGGTTTTTTAAGGATATATATATTTTTATTATTATTTAGTACAAAAAATTACATTTATTCAAACCGTGTAATATACATATTTTTAAAGATGTAATTTTTTATTATTTGGTATATAAAATTACATTTATTCAACCCGTGCAATAAATGAGGTTTTTAAAGATATATTGTTTTATTATTTAGTATATAAAATTTATTACTTCAACCCGTGTAATACACGTGGTTTTAAAGATATAACTTTTTTATTTGGAATGTACAATTACATTTATTCAACTCGTACAATATTGTTCTTATAGATATAACTTTTTATTATTTAACAAATAAAATTACATTTATTCAACCCGTGCAATAAATAAGGTTTGTTAAGATATATTGTTTTATTATTTAGTATATAAAATTTATTTATTCAACCCGTGTAATACACGAGGTTATAACCTATAATCATTTATATGACATTGATAGATGTTATTGTTGAAATTACCATTTTCTTCATCAATTCAAAAGCAAACATTATTTTTATAGTTTTATATTAAAACTAATCATTTAACGTGAAATGTTTGTACTGATTTAAAATGTTATTATTGGAACCGGACAACTGGACTTGGGTTATTACTTTGGAGCTGTTGGAACTGGAGCTACATATTATTGTTGGGCTGCTGATTATGTCTAGGCTCACGTCTGGGCCAGGACACGGCCCGATGAATCCATCAAGTTGGCTTGGGTCAAGGGCTTCTTTCGGATTTATAAAACAGTTTCAAGGGCCTCATTTGTGATAAGATTAGATATCTTTTCTTCTCTCTCCTGAGTCATTAGCTTCTTGTGTACGCACATCTGGTCTGGGGTTTTTATGTTGAGAGATAGGTTGTATTCTGGGTTGTAATCTTGAAGATCTATAACTGAAATCAATATATACCAATGTTTTTGACAGTTATGCATTGTATATATGTGTATTACATGGATTTTTATATATCCAGTACTTATTTTATTATTAACTTGATGGAAATATATCTCATCCCACCCCAGTTGGGTGTGCTCAACTTACAACAATAAACCTACTAATAATAATGAATATAAACGACGAGGTTGATAACAGAAAATACAATTGCTAACAATTAAAAGTGGAAGTACAAAATTATTAATTTTCCAAACGACAAGTTACTCCTTAACCACTTTCATATACCTGAGGAGCTAGCCTCGGCTTTGGGTGTACCAACAAGGGCTCTGCTCTTTGAAGGGTTAGCCCATAGGCTTCATTCATGTCGAGCTTCTCTGGATGTACCCCGTTAGCCAATTCCCAATCAAAGGTCTGGACCAACGTGGCAACAAGCAACTGAACCATTCTCAACCCTAAGCTAATACCCACACAAATCCTTCGTCCAGCCCCAAATGGTATTACTTCAAAATCATTTCCTTTAACATCAACATTGGGCTTTTCACCTCCGGGTAAGAACCGTGAGGGTCGGAATTCAAGTGGGTCTGTCCACATTTTTGGGTCACGGGCAATGGCCCACACGTTAACAAGGAGGGTGGACCCCTTGGGAATGTAATACCCATCAATTTCACAACTCTCAGATGCAATTCTCGGCAAGGATAGTGGTGTTGAAGGGTGGAGTCTAAAGGTTTCCTTTACAATAGCTTGAAGGAATGTTAGTTGGCCTAGGTCTGATTCGGTTACAAGTCGTTCTCGACCAACTATGTTGTCCATTTCTTCTTGGGCTTGTTTTAGTAGTTGTGGATGGCGAATGAGTTCGGCTATTGCCCATTCCACTGTACTAGACGATGTGTCAGTTCCTGCAACGAATAAGTTCTGGAACATCCATAATTTCTAGTTAGATATGTAGCAAGATTTAGTTAATAAACCAATATAGAAACTTTTAATTTTAATATACTCCTGTATCACTTTGTACAGTAGAAGAACGTTAATGGAATTGAACAATTTGAGATTAAAATATTACATAAAACTACATCTTTTAATAATTTAACTACGTAATATGGTTGAAATCTGCCTTTCAAAAAAAAAAAAAAAAAAAAAAAGAAAAGCTACGTAATATAGTTGGTTGCCCTTGAATATAAAAAGACGTCAAACGTAGATATAAAAAATTTATTAAATAATTGAGTAAATTTCACTTTTTATCTTTTATGTATTATCTGAAATTTGAAACTGGCCTTTTAAAGGTTTTGATTTCATTTTATGTGCAAAAAACACATATTATATAACACTTTAAGGGGCTGTTTGATAGCCTCTGAATGGTCATTAAGAGGCTACCTCTTAATAAAACCATTAAGAATTTTACCAATGAGAAGGTGGAAGAATGTGACATGTGATAATTTACCATTCAGAGGTTACCTCTTAACCATTCAGACTTGAGGTTACCTCTTATTCATTCAGAGGTTTTAAACCATTAAGAGTTAGCATCTGAATGGTCATTAAGAGGCTACCAAATAGCCCCTAAGTCCTTTACACCAAACTGAGTTAAATTACTCAGTTAGGATTTATTTAAGGCATGGGCAAAAATGGTATTTCATAAATAAATGCATTAGATCCCCTTTCTCTCTCTAATTGTGCATCACCCCCACCCATTCTCTCTAACTGTGTATCACCACCACCATTATCCAGCCACTACCCCTCTATGGCCCTACCACCACCATAATAAACCTGAACATCACTAACCCATAAACTCCCCCCCCCCCCCATCTCTCTGCATTTTATGGCTACCCACCTCATAACCTCCACCATCACCAAATCATTTAGCCAGAAGTACCCATCGCCACCACTATCAAATCATTTATAGTAGCAAATCACCACCTCAACCGAACCATATTGCTAGAAAAGTGAAGTTAGATATGAACCATCATCATCGTCAGTTCTGAAACAGAAATTGAAATCAGATCTGATATCACCATTATCACCATCTTCTGAACCAGGGATTTAAGGAGATGGGGTGGCAGTGATGGTGGTTGTTAATTCTTTGCAACATGGGAAGAAACAGGTCAGTTATGATGGTGGTTGTTCAATGTTTGTGCGTCGGTGATAATGGTGGGGCAAGTTCCGACGATAATGGTGTGGTTATGATGATGATGGTTTTGATGGTGGTGGTTATTTCTTTGAAACAGGGGGTAGAAATAGGGCAGTTGTGATGGTGGTGGTTCAATGTTTGTGCGTCGGCGATGATGCTGGGGCAAGTTCCGACGACAACGTTGAGAGAGTTAAAGAGAATGTGAAACATCCCTTGCCGGTTCCTTGTTTTTATGCACTCGTTTTCCGGTTAGAGGGAGAGAATGGGTGGGGGTGATGCACAGTTAGAGAGAGAAAGGAGATCTGAAGCATTTATTTATGGAATACCATTTTTGCCCTTGCTTTAAATAAAACCTAACTGAGTAATTTAACTCAGTTTGGTGTAAAGGACTTAAAGTGTTATATAACATGTGTTTTTTGGATATAAAATGAAATTAAAACTTTTAAAGGGCACGTTTCAAAATTCAGATAATACATAACGGACAAAAAGTGAAATTTACTCTTAAATAATTAGAAAGCTATATAACATAATTATGAATACTGACAAATGTGTAATTAAGTAAACTACGATATAGCCCGTTGAGACCATTAGGTTCTGGGTTTGATTCCCACAATGGGGGGGGGGGGGGGGGGGGGTTTCCCCAGATTTATTAGGTTTTCTGTTGAATTGGTGTATAGACATTATTGACAATGGAGATGAATATAATCGGGTGGTGGCACGATCATACTCTAGTGGCCGGTCAGTGATCCAAATTTGTCGTTCAAACAAAAAAAAAAAGTAAACTTTGTGTTGTGTTGAATAGTAGTATTATAACAACTGATTATTTAATACTATTTTTGTTAATGTTAATTTATATATTATTTATTTTTCACTTTATGAATAAATAATCCAAAGTAATCAGATAATATTGTATAAATATGGTTGTTAACTATAAAATTCTAGAGTATGAAATTTGTAAAGTAAAATAGTTATATCAGAGCTATATCCATATATACTACTTGCCTCACACGCGTTGCGAGGTATTAAGCCAAATATTTCTCACTCATAACATGTACGTCTATGTTTCAGTTACCTGTACATACTACCATAACACGATCTAAAAAAAATTACATCGAGTCAAACAATTATAACAAAACAGTACCATACTTTTACTTAAAAACTAAAACAATGGAAAAACTATAATTTTAAATTGGGGGCAAAATTGTAATTTTCGAGACAAATAAGCATGTGTCAGGCAGCCGCCTGACACAAATAAAAATTACACCGAGTTAATCAATTAAACTAAAACACTACCATAGTTTTGTAAAAAAAAAACTAAAACATTGCATAAATGTAATTTTACACTAGGGGCAAAATCCTAATTTTACAGGGAAAAAACAAAAACAACAATAGCAAAACTGTCAATTTGAACAGAGAGCAAAATAGTAATTTGGCTAGAAGAAAAAAAAACAAAACCAATGGCAAAAATGTAAACTTAAATGGGACAAGATCATAATTTGGCTAGACCAATAAGGAAGTGCCAGAATTTGGCTATTCCCCTCCATGTAGTTTAAACACGCATATAAACAAAGTTAACCAACAAAAAGATTTTTTTATAAAAATAGAGGGACTAAACACCTACATTAGCGAAGTTGAAGATTTAAAATAAAAATACAAAAAGTGACAATCAATTACTAAAAATGATAAAAGTAGAGGGACTAAATATGTACACTTCTAAAGTTAAAGCTTGTGGACTAAACACATATATAAACAAAGCTAACTAATAAAAACAAGGCTTTTTAAAAAACAAAAGGGTTATACACGAATGTTAACAAAGCCGATGATTTAAAAGTTAAATAAAAAAGAAATCTTCAAAGTTAAGTGCAAAACGAAAGGATGGTGTTTGTACTTATTATAGGTAATATATCAGATCTATATGTTCATAAAATCATACTCGAGATAAATTGTACATGTGTAACAAAGAAACAGGGTTTCTGTGTAGTATCACAGTTACTGTGCATAACATGACACCATATGTCCTGATCACAATAAAAGCACTGTGCATAACGTGACACTTACCACACGTCCTGATCACAACAAAAACAACGTTAAGATTACTTATTGTAGATATTGATTTTAATGGTTATAAATAAGATTTATTATACAAATTAATTTTTAAGAGTTTATTTTATTTATTATAGGTTAAATGACATAAGACTTTAACTCATTTATTTTTTAAGAGAATTGGTCTGTAATAATTCAACCTAAACCACCTAAACCTTATTGGCCATTAATAATCACACCTCAGAATATTCCCTCCACTAGTCCAACTTTTCACCTATTTTTCCTGCAATGGTTCCCCGTTAAAAAAACTTAACGGAGTTAAACTTTTTTTCCAAATTGCAAACATATTTTTTAGGGCTTTTGATCAGTACGATGATACGAGTCCATTGATGTAAAACTTACTTCGAAATGGTACTCCAAGTAACTTGATTTTGGTTAATTGGAAATTTAAACACCCGAATTGAATCGCTGTTTTCAACGTTCGGAGCACCGTTTCGAGGCAAGTTTTACATCAATGGACTCGTATCGTCGTTCTAATCAAAAGCCCTAAAAATCTGTTTGTAATTTGGAAAAAAACTTAACTCTGTTAAGTTTTTTTAACGGGGGACCAGTGTAGGAAAAATAGGTGAAAGGTGGGATGGTGGGGGGAATATTCTGAGGTGAGATTATTAATGGCCAATAAGGTTCAGGTGAGATTATTATAGGTTAAATGACATAATACTTTAACTCATTTATTTTTCATTAAATTTAAATTTTGCTAATAATTTACATTCGTTTGCGCAAATAAAATGCAGAATGCATAGGTGCGTTTTAATAGGATATTTTTTTTTATCAAAGATACGATATTTTATAGTCTCAAGTTATGGTGATTGTGGTTACACTACCGCTACTGCCATAAACTGAACTGATACAAACATAGGTTTGGTATCGGTACGTATATCAGAATTAATAAAAGTACTCATTTTTATGTCGATATCGTATTAGGCATTTTGTTTTTTCTTCACCAATGAACTGATACAAACATAGGTTTGGTATCGGTACGTATATCAGAATTAATAAAAGTACTCATTTTTATGTCGATATCGTATTAGGCATTTTGTTTTTTCTTCACCAAGTGCCCATACCCTAAGGGGGAGCTGGGTGCATGCGACAAAGCATGTGGGGAACCCGTTTGCCGCACGGGGAAGCACCGCCATCACCAACATTGCCGCGCGGAGAGGTGATTTGCGGGGTATTGTAGCCGCATGCGTTGAATGTGAGGGAGAGGGGATAAAGCTGTGGCCCACTAGTATTCAACCAATCATATCTTTTATTTTATTTTTTTATTTTAGAAAATGGTTTGGGTGAAACTAGGGTTGTTCAAAAAGCTCGTGACTTGGAGCTCGCTCGATATGGCTCGGTTTGAAAGTGAGCCTAGCTCGGCTTGGCTCGTAACGAGCCAAATTGGCTCGGTTTGGCTTGCTTAGTAGCTAGGCTCGGCTTAGCTCGAATTATTTTACTTATAATATATTTTATTTTTATATACATATTATATATTATAAAAAAATGATTATTATTTACATGTATTTAGGCTTGTAGTTTGATATCTATGACATATTTAAAGGTTGATTGTCGTGCTAAAAACAAATATTGTATTTACTTGAAATATAAAACTTATTTTGCGTTGTTGAACGTGAATTTGATTTGTTATGTAGTAGGTTGAACTTATTTTGAATTTGTTCTTTTGAAGTATTTAATAATATTTTAGAATATTGAATTTTGAGAGCTATGTATTAATTTTTATTTTTATTGAATATGTTCTTTTGAAGTATTGAATAACATTTTAGAATACTGAATTTTAAGAGCTATGTATTAATTTTTATTTTTAAAATCGAGCAAACCAAGCCGAGCCGAGCCAGTTCGGTTTAAAACCAAGCCGAGCCCGAGCTTAGATTTTTAGCTCGGTTTCAAATCCGAGTCGAGCCGAGCCAGCTCGGGGCAAGCTCGGGCTCGGCTCATGGACAACCCTAGGTGAAACCACCCCTTGTGTTTTTGGGCAAGAGTGGTGTATAAGAGGGAAATTGACATGACACATCATAATTGGGTGGGTGAAAATTTCCCCACATCTTATGATGGGTGCACCCCCTTCACCTTAAGAAACCGATACCAACCAGATTCACACGCGAGTTAGCCGCATTTGGAACATACCAGAAGCAAAGCTTTGATTTCGACATCCGAAAGCTTCTCTCCCTCTCCATCAGCATCCTCCTTGAGTCCAATCAGCGTGCTCAACAAGTCACCATGCCCCGACCCGCCACCTTTGCCGGACTTATGCTCCTCCAGAATCACATTAAGAAACGAATCGAATTGTGCGTGAAGCTTCTTCATCTTCTTCGTAACCCCTTGCAGGTCCAGCCAGTCAAGCGCAGGAATAAAATCACCAATATTAAATTCTCCGGCCAACACCATCAACTCAACCACCATATCTTTAAACTCATCCGCCTTCGGATCACCGCCTCCACTACCGTCACCGAACACTCTCCGGCCTAACATCACTCGCGCTAATGCGTTCGTGGTGCACACGTTGAGTAATTGACCTAATTTTACTGTTGATTTTCCGGCACCGGCTAATGCCCGCGTGAGTATTGCTACCTCCTCCTACATATTCAAAGTTCAACATCACACGCAGATTCGAATCAAATATCACACGTAATTGAAATCACACACGAATCGTAGAAAAATCACACACTGAATTGAAATTCTGAATCAAAATACATGAAAAGAGACACTAATCGTAGAAGAAATCACACACGAATTGAAATTATGAATCAAATCACAAGAAATCGCGAATTTAAAAAGACAAAAACCTGGCGAATATAACGGAAATCATCGAGTGCTTTAGCAGAAAACAGGTGCACGGAGCAGATCTTCCGAAGCATGCGCCACCGCGGACCGTACGGTGCGAACACGAGATCCTGATAATTATACGCAATATGCTTCGCACCCGAGTTTGGCGGTCTGCTGGCGAAGTTCGCGTCATGAGCCTTCAAAAATTGCGCAGCAACTGACGCAGAGGCGGCAACAACCACATCAACGAAGCCTAGCCGGAGGTGCATCAACGGGCCGTGTTTGGCCGCCAACGCCGCCAGCGAGTGGTGCGGAATGGTGCCGAGGTGCGGTAGGTTTCCGACGATCGGCCATGGGGTGGGGCCCGGTGGGAGTCGGTTAGAGCGACGGGTGCGTAGGTTAAGCAGGAGGTAGAATATGAAGGCGGTTATGGAGGTGTAGAGCAGTAGGGGTAGAATGGTCATTTTATGTACGGGGGTTGGAATTGTGAGTTGGTGAGTACGAAAAGTGTGTTGTTTATATAAACCTCTCTGCATGTACGTTTGGAAAAGCTGGTAGAGTGTGTGGTGGGAATGGGGGTTGCATGTGGGTTGATGATTTCCGTTGAATATGACACCTACCGGGAAATATTATATTATATCATAGGTTAGAACCCTTTGTAACACACGAGTTAAATAAATGTAATTATACATATCAAATAATAAAAAATACATCTATAAAAATCTCATTTATTATACGAGTTAAATAAATGTAATTTTATACAACAAATAATAAAAAATATATTTTTAAAAATCTTGTTTATTACATACGTTGAATAAATGTAATTTTATATATTAAATAATAAAAAAGCTATATCTTTAAGAAACCCGTGTATTGTATTGGTTAAGTAA
Source organism: Helianthus tuberosus (assembly GCA_030545235.1). NCBI lineage: Eukaryota > Viridiplantae > Streptophyta > Magnoliopsida > Asterales > Asteraceae > Helianthus > Helianthus tuberosus. The sequence continues at coordinate 154,275,759 of CM060393.1, forward strand.
ATTTAATTTTATATATTAAATAATGAAAAAAATACATTTTTAAGAACCTCATGTATTTTAAGGGTTGAGCACATGTAATTTTATATACCAATCAATAAAAAGTTATATCTTGTTATATCTTTGTAAACCCTGTGTATTATAAAACCTTTGGACTAAACTGACAAAATAGTTCAAACCACATGTACTAAAATGACATTTAACTCTTTACATTATATTAATTTATATTTAGTGTAGTCTTTTGTTAATTTCAAGATAAATAATTTTGAAATCTAATAAATATTTCAAACGGCTATATTATCTCCTATACAAATTATTTAAATTTATATTAAATTTTATTTTATAATTATCTTTTAATTAATATTAATTATAGTTAAGTAGTAGATAGAGATAAGAAAACTAAAAAATAGATGAGTCCAATGAATGACATGTGTCTCTTCAATGGTTTTTTATTTTATTATAGTAGATTATAAAATGTTAAAATTTGTTGTTTTGTTCCAAAACCATAAAATAAAAAATGAAAACCGATATACCCATGGTTTACTATTCTAGAAAATACTATATTATGGATAGAGTAAAATTCCGTTTTGCTTCCTGTGGTTTGGTCACTTTAACGGTTTTGCCTCAAACCTTTAAAATATTCATTTTCCTTCAATAGTTTGCTATGGTTTTTTCATTTTGCTCCCCGTCTCTAACTCCATCCAAATTGTCTGTTTTTCCATTTTGCTCCCTGCAGGGAGCAAAATGGAAAAACTATAGCAAACTATTGGAAGAAAATGATTATTTTTAAAGGTTTGAGATAAAACCATTAAAATGACCAAACAACAAGGAGCAAAACAAAAGTTTACTCTTTTGAATATAATACTTTTTTAATAACATTTATAATATCAAAAAGTTGAACATAAAATAAACAAAGCTATGTATGGTATTAAAGAAAACAAAATTGCGGGATAAAAAGCTTAGGGTAAAGGGAGTGGAGCGGTGAACTCGACGGCAAAGGAGTTTGCCGCGCGGCAACACCGCCGCCGGCCTCCTTTGCCGCTCGGCAAACTTGAACAAGCGGGGAAGCATCACCGATCGAGAAAGAGAGAATGATGATGATTGATGTGTGTGTGTGTATGTGTTGATGTGTGTGTATATATATATACAGTTTACCACTTTCAACTGTTTAACCACTGCCAACACTTTTCGCCAAAGTTTAAACTCTTCACACTGATTGACATGGCACACTCTGATTGGTCGATTTTGAAGTTTGCCACTTTCACCTGTTTAACCACTCCCTTCACCCTTAGTACACAGCCTCGTACTTTTAAACCACCCATAATCATTTCTATATTGTTTTTAAAAAGTTTATATTTTAGTAGAATGTATTTTATCTTTGTACAGGGTCCATAGGTTTTCGAAGATTTTCGAAGACGGCCCTGTTACAATGTGTGGGATTGTGGGTGTCATAAGTGTCGTATTATTGACACAACTTGGAAAATTAAATCGACATCTTCAATATGCATCGTATAGGCCTATACGATGCGTATTAAGTGAAATTCAAACTTCCAAGTCAGTCAAAGGCTGACAATGTCCCTATCATGCTTAGTAATACGCATTGTATAAGCATATACGATGCGTATTAGTACTAGATTGTTTTTCAAAGCTGACATCTAGGGTTCACATGGAACCATAATACGCATCGTATAGGCCTATACGATGCGTATTGTAGTACGAGGTTGCTTTTTGTCACTCAAAAGTAGGGGTGCAAACGAGCCAAGCTACTCGCGAGCTACTCGAGCTCGGCTCGAAAAAAAGCTCGAACGAGCCGAGCTTAAACGAGCTCGAGCCCGAGCCTAAAAAACAGGCTCGTTTAGTAAACGAGCCCGAGCCCGAGCTTCGCTTATTGAGCTCGAGCCGGCTCGCGAGCCTAAACGAGCTTTCTGTTTATATATTTTTTATTAATATATTAAACATATATTTATATAATAGTAATTACCATTTATATAAATATAAAAAAATAACTTAATTATATGTATAATAATAATTATAATTAATATAAATTAATTAATAAATACTAAACGAGTCGAGCCCGAGCCGAGCTCGAGCTTGAAAAATTACCTTCGAGCCGAGCTCGAGCTTTCATATGTTAAACGAGCTCGAGCTCGAGCTCAGGCTCGGCTCGGCTCGTTTGCACCCCTACTCAAAAGTGACAGAAAGTGATTGACGTCAGCCCTATACGGGTCGTATAGGCCTATACGACCCGTATTGAATTGTAAATTTGCATTCTGCTTCCCCTATTTAACCGATGAAGAAGTTGAAGATATATATCGTCTTCGTTATATATTCACGTTCGCTAACAACATGTCTTGGTTCAACCACATTTTCGGCGAGTCGTCCGACACAAACATGAGCATGTTTATTCCGGAAAGCAGTATGGTATAGCATTTTTTAACTTGTTCTGTTTCTTTTTTTGTTTATGAAATACTTAGCACACCGTTTGTATTAGGAGGGGTTTGCTTCCCTGATTCTTACGATGGGGGAGGAAATGATGATCACGCGGATGAGGTCGTGTCCGGCTTTCGTCCCCATCATAATGAATAGTTGTTGCCAGACCTCAACGAGGTAAGTATGTATTTACTTTTTTCTATTCAGCGTTAAACTTACCATTACCTTTTACCCGTCATTTTTTTTAGTTTGTTGTGCCCTACCAACCGTTTTTGCTTGATCTGAACGAGGTAAAAATAAAGTTACTTATTATTATGAAGGCTTTTAGATGTGTCGTTATGATTTAACCGTTGTTTTTTTCAGTTAGTCGTGCCTAGCTATGATCATGGTTATGGGTCTCTGAAGAGGTATGGTCCCAATTCCATGCACACATGGCAAGGACCACACCACTTTCCTCATCCGACTTGGCGCCTACATCAGCAAGAAAATCCAGAAACTTCTGGAAGACGTCAAGGTGGCACCGAAGATGCTTCTCCAGACAAGAAGGACAACACGTGCCACCATTAATCGGACGCCATGTGGACCTGCGGCACAACCTGTGGGCAGACCGACAACTGCAGTACTAATTCCCCTACATGGACAAATGACGGCGCGCCACGTGTACCACTATCCTGACCACAGCAGAGGAGACCAAGAGGATATTCCCCTTGGTCGGACAGCTGGCGCCCGGTAGCAGCTGGCAAGGACAACACGTGCCACCATTAAATAGGACCCTTCATCATTAAGGTTAAACATTCTGCCCTACTCACATTTCACACACAACACACACTATTTCCTCCTCAGATCAGTACTTATTCTCACACCGGAGCCCGGTTAAGAGGGAACCCCCATATTCCCCTCTTAACGAGCTAACGATGTTGCTGTTTTGTAGGACATCAGTCATTGGTGTAACACCCCGTGTTTCGAAAGTCAAAGTCAAAGTCAAAGTCAAGATTGAAGTCAAAGGAAGAAAAGATTGCTAATTGTGATCTGTCACTCCTTGCTCAACTACTGTTTTGACTTCTTTGACTTGTAATCGAATCTATTTATTTATTTGCTTTAGTTGTATTATGTGGAGTATCTATTAATAATCGAGGTTTAATCGCATATTAATCGCATGTTTAATCAACTTATCGCTAATCGCTATCGCATTCGTAACTCGAATTATGTGCCCTGGATATTGTTTTACGTGTGTGTGCTATTTATGTGTTACTTGTGCATGTTATGTTTATGTTGAGGTGTTAATCGCAATCGCAAATCTATCGCATCGCAATCGAATCGCAAACGCTAAACGCAAGTTAATTATAGTGATTGTATGTTAGATATAGTAGTTATGTTAATTGTGTAACTAATGGGAAATACTATCGCATCGCTCTCTCGAATCGCATCGCAACGCTCAACACACGAATCGAAACGACAAAACTCGTCGCGCCGAACACCAGGATCGAGTGGCCAACCGATCGAGTGGCCATCCGATCGGATTGTCATCCGATCGAGTTGTCACCCGATCGGGCTGCCACCCGATCTACCAGACACTTCCCCACTTTCCATTTTGGGAAACCCTATAAATACCCTCCTGTCACATCATTTGTGATGTGACAGCTCCTCTGCTCGACCAGCTCGCTCAAGCTCACTTTTCACCCGATTTCTCTCGATTCTTGTAAGTTTTCAACCTAAATCTTGTACTTCTATGATCTACACACACTTCTTCATCATTTTCACCTTTGAATCTTAACTTTTAACCGTGAAATCACCGGATTTTAGGTGTTCTAGGGTGATGCCATCATGGGGTTCTTATGAACTTCAAAGTTTGGCTTCATTCCACCAAGAACAACTTAGATCTGAAGGATTTCCACATGAATAATCAATGTTTTCGCATAGATCTACACATGTTCATGGTTAAAAGGATTGAAAGAAGGTTTTCCAACTTTCTTTCAACTCTTTTACACTCAATGCACTCAAAACCGATAGAACCAGAGCTCGTTCTGATCTTCTACTCTTTCTTAGTGATGGGTTAGTTCAAGATCTGAATTCTATCTGAGAGATAAGTGATTTCGGGTTTGAACATGAACAACCGTCTCGAACCGTGAACTGGCCGGACTAGGGTGGTTCCTGTTCGATCGGGTCACTAGGGTCGAGATGGGGTTTCTGTTGTTTAAGCAAGTTATCATAACGCCTCGTTCGAAACCACAAAATCTTCAACAAAATCAAGTGTCAAGACGATCAGGACGTTGGGACGGATTGTCGTCTGATCGGATTGCCATCCGATCGACCAGCCATCCGATCGAGTTGCACTTGGTTCCACACTTAAACTTTTTATTCAAAAGATCTGGACGTCGAACGAATTGCCGCCCGTTCGGATTGCCGTCCGATCGAACGACCATCCGATTGTGTGACGTATGGAACTTTGGTACTTAATAAATTTTCAACATGTTCAATGCATACGGATTGCCACCCGATCGGATTGCCATCCGATCGAGTGACCGTCCTGCTGTGAACTTGTTCTCAACTAAGAAGCCTCGCCAATCGGATCGCCGTCCGATCGAACCGCCGTCTGATCGACCGACCTGAAGGGCAGAGACACTTCTCTATTTTTAAAATGCTACAACGAAAACTTCAAAGGACAAACCATCATACACAAACACATCCTCACCAAACGAGGTGTCAATCCAATCGAATGGCCATCCGATCGGGTGACCATTCGGACGGATTGACATCTGATCGGATTGCCATCCGATCGGATTGCCATCCGATACGTGGTACCCTTGAACCATTTTACGCGCCGCTCATCGTTTATGCTATCATTAACTGTTCAGGCTAATCTCTCTCAGCGATCCCTTCAATCCAAGAGAGTGTTTACTTGTTAAACACAATCTGTGAGTATACTCGATCCCTTTTTGCTTTATGCACTTTTGGGTGTTACATACGTTACTTATTCTAAATCACATCGAACACACAACGCAAACACTATTTATACGCTAATCTCTAATGCATGTTATACGTGACTCGATGAATGCCTGTTTGTTATGTTAACACATTGATTGCTGTCTACCTGCCTTAGCAACGATAGTACTATAGTTTAGACTCAGCACCTGTTTACTCAGGGGTTGTTAAGGACAATTACCTCACGTGTTCATAGTGGTGAACATGTGATGCACACTCACTACTTGCAGTCAACTCACAGTCATTGGTATTGATAGGATCTTTGTTGATAACTTACATGCTTCACATTATACGTTGTACATGCTGGTTATGCGTAAACAATTTCGAACTCTATTATGCTATATCAAACTTGTATGCTCACCTTTACACTATGTGTATTGACCTCTATTTTAACGTATGTGACAGGTGTTTGAATGCATAGGATGTTGCTTACCTGCTTTTGTGGAATCAAGTAGGACCGATGGTCTAGAAACAAAGAAAATTTATATTTTATTTGAATCTGAGTCGTCGGAACATGTTTGTTTTGAGAATATCTATGTCTGTAATAATTAGATTACTTAATGGGTTATGGTATGGGACATAATATTAACTATTTGGTAATTTAGTCGTTATGGAATTTCTCTTGACAATCTGTTTCGCTCAGTGCCATGCCCCGATGTTTTCGTCATCGGTTGGGGTGTGACAATTCGCGAGTAGGGAAGGAGATTGAACCCACATACGAGACCACCCGGCTGATTAACCTTGGTGTTAACCAGTGTTTCATCATTGGCGCCCTCCGCATCTTTCGCAAACCACTTTCATCTCCTTTTTCTTCACAAACACTTTCTAAATAACTGAACCAAACCCTTCTCCTCACGTGGACGGAGAAAGGTCTTCCTTTAAGCTGATCACGGAAAACGCTCACGTCCAAAGGCATCAAGGGAACAGGAGTGCCAGAGGAGGGCAAGTAACCAACGAAATACCTGATATCTTTGGAAGCACTTCCAGAGTTATCAACCAAACCACAAACGGAGCAAGTTTCCAACCACCACATGGAGTAGTTAATCAACTAATTCCAGAAGTACAAACGCCAAACCATGGAGCTGGCCCCTCAGCACCATTGGCGCAGGCGCAAGTAAACTTCTCAGCACTCTTAGGGCTACCTGAGAGTGAAACTCTGGCCTCCTGGTATGCCAAACAAACAGTGTCTCTGAACCTCGTCTATGCGCAACTAAGCGCACAGCAAGCTTTGCTCCAAGCGCAAGCTAATCAATCCGCTTTTGTTACTCCACCACAAAAACCACCAAGCACCCATATCCCTCAGCAAACACACGCGCGGAATCAGCAACATGAGAAATACCCAGCACAAGAAGAAAAAGCGTGCATGACACGCGCGACACTTACGGTGATACTGAAAGTAACTATGTGCAACACACGCACCAACAGAAGAGATAAACAATGAATGGAACAGTTACAACGAAAACAATGAATGGAACAGTTCGTTTGGGTCCGCACAACATAAACAATGAATGGAACAGTTACAACGAAAACGATGACACCACATATAAGCAAGAAAGCACGGTTTTCAGCAGATTGCCACTAGAACATGAGGCATACAAACCTCGCAAACGCACAGGGTACAACCCAAATGCAGAACACGATTATACGTTAAGCTATTGCCCAGAAGGCATAGCTGAAACATCGAAATTTATCAGAGAAATTGTAACTGCTGACATCGTGTCACACCCTGATATTTCCACATATTACCGGTGGGGAGTATCGTGACGTAGTTGATATCATCATAGACAATTTATCACAGTTTATATACACAGCGGAAGTCGAAAGATAAAAACATTACAAACCGAATGAAAGTAATATCATTTATTACAAAACGGTTGTAAAGGATCCACAGGCGGATCAAAGTTAAAAGAAACATTGTTCAGCAGATTTATAAACATCTAAGCTTGCAAGACTCTTTATTGATGCTAGGAGTAGCCAGCCTATTCCGATTAGTACCTGCACTTAACCTTTTTGGAAAATATGTCAGTTTTCACTGGTAAATACAATTAACCGACTCATTTTGAAAATGTTTAAGAAAATTGGTTTGAATGCACAAGGCACAAAATATCTTTTATAACTTGGGATAATTATTTAAATATAAACTTGTAAAAGAATTACATGTTTGTTATACGTTCAGTAGCCCGGGCTGAATACCAGGTTAAAGATTAATAGACACACCACATGATATAATCCCGCGGCGAGTTATTCTCGAACCGGCGGTTATACCTTTTTATTTATATATATGCACTGGCAGGTGTATGCCTACACCCCGTGCTTAGGTGGTGGCAATTTCAATGAATGATGCCAAGGATATCCGGGACATGGTCATTAACCACCCAAAGGCTTTAAGCAAACAAAACAGATTAAACGGGTCATCTCAATAAATTAACCTTCATATGATTAACAATTCAATGCCCGACCAAGTGGTATTTTATATACCGTACCCCAAGCCCGTATAAGGGAAAATAAGTTAAAAGTATTTACCTAAGCAAATTATATAAATTTATCCCAGCCGTACAAATCAGCAAGTGCAAGTATCTTTTACTGGGCTCCTAAATCTGGAACGAAGGTTTTAATTAACCTATTAGATTCCTAACGGTCTTACTTTAGACCGGTTAGTTTTAAAGAAAGGTATACGGTACAAACGCAAGATTAAGCGAAGACCGGATTAGAGTGTAATTTAGACCCGACAAGTATGAAGACTTGTATAATATGGGTAAACTAAACACATCCTGGATTTTGAAGTGAAAATGATAAGGTTAGACCCGTTTCGGTTAATTTATGCAAACTAGTTACATAAACCGTACCGAACGCGAAAATGCATAACGGGTAACCAAATGAGTCATGAACATGTTCCACAAGTTAATATGCCTTAAATATGTTGTGATATCAGTAGGATATCTTCCATTATGCCCAAAACGAATTTAAAATCACATTAAGCCCTGAAAGGGCATTTTGGTCATTTTAAAGATTATAAAAGAGGTTAAATAATAATCTGAGGTTCTGGTCTAAAATGATCAGTAAAAATATTTATTTTATCAAGTTATATCAGTAAGATATCTCACATATGTGAAATTTATCATTTAGCCCCTCAAATTCAATGTTTGACTTTATTAGGGTTTATTACACGTGTCAATACATCATTGGACGTGATTTTTACGAGGTGTTACATCCTCACCCCCTTAAAAGAAATCTCGACCTCGAGATTTGCTCAAGTAACGGAAGTACTTTCTGATGTATCATGGACTTAAACTCCATAACATATTTGGGACCTCTCCAAGCACCCAAGGTGACATTTATATTAGGTACATGCATCATTTTGGAGCTTCTTACCCTGTCGATCCTTAATCGATACGGGTTTCTCAACAAATCGTAATTTTTTATTAATCTGCATATCATTATGTGATAATGCGTCTTGACTTACAGGCGAAACATATCCTTAAATCACTATTGTGGGACACATTGATTTCCATCAAGTTCCTCAGGTAAGTTTTAGCTTATTGGTTACAAATCTTGATACATTCGATTTCCTCGAATGATTTCATATATCAGAGCTTAACTAACCCGATAAATTTAAATTTCAGCACACCCTTCTTAGGGTGATATCTTCAATTGAACCCTATTCCTTATTAAGGACTTAAGAGAGTTGCGACTTTCATCAATCTTAGATTTTTCTGTCGATTACTGGCAACTTTCAGACGATTTTGAATTCGTATGATCTTATTCGTTGTTTCCAAGGTAATTTTCAGAACCTGATAATTGGACTTTCCAAAATCCCGTCCATCAAACGGACGTTTGGCATTTCATCTATACAAGGCCTCCAAAGGAGCAGCCTTGATACTTATATAATAATTTTTATAGAAAAGCTTATTTAAGGTGAGATGGTTATTCCAACCACTGCCTAAAAAAAATCTTAAGGAGTAGCTAATCCTTACTGCTAGTCGAACAAATCGACGATCTTGGGCAGCCAATGTCGATTCTTAATTGTTACCTAAGTATGGTTGCGGTAATCAATGCATAAACATAGTGAACCGTCTTCCTTAATCAATAATATCGGAGTTCTCAGAATTACGAATTTGGCTTGATGTGTCACACCCTGACTTTTGCGGAAGCGTGATTATGGTGTGACCTTTTTAATATCATTGCATTCAATCATAACATCAACTATATGATAAAACCTTAGATTTGTCATCCATAAAATAAGTTTAAAACATAACAACCTTGTTTCAAAAGTGTAGACTTAAATTTCAAGTTTTACAATCATACAAAACGTTTATGAGTTCACAAAGGACTCATCAAAAGATATTAAATAGCACCAAGGTTTGGAAGGCGTGTCTTGTCCAGGAAAGAGACACACTAACCAAACTCAAAGACCATGGATGACATCTTTGTTCTTAACGCATCATAAAAACTTCCAACGCCCGCCAGATCCACTTATAAATTCCCTGAAATACATGTAGTTTGAAAAACATCAACAAAAGTTGAGCGAGTTCATGTGTTCGTTTGTGTGTATGTATAAACCTTTGAAACGTTGTAAGTATGTATGTAAGTCCCTGGTATGTAGCAATAAGGAAAAAGAGATCACCAATGGTTTGCTAGGCCATTGATATGTGTGAAGTGATGCAGGAAGACTCAAACCTAGCAGATTTCGTCGGTAAGACATAGTCACCTCATGGTCCACTCAGCGGACTCAGGAGTGGGGCTCGCTACACCCGAATAGATCTATCACTCATGTCCCTCGGTCCTACAACGAGGATTAATGGCCTTAAGTATCCGCCTACCCACTCACATGATCTAAGTAGTAAACGCTCCTTAAGCTAACCATACCATGTATAAAAGTGTCTGTAATAATTGTAACATGTATTTCACCCCCGAAGTTATAAAACTGAAAACATTTAAGAGAAAAGAGGGACATGAACTCACCGTAGTGCGTCTTCTGTACCGTAACTCAAACTTGATCAGCTACACGACAACCTACAACGTACTAATGTCTATCAGACGAACGGGCCGTGCCTTAGTTTAGTATCAAAGTTTTTGAGTTACGTTTCTTCGGAATTATTCCAAGTTATAACTTCTTGTTAAAATAATAGTAATTATTTTAACTTACATTATATTTTTAGGTCTTGAATTAATAGTTAGACAACTATTTCGTATTCATACTTCTCAAGTATTTTAATTCTGTATTTCCTTCCCAAGGATGAGGGTATTTATACATGTATTTTGTAGTTTCGAATAATATATTTTTAAGTCCCATTTAGAAAATATATTTTAACATATTTATAAAAAATAATGTATTCCCAAAATATATATTTTTCCCAACGATAATATATTTTCACTCCTTGTATCCAAAATAATATTTACCCAAAAATATATTCGTAAAAGTATTTTTCGGAATAATTCGTAAGTTACGTTTTTGCGTTCGGTTCCACAATAATAAGTATGTAACTTAAATATTTATTCCTTGTAATTTTTGGTATTATTCTGGGGTTATAAATGTGGTGGGGTTTTGATAAGTTATATTACTTTGCCCTAAAATAATATAACTAGTTCGCAAATCGAACAAATATTCACACAAGCGTTTAGTATAAAATATACACTCTAAATATATATTTATCCGCTTTTATTTACGAAAACCCACCTCCGACACTTTGAAATTTTGTAAAAAAACTTATGGCGAAGTTTACTTTCGAAAAACAAAGTTAAAACACATTTGTAAACACTTGTTCGAAAATAATTTCTAAGTCTTGGGATTTTAGGAAATTTCGCCAGAGTTTCCTTTGTAGACGGAGGTGTCCATGCTATATAGCATATCATTTTCCTTTCAAAAACCAATCAACAATCAATTCTTAAACATTTTTACATCACCAAGAGCAAAAACTATATGCGTTACATATTAATCATGAACTTGATACATCCCGAAAACACGTAGTAACTTGGTAATGCGTTTAGTGGTCTTAGTTACCCTTCAAAGTGTATTCACTTCTTTAAAAACCGTTTTCTTAAAAGAGTTAAGTGTTTACAACTTGTAAACAATTTTTACAAAAATTAACCTTTTGAACTCTTCTTGTAGATAAAATATTTTCACACTTGTTTTATTTCCAAAAATGGTGTAAGTGTATGTAAAAGTCATGATTCTCCAAAAATCGATTCTTGAACTTGGTTTATTTAGAAAAGTCTTTTGTAGAACTCGAATCTACATGATCATGAACTTACTTTGTTCACTTATATTTTAAGAAAAATCATTTTCTTTCAAGTTCATGCTTAAACTAGAAGATGATTATTTCATGTATCACATAATCACCTCCTAGTCTTGTTAAATCATGTTTCTAAACATCATTTGACAAGTTCCATATGGTGGTTAACATCACATAACCAAGAATCAACAAATATTCATCAACATAGTCAAAACAATATCATACTAGCAATATTTCACTATCTTTCATATTTATGTAAACTTTATGTTTAAGTTTTTAGTTCTTGTTCTTTAGTGTTCTTGTTTTTCATTATACTACATCTTTTAATCATAACAATAAGATGAACCAGAGTTAAACAAGAACTTACATCTAGCACAAAGGCTAGGGAAGAACTCTAGTGAAAAGATGATGAAAAATTATGTGAAAAAGCAAGTAATGAAGCTCCTTGATGATCCACAAGCTACAAGCTCCAAGAATCACCTTCTAGTACTTGAAATGTAACAACCCTCGGTAAAACCAACACCCTTATAATATTTCCAACACTCTAAGTATATTGTAGAATGTCTCAATATGTCTTATGTTACACCCCGTATGTGAAAACAAGCCCCAAGTATGTTATAACATTTAAAATAAATGAAAAACATGAAATATTGAGTTGAGGCGGGCCGCGTTGACCCACCCCAACATTTCACATGGGCGGTATCAAGGTTGAGACCGGACTTCACTAATTTCTTAAGTTGATACGGGCCGCGTAAGCTTTAGCTTACTATTGCGCGGGCCGCTAGAGATCATTAAACGCAGATACATCCTGAGCTGACACGTGTCGACATCGTGGCGGGTCTACTTGGTGACCGGGACAAGCTACACGTTGACCACATGTTGACGCGGGTCGCGTAGCCTTATGGCTACTCTTACGCGGGTCGCGTGAGACTCAGATTTCAGCACTATATAAGAAGGCCATCGGGATTCATTTCTTTCTTTCAATCTCGAATTTCTGAAGTATAAGCATTATAGTCGGGTATTATATCCCCCTAATTAGCGAGGTTCTGCTCCGTTGTAAGTATTATAACCCCAGTTTCGTAATAGTTACGCTGCCCGATTGATTTAGGGTTCCGTAACAACTGTCGTGGTTCTGCCCGACGTAGTTGTTGGAATGCCGTCTCGGGGAGGGTATCATTAATATTTTCAAAGGGTTATGATACTAACCAATGTACATTTGTATAAATTATAAATTATATCCAGGAAACCCTTACGAGAAGCCTAAGATAGCAATGTGAGTTTATTCTCTTTTTGTTAACTTTTTGTGAACTGTTTTACAAAACCTTAAATGTTTTACAATGTGATTAAGCGGTGATTGAGTCTTTGTAGTTCTTCAATTACTGCCGGTATGTTGGGGTTTTGTATACAAAATTTACTACACTGTGAGTAGTAAGTCAAGGTTGACAGTACGTTACCATTGGACAATGAGTTAGACAATGTGTAATATGACCCACAAGTCAGTGGATTGATAGTACCAAATGGAGTAATTGTGTAGACATAAACAATGTGATCGCTCTCAATACTGTTTTAATCAATAAAATGTTTCTTGATTAAATTGGGATTCACTCACTAGTATTTCCGACTGACAAATGTTTTTAAAACGCGTTTCAGGTAAACCAATGTGACAGCCAATTAGTAAAAAGCCAGCTGGAGAGCACTGAAGGCTTGGGAAAAATGTGGCTATAAAAGTTACCTAATAAACGATGTTTTAAATTCAATAAAATAGGGTTTATCCCTATAAATGTATTGTAATAAGAAACTTGGGTTTTGCCCATGTGATTATTAATATAAAATATGGTGGTTTTACTCTGATAAACATTTCCTAACTACGGTCCTGATGTAAATTCCGCTGCAATATTTAAACAACTGATACCACCAAACTCTGAGATCGCGTCCGCCCGTTCCCGGGACAGATAAGGGATCGGGGGTTGCGACATGAAACAAGCCTGAGATTGGAAGGATGAGGGTTGTAAGGTGGTGGTGGTTCTTAATGGAGCCGAGAGGGGGAGGAGAGGGCAAGAGGGTGATGGGTGAAATTGTGAAGTGGGAGATATGAAAGTTATGATCATGATATATAAAATCTAATAAAGATCTTTTTATATCCAATTAGTACCTACAAGATCTTATACAATCTAAGCAAAATCCATAGAAGATTCATGGCAATCTTGGAAAGATTATAGTGATCACAAGTGGGGTCCTTGTGACCGTAACCAAGCATGGGGGGGGGGGGTAAATTGTAAAAACTTGATGGTTAGAAGGTAAATGGTAGTTCAATTTCAAGTGTATATTTAGTTTAGTTAGTTTACTAGATATTTTAGTGGGTGGTATGGTGTTCGGGGATTATAACTAGCCAAGAAATAATTAAACAATGTGTTTGGCAAAATTTTGGTGTTCCGGGTAATGTCCGGTTGTTCGGTTAGATACCGTTCCGTTAAAGTGCTTAGTTATTCCGTATAGTGTCCTTTATGTGTCTTTTTGTAACACAATTAATTCCCAACACTTAGGAAAGCATTCAGGACCATTTAGTCAATTTTCTGCATGTTACTAGCATATTAAATTGCTGAATTTTGCTGAAAAATGCAGAATTCTGCACTTAAAGTGAGTTTTAGGCACTTCACGGCACTTTATCTATCACCTAGTGACGCAGTTTTATGGTCCTCACTTCCCTACGCACAATACTAGTGTAGTACCTTGTCCCTGACCCATACTGGGTCTCAAAACACTGTCTGTCTATGTACTGGCACTGTCAGTATATTTCTGAGTTATCCGCTCATTGTGCTAACTGTGCTTTGTGCATCAAGTATGTCACTAAAGTTTGTATGTAATGAATGGAGTGACAGTATGAAATGTGATGCATATGTATGTATGATACAGAAATCAGAAAGCAGTTTACGTCATCAGTTGTAATTAAGCACAGTCATTAAGCATGTAATTAACATTAATTAATTGTACGGATGCATGCAAATTTGACGGTTGTCACATTCTCCCCCCGTTAAGAAAATTTCGTCCTCAAAATTTGTACTACCTTATCTCCTTAGGGTTTCATTATGCGTGTATGTATATGAATAATACCGAGGTAGATAATCACCAAACCGAATCAAACCTTATTCACATCAGGTGAGTCCAAGAATATATAACAACATGATTCCAATGGTTAAAAGGTATGTGCTTTTAGCATTTGGTGTCGAAGGTACAAGAAGTATCGACGTATAGTCTAGTGTAATCCAGTTACAGGGGTTCCACAAAAGAGGAGTTTTGTCCAATAGGATTCTCAAGCGATTGGTCACAGTATGCAAATTCACAAACCATAGCATCCGCTATATGAACTCAAAATCAACAACTTGGAGATGAAAATGACCTGTTTAACTTTCGAATAAGTAAATGGTAAGGATTTGTGTGTTGACATTCTCGAATTGCGAAAATACACCGAGTGGGGTACAAGCGAATCTGGGTATCATTGTTTTAATTCGTAGTTGCATCAGAAATGTTTATATGACAAGTTGACAAAAGTATATGTAGTTTTGTGTGAAACAGTTGACCATGATTAGCACAAGCTAATGACACCACAAGGTGTCGAAATGACGAGATTCAATAGTAGTGGTGACTGAACAAGTTCACCGTGCCTGAAATCAAATGAAAGTGTACAGAGACAATCTGAAGATTTGATTTACACAATGTCATATAGTTTTCAGTTAAATACGGAACATCAAAGAGCCACTGTTTTTGATCGAAGGTGAAAAAGTATTAAGTACCGCAAGGTATTCGATAGACAATGAAAGAATCATTAGGAGGTACATTGTGTTATGAAATGAATCTATGTACCATTGCCTTAACACACAACTGTGTTGAGACCGCTTTAATCGTGATAAACGAGACGAATTTAGAGCAAATAAATAATTTAAATCCGTGTATGAAGTGAGTAACCAAATTAGCGCAAGCTGAATTTTGTGAAATCATCTCCACAAGGTATTGAAACCAACAAACGATTTAGTGGAGTCGTAGACCAATCAAATCTACTACGACTCGAAACGAAAGAACCTTTGCAAAAATATTTGAATATGATGTTCCTAATACATCATATGGCGTCTTAAATTGAATATGCGAAGTGGATAAGTTCAAGCAATTGAACTTGGTTTCAGCGTAACTTGACAATAAATGTGTGTAATAACAAAGGAATCTCGGTATGGTTGCAAAGATAAACCCTGAATGTAACTCTAAATAAAAAGGAGTTTCGAGAAAGTGTGTTAACTTGATAACAACAGAGCCAATAATTACAATAATGTAGGTCATTCGGATCACAAACCAGTGATTAGATTTAGCAACATAATATTCGAACTTCAATGAAGCGTTTGAAATGAAACCGCATGCATAGCAAATAGTGCATGCGTAACATATGAGTTTTCAAGTAATGAAACAATGAGTATGAGGTAATGACCAAGTATCGATGCAAATGTGTGTTCGCTCCCAGCGAAGAGAGTTGACGTAATGCAACTACCATTCAGGGGAGTAGAGATGCAAACATCTACTCGCTAGAAGCAAAACTGAAGATTTCAACAAAAGAAATTTAAGTATTTTCTGTTTTGTTAACTGAAATGGCATATATGTCAGGTTAATGGTGTTTGATTGGGTTAACATATATGGTTCCTAAATAACAACCTTTACGAGTTTGGACCTGGGTTCCCAAAGGTCCTAAGTATATGTTTTCTAGATCCTCAAGGTTTCATATTCTATGTGGATCTGTTTTGTGCATTGTATAGGAAACACCATTTTTGTGTATGTTTAAAAACAATTATTGTCCCATAATTTCCCAGTATACTTTATTCCCGAATTCACAGCTAATGACACTCGATCATTGATCAGTCTTGTAATAGTAGTTGGATCCTCACAGTTAGTTAAGTAAGAAATTCGTTAATTCTCAGCAAGAGTTTCTGACTCTTGTTGGTTGACTCATTCGGCTTTTGGTAGTTGATGTTCCTACGAAAGATATCGTCCTTCTTGTTGACGAGCAGAACTGGGGTTACCCCAGAGCTGGAAACTTAGTCTGTTATCTTCCTTCTCTATCAGTTACTGAGGTTATACTGACAATCCTTACCTCTCCGGAGGTGTAAGCCGTTAGGGTGCATTGATTGCAGGCGCGACGCCTGGAATCAAGTCGATGCAAAATTTGAATTGTCGTTGAGGAGATGGTTCTGGCAAGTCTTCGGGGAAGACTTCAGGATATTTCCTTATCACAGGGGTATCTTTGAGTTTTGGTTCTTCGGCTCCCTTGTCCCCGACATGAGCCAAGAAAACAACATATCCTTTACGTAACAATTTTTGTGCCTTCAAGCAATTAGTAATTTATAGAGGCGTATCCTGCTTCATGAGCCACGATCGTTTCTTCGTTTGCCAATGTGATGCGGTTATCAATCTCCGCTCGAACACCCGGCAGTTAATCCATCCCAATTACCTCGTTGAAGCTTCCCAACTCAACTGGCAGTAGATCAAGCGTAAACTTACGTTCTCCGGGTTCTATCTTGCCGATTTCAATTTTTTCGTTGACTTCCACTAGCTTCCCATTAGCTAGTTCTATCGAGTGCGGGTTATCTAACTTACTTACTATTAAACCAAGTATATTCTCAAACTTTTAGAGATGCGAAGCTTAAAATTCGCAACAGTATCTAGCAGCACAGATGCATAACGTTGGGTAATATGGGACGAATGGATAACCTTATTTGGGGTCTGGCGTGTTTCCCCAGCTTCGCTGTTAAGCTTTCATCCTTGTGCCTGATTCTTCTTAGGGCAGTATTTTCTGAAGTGCTTCTTGCTCCCACAGTTAAGACAACCTTAAGCACGTCTTTGTTTGTCACTCGTCCTACCTTGATAGTTGTCGTTGTCATTGTTTCCTCCGTGATTCTCGCTACCATCTTGGCCTCTATTTCTACGTTTAGTATTTTGTCTACATGTTTCCTTAGGATGTCCCCTCTTGCCACAGTTATTACATTTTCCATATTTACATCGCCCGACATGGTAACGTAGACAATTGTCACACTTAGGTAGGATACCCATGTAGTCTTTTCCCTTTTTGGCCTTCTTCTTTCTACTCACCCGAGTAACCATCATGAAGTTTGCGAGCTTTCTCTTGTTATCCCCAGATGACTCTACAGGAGTCTCCTTTTTCTCTTCCGGGGTGGAAAATTTTCCTTGTCTAATTGCTTCTTCAGTGAGTGCCACGCTTATGCTGATAGCCTCGGTGATCGTTAGGGGTTTAGATGTGGTTACTAGGCTTAAAATCTGGGGTGCCAATCCCCCTATGAAACGTTCGACTCTCTTAAACTCTGGTCCCACCAGGAGCGTAGCAACTTGTGATAAATCGTTAAATCTCTACACATACTCAGCTATTTTGGACCTTCCATTTTCAAGTTCCACAATTCAGTTTCCAACTTCTGGACTTCTGCCCTCGAGCAATCTCTTACGCATCAGTTCTTTCAGTTCGTACCACGTCAAAGCATACGCATCGGTCTCGCTTATTGTCTAAACATGAAGGTTCCACCATGACAGAGCCCCATCTACAAATAGTCCAGCTATGTACCTGACCTGATGTTCTGGGGCACATTTGCTTAATCGTAATACAGAATCTGTCTTCTCAACCCAGCGTACGAAGGCTAAGGCACCCCCGGTGCCGTCCAATTTTCGAGGTTTGTGGTCTAAGAACTGCTTGTAGGTGCAGCCTTCGCTGTGTTCGGAGCGAAGGGCCTCGAGCTGTGCAATGGCCTGTGAGATGCGCTCTTGTAGTTCTGCCGCTGTTGTTGGCGGAGGGTTGTTGATATTGACGTTCCATTGTATCGACATCCTCTAAGAAGGAGACTGGTTAGGTCAGGTTATATTTGTTCAGGGGATGTATATAGTCGTTTCGAGGTCATATGTACATACACGTATTTGATTTTTATATCAGCCAATCAAGCAATAGTATAATCATAGCATAACCAAGTAATTTGGTAATTATGTTTAATGAGAGCATAGTAAGCAAGCACGTAGCATTATAATTATAGCACACATATATGGATTAACAATCGTGCTTAACGAAGACATAGCGACTGAGCTTTCGTTGGTCATTGGCCACAAAGTATTATCGCATGTTTTATGATGATTGGGCTCTCATTATTCTCCGACCACAATTGTATCGTCTTTCAAAATGTATCACATCAATAGGGACACAGGGTCACCCTATCCTTGCCCAACAAGTATATCAGTGTATCAAAATCACATAGTCTGAAGTGGTCTTTAAAAGTCTCCACAATCCTGGCTTATCATTAGTGTCTTTACCCAAATGTAATGCAATCCGCATAATCCAGAAGCCACTATACCGGTGTCTGAGGTGGAGGAGGAAAGAAAAGTAAACTGTTAACATGCGTGGACTTCCTCCTCGGGCTAGTGTACATGTCGAAGTAATTATCTGCTCTGCCACTTGATAGTAAAGAAATGAGCATCAGAAACCTGGGAAAGGTGTAATAGCAACGGGTGAGAGCGCAAAAGGGACCTTGATAAATGTGAATGATCAAAGTATGCTGGCAATAGACAGGGTGGAGGACGTGGTGACAGCTCAAGCTCCAAGATTCTATGACTCATATTCTCAAACTGTAGCTGATGTTATAGGAGCAATTCATCCTTCGTGTAGCCTCCATAGTGTAAGGGTCTAATATTAGCGTAGTGTATGATAAGAACCATCGAAATGGCTCATCCAGCGATGTAGAGGTGAAAGTAGCAAACAGTGCGGCCTGTGAGGTCGGGGAAAATGCTGCCGTAGCAGAAGGATCGTTATGCGGGTGCTGACCTGGAGTACCTTCCCGGGGTGCGGGTATGTTTTAGAAGGAAGCGATAGGCATGTCAGTGCAATGGACGTCGGTCTTCATAGGAGCGATATCAGCGGTGAAGGTGCACGAACAAACGTCTCGACCGATAAGGAGATCATCAGGCACAGGTACTGGGTCAGATATAAGGGGTGTAATGTCCGGTATACCAGAAGAAACATGGTCATAATCAAGCAAGGGTGCAGGATCAGCAGGTGCAACATCAAGCTGTCCCACAAAGATGCAGAAGCTAGCTCAGGGGCAGTCTCTGGGTCGTGTAACGGTGTGGTGCCTCGAGCAAGTGATAGTGCAGCAATCATAACGGCATCGTCGTCTGTGTCAGTAGTAGAAAGTTGTAATCCGACCATCTATAGGGCTGTAAATGTCACAGACTCAAAGGAGTCTGAAATCGAGTGTATTCTAGGCGCAGAGGATAGCCTGATAACAGAGGTCTCAGATGTGAAATTTGTAATAACGTTCTCGTCTAACTTTCCATCACCATGGATGTCGTCAGGAGGACCATCAATAGTCATGTCAACGTTATCAACTATTCGTCGAGTAGCCAACCTTCGGAAGAAATGTCCACAGGAGGCGCATCGTCGAGGATCGGAGCCATAGTGTGCTCACCTTCGGGATGACCAGTGATGAAGTGGTCATGGGCGGAAACAAGAGTGATAGTGGGATCTTTATCAAGGAAGCTATCAGCAAAGGGTAAGTCATCACCAGAGTCTGGTAGTGCGAACGGTTGTAAGTCATCCTCGGCCTTGGTCAGCATGTCAGGGTCACTCTCAGTGTCTGACGTAACATCTCCGGTGCAGGTGCAATCTCATTATTTGTGGCGGTAGTCGTAGGGTCGTCAACGCTTGACAACTCGCTTTCTGAAGAAAGTGACACGTGTGCCGGTACATGATAATCATAGTATGTATACCCATAGTAATCATTAACAATTAGTGTATGCAAGCAAAGGTAATTTATCATGAAATCAAGTATTCACATTACGAAATTTTCTATCCTTCCTAGTCTCTCAGACTCTATTTTTCCCAGTCTCTAAGACTCAATCTTCCCAGTCTCTAAGACTAATCCTCCCTCAGTCTCTAAGACTGATCCTCCCTCAGTCTCTAAGACTGATCCTCCCTCAGTCTCTAAGACTGGTCCTCCCTCAGTCTCTAAGACTGATCCTCCCTCAGTCTCTAAGACTGAACTCCCTCAGTCTCTAAGACTGAACTCCCTCAGTCATTAAGACTGAATTATATACATAGCCTTTTTGAAAATGTGTACTTGTGCCTTTTGTTTGTAAAAATGTTTGTTCCCTGGATCTGGACATTTTGTGTATGCAATGTAAAAATGTTTGAAAACGTTTTCGTGAGAGCCCTGATGATCATAGTCTAGACTCGAGAAAGAATCCTAGTTTGCTATGACCGATGCTCTGATACCAAGCTGTCACACCCTGACTTTTGCGGAAGCGTGATTATGGTGTGACTTCTTTAATATCATTGCATTCAATCATAACATCAACTATATGATAAAACCTTAGATTTGTCATCCATAAAATAAGTTTAAAACATAACAACCTTGTTTCAAAAGTGTAGACTTAAATTTCAAGTTTTACAATCATACAAAATGTTTATGAGTTCACTAAGGACTCATCAAAAGATATTAAATAGCACCAAGGTTTGGAAGGCGTGTCTTGTCCAGGAAAGAGACACACTAACCAAACTCAAAGACCATGGATGACATCTTTGTTCTTAACGCATCATAAAAACTTCCAACGCCCGCCAGATCAACTTATAAATTCCCTGAAATACATGTAGTTTGAAAAACATCAACAAAAGTTGAGCGAGTTCATGTGTTCGTTTGTGTGTATGTATAAACCTTTGAAACATTGTAAGTATGTATGTAAGTCCCTGGTATGTAGCAATAAGGAAAAAGAGATCACCAATGGTTTGCAAGGCCATTGATATGTGCGAAGTGATGCAGGAAGACTCAAACCTAGCAGATTTCGTCGGTAAGACATAGTCACCTCATGGTCCACTCAGCGGACTCAGGAGTGGGGCTCGCTACACCCGAATAGATCTATCACTCATGTCCCTCGGTCCTACAACGAGGATTAATGGCCTTAAGTATCCGCGTACCCACTCACATGATCTAAGTAGTAAACGCTCCTTAAGCTAACCATACCATGTATAAAAGTGTCTGTAATAATTGTAACATGTATTTCACCCCCGAAGTTATAAAACGAAAAACAGTTAAGAGAAAAGGGGGACATGAACTCACCGTAGTGCGTCTTCTGTACCGTAACTCAAACTTGATCAGCTACACGACAACCTACAACGTACTAATGTCTATCAGACGAACGGGTCGTGCCTTAGTTTAGTATCAAAGTTTTTGAGTTACATTTCTTCGGAATTATTCCAAGTTATAACTTCTTGTTAAAATAATAGTAATTATTTTAACTTACATTATATTTTTAGGTCTTGAATTAATAGTTAGACAACTATTTCGTATTCATACTTCTCAAGTATTTTAATTCTGTATTTCCTTCCCAAGGATGGGGGTATTTATACATGTATTTTGTTGTTTCGAATAATATATTTTTATGTCCCACTTAGAAAATATATTTAACATATTTGTCAAAAATAATGTATTCCCAAAATATATATTTTTCCCAAAGATAATATATTTTCACTCCTTGTATCCAAAATAATATTTACCCAAAAATATATTCTTAAAAGTATTTTCAAGAATAATTCGTAAGTTATGTTTTTGCGTTCGGTTCCACAATAATAAGTGTGTAACTTAAATATTTATTCCTTGTAATTTTTGGTATTATTCTGGGGTTATAAATGTGATGGGGATTTGATAAGTTATATTACTTTGCCCTAAAATAATATAACTAGTTCGCAAATCGAACAAATATTCACACAAGCGTTTAGTATAAAATATACACTCTAAATATATATTTATCCGCTTTTATTTACGAACACCCACCTCTGACACTTTGAAATTTTGTAACAAAACTCATGGCGAAGTTTACTTTCGAAAAACAAAGTTAAAACACATTTGTAAACACTTGTTAGAAAATAATTTCTAAGTCTTGGGATTTTAGGAAATTTCGCCAGAGTTTCCTTTGTAGACGGAGGTGTCCATGCTATATATCATATCATTTTCTTTTCAAAAACCAATCAACAATCAATTCTTAAACACTTTTACATCACCAAGAGCAAAAACTATATGCGTTACATATTAATCATGAACTTGATACATCCCGAAAACACGTAGTAACTTGGTATTGCGTTTAGTGGTCTTAGTTACCCTTCAAAGTGTATTCACTTCTTTAAAAACCGTTTTCTTAAAAGAGTTAAGTGTTTACAACTTGTAAACAATTTTTACAAAAATTAACCTTTTGAACTCTTCTTGTAGATAAAATGTTTTCACACTTATTTTATTTCCAAAAATGGTGTAAGTGTATGTAAAAGTCATTATTTTCCAAAAATCGATTCTTGAACTTGGTTTATTTAGAAAAGTCTTTTGTAGAACTCAGATCTACATGATCATCAACTTACTTTGTTCACTTATATTTCAAGAAAAATCAGTTTCTTTCAAGTTCATGCTTAAACTAGAAGATGATTATTTCATGTATCACATAATCACCTCCTAGTCTTGTTAAATCATGTTTCTAAACATCATTTGACAAGTTCCATATGGTGGTTAACATCACATAACCAAGAATCAACAAGTATTCATCAACATAATCAAAACAATATCATACTAGCAATATTTCACTATCTTTCATATTTATGTAAACTTTATGTTCAAGTTTTTAGTTCTTGTTCTTTAGTGTTCTTGTATTTCATTATACTACATATTTTAATCATAACAATAAGATGAACAAGAGTTAAACAAGAACTTACAACTAGCACAAAGGCTAGGGAAGAACTCTAGTGAAAAGATGATGAAAAATGATGTGAAAAAGCAAGTAATGAAGCTCCTTGATGATCCACAAGCTACAAGCTCCAAGAATCACCTTCTAGTACTTGAAACAAGCTTGAGATTGGAAGGATGATGGTTGTAAGGTGGTGGTGGTGGCGGTTCTTGATGGAGCCGAGATGGGGAGGAGAGGGCAAGAGGGTGATGGGTGAAATTGTGAAGTGGGAGATGTGAAAGTTATGATCATGATATATAAAATCTAATAAAGATCTTTTTAGATCCAATTAGTACCTACAAGATCTTATACAATCTAAGTTAAATCCATAGAAGATTCATGGCAATCTTGGAAAGATTATGGTGATCACAAGTGGGGTCCTTGTGACCGTAACCAAGCATGGGGGGGGGGGGGGGTAAATTGTAAAAACTTGATGGTTAGAAGGTAAATGGTAGTTCAATTTCAAGTGTATATTTAGTTTAGTTAGTTTACTAGATATTTTAGTGGGTGGTATGGTGTTCGGGGATTATAGCTAGCCAAGAAATAATTAAACAAAGTGTTTGGCAAAATTTTGGCGTTCCGGGTAATGTCCGGTTGTTCGGTTAGATACCGTTCCGTTAAAGTGCTTAGTTATTCCGTATAGTGTCCTTTATGTGTCTTTTTGCAACATAATTAATTCCCAACACTTAGGAAAGCATTCAAGACCATTTAGTCAATTTTCTGCATGTTACTAGCATATTAAAATGCTGAATTTTGCTAAAAAATGCAGAATTGTGCACTTAAAGTGAGTTTTAGGCACTTCCCGGCACTTTATCTATCACCTAGTGACGCAGTTTTATGGTCCTCACTTCCCTACGCATAATATTAGTGTAGTACCTTGTCCCTGACCCATACTGGGTCTCAAAACACTGTCTATCTATGTACTGGCACTGTCAGTATATTTCTGAGTTATCCGCTCATTGTGCTAACTGTGCTTTGTGCATCAAGTATGTCACTAAAGTTTGTATGTAATGAATGGAGTGACAGTATGAAATGTGATGCATATGTATGTATGATACAGAAATCAGAAAGTAGTTTACGTCATCAGTTGTAATTAAGCAGAGTCATTAAGCACGTAATTAACATTAATTAATTGTACGGATGCATGCAAATTTGACGGTTGTCACATGATGAACCTTTATCTTAAAACTCACCTAATTAAAGTTTCGATTCTCCCAATAATGATGGTACTAATCGTTATGGAGATTTCACAATATTGCAGCCCTAAGCGGAATGTTAATCTTAACTATACTTGTCTCAGGAGGTAAACAGGGTATTCTTTGGAGAGGATAATCAAGACACAAGGAGACTACGGAGATTTCCCAAATCTCAAGCCCCCGGTTTTACTATCATTGCCTGTGTCAGATAATTGACACGTTTTCTTTATGAGTCCACGGATTCCTTAATTAGAGACACTTACCTGGAAAATCCTACATTGGATATCTTCTTTGAATACCACTAGCCGACTCTAGTACCATATGACCATCGGGATATCTCAGTGGTTCCATACATTAAACCTCCATACTGATTAGGCATGGAAGCAATCTATGGGACGCACTAGCATACGCAAATCCTCATATGGCTCCTTTATCGAGCATAGTCTAGCATTCGCAGTTGATAGAAATCAATGATATAATAAAATAAAATAACATATATCATCGTACTCGATCTGGAGAAAGAGTACTTTAGATTTTAATGAATGAAGATTATAGGACAAGAAATAGAAGTAAGGGTTTCTTATGATTCTTGTTGGTAAGTTTTACCTTACACTTATGTATGGAGTTCTTATGGGAGAATTCTAAGAGTTTGTTAAGTTTATGGTCTTATGAAAGACTCAATAGCACCTGAATCCAAACGTAATTCTTAGCAATAAGTTCACAATAAGGGGT
Source organism: Helianthus tuberosus (assembly GCA_030545235.1). Classification (NCBI taxonomy): domain Eukaryota; kingdom Viridiplantae; phylum Streptophyta; class Magnoliopsida; order Asterales; family Asteraceae; genus Helianthus; species Helianthus tuberosus. Next base: position 154,301,119 of record CM060393.1, read on the forward strand.
TTATCTGGTGTCATCCTTGATATAAACTGCCTCTAACATTCATCAGGAGGGTTTAGGTGCCTCCATTCTTAATTCTTCTATATTTAGCTATAAAATTTTTGACAATTTTAGGGCAGTTTGATCTGATGTGGTCCTTAATGCCACAGCCGAAACAGACTGCATTCTTTATGTTTCTATATTTAGGGAACTACAGATGCCACACTTCTTTGACCTTTAGTCTGTTAGACACTGTCCCAGTGCCCTTTTGTTGCAGTACATGCATACAGGCTCTTTAGATCTCTGGGAGTTATCCTTCTCCCTTTTTCCTTTCTCTGGTAGCCCCAGATTTTACTGATTTACTTCCTAACCCATCTAATGTGAGTGGCAGAGATAGATCCATAATGGATTTATAAGAAGCAGACTTTGACGTCTTAACATGCCTTCTTATTTCTAATGCTAAACCACCAATATATATATATATATAGTGCATTATGCTTAGACTCTGGGTTTACTGAATACGGTACTATCCCAGACAAAAAGCTAAAGTCTATAACGTTCTGTTTACGGTCTAGATCAATCATGGTGAGAATCAGGAAATTCTTATTCCACCTTTTCCATTCCGAGTTGTAGACAACTTGGACCATCTCCAATTGTGTAGGAGTATTTTTTCTGAAATTTCATTAAAGTCTTCCACCAATTAAGGGCACTGCCTTTGAATGACTGTGATACATATCTCACAATGTCTCTCTCAGCACAACCGCTGATGTCCATAATGGTTTCTATTTCATCCAACAGTTTCATGCAATTAATGGCCCTTTTTTCGCCATTGAAGTCTCTTGATTTTCCAGAGACAAAGTACCTTTAAGTACATCCTTTTAGAGGAACGGGGCTCCTCACTATATATCATCTTATTTGGTTCATTTTTCGCATTCGAAGTATGAACAAAGCTCTTTTTCATGATCAGAGGGAATATGATTTAGGGCAAGTAGCATTCTGTTCTTTGAATCTTTTCATGACTTATCTCATAGCCTTTCTCATAGCTGCGTCAATCATATTAACCTTGAGGTTCACATTTGTTGCATCCTCAGTATCGCAACTGTTATTCGTCTCATTCAAGTTTGCCATACTTGAGGCTTGGCACTAAACGCCAAAATTAATCAATTGCTTAATTGCATTTCTATGGCGAGTCATCACCCTGACGACCTAACATACATTAACCATGGTATTATTAAACCATATAAGCTAATAGGGTATGAACATTCCTAATGAATGTTATTTGAATGTACTTCAATTACATTCAGCCTAGGTCACAGAAGGACCATCAATGGCCTTTAGGGTTTGGACAAAGTCCATTACCCTTTTGACAGGGGATCAAAATGTCCCAACTGTCTTTGGCATATAGATGATTTTAGATAGCTCGAAGGCTTGCCATAATGGCTTTCTAAAATATGAAACATTAGTCCGTCAGGAAGGACATAAATAATCATATGGCACGAAGGCCTTGTCGCAGAGGACGTTATAAGATATGGCAACAAACGCCTGTCACGGAGGACATTAATTTATAAGCCGCAATCTTATTAGATTAGGGGTTTTAAGATTTGAACCTAGTTCTTCACCGTTGGACAGGGAGTCATAGACTACCATTGTCATCGTCTTGAAAGGCGATTTATTTTGGCACATAGGCAAATCCTAGGACATCATTAATGGATGTTTACATATATACATATATGTATATATATAATTATCGTCATTAAGTATATCAGTCATGATCTTATCGATCTTATAGACTTTAAGGCTTGGGCATTGCCCATCACCTTCGACGATGTACCATAACGGTCACATTTGACAATGTCTCTAATGGACAATATAGTATATAATCCGTAGGTGATATAGATCCTATCGGTGATTCAGGATAATGCCACGAAGGGTAATACAATAAACACACTTATATATAGGAAGTACCAGCGGCGTATCCACTATGTGTTTATTGTATTACTCTAGTTTCGTTATCTAAATCACCGTCAAGATACATATAATCATAACCATTGAGTCAGAAAGTACTTCTTGAAATCTCCCTATGAAGATAGGAAGACCCAAGACTGTACTTCAAATATCCTATAAAATAATATGATCATCGCATCAGATGATATTAGTCATGATCGCACTGATCATATAGACTGTTAGGGTTAGGTATAACCCACCACTCTGAAAAGGGGATCATAAAGACCACCTCTAACTTTGTCTTATCTCTAATAGAATAAAGTTAGCCCGTAGGCTTTTCATCACTAGGGATGTTAATATTATGATCATCATACTGATGATACTGGTCAGGATCGCATTGATCATATAGACTATGGGATTTGAGCATAGCTCACCCCCTTGGGCGAAGAATTATAAAAGATTACAATTGCCTTGTCACTATTGGACAATATAATATAGCCCGTAGGCAAAACATCATTAAGGATGTTAAATTTAATCATCGTATTGATGATTTTTTTTTAGTCATGATCTCATTGATCATATAGACTATTAGGCTGGAGCATAGCTCACTACTTTGAACATGGGATCATAAGGATCACAATGTCAATGTCACTAATGGACAATATATTATAGCCCGTAGGCTCTTCATCACAAATGGATGTTTATACTTTGATCATCATACTGATGATACTTGCCATGATTTAATTCGATCATATAGGCTTTAAGGCCTGGACATAGTCCAAATACCCTGACGGCTGGTGTGGTCTCTCAGGTCACACTGCCAGGAGTGTTAACATGTTCTCAGATGTTAACAATATTACTTTGTCTTAATGGTTACACAGTATTACCATGATCGCATTGATCCTATAGGTTTGGAGGCTTGAACATAGTTCACCACCTCTAGATAGAAGGGGTATCTCCCTTAACTATCATAGTAGAAGGAATAATCATCCTTAACTACCAAAAGTTTTGGCCAATTAATGTGGACTTTGCCACTTGGCAGCGGTAAACCATTAAGAAGATTTTTTTTGAAATTATTTAGCAGATCGATAAAATTCGAATCAAGTGATACTAATGGTTGATAAAGGACGAAATGAATACCTATATAAAATTTTCAAAACCTTCAATAAATCATTAGGAAATTTACCATAATGCCTTAAACAGGACTTTTAGTATCATACTTGTCCATATAGGACTTTAAAAGGAAATTATAAGTATAGGGACTATAAAATTACAGTTTGCCCATGTAGGGACTATAATAAAGTATCAGGTCTACGAAGGGGTTACAAGGAGATATCATATCCGTTGAAGGACTTATAATGAAATCTCATGCCCATGGAAGGATTATTTAAAAATAACATATTCCCGAAAGGATTTTAATAAAATAACATGTCCATAAAAGGACTATATTGAAATATAATGCCCTTGAAGGGACTATGATAAACATACGTATATACCAAGTTTTATCAGGAGACGTAGGTCCGCAAGGACTATAATGAAATACTACGTCCACAAAGGACTACAATAATCAAATACCCAAACAGGGATTTTAATGAAAAGAAGTACGATGAAGGAGGGTCTTCTAATGTCTTCCTTTCTTTATTCTGGTTGTTTCTTCATCTTTATTTATCGTACGCAGTAGCGACTCTGAAGATTTTAGTGAATAAAGTAATATTTCAAAGCAGGATCCATTGCAGAAGTAGAATCCAAGGATTAAAGAAAAAGACAAGGATCACGGATTAGGTTTTGACTGGTATATTCTAAGTCTGAAATTCCGAAACTCGGAGGTAAGAAATAGGGATTAATAACATCCACATGTATCATCTTCAACGTGGGAGCCTCAGGGACCTCCTGGTATGGACTCCGTAGTCTGGATAAGGGTTTAAACAAATTTGGTTTTGGAAATAGGTCCATAAAGGTCTTTCTTCCGACTGGTTGCACGCTTATCCTTGCCACGGTACGAAGCTTGGCATTTCTAGGCTTCGGATGTGGAGAATTTCCATCACGGCTTCTTTACCTAGAGATATATTCAAAATATATAAAATCGAAAACAATATTTTACTGAATAGAGATGAGAGTATTCCTATGTTAAGTCTAGACTCAGAAGGTCTGAAGAATGTGCTACTGTGTCATTTGAGATTAAACACTAAAGGCTAGTGTTTAATTCACTCAAACGTTGGCTCTGATACCAACCTGTCACACCCCGATATTTCCACATATTACCGGTGGGCCCGGTGGGGAGTATCGTGACGTAGTTGATATCATCATAGACAATTTATCACAGTTTATATACACAGCGGAAGTCGAAAGATAAAAACATTACAAACCGAATGAAAGTAATATCATTTATTACAAAACGGTTGTAAAGGATCCACAGGCGGATCAAAGTTAAAAGAAACATTGTTCAGCAGATTTATAAACATCTAAGCTTGCAAGACTCTTTATTGATGCTAGGAGTAGCCAGCCTATTCCGATTAGTACCTGCACTTAACCTTTTTGGAAAATACGTTAGTTTTCATTGGTAAATACAATTAACCGACTCATTTTGAAAATGTTTAAGAAAATTGGTTTGAATGCACAAGGCACAAAATATCTTTTATAACTTGGGATAATTATTTAAATATAAACTTGTAAAAGAATTACATGTTTGTTATACGTTCAGTAACCCGGGCTGAATACCGGGTTAAAGATTAATAGACACACCACATGATATAATCCCGCGGCAAGTTATTCTCGAACCGGCGGTTATACCTTTTTATTTATATATATGCACTGGCAGGTGTATGCCTACACCCCGTGCTTAGGTGGTGGCCATTTCAATGAATGATGCCAAGGATATCGGGGACATGGTCATTAACCCCCCAAAGGCTTTAAGCAAACAAAACAGATTAAACGGGTCATCTCAATAAATTAACCTTCATATGATTAACAATTCAATGGCCGACCAAGCGGTATTTTATATACCGTACCCCAAGCCCGTATAAGTGAAAATAAGTTAAAAGTATTTACCTAAGCAAATTATATAAATTTATCCCAGCCGTACAAATCAGCAAGTGCAAGTATCTTTTACTGGGCTCCTAAATCTGGAATGAAGGTTTTAATTAACCTATTAGATTCCTAACGGTCTTACTTTCGACCGGTTAGTTTTAAAGAAAGGTATACGGTACAAACGCAAGATTAAGCGAAGACCGGATTAGAGTGTGATTTAGACCCGACAAGTATGAAGACTTGTATAATATGGGTAAACTAAACACATCCTGGATTTTGAAGTGAAAATGATAAGGTTAGACCCGTTTCGGTTAATTTATGCAAACTAGTTACATAAACCGTACCGAACGCGAAAATGCATAACGGGTAACCAAATGAGTCATGAACATGTTCCACAAGTTAAAATGCCTTAAATATGTTGTGATATCAGTAGGATATCTTCCATTATGCACAAAACGAATTTAAAATCACATTAAGCCCCGAAAGGGCATTTTGGTCATTTTAAAGATTATAAAAGAGGTTAAATAATAATATGAGGTTCTGGTCTAAAATGAGCAGTAAAAATATTTATTTTATCAAGTTATATCAGTAAAATATCTCACATATGTGAAATTTATCATTTTTGGCCAAACTATGCACCGTAGGGGCATTTTGGTCATTTCACATATGCTTTAAAAGTTAATTTTGAAAATCTGAGTTAAAAAATTTTACTTACAGTTAAAGTATAAAAACTTATTCATAACATCAGTAGGTGTCAAGCTTTAGGTGCCTAATATGGTTTTAAACCATACTATGCGCCTAAATCGCATAAAAGTCGGTATTTGACGATATTCGGTTTAAATAGGGAAATCTGAGATTTTGACCAGCCTTTACTGTTTAAAATAACTTATTTGTCATATAAAATTAGTAGAAAAAGGTTTGACGTGTAAAGGATGTATAAAACTCATTTTATTAGCAAAAAGGGCGTTAGCGTCAATTACCGAGCCTATGCGAGAACTCTATGTTATGATTATCTTAAAATTTAATAAAAATCCCCAAAAATCCCAACATATTATATTACATCAGTAGGTAAAAGATTTGATGTCAAAATTTGGGTTTAAATAGGCTTTATGCCGAAAATGCCGTTTAATTAATAAAAAGCTTTCAATTTACGCTATTGCGCATAACTCCCATTTTAGACCACAAACTGATTTGAAATTTTATGGACATGTTTATAAATCAGTAATAAAGGTTTTTGTCCTCTCATATTTTCAAAAATCTTGTTTTAATATCAAAAGGGCATTATGGTCAACATTTAGGCATTTAACGGAAACATGCAATGAACTAGGATTTCTAAGGAACCAAGTTGTATAACCTCAGAGGGTTATACTAACCTATAATATGGTCCTAAAGGAATCCTAAGGCATATCTAAACTAAGCTAAATCGGGATAGAACTGAAAGTCAAAGCAAAAGTCTACTTTTGCGACTTTCGGTTCCGAACCGAGCCTAAACTCAGAATTGTCGGGTTGAACATGCCTAGACATGTTCAATTAATATTTACCAAGTTATTAAAGTGACAAAACTGATTTTATTATCTTTACATCATTAGTTATGAATTTTATTTAAAAAACCGACTTGCTTGACTTTTATTTTAATTACTTTGACCCGACAATTAACTAAGCAAACATGGTAATTAGGAGGTACCCCTTTGAGGGTTTAATACCTACCTAATTACGATCACGTAGCCATGTTCGTTGCGAACAATGTCTTGACTGTTTAAAAGTTAAAGCGTTTATCGCAAACGCTTGACTTTTCGGCTTTAAGAGCCAAATAATTGAACTAAGCACGAAAGGACACTTACAAAGGGTCCAAGCAAGGATGGAATTGATCTAGGATGTTCAGGTATGAAGCACAAAAGCTCCAACTTAGAACAATTCAGATCAAGGTGTGAAATGAGAGCAAGAACAAGTGGGTTTATATAGAATTTCAAGAACCGTTAGGATCGTTTCTCGTAACCCGAGCTTCAATCTTGACCCTCCACTTGGGCAAATGGTTTTGGAATACAATGGGATGTTAAAAACCATCAAATGGTAGCCCAAGGTATTGGAAATATTACATAAAAGCCCCTGAAATTCGACCAGATTGCTGAAAATAGGAATCTGCCCAGATCAGTCTCTGGCCCCCCGCGAGAGGCCTCTCGCTCCCCGCCAGAGACCAAAATGGCAGATTTGCTGAAATGGCCCCTGCAGTGTAAAAACTTGATTTCTGGCACGTTTAAGCCCCGTTAACCCCATTTCAAGGCTCTAAAATGAAGTTAAAGTATAGGGAACTTGAAATGAGCTCAAAAGTATCTCGAATGTCGGTTCGTTTGGTCGTACGGTTGCGTTATTCGGTTAATTACGACGGAAGTCGTAACAGAAGCAAAAACGATCCAAATTAAGCGACGAATGGAATTTTATCATGCCAATCACTAAAATAAAATATTTTAATGATTACATAAATTTTTGGATGTCCGGATATATTCAGAACGTAAGATATGCGCGAAAATGCAAACTTATGCACTTTTTGACGCTTTTAGTCCCTGTTGATTAAATAAGTTTATTTTTGCGCACCCAACACCTCTAAGCCTATTTCTAAGCTATGTAAAGGATATTTAGGGCATGTTTAACTTATGATCGTATTCCGGAAGGTTCGATACCATACAAATCGGTATACTTTTGGAGTTTGACGCAATTAGTCCTTTAATCGCACAAAGTAGCGCGAAATGTCATTTAATGATATCCAAGCCTTCCATGGCCCATAATGGGTATTCCCAAGCATGTGTTTAATTATTACTATGCTCCCATTTGCTTAAATGGTCGCCGAAAGGCGTAGATTCAAAAGTTGATGCTTTTGGTCCCTCTAATGCGCAAACTTGCGCATATCATTGTTTAATAGCATCGAAGCCTTATCTAATCCATGTTAGGCATTCTTGGGAGTATTATAAAACATCACGATGCTTCGGGTTTGTTAAAAGGTCATTCAGAGGTATAATTAAACATATTGACGCTTTTAACCCCTTAAACTTGCAAAGTTGCGCGTAACTTCACTTATAGGCATAAAAGACCTTAATGGCCAATATTAGGCATTCCCGAGAGTGTAATCAATTATCATGACGCTCTCGGTTTGTTAAAAGGTCTCTCAGAGGTAAGAATTAACATGTTGACACTTTTAACCCTTCATTGCGTAATCTTTCAATTAATTACGCAAACGACTACTCATGACCAACAAGTGGCCCATTTGTGAATATGATTACCATGTGATGTTATTCAGAGGCTTATAATAAGCATGTTAAAATTTACAGTCCTTCTATAATCAAAGTTTTTGATTTTTCGCAAAATTAGCCCCTCAAATTCAACGTTTGACTTTATTAGGGTTTATTACACGTGTCAATACATCATTGGACGTGATTTTTACGAGGTGTTACACATCGGCAAGGTGAAACTGCCACATAACGTAGGCAAGTACAAAATTTTAACGGATCCTGACGACCACCTCCAAGTTTTCAATGGCGCGGGGTTAGTAGGTGGCTGGTCACTACCCACTTGGTGCCATCTGTTTGCACAAAATTTTATCGGCGCAGCGCGCGTATGGTTCGATAGCTTGCAGGAAGGAAGTATCAAATCCTGGATGGATTTCCAGCACAAGTTCCTTGCACATTTTTCTCAGCAACGAAGGCACACCAGAGACCCAGCAGATTACTTGAATATCTGGAGGAAAGATCACGAAAGCATAGAAGATTTCATCACCAGATACAACAAGGAGTGCCTAGAAATCGGTGACATAGGGGAAAAGATGATGCACACACACTTCATGAGGGCTGTAAAGTGTGATGATCTGATCAAGAGAGTTAAAGGAAGAGATGGGGGCCCCAAAGATTGGGACACTTTCATCGAAGCAGCGAAGACAATTGCAAGAACTGACAATCAACTGACCGGTGACGATAGCCATCAGTATAACCATAGCCAGCATGAGAGGCGTAACAAGAAAGGCAAGGGCCAGCCGTGGAAAGCATCTGGCTACAAAGAAAGAAGCAAACCAACGGAAGATGCGTGCGCAACCATCAATCAGATAAGTTACCGCAAGGAAGTCAAAAAAGAGAACAGGTGTTGGTGCATACGTCTGTTGACTTCGTCTTGTATCGAGTCTTGTATGTGTATAGATAGATCAGGGCACGTTGTTCGAGAAAAATGTAAAAATAGGTTAGGTAGTAATTTCGCACGAAATTACCAATAGGTAATTCCACACGAAAGTAAGTGGTAATTTCGCACGAAATTAGATTTCGTGTGAAACCTAATTTCGCTTGTGGCTATTCCATGCGAAATTACACAGCCTATATATAGGTGCTTCCTGATTTCATTTAGAGGGGGTTCAACTTTCCGGTTTCAGTGTCGAACTGCTACCGAAGTGTCTACTCGCTGTAAATCTTTGTCAAATCAATCAAAAGACAGTTTAAAGTGAATTGCAAGCTGAATTACCTCGATACGTTTGTTTTCGCCTCTCGTATTGAGTAAAAACTCTTCTGAACAACTCGTTTGGTCGGTAAAACGATCCTACAAGTGGTATCAAAGCTCAAGAGGAAGAGTTCATACAAATTCAGCTGCAAAATCTGATTTCTACACCTTCTTTTTCACAATTAACAAGTTTTCACGGTCAAAATGCTTTGAATTTCACACATTATGCGCGCAATAGTGTTTTAACAAACCCTTGAAAGTTTCAGACTTAAAATCGGACAAAAACCTGATCAATTATGACAAAAACAGCTCGAGATGATGACATCAGCATAATTTCGCACGAAATTAAGGTCTTATTTCGCATCAGATTATAATTTCGTTTGAAAGGTTCACACGAAATTAGAGATTTCGTTTCAAAGTGTAATTTCGTTTGATAATTTCACACGAAATTACCTATTTCGTTTGAAAGTTCAGCTATTTCATGCGAAATTACTTATTTCGCTTGAAACTAGTGTATTTCGCACCAAAGTGATATTTCGTTTGAACTTATTTTGCTTGAAGTTATCTTGCAGGCTATTTCGTTTGAACAGGGTTATTTCATACCAAAGTTAATTTCGCTTGAAAGAGTATTTCGTTTGAAGAAGTAATTTCATTTGAAAGTATATGTTTTGTGAAATTTGTTACCGAAACTTGGAAGAGGAATTTTATAACGCATTTGCTACCACCCCGACTACTCCGGCATCTGTTACTCGGAACTTGAACATGGAAAATGAAACGGGCACTATGCAAAAACTGCCTAAGCTTATGAATATCGAGGAGTATAAAGGATGGGAGGAACGATTTGAAAATTGGGTTCAAGCAAATTATTTGGATGCTTGGGAATGTGTTGAAACGAAATATATTAGACCGTTAAATGATGATGAAGAGGAGATTGCTATTAAAGATCTAAGTGTTAATGATAGAAAGAAATACAAAAATGAAAAGATGATGATCAGTCTATTGCATCAAGCGGTTAAAGAAGATATCTTAGTTTTATTGCAACACAATGGGAGTGCATACTCTATCTGGAAAGCATTAAAATCAAAGTTTGTTGGAAGTAAAGAGATGATTAAGAACAAAAAATCACTTTTGAAAAAGGAATTTGATCTATTTCGTGGTTTGAGAACTTAGAGCACCAAGCAGATCATCGAAAGATATTGCAATTTGTTAGTCCAAATGAAGAGAGTGAGCATCACAAAAGATAATGAAGAGTTGATAGAAAAGTTGGCTGATGCATTGCCACATGAAACTTGGGGCACATATCTCATGATGTTGAGAAATAAGAAAGATTTTAGTAATTTGACACTGAATAAATTCATTGAACAACTTGAAGCTCAGGAAATGGAACAAAGAAGGATCTCAAGAATGAAAGATTTTGATGGTGAACAAGATATAGGTCTTTATTACAAAGGAGGTGTTAGTGATAAGGCCAATATGTCACCAAAGGTTGAAACTGCATTCAATGCTAAGAGTTCGACTGGAGGGTCATCTCAAGGATCAAACAGCAAAACGGGATTTTCTTCATATTCATCATTTGATCCAAATTTTTCAACAACCAAGAATGGAAAGAGATTACAATGCAACATTGTTTTGAATCTTGAAAATGGTGAAAATTTTTCAGAAGAGGTTGCAAAAGGTCACATGTCGTTGTTGGGAACTGTATTAGAATTATATGAAAGTTTAGTTGCAGGAAAGATCGGGAATCCAATGTTGACAAAAGAGGATTACGATCAGATTGATGCTGAGGAAATGGAATTGATGGATATAAAGTGGTGTTTGGCGAGTGTTTTGAGAAGAGCCGAAAAGTTTAAACAAATTACGGGAAGAGATGATTTCCTTGATGCTAATGTTTCTACTTTAGGTTTTGATAAATCTAAAGTTACTTGTTTTCGTTGCAGGGAAAAAGGACACTTCAAGAGAGAGTGCACAAATCGCGAAGCAAGTAGAGCTCAAAATCCGTTCAACAACAATGATTACTATTGAAAAGCAATTTATCATCAAGTTGCTCAACAACCACATCAACAACAACCACAAACTGCTCATGCTAGAAAGGAGATTGAAGAATCATCAAAGAAAGCATATCTAATAAATCAAGATGATGAAAGACTACCAGAAGGTTTTAGCTGGAAAAATTTCAGTTGGGATAACTATGATCCTAACAAAACTTCAAATCACAAAGCTTTTGTTGCTAGAGTTGCTGAAGACAGTGATAATGATGATGATTATTATGCAAGGAGAATGAAAGAGCATTTAAAATAGATGGAGGAGAGTGATAGTGATGATGGAAAAATTCGAAAGAAAAAGAAGAAAGTTAAAAAACCTGTCAGCAGTGATGATGAAGAAGTTCCAGTGATAAGAAAAAAAGTCAAAGATATTCCAGTTTTCACAGTTGAAGCTGAAGCTGAAGCTGATGCACAAAAGATTTCGGTGATATGTGAAAACTGTGAAGCAGTAAAGAAGCAGAATAGTACTTTGATTCATAACATGAATAGATTGAAAGAATCTTACGATGTTTTGAACAAAGCAATGAATCAGTACAATCAGTCAAGTAGTGAACAAGCAACAACAATGAAGACACTTCAAGGAGCTTTCATGACAAAGCAGAAAGTGGTCAACAATTACATTGAGAAATGTGCTGTGCTTGAACAGAAACTGGAAACCCAAAGGATTGAAACAGAAAGGGTTAATAGATTGTTAAAAAGTTACTCATGTACTTCTTATGTTATTGACAGGATTTATCCAACCGTTGAAGGCATGAAGGCATTTGATGAAGAGGAAGTATCTGAAGACAAAAGTTCTGAAAAGAAGAAGGATACTGAAATGAAGATTTCTGGTAAGAAACAAGATGCCAGTTACAACAAGTGTCCACCCTCGCTTGAAAATGGATATTCTCCACGAAATCCAAATTCAGAAAGAGTAAAAAAGGCAACTAACTTACAGTGGGAGTCTGAGTCTTCAGAAAATTTGCTAGACAACATCGATGTCACTTTCACATCGTCTGACACTGATCATGAGTCCGAATTAATAAAGTGGTCGATCAGGTGTTGGATAACGATGAAACCAAGGAGTCAAATTCGGAGTCAAACTCAGAGTCAAAGTCTGACAAATCAAAGTCAACAGTCAAAAAGGACAAACGGGTTTATAATAAAGAATTTCTGCTATCAAAATCTAATTTGAATGAAGAAACATTCAAAGTGGCTTATACTTTGAATGATTCTGACAAATTATATTCTGATGAAGAATTTCCAATAAGAGGTGTTAAAACTGAAATGATAAAAAAGGTTTTCAAACTAACAGAAATTAATATTTCTGAAATAAAAGATGTAAATCTTTCTGAAAAACCTAAACCTTACACTTCAAGAGTTCAACAACGTTTAAACAAGAAAAAGGGTTACAGTTCTGGTTTTGGCTTTCAAAAGAAACCAAACCATAACGGTAATTTCAAAAGAAATGGTCTCGGTTTTATTCCACCGAAAAATCATAAAAATGAAAAAACTTATAAACCAAAAACTGTGTTTGTTTCAGGAATCTCAACTGAAGAAGAAAAGGAGAAGTTGTTCAGGAATCAATCAAACAAAGAATTTCTTGCAAAGAAGCAAGAGGAAATGGAGAAAGATGTTGCTCAGAAAAAGGAAACGAGAACTTGTTTTCAATGCAAAACAATTGGTCATATTGCCAGGAACTGTCCAAAGGCAATTCAAACAAAACAGGGAGTTTCTCTTAAACTGAAAGAAAAGATGGTTGAGAATGAACCACCAACTAAACAATTTAAAATTTTCAAAAATTCGAAGTTTGAGGTTGGTGAAAGTTCAAAAAGGTTTTACAAGAGAAAAGCGAATCTTGACAACCACAAGTGGGTTGTTAAGAAATTTAATGATAGTTCTAGCAATGATTCTGATTCGTCAAAATCACAGGAGCTATCTTCTGGTGATGAATATGATTCCATAAAATCAGATGAGCCAAATGTTGTTTCAAAAGATGAGAAATCAGTCCCACCAATGGATGATGAAAATTTTCCACCATTGAGGGCTGAAAATTTTAAACAAAAGGTTGGAAAAATAGAGATTTCAAATCAATTCTTTTCTGAAAAGAAAGATTTTGATATTGAAAAGGCATTTAATTCCAAAGTGAAATATATTTTTGAAAAAATGGTTGACGGGAAGGTAAAAGGGGTAAAGGAATTTTATTAGAAGAAAACAAAGAAACCAGGTAAAGATGGATCATCCCAGGTTTGTGACTGGGATGGAACATATTATGATTGAAAACCAGGACTTGCCGGAGCTCCCAAGTTGGTAATCGTGGAGCAGGAATCGGCATCTTTCTTGAGAAATTCATTTTAGTGATATTTCGACCTACAAGTGGTAAATCAGGGACATTAAGTTGTACTTGATTTTCTACAAATGATATTTGGTGTTTGAACTTAAAATTGTTAAATTTTTCAATTGGTGAAAGAACAAGGTGATGAATTGATCCCCTAACTTACAAGTGGTTTTATGAAATCAACAAAACTAATTTTCTGGAAAAACCATTTTTGATTAAAACAAACTTAAGTGTTTTGAAATTATAATGGGAAAATAGTTTGTTGTCAGGGGGAGTTCTGATTGTTTATGCCAACTGGATGGCGAATTGAAGTGATTCGATATCAGTTGTCACTTTATTTGTATAGTTTTTTTTTTCAAATTTTCCCAGAAAATCAAAATTGAAACATATTTTGATTTTAGGGAGAGTAAAAATTTTAGCAAATTTCGAAAATTTGAAAAATACAAAAACATGATAAAACCATATAAAGCCAAAAACATGATAAAATCAAAAATGAGTTTTTTGTAGTGAAAAAGAGGAAATGATAGTACATCAGTGGACTATCACAGCATGCTAAAGAATTTGAAAGTTTAAAAGTGATAAACGGTCTCACTGATGATGTGCCAGTAGGTTTTCGCACAGTTAGTAGATTGTGACGAGATATAAACCTAAATTTCAAACTTACTTATCTCATGGGGAACATCTCTTGGATATATGGGTAACCCCCGAAATCTTGTTTGAAAGGTCCCTCTTTCTGAGATACCAGGTCTTTATGCTTAGTGATATCTTGGGTATTATCCCGGGACTTCTGATTTTGCGGAAGCAATGGCCTAGTCCCCGTATAATACTTTCTGCTTGCTTGAAATATAGCACCACCCTCAGCATAAAAAATGATGAAACATTGCAAAATGCTAATCATGTGCTGTTGAAGAAAAGATTCTCTAAAGGGAACCCACCAAAAGTCAAAGCCGTCATCTCTCTGATTTTGCGGAAGCAATAGCCTGAGCTCTCACGGCCCTCGCATTTAACCCTTTACAGATATCATCTAGGTATACTCACCTGTAAGACTGAATATTGGGATCTGGATACGGGAGTATATTCTGAGGTGGGACACGCGAATAAGTTTAAGTCTCTAAAACATTAATCTCGTATCTCGAAACAGTTGAAATTTGTGTGAAAATTTAAGTGGATCAATATACTGACAATATAAGTGAATCGTTTAGAACTTAAAATGTTTAAAGCTTAACGGTGTTGGTGATTTGTCTCATAAACTGATATGATCCTCTTACACAAACTCACAAAAATATTGTTTGTAAATATTTCTTTACTGCATTTGATTAGAAACAAAATTCCAAAAAGATTTTATGTGTGTTTTAGCATAATTTTTTTTTGAAAAGTCCAAAAAGATTTTTGACAACTGATGTTGAAAAGCTGATTTTCAAAATTCCAAGTGCTAAACATGATGAACAGGTTTGGGAGAATGTTGTTTGAAAAAGAAAAGTATAGTTTCTACAAATGGTCATCAGAAGTTTTTAAATGATAAATCTTTATATTCATACAAGTGGTTCATCAGAGATTTATATTGAAAAATCATTTATTGATTGATTAATACCTGCAAGTGGTATATAAATTTTTCAAATTTTCAATTTGTGAAATTTATTTTTGGGTAGAGAATGTGCAGGTTAGACATGTTCCGATACCTGAGTTGGATGAAAGCCAGGTTATGATCTTGAACCTGTGGAAACCAGACTACGATCCCAGCTTATCGAAAGGGGGAGTCTGAAGCTGCTAATGCTGATGATCTTAAAGAATCAAGAGATCTGATCAAGAAGAGTATAAAGCCAGGTTGCGATTCTGGAAGAAAGAGAAAGAGATTGAGGATACTTTACATTGTTAGATATTTCGGAGAGAGTTCAAGAAGTCTGATAAAGGTTGAAGTTTGAAGACTCGACACCGAAGACTTCGTCAACATCCGAGGGGGAGTCTGTTGGTGCATATGTCTGTCGACTTCGTCTTGTATCGAGTCTTGTATGTGTATAGATAGATCAGGGCACGTTGTTCGAGAAAAATGTAAAAATAGGTTAGGTAGTAATTTCGCACGAAATTAGATTTCGTGTGAAACTTAATTTCGCTTGTGGTTATTCCATGCGAAATTACACAGCCTATATATAGGTGCTTCCTGATTTCGTTTGGAGGGGGTTCAACTTTCCGGTTTCAGTGTCGAACTGCTGCCGAAGTGTCTACTCGCTATAAATCTTTGTCAAATCAATCAAAAGACAGTTTAAAGTGAATTGCAAGCTGAATTACCACAATACGTTTGTTTCCGCCTCTCGTATTGAGTAAAAACTCTTCTGAACGACTCGTTTGGTCGGTAAAACGATCCTACAACAAGGAAAAGCAGTGGACACCCTTGACAAGCACTTTGCATTCTTTCTGTTTACCAACATTCAACTGTTTCTCCTTAGCAAGCTTATCTTCAGCGTCAGAAACCCTGCATTGCAAACCTTTCTTCTCCGCATTAAATCTCTCCCTCTCTTCAGCTAACTCTCTCTTAGCAGTCTCAAACTCTAACGTATCTTCCCCCATTAATTTCCATTCCCTTACAATCTCCTGGCAAGTAGCGTAAAATTAACACCGGCATGAATATGATCATCCAGAAGATCCATCCGGTGACGTTTTTTCTGAAACATTCTTTCGGCAGGGGGGAGAGACAAAGAGTAGAATTCCCGACAGATAGCAATGTCGTTCATCTAAGAACCTTGGGTTAGGTTCCAACGAGGTGCATGAGGAAGATCATCACAAGCAGGATTACCGGTATCCCAGGACCCACCTTGAACATGTTGGTATTCTGGACTTCGGCGAGTTCAGGATGCACCACCCTCACCAAAATCCCGCACACGCTTTGTATAAATGGTGGCATGAGGAGTAGCCTCGCTTGACTCCACTTCAGTTTCAACACCATCAGCACGACCCTCACCACCACCAGCACTAACAACAACATCTCCTGCAATATCCTTCACTTGCTCAACTTCATCCTCCTTTTCCTTTCCCCTCGTGTCAGGATGGGGAGGAGATAAATCGAAATGTCTAGACGGAGGAGATTCAGGGGGAGTAATCTTAGAAATGTCAATTTTGAAAACACCCTTACCAGGTTTAGGACCTGCTACAAATCAGGCATAACAGTCAAAAACAAGAAAGTATGCAAAGTACAAAATATACACAAACGGATAGAATCGTCCTCGAGAACCAGCAGACTTGTACATTTTCTCCAGCAAATTACCAGCTTTAGCACTGAAAACATCTAAGTCAATCTCTGACTCAGATGGCGCGGTAGCAGTATCCTTCTGCAGTTTAGATTTCTTCTCAGCTAGTGCACCTGCATCCTGCGCATCAAGCTCCTTTTTCTTATCCTCCAAGGCTTTCTTCTTCTTCTTCACTATCTCTGTCAGAGTGGCATCATCATCCGGATCACGCTCAGCACGCTTATCTCCTGTGTTAAAACCAGATAGTGTGTCAGATATGACAATATAATCCAGGAAAGAGGAGTAAGAAGGACGCTTACGAGGCGCCTCAGTCTTCGGTTCCTCAGCCTTCTTTTTTTCTGACTTATCTCGTTTCCTCTTCTTCCTGGCTTCCGACTGTTCAGTAGGATCAACCTGAGGATTAGCAACCGGAGTTTCAACATCGTCAGCAACAGGTTCGTTAACAGCCCCTTATTGCGGACCTGCACGCGTGGAACGATGGATTAGATCTTGATGCGATTCGTTAGACTCCTCACTTAAAAGGATGATAACTCCTCCTCGAGTAGGAATTGGGTCAACATCAATTTCATCGTCAGTATCATCACCATCATCTTCACCTAAAACAACATTGGCATAGGTGACCAGAGTTTCGCTTGTAGGGTGTAAAAAAATATTCCGTATCTGGTCAACCCACAAAGGCCTCCCTTCAGGTAATGCAGCAACAACCATGGCACCACCAGCCTTTGGATCAAAAACATTCATCAGACTGTACCCTGCTGAAAAACACAAAAATATATGAAGGGACGCATAACAAAATTTGGAAAGAAAATCAAACAAATCAACAACAGTAATACCTTTCCCTTGGTAGCCATAGATCAGAAAACCCCTAGGGTTTTGAGGAGCCCATAACATGCTTATCCTGGCGGACACCAACACCCTCTCTTCAAGTTGAATGATAGGGGTGACCTTCCGGGTCAACACTTTATACCACTCTTGTTCAGCAAAATCCACCGACACATTCACATGAGGAACCCCTTCACTCTCATCCCGGTAATGCAAATCAATGGGGATGACCCCACGGTGAATGTAGAAAAACTTCTGTTTCCAGTCATGAAGACTCTTTCGTGGGTTACTGCTGCAAGGACTAACCCCACTGGTACGAGAATTAAAAGAGTAGAAACCGCCGGTATAACTTACGAAATAGAACACATTATACTTCTCAAAAGTTGGTTCGATACGGTTGGCCATGCATATGAACTCGAAATGAGTAATCCTGGGCAACCCTAGAGCGTTTATGTGCGAGATATGCAATCCATAATTCGTCAGCACTTCCCCGGTAAATTTCATCAAGGGAAGACGAAAGTTGCCTTCCCGGAAGAAATCGGCATATAACGTCATATACCCTGGAGGGGCGTCCAAGGCGGTGGAATTAGGGGTCGGAAACTGAGCACCCCATTCTGAACGGAAACCATGATCTCGAACAAGATTTTGGAACTCTTCTTCTTTCCAGTTTATCTCTGCCCGATCGGGACCAGGAGGATTCCTGGGCTTATACTTCCTCTTCTTAATGGTAGGTTTTGCACCGGTGGACATGATTATGGGAAAGAAGATAAAAATCAGAAGAAGAAACTGAGAGGATTAAGGAGTTTGAAATTTGAAAATAAGGATGAAGTGGTGGAAAAATGATAACCCCCAGCTATTTATACCCATCGCATTTAATGCGGTGGGTAGTGGACTGTCAAGGAGCCAGGAAGACAGCAACTAAGGAACTGATACATAAGGAGAGAGAGTAACCGTCGCCTCGATTCTACGGCGCGTGGCCGCCACGCGCCTGACAGACGGCGAAAAACGTGCCTGACAGCCCTGAAAAAGCAACTGCTCCCTTCCTCGAAAAGATAACCATCTTAGACGGAACGTCAGTCATGTCAGTTGTCCTAATCAACACATAGAAACTTCTCTTAGAAGGCACCTCCAAAAAATGAAGTTACCATCATGCGCCATGCACCGTTTTGGCTCAACTTTGGAAGGCCATCTCCACGCGCCATGCGCTGTTTTGGTTCAACTTTGCAAGGCCATCTCCATGCGCCATTCGCTGTTTTGGCTGAACTTTGCAAGGCCATCTCCATGCGCTGTTTTGGCTCAACTTTGCAAGGCCATCTCTATGCGCCATGCGCTGTTTTGGCTCAACTTTGCAAGGCCATCTCCATGCGCTGTTTTGGCTCAACTTTGCAAGGCCATCTCCATGCGCCATGCGCTGTTTTGGCTCAACTTTGCAAGGTCATCTCCATGCGCCATGCGCTGTTCTGGCTCAACTTTGCAAGACCATCTCCATGCGCTGTTCTGGCTCAACTATGCAAGGCCATCTCCATGCGCCATGCGCTGTTTTGGCTCAACTTTGCAAGACCATCTCCATGCGCCATGCGCTTGTGACAACCCTCACAATTACAGGTATCCGTACAATTAATTAAAGTTAATTACGTGCTTAATGACTGTGCTTGATTACAACTGATGACGTAAACTGCTTTCTGATTTTGGTATCATACATACATATGCATCACATTTCATACTATCACTCCATTCATTACATACAAACTTTAGTGACATACTTGATGCACAAAGCACACTGAGCGGATAACTCAGAAATATACTGACAATGCCAGTACATAGACAGACAGTGTTTGAGGCCAGTATGAGCCAAAGACAGAGTACTACACTAGTGTGGAGTGTAGGGAAGTAAGGACCATAAAACTGCGTCACTAGGTGATAGTTAAAGTGCCTGGAAGTGTCTAAAACTCACTTTAATTGCAGAATTCTGCATTTTTCGGCAAAATTCAGCATTTTAACATACTAGTAGTATGCAGAAAATTGACTAAATGGTCCTGTATGCTTTCCTAAGTGTTGGGAATTAATTGTGTTACAAAAAGATACATAAAAGACACTATACGGAATAATTAAGCGCTTTAACGAAACGGTATCTAACCGAATAACCGGACATTACCCAGAACACCAAAATTTTGCCAAACACATTGTTTAATTATTTCTTGGCTAGTTATGATCCCCGTTCACCATAACACCCACTAAAATACCCCCTAACTAACATATGAAATTATATACTTGGATTTGAACTTACATTTACCAACTTCCATCAAGATGTTACAATTAACCCCCCCCCCATGCCAAATTTCGGTCACAAGAGGACCCGCATAAATCCACACCATACTTCCTAGATCTCTTCTTATATTTTATTAGATATTATTTGATTGTTTACTTGATATGTTAGACAAAATATTAGTAAGATCTTTTTAAGTATGGTGTGCACCTTACAAACATCACCTCATATCTTCACATAATCTTCACCCCATCCCTCACTCTCCTCTCTCCCTTCTCAGCTCACCCCATAACCGCCACCATCACCACCTTGTCACCACCATACAACCATCTTTAAGGTTCATTCAAGTGCTAGAAGGAGGATCAAAGGAGCTTGAAGTTGTAGATCATCAAGGAGCTCTTTCACTTGCTTTTACACACCATTTCATCATCTTTTCTCTTGAGTTCTTCCCTAGCCTTTGAGCTAGTTATAAGTCCTTGTTCAAGCTTTGTTTATTTCTATTTTGAGTAGTCAAAAGATGAAGTATGATGAATATTACAAGAACACTAAAGAACAAGAACTAAAAACATGAACATAAAGCTTTACATAAAGATCATGAAATGAAAGATGATGATACATGATAAATCTGAGTTAAATAAACAATAACCTGCTGTAAATGACTTATGATCTGATATTAATCGTTATTAGAAAGTATGGTGATCGTATGTGTGCATTTTAGTGCCATTTAAGCTATAAACAGAATGCTGAGTAACATTTTCAGACAACTTCAACTGGCTGTAAACGGACCGTTATAAATCGAAAAATTGATTTTCTGAAGTCTAAATTATGTATTTTCGAAAAACGGATCAAATGGCACTGGAATCATATTTTTTTTTGAGGTCGTTTGCAATTTTTAAAGGGGCGTTTTTCACAGCAGCAAAAGCTGCATTTTTACAGCAGAATATGTGTGTTGTGTTCTTCGTCATAACTTGAAATCTGTGTAGAATTAGCTCATGAAATTTGTATTGTAGATGACCACAGATGTCGTTGTAATTCTCCCACTGGAATTTCGGCAATCGGGCTTACGATGAATTTTAAATAAATTATTCCGTGGACTGCAGTCAGAAAGTGACGAATCTGATTTTAGTCCGGTAAATGATTTTTTATAAAATATGGGTAATGAATTGGAACCCGATATTTTTACACACTAAAATTTGGATCGTTTAAACCATTCTGTAAAAAATTGGGAATTTTTGGAGTAAGTTAACTATTTTATTCAAATGCCCGAAAACAGCCTAGTTTTGAATATTAAAGCTGAAACGACATATGTAGTGTTTTGCGTGTCTAAATGTCGGGTAGGTTATTTGAGAACGATCTAATGTGTTATATGTCAAAGAAAATGATATGCTATTTAGCATGGACACCTCCATTTACAAAGGAAACTATGGCAAAATTTTCTGAAAATTTCAACACTTAGTAAATATTTTCCAGACAAGTGTTTACTAGTATATTTTAGAGTATGTTTTTCAAACATAAACCTCGCCATAATTTTTGTAACAAAATACAAAGTATCGGAGGTTGGTTTTATACATGAAAATGGTTAAATATATATTTAGAATATATATTTTACACTAAGACACTTGTGTGAATACTTGTTATTTTGGGAATAGTTATATTATTTTAGGGTAAAATAATATAATCTACAAATTACCATGACAATTACAACTCCAAAATAATACCAAAAATTACAAGGAATAAATATTTAAGTTACACACTTGTCATTGTGAAACCGAACGTGAAAACGTAACTTATGAAATATTCCGGAAGACACCGTTACAATATATTTTTGGTAAATACTATTTTGGGAACGAAAGAAGTCAATATATGATTTTTGCACATATTACCAAGCATATCATATTTTCGACAAAGGGAAAACATATTATTTTTGGGAAATTAAAATATATTTTCTTAGCATATTAGAATATATATTGGGAATATATTGACGTATCTTTATTCAGAATAATACACCGGAATACGACGCCAATACATGGCAAGTTATACGAACCCAAGAATACGAATACACAAGTATGAGATACTCCTACCCTTGGGAAGGAAATGCGAATAACAATACTCGAGAAGTATTATTACAAACATATTGAAAACACTTTAAAACGTAACTCAAAGGCATTAATCAATACTAAGACAAGGCACGACCCGCTCGTCTAACGAACCGTAGTACGCCTGTAGGTAGTCGTGCGTTCTAGAGGAAACTTCGAGTTACATTGGATACGAAGACGCAATACAGTGAGTTCATGTCCCCCTTTTCTCTTAACTGTTTTCAGTTTTATACTTCGGGGGTGAAATACATGTTACATACTGCTTACAAACAATTACCATGGTATAATTAGCTAAGGAAAGTTACTGCTAGATCACGTGAATGGGTAGGCCATTAGCTTAAGACCATTAATCCTTGTATAAGGACCGAGGGGCATGAGTGATAGATCTATTGGGTGTTGCAAGCCCCACCCATGGGCCTGCGAGTGGCCGCATGTGGTGACTATGTCGTTCCGCCGGAGGGGCCGGTACGAAATACGCATACAGGTTTGAGTACTTCCTATGCCATGTCACTTTTTAATGTATTAGCTACACATTAATTGATCTATTTTTCCTTATTGCTTCATACCAGTTTACACAGACATACATACATACTTACAAAAGTTTTCAAGAACGACACGTGCATACATACTAAACACATGAACTCGCTCAACTTTTGTTGATGTTTTTAAACTACATGTATTTCAGGGAACTAATAAGTGGATCTGGCGGGCGTTGAAAGTTTTTATGTTGCGTTTGAAATAAAGATGTCATCCATGGTCTTTGGGTTTGGTCAGTGTGTCTTATTCCTGGAAGAGACACGTCTTCCAAGCCTTGATTACAACTAATATCTTTTGACGAATCCTTAGTGAACTTTTACACAATTCAGACGGTTTGAAAAACTTGAAATTGAAGTCTACGTTTTAGACAATGTTGTTATGTTTTAAACTCATTTTATGGATGACAAATCTTTGGCTTTAACATATAGTTGTTTGATATGGTTGAATGCAATGATAACAAGTAAGTCACACCATAATCACGCTTCCGCAAAAGTCAGGGTGTGACAGCGCTGTTCTGGCTCAACTTCGCAAGACCATTTTCATGCGCCTTATAAAGACAAACAACAAAACCACTACCCTTATGAGTCCAGAATCCCTCCTAAATGATAAACTCAACTAGAAGGCACACTGGACTGGGGGGGGGGGACTTGAAGAGGTATGGTCCCAATTCCATGCACACATGGCAGGGACCACACCACAATCCTCATCCGACTTGGCGCCTACATCAACAAGCAAATCCAGAAGCTTCTAGAAGCTTCTGGAAGACGTCAAGGTGGCACCGAATATGCTTCTCCAGACAAGAAGGACAACACGTGCCACCATTAATCGAACGCCATGTGGACCTGCGGCACAACCTAGGGGCAGACCGACAGCTACAGTACTAATTCCCCTACATGGACAAATGACGGCGCGCCACGTGTACCACTATCCTGACCACAGCAGAGGAGACCAAGAGGATATTCCCCTTGGTTGGATAGCCCGGTAGCAGCTGGCAAGGTCTCTCCTCCCTCCTTCACCCTCCGGCTATAAATAGGACCCTTCATCATTCAGGTTAAACATTCTGCCCTACTCACATTTCACCCACAACACACACTATTTCCTTCTCAGAGCAGTACTTATTCTCACGCCGGTGCCCGGTTAAGAGGGAAACCCCCATATTCCCCTCTTAACGAGCTAACGGTGTTGCTGTTTTGCAGGACATCAGTCATTGGCGAGTAGGGAAGGAGATTGAACCCACATACGAGACCACCCGGCTGATTAACCTTGGTGTTAACCAGTGTTTCATCAGTCTCCGTATTATGAAGCCGGTTATGGTGCCTCGTACGGACATGAAGAATATGGCAATAACTTTTTCGTTAGTGGTGCCTCGGGAGTACAAGAAGATGTTGGTGAGCCTTTTTACGCACAAGAGTCATTGGATGACGAGCATCCCGCTTACACTAAAGTTTCGTACAAAACTGATCAGGTACGAATGATATATATTTTTGTTAAATGTTATATTTTCTCTGTTAAAAAATTATTATAAAATTGTTAATAAAAATACATTAAAAATTGTTATATTTTTTAAATAGGATAAAAAATTAATTAAAAAATGTAATATTTTTATAAAATTAATTAAAATGGTTATATATTTTAAAATATTATAAAAAAATACGTTAAAAATTGTTATATTTTTTTAAAAAATATTTGTTATATTGTTAGATTGATAGGGATGACGTTGTTATTGTAACACATCGCTTTTTGTAACTTTCCTTATTTAGCTAGTTTGTGGTACTTTCCATTTATGGAAACTTGTATTCTCATGTAATCGTATTTCATTTCAAGCGTTGTAATTCGAGACTTGAATCATAATGAGAATTCTATCTCTTATATGCTTGTATTATTCGTTATTCATGAATACTTGTTAAATAATTCGTGCTACATACATACTTGGTACCATTTACATGCAAATTCATACTTATTCATACTTATTATACATGCAAAATACATTTATACATTCATTTATTTAAGCAACAACATTTATACATTACACTTATACGCTTAAAACGTTTAAAACCGAGCAAAATTGGATTTTAGGCTTATGGGCCTGGCCCTCTCGCACGAATGGGCAGGCCCAGTCGTCCGATAGCCCACTCGTCCCAAACTGCCCACTCAGCCTATAAATATCAGTCCATTCCTTCATTCCAAATCTTCAAACTTTCGAAATTCTCTCTCAAGCTAACTTCGGGCATTTCTCCTAGACTTATCTTAGCTGCTCCTAAGTGAGTTTACACTCACAAAACAACTGATTTCTTCCATTTCTTCTACTTTTCTTCTATTTTACTAAACTTTTTACAAGATTCTTCATGAATCTTCACTTGGTTTACCAGATCTACTATGGCAATTGGTATAAACTCTCAAATCAGTTGAGGACCAGGTTGAAGGTGAAGTAAATCTTTCAAAACTATTTTAAACAATCTTTCTGACTTCGTACTTAGCTGGATCTGAGATTCTCTGAGCTCACAAGCTAAGTCAATAGTTGTGGATTCAAGTTTGAACCAATTCCAGCCGAGTAGGTAACCATTTCAAACAAAACCGAATTTCTCCTAGAAACAGTCCCATTCATCCGAGGTGCAGGCCCATTCTTCCGAGAGGGGACTCCCAGTCGTCCGAATGCATTTGTTTCATTAAGTTCCGATGATTTCAAGTGTTGAATGACTGTTCAGATCACTATTTTCAATATAGATGATTCTGGAATGTCAGTGTGTGTTCTGTGGGAACTTTGGTTTCCAATCTAGATCCACCATCTCACTTAAACTCGTGAAATGAACACCCAAACAATCTCCTAGACCTAGAACAAGTGAACCCCGTCCAATCTCCGACACATAGTTAATTATTTCTATGCCGTGTTGGCACACCTGGGTTGTACATTGTTCGGTTGTTTGGTAAATTTTACATTTTGTCTTTTCCATTCCGTATTCATGACCAATCGGTAAGTTAACTAAGTTACCCCCTTGAATTTTTGAAAATTCAGTGGGTTGTAATACGCATTGTATAGGCCTATACGATGCGTATTAATAGTCTGTACGATATAACCTCCTGATTAACAGGGGGTTATTATTACGATACGAACAAAAAATACAAAAATACACACACATACGGTGTACACACATATGATCGTATACGGTAGAGATTTCAAGATCAAAGACTAGTAAGGTATGTATCTCTAAACCCTCATCATTTATATGTTTTCAATTTTGCATTTTGTCCGATGAATTTGTGTGATTTTTGGGTTGAAAGGCTGGGATTTTGGGGGCTTTTTCATCATCTATTGAAGCAATACGATGCGTATGGCCCTATACGCATCGTATTGCTTCAAAATTTCAATTTTTTCTTAATCAGTTGAATCGATACGATGCGTATGGCCCTAAACGCATCGTATTGATTCAAGATTTCATTTTTTTCCTTTTCTGTTTTATAAAGTATAAAAAAAGTTTTATATCTTAGTTTTTTTTAAATGATATACTTGTAAGCAGAAATTGATATATAATGTTTTTATTTTAGTCGAAGTCGTACATAACATGTGTAGGTCCGTAACGAGCGTTGAAACGTAATGAGTCGTAGATATATAATTTTTATATTATTTAGTCGAAGTCGTCCATAACGTGCGTAGGTCCGTAACGAGCGTTGAAACCTAAGACGTCGTAAATATATAATATTTATATTATATAGTTGAAGTCGTCCGTAACGCGCGTAGGTCTGTAACGAGCGTCGAAACCTAAGACCTCGTAAGTATATAATATTTATATTTTTAGTCGAAATCGTCCGTAATGCGATTAGGTCCGTAACAAGCGTCGAAACCTAAGTCGTAGTAAATATATAATATTTATATTTTTAGTCGAAATCATCCGTAACGCCATTAGGTCCGTAAGAAGCGTCGAAACGTAAGTCGTTGAAGGTATATAATATTTATATTTTTAGTCGAAATTGTTCGTAACGCGATTAGGTCCGCAACGAGCGATGAAACGTAAGTCGTCGTAGATATATAATATATATATTTTTAGTCGAAATCGTCCGTAACGCGCTTAGGTCCATAATGAGCGTCGAAACGTAAGTCGTCGTAAATATACAATTTTTAGATTTTTAGTCGAAATCATCCGTAACGCGCGTAGGTCCGTAACGAGCGTCGAAACCTAAAACGTCGTAGATATATAATATTTAAATTTAAATTTTTAGTTGAAATCTTCCGTAACGCGATTAGGTCCGTAACGAGCGTTGAAACCTAAGACGTTGTAAATGTATAATATTTATATTATATAGTCGAAATCGTCCGTAACGCGATTAGGTCTCTAAGGAGTGTCGACACCTAAGACGTCGTAAATATATAATATTTATATTATATAGTCGAAATCGTTCCTAACACGATTAGATCCGTAACGAGCGTCGAAACCTAAGTCGTCGTAGATATATAATATTTATATTTTTAGTCAAATTGTCCGTAACACGATTAGGTCCGTAATGAGCGTCGAAACCTAAGACGTCCTAAATATATAATATTTATATTTTTAGTCGAAATCGTTCGTAACGCGATTAGGTCCGTAACGAGTGGCGAAACGTAAGTCGTCGTAGATATATAATTTTTTATATTTTTAGTCGAAATTGTTAGTATCGCGCGTAATTTCGTGACGAGCGTCGAAACGTAAGTCGTCGTAATATATACTTTTTTATATTTTTAGTCGAAATCGTACGTAACGCGATTAAGTTCGTAACGAGCGTCGAAACCTAAGACGTCGTAAATATATAATAGTGTAAATTACTGATTTGGCCCCTTTGGTTTAGTCAGTTTAACCATTTCAGCCTAAAAAGGGATTTTTAACAAATCAGACCCTGAGATTGCATTTTATAACGGTTTTGGCCCCTGACACTAACTTGGTTATTTTTTTGCAGTTAAGTGTAAGGGTAATTAGGTCATTATATGCCTTAGGGGTAGTTTTTGATAATTACAAAGTTCTTTTAATATTTTAAAGATTATTAATGCAATTACTCAAGCTTTTTTTATTATTTTCACGATTATTATTTAACAAAATATCTTTTATATATACAAATAAATATGAATTTTCATTAACCATTTGTTTTTTATAAACGTCGTTTTTAAAATCATTTGTTTTTTAACTTTTTTAAACCGTCTGTCGTTTTTAAAATTATTCATTTTTAAACCGCTTGTTTATTAAAACTAGTGTATTTAACCGCGCTTTGCGGCGATACAGTATCGCGAGCACTGTATCAGTATCGCTTTGGTTTGCCATAGTACCAGTACGATACATGCACTAAGTATAAAAATCAACATGTGTTATACATCGATCCAAAACGATAGAAGCGAACACTGGTACCCGCACCGACGATGTTCGAACGGTATCGACCGGTTCATATCGTCACGGTACCGATATTTATATCCCATCGCGGATAGAGTTGTATAAATGAAAATTTATCGAAACCAAAAACAATAAAAATGAGTATGGTCCTTGTACTAATGTTCTTCGGTGCGATATGATGTAAGTTTATTGAAAGCAAAAACAATAAAATATATAACGGCACCGAAACTGATATTGTTCCTTCGGTTTTGGCACGGTTAACTACGGTAGCGACACAATATCCATTATTATACATGAAACCATAAAAATAGATACACGTACCGTCATTGATCTTGTTCGGTTTGGTACGGTACGGTATGATAGCGCTACTGTGTTAATTTATCGAAAGCAAAAAAAAAAAAAAAACTAAATACCTGCATCGATACAGATGTTGTTGGGTCATTTCAGCTCAGTCTGGTACGATAGCGGCACAATATCCATTTTCAATAAAAGTACTATCACAATGTTTAAAAAGTTAAACATAGAACAAATAATAAATTATCATTCATGGTCCATTTTGGTTCACACGACAACGACACGGTATCCATTTTCAATAAAACTTATATAGCAATGTTGAAAAAAATATATAAACATAGTTACGAAGTAAGATTTTTTTTTAAAAGTTAATGAATAAAACTTATTAGAAAAAATTAAACTAACTAATGAATAAAGTTCATAAAAAATAAATACTAAAAACATAGAATAAATAAATAAATAATTGCTAAAAATAGAAAAAGTAAACAAATACTTTAAAAATATAGATCACTGTTCATGAAAAGTTTATATTAATATGTATAATTGTTCTTTTTAAAGTTGTTTGTCGTTAATGTTTTTTTTAAAAGATTCATTTTATAGTGTTCTTTTTAAAATCATTTTTTTAACTTTTTCAAAAAATTGGGTTTTTAGTCATTAATTTTAAAAAGCGTTTCTTTTTAAACCGTTCCTTTTAAAACCGTTTTTGATATCGTTCATTTTTGAAACATTGTATTCAGTTTACTTATAGCCATTAGGGAAAAATAACTTCAGAGAAAATGAACGATTTCAAAAATCGAATGAATTTAAAAATGATCGAGAGTGGTTTAAAAAACAAAGATTAAAAAAACGATGTTTATAAAAAAAACCAAACCTTAAAAAAATAAGTCAACAAGTGTAAGCAACTAGAAAATGCACGAATTTAATAAACGAAAGGTGAAAAAATAATAATAATTAATTTTGAATAAACAAACAATCCAAAGAAATGGAAGATTTGAAAAAAGAAATAAACCATTCTAAAAAGAGTTTGAAAAATCATCGGTCTTTTGCAAACTTTTTATTAGACTGTTCCTTTTTTTTTCAAATCTTACATTTCTTTTGTTTTTTATACACGTCGTTTTGTAAAATTTAAATAATGAACTACCTAAAAAGTGAGTAGTTTATAAGTGTTTAAAAAATAAATAATTTAAAAAAATGATATAAAATGTTCAAATTACAAACGACTTTAAAAGGAACGACTTTAAAAAATAAATGGTTTAAAAAGGAACAATTTTAAAAACGATAGATGGTTTAAACGAAATGTAAAATAACATATTATTTTTAAAATGACTTTTACAAAAATAAACGGTTAACGAATATACATATTTATTTGTATATTTCAAACATATTTTGTTGAATAATAATCGCGAAAATAACGAAATAATAAAAAAACTTAAGTAAATACATTAATAATCTCTTAAATATTAAAAAAAACTTTGTAATTATCAAAAACAGTCCCTAAGGTATATAATAACTTAATTACTCTTACACTTAACTGCAAAAAAGTAACCAAGTCAATGTCAGGGCCAAAACCATTATAAAATGCAACCTCGGGGTCTGATATGTTAAAAGATTCATTTTTGGGCTGAAACGGTAAACTGGTTAAACCATAGAGGCCAAAACAGTAATTTACTCTATATAATATTTATATTATATAGTCAAAGTCGTTCGTAACGCGCTTAGGTCCGTAACGAGCGTCGAAACGTAAGTCGTCGTAAATATTTATTTTTTTATATTTTTAGTCGAAATCGTCCGTAACGCTCGTAAGACTGTAACGAGCGTCGAAACCTAAGACGTCATAAATATATAATATTTATATTATATTGTCGAAGTCGTCGGTAACGCGCTTAGGTCCGTAACGAGCGTCGAAATGTAAGTCGTCGTAAATATATATTTTTTTATATTTTTAGTTGAAATCGTCCGTAACGCTCGTATGTCCGTAACGAGTGTCGAAACCTAAGTCGTCGTAGATATATATTATTTATATTTTTAGTCGAAATTGTTCGTATCACGTGTAGGTCCGTGACGAGCGTTGAAACGTAAGTCGTCTTAAATATATATTTTTTTATATTTTTAGTCGAAATCATCCGTAACGCGCGTAGGTCCGTAACGAGCGTCGAAACCTAAGACGTCGTAAATATATAATATTTCTATTTTATAGTCGAAGTCGTCCGTAACGCGCTTAGGTCCGTAACCAGCGTCGAAACGTAAGTTGTCGTAAATTTATATTTTTAGTCAAAATCGTCCGTAACGCGAATAGGTCCGTAACGACGTCGAAACCTAAGTCGTCGTAGATATATAATATTTATATTTTTAGTCGAAATATTCCGTATCTCTTGTAGGTCCCTCACGAGTGTCAAAATGTAAGTCATCGTAAATATATAATTTTTTATATTTTTAGTCAAAATCGTTCGTAACGCGCGTAGGTCTGTAACGAGCGTCGAAACCTAAGACGTCGTAAATATATAATATTTATATTATATAGTCGAAGACATCCGTAACTGACGTGTGCGTATATATACATAATTTTGCAATGAATTTTCACACGATTTGGTTTTAAATTTATAAAAGTGATAATTACTTTTACATCAAAACACACACGAAAGAGGCAAGTGTACCCCGTCATATATGTAATAAAGTATCGGTAAGAACCAAGTATCGATCCAAGGAAATGGGCGGAGAAATAGTACTAGACCTTTGTCACTAAACTACCGGTAAAAACATAGGTTTGGTTGATTTAACTAAACTAAAGTAAGCATAAATAAAATACATAATAAAAACATAATAAAATATAGATAAAAAGCCTTGCTAAATACACAACCACAGCATGTCAACTAAGTCAGTTTTGGCACTAGAAGCATTCGGTCAATTTTCCAATTTAAGACAATTAGTATCCCTTTCGGGAATCCTAACATGACAATCATTCGGAAAGCTAAAACGATAAACACACTTTAACCACCTAAAATTGTTCTTTAACGTGCAATTGATAAATGTCTATGAAAATCTCTTAAAAATAAGCTAGTCATCCGTTAGGAGTTTTCTAACCGCACTTAATCAAGGAAAGAGACACCGATAAACACAACGCAACCACCGAGACAAGCATAAACTAGATTAAATCACAACCAAGTTCATTTTACAAATCTTGCACAATAATTCACCAAGATAGCAATTTTGGCCTAAACTACTAACTAAGCTAACAAATCATGGCAAGAATTTATAACGACACCATCTAACCCGTTAAGGCCCTTACGTGACGGCAAGCTCTCTTGATTAACAATAATTACATTTTATTAAATCACTAACCATTTCTAGTATCATGATGCATACATTTAAACCAAGTTAAACTAGTTAACCAAATTCAAAGTTTACTAATACAAGATTAATTAAGCTTCATTTTTCAACTATCTTAACTAACCAAGCACCAATCATCCAACACAATTACTTATAATCAAGAAATCAATATCAATAACAAGGTTGCAAACTAATCATCAAAGATTAACATAGAAAATACTTCAAGTGTCATTACAAACAAAGCTTAACATACTAATGGCAATAATCTAGCAAGGGATTGTTTGTGTTTTTGCCCAAAGGCTACAATAATACATAAACAATAATCTAAGTACTTGAAAGATTAACAAAAACATGGAAAGATTAGAAAATCAAACCATAAACAAGTACTAGACTAAGGATCCGGGTAGTAATCGAGCTAAACAGGACAATGTGGCTTGATTCCGGGTGAAAGCTAATGCCTCCGGAGCCTGAAAATCGCCTGTGAAGCTCTCCAAAAATCCAGAATCTCGAACATAATGTTTCTGTTCTGTTTTTATAATTTTCGCTGTCGCACGGTCGTTCTCCATATGGCACGACCGTGCACTTTAAGCAATTATTGGGGATGGGTCACCATACTGCATACGTCATCAGATCTTTGACCGGATACGATATCGCACGACCGTTCTTCATGTGGAACGGTCGTTCAGTTCCGAGGTCTTGTTGCACGCCGAGTTGCACTGGTCGTTCATCACCGAGACACTGTTGGTTCATCGGATACGCACGGTCGTTCCTCAGATGGAACGTCCGTTCTTCACCGAGCCGCCTTGTTTTCCTAGAATGCCTAGTCGCACCTCTCGTTCATTTCCGGGTTGATCAACTTTGTCGGAGATGCACGACCGTGCATCAGGTGGAACGGTCGTTCCACACGCCCAGGTCAGTTTTCTTAACAGAATCTTCGCAGCTTTGTCGTTTTGTCCGGAAAGTCCTCGTTTTTGCTATCATCTTGTCTGGAATGCAGTTTTAGGCCTGTAAACATAAATGTAGATAAATAAGTATCCGAATGACGGTTTTACGGCCAAAAACGCATAAAATAGGGGTAAAACGGGGGACTAAAATATGTGTAAATTAACGAATATCAAATCTCCCCACATTTGAACCTTGCTTGTCCTCAAGCAAGCTAAACTACAATACAATAAAAGATAGAAATAAACAAGAACGATAATTTACACAATATTTTATTTGAAAACTACTATAAACGGTTAGCCGGTTTGTCGAAAGACAACATCAAAAGACTCAAACCCAACAAGCATATGCAATTATAAAGCGACAACCAAAAAGCCGTGACTTCACATTTAATTGACTCACATGTTAATCTTCACACGACTCACAATGTTCACACACTCGGTTTTATTTATGAAACATACATAAAATGTGTATGTGTAAACACTCAACGCCTAGTCAATGAAATGTGCAATATCATAAGCTTGTCATAAGATCTCGTCTCCACCAACTAACATGCAAATAAGTGTAAATCAAGAGGTCTTTACGGGTTATAACGTTAGGCTTGGGCGAAGGGTATGGAAGTGGACATATAAAGTGGCGAAAATGGTTAAAACTCGGTAGTAGCGTTTAACTAGCAACAAAATAGTACAACTATACATACAACCGCCTTAAAAAGGCGACTAAAGCGCAATCGAGCTTATCAACGAAATTTTAACATTTAAGCATTCAAAATTGCTCGATTTCTATCAACTTCACCCTATTTTAGGGTGTTTTTTTTTTTTTTTGCAAACAAAACTATACAATGGAATATAAACAATAACAAGCTAGTTAAACTATTATTTTAACCGAGTTTCAACACTAAAAAGGTTTAAAAACATAAAAAGGCTAAATTTGGTTAAGTGGGCGATAATGTGGGTAAACAAAGGTGAACGGGAAGGCTCGACAAGGTTAATCCTAAAGGGTAATATAAGGTGAACGGGAAGCACAACACAAAGAACAAGGTACACAACAAAGGGGTAATCTAAGTGCCTCTATCACTTTTACACAAATTCACAAGTTCATGGTCTTAACAAGCATACTAGTGACAAGTTCTAAATTGCACATAACATCCGGCTCACTCCTATATCCGTAATGAACAAATATATAACAATCTAGGCTCAAATATGCTCACGTAACGGAATGAATGGGTAAAAGTGTGAAAACTATCATGTAAGTCTTTCTTTGTTTGTCACGCTTTCCGGTTTCCTTTTTCAAAAATATTTTGCTTGTCGAGTTTTTATCAAGTCCGACGCTTTCTAAAACATAACCAACCGGTTTATTTACAAAAATATATACAAAATACAAGTATTTTTGAATGATTTTTCTGATTTTCTGTTTTTTTTTATATAAGAGGACAAACAAAGTTAAGTTAACAAAGTTAACCCCCTCCCCACACTTGAACTTCGCATTGTCCCCAATGCGAGACCCGAAATATAGAGAAAGGTATAAAAAAATACTCCCCTCAAGATGATGTTGGTGCCACGAGACTTCCGAAGCTCTATCTGGTATGTGCTCCGGTCTAAGATCCGATAGCTAAAATCTGCGAGTATGTCACATGTGCACCCAAAACATAACAGAAATAGAAAAAATCACAAAACAACCATAATATACATAAATACTAAAATCCAAACAAAACACAAAGGAAATTGTCTGAAATACATAACCGGGGTGTTTTAAATAATAGTCAAAATAAACACCCAAAAGTAAATAAAGTACTGAAAAAGAAAACACCACCAAATGCTATCACCACCGCCAACTACTCATCATCATCATCATGTCTCGTGCCAGATGGGCCCTGATCGCCATAGCCAGGGGGTTCCACGGTGGGAACTGCGGAGGGTGCTGAAAGTAGTCGGGGTATGCGTGATGCATCTCCCCGAAAAGATAAGAAAACCCCTCACTGACCCCCTGGTATAGAGTATCCTGGCGATGCTGAAGATGGTCATGTGTAGCCCGAAGCTCTGCCTGACTGACCCGAATCTCGTCCTGGTTAGCCCGGATCTGGTCCTGGTTAGATCTAATCTCATCGAAGTAGGTACCATGCTGTTCCTGCGTAACACGCATATCCTGGAACTGCTGGTAGAATGTGGGCCAGTCCTCATGCTGATGAAATGCATGGTGCTGCGGCGAGTGTGGTGGTGTCGGTGGCTGGTGCTGGTGCTGCTCTCCCATCTCAACATCTTCATCTTCCTCCTCATGTTCCTCCTCATCTGGAGGCAACGGGTCCCAGACCTCGTTGTTCAATCCCCTCAACCTATCCCCTCTATCAAGCTCCACAATCACCCCCATGAACTTCAGTGACCGGATATCGACATGAACCCCCTCAGTAATCAAAGTGAGACCCTGAAGCACCCCCAGCGTCATATAGCGCTCATTGTACGCTATCTCGGTCACATACGAACCGCCATGTATCTCACTGTTCGCATGTCGCCCCGAGCTCTTGACGAAGTACTCAGCCATTCGTGCGGCTAGGTTGATTGGTGCTTTGTCAACCAACGCATATAGAAAAAGCAAGTCAGGTGTGGGACAGTTACCGAGACTGTCCATGCGACCGCATATCGAATGGCTGAATACATGGTGCATCACTCGCACCAGAGGGTCTCGGAGTCGCGAGGCCTTTGACATCCTCGGGTTGTAGGGCTCCCCAATAGCGTTTTTTGTCCAGAATGCATCCCGCGCTGCATCATTAGGGAAGTTGAACTGATCGTTGAAGACGTCGGGATCATCCATGTCGTCCCGAGTATAAATCCCTAGCCTCCGTCCCAAACGACCAACCGACCATGTATGCCATCGTCTACATAACCTGAAGGTTACCCGCTCCCTGTAGCGGAAATCAGGCTGTGTATGTGCAACCGACCTTTCATACGCATACGATGCGAAGAATTCAATTGTCAACTCCCGGTAAACGGGTCGGTTGCAAGCGACCAGATTTGCTAGTGGCCGACTCATCATGTCGTCCAGTCGATCATACTGGTTGAGTTCACGCATAACTTCCCAATCTAACCATCGGGGGACTCCAAACTGCCCCCGTCTCGCCCACAATGCATCGCGCTTCGGTATGCACAAAGCTTCTTTCTCAATATTGGGGTCAAACTGTAGGAAGGGATGGTTCATCTGTAATGGGGAACATTGTTAGAAAGACAGAAACAGGAGAGAAATGAATTGAAAACAACTGAGCAGCAAATTATGAAGAAATTGTCTAACTGAACTGGGCGAATGGCACGGTCGTTCTTCGAGACGCACGGTCGTGCGTCTCCGAGAACTAACACACCAAGCCCAGAAGATATCGTGAACAAGACGGCGAGGCACGCCCGTTCCACACGAGGAACGACCGTGCGACTCCGTGTCTGCAGATTTTCGACCCCTGTACTTAGAACAACCAGATTTTTGCAAAATTTCAACAAGTATTTGGCCAACAGGGGTCTGAAAGTCAACCGGGTGTTCACGATACTTCGATTCAACAAGGGTTAGGGTTTCGATTTGTTTATGAAGAGAACCCTAAAAATTCCTTGAAGAATCGGAAGAAATCTAACCTAGAAAGCAAGAAAACAAGAAATCTACAACTAGGAACGTACCGTGCGAAGAAGGGTGTTAGATCGTGCGAAAAACCGTGCGATATGATGAAGAATCGCTCTGGAACGGCCTGCAGCAACTAGGGTTCGCGAATGAGGGAGTTTGCAGCAGATGAGGGTATATATAATATGCAAAATGACAAAATTGCCCTCAGCCTGACGCACGGTCGTTCGACCTATGGCACGGTCGTGCATCACCGACGTCGCTCAAACCCAGCAGCTTCTTCTCGGAAATGCACCGAGGGTGCGACTAACCGTTCCGGATTGCTTGGAATCGCACGGTCGTGCGACCCGAGGAACGGTCGTGCATCAGGTGCAGATACAGAATTTTCCGCAGAAGCTATTTCCAGCAGCTGTTTCGGCCATTTTTCGCCATTTTTTCGACACACCAACTGTTCTAACAATATTGCAATACAGAACCTTCACCCGGTACGTATGGAAACTAAACAAACTAACGTAAACTACCTAACTAACCTAAATTACGCTAAAACTACAAAAATACAAAAAAGGACTATTTTACCCTTATAGCGCCAAAGACGCTCCTGCTGCATTTTTGTCGGCGAGTCAGCAGCGTAGACTCATGCTAAATTTTTGTCGACGAGTCGATAGCAAGACTCAAAGCTAAAACTAGAAAAACTACTAAAAAGACTAAATTACCCCTAAAGCGCAAAATACGCTCTTGCTAAATTTTTGATCCGCGAGTCAGTAGCGTAGACTCTCTCCTCCCCACACTTATGATGTGTGCGGGGTTTGGAGTTCAATCACCTCCACCGCCGATTCTATCGGCCCGGCAACGTACAACTTCAACCGGTGACCATTTACCTTAAATGTAACGCCATCCGCGTTCTCTACTGCAACAGTACCATACGGAAATACTTCCTTAACCGTGTATGGTCCTGTCCAGCGTGAATGAAGCTTCCCAGGAAATAAGCGCAGCCTTGAATTGTACAGAAGAACAAGATCACCCGCTTGGAATTCTTTATGGTCCTTCAAGCGTCTGTCGTGAAGTTTCTTCGTGCGCTCTTTGTAGAGTACGGAGCTCTCATAGGCTTGGTGCCGCAATTCTTCCAATTCATGAATTTGGAGAAACCGGGCTTCACCTCCGGTTTTTAGGTCCAAATTCGCGGTTTTCAAAGCCCACATAGCCTTGTGCTCCAACTCCACCGGTAAATGGCATGCCTTTCCGTATACCAACCTAAAGGGGGTGGTCCCTATAGGGGTCTTATAAGCTGTACGGAATGCCCATAATGCCTCATCGAGTTTGTCCGACCACTCCTTGCGGTTCGCTCCAACAGACCGCTCAAGGACGCGCTTAAGCCCACGGTTCGTGACCTCCACCTGCCCGCTTGTCTGCAGATGATAGGGCGTGGACAAACGGTGATGCACACCGTATCGGGACAAAGCCTTTTCAAGCTGTGTATTACAAAAATGAGTCCCTCGGTCACTAATGAGCGCTTTCGGAGCGCCAAATCGGGTGAACAAACTCTTAAGAAACTTCACAACTACTCTGGCGTCATTAGTGGGTAAGGCTTGCGCCTCCGCCCACTTTGATACATAGTCAACAGCCACGAGTATGTACTTGTTTCCACGTGAGGGGGGGAATGGTCCCATGAAGTCTATCCCCCAAACATCAAAGACTTCACAAACCTGTATCCAGTTCTGGGGCATTTCGTCACGTGCCGATATGTTCGTCGCCCTCTGACAAGCATCGCACGCTTTCACCCAACTCTGCGCGTCACGGAAAATGGTCGGCCAGTAAAACCCGGAATCCAACACCTTCTTCGCGGTGAGGTTGGCTCCGTGGTGGCCTCCGGTAGGTCCCTCATGACACTGGCGCAGAATGTCGGTCGCCTCTGCCCCTGATACACATCTCCTAATCACCTGATCAGCACCCACCTTGAACAAGAAAGGGTCGTCCCATATGTAGTGCTTGAGATCC
The DNA here is from genome assembly GCA_030545235.1 of Helianthus tuberosus. Lineage (NCBI taxonomy): Eukaryota > Viridiplantae > Streptophyta > Magnoliopsida > Asterales > Asteraceae > Helianthus > Helianthus tuberosus. The sequence continues at coordinate 154,339,364 of CM060393.1, forward strand.
GAAAAGAATTTCCTCTTTTGCTGGTGAGTCAATCCTTTAATCAAAATCCCGCAAGCAAGATAGTTCGCAAAGTCGGCGAACCATGGCGACTCAACGCATATCTCAACAACCATCAAAGACTCATGTGGGAATTTGTCATTGATTGAATCCCAACGTGAGTCCTAGATGTCTCCGTGCTCTAAACGAGATAGATGGTCCGCCGCTACATTCAAGGCACCCTTTTTATCTTGTATCTCAATATCAAACTCTTGCAGCAACAGGATCCATCTGATTAGACGCGGTTTTGCGTCCTGTTTGCTGAAGAGGTATCTAATGGCTGCATGATCAGTGTATACAACGGTTTTCGAAAGCACTAAATACGATCTAAATTTATCGAATGCGAAAACGACCGCCAAGAGCTCTTTTTCAGTCGTGGTGTAATGCTCTTGAGCGTCGTGAAGAGTTTTGCTCGCATAATAGATCGGATGGAAGTGCTTTTCCTTCTTTTGACCCAGAACAGCCCCTATAGCGTAATCACTCGCGTCGCACATGATTTCAAACGGCAAACTCCAGTCCGGTGCGACTAAAATAGGGGCCTCAATCAACTTTTGCTTGAGGAGGTCAAAAACCCTCAAGCAATCATCTCCAAACACGAACGGAGCATCTTTCTCTAACAAACGAGTCATGGGTCTGGCGATTTTTGAAAAATCTTTGATGAATCGCCGATAGAACCCGGCATGACCGAGAAAGCTCCGTATAGCTCGAACAGAGGTGGGGGGCGGAAGTCGTGAAATAACGTCGACTTTAGCTGGATCGACTTCCATGCCCGTGTGAGAAATTTTGTGTCCCAGAACTATGCCCTCCTTCACCATGAAGTGGCATTTCTCCCAGTTCAGGACCAGATTAGTCTCCTCACACCTCTTCAACATTCTTTTCAAATTTTCCAGACATTGATCAAAGGAATCCCCAAATACCGAAAAATCGTCCATGAACACCTCCATGGAATCCTCAATCATGTCGTGGAAAATGGCGACCATACATCGCTGGAAAGTAGCCGGCGCATTACACAGCCCCAAACGGCATACGCCGGTAGGCGAATGTACCGAAAGGACAGGTAAATGTGGTCTTCTCCTAGTCCTCAGGAGCGATAGGAATTTGAAAATAACCAGAGAAGCCATCCAGAAAACAATAATATAAGTTCCCTGACAGACGCTCCAACATTTGATCAATGAATGGAAGCGGGAAGTGGTCCTTGCGGGTGGCGTCGTTGAGTTTGCGATAATCAATGCAAACCCGCCATCCAGTGACCGTCCTGGTTGGAATGAGCTCATTCCTATCGTTCGTGACCACAGTCATGCCCCCCTTTTTGGGCACTACCTGCACAGGACTGACCCAAACAGAGTCGGAAATGGGATAGATCATACCAGCATCTAACAACTTAATCACTTCCTTTTTAACGAGCTCTTGCATGTTCGGGTTCAGTCGCCTCTGGTGCTGCGCACACGGCTTGAACTGATCCTCCATAAGAATTTTATGTGTACAGAAGGAGGGATTTATTCCTTTTATGTCCATGATTTTCCAGGCGATTGCTTTCTTATGAAGTTTCAACACATTAAGCTGTCTGCTCTTCTCCTCTCCCGCCAAACCAGATGAAATAATGACAGGCAAATGACGCTCCTCATCAAGAAATGCGTACTCCAGGTGCGGTGGGAGCTCTTTAAGCTCCAAGGTAGGAGGATCTTCCACTGAAGGCTTCGACTTCACTTGACTTTCGCGATCAATATCTGAGAATCGATCCGGACTCTGGGGACCAACATCACCAATCTGATAGACTGGCTGCTCTAAATAGTGGCCCTCCTGCGTAATGCCATCTAAGTCCCCACACAACAGATGTGTGTCCGAATCTATCTCCTCGATCGTACCCTGGAAATGCGTGCTCACATAAGTGTCGACGATGTCAACATAATAGAGCGTGTCGTCCTGACTCTGAGGATGCTGCATAGAACGTTTAATGTCAAACGTCACATGCTCATCATCTACTCGGAGTGTGATCTGGCCCGCCGCCACGTCCACAATCGTCCGGGCGGTATTCAGAAACGGGCGTCCAAGTATCAGAGGCACTCTCGAGTCCTCATCCATGTCCAGGATAACAAAATCCACGGGAAATACAAACTTGTCAATCTTAACAAGCATATTCTCTACAAACCCGCGTGGATACTTGACAGAACGATCCGCAAGTCGAATACTCATCCTCGTAGGTGACGGCTCACCTAGATCCAACTTTGTAAAAACCTTATAGGGCATAAGGTTTATACTCGCTCCTAGATCTGCTAACGCATTACTGACAGACAGATTGCCAATGAGGCAAGGAAGCGTGAAACTGCCTGGATCGCCCATTTTTGTAGGCAGGCGATTCTGGAGAATAGCAGAGCAGCTTTCATTCATAACCACACAAGACATGTCCTCGAGTTTTTGTTTGTTTGAGAGGATGTCTTTCAGAAACTTGGCATATTTTGGCATCTGTGCCAAAGCTTCAACAAACGGTATGTTTATATGCAATTGCTTAAACATCTCAAGAAACTTACCGTTTTGTTCTTCAGTCTTCTGCTTCCTCAACCTTCCTGGATAGGGCACTGGAGGCTTGTAACCTGTGACCGGCTCCTGGACTTGTGCTGTACTTGCTGGGCGTAGCCTGGCATGCACCTCATCCGGTGTGTCGGTCGGGACCGCTTCAGTGATCGGTGGTGAGTCCGATATGACGGGTCCGGTAGGTTTTCCACTCCTGGTCATCACCGCATTCACATCTCTGTGCGGGCCCGGGTTTGTCTCAGTATTGCCCGGGAGACCACCCTGGGGTCTCTTTGACATCATCTGTGCCAGCTGACCAACCTGATTCTCTATGTTCTGAATCGAGGCCTTGTGGCTCCTCATTTCTCCCTCATGAGAGAGAAAACGATCCTCGCTCTGCTGATAGCGTTTTGCAGCTAACTGATTCGCGCTCGAGGAGCTAGTAAGAAGCTGGGCCATCATATCCTCCAGCTTCGAACTAGACTGAGGGGCCTGCTGCTGGGAACTACTCCCAGAGCTCTGATTCTGATGCGGGTATGAACGCTGCTGGTAGGATTGGTTGTACTGCTGGAACTGCTGACCCTGACCCTGTTGCACTGGAGCGCGCGGAGTGAATCCCAAAGGATTTTGATTGCCTGTGTTCGCACGCTACCCAAAATTTGGGTGATTTCTCCAACCGGGATTATAGGTGCTACTGTAAGGGTTGTTCTGCGGCCTAACTTGATTACTCACAAAATCTACCTCTTCGTGGCCCTCGTATCCGACTCCCTGAAAACATGCCCCAGGCTCGTGTGACACTCCACACTGGTCACAACCCGAGCCCGCATGCGCAATCATCTAGGACCTGTCGAATCTCGATGCGAGAGCCGAGATTTGTGCAGTAATGGCCGTATAGTCGTCTACAACATGCACTCCTGCGCGGGATCCTGGTGATGATGATGTAGCCCGACTTCTATCTCCTTCGCGGCGAGAGCTAGACTTCAACGCAGCCTTTTCAATGATATCGTAAGCCTCATTGGGCGTCTTTGTCCCCAAATCGCCTCCTGAATTCATATCTAATCGCTCCTGCGTATTGTAGCTAATCCCCTGATAGAATGTCAAGACTAGCTGTCTCTTGGTGAAGCCATGATGTGGAACATCAAGTAACAGATCCTTGAATCTCTCCCAAGCTGCATGCAACGACTCTCCCTCATCCTGACGAAAGGTCACCACTCGGTTCCTTAACTTGGTTGTCTTCTCGGGTGGAAAGTACTTTTTCATAAATAGCTCCGCCAACCCATTCCAGGTCCTGATGGACCCAGCTGGCAGTGACATAAGCCACGCTCTGGCTTTGTCACGCAGTGAGAAAGGGAATAACCTTAACCGAACGGCATCCTCCGAAACATCTCTCATCTTAAACGTGGAACACACTTCGAGAAAAGCCGCAATATGTCGTCCGGGATCCTCATGTTCGCGTCCGTCGAACTGCACCGAATTCTGCACCATATTAATTATACTAGATTTAATTTCAAAATTAGGTGCATCTATAGTAGGTCTAAGGATACACGGCTCCAGGCCTGTCGCTCCAGGCTGATTAGACTCATTCAACGGTCGCTCATCGTCTGCCATGATTATGTTTCCTCCTGAGCCCTCGGCTTCAGCAGGTACCACCGACTCCGGCCCACCACTGGCGAGCAGTAGCCCAACCGCCCGACCTTTCGCGCGTAGACGTCTTCTAAGATCACGTTCGGGCTCGTCTGACGGTTCAACAAGTTCTGGAGCGGGGGTCGAGAACATTAACCTGCAAACGAAAATTTGACACGGTGAATAATTTATTAATTAAATAATGCTATTTTTTTTCAGCTGAATAGAAGCAGAATATTATTAAAGATGGGCTAAAAATTTTATAAAAATCCGAAAATAGGCCCGAAATTTTATAAAAATCAACACAATAAAAATAATCGAATCAGCTAAAGTAAAAATGGATACCCGAAGCCGAAAAATCAAAGAATAAACAAATAAATAAATCCGGATTGAATAAATAAATGGAACAAAAATTTACAAGCGCACCAAAAATGACTTGGAAAACGAATAAAAGAAATAAAAACAAGAAATATTAACAAATAAATAAACAAATAAATAATCAAGAAATTATACACAAATATTAACAAGTATATACACCGATAACCAAATGACTCGGGTCGTTCCTAAAACTCGCCAGTTCCCCGGCAACGGCGCCAAAAACTTGACGTGTGCGTATATATACATAATTTTGCAATGAATTTACACACGATTTGGTTTTAAATTTATAAAAGTGATAATTACTTTTACATCAAAACACACACGAAAGAGGCAAGTGTACCCCGTCATATATGTAATAAAGTATCGGTAAGAACCAAGTATCGATCCAAGGAAATGGGCGGAGAAATAGTACTAGACCTTTGTCACTAAACTACCGGTAAAAACATAGGTTTGGTTGATTTAACTAAACTAAAGTAAGCATAAATAAAATACATAATAAAAACATAATAAAATATAGATAAAAAGCCTTGCTAAATACACAACCACAGCATGTCAACTAAGTCAGTTTTGGCACTAGAAGCATTCGGTCAATTTTCCAATTTAAGACAATTAGTATCCCTTTCGGGAATCCTAACATGACAATCATTCGGAAAGCTAAAACGATAAACACACTTTAACCACCTAAAATTGTTCTTTAACGTGCAATTGATAAATGTCTATGAAAATCTCTTAAAAATAAGCTAGTCATCCGTTAGGAGTTTTCTAACCGCACTTAATCAAGGAAAGAGACACCGATAAACACAACGCAACCACCGAGACAAGCATAAACTAGATTAAATCACAACCAAGTTCATTTTACAAATCTTGCACAATAATTCACCAAGATAGCAATTTTGGCCTAAACTACTAACTAAGCTAACAAATCATGGCAAGAATTTATAACGACACCATCTAACTCGTTAAGGCCCTTACGTGACGGCAAGCTCTCTTGATTAACAATAATTACATTTTATTAAATCACTAACCATTTCTAGTATCATGATGCATACATTTAAACCAAGTTAAACTAGTTAACCAAATTCAAAGTTTACTAATACAAGATTAATTAAGCTTCATTTTTCAACTATCTTAACTAACCAAGCACCAATCATCCAACACAATTACTTATAATCAAGAAATCAATATCAATAACAAGGTTGCAAACTAATCATCAAAGATTAACATAGAAAATACTTCAAGTGTCATTACAAACAAAGCTTAACATACTAATGGCAATAATCTAGCAAGGGATTGTTTGTGTTTTTGCCCAAAGGCTACAATAATACATAAACAATAATCTAAGTACTTGAAAGATTAACAAAAACATGGAAAGATTAGAAAATCAAACCATAAACAAGTACTAGACTAAGGATCCGGGTAGTAATCGAGCTAAACGGGACAATGTGGCTTGATTCCGGGTGAAAACTAATGCCTCCGGAGCCTGAAAATCGCCTGTGAAGCTCTCCAAAAATCCAGAATATCGAACAGAATGTTTCTGTTCTGTTTTTATAATTTTCGCTGTCGCACGGTCGTTCTCCATATGGCACGACCGTGCACTTTAAGCAATTATTGGGGATGGGTCACCATACTGCATACGTCATCAGATCTTTGACCGGATACGATATCGCACGACCGTTCTTCGTGTGGAACGGTCGTTCAGTTCTGAGGTCTTGTTGCACGCCGAGTTGCACTGGTCGTTCATCACCGAGACACTGTTGGTTCATCGGATACGCACGGTCGTTCCTCAGATGGAACGTCCGTTCTTCACCGAGCCGCCTTGTTTTCCTAGAACGCCAGTCGCACCTCTCGTTCATTTCCGGGTTGATCAACTTTGTCGGAGATGCACGACCGTGCATCAGGTGGAACGGTCGTTCCACACGCCCAGGTCAGTTTTCTTAACAGAATCTTCGCAGCTTTGTCGTTTTGTCCGGAAAGTCCTCGTTTTTGCTATCATCTTGTCTGGAATGCAGTTTTAGGCCTGTAAACATAAATGTAGATAAATAAGTATCCGAATGACGGTTTTACGGCCAAAAACGCATAAAATAGGGGTAAAACGGGGGACTAAAATATGTGTAAATTAACGAATATCAGTATCGCGCTTAGGTCCGGAACGAGCGTCAAAACGTAAGTCGTCGTAAATATATAATTTTTTATATTTTTAGTCGAAATTGTACGTAACGCGCGTAGGTCCGTATCGAGCGTCGAAACCTAAGTCGTCGTAGATATATAGTATTTATAATTTTAGTCGAAATCATCCGTATCGCGCGTAGGTCCGTGACTTGCGTCGAAACATAAGTCATCGTAAATATATAGTTTTTTTATATTTTTAGTCGAAATCGTCCGTAACGCGCGTAGGTCCGTAACGAGCGTCGAAACCTAAGACGTCGTAAATATATAATATTTATATTATATAGTCAAATTCGTTCGTAACGCGCTTAGGTCCGTAACGAGCGTCGAAACGTAAGTCGTCGTAAATATATAATTTTTATATTTTTAGATAATCCTTATCTAGCGTTCGATGAGAGGAGCGAAGCTTTTCACAGATGTGAAAAGTTTCGTGTACGATCAGTTTTCGACTCCGTAACGATTGCGTATCGACACGTGTGACGTGCGGAATCCGTACATGTGCGTCGACCGAACATGAGAACGTAATCTAAATGTGATTCTATTGAATATTCGACAAGTTCAAGCACCACGAATCACCTTTGCAACTTTCTCTCTCTAACCTTCAAAGCTCCAAAGTCACCAAAATGTCAAAAGTTGTAAACTCTAACCCTAAGGGTTCTATTTATAGGCCAAGGCTTTTAATGAGAGATCTCATTAATTACAGAATTGCCACCTTGCCTTTTCCTACATATTACAATATAAAGTCTAAAATTAATCTGTTTCTGCTACGATCTGTCTTGACGAAGGCGATAGACATAAATGCACCAACAGACTCCCCCTTGGATATTGCCGCAGTCAATCTCGTAGCGTCTTGTCTTTATCTCTCTCTGAGTCTTCTTGAAGGTTTAACATCTTCAGCAATATAGACTCCTTTTTGCTTGAACAGAATCCCCGTGGATCTGTCTTCAGCTTCAGCTCCCCCTTTCGGTAGACTCTTCCTTCAGGCTCCCCCTTTCGTTAAGCTTCCGTGCTTTTGGGATCGACACCTGGCTTTCCGGATACAAGCCCCCCTTGCGTTGAGCTCGTCTTCAGACTACCCCTTAGACTTGGCTATCAGGATCGTAATCTGGTACAACATCTGCAATTACTCAAACATTTATAAGTAAAAAACATTTTGAATATCCAGGATTGATGGCTTGGCTCTTAAAAACTTTTGAATCAAGAACCTGGCACTAAAATATAATAATATGAATATATCCAGGAATACTTGACCTACTCCCCTATCAAATTGCTTTAAAGATTTGACGATTTAAGCAACCAAGATCGAAATCTAGCACTTTACAACATATTTTCACAGTTTAAGAATCCAAAACCTTCACGATTTATCATCCAAGTCCAAATTAATGACCTTGGAGATTTCACAAACTGTTTTGATTTTTGAATTTAACACTACAAGTTTCAACTTAATGAACTTGTTTTATTTTCAGAAATACGTTCAGCATACTTAAATTTTGAAACTCAGCTTACAAACATCGGTTGTCGAAAATAAAGTGAATTCAAAATCTTTTTGTATTCTTCTGAAAACATAAAGCAGTAAAGAAATATTTACAAATATATTTACAGACAATATTTTTTGTTTGAGTTCGCATCAGAGGATCATATCAGTTTATGACAAATCACTAGCACCGTTGAGCTTTTAACACTTTAAGTTCTAAACGATTCACTTAGATTGTCAGTATACTGATCCACTTAAATTCTCACACAAAGTTCAATCGATTCGAGATACGAGATTAGTGTTTTAAGAACTTAAACTTATTCATGTGTCCCACCTCAGAATATACTCCTGTATCAAGATTCCCTAGATTCAGTCTTACATCTGAGTATGCCAATTTGATATATGTATTCAGGGTTAGTGCGAGACATTGAGAGCTCAGGTATGAACTTCCGTTCAGTCAAAGAGATGAAGGCTCATCTTTAGGGTAAGCTTTTGAAGCGCGTAAAGTATTATACGAGGTCTAGGCCATTGCTTCCGCAATATCAGAAGAACAGGTATAATACCCCAGATATCAACTAGTATAAAGACCTAGTATCTCAGAATCAGGCAATCTCTCAAACAAGATTTCGGGGGTTACCCATATATCCTAGAGATGTTCCCCACAAGATACGCAAGTATTTGATATTTAGGTTTATATCTCGAAAACAATCTACTAAGCGTGTAAAAACCTACTGCCATATCATCAGTGAGACCGTTTATCACATTAAACATTCCATTTCTTTAGGGTACTGTGATTGTTCACTTGATGCACTATCATTTCCTCTTTTTACACAAAACTCATTTTTGAATTTTATCATGTTTTTGGCTTTTTCAAATTTTCTAATGTTTTTGTATTTTTTGAAATTTTTACTCCTCCTAAAATGCAAAACAATTAAAGAAAATTTGACAAACCGATGTAGATAGCTTTGTCTCGCCATCCATTTTCTGCTTTACATGCTCTGTTTTGCAGAAAATATACCCCCATGATTTACAACACATTGATATTTTACAGTTTGAAAACCGTTTTTCAATCTTGTGAAATTAATCATGTTTGTTCCGCCGTGAGGGTTTCAGCATTATCAAGTAACATATTTTGAAAATTTTTGATTTTTCAATTTTTCAATTTTTAGGGTTTTTAAATATGGTTTATTTATATACAGATAACAAACTCCTTGATTCAGTTGCAGGGTTCAGCAGCCTTCTCCTCGTGTGCTAGGCTGCTCCGACACTCCTTTATCTGACATTCAGATTTCTTCGGAAGCACCTGCACATTCAAACTATTCAATTACTTGAACAAGTTAGCCCAGGCCTGTTTGACCTTAGGCATTTCAACAAAATATGATTCATTCAACTTCGGAAATGTGACAACTGTCAAAAATCCAGGTATCCGTACAATTAATTAATCATGATTAGTGCTTAATGACTGTGCTGAATTGCAATTAACTACTTTCTGATTTCTGTTTAATACATGCATGTGCATCACATATTGTTTAATGTCATATCGTTACGGCATGAAAGCTTTATTGCCTCAAATGATACCTTAAGTACAGTTAAGCATAGTTATCTGATAAATCAGGAAAATGCTGACAGAACTCAGCACATAGACAAACAGTGCATTTAGACACAGAATGAGCCAAAAATTAAGTATGACTCTAGTATAGTGTGTAGGAAAGTAAGGATCATAAAACTGCCTTCCTAGAGATAGTTTAAGTGCCGGAAAGTGACTAAAACTCACCCAAGGTGCCGAATTCAGCAAAATTCAGCAAAAATCAGCAAATTAACACACTAATATTATGCAGAAAAATGGTAAAATGGTCCTAAATACTTTCCTAAGTGTCGGGAATCAAAAGTGTCACAAAAAGATATATTAAGCACCCTAAACTGCAAAGTTTAGCACTTTAACGAACCAGTAACCAACCGAACAACCGGAAACTACCAGAAACATCAAATTTACACTAGAAGCACTGTTTTAACATTACCAAGCTAGTTATGATCCCCGAACACCATAACACCCCATAAAAATATCTAATAACTACATCCTAACTAATACTTGGATTTTAACCTAATAACTAACTAATTGGTTGGAACCTAGTCTACTACCCCCCCCACCTATGACCGTCCAACATGGTGGCCCCACCAAAGATTTTATTTGATTATTTAATAGATCTTGATACCACTTTCCTAAACATAATATCTAATGGAAGATTTTGTGAAATGGATTATAAGAAGGACTTTAGGGCTCATGACTCCTCATAATTCACAACCTACTTCACACCACAACTTCTTCTTCCTCCTCCCATAAGCTCACGGCCAAGAACCCTCCACACCCATCCATCATTTTCAATCATCTCCCACCCATTCTACATGTATACAAAGGTGTAAGAAGCTAAGTTAGGAAGCTTGGAGCCCTCGGAAGTTCAAGGACCTTCACCGTTTGCTTTTATCCACTTGTTTTCTACCCTTGATCATCCCTAGCCTTGTGCTAGTGGTAAGAACCTTGATCTTGTTATTTTACTTCTATTTTAAGTGGTTAAAGAAGAATCATAATAAAAAACTTGAAGAACACTAAAGAACATAAGAAGTAAACATGAACATAAGCTTATTTAATGAAGTAATCTTAATGAATATGAGTTGTTATGCTTGTTGATCATTGATTGTTTGTAGAAATGATGTTGATCATCATAAGATCTTGCTAGATCATGATTAAAAACATAATCTAGCAAGATGAGAAAGTAGAAATGTTGTAGGATGATGGATCATCCACACATGAATCATGAACTTGAAAGAATACTTAGATTTCTTGAAAAATATTGATCAAAGTAAGTTGTTAATCATGTAGATCTAAAGATTTATGAATGATCTTTCAAAGAAACCAAGTTAAAAATATAAGTTTTGTTAAAACTTGGTTCTTACATAAACAAACTCTATTTTTAGTGGTTAAACAAGTGTAGAAACACTTGTGTAACAAGAAGATTTCATAAAGAAACATTTTTAGAAAATATGATTTGAAGTTGTAAACATCTAACTTCTTTAAAAATGAAGTTTTTAAAGAACTAATCACATTTTAAAGGGTAACAAGACTTACCAAGAACACTAGTAAGTTACTACAAATTTTTACAAATATTCAAGTTCATGAAGTAGTAGAAAATGCATGATTTGGCAAAATTGGCAAGTAAAGGTTGTTAGTTGATGATTGTGAATTGATTGTGATGATTTTTACAAAAGAAAATGATATGCTTGAATGCATGGAAACCTCCATTTTTAGGGGAAACTATGGCAAAAATTTTCAAAAAAAAAAAAATCTAAACACTTAGAAAAATGTTTATTTACCTACACTTACAAGTGTATTTTAAACCATGAGTTTCCTAACAAAAACTTTTCCATAAATTTTGATACAAAAATACAAATATTGGAGGTTAGTTTTCATAAATAAAAGTGACTAAATATGTATTTAGGAAATTTATATTTAGAAGGCACCATGTGTGTGATTATTTGTATATTTTGTGTATTAGTTATATTATTTTAGGACATGAAGTAATATAACACATCAAAATACCAAGAATCACAATCCAAAATAATACCAAAATTCCAAAGAATAAACACACACATTTACACAAAAATATTGGAGAACCGAACTATGGAATAAGACTTACAAAAATATTCCGGAATTTATTCAAAAAGTGTATTTTGGTAAATAATATTTTGGACACCAAAGAAGTAAAAATATGAAATATATATTTTTCTTGAAGTTTTTAGAAAATATATTATTTTTTTAAGAAAAATATATTTTCTTGCACAAACATGAAACACAATATTTATGGATGAAAGATACATTTTCTCAAACAAATATGAAGTATGTCATTTTTGGGAAAAATGAGTTTGTATATATATTTTCCAAGTGAGACTTGAAAATATATTAATTTCTGAACTTATGAGGAAATACAAATATTGTTGCCAAAGAAAGATTATAAATAATTTTTCTAAGTAATATTCCTTAAAATATATATTTTGGGAAATGTATATTGAATCTTTATTAAAGATAATATTCCGGAATAATTAATATGAAATTAAGTATAAAGAATACTTAATGAATGCAATAAAATACGTATTCTCGTACGTATAAATTCACACCGGAATACGACCCTAATACATGGCAAAATATACAAGTATAAGATACCCCATCCTTGGGAAGGAAATACAAATATAAATACTTGGGAAGTATTAAGTTAATATATATTGTTTTAACAATTATTCCAAAATTTAATAAATATAATTGAAGTTAAAATATTAATTATTTTAACAAATAATTATAAACTTGGAATAATATCAAAGACACAAAAGAATCGTAACTCAAAGACAATAATACTAAGCCAAGGCACGGCCCGTTCGTCTAATAGACATTAGTACGTTGTAGGTAGTCGTGTTTATCCAAAGAAGCTTGAGTTACGGTGATCGAAGACGCAAACCTGTGAGTTCATGTTCCCCCTTTTCTTTAACTGTTCTCGGTTTTATAACTTCGGGGGTGAAATACATGTTTCAAACTGTTTACAAACATTGTTAATTGGTATGGTTAGCTAAGGAAGGGTACTTCTAGATCATGTGAGTGGGTAGGTGCACTCTTAAGACCATTAATCCTCGTTGTAGGACCGAGGGACATGAGTGATAGATCTATTTGGGTGTAGCGAGCCCCACCCATGAGTCCGTCATGTGGATCATGTGGTGACTATGTCTTACAGCCGGAGGCCCGGTGCAAAGTCTGCTAGGTTTGAGCTTGCCTGCGTCACGTCACAAATATTAATGTATTAGCTACACATTAATTGATCTGTTTACTTGTTGCTTTCATACCAGGTTTTTCAAGTACATACAAATATACTTACAAATGTTTCAAAAGTTTATTCACAAACACACACATGAACTCGCTCAACTTTTGTTGATGTTTTCAAACTGCATGTATTTCAGGAAACTAAGTATGGATCTGGCGGGCGTTAAAGTTTCAAGTGTTGTCTGGAATAAAAGATGTCATCCGGTGTCGAATGGTTTAGAGTGTGTATCCTATCCTGGATAGGATACATGTTTCAAAGCTTGGGTATCTTTAGTGTCTTTTGAAAAGTCCTTATGGAACTTAAAACCTGTTGGTGTTGTATTTTGAATACGAAGTCTGTGTTTTTGGGGTTAAAACAATGTTGTTGTAATGTTTCAAAAATTAAATCAATGGATGAACATCTTGGATTTATCATATAGTTGTTTGTTATGGTTGAATGCAATGATATTAAGCAAGTCACCCCAAATCACGCTTTCGCAGAAAGTCAGGGTGTGACAGTTTGGTATCAGAGCTTCGATTGTAGCGAACTAGGATTCCTTCTCGAGTCTAGACTACAATCATTATGGCTCCCACGAAAATATTTTTTTCAACATGTTTTCTTTGCATACACGAAACATCCAAATCCAAGAAACAAACATTTTTTTTAAAAGAAAATACACGAAACACATTTCATGGTCTATGTTTATGGTTCAGTCTGGGAGAGTGGGTGTTTCAGTCTGGGAGAGTGGGTGTTTCAGTCTGGGAGACTGGGTGTTTCAGTCTGAGAGACTGGGGGTTTCAATCTGGGAGACTGGGGGTTTCAATCTGGGAGACTGGGTGTTTCAGTCTGGGAGTCTGGGTGGTTCAGTCTAAGAGACTGGGTGGTTCAGTCTAAGAGACTGGGTGGTTCAGTTAGAGAGACTGGGTGGTTTAGTCTGGGAGACTAGGTGTTTCAGTCTGAGAGACTGGGTGGTTTAGTCTGGGAGACTGGGTGTTTCAGTCTGTGAGACTGGGTGGTTTAGCCTGGGAGACTAGGGGTCTGTTTGGTATGGCGTAATGGAATAGTCGGGTGAATGGAATGTAAGAGGTAATGGAATGGACGATGTAATGGAATGGTTCATTACCATTCCATGTCTTGTTTGGTTACCATGTGAGAATGAAATGAATCATTACTTTGTGTTGTTTGATAGGAAAGAATAGACGAAGGAATAAAATCGGTGATGAGTGACGGTAGTCGGTGTGGTGGGTGGTGATAGGTGGCAATGGTAACGATGGTCGGAGGTGGTGGCACTGGGTGACGGCGGTGGGTGGTGGCATGGGCAGAGGTAGGTGGCGGCGACGACAGTGGTGGTGGGTGACGGGGACGGTGGTGGTCGGTGGTGGAGGTGGGGGGCGACTGACGGCGAAGGCGGGGGTGGGTGGCAGCTGTGGCGCGGTGGTGTCGGGGGTGGTGGGTGGTGGCGAGTGACGGCGGGGGCAGAGGTGTGGTTGGTGGGTGACAGTTGGTAGCAGCGGAGGTGGGTGACGACTGGGGTGGAGGTGGGTGGTGGCGGGAGACAACTGGGATGGAGGTGGGTGGTGGTGGTGGCGGTGGAAGTGGGTGACGGCGGCGACGGTAGTCACGGCGGCTGTTATGGCAGTAGTGGTGTCGCCCGTGAGTAAGTTATTAAAACCAATACGAATAATAATAATAATGGTAAAATAATAATAATAGTAATAGTAATAGTAATAGTAATAGTAATAGTAATAGTAATAATAATAGTAATAATAATAATAATAATAATAATAATAATAATAATAATAATAATAATAATAATAATAATAATAATAATAATAATAATAATAATAATAATAATAATAATAATAATATATCTTTCCATTCCTTAAAGGAATGAAAAAAAACACCATCTTACCAAGGAATGAAAATTATTATATTTGGAAGGTTTACATTCCTTGTGGAATGCTCCATTCCATTACCACTTGACAACCAAACATGTTTCTTTTCATTCCAATAGAATGATCCATTCCATTCCGCCTTCTATTACTTCGTACCAAACGCTACCTAGGTGTTTCAGTCTGAGAGACTGGGTGGTTTAGTCTGGGAGACTAGGTGTTTCAGTCTGAGAGACTGGGTGGTTTAGTCTGGGAGACTGGGTAGTTCAGTCTGGGAGACTGGTTGGTTTAGTCTGGGAGACTAGGAGGGATACTTGATTACATGATTTCATTAGCTTTGATTGCATAATGATAGTAGTTAAATATGTGCATATATTGTGAATGTTTTGTTACAGACACTATGTCTTCACCTGATAACGGACCGCCCGATGACCATGATCCCATGGCAGTAGTCTCCGACAACGAGATTATGTCAGAGCCGGAGATCTTCACCTGAGATTCAGTGAGTGACCCAGAGATGATGTCCGACGGCGACTTGCAGCCGTTCGCGTTGCCCGACTTGGGAGATGATTTACCGACTTGTTATTTCCATTCCTGTCTATGATCATCTTATCATCGATCATCCCGATGGTGAGCATGTCATGGCACCGATCCTCGCTCCCGTTCCTTTAGTGGCCATTCCTCTCGAGGATTTGCCCTTTCGACGATTTGTTTGATGATGGCGTTGAATTGTTTGTTGATGATCCTCCTGTTGACGACCAGGGTGATGGAGAGATAGCTGAGGATGTCGTTGCTATTCTGCCTCCTGAGAATCCTGCCATTGAAGTATTCTCTGCTTCCATTTTACACTCGATTCCAGACTCCTTTGAGCCTGTGACATCTGCAGCCTTACAGACGGCCAGATTGCAGCTTTCTACTACTGACTCAGACAACGACACCACTATAACTGCTGCGCTATCACCTGCTTGAGATCCCATATCTTCACACTACCTAGAGCCTGCTCCTGAGCTAGCTTCTGTTCCTTTTGGACCAGCCTGATGTTACGCCTATTGATCTTGATCCGATTCCTGATCCTGACCATGTTTCTTTTGGTTTACCAGACATTGCACCCCTTATACCTGATCCAGTTCCTACATCTGTTGATCCTCCTTTTGATAGGCTATTAATTCCCCTGCCTACACCCGCTGAAGTTGCTCCTTTTCCCCTATGGAGACCGACGTCTATCGCACCGACATGCCTATCGTTTTTCCTTTAGGACATACCCGCACCATGTCCAGGGGAAGGTACTTCTGGTCAGCACCAACGCGACGTTCCCTTTGCTTCAGCAGCTTTTCCACAGATCCCCCAAGATGCACCGTTTGCTCCTTTCAGTTCTTCACCGCTGGAGGAGCCATTAAGGTAGTTCCCATCATGCACTATGAAGATTGTAGACCCCTACCATCCCTCACATTATGGAGGCTACACACGGAATGAGTTGCTCCTGTCACATCAGCTATAGTTGGAGGTTATGAGTCGCAGATGCACCGCGTCCCCCACCCTGTCTATGCTAGTATACTTTGATCCTCCACATACATAACTGCCTTATTTTACACCCTCACCTGCTGCTCTTACACCTTTCCCAGGTTTCGATGCTCGTTTCTTTGCTATCAAGCAGCAGATCAGTTACTTACTTTGATGTGTATACGAGCTCGAGGAGGAGCTCGCACATGTTAACAGTTTGTTTTTCTTCCCTTCTCCACCTCAGTCATCAGTATAATTGGCTTTTGGTTTTATACGGATTGCGTTACTTTGGGGTAAAGACACTACTAATGAGCCGAGATCGTGGAGACTGTTGAAGACTACTCTTGACCTCGAGATTTTGATGCACTAATAGACTTATTGGACAAGGGTAGGGTGACCCTGTGTCCCTTTTGATGTGATACATTTTGTAGGCAATGTGATTGTGGTCGGTAAATAATGAGAGCTTAGTCGTTATGTCTTCGCTAAGCACGTTGTTGATCTGCATGTGTGTGCTATAATTATGATGCTACGTGTTTGCTTGTTATGTTCTCATTAAATATGTTCCCATCTACATTTTTGTGTTATAATTGTGAGTTTATATGATTGCTTTCTATGACGATTGCTTATATACATATATATACACACCTCCTAGGTCTTATTCGTTAAGTAGAGGCTTATGTGCCTGTGTCCTTAATAAGACCTGACCTAGCCGATCTTCTTCTTAGAAGATGTCGATGCAAGGGAACATCGATACCAACAACCATCTGCCAACGACAGAGGCGGAATTACAAGAGCGCATCTCACAGGCCATCGCACAGCACGAGGCCCTTCGCTCTAAACGCGACGGAGGTACCTCAGGAAATAACCCATCCAACGGTAATGTTTAGTCACTTAAGACACATTACAAAACGTTCGGACATTTCCAAGTGTGCATCGCTAATGCCTTATGTGAATGATGTTGCTTATGTCGCAGACTGCACCTACAAGCAGTTCTTGAGCTGCAAGCCCCGAGATTTCGACGGCACTGGGGGTGCCATAGCTTTTGTGCGTTGGGTTGAGAAGACGGATTATGTTTTGCGATTAAGTAAATGCGCCCCCTGAGCATCAGGTCACGTACATAGCTGGACTGTTTCTGGATGGGGCTCTGTCATGGTGGAACCTTCAGGTTCAGACGTTGGGCGAGACTGCTGCGCATGCTTTGATGTGGGACGAACTGAAAGAGCTGATGCGTAAGAGATATTGCTCGAGGGCAAAAGTCCAGAAGATGGAGACTGAACTTTGGAACCTGAAAATGGAAGGTCCAAAGATAGCCGAGTACGTGCAGAGATTTCACGATTTATCGCAAGTTGTTCCATACCTGGTGGAACCAGAGTTTAAGAGGATCGAACGCTTTATCGGGGGATTGGCACCTCAGATTCTGAGCCTGGTGACAACATCTAAACCTCCAATAATCACCGATGCTATCGAATTAAGTGTGGCGCTCACTGAAGAAGCGCTTAGACTAGGAAAATTTTCCACCTCGGAGGAGAAAAAGGAGATTCCTGTGGAGCCATCTGGAGATAACAAGTGGAAGCTCGCAAATTCCAAGAAGGGTACTCGGGCGAATAACAAGAAGAAGGCCAAAAAGGGAAAAGAGTATATGGGACTCCTACCTAAGTGCGACAATTGTCTACGTTACCATGTCGGGCGATGTAAATATGGAAAATGTGATAACTGTGGCAAGAGGGGGCATCCCAAGGAGACTTGTAGGCATGGTACTGAACGTGGAAATGAAGGCCAAGATGGCAGCAAGAATCACGAAGGAAATGATGACAACAGCAACTATCAAGGCAGGACGAGTGACAAGCAAAAACGTGCTCAAGGTTGTTCTAACTGTGGAAGCAAAAAGCATTTATGAAAATACTGCCCTAAGAACACTCAGGTGCATGGATGAAAGCTCAACGCCAGAGCTAGGGAAGCATGCCGGGATCTAAACATGGTCATCGGTACGACCCATATTAGTCAACGTTATGCATCTGTGCTGTTAGGTACTGTTGCCAATTTTAGCTTCACATCTCTAGAGTTTAAGAGTATCCTTGGTTTAGTAGCAAGTAAGTTAGACATCCCTTATCCGATAGAACTAGCTAGTGAGAAGCTAGTAGAAGCTAGTGAAGTGATTTGAGGCTGTATGTTAGGGCAGGGAGAGCGTGGGTTTACTCTTGAACTGCTGCCAGTCGAGTTGGGAAGTTTCGACGTAGTAGTTGAAACGGAAGGGTTGTCGAGTAACCAAGCTGAGATCGTATGTCACAAGAAGATTTTTCCGCAGCCCGATGGCGAATGAAGAGACGATCTTGATATCGGAGGCCCTCATGATTGTGTTTGTTTGTAATATTTGAACAATAAGTGAATGTTAAACAGAGATCTAATGCAGCGGAATTGAAAACAAACTTTGTTAACACAATCAAAAGGAAAATAGTTTTTAGTAAACACATCTTTATCATTGAGTCGAATGATTACAATACAGAAATGATTACAGACATGCTTACATACTAAAACTCCCCCTCAGCATGATGCTCACTGGTTGATTGCTCAAGATGAAAGGATTGGAGGAGAAGAACTCACTCAGTCAATCAAATGTAACAGTACAGGGTACTGTTCCATTTATAGGCAAATCAAACCACTGAAGCATCTAAGCTGACGTCACCATGAAAATGACATCTAACAACCTAACAACCTTTAACCACTGTTCTTATACAAATACTGTTAGCTTAACCACTGATTCTATACAATACAAGTGACAAACTAAACTACTGCTTTCTCCTTCCATTATTGCATGCCAAGCACTGATGTTTGACTATCAGTGCTTTCCTCAAAGTTGATCAATCCTTGAGTGGGCAATTCTTTAATCAACAGCAGTACTTAGATAGCATCAGTAGATTGGACCAACAGTGTTTAATCTTTAACAGTCTTTAGGGCTTGATCAGCAGTTTGAAGGACACCAGTTGTTGTATACGGACAGTGGATAGAGGACATCAGATGTTATAAACACTTTCAAGGGGAAAGCCTGGTGTAAACTACTGCTTATTATGAATCCACTGTTGTGAACCAGTTTTGGCTCTAATTATCTGTTCCTCTGACAGGGTTCAATCCCAACAATCCCCCCTGGAACAGATAATGCCAAAACCCTTCATTATTCTGGATCTTTATTGTCTCATCAGAAGTTCCCTAACTTGTCCTTTAAATTGCAGTTTAAAATCCATAGAACTTGTATCATCCTCATCCCTACATAGTATAAGCTCAAGGAGATCTTGTAGATCTTCAACACCCAGGCCCAGTGCTTGTTCCCTTGATATGTGCTTTACTTCTCCATTGGATCTGATCAGTGTCAATACATGGGTCTTTTGATCAGACATCCATTTTAGTATTTTTGAACCCAATGGGTTTCTTGGGAGAGGTTATTTACAGATGAGTTGGGAGATTGTGGCCTTGTGAAAATTTGTTGAGCAGTACCCTGAGCTTTTGCTAGTTCAGAGTTTTCAGCTGACATTTGTTTGAAAGCCATTTTTATGATGTCATTTGCTGCAGCTATTTCTTCTGCAGTTTCTTTTTCAATCTGCTCTTGTCTCTTTCTTTGATCTAACTCAATGACTGAGACATCTGCTGATGTGAACAGTGGTTCAGAAGTATTGATCTGTTTTGGCTCTTTGTATTCAGGCTTCTGTGGTAAGCTAGGATCTGTCATCTTTCTTTTCCTTAGCCTTTCATAAGCCTCATCTGTGTATTGCCTTGTCCATTTTGCTATGGATTTGGAAGGTCCAACCTTTGCATCCACCAGCTCTTGTTTCTTCCTCTTGTATTCCAAGGTAAGTTCATCAATGGCCTTTTTGTATTTGCTCCAGTTTGGAGCTGTCCTTTTCTTACTTGGATCATTCTTGATCCTCTCAATTCTGTTTACCTCATGCTTTAGTGCAATTGTTAGTGCACAATGTCTAAAGCCTACGTCTTAAGTCTAGGTCATAATGTATAGGGTTCTTACTGTCAAATATGTAAAGTTAAGGGGTTTGAATATAATTTCGCTTGTAATGTGTCCTGTCTAATTCCGCACGGAATTTCTTTAAGTAATTCCGTTTGAAGTGGCTTGTCATGTATCATGCGGAATTAGAAGGCTATATATATGTGTGTTGTCTTTCTCATTTGGCACGGAATTACGAACAATGTCACGAAGTGCTGCCGAATTCCTGTTGTGTAATCAAGTTGGTATTTGAATGAGAAGACTGTTTTAAAGTGTATTCTCTGTTTTCTACTCCATTCTTCACTGATTCTACTCTGTTTGTTAGTTTCCGCCTTTCAAACAGTGTGTATTGCCTCTTATTGACTCACTTGGTCGGTAAAACGATCCTACAATTGGTATCAGAGCCAGTTATGAGCCAATACACTTGGATCAGTGCCTTTTTATACACTTTTTTGGACTTCTAGACAATTGAACAGACAAAATGGACTGATTTTCTAGTATTGTGTATAAAACCGTGTTTTAACAAACCCTTGAGTGTTTCAGATCAAAATTCGAAGTAAATGTGACAAAAATGGGCCAAACAAGTAATTTCCTTTGAAAAAGTTTTAGTAATTCTGCACGGAATTACTGTTTCCGCTTGAAAAATTCATTCAGTTTGGTTAATTTTGCACGGAAATACTAATATCGTTTCAAAATGGCACCTGTTTTCGTTTGAAGTGGCAATTTCATGTGAAAAGTAATATCGCTTGAAACTAATTTCGTGTGAAGGGTCTGATTCCGTTTGAAAGTCCATTATGTACGTAATTTCGTTTGAAGTCTAATCTCGTGTGAACATAATTTCGTTTGAAAAGTTCTGTTTTCAAAATTTGAAATTTTTTTTGGTAAACTGATTTCTTAAAATGGACAATCAAGATTTTTATAACTTCTTTGCCGGCGGTGGGATGACAGCAGCACAAAACCCAGCCAGTATAGTACAAAACGTCAATATGGAGAATGAGTTAGGGACAATGCAGAAACCACCTAAACTGATGAATATCGATGAGTATTCGGGTTGGTCTGGAAGGTTTAAGACATGGGTTCAAGCAAACCACTTTGAGTGCTGGATGAAGATCGAATCGAAATATGTTCTTCCTAAAGATGGTTTGGGTCTTGAGAAGTCTATTGGCAGTTTGACACAAGCTGAACAAGAAGATTTTAAGGCAGAAAAGAAGATGATGAGTATTCTTCAACAGGAAATTAAAGAGGATATCTTAGTGTTGTTGTAGCATGAGGATAATTTACAATCTATTTGGCAGTCGCTGCAAGTAAAGTTTCAAGGGAGTGTGTCCATGATCAAAAGCAAAAAGGCTTTGATAAAGAAACAATTTGACATCTTCACTGGTATGAAAGGTGAAACTACAAAACAATTGATTGAAAGATACTGCCATCTAGTTGTGGAGATGAAGAGATTGGAAATAACCAAAACTAATGAGGAGTGGATCGATAAATTGGCAGATGCATTTCCATACGATGAATGGGGTACTTATTTGCTGGTGATGAAGAACAATTCAGATTATGTTAATTTGAATCTTAGTGGTTTCATAGAGAAGATCGAAGCACATGAGTTAGAGTTAACAAAGATTAAACAGATGAATTCTGCAAATGTTCAACAGGATGTTTCACTATATTACAAAGGCAGTTCTCTGGCAACAACGAATCTAAGCCCGAAGATTCAAACAGCTTTCAGTGCAGATTCAACATCTGGTGCTTCGTTTAGTACTTCAAGCAACAACAAGCCTTCACCGTTTGCAAGTTATGAGCCAAATCCCAAGACATCAGAACAAACTCCACAAAGCTCTTCAAGCTCGAACAATCAGGGATATGTTTCTGGGATACAGTGTAACATTGCTGTTAACATCAAAAATGGATAAGAGTTTACAGAATCAGCTGCAAAGCAACACATTGCACTGTTAGCTTCCATTCTTGAGTCATATGAGAGTTTGGTAGCTGGGAGGATCGGTAATCCAGATATGAAAAAGGAGGATTACGACCAAATCAATCCAGAGGAGTTAGAATTGATTGATATCAAGTGGGGGATGGCTAGTTTGGTTAGAAGAGCCCAAAGGTTTATGGAAATTACGGGCCGAAACAGTTTGTCAGGTCCGGATCAAAAGCTTGGCTTTGATAAGTCTAAAGTGATTTGTTTCAGGTGTAAAGAGAAGGGTCATTTTAAGAGGGAGTGTCCGAATAGAGAGGTCAATAACCATCAGAATCCTTTTACCAACTATTACTACAGACAGGCGATCTATCACAAGACAAATCAACAACCTGTCGTTCAAAGACCTCAGATTGAAAATAAGCCAGAAAAAGCTCTTATTGTCAACCAAGATGATTAGAAGGTAGCTGAAGGGTTCAATTGGGACAAGTATATCCCGGGCAGTGAAGGTAGAGCAATGATGGCTGAGATTGTAGAGGTTTTGGAGAGTGTTGTTGAATCAGAGGTTGTTAGTGAAGATGTATCTGAAGAAAGTTCGGTTGATCTCGAAGAAATTGCTGCAGAAGTCTACTATTATCAGTCCAAACAGGAGGTTTTAGCTAGTTCTTTAAAATCAATTATGCCTCCTAATGTGTTTAATTCTTTTGCAGGTTATTTCAGTGAGCCAACAACAAGATCTTGCCCACAATATGATGTTAAGAAAGATTTGTTGAAGAGATAATTGATGTCTCAAAAGAAATGACTGAAGAAACACTGAAAGAGATTGCTGAGAAAGCCTTAATGGCAAAGCTGAAAGAGGTAGACATAGAATCTGTAAAACCAGAGTCTGTTGATACTGAGTCGGTCAAAACAGAGTTAGGTCAAAAGGAGTCTGACGAGAAATCCGAAAGTGAGGAGATCAAAACAGAAGGAGTGTCTGAGTCAGAGTCTGATAATGTCGGTAAACAGGATGTTGATTTTGAGCAAGAGGAAAATATTGTTGAAAAGATTGATTCAATCTCTGAAACTTCATGCAAAAACTGTTCAAAACCATGCATGGAATGTCTTGAAAAAGATAAAAAGTTTCAGGAATTGAAACAATACACTGATGAGGTTAAATTTGATCTGAGTGAAGTAAAAGAAGCGTATGATAAGTTGGCTAAATCTATCAAAATGATTCAAAAGGAGAGTCTTGAAAACGATAAAGCCACAAAATTGTTAAAATCAACAGTTTTTGATAAACAAAAAGAAATCAACTTTCATTTGGACACGATTGCTTCATTGAAGAAGGAATTAGAGTTAACAAAAATTGAGAATGAAAGAATTGATAGGAAACTAATGAGTTATGTTGCGTCTTCATATGTGATTGAACAGATTGTTCCGCAACAACCAAATGCAACACCTGTCTTTAACATCATTCCACCCCCAATGTGGAATCATTATACTCAAAAGTATCCAGATGGGGTGGAAGCTACTTTGAACCTCAAACTGAAAACCATTGAGAATGAGTTACCTGAAAGTATTGATGTTACATTCTCTCCGTACGACACTGACAATGAGTCACAGGTTATCAAGACCGTTGTTGACCAAGTGTTAGACGAAGAGAGTGATAACTCGGAGTCTGAGATTGTTAAAACTCATTTTGAGAACTCCATGTCTGAGTCTGAAGAAGATGGTAACTTCTTAGACAGATTCATACCAAAATCAGACAAAGTCGTGAATGATGATCCGATCATTGTGGTTTACACAATGATTGGAACTGACAAGATTTATTCTGATTTTGAGTATCCGCTCCAAAATGCTAAAATTGAGAATGTTGAAAAGGTGTTTAAATTGGTCGAAATTGACATTTCTGAGGTGAACAACAAAGAGTTCTTTTCAAAACCTAAAAAGTCTTTTGTTAAGTCACAACCTAACAACTCGGGAAAGAAAGAGTGGGAGGGAAATGGTGGTAATAACAAGAAAAATGGAAACAATTTCAAAAACAAAGGAATTGGATTTGAAAAGAAAATGGCTAAGAAGAATGTCAAGCCAAAGAAAACGATGAGTGATGTATTCGTTGTTGGTCTATGTGTTGATGCTGAAAAAGAGTATATTTTCAGTCAAAAAGCCATTGATGATTTCAATGCAGTGAAGAAGCTGAAAGAAGAGTCATACAAATCAACTTTTGTCGAATATGACAAAAGAGTTTGTTATCGCTGCAATGAGATTGGTCATATGGCCAAACAATGCATGAAAGTCTTTGAAAAACCTGTTTTGCAAAAACTCTGACCTAAAACTCCAACTGATAACAAGGGTAAAAAACCAATGATTTCACCAATTCGTATTTTGAAAAGAGGTGAATCTCTGAAGCCCGAAGAAAAGTCAAAATCAACTTTTGAGGTTGGCGAACTTCGAAAGTCCAAAAGGCTTCAAAGATTTATCCAAAAATAAAAGTTTTTGAGAATCAATCATGGGTTGCAAAACCAAAATCGTCAGTTGAAGAGAAAAAGATGGAAAGTGTTTTGAAAACGGAACCAAAGATTTTTAAAGATGATGTGGAAAAGCTTGAATTTGAACTTGATAAGTTGCTTGAGGAATTTCCTCTAATCAAAGAGGGAAAGTCAAAGCCAAAATCTAAACCTGTGATCCCAAATGTCATTTTTAGTATTCCGAAAGTTGAAGTGGATTGTGATCTTGTGTTTGGTAGTGTTTCAACTGTTAAGAAATCATGGACCTCATTATTTGAATAAATTGTCCGTGATGTTTGCAGGGGCTTCCGAAGTCGTTCTTCTCGAAGTGGATAATGGACAGCGGAGCGTCAAGACACATGACCGGAATGCTAGCATTGCTTTATGAAGTTAAATCTTTAAATGGTGGATACGTGGGATTTGCTGGGAATCAGGGAGGAAGGATTGTTGGTCAAGGGAGTCTAACGAATGGAGTCATTTCGTTTGATAAAGTGAACTATATATTTGAACTTGAAAACAATCTGCTGAGTATTTCGCAGATCTGTGACAAATCATTTACTGTCCACTTTACTAAAAACGAATGTTTAGTCTTAAAACCTGGTTTCAAAATTCCGAAAGAAATGGTGTTGTTGTGAGTTCCACGAGAAAGTGATATGTACATTCTTGATATGAGTGTCGCAACAACAACAGATTATAAAAAACAGTTTTTTGTGTCAAAAACAAAGGCTACCGAAAAAGAGTCGAATATGTGGCTTCGAAAGATGGGCCACATTCATGTTAGACAAATGAACTTTCTTGTACACAATGATTTAGTTGAAGGTGTGAATCCTAAAAGTTTTCATTTAAATGATGATTGTGTAGAATGCAAGAAAGGAAAGCAGATAAAAAAGTCACATCCGCAGAAGTTGCTGAATTCAATCAGAGTACCGCTCGAGAGACTCCATATGGATCTCTTTGGACCGGTCAATGTGAAAAGTATCAGTGGAGATTTATACTGCCTGGTAGTCACTGATGACTTCACCAGATTTTCTTGGGTGGTGTGTCTAGAGAGGAAAGATCAAACGTTTGAGTCACTGAAGATCTTATTAAAAAAAATGGAAATGTTGTATAAGCTGCCGATCAGGAGAATACGAAGTGATAATGGAACGGAGTTCAAGAATAATCAAATGCTCGAGTTCTGTAACGAGAAAGGGATTCTTCATGAATTCAGTGCACCATACACTCCACAGCAGAACAATGTAGCTGAAAGAAAGAATCGCACCTTGATCGAAACTGCTCGAACAATGCTCGCCAATTCCAAGTTACCTATATTTTTCTGGAGTGAAGCAGTTGCTGCAGCATGCTATACACTAAACTGAGTGCTCACTGTGAAGAAATATAAGAAAACGTGTTTCGAACTTTTACACCGATATAAGCCAAATTTAAAGTTTTTAGAACCTTTTGGATCTCCCTGTACCTTCATAGATCCAGATGGCAAATTTGGTGCTAAAAGTAATGATGATTTCTTTTTAGGTTATGCGAGCCCACTCAAGAGAGTGTTTGTACCGTGCCTGGGGAAGGTAATTCAGGTTCTGCATGTGGATTGTCAGAAACATACTGCGCCACCGCAACTTCCCGTACAAAGATTCCTGTTCGATTACGATAAACTCTGGGAGTCTTTCTAGTTGCCGATCGAGCCAAGTGAAGAGGAACTTGCTTACTTATACCAACAACAACAAACAATGGCACAAGATCAGGTTCCAAGACCGTTGATAGTTTCTCAGCCCACCGGGGGTACAAACGATCACGAGGCAGGTCCAAGTGGAACGTCACATGAAGACCCAGTAGAACCAGCTCCTACATTTGATCATTCTGACGACTCAGAATCGGAAGACGGTCCGATTTTTTACGAGGAACCAAATGTTGCAACAACAGAAGCTGTGGATCACACCGGTGATCAAGACATTACGAACCTGGAATCGGAAGTAAATGGGCCTGACACTGCAATGCCGAGAACTTTGTCTTATCATCCTTCAGAGCAGATTATCGGAGATCTTCGTAGTGGAGTGAAAACAAGAGATCAAATCAACAGAGCACTTACTTGTTTTTATACATCTGTTGCTCCTTTACAGGAAGAATTCTCACTTAAATGTTTTATCTCGCAGATTGAACCCAGAACGTATAAGGAAGCTTTGACCGAAGACAGCTGGGTGAACGCTATGCAGGAAGAGCTGCAGCAGTTCGAGAAATTGGGTGTTTGGAGATTAGTTGATCTTCCTGAAAATCAAAAGCTTATAAAGACAAAGTGGGTATTCAAGTGCAAAAGAGATGATAGAGGTGTCGTTGTTCGAAATAAAGCACGATTGGTAGTACAGGGATTCAGTCAGCAAGAAGGTATTGACTATGATGAGGTTTATGCGCCTGTTGCTAGACTTGAGACTATTAGGATCTTCCTGGCGTTTGCGTCCTGGAAAGGATTCAAAGTCTACCAGCTTGATGTGAAATCTGCATTCTTGTATGGAAAAATTAAAGAAGAAGTGTATGTGGGACAACTGCCGAGTTTCACTGATCCACAACACAAGAACAAAGTCTATCTTCTGGATAAAGCGCTTTACGGACTACACCAGGCCCCGAGAGCCTGGTATGGGATGCTTTCCCAACATCTGCTGACCAACGGGTTCACCAGAGTGACAGTTGATAGCACTCTATTTACAAAGGAAGTTGCAGGCTATCTTTTAATTGTGCAGATCTACGTCGATGATATCATTTTTGGTTCGACGAATGACGACTTGTGTAAAGAATTTGAGAAAGTTATGAAAAAGAAATTTGAGATGAGTTCGATGGGGTGATGAAGTTCTTCCTAGGGCTACAAGTTGAACAAATGCCCGAAGGAATCTTCATTCATCAAACAAAATATGTGAATGATGTGCTGGAGAAGTTTAGCATGGCTCAATCTAGTCCAGCATCAACCCCCTTAGCTCAGAATCACGGGATTTGTCCAGATGAGAGTGGAGACAAAGATGAAGAGACGTTGTATCGGTCGATAATTGGATCCTTGATGTATCTTACTGCTTCCCGCCCGGACATCATGTATCCGACGTGTTTATGCGCCCGTTATCAGTCAAGCCCACGCCAGTCACACCTGACGATCGTAAAACGCATTTTACGGTATTTGAAAGGCTGCCCAAGCATCGGCTTGTGGTATCCTAAGTCTGGCGATTTCTCTCTCACAGGTTTTGCTGATTCGGACTTTGATAGCTGCAAGCAAAATGCTAAGTCCACCACTGCTGGGTGTCAGTTCTTTGGAACTCGACTTGTCACCTGGCAATGCAAGAAACAAACCTCAGTAGCCCTCTCTACTTGCGAGGCTGAATACGTTTCGGCCTCGAGATGTTGCTCTCAGATCCTTTGGATCCAACAGCAGATGCGAGACTTTGGTTTGCAGTTCTTGGATACACCGATATTCGTGGACAATGAAGCAGTAATTAATATAACGAAAAACCCGGTTCATCATTCCAAAATAAAACATATTGAAATCCGTCATCATTTCATTCGTGATTGTCACGAGAAGAAATTGATTAGGATAGAACATATTCACACCGATGAACAGAAGGCTGATTTTTATACTAAACCTTTTGATAGAAAGAGATTTAACTATCTTTCGAAATTAAACCGGATGAAAAATCTGTTTTCTGGGAGGGTAATTGAATGTGAAGCCGAGGAGGACGGCGATCTGATGTGATCCACGTTATGTTGTCAATTTTTTTTGTACAGTTTATTTTCTGCTTTTGATAAAACCAAAAACACAAAAATATGTTTTTGTTTTTAGGGGGAGAAAGTTTGCAGAAAAATACAAAAACATGATTAAATTTCAAAATCCAAAAACATTTGAAAAAGTAAAAATGAGTTTGTGTAAAAAGGGGAAATGATAGTACATCAGCTAGACAGGTGCAGTACGCTAAAGAAATGTAAAGTAAAAATGTGTTAAGCAGTCTTGCAGATGATATGCCGATTGGTTTTTACACATTCAGTAGGTTTGTTCGGGATATAAACATAAAATCTCTTGCTTTTATGTGGGGAACATCTATCGGATATATGAGTAACCCCCGAAATCTTGTTTGAAAGGTCCCTCTTTCTGAGATACTAGGTCTTTATGCTTAGTGATATCTGGGGTATTATCCCGGGACTTCTGATTTTGCGAAAGCAATGGCCTAGTCCCCGGAGAATACTTTACGCTGCTTGAAATAAAAGCCTCCCCTCAGCATAAAAAATTATGAAACATTAAAAAATGCTAATCATGTGCTGTTGAAGAAAAGATCCTCTAAAGGGGACCCACCAAAAGTCCAACCGTCATCTCTCTGCTGAACGGAAGTTCTGACCTGAGCTCTCACGGTCTCGCATTTAACCCCTTACAGATATCATCTAGGTATACTCACCTGTAAGAATGAATATTGGGATCTGGATACGGGAGTATATTCTGAGGTGGTACACATGTAGAAGTTAAGCCTTAAAACACTAAATCCGTATCCTGAATAGATTGAACTTTGTGTGAAAATTTAAGAGGATCAGTATATCGGCAATCAATATAAACTGTTTAATACTGAAAATGTAATCTAAGCTTAGCGGTGCTTGTATCTCGTCGGCCGCTGATATGATCCCCTAACACACTCACAAAAATATTGTGTGTACAGTTTATTGCTTACCATATTCAAAAATCCAAAAAGATTTACTTTTTATCTTATTTTCGACAACGAACGTTGGGGATCAGATGATCAAAGTCTTATGTGCTGAACATGTCTGGATCATGAGGGTTAGGTAAGCAGTAGTTTGGAAAATGATTGGTAATTGCTTGAATGTGTAAAAGTTCATTAATTTGAACTAATATCTGTGTCGAAAAATCAGCATCTTCATAAATTGGTCAGCCAAGGTCATTAACTTGGACTTGGCAGGCTAAACAGTTGGCCAGGGTCATTAATTTGGACTTGGTTTACTGGGTGTGTCGGTAAAATATGAAAAAGTTGAAAAATTGAAAAATTTTAAAGATATTTTCGCTTGAAAACATAATCCCGTTTGACCACTTAATTCCGTTTGAACTGGGGTTTCCGTTTGAAGTAATTCCGCTTGAAACTTGTTTGTGGTTATTTCACGCGGAATTACCCTGCTTATAAATAGGGTTTAATATCGCTAGAATGGTTCATTCTTGTTATTCCGCTTCAAAGTTCTCTTTCAAGGCGATTTCAAACGAGATTCAAAAACCTCGATTTACAGCCGTTACTCTGCCCGATTTCTGTCTGGTTCTTGATTTTAGTTGGCTGGTTCAACTATTATCATGGGAAAGGTAGGAGATCTGTGTTGATTTAACTCAGATTTTACTGATTTCGTTTGAACGATGATGAACAGTTGGTAAATCTTAGATCTAGGGTTTGCTTATGATGTTTAATAACTAAATAACATATCCTTGTACTCGGATTGTGACATAGATTGTGATTAGGGTTTCAATTTTGTTTGATTTGAGTGTTGTCGGCAATCCAGAGTGGTTAAACTTAGATCTAAGGCATTTCACCGGACAAAAATGTATAAAGAACACATCATGGTGCTCGGAATTCATCAGAGAACAAACCAAATTCATCAATTGAATCATCAGTTCATAAAATTTTGATTTTGGTTAATTCCGTTTCAAATTGGTAATATCGCTTGAACTGTGATTCCGTTTGAGTGTAATTCCGTTTGAGTGTAATATCGTTTGAGTGTGTTTCCGCATGAGATGTGTAATCCCGTTTGAAAATTGTTTAATTTGGAAAATTTTTCTAAGTTTTTAATCTGTTTTGTGTATTGTGATTTTGCAGACTTCGAATGTGTTGTTTGATCCATTGCACAACACTTGTTGTGTATACGATAAGGAGATACCAAAAATGGTCGGATTCACAGAAATTCTGGAGTTCATGGAGAGATTTCCTATCCAGAAAGCTTTGACAAATCAACACTTGGTATTTAGATCTCACATTAAGCGTTTTTGGGAGAATGCAACATATAATGAGGAGAACAAGACAATTAACTCTGTAGTGAAAGTAAATGGCAAAGATAAACCAATCATTATCACTGAAAAGCTTGTACGTGAAGTGATTAACTTTCCAGATGAAGAGAATTCTCCTACTAAGTTTCCGGAGAAAATGGTAAAGGGATGTATGTTGAGAATGGGCTACAATGGTGATCTGAACAAGGCAAACTATTTGAAAGCTTGTTTTCCAAGGGTGTACAAGTTCCTTATTCATTCAGTAGTGAATGCTCTCAGTCACAGGAAATGTGGTTATGATGCTATGCGCGATTATCAAATGAATATGGTGGTTGCTTTTGTGTTGAACAAAAAGTACAACTTTTCACACATTGTGTTTCATTACATGGTTGAAAATATCACGTTGAAAAGAAAGACTTGGGGTTTATCCCAGATTTGTGCAGATGATTTTAGACCATGCATATCCTGAATTGGAAAGAGACGAAAAGAATGTTTTGTTGGTACAGTACCATATGGATAATGAATTGTTGAAGCAGTTGGCTAGATATCATCCAAAACATCCAGAACCAAAGAGAAAAGTTGATTTTTTTGGTTTCATTAAAGACAAAAACTATCAAGATCCAGATCCAGTCAATCATCAGAACTGGAGGAATGAAGAAGAGATGAAAGAAGCAGACTATGCTGATGAATTGAAAATTCTTGAAAGTTTCAAAGATACAAGGAATGAATGGTTTGTGAAAGAGGAGAAAAAGAAGAAAAGCAGAAAAGCCACTCCAAAAGTTCAAGAAGAGGAAGGTTCTTCATCACAACCTAAACGAAAGCGTCAAAAGAAGAGTGTGGAGACTATGTTGGTTGATGAACCGGATGAAAAAGAACCAGTTACGAATGTTGAAGGAAATCAGGAATCTGATATTGATGAAGTGTTAAAAAACATTGATTATTATTTGGAAGCAGATAAGGTAGCTGATGAAGGAGTTGGTGCTGATGAAGGTAAGAGTTCTTCGAGTTCTGAATCTGAAGTTGATGAAACAGAACGTGCAAAGAGAATTCAAGCTGAAATTGCAAAAGAGAAGGAATTAAAAAGGAAAAGGAGACAGGAGAAAGATGATGATGTGTATGTTCCATCACCTGAGGAAGTGATTGAGTCTCAAACACCTTCATCTGGTGGTAGAAAGAAAGCAAGTGCAAGGAAAAGTATTGTATCTCCAAGAGCAGCAAGACAAAAGTTGATTCTTAGGCTGCCTAAACGTACTCCAAAAACAAAACAACCTACACAACCTCCATCACCACCACCTGAACCATCACCATCTAAATCACCACATCAATCACCTACAAAACAACTTACACCACCTCGTTCACCACATCTATCACCATTACATCAAACACCACCACATGTATCACCTCCACACCAAACACCTATTCAAGAACAACCTATCCTTACTTCTCAACAAATCTTCCAAACACCACCATCTTCACAACCACAAGTTCAATCCCCACCTGGTTCTTCTGGTTACAAAAATTTTCCTCACATACCAGGAAATATTCCTCTTGAAGACATTGGAGATTTTAACTTTGTTACTGATGATGTTGTAAAAAGTTTGGAAAAGAGAGTTGAAGAAGTATTGGTTGAGAACAAAAGGTTGGTTGATCGTGAAAAGAAATTAGAGAAGCGTGTTAAAACAGTTGAAGCTGAAAACTCATCATTGTTGAAGAAAGTTGAAGCTGATGAAGCTGAAATTGATGTTATGAAAGTTCAAATTGCAGAATTGCTAGAAGAGAAAACACGCAGAGATGAACAAAACAAATACTTTGAATTGAAGAACAAAGAGTTAGAGGCTATCAAGGCACAAAAAGAACACGAGTTGTACATGATAAACAAAGTGTTAGAGAGTATGCTTGGAAAATCCGTTGAACAGAAGTTCGATGAAATAAAGATTGAGGAAGTTAGAGCTCAACGTCAAGCTGCAATTGATGCAGATTTGAAGAATAAGGGTAAAGGAGTTGAAGGTGTTTCTGAAGAGAGAGCAATTGTGTTATCAACTATTCCTATAGAGAATCCTCATCCTCTCTCTACAGTTTCTGCTATTTTTGATGAAGATGTGTTACTTGATGATGTGATAAATGATGAAGAAGACGTTGATGAAGATAATGAAGATGAAGAAGATGATGATCTTGAAAAGGGTGATGCAGATGATGATGTATTTTCTGCAAGCAGTTATAGTGATGATGATAATAATGATGGTGATCAGGGTTCTTCTGGTATTAAAATCACTGAATCGTCAAATGAACAGAATGTTGATGATTATATGCATGATGATGCGAATGAAGAACATGAGAGTGCTGAAGGTGAGGGGGAGCACGTGGATGATCAAAGTGTTGATGAAGTTGAGAAGTTAATTCTGCGTCTGGAGCCTGAAGTAGAGGAAGGTGAAATCAGGCACACGTACACAATGGCTGAGATTATTGAGTTGACGAAAATTGGTGATCCTGATTTCAAGTTTGATTTTGAAGAGGAGTTGAATGCATTCGATATCAACCAACAACCTGATTATGAGTATAAGTATGTTGATGAAGCTGATAACTATGATAGGGTGGAGGTTGAGGATTGTACTGATGAAGAGAATGTGAATGAAGATACTTCAGACTTTCCAAATCTGGTTGAGTTCTTCAGTCAAGAAAATAGGGATGAACTGAGAAGAAAAGTTGCTGAAATTCTGAAAGATAAGAACTTTGATGGTACTACAAAAGATCCACAGCGCGAAGAACGCAAGAAGTGGTTCAGGAAGAGTAATGAAAGAAAATTCAAACGTCCTTTGAAGTTTTACAAGAGAGATAGAGATGTGTCACTTGGTGATATCATCAGTTGGGGATTCTTACCACAGGTGAATGCATATGCGATTAGAAGGGAATATGGTGTGCAATACTTTGAACGTCTTTATGATATTATGTCTCTACCATGGGGGGATGTGGAAGAGTTGTCAAAGGCTAGAACATTAAACTATCCTATCAGGAAAAATGATGTGCCTATGTGGGGCCTGATAAAGTATGAAGCATTAAAAGATTTCAAACACTGGGAGCCTCACTACCCGAAGAAAGTGAAGAGGGTGAATCCAGTGACCGGTACTGAAGAAACAATCTTGCATGTGAAGAAGCCTAAAGTGATCAAGAATATTCCTGTGCCAAAAATGGAGCAAGGTTTTCATAAAGGTTTTGTGTGTTGGGTATACAGCTGTTTGTCAACAGAAGCTGTAATAACCTACAGGACTGAAAATGAAGTTAGAGAAATTTTTGTGTACGATCCTCTGTGGTTGGTAAACTGTTCTGCGAAAGACATAGAATGTTTGTTTGTGAACAAGATATGGTTTAAAGTTGAAGATAGAGAACAAGCGATGCAATTCCAGAAAGTTGTATCCATTTATTTTCAGAAAGGGATTAATGCTGAAAGTGAATGGAATTCTAAGTGGCGAAAGATTGAAGAAGAAGAGAAGTTAAAGGCTGAGAAAGAACGTAAAGCACGTGAAAACAGAGATAACATGCTACGACATACTGTTGTTCAACGGATGGCTGCTGAAAAAAAGAAGAGAGTTGATGAAAACGAGAAGCTTAGGAAGCAGTTGCTGAGAAAGCCTAAGCAGAGGAAAGAACATTTCAAGTCGCTGTGAAGAAATCGCTGAAGACTAGACTAAAGACTCCGGCTATATCCAAGGGGGAGTTTGTTGGTGCACAATGTCTAAAGCCTACGTCTTAAGTCTAGGTCATAATGTATAGGGGTCTTAGTGTCAAATATGTAAAGTTAAGGGGTTTTAATGTAATTTCTCTTGTAATGTGTCCTGTCTAATTCCGCATGGAATTACTTTATGTAATTCCGTTTGAAGTGGCTTGTCATGTTTCATGCGGGATTAGAAGGCTATATATATGTGTGTTGTCTTTCTCATTTGGCACGGAATTACGAACAGTGTCACGAAGTGCTGCCGAATTCCTGATGTGTAATCAAGTTGATATTTGAATGAGAAGACTGTTTTAAAGTGTATTCTCTGTTTTCTACTCCATTCTTCACCGATTCTACTCTGTTTGTTAGTTTCCGCCTTTCAAACAGTGTGTATTGCCTCTTATTGACTCACTTGGTCGGTAAAACGATCCTACAGCAATGAGCGGCCATTCACTGAATTGTTCTTCTTTAGCTAGATAAAAGTTTTCTTTCATGATGAATGCAAGATAATCCTTTCTCATTTCCTTTTGTAGGTTAGCTTCAGGTGGCATATTTGACATATCTTTGCTCAGGTCTCTTGCATAATCTTCCATTTGTTTGACCTTAGTGAGCAAAAATTCCATTCTCTCAGAAATGGCTTTATCACCTTGATCTTTACATTCAAGTCTAGCTCTTATATCTGCTTGCCTGGCTTTGAGTTTTAGATACTCATCCATATTTGCTGGGTTCCTGAAGCCCATGAGAGAGGGAAATCTTCTTTTTGAAGGATCATTGTAGGATCGTTTTCGACCCTGATTGTGTCGATCAGAAGAATTCCTATCCAAAACAAGAGGCGGAAACTAATGCTTTGGTGCGATTTCAGCTAGATTCACTTTAAACTGTTGTTGTATTGATCACTGAAGCGATTACAAGTTCTAACAACACTTCGGCAGCACTTTGTGGCTTACCGGAAGTGAACACCTAGAACTCTCTATAATGATTTCGCTCATGATACCCTATTTATAAGCAACATGATTTCGCTCTTATGTACATGACACATGAGCGAAATCAGTCATGACCACATAAGCGAAATCACCTGATTACCATATGAGCGAAATCAGTTCTTTGACACATGGGCGAAATCAGGATTTCATGAGGTTTCGCTCCAAATGACTACATGTCATTTGGGGCGAAATCACTTCTAATACAAGTTTCTTGGATTTCGTGGCCTGTTCTATCCTAAACACTACAAGACTCGAAACAAGACGTAGTCGACAGACGTAGTGCACCAACAAACTCCCCGTCGGATGTTGACGGAGTCTTCAGTGTCGAGTCTTCAATTGTCAATCTACAATCTTTATCAGTCTTCGATCTTCCTCTGAAGTATTTGTCATTGCAAGAATCCTCATTCTCTATCTTTATCATCAACAAACTCCTCTCTCTCAAATGTTGAATATCATGGTGTCTTCAGACTCCCCCTCTCAATCTGCTGGGATCGTAGTCTGGAATTCACAAGATCATAACCTGGCTTTCATCCTGCTCTGGATCGAAACCTGGCCAACCTGCAAAAACTCTACCCAAAAATAAATTTTCTGATAACCATTTGTGGATAAGATTCTCAAATCTAATTTACCACTTGCAGGAATAACATTTTATAGCAAAAACTTTTCTCATTTTATTTCAACAATCTTCAAACACTTTCACCCAAACCATTTGTTCATCATGTTTAGCACTCGGAATTTTAAAAATCAGCTTTCCAAAATCAGTTGTCGAAAATATTTTTGATTTTTTTCAACAAAATTATGCTAAAACACACTGAAATCTTTTTGGATTTTCTGAAAGAAAATAACTAACACAACTTGTAGAATCAAGAAAATGCAGAAATGAAATATATACAAACAATGTTTTTGTGAGTTCGTGCAAGAGGATCATATCAGTTTATGAGACCAATCACCAACACCGTTAAGCTTTAAACATTTTAAGCTTTAAACGATTCACCTAGATTGTCAGTATACTGGTCCATTTAAATTCTCACACAAAGTTCAATTGTTTCGAGATACGAGATTAATGTCTTAAGAACTTAAACTCAATCGCGTGTCCCACCTCAGAATATACTCCCGTATCCAGATCCCAATATTCAGTCTTACAAGTAAGTATAACACCAATGATATCTGTAGGGGTTAATAAATTATGAAGAATCATGAGAGCTCAGGTCAGAACTACCGTTCAGCAGAGAGATCATGACTCAACTTTTGGGTGTGTCCCCTTTAGAGGATCTTTTTTACAACAACATTGCTAAGCAATTTTATTGTCTTATCATATATGCTGAGGGTGATGCTATGTTTCAAGCAATGCAGAAAGTATTATTCGAGGACTAGGTCAGAACTTCCATTCAGCAGAAGTCTTGGAATAATACCCCAGACATCACTGAGTATAAAAACCTAGTATATCAGAAAAAGGAATCTTTCAAACGAGATTTCGGGGGTTACCCATATATCCGAGAGATGTTTCCCCATGATATAAGCAAGTTTGAAATTTAGGTTTATATCTCGTCACAATCTACTAAATGTGCAAAAACCTACTGGCACATCATCAGTGAGACCGTTTATCACTTTTTATCTTACCAATTCTTTAGCATGCTGTGATCGTCCACTGATGTACTATCATTTCCTCTTTTATACAACAAAACTCATTTTTCATTTTATCATGTTTTTGGATTTTCTAAAATTTCTTACTACCCCTAAAATGCAAACACATTTTAGGAAATTTGAAAACAAACTGTACAATTAACGTGACAACTGATATCGAATTGCCTCAATTCGCCATCCACTTGACATAAACAATCAGAACTCCCCCTCACAACAAACTATTTTCCCATTATGATCTCAAAACACTTAAGTTTGTTTTAATCAAAATGGTTTTTCTGGAAAATTAGTTTTGTTGATTTTGTAAAACCATTAGTAGGTTAGGGGTTTGGTTCATCACATTGTTTTTCAACCACTTATAGGAAATCAGATACAATTTAATGTCCCTGATTTACCACTTGTAATATCAATCCAATAAAGCATTTTCAACCAATCATCATATGTTGGTTGAATTCTCAAGGTGCCGATTCCTACTCCTCGCTTACCAACCTGGGAGTTCCGGCTATTCCTGCAGTGTGAATTGCCAAAATTTTCATTATAAAATTCATTTTCATCAACAATTATTAAGAAAAATGCCGATTCCTGATCCACGATCACAAACTTGGGATCTCCGGCAAGTCAGGTTTTTACTGTTTGAAAAATATATCCACCCAAGCCTGACCTTCCTTGGGTGTAACAACCTCTTCTTCATCTTTACTTTCAACCGACCTGTGAACATTTCTTTTGGAAGCATAAAATTCTTTCACTCCTCTGGCTTTACCATCGACCATTTTTCCAAAAATGTGTTTCACAGTTCCGTTGAAAGCCCTTATCAACATCAAATTTTTTCTTGTCAGAATAAAATTGATTTGAAATTTCAACTTTTCCAACTTTCTTTTTAAAATTTTCAGCCCGCAGAGGTGGAAAATTCACATCATCCACATTCGGAACTGATTTCTCAACCTTTTCTTTAACAACTTTTGGCTCCTCTGATTTTGAGGAATCAGATTCATCACCAGAACTGTTTCCTGAACCCTTAACAACCCGTTTTTAATTTTTCAAATTTTCTTTTCTTTTAACCACATTCTTTGAACATTCACCAATCTCAAAGGTTGAATTTTCAAAGCCTGTAAATTTTCTTTTCTTTTAACCACGTTCTTTCATTTTACCAGAGACTTCCTGTTTTGGTTTGAATGTTTTTGGACAATTTCTAGCAATATGACCAGCAGTTTTGCACTGAAAACATGTTCTTGTCTCAGTCTTCTTCTGAATAACACTTTTCTTCATGTCCTCTTGCTTCTTTGCAAGGAATTCTTGATTTGTCTGCTTTCTAAATGCTTGCTCTTTCTCATCATCTAAAGATTTTCCTGAAACAAACACAGTTTTTGGTTTAGAAAATTTTTCATTTTTATAATTTTTCGTTTGATTAAATCCTAATCCTTTCTTTTTGAAATTACAGTTATGGTTTGGTTTTTTATGAATACCAGAACCAGAACTGTAACCCTTTTTCTTGTTTAATCTTTGTTGTTCTCTTGAAGTGTATTGTTTAGGTTTACCAATAAGATTTAAATCTTTTATTTCAGAAATATTAATTTTTGTAATTTTGAAAACCTTTTGAATCATTTCAAATCTAACACTTCTTATTGGAAAAGCTTCATCAGAATATAATTTGTCAGAATCTTTCAAAGTATATGCTACTTTGACCGGTTCATCATTCAAATTAGATTTTGATAGCAAAAATTTCTTATCATAAACCCGTTTGTCCTTTTTGATTGTTGACTTTGACTTATCGGACTCAGACTTTGACTTGGATTTGGACTCCGGTTTTGACTCCTCTATGTCATCTTTATCTAACACCTGATCGACCACACTTTTTATCAACTTTGACTCATGATCAGTGTCGGACGACGTGTACGTGACATCAATATTTTCTGGCAAGTTATCCGATGGCCCAGACTCCCATTGTAAGTTTATTTCCTTTTCGACTCTTTCGGAATTTGGATTTCGAGGTGAATATCCTTTTTCTACCAGGGACGGACATCTAGTGTAGACCACACTTGGTTTCTTACCAGAAATCTTCACTTTATCTTTGTCTTCTATCACAGATTTCTCTTCTTCTGAAGTCTTTACTTCTTCAAAAGTCTTCAAATTCTCCACAACCGGATAAATCCTGTCAACAACAAAAGTAGAACATGAATAACTTTCTAATAACTTGTTGACTCTTCCAGTTTCAATTCTTTGTGTTTCTAGCTTTAATTCCAGCTCAGCACACTTTTTTATGTGAAAATTGACATCATCAAGTTGTCTCAGGTAAGCTTTCTTTAGTGAATTCATTGCCACAGCTTGTTCACCGTTTGAATCAGTATACTTGTTGATTTCTCTGTTCATTGTATCATAGGATTTATTTAATATGTTTATATTATGGAACAACTCATTGTTCTGCTTGATTAAAGAATCACAGTTCATGCACTTTTCACGAACTTTAACAGGTTCTGCATCAATTTTGACTTCAAATTCAGGAACCTCTTTGACTGTTCTATTTGATCATAAAAATTCAGCTCTTCTCTTTTTCTCAGCTTCTGCCTCAGCTTTTAATCTCTCTTCCTCTTCTTCAAGCTTTCTCCGTCTTGCTTCAGCAGCTTCCATTACGTTTCTGCACTTTTCGGCACATTTCAAATCGTAGGCATTTGCAATGAAAGCTTTAGCATATGAAGTGTCTTTGGACATCTCTTTGGCCATAAGTTCTTGATCTGGGCAAAAATTGTCCCAACAGATACCTTCAGCCAACTTTTCATCATCTTGTTCTGCCAAACACACTTTGCTGTTTGTTGGAAGATATTTATCCCAGGTAAAATTATCATACTTGCCCTGATTAACTAGACATGCT
The DNA here is from genome assembly GCA_030545235.1 of Helianthus tuberosus. Classification (NCBI taxonomy): domain Eukaryota; kingdom Viridiplantae; phylum Streptophyta; class Magnoliopsida; order Asterales; family Asteraceae; genus Helianthus; species Helianthus tuberosus. The sequence goes on from CM060393.1 coordinate 154,379,371, forward strand.
CTTTTTGACCCTTCAATCACATCTCTCCCGTGTGCAGTTTGTGCCTTATGCGGTGCTGGTGGTGTGACTTGATGATAAATCGCCTTTTTGTGATAATCGTTATTTCCAAAAGGATTCTGGGTTCCACTAGCTTCACGATTTTTGCACTCCCTCTTGAAATGCCCCTTTTCCCTGCAACGAAAACATGTAACTTTAGATTTATCAAATCCTAAAGTTGAAACATTTGCATTACGGAAATCATCTCTTCCTGTAATTTGTTTAAACTTCTCAGCTCGTCTCAACACACTTGCCATGCACCATTTAATGTCCATCAATTCCATTTCCTCAGCATCTATTTGATCTGTGACACCCCAGGAAAACCATGCAACTTAACTAGCTTCCTCAGTAACCACGTGCTAAATTTCGGGACGAAATTTCTTTCAAGTTGGGGATAATGTGACAACTCGAGTTTCCAAGATTTTCATCTTCGCATTAATTGCACGTTAATTGTTTAAGTGGTTTGTTTGCACGACTTGTTTGTTTCACAACTGTACGCATTTGTAATATGCTAAACCGTGTTTGATTGATATGATATATATGGTGTGCATTAAGTGTATTTTATATATTGTTGTGCAATATGAGCATGTTTGTTAATAATAATGTTTGGTATTAATATTGTGTTTGGGGAAATAAAAAATGACAATGAAATGGAACTTTGGCCGAAATCACACCCCCACACGAAAACACCCTACACATTTAATTTGATCTCGGCCCACTTAACTAATTGATCTCGGCCCACTTTGTCTTGTGACTTATTATTGGATGTTGTATTTTAACCACCGACCCACTTTTGAGGATTGGTGTTATATTGTTACGTGAAATCACAAAATCAATATACAAACCCTACCTTTCCTTAGAGTCCGACGGCAACAGGAGAGACCCCACCCCCCTTCGATCAAGTCTTAAGCACTGATTAGCATCACCCTTAACCACGATACCATCATTGGAAGGTTAGTAAACCTGTTTTATTCAACTTTTCGTAATCGTTTTATCCTTGTTTACGCGTAACATGGTGATGACTCGTATGCGTGCTAGTTGATTAGTATGATTTAGGTATATAATGATTTCTTTGATTGTGATTGGACCGATTCAATGCTCTTTCACGTGATGGTTGGAATCTAAATTGTTTGATCAAATCAATTTATTAAGTGGTGACATCAATTTAATAGATCCAAATTCCATTGGACCTCAAGCAAAAGCTACTGACACCACGACTGTTGCTTTTGTTTGATCTAGGATCCCATGCAAAAACAATGATTCAAAACACAGCCTCTTTATTAATAAACATTGACTTAATGACCGACAATATTTATTGTTGTTGTTAGACGCAACCAACAGAAGACAAAGAAAGATATGTATTAATTTTCTTTTGTGGCCAATTAAGAAAAATAGGGGATTATTATTTCTTGTGTGAGTTTTTCAAAGATATCAAAGTGGGAGGATTGGATTGTTATAATTGTTTTCGAAAATAAAGCAACAGACGCAAACAATTAGGGGCCATATTATTATTGTGGGCTCTTTGGGCTGCCATATTGAACAATATTGGGAAGAGGATTAGAGTGTTAAACAAATAATATTAATTAAATAAATATAATCGGTCATGTTGTGATTTGCTTGATGAATGATTGGTGAAACGGTTGTGATGAATAGATTCGAGTATTTTGTTTGTAATCGGCTGCATTATGATCCGATGTAGGGTATCATATGTTTGTTAATCTTGATCAAAAGGAAGTCTTAACCCATGCACGAAAATTCAGTTTTGGATGTGTTACTATGATTGTGTTAATAATTGACTTCATGTTAAGTGTGATTGTTTAGATATGTTTGAAATTGTTGGGCCGGGTTTATGCTAGATCGCACAACATGTTGGGCCGGGTAGTATTTGGGTTTCAACTACCCACTCGCACAAGATGTTATTGGGCTTACAATGTTACCTCAGCCCAATACATCATGATCGCACAAGTTTGGGTTATATGTGTTTAACTGATTCGTTTAACATGTTCAATGTGTATGCCATGATCAATACGTGTTCGAAACCTGTTAACTATGTGTAATCATACGTGCTTTACTTGAACCTAGACCTGACTTGTATGGTAACCATGTTAGGACGTGGTTAGCCTCAACTAGCTTGATTGACCTTTCGCTTATCTGCCGAGCTAACCTAAGGTGAGTTCACACTTTCTACAAAGCATGGGATTCCCAGGGGTTGGGAATGGGTTAAGGAACATGGATTCCTCGTCCTTTCTTGGGTAGGACAGTACTGGTTCAGGAATGTAATTCCTCGTCCTTATGGACAGTTAAACTTTACTAGACCAAAACTCTATCACGAAGTCCCTCCTTTTTATATCGACTTAATCGCCGGGCCAATGGCGAGCGGGTCATTAGTTGGATAGCGCTATTTAGGTCTGACAAGCCTCACACCGTGCCGTAGAGGACGGGCGTGAACTAATGGATCTGGGCACGTCAATGCTGATAGACATTGACAATTCAGGGCACATAAACATGACTACAGTCAGTAGTCGATATGGTAACTAGTCTAGTAGTATATACATGGGGTAGCCCGCACGGCCGAGAAGCCAGATAACTAAACATGGGGTAGCCCCCACGGCTGGATTGCCAGAGTAAACCGGGAATAAACAAAACACGTTTTCAACTATGGGGTAACCCCCACGGCAGGATGCCAGTTAAAGGATACTATGTTTTTGGAATAACTAAAACAAACACCCAACTGTGAACTCGCTCAACTTTGTTGTTGACTCGTTACTACATGCTTTGCAGGTCAATAGGTACTTAGCTGGAGCTTGCATGGAGAAGAGTCGTTGTGGGACATGGACAACTGTGTGCCATGTGAAACATTGAACTTATATTTTGTTTTGGTTTTAAACGTTATGCTTCCGCTTGCAACTTAAACTATGTTTTGTTTAGACACCAATTGTATTGGTTGGACTTTTATAATTACTTACATGCTTGTTCAATATGATTGGTGGCTAGATCCTGGTCAGTCACGCCTCCAAGCAGTGATACTCCGCGTGTGGATTTTGGGGGTGTGACAGATTGGTATCAGAGCCATTGGTTATAGTGAACTTGGTTTTAATGAGGGAAAAACGTTTTTGTTAAAACCAGACTACAACCTGTACAATGCTCAACGGTCCACAACGACGCTTCACTCCACGTGCAAGGCTCGACATTCCAGGTGATATGGTTTATGTTTTATTGCCTACTTGCTAATTACATAGAACTATGCTCATGGTATGCTTAGATAAACGTAGCAACTATAGTTTGAAAACACATGTGTGCTTGCTTCCTCCTGTCACTCCACACTTACACACATTCGCGACACCTTTCCTATTTGCGTTTCCTTCGATGTGAAGATCATGAGGGAACGTGTGAACCTAACTCAAGCCAGCTGACGGCTCTTATCAACGAACAAGTTACGGCAGCACTCGCAGCCGGTCAGGTAGGAGGTATAACCTGCTATTCCGAACCTATCTTAGGATGTTAGATCCTACTCTCATGACCCAACTCTCGCGCTTAACCCTGTCTTTTCTTCCTCGCGCAACAAGGTCAGAACGCTCAGCCACTTGTATGCACATTCAAAATCTTCATGGACTGTCGTCCTAGTACTTTTAGTGGCACTGAAGGGGCCGTTGGACTCCTCCACTGGTTCGAGAAACTCGAATCTGTCTTCGAAATGTGTGAATGCCCCGAGGCTCGTAGGGTGAAGTACGCCACTGGTACTCTCGAAGGCGTTACGTTGACATGTTGGAACGCACAAGTACAAATGCTGGGGCTGGCGGCTGCTAATGCCACCCCAAGGAATGATTTTAAGGAACTGATCAAACGTGAATACTGTAGTCGTGATGACATCCACAAGCTGGAAGTAGAGTTCTTAAACCTGAAGATGACGGGGTCAGAGATAGAAGCGTACACGAAACTATCCAACGAACTGGCAGTGTTATGTCCAACTATGGTGGATCCTCCCATCAAGCGCATTGAGCTGTACCTCAAAGGCCTAGTACCAGAAATTCAAAGCCATATGACTGCTGCAAACCTTGCTACCATCCAGGATGTTACCCGTCTTGCTCATCGTCTCACAGACCAGGCAGTGGGACAGAACAAGCTGCCTAAGCGTATTGGTGCTACTACTATTACTACTTCTGCTACTCCCAGTGACAACAAGCGAAAGTGGGATGGAACCTCCAGCAAGGGTTCCACTTCGCTTCAGTCTCAGTCGCAGCAGCGAAAAGCGGATGAGTACAGGAGCCCCAGTCAGCAGTCTTTTGGTAATCGAAGTCAGGGTGGATACAAGGGAAACCACCCTAAGTGCAATCGATGTAATTTGCACCACAGCGGGCAGTGCAACAAAGATCGTTGTCAGAGATGCAACAAGCTTGGTCATGGAGCCAACGATTGTAGAAGCTCAAGTCCTGCAAACCAGAACCGGCAACAGCAGCCACAAGCTCCACAGAATCAGCAGCAACAGCACGGTAACAAGGGATGTTATCAGTGTGGTGCTGAAGGGCACTTGAAGAGACACTGCCCACAGTTGAACCAGAACCAGAATCAGAACCACAATCAGGGAAACGGGAACAATAATGGAGGCAACAACGGGGGTAATAATGACGGCAATGGTGCCAGGGGTTGAGTGTTCATGATTGGTCAGGGTGATGCTAGGGATGACCCCAACGTTGTGATGGCTTCGACATCGTTATTGGTATGTATTGGCTACCTCAACATCGAGCAGAGATTCTTTGCAAAGAAAAGATCATCCGCATTCCTCATGCTGGTGGAGAACCTTTGATGATTCATGGTGACAAGGGTGGTGCTGTTGTGGGCATCATTCCTTTCCTTAAGGCCCAAAAGTGTTTACGAAAGGGCAACACTGCTATTTTGGCTCTCGTTACTGACACCTCGAAGAAAGAGAAGAAGATAGAAGATTTTCCGATCGTGCGTGACTTTCCTGAGGTATTCCCTGAGGAATTACATGGCCTTCCGCCTCATAGACAAGTCGAGTTTCAAATCGAGCTAGCTCCTGGTGCAGCACCTATAGCTCGTGCACCTTATCTCTTAGCTCCATCAGAGTTGGAAGAACTCTCTATGCAACTACAAGAACTCTTGGATAAGGGTTTTATTCGTCCTAGCTCTTCGCCCTGGGGAGCTCCAGTGCTATTCGTGAAGAAGAAAGACGGTACCTTCAGAATGTGCATCGACTACCCTGAACTCAACAAGGTGACGGTGAAGAATCGCTATCCTCTTCCACGCATCGACGACCTATTCGACCAGTTGCAAGGGTCGAGCTTTTACTCGAAGATTGATCTGAGGTCAGGCTACCATCAACTGAGAGTCCGGGACGAGGACGTCTCCAAAACAGCATTCAGAACACGCTACGGCCATTACGAGTTTCTGGTCATGCCATTCGGATTAACCAACGCACCGGCAGTCTTCATGGACCTTATGAACAGAGTGTGCAAACCTTATCTTGAGAAGTTTGTTATTGTTTTCATCGACGACATCCTGATCTATTCGAAGAGTCTGGAGGAACACGAGCAGCATCTATAACGTATTTTGGAACTCCTTCGAACAGAACAGCTTTACGCAAAGTTCTCGAAATGCGACTTCTGGCTTCGTGAAGTCCATTTCCTAGGCCATGTGGTAAACAAGGATGGGATTCACGTTGATCCATCCAAGGTAGACTCGATTAAGAACTGGCCTGCACCTCGTACACCAATGGAAATTCGCCAATTCTTGGGCTTGGCAGGTTATTACAGAAGGTTCATTAAGGATTTTTCCAAGATTGCACAGCCTCTCACCTCACTAACGCAGAAAGGCGTTGTTTATCGATGGGGAAATGCACAGGAATTAGCATTTCAGTACTTAAAGGATAGACTTTGCAGTGCACCCATCCTTTCATTGCCAGAGGGCACAGACGACTTTGTGGTTTACTGCGACGCATCAATTCAGGGTCTTGGTTGTGTATTGATGCAACGGGATAAAGTTATAGCCTACGCCTCACGCCAACTTAAAGTTCATGAAAGGAACTACACTACACACGATTTAGAGCTGGGAGCTGTTGTTTTTGCACTTAAGATATGGAGACACTACCTGTACGGTACCAAGTGCGCCATCTACACCGATCACAGGAGTCTCGAGCATATCTTCAAACAGAAGGAACTGAATATGCGACAACGATGATGGGTCGAGCTACTGAATGATTACGAATGCTCGATCAGATACCATCCGGGCAAAGCCAATGTTGTGGCTGACGCCCTCAGTCGAAAGGACACTACGCCTAAGCGCGTACGAGCTCTACAACCCACTATTTAATCTAGTCTTCCTGCACAGATACGAGATGCTCAGGTGGAAGTATTGAAACCATAAAACATCAGGGCTGAAGCCCTACGCGGCTCAAGGCAACGATTAGAACAAAAGGAAAACGGTGCTTACTACGTAACAGGACGCATTTGGGTCCCACTCTATGGCAACCTACGAGAGCTTGTGATGGATGAGGCACATAAGTCTCGCTACTCAGTACATCCTGGTTCGGATAAGATGTACCACGACCTCAGAACTACATACTGGTGGCCTAGCATGAAGGCCCACATAGCAACTTACGTCAGCAAGTGTTTGACTTCTGCGAGAGTCAAAGTCGAATACCAGAAACCTTCAGGCCTACTCCAACAACTAGAGATACCACAATGGAAATGGGAGCAAATTTACATGGATTTTGTTACTGGTCTGCCTGGATCTCAACGTGGAAACGATACTATTTGGGTGATCGTGGATCGACTCACAAAGTCTGCACACTTCTTGGCTATCAAGGAAACGAATAAGTTCTCCACTCTAGCAGACGTATACCTTAAGGAAGTTGTCTCGAGGCACGGGGTGCCCACCTCCATTATCTCTGATCGTGATGCACGTTTTACTTCTGAACTGTGGCAAGCAATGCACAAGTCCTTTGGCTCATGTTTAGATATGAGCACAGCTTATCACCCGCAAACGGATGGGCAGTCTGAACGCACCATCCAGACCCTTGAAGACATGCTAGGGCATGTGTGATTGACTTTGGCAATGGCTGGGAAAGACACCTACCACTCGTGGAATTCTCGTATAATAACAGTTACCACACCAGCATACGGGCCGCACCATTTGAGGCATTGTACGGGCGTAAATTCCGGTCACCTCTTTGTTGGGCAGAGGTGGGGGATAGTCAGACCACTGGCCCAGAACTTGTGGTAGACACAACAGAACGGATTGCTCAAATACGACAGTGAATGGCGGCAGCTCATGACCGTCAAAAAAGCTACGCCGGTAAGGGCAGGAAACCACTCGAGTTCCAGGTTGGGGATCGAGTGCTACTCAAAGTTTCACCCTGGAAGGGTGTGGTTCGTTTTGGCAAACGAGGCAAACTTAACCCACGATACGTTGGACCATTCGACATCATAGAGAAAATAGGCAAGGTGGCCTACAAACTGAACCTACCAGCAGAACTCAGTGCAGTTCACAACGTTTTCCACGCGTCGAATCTGAAGAAGTGTCTGTCAGATGAGACCCTCATAGTTCCTCTGAAGGAGCTCACTATCGACGAAAAGCTATGATTCGTCGAGGAACCAATTGAAATCACGGGCCGGGATGTTAAGGTCCTCAAGCGTACTAGAATACCTCTCGTTCGAGTTCGTTGGAACTCACATCGTGGCCCAGAGTTCACCTGGGAACGCGAAGATCAGATGAAACAAAAGTATCCCTAACTATTCGCAAACAGTACAACCACTACTGAGGCTGAAGCTAGGGAATTTCGGGACGAAATTCCAGATCAACGGGGGGAGGATGTGACACCCCAGGAAAACCATGCAACTTAACTAGCTTCCTCAGTAACCACGTGCTAAATTTCGGGACGAAATTTCTTTCAAGTTGGGGATAATGTGACAACTCGAGTTTCCAAGATTTTCATCTTCGCATTAATTGCACGTTAATTGTTTAAGTGGTTTGTTTGCAAGACTTGTTTGTTTCACAACTGTACGCGTTTGTAATATGCTAAACCGTGTTTGATTGATATGATATATATGGTGTGCATTAAGTGTATTTTATATATTGTTGTGCAATATGAGCATGTATGTTAATAATAATGTGTGGTATTAATATTGTGTTTGGGGAAATAAAAAAATGACAATGAAATGGAACTTTGGCCGAAATCACACCCCCACACGAAAACACCCTACACATTTAATTTGATCTCGGCCCACTTAACTAATTGATCTCGACCCACTTTGTCTTGTGACTTATTATTGGACGTTGTATTTTAACCACCGACCCACTTTTGAGGATTGGTGTTATATTGTTACGTGAAATCACAAAATCAATATACAAACCCTACCTTTCCTTAGAGTTCGACGGCAACAGGAGAGACCCCACCCCCCTCCTTCGATCAAGTCTTAAGCACTGATTAGCATCACCCTTAACCACGATACCATCATTGGAAGGTTAGTGAACCTGTTTTATTCAACTTTTCGTAATCGTTTTATCCTTGTTTATGCGTAACATGGCGATGACTCGTATGCGTGCCAGTTGATTAGTATGATTTAGGTATATAATGATTTCTTTGATTGTGATTGGACCGATTCAATGCTCTTTCACGTGATGGTTGGAATCTAAGTTGTTTGATCAAATCAATTTATTAAGTGGTGACATCAATTTAATAGATCCAAATTCCATTGGACCTCAAGCAAAAGCTACTGACACCACGACTGTTGCTTTTGTTTGATCGAGGATCCCATGCAAAAACAATGATTCAAAACACAGCCTCTTTATTAATAAACATTGACTTAATGACCGACAATATTTATTGTTGTTGTTAGACGCAACCAACAGAAGACAAAGAAAGATATGTATTAATTTTCTTTGGTGGCCAATTAAGAAAAATAGGGGATTATTATTTCTTGTGTGAGTTTTTCGAAGATATCAAAGTGGGAGGATTGGATTGTTATAATTGTTATCGAAAATAAAGCAACAGATGCAAACAATTAGGGGCCATATTATTATTGTGGGCTCTTTGGGCTGCCATATTGAACAATATTGGGAAGAGGATTAGAGTGTTAAACAAATAATATTAATTAAATAAATATAATCGGTCATGTTGTGATTTGCTTGATGAATGATTGGTGAAACGGTTGTGATGAATAGATTCGAGTATTTTGTTTGTAATCGGCTGCATTATGATCTGATGTAGGGTATCATATGTTTGTTAATCTTGATCAAAAGGAAGTCTAAACCCATACACGAAAATTCAGTTTTGGTTGTGTTAGTATGATTGTGTTAATAATTGACTTCATGTTAAGTGTGATTGTTTAGATATGTTTGAAATTGTTGGGCCGGGTTTATGCTGGATCGCACAACATGTTGGGCCGGGTAGTGTTTGGGTTTCAACTACCCACTCGCACAAGATGTTATTGGGCTTACAATGTTACCTCAGCCCAATACATCCTGATCGCACAAGTTTGGGTTATATGTGTTTAACTGATTCGTTTAACATGTTCAATGTGTATGCCATGATCAATACGTGTTCGAAACCTGTTAATAATGTGTAATCAAACGTGCTTTACTTGAACCTAGACCTGACTTGTATGGTAACCATGTTAGGACGTGGTTAGCCTCAACTAGCTCGATTGACCTTTCGCTTATCTGTCGAGCTAACCTAAGGTGAGTTCACACTTTCTACAAAGCATGGGATTCCCAGGGGTTGGGAATGGGTTAAGGAACATGGATTCCTCGTCCTTTCTTGGGTAGGACAGTACTGGTTTAGGAATGTAATTCCTCGTCCTTATGGACAGTTAAACTTTACTAGACCAAAACTCTATCACGAAGTCCCTCCTTTTTATATCGACTTAATCGCCGGGCCAATGGCGAGCGGGTCATTAGTTAGATAGCGCTATTTAGGTCTGACAAGCCTCACACCGTGCCGCAGAGGATGGGCGTGAACTAATGGATCTGGGCATGTCAATGCTGATAGACATTGACAGTTCAGGGCACATAAACATGACTACAGTCAGCAGTCGATATGGTAACGAGTCTAGTAGTATATACATGGGGTAGCCCCCACGGCCGAGAAGCCAGATAACTAAACATGGGGTAGCCCCCACGGCTGGATTGCCAGAGTAAACCGGGAATAAACAAACCACGTTTTCAACTATGGGGTAACCCCCACGGCAGGATGCCAGTTAAAGGATACTATGTTTTTGGAATAACTAAAACAAACACCCAACTGTGAACTCGCTCAACTTTGTTGTTGACTCGTTACTACATGCTTTGCAGGTCAATAGGTACTTAGCTGGAGCTTGCATGGAGAAGAGTCGTTGTGGGACATGGACAACTGTGTGCCATGTGAAACATTGAACTTATATTTTGTTTTGGTTTTAAACGTTATGCTTCCGCTTGCAACTTAAACTATGTTTTGTTAGGACACCAATTGTATTGGTTGGACTTTTATAATTACTTACATGCTTGTTCAATATGATTGGTGGCTGGATCCTGGTCAGTCACGCCTCCAAGCGGTGATACTCCGCGTGTGGATTTTGGGGGTGTGACATGATCGTAATCCTCTTTCGTGAGCATTGGATTACCGATCTTTCTGGCCACAAAACTACTATATGATTCTAAAATCATTCCCAACAAAGACATTTGATTTTTAGCAACCTCGTCAGTATAATCTTGATCATTTTCAAGACTTAAAACAATATTGCACTGAAGTTTTCTTCCATTCTTAGTTGCAGAAATGTTTGGATCGAATGATGAAAATCTAGTGCTGCTTGATCCCTGGGATGATTTCTTTTCAGAAGAATCTTTCGCACTGTAAGCAGTTTCGACTTTTGGAGAAAAATTTGACTTTTCGTTGACACCACCTTTGTAATACAAGCTGATATCCTGTTCTCCATCGTAGTTCTTCATCCTGGCAATCTTCCGTTGCTCCATCTCTTGAGCTTCCAGGTGTTTGATGAAGTCTCCCAGTGTCAAATTTTTATAATCCTTTCTGTTGGATCTCAGCATCATCAAAAATGTTCCCCAAGTTTCATGAGGTAGCGCATCTGCAAGTTTTTCAATCAATTCATCAGTATCTTTTTTAATACCAAGTTTTGACATATTTCTCACCAAGTTACAATATCTTTCTATAATTTGCTTGGTATTTTCAGATTTTAATCCCCGAAACAGATCAAACTCTTTCTTCATGAGAGACATTTTATTTTTGAGCATATCATCACTTCCAACAAATTTTGCTTCCAATTCTGTCCAAATTGAATAAGCAGTTCCATCATGTTGAAGCAGTATTAAGATATCTTCTTTTATCGCTTGCTGAAGCAGACTCACCATCAATTTCTCATCCCTATATTTCTTTTTATCTCAGTACTCATTTCCCTAATTGTTAACTGAACACCATTTGTTGTGGGTCGTACATAAGGTTCTTCAGTGTGTTCCCACGCATCTAAATGATATGCCTCAACCCAGTTTCCAAACCGTTCAGACCATGCATTGTAATCATCAATATCCAAGAGCTTTGGTGGTTTCTGAGATGTCCCGGTTTCATTTTCAATCAAAGCATTCTGAGTAATGGTGATAGGACTAGCAAAAGCATTGTAGAACTCGTTATCCATTGTTCAGGTTTCAAAATTCACAATCACACAATTTCAAATAATCCGGTTCACCTCGTGAAATATTCAAATAGGCTGATGACTAAAAATTAATATATCTTCTGTTGGGCTTCACTTTCAAACTTGATATTATATTGTGATTGGGCGTTTTGATTTGTATGATGTTGACACTTGGGCTGAATACTGATTTACTCTGATTAAACCTCAATTAACAATAGCAAACAATTTCTTTTTCAAGGCAAAACAATTGACATGCACAAACTGAGTAGTGGCCGACAATTATCAATGAACAAATGAATATGATTGGACCTCCTTAACACTCACTAGGCTGACATCACCATTTATTTTATTTGATCAAGACACACATGCAATGATTTTACTTTGACCTCTTCACTACTCGATGACAATCACATGAATCTGATTAACTCTTGCTGACACAAATTCACATGCACAACTTTAATGAACCGACAATTCAGTTTATGATCACATGCAATCTAAAATAATTCTGATCACCTAAACACTTTGGAATTGAAATAGACTTTTCAAACTGAAGACTTAGGAGCGGAATCCCAAGGTGACTTAATAAGCGAAACCCTAAGTGTCACTATGAGCGAAACCTAAGTGTCACTATAAGCGAAACCCTGAGTTGTACAGATGAGCGAAATCACAGAATTGCTGGTTCACAAGAGCGAAATCACCTATGTTCCAAGAGCGAAATCAGACATGATGTCACTTTTTGCACGAGTCCTTAAAAGCGAAACCCCTAAAATACTAAGTTTTAGGTCGATTTTAGCTTTGAAACTTTCAAGGGTTTATTAATACATGATTACGAGTGCTGTGTGTGAAATTGAGCTTGTTTTACCGTGAAAAATTTTCAAAAATGACAAAGAAGGTGTAGAAAATCAGAATATGCAGCTGAAATGGCAAGAACTCTTCCTCCTGAGCTCTGATACCACTTGTAGGATCGTTTTCGACCCTGATTGAGTCGATCAGAAGAATTCCTATCCAAAACAAGAGGCGGAAACTAATGCTTTGGTGCGATTTCAGCTAGATTCACTTTAAACTGTTGTTGTATTGATCACTGAAGCGATTACAAGTTCTAACAACACTTCGGCAGCACTTCGTGGCTTACCGGAAGAGAACACCTAGAACTCTCTATAATGATTTCGCTCATGATACCCTATTTATAAGCAACATGATTTCGCTCTTATGTACATGACACATGAGCGAAATCAGTCATGACCACATAAGCGAAATCACCTGATTACCATAAGAGCGAAATCAGTTGTTTGACACATGGGCGAAATCAGGATTTCATGAGGTTTCGCTCCAAATGACTACATGTCATTTGGGGCGAAATCACTTCTAATACAAGTTTCTTGGATTTCGTGCCCTGTTCTATCCTAAATACTACAAGACTCGAAACAAGACGTAGTGCACCAACAATCATCCACCGTATAGAATTGTCTCATCTCATCCTTTACAGCTTCCAATTCCAGTGGATAACTTGCAGCAATGGATACAATATTAGCAGGGTTTATTGGTTTGGCTAGAGTTGGTGGAATGGATGGTTGTGGCTTGATAACTTTGTAGGGTGCGAAAGATAAAGGAGTAGGTGCTGGTATATCATCATTATTCTCCTGAAATTTCCTTTTCCTTGTGTAAAGCTTTTTGGGTGAAGGAGGTTTTGGTTGTGATATGACAATGGGTTGTATGGTGATTGTTGAAATGGTGAGGGCAGTGGTAGATGGTTGGCAAACAGTTGTTGAAACAACTGGTGTTTCAACCTCTGTTGTCATTACAGCTACTGATGTGTCAGTAGATGTCTTCTGCTTTTCAGCAGGTGGTGATTTGGTGGGTGGTGATGTAGTTGAAGTGATTTTAGGTGGTGGTGGTAGGGAAGTGGTTGTGGTGTGTGTTGAAGTGATGGTTTTAGTTTTAACAACTGCTGAAACCACTGATGTACCAATAGGAGTTATAACAGCTGTTTGGGTAGAGGTTTGATGCTTGGAGCCTTTGGGAGGTGGTTTGGAGGCATGCTTTGTGGGTCTGGATGGTGTGTGTTTGGGCTGCCTTACTTGTCTAGTGGGCTTCTTCTTTTCATCCTTAGGATTTTCATCATCCATCGGTTCAGAAGGACCCTGTGCATTCAGCTCCATATAGGCTCTTTTCTCCTGTTCCCACCTGGCTTTATCCTTAGCCTCTCTATCCCTTTTTACACTTGCTTTTGCTTCAGCTAGTGCATTTGTTGTAGCATCAATCTTCTTACTACCATCTGGCAAAGGAATGTTTTTAGTCATATATTCTTTTTCTGGCTCAATATAGAGGCCATCTTCAATTCCCTTCTTCTTCCACTGCATGAATTTCTCCCCCTTTTTTGGCATTATCTGGAGGGGGGTTATCAATGAAGAGAACAGTGGGAGGAGCAGTGCCAGTGGTGTTTTTCAAATGGGCTTTTATTGCCTTGATATCTGCCTCAGTATCTTTAAATCTTGCTTCCATAGTGTTTCTGATCTTTTGAACCTGTATTTCATGTTTCTGATCAGCTACTTGATTTTGATGGATGAGCAGTGGTTGAAACAGATTCCATAACTCATTTGCAGCAGGTGCAGGTTGTGGTGCAAATGCTTGAGCTGAGCAGCAGTGGTTGAGACCTTTTGAGCATTCAACAACTGTTGTATCATATATTTTATTTCAGCAACAGCTGTATCAAGATTGTCAATTCTACCCGTCAATTCCTGATATTTTAAATCATCACCCAACTTAATGGGATCATCTGATTCCCCACCGGCAGTGGTTGTATCAATGTGTGATTTAGGGAAAGAATTCCAAAAGTCATCCATTGATGCCCCTTTTTCTTAGTTCTGGGGACTTCTTCCCTCAACACTTGATAACCTTTTGATGGTACCAGTGGTCAAAACAAACTCACTATTGATTATCAGAGGTGCTATAGAAGGAATTGCCTTCAAGGGAGTCTGATTGATGAAACAACTGGCCAAATGTAGATCTGTTGATCTAACGCTTGCAGTTGCTGCTCCACTTGAACTACTGACAGGAATTACTTGTAACTCCTGCAGTGTAACCTCCTCAATTGTTGCTGGGATAGTAGAGGTATACGCATCAGACCCAGTCACTTGTGGGAGTGTACTCTCAGTGACAGGTGATTAAGAGGAACTGGTTTGTGTCTGAGCTATAGCAACTGCATGCAACAAGGGTAGTATGGATTGTGGTAATGAGCGGGGTGAAGATATGGGTGTTGAAAGAGACATGTCCTTGGGATCAGGACAGAGGAAGATGGATCCAATTGGATCCAGAGCTTCATAATGTGGGGTCCCTATGTTTACAACCTGTTCCTTTTGTGAGGATGCAGGAGGAGTTTGAGGCAAGGGTGGAGATCTTTCTTCCATCTGCTGTGAGGAAGTAGCAGCAGTGGTTTTTGGTGACATTTATGTTGTCACTGGCAGTGGCTCTGGGATCTCATCTTCCAGAGTTGCCTTTTTAGTGGGTTTGGGGGGCTTTTTGGATGATCTCTTTTTAGGCCTTTTGGTAATGGCAGGTGTGGGTTTCATAGCAGTGGGTGTGCTACTATGATCACCTGGAGCAGTGGGCTCAGCAGCAGATACCTGAGGAGCAGTGGTAGCTGCTAAAGTCTGCTCAGGCACCTCTGCTTGTGTTTTTTGCAGGTGTTATCATTCTAGTGAATGTTTTAGATGTTAAACCATGTATTTGAAAAGATTCACCTTGGATGAGCAAATTTTCATTTTCCTTTCCGAATTTTTGTTTAAGATAGTAGCTTAAGATCCTTGGAAAAAGTAGAAATGATTTGCTATCAAAATTTTTTTACCAAATCATCAAAGATCTCTCGGGAATAGTTAAAATTTTCATTGTGTAAAATAGCAAAGCCCAGGTATTGGATCTTTAATGGTATTTCATTAAAAGCAGTTGTTTTATTTGAGACAGACATCAAAAGGGTATGGAATAAAAACCTTGGTGCAGAAGGGAAGAAGCCTTTTTGTAAGGTGTCCCTTTTCATTTCCGCACCATACCCTCTTTCAAGAAAATCATTTTTTAACTCGTTTTTGGGAAAAGAAGTTATACCTTCCTGATCATCGAGTGCAAAGACTTCTGAAATAGATTATGGAGTGATTTGAATCTTTTTGCCCTTTATGGAAGAATTAATGGCTATAACTGTGTCACCTTGATACTCAAGTGTAGCATTTTTCCAAAATTCTCTCTGGGTTTGTTCGTAAATAGGAGAATCAGCAGTCAACAATGTTTTGTACTTTGAAGCTACAAGGGTGTCAATGATGGAATCGAAGGTTTTGGTGGTGGTGGGTTTTGTGAGTAGACCCAAGTAGTTGTGAGGGTATTTGTATGGGATTTCAATGGGTTCAGCGGCCTTTTGAGTGACCTTTTGGAAGATGAGGATGATTTTGATTTTGATTTTGTCATTTTGGTGAAGAAGAACGAAGAATGATTTGAGACTGAAGGATGGAAACTGCTTTGAGAAAGGAATTTTGGAATTCAATTCGACAGTGTAAAACCCTGTTTGAGGGTTTTGATCAGGGTTTTATTTAGGGAAAAAGTGAATGCTGACGTGGCAGCGGTTACAAGGATCTGATGGCTAAGAGCTGACCACGTGCCAACCCCTGATGGAAGGATGAATAATGGAGGACAGTAGTTTAGGGAACCACTGATGAAGCAAATATCAGTGGTTACAATGATCAAAATGAGAACAGTGGGTGATTTTAACTATCAGTGGATAGCTTTATCAGTGGATAAAACACTGATTTTGAACAACAGTGATTACCAAGAAAATGAGAGAACAGAGGTTGACTTTCAGCAATGGACAGCATTTACCAGAACAGATGTTTGAAAAAGAAACTTATTTCAAATAGGAGGCTACAGAAGTGAATCATCTGAGCTAACAACTGTTGGTGATTTTAATGATTCAACAGCTATTTGAAAATGAATGTAGAGGAATGGATGAAAGTGATATCACACAATATTGATATTTATCCATTTTTGATGGAGTTTTATCAACAGTGGTTAGGGGTAAGGTAATGATAAGGATTTGAAAGGATATTATGTCAGCAACTGTTAGTGCAATAGTGGATAAGCTTTTGACAAATGTTTTGAACATCTGCTGCTCTGATGAAAGGAATGATTTTGTCTCGTGAAACCACAATATCATGTCCAACATCTGTTGATGGTGATTATGAAATATCTGCAAGATTGCTATCCTCAACAAAATACATTTTAGATGCAAATTGTCAAGTTTAATATGTCAGAAGTTTTTACAGGAATTTGCATTCAAGGTTTTGCCACATGTCTATTACAAGTTTTGAAGCTTTTATAGATTCCTGACAGTGGTTTAGTACCCCAGATGATGGAAACCTTTTTACTATGGCTACTCATTTAGTGTCATAATATTTGAATTAGAACATGAGTACCCAAGTATTTTAAGGTCTGTTAGCAATCAATCTTTGATCTGTGTTAAAACAAACTTGAGCCTGACATGACCTTGACACTTGCACCATTTCCTTTTGATCTATTTTCAAGAATAATATCACCAAAAATAAGGGTTCTACATCCTGACAGGTGTTTGAAACTTTTGCTATAAAAAACAAGTAAAAGTACAAAATATATCACTCTTAAGGAAAAATAAAGAATAATATATCCTGTTTTATTTGAGAAAAAAACTTTTTAAGAAAAATAATTAAAGGTTTTTCTGAGAACAGCATCAAAAAGGATCTGGTATATTTTCCAATTAAACTCATAATCGCATCACTCTCAAGTTTTATGAAAATGGTCAATGGTTTGAAATACATTGTAATATCCACTGTTTGGGACCATTTCCTTGTTAATTAATTGCAAAAAAAAAATGAGGAGACATGTTCACATAAGTTTTGAAGGTCCTGTTATAGACTTTGTTACCATGTGATGATTTTGAAAAACTTGTCTATTCCTCTTGTAAGCTTAATCACTGGTGATACTATTGTTACCTGAACTTCCCTGAATAAATGAATGCACACAGTTGCTTGATGACCATTGTTCACCCAATTTTGGACTCTTAAGTGTTTTACATTTATGCTCTTTTCTTTTGACTTCAAAAGTTTTGAGATAAACACACTTTTGAGTTTTTGTGATTTTTCTTATTCCCTTTTTACCCTTCCCATTCATAAGTACTGAAATACTCACTGGGAGGTCTTTATTGAAGAAATACCTATTTCAGAATCATTTTGCAGCAATGTTTTGAGAGATCTGGCCATATTTGTACATGCTTATATCAAATCTCGCATTACATATGATTTGGACTATTTTAACACCTGATTTTCTTAATGTATTTTTAACAAGGTTGATTTGGTCCTTTTTAACAGGATTCTCAACCTGTTTTGCAACACATAAGATCTAATAACTAAAGTTTTAATTTCCCTCTTTTTATGTTAACAAAAACACTAATGTTTTTACGAACATAGGTTTTTGTTGACCTGAGGTACACACTTTAGCAGCAAACATGATGGATACAGCACAAACTTCATAACAACAATTGAAATCAATTTAGTAAAGAAAATAATTATACCATAGTTATCTGACATATTTTCAGATCTGAAAACTATAGGTGGTTTATGCATGACATCACTTGTTATGTGAAGTTTGTGTGTCTTATGACATATTGGTTGTTTTACAGAGATTTTGAATAGCAACTTTGAATGTGATCACTCGTTACTCTGTTTTTCAACTAAATACGATCAACCTTAGCATCAATGAATTTTGAGCTGAACTGCTATGTCAAATTGATTGTTAGATCGAATTTGACTGTCCAAGCTCTGATACCAATTGTTTGGATCGGAGGCCCTCCTGATTGTGTTTGTTTGTAATATTTGAACAATAAGTGAATGTTAAACAGAGATCTAATGCAGCGGAATTGAAAACAAACTTTGTTAACATAATCAAAAGGAAAATAGTTTTTAGTAAACACATCCGTATCATTGAGTCGAATGATTACAATACAGAAATGATTACAGACATGCTTACATACTAAAACTCCCCCTCAGCATGATGTTCACTGGTTGATTGCTCAAGATGAAAGGATTAGAGGAGAAGAACTCACTCAGTCAATCAAATGTAACAGTACAGGGTACTGTTCCATTTATAGGCAAATCAAACCACTAAAGCATCTAAGCTAACGTCACCATGAAAATGACATTTAACAACCTAACAACCTTTAACCACTGTTCTTATACAAACACTGTTAGCTTAACCACTGATTCTATACAATACAAGTGACAAACTAAACTACTGCTTTCTCCTTCCATTATTGCATGCCAAGCACTGATGTTTGACTATCAGTGCTTTCCTCAAAGTTGATCAGTCCTTGAGTGGGTAGTTCTTTAATCAACAGCAGTACTTAGATAGCATCTGTAGATTGAACCAACAGTGTTTAATCTTTAACAGTCTTTAGGGCTTGATCAGCAGTTTGAAGGACAACAACTGTTGTATACGGACAGTGGATAGAGGACATCAGATGTTATAAACACTTTCAAGGGGAAAGCCTGGTGTAAACTACTGCTTATGATGAATCCACTGTTGTGAACCAGTTTTGGCTCTAATTATCTGTTCCTCTGATAGGGTTCAATCCCAACAATTCATGGGAGAAACACGATACGCCTCTACAAATTATTAGTTGTTTGAAGGCACGGAAGTTTTGCATAAAAGGAGTATTGTCTCCTTGGCTCATGTCGTGGACAAGGAAGCCGAAGAACCGAAGCTCGAAGATATCCCTGTAGAAGGGAATATCCTGAAGTCTTCCCCGAAGACTTGCCAGAAATATCCCCTCAATAACAAGTCGAATTTCACATTGCCTTGGTTCCAGGCGCCGTGCCTGTAGCTAAGACACCTTATCGACTTACACCTTCGGAGATGCAAGGATTGTCAGTGTAGCTTCAGGAGTTGTTAGAGAAGGAAGTTAACAGACCAAGTTTCTCATTTTCGGAAACTCCAGTTTTGCTCGTCAAGAAGAAGGACGATAGCTTTCATATGTGCATCAACTATCAGGAGCATAGGTTGGAACTCGTTAAGGATATCCCTTAGGAAACCACGCCTACTAACTCGGGAAAACCCTATCATTTCGTCGTGCTAGCTATTTTAGTTAACCAAACGGGTAAAGTACTCAAATTTCTCTTTCATTGAAATTTCCACTTTTGCTTCTTGCGAGTAGATTCTTGCGTCTCTACTCCTCTTAATGGTAGTTGCGTTGCGTCAATTCCCTTCATTAAAGTAAACACTCTTTAGTCTCGGCACTTGATCGCTTCTTTGTTTTAACAAATGATCATTGTTTCATTTCTTGGAAATTCATATGTTACGCATGCACCATTTTTTATGCACGTGGTTTCGTTTTGAATGAGCGTCTCATCCAAATTCAAATGTTATTTTGGCTAAAAGCTAATTGTTGATTTTTGATTCGAATGACCCACATTATTGGAATTGTTGGCTCCTTTGCTTTCAAGTCAACACACTTTCTTGGAACTTCTTTCTTTCAAGTTATATACATGGTTTATCCTTGTAACCATGTCGAAATTCCCTTGTCGATACTTGCGTTTGTTGTCAAATCTCGCCAAAATCAAGTTCAATTTCTTGGACTTGTCCATTTGCGTCTTCAATTCAAGACATCATATGATGTATTGCGGGCATCATATTCCAATTCATTTTTGCAAGTGCTTCTTTTGTTTCGAGTTGTAGTAGACTTGTTTGGCCTACGGCTCCATTAAATCGTTTGTTGCTTTCGACACCTTGCGGTGATGTTTTCGCTAGATTGAAGCTTGTGCTAACCTCGTTTACACATCTCATAGTCGGATTTAATTGTTTATTTATTGATTTGCTCTAAATCCGTTCTGTTTCAACATGATTAAAGTAGTCTTAACACAGTTGTGTGTCAAGACAATGGTACATAAGATTCATTTCATATTCCAGTGTACCTCCTAACAGTTCTTCGTTAGCAATCGAGTGCTTTGTAGCGTTTATCCCTTTTTCATATTCAATTGAAAACCCTATGACGTTGTTTAAATCCAATTTCAGAGTTGTTCCAGTACACTTTCATTTGATTTCAAGTACAGTGAACTTGTTTGGTCACCGCTATTATTGGATTGTGTCAATTAGGACACCTTGTGGTGTCTTTACAAACTTGTAGCTTGTGCTAGTCATGGTCAACCGTTTCACACGCAACTACCCATATTATTTTTACTCAACTTGTCTTTTAAACATTCTTAGTGCAACTATGAATTAAGACTGTGGTACACCAGCTTCGATTATATTTCATTTCGGTGTATTCTTACGATTCAATACTGTCAACATCCTAATTTCATTCATTTATTTGTTCGAAAGTTGACAGATCATTTTCATGTTACTATCATATTCGAGTTGTTGAATTTCAGTTCATCTAGCGGATGTTATTGTTCCTAAAATTCGTTTGTATTTTGTAAACAATCTGTTGAAATTCTATTGGTCAGAACTCCTCTTTTATTGGACCCCTATGCTGTAAGTGACACCAGATGTTACGTCTATACAACTTGTATCCCTTGATGTCAAATTCTGAGAGACATACCTTTTACCCATTGGATTCTTAGTATAGAAAGATGTCCTTAGATTCACCTGATTCAATAGGTCTTGATTCGGTATTGTAGTTAGTTACTTTAGTGTTATCCATATCTATACATGCATGACGTAACCCTAAGGAGTTAAGGTTTTATAAATTTCGAGGAGGAAATTTTCTTAACAGGGGGAGAATGTGACAACTGTCAAAAATCTAGGTATCCGTACAATTAATTAATCATGATTAGTGCTTAATGACTGTGCTGAATTGCAATTAACTGCTTTCTGATTTCTGTTTAATACATGCATGTCCATCACATATTGTTTAATGTCATATCGTTACTGCATGAAAGCTTTATTGCCTCAAATGATACCTTAAGTACAGTTAAGCATAGTTATCTGATAAATCAGGAAAATGCTGACAGAACTCAGCACATAGACAGACAGTGCATTTAGACACAGAATGAGCCAGAAATTATGTATGACTCTAGTATAGTGTGTAGGAAAGTAAGGATCATAAAACTGCCTTCCTAGAGATAGTTTAAGTGCCGGAAAGTGCCTAAAACTCACCCAAGGTGCTGAATTCAGCAAAAATCAGCAAATTAACACACTGATATTACGCAGAAAAATGGTAAAATGGTCCTGAATACTTTCCTAAGTGTCGGGAATCAAAAGTGTCACAAAAGATACATAAAGCACCCTAAACTGCAAGCACCCTAAACTGCAAAGTTTAGCACTTTAACGAACCAGTAACCAACCGAACAACCGGACACTACCAGAAACATCAAATTTACACTAGAAGCACTGTTCTAACATTACCAAGCTAGTTATGATCCCCGAACACCATAACACCCCATAAAAATATCTAATAACTAAATCCTAACTAATACTTGGATTTTAACCTAATAACTAACTAATTGGTTGGAACCTAGTCTACTACCCCCCTATGACCGTCCAACATGGTGGCCCCACCAAAGATTTTATTTGATTATTTAATAGATCTTGATACCACTTTCCTAAACATAATATCTAATGGAAGATTTTGTGAAATGGATTATAAGAAGGACTTTAGGGCTCATGACTCCTCATAATTCACAACCTACTTCACACCAAAACTTCTTCTTCCTCCTCCCATATGCTCACGGCCAAGAACCCTCCACACCCATCCATCATTTTCAATCATCTCCCACCCATTCTACATGTATACAAAGGTGTAAGAAGCTAAGTTAGGAAGCTTGGAGCCCTCGGAAGTTCAAGGACCTTCACCGTTAGCTTTTATCCACTTGTTTTCTACCCTTGATCATCCCTAGCCTTGTGCTAGTGGTAAGAACCTTGATCTTGTTATTTTACTTCTATTTTAAGTGGTTAAAGAAGAATCATAATAAAAAACTTGAAGAACACTAAAGAACATAAGAAGTAAACATGAACATAAGCTTATTTAATGAAGTAATCTTGATGAATATGAGTTGTTATGCTTGTTGATCATTGATTGTTTGTAGAAATGATGTTGATCATCATAAGATCGTACTAGATCATGATTAAAAACATAATCTAGCAAGATGAGAAACTAGAAATGTTGTAGGATGATGGATCATCCACACATGAATCATGAACTTGAAAGAATACTTTGATTTCTTGAAAAATAATGATCAAAGTAAGTTGTTAATCATGTAGATCTAAAGATTTATGAATGATCTTTCAAAGAAACCAAATTAAAAATTTAAGTTTTGTTAAAACTTGGTTCTTACATAAACAAACTCTATTTTTAGTGGTTAAACAAGTGTAGAAACACTTGTGTAACAAGAAGATTTCATAAAGAAACATTTTTAGAAAATATGATTTGAAGTTGTAAATATCTAACTTCTTTAAAAATGAAGTTTTTAAAGAACTAATCACATTTTAAAGGGTAACAAGACTTACCAAGAACACTAGTAAGTTACTACAAATTTTTACAAATATTCAAGTTCATGAAGTAGTAGAAAATGCATGATTTGGCAAAATTGGTAAGTAAAGGTTGTTAGTTGATGATTGTGATGATTTTTACAAAAGAAAATGATATGCTTGAATGCATGGAAACCTCCATTTTTAGGGGAAACTATGGCAAAATTTTCCAAAAAAAAAAAAAAAAAAAATCTAAACACTTAGAAAAATGTTTATTTACCTACACTTACAAGTGTATTTTAAACCATGAGTTTCCTAACAAAAACTTTGCCATAAATTTTGATACAA
Source organism: Helianthus tuberosus (assembly GCA_030545235.1). Lineage (NCBI taxonomy): Eukaryota > Viridiplantae > Streptophyta > Magnoliopsida > Asterales > Asteraceae > Helianthus > Helianthus tuberosus. The sequence continues at coordinate 154,402,866 of CM060393.1, forward strand.
AAATACAAATATTGGAGGTTAGTTTTCATAAATAAAAATGACTAAATATGTATTTAGGAAATATATATTTAGAAGGCACCATGTGTGTGATTATTTGTATATTTTGTGTATTAGTTATATTATTTTAGGACATGAAGTAATATAACACATCAAAATACCAAGAATCACAATCCAAAATAATACCAAAATTCCAAAGAATAAACATACACATTTACACAAAAATATTGGAGAACCGAACTATGGAATAAGACTTACAAAAATATTTCGGAATTTATTCACAAAGTATGGTAAATAATATTTTGGACACCAAGGAAGTAAAAATATGAAATATATATTTTTCTTGAAGTTTTTAGAAAATATATTATTTTTTTAAGAAAAATATATTTTCTTGCACAAACATGAAATACAATATTTATGGATGAAAGATACATTTTCTCAAACAAATATGAAGTATGTCATTTTTGGGGAAAATGAGTTTATATATATATTTTCCAAGTGAGACTTGAAAATATATTAATTTCTGAACTTATGAGGAAATAAAAATATTTTTTCCAAAGAAAGATTATAAATAATTTTTCTAAGTAATATTCCTTAAAATATATATTTTGGGAAATGTATATTGAATCTTTATTAAAGATAATATTCTGGAATAATTAATATGAAATTAAGTATAAAGAATACTTAATGAATGCAATAAAATACGTATTCTCGTACGTATAAATTCACACCGGAATACGACCCTAATACATGGCAAAATATACAAGTATAAGATTCCCCATCCTTGGGAAGGAAATACAAATATAAATACTTGGGAAGTATTAAGTTAATATATATTGTTTTAACAATTATTCCAAAATTTAATAAATATAATTTAAGTTAAAATTATAATTATTTTAACAAATAATTATAAACTTGGAATAATATCAAAGACACAAAAGAATCGTAACTCAAAGACAATAATACTAAGCCAAGGCACGGCCCGTTCGTCTAATAGACATTAGTACGTTGTAGGTAGTCGTGTTTATCCAAAGAAGCTTGAGTTACGGTGATTGAAGACGCAAACCTGTGAGTTCATGTTCCCCCTTTTCTTTAACTGTTCTCGGTTTTATAACTTCGGGGGTGAAGTACATGTTTCAAACTGTTTACAGACGTTGTTAATTGGTATAGTTAGCTAAGGAAGGGTACTTCTAGATCATGTGAGTGGGTAGGTGCACTCTTAAGACCATTAATCCTCGTTGTAGGACCGAGGGACATGAGTGATAGATCTATTTGGGTGTAGCGAGCCCCACCCATGAGTCCGTCGCGTGGATCATGTGGTGACTATGTCTTACAACCGGAGGCCCGGTGCAAAGTCTGCTAGGTTTGAGCTTGCCTGCGTCACGTCACAAATATTAATGTATTAGCTACACATTAGTTGATCTGTTTCCTTGTTGCTTTCATACCGGGTTTTTCAAGTACATATAAATATACTTACAAATGTTTCAAAAGTTTATTCACAAACACACACATGAACTCGCTCAACTTTTGTTGTTGTTTTCAAACTGCATGTATTTCAGGAAACTAAGTATGGATCTGGCGGGCGTTAAAGTTTCAAGTGTTGTCTGGAATAAAAGATGTCATCCGGTGTCGAATGGTTTAGAGTGTGTATCCTATACTGGATAGGATACATGTTTCAAAGCTTGGGTATCTTTAGTGTCTTTTGAAAAGTCCTTATGGAACTTAAAACCTGTTGGTGTTGTATTTTGAATACGAAGTCTGTGTTTTTTGGGTTAAAACAATGTTGTTGTAATGTTTCAAAAATTAAATCAATGGATGAACATCTTGGATTTATCATATAGTTGTTTGTTATGGTTGAATGCAATGATATTAAGCAAGTCACCCCAAATCACGCTTCCGCAGAAAGTCAGGGTGTGACAGGAAAATCTTTATCATTTTTCACAAATGAATTTTCATTCCGATTATTACTCACAGAAACCTTTTGTTTCTTTTCCACCCAAGTTTGTCCTTTTGAAGCACTTCTTTGTAAAAATGTGATTCATTTTGAATATTTTGATTTTGAACAACTTTTGGTTTCCAAAACTGATTTGGTTTTGTTGCATCTACCGTTGTTTTCCAACTTTGTGTTGTTCTAAGTCTGGGTGTCACTGGTTTCCATGTTTGTTGTGAGTCAGCCTTTGACATTTTCGGCATCCAAGTTTGCTTTGATTCAAACTTGGTTGTTTTCTGATTCACAACATCAGACTTCTTTTTTGTTTCAACACCAACAGGTTTAAGATTTGGACAATTTCGACTGAGATGTCCAATTTGATCACACTTAAAGCATGTTCTCTTGGACACATCTTTAACCTGTTGTTGTTGCTTTTTCTGAACATAGAACTCTTTATTAGACTGTCGTCTAAATTGGAGTTCTTTCTCTTCTTCAGAACTTGTTCCGTGAACAAAGTTCATATTTTCTTGATAATTTGGCGTTTCATTTCTTTTCCAATTTTGTTTCTTTTTATAACCCAACCCAGCCTTCATGTTTTTCTTTTTGTAGCCAGGTTTGTTATAAAAAGTTTTGTGACCTTTTCCAGCAAATTTTGAAATTTCAGACTTTTGAATCTCTACCAGTTTGAAAACTTTGTTGATTTTATCTGAAATCACATTTTGAAAGGGGAATTCATTATCCGAAAATAGTTTGTCCGATCCAATCATGGTATAAACCAATCCTTTTGAATCATCATTCACAACCTTTTCAGATTTTGAGTGTTTAAGATAACTATCATGAAAACTTCCCTCATTTTCATCTTGTGATTCAAACTTATCTGTCGGTGCATACATCTGTCATCTTCGTCTTATGTCGAGTCTCAGTCTCGTTGCGGATCTGAAAAGAGGATGATGTCATCATCTTTAATGATGACATCATAATTGTAAAGTCATCATTGCATCACTACATATGAGACAAAAGCATTTATGTTATGTATTTGCTGATTTCGCTCTAACATTCATTTCTAGGTGATTCCGCCCGGAATCTATAAAGTTGATTCCGCTCCTATAGTCAATGTCATTTCGGGCGGAATTAAACTACTATATATAGGACTTTTGGGGCGAAATCAGATAATAGTTTTAGGTGTGTTCTTCCGGTTTGCAATGAAGTGCTGCCGAAGTGTCATCAGGTTGTAAACGTCATTCTATCAATATAAATCGACAGTTTAAAGTGTATAATCGCTGAATTGAACTCGGTTTGTTTGTTTCCGTCGCTCAAACTGAGATAAACTCTTCTAATCGACTCATTCGGGTCTCAAATCAAAACAGGGAGTATCACATAAACTAAAAGAAAAAGTGGTTGAGTTTGAACCACCAATTGACAGAACTAAATTGTTTAAAAATTCAAAATTTGAAATTGGTGAAAGTTCAAACAGGTTTTACAAGAAAAGAGGAAATCTTGACAACCAGAAAATGGGTTTGTTAAGAAACCTGATAGTAGTTCTAGCAATGATTCTGATAGGTCGAAATCAGAGAAGCTATCTTCTGGCGATGAATCTGATTCCACAAAATCAGATGAGCCACAGGTTGTTTCAAAAGGAGAAAAATCAGTTCTGACTGTGGATGATGAAAATTTTCCATCACTTCGTACTGAAAACTATAAAAAGAAAATTGGTAAAGTTGAGATTTCAAACCAATTTTATGATGACAAAAAGGTTTTCGATGTTGAAAAGGCCTTTAACCCCACTGTGAAACATATTTTTGGTAAAATGATTAATCGAAAAGTCAAAGGGGTTAAAGAGTTCTATGAGAAGAAGACGAAGAAAGATGAAGTTGAACCATCCCTGGTTTGTGACTGGGATGGCTCATACTATGAACAGTAAGTCTCTGGACTTGCCGGAGATCCCAAGTTTGTAATCGTGGATCAGGAATCGGCTTCATTCTTGTTAAGTTTGTTTGTGAAATTTAAAAAAAAAATGTTTAAATGTTTTCAGGTGAAGGACTATGCCGGAACTCCCAGGTTGGTAAGTGTGGAGTAGGTATCGGCATTTATCTTGAAATTTACTTTGATAAGTTCATCGTTCAAATGATACAGAGGTTTGTTTGTTTTGACATAGTGATTACTCAAGGTCATTAATTTGAACTTGATGTAATTTTCATACAAGTGGTTGAAAGTTAATATGATGAACCATGCCCCTACAAATGGTAAAAACAAACTTATTTTCCGGAAAAATCATTTTGATTAAAACAAACTTAAGTGTTTTGAAATCTAAATGAGAAAATAGTTTGTTATGAGGGGGAGTTCTGATTGTTTATGCCAAGTGGATGGAGAATTGACGTAATTTGATATCAGTTGTCACGTTGTTTGTATAGTTTATTTTCAAATTTCCTAAAATGTGTTTGCATTTTAGGGGGAGTAAGAAATTTCTGAAAATCCAAAAACATTTGAAAATTTGAAAAAGCCAAAAACATGATAAAATGAAAAATGAGTTTTTGTGTCAAAGAAGAGGAAATGATAGTACATCAGTGGACTATCACAACATGCTAAAGAAATGGAAAGTTAAAAAGTGATAAACGGTCTCACTGGTGTTGTGTCAGTAGGTTTTTGCACATTTAGTAGATTGTGACGAGATATAAACCTAAAATTCAAACTTGCTTATATCGTGGGGAAACATCTCTCGGATATATGGGTAACCCCCGAAATCTTGTTTGAAAGGTCCCTCTTTCTGAGATACTAGGTCTTTATACTCAGTGATATCTGGGGTATTATCCCGGGACTTCTGATTTTGCGGAAGCAATGGCCTAGTCCCCGGAGAATACTTTCTGCTTGCTTGAAAAATAGCGCCGCCCTCAGCAAATTGATGAAACAATAAAATTGATAATCATTGCTGTTGTAAAAAAGATCCTCTAAAGGTGACATACCCAAAGTTGAGTTATGATCTCTCTGCTGAACGGTAGTTCTGACCTGAGCTCTCATGATTCTTCATAATTTATAACCCCTTACAAATATCATCTGTGGTATACTCACCTGTAAGACTGAATATTGGGATCTGGATACAGTAGTATATTCTGAGGTGGGACACGCGATTAAGTTTAAATGCTTAAGACATTAATCTCTTGTATCTCGAAACAGTTGAACTTTGTGTGAGAATTTAAGTGGACCAGTATACTGACAATCTAGGTGAATTGTTTAGAACTTAAAATGAAATGAAGCTTAACGGTGTTGGTGATTTGTCTCGTTAACTGATATGATCCTCTTACACAAACTCACAAAAATATTGTATGTAGATATTTCTTTATTGCATTTCATTCCTTTACTTCAAAAATCCAAAAAGATTTTTGGTGTGTTTTAGCATAAAATTTTGAAAAATTCAAAAAGATTTTTGACAACTGGTGTTGAAGAGCTAATTTTCAAAATTCCAAGTGCTAAACTTGACGAACTGGTTTGGGAGTGTTGTATGTAAAAGATTTTAGAATCTTGTTACAAGTGGTCATCAGAAGTTTTAAATTTGATATTTCTTCAAGTGGTTCATTAGAGACTAAATGTTAGATCATTTTTGTGATTTTTACAAGTGGTGTCTGAGTGTGTTAAAGTTTAATATTAGAAAACTTATGTTTGTGGTAGAGAATGTACAGGTTTGATGAAGAGCCAGGTTCTAATATCTGAGGACTGTGTGATTTCAACATGCCAGACTGCGATCCCAGCATATCGAAAGGGGGAGTCTGAAGACATCTGAGTAGAGATTGTTCATGGGGAGTTTGTTGATGCTGAAGAGGAGAAGGAGATAAAGTTTGAGGATGCTTACACTGTGAGATATTTTAGAGAGCGTTCAGACTGATAAAGACTGAAGATTGAGAAGACTAGACACTTAAGACTCGTCAACATCTGAGGGGGAGTCTGTTGGTGCATACATCTGTCGTCTTCGTCTTATGTCGAGTCTCAGTCTCGTTGCGGATCTGAAAAGAGGATGATGTCATCATCTTTAATGATGACATCATAATTGTGAAGTCATCATTGCATCACTACATATGAGACAAAAGCATTTATGTTATGTATTTGCTGATTTCGCTCTAACATTCATTTCTAGGTGATTCCGCCCGGAATGTATAAAGTTGATTCCGCTCCTATAGTCAATGTCATTTCGGGCGGAATTTAACTACTATATATAGGACTTTTGGGGCGAAATCAGATAATAGTTTTAGGTGTGTTCTTCCGGTTTGCAACGAAGTGCTGCCGAAGTGTCATCAGGTTGTAAACGTCATTCTATCAATATAAATCGACAGTTTAAAGTGTATAATCGCTGAATTGAACTCGGTTTGTTTGTTTCCGCCGCTCAAACTGAGATAAACTCTTCTAATCGACTCATTCGGGTCTCAAATCGATCCTACATTATCTGTTCTGGTAGACTCCTCTGCTAGAACACTTTCAACAACTTTACCAACCACCTCTAAATCACTAATGTCATCAGATTTGGTGTAAGTCACATCGATGTTTTCGGGTAACTGGTCAACCATGTTTATTGCTTTTTCCCCCTTCTCGCCATCATAGAATGTATAATTATTCTCCAACGGTGGTGGAACCTGATGGTATTCAGACCCAATTCCCTTTCTGTTCTTTTCTGACTCTTTTCCATCGGGTGAGATGTTGAAAATACGTTCCAGAATGTATGAAGGCGCATGATAACTTTGAAGTTTATTAACCAACTTTTCTTTATCTGTCAGTTCTTGTTTAAGTTTAGCGACATCGTCAATATATTGATTTAAAACCATTTGTTTACCTTCATATCTAGCTTCAAGAAACTTAGTTGTTTTCTGACATGCAGATAACCTATCATCTAAACTTTTGACTCTACTTTTCAAAGTTTCATAACCTTCTTTTAAGGTATGATATGACAATTTCATTCCATTATATTCTTTTTGCAACTCTTGAATTGTTTTATCTTTTGGAACACATTCGTTGCAAACACCTGAACACTTTTCTTTCAATATTTTCTTTTCTTTTTCAAGATCATCACATCTTTGTTTCAGCTTTTCATTTTCTTGTTTCAAAAACTTTTCATTTTCAATCATTTCATGACTTTTATTTTTGAAAATCTTTTCTATTTTAATGAATTCAATGTCTCTGATTTTAATCTTTTCATTCTTTTCAGTACAAACACTGCACGTTTCCATGCATTTCTTGCACTGTTGTTCAGCTTTATTATCAACTGATTGATCAGAAGAATCAGTTTGGGTTGTTACATCAGTGTTTGGCACTGTGGCTTCTTTCGCTTGTTGATTCTGATCTTCTTCAAACACCTCCTATTTTTCTGCAACAACTTTCTCAGCTTTTTCATCTTTTTTCTTTACTTCCTTCACCAGCTTTTCACTCTCATCAACAATCTCTTCAACCGTCTTCTTCTTCTTCTCCAAACTCGCATATATCACCTTTTTATGCCTTCTTCAACCTTTTCTTTATACCTTGGAATCTCCTCAAGGCCTTTGCACTAGACACTCACAGTCGGTATTGCAGAAACTAACGCTTTAAAATCAACCTTCTCAGGATCAATTGTTGGGTTTCCTTGAGGATTGACAAAGCATTCCTTTTCTTTGCTCCACCTGCCTGCTTGTGTTGCTTCCTTGAAAGCATCATACACATCATCCAGCCTCATGCCAGCATTCCTTTCTTCTCGACTTTGTTTAATCTCAGCAACCATTGCTTTGACTTTTCCATCTTCTTTGTCATGTTGACTCCAATCATACCCTTCATTATCATGAATTACAATTCTGACTCCTTCGTCTCATCGAAGTATTTATCCCATTCAAAATTATCCCAAACAGATTTTTCATTTTGTATACTGGATTCACTACGATCACGAAGTGTTATTACAACTTGTCTCTTTTCTTTGGAAGGTCCTTCTTCAATCTGCTTTCTGGTTGGTTGCTCGTTATTCTGATGATAAATGGCCTTTTGTAGTAATCCTCATAAAAAGGATTCACGCTATTATCAGCTTTGTTGTTCGTGCATTCTCTCTTGAAGTGCCCCTTTTATTTACACTTGAAGCAAGTGACTTTGTTCTTATCGAAACCTATCTTCATGTTTGGGCCTTCCAAGTACTTTTTGCGAGTTATCTCCAAGAATCTTTGAGCTCTTCGGATGACGCTTGCCATGCACCAGCGAATGTCCATGAGTTCCATCTCTTCTGGATCCACTTGATTGTAATCCTCCTTCGTTCTGTTTGGATTCCCGATCTTTCCTGCAATTAAACCTTCGTAAGATACCAGAATAGAAGCTAAGAAACTCATGTGCGGTTGAGCAAAATCATTGTTCAAAAGTGGAGAATTTTTCCAATCTTGGTTTAGATTAGATTTAGACGATGCAGATGCAGATGAAGAATGATATCCTGGATCAAAGCTCGACGATTTGTTGTTTGACGAGTCACCAGTCTTATCTGCACTATAAGCAGTTCTGATCTTTGGAGATTCATTCTTTTGTAGCATTCCTCAGCGATAGTATAGATCAACATTCTGTTGATAACTAGAGCTAGACATCTTGTTCTGTTTTTGTAACAACAAATCATGTCCCTCTATTTTCTCAATCAAGCTCTCTAACGTCATTTCATCGAATTTATCATCATTTTTCAAAACGATCACATAGGTTTTCCAATCTTCCTCATGTGGCAATGCCTCTACGAGTTTATCTACCATCTCTTCTCTGTCTTTGTTAATTCCAAACCTTTCCATTTCAATCTTCAGATGGCAAAATCATTCTATTATTTGACGAACTGTTTCATTCTTCATGCAACCAAACAAGTCAAACTCCTTCTTCAACAGCGATATCTTGTTTTTCTTGATACCCTTCCCACCTTCAGCTTTCAACTTTTACGCTTCCCAAATTGACTTAGACGTTTCACCATGCTGAAGTAGTGAAAAAATATCCTCTCTGACAGATTGTTGAAGTAAAGATATCATTCTTGATTCACTTGAATGTTCCTTTTTGTCATCAGATGTGAATTGTTTAAGTGTGATTAATTCATGTTTTTCATTTCTTGGTTTTTCATATCCTATTGTTAACATGATCCAACTGTCATACGCATAGGCTTGCACCCAGTTTTCAAATCTTTCACACCACCAGTGATAATCTTCGATATTCATGAGCTTTGGAGGTCTCAGATGATTTCCGTACACGTTATCATGATTCAAACTCTCAGAAATCACAGTTGTAGCATTCTTTGGTGTCACTGGAGTTTCTTCAGATGTAAACGCGTTATAAAACGTGTTATAAAACTCTTCGCCGATTCCCGACATCTTCGAAAATGTTTCTTGAATTTATCGCCTTGTTTATCACCTCGAATAACCTGCAAACGATCAAATAAACGATTAGTTTTAAACAATCACAATCAATTGAATCAGATGACAAATGGATCGAATGACACGTGAATCAGATGGTATGTGGATCGGATGTCAATCCGATCGAATCAAGTCAAAGAAAGTCAACTGTGCTTTGATGAAAGATGTCATTGGATCGGATGGTTATCCGATCGATTTACTATCTGATGATTGGTTCCCCAAATCAATTTTTTAATGTCTTGCTAGGTGTCGGATGGTGATCCAAGAGTTTTCAACAGGCTAAGTGTCGGATGGTGATCCGACGATTGACACTTAACAAAACAATAAAGTACTATGGATCAGATGGTGATCCGACGATTTATCCTTAAATCACAAGAGCAAAGCTGCAGTGGATCGGATGGGATTATGGATCGGATGGTGATCTGAGAGTTAACACTGTAACAAACAAACACAAAGTGATTAGGATCGGATGGCAATCCGTTCGGAATGTCGTTCGACACTTGGACCTTAAAACTGAATGAACAATTTGTTTTGGATCGGATGTCAATCCGACCGAAGCAGGGTCAACAGAGTCAACTGTTAATGAATGCTATGGATCGGATGGTGATTCGTTCGAATTGCAATCCGACACTTGGCACTTTGTAAACAAAATTCACTTCGATCGGATGAGACTTTGGATCAGATGGTCATCCGATCGGTGAACATTTATATGAACAGCAACAACAACCTTCATCATTTTCGAACAGAAAATTCATGATTTCTCAAAAACTACTTGGAATTTTGCTCTGAAATTTTGTAGGCTTGTGCGTTTATGATTTTCGCATATAATATACAAAAATCAGCCAATTTTGCCCGTAAAAGCCATGTTAATTTTGTGTTTTCAGTCCAAAAGTGAAGAAGACGAGTAAAGTAAGAAATTTGACAAATCTGATTCAATTTTGACTATGAATCCGATGAAATCTTGTGCGAATTTGTGTGTCTGATCCGTGCAATTGAGCTCCTGCTTAGATACCACTTGTAGGATCGGTTTTCGAATCCATAACGATTGCGTATCGACACATGTGACGTGCGGAATCCGTACACGTGCGTGGACTGAACACAAGAACATAATCTAAATGTGATTCTATTGAATATTCGACAAGTACAAGCACCATGAATCACCTTTGCAACTTTCTCTCTCTAGTTTCTCTCTCTAACCTTCAAAGCTCCAGAGTCACCAAAATGTCAAAAGTTGTAAACTCTAACCCTAAGGGTTCTATTTATTGGCCAAGGCTTTTAATGAGAGATCTCATTAATTACAGAATTGCCACCTTGCCTTTTCCTACATATTACAATATAAAGTCTAAAATTAATCTGTTTCTGCTACGATCTGCAGACCAGCCGGAGGAGCTTGACGACCCCGACGACCCGTGGATAGAGGTCAACTTTCGTCTAGCCGGCGTGTGGCATGAGATGTCACTCAGAGAGTTTGTCGTGCACTGCGGACTTCACACGATGGAGGAGACAGACACCCCCACCTACACCGGGGGCATCCATATGGCCCCCCGTTTGACTCTCTGCAAGTTTTGGCAGGTGATCAGTGACCGTCGCTTCAGCCCGAAGTCGAAGTCTAGGGTTTCCTGGATCAAAGATCCCTTGTACCGATACCTACACAAGCTTATTGCCACATCCATTACACCACGCGAGCAGATTCGCGAGTGGTGCAATTAGGTGGATCTCTTTTACCTGTATTGTCATGTATGGGGGTAGACTTGTGCCCTGCATCACTGCCTAGCCTAGTGGTTCGCGGCGACGTACCACAGGCAGAACAGGTATGTGCTATACGGGGGGCATGCATCACGTGTATTGCCGTCTCGTTGGGCATTCTTCCCCAGCAGGACCTAGTATTCAATGAGGGGGCATGGTGGAGCCGGTCAGGTTGAGCTGGCAGACCCTGATCTGCATGCACGTGACGCGTGACTTCCCTAGGCTCGGGCTGCGATTTATAGGACCCGGTGGGCAGTTGTTTGCCCCCGTAGCTCTCCCAGCCGAGTTACCAGAGTTGCTTCGAAAGCCGGCATAGGGTCAGCCGGCAGATGGCGATGCCGCAAAGGAAGACGACAATGATGACGGCGATGGTGACCACGTTGACCTACCATTTCCGCCAGGTGGTCCGCCACCGGAGCCCGCAGCCACAGGGGGTGCCTCAGTACCCCCAACACGTTTTGTACGACCAGCTCCATCCAACTATAGTGCTTGCGTTAGAGCGGATGGAGGAGCAGTTGCAGGCGCGGATAGACGCCGCTCACCGCCGTACTGAACGTCTTCTCATGCGAGCGATCCAGGGTGGCTATCCGGCGTGGTGATACACCATTTCCGATACCGCCAATGTCGCCTAGCCCTAGAGAGGATGCAGATTAGGGGCAGGGCCCTCAGGCACCAGTCAGGAGGGTCAGTATCCATAGATTAGGATCGTTGTACTTTTCTTGTATTTTGACAGTTTATGTATTTTGAACGATGTCCTGTATATGTACAAACTTTTTATGTAATTAAATTTGCACTTTCAGTTTATTTATATTTGTGATTGTTTATTTTAACTGTTCAGATTTATAACACCCTGACCGCGTAATACAACAAACCGCGGAGGAAACGTCGGGGGGTCATGTCACATAATCATTGTTTCACAACACATGATAATTGAAGTTTTGTTTTACTTGTTAATAGACTCGTTGTTTTGATACAACCTAAATAAGTACAACAATTGTCTTTCAAGTTTTAAGTCACTAAGGCCCGCGTCCATCCTATGTGTAGCAAACAATCAACAATTGTCACATAATTGAACCTGAAACATATGTGAAAAACAATCAGCATAAAAATGCCGACGAGTACATAGGTTTTGTATGTCAAATTCATGGCTTTGAATTCATATTGCAATACCTTGTCCAACTACTAGAGTTGTCGAGTATGTACCTTGAAATATTAAAGTGTTTAATATTGCAATATGTTTTATCAACTTTACAAGTCGATATAAGTAAGACCAAAACTATTGTAGCCATGAATCTTGACTGAAAACATTTTTTTTTTGTAAAACCAAGTAGTAAATCGTCTTTGAAAGTAAACATTGTATGGTTTATATCTTTAAGTAAACATCGTTGCATGACATCGTTTGAAAACATTCGTCTAAGTGATCTAGATAACGCTACGACACGTAATGTGATAAAAGCACTCATATATAGGAAGTACCAGTGGCGTATCCACCATGCTTTTATCACATTATACCCGTTCCGTTATCTAATAACGTACCATAAACCAATCGTCCAAAATCGTTCAAATCCTCCGTGTTATAAACCATCGTTCAATCGTTCAAATTGTTTAAATCGTTCAAATCATCCGTGTTATAAACCATCGTTCAATCGTCCGTGTTTTAATTGTGAAATACAACTTTTGGTCGTTCTTTAATGAATACATTCAAACCTGTGTGACTTGACTATACCACCCATGGGGTATCTTTAATAGGCCCTGAAAGGCCTCTTTAACATCGACTAACAAACCACCAAAGGGTTTGTTAAAATAACAGATTCTGTTGTTACCCACATTACCCCCAAATCCACGGGAATAGTCCGATAACGGGATTTGTCAAATCCTATGGTACCATAACATGCTATTGGTCGGCTTGATCAAAGCTAATGAATCTCATTCGTCTTTCGACTAATGCACCAACAAGTTCGTTCACATTATTGAAATCGTTGTGTTTTCTATAAACCATAGTCTTGTTTTGAAAACTTGAAAAGCATTTAGCACATATGAGTCACCCCAAAACAATCGAAAGCATAAAAGAGGGGAGCTATGTACTCACTTGGGATGGCTAAGTATCCTTGAATCAAGTGAAGTATCAAGCTTCGTACGTGTCCTAACGTGTCCTAACATTGGTAACTATGTTAAAGCATCAGTACATAATCGGAGGAATCGGATAGAATGAGGTCTTGTAAACCAAATGAGTGTTGGAACTTATAGGAAATGGTTTAACAAAGTCTACATTCTGATTTGGAATGAATCCTAAGTGCTTTTTGACCTGTTATGACCCGTTAAGGTAGTTTACGCTACTTTAACGTGTCATTTGCGCAATTGCGCGTTCGGATGGTCTAACTAGTCCTATGATAAGTCTTATATGCCTAAACATGATTAATAATGTTGCATAATCAGTTTAAGTGTCAAAATTTAGGTTACATATGCTTAAATTGAAATTATGCGCAAAAAGGGTATTTTGGTCATTTTCCTAAGGCATATAAACTACCTATCATACAACTAATCAAACTAAGTGACCATAAGGTATAACCTCGGAAGGTTATTCCCTATACAACTATGGTCACAAAATATGTTTGGTCGGATCCTAATGATCAACCAAACGGGTCGGGTTCAAAAGTCTAAGAGGTTGTTAAGACCGCTTGACTTACGACCCTAAACAAGCACTAAACTAGAAGTGAAGAGTTAAACATGTTAAAACATGTTTAACTAATTTAGAAAACTGATTTGGTATCAAAACAAAGTGTTTTGATACCCGAAAATTGTTCCGTCGCAAAACACACATAATCGTGCATTTTGACCAAAACTTTGACTCGTCACTTCGACTAGTCAATGTGGTAATCAGTAGGTATAGTCGCAATGGATTATAACCATCGTGATTACACTCACGTTGCAAAGTTCAATTGAACTTTGACTTGACCAAATCATGGTCAAAGCTGAAAGTCAAACACTGTTTGACTTTTAGCTTGAAATTAATAAACAAGCCAAGGAAGAACACTTACAAGTGCTCTAGGATGGAAAAATGACTAAGAATGCTCAGTTATGAAGCCTCCAACAAGTGTGGTAGCCTCAATTCAGAGCTTAGAGTGAAGAAGAATGGAAATGAGCAAGTTGTGAATGAATGATCTTGGCTATTTATAGTAATCCTTGAATCATAAGATCATGACAAGTGTTTGTGTAATTCCCAAGGAAACATAAGATCTTTACAAGTGTTAGGCCAGAAATTAGAGCCTTGTTGATCACACAAATACCCCACAATAATCCCAAAAAAGGATTAAAAACAAGTGCAGCAGGCTATTTTAAACATAAACTGGTTTCTGCCCAACTCTGTATGTCGCGGCCCGCCAGCCAGTCTGGCCAGAAGTTCCAGTTTTTGTCATTTTCAGTCCCTGCAGCTCCGAAACTTGTTTTTCGACGCGTTTAACCCCTGTTAACCCATTTTCAAGGCTCTACAAGGATGTTAAAGCATAGGGGACTTGAAATATGCTTGGAAATATCATGGATGTCGGTTCGTTTGGTCGTACGATCGCGTTTTTCGGTTAATTACGATGAAACTCGAACGGACGCGAAAATGATCCAAATTACGCGACGAACGGTATTTTTTCATTCCTATCACTAAAATACAATATTTTAGTGATTACAAATTTTTTTGGATGTTCGAATATGGTCAGAACGCAAGATATGCACGCATTTGCATACTTTCGCAGTTTTGACGCTTTTAGCCCCTGTGATCAAATAAGCGTATGACCATTTTAGGGTATTTTTAGCTTATGACCTTTTTCCGGAGTGTACGTTGCTACGCGAATTGGCAGACTTTTGCAGTTTGTCGCAAATAGTCCTTTGAACGAATAAACTTGTTTTTCCATACCGAACCCTTCAGAAATTATTTCTAAGTTATGTAAAGGATATTTAGGGTATGTTTAGCTTATGTCACTATTTCGGAGTGCACATTTCGTTAAACTGATTACGTTTGCGTAATAGTTTACGTAAAACTTCTAGAAAAGCTTCTCGAGAGTTCGAAATCATACGAGATTTGATATGTGTAATTGTCACATGTCGTTATACAAATCCCGGGAATGAAACACAAGATTTCATTGGATTCATATTTGTATGATGGTCGTAGAGGCACAGATGTCACAAGATTGGTATGCTTGGTTATGTACA
The DNA here is from genome assembly GCA_030545235.1 of Helianthus tuberosus. Taxonomy (NCBI): domain Eukaryota; kingdom Viridiplantae; phylum Streptophyta; class Magnoliopsida; order Asterales; family Asteraceae; genus Helianthus; species Helianthus tuberosus. Next base: position 154,418,106 of record CM060393.1, read on the forward strand.
ATGTATAATATCACTGGTCGTGAATACATCAACATAAAAAAATAATACAAAATTATGCTATGATACAACACGATACGCTATAATACGATACTTAACGATAAAAAAATAATAAAGATGTGACACGATACGCCACGATACGTTATAATACGACATTAAGTTAAAAATGTGATACGATACGCCATGATACACTATAATACGATACTTAACGATATAAAAATAATAAAGACGTGATACGATACACCACGATATGCTATAATACGATATTAAGTTAAAAATGTGATATGATACGACACGATACGCTATAATACAATACTTAACAATATAAAAATAATAAAGATGTGATACGATATGCCACGATACACTATAATACGATATTAAGTTAAAAATGTGATACGATACGCCACGATATGCTATAATACGATACTTAACTATATAAAAATAATAAAGATGTGATACGATACGCCACGATATGCTTTAAGTTAAAAATGTGATACGATACGACATGGTACGCTATAATACGATACTTAACGATAAAAAAAATATTAAGATGTGATACGATACAAGAATGCAAATGATAAATTTAAATGGAATAAAGCTAAACAAGAAATTTGACTTTCTTCAACAAAATTAAAACCTAAAACACCTTAAATCATGTTTTTCGCATTCTGTCAATGTTTTGGCCACTTGTTCAAACTCTACTGAAAAGGAGCTATAGAATGAGATCCTCCACTGTTGGGTTATCATCTTTCAACCCCATTTTCCCTAACTTTGAGATGATCAAGTGCTTGAAATCGAAGACCCTTGCATTGGACACAAACCCATGGAATTTGTGGTGGATCCAAACAATATGAATGCACACAACAAATTTGACAACTATGACAGCTTATTAAAAGTTCCTCAGGCTCACGGAAACCGCACTGGTAACAAACTGGTATTGCTGGTTAGGGATGGCAATGAGTCGGGTATTGGTAATCTCATACCCGTACCCGATTATAAAATTGAGTCCCATACCCGACCTAATACCCGTCGGGTAATTACCCGCCGGGTATCGGGTTTACCCATTAGTTTGTTAAAAGATATACGTCGGGATTTCTAAATACATTTTTTTACTATTGTAATTATTATATTATTTTATTCATACAACAACTATTATAAATTAAAAATGGACATTACATACATATAACTTTTATTATAAATTAATAATAACTTTATAATACGTATACACTCACATGCATATACTTCATAACATACAAAATATAAATACTTTTATCAAATGCATATGCTAAAAGAAAATTTATTTTTTCACATGATGAACATAATAAAATAAATCACTAATAGATAAGGGTTAATGGAAAATAAAAGTATAAATTAAAAAAATCAGGTATATGATCGAGTATATAATTCGGGTAAACGGGTATGTGGTTTCGGGTAATCGGGTCGGGTCTCACCTAATCCCATACCCGACCCATACCCGTGAAATTTTTTAAAACTAATCCCATACCTAGCCCAATACCCGTCGGGTATCGGGTATACCCGTCCCATGTGTGTCGGGTTTCGGGTATACCCTTCGGACTCGGGTATTTTTGCCATCCCTAGCTAGTGGCTGTTCTGGAAATTGAAGGAAAAGGACCGTGATTTTGTTTTTGCAGCTACACGAGTTGTGTCACTTTTCCTTTTTACAAATCCTTTGGTTGAGAAACCGTTGTCCAACTCAGCACACACTTGAACTGAATTTGCTGATCCTTCTTTTAGCAGAGAATTTGATGAAGTTTCAGCCTGAAGACGATAACTCGTTATATGTATTTTTGTGTATCAGCCTACGATTTCTTCTGCAAGGTTCAACGATATGCTATAATACGATATTAATTTAAAAATGTGATACGATCAAATTTCTTCATTTCCCATGATTATCAAACCTCGTTTCGTGAGGTGGTCTTCTTTCATGTTTCCCAAAATAATTTGAAGGCTCACAAATTTCAATATCATTTTGGTGATTTTTTGAGTGTTTGTAACCTTCGTCTGATTCTGAAGACGATAACTCGTTATATATATTTTTATGTATTAGCATGCGATTTCTTCCGCAAGGTTCAACGATCCACTATAGTACGATATTAAATAAAAAATGTGATACGATCAAATTTCTTCGTTTCCCATGCTTATGAAACCTAGTTTCGTGATGTGGTCTTCTTTCATGTTTCCCAAAATAATTTGAAGGCTCACAAATTTCAATATCATTTTGGTGATTTTATGAGTGTTTGTAACCTTCGTCTGATTCTAAAGACGATAACTCGTTATATTTTTTTTTGTATCAGCCTACGATTTCTTCTGCAAGGTTCAACAATACGCTATAATACGATATTAAATTAGAAATGTGATATGATCAAATTTCTTCGTTTCCCATGATTATGAAAGCTCGCTTCGTGAGGTGGTCTTCTTTTATGTTTCCCAAAATAATTTGAAGGCTCACAAATTTCAATATCATTTTGGTGATTTTATGAGTGTTTGTAACCTTCGTCTGGTTCTGAAGACGATAACTCATTATATGTATTTTTATGTATCAGCCTGCGATTTCTTCTGCAAGGTTCAACGATATGCTATAATACGATATTAAATTAAAAATGTGATACGAACAAAGTTCTTCATTTCCCATGATTATGAAACCTTGTTTCGTGAGGTAGTCTTCTTTCATGTTTCCCAAAATAATTAAGGCCCACAAATTTCAATATCATTTTGGTGATTTTATAAGTGTTTGTAACCTTTGTCTGATTCGGAAGACGATAACTCGTTATATGTATTTTTATGTATCAACCCGCGATTTCTTCTGCAAGGTTCAACGATACGATATAATACGATTTTAAATTAAAAATGTGATAGGATTAAATTTATTCGTTTCCCATGATTATGAAACCTCGTTTCGTGATGTGGTCTTCTTTCATGTTTCCCAAAATAATTTGAAGGCTCACAAATTTCAATATCATTTTGGTGATGTTCTGAGTGTTTGTAACCTTCGTCTGATTCTGAAGACGATAACTCGTTATATGTATTTTTATGTATCCGCCTGCGATTTATTCTGCAAGGTTCGACGATACGCTATAATACGATATCAAATTAAAAATGTGATACGATCAAATTTCTTTGTTTCCCATGATTATGAAACCTCGTTTCGTGAGATGGTCTTCTTTCATGTTTCCCAAAATAATTTGAGTCTCACAAGTTTCAATATATTTTGGTGATTTTCTGAGTGTTTGTAACCTTCGTTTGATACTGAAGACGATAACTCATTATATGTAACTTTTTGTATCATCATGTGATTTTTTCTGCAAGGTTCAACGATACGCTATAATACGATATTAAATTAAAAATATGATATGATACGCCACGATACGCCATAATACGACACTTAACGATAAAAAATAATAAAGATTTTCAAATTCATTAACACAAAAATAACCAATAATAAACACCAATAACAAACCCAAAACACCAAAAAGCAACCCAAACCCAAAACACCAAAAAGCAACCCAAACCCAAACACAATACACCAAAAAAATAAACTTCAAAAATTCAGGGCCTTAATACGCATCGTATAGGCCTATACAATGCGTATTAAGCCAGCTGCCAGACAACCCATGCACATGCTAGTCTGCCATGCCTTTTACTTTATTCAATACGCATCGTATTGGCCTATACAATGCGTATTGGATTGTCAAAGTGTGCTAATAGATTGGCCGTTGTGCCAATAGAAAATCCCGTGTCATAATTCATATGGCAAAGTTTATAGACTTGGCCTACATTATGCTCAAAGCACCAACGTATATAGAAGAAAAACTTAGAGGTATCCTAATTTTTTTTTACCTAAGGTTGTCTTAGAGAATTCGAAGGCCTTGTACGGATAGTAAAAATGTAGGTTTCTTTAACATCTTAAATCATAACAGAATTAGTTATATAACCTAGAGTGCGGAATCCTATAAAATAGATTGTTACGGAAACGAGTAGAAATAGAAATCACAATTAACCGATCTTATTGATTATCAAACTTGCAGTTTACAATCAACCTAGACCCTAAGCACTCCCAAATTCGTCCTAGCTTCTCTCCTACGAATTCTCACTCTCTCTAACTCTCTGAAACTTGTTTTGAAATGTTTAACCCTAACCCTAATGCATAGCAATGTTTATATAACAGAAAACATGCATGTTGGGCTGGTTTCACACAGACCTGCGAATTGGATAGGCCCAATTCGCCAACCAAAAACCCAATGTGGGTTTGGTTTGGACCAATCACTATTAACTAACTATTACAAAGCTAAACCCGCTAATCGTTTTACGTTCTACTAATTACAAGATATCCAAAGACCTAAATCTAAAAATTGTTCTCACAAATATGCACCAACAGACTTCCCCTTGACAACAGCTTTAAGGGCAACTTTGTCTTTGGTCTTTGTAAGACCCTTACTTGATTTAACAATATTTCATATAAGTTTTTGCATAAAAATGTGTTTGAATGATTACACATACATTCTATGATGTGAGTTTGTCAAAACATTCTAAAATTTAAAACATTTCAACATAATATATTTATATCGTCGTTTAAAACGTGACGACGAAACATAATGCGGAAGCTTGAATCTTGATCGTGTTTGGTTCTTCATTGAGCTTGATCATCCTCCTGCAATTCAAGTTATACCTACATTTCATAAAACATGAAATGTTTTAGTTATACGGGAATTATAACATGTTTAAACAAGTACATAAGACCCAAACAAGCAAACAACAACAATTAGCCAGCTTTTAAGGTCGTCGCGTGACGCGACGACATCAACAAACTTCTTCGCGGGGCGCGAAGCCTTGTGGCGGGCCGCGACCATTATGAGTGACATCCGTCGTGGCACGCGAAGCCCTGTTTTCCACAGAAGGTTTTGAGCTGGGAACTGCCCATTTCTAGCTTGACCAATTTTCACGAAAACGTTCATAACTCGCTCAATATTTATCCGTTTTACGAACCGTTTCTTCCTACTTGATCGTAATCCGATTCTCCATTATATGGAGTTAAAATCCGACATCCGGATTGATAAAATTCTTGATTTTAAGCCATCGGATTTATATTTAATTATTAAACTTTTGACCCATTTGTGATTTATCAAATAATCTTGTTTCTAAAAGGTCATAAAGCATATACCAACGTATTTAACTCAAAATCTTTAACTTGGGTCCAATTCATTTTGACCCGTTAGGAGAATTTAAGCATTTAAGCTAAGTTCTCGCTCTTTCTTTTTATACATCTCGTTTCCATATTAAGATATCTACTTATCTTCCACCACAACTATATTTGTGGTGGATTTAATAATGAAACATACTTATTCCGAATTCTACCATTCGGATTGTCAATTTACGACAAAGACCCATTTTGAGACTTTTGACCCAAAAAGGCTTATACCTATAACTTTTTACACTTATCAAAGACTTACTTGATCATAATGTTTATTTCTAAACAACCCTTCAGGGTCGTTTTCCTGGTTTATCGATCAAAGGCGTTTTGGTCAACTTTAGTCCCTCTTTTTACGACGAAGGAGTTTCAACAACATGTTTGACCAACATCACACATTTTAGCTAAAATCTTATTTACACATACCTGGCTCAGGTCAAAGTATAGACCCATTTTAATACCTTGCTTTAATAACCGCTAATTAATAGCGATGCAAATATCTGTTCGTAATTCACTCCTGTGAGCATATTACTCGACAAATAATCATTAATCAATATTGTCAAATGGTGATATCTTCACCTTTTGACCCGTTTGGTCTAAATGACCATTTTATCCTTGTGAGATGGTGTTTATTTTCCATCTCATCCAAGTCACCCGTTCCGGTTTACACCATACAATCAATTTACTTAAAAATTATCTCTTAATTCTTGTTACTTGTTATGGATTACACCATAAGATAACTTAAATCAAATTCATTATTTATTCGTCATTGTATGACCGAATTACCGATTTACTCCTTTTTAACTATCAAACATGGTTTCTTATCATTTTCACTTATTTCGTTCCGTACGACTACACGTTAGAACATCATATTTCAAATACTTATTTATCTTATTCATAATCAATATGATAAGGGAATATTCTACAAATCAAAAAGAGTGTAAGCTTTACTTACCTTGCATCTAAATTATGCTTTTCCTTCATACTTGATTCATTTGACCCGCTTCCTTCCCAAGCTTCCACCTAGCTTGTCAAGCGTCTAAATACCTTATGATCTCCTAGCTTGGGTGATCGTTAATTCACGTTCATTCATGAATTTGAGCCCCAATTAGCCCTTCAATTTGACGATTTTGGTTGAATTAGGGTTTGGCTCCTTGGAGCTTCTCCCGATCGTTCCACAAAGCACACACTTGATGTGTGTGTTTTGTTTTGCTTGCCTTTTATTTATTTAACTTTCAAGTTATCCCACTTTGGTCCCTCATGTTTGATTAGTTAATAAATAGGCCACAACCCACTTATCCAACAATATTTCTTTTATTAACTAGGTTAAACATTCCTAGTTAACTTAGTGGGTTCGGGGAAATTACAACCCGTTTTATTTTAAGTCTTGTTAACTCGGGCCTCTTGTAAACTTTATTTTCCCAAAAGCATTCGTTCTCCTTTTATTTAATATTAGGTTTATTTATTTAAATCCTAATATTTACCGGGTTAATTTTTACCACTAACGGTACTTTACCCGTCTTTTTAAAAGTGGTTTGATTACCAAACCCGATTTCGGGGTGTTACAAGTCTACCCCCTTAAAGAGGTTTCCTGCTTGAAACCTTTCTCACATAGTTCCTTGAGTTTAATCCCATGGACTTTGTTCCGGTAATTACTTGAGCATTGCTCATACTTTAACAATTTGTTGGTATTACCAGGAAAGTATGGTAATATCTTTTTGGTTACAAAGTATATACATCTTTCATGTGAAATAGCGCAACTCAAAATAACGTGATTTCATTATTCCGACCGGTTTGGTTAACTTAGCGAAATACAACGCTTTTATACTATCGAACTCTTCATGAAGCCGTTATTTTAACCCGTTTGGATGTTGTAGTGTAATTCGTCACATTTAACAACCAAACTCTTTTGTTTTCAAATTTATTCATTCGGTTCATTCATATGGAATCCACCGCTTAAGAACAAGGCAAATTTCTTGATCTTACCTTAGTTATTCAACACAATTCAATACGTAATATTAACGAAAGTCTATAAAGTGTATAGCCACATGCCTTATAGCTTTTCCCTTCAATCGTGCTTTTGTTCGATTTGACTTCCCGACACTTCGCTTGTGTCGCCTTATGATCCCTTAGTACAGGCGATCAATACTCTTCGTTAGTAAGGCCTCATGGGCCGTCATTTTCATTTGTATGCATTTACCTTTATGAGCTAGTCCCCATTTGGCCTCTCGATCATATAAATTTTTCACTAAGCTCTTTTCCACGCGAATCTTATAATGATTAGTGCATAAAAAGGAAAAGTCTTAAATTCAAATTTGACCTCGACCAGTCTTACTAGTTAAACTTATTAGTCACCAGTTACTTTGTATCTTATCGCTCAGGCATACACACATTGCCTTCCCGAGGTTTACAAGTGTCTATGACCCCTAATCCCATAGCTCTTGCTACAATGCGGTCCCGTTTCACGTTATGTTTTAAGTTTACAACAATCTTTTTGTTTTCTAAACTTTCCTTTCGAATTTATCCTCTTACACCTATTGGTGTCAAGACATGTTTCTTTTAATGTTAATCGTTTTTCAATCCATCTCATACTATGTATGTTTGATAAAATGTTGTTTTTGACTAAAACTAAATTTTAGTCAAAAGTTTTATCTTTAATTTTTGTCAAGAAATTTTGACGACTTGGCATTTATTATTTTACAGTTCTTGTTCTACACGGGGATTCTTAACTGGTTCCCTCGGTTTGTCTAAGTAACCTATAAGTTCTTTCATTTAGCCTCGTAGGCTTTCTTGTAACACCCTCGACCACGTAAAACAACAAACCGCGGCGGAAACGTCGAGGAGTCACGTCACAGGATAAATTGTTTCACAACACATGGTAATTGAAGTTTTGTTTTATTGATTAATAAGTGGTTTACATTGTCTTAGAGTAATAAGAAACAAGTTCAAACATATTGTCTTTCGTATTTTATGTCACTAAGGCCCACGTCCAATCCTACGTGAAGCATGATCATAGCATGAAACAATAGCTCCTGAAACATATGTGAAAAGAGAGTCAGCATAAAAAGCTGGCGAGTACATAAGTTTTGTGAGTGTGTCAAATTCATGGCTTGTATACATATTGCAATACCTTGTACGACTACTAGAGTCGATAAGTGTAAACCTTGTATGAAAAGTGTTTGGTATTTCAATATAACTAACCAACTAAAACACGTTGGTTAAAGTTTATGAAAACCTTGTTTCCATGAATCTTGACTAAAACATTTGTTTTTGTAAACCGAGTAGTAAATTATCTTGAAAGTAAACTTTGTATGGTTTATATCTTTAAGTAAACACCGTTGCGTGACATCATTTGAAAACATTTGTCCAAGTGATCTAGATAACGCTACGACATGTAATATGATAAAAGCACTTATATACAGGAAGTACCAGCGGTGTATCCACCATGCTTTTATCACATTACACCCGTCTCGTTATCTAATCACTTACTATAAACCAATCGTCCAAATCGTCCGTGTTATCAGTCATTTGTGTTATAAAAACCATTTGTCCAAATCGTCCTTGTTATAAACCATTCATCAATCGTCCGTGTTATAAACCAATCGTCAATCGTCCGTGTTATAAATCGTCTGTGTTTTAATTGTGAAAACTTTTTGTGGTTCTATTTGAATACATTCAAACCTGTGTGACTCATCTATACCACCCAAGGGGTATCTTTAAATCGACTAACAAACCACCAAAGGGTTTGTTAAAATAACAGTTTTTGTCGTTCCCCAAACTACCCACCAAATCCAGTGAATAGTGTCACACCCCCAAAATACCACATGCGGAAACCCCCGCGGGCTTGTGACGTACCAGGGTCTTAGCCACCAATCACATTGAACTCATACATATGTTTAAATAAAACTTTCATTCACAATCATAAAGTGTTACGAAACGTTACAAATAGTTCATAGTACACAGCGGAAGCATAACTCATTTGTTAAGTGTTTCATAAACCATGCGTACGTAAACCATTAGACGTGTATTGCGATTCCATGTGTCTCGACCCATGACCACTCCAGCCTTCCAGACAGCAACTTCCCAATGCTATAACCCTATAGACCTGCAAGCATGCAGAGAAGTGTGTCAGACGACGCTGGTGAGTTCAAAGTTTGTTAACGCGTTTAGTTACCAGATGTGAGTTTAAAACATTTCAATGATTTGATGTTGTTATTAACTCGATTACCGCAGATGGCTCCAGATTTATTTGCCCAAACCCCAATGCTCTATCACACATTGGTCAAGTGGTTAAGGTAATTAGTCCACGACCGTCCTCCCCGGTACGGTGTGAGGGTGCCAAACCTAATAGCGCTATCAACTAATAACCCCGTTGCCTCCCCGGCAACCAATCGGTATATGTAAGGGGACTTAATGATCGAAATGAGTGTAATAACCAACATCCCAACAACCCGACGTTCCTCCCCGGAACGATTACCAGATGTCCCTCCCCGGGACGCGTGCTTTGGAAAAGAGCAGCGAACTCACCTTAGATTTGCTCGGTATGTTACGTTACATTACTCATTCCCAGTTGGTCAACCAAACCCTACCGTGGTTACCAAAGATAGTCAGTATCGTAAGCGTATATCCAAATCACGTTTTCAACGTACACGTTATACAAGTAGCAGACAAGTATGACACACGTACTTATACGCATCGTAACTGTTAAATATACTATCCGTTGATCTATAACTTTTAACGTGAGATCATATAACAAGTGTATGGGTTTCACATGCAATCAATCACTTAGCAGTACATGTGTTTTCACAGATTGCAGTTGCTGTTAAGATCACAGTATATCACATATCAGGCAATTCACAAGTTTCTATCCCACGTGCAGGTCACATAACATGCAATAACACTCACAGTTGCATTGGCTATTCACATCATACAATTTACATTAGACAATACATATCAATCTATACAGGTTCCTTGTTTCCAGACAACCATAACCTCATGCAACAATCACAACTGTCAGATAGCATGCACAACATAACCCCTTCACTGTTCAGCTTATTGCCCATACGACGAAAGACCCATCTTTCATCAGGTTCAATGTGTGGCCAAAGACTACAAGTTTCGTCGAGATGCTTGTCGACGAAAGATTAACCTTCGATGACCTATGATTCGTCGACTGCCCTTGGAAGTTTGAGGTCCCCACAGTTCCAGTAAACAATTCAACAACCAAATCTAAATCAACATCTCATATGCATGTGAAGACTTAGAGATTTTTGGCCATTTGTTTTAAACATTAAAGATTGCACGTGATATTCTTTCAGCCCAATAAGTCAAGATTTAATCAATTTTTGTTAGTCCATTTAATAATCGGCCATTTTAATAACTTTGGTCCAATAGAGATTACAAGATGTCAGCTATACAGAGTTAATTTGAAAGTTGTGGCACAATCAGATCAAACAGTCTAGTCATGCAACTGAAGTTCTTACATATCATCAAGGATCATCAGCCAATCATCGAGCCATAATGATTTCAAGTAATACTATTCCATGTTAATTCAATTTATAGTTCACGTGATTGGAATCATAAATCTTAATCCATACCAACAATCAAAGCACCATATACATAATCCTATGCCATTTTGTTCAATATTCATTCACATAAAGGAAACTAATATATTACGAATCCAAGGCAATTACAAAGAGAGCAACCATGGGCAGCCAATAGAAATCAGATTAACACATGGTAATATACTAACCGAGTTGGAGTAGTGGAGGATAATGTGCTAAAACCGAGAAGAAAGCTTCGATGAGAGGGACTGCCGCCGTTTTGAGAGGGGAGAGAACACTAGGGTTTTGTTTCCAATGTGATAATGAGAGATGCATGTGGACTATATACAACTGGTGTATATTCGGAACAAGTAAGCCAATCCCATTAAAGTTTTATTACATCTTTGGGCTTCAAAGAAGCTGGGCCGAGGTGATTCAAGTTACACGAGAGGTGAGTTGGGCTCGGGTGATGCTGGCCGATGTGAATTAGGAGTAGTGGAGGGTATATGGCCCAATACATGAGCGGTTCCTATAATTACAAGACATCTAAGTTAACCAAATACGCTACTCTCGACAAGTTTATCGCAAGATATTTAGCAACACATTTAATGTAGCAAGAATATGAACGAGAAACAGTGAGAATCAGAGTTACGAAATTAAACAACACTAACCTTGAAGGTTCGGATTGTAACATCATCCCCATCTTGAAAGAAATTTCGTCCCGAAATTTGATAAGCACAATCCAAAAGCGGCGAGGTGTCAGATCAGGATGACCGTGGATTTTCCTCAGGTACCACATCTTCCCCAACTTGAAAGGGAATTTCGTCCCGAAATTCCTCAATGATATCAGGAGTTGACTCAACCGTTCGAGAAACTGGATATTAGAGCTCCCTTTGATTATTACGTTCCCACAAGGACTTCGGTCCATGTACTGAGTTCCAACAAACTCTTACGACCGGACTTTGGCTATGTCAACTAACCTTAACTTCTTGGCCCATGCTTTCGATAGTTTTCCTGACAAATGCAACTGGTCAGTTAACCTTAGACTCTGGTAAAGGTATCACAAGTGTTTCATTGGACAAACACTGCCTTAGATTCAAAGCATAAATATCATCGTGAAGTTATCTAATTCGTCAGAAAACTTGAGTTTTTGAGCCATGTCACCGATTCGTTCCAGAAATCCGAATATCCCAACGCATCGTAAACTAAGCTTGCCACGTCCTCTATAGCGTACCGCACCCTTCCAGGGTGAGAATTTCGAGTATGACACGTTCGCCTACAGCGAACTCCCAGTGTTTCCTAAGCTTATCAGCTTTCCTGACAGTCACGCTTTGCCGTCAAACAATTTCTGATCTAAGCAATCTTCCCAATAGTTTCGAGTACAAGTCCTGGATCTGTGATTAGGTTGTCACCCACCTTAGTCCAACGAGAAGATTGGTATTATCATCCATGCAATTCCCCACACAGAGCTATCTGAATGCTAGAATGGTAACTGCCGCAGTAGAACTTAACCAAAGGTAAATTTCCTTCTAACTCTTACTAAAGCCAATCACACACATGCTCGCAGCATGTCTTCTAGTGTCAGGATAGTTGGTTTACTCTTACCGTTTGTCCTACGGTAATAAACAATGCCCATGTTTAGACGTGAGCCCAAAGGTGTTATGTGCTGCTTCCCATAAATCGGGTATAAATCCAGATCACAACCAGAGGTAATAGAAGGTGGCACCTCGTGCCTAAGAACCGCCTCTCTCAGTGGAACATTCACAAGCTACGAAAACTCATCAGTTTCCTTGATTGCAAGAAGGTGTGCTGGTTATGTGAGACAATCCACTATCACCTAGGTGATATTGTTTCCGTTCTGAGTTTTAGGTAGACCAGCGACAAAATCCATGGTAGTATGTTCCAATTCTCCCGATGGGTGTTTCTGATTACTGACACATACCAGAAGGTTTCTGATGTTCCACCTTTGCTTTTGCACAAGTCAAACGTCGTCCATATACTTCGCTGTGTAGGCCTTCAAGCCCATTCGCCAGTACAAAATTCTTAGATCCTAATATATTCCATCAAAATCCAGATGACTAGAATATCGAGGCTGGTGTGCTTCACTCAACACAAGTTCCCTTGGATTGCTGTATAGTAGGATCCATATTCGTTTCTGACTCTTCAAAAATCACTTCTTTATGCCCCGCATGGACCCAACTAAAAAATTCTCTACCTTCAGTGCTTCGGTTTGAGCAGGGCAAATCTGAACAGGTAGGTTAGAGTTGATAGTGAGCTGCAAAGCTCGAGCACGTTCAAGTTTCATAGTTGTAATCGTCCAAAAGTTCCATCCAGCGATGCCATTAACTGATTTAGCTATTTCGAAACCAGGGTACATGGGAGGCTCTTGTTATCGGTCTAAGTAGTACATTTGGTACCGTCCAAGTAATGCCTCCGGTCTACATCCAAAGACTATGGTTTCCCCCGCAGGTTGTGGGTCGTGCAGTTCCTTTTTGTAACCCCATTACGTAAGTCATCACCTTCTCATGCTGCATCGGCGTGTAACTGGGACTCTGATTCGAACCATCATGGTATACCACTAGATCATCAATACTCTCGGATAGAAGCGATGCCCAGTGCATTGCAGAGTTGTGTTTCAAAAGTTGAAAAGACGTTCTCCTGTTTTGTTTTCCATGAACACAGCACCCTGCTGTGCTTAAGAGATTAAAGCTACGCGATCTTCGAAAATCCTGTGATGAATCTGCGATAAGATCTAGCGAGACCAAGAAATTGCTATATCCCTGCAGGAATCCTTGATGTCGATCAGTTTCCAACCAAAACGGGTCTTAGCGAGATCCACGCGTATTCCCACTTCGTTGATTATACGACCAAAAAGGTACCTCTCGAATCCAGAAGTTACATTTAACAAGACTTCGCACGGAGTGGCTCCTCCCTCAGGAGTTCTAAAATAAGATACAAATGCCGCACATGATGTTCCTTTCTCCTGGAAATGATCCAAAGCGTCACCAATAAACATGGTCAATTCATGTAGTCCATAAAGCTGCTGGTGTGTTGATTGAGTCAATGGTCATGGTGTACAAAGTCGTAATGGCCGTATTGCGTTCGATATGCCGTTCCAGGAACATTCTCCCCTAGAACTTCCATCTGATAATAATTCGTTTGTTAATCAATCCTCTAATGGAAGCTTGTCCCTCGCAACTAGTCGACAAGTTGTCAATATATGGTCGAGTCAAACGCTTCCTGACTGTCACCTTGCTGAGTTCTCGGTAGTCAGTACACATGTCTTTCGATAAGGCTTATCTTCACGGATGTAATCGGGGCTCCCCGGAGCGAAAAGAAAACTAGGTCCGACAAAATTTCTGTCCAACAGTTTCTGTAGTTGATTTGACAGTTCTTGTAACCCTCCTAGTGCAAGATAGTAAGAAATACGAAGGATCAAGGCTGCCTCTGGCGTAAGATCAAACTGAGAGTCTATCTAATAGTTGTGGAAGTAAACCTGAAAGTTCCTCGGGTAGCACACCGAGAAGAATCACGGACAATTGGTGGGTCCCCGATCCTCTTTTCCTTAGCCTTAGTATCAGTAACGGTTGCTAACGTAGCGGGGTATTCCCTCCGTAGACACTTCTGGGCCTTCATAGCTGAATTGATGCTAACCTCTGCACCACTCGGGTACCTTATGACAGGCGACAACTTTCTCCTCACAGGGTATATCTTCGCGATATCTGGATAACTAATCCATAATGACTACTGCATCAAAACTATCAAGGGTAGTGGAAAGAAGGTCGATGTCAAACACTTGTCCCAGAAGGTCGAGTTTGCATCCCAACGAACATGTGAGGCTTCAATTAACTTGCCATCAGCCGACTCCATAACTAGTTCGGTTTCAGGAAGCATCAGAGTCAAACGGAATAGAGTCGAGGTGAATAGCTATCCATCCAAGCTACCATGTTGCTATCATGCCTGGCGTCGCCTATGCCAATCCTAAATGCCCTACCACGAGTACCACTTCTAGTGTTGTTGTTACGGTTACGAGAATTTCCAATACTGTCGTCGTTCCTTCGGTTGTTGTCGTCTTAATTCAACAACGGCCGATCCATGTCATAGGCACCTTCATTTCCATACTACAGGCTACGATTACGAGTACCTTGACATCGCCGTAACTGTTACCTCTAATGTCGTTGCTTGAAACAGAGCCCTTACGATCTTCACCAGTAGGGTCCATCTCTTCGCATTCCGTGTCACGTCCTAAGGCGCTACTCATTGTGTTAGCAGTTGCACATTCCATACTGTAGTCAATTTTCATCGCTTATATCCCGATTGATTCGTAAGAGTTGACTCCCATAAGTCGCTGACTAGGGTTAGAGATTCGATTGAAGTCAATCCACTGGTGTTCGTTGCCGGTAATCAGGGTTGTTCAAATACTGGGACCGGTAAAGTACTACGCTCATCCTCTTGTCCATCGATCTAGCAAGTTGATTGTGTAATACACGGTTTATTGCGAGAGTGTTGCAGGAGTGATCGCACTTAGGGATCTAAGACGTCACTACATTAAGTTCCAGCAAACGAAGAAAGGTGAGAAAGGCATAGACCAATCATTCGATGCTGCGACATCCAACACAGAGACGTTCATACTAGCACCTAACATTCTACACAGTTCACTAGACGTTCAGATGTGTGTTCGGGTAATACTCGATAGCATCGAGATTCGAAAGGATTTAGAGAGAAATGAAAAGATCACGTTCGAGTAGGAGGCAATCACTGCTATGACTCCTATAGACTTGTTACGTTTCACTTTGATCAAATAACAGAGCAAAACCCCTTTTTCACTTGTTAAGCCTCACTGGGACTCACATGCACCCCACATTATTATTATGTGTGCACCCACAATAATAGTGTGATTTGCATGCTCATCTCAGTTCCTCCTAACTCATGTCAAATGGTTCCTCAACCTCAGATGTCAAACAAAGAATATCACAAAACAGGGGTCACGAATCTCTAGGGTAACACCACACTATCAATCACTTATCACATGTAAGTAATACATGAATTCATATTGTTGTGCTAAACGTGCAATCACATGCAATATCATATGTAAGTGTTCACTAGTTATGTTGTGCAATGAGTAAACGAGAGACGAACCTTGCTATCTGGAGCTGAGTGTCATGGTCGTATTCTTGTTTTCAGAACTGTTCGGTTATAGTCTGGTTTTATAAAACATTTTAAAACCAAGTTCACTATAACCAGTGGCTCTGATACCAAACTGTCACACCACTAAAATGCCACATGCGGAAACCCCCGCGGGCGTGTGACATACCAGGGTCTTAGCCACCAATCACATTGAACTCATACATATGTTTAAATAAAACTTTCATTCATTATCATAAAGTGTTATGAAACATTACAAATAGTTCATAGTACACAGCGGAAGCATAACTCATTTGTTAAGTGTTTCATAAACCATGTGTACGTAAACCATTAAACGTGTATTGAGATTCCATGTGTCTCGACCCATGACCACTCCAGCCTTCCAGACAGTAAGTTCCCAATACTATAACCCTATAGACCTGCAAGCATGCAGAGAAGTGTGTCAGACAACGCTGGTGAGTTCAAAGTTTGTTAACGCGTTTAGTTACAAGATGTGAGTTTAAAACATTTCAATGATTTGATGTTGTTATTAACTCGATTACCGCAGATGGCTCCAGATTTATTTGCCCAAACCCCAATACTCTATCACACATTGGTCAAGTGGTTAAGGTAATTAGTTCATGACCATCCTCCCCGGTACGGTGTGAGGGTGCCAAAACTAATAGCGCTATCAACTAATAACCTCGTTGCCTCCCCGGCAACCAATCGGTATATGTAAGGGGACTTAATGATAGAAATGAGTGTAATAACCAACATCCCAATAACCCGACGTTCCTCCTCGGAATGATTACCAGATGTCCCTCCCCGGGACGCATGCTTTGGAAAAGAGCAGTGAACTCACCTTAGATTTGCTCGGTATGTTACGTTACATTACCCGTTCCTAGTTGGTCAACCAAACCCTACCGTGGTTACCAAAGATAGTCAGTTTCGTAAGCATATATCCAAGTCACATTTTCAACGTACACGTTATACAAGTAGCAGACAAGTATGACACACGTACTTATACGCATCATAACTGTTAAATATACAATCCGTTGATCTATAACTTTTAACGTGAGATCATATAACAAGTGTCTGGGTTTCACATGCAATTAATCACTTAGCAGTACATGTGTTTTCACAGATTGCAGTTGCTGTTAAGATCACAGTATATCACATATCAGGCAATTCGTTTCTCAAACAAGTTTCTATCCCACGTGCAGGTCACATAACATGCAATAACACTCACAGTTGCATTGGCTATTCACATCATACAATTTACATTAGACAATACATATCAGTCTATACAGGTTCCTTGTTTCCAGACAACCTTAACCTCATGCAACAATCACAACTGTCAGATAGCATGCATAACATAACCCCTTCACTGTTCAGCTTATTACCCATACGACGAAAGACCCATCTTTCGTCGGGTTCATTCATGGCAAAAGACCCATCTTTCGTCAGGTTTAATGTGTGGTGAAAGACTACAAGTTTCGTAGAGATGCTTGTCGACGAAAGATCAACCTTTGACTACCTATGATTCATCGACTGCCCTTGGCAGTTTGAGGTCCCCAGAGTTCAGTAAACAATTCAACAACCAAATCCAAATCAACATCTCATATGCATGCGAAGAATTAGAGCTTGTCGGCCATTTGTTTTAAACATTAAAGATTGCACGTGATATTCTTTCGGCCCAATAAGTCAAGATTTAATCAATTTCTGTCAGTCCATATAATAATCGGCCCTTTTAATAACTTTGGTCCAATAGAGATTACAAGATGTCAGCTATACAAAGTTAATTTCAAAGTTGTGGCACAATCAGATCAAACAGTCTAGTCATGCAACCCTAGTTCTTACATATCATCAAGGATCATCAGCCAATCATCGAGCCATAATGATTTCAAGTAATATTATTCCATGTTAATTCAGGTTATAGTTTACGTGATTGGAATCATAAATCTTAATCCATTCTAACAATCAAAGCACCATACACAAAATCCTATGCCACTTTGTTCAATATTCATGCACATAAAGGAAACTAATATATTACGAATCCAAGGCAATTACAAAGAGAGCAACCATGGGTAGCCAATAGAAATCAGATTAACACATGGTAATATACTAACCGAGTTGGAGTAGTGGAGGATAATGTGCCAAAACCGAGAAGTAAGCTTCGATGAGAGGGACTGCCGCCGTTTTGAGAGGGGATATAACACTAGGGTTTTGTTTCCAATGTAATAATGAGAGATGCACGTGGACTATATACAACTAGTGTATATTCGGAACAAGTGGGCCAATCCCATTAAAGGTTTATTACATCTTTGGGCCTCAAAGAAGCTGGGCTGAGGTGATTCAAGTTAAACGAGAGGTGAGTTGGGCTCGGGTGATGCGGGCCGATGTGAATTAGGAGTAGTGGAGGGTATATGGCCCAATACATGAGCGGTTCCTATAATTACAAGACATCTAAGTTAACCAAATACGCTACTCTCGACAAGTTTATCGCAAGATATTTAGCAACACATTTAATGTAGCAAGAATGTGAACAAGAAACAGTGAGAATCAGAGTTACGAAATTAAACAACACTAACCTTGAAGGTTCAGATTGTCACAAATAGCCTAGTAACGGGATTGTCAGTCCTATGGTACCATAACATACTACTGGTCGGCTTGGCCAAGAGTAATGAATGTCATTCGTGTTATGGATAACGCACCAACAAGTTCGTTCACATTATTGAAATCGTCGTGTTTAATATAAACCATAAACTTTGTTTTGAAAACTTGAAATCGGTTTAGCACATATGAGTCACCCCAAAACATTTAGCAAAATATAAAAGAGGGGAGCTATGTACTCAATTGGAATTGCAAAGTATCATCGAATCAAGTGTAATAACGAAGCTTCAAACGGGTCCTAATGTGTCGAATACTATTTTATTGTAATGGGACATAAATCAGGGAATCAGACAGAATGAGGTCTTGTAAACCAAATGAGTGTTGGAACTCATATAAATGGTTTAACAAAGTCTACATTCTGATTTGGAATGAATCCTAAGTGCTTTTGACCCGTTAAGGTAGTTTATGCTACTTTCACGTGTCATTTGTGTAAATATGCGTTCGGATGGTTAAATATGAGCTATGATAAGTCTTATATGCCAAAACATGTTTAATTAAGTTGCAAAATTAGTTTATATGTCAAAAAGTTGGTTACATATGTTTAAAATGGATTTATGTACAAAAAGGGCATTTTGGTCATTTTTAGGCATTTAATAATCGACTTATCATAACACTAATCCAAACGAAGTGACCATAAGGTATAACCTCAGGCGGTTATTCCCTATACAACTATGGTTACAAATATGTGTTTTGATACCCAAAAATAGTTCTGTCGTAAAATGCACGTAATTGTGCATTTTTGACCGAAACTTTGACTCGTCACTTCGACTAGTAAACATGGTAATCAGTAGGTATAATCGCAAGGGATTATAACCAACGTGATTACGATCACATTGCAAAATTCAATTGAAATTTGACTTGACCATTTCAAGGTCAAAACCGAAAGTCAAACGGTATTCAAATTGTTTGACTTTCAGCTTAAATAGTTGAAATAAATAAACAAGACTAGGAAGAACACTCACTTGTGTTCTAGGATGAAAGAAAACTCAGATGAGAGGCCTCCATATGTGGTAGCAACTCCACTTAGAGCAATTAGAGAAGAAGAAAGCAAATGAGCAATGTTTTGGGCAGATTAGTGAGCTATTTTTACTAACTTTGAAGCCACAAGATCATGCCAAGTGTATGGAGTATTGCCCAAGGCTTTACAAGATTAATACAAGTGCCGCGAATGTTTGCTATCAAAAAAACTTTCTGCCCAGACCCACTGCACGCGTCGCGCGACCAACGCCTGCCTGGGCTGTCACGTGGCGCGACCACATGCAGCCAATTTTCGAAAATTGTCAAAAATGGTCCCTGCAGCCTTTTAACGTGTTTTCGATGTATCTAACCCCCGTTAACCCAATATTCAGGCTTTACAAGGACGTTAAAGCATAGGGGACTTGAAATATGCTCGGAAATATCGTGGATATCAGTTCGTTTGGCTGTACGGTCACGTTTGGCTGTATTCCAAGTCAATACAATATTTTAATAATTACAAAAATTTTTGGATGTGCATATGTGTTCCGTATTAAGAAACACACGAATCGACAGACTTTCGCAGTTTGACACAATTAGTCCCTGTGCATGAATAAGTATGTGTTTGCCATACCGAACCCTTGAAAACTTATTTCTATGTAATGTTAAAGGTATTTAGGGTATGTTTAGCTTATGTCATTATTCTCGAGTGTACGTTGTGTTAAACTGATTACGTTTACGTATACCTTTCCAAAAAAAGTTTAAGAACTCGAAATTGAACAAGGATTGAAAACGTGCAAATGTCACATGTAAATACAAAATCCTGAAATCAAAATACAATGTTTTATTGATAATGAAGTTGTTCTGAATCGTACAATTTTTACAAAAGAAAAAATATCACAGTCTCCCTACTTTAATAAATTTCGTCCCGAAATTTAATTAGAGGAAACTGGTGGAAACAGATGTGGATATTTCGCCTCCATTCGATCCTCTCATTCCCAAGTAAATTCTGGGCCACGTTTGGATTCCCGGTGAACTTTCACTATTGGTATTCGTTTGCGCTTGAGTTTCTTGACTTCACGATCCATTATCTCCACAGGTTTCTCGAAAAAGTGCATAGTGTCATCAACGTGAATTTCATCGAGGGGGGTGTGGAGATTTGTATCGGCTAAACACTTTTTCAGATTGGACACGTGGAATGTTGGTTGAATATTCCCAAGTTCAGGAGGTAGCTCAAGTCGGTAGGCCACCCTTCCGATACTCTCAACGATCTTGAATGGTCCAACATGTCGTGGTGCAAGTTTTCCTTTCTTTCCAAATCTAACCACTCCTTTCCAAGGGGATACCTTGAGTAGGACATGATCTTCGACTTGGAATTCCAAGGGCTTGCGTCTCTTGTCCGCATAACTCTTTTGACGGCTTCTAGCTGTCAGAAGGTTATCACGAATTTTCTTGACTTTATCTGTCATTTTCAGAATGAGTTCAGGTCCAGTAAGCTGAGCTTCACCGACCTCATTCCAACATACAGGTGAACGACATTTTCGACCGTATAAAGCTTCGAAAGATGCCATGTTGATGCTAGCGTGATAACTATTGTTGATGCGAATCCCAATTACCACCAAAGTCTATCACACGTGCTCTAAGCATATCCTCCAGTGTTTGTATTGTTCTCTCATATTGTCCATCTGTTTGGGGATGATAAGCAATGCTCAAATTTAGTTTGGTTCCCATGGCAGATTGCATGGTCTTTCAAAAGTGAGATGAAAATCCAGCATCACGGTCAGATATGATGTTCAAAGGAACCCCATGACGAGATACAATCTCATCTACGTAGATCTTGGCGAGTTTATCAGCAGATAGATCCTCGTGAATCGGAAAATGTTGATTTTGTTAGACGATCAATGACTACCCAGATGGCATCATGACCTCTAGATGTGCGTGGTAACTTAGTGATGAGATCCATTGCAATGTTCACCCACTTCCATACCGGTATTTCTGGTTGTTCAAGTAGACCAGATGGGCGTTGATGTCTAGCCTTGACTTTGAGACAAGTTAGGCATTTAGACACATACAAGGCAACGTCCTTCTTCATACCTAGCAACCAATACTGAGTACGAAGATCCTTGTACATTTTATCTGCACCATGATGGATTGAATAACGAGATTTGTGAGATTCGTCCATCACTAGGGTGCGGAGATTGTCTTGACTTGGAATCCATAATTGGTTCTTGTGATAGAGTAACCCATTTTCTTTTGTTTCGAGTTGAAGCTCGAGATTAAGTGGTAGCTCATTTTTCAACAAGCCTTGGGTTACACATGTACGTTGTGCTTAAAGGATACGTGTCTAGATGTCAGATTGAACTCGAACACAATGAAGATTGACATGTTCCTTTTGACTAAGTGCATCGGCTACCACATTCGCCTTGCCAGGATGGTAGCGAATCTCGCAGTCGTAGTCATTCAAGAGTTCGACCCAACGTCGTTGTCTCATGTTTAGCTCCTTTTGATTAAATATGTGTTGGAGACTTTCATGGTCTGTGAAAACCACACACTTCGTACCATAGAGGTAGTGTCTCCAAATCTTGAGAGCAAAAACTATGGCACCTAACTGAAGATCATGAGTTGTGTAGTTCTTCTCATGATTTTTCAATTGTCTTGACGCATAGGCTATGACTTTATCTCGTTGCATGAGAGCACAACCAAGGCCTAAATTCGACGTGTCATAATAGACAACAAAATCATCATTTCTATCAGGTAAAGACAAGACAGGAGCATTACAGAGTTTTTGTTTCAGTGTTTCAAAGGCTTCCTCTTGTTTGGGTCCCCACTCAAAAGGCTTATTCTTTTTAGTTAAAGCAGTGAGAGGGACCGCAATCTTTGAGAAGTTCGTGATAAATCATTGATAGTATCAAGCAAGACCAAGAAATGAGCGAACTTCTGTAGGGATAGTGGGCGTGTTCCAATCCTTAATCGCAGTGATTTTGGAAGGATCCACATGTATACCTTGCTCGTTGACAATATGACCCAAAAACTAAACTTCCTTAAGCCAAAATTTACACTTGGAGAACTTGGCAAAGAGTTATTCCTTCTTTAGGAGTTCCATTGTCAGATGAAGATGTTGTTCGTGATCGGCTCGAGACTTTGAATAAATAAGGATGTCATCAATGAAAATGATGATGAACTTGTCTAAATAAGGTTTACAAACCCTATTCATTAAGTCCATGAAGACGGCTGGAGCATTTGTCAAATCAAAAGGCATGACGGTGAACTCGTAGTGACTGTATCTTGTGCGGAAAGCAGTCTTGGGAATATCTTCTTCGAGTACACGAAGTTGATGATACCCAGATCACAGATCGATCTTTGAGAAACAAGTAGCACCTTGTAGCTGATCAAAGAGATCATCAATTCGTGGTAGGGGATATCGATTCTTGATCGTGGGTTTGTTGAGCTCACAATAATCGATACACATACGAAAAGACCCATCCTTCTTTTTCACAAACAGAACAAGAGCGCCCCAAGGTGAAAAGCTTGGACGGATGAATCCTTTATCAGATAATTATTGAAGTTGTTTCAACAAATCTTGCATCTCGAACGGTGCAAGGCGGTAAGGTGACTTAGCAATCGGGTTGGCACCAGGTAGAAGATCAATATGAAACTCAACTTGACATGCTGGGGGTAAACCAAGGAGTTCTTTAGGAAACACCTCTGGATAATCTCGAACAATAGGAATATCTTGAATACTCTTGCTCTTGCCTTTCTCCTCTACGACATGTGCCAAAAAGGCCATATAATTCTTTCGTAGGTATTTTTGGGCTTGAGTTCATGTTATGAGTTTCAAACTACTCGAGGGTTTTTCTCCACGAACCTCTATGGCTTCACCAGACGAAAGAGGTAAAAGAACAACCTTGTCGAAACAGATCACCTAAGCGTGGTGTTTGGTTAACCAATCCATTCCTATGATGATATCGAAACTTCCAAGTTGCATTAGCTTGAGGTCAATAGGAAAAAAGGTGGTTATCAAGGTTCAACTGGCAATCACGAATGATAGAATCGAGTACGAGAGGTTCACCACTAGCATTTTCCACTGATAAGGGCTTTCCTAGTTTAGTTCTAGGCATCAAAAGCAAAGGCTCAAAGGCTCAAAGGCTAATGATATAAAGCTTCTATAGGCACCAGAATTGAAAAGAACAGAAGCAGGGTGATGGTTAACAAGGAACGTACTGTTAACGACTTCATTATCAATACTGGCCTCATTAGCGTTAAGTTTGAATGCTCATCCAAGTGCTGGATTGGCATTCGTGTTCACGAGCCTCAGACAGTTGTTCCTGAAGTGACCCATTTTGCCATAATTGAAGCATTAACCAGGTGGAAATGGAGGTCTAGCAGGGTTAGCTTGAAGTTGACCAGGGTTCTGTGCAGCTTGATTTGGAGCAGATCAACAAATATTGGCTGTATGGCCAAGTTTTCCACATGTTGTGCACTGACGACATGCTAGATGAGCTTGATGATGCCCATTGCACCGATTGCATAATGGTGCCGAACCAGCATAGGGATTCCTCGCAAGAGGTTGAGATGGTTGGTTTTGTGCAACAACTGCAAAATTCTGAGAAGCCTTGCATTTATTTGACTTCCTCGAAGACTCAGCTTTGTTCTTCTTGTCTTTCTCTTAGGTGGTCTTGGCCCCTTGTTTCTTATCGCCCTTGCGAACAGTTTACCCTTTCTGATCTGAGACTCAGTCAGGGTTGCAGCCAACTCGATGGCCTGATGAACAGTGGTATGGTTGCTACCAGTAACGATGTCTTGAACAGGGTCAGGCAGACCATCGATGCACCTCTCGATTGCCTTATCTAACGGGGTAACCATGGTGGGACACAACAAGCTCAACTCTTCGTATCAGTTCGTGTAGGCACAGTGCTCTCCCCTGTCTTGGTTAATTCCCTTTCCAGTGCCCTTAGTTCATGATGAGGACAGAACTCCTTCATCATTAGAGATCAAAGCTCTTCCCAGGTTTGAGCCATTGTCACATCGGCACCCCTGTCTCTCATCACACCATTCCACCATGTAAGCACCCTTTTCTGAAATATACTTGACGCAAACTCAACCTTTCGCTCATTTGGGCATTGAACGTGTCGAAACGTGCTTTCTAAATACTTAAACCACTGTAGGAGCCCAGTAGCTCCTTCAGACCCAGAAAATTTAATTGGTTTAGCCGAATTAAATGTCTTATAGTTGCACGGAATAGGTGCATTGTTATAGTTGTTATTGTTGTTCGCTTGATTAATCTAGGTGATAAGTTTCGGGAACACAACAGCGATTTGCTGAGCGATCATGGCTGCCATTGCAGCATCTTGAGTTCGATCACGTCTAGGAGGCATTCGAAAACAGAAGCAAACATGAGAAATGTGTGAGATTGACATTGGATAATCAAAAGAGGTATTGAAAATATTGACGAAACATAAGGAAAGTGGTCATTCGTTCGTCACTTAAAACAAACAAACGACACATAGTGATAAATCAAAGTAAATGGGTGTTTATAATGTATCGCGAAGACATGCTTTAGTCTATAAGTGGACACTCACCCCAAGAATTCCCAGGTAAGAGTGATGTGTGCAAAATGCAACATATAAATTACATCAAATAAGGCATAAAACTAACCCTTTTTTTTGTACTAATGTTGGAAAAAGTGTGTTTTTTGTCTTCCTTTTGTATTTCCAGGACCAAATGAGCTTTAAATGAACAAAAGGAACAAATATGCAGCAAAAACTAACATAATTACAAAGAAAAGGAATAAACGTGGCATGCCCGACCCCTCAACAGCATCTTTCCAATCAAAAACAAGAAACAGAGGGCTGACCACGGCCCCGTGCCCAGCGGACACGGGGGCGTGGTCAGATGTTTGCAGAAAATGACAAAGTTATAGAAGCTTCTATTCCCAGCATGAGGGCATACCCAGCTCAACACGGGGCGTGGTCAATGCTAAGATTCGCAGAATCTTGCAAATCTTGATAGTACAGATACGCTTCTGCACATGGGGCCGTGCCCAGCGAACACGGGGGCGTGTGGAGCCTAATGCAGACAATTGTAATTAATGAAGAAAGAGAAAGTGGATGGCCACGGGGTCGTGTCCAGCGGATACGGGGCCGTGTCCGGGCTTCTGTTCAGGCTATAAATAGGGGTGCTTGGTTCACTTCAAAGGCATCCATTGGCAAACCACCCCTCTCCCACTTCACCACCACTCCACCACCACTACAACACCCACATCCACCACCATCATCCATCATCCACCTTAGAGTGTGTGTAGTAGTCTCGGGATCCAAGATTGATCGTAAGAGTTCTTGTCAATCAACGGCCATGTTTAGCTAAGTCTCTTACATCACTTGGTGAAGACAAGCATTTAATGTAATACTTTTGATTTTTAATCTTTTTGCACTTTTTATTTGGTTTTGTATTAATGACTTTAATAACTAGTTTCTTATGTTGAAGGTGAAACTTCTTTATCATTTGTCCGTGGTGTCTTGGCATTACTTTACTGTCTATATAAAGTAAAAGATTTTCACCATTCATATCTATATGAACTATATAGAGATATGTTGGCTACCTGGTCAGTGGTTAAAGGAATGGTTTAGTAAGGTTCTTGCCTTGTTCAGTGTATAGATCCTGCAAGGACCTGGGTCAAGCTTACTAGGACCTCCTTCAATACCCACTGGTATTGGATGGCGGGGGTGCGAATGGCTTGATCCCCTCATATGTAAACTACTATTAATACATTAACCCAGCTACTTGGGATTGATTCCCTGCTGACTCAAACCACTTAGCCGAGGGTAACATCGCCTTCAAAAGAGGGGCCTACCAGTTTACGCATTAATAACTTAATTAATTATCCTTCAATATTCCGACCCTTTGGGATTGTATCCTTGCTGAATATAACACCTCGTAAAAATCACGTCCAATGATGTGTTGACACGTGTACAAATCCCTAATAAAGTTAAACGTTAACTATGAAGGACTAATTTTGCGAAAAATCAAAAACTTTGATTATGGAAGGACTGGAAGTGTTATCATGCTTAAAATAAGTCTCTGAATAACCTCTTACGGTATTCATATTCACAAATGAGCCACTTGTTGATTGAGAGTAGCCGTTTGCGTAATAGTTTGAAAGTTTGCGCGATGAAGGGTTAAAAACGTCAACATGTTAATTCTTACCTCTGAGTGACCTTTTAACAAACCCAAAGCATCGGGATGTTTAATAATACACGTGAAAAACACTCCGGAACAGTGACATGGGCTTAACATACCTTAAATAACCTAGGAATAGGTTTTGGAGGGTTTGCTGTGTTGAAATCAAGTTTATTCGATCGCAGGGACTATTTGCGTCAAACTGCAAAAGTATACCAAATCGAATGGTAGCGAACATTCCGGAACTTGACCAAAAGTTAAACATACCATAAATATCCTTTACATAGCTTAGAAATAGGGTTTGAGGGGTTCGGTGTGCAAAAATAAACTTTTGAGTCAAACGGGGACTAAAAGCGTCAAAAAGTGCATAAGTTTGCATTTTCGCGCATATCTTACGTTATGAATATATCCGGACATCCAAAAATTTATGTAATCATTAAAATATTTTATTTTAGTGATTGGCATGATAAAATTCTATTCATCGTGTAATTTAGATCGTTTTTCGCGCCCGTTCGTGTTTCGTCGTAATTAACCGAACAACGCAACCGTACGACCAAACGAACCGACATCCGAGATATTTTTAAGCATATTTCATGTTCCCTATGCTTTAACTTCATAATGGGGCTTAAACGTGTCAAAAACTGAGTTTATTGCATGCAAGGACCATTTCTAACATTCTGCCATTTTGGTCTCTGTCGGGGCACGACAGGCCTCTCGCGGGGCGCCAGAGACTGTTCTAAGCAGATTCTTTGATTCAGCAACTGGATCGAATTTCAGGGGTTATTCATGCAAAATTCTCAATACCATGAGCTGGTTTTGGACACCCATAGTATTCCAAATCAGTGGGTACACATGTAGGGTCTTGATCAAAGCACGGGTTACGAGAAACGATCCTAACGGTTCTTGAAATCCTATAAATACCCACTTGATTTGCTCTCATTTCACACACTTGATCTGAATTGCTCTAAGTTGAAGCCTTATGCTTCATACCTGAGTATTGTAGATCAACTTCTTCCTTGCTTGGACCCCTTGTAAGTGCCCTCTTATGGCTAGTTATTTTTATTTGGCTTAGAAAGCCGAAAAGTCAAGCGTTGCGATAAACGCTTTGACTTTTAAACGGTCAAGCCATTGTTCGCAACGATCATGGCTACGTGATCGTAATTAGGTAGGTATTAAACCCTCAAAAGGGCACCTCCAAATTACCACGTTTGCTTAGTTAATTGTCGAGTCAAAGTAATTAAAACAAAAGTCAAACGGGTCGGTTTTTAAATAAAATTCATAACTAATGATGTAAAGGCAATAAAATCAGTTTTGTCACTTTAATAACTTGGTAAATATTAATTGAACATGTCACACCCCGACCACGTATAACATACAAGACGTGGCGGAAACGTCGGGGAGTGTTGTAACAGAATTAATTGTTTCAAATCCATGGCAAACAAAGTTGTATTTTATTTATTAAACAAGAGTTACATTGTCTTAACGTAGGAAATACAGAGTTTATAACATAATTAAACAAAGTCTATCATCGTTTTTAGTCTCTAAGGCACAGGTCCGCCCTAGTGTCATGATCATCATCCTATGGAAAAGCACCTGAAAACACATGTGAAAGTAGGTACGTCAGCATAAAAATGCCTGTGAGATACATAGGTTTTGTGAAAATAGGAAACAATGACTTAAGTTTAAGAAAAAGTTTAGTCATGAACCTTGTTATTTGATTTGTTTTGTAAATCGCTTGAAAAACAATAAGTTCAGATGATATGTATAAATAAGTGAATAATGTATGGTTAAATGAATAACCATGTAAAATGAGTTGTATAAAATAAACCGTATTGTAAACCAAAGTCTTGTGAAAACATGTTACTTGTATAAAATGTATAAGTCCAAAATGAATGATTTAAATAACGCTATGATATGTAATATAATACAAACACTTATATATAGGAAGTACCAGCGACGTATCCACCATGCTTGTATCATATTACTCACATCTCGTTACTTAAGCCACTTAAACAAACCACCAATGTATAAAGTCTATGTTTAAACCAATAGTCAAAAGTCCTTGTATAAACCATGTCAAATGTTGATAGTCCAGAAGTAGTCAAGTAATGTGTAACAAATGTTATGTATGGTAAGTAAAATAAGACTACTTAAGCCATAAGTAAAAATGTACAAAACAAAGTATTTTGAGTATATCAAAAAGTTATGTTTTGCAAAGTGATGCATGATACATTGATACAAACATTTATGTGGTAAGTTAACGCATACATTCAAGCCTTGAGACAGTCGGATAACCCTTTCAGTCAAGGTTATCAAAAGAAATGTTTTCGGATTCAGTCATTCCTTACATCCAAACAAACCCGAGATGTTAGGAATGGGATTTGTCAAGTCCTATGGTACCACTACTTACTCCCGAGCGGCGTAGCAAATGTTAATGAACGTAATAAAGACGCGTTTGTGCAAACCAAATGTTATAGCAGTTGTATACATGTCATATGAAAACGATGTACTGAGTATGCTAAGTTAACATACAAAGCAGAAAAGTCTTGTAAATCAATGTGCTAGCATGCTATCAGTCAACATACATAGCAGAAATGTAAAGTAAAACAATGTACTAAGTATGCACACAATGGACATACATAGCATGAAATGTCATGAAATCATGTACTATAATGTACTAACAAACATAGTCGGTATATGATGTGAAAACAGGAAAGCATGAAAGTATCAAGTAGGCACATGTGTTTCACCCCAAAACAGTTTGGAAAACAGTAAAAGAGGGGTCTATGTACTCACTTGTGATTACTCAGTAGTCCTGGAGTGATAATCAAACAATGGTAGAGATCACGGAATCAAACGGCACCTAATATAGGTAACTATGTTAATAAACCGGACCTAAATCGGAAGATTCGGGTAGCATGAGGGTTTGTAAACCAAACGAGTGTAGAGACTCGTGTCATATGGTTCAACAAAGCCTACATACTAATTGAAACCCAACATAATTGTTTACGACCCATTACGACCCGTTTAGGTAGCTTATGCTACTTTAACGCGTCATTCGCGTGAAACGCGTTCGGACCGCCTAACTAGTCCTATGACAAGTGTTATATGCCTAAACATGTTACATAATCAGTTATGTGACAAAAGTTTAGGTTACATATGCTTAATTACCAATTATACATGAAAAGGGTATTCTGGTAATTTACCTAGGGCATATAAACTACCTATCATACAACTACTTAAACGAAGCGACCATAAGGTATAACCTCGGAAGGTTATTCCCTATATACTATGGTCACCTAATGTATTTGGTCGGATCCTAATGATCGACCAAATGGGTCGGGTTCGAGGTATAAGCGATTTATTAGATCGCTTACCCTACAACCCTAGACAACGTGGTAATCAGTAGGCATAGTCCCAAGGGACTATAACCATCGTGATTACAATCACGTTGCGAAGTTCAAACGAACTTCGCATTGACCATTACTGGTCAATGTAGAAAGTCAAACAAAGTTTGACTTTCAGACTCGAAAGACTCGAAAAGCAATAAAAGCACGAAAGAATACTTACGAAGGGTCCCCGAATGCTAATTTCGATTCAAAAATCTCAGGTATGAAACAATAGTTTCAACTTAGAGTTTCTCAAATCAAAATTCTAGTGGTTTAAGCAATGGGGGGTATGGGGTATTTATAGTTTTCGGTCCACCGTTAAGATCGTTTCATGGAAACCGTGCTTTAATCGTAACCGTACAAGTGTCGGAACCTTATGGTGGTTAAAAGTTGATCCTTATCAGCTGACTAGACAAATGAGAATGTGTGGTGGTGGATCAAACAGCTGCAATCTGCTGTTAGAAACATTTAACCTGGTCAGAAGGACTGACGTGGGCCGCGTGAGGATGTTAAGATCCTGAGGCGGGCCGCCTAGCAGTCACAGATCAGAACAAAGTTTCAGAAATGACAGTTTCAGTCCCTGCACGTGTTTAAGCCCATTTCCGGCACTTCTAAGGCCCGTAAATCCAACTTTAAGGCCCTAAAATGATGCCTAAACATTGTGGACATGAAACATGCTCAAAAATATGCCGGGTGTTGGTTCGTTTGGTCGTACGAACGCGATGTTCGCTTATTTACGACGGAATGCGCATAAGCGCGAAAAACGATCCAAATGACGCAACGAATGGATTTTTGGCAAGCCAAACTCTAAAGCATAATATAGTCATGCTTACATAAATTTTTGGATGTCCGGATGTATTCAGAACGTAAGTTATGCGCAAAAGTGCAAACTTGTGCACTTTTTGACACTTTTAGTCCCTGAATGACCCAAAAGTTTATTTTAGCATACCGAACCCCTCAAAGCCTATTTCTAAGCTATGTAAAGGATATTTATGGTATGTTTAACTTATGGTCATGTTCCGGAATGTTCGTTACAGTTCAAATTGGCATACTTTCGCAGTTTGTCAAGTTTAGTCCCTGTAAACGAATTAACTTGTTTTTGCCATACCAAAGCCTTTAAAACTTATTTCTAAGTTATGTAAAGGTTATTTAAGGTATGTTGAGTATATGTTGATGTTCCGGAGTATTTGTCGCATTAAACTGGTTACGTTTACGCATCAGTTTGCGTATAACTCTCTAGAAAGCGATGTAGAGTTTGGAATTGAATAAAAGTCAAAACATGAAAAATGTAAAACACAACTAAACAAACATTGGGATCAAATAACATTGTTTTATTAATAATAGAACTGTTTACAATGATTAAAAGCACAGATGTTACAGAACATGTCTAGGCATGTTCAACCCGACAATTCTGAGTTTAGGCTCGGTTCGCAACCGAAAGTTGGAAAAGTTGACTTTTGTTTGGACTTTCAGTTCTGACCCGATTTAGCTTAGTTTAGTTATGCCTTAGGGTTCCTTTAGAACCACATTATGTGTTAGTATAACCCTCTGAGGTTATACAACATGGTTCCTTAGAAATCCTAGTTCATTGCATGTTTCCGTTAAATGCTTAAAAGTTGACCATTATGCCCTTTTGATATTAAAATGAGATTTTTGAAAATGTGAGAGGACAAAAACCTTTATTACTAATTGATAAGCATGTTCTAAAAATTTGACATCAGTTCGTGGTCTAAAATAGAAGTTATGCACGATA
The DNA here is from genome assembly GCA_030545235.1 of Helianthus tuberosus. Classification (NCBI taxonomy): domain Eukaryota; kingdom Viridiplantae; phylum Streptophyta; class Magnoliopsida; order Asterales; family Asteraceae; genus Helianthus; species Helianthus tuberosus. The sequence goes on from CM060393.1 coordinate 154,449,921, forward strand.
TCGTAAAATGAAAGCTTTTTATTAATTAAATGGCATTTTTGGCATAAATCATATTTAAACCCAACTTTTGACACCAAACTTGCCACCTACTGTTAAGATATAATATTTATGGATTTTTGGATATTTTTGTTGAATTTTTTTAAACAGATCATAACATAGGGTTCTTGCATAGACTCGGTAATTGACGGTAATGCCCTTTTTGCTAATAAAATGTGTTTTACACATCCTTTACATATCAAACCTTTTTCTACTGATTTTATACATTAAATAAGTTATTCTAAATAGTAGAAGCTGATCAAAATCTTAGATTCCCTTAATCAACCCGAATACCGTCAAATACCGACTTTTATGCGATTTAGGCGCATAGTATGGTTTAAAACCATATTTGGCACCTAAGACTTGTTACCTACTGATGTTATGAATAAATTCTTATACTTTAATAGTAAGTTTAAGTCTAGAACACAGATTTCTAAATTTGACCCTTAAAACATATGTGAAATGACCTAAATGCCCCTACGGTGCATAGTTTGGCCGTAAATGATAAAATTCACATATGTATTATATCTTACTGATGTAACTTGCTAAATTAAATACTTTTACTGATTATTTTAGACCAGAACTTCAGATTACTATTTAACCTCTTTTATAAACTCTAAAATGACCAAAATACCCCTTCGGGGCATAAATTGATTTTAAATTCGTTTTGGGCATATTGGAAGATATCCTACTGATATCATAACATATTTTAAGCATATTAACTTGTGGAACCTGTACATGACTCTTTTGATTACCCGTTATGCATATTCGCGTTCGTTACGGTTTATGTAACTAGTTTGCATAAATTAACCGAAACGGGTCAAACCTTTTCATTTTCACTTCAAAATCCAAAATGTGTTTAGTTTACCCATATTATACAAGTCTTCATACCTGTCGGGTCTAAATCACATTCTAATCCGGTCTTCGCTTAATCTTGCGTTTTGAACCATAAACCTTTCCTTAAAACTAACCGGTCTAAGTTACAACTTAAATAAGACCCGTTAGGAATCTAATAGGTTAATAAAACCTTCATTCCAGATTGAGAGCCCCGGTAGAAGTACTTGCACTTGCTGATTAGAATATACGACTGAGTATAAATTACATTTTAAGCTCAGGTAAATACTTTTAACTTATTTTCCCTTATACGGGCTTGGGATACGGTAAATTATTACCGCTTGGTCGGGTGTAGAAACCTTTTAATCGGAGATGATTAAATTGCATAATCCCGTTTAATCAGTATTGCTTGATAACAAATAACATTGGGGGTTAATGACCGTGTCCTGGATATACTTGCCTCATTTAAAAAGCGTAAATGGCCACAACTTAAGCACGGGGTGTAGGCATACACCTGTCTGTTGCGTATGTAAAAGATATACTTACTCGTGAGGAAACTTCTTGTGAGTTTATATTTGTGGTGTGTCGATTAATCTTGTTCGGTTTATTTAACACCGGCCCTAAATGTTGGACACACATGTAATTCTGATACAAGATTGTTATTAACATAATTATCCCAAGTTATAAAAAAAATATTTGTGCCTTGTGCATTTAAATCAATTTTATAAACACTTTTCAAAAAGAGTCAGTTAATTGTATTTACCAGTGTAAACTGACGTATTTTCCAAAAAGATTAAGTGACAAGTACTGTACGCAAATTGGCTAGGAGCTCGGGGCGTTAATAAGGAATCTTGCAAGTTCTAAACGTCTAAAGTCAGTTGAACAATGTTTATATTTCTGTTTTAAGGTCCGCCTGTGGATCCATATACAACCATTGTGTAATATTTTATTATACTTTCGAATCGGTTTGTATTATTATTACTTTAGACTTCCGCTGTGCGTTGAACTGTGATTGTTTGACTATGATGATATCGACTACGTCACGATACTCCCCACCGGGCGCACCGGTAATACGTGGAAATATCGGGGTGTGACAGGTTGGTATCAGAGCCAACATTGAGTGAATTAAACACTAGCCTTTTGTGTTTAATCTCAATGACACAGTAGCACATTCCTTGACTTCCGAGTCTAGACATGAACTAGGAATGATCTCATCCCTGTTATACGTATACATTGTTTTCGATATTTGTGGATTACAGGAACATGTCGCCGACCAAAGCTGCCATTGGTGGAAGCTCCCCAAACCCGAAGTCTAAGAATGTTAAGCTTCGTATCACAGCTCGAATTAGCGTACGACCAGTATGGAGAAAGGACCTTTTTGAACCCATTCCCAAAAATCAAACCAGTTGAACCCATTAACCATATTTCAGATCCGTACCTAAGACTTTTGAAACTTAAAATGAGAAGCCAACATCGGAGGAGTCCATACCAACTATCCCTGAGGCTCCCACTCCCAAGATGATACCTATGGACCCAAACAACCCATATTTCTTACCTCCAAGTCTTGGAATCCCAAACTTGGATTATATCAGTCTTGACCTTATTCGTGATCCATATTATTCATTAACCATAAAATCCTTGGATTCCACTTTTGCAAGGACTCCTAATATAGAAGATTTCGACTACCCACAAAAAACCTTCAGTATCCGTACCGCTCACAGTGAACCAAGGAGAAAACTTTCAGAATTAAAATGAAGAAGAAACTTCTTTTGTTATATTTCATTTCTATAGTAGTCCCTATAAGGACATATATATCTTCTAAGTCCCTGCGTGGGCAAATCTCTCTATGTAAGACCCGTTTAGGGCAATTATTGTGATTCTTTAGGACTTTCTATGAAAAGTTTCCTTTTTGAAATTTATTTTGGTATTAAACATATACATATGTATTATGTCCTAAATCATAACGTCATTTCAATTTATGATTGCTCTGCCATTATATTTGAAAGGAAATCTTAAAGGTATAACCTAGCCTATATGTCATTTTCGACACAGCTAAAATGGTAAGGCCTTTTTAAGATAATAGATCCTTGTTAACACCTAAGAACGTGTTAGCACTCTTGACAAATGTGGTTCGAGAAAATCACAATAGTCATCCTTATATTGGATTCTTCCAATTTCTTATCTAGCCTAGTGATTTAGAAATCATGGCTTAAATCATCAAATAAAATGATCATATCATAAACATCCATTAGTGATGAAGTGCCAACGGGCTATATCTATTGTCCCAAAAGACAAAAGACAGTTGTAGTCTTTGACTCCCTGTCAAGAAAGGTAATGAACTATGTTCAAACCTTAACATCTCGATCCTATAAGATCATGGCTTATAAATTCAAAATTGTCCTCGTGACAAGGCCTTTTGTGCCATTTCAATACCCTTAATAGTTTATAAGTGGATAATTATAATGAAAAGTTTAAAATAAACCTGATTATCAAATTAACCAAATATGGTCTATTTATACCATGGTTAATGAATCATCATCGATGATGATTCCAAAATAGACTTCTAAACAAAATTATTGACAATTGTTTTATTGAAGACAAGCTTCAGCATGCCTGAATCAGATGAGGTGAACAATCATTCCATTATGAGGAATGACAACACCAGAATGAATGTATCGGGTGTAGATCTTCAAGCAATGATAGATAATGCTGTCACTAGAGCCCTTGACAGACAATTTAAAGAATCAAGCGGTGCTCCATCAGGAACCATTCTGCACCTCATATGGAGCCACCTTCTAAGACACATACGTCTCATAAGGATGATTCTCATCATTCGTCGAATCAGAGGAGTGTCCCATCCAAACAAATTGTGCTCAATCAGGAGCCACGTGTTAAGACCTGCTCTTATAAATACTTTGTCTCTTGCAAACCAAGGGACTTTACAGGAGAAAAAGGAGCCATCGATTGTATGACATGGCTTGATGAGATGGATAACGTAGTAGACATCAGTGGTTGTTCTGATCAGGATATTGTGAAATTTGTTTCACAATAAATTCAAAGGAGAAGCGCTGGCATGGTGGAGATCATTGATCCAAGCCACGGGAAGATCCCGCTTTATAACTTATCTTAGGATCAATTTGTTGCATTGATCAAGGAAAACTTCTGTCCTCAGCATGAGGTAGAAAAGATCGAAACAGACTTCTTGACTCTGGTCATGAAGAATTTAGATTGTCAGGCTTACGAGACAAGTTTCAACACCATGTCTCGCCGGGTTCCCTATTTAGTCACCCCGGAACCTAAACGCATAGCACGTTTTATTGGAGGCTTAGCACCAGAAATTAAGAGATATGTTAAAGCATCTAGGCTGTCACACCCCGACCGCGTAAAACAACAAATCGCGGCGGAAACAACGGGGCGTGTTACAACAGAATTAATGTTTCATAACCATGGATACCAAAAAGTGTTTCGTTTTATTAAACATTGAATAATTACATTGTCTGGAAATCTAAATACACAATTTAAACATAGTCTATCATTGTTATTGAGTCACTAAGGCCTTGTCCAGTCCTATGTGAGCATGCATCCTATCAATCGATATCTTTCAACAATACCTGAAACATATGTGAAAACGAGGTCAGCAAAGAAATGCTGGCTAGTACATAGGTTTTGTGAAAATAAGATTCATGACTTCTGTTTTTAAGAAAATGTTTAGTCATGAACCTTGTAATTTGCTTTGTCTTTGTAAATCATTTGAAAAATAATAAGTTCAGGTGATATGTATAAATAAGAGAATAATGCATGATTAAATGAATAATCATGTAAAATGAGTTTGTATAAGATAAGTTGTTTGTAATTAAATGTCTTGTGAAAAGTATGTTACTTGTATAAAATGTTCTATGTCTCAAACTGAAATGATTCAAATAACACTACAATATGTAATACCATACAAACACTTATATATAGGAAGTACCAGCGGCGTATCCACCATGCTTGTATCATATTCCACACGCATTGTTACTTAATCACTTAGTCAAACCAAACCACCAAAGTAATGTTCATGCCCAATGTAAATCATGTAATATGTATAACCAAAACCCAATCGTATATCGCTTTGAAGCCAATCGTTTACCCAATCGTTAAAACATCGTGTGAAAACCAATTGTTTACCCAATCGTTAAATTCGTTTTAGGTCGTGAAACTACTTAAATGGTCGTCTCGCTAATAACATTCAAACCTTCTTGACTCGCATTAATAAACCCTTACCAAAGGATAGATTAACAATTCGCATTAATAAACCCTTACCAAAGGATAGATTAACAACTTGCATTAATAAACCCTTACCAAAGAGTAAATTAACAATTACAGATTCAGTCGCTACCCACAACACCCACACATAACTACGGGTGTAGTAACTAACGGGATTTGTCAGATCCTGTGGTACCATAACCTAATACTGGTCGGCTTGATCATTGCTAATGAATGTCATTTGTTATGTAACCCAACCAACAAGTTTGTTCACTTTATTGAAATCGTTATTAGTTTTGTATAAATCGTCTTAATCGTTTTTGAAACCATTGTTATAACATCGAAAACATTTAGCACATATGAGTCACCCCAAAACAATTGAAAGCAGTAAAATAGGGGAATAATGTACTCGCCTGAGAATGCTTAGAGGTCTTGAACAACAACCAAACAAAGCTAGAGAGAGCACGGAATCAGTCGACAATCTAGAACTATATAAATAAACCGGACTTAAATCGGGAGATCGGATAGGATGAGGCTTGGTAAACCAAATGAGTATTGGAACTCATATGATATGGTTTAACAAGGCCTACATACTACAATGAAACCAAACCTAAGTGCTTTCGACCCATCGCGACCCATTAAGGTAGCTTATGCTACTTTAACGCGTCGTGTGCGTGAAACGCGTTCGGACCGCCTAACTAGTCCTATGACAAGTAGAATATGCCTAAACATGTTACATAATCAGTTATGTGACAAAGGTTTAGGTTACATATGCTTAATTACCAATTATACATGAAAAGGGTATTCTGGTAATTTACATAAGGCATATAAACTACCTATCATACAACTACTCAAACGATGTGACCATAGGGTATAACCTCGGAAGGTTATTCCCTACCTACTATGGTCACCTAATGTATTTGGTCGGATCCTAATGATCGACCAAATGGGTCGGGTTCGAGGTATAAGCGATTTATTAGATCGCTTACCCTACGACCCTAGACAACGTGGTAATCAGTAGGCATAGTCCCAAGGGACTATAACCAACGTGATTACACTCACGTTGCGAAGTTCAAACGAACTTCGCATTGACCATAACTGGTCAATGTAGAAAGTCAAACAAAGTTTGACTTTCAGACTCGAAAGACTCGAAAAGCAATAAAAGAACGAAAGAATACTTACGAAGGGTTCCCGAATGCTAATTTTGATCCGAGAATCTCAGGTATGAAACAATGGTTTCAACTTAGAGTTTCTAAGATCAAAATTCTAGTGATTATGAAGCATGGGGGGTGGGGTATTTATAGTAAAAGGTCCACCGTTAAGATCGTTTCTTGGAAACCGTGCTTTGATCTTGGCCTTACACCTCAAGATAATGGTTTTACAAAACCATGTGAGCCCATGGTATTTCCCAAAACCATGTGCACATAAAAACAGCCCCTAGTATTGCCCAAAACCATGTGCAAAGGTGGTATAGACCAGATTCAATGTTTCTTCACAGAAAGTTTCAAAAATGGCAGATTTGGTCCCTGTAGTGTAATAAGGCCTTTTCCGACGCGTTTAAGGCTCGTTAACCCCATTTCAAAGCTCTAAAATGAAGTTAAAGTAAAGGGAACTTAAAATTTTCTCAAAAATATCTCGGATGCCGGTTCGTTTAGCCGTACAGTTGCGTTGTTCGGCTAATTACGACGGAATGCGCATAAGCGCGAGAAACGATCCAAATGACGCGACGAATGGATTTTTCTTAAGCCAAACACTAAAGCATAATATAGTAATGCTTACATAAATTTTTGGATGTCCGGATGTATTCAGAACGTAAGTTATGCGCGAAAGTGCAAACTTGTGCACTTTTTGACACTTTTAGTCCCTGAATGACCCAAAAGTTTATTTTAGCACACCGAACACCTCAAAGCTTATTTCTAAGCTATGTAAAGGATATTTATGGTATGTTTAACTTATGTTCATGTTCCGGAATGTCTGTTACAGTTCAAATTGGCATACTTTCGCAGTTTGTCAACTTTAGTCCCTGTAAGCGATTTAACTTGATTTTGCCATACCAAAGCCTTCAAAACTTATTTCTAAGTTATGTAAAGGTTATTTAAGGTATGTTAAGCCTATGTCACTATTCCGGAGTGTTTGTTGCATTAAACTGGTTATATTTACGCATCGGTGCGCGTATAACCTTCCAGAAAGCGATTTAGAGTTTGAAATTGAACAAGAATTGATATGTGCAAATGATACACATATTTTTACAAATCCCAAGTATGAAATATAATATTTCATTGGTTTGGTATTTGTTTGATGGCCGTGGAGGCACAGGTGTTACAGTCTCCCCTACTTTAGGAAATTTCGTCCCGAAATTTATTTAGAGGAAACTTGTGAGAGTTTAAAACATGAAGTTGAAAAGACCGAACAACATTGGTTAGGGTTCTGAACTTCTAGTAACTTTAATAACATCATGCTTGCAATGTAAGAGGGATACTTATATACAAGTATATGAAGCATCATTGGTGCGTCCACCGTGCCTCCATTACATTGTTATCATTTTATTATTGTTGTCACTATCGGTTCTTACACATAGTAAACCTTACTGGGTTTCTGTGCACTAAATTTCATAATTATGTACGCGTCCATAACTAGATAATTCCTTGCACAGTTTACACAGTCTATTTTATAATGTGTAGGGTAAAACCAAATGAACAATCCTGTGATGCGTGTAACTAGACCGCCTTAGAGTCCTTTTAATTAAATCAATAAATGATCTAAATAGACTATCAAGGAGTCTGTTCAGCTACATCACTAGATGTCGTTCTTTAACCAAATTGTGAATCAATCTTTTAGACTAGACCACTCAAGGGTCTATCATCGAATCCTGGAATGGTACTATATAACCCAAGGGTCTTAACTACCACGTAGAAGCCCATAAGGATTTAAGGTAGTACCTTTTTAATATCCTACTATGAATCCCTCATATGAAGATATAAAAGATTCTATGAGGATTTGAAAATCGTTTACCACACAAAAACATAGAGGAGAACACATAAACACATATCGCATAATCGCATAATCGTATACTCGCATAATTGTTTAAATTGACCTTTAAATTTGTTATCTTTGGACACGGGTATTTAATGCATTCAAGGAATCAATTCTTAATTGTATCAATTTGGATGGATCCACATGAATACCCTGCTTGTTGACTACATGACCCAAAAACTGAACTCCTTTAAGCCAAAATTTCCTCTTGGAGGATTTAGTGAAAAGTTTGTTCCTTCTTTAAGGGTTCCAATGTCAACGAAGGTGTTGATCGGGATCGGCTCGTGATATGAATAGATCAAGATGTCATTAATAACAATGACGAACTGATCCAAATAAGGCTTGCAGACTCTATTTATTAAGTCTTTGAAGATGGCTGGAGCATTTGTCAACCCAAAAGGCATGACTGTAAACTCTTAATGGCCATACTTCGTGCAGAAAACCGTTTTGGGAATATCTTCTTCGAGAATACAAAGTTTATGATACCCAAAACGCAAATCGATCTCGGAAAATATGAAACGCTATTCAATTGATCGGAGAAATCGTTGATTTAAGGTAGGGGATATCGATTCTTGATGATAAGCTTACTAGGCTTACGTTAATCGATATACATTCGAAAAGATCCATTTTTCTTTTCACAAGGAGGACAGGAGTTTCTCCAAGGTGAAAAGTTCGGACGGATGAATCCTTTATCAGACAACTCGTGAAGCTGTTTCGATAATTCTTGCATCTCGAACGGTGCAAGATGATAAGATACTTTAGATTTAAGAGAAACTAGTGTTTGAGGTTCTTAGGGAGATCACAAGTGATCATAAAAATGACAGAACCACACGAGTAGTTTCGTCTTTGTGATGACATCATAAGGTTGGATCAAACATTCATACAATTGCATTAGTTGAAAATAAAAACCACAAATTTTTATTTATATAACAATCGCATTTGTCTTTAAATGTTACAAGATAACAACCAGAGAAATTTCAAAATTCTACTTGTTCTTCATCATTAATTGCCTCATTGATGTTATACACTCGTCCTCGTGCTGGATTTACATTGACGTTGACGTTCGCATTCGGGTTTGTGTTAGCATTTGCATTCACCAGTCTTGGGCAGTTGTGGCGGAAATGACCAATCTCTCCGCAATTGAAACATGAACCCAGTGGGAATCTCGCAGCATTCCCTTGAACCTGAGCTTGAACCTGAGCTTGAACCTGAGCAGCCTGATTTTGTCCCAGACGACAAATATTGGCCAAATGCCCAAGTCTACCACACGTTGTGCATTTCTTGCAATCTTGTTGTGCAACGTGATGACCATTGCAACGGGCAAAATGTGGTGCGGTACCAGCATATGCCTTCTTTGCAGCTGGCTGTGCCGGTGGGTTTTGCAAGTTCTGAGCAGTCTGTGCTGTAACAGCAAAATTTTGGGCACCCTTCCGCTTCTTTGATTTCTTCGAAGTCTCAACTTCCTTATCCTTCTTGTTTTGACCTTTCTTGCTATCCTCCTTGTCAGACTCCTGCTTCTTACCCTTGTCACCCTTTCTGTGTAACTTATTCTTCCGAATCTGCGACTCAGTCAATGTCGCAGCTAACTCGATCGCCTGACGGAGTGTGGTAGGGCTACTACCAGTAAGGATGTCTTGTACCATGTCAGGTAGGCCGTCAATGTACCTTTCGATAGCCTTGTCGAGTGGGGTAACCATTGTTGGGCAAAGCAGACTCAACTCCTCAAACCTATCAGTATACGCCCTGTGCTCACCACTATCTTGCTTCAACTCATCAAATTCCTTCTCCAAAGCTTGCTGCTCATGACGAGGACAGAATTCCCTCATCATAAGGGCCCTAAGTTCAGCCCACGTCTGTGCTAGAGCAACTTCTGCACCACGATCCCTCATAACCCCGTTCCACCATGTGAGAGCCCTCTTCTGAAACACACTTGAAGAAAACTCGACCCTGCGATTGTCAGGACACTGCACGTGGCGGAAAGTATTCTCAATGCTCTCGAACCAGTGAAAAAGCCCAGTCGCTCCTTCAGAACCACTAAACTTGAGTGGTTTAGCCTGGTTAAAATCCTTGTATTTACACTGTGTGTTATTGTTGTTGTTATTATTGCCGTTGTTGTATATCTCGTGGACTTGGGTTACAACCCCGGGAAGCACAGCAGCCACCTGCTGAGAGATTAGGGCTGCGAGTTCTTCAATAGTGAAAGTCCGAGCATCGGTTTTAGCATCGCGTCGAGGAGGCATTGTCTAAAAGAGGAAACATGAAATGAAACGAGTGAGAGAATTTGACGAAAAGAATGAGATGAAACAAATCTGATGAAAGCAAGGATAGTGGTCATTTGTTTGTTACTACAAAGCAACAAACGACCTCGGTGATTAGTCAAAGTAAATAGGTCAAAAATAATGTATCGCGAAGACATGCTCGCCTATAAGTGAACACTCATCCCAAGAATTCCCAGGTAAGCACAACTGGTCTCGCGTCTGATGAGATATATACGAAGTGCTTGCCTAGACAGAAAACCCAGAATACAGGCATTCACCCTTCCAGTTTGCACGTGTTCACATTATTTAAAACCCAAAACCTTGACGAGATTTTGAAAATTCAGAGGGGTTCAAAACCATATAACAGAGGGTTCAAAACCTTACAATAGAGGGTTCAAAACCTTACAATAGAGGGTTCAAAACCTTGTAATCAATCATCCTAGAACAGATGATTAGTTTTCAAAGCGGTTTTGAAATTTTTGTTCTGGTTGTGGTCGTCGCCTAAGGATAGGTGACGGTATTGTTTTATGACTAAACGCAAGTAAACTCGTGTTAGGGTTCTAAGAAGGTTATAGACTAGGTCAGAGCATTACTAATAACCTAATTCCCTATAACCATTGGCTCTGATACCATCTTTCTGTCACACCCCGACCGCGTAAAACAACAAATCGCGGCGGAAACATCGGGGCGTGTTGCAACAGAATTAATGTTTCATAACCATGGATACCAAAAAGTGTTTCGTTTTATTAAACATTGAATAATTACATTGTCTGGAAATCTAAATACACAATTTAAACATAGTCTATCATTGTTATTGAGTCACTAAGGCCTTGTCCAGTCCTATGTGAGCATGCATCCTATCAATCGATATCTTTCAACAATACCTGAAACATATGTGAAAACGAGGTCAGCAAAGAAATGCTGACGAGTACATAGGTTTTGTGAAAATAAGATTCATGACTTCTGTTTTTAAGAAAATGTTTAGTCATGAACCTTGTAATTTGCTTTGTCTTTGTAAATCATTTGAAAAATAATAAGTTCAGGTGATATGTATAAATAAGAGAATAATGCATGATTAAATGAATAATCATGTAAAATGAGTTTGTATAAGATAAGTTGTTTGTAATTAAATGTCTTGTGAAAAGTATGTTACTTGTATAAAATGTTCTATGTCTCAAACTGAAATGATTCAAATAACACTACAATATGTAATACCATACAAACACTTATATATAGGAAGTACCAGCGGCGTATCCACCATGCTTGTATCATATTCCACACGCATTGTTACTTAATCACTTAGTCAAACCAAACCACCAAAGTAATGTTCATGCCCAATGTAAATCATGTAATATGTATAACCAAAACCCAATCGTATATCGCTTTGAAGCCAATCGTTTACCCAATCGTTAAAACATCGTGTGAAAACCAATTGTTTACCCAATCGTTAAATTCGTTTTAGGTCGTGAAACTACTTAAATGGTCGTCTCGCTAATAACATTCAAACCTTCTTGACTCGCATTAATAAACCCTTACCAAAGGATAGATTAACAATTCGCATTAATAAACCCTTACCAAAGGATAGATTAACAACTCGCATTAATAAACCCTTACCAAAGAGTAAATTAACAATTACAGATTCAGTCGCTACCCACAACACCCACACATAACTACGGGTGTAGTAACTAACGGGATTTGTCAGATCCTATGGTACCATAACCTAATACTGGTCGGCTTGATCATTGCTAATGAATGTCATTTGTTATGTAACCCAACCAACAAGTTTGTTCACTTTATTGAAATCGTTATTAGTTTTGTATAAATCGTCTTAATCGTTTTTGAAACCATTGTTATAACATCGAAAACATTTAGCACATATGAGTCACCCCAAAACAATTGAAAGCAGTAAAATAGGGGAATAATGTACTCGCCTGAAAATGCTTAGAGGTCTTGAACAACAACCAAACAAAGCTAGAGAGAGCACGGAATCAGTCGACAATCTAAAACTATATAAATAAACCGGACTTAAATCGGGAGATCGGATAGGATGAGGCTTGGTAAACCAAATGAGTATTGGAACTCATATGATATGGTTTAACAAGGCCTACATACTACAATGAAACCAAACCTAAGTGCTTTCGACCCATCGCGACCCATTAAGGTAGCTTATGCTACTTTAACGCGTCGTGTGCGTGAAACGCGTTCGGACCGCCTAACTAGTCCTATGACAAGTAGAATATGCCTAAACATGTTACATAATCAGTTATGTGACAAAGGTTTAGGTTACATATGCTTAATTACCAATTATACATGAAAAGGGTATTCTGGTAATTTACCTAAGGCATATAAACTACCTATCATACAACTACTCAAACGATGTGACCATAGGGTATAACCTCGGAAGGTTATTCCCTACCTACTATGGTCACCTAATGTATTTGGTCGGATCCTAATGATCGACCAAATGGGTCGGGTTCGAGGTATAAGCGATTTATTAGATCGCTTACCCTACGACCCTAGACAACGTGGTAATCAGTAGGCATAGTCCCAAGGGACTATAACCAACGTGATTACACTCACGTTGCGAAGTTCAAATGAACTTCGCATTGACCATAACTGGTCAATGTAGAAAGTCAAACAAAGTTTGACTTTCAGACTCGAAAGACTCGAAAAGCAATAAAAGAACGAAAGAATACTTACGAAGGGTCCCCGAATGCTAATTTCAATCCGAGAATCTCTGGTATGAAACAATGGTTTCAAATTAGAGTTTCTAAGATCAAAATTCTAGTGATTATGAAGCATGGGGGGTGGGGTATTTATAGTAAAAGGTCCACCGTTAAGATCGTTTCTTGGAAACCGTGCTTTGATCTTGGCCTTACACCTCAAGATAATGGTTTTACAAAACCATGTGAGCCCATGGTATTTCCCAAAACCATGTGCACATAAAAACAGCCCCTAGTATTGCCCAAAACCATGTGCAAAGGTGGTATAGACCAGATTCAATGTTTCTTCACAGAAAGTTTCAAAAATGGCAGATTTGGTCCCTGTAGTGTAATAAGGCCTTTTCCGACGCGTTTAAGGCTCGTTAACCCCATTTCAAAGCTCTAAAATGAAGTTAAAGTAAAGGGAACTTAAAATGTTCTCAAAAATATCTCGGATTTCGGTTCGTTTAGCCGTACAGTTGCGTTGTTCGGCTAATTACGACGGAATGCGCATAAGCGCGAGAAACGATCCAAATGACGCGACGAATGGATTTTTCTTAAGCCAAACACTAAAGCATAATATAGTCATGCTTACATAAATTTTTGGATGTCCGGATGTATTCAGAATGTAAGTTATGCGCGAAAGTGCAAACTTGTGCACTTTTTGACACTTTTAGTCCCTGAATGACCCAAAAGTTTATTTTAGCACACCGAACACCTCAAAGCTTATTTCTAAGCTATGTAAAGGATATTTATGGTATGTTTAACTTATGGTCATGTTCCGGAATGTCTGTTACAGTTCAAATTGGCATACTTTCGCAGTTTGTCAACTTTAGTCCCTGTAAGCGATTTAACTTGATTTTGCTATACCAAAGCCTTCAAAACTTATTTCTAAGTTATGTAAAGGTTATTTAAGGTATGTTAAGCCTATGTCACTATTCCGGAGTGTTTGTTGCATTAAACTGGTTATATTTACGCATTGGTGCGCGTATAACCTTCCAGAAAGCGATTTAGAGTTTGAAATTGAACAAGAATTGATATGTGCAAATGATACACATATTTTTACAAATCCCAAGTATGAAATATAATATTTCATTGGTTTGGTATTTGTTTGATGGCCGTGGAGGCACAGGTGTTACATAGGCCTACCACATATAGGTCCGTGGTGGACTTATCCTTATCTCTCACTTTAGATGCAATCAGGAATAAGTCTGTTAAGACTTCTGGCGAGGGAAAAAGGAAAGGAGAAGAGGATAGCTCTCATCGATCTAACAAGAAGAAGAAGGGAAATTCTGAACACAGGAAAGATTCCGAGTTCAAGAAAAACTTGAGTCAGTCTGATAACAGACCTAAATGCAGTAACTGCAGAAAGCGTCATTATGGAAAATGTACGATCGACCCACGTGCTAAACTATGTGGAATTTGCAAGACCAAGGGTCACAAGACTTTAGAATGCAAGGAGTTGAAGAACACGACTTGTTACAACTGTAATGAGGAAGGGCACATCAAAACCAACTACCCAAATCTTGCAAGGAAGCCTGAAGAGGCCAAGAAAACAAATGCGCGAGTCTTCCAGAAGAACGCCCAGGAGATAGTGCAGAATGATAATGATATAGCATGTACGTTTCTTATCAATAAGGTTTATGCTAAGAATTTTGTTTGATTCTGGCGAAGATAAGTCTATTGTGGACAATAAATGTTGTAAACTATTGAATTTGCCTGTTAGAACTCTAGACATAAAACATGTGGAAGGAATTGGCCGATGATACCTTACAGATTGCTTCAACAATTTTAGATGGATGCTTTTATCCATTAGGAATCACTCTTTTCCAATGTCCTTGCAGCGAGCTTTCGATCTATCCAAAATCATCAATATGACAAAGACAGATGTGACATTTTTATCCCCTGTCAAAAAGGTAATGGACTAGGTCCAAGCCTTAAATGCCATTGATGGTCCTTTTGTGACCTAGGCTAAATATAATTGATATACATTTAAATAACATTCATTGGGAATGTTCATACCATATTAGCCTATATGGTTTAATGATACCATGGTTAGTATATGTTAGGTCATCAGGATGATGAATAATTGTTGTAGTGCAACTAAGTAATTGTTTCATTTGGTGTTAGGGACCAAGTCTCGAGTATGACAAACTATGATAAGACAACCGTCAATCGCGTCATTGATGATGCGACACATGCTAATGATGCTACAATTGTGAACCTCAAAATTAACAGAGATGTTCTCCAAGCTATGATTGACGCAGCTGTTGGAAAGGCTGTGAGAAAGGTCGTGAAAAAGTTCAAAGAGCCCAATGCTACTTGCTCCAAATCCCAATTAAAACCACACTTCTTTACTCACGAGAAGGATCTTGTTCATACCTCAAATGCAAAGAATGAACCAAAAAGGAAAATGGAGGAAGATAACTCCCAGATTTCTAAGAAAAAGGGTAAGCTTGAGCTCAATAAGAACCAACAAAAGTCCAATAAGAAACATGTATGCAAGACCTGCTATAAAAGACACTAGGGGCAGTGTCGAATGGATTATAAGCCAAGACCGTGTGGCATTTGTAAAAGAACTGGTCATAAAACCCATGAATGTAAGGACATAAAGGATGCAGTCTGCTTCGGCTGTAACGAGAAAGGCCACGTCAGGACTACGTGCCCTAAATCTGTCAAGGGAGGTGCGACTAAGGATAGAAAGCCTAAGAATGAAAGCGCTTAAACTCTCCCGATGAATGCCTCAGGCAGTTCACATCAATAATGACACCAGGTACATTCCTTATCATTTATCAGTAATATAAGTGCTAAGAGTTCTGTTTTGATTTGGATACCAATAAATCGTTCATAAATTGTAAGCATAGCAAACTTTTAAAATTTTCCCATTAGAACCCCAGATATTAAGTGTAAGGTAAAACTTACAGGCAAAAATCATAGGAACCATTTCCCTGTCAGAAATCTTCATTCGTAAAATTCTTGAGTACCCTCTCTCCAGATGGAGTACGTCATTATATGTTATTTTATTTTAAATTGATTTCTATCAACTGCGAATACCAGACTGTATGATGAAAGTGCCATATGAGGATTGGTGTATCTTAATATGTTCCATAGATTGCTTCCATGCCTGATCAGTATGGAGGTTTAATGCATGGAACCACTGAGATATCCCAATGGTCATATTGTACTAAAGTCAGCTAATGGTATTTAAAGAAGATATCCAGAACAGAAATGTCCAAGTAAGTGTCATTGATTAAGATATCCATGGATTCGTAAAGAAAATGTGCCATTTATCTGACACAGGCAAAGATAGAAGACCCGCAGCTTGAGATTTGGAAAATCTCTGTAATCTCCTCGTGTCTTGATTATCTTCTGTAAAAGAAGTACCCTGATTACCTCCTAAGATAAGTAGAGTTAAGATTAACATCCCGCTTAGGGCTGTAGTATTGTGAAATCTCTGTGTCGATTAGTACCACCAATTATGGAAGAATCGAAACCCTAATTAAATGAGTTTTAAGATAAAGGTTCATAAAGCCTAATTCGTAATTCTGAGAGCTCCGATATTATTAATTAAGAAAGACAGTTCATTATGCTTATGCATTGATTACCGCAACCCTACTTAGGTATTAACTGAGAATCACTATTAGCTACCCAGGATCGTCGACTTGTTCAACTAGCCATGAGGTTAGCAAATCTTTTAGATTTGTTTAAGCAGTAGTTGGAAAGACTATCTCACCTTAAATAAGCTCTCTTATAACTAATAGTTAGTATGTAAGCATCAAGGCTGCTCCTTTGGAGACCTTGTATAGATGGGATGTTAAACATCCGTTATTGGACAGAAGTTTGATAAGTCCAAATTAGCAGGACCTAAAATTACCTTGGAAACAACAAATAAGATCATACGAATCCGTAATCGTCTGAAAGTTACCAATAATCAACAGAAAATCAATGATTGATGAGAATCGCAAACCTCTTAAGTTCTTAACAAGGGATAAGATTCAACAGAAAGTATCACCTTAGAGAGGTGTACTACATTTTGATGTAGCAGGCAAATTAAACACTGAATAAATAGTACCATTCGAGAAAATCAAATACGTCAAGATCAGTAGCTTATAAGCTAAAACCTATTTAAGGAGCTTGGTGGAACTCACAATGTGTTCCACACTTGTGATTTAAAGATATGGCTAGACAATAGGTCAAGAATATTGTCACATAACGATGTGCAGATTAATAAAAACTTATAGTTTGTGGTGAAATCAGCATCAATTGAGGATCGATGCGATTAGAAGCTCCAAAAGGATATATGTACCTATTATAAAGGTCATCTTGGGTGCCTGGAGAGGCCCCATATATGCTGTGGAAGATTAAGTCCATTGTAATACAGAAAGTACTTCCATCTTTTGAGCAAATCTCGAGGTTGAGATTTCTTTTAAGGGGGGTGAGGATGTAACACCTCGTAAAAATCACGTCCAATGATGTGTTGACACGTGTACAAAACCCTAATAAAGTCAAACGCCGACTATGAAGGACTAATTTTGCGAAAAATCAAAAACTTTGATTATGGAAGGACTGGAAGTGTTATCATGCTTAAAATAAGTCTCTGAATAACCTCTTACGGTATTCATATTCACAAATGAGCCACTTGTTGATCAAGAGTAGCCGTTTGCGTAATAGTTTGAAAGTTTGCGTGACGACGGGTTAAAAGCGTCAACATGTTAATTCTTACCTCTGACTGACCTTTTAACAAACCCGAAGCATCGGGATGTTTAATAATACATGTGATAAACACTCTGGAACAGTGACATGGGCTTAACATACCTTAAATAACCTTTACATAACCTAGGAATAAGTTTTGGAGGGTTTGGTGTGTTGAAATCAAGTTTATTCGATCGCAGGGACTATTTGCGTCAAACTGCAAAAGTATACCAAATCGAATGGTAGCGAACATTCCGGAACTTGACCATAAGTTAAACATACCATAAATATCCTTTACATAGCTTAGAAATAGGCTTTGAGGGGTTTGGTGTGCAAAAATAAAGTTTTGAGTCAAACAGGGACTAAAAGCGTCAAAAAGTGCATAAGTTTGCATTTTCACGCATATCTTACGTTCTGAATATATCCGGACATCCAAAAATTTATGTAATCATTAAAATATTTTATTTTAGTGATTGGCATGATAAAATTCCATTCGTCGTGTAATTTAGATCGTTTTTCGCGTCCGTTCGTGTTTCGTCGTAATTAACCGAACAACGCAACCGTACAACCAAACGAACCGACATCCGAGATGTTTTTAATCATATTTCATGTTCCCTATGCTTTAACTTCATAATGGAGCCTTGAAATGGGGTTAACGGGCTTAAACGTGTCAAAAACTGAGTTTATTGCATGTAGGGACCATTTCTGACATTCTGCCATTTTGGTCTCTGACGGGGCACGACAGGCCTCTCGCGGGGCGCCAGAGACTGATCTGGGCAGATTCTTTGATTCAGCAACTCGATCTAATTTCATGGGTTATTTATGCAAAGTTCTGAATACCATGAGCTGGTTTTGGACACCCATAGTATTCCAAATCAGTGGGTACACATGTAGGGTCTTGATCAAAGCACGGGTTACGAGAAACGATCCTAACAGTTCTTGAAATCCTCTAAATACCCACTTGATTTGCTCTCATTTCACATACTTGATCTGAATTGCTCTAAGTTGAAGCCTTATGCTTCATACCTGAGTATTCTAGATCAATTTCTTCCTTGCTTGGACCCCTTGTAAGTGCCCTCTTATGGCTAGTTATTTTTGTTTGGCTTAGAAAGCCGAAAATTCAAGCGTTGCGATAAACGCTTTGACTTTTAAACGGTCAAGCCATTGTTCGCAACGAACATGGCTATGTGATCGTAATTAGGTAGGTATTAAACCCTCAAAAGGGCACCTCCAAATTACCACGTTTGCTTAGTTAATTGTCGGGTCAAAGTAATTAAAATAAAAGTCAAACGAGTCGGTTTTTAAATAAAATTCATAACTAATGATGTAAAGGAAATAAAATCAGTTTTGTCACTTTAATAACTTGGTAAATATTAATTGAACATGTCTAGGCATGTTCAACCCGACAATTCTGAGTTTAGGCTCGATTCGCAACCAAAAGTCGCAAAAGTTGACTTTTGCTTTGACTTTCAGTTCTGACCCGATTTAGCTTAGTTTAGTTATGACTTAGGGTTCCTTTAGAACCACATTATGTGTTACTATAACCCTCTGAGGTTATACAACATGGTTCCTTAGAAATCTTAGTTCATTGCATGTTTCCGTTAAATGCTTAAAAGCTGACCATTATGCCCTTTTGATATTAAAACGAGATTTTTGAAAATGTGAGAGGACAAAAACCTTAATTACTGATTTATAAGCATGTCCTAAAAATTTGACATCAGTTCGTGGTTTAAAATAGAAGTTATGCGCGATATCGTAAACTGAAAGCTTTTTATTAATTAAATGGCATTTTTGGCATAAATCATATTTAAACCCAACTTTTGACACCAAACTTGCCACCTATTGTTAAGATATAATATTTAGGGATTTTTGGAAATTTTTGTTGAATTTTTTTAAACAGATCATAAAATAGGGTTCTTGCATAGACTCGGTAATTGACGGTAATAAAATGAGTTTTACACATTTTTCTACTGATTTTATACATTAAATAAGTTATTCTAAATAGTAGAGGCTGATCAAAATCTCAGATTCCCTTAATTAACCCGAATACCGTCAAATATAGACTTTTATGCGATTTAGGCGCATAGTATGGTTTAAAACCATATTTGCCACCTAAGACTTGTTACCTACTGATGTTATGAATAAATTCTTATACTTTAATTGTAAGTTTAAGTCTTGAACTCAGATTTCCAAATTTGACCCTTAAAACATATGTGAAATGACCAAAATGCCCCTACGGTGCATAGTTTGGCCATAAATTATAAAATTCATATATGTATGATATCTGATGTGCGTGCGGTGTGATATATATTTAAGTATATTTTAAGCCCTTTTTACACGTTAGTCAAGTTTTAAATTTATAAAACACGATATATTACTAACACCAAACACACATATGGGCAAGTGCACCCATCGTGAGAGTAGTATAGTGTTGGCAAGATACCGAGGTCGTCCAAGGACACAAGAGCTTTTAGTACCGGTTTATCCTCAACATCTAATCAAATCAAAAGTTAGAAAAAGGTTTTAAACTAGAAAAATAAAAACTAACTAAAATGCTGAAAAATAAAATAAAAGTAAAAATAGATAGACAAGTTGAATCACTTGGCTCCAACTCGTGTTTAGTGTAACCTTTGATTATATCCGCACTTTTGCACTTTTTAAGAGATTATCTTAGTTATTGTAGTAGGCCCCTCTTTTGAAGGTGACGTTACCCTCAACCCAGTAGTTTGAGTCAACAAGGATACAATCCTAAAGGGTCGGATTATTGAAAGATAATTAATTAAGTTATTAATGCATATTGCGGTAGGCCCCTCTTTTGAAGGTGATGTTACCCTCGGCTAAGTAGTCTGAGTCAGCAGGGATACAGTCCTAAATAGCCGGGTTAAAGTATTAATAGTAGCTTACATATGAGGGGATCAAAGAGTTTGGACCCCCGCCATCCAATACCGGTGGGTATTGAAGGAGGTTGTTGGTGCATGTTATGTGACAACAGCGTTGGATTGGTCTTTGGATATTAAATGAGTTTGGGCCGCGAAGACTTATGAAGACTGAATGGAATTCGAGTTTGTTAAAGCCCAAATCGTCCAAGTTCAAGTTCAAGTTAAAGTCTATCTAGTTTAGCCCGATTTGTAAACAGAATTCATATGGGTTGAGCCCATTTCGAATTGTATTGGTTGTGCTATATAAACAACCTTTACCTAGAGTTTTAGGGTTAGACATTTTGAGACTTTTGGAGATTATTGTTAGCATTCGAAGTGAGAGAGAGTTCTAGAACAGACAGAAATCGGCTGTTGGGTTCTAGGAGATCTTAGTGATTGTAAAACGTTTTCGTTGGATAATCATAGAAGATCAGTTGGTAAATCTGTTCGTGTTCTTGTTTCTGTTTGATAGGTTTATCAAGGGGATTCCGCACCCTTGGTAGATTGTCAGTTTTGTTAAGATCCATACGGGAAAGGGACCTACAATTGGTATCAGAGCATTTGCTCTTGTGTACGGTTCAAAACTGATTTTACAGATTCAAGGATTTTGTTCGTTTGTTGATTTTCGAATTCGGGGTGAAGAACAGTGAAGAACATCGAAGAACATTCAAAAATTGTGAGTGTTTGATTCGTTTTGGTTACTGATCTGATTTGTTTGCTTGTTTTTAGGATTTTCAGTTGGAAAGTTATCAATCAGAGGATTCTGTGGTGTAAAAGGTGCTGATTTTGTGGGATTTTGGTTGAAAAATAGCTGGTTTCGACTCAAGGGTGCAGGTCTCGACTCGCAACCAGAGGTCTCGACTGGTACTGTTCACTCGCAACCAGAGATTTCGACTTGTGCTGGTTGACTCGCAACCGTGGTTTCGACTTGTGCTGGTTGACTCGCAACCGTGACTCGCAACCAGAGATTTCGACTTGTGCTGGTTGACTCGCAACCGTGACTCGCAACCGTGGTTTCGACTTGTGCTGGTTGACTCGCAACCGTGACTCGCAACCGTAACTCGCAACCGTGGTTACGACTTGTGCTGGTTGACTCGCAACCGTTGACTCGCAACCGTGACTCGCAACCGTGGTTTCAAAGTGGTGGAATTTTTCTAGGCAATCGTAAGAAAAATTTCACTGTTTCGTGTTTAGAGAATTATCCGTAACTCATCTGGACAAACCGTTTGAACCGTTGGACTCCTTGGATTTTTAGGACAAAAAAAAAAAAAAAAAAAAAAAAAAAAAACCTCTGGAAAATCCCGAAATAGGTTTTAGACATTATATATCATTGGAATCGTAATCTCGAGACGAATCTAACGGTATAATTTAGTAAAAAACAGGTTTCGGACTAAAATTGTATGGTTTTACCAGTCTGATTAACTTAAAATGTCGAACATGTCTAAATTGAACGAGCTTTTAAGGATGGAACACGAGGTAGGCACAACGAACAAACCACCTAAGATGATGAAGGTGGAGAACTACTTGACATGGAAGGATAGGTTTCAATCCTTCATTGAATATCAGGACACACGCATGTGGATTTGTATTGAAGATGGGTACACAAACCCAACACATGACTTTGAGGGCAGACCGCGTGTCACACCCTATGTGAACATGCAAGATAATGATAAAAGGATGTATGAGGCTGAAAAGAAAGCCTTGGCAGCTATCAAGATGTCCCTACCTGATAGCATCAAACACACCTTTAAGAAGTACACTACTTCAAAAGAAATGTGGGATGCACTAGAGAAGAGATATGAAGGGAATTCTGATGTCAAAAAGAACAAGATTGATCTACTGAAGAAGCAGTTTGCTGTGTTCAAGTACATGAAAAATGAGTCACTTGAGGACGTCATCACTCGATACTACCATCTGATGTCAGAATTGGACAATTATGATATAGATTGTTATACTGACATAGAGAAAAATGACAAGCTGCTGGATGCTCTACCTGCAAAATGGGATATTTACACTCTCATGATAAAGGGAGAAGCTGATTATGAAACAAAGGAACTGGAAGAAGTGGTTGGAAAGCTTAGAGCTTATGAGCTCAACATGAAGAAGAAGGACACTGGTTATGATCAGGTTCAAGATCCAGGGGTTTACAATGGGCTTGCATCTTCTTCATCTCACGATGCTTCTAGCGACTCTGCCACTGCTTTTCTCTCGCGTGAAACTGAGCAGGTCACAGTAAATGAGGATGGTGATGTATGTTTTGTAGCTGCTTCAGGAGGATCAACTGGAGCTAAGAGAACATCAACTGCTAAGCAAAGTAGTAGTTCAAAGTCAATGCCAATGAGTGTGAAGTCTGCTGAAGAGCATCTTGCACTACTTGCTTCATTTGTTGCTTCTTACGAGAACTACATTCAGGGAAAGATATCTGATCCTGCCGTTTTAGATGAAGATTACGATCAGATTGACCCTGATGATCTTGAAGATATGGATTTGCAATGTCAAATGGCCATGATTACTAGAAGGGTGAAGAGGTTCATGAATAGAACTGGAAGGAAATTTGTAGGGAAAACTGTTGGTTTTGACAAGACCAAAGTAAGGTGCTTTAACTGTCAAAGTTATGGTCATTTTGCTAGGGAATGTCAGAAACAAAAGAATGAAACCTCAAGTCAGAGTTCAAACAATAGAAATTCATCAAACAACTCTAACTCAAGAGCGCTGATCTCTACTGCACGAGAAGGTTCATATGACTGGAGTGTTCACTTGGAAAATGATGAGAATGTCACTCAAGCATTTATGGCAGAGATTGTTCCCGTTGATGAAGCTGAAGCTAACATGAATGCTGAAGTTGAGAAGAAAAATGAAGCTGAGGAAGATAAGGCAAATCAGACAACAGATGCTGAAAAAGAAACACCAAAGTCTGAGCATGAAAAGGAAGCTGAAGAGAAGGATGAAATCATCAAAAGGATGGAAGCTCAACTTGCTGCTCTTATGGCCAACTCAGACAAATCGACAGGAGAGGTAAGTAACTCTGCTACTTCTGTTTGCTTAAAGTGTCGTGAATTACAGGGTGAAGTTGACAGGTTGTCAACTCAAAACAAAAGTCTGGTGAGTGAAATATCTAACGTAAAAGAATCAAATTTCTTTGCAAAAAGAAATGAGTCATCATATTTGAAAAAGATAAAAGGCTATGAGGCTGAAATTGAAGTTTTAACCTGTAAACTAAACGAAAAACTTCAAGTCATAGACTTAGCTCATGACATGATGGCTGAGAAAACAAAAGAAATTTCTGAAAAATGCAAAGAGTTGTCAGATGCACAACTCAAAATTGTTGAACTCGAAAAGAAATTAGGTCAATTCAGGGATTCTACTTTTGTTATGAAACACATGATGGGTGGGTTAAAGAAGAGTAATGACAAGACAAGTGTGGGATTCAAGGGCTTCAATGAAGTTCCACCTCCTCTTAGTCATGACTATTCTTTCTTACCTGATGAAGATGAGTTCACAGACTTTATGTCAACATCACCAAGTAGTTTCACATCTAGTCAAGGTGATGTGTTTGAAGATAATGATGCCAAGAAGGTCAATAACAGCAAACCTGTTTTGAAAAGGAAAAATTCAAATCCTACGAATAAAAATCCAACTTTTGTTAAAAAGGTTAATTTTGTTCAAGGAAGTGATATGAAAAACGAAACAGCTGTTATAGAAAATGAATCAAATGTAGAGTTTGCTAAAAACAAAAACATAGAAAATCTTGAAACTAAGCAAACTGAACCAAATCCTTCTAAGGCATCATCATCTAAACCAGAATCTAGTTCAAAGGCTTCAGCTAAGAAGTCTTCGAATAAGAGATCGTGCTTCAAATGTCACACCAAGGGACATGTAGCTAGCTGCTGTCCTAACAAAAAGGTTGAAGCACAAGTCAGTGAGAAACAAAGAGGGAAATCACCTGAGAAGCAAGGTGATAATGAGGAGAAAGTCTCAAGTTCTCCAAAGCAATCTGCTCGAAAGCAACAATCGGGTGTTGCTGGTGGTGTAGATAAGGCTGAAAAAGGAACTCCACAAGTTCCTCGTTTTCAAAGAAATCAACCAAGATTTCAGCCTGAATCTACATCAGGCAGATATGAAAGACCAAGAAGTAGTTCACCAAGAATGAACAACCAAAATTCAAATAATTTCAGAAGTCAAGGTCAATATCAAAATCGATACCAAAATAATGGTTGTCGAAATTTTTATAACAATGGCTTTCGAAATTACAACAATCAAGGTTCTTGGAATCAAAATCAAAGTTTTCAAAGGTCACATAGTCCAAACACAAACAGGTACCCTCAGGACCAGAGACCTTATGGAAATCATGCCCCATTTCCATCAACAGGCCTAAGATCCAAGACTCCACCTAGGAGTGATGGATACTGGATGGATGTTCCTGTAGTTGATGAATCTGGAAGACCCAAGACCATTAAGGCTTGGGTCCCCCAAGCTAACTAATCCTTTGGTTGGTGTGTGCAGGAGCTGCTAAGGAGGATTATCAACTTATGGTATGTTGATAGTGGCTGCTCTAGGCACATGACGGGGGATGCGAGGTTGTTTTCTGAATTTGAAGAATATGATGGTGGACATGTAAATTTTGCTGGTGCTAAAGGTGGTAGGATAACTGGAAGAGGAAAAGTGACGAATGGGAAGATCACTTTGGATAAAGTGAACTATGTTGAGCAGCTTAAACACAATCTGATGAGCGTGTCTCAAGTCTGCGACAAGGGTCACTCGGTCCATTTTACAAATACTGAGGCATTGGTGTTGAAACCGGGTTTGGTTATTCCGGACGATTGGATAGTGATGCGTGCACCGAGGAAAAATGATACTTATGTCATGGACATGGGTGCCAAGGATCCAACTGCTGCGGTGGCGTGTTTACTGTCAAAAGCATCTGAAGCTGAATCTATGTTGTGGCACAGACGCATGGCCCACATTCACTACCGCAAAATGAATTATATCATAAAAAATGAGCTAGTGAAAGGGGTTCCATTGCTGAGGTTTCAAGTGGAAGATAAATGTCTTCCATGTCAAAAGGGAAAACAACACAAGAAACCTCATAAGTCTAAAACAGTAAACTCCATTAATGCCCCTTATGAATTACTTCACATGGATTTATTCGGTCCAGTGAACGTGAGGAGCATAGGTGGAAAGTACTACTGTCTTGTTGTCACTGATGATTACTCACGTTATTCATGGGTTTTCTTTTTAGGTACAAAAGATGAAACAACAGAGATGTTGATAGATCTTTTTACGAAATTGGAAAACGTCCATGATGCAAGAATTAAGAGGATAAGGAGTGATAATGGCACGGAGTTCAAGAATCGGATTCTGGATCTCTACTGTCTTCGAAAAGGAATTGAACATCAATATTCTGCTCCTTATACACCTCAACAAAATGGAGTCGCTGAGAGGAAAAACAGGACGTTGATTGAAGCCGCTAGGACGATGCTTTCAGATTCAAAGCTACCAGTTCTTTTCTGGGGAGAAGCTGTGAATACAGCTTGCTATGTCCTAAACAAAGTTTTAACTGTTAAACGATTTAACAAAACTTGTCATGAGTTGATGTTTAACGAAAAACCAAACTTAACAGGCTTTGAACCATTTGGATTACCCTGCACCATTGTGCGAAACAAAGATAAACAAAAATTCGGTGAGGTGGCTGACGAAGGCTACTTTCTGGGTTACGTGCCTGGCACACCGAATAAAAGGGTTTTTAATCTCAAAACTGGTAAAATTGAGGTTGTTTTTAATGTGGAAATTACTTCCTATAAACCTCAACAATCAACGAGTGGTCCTGCTATGCTATATGATTATGAAAGTGTGTTTAAATCATTTAATATTCCTGAGGTTTCTAATGCAGATGATTCTCAGCTGATTCAAACAGTGGTATGTGAAGACGATGAAGGCGAATTCATGCCTAGATCGAATGTTGATATGTCAGATGCTCCGGAAACTTCCCATGGTGCTACTAATCCTGATTCAAGCGATAGTGACTCTGAACCCATTCAGGGGGAGGAGTTTATTAATCCGTTTGCAAATCAGAATATTCAGGGGGAGGTTGGATCAAACCTGGGTGATAATCTTGAAGTTGATGCGGTTGCTTCTACACGAGCAAATAAAGATCATCCGGTTGACATGATACTTGGAGATCCTACTGCAGGTGTTCAGACGAGAAGAAGCATAGCAGCGAATTCTGGGTTATTTGTTTCAATTGAGAAGACTGGGATAGTGAATGAATGCTTGTATAGTTGCTTTATTTCCCAAGAGGAGCCGAAGAACATTCACATGGCTCTTAAAGACAATTCATGGGTTGAAGCTATGCAAGAAGAATTGGCCCAGTTTGCAAAGTTGAAGGTTTGGGAGTTAGTGGACCTTCCTAAAGGTGAGAGAGAAATTGGCACTAAGTGGGTGTTTAAGTGCAAGAAGGATGATAGAGGTATTGTCACACGCAACAAGGCTCGGTTAGTGGTAAAAGGGTTCAATCAGCAAGAAGGGATAGATTATAATGAAGTGTTTGCACCAGTGGCAAGGTTGGAGGCAATTCGTTTGTTTCTAGCTTTCGCTTCATTCAAGGGCTTTAAAGTTTTCCAACTAGACGTGAAGAGTGCATTTCTTTACGGGAAAGTCCAAGAAGTGGTGTATGTCTCACAACCAGATGGGTTCGTTGATCCAGACTATCCAGATCGAGTTTACAAACTTGATAAGGCTTTATATGGGTTACATCAAGCTCCCAGGGCGTGGTACGAGACACTGTCTACACATCTGCTCAAGAATGGTTTTGAAAGGGGTCAGATAGACAGTACACTGTTCATAAAGAGGAAGAAGGAAGATTTTCTGCTGGTACAGGTATACGTGGATGACATCATCTTTGGGTCATCTGATGTGAACATGTGTAAAGAGTTTGAACAGGTGATGAAGAGTAAGTTTGAAATGAGCGCTATGGGTGAGCTGTCTTACTTTCTAGGATTACAAGTTGAACAGAAGGAGGATGGGATGTTTATTCATCAAACAAAGTATGTGTATGACATTTTGGATCGGTTCAAAATGAATGATTGCTCTACTTTCAACACACCCATTTGCGAAAATCACAATCTCGGCCCAGATCATGAAAGTACTGAAGATGTTGATCCTACTCAATACAGGGCGATGATTGGTTCTCTAATGTACTTGACTGCTTCAAGACCTGACATCATGTTTGCCGTATGCTTGTGTGCCAGATATCAGGCGAATCCGAAAGAGTCACACATGAAAGCAGTGAAGCGTATTCTTCGTTACTTGAAGGGGAAACCTAAACTTGGGTTGTGGTATCCAGCTGATAGTGATTTGAGGTTCGTTGCTTACACTGATTCAGACTTTGGAGGATGCAAATCAAACAGGAAGTCTACAACAGGTGGTTGTCAGTTCTTAGGAGGCAGGATCGTGTCTTGGCAATGCAAGAAGCAATCCTGTGTATCTACATCTACGTGTGAAGCTGAATATATTGCTGCGGGTAGCTGTTGCTCTCAGGTCCTCTGGATTCAACAGCAGATGCGCGATTACGGTTTGGATTTCACTCGTACTCCTATTATGATAGATAATAATGCCACTATATCAATCACAAACAATCCCGTAAAGCACAGTAGAACTAAACATATTGACATACGTCATCACTTTATACGGGATTGTGCTGAAAAACGACTAATTGAATTACATCGAGTCGACACAGAAGATAACCTTGCTGATCTTTACACTAAAGCTTTTGATCGAGCTCGCTTTGAACACTTAGTCGAACTCAACGGGATGAGGAATCCTGAATAACTGGTTTTCCATAAGAATTTTGTAAATAGTTTACTGCTTTTTCAAAAATCAAAAATACAAAAAACATTGAAAAATCAAAAACATAAAAAAAAATAGAAAATCAAAAATGAGTTATCACTGTGTGAAAAAGAAGAAATGATAGTACATCAGCAAGTTAGACTGTCACACTCGAACTGAGTCAAAATGCTTAAGTGTGATAGTAGCTTCATCATATGATGTACCAGTAGGCAAAAGCATGAAATAATCAACTTACCAATGTGATATAAACATAAATGCAATGAGTATGAGTGGGGAACACATCAGTGGTGTATGGTTTAATGACCTTAAATCTTGCGTTGATAGATTGCCAAAATCTGAAGTTTTGGGTCTTTATACTGTTATTTCATCTGGGGATATCTTGACTGTCCGTCTGTTCAGAACTAAAATTGTACATGACCCCAGGAAAGAAAGTCACTTGGAATTAGCACATTTCTATTTGAATGTCTGTATGTGTCCCGATACACACAATTTTGATCTGATTCTGAAATCTTCTCTGAAAAAGTCGTGTACCTCCTCTGCTGCATCCAGATATATGCTGACCTGGAGGTGCTAGGCAACGACAGCTTCTGCTGCATCCAGATACATGCTGACCTAGCTGTACGTTGTCGCACTATAGATCTAATACACCCGAAAGAGGCCCTCTAGTGCCCAAAAGAAACCCAATAAACCTATATCAAACTGAGAAAAACTCATTTGATCTGTATATTATACCATCTCTCCTAAAGATCTATTCTATTCTCTTCTCAACCTATTCCCAGTTAAGATTTCAGAAATCTGGATTGGACTTGTGAAATATGTGGTAGGGAAGATACTTGCATGATAGAGTGTGTTGTTTATATTTCCAGGATTTGATTACTATTTATTTGGGTGTTCATTGTTAAACAATCAAAACATGATAAAACAGATTATATGCAAACCTAAACATTGTCAGGATATCTTAAAGGATTACATCAGTATACTCACCTACTACGATGAATCTTTGTGCATACCTTGATCGTGGGGGTATATCCTGAAGTGGGACACACTAGTATATCAGAAATAAAATTACCTTAACGTATCATATGGTAATGGTACTTGAAATGTTCATGCATTTTGTTTAAGTGGACAAACATACTGGTAATCGTCTTGACCTGCTTTTCACGAAAATTAAATAAAGAATTATCTAATAGTGTGAAACAGTTTGATTGTGCTGATATGATCTTCTTACCGGTGATTCTCACAAAAACAGAGTGTTTATTGCTTTTCGTATTTATTTGCTTTCAGAAAAATACAAAAATACAAAAATAGTGTCTTTTTCTGTTCAAATTCTTAATGTACGGAAAACTGTTATTCGTGGAGGAGTTGTTACTGATAGGGGGAGACGGTGTTAGTAAGTGGGTTCAAAATTTTGAAATGATGCAGGTTATAAGGTGTTTGTTTCCAAATTGTTGCGTGTTGGTGCTTAATTTGAAAATGCTTAATCTGAT
The DNA here is from genome assembly GCA_030545235.1 of Helianthus tuberosus. Taxonomy (NCBI): domain Eukaryota; kingdom Viridiplantae; phylum Streptophyta; class Magnoliopsida; order Asterales; family Asteraceae; genus Helianthus; species Helianthus tuberosus. The sequence continues at coordinate 154,479,971 of CM060393.1, forward strand.
ACAGTTTAACTATCTCTTGAATAATAATAATTCTTTAACTATGTTTGAAAAATTCTTATGGTTTCTCGAGATGTTTGTTTTATAGTATACAGATTGAAGCAGTTTGTTGATGAGAAGTTGATTTGAAGAGATGAGGAGTTTGTTGCTGCTTGGTAGAGTCCTCCTTCTACAATGCAGAATGAATGCTGTGAAGACTTATTTGGAATGATGAATTAAAACTTGGAAGATTTGGTGATTGGATACATCAGCTTAGGGGGAGTCTGTTGCTGACAGAATTCATGTTGAAGCTGACGCTATCCAAAGACCAAAAGACTTTGATATTCTGAAGACTAAAGTTTCCTTTGCAAGCTATTGTCAAGGGGGAGTTTGTTGGTGCATGTTATGTGACAACAGCGTTGGATTGGTCTTTGGATATTAAATGAGTTTGGGCCGCGAAGACTTATGAAGACTGAATGGAATTCGAGTTTGTTAAAGCCCAAATCGTCCAAGTTCAAGTTCAAGTTAAAGTCTATCTAGTTTAGCCCGATTTGTAAACAGAATTCGTATGGGTTGAGCCCATTTCGAATTGTATTGGTTGTGCTATATAAACAACCTTTACCTAGAGTTTTAGGGTTAGACATTTTGAGACTTTTGGAGATTATTGTTAGCATTCGAAGTGAGAGAGAGTTCTAGAACAGACAGAAATCGGCTGTTGGGTTCTAGGAGATCTTAGTGATTGTAAAACGTTTTCGTTGGATAATCATAGAAGATCAGTTGGTAAATCTGTTCGTGTTCTTGTTTCTGTTTGATAGGTTTATCAAGGGGATTCCGCACCCTTGGTAGATTGTCAGTTTTGTTAAGATCCATACGGGAAAGGGACCTACAGAGGTCCTACTAAATTTGACCCAGGTCCTTGCAGGATCAATACACTGAACAAGGCAAGACTCTTACCAAACTGTTCCCTTAACCCCCGACCAGGTAGCCAACATACCTCCATATAGACCGTGGAGATATGAATGGTGAAAATCTTTTATTTTATATAGAGAGTAAAATAATGCTAAGACACCACGGACAAACGATAACGAAGAATCACCTTCAACATATGAAACTAGTTATTAAAGTCATTAATACATAACCAAATGAAAGGTGCGAAAAGATTAAAAATAAAAAGTATTACCCTAGACACTTGTCTTCACCAAGTGATGTAAGAGACTTAGGAAAACATGGCCTTTGATTGTCAAGAACTCTTATGATCAATCTTGGATCCCGAGATGACTCACACACTCTATGATGGACAATGGATGATGGTGGTAGATGATGGTGTTGGTGTTGGTGTTGTGATGGTGATGGGTGGTGGCTGAAGTGTGATGAGAGAGGTGGTGTGCCAAGGGATGGTTTGCAAATGAGCCAAGCACCCCTATTTATAGTCTGAACAGCAGCTCGGACACGGCCCTGTGTCCATTGGGCACGACCCTGTGTTTATCCTCCTTGTCTTTCTTCATTTATTGCAGTTTGTCTGCATTAGTTGACCACACCCCCGTGTCCGCTGGGCACGCCCCCGTGTGCAGAAGCGTATCTATACAATCAAGATTTCCCCAGATTCTGTGAATCTTAGAGTTGACCACGGCCCCGTGTCCGCTGAGCACGACCCCATGGTGGGTGATAGAAGCTTCTACAGCTTTGTCTTTTATGCTGACACTTGGGCACGCCCCCGTGCTCACTAAGCACGGGGCGTGTTCAGCCTTCTGTCTTCTTGATTTTGCTTGGGAAGATGCTGTCGGGGGGTCAGGCATGCCACGTTTGTTCCTTTTCTTGTATTTATGTTAGATTTAGCTGCCTTTTTGCTTCTTTTGTTCATTTGAGCTCATTTAATCCTGAAAATACAAAAGGAAGACAAAAACACACTTTTTCCAACATTAGTACTAAAAAATGGTTAGTTTTACGCCATATTTGATGTAATTTATATGTTGCATTTTGCGCAATCAAATACCTCCACACTTGAATCTTTGCTTGTCCTCAAGCAAAACTCTTTATAATGTGGCTTTACACTCCCAAATGGAATGGGTAGAAGAGAAAATTTTTGGGCTTGTCATAGAGTGTCGGGATTTTCAAGATTCTTTATTAAGTTTTATTTTTATTTATTTACAATCCTATTCGTCATGATTTATTAAAAACATTACATAAGATAAATTACTTATTAGGGCATAACATGCCTTTTTAAAATACCATTTATATACAAGTTCACATACCTCACGGGGATCACTCAACACTCGGCCAACGATGTATTTTAGTGAATCACTCGAGAGCGGCATGGAACTTACTCCTACCATAGGCTTGCCAAGCAATCAATCCTCCTCCTTTTTAACTATGTACCTTTGTAAATATCAAGAGGACTTTTGGGTTGAAGGGTTAGGCTTGGGTTAAAGGTAAGTGGTTGGGTTAGTGGTTAGTAAAAGGGCGAAAAGGCGTAAAAAGCGTCGGTTTTCGTAAGACTTTTATTTATTTATTTTTTTTTTTGAGATTTATTTTGATGAAGCCATTATTCAAACAAAGTTATTTTTGATAAACTTGTTTGCTTATTTTTCTTTTGCTTCATCATCAACAATTTTTTTTTTAAAAGTCATACGAAAAACCGAGCTTGTTACTAAAACAAAGGGTTAAAAATAAAAAGGTTTTGGTGGGTGAAAGGGTGTTTGGTTTGGGTTATGAAATGAAAAGGTTTAGGCTCAAAGGGGTTAACTAGAGGGATTTTGGGTAGGTGGTAAAAAAAAGAAAATTAATGGTGTAGAAATGAAAAAGGTTTAGTCCTAATGCCTCCATCATTTACTTCCTCGGGTTTAAGTTGGTAAGGACCGGGAATGTATCGTCGTGGCAAGTTCTAGAGTTGTAAGAACCAAGCGGCTATTTACACAAGAAACAAAAAATGAGCATTTAGTTTAAAGATATGTATTTGTATGCTCAATAAAGGCTCAAAACTCACTTTTGTGGGAATGGGTTCTTTATGTGATCAAGTATATATAATCAAATTTTAACTAAACTTGTCATGCCGTTTCATAATTTTCTTATGTTGGTTCTTTTTATCACGACGCTATCGGTTGTAAATTTGTAAAAATATAACCTTTTTAGAACTTGAAATTCCCAAATTAAACCTATACAAGTAAAAAAAAATGAAAAATTTTCGAAAAAAATTTGGGGTGATTAGTGGTTCCAATAGAGTTTTGTGTAAGGCTTGTAATTAGGACTTGCAAGATTCAAGTTTTAGCATCCCCCCCCCCCACACTTAAATTACACATTGTCCTCAACGTGTCCCAAAAATAAGTTTTTAGGTTGATTGAATGCGTAAAAAGGTGTGAAAAAGCAAAATTTTATGTTACTGGGCTTCTAGACACGGCCCCGTGTCCGATGGACACGACCCCGTGTTCAGAGTGCCAGTAAAGAAAACTTACAGAAGGTGGACACGGGGGTGTGTCCACTGGGCACGACCCCGTGTCTGGCAAAAGTCTGCAGAATAAAACAAACAGCAGGTCTGGGGAAGTGGGCACGGGGGCGTGTCGGCTAGACACGACCCCGTGTAGACAATCTGCAAAGGTGAAAAACATGTTTCTGGCTCTGGTTTTCCTGTCCCGGCTTTAGTAACACTAATGTTTAGTGCTCTAAGCCTCGTATGTACCTATTTTATCAATAAACACTACACCAAACCATACCAAACATCCTAAATTACCATAGTTCAACATCCACATCACAAAGTTAAAAAGAAAAGAAAATGCAGAAAATAAAAGAGTTAAAGGAAAGTAAATTGTTCAAGACACAGCACGCAGGCCAGAAATTTTTCAAGATAAGAAAGGGTTAACCTGTGGGACCTCCTACCAGCTGCTCCTGCCTCTACTCCACCTGCCTAGTCCATGTCCTCGTCCTCATCATCATTACCTCCTCCTATGTTCCCCACCATGTACTCCCGGATGTTCCCGATGTCATCCTGAATATCGGAGATATTTCTCTCAATTGCTCCGACCCGGGTGTACGTGTTGCTTGCCATGTTATAGGTGTTCCTGGTGCATATGAGGTTTTCCTGCAACAAATCATGTAAACATTGGAAGTTAGGAAAACCACCACCTTGTGAGGAGGACTGGCCCGGATCACCGTGGGGCTGGTACTGGTACTGGTACTGAGGAGGGTTTTGAAACTATGGAGCATGAAGGACGAGTGCCTCTTGCGGGTTCCATGCATGCCCTTGGACTCGTTGGAAGCTAACCGATCCGTCTTTAGCTTCATAGATCAAGTTCATGGAGCGGCAGATGTGTATGTCCACTCTTCCCGACCATGGGCTCTTTCGGAAAGACCTAGGCATGTTCACGAAGCGCTTGAAGAGACGGTAAATCCACCCCCCGAAGAAGATAGGGGTTGGCGGAGTAGCAAGCCGGTTCAAATGCATGTTGCGGAGCAGGAGGAACGGAACACCGAGGTGTCTGCGGTTATGAATGCAATGAAGGACCACCAGATCTCTCAACCCAACAACGCCACTACTGTCATGCCTTTGGCTAAGAGAGTAAGTGAGGACCCTATGGATGTAACGGTAAAGCGGGTCCCTCAGCTTAGTGCTCTTAGTGCTGCTCGGGTTGTAGTGCCCTTCACCAATCTGAGCCCAAGCGGCTTGGCGCTCGTTTTCATCCAACTCTCGCACTCCTCTGGTGTTTTCTTCATTACCCACATCTTCTTCCGCATACAACCCCACCATTGACCCAAACTGTGCCATCGAAATTGAGTACTTGGTTCCCCCACATCTGAATTCTACCCCCTCATTGTCAAAGGGGTCGCACCTTGAGTTGAACACGAATGTGCTATAAAATTCCAGAGTATATTCGGGGACCGAGTGAAGGCGAGTAGTAAGGGCGAATCTCAGCGGCCCGGTGACTAGGTTGTTGAAGCGGTCCCATTGGTTCACTAATCCCAAAAGATCTGTGCACACTTGTCTTGGGTATTCCTCCGGTCTGGTTCGAAGCACATCGTATCTTGCCCTAGCATCGACCTCATTTGCATTGAACCTTGTGAATTTCTTTGACATCTGAAAGAATATACCAAAAGTTAGCACGAAACACTGAAATTTTCGGACAAAACTGAAAACAGCGAGCTGGACACGGCCTCGTGTTTAGTGGACACGACCCCGTGTCAAGGCGACTGTTACTCAAAAACTTCATTTTTCGACCCGGTTTCGAAAACTTGAAAATTTTTGGTCCACTAGGTGCGGTTTCCCCCGAAAATGAAACCCCAAGTGCCGTTTTCCCAAAACAAACCGTTTACCCCTTCAATTTTATCTTTTTCGGTTCAAAAACAAGGGTTTGGGTTTTTGTGAGAAATCGGGCGAATCTATGAACAATACAAGTGGATTTACTTCCTATAACATTAATCTAAACTAATGCTAACAGATTTAATCAAAAATTTGAGGTTCGATCCGGATGAAGTTCAAGAACCCTAGATTTTTCCCCAAATTTTTTATGTTAAAACTACATGCAAATGCCTAATCTAACTACTAATGATGATAGAATCATACCTTGATGTTGTTAGAAGTAGAGGAGACGTTGAAATCTTGCAGAAAAATCGCCTGAACCAGAGAGTTTTCGGGGAAACGGGGCGTGTGAAATTAAGTAACTGTTATGAAAAAGGGGTTTCATCCCAACAGTCGCGCGGACACGGCCTCGTGCCGAGCAAATTTTTTTTTTAACGATAAGTGCTCGTGTGAGTGCCCTTGTTTCCCAAAACTTGGTTAGAAGACTTACCGATTAAGATGTCGTCCCGTTTGTTCGTAACTTACCAGGTATGATGTTGATGCTTTTATTCTTCGACCGTTTGAAGCGAGATTTCTTCCTCTTCATCCTCAATGAATCCTTGGTAGAGCTTTAGCCGTTGGCCATTAACTTTGAATGGAATTCCATTCCGAGATTTAATTTCTACTGCACCGTGTGGGAAAATGTGGGTGATGGAAAAAGGTCCTAACCACCTAGACTTTAATTTACCAGGGAATAGTCGAAGTCGTGAATTAAACAAAAGAACTTGATCTCCTACTCGAAATTCATTAGGTTTAATATGTTTGTCATGCAAATTTTTCATTCTTTCCTTATAAATTTCGGAGTTTGAGTATGCATAATTCCTAAGTTCATCTAATTCATTTAACTGACAAAATCGATTTCTACCGGCAAATTCTAAATCTAAGTTTACATTTTTAATTTCCCAGTAGGCCTTGTGAGCTATTTCTACTGGCAAATGACAGCTTTTTCCATAGAGCTTATATGGGGTTGTACCTATTGTTGTTTTATAAGCAGTTCGAAAAGCCCATAAAGCATCATCTAATTTATCGGCCCATTCCTTTTTATTTAACCCTACGTTTTTTTCAAGTATTCGTTTTAAACCTCTATTAGTCACTTCGGCTTGTCCGTTTGTTTGAGGGTGATATGCTGTTGAGACCCTGTGATAGACCCCATATCTTGTTAAATTTTTTTCAAGTTGATGGTTTAAAAAATGGGTACCTCTATCACTTATTAATGCTTTAGGTGTACCAAAACGAGAGAAGAATTTTTTCAGAAATCTTACCATGACTCTTCCATCATTTGTTGGAAGTGCCTCGGCCTCGGCCCATTTAGACAAGTAATCTACTGCCACAAGTATATATTTGTTTCCTTTTAACGGTGGGAAAGGTCCCATAAAGTCGAGTCCCCACACATCAAAAATTTCACAAACAAGAATGCCATTTTGTGGCATTTCGTTTTTGGAATAAATATTACCTGTTCTTTGGCAAGCATCACATGCCTTGACAAGACTATGGGCGTCTTTGTAAATGGTTGTCCAATAAAACCCTGAATCAAATACCTTTCGTGCAGTACTAGCGGCACCATGGTGTCCTCCGTATGGACCTTCATGACAATGGCGGAGAATTCTTCGTGCTTTGCTACCATGTACGCATCGTCGGATGAGTTGGTCGGCACACATTTTGAAAAGATATGGACCTTCCCAAAAATAATGTTTTACATTAGCAAAGAATTTTTTTCTTTGATGATGTGGCCAACCTTTTGCGACTATACCGCTAGCTAGGTAGTTAGCATAGTCGGCGTACCATGGTTCTTCTTTGTATTCCACGATTTCTAGGGACTCAGTTGGAAATTTCTAGTTGATTTGCTCGTCCCCGGTTGCCTCCAAAGCTGGGTCTTCAAGGCGTGAAAGATGATCCGCTGCGGTGTTTTCAGCTCCTCTTTTGTCTTTGATTTCAATATCAAATTCTTGGAGGAGTAAAATCCACCGAATCAAACGTGGTTTTGCGTCCTGCTTTTTGAAGAGATATCGAATGGCTGCATGATCTGTATAGACTACTATTTTAGAAAGAACAAGATAAGAACGAAATTTATCAAAAGCAAATACCACAGCTAGTAATTCTTTTTCAGTTGTTGTGTAATTTTCTTGTCCATCGTTAAGTGTTTTACTAGCATAATAAATTGGGTGAAAATGCTTTTCTTTTCTTTTTCCCAAGACAGCTCCAACTGCAAAGTCACTTGCATCGCACATGATTTCGAAAGGAAATTTCCAATCAGGCGCTATCATGATAGGTGCATTGACTAGCATTTCCTTTAGGGTTAGAAATGCTTGATTGCAATCCTTGTCAAAGATGAAAGGGGCATCTTTTTCAAGTAATTTTGTTAGAGGTCTTGAAATTTTAGAAAAGTCTTTGATAAACTGCCTATAAAATCAGGCATGCCCTAGGAAACTTCTGATAGCTCTAACGGAGGATGGGGGTGGTAATCGAGAAATAGTGTCTATTTTTGCTCGATCAACCTCCATCCCTTCGCTTGAGATTTTGTGACCGAGTACTATTCCCTCCGTTACCATGAAATGGCATTTTTCCCAATTAAGGGAGAGGTTAGTTTCCTCACGTCGGGATAGCATTCGTTCAAGGTTATCGAGGCATTGGTCGTATGAATCCCCAAAGATAGAAAAGTCATCCATGAAGACTTCCATTGTCTTTTCTATCATGTCATGGAAGATGGCTACCATGCAACGTTGGAAGGTTGCGGGGGCATTACATAGACCGAATGGCATGCGTCGATAAGCAAAAGTTCCATAGGGACATGTGAAGATCGTCTTTTCTTGGTCTTCGGGTGCTATCGGGATTTGAAAGTAACTTGAAAAACCATCCAAGAAACAGTAAAATTTATAACCGGATAATCTTTCTAACATTTGATCAATGAAGGGCAAAGGAAAGTGATCTTTCCTTGTTGCTTCATTTAATCGTCTATAATCTATATATACTCTCCATCCTGTGACGGTTCTCGTTGGTATTAATTCATTCTTTTCATTAGTTATTACCGTCATACCTCCTTTCTTTGGAACTACTTGGACGGGACTTACCCATGGGCAATCGGAGATAGGGTAAATAAGTCCGGCGTCAAGTAACTTGATGACTTCGTTTTTAACCACTTCTTGAACATTTGGATTTACTCGACGTTGTGGTTGTATTACCGATTTGTAGTCATCATTCATTAAAATTTTGTGCGTGCACATGGAAGGACTTATTCCTTTAATATCTACAAGCATCCAAGCGATCGCATTTTTGTGTTTTCTCAAAAGATCAATTAATTTTTCTTTTTCTAAACTACTTAATTTAGACGAAATAATTACAGGTGATTTACCATCTTTGTCTAGAAAAGCATATTCCAAACCTTTTGGAAGTTCTTTGAGCTCAAGAGGTGGGTCTTTAGGAGACTTCTATGGCGACCTCTTCTTCAACAAAGTGGTCAATCTTTTCACTTGTATCGGGTGGTTCATCTTCATCTTCAATTAGGGGGTCATTATTGCCGAATGGATATTTCATTGACCACTCAAGATCGATACTCTTTTTAAATGCCCCTAATTGAATTGATAGATTGTTGTACTTCTGGTTTTTCAAAGCTTCGTGGGTTTTTACAAAGGGTCGTCCCAACACTAGAGGAGCGTCATCGAGGATGACAAAGTCGGTTAGGATTACCATTTGATTAGTTTGAACCAAGACATCCTCAACTACACCGATTGATTTTATTACTTTCCGATTAGATAGAAAAATGGGTTTTAAAGTGGAGAAAAATGACTAATACTTAATTTTTCGAAAATGTAGTTGGGCATTATGTTAACACAAAGATCTTTATCAATTGTGACATTACTAATAAATGAATTTTGAAAAAAACATGGAACCGGTGTAATGTTGATTTCAAATGGGTCTTCTTTTATTAGCGAGGTTTGATCATTAGTTAACTTAACGCTTACCGTTTCGTCAATTTTAGTGTTAGTGTTTAACTCTTTTAAAAACTTTGCATGAGTGGGCACTAAACAATGATTTTCAAAAGAAGGTGACAAGAGATTAATTTCTTCAAAATTAGACTCTTCTTGAATTTTAACGTTAAAGGACTCACCTTTTTCGTTGTTTAACTCATGTGTCGGTTCTTCACTTATTTGTTCTTCCATTTTTACACTTTCAACTATCTCTTCTTTATTTAATTATTCTCTTGCGCGGGACTCCTCTTCCCTTGCGCGAGATTCTTTTATGTAGCGCTCGATAGTTTTAAGGTGTTCTAATATCCTATTGGTCACTTCGGTGATAGAATAAGGATCGGGATTTTCAAAGCTTGAATCCGGTTGTTCGATCCTTTGTTCCTCATAATACCTATATGAAGTAGATGGTTCACACCATTGTTCTTCATTGTGAGTATATGATGGATAAGGGTCGAAATTTTGTTCTTCATAGTACTCATATGAGGTGGGTTGTTCACGCCATGGTTCCTCATAGTAAGCATATGAAGGTGGTGGCTCATATCTTGGTTCCTCAAAGTATGAGTATGAAGGCTCATACCTTTGTTCATCAAAATATGAGTATGAGGGAGAAGGTTCATACCTTTGGTCTTCATTGGATGTGTATGAAGTTGATGGCTCGTACCTGGGCTCCTCATAGCAGGTGTATGAAGTGGATGGTTGATATAAGTCACAATATTGAACCGAGTGCGGGTCACCACAATTAGTGCAATAGTTACTCCTATAATCATCCTCCTCATAGGTGTAGTTGTAACCTCCTGAGTATTGATCCATAAGAATCACTCAGCAGACCACAACCAAGTCTCGAGACCAGCAAACAAAAAATGAAAACGGAAACAGAGGCTGGACACGACCCCGTGTTTAGTGGACACGGCCCCGTGTACAGAATCTGTATCTGGGCGTTTTAATTAAAGTTACTGATTTCGTTGAGCACAGGGGCGTGTTCAGTGAGCACGGCCCCGTGTTCAGGCTAATGTAAATGCAAACTAAACTAAAATGCAGAAAAATGTGCGCGCGTTTTAAAAAGGTTTTGAAAAACAGATTAGGCCGTCGATTTTAAGCTTTCTTAAAATCATTGTGTCCCCGGCAACGGCGCCAAAAACTTGATGTGCGTGCGGTGTGATATATATTTAAGTATATTTTAAGCCATTTTTACACGTTAGTCAAGTTTTAAATTTATAAAACACGATATTTTAATAACACCAAACACACATATTGGCAAGTGCACCCATCGTGAGCGTAGTATAGTGTTGGCAAGATACCGAGGTCGTCCAAGGACACAAGATCTTTTAGTACCGGTTTATCCTCAACGTCTAATCAAATCAAAAGTTAGAAAAAGGTTTTAAACTAGAAAAATAAAAACTAACTAAAATGCTGAAAAATAAAATAAAAGTAAAAACAGATAGACAAGATGAATCACTTGGCTCCGACTCGTGTTTAGTGTAACCTTTGATTATTTCCGCACTTTTGCACTTTTTAAGAGATTATCTTAGTTATTGTAGTAGGCCCCTCTTTTGAAGGTGACGTTACCCTCAACGCAGTAGTTTGAGTCAGCAAGGATACAATCCTAAAGGGTCGGATTATTGAAAGATAATTAATTAAGTTATTAATGAATATTGTGGTAGGCCCCTCTTTTGAAGGTGACGTTACCCTCGGATAAATAGACTGAGTCAGCAGGGATACAGTCCTAAATAGCTGGGTTAAAGTATTAATAGTAGCTTACATATGAGGGGATCAAAGAGTTTGGACCCCCGCCATCCAATACCGGTGGGTATTGAAGGAGGTCCTACTAAATTTGACCCAGGTCCTTGCAGGATCAATACACTGAACAAGCCAAGACTCTTACCAAACCGTTCCCTTAACCCCCGACCAGGTAGCCAACATACCTCCATATAGACCGTGGAGATATGAATGGTGAAAATCTTTTATTTTATATAGACAATAAAATAATGCCAAGACACCACGAACAAACGATAAGGAAGAATCACCTTCAACATAAGAAACTAGTTATTAAAGTCATTAATACATAACCAAATAAAAAGTGCGAAAAGATTAAAAATAAAAAGTATTACACTAGACACTTGTCTTCACCAAGTGATGTAAGAGACTTAGGAAAACATGGCCTTTGATTGTCAAGAACTCTTACGATCAATCTTGGATCCCGAGATAACTCACACACTCTATGATGGACAATGGTTGATGGTGGTGGATGATGGTGTTGTGATGGTGGTGGGTGGTGGGTGAAGTGTGAAGTGTGAGAGAGGTGGTGTGCCAAGGGATGGTTTACAAATGAGCCAAGCACCCCTATTTATAGCCTGAACAGCAGCTCGGACACGGCCCCGTGTCCATTGGGCATGGCCCCATGTCCATCCTCCTTCTCTTTCTTCATTCATTGCAGTTTGTCTGCATTAGTTGACCACGCCCCCGTGTCCGCTGGGCACGCCCCCGTGTGCAGAAGCGTATCTGTACTATCAAGATTTCGCCAGATTCTGCGAATCTTAGAGTTGACCACGGCCCCGTGTCCACTGAGCACGGCCCCGTGGTGGGTGATAGAAGCTTCTACAGCTTTGTCTTTTATGCTGACACTTGGGCATGCCCCCGTGCACACTGAGCATGGGGCGTGTTCAGCCTTCTGTCTTCTTGATTTTGCTTGGGAAGATGCTGTCGAGGGGTCAGGCATGCCACGTTTGTTTCTTTTCTTGTATTTATGTTAGATTTAGCTGCCTTTTTGCTTCTTTTGTTCATTTGAACTCATTTAATCCTGAAAATACAAAAGGAAGATAAAAACACACTTTTTCCAACATTAGTACTAAAAAAGGGTTAGTTTTATGCCATATTTGATGTAATTTATATGTTGCATTTTGCGCACATCAATATCTTACTGATGTAACTTGCTAAATTAAATATTTTTACTGATTATTTTAGACCAGAACTTCAGATTACTATTTAACCTCTTTTATAAACTCTAAAATGACCAAAATACCCCTTCGGGGAATAAATTGATTTTAAATTCGGTTTGGGCATAATGGAAGATATCCTACTGATATCATAACATATTTTAAGCATATTAACTTGTGGAACCTATACATGACTCTTTTGATTACCCGTTATGCATATTCGCGTTCGGTACGGTTTATGTAACTAGCTAGTTTGCATAAATTAACCGGAACGGGTCAAACCTTATCATTTTCACTTCAAAATCCAGAATGTGTTTAGTTTACCCATATTATACAAGTCTTCATACTTGTCGGGTCTAAATCATATTCTAATCCGGTCTTCGCTTAATCTTGCGTTTTGAACCATAAACCTTTCCTTAAAACTAACCGGTCTAAGTTACAACTTATAAGACCCGTTAGGAATCTAATAGGTTAATAAAACCTTCGTTCCAGATTGAGAGCCCCGGTAGAAGTACTTGCACTTGCTGATTAGAATATACGACTGAGTATAAATTACATTTTAAGCTCAGGTAAATACTTTTAACTTATTTTCTCTTATACGGGCTTGGGATACGGTAAATTATTATCGCTTGGTCGGGTGTAGAAACCTTTTAATCGGAGATGATTAAATTGCATAATCCCGTTTTAATCAGTATTGCTTGATAACAAATAACATTTGGGGTTAATGACCGTGTCCTAGATATCCTTGCCTCATTTAAAAAGAGTAAATGGCCACAACTTAAGCACGGGGTGTAGGCATACACCTGTCTGTTGCGTATGTAAAAGATATACTTACTCGTGAGGAAACTTCTTACGAGTTTATATTTGTGGTGTGTCGATTAATCTTGTTCGGTTTATTTAACACCGACCCTAAATGTTGGACAAACATGTAATTCTGATACAAGATTGTTATTAACATAATTGTCCCAAGTTATAAAAGAATATTTGTGCCTTGTGCATTTAAATCAATTTTATAAACACTTTTAAAAAAGAGTCAGTTAATTGTATTTACCAGTGTAAACTGACGTATTTTCAAAAAGATTAAGTGGCAGGTAATGTACGTAAATTGGCTGGGAGCTCGGGGCGTTAATAAGGAATCTTACAAGTTCTAAATGTCTAAAGTCTGTTGAACTATGTTTATATTTCTGTTTTAAGGTCCGCATGTGGATCCATATACAACCGTTGTGTAATATTTTATTATACTTTCGAATCGGTTTGTATTATTATTACTTTAGACTTCCGCTGTGCATTGAACTGTGATTATTTGACTATGATAATATCAACTACGTCACGATACTCCCCACCGGTAATATGTGGAAATATCGGGGTGTGACACTGACTCAAACCACTGGGTTGAGGGTAACGTCACGTTCAAAAGAGGGGCCTACTACTATAACTAAGATAATCTCTTAAAAAGTGCAAAAGTGCTTAAATCATCAAAGGTTACATTAAAGGCGAGTCGGATCCATGTGATTCATCTTGTTTATCTGTTTTAGTTTTATTTTTATTTTCAGCATTTTTAGTTTTTATTTTCATGTTTAAAACCTTTTTCTAAAATTTTGATTTGATTAGACGTTGAGGATAAACCGGTACTAAAAGCTCTTGTGTCCTTCGACGACCTCGGTATCTTACCAACACTATACTACGCTCACGATGGGTGCACTTGCCCATGTGTGTGTTTAGTGTTAGTAGAATATCATGTTTTATAAATTTAAAACTTGACTAATGTGTTAAAAAGGGCTTAAAATATTAATACAAATATATCACACGTAACGCACACCAATAAATCATAAATCAAAAATCCTAAAATAGAAAAATTTGAAAACTAAAAATATGTTTTTATTTTGTCAAAATTGAAAAATGAAAAAAAATTGTTAAAAATCAAAATTTTACAAAAATTGTTGATTGAATATGCCGAAACCCTCACGGCTGAGCAAACATGATTATTTCACAAGTGATTAAATGGTTTTAACATTGTCAAAAATCAATGTGTTGTAAATCATGGGGGTTATTTGTACAAAACAGAGCATGTTCAAGCAGAAAATGGATGGCGAGACAAAGCTATTTACATCGGTTTGTCAAATTTTCTTTAAAATGTTTTAGATTTTAGGGAGAGTAAAAATTTGAAAATTCAAAAACATTTGAAAATTTGAAAAAATTCAAAAACATGAGGAAATGAAAAAGTGTTTTGTGTATAAAGAGGAAATGATAGTACATCTGTAAGACAGTCACAGTATGTTAAAGAAATGGAAAGTCAAATGTGATAAACGGTCTCACTAATGATATGCCAGTAGGTTTTTACACACTTAGTAAATTGATTTCAAGATATAAACCTAAATATCAATAACTTTCTTATCTCGTGGGGAACATCTCTCGGATATATGGATAACCTCCGAAATTTCGTTTGAAAGGTTGCCTGATTCTGAGATACTAGGTCTTTATACTTACAGATATTTGGGGTATTATACCTGGTCTTCTGATTTTGCGTCAGCAATGGCCTAGACCTCGTATAATACTTTGCATGCTTTAAAAGCTTTCCCTCTGCATAAATATTGAGAAAATATCGAAAGTTATAAATCAAGTGCAGTTGTAAAGAAGATCCCTAAGTGGGACACATCTTAAAGTCGAGCCTTTATCTCTTTGATTAAACGGTCGTTCATACCTGAGCTCTCAAGGTCTCGCACTAACCCAGAGTAAAGATATCAATATAGTATATTCACCTGTAAGACTGAATCTAGGGAATCTTGATGCGAGAGTATATTCTGAGATGGGACATGCGAATAAGTTAAATTCTTAAAACACTAAATCTCGTATCTTGAATCAGTTAAATTTTGTGTGAGAATTTAAGTGGATCAGTATACTGACAATTTAAGTGAATCGTTTAGAGCTTAAAGTCTAAAAAGGTCAACGGTGCTAGTGATTTGTCATAAACTGATATCATCCTCTGACACGAACTCAAAAAAGAATATATCTGTAAATATTTTTTACTGTTTTATGTTAAAGAAATACAAAAAGATTTTCGGGTGTTTTAGCATAAACTTTGGAAAAATACAAAAAAGATTTTGTTTCTACTTTATTTTCGACAACCGATGTCCGAAATCTGAGTTTCAAAATCTAAGTATGTTGAACATGTCTCTGAAAATAAACAAATTAATTAATTTGAAACTTGAGGTTTTAAACTGAAAATCTGAAAACAGTTTGTGAAAATCTCCAAGGTCATTAAGTTGGACTTGGATGATTATCTATGAGGATTTGGATGCTTAAACTGACAGACATAGTATTTTGATAGGGGGAGTAGAGTCGGGCAATCTTGGATGATTACATACTGTTACATTTATGCTTAGAGCCGGTTACCGATTATGGATGATATAAAAGTTTTCAATGTTAAATATTTGTGTTTAGAGCTAGGTTTACGATTTTGAATCTAAATTGTCAAATATTTTACAAGTGATTCAAATAGTTAGATTTTCATATGATAAGCCAGATTTCGATCCCGATAGCTGAAGACGAGCTCAAAGCAAGGGGGAGCTTGTAATCGAAGAGCCAGATGACGATCTTGAAAAGCACGGAAGCTTATAGAAAAGGGGAGCTTGGAGACAGAGTCAACCGAAAAGAGGAGTTGAGGATTCAAAACGCAAAATCAAGAGGAGCTTGTTAGAGCATTGGGGAGTCTGTGATGCTGACGATGTCAAAGCTTCTAGTAGACTCAGAGACAGAGAGAGAAGACAGAAAGCTACGAGATTGACTGCAATAATATCAAAGGGGGGAGTCTGTGAGTGCATAATGTCTATCACTTTCGTCAATCATGTATCTTAGCCGGAAAATGTTCAAGACTTGATTCAGAATTGTAGATATTTACATGACGAACATATTTCGTTAAGGAATCTAAGCTTGAATAGGTCTACATTATTAGATATAGGCCAATCCCCACGAAATATATGTAAAATGGTCCATCCGAACAGATGGAGTCCATCCGGCGGATGGACAAGGGGTTTTGGGGCGGATGGGCTCATCACTATAAATAGAGAGCTTAGCTTGAACATTTAAGAAATTTTGCCCACTTGAGAGCTTGAGAGAGAACTTGTGGGAGATTGATTCAAGGTGCTTGTATTTGTCAAAGATTATTAATAGAATCAATCATTATATTACATTCTTGTGTTCGATCCACACACGTACACGGATTCCGCACGTGATACGTGATCTTCACAATCGTCAGTATTTTCGAACTCGATCCGAAAACGCACGTTCAAAAGTGACTTGATAAGTTATTTGATATATATTGAGTGTTTGAACATAATATATATGTGAAATAACGTGATACGTGAATTACGATATATATATATATATATATATATATAGAAATGGGATCAGGAGAAAACGCTCAAAAGTGTGAGAACGGCGAGAACGCATCCTGGCCCAACACGTGTCACGCGGCATAGAGAAGGGCGGAGGGGCTTTTTTGTCCTTTTATCTTCTCCTTTTCCAGTTCTGCTTTTCACAATATTGTTTTATTTTTGGCATTTAAGATTTTTGGCGTTAACCAAATTCAATAATTAATGGCGTTTAATGGTTTCATTGTATTAACATTTTGGCGTTTATGGAGTTTATGGCGTTTTTCAAATCGTATGCCCAGGAGGGTCAGGAAATCTATCTGAATGGCGTTTTTTCAAGGCGTTTTAAACAAGATTGACAATTGTTCTAATATTTTTATATACATTTTGGCGTTTGTGGTATCTTGGCGTTTTACAATTGTAAAATTATATTACAGCCAGAGGGAAAAAAATAGAAGCGAAGAAAATAAATTAAAAATCCTAATCGGATCTCTCTTCACAATCTTCATTGTCACCAGTCTCTCTCTTCTTTAATAGTACAAGAACTATCACCAAATATATGGCATTTTATGTAAAACTTAACAAACCCATCGGTTTGATTATTTTGCATGCTCGTCTGTTGAAGTGGCTTTTTATGGATGTTTGGGGACATAGATCTATGACGTGTGGGTGGGTTATTCGCTTTTTCTTCATCTTGATCTTCATCTTTTTAATCATCCCACTCTTCAGTGTCATTGATCTCTTCTCCTCATCCAAGTCTTATTCAAGAACAAAGAACACAAAATGACATTTGATTGTCATCAGTATCTTTTTCTTGAAGATTTTTCCATCTCATGCAGCAAAATCTTACTGAGTTACTCCCCTCAGCTAACAATCCATTAAGTGAAACTTCACGAAGAACAATACTGAATATCCAAGAAAGCATATTAGCCATCTTTGATTTTTTTTTAATTTTTTGGCGTTTTACAGTGGGTGGTATTTAGTAGTATTTGGCGTTTGTTTTTTTGGTTTGATTAAATGGAAGTTGTTGAGAGTTATTATTTTATAGGATATCTTTTGGCAGCGTAGGTTAGGCGGTGCTGTTTTATTTACTGTTTGTAATTATTGTTTTTGATAAGCTTTTATCTCTGAAGTCTGTAACACGTCCCGTCTCTCAAGTTTGGTTTTTAGATTCTAATATAATAATTTTTTGTCTCTTCATTTTTACTGTTTTGTAGTTACTGTTTCTAGTTACATTTTTAAGTTTGGTTTTTATTTTTTTAAGTTTTAGGTTTTTTACCGATAAAAAGAACGCCACTAAATAAAAGCATTTTAAACCTCAAAATTTGATCATGCTAAATCAATAATGTTTTGCTGTATGAGATGGACAACATTGTTAATCCTCGGTTAAGAAAGATAACTGACAATGTTGTCCACCCATACAGCTAAACTTTATTGACAACAAACCTCAATAATGTTGTTGTATGTTTTGGCGTTATAAATTGGAAGGAAGTTGATGATAAAGTCAATAAGATTTTACTCAATGAAATGGACAATATCCTCACTTAAGGATTTTTGTCCATTACATTAAGTGAAACCTTACAGACAACCAAACTGAATTTCAAATAAACGTTTTGGTTTAGAAGATATTTGATGTTTGGGTTTTTTGGCGTTTCTAAGACGAATGGTATATATTAAATATGGCGTTTGGGGGTTTTTTGTGTGTTTCTAATTGAAGGTCTGAGATGTTGTATATATAGTATTTTTTTTGGCGATTTTTTTAGGCGAGATTTTATTATAATTAAGTTTGACGTTTTATATCTAATGGCGTTTTTAGTTAGAATGGTGTGTGCTATATGTTTGGCATTTTATTTTCATGAGATGGCGTTTTGTGTGGAGAAGTCAAAAGACTTTTTTACCCTTAATGAAGCGCGCCCGATTAATAAATGTGATGTTATTTACGAAAACGCCACCGCGTCATCTAGTCCATAGATTATTTTGATCGGATGATCTATAAGCATTCTCACCATTCTCACACTTTTGAGCGTTTTCTCTAAATCCTGACCCTATATATATATATATATATATATATATATATACACGCACGCACACACACACACACATACTGACTATATCCATACTTATGCACATATATTGTGAAGCGCAAATCGTAGATATATTGCGAATTAGTAGACATAATAATATATAAAAGGCCACCTATAAATTGTTCAAAACGCAAATATCTTAATATATATATATATATATATATATATATATATATATATATGTATATGTGTGTGTATGAACATATATATATATATATATAAATCGCCAACTTAACCAAAATAAAGATTTCCGTGAAAATCTTAAGAGATGTGTGAAGATTCAAAGTATATGAGAAACTAAATTGTTAACAAACAATTAGTTACTAAACCATTCCTATTTAAATAAGGACATGTAGATTCAAACCAAGGGATTGTGATAATATAAAAAAAACGCACCCAAATGTGAGTGTCACAGAACCCTACTTTTTACTGTTTTATTAACTGTTTTCGAGGTAAAGAACACGTCTTTAATAAATATATGTTTTCGTATAAAACATGATTTCAAATAAATGTATTTTAGTGAGAATTCACTAAACGTCATTTTACTATCTTACATAATGTTTTCAGAGAAAAACGTGTGGTTAAAAGCTAAGTATATGTTTTCATATAAATTATGCTTTTAAATTATATAAAAAAATTATTTTCATTGAGAACACAATATTTTTAGAGTATCATAATACGTTTATGAACTCAAAAGATGTATAAATTAAACTGTTTTCAAGAAAAACGAGTTTAAAATGTATCATACAGGTTTCGGGGAGAAACTGGGTAAATAGATGACGTTAGGGGTATAACGATCGTAATGATTTAAAGACGAATTTTTAAATCTAAGTTGTGACAAATTCACTAGTCAAACAAGAGCGTAAGTAACGGTATAGGCTTATGTCACATGCGAGTGTAAGATACGGAGTAGGCTTGCACCACATGGATACTACAGGGATTTGTAATACATTCAATATTAAATTGTTATTCAGTAGGTTATATGTAATAGTGAATTGAGGAAGACATTAGATGCATCATAGCCGTTTTAATCATTTAAGTAATTTACAGGTGGAATCGTTAATAGATCTATTGGGTTGACACCCCGTCGTGATCGGTCGTTCCGATCTACATAGCGGCGAATTGGAATTCTTGAATTGTCTAGTTTGATTAATTCCTCGATCATTTTATATAGCTCGTAATGTCTTGCAAACTTACAAAACCGAAATCATAATGAAAATTTAATATTAAAAACTGAATCGTGGAATATAATTTCCATGCGGAATGGGGTGCATGCCGATTTCCAATAGTATCATTAAAATCACGAGTATAAGTTTTCTTCAGAAACAGGCTTACGGAGCTATTTCGGATGAATTCTTCCATGACATTTTTTTAATGAAATACGGTTCATGCCGATTTCATTTACATTACAACGACATTATTTTAAATGTCATATTTTTAAACATATGAATACGTTTTTAGAAATGTAAATGTTTATAGACCACTAAGCATCAAAAAGGAAGTTTTCCTCAAATAAAACGTTACAAAAATTATATGTGAACTCACCCTCCTTTGTGTTGACACTTGATTTTTTACGTGTTCTTCAGGTACATGAATTCGGCTTCGGGATTTTGGCATATCTTGTGTTAGTGATGATCGTTGTGTTTAATATACTTTGGACATCTTTTAAATATTAAAATGGGACTGTGTGTAATTGAATCTATAAGGATTAAGACAATTAAGCTGTAATTACAGACTGTATCCGAACTTTAAACTCTAAAATCATGCTTTTAATAAGTATATGTCCAAAATAAACAATACATCGTCCACTAAAGATATTTATGGGTACCAACCTCCATCACCGCCACGTTTGTATTTCCACTGCGACGTTTTTGGGGTGTGACAGTATGACGTTAATATGATAAACAATGTTTTTGTTTAATATACATTAAAATAGTATAGGTGTGTCAAACCTATTTATTGATGTTCGAAGCTTCACGTAACTGTGTTTGTTGTTGTTCAGAATCGTAGGTTATGCCAAGAGTAAGCTCCACATGAGTGTTGCAATAATCCAGTAGTTCTGTGTTTGTGTCCTAACTCCCATAACGAGGTTCAATTGCGACGTTTCTAGCATATCAATGCTCAAATCAAGTATATCATCGGTAGGCGTCATGCAATGTTCCCCCTCATCTTCTGGTACAGCTGTAGTTCTTTTTGTGTGGTCAACTGGTGGTAGTATTGAATAATCGTCCATCGAAATTACATTTGTACCTTCGGTGGGTATCTTATGCTCGTGCTCTTGTTCATTCTCATTTCCATTTTCATTATCTGAAAAAGGCCCGTTATTGTACACATTTTCTTCAACATCATCAATCATTGCAGACGTGATATAATGTATAAGTGGCAGCTCGATGACTTGCTTGAATAGCCGATGCCTATTGTTGTATTCATGCGTGTACAAAAACTGTATAAATACTTAAAATAGTTATGTTTAGTTAGAATACGTATTAATTTTTTTTCATATATTGTTAAAAGGTATAGTAAAACATACCCTAAGAAAAGCGACAGGTCCCACGTATTGTATGTTTGGGTTTTTCCACCCCTTTCTAGTCCGACGTAGATATTCTAACAGTTTTGACCACCAATCTAGATGTGGTATGTCTTCGACTATGCCTACGCCCAGCAAACAGTTATCATTTATAGTTGTAGCTTTTGTAATCTCTACAAAAATTATGTTCCAATAGACTAGGAAGTTGATTTTGAACAAGCTCCCTCCTTCTCTTTGTTTGTTCATGGCTTTTTGCAACCATGCCATGAGTAATCCTTTCGGTGTCAAACCATTGATTGATGAACAGATGCATAAAACTATCCCCACCTTCGGGATCCTTATTCTTTTCAATTTTTTCATCTTTTTTGACTTTTCACTTATCAACAATCGTAATAACCGGGTTAGATCCTTTTGGTATCCCAAAGACCTCATAAACTAAATCGGAAGTAATCTTGATTCTATGATTTCCTACTTTAAGCTCATCGAATTGCTCATCAAAGTTTCTCACAACCCAAAACCCTAGATGTGTTGAAATATGATTAACTTCCATATCCAAAATAGATCCAAACACCATACTTTTCACATCTGCAGCTTGTGCTTCTGAAAATTTTCTAATAGTTTCCATGAAGGGGTTTGGTTGACATCGTAACAACAATGCTTTGTGGTGATATTCAATAAAAGGCCTAGGTTGTGTCCTAGGTGGTTCTGGTTGGCTCATCTTTTTTCCCTTTTCGATTATTTTGGAAGGCTTATTCTTTTTGTATATTAGATTTCTTAGCCGGTTGTTGATAATCATCACCCTCGTCATTCTGTGAACTAGAACGTTTTTTTCCTTTCCACGTCCTCTTTCAGATTCTTCGTTTTTGGTACAGGCTCAACGAAGTCATCATCATCAGTATTTCTTCCACGACCCTTTTTTTCTTCGATGTGTTCACTTGCCTCAATGAGTTAATATGCATTTCAAAGTCGTCATCATCATAAATTTCTACAATACATAAAATGCTTTGTTAAAAGCCCCCTGTTTTCCAAATTAAATTATTTTGAAAATAAAATCTCATATTACAAAAAAAAAAAAACAGAACACAAATTTCGCATGTTATTACCTGTTTTCCAAATTACATTATTTTCAAAACAAAATCGCATATTACAAAAAACGTAACACAGATTTCGCATGTTATTAGAATCATAGTCTAAAGCTTGTTAAAAGCCCCCTGTTTTTCCAACTTACATGATTTTCAATACAAATTTGCATATTATAAAAAACAGAAACCTAAATTACATAGAATTCTCATGTCATAAACATCCAAATCATAAATTTTACCCATATTCATGTTAATAAGCCGAGTTAAAAGCCCTGTTTATCCAAACTACTTGTTTTTTCAAATACAAAATCACATATTATAAAACAACCACATTTGACATGGACCTTTTTGAGCTGTTGACCTGGACTTCTTGCTGACCTCTTGTTTGACCAATTGACTGTCATTTGAGCTAATTGACTTATTAACTTTGTTGACTCATCAACGCTTCAAATGTAAGTTAACACTTAGTAAAAGGATTTAACACTTGGTCGTTTGATGCAGGATTTGGCGCAAGTAATGATGCAAGAACAAAATCAAAGACAACTGGAGGTGGAACTCATCCATAACCAAGCTGGTTACCTATCTGATCATCCTGCAAAGCATATGGAAATGTTTGGGTCGCTAATCAGAGGCCTAAAGAATTGCCCAATTACTCATGCTTTACGAGCAGAACCAGTTATCTGCAACAGCTGCATCAACACTTTTTGGAACACAGCGAAAGTTAACCGGCAGGGAGCGAATGGAGCTGGAGCCATAGAAGCCACAATATAGAAGAAGAAGATTTTCGTTACTGAAGCAATCATTCATGAAGTCTTAAGGCTAGGAGATCTACCATAAATCTGACCTCATATGATCAGAACATAGTTCTTGAAGCTCTTAGAAAAATGAGCTATGAAGGAGGGTATCCCACAGTGTTAAAGAAGTTATTCCCGCCTTTCTGGAGACTGTTGGTGCATTTCTTTCTACAATGCATGCGGAAAACAAGGGTGGATACGATCAGTTGAACAAAACACAAGCATGTGCTCTTGTAGCTTTGGTGAACGAATGGGACTTCAACTTTTCAACTTTTATATTTGTATCCAAGGTTCATTCAGATGATCCTCGATGAGAAATACCCGGAGTTGGTCAAGGGCCCGAATTACATTAACTTGAAGCCAATGGGGCTAAGTTGCTTCGAGAATGCATACATATTCACAAGGGCCAAACAACAAATTTTTTTTGGGAAATTCGATTTTGAGAAGCACGGTAGATTTGGTGATGTTATGCCTGCAGTTCCTGTTGCACCAGCTCCTTAACAGATTAATGCGTAAATCGCTAAAGAACATGATGTGCAGCAAGTTCCGCAAGTGGTTGCCAACGAAGCCAAAATTGAAACAGAAGTGCTTGATACTGATTCAGAAACAGACTCTAGTAAAGATGAAACCGACTCTGAAAGCGAAGTGAAGGTAGTTATGTCTGAGAAGGAAGAGGAAACTGTTACTTATAAGCCTGCAGGGTGGTGATGGAAACCCTCTATCCATCTCTATCTCTGTTGTTCAAGATGATACTGCAACTACATCAGGAATTCAAGCAAAACTTGAAGCAATTACTGATGATGTTGAAGAAGCAGCTAGAAAGAAACAAAGAACTGACACAACACCTTATCATGACCTTTCTGGCCCAGTATCTAATCTAGAGCCCGCTACATCTATTTATCCACAGCCTGATCCACAATCTGATACCGTGTCAAAGAAAACCAGTACAGAGGAACCTGATTTGTATGATTTCAACTTTGATTTTGAATCTACACCATCACAACCAGGCAGCTCGAGTGGTGTTAGAGTTGAAGCAGGAAGTTCTAGTGGAACGGGATATACTGAGCATGATGAAGCAGCATTTCATTATGCAACTGAGAAAAGACAAGTCTTCGAACAAAGGGATAGCGATAGTGATGAAGATGTAAATATCGCAAGATTGAAAAGACAAGTGGTTGTATTAGAATAGGATGCATAATTGAAGAATGCTTAGATTTCATTGCTTCAGCAAGATTCCGTCCTAAAGGAAGCATAGATCTCATCTCTTCAGGCCCAAATCTCTAGCAGAGATCAAACAGTAGATCAATTGCAAGGTGATGTGAGAATGTTGATGTCTGTTGTATACGATCTAAAGGCGAAGCTGGAGAAAAAGTTTGTGTAGGATCGTGATCTGACCCGAACGAGTCGTTCAGAGGTGTTCTTCTCTGTTTCAGGTGCGGAATAACAAGAAACGGAGATAGAAACAACTGAATCTTCACTAATACCGCTAATTGTATTGATTAACAATTGATTACACACAGTTCTTCACACCGACAGAGTTTCGGTATGGAATACAAGGCAACAGTTCTATATGGTTTCGCTCATAAGTGCCCCTATATATAGTTGCTGAGGTTTCGCTCCAAGGACCATGTCCATATAAGCGAAACCTCACATGTGACAAATAAGCGGAACCTCTAGCCTATGACCATATGAGCGAAACCTGCTCCTAAACTACTACACACTTCCTATTTTCTCGTAAAACGCACCCTAATCTATACAATATAATGTAAGACTCGATCCAAGACAAAGTTAACAGATGTAGTGCACCAACAGACTCCCCCTCAAATGTTGACGGAGTCGACTATCGAGTCACAACAATGCTGTGTCTTCACTTCTTCAGTCTTGATCAGTCTCTGGGCTTTTCTCTCTCTATCTTCATCAACAGACTCCCTCTCTCTTAAAAATCTTCAGACTCTCCCTAACGATTTGATGGCATTTCTTTGATCTTCAGAATTCGAAATCTGGTTCTCATTTAGCTTGGATCTTAGAATCTAATAACCTGGCTCATCTTAACCTGCAAAAGCTCTACCTCAAAGTAAGTTTTACAATTTTAACAATTTAGTATAAACATATGCACCAACACTAATTCTCTCTCAAAACACTTTCACTATAATGAACCACTTGTTGATTTTTCAAAACATATTTTGACAATTAAAACACACTCCCCCTCACAACAATGTCATCATGTTTAGCACTTAGAATTTTGAAACTCAGCTTTTCAACATCAGTTGTCGAAAATCTTTTTGACTTTTTCAAAAGTTTATGCTAAAACACACTCAAAATCATTTTGGATTTTTCTGAAAGAAAGAAATATAATGCAGTAAAGAAATATTTACAAACAATATTTTTGTGAGTTTTGCAAGAGGATCATATCAGTTTATGACAAGTCACAAGTACCGTTGAGCTTAGTTACACATTAAGAATTAAACAATTCACTTAGATTGCCAATATACTGATCCACTTAAATTTTCACACAAATTTCAACTGATTCAGGATATGAGTTAGATGTTTTAAGAACTTAAACTCATTCATGTGTCCCACCTCTTGAATATACTCCCGTATCCAGATCCCAATATTCAGTCTTACAGGTGAGTATACCACAGATGATATCTGTAAGGGGTTAAATTGCGAGGGTCGTGAGAGCTCAGGTCGATCTTTCGATACGCGAAGAGATGACGACTTCGACTTTTGGTGGGTCCCCTTTAGAGGATCTTTTGTTACAACAGCAATGACTATCAATTTTATTGTTTCATCAATTTGCTGAGGGCTGCGCTATATTTCAAGCATGCAGAAAGTATTCTCCGGGGACTAGGCCATTGCTTCCACAAAATCAGAAGTCCCGGGATAATACCCCAGATATCACTGAGCATAGAGACCTAGTATCTCAGAAAGAGGGACCTTTCAAACGAGATTTCAGGGGTTACCTATATATCCAAGTAGTGTTCCCCACGAAATAAGCAAGTTTGAAATTTAGTTTATATCCCGAAAAAGCTTACTAAAAGTATGAAAACCTATCGGCATATCATCAGTGAGACCGTTTAACGCTATTTAAACATTACATTTCTTTAGCATACTGTGACTGTCTACTGATGTACTATCATTTCCTCTTCTTTGACACAAAAACTCATTTTTGATTTTATCATGTTTTTGTCTTTTTCAAATTTTCTAATGTTTTTGGATTTTCTGAAAAATATATCTACTCCCCCTAAAATGCAAACACATTAAAGGAAATTTGAAATCAAAATGTACAATAAACTTGACAACTGATATCAAATCGCTTCAAATCGCCATCCACTTGGCATAAACAATCAGAACTCCCCCTTTCACAAAACTATTTTCTCATAATGATTTCAAAACATTTAAGTTTGTTTTAATCAGAATGATTTTTCCGGAAAATAAGTTTTGTTGGTTTTACCACTTGTAAAGTTAGGGGTATGGTTCATCATTTTGTCCTTCAAACATACTAGTCAGGATTACATCAAGTTCAAACTAATGACCTTGACGAATCACTTTGTAATATCCAACCTCTTACCACTTGTAAGTATATCCAAAACATTTAATCACAAGTAGGAATAAAACATCTACACAAACCATTTTACCAATCAAGATGCCGATTCCTGCTTCACACTTACCAACCTGGAAGCTCCGGCAATTCACACTTATCCTGTAAAAATTAAACACATTTAAAAATCTTTCACAAAATCTATATTAACAAGAATGATGCCGATTCCTGATCCACGATTACACACTTGGGATCTCCGACATAGTCCTAAGACTTTACGGGAAACAAACTTCCATCCAAGTCTTCTCAGACTTGATAGCTTTCAGTTCTTGCGCAGTAGGGTTGTAAGTTGCCTTTTTAGTTGCATAAAAATCTTTAACCCCCTTAGCTTTCCCATTCAACATTTTCCCAAAAATTTTCTTAACACTTCCATTGAATGTTTTCTCCACATCAAACATAGTATTCTCGTTGTAAAACTGATTCGAGATATCAACCTTACCAACTTTCTGTTTAACTTCTTCAAATTTCAGTGATGGAAACTCATCATCATTCACTGAAATTTTCATCTCAACCTGTGGCACTTCTGGCTTTATGGAACCAGATTCATCGCCGACATTCTCGTCAACTTTCTTAACAACCCATACTTGGTTGTCATTCTCTTTCTTTTTATAAAAATTCTTTTTAGAACACTCACCAACCTCATAAGTTGAATTTTCAAAAATTTTAAGTCTGTCGGTTGGTGGTTCAATATCAACAACCTTTTCTTTCAATTTCTGAGAAACTCCCTGTTTTGTTTTAGCATTTTTCTGACAGTTCCATGCAATGTGACCAGATTCATTACACTTGTAACAGGTACGAGTCTCTCTTTGATAAAACACTTCAGTTCCATTCTTCTTCTTTTCAGCAAGAAATTCTTGATTTGACTGTCTCCAGAATGGTTTCTTCTGTTCCTCTTCTGCACTTCCACCTGACACAAATTCTGTTTTTGTTTTAGAATTTTTCAAATTTTTATGATTTTCTGGTGGAATAAATCCAAGACCTTTCTTTTTGTAGCTACGATTTTGGTTTTGTTTCTTTTGAAAACCAGAACCAGAATTGTAACCCTTTTTCTTGTTTAGACGTTGTTGAACTCTTGAAGTGTACTTTTTAGGTTTTTCAGTAAGATTTAAATCTTTTATTTCAGAAATATTAATTTCTGTCATTTTGAAAACCTTTTTGATCATGTCAAAACGAACACTTCTTATTGGAAACTCTTTGTCAGAGTATAATTTGTCCGAATCATTTAAAGTGTATGCAACTTCAAATGCTTCATCATCCAAATTTGCTTTCGATAACAAAAATTCTTTACTGTAAGACCGTTTGACCGACGACTTTGAACTGTTGACTGACGAATTTGACCCTCCAGACTCAGACTTTGACTCAGACTCCTCTTTAGTATCTAACACCTGATCGACCACCTTTTTTATTAACTCAGACTCATGATCAGTATCGGACGAGGTAAACGTGACATCAATGTTATCTGGTAAAACGTCAGTTGTGTCGGTTTTTAGCTTTATATTGACTGCTTTTTCAAGTTGCTCCTCGTTTGGTTTTCTAGGAGAATACCCTTCCCAAATTGGAGGCGGACACTTGTTATAGCTAACAGTTGGTTTCTTACCACTATCTTTCTTTTTCTTTGGCTTCTCGTCTTGAAAAGCTTCCATACCTGCAACAGTTGGGTAAATACGATAAATGAGATAATCAGAACTAGAATAACTTTGCAATAAACGTCTAATTCTCTCATTCTCAATCTTTTCTGTCTCCAACTCTTGCTTCCATTTAGCACTCTCTTCGATGTAAAAGTTGATGGCTTTTTGCTTTGTCATCATCACAGCATTCATCATTGTAAGTTCTTGTTCTCGTTCTGAGTTTGTCTTTTCGAGACCAGTTACTGTTTTGCTCAAAACATCATAAGATTCTTTCCCATAGTTGAGGTTGAACAGTAACTGCTCTTTCTTCTTCTCATATTCAGCAATGATGTCGTCTTTTGCAGCACATTCCTTGCAAGCTTCCAAACACTTCATGCAAGGCTTGACAACTTCAACAATCTTCTCAACTTCGATTGTTTTCACCACTTCAACCACCTTTTCTGCTTCAATCACCTTCTCAGCTTCGGTCACCTTTTCTTCTTCATTCACTTGCTCAGTCTTTTCAACAACAACTTTAACTTCTTCAGTTTGAACAATTTCATCCTTTTCAGCATCACTTTCATTTTTCAAATCCTTTTGTTCTTTTCCAGCTCGTTTCACTTTCAGCTTCTCCGGGCGATCTGCAAAATAGAAATGAAAACTTTCAGGAGACAGATGAGATTTTGCAACATTTATATATTTCTCTTCCTCATCATCACTGCTACTATCAACTGGTGACTGATCAAACTGTACAGATTTTTTAGAATCAGCATCTGATAAACTAGAATCTGACGGTGTTTGATCAAATACAACTTCCTTTTCTGAAGTAACAACATTTTGTACACTCTCATCTGAACTTTGTAGATTCTCATCAGCACTTTCTGAACTTTCAACAAAAACAACAGACTCTTCATCCACACTCTTTACAGTCACTCCAATAGACTTCATCCATGTGGCAAACATATCTGGTTCTCGGACAATCTTAGCAATGAAAGCTTTAAAATTCCCATTCTCATCTGCAAACATATTCCAGCTGAAACCTTCAGGTAGCCTCTCATCATCTTGATTGACTATGCATGCTTTGCTATCATGAGAGATATAATTGTTCCAGTCAAAATCCACCGCACACGCTCTTTTTGAATCCTTGATTCTTCTACCATGAGCCGTCTGTGAGTCTTGTGATTCACCAACTTGCTGAAAAATGGCTTTCCGGTAGCAATCATCTTTTCCAAACGGATTCTGAGCGCCACTAGCTTCTCTGTTCTTGCACTCCCGCTTGTAATGGCCTTTCTCCCTGCAACGAAAACAAGTAACTTTAGATTTATCAAAACCTAAAGTAGATACATGAGCATCAAGAAAGTCATTTCTTCCGGTAATCATTTTGAACTTTTCAGCACGTCTAAGAACACTCGCAAGACACCATTTGATATCCATCAGTTCCATCTCTTCTGCGTCTATCTGATCGTAATCCTCCTTTGTGAGCATAGGATTTCCGATCCGACCTGCAACTAGACCTTCATACGAGATAAGCACGGAACCAAGTAATGCCATGTGATCTTTAGCAGTGTCTTCTGAAAAACTTTGACCTTCTGGAAGATTTAGAGTGATGTTGCATTGAATCACATAACCATTTCCTGTCTTGGTGCTTTGAGACTGAAAGTTTTCTGATGAACTCTTTGGATTGACACTCGGATATAATGAGAAACCACTACTGCTTTTGTTTGAACTTTGATCAATCTTTTCTGTAGAATCCCCAGCACTAAACGCAGTCTGAATTTTCGGACTTCTCTCAGCTTCTGGAACTGGAATACTACCTTTGTAATACATCTTTACATCCTGTTGACCACTTGGACTG
Organism: Helianthus tuberosus; assembly: GCA_030545235.1. NCBI lineage: Eukaryota > Viridiplantae > Streptophyta > Magnoliopsida > Asterales > Asteraceae > Helianthus > Helianthus tuberosus. The sequence goes on from CM060393.1 coordinate 154,510,091, forward strand.
TTCATCCTTGCGATCTTCTGCTGTTCCAAATCTTGACCCTCAATCTTTTCGATAAACTCACCAATTGATAACCCATCATAAACCCCTGTGTTTTTCAGGATCATCAAATAAGTTCCCCACTCTTTTTGCGGTAACGCATCAGCTAATTTGTCTACCCACTCTTCAGGCTCCTTTTTTATACTAAGCATTGGCATAGATCGCACAAGATGACAATAACGTTCAATCAGCTTCTTCGTATCTTCTCCCGGTAAACTACTAAACAGATCAAACTCTTTCTTGAGCAACGCCTTCTTGCTTTTAATCATTTTCTCACTACCCTCAAACTTAACACGTAAAGCATCCCAGATTAACTTTGAAGTTTTGTCATGCTGAAGCAGTATGAAAATGTCTTCTTTGATAGCTTGCTGAAGTAAACTAATCATCATCTTTTCAGATCTATACATATCACGTTCTTGATCACTAAATTCAGATATTCTTTTGTCAACTTTCGTATCAGTCTGTGGCAAGACATATTTCTTCAAAATACATTCCCATGACCTAAGATGGTTTGCCTGAACCCAGTTCTCAAATCTGTCTTTCCACCCGTAGTATTCTGCGATACTCATCAATTTCAGGGGCTTTTGGGTGGTTCCCATCTCGTTTTCCAAATTCATGTTCTGAGCAATGGTAGATGGACCAGACGGTGTTGCAAAAACGTTGTAGAACTCGGTATCCATGATTTTTCAACACGTATTTCAAAAACTGTGATGTATAAACGAACCCAAGTGATTGGTGACACAAAAGCGAAACCTTAATGTTCGTTGGAGCGAAACCTTGATGTTCGTTGGAGCGAAACCTGTGTTCATAAAAGCGGAACTACAAATGTTCAAACGAGCGGAACCTTATTGTCGAATAAGCGAAACCACAGAGTTGTTCAAATGAGCGGAACTACTTGGACAAAAGAGCGAAACTACAAGGTGATCACAAGAGCGGAACTGCTAAGTGTTCATAAGAGCGGAACCTCTTGAATTTTGGAGCGGAACCTCAAATAATGTGACACAAGAGCGGAACCTAGTTCGAAGGTCATTTGATCCATTTTTAGTCCTTTTTTAAGTCCGAAACTTTTCCAGCTATTCTCTGCAGAACTCCTCCTCCTGAGCTCTGATACCACTTGTAGGATCGTGATCTGACCCGAACGAGTCGTTCAGAGGTATTCTTCTCTGTTTCAGGTGCGGAATAACAAGAAACGGAGATAGAAACAGCTGAATCTTCACTAATACCGCTAATTGTATTGATTAACAATTGATTACACGCAGTTCTTCACACCGACAGAGTTTCGGTATGGAATACAAGGCAACAGTTCTATATGGTTTCGCTCATAGGTGCCCCTATATATAGTTGCTGAGGTTTTGCTCCAAGGACCATGTCCATATAAGCGAAACCTCACATGTGACAAATAAGCGGAACCTCTAGCCTATGACCATATGAGCGAAACCTGCTCCTAAACCACTACACACTTCCTATTTTCTCGTAAAACGCGCCCTAATCTATACAATATAATGTAAGACTCGATCCAAGACAAAGTCAACAGATGTAGTGCACCAACAGTTTGGAAATGAGTTTGTTGATAAAGAAGATGAACAGTTTCATGTTGGCCGCCCTGAAGAAACTCCAGAGGAGAGAGCAGTAGCTGAAGTCGAACGTGAAGCATCTTTGTGTAGATGCACTATGTCTGTAGCTTCCGTCTGTATTTAGTCTATATTTTGTCCTAGTTGTCGTCATTGTATAGTTTTGTTTATATTATTGAATCAGGGACGAAACTGAGTTTATTTGGTTTTTTATAGTCCATCCAATCAAATGGATTTGGCTCATCCGGACGGATGACCATCTGATCGGATGGCCATCCAGATGGTTTCTCCCTGATTCAGCCCGCTTATAAATAGGAGACTTGGGTCTCATTTGTAAGAAGTTCATTTGCTTATCTCTGAGGCGGAGCTCTGTTCAATTCTCACTGGAACTTTGTAATTGCACATCTTTTAATGAGAATGAAAGCTTTATACGTTGAATTCATTGTTGATCTTACTTCTACACTGTATTTAGATTCCGCACAGCTACAATGATCGCAGATCCGACCTGAGTTGTTCAATCTAGAACTGAACTACTGGTCCTCACAAGTGGCATCAGAGCTTGGAGGTCGGATTCGGAGACGATCTACAGCGATTTCACAGAGATTTGACCGATTTCAGCCGATTCTAGCGGAGATTTCATCTGATTCTTCATCTATTTTCTGATTTCATCTTAGTTTTACCTTTTTTCATCTCAAAACACCTAAAAATCTAAAATTGAATAAGATTTCATGATTAAAACGGCCTAAAATTTACATATTGTGTGCACGATACATCATTGTATAATCCTGCAAAGTTTCACAGCAAAACTCGAACAAAATCGCATCAAAATCGATCAAAAACCATGAACTTTGAGATGAACTGTGCTGACGTCACTCATCCGATCGGATAGTCATCCGACCGGATTGCTTCTTTATTGTTTCAAGCTAGTGTTCTTGCTGACGTCATCACTCATCCAATCGGATAGTCATCTAACCAGATAGGAGTTTTGATTGTTTGAAAGTTTGAGATTGTTAAGTCTATCGACTGACCATCCGATCGGATAGCCATCCGACCGGATAGTCATCCAACACTTGACACATCAGTTACTTGTCTCTTTGATCATTTCATCCGGATAGCCATCCGGACGACTGATCATCCGATCAACTGTTCTTGTTTATTCAAGTTTGACAAAGTTTGACTTTTTCAGGAACTACAATCATGGGTGACGATTTCTAAACCCGTTTGGTGACTTTTTCGCCTACAACACTGGAGAAACATCTTCCAATGCAAATCCAAAAACAGCTACAAAGGCAATATCAGATTCACTTAGCGTGGACAACGCCTATAACACCTATAACAAACCACCAAAACTTATGGCCATCGAGGACTATAACCGCTGGGCAAAGCGTTATGAAGGTTGGTTGAGGGCTTTTGGTTATGATAGCTAGAAGTGTATGAAAAATGGATACAATAATGAAAGAGGTGATTATGAGAATCTACGAGATGTTGAGCATGATGAATTTATTGCTGAACAAAAATGCATTGCATTTTTGCACCAATCTGTACGAGACGATATTATCTCTTTGATCAATTACGAGAATTCAAAAGATTTGTGGAGTAAGTTAGAGAAAAAGTGCACGGGTAGAGAGGAGATTGTTAAAAACAAGAAGTCACTATTGAAAAAAGAGTTTGATTTGTTTACATGCATGAAAAATGAAAATGTTCGTCAAAAGATAGAAAGCTTTTGTCTTTTGAAAGTAGAACTAGAACGATTCGGTATTAAGAAAGAAACAAAAAGTTAGTTGATAAGTTGTTTGAAGCTTTGCCGAACGAACAAGATTGGCAGTATTTTGGTTTGGTGTCAAAGAACACAAAGAAGATGGCAGATATCACACTGGATTGGTTGATTGAAAAACTAGAAGGACACGAGTTGGAGATCAAGAAGCTAAACAAAGTGAACAATACATAGTATCACCAGAATGTGGATCTACACTATAGGGGTAGCATGATTCCAAAAGCTTCGTCACCAAAAACTGCGTTCAGTGCTGAAAGTTCAAATACTGTTGCAAAAGAAAATTCAAGCAGTGGATCTTCATTGAGTGGTTACGGGTATCATGGTGCCGGGTCAAGTTCACCAGGATCGCCTGCATCAAACACACAGCAACCACAAAATGCTCCAAATGCCAATGTCTTTCAATGCAACATTGCCGTCAATCTCAATAACACCCAGAATTTCAACGAAGAAACCGCTAAACAACAAATGGTGTTTCTTGCATCGATATTGGAATCTTATGAGAGTCTCATAGCAGGGAAGATTGGCAACATGAATCTCACAAAAGAAGATTACAATCAAATCGACCAGGAGGAGATGGAGCTCATAGACATCCGTTGGTGCATGGCTAGCATTATTCGAAGGGCACAGCGTTTTATGGAGATCACAGGGCGACAGTCGATTGGAGGACCTTCAACAAAGTTAGGATTTGACAAGTCGAAGGTGACTTGTTTTAAATGCAAACAAGAAGGTTATTTTAATAGGGAGTGCCGAAATTCAGCAGCTGATGAAACTGCGAATCCTTTTCATGATGACTACTACAGAAAAGCAGTTTATCATAGAAAACGTGAAGAACCACCAAAAATGAAGCAAATCGAAGACAATCCGAAAGAAAAATCGAGAGCTCTTGTAGTGATTCAAGACGTTGAAGGGTTCATCTGGAACGATTTTCTTCCAGAGGAAGATGCTGTTGGTTACGCGTTCATGGCAGAAGTCAAAACAAAATCAACTTACAATAGAGAAAGAAGTCTGGCACAGAGAAAATATCAAAAAATGTATGAAGCTTTTAAAGAAGCTAGAAAAGCAAAAAGGTGGGATCCAGACAGAGAATGCTACTTGGATCCGAAAGGAAATATCTGTATTGATCCGAAAACAATTGATTTCGAAGCTCTTGTAAAGTCGATTCCTTCAGAAGAAGAGCAGATAAAAATCGATGCAGAGGTTAGTGCTGAGAAAGAGAGACTGAGACAGGAGAGATATGTGGAATATCTGAGGTCAAAGGAGCCTAAGAAGGTAGTGGAAGGGATTATCGATGTTAAAGCAAAGATGACAGCCGAGAACTTAAGCAAGATGGCAGACCAAGTCATGATGGCAAATGCATTGGAGGTAGATTCCACATCTGCTTCTGAGTCTGAGTCATCGAAAAATGACAGTTCTAGTGGTTCAGATAGTGAACCAGGTAAGGCTGAAAATGCTAAATCTGAAAGTGTTTGCAGAAATTGCATGAAAGAGTGCAAAGTCTGTAACACACGAGTATCTCTCTCGATCGCAAATCCAGGAGCTGACAAATAAAATCAACATTCTAAAAAGAGAAGAAATTGGTCGAGGCAAACTGATAAAAAGTTCAACTGATAGAATAAATGAGTTAACTGAAAAAATTAAAACTGATGATGAAAAAGATGTTGAACGCTTTTGAAAAGAAAATGAAAAATTGATGCTTGAGAACAGAAAAATTTATGAGGATTTTGAAAAATTAAAAAGAACAATCAAAGATTTAGACGAGCGAAATGGTAAAACTCATAAAGAAAACTCAGAATTATCTGGTGCTCTTCAAGCGAAAGAAAAATTGATTAATGCTCAACTGGATGAAATTGCGAATCTCAAGCTTCAGTATCAGGATGCTAAGATTGAGAATGAGAGGATTAATCTGAAGCTGAACAGTTACTCTTCTGCCAGCTTTGTTCTACAACGCATAGTTCCTAAATCAATTGGAAAGAACAAAGAAGGTGAAGATGTATATTCTGATGGAACCGGGGTTGGGTATCACAAGGTTCCACCACCCATGTGAAATAACTCCATGAAAAAACAACCAGGGTTGGTTAATGAATCAGATTCAAGTGAGAAAAGTGATGCTGAGAAGTTACCGGATAACATCGATGTCACTTTTACCTCACTATCCAATGAAGATAGCATTGAATCTGAGGTTGTGAAGGAATTTGTTGAAAAAGTGTTAAAATCTGACAGTGATTCCACAACTGAAGATGATGATTGTTTCTTGAACAATTACATCCCGAAACATAAGTCCCAGAACAACTTAGAGGAAGAACCGACTCTTGTCATGTACAAGATGAGTGGTTCGGATAAGTTGTAATCGGATAAAGAGTTTCCAATTGAAAATGTTAATGTGGATAAGCTGAAAAAGGTTTTCAAGTTAGTTGAAATTGATGTTTCTGAAGTAAAGGGTTTGTCGAGTTAGAAAAGATTTTTGAACTTTCAAAGGGATAAATCTTACTACAACAAACCTTATGTACCACCGCGTTTTCACAATAACAACCAAACCAGAGGGTTTGGTGGGCATCAGGGTGGTAAGAATTATCCGAGAAAGAACTTTCAGTAATCAAAGTTTGTGAAAAAGACAACATTTGTGAAAAGTTCGAGCTCAATGACCGAACAAGAATCCTAAATCTTTTCTAAGACAAATGAAGAGTTTTCGCTAAGAAAGCCTCGTAACCACAGACCGAGGGTCAAAGTCGAGTAGTTGATACTCGAACGTGCTTCAAATGCAACCAGATTGGTCACGTGCTTCAAAGCCTCGTAAGTGCACCAATCAGAAGCCTAAGTCAGTGGTTGTTGAGAATTGAAAGAAATCAAATGATGCTAAAGGCAAAGCGCCCACGTTTGTTGAAAGGAAGATTTCAAAATCTGAATACGCTAAAACCAAATCTAAACCAGTTAAACAACTGGTAAAGAGAAATGGTTAATCTTCCAAACAAGTTACTCCTCCCAAACAAACATGGATGCCAAAATCTCAAGTCAAGGCATCAACTGAAACAAAAGCAAAGGTTCCCGATAGTGCTGTAAAACAACCATCTTCAACCAAATTGGTTAAGATGGATGTACCTTTGGATTTGTATCTGAAGCTTGAAAAATAAACTTCTTCGACCCCATCTGGTCAACCACAAAAAGATGAATTTTTCTTATACAAGGAGGTTGAGGTTGGAACCGAGAAGAACTTGGAAGTGAACGACAAAAACCTCCCACCACTTTACACCATGAAAACACACATTGACGTCAAGCTACCCGAGTCAAACGAGGCTTGGGTTGCTTCATCATCGAACTAAATTGCATGTGAAATGTGCAAGAGTTCCCAAGATCTATTTCAAAGTGGATTATGGATAGCGGAGCATCCAGGCACATGCCAGGGCGGAAGACCCTACTGTATGATGTTAGAGGGTTAAATGGTTGTTATGTTGGTTTCACCGGAAACCAAGGTGGTCGAATTATCAGGGAGGGCACGTTATCTAACGGTGTCATTTCATTTGAGCGAGTCAACTACATACCAGAACTGGAGAGCAATTTACTGGGCATCTCTCAAATTTGTGACAGGATGTACACAACGCACTTAACCGACAAGGAATGTTTGATTTTGAAGTCGGGGTTTGTTGTCCCTGAAGAATGGATCATTATGCGAGTGTCGAGGGAAAATGATATGTACGTTCTTGATATGAGCATTGCTAAAACTACATCGGGTTATCCTCAGTGTTTTGTATCAAAATCTACCGAGAAAGAATCAGTATTGTGGCATCGGAAGATGGGCAACATTCATCTACAAAAGATGAATAACCTGGTACATAACGATCTAGTCAAAGGTGTGAATCTAAAGAGTTTTCACTTGGAAGGGGAATGCATAAGCTGTCTAAAAGGTAAACAAAAGAAGAAGTCGCATCCCAAAAAAATGGAGAACTCGATCTCGAGGCCACTTGAAAGACTTCACATGGATCTCTTTGGTCCTGTGAACATGAAAAGCATTACTGGTGATCTTTACTGCTTGGTGGTTACTGATGACTATTCGAGATTTTCATGGGTGATGTTCTTGAAGTCAAAAGATCAAACATTTGAGAGTTTGTTGAGTCTGTTTAAGAAGATTGAGAACTTGTACCAGATGCGCATATGTCGATTAAGAAGTAATAATGGTATGGAGTTTAAAAACTATCAGATGGAAGAATTCTATGACAGAAAGGGTATACTACAAAATTTCAGTGTGTCGTACACTCCGCAGCAGAATGGAGCTGTAGAAAGGAAAAACCGGACACTGATAGAAACAGTGCGAACGATGTTGGCTGACGTAAAGCTTCCTATCCACTTTTGGGGAGAAGATGTTTTTGCTGCTTCCTATACTCTCAATCGGGTTTTAACTGTGAAGCAGCATAACAAGACGTGTTTCGAGCTAATCAACAACTGAAAGCCTAACTTGGAATATCTAGAGTCGTTCGGGTCACCCTACACAGTTCTGGATCCTAATGGAAAGTTTGGTTCAAAGACTTTGGAAGGAATCTTCGTGGGTTATTCTAGTCCACTTAGACGGGTTTTCGTTCCAATCTTGGAAAGATCATTGAAGCTCAGCACGTGGAATGTCAGGGATATACTATACCTCCACAGAAACCTGCTGACTTATGGCGATTAGATTACGAGACATTATAGGAGTCATTCGACTTACCTGAGGAGCCTGAGTTTATTGATCAAATAAATCTATTTTGGGAATATGAAGCTTCTCAGTATAGCAAATGGCCAGTCAAGTCTTCAAAGCGTCAGCAAAATTCCAATGATCATGAAGGTGGTCCCAGTCACAATGATCACAGTGATACAGATTTGCAGCAAACGACTTCAGAATAGGAGCCTGCTCCAGAAAATCAGACCGCAGTTTTTGATGATTCAGAATCTGATCGGATAGCCCGACCTTTGATAGTGGTGATTCAGAACCTGAGGGGGAGGTGATCCAATCTTCAGATCAAACAGTTCCAGTCGATGAACAAGTTGTAGATCAAAATGTTATGAATTTGAAAAGCGAGGTGAACGTTACTGGTGAAGTTATGCCAAGGACTCTATATCACCCCGAAGAGCTAATAATTGGAGAGTTACAATCAGGAGTTCGAACGAGAAGTCAAATAGACCAAGTCTTTGCATTTTTTACACTAAAATTGCTCCATTACAAAACAATTTCTCACTCAGTTGCTTTATTTCACAGGTTGAACCGTGAACATATAAAGAGGCACTGACGGAAGAGTCGTGGGTTAATGCGATGCAAGAGGAGCTCGGTCAATTTGAAAATATCGGAGTGTGGAAGCTAGTTGATCTTCCTGATGGATATAGAAAGATTAACACCAAGTGGGTGTTCAACTGTAAGCGAGATGATAGAGGAGTGATTGTGCGCAACAAAGCTCACCTAGTCGTTCAGGGTTTCAATCAACAGGAAGGGATCGATTTCACCGAAGTATATGCCCTTGTTTCTAGACTGGAAGCTATCAGAATCTTTCTCGCATTCGCTTCATGGAAAGAGTTTAAAGTTTACCAGCTGGATGTTAAGTTGGCGTCCCTCTACGGAAAAGTGAAAGAGGAGGTCTACGTCGGTCAAGCACCAGGCTTCACCTATCCGATTAACAAAGACAAAGTCTACCTCTTGGAAAAAGCGCTATATGGATTGCACCAGGCCCCGAGAGCCTGGTATGAGACGCTCTCTCAACATTTGCTTTCCAACGGATTTATTCGAGGAAAGGTGGATGCTACTCTTTTTGCAAAGGAGGTCACTGGACATCTGCTGATCGTGCAAATATATGTTGATGATATAATTTTCGGGTCTACAAATAAGGAACTCTACAAAGAATTCGAGACAATAATGAAGCAGAAGTTCGAGATGTCGTCGATGGGTGAGATGAAGTTTTTCCTTGGACTACAGGTCGATCAAATGCCGGAGGGGACCTTCATACATCAAACAAAGTACGTCCACGATGTTCTGGAGAAATTTGGGATGTCAGAGACTACACCTATGTCCACCCCGTTAGCAACTAATCACGGTATCAACCCTGATCTCACCGGAGAGAAGGTCGACGAGACACTATACCGTTCGATGATTGGTTCGCTGATGTACCTCACTGCATCTCGTCCCGACATAATGTACCCGACCTGCCTCGCAGCCCGTTATTAGTCGAGTCCTAGATCGTCACACATGGTTATCGTCAAGAGGATTCTACACTACCTGAGAGGAACCCCAAGCTTGGGGTTGTGGTATCCAAAAGATGGTGATTTGAAACTCGAAAGCTACTCTGACTCAGATTTCGGATACTGCAAACTTAATTCAAAATCTACTACAGCAAGATACCTGTTTTTCGGACCACGTCTGGTGACTTGGCAATGTAAGAAGCAGACAACCGTTGCACTTTCAACGTGTGAAGCAGAATATGTCTCAGCAAGCAGCTGCTGCTCTCAAAGTCTGTGGATCCAACAACAAATGCGGGATTACGGTTTGCAATTCCTTACTACTCATATCTATGTAGATAACGAGGCAGCAATCAACATAACAAAAAACCCGGTACATCACGCTAAGACTAAACACATAGAAATTCGACATCACTTCATCCGAGATTGTTTCGAGAAGAAGTTGATTCGAATTGAAAAGATCCACACCGACGAACAAAAGGCTGATTTACACACTAAACCGTTTGATAAGTCACATTTTCAATACTTATTAAAACTAAACGGTATGAAACTTTTGTCGTCAGGGGGAGCAATAGTTGGCGTTGATGAGAAATCCACAGCAGAGAACGTCGAGAAGCAATCTACTATGGTTTGTTGCATTTTTCGATGTTTTCGTTTTTAGGGGGATATAGTTTTATTCATAAAATACAAAAACATTAAAAAAATGCTAAAATACAAAAACAATAGAAATTTTCAAAATTTAAAAAACAATAGAAAACCCAAAAAGAATTTGTGTAAAAAGAGGAAATGATAGTACATCAGCTAGACTGTCACGGTACGCTAAAGAATTGTAATGATTTAAAGCGTTAAAAGGTCTCAATGACGATGTGTCGATAGGTTTTTACACATTTAGTAAACTTTTTTGGGATATAAACATAAAAAAATCTTGCTTATTTTCATGGGGAACATCTCTCGGAGATATAGGTAACCCCTGAAATCTTGTTTGAAAGATTACCTGTTTCTGAGATACTAGGTCGATATACTTAGTGATATCTGGGGTTTTATACCAGGACTTCTGATATTGCGGAAGCAATGGCCTAGTTCTCCTATAATACTTTATGCGCTTTAAAAATCTTAAAGATTCCCCTAAGCATAAAAATTGATAAGTATTGAAAAATACAAATCAAGTGCTGTTGAAAACAAGATCCCTAAGTGGGACACACCCAAAGTCGAGCCATCATCTCTCTGTCTGAATAGAAGTTCTAACCTGAGCTCTCATGGTCTCGCACTACCCTGAAACATATATCAGTATAGTATATTCACCTGTAAGACTGAACATAGGGAATCTGGATACGAGAGTATATTCTGAGGTGGGACACACGAATAAGTTAAGTTCTTAAAACACTAATCTGTATCCTGAATTAGTTGAACTTTGTGTAAGAATTTTTATGGATCAGTATATCGACAATCTAGGTGAACTGTTGAAAACTTAATGTGAAATGTAAGCTCAACGGTGCATATGACACGTTGGTAGCTGATATGATCCTCTAACATGACTCACAAAAAGATGTTTGTAAATAGTTTACCGTTATTTCATTTTAGCTTACACCCAAAAAGATTTTCAGTGTGTTTTAATATAAACTTTCTAAAATCCAAAAAGATTTTATTTCTACTTTAGTTTTGACAAACCATTGTGGAAAGCTGATCTTTGGAATCTCGCATGCGATGCAGAAAGTTTTTGCTGAACGACTGGGTTGGAAGCTAATCTAAAAGTTGGGAATTTCAAAAGCCAAACAAGTTCATTAATTTGACACTTGTATTTTTCAGAAAGAGTTGAAAAGATTGAACAATATGTTAGTTGGTTCGTATCAGGTCAACCAAGGTCATTAAATTGGACTTGGTAGACAAATTGAGTAACCAGGGTCATTAACTTGGACTTGGATACTTGAGTGGATGTTTAAAACTGACCAAAACTGATAAAATTTGAAAAGTTTGAAAAGTTGGAAAATTTTTGAAGATTGAGGTGATCGAATGATCATCCGATCGGATGACCATCCGAGTGGAGGTCACCCTATATAAGGGTCAACAAGTCCAGTCAATCTCATTCGATCGGTTTATCATTTGTCACACTCGCACTTTTCTCTCTCAAACTTCATTGATTTCTGAGCAATTTCTTGCCTATCCACTTGCATAGGATTGTTGGTTTGCTCATCGCTCGCTATGGGAAAGGTAAGTTTCACTAATTTCACCATTTAATTTCATGATTTTGATGATTGCTCTTGCCGATGGTGACATCAGTGGGTATTTCTTAGATTTGGGCTTGTTTGGGTGTTGTTGGTACAAATTGAACATAGATCTAGGTTAATCGGCCATAGATTTAAGGTTTTACCAATCCAATTTCATTATAACATCAACATATTTGATTCTAGATTGATTTATATGGTCCGACAGCCGATACATTCTTTCTCAGATCTAGGGAGAATTAGAGATATTTGGTAGAAATTGAACATAGGGTTATGTTTATCGGCGAAAACTCTAAGAGAAATTTGCTCCAATTTTGAAAAATCATGAAAAATTTTGATCTGATGTGTTTGATGTTCAAACTGTTCTTCATGTTGATCGAATGATCATTCGATCGAATGACCATCCGATCGGATGACCATTTGATCCATTGCACCATTATGTTTGAATGATTTTTTAAAGTGTGCTTTAACTGTTTTACTCGAATGATCATCCGACAGGATGACCATCCGAGTCACATTACTATCTTGATCCTGAGAATGTTAAGTTGTTTTGTATGTTCATTCGATCGGATGACCATCCGATCGGATGGCCATCCGATCCAACATACAATCAGTTCTTTATGCTTATCAGAATAAGCTCATCAGATCGGATAACCATCTGATCGGATGGTCATTCGTCAGTCAGTACTGAATAGTGTATATAGTGTAAAAGTGTTAGAATTTTTTACACAATTTTGAAAATTTTCACTATGTACATTGTGTCTTGAAATGCGTGCATATTTTAATATTGAAATATTTGCAGGCAAGAGCTTCTGATTTTCACCCAAAACACAACATATACTGCATCTTGGAAGAAGATTTTCCGAACATCGAGTCATTCATGGATGTTGTAACATTTTTGAGAGAAAGTAGAATATTCAAGGCATTGACGAAGAGGCACAAGTGCTACGAGTCTCATGTTAGAACGTTTTGGAATGCCGCACGATATGATGAGAAAGATGAGGCAATTCATTCTGCCGTTAAGATCAATGACGACAAGAAGAAGGACATTGATTTGCCTGTAAAGATTACAGTGGATGATGTAAGGAGGGTGTTAGATCTACCAGACAAAAACGAGGATCCCATCATTATCTCTGAAAGATTGTGCAAGGGGTTTTGGCTACGCATGGGATACACATGCTTTATAAATGACAAAGGGTACATAAAGCCTAAGTTTTGCAGACCCTACAAGTTCCTCGTTCATTGCTGTATCCGTGCGCTATCTCATAGAAAGGGTGCTTTTGATGAAACCTCGGATTACATCATGAACATCATCGCTTGCTTGGTGCTCAATAGGCCATATAATATATCGCAGGTCATCTTCAACCACTTGATTGATAACATAAAGGGTGAAAAGTATATCATGTACCCTAGGTTCGTACAGATGTTGTTGGATGACCAGATTCTAAACATATAGAAAGATCCAAATGATGAACTTCCTCTGCAGCATATGGACAGTGAAACACTAAAGAGATTGCATAAGTATAGAGGTGTGAAGCCAGAGGACGAGCCAAGGTATAGACCGAAGTTTGGAAAGATAAAAAAGACAGAGTATGTAGCACCTGAAGGTGATAATTGGAGACATGCTGATAGCAATCCAGACACTGAAACAGAAGGTTTGAAGCTGATGGTTGAAAAGAAGCTAAGATTCTAGTTTGTGAGGACGAGAAGAAGAGAAAGAGAACTCCTAAAGTTCCTACACCGAAAATAGTGATTAAGGAAACAAAGAAAAAGAAGTCGCCACCTCGCCTAGTAGATGAGCCTGTTATTCCGCCAACAGATTTGATCAAAGACGGTGTTGATCTTCTAAATATGTCTTTCGCTGAGTTCGAGAATCTTACAACTGATCAAGGTGCTCAAGGTGAAAAAGAAGCTGAAAAGACAACAAAGAATGTTGAAGCTGGTGATGAATGCTTCAAGGAAAAGACGTTCGTTGAAGGTCTGGTTCATACAGATTCTAGTGAGACTGAAAGTGATGATATAGATCCAACAAAGATTGCACCAACGTCTTATGTGAGTGGCAAGCAAAAGTACAAAAGGTCGCCAAAGAAAAAGAAAGCATCAGACGAAGAAGATGCTACATATGTTCCAACATCTGCTGAAACATAAAAGATCAAGAAGAAAGGTATCAAGAAGAGAAAAGCACACCCAACTGGAGTTGTTCCGAGAAAGGTTAGAGCCAGGAAAGACACAACGTCTATTCCTCTGCAAGAAACAGCTGAAGTTCCAGAGTTTGAAAGGGTTGAACAAGTTGAATGCCCTAAGATGGAGATCACATGTGTTAGAGTATCAACACCTCCACCGACACCTATCAATCCAACTATTCATATTCCTGATAATCGTGAGAATGCTCCTGAGCAGCCACCTAAGACCGTTGAAGAGCTTACATCAGCATCAAAGAAAACTACAACGTCACAAAGCTCAAGTCATGGATTTCCAAAAGTTCCACATGATCTTGGAGCAGGGCCAATAGGGTTAGAAGATGTTGGTGATCTATTCAATGAAGGAAAGATTAATGCTTTGGAAAGGAAAGTAAGTATATTGGAGAAAGCAAAAGCAAAAGCTAAAGCAGAGTTAGAAGTTGCGAAAGAAAAGCTTGAAGCCGTTGAAGTAGAGAATGTTGCTCTAAGAAAAGAGATTGAAGATCATGCTGAAGTGATTGATCAGTTGACAGAAGAGATCGAGGAGGTAAATGCTCAGTATAAGACTGTTAATAATGCAAACATAATGTTGCATGAAATGCTGGGTGACTTGCATCTATCTACTTCAAAAGATAATGAGATTTTGAGGAAAAAAGTAGAAGGGTTGAGAGCTGACAAGGTGATAAAAGATGAACAGCTGAATATGCTTTACACTGTAGATGAACATAAGCTTGGAATTAATGTTTAAGTTGTGTTTGATGAAATTGAGATTCAAAAAGTTGAAGATAGAAGGATTGAAAGAGAGAAAAGGCTAGCTGAAGAAGCTAAGGAGAAAAGAAAAGGGTTGGTGATTGATACTGAAGAAACTGCTGGTTCTTCAAGCCAACCTGAACCTACTCATGATGTACATGCTTCTAACGTTGAAACTTCCACTGTTAATGATGCTGAAATGCAAAATGTAGAGGTAGATGATGTGGATAATACTCTTGCTATCATTCCAATTGGTGAATTGAAAGATGTTATTCCTGAAGAGATAAGACTTGATAGGAGAAAGATTATTGAAAAACGTCATTCAGAATCAAAGGAAGATAAAGACAAGGATGATGATGAAGAGGATGAGGAGTTGGATGATTTGTTCAAAGAGATTGATGATTATGATGGTGATGGTGATGATGATGATGATGATGATCAGGGAGCTACAGGGTTAATGATTGTGAAGTGTTTTGGTCATAATACTCTTGAAGACTTTATGAATGATGAACTGAATGAGCAACAAGAAGATCAACATCATGAAGTTTCATCTTCTGGAACACAGCATGCTGGTGATAAGGTATTTCTTACGCTTCCCAAAGTCATTTACTTACATGCAGAGGTTGAGGGGGAGTTGGAAGAGAATAGGACCAGGGAGTCCATGTTAGAGGAGTTGGATCTGGATGATGGAAAGCTGAAGTTTGACATTGAAGAGGAGATTCCACCTCCTCCGGAAAGAGAATACACGTTTAAGTTCGTGAATGAAGCAGATAATTTTAATGATGTGATCATAGAAGAGGGTTCAGATATTTCAGAGGAAGATATTCCGTTCCATTATTCTGGAGTTGATGACGACTTTCCTACTTTGAATGAACTATTCTAGTCGCATAATGAAGATGAAGTAAGGAGGAAAGTAGTAGAGAGGATCACCACTGAGGGGGTTCTAGAGACTGTACCACAAGAAGATCTTCTAGAAGAACGTAAAAGATGGTACAAGGTTATGCCCAAAGAAAGAAAGTTCAAAAGACTGCTACAGTACTTCACTGATCATCCAGATAAATCTTTGGGTGATATTCTATCATGGGGCTACTTGGAAGATTTAAAAGTTTATGCAATCAGGAGAGAATTTGGAGTGCAATACTTTGAGTTCTTATCTGACATCAAGACACTACCATGGTGGGATATAGAAGAGCTTGTACAAACGAAGAACATAAAGAAGTTTTACTATGGTTTGGAGGTGAAGTGTCATGATCAAAGGCTTTGGAACTACATCAAGCTGCAAGCTAAAGAGAATTTTGCAGATTAGAAGCCACATAAGTAGAAGCAGGTTGTGAAAGTTGATCCTGTTACAAGTGCAAAGGATATAACTTTGAAGATCAAACCACCAAGATGCTTAAAGAATATGCCGCTTAGAGCAATGGAGCAAGACTTTTATGAAGATTTCAAGGGTTGGCTCTACAATCAAAGCACAGCTGAAGTGATAATTACTTTATTCGATGTGAAGACTGGAGAATGCAGGCGCATACATGTCTTGGATCAAATGTGGTTAGTTAACTGCTCAACGAAAGATATAAATTGCTTATCCTTCAACAAGATCGTCTATAATGAGCCTGATAAAGTTCAAGCCCAACAATATCAAAAGATTGTGAATATGTGCTTCGTAAAAGACATAAACTCTGGAAGATATTGGGAGAAAAAGTTTAGAGATCTTGAACTTGAAGAATTCTTAAAGTCAGAACTCCGAAGCGACAGGTTTAAGAAGATTCAAGAGAAAACTGCTCAAAAAGGTAGATGGAAGTTTGCAAGACCGCCAGAGACTGATCGGACGCCTATCGAATCTCAAGAAAATAAGATTCCTAGGTAGTCAAAAGCAAGAGATGGCGATCCAGAATACCGTAAGTGGTGGAATGAGATTGGAAGACCACTGAGGAGGAGAATGTTAGAAGAAAGGAAGGAAGAGAGGAAGAGAAAGGCAAAAGAAAGGAGACGCAACAGGAAAGCGTGATGAAGACTATACAGGAAGGAAGAGTGCAGCTACATCCAAGGGGGAGTCTGTAGATGCACTATGTCTGTAGCTTCCGTCTGTACTTAGTCTATATTTTGTCCTAGTTGTCATCATTGTATAGTTTTGTTTATAGAATCAGGGACGAAACTTAGTTTATTTGGTTTTGTATAGTCCATACGATCGGGTGGCCATCCGGATGGTTTCTCCCTGATTCAACCCGCCTATAAATAGGAGACTTGGGTCTCATTTGTAAGAAATTCATTTGGTTGTCTCTGAGGCGGAGCTCTGTTCAATTCTCACCGGAACTTTGTAATTGAACATCTTTTAATGAGAATGGAAGCTTTAATACGTTGAATTCGTTGTTGATCTTACTTCTACACTGTATTTGGATTCCGCATAGCTACAAATATCGCAGATATGTCCTGAGTTGCTCAATCTAGAACCGAACTACCAGTCCTCACACTTTGAATGCATATCTTGTTGTAAAGCCAAGAAAGAGAAGCAGCAAGCCAAAGAAAAAGAAACAGAGCAACAAACAGTTGCTGGTAATGAAAAACCAGGATCTAAACCCTCTTGATGAAAACTTTCAGTTAAAGGATCCAACAAAAAGGCCTGACAGACTTGTGATGGAATTGGGGTCTTCACATTATGATGAAGTGGGAAACAAATCTGAAGTCACTTGCTGGAGGTTCGAACATGACAAAGACATGTGGTTAATCACACGTAAGAGCAGTCATCGAGAATATTACGCAAGGAAGCTCAATTCGAGTCACGGAAAAAGATTGATTTGAAGAGCCTTTTACGTGCCCCATATTATGATCCAGAGCTGAATCAGAGATGTAGAGGTTCGGCATTCCACTTATTACTCGAGAAGGAAATAAAGACCAACTTCACAACAATGAAGACAGCTGAGCCCACAGTTAGGAGAAATCATGGAGTTCATGACCCTCATACTAAACGTACTATCAAGTCTGTGATCTGGCCCGCAACTGACAAAGAGAAGATCTTCCAATTGTCAAGAAGTTCGAAAAGGGAATTCATAAGAGTTTCAAGTTCTGGGCTTATGATCCAAGAATGGCCGAAGCTGTTATTATTACTAAAGAACAATCTATCAGGATTCCTAACTCTTATGATCTGATGAGCTTTCATGAGGTAGACATTCTGATTCTCACCAATCATCAAATCCGCACGAATGAAAAATATGAAGAATGTGCGAAGGCTTGGACAAGCGCTGCTGCCAACATACTAAATCATCATCTCTTTGCTCCTGATCCAGAGAATGAACAAGGTGGACCACAAGTTTGATGCAACTACTAATCCAGTAAACCTAGGGGGAGATTGTTAGACCCTTAATAGGTTTATGGATTAGTAGCAAAGTGGGTTAGTAGGCTTTGTGGGTTAATGCTTTGTAAGATGGGCTATTTTGGGTAAGTGGGCCTAGGGTTTAGGGAGCCTCCACCCTAAACACTTACTATAAATAGAAATGTCATGTATTAGGTCAAGTTGTTAGTGACATTAGCAAATCTTGTATTAGACAATCAATCATTGTATGCAAGACATCATCAATCAATCAACTAACTTTCTATTCCATCTCCTTTAATGTATCGATTGCTCGTTTGTGTGATTCCGCCACCATTGAGCTTGTGTGATATAGTTGTGATCTCGTTACGGGACTTACAACTACTAATCTTATCATATGCTTCTTTCATCTGATTATAATCATATTTCAAAAGATTGTTGTGTTATTACAATTGTTAAATTACTTTTTCTTTTTGAAAAACATTCAATGCATTTTTCTAAACATTTTTGCTTTAAAACTTGATTGTTTTCATTAATTTCTTTGCATTTATGTTTCAAAAATTCTTCCTTTTCAGCTAACTCTTCACATTTTTTAATCAAAACACCTTCGTTTTTAGTTAGCTTTACATATTCTTGTTTTAAGAACTTTTCTTTCGCAGCTATCTCTATATCTTTTTGTTGCAAAAACTCTTCCTTTTAACAAATTCTGAGTAAGTTTGTTTAAAAAACTTGTTTTTTCCAAAAACTTCTATGCATTTTTGTTTCAATTTATTTTTCTTTTTCAGCAAATTCTGTGCGTTTTTGTTTAAAAATTCGTCTTTCTCGGCACATGACTCGCAAAATTCTCTGTCCTTTTCTAATTGAATGTCAGTTTTCTGTTCGACTTTTTCACTTTCATCTTGTTCACAAACTGACTCATCTTTCTTCTTTTCTTCATCAAATTGAGGCATCATAGTTTTAGTGACTATGTAGGCCTGATCTTCTTCATCCCTTCTTCTTGACACTTCAAAGACTTCTTCTATGATTTTTGTGACTTCTTCTTCTTTCTGTCCTCCACTAAAACCTGATCTGCTTTCAAAACAACCTGCAAACATATCATACATTTCAGGAGATAAACTAGATTTCATCATTTCTTGAAAAGTATAATAAACTCTAAAACAATAATCAGGTGTTTCACCGAAATGAATATCTCCTTCATCTTCTATCACTTCTTCGGAATGTTCATCAGACATTTCAGTTGTTTCATCAAAACAAATTTATCCTTCGTTTTCAATTACTTCCTTGACTATTTGTTCGGATTCCTTGATTACTTTAGCTATCATCGTAACATCTTCACTTCTTGAAATATAATCATTCCAGTTAAGCTCTTCGTTATCCATCTTTGTCAGAATCTTGAACTTTGTGAAAAATATCTGAAAAGTCAAACTATTGGTTAAACAGACTTTGGAGCGAAAGAAACAGTCGCCTTTAGTGCGAGTGGGACTGCCACTCGTGCGAAGGGTTCAACCTTTGAAAATCAAATGCAATTCAGTTTCTTTTGCATGAAAGGTATAACCTTTCATGCGAAAGGTTCAATTTTCAAAATGTTTGCTGAAATTCTAGTCCTTTCGTGCGAAAGGGTTGTCAATTCGTGCGAAAGGATGTTTCTTTAAAAAAACTGGTTCTTTCCTCTCAAAAATCTAGTTAAGTTTTTTGACATTTTTCCAAGATTTTTCACTGATTTTGATTGAATTATGGTCTGAAATGTTCAAGGGTTTGTTATTATGTGAATTCGCACAATATAGTCAATTTTTAGCAAATTTTGTCCATAAATTTGTTGTCAATTTGAAGTTTAAGAAGAAGTGTAGAAGATAGAAGTGAAATGATGTGAAATAGTCTTCAATTCTACACAATTCGGTGGAATTCTTGTGCTCTCTGTCATTAAAACCGGCCTTCAGGCTCTGATACCACTTGTGAGGATTGTTTCGGTTCTTTTGAATGCTCCAGCCGATCAGATATTCACCATATCATGTGTGGAATCCATGTACGATGATGACAAACACAAGAATATCCTAAATAAACTGGTTTCTATTGAATATTTGATGTTACAACTCCACGAAACCAAACTGCCAGAACTTCGCTACCAGAACTCAAAAGTTCTACAAATGAACACTCACTCACTCCTATTTATAGTAAATTCCTATCATTCGAAACTCCTAGGAACGAGTGGGTTCATTCCGTGGGAAAGGCATCAAACAATTGGACTTTCCTTTCGCACAAAAGGTCCTTTCGTGTGAAAGATCTAAACTTTACAACCCCGACATTTTTACACGAAATCCTATACAAACAAGTATGACTTGATACATTGACGGAGGCAATAGACATAATGCACTCACAACCTCCCTAACTCCCTTTTATGTTTGAAACACCAACAGCTAACACCAATAGAATGGGAAAATATCTTTTAGGAAAAAAGGCAATGATCTATGCCAGCAAATGCTTTCTTTTGACAAAAAGAAATGCAAAACCACATCGGAAACCCACACTCATCTTCCTCGGCGAATTGGCGGGGTTGATTAAGTTGAACACAAAACCAGATCAGAAACCCACTGTGAGGACCGTTTCGGTGCTCCGAATGCTCCGACCGGCTGATACAGCTTCATATCTCGTGTGGAATTCGAGTATAAAGTAGACAAACACACAAAGACACCGTTGAACAATCGTTTTTATTGATAGTATCAAGTTACAATGCCGAGAAACGATTTTGGCAGAGCTTCGCTGCAAATGCCAAAAGTTACAAATGAGGAACCCATCACCCCTATTTATAGACAAGCTTACTCGTACGAAACCAATAGGGGCGAGTGGGCGGTTCGTACGAAATGGCTCTATGTCCCATTCATACGAAAGTGCCTTTCGTATGAATGGGTCATTTATAATATACTTTTGACCATTTCATATGAAATACTATCTAAACTATACAATACAATGCTAAATAAAATAAGACTCGATACATGACGAAAGCTACAGACATATGCTTTCACAGACTCCCCCTTGGATGTAGCTGTAGTATTCATGTATAGTCTTCATCAAGCTCTACTACCACTTGTGAGGACCGTTTCGGTGCTCCGAATGCTTCGACAGGCTAATATGGCTTCATATCTCGTGCTGAATCCGAGTATAAAGTTGACAAACACACAATGACACCGTTGAACAATCGTTTCTATTGATAGAATCAAGTTACAATGCCGAGAAACGATTTTGGCAGAGCTTCGCTGCAAATGCCAAAAGTTTCAAATGAGGAACCCATAACCCCTATTTATAGACAAGCTTATTCGTACGAAACCAGTAGGGGCGAGTGGGCGGTTCGTACGAAGTGGCTTTATGTCCCATTCGTACGAAAGTGCCTTTCGTACGAATGGGTCATTTACAATATACTTCTGACCATTTCATACGAAAGACAATCTAAACTATACAATACAATGCTAAACAAAATAAGACTCAATACATGACGAAAGCTACAGACATATGCATTCACATACTCCCCCTTGGATGTAGTTGTAGTCTTCATGTATAGTATTCATCAAGCTCTGCTACCACTTGTGAGGACCGTTTCGGTGATCCGAATGCTCTGACCGGATAATACGGCTTCATATCTTGTGCAGAATCCGAGTATAAAGTTGACAAACACACAAAGACACCGTTGAACAATCATTTCTACCGATAGAATCAAGTTACAATGCCGAGAAATGATTTTGGCAGAGCTTCGCTGCAAATTCTAAAAGTTACAAATGAGGAACCTACACCCCTATTTATAGACAAGCCTACTCGTACGAAACCAGTAGGGGTGAGTGGGCGGTTCGTACGAAATGGCTCTATGTCCCATTCGTACCAAAGTGCCTTTCGTACGAATGGGTCATTTACAATATACTTCCGACCATTTCATACGTAATACAATCTAAACTATACAATACAATGCTAAACAAAATAAGACTCAATACATGATGAAAGCTACAGAAATATGCATTCACACCCACACCCCTATCTTTGGGGCGAGACAAGTGTTTTTGTGGTATGGGGTGGATATGCGACCTGATCTGAACCACCTTTGATTCTAGCGTGAACCTTCAACTTTTTTCCCTAAATCATGTTGCTGGTCTGTACTTTAATTGAGTTGAAACTTCAAATAAAAAACTCGAAGAGATTATGGTGTTCTATTAGGGTTTCGTCTTTTGGTGTCGGAGATGGTGGGACACGACAGTGTGAATGGATATGGTGGTGGGGTGGTGGTGTTCTAGCCATGGAGTTTTTTTTTTTTTTGGGGGGGGGGGGGTTAATTAAAATAAAATCAAATATAAAAAGACTATTATACCCTTCATTTAAATGAGGAAAATGACAAAAGGGAGAGTGGTTAACAGAAATTTTTAACCCAGTTGCCATTTGGATGCAAATGACAACAAAAATGAAAACTCAGGGACCCAGATACAAAAGGTTTCATTTTTTGACTAAAATGGCAAAAGCAACCTAAACTCAGGGACCATTTTGACATTTTACTCATTTTACACATAACTTATCAAGTTTCTAATTTCCAACTTTACCCTTGTACCTATTATTTTTTTACTAGTTTATTTTTTCTTCAATAACTTTCATCAGCTAATTTCTTCTTTTTTAAGAATTAATTTATCGTTGTGTTTGAAAGCTTTTTAAAATATCATTTTGACCTCCTCAAGTATCTAAAGTTTTGACTTTACCCCTCTAACTCTTTTTACGTGCTTATTTTTATGTACGCGTCGATATAAATTCGACTTGCAACATTTAGACGTAAACATTTTTTTGGAAATGAGCCAACTCAAATATAATATATTTTCGTGCTTATTTTTTGTACGCTTTTAGTTGGTTTACGTTTCAACATAAATTTTGTTCCACACCGAGTGAGGTTAAACATAATACATTTTCATTTGACGGTTTAAATTCGAATTACTCTACGTTTCGACCCCCTCGCAATGCACAAGGGGTAAAATTACTATTATATTATCATATATCTATACCAAAAATCAAAGTCATTGATGCTTACACCTCCCGACTTTGGTTCTTTCACTTTGCGAAATGCTCATGATTGAATGTGTTTTTCTCCTTTTGTTGTTTTTTTAAAGCTATAATAATGTAACATCCGCCAAAAACAAGTCTTAGAGAATAAAAGAACGACCCATTTTGTAAAACGAATTCGAACCATAATGAATGTAAACGCGGATATTTGTTATCATTTATTACCGTTAATATTATCGGACGATAATTTGATCGATATAAATATGTTCGGATTATAAATATCGCTTTTATCACAAAATCTCCGTTAGTTCGTTAATTGGATAAAAGACATAACCACCTACACGACACTCTTCCCTTCAAACGACACCATTATTAAACAATCCCCACCTTCAAGCGATATCCTTAAATAATATCATATCCTTAAATAATATCCTACGCAACCTAAATGATACCACCATTATTACACCATTTCTTAAACTACAACCCAACCCACTATCCTAAACGACATCCACCCATAAACCCCAAACGATATCCCCATACCTTAAACCTAAGACGACATCCCCCCCCCCACACCTAACCAAACGATACCCTATACCCACACAATAACTCCCAAACGACATTGCGATTTCAGAACCATAATTGAAAAAATAAATTGAAAACATTAAAAGAGTTAAATATTCATGGAAATCATACTTATGATGGGAATGTTCTTGCAGACTTGATGCTCCATAATCAAGGTGAGAAGAGCAAACCTGGAGATCGAAGGCAGCTCGACTTCAGTCAGTATAAGATCGATACTATGTGATCTTCCTTTCAGCACTTCCCATGCCTTCAAACCATCAGAAATAGCAACAACTGCTTGTAACGAAACACTAATTAGCCCAAATTCAAATTCTAACCACTAACTTTCCTTAAACCCTTGAAAATCACATTAAAAATCAAAACGTTGGGATCAATATTTTCCAAAAACCCCTTATTCCAAAAACCCACCAAATAATCAATCCAACTTCATAACTCCGATCACTAAATCCCCTAAAACCCTACCAAATGAGAAATCAAAACTTTGGGATCAAGAATTGCCAAAAAAAACCCTTATTCTAAAAACCCACCAAATAATCAATCCCATTTCAAACTATGATCACTAATTCCCCCTAAAACCCTACCAAATCATATTTAAATTCAAAACTTGAAGATCAAGATTTGCCAAAAAAAAACCCTTAATTCCAAAAACCCACCAAAAATCAATCTGAATTCAAACTCTGATCATTGATTTCCCCTAAAACCTTACCAAATCATAATAAAAATCAAAACTTGAGGATCAAGATTTGTCAAGAACCCTTAATTCCAAAAACCCACCAACAATTTCTCAAAATAAATGTTGGATCGTCGTGTGACCCTAACGAGTCAATCAGAAGAGTTTAGCATCTATTTCAAAGGCGGAATCAGAGAAATAGACGTGTAACAGCTTGATATTCTCTAATTATCTTCTTTTTATTGATTCTAAAGCTTTTACAAATCGTTTGACAAACTGGCAGCACCTCGGTTCTGAATCGGAAAAGTTACAAATGAACTAGCAACACACCTATTTATAGTAGTGTTAATTCCGCTTGAAAGTGGCATGGCCTATTTCACATGAAATTAGAATGTTTAATTTAGTTTGAAATGGGCAATTGCTATTTCAAGCGAAATTACACAAATAAACACAAAACCTAATTTTAACCTGCTGTGTGCTAGTTTATACTATATAGACATAAGACTCGATAAAGACGAAGTTAACAGACATTTGTTCACCAACAGACTCCCCCTTGGATGTTGACGAAGTCTTTGGCGTCGAGTCTTTAGTCTTGATCTCTTTCTAGTATATCTAACAATGAAAGCTTCCTTCAAATCTTCTTTTCTTCTATCAACAGCTAGCATGAATCACAGAAACTGAATCTTTAACAACCTCAAGCTCCCCCTTGAATATAGATCTAGAAACTGTATCTGACTTTTAAGTCTTCAGACTCCCCCTATCAGTTAGCTGGGATTTTGCTATGCTGTTTTCAATAACAAACCTGTTACTTGCACAATCTCTACCTTAACATAAGATTTATGATTATGACAATTTCAATACAAACTTACCATTTGACTTCAATTTTTCGTTTTGTTAGAATTTAGAAATCCACTTAAGTATCCATATCCAAATTAATGACCCTGAGTACTTAATTTGTCTACCAAGTCCAATTTAATGACCTTGGTTGACCTGAGACAAATCACACTAACATTTTGTACAAACTAGTTCAAACAATTTTCTGAAAATTTACAAGTTTCAAATTAATGAACTTGTTTTAACTTTTCAAATTCAATGGTTTAACATGATAAGCTCACAACTCATCTGTCCAGCTCAGAAACTTCCTGCATCTGCTTCAAATTGAGAATCTGAAGATCAACTTTCCACTTTGGTTTGTCGGAAAATAAAGCAGAAATGTAAAATCTTTTTGGATTTTGAATAAAGTTTCTAAACTAGAAATGAAATACAGAAATAAAATGCAGTAATGTAAACTATTTACAAACATATTTTTGGTGAGCATGTTAGGGAATCATATCAGCTATTCGACAAGTCACAAGTACCGTTAAGCTTTAATTTCATATTCAGAATTAAACAATTCACCTAGATTGTCGATATACTGATCCACTTAAATTCTCACACAAATTTCAATCTGTCCAGGATACGATTTAGGTGTATTAAGAACTTAAACTCATTTATGTGTCCCACCTCTTGAATATACTCCCGTATCCAGATCCCAATATTCAGTCTTACAGGTGAGTATACCACAGATGATATCTGTAAGGGGTTAATTGCGAGGGCCGTGAGAGCTCAGGTCAGAACTTCCGTTCAGCAGAGAGATGACGGCTTCGACTTTAAGTGGGTCCCCTTTAGAGGATCTTTTTTACAACAACACATGATTAGTATTTTTCAATTTTTCATCATTTTTTATGCTGAGGGCGGTGCTATATTTCAAGCAAGCGGTAAAGTATTATACGGAGACTAGGCCATTGCTTCCGCAAAATCAGAAGTCCCGGGATAATACCCCAGATATCACTGAGTATAAAGACCTAGTATCTCAGAAAGAGGGATCCTTCAAACAAGATTTCAGGGGTTACCTATATATCCAAGTAGTGTTCCCCACGAAATAAGCAAGTTTGAATTTAGGTTTATATCTCGAACAAACCTACTAAATGTGTAAAAACATATCGGCACATCATCAGCAAGACTGTTTAACTCTTTTAAACTTTACAATTCTTTAGCATACCGTAACTGCCAAGCCAATGTACTATTATTTTCCCTTTTTACACAAGCTCTTTCCAGTTTTCTATTGCTTTTGTATTTTGAAAATATCTCATGTTTTTGGAATTTTGAATTTTTATTGTTTTTGTATTTTCCGAAAATATTACCCTATACTCCCCCTAAATAGCAAAACAAGTAAAAAATCGACAAACCATTGCAGATTGCTTCTCAACATCATCTACAATGTCTCCTTCATCAACACCAAGAATCTCCTCCAACACCGATAAAAGCTTCATACCGTTCAATTTTAACAAATATTGAAAACGAGTTTTATCAGATGCTTTGGTATGTAAATCAGCTTTTTGTTCGTCATTGTGGATTTTCTCAATTCGTATCAACTTCTTCTCGAAACAATCTCGGATGAAGTGATGACGAATTTCAATGTGTTTCGTTTTAGCATGATGAACAGGATTTTTAGTGATGTTTATCGCTGCCTCATCATCAACAAAGATAGGGGTGTTAAGAAATTGCAAACCGTAGTCACGCATCTGTTGCCGGATCCACAAGATCTGAGAGCAGCAACTGCTAGCAGATACATACTCAGCTTCACATGTGGACAAAGCTACAGAGGTCTGCTTCTTGCATTGCCAGGTGACCAATCGTGGTCCGAAAAACTGGCACCCTGCTATTGTTGATTTAGCGTTAACTTTGCAGCATCCGAAATCGGAATCGGAATACCCTTCGAGCGTGAAATTGCCTTCTCTTGGATAACATAACCCCAGTGATGGAGTTCCTTTCAGGTAGCGTAATAACCGTTTCACAATCACCATATGCGAAGCTCTCGGGTTAGATTGAAATCTTGCTGCGAGGCAGGTTGGATACATAATATCAGGTCGAGAAGCTGTCAAGTACATCAGCGATCCGATCATGGAACGATATAACGTTTCATCTACCTTCTCCCCGGTGAGATCAGGGTTTATCCCATGGTTCGTCGCTAATGGGGTGGAAGCTGGAGTAGATCCTGACATCCCAAATTTGTGATAACCGGTGATTTACGGCACCTAATTACGTGATTAACAAATGATAAACGCGATAATAAATAGTGTTTATAGCGCAAATTAACTTAATTAGGCCTTTGGAGTGCCTAGGAACGTTTATTCGACTATACACGTACGACTACTCGAGACGGCTAACGCAATTTCAATGATATATTTATATATTTTGATATAAATATTTATTTACTTTCAAAACTCTCGAGAATCAAGTCTTGTCAAGACTTATTGGTTATTATCGACAATAAAAAGATACTTATCAAATATGACTTAATCATTTCTGATAAGTTAACTACTTACCGTTGAATCATCCGATTAACGATTCGGTATAGCTCGGTGACACGTAGTTTAGTTACCGCTTTTATTTAGAAACTTATAAGATATTCCATGTTAGGAATATTGTAGAATGCACGCTAGCAAATCTCATCTTGGAAACGACATTATGAAGTCGTATATAGCTAGCTTTGCACAGGAATATTCAGGTGAGTTCATGCTCCCCCTTTTCTTTAACTGTTTTGTTTTTATAACCCTCGGGGGTGACATACATGTCACAAATATTACAATTTTTACAAATGGTAAAAATACAAGAAGCACACTTGGTGAGAACGAGTACCGAGTGTGATACGATTTGAGAATACAAAAATACAAGAAGCACACTTGGTGAGAACGAGTACCGAGTGTGATACGATTTGAGAATACAAAAAATACAAGAAGCACACTTGGTAAGAACGAGTACCGAGTGTGATACGATTTGAGAATGATACGTTTTAAGAAATGACTATAAAATACTAGATCATGTGAGCATAAATGCCTAGAAAATACTAGATCATGTGAGCATAGACTAATACAAAAGATGCCATAAAGTCTTGGTGAATACTAGTACCAAGCCATTAAAAACATTCATTAATTAGGGACGAGGGTTAGATCTAACGGGTACGGCCGAACCCCACTCATGGTCAAAACTAGTACCTAGTAGTGCTTCGGAGTCCCAGTCGAGGTTAATCGACACAGTCGAGGTTAATTGACACAGTCGAGGTTAATCGACACAGTCGAGGTTAATCGACACAGTCGAGGTTAATCAACACAGTCGAGGGTAATCGACACAGTCAAGGGAAATCGACACAATCGAGGTTAATCGACACAGTCGAGGGTAATCGACACAGTAAAGGAGCCAACACTAATGCTCCATATGTCCTCACATGCCTTAATGTCTTTGTACAAACATTCAATTAGTACGTGGTGTACACGAGAAGACTTGATTTATACAAGAATACTTTATACAAGAATACATTATTTATACAAGATACATACCATGTTTCATACAAGGTATGCAAAACGCATGAACTCGCTCAACTTTATGTTGATGTTTTCCAAAATTACATGTATTTCAGGTGACAGGATGGATCTTGGGCGCAAGTGTCATAACTAGAAGTAGACTACAAGCTTAGATGTCATCCACTTTTGTTGAAATGTGACCTAGACGAAGGTTTTGTTTTAAAACTTAAATAACAAGTGTCTGTAATACTCAAATTTTCTGAATAGATGAACATCGTTTTAATCATGAAGTCGTTTATTATGATTGAATGCAATGATAACAAACTAGTCACACATCATACGCTTCCGCAAAAGACAGGGTGTGACAGTTTGGTATCAGAGCTTCGATTGTAGTGAACTAGGATTCCTTCTCGAGTCTAGACTACAATCACTAGAGTTCTCTCACGAAAACATTTTCAAAAAGGTTTTCATTGCATTCACGAAAGCGCCAAGATCCACGAGTCAGACACTTTTCAAAAAGAGACAAGGCATGGACATTAGTGAGGAATACCCTGAGAATAAGGTGCCAATTAAGGCATAGTCTACACAAGTTAGACTTGCCAAAGATAAAACACACTCTTGGTGACCACTAGTACCAAGTAGTGTTTCTGTCGTAAATCGACAACCAGAAAAATGACCCCCCAAAAACGAGAGTTATACGTGATATGATACATTAAATTGCTCGATTATGCTAAGTAGCATATATGTTATTGATATACATACATACATACAAATAAGTGTACGGAATGATTATTGACGTGAATAAGATACTTTCGACTCCGACTCCTATTACTGTACGTGACTTGCACGATGAAGCTACCGACCTCGCATCCTCTGCAAAGCTCATGGCTGGGAGTGAATACCATACAAGATTCTGAGCTTGCTTCCGTAGGAAATGGCTGCTCTTCTCTCTCGATCGCGAAGGTGCCTAACTATGATAGAGACGACGAGGCAGAGGCGGCAACCTTGAACGAACTCTTAATCAACGGGACGAGATCCCTGCGGCTTATGTGAAGCAAGATTGACGACATACTTGACCAGAAAAGGAAGATGAAGTATTCATCTCGAAGGTGCCCCTCCAACCACTAGGAATTCTCTCTATTCCTATTCCATCTAATCATCGTGCCTATACGCGCGTAACGATAATGAGTGTTAGCGCGTGGACCACCACAATGGTCCTTTTCAGGACAAGAGGTATAAGGACAGTAGTGTCCCCTCCTTGATTGATCATCTGCTTGGACGAGAGAAAATTGGGGTAACTGTGCAAGACAATTTATTATTACGGGGGCCCACGTAATAACGACTTGTAGTGCACAGAAATCCTGGTTGACTCTGCGGGTCAAGCTAATGAAAACCGCACAAAATTAATCTATAGGTGTCCTCACCTTCCTCTGGTAGAAAAACACATAGATCAGTGCTTTAGCACTTTATAAAGTAGGAAACCTGTCTTGCCTACTCCGTGTCTGCCTGTGTACGAGACGTTTGAGAAACGATATTTAAACAAGAGAAGAGGAATAACATTCAGAAAGAATTAGTGACGATACACTCTCTACCACCTCTACACGAAGAACCCCATCAAAGGGAAAATATACGCACCAGTAAAGTTAAAGACCTAAGAAAACCAATGTAGCAGGAAATAACTAAAACTTGAATGACCAAGGCGATGTAGCCTCGAGTTCATTTTATTAACAATAAGCCAAGTTGGCAAGCCTATGTGAAGGCTCAGTAATTGTTTCCTCGCTCATACATCGAGTATATATACATGTGGAATTGGGTGATTACATGATGGCTTATGGGGCTATGTACCTCCTAGTCAATTATGAAATGTTGCCTAACCCACTTCAAAGCCCCAACCATCGCAGAGGCTATAGACTTGAGTGTCACTCTTACTGAAGAAGCTCTACGCACGGGGAAAATTTTCGGAATCTGAGGATAACAAGAAAGAGACTCATGTGGAGTCATCAGGCAACAAGGAGAGGAAGCCTTCAAACCTAAAGTCAAGCACCCAAGCCAGCTATAAGGCAGAAAGAAAGTGGACCCGCCGCATGGCAGGAAAGTTGATGGAGCCACTAATGAGGCTGGAGGTAAGATTTACTTGGGGCTAAACCGAGGTGCGAGGAATGCACTTTCCACCATGAAGGTCGACGTCTGAGGCCTAAGTGCGGAAAGTGTACGGCAAGGACGCCTGTTGGGCGAAGGATCCAGATGGGAGAGATAATAGAATACCAGATTGCTACTTATGTGGTGAACCAGGGCACTTTAGGAAAGATTGCCCTAGGAAGAAACAAGCAAGGAAGGGTTTTCACGATCGAAACTCGTGAAACACGCCAGGATCCAGATACGGTTACGGGTACGTTCCCTATTAACCAACCTAATGCATCTACTTTTGATTAATACTGGCATCAACTTTAACCTTGCATGCATAGAACATAAGAAACTGCTTGGCCTAGTTTCGAGAAAAATAGACGTTCCGTATTCTTTAGAAATGGGCATATAGAAGGCTAGATAAAGCAGACGAAGCAATTAAGGATTGTAATTTGGGACTCAGAAGGCCGGAACCTTCTGTTACCATTACCTTGGGAAGTCATGATATGATAGTCAGCATGGAGTGCATATCCAAATTTAGAGTTGAAGTCGTCCGATACCAGGAAATTCAACCACACTCCTATTGCGAGTAATGAAACAATATAGTGCATAGCCTCCTTGCAATAGTTGCAAGGGTGATAGACCGTGGGTCTGCGATATCCCTCATTGATCAAAGAAACACTGAAGCACCTCCGAATAAACTGCATAGCCTTCCTAGCTCATGATGCCGATAAGGATACCTAGGAGCTGGAGCTAAAAGACAACCCGTAGTGGAGGAGTTCCCAGAAGCCTTTCCTGAAGACCTTCCAGGGATACCCCCCCCCCCACAACGACAAGAGGAGTTTAAGATGAACATCG
Source organism: Helianthus tuberosus (assembly GCA_030545235.1). Classification (NCBI taxonomy): domain Eukaryota; kingdom Viridiplantae; phylum Streptophyta; class Magnoliopsida; order Asterales; family Asteraceae; genus Helianthus; species Helianthus tuberosus. The sequence continues at coordinate 154,541,716 of CM060393.1, forward strand.
TACCAAAAGCAACACCAGTGACAAGGTGACGCCTTACCAAATAGTTTCGTCCGCAAAGCATGAGCTTCCGATATAACTGCAAGAGCAGCTATGCAGAGGAAATTAAGGACGTAACATCCTTAGTTAAAGGCACAAGGAAAAAGATTGATAGACTCCACCTTGCGTAAATTCCAGAAAACTGAAATCAGTTACCCTTCGCCAAGGACTGATAACATGAACAGACAAATCGTCAGGTTATAATTACCACTCAAAGAGGACAAGATGTCCTCAACTGTGAATACAAGAAGGAAATATCCCTGAAACGACCTTTAGGACTCGCTTCGAGCATTATGAGTTCCTTGTTGTACCATTTGGCTTAACACATGCATCGACAATATTCATGGACCTCATGAATCGAACGTGTAAGCCATACCTGGATAAATCATGATTATATTAACTACATTCTTATATGGCCAACGACCAAGGAAGGTCGTGAGCAACAGCTGCAATTTACCTTGCAACTCTTAGAGAAAAGAACAGTTATGTGCTATGATGACAAAAAGCGGATTTCGAATTCGCGAAGTGAGAACGAAATTCATGCCAACCCTGCAACCAAGAGCTAAGGAGCTAGAGTTGCAATTATGTGACGCCTCTCGACAAAGTCTCGATTGTACGTCGATGCAACAAGACCACAACATTGCATACGTGCCACATTGATTAAGGAATCATGAGAAGAGACCTTGAGAAAGATACAGTAATTGCGCGCCGCAAACTGGATGTCATTACCTGAAAGAAGACGTTGCACGATCTTTATTGATCACAAGGGTTGCAGAACACCGATGATCGTAAGAACTCGAATATGAACTGAGTTGTTGAACGATGCAGACTGTATGAACACGATACGTGCTTGTGTGATACACTTTGATAAAAAGTAGGAACACTCACTTGCCCTTAGTGGAGTCTTCCTAAAACAGTATTTATCACACCGCCATTTAAACCACTTCGTGTGAAGCTTTAGAAGGAACATAATAAGTCGATTCCCGTCATGTTGAACGGAGACCAGAAATAAACAATCAACTGGCCCGAGTTGGTTCAGGAAAATCTAGAGGCAAGGTCGTTCAGATATGTGATCATATCGAGACAGCCCGCAGAATACAAAAAGATTACGCCGATGAGCGGCAGAAATCGTAAGAATTGAGACAAGAAGTATGACTAAAATGAGAGCCTCGCCTAGAGAAGGCGTAGTGTGATTTGATAAACAAAAAGGTTGAATCCCCGATGTAGGGATCAGAACCATTGTTCACAAGATGAAACTTCCAGAAAAAGATCAGTTGTGATCGTGACACATTCATGTGTCTAGTCATTAGAGGAGTCTGACTCGAGGAACAGTCGTTGTTCCCATAATTAAAAATTCACGTCAATGACAAACGACAAGAATTACTATAAAACCTGTTAAGGTTTCGGACCAAGAGTCCACAATACTATAAAACCTGTTGAGGTTTCGGACCAAGAGTCCACAAGATACAGAGAAAACATAATTGATTTACTTGAGTACGATAGAATACATGACATGAGAACACGAAGAAACATTTCGAATATAAGTGACCGCGTTTGATTCACAACTCCCCTGCGACCGATGGCATCGCTTGAATTTCGAGGAAGAAATTTTATTAACAGGGGGAGAATGTGACAACCGGTGATTTACAGCACCTAATTACGTGATTAACAGATGATAAACGCGATAATAAATAGTGTTTATAGCGCAAATTAACTTAATTAGGCCTTTGGAGTGCCTAGGAACGTTTATTCGACTATACACGTACGACTACTCGAGACGGCTAACGAAATTTCAACGATATATTTATATATTTTGATACAAATATTTATTTACTTTCAAAACTCTCGAGAATCAAGTCTTGTCAAGACTTATTGGTTATTATCGACAATAAAACGATACTTATCAAATATGACTTAATCATTTCCGATAAGTTAACTACTTACCGTTGAATCATCCGATTAACGATTCGGTAGAGCTCGGTGACACGTAGTTTAGTTACCGCTTTTATTTAGAAACTTATAAGATATTCCATGTTAGGAATATTGTAGAATGCACGCTAGCAAATCTCATCTTGGAAACGATATTACGAAGTCGTATATAGCTAGCTTTGCACAGGAATATTCAGGTGAGTTCATGCTCCCCTTTTTCTTTAACTGTTTTGTTTTTATACCTCTCGGGGTGAAATACATGTCACAAATATTACAATTTTTACAAATGGTAAAAATACAAGAAGCACACTTGGTGAGAACGAGTACCGAGTGTGATACGATTTGAGAATACAAAAATACAAGAAGCACACTTGGTGAGAACGAGTACCGAGTGTGATACGATTTGAGAATACAAAAATACAAGAAGCACACTTGGTGAGAACGAGTACCGAGTGTGATACGATTTGAGAATGATGCGTTTTAAGAAATGACTATAAAATACTAGATCATGTGAGCATAAATGCCTAGAAAATACTAGATCATGTGAGCATAGACTAATACAAAAGATGCCATAAAGTCTTGGTGAATACTAGTACCAAGCCATTAAAAACATTCATTAATTAGGGACGAGGGTTAGATCTAACGGGTACGGCCGAACCCCACTCATGGTCAAAACTAGTACCTAGTAGTGCTTCGGAGTCCCAGTCGAGGTTAATCGACACAGTCGAGGTTAATCAACACAGTCGAGGTTAATCGACACAGTCAAGGGTAATCGACACAGTCAAGGGAAATTGACACAGTCGAGGTTAATCGACACAGTCGAGGGTAATCGACACGGTAAAGGAGCCAACACTAATGCTCCATATGTCCTCACATGCCTTAATGTCTTTGTACATACATTCAATTAGTACGTGGTGTACACAAGAAAACTTGATTTATGCAAGAATACTTTATACAAGAATACATTATTTATACAAGACACATACCATGTTTCATACAAGGTATGCAAAACGAATGAACTCGCTCAACTTTACGTTGATGTTTTCCAAAATTACATGTATTTCAGGTGACAGGATGGATCTTGGGCGCAAGTGTCATAACTAGAAGTAGACTACAAGCTTAGATGTCATCCACTTTTGTTGAAATGTGACCTAGACGAAGGTTTTGTTTTAAAACTTAAATAACAAGTGTCTGTAATACTCAAATTTTCTGAATGGATGAACATCGTTTTAATCATGAAGTCGTTTATTATGATTGAATGCAATGATAACAAACTAGTCACACATCGTACGCTTCCGCAAAAGACAGGGTGTGACAAAATTTCTCTAAGATATCATGAACATACTTAGTTTGATGTATGAAAATTCCCTTAGGCAGTTGATCAACCTGAAGTCCCAAGAAGAATTTCATCTCACCCATCGATGACATTTCAAATTTCTGCTTCATAACTCTTTCAAAATCTTTGCACAGATTTTCATTTGTTGACCCAAATATGATGTCGTCCACGTATATCTGAACTATCAGAAGATGTCTGTCGACTTCTTTGGTGAAGAGAGTAGCATCCACTTTTCCACGGATGAAGCTGTTGGTAAGCAGGTGTTGAGACAATGTCTCGTACCAAGCTCTCGGGGCCTGGTGTAAACCATACAGTGCCTTATCCAGCAAATAAACCTTGTCTTTGTGGATTGGATCGGTGAAGCCCGGTGGATGTCCGACATATACCTCCTCTTTTACCTTCCCATAGAGAAACGCCGATTTAACATCTAGCTGATAAACTTTAAAAAATTTCCAAGATGCAAATGCTAGGAAGATTCTGATATACTTCGGTGAAATCTATACCCTCCTGCTGACTAAAACCCTGGACTACGAGTCGAGCTTTGTTACGAATAATAACCCCTCTATCGTCTCTCTTACACTTGAACACCCACTTGGTGTTTATCTTCCTGTGACCATCAGGCAAGTCTACCAATTTCCACACTCCTAACTTCTCAAACTGACTCAGCTCCTCTTGCATCGCGTTGACCCAAGAATCTTCAGTTAGCGCCTCCTTATATGTTCGCGGTTCAATCTGCGAAATAAAACAACTAAGTGAAAACTCAGTTTGTAACGGAGCAACTGTAGAATAAAAACAAGTAAGGCCTTGGTCAATTTGACGTCTAGTAAGAACGCCTGATTGTAATTCTCCAATAATCAACTCTTCTAGATGGTACAAAAGAGTTCTCGGCATCACCTCGCCTGGAACATCTACCTTGCCTTCCAAATTTGTGACATTCTGATTTGCACCTTGTTCACTGACTGGAATTGTTTGACTTGAAATCTGGATCTGCTCCCCCTCAGAATCTGAATCACCATGATCAAATACAGGCATATTATCAGATTCTAGATTATCATTGACTGCCGTCTGATTGTCAAGAGTTTGCTGAATATCATCATGTTCTCCAGCATTACTAGGACCGGCTTCATTGTCATTGGAAGCTTTTTGACGTGTAGAATACTCAGCTGGGAATCTTTCTTGTGATTCTTCATACTCTCTCAGAATATCTAACTCGTCAAAGAAATCTGGCTCTTCTTCTATGTCAAACGAATCCCATAAAGTATCGTAATTAAAACGCCATGAGTCGCCTGGATTCTGCGGTGGCATTGTGTAACCTTGGCATTCAACATTGTGTGCTTCAATAATCCGCTTCAAGCTAGGAACAGAGACTCTATTTAATGGACTTGAGTAACCCACAAATATTCCTTCAATGCTCTTTGCACCAAACTTTCCAAAAGGCTCTAGAACGGTGCAGGGAGACCCAAACGGTTCTAAATACTTCAGGTTCGGTTTGCGGTTGTTGATTAGCTCAAAACACGTCTTGTTGAATTTCTTCACTATAAGAACCCGGTTAAGTGTATAGCAAGCGGCTGATACTGCTTCTGCCCAAAAGTTGACTGGTAGTTTCGAATCAGCAAGCATTGTCCTAGCCGTTTCAATTAGCGTCCTGTTCTTTCTTTCAGCTACTCCATTTTGCTGTGGATTGTAAGGAGCACTAAATTCTTGCAGTATACCTCTCTTATCACAATATTCTTCCATCTTGTTGTTCTTAAACTCTGTACCGTTGTCACTCCTGATTCTTCTGATTCGAGTTTGGTACAAGTTTTCAATTTTTCTGAACAACTCCATCAAACTTTCAAACGTCTCATCTTTAGACTTCAGAAAAGATACCCATGAAAATCTCGAGTAGTCATCTGTTACTACTAGACAGTAGAGATCACCAGTTATGCTTTTGACGTTCACTGGACCAAACAGATCCATATGGAGTCTCTCCAAAGGTCTCGAGACTGAATTGACTTTCTTTTGAGGATGTGATTTCTTCTTTTGCTTGCTTTTGATGCAGCTAATGCACTCCCCCTCAAGATGAAAACCTTTCACATGAACACCAATAACTAAGTCGTTATGCACCAGGTGATTCATTTTTCGCAAGTGAATATGGCCCATCTTTCGATGCCACAATTGTGATTCTTTTTCCGTTGCTCTTGACATAAAACAGTGAGCCTGACTCGTGGTAGTAGTTGCTACACTCATATCCAACACGTACAGATCATTGACTCTGGGTGCTCTCATGATAACCCACTCTTTGGGAACAACAAATCCTAGTTTCAAGATCAAACATTCTTTGTCTGTAAAGTGCGTTGTATACATGCGATCACAAATCTGAGAGATGCTCAGAAGATTGTTTTCAAGCTCGGCGATGTAGTTTACTCTTTCAAACGTGACGATTCCATTTGATAAAGTTCCTTCACCAGCTATTCGACCACCTTGATTTCCTGCAAATCCCACATAACCTCCATTAAATCCACGAACATCGTATAGTAGGGTCTTCTTCCCCGTCATGTGCCGAGAAGCTCCACTATCCATAATGCAACGTGAAATGGATCTTGGAAGCTCCTGCACATATCACAAACACTTAGTTAGAAGTTGATGACACCCAAGCCTCTTTTGACTCGGGTAACTTGACATTTAAGTGAGCTTTTGCAATGTAAAGTGGCGGAAAATTCTTGTCATTCATCTTTAAGCTCTCCTCAGACCCAATCTCAACCTTTTTGTATAAAAAGAAATCATTTTTAGAAGGTTGACCAGATGATTGGTCTTTCTTTGGTACATTCTCCTTTTCAGAAGTAGTAGCCTCTTGTGGTTCAAGTTTCTCATAGTAATCCAAAGGTACATACATCTTCTTAGTTGAAGATGATGATTTTGCAGTCTCAAACACCTTTGGTTTTGAAGAACTTGATTTCTTATCAACTGATTTTGGCTTCCATGTTTGTTGAGGCAAAGCAACCCGTTTGTAAAATTTGTCATTTTTAGTTACCAAATTCTTTACGGGTTCAATTTTGAGTTTGGTGTTTTCATTTTTCAAAACTTTCTTCTCAACAACAATCGGAGCTTTGCCTTTTGCATCAGTTTTCTTTTTCTGACTCTCAGCAACTTCAGACTTAGGCTTTATGTTGGTGCACTTTCGTGCAATATGTCCAACTTTGTTGCACTTAAAGCATGTACGAGTATCAACTACTCGACTTGTACCTTCAGTCTGAGGCTGTGAGGCCTTTTCTTCAAAAAATTCTTCATTTGATTTTGAAAAAATTTCAGATTCTTGCTCTGAATGAGAACTCGAGCTTTTTACAAACAGCTTTTTCTCAACAAATATTTTGTTTTGAACATTCCTTCGTTGATAATTCTTTCCACCCTTATAACCACCCTACCAATTGTTTTGATAGTTGTTAGAAAAACGCGGCAGAACAACAGGTTTTTTGTAGTAAGCTTTATCTTTTTCAAAATTCAATTGCCTCGTGGAACGTTTCAAACCTTCGATCTCAGACAAATCAATCTCAATTAACTTGAACACATTTCTCAATTTACCAACATTCACATTCTCTAAAGGAAAATCACGATCCGAATACAACTTATCAGATCCCGCCATCTTGTACATCACAAGACTAGGTTCATCACTTAAGTTGTTTTTGGATTTTGATTTTGGAATGTATTTATCCAAAAAGCATTCATCATTCTCAGTAGTGTCACTTTCAGACTTTAAAACATTTTCAGCCATACTTTTAACAATTTCAGATTGGACACTATCTTCATCAGATGATGTGGTAAATGTGACATCAATCGTGTCTGGAAGCTTAACTTCATTTTCTTTTTCATCATTAACCAACCCTGATTTTTTCTTTGAAAAATTGTTTAAAACTGGTGGTGGAACCTGATGAAACCCAACCCCGGTTCCATCAAAGTATACATCTTCGCCTGCTTTGTTCTTCCCAATTGGTTTAGGAACGATATGTTGAAGAACAAAACTTGCGGAGTTGTAACTGTTTAATTTCAACTGGATGCGTTCATTTTCAATTTTAGCTTCTTGAAACTGAAGCTTCAACTTAGCAATTTCATCCAGTTGTTGATTGATTAACTCTTCTTTAACCCTAAGAACTCCTGACAATTGAACATTTTCTTTGTATGTCTTACCATTTCTCTCATCAGAATCTTTTACCGTTCGTTTTAGCTTCTCAAAATTTTCTGAAAGTTGACGATTTTATGAATTAATTTTTCGTTTTCTTTCCTAATTCTTTCTACGTCACTTTTATCATTTTCAATTTTCTTAGTTAATTCTTTTAAACGATCATTTGAAGCTTTTAACATTTTGTCACGGTTTAAGATCTGATCTTCAACGTCTCTGACTCTTCCTGTCAGTTCTTCAACCTTTTTAACATTGAGGTAAGCAACTGTACTACAAACCTTGCAGTCTTTCATGCAATTTTTGCAGTCGCTTTCAGTTTTAGCTTTCTTACCTGACTCATTGATTGCATCATTCTGACTGACCTTGCTTTTAGACTCAGTGCCAGAACCAGAAACTACCTCTAGCTCTTTCGCAGCAAACACTTTGTCAGCCATCTTTTTCAAATTCTCAGCTGTGAATTCTTGTGACGTATCAATAATCCCGTCATCAACTTTCTTTGGCTGCCGCTCTTTCTCTTTTTCTTTTTCTTCAGCTTTTTCTTTAACTTCTTCTTTAGCTTCTCCTCCTCCCCATCACAATCTCTGATTTGCTTCTTCTTCATCAGCAATTTCTCTTATGAAAGTTTCAACATCAATAGTATTTGGATCAACAGCAATGTTTCCATTGGGATCTAGGTAACATTCTCTATCAGCATCCCATCTTTTTTTCCTGTTTAGCTTCTTTGTATATTCGAGAAATTCTAATCATCCTGTTCTGAGCTACCATCTTTCTGTTGACGTATTTCACTTCTTCTGTTCTGGAGTCTTTGAAAGGAATAATCTTTGTCACAAACGCATAGCCCACTGCGTCTTCTTCTAGTAACACTTCACTCCAATCATATCCCTCATCGTCATGAATAACAGCAAGTGCTCTAGATTTTTCTTTGGAATTTTCTTCTATCTGCTTCATTCTGGGGGGTTCAGATTTGTTCTGATGGTAGATAGCTCTTTTGTAGTAATCTTCACGGAACGGATTTGCCGTATCATCAGCATATGCATTTCGACATTCTCTTTTGAAATGACCTTTTTGTTTACATTTAAAGCACGTGAACTTCGACTTATCAAACCCTAGCTTGGTTGAAGGTCCACCAAGAGAATGTCTACCGGTAATCTCCTTGAATCTTTGCGCTCGTCTGACTGCACTAGCCATACACCACCTTATGTCGATCAACTCCATCTCCTCTGGGTCGATCTGATCATAATCCTCCTTGGTGAGGTTAGTGTTTCCAATCTTGCCCGCAACAAGGCTCTCGTATGATTCAAGGACATATGCTAAAAACATAATTTGCTGCTTTGCGGATTCCTCACTAAAATTTGTGCATTCTTCAGATCCACAGCAATATTACATTGGAACAGATTCTTTGAAGCTGAATGGCTTGAAGTAGTTGACGATGAACCACTATGAAAACCACTGCTTGAACTCTCTTGATTTGACGTGTTAGAATTTTCAGCTGAGAAAGCTGTCTTGGGGGACACAGTCTTTGGGATCATACTACCTCGATAATACAGCTCAACATTCTGCTAATATGAGGAATTATTGACTTTGTTTGTTTTCTTGATTTCCAGCTCATGACTCTCCAGTCTTTCAATTAACAGATCAACCGTCAGATCCTCCGACTTTATTGTGTTCTTTAACATCAAGGCAAAGTATTGCCACTCTTTCTCATCCGGCAGTGAGTCAAACAGTTTGTCAACCAATTCTTCTTGAGTGTACACGATTTCGTGTCTTGCAAGTTCCAGCTTCAAATGCCCAAATCTTTCGATCATCTTTGACACAGATTCATTTTTCAAACATCCAAACAAATCAAATTCTTTTCTTAACAATTTCCTTTTGTTTTTAACTATCTCAGCACTACCCACACATTTCACTCTAAGTTTCTCCCATAGATCTTTTGCATTTATGTACTCGATCAACGATATTATGTCGTCTCTCACAGACTGATGAAGAAATGCAATGCACTTTTGTTCAGCAACAAAATTTTCTACATTATCAGTGCCTCTAAATTTTCATAATCTGATCTTACGATATTGTAACCATTCTTCAAATATTTCCAGCTTGGATACGCAAATGCTTTTTGCCATTCTTCAAACCTTTTAGCCCATCTATTGTATTCTTCAATCGCCATCAGTTTGGGAGGTTTGTTGTACGTCCCATAAGCACTTTCCACACTTAAAGCATCAGAAAGAGTTTTCTTCGCACTCGGATTAGGAACATTTTCATTGGTGTTGTTTGATGTATCATCTCCGGTGTTTCCCGTGAAAGCAAACATGTCACTGAAAGGATTCATAAACTCATCCATCTTCACGTATCTGAAACAATCAACAAACACTTAGAAAAAATTTTGAATTTTATCAAACACAGTTTCAAGCGAAATCAGTTCAAACGGAATCAACTTTCAAGCGAAATAAGCTTTCAACCGAAATAAGCCTTTTCACACGGAATAGGGTTTTCAAACGAAATCACCAAACGGAATTTAATTTCGTGCGGAATTAGCTTGGTTTCAAACGGAATCAAGTCACTTTGGAGCGAAATTAGTAATTCCGTATGAAACCTTCAAGCGAAATCTGATTTCGTGTGAAATCAAAGGCAATTTCAAATGAAATTAGTTATTCCATGTGAAATAAGCAGCACTTTCAAACGGAATTAGTGATTCCGTGTGAAATGACAATGACGATTTCGAGCGGAATTAGGATGACATCATCCTGTCGGCCACCAATTTGTCAAATTGACCCAGATTTTGATCGAATTTTGGTCCAATTCTCTCAAGGATTCGTTAAAACAGTGTTTTACATGATATATGTGAAAATTAGTCCAATTTGTCCGTTAAATCTCGTTTAATTTTGAAAAGAAGGATTAGAAGTGATGAAAACAAGCTGAATTGGTATAAACTCTTCGTCCTGAGCTCTGATACCACTTGTTGGATCGTCGTGTGACCCTAACAAGTCAATCAGAACAGTTTAGCATCTATTTCAAAGGCGGAATCAGAGAAATAGACGTGTAATAGCTTGATATTCTCTAATTATCTTCTTTTTATTGATTCCAAAGCTTTTACAAATCGTTTGACAAACTGGCAGCACCTCGGCTCTGAATCGGAAAAGTTACAAATGAACTAGCAACACACCTATTTATAGTAGTGTTAATTCCGCTTGAAAGTGGCATGGACAATTTCAAACGAAATTAGAATGTTTAATTTCGTTTGAAATGGTCAGTTGCCATTTCAAGCGAAATTACACAAATAAACACAAAACCTAATTTTAACCTGTTGTGTGCTAGTTTATCCTATCTAGACATAAGACTCGATAAAGACGAAGTTAACAGACATTTCTGCACCAACAATAAACCTAAATTCGCAAAAGTTATATAAAAAATTAAAAAGATATCTAGTAAAAAGACTCACCTTTATAACTACATTTTCTGAGTAGAGCAGTAATAATCGGGCGAGTTGAATCGTCAGCTTCAACCAACAAAACCCTAAGAACCATCTTGAGTAAAAACTTTCCCCATTTCACAAAGTTATTAGTAGCAGTGGTGAAGAGTTCTAGGGTTCCATTATTCTACCGAAAAGGAAAAGGACGATTAGAGTAAAAGAAAATGGAATCAAAATCAAAGAAAGCATCAAAGACAATCAAAGCTTTCTATATCCTACCAACAATGAAAAAGAAAACCTTACCAATAACGTATGGTAATAATCGGGAAAATGATGTACATCAAACAATATGTGTTTGATTGGAGATAACATGCGGCGAGTATCCTTTATCATTGTACCGACAGTCACTATAATCGTAGCCAGAACCACCACCGTTATCTCTGTCATCATCAACCATCACCCCCAGTTGCGGAGGAAACCCTAGCTGACCGGAATCCTTTGAGAGAAGAATCGACAACATGAATATATAATCAGATCTAGGTTTAAAATGACCAAAACGCCCCTTTTGCGCATAAATCCATTTAAGCATATGTAACCCAGGTTTTGACATATAAACTGATGTTACAACTTTATCAAACATGTTTTGGCATATAAGACTTATCATAGATCATATTTAACCATCCGAACATATATTTACGCAAATGACCCGTTAAAGTAGCATAAACTACTTTAACGAGTCATAACGGGTCAAAAGCACTTAGGATCCATTCCAAATCAGAATGTTAAGTTTATTAAGTGTACCCGTCATAAGTAGTAAAACAAGTAAGTCCGAGTATCGAACCTTGGACACAATAATACCGACTTTTGATACTTGACCTCTATCGACCCCTAGCCTAATAATTTGGTCGTTGAGAAAATGGTTTTAAAACTAAAAAGCAAATTAAACAAATAGACGATCAAACAGACAACAAGCGCAAACAACTAGAGATTGGACTATAACTCAAGTATTAGAAAAATAGGTTACCTAGGCAAGAATCCCTAGACTCATGAATAAAATCATCACCCTGGTTTTAAATATAGACTCTGTCTAACCCGATAAACCCCGGGAAGATAAACCGAATCTAACAGTAAGACATGTGAAGAAGTGATCAAATAGACTGACTCGAGTTATCGACTACCAAGTCCTACAACTACCAGGTATAAAGTAATTTATTTACTAAGGGTATGTTTGGCATGAAGCTTTTAGAAGCTTTTAGGAGCTTCTAGCTTTAAGCTTTTAAGAAAAAAAGCTCCTACTCAATAAAAAGTCTTGTTTGGTTGAAGTAGCTTGAAACTTTTAGGTTAGGAGCTTGAAACTTTCGGTTGAACGCTCCTACTAGTAGCGTTTAGAAGGAGCTACAAGCTTTTAGGGAAAAATGACCATTTTAACCTCTAAAGATAATGAACTTTTTAATGCACCAACTTTTTAAATTTTTTTCTAAAGATAACAAAAAATCAAATTCTTAGTTATCTTTAAACAGATTCTTTGATTATATATACACGATCTTCGTATGTTTTTGTTCCCATACGTTCTTCTTCGATCGTCCCCTTCATCACTGATTTTCTTGTACGTTATCTCTTCCCTTACACGTGAAAATTTTGACTTTATCAATTACTGGAACTTGTTGTGTGTATAAAGAATATCTTGGTTGATCAATATACAATGATTATTTGATTAGTTTCTATCCACACTGTTTCATATATATTGCATAAAGTGACTTTCAATTAATTGTTTGGTTTGCATTTAATTCATCTTTAGTTTATTAGTAATAATATAATTAAACACAAATTAACCCAACTAGATTAGATTGTTTGAAATTAATTTAACTATTATATTAAATTGTAAACAGTATTGCTACTTTGATATGGAATGCCCGACATTAATGATTTATTAGTGTTATATTATGTTCTCCACTGTTTGTCAGTGATTATGTTTTATTTAATTGAAAATGACCATAAATTATCTATTTGAGAAAGAAATTATATATATACAGGGTTAGGTTCATTTGTGAACACTTCCCTATTTGTGAACAAAATGAACAAATCTTGACCAATGATCTTCTTTACTAAATATAGGGGTAGGATTGTCATTATACATATATAATTTTTATTTAATTTTCATTTTTATTAACCATTATCAGTTAGCAGATCTATCTAACCACCCCTACAATCTTGCTACCACTTCCTAATTTCGAATTCCATTCAACCGCAAGATACAAAAAACCAGTCCATATTCATTATCATCGTTCATCATCTTCTTCCATATCAACAAACTGCATACCATAACCATAACTGTAACCATAACCATAAACATATCTTTGTTTTTATTATCGCTATAATTTTAAAATTATGATAGACACGAACGACCAGGCTGGTGTTTTAGCAAATTTAGCGATTCCTCAAAGCCCCGAACGAGCATGAGAAGATCATGTGCTTGTAGTATCCATTGATCTGCAAGGTATATTTTTTAAACATCTAAGTCTATACGATAATGGATGTGTATTCAGGTACGCTGTTTCATGAATAAGTAGTTGTATGATTTTTTTCTAGTTTTGTTACTAGTTTATGCTACAATTTTTTTCAATCGAATTAGTTTGTTCATCAATGTTTCAGTTAAATCCTCAAGTCACAGTCATAATACTATTCATCTGAATTCTGGAAGTTTATTCTAGTTATTTTCTTTTCATGATTGAAGTTCTAAATTGCTATGGTTTTCCAGATCCAGGTTCGTCCCCCATCTTCTTCTTCTTCATTCGATCATTTTGTTCATCGGAATTCCTATTAAAAATAAAAACTGGAGATTAATATAGTTAATCGCATTATTAGGGTTATTATAAAGTCTCAATCATAATATTATTCATCTGAATTCATGAGCCAGCTCTAGTTATCTTGTTTTCATGGTTGAAGTTTTAAAGGTTATGGTTTTGTTGTTTGTGATTATTGTTCTGTAGCCTGGTATATGTAAATGTACATTATTGTTGATGTTTACGATAAGGATGATCAAATATGATGCAGTATATTGTTTATACATAGATGTACAGTATTTTCTTATAATCAGACTAATGATATGTACATATGTTTATAATATCGAGTGTGTGTATTTTGAGTATTAAGGACCATATGTACACTTGTGTATAAAAGAGTTTTGGTGTTAATACTAACTATGTAATAAGTGCTACTATTCATATGTGATACATATATGTATTTTCAGCTGACTTTTAAAGGATGAGAGTTGTACATAATTGTATAATCTTTTTGGGTTAATTGAAATTGTGTAGGGTACACATATGTATATTTAGTTAACTGTTTTGTAATCGTTTGTTGTACACATGGAGGAAATATTATGTGACACTACGTATAGCGATGAAGATTTTTTCAAGAACATAAACCTACTGAGAGTGGTAAAAATAAACATATTATATTCATTGATCTTTATATTTTTTATTTGAAATAGTAATGTATGTACATATATGTATATTAGCCGTTGTGTGTAAATTGGTCTGCTTCTTGTGCGTTTGTATCTTAGAGACGAATGTAGTTGTAAAGTACTTGAGAGAGTTTACATAAGATTCTTATGAAGTATGTTGAAACGCGGTGCTGTAGAGATTCTCTTCTATCTAGTGTTCATAGCATGGAGAACAAATTATTGTTATTAGCGATTATATTGTGCAACAGATGAGGATGGCCAAGAAGAAACTTATGCAGAAAGTGATCGGTTAGGTCATTGTTATTATTACTAACTTCTGGTTCTTGTTATTAAAACTTACATTGTGCACTAGTTTGTCATTGAGTTCATGTTAGACTCTGTATTTACTTTTAAATGTACTGAATTTTTAATTGGTTTCAAGTTATGTTACATTAATTGTTTGTGAACTTACATTTGGTTGATGTGTTGGATGTTTTGTACATTTACAGTCTATATCAAAGGCCATGCCATACTTGATTGTTCAATGGTACAAAATGTTAACCATTAACCATGTATGTATAATTTGTTAGTTGTCAAAAGTATCACCAAAGTTAATACACTGCATATATGTATATAACTCGAACCGGTGTATTATACACATATGTACGTTTACATAAACAACTTAATAAAACAATGTACATATAGTTAACTGTCAAGTATAACCTAGAAATAATAAAATGCTACAAAGAGTAAATAGTCTAAGATTGTTCATACATATTTGTATAATATAAATTAAAAAAAAAATCACAAAAAATGGTCCAAAAAAGTTAGTTTGGTTTTTATTTTCTCCGGTTCTGTTGAAACCCAACGTCCCAACTCTCTTCTGTAATCCTCATCCACGTTTCCATGTGGTGCATCGTGAATATACCATAGTCGACATAATTGGCAATAGTCTCCCGCACAATGTCCATCCTATATAGTTGAAAACCTTCAAGCTCCAAACGTCTTGGGTGACTAACTCTTCTCAAGTACGTTACAATTATATCCGTCTGTAAGAAACAAAAACACAAGAGCTAGACCAATTTACACATAATGACTAATATACATATATGTATATGTACAAACATCACACAACTGAATATAGATATGTGTACCCTTCATAAAATCCAAACAAATCAACTACTGTACAAACAATTAATTTCTACACACAAGGTGTTTACACACATAAGAACAACAAAACAATATACACACGTTTATAATTGAATAAACCCAAAAAAAACAGAGTATTCATATGTGTATAATCGAATCAACAACATTCCAATGACAAAATCCAAACATATCAGCAACATCAGATGAGATTATACATATTTTTAGAACCAAACATTACTCCAATATGAAACAAAACACCCAAACTATTGTATAACATTTCATACACATGTGTTTCCACGATTTTTTTTAACTTAATTATACACCTGTGTATAGTAACTTCTTATCCATTATGAATCAGTGCAACCAGGTAGCTGCTAATGAATAATCTCTTCAACACAAGCATACGTACGTGTATAACAGAGTATTAATTTGTTTATGAACTATATCAAACATAAACCACAAATCAAAGAACAAAATCAGATGAACCCTAAAATAAAGAACAAAATTGACAAAATTGGAACAAAACTACCACAAACCCACAAATCAGATGTAAATCAAGCAGCTTGAACCAAACCTAATTGAATAAATAAAGCTTCTTATATGCACAATCAGGTAGATATTATTTGGTTGATAAAGGATATCCAACGCTAATCGAATTGTTTACACATATATTTTGGAATTGTTTCATGTGACTTTTAATAAATTCCAACGCCTTTTGTTTTTCAACTCCTTTATCATGTAGATATTATTTGGTTGATAAAGGATATCCAGACAGAAAAGGATATCTTGTTCCATATTCCAAGACAAGATACAATCAATATCAATTTCAAAAAGATCCCCCGAATAATATGCAAGAAGATTTTAACCATTCACGTTCATCTTTACGAAGTTATATTGAGAGGTCATTTGGAATTTTGAAGAAACGATTTACGATACTTGGTAAAATGCCCAAGTATAGCGTGCAAACACAAATTGGTATTTTCATGGCTACATTTCCATTGCATAACTATATATGTAACTCTCAAGAAGATATCATGTTTACTTCAATGGAGCAACATCCAAACTACATACCATGAGATGAACTGCACGATGTTCATAACCATGACACAAGCACCATTGGTCTATTTGAAGGAATGTCGAATGAGATGAAGCATGTTCGCAACAATATTGCTACTTTGATATGGAATGCACGACATTAATGATTTAATAGTATTATATTATGTTCTCGACTGTTTGTCAATGATAATGTTTTATTTAATTTAAAATGACCATGTTTTATTTATTTGAGAAAGAACTTATATACATACGTGTGTGTGTGTTTGTATGATTACGTTTAGTATTATGTTTTTTAGTTATGTCCATTTTGGTCATTTTATACATTTTATTAAAAGTTCCGGCTACTCTGCCAAACACCTAAATATATCTAAAAAGCTACAGCTATCAACTACCAGCTACCAGCTTCCAGCTTCCAGCCACCAGCTACTTTTGCCAAACATACCTTAAAACCCTCAAATTACGAAGCTGAAACAACTAAGAACACTGATACTTTCTGAGTAGGAGAGCATTGTAAGGAACTACAAACCTATTATCAAGTACCACACCATTCTTTACTACTGTATTTGTTTGACGACGACGATAGACAGGATATCCTTCAGAATCAACACAAGGCTCATCTACATATTTTTTGGGAAACTTTTTAGAACATTTTTATTGAACCATACATGGACAAAGTGGGTTGTCAGTACCACATGGTCCATGAATCATAAATTGCTTGACAAGCTCATATAATTCAGGATCTCTTTCTTTATCTGGTATCTCAGCATTAATAACACGATCGATATCAGATGTAGTTGGAAATTTGCTTTCAGCACTCAAGAACAAACATATGTGAGCATGTGGGAGTCCACACTTCTGAAATTCTACTGTATACATAATTGAAATTTTTCAACAGTGAGCTGTTATATAGATATAATTAGATGTTCAAAGTAAAAAATATAACTAAAAGGTATCTGCTTGTATATCACCAAAGAATTTATCTTTTTTGAAACCTTTTATAAGATGATTCAATTTACACTTGAATAATCTAGAGATAATATCCGGTCTATCTTCAGCATTAAGAGCTTTATCATGCAAACACCTGTAAATCCTAGGCCAGTTGGGATTATAAGTCATCGTTATGAATAAATTGGGATATCCAACAAACTTGCAAATTGCCATAGCATCCAAGTACTTTTGCATCATATATCTAGAACCACTAGTAAATGATGTTTACCACAACTTGAGGCATTATTCTCTCCACTTTCAACAGTAGCATTCAAGTTCTTAAGACTTTGAGTTCTAAGTTTCGGTTGTTGTGACCTTATATAATTCAACCTGGCAGATTCTATCATCGTGTATTCATCAACCAAAAACTGTTGAAATAGTTTTTCGCATTAAATAACAATGAAAACTGATTCTGTCTATCTTGAATTTTGTAACAAAAGAATTCTCTAATTGTAATGTTGATTCTAAATACCTCATTATCAACCGCAATCCCTCTATGTTTAATACCAACTCTATAACCATCTTCTGCATATGGGAAAATAAGTGGATATTGCAAAGCAAGGTAAGAGGGATGAAGCTCACTAATTCTTTGAAGACCACCAGACTTCTTTCTAACAACAATGTCCCGTTTATCAAATGCTCCATCAAAATCACCAGTTATTAACACAACAATTTCTGATGCTGTTGGCAAATTGTGAACTCTTCCATCCTTATCTCTTGTTCCAATAAGCTTCAAAGTTACATCTTGCCACTCATTTTCTTGAAAACAATCTCTTACCATTCTGAAGGACTGGACAAGAGGATTGCAAGAATCCAACATATTTTTAGGACTTTTGATGGTTGTACTATCAAGCTGGTTGTTTCTTGTAGTTTTGGATTCTATCTGAGAACTGCAAGAAATATAAAATGTTAAAATTTACATTCGTTTCAAATGATAATGGAAGTAAATATACCGAGAAGCAATATGTATATTCATAAATGCCACAATTTCATAAAGAAATTACCTTACTGCTTTTTGACAATTTACCACCTCGTTTTGTGAATCATATATGTAAAGCTGTGAGAATTTGGGTTCTTCCCCATCGTCCGGAAGTAGACTACCCATTCGATGATAATTATGACCTTGTAGTCTAAATACATAAGGACCTTTGCCTCTCTGATAACTTTTGTCAACCTACCCACCAAGAGATATGAAGGAAAACATCATGTTATATGCTCGAATATTATTCATGAAATTGTGAGACTCTAAGGTATGACTTTTATATAAATGACGTAGTAATGGAGGAGGTGTAGGTGGTGGTGGTTGCTCAACATCTCCATTTGAACAACAAAGAGAATATGATGTTTTCTTACGATTTTGATTTCCCCTAAGCATTTCATATTCCCATAACATTGCATCACATTTAGAACACACAAAGATGGCATCTCCATGATCAATATAATCTACAGAATTAGCAAATTTATAAGTCAATATAAGTTATATACATGTTGAAAACTTAACAAGAATTTACATTCGTAACTTATACCTTTAGAAATTCCATAAATCTTCTTAACCACAGAATCTGCTAATATCTCATCACTTATTGATAGTTCAATTTTAGGTATTCCACCTATATTGAAGCTTGTAAAATAAGACATATAACAATTCATAAAACCTAAGATTAAAAAAATATTTTGTGTTCAAACATTTAGAACATACAATTTGTAAAATTTGATAATGGAGTCCTCTCAATAAAATCGGATGTTTGCTTAGTACTTCCAAAAGGAGTGTGATGTACATTCCTTGATGAGATTTTTCTTGATGAATCTTATAAGATAAAAGTACATAAAATAAATGAACAAAACTACAATTCATAATTAAATTACAAAAAAAATATCTGAAGTATGTTTACCTTTTTCTTTAGTAGATGAGTGACACAAATTACTATTAATATTTGGAGTAACATAAGTAGGAAAGTGATACACATTCCTTCTTTCGACATTGATGGTTGAAACTTGTTAAATAGAACATATGTAAGGATTACCAAAACATAGCATATACATATATATTTCTTTTAAATTTTGTTTGCAAAACTATAACACATACCACTTGGAGTATTTGATAATGGAATCCTTTCAACAGAATTAGATGTTGATGTAGGATGACAACCTCTGTTGTTTCTCTTTTGTTGAAGAACACACTTCCTTTTTTTCTCTTTTTCCAGCACAGCTTTGACTTTGACTTGCTTGAAGGAACACTTCATACTTACTTGAAATTGTGTTATCTATATCCATAATTTCAAATACCTGAATAAAGATGATTGTTGACCACTCGAGAAAAGGACTTTGAAAGTATTGTGAAAATGATTTGAAATTACAAAAAAATATCTGCAGTATGTATACCTTTTCCTTTTGTACATGAGTGAAATAAATTACTACTAATATTTGGAGTAGCATAAGAAGGAAGATGATACACATTCCTTCTTTCAACATTGGTGGTTGAAACTTGTAAAATATGACATATGTAAGGATTCCCAAAACATAACATATAAATATATATTTCTTTTGAATTTTTTTTGCAAACTTATAAGACATACCACTTGGAGTATTTGATAATGGAATCCTTTCAATAGAATCGGATGTTGATGTAGGATGACAACCACTGTTGTTTCTCTTTTGTTGCAAAACACGCTTCCTTTTTCCTTGCTTCAGCACAGATTTGACTTTGACTTGCTTGAAGGAACAGTTCATACTTACTTGAAATTCTGTTATCTGTATCCATAATTTCAAATACCTGAATGAAGAAGATTGTTGATGACTCGAGATGTCACACCCCCAAAATACCACATGCGGAAACCCCCGCGAGGCGTGTGACGTACCAGGATCTACCCACCAATTACATTGAACTCATAGGTATATTTAAATAAAGCTTTCATTTATTAACATTAAGTGTTACACGTTACAACTAATTCACTGTATACAGCGGAAGCATAATTCATCCGTTAAGAGTTTATAAACCACATGTAAAAACCATTAGTCTTGTGTTGCGATCCCATGCAACTCGACCCATGACCACTCCAGCCTCCCAGACAGCAAGTTCCAACTATATGCACCTAAAGGCCTGCAAGGCATGTAACAACGAATCAACAACAAACTTGAGCGAGTTCACAGTTGGTTGTCCATTTTAAAGTTGTTCCAAAAACCATAAGTTCATTTGAAAACCAGTAGTTAATCAGTTCCTTGATTCCCAAACCATGTGCTATGGGGGCTACCCCATGTTGTAAACCACTAGACTGTTACCATATCGACAACTTACTGAGGAAGTTGTGCCCTACGTCAATGTCTATCATCATTGACTAAGTGCCTAGATCCATTGGTACACGCCCGTCCTACCGGCACGGTGTGAGGCTTGTTGTCACACCCCGAAATTTATCAGAGCTGGCGTGACTGGACTGGTATCGTCATTGCACAGCGGAAGTAAATAAGCTAAGTCTTTTAGAAAATGAACGCCCACTAAGTACTCGACTCCACATGGTTCTCCTATTCCGACCGTGCCATGTCTTAGAAATGCAACCTGAGAAAGAACATGCGAGAAAAATCAACAAAAAGTTGAGCGAGTTCATATTTTGTTTGTAAAAGATTTGAAATAAATCTTTTGAGTTGTGAAAGGTTTGAGATAAATCTGTGGAATAACCGGTTTTGAAGTAGTATTGAGAAAATGAATTTAAAAACCATTTTCTTGCAAAGTTATATGGAAACGTTGTGTTTGTAACACGTTATGTTCATAAAACCATGTTTTTGTAATGTTCGTATAATCATCAATGCCCACCCTGACTTTGACCCGCATAATCCTATGCCTTAAATTTTGTATAAAACATGGTATTTAATTTGTATGAACAAGTATGTTTTGTAAGTATAAAGTTCCTGGTATGTAGCAAATAAGGGGACTTGTGATCACCAATGGTTTGCAAGGCCACTGATATATGTGAAGTGCAAATAGGGAGACTCAAACCTAGCAGATTTCGCCACGGCATTTGTATGTGGACAAAGTCACCCCAAGGTCCGTTTCTAGTTTGGCCTGGGGCTGGGCTCGCTACACCCATATAGATCTACCGCTCCTGTCCCTCGGTCCCGACATGAGGACTAATGGCCTCATATTGCTCCTACCCACTCACATGATCTAAGTAGTAAACCTCCTTACGCTAACCATACCGTGTATAAAATAAACCCCTGGTCACCCTGACCAGCCCGGTCACCCTGGCCGAATATCATTCACATTTCGAAAATAAGTATTTGTTTTTGTAAAAACCGGTATGTTTAGTATAAACCTTTCGTAAATCATTTGTGTTCCTCGAAATCCCTTCGTAATATGATTTAGAAATACGAGTTTTGCGTTAGTTCAAAACTTTGTATGTTTTTGCAAAACGTGCATGTCTTTCCACCCCGAAAACATTTACAAAAATGTAAAACCGTAAAAAGTGGGGTTATGAACTCACCTGAATATTCCTGTGCAAAGCTAGCTAAATACGACTTCGTGATGTCGTTTCCAGGACGAGACTCGCTAGCGTGCATTCTACAATATTCCTAACACGGAATATCTTATAAGTTTCTAAATAAACGCAGTATCTAAACTACGTGTCATCGAGCTCTACCGAATCGTTAATCGAACGATTCGACGGTAAGTTATTAACTTAATAGAAACGATTAAGTTATACGAGTTAAGTCTCGTTTAATGTCATTAGCAATTTAATAAGTCTTGAAAAAGACTTAGTTTTCAAGAGACTTAAAATGAATAAATATTTATATAAAAATATAAATATATCGTCGTAAGTGTGTTAGCCGTCTCGAGTAGTCGTACGTGTACAAAAAGATTATTTGTATGAAAATATCATATAACCAACTCGTATTATATATCGCGTTTCGTATGATCTTTGTCAAAATATACGTATGTGCCGTTTAGGCGTATATATGAAAAGTTGTAAAAGAATCGTCGAGTTGCTTATGAAAGTAAATACGATCTATATTTATTTTCATATAGAGAAGTCGTCTTGTTTGTCGTTTGAAAAATAAATATAATCTATATTTATTTTTATGAAATGATTTCGTTTTGTTCGACATTTGAAATAAATATATAAATTATATTTATTTTAGTAAAAGAATCGTCGAAAATGACATCCAAATCGTCGTTGTCGTGATGTTGTAAAGTGTTATCCGAAATGTTATACACTTGTATTTTACTTTATAAAAATCATTTGCAGTCGATCGGTTATGCTTCGTTTTATAATAAAACGTAATTATTTTACGGATTTTCTCGAAAAACGGGCAGAGTTTCCTCTATTTTTGGACGACCCGACAACACAAGTTGTCGCTTTTATTCTCAAAAATTCAACACAATTTAATCAAGATTCAACTATGTGCAAACTTGTCTAATATATGACGAATGTAATTTATAATTAGTCGGTTTCGAGAGCTCGTTATCACGTGATACGTTAAAAGTATAAAACACGAAATAGTAACGCCGTTAAAATCTTTACCACTTCTTCGAGTCGAAAGTCGAGCTGACCGAGTCAACTCGCTGAGTTGACTGAGTTTGACTCAGTTTGGCTGAGTTGGACCGGATCGAGCCGAAATGCACCGAGTTGAGCCGAGCCCGTCTCCGAAACCGCTGACTGAGCTGACTCGGTTGACCGAGTCAACCGAAACCGAAACTGAATCTGAGCCAAACCTGATCCACGATCGAACCGAAACCCGTTGACTGTTTTGTACCGGGAACCCGAACCGAGTTAACTCGGTCTAACCGAGTTAACTAGAACCAGAACCAAAACCCGTCTTGCTGAACCGGACCCTGTACAGACGTGAGTCTGACACGAACAAAACCACCAGCCGATTAAGAACATCATCATTTTCAACCAATCAGCAGCAATCACCATCATCAAAACCGACAGGAGACGAAAAAGATCGGGACTTACCGTGAACTTGCCGGATAATGTCAAGTACCGCCTGAATCGGGACAGGGACCGCCGGTTAAAATAACCGACCGCCGGATAATGGAGTCGACCACCGGTCCGCCGGTTCTTCCTTTCTTCCTCGGTCTCTCTCTTCTCCGACACACTCTCTCTCTCCACGCCGTTCTCTCTCTCTTCTCTGCTGGTCGCCGCCGCACCTCGCCGGAGCTCCGCCACTGGCTCCGCCCGGTTCCGCCTGATGTTCGCCGAGAGGGAGAGAGAGCAAATGTGAGGGTATGTGTGGTTTGTGTAATGTATTCTGATGCATACATCAGATGCATAGATCGAGAGTGAGAGGGTAATTGTGAGAGGGTGTTTGGCCTTGTCTGTGTTATGGTTTAAGTTTATTGAATATCTGATTGTGGAATGAGGAACAAGAAAGAAACAATGTTATTTATAAGCAGATTGGTTTATATTGTCTTGTATGTATTAAAATGATACCCAGGTCATATGTTTTAACCATTGGCCTAAAATCTCTTGGATAGATTTATTGAGATTTATGAGATCTTGCATGATTCTCTAAATCTGGTAGAGATTTACTAGGATTTTGTAGGGATTTAGTAGATCCCGATAAGATTTTGTAGGGATCTACACTTTATGCGTAGGTTTAGGCTTGTGGATTTTGGGCTTGGGCCCAGGGCCCACAAGCTCAATCCCCGTTTTCAAGTGGCCCATAATTCCTACGAGACCTGTTGTCAAATCCTGAATTCCGTTTAACGTCAAAAATTAAAATACACAAAAATACGGTCGGTAGTCGTTGTTTGCACGCCCGTTCGTCGATCACGGTAATAATCGCGAAAATTTGTATCGTTGCCGTCTTTAATCCGTTTTTCGATCCGGTTTCGACTGTAGTCACTAAAGTTTAACTACAAAACTAAAATATATCGTAAAAATTTAATATTTGTCGGCGTTGACAGTATCCTGTTCGGTTTCAATCCGTTGCCGTTTAACGTTTCACGGGTTTCTCTGTAAACCACCGTTCGCGCACTGTAAAGACGGATAGACGTTCCCAGGCACTCCAAAGGCCTAATTAAGTTAATTCGCGCTGTAAACACTAATTATTATCGCGTTAATTACTTGTTAATCACGTAATTAAGAGCCGTAAATTACGGGTTGTCACATTCTCCCCCTGTTACAGAAATTTCGTCCTCGAAATTTAGTCTATGTTATCTCCTCGGAATTGTGTTGTTCGCAGGTAAGTCCGAATAATAACCAAGTGAATGACCGTGTGATCGAAACAAGACTTATTCGAATCATGTGAATTCAAGGACATTCCTTCACAATAGGAATCCCAATGGTTTAAAAGAAATGTGTCTCAGTAATCGATGTCAAAGGAAACGAGACGTATAGGTGCAGTCACTAATGTGACTAAGTTAACAGGGATCCAACAGGAACTTCGACCAATCGAATTCCATATGAACGTTCACAATAAGTAACTGAGTTCTAGAAGCAATAACATCCACCGGATGAACTTAGAATCAACAATCTCAAATGTAATAGTTTGCATGAAACGTTCGATCGTGATCAGCGCAAGCTGCAAGTCATACCGACGCCGCAAGGTGTCGCAATGAATGAAACAATTTAATAATAGAGGTGATCGAACAAGTATCACCTGTGTTTTGCATAAAACGCTCAATCATAATTAGCACAAGCTACAAGTTTGTACTGACACCACAAGGTGTCGTAGTGATTTAAATAATTCAATAATAGCGGTGATCAAACAAATCCACCGTGTTTGAAGTCAAATGAAAGCGTAATAAAGTGGATCTGAAAGTTTGTTTCAAATGACATCATAGAATTTCCATTTGAATATGGAACATCAAAGAAATAATGTTTTCAATCAAAGATGAAGAAGCAATGGATATCGCAAAATTTTCGATCGATAATGAAAGAACCGTTAGTAGGTACACCAGAATATAAAAATGAATTTGTGTACCATTGTCTTAACACACTATTGTATTAAGACCGCTTTGATATAATAAATCGAAGTGGATTGGAAAACAATCAATAAATAAATATTTAGATCCGTGCATAAGATGCGTAAACGAGTTTAGCGCAAGCTTCAAATTAATGAAAATCACCATCACATGGCGTCGGAATCAACAAACAATTTAACGGAGTCGAATACCAAACAAGTTTACCACGACTCGTAACAAATGAAGTGTTCGTTAAAAATTGATTTGAATATGATGCTCCCAATACATCATATGGTGTCTCGAATCGAATAAGTGTAATGAGCAAGTTCAAACAATTGAGCTTGGTTTTAGCGCAATCCGACAATAGATATGCGTATCGATAAGAAAACTTTCGGCATGGTCACAACGAAAAACCATGTATGTAACTTGAAAAGAAATGACCGTGATACAATGACCATTAAGAGGAGTAGAGATACGAAAATCTACTCAGTAAGTGTGAAATTCGAAATTTCAATAAAGGAAATTTGAGGACTTTACCTGGGGTTTTGTGTGACGACAAATTGTTAAGTGACATTACCATGGAATGTCGAACATAGCGTATTCGTCATTAGTTAGGTAGGGGGGGGGGGGGGAAATGCGGAGATAATCGTCTTCTCCCTGACGTGATTTGTGTCGTTGCAGGATCGCGTGACAAGTTGTCGTTTCCTGATCGTTAGTTCTCCTGCTGACAGGGATCTAGCGTCGTCGTTAAATCTGCGTCATCGTTCCTTCTCAAAGGCCTCGCCTCGATAGTCGTATGTGACGCGCTTCAATCTCCGTTAATGTATAGCTTAAGTTTCACGTATACCTGTGCACTAGCGTTGTGTGCCGCGTAGAAGGTGATGTACCCCGACATCCGTTGGCGTAAAATTTGAGTTCTATCTATTCTCGTGCGCTAGCGTTTTGTTATGCGTAGGATGCCTGCTCGGGAAGTTAAAATATCATAGACAATATGGATAATAGTGTGTGCCCGAGTTAATATTCGCGGTTCCTACGTGATGACCTTTAATAAACAAACACATGTGCAAATAATCAATCATATAATCAAATAGTCCTCCTAGTCCCACTAGCCTCCCAGCCTCCCAGACTGAATCTCCTAGTCCCACTAGACAATTTTTCCTAGCCTCCTAGACTGACTCCCTAGTCCCACTAGACTATCCTCCCAGCCTCTCAGACTGAATCTCCTAGTCCCACTAGCCTCCCAGCCTCCCAGACTGACTCCCTAGTCCCACTAGATAATTTTTCCCAGCCTCCCAGACTGACTCCCTAGTCCCACTAGACTATCCTCCCAGCCTCTTAGACTGAATCTCCAAGTCCCACTAGCCTCCCAGCCTCCCAGACTGACTCCCTAGTCCCACTAGATAATTTTTTTTTCCCAGCCTCCCAGACTGACTCCCTAGTCCCACTAGACTATCCTCCCAGCCTCTCAGACCGAATCTCCTAGTCCCACTAGCCTCCCAGCCTCCCAGACTGACTCCCTAGTCCCACTAGACTATCCTCCCAGCCTCTCAGACTGAATTCCCTTTTCCGAAAGTCTTAAATGCATGTTTCCTAAACTCTCAGAGTGTTGTGCGCTGTATGTAATTGTTTCGTGTACCGTGTGTAAAACACAACTTTAGCGTATGTTTGAAAACAAAATTTTGACTGTTTGCTTTTCGGCAACGGTTGGAGACCATATTCGAGTACTAGGCGTTCTGTATGTATTCAACGTCTTGATAGTCTAAGTCCCAGAGAAAAGTGAGGTTAGAGCCTAGGTATTCCTACAGAAAACCTTATTCGCTGTAACCTATAGCTCTGATACCAATCTGTCACACCCCGAAATTTATCAGAGCTGGCGTGACTGGACTGGTATCGTCATTGCACAGCGGAAGCAAATAAGCTAAGTCTTTTAGAAAATGAACGCCCACTAAGTACTCGACTCCACATGGTTCTCCTATTCCGACCGTGCCATGTCTTAGAAATGCAACCTGAGAAAGAACATGCGAGAAAAATCAACAAAAAGTTGAGCGAGTTCATATTTTGTTTGTAAAAGATTTGAAATAAATCTTTTGAGTTGTGAAAGGTTTGAGATAAATCTGTGGAATAACCGGTTTTGAAGTAGTATTGAGAAAATGAATTTAAAAACCATTTTCTTGCAAAGTTATATGGAAACGTTGTGTTTGTAACACGTTATGTTCATAAAACCATGTTTTTGTAATGTTCGTATAATCATCAATGCCCACCCTGACTTTGACCCGCATAATCCTATGCCTTAAATTTTGTATAAAACATGGTATTTAATTTGTATGAACAAGTATGTTTCGTAAGTATAAAGTTCCTGGTATGTAGCAAATAAGGGGACTTGTGATCACCAATGGTTTGCAAGGCCACTGATATATGTGAAGTGCAAATAGGGAGACTCAAACCTAGCAGATTTCGCCACGGCATTTGTATGTGGACAAAGTCACCCCAAGGTCCGTTTCTAGTTTGGCCTGGGGCTGGGCTCGCTACACCCAGATAGATCTACCGCTCCTGTCCCTCGGTCCCGACATGAGGACTAATGGCCTCATATTGCTCCTACCCACTCACATGATCTAAGTAGTAAACCTCCTTACGCTAACCATACCGTGTATAAAATAAACCCCTGGTCACCCTGACCAGCCCGGTCACCCTGGCCGAATATCATTCACATTTCGAAAATAAGTATTTGTTTTTGTAAAAACCGGTATGTTTAGTATAAACCTTTCGTAAATCATTTGTGTTCCTCGAAATCCCTCCGTAATATGATTTAGAAATACGAGTTTTGCGTTAGTTCAAAACTTTGTATGTTTTTGCAAAACGTGCATGTCTTTCCACCCCGAAAACATTTACAAAAATGTAAAACCGTAAAAAGTGGGGTTATGAACTCACCTGAATATTCCTGTGCAAAGCTAGCTAAATACGACTTCGTGATGTCGTTTCCAAGACGAGACTCGCTAGCGTGCATTCTACAATATTCCTAACACGGAATATCTTATAAGTTTCTAAATAAACGCAGTATCTAAACTACGTGTCATCGAGCTCTACCGAATCGTTAATCGAACGATTCGACGGTAAGTTATTAACTTAATAGAAACGATTAAGTTATACGAGTTAAGTCTCGTTTAATGTCATTAGCAATTTAATAAGTCTTGAAAAAGACTTAGTTTCCAAGAGACTTAAAATGAATAAATATTTATATAAAAATATAAATATATCGTCGTAAGTGTGTTAGCCGTCTCGAGTAGTCGTACGTGTACAAAAAGATTATTTGTATGAAAATATCATATAACCAACTCGTATTATATATCGCGTTTCGTATGATCTTTGTCAAAATATACGTATGTGCCGTTTAGGCGTATATATGAAAAGTTGTAAAGGAATCGTCGAGTTGCTTATGAAAGTAAATACGATCTATATTTATTTTCATATAGAGAAGTCGTCTTGTTTGTCGTTTGAAAAATAAATATAATCTATATTTATTTTTATGAAATGATTTCGTTTTGTTCGACATTTGAAATAAATATATAAATTATATTTATTTTAGTAAAAGAATCGTCGAAAATGACATCCAAATCGTCGTTGTCGTGATGTTGTAAAGTGTTATCCGAAATGTTATACACTTGTATTTTACTTTATAAAAATCATTTGCAGTCGATCGGTTATGCTTCGTTTTATAATAAAACGTAATTATTTTACGGATTTTCTCGAAAAACGGGCAGAGTTTCCTCTATTTTTGGACGACCCGACAACACAAGTTGTCGCTTTTATTCTCAATAATTCAACACAATTTAATCAAGATTCAACTATGTGCAAACTTGTCTAATATATGACGAATGTAATTTATAATTAGTCGGTTTCGAGAGCTCGTTATCACGTGATACGTTAAAAGTATAAAACACGAAATAGTAACGCCGTTAAAATCTTTACCACTTCTTCGAGTCGAAAGTCGAGCTGACCGAGTCAACTCGCTGAGTTGACTGAGTTTGACTCAGTTTGGCTGAGTTGGACCGGATCGAGCCGAAATGCACCGAGTTGAGCCGAACCCGTCTCCGAAACCGCTGACTGAGCTGACTCGGTTGACCGAGTCAACCGAAACCGAAACTGAATCTGAGCCAAACCTGATCCACGACCGAACCGAAACCCGTTGACTGTCTTGTACCGGGAACCCGAACCGAGTTAACTCGGTCTAACCGAGTTAACTAGAACCAGAACCAAAACCCGTCTTGCTGAACCGGACCCTGTACAGACGTGAGTCTGACACGAACAAAACCACCAGCCGATTAAGAACATCATCATTTTCAACCAATCAGCAGCAATCACCATCATCAAAACCGACAGGAGACGAAAAAGATCGGGACTTACCGTGAACTTGCCGGATAATGTCAAGTACCGCCTGAATCGGGACAGGGACCGCCGGTTAAAATAACCGACCGCCGGATAATGGAGTCGACCACCGGTCCGCCGGTTCTTCCTTTCTTCCTCGGTCTCTCTCTTCTCCGACACACTCTCTCTCTCCACGCCGTTCTCTCTCTCTTCTCTGCTGGTCGCCGCCGCACCTCGCCGGAGCTCCGCCACTGGCTCCGCCCGGTTCCGCCTGATGTTCGCCGAGAGGGAGAGAGAGCAAATGTGAGGGTATGTGTGGTTTGTGTAATGTATTCTGATGCATACATCAGATGCATAGATCGAGAGTGAGAGGGTAATTGTGAGAGGGTGTTTGGCCTTGTCTGTGTTATGGTTTAAGTTTATTGAATATCTGATTGTGGAATGAGGAACAAGAAAGAAACAATGTTATTTATAAGCAGATTGGTTTATATTGTCTTGTATGTATTAAAATGATACCCAGGTCATATGTTTTAACCATTGGCCTAAAATCTCTTGGATAGATTTATTGAGATTTATGAGATCTTGCATGATTCTCTAAATCTGGTAGAGATTTACTAGGATTTTGTAGGGATTTAGTAGATCCCGATAAGATTTTGTAGGGATCTACACTTTATGCGTAGGTTTAGGCTTGTGGATTTTGGGCTTGGGCCCAGGGCCCACAAGCTCAATCCCCGTTTTCAAGTGGCCCATAATTCCTACGAGACCTGTTGTCAAATCCTGAATTCCGTTTAACGTCAAAAATTAAAATACACAAAAATACGGTCGGTAGTCGTTGTTTGCACGCCCGTTCGTCGATCACGGTAATAATCGCGAAAATTTGTATCGTTGCCGTCTTTAATCCGTTTTTCGATCCGGTTTCGACTGTAGTCACTAAAGTTTAACTACAAAACTAAAATATATCGTAAAAATTTAATATTTGTCGGCGTTGACAGTATCCTGTCCGGTTTCAATCCGTTGCCGTTTAACGTTTCACGGGTTTCTCTGTAAACCACCGTTCGCGCACTGTAAAGACGGATAGACGTTCCCAGGCACTCCAAAGGCCTAAGTAAGTTAATTCGCGCTGTAAACACTAATTATTATCGCGTTAATTACTTGTTAATCACGTAATTAAGAGCCGTAAATTACGGGTTGTCACACTTGTCAACCCTAATAGCGCTATCAACTAATGACCCGTTCGCCATTGGCCCGGCGATTAAGTCGATATAAAAATGAGGGACTTCATGATAGAGTTTTGTCTAGTAAGTTATATGTTGTCGTCCTTCCCAACCGAGGACGGAGGTACGTACTCTACCCAACCGAGAATACGCAGGTTAAATGTAGTCGTCCTTCCCAACCGAGGACGGAGGTACATATTCTGTTAGATGTGAATATGTAGGTTTCGTTTTAGCTTCTTAACCCATTCCCAACCCACCAGGAATCCCATGCCTTATAAAAGTGTGAACTCACCTCGGTTTGCTCGGTAAGATTAAAGTATGTGTTCACAGTTTGATCAATCCAATCCTAATATGGTTCCAATGCCAGTCAGTTACTTTACACACATAAATCACATATCTTTATTATGCAAGTAATGAACAAGCTTGGCACATAATATCACACCAGTTATAACGCATATTCGGGTCATACGTATTTTCCACATTACGGGTTCATTCATCATAATGACGCACATAACATACAAGTAATGACATTCTTCAACCCGTACACCAGTTTAATCAGTGAGCATACTATATAAGAATTCATTAATCAAGTTCGGCTCGATAAACCTATGGTCCAAACTACTATCGGCCCGAAGGAAATAAGTCTTATCCAATGTATCCGGCCCAACAAACAATGCCAACACTTGGGCTGCTCGGCCCGAGTCCAGCCCAAGCATCTAACCCGCCTCGGCCCACTACACAAACATGTATGTTTCATCATTGTTAACTAGGCCCATATACATTAAAACTTCGGCCCACTAATGCATTCCAATTAAAAGTTGCAGCCCATTTAATCAGTGATTTAACAACATTGTGTGGCCCAGATTTACTAGACTAAATTAAATATGTGTGTTCAACAATTGTGTGCGGCCCATTTAATAACAAAAAAACAATCCACAATCTTATTTATCATTTATAGGTTACATAGGGTATTAAGCAATCAATTCAATCAATTCATCATTCAATAAAGGCATATGTAAATCTAACAGATAATCATGAGTGGCATATTACAATTCATTATATAAACATCCTTATCATGTACCAACAATATAATCAAACAACAATCATGTTTCATGGCCGATTACATTCATGTCTTGCTGGCAACCTCTTGTCAAGGTATAGACATTAATTCAGCCGATTACCACATATTAAAGAGTCATTCATGTTCAAACAGCTTGCAAGTGATACCCTAATTCAAGCCTAAGTCATCGTATCCCATGACTATTCTCATAACAAATTTCATAACTACATAACTAATCACCAAGAAACCCATTATCTTGCAATTAACTAACACACATGACATTAAATACAACATAATCAGTCATAACCATCAATACAATTATGCATGCATGATAAAAGGACTCGATTCAAAATATAAAGAGGTTACACTAACCGAACGAGTCAAGGTACTAGATGAACACAACGTATAGCTTCACGAGGGGGGTGCGTCCACTGTTAATCACCGAAGACAGATGGATAGATAGAGGATATGCTAGGGTTTGAGTGAAGTTGTGTTATCATGTTTACGTGACTTGTGTATGTATATATGCTAACCCCTAGCCGGCCCCAATCTAAAGATCTACTTGGGCTTTACAGGCCCAATCATGAATATGGCACACACATATGTTCGGTTCTCAAACTTGTGCTCGATGTAGTTCACAGAGTCATAATAAAATAGAACAACGGCTGCCGAGCCCACTTGGGTTTTTATTTCATGTTTAGGCTCCTAAGATACTGGGACGAGGATGTTTAAGAGTCCAAACGTGTGCGCGGTCCAACACCCTCGCGGCCCAATGGCAATGTCAAACACATATAATAGTCCAAACTACCCACACAGCCGCACAGGATTACATTTACGTGTAACAAGCTTAACACATTCATGAACGTGGACAAAAAATAATAAAGGTCAGAATTACGAAACTAACCTTGGAAGTTCGGGTTGTCACATCATCCCCAACTTGAAAGAAATTTCGTCCCGAAATTTGACAAGTAAGCACATAAGAGTGAAGCGATAGAAACTCTAATTAAACTATATGTAATACTACACAAATAATAATCAAGCATTACACACCATCACTAAGCATCCAGATAACTACACCACGTAAAACATGATTGCGAAATCAGTTGGGTGCCGCATCATCCCCAACTTGAAAGGGAATTTCATCCCGAAATTCGCCAATGATATCAAAAGTTGATTCCACTGTTTGAACAATCGAGGATAACAGAGCTTCACCTAATCTTTGCGTTCTCACTGGAACTTCGGTCCACGTCATGAGTTCCAACAAACTCTCACGATTGAAATTCGACTGTGTTAACAGTGGGTTCCTCAACAAGGGTATCACAAGTGTTGCGTCGAACAGACGCTTCATTAGGTTCAAGACATAAATGACATCGTGTACGTTACCTAATTCATCAGGTAACTCAAGTTCATGAGCCATATCATCAATCAGTTCCAGAATTCAAATGTTCTAGTGTACCGCAAACTAAGCTGGCTACGTTTCCCATAGCGTAGCGCACCCTCCCACGGTGAGACTTTTGATTATGATACGTTCGCCCACAGCGAACTCCCAGTGTTTCCTAAGGTTAACAGCTTCCCAAGGGTGTCACACCCTGGCTTTTGCGGAAGCGTGGTTTATTTTGGTGTGACTTCTTAATACCATAGCAACAATCATAACAATGCTATAAGAAAATAAAACACAAGATGTTCATCCATTCATTAAGTTTAATAATACCACAACATCATTGTTTTGAAAATGTCGACACCTAAGATAAGTTACAAACCATACTTGTTTTAAACGTGTTCATAAGACACAACAAAAGACTTTAAATAAAACGTGGTTTAAAGACATGTAACCCATCCAGGTAAGGGTTACACCTCCTAAACCTATTACCCTGGATGACATCTTTTATTCAACACAACTAGACATATGCATACCCCGCCAGATCCGCTAGTTTCCTGAAATACAAGTAGTTTGAAAAATCAACAAAAAGTTGAGCGAGTTCATGTGTAAGTGAGTATGTATAAACCTTTGTAATGTGTTTGTATGTATGAAAGTCCCTGGTATGTAGCAATTAAGGAAAAAGAGATCACCAATGGGTTGCAAAGCCACTGGTATGTGTGAAACGGTGCAGGAAGTACTCAAACCTAGCAAATTTGTACCGGGCCTCTGGCTGTAAGACACAGTCACCACTATGGGCCGCCCCGGCCTTATGGGTATGGGCTCGCTACACCCAAATAGATCTATCACTCATGTCCCTCGGTCCTAACAATGAGGATTAATGGCCTTAAGTGTTGTACCCACCTTTCACATGATCTAAGTAGTAAACCCTCCTTAAGCTAACCATACCATGTATAAAAGCGTCTGTAATAATTGTAACATGTATTCCACCCCCGAAGTATAAAACTGAAAACAGTTAAGAGAAAAGGGAGACATGAACTCACTGTAGTGCGTCTCCTGATTCGTATCGTCAACTCAAACTTGGTCCGCTACGCGACAACCTACAACGTACTATTGTCTATTAGACGAACGGGCCGTGCCTTGCTTTTGTATTTACAGGTTTGAGTTACGTTACTTTGATATTATTCCAAGTTGTAACTTCTTGTTAAAATAATAATAATTATTTTAACTTAAGTTTTGTTTTTAGGGTTTAGGAATAATAGTTAGGCAACTATTTCGTATCCATACTTCTCAAGTATTTTATATGCGCATTTCCTTCCCAAGGATGGGGT
This sequence comes from Helianthus tuberosus, assembly GCA_030545235.1. Classification (NCBI taxonomy): domain Eukaryota; kingdom Viridiplantae; phylum Streptophyta; class Magnoliopsida; order Asterales; family Asteraceae; genus Helianthus; species Helianthus tuberosus. Next base: position 154,576,461 of record CM060393.1, read on the forward strand.
ATTTATACATGTCTATTTGTAGTTTCAAAAAAATATATTTTAAGTCCCACTTAGAAAAATATATTTAACTCATTTGTCCAAAAATAACGTATTTCCCAAAATATATGTATTTTTCCCATGGTATTTTTTAAGTTATATTATTTTACCCTAAAATAATATAACTAGTTCACAAAATATATACAAATATTCGCACAAGTGTCTTAGTGTAAAACATATATTCTAAATATATATTTATCCGTTTTTATTTATAAAATCGTCCTCCGATACTTTGTATTTTTGTGACAAAACCATGGCGAAGTTTATATTCGAACACAAGTTGGAATTTTAGAAAATTTCGCCAGAGTTTCCTTTGTAAACGGAGATGTCCAAGCTTATTAGCATATCATTTTCTTTTCAAAAATTCATTCAATCAATCAACAACAAATTATTAAACAACATTACACTATCCAAGTGCAAAAACAATGCACTTTACATAATAACATGAACTTGGTTTTTCATAAAAACGCGTAGTAACTTAGTGGGGGGTTTAGTGGGTTTAGTTACCCTCCAAAGTGTGTTTACTTTTATTAAAACCTCATTCTTAAAGATTTTAAGTTTTTACAACTTGTAAACTAGTTTTGCAAGAATGTGTATTTGTTGGATCTTCTTACTTTTAAAAGTATTTCCACACTTATCTTGTTACTAAAATTAGTGTATGTTCAATAAAAATCATAATCTTTCAAAACCATCTTTTTAAACTTAGTTTCCTTGGAAAATCATTCACAAGCGTTAGACTTACAAGATTACTAGTTCACTTTGTTTGTTATTTTACAAGAAAAACATTTTTCTTTCAAGTCCATGTTTAGTTCTAAAAGATGATTATTTCTTGTAACACATAACCACCTCTCATCTTGTTAGACCATGTTTTTAATCATGATCTAACAAGTTTACTATGATGATCATTCATCATATCACCAAGAAATCATCAAATAATCATTACATATTCAAAACAACTTTATATCATCAAGATTTCATCATCAAGTTAGCTTATGTTCAAGACTTATCTTTATGATTTTTAGTGTTCTTGAGTTTTCTTCATAATTTAACTGTTAACCACCATAAACAAGAAGTAAATGAGGATTCAAGAGACTTACTACTAGCTTTTAAGCTAGGGAAGATCAAGAGTAGAAATGAGGTGGTTAATAGCAAACGAAGAAGATCCTTGATGATCCGAAAGCTCCTAGCTCCTTTGTATGGTCTTTATCACCCTTGTATGCAAGTAAAATGGAAGAAGGAACTTGAATGATGATGATGGTGGTGGTTCTTGGGGTCGGCCAAAACAAAGAAAGAAGGAGAGAAGGAATTTTGTTGAGTTGTTGTGAAGATGGTAAGGATGAGGGACTTGTGGTTATATACTAAACCTTTCCAACATCTAATTAACCATTAGATATAATGTTCCTTAAGTACATAGCAAACCCATTAAACAAATCAAGAAAATCAAGGGTGGGGTACCACCCTTGTAACCGTAAGGTGGGGGGGTCTAGTTGGGTTCAACTAAATTAGTTAATGTTCTTGATTGAAATCCAAGGTTAAGTTAGTGTTTTATGTGTGTTATGTAATATATAGTGTGTTAGGGTGTTCGGGGACCATAACTAGCTTAGAAAAATAAAAACAATGCTTCTAGCATTATTTTGGTGTTCCGGGTAATGTCCGGTTGTTCGGTTTGATACTGTTCCGTTAAAGTGCTAAGTTATGTCGTAAAGTGTCCTTTATGTAACTTTTAGTGACACTTTCAATTCCCGACACTTAGGAAAGTATACAGGACCATTTTGCCATATTTTTGCATGTGACTAGCATGATTAAATGCTGAATTTTGTTATTAAGTGCAGAATTCTGCACTAACTATCACCTAGTGACGCAGTCTTATGGTCCTTACTTCCCTACAATCCCTACTAGTGTAGTACCCTGTTTCCGGCTCATACTGGGCCTCAATATATTGTCTGTCTATGTGCTGGCATTGTCAGTATGTTTCTGAGTTATCCGCTCACTGTGCTAACTGTGCTTTGTGCATCAAGTTTGTCACTAAAGTTTGTGTGTAATAAATGGAGTGACAGTATGAAATGTGATGCATATGTATGTATGATACAAAAATCATAAAGCAGTTTATTCAGCAGTTGAAATCAAGCACAGTCATTTAGCACCAATTTAATATTAATTAATTGTACGGATACCTGAAATTTTGAGGGTTGTCACATTCTCCCCCTGTTAGAGAAATTTCGTCCCAAAATTTTAGCTCTGCTACTAGATGCAGGGGTCTTGGGGAATAAATGTGGGTACTTAGCTTTCATACGATCCTCATGCTCCCACGTGAATTCTGGGCCGTGACGTGCATTCCATCGAACTTTGACGAGTTTGACACTACTCCGGCGTGTCTTGTTAACCTTCCAATCCGTAACTTCAACGAGCTTTTCAGTAAAGTGGAGTGTGTCATCGATATGAACTTCGTCAGCAGGAATGACTACTGTTTCTTGAGTTGGACTCTTTTTTCAAATTAGATACATGAAATGTATCATGAACGCCATTCAGTTCAGCAGGTAAGTCCAATTTGTATGCTACGAGCCCAATCCCTTGCAGGATTCTGAATGGGCCAATGTAACGCGGATTCAACTTCCCATGCTTCCCAAAGCGTGCCACACCCTTCCAGGGTGAAACCTTCAATAAAACCATGTCTCCCACCTCAAATTCCAGGGGTTTCCTTCTTAGGTCTGCATAACTCTTTTGTCGATCACGAGCCACTTTGATGCGCTCTCGGATCTGTGCAATCTTGTCTGTTGTTTCCTGGACCAATTCCAGACCAACTAGTTATCTATCACTCGCATCAGCCCAACAAATCGGTGATCGACATTTGCGTCCATAGAGAGCTTCGAACGGTGCAGCTTGAATATTTGCATGGTAACTGTTATTGTATGAAAATTCAACCAATGGTAGGTGAGTGTCCCAACTCCCACCTAAATCCATTACGCAAGCTCACAACATGTCTTCCAACGTTTGAATCGTTCGTTCGCTCTGTCCATCTGTCTGCGGATGAAACGCAGTACTCAGATTCAACTGAGAACCAAATGCTTCTTGGAAGGATTGCCAAATCCTTGACACGAATCTTCCGTCTCTATCAGAGATGATTGAGAGAGGCACTCCATGTCGTGCAATAATCTCCCTCATGTATATTTCAGCAAGTTTACTCATGTTGTCTTTTTCCTTGATTGGAAAAAAGTGCGCAGACTTCGTTAGACGGTCTACTATTACCCAAATTGTATCATGGCCCTTGGGCTTCCTTGGAACTTTTGTTATAAAATCCATGGAAATCTGTTCCCATTTCCATTGGGGTATTTCAAGTTGTTACAAGAGACCTGAAGGCATTTGGTATTCAACCTTTACCTTGGCGCAAGTTAAACATTTGCCAACATATACCGCAACATTGCCTTTCATTTTTGGCCACCAATAGAAATCCTTTAAATCTTGGTACATCTTATCTGCTCCTGGATGAATCGAGTACCGTGACTTGCGAGCTTCGTCAAAAATAACATTTCTCAAACCACCAAACAAAGGAACCCAAATTCGTTTCATGAAGCACAAAGTTCCTTCCCCGTTTGGTACCAATTGCTTCTCCATCACACGGAGATACTCATTCTCAACATTCCATTCCTTGAGAGCTTCTCTCTGCGTGGCACGAATGCGCAACGAGAGATCCGTCTGAATAATCATTTCCAAAGCCCTTACCCTTATGGGCTTGATCCTTACTTTAGACTTAGGGCGTCGGCGACCACTTTCGCCTTCCCCGGGTGATACTTGATCTCACAATCATAATCGTTCAATATTTCTACCTAGCGTCTTTGCCTCATGTTAAGCTCTTTTTTATCAAATATGTGCTGCAGGCTCTTGTGATCAGTGAAGATTGTACATCGCGTGCCGTATAAGTAATGTCACCAGATTTTCAATGCAAACACCACCGTGCCCAATTCCAAATCATGCGTGGTGTAATTTTTCTCGTGGACTTTCAACTGGCGAGAAGCGTATGCTATAACCTTTTGTCGCTGCATTAATACGCAACTTAAACCCTGACGCGAGGCATCGCAATATACCACAAAGTCGTCTGTTCCTTGGGGTAGAGATAAAATTGGTGTGTCACAAAGTTTGTTTTTCAACAATTGGAATGCTTCTTCTTGTTTGTCTCCCCAATCAAACTTCTTGTCTTTTTGTGTGAGAGTGGTTAAAGGTTGAGCGATTTTCAAGAAATCCTCAATGAATCTGCGGTAATAACCAGCCAACCCTAGAAACTGTCGGATCTTGGTTGGTGTCTTAGGAGTCTCCCAGTTCTTGATCGCCTCGATCTTTGTGGGATCCACATGAATTCCATTTCCGTTAACCACGTGACCATGAAACTGAACTTCACGCAGCCAGAACTCGCACTTCGAGAACTTTGCGTATAACTTTTCCTTCTTCAGCAGCTCTAGAATAGCCGTTAGATGTTGTTCGTGCTCTTCTTTTGTCTTTGAGTAGATCAGAATATCATCAATAAACACGATCACAAACTTATCCAGGTACGGCTTGCAGACTCTGTTCATCAGATCCATAAACACTGCTGGGGCATTTGTCAAACCAAACGGCATAACCAGGAACTCGTAATGCCCATAGCGAGTCCTAAAAGCAGTCTTGGGAATACTTTCCTCTTGAATCCTCAACTGGTGGTAACCTGATCGTAGATCGATCTTTGAGTAGAAACTTGAACCTTGTAATTGATCGAACAGGTCATCAATTCGTGGCAAAGGATATCTATTCTTGATTGTCAACTTGTTTAGCTCCCGGTAGTCGATACACATGCGAAAACTACCATCCTTCTTTTTGACGAACAAAATTGGAGCTCCCCAAGGCGAGAAGCTTGGTCTGATAAATCCCTTGTCTAGCAACTCCTGAAGTTGCGTCGACAACTCCTGCATTTCTGACGGAGCAAGTCGATAAGGTGCCTTGGCTACAGGCACGGAGCCTGGAACTAAGTTAACATGAAACTCGACTTGCCTTTGTGGCGGAAATCCTGGTAAGTCTTCTGGGAAGACTTCAGGATACTCCTTTACGACTGAAATATCTTCTAGCTTCGGCTCAGCTGCTTCTTTATCGACGATGTGTGCCAAGAAGGCAACGCATCCTTTCTGTAAACACTTTCGAGCTTTCAAACAGCTAATGATCCTCAGAGGCGTATCGCGCTTCTCTCCATGTACCACAATTGTTTCTCCATCCGCCAATGGGATGCGAATGGTCTTCTCGTGACATACAATTTCGGCTTTGTTACTTGACAACCAATCCATCCCTACTACCACATCGAAGCTTCCTAACTCTACTGGCAGTAGGTCCAGTGTAAACTCGTGTTCTCCCAGCTCTATTATGCAACCTCTGACAACTTCATTCATTTCAACTAGCTTTCCATTAGCCAGTTCAATTGAGTACGGAATGTGTAATTTACTAGTAGTTAACCCAAGCATTTTCTTAAATTCTAGCGATACAAAACTATAGTCGGCACCAGTGTCAAATAGTATAGATGCAAAGCGTTGATTAATAGGGAACGTACCAGTAACAACATTCGGGTCCTGGCGTGCTTCCCTTGCTCCAATGTTGAATACCCTTCCATGAGCTTGATTGAGTTTTGGGCATTCGCGCTTGACGTGCCCGATGTCTACACAGTTAAAACATCCCGGTCCTAGACCGTTACCATTACCACCTTGAGCATTGTTTGCTCCCCGGTTCCCAGCTTGGTTCCCAACATTCCCACGATTACCATTTCCGCCGCTGCGGTTCCCATTTCCGTTACCACCGCGATTGTTGTTACCAAAACCCCTTTGACCATTGTTACCACGACCAGCACCAGTACCAACCCAGCATGTATTCTTCGAATGGCCCTCCTTCCCGCAAGACTCGCATTTCCTTAACCTGCACTGACCAGAATGATAGTACAGGCATATGTCACATTGTTTGCTCCCCGGTTCCCAGCTTGGTTCCCAACATTCCCACGATTACCATTTCCGCCGCTGCGGTTCCCATTTCCGTTACCACCGCGATTGTTGTTACCAAAACCCCTTTGACCATTGTTACCACGACCAGCACCAGTACCAACCCAGCATGTATTCTTTGAATGGCCCTCCTTCCCGTAAGACTCGCATTTCCTTAACCTGTACTGACCAGAATGATGGTACAGGCATATGTCACATTTGGGCAAAGCGCCCATGTATCCCTTTCCCTTGACTTCAGCACCAGTTTTAGCTTCAACTGGTAGGTTCACCTCCTTGTTCCTGCTGGTGCTGCTAGTGCCCTTTTTAAAGTTGGAGAACTTTCTTTTGTTCTCGCCAGATGACTCCACATGAGTCTCCTTCTTTTTCTGATCAGCATTTGAAAACTTGTTTAGCTTGATGGCTTCTTCAGTTAAGGACACGCTCAGGTCGATGGCTTCAGTAATGGTTGCAGGCTTTGAAGAGGTTACCATGCTCATAATCTGGGGAGCCAACCCCCAGATGAAATGCTCCACGCGTTTGAATTTAGGCGTAACCATGTAAGGTACCACATGGGACAAATCATGAAACCTCTGAACATACTCGGCGATCTTTGGGCCGTCCATCTTTAGGTGCCAAAATTCCGTTTCCAGCTTTTGTATTTCGGCCCGTGAACAATATTTCTTCCTCATGAGCTCCTTTAGCTCAGTCCACGTCAATGCATATGCCGCCGCTTCTCCCAAGGTCTGTACTTGCAAATTCCGCCATGATAAAGCACCATCAAGAAAGAGCCCTGAGATGTATGTAACTTGCTGTTCAAGGGCACACTTGCTCATCCTTAAAATAGAATCCGTCTTTTCTGCCCATCTGACAAATGCAACAGTGCCTCCAGTGCCGTCGTAGTTTAAGGGCTTACAGTCAAGAAATTGTTTGTAGGTGCAGCCTGTACAGGCGATAACATTTACAGAAGGTGTTAGCGGATGTGTAAGAAATATCCAAATGTGTCATAATGTGTCTCAAGGGACTTGGATATTACCATTGGGTGGGTAGTTGTTGTTGTTTGAGGTATTCCTGCTGGTTTCTGCGCGGGAGGCCTCATACTATGCTATCGCTGAGGCAATCCGCTCCTGGAGTTCCGCCTCAGTAGTAGGCAGGCGTGTGTCTCGTTGTTGAGGCATCTTCTAAAAGATGATCATATTGGTCAGGTCATAGTAAGTATAGTAAATATGCATATATAATAACATCCACCAACCTCATAACACATAACATCCCATGTTATAATATAAAGCAAATAATTCAACAAAGCATGTAGTGAGAATGTTGCCATTGAGCTTTCATTAATCATGACCACAATATAGTTTTACATGTTTCACAGTACATCATACATCAAAATAAGATCATAGGGTTACATCACCCCAAAATACAAGTCAGTCTACACAAATCATATACAAAAATGTGGTCTTCCAAAAGTTTTCATATGTTGGCCCAATTGCGACTCTCTCACCAAAACAATCTACCTGCATCAAACCAAAATATAGCTACGCTGATGGCGGAGGAGAAGGAGGAGGGAAGAAAATCAAACGGCGCAAGCACACCCAATCCTCCTCAAGTGCATGGATAACACGCAGCAAGTAAGCAATCTGCTGCTCAGGAGTGAGGAAGCGAACATTAGAATCAGGGGGTAGTGGAAGAGGAGCTGGTGGTGTAGCAAAAGGAGACTGACAATGACAAGGACACGGAGTCCTCTCCAGCTCCTGAACTCGATGGCTCAAAGCATCCTGCTGTAACTGCAGGGATATAAGTATGTCATATGTGGTATATCCAACATGGTAAGGATGATATGGGTCTGACAGAGGCATAACATTGGGCGAAGACCACATGAATGGCCCGCCCAAAGGTGCAAAAGGTGATGTAGGGCGAGGAAACTGAGACATGAATGGAACAGCTGACGACATAGGTGGGACAAAAGCAGGCTGCTGCCTCGAAGATCCCTCCCCAGGACGAGGTGGAGGAATGTCCTGGAGAAAAGTGATAGGAAGGTCGGTGCGATGGATATCTGGCACATGAGGAAAATGAGGGGTAACATCAATCGGTGCAGAGATGGGTGCATGAGGGGGAGTGACTGGTCTAACATGTGGGGGATAATCGTCATCATCAACCCACCCATTACGGGTGTCGGCGTATTTGGGATCCACATGCGTGGCAAATGGTGCATGGTTAACTAACACATGTGCCTGGTCGGGCAGTGGTGCAACAACAACAGGAACATCCACCACTGGTGGGGCAATGAAGGGAATATCAACAATGGGTGGTGCAATGGCTGGAGCACCCACAACAGGTGGTGCAACAACAGGAGCATCATCAGGAACAAGGTCGTGCACAGGTACAGGGTCATGAGCAATAACATGTCACACCCTGCTAGTAGCGGAAGCGTATTGTGTGCGATGTAAGAAAGGTAATCATTGCATCCAAATGTATTAACAACATGAACCAACAACGATGCCATAGATGTATAGTTTTCAACAAAAGATTACAAGTTTTTAACATAGTTTCCAAGTTCAACAACGTTTGACTTAGCATAGTTCTAAGTTATTTTACATATAACAAAAGATAGTTTTTGACACAACACATAGTGAGGTTTTGTCCCCTATATACCCATACGAAGTTGGGATATAGAAGACAAACCCTCCCAAAAGTGGCCATCGTTGTCATTTGTTTTCCCGAATCCCATAGTGAATCACCGGCTCAAGACCTGTTTCCTGAAATACATGTAGTTTTAAAAAGTCAACAAAAAGTTGAGCGAGTTCATGCAGTATTTGATATCATATGAAATCTAGTACTTGATATCTTGTAATCATGGTATGTTCTGATTAAAATCATGGAGTCTGTTAAAGATCTATCAGTGGGTAGCGAGCCCCCTGACATAATGCGCCATAAGCAAAATAACCAAACCGAGAACACTTTGTCCACATTGGGATCACAAAAGCACTCCACGGTTAACAACTAGGAGTGGGGCGTGCCTCAAGCCCAATAAATCTACACCTTTTGCACCTTGGTCACAACGTGATTAATGGTTATAAATGTAGATTCCCTACTTATGCACATTGATCATGCCTCCTACTCCGTAACTAACATACCAATAGTTTTAGCATGTATTTCCCCTCGATGTTTTTGAAAACAAAACATTGAAAATAGTGAAAGGAGGGACATGAACTCACAAGTTTGCGTTCCGTGAAATATGATATCAAGGTAAGCGTCCGTACGTGTCAATAACCTACATGTGTACTAATCTCGTTAGACACTAGGTCTTTCGGACCTCGTACAAGTTGTTCATCTTGAATTCTTTATTATGTTTTCGCTTGTCATCATTATTATTAGGCCTAGCCCTAGCTTTCTTGTTATTGGGCCTAGCCCTAGTTTTCTTGTTATTGGGCCTAGCCCTAGTTTTCTTGTGATTGGGCCTAGCCCTAGTTTTCTTGTTATTGGGCCTAGCCCTAGTTTTCTTGTTATCGGGCCTAGCCCGAGTTTTCTAGTGATTGGGCCTAGCCCTAGTTTTCTTGTTATTGGGTCTAGCCCTAGTTTTCTTGTTATCGGGCCTAGCCCTAGTTTTCTAGTGAGTCCATTAAATATATTCTTGACATTTTTACCAAAAATTCACCAAGCATGTAACTTAATAAGTTCGTTTTTCACATGAAAAATACTTGGTAATTTTTATAGTTTTCGACTTTCCGGATTCTTGTTTTTGACCACTTAGTTATGCGTTCGCTTTAGTGTCTAAAAATATGTTATTTTTAGACTCGACATTGTAGTAACTTGTTTACGATGTCGATACGCCCAAATTGTCGTCATCAAGTGTTATGTATTTCCATTTCGGCCATTTTATTTAATTGTCCGATTTTACTAGCATTTCTTGGACCATGTAGGAACATGTATGTATATTTATTTTGATCACCCTATGGGTATCTAATACATACACATATATAGCACACATTGTTATATTTTTACCCATTCATTTTTGTAAAAATATAAGTTTGAGTTCATAAGAACTTCTTGAATATTTAAACTTTAAATATTCTCATCAAAGTTTCCATAATGACATTTAAGACCACTAATCGCGTTTAACATTGCTAATCACCCTTTAATCCCCTCTTTAATCGCGATTAGATTTTTAGAAAAATTCGCCATAGTTTCCCCTAAACTATGACGTTTCCCACGTTATAAAAAAAACATGTTTAAATCAATAATCAATTCTCCAATCAATTTTTCAATACCTCAACTTTACTTACATGATAATATACACTTTAATCCCTCATTTCCATGAACTTAACAAGTGTATTTTAACAACTTGATTATGACAAATAATTTTTATATTTTTGCTAGACTTTTAAATAAATCATTTTTGTCATAAGTTCAAATCAAGTTTCACACTTTAACACCTTTGATTACAAGGCTTTTTATGATGATATCTAGTAATAATCAAGTCTTTTAACTAGTCTTGTAAAATCAAAGTCTACTAATCTTTCAAGATTAGGTTGTAAACCCCTTTTAAACTCTTGTTTCTTTATGAAATCTTTTGAATATATAGTTAGTTCATGGAAGTGAGTATGATGATCTTACAAGATTTAAACATATTCATGTTTAAATCATATATTTATGTTCATCATGGTAAGATGAACACAAATATAAAATACTACATGATATTAACAACATGATCATCATAAATATAACCTTTAACTCACTAATATTAACAAAAATAACATAACCATCATGAACATATGAACATATTAACACTAAACAACATAAATCATCACATAATATATTCATATTTAGTGTTTATTTGCTTTGTGATTAGGGTTCTTGATTATGTTAAGCTTTAATTTCAAGATAATCAACTTGTACAATAATAATCTACTAATAATATGGATCATAAATATGGTGACTAGAAGACTCACAAAGTGCACAAGCTAGATTAGATAATAAGAAGAAATATTAAGCTCCAAATGTGCTTCTAATGATCCTCCATGCTTAACCCATGTTGAGATGTTCTTGAAATGGCTAGATAATGTGAAATTTTAGGAGTTTATGGAAATTTTATGGAGGGTTTATGGTCTTCTTCTTTGGCCGTGAGTTTAGGGGTGCTCATGAAGGGTTTTGTTGTTTGAAAAAAAAATGGTGTAAGAAGTTGTGAAATAGTAAGGTAAAAGTATGGTGTAATAATGTGTCTTTTACATCATCTCATTATTCAAGTTCACAAAAGACATCTATAACCATGCTTCTAATCTTGCAAATATCAACAAAAATCTAGTGGGTGGGACCCACTTTGAATTTGCCATCTTTGAGGGGGGGGGGGTAAAATGTAAATATCTTTTAAAAAGTTACAAAAAATAGATATTTTAGTCATTATTTAAAGTAGGGTGATTAGGGGTTTAATTACACCGCTAAGGGGTAATTAGTGTTTCGGAACTAAAATTATTATTAACTAGTTCACTAAACTAGTAAAAATCATGTTTTGATACTTTGTATGCTATTTGTTTCGTCGTCGGCTAGTTTACGGCACTTTTGTGGCGTACCGACGAACGTTGTCGCAAATTGTTATTTCACGTCTAAGTGATGTATGAAGAAATTCCGAGTCCCAAATTTAGTTTAACTAGTTCGCTAGACTCTTCGTTTGGTTGTTTCGTGACAAAAATGTCGCCTACTAGTTCGTCGGTTCGCTAACGAACTAGTTTAGTGCATAGCGACGTAACTCCGGAAACTTGTGATTATGAACATTCCGTTGATATCATCTTATTATTTTAGTATATTTTTCATCAGTTGACAATATTCCGAAGTCCCGGAAATGCTTTGTTTTAAGATCGGACGCATTAAAAATACCATATTTTAAGCCGAAACGGACATTTTTGAGATTAGGGCGTTATACCGGAAAGTCTTGTTTCTTTGCAAGACATGTTTTCACAATAATGTTTTCTCATATAAATGGACTCAGTTATGTTATCCGAGTGTCGTTTTTCAGTGTTTTGGTCTAGTTTCACGGTTTGCTGGCATGAAATAGTGTAACCGTGAATAGTGCACGCAGCACTTTCTACCAACACTTTTAGGACATTGTTTGCTTGGGTTCGCAACGTGGCGAAAACCAACATATGTTTTAGCATTGTTTTCCTTGTCCTAACTCTGTTATCTAGTTTACGACACCGTTACGAAATCAAATTACGCTAAATGCATGAGATTATGTAAATAAAATAGTGATTAGTTTGTACGGATTTTCTGGTTACTTGCCATTTGTCACATTCTCCCCCCGTTAAAAAGAATTTTGTCCCGAAATTCACGTTGAGTAATCCGTTGAAGGAATCTTCTCGAACAGGTGGGGATACTTTGTCTTGATCTGATCTTCACGTTCCTATATATATTCGGAACCGTGACGTGAGTTCCAGCTGACCTTGACTAGTTCGATATGACTTCTCCTTGTCTTGTGGACTTTCCGGTCCATAACCTCAACGGGTTCTTCGGTAAACTGGAGTGTGTCGTCTACATGAATTTCATCCGTTGGGATGATAACTGTCTCAACAGTCGGACTTTTCTTGAGATTCGACACATGAAATGTGTCGTGTATGTTACTGAGTTCTTCTGGCAGTTTCAGTTTGTACGCGACGGTACCGATCTTTTCTAGAATCTCAAATGGCCCAATGTATCTCGGGTTTAGTTTCCCGCGTTTCCCGAATCTAGCTACGCCTTTCCAAGGCGAGACTTTTAGTAAGACCTTGTCTCCGACCTCGAAGGATAATGGTTTACGTCTCTGGTCCGGGTAGCTCTTTTGTCTGTCACGAACCGTTGTTTGTCTCCGACTTCCGCCCAACACAGCGGTGATCGGCACTTCCGTCCGTTTAGTGCTTCGTATGGGGCGACTTTAATGCTCGTGTGATAACTTTTATTAGAGGAAAACTCTACCAGAGGTAAATGAGTATCCCAGTTACCGCCTAAATCCATCACACAGGCACGAAGCATGTTCTCCAAAGTTTGGATGGTTCATTCGAATTGGCCATCGGTTTGCGGATGAAATGTTGTGCTTAGATCCAAACGAGATCCAAACGATTCCTGAAATGATTACACAAAGCGACCATCCCGATCCAAGATTATTGCAATTGGCACCCCATGACGTGCCACAATCTTGTTAAGATGAAGCTCAGCTAACTTCTCAATACTGTCTTTTTCACGAATAGGTCAGAAGTGAGCCGACTTGGTTAATCGATCAATGATAACCGATATCATGTAATGACCTCAAGAGGTCTATGGGAGTCCTGTAACAAAATCCCTTTGATATTTGTTCCCATTTCCAAACGGGAATCTCAGTTGCTGTAATAAGCCAGACGGCTTTTGATAATCGGCCTTGACCTTTCCACACGTTAGGCATTTCTCAACATAGGTCGCAATATCTCTCTTGAGATTAGGCCACTAGTAATATTCCTTTACATGCTGATACATTTTATCAGATCCTGGATGTATGGGATATTTTGACTTGTGTGCCTCATCTAGCACTAAGCCTCGCAATCCGCCAAAGTAAGGAATCTAGATTCTCCCATGAAATACCATGTGCCATCTTTGTTCTCTTCCAATTGTTTTTCTAATCCTCGCAAGGATTCTACTTGAATGTTCTCTGGCTTTAGAGCTTCTAGTTGTGCATCGTGCACACGAGTAGTGAAGTTTTTCTGAATGGTTAACTCTAAGGGTCGTACTCGTAAAGTTTTGACCCGCTCTTTCTGGCTCAAAGTATCCGCCACAACTTTGCTTTGCCCGGATGGTACTTGATTTCACAGTCGTAGTCATTTGACAATTCTGCCCTTCGCCGTTGACGCATGTTTAATTCTTTTTGATTGAATATATGTTGAAGACTCTTATGGTCTGTGAATATGGTACACTTAGTACCATAAAGATAATGGCGCCAAATTTTAAAGCGAATACCACTACACCCAATTCCAGGTCATGAGTGGTATAGTTCTTTTCATGAACTTTTAACTGTCGCGACGCATACGCAATGAATTTTTCACGTTGCATTAACACACAACCCAAGCCTTGGTGCGATGCATCACAATACACCACAAAGTCATCGGTACCGTCAGGGAGTAATAAGATTGGCGCTTGGCATAGTTTATCTTTGAGCGTTTGGAATGCCATTTCCTGTTTTTCACCCCAATCGAACTTTTTATCCTTTTGAGTGAGCGAGGTTAGCGGTTGAGCAATTTTAGAAAAATTATCTATGAATCTTCGATAGTACCCCGCTAAACCCAGAAATTGTCTTACTTCCGTTGGGGTCCTTGGAGTGTTCCAGCTCTTTATGGCTTCTATCTTAGCTGGGTCCACATGTATTCCATTCTCATTCACAACTTGACCGAGAAATTAGACTTCACGAATCCAAAATTCGCATTTTGAGAACTTGGCGTACAATTGTTCCTTCTTAAGTAACTCCAAAATAGTTCTCAAGTGTTGCTCGTGTTCCGCCTCTGTTCGTGAGTATATTAAGATATCATCAATGAATACGATCACGAACTTGTCCAAGTATGGTTTACATACCCGATTCATCAAGTCCATGAATACGGCGGGAGCGTTCGTTAAACCGAAAGGCATAACAAGGAACTCATAATGCCCATAGCGAGTCCTAAACGCTGTCTTAGGAATGCTTTCCTATTGAATTCTCAGCTGGTGATATTCGGATCATAGATCGATTTTGGAATAGAAGTTAGAATCTTGTAACTGATCGAACAAGTCATCGATCCTTGGTAAAGGATACCGGTTCTTTATGGTTAACTTGTTCAGTTCTCGGTAATCCATACACATCCGAAAGGTTCCGTCTTTCTTCTTGACAAATGGCACCGGAGCTCCCCAAGGTGAGAAACTCGGTCTATTGAATCCTTTGTCAAACAATTCCTGAAGCTGAGTAAATAATTCCTGCATCTCCAAGGGTGCGAGTCTATATGAAGCTTTCGCCACCGGTGCAGCTCCTGGCACAAGATCGATACTGAATTCGACTTGTCGCTGCTGAGGTAGTCCCGGCAAGTCTTCTGGAAAGACTTCAGGGTATTCCCTTACCACAGGGATGTCCTCCACCTTGCGCTACTCGGCCTTCTTGTCGACCACATGGGCAAGAGAGGCGATGCATCCTGCTCTTAGACTCCTCCGAGCCTTCATACAGTTGTTGATCAGCAACCGTGTACCGTGTTTCTCTCCATGCACCAAAAGATGTTCTCTCGTCAAACAGGGGGGAAGGAAAGGAGGATAGTTTTCTCGAAGCAACTACTTCTGCTAGGTTGTCGGCCAGCCAGTCTATGCCAGGAGTTTAGTCGTAACAACCCATTTGAATGAGTGAGAGGTCGATACTGAATTTTCGTGCTCCAAGTTCGAGTGTGCATCCTTTAATATCTTCTCCTGATTCACTAATTCACCGTTGGCCAATCCAATGGTATGTGAGGACATCTAGCTTACTTGACTCGGCCAAGCATACTTTGAATTTAATGGGGACGAAGCTAATACCGACACCGGTATTAAACAACACGGATGCAACGGGTCGGTTGATAGGAACGTATCGGCGACCCTTAATGACTTCACATGACTTCGCTAATTCCTCATTAGCTAACTTGATAGAGCAAGACATGTTTAACCTACATGACTCTAATTCGTGTATATGCTTAGTATCTAAAGACACTAAGTTAAGCCGACGTTGGTATCCAAAGTATTGATACATGATGGTTGTAGAGTAGAGCATACCCCTAGACTTGCTTACTCACTAGCTTGATTCATCCTTAACCATCCATGCTCGTTGTGACCTCCTTGCCACAGTAAAAACCACCTCGTTCATTCTTAAATATAACTAACTCATTAGTTTCTATTTTGTGCCCAGTCTCACCACACTGCTACTCTTGTCACTTTTGCAAGTGCCCTCATGGTGAAAGTTTCACTTATCTCATTCAGAATTTTGACAAGTTATTAGTGTACTTCTTGATGTCAGCTTTGTATCTCAGGGCTAAACCCCAAATGTAGCACTCCGTGCGTTTGAATTCGGGTGTTATCCAGTATGCAATAATCCTTGAGAGATCGTAGACGCGTCGGGGGTAACCAACGACATTGGTTCTAATCATGATCGAGATCTAGAGTTCGGTTCCCAACCTTGGGATTTTTTCCGCTGGCGAGCAATACTCTTCTTGCGTAAGATCCTCGAGTTCTTCCCACGACAACCTCTTTGCTGTATTACTTCCTATAGTTTGCACTTGGAGATCCCACCAAGTTAACGCCTCATTCACCAGAAGGCTATTCGTTTACCAAAACATTTACTTAAGAGTACATTTCGTAGCAAGGTTAACTGACTTCCTTGTCTTTATCTAGCGGATAGAACTCACCGCACCTTTCGTATCAATGAGGTCTCGCGGCTTATAAACCGGAAAAGCCTTAGGATTAAAATCTGGTGTGATTGCATCTCCAAGTGTGGGATTGCCACTCATTCTCGTCCCATCGGGATTTGAACCACTTGAAATACCGGTACCATCAGTACCATCACTAGTGTCGACTCGACAACCTCAAGTTGTTCCATATGACCTCTAGTTCAACTTTAATAGCAGGGCGCTGATTAACTGACCCTCTTCTAGGCGTAGATTTTCTTGTCGCCGCCACGTTGTTTCCGATACATAGTATCATTGGGTCTAGGCTTTTATTTGGACAGATATAGCCTATCATGCGCCTAAGAACTAAGAATGTGATTGGTCATGGAAACCTCAAGACAACGTTGCTCCGGTATGTTTGAACAATGAGATTCATGAATAAATGCATTCCAAAATGCATAGTACCTCTTGAGTGTATTAGCCATGTGCCTAAATGGGAAAAGAAGTAATTCGTTGAGGAGGAGAAACCAAACGGTCGTCTCCAATTTTTACAACGTGTATCCCATACTTCCTGGATCTCGATCGTCCAAAGTAGGAAAAACAAATCCTTCACCGCACTAGCCCGTGTGACGAATACGTTGATACCCCTTGAGCTCCACGAGCTTTGACAAAATTGTTATAATTTCCATAGATGTCGAATAATACAATGAAGGAGTTGTAGCATGGCACATGCCATAGCATCCCTTGGAATAAGACAAATATCAAACGACAGAGTTTAATGTAATCATCTCCGATAACTAAGATAAGGTAAGGTGTCATAGACACCAAAGAACCAGCCCATGTACAAGAATTTCGAGAATGTTGAGGAAAAAAATCCTCCATGAGTGGCTAACGAGTTTTGTTTGCTTTTGATGACTAGTCTCAGACAACTCGTGTTATAGATCGAATGTTAAGTGCAAACAATACGTGTAGTCTTCCTGTATCGTAGAGTGTTATAGTAACCGTTCCGGTTAGTGTTCCACTAGATAGAAACTTGAACAACTTAGGAATTTCTTATGGCTAGTGATCATTAGCTTGACCCGCAGAGCTCACCAGGATTCCCATACACTACAAGTTGTTATTACGTGGGCCCCCGTAATAATAAATTGTCTTGTATGGTCACCCTAGCATTCTCTCGTTCAAGCAGTCGATCAGTCAAAGAGAGGACACTATTGTCTATATACTTTTAACACAGAAGGGACCTTCGTGATTGTCCACATGCTAACGCTCATTGTCATTATTCGTGAAAGGGCACAATGTTAGCCGAAATAGGAATAAAAAGAATCCGTAACAATAATAACTGGAGGGGCACCTTTAAGATGAGTACTTCATCTTCCTTGTCTGGACGAGAGTGTCATCAATCACGATTAGTATGAGCCTCAGGGACCTCGTCCCACTAGTAGGGTTGTTGTCCAAGGCCGCCACCTCTGCCTCGTCGTCACAACCGAAGCTAGACATATACTACTCGAGGGAAGCAACCATCTTCCACGGGATCAATGCTTTAGGGTCTCTTTCAGGGACCACGCCCGCCATAAGCTTCGTAATAGACGTGAGGTCGTCATTCTCATCACGTGAGTCAAGTGTAACAATAGAATTCATAGTCAAAGGTATTTTCGTTCATGGCAAAATATTCCGTACAACACATATATAAATACACTATATATATAATCACTAAATCTCATGCTGTTTTTATTCTCGTGTTTCACATGTAATTCCTAGTGTCTGGAGTCAATTCCTTATAGACTAAACATGTATTGATCCATATCCGTTACTTAGGATTGAGCTCGTGTGATAGATCCTCATGTTATCGTGACACAATGAAACCTTTTGTCATTTTTGTCATATTTTTGAAATCATTTGTGTATTGTTATCGACTTTGTTTTCATGTGAGAGCCCTTGGTGATTGTAGACCAAACTTTATAAAAGTTTGTCCCCGGTTCACTACAATCGGAGCTCTGATACCAATCTGTCACACCCTGCTAGTAGCGGAAGCGTATTGTGTGCGATGTAAGAAAGGTACTCATTGCATCCAAATGTATTAACAACATGAACCAACAACGATGCCATAGATATATAGTTTTCAACAAAAGATTACAAGTTTTTAACATAGTTTCCAAGTTCAACAACGTTTGACTTAGCATAGTTCTAAGTTATTTTACATATAACAAAAGATAGTTTTTGACACAACACATAGTGAGGTTTTGTCCCCTATATACCCATACGAAGTTGGGATATAAAAGACAAACCCTCCCAAAAGTGGCCATCGTTGTCATTTGTTTTCCCGAATCCCATAGTGAATCACCGGCTCAAGACCTGTTTCCGGAAATACATGTAGTTTTAAAAAGTCAACAAAAAGTTGAGCGAGTTCATGCAGTATTTGATATCATATGAAATCTAGTACTTGTTATCTTGTAATCATGGTATGTTCTGATTAAAATCATGGAGTCTGTTAAAGATCTATCAGTGGGTAGCGAGCCCCCTGACATAATGCGCCATAAGCAAAATAAGCAAACCTAGAACACTTTGTCCACATTGGGATCACAAAAGCACTCCACGGTTAACAACTAGGAGTGGGGCGTGCCTCAAGCCCAATAGATCTACACCTTTTGCACCTTGGTCACAACGTGATTAATGGTTATAAATGTAGATTCCCTACTTATGCACATTGATCATGCCTCCTACTCCGTAACTAACATACCAAT
The DNA here is from genome assembly GCA_030545235.1 of Helianthus tuberosus. Lineage (NCBI taxonomy): Eukaryota > Viridiplantae > Streptophyta > Magnoliopsida > Asterales > Asteraceae > Helianthus > Helianthus tuberosus. Next base: position 154,595,580 of record CM060393.1, read on the forward strand.
AGTTTTAGCATGTATTTCCCCTCGATATTTTTGAAAACAAAACATTGAAAACAGTGAAAGGAGGGACATGAACTCACAAGTTTGCGTTCCGTGAAATATGATATCAAGGTAAGCGTCCGTACGTGTCAATAACCTACATGTGTACTAATCTCGTTAGACACTAGGTCTTTCGGACCTCGTACAAGTTGTTCATCTTGAATTCTTTATTATGTTTTCGCTTGTCATCATTATTATTGGGCCTAGCCCTAGCTTTCTTGTTATTGGGCCTAGCCCTAGTTTTCTTGTTATTGGGCCTAGCCCTAGTTTTCTTGTGATGGGGCCTAGCCCTAGTTTTCTTGTTATTGGGCCTAGCCCTAGTTTTCTTGTTATCGGGCCTAGCCCTAGTTTTCTAGTGATTGGGCCTAGCCCTAGTTTTCTTGTTATTGGGCCTAGCCCTAGTTTTCTTGTTATCGGGCCTAGCCCTAGTTTTCTAGTGAGTCCATTAAACATATTCTTGACATTTTTACCAAAAATTCACCAAGCATATAACTTAATAAGTTCGTTTTTCACATGAAAAATACTTGGTAATTTTTATAGTTTTCGACTTTCCGGATTCTTGTTTTTGACCACTTAGTTATGCGTTCGCTTTAGTGTCTAAAAATATGTTATTTTTAGACTCGACATTGTAGTAACTTGTTTATGATGTCGATACGCCCAAATTGTCGTCATCAAGTGTTATGTATTTCCATTTCGGCCATTTTATTTAATTGTCCGATTTTACTAGCATTTCTTGGACCATGTAGGAACATGTATGTATATTTATTTTGATCACCCTATGGGTATCTAATACATACACATATATAGCACACATTGTTATATTTTTACCCATTCATTTTTGTAAAAATATAAGTTTGAGTTCATAAGAACTTCTTGAATATTTAAACTTTAAATATTCTCATCAAAGTTTCCATAATGACATTTAAGACCACTAATCGCGTTTAACATTGCTAATCACCCTTTAATCCCCTCTTTAATCGCGATTAGATTTTTAGAAAAATTCGCCATAGTTTCCCCTAAACTATGACGTTTACCACGTTATAAAAAAAAACGTGTTTAAATCAATAATCAATTCTCCAATCAATTTTTCAATACCTCAACTTTACTTACATGATAATATACACTTTAATCCCTCATTTCCATGAACTTAACAAGTGTATTTTAACAACTTGATTATGACAAATAATTTTTATATTTTTGCTAGACTTTTAAATAAATCATTTTTGTCATAAGTTCAAATCAAGTTTCACACTTTAACACCTTTGATTACAAGGCTTTTTATGATGATATCTAGCAATAATCAAGTCTTTTAACTAGTCTTGTAAAATCAAAGTTTACTAATCTTTCAAGATTAGGTTGTAAACCCCTTTTAAACTCTTGTTTCTTTATGAAATCTTTTGAATATATAGTTAGTTCATGGAAGTGAGTATGATGATCTTACAAGATTTAAACATATTCATGTTTAAATCATATATTTTTGTTCATCATGGTAAGATGAACACAAATATAAAATACTACATGATATATTAACATATTAACACTAAACAACATAAATCATCACATAATATATTCATATTTAGTGTTTATTAGCTTTGTGATTAGGGTTCTTGATTATGTTAAGCTTTAATTTCAAGATAATCAACTTGTACAATAATAATCTACTAATAATATGGATCATAAATATGGTGATTAGAAGACTCACAAAGTGCACAAGCTAGATTAGATAATAAGAAGAAATATTAAGCTCCAAATGTGCTTCTAATGATCCTCCATGCTTAACCCATGTTGAGATGTTCTTGAAATGGCTAGATAATGTGAAATTTTAGGAGTTTATGGAAATTTTATGGAGGGTTTATGGTCTTCTTCTTTGGCCGTGAGTTTAGGGGTGCTCATGAAGGGTTTTGTTGTTTGAAAAAAAATGGTGTAAGAAGTTGTGAAATAGTAAGGTAAAAGTATGGTGTAATAATGTGTCTTTTACATAATCTCATCATTCAAGTTCACAAAAGACATCTATAACCATGCTTCTAATCTAGCAAATTTCAACAAAAATCTAGTGGGTGGGACCCACTTTGAATTTGCCATCTTTGAGGGGGGGGGGGGGGGGTAAAATGTAAATATCTTATAAAAAGTTACAAAAAAAATAGATATTTTAGTCATTATTTAAAGTAGGGTGATTAGGGGTTTAATTACACCGTTAAGGGGTAATTAGTGTTTCGGAACTAAAATTATTATTAACTAGTTCACTAAACTAGTAAAAATCATGTTTTGATACTTTGTATGCTATTTGTTTCGTCGTCGGCTAGTTTACGGCACTTTTGTGGCGTACCGACGAACGTTGTCGCAAATTGTTATTTCACGTCTAAGTGATGTATGAAGAAATTCCGAGTCCCAAATTTAGTTTAACTAGTTCGCTAGACTCTTCGTTTGGTTGTTTCGTGACAAAAATGTCGCCTACTAGTTCGTCGGTTCGCTAACGAACTAGTTTAGTGCATAGCGACGTAACGCCGGAAACTTGTGATTATGAACATTCCGTTGATATCATCTTATTATTTTAGTATATTTTTCATCAGTTGACAATATTCCGAAGTCCCAGAAATGCTTTGTTTTAAGATCGGACGCATTAAAAATACCATATTTTAAGCCGAAACGGACATTTTTGAGATTAGGGCGTTATACCGGAAAGTCTTGTTTCTTTGCAAGACATGTTTTCACAATAATGTTTTCTCATATAAATGGACTCAGTTATGTTATCCGAGTGTCGTTTTTCAGTGTTTTGGTCTAGTTTCACGGTTTGCTGGCATGAAATAGTGTAACCGTGAATAGTGCACGCAGCACTTTCTACCAACACTTTTAGGACATTGTTTGCTTGGGTTCGCAACGTGGCAAAAACCAACATATGTTTTAGCATTGTTTTCCTTGTCCTAACTCTGTTATCTAGTTTACGACACCGTTATGAAATCAAATTACGCTAAATGCATGAGATTATGTAAATAAAATAGTGATTAGTTTGTACGGATTTTCTGGTTACTTGCCATTTATCACATAACAGGCTCTGGTGCAATGACAGGCTCGTGGTCAACAAAGGCTATATCAAGGTCGGCAGGTACATCAAAAAGCGGGTCAATAGGAACAACTGCTGCCTCCAAGGGCTGATCATCAGGAATAAACTCGATCTCGTGATCGGGATCAAAATCATGAGGAAAAACTGGATCGAACTCATCCTCGAACTTTGGATCAAACTCAAAAGCGTGAGGTGAACCAGGTGCAGCTGACATAGTTGTATCGGAGTCAGAGTCAGTAGGATATCGACGTAATCTGACGGCGTGCAAAGTAGAGGATGATACTGACTCAAAAGAATCAGTACCGGGCTGATCAGGAAAAATCTCCTCAGTGGGAGCCTCAACTGGTGGTAAAACTACAGCATCCGCAACCGGAATCTCAACCAAAGGAATGGCAACATCATCAGCAATCGGGGCCCCATCCTCATGGTCGTCCTCAGGGGGACCCTCGAAAAGATCGATGTCGTCATCAGACACAACATCGAGTGGCAGATCCCCAACAGGAACTGCAGTAAGGGGAACGGGAGCAGGGATCTCAGCAAGAGGTAGATCCCCGACTAGAATACCATCAGCGAGCTGAACATCGTCTCCGTGATCTGGCAAAGCAAAAGGCTGGAAATCATCATCGTCCGTACTAGTGGTATCCGATGTATAGACCTCATCCTCAGAGACAATCTCGTCGTCTGACACAATCGCCATAGGGTCCAATGTGTCTGACACTCCGGTATCCGAAGAGGACGGCATGGTGTCTATAACACAAGCACACATATGCACATATATCAACATATAATCAAATTAGCATGTAAGTCACAACAATGTAAGCAAGTAATCCTCCTAGTATTCCTTAGACTATCCTCCCCAGTCTCTCAGACTAAACTCCCTGGTCTCTAAGACTAAATCCCTGGTCTCTAAGACCAACTTCCCAGTCTCTAAGACTAAATCCCTGGTCTATAAGACCAACCTCCCAGTCTCTAAGACTAAATCCTCCCTCAGTGTTGGTGCATAAATGTCTGTTAACTTCGTCTTTATCGAGTCTTATGTCTAGATAGGATAAACTAGCACACAGCAGGTTAAAACTAGGGTTTGGGTGGATTTTGGGTGATTTCGGATGAAATGGCACTGACCATTTCAAGGGAAATTAAACATTGTAATTTCGCTTGAAATGACCAGTGTCACTTTCAAATGAAATTAACATTAATATAAATAGGTGTGTTGCTAGTTCATTTGTAACTTTTCCGATTCAGAGCCGAGGTGCTGCCAGTTTGTCAAACGATCTGTAAAAGCTTTGGAATCAATAATAAGAAGATAATTAAGGAGAATCAAGCTGTTTCACGTCTATTTCTCTAATTCCGCCTTTGAAATAGATCATAAACTCTTCTGATTGACTCGTTAGGGTCACACAACGATCCAACAAGTGGTATCAGAGCTCAGGAAGAAGAGTTTATACCAATTCAGCTTGTTTTCATCACTTCTACTCCTTCGTTTCAAAATTAAACAAGATTTAACGGACAAAATGAACTGAATTTCACATATATCATGTAAAACACTGTTTTAATGAATCCTTGAAAGAATTGGACCAAAATTCGATCAAAAACTGGATCAATTTGACAAAATGGTGGCAGATTTGATGATGTCATCATAATTCCGCTCGAAATAGCACTTGTGATTTCACATGGAATTAGCTTTTGTGGATAATTTTGCTTGAGATTGTTGTTTGATTTCATACGAAATCAAATTCCGTTTGAAAGTGTTGTTTGATTTCAAACGAAATCAGATTCCGTTTGAACGTTTCACACGAAATTAGCTATTTCGCTCCAAAGTGACTTGATTCCGTTTGAATCCAATCTAATTCTGCACGAAATTAGATTCCATTTGGTGATTTCATTTTGGGAACCTTATTTCGTTTGAAAATCCCTGATTTCGTTTGAGTTGGGGATTTCGCTTGAAAAGAGTAATTTCGTGTGAAACATTATTTCGCATGAACTGATTTCGCGTGAAACTGTTTTTGTTAAAAATCAAAACGTTTCTAAGTGTTTGTTGATTGTTTCAGATACGTGAAGATGGATGAGTTCATGAATCCTTTCAGTGACATGTTTGCTTTCACAGGAAACACCGGAGATGATACATCGAACAATACAAATAAAAACGTTTCAAATCCGAGTGCGAAGAAAACCCTTTCTGATGCTTTGAGTGTAGAGAGTGCTTATGGGACGTACAACAAACCTCCCAAACTGATGGTGATTGAAGAATACAATAGATGGGCTAAAAGGTTTGAAGAATGGCTAAAAGCGTTTGCATATCCAAGTTGGAAGATGTTGAAGAATGGGTTCACTATGGGAAGATCGGATTATGAAAATATAACAGAAACTGAGGAGATAGAGAGATATGTTGCTGAACAAAAGTGCATTGCATTGCTTCATCAGTCCGTGAGAGACGACATAATATCATTGATTGAGTACACAAATTCGAGAGATCTATGGGAGAAATTGAGAGTGAAATGTGTGGGTACTGCCGAGATATTTAAAAACAAAAAGAAGTTGTTAAAAAAGGAGTTTGATTTGTTTGGATGTTTGAAAAATGAATCTGTGTCAAAAATGATTGAAAGATTCAGGCATTTGAAGATGGAGCTTGCAAGACATGGAGTCATATATACTCGAGAAGAATTGGTTGACAAATTGTTTGACTCGTTGCCAGATGATAAAGACTGGCAATACTTTGCCTTGATGCTGAAGAACACAATCAAGTCGGGGGATCTGACGGTTGATCTGCTAATCGAAAGATTGGAGAGTCATGAACTAGAGATCAAGAAATCAAACAAAGTTAATAACACCTCGTACCAGCAGAATGTAGAGTTGTATTATCGAGGAAGTATGATCCCGAAAACCGTGTCTCCAAAGACAGCTTTCTCTGCAAAAAATGCAAACATGACAAGTCAAGAAAGTCCAAGCAGCGGCTATCATGGAGGGACATCATCAACAGCTGCAAGTCAACAACAAAAGTCAGCTTCAAACAATCTGTTTCAATGTAATATTGCTGTGGATCTGAAGAATGCACAAAACTTTAGTGAGGAATCTACAAAGCAGCAAATGGTGTTCTTAGCCTCTGTGTTAGAGTCTTATGAGAGCCTTGTTGCAGGCAAGATTGGAAACACTAACCTCACCAAGGAGGATTATGACCAGATCGACCCAGAAGAGATGGAATTGATTGATATCAGGTGGTGTATGGCTAGTGCAGTTAGACGAGCTCAAAGGTTTATGGAGATTACAGGCAGACATTCTATTGGTGGACCTTCCACAAAACTTGGTTTTGATAAATCAAAGGTTACGTGCTTCAGATGTAAACAAAAGGGACATTTTAAACGTGAATGTTGAAACGCACCTGCTGATAATACTGCAAATCCATTCAGAGAGGATTACTACAAAAGAGCAATCTATCATCAGAACAAATCTGAACCTACCAGAATGAAACAGCTTGAAGATACCTCCAAAGAAAAATCAAGAGCTCTTGCTGTTATTCATGACGACGAAGGATACCATTGGAGTGAACTGCTACCGGAAGAGGATGCAGTGGGCTATGCGTTTGTGACAAAAGTTGTTCCTTTCAGAGATAGCAGAAACGAAGAAGAGAAATACATCAACAGAAAGATGAAAGCCCAAGACAGGATGATTAGAATCGGTCAGGTATACAAAGAAGCACAAAGGGCAAAAAGATGGGATGCTGATAGAGAATGTTATCTTGATCCCAAAGGAAACATTGCTGTTGATCCAAAGTCTCTTAATGTTGAAACTCTCACCAAACAAATTGTTGAAGAAGAAGAATCCAGACAGAGAGAGTGGTGGGGAGATGGAGAAGCTGAAGAAAAAGTCAAAGATAACGAAAAAGAGCAGCAGTCAAAGAAAATTGATGACGGGATTATTGACACATCACAAGAATTCAGAGCTGAGAATTTGAAGAAGATGGCTGACAAAGTGTTTGCTGCGAAAGAACTAGAGGTAGTTTCTGGTTCTGGCACTGAGTTTAAAAGCAAGGTCAATCGGAATGATGAAATCAATGAGTCAGGTAAGAAAGCTAAAAATGAGAGTGACTGCAAAAATTGCATGAAAGACTGCAAGGTTTGTAGTACATTTGCCTACCTTAACGGTAAAAAGATTGAAGAACTGACAGGAAGAGTCAGAGACGTTGAAAATCGGATCTTAAACCGTGACAAAATGTTAAAAACTTCAAATGAATGAGTAAATGAATTAACTGAGAAAATCGAAAATGATAAAAGTGACATAGAAAGAATTAGGAAAGAAAACGAAAAATTAATTCATGAAAATCGTCAACTTTCAGAAAATTTTGAGAAGCTAAAACGAACGTTAAAAGATTCTGATGAGAGAAATGGTAAGAAATACAAAGAAAATGTTCAACTGTTAGGAGTTCTTAGAGTAAAAGAAGAGCTAATCAATCAACAACTGGATGAAATTGCTAAGTTGAAGCTTCAGTTTCAAGAAGCTAAAATTGAAAATGAACGAATCCAGTTGAAATTGAACAGTTACAACTCCGCAAGTTTTGTTCTTCAACATATCGTTCCTAAACCAATTGGGAAGACCAAAGCAGGCAAAGATGTATACTTTGATGGAACCGGGGTTGGGTTTCGTCAGGTTCCACCACCAGTTTTAAATAATTTTTCAAAGAAAAAATCAGGGTTGGTTAATGATGAAGAAGAAAGTGAAGTTAAGCTTCCAGACACAATTGATGTCACATTCACTTCATCTTCCGATGAAGATAGTGTCCAATCTGAAGTTGTGAAAAGCATGGTTGAAAATGTTTTAAAATCTGAAAGTGACACTACTGAGGATGATGAATGCTTTTTGGATAAATATATTCCGAAATCAAAATCCAAAAACAACTTAAGTGAAGAATCTAATCTTGTGATGTACAAGATGGCGGGATCTGATAAGTTGTATTTGGATCATGATTTTCCTTTAGAGAATGTGAATGTTGGTAAATTGAGAAATGTGTTCAAGTTGATTGAGATTGATGTGTCTGAAATCGAAGGTTTGAAATGTTCCAAACGGCAATTAAACTTTGAAAAAGATAAAGCTTACTACAAAAAACCTGTTGTACCGCCGCGTTTTTCTAACAACTATCAAAACAGATGGTCGGGTGGTTATAAGGGTGGTAAGATCAAAGAAGGAATTTTCAAAACAAGAAGTTCTCATTCCGAGAAGGAATCTGATATTTTTTCAAAAACAAATGAAGAATTTTTTGAAGAAAAGGCCTCATAGCCTAGACCGAAGGCACAAGTCGGGTAGTTGATACTCGTACATGCTTTAAGTGCAACAAAGTTGGACATATTGCACGAAAGTGCACCAACTTAAAGCCTAAGTCTGAAGTTGTTGAGATTCAGAAAAGGAAAGCTGATGCAAAAAGAAAAGCTCCAATGGTTGTTGAGAAGAAAGTTTTGAAAAATGAAAACACCAAGATCAAAATTGAACCTGTAAAGAATGTGGTAACTAAAAATGACAAATTTTATAAACGAGTTGCTTCGACTCAACAAGCATGGAAGCCAAAATCAGTGGAAAAGAAAACAAGTTCTCCAAAATCAAAGGTTTCTGAGACGGAAAAACAATCATCTTCTACCACTTCGGTAAAGATGAATGTTCATGTGGATTATTATGAGAAACTTGAACCACAAGAGGCTACTACTTCTGAAAAGAAGAATGTACCAAAGAAAGACCAATCATCTGGTCAAACTTCTCAAAATGATTTCTTTTTATATAAAAAGGTTGAGATTGGGTCTGAGGAGAGCTTAAAGATGAATGATAAGAATTTTCCGCCACTTTACATTGCAAAAACTCACTTAAATGTCAAGTTACCCGAGTAAAAAGAGGCTTGGGTAGCATCAAAATCTAACTAAATGTGTGTGATATGTGCAGGAGCTTCCAAGATCCGTTTCACGTTGGATTATGGATAGTGGAGCTTCTCGGCACATGACAGAGAAGAAGACCCTATTGTATGATGTTCGAGGGTTTAATGGAGGATATGTGGGATTTACAGGCAATCAAGGTGGTCGAATAGTTGGTGAAGGAACTTTATCAAATGGCATTGTAACGTTTGAAAGAGTGAACTAGATCGCCGAGCTTGAAAACAATCTTCTGAGCATCTCTCAGATCTGTGATCGCATGTATACAACGCACTTTACAGACAAAGATTGTTTGATCTTGAAACCAGGATTTGTTGTTCCCGAATAGTGGGTTATCATGAGAGCACCCAGAGTCAATGATATGTACGTGCTGGACATGAGTGTAGCAACTACTACCACGGGTCAGGCTCACTGTTTTATGTCAAGAGCAACGGAAAAAGAATCACAATTGTGGCATCGAAAGATGGGCCACATTCACCTGCGAAAAATGAATCACCTGGTGCATAACGACTTAGTAACTGGTGTTCATGTGAAAGGTTTTCATCTTGAGGGGGAGTGCATTAGTTGTGTCAAAGGCAAAAAAAAGAAGAAATCTCACCCTGGAAAGAAGGTTAACTCAGTCTCAAGACCGTTAGAGAGACTTCATATGGATCTTTTTGGTCCAGTAAACGTCAAAAGCATAACTGGAGATCTATACTGTCTAGAAGTAACTGTAACATCTGTGCTTGTAATCATTGTGAACAGTTATTTCATCAATAAAACAATGTTATTTGATCCCAATGTTTGTTTGGTTGTGTTTTACATTTTTCATGTTTTGACTTTTATTCAATTTCAAACTCTATATCGCTTTCTGGAGAGTTATACACAAACTGATGCGTAAACGTAATCAGTTTAATGCGAAAAATACTCCGGAACATCAACATATACTTAACATACCTTAAATAACCTTTACATAACTTAGAAATAAGTTTTAAAGGCTTTGGTAAGGCAAAAACAAGTTAATTCGCCTACAGGGACTAAAATTGACAAACTGCGAAAGTATGCCAATTTGAACAGTAACGAACATTCCGGAACATGACCATAAGTTAAACATACCATAAATATCCTTTACATAGCTTAGAAATAGGCTTTGAGGGGTTCGGTATGCTAAAATAAACTTTTGGGTCTTTCAGGGACTAAAAGTGTCAAAAAGTGCACAAGTTTGCACTTTTGCGCATAACTCACGTTCTGAATACATCCGGACATCCAAAAATTTATATAAGAACTAAAACATTTTATTTTAGTGTTTGGCATAAGAAAAATCCATTCGTCGCGTCATTTGGATCGTTTTTCGCGCTTATGCGCATTCCGTCGTAATTAAGCGAACATCGCGTTCGTACGACCAAACGAACCAACATCCGACATATTTTTGAGCATGTTTTGAGTTCCCTATACTTTAACTTCATTTTAGAGCCTTGAAATGAGGTTAACGGGGTTCAAACGCATCGAAAATAGCCTAAACGGGCTGCAGGGACCATTTCTGCCATTTTTGAAACTTTGCTGAAACTGGTAGGCAGTGGCGTAGCGCGAGCACTCATGCCTAGGCAGTGGCGCTACGCGAGTGCCTTATCTGGGCAGAAACATCATTTTTGCACTTTCAGGACCAGATTCAGTGTATTAACAGCTACAAACAGCCTTTCAAACACTCCAAAGGCCAAGGCCAAGTGTCAAACTCTTATGGTTGATGGCAAAATGAGTTACCACAACATTTCGACAAGTGTACGGGCTAGATCATTCCCTCTTCTCCAAGAAACGATCCTAACGGTGAACCAAAATCTATAAATACCCATCACATTTTCACTCATTCCTCACAAGAATCTGATCTAATGTGCTCTAAGTTGAAACCTTTGTTTCATACCTGAGCTATTTTGATCTAGATTAGCATTCGGGGACCCTTCGTAAGTATTCTTTCGTTCTTTTATTACTTTTCGAGTCCGAAAGTCAAACTTTGTTTAACCTTCTGCGTTGACCAGTTTATGGTCAATGCGAAGTTCGTTTGAACTTCGCAACGTGATTGTAATCACGATGGTTATAGTCCCTTGGGACTATGCCTACTGATTACCACGTTGTCTAGGGTCGTAAGGGTAAGCGATCTAATAAATCTCTTATACCTTCGAACCCGACCCATTTGGTCGATCATTAGGATCCGACCAAACACATTAGGTGACCATAGTATATAGGGAATAACCCTCCGAGGTTATACCTTATGGTCGCTTCGTTTAAGTAGTTGTATGATAGGTAGTTTATATGCCTTAGGTAATTTACCAAAATACCCCTTTGATGCCAAACTTCGTTTTAAACATATGTAACATAACTTTTGACATCTAAACTGATTTAACAACCATATTAGACGTGTTAAGGCATATTTTACTTGTCATAGGACTAGTTAGGCGTTCCGAACGCGTTTTACGCGAACGACGCGTTAAAGTAGCATAAGGTACCTAAACGGGTCGTAATGGGTCACAAACACTTAGGTTAAGTTTCGTTTTAGTATGTGGGCTTTGTTAAACCATATTACACGAGTCTCCATACTCGTTTGGTTTACGAACCCTCATTCTATCCGATCCTCCGATATTAGGTCCGGTTTATTAACATAGTTACCTATATTAGGTGTCGTTTGATTCCGTGATCTCTAGCATTGCTTGGTGGTTATCTTAGGACTTCTGAGCAATCTCAAGTGAGTACATAGACCCCTCTTTTACTGTTTTCCAAACATTTTGGGGTGGAACACATGTGCCTACTTGTTACTTTCATGCTTTCCATGTTTTCACATCATATACATGCTATGTTCATTAGTACATTTATAGTACATGATTTCATTACATTTCATGCTATGTATGCCCATTGTGTGCGTACTTAGTACATCGTTTTACATTACATTTTATGCTATGTATGTCCATTTAGTTCATACTTAGTACATCGTTTCACATCACATCACATGCTATGTATGTCCATCTATTGCATACTTAGTACATTTGTTTTCATCACATGCTTACATTTTGATATGATATTTGGTTTGTATAAATGGAACAATACATTCATTAACACCGATCACGCCGTTCGTTAGTAGGTAGTGGTACCATAGGAATTGACAACTCCCGTTCCTGAAATCCTGGGTTGGTGTGGATTGGAAGGAATGACCGAATTCGATATACATAACACAGATATACCTTTAAATTCGTTTAGGGGTCTATCACCACAGTCTCAAGGCTTGAATGTATGCATTTTCACAACACCGCATAGATGTTCGTATCAGTATAGCATGCATTTCCACAAAACATAACTTTGATTTAAACCGAGTTTTACTTCAATACTTTGTTTTGTGCATTTTACCTATGGTTTAGTTGATGCATTTCACTAGCCATACATATCATTTTGCTTACACATTACATGATTTACATTTGACACATAAACATTTTTTTAGACATTGGTTATACATTGCATGATTTACATCTTGACATAAACATTCTGACATATTATTCAATACATTTGGCAATTGGTTTAAACATAGACATCTTACATTGGTGGTTTGTTTGGGTAAGTGATTTAAGTAACGAGGCGTGTGTAATATGATACAAGCATGGTGGATATGCCGCTGGTACTTCCTATATATAAGTGACTGTATGGTATTACACATCGTAGCGTATTTGAATCATTTCAGTTTGGACATATAACATTTATACAAATAACATACTTTTCACAATACATTGTTTTACAAACAACTTAATTTATACAAACTCATTTCACATGGTTATTCACTTAACCATGTATTATTCTTTTATACATATATATCCTTTGGTTTATTTATCACTTTTCAAATGATTTACAAGACGAATCAAATTACAAGGTTCATGACTAAACATTTTCTTAAACAATAAGTCATGAATCCTATTTTCATAAACCTATGTATCTCACAGGCATTTTTATGCTGACGTACCTATTTTCACATGTGTTTCAGGAAATGATGCATAGGATTTATCAAGATACACTTAGGCGGACTTGGGCCTTAACGACAATAAAAGATGCAAGACTAGTTATTTATGTTATGTTTCTTTGATTGTCAAGACATTGTAACTACTTTAATCAATAAAACAATATTTAAATTTCCATGTGTTATGAAACAATAATTCTGTTACAACACTCCCCGACGTTTTCCGCCACGTTTGGTTGTCCTACGTGGTCGGGGTGTGACAGTAACAGATGATTATTCAAGATTTTCATGGGTATCATTTCTGAAGTCAAAAGATGAGACGTTTGAAAGTTTGATGGCGTTGTTCAAAAAAATTGAAAACTTGTACCAAACTCAAATCAGAAGAATCAGAAGTGACAATGGTACTGAGTTTAAGAACAACAAGATGGAAGAGTATTGTGATGAGAGAGGTATATTGCAAGAATTTAGTGCTCCTTACACTCCACAACAGAATAGAGTAGCTGAATGAAAGAACAGGACGCTAATTGAAACGGCCAGGATGATGCTTGCTGATTCGAAATTACCAGTCAATTTTTGGGCAAAAGCAGTGTCAGCCGCTTGCTATACACTCAACCGGGTTCTCACAGTGAAGAAATTCAACAAGACGTGTTTTGAGTTGATCAATAACCGCAAACCGAACCTGAAGTATTTAGAACCGTTTGGCTCTCCCTGCACAGTTCTAGAGCCTTTTGGAAAGTTTGGTGCCAAGAGCATTGAAGGAATATTTGTGGGTTACTCAAGTCCATTAAAGTGAGTCTTTGTTCCAAGCTTGAAGAGGATTATTGAAGCACACAATGTTGAATGCCAAGGTTACACAATGCCACCGCAGAACCCAGACGACTCATGGCGTTTTAATTACGATACACTGTGGGATTCGTTTGACATAGAAGAAGAAGCAGATTTCTTTGACGAGTTAGATATTCTGAGAGAGAATGAAGAATCACAAGAAAGTTTCCCAGCTGAGTATTCTAGACATCAATTTCGAGCTTCCAATGACGACGAAGCCGGTCCTAGTAATGCTGGAGAACATGATGATATTCAGCAAAATCTTGACAATCAGACGGCAGTCAACGATAATCAAGAATCTGATGATAGACCTGTATTTGATCATGGTGATTCAGATTCTGAGGGGGAGCAGATCCAGATTTCAAGTCAAACAATTCCAGTCAGTGAACAAGGTGAAAATCAGAATGTCACGAATTTGGAAGGCGAGGTAGATGTTCCAGGAGAGGTGATGCCGAGAACTCTTTCGTACCATCCAGAAGAATTGATTATTGGAGAATTACAATCAGGCGTTCGCACTAGACGACAAATTGACCAAGGCCTTACTTGTTTTTATACTACAGTTTCTCTGTTACAAACTGAGTTTTCACTTAGTTGTTTTATTTCGCAGATTGAACCGCGAACATATAAAGAGGCGCTAACTGAAGATTCTTGGGTCAACGCGATGCAAGAGGAGCTGAGTCAGTTTGAGAAGTTAGGAGTGTGGAAATTGGTAGATTTGCCTGATGGTCACAGGAAGATAAACACCAAGTGGGTGTTCAAGTGCAAAAGGGACGATAGAGGGGTTATTATTCATAACAAAGCTCGACTCGTAGTCCAGGGTTTCAGTCAGCAGGAGGGGATAGATTTCACTGAAGTATATGCTTCAGTTGCTAGACTTGAAGCAATCAGAATCTTCCTAGCATTTGCTTCTTGGAAAGGTTTTAAAGTTTATCAGCTAGATGTTAAATCGGCTTTTCTCTATGGGAAGGTAAAAGAGGAGGTATATGTCGGACAACCACCGGGCTTCACCGATCTAATCCACAAAGACAAGGTTTATTTGCTGGATAAGGCACTGTATGGTTTACACCAGGCCCCGAGAGCTTGGTACGAGACATTGTCTCAACACCTGCTAGCCAACAGCTTCATCCGTGGAAAAGTGGATGCCACTCTTTTCACCAAAGAAGTCGATGGTCATCTTCTGATAGTTCAGATATACGTGGACGACATCATATTTGGGTCTACAAATGAAAATCTGTGCAAAGATTTTGAAAGAGTTATGAAGCAGAAATTTGAAATGTCATCAATGGGTGAGATGAAATTCTTCTTGGGACTTCAAGTTGATCAACTGCCTGAGGGAATTTTCATACATCAGACGAAGTATGTTCATGATATCTTAGAGAAATTCGGGATGTCAGGTTCTACTCCAGCTTCCACCCCGTTAGCGACGAACCATGGGATAAACCCTGATCTCACCGGAGAGAAGGTAGATGAAACGTTGTATCGTTCCATGATCGGATCGCTGATGTATTTGACAGCTTCAAGACCTGATATTATGTATCCAACCTGCCTCGCAACAAGATTTCAATCTAACCCAAGACCTTCGCATATGGTGATTGTGAAAAGGATATTCCGCTACCTGAAAGGAACTCCATCACTGGGGTTGTGGTATCCAAAAGAAGGTGATTTTACGCTCGAAGGGTATTCCGATTCCGATTTCGGATGCTGCAAAGTTAACGCTAAGTCAACAACAGCAGGGTGCCAGTTTTTCAAACCACGATTGTTTACCTGGCAATGCAAAAAGCAGACCTCTGTAGCTTTGTCCACATGTGAAGCTGAGTATGTATCTGCTAGCAGTTGCTGCTCTCATATCTTGTGGATCCAGCAACAGATGAGAGACTATGGTTTGCAATTTCTTAACACCCCTATCTTTGTTGATAATGAGGCAGCGATAAACATCACTAAAAATCCTGTTCATCACGCTAAAATGAAACACATAGAAATTCATCATCACTTCATCCGAGATTGTTTCGAGAAGAAGTTGATACGAATTGAGAAAATCCACACTGATGAACAAAAAGTTGATTTACATACCAAAGCATTTGATAAAACTCGTTTTCAATATTTGCTAAAATTGAACGGTATGAAGCTTTTATCGGTGTTGGAGGAGATTCTTGGCGTGATGAGGGTACCACTGTAGATGATGTTGAGAAGCAATCTGCAATGGTTTGTCGATTTTTTACTTGTTTTGGTATTTAGGGGGAGTATAGGGTAATATTTTTCAGAAAATACAAAAACAGTAAAAAAATTCAAAAATACAAAAACGTGAGATATTTTCAAAATACAAAAACAATAGAAAACCGGAAAAGAGCTTGTGTAAAAAGGGAAAATGATAGTACATTGGCTTGACAGTTACGGTACGCTAAAGATTTGTAAAGTTTAAAAGTCTTAAGCAGTCTCGCTGATGATATGCCGATAGGTTTTTACACATTTAGTAGGTTTGTTCGGGATATAAACCTAAATCTTTACTTGCTTATTTCGTGGGGAACACTACTTAGATATATAGGTAACCCCTGAAATCTTGTTTGAAGGATCCCTCTTTCTGAGATACTAGGTCTTTATACTAAGTGATATCTGGGGTATTATCCCGGGACTTCTGATTTTGCGGAAGCAATGACCTAGTCTCCGGAGAATACTTTACGCTTGCTTGAAATAAAAGCCTGCCCTCAGCATAAAAAATGATGAAACATTGAAAAATGCTAATCATGTGCTGTTGTAAAAAAGATCCTCTAAAGGGGACTCACTGAAAGACGAGCCATCATCTCTCTGCTGAACGGACGTTCTGACCTGAGCTCTCATGGTCTTGCATTTAACCCCTTACAGATATCATCTGTGGTATACTCACCTATAAGACTGAATATTGGGATCTGGATACGGGAGTATATTCAAGAGGTGGGACACATGAATGAGTTTAAGTTCTTAATTCACCTAATTCGTATCCTGAACAGATTGAAATTTGTGTGAGAATTTAAGTGGATCAGTATATCGACAATCTAAGCGAATTGTTTAATTCTGAGTATGAAATTAAAACTTAACGGTACTTGTGACTTGTCGAATAGCTGATATGATTCCCAAACACGCTCACCAAAAATTATATTTGTAAATAGTTTACTTTTACTGCATTTTATTTCTGTAATTCATTTCTAGTTTAGAAACTTTATTCAAATACAAAAAGATTTTACATTTCTACTTTATTTTCCGACAAAACAAAGTGGAAAGTTGATCTTCAGATTCGAAAGTTGAAGCAGATGCAGGAAGTTTATGAGCTGGACAGATGAGTTGTGAGCTTATCATGTTAAATCATTGAATTTGAAAAGTTAAAACAAGTTCATTAATTTGAAACTTGTAAATTTCAGAAAATTGTTTGAATTAGTTTGTACAAAATGTCAGTGTGCTTTGTCTCAGGTCAACCAAGGTCATTAAGTTGGACTTGGTAGATAAGTTAAGTACTCAGGGTCCTTAATTTGGACCTAGATACTTAAGTGGATTTCTAAATTCCGACAAAACCAACAAATGAAGTCAAATGGTAAGTTTAGATTGAAATTATCATAATCATAAATCTTATATTTAGGTAGAGATTGTGCAGGTAAAAAGTTTGAATTTATGAAAACAGCATAGCAAATCCCAGCTAATTAATAGGGGGAGTCTGAAGACTTAAAAGTCAGATACAGTTCCTGGATCTTCATTCAAGGGGGAGTTTGAAGGTTGTTAAAGATTCAGTTTCTGTGATTCATGCTAGCTGTTGATAGAAGAAGAGAAGATTTGAAGGAAGCTTTTATTGTTAGATAAACTGGAAAGAGATCAAGACTAAAGATTCGACGCCGAAGACTTCATCAACATCCAAGGGGGAGTCTGTTGGTGCACAAATGTCTGTTAACTTCGTCTTTATCGAGTCTTATGTCTAGATAGGATAAACTATCACACAACAGGTTAAAACTAGGGTTTGTGTGGATTTTGGGTGATTTCGCATGAAATGTCACTGACCATTTCAAGCGAAATTAAACATTGTAATTTCGCTTGAAATGACCAGTGTCACTTTCAAACGAAATTAACATTACTATAAATAGGTGTGTTGCTAGTTCATTTGTAACTCTTCCGATTCAGAGCCGAGGTGCTGCCAGTTTGTCAAACGATCTGTAAAAGCTTTGGAATCAAAAATAAGAAGATAACTAAGGAGAATCAAGCTGTTTCACGTCTATTTCTCTGATTCCGCCTTTGAAATAGATGATAAACTCTTCTAATTGACTCGTTAGGGTCACACAACGATCCAACACTCAGTCTCTAAGACTGATCCTCCCTTAGTCTCTAAGACTGAACTATAAATATAAGTCTTGAAATGTGTATTTGTGCCTTTTTGTTTGTAAAAATGTTTGTTCCCTGGATCTGGACGTATAATGTATGCAATGTAAAAATTTTTGAAAACATTTTCGTGAGAGCCATGATGATCATAGTCTAGACTCGAGAAAGAATCCTAGTTCGCTATGATCGAGGCTCTCATACCAAGCTGTCACATCCTGGCTTTTGCGGAAGCGTGGTTTATTTTGGTGTGACTTCTTAATACCATAGCAACAATCATAACAATGCTATATGAAAATAAAACACAAGATGTTCATCCATTCATTAAGTTTAATAATACCACAAAATCATTGTTTTGAAAATGTCGACACCTAAGATAAGTTACAAACCATACTTGTTTTAAACGTGTTCATAAGACACAACAAAAGACTTTAAATAAAACGTGGTTTAAAGACATGTAACCCATCCAGGTAAGGGTTACACCTCCTAAACCTACTACCCTGGATGACATCTTTTATTCAACACAGCTAGACATATGCATACCCCGCCAGATCCGCTAGTTTCCTGAAATACATGTAGTTTGAAAAATCAACAAAAAGTTGAGCGAGTTCATGTGTAAGTGAGTATGTATAAACCTTTGTAATGTGTTTGTATGTATGAAAGTCCCTGGTATGTAGCAATTAAGGAAAAAGAGATCACCAATGGGTTGCAAAGCCACTGGTATGTGTGAAACGGTGCAGGAAGTACTCAAACCTAGCAAATTTGTGCCGGGCCTCCGGCTGTAAGACACAGTCACCACTATGGACCGCCCCGGCCTCATTGGTGTGGGCTCGCTACACCCAAATAGATCTATCACTCATGTCCCTCGGTCCTAACAACGAGGATTAATGGCCTTAAGTGTTGTACCCATCTTTCACATGATCTAAGTAGTCTCCTTAAGCTAACCATACCATGTATAAAAGCGTCTGTAATAATTGTAACATGTATTCCACCCCCGAAGTATAAAACTGAAAACTGTTAAGAGAAAAGGGGAACATGAACTCACTGTAGTGCGTCTCCTGATTCGTATCGTCAACTCAAACTTGGTCCGCTACGCGACAACCTACAACGTACTATTGTCTATTAGACGAACGGGCCGTGCCTTGCTTTTGTATTTACATGTTTGAGTTACGTTACTTTGATATTATTCCAAGTTGTAACTTCTTGTTAAAATAATAATAATTATTTTAACTTAAGTTTTGTTTTTAGGGTTTAGGAATAATAGTTAGGCAACTATTTCGTATCCATACTTCTCAAGTATTTTATATGCGCATTTCCTTCCCAAGGATGGGGTATTTATACATGTCTATTTGTAGTTTCAAAAAAAAAATATTTTAAGTCCCACTTAGAAAAATATATTTAACTCATTTGTCCAAATATAACGTATTTCCCAAAATATATGTATTTTCCCATGGTATTTGTTAAGTTATATTATTTTACCCTAAAATAATATAACTAGTTCACAAAATATATACAAATATTCGCACAAGTGTCTTAGTGTAAAACATATATTCTAAATATATATTTATCCGTTTTTATTTATAAAATCGTCCTCCGATACTTTGTATTTTTGTGACAAAACCCATGGCGAAGTTTATATTCGAACACAAGTTGTAAAATATATTTGTAACATTTGTTAGAAAAATATTTTCTAAGTGTTGGAATTTTAGAAAATTTCGCCAGAGTTTCCTTTGTAAATGGAGATGTCCATGCTTATTAGCATATCATTTTCTTTTCAAAAATTCATTCAATCAATCAACAACAAATTATTAAACAACATTACACTAACCAAGTGCAAAAACAATGCACTTTACATAATAACATGAACTTGGTTTTTCGTAAACACGCGTAGTAACTTAGTGGGGGGTTTAGTGGGTTTAGTTACCCTCCAAAGT
Organism: Helianthus tuberosus; assembly: GCA_030545235.1. NCBI lineage: Eukaryota > Viridiplantae > Streptophyta > Magnoliopsida > Asterales > Asteraceae > Helianthus > Helianthus tuberosus. Next base: position 154,615,644 of record CM060393.1, read on the forward strand.
GTGTTTACTTTTATTAAAACCTCATTCTTAAAGATTTTAAGTTTTTACAACTTGTAAACTAGTTTTGCAAGAATGTGTATTTGTTGGATCTTCTTACTTTTAAAAGTATTTCCACACTTATCTTGTTACTAAAATTAGTGTATGTTCAATAAAAATCATAATCTTTCAAAACCATCTTTTTAAACTTAGTTTCCTTGGAAAATCATTCACAAGCCTTAGATTACAAGATTACTAGTTCACTTTGTTTGTTATTTTACAAGAAAAACATTTTTCTTTCAAGTCCATGTTTAGTTCTAATGATTATTTCTTGTAACACATAACCACCTCTCATCTTGTTAGACCATGTTTTTAATCATGATCTAACAAGTTTACTATGATGATCATTCATCATATCACCAAGAAATCATCAAATAATCATTACATATTCAAAACAACTTTATATCATCAAGATTTCATCATCAAGTTAGCTTATGTTCAAGACTTATCTTTATGATTTTTAGTGTTCTTGAGTTTTCTTCATAATTTAACTATTAACCACCATAAACAAGAAGTAAATGAGGATTCAAGAGACTTACTACTAGCTTTTAAGCTTGGGAAGATCAAGAGTAGAAATGAGGTGGTTAATAGCAAACGAAGAAGGTCCTTGATGATCTGAAAGCTCCTAGCTCCTTTGTATGGTCTTTATCACCCTTGTATGCAAGTAAAATGGAATTAGGAACTTGAATGATGATGATGGTGGTGGTTCTTGGGGTCGGCCGGAATAAAGAAAGAAGGAGAAAAGGAATTTTGTTGAGTTGTTGTGAAGATGGTAAGGATGAGGGACTTGTGGTTATATACTAAACCTTTCCAACATCTAATTAACCATTAGATATAATGTTCCTTAAGTACATAGCAAACCCATTAAACAAATCAAGAAAATCAAGGGTGGGCTACCACCCTTGTAACCATAAGGTGGGGGGGTCTAGTTGGGTTTCAACTAAATTAGTTAATGTTCTTGATTGAAATCCAAGGTGAAGTTAGTGTTTTATGTGTGTTATGTAATATATAGTGTGTTAGGGTGTTCGGGGACCATAACTAGCTTAGAAAAATAAAAACAATGCTTCTAGCATTATTTTGGTGTTCCGTGTAATGTTCGGTTGTTCGTATTGATACTGTTCCGTTAAAGTGCTAAGTTATGTCGTAAAGTGTCCTTTATGTAACTTTTAGTGACACTTTCAATTCCCGACACTTAGGAAAGTATACAGGACCATTTTGCCATATTTTTGCAAGTGACTAGCATGATTAAATGCTGAATTTTGTTATTAAGTGCAGAATTCTGCACTTAAAGTGGGTTTTAGGCACTTTCTGGCACCTAAACTATCACCTAGTGACGCAGTCTTATGGTCCTTACTTCCCTACACTCCCCACTAGTGTAATACCCTGTTTCTGGCTCATACTGGGCCTCAATATATTGTCTGTCTATGTGCTGGCATTGTCAGCATGTTTCTGAGTTATCCGCTCACTGTGTTAACTGTGCTTTGTGCATCAAGTTTGTCACTAAAGTTTGTGTGTAATAAATGGAGTGACAGTATGAAATGTGATGCATATGTATGTATGATGCAAAAATCATAAAGCAGTTTATTCAGCAGTTGAAATCAAGCACAGTCATTAAGCACCAATTTAATATTAATAATTCTACGGATACCTGAAATTTTGAGGGTTGTCACAAAGGGGTTCGAGTACAAATCCTGGATCTGCGATTAGGTTGTCACCCTCCTTAGTCTAACAATGAGATTGGAATTATCGTCCATGCGATGCTTCAGCCAGAGCTGCCTGAATACTAGAATTGTAGCTGTTGCAGTAAAGCCAACCATAGGTAGGTGTCCTTTTCAAATTTTTACTAAGTCATTCACATACATGCTCGCAACATGTCTTCAGAGGTTCGCTGACTCCAATCGTTGTCCTATGATACTGAGTAATGCCCATGTCTATACGTGAGCCAAGAGTGGTGTATACTGCCTGTCATAAGTCAGGTATGGATCAAACTCAAAGGTAACAGGAGTTGGCACCTCGTGCCTAACAACCGCCTCTCCCAGAGGGATATTCACAAGCTGTGACGACTCGTCAGTTTCCTTGATTGCAAGAAAGTGTGCTGGTTACGTGAGGCAATCGGCGATCACCCAGGTGATAACGATAATGTTTTCGTTTCAAGTTTTAGGGAGACTAGCGACAAAATCCATGGTAGTCTGTTCTCATTTTCATATGGGTGTTTCTGGTTGCTGATACTCCACCTTGACTTTTCTTACAGGTCGAGCATCACTCACATATATTGCCAGGTGGGTCTTCATGCTCGATCACCAGTACAAGATTTAGAGATCCTAATATCTCTCATCAAAATCCAGACGACTAGAATATCAAGGTACTCGTGCTTTGCTCGACACGAGTTCCCTACAGTTGCCGTATAATAAGATCCACATTCGTTCCATGAGGTAGCGCATATCGTCCGACCTACCAAAGGTTGCTCCTCCATGCCCCGCATGGGTTCTACTTGAAAATCCTCTTCCTTCAGTTCTCCAGTCTGAACAGAGCGAGTTTGATCAGGTAGGTTAGAGTCGATAATGAGATGCAGAGCTCGTGCACATACAAGTTTCATAGTCGTAATCATCCAAAAATTCCATCCAGCGATGCCATTAACTGATTTAGCTCTTTCGAAACCAGGGTACATGGGAGGCCCTTGTGATCGGTCTAAGTAGTGCATTCGGTACCGTCCAAGTAATGCCTCCAACTTACATCCAAAGACCACGGTTTCCACCGTAGATTGTGTGTCGTGCAATTCTCCTTGTATGTCTATTACGTAAGCTATCACCTTCTCGTGTTGCATCGGCGTGTAACTGGGACTCTGATTCGAACCATCATGATATACCATTAAATCACCTGCACCCTCGGGTAGAGACGATGCTCAGTGTATTGCAGAGTTGGGATTCGAAAGCTGAAAAGACGTCCTCCTGTTTTGTCTCCCACGAACACAGCACCCTGCTGTGCTAAAGAGATTTAAAATGCGCGATCTTCCAAAATCCGGTGATGAATCTGCGATAGCATCTAGTGAGGCCAAGAAATTGCTGTATCCTCGAAGGGATCTTTGGTGTCGATCAGTTTCTAACCAAAACGAGTCTTAGCGAGATCCACGTGTATTCCCACTTCGTTGATTATATGACCAAAAAGGTATCCCTTGCATCCAGAAGTTACATTTATCAAGACTTAGCGCGGTGTGGCTCCTCCTTCAGGAGCTCTCAAATAAGATACAAAGCTGCCCATGATGTTCCTTTCTCCTGGAAATGATTCAACATGTCGTCAATAAGCATGGAATACAATGTCGAAATGGCCACACTGCACTTGGTATGCCGGTGCAGGCATATTATTCCCCTTAGACTACCTTCTGACAATAGCTCGTTTGTTATTCAATCCTTGAATGGAAGCTCGACCCCCGCAACTGGTCGTCAGGTTGTCAATATATGGTCGTGGCAAACGGTTCTCAACTGTCACCTTATTGAGTTCTTGAAAATCAGTACACAAACGAAAAGGCTTATCTTCACGGATATAACTTAGGCTCCCCACGCGAAAGGCTAGGTCTGATAAAACTCCTGTTCAACAATTCCTGCAGTTGATTAGACAGCTCTTGCAACCCTCCTAGTGCAAGATGGTAAGAGTGCGTGTAGTCAGGGCTGCCTCTGGCGCAAGGTCAAACTGAGTTCCTACCTAACCGTTGTAAAGATGATCCTGGAAGTTCCTTAGACAGCACATGGAGGGTAATCACGAACAACTGGTGGATCCTCGATCCCCTTTTTCCTAACCTTACGTCTATAACAGTTGTTAACATAGCGGGGTAATCTCTCCGTAGACACTCCTGGCTTTCCTTGCTGAAACGACGCTAACCATTGCGCCACTCTGACGTGTTAGAACAAATAACATTCCTCCACGAAGGAAAGGAATACGCAGAATCGTCTCCTCATAGGGTACATCTATCAAGAACAACAGAAGGAAGGTCGATGTCGAACACTTGTTCCACAAGGTCAAGTTTGCATCCCAACGATCATATGAGGTTTCCATTGTCCTGCCATCAGCCGATTCCACAACAGGTTGGGTTTCAAGAAACATCACGGTTGTATAGAACAGAGACGAAGTGATTCGTTACCTAGAACGTGTATGCCACCATGTTATTACAATCCTGGCGTCGCCCACGCCAATCCTAAATGACCTTCCATGAGCATCATTTCCAGTGTTGCTGTTTTCATTACAAGGATTTCAAGTACTGTTGTCGTTCCTTTGGTCGTTGTCCTCTTAACTTAACCACGGATAATCCATGATGTAGGCACCTTTAATTCCATACTGTAGGCTAGGGTTACGAATACCTTGTTGTCGCTGTGACTGCTGCTCCCAATGTCGTTGCTCGAAACGAAGCCCTATGGTTCTTTACCATCCAAGTCCATCTTTTCATATCCTGAGCTACGTCCTAAAGCGCTACTCACTATGTTGGCAGTTACACATTCCACGTTGTAGTCGATTGTCATTGCTTATGTCCCGATTGATTTGTAAGAGTTGACTCCCATGAGTCGCTGACAAGGGTTAAGGATTTAATTGAAACCAATTCGCTGGTGCTCGTTGCCGGTGCTGAGGTCGGCAAAGTACTACGCTCATCCCCTGTTCATCGATGTTGCAAGTTGTTTGAGCAATACACGGCCTATTACGAGGGTATTGCAGAAGTGATCACACTTCGGGGTCTAAGATGTCAATACATGAGTTCCAGCAAACGAAGAGGAGTAAGAAAGGATTCGATCAATCATCCGACGCTGTGACATCCAACTCAGGGACGTTCGTATAAGCACCTAACCTTCTACACGGTTCACTAAGTGTTCAGATGGGTGTTCAGGTAATATTCGATAGCATCAAGATTCGAAAGGATCCATAGAGGAACGAAAACTTCACGTTCGAGTAGGGGACAATCACTTCTATGACCCCTATAGGTTTGTTATGTTTCACATCGGTCAAATAACGGAACGGAACCCCTTTTCCAATTGCTAAGGCTCACTGGGACTCTCATGTACCCCACATTATTATTATGTGTGCACCCACAATAATATTGTGATTTGCATGCTCATCTCAGCTCCTCTTAACTCATATCAAATGATTCCTCAAACTCGAGTAGCAAACAAAGAGCATCACGAAGCGTAAGTCATGAAGGTTTAGGGAAATACCACCCTATCAGTCACATAACACATGCAAGTAATACATGAATTCATACTGTTGTGCTAAACGTGCAATCATATGCAATATCATGTGTAAGTGTTCACTAGTTATGCAGTACAATGAGTGTACGAGAGACGAACCTTGCAATCTGGAGCTGAGTGTCATGGTCATATTCACGTTTTCAGAACTGTTCGGTTATAGTCTGGTTTTACAAAAACGTTTTCCCCTTTTTAAAACCAAGTTCACTATAACCAATGGCTCTGATACCAATTTGTCACACCCCCAAAATACCACATGCGGAAACCCCCGCGAGGCGTGTGACGTACCAGGATCTAGCCACCAATTACATTGAACTCATAGGTATATTTAAATAAAGCTTTCATTTATTAACATTAAGTGTTACACGTTACAACTAATTCACCGTATACAGCGGAAGCATAATTTGTGACAACTGTGTTCTGTAATCATCATATAAGGTAAAACAATGTTGATTATCAATAAAACAATGTGCTTTGGTGTTATTATATGTGTTATTGTGTTTGATGATTTTACAATTTGATTCGATTCCGATTTCAAGCTTTAAATCGCTTTCTGGAAGGTTATACGCAAACTGGTGCGTAAACGCAATCAGTTTAACACGACGTACACTCCGGAACTGTGACGTAAGCCAAACATACCCTAAATATCCTTTACATAACTTAGAAATAAGTTTCGAAGGATTCGGTATGGCAAAAACATGTTTATTCGAACTTAAGAACTAATTACGACAAAACTGCGAAACGAACGTTGGTGACCGCCCGGATAATATTTAAATCCTATAAATATTCTGTTATGATTAAAATTTTATTTTTAATCAGGTTTGTGTTGAAAAATAAATTAAAACGCTTAAAAACGTTATTTTCAAGTTTAAGCGCGTACCGCGTGTTTCTGCGCAACACAATGCTTCTACTGCAAAACGCAGACAACACAGCCAGTCTCGGCAACTGAAATTTATTTCAGTAATATTTTGGTGAGTTTATTTTTATAGAATAATAAAAATAATTTAGAACACCATAAACCGGGATTTAAACGCTAGATAAAATACCCGGTATTCAGTTAAATACATGTTTTTAACTAATTTACCAAACAATATTACATTTAACCCCCCCCCCTTCTATTTTCACGGTCACCTTATTGTGGCCCCCACCAATATTTTCCTAGATCTTGCATGATTTTTGTTTGCCAAGTGTTAGTGCATGCTTCATTCCATATCTTCCTTATATCTTCTATATCTTTCTAAGTATCACAACAAATCCTTCCAAGATCATCCATCACTCAACCTCTTCATCTCTCTCTCTCCCTTGAACCGTAACCCCATCACCCCCACCACTTTCATCTTTTGCAACTTTGTTCATCAAGATTCAACTTCATTTCAAGCTAAATTCAAGTTGGTGTGAAGATCCAAAGGTGTTTCCAAGGTGCTTTCAAGTGATTTCAAGCTCCATATCATCAAACGTCATCCAACAACTTACTTGAATCTTGAAGGTATAACATTTATGTTTAAATCATACTCTTGATTCTTGGTTGTTCTTGATGATTTGAAGTTTCTCTTGAATCTCGGAATTTTCACAAACTTGAAATCTAAAATGAAAAGGGTCTGGATACAAATAAAAATGGTGATGTATATGTATGCATATAACCATACATATATATATGGGTGTATGAGTTTTGAAGTTTGATTTCTTGATAAGTACTTGTTTAAGTTGTTGCTTGTTCTTGAATGATAGTTAAAATGCAAGTGTTTAATGATCTATGAATGATATGATAAATGTTCAAATACATCAGCAAATAAACATGAATAAGTTTCATATTTGATGCATTTAGATTAATATGAAATGTTGATGATATGATAGTATGCTTTAGACACTTGTACATGAGAATACATGTTGATTTAAAGCTCAAGAAATGATGAAAAATGGCTATATGACAAAAATGTTTTAGATCAGGTTACAAACACTAAAAATAACATTATTTGGTATATTATAATGGCATGAAACTTTGACATAGGTTTGATAGCTTTGCATGTTGTACATATAGCTTAAAAAGTGGTAAATTATGTGAAATTTGCATGATTTATGTGCTTTATGTAAGACCTGCACTATCATGAGTATAACCACTATTTTATTCAGTAAATAACATGGGTTATGTTAAAATATCAAGTCGTTTCGATTTGGGATGGTTCGGGTAACGTTTGATGCAAAACTATGCGGTAAAACGGTTAAAAAATCGGCTTTTCGGAGGACTTTTATAAAACTATTTTAGATCAGTAAGTAAACTGATATTTTTGATATAAAAATAAGTATTTTAACTTATATTAAGTTTACTTGTTGTTTGGTTAGTCATACGTGACTTCCGGCGCCCAAAAATGTTACCGAATCGCTAAAATAAGTGTTTTTCGACATACACTATAAAGGGTTGTTCATGGGTAAATTTTATGTGTACAATGTGCTATGTGTTTTACAATATGTGTATGATGATGTGTTAGTGTCGACAAGATTATGTGTATTACGCTTGAGTATATATATACAAATACACCAGTATAATAAAAAATAATAACTTTTTGAGAAAAATCTCAAAGTTATGTGAAAATTCTAAGTATCGGAGAAACTTAGGTATTTTGTGGGTTTTCGATTATTAAATCATTCTTATTTAATTTAGGACGAATAAACAATTTGAGGAATTGTGTTAACATATAAAAACGCACCCAAAGGTGAGTACATAGATCCCCTCTTTTACTGTTTTCGATTGTTTTGGGGTGATTCATATGTATCAAAACGATTTCGATATTTCAACGATGGTTTCAAAACGATTAAGATGGTTTATACTAAACTAATAACAATTTCGATAATGTGAACGAACTTGTTGGTTGTAGTTACATAACGAATGACATTCATTAATTTTGGCCGAACCGACCAGTATTAGGTTATGGTACCATAGGATCCGACAAATCCCGTTATCAGACTGTACCCATGGTTATGTGTGGGTTAGGTGGGTAACGACTGAACCAGATGATTGTTAACTTACCCTTTGGTGGTTTATTAATACGAGTTGAACGATGAACGGGTCACGAAGGTTTGAATGTTATTAGCTAGACGACCAAAAATAGTTTTCACAATTTGAACGAGAACGATTGAACGATTTTAAACGATTGAACGATTATGAACGATTTAAACAAATGAGTGATGTTCTATAACGAGAATGAGTTAAACGATGTCACACAACGATGTTTACGAAACTATATAAACCATACGAGTTTTATTACGAGAACGATTTATGATTTGGTTTACATAAACAAATGTGTTGGGTTAAGATTCATGGCATCGAGGTTTAGAAATTATAACCAATCTGTTTTGACTTGGTTATTCATTTTACAATACAAACATTTTACAAAACAAGGTTTCTAATATCGATTAACAAAGTTGTACGAGATATTTCAACATGTAAACAAGCCATGAATCTGACACTCACACAAAAACTATGTGCTCGCCAGCATTTCTTTGCTGACTTTATTTTTACATATGTTTCAGGTGATGTTGCTTAATGTTGATTGCGAATAGGATGCATGCTCACTTAGGACTGGACGAGGCCTTAGTGATTTAATAACGATGATAGACTATGTTTGACTTGCTTGTTTAACTTTAAGACAATGTTAATGAGTAAAACGAGACTCTTTTGTATCCATGGTTTCGAAACAATAATTCTGTTACAACACTCCCCGACATTTCCGCCATGGTTTATTGTTTTACAACGAGGACACAAAATCCGAATCTGCTTCGAAAATTAATCATCTGTTCTAGGATGATTGATTACTAGGTTTTGAACCCTCTGTTATAAGGTTTTGAACCCTTCCAGTTTGACTCATTTTTGGCTTAGTGCCTTTTGAGTTTTTAAAATCTCGTCAAAGTTTGGGTCTAAATAATGTGAACACGTGCAAACTGGAAGAGTGAATGCCTGTACCCTGAGCTTTCTGTCTAAGGCTAGAGTGTTCATACAAATCCACATAATCGGACCAGTCACTCTTACCTGGGAACTCTTGGGGTGAGTGTTCACTTATAGGCGAGCTCTCATGATGAAAGAGTTTTGTCCCCGTTACGAATTTCGAGCTTTGGAACGAGAGTTTAACGATCTGAAACAAGATGGGGGAGAACACATGCGTATATGGATCGATTTGAGGAACTCAGTCTTTTGTGTCCTACTATGGTTACCCCGTTGGAGAAAGCGATAGAGAGGTATATCGATGGTTTACCCGATTCCATACAGGATATTGTGACTGGCGTTAATCCTACTACTGTTCGTCACGCGATCGAGTTATCTTCTACCCTGACTGAGTCGCAAGTCAGGAAGGGTAAACTTACCTGCAAGGGTGATAAGAAGAAGTCGATCGAATCTGTCAAGGAAAAGGGTAAGGGTAAGAAAGGTGAGTCGTCGAAGAAGTTGGGAAAGCGAAAGGGTGCTCAGAACTTTGCAGTTACTGCTTAGAACCCACCAGCTCAACCGCCTGCGAAGAAAGCGTATGCTGGTACTGCACCTCTTTGTGCTCGCTGCAACGGTCGTCATGTTACACAACAAGCTTGTAGGAAATGCACAACATGTGGTAAGCTTGGGCATCTGGCCAACATCTGTCGTTTGGGCCAGAATCAGATTGTTCAGAATCAATCTTTGGTTCAGGGGAATGCTGCTAGATTCCCACCGAGTTCATGTTTCAATTGTGGAGAGTTTGGTCACTTCCGCAACAACTGTCCGAGGCTGGTGAATGCAAACGCGAATGCTAATGCGAACCCGAATGCGAATGTCAACGCAAATGTGAATCCCGCTCGTGGGAGAGCGTACAATCTGAATGCTAACGAAGAGAGGGCTGACAACGAGGTGGTCAATGGTACGTTTCTTGTTAACAATCGACGTGCATCTATTCTTTTTTATTCTGGTGCCGATAGAAGTTTTGTTTCATTATCTTTTGAACCTTTGCTTGCGATACCTAGAACTAAACTGAGGAAACCCTTATCTGTCGAAGTTGCTACTAGTAAACCTCTTGTTCTCGATTCTGTTATTCGTGATTGTCAGTTAAACCTTGATAACCATCTTTTTCCCATTGACCTCACGCCGATGCAACTTGGGAGTTTCGATATTATCGTGGGGATGGATTGGTTAACCAAACATCATGTTGAGGTGGTTTGTTTCGATAAGATTGTTCGTATTCCTCTTCTGTCTGGCGATGTTCTGGAAGTTCGTGGTGAGAAGCCATCTGGTGATTTGAAGCTTATGTCGTGTACAAAGGCCTAAAGTTATTTGCGAAAAGGATATGTTGCTTTCCTGGCACATGTCACCGAGAAGAAAGGCAAGAGCAAGATTATTCAGGATATTCCGATTGTTCGGGATTATCCAGAGGTGTTTCCCGATGAACTGCCTGGTTTGCCTCCAGTTCGTCAAGTCGAGTTTCATATTGACCTTGTACCCAATGCCAACCCGATTGCAAAAGCACCTTATCGTCTTGCACCGTCGGAGATGCAAGAGTTATCGAAACAGCTTCAAGAGTTATCTGATAAAGGATTCATCCGTCCGAGCTTTTCGCCTTGGGGAGCTCCTGTCCTCTTTGTGAAAAAGAAAGATGGATCTTTTCGAATGTGTATCGATTATCGTGAGCTTAATAAGCTTACCATCAAGAATCGATATCCCCTACCTCGAATTGATGATCTCTTCGACCGGCTGCAAGGTGCTTCATGCTTTTCCAAGATCGATCTGCGATCTGGGTATCATCAACTTCGTGTACTCGAAGAAGATATTCCCAAAACTGCATTTCGTACGAGATATGGGCACTACGAGTTCACTGTCATGCCTTTTGGTTTGACAAATGCCCCAGCTATCTTCATGGACTTAATGAATAAGGTTTGTAAACCTTATTTAGATAAGTTCATCATTGTGTTCATCGACGATATTCTCATTTATTCGAAGTCTCGAGACGATCACGAACAACACCTTCATTTGACTCTGGAACTCCTGAAGAAGGAACAACTTTTTGCTAAATTCTCCAAGTGTGAATTTTGGCTTAAAGAAGTTCAGTTTTTGGGTCATATAGTCAACGAGCAAGGTATTCATGAGGATCCTTGCAAAATAGCAGCTATTAAGGATTGGAATACACCGACGACACCTACAGAGATTCGATCATTTCTTGGTCTTGCTGGTTATTATCGTCGATTCATTTCTAATTTCTCAAAGATCGCGATTCCACTCACTGCTTTGACTCAGAAAAATAAGCCTTTTGAGTGGGGACCTAAGCAAGAAGAAGCGTTCCAAATGCTGAAACGGAAGCTCTGTGATGCTCCTGTTTTATCTCTACATGAAGGAAACGATGATTTTGTTGTCTATTGTGACGCGTCGAATCTAGGACTTGGTTGCGTTCTTTTGCAACGAGGTAAAGTCATAGCTTATGCGTCTAGACAGCTGAAAATTCATGAGAAGAACTATACGACTCATGATCTTGAATTAGGAGCTGTGGTTTTCGCACTTAAAATCTGGAGACACTACCTCTATGGAACGAAGTGTGTGGTTTTCACAGACCACAAAAGTCTCCAGCATATTCTCAATCAGAAGGAACTGAACATGAGGCAACGACGTTGGGTTGAACTCTTAAATGATTATGATTGCGAGATCCGCTACCATCCTGGTAAGGCGAATGTCGTAGCCGATGCGCTTAGTCGAAAGGAATGAGTCAAGCTTCATTCTGTTCGCACTCTATCTGATATTCAATCTCGTGTCCTTCAAGCTCAACGATCTTGTGTGACAAAAGACTTATTAAAATATGAGCTACCGCTTCAACTCGAACTTAAACTCGAAACGAAGGACGATGGGTTACTATATTTCAAGGATCGTTTGTGGATTCCGAAACAAGACGATCTTCGCACCTTGGTAATGGACGAATCTCACAAGTCTCGATATTCTATGCATCCTGGTGCTGATAAAATGTACAAGGATCTTCATACTCAGTTCTGGTGGCCTGGTATGAAGAAGGATGTTGCCTTGTATGTATCGAAATGCCTAACTTGTCTCAAAGTCAAGGCTGAACATCAACGACCTTCTGGTTTGCTTGTACAACCAGAGATACCGGTTTGGAAGTGGGAGAACATTGCAATGGATCTCATCACTAAGTTACCGCGTACATCTAAAGGTCACGATGCTATTTGGGTTGTTATCGATCAATTAAAGAAATCAGCTCATTTTATACCGATTCGCGAGGATCTATCTGCTGATAAACTTGCAAAGATTTATGTTGATGAGATTGTATCACGACATGGTGTTCCTTTGGATATCATTTCCGATCGTGATGCTCGGTTTTCATCTCATTTTTGGAAGACCATGCAATCTGCTTTGGGAACCCAACTAAATCTAAGCACTGCTTATCATCCCCAAATAGATGGTCAATCTGAAAGGACGATTCAAACTTTGGAGGATATGCTTGGAGCATGCGTGATAGACTTTGGTGGTAATTGGGATTCTCATCTTCCACTGATCGAGTTCTCTTACAACAACAGTTATCATGCTAGTATTAATATGGCACCATTCGAAGCTCTCTACGGTCGAAAATGTCGTTCACCTGTCTGTTGGAATGAGATCGGTGAAGCTCAGCTTACTGGACCTGAGCTCATTTTGGAAACAACAGACAAAATCAAGAAAATCCACGATAATCTTGTGACAGCTCGAAGCCGTCAAAAGAGTTATGCGGATATGCGACGCAAGCCTTGGGAATTTCAATTCGGAGACCGTGTCCTACTCAAGGTGTCACCTTGGAAGGGAGTGGTGAGAATTGGAAAGAAAGGAAAACTTGCACCCCGATATGTTGGACCATTTAAGATTGTTGAAAGAATTGGAAAGGTTGCCTATCGACTAGAGCTACCTCCAGAGCTTGGAAATATTCATCCGACTTTTCACGTGTCCAATTTGCGAAAGTGTTTACCTGATGCTGATCTTCACATTCCTCTCGACGAGATTCAAATCGATGAAACAATGCACTTTGTCGAGAAACCTGTGGAGATAGTGGACCATACATTCAAACAGTTGAAGAACAAACGGATTCGATTGGTCAAATTTCGCTGGGAATCCAAACGTGGCCCCGAGTTTACTTGGGAACATGAGGACCAGATGAAGACGAAATATCCGCATTTGTTTTCACAAGTTTCCTCTAAATAAAATTTCGGGACGAAATTTCCTAAAGTAGGGGAGACTGTGACAACTGTGTTCTGTAATCATCGTATAATGTAAAACAATGTTGATTATCAATAAAACAATGTGCTTTGGTGTTATTATATGTGTTATTGTGTTTGATGATTTTACAATTTGATTCGATTCCGATTTCAAGCTTTAAATCGCTTTCTGGAAGGTTATACACAAACTGGTGCGTAAACGCAATCAGTTTAACGCGAAGTACACTTCGGAACTGTGACGTAAGCCAAACATACCCTAAATATCCTTTACATAACTTAGAAATAAGTTTCGAATGATTCAGTATGGCAAAAACATGTTTATTCGAACTTAAGAACTAATTACGACAAAACTGCGAAACGAACGTTGGTGACCGCCCGGATAATATTTAAATCCTAAAATATTCTGTTATGATTAAAATTTTATTTTTAATAAGGTTCGTGTTGAAAAATAAATTAAAACGCTTAAAAACTTTATTTTTCAAGTTTAAGCGCGTACCGCGTGTTTCTGCGCAACACAGTGCTTCTACTGCAAAACGCAGATAACACAGCCAGTCTCGGCAACTGAAATTTATTTCAGTAATATTTTGGTGAGTTTATTTTTATAGAATAATAAAAATAATTTAGAACGCCATAAACCGGGATTTAAACGCTAGATAAAATACCCGGTATCCAGTTAAATACATGTTTTTAACTAATTTACCAAAAAAAATTACATTTAACCCCCCTCCCCCTCTTCCATTTTCACGGTTACCTTATTGTGGCCCCCACCGATATTTTCCTAGATCTTGCATGATTTTTGTTTGCCAAGTGTTAGTGCATGCTTCATTCCATATCTTCCTTATATCTTCTATATCTTTCTAAGTATCACAACAAATCCTTCCAAGATCACCCATCACTCAACCTCTTCATCTCTCTCTCTCCCTTGAACCGTAACCCCATCACCCCCACCACTTTCATCTTTTGCAACTTTGTTCATCAAGATTCAACTTCATTTCAAGCTAAATTCAACTTGGTGTGAAGATCCAAAGGTGTTTCCAAGGTGCTTTCAAGTGATTTCAAGCTCCATATCATCAAACCTCATCCAACAACTTACTTGAATTTTGAAGGTATAACATTTATGTTTAAATCATACTCTTGATTCTTGGTTGTTCTTGATGATTTGAAGTTTCTCTTGAATCTTGGAATTTTCACAAACTTGAAATCTAAATTGAAATGGGTCTTGAAGTTTCTCTTGAATCTTGTATATGTATGCATATTACCATACATATATATATGGGTGTATGAGTTTTGAAGTTTGATTTCTTGATAAGTACTTGTTTAAGTTGTTGCTTGTTCTTAAATCATAGTTAAAATGCAAGTGTTTAATGATCTATGCATGATATGATAAATGTTCAAATACATCAGCAAATAAACATGAATAAGTTGCATATTTGATGCATTTAGATTAATATGAAATGTTGATGATATGATAGTATGCTTTAGACACTTGTACATGAGAATACATGTTGATTTAAAGCTCAAGAAATGATGAAAAATGGCTATATGACAAAAATGTTTTAGATCAGGTTACAAACACTAAAAATAACATTATTTGGTATATTATAATGGCATGAAACTTTGACATAGGTTTGATAGCTTTGCATGTTGTACATATAGCTTAAAAAGTGGTAAATTATGTGAAATTTGCATGATTTATGTGCTTTATGTAAGACCTGCACTATCATTAGTATATCCACTATTTTATTCAGTAAATAACATGGGTTATGTTAAAATATCAAGTCGTTTCGATTTGGGATGGTTCGGGTAACGTTTGATGCAAAACTATGCGGTAAAACGGTTAAAAATCGGCTTTTCGGAGGACTTTTATAAAACTGTTTTAGATCAGTAAGTAAACTGATATTTTTTATATAAAAATAAGTATTTTAAATTATATTAAGTTTACTTGGTGTTTGGTTAGTCATACGTGACTTCTGGCGCCCAAAAATGTTACCGAATCGCTAAAATAAGTGTTTTTCAACATACACTATAACGGGTTGTTCATGGGTAAATTTTATGTGTACAATGTGCTATGTGTTTTACAATATGTGTATGATGATGTGTTAGTGTCGACAAGATTATGTGCATTACGCTTGAGTATATATATATATACAAATACACCAATATAATCAAAAATAATAACTTTTTTAGAAAAATCTCAAAGTTATGTGAAAATTCTAAGTATCGGAGAAACTTAGGTATTTTGTGGCTTTTCGATTATTAAATCATTCTTATTTAATTTAGGACGAATAAACAATTTGAGGGATTGTGTTAACATATAAAAATGCACCCAAAGGTGAGTACATAGATCCCCTCTTTTACTGTTTTCGATTGTTTTGGGGTGATTCATATGTATTAAAACGATTTCGATATTTCAACGATGGTTTCAAAACGATTAAGATGGTTTATACTAAACTAATAACGATTTCGATAATGTGAACGAACTTATTGGTTGTAGTTACATAACTGTAGGATCGTGAAACGACCTAACGAGTCGATCAGAAGAGTGCTCAGACAGAATCAGAGGCGGAATTCATTGATTCTGTCTTTGTTTAGCTTGTATTCACTATTAATTGTCTTGTTTATTGATCTTGAAATGATTTACAGCACGTAGACACTTCGACAGCACCTCGGCGTTGGAATCAAGAAGGTTACAAATAAACTAGACATGAGGAATATTTATAGTGAGGCTAATTTCGTTTGAATGTGGCATTGCCTATTTCAAACGTAATTAAACATTCTAATTTCGTTTGAAAGTGACAATGTCATTTTCAAACGAAATTACCTCTTTAACACACAAAACCTCATATAATCTCGTATAACATGCCCTGATCTATCAATTCTATTATAAGACTCGATGCAAGACGAAGTCGACAGACGTATGCACTAACAGACTCCCCCTCGGATGTTGACGAGTCTGAAGTATCAAGTCTTCTCATTCTTCAGTCTTTACCGGTCTTCGGGCTCTTTCATAATCTGAGACTCAAACGAAGATGAAGTCGACAGACAACTGCACCAACAGACTCCCCCTTGAATGTTGACAGAATCTTCAGTGAGAGTCTTCATCATGACGGCTCTTCAATCTTGATCGGTCTCCTTTCTTTCTTAGCATGTATCAGGATCTTCTCTTTGGCTCTAACCTCGTCAGACTCCCCCTCTCATCATGATGGGATCGCTGTCTGGAATTAGCTATCACCTTGAGATCAATCCCTGGCTTTAGTTCTGATCAGCTCAACACCTACACAAATTTTCTCTCCAAAACATAAGTTTTCACTTAAATCAATAAGAAAAACTTACTAGTAATAGTTACATCAAGTTCAAATTAATGACCCTGATTAACTAATCTCAACTACTTTCTTAAATCAAAATAAATTCCTTCATTTAAGCACTCACTCCCAACCCTGTTCATCATGTTCAGCACTTGAAATTTTGAATATCAGCTCTCCAACATCAGTTGTCTAAAATCTTTTTGTATTTTTCAAAAATTTATGCTAAAACACACTAAAATCTTTTTGGATTTTGTTGGACCGTTTTGCGACCCCGAAAAGTCAGTTGAGAACGTTCATCTTCACATACGAAGGCGGAATCAACGTAAATGAAGTTACACAGCTTTTCCTATTCAATTCCTTCTCTTTTATTGCTTTCTGATTCAAATTTGACAGAGTTTCGTTGCCTAAACAATGACCAGGTCTCGCTCCAATGTACATACATGAATGACCAGGTTTCGCTCATAGCGGCTATATATAGACCATGTGATTTCGCTCTTATGACACTTGACAAATAAGCGAAACCTCTAAAGTCCCTATAAGCGAAACCACCTAAAGACTCTATAAGAGAAACCCTATGATGTACATATAAGCGAAATACCTCTAATCTATGTACATAAAATCGAAACTCAACATAAAAACCTAATTTTGACTTTCAAGATCCTATGTTGACCTATCTTGACCTAAGACTTGATGCAGACGTAGTTAACAGACATTCCGTGCACCAACAGACTCCCCCTTGGATGTTGACGAAGTCTTCAGCTCCAAGTCTTTAGTCTTGGTCTTTTCTACATCTCTGTCTTCACATCATAATCATTCTATCTTCACAAGTTTAGGATCACAACCTAGCTCCATCTTCAAACTCCCCTTTGACAGTTGATCTAGACTCCCCCTTTCACAGACTCCCCCTCTCAATATGCTAGAATCTGAGGTCTTGATCTGGTTCAAGCTTTGATATTTAACTTCCTTGGGAATAATGAAGTCCAAAACCTGTGTCTCAAACATCAATCATTACAAACTATCTTTTCAACAATAAATCACAAACTCAATCAGTTTTAGAAATCCACTCAAGTATTCAGGTCCAAGTTAATGACCCTGATCACTCAATTAATCTACCAAGTTCAATTTAATGACCTTGGTTGATCATTTGACGAATCAAACTGATTTTGAAAAAAAATTTCAAACATTTTCTGAAAATAACAAGTATCAAGTTAATGAACTTGTTTTTGACTTTTCAATAAATCAAACTCCATCAAAGTAAGCTCTCCTCATTCTTCAGCCCAGAACTTTTCCTGCATCTGCTTCAATCAACTGAGAATCCAATAATCAACTCTCCACTTTGGTTTGTCAAAACTAAAGCAGAAATAAAATCTTTTTGGATTTAATAAATTGTTCTAAACTAAGAAATGAAATATAGAAAACTTAAATTGCAGAAAGTAAACAAAGTAAACTATTTACAAACTTATTTTTGGCGAGCGTGTCAGGGAATCATATCAGCTATCAGACAAATTACAAGTACCGTTAAGCTTCCTTTCATACTCAGACTTAAACAATTCACTTCGATTGTCGATATACTGAGCCATCTTAAATTCCCACACAAATTTCAATTTACTCAGGATACAATTTAGATGTCTTAAGAACTTAGCTCATTCATGTGTCCCACCTCTTGAATATACTCCCGTATCCAGAATCCCAATATTCAGTCTTACAGGTAATTATACTACAATGATATCTATACATAAATTAGGTAATGCGAGGGCCGAGGGATCTCAGGTCGATACTTCCGTATACGCAGAGAGATATCAGCTTCAACTTTACGGTATGTCCCCTTTAGAGGATCTTTTAGCTACAACAGCAGCGACTATCAATTTTATTGTTTCATCGACATGCTGAGGGTTTATGCTATGTTTCAAGCATTAGAAAGTATTATCCAAGGACTAGGTCAGAACTTCCATTCAGCAGAAGTCCCGGAATAATACCCCAGACATCATTGAGTATAAAAACCTAGTATATCAGATTATGAGACCTTTCAAACGAGATTTCAGGGGTTACCTATATATCCAAGTAGTGTTCCCCACGAATTTCACAAGTTTGAAATTTTAGGTTTATATCTCGAATAAATCTACTAAATGTGCGAAAACCTATCGACACATCATCAGTGAGACTGTTTAACTCATTTAAACTTTACAAATCTTTATCATACTGTAATTGTCTAGCCGATGTACTATCATTTTCCCTTTATACACAAGCTCTTTTTCAAATTTTATCATGTTTTTGTATTTTTGCATTTTTTACTGTTTTTGTATTTTCTGAAAAATAAACTATATACATCTATCTACTCCCCCTAAATACCAAAACAAGTAAAAAATCGACAAACCATTGCAGATTGTTTCTCGTCTTCATCCGCAACAATACTCTCATCAACGCCAATTATGCCATCCGACACTGAAAGAAGCTTCATACCATTCAGTTTTAACAAATATTTAAACCGATTTTTATCAAAAGCTTTGGTATGTAAATCAGCTTTCTGTTCGTCAGTGTGGATTTTCTCAATTCGTATCAACTTTTTCTCAAAACAATCACGAATAAAGTGATGACGAATTTCTATATGTTTAGTTTTAGCGTGATGTACTGGATTCTTTGTTATATTTATTGCGGCCTCATTATCAACAAAAAGAGGTGTGTTAAGAAACTGCAAACCGTAGTCGCGCATCTGTTGCTGTATCTACAGGGTCTGAGAGCAGCAACTGCTAGCATAAACGTACTCCGCTTCACATGTAGATAGCGCCACAGACGTTTGTTTCTTACACTGCCAGATAACCAATCTAGGTCCAAAGAACTGGCATCCTGCAGTTGTTGATTTTGAATTAACTTTGCAACATCCGAAATCCGAATCGGAATACCATTCGAGCGTAAAGTCGCCTTTCCTAGGATACCACAACCCCAATGAAGGAGTTCCTTTCAGGTAGCACAATATCCTCTTCACAATGATCATATGCGAAGCTCTCGGGTTAGATTGAAATCTTGCTGCGAGGCACGTTCGGTACATGATATCAGGACGAGAAGCTGTTAAGTACATCAAAGAACCTATCATGGAACGGTAAAACGTTTCATCAGCCCTGTCTCCGGTGAGATCTGGGTGAATCCCATGATTTGTTGCAAGTGGGGTAGCAGCTGGAGTAGAACTTGACATCCCAAATTTCTCTAGAATATCATGAACGTACTTTGTCTGATGAATGAAAATTCCCTCAGATAGTTGTTCAACTTGTAGACCCAGAAAGAATTTCATCTCCCCCATTGATGACATTTCGAACTTTTGCTTCATCACTGATTCAAAATCTTTGCATAGACTTTCATTCGTTGACCCAAAAATTATATCGTCCACATAAATCTGAACTAACAGAAGATGACCGTCGACCTCTTTAGTGAAGAGAGTGGCATCCACTTTTCCACGAATGAACTTGTTGGCTAGTAGGTGTTGAGACAAAGTCTCGTACCAACCTCTCGGGGCCTGGTGTAAACCATACAGCGCTTTGTCCAATAAGTAGACCTTGTTTTTGTGGATTGGATCGGTAAAGCCCGGTGGTTGTCCGACATAAACATCCTCTTTAACCTTCCCATAAAGAAACGCCGATTTTACATCTAGCTGATATACTTTGAAGTTCTTCCAAGACGCAAATGCAAGGAAAATTCGGATTTCCTCTAGTCGTGCTACAGGAGCATAGACTTCTGTAAAATCAATCCCCTCCTGTTGACTAAAGCCCTGAACAAAGAGTCGAGCTTTGTTCCTTATAACAACTCCTCTATCGTCTCTCTTACATTTAAACACCCACTTGGTGTTAATCTTCCTCTGACCATCTGGCAAATCCACTAACTTCCACACTCCCAACTTTTGGAATTGGCTCAGTTCCTCCTGCATTGCATTGACCCAAGAATCTTCTGTAAGCGCCTCTTTGTAAGTTCTTGGCTCAACCTGCGAGATAAAACAACTCAATGAGAATTCAGTTTGCGAAGGAGCAACTTTTGTATAAAAACATGTAAGCCCTTTATCAATCTGTCTTCGAGTGCGAACGCCTGTCTGCAATTCTCCTATGATCAACTCCTCTGGATGATATGAAAAAGTTCACGGTATTACTTCGCTTGGAACATCTACATTGCCCTCCAGATTAGTAACATTCTGATCTGCATCTTGTTCACCAACTTGGTTTGTTTGACTTGAAATCTGAATTTGCTCCCCCTCAGAATCTGAATCACCATGATCAAAGACTGGCATGTTTTCAGCTTCTTGATTATCATCATGAACCGACTGATTATCCTGAGCAACTTCATTCTGTTGGACATCATCATGTTCACCAGCATTACTCGGACCTACTTCATCGTCATTTGAAGTTTCCCGTGGTCTTCTAGAATACTCAGCTGGGAACCTTAGCTGTGACTCGTATTCACGCAAAATATCCAACTCATCAAAGAAATCTTCATCATCCTGTGATTCTTCTCTCATGTCAAACGAATCCCATAGTTTGTCATAATGATAACGCCATGAATCTCCAGGATTCTGCGGCGGCATAGTATAACCTTGACATTCAACATTTGCAGCTTCAATAATCCGCTTCTCACTTGGAATGAAGACACGTCGCATCGGATTTGCATAACCAACAAATATTCCCTCAATGCTCTTCGGACCAAACTTTCCATGAGGCTCTATAACAGTACAGGGTGACCCGAACGGTTCTAGATACTTCATATTCGGTTTGCGGTTATTGATTAGCTCAAAGCAAGTTTTGTTGAACTTCTTGACAGTGAGAACTCTATTCAGCGTATAGCATGCGGCGGAAACAGCTTCAGCCCAAAAATTTATCGGTAATTTTGAATCTGCGAGCATAGTTCTAGCCGTCTCGATTAGTATCCGGTTTTTGCGTTCGGCGACTCCATTCTCCTGCGGAGTGTACGGAGCACTAAACTCATGCAATATACCTCTTTCATCACAAAATTCTTCCAACTTACTGTTCTTGAATTCAGTACCATTATCACTTCGAATTCTTTTGCTACACCTTTGGTACAGATTTTCAATCTTTCTGAACAATGCCATCAAACTGTCAAATGTTTCGTCTTTCGTTTTCAAGAAAGAAACCCACGAAAATCTGGAATAATCATCAGTAACGACCAAACAGTAGTAATCTCCTGTAATACTTTTGACATTCATAGGACCAAACAAATCCATGTGAAGTCTTTCCAGAGGTCTCGAAACTGAATTGACTTGCTTTGTAGGGTGTGACTTTTTCTTCTGCTTGCCTTTGACACAACTAATGCACTCCCCTTCCAGATGAAAACCTTTGACATGAACTCCAAGAACCAAATCATTGTGCACCAAGTGATTCATCTTCCTTAGGTGAATATGTCCCATCTTGCGGTGCCACAATCTCGATTCTTTCTCAGTTGCTCTAGAAACAAAACAATGTGCTTGACCAGTAGATGTAGTTGCTACACTCATATCCAACACATATAAATCATTCACTCTAGGTGCCCGCATGATAATCCATTCTTCAGGGATAACAAATCCTGGTTTCAAGATCAAACATTCTTTATCAGTGAAGTGAGTAGTATACATATTGTCACAAATCTGCGAGATACTCAGTAGATTGTTCTCCAGCTCAGTAATGTAGTTAACTCTTTCAAACGTAACAATCTCGTTGGATAACGTTCCTTCACCAATAATTCTACCACCTTTGTGACCAGCAAATCCCACATAACCACCATTTATATTTCTCACATCATACATCAATGCAGTCTTTCCTGTCATATGTCTTGAAGCTCCACTATCCATGATCCATCTGGATACAAGTTTTGGAAGATCCTGCACATAACAAACTTTGACTTAACCAAACTTCAATAAAGATGCCGATTCATGCTTCGCGATCAAGGAAGCTCCGGCAATTCAAACTGCTTAGTCGAACATGGAGTCCACCCAGGCCTCATCAGCCTTAGGTGTAACCTTGACTCTCGCAATTTGAATTTTGAAATTTTCAGCCTTAAGAGGTGGAAAATTTGCATCATAATCAATTTGAATTGAATTCTCAGAAGATGAAATCTTCTTCTCACTTTTTGGTTTCCAAACTTGTTGAGATAATGCAACCCGTTTATAAAATTTGTCATTTTTAGTTACCACTTTCTTTACGGGTTCATTTTTCACTTTGGTGTTATCATTTTTCACACTCTTTTTCTCAACAACGATTTGTGCTTTACCCTTCACCTCAACTTTCTTCTGTTAAATCTTCACAGTTTCAGTCTTAGGCTTCACATTGGTACACTTTCGTGCAATGTGACCAATTTGATCACATCTGAAACATGTTCGAGTATCAACACCTCGACTTGTGCCTTCAGACTGATACTGTGAAGCTCTTTTCTCAAAGAACTCTTCATTCGATTTTGAAAAAATCTCTTTCTCTTCATCAGCAAGTGAACTCGAACTGTTCACAAACTTTTTCTTTTCAGCAAACCTCTTGTTTGGAACATTTCTTTTCTGATAATTCCTACCACCCTGATAACCACCCGACCAATTATTTCGATTGTTATTATAAAAACGTGATGGATTAACAGATTTCTTGTAGTAAGATTTATCTTTCTCAAAACTCATTTTTCTCTTTGTTTGACTCAGATTGTTCACTTCCGTCAACTCAACTTCGACCAACTTGAAAACGTTTGTCAATTTGTTCACATTTACATTCTCAATCGGAAACTCAGAATCCGAAAACAACTTATCAGATCCAGCCATCTTGTACATCACAAGACCCGGTTCATCACTTAAGTTGTTCTTGGATTGTGATTTCGGAATGTATTTGTCCAAGAAACATCCATCTTCCTCAGTAGTGTCACTATCCGTTTTTAGCACATTTTCAACAACACCTTTTACAATATCATTTTGGACACTATCGTCATTGGAAGATGTGAACGTGACATCAATTGAATCTGGAAGATTCATTTCACTTTCTTCTTCAATTTCAACCAACCCTGATTGCTTTTTCGTGTAATTATCAAGAACAGGTGGTGGAACTTGATGAAAACCCACCCCAGTTCCACCAGAATACACATCTTCGCCCGCTTTGTCTTTCCCGATGGGTTTGGAAATAATGTGTTGCAAAACAAAGCTTGCAGAGCTGTAACTGTTAAGCTTCAACTGGATTCGCTCGTTTTCAATTTCAGCCTCTTGAAATTTAAGTTTCAGTTTAGCGATTTCATCCAGTTGTTGGTTGATTGATTCTTCTTTTACTCTAAACACTGCTTTTAGGTGAACATTTTCTTTATGAGTTTTACCATTTCGATCATCACTATCTTTCATTGTGCTTTTGAGTTTTTCAAACTTCTCAGAAATCTGACGGTTTTCAAGAATTAACTTTTCATTTTCTTGTTTAATTTTGTCATGACCAATTTTATCATTTTCAATTTGGCTAGTTAATTCTCTTATCCGTTCAGTTAAAGCTTTAACTGTTTTGTCACGATCAAGAATCTGATTCTCAAC
Source organism: Helianthus tuberosus (assembly GCA_030545235.1). NCBI lineage: Eukaryota > Viridiplantae > Streptophyta > Magnoliopsida > Asterales > Asteraceae > Helianthus > Helianthus tuberosus. The sequence continues at coordinate 154,639,919 of CM060393.1, forward strand.
GCTTCTGACCTTTGCTGTCAGATCATCAACTTTCTTCCCGTTGAGATACGTGACTGTGTTACAAAATTTGCATTCTTTGTTGCAATTTTTGCAATCAGCATTTCCATCAATTTTCTTACCTGACGCATTTGTTGACAAGTTTGAACTGACCTGGCTTTTTGACTCAGACACGGAGTTAGAGTCTACCTCAAGTGCCTTAGCAGCCAGCACTTTGTCAGCCATTTTTCCCAGGTTCTCTTCAGTCAACTCCTGCGTTGTGTCAATAATTCCAGTATCAACTTTCTTTGATTTCTCTATCTCTTCTTTCTCCTTTTTCTCTTTCTCTTCTTTCTCCTTCCTCTCTTTTTCTTCTTTCTCTTTTTCGTCTCCAGTTCCCCACCATTTATTCTGCCAATAATCATCCTCATCCTTGATCTCCTTGATTATGGCTTCCAGATCAAGAGTTCTGTCATCGATCGCAATGTTTCCATATTCATCAAGATAACACTCTCTGTCCGGATCCCATCTTCTAGCTCTCTTCGCTTCCGAGTAGATACGAGATATTCTAATTATTCTGTTTTCAGCCAGCATTTTTCTATATCTATATTTCTGCTCTTCAGTTCTATGTCTTTCCACGGAATAGGTTCGTCGTTTTTCGCCATGAATGCATAACCAACTGCATCTTCCTCCGGTAGAACCTCTTTACTCCAATCATACCCTTCATCATCATAAATCACCGCGATAGCTCTAGATTTCTCTTTGTTGTCTTCAACCTGCTTCAATCTAGGCGGCTCGGATTTATTTTGATGATAAATTGCCTTCTTGTAATAATCATCTCTGAAAGGGTTCTCCAACTCATCAGCATAAGCGTTTCTTGTCACACCCCGACCACGTGGAACATACAAAACGTGGCGGAAATGTCGGGGAGTGTTGTAACAGAATTAATTGTTTCAAATCCATGGCAATTGAAGTTTCGTTTTATTGATTAAAAGTGTTACAATGTCTTAACAAACAAGAAATACCACATAATTAACTAGTCTTGCATCTTTTATTGTCACTAAAGTCCAAGACTGCCTATATGTATCTTGATCATCTTATGCAACAGTTCCTGAAAAACACATGTGAAAATAGGTACGTCAGCATAAAAATGCCTGTGAGATACATAGGTTTTGTGAAAATAGGTTCCATGACTTATGTTTGAGAAAATGTTTAGTCATGAACCTTGTAATTTGCTTTGTTTTGTAAATCATTTGAAAAACAATGAGTTCAGATGATATGTATAAAAAAATGAATAATGTATGGTTAAATGAATAACCATAGAAAAATGGATTTGTATAAGATAAGTTGTTTGTAAAACAATGTCTTGTGAAAAGTATGTTATTTGTATAAAATGTTATATGTATCAAACTGAAATGATTCAAATAACGCTACAATATGTAATACCATACAAACACTTATATATAGGAAGTACCAGCGGCGTATCCACCATGCTTGTATCATATTACACACGCATCGTTACTTAATCACTTAATCAAACCAAACCAATGTCAAAATGTCTATGTCAAATATCCATGTCAAATGTCTATGTCAAATATCCATGTCAAATGTCTATGTCAAAAATCCATGTCAAATGTCTATGTCAAAATATCATGTATGGCAAGTGAAATGTCTCAACTAAACCATATACACAAAAACGAAGTATTGAAGTAAAACTTGGTTTAAATCAAAGTTATGTTTTGTGGGAAATGCATGATCAAATGTCAATCATGTTAAAATGTCTATGCCGAAATGTCTATGTCAAATACGGTTCACACGGTTCACAGATACAAACGGTTCACAGATATCAACGGATCACAGTCAAATGATTTCAACGGTTCAATATGTAGTATAATGTGTTCATATGCTGGATAAGCATATGCAACAGAAAAGCAACGTAAAACAATGTACTAAGTACTCACACAATGGGCATACATAGCATGAAATGTAATGTAGAACGATGTACTAAGTACGCACACAATGGGCATACATAGCATAAAATGTAATGTAAAATAATGTACTAAGTACGCACACAATGGGCATACATAGCATGAAATGTAATGAAATCATGTACTATAATGTACTAATGAACATAGCAAGTATATGATGTCAAAACAGGAAAGCATGAAAGTAACAAGTAGGCACATGTGTTCCACCCCAAAACAGTTTGGAAAACAGTAAAAGAGGGGTCTATGTACTCACCTGAGATTGCTCAGTAGTTCTGGAGTGACAACTAAATAATGCTAGAGATCGCGGATATCAAACGGTACCTAGTATAGGTAACTATGTTAATAAACCGGACCTAGATCGGAAGATTGGGTAGCATTAGGGTTTGTAAACCAAACGAGTGTAGAGACTCGTGTCATTTGGTTTAACAAAGCCTACATACTAAATGAAACTTAACCTAAGTGATTTCGACCCATTACGACCCGTTTAGGTAGCTTATGCTACTTTAACGCGTCGTTCGCGTGAAACGCGTTCGGACCGCCTAACTAGCCCTATGACAAGTGTTATATGCCTAAACATATTACATAATCAGTTATGTGACAAAGGTTTAGGTTACATATGCTTAATTACCAATTATACATGAAAAGGGTATTCTGGTAATTTACCTAAGGCATATAAACTACCTATCATACAACTACTTAAACGATGTGACCATAGGGTATAACCTCGGAAGGTTATTCCCTACCTACTATGGTCACCTAATGTGTCTGGTCGGATCCTAATGATCGACCAAACTGGGTCGGGTTCGAGGTATAAGCGATTTATCAGATCGCTTACCCTACGACCCTAGACAACGTGGTAATCAGTAGGCATAGTCCCAAGGGACTATGACCATCGTGATTACAATCACGTTGCGAAGTTCTAGCGAACTTCGCATTGACCATTACTGGTCAATGCTGAAAGTCAAACAAAGTTTGACTTTCTGACTCGAAAAGCAGTAAAAATAAGGAAAAGAACGAAAGAATACTTACGAAGGGTCCCCGAATGCTAACCCAGATCAAAATAGCTCAGGTATGAAACGAAGGTTCCAACTTAGAGCTTTCTTAATCAGATTTGTGGGTTTTGGGGTTGAGGGTGGATGGGTATTTATAGTATTCGGTCCACCGTTAGGATCGTTTGTCGAATATCGTGCCTTAATCTCATGCGTACACTTGTCGGAACCTTATGGTGGCTCATTTGGTCACTCACCATAAGAGATCAACATGTGGCAAAGTGATTAGGAGTGGGTAACAGCTGTTAACAGCTGGATTAGAAGTTTCTGATGTGCAGACATAAGCTTACGGACCTCAAAGCTGCCAATGTTGAGGTCCGTAAGGTAAAACTTTGGCAGATTTACAGTTTTGGTCCCTGCAGCCCCTAAACTTGGTTTTTGATGTATTTTTGACGCGTTTAAGCCCCGTTAACCCCATTTCAAAGATCTAAAATGAAGTTAAAGTATTGGGAACTTAAAACATGCTCAAAAATATCTCGGATGTCGGTTCATTTGGCCGTACGGTCGCGATGTTCGCTTAATTACGACGGAATGCGCATAAGTGCGAAAAACGATCCAAATGACGCGACGAATGGATTTTTCTTAAGGCGAACACTAAAATATAATGTAGTCATGCTTACATAAATTTTTGGATGTCCAGATGTATTCAGAACGTAAGTTATGCGCGAAAATGCAAACTTGTGCACTTTTTGACACTTTTAGTCCCTGAATGTTCCAAAAGTTTATTTTAGCACACCAAACCCCTCAAAGCCTATTTCTAAGCTATGTAAAGGATATTTAAGGTGTGTTTAACTTATGGTCATGTTCCGGAATGTCTGTTACAGTTCAAATTGGCATACTTTCGCAGTTTGTCAACTTTAGTCCCTGTAAGCGAATTAACTTTGATTTCACCACACCAAACCTTCCAAAACTTATATCTAAGTTATGTATAGGTTATTTAAGGTATGTTAAGCCTATTTCACTATTCCGGAGTGTTCGTTGCATTAAACAGGTTATATTTACGTATTAGTGCGCGTATAACCTTCCAGAAAGCGATTTAGAGTTTGAAATCGAACAAGAGTTGATATGTGCACAAAATACACATATTTATACAAGTCCCAAGTATGAAATACAATATTTCACTGGTTGGGCATTTGTTTGATGGTTGAAATGACACAGGTGTTACAGTCTCCCCTACTTTAGGAAATTTCGTCCCGAAATTAATTCGTAGGAGTCTGTCTATGACTTTGTTTCAAATAGCCATCAAAGATATGTAAAACATAATCTGATTATTTTCCTCAACGGATATTTTTCAGAAGCGAAAATGAACGAACAGGGTCATTTTCTTCAACGGGTTCTTCGGAAATGGAAAATAAAGGAATTAACTAAACGGATATACATTTCCCTCAACGGATATTCTTCAGAACGAAAATGAACAAACGGGGTCATTTTCCTCAACGGTTTGTTCTTCAGAATTTGAAATGAAAGAAAAATCAACGGATATTCATTTCTCTCAACGGATATTCTTCAGAACGAAAATGAACAAACGGGGTCATTTTCCTCAACGGTTTGTTCTTCAGAATTTGAAATGAAAGAAAAAAGTCAACGGATATTCATTTCTCTCAACGGATATTCTTCAGAACGAAAATGAACAAACGGGGTCATTTTCCTCAACGGTTTGTTCTTCAGAATTTGAAATGAAAGAAAAATCAACGGATATTCATTTCCTCAACGGATAAATCTTCAGAAACGAAAATGAACTAACGGAGTCATTTTCAACGGTTATTTCCTCAGAGTTGGAAATAAAGGATTTCACAACGGATATTCATTTCCTCAACGGATAAATCTTTAGAAACGAAAATGAACTAACGGAGTCATTTTCAACGGTTATTTCCTCAGAGTTGGAAATGAAGGATTACACAACGGATATTCATTTCCTCAACGGATAAATCTTCAGAAACGAAAATGAACTAACGGAGTCATTTTCAACGGTTGCTTCCTCAGAGTTGGAAATGAAGGATTACACAACGGATATTCATTTCCTCAACGGATAAATCTTCAGAAACGAAAATGAACTAACGGAGTCATTTTCAACGGTTGCTTCCTCAGAGTTGGAAATGAAGGATTACACAACGGATATTCATTTCCTCAACGGATATTCTTTAGAACGAAAATGAATGGATAATTCATTTTCCTCAACGGTTATTCTTCAGAATGGAAATGAAAAGATAAACAACGGATATTCATTTCTTCAACGGATATTCTTTAGAACGAAAATGAATGGATAATTCATTTTCCTCAACGGTTATTCTTCAGAATGGAAATGAAAAGATAAACAACGGATATTCATTTCCTCAACGGATATTCTTCAGAAGTGAAAAATGAATAGCTAGTTCATTTTTCCTCAACGGATGCTTCATCAGAATTGGAAATGAATAGGGTTAACTCTTGATACATGATAGAACTTGCTGTGATTTCTGTGCACTAAATTCCATAATTATGTATGCATCCATAATTACGTAATTCCTTGCACAGTCCGCACAGTTTGTTTTGAAATGTTGTGGGGAAAGATATCAAACCTGAGATGAAAGTGACTAGACTACCATAGGGTCCTTTTAATTAGATCAACAGAGGATCTTCTTAATTAGGCCACTAAGGAGTCCTTTCAGCTATATCATCACATGATATCCCTAACCAGATTTTTGGATCAATCTGTTTAACTAGACCACAAAAGGGGTCTAATTATGAAGTAGTACATTATAATCCAAGGGACTTTAACTACAACGTAGAAGTCCATTAAGGATTTAAGTAGTACCTTTGGGTATCCTACTATGAATCTCTTGCACAAAGATATGTAAGATTTTACGAGGATTTGAATAACATAAATTGGATCACATGACACATAAAGGATAACACATAAGCACATAACCACATAATTGTTTAATTGTTATTTTCTTGTTATTGATTGCTATTAACTTGGCGCCTCGTACATCGTTTCTCTTGGAAGAAACGGGTACTTAGGATTTTCGTGGAAACGCAAGAGATTATACAAGGGAAGAAATTTGGAAGTAGTCTGTTCTTCAAGGAATGCGGTTCCTTGATTGTCGGTATTATAGGGGATATGTTTATACATGCAACCACATAAACATATCGAAATGTAAATGAAAGATTTATTTATAAACAACAATAACAACAACTGTTTCATAGATTGTGATAAAAGAAAATAATACACAAGGCTCGATTATTTTCTAAACAGCGTTATCTTCTGTCGGTCAGATACTCATCCCTGCGCTGGATTTGCATCAGCAAGTCTTGGGCAATTTCTACTAAAATGGCCCATCTCGCCACAGTTGTAGCAAGATCCCAGTGGGAAACGAGCTTGAGCAGGATTGTTGTTAATCTGATTTGGTGCTGCTGCTTTTGGGCAACCCCTCGCTGTATGACCTGTAAGTCCGCAAACTTGGCATGTGCGGCACTTCACCCCAGCATGATGATGTAGGCCACATTGGTTGCACAAAGGTGCAGTTCCATTGTAGGGTTTCCTGGCAGGGGGTTGAGCTGGTTGGTTGGGGACGGCTTGATCATTGTGAGCGACCACGGTGAAGTTCTGAGAAGCCTTTCGCTTCTTTGACTTCTTAGAGGATCCAGTCTGTTCATCCATGGTCTTTGATTCCTCGATTGGTTTCGATTCCTCGACCAGTTTCTTGTCACCCTTTCGGAAAAGTTTACCTTTCCTGATCTTTGATTCAGTCAAGGTTGCAGATAGCTCAATGGCCTGTCTAACTGTAGTAGGGTTGCTACCAGTCAAAATGTCTTGTATTGAATCAGGGAGGCCATCAATGTACTTTTCGATTGCCTTATCCAAAGGCGTGACCATGTTTGGGCATAACAGACTTAACTCCTCATAACGGTCCGTGTAGGCTCTATGCTCACCGCTGTCTTGCTCAAGATTGTCGAATTCCCTTTCCAAAGCCCTGATCTTGTGTCGAGGACAGAATTCCTTCATCATAAGGGCCCTAAGTTCAGCCCATGTCTGTGCTAGAGCAACTTCTGCACCACGATCTCTCATAACACCGTTCCACCACGTAAGGGCTCTCTTCTGGAACACACTCGAAGCAAACTCGACCTTACGATTGTCAGGACACTGCACGTGGCGGAAAGTATTCTCAATGCTCTCGAACCATTGAAGAAACCCAGTCGCTCCCTCAGAACCACTAAACTTGAGTGGTTTCGCCGAGTTAAAACTCTTGAAATTGCATGGACCATTGTTGTTGTTGTTGGCTTGATTCCATTGAGCAAAGAGGTTTGGGAATTGAGCAGCCATTTGCTGCGCAATGATTTCTGCCAATTCGGCAGTCGCTATCTGGCTTTCGCGTCGAGGAGGCATTCTAAAAGAGGAAACATGAAATGAAACGAGTGAGAGGATTAGACGAAAAGAATGAGATGAAACAAATTTGATGAAAGCAATGGATAGTGGTCATTTGTTTGTTACTACAAAGCAACAAACGACCTCGGTGAATAATCAAAGTAAATAGGTCAAAAATAATGTATCGCGAAGACATGCTCGCCTATAAGTGAACACTCATCCCAAGAATTCCCAGGTAAGCACAACTGGTCTCGCGTCTGGTTGAGATGTATACGAGGTGCTTGCCTAGACAGAAAACTCAGAATACAGGCATTCACCCTTCCAGTTTGCACGTGTTCACATTATTTAAAACCCAAAACCTTGACGAGATTTTTGAAAACTCAAAGGGGTTCAAAACCTTATAACAGAGGGTTCAAAACCTAGTAATTAATCATCCTAGAACAGATGATTAGTTTTCAAAGCGGTTTCGAAAATTATGTTCTTGTTGTGGTAGTCGCCTAAGGATAGGTGACGGTATTGTTTTATGACTAAACGCAAGTAAACTCGCGTTAGGGTCCTAAGAAGGTTATAGACTAGGTCAAAGCATTACTAATAACCTAATTCCCTATAACCATTGGCTCTGATACCATCTTTTCTGTCACACCCCGACCACGTGGAACATACAAAACGTGGCGGAAATGTCGGGGAGTGTTGTAACAGAATTAATTGTTTCAAATCCATGGCAATTGAAGTTTCGTTTTATTGATTAAAAGTGTTACAATGTCTTAACAAACAAGAAATACCACATAATTAACTAGTCTTGCATCTTTTATTGTCACTAAAGTCCAAGACTGCCTATATGTATCTTGATCATCTTATGCAACAGTTCCTGAAAAACACATGTGAAAATAGGTACGTCAGCATAAAAATGCCTGTGAGATACATAGGTTTTGTGAAAATAGGTTCCATGACTTATGTTTGAGAAAATGTTTAGTCATGAACCTTGTAATTTGCTTTGTTTTGTAAATCATTTGAAAAACAATGAGTTCAGATGATATGTATAAAAAAATGAATAATGTATGGTTAAATGAATAACCATAGAAAAATGGATTTGTATAAGATAAGTTGTTTGTAAAACAATGTCTTGTGAAAAGTATGTTATTTGTATAAAATGTTATATGTATCAAACTGAAATGATTCAAATAACGCTACAATATGTAATACCATACAAACACTTATATATAGGAAGTACCAGCGGCGTATCCACCATGCTTGTATCATATTACACACGCATCGTTACTTAATCACTTAATCAAACCAAACCAATGTCAAAATGTCTATGTCAAATATCCATGTCAAATGTCTATGTCAAATATCCATGTCAAATGTCTATGTCAAAAATCCATGTCAAATGTCTATGTCAAAATATCATGTATGGCAAGTGAAATGTCTCAACTAAACCATATACACAAAAACGAAGTATTGAAGTAAAACTTGGTTTAAATCAAAGTTATGTTTTGTGGGAAATGCATGATCAAATGTCAATCATGTTAAAATGTCTATGCCGAAATGTCTATGTCAAATACGGTTCACACGGTTCACAGATACAAACGGTTCACAGATATCAACGGATCACAGTCAAATGATTTCAACGGTTCAATATGTAGTATAATGTGTTCATATGCTGGATAAGCATATGCAACAGAAAAGCAACGTAAAACAATGTACTAAGTACTCACACAATGGGCATACATAGCATGAAATGTAATGTAGAACGATGTACTAAGTACGCACACAATGGGCATACATAGCATAAAATGTAATGTAAAATAATGTACTAAGTACGCACACAATGGGCATACATAGCATGAAATGTAATGAAATCATGTACTATAATGTACTAATGAACATAGCAAGTATATGATGTCAAAACAGGAAAGCATGAAAGTAACAAGTAGGCACATGTGTTCCACCCCAAAACAGTTTGGAAAACAGTAAAAGAGGGGTCTATGTACTCACCTGAGATTGCTCAGTAGTTCTGGAGTGACAACTAAATAATGCTAGAGATCGCGGATATCAAACGGCACCTAGTATAGGTAACTATGTTAATAAACCGGACCTAGATCGGAAGATTGGGTAGCATTAGGGTTTGTAAACCAAACGAGTGTAGAGACTCGTGTCATTTGGTTTAACAAAGCCTACATACTAAATGAAACTTAACCTAAGTGATTTCGACCCATTACGACCCGTTTAGGTAGCTTATGCTACTTTAACGCGTCGTTCGCGTGAAACGCGTTCGGACCGCCTAACTAGCCCTATGACAAGTGTTATATGCCTAAACATATTACATAATCAGTTATGTGACAAAGGTTTAGGTTACATATGCTTAATTACCAATTATACATGAAAAGGGTATTCTGGTAATTTACCTAAGGCATATAAACTACCTATCATACAACTACTTAAACGATGTGACCATAGGGTATAACCTCGGAAGGTTATTCCCTACCTACTATGGTCACCTAATGTGTCTGGTCGGATCCTAATGATCGACCAAACTGGGTCGGGTTCGAGGTATAAGCGATTTATCAGATCGCTTACCCTACGACCCTAGACAACGTGGTAATCAGTAGGCATAGTCCCAAGGGACTATGACCATCGTGATTACAATCACGTTGCGAAGTTCTAGCGAACTTCGCATTGACCATTACTGGTCAATGCTGAAAGTCAAACAAAGTTTGACTTTCTGACTCGAAAAGCAGTAAAAATAAGGAAAAGAACGAAAGAATACTTACGAAGGGTCCCCGAATGCTAACCCAGATCAAAATAGCTCAGGTATGAAACGAAGGTTCCAACTTAGAGCTTTCTTAATCAGATTTGTGGGTTTTGGGGTTGAGGGTGGATGGGTATTTATAGTATTCGGTCCACCGTTAGGATCGTTTGTCGAATATCGTGCCTTAATCTCATGCGTACACTTGTCGGAACCTTATGGTGGCTCATTTGGTCACTCACCATAAGAGATCAACATGTGGCAAAGTGATTAGGAGTGGGTAACAGCTGTTAACAGCTGGATTAGAAGTTTCTGATGTGCAGACATAAGCTTACGGACCTCAAAGCTGCCAATGTTGAGGTCCGTAAGGTAAAACTTTGGCAGATTTACAGTTTTGGTCCCTGCAGCCCCTAAACTTGGTTTTTGATGTATTTTTGACGCGTTTAAGCCCTGTTAACCCCATTTCAAAGATCTAAAATGAAGTTAAAGTATTGGGAACTTAAAACATGCTCAAAAATATCTCGGATGTCGGTTCGTTTGGCCGTACGGTCGCGATGTTCGCTTAATTACGACGGAATGCGCATAAGTGCGAAAAACGATCCAAATGACGCGACGAATGGATTTTTCTTAAGGCGAACACTAAAATATAATGTAGTCATGCTTACATAAATTTTTGGATGTCCAGATGTATTCAGAACGTAAGTTATGCGCGAAAATGCAAACTTGTGCACTTTTTGACACTTTTAGTCCCTGAATGTTCCAAAAGTTTATTTTAGCACACCAAACCCCTCAAATCCTATTTCTAAGCTATGTAAAGGATATTTAAGGTGTGTTTAACTTATGGTCATGTTCCGGAATGTCTGTTACAGTTCAAATTGGCATACTTTCGCAGTTTGTCAACTTTAGTCCCTGTAAGCGAATTAACTTTGATTTCACCACACCAAACCTTCCAAAACTTATATCTAAGTTATGTATAGGTTATTTAAGGTATGTTAAGCCTATTTCACTATTCCGGAGTGTTCGTTGCATTAAACTGGTTATATTTACGTATTAGTGCGCATATAACCTTCCAGAAAGCGATTTAGAGTTTGAAATCGAACAAGAGTTGATATGTGCACAAAATACACATATTTATACAAGTCCCAAGTATGAAATACAATATTTCACTGGTTGGGCATTTGTTTGATGGTTGAAATGACACAGGTGTTACATTTCTGCATTCTCGCTTGAAGTGACCTTTCTGCTTACACTTGAAGCAAGTCACCTTGGACTTATCGAACCCCAATTTGGTAGATGGACCACCAATTGTCTTCCTGCCGGTAATTTCCATGAAACGCTGTGCTCGACGAACAGCACTGGCCATAGCCCAATGAATATCGATCAGCTCCATTTCTTCAGGATCTATCTGATGATAATCTTCTTTCGTTAAGTTGGTGTTGCCTATCTTCCCAGCTACTAACCCTTCATACGATTCCAACACCGATGCTAGAAAGATCATCTGCTGTTTAGCCGACTCCTCATCAAAATTCTGAGCATTCTTCAAGTCTATTACGATGTTGCATTGAAACCGATTCTTTGCATCAGAATGACTTCCAGATGATGAAGATCCACTGTGATAACCACTGTGACTTCCACTGCTTTGACCACTTTGACTTTCTTTGCTTGCTGTGGACACATTTTCAGCAGAAAACGCAGTCTTTGGAGAAGTTGCTGTTGGCATCATGCTCTTTGGATAATACAAATCCAAATTCTGCTGGTGGGATGAGTTATTGACTTTGTATGTCTTCTTCAGTTCCAGCTCGTGACTTTCAAGTTTCTCAATCAGCAAATCTAATGTCAACTTTTCTGGTGCTTTGATGGTATTCTTCAGCATCAGCGCATAATATCTCCAATCCATCTCATCAGGCAACGAATCGAACAATTTGTCGATAAGATCTTCTTCAGGATATCTGATATCATGTCTTACTAATTCCAACTTCAGATGACCAAACCTTTCTATCATTTTACAAACTGACTCGTTCTTTAAACACCCAAACATATCAAACTCTTTCCTAAGTAGTTTCTTTTTGTTTTTCTTGATTTCTTTAAACACCCAAACATTTCTTTTCTAGCTTTTCCCAAAGATCTTTTGCATTTGAATAATCGATCAAAGCAATAATGTCTTCCCGGACGGACTGAAATAACAATGCCACACATTTTTTTTCAGCTACAAATGAATCAATCTCATCAGATGATCTTAAAGTTTCACCATTTTTGTTTCCATTTTCATAACCGTTTTTCAAACTCTTCCAGCTGGGAAATGCGAATGCCATCAACCAGTCTTCAAACTTTCTTGACCACCGACTGTATTCCTCGATAGCCATTAGCTTTGGAGGTTTATTGAATGTCCCAAAGGCACTTTCAGATTCCCAAGCTTCCTTTTTCCTCTCTTTCGGCGGATTCTCATTCGCATTGCTAGACGAAGAATCATCGTTTCCGGAATTTCCAGCGAATGCGTACATGTCGCTAAACGGGTTCAAGAAAATGTCATCCATCTTGAGTGTACCTGCAAGATTAGCAAACACTTAGAAAAACTTTTGAGATTTTGAAAAAATATGACAGAAGAGCGAAATCAGCTTGAAAGTGACAAATAAGGGAAATCTGTATGTCACTATAAGCGAAACTAGCAAGTGTCCGAATAAGCGAAACTACTCAATGTACAAATGAGCGGAACCTTATGGTTTGTATGAGCGAAATATGGTGATGTTCAGATAAGCGAAATCAATACATGACAGATAAGCGAAATAGTACTTTGTCCGAATAAGCGAAATAGGCTGTGTCCGTAAAAGCGAAACTAAGCACTTATGATCTTATCAGCGAAATTAGGTCCTAAGAGCGAAATCAAACAACTGAAATGTTCTAATCAGCTAAATTAGGCAACTGAAATGTCCTAATCAGCTAAATCAGGCCTTTAAAGTGTCCGTATGAGCAAGATGTCCGTATAAGCGAGACCACTTGATTACCGAAAAAGCGAAAACAAGTTTTAGTCGATTTTCACCATGTTTTAGTCCGAATTTTAACCTGAAACTTTCTAGGGTTTGTTATTACTGTATTTCACATGTTATATTCAAAATTCAGACCATTTCAACCGTAGGAACCAGTTTAAATCAAAAAAATGTGAGAGAAAGTGAGTAGAAATGAGAGGATTTTGTCGAATCAGCTGTAGTAGTATGAACTCCTCGTCCGAAAAGTCAGTTGAGAACGTTCATCTTCACATACGAAGGCGAAATCAACGTAAATGAAGTTACACAACTTTTCCTATTCAATTCCTTCTCTTTTATTGCTTTCTGATTCAAATTTGACAGAGTTTATTGCCTAAACAATGACCAGGTCTCGCTCCAATGTACATACATGAATGACCAGGTTTCGCTCATAGCTGCTATATATAGACCATGTGATTTCGCTCTTATGACACTTGACAAATAAGCGAAACCTCTAAAGTCCCTATAAGCGAAACCACCTAAAGACTCTATAAGCGAAACCCTATGATGTACATATAAGCGAAATACCTCTAATCTATGTACATAAAAGCGAAACTCAACATAAAAACCTAATTTTGACTTTCAAGATCCTATGTTGACCTATCTTGACCTAAGACTTGATGCAGACGTAGTTAACAGACATTCCGTGCACCAACAGATTTTTAATAAAATGAAATGCAGTAAAGACATATTTACAAACACTATTTTTGTGAGTTTGCGTAAGAGGATCATATCAGTTTATGTGACCAATCACAAGCACCGTTAAGCTTTAAACATTTTCAGTTCTAAACGATTCACATAGATTGACGATACTGTTGTCCACTTAAACTCAATCTAAAAACTTTCGACATGCTTACCGATACGTTATGGTATATTAATTTTGCACTAAATTCTTATGGACCCCACGATCTCAGCATATCCCCTCATCATGCAATACACTGACTCAAGTAATGCCTTTAAACTTTTATCAATTGTGAATTGTGCGAAAACAAAACAGAATGTTTAAATATTAACAATCGGGTCGATACTTCCGTATACGCAGAGAAAGTCCAATGTTTAAACAAAATATGAAAAATAAAACAAGTTGAAATTGTTTAGGCTTTAACCACCAGTTCGATACTCACGTATACGCAGAGGTGATCCAAAGCTTAAACGAAACACCAAAGAAAATAAAGCAGAAAGTTTAGACAATAACATCCAGGTCGATACTCATGTATACGCAGAGGATGTCCAATGCTTAAACAAAATAAAGAAATAAAACAAGTTTAAATCTTTGCAAAATGAAAAGCACAATCACAGCGACTTTTTAGCAAAGTTGTGAAAGTTCACAAACTTAACCAGTGTTATGTCTTTCGACAATCAGCGATTACTGAGTAGGCACACAATCAAGAAGGACAAAACTAAGTACTATGCTTTTGACCATGTTTCCCACTAGAACTAGGCTTTTTTTTATGTTTGTATCGTTATCGCAAATCTACTAGTCTAGCTGAGTCTACCGTCACATCTTTAGTAAGATCATTTATCACATTTTGACTTTACATTTCTTTAGCATGCTGTGATAGTCTCACTGATCTACTATTATTTCCTCTTTTTACAACAAAACTCATTTTTTGCATTTTTCATTGTTTTTGGAATTTTCTAATTTTCTAATTTTTTAAAAATTTTTACTCCCCCTAAAATCAAAATATGTCTCAATTTTGATTTTCAAAGGAAAATTTGAAACAAACTGTACAAAGTAAAGTGACAACATGATGAGAATTACTTCAATTCTCCATTCACTTAGCATAAACAATCAGAACTCCCCCTGACACCAAAACATTTTCCCATAGTGATTTCAAAACACTTAAGTTTATTTTAATCAAAATGGTTTTTCCGGAAAATTAGTTTTGTGAGTCATTTCTCAAACATGGGGATCTCATTCATCACCTTGTTCTCTTTAACCACTTGTATGATTTAACATTTATCGAATGTTTCAACACAAACATTTGTAGAAAATCAAGTACAATTTAATGTCCCTGATTTATCACTTTTAAGCCGAAATATCACCGAAGTGAATTTCCCAAGAAATGTGCCGATACCTGCTCCACACTTACCAACCTGGGAGCTCCGGCAAGTCAGGTTTTTTTCATTTAAACAGATTCACCCAAGCCTGACGGTCCTTGGGTGATTTTTAATTCTTGTTCAACAATGGTGGAAAATTTGCATCATCCATTGTTAGATCAGAATTCTCAATTTTTACTTTAACACACGGCTCTTCTGGCTTTACCACACCAGATTCATTGCCTGAACTTGGTTTGTCTGACCTTGATGAATCAGATTCATCGCCAATACGTGGCTCCTTTGTTTCCAAATAAACAAATTCATCACCACCAACTTTCTCTTTCTTTACTCTCTCCTCTGTCCTCATATTTGTATCTGATGAATTCGTTTTGCTTGATTTGTCATTCTTTGGCAAGCAAGACGATTTATCAGAACTTTTATCTTTTTTACCAGTTGTATCCGAGGACAAAATCCTTTCGAGATACTCTCTCGCTTTCTTCCTCTTCTTCCTCAGTCTGTCTTTCTGCCCTTGTGAAAGCTTCACTTTCTGTTCATGAACTTTCTGTTCTTGAACTTTAGGTTCTTGAACTTTCTATTCTTTGGGCTTGACATTGACTGTTTTCTTTGCCAATTTCTGAGAATTAGCCCTCAATCTTCTCTTTGATCTCACTGAGCAATCTCTGGCAATGTGACCTTTGATATGGCATTCAAAGCATCTTCTCGTCTCAAACTTCCAACTTTGGCAGTTAACAGCAATGTGTCCCCTCGCACCACAAGTGTAACACACTCTGTTATCGTACCAATCACCACTTTCAGTCCAAACATTCAGATCATAGCACTGTTTGACTTGGTGATAATCATTTCTCCTCTTGTTTGCTGGATTTGGCTTTTGAGCACTGTAGTCAAACCTGCACCACTTATTACCAACAGTTTTTGAGTTTTGATTTTCCAATTTTTGTGGTTTTTTATCACGATTGAATGATTGAACTGTTGTGCTTTTATTTTCTTTTTGAAGATTTTTCGGTTTTTTATCCTTTTGTTTTTGTTCCACATTCTTCTTTACAGGTTTTTGCGTTGAGCATTCACCTTTCTTAGTAGAATGTAAAACAGTTTCTTGAAACATTTCATTTAATTTCAAAAATATTTTTCTTTTTTCAACTTCATCATCAGTTTTCTCATCACAATCTTCAATTTTGACTTTGTCAAAATTTGTGATATTGTCACTTATTGGAGCATCATTGATCGGTTTTGGACAATCATGTGATGCAGAATTCACAAAACCTTTCAATTTATTCTCTAACCCTGTAATTTTATTCCGAGCAATTTCAGCTTCATTTTCAAGCTTAATGAATTTCTGAAGATGAGAATTTATTGCAATTCGTTTTTCAATATTGTTTTTACCAAAAATTGATTTCTCATCTTCTAAAATCTTTATTTGACTTTGAAAATCTTTTTCAATTTTCAATTTTTCATTTTCTAAATTTTTTATTTCATTTTTCAAGACATTTTCTGATTTTTTTAAAAAAAAAAATTCTAATGTCAAACTCTCTAAATCTCTCAAGAGTTTGACATTTTCAGACTTCAGATTTTCACAATTTGAGCACGACACAATCATCTTTACAGCAATTTCTTCTTTCTGAATCTCGACAGCT
Organism: Helianthus tuberosus; assembly: GCA_030545235.1. Classification (NCBI taxonomy): domain Eukaryota; kingdom Viridiplantae; phylum Streptophyta; class Magnoliopsida; order Asterales; family Asteraceae; genus Helianthus; species Helianthus tuberosus. The sequence continues at coordinate 154,656,738 of CM060393.1, forward strand.
GGAATTTGTTCAACCTGCTTTTTCTCACCAGGTTTGATTTGTTCTTCAGCTGTTGCTGTTTTTTCTTCTTTCTCAGCTTTGATCTCTTCTTTAACAGTTGCTGCCTTTTGATTCTTCCTTTTTGCAGCTTGTTTTTTTTAATCTTTTCAATTTTACCTGCATAAAACGACTTTCCATTATGATTTATAGGTGAAAGTTGTTGTTTAAGATTTTCAAGTTCCCGGATTTCCTCTTCATAATTGTCACTCTCTTCATCGGACGAGTGATCAAACACCGGAACTTTTTCCGAAGCTTCTTTTGCTGAGACTATTCTTTCTTCTTGCTTTATTGGAATATACTGCTGAGATTCATAATGTACATATGCCAATAATTCTTCAAAATCCATGTTTTGATTTTCAAAGTTTCACAAAAACAGATTGTTCTGGCTATTAATCAAACACCCTGAATTCTTGTTTCAAACGATCTGATGATATCACGCGACCTGACTAGTTTCAAACAACCTGGCAATTTGGTACCAACTAATCAACTCGTGCAAGCTGATGTAATCAAACGAGCTGGTCAACCCGAACACTTGGATAAAATTGCCAACTATCTGACTTGGAAATACCGATTGGGCCGACAAATATGGGCTAAATCAAAACAAAATCTGGGCCGACAACATCATCATCAATCAATTCTATTTGACCGCCTAACTTTAGTTTATTAATGATCACAATTAAATGGGCCGGTGATATGTTTCATGTGCAAACTGATATCGATGGACTCTTGTCAATTAATTGAACCGGTGAAATATATTGGGCTTCAACAACACATGTTCACATGCACATTTAAATGAGCCGACACTCCTTTAACATCTACTTGATTTTAATTGGACCTCAATATCCACTTAACCGACAACTTCAAGTGTTAAAAAAAATCTGATTAGGCCGCTATAAGTATTCACATGGGCTGCACTTTAAAACTCAATTGGGTCGCTAATTATCACTTCACTCAATCAGATCACGTGCAAAATGATACTATCACAAACAAAATTGCTGAATATGTATGGCTTTTCAAACGAAATTACGATTTCAAACGAGATTGCTACTTTCAAATGAAATCTTCAAACGATATTACTGTTTCAAACGAGATCACCTAATTCCTCAAACGAAATTCCAAATTCAAACGAAATTACCCTTGATTTTCAAACGAAATCAGTCAAATTATACCATCTCAAACGAAATTATCAAGTTCCTTCAAACGAAATCATCATGATGTCATCTTTTCGATCCAGATTTTGTCCAATTGATCAAGTTTTAAGCCGATTTTAGTTCTGAAACTTTCAAGGGTTTGTTAAAACCACATTACGCACATGATATGTAAAAATCAGCCGTTTTTAACCGTGAAAACTTGATTAATTTTGAAAAGAGGGTGTAGAATTCAGAATTTTTCAGCAAAAACGAGCTAAACGGTAAGAACTCTTCCTCCTGAGCTCTGATACCACATGTAGGATCGTGAAACGACCTAACGAGTCGATCAGAAGAGTGCTCAGACAGAATCAGAGGCGGAATTCATTGATTCTGTCTTTGTTTAGCTTGTATTCACTATTAATTGTCTTGTTTATTGATCTTGAAATGATTTACAGCACGTAGACACTTCGACAGCACCTCGGCGTCGGAATCAAGAAGGTTACAAATGAACTAGACATGAGGAGTATTTATAGTGAGGCCAATTTCGTTTGAATGTGGCATTACCCATTTCAAACGAAATTAAACATTCTAATTTCGTTTGAAAGTGACAATGTCATTTTCAAATGAAATTACCTCTTTAATACACAAAACCTCCTATAATCTCGTATAACGTGCCCTGATCTATCAATTCTAGTATAAGACTCGATACAAGACGAAGTCGACAGACGTATGCACTAACAATAACGAATGACATTCATTAATTTTGGCCGAACCGACCAGTATTAGGTTATGGTACCATAGGATCTAACAAATCCCGTTATCAGACTGCACCCATGGTTATGTGTGGGTTAGGTGGGTAACGACTGAACCTGATGATTGTTAACTTACCATTTGGTGGTTTGTTAATACGAGTTGAACGATGAATGAGTCACGAAGGTTTGAATGTTATTAGCGAGACGACCAAAAATAGTTTTCACAATTTGAACGAGAACGATTGAACGATTTTGAACGATTGAACGATTATGAACGATTTAAACAAATGAACGATGTTCTATAACGAGAACGAGTTAAACGATGTCACACAACGATGTTTACGAAACTATATAAACCATACGAGTTTTATTACGAGAACGATTTATGATTTGGTTTACATAAACAAATGTGTTGGGTTAAGATTCATGGCATCGAGGTTTATAAATTATAACCAATCTGTTTTGACTTGGTTATTCATTTTACAATACAAACATTTTACAAAACAAGGTTTCTAATATCGATTAACAAAGTTTTACGAGATATTTCAACATGTAAACGAGCCATGAATCTGACATTCACACAAAAACTATGTGCTCGCTAGCATTTCTTTGCTGACTTTATTTTTACATATGTTTCAGGTGATGTTGCTTAATGTTGATTGCGAATAGGATGCATGCTCACTTAGGACTGGATGAGGCCTTAGTGATTTAATAACGATGATAGACTATGTTTGAGTTGCTTGTTTAACTTTAAGACAATGTTAATGAGTAAAACGAGACTCTTTTGTATCCATGGTTTCGAAACAATAATTCTGTTACAACACTCCCCGACGTTTCCGCCACGGTTTGTTGTTTTACGTGGCCGGGGTGTGACATAATTCATTCGTTAAGAGTTTATAAACCACATGTAAAAACCATTAGTCTTGTGTTGCGATCCCATGCATCTCGACCCTTGACCACTCCAGACTCCCAGACAGCAAGTTCCAACGATATGCACCTAAAGGCCTGCAAGGTATGTAACAACGAATCAACAACAAAGTTGAGTGAGTTCACAGTTGGTTGTCCATTTTAAAGTTGTTCCAAAAACCATAAGTTCATTTGAAAACCAGTAGTTAATCAGTTCCTTGATTCCCAAACCATGTGCTGTGGGGGCTACCCCATGTTGTAAACCACTAGACTATTACCATATCGACAACTGACTGAGGAAGTTGTGCCCTACGTCAATGTCTATCATCATTGACTAAGTGCCTAGATCCATTAGTACACGCCCGTCCTACCGGCACGGTGTGAGGCTTGTCAACCCTAATAGCGCTATCAGCTAATGACCCGCTCGCCATTGGCCCGGCGATTAAGTCGATATAAAAATGAGGGACTTCATGATAGAGTTTTGTCTAGTAAGTTATATGTTGTCGCCCTTCCCAACCGAGGACGGAGGTACGTACTCTACCCAACCGAGAATACGCAGGTTAAATGTAGTCGTCCTTCCCAACCGAGGACGGATGTATATATTCTGTTAGAGGTGAATATGTAGGTTTTGTTTTAGCTTCTTAACCCATTCCCAACCCACCGGGAATCCCATGCCTTATAAAAGTGTGAACTCACCTCGGTTTGCTTGGTAAGATTAAAGTATGTGTTCACAGTTTGATCAATCCAATCCTAGTATGGTTCCAATGCCAGTCAGTTACTTTACACACATAAATCACATATCTTTATTATGCAAGTAATGAACAAGCTTGGTACATAATATCACACCAGTTATAACGCATATTCGGGTCATACGTATTTTCCACATTACGGGTTCATTCATCATAATGACGCACACAACATACAAGTAATGACATTCTTCAACCCGTACACCAGTTTAATCAGTGAGCATACTGTATAAGAATTCATTAATCAAGTTCGGCTCGATAAACCTATGGTCCAAACTACTATCGGCCCAAAGGAAATAAGTCTTATCCAATGTATCCGGCCCAACAAACAATGCCAACACTTGGGCTGCTCAGCCAGAGTCCAGCCCAAGCATCTAACCCGCCTCAACCCACTACACAAACATGTATATTTCATCATTGTTAACTAGGCCCATATACATTAAAACTTCGGCCCACTAATGCATTCCAATTAAAAGTTGCAGCCCATTTAATCAGTGATTTAACAACATTGTGTGGCCCAGATTTACTGGACTAAATTAAATATGTGTGTTCAACAATTGTGTGCGGCCCATTTAATAACAAAAAAAACAATCCACAATCTTATTTATCATTTATAGGTTACACAGTGTATTAAGCAATCAATTCAATCAATTCATCATTCAATAAAGGCATATGTAAATCTAACAGATAATCATGAGTGGCATATTACAATTCATCATATAAACATCCTTATCATGTGCCAACAATATAATCAAACAGCAATCATGTTTCATGGCCGATTACATTCATGTCTTGCTGGCAACCCCTAGTCAAGGTAGAGACATTAATTCAGCCGATTACCACATATTAAAGAGTCATTCATGTTCAAACAGCTTGCAAGTGATACCCTAATTCAAGCCTAAGTCATCGTATCCCGTGACTATTCTCATAACAAATTTCATAACTACATAACTAATCACCAAGAAACCCATTATCTTGCAATTAACTAACACACATGACATCAAATACAACATAATCAGTCATAACCATCGGTACAATTATGCATGCATGACAAAAGGACTCGATTCAAAATATAAAGAGGTTACACTAACCGAACGAGTCAAGGTACTAGATGAACACAACGTACAGCTTCACGAGGGGGGTGTGTCCACTGTTAATCACCGAAGACAGATGGATAGATAGAGGATGTGCTAGGGTTTGAGTAAAGTTGTGTTACCATGTTTACGTGACTTATGTATGTATATATGCTAACCCCTAGCCGGCCCCAATCTAAAGATCTACTTGGGCTTTACAGGCCCAATCATGAATATGGCACACACATATGTTCGGTTCTCAAACTTGTGCTCGATGTAGTTCACAGAGTCATAATAAAATAGAACAAGGGCCGCTGAGCCCACTTGGGTTTTTATTTCATGTTTAGGCTCCTAAGATACTGGGCCGAGGATGTTTAAGAGTCCAAACATGTGCGCGGTCCAACACCCTCGCGGCCCAATGGCAATGTCAAATACATATAATAGTCCAAACTACGCACACAGCTGCACGGGATTACATTTACGTGTAACAAGCTAAACACAGTCATGAACGTGGACGAAAAATAATAAAGGTCAGAATTACGAAACTAACCTTGGAAGTTCGGGTTGTCACACGAGAAAAGGACTTTCAAAGTATTGGGAAATTGATTTGAAATTACAAAAAAAAAAATATCTGTAGTAAGTATACCTTTTCCTTTTGTAGATGAGTAACACAAACTACTACTAATATTTGGAGTAGCATAAGCAGGAAGATGATATAGATTCCTTCTTTCAACATTGGTGATTGAAACTTGTAGTTACTTAAAAACAAGCTATGCGATGCACTGATACTATCATTACACGAAGGCACTGAAGACTTCGTGGTATACTGCGACGCCTCACGAAAGGGCTTGGGTTGCGTGATCATGCAGCGCCAAAAAGTCATCGCTTACGCTTCAAGACAACTGAAGATACATGAAAGAAACTATACCACTCACGACCTGGAGCTGGGAGCAGTGGTATTCGCCTTGAAGATCTGGCGACACTATTTATATGGTACTCGATGTACAATCTTCACAGATCACAAAAGTTTACAACACATATTTTATCAGAAGGAATTGAATATGCGCCAGCGGCGATGGGTCAAGCTGCTAAATGATTACGACTGTGAGATTAAGTACCATCCTGGAAAGGCATACGTTGTAGCGGACGCACTAAGTCGAAAAGAAAGGGTTAAGACCCTAAGGGTTCGAGCGTTGGAAATGACCATTCAAACGAACCTCACTGCACGCATTCGTGATGCACAACAAGAAATTCTTAAAGGAGAGAACCGTAAAGCTGAATACCTCCGGGGTATGTTGAAATACATGATGCCAAATGAAGAGGGAGCCTTATACTTCAAGAAGCGTATTTGGGTTCCACTCTATGGTGGCATACGAGAAGTCATCCTTGATGAAGCGCATAAATCGAGATACTCGATCCATCCAGGATGGGACAAGATGTATCAAGACTTGAAAGAGTACTATTGGTGGCCGAGACTCAAAAGCGACGTTGCTGTTTACGTTGGAAAGTGCTTAACCTGTGCCAAGGTTAAGGCCGAATATCAGAAACCGTCCGGCCTACTACAACAACCAGAGATTCCCGTGTGGAAGTGGGAACAAATCTCGATGGACTTCATAACGAAATTACCCAGGACCCCGAGAGGGCACGATATGATATGGGTAATAGTTGATCGATTAACGAAATCTGCGTATTTCCTACCGATTCGAGAGAAGGATAGCACTGGAAAGCTTGCAGAGATATACTTAAGGGAAATTGTGGCACGTCATGGATTGTCAATCTCAATCATTTCAGACAGAGATGGACTCTTTGTCTCAAGAATCTGGCAATCATTTCAGGAAGCCTTTGGATCTCAGTTAGATCTGAGCACGACATTCCATCCGCAAACAGACGGCCAGAGCGAACGGACTATACAAACGTTAGAAGATATGCTTCGTGCATGTGTCATGGATCTAGGCGGCAGCTAGGATACTCATCTACCTTTAGTTGAGTTTTCCTACAATAACAGTTATCATACGAGCATAAAAGCCGCGCCGTTCGAAGCTCTGTATGGCCGCAAATGCCGATCGCCCTTATGTTGGGCAGACGCTGGAGATAAACGTATGGTTGGTCCTGAACTTGTACAAGAGACAACCGACAAGATTGCGCAGATCCGAGAGCGCATTAAGGCGGCTCGAGATCGACAAAAGAGCTACGCTGATCCGAAAAGAAAATCAGTAGAATTCGAGGTGGGAGACAAAGTGTTGTTAAAAGTCTCACCTTGGAAGGGCGTAGTCAGATTTGGAAAGCATGGAAAGCTGAATCCACGATACATCGGACCATTCAGAATATTCGAAAGAATTGGTGCCGTGGCATACAAGTTGGAGTTACCGGAAGAACTTAATGGAGTGCATGATACGTTTCATGTATCCAACCTAAAGAAGAGCCCAACACAAGAAAACGTGATCATCCCGATGGATGAAGTACATATTGATGACGCCCTCCGATTTACAGAACAACCCGTTGAGGTTACCGACTGGAAAGTCAACAAGACCAGGAGGAGCACTGTTAAACTTGACAAAGTACGTTGGAACTCTAAGCACGGACCCGAGTACACGCGGGAACGTGAAGACCAGTTCAAGGAAAAGTATCCCCACCTATTCAAGAAGACTCCAGCGAGAGTTAGTTCAGCATGAATTTCGGGACGAAATTCTTTTAACGGGGGGAGACTGTGACAACTGGCACAAACCGTTAATTTTCGTACACTTTAATTTTTGCTTAATGACTGCAATTATGTGCTTAATTGTCAGCAATGTCTGATTACATGCTAAACAAGTGAATTCATGCACGTTGTATACTACAAAATATTGCTTTATGCATAAACGAGAGCGTTGCGTAAAAAATACTAAGTAAACTCACCGGTAAGTAACTATGTGTCAACAGAACTGCAGAAAGCAGTCAGTCAATAAAATTGGAGCCTAGGTGTAGGTCCAACAACAAGAATACATTAAAACCCAAGAGTACATGCAAGGGTTTAATATATATACTCTCCGGAAGCAAAAATACGCACTAAAAAGCACCCGAAACGCACTTTAAGTGCAGAATTTTGTATAATTCAGCAATAATTCAGCTTTTAGCACTCGAATATTATGCAGAAAATATAATTTATCATCCAGAATATTTCCCTAAGTGTTGGGATTGAAAGAGTACAAGAAAGGTACTTAAAAGACACTAAAAAGTGTAATTTAGCACTTTAACGAACCGGTGTCTGACCGAACAACCGGATATTACCCGGAACACTAAAAATAATGCTAGAAGCATTGTTTTTATTTTTCTAAGCTAGTTAGGGTCCCCGAATACCCTAACACCCATTATAAAACATAACACACAAGTAGTTAGTTTAACCTTCTAATTAAGCTAACTAGCACCTAACCATCAAGTTCAAAACAAACCAAACCCCCCCCCCCCCCATTGCAACCGAAATCGGTCCCATGTGGGGACACCCCACTAATTTTTTTTTGATTATTTTATGTAGACATGTTTAATATCTTGATGACATAGGATCCATTGGGTAATGAGGTTTTATGGTTATTAAAAGGTTTAGGGGGTAATCACTCTCATTCACAAACCACACTTCAAAACTTGCATACTCTCTCCCTCTTCCCTTGATACTCGGCCAAACACACACCCACATCCATCATCACTTTCGAGTTTTGATCAAGGCATTCTACATACATATCAAGGTGCTAGAGTTCACATAAGGAGGCTCGGTGCTTACGGAATCACAAGGAGCTCTCTACATCGCTATTAACCACCTTGTTTTCGCCTAAATTCTTCCCTAGCCTTGTGCTAGTTGTAAGTGATTCTAAACACCCTCTTGATCTTGTTTAAAGTGGTTAATAAGAGATTTAACGGGTAAAAATCATAAACACTAGAGATCAAAGTTTAAAGTCTTGTAAAGAAGATGAACTTGGTGGATAAAAAGAAACTAATGGTGTAAATCTTGTAAATCTTGTCAAGTTGTGATTATTTGATGTTGTTTGTTACTAGAAGTGGGATAGATCATCATCTTACCATACTAGGTTATGTTCAAGAACATGAACTAGTAGTATGTTAGTGTTAGAGTTACGGAAGATGATGAAACTTTCCATCCATGAAACATGAACTTGTGTAAATATAAATTTTCTTGTGAAATAAGACTCTAATCATGTAGATCTAAAGATCTACAAGTGGTTTTTCGGAGGAACCAAGCGGAGAATGCTAGTTTTGTTAAAACCCGGACCTTACATAAACTAAAAGCATTTTAGTAAATAAACAAGTGTGTAAACACTTGTGTCACAAGAAAAATTTAACAAGAAATATGTTTGGTAAATCATGACTAGAAGTTGTGAAACTTCAAGATCTTTAAAAATAAAGTTTTTAAGAAATTAAACTTATTTTTAAAGATAACAAGACTTACTAAATGTGCTAGTAAGTTACTACACATTTTTGTAAATATTCAAGTTCATGAAATGGAGAAATTAGTGATTATTGTTGATGATTATTATTGATAATTGTTGTTGATGATTGTTGACAATTTACAAGAAAATAAACACATGTTTTGAAAACATGGGAAACCTCCATTTTTAGGGGAAACTCTGCCAAAATTTTTATAAATTTTGACACTTAGAAAAAAATATAAGTTTTTGAGAAACTTATTCCCTAAAAATGTATCTAAAAATGTTACCAAGGTTTCCCTAATTTTTGGTGATAAGAAATAAGGATTTCCTCAAGAATAAAAACGGATATTAAGTATAAATATTTTTGAGAGAAAAATATATATTATTTGATCATCAACTTTTGTGCTAAGTGTATATAGTATGTGTTATACGTGCTAGTGTATTAAGACTTAAAATACACTAAATACTCACGAGAAGTATAAACACAAAAATACACATACAACATACAAGATACATAATTCGGGTGCAAAGTGCAAAGTGCAAAATACAAAAAGCTTATATTTATTTTTGAGAAAATAATATAAGTAAGACACTTAGTTAAAAATATAAAATATTTTTAACACAAGAAAATATACACAAAAGAGAGTGACTGTGCTTGTGCGACGCAAGTCTAGTGACTAACGTTAACTAAGCAAATCCGGTGAAGTTTACGACGCACAGGAACGCAAAGTTGTGAGTTCATGCTCCCCCTTTTCTTTAACTGTTTTCAGTTTTTATAACTTCGGGGGTGAAATACATGTATAAATATTACTATGTTTACAAATGGTATGATAATAAGAAGCACACTTGGTGAGGACGAGTACCAAGTGTGACGAGATATAATAATACATGAAGCACACTTGGTGAGGACGAGTACCAAGTGTGATGATATATAAGAATATAAGAAGCGCACTTGGTGAGGACGAGTACCAAGTGTGATGATATATAAGAATATAAGAAGCGCACTTGGTGAGGACGAGTACCAAGTGTGATGATATATAAGAATATAAGAAGCGCACTTGGTGAGGATGAGTACCAAGTGTGATGAGATATAAGAATGTAAGAAGCGCACTTGGTGAGGACGAGTACCAAGTATGATGCGTTATGAGAAATGATACGAGAAATCGTGTCACGAATAGGGTACATAAGCACCATTAATCAACAATATACCTAGACCGCAGAACAAAAGGTTAGATCTAACGGGTGCCGGGCAGCCACACTCTCGGTGAGGGCGAGTATCGAGTAGTGCTTTTGTGTCTCAGAATATGCCAACTAAATGCCTAAGGTTTGGTGACTTCCTATGCCGTGTCACATGTTAATGGCTTTGCAACCCATTAACAATCCTGATACTTAGAGGAATACTTTATTTACATAAAATTCATACCATACTAAAACTAGATTAATACTTGAAGTACGTGGGGTACTCAAGAAAAACTTGAATTATACTTGAAGTACGTGGGGTACTCAAGAAGATGGGAATTATACTTGAAGTACGTGGGGTACTCAAGAAAAACTTGAATTATACATGAGTACGTGGTGTACACATGAATACTTGATTTATATATGAAAACTTGATTTATACATGACTCAAACTATGTTTTCATACAAAGTATACAAACGTGGAATACAAAAACTGCATGAATTCACACCAACATTATGTTGACGTTTTTCCAAAACTCACATGTATTTCAGGTAACTAGGATGGGTGTGCGCGCGGTCTTGCTTATGCTAGTGGATGTCGCTTATGTTTATCTTTAAATAAAGTTGTAAACTTTTTAAGACAATGTTTTATGCGACTTAGCGATTTAAACGCTAAACTTATGTTTTCAAATTATGGTATTTGATGTTATTTTACGAGCATGTAGCATGTTTACTCTTCGTATGCAATGAGAACCTTTCATGATCACACCTCGTGCTTCCGCCGTAGAAAGGGGTGTGACAGATTGGTATCAGAGTTGTGATTGTAGTGAACCAGGATTCCTTCTCGTGTCTAGTCTACAATCTCTAGGATCCTTTCACGAAAACAATTTTCAAAGAGTTTTCATTGCATAAAACATCCCGCGACATCCACTACCTGAAACTGTTTACATGAGTCTAGAAAAGACACTGCGAGACTTAGGGTGCACAAGAGTAGCACTTGTCTTTGACTGAGAAATTACTTGCAATTAGGTGTGATAATTAGCATATACTAAGAATAGAATGTCACAAGTATACGTGACTTTACCTGAAAGTGATGGCCCATCTGAAGGAAGAAATACGAGGATGAGACGAACTGTTCTGACTGTGCAAGGAGTTACGTAATTATGGATGCATACATAATTATGGAATTCAGTGCACAGAAACCACAGCAAGTCTTGTCACGTATAGATTCCCTCAGTGCAAGCCTACTAAGTACTCTGCTAGAGTAATAATTGTTTGATGTCACTTATGTGGTATATACCTGTGAATATATACTATTACTGTCTAGTATGACGATATCAAATAAGTGTTTTAACCCTGTTATGTTATGTTCTGTCAGAACATGGCACCCAGGAAAGCTGTGAATGCTCGCAATGACGATCAACCTCCTCCTCCCCCACTACCAAGAACTGCTGAAGAGCTGAACGCTCTACTGGAAGAAAGGATCTCCGCTGCTATCGCCCAATACTAGGCGAACCGTACTCAAGAAAGTGGTGGCCCAAGTAATGCTAGACGCAACGGGCATGGAGATTCATCTGGAGGAAATGCAGCTCAAGGTAACCTTAAGATAATTTGCTAAGCATGGAGAAATTTATGAACAGTCTTTGTTTCATTATTTCTTCGATTGCTCACATGTGAATTGGTTGAATCAATTCCAGGCTGCACTTTCAAGCAGTTCCTCGACTGCAAGCCGATGAACTATGACGGCACAGGAGGTGCAGTAGCATTTGTGCGCTGGATGGAGAAGACTGACGCTACTATCCGCATGAGCAAGTGTACCGCGGATCAGCAAGTCACTTTTGCTACCGGATTGTTTATCGATGAAGCTCTAACTTGGTGGAACCTGCAAGCCCAAACTTTGGGTGATGATGCCGCTTATGGCTTAACTTGGGAAGAACTGAAGGAAAGAATGAGAGAGAAGTATTGCTCTCGCGCTGAACTCCAAAGGCTGGAAACGGAGTTCTGGCACTTGACTATGGAAGGTGCTGACATTAATGGTTATACTTGAAGGTTCCACGATCTGTCAAGAGTGCTACCCTACATAGTGACTCCCGAATTCAAGCGCGTTGAACGCTACATTTGGGGACTGGCCCCAGAGTTTCATGGCATGGTGACGTTGGCCAAACCACAAACAATCACCGAGGCTGTAACTCTTGCTGTCAGCCTGACTGAAGATTGTGTTCGTATAAAGAAGTTATCACGGAACCCAACAGAGAAGACCGAGACACATGCTGAGTCGTCCGGTGACAAGAAGAGAAAGCATACAAGTTTGAACCAAGCAACTCGCAACAACAAGGGTTTCAGCAAGAAGCGCGACACTAACCCGCCTCAGGAGACGAAGACCCTTGCAACCAAAGCATACCAAGGCTCCATGCCTAAATGCCAAAAATGTAAGTATCATCATGATGGAGCTTGTCGCATTCCAAGGTGCGACAAATGTGGTAAATTGGGTCATCAAACGGAAGACTGTTGGGGAAAAGGATAGAACCGAAATGGAAACGGTGCTGGTAACAAGAACGGTAACGGGAAAGGGCAGAACCAAGGTTGCTTCAGATGTGGAAGCAATGATTATTTCATCAAGGATTGCCCAGAAGGAAACAATGCTCAGGCTCGAGCATTTGTGATTGGAGTAAAGAACGCACGCGAGGACCCTAATGTGGTCACCGGTACGTTTCTCATTAACAATCACTTTGCATCCATATTATTTGACACTGGCGCCGATTATAGCTTCATGTCTGTGGAATTTAAACGCATACTTGGAATAGAATCTAGTAGATTAGAGATTCCTTATTCCATAGAACTAGCCAATTGTAAACTTGTTGAATCGGGCGAAGTCGTTAGAGGCTGCTCATTGGAACTTGGTGAACGAAGATTTAGCATCGACCTCTTACCTATTCAACTGGGTAGCTTCGATGTAGTAGTCGGAAAGGACTGGTTGTCCAAGAAAAAAGCTTAAGTTGTATGTCATGAGAAAATCATTCGCATCCCTCTGGCGAATGATGAAACTCTCATCGTGCATGGAGAAAAACGAGACGCGCCTCTTCGAATCATCAGTTGTATGAAGGCACATAAGTTCTTGAAGAAAGGATGTGTCGCTTTCCTAGCACACGTTATAGACAAGAAGACTGTGGAGCCAAAGCTCGAAGACATTCCTGTGGTGAAGGAATTCCCTGATGTTTTTCCCGAAGATCTGCCAGGACTACCTCCGCAACGACAAGTCGAGTTCCGTATAGACTTGGCTCCAGGAGCCGCTCCTGTAGCCAAGGCACCCTATCGACTTGCTCCATCCGAGATGCAAGAATTATCTACACAGCTCCAGGAGTTGTTGGATAAAGGATTCATAAGGCCAAGCTTCTCACCCTGGGGAGCTCCAGTATTGTTCGTGAAGAAGAAGGATGGAACACTGCGGATGTGTATCGACTACAGGGAACTGAACAAGCTCACTATCAATAATCGGTACCCGCTACCGAGAATTGATGACTTATTTGACCAATTACAAGGATCAAGCTACTATTCCAAGATCGATCTTCGATCTGGATACCATCAGCTGAGAATCCAAGAAGAAAGCGTGCCAAAGACTGCGTTCAGAACGCGATATGGGCACTACGAATTTCTTGTGATGCCATTCGGAATGACGAATGCACCAGCGGTCTTTATGGATCTGATGAACCGCGTATGCAAACCATATCTCGATAAATTCGTGATTGTATTTATCGATGATATCCTGATTTACTCACGAACGAAAGAAGAGCATGAGCAACATCTCAGAACCATCTTGGAACTACTGAAGAAAGAGAAGCTTTATGCAAAGTTCTCAAAATGCGAATTCTGGATTCGCGAAGTACAATTTCTTGGTCACGTTGTGAATGAGAAGGGCATTCATGTAGACCCATCCAAGATCGAAGCAATAAAGAATTGGGAAGCTCCCAAGACCCCAACTGAAGTTCGACAATTTTTTGGCTTAGCGGGCTATTATCGGCGATTCATTGAGAATTCCTCAAAGATAGCTCAACCGCTAATGACCCTTACGCAGAAAGACAAGAAATATGACTGGGGTCACAAACAAGAAGAAGCCTTCCAGTTACTTAAAAACAAGCTATGCGATGCACCGATACTATCATTACACGAAGGCACTGAAGACTTCGTGGTATACTGCGACGCCTCACGACAGGGCTTGGGTTGCGTGCTCATGCAGCGCCAAAAAGTCATCGCTTACGCTTCAAGACAACTGAAGATACATGAAAGAAACTATACCACTCACGACCTAGAGCTGGGAGCAGTGGTATTCGCCTTGAAGATCTGGCGACACTATTTATATGGTACTCGATGTACAATCTTCACAGATCACAAAAGTTTACAACACATATTTTATCAGAAGGAATTGAATATGCGCCAGCGGCGATGGGTCGAGCTGCTAAATGATTACGACTGTGAGATTAAGTACCATCCTGGAAAGGCAAACGTTGTAGCGGACGCACTAAGTCGAAAAGAAAGGGTTAAGACCCTAAGGGTTCGAGCGTTGGAAATGACCATTCAAACGAACCTCACTGCACACATTCGTGATGCACAACAAGAAGCTCTTAAAGGAGAGAACCGTAAAGCTGAATACCTCCGGGGTATGTTGAAATACATGATGCCAAATGAAGAGGGAGCCTTATACTTCAAGAAGCGTATTTGGGTTCCACTCTATGGTGGCATACGAGAAGTCATCCTTGATGAAGCGCATAAATCGAGATACTCGATCCATCCAGGATGGGACAAGATGTATCAAGACTTGAAAGAGTACTATTGGTGGCCGAGACTCAAAAGCGACGTTGCTGTTTATGTTGGAAAGTGCTTAACCTGTGCCAAGGTTAAGGCCGAATATCAGAAACCGTCCGGCCTACTACAACAACCAGAGATTCCCGTGTGGAAGTGGGAACAAATCTCGATGGACTTCATAACGAAATTACCCAGGACCCCGAGAGGGCACGATATGATATGGGTAATAGTTGATCGATTAACGAAATCTGCGTATTTCCTACCGATTCGAGAGAAGGATAGCACTGGAAAGCTTGCAGAGATATACTTAAGGGAAATTGTGGCACGTCATGGAGTGTCAATCTCAATCATTTCAGACAGAGATGGACGCTTTGTCTCAAGAATCTGGCAATCATTTCAGGAAGCCTTTGGATCTCAGTTAGATCTGAGCACGACATTCCATCCGCAAACAGACGGCCAGAGCGAACGGACTATACAAACGTTAGAAAATATGCTTCGTGCATGTGTCATGGATCTAGGCGGCAGCTGGGATACTCATCTACCTTTAGTTGAGTTTTCCTACAATAACAGTTATCATACGAGCATAAAAGCCGCGCTGTTCGAAGCTCTGTATGGCCGCAAATGCCGATCGCCCTTACGTTGGGCAGACGCTGGAGATAAACGTATGGTTGGTCCTGAACTTGTACAAGAGACAACCGACAAGATTGCGCAGATCCGAGAGCGCATTAAGGCGGCTCGAGATCGACAAAAGAGCTACGCTGATCCGAAAAGAAAATCAGTAGAATTCGAGGTGGGAGACAAAGTGCTGTTAAAAGTCTCACCTTGGAAGGGCGTAGTCAGATTTGGAAAGCATGGAAAGCTGAATCCACGATACATCGGGCCATTCAGAATATTGGAAAGAATTGGTACCGTGGCATACAAGTTGGAGTTACCGGAAGAACTTAATGGAGTGCATGATACGTTTCATGTATCCAACCTAAAGAAGAGTCCAACACAAGAAAACGTGATCATCCCGATGGATGAAGTACATATTGATGACGCCCTCCGATTTACAGAACAACCCGTTGAGGTTACCGATTGGAAAGTCAACAAGACCAGGAGGAGCACTGTTAAACTTGACAAAGTACGTTGGAACTCTAAGCACGGACCCGAGTACACGTGGGAACGTGAAGACCAGTTCAAGGAAAAGTATCCCCACCTATTCAAGAAGACTCCAGCGAGAGTTAGTTCAGCCTGAATTTCGGGACGAAATTCTTTTAACGGGGGGAGACTGTGACAACTGGCACAAACCGTTAATTTCCGTACACTTTAATTTTTGCTTAATGACTGCAATTATGTGCTTAATTGTCAGCAATGTCTGATTACATGCTAAACAAGTGAATTCATGCACGTTGTATACTACAAAATATTGCTTTATGCATAAACGAGAGCGTTGCGTAAAAAATACTAAGTAAACTCACCGGTAAGACACTATGTGTCAACAGAACTGCAGAAAGCAGTCAGTCAATAAAATTGGAGCCTAGGTGTAGGTCCAACAACAAGAATACATTAAAACCCAAGAGTACATGCAAGGGTTTAATATATATACTCTCCGGAAGCAAAAATACGCACTAAAAAGCACCCGAAACGCACTTTAAGTGCATAATTTTGTATAATTCAGCAATAATTCAGCTTTTAGCACTCGAATATTATGCAGAAAATATAATTTATCATCCAGAATATTTCCCTAAGTGTTGGGAATTGAAAGAGTACAAGAAAGGTACTTAAAAGACACTAAAAAGTGTAATTTAGCACTTTAACGAACCGGTGTCTAACCGAACAACCGGATATTACCCGGAACACTAAAAATAATGCTAGAAGCATTGTTTTTATTTTTCTAAGCTAGTTAGGGTCCCCGAATACCCTAACACCCGTTATAAAACATAACACACAAGTAGTTAGTTTAACCTTCTAATTAAGCTAACTAGCACCTAACCATCAAGTTCAAAACAAACCAAACCACCCCCCTTGCAACCGAAATCGGTCCCATGTGGGGACACCCCACTAATTTTTTTTGATTATTTTATGTAGACATGTTTAATATCTTGATGACATAGGATCCATTGGGTAATGAGGTTTTATGGTTATTAAAAGGTTTAGGGGGTAATCACTCTCATTCACAAACCACACTTCAAAACTTGCATACTCTCTCCCTCTTCCCTTGATACTCGGCCGAACACACACCCACATCCATCATCACTTTCGAGTTTTGATCAAGGCATTCTACATACATATCAAGGTGCTAGAGTTCACATAAGGAGGCTCGGTGCTTACGGAATCACAAGTAGCTCTCTACATCGCTATTAACCACCTTGTTTTCGCCTAGATTCTTCCCTAGCCTTGTGCTAGTTGTAAGTGATTCTAAACACCCTCTTGATCTTGTTTAAAGTGGTTAATAAGAGATTTAACGGGTAAAAATCATAAACACTAGAGATCAAAGTTTAAAGTCTTGTAAAGAAGATGAACTTGGTGGATAAAAAGAAACTAATGGTGTAAATCTTGTAAATCTTGTCTAGTTGTGATTATTTGATGTTGTTTGTTACTAGAAGTGGGATAGATCATCATCTAACCATACTAGGTTATGTTCAAGAACATGAACTAGTAGTATGTTAGTGTTAGAGTTACGGAAGATGATGAAACTTTCCATCCATGAAACATGAACTTGTGTAAATATAAATTTTCTTGTGAAATAAGACTCTAATCATGTAGATCTAAAGATCTACAAGTGGTTTTTCGGAAGAACCAAGCGGAGAATGCTAGTTTTGTTAAAACCCGGACCTTACATAAACTAAAAGCATTTTAGTAAATAAACAAGTGTGTAAACACTTGTGTCACAAGAAAAATTTAACAAGAAATATGTTTGGTAAATCATGACTAGAAGTTGTGAAACTTCAAGATCTTTAAAAATAAAGTTTTTAAGAAATTAAACTTATTTTTAAAGATAACAAGACTTACTAAATGTGCTAGTAAGTTACTACACATTTTTGTAAATATTCAAGTTCATGAAATGGAGAAATTAGTGATTATTGTTGATGATTATTGTTGATAATTGTTGTTGATGATTGTTGACAATTTAAAAGAAAATAAACACATGTTTTGAAAACATGGGAAACCTCCATTTTTAGGGGAAACTCTGCCAAAATTTTTATAAATTTTGACACTTAGAATAAATATAAGTTTTTGAGAAACTTATTCCCTAAAAATGTATCTAAAAATATTACCAAGGTTTCCCTAATTTTTGGTGATAAGAAATAAGGATTTCCTCAAGAATAAAAACGGATATTAAGTATATATATTTTTTAGAGAAAAATATATATTATTTGATCACCAACTTTTGTGCTAAGTGTATATAGTATGTGATAGGGATTTTTACATATTTCCCCTTCCTAAGAGACCTTATTACATATTCACCCAACCCTTAAAATCAATTACACATTTCCCCTTCTTAAACCATATCAATTACATATTTCCCCTCCCTAAATTATATAGATTACATATTTATCCTTTTCATTTAAATTACTCATATTAATTTACTATTTTACCCTTAATAAACTTATTAAATCATTATTTACATACTAATAAAAAAACTTATTTTATCACCATCGACATTGTTCATAACAACAATCTGAGACATTGCCATGAAATCCTTGATTTAAATCACAAAAGCATTTTGCTTAAAGTTTAAGATTCTAAAAATTCAATTTTAATGGCAAATAAAACAAAAAAAAAGTTTATAAAGCTTTATGAAACCTGCTCAGGAATTTTATACAGAACTTGGTGCATTCTTATGCGGATTTCATAGTAATATCATTCCCAACAAATTTTCTTAACTCAACATCAGCGTGCATGCTAGAACATTCCAAGTCCAAAGCTTCATTTTTTGAATTACTTGCCAGAATTGTTATATTTCTCTTCCGATATTCAACCAAGTCATAGAACGAAGTAAATTTAAGACCCTTTGTATCCCCATCCGATGTCTTTACAGACACTGGATGAGTTCACAGACTCCTCTCCGGTCACCGGATATGATGAACCAGAAGCTTCAAAAGACGATATAGGAACTTGCTTCTGAATCTGATTCAGTCGATTGGCGTCGATTCAACAGCTTCTAAAACCCAATCCTGATTCAATCAATTGGTTTCTGATTTTGGTTGTCGTCGAAATCCACTTACATGTTTGCAGCAAAAAGATCGTGATACCTGCGAAGATGTAGAGCGTCGTGATGCTTGCAACGTTTATGCGAAGGTGAAGGAGAGCCAGGGGTGTCTGAGTAGGGTTTTTGCGAAGGTGAAGAACCAGGAGAATCCTAACAGTCCGTAATGTTGATAGGAAATAAAAAAGGGTAATTGGGTAATTTCATGTGTGGAGGGGAAATATGTAATTAAAATATTTGATTGGGTAAATATGTAATAAGATGTCTTAGGAAGGGGAAATATGTAAAAATCCCGTATGTGTTATACGTGCTAGTGTATTAAGACTTAAAATACACTAAATACTCACGAGAAGTATAAACACAAAAATACACATACAACATACAAGATACATAATTCGGGTGCAAAGTGCAAAATACAAAAAGCTTATATTTATTTTTGAGAAAATAATATAAGTAAGACACTTAGTTAAAAATATAAAATATTTTTAACACAAGAAAATATACACAAAAGAGAGTGAAGAAGATTGTTGACCACTCGAGAAAAGGACTTTGAAAGTACTGTGGAAATGATTTGAAGTATTTAATAATACATATTTGAAATAGATACTATTTTATATTTAAGGATAAAAATATGACAGCTGTATTTGGGGGTAAAATGTAACTTTCTTATCTCAATGGAGGTAAGATGTAATTAATTATTCCAATGGCGGTTTACCTTATTACATAGAGGGAGATAGAAACATACTTTAGCTTTTTAACGACTCTACACATCCCTTTACAAAATTGTTTGTCTGATCTCATAAAAAGTGCTTCAAGTTTTAATCACTGATGTCCATTTCAATATTCAATCACTCCACTTGAATACTTCTTACTTTTGACATCATCAACAACTTCGATCAAGGTATAATAATATTTATTAAAATTTGTAGGCGCATGAGTTTCATATGCAAATCATTAACAACTGTTATGAAGACTGTGATCATGTATTGCATGTTTTAGATGATGTATGAATTTAATTTTACAAGACTGTGATCATGTATTGCATGTTTTCTTTGATATGGTGCTACATTTGGTTTCTTGAAACAATCGATAAGGTATATTTTGTTGTTTTTCTTACTTGATATTAAATAATATGATTAAATGACCAATCTTTTGTTTATGGACTTCTAAAAAATGTTATTTCCTGGCTACTCGGTTCTATAGTTTTCGAGGAATCTTTATTTATTGATTTGCTCTAAATAAATTGATAAATATTAAATGCGTTATTTGAATGACATAGATATGTTAAACATTGTTGGTTCATATTTGTTATCACAATCTTTATAAATAATGAAGTATTTGATAAAATACATTTTTTATTGTTTCTTTGATTTTTAGATAAACATCATATCTTGGAAGATGTCTTTTTATAAATATTTGGACTCTCTTAATTCCAAAATCTTGGTAAGATTATTACATTAAAACCAATTTCTGCAGTTTTATTGTTAACGATTAATTCACATATAACACTTACTAATACTTACATACTTGAACTCCACATATAATACCACAAATCTTTGCAAACAATCATTTACTCAATGAAGTTCCTGGTAATATTGCCGTTATAGAGTGTGTAAACGGTATGAGATGGGAGATCCGATTCTCAAAACACAATGGAAGTTTTGCTCTAAAAGAAGGATGGTCCTCAGTTGTCTCTGACCTTTCATTGAAAGAAGGATGTCTATTGGTATTTAAAAAAACTGCACCATATACATATCTGCTGACACCTTTTGAAAAAGTTCATTGTTATCCAACAAAACTCCCAATGATTTCTATGTTCACATCAATATCATTTGAGAGGAACTTTGGATGTATGGATTCATTCTCCCATAGTTTTTCTGATGCTTCTAAGGATATGTTGGTAAGTTTTTCTATTTTAATCCAATACTTAAATGTTACTATACTAATTAGTGATATACTTTAAAATTTACTGTACCTTTGTTGATTTCATAATAAAATTTATATCTTTTTGTTCAGCTAATACCCAAGGACTTAGTTAACATCAGTATTGGAGTTGGTAAACTTAAAGAGGCATTTAAGATTTATGTGAATTAGTGGGACTCTTTTGATGTAGTACTTCAACGGGATCCTCTTCGGAATTGTTACTTTATAACTGATGGATGGGAAAAGGTTGTACACTACATGGGTCTGCAAACAGGAGTTGTACTTGTTTTAAGATACATAGCGGATTACATCTTTCAGCTTACTGTCTTTGATTTGAATGGATATGAGATTGTTGCACCCAAAGCCAATGACAGTCCGAAAGGCGATACTTCCTCACCCAAATTAGATGTTGCTCCAATTACCGAAGATATGGATCATCAGTCGGATGTTGAAGAATCCAATAACGTAGATTCTGATAGTGATTATGTTGTATCGGATGAATCATCCGATGATGCAGATTTTGATGCTGCTGTCTCAGATTATGGAGTTGATCCTGATGTATATCCCTTAGAATTCGTATGGTACTGCAATAAATATTTTGTAAGTTTGTTCTGTTAATATATTATGCTTCATTCTTTGGATGTTAAATGTTTGTTACAATTAAAAATTTGTTACTTTGCTTAAATACATTATTTATTTGTTATTGATTATTGTTATTTTATATTTATTTTTAAGCGTCTGAATGTGAAAGCGGCGTCATTATCAAGGATTCATAGATCATTGAAGATGACTGTTGAAAATCTGAATGGAGTTGACACTGTAATTGACTTTCGACGGGAGAAGCATGGCAAGGGATTTAGATACGCGGCTTATCAATGGACCAAGAAGTTCACCAAGCCCAATGGTATCTACAGAAATATGAAATGCAAATTTGTCTACTCTATAGAAAAAGCCAAGCTGATCTTAAAGAAAGTCTACAAATAGTTATGGTTGTTGATATTATTTCATGTGAGATGAATTTGTGGGATGGTGATGTATCAAACTTGTATATTTCCAAACTTATAATTTACGAATATTTAAATTATAATCATGTATTCTTATCTTGTTAGTTATATTAACTTAAATTTTTGTTGTACATTCATTATATTTTAATTGGATATTCATGATACATTACAACTTGAATTATACTCTGTAAATTTATGGCCAATCATCGACATTTAAAAGGCTTCAATAAATTTATGGGCGATCATTGTCATAACTTCACTTGAATTATACTCTGCAACCTCTAATTACAAATAACAGTCTTTTAACATCTACAACTAAAGGGATACACTCAACATCTATTTAGATAAATTCTGCCAAACCCAAAGCTCTGTTGAACACAAAATCTGTTGAAGCAAAGTCTGTTATTCCAAACAACCTATACTGATAAACACAAAGACTGTTGTTAGCAAAGGTCTACCAAAAGAGAACCTCTGCTGCTGAATATGAATACAAAAGTATCATGAAGCTAACATTTGATGTTACTTAACATATGATGCAGCCTTTAAACATCTGAAACTAAAAGGATACACTCAACATCTGTTTCGCTAAAGTCTGCCAAACCCAAAGCTCTCTTGAAGACAACATTTGTTGAACCAAAGTCTGTTGAGTCCCATCCTCTGTTGATAAACACAAAAACTATTGAACCAAAGGTCTGCCAAAGACAACCTCTGCTGATAAATACAAAATATGTTGAAGCTAACAACTACTGTGGCTTAACAGATGATGCAGTTCAACAGAGGATTTCAACATCTGAGAAGCACACGGATCATGTCCAACAGATGATAAGGTGTGTTGAATGAAAGTCTGTTCAACAGATCCTAATGTAGCTCAGGTCCCTACCCATCTAAGCCACAACAGATGTTAGCAATCTATAACAGAGGTTAGTCTATAACAGATGTTAATGTATATGAGATCCTAACGGTTTTCCTACTAATCAACAGGAATATCAACAACAATATAATATCAATAATATTCAAATTGTAGCAATTACATGATAAATCCATCAGTTTAGATGATTCTCATTTTTGTTGTACATTCATTATATTTCAATTGTCTCTAGACGATAAATCACAACATGTTGGTGATCGACATTTAAAAGGCGAAACAAATTTATGGCCAATCATTGTCATAATCTAAACTAAATTATACTCTAAAACATCTAAATACAAATAACAGTCTTTTGAAAATCTGCAAAAAAAAGGAATCGAGTTAACATCTTCTTATATAAAGTCTACCAAACCCAAAACTCTGTTGAAGAGTAAATCTGTAAAAGCAAAGTCTGTTGAATGAAACATCCGCTGATAAACACAGAGGCTGTTCAAGCAAAGGTCTGCCAAAGAGAACCTCTGCTATGGACAAACAGATGATGCAGTTCAACAGAGAATGTTTAACAAAAGAGCTTTAATAGACCATGATCAACATATGATAAGGTCTGTTGAAGCAAAGCCTGCTCAACAGATTCTAACGGTTTTCCTACTAACCAATTCATTAAAGTAGTACTCATTCACTAAAAATAATATATAACCTGTGACAACCGGTAATTTACGCGCTTAATAACGTGTTTAACAAACGATTAACGCGACAATAAATAGTGTTTACAATACGAATAAACTTAATTAGGCCCTTGGAGTGCCCAGGAACGTTTGTTCAGCTATACAGTACGCGTATGAAGATTCGCGTGGAATCTGCGAAACATCAAATGACAACGGACTGAAACCGTATGAAATACTGACGACACCGACAAATATGGATGTTACACGAATATTTTATGCTCATGGAGTTTGGGTCGCGATATCGGGTCTCGTAGGAATTACGGGCCACTTACACATGAAGTGGGCTTGTGGGCCATGGGCCCAAGCCCAAAACTCACAAGCCTAAACCTGCACATAAGATATTAGAATCCTATCAAGATTTACTGGATCTATACAAGATTTATCAAATCTACATAAGATTTACTCAATCTAAACAAAATTTGTACAAAAGATTATGTCTCTAAAATGTGAGACACAAGATCCACACAAAATCTTTAAAAATCTCAAAAACATTATAAAAGGGTTCACACCCCTTCCCTTATGCTTCACTTGTGCAGACAATTATAAACCATATACAAACAAGCACAGACTCGTAAGCCTGTCTCCCCTCTCTCGAATCCTACTACAAACTTCATATTCACAAACCAAATCAAACATATATGAGCCCCCATCTTCTTCTCGATTCCTCTGTGAAGACACATGAAAACATAAAACATTAAAGCCCTTGTCTTCTCCCCTCACCCACTGTTACACAAGCCGACACCCCCCTCTTCCAAGCAGCAGGACCGACCACCACCACCACCACAGTCCGGTGGTGGTGCGACGGCGGAGACAAACAGGAGAGAGAGAGAAACGAGACGGAGAGGAGGAGAGACTGGAGAGAGAAGGAGAAACGCGGGTGCCGGTGACGAACCGCCGATCAGCGGCGGAGCTGTGCGGTGGCGGCGCATGGTGGCGTGGAGCTGTCATCGGACTGAGTAGATAGAGAGATCGAGAAGATAAAGAGAGATCGGAGATGCGGACCGGCAGTCGGAGACTCGGTCCGGCGGTCCTTGTCTCGGTCTGGCGGTTTCTGTTTCCTTCCGACGAGCCTTCCGGTAAACTCCCTTTCTCTTATTCTCTCGAAACTGGTGGAACATTATGTTTTGGACATGACTGATGATGATCGGTTATTTCGGCTCGAGTTTCAAGATATGGACGGTTCGGGTTCACTCCGGTCAGATTCAGGAGGGTCAACAGTCAACCCGGTCAAAATCAGCAGTCTCGGGTTTCGTTTCAGCAGGTTGTTCGGGTCTCGTTTTGGGTCGGGTCGCAGGTTCGGGCCAACAGGTCAGCGGGTCAGACCCGGTGTGGTTTTGGTTCGGTCAAACTGGTTCGAGCAAGGAAGTCAACGAGACTAGACGGTTCGGTTCAGTTCAGTTGACTCAGTCAAACCGAGTCAACTCGGTCAAGGTCAGCCGGTCAACTCAGTCAAACGTATCAACACGCGAAGACTTGGTAAAAATTAACGACACATTTATTTTGTTATTTTTAGAGTTAACTGGCATTTTCGTCCCTGTGGTTTGGTCACTTTGGCCATTTCAGTCCATTTTTCAAAAATGCGCCATTTTCGTCCCCCACGTTCTGGAAAGGTGCCATTTCAGTCCAAAAATCATAACCCAGTTAAGTCAGTTTGTAAATAAGGACTGATTGTGTAAATTTGTAACATAAAGGACTGATTGTGTAAATTTGAAAAATGGACTGAAATGGCAGTTAACACCACCACCACTAGCCCTGCCACCACCACTCCGCTGCCACCACCACTCCGCTGCCACCACCACCACCACCGCCACCACAGCCACCACAGCCCTGCCACCACCACCACTCCGCTGCCACCACCACCACTCCGCTGCCACCACCACCGCCACCACCGCCACCACAGCCACCACCGCCACCACAGCCACTGCCACTGCCACCACCACCACCACCGCCGCCGGAACCACCACCATCAACGTCATGGCAAGACCCATATTTTCAGACGTTTGTATGTAATATAAAGTCA
This sequence comes from Helianthus tuberosus, assembly GCA_030545235.1. Taxonomy (NCBI): domain Eukaryota; kingdom Viridiplantae; phylum Streptophyta; class Magnoliopsida; order Asterales; family Asteraceae; genus Helianthus; species Helianthus tuberosus. The sequence continues at coordinate 154,682,510 of CM060393.1, forward strand.
GAATTTATTGTATTTAATCCAAAAAGTAAACGAGCAAAACAAAGGAACGAGAACGGTATACCGAAACGAAAAGCTTGCGGGTTACGGGGACGTCTTCGTCTTCTCCGGTCGTCTTCTCCGGTGAGATTATTATCATTTTGTGATATTGGATTCTACGCAGTCATTCATTATCACTATATACACATGCAATTAAGTATGTTTTCTTGCACCAAAATCTTCGCAATTACATTTCTAAACCAAACGTTGCAGGAACATTAAGAACACGTTGATCAACATGTCGACAACATTTGAAATTTTACAAGTATAGTTATGTACCATACTCAAAAAAATCTTTGCCATTTAAATATCATACTCAAATGAACAATTTTGTAAAAGAAAATCGGTTCAAACCACCATCAAATCCGGCCAGTTAGAATAAAAATGTTATTTCCGTAGCATTTTCTATCAAACAAGCTGAACCAGACCATGATCACTGTGAACGAAAGTGTTACTTCAATTTATATTTTCTATTAATATTAGTCAATAACTTCATCATAATTAACAATTTTTATGAGAAGACTTGTGGATTTAATTACACAGTTTCACAAGCATGTGTCTTTGTTTGGAATTCCTGATCAAAATACTGAGAGCGGTACAAAACAATTTGGCAAAAAATCAAACATATTGCAAAAGACTTTTCTGTTTGGGTATCATTAGTATAAACAGTAATTCCCGATCGCTAGAACATAGTTACAAAAAAACTGAGACCGGGTACAAAACCAATGGGCAGAAGATCAAACATACTGCAAAAAACTTCCTGTTTGGGTATCATTATGATAATTAGTAATCCCCGATCAATAAAATATAGTTACAAAACTGAGACCGGGTAGAAGATCAAAACATACTGCAAAAGCCTTTCCTGTCGGAGTTCATCGGAGAAGACGACCGGAGAAGACGAAGACGTCCCCGTAACCCGCAAGCTTTTCGTTTCGGTATACCGTTCTCGTTCCTTTGTTTTGCTCATTTACTTTTCGGATTAAATACAATAAATTCTGACTTTATATTACATACAAACGTCTGAAAATATGGGTCTTGCCATGACGTTGATGGTGGTGGTTCCGGCGGCGGTGGTGGTAGCGGAGTGGTGGTGGTGGTGGTGGTGGTGGCGGTGGTGGTGGTGGTGGCGGTGGTGGTGGCAGTGGAGTGGTGGTGGTGGCAGGGCTGTGGTGGCGGTGGTGGTGGTGGCAGCGGAGTGGTGGTGGTGGCAGGGCTAGTGGTGGTGGTGTTAACTGCCATTTCAGTCCATTTTTCAAATTTACACAATTAGTCCTTTATGTTAAAATTTACACAATCAGTCCTTATTTACAAACTGACTTAACTGGGTTATGATTTTTGGACTGAAATAGCACCTTTCCAGAACGTGGGGACGAAAATGGCGCATTTTTGAAAAATGGACTGAAATGGCCAAAGTGACCAAACCACAGGGACGAAAATGGCAGTTAACTCTTATTTTTATAGTATTAATCTTACGTGAAACGAGCTCGAACCGACATGATTATAGTTTACGTTTTTATGAAATATTGGCGAAATTGATATATTGTTTGATTATTGTTGAATTTGGAAAAATAACGACACTTTTGTTGTCGGGGCCGTCCAAAAACAGAGGAAACTCTGCCCGTTTTTCGAGAAAATCCGTAAAAACAAAACATGTTTTATTGAAAAGCGACTTTTATAAGAATCAATATAAATGCGTATATCACTTTCGATGACGCTTTATCACATACGAAAACGACAATGCTTTTATATAATAAATATATTTTATATATATTTATTTCAAGCGTCAAACAACTCGTATTCGTTTTACAAAATAAATATAGATTACATATTTATTTCGAATACTATACAACGCGAATTCTTTTATAAAATAAATATATTTTATATATTTATTTCAAGCACCAAGCAACTCATATTATTTCAAGAAATAAATATAACTATCGTATTTATTTCAAACGACATCAACACGAAAACGCTATTAAATAAATATAAGTTGTTATATTTATTTCAAAACGCCTAAACGACACATAGTTACCATCGTTCATATACCGTCATAACTTACAGACGAATCATTCAATTAGCGATTCGGTAAAGCTCGATGACACGTAGTTAATTACTGCGTTTATTGGAAACTTATAAGATATTCCGTGTTAGGAATATTGTAGAATGCACGCTAGCGAGTCAAGTCTTGGAAACGACATCACAAAGTCGTATTTAGCTAGCTTTGCACAGGAATATTCAGGTGAGTTCATAACCCCACCTTTTTACAGTTTTACATTTTTCTAAATGTTTTCGGGGTGGAAAGACATGCACTTTTTGCAAAGCATAGAAGAATTACATATTTCTAAACCATTTTACAAACAAGTGTTAACTGACACAAATGGTTTACGAGAAGCTTATGTTTTATACCGGTTTTTCAGACAAGCGTATTTTTCGAAATGTGCATACATACAAATTCTAGTTTTCTAAACTACGGGAAAATAAAAATACATGAGTTATGGTATGATGAATACAAAAACAAGAAGCACTCTTGGTGATAACTAGTACCAAGTATGATGCGATTTAAGGAATGATACGAGAAATCGTGTCACGAATAGGGTACCATAAGCACCATTAATCGTGTACATACTTAGACCGCAGAACAAAAGGTCAGATCTAACGGGTGTCCGGTCAGCCACACTCTTGGTGAAAACTAGTACCGAGTAGTGCTTTTGTGTCTCAGTCGTGAATCGACAACTAGAAAAATGCCTATGGTTTGGTTGCTTCCTATGTCGTGTCACATGTTAATGGCCTTGCAACCCATTAACAACAAGATACATATAGAAATACTTGATTTATACAAGATACATACTGAAATACTTGATTTATACATGATACATACAGAAATACTTGATTGACAAATACAAGAGTTCACATACATAATGCGTTACAAATACAAAGTTTCTGTATAACATGACAAGAAAATGGTTTTTAATTCGTTTTCTCAACAATACTTCATAAACCGGTTATTCAAAAGGATTTACTTCAAATCTTTTACAAACAAACTATGAACTCGCTCAACTTTATGTTGATTTTTCGCATGTTTCTTTCTCAGGTTGCTTATCAGAAATCATGGCACGGTTGGAATAGGAGAACCATCTGGAGTCGAGTACTTAGTGGCGTTCAGTTTCTAAAAGACTTAGATTATTTGCTTCCGCTGTGCAATGAAGATACCAGTCCAGTCACGCCAAAGCTCTGATATTTCGGGGTGTGACAGATTGGTATCAGAGCAATAGGTTACAGCGAATAGGGTTTTCTGTAGGAATACCCAGGCTCTAACCTCACTATCCTCTGGGAATTTAGAATATTAAAACCTGAATACATACAGAACGCCTAGTACTCAAATATGGTCTCCAACCGTTGCCTAAAAACAAACAGTCAAAAAATTTGTTTTCAAACATACGCCATTGTAGTGTTTTACACATGGTACACAAGAACAATTACATACAGTACACAAAACTCTGAGAGTTTAGGAAACATGCATTTAAGACCTTCGGAAACTTATGTTGAAGTTCATTAAAGGTCATCACGTAGGAACCTCGTTTTTTAACTCGGACAAACGCCATTATTATGTCGTCTTTGCTATTTTAGTTAACCGAGCATGTAACCTACGCAAAACAAAGCACGGGCATGCAAACTTCACGAAACGCAACTATACATCAACGGAGGTTGATGTATGTTACATACGACTTACGAGGCACGGTCTTTGAGATGACAAGGTGGAGCATTTCAGCGCCGATACAAATTCTGTCAGAACAAAAAATATCAATCAGGAAGCGGCGGTTTGGCACGCGGTCCTGCAATTACACGAATCACTCCAAGGAGAAGACGTATGTCTCCGCATTCCCCATATCGCATTAACGACGAATACGCTATGTTTGACATTCCATGGTAATGTCACCTAATAACTGGTTATCACATGCAACCCTAGGTAAAGTCCTTAAATTTCTTTTATTGAAATTTCGACTTTCACATTTACTGAGTAGATCTTCGTATCTCTACTCCTCTTAATGGTCATTGTATCACGATCATTTCCTTCAGAATAGCGAATACTCATTTGCTTCGTTTCTTGAAAATTCATATGATACGCATGCATCGTTTGTTACGCATGTGGTTTCGTTTCGAATAAGCGTTTCATCAAAGTTCAAATATTATTTCGCTAAATCTAATTATTGAATTGTGATTCGAATGACCCGCATTATTGAAATTGTTGGCTTCTTTGTTATCAAGTCAACACACTTTCTTGAAATTTCTTTTCTTTTCAAGTTACATACATGGTTTTCGTTGTGACCATGCCGAAAGTTTTCTTGTCGATACATGTATTTATTGTCGGCTTGCGCCGAAATCAAATTCAATTGTTTGAACTTGTTCATTACACATATTCAATTCAATACATCATATGATGTATTGGAAACATCATATTCGAATTCGTTTTAACAAGCATTTCATTGTTCCGAGTCGTGGTAGATTTGTTTGCTGATTTCGACACCTTGTGGTGTCAGTACAAACTTGTAGCTTAGGCTAATTTATGCAAAACACAGGTGATACTTGTTCGATCACCGCTATATTTGAATTGTTTCATTCACTACGACACCTTGTGGCGTCGGTGGAACTTGCAGCTTGGGCTGATCATGATCGAGCGTTTCATGCAAACTATTACATTTGAGCTTGTTGAAATATAAATTCATTTATTGGATGCAATCATTTCTAGAATTCATTTGCATCTTGTGATACGTCCTTGAATTCACATCATTCGAATAAGTCTTGATTTGACTTCATGATCATTCACTTTGGTACTATTCGTATTTTCTACGCATAACGTAACTCTAAGGAGTTAACGTAGTCTAAATTTCGAGGACGAAATTTTATTAACAGGGGGAGAATGTGACAACCAGTAATTTACGCGCTTAATTACGTGATTAACAACCGATTAACGCGACAATAAATAGTGTTTACAACACGAATAAACTTAATTAGGCCCTTGGAGTGCCCAGGAACGTTTGTTCAGCTATACAGTACGCGTATGAAGATTCGCGTGGAATCTGTGAAACATCAAATGACAACGGACTGAAACCGTATGAAATACTGACGACACCGACAAATATGGATGTTACACGAATATTTTATGCCCATGGAGTTTGGGTCGCGATATCGGGTCTCGTAGGAATTACGGGCCACTTACACATGAAGTGGGCTTGTGGGCCCTGGGCCCAAGCCCAAAACTCACAAGCCTAAACCTGCACATAAGATATTAGAATCCTATCAAGATTTACTGGATCTATAAAATGTGAGACACAAGATCCACACAAAATCTTTAAAAATCTCAAAAACATTATAAAAGGGTTCACACCCCTTCCCTTATGCTTCACTTGTGCAGACAATTATAAACCATATACAAACAAGCACAGACTCTTAAGCCTGTCTCCCCTCTCTCGAATCCTACTACAAACTTCATATTCACAAACCAAATCAAACACATATGAGCTCCCATCTTCTTCTCGATTCCTCTGTGAAGACACATGAAAACATAAAACATTAAAGCCCTTGTCTTTTCCCCTCACCCACTGTTACACAAGCCGACACCCCCCTCTTCCGAGCAGCAGGACCGACCACCACCACCACAGTCCGGTGGTGGTGCGACGGCGGAGACAAACAGGAGAGAGAGAGAAACGAGATGGAGAGGAGGAGAGACTGGAGAGAGAAGGAGAAACGCGGGTGCCGGTGACGAACCGCCGATCAGCGGCGGAGCTGTGCGGCGGCGGCGCGTGGTGGCGTGGAGCTGTCATCGGACTGAGTAGATAGAGAGATCGAGAAGATAAAAAGAGATCGTAGACGCGGACCGGTAGTTGGATACTCGGTCCGGCGGTCCATTTCTCGGACCGACGGTCCTTGTCTCGGTCCGACGGTTTCTGTTTCCTTCCGACGAGCCTTCCGGTAAACTCCCTTTCTCTTATTCTCTCGAAACAGGTGGAACATTATGTTTTACACATGACTGAGGATGATCGGTTATTTCGGCTCGAGTTTCAAGATATGGACGGTTCGGGTTCACTCCGGTCAGATTCAGGAGGGTCAACAGTCAACCCGGTCAAAATCAGCAGTCTCGGGTTTCGTTTCAGCAGGTTGTTCGGGTCTCGTTTCGGGTCAGGTCGGGTCGCAGGATCGGGCCAACAGGTCAGCGGGTCAGACCCGGTGTGGTTTCGGTTCGGTCAAACTGGTTCGAGCATGGCAGTCAACGAGACTAGACGGTTCGGTTCGGTTCAGTTCAGTTGACTCGGTCAAACCGAGTCAACTCGGTCAAGGTCAGCCGGTCAACTCAGTCAAACGTATCGACACGCGAAGACTTGGTAAAAATTAACGACACATTTATTTTGTTATTTTTATAGTATTAATCTTACGTGAAACGAGCTCGAACCGACATGATTATAGTTTACGTTTTTATGAAATATTGGCGAAATTGATATATTGTTTGATTATTGTTGAATTTGGAAAAATAACGACACTTTTGTTGTCGGGGCCGTCCAAAAACAGAGGAAACTCTGCCCGTTTTTCGAGAAAATCCGTAAAAACAAAACATGTTTTATTGAAAAGCGACTTTTATAAGAACCAATATAAATGCGTATATCACTTTCGATGACGCTTTATCACATACGAAAACGACAATGCTTTTATATAATAAATATATTTTATATATATTTATTTCAAGCGTCAAACAACTCGTATTCGTTTTACAAAATAAATATAGATTACATATTTATTTCGAATACTATACAACGCGAATTCTTTTATAAAATAAATATATTTTATATATTTATTTCAAGCACCAAGCAACTCATATTATTTCAAGAAATAAATATAACTATCGTATTTATTTCAAACGACATCAACACGAAAACGCTATTAAATAAATATAAGTTGTTATATTTATTTCAAAACGCCTAAACGACACATAGTTACCATCGTTCATTTACCGTCATAACTTACAGACGAATCATTCAATTAGCGATTCGGTAAAGCTCGATGACACGTAGTTAATTACTGCGTTTATTGGAAACTTATAAGATATTCCGTGTTAGGAATATTGTAGAATGCACGCTAGCGAGTCAAGTCTTGGAAACGACATTACAAAGTCGTATTTAGCTAGCTTTGCACAGGAATATTCAGGTGAGTTCATAACCCCACCTTTTTACAGTTTTACATTTTTCTAAATGTTTTCGGGGTGGAAAGACATGCACTTTTTGCAAAGCATACAAGAATTACATATTTCTAAACCATTTTACAAACAAGTGTTAACTGACACAAATGGTTTACGAGAAGCTTATGTTTTATACCGGTTTTTCAGACAAGCGTATTTTTCGAAATGTGCATACATACAAATTCTAGTTTTCTAAACAACGGGAAAATACAAATACATGAGTTATGGTATGATGAATACAAAAACAAGAAGCACTCTTGGTGATAACTAGTACCAAGTATGATGCGATTTAAGGAATGATACGAGAAATCGTGTCACTAATAGGGTACCATAAGCACCATTAATCGTGTACATACTTAGACCGCAGAACAAAAGGTTAGATCTAACGGGTGTCCGGTCAGCCACACTCTTGGTGAAAACTAGTACCGAGTAGTGCTTTTGTGTCTCAGTCGTGAATCGACAACTAGAAAAATGCCTATGGTTTGGTTGTTTCCTATGTCGTGTCACATGTTAATGGCGTTGCAACCCATTAACATCAAGATACATACAGAAATACTTGATTTATACAAGATACATACAGAAATACTTGATTTATACATGATACATACAGAAATACTTGATTGACAAATACAAGAGTTCACATACATAATGCGTTACAAATACAAAGTTTCTGTATAACATGACAAGAAAATGATTTTTAATTCGTTTTCTCAACAATACTTCAAAAACTGGTTATTCCAAAGGATTTACTTCAAATCTTTTACAAACAAACTATGAACTCGCTCAACCTTATGTTGATTTTTCGCATGTTTCTTTCTCAGGTTGCTTATCAGAAATCATGGCACGGTTGGAATAGGAGAACCATCTGGAGTCGAGTACTTAGTGGCGTTCAATTTCTAAAAGACATAGATTATTTGCTTCCGCTGTGCAATGAAGATACCAGTCCAGTCACGCCAATGCTCTGATATTTCGGGGTGTGACATAACCCTACTACTTGTCCAAAAAATGAATATTAGCAATAATATATTAACAATAATATTCAAATTGTAGCAATTACATACAAAATCCATCAGTTTAGATGATTCAAATTGTAGTCATAACATACCAAACTTTCAAACACACCAGGTTAAAACAAAAGTTAACAAACATAACTAAAAACCACAATTTTAGTCTTCAAAACAAAAACTGAATGAATAACAACATAAAATCAAACGAAATTTTTGACCATCTAACATATTCACCCGAAGAGGGAATAAATTTGTTAATCTCATTTATTACCATGATTCCACATTAGATACAAAGACAGTTAGTCTCATTTATTAGCATTACCCTGATTCCCCTTTAAATACCAACAGTCCTGATCTCATTTTTTAAGATCATTCCACAGTAAATATAAACAATAATTTGAATTCACGACTGAACATGTAAACCACCACTTACTCCAACTCTTGAATATCGGTTTTCATACTGTTAGTTTCTTTTTGAAGGTCGGCCAACGAATTCAAGACCTCCACACCAAATAACAGATCCAGCAACATCTACCTGAAGAACATTTAAACAAAGTATTTTTTAGCATACAACCTACACTTTGTGATAAAAAGAAAAAATCAAAGAATATACATCCTCAATAAACTACCGTACAAAACTCAGGAACATTTATATTACAAACCTACAAAGCATAGAATCAGGAATTCACACATATACATCTATTTTTAAACACAAACAGACATTACCTTTTCATTAATGAAGAAGAGATCCATTTTATAACCTTGATTCCATTATCGGAAGATCCTCGCTCTCATGTGCCACAAATCTTTCCCAGGAACATTTATAATAGAAACCTATAAAGCATAGAAACAGAAATTCACAGATATACATCCATAGAATCCTTTATACATGAACGGAATAACACAAATACACCATACCTGCTCATCAATGAAGATGAGATCCATTCTATAACCTTGATTCCATTTTCGGATGATCTTCGGTCTCATGTGCCACTAATCTTTCCCAGGATTCAAATCGTTAACTAAACTAAAATTGTTAATCTCAACTAACGCTGACTTCTAATTCAGAAAACGGAATGAATTCAAATTTCGAAATACAAAAGCAGAGAACAGGAGAGTGGAAATATGAAGAGGGAAATGAGAAAAAACCTTTGTATAAGAAGATGATTGATAGAAGTGAGTGAGTGACATGCATTAATTGCAAATTACGTATTCCCAGGCATTTTGAATTTGAAATTATCGGCAAATAAACATCTGCTGAGATATAGCATTATATGAACCTTTAACCGCTGCTACTTTTAAACTATGGATGGATATGAGCAGAGGTTTTGGGAGGCAGACTTTTAGATAGATTTTAAAATGATTTTATATATTAGGATTTATGATGCAGTAATGATATAAGAAAAGCAGTGTTATAGCCTCTCTGGCTGCCACATCAGCTTTTCTTATGTCACTCAGATTTCTCCTTTTTATAGAAAGTATAGATAGATATAGATGCAATCTATTCTCCGGTTGTGTGCCGAATGATATATCTCTCTTAGGGTTAAAAAACATAATAAGTTAATATATGATTCCCCCATTGATCCGTATTGCAACTAGGGATGGGCAAATCGGGTTTTTTTATACCCGGAACCGGTTCCTAACCGTACCCGGTTCTTGACTGAGGTTCAATGGAACCGATTCTTGTAGGAACCGGTTCCAGTTCCTACCCGGTTTTTAACCAAAAATACCAGAACCAATTCTAACCGATTCTGGGTAGAGTGTAACCGGTTCCTCCAGGTAACTTACTGAAAAAGCCTGCAAAACCTGAAGGAATCGATTCCAATGGCTATAATGCCGTTAGGAATCAATTTATGGCCATTTAAAATCAGTTTCATATATATATAAACCCATCAACATCAAACATAAGTGTAGGAGTTCCAAAACAACTTAAATCGGTTTCAAGTTTACACCTTCTAATCGCTTTCAAAACGCGTTATGGCGTCCAACGATGAAGTGGTAATGGTTTTGGAAACCAAAAGAAACCCGCAAGTTTGGAAGCACTTTGATTTGTGCTTGATGTCCGATAGCCATGAGATGGCACGGTGCAAAGGTTGCGGGAAGTTCATGAAGGCTACGGCGAACTCGACACTTAAAAAACACACCGACCGTCATTGTCCGGTTACGAAGGCTACAGCGAACAAAAGTGAAGCCGGTGAATCATCCGGAACCGGTTCTTCGAAGGTTTAGTGTGTTTGGTAATGTTGGGTTTAGTGTGTTTTATGTTATGTAATGTTTAATTTAGTGTGTTTTATGTTAATGTAATGTTTAATGTTTGGTAATGTTTGGTTTTAACTTATGTAACCGGTTGTACTTTAATGTAATGTAATGTAATGTTTGGTTAAAATGAAACGGCTAGGAATCGATTCCACCGGAACCTTGTCTACAAGTTAATGCATCGGGTCTGAGTTGGGTACGAAGGAACCGGTTCCGGGTAGGAGCCGGGTAGGTTTATTTGTTTTATATATAGTGGAACCGGGTAGGAACCTACGGGTTTTTTAACCCATAACCGGTTTTGCTATAAGGCGGGTAGGGACTGGAACCGGTTTCAGGTCGGGTCTGTCGGGTCGGATTTGGAACCGGTTATTATGCCCATCTCTGATTGCAACACATCACACTAACGTGGTGAATAAATTGCATGTCCATGCAATTTCAGATAGCCCAGTAAAAACCACCATTTACACAAGAATAATATTCTGGCCCACCATAAATGATTTAGGTCTTTTGCTCTTTTAGTTGTAACTCACTGTTGCCTTTGTTCCTACTTAAAAGTTTAAACAAATGAATTCATCATCTCTTAGTTAACATTAGTAGTCTTAAAGTTATACAAATCTCTTTTTTTTCAACGTAGGTTCCCAACAATCAATTAATCATTTTTTTGAACGGTCAACGAATCTTTCAAATGGGCTATTGGCGAAATTCACTACATCGGAATACACTCGCCTTCCAAACCAGGGAAAACCCTCACCTAAGGCCAAAGCCCATGAACCCTGGCCCGAAGACACATTGCCGCCTACTCGCATAGTCTCTCATCATCACCAGATGCCGCAGAAACTAAATGCTAGGGGCAGTAATTGAATCGGGGTTGTTATGGGCGATTTTCTGCTCATATATCCTGGCTAATATCCTGACTATGTTTCTTTTGTTTGTGGCCAGGATGCTGGATCAGGATATTGGTAACATCCTGATGTGATATCCTGGTAGTAACCAATTAACCCACGTGCAGGTTATTGTAACCAGTCTCCAACGGTCAGGTGGACTTCTTCTCCTCAAGACTCGGGCAAATCAGTTATATTACAAACGTTGAAGCCGGAAGACGTGGACTACAACGTCCACATATGGAATATTCACCGGATCCCGGAATAGTAGGATAGTTAGTTGCTTTCTTTTTACTATAAAAGGGGATTGATCGGATCAGATTAGGGACACAATTTTTCGCACACTCTTTCTCTCTACTTGCAAACACTCACAACGCACTAACACTTGTACTCGAGCTGCATTGTAACACTTAGTTGATCCGCATCATATCCTGCACTGTATCCTGATATTTGAAGCAATAATAAGAACAAGGCAGCTGCGATTGTCAGCTCCCGAGGTTTTATGCCGGCGATCTAGATTGATCAAGGACTTTCCTTGTATATCTCGTGTCACCCTTTACATTCCTGCTCATTGTTTGATCATAGATATAGCTCAATATCCTAAGCTATATCCTGAACCTGTTTTTGTAAACCACTTAACTAGCATATTTTCAACACACGTTTTTAACACACTACCTCACTTAACTAATTTGATCACTTAATTGCTTCGGTAATTTTTAACCAAAACAATTTGGCGCCCACCGTGGGGTAAGTGGTGCTACTTCTACTAAAAGTTTTTACAAAATCGTTACTTGGTTTTCTATTTTCAAAACTTTTTGCTACATTATTTTCGATGGCCTCGAGATCAAACGTGAGCTCTTCCACCGTGTCTGCTACAACCTCTGCAACAATTGGTTCGGTGCTTCCACCACCTCCTCCGAGAATGCAAGCCTCTTCACAGTGAACTGAAAGTCATGTGGCTCGGGATGTTATCCCCGCTCGCAATATCCAGGGATCTGGTCCTATTTTGGCTTCTAATGAAGAAATTCTAAATTTGTTTGGTAGTGTACAGGAACAAATGAGGCAGCAACAGGAAACTAATCAGATGCTGATAAGAGAGATACAACTCTTGAAATCCGGCCCAGGGCTTTGAACTTCAGTTCTGCAGTTTATACTGAGGATAACCGGGGGAATATTGTGCCTAGCCATTCCCAGAATCATACTCCTGAGATACCCTCTTCAGTAAGAGTATAAACTGTGAGAAGCTCAGGATATGCTTTAGGATATGGCAAGAATCCCCAGACTGGTAATGTATCTAATAATAATAATACTCTTGCTACTAATGGTGTTGGATCTTTGCAGGATGTAGGTATGACATCAGCATTTTCCAGGGAGCTTCAAAAACTGAAAGAAATGATATCCAGTGTGCCTGGGGTTGTCCAGCCAATTCCAGAAGTGTCCCAGGATTGCCACAGGATATCACGTTTTGCATATCCTATTTGTGATGCTGAAATCCCAAAAAGATTTCAAACCCCCCAACATGAAACTCTATGGCAGAACTATGGATCCTGAGGAGCATATTGCCTAGTATAGGGAAAAGATGGAAATCATCCCTATCCCTCCAGATCTCAAAGAAGCATGCCTGTGCAAGGGTTTTGATTCTACCTTAACATGATCAGCCTTAAAATGGCTCTTAAACGTTCCTCCTCACTCAATTACTTCATTTGCTCATTTAGTTAATTTATTTAATAATCAATTTTCTTGCAGCCGGAGTTTTGAGAAACTAACCAGTGATCTTTATAGGATAACTCAAGGACCTCAGGAATCCTTGAGGGATTATGTGAACAAGTTTAGTCGGGAATCCTTGGATATCCCACATCTTGATGTTGCAACAGCTGTGCAGGCTTTTAAGATGGGACTACAAAAAGATTCTCAATTTTACCAGGATCTTGTAATGAATCCCTGCGGGAATCTGGACGAAGCTCGTAACAGGGCTCTAAGATACATTCGGCTGGAGGATGACAAAAAATGCAAGAGAGGATGAATTCGTCCACAACCTATGAGTCAACCAACAGGAAATCAGAATCCTCATACAAACCATATCGCTCTAAGCCATATGGCAGAAATGACAACAAGAAAGTGAATGCTGTTGAAGATGAGGATCCTAAGGAGTATCCTGAGTTGTCTGAATATTGTTTTTTCGTTAATATACTTGAACTAATGCATGCTATGCAGGGTTTAGGAGACAAAGCGAGAAGGCCCCAGAAAAATCAACAGAAAGCTGATTGGAAGGATAAGTCCAAATGGTGTGCCTTCCACGAAGATTTCAGACATGTTACTGAGGATTGCATCGCTTTAAGGAAAGAAATAAGCTATCTATTAAGTAAGGGATATCTGAAGGACCTCTTGGGAAGAAAGAAGAATAAGGGTCAGGATCCTGAGAAGGATCCTGAGCGAGCAGTATCACCTCCTGCGGATGCGAAAATAATTAACTTTATTTCAGGAGGATCCGACATCTACGGCACGTCATATTCTGCGGCAAAAAGACACGCGAAGGAAGCCAAAGCAGAGAGGGGAGATAAGCCAACCAGGATGTCAACCCTCACGATTGACAAAGTGATCACGTTCGATAATGATGACAGGGATACTGTCCAGGATCCTCATCATGATGCTTTAGTAATAACGTTATATGTTGCTAATCATTTTGTGCGCAGGATATTAGTGGATAATGGCAGCTCAGTCAACATAATTCAGCTGGAAACGTTGAAGAGAATGAATGTATCCCCGATGGATATTACTTCGAAGTCCACTGTGCTCGTTGGTTTCAGTGGAGAAGCTAGGAATACCGTAGGAGAGATAAAGTTACCCGTGTATATTCAAGGGGTCAATTCAATGCAGCGCTTTTGTGTCATGGACTCTTTATCCTGCTATAATATTATATTAGGTAGGCCTTAGATCCATGATATGAAAGCTGTTCCTTCAACCTACCATCAATGCATCAAGATCCCTACCCCTTGGGGAGTTGTCAAGGTGGAAAGTGATCAACAGGAAGCAAAGGAGTGTTATTCTTCTTCAATGAAACCCTCAACAAAACCTAGTGCAGCATAGCAATTAAAGATGCGAGGCTAGGATATCATGGAGGCTTCAGAGCAGGATGTAAAGAAAATTATCCTAGATCAGGATAATCTGGATATCTCAGTGCTCGTGGGAACCAATATCCCAAAGGATATTGAAGACCAATTGACTAAATTTTTGAAATGCAGGATGTCAACATTTGCGTGGAAACACGAGGATATGACAGGAATTTCCAAGGACATTATAACACATAAGCTTGGTATTGACAGGTCGTTCAAGCCTGTCCAACAAAAGAGAAGGAAATTTGCTCCGGAGCGAAATATGATTATTCAAGAAGAAGTAGAGAGGTTATTGAAATCCAAAATGATCAGAGAGGTCAAGTTTCCAAGATGGCTAGCAAATGTAGTGGTGGTGCAGAAGAAAAATGGGAAATGGAGAGTTTGTGTAGATTACACAGACTTGAACAAAGCTTGTCCCAAAGACCCACTTCCTCTTCCTCATATTGACTCAATGGTGGATGCTACTGCCGGCCATGAGATTTTAACCTTCATGGATGCATCCTCAGGAATCCAGCAGATCCAAAATGGAACCTTTAGACCAGGAGGATACTGCCTTTATGACACCAACAGGTATTTATTGTTACACTGCTATGCCCTTTGGTGTGACACCTGTGTCACTTCAACCATCAAAAAAATGCCAAACCAATGAAATATTGTATTTCATACTTGGGATTTGTAAAAATATGTGTATCGTTTGCACATATCAACTCTTGTTCGATTTTAAGCTTTAAATCGCTTTCTGGAGGGTTATACGCACTCTGATGCATAAATATAACCAGTTTGATCCAACGAACACTTTGGAATAGTGAAATAGGCTTAACATACCTTAAATAACCTTTACATAACTTATAAATAAGTTTTGAAGGCTTTGGTATGGCAAAAACAAGTTAATTCGCTTACAGGGACTAAACTTGACAAACTGCGAAAGTATGCCAATTTGAACTGTAACAGACATTCTGGAACATGACCATAAGTTAAACACACCTTAAATATCCTTTATATAGCTTAGAAATAGGCTTTGAGGGGTTCGGTGTGCTAAAATAAACTTTTGGGTCATTCAGGGACTAAAAGCGGCAAAAAGTGCACAAGTTTGCATTTTCGCGCATAACTTACGTTCTGAATACATCCGGACATCCTAAAATTTATGTAAGCATTATAATATTATGCTTTAGTGTTTGGCTTGTCAAAAATCCATTCGTCGCTTAATTTGGATTGTTTTTGCGTTCGTTACGACTCCCGTCGTAGTTAACCGAACATCGCGATCGTACGGCCAAACGAACCGACATCCGATATATTTTTTAGCACATTTCAAGTTCCCTATACTTTAACTTCATTTTAGAGCTTTGAAATGGGGTTAACGGGTCTTAAACGTGTCAAAAACGCATCGAAAACCAAGTTTTGAGGCTGCAGGGACTGAAACTGTAAATCTGCCAAACTAGGTCCTTACGGACCTCAACATTGGGAGTGTTGAGGTCTGTAAGCAGGGGCCAGATGCAGCAAAATGTTTTTCACAGCCTGTTTCCAGCCTTTAACCCCTTCCAAAGGCCAAGTGCCACATGTTAATTTCTTGTGGTGGGCAAAATCAGTTACCACAACATTCCGACAAGTGTACGGGCGAGATCATTCCCTCTTTTCCAAGAAACGATCCTAACGGTGAACCGAAAACTATAAATACCCACCTTATGTTCACTCATTCCTCACAAGAATCTGATCTAATGTGCTCTAAGTTGAAACCTTTGTTTCATACCTGAGCTATTTTGATCTAGATTAGCATTCAGGGACCCTTTGTAAGTGTTCCTTCATTCTTTTATTGCTTTTCGAGTCCGAAAGTCAAAATTTGTTTGACTTTCTTCATTGACCAGTTTATGGTCAATGCGAAGTTCGTTTGAACTTCATAACGTGAGCGTAATCACGATGGTTATAGTCCCTAGTGACTATACCTACTGATTACCACGTTATCTAGGCTCAGTGACGAGTTGTAGTTTCGGCCAAAATGCGCATTCTTGCGTATTTTGTAACCAAACTACTCTTGGGTATCAAAACCGTTTGTTTTGATACCAAACCTGTTTTCTAAACTTAGTTAAGCATGTTTTAGCATGCTTAGCTCGTCACTTTTAGTTTAGTGCTTATATAGGGTCGTAAGGTAAGCGATCTAAACAATCGCTTATACTTTCGAACCCGACCCATTTGGTCGATCATTAGGATCCGACCAAATATCTTAGGTGACCATAGTGTATAGGGAATAACCTTCCGAGGTTATACCTTATGGTCACATCGTTTGAGTAGTTGTATGATAGGTAGTTTATATGCCTTAGGTAAATTACCAGAATACCCTTTTCATGTATAATTGGTAATTAAGCATATGTAACCTAAACATTTGCCACATAACTGATTATGTAACATGTTTAGGCATATAACACTTGTCATAGGGCTAGTTAGACGTCTCGAGTGCGCTTTGGTGCGCACGACGCGTTAAAGTAGCATAAGCTACCTTAATGGGTCGCGATGGGTCGAAAGCACTTAGGTTAGGTTTCATTTTAGTATGTGGGCTTTGTTAAACCATATTACATGAGTTCACATACTCATTTGGCTTACGAACCCTCATTCTATCCGATCCTCCGATTTAGGTCCGGTTTATTAATGTAGTTACCTATATTAGGTGCCGTTTGATATCCGTGATCTCTAGCATTGCTTGGTGGTTATCTTAGGACTTCTGAGCAATCTCAAGTGAGTACATAGTTCCCCTATTTTACTATTTTCCAAACTGTTTTGGGGTGAAGCATGTGTACCTATGTGTTATTTTCATGATTTCAAAGTATAATTGATTATACATGTTATTACTTATCATTTGACAAACTAAATGACTATCTATGGTTTAAACACTGATTTCTCAATGAACATAAAATAAAATGTTGAATTGTACTTATTTTATGTTCACCAGACCGATTGGTAGTATGATATAGCGCTATAGGATTAGACACCCCATTCCTGTTGTCATGGAATGTCTGAAACCAATTTGTTTCTTCATCCAAATAGGGATTGCCTTTGTGGTATCCTTATAGTCTCAAAGGTGTAGTTTGATGCACTAGGTCTGAATGAATTCTTAAATCACACATTTAAAGTATATTTTGATATACTCCCAAAAGTGTAGTTTGATATACTCTCATGTGTGGTATTGTACAGAACCAACATATATATTTTATCAACAAACCAAAACATATTTTTATATGTTATTTATAAAACCCAAAGCATATTTTGAGATGTTATTTATGAAACCAAAACATAGTTTACTATGTTATTTACAAATCCAAAAGTATACTTTTAATATGCTACTATAAGGTTATTCGTTTAACCTTACATTATTTTACAAAGCATAACTTTTGATTTATTCAAACACTTTGTTTTGTACATTTTTACTTGTGGTTTAAGAAATCTCATTTTACTTACCATACATAACTTTTGTTTACACATTTCATGGTTTACATTTAACTTGAGTTATACAATAACATTGGACTATTGGTTTAAACATGAACATTCTATATTGGTGGTTTGGTTTGAGTAAGTGACTTAAGTAACGAGGCGTGTGTAATATGATACAAACATGGTGGATACGCCGCTGGTAGTTCCTATATATAAGTGTTTGTATGGTATTACATATCGTAGCGTTATTTGAATCATTTCAATTTAAGTCATATAACATTTTATGCAAATAACATACTTTTCATAAGACATTGTTTTACAACAACTTATCTTATACAAACTCATTTTACATGGTTATTCATTTAACCTTACATTTATTTATACATATAATCTGATCATATTGTTTTTCAAACGATTTACAAAACAAATCAATATACGAGGTTCATGACTAAACTTTATTAAACATTTTCTTAAACTTACAAGTCATGAATCTTATTTTCACAAAACCTATGTATCTCACAGGCATTTTTATGCTGACGTACTTATTTTTACACATGTTTCAGGTACTGCTTTGCAATGATTTGTTGATACATGCTACATTTAGGATGGACTCGTGCCTTAGCAACTTTAAAACTTGGAAGATCATAGTTGTACTTATTTGATTGTATTAAAACAATGAGTTCATTTATTCAATAAAACATAATTTATTTATTCCATGGTTACGAAACAATGATTCTGTTACAACACTCCCCGACGTTTCCGCCACGTCTGGTTGTTCTACGTGGTCGGGGTGTGACAGAAAAGTTGGTATCAGAGCCAGGTTTATAGGGAATTAGGTTATTAGTAATGCTTTGACCTAGACTATAACCTTCCTAGGACCCTAACACAAGTTTTCTTGTGTTTAGTTTTAAAACAATACCGTCACTTATTCTTAGGTGACAACCACAATAAGAATATAAATTTCTATCCCGCTTTGAAAACTAATCATCTGTTCTAGGATGATTTATCATATGGTTTTGAACCCTTTAAGTTTTCAAAATCCCGTCAAAGTTGGTCAAAATAATGTGAACACGTGCAAACTGGAAGGGTGGGTGCCTGTACCCTGAGTTTTCTGTCTAAGGCTAGAGTGTTCGTACAAATCCACATAATCGGACCAGTCACTCTTACCTGGGAACTCTTGGGGTGAGTGTCCACTTATAGGCGAGCATGTCTTCGCGACACATTATTTTTTGACCTATTTACTTTGATTAATCACCGGGGTCGTTTGTTGCTTTGTAGTAACAAACAAATGACCAATATCCTTGCTTTCATCAGATTTGTTTCATCTCATTCTTTTCGTCTAATTCTCTCACTCGTTTCCTTTCATATTTCCTCTTTTAGAATGCCTCCTCGACGCGACAACCAGATGGCGAATGCCGAACTAGCGGAAATCATCACGCAGCAAATGGCTGCTGCCTTCCCAAATCTTTATGCTCAAATGATTCAAGCCATCAACAACAACAATGCTCCATGCAATTTCAAAAATTTTAACTCGGCTAAACCGCTCAAGTTTAGTGGTTCTGAGGGAGCAACTGGGCTTCTTCAATGGTTCGAGAGCTTTGAGAATACTTTCTGTCACGGTCAGTGTCCTGAAAATCGCAAGGTCGAGTTTTCTTCGAGTGTATTTCAGAAGAGGGCTCTTACATGGTGGAACGGGGTTATGAGAGACCGCGGTGCTGAGGTTGCATTAGCACAGACTTGGGCTGAGCTTAGGGCTCTTATGATGACGGAATTCTGTCCTCGTCATGAGCTAAGGGCTCTAGAAAGGGAATTTGATGATTTGAAGCAAGACAGTGGGGAACATCGAGCCTATACTGACCGCTTTGAGGAATTGAGCTTGTTATGCCCTACTATGGTTACGCCTCTGGATAAGGCGATTGAGAAATACATTGATGGTCTTCCTGACGTAGTTCAGGATATCGTTACTGGCAGTAACCCTACTACTGTCAGACAAGCCATTGAATTGGCTGCCACTCTGACTGAATCCCATATCAGGAAGCGCAAGCTGTTTCTGAAGGGCGACTTAAGACCATCTGACAAGACTGCTCATGTGGAACCAAAGGAAGAAAATGTTGAGGTATCCAAGAAGAAGAAGCGAAAAGCCTCTCAAAACTACGTTGTAACTGCTCAAGACAAACAGGTTGCACCAAACCAGCCAGCACAACCTCGTAAAAGGCAAAACTATGTTGGTACCGCACCTTTGTGCAACAAGTGCAACCGTCATCACCTGGAGCAAGAGCAGTGTCACAAATGTACCCACTGTGGGCGGTTGGGACATTTGATCAATGTATGTCGTTATGCAAATCAAGCTGCTGCAAAACCTGCTGCTGTTCAAGCACGGTTCCCTCCGGGGTCATGTTATAACTGTGGTGACCTTACTCACTACAGAAACAATTGCCCAAGACTTGTTAACGCACCTCCAGGGCGAGGACGAGCATTTAACATCAATGAGGCAAATGGGAACAATGATGCAGCAGTGAACAATTAGTGTTTTGTAATTCCTTAGTTGTAATCTTTTGACACTTCAAGTCAATTCGGTTGTTGCATAAATAAAGATTTGTTGTTTTTATTTCTGCAAAATTTATGCGATTATGTGAATGTTTGATGCAACCTTATGATGTCAACCCAAAGATAAACTACTCGTGTGGTTCAGTTATCTTATGATCACTTGTGATCTCCCTAAGAACCTTTAACGCTCGTTTCTTTTAAGAAACAAAGCCAAACTCTTATTGAAAATCCTTCTATCTTTATAGATGGATCCTTGAAAATGCTTAAAGTGCCAAATGAAATCCATGGATTGGATTCCCAATGTGTTTTAATTATCCATGCTCAAAGACAACAAATTAAAGAATCAAGTTAACTAAATTTGTGCTTATGTGTTTTTCTTACATGTTTTGTGGTTGTATGTGATCCATCCAAATCCTCATAGAATCTTCCATATCTTATATGAGGGTTTCATAGTATGATATCCAAAGTTACTATCTTAAATCCTTAATGGACTTCTACGTTGTAGTCAAGTCCCTTGGGTTTTAAAGTACTATTCTATAATTAGACCTCTTGTATGGTCTGGTTAAACAGATTGATTTTAAAAATCTGGTTAGAAATATCATGTGATGATATAATTAAAAAGATCCCTTAAGTGGTCTATTTAAGGAGATCGTACGACAGTCTAGTTAAGAAGTTCATGTGTTGATCTAGTTAAAAAGATCGTTCGTTGATCTAGTTGAAAAGATCCTTTGGTGGTCTAGTCAGGACGCTTCATGTTTATTCAAGTGATTAATTTTTTTTCTCTACGCATTATGAAATGAACTGTGCGGACTGTGCAAGGGATTACGTAATTATGGAGGCCTACATAATTATGGAATTCAGTGCACAGAAACCACAGGAAGCTTTGTCATGTGTTAAGACCTATAGTGACAAGAATAATGATACGGGAGAAGTCTTGGACCTCGACCAATGTCATTTAATCTCACACTCCCCAATACTGATCTAAATCACACACCAAGTTTCCTATAATAAGTCTTCATAAGAAACGTTCTTCTGTCCGTAGTTCAAAATTCCATGTTTTACTATTACAAGGAATTCACTTTGAGGGTTAACAA
Source organism: Helianthus tuberosus (assembly GCA_030545235.1). Lineage (NCBI taxonomy): Eukaryota > Viridiplantae > Streptophyta > Magnoliopsida > Asterales > Asteraceae > Helianthus > Helianthus tuberosus. The sequence continues at coordinate 154,704,092 of CM060393.1, forward strand.
ATTCGCTAAGGATCCTAACATGGCCCAGAGTTTTACTTAAGGGTTCAATGGATCTATTAGAAGGCGAAACCGTCAAAGCTGTCTTCACAAGTTTCCTCTGGAATTAAATTTCGAGACGAAATTTCCTAAAGTAGGGGAGACTGTGACACCTGTGTCACTTCAACCATCAAACAAATGCCAAACCAATGAAATATTGTATTGTATACTTGGGATTTGTAAAAATATGTGTATCGTTTGCACATATCAACTCTTGTTCGATTTTAAGCTTTAAATCGCTTTCTAGAGGGTTATACGCGCTCTGATGCGTAAATATAACCAGTTTGATCCAACGAACACTCCGGAATAGTGAAATAGGCTTAACATACCTTAAATAACCTTTACATAACTTAGAAATAAGTTTTGAAGGCTTTGGTATGGCAAAAACAAGTTAATTCGCTTACAGGGACTAAACTTGACAAACTGCGAAAGTATGCCAATTTGAACTGTAACAGACATTCTGGAACATGACCATAAGTTAAACACACCTTAAATATCCTTTATATAGCTTAGAAATAGGCTTTGAGGGGTTCGGTGTGCTAAAATAAACTTTTGGGTCATTCAGGGACTAAAAGCGTCAAAAAGTGCACAAGTTTGCATTTTCGCGCATAACTTACGTTCTGAATACATCCGGACATCCGAAAATTTATGTAAGCATTATAATATTATGTTTAGTGTTTGGCTTGTCAAAAATCCATTCGTCGCTTAATTTGGATTGTTTTTGCGTTCGTTATGACTCCCGTCGTAGTTAACCGAACATCGCGATCGTACGGCCAAACGAACCGACATCCGATATATTTTTGAGCACATTTCAAGTTCCCTATACTTTAAATTCATTTTAGATCTTTGAAATGGGGTTAACGGGGCTTAAACGTGTCAAAAAACGCATCAAAAACCAAGTTTTGAGGCTGCAGGGACTGAAACTGTAAATCTGCCAAACTAGGTCCTTACGGACCTCAACATTGGGAGTGTTGAGGTCCGTAAGCAGGGGCCAGATGCAGCAAAACGTTTTTCACAGCCTGTTTCCAGCCTTTAACCCCTTCCAAAGGCCAAGTGCCACATGTTAATCTCTTGTGGTGGGCAAAATCAGTTACCACAACATTCCGACAAGTGTACGGGCGAGATCATTCCCTCTTTTCCAAGAAACGATCCTAACGGTGAACCGAAAACTATAAATACACACCTTATGTTCACTCATTCCTCATAAGAATCTGATCTAATGTGCTCTAAGTTGAAACCTTTGTTTCATACCTGAGCTATTTTGATCTAGATTAGCATTCGGGGACCCTTTGTAAGTGTTACTTCGTTCTTTTATTGCTTTTCGAGTCCGAAAGTCAAACTTTGTTTGACTTTCTGCATTGACCAGTTTATGGTCAATGCGAAGTTCTTTTGAACTTCATAACGTGAGTGTAATCACGATGGTTATAGTCCCTAGTGACTATACCTACTGATTACCACGTTATCTAGGCTCAGTGACGAGTCGTAGTTTCGGCCAAAATGCGCATTCTTGCGTATTTTGTAACCAAACTACTCTTGGGCATCAAAACCGTTTGTTTTGATACCAAACCTATTTTCTAAACTTAGTTAAGCATGTTTTAGCATGCTTAGCTCGTCACTTTTAGTTTAGTGCTTATATAGGGTCGTAAGGTAAGCGATCTAAACAATCGCTTATACTTTCGAACCCGACCCATTTGGTCGATCATTAGGATCCGACCAAATACCTTAGGTGACCATAGTGTATAGGGAATAACCTTCCGAGGTTATACCTTATGGTCACATCGTTTGAGTAGTTGTATGATAGGTAGTTTATATGCCTTAGGTAAAGTACCAGAATACCCTTTTCATGTATAATTGGTAATTAAGCATATGTAACCTAAACATTTGCCACATAACTGATTATGTAACAGGTTTAGGCATATAACACTTGTCATAGGGCTAGTTAGACGTCTCGAGTGCGCTTTTGCGCGCACGACGCGTTAAAGTAGCATAAGCTACCTTAATGGGTCGCGATGGGTCGAAAGCACTTAGGTTAGGTTTCATTTTAGTATGTGGGCTTTGTTAAACCATATTACATGAGTTCACATACTCATTTGGCTTACGAACCCTCATTCTATCCGATCCTCCGATTTAGGTCCGGTTTATTAATGTAGTTACCTATATTAGGTGCCGTTTGATATCCGTGATATCTAGCATTGCTTGGTGGTTATCTTAGGACTTCTGAGCAATCTCAAGTGAGTACATATTTCCCCTATTTTACTGTTTTCCAAACTGTTTTGGGGTGAAGCATGTGTACCTATGTGTTATTTTCATGATTTCAAAGTATAATTGATTATACATGTTATTACTTATCATTTGACAAACTAAATGACTATCTATGGTTTAAACACTGATTTCTCAATGAACATAAAATAAAATGTTGAATTGTACTTATTTTATGTTCACCAGACAGATTGGTAGTTTGATATAGCGCTATAGGATTAGACACCCCATTCCTGTTGTCATGGAATGTCTGAAACCAATTTGTTTCTTCATCCAAATAGGGATTGCCTTTGTGGTATCCTTATAGTCTCAAAGGTGTAGTTTGATGCACTAGGTCTGAATGAATTCTTAAATCACACATTTAAAGTATATTTTGATATACTCCCAAAAGTGTAGTTTGATATACTCTCATGTGTGGTATTGTACAGAACCAACATATATATTTTATCAACAAACCAACACATATTTTTATATGTTATTTATAAAACGCAAAGCATATTTTGATATGTTATTTATGAAACCAAAACATAGTTTAATATGTTATTTACAAATCCAAAAGTATACTTTTAATATGCTACTATAAGGTTATTCGTTTAACCTTACATTATTTTACAAAGCATAACTTTTGATTTATTCAAACACTTTGTTTTGTACATTTTTACTTGTGGTTTAAGAAATCTCATTTTACTTACCATACATAACTTTTGTTTACACATTTCATGGTTTACATTTAACTTGAGTTATACAATAACATTGGACTATTGGTTTAAACATGAACATTCTATATTGGTGGTTTGGTTTGAGTAAGTGACTTAAGTAATGAGGCGTGTGTAATATGATACAAGCATGGTGGATACGCCGCTGGTACTTCCTATATATAAGTGTTTGTATGGTATTACATATCGTAGCGTTATTTGAATCATTTCAATTTAAGTCATATAACATTTTATGCAAATAACATACTTTTCATAAGACATTGTTTTACAACAACTTATCTTATACAACTCATTTTACATGGTTATTCATTTAACCTTACATTTATTTATACATATAATCTGATCATATTGTTTTTCAAACGATTTACAAAACAAATCAATATACGAGGTTCATGACTAAACTTTATTAAACATTTTCTTAAACTTACAAGTCATGAATCTTATTTTCATAAAACCTATGTATCTCACAGGCATTTTTATGCTGACGTACCTATTTTTACACATGTTTCGGGTACTGCTTTGCAATGATTTGTTGATACATGCTACATTTTGGATGGACTCGTGCCTTAGCAACTTTAAAACTTGGAAGATCATAGTTGTACTTATTTGATTGTATTAAAACAATGAGTTCATTTATTCAATAAAACAGAATTTATTTATTCCATGGTTACGAAACAATGATTCTGTTACAACACTTGTAACAACTGTGCTTGTAATCACTATGAACGGTTCTGTTATCAATAAAACAATGTTATTTGATCACAATGTTTGTTTTGTTATGTTATACATTTTTCATGTTTTGACTTTTATGTAATTTCAAACTCTATATCACTTTCTGGAGAGTTATACGCAAACTAGTGCGTAAACGTACTCAGTTTAATGCGAGAAATACTCCGGAACATCAACATATACTCAACATATCTTAAATAACCTTTAGATAACTTAGAAATAAGTTTTGAAGGCTTTGGTATGGCAAAAACAAGTTAATTCGCTTACAGGGACTAAATATGACAAACTGCGAAAGTATGTCAATTTGAACTGTAACGAACATTCCGGAACATGACCATAAGTTAAACACACCTTAAATATCCTTTACATAGCTTAGAAATAGGCTTTGAGGGGTTTGGTGTGCTAAAATAAACTTTTGGGACATTCAGGGACTAAAGATGTCAAAAAGTGCACAAGTTTGCATTTTCGCGCATAACTTACGTTCTGAATACATCCGGACATCCAAAAATTTATGTAAGCATGACTACATTATATTTTAGTGTTCGCCTTAAGAAAAATCCATTCATTTCGTCATTTGGATCGTTTTTCGCGCTTGTGCGCATTCCGTCGTAATTAAGCGAACATCGCGACCGTACGACCAAACGAACCATCATCCGGCATATTTTTGAGTACATTTTAAGTTCCCTATACTTTAACTTCATTTTAGAGCCTTGAAATGAGGTTAACGGGGTTCAAACGCATCAAAAATCGCTTAAACACATGCAGGGACCATTGCTGCCAACTTTCAAAACTTGCTGATTCAGGAGAGGTGCTCGCGTAGCGCGAGCCCATGAGGCTTATCCGTCGCGCTACGCGACTGACTTGCTGGACAGATTCAATGTTTCTAAATGCAAGTTGCAACTAATCAATCCTTAACCACATGTTTTAAGTGATGTGTCACTAAGTTAAGGAGCATTTGTGGCACCATAACATTCCGACAAGTGTACGCACGAGATTCGATCACGTTATTCAAGAAACGATCCTAATGGTTACCCGAATACTATATATACCCTATGCCTTTCATTGTTTTAAGGCACAAGAATCTTATTAGTTGTGTTCTAAGTTGAAACCTTGTTTCATACCTGAACTATACTGATCTAGATTAGCATTCGGGGACCCTTCGTAAGTATTCTTTCGTTCTTTTCCTTATTTTTACTGCTTTTCGAGTCAGAAAGTCAAACTTTGTTTGACTTTCAGCGTTGACCAGTGATGGTCAATGCGAAGTTCGTTAGAACTTCGCAACGTGATTGTAATCACGATGGTCATAGTCCCTTGGGACTATGCCTACTGATTACCACGTTGTCTAGGGTCGTAGGGTAGGCGATCTGATAAATCGCCTATACCTTCGAACCCGACCCAGTTTGGTCGATCATTAGGATCCGACCAAATACATTAGGTGACCATAGTGTAGGGAATAACCTTCCGAGGTTATACCTTATGGTCACGACGGTTAAGTAGTTGTATGATAGGTAGTTTATATGCCTTAGGTAAATTACCAGAATACCCTTTTCATACATAATTGGTAATTTAGCATATGTAACCTAAACTTTTGTCACGTAACTGATTATGTAACATGTTTAGGCATATAATACTTATCATAGGACTAGTTAGGCGGTCCGAACGCGTTTCACGCGCACGACGCGTTAAAGTAGCATAAGCTTCCTAAACGGGTCGTAATGGGTCGTAAACAATTATGTTAAGTTTCATTTAGTATGTAGGCTTTGTTAAACCAAATGACACGAGTCTCTACACTCGTTTGGTTTACGAAACCTCATTCTATCCAATCATCCGATTAAGGTCCGGTTTATTAACATAGTTACCTATATTAGGTGCCGTTTGATTCCGAGATCTATAGCATTACTTGGTGGTTATCTTTTGACAACTGAGCAATCTCAAGTGAGTACATAGACCCCTCTTTTACTGTTTTCCAAACTGTTTTGGGGTGGAACACATGTGCCTACTTGTTACTTTCCTGCTTTCCAGTTTTCACATCATATACTGCTATGTTCGTTAGTACATTATAGTACATGATTTCATTACATCTTATGCTAGGTGTGCCCATTGTGTGCATTACTTGGTACATTGTTTTACATTACATTTCATGCTAGGTATGCCCATTGTGTGCATTACTTAGTACATCGTTTTATATGACATTTCATGCTAGGTGTGCCCATTGTGTGCATTACTTAGTACATCGTTTTATATGACATTTCATGCTAGGTATGCCCATTGTGTGCATTACTTAGTACATCGTTTTACATGACATTTCACGCTAGGTATGTTCATTTGATTACATACTTAGTGCATTGTTTTCACATGCTCACATTTTGTTATGACATTTGGTTTGTTTACATGGGACAATATATCCATTAACACTAGCTACGCCGTTCGTTAGTAGGTAGTGGTACCATAGGAATTGACAACTCCCGTTCCGGACATCCCAGGGAAAGGGGACAGAAAGGAATGACCGAATTCGTTGACATTAAGACAGATAGACCTTTAATTTGTTTAAAGGGTTTATCACCACAGTCGCCAGGCTTGGATGTATGCATTTTTACAATACCACATAAATGTTCATATTAAATAGTTGCATGCATTTACACAAAACATAGCTTTGATTTAAACCAAGTTTTACTTCAATACTTTGTTTTTGTGCATATGGTTTAGTTGAGACATTTCACTTGCCATACATGACATTTTGACATAGACATTTGACATGGATATTTGACATATACATTTGACATGGATATTTGACATAGACATTTGACATGGATATTTGACATAGACATTTGACATGATTTACATCTTGACATAAACACTTTGACATATTACCCAATACATTTGACAATTGATTTAAACATAGACTTCTTACATTGGTTGGTTTGGATTGATTAAGTGATTAAGTTAACGATGCGTGTGTAATATGATACAAGCATGGTGGATACGCCGCTGGTACTTCCTATATATAAGTGTTTGTATGGTATTACATGGCGTAACGTTATTTGAATCATTTCAGTTTGAGACATAGAACATTTTATACAAATAACATACTTTTCACAAGACATTGATTTACAAACAACTTATCTTATACAAACACATTTTTACATGGTTATCTATTTAACCTGACAATTACTTATACATATCATCTGATCTTATTGTTTTCAAATGATTTACAAGACAAAGCAAATAACAAGGTTCATGACTAAACATTTTCTCAAACATAAGTCATGAATCTTATTCTCACAAAACCTATGTATCTCACAGGCATTTTTATGCTGACGTACCTATTTTCACATGTGTTTTCAGGTGCTTTTCCATAGGATGTTGATCACAATACTAGGGCGGACCTGTGCCTTAGAAACTTTAAAAGAAGATAGACTATGTTTAATTATGTTCTGAACTCTTTTATTACCTGTTTGAAACAATGAAACACCCTTGTTTAATAAATAAATAAAACTTTGTATGCCATGGTTATGAGACAATTAATTCTGTCGCAACACGCCCCGATGTTTCCGCCGCGATTTGTTGTTTTACGCGGTCGGGGTGTGACAACACTCCCCGACGTTTCCGCCACGTCTGGTTGTTCTACGTGGTCGGGGTGTGACATTTGGTTTGAAAAATGCAGGTGCAACATATCAAAGATTGGTGAACATGATGTTCAAAGAGAAGCTGGGGGACACAATGGAGGTGTACATCGATGACATGGTAGTAAAATCCAAAAAGGCTGAGGATCATCTCCAGGATATTAAGGGAGCATTTGATGTCCTGGATCAGTATAACATGAAGCTGAATCCTGCTAAGTGCCATTTCGGAGTGGGGGCAGGAAAGTTTCTAGGATATATGGTGACTAAAAGAGGGATAGAAGCAAGCCCAGAACAGATCAAAGCCATCTTGGATATCAAGTAACCTTCGAATATGAAGGATGTTCAACGATTAACAGGGCGAGTAGCAGCATTAAATAGATTTATTTCAAGATCCTCAGAAAAATGCAAGGAATTTTATGACATCCTGAAGAAGAACAAGAAGTTCGAATGGGGAGTGAAGCATGAAGCAGCCTTGCAGGATTTGAAGCAGTATCTTTCAACTGCACCCTTATTGATGAAGCCTGAAAATGGTGAACCATTATCTCTGTATCTTGTAGTATCGGGGAATGCAGTAAGTGCTGTCCTTGTAAAGGGTCATGAAGGTCAGCAGTATCTTGTTTGTTATGTTAGTAAAAGTTTATTAGATGCTGAAACTAGATATTCTCATTTAGAAAAACTAATATTAGCTCTAGTTATGGCATCAACAAAGCTTAGACATTACTTCGAAACACATAGGATTCATGTTAAAACCAACTATCCTGTAAAAAATGTGCTTAGGAAACCAGAGATGTCAGGTAGGATGGCTAAGTGGTCAGTAAAATTAAGTGCATATGATCTAGTGTATGAACCTAGAAATGCCATAAAGTCTCAGGCTTTAGCTGACTTTGTGGCTGATTTCAGTAGTGATATTCAAAGTGAAGTAGACTGTAACACCCCAAAAATGGGTTTGGTAATTAAACCACGTTACTAGTGACGACGGGTAAAATACCGTTAGTGGTAAAAATTAACCCGGTTAATATTAGGATTTAAATAAATAAATTTGATGTTAATTAAAAGAGGATAAATACTTTGAGGAAAACAAAGTATATAGAAGGCCCGAGCTAACGGGACTTAAAATAAAACGGGTTATGACTACCCCGAACTCACTAAGTTAAAGTAGCAAAGTTTAACCTAGTTAACAAAACAAAGTATTGTTGAAAATAAGTAGGTTGTAGCCTACTTACTAGTTAACAAAACTTGAGGTACCAAAATCGTCAAAAAGGGAACAAGTTCTATTAATAAAAAAAAACACACACCACACACACTTTGTGTGTGTGGATCGATCATTAGGAGCGACCAAGAGAGCTCAAACCCTAAAATCAACAAATTCACCAAATTGGAGCTCGAATCAAGCCCCAAATCAATGCATGAACGCGTATAAATGATCACCAAGTCAAAGGGATCGTAAGGTATGTTAAATTTTGTAATTTGGTGATGTCTTGAAGTTATGATGAACAATCAAAATCACAATTTGGGAATGGATGATGAATCCATGAGTGTAGTTGTGAAGAAATCTATGTGTAGGAACAACCCTAGTTAACAATTTGATGAACTAGTGTTGAAAACTAGGGAATTGATGATTTCCCTTGTATGTGCTAAGTGGGTTATGGCTAGATAATGAAGATGATGATATAATTGTGCTAGAAATCATCATAGTTGATAGTAGAAACAAAGTACTTGAACAAATTTACATGATTGAGTACTTGTTCATACATGATAGGGATGGGTTTTTATGATATGATGATGTTAGTGTCTAAATTGTGATTAGAATCCTCATATTAGATAATACAAGTATGCTACTTGAACCATTTAGGTGTTTGAGTACATGAATCATAATTACCATGAATTGGGTTTGGTGTAAAAAGAATGGAAATGATGATAAATTCATGTTAAAAATGAAGCTTGATATCATCATGTGTTAAAAAAGATTAATGTAGTGTTAATTCGATGAATTATGGTTATAAAACTTGGTAAACGAAGTGAATAAACGGTAGCCTAAGTATGATGCTACCGTGTATTTGACCAAGTAGTAAAATGAGTAGTAAAGCTACATCATGTAATCACTTATGATTAATAGGCCGTTGACTTTAAACAGTCAAACCGACCTATAATACGATGAATGATAATTCTTGAATATAAAATGCGTAGGGTGGAATGATCGTATTAAGTTATGACTAAACTAACCACCTTGTGAAATGATGAATAATAGTTGGCGCTTAAACAAGCTAGGTGAAGCTTGGAGTGAAAGCGGGTCAAACGAATCAAGAATGAAGGAAAAAGCATAATTCGGATGCAAGGTAAGTATAACTTACACTAGTCTTATATTTTAGAATATTCTCTTATCGTATTAGTTACGAATAAGATAAATACATAATTGAGGTATAATGTTCCGGCGTGTAAACGTACGGAACAAGATAGTCGAGTATGACAAGAAACCATGCTGATGGTTTAAAAGGAGTTAAATCGGTAATTTGATCATTTTATGACAAATGTAAAATGAACTTTTGAATGGTTACCTTATAGGGTAAACCAAAACAAACAATGAGGGTAAAACGGTAAATTGGTCATGCATCGACCATAACTATTGGCTTTAAAAGACACTTATGAAGTAAGCCTTAATAGGCCGAAAAGTGTTAAGAAATGAATTATAAGTAAAGTGATCGCACGATGTAAATTAGAGCGAGTCATATAGTCGAGATGAAAATACATGTCATCTCGCCAATATAATCGGTCATTTAGACCAAACGGGTCAAAGGGTGAAGATACCACCTTTTGATAATAGCGACTAATGATTCTTGTCGAGTTATATGATTTCAGGAATAAATGTAGAAATGATGTTTGCATCGCTACTATTTAGCGAATAGTATAGCAAGGTATTAAATCAGGTCAATACATTGACCCGAGCCAGGTATGTGTAATAGAGTAATGATTCGTTGAGAACGTAAGGTTCAATGAGTATTTAATGAAGTCTTAGATAGACAATGGGTTACTTAAATGGGTAAACCGAATGTTTTAAAAGAGGGTAGTGGCGTTTTGAAGAGCATATTGACTTTTCGAGCAAGATCATAATTCAAAAGAAGAATCATGGGTCAAACATGCTCTCAAAAGACCTTGTCGTAATTGAAAGACTAAAAAGGACCAAAACGCCCTTGTTAGCTAATTGAACAAACAACCTTTAAAGGTTGTTTGGAAACGAGTTTTATGATTAGATAAATACTTAGAATAAGTATAGAAGCTGAAAGAGGTATTATATTAGTCAAATGACACTATTGGATCTCAGTTTATAAGTAAAAGGACTACTGACTTTTGCAAGAGTTGGGGAATCAAAATGATCACATCCACACCGGTACATCCTCAAGCAAATGGACAAGCAGAATCCTCAAATAAGATAATTGTCAACAATTTAAAGAAAAGGCTTGGAGCTAAGAAGGGAAGATGGGTAGAAGAATTACCCTTTGTTTTATGGGCTGATAGAACAACGGTGAAAAGTGCAACTGGCCAAACCCCATTTTCCTTGGTATTTGGAGCAGAATCGGTGATCCCGACAGAAATGGTGATACCTACGGCGAGATCCGATCTCCGGGATCCTGAGCAGAATCCTGAAGCCTTATGTCAGGAATTGGATACTGTTGATGAGACAAGAGATGCAGTAAAACTAAGGATGGCATCATATCAACAGAGGATATCCATAGCATATAACAAGAATATAAGGACTAGAAGTTTCCAAGTTGGAGATTGGGTGTTAAGAAAAGCCTTTCAGAATACTACCAATCCTGCTGATGGAAAACTAGCTCCGAAGTGGGAAGGGCCCTATGAGATTGAATCAGAATCAGGAAAAGGAGCATATCGACTCAAGAGTATGGAGGGGGATATGCTACCGAGATCCTTGAATGCTATACATCTAAAGCTCTATTTCAAGTGAGTTTGGAATTTAAATTCTAACTCAGGATGGTACGGATTCTATCTCTTTTAATATGATGTGATATTATTTATTCTTTTGAACCTATTACTAACTTAAGCATCGGAGGGGTGTTAGCCAGGCAAACACCCACCTTAGTTTACAGTTGTTTTGCAGTATATGCTTTGGGATATAGTTCCAGGATACACACTCAGGATACTTCGAAAGATTAGAGGATTGGCCCCCTCTCTCACGTTTAAGGGATCGTGATCCCTTCACAGGTTTAAAGGTATTCACCTTTCTCTCGAATTGGGTTTAAACACCCCGCCTGGAGCACAAGTTATCCACGGATAGTTCAAGATAGCGGGACCAGTCCATGTAAAAGTGGCTGACAATTTCGTTATTGTTGGCTATATCCTGGATCCTAAAGGTATATGAGGATTGGTCACCCTCTCTCACGGAAGGGTATTTTCATACTCTCTAAGGTTTAAAGGTTATCACCTTTCTAAGTCTTGCAGTTTATACACTCCCGCCTGTAGCGCATGAAAATTTGGGATTTTCCCCAAGATACCTATGGGTTTATCCCCAGCATACTAAGGATTTATCTCCAGTATATTTTAGGGTTTACCCCCAGTAACACAAGAACTGTTCAAACGATTGGAACTGATGTTCAGAAAATTTCTAAGTGTTCAAAGACTTTATGCACAGGGGACATTCCTTCTGAGGCGACTGTGTAAAGCTCGAAGGATTAAATTTGGACTTAGTGTATTAAGTACCTCAAACTGGGGACATTTTACTGGAAGAAAATTTCAAAAGGATTGAAGCTCGAAAATAGGGTTACACTCTATTCCTGGTATGATCTTTCCTTTGTAAACCTTATTTGAACTTTTGAAACTATGTTTGAAGAAGGCTTAAATGTGACAACTGTGCTCTGTAATCGATGTACAATGTAAAACAATGTTGATTATCAATAAAACAATGTGCTTTGGTGTTATTATATGTGTTTTGGTGTTATTATATGTGTTTTGGTGTTATTATGTGTGTAATTGTATTTGATGATTTTACGATTTGATTTGATTCCGATTTCAAGCTTTAAATAGCTTTATGGAAGGTTATACGCAAACTGGTGCGTAAACGCAGTCAGTTTAATGCAACAAACACTCTGGAATAGTGACATAGGCTTAACATACCTTAAATAACCACCACATAACTTAGAAATAAGTTTTGGATGGTTTGGTGTGTTGAAATCAAGTTTGTTCGATCACAGGGACTAATTGTGTCAAACTGTGAAACTATATCGATTTGTATAGTAACGAACATTCCAGAACTTGATCATAAGTTAAACATACCCTAAATATCCTTTACATATCTTAGAAGTAGGCTTTGAGGGGTTCGGTATGCTAAAACAAACTTTATTGGTCATTCAGGGACTAAAAGCGTCAAAAAGTGCATAAGTTTGCATTTTCGCGCATATCTTACGTTCTGAATACATCCGGACATCCAAAAATTTATGTAATCATTAAAATATTTTATTTTAGTGATTGGCTTGATAAAATTCCATTCGTCGCGTAATTTGGATCGTTTTTGCGTTCGTTACAACTTCCGTCGTAATTAACCGAACAACGCAACCGTACGACCAAACGAGCCGACATCCGAGATATTTTTGAGCATGTTTTGAGTTCCCTATACTTTAAATTCATTTTAGAGCCTTGAAATGAGGTTAACGGGGTTTAAACGCATCGAAAAAGGCCTTAAACATGTGCAGAGACCATTTCTGCCATTTTTTGAAACTTTGCTGAAACTCTCACCTGGTGGCGATGCGCCACCACCTCCTGCCATGGCCGTGGCACGATGCGAGCGAGCTATCTAGGTAGAAACTCCATTTTTGTACTAGAAGGTCCATTTTCAGCACTTGACTTGAAGTTTAGGGGCTATTTTGTAACATTTTCAAAACCGTTTGCTGGTTTTGGGGCACCCCTAGTATCCCAAAACCATGGGCCATATGTGTACGTTCCAGATTGATGCTCGTTTATCGAGGAACGATCTTAACGGTTCTTGAATCTCTATAAATAGCAACACCCACTTCACTCTCAAACCACATTTGATCTAATTTTCATTCTCTAAGTTGAAGTCTTGCACTTCATACCTGAGAATAAATTGGATCAAACCTTATTGGACCCTTGGTAAGTCCTCTTTCATTCTTGTTTCGTTTTTCAAGCATGAAAGTCAAACAGAGTTTGACTTTCAGCTTTGACCAGTCAATGGTCAACACAAAGTTCATTTGAACTTTGCAACGTGAGCGTAATCACGATGGTTATAGTCCATTGTGACTATACCTACTAATTACCACGTTGACTAGGCGTAGTAACGAGTCGTAGTTTCGGCCAAAATACGTTTTTTTTGCGTATTTTGTAACCAAACTACTCTTGGGTATCAAAACCGTTTGTTTTGATACCAAAACCTGTTTTCTAACTTAACTAAACATGTTTTAGCATGTTTAGCTCGTCACTTTTAGATTAGTGCTTGTGTAGAGTCGTAAGTCAAGCGGTCTAAACACCCGCTTAGACTTTAGAACTCGACCCGTTTGGTCGATCATTAGGATCCGACCAAACATGTTTAGTGACCATAGTTGCATAGGGAAAACCTTCCGAGGTTATACCTTATGGTCACTTAGGTTTAATTAGTTGTATGATAGGTAGTTTATATGCCTTAGCTACATGACCAAAATGCCCTTTTCATGCATAATTGGTAATTAAGCATATGTAACATAAACTTTTGTCATATAACTGATTGTGCAACATATTTAAACATGTTTAGGAATATAATACTTGTCATAGGACTAGTTAGACGTCTCGAACGCGCATTTGCGCGCACGACGCGTTAAAGTAGCATAAGCTACCTTAATGGGTCGTAATGGGTCGAAAGAACTTAGGTTAGGTTCCGATTTAGAATGTAGGCTTTGTTAAACCATATCACATGAGTTCCAACACTCATTTGGTTTATAAGACCTCATTCTATCCGATCTTCCGATTTAGGCGTCAATTTATTTACTAGTGATTCGATTACTAGGTGCTGCTTGATTTCTCTGGTTTACTTGAGTTTGTTGAAGTTCTATTGATTGAGGATACTTTGCACTTCATGTGAGTACATAGTTCCCCTATTTTACTGTTTTCAATTGTTTTGGGGTGATTCATATGTATTAAAACGATTTCGATATTTAAACGATGGTTTCAAAAAGGATAAAGATGGTTTATATTAAACTAATAACGATTTCGATAATGTGAACAAACTTATTGGACGTAGTTACATAACGAATGACATTCATTAGCATTGATCAAGCCGACCAGTATTAGGTTATGGTACCATAGGATCTAACAAATCCTGTTATCGTACTGCACCCATGGTTATGTGTGGGTTAGGTGGGTAAAGACTGAATCTTATTATTAACTTACCCTTTGGTGGTTTATTAATGCGAGAAGCGAGATAGTCGAGTCACGAAGGTTTGAATGTTATTAGCGAGACGACCATAAATAGTTTTCACAGCTAAAACGAGGATGATTTAAACGACTTAAACGAGTTAAACGATTTGGAAACTATTTAAACGAGTTAATGATTTGGAAATGATTTGAACAAGATTAAACGAATTGGATAAACGATTGGTTTTTGGTTAAGTGTTTAGATAATGGGACGGGTGTAATATGGTGAAACCATGGTAGATACGCCGCTGGTACTTCTTATATATAAGTGTTTTCATCATGTTACATACCGTGGCGTTATTTAGTTCAATTGGGTAAACGATTTTAAAACGATGTCACATAACGACGTTTTCGAAAGGATATAAACCATACGAGTTTTATTAACGAGTTATTACGAGATGTTTTACAATTTGGTTTACTAAAACAATTTTTTTGGGTTAAGAATCATGGCTACGAGGTTTTATAAATTATAACCCTCTTGATTTGAGTTGGTTAATTTCGTTGCAATATTATACTCTTTTCGAAACAAGGTTTTTAATAAGGTATTGCAACATGTAAACTAGCCATGAATCCGACACCTTCAAAAAACCTATGTACTCGCCAGCATTTATTTGCTGACTTTGTTTTTACATATGTTTCAGGTGATGTTGCTTGATGTTGATTGCTAGGATGCATGAGTCACATAGGATCTGGACGAGGCCTTAGTGACACAATAACAATGATAGTTGATATGTAACTTGTTTGTTTCGTGTTAAAACAACGTAAATTACTTATCGAATAAATAAAACGAAACTCTTTTTGTATCCATGGTTGTGAAACGATAATTCTGTTACGACACTCCCCGACGTTTCTGCCACGGTTTGTTGTTTTACGTGGTCGGGGTGTGACAAAAGAGTTGGTATCAGAGCCAATGGTTATAGGGAATTAGGTTATTAGTAATGCTTTGACCTAGACTATAACTTTCTAGGACCCCAACGCAAGTTGATTTGCGTTTAGATTTTAAAACAAAACCGTCACCTACCCTTAGGTGATAACCACAACGAGAACACAAATTTCGAATCTGTTTCGAAAATTAGTCATCCATTCTAGGATGTTTGATTACTAGGTTTTGAACCCTTCCAGTTTGACTCATATTTGGCTTGGTGCCTTCTGAGTTTTCAAAATCTCGTCAAAGTTTGGGTCTAAATAATGTGAACACGTGTAAACTGGAAGAGTGAATGCCTGTACCCTGAGTTTTCTGTCTAAGGCTAGAGTGTTCGTACAAATCCACATAATCGGACCAGTCACTCTTACCTGGGAACTCTTGGGGTGAGTGTTCACTTATAGGCGAGCATGTCTTCGTGATACATTATTTTGATCCATTTACTTTGATTAGTCACTGCGTGTCGTTTGTTTGTTCGAGGTAACGAACAAATGATCGCCTTCCTTGTGTTTTGTCGATGTTCTCAATACCTCTTTTGTTTTTCCAATTGTCGACCTCACTCGTTTCTCATATTTCCTTTTAGACAATGCCTCCTCGACGTGATGCATAATCTTTTACTGCTAAAGAAGTCGCAGCCCTTGTCTCTCAGCAAATGGATGCTGT
The DNA here is from genome assembly GCA_030545235.1 of Helianthus tuberosus. Lineage (NCBI taxonomy): Eukaryota > Viridiplantae > Streptophyta > Magnoliopsida > Asterales > Asteraceae > Helianthus > Helianthus tuberosus. The sequence continues at coordinate 154,720,453 of CM060393.1, forward strand.
GCTTCCAGGCATTGTGACCCAAATCCACGAGTTATACAACAATAATAACAACAATAATGCTCAATGTAATTTCAAGAATTTCAATTCTGCTAAGCCGCTAAAGTTTTCTGGGTCGCAAGGAGCAACTGCGCTCCTGTAGTGGTTCGAGAGTATCGAGAGCACATTCAGACATGTGCAATGTCTGAATGGACGTAAGGTTGAATTTGCATCAAGTGTGTTTGAGAAGCGTGCTCTTACGTGGTGGAACGGAGTGATGCGCGATAGGGGTGCCGAAGTGGCATTGGCACAAACATGGGAAGAGCTTCGAGCTCTCATGATGAAAGAGTTTTGTCCCCGTCATGAAATTCGAGCATTGGAATGAGAGTTTGACTATCTAAAGCAATATGGGCGAGAACACCGTGCGTATACAGATCATTTTGAGGAACTCAGTCTTTTGTGTCCTACTATGGTTACCCCGTTGGAGAAAGCGATAGAGAGGTATATCGATGGTTTACCCGATTCCATATAGGATATTGTGACTGGCATTAATCCTACTACTGTTCATCACACGATCGAGTTGTCTGCTACCCTGACTGAGTCTCAAGTCAGGAAGGGTAAACTTACCCGCAAGGGTGATAAGAAGAAGTCGGCCGATTCTGTCAAGGAAAAGGGTAAGGGTAAGAAAGGTGAGTCGTCGAAGAAGTCAAAAAAGCGAAAGGGTGCTCAGAATTTTGAAGTAACAGCTCAGAACCCTCAGAACCCACTGGCTTAACCGCCTGCGAAGAAAGTGTATGCTGGTACCGCACCTCATTGTGCTCGCTGCAACGGTCATCATGTTGCACAACAAGCTTGTAAGCAATGCACAACGTGTGGTAAGCTTGGGCATCTGGCCAACATCTGTCGTTTGGGTCAGAATCAGATTGTTCAGAATCAAGCTCCAGTTCAAGGGAATGCTGCTAGATTCCCACCGGGTTCATGTTTCAATTGTGGAGAGTTTGGTCACTTCCACAACAACTGCCCGAGGTTGGTGAATGCAAATGCGAATCCGAACGTGAATGTCAACGCGAATGCGAATCCCGCTCGTGGACGAGCATTCAATCTGAATGCAAACGAAGCTCAAGCTGACAACCTCGTTGTCAATGGTACGTTTCTTGTTAACAATCGACCTGCATCTATTCTTTTTTATTCTGGTGCCGATAGAAGTTTTATTTCGTTATCTTTTGAACCTTTACTTGCGATACCTAGAACTAAACTGAGGAAACCCTTATCTGTCGAAGTTGCTACTGGTAAACCTCTTGTTCTCAATTCTGTTATTTGTGATTGTCAATTGAACCTTGATAACCATATTTTTCCTATTGACCTCACACCGATGCAACTTGGGAGCTTCGATATTATCATAGGGATGGATTGGTTAACCAAACATCATGCTGAGGTGGTTTGTTTCGACAAGATTGTTCGTATTCCTCTTCCGTCTGGCGATGTTCTGGAAGTTCGTGGCGAGAAGCCATCTGGTGGTTTGAAGCTTATGTCGTGTACAATGGCCCAAAGTTATTTACAAAAAGGATATGTTGCTTTTATGGTACATGTCACCAAGGAGAAAGGCAAGAGCAAGAGTATTCAGGATATTCCGATTGTTCGGGATTATCCAGAGGTGTTTCCCGATGAACTGCCTGGTTTGCCTCCAGTTCGTCAAGTCGAGTTTCATATTGACCTTGTACCCAATGCCAACCCGATTACGAAAGCACCTTATCGTCTTGGACCGTCGGAGATGCAAGAGTTATCGAAACAGCTTCAAGAGTTGTCTGATAAAGGATTCATCCGTCCGAGCTTTTCGCCTTGGGGAGCTCCTGTTCTCTTTGTGAAAAAGAAAGTTGGATCTTTTCAAATGTGTATCGATTATCGTGAGCTTAATAAGCTTACCATCAAGAATCCATATCCCCTACCTCGAATTGATGATCTCTTCGGCCAACTGCAAGGTGCTTCATGCTTTTCCAACATCGATCTGCATTCTGGGTATCATCAGCTTCGTGTTCTCGAAGAAGATATTCCCAAAACTGCCTTCCGCACAAGATATGGGCATTAAGAGTTCACTGTCATGCCTTTTGGTTTGACGAATGCCCCAGCTATCTTTATGGACTTAATGAATAGGGTCTGTAAACCTTATTTAGACAAGTTCATCATTGTGTTCATCGATGATATTCTCATTTATTCAAAGTCTCGAGCTGATCACGAGCAACACCTTCGTTTGACTCTGGAACTCCTGAAGAAGGAACAAATTTTTGCTAAATTCTCCAAGTGTGAATTTTGGCTTAAAGAAGTTCAGTTTTTGGGTCATATAGTCAACGAGCAGGGTATTCATGTGGATCCATCCAAGATTGTTGCAATTAAGGATTGGAATACACCGACGACACCTACAGAAATCCGATCATTTCTTGGTCTTGCTGGTTATTATCGTCGATTCATTTCTAATTTCTCAAAGATCGCGGTTCCACTCACTGCTTTAACTCAGAAGAATAAGCCTTTTGAGTGGGGACCTAAGCAAGAAGAAGCATTCCAAACGCTGAAACAGAAGCTCTGTGATGCTCCTGTTTTATCTCTACCTGAGGGAAACGATGATTTTGTTGTCTATTGTGATGCGTCCAACTTAGGCCTTGGTTGCATTCTTATGCAACGAGGTAAAGTGATAGCTTATACGTCAAGACAGCTGAAAGTTCACAAGAAGAACTACACAACTCATGATCTTGAGTTGGGAGCTGTGGTTTTCGTGCTTAAAATCTGGAGACACTACCTTTATGAAACGAAGTGTGTGGTTTTCACAGACCATAAAAGTCTCCAGCATATTCTTAACCAGAAGGAGCTGAACATGAGGCAACGACGCTGGGTTGAACTCTTAAGTGATTATGATTGCGAGATTGGCTACCATCCTGGTAAGGCGAATGTTGTGGCTGATGCGCTTAGTCGAAAAGAGCGAGTCAAGCTTCATTCTGTTCGCACTCTATCTGATCTTCAAACCCATGTCCATCAAGCTCAACAATTTTGTGTTACACAAAATTTGATAGGTAAGGAATTACCACATCAGCTTGAGCTTAAGCTCGAAAGGAAAGACGATGGTTTACTCTACTTCAAGGATCGTTTGTGGATTCCGAAACAAGACGATCTTCGCACCTTGGTAATGGAAGAATCTCACAAGTCTCGATATTCTATCCATCCTGGTGCTGATAAAATGTACAATGATCTTCGTACTCAGTATTGGTGGCCTAGTATGAAAAAGGATGTTGCCTTGTATGTATCGAAATGCCTAACCTGTCTCAAAGTCAAGGCTGAACATCAACGACCTTCTGGTTTGCTTGTACAACCAGAGATACCGGTTTGGAAGTGGGAGAACATTGCGATGGATCTCATCACTAAATTACCGCGTACATCTAAAGGTCACGATGCGATTTGGGTTGTTATCGATCGTTTAACGAAATCAGCACTTTTTATTCCGATTCACGAGGATCTATCTGTTGATAAACTTGCAAAGATTTATGTTTATGAGATAGTATCTCGACATGGTGTTCCTTTGGATATCATTTCTGATCGTGATGCTCGATTTTCATCTCATTTTTGGGAGACCATGCAATCTGCTTTGGGGACCCAACTAAATCTAAGCACTGCTTATCATCCCCAAACAGATGGACAATCTGAGAGGATGATTCAAACTTTGGAGGATATGCTTAGAGCATGCGTGATAGACTTTGGTGGTAATTGGGATTCTCATCTGCCATTGATCGAGTTCTCTTACAACAATAGTTATCATGCTAGTATTAATATGGCACCATTCGAAGCTCTATACGGTCGAAAATGTCGTTCACCTGTCTGTTGGAATGAGACCGGTGAAGCCCAGCTTACTGGACCTGAGCTCATTCTAGAAATAACAGACAAAATTAAGAAAATTCGCGATAATCTTGTGACAACTCGAAGCCGTCAAAAGAGTTACGCGGATATGCGACGCAAGCCCTTAGAATTTCAAGTCGGAGATCTTGTCCTACTCAAGGTGTCACCTTGGAAGGGAGTGGTGAGATTTGGAAAGAAAGGAAAACTTACACCCCGATATGTGGGACCATTTAAGATTGTGGAAAGAATTGGAAAGGTTGCCTATCGGCTAGAGCTACCTCCAGAGCTTGGAAATATTCATCCGACTTTTCACGTGTCCAATTTGCGAAAGTGTTTAGGTGATGCTGATCTTCACATTCCTCTCGACGAGATTCAAATCGATGAAACGATGCACTTTGTCAAGAAACCTGTGGAGATAGTGGACCGTACATTCAAACAGTTGAAGAACAAACGGATTCGATTAGTCAAAGTTCGCTGGGAATCCAAACGTGGCCCAGAGTTTACTTGGGAACGTGAGGAGCAGATGTGTCACACCCCTTTCTACGGCGGAAGCACGAGGTGTGATCATGAAAGGTTCTCATTGCATACGAAGAGTAAACATGCTACATGCTCGTAAAATAACATCAAATACCGTAATTTGAAAACATAAGTTTAGCGTTTATATCGCTAGACAACATAAAACATTGTCTTAAAAGTCACAACTTTATTTAAAGATAAACAAAGCGACATCCACGAGCATGAGTAAGACCACGCGCACATCCATCCTAGTTACCTGAAATACATGTGAGTTTTGGAAAAACGTCAACATAAAGTTGGTGTGAATTCATGCAATGATTGTTTTGAATGTTTTAAATACTTGAATGGAAACATAGTATGTAACTTGTAGAATGTGTAAATGTTTGAATGTAACTTGTAAAATGCATCTATAACTGAGTACTATGAATGTTTGAATGTTTGAATGTATTGATAACACATATCTGTAATCTCCTTATTATGAATGTTTGACTGTGTGAGATCGCTAGTGGTTTGCAAGGCCACTAACATATGTCACGACATAGGAAGCCACCAAACCTAGGCATTTTTGTCGACTTTGACTGAGACACAGAAGCACTCATTGGTAGAAGTAGGCCAAGAGTGGGGTTGCCTGAAACCCATTAGATCTAACCTTTTGTTCCGCGGTCTGAATGTATACGTTGATTAATGGTGCTTATGGTACCCTATTCGGGACATGATCTTGAATGTTTCACTTGAATGTTTCACATGAATGTTTTTACTTTGAATGTTTTTGTACTCCTCATACCATATGTAAACAATGTAACATTTGTAACATGTATTTCACCCCCGAAGTTATAAAACTAAAAATAGTTAAAAGAAAAGGGGGAGCATGAACTCACAACTTTGCGTTCCTGTGCGTCGTAAACTTCACCGGATTTGCTTACTTAACGTCGTAACCTATACGCGTTTTCTTAATGTTAGTCACTAGACTTGTATCGCACAAGTACAGTCACTCTCTTTTGTATTTGTATTGTTGTGTTAAAAATATTTCATATTTTTAACTACGTATCTTACTTATATTATTTCCTCTAAAATAAATATAAGTCTTTTGTGTTTTTGCACTTCGCACCCGAATTATGTATCTTGTATTTAGTATGTGTATTTTTATGTTTATACTCCTCACGAGTATTTAGTGTATTTTTAAGTCTTAATACGCTAGCACGTATAACACATACTATATGCACTTAGCACAAAAGTTGGTGATAAAAATATATATTTTTCCTCAAAAATATATACATACTTAATATCCATTTTTATTTTTGAAGAAGTCCTCATTTCTTGTAACCAAAAATTAGGGAAACCTTGGTAATACTTTTAAACAAATTTTTAGGGGATAAGTTTCTCAAAAACTCATATTTTTCTAAGTGTCAAATTTTATAAAAATTTTGACAGAGTTTCCCCTAAAAATGGAGGTTTCCCATGTTTTCAAAACATGTGTTTATTTTCTTTTAAATCGTCAACAATTTCCTCATTCAACAATAAACAATATGCAACTAGTTTAAAATAGATATAATCGCAGAAATACATGAACTTGTGGTTTTTTTTTCCAAATAGGTAGTATCTTTCCTTTATTTTTAGTGGATCTTTGTATAGATCAACTTCGTTTCTTGAAAGTCCTGTTTTTAAAGAAGTTACATCTTTACAACTTCCGGTCAACATTTACAAAATAGTTATTTTGTCGAAACTTTGTATTACACAAGTGTTTACATACTCGTGTGTTTGCTAAAATCATTCTTTTTCATGTAAGATTCGGCTTTAGAAAATAGGATTTCTTGGACACTTGGTCCTTTGAAAGTACCGCTTGTAGATCCGTAGATCTACTAGTTTTAAACACTATTTCACAAGTTAAATCGCTTTTACACAAGTTCATGATTCGTGTGTGGTAGAGTTTCATCATTTAACCCTTGTTACTACCAAAACAACCCTATGTCATGATCCATGATCATGACCACCCGGGTTAAATGACGATCCGAGCTACCACAACATAGATCGGGTCCAAATAATCACATAAATCAATTGCTACAACTTTTACACAACATATGAGCTTTTAACCATCACTTTTAGTGTTTTTAGTAGACTTTTAAGCTTCAACTTGTATGTTTACGAGTTTTAACCGTTACAAATCATTTTAACCACTTCAAAATAGTTCAAGAAGGTGATTTAAGCAACTTACTACTAGCTCAAGGCTAGGGAAGATTCTAAGCGAAAAATGCGTGGATAAAAGCAAAGTAGAGAGGTCCTTCGTCTTCCGTTTGCTCCAAGGTTCCTTATACGCGATCCTTAACACTTGTATGAGCTTGGAAAGGCAAGATCAAAACTCGAAAATGATGGATGGATCTAGGGATGTTTGGCCGTGAGCTTTTAGAGGGAGAGAGAGGAGCTTGGTGTGTGTTGATTTGTGAGAAGAGAATGTTGTGCAAAGGTTCCTTCTTATAGACAAAGTTGGGATTATGGTCCAAGGGTTCTAGTGTCACCTAGATACTAAACATCTTGGATTAAAATAATAAAAAGGAACCAAAGGTGTCCCCCTCTAGTTGGGGCCGGTTAGCAAGGGGGGGGGGGGTTCTAGTTGGATTTTAACTAGTTAGTTAGGCACATAGTTAGGTTAATATAGTTAAGTTTAGGGATTAACCCGGTTAGTTGTGTGTCGTGTGTTATGACGGGTGTTAGGGTATTCAGGGACCCTAACTGGCTCAGAAAAAGATAAATAATGTTATTAACAATATTTTCGTGTTCCGGGTATAGTCCGGTTGTTCGGTTACATACCGATTCGTTAAAGTGCTAAATTGCACCTTTTAGTGTTTAATAAGTATCTTTTTATAACACTATCGATTCCCAACACTTAGGGATATATTCTGGATAATAAAACGACATTTCTGCAAAATATTCATGTGTCTAAATGCTGAATTATTGCTGAATTTTATAGATTCTGCACTTAAAGTGCGTTTCGGGTGCTTTTTAGTGCTAAATTTTGCTTTCGCATTGCATATATATTAACCCTTGTATGTACTCTTGGGTTTTAATGCATTCTTATTGTCGGACCTACACCTAGGCTCCAATTTTATTGTCTGACTGCTTTCTGCAGTTCTGTTGACACATTGTGTCCTACCGGTGAGTTTACTAATATTTCTGACGCAACGCTCTCGTTTATGCATAAAGCAATATTTTGTAGTATACAACGCGCATGAATTCACTTGTTTAGTATGAAATCAGATATTGCTGACAATTAAGCACATAATTGCAGTCATTAAGCAATAATTAATGTGTACGGAAATTACCGGTTTGGGCCAGTTGTCACAGTCTCCCCCCGTTAAAAGAATTTCGTCCCGAAATTCAGGCTGAACTCACTCTCGCTGGAGTCTTCTTGAATAGGTGGGGATACTTTTTCTTGAACTGGTCTTCACGTTCCCATGTGTACTCGGGTCCGTGCTTAGAGCTCCAACGTACTTTGACAAGCTTCATACTGCTCCTCCTGGTCTTGTTGACTTTCCAGTCGGTAACCTCAATGGGTTGTTCTATAAATCGGAGGGCTTCATCAATATGCACTTCATCCATCGGGATGATCACGCTTTCTTGTGTTGGACTCTTCTTCAGGTTGGATACATGAAACGTATCATGTACTCCATTAAGTTCTTCCGGTAACTCCAATTTGTACGCCACGGTACCAATTCTTTTCAATATTCTGAATGGTCCGATATATCGCGGATTCAGCTTTCCACGCTTTCCAAATCTGACTACGCCCTTCCAAGGTGAGACTTTTAACAACACCATGTCTCCCACCTTGAATTCTACTAATTTCCTTTTCGGATCGGCGTAGATCTTTTGTCGTTCTCGAGCCGCCTTAATGCGCTCTCGGATCTGCGAAATCTTGTCGGTTGTCTCTTGTACAAGTTCAGGACCAACCATACGTTTATCTCCGGCATCTGCCCAACATAAGGGCGATCGGCATTTGCGGCCATACAGAGCTTCGAATGGCGCGGCTTTTATGCTCGTATGATAACTGTTATTGTAGGAAAACTCAACTAAAGGTAGATGAGTATCCCAGCTGCCGCCTAGGTCCATGACGCATGCGCGAAGCATATCTTCTAACGTTTGTATAGTCCGTTTGCTCTGGCCGTCTGTTTGTGGATGGAATGTCGTGCTTAGATCTAATTGAGATCCAAAGGCTTCCTGAAATGATTGCCAGATTCTCGAGACAAAGCGTCCATCTCTGTCTGAAATGATTGAGATAGGCACTCCATGACGTGCCACGATTTCCCTTAAGTATATCTCTGCAAGCTTTCCAGTGCTATCCTTCTCTCGGATTGGTAGGAAATGCGCAGACTTCGTCAATCGATCAACTATTACCCATATCATATCGTGCCCTCTCGGGGTCCTGGGTAATTTCGTTATGAAGTCCATCGAGATTTGTTCCCACTTCCACACGGGAATCTCTGGTTGTTGTAGTAGGCCGGACGGTTTCTGATATTCTGCCTTAACCTTAGCACAAGTTAGGCATTTTCCAACATAGACAGCAACGTCGCTCTTGAGTCTCGGCCACCAATAATATTCTTTCAAGTCTTGATACATCTTGTCCGACCCTGGGTGGATCGAGTATCTTGACTTGTGCGCTTCATCAAGGATGACTTCTCGTAGGCCACCATAGAGCGGAACCCAAATGCGCTTTTTAAAGTATAAGGCTCCCTCTTCATTTGGCACCATGTATTTCAGCATACCCCGTAGGTATTCAGCTTTACGGTTCTCCCCTTTAAGAGCTTCTTGTTGTGCATCCCGAATGCGTGCAGTAAGGTTCGTTCGAATCGTCATTTCCAATGCTCGAACCCTTAGGGTCTTAACCCTTTCTTTTCGGCTCAACGCGTCCGCTACAACGTTCGCCTTTCCAGGATGGTACTTAATCTCACAGTCATAATCATTCAGCAGCTCGACCCAACGTCGCTGGCGCATATTCAATTCCTTTTGATCAAATATGTGTTGTAAGCTTTTGTGATCTGTGAAGATTGTACATCGAGTACCATATAAATAATGTCGCCAAATCTTTAAGGCGAATACCACTGCGCCCAGCTCCAGGTCGTGAGTGGTATAATTTCTCTCGTGAACCTTCAGTTGTCTTGAAGCGTAAGCGATGACTTTTTGGCGTTGCATAAGCACACAACCCAAACCTTGTCGTGAAGCGTCACAGTATACCACGAAGTCTTCAGTGCCTTCGGGTAATGATAGTATTGGTGCATCGCAGAGCTTGTTCTTAAGTAGCTGAAAGGCTTCTTCCTGCTTGTGACCCCAGTCGTATTTCTTGTCTTTCTGTGTAAGGGTCGTTAGCGGTTGAGCTATCTTCGAGAAATTCTCAATGAATCGCCGATAGTAGCCCGCTAAGCCCAAAAATTGACGAACTTCGGTTGGGGTCTTGGGAGCTTCCCAATTCTTTATCGCTTCTATCTTGGACGGGTCTACATGAATGCCCTTCTCATTCACCACGTGACCAAGAAATTGTACTTCGCGAATCCAGAATTCGCACTTCGAGAACTTTGCATACAGTTTCTCTGTCTTCAGTAGTTCCAAGATGGTCCTGAGATGTTGCTCGTGCTCTTCTTTCGTTCGCGAGTAAATCAGGATATCATTGATAAATACAATCATGAATTTATCGAGGTATGGTTTGCATACGCGGTTCATTAGATCCATAAAGACCGCTGGTGCGTTCGTCAGTCCGAATGGCATAACAAGAAACTCGTAATGCCCATAGCGTGTTCTGAATGCAGTCTTTGGCACGCTTTCCTCTTGGATTCCCAGCTGATGGTATCCAGACCGAAGGTCGATCTTGGAATAGTAGCTTGATCCTTGCAGTTGATCAAACAAGTCATCAATCCTCGGTAGCGGATACCGATTCTTGATTGTGAGCTTGTTCAGTTCCCTGTAATCGATACACATCCGTAGTGATCCATCCTTCTTCTTCACGAACAATACTGGAGCTCCCCAGGGTGAGAAGCTTGGCCTTATGAATCCCTTATCCAACAACTCCTGGAGTTGTGTAGATAATTCTTGCATCTCGGATGGCGCAAGTCGATAGGGTGCCTTGGCTACAGGAGCAGCTCCTGGAACCAAGTCTATACGGAATTCGACTTGTCGTTGCGGAGGTAGTCCTGGCAGATCTTCAGGGAACACATCAGGAAATTCCTTCACCACAGGAATGTCTTCGAGTTTCGGCTCCTCAGCCTTCTTGTCTATAACGTGTGCTAGGAAAGCGACACATCCTTTCCTTAAGCACTTCTGTGCCTTCATACAACTGATGATTCGTAGGGGCGTGTTTCGTCTTTCTCCATGTACGATGAGAGTTTCATCATTCGTCAGAGGGATGCGAATGATTTTCTCATGACAAATGACTTCAGCTTTGTTCTTGGACAACCAGTCCATTCCGACTACTACATCGAAGCTACCCAATTGAATAGGTAAGAGGTCGATGCTAAAATTTCGTTCACCAAGTTCTAGCGTGCAGCCTCTAACAACTTCGCCCGATTCAACAAGTTTACCATTGGCAAGTTCTATGGAATAAGGAATTTCTAATCTACTAGATTCTATTCCAAGTATGCGTTTAAATTCCACAGACATGAAACTATAATCGGCGCCAGTGTCGAATAATATGGATGCAAAGTGGTTGTTAACGAGGAACGTACCGTTGACCACATTAGGGTCCTCGCGTGCGTCTCTTGCTCCAATCACAAATGCTCGAGCCGGAGCGTTGTTTTTCTTCGGGCAGTCTTTCATGAAATGATCATTGCTTCCACAACTGAAGCATCCTTGGTTCCGTCCAGCTCCATTACCATTCCGGTTACCATTGCCATTGCGGCCTCCAATACCTTTTCCCCAGCAGTCTTCGGCACGGTGGCCTGGCTTCCCGCAGTTCTCGCATTTTCCAACGCGACAGTTTCCCACATGGTGAAAGTCACAGCGGTTACATTTGGGCAGAGTGCCCCGATATTTCTTAGCCCCAGCCTCATTTGCAGCTGCGAAGGCTTTTGCCTCCCTAGGTGGGTTAGTGTCACGCTTCTTGTTGTTCAGACCCTTGTTGTTACGAATTGCTTGATTCAGGTTTGCATGTTTCCTTTTCTTGTCACCGGACGACTCAGCATGCGTCTCGGTGTTTTCTGTTGGGTTCAGTGATAGCTTCTTCATCCGAACACAATCTTCAGAAAGGCTGACAGCCAGAGTTACAGCCTCGGTGATTGTTTGTGGTTTGGCCGACGTCACCATGCCACGAAACTCTGAGGCCAGTCCCCAAATGTAGCGTTCAACGCGCTTGAATTCGGGAGTCACCATGTAGGGAAGCACTCTTGACAGGTCATGGAACCTTCAAGTGTAACCATTGATGTCAGCACCTTCCATAGTCAAGTGCCAGAACTCCGTTTCCAGCCTTTGGAGTTCCGCACGAGAGCAGTACTTCTCTCTCATTCTTTCCCTCAGTTCCTCCCAAGTTAGGCCATAAGCGGCATCATCACCCAAAGTTTGGGCTTGCAGGTTCCACCAAGTCAGAGCTTCATCGACAAACAACCCAGTAGCAAAGGTGACTTGTTGATCCGCGGTACACTTGCTCATGCGAAAAGTAGCTTCAGTCTTCTCCGTCCAACGCACAAATGCTACTGCACCTCCTGTGCCGTCATAGTTCATCGGCTTGCAGTCGAGGAATTGCTTGAAAGTGCAGCCTTGAGCTGCGTTTCCTCCATACGAATCTCCATTCCCATTACGCCTAGCGTTGCTTGGTCCTCCACTGTCCTGGGTACGGTTCGCCTCGTAGTGGGTGATAGCAGCGGAGATCCTTTCCTCCAGTAGAGCGTTCAGCTCTTCAGCAGTTCTTGGTAGTGGGGGAGGAGGAGGTTGATCATCATTGCGAGCATTCACAGTTTTCCTGGGTGCCATGTTCTGACAGAACATAACACAACAGGGTTAGACATTTGTTTGGTATCGTCACACTAGACAGTAGTATCATATATATTCACAAGTATATATACCACATAAGTGACATCAAACAATTATTACTCTAGCAGAGTACTTAGTAGGCTTGCCCTGAGGGAATCTATACGTGACTAGGCTTGCTGTGATTTCTTGTGCACTGAATTCCATAATTATGTATGCATCCATAATTACGTAACTCCTTGCACAGTCCGCACAGTTCGTTTCATCCTCGTATTTCTTCCTTCAGATAGGCCATCGCTTTCAGGTAAGGTCACGTATACTTGTGACATTCTACTTCTAGTACATGCTAATTATCACACATAATTGCAAGTAATTTCTAGTCACTACAGGTGCTACTTCTGTGCACCCTAAGTCTCGTAGTGTCTTTTCTAGACTCTTGTGAACAGTTTCAGGTAGTGGATGTCGCGGGACGTTTTATGCAATGAAAACTCTTTGAAAAATTGTTTTCGTGAAAGGATCCTAGAGATTGTAGACTAGACTCGAGAAGGAATCCTGGTTCACTACAATCGCAGCTCTGATACCAATCTGTCACACCCCTTTCTACGGCGGAAGCACGAGGTGTGATCATGAAAGGTTCTCATTGCATACGAAGAGTAAACATGCTACATGCTCGTAAAATAACATCAAATACCGTAATTTGAAAACATAAGTTTAGCGTTTATATCGCTAGACAACATAAAACATTGTCTTAAAAGTCACAACTTTATTTAAAGATAAACAAAGCGACATCCAAGAGCATGAGTAAGACCACGCGCACATCCATCCTAGTTACCTGAAATACATGTGAGTTTTGGAAAAACGTCAACATAAAGTTGGTGTGAATTCATGCAATGATTGTTTTGAATGTTTTAAAATCTTGAATGGAAACATAGTATGTAACTTGTAGAATGTGTAAATGTTTGAATGTAACTTGTAAAATGCATCTATAACTGAGTACTATGAATGTTTGAATGTTTGAATGTATTGATAACACATATCTGTAATCTCCTTATTATGAATGTTTGACTGTGTGAGATCGCTAGTGGTTTGCAAGGCCACTAACATATGTCACGGCATAGGAAGCCACCAAACCTAGGCATTTTTGTCGACTTTGACTGAGACACAGAAGCACTCATTGGTAGAAGTAGGCCAAGAGTGGGGTTGCCTGAAACCCATTAGATCTAACCTTTTGTTCCGCGGTCTGAATGTATACGTTGATTAATGGTGCTTATGGTACCCTATTCGGGACATGATCTTGAATGTTTCACTTGAATGTTTCCCATGAATGTTTTTCCTTTGAATGTTTTTGTACTCCTCATACCATATGTAAACAATGTAACATTTGTAACATGTATTTCACCCCCGAAGTTATAAAACTAAAAATAGTTAAAAGAAAAGGGGGAGCATGAACTCACAACTTTGCGTTCCTGTGCGTCGTAAACTTCACCGGATTTGCTTACTTAACGTCGTAACCTATACGCGTTTTCTTAATGTTAGTCACTAGACTTGTATCGCACAAGTACAGTCACTCTCTTTTGTATTTGTATTGTTGTGTTAAAAATATTTCATATTTTTAACTACGTATCTTACTTATATTATTTCCTCTAAAATAAATATAAGTCTTTTGTGTTTTTGCACTTCGCACCCGAATTATGTATCTTGTATTTAGTATGTGTATTTTTATGTTTATACTCCTCACGAGTATTTAGTGTATTTTTAAGTCTTAATACGCTAGCACGTATAACACATACTATATGCACTTAGCACAAAAGTTGGTGATAAAAATATATATTTTTCCTCAAAAATATATACATACTTAATATCCATTTTTATTTTTGAAGAAGTCCTCATTTCTTGTCACCAAAAATTAGGGAAACCTTGGTAATACTTTTAAACACATTTTTAGGGGATATGTTTCTCAAAAACTCATATTTTTCTAAGTGTCAAATTTTATAAAAATTTTGACAGAGTTTCCCCTAAAAATGGAGGTTTCCCATGTTTTCAAAACATGTGTTTATTTTCTTTTAAATCGTCAACAATTTCCTCATTCAACAATAAACAATATGCAACTAGTTTAAAATAGATATAATCGCAGAAATACATGAACTTGTGGTTTTTTTTTCAAATAGGTAGTATCTTTCCTTTATTTTTAGTGGATCTTTGTATAGATCAACTTCGTTTCTTGAAAGTCCCGTTTTTAAAGAAGTTACATCTTTACAACTTCCGGTCAACATTTACAAAATAGTTATTTTGTCGAAACTTTGTATTACACAAGTGTTTACATACTCGTGTGTTTGCTAAAATCATTCTTTTTCATGTAAGACTCGGCTTTAGAAAATAGGATTTCTTGGACACTTGGTCCTTTGAAAGTACCGCTTGTAGATCCGTAGATCTACTAGTTTTAAACACTATTTCACAAGTTAAATCGCTTTTACACAAGTTCATGATTCGTGTGTGGTAGAGTTTCATCATTTAACCCTTGTTACTACCAAAACAACCCTATGTCATGATCCATGATCATGACCACCCGGGTTAAATGACGATCCGAGCTACCACAACATAGATCGGGTCCAAATAATCACATAAATCAATTGCTACAACTTTTACACAACATATGAGCTTTTAACCATCACTTTTAGTGTTTTTAGTAGACTTTTAAGCTTCAACTTGTATGTTTATGAGTTTTAACCGTTACAAATCATTTTAACCACTTCAAAATAGTTCAAGAAGGTGATTTAAGCAACTTACTACTAGCTCAAGGCTAAGGAAGATTCTAAGCGAAAAATGCGTCGATAAAAGCAAAGTAGAGAGGTCCTTCGTCTTCCGTTTGCTCCAAGGTTCCTTATACGCGATCCTTAACACTCGTATGAGCTTGGAAAGGCAAGATCAAAACTCGAAAATGATGGATGGATCTAGGGATGTTTGGCCGTGAGCTTTTAGAGGGAGAGAGAGGAGCTTGGTGTGTGTTGATTTGTGAGAAGAGAATGTTGTGCAAAGGTTGCTTCTTATAGACAAAGATGGGATTATGGTCCAAGGGTTCTAGTGTCACCTAGATACTAAACATCTTGGATTAAAATAATAAAAAGGAACCAAAGGTGTCCCCCTCTAGTTGGGGCCGGTTAGCAGGGGGGGTTCTAGTTGGATTTTAACTAGTTAGTTAGGCACATAGTTAGGTTAATATAGTTAAGTTTAGGGATTAACCCGGTTAGTTGTGTGTCGTGTGTTATGACGGGTGTTAGGGTATTCAGGGACCCTAACTAGCTCAGAAAAAGATAAATAATGTTATTAACAATATTTTCGTGTTCCGGGTATAGTCCGGTTGTTCGGTTACATACCGATTCGTTAAAGTGCTAAATTGCACCTTTTAGTGTTTAATAAGTATCTTTTTATAACACTATCGATTCCCAACACTTAGGGATATATTCTGGATAATAAAACGACATTTCTGCAAAATATTCATGTGTCTAAATGCTTAATTATTGCTGAATTTTATAGATTCTGCACTTAAAGTGCGTTTCGGGTGCTTTTTAGTGCTAAATTTTGCTTTCGCATTGCATATATATTAACCCTTGTATGTACTCTTGGGTTTTAATGCATTCTTATTGTCGGACCTACACCTAGGCTCCAATTTTATTGTCTGACTGCTTTCTGCAGTTCTGTTGACACATTGTGTCCTACCGGTGAGTTTACTAATATTTCTGACGCAACGCTCTCGTTTATGCATAAAGCAATATTTTGTAGTATACAACGCGCATGAATTCACTTGTTTAGTATGAAATCAGATATTGCTGACAATTAAGCACATAATTGCAGTCATTAAGCAATAATTAATGTGTACGGAAATTACCGGTTTGGGCCAGTTGTCACAAGATGAAGGCGAAATATCTGCATTTGTTTTCACAAGCTTCCTCTAGTTAAAATTTCGGGACGAAATTTCCTGAAGTAGGGGAGACTGTGACAACTGTTCTCTGTAATCGATGTACAATGTAAAACGATGTTGATTATCAATAAAACAATGTGCTTTGGTGTTATTATATGTGTTTTTGTATTATTATATGTGTTTTGGTGTTATTATGTGTGTAATTGTATTTGATGATTTTACGATTTGATTCGATTCCGATTTCAAGCTTTAAATCGCTTTCTGGAAGGTTATACGCAAACTGGTACGTAAACGCAGTCAGTTTAATGCAACAAACACTCCGGAATAGTGACATAGGCTTAACATACCTTAAATAACCTCCACATAACTTAGAAATAAGTTTTGGATGGTTTGGTGTGTTGAAATCAAGTTTGTTCGATCACAAGGACTAATTGTGTCAAACTGTGAAACTATATCGATTTGTATAGTAACGAACATTTTGGAACTTGATCATAAGTTAAACATACTCTAAATATCCTTTACATAGCTTAGAAATAGGCTTTGAGGGATTCGGTATGCTAAAACAAACTTTATTGGTCATTCAGGGACTAAAAGCGTCAAAAAGTACATAAGTTTGCATTTTCGAGCATATCTTACGTTCTGAATATATCCGGACATCAAAAAATTTATGTAATCATTAAAATATTTTATTTTAGTGATTGGCTTAATAAAATTTCATTCGTCGCATAATTTGGATCGTTTTTGCGTTCGTTACGACTTCCGTCGTAATTAACCGAACAACGCAACCGTACGACCAAACGAGCCGACATCCGAGATATTTTTGAGCATGTTTTGAGTTCCCTATACTTTAAATTCATTTTAGAGCCTTGAAATGAGGTTAACGGGGTTTAAACGCATCGAAAAAGGCCTTAAACATGTGCAGGGACCATTTCTGCCATTTTTTGAAACTTTGCTGAAACTGTCACCTGGTGGCGCTGCGCCACCACATCTTGCCATGGCCGTGGTGTGACGCGAGTGACCTATTTGGGCAGAAACTCCATTTTTGCACTTGAAGGTCCATTTTCAGCACTTGACTTGAAGTTTAGGGGCCATTTTGTAACATTTTCAAAACCGTTTGCTGGTTTGGGGCACCCCTAGTATCCCAAAACCATGGGCCATATGTGTACGGTGCAGATTGATGCTCGTTTATCGAGGAACGATCTTAACGGTTCTTGATTCTCTATAAATAGCAACACCCACTTCACTATCAAACCACATTTGATCTAATTTTCATTCTCTAAGTTGAAGTCTTGCACTTCATACCTGAGAATAAATTGGATCAAACCTTCTTGGACCCTTGGTAAGTCCTCTTTCGTTCTTGTTTCGTTTTTCAAGCATGAAAGTCAAACAGAGTTTGACTTTCAGCTTTGACCAGTCAATGGTCAACACAAAGTTCATTTGAACTTTGCAACGTGAGCGTAATCACGATGGTTATAGTCCCTTATGACTATACCTACTGATTACCACATTGACTAGGCGTAGTGACGAGTCGTAGTTTCGGCCAACATGCGTATTTTTGCGTATTTTGTAACCAAACTACTCTTGTGTATCAAAACCGTTTGTTTTGATACCAAAACCTGTTTTTTAACTTAACTAAACATGTTTTAGCATGTTTAGCTCGTCACTTTTAGATTAGTGCTTGTGTAGAGTCGTAAGTCAAGCGGACTAAACACCCGCTTAGACTTTCGAACTCGACCTGTTTGGTCGATCATTAGGATCCGACCAAACATGTTTAGTGACCATAGTTGCATAGGGAATAACCTTCTGAGGTTATACCTTATGGTCACTTAGGTTTAATTAGTTGTATGATAGGTAGTTTATATGCCTTAGGTAAATGACCAAAATGCCCTTTTCATGCATAATTGGTAATTAAGCATATGTAACATAAAATTTTGTCATATAACTGATTGTGCAACATATTTAAACATGTTTAGGCATATAATACTTGTCATAGGACTAGTTAGACGTCTCGAACGCGCATTTGCGCGCACGACGCGTTAAAGTAGCATAAGCTACCTTAATGGGTCGTAATGGGTCGAAAGCACATAGGTTAGGTTCCGATTTAGAATGTAGGCTTTGTTAAACCATATCACATAAGTTCCAACACTCATTTGGTTTACAAGACCTCATTATGTCCGATCTTCTGATTTAGGCGTCAATTTATTTACTAGTGATTCGATTACTAGGTGCTGCTTGATTTCTCTGGTTTACTTGAGTTTGTTGAACTTCTATTGATTGGGGATACTTTGCACTTCATGTGAGTACATAGTTCCCCTATTTTACTATTTTCAATTGTTATGGGGTGATTCATATGTATTAAAACGATTTCGATATTTAAACGATGGTTTCAAAAACGATAAAGATGGTTTATTTTAAACTAATAACGATTTCGATAATGTGAACAAACTTTATTGGACGTAGTTACATAACGAGTGACATTCATTAGCATTGATCAAGCCGACCAGTATTAGGTTATGGTACCATAGGATCTGACAAATCCCGTTATCATACTGCACCCATGGTTATGTGTGGGTTAGGTGGGTAACGACTGAATATGATTATTAACTTACCCTTTGGTGGATTGTTAATGCGAGAAGCGAGATAGTCGAGTCACGAAGGTTTGAATGTTATTAGCGAGACGACCATAAATAGTTTTCACAATTAAAACGAGGATGATTTAAACGACTTAAACGATTTGGAAATGATTTAAACGAGTTAACGATTTGGAAATGATTTGAACAAAATTAAATGAATTGGATAAACGATTGGTTTTTGGTTAAGTGTTTAGATAATTGGACGGGTGTAATATGGTGAAAACATGGTAGATACGCTGCTGGTTCTTCTTATATATAAGTGTTTTCATCATGTTACATACCGTGGCGTTATTTAGTTCACTTGGGTAAACGATTTTAAAATGATGTCACATAACGACGTTTTCGAAAGGATATAAACCATACGAGTTTTATTAACGAGTTATTACGAGATGTTTTACAATTTGGTTTACTAAAACAAATGTTTTTGGGTTAAGAATCATGGCTACGAGGTTTTATAAATTATAACCAGCTTGATTTGAGTTGGTTAATTTCGTTGCAATATTATACTCTTTTCGAAACAAGGTTTTTAATAAGGTATTGCAACATGTAAACTAGCCATGAATCCGACACCTTCATAAAACCTATGTACTCGCCAACATTTCTTTGCTGACTTTGTTTTTACATATGTTTCAGGTGATGTTGCTTGATGTTGATTGCTAGGATGCATGAGTCACATAGGATCTGGACGAGGCCTTAGTGACATGATAACAATGATAGTCGATATGTAACTTGTTTGTTTCGTGTTAAAACAATGTAAATTACTTATCGAATAAATAAAACGAAACTCTTTTTGTATCCATGGTTGTGAAACGATAATTCTGTTACGACACTCCCCGACGTTTCCGCCACGGTTTGTTGTTTTACGTGGTCGGGGTGTGACATTAAATATCCTGAATAGGATATATTCTTAGGACATATTCTCAAAATGTGTTTTCGGAATATGTTTTAGGATATTTGGTTGGAATGTTTGGGTTGGAAACTGTAGGATCGGTTTTGACACCGTACGATTGCGTAACGAACGTTCAACGTGCGGAATCCGTGAACGTGCGTGACCGAACACACAAGAACGTACTAATGACGTGATTCTATTGATTAAGATGACGTGTACAAAGCCGAGAATCACGTGAGAGAACTTTCTCTCTCTAGACTTTCTCTCTCTAAGCTTATCTCCCTAAGTCTCCGAATGAGCAAAAGTCTTAAACTCTAACACTAACTCCTCTATTTATAGGCTAAGGAATATAAGGATTTCTCCTTATTTACAAGTTTGCCACCTTGCCCTTTTTAACTAGATATTACAATAAAATGCTAGAATTCTTCTGTTTCTGCTACGGACTAGATTGACGAAGGCGATGACACATAATGCACTAACAGAATCCCCCTTAGATATTGCCGTAGTCAATCTCGTAGCATCTTGTCTTTCTCTTTCTCGAACAGAATCCCCGTGGATCTGTCTTCAACTTCCATTTCTCTCCTTCTTCTTAGACTCTTTTTCCTTCAGGCTCCCCCTTTCGTCAAGCTTCCGTGCTTTTGGGATCGACACCTGGATTTCCGAATACAAGCTCCTTCAGGATAGTTATCTGGCTCTTTGAATCCATGCTTCCTCTTGCGTTGAGCTCGTCTTCAGACTCCCCCTCAGACTTAGCTGTCGGGATCGTAGTCTGGCTTTTACAAGTTCATAAATTCAGGATCAATTCCTGGCTCTATTCTGCATATGCTCAGGATTTGAAACCTGGTTAACCTGCAAATCCTCTACCCATAACATAAGTTTCACAAATTTATAACACTTATATTTAAAAAACTTACTTGGTAGAAATCATTCATTCATCAATCTGTATAGTTACATCAAGTTCAAGTGAATGACCTTGATTAACTAATCACACAATCTTTCAAAACATTTGTATATAACATTCAAATTTTTCAACATATTCTCCCAACCCTCTAGTTCATCAAGTTTAGCACTTGGAATTTTGAAAATCAACTCTCCAACATCAGTTGTCGAAAATCTTTTTGAATTTTTCAAAACTTTATGCTAAAACACACTAAAATCTTTTTGGATTTTGAGTTTAAAGTAATGCAGTAAAGAAATATATACAAACAATATTTTTGTGAGTTTGTGTAAGAGGATCATATCAGTTTATGAGACCAATCACTAGCACCGTTAAGCTTTAATCATTTTAAGTTCTAAACAATTCACATAGATTGTCAGTATACTGGTCCACTTAAATTTTCACACAAAGTTCAACTGCTTCGAGATACGAGTTTAATGTCTTAGATACTTAAACTTAATCGCGTGTCCCACCTCAGAATATACTCCCGTATCCAGATCCCAATATTCAGTCTTACAGGTAAGTATAACACAAATGATATCTGTAAGGGGTTAATAATTTATGAAGAATCATGAGAGCTCAGGTCAGAACTACCGTTCAGCAGAGAGATCATGACTTAACTTTTTGGTGTGTCCCCTTTAGAGGATCTTTTTTACAACAGCATTGCTAAGCAATTTTATTGTCTTATCATATATGCTGAGGGTGATGCTATGTTTCAAGCATTGCGGAAAGTATTATGTTGATGCACTTTGTGTGGACGCGACTCGGCTCGGTTCGACTCGGCCTTGAAGACTTGAAGACACGAAGATCGAGACAAAGCTACAGCCAAGGGGGAGTTTGTTGGTGCTCTTGTGTCTGTACTTTGTCTGTATTTCGTCATGATACAAAACGATGTCTTATGTTAGTCTGGGTTACGTCTTAGTTTGTTACAATGTGCGTTCGATGTAAGTTTGACCAAGTCAACCATCCTCCTGGTTTGACTTGGCCAAACAGTTAGCACATTGGTTGTTAGTAGTGTGTGTCGAAGGATAGATCATCGAAGGATAGTTTATATCCTTCGATGATGAGCTCGAAAGATAGTTTCCGATAGATGGACCTCGAAGGATATCATCCTTCGAGGTACATATGGATCATTCGAGCTGTTTCTGGTCGACAGATGATCTTTCGATCAGTCTGTCTGATCCTTCGACCAGACACGCTGTGTCGGGTATAAATACCCGTGTGTTGTGTTCTCTTCCACAGTTAGACATAGACAGACACGAGAGATAAGGAAGAGGGAGACAGGAGAGCACACACACTTTGAGAGTTTATAGAACATATCTGTAAACATTGAGCTTGTAACCGGACCCTTCATTCGTATTAATACATGTGGTGTTAATCGGTGAATCTTGTGTGTTGTGTTTGTGCTTGTTCTCGTATAAATTCTCGGTTGCATGCTAGCTTGGATTCCGCACTCGCTAGTGTGTTTGATATAACAAGGATAAGGTTTTATCTCATCCTCGAGAGGGACCTACAAGTGGTATCAGAGCCTTGGCTCTTCTCCTTGTTAAAACCGAGTGTTTTCCGGGGTTTAAAGTTCATATTTTTCTGGAAATCTTTCTGTTTTTGCTTGATGTTTTGTTAAAAACCTTGTTATTTTTCATGTTTACATGTTAGTTGTTGGTTTTTGTTAAACATCTTAGCAAAATCGTTTGTTTGGAGAGTTTCGGTTCACCGAAATTCTTGTTTTTCTGGTTGGTGTTCTTGAAGTCTTCTTAGTGTTCTTCATAAAAATACACATTTGATCTTAAAAATCGGACATTGGAACTTGTTTGTGCTTTGGAAGTTGTAAACTGATTAAAATATTGGGATCATTACCCGGTTGGTGAAAGACCTGCATATTCAGACCTGCAAGATATGGTCTGAACATACTTTCTGCCGAAAGTTCTCACCAACCCGTCAACTTTTTCACCAACCCGTCACTCTTTGTCAACTGTGTCAGACAAGATCGAAAGATATCCTTCGAAGTCGAAAGTTCATCTTTCGATCAAGGGAGGTTCGATAGATAATCATCCTTCGAACCAAGGAATCTTTTCGAAACATACATCTTTCGGTCTTCTGCTCATTCTCGAAAGACTAGGATCCTTCGATTGGAGAGTCTTTCGAAGTCATCTTTCGTGTTCATCTTTCGGTCTACAGTACGTTTTCGAAGGATAAGGATCCTTCGTTGGAGAATCTTTCGAAAACATTGTTCGAAACTCAACAGTGATCTTTCGAACCCTGTTGATCTTTCGAACAGGAGTTGATCTTTCGATCCTTTGTCTGTTTGTGTCTAACAAGTTTGTGTTTCAGGTCTTTCGATTCTTGATCCTTCGGCTGGTTGTTATCCTTCGAGATATTAACATAGTTTGTGAAAATTAAATTTTAAAAGGGAGAAAACTTATTTTTCAATTTTTAAATCAATTTTCACTTAATATATTAATTATCATAAAATGGGAACAAACGGTCAGTGGGATCCAACCGCGTGGACTCAAATAACTTCGACTCCACAATCATCAGCTATGCAATCTACGCAATCTACGTCAGATTTCGACAAAACCGCATGGATGCGTGCTATTGTCCCACCTCAAGCTGCAATGATAACTGCAAATCAATGGGCTTTGGTCACAAATCAAAGCAACAGCATTCAATCTATGATGCAGAATGACAGTGAAACTGGTACAAGCACAAAACCGCCAAAGTTAAATCACATCAATGATTGGGGATGGTGGAAAGAAAGGCTGAGAACTTATGTTCAGGGACAAGGTCAAGACCTATGGATGTGCTTCTTCACAGCCTTTGAAAATGAGTTGGAAATTGCAGGATCTAATCCACAAACTTACAGCACTTTGTCTGAAGATGATAAAAAGAAGTTTGAGTTAGAAAAGAAAGCATTCATGATTCTCACACAAGCTCTTCATAAAGACATTTACCACCAGTTTGTTTACTGCACGACTACTAAAAGCTTGTGGGATATGCTCACATTACGGTGTGAAGGAAATGCTCAATCTAGAAAGATCAAGCAAGAATTACTGAAGAAAGAGTTTGAAGGATTTACGTGCTTGGAGAATGAGACTTTGGGAGAGTTATCTACAAGGTTCCATCATTTGTTGAGTGAGATGTTTGCTTTTAAAGTTACTGCCACTCCACAAGAATTGGTGAAGAGATTCGCTGATAGCTTACCAGCAAAGTGGAGCAGTTATCTTGAAATTCTCAAAGAAAATGGTGTTTTAGAAACAATCACCGTTTATGAATTAATTCAAAGATTGGAGAATAAGGATGTAGAAGAAAAGCTGAAGGCAAAAAGAACACAAACTCCTCAAAATCCAGAAATGTACTTTGGGATTGCAGGAGGTATCAGTGGAGAAAGACCAGCTTCTCAACACGCGAAGCTCCAAACAGCTTTCGTTTCTAACACCGGACCTTCAACAACAGATCAGTTTGATCCTTCAGCCTACACGATGTTTTCAAGACCGAATGTGCAACCGACAGCTCAGCAGCAACAACCGCAACAGCAAGGGTTTTATGGAAACTCTTCAAACTTTCAAGCCACTTCCAATCCTAACACAGTCAGATTAGACACTTCCAACTTCTCCAAAGTCAGTGTCGAAGTAGCCAAGGAGCATATAGAGATGTTGAATACCTTGGTTAGTGCTTATAGTGGATTGATCGCAGGTCAGATTGGGAATGTAAATCTAACCAATGAAGATTATCAGCAAGTAGATAAAGAAGAGTTTGAAATGATGGATATCAAATGGGCTCTTGCTAGTGCAATTCGAAGAGCAAAGGAGTTTATGGAAAGGACGGGGAGAACCAACTTGGATAGCAAGAAAGATACCAAGTATGGGTTCGACAAGCAAGCTGTAACGTGCTTTAACTGTGGTGAACGGGGCCATTTCAAAAGGGAATGCACAAGACCAGCTCAGCATGGAAACCAGAATCCCTTCAGAAACCAAGGCAACCAGCAGAACCAGAACAGGAACAATGAGCGTATGTTGATACCTGTCAACAACCGAACTCAAGCAGGATCATCAAATGCCAACCGGGGGCTGGTGGTTCAAATAGATGAGGGTTGTGATTGGTCACTTCAGCTTGGAGAAGGAGGAAATGGTGGAACAGCATGTTTTGCTGAAGTAGTAAAGGATTTAAAGCACGCCAGTGGTGGAGAATCTTCCACCAATGGTGTTGCATCTTCTGGAGATGAAGACAGTTCTGGTTATAGTGGAAGCTCAGATGAAGAATCCTCCACTTCAGGAAATGATCATGTGGATGAGACATCACGTGCGTCAGACGATGCAGATTTTGATGAGCTTTTGGAGGAAGCTGCAGCAGTAACTGAAAGAGGATCTAATTTGGTGGATCAAACTGCTCATTCTTCGTCTTCTATCCATTCAGCCTTTATGGCTAATGTCGACAGTTCATCAGGTTAGGTATGTGTCGATGAACCCACTGTAGTTAGCTGTGAAAATTGTGATAGTTTAAATTTTAAATATGCTGAACAGGAAAGTCAGATTGAAATCCTATCCAAACACAATCAAGAATTGATTGTAGATCTTTCTAAAGCAGCTGAAGCTAACGTGTTTTTAACCAGAAATGAAAAGGAATTTAAAACAACAATTGCGTCATTAAGACATGATGTTTCAGAATTACAAAAGGCTGTTTTGCGAAAACAACATGCTAACAATGATCTTATAGACACAATTGAAAAGCAGATGGTCGAATTGGCAACCGCTCGATGTGAATGTGAAACAATCAAGCAGAAATTGGAAAGTTATTCCAATTCCCGCTATGTATTGGATCACATTATTGATGTTCAAAAGAAAAAGGGGGATAAGAAGTGTATGGGATTCAAATCATGTCCTCCCCCAATGAATCACAATTACTCAAAATTGCCTGATGACGAGGATATGCCCCGTTTTGAACCTACTGTGCCACTCGGTCTAGATGACTTTGCAGCAGGCCTCGGGTTCACAACTGGTACATCATCCTCGGGTCAATCTGAAACTGAATCTGATTCTGAGACTGTGACAGATTCATCATGTGTTAAGGAACAGAGTCCTCCCATTGTTGAGGATGCTGATTCTTCGGATGATGAATCTGAAGTAATTGTGAAACAACAGTCTAACTCGGTTACAACAGATATTCCAATCGAGAATCACATCCTGTGTGATCCACCAGTGAAACCGAGTAAGACTGATATGTCAAAACCAATGGAGTCCCTTGTATCTAGAAGTGAAGAGAGTAACTTGGTGTACACGCTCAAAGGAGATGACAAAATTTACTCTAACAAAGATTTTCCAATTAAAAATGTAAATCAAGATTTAATTGAGCAAATTTTTTAAGGATGCACTGATAAGTTTTTGGGGAACAAAAGTGGCAAAGCTACTGTCACTCAATGTGATCCAATTCCGTGTGAACAAATTAGAAAACAGTACGGAAACCAAAAACTACAAGTTGAGCGAAAACAACAAGTCAACTCCGGAAAGGGTAAGGCACAGGGAAAGAAGGCTCAGAACAAGAATGTTCAAGCACCTAAGGTTCAACAACAATGGGTGCAAAACAAAAGAGCTCCTGTTAAGAAAAGAGAACCGAAAGTGAACTTTGTTGGATCCACGGGTTCAGACAAACTTGAAACATTTCAGGATAAATCTAACCTTGATTTTATAAAACAAGTTAGAATTTTAAAACGAAATGATCAGAATAATTACACCCAACACACCAACGGATGTGATTTAGGTCCAAGCACGTCTAGATCACAAAGTTCATTGTCTGGTTCTCAGTCTGGTCATCAACGTGTTTCTCCGAGGTTTGTAGAGCAGAGAATGTGCTTTGAGTGTGGCACAATTGGGCATATTGTAAGATACTGCCCATACCTGCAAAAGTTGAAGGCAAAAACAAGTGCTCCCCAAGAAATCAATTACCAAAAACGTTCATTTTCCCCGAAACAAGACCCACGTGTCTTGAAAGAAAGGGAAAAGAAATTAAAACAAAAGAATCAAAAGGTAACTGAAAAGGCCTTAAAGTCAGAGGTCAAAGAAGAAAAACCTGTTCAAGTAAAACCTAAAACTGTAAAACCAGTAAATGCTAAAACAATTAATGCAAATACTGGTAAAGAACAAACAGCTTGGAAACAAAAACAGGTAATTCAGTCAGGGGGAGCTCCACAGGTTCTTTTTCCTAATCATCAAGTGATTGAAATCACTTTTCTTGATGATCAAGGACGACCCAAGTCCACAAAGGCTTGGGTCCCTCTCTCCAACTAATTTTTGAGTAAGCGTGTAGGATATTCCAGGAGGAACTTTCGATAGTCGTAAGATTGTTGATAGTGGAGCATCCTTGCACAAAATAGGCAACAGAAGAAATTGATGCCTTTGATGGAGAGAAAGGAAAAAGATAAGAAGTTAAACATTCCGATGAAGGAATGATGGTGAAAGAATGTGGTTGAAAGAGATTGAAAAGCTTCGACAACATGAAAATCTTTTCAAAATGTGAATGTTCAAGGCTTTGATCGGGTCCCCGGGATAGATTCAAATCAAAATGTACGCACCTGCAGCGCGTCTGAAGTTCAACAATCTACAAGATGAATGTGCAGTGTACATTTCTTCGTGGTGTGATTGAAGAAAATGTGTTTGTTGAACAAACCAACCAGGTGTGCGGACGCCTTGGCATGGGTTGAACAACCGCACACTACTTCTGAAAGAGAAAGACAAAGATCTTCGCTGGTGCAATGTGGACGACCAGCCGGACCCAAAGGTTTCTGATCTTGTTGCTGTCAAGAGATTTCTAAGTAGCTACAAGGAATCGACTTTGAAATCCACACCGGGTGGATATCCAGTTTGGGAGAGCACTCAAATTCCTGGCAATGCACGATGCAGTTGCAGGATACGGTTTTAAATTTCTAATCTCTCCTATACTTGTCGATATTTAAGCTGCTTTGTGAAGTATTATCTCGTTCAGCACTCTTTGGCCAGACAATGCTGCCATGGTCCGCACCGCTTACCGACATGCCAACTGATTTTTCCAAAATTCGCTAAATCATTTCTGATTACAACTTAATTTTGGTAAACGGCATTGAGGTAAAACATGAGTTAACCAACATCGGAAAATCATTTTTGTAAATACCTTTGTGTTTTAAATTTATTTTAGTTTGTTGATTTTAGGGGGAGTAAATCCAAACTTTGAAAATCCAAAAACATTGAAAAATTTCAAAAACACAAAAACAATAGAAAAACAAAAATGAGTTTCCTGGCGAGAAAAAGAGAAAATGATAGTACATCAGTGGTCTGTCTAAACCTCTTTAAACCTTAAATGAAAAACGATAAGCAGCTCTATATAAGATGTATCGGTAGGCTCACAATCATTTTAAAGTGTGCAGGGTGATATAAACTTAAATCGACTGAAGATTGGGTGGGAACCATTCATTGGCATATGGTCTTAGTACCGAAATTTCGTTTGAGAGATTGCCGAGGTTCTGAGATATTCGGTCTTTATGCTGCTTATCATCTGGGTATCATGGTTGTATCTTTTACCGAAAAATAACGGGGACGCAAGTCTAGATCTTCCATGATACTATACATACGTGTACATACTGCATACGACCTCAATAAGTGATCAACAATCACATGTCCAAACAAAATAAGTGATAATATATCACAAATTCTTTCCGGGAGTCAAGTTCGTCTCTCTGCTGTACGAAAGTACTGACCTGTTCACGGACTTGCTCCTGTGCCCTCATGCATCGAAAATCAAGTTCCTCATCAATAAGTGATTATGTCACACAGGGCTTGTTTTCAATCAAAATAAGTGAGAATCTCACATCATATACGGTCAAACAGATGATAATCGGTATACTCACCGGTAAGATGAATCCTCGTGCATACCTTGATACGGGAATGTGTCGTGATGTGGATGAACACCGGTCGGTAAGTATAAATTACACCTTAACGTATCCCCTCGCCATGATTGCAAATGATAAGTTGAGCTTATGTGGACAACAATACCGATAATTGTTATAGGATGCTTATCTTAATGTTAATAAACTGAACAACAAGAGCGTTTCGGCATGACCGTACACTGATATGATTCTCTTACCCTCGAAACTCGCAAAAAGAATGTCTGTAAATATTTATTTAATGTTTCCTGTTTATGCTTCTTTGTACATATTTATTTATTGTTTTCCGTCTTTACATTGAAAAATGAAAATTCAAAAAGATTTTAGGTGTGTTTTAATTTAAACTTTATAAAATTCAAAAAGATTTTTTTTCTAGTTTATTCTTTGATTGACCGATGTTGGAACTCGAGTCTATCCTACCCAAAATCCTGATCGTAAGCTGGAAAACAATTGCATCTTCATAAACAGTCGAAGTTAACGAGTTTTGAAAGTTAAAGGATTAAAATGAATATTTTTCTAAACTTTCAAACTACTGTCGGTTGGTGTTTGATTGAGATTTGATCTCATAATGTGTCGTTAGTCTAAATGTTAACTATATTCCAAGCGGTTGTTCTCATTATGCGTTTAGCTTTCTTACATGTGCAGATGCTAAAGGCGAGGAGAACATGTTCGATGAAAAGCTTTGGAATGAAGACACGAAGTGGAGGCACTCAAAGGATAAAATGATCGAGTTGCCGCTGTTCCTTCATTAACACCTCAAGGATCTGAAGAATTGACAAGTCAAAAGATTCACGAGCATGACTCAATGGAGAGTTCAATCTAAGGGGGAGTTTGTCAACACACTTTCTACATGAAACGGGGAGTTTGTTGATACACTTTCTGCTTACGACGCGTGAAAACTTTGAAGATCCTCCGACATGAAAGACATAGAAGACGAACCATCACGAGTAGCGTCCAAGGGGGAGTTTGTTGATGCACTTTGTGTGGACGCGACTCGGCTCGGTTCGACTCGGCCTTGAAGACTTGAAGACACGAAGATCGAGACAAAGCTACAGCCAAGGGGGAGTTTGTTGGTGCTCTTGTGTCTGTACTTTGTCTGTATTTCGTCATGATACAAAACGATGTCTTATGTTAGTCTGGGTTACGTCTTAGTTTGTTACAATGTGCGTTCGATGTAAGTTTGACCAAGTCAACCATCCTCCTGGTTTGACTTGGCCAAACAGTTAGCACATTGGTTGTTAGTAGTGTGTGTCGAAGGATAGATCATCGAAGGATAGTTTATATCCTTCGATGATGAGCTCGAAAGATAGTTTCCGATAGATGGACCTCGAAGGATATCATCCTTCGAGGTACATATGGATCATTCGAGCTGTTTCTAGTCGACAGATGATCTTTCGATCAGTCTGTCTGATCCTTCGACCAGACACGCTGTGTCGGGTATAAATACCCGTGTGTTGTGTTCTCTTCCACAGTTAGACATAGACAGACACGAGAGATAAGGAAGAGGGAGACAGGAGAGCACACACACTTTGAGAGTTTATAGAACATATCTGTAAACATTGAGCTTGTAACCGGACCCTTCATTCGTATTAATACATGTGGTGTTAATCGGTGAATCTTGTGTGTTGTGTTTGTGCTTGTTCTCGTATAAATTCTCGGTTGCATGCTAGCTTGGATTCCGCACTCGCTAGTGTGTTTGATATAACAAGGATAAGGTTTTATCTCATCCTCGAGAGGGACCTACATATTATTCGAGGACTAGGTCAGAACTTCCATTCAGCAGAAGTCCTGGAATAATACCCCAGATATCACTGAGTATAACGACCTAGTATATCAGAAAAAGGAATCTTTTAAACAAGATTTCGGGGGTTACCCATATATCCGAGAGATGTTACCCACGATATAAGCAAGTTTGAAATTTAGGTTTATATCTCGTCACAATCTACTAAATGTGCAAAAACCTACTGGCATATCATCAGTGAGACCGTTTATCACTTTCTAACTTTCCATATCTTTAGCATGCTGTGATCGTCTACTGATGTACTATCATTTCCTCTTTTATACACCAAAACTCATTTTTGCTTTTTCAATGTTTTTGGCATTTTCAAATTTTCAAATTTTTTTTAAAAATTTTTCTCCCCCTAAAATCAAAATATGTTTCAATTTTGATTTTCAAGGAAAATTTGAAAACAAACTTTACAAGAAAAGTGACAAACTGATATCGAATTGCTTCAATTCGCCATCCACTTGGCATAAACAATCAGAACTCCCCCTGACAACAAACTATTTTCCCATTTAGATTTCAAAACACTTAAGTTTGTTTTAATCAAATGGTTTTTCCGGAAAGTTAGTTTTGTTTGTCTTTTTACAAACTCGGGGTTCTTTCATCACATTGTTCACCTTTATCCACTTATCGGAAAGATAAATCAAGTACAACTTAATGTCCTTGATTAGTCTTTTGTGATTCGAAATATCACAGTTACCAACCTGTGAATTTCTCAAGAAATATGCCAATTCCTGTTCCACACTTATCAACCTGGGAACTCCGGCAAGTCAGGTTTTTCATTTAAACAAATTCACCCAAGCCTGACCAGCCTTGGGTTTGACAATTTTTACCTCAATAGATGGCTCTTCTGGTTTTGACGAACCAGAATCATTGCCTGAACATGGCTTGTCTGACTTTGATGAGTCAGATTCATCGCCAGGAACTTTTTCTTTCTTAACACTCCATTCTGTCCTCAGATTTGTATCTGATGAATTCGTTTTGCTTGATTTGTCATTCTTTGAAGAGCAAGACGATTTATCAGAACTTTTATCTGTTTTTCCAGTTTTATCCAAGGACAAAATTTTCTCCAAGTATTCTCTTGCCTTCTTTCTCTTCTTCCTCAGTCTGTCTTTCTGCCCCTGTGAAAGCTTCACTTTCGGTTCATGAACTTTCTGTTCTTGAACTTTAAGTTCTTGAACTTTCTGTTCTTTAGGCTTGACATTGACTGGTTTCTTTGCCAATTTCTGAGAATCAGCCCTCGATCGTCCCTTTGATCTCATTGGGCAATCTCTGGCAATATGACCTCTGATGTGGCATTCATAGCACCTTCTTGTTTCGAATCTCTGACTTTGGCAGTTAACAGCAATGTGTCCTTGATAGCCACAAGTGTAACACACTCTGTTATCATACCTCTCACTACTTTCATACCACATACTGTCTTCATACCACACACTTAGATCAAAGCATTGATTTGCCTTGTGGTACTCATTTCTCCTCTTGTATCCTTGATTTGGCATTTGAGCATTGTGGTCAAACCTGCACCACTGGTTACCAACTTTTTGTGAGTTTTTATTTTCAGATTTTTGTGGTTTTTTATAATGATTGGATGACTGAACTGATGAGCTTTTATTTTCATTTTGAAAATTTTTCAAATTTTTAACTTTTTGTTTCTGTTCTACAATCTTCTTAACAGGTTTTTGCTTTGAGCATTCACCTATTTCAGTAGATTGCAAAACAGTATTTTGAAATTTTTCTTGTAATTCTAAAAATATTTTTCGTTTCTTTTCCTTTTCTTTTTCATCATCAGCTTTATCATCACAATCTTCAATTTTGACTTTGTCAAAATTTGTGACATTGTCACTTATTGGAACTGAATTGATCGGTTTTGGACAAACATGTGATGTAGAATTCACAAAACCTTTCAATTTACTCTCAAGCTCATTAATTTTATTCCGAGCAATTTCAGCTTCATTTTCAAGCCGAATAATTTTCTGAAGATGAGAATTTATTTCAATCTGTTTTTCAAGATTATTTTTAAAAATAACACATTTTTCATCTTCTAAAACCTTTATTTGACCTTGAAAATCTTTTTCAATCTTTAATTTTTCATTTTCAAAAACATTTTCTTTTTCTTTAAAATTTTTGTTTTCTAATGACAAACTCTCAATATTCTTCAAAAGTTTGTCATTTTCAGATTTTAGTTTTTCACAGTTCAAGCGCAACTCCAAAATCTGTTCATTATCAGCTTTCTTCTCGTCTTTCAAAGCTTTGTTTTCCAATGTCAAATTCTCCACATCTTTCAAGAGATTGACATTTTCTGCTTTGGATTTTTCGTATTTTGAGCACACAACTTCACATTTTGAAGTTTCATCTTTCTTGGATTCTTCAATCTTTGACGTTCCTGCAAGAAAAATTTTAAACATATCAGCAGGATTCAAATCTTCATTTAAAAAACAACCTCTCTTGTGATCATATTTCATCCTACTTCTTACATCAATACCATTTCTAATTCTTTTGATTATTTCAAGAATCACATCCAAACTAATGTATTTTGAACTTCTTTTTAATTCCTCTATCAACTCTTTCTTTTTCTCTTCATTCTTATCATTGTGTTTTCTAAGCTCTATGATGAAATCATAAAAATCAAATTTTGAGAACCTAGAATCCTTTTTCAATTTTCCTAAAAATTCATCCCAATCCAAAGGTAATGCATCTGCAAACTTAGATATCTTTTCAGCATTTGATATCGTTAAGTAATACATTCCCAAACCTTTATGTAAATCATCATATCGCTTATACATATCATTAAAGTTCTCATATTTCCTACACGTAAAATGTTCAAATCTTTCAACCAAAACCTCCTTTTTCTCAAAATGAGAACCACAAGTCCAATTTTTTATTCTTTCAAGATTAGCATTTTCCTTCTCGTCAAACATTTTGATCATAATTTCTTTGTTAAACAATGGCCAACAACTTAATGACCCACTTAAACCAAAGTCACGAGACTATGGGCTTCAAACAGTCAACATTAATTCACCACATGGGCCGATTGATTTTAGTGGTCAGACAAGATTGATAT
This sequence comes from Helianthus tuberosus, assembly GCA_030545235.1. NCBI lineage: Eukaryota > Viridiplantae > Streptophyta > Magnoliopsida > Asterales > Asteraceae > Helianthus > Helianthus tuberosus. Next base: position 154,753,896 of record CM060393.1, read on the forward strand.
TTTCGATAGAGAACAACAAATATACTATCACATGCACACCGACAATTTATGACTAATCCAATTAAATGATCTCACAAATGGCCGACAACAATGATGAGTGCTTCACATGCAAACTGAACTTTCAAATTAATTTCTCATGCAATTTGTGAACAATAAATGATCTGACACAATTCTTTTATAACTATTGGGCCGGTATTAATTGGACTGACAACAACTCACACTTAATTGGACCGAACAATCAAAGTAACAACACAACAACTGTTATGTGCACGTTCAAGCGAAACCAGTTCAAGCGATCAACTCAAGCGGAACCCAACTCAAGCGAAACACCCTGATTACTTTCAAGCGAACCCAGTTTTTGTCACACCCGCTCATAGCGAAAACGCGAGGTGTGATCTGTTTGGTTTTCATTGCATAAATATCGATGTACATGAACAAACTATATGAATAAAACATACTCCATTGCCATTTCCATAAGTGTTTCCAAAAGATTACAACATAAGTTTAGTGTGTCGGTTACAAACCATTAACGCAATAGTAAAGTGTTATTGTTTCATACATTAACATGAAATAAACTACTAAGGTTTAAACCGCCATATTTCCGCAAAGAGGCGGAATATAATAGTTAAACCCTCCAAAAGATGGCATGGAGTTCCGGTACTTGTTATCTTGACTGGGAAATCCGACATGGTCCTTTAATTCCCTGAAATACATGTTAAGTTTGGAAAACATCAACAAAAGTTGGTGAATTCATGCAATTTAGTTGTAAAAGATGTATTTAAAATGTAAGTTGTAGTATGTAAAGCGTCAATGAAATTGTTGATCATTAATTTTTTGCAAGGACATTAATATGTGTGACGAAAAAGGAAGCAATCCAACCCTAGACGATTTTATGTCGACTCCTATCGACTGGGACACAAACGCACTCTTCTGTATGGGTCCACGACCAAGAGTGGGGCTCGCCAAAACCCATTAGATCCAACCACTTGTACCTAGGTCCAAACTGGATTAATGGTGCTTATATGTATAACCCTAATTCGCACATGATCTAAGGTGTTTCATTCCCTAACTTTAACATACGATTGAACATGTATCTTCCCCGATAGTTGTAAAGTTGTAAAACATTTAAATGAATAGGGGACATGAACTCACAGTATCGCGTCCTGTGAATAGATGTAAATAAGATCTCACGTGCGGTCGTCCTGAATAGCGTTGCGACCTACAAATGTTCTTATTTTTGTTAGACACTTTGGTCTTTGTAAAGAACTTGAGTACAAGTCTTGTGTCTTCAATATGTGTAAGACTTGTATGTCTTTACTGTTCGTTAACTGTGTATTCGATGAATGAGTTGTTCAAATGTTATATATATTTTTTTCACCAAATATATATATATAAATGTTATCTTGTATCTTGTGAGTTGTATAGTCGGATCTAATCTGCTGAATTTCGTGTCTTATATGTATCAATTGTATGATTGTGTTCACAATAATGGTACCATTGGGCCAAGCCCATGTTTTCAAGTTATTGGGCTTAAATAGTGTTGGGCCTTAAATAGTGTTGGGCCTCAAATAGTGTTGGGCCTCAAATAGTGTTGGGCCTCAATAGTGTTGGGCCTCAATAGTGTTGGGCCTCAATAGTGTTGGGCCTCAAATAGTGTTGGGCCTCAAATAGTGTTGGGCCTCAATAGTGTTGGGCCTCAATAGTATTGGGCCTCAATAGTGTTGGGCCTCAATAGTGTTGGGCTTGAATAGTGTTGGGCTTGAATAGTGTTGGGCTTGAATAGTGTTGGGCTTGAATAGTGTTGGGCCTTGGCCCATATGTTTAGTATTTGGGCTTAGCCCATGAATTTATGTTAAGCCCATTAAGAAAAGTAAGCCCATTTGTAGAAAAATAGCCCATTAAGTATAATAAGCCCATTTGTTATAAAAATAGCCCACTAGTAAGTGTAAGCCTTTCATTTTTATAAAAACCTTTTTATAAAAATTTACTAAGTACACTTGTTAGTAAATAAAAACATACTAGTTTTTATAAGTTTATAAACATCCGAAAATTTGTTATCGATAGCATATTTATATTTCGTGTCGAAGGATCGTCTAAACGTCATAGTAACTCCCCGGATTGGTGACTCGTTTAAGGATTCGTCCGTTGTCCGTTTTGACCATAATTGGTGTCCGATTATTCGAATCGTCCGTAACTCGTTTTAAGGCGTTATTATGTGAAGTCTTGTAGGACTTTTGTTATAAAGTGCTTTGAGTTTAAATGTGACATTAGATACAAGTTTCCTACTTTGATATATGTAACTAATACATCAAGTATTACATGTCACAAAAATTGTCAAAATAACCAAATATATATTTTCTAAAAAAAAAAATATATATATATATCTTGTCTAAAATTAACCAAAAATGTTGTTACTTTATAAAATAAAGTTTTTATGAAAAATGGCCATATAACCTTTGTATTTTTATCTTAACCATGTTTCATAAACATATCATTTTCTTTTTCTTTCAAATCATCATCAATTTACTCAACTTCTTAAATAAACATATGAGACTTTTATAACATAATTTTCAAGATGATATCCAAATCATGTAGGGTTTTAACCATGATCATTTCATATGCTAACAAGTTCAAAAACCAAGTTTAATTCTAGTTTTAACAACTTTTATAAAAATCTCTAGTTGTATGTTACTTTTTATAATCTTGTAAAAGTCTTGTTTTTAAATAAAAACCCTTAATACTTTCACAAGATCAATAGTTATGATCATCCATTTAATCCTTTATGTTAAAAACCCTTTAACATAAACATGCATAATTTTTTTAGATCATATCTTAAAACATACTCTAACAATTTATCTATCTCATAATCATCACAACAAGATCAATTATGCATATCACAAGTCTTAAATCACAATATAAACCACATAAATATATCATGATTATTATGTTTGCTTCCTTGTATTTTTTTCATGTTTATTATGTATGATCTCTTGGTTATTATTAGTAATAATAACAATCATAAACTTAATATATTTGTATGAAAAAAAAAATAGATATAGAAGCTTACTTCTAGCACTAGGCTAGGGATGATCTTAGAAGATTATTAAGAACTAAGAAGATGATGATCTTGATGGTAGAACACTTTTGTATGGATGAAAACCCTTCCTTTTACTTCCAAAAGCTTTAGATCACCTTATGTTACTTGGAAATCCATATTGAACATGAAGGAGGTAATAAAAATAGATGGGTTTTTGAAGATGTTCTTGTGAAAAAGATGAAGATGATGAGAGTGTTCTTGGTGTGTAATGAAAGATGAAAGAGTAAAGTGTAGTAACTTAGTGATTAAGTGTAGAAAATTAATCACCATTCACATCCACTTGTAAATAAGAATATCTAGATATTTACCCACATAAACAAGGGGTGTGGGGCCCCTTGTTCACGGTCACAAGGTGGGGGGGGGGTCTTGTATGGTAAAAATGTGTTAGTTATTTTTTTTTAGATTTCAAATGAATATAAAGATGTAAGTATTTTGGTGTTAAGGGTTTGAAATTTTCCGAGATGTTTCTTGACTTGCAAAGACCATAAACTAGCTTTACAAGACCAAAATAATAATCACTAGTTCGCTACACGTGCCCAAATATAGTTCGGCTAGATGTATAGCGCTCGTTTCGCAAGTAGATAGTCGAAAGGTACGCTTAAGGAAATTGTAGGGAAAATTTCCCTTATGTGTATAATTGATATTCCATAATTATTTTTATATGAAATTGGTGCCTAAACATCAATTTTGCATCTTGTAATAAAAATACAATTGCTGAATTTTTGCGGAAAATTCATGAAATGGTCACTTTTAGCGCATTTCGGACAGTTTTTAGTGCTACCGGGCATTGGTAAAATATTAACCAAACTCTTGTATTCCCATATAGGGTTTAATATATAATTGATATTGGACTCTCATCCGAGTCCTAAAGATGTCATTTTAGATGTTTTCTGCAGATCCGGAGTTTTCGTCAGCACTCTAGTTCACTAGGCACTACTCTAGTTGTTTCGGTGAATTGTTTGCACTATTTCAAATGTACCCAATAAAAGTGAATCATGTGTAATAATAAACGAATATTCCATGAGTTTTCTAAGATGTATATCATGTAATCATGCAGTCCGAATATTCAAAACACATACTTGTATAATGTAAATCACCGTTTTAAATGTAAGTAAATTACCCGAAAGTGGCAGTTGTCACATTCTCCCCTTGTTATTTAGAATTTCGTCCCGAAATTCTAGCTTTGTTATTCTTTGCAGGAGTCTTCGGAAATAAGTGAGGATATTTTTCCTTCATTCGATCTTCACGTTCCCAAGTATACTCAGGTCCATGACGAGAGTTCCAACGAACTTTTACTAACTTGATACGACTTCTCCGTGTTTTATTGACCTTCCAGTCTGTGACCTCAACAGGTTTTTCAGTGAATTGGAGTTTGTCGTCAATGTGAATTTAATCCACAGGAATGGTAACAGTTACTTGTGTTGGACTCTTTTTAAGATTCGGCACATGAAACGTGTGGTGTACACTGCTAAGTTCATCTGGTAACTTCAACTTGTAGGCAACAGTGCCAATCTTTTCTAAGATTTCAAATGGTCCAATGTAACGAGGGTTAAGCTTTCCACGTTTACCGAACCTCACTACGCCTTTCCAAGGTGAGACTTTCAACAAAACTTTCTCTCCAACCTCGAAAGATGCTGGTTTTCGTTTTCCATCTGCGTAGATCTTTTGTCGATCACGAGCCGCCTTGATACGGTCTCGGATCTGAAAAATCTTATCCGTAGTATCTTGGACTAGTTCCGGACCAATTAATTGACTATCGCCTGTTTCCGCCCAACATAGCGGAGAGCGACACTTTCGACCATAAAGAGCTTCAAACGGTGCAGCTCGTATACTTGTATGGTAGCTGTTATTGTAGGAAAACTCAACTAGAGGTAGATGATTATCCCAATTGCCGCCTAAATCCATAACACATGCACGAAGCATATCTTCGAGTGTTTGGATTGTCCGTTCGCTCTGGCCGTCAGTTTGTGGATGAAAGGCCGTACTTAGATTCAATTGAGATCCAAAGGCCTGTTGAAATGATTTCCATATTCTTGAAACAAAACGACCGTCTCGGTCCGAAATGATTGAAATAGGCACTCCATGACGAGCCACTATTTCTTTGAGATAGATTTCCGCTAGTTTCTCAGTACTATCCTTCTCCCGAATCGGTAAGAAGTGTGCGGACTTTGTCAATCTATCGACGATTACCCATATCATGTCATGACCTTTCGAGGTCCTGGGTAACTTCGTAATGAAGTCCATCGATATTTGTTCCCATTTCCAAGCGGGAATCTCGGGTTGTTGTAATAAACCTGATGGTTTCTGATACTCTGCCTTGACCTTCGCGCAGGTCAAGCATTTTCCAACATAGCTAGCAATATCCTTTTTGAGGTTAGGCCACCAATAGTACTCTTTTATGTCACACCCTGGCTTTGCGGAAGCGTGGTTAATTTGGTGTGACTTCTTAATACCATAGCTTAACCATAACTAAGCTATATGAGTTAAAATCATGCAAGATCATCCGTTGATTTAAGTTTTAAAACCAGAGTACATACCATTGTTTTAGAGACTTACAACATCATAATATAAAACATTGTCTTTAACAACATAACCATTAACATGAAATAAACGCAGTTTAAGATTTGTGACTTGTCCAGGAAAGAGTCACATTTCCTAAACTGGGATGACCTTGGAACCCTTTTTGCAGCGGGAAAACATAACATACCGTGCCAGATCTTTAATTTCCTGAAATACATGTAAGTTGAAAAATCAACAATAATGTTGAGCGAGTTCATGTGTAAGTGAGTATGTAAAACACTTGTAAGTATAAAAGTTCCCTGGTATGTAGCAGTGTAAGGAAAAGAGATCACCAATGGTTTGCAAGGCCATTAGCATGTGTGAAATTCAAGTAGGAAGACTCAACCTAGCAGATTTTTGCGTCGGGTACAAAGTCACTCAAGGTCCGTTCTGTTGGTCCTCTTAGAGGTCCGTTCTGTTGGGCCTAGAGTTGGGCTCGCTACACCCAGATAGATCTACCGCTTACGTCCCTCGGTGTTTCTGCCTACCCATTCACATGATCTAAGTAGTAAACCTCCTTACGTTAACCATACCATGTAGAAAGTACTTGTAATAAAAGTAACATGTATTTCACCCCCGCAGTTAAGGAAACTGAAAACAGTTAGAGAAAAGGGGGACATGAACTCACAGTCGGTGCGTCTCTACCAAGTACTCCAAATCAGAAAGCTGCGCGACGACCTACAAGTGCTAATTCTATTAGACAGACGGCCGTGCCTTAGCTTTATAGTTTAAGTCTTTGGGAAATAGTTAGACAACTATTTCGTGTTTACATTCTGTATATACTTGGTAGTTAATCTCCTTCCCAAGGATGGGGGATTCAATACATGTGCGTTCAATTTACATCATTAAGTCTCACTTAATATATATACCTTTCCAATTCCAAAATATAAGTATTTTTCTCAAAAATATTATATTTTCATTTCACATAATTTTTCTCCAATAATGCGTTGTTAAAATATGCGTTCATAAATATTTCTGTAAGTGCGTAAGTTACGTTTTAACAATTGCGTGGTAATATACTTACCGGTGTAACTTATATATTTATGGTGAAAGCGTTCGTATTATTTTGGATTCGTTAACGTTCGTAAATATTATTTTTACTCTAAAAATAATATTTATGTATTTCACAAAATAATCATAAACAGTGTGTGAAAAATATATATATTTATCACGTTAAATTTTGTGAAAATCCCACCTCCGAATATTTAGTAAATAAAGTCATGGCGAAATTTATGTTTCGAAAACATGTCAAAAATGATTCTAACACTTGTAGTGTAAATAGTTCTAAGTGTTAGGTTTTTAGAAAAATTTCGCCAGAGTTTCCTCTGTAACTGGAGGTGGCCACGCTTTCAAGCGTATCATTTTCTTTAACAAATCAACTCAACAATTTTCTTCATTGATCAGAACAACTTTCATCACAACAACTAATCGACAAGTATGTAAATCGCATAATCGCATGAACTTGTAGTTTTTCCGAAACTATAGTGTAAATCCCCTTATATTTTGTGGATCTTTATATAAAGTAATTATGATCTCGTAAAAACCTCGTTTTTAGAGAAATCCGTCTTTACAACTTCTCGTCATCTTTTACAAAAACGGTTATTTGTCGGATCTTTTCATTTCACAAGTGTTTACACACTTGTGGTTTATAAAAATCATGCTTGTTATTGTAAGATCCATCTCTTTAAAATACATGATTTCTTTGATACGTGGTTCTTTGGAAATACCACTTGCAGATGCGTAGATCCGCTAGTTTTAAACACTATTGTACAAGCTAAAACATTTTTACACAAGTAAAACATTTTTACACAAGTTCCTGTTTCATGTGTGGTAGAGTTTCACCTTTTAACCCTTGTTACTTCTAAAATAGCTTTGTGTCATGATTCAAGAACATGACTATACCGGGTTAAACGATGATCCGAGCTACCACAACATAGATCGGGTCTAAATAATCACCACTTTCAATTACTACAACATTTACACAACATATAAGCTATTAACCACCATTTTAAGTGTTTTTAGTAGACTTTTGTGCATCATTTTGCATTTTAACGAGATTTAACCGATACAAATCCTTTTAACCACTTTAGATTAGTTCAAATACGAGTTTTAAGCATTATACCTCTAGCTCGAGGCTAGGGAAGAATCTATGCGCAAATGAGGTGGATAAAAGCCAAAGAAAGAGGTCCTTCGCGTTCCGCTTGCTCCAAGCTTCCTAATACGAGACCCTTGATGCTTGAATGATGATGGAACTTGAAGATCAAAACCGAAAATGATAGATAGGGGAGGGGGGTGTTCGGCCGTAGCTAGTATAGAGAGAAAGAGAGAGTTTGGTTGTGATGTTGTGTGTGTGAAATGATCATATGTTAATGCTTTAAACTTATAGACAAAATTTAGGGTGATTAACCATTGGTTAATATGTCTAAATGATATTAGACATGAAGTATTAAAATAATCAAATGGTACTAGTGTGTCCCCCCACATGGGGACGGTTATAAAGAGGGGGGGTACCTAGTTCAAATCCAACTAGATAGTAAGTATTAGTTAGGTTAAGTTAAGTAATTAACTCGGTTACTTGTGTATAGTATGTTAAAGCGGGTGTTAGGGTGTACGGGGACCCTAACTGGCTCAGAAAAGATAAATAGTGAAAATAGCAATATTTTCATGTTCCGGGTATAGTCCGGTTGTTTGATTGGATAATAATCCGTTAAAGTGTTAACAAAGCTTTAAAGTGTCGTTATTACTCTTTTTAGTGACACAGCTTATTCCTGACACTTTGGAAAGTGTCTAGTAATATTTTTCTCATGTTTTGGCACTTTATTAGTTAGCTAAAAGCTGAATTATTGAGTAAAGTGCTGAGTTTTGTACTTAGAGTACGTTTTAGGCACATCCAGTCATTGTAACTTATTCCTAGAGACGCAGTTCCACAACCCTTGTATCCCTACACTCACTACTAGTGTAGCAAAATATCTCAGGCTCTTATAGGCCTTGGAGGCAATGTTTGCCTGGTGCTGGCTTTATCAGCATGTTCAATAGGTTATCCGTTATTGTGCTACTGTGCTTTTTGTGCATCATGGTTGTCACTAGGGTTCAGCGTATAAATAATGTAGTGACGACAAGTAAAGTATGATGCAAGTAGGTACATGTATCAGTATTCAAGTAGCAGTTCATCAGCTAGTTCAAACAAGCACAGTAATTAAGCAGTAATTAATAATTAGTTAAGTCGTACGGATACCTGGTTTAGTGCGGGTTGTCACATTCTCCCCCCGTTAAATAAATTTCGTCCCGAAATTTAAGTTCTGCTTGTAGATGCAGGGTTCTTAGGAAAAAGGTGGGGGTATTTCTCTTTCATCTGGTCCTCACGTTCCCAGGTGTATTCAGGACCATGTCTGGCATTCCAACGAACTTTGACGAGTTTGACACTGCTCCGGCGGGTCTTGTTAACTTTCCAATCCGTGACCTCAACAGGTTCTTCAACGAAGTGGAGCGTGTCGTCAACATGAATCTCGTCGATGGGAATGGCAACGTCAACTTGAGTTGGACTTTTCTTCAGGTTGGACACATGAAATGTATCGTGAACACCATTCAGTTCAGCAGGTAGGTCCAACTTGTATGCTACTAGTCCTATTCTTTCCAGAATTCTAAAAGGACCAATGTAGCGCGGATTTAACTTACCACGCTTTCCGAAGCGTGCCACACCCTTCCAGGGTGAGACTTTCAATAACACCATTTCTCCAACTTGGAAACCCACATGTTTTCGGTTTGGATCCGCATAGGCCTTCTGTCTGTGGCGAGCTGCTTCGATGCGTTTAAGAATCTGCGCGATCTTGTCTGTCGTCTCTTGGACGATTTCGGGACCAGCGAGTTGCCTATCACCTGCGTCAGCCCAACATAGAGGTGATCGGCACTTGCGTCCGTAAAGGGCTTCGAATGGTGCGACACCAATACTGGTGTGGTAGCTGTTGTTGTATGAAAATTCGACCAAAGGTAAATGTTTATCCCAGCTACCGCCCAAATCCATAACACACGCCCTCAGCATGTCTTCCAAAGTCTGTATCGTTCGCTCGCTCTGGCCGTCAGTTTGCGGATGAAATGTAGTGCTCAGATTCAATTGTGAGCCAAAGGCTTCTTGGAAGGATTGCCATATCCTTGACACAAACCTTCCGTCTCTATCAGAGATGATTGAGAGAGGTACTCCATGGCGTGCGACAATCTCTCTCATGTATATTTCCGCAAGTTTACTAGTACTGTCTTTCTCTTTGATTGGCAGAAAGTGTGCGGACTTTGTTAGGCGGTCAACTATCACCCAAATCATATCATGGCCTCTTGGCGTTCTTGGCAATTTCGTAATGAAATCCATGGAGATTTGTTCCCATTTCCACTTGGGAATCTCAGGTTGTTGCAGAAGTCCTGAAGGCTTCTGGTATTCCGCTTTAACCTTAGCACACGTTAAATAATTGCTCACGTAAATAGCAACATCGCCTTTCATCCTAGGCCACCAATAATAATCTTTGAGATCCTGGTACATCTTATCCGATCCAGGGTGGATAGAGTACCGTGACTTGTGAGCTTTGTCAAAAATAACTTTCCTTAATCCACCAAACAGAGGAACCCAAATCCTTTTCTCGAAGCATAACGTTCCTTCCTCGTTTGGTACCAATAGCTTCTCCATGCTACGGAGATATTCTTCTTCAAGGTTTCCTTCCTTGAGAGCTTCCGTTTGCGCGGCACGAATGCGCAAGGAAAGATCGGTTTGGATAATCATTTCCAAAGCTCTAACCCTTATGGGCTTGATTTTCTCTTTAGGACTTAGGGCATCGGCGACCACGTTCGCCTTCCCTGGATGGTACTTTATCTCGCAGTCGTAATCGTTCAGCAACTCAACCCATCGTCTTTGCCTCATATTCAACTCCTTCTGTTTGAATATATGCTGTAGGCTCTTGTGATCTGTAAAGATTGTACACTTTGTACCATAAAGGTAGTGCCTCCAGATCTTTAAAGCAAAAACCACTGCGCCAAGTTCCAAATCATGTGTGGTATAGTTCTTTTCGTGCACTTTTAACTGACGCGATGCGTAAGCAATAACCTTTTGGCGTTGCATCAACACACAACCCAGTCCTTGACGCGATGCGTCGCAGTATACCACAAAATCATCAGTACCTTCTGGTAGAGCTAAAATTGGCGCGTTACAAAGCTTATCCTTCAATATCTGAAATGCTTCATCATGTTTGATTCCCCAATCAAACTTCTTATCCTTCTGCGTGAGGAGCGTCAATGGTTGAGCGATCTTTGAAAAGTTCTCAATGAACCTTCGATAATAGCCAGCCAAACCCAAGAATTGCCGAATCTCGGTTGGCGTCTTTGGCGTTTCCCAATCCTTGATCGCCTCGATCTTGGTTGGATCCACGTGGATTCCATCTCCATTTACCACGTGCCCAAGGAATTGCACCTCTCGTAGCCAAAACTCGCACTTAGAGAATTTGGCATACAGCTGTTCCTTCTTCAGCAGCTCTAGAATGGCTCTAAGATGCTGCTCGTGTTCAGCCTTCGTCTTTGAATAAATCAAAATGTCATCGATGAATACAATCACGAACTTATCCAAATACGGCTTGCAAACTCTATTCATTAGATCCATGAATACCGCAGGTGCGTTTGTTAAACCAAATGGCATAACGAGGAACTCGTAGTGTCCATAACGAGTTCTGAAAGCTGTCTTCGGGATGCTCTCTTCTTGTATCCTTAACTGATGGTATCCAGATCGAAGATCGATCTTTGAATAAAAGCTGGAACCTTGAAGTTGGTCGAACAGATCATCAATTCTTGGCAGAGGATACCTATTCTTGATCGTCAGCTTGTTCAGCTCCCGGTAGTCGATGCACATACGGAAACTACCGTCCTTCTTTTTGACAAACAGGACCGGAGCTCCCCAAGGCGAGAAGCTTGGACGGATAAATCCCTTGTCTAACAACTCTTGAAGTTGTGTCGACAATTCTTGCATCTCAGACGGAGCAAGTCTATAGGGTGCCTTAGCCACAGGCGCGGCGCCTGGAACTAAGTCAATGTGAAACTCTACTTGCCTCCGAGGTGGCAGTCCAGGTAAGTCTTCTGGGAAGACTTCTGGATACTCCCTCACGACAGGGATGTCTTCGATTCTCGGCTCAACAGCCTTCTTATCCACAATGTGTGCCAGGAAAGCAACACATCCTTTCTGCAAACACTTTCGCGCTTTCAGGCAGCTGATAATCCTCAACGGCGTCTCACGCTTCTCTCCATGAACAACAATGGTCTCACCATCATCGGTTGGGATACGAACAACCTTCTCATGACAAATTATCTCTGCTTTGTTGCCTGATAACCAATCCATTCCTACCACCACATCGAAGCTTCCCAACTGGACTGGTAGTAGATCTAGAGCGAACTCACGCTCTCCTAATTCGATCACACAACCTCTAATAATTTCATTGGTTTCTACTAACTTCCCATTGGCCAATTCGATTGAGTACGGAATATCTAACTTATTAGCGGCTAAACCAAGCATATTCTTAAACTCTAACGATACGAAGCTATAATCGGCACCAGTATCAAACAAAACGGATGCATAGCGTTGATTTACAGGGAACGTGTAACACCTGTGTCATTTCAACCATCAAAAAAATACCAAACCAATGAAATATTATATTTCATACTTGGGATTTGTAAAAAATATGTGTATCGTTTACACATATCAACTCTTGTTCAAATTCAAACCCTAAATCGCTTTCTGGAAGGTTATACGCGCACCGATGCGTAAATATAACCAGTTTAATGCAACGAACACTCTGGAATAGTGTAATAGGCTTAACATACCTTAAATAACCTATACATAACTTAGATATAAGTTTTGGAAGGTTTGGTGTGGTGAAATCAAAGTTTAATCGCTTACAGGGACTAAAGTTGACAAACTGCGAAAGTATGCCAATTTGAACTGTAACAGACATTCCGGAACATGACCATAAGTTAAACATACCATAAATATCCTTCACATAGCTTAGAAATAGGCTTTGAGGGGTTCGGTGTGCTAAAATAAACTTTTGGGTCATTCAGGGACTAAAAGTGTCAAAAAGTGCACAAGTTTGCATTTTCGCGCATAACTTACGTTCTGAATACATCCGGACATCCAAAAATTTATGTAAGCATGACTATATTATATTTTAGTGTTCGCCATAAGAAAAATCCATTCGTTTCGTCATTTGGATCGTTTTTCGCGCTTATGCGCATTCCGTCGTAATTAAGCGAACATCGCGTTCGTACGACCAAACGAACCGACATCTGAAATATTTTTGAGCACATTTTAAGTTCCCTATACTTTAACTTCATTTTAGAGCTTTGAAATGGGGTTAACGGGCCTTAAACGTGTCGAAAATGGGCTGATTGCACTACAGGGACCAAAACTGTAATTCTGCCAAACTTGTTGCCTTACGGACCTCAACACTATCAGTGTTACGGTCCGTAAGCTTATGTCTGCACATCAGAAGCTTCTAATCCAGCTGTTTGTAGCTGTTTTAACCACAACCACATGTTTGCAACTTGCTTAATCACTAAGATTAGGAGCATATGTGGCTCCATAACCTTTGTGACAAGTGTACGGCTCGGATCGTGGCACGATATTCAAGAAACGATCCTAGCGGCTCTACTTTTTCTATAAATACCCATCCACCCACAACCCCAAAACCCACAAATCTGATTAAGAAAGCTCTAAGTTGGAACCTTCGTTTCATACCTGAGCTATTTTGATCTGGGTTAGCATTCGGGGACCCTTCGTAAGTATTCTTTCGTTCTTTTCCTTATTTTTACTGCTTTTCGAGTCAGAAAGTCAAACTTTGTTTGACTTTCAGCGTTGACCAGTAATGGTCAATGCGAAGTTCGCAGGAACTTCGCAACGTGAGTGTAATCACGTTGGTTATAGTCCCTTGGGACTATGCCCACTGATTACCACGTTGTCTAGGGTCGTGGGGTAGGCGATCTAATAAATCGCCTATACCTTCGAACCCGACCCAGTTTGGTCGATCATTAGGATCCGACCAAACACAGTAGGTGACCATAGTAGGTAGGGAATAATCTTCCGAGGTTATACCCTATGGTCACATCGTTTAAGTAGTTGTATGATAGGTAGTTTATATGCCTTAGGTAAATTACCAGAATACCCTTTTCATGTATAATTGGTAATGAAGCATATGTAACCTAAACCTTTGTCACATAACTGATTATGTAATATGTTTAGGCATATAACACTTGTCATAGGGCTAGTTAGGCGGTCCGAACGCGTTTCACGCGAACGACGCGTTAAAGTAGCATAAGCTACCTAAACAGGTCGTAATGGGTCGTAGACACTTAGGTTAAGTTTCAAATAGTATGTAGGCTTTGTTAAACCATATCACACGAGTCTCCACGCTCGTTTGGTTTACAAACCCTAATACTACCCAGTCTTCCGATTTAGGTCCGGTTATTTAACATAGTTACCTATATTAGGTGCCGTTTGATTTCCGTGATCTCTAGCATTGCTTGGTGGTTATCCTAGGACTTCTGAGCATTCTCAAGTGAGTACATAGACCCCTCTTTTACTGTTTTCCAAACTGTTTTGGGGTGGAACACATGTGCCTACGTGTTACTTTCATGCTTTCCTGTTTTCACATCATATACTACTATGTTCGTTAGTACATTATAGTACATGATTTCATTACACTTCATGCTATGTATGCCCATTGTGTGCGTACTTAGTACATTGTTTTACATTACATTTCATGCTATGTATGCCCATTGTGTGCGTACTTAGTACATCGTTTTACATTACATTTCATGCTTCGTGTGCCCATTGTGTGCATTACTTAGTACATCTGATTTCATCACATGCTTATATTTTCTTGATTTCAAAGTATAATTGATTATACATGTTATTACTTATCATTTGACAAACTAAATGACTATCTATGGTTTAAACATTAATTTCTCAAAGAACATAAAATAAACTGTTGAATTGTACTTATTTTATGTTCACCAGACCGATTGTTAGTATGATATAGCGCTATAGGATTTGACACCCCATTCCTGTTGTCATGGAATGTCTGAAACCAATTTGTTGCTCCAACCAAATAGGGATTGCCTTTGTGGTATTTCTATAGTCTCAAAGGTGTATTTTGATGCACCAGGTCTGAATGAATTCTTAAATCACACTATTAAAGTATATTTTTATATACTCTCATGTGTGGTATTGTACAAAACCAACATATATTTTGTTAAACATCCAAAGCATATTTTGATATGTTATTTACAAAACCCAAACATAGTTTAATATGTTATTTATCACATCCAAAGCATATTTTGATATGTTACTTATGAAACCAAAACATAGTTTAATATGTTACTTACAAATCCAAAGTATACTTTTGATATGCTACTATAAGGTTATTCGTTTAACTTTAAATTACTTACAATACATAAACATTTCTACAATTGTTAAACAGTTTACATTGTTTGGTTTGGTTTGATTAAGTGATTAAGTAACGATGCGTGTGTAATATGATACAAACATGGTGGATACGCCGCTGGTACTTCCTATATATAAGTGTTTGTATGGTATTACATATTGTAGCGTTATTTGAATCATTTCAGTTTGAGACATAGAACATTTTATACAAGTAACATACTTTTCACAAGACATTGATTTACAAACAACATATCTTATACAAACTCATTTTTATATGGTTATTCCTTTAACCATACATTATTCACTTATCTATACATATCATCTTATCTTATCGTTTTTCAAATGATTTACAAGACAAAGCAAATTACAAGGTTCATGACTAAACATTTTCTCAAACATAAGTCATGAATTCTGTTTTCACAAAACCTATGTATCTCACAAGCATTTTTATGCTGACGTACCTATTTTCACATGTGTTTTCAGGAGATGAAGCATAGGACTTATCAAGACATACTTAGGCGGACCTGTGCCTTTGTGACATTAAAAGATGCAAGACTAGTTAATTGTGTTGTACTTCTTTGTTTATTTAGACATTGTAGCACTTTAAATCAATAAAACAAAACTTCAATTGCCATGGATTTGAGACAATTAATTCTGTTACAACACTCCCCGATGTTTCCGCCACGTTTTGTATGTTCCACGTGGTCGGGGTGTGACAGAAAAGATGGTATCAGAGCCAATGGTTATAGGGAATTAGGTTATTAGTAATTAGTAATGCTTTGACCTAGTCTATAACCTTCTTAGGACCCTAACGCGAGTTTACTTGCGTTTAGTCATAAAACAATACCGTCACCTATCCTTAGGCGACGACCACAACAAGAACATAAATTTCAAAACCGCTTTGAAAACTAATCATCTGTTCTAGGATGATTTATTACAAGGTTTTTAACCCTCTGTTATATTGTTTTGAACCCCTTTGAATTTTCAAAATCTCGTCAAGGTTTTGGGTTTTAAATAATGTGAACACGTGCAAACTGGAAGGGTGAATGCCTGTATTCTGGGTTTTCTGTCTAGGCAAGCACTTCGTATACATCTCATCAGACGCGAGACCAGTTGTGCTTACCTGGGAATTCTTGGGATGAGTGTTCACTTATAGGCGAGCATGTCTTCGCGATACATTATTTTTGACCTATTCACTTTGACTAATTACCGAGGTCGTTTGTTGCCTTGTAATAACAAACAAATGACCACTACCCTTGCTTTCATCAGATTTGTTTCATCTCATTCTTTTCGTCTAAATCTCTCACTCGTTTCCCTTCATGTTTCCTCTTTTAGAATGCCTCCTCGACGCGACAATCAGATGGCAAATGACGAACTGGCGGGAATCATCGCACAGCAAATGGCTATTGCCTTCCCAAATCTTTATGCTCAAATGATGCAAGCCATCAACAACAACAATGCCCCATGCAATTTCAAAACTTTTAACTCAGCTAAACCACTCAAATTTAGTGGTTCTGAGGGAGCAACTGGGCTTCTTCAATGGTTCGAGAGCATTGAGAATACGTTCCGTCACGTTCAGTGTCCTGAAAATCGCAAGGTCGAGTTTTCTTCAAGTGTGTTTCAGAAGAGGGCTCTCACATGGTGGAACGGAGTGATGAGAGACCGCGGTGCTGAGGTTGCATTAGCACAGACTTGGGCTGAGCTTAGGGCTCTTATGATGAAGGAGTTTTGCCCTCGTCATGAACTACGAGCTTTGGAGAGGGAGTTTGATGATTTGAAGCAAGACAGTGGTGAACATCGAGCCTATACTGACCGTTTTGAAGAATTGAGCCTGTTGTGTCCTGCTATGGTTACTCCTGTGGATAAGGCGATCGAGAAATATACAGATGGTCTTCCTGATCTAGTTCAGGATATCGTTACTGGCAGTAACCCTACTACTGTCAGACAAGCCATTGAACTGTCTGCCACTCTGACTGAATCCCACATCAGGAAGAAAAAGCTTTTTCGAAAAGGCGACCCAAGACCATCTGACAAGACTGCTCCAGCTGAGCCAAAGGAAAAACAGGATGAGGTATCCAAGAAGAAGAAACGCAAGGCCTCTCAAAACTGCGCGATAACTGCTCAAGACAAACAGGTTGCACCAAACCAACCAGCACAACCTCGCAAAAGGCAAAACTATGTTGGTACCGCACCTTTGTGCAACAAGTGCAACCGTCATCATCTAGCGCAAGAGCAGTGTCACAAATGTACCCACTGTGGGCGGTTGGGACATCTGATCAATGTTTGTCGATATGCAAATCAAGCTGCTGCAACCCCTGCTGCTGTTCAAGCACGGTTCCCTCCGGGGTCATGTTATAACTGTGGTGACCTTACTCACTACAGAAACAATTGCCCAAGGCTTGTTAACGCACCTCCAGCGCGAGGATGAGCATTTAACATCAACAAGGCAAACAGAAACAATGATGCGGCAGTGAACAACAAGTGTTTTGTTATTTCCCTTGGTTGTTATCTTTGACGTTTAAAGACAAGTCAGTTGTTATATAAATAAAAATTCGTCGTTTTTATTTTTGCAAAACTGATACGATTGTGTGACTGTTTGATACAACCTTATGATGTCAACCCAAATACAAACTACTCGTATGGTTCTGTCATTTTATGATCACTTGTGATCTCCCCAAGAACCTTAAACATTCGTTTCTTTTAAGAAACAAAGCCAAACTCTTATTGAAAATCCTTCTATCTTTTTAGATGAATCCTTGGAAATGATTAAAGTACCAAATGAAATTCAAGGATTGGATTTCTAGTGTGCTTTAAATATCCATGCCCTAAAGACAACAAATTAAAGAATCAAGTTAACTAATTATGTGCTTATGTGTTTTCTTACATGTTTTGTGATTGTATGTGATCCATCCAAATCCTCGTAGAGTCTTTTATATTTCATATGAGAGATTCATAATAGGATATCCAAAGTTACTATCTTAAATCCTTAATGGACTTCTACGTTGTAGTCAAGTCCCTTGGGTTTTAAAGTACTATTCTAAAAAAAAAAAAAAAAAAAAAAAAAAAAAAAAAAAAAACTGGACCTCTTGAATGGTCTGGTTAAACAGACTGATTTTGAAAACCTGATCAAAAATATCATGTGATGATATAAATACAAAGATCCCTTAAGTGGTCTATTTAAGGAGATCGTACGACGGTCTAGTTAAGAAGATCATGAGTTGATCTAGTTAAAAAGATCGTTCGTTGATTTAGTTAAAAAGATCCTTTGGTGATCTAGTCAAGTCGCTTCATGTTTATTCAATTGATTTTTTCCTCTATGCATTATGAGATGGACTGTGCGGACTGTGCAAGAGATTACGTAATTATGGAGGCCTACATAATTATGGAATTCAGTGCACAGAAACCACAAGAAGTTTTGTCATGTGTTAAGACCTAAAGTGACAAGAATAATGATACGGGAGAAGTCTCGGACTTTGACCGATGTCATTTATTCTCACACTTCTCAATTCTGGTCTCAATCACACACACAGTTTCAAATGATAAGTCTTCATAAGAAACGTTCTTCTGTCCGGGGTTCAAAAATTCCATGTTTTACTGCTACAAGGAATTCACTTTGAGGGTTAACAAATTCGCTAAGAATCCTAACATGGCCCAGAGTTTTACTTAAGGGTTCAATGGAACTATTAGAAGGCGAAACGGTCACAGCTGTCTTCACAAGTTTCCTCTAGAATTAAATTTCGGGATGAAATTTCCTAAAGTAGGGGAGACTGTAACACCTGTGTCATTTCAACCATCAAACAAATACCAAACCAATGAAATATTATATTTCATACTTGGGATTTGTAAAAAATATGTGTATCGTTTACACATATCAACTCTTGTTCAAATTCAAACCCTAAATCGCTTTCTGGAAGGTTATACGCGCACCGATGCGTAAATATAACCAGTTTAATGCAACGAACACTCTGGAATAGTGTAATAGGCTTAACATACCTTAAATAACCTATACATAACTTAGATATAAGTTTTGGAAGGTTTGGTGTGGTGAAATCAAAGTTTAATCGCTTACAGGGACTAAAGTTGACAAACTGCGAAAGTATGCCAATTTGAACTGTAACAGACATTCCGGAACATGACCATAAGTTAAACATACCATAAATATCCTTCACATAGCTTAGAAATAGGCTTTGAGGGGTTCGGTGTGCTAAAATAAACTTTTGGGTCATTCAGGGACTAAAAGTGTCAAAAAGTGCACAAGTTTGCATTTTCGCGCATAACTTACGTTCTGAATACATCCGGACATCCAAAAATTTATGTAAGCATGACTATATTATATTTTAGTGTTCGCCATAAGAAAAATCCATTCGTTTCGTCATTTGGATCGTTTTTCGCGCTTATGCGCATTCCGTCGTAATTAAGCGAACATCGCGTTCGTACGACCAAACGAACCGACATCCGAAATATTTTTGAGCACATTTTAAGTTCCCTATACTTTAACTTCATTTTAGAGCTTTGAAATGGGGTTAACGGGCCTTAAACGTGTCGAAAATGGGCTGATTGCACTACAGGGACCAAAACTGTAATTCTGCCAAACTTGTTGCCTTACGGACCTCAACACTATCAGTGTTACGGTCCGTAAGCTTATGTCTGCACATCAGAAGCTTCTAATCCAGCTGTTTGTAGCTGTTTTAACCACAACCACATGTTTGCAACTTGCTTAATCACTAAGATTAGGAGCATATGTGGCTCCATAACCTTTGTGACAAGTGTACGGCTCGGATCGTGGCACGATATTCAAGAAACGATCCTAGCGGCTCTACTTTTTCTATAAATACCCATCCACCCACAACCCCAAAACCCACAAATCTGATTAAGAAAGCTCTAAGTTGGAACCTTCGTTTCATACCTGAGCTATTTTGATCTGGGTTAGCATTCGGGGACCCTTCGTAAGTATTCTTTCGTTCTTTTCCTTATTTTTACTGCTTTTCGAGTCAGAAAGTCAAACTTTGTTTGACTTTCAGCGTTGACCAGTAATGGTCAATGCGAAGTTCGCAGGAACTTCGCAACGTGAGTGTAATCACGTTGGTTATAGTCCCTTGGGACTATGCCCACTGATTACCACGTTGTCTAGGGTCGTGGGGTAGGCGATCTAATAAATCGCCTATACCTTCGAACCCGACCCAGTTTGGTCGATCATTAGGATCCGACCAAACACAGTAGGTGACCATAGTAGGTAGGGAATAATCTTCCGAGGTTATACCCTATGGTCACATCGTTTAAGTAGTTGTATGATAGGTAGTTTATATGCCTTAGGTAAATTACCAGAATACCCTTTTCATGTATAATTGGTAATGAAGCATATGTAACCTAAACCTTTGTCACATAACTGATTATGTAATATGTTTAGGCATATAACACTTGTCATAGGGCTAGTTAGGCGGTCCGAACGCGTTTCACGCGAACGACGCGTTAAAGTAGCATAAGCTACCTAAACGGGTCGTAATGGGTCGTAGACACTTAGGTTAAGTTTCAAATAGTATGTAGGCTTTGTTAAACCATATCACACGAGTCTCCACGCTCGTTTGGTTTACAAACCCTAATACTACCCAGTCTTCCGATTTAGGTCCGGTTATTTAACATAGTTACCTATATTAGGTGCCGTTTGATTTCCGTGATCTCTAGCATTGCTTGGTGGTTATCCTAGGACTTCTGAGCATTCTCAAGTGAGTACATAGACCCCTCTTTTACTGTTTTCCAAACTGTTTTGGGGTGGAACACATGTGCCTACGTGTTACTTTCATGCTTTCCTGTTTTCACATCATATACTACTAT
Source organism: Helianthus tuberosus (assembly GCA_030545235.1). NCBI lineage: Eukaryota > Viridiplantae > Streptophyta > Magnoliopsida > Asterales > Asteraceae > Helianthus > Helianthus tuberosus. The sequence continues at coordinate 154,774,847 of CM060393.1, forward strand.
GTTCGTTAGTACATTATAGTACATGATTTCATTACACTTCATGCTATGTATGCCCATTGTGTGCGTACTTAGTACATTGTTTTACATTACATTTCATGCTATGTATGCCCATTGTGTGCGTACTTAGTACATCGTTTTACATTACATTTCATGCTACGTTTGCCCATTGTGTGCATTACTTAGTACATCTGATTTCATCTCATGCTTATATTTTCTTGATTTCAAAGTATAATTGATTATACATGTTATTACTTATCATTTGACAAACTAAATGACTATCTATGGTTTAAACATTAATTTCTCAAAGAACATAAAATAAACTGTTGAATTGTACTTATTTTATGTTCACCAGACCGATTGTTAGTATGATATAGCGCTATAGGATTTGACACCCCATTCCTGTTGTCATGGAATGTCTGAAACCAATTTGTTGCTCCAACCAAATAGGGATTGCCTTTGTGGTATTTCTATAGTCTCAAAGGTGTATTTTGATGCACCAGGTCTGAATGAATTCTTAAATCACACTATTAAAGTATATTTTTATATACTCTCATGTGTGGTATTGTACAAAACCAACATATATTTTGTTAAACATCCAAAGCATATTTTGATATGTTATTTACAAAACCCAAACATAGTTTAATATGTTATTTATCACATCCAAAGCATATTTTGATATGTTACTTATGAAACCAAAACATAGTTTAATATGTTACTTACAAATCCAAAGTATACTTTTGATATGCTACTATAAGGTTATTCGTTTAACTTTAAATTACTTACAATACATAAACATTTCTACAATTGTTAAACAGTTTACATTGTTTGGTTTGGTTTGATTAAGTGATTAAGTAACGATGCGTGTGTAATATGATACAAACATGGTGGATACGCCGCTGGTACTTCCTATATATAAGTGTTTGTATGGTATTACATATTGTAGCGTTATTTGAATCATTTCAGTTTGAGACATAGAACATTTTATACAAGTAACATACTTTTCACAAGACATTGATTTACAAACAACATATCTTATACAAACTCATTTTTATATGGTTATTCCTTTAACCATACATTATTCACTTATCTATACATATCATCTTATCTTATCGTTTTTCAAATGATTTACAAGACAAAGCAAATTACAAGGTTCATGACTAAACATTTTCTCAAACATAAGTCATGAATTCTGTTTTCACAAAACCTATGTATCTCACAGGCATTTTTATGCTGACGTACCTATTTTCACATGTGTTTTCAGGAGATGAAGCATAGGACTTATCAAGACATACTTAGGCGGACCTGTGCCTTAGTGACATTAAAAGATGCAAGACTAGTTAATTGTGTTGTACTTCTTTGTTTATTTAGACATTGTAGCACTTTAAATCAATAAAACAAAACTTCAATTGCCATGGATTTGAGACAATTAATTCTGTTACAACACTCCCCGATGTTTCCGCCACGTTTTGTATGTTCCACGTGGTCGGGGTGTGACAGAACGTACCAGTAACGACATTGGGGTCCTGGCGTACTTCCCTTGCTTCAAGTTGAAACACTCTTCCACGGGCTTGGTTTAAGTCTGGGTAGTTCTTCTTAAAATGCCCGATATCACCGCAGTTAAAACACCCAAGTCTCTGCCCGTTTCCACCAGCTTGTTCATTCCTCTGATTATGATTCACAGTGCCCGCTTGGTTAGCATTGTTGCCTCGATTCTCGTTACCTCCATAGTTTCCTTGTGGGCGATTTCCATTCCCACCCCGGTTGTAGCTTCTGTTTTCGAAACCTCCCTGGCCTCCCTGACCAGCAGTGGCCCAACAAGTGTCCTTCGAGTGGCCACGTTTTCCACATGCTTCGCATACTTTTGACCCGCAATGACCAGAATGGTGGCGTTGGCAGACGTTGCACTTGGGTTGGGTGCCCATGTACCCTTTTCCTTTCTTCCCTCTACCAGCTGTAACCTGAGCTGGCGTGTCTGATTCTCCTTTCTTAACTGCCACACTGGCGCCCTGCTTGAAGTTTGAGAACTTCCGTTTGTTACCTCCTGATGACTCGACGTGAGTCTCTGTCTTCTTGGTCTTGATCTCATCAAACTTGTTCAGGCGAATCGCCTCCTCAGTGAGGGCTATGCTCAGATCAATCGCCTCAGTAATAGTCGCAGGCTTGGATGAGGTCACCATGCTTATGATTTGAGGAGCTAATCCCCAAATGAAGCGCTCGATTCGCTTGTATTCTGGTGTAACCATGTCAGGAACCACTTGAGATAAGTCATGGAATCTTTGAACGTATTCTGCTACCTTTGGACCGTCCATTTTCAAGTGCCAGAACTCGGTCTCCAATCGCTAGATTTCTGCGCGGGAACAGTACTTTTTGCGCATGAGTTCCTTCAGTTCGGTCCAGGTCAGCGCGTAGGCAGCAGCTTCGCCAAGTGTCTGTACTTGTAGATTCCACCAGGATAGGGCTCCATCTAGAAACAGCCCTGAGATATAGGTGACTTGCTGATCCAGCGTGCACTTGCTCATGCGTAGACAGATTCGGTTTTCTCAGCCCAACGAACAAAGGCGACAGCACCTCCTGTGCCATCAAAGTTTACGGGCTTGCAGTCTAAGAACTGCTTGTAGGTGCATCCTGCACATACGTTATAACATACGTTTGGCATTAGCATCATTGCTAAAGGTATCTAATTAGGTCATGGTATGTCTAAAGGACTTAGTGTTACCATGAGGTGGATTATTGTTGTTGCCAGAGTTGCTTCCACTAGTCCCTCCTTGAGAGGCGGCGTATTGTGCAATGGCAGCAGCGATAATCTGCTGGAGTTCTGCCTCATTAGTAGGCATGTGTGTCTCACGTCTCGGCGGCATCTTCTAAAAGATGGTTTACGTTGGTCAGGCCATAGTGAAACGTACGTATATATAGTAATAGTAATAGCACATAACATCTCATGTTATCAATACATCACAAATATCAATCACACAACATCCCATATCATAAAGATATAAATAAGCAATCAAGCGAATCAAATATGGTGAGAATACTGCGATTGCCATATATCGAGACCACATAGTAAGTGTATCAATACATCCCTGTGTCATACAATCATCAATCAACTAGGGGCTACATCATCCCTGTCCAAAAACTATATCATGTCAGTGTCAAATACAACATCAAATACATGTCAACAAAAGTCAGGATCATAAAGTAGTCTCCAAAAATGCTGTGCAGTCCAACAATCGCCGTCTTCTCACCCTTGTCTACCCAAACAGCACTGATGAGCTCTATACAGATGTTGGTGGAGGAGGGGGAAAGTGGGTGTAAAACAAACGACGTAACTGGAGCCAGTCCTCCTCCATGGCTCGCTGGGTACGAATGATAGAAGCAACCTGCTGCTCTAGTGTAAAGAGACGGGCAGCATAATCCGGAGGTAAGGGTCGAAATGTCTGTAGAGGAGAGTGTGTCTGGCCATGGCAATGGCATGGCGGTAGCTGAGCTCTCTCAAGCTCCTGGATGCGCTGCGTGTGCGACTCGTGCTGGGCGACAAAGGACATCAAAACGTCCTCGATAGTATACCCCCTGTGGAAAGAATGGTAGGGGTCAGTAGGTGGTACAGCAGAGTCTGGTGCCCAAAGGAACGGCTCACCGTTGGGATCAAAAGGTGCCACATGAAATGGGGCAACAGAGGGTGGAACAGATGACATCTGGGGCATGAAAGGGATAGACATCGGTACATGCCCAAAAGGATGGGCTGAAGAACCCTCTCCAGTCCTCGCTGGAGGTACAAACTGAGGAACCTGAAAAGAAAAATCAACATATCGTGTAACAGGGATCTGAGGGGGAAATGGTGGAACATCCTCATCAGCAGGTATCCAACCGTGCTGTGCATGCTCATCTGGTGGATCCATGTGTGTCGCGAACAGTGCATGCTCGGGCTCTAGTGGAACGGGATCAGGTGGGGGAGCAACAAAAGGATGAACAGGTGCAATGTGCTCAACAGGATGGTCAACAGGTATATCAACAACAGGTAGGGGAACAACAAGATCAACATGATCGCCCTCTATCAAAGGAACATCTACGGGGAGATCATCACCAGGTAGGTCTGCTATAACAGGCTCAATAGGGATGTCAGCATGTACGGGATCATGCTCAAGTATGGGTTCTAGAGCGGCTGCCTGCTCAGGAGCGACGACAGGCTCGGGGTCATCAAAAGCCATCTCGAAGTCAAACTCAGGGTCGATAGGGTCTACTGGGTCAGCTGGATCCTCCATGGGCTGATCCATAGGTATAAACTCGATATCACCATCCGGGTCGTATCCCGGGGGAAAGATAGGATCAGAATCCTCTATGTCATCATGGTCAAACGTAAAACTGGGAATAGGTGCAACAGAGGATGCCTGGTCAGGATCAGAATCATGCGCAAAGTGCTGTGCGCTCAATGTGTGAGAGGGTGCGGATGCCACAGACTCGAAAGAGTCTGGGACGGGAGAATGTGCAGGCGAATCCTCAGCGGGAACGTCAGCGATCATCAGAAGATCGTCCGCAGGAAGAAGGGCCTCGCCCTGGATCTCATCCTCAAAGGGCTCATCCTCAAACAGGTCAATATTGCCATCAGCCTCGGCGTCAAGAAGAAGATCATATGCTGGATAAACGGCTAAAGGTATAGGAGCCGGAATCTCTACTAGAGGTAGGTACTCAGCGGGAGGGTCATCTACAGGCTCATCAGCACCATCGGGTAGTGCGAAAGGCTGGAAATCATCCTCGTCAGTACTGGTATAGTCAGATGTGTGCACCTCGTGCTCGGAGGATGTGGGGTCATCAGATATGATAGGTATGGGTCCAGTGGTGTCCGAAACGCCAGTACCGGCTGAATCCATGAGTCTGTAACATAAACACAAATATGCTCAAATAATCAGTCATACAATCAGATAATCACATAAGTCACCAAGTAAGATATCACATAATTCTCCTAGTCTCACTAGCCAATTTCTCCCAGTCTCTAAGACTGCTCTATCATCTACCTCGACCTCTCAGATCGAGCCTCGGTCTCCAATACCGAGCCTCAGCTTCCAAGACTGAGCCTACTCTTCCTAGTCCAACTAGCCAACTACCTCGATCTCTCAGACCGAGCCTCGGTCTCCAATACCGAGCCTCAGCTTCCAAGACTGAGCCTACTCTTCCTAGTCTCACTAGCCATCTACCTCGATCTCTCAGACCGAGCCTCGGCCTCTCAGACCGAGCCTCAGCCCTTCTAGGCTGAGCCTATAAATAATAAAATGTGCTCAACATTTGTTTGTAAAAAGTTTTGGATCTGGACTTAAGTGGTATGCAGAAAAATGTTTTCGTGAGAGCCCTAGTGATCATAGTCTAGACTCGAGAAAGAATCCTAGTTCGCTATGATCAGAGCTCTGATACCAAGCTGTCACACCCTGGCTTTGCGGAAGCGTGGTTAATTTGGTGTGACTTCTTAATACCATAGCTTAACCATAACAAAGCTATATGAGTTAAAATCATGCAAGATCATCCGTTGATTTAAGTTTTAAAACCAGAGTACATACCATTGTTTTAGAGACTTACAACATCATAATATAAAACATTGTCTTTAACAACATAACCATTAACATGAAATAAACGCAGTTTAAGATTTGTGACTTGTCCAGGAAAGAGTCACATTTCCTAAACTGGGATGACCTTGGAACCCTTTTTGCAGCGGGAAAACATAACATACCGTGCCAGATCTTTAATTTCCTGAAATACATGTAAGTTGAAAAATCAACAATAATGTTGAGCGAGTTCATGTGTAAGTGAGTAAGTAAAACACTTGTAAGTATAAAAGTTCCCTGGTATGTAGCAGTGTAAGGAAAAGAGATCACCAATGGTTTGCAAGGCCATTAGCATGTGTGAAATGCAAGTAGGAAGACTCAACCTAGCAGATTTTTGCGTCGGGTACAAAGTCACTCAAGGTCCGTTCTGTTGGTCCTCTTAGAGGTCCGTTCTGTTGGGCCTAGAGTTGGGCTCGCTACACCCAGATAGATCTACCGCTTACGTCCCTCGGTGTTTCTGCCTACCCATTCACATGATCTAAGTAGTAAACCTCCTTACGTTAACCATACCATGTAGAAAGTACTTGTAATCAAAGTAACATGTATTTCACCCCCGCAGTTAAGGAAACTGAAAACAGTTAGAGAAAAGGGGGACATGAACTCACAGTCGGTGCGTCTCTACCAAGTACTCCAAATCAGAAAGCTGCGCGACGACCTACAAGTGCTAATTCTATTAGACGGACGGCCGTGCCTTAGCTTTATAGTTTAAGTCTTTGGGAAATAGTTAGACAACTATTTCGTGTTTACATTCTGTATATACTTGGTAGTTAATCTCCTTCCCAAGGATGGGGGATTCAATACATGTGCGTTCAATTTACATCATTAAGTCTCACTTAATATATATACCTTTCCAATTCCAAAATATAAGTATTTTTCTCAAAAATATTATATTTTCATTTCACATAATTTTTCTCCAATAATACGTTGTTAAAATACGCGTTCATAAATATTTCTGTAAGTGCGTAAGTTACGTTTTAACAATTGCGTGGTAATATACTTACCGGTGTAACTTATATATTTATGGTGAAAGCGTTCGTATTATTTTGGATTCGTTAACGTTCGTAAATATTATTTTTACTCTAAAAATAATATTTATGTATTTCACAAAATAATCATAAACAGTGTGTGAAAAATATATATATTTATCACGTTAAATTTTGTGAAAATCCCACCTCCGAATATTTAGTAAATAAAGTCATGGCGAAATTTATGTTTCGAAAACATGTCAAAAATGATTCTAACACTTGTAGTGTAAATAGTTCTAAGTGTTAGGTTTTTAGAAAAATTTCGCCAGAGTTTCCTCTGTAACTGGAGGTGGCCACGCTTTCAAGCGTATCATTTTCTTTAACAAATCAACTCAACAATTTTCTTCATTGATCAGAACAACTTTCATCACAACAACTAATCGACAAGTATGTAAATCGCATAATCGCATGAACTTGTAGTTTTCCGAAACTATAGTGTAAATCCCCTTATATTTTGTGGATCTTTATATAAAGTAATTTTGATCTCGTAAAAACCTCGTTTTTAGAGAAATCCGTCTTTACAACTTCTCGTCATCTTTTACAAAAACGGTTATTTGTCGGATCTTTTCATTTCACAAGTGTTTACACACTTGTGGTTTATAAAAATCATGCTTGTTATTGTAAGATCCATCTCTTTAAAATACATGATTTCTTTGATACGTGGTTCTTTGGAAATACCACTTGCAGATGCGTAGATCCGCTAGTTTTAAACACTATTGTACAAGCTAAAACACTTTTACACAAGTAAAACATTTTTACACAAGTTCCTGTTTCATGTGTGGTAGAGTTTCACCTTTTAACCCTTGTTACTTCTAAAATAGCTTTGTGTCATGATTCAAGAACATGACTATACTGGGTTAAACGATGATCCGAGCTACCACAACATAGATCGGGTCTAAATAATCACCACTTTCAATTACTACAACATTTACACAACATATAAGCTATTAACCACCATTTTAAGTGTTTTTAGTAGACTTTTGTGCATCATTTTGCATTTTAACGAGATTTAACCGATACAAATCCTTTTAACCACTTTAGATTAGTTCAAATACGAGTTTTAAGCATTATACCTCTAGCTCGAGGCTAGGGAAGAATCTATGCGCAAATGAGGTGGATAAAAGCCAAAGAAAGAGGTCCTTCGCGTTCCGCTTGCTCCAAGCTTCCTAATACGAGACCCTTGATGCTTGAATGATGATGGAACTTGAAGATCAAAACCGAAAATGATAGATAGGGGAGGGGGGTGTTCGGCCGTAGCTAGTATAGAGAGAAAGAGAGAGTTTGGTTGTGATGTTGTGTGTGTGAAATGATCATATGTTAATGCTTTAAACTTATAGACAAAATTTAGGGTGATTAACCATTGGTTAATATGTCTAAATGATATTAGACATGAAGTATTAAAATAATCAAATGGTACTAGTGTGTCCCCCCACACGGGGACGGTTATAAAGAGGGGGGGTACCTAGTTCAAATCCAACTAGATAGTAAGTATTAGTTAGGTTAAGTTAAGTAATTAACTCGGTTACTTGTGTATAGTATGTTAAAGCGGGTGTTAGGGTGTACGGGGACCCTAACTGGCTCAGAAAAGATAAATAGTGAAAATAGCAATATTTTCATGTTACGGGTATAGTCCGGTTGTTTGATTGGATAATAATCCGTTAAAGTGTTAACAAAGCTTTAAAGTGTCGTTATTACTCTTTTTAGTGACACAGCTTATTCCTGACACTTTGGAAAGTGTCTAGTAATATTTTTCTCATGTTTTGGCACTTTATTAGTTAGCTAAAAGCTGAATTATTGAGTAAAGTGCTGAGTTTTGTACTTAGAGTATGTTTTAGGCACATCCAGTCATTGTAACTTATTCCTAGAGACGCAGTTCCACAACCCTTGTATCCCTACACTCACTACTAGTGTAGCAAAATATCTCAGGCTCTTATAGGCCTTGGAGGCAGTGTTTGCCTGATGCTGGCTTTATCAGCATGTTCAATAGGTTATCCGTTATTGTGCTACTGTGTTTTTTGTGCATCATGGTTGTCACTAGGGTTCAGCGTATAAATAATGTAGTGACGACAAGTAAAGTATGATGCAAGTAGGTACATGTATCAGTATTCAAGTAGCAGTTCATCAGCTAGTTCAAACAAGCACAGTAATTAAGCAGTAATTAATCATTAGTTAAGTCGTACGGATACCTGGTTTAGTGCGGGTTGTCACATTTTAAGTCTTGGTACATCTTATCTGATCCAGGATGGATCGAGTACTTTGACCTATGTGCTTCCTCAAAAATGAGGTCTCGGAGACCTCCAAAGAATAGAACCCAGATTCTACCCGCAAAGTACAAAGTTCCATCCTCCTTTGGTACTAACTGTTTTTCCATGCCTCGAAGTGATTCTTCTAGAATATGTTCTTCCTTGAGCGCTTCTTGTTGTGCATTTTGAATTCGTGCGGTAAGATCTGTGTGAATCGTCATCTCTAGTGCTCGCACTCTTAGTGTTTTAACTCGTTCCTTGCGGCTCAAGGCGTCTGCTACAACGTTCGCCTTGCCCGGATGGTACTTGATTTCACAATCATAGTCGTTTAATATTTCAACCCAACGTCGCTGACGCATATTTAATTCTTTTTGGTTGAATATGTGTTGTAGACTCCTATGATCTGTGAAAATAGTGCACTGGGTACCATATAAGTAATGCCGCCAAATTTTCAAAGCAAATACCACCGTGCCTAACTCTAGGTCGTGAGTGGTATAGTTCTTCTCGTGAACTTTCAATTGGCGGGACGCGTACGCGATAACCTTTTCACGTTGCATGAGTACACAACCCAAACCTTGATGCGAAGCATCACAGTATACTACAAAGTCATCGGTACCGTCAGGTAATGATAAGATTGGTGCAATGCACAACTTGTCTTTAAGAAGTTGAAATGCTACTTCTTGTTTCTCTCCCCAATCGAATTTCCTGTCTTTCTGTGTAAGAGAAGTTAGCGGTTGAGCAATCTTTGAAAAATTCTCAATGAATCTCCGATAATATCCCGCTAAGCCCAAAAATTGTCGCACTTCAGTAGGAGTCTTGGGCGCTTCCCAATTCTTAATCGATTCAATCTTCGACGGGTCTACTTGAATACCCTTCTCGTTCACTATATGCCCGAGAAATTGTACTTCACGAATCCAAAACTCATATTTGGAAAACTTCGCGTATAGTTTCTCCTTCTTGAGTAGTTCTAAGATGGTTCTCAAATGTTGTTCATGCTCGGCTGCCGATTGTGAGTATATCAAGATGTCGTCAATGAACACTATGACGAATTTGTCGAGATACGGCTTGCACACGCGGTTCATTAAATCCATGAAGACCGCCGGTGCGTTCGTTAAACCAAAAGGCATAACGAGAAACTCGTAATGACCGTAACGAGTCCGAAAAGCCGTTTTCGGTATGCTTTCTTCTTGAATCCGTAACTGATGATACCCCGATCGTAAGTCTATCTTTGAATAAAAACTCGACCCTTGAAGTTGATCGAATAAGTCGTCAATCCTCGGTAGTGGATACCGATTCTTGATGGTGAGTTTATTCAACTCTCTGTAGTCGATACACATTCTGAATGTCCCGTCCTTCTTTTTCACAAAAAGAACTGGAGCTCCCCAAGGCGAGAAACTCGGTCTGATGAATCCCTTATCCAACAACTCTTGAAGTTGTGTGGACAATTCCTGCATTTCAGAAGGTGCTAATCGATATGGAGATCTGGCTATAGGTGCAGCTCCTGGTACCAAGTCGATGTGAAATTCGACTTGTCGATAAGGCGGTAGTCCTGGCAAGTCTTCAGGAAAGACTTCAGGAAATTCTTTTACTACCGGAATATCTGTCAACTTCGGCCCATCGGCCTTCTTGTCTACAACATGCGCTAAAAAGGCAATATAACCTTTCCGTAAGTATTTCTGTGCTTTCATGCAATTGATGATCCGCAATGGGGTGTCACGCTTCTCTCCATGTATAACAAGTGTCTCTTTGTTCGGCAGTGGTAGGCGAATGATCTTCTCGTGGCAAACGACTTCGGCTCGATTGTTGGATAGCCAATCCATGCCAACCACTACGTCGAAACTACCCAATTCAACGGGTAAGAGATCGATATTGAATTTTTGTTCGCCAAGTTCTAAGGTACACTCCTTAACAACTTCTCTCGTCTCTATTAGTTTACCATTAGCCAATTCTATAGAATATGGAACATCTAGTTTACTAGGTTCCAAGCCCAGAATATTTTTAAATTCTATAGAAATAAAACTAAAATCGGCTCCGGTATCAAATAATATGGATGCGAAATGATCATTGAGGAGAAACGTACCAGTGACCACATTAGGGTCTTGGCGCGCATCCTTGGCTCCAATCACAAAAGATCGACCACGAGCCTGAATTTCTTTAGGACAGTCTTTCTTGTAGTGATCTTTGCTTCCGCATCCAAAGCATCCTTGACCACGACCATTCCCATTCCCATTCCCATTCTTGTTACCAAAACCACTTCCTGATCCAGTATTATTTCCCGTTCCCCAACATGATTCAGTACGGTGGCCAGTCTTGCCACACTTGTCACACTTGACAACCCGACAATCACCCAAGTGATGAAATTTGCATCGCTCGCACTTAGGTAAAGTACCAGTGTACTTCTTAGGACCAGTGTCGTTTGTGGCTACAAACGCCCTTGCATCCTTTTGCGAGTTATTCTGTCGCCTGTTGTTGTTGTTGTTGGGGTTATTGTTACTGTTGTTGTGATTGTTGTTACTGTTGTTGTTGTTGTTATTACCGCGGGTTCCCTTCTTGAAATTCGAGTAACTCCTCTTCCCACGGTTGGAAGACTCAACATGTGTTTCCTTCTTGTCATCACCTTTCTCAGTGAATATCTTCATCCTGACCCCGTCTTCAGTAAGACTCACGGCTATAGTCACAGCCTGAGTAATAGTCGTGGGTTTAGCTGCAGTAACCAGACTTCGAATCTTGTCAGAAAGTCCCCAGATGTAGCGTTCGATACGCTTGTATTCTGGTGTTACAAGATAAGGAATCACGTGGGACAGATCGTGAAATCTTTGCGTATATCCCGTGATATCAGCTCCGACCATGGTAAGGTTCCAAAACTCGTTCTCCAACTTCTGGAGTTCAGCACGAGAACAGTACTTATCCCTCATACGTTCCTTCAGTTCATTCCAAGTCAACGCATAAGCAGCGTTATCACCCAAAGTTTGCACTTGTAAGTTCCACCAGGTAAGGGCCTCATTGAGAAACAAGCCAGTAACGAAAGTGACTTGCTGATTAGCGGAACATCTGCTCATTCTGATAGTGGAATCCGTTTTCTCAGTCCATCTCACGTAAGCCACAGCACCGCCTGTGCCATCGTAGTTAAGTGGCTTGCAGTCCAGAAACTGCTTGAATGTGCACCCTGAAATTGGACAGCGGATTTTTGAATGAGCAACTAGTGAATCGCACGAATAGATTTAGAAGGAAATTTGATGAGTTGTAATAAATCAAATGAACGTTACCCGTAATATTTGTTCCACCTGAAGGACCGCTTTGGCCCTGGCCTCCCGATCCGCCGGTGCCACCACTTTGGTCGGCCCGGGATGCCTCATACAGTGCGATAGCTTGAGCGATTCTCTGTTCTATAAGTGCATTCAGTTCCGCCTCAGTCGTAGGCATTGGTGGAGGTGGGGGTGGATTAGTCCGTGAACGTAAGACTCTCCTGGGTGGCATGATTCTTCCAAAGGAGAAATAGGATAAAGATTAGACGTTGATTTTGTTTGTAAAAAAAAAAAATTTCATAACATTAACAGGAACATCACCACGAAACATATAATGCGAGTAAATAAGTTAACATAAACAATAAGATATGTCCAACCAGAACACTCAGATGCATTTAATAGATAACACCAAGTTTTTCATATATATATAGTCAACCGGTTACATAATCGTTTGAAAGGAAACAAAAATAGACTCGGGCTACATATCCCGGTCATACTAGTCTAGTACAACAAAAGAGATAACAAAATCTTCCTTCCAACTGTGTGATCCGCTGCATGTTGGTTGTCTTCAAAACTTGGTGGAGCATCAATATGTACACAAAACGGCTATAAATACCCGTCCCAAAAGTATAATACCTGTAAACATAGTCTATGGTGGGGGAAAAACGGGTGGTGGAATCGGGAACAACAACCTGTGAACATCAGAAACCCTACCCTCCAAATCTAGAACCAAACGGTTCAGGAATACAATCTGCTGCTCGAGCGTCAGAACACGAGCAGGTAAATCAACTGGCGGTAGATCCACTGGTGGCATCTGAGGTGGTAGTGGGGGTAATGGTGGTGACCCTGGTGGTGGTGGTGGAGTATGGGGTGGTGAATGGGCTGGTGGTGGTGGAGCCAGAAGTACCAAACCAAGCACGTGAGTAAGCTCATCCTCGAGTTCACTAACTCGACGGATAATAAAATCTATCTGATGCTCGAGTGTGAGCACACGAGCCGGAAACTCGGTAGTAGCAACTAGGTAATGCAATGGGTGGTATGGGTCTGTGATGGGCATATCATGTGGGTATAGGTCCATGTCCCCGGGTGGTATATGGGCATGTCCAGAGGGTCCTGCCTCGTCAGTATGGTCTATATGTGGTAGAATGGGGGCAATATGATCATGTGCAGGGACAACTGGCTCATCAGGTAGGACATCATCCAACTCAACGTCTGCATTGCGCTGTAGGCCAATGGCCTGCAGTGCGGATGAAGTAACAGATGCATAAGAAGAAGCATCTGAATCGGTATCGGAGTCAGAAGAAATGACAATAACCGGGACTACCGGTGCAGCGACCTCTAAAATAACTAATTCATGAACATCCCCGTCTCCCAACTCATCACCAAAATGCTCAACAGGAATCACAGGAACAACGGCGTCATCATCCTCGTCGAGATCATCAATAAAGGGCATAATAGCAAGAGGAAGGATATCCCATGGTATAACCTCGACCACATGTTCACCCTCCGGGTGACCCATGATAACTAACTCGTTAAGTAGAGGGGGCATATATAGCACATCATCATCAATAATGTCTCCTAACCCGTCTGTGTCGATAATGTCATCAACAATTGCGAACGGCTGAAAGTCATCCAGATCATCGTCAGATGCCGACTCGCTGTCGGACGTAATAACCTGGACTGCCGGTACATACTCTTCGGAGGAGGATAGCTCCATCGGGTCTACGTCGTCGTATATGTTGCTTCCTTCAGAGGAAGACATGATATCCTGAGAAATAAGTTGTTCGACACGTATGAGCATTTGTTATTTTACATATATACACGAAATGTATTTTTCACATAGAGTTCATTTTAAGTTATCCTACTTGAGTTGTGCGGATTAACTTAAAGTTGCATGTCTACCATTTAGATGACTAAGACACTAATGTCCTTGCTTGATTTGTTTGAGATGAATTCTTGTTGAAAGTGGACCATGAAAAATGTTTATGCAAATGAAAACATTTGTTTGTATTTAAATGGTTTTTGTGAGAGATCCCTAGTGATTGTAGACTTAGACTCGATAAAGAATCCTGGTTCACTACAATCGATGCTCTGATACCAAACTGTCACACCCGCTCGTAGCGGAAACACGAGGTGTGATCTGTATGGTTTTCATTGCATAAATATCGATGTACATGAACAAACTATATGAATAAAACATACTCCATTGCCATTTCCATAAGTGTTTCCAAAAGATTACAACATAAGTTTAGTGTGTCGGTTACAAACCATTAACGCAATAGTAAAGTGTTATTGTTTCATACATTAACATGAAATAAACTACTAAGGTTTAAACCGTCATATTTCCGCAAAGAGGCGGAATATAATAGTTAAACCCTCCAAAAGATGGCATGGAGTTCCGGTACTTGTTATCTTGACTGGGAAATCCGACATGGTCCTTTAATTCCCTGAAATACATGTTAAGTTTGGAAAACATCAACAAAAGTTGGTGAATTCATGCAATTTAGTTGTAAAAGATGTATTTAAAATGTAAGTTGTAGTATGTAAAGCGTCAATGAAATCGTTGATCATTAATGTTTTGCAAGGACATTAATATGTGTGACGAAAAAGGAAGCAATCCAACCCTAGACGATTTTATGTCGACTCCTATCGACTGGGACACAAACACACTCTTCTGTATGGGTCCACGACCAAGAGTGGGGCTCGCCAAAACCCATTAGATCCAACCACTTGTACCTAGGTCCAAACTGGATTAATGGTGCTTATATGTATAACCCTAATTCGCACATGATCTAAGGTGTTTCATTCCCTAACTTTAACATACGATTGAACATGTATCTGCCCCGATAGTTGTAAAGTTGTAAAACATTTAAATGAATAGGGGACATGAACTCACAGTATCGCGTCTTGTGAATAGATGTAAATAAGATCTCACGTGCGGTCGTCCTGAATAGCGTTGCGACCTACAAATGTTCTTATTTTTGTTAGACACTTTGGTCTTTGTAAAGAACTTGAGTACAAGTCTTGTGTCTTCAATATGTGTAAGACTTGTATGTCTTTACTGTTCATTAACTGTGTATTCGATGAATGAGTTGTTCAAATGTTATATATATATTTTTCACCAAATATATATATATATAAATGTTATCTTGTATCTTGTGAGTTGTATAGTCGGATCTAATCCGCTGAATTTCGTGTCTTATATGTATCAATTGTATGATTGTGTTCACAATAATGGTACCATTGGGCCAAGCCCATGTTTTCAAGTTATTGGGCTTAAATAGTGCTGGGCCTTAAATAGTGTTGGGCCTCAAATAGTGTTGGGCCTCAAATAGTGTTGGGCCTCAATAGTGTTGGGCCTCAAATAGTGTTGGGCCTCAAATAGTGTTGGGCCTCAAATAGTGTTGGGCCTCAATAGTGTTGGGCTTGAATAGTGTTGGGCTTGAATAGTATTGGGCTTAAATAGTGTTGGGCTTGAATAGTGTTGGGCTTGAATAGTGTTGGGCTTGAATAGTGTTGGGCCTTGGCCCATATGTTTAGTATTTGGGCTTAGCCCATGAATTTATGTTAAGCCCATTAAGAAAAGTAAGCCCATTTGTAGAAAAATAGCCCATTAAGTATAATAAGCCCATTTGTTATAAAAATAGCCCACTAGTAAGTGTAAGCCTTTCATTTTTATAAAAACCTTTTTATAAAAATTTACTAAGTACACTTGTTAGTAAATAAAAACATACTAGTTTTTATAAGTTTATAAACATCCGAAAATTTGTTATCGATAGCATATTTATATTTCGTGTCGAAGGATCGTCTAAACGTCATAGTAACTCCCCGGATTGGTGACTCGTTTAAGGATTCGTCCGTTGTCCGTTTTGACCATAATTGGTGTCCGATTATTCGAATCGTCCGTAACTCGTTTTAAGGCGTTATTATGTGAAGTCTTGTAGGACTTTTGTTATAAAGTGCTTTGAGTTTAAATGTGACATTAGATACAAGTTTCCTACTTTGATATATGTAACTAATACATCAAGTATTACATGTCACAAAAATTGTCAAAATAACCAAATATATATTTTCTAAAAATATATATATATATATATATATATATATCTTATCTAAAATTAACCAAAAATGTTGTTACTTTATAAAATAAAGTTTTTATGAAAAATGGCCATATAACCTTTGTATTTTTATCTTAACCATGTTTCATAAACATATCATTTTCTTTTTCGTTCAAATCATCATCAATTTACTCAACTTCTTAACTAAACATATGAGACTTTTATAACATAATTTTCAAGATGATATCCAAATCATGTAGGGTTTTAACCATGATCATTTCATATGCTAACAAGTTCAAAAACCAAGTTTAATTCTAGTTTTAACAACTTTTATAAAAATCTCTAGTTGTATGTTACTTTTTATAATCTTGTAAAAGTCTTGTTTTTAAATAAAAACCCTTAATACTTTCACAAGATCAATAGTTATGATCATCCATTTAATCCTTTATGTTAAAAACCCTTTAACATAAACATGCATAATTTTTTTAGATCATATCTTAAAACATACTCTAACAATTTATCTATCTCATAATCATCACAACAAGATCAATTATGCATATCACAAGTCTTAAATCACAATATAAACCACATAAATATATCATGATTATTATGTTTGCTTCCTTGTATTTTTTTCATGTTTATTATGTATGATCTCTTGGTTATTATTAGTAATAATAACAATCATAAACTAAATATATTTGTATGAAAAAAAAATAGATATAGAAGCTTACTTCTAGCACTAGGCTAGGGATGATCTTAGAAGATTATTAAGAACTAAGAAGATGATGATCTTGATGGTAGAACACTTTTGTATGGATGAAAACCCTTCCTTTTACTTCCAAAAGCTTTAGATCACCTTATGTTACTTGGAAATCCATATTGATCATGAAGGAGGTAATAAAAATAGATGGGTTTTTGAAGATGTTCTTGTGAAAAAGATGAAGATGATGAGAGTGTTCTTGGTGTGTAATGAAAGATGAAAGAGTAAAGTGTAGTAACTTAGTGATTAAGTGTAGAAAATTAATCACCATTCACATCCACTTGTAAATAAGAATATCTAGATATTTACCCACATAAACAAGGGGTGTGGGGCCCCTTGTTCATGGTCACAAGGTGGGGGGGGGGGGGGGGTCTTGTATGGTAAAAATGTGTTAGTTATTTTTTTTAGATTTCAAATGAATATAAAGATGTAAGTATTTTGGTGTTAAGGGTTTGAAATTTTCCGAGATGTTTCTTGACTTGCAAAGACCATAAACTAGCTTTACAAGACCAAAATAATAATCACTAGTTCGCTACATGTGCCCAAATATAGTTCGGCTAGATGTATAGCGCTCGTTTCGCAAGTAGATAGTCGAAAGGTACGCTTAAGGAAATTGTAGGGAAAATTTCCCTTATGTGTATAATTGATATTCCATAATTATTTTTATATGAAATTGGTGCCTAAACATCAATTTTGCATCTTGTAATAAAAATACAATTGCTGAATTTTTGCGGAAAATTCATGAAATGGTCACTTTTAGCGCATTTCGGACAGTTTTTAGTGCTACCGGGCATTGGTAAAATATTAACCAAACTCTTGTATTCCCATATAGGGTTTAATATATAATTGATATTGGACTCTCATCCGAGTCCTAAAGATGTCATTTTAGATGTTTTCTGCAGATCCGGAGTTTTCGTCAGCACTCTAGTTCACTAGGCACTACTCTAGTTGTTTCGGTGAATTGTTTGCACTATTTCAAATGTACCCAATAAAAGTGAATCATGTGTAATAATAAACGAATATTCCATGAGTTTTCTAAGATGTATATCATGTAATCATGCAGTCCGAATATTCAAAACACATACTTGTATAATGTAAATCACCGTTTTAAATGTAAGTAAATTACCCGAAAGTGGCAGTTGTCACAGTTTTAAAGTACTTTTTCAAGCGAAACCAACAGATATTTCAAGCGAAACCTGATTATATGTACTTTTCAAGCGAAACCATTCATTACTTTCAAGCGAAACCTGGCTGTTTGATACAAAATCGGATCTAAAACTTTCGATTTCTCCTAATCGGCTAGGAGTTTGAATCTGAAATTTGGTAGGGTTGTAAATCAAGTGTTTTCGCACAACATATCAAAAAATCATGAATTTTTTACTGTAAAATCCTATTCAATTTGACGAAAAACCGTTAAAAACGTGAAAAATGAGTATATGATGAAGAAATAGATGAAACTCAGGTCTGAAATCGATGTAATCTTGTACGAATCTATGTGTTTGATCAGCGCAATCGAGCTCCTGCTCTGATACCACTTGTAGGATCGGTTTTGACACCGTACGATTGCGTAACGAACGTTCAACGTGCGAAATCCGTGAACGTGCGTGACCGAACACACGAGAACGTACTAATGACGTGATTCTATTGATTAATATGACGTGTACAAAGCCGAGAATCACGTGAGAGAACTTTCTCTCTCTAGACTTTCTCTCTCTAAGCTTATCTCCCTAAGTCTCCAAATGAGCAAAAGTCTTAAACTCTAACACTAACTCCTCTATTTATAGGCTACGGAATATAAGGATTTCTCCTTATTTACAAGTTTGCCACCTTGCCCTTTTTAACTAGATATTACAATAAAATGCTAGAATTCTTATGTTTCTGCTACGGACTAGATTGACGAAGGCGATAGACACATAATGCACTAACAGAAACTAATACTATGGTCAAACAAGTAAAATAAACTATCCTTTTTTCTTTAAAAGCTTTATCTGAATTGTTTGAATTTTGAAAAACCCAGTTAGACGAAAGTCTTTGTAGGATATCGTTGAATATACTGATCAGGATATTTTCACAGGAGGCTCCACAGGATTACCACCAAGATCTTTCAGCTTCATCTCCCAAGCCTTGATATTCCACGAAGGGCATTCAACGCCCAAAGCCATAGCCTCATAAGCCATTTTCAGCCTGGCCTGGAGGAGGGAGATGACAACTGAATTCTTGAGGCTCTCCCGGTACGAAGCCATATCTTTCTCGTGTTGAACTTGGGCAGCATCAGACTTAGCTTGGGCCTCCTGGTTGATCTTCTGGATGGCAGACTGGTGCTCTTGGGTCATTGCCTTGTACTTAGCTTTATAGTGTTCTGATTTGGCGATGGCAATTGCTGCTTGATCTGCAATGGTGGCTTCGGCCTTCTTCAGCTTGCTCTCTAGCATGGTGTTTAGGCCACATACGTCTTCATAGAGGAATACCAGGCGTTCGAGACCCTGCAAAATAAGGAAACAAGTATTGACATTAATTAACTTTTATAACCAGCATATGGTGCAGGATATAGGTCCAGGATACTAACCTGGTTGGGGAAGCCAGTCATGAATTTGCTGGATTCCGTAAACCCATGGTTCTCAAATGGGAATACTTGGGGTGTAGCAGGATGGTCTACTTCCTTCCTCTTTCGGGAGCTGGAGGCCCGGGTCCTGGATGCTGGGGGAGCTTTGGGAACGGTGGTAGTCTTCGAACTGGTAGGCTTTGGAGTATCAGCTGGCTTTGGATTGGATTCTTGCGTGACAGGTGCAAGGCTGGAATAACTGTCCAGCTCGTCGAGTTGGAAGCCTTCGAGGTTGATGCCCGGCACTATAGAAATGTTTAATTCTTAACACTAATACTCTATAATCAATCTAATCGTATGCTTACCAGACATCTTTGAACTTGATTTTTGACTTGAGCTTGCGAGAAACAGGGAGAAGGTTCTTTCACTGGCAGGAAGTCGATAAATCTCTTTGATCCTGGGCTCCGATTCTGCGCTTGGGGGTGCTAGGTCTTTGAAATTCGCTGCACAAAATATCAGGATATCAGTCAAGGATGTAGTTTAAGGATATATTTGGGGATATTCCTAAAACCCTAAATCCTACCCTTGGTTAACCATCTAACTGGCAGGTCAAAACCCTTGTCAATAGAGTCCTTTTTAACGAAAAAGAACTTTCATTGCCACTGATCTTCATTCTTAGTGGCCTTGAGAATTAGGGGGTTCTTGGAAGTGGAGAACAAAAGAAAGCGGCTGTTGCCATGGGATCTCAGTCGATATGCTATGGGAAGGTCTTCGATGCATAGGTCAAGGCAATGACGAGACTTAATTTGGTTTAACACCATTAAAACTCACCACACCATTGGCATAGTTTGTGCATAACTGAGGCCGGTAAGCTCGAAGAAACGAGAGATGAAGGGTGGAAATGGATACCGGAGTCCCAAGGAAAAGGGATAGGCGAAAAAGCAGACCCACTCGTTTGATGCCGCGTCTGATCAGACTTCCCGATCGAAAGGGCGAATAACCACTCCGGCAGGAAAGGCGCCGGAATCCTTCAAAGCGGCGATGTCGGCATTATTGAAAGAGAATATCTCTTTTTCTGGTTCTCGGATGAGGTTTTGACTCATGAGGGTTGGGACCGGCTCGTTTGACCGTGATCTTGTTCGAGATGCCATGAGAGGTATCGACCAAGAAACAAGAAATTCAAGAAAAGAAAAACAGAGAAGAGAAAGAGGAAGTACCTGTAAAATGGCTTGGAAAGTGATGATCATGATGATGAATAGATCAGCTAAATAAGGGGCTGGGTATAGGGGGTAAAGAGTAAATATCGCATTGGAAGTTGCACCAAGTCATGTCAAGCGTCGTTTCGGTTTAATAACCTCGATTTGAGGGATAAGATTTAAAATATATCCGTTGGAATTGGTATACCAACAGATATATTTTGGGGATAATTGTTATGGGCGATTTTCTGCTCATATATCATGGTTAATATACTTACTATGTTTCTTTTGTTTGTGGCCAGGATGCTGGATCAGGATATTGGTAACATCCTGATGTGATATCCTGGTAGTAACCAATTAACCCACGTGCAGGTTATTGTAACCAGTCTCCAACGGTTAGGTGGACTTCTTCTCCTCAAGACTCGGGCAAATCAGTTATATTACGAACGTTGAAGCCGGAAGACGTCGACTACAACGTCCACATATGGAATATTCGCCGGATCCCGGAATAGTAGGATAGTTAGTTGCTTTCTTTTTACTATAAAAGTGGATTGATCGGATCAGATTAGGGACACAATTTTTCGCAGACTCTTCCTCTCTACTTGCAAACACTCACAACGCACTAACACTTGTACTCGAGCTGCATTGTAACACTTAGTTGATCCGCATCATATCCTGCACTGTATCCTGATATTTGAAGCAATAAGAAGAACAAGGCAGCTGCGATTGTCAGCTCCCGAGGTTTTATGCCGTCGATTTAGATTGATCAAGGGCTTTCCTCGTATATCTCGTGTCACCCTTTACATTCCTGCTCATTGTTTGATCATAGATATAGCTCAATATCCTGAGCTATATCCTGAACCTGTTTTTGTAAACAACTTAACTAGCATATTTTCAACACACGTTTTTAGCACACTACCTCACTTAACTAATTTGATCACTTAATTGCTTCGGTAATTTTTGACCAAAACAGGGGTCACTTCGAACACCAACTCCCTTACCACTTCACCACAAGCTCAATGACATCAATTAATCATTAATTTCCATTAGTGATTAGAAATTTAATTTTCTAAATCGTAAGCTTTTCATATTTGCACTTTTTATATATAAATTAACCACTTGACTCATTTTCAATTGAATCTCATAAAAAACCCCTAATCTACTAAAAAATGTAAGGATATTAATATAAAAATATGTTTAATTTAGACCACATAACAAATGAGATCACCTGCATGTTTTCTTCTTTCCCAAGTCGTGATGCCCAAGTCTTTAATTGCAAATCCAGATGTTTATTGCAATGTTTAGTATCCTAATTTACCCTAAATAAGTCTAAACACTAATATACACCCATAAAACGTCCCAATATATTTTTAATTTACCTTTTTTTTGAACGGCTAACAAAATCAATCCTGAGCACTCCCGGGACACCCACTGGACAAAACGGAGTACTCCGAGAGTAACCCGAGTCCACCACCAATTCCAGGGAAAATCCGGTAACTCACCCGTCCGTAGACACGATAGTAAAATTTCCGATAAAACTTGTTAGGCTCAAGGATCCAACCCAGGTTTTCATGGGTCTCCTATCATTGCCCACAAGTGTCTCACTCTGCACCAAGTGGGAATTGAACATGCATCTCTTAAGAGAAATGCAAGTTCTTCCCCACTTGATCTTGAGATCATTGGTAAAAAAAAGGTTTGAACAGAAGCCACTCCTCATATCAGAGCCAGGTTTCGACCCTGGGACATGTGGGTTATGGTCCCACCACAATTCCACTGCGCCACTCTGATTTGTTAATTTTTAATTTACCTAATTTGAACTTTAATCAAATTCCCATTAAAGATATCAAAATTAAATTAACCAAATTGGATCACCACAACCCTTAAACTCGGTTCCAAATGACATCCCCACTCCATACACACGAATCCTCACTCTCTAAACCTGTAAATCTCTCTTTAAATTCGCACATTTGAGGTGAAGGAACTCTAAGGCTTGGAACTTTCCATCTCAATTTCTCTTCGTTTTTCCACTAAATCAAGTAGTTCTTGTGCCTAACTTGGTTTATTTTTTGAGATCTACAAAACCCCTTTATCAATTTATGTGATAGAGGGCATATGAGGTCGGATTTAATTTCTTGTATTTGTATGGTTCTTAGAATGTAGAATTTAGGGCTTTTGATCTAGAACTTGTGTTTTGATGAAATTGAAAGTACTTTACTGTTTATTACCATGCTAGATTAGTTTGTGTAATTTTAAGAATTTTTAGACATCATTTGAAGTTATTACATATTTTAATCATAATATATTATATAGGAAAAATCATATAAAGTGCAAAATAGTCAAAATAAAATTTAGTAAATATTGTTTTCTGGTTTTCTAGAAAATAAATATAACATGGATTTTTTATGATAAATATCGTGACTCTTGGTTAATTATTTAATAATGAAAAATGATTATTTAAGAGTAAATTGCAGTTTTACCCCATGTTGAGGACGCTGACAGCCTTATCCCCTATTTTTTTTTTTAAAAATGATGTCTTACCTTCTGCGTCTGCCTGATTGCATCAATGTTCACCCCTCGGGGGTAAAACTTTAATACTACCAAAGGACATTTTCGTAATCTTAAGCATTTTACAAATATCAATTATTTTTGAATAAATTAATGAAAGATAATAACAATTGTCTAGATATTAGATTTATTAGTTAAGTTAGTAATAAAACTTACTAGACTTAGCTTACATAAAAATATATAAATAATAACATAACCAATAACCAAATTTTATATTAACATAAGTTTTATATATATATATATATATATATATAGTTTTTACGATACTAATTCATTTTTCACATTGAAAATTATGGTATATTTATAGGGGTGAGCAAGTTTAGGTCCGGACCGAAAATAACAAAAACCGAACCGAAAATATACCCAACCCGACCCGAACCCAAGTACCTAGGTATTTAGATCGGTTCCAATTTTTCATATAAAATAGGGTCGGGTCGGGTCTGTTCTCGGTTCTTTTCATGGTGAAACCCGACTTGGATCTATGGATCGGAACCGACCCTATATTTAGGGTAGTGAATCGGTTCTGTATTTTATGTTTGATCGGTTCTCATAAATGATCAACATGCAAATCAATGTGTAATTATGTGTTTGTTTATTGGTTGTTGGTTTATTTATTTGTGTGAAGTCTCATTCATTGTATTCTAGCACGTCATTGTAGACAGTGGCGGACCCAGGATTTTTGGACAATGGGGTTCCATTTTTCCGGTGTTCAAATTTTTTGGATCGGTCGTTGTTCGGGTCGGGTCGAGAAACATAATAGAAAACAATATCATAACTAAACTACAAGTTTCATTTACTACACATTCAGCTATTAAAATACCCAATTTTAAAGTCAAGTTTAATTCATTTACTACACATTCAGCTATTAAAATACCCAATTTTAAAGTCAAGTTTAAAAAAAACCCAAAAAAACTAAAGAAATAGGTATTGAACCCAGGACCTTTTGAATGTAAACAAAGGGTTTTACCAATGCACCAGGCTCACTCTCTTTGTTATGGGGTCCAACTAAATTATTTTATGGGGTCCATAGAAAATTTTATATACTGTTTTTTACTACTTTTTATAAAAAAGATTGGGATCCGAGGACCCCGTTCCGTTTAACGTGGGTCCACCCCTGATTGTAGATCCACTGACTGATTGGTTTCACACGGCCATGGGTTGTAGCCTGGTATCGCCACCATCATTAGATTCGCTCTTTTAGGCTTGAGTCTCGCATAATCACATAGTCATATTATCACTTATTTCGCATATTCTCATGATCACGTTATCTTGGTTGGTATGTGTTGATTTATTTTGTTATTGTATATTTGTTATGATCAATTTACCAACACTTGAATTGCATGTTAATCATTTATGAAAATAATCAAACAAATTATTTTATTTAAATAAGCAATTACTCACCGACTTATATTGACTCAAAAAACTATTTTTACACATGATACAAGAAATCAAATTTGACGAGAAAAGGTGAAGACATGTAGAAATATGCCGTAAAAGAATAAATGCCCTTAAAAGAATAATAAGGGTTTATTTTATGTTTCATGTTTTTGAAATATTGTATGGATTATTTGAATTTTTATACGTTATGTAACATTTTTAATTTATAACATGATTATATATTTAAACTTTAATAGTTTGCTATAAGTTTTGGACGATTATCTCGCTCCGACCGATAATCCGCCACGGGTCGGGGTGTGATAAATAAGCTCCTTTTGGTTACACATGTCAATTATTCCTTTATACACGTTTTATGCTTTTTTGGTACGTTTCCTATGTATGAGTAGGGTCACATATAATATGTTATAATTGTAGGGTATAAATTCGATTTTTTTTACGTTCTGATTTAACCACAAAGCTTATATATGTTACATTGACTTGAATCGAATATGTTGAAACACGAGTTTTCATATGATAAACTCATGACATAACACTTGGAATAATCTGTTCGATGTTTGTAACGGGCCCGCGGCGCATCGCTTGCGGGTAATATTACAAGTGTTTATTAAAATTGAAGTTGATATAAAATGATATTATAAGGTTATATGTTGTCGGTTGGCGTCCCCTTGCCAAATCATTACTCCTTCCATCATTGTATTAACAAGCACCAATCCCCTTGAGAGATGGGTTCACCCCTTTTAACCAATCATGTCTATTTTTTTATGTTTAGTTATTCCACTATACATAGGGTTTGTTTGGTATGGGGTAATAGAATGAATGAGGGAATAGAATAGACAAAGGAATAAAATGGATCACTACCATTTCATGGCCTTCTTTGGTTACCATGTAGGAATGGAATGAACCATTTACCTTGTGTTGTTTGGTAGGTAGGAAAAGACGAAGGAATAAAATCACGAAGGGTGGCGGTGGGTGGTGGCACTAACAGCAATGGGTGCGGCAGCGATCGTGGTGGCGGGTGGAGGCGGTGGTCGTGGTGGTGATCACCGGTGGTCGGTGACGGAGGGTGGCTGGCAGCGGCGATGGTCGATGGCGGGTTGCGGATGGTGGTGGTTGTTGGGGACGGTGGTCAGCGGTGACGGTGGTGGTCGACGACAGAGGGTGGCGGCGGTGGCGGGTGGTGATGGCGACATGTGGTGGTGGTGGGCAGTGGTGGTCGGCGGTGTTGGTGGGCGGTGGTGGCGGGTGGTGATGGTGGTGGGTGGTGGTGGTAATGGTGGGAGTGGATGGATTGAATTTGAGCGAATGGAATGACTTATGTAATGAGTGATTTCATTACGTTGACCAACCAAACATATTTGTTTTTCATTCCCTCATAATAGATTATTCTATTCCGCCTCTCATTTTTACGTACTAAACACTACACTAGTTATTAGGTATTTAGTTATTACTCAAATTTCTATTTAATAGTAATGTAAAACTGATATAGGAATAGCTTAGTTATTCCACATTACATAATCTAAAAAAATAATTTTAAGTTTTATAGAAGTTTTGAAGTGTATATGAGTATAGACCAATTAATTTGGTGGGTATTATCAATAAAGTGATCTAGAAAGTGCTCGCAGACAAACTTAAAATAGTTCTTCCATAATATCAAGTTGCCAAACGGCTTTTATTAAAAGATTGATTGATTCTTGACTGGCCGCTTATGATTAACGAAATGATTTCATGGATAAAAAAAAGAATCCAAAGGCGTTTATTTTTAAAATAGACTTTGCAAAGGCTTACGACAATGTAAGTTGGAATTTTGTTGTTTCAGTGATGAGACAGATGGGGTTCCCGGAGAGATGGTGCAATTGGATTTTCGGAATTCTGTCGGCGGCTAGATCTTCGGTGCTAGTGAACGGCTCTCTGACTTTCGAGTTTCCTTGTTTCAAAGGAATGCGTCAAGGGGATCCGAATTCGCCATTTTTATTTATTATAGTTATGGTGGCTTTCACCGGGATGGTCAAAAGGGCGAATAATGTAGGGGCTATTAAGGGTATTGTTCTTCCGAATAATAGGCCTTGTATTTCACACCTTCATTATGCAGACGACTGTATTTTCATGGGGGAGTGGTCGGTGGCTAATATTAAAAATGTGACGAGATTGTTAAGGTGTTTTTACTTCTGCTCGGGTTTGAAAATCAACATGGGAAAGTCAAGCCTATATGGAACTGGAGTAGGATGCATCGAAGTTCACAACATCGCGTTAAAGGTTAATTGCAAGGCTGGTTCTCTTCCGTTTAAAAACTTAGGAATCTTGATCTGGGCGAATATGAACAGAGTATCAAACTGAAACTTTATTTTTGAAATATTTGAAACGAGATTATCTAGCTGGAAGGTGTCTACTCTGTCGATAGGAGGCCATGTTACTCTTATTAGGCGGTCATGGAAAGTCTTCCCACATATTATTTCTCGATTTTTAAGGCTCCAAAGAAAGTTATATCCGGTTTAGAAACTATTATAAGACGGTTTCTATGGAGTGGGTCGGAGGGGAGGAACAAGATGCAGTGGGTTTCGTGGGAAGTGGCCGCATCTCCGGTGAAGGTAGGCGGGCTGGGTTTAAGTAATTTATGCGACACAGACATTGCGCTTCTATCTAAATGGATTTAGAGATATAGGAATGAGCCAGACAGTTTATGGAGAAGGGTTGTCCAGTCATGATAATATGAAGAACTCAAAATCCCTTCCTGTTAATTAGACGTTAACGGGCACTTGGAAGTCTTTGGTGAAAAATATCGAGAAGATTAAAGTTGAGAACCTGGGATTCAATCAGATGTTTAAAGGAACGATATGTTTAAAGGAACGATAGGTGATGGAAAGAGTATTAGATTCTGGGTCGATCCGTGGCTCTATAGCGAGACGCTAAAGGGCCGATTTTCTTTTTCGTCTCGAGAAGGAGAAACTTTGTAGTGTTAAAGAAAGATATAATGAATAAACGAAGAATTTCATGAATTTTTGGGCTTGGTCGAGGGAGCCGAGCGATATCACCGAGTTAGCAGAGTGGAATATTCTCATCGAAAGGCTGGATTGAATTCAGTTAGCTGATAAGAAGGATAAATGGACTTGGCTGGGAGGAGATTGCTCGGAATCAACGGTGAAGGCGGTAAAAGAATTCCTTAATAGTGGTAAAGATTTCAGCGAAAGGTATGTTTTTAGTTGGTCAAAATGGGTTCCAAAGAAGATTAACATCTTCATATGGAGAGCTATTTTGGATCTTCTTCCTACGCTAACATCCCATAAAGCTCGAAACTGCTATTCTGGTGATTTGATCTACTGCATGTACGAAGATGGGGAGGAATCAGTTACTCATATGTTGTGTTCTTGCAGTATCGCGAGTCGTGTGTGGCAACGTATAGAGATATGGTGTAAGGTGAATCGGTTTTTTGCATTTTCAGTTAATGTCACACCCCGATATTTCCACATATTTCCGGTGGGCCCGGTGGGGAGTATCGTGACGTAGTTGATATCATCATTGTCAATTAACACAATTATAGCACGGCGGAAGGCTTGGAAGTTTAATTACTATTACAATCCATAGTGTCCGAAAGTCCAAAACAAAAGAATATACATACTGATTGTAATAGAGATCCACAGGCGGATCATAAAATCAAATGCATAAAACTGAGATTAAAAGACTTCAGGCATCTAAGGATTTGCAAGATCCTCTTAATTAACACCAGGTAGCTCCAACCTAATTTCGAGAGGTACCTGTCACTTAGTCTTTGGAAAATACGTCAGTTTTCACTAGTAAATACAATTAACTAACTCATTTGAAAACATTTAAGAAAATATATTTAGGCGCACAAGGCACAAAATCATTTATAACTTGGGAAATTTTTTATTAAAATCTTGTATGCAGACTTACAAGTTTGTCATACATTTGGGGCCGGTTTGGAAGCCGGTCATGATTAACCGACTCACCACTTATAAACCCACAAAGGAGTTATCCCCAACATGTGGGTTATTATTATTTTAGCATTTGCATCTTTCTGGTGTATGCCTACACCCCGTGAATAGGTCGTGGCCATTAATAACTTAAATGAGCCGAGGATATCCAAGACACGGTCGTTAACCCCTGAAGAAACACTGGTTAAATGACCGGAATCAGATAAACCAGGGGGTTAGGTCCTGCATAAAAAGGGTTGGTTTCTTCTCGCTCGATTCAATGTGACTGACCTTCTTCTCTTCTCGATAACTGCAAAACAGACACCATCAGACTCGCCAAGGGGAGAATGGGGGTTCTCTCCGTGACCACCCTCCAGCGTGAGAATAAGTATCGGTATTTGAAGAAGAAGAAGTATAAGTGAAGTGAATGTAACTTGAAATTATACCTGAATTACTCTTCTATTTATAGCCGAAGTTTTGGGCGGGAAAACCTGTTATTGAAATGTTAATGGAAAATGCTAACTCCGTAAGCGGTTATTTTTCCATCCGTCAATCTTTCAATCGAGTGTGAGAGCACACGGATTGCGATCTAGATCAACGGCTGGGGTATTGCCACGTGGAAAGTGGGCAAGTGGAGTTTTCTCCTCAATTCCATGCCATCATCGTGACTTCAGGGGAGCCCGGGATGATGACACGTGGCCAGACGGTTATAACCGTTTGGTGGTGCATGATTTGGGTCTTCTAGAAGATTACAGCCGTAATCCAGTGTGACTCCTTACCGTGTGGTATCAGTGCAGTAAATAATATCCAAGTCTGGGTATTATTTAAGCGAGAGTGTTAGACAGGGATTTTTATCCCTATCTATTATGGAGAGAGGTGCAAGGATACATTAGTTCCCTTTTGGCGCGCAGGTGTTGCTTGCTGCATTTCTTCTAAGTTCTCTTTGTAGGACCAGTGCGCGGCCGCGCAAGGTCTAAAGAGGGTTAATAGATGAGGTTGTGGTATGGCCCCAAGTACTCAAAACAAGGTTTTTGGGACCTTACCCCTTCAAGTCCCCCTAGTCTAGTGTTGCTCTTATGCAAATAAGTGGAGCACTGGACTATGAGAGAGAGGTGTTGTAGAGTTTTTGGCGCGGAAGTGGAGAATCTTCTAAGAGAAGATACTCCTGCTCACTATTTTGATTTTTGAAAATCTTTGACCTTGGGTATGTGAAAAGGTACAGTAATGACTGTTTGACGTGTGACAGGCTGTCACTGTCAGGTGTACATTACTGACCGTGCCTTGCATGTGCGCGTGAGCTCGCGTTTGGTTCTCTCTTACTCGCCTCTGCTGCTTGGATAACTGTGCCATCCCGGAAAAAGTGATTTTGCAGTTATCTATGCTATTTATGGCGGTGAGTATATAAGTGTTTTTAGGTACCTATTCTCGGTAATCATTACTTCCTTGAAAACGCCTTTCTTCTTCGTCTTCTTTGTCAGTTATTTAGAAAGATTTTCCAATTTCCCTCTCTTATGTCAACCGGAGATCAACACGAAGACTCTACTGAAGAAATGGCTGCCGAAATTCCACCGTTGAAGTGGTCCAGAGCGACGTTTGATGGTTTGATTCGGAATCTTAGGTTTCCGGAAAATTAGGGTGCTCAATATCCTAACGAGGGTCAGACGACGGCGGACGCTCCGGCCGGGTATATAACTCTGTTTTGGGATTTCTTTTCTGCAGGCAATTTCCGATTTCCTGTCACGAGATTCTTTCTTGATGTTCTCAACTATTACCAGTTCCATATCTCCTAGATGCACCCTATTGGTATGGTTAGGGTTCAACATTTTGAATTCGTGTGCCGTTCGATGCATACTGAACCGACAGTTCCTCGATTTCGAGTTTTTCATCAAATGCTTTGTTCTCAAGGGTTCTATTCCTTTGTACAAAGGGCTTTGGCGAAGAAGGTTTTACTTCATCCCCCAAAATCATTTCATATTGGAAACAAAAATTCTTTTTTATCAAGGTAGGGGTTATCCCGATGAAGATGTCGTTCAGGGGAAAAGAGGATGTCCCTACTGAGACTATTCAAACTCATGTTGATGAAAATTGGTACCAAGATCTGAAGGACGTTCCGTCTATTGCTTTGCCGGAGAAGGCCCTTGTTGGTGCTAGCATGAGTCTGAATTGGAGGATGAACCGGGAGGATAAGCCGGTGTATATGGAAGGCAACAAAAGTAAGATTTGGGGTTTGCCCCTCTCACTTGCTTTTTTTTTCTTTTTTTCTTTTTTTTTTTTTGAATTTGGTTTTTATTTTCTTTCCTTTCAGTTGTCTCGTTGTATGTTGTTGCTTTTGAGAGAGAAGGTGGAAAGATGGCTACAGTTGCCAAAAAACCTGACGAGGAGCTTTGGTATCATCGTATTGTTAGGAACTTTGCTCTTCCTCGAGACGATGATTTGAACGCGCAACCTGCTGTTGGTGCTGGTACGTTTTTGTTGTGATGTTATTTGCTTGCAGTATCTTGCGCTTTTGAATTTATGCTTTGCGCTTCATAGTAGGTGAGCTGTCTAACTTGGGCGTAGGCCCTGAGAAGAAAAGACGCGCGTCTGCGACTAGTGCGGCATCAAAGAAGAGTGATGCTGAAAAAGCTCAACCTTCGAAAGCCAAGAATGTTGAAGGGGAGAAGAAAGGTATGCGCCGTTTCTCTGACTCCTGGTGTAATTATGTGGTGGTATCTGATTCATTGGAAGATCTTGTGCCTGTGGTTATAAGAAGACCGAAACCGGAGCCAAAAGATACTGCTGATATCCCTCCATCAAACCCTGACGATCCTATCGACTTGGAGTCGAGCCCAGAATGTTTGGTAAGGAAGAAGGCGGGGAAAAGGAAACAAGCTGATACTGAGGCTGAAGGTTAGCCTGAGAAAAAGGTCCGAAGGATACATTAGTTCCCTTTTGGCGCGCAGGTGTTGCTTGCTGCATTTCTTCTAAGTTCTCTTTGTAGGACCAGTGCGCGGCCGCGCAAGGTCTAAAGAGGGTTAATAGATGAGGTTGTGGTATGGTTCCAGGTACTCAAAACAAGGTTTTTGGGACCTTACCCCTTCAGGTCCGAAGGAAGAAAATTACCAAAAGAGGCAACCTTGATGCCTTTATTTCAGAACCTGTTTCTAGTACGTGTTTTCTTTGTTTTCCTTTTGTACGCCTAGCATGGTTTTCCACCTGTGTGTCTTTGCAGAAAAACCAGATTCCTCTGTACACACGGAACCGTTATCTGAGGTTAATGAAGAACTTCCGCCCTCTCCTTCACATGCCACTGTTGCTGATCAGTTAAAAAATACTGAGTCTCCGGGGAATGAGACGGAGAAAACTGCTGGAGCTGGGACTGTTGAAGCTGATAAGCCTGTTGATGTGGATGCCATGAAAGTTATCAGCCCGGAGGCTATGGATGCTGGTAATCCAAAAACTCCTGAATTTGTTGTTCAGGGTTCGGAGAAAGGGAAGACTGCTGAAGAGATCCCTGTAACAACTTCGCCTTTCGTGGCTGCTGGTTTTGTGTCTGAGAATACTGAGAAGGTTTTTGCTGAAGACCAAGGCTCTTTCTCGGATAAGAGTTCTCCAATCTGCCCAGATGAGACGTTGGGGGATTACTATTATCGAACTTATTCGGAGAAAAATGATTCTGAAACCAATCTCCCTGTTTGGAATCTGAAGAAAGGTGACACCTTTTCAGATTGGCGCGTGTGCCGAGACTGGTTGCAGGGGACCTTTCTGCCCGGGAGATTAGGTTTCTAGAAGGAAGCCTTCACGATCAAACTTATCATGCTTATCTTGAGGAGGCTACTTCTTATACATCTACTACACACCACATAGTGCGTGAGTGGCATAGCATGCATAAGGAGTGGGCCGCCTTTAAGGCATCCAAGAAGAAAGCTGCTGAAGATGAAAATCATGCTGCCCAGCTGAGGGCTAAACTAGAAGCTGATCAGGCCAAATTTGAGGCTGATCGAAAAACTGAAGAATGGTCCGTTGCGGGCTGGAAGAGAAAGGCGGAAGCCGAAGCTGCCCTTCTTTCCGAGGAGCGCAGGAACTGGAAAAAGATTTGTGAAAAGGATAATACCGAGAAGATGGATCTCCGCAATGTTATCAACAATCTCAAGGCTGAGGTTGAGAAGTTGAAGAAACAAGATGCGGAGATTAAAAAGCTGAAGCAGGAAAAAGCGGATGCTGAAGCCGTGCGAGATGAAGCGCGTTCTCACAGGGAAATGAGTGAACAACGAGAGGTACATACCTGCGCTACCCTTGCTCTTAGAGATAAGGAGATAGAAGAACTTATGTCATTGCTATCTGAGCAGGAAAAACTCAAAAAAGATCTGGAGCTTGCGCATAGTGAGAAGGCTGAAACTTCCCGCCGCTTAGCTGAAATTGAAGAAAAGCTAGAAAATTCTGAAACGGCGCGGGCGACGGCGGAGAGTGAACTTGAACCTCTGAAAAGCGACATGATATGGATGAAAGAACGCGGAATTGGTAGTGTAAGTTACTTCCTGTTTGTTATTCTTGCGGAGATGTTTTACGCTTTTTTTCTTATTTGCTTCCCTTGTTTCTATAGGTTGCTGAATCAGTGTTGAATTCTGAAGAGTTAGACAAAACGGTTGCGCGCTTGGTAGTTTCCGCGTGAAATGATGGATATGCTCAGGGATATGCGGAATGCTCTCGCCATGTAGCTAATGCTTTGAAGGTTGACTGGGATACTAGCAGATCTGCTACTCATGGTGTTAATACTGATGCCGCCCTTGCAGCTATGAAAACAGAATTTAATAACTTACAGCTCCCTGTCATGGATCTCATAAACGTTGCGTTGCAGTCTGAAGATCCTGTAGCGCAACTGAAGGAAATCTTCCCAGATGGAGAAGATGAAGATGAAGAGTTAGCATAGGTTTCCGCTTGTGGTTGTATGAACAATTATTTTGTAGTTTTTTGGGATGTGTATCCCTGTTTGTTAATGTGCTGCCGCGCAAGTAACGTTTATTGAAACACAGCCGTGTTTGCTAATTTTTAAGGCGTATTGGTGCGCCAGGAGTAGTATAATGTGTGTTTTGGTTTACAATATTTTGCATGGGTACAATTACTTTGATTAGGTAAGGCTAATAAAGGTGGTATGAAGCTCATGTGTGAACGTATGGTCTTGCGCGATGTGTGAAATCCCTGACCGTTCATGAGACTTGTATTATATTTACCATAATGTTTTTGCGCTTACCAAAAGGAATTGCATGCACTTTGTAAGAGAAACACAATAATAATAGAAACTCTGTTGTTTATTCATGGATTAGGCGAATAGGCCGTACAAAGTCTATTAAAATAATTACATGGGTCTTAACTTACTATAGTCCTTGCTGAGAATTGATAAACTGTAGGGCTTGTTTAATCTGCAAGGAGACTATAGAACTGTTTACTCAATTCTTCGCTTTTTTACTCGGGCCTTCGTCGCCACGAGTGATTTGTTTTATCTCTTTGCGCACATTTTGTAAGAGGTGAGTGAGCTCACCGCTCTTAAGCGCTTTCTCGATTTCAGTGTGCAAGGAGATACAGTTATTGGTAGTATGCCCGTTGTCTTTGTGATAATCACAATATTGACTTGGGTCTTGACCGCGTTTGTTCTTCATAGGCGGAGGTGCTTTGAACTGGTAGTCCTCCGTACTCAACACCTCCGCTGGAGTTTTGGTTAAAGGAGTCCACTGTCTCTCCCTGTTCTCTTGTTTAGCTTCTCTTTGTGTGGCGAGCTTGTTGATTGTGGCTCTTGCGTCCTCAGATGAATAATTTCCTGAACTTGAATCGCGCCAACTTTTCTTAGACATTTTCCCGCTGCTCGGGCCTAAATCTGTTGGGCGGCTATGTGGTGCTGGCGGTCTGTTGGTACTGAGATTTTTTTATCAATTTGGGCATAGACCTTAGCCACTGCCATTAATTTTTCCAAACTTTTTGGGAGTCCCTCCGTTCCAGACAAAAATTTATCATGTCGTCGCATCTGACGGCTTACTTAAATTGGGCTCAGATCAGGTGCTCGTGAACGTCACCTATTTCGAGCACTTCTTTGTTGTAACGGATAATGAAGTCTTCCAAACTTTCATCATCACGGCGCCATATGTTCATTACGGCTGCCGTATCGCGGATGGATCGCCTTTGCTGGCTGAAGTGTACCAAAAACTTTTCACGCAAGTCTACCCATGATGTGATTTTTCCCACAGGCAGGTTATCAAACAAGAGCCTCGCGGCTCCTGTGAGGGTTTGAATAAAAAGGTGACACCACATCGGTAAAGTCCAGCCTCCCACTAATCCTGCGCTTGTGAAGACCCGAAGATGGTCATCTGGGTCTGTCATTCCATTAAATCTGCCTACGTTGGATGGGAGTTTCGCTTTTTCTAATGGAGTCAGAGCAATTTTGCTGATGAACTTGGAATTTTCTGCGGCTTCTGTCGGGCGATAGATCAGATTAAAATCGTGTTCAGCTTCAGGATTGTAAACCGCATGGGGTTTACATTTGTTGTAATTTGGCTGTAACCAACTAAACACGTTTGTATTATCTCCTTCAGGATATGTCCTATCGTATTCACTGGTCTGGGTGTCCCGTCGAGGGCCCAACCTAGAGTGAACTGACTGCCTTCTATGAGAGTGAGACTCATCTTGATATTCTCTTCTTCGACTTTTGGAATGAGTATACTCATATCTCGCTGGAGATCTAGAGTACACCTCTGTGTCTTCTTCCTGTACCTGTGATGGTCCATCACGCTGAGAAAAACGAGGTACTCATGGTGCTCGAGTACAGGATATGGGCCTACGTGATTGAGTGAGAGGAGCAGTTTGTGCACAGAGTTGTGCATACACAGCGTTCAATGCTCCCTGAGATTTGACATACCAGGAGATAGGGGTTTCTCCTGGGGGTAGAATTGAGCTTACAGGGATCTCTGGTTGCACCCCTGGAGTGACAGGGTCATTCGGATGATTATCAGTGTACTGCACTTTGTTGGCATCCGACACTTCTTCTACGATCCCCTCAACTCGGGTATTGTTTGGCCGAGGGCCGGTTTGACGATGGGTCGAAGTTTCTTCCATTTAAGAAATGAAAGTGATGAGGTGAATCAAAACGAGAAAAAAATGGATGAAACAGAGAAAACGATGGGCGCCAATGAAGAAACACTGGTTAAATGACCGGAATCAGATAAACCAGGGGGTTAGGTCCTGCATAAAAACGGTTGGTTTCTTCTCGCTTGGTTCAATGGAACAGACCTTCTTCTCTTCTCGATAGCTGCAAAACAGATACCGTCAGACTCGCCACAGGGAGAATGGGGTTCTCTCCATGACCACCCTCCGGCGTGAGAATAAGTATCGGTATTTGAAGAAGAAGAAGTATAAGTGAAGTGAATGTAACTTGAAATTATACCTGAATTACTCTTCTATTTATAGCCGAAGTTTTGGGCGGGAAAACCTGTTATTGAAATGTTAACAGAAAATACTAACTCCATAAGCGGTTATTTTTCCCTCTGTCAATCTTTCAATCGAGTGTGAGAGCACACGGATCGCGATCTAGATCAACGGATGGGGCATTGCCACGTGGAAAGTGGGCAAGTGGAGTTTTCAAGGTGGGGTTTTTGGGACCTTACCTCTTCAACCCCCAATGTTTATGTTATCAAACCAAACAGATTAAAACGGGTTATGCGGATTTATTTAAATCACAATCCGACTAAATAATCCAATACCCGACCAAGCGGTAATAATTTACCGTATCCCAAGCCCGTATAGGGAAAATAAGTTAAAAGTATTTACCTGAGTTAATATGCAAGAAAATGCTACGCAACCGTATATTGTAAAGACCTTATGCAAATATCTTCTACCGAAGCTACTTAATCTGTAAGGAATTCTTTATCAACCTATTAGGATACTAACAGGTCTTATTTAAGTCAAAGACTTAGACCGGTTAGTTATAAGGGAGTTTTACGGTTCGAAACACTAGATTAAGCGGAGACCGGAATGGAATGTGATTTAGACCCGACAAGTTTGAATACTTGTATAATATGGGTAAACTAAACATATTCTGGATTTTGAAGTTTTGATGATACGGTTAAACCCGTTTCGGTTAATTTATGTAAACTAGTCACATAAACCGAACTGGATGCGTTATAAGCATAACGGGTAACCAAATGAACCATATACAAGTTCCATATATTATTATGCTTAAAATATGTTAAGACATCAGTAGGATGTCAACATATATGCCCAAAAAGTATTTAAAACTGAATTAAGCCTTATAAGGGCATTTTGGTCATTTTAGGATTTATAAAAAAAATTATAGGTAAACTGATGTTCTGGTCAAAAGCATTCTGTAAAAATATTTATTTTATGATGTTATATCAGTAGGATATCATACATATGTGTGGTTTACCATTTATGGCAAAACTATGCCCTGAAAGGGTATTTTAGTTATTTCACATATGCTTTTAAGGACATAATTGGAAGTCTGGGTTCATAACTTATACCTACTGTAAAAATATTAAAAATTATTTATAAACTTAGTAGGTAACAAGTCTTGGGTGCTAAATATGGTTTTAAAACATACTATGCACCTATTTAACGTAAAAATCGATAGTTGACGATATTTGTAAAGTTTATGTGATTCTGAGGTTTTGACCAACCTTGGTTGGTCAAAATATTTTATTTTTCATATTGGATCAGTAGCAAAAACTTTCTCATGTTTATTATTTGTAAAATTCATTTTTATTTACAAAAAGGGCATTTTCGTCAATTATAGAATTTATACAAGAACTCAATGTTAAGGTCAGTATATAATCTGACCCAACATTCCAAAAATTCCTAAAAATGATATCATAACAGTAGGTTAAGAGTTTTATGAGTATAAGTCGGTGATGGCGAAAACCTGCAGCTGTCCAAAATATTCTACCCAGATACAGGCTTTACGGACCGTAAGCCAGACCCTTTACGGTCCGTAACCGATATTGAATTGTATCGCCCAGGTACGGTCCTTACGGACCGTAAGTCTGTGACCTTGCGGTCTGTAAGAGATTGATCAAAGAACCAAAATTTGAAATTTTACACCTTTAGTCCTTCAACTATTATATTCATTTTTAATCATTCCCGAGAGCACGAAATAGCATTATAAAACTTCGGGTTTGATAAAAGGTCACTCAGAGGCATAAATCAGCATGTTGACACTTTTGGTCCCTCCGCATACGTATTTTCAATGATTGTCAAGTTTGGTCCTTCGGAATAAATCCGACACGTTTAGGGTTTAGGACACGTGTCCTTATATAATTGGACACGATTTTACGAGGTGTTACATCCTCACCCCCTTAAAAGAAATCTCGACCCTGAGATTTACTGAAACAAGTGAGGGTACTTTTGTCGCATAGTGGTCTCTACCTCCCACGTATATTCGGGGCCTCGACGGGCATCCCATTTAACTTTTACAATCGGTATATGCTTTCTTCGGAGCTTTTTAACCTGTCGATCCTCGCTCGATAAAGTTCTTTCAACAAACCTCAGGCTTTCGTCTATCTGTACGTCTTTATGAGACATTGTTAGTGATTCATCAGCTAGACACTTCTTTAAGTTACAGACGTGGAACACATTGTGAATTCCACTAAGCTCTTCAGGCAAGTTTAGCTTATAAGCTACACTCCCGACACATTCGATCATCTCGAATGGTCCTATGTACCTTGGGCTTAGTTTGCCCTTCTTACCAAAACGCATCACACCTTTCCAAGGTGATACTTTTAGTAAGACCTTGTCTCCAACCTCAAACTTTAGAGGTTTTCGCCTCTTATTTGCATAGCTTTTCTGCCTATCTCTGGCAGCCTTTAGGCGATCATGAATTTGGACAATCTTGTCCGTTGTTTCTAGGACTATCTCAGGTCCTGAGAATTGAACTTCTCCAACTTCTGCCCAACAGACGGGCATTCTACATTTTCTCCCATATAAAGCCCCTAAAGGCGCAGCCTGAATGCTGGCATGATAACTATTATTGTAGGAGAATTCAATTAAGGGAAGGTGGTCATCCCAGCTTCCACCTAAATCAATGACACATGCGCGAAGTATGTATTCCAATGTTTGAATTGTACGCTCACTTTGTCCATCTGTTTGAGGATGGTAAGCAGTACTGAAATTCAAACGAGTGCCTAAAGATTGTTGGAAAGTTTTCCAGAAATTGTGTATCTAGTAAGAAATGAGCTGACTTAGTCAGTCTGTCAACTATGATCCATATTGTATCATTTCCATGCCTTGTCTTTGGTAACTTGGTAATGAAATCCATGGTTACCATCTCCCACTTCCATGTGGGAAGTTCTAACTGTTGTAGCAAACCTGATGGCTTTTGATGTTCAGGTTTAATCTGAGCACAAGTCAGACATTTAGCTACGTGTGTGGCTATGGACTTCTTCAATCCCATCCACCAATAGTTTGGCTTTTAGATCTTGATACATCTTGTCACCTCTAGGATGAACTGAGTATCTTGAATTATGAGCTTTGTTAGTGCACTACATCTATTGACTTCGTCTTGTATCATGTAATCGGATATGATAGGATATTCAGTGCCCGAGGTTTGAGAAACAGATTTTCAGGATTTAGGAGGTGATTCCGCTTGAAATTGCACAAGACCATTTCGAGTGAAATCAGAACTATCTGATTCCGCTTGAAACTGCTTTGGTCCATTTCGAGCGGAACCCCAACACTATAACTAGGGTACTTGTCATTTCATTTGGCACACGCGTTTAGAACTTGTAACGAGGTGCTGCCAAAATTTGTCCAGGTTGTAATCTTTGCTAAATCAATCACAGTGACAAATTAAAGAGTATCAAGTTGTTTCCACGTCCGTTTCACTGATTCCGCCTTTGAATCGGATTACAAGCTCTTCTGAACGACTCGTTTGGGTCCAACAACGATCCTACAAGTGGTATCAGAGCTCAGGAAGAAGAGTTTAGCTTGATATCATCTGTTTTCTGAATTCTACACCTTCTTTTACAAACTGGTCAAGATTTCATGGTCAAAATGGTCTAAATTTTTCACCGAACCAGCAAAACAGTATAATAACAAAGCCTTGAAAGTTTGAGACCAAAATACAGCTTAAAATGATAAAAATTGGACAGGAACATGATTCCGCTTGAATGAAAAATGTTGATTCCGCTTGGAAAATTCGACTGATCCCGCTTCAAACCGTGATTCCGCTCGAAATTAGGACTAGGTTCTGCTTGAAGTTCTAGTTCCGCTTGAAAAGAATTGGTCTTATTCCGCTCGAAGTGTAATTCAAGTGATTCCGCTTGAAGAATAGAATTGATTCCGCTCGAAGAACTATTCAAGTGATTCCGCTTGAAAGTTGGTTTTTGTTGAGTTTTGATTTCGCTTCAAACATTGATTTCGCTTGGAAGATCAACTTGTGATTTCGCTTGAATTTCTTATTCCGCTTGAAAAAGGGTTATTCGTGTCGAGATCATTTCACGTCAATCGAGTGCAGTCTGTTTCAGGATTTTTGATATTGTTTGAACTAATTGTGTTTGTTTGATTATCTGTTCAGGATTACATCATGGTTGAAGAATGTGACAACCCTCACAAAACCAGGTATCCGTACAATTAATTAATATTTAATTACTGCTTAATTACTGTGCTTGCTTACAAACATTAGTGACAACCTTGATGCACAAAAGCACAGTTAGCACACTAAACGGATAACCCAGTAAACATGCTGACATTACCAGCACCAAAACAGACATTGTTCTGAGGCCACTATGAGCCGAGAGTAGATTTCTACACTAGTAGGGAGTGCAGGGAGGTGAGAATCATTAAACTGCGTCACTAGGTGATAGTTATAGTGACCGGCAATGCCTAAAACATACTTAAATTACAAAATTCTGCATTACATACAAAAATTCAGCTTTTGACAAAGCTGGTAAAGTGTAAAAACTTGGTAAAAAAATTCTAGACACTTTCCAAAGTGTGGGTAACTTATTGTGTCACTAAAAATAATATAAACGACACTTTAAAGCTTATTTAACACTTTAACGGATCAATATCCAACCGGACTTTACCCAGAATACAAAAAAATTGCCAAATACATTGTTTATACTTTTCTGAGCTAGTTAGGGTCCCCGAACACCCTAACACCCTTTATATTTGATTACACACTTAAATCTCTAACTTAACCATTTTAATCCAACTAATTAGTAACTAAAGACTTGAAATC
Source organism: Helianthus tuberosus (assembly GCA_030545235.1). Classification (NCBI taxonomy): domain Eukaryota; kingdom Viridiplantae; phylum Streptophyta; class Magnoliopsida; order Asterales; family Asteraceae; genus Helianthus; species Helianthus tuberosus. Next base: position 154,815,613 of record CM060393.1, read on the forward strand.
CAACCCCATATCCCCCCCCCCCTTGCGAACCGGTTTGTGGAGTGGGGACACACCCCACAATTCTTTGATTATTTTAATCCCCCATGTTTAGTATCTAGATGACACAATATATGTTGGATAATAGGAAGTTGGTTTATAAGTAAACTCAAGAGTTAATCACTTTCATTTTCACAAAACACTCAACAACTCTTGCTCTCTCTTTCTCTCTTGTCCGTCCGCCACCACCACACCACCAAACCGCCACCTTCAAGCCTCCTACAAGCAAACCATACATACCCAAAGGTGTTAAAGATCATACAATCAAGCTCGGTGCTTTCGGAAGTGCAAGAACCTCTCTAGATTTCTTTTATCCACCACATTTACGTCTTGTTTCTTCCCTAGCCTTGTGCTAGTAGTAAGTGCCTCTAAACATCATCTTGATCTTGTTTATGGTGGTTAATAAGTGATTTAATGGTTGAAAGTTAAGAACACTAAAGAACATAACTTAAAGTCTTGAAAATAAGATGAATAAGTTGGATAAAGAGAAGATACATGTGTAAATCTTATGAATCTTGTATGATTGTGATTATTTGATGTTGTTTGTTACTAGAGTGGGATGGATCATCCTCTAACCATACTAGATCATGTTCAAGAACATGAACTAGTAGTATGTTAGTGTTAAGTTATGAAAGATGATGAAACTTTCCATCCATGAGACATGAACTTGAGTAAATAAAAATTTTCTTGTAAAATAAGACTCTAAACATGTAGATCTAAAGATCTACAAGTGGTTTTTCGGAAGAAACAAGTGAAAGATGCAAGATTTGTTAAAACCCGGACCTTACATAAACTAAAAGCATTTTAGTGAATAAACAACTGTGTAAACACTTGTGTCACAAGAAAGTTTAACAAGAAATATTTTTGGTAAATCATGACTAGAAGTTGTGAAACTTCAAGATCTTTAAAAATAAAGTTTTTTTTAAGAAACTAATTTTATTTTTAAAGATAACAAGATCTATTAAATACGTTAGAAAGTTACTACATATTTTTACAAAACATTCAAGTTCATGAGTTTATGATTATTCATATTTTGTCTAGTTTGATGAATAAATATTTATATTGTTGATTGATGATCGTTCATTGAAATTTTGAAAAGAAAATGATACGCTTGTAAGCTTGGACACCTCCAGTTACAGAGGAAACTCTGGCGAAATTTTTCCAGAAATATAACACTTAGAAACATTTTTCTAAACAAATGTTTACAAAATATATTTTTAACTTGGTTTTCAAAATAAACTTCGCCATGATTTTTATTTCAAAAATTACAAAGTGTCGGAGGTGGATTTTCGTAAATAAAACTTGTTAAATATATATTTAGAATATATATTTCATAATAAAACGTTTGTGTGATTATGTGATTATTTTGTGAACTAGATATATTATTTTTAGGATAAAAATAATATAACCTGGGAATATTATGAAATCACGACTCCAAAATAATACCAACGCTCTGACAAATAAATATTTAAGTTACACCGGTATTGTTATTACAACGCGAACTCTAAAATGTAACTTATGTATTTTCGGAAAATACTCTCATATGTATATTTTGATAAGTATTATTTTGGAAATTGTATGAGATAAAATATAATATTTTTGGGAAAAATATATATATTTTGGAATTTAGAATATTTTAGACAAGTGATTAAAAATATATTTTTCAAGTGAGACTTAAAATATATTTTTGGGATTATAACGTACACATGTATAAAACCCCCATCCTTGGGAAGGAATACACTTATAAAATAAATAAGAAGTGTGATTACGGAATAGTTACCTAACTATTTCTCCAACAAAACGTTAAACCTTAAGCCAAGGCACGGCCATCCGTCTAATAGGAATTAGTACGTGTAGGTCGTCACGCAGCAGGTTGATTTGGGATTGACTATTTCGAGACGCACTTCAGTGAGTTCATGTCCCCCTTTTCTCTTAACTGTTTTCAGTTTTTATACTTCGGGGGCGGAATACATGTTACAATATTTACAGACACTATTATACATGGTATGGTTAGCTTAAGGAGGGTATACTACTTAGATCATGTGAGTGGGTAGGCTGGAACTAGAGGCCATTAATCCTCATTGTAGGACCGAGGTTCATTAGCGGTAGATCTATCTGGGTGTAGCGAGCCCAACTCCAGGTCCACTGTACGGACCTCGGGGTGACTTTGAGCCCGACGCAAAAATCTGCTAGGTTTGATTCTTCCTACAGCACTTCATACATATCATTGGCTTTGCAACCCAATGGTGATCTCTTTTTCCTTATTTGCTACATTCCAGGGATTTTTCATACATACTGACATATTACAAAGGTTTTACATACTCACTTTTACATGAACTTGCTCAACTTTATGTTGATTTTTCAACTCACATGTATTTCAGGAAATTAATGGATCTGGCCAAGTATGCAAGGATGTTAAGCTGCGTAGGAGTAATGATGTCATCCAAGTTTAGGAAATGTGATCTTTGCCTGGACGGGTCATAAGTCTTAAACTGTGTTTTATTCATGTCTTTTGGTTGTGTTTGTGAACAAGTTTTAATTATGTCATGGTTGTGAGTGTCAACTTTTAAAAACAATGTTGTCGTGTTAACTTTTAAAACTTGTTAATTGGATGAACATCATGGTTTTATTTTCATATAGCATTATTGTGATTATGCTATGGTATTAAGAAGTCACACCAAAATAAACCCACGCTTCCGCAAAGCCAGGGTGTGACAAAGAATTCTACAATACGTTTTTCAACGCGTTCACATCTGAATCTTCCGAGATTACAAATGTTACACCAAAAACTATGTTGGACCGGTTTTGACTCCGAAACGATTGCGAAACGAACGTGAAACGTGCGGAATCCGTACACGAACGCGACCTAAACACACATGACGTAATCTAAACGTGATTCTATTAGAAATCTGAAATTGTACAATCACTTGAATCACTTAGAGACTTTCTCTCTCTAGTTTCTCTCTCTAGAACTAGAGCTCTTCAAATCTCTAAAATGGTAAAAGTCCCTAAACTATGACATAAGGATCTATTTATAGGCCTTGGCTTTTAATGAGATTTCTCATTAATTACAATATTGCCACCTTGCCATTTGTCTAGATATTACATCATAACGACTCGTTTTCTTCTGTTTCTTGCTACGGCTCGGATTGACGAAGGCTATAGACATAAATGCACTAACAGACTCCCCCTTGGATATTGTCGCAGTCAATCTCGATCATTGAGTCAAACTCGTAGCATCTTCTTTATCTCTTTTAGACTTCTTGAACAGAATCCCGGTGGATCTGTCTTCAGCTTCAGCTTCTCCTTTCTGTAGACTCTTTTCTTCATCAGGCTCCCCCTTTCGTCAAGCTTCCGTGCTTTGGGATCGACACCTTGCTTTTCGATTACAAGCTCCCCCTTGCTTTGAGCTCGTATTCAGACTCCCCCTTAGACTCAGCTTCTGGGATCGTAGTCTGGAATCTCATCTGCAATCTCTCAAACATTTATAAGTAATAACATTTCAAATTTCAGCTATCCAGGAATTGTAACCTGGCTCACTCAAACATTCTAAACAAACAATTTTCATGAATTTGGCAGTTTCATCGAAATGAATCGGAAACTAGCTCTATAACAGTTTAAGCATCCAAATCCCTCACAGTTAATCATCCAAGTCCAAACTAATGACCTTGGAGATATCACAAACTGTTTTTGATTTTTTATTTTTTATTCAAGTTTCAAATTAATGAACTTGTTTTATTTTCAGAAACACAATCAGCTTACTTAAAATACAAATTTTCTTTATATGATTTTGCATTTTAGGGGGGGTAATATTGTTAGAAAATACAAATGTTTTTCCTCTTTTTACGCAAAAACTCAATTTTTTTAAATTTTATCATGTTTTTTACTTTTTCAAATTTTCAAATGTTTTTGTATTTTCTAACAATATTACTCCCCCTAAAATGCAAAATCATATAAAGAAAATTTGTATTTTAAGTAAGCTGATTGTGTTTCTGAAAATAAAACAAGTTCATTAATTTGAAACTTGAATAAAAAAATAAAAAATCAAAAACAGTTTGTGATATCTCCAAGGTCATTAGTTTGGACTTGGATGATTAACTGTGAGGGATTTGGATGCTTAAACTGTTATAGAGCTAGTTTCCGATTCATTTCGATGAAACTGCCAAATTCATGAAAATTGTTTGTTTAGAATGTTTGAGTGAGCCAGGTTACAATTCCTGGATAGCTGAAATTTGAAATGTTATTACTTATAAATGTTTGAGAGATTGCAGATGAGATTCCAGACTACGATCCCAGAAGCTGAGTCTAAGGGGGAGTCTGAATACGAGCTCAAAGCAAGGGGGAGCTTGTAATCGAAAAGCAAGGTGCCGATCCCAAAGCACGGAAGCTTGACGAAAGGGGGAGCCTGATGAAGAAAAGAGTCTACAGAAAGGAGAAGCTGAAGCTGAAGACAGATCCACCGGGATTCTGTTCAAGAAGTCTAAAAGAGATAAAGAAGATGCTACGAGTTTGACTCAATGATCGAGATTGACTGCGGCAATATCCAAGGGGGAGTCTGTTAGTGCATTTATGTCTATAGCCTTCGTCAATCCGAGCCGTAGCGAGAAACAGAAGAAAACGAGTCTTTATAGTGTTATATCTAGTCAAAAAGGCAAGGTGGCATAATTGTAATAATGAGAAATCTCATTAAAAGCCAAGGACTATAAATAGATCCTTATGTCATAGTACTTAGAGACTTTCTCTCTCTAGAACTAGAGCTCTTCAAATCTCTAAAATGGCAAAAGTCTCTAAACTAAACATAACCTCCCTATTTATAGGCCTTGACTATTAATGAGATTTCTCATTAATTACAATTATGCCACCTTGGCTTTTTGACTAGCTATCTCATCATAACGACTCGTTTTCTTCTGTTTCTTGCTACGACTCGGATTGACGAAGGCTATAGACATAAATGCACTAACAGACTCCCCCTTGGATATTGCCGCAGTCAATCTCGATCATTGAGTCAAACTCGTAGTGTCTTCTTTTTCTCTTTTAGTCTTCTTGAACAGAATCCCGGTGGATCTGTCTTCAGCTTTAGCTTCTTCTCCTTTTTGTAAACTCTTTTCTTCATCAGGCTCCCCCTTTCGTCAAGCTTCTGTGCTTTAGGGATCGACACCTTGCTTTTCGATTACAAGCTCCCCTTGCTTTGAGCTCGTCTTCAGACTCCCCCTTAGACTCAGCTTCTGGGATCGTAGTCTGGAATCTCATCTGCAATCACTCAAACATTTATAAGTAACAGCATTTCAAATTTTAGCTATCCAGGAATTGTAACCTGGCTCACTCAAACATTCTAAACAAACAATTTTCATGAATTTGGCAGTTTCATCGAAACGAATCGGAAACTAGCTCTATAACAATATAAGCATCCAAATCCCCCACAGTTAATCATCCAAGTCCAAACTAATGACCTTGGAGATATCACAAACTGTTTTTGATTTTTTTTATTTTTAATTCAAGTTTCAAATTAATGAACTTGTTTTATTTTCAGAAACACAATCAGCTTACTTAGATTTTGAAACTCAGCATTTCAGATATCAGTTATCAAAAATAAAGCAGAAAACAAAATCTTTTTGTATTTTCTGAAAAAATAAAGCAGTAAAGAAATATGTACAAACATATTTACAGACAATATTTTTGTTTGAGTATGCGTTAGAGGATCATATCAGTTTTCGACAAGTCACAAGTACCGTTGAGCTTAATTTTCACATTAAGTATTAAACAATTCACTTAGATTGTCGATATACTGATCCACTTAAATTTTCACACAAATTTCAACTGATTCAGGATACGAATTAGATGTATTAAGAACTTAAACCCATTCATGTGTCCCACCTCTTGAATATACTCCCGTATCCAGATCCCAATATTCAGTCTTACAGGTGAGTATACTACAATGATATCTGTATATAAATTAGGTATGCGAGGGCCAAGGGATCTCAGGTCGATACTTCCGTATACGCAGAGAGATATCAGCTTCGACTTTACGGTATGTCCCCTTTAGAGGATCTTTTTGCTTACAACAGCAGCGACTATCAATTTTATTGTTTCATTGGCATGCTGAGGGTTTAATGCTATGTTTCAAGCATTTCAGAAAGTATTATTCAAGGACTAGGTCAGAACTACCGTTCAGCAGAAGTCCCGGAATAATACCCCAGACATCATTGAGTATAAAGACCTAGTATATCAGATTATGAGACCTTTCAAACGAGATTTCAGGGGTTACCTATATATCCAAGTAGTGTTCCCCACGAAATAAGCAAGTTTGAATTTAGGTTTATATCCCGAAAAAGTTTACTAAATGTATAAAAATCTACCGACACATCCACGGTGAGATCGTTTAACACATTTAAACTTTCCATTTCTTTAGCGTACTGTAACTGTCTACTGATGTACTATCATTTCCTCTTTTTACGCAAAAACTCAATTTTTGAATTTTATCATGTTTTTGACTTTTTCAAATTTTCAAATGTTTTTGTATTTTCTAACAATATTACTCCCCCTAAAATGCAAAATCATATAAATAAAATTTGACAACCAACACTGATAGCTTTATCTCGCCATCCATTTTCTGCTTATCGTGTTCTGATTTGCAGAAAATATACATACCCCCATGATTTACAACACATTGATATTTTACAGTTTGAAAACCGTTTTTCAATCTGGTGAAAGTAATCATGTTTGTTCAGCCGTGAGGGTTTCGGCGTATTCAATCAACACTCCCCCTTACAACAAACTATTTTCCCATAATGATTTCAAAACACTTAAGTTTGTTTTAATCAGAATGGTTTTTCCGGAAAAATTAGTTTGTTTATCCAACACTTGTGGATTCGGGGTCATCTCATCACCTTGTTCTCTTTTAACCATTTTGAAAATTTAACATTATTAGGTCAAACACCACTATCACTTGTAGAAAATCAAGTACAACTTAATGTCCTTGATTAACCACTTGTAAGACGAAATATCACAGTTACCATCCTGTGAATTTCTCAAGAATGATGCCGATACCTGCTTCACACTTACCAACCTGGAAACTCCGGCAAGTCAGGAATTCAACCAACAGATTTATGTACCCAAGCCTGACCAGTCTTGGGTGTGTTTTGAACATTTCTCTTTTCTTCATAAAATTCTTTTGCCCCTTTTACCTTTCCATCAGCCATCTTGTTAAAAATATGTTTAGCATTGCTATTAAACATATTTCCAGCATCAACACCTTTTGATTTTAGGTTTGCGGCTCGTAATGATGGAAAGTTCTCATCATTCATTAATGGTACTGTCTCTTCCCTTTTTACCTCAACTTGTGGCTCATCTCATTTTGTGGAATCAGATTCATTGCCCGAACTTGTCTTGTCTGACTTGGATGAGCCAGATTCATCGCCAATGACTTTCTTTTTCTTCTTGTTCTCTTTTGTCCCCAGATTTGTATCTGAAGAATTCAATTTACTTGGCTTTGCAGTCGAGTGAGTTGATTCATCAGAACTTTTATTCAATCTGTCCGGTGAACCCGAAGACAAAATTTTCTCCAGATATTCTCTTGCCTTCTTCCTCTTCTTCCTCAGTCTGTCTTTCTGCCCCTGAGAAAGCTTCATTTTCTTTTCTTGAACTTTAGGTTCTTGAACCTTCTGTTCTTTGGGCTTGACGTTGACTGGTTTCTTTGCCATTCTTTGAGATTCAACCCTCGATCTTCCCATCGATCTCCTTGAGCAATCTCTGGCAATATGTCCTCTGATATGGCAATTATAGCATCTTCTTGTTTCAAAATTCCAATTCTGGCAGTTAACAGCAATGTGTCCTCTAACACCACATGTGTAACACACTCTGTTATCGTGCCATTCACTTCTTTCAATCCAAACCTTCAGATCATAACATTGTTTGGCTTGGTGATAATCATTTCTCCTCTTCAATGCTGGATTTGTCTTTTGAGCACTGTGGTCAAACCTGCACCACTTATTACCAACATTTTGTGAGTTTTCATTTTTAAATTTTTGTGATTTTTGATAATGATTGGATGATTTATCTGATGAGCTTTTATTTTCAATTTTAGAATTTTTCAAATTTTTATCTTTTTGTTTCTGTTCTGCATTCTTCTTAACAGGTTTTTGTTTAGAACATTCACCTGTTTCAGTAGATTGCAAAACAGTATTTTGAAAATTTTCTTGTAAATCTAAAAATACTTTTCTTTTCTTTTTCATCATCAGATATTTCATCACAATTTTCAAATTTGACTTTGTCAAAATTTGTGACATTGTCACTTATTAGAACAGAATTGATCGGTTTTGGAGAAACATGTGATGTAAAATTCACAAAACCTTTCAATTTCACTTCAAGCTCTTTGATTTTAATCCGAGCTTTTTCAGCTTCTTTTTCAAGCTGAATGATTTTAGCAAGATGAGAATTTATTTCAATTTGTTTTTCAAGATTATCTTTACCAAAAATATCTCTCTCATCTTCTAAAATCTTGATTTGATTTTGAAAATCTTTTTCTTTTTCTTTTAACGCTTCATTTTCCAATTTTATCCAAGAAACGTTTTCATTTTCAATTTTGATTTTTTCAAAATCTTTTTCTTTTTCTTTCAAATTGTTAATTTCCAATGTCAAACTGTCCAAACTACTCAACAGTTTGACATTCTCTGACGTCAATTTCTCACAATTTTCTCTTATTTCGAGAATCTGTTTATTATCATATTCTTTCTCATCCTTCAAGCTTTTGATTTCCAATGTTAAACTCTCCTCATCCTTCAAGAGTTTGGCATTGTCAGCTTCAAGTTTATCACATTTTGAGCATTTTTCATTCGTCTTTTCAACGTCAACTTCTTTCTTTGTAATTACTTCTTCAAACACCTGCTGTTTTTCAGTAACAGCTTCACATTTTGTTTGACTTAAAATCTGCTCCTCCTCAGAATCTGAATCACCATGATCAAATATTGGCATGTTCTTAGCTTCTTGATCATCATTCACTTTCAACTGATTATCAGTAGCAATTTCATCATCATGATCCCTATCATCTTCAGTGAATTTCCTAGGCTTCAGACACTGACAGCTGCTGTCCTGTACACTCCCTGCTCCACAGTCGCAAAAAAACCTACTTGATGTAGAGTAGACAACACGATGTCCTCGATGACATACATCTGCACAAACAGAACAACAACCTTTTGAAACGGTCAGGTCACATGTATAACAGAAATACCAGTGCTGTTCCATAAAATTTCTCCCACTGATCGTAAATGTACAAACTTTAGAAGCGAGGACTTTTTCACTGTTACTATCATGATCAACCATACTGCTTGACATCTTCAAACAATCAAACTGATGATTTTCTGTACGGACTGAACGTTGACCAACTGTGCGAACTGCTAGGACTCGGATCCAAATTAAAACGACTTGACCCTTTGAAACCTTTGAACTCCAAATTGTACAAACTTGACTTTATCACGCGATATATCCACACAAAACGATCTGACTGTTCAAACTATCTTGATCAATCAGTGCGGACTAGGATTGTCTTTTGTGAGAACTAACTGTAACCAAAACCCAAACCACTAAGCCAACAACTATCAATGAACTATATAATATGATTGGACCTCCTTTCTCACTTGCAAACTCAATGCTAATGGATTTTTTTGTTAAAACTATGGCTGACAACAATTAAATGTTCAAAATATTGTCATTGGACCTAAAATACCATTATGTAGAAATCGAGAAATGTGGCAGACAACTTTTTGATATATACAATGAGACGACAAGTTTAATTCTTCATAACAATTCGATTGGACCTCAATTTAGAGCTAGCCGACAACTAATATATGATCACTTGAACCAAGACTCATCACATGCAAGCTGACACCATTGATCCTTTAAATGTTTTCACATGCAAACTCTGAATATGATAACAAATCACGTGATTATCAACTGACATACATTCAACCACAACTGTGTCACAAAAGCGAAACACACAAGCGGATCTCAAGAGCGAACCTACTGTTAATGTGACAAATGAGCGGACCACAACTATTTTGTCACTAAAAGCGGACCTAATACTATCACATGAGCGGACCTCCTGCTATCCTATGAGCGGACCTCACAAAATGTTCGAATAAGCGGACCTGATTGTTACTATGAGCGGACCTCTTAAAATTTTCAAATAAGCGGACCAGAATTTTGACAGCAAAAACGAACCGAAAATCTTCGATTACTCCTAAACGGCTAGGAATTTGGATCTGAAACTTGGTAGGGTTGTAAATCAAGTGTTTACGCACAACATATAAAAAAATCAGCCGATTCGGACCGTAAAATCCCTTTCAATTTGACTAAAAACAGTGAAAAACGTGAAAAATATGAAAAAGATGAAGAAATAGATGAAATCCGGATCTGAAATCGATGAAATCACGAGCGGAAATGTGTGTTGGATCAGTGCAATCGAGCTCCTGCTCTGATACCACTTGTTGGACCGGTTTTGACTCCGAAACGATTGCGAAACGAACGTGAAACGTGCGGAATCCGTACACGAACGCGACCTAAACACACATGACGTAATCTAAATGTGATTCTATTAGAAATCTGAAATTCTACAATCACTTGAATCACTTAGAGACTTTCTCTCTCTAGTTTCTCTCTCTAGAACTAGAGCTCTTCAAATCTCTAAAATGGTAAAAGTCCCTAAACTATGACATAAGGATCTATTTATAGGCCTTGGCTTTTAATGAGATTTCTCATTAATTACAATATTGCCACCTTGCCATTTGTCTAGATATTACATCATAACGACTCGTTTTCTTCTGTTTCTTGCTACGGCTCGGATTGACGAAGGCTATAGACATAAATGCACTAACAAACTATTACGAAAGTGAGAACATCAAGCATGATAATTTCTACGGAACACACTCAAAGCCACCAACTCTGGAAAGCATTGAGGATTATACATGGTGGAAAGAACGGTTTCTTAACTGGGCGAAAGCGTATGCGCATGAAAGCTGGTTTTGTTTAGAATTTGGATACGAACGACCAAAAGATGATAAAGGCGAAGAACTTCCATTCAAGAAATTAACCAGAGAGGATAAATCTGAATTTTCCGCCGAACAGAGAATGATTGCTTTGATACAGTCGGCAATTAGAAATGACATTTTTGTATTACTTAATCATGATGGGTCCAACAACGATCCTACAAGTGGTAACGAGTTAAAGCTGAGGGGGGTAAACAGATCAAAAAGAACAAAATTGCTTTACTAAAGAAAGAATTCGATCTATTTGATAGCTTAAAAGGAGAGACAGTGAGGCAAATGATTGAGAGATTTTGTCATTTAAAAATTGAACTTGAGAGGTTTGAGATTGTGAAAACAAGAGAGGAAATTATCGACAAAGTGATTGACGCGTTACCACGAGCTGATCAGTGGCAAACGTTTGTTTTTATTTTGAAAAATGATGATTTATATGATACGATTTCTCTTGATGCATTGTTTGAAAAGATAGAGAGTCATGATCTGGAGTTACAAAAGCAAAGCAAGATGACTGGCTCTTCACATCAACAGAATGTTGGTCTATACTACAAAGGCAGTGTACCATCAGAGAAAGGTGTTGGTTCACCAAAGACAGCATTCAGTGGAGAGAAGATGAAAGAACCTCAAACAACTTCATCAAATTACAATTCTGGATATCATTCTTCTTCAAAATCAAGTTCTGATGAAACTGAGGAAATTCTGTGCAACATTGCTCTGAAACTGAAGAATTCTCCGTCGATGAGTATCAATGCAGCTAAGCAGCAAATGAGTTTCCTTGCATCTGTTCTGGAGTCATATGAAGGTCTTGTAGCTGGCAAAATTGGAAACACAGAGTTGACTAAAGAAGACTACGACCAGATTGATCCGGAAGAAATGGAGCTCATAGATATTCGTTGGTGTTTAGCAAGCTGCATCCGAAGAGCTCAGAGATACATGGAGATTACCGGGAAGCAATCATTGGGTGGTCCGTCAACGAAGCTTGGATTTGACAAATCCAAAGTGACCTGTTTCAGATGCAAGCAAAAGGGTCATTTCAAAAGAGAATGCAGAAATTCTGAAGTTGCTGAAGGAAATGAACGTCCTTTCAACGATGATTATTATCGAAAAGCGATCTACCACCGAAGCAAAGAAGAGCTGAAATTGATTGAAGATAAAACCAAATCAAGAGCTTGTTTTGTAATTCAAGATGATGAAGGTTTTGACTGGAGCTCAATTTGTCCAGAAGAAGATCGTTTGGAGAATGTTCGAAAAACAGCTCATGGCAAAGCTATAACAGAGGAAAGAAAGTTTGTTTTTGTTGCTGAGATTCAAGATGAAAACAAAGACAAAGATACAGCTGAGATCAAAGTGAAAACCAGAGAAGAGATTCTGGAAGAAAAGACCTACAGAGAAAGAAACATTGTGTTGAACAGAATGGATGAAATGCAGGAAGAGTATGAGATTGCTGTCAGCAGCAAAAGATGGGATAAGAAGAGAGAATGTTACTTCAACAGAGAAGGAGAACCAGTTGTTCCAAAGAAAGACATAATCTTTGATGATGTTCTTCTCATAATTCCTTTGAGAGCCGAATACTATAGAAATGTGATGAAAGATGACACATATGCTAAAAGCCATGAAAAGGAGATCAGATATGCTATGACATCGTGTCTAAGAAAAAGGGATGAAGAGAGAATGAAGAAGAATGTTGAAGAAATGGTGAACAATCTGAAGAAGGTTGCTGAAGAGGTTAAAGCAGAAGTTGTTGAAGTTGAGGTTGTGAAGGAAATCAAAAGTGAAGAAGTTTAGGTGAATGAAGAGGTTAAGAAAGCGGTTACTGAAGAACAGCAGATTGGAGAAGAGGTGTGGAAAGAAGAAGAAGAAGTAAAGATTGAAAATTTGGAAGCTGGTAATGTTGGTGATGAAGTCGGTGTTGAAGAAAAGCAAGATGATGCTGATCAGAAGCAAACTGAGGCAACTGCATCAAACACCGAAGTGCCAATCACTGAGGTACATTCTGATTCTGAAATCTTAAAAACGATTGATCAGTGCAAGAAATGCATGGAGCCGTGCAGAGCTTGTACTGAAAAAGATGAGCAATTTAGAACAAGAGATCTTGAATTCACTAAAATTGAAAACATTTTTAAAGAAAAATGCAAAGAAATGCTAGAAAAAGAAAAAGTTTTAGAAGAAAATGATAAAAAAAACTTTCAGAAAAATGTAAAAAGTTAGAAACAGAAAATGAAGTTTTGAAAGAAAATGTTTCTAAAATGACAGAAGAATGTTCACAAAAAGAAATTGCTTGTCAAGAAATGAAGAAAGAATATGACTCAATGAAATTAGCATATCATATTACAAAAGAGTCATACGAAAAAGTGAAAGATGAAATGAAATATGCTCAATCAAGAATGAATTATCTTTCTGAAACAACTAAAGAACTTAAACGAATGTATTCCATAAAACAAGATGTTGTTAATTCCTATATTGAGGATGTTGCTAAGCTAAAGCGACAGATTGCTGATTTATAACAGGATAACAACAAGTTAAAAAGTTATCATGTGTCATCATATGTGCTTGAACGTATTTTCAATATAAAACCGGGAGATGGTGAGTCTGAGCAAAACAAGAAAGGCATTGGCTCAGAGTTTCATCAAGTTCCACCACCGGAAAAGTTTGCATTTTATGATGAGGAAAAGGTCGAAAAAGGTTTCAACCTGGTTGATCAATTGCCAGACAACATTGATGTAACCTATTCCAAATCTGATGATACTCATGATTCAGAGGTGGTAGGTAAAGTTGTTGAAAGTGTGTTGCAAGAAGAGTCAGTTGATATAGGTAAATCTGAATCACAAGACGAAAATGAAGGTAATTTTCATGATGAATATCTGAAAAACACAAAATCCAAGAAAAATTTGAATGATGATTCAAAAGGATTGGTTTATACCATGATTGGATCAGACAAATTATTCTTAGATGTTGTATTCCCGATTCAGAATGTGATTTTAGAAAAAGTTGATAAAGTTTTCAAAATGGTTGAGATTGAGAAATCTGAAATATCAAAGTTTGTTGGTAAAAGTCACAAAACTTTTTATAACAAACCTGGTTTTAAGAAGAAAAACATGAAGGCTGGGTTGGGTTATAAGAAGAAACAAAGTTGGAAAAGAAATGAAACTTCTAATTTTCAGACAAAAATGAGTTTTGTTCAAGGAAAAAGTTTTGAAGAAGAGGAAAAACTCAAATTTAGACAACAGTCTAATGAAGAGTTAAGTGCTCAAAAGAAAAAGCAACAACCACAGGTCAAAGATGTGTCCAAGAGAACATGTTTTAAGTGTGATCAGATAGGACATCTTGCACGAAAGTGTCCAAATCTGAAACCTGTGGATGTTGACAAAAAGAAGTTTGAAAATGTTGAGAAACAGAAATCTGAGAATGTGAAACAAAGGTCAAACAAATTTGATTCAAAACAAACTTGGAGGTACAACACAAACAAGTTTGTTTCGAACCAAACTTGGAATTCAAACCTAAATAGGTGCGATTCGAGACAGACCCAGAATTTTCATACACCAAGAGTCAGAACAACTCAAAGTTGGAAAACAACTGTTGATATGACAAAACCACAAGAGTTTTGGAAACCAAAAATTGTTGTTCAAAAACAAAATGTTCAAAAAGATTCACATTTTTAAAAAAGAGGTACTCCGAAAGGTCAAAAATGGAATGCTAAGAAACAAATGAATTTGGTAAAAGATGAAAAAGTTGAAGTCAAAGTTGAGAAAGTTTTTGATGAAAAAGATTTTCCGAAATTGAATGATACATATTGTGTTGAAATGCCTAAGGTTCAACAGACCTGGGCTAAATTGTTCAAGTAATCAAGTAGTTTGAATGTGCAGGTGTTCAACAAATCCAAAGATTGTGAGAATGGAAGTTGGAGCAGCCTGGCACAACGAGGAAAGAAGGCTGCTGGATCCTGTGTTGGTTGAAACAGGAAGTTTATTTTCATTCTGTATATAAATAAACAATATTTTCAAAACTCTAAAATTAAAAACCAAAAATATGTTTGTTTTTTAATTTTTGTCAAAAATAGAAAATTACAAAAATATGTGTTGATTGAATACGCCGAAACCCTCACGGCTGAACAAACATGATTATTTTCACAAGATTGAAAAATGGTTTTCAAACTGTAAATATCAATGTGTTGTAAATCATGGGGGTACATTATTTTTCTGCAAATCAGTGTATGAGAAGTAGAAAATGGATGGCGAGACAAAGCTATCAGTGTTGGTTGTCAAATTTTCTTTATATGATTTTGCATTTTAGGGGGAGTATTGTTGTTTGAAAATACAAAAACATTTGAAAATTTGAAAAGCCAAAAACATGATAAAATTCAAAATTGAGTTTTTGTGTAAAAAGAGGAAATGATTGTACATCAGTAGACAGTTACAGTACGCTAAAGAATTGGAAAGTTTAAATGTGTTAAACGATCTCACCGTGGATGTATCGGTAGATTTTTATACATCTAGTAAACTTTTTCAGGATATAAACCTAAAATTCAAATTTGCTTATTTCGTGGGGAACACTACTTGGATATATAGGTAACCCCTGAAATCTCGTTTGAAAGGTCCCTCTTTCTGAGATACTAGGTCTTTATGCTTAGTGATATATGGGGTATTATCTCGGGACTTCTGATTTTGCGGAAGCAATGGCCTAGTCCTTGGAGAATACTTTCTGCATTGCTTGAAATATAGCGCCGCCCTCAGCAAAAATGATGAAACAATAAAATTGATAATCATTGTTGTTGTAAAAAAGATCCTCTAAAGGGGACACACCTAAAGTCAAACCTGAGTTCTCTGCTGAACGGAAGTTCTGACCTGAGCTCGTATGGTTTTATAATTTATTCCCCTTAGAGATATCATCTAGGTATACTCACCTGTAAGACTGAATATTGGGATCTGGATACGAGAGTATATTCAAGAGGTGGGACACATGAATAAGTTTAAGTTCTTAATACACCTAATTCATATCCTGAATCAGTTGAAATTTGTATGAAAATTTAAGTGGATCAGTATATCGACAATCTAAGTGAATTGTTTAATTCTTAATGTGTAACTAAGCTCAACGGTACTTGTGACTTGTCAAAAACTGATATGATCCTTTGATGCATACTCAAACAAAAATATTGTCTGTAAATATGTTTGTACATATTTCTTTACTGCTTTATATTTTCAAAAAAATACAAAAAGATTTTTGATTCTGCTTTATTTTCGACAACTGATGTCTGAGATGCTGAGTTTCAAAATCTAAGTATGCTGATTGTGTTTCTGAAAATAAAACAAGTTCATTAATTTGAAACTTGAATTAAAAATCAAAAATCAAAAATCAAAACAGTTTGTGATATCTCCAAGGTCATTAGTTTGGACTTGGATGATTAACTGTGAGGGAGTTGGATTCTTTAATGCTGCTAAATCATTTAGTTTGTTGATAGTGGGAGTAGTTAAAGAATTTAAAAGATCCAGTTTACGATTTCTAGTTAATGGAATTTGAAAACATTATATTTATAGATATTTGAGTGTTTGCAGATAGTCCAGATTACGATCCCGAAAGCAGAGTCTAAGGGGTAGTCTGAAGACAAGCTTGGAGCAAGAGAAAGCTTGTAGAT
Organism: Helianthus tuberosus; assembly: GCA_030545235.1. Classification (NCBI taxonomy): domain Eukaryota; kingdom Viridiplantae; phylum Streptophyta; class Magnoliopsida; order Asterales; family Asteraceae; genus Helianthus; species Helianthus tuberosus. The sequence goes on from CM060393.1 coordinate 154,832,311, forward strand.
GGATAGCTAGGTGTCGATCCCAAAGCACGGAAGCTTGACAAAAGGGGGAGCCTGAAGCTGATGAAAGAAGAGAAGGATTGATGGATGATTATAATGTTACAATTTGGATGAGAAGGTAGAATGATCAAGACTGAAGATGTATCATGCTGAAGACTAGACACTGAAGACTTCGTCAATATCCGAGGGGGAGTCTGTTAGTGCACTACGTCTATTGACTTCGTCTTGTATCATGTAATCAGATAGGATAGGATATTCAGTGCCCGAGGTTCGAGAAACAGATTTTCAGGATTTAGGAGGTGATTCCGCTTGAAATTACACAAGACCATTTCGAGCGAAATCAGAACTATCTGATTCCGCTTGAAACTCCTTTGGTCCATTTCGAGTGGAACCCCAACACTATAAATAGGGTACTTGTCATTTCATTTGGCACACGCATTCAGAACTTGTAACGAGGTGCTGCCAAAATTTGTCCAGGTTGTAATCTTTGCTAAATCAATCACATTGACAAATTAAAGAGTATCAAGCTGTTTCCACGTCCGTTTCACTGATTCCGCCTTTGAATCGGATTACAAGCTCTTCTGAACGACTCGTTTGGGTCCAACAACGATCTGTTAGTGCACTACGTCTATTGACTTCGTCTTGTATCATGTAATCAGATAGGATAGGATATTCAGTGCCCGAGGTTTGAGAAACAGATTTTCAGGATTTAGGAGGTGATTCCGCTTAAAATTGCACAAGACCATTTCGAGCGAAATCAGAACTATCTGATTCCGCTTGAAACTGCTTTGGTCCATTTCGAACGGAACCCCAACACTATAAATAGGGTACTTGTCATTTCATTTGGCACACGCATTCAGAACTTGTAACGAGGTGCTGCCAAAATTTGTCCAGGTTGTAATCTTTGCTAAATCAATCATAGTGACAAATTAAAGAGTATCAAGCTGTTTCCACGTCCGTTTCACTGATTCCGCCTTTGAATCGGATTACAAGCTCTTCTGAACGACTCGTTTGGGTCCAACAACGATCCTAGAAGCTTCCTGAAGAATTATATCTCTAAGTCCTCCATGAATAGAAACCTAGATTCTACCATTTAACCTGAGGATTCCATCCTTTCCAGGTGATAACTGATCAAAAGTTGCACCTAATTTCTCACTTGGAAGGTTAGCTTCCAATACAGCTTCTTTTTTAGCAGTTAACAGCCTTTCATTCAAGTTGTTCTTAAGTTCAATACTAATGGCATTAATCCATATAAGTTTAATTCCTTTCTGCTTAGAGCATCCGCGACTACATTCGCTTTACCAGGATGGTAGCGAATCTCACAATCGTAGTCATTTAAGTTTTCCATCCAACGGCGTTGCCTCATATTGAGATCCTTTTGATTGAACAAGTGTTGGAGACTTTTGTGATCTGAATAAATCACACATTTAGTTCCATACAGGTAATGTCTCTGTAACTTAAGTGCAAATACAACGGCACCCAACTCCAGATCGTGGGTGGTGTAATTCTTTTCATGCACCTTCAGTTGTCGTGATGCATAGGCAATCACTTTGCCTCTTTGCATAAGTACACAAACCATGTCGGTGTGTGAAGCATCACAATAGACAACAAACTCTTCTACTCCTTCAAGCAGTGTCAACACATGAGCATTGCTAAACTTTTGTTTGAGGATCTCGAAAGATTCTTGCTTCTTGGGACCCCAATCAAATTTTACATTCTTGCGAGTCAAAGTAGTTAGCGGTGCGACTATCCTTGAGAAGTTTTCAATGAATCTTCTGTAATACCCTGCTAATCCCAAGAAACTGCGGATTTCAGTAGGTGTTTTAGGTGCTTCCTAGTTCATTATCGCTTCTATCTTAGCGGGATCCACTTGGATACCACGCTCGCTTACAACATGTCCCAAGAATTGGACTTCGCGAAGCCAGAATTCGCATTTGGAGAATTTAGCGTAAAGCTTCTCCTGTTGTAGCAATCCTAGAATGCACCGAAGGTGTTTTTCGTGATCAGCTTGATTATGAGAATAAATAAATATATCATCTATAAAGACAATGACAACTTATCTAAGTATAGTTTGCAGACTCGATTCATGTGGTCTATGAATGATGCAGGTGCGTTAGTGAGCCCGAAAGGCATCACTAAGAATTCGTAGTGACCATACCTTGTCCTGAACGCGGTTTTGGGTACATCTTCAGTTCTAACTTTAAGCTGATGATACCCTGATCTTAGATCAATCTTTGAGAAGAAGCTTCCCCCTTGAAGTTGATCAAACAAATCATCGATCCTAGGCAATGGATATCGGTTCTTGATTGTTACTTTGTTCAGCTCACGGTAATCAATGCACAAACGCATTGAACCATCCTTCTTCTTTACAAATAGTATGGTTGCTCCCCAAGGTGACGAGCTGGGTTGTATAAAACCCTTTTCCAGTAAGTCAACTAGTTGGGTTCTTAATTCCTTCATCTCTGTTGGAGCCAAACGGTAGGGGGCTCGTGCAATCAGTGCTACTCCCAGCAGGATGTCAATCCTGAACTCTACTTGCCTCTCAGGAGGCAATCCAGTTAGTTCGTCAGGGAAGACATCAGGGTACTCAGAAATGATTGGAATGTCTTCAATCTTGGGTTTCAGTTCATCAACTGTCACTTGTTGCATATAGATGACACATCCATTCTTCAGGCACTTGGATGATTTAAGTATTGATACATTATCGGGCAATCCGTAGTGCGTATCTCCATGAATGGTGATTAACTCACCAGATGGGGTTTTGATGTTAACTTGCTTTTTATCGCAGGCAATTTGGGCTTGGTTATGTGACAACCAATCCATGCCTAAGACTACATCAAACCCAGCCAATTTCATTGGCAAAAGAGATAGAGGAATAGAATGATTCTTAATGGATATAAAGCATCCATCAAGTAGAGTTGAAGCAGTTTCTAAGGTACCATCTATGAGTTCTACCTCATATTTAATATCTAGAGTTTTAATAGGCAGATTCAGTAATTTACTAAACTTATGGTCTACAAACGACTTATCAGCACCTGAATCAAATAAAACTCTTGCATAAATATCATTAATGAGGAAGGTAACTGTTATAACTTTATCATCATTCACCGCCTCCCTGGCGTTCATCTGAAACACCCTTGCATTGGTTTTCTTCGCCTCCTTAGGCTTCTTGGTGTTCTTTGGGCAGTTAGTTTTAATGTGCCCCTTTTCATTGCAACCATAGCAAGTTGAATCCTTTAAGTTTCGGCACTCCAAGGTTTTGTGCCCTTTCTTCTTACAGATTCCACAAGGCTTGGCTTGTGGATCCAAATTGCATTCCCTAAAATGCCTCCTTTCACAGTTCTTGCATCTGGGCTTGTCACCAAATTGACCCTTCTTTAACCCAGAGTTTCCCTTTTTCTTCTTGTTTGACTGGTTGGACTGATCATCCTCCCACTTTCTTTTCCCGTCCTCTGTCGCCCTCTTAGACTTGCTCCTTATAACATCTAGGGCAAGTGACAGTGACAGATCTACAGCAGATCTATAAGAGGTAGGCTTAGAAGCCTTGACATTCCCCTTGATCTCTGGGGCTAACCCACCAATGAAATGCGCAATGCGTTTTGGCTCCGGAGTGACCAGATATGGCGAGTCGGGACATTGAGTTAAACTGGTGACATAGGATCTACAATCCAAATCCTTTATAACCAATGTGAGGAAGTCAGTCTCCACTTTCTCCACCTCATGCTGTGGACAGTAAGTATCTTTTACCAACTCAACAAGCTTAACCCATGAAAGGTTATACAGAGGGATTTTCCCTGTGGATTGCACTAATGCTTTCCACCATGTCAAAGTGTCGCCTTTAAAGGACTGTAATACAAACTTAACAATGTCCTCTTTGGCACACCCACTGATATCTACAACTGTTTCCATCTCGTCCAACCACTTCATACAATCAATAGCTCCCTTTTCTCCAGTGAAATCACTTGGTTTACAAGAGACAAAATATTTGTAAGTACAACCCTTGTTGTACCGAGGAGCCTAATCAAACACAATCTCTTTTGAGGGTTCATTCTTCTGATTGGATGAATGTTGAGATTCATCCCTTTTTGACGTATGCGGTTTTGTGAGGGACTTTGAGTGAGCTTTTGAACGAGCATTGTTTGGCTCTTTAAGCACCTCATTCACAGCTTTAGTAACGGATGTGTTTATAATAGCTTGTAACTCAGCATTAGTGAGGTTTATTCTAGTAGTGTCATCCCCATTAGCTGGATGACTATTAACTTCATCGGAGCCAGCCATGACTTGAATGCTATAATCAAGTAACAATAATTTGTTTAGTTATTATATAACAAATCATCGTATTTGATAATTAAATAGACATGGTATATATAAATCATATAGGCTAATAAAGAAACATGTTTGAATACATTTGATTTTAATTTGCCTAGGTTACAAATGAACCATTATTGGCATTTTAACATGATATAATCCTTTATATTTATTAGACAGGGGACATAGTCACAACTGTCGATGTCATATAGACATTTTTCATATAGCACAAGGCTTGTCTCAAAGGACATTTAGATGGCACAAAAGGCCTTGTCACAAGGACAATTTAAAAATATGATCTTGATCTTTTTAGATTAAATATTTTAAGGGTCGAACATAGTTCATCTCCTTTTTATAATAAGTTATAGAACATAACTATCTTTGTCATGAATATACATTGGCCCGTAGGCAGAACACCTCATATGGATGTTTTTGGTATAGACATCATATTTGATGCTTTTAGCCATGATGCGCATTGATCATTTAGGCTATGAAAGGGATTGGAAGAGTCCAATACTTTGAAGGCTGGCGTGGTTTCTCAAGCCACACCACCAGGAGTGTTAACATGTTTTTAGATGTTAACAAGGAATTTTTTGTCTTAAGAGGGTTATATTATGACACCTGTGCCTCTGCGATCATCAAACAAATACCAAACCAATGAAATATTGTATTTCATACTTGGGATTTGTATAAATATGTGTATCTTTTGCACATATCAATTCTTGTTCGATTTCAAGCTTTAAATCGCTTTCTGGAAGGTTATACGCGCACTGATGCGTAAATATAACCAGTTTAATGCAAAGAACACTCCGGAATAGTGAAATAGGCTTAACATACCTTAAATAACGTTTACATAACTTAGAAATAAGTTTTAGAGGGTTTGGTGTGGCGAAATCAAGTTTATTCGCTTACAGGGACTAATTTCGACAAACTGCGAAAGTATGCCGATTTGTACTGTAACGAACATTACGAAACATGACCATAAGTTAAACATACCCTAAATATCCTTTACATAGCTTAGAAATAGGATTTGAGGGGTTCGGTGTGCTAAAATAAACTTTTTGGTCATTCAGGGACTAAAAGCATCAAAAAGTGCATAAGTTTGCATTTTCGCGCATATCTTACGTTCTGAATACATCCGGACATCCAAAACTTTATGTAATGATTAAAATATTTTAATTTAGTGATTGGCATGATAAAATTCCATTCGTCGCGTAATTTGGATCGTTTTTCGCATTCGTTCGTGTTTCGTCGTAATTAACCGAACAACGCAACCGTACGACCAAACGAACCGACATCCGGGATATTTTTGTGCATGTTTCATGTTCCCTATACTTTAACTTCATTTTAGAGCCATGAAATGGGATTAACGGGGCTTAAACGTGTCAAAAATGCATCAAAAACCATGTTTTGCACATTCAGGGACCAAAATTGACAATCTGCCATAGTTATCTTAGGAAGGGACCAAAATGAAAAATCTAAATTCCAGCTTGTTCCAGCTGTTCCCCTCATTTTCACATGGTTTTAATGAAACTAGGGGCTCCCATGGTTTCACAAAACCATGGGCACATGTTTACGGATGAGATCGAAGCTCGTTTTACGATGAACGATCTTAACGGTTGTGCAAAAACTATAAATACCCACCTTCCTCATTTGCATTCTTCACACCTTGATCTGATTGCTCTCTAAGTTGAAGTGCTTTCACTTCATATCTGAGAATAATCGGGTCAAACTTCCGTTCTTGGACCTTTTGTAAGTCCTCTTTCGTTCGTTTTCGCGTGAAAGTCAAACTGTGTTTGACTTTCTGCTTTGACCAGTTTATGGTCAACATGAAGTTCGTTTGAACTTCATAACGTGGGCGTAATCATGATGGTTTTAGTCTCTTGTGACTATACCTACTGATTACCACGTTATCTAGGCATAGTGGCGAGTCGTAGTTTCAGCCAAAATGTGTATTCTTGCGTATTTTGTAACCAAACTACTTTTTGGTATCAAAACCATTTGTTTTGATACCAAACCTGTTTTCAAACCTCGTTAAGCATGTTTTAACATGTTTAGCTCGTCACTTTAGGTTTAGTGCTTATGGAGGGTCGTAAGGTAAGCGGTCTAAACAACCGCTTATACTTTCGAACCCGACCCGTTTGGTCGATCTTTAGGATCCGACCAAACACATTAGGTGACCATAGTTGCATAGGGAATAACCTTCCGAGGTTATACCTTATGGTCACGTCTTTTAAGTAGTTGTATGATAGGTAGTTTATATGCCTTAGGTAAATGACCAAAATGCCCTTTTTACGCCAAAATTCATTTTAAGCATATGTAACATAATTTTTGATATCTAAACTGATTTGGCAACAATATTAGACATGTTAAGGCATATTTTACTTATCATAGGACTAGTTAGGCGGTCCGAACCATTTTACGCGAACGACGCGTTAAAGTGGCGTAAGCTACCTTAACGAGTCGTAATGGGTCGTAAGCACTTAGGTTAGGTTTCGTTTTAGAATGTAGGATTTGTTAAACCATATTACATGAGTCCCTACACTCATTTGGTTTACGAAACCTCATTTTATCCGATCCTCCGATTTAGGTCCGTTTATTTACATAGTTACCTATATTAGGTGCCGTTTGATTCTGTGATCCCTCTAGCTTTGCTTGGTTGTTATTCAAGACTTCTAAGCATCCTCAAGTGAGTACATAGACCCCTCTTTTACTGTTTTCCAAACGTTTTGGGGTGAAACACATGTGCCTACTTGTTATTTTCATGCTTTCCATGTTTTCATATCATATACTTGCTATATTCATTAGTACACTATTAGTACATGATTTCATTATGTCTTGCTATGTATGTTCACTTAACACGCTAGCACAATTGTTTTACGTTTTGAATCATTTGAAATCATTGGATGTATGTGAACCATTTGAAATCATTGGATGTATGTGAACCATTTGTAACCATTTGATGTATGTGAACCATTTGAAATTGTTGGATTTATGTGAACCGTTTGTAACCATTTGATTTATGTGAACCATTTGTAACTGTTTGAGCCATTGGGTTAGGGAAGTGATTAGGTAACGGGGCGGGTGTAATGTGTTAAAAGCATGGTGGATACGCCGCTGGTACTTCCTATATATAAGTGCTTTTAACACATTATATATCGTTGCGTTATCTAGATCACTTGGGTAAACGATTTTGAAACAATGTCACATAATTATGTTTTCTGAATAATATAAACCATACGAGTCTTATTAACGAGTTTCTACGAGATGTTTTACGATTTGATTTAATAAAACAAAATGTTTTGGAGTTAAGAATCATGGCTACGATATTTTATAAATCATATCCAACTTGATTTGAGTTGGTTAATTATGTCGCAATACTATACTTTTCAAAATAAGGTTTTTAAATAAGTATTGCAACATGTAAAACGAGCCATGAATCTGACACTCACATAAAACCTATGTACTCGCCGGCATTTTTATGCTGACGTATTTTCACATGTGTTTCAGGTACAATAGTTGATGATGTTTGATGATGATATTGGTGTATGATCACATAGGAACGGACGAGGCCTTAGCGACTTAATAACAATAAAAGTCTATTTGTTCATGTTTTGTTTCTAATTCCAATGTAATGTAATACATTTAATTAAATAAAACAAAATTGTTTAATCCATGGTTGTGAAACAATGATTCTGTTACAACACTCCCGGACGTTTCCGCCATGTTTTGTTGTTTTACGTGGTCGGGGTGTGACAGAAAAGTTGGTATCAGAGCCAATGGTTATAGGGAATTAGGTTATTAGTAATGCTTTGACCTAGAGTATAACCTTCCTAGGACCCTAACGCGAGTTTACTTGCGTTTAGTCATAAAACAATATCGTTGTCTATCTTTAGGCAGCAATCACAATAAGAACACAAAATTCGAATCAGCTTTGAAAACTAATCATCTGTTCCAGGATGATTTATTATAAGGTTTCGAACCATCAAAGTTTTCAAATTCTCGTCAAAGTTTAGGGCTACATAATGTGAACACGTGCAAACTGGAAGGGTGGGTGCCTGTACCCTGAGCTTTCTGTCTAAGGCTAGAGTGTTCGTCCAAATCCGCAATATCGGACCAGTCACTCTTACCTGGGAACTCTTGGGGTGAGTGTCCACTTATAGGCGAGCATGTCTTCGTGATACATTATGAGGACCTATTTGCTTTGATTCAGCCTTTGTGTGTCGTTTGTTTGCTTCGTGGTTCAAACAAATGACCATCACCCATGATTTTAGTCGGTAATTGTAACATCCTATTCTTACCCAATGTCATTTCATTTGTTTTCTCTCTTGTTTCCCCTTTTTAGAATTGTAGGATCGTTTTACCAACCAAATGAGTCAATCAGAGGCAATACACAATTGTTTGAGAGGCGGAAACAAACAAACAGTCTAGAATCAGTGAAGAATTGAGTAAAAACAGAGTATTTCACTTTAAAACAAACTTCTTATTCAAAATAGACTTGATTACACGGTGGAATTTCAGCAGCACTTCGTGACACATTAGCTAATTCCGTGCCAAATGAGAAGCTGAACACACATATATATAGGCCACCTAATTCCGCTTGAAACATAACATGACAGTTCAAACGGAATTACCTAATGTAATTCCATGCGGAATTACTCATGACCATTACAAACGAAATTACATAAAACACCCCTAAACTTTACATATTTGACACTTTTGACCCCTATACATCATGACCTAGACTTAAGACGTAGGCTATAGACATCGTGCACCAACAAACTCCCCCTTGGATATTGCCGGAGTCTTCAGTCTGGTCTTCAGCACTTGCTTCACAGCGACTTGAATTTCTCTTCCCTCGGCTTAGGCTTTTTCACAGCAGCTTCCTAAGCTTCTCGTTCTCGTCAACCCTTTTCTTTTCTTCAGCAGCCATTCTTTGATTAACTATATGCCTCAGCATGTTATCTTTGTCTTCACGAGCCTTTCGTTCTTTCTCAGCTTTCAACTTTTCTTCTTTCTCAATCTTCCACCATTTTGACGACCATTTGCTATCAGCATTAATTCCCTTCTGAAAGCAAATAGACACAACTCTCTGAAATTGCATCGCCTGATCTCTATCTTCAGCTTTGAACCATATTTTGTTTACAAACAAACATTCTATGTCTTTAGCAGAGCCGTTCACCAAACATAGCGGATCATATACAAAGATTTCTCTAATTTCTTTCTCTGCTCTGTAAGTAATCACAGCTTCAGTCGTTATACAGCTGTATACCCAACACACAAAATCTTTATAGAACTCTTGTTCCATCTTTGGCACCGGAATATTCTTCATAACTCTTGGTTTCTTCACATGCAAGATTGTCTCTTCAACTCTAGTCACTGGATCTACCCTCTTCACTTTCTTCGGGTAGTGAGGCTTCCAGTGTTTGAATCCCTTTAAGGCTTCAAATTTCATCAGACCCCACATGGGTACATCAGACTTTCTAACAGGATACTCCAGCATTCTAACTTTCGACAATTCTTCCACATCCCACCAAGGTAATGACATGATATCATAAAGATATGCAAAATATTGCACACCATATTCCCTTCTGATCGCATATGCATTCACTTGGGTAAGAAACCCCAACTGATGATGTCACCAAGTGATACATCTCTATCTCTCTTGTAAAACTTTAAAGGACGCTTGAACTTTCTTTCAGTGTCTTTACGGAACCATTTCTTGCGTTCTTCTCGCTATGGATCTTTCGTAGTACCATCAAAATTCTTATATTTCAAACATTCAGCAACTTTTCTTCTTAGTTCATCTCTGTTCTCTTGACTGAAGAGCTCAACCAAAGTTGGAAAGTTTGAAGTGTCTTCATTCACACTTTCTTCATCAGTGCAATCTTCAACCTCAACCTCAACACTATCATAGACGTCTGCCTCTTCAACATACTTGTACTCATAGTCGGGTTGTTGGTTGATATCAAACGCATTCAATTCATCCTCAAAATCAAACTTGAAATCAGGATCATCAATCCTTGTCAACTCTATAATCTCAGCCATTGTATACGTATGCCTGATTTCACCTTCCTCTACTTCAGTCTCTAGACGCAAAATTAATTTTTCAACTTTATCAACATTTTGACTTTTTAAGAATTTACTGACACACTCAGTTTAACCAAGTCCAAGCTAATGACCTTGGTTAACTGTTTAGTCTGCCAAGTCCAAGTTAATGACCTTGGCTGACCAGTTTATGAAGATGCTGATTTTCTGAAACAATATTAAGTTCAAATTAATGAACTTTCGAACTTTCAAGCAATTACCAATCACATTTTCAAACTTCTGCTTACCCAACCCTCATGATCCAGACATGTTCTGCACAGTAGACTTTGATCATCTGTTCCCCAACGTTCGTTGTCGAAAATAAGATGAAAAGCAAATCTTTTTTTTTTCGATTTTAGAGTATGATAAGAAATAAACTGTACACACAATATTTTTGTGAGTGTGTTAGGGGATCATATCAGCTGCCGACGAGATACAAGCACCGTTAAGCTTAGATTACATTTTCAGTATTAAACAGTTTACATTGATTGCCGATATACTGATCCTCTTAAATTTTCACACAAAGTTCAATCTATTCAGGATACGGATTAATTGTTTTAAGGCTTAACTTTTATATGTGTACCACCTCAGAATATACTCCCGTATCCAGATCCCAATATTCAGTCTTACAGGTGAGTATACCTAGATGATATCTGTAAGGGGTTAAATGCGAAGGCCGTGAGAGCTCAGGTCAGAACTTCCGTTCAGTAGAGAGATGACGGCTTCGACTTTTGGTGGGTTCCCTTTAGAGAATCTTTTTTTACAACAGCACATGATTAGCATTTTTCAATGTTTCATCATTTTTTATGCTGAGGGGGGGGGGGGGGCTTTTATTTCAAGCAACGTAAAGTATTCTCCGGGGACTAGGCCATTGCTTCCGCAAAATCAGAAGTCCCGGGATAATACCCCAGATATCACTAAGCATAAAGACCTAGTATCTCAGAAAGAGGGACCTTTCAAACAAGATTTCGGGGGTTACCCATATATCCTAGAGATGTTCCCCACATAAAAGCAAGTAATTATTTATGTTTATATCCCGAACAAACCTACTAAATGTGTAAAAACCTATCGGCATATCATCTGCAAGACTGCTTAACACATTTTTACTTTACATTTCTTTAGCGTACTGCACCTGTCTAGCTGATGTACTATCATTTCCCCTTTTTACACAAACTCATTTTTACTTTTTCAAATGTTTTTGGATTTTGAAATTTTATCATGTTTTTGTATTTTTCTGCAAACTTTCTCCCCCTAAAAACAAAGACATATTTTTGTGTTTTTGGTTTTATCAAAAGCAGAAAATACACTGTACAAAAACTTGACAACATAACGTGCATCACATCAGATCGCCGTCCTCCTCGGCTTCACACTCAATTACCCTCCTAGAAAACAGATTTTTCATCCCGTTTAATTTAAAAAGATAATTAAATCTCTTTCTATCAAAAGGTTTTGTATAAAAATCAGCCTTCTGTTCATCGGTGTGTATATGTTCTATTCGGATCAACTTCTTCTCGTAGCAATCACGGATGAAGTGATGCCGAATTTCAATATGTTTAGTTTTGGAGTGGTGAACCGGGTTTTTCGTTATGTTAATAGCCGCTTCATTGTCCACAAAAATTGGCGTGTCCAAGAACTGCAAACCAAAGTCTCGCATCTGCTGTTGGATCCAAAGGATCTGAGAGCAACAGCTCGAGGCCGAAATGTATTCAGCCTCACAAGTAGATAGCGCTACTGAGGTTTGTTTCTTGCACTACCAAGTGACTAATCGAGTTCCGAAGAACTGACAGCCTGCAGTGGTGGACTTAGCATTTTCCTTGCAGCTACCAAAGTCCGAATCAGCAAAACCTGTGAGAGAGAAATCGCCAGACTTAGGATACCACAAGCCAATGCTTGGGCAGCCTTTCAAATACCGTAAGATGCGTTTCACGATCATCAAGTGTAACTGGCGTGGGCTAGACTGATATCGGGCGCATAAACACGTCGGATACATGATGTCCGGGCGGGAAGCAGTAAGATACATCAAAGATCCAATCATCGGCCGATAGAGTGTCTCTTCCACTTTCTCTCCACTCTCGTCTGGGCAAATACCGTGATTCTGAGCTAAGGGGGTTGATGCTGGACTGGATTGAGCCATGTTGAACTTCTCCAGAACATCGTTCACGTATTTGGTTTGATGAATGAAGATTCCTTCGAGCATTTGCTCCACCTGCAGCCCTAGGAAGAACTTCATCTCCCCCATCGAACTCATCTCGAACTTCTTCTTCATAACTTTCTCAAATTCTTTACACAAGTCATCATTTGTCGAACCAAAGATGATATCATCGACGTAGATCTGCACGATTAAGAGATGGCCTCCAACTTCCTTTGTGAACAGAGTGCTATCAACTGTCCCTCTGGTGAACCCGTTAGCCAGCAGATGTTGGGAAAGCATCTCATACCAGGCTCTCGGGGCCTGGTGTAGTCCGTAAAGCGCTTTATCTAGAAGATAGACTTTGTTCTTGTGTAGCGGATCAGTGAAACCCGGCGGTTGTCCCACATACACTTCTTCTTTGATTTTTCCATACAGGAATGCAGATTTCACATCAAGTTGGTAGACTTTGAATCCTTTCCACGACGCGAACGCCAGGAAGATCCTAATAGCCTCAAGTCTAGCAACAGGCGCATAAACTTCATCATAGTCAATGCCTTCTTGCTGACTGAATCCCTATACTACCAATCGTGCTTTGTTTCGAACAACGACTCCTCTATCATCTCTTTTGCACTTGAATACCCACTTTGTCTTTATCAGCTTCTGGTTTTCAGGAAGGTCTACTAATCTCCGAACACCCAGTTTCTCGAACTGCTGCAGCTCTTCCTGCATAGCGTTCACCCAGCTGTCTTTAGTCAAAGCTTCCTTATACGTTCTGGGTTCAATCTGCGATATAAAACACTTAAGTGAGAATTCTTCCTGTAAAGGAGCAACAGAAGTATAAAAACAAGTTAGTGCTCTGTTGATCTGATCCCTTATCTTTACTCCGCTCTGTAGATCACCAATAATCTTCTCTGAAGGATGATATGACAAGGTTCTTGGCATAGCAGTGTCAGGCACGCTCACTTCCGATTGTAAGTTCGTGATATCTTGATCACCGGTGTGATTCTCAGCTTCTGTCGTAGCAACATTTAGTTCCTCGTAAAAAATCGGACCGTCTTCCGATTCTGAGTCGTCAGAATTATCAAACGTTGGAGTTGGTTCCTCTGGTGGTTCGTGAGCTGTTCCACTTGGACCGGCCTCGTGATCGTTTGTGCCACTTGTAGAATTGCTTGTATCCACATTGGGCTGAGAAACTACCAACGGTCTTGGCACTTGTTCTTGTGACATAGATTGTTGATGTTGGCATAGTAAAGCAAGTTCCTCTTCACTTGGCTCAGTCGGAAGTTGGAAAGACTCCCAGAGTTTGTCGTAATCGAACAGAAATCTTTGTCCGGGAAGTTGTGGTGGAGCAGTATGTTTCTGACAATCCACATGCTGAATTTCAATTATCTTCCCCAGGCACGGTACGAATACTCTCTTCAGCGGACTCGTGTAACCTACAAAGAAACCCTCATTAGATTTTGCACCAAATTTGCCATCTGGATCTATAAAAGTACACGGAGATCCAAACGGTTCTAAAAACTTCAAATTCGGCTTATAACGATGTAGAAGTTCAAAACACGTTTTCTTGAATTTCTTCACGGTGAGCACACGATTCAGTGTATAGCATGCTGTCGCAACTGCTTCACTCCAGAAAAATATTGGCAACTTGGAATCGGCAAGCATTGTTCGAGCTGTTTCAATCAAGGTGCGATTCTTTCTTTCAGCTACATCGTTCTGCTGTGGAGTGTATGGTGCACTGAATTCATAAAGAATCCCTTTTTCATTACAGAACTCGAGCATGCGATTATTCTTGAACTCCATTCCATTATCACTTCGTATTCTCCTGATCGGCAGCTTATACAGCGTTTCCATCTTCTTGAACAAGATCATCAACGACTCAAAAGTTTGGTCTTTTCTTTCCATGCACACTACCCACAAAAACCTTGTGAAGTCATCAGTAACCACCAGACAGTATAAGTCTCCGCTAACGTTTTTTACATTGACAGGCCCGAACAAGTCCATGTGCAACCTTTCAAGCGGGACTCTGATTGAATTCAGCAACTTCTGTGGATGCGACTTCCTCGTATGTTTTCCTTTCTTGCACTCTATACAATCATCATTTAAATGAAAGTTTTTCAGATTTACACCTTCGACTAAATCATTGTGTACAAGAAAGTTCATTTTACGCACATGAATGTGCCCCATCTTTCGATGCCACATTCTCGACACTTTTTCTGTTGCTTTGGTTTTTGACACAAAACATTGTTTCTGATGATCTGTTGTTGTTGCGACACTCATATCAAGAATATATAAATCATTTTCTCATGGAGCTCGTAACAACACCATCTCCTCAGGAATTTTGAAACCAGGTTTTATGACAAAACATTCATTTTTAGTGAAATGTACTGTAAAAGACTTGTCACATATCTGTGAGATACTCAGCAGGTTGTTTTCAAGTTCAATTATATAGTTCACTTTATCAAACGTAATGACTCCATTCATTAGATTTCCTTGACCAACAATCCTGCCACCCTGATTCCCAGCAAATCCCACATATCCTCCGTTGATAGATTTGACGTCATAGAGCAATGCTAGCATTCCAGTCATGTGCCTTGAAGCTCCGCTGTCCATGATCCATTTCGAGATTATTGACTTTGGCAGCCCCTGTACACATTGAAGAAAATCATTCAAACAATGAAGCCCATGATTTCTTTACAGTTGAAACACTACCAAATACAATATCACATGTCACATCAACTTTTGGAATGTTAAAAATGACATTTGGAACAACAGGTTCAGCTTTTGGTTTTAAATTTTTCTCTTTAATTGGAGGAAATTCCTCAAGCAACTTGTCTAATTCAAATTCAAGTTTCTTAACATCATTTGCACACACTTTTGATTCAGATTTTAGCTCATTTTTCATTTTCTTGATCTCAACTGATTGTTTTGGTTTTGCCACCCATGGTTGGTTTTGCAAAATTTTTGTCTTTGGATAAATCTTTGAAGTCTTTTGAGTTTTCGAAGATTCACCAATCTCAAATGTTGATTTCGGCTTTTCTTCGGACTTCAAAGATTCACCCCTTTTCAAAATTCAAACGGGAGAAATCATTGGTGTTTTGTCCTTATCATCAGTTGAAATTTTAGATTTCGGCTTTTGTAAAACAGGTTTCTTGAAAATGGGTTTTTCAATCTTTTTGGTGCATTGTTTCGCCATATGACCAATTTCATTGCAGCGGTAACAAACTCTTTTGTCATACTCAACAAAAGTTGATTTGTAGGTCTCTTCTCTCAACTTTTTCGCTGCATTGAAATCGTCAATGGCTTTTTGACTGAAGATATAGTCCTTTTCAGCATCAACACTAGGACCAGCGATAAAAACATCACTCATCTTTTCTTTTGGCTTGACATTCTTAGCCATTCTCTTTTCAAAACCAATACCTTTGTTTTTGAAATTGTTTCCATTTCTCTTGTTATTACCACCATTGCCCACCCACTCTTTCTTTCCCGAGTTGTTTGATAGTGGTTTCACAAAATACTTTTTAGGTTTTGTAAGAAACTCGTTGTTGTTAACCTCAGAAATGTCAATCTCAACAAGTTTAAACACCTTCTCAACATTTTGCATGTTCGCATTCTGGATTGGATACTCAAAATCAGAATAAAGTTTGTCAGTTCCGGTCATTTTGTAAACCACAATGATCGAATCATCATTCACAACTGTATCTGATTTTGGTATGAACTTGTCTAAGAAGTTACCATCTTCTTCAGAATCAGAAATGGAGTTTTCAAAATGAGTTTTCACAGTATCAAACTCCGAGTTATCACTTTCTTCATCTAAAACTTGGTCAACAACGGTTTTGATCACCTGTGACTCAGTATCAGTGTCAGATGGAGAAAATGTAACATCAATATTCTCAGGCAACTCGTTCTCAATGGTTCTCAACTTGAGATTCAAAGCAGCTTCCACCCCATCTGGATACTTCTGAGTGTAATGATTCCACATTGGGGGTGGAACACTGTTAAAGACAGGTGTTGCATCTGGTTGTTTCGAGACAATCTGATCAATCACATATGAAGATGCAACATAACTCATCAACTTCTTATCAATTCTTTCATTCTCAATTTTTGTTAACTCTAATTCCTTTTTCAATGAAGCAATCGTGTCCAAATGAAAATTGATTTCTTTTGTTTATAAAAAACTGTTGATTTTAACAATCTTGTTGCTTTATCGTTTTCAAGACTCTATTTTTGAATCATTTTGATAGATCTAGCCAACGTGTCATATGCTTCTTTTGCTTCACTTAGATCAAATTTAATCTCATCAGTGTATTGTTTCAATTCCTGAAACTTTTTGTCTTTTTCAAGACATTCCATGCATGGTTTTGAACAGTTTTTGCATGAAGTTTCAGATATTGAAACAAATTTTTCAACAATCTTTTCCTCTTGATCAATTTTAACATCCTGTTTACCGACACCATCAGACTCTGACTTAGACACTGCTTCTGATTTGATCTCCTCCTTTTCGGATTTCCCGTCAGACTCCTTTTGACCTAACTCTGTTTTGACCGACACGTTTTCAACTAACTCAGTATCAACAGACTCTGGTTTTACAGATTCTGTGTCTACCTCTTTCAGTTTTCCCATTAAGGCTTTGTCAGCAATCTCTTTCAGTGTTTCTTCAGTCATTTCTTTTGAGACATCAATTATCTCTTCAACCGGAGCTTTCTCAACATCATACCGTGGGCAAAATCCGGTTGTTGGCTCACTGAAAAAACCTGCAAAAGAATCAAACACATTAGGAGGGATAATTGATTTTAAAGAACTAGCTAAAACCTCCTGTTCGGATTGATAATAGTAGACTTCTGCAGCAACTTCTTCGAGATCAACCAAACTTTCTTCAGACACATCTTCACTAACAACCTCTGTTTCAACAACACTCTCCGGTTCCTCCACAATCTCAGCCATCATTGCTCTACCCTCACTGCCAGGGATATACTTATCCCAACTGAAACCTTCAGCCACCTTTTCATCATCTAGATTGTTAGTGCACTATGTCTGTTGACTTCGTCTTGGATCATGTCTTGTAATAGAATTGATAGATCAGGGCTCGTAGAACAAGAAAATAGGTTTTATGAGATTTAGGGTAATTCCGCACGAAATTACCAGATTGGTAATTCCGCTTGGAATAGGTAATTTCGCTTGAGAGGTTAATTCCGCTTGAGATTAACAAGTTAATTTCGTACGGAATTAGCTTTAGTTAATTCTGCTTGAACTGAACTTGTTAATTCCACACGGAATTACTCGCCTATATATACCCTGTGATTCCGTTTCATTTGTAACATTTGTCTGATTTGGTACCGAAGTGCTGTCGAATCGTCTCGAGGTGCTGTAACTCTTTTACATCAATAACAGAGATATATTATAGTAAATCAAGCTGTTTCCACGTCCGTTTCACTGATTCCGCCTTTGATTCGGATCTAAAACTCTTCTGATTGACTAGTTCGGGTCATACAACGATCCTACAAGTGGTATCAGAGCACAAGAGGAGGAGTTCTACCAAAATCAGCTTGATTTCATCAGACTTTCTTACTTCTACACCTTCTTTTCTATATTGGACAAGATTTCACGGTCAAAATGGATTGAATTTCTCACATTACATGCGAAACAGTGTTTTAACAAAGCCTTGAGAGAATCAGACCTAAATACGGATTAAAAGTGACAAAAACAGGCCAAAAACCTAATTCCGTTTGAACGAAGCTTTTAATTCCGCTTGAAAAAAATTGGTGCAGTTTCAAACGAAATTACTAATTTCGTTTGAGTTTCAGTTGATTCCGCTTGAAACGAGTAATTCCGCTTGAAAAGTTCAGTTAATTCTGCTTCAACGTGGAATTCCGTTTGAATTGCTGATTTCGTTTGAAGTGTAGTCTAGGGATTATGTTTGAAAGCTGCTATTCCATTTGAAACTTAATCTCGCTTCAACAAGTGATTTCGTTTGAAATCTTAATTCCGCTTGAAGATCCTTATTTCGTTTGAAAGTGGAAATTCCGCGTTAAGATCATTTCGCGTCAACTGAGTGTCAGTATGTTTCAAGTTGTTTTGTATTGTTTAGACTGATTGTGTTTGTTTAACTGTTTGTCTCCAGGTACATTGATTCAGGATCACATCATGGCTGAATAATTCTACAACATGTTCTACAATGCGTTCACATCCGAATCTTCTGAAATGTCAACAATCACACAAAAGTCAATTACAAAAGTGGTCAATGAAAACATCAATCACGACAATTTTTATGGAACTTATTCCAAACCACCCAAGCTGGATAATATTGAAGATTATACTTGGTGGAAAGAACGGTTTCTCAACTGGGCAAAAGCGTATGCACATGAGAGCTGGTTCTGTCCAGAGTTTGGATATGAGATACCAAAAGATGACAAAGGAGAGGAAATTCCTATGAAGAAATTAGGCATTGAGGACAAAAAGGGATTCTCATCTGAACAGAGAATGATTGCTTTGATCCAGTCGGCAATTAGAAACGACATTTTTGCATTGCTTAACCATGATGGGTCATCGAAATCTGTGTGGGAAGCTTTACAAGTTAAAGCTGAGGGGGGTAAACAGATTAAAAAGAACAAAATTGCTTTGCTAAAGAAAGAATTTGATCTGTTTGATAGCATTAAAGGAGAATCTGTGAGGCAAATGATAGAAAGATTTTGTCACCTAAAAATTGAACTCGAAAGGTTTGAAATTGTGAAAACAAGAGAAGAAATTATTGATAAAGTCATAGAAGCGTTACCACGAGCTGATCAGTGACAAACGTTTGTTTTTATTTTTAAAAATGATGCTTTGTATGAAACAATTTCTCTTGATACATTATTTGAAAAGATTGAAACTCATGAGCTTGAATTGGAGAAACAGAACAAGATGGGCAGTTCTTCGTATCAACAGAATGTTGGTCTGTATTACAAAGGAAATTTACCTTCGGTGAAAGCTGGTGAATCACCAAAGACAGCATTCAGTGGTGAGAGGACAAAAGAACCTCAGACAAGCTCATCAAGCTACAATCTGGGTTATCATTCATCGGCTTCAAAAGCTAGTTCTGAAGAAACAGAGGAGATACTGTGCAACATTGCTTTTAAGTTGAAAAACTCTCCGGCTATGAGCATCAATGCGACTAAGCAGCAAATGAGTTTTCTTGCATCTGTTTTGGAATCATATGAAGGTCTTGTTGCAGGAAAAATAGGAAACTCCGAATTAACCAAAGAAGACTACGACCAGATTGATCCGGAAGAGATGGAACTCATTGACATTCGCTGGTGTTTAGCTAGTTGCATCTGCAGAGCTCAGAGATATATGGAAATTACTGGGAAACAATCTCTTGGTGGTGCATCAACAAAACTTGGATTTGACAAGTCCAAAGTGACCTGCTTCAGATGTAAGCAAAAAGGTCATTTCAAGAGAGAATGCAATAATTCTGCGGTTGGTGGAAATGAACATCCGTTCATGACGATTATTACCGAAAGGCAATCTACCACCGAAGTAAAGAAGAGCCAAAATTGATTGAAGATAAACCCAGAGATAAGTCAAGAGCTTGTGCTGTAATCCACGACGATGAAGGATATGATTGGAGTCAAATTTGTCCGGAAGAAGATCGTGTTGATATTCGAAAAACAACTCAGGGCAAAACTATATCAAAGAACAACCATTATGTTTTCGTTGCTGAAATTAAAGAGGAAAACAAAGAAGAAAATGTTGTTGCTGAAGTTAAAGAGAAAACCAGAGAAGAGATTCTGAGTGAGAAAACTTATCGTGAAAGATACATTGCCTTGAACAGAATGAATGAAATGCAAGAAGAGTATGAGAACGCCGTCAGCAATAGGAGATGGGATAAGAAGAGAGAGTGCTATTTCAACAGAGAAGGTGAACCTGTAGTTCCGAAGAAAGATATAATTTTTGAAGATGTTCTTATCATAATTCCCTCATCTGCCGAATACTATAGAAATGTATTAAAAGATGACACTTATGCAAAAAGGAATAAAAAGGAAATAAGATATGCCATGATATCGTGCTTGAGGAAGAGGGATGAAGAAAGATTGAAGAAGAATGTTGAGTGTATGGTTGAAGAGTTGAAGAAGGTTGCTGAAGATGTGAAAGTCGAAGTTGTGAAAGTTGAAGATGTGAAGGTTGCTGAGAAAGAAAAGATTGAAGAAAAAGTTGAGGTGAATGAAGAGGTAGAGAAAGCAGTTACTGAAGAACAGCAAGTTGAAAGTTCGATTAAAGCGAAGGATGAGAAATTGGAAGTTGGTGATGCTGGTGATGAAGTTAGTGTTGAAGAAAAGAAAGAAGATGCTTATCAGACAGATGCAGCAGAAAACACCGAAGTGCCAATCACTGAGGTAAATTCAGATTCTGAAATCTTGAAAACTGTTGAACAGTGCAAGAAATTCATGGAAATGTGCAGTGCTTGTACTTAAAAAGACAAACAATTCAAAATAAGAAATCTTGAATTCAATAAAATTGAAGAAGTTTTCAAACATAAATATAAAGTAATGTTAGAAAACGAAAAAGTTTTGAAAGATAATGATGAAAAACTTTTGGAAAAATGTAAAAAGTTAGAAAAAGAAAATGAAGTTTTGAAAGAAAATGTTGTGAAAAAGACAGAAGAATGTGATCAAAAAGAAATTGTTTGTCAAGAAATGAAGAAAGAATATGATTCAATAAAATTGGCATATCATATTACAAAAGAATCATATGAAAAAGTGAAGGATGAAATGAAATTTGCTCAATCAAGAATGAATTACTTATCTGAAACAACTAAAGAGCTTAAGCGAATGTATGAAATAAAACAAGGTGTTGTTAATTCCTATATTGAGGATGTTGCTAAGCTAAAGCGTCAGATTGCTGATTTAGAACAGGATAACAACAAATTGAAAAGTTATCATGTGTCGTCATATGTGCTTGAAAGAATTTTCAACATAAAACCGGATGGAAAAGTTTCTAAGCAAAACAAGAAAGGTATTGGCTCAGAGTTTCATCAAGTTCCACCACCGGAAAAGTTTGCATTTTATGATGATGAAAAGGTTGAAAAAGCTTTCAACATGGTAGATCAATTGCCAGATAACATTGACGTAACCTATTTCAAATCTGATGATTCTAGTGATTCAGAGGTGGTAGGTAAGGTCGTTGAAAGTGTGTTGAAAGAAGAGTCAGTTGATACAGGTAAATCTGAATCACAGGATGAAAATGAAGGTAATTTTCATGATGGATATCTGAAAAACACAAAATCCGAGAGAAATTTGAATGATGATTCAAAAGGACTGGTTTATACCATGATTGGATCGGACAAATTATTCTTAGATGTTGTATTCCCGATTCAGAATGTGATTTCAGAAAAGGTTGATAAAGTTTTCAAGATGGTCGAGATTGAAAAATCTGAGATTTCAAAGTTTGCTGGAAAAGGTCACAAAACTTTTTATAACAAACCTGGTTACAAAAAGAAGAATATGAAGGCTGGGTTGGGTTATAAGAAGAAACAAGGTCGAAATAAAAATGAAACTCAGAATTTTCAGACAAAAATGAATTTTGTTCACGGGACAAGTTCCGAGGAAGAGAAAGAACTCCAATTTAGATGACAGTCTAATGAAGAGTTTTATGCTCAAAAGAAAAAGCAACAACCACAGGTCAAAGATTTTTCAAAAAGAACATGTTTTAAATGTGATTGAATTGGACAACTCGCACGAAAGTGTCCAAATCTAAAACCTGTTGATGTTGACAAAAAGAAGTCTGAAAATGTTGAGAAACAGAAATATGAGGATGTGAAACACAGGTCAACCAGATTTGATTCAAAACAAACTTGGAGGTACAACACAAACAATTTTGCTTTGAATCAAACTTGGAAATCAAACCTGAATGGGTTCAAGACTAGACAGACCTGGAATTCTCACACACCCAGATTAAGAACAACACAAAGTTGCAAAACAACTGTCGATGCAACGAAACCAAATGAGTTTTGGAAACCTAAAGTTGTTTTTCAAAATCAAAATGTTCACAAAGATTCAAATTTTTACAAAAGAGGTACTCCAAAAGGTCAAACATGGAGTGTTAAGAAACAAGTGATTTTGGTAAAAGATGAGAAAGTTGAAGTCAAAGTTGAAAAAGTCTTTGATGACAAAGATTTTCCGAAACTGCATGATACATATTGTGTTGAAATGCCTAAGGTTCAACAGACCTGGGCTAAATTGTTCAAGTGATTAAATAGTTTGAATGTGCAGGTGCTCAAGAAATCTGAAGATTGTGAAAATTGAATTCGGAGCAGCCTGACACAAGGGGAAGAGGAGGCTGCTGAACCTTGGTTTTGTTGAACAGGGAGTTTGTTTGTTTTCTGTATATAAATAAACAATATTTTAAAAACCCTAAAAATTGAAAATTTTGAAAAACCAAAAATATGTTTGTTTTTAAATTTTGTCAAATATTCAAAAATTCCAAAAATATGTTGATTGAATACGCCGAAACCCTCACGGCTGAACAAACATGATTAATTTCACAAGATTGAAAAACAGTTTTCAAACTGTAAAAAAATCAATGTGTTGGAAATCATGGGGGTAATTTGTTGTCTTTTATGTTAGATTTTCTGCAAAACAGAGCACATTAGCAGAAAAAGGATGGCGAGACAAAGCCATCAGTGTTGGTTGTCAAATTTTCTTTAAATGATTTTGCATTTTAGGGGGAGTATTATTGTTAGAAAATACAAAAACATTTGAAAATTTGAAAAAGCCAAAAACATGATAAAATTCAAAAATGAGTTTTTGTGTATAAAGAGGAAATGATAGTACATCAGTAGACAGTTACAGTATGCTAAAGAAATGTAATGATTATATAGCGTTAAACAGTCTCACTGATGATATGCCGATAGGTTTTATACATTTAGTAAACTTTTTCGGGATATAAACTTAAATTCAAACTTGCTTATTTCGTGGGGAACACTACTTGGATATATAGGTAACCCCTGAAATCTTGTTTAAAAGACCCCTCTTTCTGAGATACTAGGTCTTTATGCTTAGTGATATCTGGGGTATTATCCCGGGACTTCTGATTTTGCGGAAGCAATGGCCTAGTCCCCGTATAATACTTTCTGCTTGCTTGAAATATAGCGCCGCCCTCAGCAAAAATGATGAAACAATAAAATTGATAATCATTGTTGTTGAAGAAAAGATCATCTAAAGGGGACAAACCAAAAGTCGAAGCCGTCATCTCTCTGCTGAACGGAAGTTCTGACCTGAGCTCTCACGGTTCTTCGCAATTTAACCCCTTGCAGATATCATCTAGGTATACTCACCTGTAAGACTGAATATTGAGATCTGGATAGGGGAGTATATTCAAGAGGTAGGACACATGAATGGGTTTAAGTTCTTAAAACATCTAATTCGTATCCTGAATCAGTTGAAATTTGTATGAAAATTTAAGTGGATCAGTATATCGGCAATCTAAGTGAATTGTTTAATTCTTAATGTGTAACTAAGCTCAACGGTACTTGTGACTTGTCAGAAACTGATATGATCCTCTAACGCAAACTCAAACAAAAATATTGTCTGTATATATGTTTGTAAATATTTCTTTACTGCTTTATATGTCAGAAAAAACAAAAAGATTTTTGATTCTGCTTTATTTTTGACAATCGATGTCTGAGTGCTGAGTTTCAAAATCTAAGTATGTTGATTGTGTTTCTTAAAATAAAACAAGTTCATTAATTTGAGACTTGAATTTTTAACAAAAAAATCAAAAACAGTTTGTGATATCTCCAGGGTCATTAATTTGGACTTGGATGATTAACTGTGAGGGATTTGAATGCTTATATTGTTATAGAGCTAGTTTCCGATTTGATTCGATGAAACTGCCAAATTCTTGAAAAAAGTGTCAGGTTACGATTCCTGAAAAATCGAAATTGCTTTCATTGTAAAATATTTTTAGTGTATGTTGAGTGAGCCAGGCTATTTGATCCTGGATGTTCAAATTGATTATACTTATAAATGTATGAGTGATTGCAGATAAGATTCCATACTACGATCCAGGTAGCTAAGTCTAAAGGGGAGTCTGAAGACGAGCTCAAAGCAAGGGGGAGCTTGTAACCGGCAAGCAAGGTGTCAATCCCTAAAGCACGGAAGCTTGACGAAAGGGGGAGCCTGAAGAAGTTGATAATGTTAAAACCAGAGACAGAGCAAAAAGACTGATCAAGACTGAAGATGTGTCATGCAAAAGATTAGACGCTGAAGACTTCGTCAACATCCAAGGGGGAGTCTGTTAGTGCACTATGTCTGTTGACTTCGTCTTGTATCATGTCTTGTAATAGAATTGATAGATCAGGGCTCGTAGAACAAGAAAATAGGTTTTATGAGATTTAGGGTAATTCCGCATGAAATTACCAGACTAGTAATTCCGCTTGGAGTAGGTAATTTCTCTTGAGAGGTTAATTCCGCTTGAGATTAACAAGTTAATTTCATACGGAATTAGCTTTAGCTAATTCCGCTTGAACTGAACTTGTTAATTCCACACGGAATTACTCGCCTATATATACCTTGTGATTCCGTTTCATTTGTAACATTTGTCTGATTTGGTACCGAAGTGCTGCCGAATCGTCTCGAGGTGCTGTAACTCTTTTACATCAATAACAGAGATGTATTATAGTAAATCAAGCTGTTTCCACGTACGTTTCACTGATTCCGCCTTTGATTCGGATCTAAAACTCTTCTGATTGACTAGTTCGGGTCATACAACGATCCTACATTGATTGACTATGAGAGCTTTTTCTGGCTTATTTTCGATCTGAGGTCTTTGAACGACAAGTTGTTGATTTGTCTTGTGATAGATCGCCTGTCTGTAGTAATCGTTGGTAAATGGATTTTGGTGGTTGTTGACCTCTCTATTCGGACACTCCCGTTTAAAATGCCCCTTCTCTTTACACTTAAAACACGTCACTTTGGACTTATCAAAACCAAGCTTTTGATCCGGTCCTGACAAACTATTCCGACCCGTAATTTCCATAAACCTTTGGGCTCTTCTTACCAAACTAGCCATTCCCCATTTAATGTCAATCAGCTCTAGGTCCTCTGGATCGATTTGATCATAATCCTCCTTTGTCATGTCTGGATTACCGATCCTCCCAGCTACCAAACTCTCATATGACTCAAGAACGGAAGCTAACAGTGCGATGTGTTGCTTTGCAGCTGCTTCTGTAAACTCTTGTCCATTTTTTATGTTTACAGCAATGTTACACTGTATCCCAGAAACATAACCCTGATTGTTCGAGCTTGATGAGCTTTGTGGAGACACTTGTTCTGAAGTCTTGGGATTCGGCTCATAACTTGCAAACGGTGAAGGCTTGTTGTTGCTTGATGTACTAGACGAAGCACCAGATGTTGAATCTGCACTGAAAGTTGTCTGGATCTTCGGGCTTAGATTCGTTGTTACCGAAGAGCTTCCTTTGTAATATAAAGAAACATCTTGTTGAACATTTGCAGAATTCATCTTTCTGATCTTCACCAATTCAAGTTCATGTGCTTCGATCTTCTCAATGAATGAACTGAGGTTAAATCCAACATACTCTAAGTTGTTTTTCAACACCAAAAGATAATTTCCCCATTCATCATATGGCAAGGCATCTGCCAGTTTATCAACCCACTCTTCATCAGTTTTCTCAATACCCAAATGCTTCATTTCAACAACTAGGTGACAATATCTCTCGATCAATTGTCTTGTTGTTTCACCTTTAATTCCCCTGAAGATGTCAAATTCTTTCTTCATCAAAGCCTTTTTGCTTTTGATCATGGACACACTCCCGAGAAACTTAACTTTCAACGACTGCCAAATGGATTGTGAATTATCCTCATGCTGCAACAATACCAAGATATCTTCTTTAATGGCCTGTTGTAGAATACTCATCATCTTCTTTTCTGCCTTAAAATCTTCTTGTTCAGTTTGTGTCAAACTGCCAATCGACTTTACAAGACCCAAACCATCTTTCGGAGGAACATATTTCGATTCAATCTTCATCCAACACTCGAAATGGTTGGCTTGTACCCATGTCTTAAACCTTCCCGACCACCCAGCATACTCGTCAATATTCATCAACTTAGGAGGTTTCTGCATCGTGCCGAGCTCATTCTCCATATTCACGTTTTGCACAATACTAGCTGGGTTTTGTGCTGCCATCATTCCCCCACCGGCAAAGAAGTTATAAAATTCTTGATTGTCCATTTTACGAAATCAGATTACGAAAAAAATTTTCAAGTTTTGAAAACATGTTACTTTCAAGCGAAATCAACTTTTTACACAAAATTAGACTTTCAAACGGAATTACGAACAAACTGGACTTTCAAACGGAATCAGATCATTTCACACGAAATTAAGCTTCAAGCGGAATTACCTTTCAAACGAAATTAGCCTTTTTCAAACGAAATTACACCTTCAAGCGAAATCAGGTGTCATTTCGAACGGAATTAGTTATTTGAAGCGAAATTAGCCAAGCGAGATTACAGTTCGAACGGAATTAGTAATTTCGCGTGAAATTACATCAACTTTTCAAACGGAATTAGTAATTCCGTGTGAAAATACCTCAGACTTTTCAAACGAAATTACATGTTCGTTCAAACGGAATTACTGTTTGGCCCATTTTTTGTCACTTTTACTTTGAATTTTGATCTGATTCTCTCAAGGGTTTGTTAAAACAGTATTTTACACACAATATCAAAAAATCAGTCCATTTTGTCCATTAAATTGTCCAGAAGTCCAAGAAAGTGTAGAAAAAGGCACTGATTCAAGTGTATTAACTCATAACTGGCTCTGATACCAATTGTAGGATCGTTTTACCGACCAAATGAGTCAATCAGAGGCAATACACAACTTTTTGAGAGGCGGAAACAAACAAACAGTCTAGAATCAGTGAAGAATTGAGTAGAAACAGAGTATTTCACTTTAAAACAAACTTCTCATTCAAAATAGACTTGATTACATGGTGGAATTTCAGCAGCACTTCGTGACACACTAGCTAATTCCTTGCCAAATGAGAAGCTGAACACACACATATATAGGCCACCTAATTCCGCTTGAAACATAACATGACAGTTCAAATGGAATTACCTAATGTAATTCCGTGCGGAATTACTCATGACCATTACAAACAAAATTACATAAAACACCCCTAAACTTTACATATTTGACACTTTTGACCCCTATACATCATGACCTAGAATTAAGACGTAGGCTATAGACATCGTGCACCAACAAGAATGCCTCCACGATGCGAAAATCAAGTACCTATTGAAGAACTGGCAGCTGTCATTACGCAGCAAATGACTGCTGCAATCC
Source organism: Helianthus tuberosus (assembly GCA_030545235.1). NCBI lineage: Eukaryota > Viridiplantae > Streptophyta > Magnoliopsida > Asterales > Asteraceae > Helianthus > Helianthus tuberosus. The sequence continues at coordinate 154,860,170 of CM060393.1, forward strand.
CGAACATCGTTGCTCAATGTAACCAAGCTCTCAACAACAATAATGCCCCCTGCAACTTCAAGACGTTCAACTTGGCTAAGGCATCAAAGTTTTCTGGGTCTCAAGGAGCGACTGCACTTCTGCAATTGTTCGAGAGTCTAGAGAGCACCTTCAGACATGTTCAATGCCCAAATGAGCGAAAGGTAGAATTCACATCTAGTGTCTTTGAGAAACGAGCTTTGACATGGTGGAATGGTGTGATGAGAGATAGGGGTGCCGATATGGCACTGGCTCAAACGTGGGAAGAGCTTCGAGCTCTGATAATGAAGGAATTCTGTCCTCGTCACGAGATCAGGGCCTTGGAAAGGGAATTCGACGATCTTAAGCAAGATAGCGGTGAGCATCGAGCCTACATGGATCGTTATGAGGAATTAAGTCTGTTATGCCCGAATATGGTTACGCCTTTGGATAAGGCAATCGAAAAGTAAATTTATGGCCTCCCTGACCCAGTACAAGACATTGTGACTGGTAGCAACCCCACTACAGTTAGGCAGGCCATTGAGCTATCTGCTACCTTGACTGAATCTCAAATCAGGAAAGGTAAACTTTTCTGAAAAGGTGATAAGAAACCAGTCGAGGAATCGAAACCCAAAGATGAACATACTGGATCCTCCAAGAAGTCAAAGAAGCGAAAAACTTCCCAGAACTTCATCGTGGTTGCTCACAATGATCAAGCTGCCCCCAACCAACCAGCTCAACCCCCTACTAGGAAGCAATACAACGGAACTGCACCCTTGTGCAACCAATGTAACCTTCATCATCATGCTAGTGTGAAGTTCCGCAAATGCCAAATTTGTGGACTTATAGGTCATACAGCAAGAGTTTGTCGAGCTGCAGTTGCACCCAATCAAGCTGACAACAATCCTGCTCAGGCTCGTTTTCCACCAGGTTCTTGCTACAACTGTGGCGAGATGGGTCACTTCCGAAGAAATTGCCCAAAGCTTGCTAATGCAAATCCAGCACAGGGATGAGCATCTGACCGAATAGAAGACAACACCGTTTAGAAATAATCACGTCTTATGTATTATTTTCTTTTGTTGTCAAGGTCCATGAAACAGTTGTTATCGTTGTTTATAAATAAATATTTTATTTACATTGCAATATATTTATGTGGTTGCATGTATAAACAACATATCCCCTACAATACCGACAATCAGGGAATCGTATTCCTTGAAGAACAGACTACCCCCAAAATTCTTCCATTTTATGATCTCTTGCGTTTTCCACGAAAATCCTAAGTACCCGTTTCTTCCAAAGAAACGAAGTACAAGGCGCAAGTTACAACTCTTGACAAATACCCAAAGTACCACTATAAATCCTTAATAGGGTACCTAAGGGTATTTCCGTAAATCCTAAAATTGTTGTGTGCCTTAATTCGAATATTACGTTTCTTTGAAAACAAAATCGAATTTTCGGAAGATCATCCTATCTTCATAGATAGATTCTTGAAAATGATTAAAGTGCCAAATGAAATCCACGGATTGGATTCCTGGTGTGCTTTAAATATCCGTGTCCAAAGATAACAAATTAAAGGTCAAATTAAACAAATATGTGATTATGTGCTTATGTGCTTATGTGTTCCCTTTTATGTTTTTGTGTGAACCAAGTTTTTGTTATCCAAATCCTCGTAGAATCTTCCATATCTTCGTATAAGGGATTCATAGTAGGATAATGGGCTTCTACGTAATAGTAAAGACCCTTGGATTATAATGTACTATTCCATAATTAGACCCCTTTAGTGGTCTAGTTAAACAGATTGATCCAAAAATCTGGTTAGGAATATCATGTGAGGATATAGCTGAAAAGACTCCTTGGTGGTCTAATTAAAGAGATCATTTGTCGATCTAATTAAAAGGACCCTATGATAGTCTAGACACACTCATCACAGGTTTGATTTTCTTCCCCTTCACATTACAAAACAAACTGTGCTGACTGTGCAAGGAATTACGTAATTATAGATGCATACATAATTATGGAATTCAGTGCACAGAAACCACAGCAAGTTTTGTCATGTGTCTAGAGTTGACTCAGTTCATTTCCGTTTCAAAAGAATACCCATTGAGGAAAATGACTCATTCCATTCATTTTCGTTTCTAAAGAATATCCATCGAGGGAAATGAATATTCTTGATTTTTCCTTCATTTCTGTTTCTGAAGAATACCCATTGAGGAAAATGACTCATTCCGTTCATTTTCGTTTCTGAAGAATATCCATCGAGGGAAATGAATATTCTTGATTTTTCCTTCATTTCCGTTTCTGAAGAATACCCATTGAGGAAAATGACTCATTCCGTTCATTTTCGTTTCAAAAGAATATCCATAAGGGAAATGAATATTCTTGATTTTTCCTTCATTTCTGTTTCTGAAGAATACCCATTGAGGAAAATGACTCATTCCGTTCATTTTCGTTTCAGAAGAATATCCATCGAGGGAAATGAATATTCTTGATTTTTCCTTCATTTCCGTTTCTGAAGAATAACCATTGAGGAAAATGACTCATTCCGTTCATTTTCGTTTCGGAAGAATATCCATCGAGGGAAATGAATATTCTTTATTATTCATTCATTTTCGTATCTGAAGAATACCCATTGAGGAAAATGACTCATTCCGTTCATTTTCGTTTCTGAAGAATATCCATCGAGGGAAATGAATATTCTTGATTATTCGTTCATTTTCGTTTCTGAAGAATACCCATTGAGGAAAATGACTCATTCCGTTCATTTTCGTTTCTGAAGAATATCCATCGAGGGAAATGAATATTCTTGATTATTCGTTCATTTTCGTTTCTGAAGAATACCCATTGAGGAAAATGACTCATTCCGTTCATTTTCGTTTCTGAAGAATATCCATCGAGGGAAATGAATATCCTTGATTTTTCCTTCATTTTCATTTTTAAATATTGTCCGTTGAGAGAAATGACAGGATTATGCCTTGCATAATCTTTGATGGGTTATTCAACGCAAATAGATAAACACCCTAGATTCCATGCGAGCCAATTATTTAACACAGCGTCACAGACAGACTCCTACGAATAAATTTCGGGACGAAATTTCCTAAAGTAGGGGAGACTGTGACACCTGTGCCTCTGCGACCATCAAACAAATACCAAACCAATTAAATATTGTATTTCATTCTTGGGATTTGTATAAATATGTGTGACACCTGGGTCACTGCAACCATCAAACAAATACCCAACCAATGAAATATTGTATTTCATACTTGGGATTTGTAAAAATATGTGTACCATTTGCACATATCAATTTTTGTTCAATTTCAAACTCTAAATCACTTTCTGGAAGGTTATACGCGCACTGACGCGTAAGTATAACCAGTTTAATGCAACAAACACTCCAGAACAGTGACATACGCTTAACATACCTTAAATAACCTCTACATAACTTAGAAATAAGTTTTGAAGGCTTTGGTACGGCAAAATCAAGTTAATACGCTTACAGGGACTAAAGTTGACAAACTGCGAAAGTATGCCAATTTGAACTGTAACGAACATTCCATAACATGACCATAAGTTAAACACACCTTAAATATCCTTTACATAGCTTAGAAATAGGCTTTGAGGGGTTCGGTATGCTAAAATAAACTTTTGGGGTCATTCAGGGACTAAAAGCGTCAAAAAAGTGCACAAGTTTGCATTTGCGCGCATAACTTACGTTCTGAATACATCCGGAGATCCAAAAATTTATGTAAGCACTAAAATATTTTATTTTAGTGTTTGGCATAAGAAAAATCCATTCGTCACGCCATTTGGATCATTTTTCGCGCTTATGCGCATTCCGTCGTAATTAACCGAACAACGTAACCGTGCGGCTAAACGAACCGACACCCGAGATATTTTTGAACACATTTTAAGTTCCCTATACTTTAACTTCATTTTAGAGCTTTGAAATGGGGTTAACGGGGCTTAAACGTGTCAAAAACGCATTGAAAACCAAGTTTTTAGGCTGCAGGGACTGAAACTGTAAATCTGCCAAACTAGGTCCGTAAGTAGGGGCCAGATGCAGCAAAACATTTTTTTACAGCTGTTAACAGCCCTTAACACTCTCCAAAGGCCAAGTGCCAAGTGTCAAACTCTTATTGTGGATGGCAAATGAGTTACCACAACTTTTCAACAAGTGTACGGCTTAGATCGTGCCCCCTTTTCCAAGAAATGATCCTAACGGTGAACCGAAAACTATAAATACCCACCTCCACCCTTCACATTCCTCACAAGAATCTGATAAAAAAGACTCTAAGTTGGAACCATTGTTTCATACCTGAGTTATTTTGATCTAGATTAGCATTCGGGGACCCTTCTTAAGTATTCTTTCGTTCTTTTATTGCTTTTCGAGTCCGAAAGTCAAACTTTGTTTGAATTTCTGTGTTGACCAGTTTATGGTCAATGCGAAGTTCGTTTGAACTTTGCAACGTGATTGTAATCACGATTGTTATAGTCCCTTGGGACTATGCCTACTGATTACCACGTTGTCTAGGGTCGTAAGGGTAAGCGATCTAATAAATCGCTTATACCTTCAAACCCGACCCATTTGGTCGATCATTAGGATCTGACCAAACACATTAGGTGACCATAGTATATCGGGAATAACCCTCCGAGGTTATACCTTATGGTCGCTTCGTTTAAGTAGTTGTATGATAGGTAGTTTATATGCCTTAGGTAAATTACCAAAATACCCCTTTGATGCCAAAATTCGTTTTAAACATATGTAACATAACTTTTGACATCTAAACTGTTTTGACAACCATATTAGACATGTTAAGGCATATTTTACTTGTCATAGGACTAGTTAGGCGTTCCGAACGCGTTTTACGCGAACGACGCGTTAAAGTAGTATAAGCTACCTAAACGGGTCGTAATGGGTCACAAACACTTAGGTTAAGTTTCGTTTTAGTATGTGGGCTTTGTTAAACCATATTACACGAGTCTCCATACTCGTTTGGTTTACGAACCCGCATTCTATCCGATCTTCCGATATTAGGTCCGGTTTATTAACATAGTTACCTATATTAGGTGCCGTTTGATTCCGTGATCTCTAGCATTGCTTGGTGGTTATCTTAGGACTTCTGAGCAATCTCAAGTGAGTACGTAGACCCCTCTTTTACTGTTTTCCAAACATTTTGGGGTGGAACACATGTGCCTACTTGTTACTTTCATGCTTTCCATGTTTTCACATCATATACATGCTATGTTCATTAGTACATTTATAGTACATGATTTCATTACATTTCATGCTATGTATGCCCATTGTGTGCATACTTAGTACATCGTTTTACATTACATTTTATGCTATGTATGTCCATTTAGTTCATACTTAGTACATCGTTTCACATCACATCACATGCTATGTATGTCCATCTATTGCATACTTAGTACATTTGTTTTCATCACATGCTTACATTTTGATATGATATTTGGTTTGTATAAATGGAACAATACATTCATTAACACCGATCACGCTGTTCGTTAGTAGGTAGTGGTACCATAGGAATTGACAACTCCCGTTCCGGACATCCTGGGTAGGTGGGGATGAAAGGAATGACCGAATTCGATATACATAAGCACAGATAATCCTTTAATTTGTTTAAGGGTTTATCGCCACAGTCTCAAGGCTTGGATGTATGCATTTTCACAACACCACATAGATGTTCGTATCAGTATAGCATGCATTTCCACAAAACATAACTTTGATTTAAACCGAGTTTTACTTCAATACTTTGTTTTGTGCATTTTACCTATGGTTTAGTTGATGCATTTCACTAGCCATACATATCATTTTGATTACACATTACATGATTTACATTTGACACATAAACATTTTAGACATTGGTTATACATTGCATGATTTACATCTTGACATAAACATTCTGACATATTATTCAATACATTTGGCAATTGGTTTAAACATAGACATCTTACATTGGTGGTTTGTTTGGGTAAGTGATTTAAGTAACGAGGCGTGTGTAATATAATACAAGCATGGTGGATACGCCGCTGGTACTTCCTATATATAAGTGATTGTGTGGTATTACACATCGTAGCGTATTTGAATCATTTCAGTTTGGACATATAACATTTATACAAATAACATACTTTTCACAATACATTGTTTTACAAACAACTTAATTTATACAAACTCATTTCACATGGTTATTCACTTAACCATGTATTATTCTTTTATACATATATATCCTTTGGTTTATTTATCACTTTTCAAATGATTTACAAGACGAATCAAATTACAAGGTTCATGACTAAACATTTTCTTAAACAATAAGTCATGAATCCTATTTTCATAAACCTATGTATCTCACAGGCATTTTTATGCTGACGTACCTATTTTCACATGTGTTTCAGGAAATGATGCATAGGATTTATCAAGATACACTTAGGCGGACTTGGGCCTTAGCGACAATAAAAGATGCAAGACTAGTTATTTATGTTATGTTTCTTTGATTGTCAAGACATTGTAACTACTTTAATCAATAAAACAATATTTAAATTTCCATGTGTTATGAAACAATGATTCTGTTACAACACTCCCCGACGTTTTCCGCCATGTTTGGTTGTCCTACGTGGTCGGGGTGTGACAGAAAAGTTGGTATCAGAGCTCATGGTTATAGGGAATTAGGTTATTAGTAATACTTTGACCTAGTCTATAACCTTTCTAGGACCCTAACGCGAGTTTACTTGCGTTTAGTCATAAAACAATACTGTCACCTATCCTTAGGCGACAACCACAACAAGAACATAAATTTCAAAACCGCTTTGAAAACTAATCATCTGTTCTAGGATGATTGATTACTAGGTTTTGAACCCTCTGTTATAAGGTTTTGAACCCTTTAAGTTTTCAAATCTCGTCAAAGTTTGGGTCGTATAATGTGAACACGTGCAAACTGGAAGAGTGAATGCCTGTACCCTGAGTTTTCTGTCGAAGGCTAGAGTGTTTGTACAAATCCGCAGTATCGGTCCAGTCACTCTTACCTGGGAACTCTTGGGGTGAGTGTTCACTTATAGGCGAGCATGTCTTCAGTGATACATTAATATGATCCGCTTACTTTGATTTGTCACCATCTCATTTGTTTGCCTTAGGTAACAAACAAATAATCGCAATTTTCATTCGTTACCATTCTGTATTGATTATCCAATAACCTTTCACTTGTTTCTTCCTATGTCTTTCATTTTCTTCTAGAATGTCTCTTCCTCTCAGCACTGGTCAAATGTCCGAGCGAACAGCCAAATTTGCCCAGCAAATAGGCGAAGTGATTCAGAAGACTGTGGATTTAGGCATTGCCATGGCTCGTCTCAACAATGAAGCCTCTCGTCTCGACAATGAAGCCACTCAAGAGCCACCAAAGGAAGCAGAAGTCAAGCCAGCACCAAAATCAAGGAAGCGAAAGGCTTCAAGGAAACCTGCAGCGGTTACACCTAATCAAGCGGGACCTAGCCATGTGGCAAGGCCACCAGCTAGGAAGCCATACATAGGAACTGCCCCTTTGTGCAAACGATGCAACCATCATCATTCAAACCTCATACCCTGCTCCAAATGTACCTACTGTGGACGGAGGGGACATTTGGTCAACACATGCCGCTTTGCTATCCAAAACAAAGCTGCTATAAATCTTGCTGCTACCCAACTCCAAGTCAACCTTACTCAAGCTCGCTTTCCGCCTGGATCGTGCTACAACTGTGGCGATACGAGCCATTTCAGGAACAAATGCCCAAAGCTTGCTAATGCAAATCCAACCCATGGATGAGCAGTTGGCTGACTAGAGGATGCTGCTGTCTTATGCTTTTATTCTCCTGTTTTCTTGTAATGTGAAACAATCTATTTTGTTTATAAATAAATTATTGTTAACAATTCTGATATACAAGTGTAGTTACATGTGTGTATGACTTTTCCTATGATACCTACATCAAGAAACTATGTACCTTGCAAACTACTCTTGTGATTTCTCTCTTTCAAATGATCGCTAATTATTCCCTCAAAAATTTTAAGTACTCGTTTCATTCTAAGAAACGAAGTACATGAAATAAAGTGAAATTATGAGTAATCGTGCTTTTTACACATCTGTATCTTTGAATCCTTGGTTAGATAACTAAGGGTATTTTCAAATCTCATACCCATTACGTTTTGATTTTTTTCAACATACACAGTACAAGTATTTCAAAAACAATCTTCATGATCTCAAAACATTTCATATAGTTTGAAAACAATTTTTTTTTCAAATGCATTGTCTATGTTATTTCAAAAACATTGGTTATGTTTTCAAAAAAAAAAAAAACAACTTTCATAATTTCAGAATATTTCATATAGTCTGAAAACAATATTAACACAGTATATTTTCTTATTAAGTGCATGATTTCAAAAGCATCATTCATGTTTTCCAAAAACCTTATACATAATTTCAAAAAAATTCATTTCGCATGATTTTAAAACATTTTTATAAATATACTTATCTAAAAACCTACTTTATGATTTCAAAAGTATTATATATAAGGTTTCAAAAACATTTTTAGAACCCCATGCATAGTTTTCCAAATATATTTTCCTCATACATTTACTTAACCTTCAAATTCTGCTTCATATGTTGCCTTGGCATATCTAGCATCTCAACTTCATAAGCATTTTTACTTCATGTTTTGACATAAGCACGTCCAGTGCAAGGTTTCAAGACATCTTCAACTTCTAAAATCCATATGGGATCTTTTTATCTTCACATTTAGACCCTAGTGGATGATCATCATTCAAATCAGAGTCCTTAATTGGATTCCTTATGTACCTTAATTCGAACATTTCGGTTCCTAATAATCGAAATCGAATTTTCTTTTTGAATCTTTCGATCTTTATAGTTAGATTCTTGATAACGTTTAAAGTACCAAATGAAATCCACGGAATGGATTCCTAGTGTGCTTTAAATGCATGTACGCAATTAACAAGACAAATTAACAAACAATTTTGTGATTATGTGACTATGTGTTTATTCACCTTATGTTTTCTTTTATGCATTTTGTGTTTTTATACTCTGGATATTCGCAGGATCTTTCATATCTTCATATGAGGGATTCGTAGCAGGATAGTCAAAAGGTACTACCTTAAATCCTTAATGGGCTTCTATGTAATAGTTAAGACCCTTGGATTATATAGTACCACTCCATGATTCATAAGAGACCCTTTAGTGGTCTAGTCAAAAAGATTGATTCACAATTTGGTTAAAGAACGACATCTAAGTGATGTAGCTGAATAGACTCCTTGATAGTCTATTTAGATAATTTATTGATTTAATTAAAAGGACTCTATGTCGGTCTAGTCACACTCATCACAGAATTGTTCATTTGGTTTTACTCTGCACATTATAAAATAGACTGTGTGAACTGTGCAAGGAATTGTCTAATTATGGACGCGTACATAATTATGAAATTTAGTGCACATAAACCCAGTAAGATTTATTATGTGTAAGAACCGATAGCGACAAAATAACAAAATGAGAACGATGTAATGGAGGTACGGTGGACGCACCAATGACGCTTCATATACTTGTATATAAGTATCCCTCTTACATTGCAAGCATGATGTTATTAAAGTTACTAGAAGTTCAGAACCCTAACCAATGTTGTTCGATCTTTTCAACTTCATGTTTTCAAGCTCTCACAAGTTTCCTCTAAATAAATTTCGGGACGAAATTTCCTAAAGTAGGGGAGACTGTGACACCTGGGTCACTACGACCATCAAACAAATACCAAACCAATGAAATATCGTATTTCATACTTGGGATTTGTAAAAATATGTGTACCATTTGCACATATCAATTTTTGTTCAATTTCAAACTCTAAATCACTTTATGGAAGGTTATACGTGCACTGACGCGTAAGTATAACCAGTTTAATGCAAAAAACACTCCAGAACAGTGACATAGGCTTAACATACCTTAAATAACCTCTACATAACTTAGAAATAAGTTTTGAAGGCTTTGGTACGGCAAAATCAAGTTAATACGCTTACAGGGACTAAAGTTGACAAACTGTGAAAGTATGCCAATTTGAACTGTAACGAACATTCCGGAACATGACCATAAGTTAAAAACACCTTAAATATCCTTTACATAGCTTAGAAATAGGCTTTGAGGGGTTCGGTATGCTAAATTAAACTTTTGGGGTCATTCAGGGACTAAAAGCGTCAAAAAAGTGCACAAGTTTGCATTTTCGCGCATTACTTACGTTCAGAATACATCCGGACATCCAAAAATTTATGTAAGCACTAAAATATTTTATTTTAGTGTTTGGCATAAGAAAAATCCATTCGTCACGCCATTTGGATCATTTTTCGCGCTTATGCGCATTCCGTTGTAATTAACCGAACAACATAACCGTGCGGCTAAACGAACCGACACCCGAGATATTTTTGAACACATTTTAAGTTCCCTATACTTTAACTTCATTTTAGAGCTTTGAAATGGGGTTAACGGGGCTTAAACGTGTCAAAAAACGCATCGAAAACCAAGTTTTGAGGTTGCAGGGACTGAAACTGTAAATCTGCCAAACTAGGTCCGTAAGTAGGGGCCAGATGCAGCAAAACATTTTTTTACAGCTTTTAACAGTCCTTAACACTCTCCAAAGGCGAAGTTCCAAGTGTCAAACTCTTATGGTGGATGGCAAATGAGTTACCACAACTTTTCAACAAGTGTACGGCTTAGATCGTGCCCCCTTTTCCAAGAAATGATCCTAACGGTGAACCGAAAACTATAAATACCCACCTCTACCCTTCACATTCCTCACAAGAATCTTATCAAAAAGACTCTAAGTTGGAACCATTGTTTCATACCTGAGTTATTTTGATCTAGATTAGCATTCGGGGACCCTTCGTAAGTATTCTTTCGTTCTTTTATTGATTTTCGAGTCCGAAAGTCAAACTTTGTTTGAATTTCTGTGTTGACCAGTTTATGGTCAATGCGAAGTTCGTTTGAACTTCGCAACGTGATTGTAATCACGATGGTTATAGTCCCTTGGGACTATGCCTACTGATTACCACGTTGTTTAGGGTCGTAAGGGTAAGCGATCTAATAAATCGCTTATACCTTCAAACCCGACCCATTTGGTCGATCATTAGGATCCGACCAAACACATTAGGTGACCATAGTATATAGGGAATAACCCTCCGAGGTTATACCTTATGGTCGCTTCGTTTAAGTAGTTGTATGATAGGTAGTTTATATGCCTTAGGTAAATTACCAAAATACCCCTTTGATGCCAAAATTCGTTTTAAACATATGTAACATAATTTTTGACATCTAAACTGATTTGACAACCATATTAGACATGTTAAGGCATATTTTACTTGTCATAGGACTAGTTAGGCGTTCCGAACGCGTTTTACGCGAACGACGCGTTAAAGTAGTATAAGCTACCTAAACGGGTCGTAATGGGTCACAAACACTTAGGTTAAGTTTCGTTTTAGTATGTGGGCTTTGTTAAACCATATTACACGAGTCTCCATACTCGTTTGGTTTACGAACCCGCATTCTATCCGATCTTCCGATATTAGGTCCGGTTTATTAACATAGTTACCTATATTAGGTGACGTTTGATTCCGTGATCTCTAGCATTGCTTGGTGGTTATCTTAGGACTTCTGAGCAATCTCAAGTGAGTACATAGACCCCTCTTTTACTGTTTTCCAAACATTTTGGGGTGGAACACATGTGCCTACTTGTTACTTTCATGCTTTCCATGTTTTCACATCATATACATGCTATGTTCATTAGTACATTTATAGTACATGATTTAATTACATTTCATGCTATGTATGCCCATTGTGTGCATACTTAGTACATCGTTTTACATTACATTTTATGCTATGTATGTCCATTTAGTTCATACTTAGTACATCGTTTCACATCACATCACATGCTATGTATGTCCATCTATTGCATACTTAGTACATTTGTTTTCATCACATGCTTACATTTTGATATGATATTTGGTTTGTATAAATGGAATAATACATTCATTAACACCGATCACGCCGTTCGTTAGTAGGTAGTGGTACCATAGGAATTGACAACTCCCGTTCCGGACATCCTGGGTAGGTGGGGATGAAAGGAATGACCGAATTCGATATACATAAGCACAGATAATCCTTTAATTTGTTTAAGGGTTTATCGCCACAGTCTCAAGGCTTGGATGTATGCATTTTCACAACACCGCATAGATGTTCGTATCAGTATAGCATGCATTTCCACAAAACATAACTTTGATTTAAACCGAGTTTTACTTCAATACTTTGTTTTGTGCATTTTACCTATGGTTTAGTTGATGCATTTCACTAGCCATACATATCATTTTGATTACACATTACATGATTTACATTTGACACATAAACATTTTAGACATTGGTTATACATTGCATGATTTACATCTTGACATAAACATTCTGACATATTATTCAATACATTTGGCAATTGGTTTAAACATAGACATCTTACATTGGTGGTTTGTTTGGGTAAGTGATTTAAGTAACGAGGCGTGTGTAATATGATACAAGCATGGTGGATACGCCGCTGGTACTTCCTATATATAAGTGATTGTATGGTATTACACATCGTAGCGTATTTGAATCATTTCAGTTTGGACATATAACATTTATACAAGAGTTAACTGCCATTTTCGTCCCTGTAGTTTGGTCACTTTGGCCATTTCAGTCCATTTCTCAAAAATACGCCATTTTCGTCCCCCACGTTCTGGAAAGGTGCCATTTCAGTCCAAAAATCATAACCCAGTTAAGTCAGTTTGTAAATAAGGACTGATTGTGTAAATTTGTAACATTAAGGACCATTTAAGTAAATATTAAACACCACCTCCACTAGCCCTGCCACCACCACCACTCTGCTGCCACCACAGCCCTGCCACCACCACCACTCCGCTGCCGCCACCACCACCGCCATCACAGCCCTGCCACCACCACCACAGCCCTGCCACCACCGCCACAGCCCTGCCACCACCGCCACCACAGCCCTGCCACCACCACCACTCCGCTGCCACCACCACTCTCACAGATCAGACGAGAGAGGGAGTAATTCGGAGAGAGAGAGAGAGATAACGACGAGAGAGAGAGAGAGAAGGAGGCGGGAGAGAGAACCGGCGACGGTGGGGGTGCCGTTTTTCCGGTGAGTTGCAGGCGGCGGCAGTGGTGATGAAGGTCTGATGATGATGATGGATTGGATAATGTATATATATATCAGACGAGAGAGGGAGAAAGTCGAAGGTGATGGTGGTGGTGGTGGTTTAGAGAGAGAGAGAGAGTAGAATGTGGTGGTGCCACCACCGCCGCCGGAACCGGTGATGATCGGAGAAGGATGAACTATGATGAATGATGAAGACGGAGTAAGTGGTCGGAGGTGGTGGTTATCGTCAGAGTTCACAGGTGAATAATGGTGGTTGAGGGATCGTCGGAGGTGGTGGTGATCGACGGACTGTTGATGATGATGATCAGTGGTGGTGGATGGAGACGTGTGCGGGTACGAGATTGATGGTAATGATGTACGATGTCCAAACGAACTCGAACTCGAAGATGACTGGTGTGGCGGTTAACGGTGGTGAGTAACGGTGGTCTTGATGGTGATGTGGGAGGTGTACAGTGACGAGGGGTCGGAGAGGTTGAATGTGTTGGACGTCGAAACGGTGAAGGTGATCGAAACACGACAGAGATGGAGATGGTGGCAGTGGCTGTGGTGGCGGTGGTGGTGCTGCTGGTGGTGGTGGCAGTGGCTGTGGTGGCGGTGGTGGCGGTGGTGGCTGTGGTGGCGGTGGTGGTGGTGGTGGCAGCGGAGTGGTGGTGATGGCAGGGCTAGTGGTGGTAGTGTTAACTGCCATTTTCGTCCCTATGGTTTGCTCACTTTGGCCATTTCAGTCCATTTTTCAAATTTACACAATCAGTCCTTAATGTTACAAATTTACACAATCAGTCCTTATTTACAAACTGACTTAACTGGGTTATGATTTTTGGACTGAAATGGCACCTTTCCAGAACGTGGGGGACGAAAATGGCGCATTTTTGAGAAATGGAGTGAAATGACCAAAGTGACCAAACCATAGGGACGAAAATGGCAGTTAACTCTTTATACAAATAACATACTTTTCACAATACATTGTTTTACAAACAACTTAATTTATACAAACTCATTTCACATGGTTCTTCACTTTACCATGTATTATTCTTTTATACATATATATCCTTTGGTTTATTTATCACTTTTCAAATGATTTACATGACGAATCAAATTACAAGGTTCATGACTAAACATTTTCTTAAACAATAAGTCATGAATCCTATTTTCATAAACCTATGTATCTCACAGGCATTTTTATGCTGACGTACCTATTTTCACATGTGTTTCAGGAAATGATGCATAGGATTTATCAAGATACACTTAGGCGGACTTGGGCCTTAGCGACAATAAAAGATGCAAGACTAGTTATTTATGTTATGTTTCTTTGATTGTCAAGACATTGTAACTACTTTAATCAATAAAACAATATTTAAATTTCCATGTGTTATGAAACAATGATTCTGTTACAACACTCCCCGACGTTTTCCGCCACGTTTGGTTGTCCTACGTGGTCGGGGTGTGACAGTATGTGTATCTTTTGCACATATCAATTCTTGTTCGATTTCAAGCTTTAAATCGCTTTCTAGAAGGTTATACGTGCACTGATGCGTAAATATAACCAGTTTAATGCAACAAACCCTCCAGAATAGTGAAATAGACTTAACATACCTTAAATAACCTTTACATAACTTAGAAATAAGTTTTGGAGGGTTTGGTGTGGCGAAATCAAGTTTATTCGCATACATAGACTAATTTTGACAAACTGCGAAAGTATGCCGATTTGTACTGTAACTAACATTTTGGAACATGACCATAAGTTAAACATACCCTAAATATCCTTTACATAGCTTAGAAATAGGCTTTGAGGGGTTCGGTGTGCTAAAATAAACTTTTTGGTCATTCAGGGACTAAAAGCGTCAAAAAGTGCATAAGTTTGCATTTTCGCGCATATCTTACGTTCTGAATACATACGAACATCCAAAACTTTATGTAATCGTTAAAATATTTTATTTTAGTGATTGGCATGATAAAATTCCATTCGTCGCGTAATTTGGATCGTTTTTCGCATTCGTTCGTGTTTCGTCGTAATTAACCGAACAACGCAACCGTACGACCAAACGAACCGATATCCAAGATATTTTTGAGCATGTTTCATGTTCCCTATACTTTAACTTCATTTTAGAGCCTTGAAATGGGATTAACGGGGCTTAAACGTGTCGAAAATGAATCAAAAACCATGTTTTGCACATTCAGGGACCAAAATTGACAATCTGCCATAGTTATCTTAGGAAGGGACCAAAATGAAAAATCTAAATTCCAGCTTGTTCCAGCTGTTCCCCTCATTTGCACATGGTTTTAATGAAACTAGGGGCTCCCGTGGTTTCACAAAACCATGGGCACATGTGTACGGATGAGATCGAAGCTCGGTTTACGATGAACGATCTTAACGGTTGTGCAAAAACTATAAATACCCACCTTCCTCATTTGAATTCTTCACACCTTGATCCAATTTCTCTCTAAGTTGAAGTGCTTTCACTTCATACCTGAGAATAATCGGGTCAAACTTCCGTTCTTGGACCTTTTGTAAGTCCTCTTTCGTTCTTTTTCGCGTGAAAGTCAAACTGTGTTTGACTTTCTGCTTTGACCAGTTTATGGTCAACATGAAGTTCGTTTGAACTTCATAACATGAGCGTAATCACGATGGTTTTAGTCTCTTGTGACTATACCTACTGATTACCACGTTATCTATGCATAGTGGCGAGTCGTAGTTTCGGCCAAAATGCGTATTCTTGCGTATTTTGTAACCAAACTACTTTTAGGTATCAAAACCGTTTGTTTTGATACCAAACCTGTTTTCAAACCTCGTTAAGCATGTTTTAACATGTTTAGCTCGTCACTTTAGGTTTAGTGCTTATGTAGGGTCGTAAGGTAAGCGGTCTAAACAACCGCTTATACTTTCGAACCCGACCCGTTTGGTCGATCTTTAGGATCCGACCAAACACATTAGGTGACCATAGTTGCATAGGGAATAACCTTCCGAGGTTATACCTTATGGTCACATCATTTAAGTAGTTGTATGATAGGTAGTTTATATGCCTTAGGTAAATGACCAAAATGCCCTTTTTACGCCAAAATTCATTTTAAGCATATGTAACATAATTTTTGATATCTAAACTGATTTGGAAACAATATTAGACATGTTAAGGCATATTTTACTGATCATAGGACTAGTTAGGCGGTCCGAACGTGTTTTACGCGAACGACGCGTTAAAGTGGCGTAAGCTACCTTAACGAGTCGTAATGGGTCGTAAGCACTTAGGTTAGGTTTTGTTTTAGAATGTAGGCTTTGTTAAACCATATTACATGAGTCCCTACACTCATTTGGTTTACGAAATCTCATTTTATCCGATCCTCTGATTTAGGTCCGTTTATTTACATAGTTACCTATATTAGGTGCCGTTTGATTCCGTGATCCCTCTAGCTTTGCTTGGTTGTTATTCAAGGCTTCTAAGCATCCTCAAGTGAGTACATAGACCCCTCTTTTACTGTTTTCCAAACATTTTGGGGTGAAACACATGTGCCTACTTGTTATTTTCATGCTTTCCATGTTTTCATATCATATACTTGCTATGTTCATTAGTACACTATTAGTACATGATTTCATTATGTCTTGCTATGTATGTTCACTTAACACGCTAGCACAATTGTTTTACGTTTTGAATCATTTGAAATCATTGGATGTATGTGAACCATTTGAAATCATTGGATGTATGTGAACCATTTGTAACCATTTGATGTATGTGACTATTTGAAATCGTTGGATTTATGTGAACCGTTTGTAACCATTTGATTTATGTGAACCATTTGTAACTGTTTGAGCCATTGGGTTAGGGAAGTGATTAGGTAACGGGGTGGGTGTAATGTGTTAAAAGCATGGTGGATACGCCGCTGGTACTTCCTATATATAAGTGCTTTTAACACATTTATATCGTGGCGTTATCTAGATCACTTGGGTAAACGATTTTGAAACAATGTCACACAATTATGTTTTCTGAATAATATAAACCATACGAGTCTTATTAACGAGTTTCTACGAGATGTTTTACGATTTGATTTAATAAAACAAAATGTTTTGGAGTTAAGAATCATGGCTACGAGATTTTATAAATCATATCCAACTTGATTTGAGTTGGTTAATTATGTTGCAACACTATACTTTTCAAAATAAGGTTTTTAAATAAGTATTGCAACATGTAAAACGAGCCATGAATCTGACACTCACATAAAACCTATGTACTTTCCGGCATTTTTATGCTGACGTATTTTCACATGTGTTTCAGGTACAATAGTTGATGATGTTTGATGATGATATTGGTGTATGCTCGCATAGGAACGGACGAGGCCTTAGCGACTTAATAACAATAAAAGTCTATTTGTTCATGTTTTGTTTCTAATTCCAATGTAATGTAATATATTTAATTAAATAAAACGAAATTGTTTAATCCATGGTTGTGAAACAATGATTCTGTTACAACACTCCCCGACGTTTCCGCCACGTTTTGTTGTTTTACGTGGTCGGGGTGTGACATATACCATCATAGCCATTAATATTTTGGCTAGGTTGTACCTTTAAGAACATCTTTTGAAATATCAAAGCAGATCAATTTAAATTGGAATGATTATTTGCATGTTGATGTAATAAATACATTAATAGTACTAAGGATTACATAAGCTGCCCTAAACGGGTCTTTGAAAATAAACAAATTGTCCACGCAGGGACTAAGAAAGAGACAAGTCCTCGCAGTGACTAAAATAAAAGAAATGTCCACGCAGGGACTTAATTAAAACTACAATATATAATTAAATAAAGTCTTTTACTTCTTCTTTCCCTTGATGAAGTTTGCAAGACCCTTAAGGAACTTATGGGTCTTTCTTTCACGTTCCTCCGCCCTATGCTCAACCTCTTCCAACCTTTATAAGATTTCCTACGTTTGTGGTTGTTGAGGTGGAGGTTGAGGTTGTTGCTGATATGGAGGGTATTGATACCCTTGAACGGGATACCCAGTTGGGTATGCTGGTGGAAACGGTGAGGGATAGAGAGCATTGTAGTTAACTGCTTTGACATATGGGTCGTAAGCAGGAGGTGGATAGCTGTAACCGGCAGGAGCCTGAGGCTCAAACGGGTTATACCCAGTCGAATCTAGGTAGGTAGGTAGGTATTGGGTTTTCATAACCCATTGGAGGTGGCGGTGGTGCAAAGGTGGCCGGCGTGGTATCAATTTCCGGCACCGCGTGTGAAGGTCCACCCATTTGTGGATCTTCGGGAATCGGAGGGTAGTTACTAGAAGTTTGAGGGGAACTAAACCTTGGTCCCCCTCGCACGGATATTCTTGTGTTCCTCATCCGTCTAGGTGACTCAGGAGGTGGCTGAGGTGGTTCCTCAGCTAGTAGTGGTGGTGGAGTCACTGCTTCAATGTGCGGTTCTTCATGTGGCTGCTGTGGCGGGGTGTTGTGATAAGAAGGGTTATTAACAAAATCCCACTGCCCAAACCATTTTAAAAGAATCGGGACCTCGATAGGGAGACCCCGTAAAAGACGAACCGCTCGAAATATCAATGGGATGTGTAGGCGTCCCAGATGGTGGCATTTGTGGATCTGGATCATCGTCCATGTCCATATCCTATGAAAAATGGTCCTCGGGGCCCAACGGGTTATACCCCACTGGTGCATTAATATAAACATCAGGGTTAAAGTGACCCTGTGAGTAAGAATGGTAGGAATGAGAATGATGGGATGAATGGTGAGAAGAGTGGTGAAATGAGTGTGAATGCAGCGAATGTTGCGAATGATGTGAGTGTAGGGGCTCGTCAGGCCCAAACGAATGATGGTATGAAGGTGAAGTGCTAAGCGAAACGGAGCATCTCGCTGGTTCTAAAGAATGTCTCCAATCATCATTTGAATTGGAGCTGCTGAATGACGCTGAAGGCGTGCGTCGGTGTGTGGGTCCAGCGTGACTGGATGGTCCCCCCCCCCTCATGGGACCTTTTTCTTTTCCCCTTACTCTTGGCGGCATTATTTAAACCTGTCAAAAGCAAGAAAACAACATATATAAATAAAACAAAAGTTAAGATTAATCCAAGGTCATTGCCTAGACTCAGAAGTCTAAGGAATGTGCTATTGTGTCATTGAGATTAAACACAAAAGGCTAGTATTTAATTCACTCAATGTTGGCTCTGAGACCAACCTGTCACACCCCGATATTTCCACATATTTCCGGTGGGCCCAGTGGGGAGTATCGTGACATAGTTGATATCATCATTGTCAATTAACACAATTGTAGCACAACGGAAGGCTTGGAAGTTTAATGACTATTACAATACATAGTGTCCGAAAGTCCAAAACAAAAGAATATACAGACTAATTGTAATAGAGATCCACAGGCGGATCATAAAATCAAATACATAAAACTGAGATTAACAGACTTTAGGCATCTAAGGATTTGCAAGATCCTCTTAATTGACACCGAGTAGCTCCAGCCTAATTTCGAGAGGTACCTGTCACTTAGTCTTTGGAAAATACGTCAGTTTTCACTGGTAAATACAATTAACTGACTCATTTGAAAACATTTAAGAAAATAGATTTAGGCGCACAAGGCACAAAATCATTTATAACTTGGGACAATTTTTATTAAAATCTTGTGTACAGATTTACATGTTTGTCATAAATTTGGGGCCGGTTTGGAAGCCGGTCATGATTAACCGACTCACCACTTATAAACCCACTGATGTGCGTGAGTGTTATTAGTTTTTAATTTATATGTTAAGCCTTTTTTTAACACTTTTTAGCCAAGTTTTAAATTTATAAAACACGATATTTACTAACACTAAACACACATATGGGCAAGTGCACCCATCGTGAGCGTAGTATAGTGTTGGCAAGATACCGAGGTCGTCCAAGGACACAAGTGCTTTTAGTACCGGTTTATCCTCAACGTCTAATCAAATCAAAAGTTTAGAAAAAGGTTTTAAACTAGAAAAAGAAAATAAAAACTAACTAAAATGCTGAAAAATAAAAATAAAAGAAAAAACAGATAGACAAGATGAATCACTTGGCTCCGACTCGTGTATAGTGTAACCTTTGATTATTTCCGCACTTTTGCACTTTTTAAGAGATTATCTTAGTTATTGTAGTAGGCCCCAGTTTTGAAGGCGACGTTACCCTCAACCGAGTAGTTTGAGTCAGCAAGGATACAATCCTAAAGGGTCGGATTATTGAAAGATAATTAATTAAGTTATTAATGCATATTATGGTATGCCCCTCTTTTGAAGGTGACGTTACCCTCGGCTAAATAGTCTGAGTCAGCAGGGATACAGTCCTAAGTAGCCGGGTTAAAGTATTAATAGTAGTTTAACTTATGAGGGGATCAAAGAGTTTGGACCCCCGCCATCCAATACCATTAAGTATTGAAGGAGGTCATACTAAATTTGACCCAGGTCCTTTGCAGGATCTATACACTGAACAATGGCAAGACTCTTACCAACCCGTTCCCTTAACCCCCGACCAGGTAGCCAACATACCTCCATATAGACCGTGGAGATATGAATGGTGAAAATCTTTTATTTTATATAGACAGTAAAATAATGCCAAGACACCACGGACAAACGATAAGGAAGAATCACCTTCAACATAAGAAACTAGTTATTAAAGTCATTAATATATAACCAAGTAAAAAGTGCGAAAAGATTAAAAATAAAAAGTATTACACTAGACACTTTGTCTTCACCAAGTGATGTAAGAGACTTAGGCAAACATGGCCTTTGATTGTCAAGAACTCTTACGATCAATCTTGGATCCCGAGACGACTCACACACTCTATGATGGACAATGGATGATGGTGGTGGATGATGGTGTTATAGTGGTGGTAGGTGGTGGGTGAAGTGTGAGAGAGGTGGTGTGCCAAGGGATGGTTTGAGCTTGAGCCAAGCACTCCTATTTATAGGCCGAACAGAAGCTCGGGCATGGCCCCGTGTCCAGTGGGCACGGCCCATTGTCCACATCCTTCTATGTCTTCATTAATTGCTCTTGTCTGTATTAGTTGACCACGGCCCCGTGTCCGCTGGGCACGACCCCGTGTGCAGAAGCATATCTGTACTATCAAGATTTGCCTGAATTCTGCTAATCTTATAGTTGACCACGGCCCCATGTCCGCTGAGCACGGCCCCGTGGTGGGCGATGGAAGTTTCTACATGTTGGTGCATTCATCTGTCGTCTTCGTCTTATGTCGAGTCTCAGATTAGAATTGTTAGATTAGATCTTGTTATACGAGAGTATAAGAGGTTTTAGAATGTGTTTAAGGTAATTTAGCTTGAACGTGGTGATTTCCCTTGAAAGTGTCACTTGACAGTTTCAAGCTAAATCAACATGTTGATTTCCCTTGAAAGTGGCATGTGTCATTTCAAGCTAAATCAACACAACTATAAATAGCCTTCAAGCTAAATCATTTGTAACGATTTTAGAATTCCATACCGAGGTGCTGCCGGTGTGAGGACTGATTGTAAACGATAGTATATCAATATAATCAGTGTTAAAGTGATACGCAAGCTGTTTCGCAATCGGTTTCTTAGTTTCCGCCTCTAAAACTGATAAATCTCTTCTAAACGACTCGTTCGGGTCGCAAACCGATCCTACAAGTGGTATCAGAGCTCAGGAGGAAGAGATTTCGCCAAAACAACTCGTTTTTGTCACTTTTTTCTGATTTTCTACACCTTCTTTCAAAATCGAAAAAAAATTTACGGTTAAAATCGGCTCATATTCTCACATAATGTGCGTAAACATGTTTTAACAAACCCTTGAAAGTTTCAGATCTAAAATCGGCTTAAATCTTGTTCAATCGGACCAAAATCAGATCGTTATTTGCTGACATCATGTTGGATTTCGCTTGAAAAGTGAGAGTTTGAAGCAAAATCGAGGATTTCGCTTGAAAACAGCAGTTTGTTTGAAATACGTGTGGATTTCGCTTGAAATAAGTTGACTGTGTACGTCGAGTTGTGTGAAACGTAAAACGAGGATGTCAGGTCATTGATTATTGGGAAAAAGAACTCGCATGTCTTGTGTCAGTTTAAATGATAACATTGTGATTTTCGTAAATTGTTTTCATGTGTTGTCAGTTAAATAGGTATCGGTCCAATCAGATTGTTATTGAACATTAAGGGTTGTCGATATTACATGTGATAGTCTTTGATTAAATCAAAAGAATTAATAATCGAGGTTATCATATTAATTGTTAGAATATAGTTGTTGACAGATCATTCATCGGATTATGTGAGATTTGGAGGTCCAATGAGATTTTAGTGATAAAAAGTTTGATCTGATCACTTTATTCATGCACATGTGATTTTTTGTTTGTCGGCATAGTGGATCTAAAGGCCCAATCAGAATTTTAAGTAATTGATATTTTGTTTGAAAGATGATCTAGCTTGGACTTGATATTTCGCTTAACGGGACTGTCTTGAAAAACATGTTACAAGAATCATGGATATCAATTTCTTTAAAATGACAAGTGAAACAATTGATAGAATAAATGTATTAAATAAAGAATTTGATTCATTTTCAGGTTGTCCAGGAGAAAGTACAAAGAGCATTATTGAGAGGTATAGCCATCTTGTTCGTTCATTGTCTGAGATGGGTATTAAAAAAGAACCAGATGAATGGGTTGAAAAATTGGCCAATGCCATACCTCAACAAGAGTGGGGTACATATCTTTTGGATTTAAAAAGAACTGTAGAATACTCTGAATTGACAATTGGTCAATTCATTAAGAAACTTGAAGAACAGATGGAGAAAAATGCTGAGAAGAAGAAAATTCAAAGTGGAAAATCAATATTAAAGAAGAGTAAGAGTAAAGGTGTTCAAGTGGGAGAGGAACAGACTGAAGAAATTTCAGTTTTGAAAGACGAGAAGAAAGCTGATAAGAAACATATTTTTGATTTAACGGAAAATTGTGAGAAGTTGAAATCAGAAAATGATAAACTGTTAAGAGATTTGAACAGTTTGACATTGAAAAACGAGATTTTGAAAGAAAAGGAAAAAGAATTTGAAAATGAAAAATTAAAATTTGAAAAAGATTTTCAAAGTCAAATGAAGATTTTAGAAGATGAGAAATCTGTCATTTTTAAAAATAATCTTGAAAAACAGATTGAAATAAACTCTCATCTTCAGAAAATCATTCGACTTGAAAATGAAGCTGAAAAAGCTCGGATTAAAATAAAAAAGCTTGAAGAGAAATTGAAAGGTTTTGAGACTTTGTCATCAACACCAGATTACCCCTGTCCAAAACCGATCAATTCTGTTCCAATAAGTGACGATGTCACAAACTTTGACAATGTCAAAGTTGAAGATTGTGATGAGAAAACTGATGATGATGAGAAAAAGAAAACATTTTTGAAATTAAAAGAAATGTTTAAAGAAACTGTTCTACATTCTACTGAAAAATGTGAATGTTCATCGCAAAAACCTGTAAAGAAGAATGTGGAACAAAAACAAAAAGATAAAAAGCCAAAAAATCTTCAAAAAGAAAATAAAAGCTCATCAGTTCAATCATCCAATCGCAATAAAAAATTACAAAAATCGAAAAATGAAAACTCTAAAGTTGTTGGCAATAAGTGGTGCAGGTCGGACCACAGTGCTCAAAAGTCAAATCAAGCAATCAAGAGGAGCAAGGAATATCACCAAGCCAAACAGTGCTTTGATTTGAGCATTTGGGCTGAAAATGGTGATTGGTACGATAACAGAGTGTGTTACCGATGTGGTTATCAAGGACACATTGCTGTTAACTGCCAAAGTTGGAATTATGAGACGAGAATATGCTTTAACTGCAACATCAGAGGTCATATTGCCAGAGATTGCCCAAGGAAATCAAATGAAAGATTGAGGGTTAATTCTCAGAAGATGGCAAAGAAATCAGTCAATGTCAAGCCCAAAGAACAGAAGGTTCAAGAACCTAAAGTTCAAGAAAAGAAAGTGAAGCTTTCTCAGGGGCAGAAAGACAGACTGAGGAAGAAGAGAAAGAAGGCGAGAGAGTATCTTGAGAAGATCTTGTCCTCGGGTTCACCAGATAGATCGAATAAGAGTTCTGATGAATCGACTTCCTCGACTGCAAAGTCAAGTAAGATGAATTCATCGGATTCAAATCTGAGGACGAAAGAAGAAAAGAAGAAGAAGAAAATGGTCGGCGATGAATCTGACATGTTGAAGTCAGACAAGCCACCATCAGGCGATGAATCTGGCTCATCAAAGTCAGACAAGCCACATTCAGGCAATGATTCTGGTATGGTAAAACCAGAAGAGCCAGTTATTGAGGTAAAAACTAAGAATTCTGGTTTAACAATGGATGAGGCAAATTTTCCACCATTGTTGAACAAGAATTCAAAATCACCCAAGAACCGTCAGGCTTGGGTGAATCTGTTTAAATGAAAAACCTGACTTGCCGGAGTTCCCAGGTTGGTAAGCGTGGAACATGTATCGGCATCTTTCTTGAGAAATTCACTTCGGTGATATTTCGACATACAAGTGGTAAATCAGGGACATTAAGTTGTACTTGATTTTCTACAAGTGATGTTTGTGGGTTGATCTTAAAAATGTTAATTTTTACAAGTGGTTGAAAGAACAAGGTGATGAAACCCCATGTTTGAGAAATGACTCACAAAACTTATTTTCCGGAAAAACCATTTTGATTAAAACAAACTTAAGTGTTTTGAAATCACTATGGGAAAATAGTTTGTTGTCAGGGGGAGTTCTGATTGTTCAAGCCAAGTGAATTGAGAATTGAAGTGATTCTCATCATGTTGTCAAGTTTGTACAGTTTGTTTCAAATTTTCCCAGAAAATCAAAATTGAGACATATTTTGATTTTAGGGGGAGTAAAAATTTTTAAAAAAATTAGAAAATTTGAAAATGTCAAAAACATTGAAAAAAGCAAAAAATGAGTTTTGTTGTAAAAAGAGGAAATGATAGTAGATCAGTTAGACTGTCACAGCACGCTAAAAAAATGGAAAGTTATAATGTGATAAACGGTCTCACTAAAGATGTGACGGTAGGCTCAGCTAGACTAGTAGATTTGCAATAATGATACAAACCTAAAATGAAAAAGCCTAGTTCTAGTGGGAAACATGGTTGAAAGCATAGTACTTAGTTTTGTCCTTCTTGACTGTGTACCTACTCAGTAATCGCTGATTGTCGAAAGACATAAAACTGGTTAAGTTTGTGAACTTTCACAACTTTGCTGAAAAGTCGCTGTGATTGTGCATTTTATTTTGCAAAGATTTAAACTTGTCTTATTTCTTTATTTTGTTTAAGCATCGGACATCCTCTGCGTATACGTGAGTATCGACCTGGATGTTGTTGCCTAAACGTTCTGCTTTATTTTCTTTGGTGTTTCGTTTAAGCTTTGGATCACCTCTTTGTATACGGGAGTATCGACCTGGTGGTTAAAGCCTAAACAACTTCAACTTATTTTTATTTTCTTATTTTGTTTAAACATTGGACTTTCTCTGCGTATACGGAAGTATCGACCTGATTGTTAATGTTTAAACATTCTGTTTTGTTTTCGCACAAATCACAGTTGATAAAGTTTAAAGGCATTACTTGAGTCAGTGTATTGCATGATGAGGGGATATGCTGAGATCGTGGGGTCCATAAGAATTTAGTGCTATCTTAATATACCTTAACGTATCGGTAAGCAGATTGAAAGTTTTTAGATTGAGTTTAAGTGGACAACAATATCATCAATCTACGTGAATCGTTTAGTACTTAAAACGATTAAAAGCTTAACGGTGCTAGTGATTGGTCACATAAACTGATATGATCTTCTTGCATGAACTCACAAAAAATATTGTTTGTAAATATTTCATTTTCTGCATTTCTGTTTCAGTCAAAAATCCAAAAAGATTTTTAGTGTGATTTTCGACAACTGATGTTGGAGAGCTGATATTCAAAATTTCAAGTGCTAAACAAGATGAAATGGTTTGGGAGTGTGCATTTAAAAGAAAAAACTGATTTTGAGAAAGAAAAATTGAGTTTAGTTAATCAGGGTCATTAATTTGAACTTGATGTAACTATTTCTAGTAAGTTTTTCTTATTGATTTAAGTGAAAACTTATGTTGTGATGAGAAAATGTGTGCAGGAAATGAGCTTAAACAGAGATAAAGCCAGGGATTAATCTCAAGGTGATAGCTAATTCCAGACGGCGATCCCATCATGATGAGAGGGGGAGTCTGACGAGGTTAGAGCCGAAGAGAAGATCCTGGTTTATGCTAAGAAAGAAAAAAAGACCGATAAAGACTGAAGATTGAGAATACTCGACATTTAAGACTCGTCAACATCTGAGGGGGAGTCTGTTGGTGCATTCATCTGTCGTCTTCGTCTTATGTCGAGTCTCAGATTAGAATTGTTAGATTAGATCTTGTTATACGAGAGTATAAGAGGTTTTAGAATGTGTTTAAGGTAATTTAGCTTGAACGTGGTGATTTCCCTTGAAAGTGTCACTTGACAGTTTCAAGCTAAATCAACATGTTGATTTCCCTTGAAAGTGGCATGTGTCATTTCAAGCTAAATCAACACAACTATAAATAGCCTTCAAGCTAAATCATTTGTAACGATTTTAGAATTCCATACCGAGGTGCTGCCGGTGTGAGGACTGATTGTAAACGATAGTATATCAATATAATCAGTGTTAAAGTGATACGCAAGCTGTTTCGTAATCGGTTTCTTAGTTTCCGCCTCTGAAACTGATAAATCTCTTCTGAACGACTCGTTCGGGTCGCAAACCGATCCTACACTACAACTTTGTCTTTTATGCTGACACTTGGGCACGCCCCCGTGCTCATTGAGCATGGGGCGTGTTCAGCCTTCTGTTATCTTGTTTTGCCTGGGAAGATGCTGTCGTGGGGTCGGGCATGTCACGTTTGTTCCTTTTCTTGTATTTATGTTAGATTTAGCTGCCTTTTTGCTTCTTTTATTAATTTGAGCTCATTTAATCCTGAAAATACAAAAAGAAGACAAAAGCACACTTTTTCCAACATTAGTACTAAAAAAGGGTTAGTTTTATGCCACAATTGATGTAGTTTATATGTTGCATTTTGCACACATCAAATACCCCCACACTTGAATCTTTGCTAGTCCTCAATCAAAACTCTTTATAATGTGGCTTTACACTCCCAAATGGAATGGGTAGAAGAGAAGGTTTTTGGGCTTGTCATAGAGTGTCGGGATTTCCAAGATTCTTTATTAAGTTTTATTTTTATTTATTTACAATCCTATTCGTCATTATTTATTTAAAACTTTTCATAAGATAAATTACTTATTAGGGCATAACATGCCTCTTTAAAATTCTATTTATATACAAGTTCACATACCTCACGGGGGATCACTCAACACTCGGCCGAAGATGTATTTTAGTGAATCACTCGAGAGCGGCATGGAACTTACTCCTACCATAGGCTTGCCAAGCAATCAATCCTCCTCCTTTTTAACTATATACATTTGTAAATATCAAGAGGACTTTTGGGTGAAGGGTTAGGCTTGGGTTCAAGGTAGGTGGTTGGGTTAGTGGTTAGTGAAAGGGCGAAAAGCGTAACAAGCGTCGGTTTTCGTAAGACTTTCTCTATTTTTCTTTTATTTTGATGAAGCTTTTATTCAAACAAAGTTATTTTTGATAAACCTGTTTGTTTATTTCTCTTTTGCTTCATCATCAATCATTTTTTTTAAAGGAAAATCATACGAAAAACCGAGCTTGTCACTAAAACAAAGGGTTAAAAATAAAAAGGTTTTGGTGGGTGAAAGGGTGTTTGATTTGGGTTAAGAAATGAAAGGGTTTAGGCTCAAAGGGGGTAACTAGGGGGATTTTGGGTAGGTGGTAAAAAAAATGGTGTAGAAATAAAAAGGGATAGTCCTAATGCCTCCATCATTTACTTACTCGGGTTTAAGTTGGTAAGGACCGGGAATGTATCGTCGTGGCAAGTTCTAGAGTCGTAAGAACCAAGCGGCTATTCACACAAGAAACGAAAAATGAGCATTTAGTTTAAAGATATATATTTGTATGCTCAATAAAGGCTCAAAACTCACTTTTGTGGGAATGAGTTTTTATGTGATCAAGTATATATAATCAAATTTTAACTAAGCTTGTCATGCCGTTTCATAATTTTCTTATGTTGGTTCTTTTTATCACGACGCTATCGGTTGTAAATTTGTAAAAATATAACCATTTTAGAATTTTGAAATTCCCAAATTAAACCTAGACAAGTAAAAAAAATGAAAATTTTTGAAAAAATTTGGGGTGATTAGCGGTTCCAATAGAGTTTTGTGTAAGGCTTGTTATTAGGACTCGCAAGATTCAAGGTTTTAGCACCCCCCCCCCCCACTTAAATTACACATTGTCCTCAATGTGTCCCCAAAATAAGTTTTTAGGTTGATTGAATGTGTAAAAAGGTGTGAAAAAGCAAAAATTTGTGTTACTGGGCACTGGACACGGCCCCGTGTTGTCCGGGCATGGCCCCGTGTTCAGGTGCCAGTAACAATATTGAAAAAGAGAAACAGAAGCCTGGACACGGGGGCGTGTTGGGTGAACACGGCCCGTGTCCAGTTTACCTGAACTGGGCATTTTCTGCAGACTGTGCAGCACGGGGCCGTGTTGGGCGGGCACGCCCCGTGCTGAACCTGCTGTAATGAAGAAAGTTCGTCGGATGGCCCTGTTTTCCTGCATGGGGTGCTGGTTCAAGTTTCCCTTGTTTCCCTTGCCATCCTGAGTGTGTTTTATTTGTTTCAACACCATCCAAACACCAAATTAACTAAAACCATCATTCATTAAGTCATAGAGAGAATTACATAATAGTCCTAAAAAATGAAAAACAAAGTAGAAAATAAAAGTTAAATGTCCTATTTTAGATAGGTCAAGTGATACGTAAAATCATCCTAAGGAGTTCTACTTCTACAATAAGAGCCAAAATTCCGGAAATAGTTTCCCGGTATCTAAAAGTCTTATAGAACTCCAAGCCGAGCGGTGTCCCCTAGATGTTGCTAGAGCCAATCTTCTATCTCTCTGGGGAGAAGGGAGGCGGCTTCATGTTCCTCAACATCTTGTGGAGGGGGAGTGACACCAATCGGAACCCCTTGTAGTATGTCTCGAGGGGGTTCTAGATGTATGGCGTACCATTCGGCTGGAATGATGACTTCCGGTACCACGTTCCATGCCCTTTGGGTGATAATTGGCACCAAAGGAGGAGAGGCGAGAATGTTCAACCTTTGGTGCAAAAGGTTGACTTCCCGGAGACATCCTTCTAGTCCCACCGTTAGATGATTAATACGGTCGACCAATGCTTCTTCTGTGTGACAACCCGCACAAAACCAGGTACCCGTACAACTTAATTACTGATTAATTACTGCTTAATTACTGTGCTTGATTGAACTAGCTGATAAACTGCTACCTGCATACTGATACATGCACTTACTTGCATCATACTTTATTTACTGTCACTACATTATTTACGTGCTGAACCCTAGTGACAAACATGATGCACAAAAAGCACAGTAGCACTAAACGGATACACAGTGAACATGCTGATATAACCAGCATCAGGCAAATACTGCCTCTAAGGCCTGTTAAGAGCCTCATATATTTTGGCTACACTGGTAGTGAGTGTAGGATATAAGGGTTGTGTTACCGCGTCTCTAGGGATAAGATACACTGATTCGGATGTGCCAAGAACGTACTTTAAGTACAAAACACAGCACTTTAATAATTTAACCAGCTTCTAGCTGACTTGTAAAGTGCCAAAATATGGGAAAAATATTACTAGACACTTTCCAAAGTGTCGGGAATAAATTATGTCACTAAAAATAATATTAACAACGCTTTAAATACTTATTTAGCACTTTAACGGTGTAATATCCAACCGTACAACGGGACTTAACCCGGGACATAAAAATATTGACAACAACATTGTTACACTTTCTCTGAGCTAGTTATGGTCCCTGAGCACTATAACACATTACATAATACCCGGTACCCACTAAACACTAGATATAACATTAAACCCCCACTATTTAACATATTTACCCCAAAATAATACATTTAACCACACCCCATAGGAAATTGACGGCACAAACATGGCCCATCTTCTCACATTTCGATTTCCCATGTGCCACAAACAAAAGTCCAACTAACTTTGGATGATGAAAAGATATTTAGTGTACTATCATTACACTTAGCCCCCCTTAACTATACACCCTCTACCCATGTAACTTACATCTAAGCCCCCATGCTGCATGAAATCGTTCTATATATGGC
Source organism: Helianthus tuberosus (assembly GCA_030545235.1). NCBI lineage: Eukaryota > Viridiplantae > Streptophyta > Magnoliopsida > Asterales > Asteraceae > Helianthus > Helianthus tuberosus. Next base: position 154,890,662 of record CM060393.1, read on the forward strand.
CCCCCCCCACCATACGATTTTTCTTTCATCTCCACTATAAGATATTTTGTTTGGATTTGTTTATTCCCCATGCAATTGTGTTTAGATATGAAAAGATTGTGCTTGTACTATCGTCTACATATAACCCTTTGGACAAAAGAAAGAAATTTGCTTTTAAATAACCATTAGATCCACCACATTATCTTACCACTTAACAAAATTTTACTCTTTTCTTTCTTTCTTTGTGGCTCACGGCCGAACACCACCCACACACCCACCATATTTTCGGTTCTTGTCTCTTCATTCCAACAACATACACATATCAAGGGTCGCGTATTAGGAGCTTTGGTGCAAGCGGAACACGAAGGACCTCCACCGTTAGCTTTTATCCACCCCGTTTTCATCAAGATTCTTCCCTAGCCCCGAGCTAGAGGTATATCACGTAAAACTCATATTTAAGCTTGTCTAAAGTGGTTAAAAGAACATTCGTCGGTTAAATATCGTAAACACGCGTTTTGAATCTTTAAAGTCTAGTAAAATCACTAAAATGGAGGTTAATAGCACATGTCTTGTGTAAAAGTCGTAGGACTTGAAATTTGTGTTTATCTAGACCCGATCTATAATGTGGTAGCTCGAAACTTCGTATAACCCGACTTTGTAAAATCACGTATCTTCACATAAGTTTGTTCTTGAAAGATACAAGGGTTAAAAATGAAACACTACCACATTTTAGAGACATGAACTTGTAAAGAAATATTTTACTTGTGTAAAAGTGTTTTAACCGGTAAAAGGGTGTTTAAAACTAGCGGATCTACGTATCCGCAAGTGGTATCTTCAAAGGACCATACATTTGAGAACCATGTATTTTTAAAGAAACGGATCTTACAATGCTAAGAATGATATTTAGAACACACAAGTGTGTAAACACTTGTGTGACGCATGTTTCGACAAAATAACTATTTTTGAGAAAAATAACTAGAAGTTGTAAAAGACGGATTCTCTAAAAACGAGGTTTTTACAAGATTGAAAGTACTTTATATAAAAATCTACATATATAAATGGGATTTATAATATAGATTCGGAAAAACTACAAGTTCATGCGACTATGCGATTTACATACTTATTGGCTAGTTTGATGTGTTGGAAATTGTTTGATTGAATAAAGAAGATTGTTGAATTGATTGTTAAAAGAAAATGATACGCTTGAAAGCATGGCCACCTCCAGTTACAAAGGAAACTCTGGCGAAATTTCTAAAAACCTAACACTTAGACTTTTTACACCACAAGTGTTAGAACTATCTTTGGACATGTTTTCAAAACATAAAATTTCGCCAGCACTAAATTTTACTAAATATTCGGAGGTGGGATTTTCACAAAGATTAACGTGATAGATATTTTGTCACAACACTGTTTATGATTATTTTGTGAAATACATAAATATTATTTTAGGGTGAAAATAATGTTTACAAGCGTTAATGATTCCAAAACTTTGCGAATGTTTCCACAACATATAAGTTACACCGGTAATTACATTACCACAAGAATGATAAAACGTAACTTACGCACATGTATTGTATCCCCCATCCTTGGGAAGGAAAAATAACTATCAAGCATATACAAAATGTAACACGAAATAGTTGTCTAACTATTTCCCGCAAACATAAACTGTAAAGCTAAAGCACGGCCGTCCGTCTAATAGAATTAGCACTTGTAGGTCGTTGCACAGCTTACTGCTTCAGAGGCGCTTGATAGAGTTTACGCATCCACTGTGAGTTCATGTCCCCCTTTTCTCTAACTGTTTTCAGTTTTCTTAACTGCGGGGGTGAAATACATGTTACTTTGTTTACAAGTACTATTATACTCGGTATGATTAACGTAAGGAGGTTTTAGATCAAGTGAATGGGTAGTTAGAACACCGAGGGACTTAAGCGGTAGATCTATCTGGGTGTAGCGAGCCCAACCCCTGAGCCCGCATAATGGACCAGGTGGTGACTTGGTGCCCCAACGCCAAATACGCTAGGTTTGAATCTTCCTACTTGCATTTCACAACATGCTAATGGCCTTGCAAACCATTGGTGATCACAAGTCCTCTTACAACTGCTACATACCACAACTATTTTTATACTCACAGGTGTTTTACATACTCACTTACACATGAACTCGCTCAACATTATTGTTGATTTTTCAACTCACATGTATTTCAGGAAATTAAACGGATCTGGCACGGTATGGAACGTTTTCCGCTGCATAATGTCATGAAGTCATCAGGGTTTAGGGGATGTGTCTCTTACCTGGACAAGACACAGTCCCTAAATCACGTTTATGTTTATGTTATAAGCTGTTATGTCTTTTGAACAAGGTTATTGTTGTTGGAGTATGTTCTCGTCAAACAAGGGTACTGTATGTTATTTTCAAACTTAATGGATGACTTGCATGGTTTTTAAATTCATATAGCTGGTTATGATTAAGCTATGGTATTAAGAAGTCACACCAAAATTAACCACGCTTCCGCAAAGCCAGGGTGTGACAGCTTGGTATCAGAGCCAGGTTCATAGCGAACTAGGATTCTGTCTCGAGTCTAGACTATGATCACTAGGGCTCTCACGAAAACATTTTTCTGCATACCACTTAAGTCCAGATCCAAAACTTTTTACAAACAAATGTTGAGCACATTTTATTCATTATTTTAGGCCCAGTCGGGAGGCTGAGGCTTGGTCTAGTGGGACTAGGATTGTTGGTCTAGTGGGACTAGGAGTGTTGACTAGTGGGACTAGGAGTGTTGGTCTAGTGGGACTAGAAGTGTTGGCTAGTGGGACTAGAAGTGTTGGCTAGTGGGACTAGAAGTGTTGGCTAGTGGGACTAGAAGGATAATTTGAATGCTTACGTGGTGACTACATGTTTATATGACTATATGATTGAATATTATACGTATATGCGTTTGTGTTACAAACATCATGCTTTCATCATATACCAGAAAGATGGGCACTACGAACCCCATGACCATAGTATCAGACGGCATAGTTCAACGAAGCACGAGGTGTACATTTCTGATACTACCGGCACAGACAACGACGACTCTCAGCCCTCTGTGCGCTGCCTAAAGTCGTAGCAGAGCCTACTAATGGCTACCTTGTTGGGAATTTGCCCCCTGCCGCTTATCTCGTTGTTGATATGCCCCCGACGTTGTCTCTGAAGACGATGTCGAACTACTAAGAAGAGGACCCACTTGAGGGCGAGGCCCCATTGCTGCTGGTATTAAACTACTGCATGCGGACGTTCCTGTAGGGGGAAACTCATGTCCATTCCCCTATCCCAGACTCATTTGAGTCTCTGACATCCGCATCTTCGCACATACAGGGAATGCAGCACCACTTACACGACGCCGACCCTGATAGGGCATCATTAGCTGCACCGGATCCCGCACACAATGTTGAGTTTGATCGCGATGTTGAGAACAATCCTGTTTTTCCGCCTGGTGTGATCCAGACCATGACATTGAGTTCATGCACTTAGACCAGCCCTTGGGGGATCCTGTAACCCCTGTGATTGTTGATCCAGCTGATTTTGAGACGAAGTTTTTGATTCGAAGCTAGCCGTGGCCCCTGAGCCAGGCGTTGCTCCTGACCCCGCATTGGAGCATGACCCTGATCATGCCAATGCACCTACTGTTGCTCTTTGATTGATCACCTGCTTGGACGAGAGAAAATTTGGGGGTAACTGTGCAAGACAACTTATTATTACGGGGGCCCACGTAATAACGATTTGTAGTGCACAGGAATCCTGGTGGACTCTGCGGGTCAAGCTGATGATAACCCATGCAGCAGGAAATAACCTAAACACAAATGACCTAGGCGATGTAGCCTCGAGTTCATTCTATTACAAGCAACAAGCCAAATTGACAAGCCTATGTGAAGGCTCAGGAATTTATTTCCCCACTTATACAGTGAGTATATTTGCGTGTGAAATGGGGTGATTGCATGATGGCTTACGTTGCTATATATATACCCCATAGACAATTGAAACATTGTCCAACCCGCTTCACGCTATTTCGACAAAAAGGGAATGTCACCCAGGCGTGACACAAACACCAGTACGTTGCCAAGGACAGAAGCCGAGCTGCAAGAACGCATCTCACCAATAAATGCACGACATGAAGCCCTCCGCTCTAAGTACAACGATGGCATTACTGGAGATGACCCTCCAACTGGCTGCACCTATAAACAGTTCCTGAACTGCAAGCCTTTGAACTTTGGTAAAACAGGAGGCACCGTTGCAATTGTTCGTTGGTCCGAAAAGACCGACTCCATTCTAAGAACGAGTAACTGTTCGCCCCAACAGAGTGTTACCTACATATCAGGGATATTTCTAGATGGCACACTCTCTTAATGGAACCTCCAGGTTCAGACCCTTGGCACCGACGCTGCTTATACACTGAGCTGGGACGAGCTCGAGGAAACGATTGAGAAGAAATGTTGTTTTAGGACAGAAATTCAGAAGATTGACGTGGAGTCCTGGAATTTGAGAATGGACGAACCAGGGACTCCTGGACATGTCCAGCGATCGCACGACTTGTCTAGGGTCGTCCCCTACTAAGTCATTGATGCTGTATGATATAGTGGTGTACTTGTAAGCCTTACACTGTGGTCTCGGATTGTGGCAATACAATGTCAGTATTCTCATCACTTGTGATGTTCAATCTATTGTTTATGCCCTATAACATAAGATGTTATGTGATTGATTTGTTGATATCATGAGATGTTATGTGTTGGTATTGTTGAATGCATACGTACGCTTCACTTGTTATGACCTAACCATGTGAAACATCTTTTAGAAGATGCCGCCAAGACGCGAACTGCGCATGCCCACCTCTGAGGCAGAACTTAAAGAGATAATTGCTGCAGCTATAGCACAACACGAGGCCCTACGCTCCGAAACCAGCAGAGGCACCTCAGAAAATAACGGTTGTTCCTACTGGCACTTCCTCAACTACAAGCCTCCGAAGTTCGACGGCACTGGGGGTGCCATAACTTTTGTAAAATGGATTGAAAGTATGGAATCCATCCTTCGCACGAGTGGCTGTACGCCAGAACAACAAGTCCCATACGTTTCTGAGTTGTTTCAAGATGGAGCCCGATTATGGTGGAATCTTCAGGTTCGAACAATGGGCCTAACTACAGCGCACGCGTTAACTTGGGATGAACTGAAAGGAATGATGCATAAGAAGTTTTGCCCCCAAACGGAAACCCAGAAGTGGGAAGATGAATTTCGGAGCCTGTTGATGGAAGGTCCGAAGGTGTTGGAGTACATGCAAAGACTCCATGATTTGTCACGAGTTGTTCCGCACCTGGTGAAACCAGAACTAAGGAAATTGGAACAATTCATTTGGGAACTGGCACCTCAAGTCTTGAACCTGATGACAGCATCTACGCCGCCAACTACTATTGTTGCAAGTAAGATGGGTTTGACACTCATTACGGAAGCAATTAGACTAGAAAAACTTGCAAACCCGGACAAGGAGACTCAGGAAGAGTCATCCGGAAAGAACAAAAGGAAGCTCACTGAGGGTACCCGAACAAATAATAAGAACAAAGGAAAGGGTTATATGGGCACTCTGCCCAAATGTAACACATGCCAGCGTCATCATTCTGGCCAATGTGGACTGAAAACATGTGAAGCTTGTGGGAAGAAAGGTCATTCGAAGGATACTTGTTGGGTTAGTAATGGCCGGGGTGACAAAGGAGGATGTGGGATGGGGAGTCCCATACAAGGAGAGAACAATAACAACGCTCTAGGTGGAAATGGGAAAGGAGATGGCCGAATGCTAGGATGCTACCATTGCAAGGACGTTGGACATTTTAAGAGGGGATGCCCGAAGTTGAAACAAGACCGTGAAAGAAGATCCAACATCGGAGCTTGTGAGGCATGCCAGGATCCAGGTGTGATTTCTGGTACGTTCTCTAACAACCAAAACTTTTGCGTCTATTTTGTTTGATGCTGGTGCCGATTATGGCTTCGTGTCATTAGAATTTAAGAATATACTTGGTTTAACCACTAGTAAGTTAGATACCCCCTACTCGATCGAATTAGCTAATGGAAAGTTAGTTGAAGCCGAAGAAGTAATCAGAGGTTGTGTGATAGAATTGGGAGAACGCGAGTTTACTCTGGATCTACTACCAGTCCAACTGGGAAGCTTCGACGTGGTGGTAGGAATGGATTGGTTATCCGGAAACAGGGCTGAGATAGTGTGTCATGAGAAGGCTGTTCGTATTCCAACTGATGATGGTGAGACAATTGTGGTTCACGGAGAGAAGCGTGACACACCGCTAAGATTTATCAGCTGCCAGAAAGCAAGGAAGTGTTTACAGAAAAGATGTGTTGCTTTTCTAGCACACATAGTGGATAAAAAGGCTGCTGAGCCAAGAATCGAAGACATCCCTGTCATAAGGGAGTATCCAGAAGTCTTCCCAGAAGACTTGCCTGGATTACCGCCTCTAAGGCAAGTAGAGTTTCACGACGATTCAATTCCAGGCACTGCACCCGTAGTCGATGCATCATAGCAACTTACATTTTCGAAGATGCAAGGATTGACAGAGAAGTGTTGGCAATGGTTAGAGAAGGAAGATAATAGACCAAAATTTCCTTTTGGGGTAACCCCATTTCTACTCGTCAAAAGGAAGGATGATGATTTTCAAATAAACATCAACTACAGAGAATTGAACAAGCTGACGATCAAGAACAGGTATCCTCTGCCAAGAATCGACGATCTGTTCGATCAACTTCCAGGTTCAAGCTGTTACTCTAAGATCGATCTTCGATCTGGATACCATCAACTAAGGATACAGGAGGGAAGTATCCCGAAAACAGCCTTCCGGACTCGTTATGGACACTACGAGTTCCTCGTTATGCCATTTGGTTTGACAAACGCACCTGCGGTATTCATGGATCTAATGAATAGAGTTTGCAAGCCATGCTTAGACAAGTTCGTGATTGTATTCATCGACGACATCCTGATTTACTCAAAGACGAAGGCTGAACACGAACAACATCTTAGAACCATATTGGAGCTGCTAAAGAAGGAACAGCTGTACGCCAAATTCTCCAAGTGCGAGTTTTGGCTACGCGAAGTCCAGTTTCTTGGACATGTGGTTAATGGGGATGGAATTCATGTTGATCCCACAAAGATCGAGGCAATCAAGAATTGGGAAACGCCTACAACGCCAACCGAGATTCGACAATTCTTGGGTTTGGCTGGCTACTATCGAAGGTTCATCGAGGATTTTTCGAAAATCGCTCAACCATTGACGCTCCTGACGCAGAAGGATAAGACGTTTGATTGGGGAATCAAACAGGACGAAGCGTTTCAGATATTGAAAGATAAGCTCTGCAACGCGCCAATCTTAGCTCTACCAGAAGGCACTGATGACTTTGTGGTATACTGCGACGCATCGCGTCAGGGATTGGGTTGTGTGTTGATGCAACGCCAGAAGGTCATTGCTTACGCATCACGCCAACTGAAAGTGCACGAAAAGAATTATACCACACACGATTTAGAGCTTGGCGCAGTAGTTTTCGCTTTAAAGATCTGGAGACACTACCTGTATGGTACGAAGTGCACAATTTTCACAGATCACAAAAGCCTACAACATATATTTAACCAGAAGGAGTTAAATATGAGACAAAGACGATGGGTTGAGTTGCTAAACGATTACGACTGCGAGATAAAGTATCACCCAGGGAAGACGAATGTAGTTGCCGATGCCCTAAGTCGTAAAGAAAGAATCAAGCCCATAAGGGTTAGGGCTTTGGAAATGATCATACGAACCGATCTTTCCTTGCGCATTTGTGCTGCACAAAAGGAAGCTCTCAAGGAGGGAAACCTTGAGGAAGAATATCTCCGTGGAATGGAGAAGCTTTTGGTACCAAACGAGGAAGGGACGTTATGTTTTGAGAAAAGAATTTGGGTTCCTCTGTTTGGTGGATTAAGGGAAGTTATTTTCGATGAAGCGCACAAGTCACGGTACTCTATCCACCCTGGATCGGATAAGATGTACCACGATCTCAAAGATTACTATTGGTGGCCTAGGATGAAAGGCGACGTTGCTGTTTACGTGAGCAAATGTTTAACGTGCGCTAAAGTTAAAGCTGAATACCAGAGGCCTTCGGGACTTCTGCAACAACCGGAGATTCCCAAATGGAAGTGGGAACAAATCTCCATGGATTTTGTTACAAAATTGCCAAGAACGCCAAGAGGCCATGACACTATCTGGGTGATAGTGGATCGATTAACAAAGACAGCACACTTCTTACCTATCAGAGAGAAAGATAACACGAGCAAATTGGCTGAAATATACATGAGAGAGATCGTAGCACGTCATGGAGTGCCCCTCTCAATCATATCTGATAGGGACGGAAGGTTTGTGTCAAGAATATGGCAATCCTTCCAAGAAGCTCCTGGCTCTCAACCGAATCTGAGCACTGCGTTTCATCCACAAACTGATGGCCAGAGCGAGCGAACGATACAAACTTCGGAAGACATGCTGAGGGCATGTGTTATGGATTTAGGAGGTAGCTGGGATAAACACTTACCTTGGGTCGAATTTTCGTACAACAACAGCTACCACACCAGTATTGGTGTCGCGCCAATTGAGGCCCTATACGGACGCAAGTGCCGATCACCACTATGTTGGTCTGACGCAGGTGATAGGCAGCTTGCTGGTCCCGAGATCGTCCAGGAGACGACAGACAAGATCGCGCAAATTCTTAAACGCATCGAAGCTGCTCGCCACAGGCAAAAGGCCTACGCAGATCCAAACCGGAAGCATGTGGTTTTCCAAGTTGGGGAAATGGTGTTATTGAAGGTTTCACCCTGGAAAGGGGTAGCACGCTTTGGGAAGCATGGAAAGATAAATCCGCGCTACATTGGTCTCTCCAAAATTCTGGAGAGAATTGGAACTGTAGCATACAAGTTGGACCTACCTGCTGAACTGAATGGTGTTCACGATACATTTCATGTATCCAATTTAAAGAAAAGTCCAACTCAAATTGACGTTGCCATTCCTACCGACGAAATTCATATTGACGACACGCTCCACTTCGTTGAAGAACCTGTCGAGGTCACGGATTGGAAAGTGGACAAGACCCGCCGGAGCAGTGTCAAACTCGTCAAAGTTCGTTGGAATGCCAGACATGGTCCTGAATTCACATGGGAACGTGAGGACCGGATGAAAGAGAAATACCCCCACTTATCTCCTAAGAACCCTGCTCCTACAAGCAGAACTTAAATTTCGGGACGAAATTTATTTAACGGGGGGAGAATGTGACAACCCGCACAAAACCAGGTACCCGTACAACTTAATTACTGATTAATTACTGCTTAATTACTGTGCTTGATTGAACTAGCTGATAAACTGCTACCTGCATACTGATACATGCACTTACTTGCATCATACTTTATTTACTGTCACTACATTATTTACGTGCTGAACCCTAGTTACAAACATGATGCACAAAAAGCACAGTAGCACTAAACGGATACACAGTGAACATGCTGATATAACCAGCATCAGGCAAATACTGCCTCTAAGGCCTGTTAAGAGCCTCATATATTTTGGCTACACTGGTAGTGAGTGTAGGATATAAGGGTTGTGTTACCGCGTCTCTAGGGATAAGATACACTGATTCGGATGTGCCAAGAACGTACTTTAAGTACAAAACACAGCACTTTAATAATTTAACCAGCTTCTAGCTGACTTGTAAAGTGCCAAAATATGGGAAAAATATTACTAGACACTTTCCAAAGTGTCGGGAATAAATTATGTCACTAAAAATAATATTAACAACGCTTTAAATACTTATTTAGCACTTTAACGGTGTAATATCCAACCGTACAACGGGACTTAACCCGGGACATAAAAATATTGACAACAACATTGTTACACTTTCTCTGAGCTAGTTATGGTCCCTGAGCACTATAACACATTACATAATACCCGGTACCCACTAAACACTAGATATAACATTAAACCCCCACTATTTAACATATTTACCCCAAAATAATACATTTAACCACACCCCATAGGAAATTGACGGCACAAACATGGCCCATCTTCTCACATTTCGATTTCCCATGTGCCACAAACAAAAGTCCAACTAACTTTGGATGATGAAAAGATATTTAGTGTACTATCATTACACTTAGCCCCCCTTAACTATACACCCTCTACCCATGTAACTTACATCTAAGCCCCCATGCTGCATGAAATCGTTCTATATATGCCCCCCCCCCCCCCCCCACCATACGATTTTTCTTTCATCTCCACCATAAGATATTTTGTTTGGATTTGTTTATTCCCCATGCAATTGTGTTTAGATATGAAAAGATTGTGCTTGTACTATCGTCTACATATAACCCTTTGGACAAAAGAAAGAAATTTGCTTTTAAATAACCATTAGATCCACCACATTATCTTACCACTTAACAAAATTTTACTCTTTTCTTTCTTTCTTTGTGGCTCACGGCCGAACACCACCCACACACCCACCATATTTTCGGTTCTTGTCTCTTCATTCCAACAACATACACATATCAAGGGTCGCGTATTAGGAGCTTTGGTGCAAGCGGAACACGAAGGACCTCCACCGTTAGCTTTTATCCACCCCGTTTTCATCAAGATTCTTCCCTAGCCCCGAGCTAGAGGTATATCACGTAAAACTCATATTTAAGCTTGTCTAAAGTGGTTAAAAGAACATTCGTCGGTTAAATATCGTAAACACGCGTTTTGAATCTTTAAAGTCTAGTAAAATCACTAAAATGGAGGTTAATAGCACATGTCTTGTGTAAAAGTCGTAGGACTTGAAATTTGTGTTTATCTAGACCCGATCTATAATGTGGTAGCTCGAAACTTCGTATAACCCGACTTTGTAAAATCACGTATCTTCACATAAGTTTGTTCTTGAAAGATACAAGGGTTAAAAATGAAACACTACCACATTTTAGAGACATGAACTTGTAAAGAAATATTTTACTTGTGTAAAAGTGTTTTAACCGGTAAAAGGGTGTTTAAAACTAGCGGATCTACGTATCCGCAAGTGGTATCTTCAAAGGACCATACATTTGAGAACCATGTATTTTTAAAGAAACGGATCTTACAATGCTAAGAATGATATTTAGAACACACAAGTGTGTAAACACTTGTGTGACGCATGTTTCGACAAAATAACTATTTTTGAGAAAAATAACTAGAAGTTGTAAAAGACGGATTCTCTAAAAACGAGGTTTTTACAAGATTGAAAGTACTTTATATAAAAATCTACATATATAAATGGGATTTATAATATAGATTCGGAAAAACTACAAGTTCATGCGACTATGCGATTTACATACTTATTGGCTAGTTTGATGTGTTGGAAATTGTTTGATTGAATAAAGAAGATTGTTGAATTGATTGTTAAAAGAAAATGATACGCTTGAAAGCATGGCCACCTCCAGTTACAAAGGAAACTCTGGCGAAATTTCTAAAAACCTAACACTTAGACTTTTTACACCACAAGTGTTAGAACTATCTTTGGACATGTTTTCAAAACATAAAATTTCGCCAGCACTAAATTTTACTAAATATTCGGAGGTGGGATTTTCACAAAGATTAACGTGATAGATATTTTGTCACAACACTGTTTATGATTATTTTGTGAAATACATAAATATTATTTTAGGGTGAAAATAATGTTTACAAGCGTTAATGATTCCAAAACTTTGCGAATGTTTCCACAACATATAAGTTACACCGGTAATTACATTACCACAAGAATGATAAAACGTAACTTACGCACATGTATTGTATCCCCCATCCTTGGGAAGGAAAAATAACTATCAAGCATATACAAAATGTAACACGAAATAGTTGTCTAACTATTTCCCGCAAACATAAACTGTAAAGCTAAAGCACGGCCGTCCGTCTAATAGAATTAGCACTTGTAGGTCGTTGCACAGCTTACTGCTTCAGAGGCGCTTGATAGAGTTTACGCATCCACTGTGAGTTCATGTCCCCCTTTTCTCTAACTGTTTTCAGTTTTCTTAACTGCGGGGGTGAAATACATGTTACTTTGTTTACAAGTACTATTATACTCGGTATGATTAACGTAAGGAGGTTTTAGATCAAGTGAATGGGTAGTTAGAACACCGAGGGACTTAAGCGGTAGATCTATCTGGGTGTAGCGAGCCCAACCCCTGAGCCCGCATAATGGACCAGGTGGTGACTTGGTGCCCCAACGCCAAATACGCTAGGTTTGAATCTTCCTACTTGCATTTCACAACATGCTAATGGCCTTGCAAACCATTGGTGATCACAAGTCCTCTTACAACTGCTACATACCACAACTATTTTTATACTCACAGGTGTTTTACATACTCACTTACACATGAACTCGCTCAACATTATTGTTGATTTTTCAACTCACATGTATTTCAGGAAATTAAACGGATCTGGCACGGTATGGAACGTTTTCCGCTGCATAATGTCATGAAGTCATCAGGGTTTAGGGGATGTGTCTCTTACCTGGACAAGACACAGTCCCTAAATCACGTTTATGTTTATGTTATAAGCTGTTATGTCTTTTGAACAAGGTTATTGTTGTTGGAGTATGTTCTCGTCAAACAAGGGTACTGTATGTTATTTTCAAACTTAATGGATGACTTGCATGGTTTTTAAATTCATATAGCTGGTTATGATTAAGCTATGGTATTAAGAAGTCACACCAAAATTAACCACGCTTCCGCAAAGCCAGGGTGTGACATTCTGCCCCCGTTATCTCATCAATGGCCTCTCTTAGAGCGTAAACGTAGTTTACAAGAGAATCTTCAACCGTTGATGATCTTCTCCCTTGCCGGTTGTTTCTGGAGTGCGACGAAGAGGTTCCGCTCGTTCTGCTTGCCATTCTGAGTAAACATACTGAAAAGATTTCAATTTTATGGGACCAGTACTTCGGACACGGCCCTGTGTTCAGTGAACACGGCCCCGTGTTCAGTTATCTGCAGGATTTTAGAACAAGGAATCTTGGGGTTTTAATTTGTTTTCGTGATTTTTAAAACGTTTTTGAACAGAAACAACTTAAAACATTGTTGTAGAACTTATTCTTAACAAGATTCCATGAACAAAAATCTAACAAACACCTCAATAAAGCTTGACATTATGGAGGTCTCAAGCTTTAATGGAAGTATAAGAGAAAAATTGAAGAAGATGATAGAGGATAAAAGAGGAAAGGACAAGAAGGTAATTGAGAAACTTCTTTCAGAAAATACCTAGGATGGTATGTGAGAAGATTCCCCAAATCTCTGTCCCTGGAATGGTTCAAATGTGCAGGATTCTTGGCTGCATTTATAGAAAACGACAGTACGTTGCGCACGGCCCCGTGTCGGCTGGACACGGCCCCGTGTGCAGACAGAATCCTGACACAATCTTGTCCGTATTCTGATTAAATCAGAAGAGAATCTTTGGGTGGACACGGGGGCGTGTTGACCTGGACACGGCCCCGTGTCTAGAAGCTGTCTTATGGAATTTTTCTATTTCTAAGGAACTTATCCGGATCTGGTAGTTCCTTACTGGATGGAACAACCCCAAAGTGCCTAAGATACCTTAATTGCTCTAGATTAAGACGAGAACGCAAGAGGTTTTCGGTGAGGGTGATTCCTATGCTATATGTACGTGGACAAGTCCAACCCTTTCCCGGGCTCTCGTTAAAGAAGGTGTATGCCGATTCGCTCAGGTCTATGTATGCATCGAACGAAGTCGATGGGGAGTCCTTCACGGCACAATCGACAAAGGGACGACTATCGCTCAAGTCCTCGCTAGATTTAGAGGTACCGTCGGGATCAACGAAGTTGTTTGAATGCGATCCCAACACTTCTTCTTGGTTATCGTCTTGAGATAAATTATTGAAATCTATCCTAAGTTCTTTTAGCCAATTAAGAATTAGATCTTCTAATTGAAATAGTTCGTCAAGAAGCATTTCTCCTAGAAAATCCGGTTGAGAGCATTCGAGGGAGAGATAGGGATTATTTTTACTTTCGCCCCTCTTAAGGATACATGGAAACGATGGGTCTATATAGTGGGGTTTATAATTTAGAAAATAACATTCTAAGTCCTTGTGGGAACCACCACATATTTGACACCACGTACCATAAGAATGCCGAAAGTAAAAATTATCATTATCACTCATGTTTGTGTCAGAAATTACCAACCGTCGGGATCTCACGGTTCTGTTTTCAGTAACTGAATCTTGGGCACGGGGCGTGTTGAGTGAGCACGGCCCCGTGTTCAGCTTACTGTCTGACTTAAAACAGGATTGCCAGATCCAATGATTGGGCATGGGGCGTGTTCAGCGGGCACGGCCCGTGCTGAGTTCTGCAGAAGCTGAAAAATAAAAAATAATCCTAAAAAAATAGAAAAATAAGAAAAACGATTAGGCTGTTGATTCCTAACTTTCTTAAAATCCTTGTGTCCCCGGTAGCGGCGCCAAAAACTTGATGTGCGTGAGCGTTATTAGTTTTTAATGTATATGTTAAGCCATTTTTAACACTTTTTAGCCAAGTTTTAAATTTATAAAACACGATATTTACTAACACTAAACACACATATGGGCAAGTGCACCAATCGTGAGCGTAGTATAGTGTTGGCAAGATACCGAGGTCGTCCAAGGACACAAGAGCTTTTAGTACCGGTTTATCCTCAACGTCTAATCAAATCAAAAGTTTAGAAAAAGGTTTTAAACTAGAAAAAGAAAATAAAAACTAACTAAAATGCTGAAAAATAGAAATAAAAGAAAAAACAGATAGACAAGATGAATCACTTGGCTCCGACTCGTGTATAGTGTAACCTTTGATTATTTCCGCACTTTTGCAATTTTTAAGAGGTTATCTTAGTTATTGTAGTAGGCCCCTCTTTTGAAGGCGACGTTACCCTCAACCCAGTAGTTTAAGTCAGCAAGGATACAATCCTAAAGGGTTGGATTCTTGAAAGATAATTAATTAAGTTATTAATGCATATTATGGTAGGCCCCTCTTTTGAAGGTGACGTTACCCTCGGCTAAGTAGTCTGAGTCAGCAGGGATACAGTCCTAAGTAGCCGGGTTAAAGTATTAATAGTAGTTTAACTTATGAGGGGATCAAAGAGTTTGGACCCCCGCCATCCAATACCGTTAAGTATTGAAGGAGGTCCTACTAAATTTGACCCAGATCCTTTGCAGGATCTATACACTGAACAATGGCAATACTCTTACCAAACCGTTCCCTTAACCCCCGACCAGGTAGCCAACATATCTCTATATAGACCGTGGAGATATGAATGGTGAAAATCTTTTATATTATATAGACAGTAAAATAATGCCAAGACACCACGGACAAACAATAAGGAAGAATCACCTTCAATATAAGAAACTAGTTATTAAAGTCATTAATACATAACCAAGTAAAAAGTGCGAAAAGATTAAAAATAAAAAGTATTACACTAGACACTTTGTCTTCACCAAGTGATGTAAGAGACTTAGGCAAACATGGCCTTTGATTGTCAAGAACTCTTACGATTAATCTTGGATCCCGAGACGACTCACACACTCTATGATGGACAATGGATGATGGTGGTGGATGATGGTGTTATGGTGGTGGTGGGTGGTGGGTGAAGTGTAAGAGAGGTGGTGTGCCAAGGGATGGTTTGAGCTTGAGCCAAGCACTCCTATTTATAGGCTGAACAGAAGCTCGGGCACGGCCCCGTGTCCACATCCTTCTCTGTCTTCATTAATTGCTCTTGTCTGTATTAGTTGACCACGGCCCCGTGTCCGCTGGGCACGACCCCGTGTGCAGAAGCATATCTGTACTATCAAGATTTGCCTGGATTATGCGAATCTTATAGTTGACCACGGCCCCGTGTCCGCTGAGCACGGCCCCGTGGTGGGCGATGGAAGCTTCTACAACTTTGTCTTTTATGCGGACACTTGGGCACGCCCACGTGATCATTGAGCACGGGGCGTGTTCAGCCTTCTATTCTCTTGTTTTGCTTGGGAAGATGCTGTCGTGGGGTCGGGCATGTCACGTTTGTTCCTTTTCTTGTATTTATGTTAGATTTTGCTGCCTTTTTGCTTCTTTTGTTAATTTGAGCTCATTTAATCCTGAAAATACAAAAGGAAGACAAAAGCACACTTTTTCCAACATTAGTACTAAAAAAGGGTTAGTTTTATGCCACAATTGATGTAATTTATATGTTGCATTTTGCACACATCACCCACAAAGGAGTTATCCCCAACATGTGGGTTATTAATATTTTAGCATTTGCATCCGTCAGGTGTATGCCTACACCCCGTGCATAGTTCGTGGCCATAAAGAACTTAAATGAGCCGAGGATATCCAAGACACGGTCATTAACCCCCAATGTTTATATTATCAAACAAAACAGATTAAAATGGGTTATGCGGATTTATTTAAATCACAATCCGACTAAATAATCCCATATCCGACCAAGCGGTAATAATTTACCGTATCCCAAGCCCGTATAGGGAAAATAAGTTAAAAGTATTTACCTGAGTTAATATGCAAGAAAATGTTACTCAGCCGTATATTCTTAAGAACTTATACAAATATCTTCTACCGAAGCTACTTAATCTGTAATGAAGGTTTTATCAACCTATTAGGATATTAACGGGTCTTATTTAAGTCAAAGACTTAGACCGGTTAGTTATAAGGGTGCTTTACGGTTCGAAACACTAGATTAAGCGGAGACCGGAATGGAATGTAATTTAGACCCAACAAGTTTGAATACTTGTATAATATGGGTAAACTGAACACATTCTGGATTTTGAAGTTTTGATGATAAGGTTAAACCCGTTTCGGTTAATTTAT
Source organism: Helianthus tuberosus (assembly GCA_030545235.1). NCBI lineage: Eukaryota > Viridiplantae > Streptophyta > Magnoliopsida > Asterales > Asteraceae > Helianthus > Helianthus tuberosus. Next base: position 154,907,526 of record CM060393.1, read on the forward strand.
GTAAACTAGTCACATAAACCGAACCGGATGCGTTATAAGCATAACGGGTAACCAAATGAACCATATACAAGTTCCATATATTATTATGCTTAAAATATGTTAAGACATCAGTAGGATGTCAACATATATGCCCAAAAAGTGTTTAAAACCGAATTAAGCCTTATAAGGGCATTTTGGTTATTTTAGGATTTATAAAAAAAATTATAGGTAAACTGATGTTTTGGTCAAAAGCATTCTGAAAAAAATATTTATTTTATGATGTTATATCAGTAGGATATCATACATATGTGTGGTTTACTATTTATGGCCAAACTATGCCCCGAAAGGGTATTTTAGTCATTTCACATATGCTTTTAAGGACATAATTGGAAGTCTGAGTTCATAACTTATACCTACTGTAAAATTATTAAAAATTATTTATAAACTTAGTAGGTAACAAGTCTTGGGTGCTAAATATGGTTTTAAACCATACTATGCACCTATTTAGCGTAAAAACCGATAATTGACAATATTTGCAAAGTTTATGTGATTCTGATGTTTTAACCCGCCTTGGATGGTCAAAATATTTTATTTTTCATATTAGATCAATAGCAAAAAGTTTGGCATGTTTATTATTTGTAAAATTCATTTTTATTTACAAAAATGGCATTTTCGTCAATTATAGAATTTATACAAGAACTCAATGTTAAGGTTAACATTCCAAAAATTCCTAAAAATGATATCATAACAGTAGGTTAAGAGTTTTGTGAGTATAAGTCGGTTATGGCGAAAACCTACAGTTGTCCAAAATTTTCTTCCCAGATACAGGCTTTACGGACCGTAAGCCTGACCCTTTACGGTCCGTAACCGATATTGAATTGTATTGCCCAGGTACAGTCCTTATGGACCGTAAGCCTGTGACCTTGCGGTCCGTAAGAGATTGATCAGAGAACCAAAATTTGAAATTTTACACCTTTAGTCCTTCAACTATTATATTTGGGTGCTTAATATGGTTTTAAACCATACTATGCACCTATTTAGCGTAAAAACCGATAATTGACGATATTTGCAAAGTTTATGTGATTCTGATGTTTTAACCCGCCTTGGATGGTCAAAATATTTTATTTTTCATATTAGATCATTAGCAAAAAGTTTGGCATGTTTATTATTTGTAAAATTCATTTTTATTTACAAAAATGGCATTTTCGTCAATTATAGATTTTATACAAGAACTCAATGTTAAGGTTAACATTCCAAAAATTCCTAAAAATGATATCATAACAGTAGGTTAAGAGTTTTGTGAGTATAAGTCGGTTATGGCGAAAACCTGCAGCTGTCCAAAATTTTCTGCCCAGATACAGGCTTTACGGACCGTAAGCCTGACCCTTTACGCTCCGTAACCGACATTGAATTGTATTGCCCAGGTACGGTCCTTATGGACCGTAAGCCTGTGACCTTGCGGTCCGTAAGAGATTGATCAGAGAACCAAAATTTGAAATTTTACACCTTTAGTCCTTCAACTATTATATTCATTTTTAATCATTCCCGAGAGCATGGAATAGTATTATAAAACTTCGGGTTTGATAAAAGATGACTCAGAGGCATAAATTATCATGTTGACACTTTTGGTCCCTCCGCATACGTATTTTCAACGGTTGTCAAGTTTGGTCCTTCGGAATAAATCAGTTACACGTTTAGGGTTTAGGACACGTGTCCTTATATAATTGGACATGATTTTACGAGGAGTTACAGTTAAGAACCTCCTCGAAATCCCGAACTTTTGTGGTCTCATATCTAAAGTGAAGGAGGCGCTCAAAGGTATTATAATGATCTCTTGTTAGTGTATTTGGTTAGCTAGGAATCAAAAAAAGTTTTCCAACATTGATGTAAAATCCGACGAGATTATATCTGACATTAAATTTCTCGGGTTCTTGGGGTATAGAAACCGGTCAAAAGATAGGTCGATTAGATGGGAAGACTGGTATAGTTTTAATATAATGTAAGTGGTTTTGGTGTGCCGTCTCCGTTTGAGGTTTTAGTATGGTGAATAATAGTTACCTTTAAAAAAATATGCCTCGTAACAAATTGTATACGTGTCACAAATGACAAAACAACTATATTGGAGAAAACTAAAACAAACTTTAAAACTTTAATGGTTGCAAGTTGCAACTTCCAAGTCAAAAACGTGGTGTGGATCCATACATTTATATTGACCAACATTAAAGAAAAATCCAGATATTAAATTTGACGGACTAATGGAGTCGTACAAGTGTAAATATATCGAACGTTCAACGAACAATGCGTGAATCGTTTGATGGTAAGTTCGTTTATGTTCGCCCGTTTAATAAATGAACGAACACGGATAATAAATTTTGTTTGATAAGTTAAACGAACGAACATGAACACATGTTGTGTTCGTTCGTTTATATTCGTGAACGTTCGGTATGTGTTCATTTATGTTCGTTCGTGTTCGTTAATTTAAATGATTTTATATGTTGGATTTTATTATATTGTTTTAGCTTTTAAAAATTTGAAACCCTGGTTACATCATATGTCTTCCAAGCATCCTTCGATTGACCATTTTATTTCAGTTTGTATTAAAGTTTGACAAACTTCTTAATTTTGAGCTAATCATGTTTTTGATAATCATGTCAACTGTGTTTGGATAATTATGTTAAGTGCTTATTTATATTTTTTGGATTCTTCATAATCTTTGTGATAAAAATCTAGATTTTACTCTAAAATGAATAAATGTTTGTGTATATTCTTTTTGTTCATAAACGTTGTTTATGTCATTTATGTTTATGAACATTTGTTTGAGTTCAGGTGTGTTTGGTAAGTGTTCGTGAGCTGCTCATCAACACGCGCATTATATATATATATATATATATATATATATATATATATTAAAAACAAACCTTGTTTCCTTAATGAACGAACACGAACAAGAAATCTCGTTTGGTAAGCTTTTGTGAGCACTTCATAAACATGCCCATTCCTTAATGAATGAACACGAACAAGGCATGTTCGTTTCGTTCAGTTCATTTATAACCTTAGACGGAGGGATATCTTGACTTTATCTAGCTTTTCAGTTTTCATTTTCTTTGCTAGAGTGGTGGTGTTCTTAGATTTTCTTAACATTGAAACTGTGTAGATTTTTCTAGTGTGTTGTTAGTTATTTTTTTTTTTGAAACATATACTTCTATAGAAACACACCGAACCGAAAACCGGAATGGGCACCGAACAACACACCGATTACATTATAACAAATTTACACCAATCCAACAAACTAATCGACCTAAATTTCGACCTGTGCTTAAGTCAAACAAAGCTCAACGACCGGACTTCACTAAAGATATCGTCAACTTTCACACGTTTACAGGAGAACCTGAGACCGTTCCTGGCCTTCCAGAGACATCAACAGGAAACGATAACTATCCCTTGCAGCGCCACTTTCTCCCCGAACCCTTTCCTGCTGAAATTATAAATCTGAACAAGTCCCTGAAAGAGAAAGCATAAAACTGATCCACCCGACACCAGCAGCTGATCTTGTGCCATAATTTGATAGCCAATGGACAGGCTGTGAATAAGTGCGTAACCGAATCCTCTCCGGAACTGCAGAAGGAGCAAAAACTATCAGGGATCTGTTCCTCTCCTCGAGAGGGCCTCCACTATCGGAATTTTGTTCAATTCTGCTCGCCACATAAAAACGCTGCACTTGAGGGGAAAACCCAACTACACCAGTCCATCACGAATCTATTACTATAATCCATGTTAAAAACCAAAAGCTTCTTCACAGCAGTCACACTAAAAGTCGATGACCTGTTACCGATCCACTTCAATTCCACCCCGTCTGCTCTATTAGAGAGATTGACCAAGACAAGAGCCTGGCCCAAAGCAAGCATCTCACTAAGCTCTTCAATGGTAGACGGGTCATGGTTACATAGCCAGAGCCCCTATCGTTCTAAAAATACTTGATGACTCTTCAACTTGCGAATTCGAAACACTAACCAATAACCTAAACCGTCAACAATTGGTTGTAGACATTGAAAAAGATTTATGGGCATTGTTAATTTTCATATCCAGTTGTCTTTCATTTGATTATAAATTTTTGGTTTGATTTGGATCCTGTCACATAAAAAAAATAATACCAAATTTCATAGAAAATACTTAAAAAATATGCAATTAAAAAATCATAATAAAAATACAATACCATTATGATGTTTCTGATTAGTTTTCGCCTAAAAAATATGCAATTAAGGGAATGTGGTACATGGTTTGAAAATGGCATGGGCTTAAAATTAACTTTGGTTTATTTAGATTATTTTAATTAAGTCTATATTGAGTAATGAGTTCTGTTAGTTAATTAAGGGAATGTGGTACATGGTTTGAAAATGGCATGGGCTTAAAATTAACTTTGGTTTATTTAGATTATTTTAATTAAGTCTATATTGAGTAATGAGTTCTGTTAGTTAATTTAGACGAGTTTAATACTTTGTTAATGAATTAAATTCTTTAATATTTAAAATGTTGCATTTGTTATAAACCAGACATTTTAGGCCCAACCCATTACTTATGGGCTTTAGGGTTTATAGTTATGTTTATCTATATATTGTAATGTTGAATAGAATGAAGAATAAGAATTCAGTTTTATCTCTATTTCTCTTCGGTTTTTGTTACGTTATCAGCACGAAGTGCTCATACAAAAAACTCTTGCATATATTGTTTCACCATCTTCGAATTTAATCATGATCCATGTGTCAAAGCCGTGACTGCCTTGCTAAGACCGGTATTCTAACAATTCCAAATGCAAGTCGTTGCAACCCAACAACTATCGGTGATTCCAAACGCAAGACGGTGCGGTTTATCGGAGCAACCACAATCCCGCACAGGTCCGATTTCAACTTTTGTTTCATCTTTCGTCCATCCAGGTAACATCGCACACCTTTGATTTTACATAAGTACTATTAGTTGAATACATAGATCAGAACAATTTGGTTTGGGTACTTGGGTTCTAAAATTTATTGTGGCGGTTGTGCGTAAAAAAGAAGGGAGGTAAACTTCTTTTGCAAGCTTTATTTTCTTTTACGTCTATAGTCTGATTGATCTCAAAAATCAAAAACCCTAGATGTGCTAATGTTTGGTGAATTCTAGATAAAAGCGGCTTATATCCATGCATCATCTTTCGATTTGTGTAGCTGCATGTCATTATTTTGTAGATTTTTGATACAGAATTATAGTTATATATATATATATATATATATGCATTTTGGCTATTATAGAAGTATGTTAGGTTTATATGAATGACATTGACCTGTACACATGATCAACGCCCTAACTGTTAACTATTTAAAATAGATTGTTTCGCTACACATAATCCTTTTTTTTAAGTAAACATATTATAGTTAATTTATGATTGGAATAATCGTGAACAGATTTATTTAGATTTTATATAATCTACGTTTATAATTAAAAAGATTGGTTTAAACATTGTTTGATACAACTATATAAACTTCTATGATTATAACAAATTATTTTATCAATACGATAAATTACAGATTTGTGTTCAAGCATTTTAATTGATTAGAATCAATACTTTCTGCTAATTTTTAAACGAGCTTGGTAAAGATTTAGGATATCCACATTTTATTTTTTTTTCTTTAAAAGTCGATATGTAATATTGACTAATAACATGGATAATATTACAGCTCATTATTATGATAAATATACTATATTTTTCTAGATGTTTATCATCTACAAACTGTTTTATACTTTGCGATATATTAGATTTTATTTATTTAAAAGTAACTATAGCTCTATGATGATAGCCATAGAGTTTTAATTTACCACTTTGGTTGATAATCATTTTTATTCCAAATGCTCGAATGGGTTTTGTTAGAAAAATAACTATCAGCGTATCGTATATTTTGTTGTTTGAATCTTAAGTAACAAGGGAATTTTCTGATAGATTGATTGGTACAACTTAGAGATTATGAACTTAATTGCGTAAAGTTATTGATTTTATAATGGGAAAATGCCATATAAATATAATCAAGTTTGCCAAGTGTTTCAATTAAATCATCCAAACTTTTTTCGTTTTTTTAAAGTAACTAAACTTTAATTTAGTGTTCTAATATTGTGTAATTACCAGGTCACCAGGTTACATTTTTTTTCTCTTATTTTTTTATTTTTTTAATGCTTACATGGATATCATTTTTATAAAATCATAACATAATTTAAATTTCGATAAACACCATGGACGATATTTCAAACTTTCAATCGATCAAACCCTTCGATGACGACTACTGGCTTTGCGATTCAACCTTCACGATTGTGTTTACCGATCCCCATACCTTTCACCAGCGAGTAACCTTGTATGACGATATGGTGAAAACCGTTTACCGTCTTCGACAACGATCTGGAGGTCGTTGGTGAGTTAACAAGTGCGGTTTTCTCGGAATCTGTCATTGTAATTGTTGTGTGAGGTTAGAGATTCATGTACGGATAGGCTGAAATGGGTGAATTGAATAGAATTTGCAGGTATTTTTTTGTTGTGTGAGGTTGCAACAAGGGAGATTCATGTACCGATAGGGTGAAATGGGGTGAACTAATTTGCAGGTTTTATTGTAGGGAAGATGATGAAGATTTGTAAGGGCATGGGATTTAAGGATTTTGTTTTGATTTTTATTGTTATTTAATGTTGATTTTTGTTGGATCTGTCTCTTTTCAAATTTATTATTGTGGTGTAATGTTGGTTTTTTATATTTTGGAGCATTGAACAATTAGATATTGGAAAACATGTTATTTGTAACCTGATAACCTGCTAATTACATAGTATTAGAACGTTAAATTAAACTTCAATGACTTTAGAGAGACAAAAAAAGTTTTGATGACTTAATTGAAACAGTTAACAAACTTGGTTACATTTCTATAAAGTTACCCCTTTTATAATCTTTCTGTAACGCCCCAAAATCTGAATGTTAATATTTGTCGTATGTTCTTATGTGACACGTCATGAAATAAATAACTAGGCTATTTAACCTAGTTAAGGGTATAGTCAAAAGTATTAAATGATGAGGGTAGTGTCAGTTATGTTTTAAAAGTAAACCCGAGGGGCTAAAGTGGAACAAATGAAAGTTAAGTTATGAAATAACTAGACACACATAAACACACACATACGTGTGTGTTCGAGAAAGATCAGGAGGCTCCCATGGAGCCTCAAACCCTAAATCGTCTTTATGCTCAAATCGGAAGGCAAGATGAAGCTTAAATCCATAACCGAGCATGGATTAATGATCACCAAGACGAGGGGATCATAAGGTATGTCTTAAATCTAAGATTGGTGATCATGGGTGAAGTGGGTTATGTTCTAATCCGTGAGTTAATATGAAATTGATCATGTACAAGGGTTAGAATCCTCGTATAGAACATGGGTTATGTATGGTTTGCGTTAATTTGATGATTAGAGGTGAAACCCGTTAGTTAGGGTGAAGATGGTGACTAGAATCACCTCTCATGTTTGAGTCTTGTTGAAAGATTTATGTATTATGTGGGTATGATGATTACTTGTTAGAAGAATTAAGAGAAATCTGATGATGATATGTTTGATGTTAATTGGGAATGATACATGATGATTAGTAGTAGGTTTTGATGGGTTATGTATGAGTTTAGAAGATTTGTGCATGAAATAGTTGTACGTTATGCTTAAAAGGTAGTACTCACATCAAGTGTATGATGAAATGTATATAGTGTCGTCCGTATAGTCGATTATGATGTTACGAGTATATGATGATAGGTCGATGGTTAAATATGGTTAATAGTTGACTTTCAAAAGTCAACTAAGTATAAGAAACATGATTTGACTCGTTGTTGTAAAAGTAGGATTATAGGGAGTCGTTTGATACATGTTATGTTAATATGTGTTAATTTAGATTACCCGATGAATTACGTGTGTTGGAAAGGATATGAAGTTGATTATATGTTTTAATGCTTGTTAGAAACGACTAAGGAAAGTAAGTGTGAATTATGCGAATGATATGATTGTTACCTGTACAAATGAGTATGCTAATAAGAGCGTGATCTCGATGAAATGAAGTATAGGAATCACGTCGAGACGGACTCAAGCATGAGATGTTAACGGGTCAAGAAAAGGCGAGGAATCGGATACGAGCACGGACGCATAAGGTAAGTGATTTCCGTAATCACTTCTTAGTTCGATTAAGTAATAAAAGGTGTTTTAATTAATTAAACATGATGTTTGAGGTAAAAAATGTGTTAAAGTCCTTCGTTGTAAATGATGGGATTAAAGTTGACCAAAATGCCCTTGATGGGTATTTTGGGGCAAACGATCTTAAAAGTAGCTTAGAAATAAGTTATTCGATTAGTGTAATGTTTTGGACAAGTATGGAAGTGGGGATTATGGTTTGGTTAGTCGTAGACCAATTAATGCGCAAATACCCTTAACGGGTCAAAATGAGCATATGAACGATAAGGTGTTAAGAGGATGCAAGACATCCAAGAACTTAGCAATTTATGATAGACGCCACTGATATTATTATGTTTATAAGAGGTTATGGTAAAACGAACAAGTTATGTTGATGTATGCATGAACGGGTAAAAATTTGGTAAGAGGGTAATAAGCCGAAGAGTTAAAAGTCTGAAATTTTATTAAGTCGGATGTGGGATTTTAGTTCCATTAGATGGAGAATTAAATTACGGACGTGTAGGAAAAAGAATCGGGTAAAACGGATCAAAAACGAGAGAGTTATGCTCGTTTCCGTAAAACGGGATCGTGGTGGGAATATGCAGCAGTTTGCTGCAAAGTTTCTGCGAAAACAGGGGCCTAGCGTGACGCCAAGGCCCTTGGCGTCACGCGAGCCCCCCTGGTTGTCGAAAGTTGCTCGTTTGCTCAGTTTTGGCTTGGGAACTCGTTTAAACGCGTTTCAAGTTACGTTTGCCTAATTTAACTTATGTTTTTATGAGCATAAATGTATGCATCTATGTAGATAGGCAAGTATGTATGTTTGAATGTATCTAAACACGTATGTAGAAGTGTATGTGAGCATGTATGTGCAAACATATGTAAGATTATAAGTGTGTGAGCAAGTACACGCCAATAGATGAAGACGCATATGAGTAGGTAAGTATGTGTTGAGTATGTTGCAATAGGTGATTATATATATATATATATATATATATATATATATAAGTATGTATGTAGGCATATACGTATGTATGTAGGTAGTATGTATATGTACGCAAATGAGTATGTACGAATGTATGCACGTATGTAGGTTTGTGTGAAGGCATGTAATAAGTATGTATGTATGTATGTATGTATGTATGTATGTATGTATGTATGTATATATGTATGTATGTATGTATGTATGTAGGTATGTATGTATGTATGTATGTATGTATGTATGTATGTATGTATGTATGTATGTATGTATGTATGTATGTATGTATGTATGTATGTATGTATGTATGTATGTATGTATGTATGTATGTATGTATGTATGTATGTATGTATGTATGTATGTATGTATGTATGTATGTATGTATGTATGTATGTATGTATTTAGGTATGCACGCATGTGGGTACGTACGTATGTATGTAGGTACGTATGTATGTAAGTTGTTACGTGTGATCATAGGCATATGTATAAGTTTGTATGAAAGTATGTAAGCATGCATTCACTGAAATTGAGTACTAACGATGATAATAGCGTGCCTGGTAATGAAGTGTAACGCAGGAATACCAAAGAAGTCTCACTACGGATCGTATGATCAGAGGGAAAGCTAGGATGTAAAGAGTTAATGAAATGAAAAGTAAACGTGAATAAATCTTATATGCATATGATACGTACTAACGTTATGAATTTTATGTGGTGAGCGCAGGTAATACAAGCCATGAGGATCACTAAGGATTAGAGATCGAAGATCGAGTCACAAGACAGATTGTACGGGAATGTTTAAAATATGTAATTTAGTGATGATAACTTATGTTTTTATAATATAAAATGAATTATTAGAAGGTCAAGACGTATATCATGAAAGAAATTTTAAGGCTCGAATTTCCGCTGCGTCGTTTTAAGGTTAAACGTGTTAGGGTGTTACAAGTTGGTATCATAGCCCTGGTTTGAGGGAATCAAGTACGAGAAGGTAAGTACTTGAACTCAAACTTGTGTGCTCTTGAGATAAGAAATCCGTACAATCTAAGACTCGATCAAGATCCAAAGGTAAAGGCTAATGTAAGTATGTACTTATGTATACGTATAAATAAACTGACGGTTTTGTATGTTCAAGGTAAGCATAAGTGTTGGAAGAGGATGATCCGTGAATGTAGTCTAGGATGAATACTAAGGCAGACAAAGAGGTAATAAGACAAGTAGGCAAATGAGCCCAGGTACGTACATTTAATATGTGGGTGTAAGTAATGGTAAAAAAAATTCATTAAGGGAAGGAGAATTTTAAAATGAAAGACAATGATTGTATAGTAATGAAGTATTGGAAGTGATACACGCGCCGAAACCTAAGTCTACGGACATAAGGTGACAATTACATGAAGGCACGAAACTACTATGTGGATTGTGTACCTGGCCAGTACACGAGAAACGTATGACGTTCGTGAAATCATGATAATTGTTACAGGTATGTCCGGTAGAGTTGGGTAGCAGGCGGGCGTGTGGGTGAAATGGGAAGTAAGACTCTCGGGAAATTGAGAGTACTATGTAAGAATGAAAAACATGCCTGATAAGAATGAAGAATGTTGAATCCGTGATTAAGTGCGGATCAACGAGATATGAATAATATGTTTGAATCCGTAAGACGGATTCAGGGAATGAAAGGTATGAATGCAATGTTTAAATCCGTGAGACGGATTCAAGGATGAAAGGCATGGATGATATGTTTGAATCCGTGAGACGGATTCAAGGATGAAAGGCATGGATGATATGTTTGAATCCGTGAGACGGATTCAAGGATGAAAGGCATGAATGTAATGTTTGAATCCGTAAGGCGGATTCAATGAATGAAAAAGCATGAATGATGCGTCTAAATCCGTGAGACGGATTAAAAAATATAAAAAGATGAAATGAATCCGCCTAAAAGATGTCGACAGTTTAACCATGATTGAGTCGAACGGGTCATAGAAATAAGTATAAAGTAAAAAGTGATAGTATAATAGACGAAGTTTTGTATAAGTTACGTGTTAGATGTGTTAGTAATTGACTCTTAGAAGTCAGAATGATGACGGGCTGTGACCCGGACAATAACTTGAGTATAGGCGGGAATGGTAAACTTAGTAAGAAATATTGAAACGATGTAATAAGGTCTTCGTAAGTAAGCATGAATGGAAGGAAGTACGAGTGTGTACTTCAGTTGGCGAAATGATTAATTGAATGAAAAGATTGCATGTAAGAAATAGAATGTGAGGTACGTTATAATAGGTACGTAGGAAATTGTAGAAGAGTTAAAGGTGGGTAATCACCTAGTGTAATGAATGTTTAAATGACCTATGCTAACCGCCGATGTTGTTGATGATAATGTTAGAACTATTGATGTGATGAAGCCAATCGTATTGGTGAAAGGAGGTGCACGAGCGAAAGCTCATTTCAGGGATGAATGAAACCTGGCCTGTTACGGCTAGTACTCGAAGAGAATGATGATCGATCTGGGTTGCGGATCGTGGTTTGGGAAATGAAAGCGAGGTTAGTAAAATGTTTATCTCATGTTGGAGAGATATGGACTATTTATATACGTAAATTAAGTAATGCATGAAGTGAAAGCAATAGTAATGTGAAACGAACGAAATGATTTAAAGGTAACATAAAGGTATGCAAGGTATACGTAACTGTAGAAAATGTAGAATAAGGTTAACGTTAAAGTTAAGCATATATGAGTATGTATAGATTTCAAATTCAAAGTAAGGTCGTTTAGTCGACAAAAACGATATGAATGTGCAAATAAACAGAAAGAATGTTAATAATGAAATGTTAGAATTAATTAAGTAAACAAAAGGATATATTGCACATGATGAAGGAATATTTGAACGAGGAATAAACCACTAGCTATGAAGGTTGTTAGAAATTAGCGCTACTAGTAAAAGCGATACTAATAAGAACTCCAGAACGGGTTCTTGGAGCTAGAAGATTCTAATTAGGATGGACTAGTGGTCGTATGGATGGACTGGAAGAAAAGATAAGGTGTGTTCGATGAAAGTGAGAAAGGTTTCGGGGACGAAACCTCGTTTAAGGGTGGTAGACTTGTAACGCCCCAAAATCTGAATGTTAATATTTGTCGTATGTTCTTATGTGACACGTCATGAAATAAATAACTAGGCTATTTAACCTAGTTAAGGGTATGGTCAAAAGTATTAAATGATGAGGGTAGTGTCAGTTATGTTTTAAAAGTAAACCCGAGGGGCTAAAGTGGAACAAATGAAAGTTAAGTTATAAAATAACTAGACACACACAAACACACACATACGTGTGTGTTCGAGAAAGATCAGGAGGCTCCCATGGAGCCTCAAACCCTAAATCGTCTTTATGCTCAAATCGGAAGGCAAGATGAAGCTTAAATCCATAACCGAGCATGGATTAATGATCACCAAGACGAGGGGATCATAAGGTATGTCTTAAATCTAAGATTGGTGATCATGGGTGAAGTGGGTTATGTTCTAATCCGTGAGTTAATATGAAATTGATCATGTACAAGGGTTAGAATCCTCGTATAGAACATGGGTTATGTATGGTTTGCGTTAATTTGATGATTAGAGGTGAAACCCGTTAGTTAGGGTGAAGATGGTGACTAGAATCACCTCTCATGTTTGAGTCTTGTTTAAAGATTTATGTATTATGTGGGTATAATGATTACTTGTTAGAAGAATTAGGAGAAATGTGATGATGATATGTTTGATGTTAATTGGGAATGATACATGATGATTAGTAGTAGGTTTTGATGGGTTATGTATGAGTTTAGAAGATTTGTGCATGAAATAGTTGTACGTTATGCTTAAAAGGTAGTACTCACATCAAGTGTATGATGAAATGTATATAGTGTCATCCGTATAGTCGATTATGATGTTACGAGTATATGATGATAGGTCGATGGTTAAATATGGTTAATAGTTGACTTTCAAAAGTCAACTAAGTATAAGAAACATGATTTGACTCGTTGTTGTAAAAGCAGGATTATAGGGAGTCGTTTGATACATGTTATGTTAATATGTGTTAATTTAGATTACCCGATGAATTACGTGTGTTGGAAAGGATATGAAGTTGATTATATGTTTTAATGCTTGTTAGAAACGACTAAGGAAAGTAAGTGTGAATTATGCGAATGATATGATTGTTACCTGTACAAATGAGTATGCTAATAAGAGCGTGATCTCGATGAAATGAAGTATAGGAATCACGTCGAGACGGACTCAAGCATGAGGTGTTAACGGGTCAAGAAAAGGCGAGGAATCGGATACGAGCACGGACGCATAAGGTAAGTGATTTCCGTAATCACTTCTTAGTTCGATTAAGTAATAAGGTGTTTTAATTAATTAAACATGATGTTTGAGGTAAAAAATGTGTTAAAGTCCTTCGTTGTAAATGATGGGATTAAAGTTGACCAAAATGCTCTTGATGGGTATTTTGGGGCAAACGATCTTAAAAGTAGCTTAGAAATAAGTTATTCGATTAGTGTAATGTTTTGGACAAGTATGGAAGTGGGGATTATGGTTTGGTTAGTCGTAGACCAATTAATGCGCAAATACCCTTAACGGGTCAAAATGAGCATATGAACGATAAGGTGTTAAGAGGATGCAAGACATCCAAGAACTTAGCAATTTATGATAGACGCCACTGATATTATTATGTTTATAAGAGGTTATGGTAAAACGAACAAGTTATGTTGATGTATGCATGAACGGGTAAAAATTTGGTAAGAGGGTAATAAGCCGAAGAGTTAAAAGTCTGAAATTTTATTAAGTCGGATGTGGGATTTTAGTTCCATTAGATGGAGAATTAAATTACGGACGTGTAGGAAAAAGAATCGGGTAAAACGGATCAAAAACGAGAGAGTTATGCTCGTTTCCGTAAAACGGGATCGTGCTGGGAATATGCAGCAGTTTGCTGCAAAGTTTCTGCGAAAACAAGGGCCTAGCGTGACGCCAAGGCCCTTGGCGTCACGCGAGCCCCCCTGGTTGTCGAAAGTTGCTCGTTTGCTCAGTTTTGGCTTGGGAACTCGTTTAAACGCGTTTCAAGTTACGTTTGCCTAATTTAACTTATGTTTTTATGAGCATAAATGTGACAACCCGCACTAAACCAGGTATCCGTACAACTAAATTAATGATAAATTACTGCTTAATTACTGTGCTTGATTGAACTAGCTGATGAACTGCTACCTGCATACTGATACATGCACTTACTTGCATCATACTTTATATGCTGTCACTACATTATTTACATACGGCACCTTAGTGACAAACATGATGCACAAAAAGCACAGTAGCACTAAACGGATACACAGTGAACATGCTAAAATAACCAGCATCAGGCAGACACTGCCTCTAAGGCCTGTTAAGAGCCTCATATATTTTTGCTACACTGGTAGTGAGTGTAGGGATATAAGGGTTGTGGTACCGCGTCTCTAGGAATAAGATACACTGATTCGGATGTGCCTAAAACGTACTTTAAGTACCAAACACAGCACTTTAATAAACAAACCAGCTTCTAGCTGACTAGTAAAGTGCCAGAACATGAGAAAATAACACTAGACACTTTCTAAAGTGTGGAAACAAAATGTGTCACTAAAAATAACAATAACGACACTTTAAAGCTTTTGTAACGCTTTAACGGATTACTATCCAACTGAACAACCGGACTTTACCCGGAACATGAGAATATTATTATTTTCACTACTTATATTTTTCTGAGCTAGTTAGGGTCTCTGATTACCCTAACACCCGTCATAACACGCTATATATTACTAACAAGGTTAAACACTTAACTTAACCTATTTAACATAACTATTGACCTAACTAGCACTTGTAACCGAACTAGATACCCCCCCCCCCCCTTGTAACCGGCCCCAACTATAGGGAACACAATTTGTACTTCTTTGATTTTATAATCTCCTATGTCTAGTATCAACTAGACACTATATCCAAAGGGTAATGCACACTAATTTGCCTATTAAATCTAAGCTTGACACACTAATCACTTCACTTTCCAAAATTCACCAACACAATTCTCTCTTGCTCTAGAAACTTACGGCCAAACATCCCTCTCCCATTCATCCTATTTTCGATCTTGTTCAAGCAATTCTAAGTTCATACAAACATCAAGGGTCACGTATTAGGAGTCTTGGTGCACTCGGAGCGTGAAGGACCACTCTCTTTGGCTTTTATCCACTCGTTTTTCGCCAAGAATCTTCCCTAGCCTTGAGCTAGAGGTATATTGTTTACAACTCATTTTTGAACTAATCTAAGGTGGTTAAAAGGAATTATGTCGGTTAAATCTCGTTAAAATGCAAGATGATGCACAAAAGTTCACTAAAAACATGAAAAATGGTGGTTAATAGCATTTAAGTTGTGTAAAAATTGTAGTATTTGAAATATGTGGTTATTTAGACCCGATCTATGTTGTGGTAGCTCGGATCACCGTTTAACCCGGTTTGGTAAGATCGTTGATCTTAACATAAGCTTGTTTTGGATAATACAAGGGTTAAAAGGTGAAACTCTACCACACATGAAGTATGAACTTGTGTAAAAATGTTTTAACTTGTATAAAAGTTGTTTTCTTGTTTAACTCGCTAATCGGACACTTATAACACGATTTAAATACATCTAAACCACAAAACAGAAAGCTGAGTCACTGTTTCAGCCGCCTTCATCAGGCTGTAAACGGACTTTAAAAACTCGAAAAACGGAATTTCAAAAGCCTAAATCGTGTCATTTCGAAAAACGAAGAAAATGGCGCTGGAATCGTATTTTTCTGATGTCGGTTACTATTTTAAAAACCTGTTTTCGTGACAGCAGCTAAGGCTGTTTGTTACTGCAGTAAATTGGGCTGTGCGTTTTCAATCACAACTTAAAACCTGAACCGAACCAGCCCCTGAAACTTTTATCTAAGATGGTCACGGAAGTATTTGTGACCCTCAAACTGGAATTTCGATAAACGGACATACGAGGAATTTTTGACGAATTTTTCCACAAACTGTGATCAGAATGTGACAAATCTGATCACGGTTCGGTAAACGATTTTTTATAAATTATTGATAAGAAACTGGACCCCGATATTTTTATACAATCATTTTTGGGTCGATTAGGACGACCCGTAAAAATTTGGGAATTTTTGGAAAGGGTTAAGTATTTTATTTAGTCGTCCGAAAACAGTCCAGTTTCCACATATTGAAACTGAAACGACAAGGGTAGCGTTTCGCGTGTTAAAACGTAAGGGTTGATTGTTGATAATCATGGGTTGTTTTCAAAAAGAAAATGATACGCTTGGAAGCGTGGCCACCTCCAGTTACAGAGGAAACTCTGGCGAAATTTCCTAAAAACCTAACACTTAGACTTATTTACACTACAAGTGTTAGAACTATTTTCGACATATTTTCGAAACATAAATTTCGCCAGAACTTTAATTACTAAATATTCGGAGGTGGGATTTTCACAAAGATTAACGTGATAAGTATATTTTGTCACAACACTGTTTATGGTTATTTTGTGAAAATACATAAATATTATTTTAGAGTAAAAATAATATTTACAAGCGTTAATGATCCCAAAACTTTGCGAACGCTTCCACATTAACATATAAGTTACACCGGTAATTACATTACCACACAACTGTTAAAACGTAACTTACGCACATGTATTGTATCCCCCATCCTTGGGAAGAAGTATAACTACCAAGTGTATACAGAACATAAACACGAAATAGTTGTCTAACTATTTCCCGAAGACTTAAACTATAAAGCTAAAGCACGGCCGTCCGTCTAATAGAATTAGCACTTGTAGGTCGTTGCACAGCTTACTGTATTGGAGACACTGGGTAGAGACGCACATTCACTGTGAGTTCATGTCCCCCTTTTCTCTAACTGTTTTCAGTTTTCTTAACTGCGGGGGTGAAATACATGTTACTTGTTTACAAGTACTTTATACACGGTATGATTAACGTAAGGAGGTTTTAGATCAGGTGAATGGGTAGTTAGAACACCGAGGGACTTAAGCGGTAGATCTATCTGGGTGTAGCGAGCCCAACCCCTGAGCCCGCATAATGGACCAGGTGGTGACTTTGTACCCCAACGCCAAATACGCTAGGTTTGTATCTTCCTACTTGCATTTCACAACATGCTAATGGCCTTGCAAACCATTGGTGATCACAAGTCCTCTTACACTGCTACATACCAGGAAACTTTTATACTTACAAGTGTTTTACTTACTCACTTGCACATGAACTCGCTCAACATTATTGTTGATTTTTCAACTTACATGTATTTCAGGAAATTAACGAGATCTGGCACGGTATGGCATGTTTTCCGCTGCACTAGTTTCCGAGGTCATCCGGGGTTTAGGGGATGTGTCTCTTTCCTGGACAAGACACAGTCCTTAAACCATGTTTATGACATGTTCAGTTTGTAATGTCTGTTGGACAAGGTTATGGTTGTTGGTTAAAACAATGGTACAGTATTTTGTTTTCAAAACTTAATGGATGATCTTGCATGTTTTTAACTCATATAGCTTTGGTATGATTAAGCTATGGTATTAAGAAGTCACACCAAAATTAACCACGCTTCCGCAAAGCCAGGGTGTGACAGCTTGGTATCAGAGCTCTGATCATAGCGAACTAGGATTCTTTCTCGAGTCTAGACTATGATCACTAGGGCTCTCACGAAAACACTTTTCTGCATACCACTTAAGTCCAGATCCACACTTTTTACAAACAAATGTTGAGCACATTTTATTAATTATAAGTTCAGCTTGGAGGGCTGAGGAACGATCTGGAGGATCGAGGTGATTAAGGTAGTCAAGCACGTCGGTTTGTTATAGGATCGATCTGGAGGATCGAGGTTTGGTTTAAGTGAAGGATAGAGCAGTCTTGTAGACTGGATGAAATTGGCTAGTAAGACTAGGAGAACTATGTGATGCCTTACTTGGTGACTTATGAGATTAACTGATTATATGATTGATTATTATACGTATATGTGTTTGTGTTACAAATGTTATGCTTTCATCAAGTACTAGAAAGATGGGCACTACGAACCCCATGACCATAGTATCAGACGACATAGTTCAACGAAGCACGAGGTGTACATTTCTGATACTACCGGCACAGACAATGACGACTTTCAGCCCTTTGTGCACTGCCTGAAGTCGTAGTAGAGCCTACTGATGGCCATCTTGTTGGGAATTTGCCACTGGCAGTGATCCCTGCTCCTGTGCCCCTTGCCGCTTATCTCGTTGTTGATATGCCCCCGACGTTGTCTCTGAAGACGATGTCGAACTATTAAGAGGAGGACCCACTTGAGGGCAAGGCCCTATTGCTGCTGGCATTAGACTACTGCATGCGGACACTCCTGTAGGGGAAAACTCATTCCCCTATCCCAGACTCATTTGAGTTTCTGACATCCGCATCTTCGCACATACAGGGAATGCTGCACTACTTACACGACGCCGACCCTGATATGGCATCACCAGCTGCACCGGATCCCGCACGCAGATTTGAGTTTGATCGCGATAATGAGGACGATTCTGTTTTTCCGCCTGGTGTTGATCCAGACCATGACATTGAGTTCATGCACTTAGGCCAGCCCTTGGGGGATCCTGTAGCCCCTGTCGACCCCTGTGTTTGTTGATCCAGCTGATGTTGAGATAGAGTTTTTGATTCGGAGCTAGCCGTGGCCCCTGAGCCAGGCGTTGCTCCTGACCCCGCATTGGAGCATGACCCTGTTCATGCCGATGCACCTGCTGTTGCTCCTTGATTGATCATCTGCGTGGACGAGAGAAAATTTGGGGTAACTGTGCAAGACAATTTATTATTACGGGGGCCCACGTAATAACGACTTGTAGTGCACAGGAATCCTGGTGGACTCTGCGGGTCGAGCTAATAATAACCCATGCAGCAGGAAATAACCTAAACACGAATGACTAAGGCGATGTAGCCTCGAGTTCATTCTATTACAAGCAACAAGCCAAATTGGCCAGCCTATGTGAAGGCTCGGGAGTTTACTTCCCCACTCATACAGTGAGTATATTTACGTGTAAAATTGGGCGATTTCATGATGGCTTATGGTGCTATGTATCTCATAAGACAATTGACACGTTGTCTAGCCCGCATTATTCCGACAAGACGGAATGTCACCCGGACGTGACACGAACACCAGTACGTTGTCAAGGACAGAAGCCGAGCTGCAAGAACGCATCTCACAGGCAAATGCACGACCTGAAGCCCTCCGCTCTAAGCACAACGATGGTATTACTGGAAATAACCCTCCAACTGGCTGCACCTATAAACAGTTCCTGAACTGCAAGCCTTTGGACTTTGATGGAGCAGGAGGCACCGTTGCATTTGTTCGTTGGTCCGAAAAGACCGACTCCATTCTAAGAATAAGTAACTGTTCGCCCCAACAGAGTGTTACCTACATCTCAGGGATATTTCTAGATGGCACACTCTCTTAATGGAACCTCCAGGATTAGATCCCTGGTACAAGATGCTACTTATGCGCTGAGCTGGGACGAGCTCAAGGGAACGATTGAGAAGAAAGGTTGCTTTAAGACTAGAATTCAGAAGCTTGAGGTAGAGTTCCGGAATTGAAAATGGACGGACCAGAGATTCCGGAATACATCCAGCAATCTCACGACTTGTCTAGGGTCGTCCCCTACTTAGTCAAACCGGAGTTCAAAAGGATTGAACGATTCACTTGGACACTTGCACCCCAGATCAGGGGTATGGTTACTACCTCGAAGCCCTCGATCATTGCAGAGGCTAATTTATTTATAACATGGGGTGTTATGTGGATGATTTATTGATAGCATGAGATGTTATGTGTTGATATTGTTAATGCATACGTGCATTTTAGTTGCGATGACCTAACCTACGTGAAACATCTTTTAGGAAATGCCTCCAAAACGGGGTGTACGCATACCCACCAACGAGGTGGAACTTCAGGGAATCATTGCTGCAGTCATCGCACAATACGAGGCCCATCACTCCGAGCGCAACGGAGGTACCTCAGGAAATAACCCACCCAACGGCTGCACCTACAAGCAGTTCTTAGACCACAAACCTCGAGAGTTCGACGGCACCGGGGGTGCCTTAGCCTTCGTACGCTGGGTCGAAAAGACAGATTCTGTTTTACGATTGAGCAAATGTGACCACGAACATCAAGTCAAGTATATAACTGGACTATTGGTGGATGAGGCTCTGTCATGGTGGAACCATCAAATTCGGACGATGGGCGAGACTGCTGCGCATGCTATGACGTGGGACGAACTGAAAATTATGATGCGTGAAAGATATTGCTCGAGGGCAGAAGTCCAGAAATTGGAAACAGAACTGTGGAACTTGAAAATGAAAGGACCAAAGATAGCAGAGTATGTGCAGAGATTTAACGAATTATCACAAGTTGCCATACTCCTGGGGACACCAGAGTTTAAGAGAATTGAACAGTTCATAAGGGGATTGGCACCTCAGATTCTAAGCCTGGTAACAGCATCAAAACCCTCAACGATCACCGAGGCTATCAACATAAGCATAGCACTCACGGAAGAAGCGGTTAGACAAGGGAAATTTTCCACTGCGGAGGAGAAAGAGGAGACTGCGGTAAAGGCATCTGGGGATAACAAGAGGAAGCTCGCAAATTTCAAGATGGTTACTCGGGTAAGTAACAAGAAGAAGGCCAAAAAGGGAAAAGACTACAAGGGTATCCTACCTAAGTGCGACAATTGTTTACGTTATCATGTCGGGCGATGCAAATATGGAAATTGTGGTAACTGTGGCAAGGTGGGACATGTCAAGGAAACTTGTTGGCACAATACTGAACTTAGTAATGGGGGCCAAGACGGTAGTGAGAATCACGAAGGGGACAACGACAATGATAATTGTCAAGGCAGAATGAGTGATAAACAGAAGCGAGCTCGAGGATGTTTAAACTGTGGAAGCAAAAAGCATTTCAGAAGATATTGCCCGAAAAACAATCAGGCGCAAGGATGAAAGCTCCCCATCGGAGCTAGGGAGGCACGCCAGAGATCCAAGCATGGATAGTGGTACGTCCCACATTACTCAATACTATGCATCTGTATTGCCAACTACTGTTGCAAATTTTACGATTCACAATTCTAGTGTTCAAGGATATAATTGGTTTACGTAGCGAGTGAGTAGTTATTCCAGTACCCATTAGAACTAGCTTTGGGGAAGCTAGTGGAAGCCAACGCAGTAACTGGAATCGGCACGATAGAACCCGGAGAGCGTAAGTTTATTGCCAGTTGAGTTTGGAAGCTTCGACGTGATGATTGGGATGGACTGGTTGATGAACAACCATGCGGAGATTGTCGTCCGCGCCCCGACGACGAACGAAGAAATGATCGTGATTCATGGAGCAGGGTACGCTCCTACGGATTATCAGGCTAAGAAGACACGAAAATTCTCGCACAAAGGATGTGTTGCATTCTTGGCTCACGTTATGGAAAAGGAAGTCGAAGAACCAAAACTCGAAGATATCCTTGTGATTGGAGAATACCCTGCAGTCTTCCTCGAAGACTTGCCGAAATCATCTCCTCACGATTAGTCGGATCCCGCGTCGATTTAATTCCGGGCACTGCACCCGTAGTCGATGCATCATAGTAACTTACATTTTCGGAGATGCAAGGATTGACAGAGAAGTGTTGGCAATGGTTAGAGAAGAAAGATAACAGACCAAAATTCCCTTTTTGGGTAATCCCATTTTTACCCATCAAAAAGAAGGATGATGATTTTCAAATAAACATCAACTACAGAGGATTGAACAAGCTGACGATCAAGAACAGGTATCCTCTGCCAAGAATCGATGATCTGTTTGATCAACTGCAAGGCTCGAACTATTATTCAAAGATCGATATTCGATCTGGATACCATCAATTAAGGATACAGGAGGAAAGTATCCCGAAAACAGCCTTCCGAACTCGTTATGGACACTACGAGTTCCTCGTTATGTCATTTGGTTTAACAAACGCACCTGCAGTCTTCATGGATCTAATGAATAGAGTTTGCAAGCCATACTTGGACAAGTTCGTGATTGTGTTTATTGATGACATCTTGATTTACTCAAAGACGAAGGCTGAACACGAACAACATCTTAGAGCCATTTTGGAGCTGTTAAAGAAGGAACAACTGTACGCCAAATTCTCCAAGTGCGAGTTTTGGCTACGCGAAGTCCAATTCCTTGAGCACGTGGTGAATGGAGATGGAATCCATGTTGATCCCACAAAGATCGAGGCAATCAAGAATTGGGAAACGCCTACAACGCCAACCGAGATTCGACAATTCTTGGGTTTGGCTGGCTACTATCGAAGGTTCATCGAGGATTTTTCGAAAATCGCTCAACCGTTGACGCTCCTCACCCAGAAGGATAAGACGTTTGATTGGGGAATCAAACAGGATGAAGCATTCCAGATACTGAAGGATAAGCTTTGTAACGCGCCAATCTTAGCTCTACCAGAAGGTACTGACGATTTTGTGGTATACTGCGACGCATCGCGTCAGGGATTGGGTTGTGTGTTGATGCAACGCCAAAAGGTCATTGCTTACGCATCACGCCAACTGAAAGTGCACGAAAAGAACTATACCACCCACGATTTAGAGCTTGGCGCAGTGGTTTTCGCTTTAAAGATCTGGAGACACTACCTGTATGGCACGAAGTGCACAATCTTCACAGATCACAAAAGCCTACAGCATATATTCAACCAGAAGGAGTTGAATATGAGGCAAAGACGATGGGTTGAGTTGCTAAACGACTACGACTGCGAGATAAAGTATCACCCAGGGAAGGCGAATGTAGTCGCCGATGCCCTAAGTCGTAAAGAAAGAATCAAACCCATAAGGGTTAGAGCTTTGGAAATGATCATACGAACCGATCTTTCCTTGCGCATTCGTGCTGCACAAAAGGAAGCTCTCAAGGAGGGAAACCTTGAGGAAGAATATCTCCGTGGAATGGAAAAGCTTTTGGTACCAAACGAGGAAGGAACATTATGTTTTGAGAAAAGGATTTGGGTTCCTCTGTTTGGTGGATTAAGGGAAGTTATTTTCGACGAAGCGCACAAGTCACGGTACTCTATCCACCCTGGATCGGATAAGATGTACCAGGACCTCAAGGAATATTATTGGTGGCCTAGGATGAAAGGCGACGTTGCTGTCTACGTGAGCAAATGTTTAACGTGCGCTAAGGTTAAAGCGGAATACCAGAAGCCTTCAGGGCTACTGCAACAACCTGAGATTCCCAAGTGGAAATGGGAACAAATCTCCATGGATTTTATTACAAAAATGCCAAGAACGCCAAGAGGCCATGATATGATTTGGGTGATTGTTGACCGCCTAACAAGGTCCGCACACTTTCTGCCAATTAAGGAGAAAGACAGTACTAGTAAACTTGCGGAAATATACCTGAGAGAGATTGTCGCACGCCATGGAGTACCTCTCTCAATCATCTCTGATAGAGACGGAAGGTTTGTGTCGAGAATATGGCAATCCTTCCAAGAATCTTTTGGCTCACAATTAAATCTGAGCACTGCGTTCCATCCGCAAACTGATGGCCAGAGCGAGCGAACGATACAAACTTTGGAAGACATGCTGAGGGCATGTGTTATGGATTTAGGAGGTAGCTGGGATAAACACTTACCTTTGGTCGAATTTTCGTACAACAACAGCTACCACACCAGTATTGGTGTCGTGCCATTTGAGGCCCTATACGGACGCAAGTGCCGATCACCCCTATGTTGGTCTGACGCAGGTGATAGGCAGCTTGCTGGTCCCGAGATCGTCCAAGAGACAACAGACAAGATCGCGCAAATACTTAAACGCATCGAAGCCGCTCGCCACAGACAAAAGGCCTACGCGGATCCAAACCGGAAGCATGTGGACTTCCAAGTCGGAGAAATGGTGTTATTGAAAGTTTCACCCTGGAAGGGGGTGGCACGCTTTGGAAGCATGGAAAGTTAAATCCGCGCTACATTGGTCTCTCCAAAATTCTGGAAAGAATTGGAACTGTAGCATACAAGTTGGACCTACCTGCTGAACTGAATGGTGTTCACGATACATTTCATGTATCCAATTTAAAGAAAAGTCCAACTCAAATTGACGTTGCCATTCCTACCGACGAGATTCATATTGACGACACGCTCCACTTCGTTGAAGAACCTGTCGAGGTCACGGATTGGAAAGTTAACAAGACCCGCCGGAGCAGTGTCAAACTCGTCAAAGTTCGTTGGAATGCCAGACATGGTCCTGAATTCACATGGGAACGTGAGGACCAGATGAAAGAGAAATACCCCCACTTATTTTCCTAAGAAACTCTGCATCTACAAGCAGAACTTAAATTTCGGGACGAAATTTATTTAACGGGGGGAGAATGTGACAACCCGCACTAAACCAGGTATCCGTACAACTAAATTAATGATAAATTACTGCTTAATTACTGTGCTTGATTGAACTAGCTGATGAACTGCTACCTGCATACTGATACATGCACTTACTTGCATCATACTTTATATGCTGTCACTACATTATTTACATACGGCACCTTAGTGACAAACATGATGCACAAAAAGCACAGTAGCACTAAACGGATACACAGTGAACATGCTAAAATAACCAGCATCAGGCAGACACTGCCTCTAAGGCCTGTTAAGAGCCTCATATATTTTTGCTACACTGGTAGTGAGTGTAGGGATATAAGGGTTGTGGTACCGCGTCTCTAGGAATAAGATACACTGATTCGGATGTGCCTAAAACGTACTTTAAGTACCAAACACAGCACTTTAATAAACAAACCAGCTTCTAGCTGACTAGTAAAGTGCCAGAACATGAGAAAATAACACTAGACACTTTCTAAAGTGTGGAAACAAAATGTGTCACTAAAAATAACAATAACGACACTTTAAAGCTTTTGTAACGCTTTAACGGATTACTATCCAACTGAACAACCGGACTTTACCCGGAACATGAGAATATTATTATTTTCACTACTTATATTTTTCTGAGCTAGTTAGGGTCTCTGATTACCCTAACACCCGTCATAACACGCTATATATTACTAACAAGGTTAAACACTTAACTTAACCTATTTAACATAACTATTGACCTAACTAGCACTTGTAACCGAACTAGATACCCCCCCCCCCCCTTGTAACCGGCCCCAACTATAGGGAACACAATTTGTACTTCTTTGATTTTATAATCTCCTATGTCTAGTATCAACTAGACACTATATCCAAAGGGTAATGCACACTAATTTGCCTATTAAATCTAAGCTTGACACACTAATCACTTCACTTTCCAAAATTCACCAACACAATTCTCTCTTGCTCTAGAAACTTACGGCCAAACATCCCTCTCCCATTCATCCTATTTTCGATCTTGTTCAAGCAATTCTAAGTTCATACAAACATCAAGGGTCACGTATTAGGAGTCTTGGTGCACTCGGAGCGTGAAGGACCACTCTCTTTGGCTTTTATCCACTCGTTTTTCGCCAAGAATCTTCCCTAGCCTTGAGCTAGAGGTATATTGTTTACAACTCATTTTTGAACTAATCTAAGGTGGTTAAAAGGAATTATGTCGGTTAAATCTCGTTAAAATGCAAGATGATGCACAAAAGTTCACTAAAAACATGAAAAATGGTGGTTAATAGCATTTAAGTTGTGTAAAAATTGTAGTATTTGAAATATGTGGTTATTTAGACCCGATCTATGTTGTGGTAGCTCGGATCACCGTTTAACCCGGTTTGGTAAGATCGTTGATCTTAACATAAGCTTGTTTTGGATAATACAAGGGTTAAAAGGTGAAACTCTACCACACATGAAGTATGAACTTGTGTAAAAATGTTTTAACTTGTATAAAAGTTGTTTTCTTGTTTAACTCGCTAATCGGACACTTATAACACGATTTAAATACATCTAAACCACAAAACAGAAAGCTGAGTCACTGTTTCAGCCGCCTTCATCAGGCTGTAAACGGACTTTAAAAACTCGAAAAACGGAATTTCAAAAGCCTAAATCGTGTCATTTCGAAAAACGAAGAAAATGGCGCTGGAATCGTATTTTTCTGATGTCGGTTACTATTTTAAAAACCTGTTTTCGTGACAGCAGCTAAGGCTGTTTGTTACTGCAGTAAATTGGGCTGTGCGTTTTCAATCACAACTTAAAACCTGAACCGAACCAGCCCCTGAAACTTTTATCTAAGATGGTCACGGAAGTATTTGTGACCCTCAAACTGGAATTTCGATAAACGGACATACGAGGAATTTTTGACGAATTTTTCCACAAACTGTGATCAGAATGTGACAAATCTGATCACGGTTCGGTAAACGATTTTTTATAAATTATTGATAAGAAACTGGACCCCGATATTTTTATACAATCATTTTTGGGTCGATTAGGACGACCCGTAAAAATTTGGGAATTTTTGGAAAGGGTTAAGTATTTTATTTAGTCGTCCGAAAACAGTCCAGTTTCCACATATTGAAACTGAAACGACAAGGGTAGCGTTTCGCGTGTTAAAACGTAAGGGTTGATTGTTGATAATCATGGGTTGTTTTCAAAAAGAAAATGATACGCTTGGAAGCGTGGCCACCTCCAGTTACAGAGGAAACTCTGGCGAAATTTCCTAAAAACCTAACACTTAGACTTATTTACACTACAAGTGTTAGAACTATTTTCGACATATTTTCGAAACATAAATTTCGCCAGAACTTTAATTACTAAATATTCGGAGGTGGGATTTTCACAAAGATTAACGTGATAAGTATATTTTGTCACAACACTGTTTATGGTTATTTTGTGAAAATACATAAATATTATTTTAGAGTAAAAATAATATTTACAAGCGTTAATGATCCCAAAACTTTGCGAACGCTTCCACATTAACATATAAGTTACACCGGTAATTACATTACCACACAACTGTTAAAACGTAACTTACGCACATGTATTGTATCCCCCATCCTTGGGAAGAAGTATAACTACCAAGTGTATACAGAACATAAACACGAAATAGTTGTCTAACTATTTCCCGAAGACTTAAACTATAAAGCTAAAGCACGGCCGTCCGTCTAATAGAATTAGCACTTGTAGGTCGTTGCACAGCTTACTGTATTGGAGACACTGGGTAGAGACGCGCATTCACTGTGAGTTCATGTCCCCCTTTTCTCTAACTGTTTTCAGTTTTCTTAACTGCGGGGGTGAAATACATGTTACTTGTTTACAAGTACTTTATACACGGTATGATTAACGTAAGGAGGTTTTAGATCAGGTGAATGGGTAGTTAGAACACCGAGGGACTTAAGCGGTAGATCTATCTGGGTGTAGCGAGCCCAACCCCTGAGCCCGCATAATGGACCAGGTGGTGACTTTGTACCCCAACGCCAAATACGCTAGGTTTGTATCTTCCTACTTGCATTTCACAACATGCTAATGGCCTTGCAAACCATTGGTGATCACAAGTCCTCTTACACTGCTACATACCAGGAAACTTTTATACTTACAAGTGTTTTACTTACTCACTTGCACATGAACTCGCTCAACATTATTGTTGATTTTTCAACTTACATGTATTTCAGGAAATTAACGAGATCTGGCACGGTATGGCATGTTTTCCGCTGCACTAGTTTCCGAGGTCATCCGGGGTTTAGGGGATGTGTCTCTTTCCTGGACAAGACACAGTCCTTAAACCATGTTTATGACATGTTCAGTTTGTAATGTCTGTTGGACAAGGTTATGGTTGTTGGTTAAAACAATGGTACAGTATTTTGTTTTCAAAACTTAATGGATGATCTTGCATGTTTTTAACTCATATAGCTTTGGTATGATTAAGCTATGGTATTAAGAAGTCACACCAAAATTAACCACGCTTCCGCAAAGCCAGGGTGTGACAATAAATGTATGCATCTATGTAGATAGGCAAGTATGTATGTTTGAATGTATCTAAACACGTATGTAGAAGTGTATGTGAGCATGTATGTGCAAACATATGTAAGATTATAAGTGTGTGAGCAAGTACACGCCAATAGATGAAGACGCATATGAGTAGGTAAGTATGTGTTGAGTATGTTGCAATAGGTGATTATATATATATATATATAAGTATGTATGTAGGCATATACGTATGTATGTAGGTAGTATGTATATGTACGCAAATGAGTATGTACGAATGTATGCACGTATGTAGGTTTGTGTGAAGGCATGTAATAAGTATGTATGTATGTATGTATGTATATATGTATGTATGTATGTATGTATGTAGGTATGTATGTATGTATGTATGTATGTATGTATGTATGTATTTAGGTATGCACGCATGTGGGTACGTACGTATGTATGTAGGTACGTATGTATGTAAGTTGTTACGTGTGATCGTAGGCATATGTATAAGTTTGTATGAAAGTATGTAAGCATGCATTCACTGAAATTGAGTACTAACGATGATAATAGCGTGCCTGGTAATGAAGTGTAACGCAGGAATACCAAAGAAGTCTCACTACGGATCGTATGATCAGAGGGAAAGCTAGGATGTAAAGAGTTAATGAAATGAAAAGTAAACGTGAATAAATCTTATATGCTTATGATACGTACTAACGTTATGAATTTTATGTGGTGAGCGCAGGTAATACAAGCCATGAGGATCACTAAGGATTAGAGATCGAAGATCGAGTCACAAGACAGATTGTACGGGAATGTTTAAAATATGTAATTTAGTGATGATAAGTTATGTTTTTATAATATAAAATGAATTATTAGAAGGTCAAGACGTATATCATGAAACAAATTTTAAGGCTCGAATTTCCGCTGCGTCGTTTTAAGGTTAAACGTGTTAGGGTGTTACACTTTCAAAATTAATGGATAAACTTATTATGGACAAACATCAAAGAACGTTTTGACCACCAGAAGTTGGTCTTACTCCCCAAAGCCCACTATGAATGGCTTCATTTACGACTACAAGATTTTAAGACTGTCAGTGAATATAATTCTGCCTTGTTCCGCATTACCTCTGAGTTAAAATTATGTGGTGAAAAAATAACCAATGAACACATGCTTGAAAAATTTTTTCTCAACGTTCCATGCCTCAAACATGCTCCTGTCGCAACAATACCGGGAACGTAAATTTGCTAAATATTTTGAATTGATATCATGGCTTCTGGTCGCGGAGCAAAACAACATGCTCCTACTACAAAACCATCAATCGCGACCCGCCGGTGCAATCCTATTCCCTGAAGCGAATGTGGCCAATTATCAAAGCGGAAGAGGTAGAGGTAGCGGCCGCGGCCCAAGAGAGGTCGTGATCGTGGTCGAGGACGAGGATATACATGGCATCGAGAGTCCCAGAACACTAAAACACCTCGTTGGGCATATCAACGCATGATGAAAGAAAAAGGAAAGAATGCTGAAACTAATCTGATTGAGGATGCACCTTCAGCCACGATATCAGACGTTCATTTGGATGCATTTGATTTCATTGAAAATAAATATGCATGCTAGCTCCAGTAGAGCTATTATTGTTGACGAATGTCTGGTAGATAGCGGTAGTACTAACACTATTCTCAATGATATGAAATTTTTCTCTGAGTTGTCTCCGGCAGAGACACCGATTGGTACTATATCTGGTGTCAGTAACCTTATCGAAAGCTCCGGCAAAGCACACATAACATTATCTTTGGGTACCCAATTAAGTATTGATAATGCATTATATTCTAGTAAATCTAGAAGAAATTTACTCAGCTTTAAAGATATTCAAAAAAACGGTTACCACCTAAAAAACATCTGAAAATAATATTGAATATCTTCAAATTACTTATAACAAAAATGGCAAAGAAACAATTGTTGAACAATTAGAAGCCTTATCCTCTGGATTATATTGTACTAATATCAATCCTATCGAATCATACATGATGAGTAACCAAAAGCTGTTAGACAAAGACACATTCAATATATGGCATGACCGTCTAGGTCACCCTGGTAGCATAATGATGAAACGAATAATCAAAAGTGCAACCGGGCACCCTCTTAAAAACTTAAAAGTTTTGCTGCCACAAGATTTATCATGTGCAGCATGCTCTCTGGGCAAACTTATAACTTGCCCTTCACAAAATAAATTGATACATGAAACCCCATCTTTTTTTAGAAAGAATCCAAGGGGATATTTGTGGGCATATTCATCCTCCGTGTGGACCATTCTGCTATTTCTTGGTCTTAATTGACGCATCCTCAAGGTGGTCACACGTGAGTCTTTTAGCTACTCGAAATGTAGCATTTACCGACTTTTAGCTCAAATCATACAATTGAGAGCCAATTTCCCCGATAATCAAATTAAAAACATCCGGATGGATAATGCGGGAGAGTTCACATCTCAAGCTTTTAATGACTATTGTATATCAATTAGGATCAATGTTGAACATTAAGTACCTCATGTTCACACACAAAACGATTTAGCTGAATCTCTGATTAAACGATTACAAATAATCGCTAGACCACTCTTAATGAGATGTAAACTACCATCTACTGCATGGGGACATGCTATTTTGCATGCCGCTGCACTGATTAGATTGAGACCAACTGCTGATCATGAATACTCCCCATTGCAACTGGTCTCCAGACGAGAACCAAGTTTGTCCCACCTTAGAATTTTTGGTTGTGCGGTATACGTACCAATACCACCACCACAACGTACTACAATGGGACCCCAAAGAAGACTGGGTATCTATATTGGTTTTAACTCCCCGTCCATTATTAGATACTTAGAACCAATGGCGGGAGACATGTTTACAGCACGGTATGCTGACTGTCATTTTGATGAAATGATGTTCCCAGTCTTAGGGGGAGGCAAGGACCAAGAAAGATTGGTAACACAAGAAATAAAGTGGAATGCATCATCGCTATCAAATCTCGACCCCAGAAGTGGTCAATGTGAATATGAAGTCCAAAAGGTTATACATTTGCAAAGAATAGCGAATGAATTACCAGATGCATTCACAGACACGAATAGAGTGACAAAGTCACATGTACCAGCATCAAATGCACCTGCTCGAATTGAAGTAATCCCAGAAGTGATTACTATACAACGAAAGTGTGGGAGACCAATCGGTTCCAAAGACAAAAACCCACGGAAACGAAAAGAGCAAAGTAACACAGTTGGTGAAAACTCACAAAAGATTATAAGTGAAACCCCGGTAGAGGTAAATGTCCCAGAAGAGACAACTATGGATCCAGAGGAAAATGAAGTTTCAGAAGAAACACCGGTACCGAACGAAAATGAGATCTCTATTAATTATGTACAAGATAGTACAATGTGGAACCAGAATAAAACACCTGTTGAAGATATATTCGCATATGCTATAGCAACGGATGTAATCAATGAAAATGATTACGTACCTAAAACTTTAGAAGAGTGCATGCACAAAAATGATTGGCCAAGATGGCAAGAAGCCATAAACGCCAAATTGAATTCGCTCGAAAAGCAACACGTTTTCGGACCTGTAGTCCGAACACCCATAGACGTCAAACCAGTATGTTATAAATGGGTGTTTGCAATAAAGAGAAATGAAAATAATGAGATTGTACGATATAAGACTCGACTTGGAGCACAAGGGTTTTCCCAAATCCCAGGAGTTGATTATGAGGAAACGTATTCCCCTGTAGTGGATACGATAACCCTTAGGTTCCTAATCAGCCTCACAATCTCTGAAGGACTTCATATGAGACTAATGGATGTCGTCACCGCATACTTATATGTGACACTTGAAAATGACATCTACATGAAAATCCCTAAAGGATTAAAATTGCCTGAAGCATTAAAATCAACACCTCGAGATATGTGTTCTATAAAGCTCCAGAGATCTTTATATGGTCTCAAACAATCTGGTCGTATGTGTTACAATCGACTTATTGAATATCTCCAAAAAGAAGGATACAAGTCTGATGTAATCAGTCCATGTGTTTTTATAAAAAGAACACCCTCAAATTTCACTATAATAGCAGTCTATGTTGATGATATCAACATCATCGGATCTCCTGAAGAGATAGTGAAAGCTGCTCAGTTGTTAAAGAAGGAATTTGAAATGAAAGATCTTGGTATGATGAAATTATGCATCGGACTACAATTTGAGTATTTGTGCAATGGCACATTTTTCCATCAATCAAACTACATCCAGAAGATGTTAATACGTTTCAATATGGATAAAGCACATTCGTTTAGCGTACCTATGGTTGTCCGACCGCTAGATCCACACAAGGATCCTTATCGCCCTCATGAAGAATGCGAAGAAGTACTTGGTCCGGAAGTACCGTACTTAAGCGCGATCGATGCCCTTATGTATCTCGCAAATAACACAAGACCTGACATTGCATTTGCAGTTCATGTACTAGCGAGATACAGTTCGAATCCAACACGTAGTGACTGGAATGACATAAAACATATATTCCGGTATATTTGCGGGACACAAGACTTAGGTCTTTTCTATCAGAAAGATCAAAAGTCCCAGCTTGTTGGGTATACGGATGCCGGATATCTATCAGATCCTCACAAAGCAAAATCTCAGATAGGTTATGTATTTACATACGACGGCACAACAATTTCTTAGAAGTCAACTAAGCAAACACTTACAGCAACATCATCAAATCATGCCGAATTGATAGCACTATATGATGCTGTTCGAGAATGCGTGTGGTTGAGATCAATGATTAATCACATACAAGAAGCATGCGGATTAGAACAGATCAATAAGGAGCCGACAATTATTTATGAAGACAATGCTGCTTGCATAGCTCAGATCAGAGAAGGTTACATCAAGGGTGATCTAACAAAGCACATCTCACCAAAGTTCTTCTCAACATATGACTTGCAGAAAGAAGGGGAAATTGATGTTCGCCAGATCAAGTCAAGTGAAAATTTAGCTGACATGTTCAAAAAATCTTTACCAAGAAGCAGTTTCGAGCAAATATCACACAAGATCAGTCTCCGCAGATTGAAAGATGTTTGTTGAATTCAGGGGAAGAATTATACACGCTGTACTCTTTTTCCCTTAACTAAGTTTTGTCCCACTGAGTTTTATTAGTAAGGTTTTTAATGAGGCAGCATAACTGATCTAGTAGTATCAGTTTATTTAGTCAGGTCCTGAATTACCTATTTAACATCATCCTGAAGTATGTTGTTAAACTGTGTATAATTCTAAATGTCTGAAGGGGAGTGTTATAAACCAGACATTTTAGGCCCAACCCATTACTTATGGGCCTTAGGGTTTATAGTTATGTTTATCTATATATTGTAATGTTTAATAGAATGAAGAATAAGAATTCAGTTTTATCTCTATTTCTCTTCGGTTTTTGTTAGCATTAATTTTTTAGGTGTCACAGGTAACAATTTTTCCATGAATTTTATGTCAAGAAAAAAAATGGTGTTACTTGGATGTTGACATCTTCTAAACAATTGTGGTCCACTTTTGTGATTAATGTGAACCGAACTAGCTTAAATTTGAATAACCGGTTAGATTTGAAATCCTAGCTCGTATTTAACTTGATTTTAACCGGAGTCAACACATGATTTAAGAAGGTTGCTCGTTTTTTCAAAACAATCCCATATATTATTTTGTAAAGGGGAATTCGCCTGTAATAATCCCACATAGACTTTATTGGCCATTAATAATTCCACCTCAGAATATTTCTCCCACCAGTCCTACCTTTCACATTTTTTTTCTACAATGGTCCCCCGTTAAGAAAAAACTTAACGGAATTAAACGTTTTTCCAAATTACAAACAGATTTTTTTAGGGCTTTTGATCAGAACGATGATACGAGTCCATTGATATAAAACTTACTTCGAAATAGTGCTCAAAGTGACTTGATTTTGGTTAATTGGAAATTTAAACACCGGAATTGAAGCGTCGTTTTCATCATTTGGAGCACCATTTCGAGGCAAATTTTACATCAATGGAATCGTACCGTCGTTCTAATCAAAAGTCTTAAAAAATCTGTTTGTAATTTGGAAAAAAGCTTAACTCCGTTAAGTTTTTTTTAACGGGGAACCATTGTAGGAAAAATAGGTGAAAGGTGGGAATATTCTAAGGTGGGATTATTAATGGCCAATAAAGTCTAAGTGAGATTATTACAAGCCAATTTCCAATTAAATAATAAGAGTTCTAATTTTTAGAAATCTTATTTATGCAACTCTATGACTTTTGTGTAGGAGGCTAGCACCCTTCACATTATGGAGTGCAATTAAGCAACCAATTTAGGTAATAGAAACATATAAAAGCGACTGTAAATGTAAAAACAAACTAATGTCAGTTAATTGTTTAAACCAACAATTTGACCATTTTATCATGTCAGTAGAATATTGAGTAAGATATACATGTCTAACAAATAAAAATGAATTGGAACTCAGAAAACTTGATTTGATATGTGAACCCAAAGTTGTTTCCGGAATGGAGAACTTGCTACAATTTTTTTATCACAACTTCAACACGTTAATCCCATACTCTATTCAAAAGGGGGTGTCGGCGCAGCTTGTTGCCCGTCTACCAACCAATGATTTGTAATTTGCTCTAACCTTCTAATAAAAAGCACAAACGAATAAGATAATTAGTTCTTATTAAAAAAATACTCTATTATTCTACAAAATGGTTTTTCAAATATTGAATTTAATCGTAGCTTAAAAAATTGGATACAAAACTCTTAAAAGTCCACTATAAATCATGAAATTAAAATTAAAATATACGTAATTAACATAAGCACTTAAATTACCCATCCTCCTAGTATTTCTAAAACTTTTCCTACATAGGTACACTCATGAACTTTAATAAAATATCATGCAATGAATAAACTTTACTTGTCTCTACTTTCGTATGAAAATTTTCAACTAATTACAAATTTATTGCAAGGTACGACCAGGACTATTCAAATCAACGTGTATAAGTCATCATGTTATAACTCAATTTGATTTGGCTCGATCGAGCTAATTTGACTTTGGTAGCTAGTTTTGCCCTTGTAACTCGCCCGTTATTTCGTATGAATTGGGCGAAAAAAACATGAACTGGTTTGGGACCGAAACTGGTTAAAGACCGTCCAAATTGATTTGAAACCGAAACCGAAAAAAAACAATTTGGCCATTTTCATCGTATGTTAGTAATCTGGTAATGTATATTTAAGATTGTTGTTAAGTTGTTATTTTGAGGATATCCTTAAATTGAAACTTACAAAATTATTAAAACCAAGAAAATGAGCCAACTGATTGTCAACCCCGGCAGGTTAGAAGGGGCCGGGGGGGGGGGGGGGGGGTGTGACCCCTCGAACTTTTCGCTCAGTAGTGTTATGTATGTAGCTTTCGTATATAAATTTTTTGGTATATACGTTTTCGACACCCCCCTCCCCCTCGTCGGAAATCTCAAGCTTCGCCACTGAACCCCGAGCTAATTGTGATTTCTTACCATTTTTCATCTAAACAACCTGTTTTTCCTTGATTTGCATTCATGTTAGTTCTAGTCGTTCTTCGGGGCACACAACTTATTTGTTACAAAGTTGTCTACTTCACTTATTTGTTCATGATGTCACAAATTTCTTTTATTAGAATCTTTCATCCACAAAGTTCTTTTTTTTTTTTTAATCTTAAGTGTCGGTGTTGCTTCATGATTTCGCTTTTCAAATCTTGTCTTTGGTGATGAATTAATTGTCTACTTCACTAATTTATTCATCGTGTGAATTTCTAACATGATACGAATCTAACACGAAATTGATAAGTTTGTGTTTAGTCTACTAAATGAGCCATCTGATTTCGCTTTTCAAATCTTGTCTTTGATGATGAATTAATTGTCTACTTCACTAATTTGTTCATCGTGTGAAGTTCTAACATGATACGAATCTAACACGAAATTGATAAGTTTGTGTTTAGTCTACTAAATGAGACATCTTTGGTTCGAACTTGAAAAACATTTTGCTAAGCCGGTTGTGTTTGTGTCAACCTAATGGGTTCGCAAGTAGACCTGTTTATATAACTTTTTAGTTTTAAAAAATGTGTTTTATGTAATAACTTAAACTCTTTAGTTACTTTTATGTCAAAATTCAAAAATTTCAAAATAAATGGTACAGTTTAAATATAATTGCTTAAAAATACAATTAATATATGAATTTTGAGTTGTAAAGAATACGTAAAAGAAATTAATATTTATTTTCAGGTTAAATGGGTAGTGTTTGTGTCAACCCGTAAATACATGCGTTGTATTAGGGGTTCATGCCAATTCCGAAATCATCTTGTGTTGTAGGAGTATTTCATAGATAAGCATGACAATTGACAATTTTGAAAGTCAGATCTCCTAGAAGTATTGGTTGTGGCTCAGAAAATTTCTTTGTTTGAAATTTCATGCCATTTCGAACGCTTGAAAAACCAATGTCTTGTTTGGATGATGATTCTACAAGTTTGACACTTCATGAGGTTTCACACTTTGACCGTTGAAGTGAAAAATATATGATATCAACCATGCTCTATCTCTTGAATATGGGTGTTTTACTTTTTACTTCATCACAAGTTAGAGCTTTCTTGTGACTTGTCCATCGGTTTCAAATAATGATCATTTACCTCTTTAAATAACATTTTGTTTAAACTTTTGAGCTCAAATAATTCTTATCGTTCTTCAAAGTATTGTTTTCATTTTCTAATTCGAACCTAATATCACATAGTTTACTTGAGTTTTAAATCTTCATAATCTATACTATATATAATGCATGAGGAAATGATATTTTAAGATATAAAAAAAATAAGAACTTTTCCCCCTTTAATTTATAAATAGACCCCTAAAATGAGGGTAATTTGGTATTTTAAACACCATTTATTTTTTAGTCCTTAAACTTATTACACTTAAATAATTGAGTTTTAACAAAATTACAGATAATTAGTTCCACTTTTCCCTCTCCACAACAAACTTATAATTTTTTTAGGTATTCTACCCATGGGTGTGAGGATCAAATAGAAAGTTTATTTTGGCTAGGAAGCAGTAGGATTATGACATGTGACAAAATTTAAAATAAAAAGTAGGGGTATTTTAGTCAATCGTATCCAATCTTCTTTCTTCTTCTCCCCCAGTAACTTCAAAATCCACAATTTTCAAAACCCACCATATTCAACATTTTATTCACTTTCTATCTCAATAATCACTACATTATAATGTGATTTTTGTCACCAATCAATGATTCAAACACCAATCAACGCGTTCTTCAACTTTTTTGAAGAAACCCAGTTTAACTTCATACAATATCTCATTTTTTCCCGTGATTTTGAAGCGGATCACTCTATCCGTTCGATTCGATCGCTGATAAGTGTTTCTATCATTCACATTTCGTCAATCGTTAAAGAAATCGGGTTCGATCCATGTAAGAAATTCTTGAATTGCATTTTTACGATCTGAGTTTTTGAATTGAGTCATTGTGTTTTACGATCTTGGCGGGGGTCCGGGGGCAGTGCCCCTGGGAGTAGGGTCCAAGGGGCGGCAGCCCCTGGCTGGGGTCGAGCTGCATCAGAAAATTTTATTTTATGGAAATTGCCTCATTTTCGTAGACACTTTTTGATCTCCTACTTCCTAGTTCAGACAGTTTTTGAAATGTTTTTAGTCATTGTGTTTTAGGTAAAGCACATTTTATGTGTTTCAGTCCATTGCGTTTTAGAGATAACACTTTCTTTTATATTTTTAGGCCATTGCGTATTAAAAATAAGACATTTTTTTGTGTTTTCTGGCCATTGCGTTTTAGAAAAACACATTTTTAAAGTGTTTTTAGTCATTGCGTTTTAGGTAAAACACATTTTTATGTGTTTTCAGTCCATTGCGTTTTAGAGAGAACACTTTCTTTTGTGTTTTTAGCAATGTTTTAAAAACCGGTTCAAACCGGCCGGTTGTACCGGTTGAACCATCCGGTAAAACCGCCCGGTACACCCGGTTGAGCCGCCCGATACACCCGGTTAAATCATTTTTTAGCTAAATCCGGTACAGTATAAAAACCGGATTTTAAAACATTGGTTTTTAGACCATTACGTTTTAGAAATAAGACATTTTTATGTGTTTTCTGGCCATTGCGTTTTAGAAAAACACATTTTTGAAGTGTTTTCAGTACATTGCATTTTAGAAAAAAGAAAATTTTAAGTGTTTTCTGGCCATTACGTTTTATAAATAAAACATTTCTTTGTGTTTTTGGTGCATTGCGTTTTAGGTAAAACACATTTTTGAAGTGTTTTCAGTCCATCGCTTTTTAGAAAGTATACTTTCTTTTGTGTTTTTAGGCTATTGCGTTTTAAAAATAAGACATTTCTTTGTGTTTTTTGGCATCGCTTTTTAGAAAGTATACTTTCTTTGTGTTTTTTGGCCATTGCGTTTTACAAATAAGACATTTCTTTGTGTTTTTGGTGCATTGCGTTTTAAAAAAAATTCATTTTTACGTTTTTTTTTCTATTGAGTTTTACGCAACTGGGTTTTCAAATTTTTTTTCGAAAATATAGCAATAGTATACTCGTTTTAAAGATAAAAAAAACGTTCGTTTTTTGGTGCAATTTTTATAAAACAATAATGTCGTATGAAAAAATTATTAGCGTTTAAAAAATGGGGGGGGGGGGAATTGGAGGAGAGAGAAACTATTATCCTGGATTGACTACAATGCCCTTACACAAACTCACGCACCTATTTTCTTCCCTTCAATTTCCCTCATTTAATCTTAACCCTTGATTAAATTAACTGATGGTCAAGATTACTTCCTAGCCTTACTAGCAAAAAAACTTCCTATTATATCCTAACCCTTCTACCCATATCTTATAAACAATAATGTTTTAAAAAAAAATCAAAAAGTACCGTGACGACCTACTCTTTTTTATCGACGTTTCGATAGTTGTCTTGGTTAGTATTGACGTGTGGATTAAATGGTACAAGTAGATGATGCCTTAGTGTACAAGTAATTAAAGTCCAACGTACTTAGCCATTATCCCATAATATTTAATAGCTACAGAATGTCAATTGATTAAATACCGTCAATTTAATCATCTCATCTAGATTAGATTTTAATTTTTAATCTTTAACAAAATTATAGATAATTTAGTTAGTAGTTACACTTATCTACTTATAAGAAAAAACTAACTCCCCCCTCCCGACGATTTTTAAACGATCATAACCATTTGGTACGTTAATATTTTTTTTAAAATTACACCATATGAACGAGTATTATATTCTCTTTAATTTGAGTGTAATATTGCTATAGTTTTTTAATTAAAAATTGATATGTTACGTGATTAACAATTTATAAGGGTGAGTAATAACGGAATTGTCAACCGAAACCGAACCGAAATCAACCCAAAACTGAATTAACTGAAAACTAATTAACCGAAACCCGAATTAACCAAAAACAGTTATCGATTTTTTGTACCCGTATTTAACCAAAAATAACTGAACTGAACCGAAGCATTCATATATTCATATATTTCTATCTTTTCTACCTCCAGTTCATATATTTCATATTTATACCCCTATTTTATGTATTTATACTTCCATTTCAAGTACCTATGCATCTATTTCATGAAATTATACCTAAATTTCATGTATTTCTAATTAAAAGTTTTAACCCAAGTTTGGTATTGGCTATTAACCAAAGTTAAATAAATCAAACCAAAAACCGTCAATCTAACTGAATAAACCAAACCGATTAACTGAAAACAGATTGGTTAATAAAGTAGACTAACCAATGACTTCGATTTCGGTTGAGGATAATAATCTAATCAACCGAACAATGCACACCATGGCAATGTCTATGTTTCCTGCCGCATCGCGCGCACACCTGTCGGTTAATAACCAAAACCGGTTATTGGTGAGCAATAACTAAATCGTTAACATAAACCAAACTGAAAACAGACGAAACCAAACCGAAATCAACCAAAAAACGGTTATCAAATTTTTTGTACTCTTGTATTAGCCTAAATTAGCTGAACCGAACCGAATTAGGGTTGTGCACGGTACCCGTTCGGTACCGAACTGGTACCGAAAGTACCGGTATCGAATACCGGTGTATTCGGTACCGGTACTTACCGGTGTTTTACCCATAAATACCGCTACCATACCGGTACTAGTACCGAAAAACCAGGAAAATGGGAACCGGTATCGGTACCGAATATACCCGGCATGGTTTGGTACTAGTTCGGTACTGGTACCGGTACCCGGTAACAAATGCTCATCCCTAAACCGAATCATTCATATTTTCATATATTTCTAGCTTTTTTTTAACCTCCAATTCATATATTTCATATTTTATATCTCCATTTCATATATTTATACTTTCATTTCATGTATTTACACCTCAACTTCATATATTTCTAAGCAAAAGTTTTAGCCAAAGTTTGGTTTTTATGCAAATGCCTCACAACCATCTCAGCGTCGTATTCCTCTATATACAAGTTAATTTGCCCCTTGTAGCTCTTAAAATCAACTTTACTTGCACCCACGTCTTCAAAACTGCCAAAACAAGTCTTCATAACATTAAGCGTCTTAATCGGTCTCAAATTCAACTTAGACATGCTATGTATAACATGCTTCTGGAGTTGAGTGAGTTGTCGTTCAGACGGAAGAAAATGCTTATCAACCTGTTGAACAAAATCATGGTTGTGCTCCTCAACAAACTTATAGACCTTCCATGATCCAGCATCAAATATTACACATAATTGTGCTCTACAACCAGTCCTCTTTGAAAAGTTGGATCGCACAATCTGTTCCTTTTGATTCGGGTCTAACATATCAACCTTCTTTTCCTTATATACCCCAGATCTCGTACACATGTAATACTCAATATGTTTTTCTTCTTTGGCGTTTCTCTTTTCAGTCCCCTTCCTGACAGAAAAACCACAAGCCGCCGCATACCTAACATACATTGAATAACAATCATCATGGCTTGGGAATATCATGTCCATTTTGGGCTTTATCTCTTCATTAACGTCGGGAATGATAAATGGAAAACTAGTTCTCGGGTAAAACATTTCATTCGAAGAAACACCCTTGTATGAGAAAACACAGTGAGTTCACTAATCCAACTCAAAAACGTTCCCCAAGTCCCAACTAAAATTTTGGTTTGAGTTCACTGATCCAACTTGTCGCAACCCCCGACCCCTGCCCCGGGAGGTGGGTGGCCGCGAGTGTCACACCCCGACCTCATAAAACAACAAACCACGACGGAAACGTCCGGGAGTGTCATAATAGAATCATTGTTTCACAACACATGGTAATTGAAGTTATGTTTATTGAATTAAGTTTATTACATTGTTTTGATATGAACCAAGTAATTTCAACAATTATCTTTCAAGTTTTAAGTCACTAAAGCCCGCGTCCATCCTATGTGTAGCAAGTAATCAACAATCATCACATAGAAGAACCTGAAACATATGTGAAAACAGTCCGCATAAAAATGCCGGCGAGTACATAGGTTCTATTTGTCAAATTCATGGCTTTGAATCCACATTGCAATACCTCGTCCAACTACGAGAGTTGTCGAGTATGTACCTTGAAACCAAAAAGTGTTTGATATTGCAATTTGTTTTATCACCTTTACGAGATGATATAAGTAAACCAAAACCACTGCAGCCATGAATCTTGACTAAAACATTTGTTTTTCTAAAACCAAGTAGTAAATCGTCTTGTATGAAAACTCGTATGGTTTATATCTTTAAGTAAACCTCGTTGAGTGTCATCGTTTGAAAACATTTGACCAAGTGATCAAGATAACGCTACGACATGTAACGTGATAAAAGCACTTATATATAGGAAGTACCAGCGGCGTATCCACCATGCTTTTATCACATTACACCCGTGTCGTTATCTAATCACTTACCATAAACCAATCGTCCAAAATCGTTCAAATCGTTCCAATCGTTTAATCGTTTAATCGTTTCAATCGTTCAAATAGTTCAAATCGTTCCATTCGTTCCAATCATTCAAATAGTTCAAATAGTTCAAATCGTTCCATTCGTTCCAATCATTCAAATAGTTCAAATCGTTCCAATCATTCAAATAATTCAAATCGTTTGTGTTTTAATTGTGAAAACTAACTTTAGGTCGTTCTTTAAAGAATACATTCAAACCTGTGTGACTCGATATACCACCCATGGGGTATCTTTAACTAGGCCCTGAAAGACCTCTTTAACAAGACTAACAAACCATCACATGATTTGTTAATCAGAAAAACAGTTTCTGTCGTTACCCACATTACCCACCAAAGGGATAGTCCGATAACAGGATTTGTCAGATCCTATGGTACCATAAGATACCACTGGTCGGCTTGATCATAGTTAATGAATGTCATTTGGATGTCTTTCAACTAACGCCCCAACAAGTT
The DNA here is from genome assembly GCA_030545235.1 of Helianthus tuberosus. Classification (NCBI taxonomy): domain Eukaryota; kingdom Viridiplantae; phylum Streptophyta; class Magnoliopsida; order Asterales; family Asteraceae; genus Helianthus; species Helianthus tuberosus. Next base: position 154,950,075 of record CM060393.1, read on the forward strand.
CGTTCACATTATTGAAATCATCGTGTTTTATATAAACCATAGCATTTGTTCATGAAACTTGAAAAGCATTTAGCACATATGAATCACCCCAACAAAATTGAAAACGTAAAAAAGGGGACTATGTACTCACTTGAGGTTGCAAGGTATCCTTGATTATGTGAACTAAACAAGCTCGGACAATCAAGGAATCAAGTGGCACCTAGTATGGAATCACTATGTTAATAATCGATGCCTAATTCAGGAGATAGGATAGAATGAGGTCTTGTAAACCAAATGAGTGTTGGACCTCATATTATATGGTTTAACAAAGCCTACATTCTGATTTGGAACCTATCTTAAGTGCTTACGACCCGTTATGACCCGTTAAGGTAGTCTACTGTCACGATCCGCCTAAATACAAAACTTTTTTCGCGAGTTTCGGAAGATTCCGGAACACTAAAGAGGTGTCTAGGGCTGCCCGGAAGTCTCCAGAACAGCCTACAAGTTGCTGGAACATTTAGCACCATCGGAAGGGTCTAGATCAGCCTTCAAGGGTCTAGGAAAGGCCTAGAACGTGCTGATATTTTCTGCCAAGAGTTGCAGCCAAGAAACATCTAGAATAGACTTGAAAACTCTTGGAATAGGTGGATATTTTGCAAGAATGATCTAGAAATCAACCATAAAATATCTTGGATATTTTGTAGGAATTCTCTAGATTGAGAATTCTCTAGAACTAGTTTGTAACTAGTATAAATAGGTGATGAAGGTCTCATTTTGAGATCACCCAACATCTTAGCAAGTTATCACACTTGTACTTGTAAACTCTCCTTTGTAAACATCTTGTAATCAATACAAAGTTGTTTATTTGTAAACAATACTTGTAACCATCACCTGATTCATTCAAAACACTACAACATTGGGGCACATAGCTTAACTTAGATCGAGTCTAAGTCGCTACACGTGAGTCAAAAGTTTACTCCGTGACAAGTGGTATTAGAGCGGGACGATTCATTCGGGATGGCAACCGAAACAAAAGGCGATGAAAGACGCATAACTAAGAAAGAACGAGAGGCAACATATGACAAGCGCATTGGTGACACCGAGGTGGTGGTCACTGAATTGGGTGCGCAACTTGACCATGCATTCCAACGAGTACAGACGTTGGAAACTGATTTCAAAACTTTTAAAGACGACGTCAAGTCTCTCATGGGGGTTTGGCGCCACGACCTTACGACATTGTTCAAGGAGGAAATGTCGAAGCTACGAAACAAGGTGGAGAATAGTATTCGTGATTTCCATCGAAGCTTCTTGGACCTGGAAGCTAAAGTAAAGGAAAATAAGCAAGTAGTTGTGCATTCAGCCAACACCGATCTCTTCACCCCTAGGGTGGAGATCCCAAAACCATCTCCATTCCTTGGCAAAAGAGAAGCACGAGCGGTTGATGACTTCGTATGGGAGATGGAACAATACTTGGGTGGAGTGCAAATCAAGGACGATGCCACCAAAATCAAGATGGCCGGCATGTACCTAAAAGACATGGCAGCACTATGGTGGAGATGTCGATACACGGACATCACCAAAGGTACGTGCACTGTTAACACTTGGGCTGAATTTGTCCAAGAACTAAAGAAACAATTTTACCCGGTTAATGCTGAGCACGAAGCTAGGAGCAAATTGAGAAAGCTCAAGCATACCGGAACCCTCAAGGACTATGTCAAAGAATTCACAACACTTGTCCTTGAAATCCCCGATCTATCGGAAAAGGATTCCCTTTTCTACTTCCTCGACGGGTTACAATATTGGGCTAGAGCAGAATTAGCCCGTCGCAACGTTCAAGATTTAGCTACAACAATCGCCATAGCTGAAAGCTTGATCGACCTTAAGGAAAAACGCCCAACTAAACCCGTTGTCGAAGAACCTGATGACGACGTAAGTGGGGGAGCAAAACCAAGTTACACTCGAAGGACGGAAGGTCCAAAACCCCCAAGATACAACAACAACCAGCCCACGAGAAGAGGATGCTTCATTTGCGAAGGGCCGCACGATGCACGCGATTGTCCAAAGAAGTCTAAGTTAACAGCCCTTATCAGGACTGAAGACGATGAAGCCGAAGATAGCGGGGAGGCTCATCTAGGAGCAATGCAACTCCAAATCCTTAATGCTTTAAGGACACAACAAATAAAGCCCTTAAAAATAGCCCAGGATCTCTCGAGCAAGACCAAGGAAAATTCCACAAATGAGGACCCAAAAGGTCTTCGATTCATAACACTCGAGATTAACGGGAAACATGCAAAAGCATTAGTTGATACCAGAGCCAGTCACAATTTCATTACTAGGGACGAGGCCAAAAGACTTGGTTTACGGATCAGCACACAAGAGGGACTAATGATGAAAGCTGTTGGCGAAGACCCGAAAGCAATCGAAGGGGTCACTTATAATGCTAAGGCCAAAGTCGGGACATGGAACGGCAAGGTCACTTTCTCAGTCGTTCCCATCGACGACTACGAGATCGTGCTTGGGATGGCATTCTTCCGGAGATCCAACGCAATTCCAGCACCTTTTCTCAACACCATGTACATCATTAAGGGCAAAGAAGTTCACACGGCACCCTTAGAGACGGATATAAGGTACCAAGGCAAAGCATTATCCGCCATGCGGATCGTGAGAAGAAGGCATCAGCCACGCAAGTACCACGACGAGGACGTCGTGAATTTAGGTGGGGGAGATTGTCACAATCCGCCTAAATACAAAACTTTTTTCGCGAGTTCCGGAAGATTCCGGAACACTAAAGAGGTATCTAGGGCTGCCCGGAAGTCTCCAGAACAGCCTACAAGTTGCTGGAACATTTAGCACCATCGGAAGGGTCTAGATCAGCCTTCAAGGGTCTAGGAAAGGCCTAGAACATGCTGATATTTTCTGCCAAGAGTTGCAGCCAAGAAACATCTAGAATAGACTTGAAAACTCTTGGAATAGGTGGATATTTTGCAAGAATGATCTAGAAATCAACCATAAAATATCTTGGATATTTTGTAGGAATTCTCTAGATTGAGAATTCTCTAGAACTAGTTTGTAACTAGTATAAATAGGTGATGAAGGTCTCATTTTGGGATCACCCAACATCTTAGCAAGTTATCACACTTGTACTTGTAAACTCTCCTTTGTAAACATCTTGTAATCAATACAAAGTTGTTTATTTGTAAACAATACTTGTAACCATCACCTGATTCATTCAAAACACTACATCATTGGGGCACATAGCTTAACTTAGATCGAGTCTAAGTCGCTACACGTGAGTCAAAAGTTTACTCCATGACAAGTGGTATCAGAGCGGGACGATTCATTCGGGATGGCAACCGAAACAAAAGGCGATGAAAGACGCATAACTAAGAAAGAACGAGAGGCAACATATGACAAGCGCATTGGTGACACCGAGGTGGCGATCACTGAATTGGGTGCGCAACTTGACCATGCATTCCAAAGAGTACAGACGTTGGAAACTGATTTCGAAACTTTTAAAGACGACGTCAAGTCTCTCATGGGGGTTTGGAGCCACGACCTTACGACATTGTTCAAGGAGGAAATATCGAAGCTACGAAACAAGGTGGAGAATAGTATTCGTGATTGCCATCGAAGCTTCTTGGACCTGGAAGCTAAAGTAAAGGAAAATAAGAAAGTAGTTGTGCATTCAGCCAACACCGATCTCTTCACCCCTAGGGTGGAGATCCCAAAACCATCTCCATTCCTTGGCAAAAGAGAAGCACGAGCGGTTGATGACTTCGTATGGGAGATGGAACAATACTTGGGTGGAGTGCAAATCAAGGACGATGCCACCAAAATCAAGACTGCCGTCATGTACCTAAAAGACATGGCAGCACTATGGTGGAGATGTCGATACACGGACATCACCAAAGGTACGTGCACTATTAACACTTGGGCTGAATTTGTCCAAGAACTAAAGAAACAATTTTACCCGGTTAATGCTGAGCACGAAGCTAGGAGCAAATTGAGAAAGCTCAAGCATACCGGAACCCTCAAGGACTATGTCAAAGAATTCAAAACACTTGTCCTTGAAATCCCCGATCTATCGGAAAAGGATTCCCTTTTCTACTTCCTCGACGGGTTACAATATTGGGCTAGAGCAGAATTAGACCGTCGCAACGTTCAAGATTTAGCTACAGCAATCGCCATAGCTGAAAGCTTGATCGATCTTAAGGAAAAACGCCCAACTAAACCCGTTGTCGAAGAACCTGATGAAGACGTAGGTGGGGGAGCAAAACCAAGTTACACTCGAAGGACGGAAGGTCCAAAACCCCCAAGATACAACAACAACCAGCCCACGAGAAGAGGATGCTTCATTTGCGAAGGGCCGCACGATGCACGCGATTGTCCAAAGAAGTCTAAGTTAACAGCCCTTATCAGGACTGAAGACGATGAAGCCGAAGATAGCGGGGAGGCTCATCTAGGAGCAATGCAACTCCAAATCCTTAATGCTTTAAGGACACAACAAATAAAGCCCTTAAAAATAGGCCAGGATCTCTCGAGCAAGACCAAGGAAAATTCCACAAATGAGGACCCAAAAGGTCTTCGATTCATAACACTCGAGATTAACGGGCAACATGCAAAAGCATTAGTTGATACTGGAGCCAGTCACAATTTCATTACTAGGGACGAGGCCAAAAGACTTGGTTTACGGATCAGCACACAAGAGGGACTAATGATGAAAGCTGTTGGTGAAGACCCGAAAGAAATCGAAGGGGTCACTTATAACGCTAAGGCCAAAGTCGGGACATGGAACGGCAAGGTCACTTTCTCAGTCGTTCCCATGGACGACTACAAGACCGTGCTTGGGATGGCATTCTTCCGGAGATCCAACGCAATTCCAACACCTTTTCTCAACACCATGTACATCATTAAGGGCAAAGAAGTTCACACGGCACCCTTGGAGACGGATATAAGGTACCAAGGCAAAGCATTATCCGCCATGCGGATCGTGAGAAGAAGGCATCAGCCACGCAAGTACCACGACGAGGACGTCGTGAATTTAGGTGGGGAGAATGTCACGATCCGCCTAAATACAAAACTTTTTTCGCGAGTTTCGGAAGATTCCGGAACACTAAAGAGGTGTCTAGGGCTGCCCGGAAGTCTCCAGAACAGCCTACAAGTTGCTGGAACATTTAGCACCATCGGAAGGGTCTAGATCAGCCTTCAAGGGTCTAGGAAAGGCCTAGAACGTGCTGATATTTTCTGCCAAGAGTTGCAGCCAAGAAACATCTAGAATAGACTTGAAAACTCTTGGAATAGGTGGATATTTTGCAAGAATGATCTAGAAATCAACCATAAAATATCTTGGATATTTTGTAGGAATTCTCTAGATTGAGAATTCTCTAGAACTAGTTTGTAACTAGTATAAATAGGTGATGAAGGTCTCATTTTGAGATCACCCAACATCTTAGCAAGTTATCACACTTGTACTTGTAAACTCTCCTTTGTAAACATCTTGTAATCAATACAAAGTTGTTTATTTGTAAACAATACTTGTAACCATCACCTGATTCATTCAAAACACTACATCATTGGGGCACATAGCTTAACTTAGATCGAGTCTAAGTCGCTACACGTGAGTCAAAAGTTTACTCCGTGACACTACGCTACTTTAACGCGTTATTTGCGCAAAATCGCAAACGAATAGCCTAACTAGTCCTATGACAAATATTTATATGCCCTAACATGTTTAATAACATTGCATAATCAGTTTAAGTGTCAAAAATTAAGTTACATATGCTTAAATTTAAGTTATTCATGAAAAGGGCATTTTGGTTATTTTCCTAAGGCATATAAACTACCTATCATAACAACTAATTAAACTAAGTGACCATAAGGTATAACCCCGGAAGGTTATTCCTTATACAACTATGGTCACAACTATGTTTGGTCGGATCTTAAAGATCGACCAAACGGGTCGGGTTCGAAAGTCTAAGCGGTTGTCAAGAGCGTTTGACTTACGACCCTATATAAGCACCAAGCTAAAAGTGATGAGTTAAACATGTTAAAACATGTTTAACTCACTTAGAAAACTGATTTGATATCAAAACAAAGGGTTTTATACCCGAAAATAGCTTCGTCGTAAAATGCACATAATCATGCATTTTGACCGAAACTTTGACTCGTCACTTTGACTAATCAACGTGGTAATAAGTAGGTATAATCACAAGGGACTATAACCATCGTGATTACGCTCACGTTGCAAAGTTCAAACAAACTTTGTCTTGAACAATTCATGGTCAACGCTGAAAGTCAAACACTATTTATCTTTCTTGCTTAAAATACATAAACAAGCATGAAAGAACACTCACAAGAGTCCAAGCTTGGAAAATAGAACTAAGAATGCTCAGGTAGGTGGCCTTCAACTAGTGATTGCCTCCACTTAGAGCAGATTAGATTGGAAAGATCAAATGAGCAAGGAACAAGGTTGAAACCCCTTGCTATTTATAGATTTCTTGAATCCATAAGATCATTCCAAGTGTTTCTAGGCTTGATCTTGACCTTACACTTGTTGGACATTGATTGGGGAACTTGATAAACACACAAACCAGCCAACCAAATGAAGAAACCAGGGATTAAAACCAAGACAGCAGCTGAATTAGAAGTTTCTGATTTTTGTGGAGCTGGCAACTGCTTACGGACCGTAAGCTCTGGTCCATACGGTCCGTATGGACCTTGCAGACCAGCCAATTTCACAAGTTGACAGTTTCAGTCCCTGTGCTTGTTTCGTCGCGTTTTGGCACTTCTAACACCCGTCAAGCCCATTTTCAAGATCCATGATGAATTTAAAGTATATTTAACTTTAATTATGCTCAAAAATGTCACGGATGTCGGTTCGTTTGGCCATACAATTACGGTTTTCGATTAATTACGACGGAATCATAACGAACGCGTAAACGACCCAAATTGCGAAACAAATGCTATTTTTGCATTCCTATCACTAAAGTATAATATTCTAGTGATTAAAAAATTTTTTGGATGTCCGGATATGGTCAGAATGCAAGATATTCACGTAAATGCGTACTTTCGCAGTTTTGACGCTTTTAGTCCCTGTGATCAAAAAAGCGTATTTTCGCATACCGAACCCCTCAAAACTTATTTCTAAGCTATGTAAAGGATATTTAGGGTATGTTTAGCTTATGATCATCTTCCAGAGTATACATTGCTATACGATTTGGCAGACTTTTGCAGTTTGACGCAAATAGTCCCTGTAATCGTATAAACTTGTTTTTGACACACCAAACCCTTCAAAACTTATTTCTAAGTTATGTAAAGGTTATTTAAGGTATTTTAAGAATATGTCACTATTCTGGAGTGTTTGTCGCATTAAACTAATTACGTTTACATAACAGTCTGCGTATAACTTTCTAGAAAATGATTAAGAGCTCGAAATCGAACAAAAATTGATATGTGCAAAAGTCACATGTATTTGTACAAATCCCAATAATGAAACACAAGATTTCATTGGATTGGTATTTGTATGATGGTTGTAGAGGCACAGATGTCACAGTCTCCCCTACTTTAGGAAATTTCATCCTGAAATTTATTCGTAGGAGTCTGTCTGTATGGTTGTGTTTTAAGAATTGTCTTGCATGGAATCTATGGTGTTATCTATTTGTATAGACTAACCCATCAAGGATCTCCACGTCAGACATAACTTTGTCATTCCCCAATGGATGCTTCCTCAGATAATATAGGAAGTGGGAATGGGTTGTTATACTTATGATGTTCATCCCCTAATGGATACTCCCTTGATTAAAGCAGGAAGTGGGAATGAGAGATTTGCCAAATCAACCAATAGTTCTGTGAATATCCTTTAAGAGTCTAACTATTAAAATAGAAAGATCTTGTAAGGATTTGGCCCTTTGTTTCAGTGTCTTGTAAAGCATTCTTAGAAATGCAATCACGGATTCAAAAGAAGTACTTTAAGTTCCCCTTTAAGAATCTAATTATTAAGGAAGATTCTACAAGGACTTGTATTTCATTTCTTCAATGGATTCTTCGTCAGAAGTGGAAATGAAAGATGAATAGGTAATTCATTTCCAATGGATATTTCTTCAAAAGCGGAAATGAATGGAAAATTCATTTTCTCCAATTGATACTTTTATCAGAAACGGAAATGAAGGAATGTATAAGTTGTTCATTTCTCAATGGTTATTTCTTCAGAAGCGAAAATGAACGGATAATTCATTTTCCTCAATGGATACTTCGTCAGAAGTAGAAATGAAGAATTGTTGAATAAGAGTATTCATTTCCCTGATGGATATTTCTTCGGAAGCGAAAATGAATGAATAATTCATTTTCCTCAGTGGGTACTTCGTCAGAAGTGGAAATAAAGAATTATTGTAAAGAGTATTCATTTCCCCGATGGATATTTCTTCAGAAGCGAAAATGAATGGATAATTCATTTTTCTTAGTGGATACTTCGTCAGATGTGGAAATGAAGGATTATTGTAAATAATATTCATTTCCCCGATGGATATTTCTTCAGAAGCGAAAATGAATGGATAATTCATTTTCCTTAGTGGATACTTCGTCAGAAGTGGAAATGAAAGAATTATTTTAAAGAATATTCATTTCCCCGATGGATATTTCTTCAAAAGCGAAAATGAATGGATAATTCATTTTCATTAGTGGATCCTTCGTCAGAAGTGGAAATGAAAGAATTATCGTAAAGAGTATTCATTTTCCCGATGGATATTTCTTCAGAAGCGAAAATGAATGGATAATTCATTTTCCTCAGTGGATACTTCGTCAGAAGTGGAAATGAAGGATTATTGTAAAGAATATTCATTTCCCCGATGGATATTTCTTCAGAAGCGAAAATGAATGGATATTTCATTTTTCTTAGTGGATACTTCATCAGAAGTGGAAATGAAAGAATCGATACAGGACTATTCATTCCCTCAGTGGATATTTCTTTAGAAGCGAAAATGAATGAACAATTCATTTTACTCAGTGGATACTTCACCAGAAACGGAATGAATTTATTCATTTTCCTCAGTGGATATTTCTTTAGAAGCGAAAATGAACGGATAGTTCATGTTCCTCAGTGGATACTTCATCGGAAACGAAAATGAAAAAATTGATACAGAATTATTCATTCCCTCAGTGGATATTTCTTTAGAAGCGAAAATGAATGGACAATTCATTTTCCTCAGTGGATACTTCACCAGAAACGGAATGAATTTATTCATTTTCCTCAGTGGATATTTCCTTAGAAGCGAAAATGAACGGATAGTTCATGTTCCTCAGTGGATACTTCATCGGAAACGAAATTGACAAAATTGATACAGAATTATTCATTCCCTCAGTAGATATTTCTTTAGAAGGGAAAATGAATGGATAATTCATTTTCCTCAGTGGATACTTCACAAAAAACGGAATGAATTTATTCATTTTCCTCAGTGGATATTTCTTCAGAAGCAAAAATGATCGGATAGTTCATGTTCCACAGTGGATACTTCATCGGAAATGAAAATGAATATGGTTCTCGAATAGATTATTCACTTCCCAGTGGATATTTCTTTCAGAAGCGAAAAATGAGTAGCTAGTTCATTTTTCTTCAGTGGATACTTCATCAGAAACGGAAATGAATATAAATAACTTTTGTTTCTTGTTTAACTTAACACATGACAAAACTTGCTGTGGTTTCTGTGCACCGAATTCCATAATTATGTATGCATCCATAATTTTGTAATTCCTTGCACAGTACGCACAGTTTATTTTATAATGTGTAGGGAATAGAATCAATCGAACAACCTTGTGATAACTTTGACTAGATTGCCATAAAGATTCTTTAATTAGGTCAACACATAGACACGTAAGCACATAATCACATAGTCACACAATTTTTCAACTTGGTTATCAATTTGTTATCACTTGGTTATTAATTTGTCGTCGATTTGTACACATGCATTTAAAGTACACCAGGAATCCAATCAATGGACTTCAATTAGTACTTTAAACATCCTTAAGAATCCATCTATAACGATAGGAAGATCTTATAAGGATTCGGTTTTGTCCGTATTGAATTGTAACATACGTATTAAAGCATACAAAGAATCCAATTAAGGACTTTGATTTTGCGCTTTAAACATCCACAAGAATCTAACTATGAAGATAGGAAGATCCTATAAGGATTCTGTTTTGTCCTGATTGAATCGTGACGTACGCATTAAAGCACACAAAGAATCCAATTAAGGACTTTGATTTTACGCTATAAACATCCACAAAGATCTAGCTATGAAGATAGGAAGATCCTATAAGGATTTGGAATTCATGTAGCGAGAAATTGTTTCGAAACCTTGTACTAGGTATGGAAAGTCAACATACGAAGTGAAGTGTTCATGAAATCAAGGTGCTAGATATGCTAAGTCAACATATGAAGCAAATAGGATCCTGAAAATCAATGTGCTAGGCATGTTAAGTCAACATATGAAGCAGAATGTCCTTGGAAATCGTGTACTACTTATGCTCAGTCAACATACGAGCAGAGTGTTCTTGAAAAATCTATGCATGAGATCTTTGAAAGTATGTTTCTGAAACCTTATGTAATGTTTTTGAAATCATGTAATAGGTATACTAGGTAAATATGTTTATAAAATGTTTTAAAACCGTGTGAGATGATTTTGAGATCATGTATGAAGTTTTCAAAAGCATAGATAATGTTTTTGAAATCATGCACTTGGTATATTAGGTAAATATACCATGTTCAAATGTTTTTAAACCATATGAAATGTTTTTAAAATCATGAATGATGTTTTGAAATCATGTACTATGTTATGAAAACCAAAATGTAATGATATGTACATAGAAATATCGCATAAAACCAATTAAGGACTTATGAAAAAGTACCCTTAAATATCCAGGCAAGGATTTAAAGTGGTACTATGAATATTTGTCCAGAGTTTGTAACTTATACCTTGTACTTTGTTTCTTATAGAAGAAACGAGTACTTAGGATTTGTGTGGAGATCGCGAGCGATCACAAAAAATGGAAGAACTACGAGAGTAGTTTGTCTTGCAAGGAACACAGTTCCTTGGTGTCGGATCGTAGGGGCATGTTATTCATACATGTAATCATATTTGCTTTTGTAAATAAAATGAAAATGACTAAATTTATTTATAGCACAACCAAAGTGTTTCAAGATCCTTAGAAAGGAAACAGAAAACATAAAAGTTCAAGTGTTTATCCAGACTTCAGCACAAGCCTTGATATTACCAGCGTTAATCTTGTGCCCATTCGTTGAGTCGTCATTTGCCATCCAAGTCAATTGAAGTGGTTAGGATAACCACAATTGAAGCAGGTTCCATATGGATAATTAGGACAAACATGTATCGCATGAGGAGTCGCGATAAATTGAGTAGGAACTGCCATAGCTTTGTTTGGCATAACGGCAAATCGACAGACATTTGTTGTGTGACCAAAACGTCCACAGTTTGAACATTTTTGGCATTGGGCATTCGCATAGTGATGACGGTTACATCGATAGCACAAAGGAGCTTTTCCTCTGTATGGCTTCTTAGCTGGTGGTGTTGCTACCTGGCTAGGTCCCATTTGGTTAAGCGGGATTGGGGCAATCGCTGTAAGGTTCCTTGAAGCTTTACGCTTCTTTGATTTTCTTGAAGGCTTGGCTTTTGTCTTCTTAGGTGCCTCTTGAGTAGTTTCATCATTGAGATGAGACATGGCGACAGCTAACTCAATGGCCCCATGGATTACTATGCTTAGTTGTTGAGCGATAGTAGCAGCCAGTTCAGACTTTTGAGTGTCGTTGTGATGAGGAGGCATTCTAAGGATAGTGGGAAATATGAGAGAAAACAAGTGAGATTTTATCGGATAATCAAAACAGAATGTTTAAATATATCGACAAAGCATAAGGATTGTGATAATTTGTTCGTTACCTAAAGCAAATAAACGACACGGTGACTAATCAAAGTAAGTGGGTCATAATAATGTATCGCGAAGACATGCTTTAGCCTATAAGTGGATACTCACCCCAAGAGTTCCCAGGTAAGAGTGACTGGTCTGATTATGTGGATTTGTACGAACACTCTAGCCTTAGACCGAAAACTCGGGATACAGGCACCCACCCTTCCAGATTGCACGTGTTCACATTATAAGACCCAAACTTTGACGAGATTTTGAAAATTTTTGAAGGCGTAAGCCTTAATAAAATCATCTAAGAAGAGATGACTGGTTTTCAAAACGGATTTGTAATTTGTGTTCTCGTTATGGTTGTCACCTAAAGATAGGCAACGGTATTGTTTTAAGACTAAACACAAGATTACTTGTGTTAGGGTCCTAGGAAGGTTATAGTCTAGGTCAAAGCATTACTAATAACCTAATTCCCTATAACCATGAGCTCTGATACCAACTCTTCTGTCACACCCCGACCGCGTAAAACAACAAATCGCGGCAGAAACATCGGGGAGTGTCGTAACGATATCATTGTTTCACAACACATGGTAATTGAAGTTATGTTTATTGAATTAAGTTTATTACATTGTTTTGATATAAACCAAGTAATTTCAACAATTATCTTTTAAGTTTTAAGTCACTAAAGCCCGCGTCCATCCTATGTGTAGCAAGCAATCAACAATCATCACATAGAAGAACCTGAAACATATGTGAAAACAGTCAGCATAAAAATGCCTGCGAGTACATAGGTTTTATTTGTCAAATTCATGGCTTTGAATCCATATTGCAATACCTCATCCAACTACGAGAGTTATCGAGTATGTACCTTGAAACCAAAAAGTGTTTGATATTGCAATATGTTTTATCACCTTTACGGGATGATACAAGTAAAGCAAAACCACTGCAGCCATGAATCTTGACTAAAACATTTGTTTTTCTAAAACCAAGTAGTAAATCGTCTTGTATGAAAACTCGTATAGTTTATATCTTTAAGTAAACCTCGTTGAGTGTCATCGTTTGAAAACATTTGACCACGTGATCTAGATAACGCTATGACATGTAATGTGATAAAAACAATTATATATAGGAAGTACCAGTGGTGTATCCACCATGCTTTTATCACATTACACCCGTATCGTTATCTAATCACTTACCATAAACCAATCGTCCAAAATCGTTCAAATCGTTCCTATCATTCAATCGTTCAAATCATTCCAATCGTTCAAATAGTTCAAATCGTTCCAATCATTCAAATAGTTCAAATCGTTCCAATCGTTCAAATAGTTCAAATCGTTCAAATTGTTTGTGTTTTAATTGTGAAAACTAACTTTTGGTCGTTCTTTAAAGAATACATTCAAACCTGTGTGACTCGATATACCACCCATGGGGTATCTTTAACTAGGCCCTGAAAGACCTCTTTAACAAGACTAACAAACCATCACATGAATTGTTAATCAGAAAAACAGTTTCTGTCGTTACCCACATTACCCACCAAAGGGATAGTCCGATAACGGGATTTGTCAGATATGGTACCATAACATACTACTGATCGGCTTGATCATAGTTAATGAATGTCATTCGGATTTCTTTCGAATAACGCCCCAACAAGTTCGTTCACATTATGGAAATCATCATGTTTTATATAAACCATAGCATTTGTTCATGAAACTTGAAAAGCATTTAGCACATATGAATCACCCCAAAACAATTGAAAACGTAAAAGAGGGGACTATGTACTCACTTGAGGTTGTGAGGTATCCTTGATTAAGTGAACTATACAAGCTCGAACAATCAAGGAATCAAGTGGCGCCTAGTATGGAATCACTATGTTAATAATCGAGGCCTAAATCGGGAGATAGGATAGAATGAGGTCTTGTAAACCAAATGAACATTGGAACTCATATGATATGGTTTAACAAAGCCTACATTCTGATTTGGAACCTATCTTAAGTGCTTACGACCCGTTAAGGTAGTCTACGCTACTTTAACGTGTCATTTGCGCAAAAGCGCAAACGAATAGCCTAAGTAGTCCTATGACAAGTATTTATACACCCTAACATGTTTAATAGCATTTCATAATCAGTTTAAGTGTCAAAAATTAAGTTACATATGCTTAAATTCAAATTATGCATGAAAAGGGCATTTTGGTCATTTTCCTAAGGCATATAAACTACCTATCATAACAACTAATTAAACTAAGTGACCATAAGGTATAACCTCGGAAGGTTATTCCCTATACAACTATGGTCACAACTATGTTAGGTCGGATCCTAAAGATCGACCAAACGGGTCGGGTTCGAAAGTCTAAGCGGTTGTCAAGACCGCTTGACTTACGACCCTATATAAGCACTAAGCTAAAAGTGACGAGTTAAACATGTTAAAACATGTTTAACTAAGTTAGAAAACTGATTTGATATCAAGACAAAGGGTTTTGATACCCGAAAATAGCTTCTTTGTAAAATGCACATAATCGTGCATTTTGACCGAAACTTTGACTCGTCACTTCGACTAATCAACGTGGTAATCAGTAGGTATAATCACAAGGGACTATAACCATCGTGATTACGCTCATGTTGCAAAGTTTAAACGAACTTTGTCTTGAACAATTCATGGTCAAAGTTGAAAATCAAACGCTGTTTGACTTTCTTGCTTAAAATACATAACCAAGCATAAAAGAACACTTACAAGAGTCCAAGCTTGGAAAATAGAACTAAGAATGCTCAGGTAGGTGGCCTTCAACTAGTGATTGCCTCCACTTAGAGCAAATTAGATTGGAAAGATCAAATGAGCAAGGAACAGGGTTGAAACCCCTTGCTATTTATAGATTTCTTGAATCTATAAGATCATTCCAAGTGTTTCTAGGCTTGATCTTGACCTTACACTTGTTGGACATTGATTGGGAACTTGATAAACACACAAACCAGCCCACCAAATGAAGAAACCAGTGATTAAAACCAAGACGTCAACTGAATTAGAAGTTTCTGATTTTTGTGGAGCTGGCAACTGCTTACAGATCATAAGCTCCAGTCTATACGGTCCGTATGGACCTTGCAGACCAGCCAGTTTCACAAGTTGACAGTTTCAGTCCTTGTGCTTGTTTCATCGCGTTTTGGCACTTCTAACACCCGTCAAGCCCATTTTAAAGCTCCATGATGAAGTTAAAGTATATGTAACTTGAATTATGCTAAAAAATGTCACGGATGTCGGTTCTTTTGGCCGTACGGTTACGGTTTTCGATTAATTACGACGGAGTCGTAACGAACGCGTAAACGACCCAAATTGCGAAACGAATGGTATTTTTTCATTCCTATCGCTAAAATATAATATTCTGGTGATTAAAAATTTTTTTGGATGTCCGGATATGGTCAGAATGCAAGATATGCACGTAAATGCATACTTTCACAGTTTTGACGCTTTTAGTCCCTGTGATCAAATAAGCGTATTTTCGCATACCGAACCCCTCAAAACTTAGTTCTAAGCTATGTAAAGGATATTTAGGGTATGTATAGCTTATGATCATGTTCCGGAGTATACGTTGCTATACGATTAGGCAGACTTTTGTAGTTTGACGCAAATAGTCCCTGTAAACGAATAAACTTGTTTTTGACACACCAAACCCTTCAAAACTTATTTATAAGTTATGTAAAGGTTATTTAAGGTATGTTAAGAATATGTCACTATTCTGGAGTGTTTTTCGCGTTAAACTGATTACGTTTATGTAACAGTCTGTGTATAACCTGTGCTTGTTTCGTCGCGTTTTGGCACTTCAAACACCCGTCAAGCCCTTTTTAAAGCTCCATGATGAAGTTAAAGTATATGTAACTTGAATTATGCTAAAAAATGTCATGTATTTCGGTTCTTTTGGCCGTACGGTTACGGTTTTCGATTAATTACGACGGAATCGTAACGAACGCGTAAACGACCCAAATTGCGAAACGAATGGTATTTTTGCATTCCTATCACTAAAATATAATATTCTAGTGATTAAAATTTTTTTTGGATGTCCGGATATGGTCAGAATGCAAGATATGCACGTAAATGCATACTTTCGCAGTTTTGACGATTTTAGTCCCTGTGATCAAATAAGCGTATTTTCGCATACCGAACCCATCAATACTTAGTTCTAAGCTATGTAAAGGATATTTAGGGTACGTCTAGCTTATGATCATGTTCTAGAGTGTACGTTGCTATACGATTAGGCAGACTTTTGCAGTTTGACGCAAATAGTCCCTGTAATCGAATAAACTTGTTTTTGACACACCAAACCCTTCAAAACTTATTTATAAGTTATGTAAAGGTTATTTAAGGTATGTTAAGAATATGTCACTATTCTGGAGTGTTTTTTGCGTTAAACTGATTACGTTTATGTAACAGTCTGCGTATAACTTTCCAGAAAGTGATTAAGAGCTCGAAATCGAACAAGAATTTATATGTGCAAAAGTCACATGTATTTGTACAAATCCCAAGAATGAAACACAAGATTCCATTGGATTCATATTTGTATGATGGTTGTATTGGCACAGATGTCACAGCGAGCTCGCGCATTCGGTGGTATCAGAGTTTATTTTTTTGGCAACGGAATTTACATCAGGACCGTAGTTAGGAAATAGTTTATCAGAGAAAAACACCACATGTTTATATTAATAAATACATGGGAAAAACCCAAGCTTCCACTACGATCTTATTCATAAGGATAAACCCTAATTTATTTAAATAAAACTTCTTCTTTATTTAGCTAACTTTTATAGCCACTTTTCCAAGCCTTCAGTGCTCTCCAGCTGGCTTCTATTTGGCTTTCACATTTTGTTACCTGAAACGCGTTTAAAACATTTTTTTCAGTGGGAAATACTGGTGAGTGAATCCCAGTTTAATCAAAACAAGTTTTATCATTTTATAGCATTAAGGGCAACCCGCAATTACATTTGTTTACATCTACTTTAATTACCACCCACGGTACTGTCAATCTTGACTTGTGGTCATGCTACTACTCACAGTGTAGTAACAAGTAATGTATACAAAACCCCAACATACCGACGATAATTGTAGATTTACAAATACTTAATCACTGTTAAATATAATTCAAAACAATTGAGGTTTTATAAAAATAGTTTACAAAAAGAGGAATTACTCACATTGCTATTTTAGGTATTTCTTGGTGACTTCCTGGTTATAATCTATTAATTTAAACAATGCACATATGTTAGTATAATAACCCAATTTACATTAGCTATACCCCCCTCCCGAGACAAAACTCCAACGACGGAGTCAGGCAAAGCCTCGACATACGTTACGGAGCACTAGATCAATCGGGCAGAGTAACTAATACGTAACTGGGGGTTATAATACTTACATCGAGGCAAAGCTTCGCTATTTAGTGGGTATTATGCCAGGGAATTATAATTACTATTCAGAAAGTTGAGAGGATTTTCGAGAAATGAACGACTGCAAACTGAAGCCGTTCTCATCTAGGGCTGATCAGGGACTCCCTCGCGCCTCGCGAGAGAAACAAGGGGGCCTTCGCGCCCCACGAGGTCTTTTAGAGTAGGCCCTAGGGTTGCTGAGTTGACCTATAGCCATGACACGACTGGGACACGTGTCAGCCTAGGGTTGCGCCTAGTGTCAAGGAGGTCGTGGCCCGCGACTGAGGTAGCCAAGGGGGTCGCGCCCCGCGAGCGCCCCATAAATCTTGTTTTTATTTAATTTTTATGAAATAAAGGTATTTCGGGGCCGTTTTTCGTATACGAGGTGTATTTTAGGACATGTAGGGGTGTTTTAAAAATTTTAGGAGAGTTGTTATATCCTCCCCACCTTGTTTTAGAACTCATCCTCGAGGTCTACTGGAACAAGAGTGGATATTTCCTTTGCATTTCAGCTTCTAGCTCCCATGTGTATTCTGGTCCTCTCTTGGAATCCCATTTCACTTTGACCAGAACTAATCTTTTGTGCTTGAGATTCTTGATCTTTCTGTCTTCAATCTGTAGGGGTTTCTCTACAAACTTAAGTTTCTCATTTACCTCTATATCCTTAAGAGGTACCACTAATGATTCATCAGCTAAGCATTTCTTGAGATTACATATATGAAATACATCATGTATTCCTGTCATTTCATCTGGCAGTTGTAGCTGGTAAGCTACGGGTCCTATTCTTCTAATAATCTCAAAAGGTCCAACGTACCTGGGACTTAATTTTCCCCTCTTGATGAATCTAACTACTCCTTTCCATAGAGAAACTTTTAATAACACTTTATCTCCTACTTGGAATTCCAACGGTTTTCGCCTGTTATCAGCATAACTCTTTTGATGATCGCGTCTGTTGTCTGTTGTTTCTTGTACTATCTCTGGTCCACACATTTGCTTTTCTCCAATTTCTGCCCAACAGACTGGAGTTCGGCACTTTCGTCCATAAAGTGCTTCAAACGGTGCAACATTGATACTGGTATGATAGCTGTTATTGTAGGAAAATTCTATTAATGGAAAATGATCATCCCAATTTCCTTTGAAATCAATTACACAAGCTCTAAGCATATCTTCCATAGTCTGAATGGTCCTTTCGCTTTGTCCATCCATTTGAGGATGATAACCTGTGCTTAGATTTAACTTGGTTCCCATTGCTTTTTGGAAACTAGTCAAAAAAATGAGAAGTAAAACGGCTATCTCTATCCGACACAATAGATAAAGGAATTCCATATAATGAAACTATTTCATTTACATATAACTTGGCTAGTTGTTCCATACTAAAAGTTTCCTTCATCGGTAAGAAATGAGTGGACTTGGTTAATCTGTCTATAATCACCTGGATTGTATCATTACCTTTTCGTGTATTGGGTAATTTGGTAACAAAATCCACTGTTATCAATTCGCATTTCCATATTGGCATTTCTAGTTGCTGCAACAAACCTGAGGGTTTTTGGTGTTCGGCTTTAACTTGTGAACAGGTTAGACACTTGGCCACATAGGCTGCTATATCCTTTTTCATTCCTATCTACCAGAATTTTTTTCTTAAATCTTGATTCATCTTATCACTTCCAGGATGTATCGTATACTTAGACTTATGGGCTTCTTCTAAAATTCGGTGGCGTAGGTTTCCTTGTTTAGGTATCTAAATTCTTTTCTTATGAAATCTCTAAATTCCATCTATTCCTTGTTCAAATTCCTTAATCATTCCTTTTAATTTCTCAGTATCATCCTTGATTACTTATTCTTGTACTTCTCTAATTTGATCATTTAAATCTATATGCAGATTTAATTTGAGAGAATGTACTCGACTTGGCTTTTCATGATACTTTCGACTTAAAGCATCAGCTACTACATTAGCCTTTCCTACATGGTACTGGATATTACAATCATAGTCACTAAGTATTTCCATCCAGCGTCTCTGTCTCATATTTAACTCGTTTTGCCCGAAAACATATCTTAAACTCTTATGATCGGTGAAAATGGTAAACTTACTACCGTAAATATAGTGTCTCCAAATTTTAAGGGCAAAAATTATGGCTCCTAACTCTAAATCATGGGTTGTATAATTATCTTCATGATTCTTAAGCTGTCTAGAGACATAGGCTATAACCTTTTGACGTTGCATCAACACACATCCATAACCTAACTTAGAAGCATCACAATAAACTACAAAGTCTTCATTTCCTTCTGGTAATGCTAGTATGGGTGCGTTGGTTAATCTTTGTTTAAGGATTCTAAAGGCTTCTTCCTGTTTTGGTTCCCATTCAAACTTAACTGATTTACAGGTCAGTTTTGTTAATGGAATGGCTATTCTAGAGAAATCTCGGATAAATCGTCTATAATAACCTGCCAGTCCAAGAAAACTTATTACCTCCGTTGGAGATTCAGGGACTTCCATTTAGTAATCGCCTCGACTTTTGTGGGATCCACATGGATTCCTTCATGGTTGACTAAATGTCCAAGGAATTGTACTTCTTATAACCAAAATTCACATTTTGAAAATTTAGCATAAAGATTTTCCTTTCTCAATAAGGTAAGGATTGCATGCAGATGCGCTGCATGTTCCTCTTTACTTTTAGAGTAAATGAGAATATCATCTATAAAGACAATTATGAATTTATCCAGGTATGGTTTACATATCCTGTTCATCATGTCTATAAATGCAGCTGGGGCATTGATTAAACCAAATGACATGACTGTAAATTCATAATGACCATACCTTGTTCTGAAAGCGGTTTTAGGAATGTCCTCTTCCTGTACTTTCAATTGATGATATCCCGAGCGTAAATCGATTTTAGAAAAGAATCGAGCTCCTTGCAATTGATCAAAAAGATCATCAATTCTCGGTAATGGGTACCAATTTTTAATCGTGACTTTGTTCAATTCTCGGTAATCAATGAACATACGCATCGATCCATCCTTCTTCTTGACAAACAAGATTGGTGCTCTCCATGCCGATGAACTAGGTTGTATGAAACCTTTCTCCAAAAGTTTGTCCAACTGTTTCTTCAGTTCTTGCATTTCTGGTGGTGCCAAACGGTAAGGTGCCTTGGCAATCGGAATTCATATACACTAGTGACCCTTTTCTTGCATAACTGGATGACTTTATCACAGAGATGAATTTTGTAGATCTAGTTGGCTTATCTCCTTTAATTATGATATTTTCACCCTTTGGTGAATTTACTTGTATTGACTTTTGATCACATAGAATACTGGATTTATTAATTACTAACTAATCCATTTCTAATACAATATCAAATCCAGCCAGATTCATTGGATAAAGGTTAGCAGTAAAATCATGATTTAAAATTTCTATTCTTGCTCCTTGCAAGATTTCAGAAATCTTAATGGATTCTCCATTTACCGTTTCTACCACACATTCTTGTTGAAGTTTAGTTAATCGTTGATTAAGAATTTTGCAAAATGAAGTATTAATAAAACTTTGGTTCGCACCAGAGTCAAATAATACATTAACAAAAATATCATTAACTAAAAACGTACCGGTAATCACATCCGGAATCATCTTAGCTTCTTCTGCAGTTAGAACAAAAATGCTTGCATTCTTAGTAGTCTTGTTGTTCATGGCTGGAGCTAGTTTCAGACAGTTTAGTTTGATATACCCCTTTTCCACAATTGAAGCATATTCCATTACTGGGTTTCTTCCTGCAGTTTTCTTCCTTATGTCCTGGTATTTTGCAGAAGTCACAGTATGTGGAACATCTTCCCGAATGTTTCTTCTTGCAAGACTTACAGTAAGGTGCAGATGTAGAACCTATACTTTTCCCACGATAGTTATTTCCATAACGAAATTCTTGGGTAAGTATCTGAGCTAGGTTCTTTCTCTGATTTTCTTCTTGCGTACGTACCAATTCATCAGTCAAGGTATTAGCTAATTCTACAGCTTCTTTTATGGTTTGTGGTCTAGCTACCTTGACTACATGTCTAATCTCGCTGATTAATCCCCAAATGTAACGTGAGATTAATACTGGTTCTGGTGAAGCTAAGGTTGGCACTATTCTAGCATATTCGAAAAATATGGTAGTGTAACCTTTACAGTCTATTCCAGTTATTCTAAGGTTTAAGAACTTATTAGCAATTTGTTTTTTTTCATTGGGAGGACAAAATTTTCTTTCAACCATGGTCTTAAACTCAGTCCATTCCATATTATAAATTATGTCACTTCCCTTAGACTGGAGAATAGTATTCCACCATTCTAAGGCTGCATTCTTAAAAATATTGGAAGCAAACATGATTTTATCTTCTTCTGCACACTTGCTTATTTTTAAGACGACCTCTGTCTTTTCTATCCAGCGTAGAGCTACAATGGCTCCTTCATTGCCAGAGAATTCTATTTGTTTGCAAGACCAGAATTCTTTATAAGAACAACCATATGACATGGTTCTTCTTCTTTTTTGGAATAGGCAATTGAAGTAGTGGTCCATTGTTTATGCTATGACTGGGTTCAGTAGGTGGTCGCTTACTTCCACTATTACTTTTATTATTTTCCGCTTCTTTAACAATCTTGATAATATATGGCATAGCGTCTATAATCCCTTGTGCCACTATATGTTGGATGGCACTGTTATCTATTTGATTATCATTATTCTGGTTTTCCTGATTCACTTTGTTGTCCATCTGGATTATAAACATTTACCATGTATTAATATCACAGGATAAAATTTAATGCTAACAATTACACAAACAACACATTGGTCATAACCGTCGAGCATTGCGACATTCTACTCTTTTTCATATATATATATGCATCTATTACTAGTTGCAACTGGAATTTTAAATATACTACTAGTTATACATCAATAGGTATTAGATTATCTATTTTAGTTTAGTTTTTTTTTTCTACTACACACGTTTATATATATATATATATATATATATATATATATATATATAAACGGGATCAGGAGAAAACGCTCAAAAGTGTGAGAATGGTGAGAACGCTTCCTGGCCGAACACGTGTCACGCCGCTCAGAGAAGGGCGGAGGGGCTTTTTTGTCCTTTCATATTTCTTTTTTTTTAACGCATGTCACTTCATCTTTCCATTTTTTGGCGTTTAATAAATACGCGGTTTTTTTTATTGTTTTTAGATCAGAATCATAGTAAATATTTTGGCGTTTTAAGTATTGTTTTGGCGTTTTTATTGTTTTTTAGATAAGGATGTTGGCCTTTAATGTAAAAAACATCAGTAATTTTTATGATTTTATTATATCAAGTGTTTTGCCATGTAGGATACAGGCCTATAATGTGACAGGCAATTATGACGTTTTGAAAAGAAAAATAAATTACAATTTTCCATGTAGTGGCATTAATATAACTATAATGTTTGGCAATAATGATACCGTCTCTTTATTTTACTGTTTCTTTCAATTTTCATCTGTCAATTATTGTTGATTTTTCCAGTAATACTTTGTTTGCGTTTTTTGGCGTTTTATATAGCAACATCGTGCTTTGCTAGCATTCGTTCTCACAGTTTTTCACACTATCAGGCGTTTTGGTGTTTGTAGTTTTTGGCGTTTTATACTCAATTTTTTTTAAAATGGTAGAGAATTAGATGATAAACAACAAAGAATTAGATAATAAACAATAGAAAATGAAAAAATAAAATAAAAATTATAATCTAATTTCTCATCCAAATCTTCACTGTCATCAGCCTCTTCTACTTTAACCTTTTTGGCGTTTTGAACCTGTTTTTGAATACCTTATGTAGATCCTTATTTTCCTACAGAACGCCCGTCTTTAGAAGATGCTTATTTTTTGTGGCATCCTTTATGGTGGGTGGATATATACTTGTTTGATGACATGTTGAAGACCAACGCCTGCTCTAATGTATTGATCCCTTCATGACATCAATATATCCATCAAGAACAAAGTGACATGATGTCATATCAGTGTCATCAGTCTCTTTATCTTGAATATTTGTCCATCTCATTCAGCAAAAGATTATAGAGATACCCAACTCAGAGAAGAATCTATTCAGTGAAACTTCATTCGGATCAATACTCAATATAGCAGAATCGAGGTTCTGCATCTATGGCTTTTTTAACTATTATTTTTGGCATTTTTAAAGTGAATGGTTTCTAGGAAATATGGCGTTTGTTTTCTAGTTTTGTGTCTGTTGATTGTGCGGAGACGTCTCTCTTATAGGATGTTTTTGGCGTGTAGTTTAGGCGAGATTTTATTTATAATAAATGATATTAATAAAGTAGCCGTCTTTTCAGTTAATGTGTATTTTTACTTTTTTTTGTTTAGCTTTTTATGAGTTTTTAGGGTCATAGACTTTCCATCTCCCAAGTTTGGCGTTTTTGAATGGGTTTAAGTAGTTTTTGGCCTTTTTTTCCATTTTTAGCTTTTATTAATTAATTATTCTGCAAACTACTTTCATTATAGTTTGGGAGTTTTTGGCCTTTTTGGCGTTTTTACTCCATTTATGGCGTTTCATATACATTATGAGTGTTTGGCGTTTTATTAATATAATGTATTTTTTTATTCTAAGTTGAAAAATACATAACAAACAACAGAAAAAGAAAATTAAAAAATAAAAATAAAAACAATTCATCTTCCAAATCTTCACTGTCATCAGTCTCTTTCTTCTTTGAATCATGTTCGCTGATGGTTTGGCTTAGCCATGCTTGTGTTTTTGTGGTCGTTTGGAACGACAAAATGACATAAGTTTTTTTTTTAATATGTATCTTCAAACAACTCATCAGTGTCATTCGTCTTTTCATGCCATTATAATATTCATCAAGAACAAAACACAGAAAATTACATAAGTCTGACCTCAGCATGTTTTTGTTTATGATTTGTCCATCTCATGCAGCAAAATGTTATTTGAGTCACAGCACCTCAGGGAAGAATGCATTATCCAAAACTTTGGCGTAGAACAATATTTGAATATACAAGAAACGATATTTGGCATTTTTGGTGTTTTACTGAGGAAATAATGTATCTGAAAGAACCTTCGATTTTTTTGGAATCTTTGATGTTTGAGTGTTTTGGTGTTTTCTAAGATGAATGGTATATAGTAGAAAATATGGCGTTTTTTGAGTAGTTGTGTTTGATGTTTTGGGGATTTTGACGTTTTTAAGATGAATGGTATATAGTAGAAAATATGGCGTTTCAGGTTCTGGGGGGTGTGTTTTTATGTCTGGGATGTTTTTGTTTAGAGTAAAATGCACGGATAGTCCCTGTGGTTTTGCAAAGTTTCAGCTATAGTCCCCAGCTTTTGGAAATTACACTCATAGTCCCTGTGGTTTAACCAGTTGTTACTCGGATGGTCCCTAGTGTGGATGGGGGTTAGTTTTCTCAGTTAATTGGATGTGAAATTACCAAACTACCCTTCTCATTAAAATAACAAATTCTAAGAGGCCCCACCATCCAACCCCACCCCACCCCACCCCAACCCCATCACTACCAATGTTGCATTTACATATTTCCAGGCCAAAGTGTGTTCCATCTTGCATACAGTCGATCCCTTTTCTGGAGTTTTCTGATATTTTCCTACCTCCCCAAACCCTGCAACTACATCGCCACCCACATCCACCGTAACCACCACCTGCAACCACCTTCATTAAATCCAGCCGCATTCCCTTACCATAAACGATAAGCCATATTAAAGCCCAGAACCGTTTTTTTCAAAACCCAATCGGGAAAATAGTTTTTCCAGCGAAACTCCAGCAAATTAGAAAAAGTAAACAGTGAAACTCCAAATCGAAAATTAATGGTTAATTTCTGAATCCCTTTAACGTATGCAAAGAATCGAATATAAAAATCCTTGTTCAAAATCGAAATCACAGTTTTCGTTATCCCCTGTTCGAACTCAATCGTTTTTGTGAAAAAACAAAATCAATTTTTGAAATACGTTAGACTTCAGATCCGAAAATAAACAAACAAAGTTTTGAACAATTTCGAACAACAGTTTAAGAACATCAGATTGCAGTTTTTCTCAAATTTAGTTAGGATCAAATTTTTTCAAACCATGACTCGATCACTTAATTCGATTAAACAAGACTGAAATAAACGATTTTTAAAGGAACGGAGTTAGAGATAGAACCCTTAGTGAGTTGGTGCCGTGGAGAGCTCCGGCTTCTTTATCGAGGAGGCAGACATCAGAACCAGCAACCGGCGCCAGTTGAGCTATGCCGGAGCCTATCTGGCCGGCGCCGATCACTCCGACAACCTTGAATTCCGCCGTACAGTCAATGTTGAATACCGATTTTATCACTTAGCACACGATTGTCTATTTATTTTTGGAAGATGGCGTTAAAGTCACCGATTAGTTAGGAATTGTACACTAGAACTTAAGGGGGTGGTGGGCTGAAGGTGACGGTAGAGGTGGTGGTTGTGGGTTTAAGGTGGAGGTGATGATAGATTTTAGAGAGTGGGGAAGAAGATGAGGGGGCCACCAATCTTTATATCTTTCTTAGTTTTTTTAATTAGTTAGGGGTAGTTTAGTCATTTCGCAGACATTTAACAAAGAAAACTAACCCCCATCCACACTAGGGACCATCCGAGTAACAACTGGTCAAACCACAGGGACTATGAGTGTAATTTCCAAAAGCTGGGGACTATAGCTGAAACTTTGCAAAACCACAGGGACTATCCGTGCATTTTACTCTTTTGTTTATATAGCGATGTGTTTTGGTCTGTAATGGCGTTTTATTCATCAGTATGGCGTTTTGGTATAGAGGTGTAAAGACCTTTTTACCCTTAATGAGGCACGTCCACGTTGTTAGGCCGTTTATCAGGATCTGTTCGAGTAGAACATGGCTGGATCGATCAGAATCAAGGTGCGGAATCCCTTGATTATGTCAAAGAATCAACAACGACAAGTTCAACGATTAATCCGTCTGAATTCTATTGAAGATTGTGAAAATACAACTGTTCCGGTAGAAATACAGACTGGCAGAGCTTCGCTATCAAGTTCAGCAAAAGTCCTAAATGACTAACACAAGCTAGCTATTTATAGGTAACAACCAGGGACGGTTATAAGTGTCACCCGATCGGATGGTGATCCGATTGGATAGTCATCCGATTGGATGGCCATCCGATCAGATGACATTCGTCGTCCGACGGATTTCACTTTTACATAAACGCGCCGTTCCCTGAGTTGTCTTTACACAAACATACATACAAGTACATACATATACAAAATTACATACACAACACAAAATAAGACTCCATGCAGACGGAAGCTACAGACATATGTACTAACAGACTCCCCCTTGGATGTAGCTGTAGTTCTTTCCTGCATAGCCTTCAATCCTTCCTGCTGCGTCTTCTTTCTTTAGCTCTCTGCCTTCTCTTTTCTGCTTTCTCTTCAAGCATCTTTCGTCAGAGTGGCCTTCCAACATCATTCCACCACTTTCGGTATTCAGGATCACCGTCGCGCTTTCTATCCCAACGTGGGATCTTGTTTTCTTCCTTCTCGATCGGTGTCTGGTCAGTTGAAGGTGGTCTCATCAGCTTGTACCTACCAAGTCTCGCAACTTTCTCAGCAATATCTTTAAACTTCTGACTGCGGTTGTATCTCTTCAGGAACTCATCAATCTCTAAATCTCTCCACTTTGATTTCCAGTATCTCCTAGAGTTGATGTCTTTTGCATAGCACACATCCACTATCTTCTGAAATTGCATGGCTTGGACTTTATCTGGCTTCTCGTATACAATCTTGTTGTAGAACAAACAATCTATATCCTTCTTTGAGCAGTTCACAAGCCACATAGGATCCAACACGCTGATCCTTCTTGATATTCCAGTAGACTTGTCAAACAGAGAGATCACCGCTTCCGTTGTGCTTTGATTATATAACCAACCTTGAAAATCTTCATGAAAGTCTTGTTCCATTACACGTAGCGTCATATTCTTCAAACATCTTGGTGACTTGATATCTAAGGTTATATCTTTCTCTCCAGACTCCAAGATTGTAACAATCTATTTTGGATATTGAGGCTTCCAATCTGGAAATCTTGCTTTTGCTTGCAGCTTTATATAATCCCATAAGTGTTGATCATGCTGCTTCACATCCAATCCATAATAAAATTGCTTTATATTCTTCGTCTGCACTAACTCTTCAACGTCCCACCACGGGAGGGTTTTAATGTCTGACAAGAATTCGAAGCACTGAACCCCTTGTTCCCGTCTGATAGCATACACTTGTAGATCTTCTAAGTAACCCCAAGACAAAATATCACCCCATGAGATATTAGCATCATGCGTGAAGTACTGTAGAGGCCTTATGAACTTTCTTTCTTTCAGCATCTCCTTAAACCACTTCTTTCTCTCTTAACTAGATTTTCTAGTGCAATGGTTCTTGGAACACCTTCAGTAGTGATTTTCTCCACAATCTTCCTTCTGACTTCGTCTTCATTCTGTTCTTTAAACATTTCAGCAAGAGACAGAAATGTTTCATCAACACCAGCATAGTGAAATATTGTCTCTTCATCAGACGAATCAGATCCTTCTTCAACAATAACATCATTGTATTTATCTGCCTCTTGAGCATACTTGAATTCATATTCTTTCTCAGGCGACGAAGGTATCTAATCTTCAATATCAAACTTAAATTTGCCATCTGCTAACCCCAACTCTTCTAACATCTCAGCCCTTGACCTAGGCACCTCTATCTTCCCCTTAACCCGAGCATTCAAATAAATAACAGTTGGTTGCATGAGGAATACCTGGTCAGCATGTTTCTTTCCCGAAGACAAAGACTCTTGATGTTGATCCTCCTCTTGTTCGTTTATCTCATCATTCATAAGATCTTCTATCTTCTGTTAAACTGAAGGATTCACAATCAATAACCCAGACGAACATTGATCTTCATCATCATCTTTATCTATAAAAGCATCGCATGAAGGATCATAGTTCTCAATTGCCTCAAGATCATCTTTCAGCTCTTCATCTTCTTCCTCTTCCTCTTCTTTCCACCTTAGAAATAACACTTCCAGTTCTTTCGCCTTCCTTTTCCTTTGCTCTACTTGCACACGGTGAATTATGTAATCAAAACTGTAAGATAGAGGAGAAGATTCACCAACAAGTATGAAGCTTTGAGCTTGAACATCTTCAACATCTACCATTTCAACATCAGCTTGACTCGAAGATCCACCAGCTTCTTGAGTCCCAATGATAGCATCTTTCTTTCTTTGTGTAGCTTCTTCAGCCAACCTCCTTTCTCTCTCAATCCTTCGTTCTTCAACTCTTTTGATTTCAATGTTGTTGTAGATAGAATGAACGTCGATGCCCAAATGATGTTCCATCACCGTATATAACATACTAAGTTGTTCATCCTTCACTGCTTTATCAGCCTTCATTGCTTCCATCTCAAGCTTCATCGTTTTGAATTCATTTGCCAATGCTTCATGAAGTTCGCTTAAAAGTTGATTCAGCGTCTGATTTATCTAGTTCAACTTCTTCATCTTCATATGCAAATCAGAAATTTCTGTGGAAAGTTGATCAAAGAGCTTTGCGTTATCATCTATATCTTCTTCCATAGTCTTCATCTTTTTCGCTTGTTTGATCATGATAAACTTTATCTCTTCATTCACTTTCAACAATTCTTCAACTTGTTTCTTCAACTCATCACGATCTGCTTCAGCTTTCTCTTTCTCTTTCTCCAGAAGACTCATTTTCTTTTTAAGATCATTGACCGATTCATCGTGAAACATATCGAATTCATCACCAGAAAGAATATCATCTTTAAATTCTCCTTGAACATTTGGAAAGCCTTCAAATAAGCCTGGAAGAACAGTTTTCTTTGGTTGTGAAGATTCACCGCTTTCTGGAATATGTTGACTTTCTGGTGGTGGTGGTGGAGTAACAACTCTTTCTTCAATGATTTCAACTTCAACATCATCACCAACTTTCTTTTGAACTTCAACTTCAGGCATATTTTGTGATTGAACTTCAGGAACTTTAGGAACTTCAACATGTTTTTCTTTCACTGCTTCAGGACCCTTTGAAGTTGTAACATGTTGTTCACTTTTCCCACTTTGAACTTTAGGCAACGAAGCACCTCCTTTCTTTGCTCTCACATTCCTCGGAATGACTCCAGTCTGAACTGCTTTTCGCTTTATTCTTAACTTCTTTTTCTCTTCGAAAGTTGGAGTGTAAGTAGAATCATCTTCGTCTGATCCTTTCTTCTTTTTCTGTGGTTTCTTCTTCAACGGAACCTTTCCATGACCAATCTTTGACACATCAATCTCTGGTTCTGTCTTTGTAGATTCATCGTCAGCATCACTTGATTCATCATGTGCAACAACTTCAGGCTCCTTTTTCTTAACACTTTCAGCTTGAACACTTGCACTTTGATCTTTTGCAATTGAAGCTTCAGTGTGCTTTATGTATTGCTTAAACGTCACCTTTGTCAAATCAATTCCTTCTTGAGGAATGCTCGATGGATCTAACACTGGATCATCCACTAACT
This sequence comes from Helianthus tuberosus, assembly GCA_030545235.1. Classification (NCBI taxonomy): domain Eukaryota; kingdom Viridiplantae; phylum Streptophyta; class Magnoliopsida; order Asterales; family Asteraceae; genus Helianthus; species Helianthus tuberosus. The sequence goes on from CM060393.1 coordinate 154,979,910, forward strand.
TTTGTTGTGGTTATATTGAAGGCCCTGCAAAACAAGCATTGAACAAGCATTAGAATAATATAACATTTAAAGATCTAACTTCTCTAAGGACTCCCCCTTTCAACTATGCCCTTAACAACAATCTTAGGTGTTGACACTTTTGGAATAGATATAGCTGGGGATGTCTTTGGAGTTCTCTTTCTTTTCCCATCCTTCACAAACCAATATTTGAGCTTCTTCTCATTCATCTCCCTCAATCTTTCATCTTCATTATCTGAATTGCTGTTTTCATGTCTCCATGCATCGTTTTCAGGAGCAACGTATGCTGGATTATTAATTTTGCATATCATTCTCTTCGCCCTTGCATCAGAACCTTTAGATAATCTGGTTATAGTATCAGGTGTCATGTTTCGTACACCTAACATATCATCAGAATCCTTTGGAATATCCTTAAATTGATCATCTATCATCATCTGGATAAACCTGGGGTACATGATGTACTTATCACCCTTAATGTTATCGACCAAATGATCAAATAACACTTGCGATACATTGTATAGCCTGTTCAGCACTAAGCAAGTGATGATATTCATGATATAGTCCGATGTCTCATCATAAGCTCCATTTCTATGTGACAACGCATGCACTACACAATGAATTAGGAACTTATATGGTCGACTGAGCATCGTCTTAAGATACTTTCCATTCAGATGACCTGTAAATCCCATTCTGCACCACATACCCTTGCACAATCGTTCTGGAATAATGATAGGATCATTATCAGAGTCTCCTAAATCCAATACTCTCCTTAAATCACCAACATTAAACTTAATTTCTAAATCTACGTCCTGACCATTCTTGTCTTTCTTCCTAACTGCAGAATAAATCATCTTTTCTTTCTCCTCATATCTCACCGAACTCCAAAATCTCCTAACATGTGAGTCATATACTATGGTTCTATCAGTTAATGCCTTATGAATCTTGCTCTTTCTCAAAAATTCTGCTATGTCTTTAAACGGAGTTGTGTCTGTGTAGTGAGCATCTAACAGACATTAGATATTATGATATTTATCGCAATCTGATGCTCTTCCCTGCAATAATACACACCGTTAACATTTGCACAAAGTTCGAGACACAAAGTAACAAGTATCAAAATTTTGAAAATTTCAAAAAATTTTCTAACACGGGAGCTCTTCACTATGTATAGTACTGAGGATCAGATGGTCATCCGATCGGATTGCCATCCGATCGGGTGAACCATCAACATGAAAGAACACACAAACAATTCAAGTGCATATGGATCGGATGACCACCCGATCGGATTGTCATCCGATCGGATTGTCACTCGATCCTTGACAAGCTTGAAACAGTTGAAAATTTTGTCGTTTTGTGATGAGGATCGGATGGCCACCCGATCGGATTCCCACTCGAACTTGACAAGAGAACACATTTAATATCTCTAAACACAGTGATGTAGATCGGATGGCTGTCCGATCGGATTGCCACCCGATCGGATTGCCACTCGATCTCTGGCATGAGAACACATGATGAACAGTAATGAAGATGTGTTTTGGATCGGATGGTCATCCGATCGGATTGCCATCCGATCGAGTTGCCATCTTTTTCAAAACAACTTGTTAACAATTAAGGCATAGATATCAAGGTAAACACTTAGAAACATTTTAAAACATTAAGTGCATTGGATCGGATGGCCATCTGATCGGATTGCCATCCGGTCGAGTTGCCACTCGATCCTTGAACATTGAAGAACACCTTGAACAGATTATGAACACCAAAAATTTTTCTAAGATAATCACCAAATTGAACATAGATCCACGTAGAGAATTCGCCGATGATCAAAACCCTATGTTCATTTTTCTCTAATTCAGCCTAGATTTGGTTTAATTTCACTTTATGTGCACCGATAGCCGAACGTCTCTAATCATCAAATCTCTAGATCTAACAAGTTTTTGCACAAAATTGAGACGGTAAACCTATAGATCTAAGGCCCGTGAACAAAACCCTATGCTTGGATTCTATCAAAACATCCTAAAATTGCCTAGATCTAAGGTATAAAGGTCCGACAGTCGCCGACATGTATAAAACTCATCAAAATCATCAAATTAACAATCAAAGATCAGTAGACTTACCTTTCCCATTGTGAAGGTTGAGTGTGCCAACAATCCAATGTAGTGTGGAAAGCAATAGAGTGAAAATCATATCAAGATCAGAGAAAGTGAGAGATCGAGTAAAAGTTTGACTGTCATCCATTGACTTGTATTTATAGGGGTGACCAAGTGTCGGATGGCCATCCGATCGGATTGCCGCCCGATCCAAACACCTCTCATTGACTTTTGATGTTTTGACCTTTTGACTTTTTGTCGTTTTATCAGATTTGGTCAGTTTTAGAAATCCACTTAAGTATCTAGGTCCAAGTTAATGACCCTAGGCACTTAATTTGCCTACCAAGACCAAGTTAATGACCTTGGTTGACCTGAAACGAAACAAACTGACATTTTTGTTCAACTTTTCAAACACATTTTTCAGGAAAATTGTACAAGTGTCAACTTAATGAACTTGCTTTTGACTTTGAAATACTCAAGATTTTTCAAGATTAGCTCCCATCCCAGCTGTCCAGTTCAGAAACTTCCTGCTTTGCTTCATGACTGCGAGTCTGAAAATCAGCTTCCTACCTTGGTTTGTCGAAAAACTAAAGCAGTAAATGTAAAATCTTTTTGGGATTTTAAGAAAGTTTATACTGAAACACTATAAAATCTTTTTGGGTTTTGGACTAACTATGAAATGAAATGCAGTAAAAGTAAACTATTTACAAACATGTTTTTGGTGAGTGTGTCAGAGGATCATATCAGCTGCTTGACAAGTTACAAGTACCGTTGAGCTTGATTACACACTTAGTATTAAACAATTCACTTAGATTGCCGATATACTGATCCTTTTAAATTTTCACACAAATTTCAATCCGTTCAGGATACGAATTAGTGTTTTAATAGCTTAACTTATACGTGTGTCCCACCTCAGAATATACTCTCGTATCCAGACTCCTATATTCAGTCTTACAGGTGAACGTATAATAATGATATCTATAATGGGTAATGCGAGGCCATGAGAGCTCATGTTAGAACTTCCGTTCAGACAGAGAGATGATGGCTCGACTTTCGGTGTGTCCCGTTTGGGGATATTTTCTTCAACAGCACATGATTAGCATTTTGCAATGTTTCATCATTTTTTATGCTGAGGGTAGGCTTTAAGATTAAAGCAGTGCAGAGTATTATACGAGGACTAGGTTATTGCTTCCGCAAAATAAGAAGTCCTGGTATAATAACCCTAGATATCATCACGCACATAGACCTAGTATGTCAGAAATAGAAAGCCCTTCAAACAAGATTTCAGGGGTTACCTATATATCCGAGAGATGTTCCCCACATAATAAGCAAGGAATTATTTTAGGTTTATATCCCGAACAAATCTACTAAATGTATAAAAACCTACCGGCATATCATCAGCGAGACTGCTTAACACCTTTTAAACATTACATATCTTTAGCATACCGTAACTGTCTAGCTGATGTACTATCATTTCCCCTATTTACACAACTTTTTGGGTTTTCTATTGTTTTTGGATTTTGAAAATATCTCATGTTTTGGTATTTTTGCATTTTTTATTGTTTTTGTATTTTTCTGAAAATATTATCAATCTCCCCCTAAATACCAAAACAACTAAAAATACGACAAACCAAAGCAGTCTGCTTCTCAACATCATCTGCCTCGGTTTTCTCATCAACGCCAATGATTTTCTCCGCATCCGACAACAATTTCATACCATTTAGTTTTAAAAGATATTGAAAACGAGCTTTATCGAAAGCTTTGGTATGAAATCTGCCTTCTGTTCGTCGGTGTGAATTTTGTCTATTCGTATCAACTTCTTTTCATAACAATCGCGTATGAAGTGATGACGAATTTATATATGTTTGGTTTTAGCGTGATGTACTGGATTTTTCGTTATATTTATTGCAGCCTCATTATCAACAAAAATAGGTGAAGTAAGAAATTGCAAACCGTAGTCGCGCATCTGTTGCTGAATCCACAGGATCTGAGAGCAGCAGCTGCTGGCAGATACATACTCTGCTTCACATGTTGATAGAACAACAGTGTGACAACTCGAGTTTCCAAGATTTCCATTTTCGCATTCATTGCACGATAATTGTTTAGGTTGTTTGTTTACACGACTTGTTTGTTCACAACTGTACACGTTTGTAATATGTTAAATCGTATTGTGATTTATATGATTTATATGGTGTGCATTAAGTGTGTATGTAATATATGTCTTGTATTAGTGACATGCTTAATATCATGCTTAATATCAACAAATTGGAATCTTTGGCCGAAATCACCCCCACTCATGAAAACACTTCATGTGTTTTCGTCCACATGTGGCCAACGAAAAACCAAATGGGCTTTGGCCCAGTAATTGTAACACCTCGAAAATTCACGTCCTATAATGTGTTGACACGTGTCATAAGTTTGCACGTGTGAAAGAAGACTCTAGAAGGACTAAAGTTGACAAACATGAAAAGTGTATGAATATACGGGTTCTAAATGTCAACAGTGAATAAATATATTGTACATTAACCCTACATGATGCTCATACCTTCAAAAGAATAAATCATGGATCATACGAAGCTAAATAAGAAAGAAAGTGAGAGATTACAAACCAAGGGTTTAAATGTGTCAACATGTTTAAAGTATACCTCTGAGTGACCTTTTAGCAAACCCGAAGCTTTGTAATGATTAATTATGCTCACTAGAATGCACAATATAAATTTCATAAAGTTTCGTCATCATATGAGAAAGTTATGATCAAATTCGTATGCGAGGGGTTAAAAGCGTCTACGATGAAGTTTATGACTTTTCGGGTAACAATAAAGTTAACCGAGGACTAAACAAAGTGGGTAAATGTCTTGAAGCCCTTATAAGTAAATTTAGAGGGTTCATAGTGCAAGAAATAAAGTCGAAACAAAGTTCTCAAGAGCCAAGGACCAAAGCATAAAAAATCAAAAATTTAAGATTTGATCAGAAGGGCGTCGCGTCACGCGAAGGCCCTGGGGGGGGGGGGTACGCGTGACGCGAGGGGCTGCCTGCTCTGAAAACTTTGGGTTTTGGTCTGCTAGGTGCATTGTAACCGACTTTAATCCGATTTTCCTCATCTTGCACGACCCCTAAGCAACCCCTAGACACTTAGGGACATCTGGAAGTGATCCATGGCCATTGTTAGGCTTGTGTGTCAACAATCCATGAAGTTTTGAGCACTATATAAAGGGCCAAGGTTGCAACCATTTCTTCACACCTTCCTTCAGCATTTCTGATCATTTCTGGTGCTCCAAAGAAGACTCAAGTGATCACTAATCAAGCATAGGACTTCAGTAAGTATGCTTAACCTTTCTTAGTTAAGTTTTTGCTTAGTTTAAGCTTAAAAGTCAAACCGTCGTAATTAACGGTTGACTTCACGATTAATCACTAATGGTCCAGTGATTAGTCGAATTGAAAGTAGTTATAAGTTGGTAATTATGTGGGTAATAAACCCTTAAAAGGGCACCCTCTGATTCCCACTCTAACTAGGTCAAATGTCGGGTCAAACTTGTTATTAAAAAGTCAACAGAATGCTTATTTTCCAATATATGCATAATTAGCAATGTAGAACCCATATAACCTGTTTGATCATTAATATAACTTGGTAATTAGTGTAAGAACATGTCTAAACATGTTCAACCCGACAATTTTCTGTTTAGACCCGGTTCGGAACCGAAAGTCGTAAAACTTTGACTTTTGCTTTGACTTCAGTTCTGACCCGTTTTAGTATGAATTGGAATTGCCATAGAGCTTCCTTAGGACCAGGTTACATGCTAGTATAACCCTTTGTGATTATACACCATGGATCATTAGTTATCCAAATAATATGCATGATTCCGTTAATTGCCTATTTGTTGACCATTACGCCCTTTTCACCATAAAATGTGATTTTTGAAAATGTAAAAGAGTAGAAACCTTAATTACTGATATATAAACTTGTACCCAAAAATTTGACATCAGTTTGAGGTGTAGATTGAGAGTTATGCTCATTAGCGTAATTATAAAGCTTTTTAGCGATTAAACGACATAATTAGCGTATAACCTATTTAAACATACTTTTTGATATCCAACTTATTCCCCACTGATGTAAGATATTATTTTGGGATTTTTGAAGATTTTTAATTAATTTTAGGCTGAGCATAACTTATAGTCATAGGCTTAATCCGGTAATTGTCGGTTTTGCCCTTACGGGCTATAAAATGAGTTTTACATATCTTTTCGAACCCAAACCTTTTGCTACTGATTACATATGATAAATAAATTACTTTAAGCCTTCTGGAATAATAAAAATATCAGTTTTCCATATAGAACCCGGAAACGGCTTCTAATCGCCTTTTTAAGCGTTTTTAACGCATAGTATGTACTAAAACTATTTTAAACATACAAGGGTTGATACCTACCTATATTTTAGGTAAATTATAATATTTTAATAGTAAGCAAAAGTTGTTTAACTCAGACTTCAGTTTTGAGCTTTTCGACTTATGTGAAATTACCAAAATGCCCCAACGGTGCATGGTTTGGTTATAATTGATAAATTTCGCATATATGAAATACCCTACTATTATAACTTAGTAAATTTAGTATTTTTTCTGATCATATCAGACCTGTAACTCAGGTTAATACTTAAACTCTTTTATAACCTTATAAATGACCAAATTACCCCTACGGGGCATAGTTTGTGTTTAAATTCGTTTTGGGCATAATGGAAGGTATCCTACTGATATCACAATATATTTAAGGCATATTAACTTAGGAAACCTATAAATGACTCTCGCGGTCACCCGTTACGCCTCTTGCGCGTTCGGTTCGGCATATGTAACTAGTTTACATAAATGAGCCGAAACGGGTCAAACCTTATCAGTTTTACCCCAAAATTCAGAATGTGCTTAGATTACCCATATAAGGAAAGTCTTCAATCTTGTCGGGTCTAAATCACATTCTATTCCGGTCTTCGCTTAATCATGCGTTTGAACCGTATCGGTCTAAGCTTAAGCTTAACTAAAAACCGTTAGGATTCTAATAGGTTATTATAAACCTTTGTTCCAGAATAGGAGGACCAGTAAAAGCTACTTGCATTTGCTTATTGTGATTATTACTTTGCTCAGGTAAATACTTTTAACTTATTTTCCCTATACGGGCTTGGGGTACGGTATATAAAATACCGCTTGGTCGGGCATTAAATCTTCCATCGTTTGGTGGCTAATTGATATTTGATCGGCCCGTTTAAATTGTTTTGTTTGCTTAAATACTTTGGGAGGTTAATGACCATGTCCCGGATATCCTTGGCATCATTTTACGAAATGGCCACGACCTAAGCGCGGGGTGTAGGCGTACACCCGTCAGTGCTAAATAAATAATGTGGTGTGTCTATTGATCTTTAACCCGGCACGACCCGGGCTACTGAATGCATAAGTAACATGTAATTCTTTTATGAGATTATATATTTAAATAATTATCCCAAGTTATAAAAGTTTGTGCCACGTGCATTCAAACCAATTTTATTAAACTTTTCAAAATGAGTCGGTTGAATGTATTTACCAGTGTAAACTGACGTATTTTCCCAAAAAGATTAAATGCTGGTACTAATCGTAATAGGCTGGATTTCTCCTTAGCATCAAAAGAGTCTCGCAAGATTAAGATGCCTAAAGTCTATTGAACTACTGTTTCCTATTTATTTTCGATCCGTCTGTGGATAAACTTTCGACTATTGTGATCCTTGATATTACAAATTTTTAAAGTTGAAGTATATCTTTCATTTGCTTCCGCTGTGCATTTTAAATATTGTGTTGTTTGACTATTATGTTGCCAACCACGTCACGATACACCCCACCGGGCCCACCGGTCAAGCGTGGAAATATCGGGGTGTGACAGTAATGATTAGTTAAATGTTTGTACTTAACCTGTATGCGAGAAACAGTAATTAGAAAACCCTAATCACCTCCCTTATCTCTCTCGCTCTCCTTGCTTCTGTGCGACGGCATCATCAGGATCATCCAACCCTCAATAGCATCAACCTATTATTCTACTTAACTCGGTTAGTGCACTGTTGTGAGTTACATGTGTGTATTTTATTCAGAACCTGAGTTAGTGATGTTCTGTGAATTGTATTTCATGTTCTTAGATGTTGAATAGGGTATTGTATTGTTGCTTTGATTTCATGAATGATTTGAATGGTTGGTTGTTATTAAAATATTTGTCGATGTTTTTAGCATGATGATGATGATGATCCGATGTGAATGATCTTGATATGTTGATGATACAACAATAGATGACTGGCAGATTATGGTTCATGTTATAACATATGTCGAATACTTGCTGATGTCGAATGAGGATCATGTATGTTGCTATGTGATGAGTTTGTGTATGGCATGATGATTTTGTTTGCATGATGAATGTATGAATAGATCTGATTGAGTTCATGATTGTTGCAACTGTTATAATTATTAGACAACCATTAGGGTTTCTTGTTGTAACTGTTGATGAAGATGAACCAGACGAAAACACAAGGACCAACAAAGTCACAAGACCAGACGAAAACACAGAGTGTTTTCGTCACACCCCACACCCGACAAAAACCCTTGGATTTCGTCACCTAGGGTTTTTGTCCATAGTGATTTCGCCAACATGTGTTTTCGCCACTCGCAAGCTTAAGATGCCTAAAGTCTGTTAAACTACTGTTTCCTATTTATTTTCGATCCGTCTGTGGATAAACTTTCGACTATTGTGATACTTGATATTACAAATTTTTAAAGTTGAAGTATATCTTTCATTTGCTTCCGCTGTGCATTTTAAATATTGTGTTGTTTGACTATTATGTTGCCAACCACGTCACGATACTCCCCACCGGGCCCACCGGTCAAGCGTGGAAATATCGGGGTGTGACAGGTTGGTATCAGAGCCAACGCTGAGTGAATTAAACACTAGCCTTTTGTGTTTAATCTCAGTTACACAATTGCACATTCCTAAACCTTCGAGTATAGACAAATAACATAGGACGAATTCTCATCTGTTGTGTTTTGTTTTGTCCTTTATTTTATATATTCTTGTCGTTATCTTTCGACGAAGAGGACGAGGCAAGGGGCCAATCACCGCCCCCAATGACCACGAGGTCGGACCTTCGCACATGCGAGCTCCTACCACCACTGCGAGTGCTGACCCTAGAGAAAACCGGAGGAACCTTTTTGAACCTGTGAGACGATCTGTCTCGCACAGTTCGACACCTCCCATTCACAACTCTTATGGGCCACAGTCGGAAAATGAGCCCGACAACCCACAACCTTCTTACATACCTCTACAGCGATCCCTATCACATCATTCTTTTGGAGACCCCACTCCCGTCTTCCAAGGCCGGTTTAACCCGGCAAACTACTTACAAGAACCAATGGGTTTTAACCCATTGGGGCCAGATGATCATTTCTCTGGCGACCATGCAGAAGACATGGACGAGGACACCGATCCCGTCGAGCCCGCAACCGGAACTCCGAACCATCCTATCGAGGTCTCAGATGGTTCGTCTTTTCATGGATCACCCTACCATGGTCCCGACAGTTACCAGGCATGATTTAATCAGTACGAGTGGTATTTTACACCCTCGCATCATTCGTCGCCTCACCAGTAGCAGCAGCAGCAGGATCCCTCTGGGGATTCACGTTTTGTGGCAGTCACGCCACCGCCTCCACCACCACCAGTTAATCAGGCACCTCCAGAACCGCCGAGGCGTAGGAGGACAGGCGCGCGAATGTCCGCGCGTGGAGGATATTTTCACTTCAGCTCTCCTCGACACTCAAGTGGCAGTCATTATCCGCCACTACAGGAAGAACCGCATATGGGTGGACCTTCGAACCCAGTTGCACCACAACCACCACCGATGGGTTTTGATAACCCAATCCTTGCATATACGGGTTCAATGGCGTACAACCCGTTTGGGCCGCCGGCTCACACCAACTATAATTACGCTGAAGCCGACCCATACTTAGCAGCGGCCAATTACAACGCCTTTAACCTGGAAGGACCGTATGGAGCTCCTTGTGGAGCAGGGTACCCAACTCATGGGTACCAAATACCCGCTAGACCTATAATTCGGACACAATCGCAGCCGCCACGGTTTTCTCCCCCGGAACGGGAGGAAATTCTTCAGAGGTTGGACCAGGTCGAGCGAGACTTTCACCGAGATCGCAGGGAGCGACAAAGTTTCTTTCAAGGATTGACAAGCCTAATAAAAGGGAAGAGCAAGAAGGACCATTGAGTGGGCCTGTCTTGCTGTATTAGCCCCTGTGTGGGTATGTTTGTCTGTTTTGACCCCTGCGTGGGTCTATCTTTTTGTTAACCCCTACGAGGGTATGTTGTTTATTTAAGTCCCTGCGTGGACTAGTAATTTAGTGTGACCCCTGCGTGGGTAAGTGTTCTGTTAAAAAGACCCGTTTAGGGTAGTGTGTAATTTGTATGATTATTGGAATGTTAAGTTATAAATTTCATTTTTTCTATTATATGCATAAATATATTATATGAAATAAATAAATCAAAATCATTCCTTTTAAAGATAATCTGCCTATTTAAATATTGAATAAGAATCTTAAGAGTGAAACCTAGCCTGAGTGTCATTGTGAAGACCTGGCCATGATGGTAAGACTTGTTTAAAAGATTCAAATCCCTGTTAACATCTGTAAACATGTTAACGCTCCTGGCAGATGTGATTCGTTAAAATCACACACGTCATCTTTGTAATAGGATTCTTTAGAAGATTCCTAACCCAACTAAATGATCTCTGAATCATGGGTTTAAATCATCAATTGAGATGATCATATCTTGACCATACGTTGGTAATATAGTGCCTACGGGCCTTGCTCATTTCTACATGAGCCAAAAGACAGTGGTAGCTATGACTCCCTGTCCGAAAAAGGTAATGAACTATGTTTAAACCTTAAAGCTTTGATTCTCTGAAATCATAGCTTATAATTTAAAAATGTCCTTGTGACTAGGCCTTTTGTGCTACTAATAAAACTGTTATTGTTTTATAATTAGGATAAATTATAATAAAAGTCCTAAATAAATATGATTAACAAATTAACCAAATATGGTCTCTGTATACCATGGTTAATGAATTGCCATAAAAGACAATTCTATGATAAACTCCCAAATAAACTATTGTCATTGTCTTATGCAACAGTTCAAATTAAAATGGCTAACTCGGATGAAATTAATAGTCACCCAAGGGAGAATAATGACAACGCCCGAATTAATATAACGGGTGCTGAACTGAAAGCGTTAGTAGACGACACTGTTACAAAGGCCTTAGAGCGGCAGTATGAAGAATATAGTGGGACTCGAAGCAGGACCATATCTACGCCGCATTCAAAGCCTAAAACACACTCTGAGGCTCACAGCAAGCCACCTCCCAAGAAAGATGAACCCAAGAAAGGAGATGACGATCGTCGCTCCTCAAATCATCATAGTGACCCGTCTCAGAAGATAATGCTAAATCAAGGACCCCGTGACAAGGGTTGCTCCTACAAATATTTTGTCTCATGTAAACCCAGGGATTTCACTGGGGAGAAAGGAGCTGTAGATTGTATGACGTGGTTAGATGAGATGGATATAGTTGTGGATATCAGCGGATGCCCTGAGAGGGATGTGGTCAAGTTTGTGTCGCAATCATTTAAGGGTGAGGCCTTAGCCTGGTGGAGATCGTTGATTCAAGCCACCGGGAAGATCCCATTATACAACATGACATGGGAGCAATTTGTTGCCTTTATCAGGGAAAACTACTGCCCTCAGCATGAGGTGGAGAAGATAGAGTCTAATTTTCTATCATTGGTTATGAAGAACCTTGACTGCCAAGCTTACCTCACGAGCTTCAACACAATGTCCCGATTGGTTCCGTATCTGGTGACCCCAGGACCAAAAAGAATAGCTCGTTTCATCGGGGGTTTAGCCCCAGAAATAAAGGCAAGCGTGAAGGAATCTCGGCCGACTACTTTCCGATCGGTAACTGACATATCCTTATCCCTCACTCTGGACGCGGTCCGACAGAGATCGCTGAGGAACTCGGATGCCGAGAAGAGGAAACGTGAAGATGACACTTCACGAAGGTCAAACAAGAAGCATCGAGGGAACAATGACCACAGGAAAGGGTCCGAGTCTAAGAAAGATGGGCATCAGTCTGGTGATAAGCCCAAGTGCAAAGTCAGCAAGAAACAACACTTCGGGAAGTGCAGGTTTGAGTCGAACTCGCAGACTCAGTCGAAAACTTTTGCATGTGGGATATGCAAGTCCAAGGAGCACAAGACCTTGGATTGCAAGAAGCTGAAAGACGCAACGTGCTACCGTTGCAATGAAAAGGGGCACATTAAGACCAACTACCCGAAATATGCAAAGAAAGACGACGAAGGAAAGAAGACAAATGCTAGAGTCTTCAGAATGGATGCAAAGGAAGCGGTTCTAGAAGACAATGTGATTACAGGTACTTTCCTTGTAAATGATGTCTATGCAAGAGTACTTTTTGATTCAGGTGCTAATAAGTCTTTCGTAGATAATAAGTTTTGCAAATTGCTGAATTTACCTGTCAAAACCTTAAGTATGAATTATGAGGTGGAGTTAGCAGATGGCACCATAGAAATCGTCTCAACTGTGTTAGATGGATGTGTTATATCCATTAAGAACCACTCTTTTCCTCTGTCCCTTCTTCCCTTTAAGTTAGCTGGTTTTGAGATAGTCTTGGGTATGGACTGGTTATCTCATAACCAAGCCCAAATTGTCTGCAACAAAAAGCAAGTGGTGATTAAGACTCCGTCTGGTGAATCACTTACCATTCGGGGAGATACCCAGTATGGACTGCCTGAGCAAGTGACTATGCTCAAGGCCTCCAAGTGTTTAAAGAAGGGTTGTGTCATCTACATGGCACAAGTGATTATTAATGAGCCTAAACCGAAGATAGAAGATATCTCCGTCATTTCTGAATACCCAGAAGTTTTTCCTAAAGAACTACCTGGTTTACCACTGGATAGGCAAGTGGAATTCAGAATTGACATCATCCCTGGGGCAACACCTGTTGCTAAGGTACCCTATAGGTTGGCACCAACGGAGATGAAGGAATTAAGAACGCAACTAGACGAATTGCTAGCCAAAGGTTTCATTAGACCTAGTTCGTCTCCTTGGGGAGCACCAATCTTATTTGTCAAGAAGAAGGATGGATCGATGCATCTGTGCATCGATTATCGTGAGCTTAATAAGGTCACGATCAAGAATAGGTACCCTTTGCCCAGAATCGACGATATGTTCGATCAACTCCAAGGGGCAAGTTACTTCTCCAAGATTGACCTAAGGCCATGCTATCACCAATTGAAGGTCAAAGATGAAGATGTACACAAAACTGCATTTAGGACTCGTTATGGTCATTACGAGTTCCTAGTGATGCCTTTCGGGCTCACAAATGCACCTGCCGCATTCATGGATCTCATGAATCGCGTCTGCAAGCCCTACTTGGAAAAATTTGTCATCGTCTTCATAGACGACATCCTCATCTACTCGAAGGACAAGGCTGATCATGAGAAGCATCTTCGATGTATTCTTTCACTACTTCAGCAGGAGAGGCTCTATGCCAAATTCTCTAAATGTGAATTCTGGCTTCGCGAAGTCCAATTTCTTGGACATGTGGTTAGCGAACGCGGAATCCAAGTAGATCCCGCTAAGGTTGAAGCTGTCATGAATTGGCAAGAGCCAAAGACGCCTACAGAGATTCGTAGCTTCCTGGGATTGGCAGGATATTACAGGAGTTTCATTGAAAAATTTTCAAGGATTGCTGCACCCCTAACCTCCTTGACTAGGAAGAAGGATAAGTTTGTTTGGGGCCCTAAGCAGCAAGAATCCTTTGATATCCTTAAACAGAAGTTGAGCAACGCTCCTGTGCTTACATTACCTGAAGGTACTGAAGAATTCGTGGTTTACTGCGATGCATCACACACCGGGATGGGATGTGTGCTTATGCAGAGAGGAAAAGTTATTGCCTATGCTTCACGACTGTTAAAAGTGCACGAAAAGAATTACACCACCAATGACTTGGAGTTGGGTGCCGTTGTATTTGCACTGAAGCTATGGAGGCACTATTTGTATGGAATCAAGTTTGTGATCTATTCTGATCACAAGAGCCTCCAGCACCTGTTCAACCAGAAGGATCTAAACATGAGGCAGCGTCGATGGATGGAGACGTTGAATGATTATGATTGTGAAATCAGGTACCATCCAGGCAAAGCAAATGTGGTTGCTGATGCCTTAAGCAGGAAGGAAAGGGTGAAACCCATCTGAATCAATGCCAAGAGCATTGAGATAAAGAACAGTTTAAATGAAAGGTTGTTAGCTACGCAGAAGGAAGCTGTGCTGGAAGCTAACTATTCCAATGAAAAGCTGGGAGTAACTGAAGAACAGTTATCTCAAGGCAAGGACGGGATTTTGAGACTGAATGGACGAATATGGGTTCCAATTTATGGAGGACTTCGAGATGTGATCCTCCAGGAAGCCCATAGTTCTAAATATTCCGTTCATCCTGGAGCTGATAAGATGTACCAGGATCTGAAGGCGAATTATTGGTGGATAGGCTTGAAGAAGTCTGTAGCCACCTATGTAGCTTAATGCTTGACGTGCGCACAAGTCAAAGCTGAACATCAGAAACCGTCAGGTTTACTACAACAGCCTGAACTTCCCACATGGAAGTGGGAAATGGTAACTATGGATTTTATCACCAAGTTACCTAAAACAAGGAAAGGCAATGATACGATATGGGTAATAGTTGATAGACTGACTAAGTTAGCACATTTCCTACCCATAAAGGAGACCTACAGCTCCGACATGTTAGCCCAATTATACGTAGACAAGATTGTAGCTCTACATGGCGTACCTGTGGCTATTATCTTTGACAGAGATACTAGATACACGTTGCATTTTTGGAAGAGTTTCCAACAAGCTTTGGGCACGCGCTTAAATTTCAGTACGGCTTACCATCCTCAGACTGACGGACAGAGTGAGCGTACCATCCAAACATTGGAAGACATGCTACGTGCATGTGTGATTGATTTAGGTGGTAGTTGGGATAACCACCTGCCATTGATTGAGTTCTCATATAACAATAGCTACCGTACCAGCATCAAGGCTGCGCCTTTTGAGGCTTTATACGGTAGAAAGTGTAGAACGCCCGTTTGTTGGGCAGAAGTTGGAGATGTCCAACTGTCAGGTCCAGAAATAGTTTTGAAACGACGGACAAGATTGTCCAGATTCGTGACCGCCTGAAAGCTGCCAGGGATAGGCAAAAAAGCTACGCAGATTTAAAGCGTAAATCTTTTCACTTCGAGGTAGGTGAAAAGGTGTTGCTTAAGGTATCACCCTGGAAGGGAGTGATGCGATTTGGTAAGAAAGGCAAGCTAAGCCCGAGATACATAGGACCTTTCGAGGTTATCGAACGAGTCGGATCAGTTGCCTATAAGTTAAACTTACCGGAAGAGCTCAGTGGTATTCATAATGTATTCCACATCTGCAATCTGAAGAAGTGTTTCGCTGATGAATCACTGGTCATACCACATACAGATGTGCATATAGATGAGAGCTTAAAATTTGTGGAAAAACCATTGTCGATTGAAGATCGACAGGTTAAGAAGCTTCGAAGGAAGCATGTACCTATTGTAAAGGTGAAATGGGATGCCCGGAGAGGTCCCGAATACACGTGGGAGGTTGAGTCCACAATGAAAGAAAAGTACCCTTATTTGTTTCAATAAATCTCGAGGTCGATATTTCTTTTAAGGGGGTGAGGATGTAACACCTCAAAAATTCATGTCCTATAATGTGTTGACACGTGTCATAAGTTTGAACGTGTGAAAGAAGACTCTAGAAGGACTAAAGTTGACAAACATGAAAAGTGTATGAATATACGGGTTCTAAATGTCAACAGTGAATAAATATATTGTACATTAACCCTACATGATGCTCATACCTTCAAACGAATAAATCATGGATCATACGAAGCTAAATAAGAAAGAAAGTGAGAGATTACAAACCACAGGGGTTAAATGTGTCAACATGTTTAAAGTATACCTCTGAGTGACCTTTTAGCAAACCCGAAGCTTTGTAATGATTAATTATGCTCACTAGAATGCAAAATATAAATTTCATAAAGTTTCATTATCATATGAGAAAGTTATGATCAAATTCGTATGCGAGGGGTTAAAAGCGTCTGCGATGAAGTTTATGACTTTTCGGGTAACAATAAAGTTAACCGAGGACTAAACAAAGTGGGTAAATTTCTTGAAGCCCTTATAAGTCAATTTAGAGGGTTTATAGTGCAAGAAATAAAGTCAAAACAAAGTTCTCAAGAGCCAAGGACCAAAGCATAAAAAATCAAAAATTTAAGATTTGATCAGAAGGGCGTCGCGTCACGCGAAGGCCCTGGGGGGGGAGGGGGGCTACGCGTGACGCGAGGGGCTGTCTGCTCCGAAAACTTTGGGTTTTGGTCTGCTAGGTGCATTGTAACCGACTTTAATCCAATTTTCCTCATCTTGCACGACCCCTAAGCAACCCCTAGACACTTAGGGACATCTGGAAGTGATCCATGGCCATTGTTAGGCTTGTGTGTCAACAATCCATGAAGTTTTGAGCACTATATAAAGGGCCAAGGTTGCAACCATTTCTTCACACCTTCCTTCAACATTTCTGATCATTTCTGGAGCTCCAAAGCAGACTCAAATGATCACTAATCAAGCATAGGACTTCATTAAGTATGCTTAACCTTTCTTAGTTAAGTTTTTGCTTAGTTTAAGCTTAAAAGTCAAACCGTCGTAATTAACGGTTGACTTCACGATTAATCACTAATGGTCCAGTGATTAGTCGAATTGAAAGTAGTTATAAGTTGGTAATTATGTGGGTAATAAACCCTTAAAAGGGCACCCTTTGATTCCCACTCTAACTAGGTCAAATGTCGGGTCAAACTTGTTATAAAGAAGTCAACAGAATGCTTATTTTCCAATTTATGCATAATTAGCAATGTAGAACCCATATAACCTGTTTGATCATTAATATAACTTGGTAATTAGTGTAAGAACATGTCTAACCATGTTCAACCCGACAATTTTCTGTTTAGACCCGGTTCGGAACCGAAAGTCGCAAAACTTTGACTTTTGCTTTGACTTCAGTTCTGACCCGTTTTAGTATGAATTGGAATTGACATAGAGCTTCCTTAGGACCAGGTTACATGCTAGTATAACCCTCTGTGATTATACACCATGGATCATTAGTTATCCAAGTAATATGCATGATTCCGTTAATTGCCTATATGTTGACCATTACGGCCTTTTCACCATAAAACGTGATTTTTGAAAATGTAAAAGAGTAGAAACCTTAATTACTGATATATAAACTTGTACCCTAAAATTTGACATCAGTTTGAGGTGTAGATTGAGAGTTATGCTCATTAGCGTAATTATAAAGCTTTTTAGCGATTAAACGACATAATTAGCGTATAACCTTTTTAAACATACTTTTTGATATCAAACTTATTCCCCACTGATGTAATATATTATTTTGGGATTTTTGAAGATTTTTAATTAATTTTAGGCTGAGCATAACTTATAGTCATAGGCTTAATCCGGTAATTGTCGGTTTTGCCCTTACGGGCTATAAAATGAGTTTTACATATCTTTTCGAACCCAAACCTTTTGCTACTGATTACATATGATAAATAAATTATTTTAAGCCTTCTGGAATAATAAAAATATCAGTTTTCAATATAGAACCCGGAAACGGCTTCTAATCGCCTTTTAAGCGTTTTTAACGCATAGTATGTACTAAAACTATTTTAAACATACAAGGGTTGATACCTACTGATATTTTACGTAAATTAAAATATTTTAACAGTAAGAAAAAGTTGTTTAACTCAGACTTCAGTTTTGAGCTTTTCGACTTATGTGAAATTACCAAAATGCCCCTACGGTGCATGGTTTGGTTATAATTGATAAATTCCGTATATATGAAATACCCTACTGTTATAACTTAGTAAATTTAGTATTTTTGCTAATCATATCAGACCTGTAACTCAGGTTAATACTTAAACTCTTTTATAACCTTATAAATGACCAAATTACCCCTACGGGGCATAGTTTGTGTTTAAATTCATTTTGGGCATAATGGAAGGTATCCTACTGATATCACAACATATTTAAGGCATATTAACTTAGGAAACCTGTAAATGACTCTCGCGGTCACCCGTTACGCCTCTTGCGCGTTCGGTTCGGCTTATGTAACTAGTTTACATAAATTAGCCGAAACGGGTCAAACCTTATCAGTTTTACCCCAAAATTCAGAATGTGCTTAGATTACCCATATAAGGAAAGTCTTCAATCTTGTCAGGTCTAAATCACATTCTATTCCGGTCTTCGCTTAATCATGCGTTTGAACCGTATCGGTCTAAGCTTAAGCTTAACTAAAGACCGTTAGGATTCTAATAGGTTATTATAAACCTTTGTTCCAGAATAGGAGGACCAGTAAAAGCTACTTGCATTTGCTTATTGTGATTATTACTTTGCTCAGGTAAATACTTTTAACTTATTTTCCCTATACGGGCTTGGGGTATGGTATATAAAATACCGCTTGGTCGGGCATTAAATCTTCCATCGTTTGGTGGCTAATTGATATTTGATCGGCCCGTTTAAATTGTTTTGTTTGCTTAAAGCCTTTGGGAGGTTAATGACCATGTCCCGGATATCCTTGGCATCATTTTACGAATTGGCCACGACCTAAGCGCGGGGTGTAGGCGTACACCCGTCAGTGCCAAATAAATAATGTGGTGTGTCTATTGATATTTAACCCGGCACGACCCGGGCTACTGAACGCATAAGTAACATGTAATTCTTTTACGAGATTATATATTTAAATAATTATCCCAAGTTATAAAAGTTTGTGCCACGCGCATTCAAATCAATTTTATTAAACTTTTCAAAATGAGTCGGTTGAATGTATTTACCAGTGTAAACTGACGTATTTTCCCAAAAAGATTAAATGCAGGTACTAATCGTAATAGGCTGGATTTCTCCTTAGCATCAAAAGAGTCTCGCAAGCTTAAGATGCCTAAAGTCTGTTGAACTACTGTTTCCTATTTATTTTCGATCCGTCTGTGGATAAACTTTCGACTATTGTGATACTTGTTATTACAAATTTTTAAAGTTGAAGTATATCTTTGTAGGATCGTATTCTGACCCGAACGAGTCTTTCAGAGGAGTTTTAATCAGTTTCAGGTGCGGAAAACAAGAAACTGATGTAGAAACAGCAAACAATTCACTTTTAATCACCTTTTGTATTGCTTTATAACAGATTACATGCAAACGTCACACCGGCAGCACTTCGATATGGAATACAAGAACTCTCTATCTAATTTCGCTCATAGTGACCTATTTGTAGGTTTCTGATTCCCCACGAAATGACATGGTGTCATTTGGAGCGGAATTAGAATTTAACTTTCGAGTGGAATCAGCATTTTACATTCCGAGTGGAATTAGAAACTTATGTGATTCCCCACGAAATGACAAGGTGTCATTTCGAGTGGAATCACCTCTAAAAAACCACTATCTCGTTTTTCGAGCCCTGATCTAACTATTACAGTACAAGACTCGATACAAGACGAAGTTGACAGATGCATGCACTAACAGACTCCCCCTCAGATGTTGACGAGTCTCACGTGTCTAGTCTTCGCATCTTCAGCCTTGATCAGTCTCTGGGCTTCTGTCACACCCTGACTTTTGCGGAAGCGTGGTTTATTTGGTGTGACTTCTTAATACCATAGCAATCAATCATAAACAATGCTACATGATAAAAACATGAGATATTCATTCATTAATAAAGTATAGAAACATTCCATTTTCAACAATCACAAAATAATTTACAAACCTTAACTTGATATATTTGAGTTCATAAAGACTTAGCAAAAGACTTTAAACAAAACCAGGTTTAGGTGTATATAACCCATCCAGGAAGAGATTACACCTTCTAAACCCTAGATGACTTCTTTATTCAAACGCAGCTTGAAAATACGTGCATACCGTGCCAGATCCGTTAGTTTCCTGAAATACATGTAATTTGAAAAGTCAACATAACGTTGAGCGAGTTCATGTGTAAGTGAGTAGGTATGAACCTTCGGAAAAAAAAATGCCTGTATGTATAAAAGTCCCTGGTATGTAGCAATTAAGGAAAAAGAGACCACCATTGGGTTGCAAAGCCAATGATAAGTGTGAAGTGATGCAGGAAGACTCAAACCTAGCGGATTTGTGCGTCGGGCACTTAGTCATCTCATGGTCCACTCAGCGGACTCAGGAGCGGGGCTCGCTACACCCAAATAGATCTATCACTAATGTCCCTCGGTCCTACAACGAGGATTGATGGCCTTAAGTGTTGTGCCCACCACTCACATGTTCGCGTAATAAAACCCTCCTTAAGCTAACCATACCATGTAAATAAATGTCTGTAAATGTCTGTAACTGTCTGTAACATGTATTTCACCCCCGAGGTGTAAAACTGAAAATAGTTAAGAGAAAAGGGGGGACATGAACTCACAGTATTGCGTCTTCGGTACTCGTAACCCAAATCTCCTCAGCAAACACGACTACCTACAATGGTCTAACGTCTATTAGACGAACGGGTCGTGCCTTGTCTTAGTGTTGATTAGTGCCTTTGAGTTACATTTTAAAGTGTCTTCAATATTTTAGTAATAATACTTCTCATACTTGTGTATTCGTATTTCCTTCCCAAGGATGGGATATTTTACATATGTCTATTCGTATTTGGAATTATATTTTTGAGTCCCATTTTAGAGAATACATACTTAACCATATTTCTGTATGAACCCAACGTCCGATACTCTGTATTTCGTTATAAAAATTATGGCGAGTTTTATGCTTGAAAAACAGTCTATAATATACTAGTAAACGCTTGTCCAGAAAATATTTACTAAGTGTTAGGATTTTCGGAAAATTTCGCCATAGTCTCCTTTGTAAATAGAGGTGTCCATGCTTAAAAGCATATCATTTTCTTTTATATATATATCCCGTAGGTCGTTCTCAATAATCAAACCGACATTTAGACATACAAAGCATTACTTACTTTATTTCAGCTTCATTACTCAAAACTGGACTGTTTTCGAGGATTTTTATAAAATAGTTAACCTTTTCCAAAAATTCTCAAATTTTTATGGAATGTCATATATAATCCACGATTTATTGTGTAAAAATTTCGGAGACCAGTTCATTACCAATTTTATATAAAAATTCTTTTACCTGACTGCAATCAGATTTGTTACATTCTGATTGCAGTTTTACGGAAAAATTCACTAAAAATCAATCGTAAGTCCGATCGACGAAATTCCAGTTGGAGGGTCACGAGAACAACAGTGACCTTCTACAGTAAAAATTTCATGAGCTGATCCTGCTCAGGTTTTAAGTTTTGACTTTGATTACAACACACTTTTTCAGCAGAAATATTTCAGCTTGAGCTGCTGTCTAAAAATAATTCTTTAAAAATAGTAAACGATCTCGAAAAATTACGATTCCAGTGCCATTTGTTCGGTTGTTCAAAATTACACAATTTAGACTCCAGAAACCCAGTTTTTCGATTAAAAATGACCCTGTTACAGGCTGTTGAAGTTGGCTGGAAATTTCAATCAGCATGCTTATTTCAGGTTTAATGATTCTAACAACGTATCAACGAGTGTCCTAACCTTGATTTGTTAATAACTTGATGATCAAACATGGTGCATGTATTATCCAACCTCAAACCAACCTGATTTTAACCTCAAACAAACTTTTTATGTGGGGTTTTTATGCAGAATTTTAAGTTCAACTTTTTAGTGTTCATCTTCTTGTGATTTGAACAAACAAACGTCATGCTTCATATTTTGACTAAAATAAGATGGAACAAGGTGTAGAGACTTACTACTAGCACAAGGCTAGGGTAGAAATCTAGTGAAGATGATGGTGAGAAAAAGTATGGTGAAGTGACTAGAACAAGCTCTCTTGAAGTTCCTTCAACTTGCTACCTTCATGAACCACCTTCAATGCTTGAATGGAGAGCTTGTAGTGAAGAAAATGGAGGATGTGAGAGGTGGTGGTGATGAAATCGGTTATGGAGAACCGAATTGGGGGAGAGAGGGAGAGGTGGAGTGTGTATCTTGACAAAATGATGGGTATTTCTTGGAAGAATAGGAGCCACCCTACCCTAGGTTATGATTAAAGTTCTTTTGGCCAACCATAGATAGGAAGGATAATCACACAAGATCTAAACAAAATATATGGATGATTTGGGCAGAAATTCGGTTAGGGGGGGGGGGTAATATGAAAAATTTTGGTAATTAGTAGGTAAATAAATAAGAGGTTAAGGGTATTTTCTAAAATAGGGGAGTGTATGACCTGTTTCTATAGTGTGTGGGGATTTATTGTGACCATGATTATTTAAGAATAATAAAATAATATTTCTGACAATATTTTCGTGTCTCGGGTAATGTCTGGTTGTTCGGTTACGTATCGTTCCGTTAAAATATTAAATTGTACCGTATAGCGTCTTTTATGCATCTTTCTATCACAAAATCATTTCTGGCACTTAGGAAAGTATACAGGACCACTCTGCTATATTTGTATGTCCTACTGGTATAATAAAATACTGAATTTTATAAAAGAATGCAGAATTCTGTATTTAACGCATGTTTTAGGCACCTCCCGGCACTAAATCTATCACCTAATGACGCAGTCTTTGGTCCTCACTTCCCTACACTACAAACCAGTGTTGTATTCTATCCCTGGCTCATACTGGCCATAATAATATTGTCTGTCTAAGTGCTGGCATTGTCAGCATTATTTCTGAATCGACCGTTCAGTGTGTCAAATGTGCTGAGTGCATCAAGTATGTCACTAATGTAGGCGTGTAATGAATGGAGTGACTGTATAACATATGATGCATGTATATATGATATAGAATCATAGAGCAGTTTAAATTATCAGTTGTAATCAAGCACAGTCATTAAGCACGTAATTAAGATTAATTAATTTATACAGTACCTGAAATTTTTGAGGGTTGTCACATTCTCCCCCCGTTAAGAAAATTTCGTCCTCGAAATTTGTACTACCTAAATTCCTAATTCCTTAGGGTTTCGTTACGCATTTATGTGTATGAATAGTGCCGAGGTAGATAATCATCAAACCAATTCAAACCTTATTCACATCAAGTGAGTCTAGAATATATATATAACATCACAATTCCAATAGTTAAAAGGTATGTGCTTATAGCATTTAATGTCAAAGGTACAGTACGCATTTGATGTATAGTCTAGTGTAATCCAGCTTGCAGTGTTCCACAAAAGTGGAGTTTTGTTCAATAGAGTTTTCAAATGATTGGTTATAGTATGCAAATTTTCACAAACCATAGCATCCGCTATATGAACTCAAAATCAACAACTTGGAGATGAAAATGACCTGCCAACTGGTGAATAAGTGAATGATAAGGACTTGTGTGTTGACATTCTCGAATTGCGAAAATACACCGAATGAAGTACAAGCGAATCTGGTGTATCATTGTCTAAATTTGTAGTTGCATCAGAAATGTTTAAATGACGTGTCAAACAAGAGTATATGTAGTTTTGTGAAACAGGTGACCATAATTAGCACAAGCTAGTAACACCACAAGGTGCCGAGATGACGAGATTCAATAATAATGGTGACTGAACAAGTTCACCGTGCCTGAAATCAAATGATAGTGTATCGAGACAATCTGAAGATTTGATTTATACCATGTTATAGAGTTTCCAATTTAATACGGAACATCAAAGGACCACGGTTTCCAATCGAAGATGAAATGTAATGAGTATCGCAAGACATTTGATTGACAACGAAAGAATCATTAGGAGGTACATTGTACTTATGAAATGAATATGTGTACCGTTGCCTTAACACACAATTGTGTTGAGACCGCTTTGATCGTGAAAATCCAAAATGGATTGTTAACAACTAGGTAGGGAATTGAATTTCGTGTACGAAGTGAGTAATCAAATTAGCGCAAGCTTCAGTTTTTGTGAAAATATCACCGCAAGGTATCGAAATAATTCAAACATTTTAGTGGAGTCGTAGACCAACCAAATCTACTACGACTTGAACTGAAAGAATCTCTGCAAAAACAGTTGAATATGATGCTCCCAATACATCATATAGCGTTTCAAATTAATCCTGTGAACTGGATAAGTTCAAGCAATTGAACTTGGTTTCAACGTAACCCGATAATAAACGTATGAACCAACAAAGGAATTTTCGGCAGGGTAGCAAAATAACCCATGACTGTATCTTGAAAGAAAGCGGTTTCAAGAAAGTGCGTTGGCTTGGTAACAAATGAGTTCAACAATAACAATAAGGTAGGTCACTCGAATCCGAAATTTGTAATTAGGCTTAGCAAAATGATATGTAAACTCCAATGAAGTTTTCATTCAAAACGAAATCACATGCGTGGCATGATGCATGTATGTCAGGTAAGTTTCCTAGAAAAGGAACAACGAGTATCTGCTAAAGTGATGAAATGACCAGCTATCGAAGCAAATGTGTGTTCGCTCTCAGCGAGAAAATTAATGTGATGCAACTACCAGTAAGGCGAGTAGAGATGCAGACATCTACTCGTCAGAAGTGAAAGAAACCCAAGTCTTCTCTGTTAGGTCAATGGAACTGGCATATGCGCCAGGTTAAAGATGGTTGATTTAGCTGACAGATATGGTTCCTAAATAAAAACCCTTACAAGTTTGGACCTGGGTTCACAAAGGTCCTAAATACTTGTTTTCTAAATCCTCCAGATTTCGTATCCCGTGTAGACTGGTTTAGGCATTGTGTAGGAAGCATTATTTTGTGTACGTCTAAGAACAAGTCATTGTCCCACAATTTTTCCTCGGTATACCTCCTTACTGAATTTACCGCCAATGACACTCGATCGTCGATCAGTCGTGCAATAGTAATTGGATCCTCACAGCTAGTTACATAAGTAATTCATTAATCCTTAGCAAAAGCCACCGACCCTGGTTGGCTAGCTCGTCCGACTCTCGGTCATTGGAATGTCATCGTCCTTCCTTTTGACGAGCAGAACTGAGGTTATCCAAAACAGAAGTTTTGGTCTGTTATCTTCCTTCTCTATCTACTACTGAAACTACACTGCCAATCCTTGCATTTCCGCAAATGCGAGTCGCTACGATGCATCGATTTCAGGTACGGCGCCTGGAATCAGATAGACACGCAATTTGACTAATCGTTGAGGAAATAATTTTTGGCAAGTCTTCGAGGAAGACCTTAAGATATTTCCTTATCATAGGGATATCTTCACGCTTTGATTCTTCGGCTCCTCCTGTCCCCGACATGAGCCAGGAATGCAACACATCCTTTATGCAATATTCTTCGTGCCTTCAAGCAATTTGTAACTTGTAGGGGCGTATCCTGCTTCATGAGTCACGATCGTTCCTTTATTTGCCATCGGGGTGCGGACATCAATCTCCGCTTGATCACTTGGAAATTAATCCATCCCAATTACCTCGTTGAGGCCTCCCAACCCAATTGGTAGTAGAGTAACCGTAAACTTATACCCTCCGGGTTCTATCTTGTCGTCTCTCGTTACTGCGTTGGCTTCTACTATCTTCCCATTGGCTAGTTCTTTCGAGTGCGGATTATCTACTTACTTACTACTAAACCATGTACACTTTCAAACTCTGAAGCTAAAATTTGTGATAATAACAAGCAGCACAGATGCATCATGTTGACCATTATGGGACGTACCGATATCCACGCATGGATTCCTGATGTGCTCCCCTAGCTCTGCTACTGAGCTTTTATCCTCGGGCCTGATTCTTCTTAGGGCAGTATCTTCGGAAATGCTTTTTGCTTCCATAGTTAAGGCAACCTTGAGCACGTTTTTGTTTGTCACTCATCCTTCCTTGATAGTTGTCGTTGTCGTTGTTTTCTCTGTGATTCTCACTACCATCTTGGCCTCCATTTCTACTTTCAGTACCTTGCCTACAGGTTTCCATGGGATGCCCTCTCTTGCCACAGTTATCACATTTTCCATATTTACATCGCCCAACATGATAACGTAAGCAATTGTCGCACTTAGGTAGAATACCCTTGTAATCCTTTCCCTTTTTGGCCTTCTTCTCGTTACTTACCCGAGTAACCTTCTTGAAATTCACGAGTTTTCTCTTGTTATCCCCAGACGACTCAACAGGAGCCTCGTTTTTCTCTTCCGGAGTGGAAAATTTTCCTTGTCTAATCGCTTCTTCATTGAGCGCCACGCTCATGTCGATTGCTTCGATAATTGTTGAAGGCTTAGATGTTGTTACCAGGCATAGAATCTGCGGTGCTAGTCCCCTGATGAAAAGTTCGATCTTCCTAGATTCTGGTTCCACCAAACGCGATGCAACTTGTGATAACTCGCCAAATCTCTGCACATATTCAGCTATCTTTGGACCTTCCATTCTCAAGTTCCACAATTCAGTTTCCAACTTCTGGACTTCCGCCCTAGAGCAATATCTTTTGCGCATTAGTTCCTTCAGTTCGTCCCACGTCATAGCATATGCAGCGGCCTCGCCCATTGCTTGAATTTGAAGGTTCCACCATGACAGAGCCCCATCTACAAATATCCCCGCTATGTACGTAACCTGATATTCTAGGGCGCATTTGCTCAATCGTAAGACAGAATTTGTCTTTTCCACCCAACGCACAAATGCTAAGGCACCCCCAGTGCCGTCGAATTCTCGAGGTTTGTGGTTCAAGAACTGCTCGTAGGTGCAGCCGCTGGGTGGGTTATTTCCTGAGGTACCTCCGCCGTGTTCGGAGCGAAGGGCCTCGAGTTGTGCGATGGCTTGCGAAATGCGCCCTTGCAGTTCTGACTCTGTTGTTTTCGGCAGAGGGTTGTTGGTATCGACGTTCCCTTGTATCGACATCTTCTGAGAAGAAGGTTGGTTAGGTCAGGTCTCATTCGTTCGGGGAGTGCATATAGTTGTTTAGAGATCGTATGTACACACACATATTAGGTTATCACACCAACCAATCAAGCAATAGTATAATCATAGTATAACCAAGAAATTTGGTAATTATGTTTAATGAGAGCATAGTAAGCAAGCACATAGCGTTATAATTATTGTACACACATATAGATTAATAACGTGCTTAATGGAGACATAGCGACGGAGTTTCGTTGGTCATTGGCCATAAAGTATTGTCGCATGTTTTATAATGATTAGGCCCTCATTATTTCTTGACCACAATTGTATTGCCTTCCAAAATGTATCCCATCAATAGGGACACAGGGTCACCCTACCCTTGTCCATTAAATGTATTAGTGTATCAAAATCACATAGTCTGAAGTGGTCTTTAAAAGTCTCCACAAACCCGGCTTATCATTAGTGTCTTTACTTGAAAGCAATGTAATCCGCATAATCCAGGAATCACTATACCAGTGTCTGAGGTGGAGGAGGAAAGAAAAGTAAACTTGTTAACATGCGTGGACTTCCTCCTTGGGCTTGCGTACACGTCGAAGTAATTATCTGCTCTGCCGCTCGATAGTAAAGAAATGAGCATCAGAATCCGGGGAACGGTGTAATAGTAACGGTTGAGAGCGCAAAAAGGAACCTTGATAAATGTGGAGGATCAAAGTATGCTGGCAATAAACAGGGTGGAGGACTTGGTGTCTTACATAAATTTTTCAGACAATATGCTGTCTTGTGATGTAAATACTTACATCATGTATTCAGTTCTGTAATGTTTGGCATTTAAATGGGGTGTTAGCTCAAGCTCCAACACTCTGTGACTCATATCCTCAAATTGTAGCTCATGTTACAGGAGTAACTCATCTCGTGTATGGCCTCCATAATGTGAGGGATGACAAGGGTCTAAAATCAGCATAGGGTAGCATAGGAACCAGCGAAAAGTAGCAATTGGTGCGGCCTGTAGAAAATGTTGCTGTAGCCATTGGGATCGTTACGCGGTTGCTGGCCTAGAGTACCTTCCCGTGGTGCTGGTATGTCTTGAATGAAAGCGATAGGCATGTTGGCGCAATGGACGACGGTCTTTTATAAGGGCAACATCAGCGGTTGAAGGTGCAGGAACATACGTTTCAACCAATAAGGATATCATCTGTGCAGGTACTGGGTCAGATATAAGGGATGCAATGCCTGGTAAACCAAAAGAACATGGGCATGGTCAGGTAAAGGTGCGGGTTCAGCAGGTGCAACATCAAACTGTCCCTCACAAGTGCAGAAGCTAGCATCAGGGGTAGGTTGTGTAACGGTATGGTGCCTTGAGCAGGTGATAGTGCAGCGGTCATAACGGCGTCGTCGTCTGGGTCAGTAGTAGAAAGTTGTAATCCAGCTGTTTGTAAGATTGTAGACCTCACAGACTCAAAGGAGTCTGAATACATGCTAGAATCAGAGGGTAGCTTGTTAACAGGGGTCTTAAGAAGTGAAGTTAGTAACGGTGTTCTCGTCTATCTTTCTATCACCATAGGCCTCAGCAGAAGGACCGTCAACAAATATGTCCGCGTCATCATTAATTGCTCGTCGCGTAGCCAACCTTCGGCAGGAAAGTCCATAGGAGTCGCATCGTCGAGGATCGGGGTCATAGTGTGCTCACCATCGGGATGACCAGTGATGAAGTGGTCATGGGCCAAAATAAGAGTGTCAGAAGGATTCTTGTCAGAGAAGCCTTCGGCAAGGAAGAATCATCCCCAAAAATTTGGTAGTGCGGACTGTTGGAAGTCGTCTTCGTCCTCAGTCAGCATGTCAGGATCACTCTCAGTGTCTGACGTAAATATCTCTGGCGCAGATGTAGTCTCATTATCGGCGACGGTGGCCGTAGGGTTATCAATGTCTAATAGCTCGCCTTCTAAATAGTGTGACACGTGCGTCGGTACATAATAGTCATAGCATGTATATCAATAATCAGCAATTAAGCGTGTAAGTAATGACAATGTAAGCATGTAATCATCCTAGTCTTCCCAGACTATCCCACCCAGTCTCTCAGACTAAACTCCCTGGTCTCTAACTCCCTGGTCTCTAAGACCAACTCCCTGGTCTCTAGCCTCTAAGACTAAATCCCTGGTCTCTAAGACCAACCTCCCAGTCTCTAAGACTAAATTCCTGGTCTCTAAGACCAGTCTCTAAGACTCAACCTCCCCAATCTCTAAGATTGAACCCTTCAGCCTCTAAGACTGAACCTTCCTAACCTCTAAGGTTAAACCTCCCTCAGTCTCTAAGACTGACCCAGCCTCTAAGGCTAAACTCCCTCAGTCCCTAAGACTGACCCAGCCTCTAAGGCTAAACTCCCCCAGTCTCTAAGACTGAATTATAAATATATATTTGGAAATGTGTATTTGTGCCTTTTGTTTGTAAAAAAATGTTTGGTTCCTGGATCTGGACGTTTTTGTATATGCAGTGTAAAAATGTTTGAAAACGTTTTCGTGAGAGCCCTGATGATCATAGTCTAGACTCGAGAAAGAATCCTAGTTCGCTATGATCGAGGCTCTGATACCAAGCTGTCACACCCTGACTTTTGCGGAAGCGTGGTTTATTTGGTGTGACTTCTTAATACCATAGCAATCAATCATAAACAATGCTATATGATAAAAAAATGAGATATTCATTCATTAATAAAGTATAGAAACATTCCATTTTCAACAATCACAAAATAATTTACAAACCTTAACTTGATTTATTTGAGTTCATAAAGACTTAGCAAAAGACTTTAAACAAAACCAGGTTTAGGTGTATATAACCCATCCAGGAAGAGAGTACACCTTCTAAACCCTAGATGACTTCTTTATTCAAATGCAGCTTGAAAATACGTGCATACCGTGCCAGATCCGTTAGTTTCCTGAAATACATGTAATTTGAAAAGTCAACATAACGTTGAGCGAGTTCATGTGTAAGTGAGTAGGTATGAACCTTTGAAAAAAAAAATGCCTGTATGTATAAAAGTCCCTGGTATGTAGCAATTAAGGAAAAAGAGACCACCATTGGGTTGCAAAGCCAATGATAAGTGTGAAGTGATGCAGGAAGACTCAAACCTAGCGGATTTGTGCGTCGGGCACTTAGTCATCTCATGGTCCACTCAGCGGACTCAGGAGTGGGGCTCGCTACACCCAAATAGATCTATCACTAATGTCCCTCGGTCCTACAACGAGGATTGATGGCCTTAAGTGTTGTGCCCACCACTCACATGTTCGCGTAATAAAACCCTCCTTAAGCTAACCATACCATGTAAATAAATGTCTGTAAATGTCTGTAAATGTCTGTAACATGTATTTCACCCCCGAGGTGTAAAACTGAAAATAGTTAAGAGAAAAGGGGGGACATGAACTCACAGTATTGCGTCTTCGGTACTCGTAACCCAAATCTCCTCAGCAAACACGACTACCTACAATGGTCTAACGTCTATTAGACGAACGGGTCGTGCCTTGTCTTAGTGTTGATTAGTGCCTTTGAGTTACATTTTAAAGTGTCTTCAATATTTTAGTAATAATACTTCTCATACTTGTGTATTCGTATTTCCTTCCCAAGGATGGGATATTTTACATATGTCTATTCGTATTTGGAATTATATTTTTGAGTCCCATTTTAGAGAATACATACTTAACCATATTTCTGTATGAACCCAACGTCCGATACTCTGTATTTCGTTATAAAAATTATGGCGAGTTTTATGCTTGAAAAACATAGTCTATAATATACTAGTAAACGCTTGTCCAGAAAATATTTACTAAGTGTTAGGATTTTCGGAAAATTTCGCCATAGTCTCCTTTGTAAATAGAGGTGTCCATGCTTAAAAGCATATCATTTTCTTTTATATATATATCCCGTAGGTCGTTCTCAATAATCAAACCGACATTTAGACATACAAAGCATTACTTACTTTATTTCAGCTTCATTACTCAAAACTGGACTGTTTTCGAGGATTTTTATAAAATAGTTAACCTTTTCCAAAAATTCTCAAATTTTTTCGCAATGTCATATATAATCCACGATATATTGTGTAAAAATTTCGGAGACCAGTTCATTACCAATTTTATATTAAAATTCTTTTACCTGACTGCAATCAGATTTGTTACATTCTGATTGCAGTTTTACGGAAAAATTCACTAAAAATCAATCGTAAGTCCGATCGACGAAATTCCAGTTGGAGGGTCACGAGAACAACAGTGACCTTCTACAGTAAAAATTTTATGAGCTGATCCTGCTCAGGTTTTAAGTTTTGACTCTGATTACAACACACTTTTTCAGCAGAAATATTTCAGCTTGAGCTGCTGTCTAAAAATAATTCTTTAAAAATAGTAAACGATCTCGAAAAATTACGATTCCAGTGCCATTTGTTCGGTTGTTCAAAATTACACAATTTAGACTCCAGAAACCCAGTTTTTCGATTAAAAATGACCCTGTTACAGGCTGTTGAAGTTGGCTGGAAATTTCAATCAGCATGCTTATTTCAGGTTTAATGATTCTAACAACGAATCAACGAGTGTCCTAACCTTGATTTGTTAATAACTTGATGATCAAACATGGTGCATGTATTATCCAACCTCAAACCAACCTGATTTTAACCTCAAACAAACTTTTTATGTGGGGTTTTTATGCAGAATTTTAAGTTCAACTTTTTAATGTTCATCTTCTTGTGATTTGAACAAACAAACGTCATGCTTCATATTTTGACTAAAATAAGATGGAATAAGGTGTAGAGAC
This sequence comes from Helianthus tuberosus, assembly GCA_030545235.1. NCBI lineage: Eukaryota > Viridiplantae > Streptophyta > Magnoliopsida > Asterales > Asteraceae > Helianthus > Helianthus tuberosus. The sequence continues at coordinate 155,011,797 of CM060393.1, forward strand.
TTACTACTAGCACAAGGCTAGGGTAGAAATCTAGTGAAGATGATGGTGAGAAAAAGTATGGTGAAGTGACTAGAACAAGCTCTCTTGAAGTTCCTTTAACTTGCTACCTTCATGAACCACCTTCAATGCTTGAATGGAGAGCTTGTAGTGAAGAAAATGGAGGATGTGAGAGGTGGTGGTGATGAAATCGGTTATGGAGAACCGAATTGGGGGAGAGAGGGAGAGGTGGAGTGTGTATCTTGACAAAATGATGGGTATTTCTTGGAAGAATAGGAGCCACCCTACCCTAGGTTATGATTAAAGTTCTTTTGGCCAACCATAGATAGGAAGGATAATCACACAAGATCTAAACAAAATATATGGATGATTTGGGCAGAAATTCGGTTAGGGGGGGGGGGGGGTAATATGAAAAATTTTGGTAATTAGTAGGTAAATAAATAAGAGGTTAAGGGTATTTTCTAAAATAGGGGAGTGTATGACCTGTTTCTATAGTGTGTGGGGATTTATTGTGACCATGATTATTTAAGAATAATAAAATAATATTTCTGACAATATTTTCGTGTCTCGGGTAATGTCTGGTTGTTCGGTTACGTATCGTTCCGTTAAAATATTAAATTGTACCGTATAGCGTCTTTTATGCATCTTTCTATCACGAAATCATTTCTGGCACTTAGGAAAGTATACAGGACCACTCTGCTATATTTGTATGTCCTACTGGTATAATAAAATGCTGAATTTTATAAAAGAATGCAGAATTCTGTATTTAACGCATGTTTTAGGCACCTCCCGGCACTAAATCTATCACCTAATGACGCAGTCTTTGGTCCTCACTTCCCTACACTACAAACCAGTGTTGTATTCTATCCCTGGCTCATACTGGCCATAATAATATTGTCTGTCTAAGTGCTGGCATTGTCAGCATTATTTCTGAATCGACCGTTCAGTGTGTCAAATGTGCTGAGTGCATCAAGTATGTCACTAATGTAGGCGTGTAATGAATGGAGTGACTGTATAACATATGATGCATGTATATATGATATAGAATCATAGAGCAGTTTAAATTATCAGTTGTAATCAATCACAGTCATTAAGCACGTAATTAAGATTAATTAATTTGTACAGTACCTGAAATTTTTGAGGGTTGTCACAGCTTCACTCTTAATCTTTTCTCGCAGGTCTTCAGACTCCCCCTTGCGATATGCTGGCATTCCTTCAGTTCATCAGCATCATCAACTTTAGAATCGTTGTCTGGCTTTCCATCTCACAGCTTCTTCATATCAATCAGCCTAACTCTTCATGTCTCAAGATCATTTTCTGGCTATCTCCAATCAGAATCCTCAGGTATCGGAACCTGGCACTCTATCTTCAGGTTCAAAATCAAAACCTGACTACACCTGCACATTCTTAACCCAGAAATAAATTTCACAAATTTAACATTTAACAAATTTATAAACCCAGATTCTCTCTCAAATTAAATCAGAATGATTTATCAATGATAAATTCTGATGAACCATTTGCAAAAATTAATCATTTATCTTTTCAAAACACATTCTCCCAAACCATTTGTTCATCATGTCTAGCACTTGGAATTTTGAAAATCAGCTCTCCAACATCAGTTGTCAAAAATCTTTTTGAGTTTTACAAAATTTATGCTAAAACACACCGAAAATCTTTTTGTATTTTTGAATGTAAAGAAATACAATAAAGAAATATTTACAGACACTATTTTTGTGAGTTTTGTGTAAGAGGATCATATTAGATTTTGACAAGTCACAAGTACAGTTGAGCTTAGTTACACATTAAGAATTAAACAATTCACTTAGATTGCCAATATACTGATCCACTTAAATTCTCACACAAATTTCAACTGATTCAGGATATGAGTTAGATGTTTTAAGGACTTAAACTCATTCATGTGTCCCACCTCTTGAATATACTCCCGTATCCAGATCCTAATATTCAGTCTTACAGGTGAGTATACCACAGATGATATCTGTAAGGGGTTAATAAATTATGAAGAATCATGAGAGCTCAGGTCAGAACTACCGTTCAGCAGAGAGATCATTACTCGACTTTTGGGTATGTCCCCTTTAGAGGATATTTTGCATTACAACAGCAGCGACTATCAATTTTATTGTTTCATCAGCTTGCTGAGGGCGATGCTATGTTTCAAGCATTTGCAGAAAGCATTATCCGAGGACTAGGTCAGAACTTCCATTCAGCAGAAGTCCCGGGATAATACCCCAGATATCACTGAGTATAAAGACCTAGTATCTCAGAAAGAGGGACCTTTCAAACGAGATTTCAGGGGTTACCTATATATCCAAGTAGTGTTCCCCACGAAATAAGCAAGTTTGAAATTTAGTTTATATCCCGAAAAAGTTTACTAAATGTGTAAAAACCTATCGGCATATCATCAGTGAGACTATTTAATGTTATTTAATCAATACATTTCTTTAGCATACCGTGACTGTCTACTGATGTATTATCATTTCCTCTTCTTTGACACAAAAACTCATTTTTCATTTTATCATGTTTTTGCCTTTTTCAAATTTTCTAATGTTTTTGGATTTTCTGAAATTTTTACTCCCCCTAAAATGCAAACACATTTTAGGAAATTTGAAAACAAACTGTACAAAAACTTGACAACCAATATCAAATCGCCTCAATTCGCCATCCTCTTGGCATAAACAATCAGAACTCCCCCTTTCACAAAACTATTTTCTCATAATGATTTCAAAACACTTAAGTTTGTTTTAACCAAAATGATTTTTCCAAAAAATAAGTTTTGTCGATTTTATCACTTGTAAAGTTCGGGGTTTGGTTCATCACATTGTCTTTCAACCACTTGTAGGAAAATGCAAGTACAACTTAATGTCCTTGATTTTACCACTTGTAAGTGTAAACCTTCATCAACCACTTGTAGGAATAAAACCTCTACACAAACCATTTTACTAATCAAGATGCCGATTCCTGTTTCGCACTTACCAACCTGGAAGCTCCGGCAAGTCACACTTATCCTGTAAAAATTTAACTATTTTTAAGATTCAATCACACAACCAATTTCTAAGAAAGATGCCGATTCCTGATCCGCAATTACAAACTTGGGATCTCCGGCAAGTCAGGTTTTTCAAGCAAAGAAAATGTCCACCCAAGCCTGACCAGCCTTGGGTGTTTTCAATTCAGAAACAGTTGGGGTGTAAGTTGCTTTCTTTTTAGCATAAAACTCCTTTACCCCTTTTACTTTCCCTTCAACCATTTTTCCCAAAATCTTCTTAACTTTCCCATTAAACGCTTTCTCAACATCAAAGTTATCCTCCTCAGAATAACCCTGATTTGAGATTTCAGACTTTCCACTTTTCCTTTTAAAATTTTCAGTCCTCAATGGTGGAAAGTTCTCATCATCCATTAAAGGAACTGAGTTTTCATCACTCTCATCAAACTGTGGCTCCTCTGATTTTGTGGAATCAGATTCATCGCCAGATTTTACATCAGATTTCTTAACAACCCATTTTTGGTTGTCAAGTTTAACACTTCGCCTGTAAAATCTCTTCGAACACTCACCAACTTCAAATGTTGAATTTTTGAAAACTTTAAATTTTCCAGTTGGTTGTTCAGTTTTATCAACAATAACTTCTTTCAGTTTTCCAGAAACTCCCTGTTTTGTGTTTGTTGCTTTCGGACAGTTCCATGCAATGTGACCAGCTTCATTGCATCGGAAACAGGTTCTTGTCTCTTTCTTCACATAAGCTCCATTATTTCTCTTCTCGGTAAGAAATTCTTGGTTAGATTGTTTCCAGAATGGGCTTTTTGCTTCCTCTTCCGAGCTTGTACCTGAAACAAATTTAACTCTGGAATTAAAATCTTTAATATAATTTCCTTTTTTATAGTTTTTAGGTGGAATAAAACCAAGTCCTTTCTTTTTGTAGCTACGATTGTGGTTTGGTTTCTTTTGAAAACCAGAACCAGAATTGTAACCTTTTTTCTTGTTTAGACGTTGTTGAACTCTTGAAGTGTACTTTTTAGGTTTTTCAGTAAGATTTAAATCTTTTATTTCAGAAATATTAATTTCTGTCATTTTTGAAAACCTTTTTGATCATGTCAAAACGAACACTTCTTATTGGAAACTATTTATCAAAATATAATTTGTCAGAATCATTCAAAGTATACACAACTTCAAATGTTTCATCATTCAAATTAGATTTTGACAACAAAAACTCTTTACTGTAAACTCGTTTTCCCGACGATTTTGAACTCTTTTCGAACGAACTCGAACTCCCGACAGACTGACACGAACTTTCGGACTCAGATTTCGACTCTAACTCCTCATCCTTATCCAACACCTGATCGACCATTCTTTTAATTAATTCGGACTCATGATCTGTGTCGGACGCTGTGAACGTGACGTCAATGTTGTCTGGTAATACATCGGTTAACTCGGACTCTAACTTTAGATTGACTGCCTTTTGGACTTGTTCCTCATTCGGTTTTCTAGGCGAATACCCTTCCCAAATCGGAGGCGGACACTTATTATAACAGACACCCTGTTTCTTACCAGTATCCTTTTTCTTCTTTGGCTTTGTTTCTTCACCTTTAAACGCTTCAAATCCTTCAACTGTTGGATAAATTCTATCAATTATGTAGTCACAACCTTTGTAACTTTGCAGCAATCTTCTGATTCTTTCATTCTCAGTTGCTTCACTATCCAACTCTTTCTTCCACTTTGCACATTCTTCTATGTACAAGTTGATCTCTTTCTGCTTTGTCATCATGGTAGCATTCAACATCTTCAAAGCTTTTTCTCTTTCAGAGTTAGTCTTTTCCAGACTATTCACAGTTCTGTTCAAAACATCATATGACTCTTTCAAATTTTTTTTTACATCAAACAACAACTTTTCTTTCAACTTTTCTAACTCACTAAACCTCTCATCTTTTTCTTTACATTGTTTACATGACTCTAAACAAGTAAGACAAGGTTTTGTGACTTCAACGATCTTCTCGACTTCAACTATTTTTTCCACTTCAACTATCTTCTCAATCACTTTGACTTCTTTCAATTCTTTTGCAGCTTTCCTCTCTTTGAGTTTCTTCAATTTATCTGCAAAATAAAATTCAAAACTGTCAGAAGATAGATGAGTTTTTCCAACATTTATCTGTTCAAGCTCTTCATCATCACTGTTATCTGTTGAACTGTTTTCAGAGGAAACAGATTCTTCATCTTTTTCTTCATCATCAGATAACACAGCCATCCATTCTTTCACCAACTCTGGCCTTTGAACAATCTGAGCAATAAAAGCTTTAACATTGGGATCAGCTGGAATATACTTATCCCAGCTAAAACCTTCAGCTACTTTCTCATCATCTTGATCAACAATGCCATGATAAGCTTTCCTGTTTACATCCTCGATCATTCTTCCATGTGCCGTTTGAGCTTCTTTTTGTTGATGTGGTTGATGAGTGATGAGTGATTTGTTGATAAATGGATTTCCTATAATAATCATCTTTCCCAGACGACTCCTTTGCTCATCTCGGCTCCTGATTCTTGCACTCTCTTTTAAAGTGGCCTTTCTCCCTGCAACGAAAACAGACAACTTTAGATTTATCAAATCCTAGATTAGAAAGGTTTGCATCCAAGAAATCATTTCTTCCTGTAACCAATCTAAATTTTTCTACTCTCCTGAAAACACTAGCTAAAGCCCATTTAATATCCATCAGTTCTAGCTCCTCTGCATCGATTTGGTCATAATCTTCCTTTGTGAGCATTGGATTACCAATTCTTCCGGCAATCAATCCTTCATAAGACTCTAATGCAGTGACCAATAATCCCATATGATTCTTTACAATCTCTTCAGAATAATTTTGTCCATTTTGAAGATGTAAGCCACATTGCACTGAATTAGATGACCATTTCCAGCAGATGAACTTTGAACACTTGGAGGATTCACCGTTGAGAACCCACTAGTGTTGACTGATCCTTGACTGCTTGGTGTAGATTGATTTCCAGCACTAAATGCAGTTTGTATCTTTGGACCTGCTTCAGCAGTTTGAACATTTCCTTTATAGTACAATTTAATATCTTGTTGATGAGTAGAACTGTTCATTCTAGCAATTTTCTGCTGCTCCGGATCCTGTGCCTCCAACTTCTCTATAAACTATGCAATCGATAACCTTCTAAACTGTCCGGAATTTTTCAATATCATCAGATATGTACCCCATTCCTGTTGCGGTAACGCATCAGCAAGCTTTTCAACCCATTCTGCTGGAGTTTTTGTAATCTTCAACTGTGACATAGTGCGTACAAGATGACAGTATCTTTCAATAAGACTCTTTGTTGTTTCACCAGGCATGCACGTAAATAGTTCAAATTCCTTTTTCAACAAAGTTGTTTTACTTTGTAGCATTTCAGTACTTCCCTCAAATTTCTTTCCAAGAGCTTCCCAAATAGAATAAGCGTTTTCATCATGTTGAAGCAACACAAATATATCTTCTTTACCAGCTTGTTGTAACAAATTGATCATCATCTTTTCTCCTTTGTAACTCTCTCTTTCTTGCTCCGTGAATTCTGAAATGATTTTACCGACTCCCGCTGAATTCTTTGGCCTCTCATACTCAGTTTCGATGCTCTCCCAAGCTTTTAGATGATTCGCCTGAACCCAATTCTCAAACCGTTTCTTCCATCCGTGATAATCTTCAATTCCCATAAGTTTCGGGGGTTTTTGCATTGTTCCAGTTTCATTATCCATGTTCATGTTCTTAGTAATTTCGGATGGACTAGTCGGGGTTGTAGCAAAAGCGTTGTAAAAATCTTCACTCATGATTTGATATCGAAGAATTTCTCAAACTAGCTTTCAAACGAACTAGTTCACCTCGTGAACACACCTTAAACACCTGTCAAAAATACAAACAAACAAAACACAATCAGTTTAATGACTTATCAATTAAAATGATAAAACTGGTACTCGAACTGATAACTATTCTGAGCGGACTGAGTGTTGACAGACTGTGCGAACTGCTATGACCCGGATCAAAATCAACGACCTGACCCTTTGTAACCTTTGAACGATCAAACCGTGAGACTTGGACCTTTGACACACCGATTTATTGGGCTTTGACACACAATACAAATCTCTATCATGTGCAAACTGACAAACCTTGATATTACTCTGATTGGGCCGACAAACTTGATCTTACACGATTACTGATTTAGCCCAGATGATCACATGGGCTGTAGACACTTAACACATTCAAACTGTGATTGGGCCGATTGATTATATAATGTTGATATGGCTTAGAACTATTTTTCAATTTCAAATCACATGAGACTTTAAAATGACCGACCACCCTTATGATATTACCGAGACATTGTGTTTATCAGCAAACGCATTCAACTTTGACTTTTGATAGGATTAAACAAAACCTGACACTTCACATGCAAAACTTCTATTGATTATAGTGACAATTTATAAGAATCACGTGCAACTCCCCTTATCTCAATACATGGGCCGTTTGTAGTGGGCTTTCAGCGATTTTCTAAACAACACTTAATGGATTCTCATTGGACCTTTAATTCTTAAGATCACATGAATCAATGAAATGTAACTTGTGCCAACAACATCACATGTGCAACCATCATAACCTGACAACACCAATTTCAAAAACAATCTAATTGGACCTCAAATATAACGGCTGACACCTGACTATATTCTCATGCAAAATCAACTTTGCTTTAAATGAAAGTACATGGGTCTGATTAAACTTGTCATCTTGTGAAATCAGACTTTGAAACTATGAGCGGAATCAAATGTTTACAGGAGCGGAATCAAAAATTTGGCAACCAGGAGCGAAATCAACATCAAGTTCAGGAGCGGAATCACAGATTTAGCAGCCAAGAGCGAAATCAACAGCAAGTTTAAGAGCGGAATCAGACTTTCAAGAGCGAAAACAAAAACTTTGTATCCCAAGAGCGAAATCAGAAATATCCATTACGAGCGGAATCAACTCGGACATCATTTTTACCCATTTTTAAGTCGATTTTAGCAATGAAACTTTCAAGGATTTGTTAATAGTCACTTTTATACAATTTGTGAAAATCTGAACCGGTTTTGACAGTTAAATCTTTCTGAACTGATGAAAGAATGGTGTAGAAGACAGAAAAACAATAATATCCGGCTGAATTCGACAGAACTCCTCGTACTTGGCTCTGATACCACTTGTAGGATCGTATTCTGACCAGAACGAGACTTTCAGAGGAGTTTTAATCAGTTTCAGGTGCGGAAAACAAGAAACTGATGTAGAAACAGCAAACAACTCAGTTTTAATCACCTTTTGTATTGATTTATAATAGATTACATGCAAACGTCACACCGGCAGCACTTCGGTATGGAATACAAGAACTCTCTATCTAATTTCGCTCATAGTGACCTATTTATAGGTTTCTGATTCCCCACGAAATGACATGGTGTCATTTGGAGCGGAATTAGAATTTAACTTTCGAGTGGAATCAGCATTTTACATTTCGAGTGGAATTAGAAACTTATGTGATTCCCCACGAAATGACAAGGTGTCATTTCGAGTGGAATCACCTCTAAAAAACCACTATCTCGTTTTTCGATCCCTGATCTAACTATTACAGTACAAGACTCGATACAAGACGAAGTTGACAGATGCATGCACTAACAATCTTTCATTTGCTTCCGCTGTGCATTTTAAATATTGTGTTGTTTGACTATTATGTTGCCAACCACGTCACGATACTCCCCACCGGGCCCACCGGTCAAGCGTGGAAATATCGGGGTGTGACAGTAATGATTAGTTAAATGTTTGTACTTAACCTGTATGCGAGAAACAACAATTAGAAAACCCTAATCACCTCCCTTATCTCTCTCGCTCTCCTTGCTTCTGTGCGACGGCATCATCAGGATCATCCAACCCTCAATAGCATCAACCTATTATTCTACTTAACTCGGTTAGTGCACTGTTGTGAGTTACATGTGTGTATTTTATTCAGAACCTGAGTTAGTGATGTTCTGTGAATTGTATTTCATGTTCTTAGATGTTGAATAGGGTATTGTATTGTTGCTTTGATTTCATGATTGATTTGAATGGTTGGTTGTTATTAAAATATTTGTCGATGTTTTTAGCATGATGATGATGATGATCCGATGTGAATGATCTTGATATGTTGATGATACAAAAATAGATGACTGGTAGATTATGGTTCATGTTATAACATATGTCGAATACTTGCTGATGTCGAATGAGGATCATGTATGTTGCTATGTGATGTGTTTGTGTATGGCATGATGATTTTGTTTTCATGATGAACGTATGAATAGATCTGATCGAGTTCATGATTGTTGCAACTGTTATAATTATTAGACAATCATTAGGGTTTCTTATTGTAACTGTTGATGAAGATGAACCAGACGAAAACACAAGGACCAACAAAGTCACAAGACCAGACGAAAACACCGTTTTCGTCACACCCCACACCTGACAAAAACCCTTGGATTTCGTCACCTAGGGTTTTCGTCCATAGTGATTTCGCCAACATGTGTTTTTGCCACATGCATGTTTTCGTTGAGTGTTGTGGCACGTTAAAACTGTTGAACATTAACCCTGTTAGTTCAGTTAACTCTATTAGTTCATTAACTCTGTTAGTATGTAACTCTGTTAAAGTTGTGCATTTAACCCTGTTGAGAATGTTATCTTAGTTAAGTTAACTCTGTTAAGCCTAGCAACTTTGATAATTATGTTAACTCTGTTATGCATGTTAAGAATGTAAACCTAGTTAAGTCTATTACCTCTGGTTAGCTTATTAATTCTGATAAACTCATTACCTATGTTAAGTCATTAACTATGTTAAGTACGTTATTGGGTAAACATGTTAGAATAAACTGTGAAAGACCGATATGTGAGACATGAATTGTATGCATGTGACTAACTGTTGTGTGATGCATGATGTTAGCTGCCAAACACACTATGTGATATTGATTTCATGTGAAACTTTACAAACACGTACTAATTGTGTATACGTGCATAACAATAGGACTTGACTGATTTCTTGTGAGCACATAGTTTAGCATACCGAGCAAACCAAGGTGAGTTCATACTCTATCAAAGGCATGGGATTCCCAAGGGTTGGGAATGGGTTAAAGAACTGAACGGTAACTACAAACTTGCGTATTCCCCATATAACAGGATACGTACGACCATAAGACCATCACTCTATCATTTGAAGTCCCTCATTTATCGACTTAATCGCCGAGGCCTATAGTGAGCGGGTCATTAGTAGATAGCGCTATTAGGTTTAACAAACCTCACACCGTGTCGTCCGAACGGGCGTGTACTAATGGACTATGGGCAAAGGGTCAATGCTGATAGACATTGACTTAGGGCACCTCTTACATTTTCGTAGCAGTCGATACGCGTGGTCTAGTAACACATGGGAAGCCCCCGCCAATCTTCGCAAACATGTCTGGGAGACTGCGATACGAATTATTACGATACATGGTTTACAAAACGAACATACGATTTACGATACGAATGCTATAACTAAACAACCAACTGTGAACTCGCTCAACCTTGTTGTTGACTCGTTGTTACATGCCTTGCAGGTCGTTAGGCACTCGTGGAGCTTGCACAGGGAGGCGCAGTCGTTGTGGGACATGGTAGTGTATGCCATGCTAAAAACATTACTTTATTTCGTACTTAATACTTACTTTGGGTTTTACAATTATGCTTCCGCTAAACACTTAACTACGTTTTGGTTTGAAACACCTTTCATATTGTGTGGTTGAATTTTACGTATTACTTGTTATGTTCAATATGATTGGTGGCTTGATCCTGGTCAGTCACGCCTCCAAGCGGTGATACTCCGCGTAGATTGGTATCAGAGCCATTGGTTATAGTGAACTTGGTTTTAATAAGGGAAAAAGTTTTTGTTAAAACCAGACTATAACCTGAACAGTGCTCAACGATCCACAACGACGCTTCGCTCCACGTGCAAGACTCGACATTCTAGGTGATATGATTTATGTTTACATTGCCTACTTACTAGATTACATAGAACTTTGCTCATGGTATGCTTACATAAACGTAACAACTATTGTTTGAAAACACGTGTGTGCTTACTCTCTTCTGTCATCGCACTTTCGCGAACCTTTCTCACTCATGTTTCCTTTGATATGAAGATCATGAGTGGACGCGTTAATCTAACTCAAGGCCAGTTGGCGGCTTTGATCACTGAACAAGTTACTGCAGCGCTCGCGGCTGCCCATGCAGGAGGTATAACCTGCCATCACAATTTACTCTAGGATCTTTAGATCCTACTCTCGTAACCCAACACTTGTGCTTAATTTTGTTTACTCTTACGCACACGACAGGTCAACACGCTCAGCCACCTGTGTGCACATTCAAGACGTTCATGGACTGTCGTCCTAGTACTTTCAGTGGCACTGCAGGAGCCGTTGGACTCCTCCATTGGTTTGAAAAGCTCGAGTCTGTCTTCGAGATGTGTGAATGCCCTGAGGCTCGTAGGGTGAAGTACGCCACTGGTACTCTCGAAGGCACTGCACTAACTTGGTGGAACGCGCAAGTTCAGATGCTGGGGCTGGCGGCTGCTAATGCCACCCCATGGAATGATTTTAAGGAACTGATCAAACGTGAATATTGTAGTCGTGATGACATCCACAAGCTGGAAGTGGAGTTCTTTAACCTGAAGATGACGGGGTCAGAGATAGAAGCGTATACGAAACGATCCAACGAACTGGCAGTGTTATGTCCAACTATGGTGGATCCTCCCATCAAGCGCATTGAGCTATACCTCAAAGGCTTAGTACCAGAAATTCAAAGTCATGTGACTTCTGCCAACCTTGCTACTATCCAGGATGTTACTCGTCTTTCTCATCGTCTCACAGACCAGGCAGTGGAACAGAACAAGCTGCCTAAGCGTATTGGTGCTGCTACTACTGTTACTACTTCTGCTATTCCCAGTGACAACAAGAGAAAGTGGGATGGAACCTCCAGCAAGGGTTCAACTTCAGTTCAGTCCCAGGCACAGCAGCGAAAGATTGATGACTATCAGAGCCCTGGTCAGCAATCTTCTGGTAGTCAAAGGCAGGGTGGATATCGAGGAAACCTCCCGAAGTGCAACACATGCAACAAACAACACAATGGTTAGTGCAACAAGGGTCGTTGACAGCGGTGTCTCAAGATGGGTCATGAAGCCAAGGATTGCAGTAGCTCACGAACTGCGAATCAGAACTATCAACAACAACCACCCGCTCCACAGAACCAGCAGCAGCAACAACGAGGAAACAGGGGGTGATTTCAGTGTGGTGCTGAAGGCCACTTCAAGCGGAACTGCCCTCAGTTAAACCAGAATCAGAACAACAACAACAATAATCAGGGCAATGGGAACAACAACGGGGGAAACAATGGTGCCAGGGGTCGAGTGTTCGTGCTGGGTCAGGGTGACGCAAGGAATGATCCTAACGTGGTGATGGGTAAGTTCCTTCTCGACGACTTTTATGTTACTGTTTTATTTGATTCGGGTGCCGATACCAGTTATGTGTCTCTAAAAGTTAGTCAAATGCTCAAGCGCACACCAACACTTTTGAACACCAAGCATGTCGTAGAATTAGCAAATGGTAAAAGTCTAGAGGCCACACACATAGTTCAGGGTTGTAATCTCATCCTCGCTGGTCAGACTTTCTCTATCGATCTCATTCCTATAGTTCTGGGTAGTTTCGACATCATCATTGGGATGGATTGGTTGTCCCAACAGCAAGCAGAGATACTATGCAAAGAGAAGATTGTTCGTATTCTCCGTTCTGGTAAAGAACCTCTCGAAATTCAAGGCGACAAGAGTGGTGCTGTAGTGGGCATCATCTCCTTCCTTAAGGCCCAGAAGTGTTTGCGAAAGGGTCACACCGCTATCTTAGCACTTGTTACTGACGCATCAACGAGAGAGAAGAGAATAGAGGATATTCCAGTAGTACACGACTTTCCTCAAGTGTTTCTTGAAGATTTACCTGGGCTACCGCCTCATCGTCAGGTCGAATTTCAGATCGAGCTAGCTCCTGGAGCAGCACCCATAGCTCGAGCACCTTATCGCTTAGCTCCAACCGAACTAGAAGAACTGTCCAAGCAATTGCAAGAACTCTTGAATAAGGGTTTCATTCGTCCTAGCTCTTCGCCCTGGGGAGCTCCCGTATTGTTTGTGAAGAAGAAAGACGGTACCTTCCGTATGTGCATAGATTACCGCGAACTCAACAAGGTGACCGTGAAGAATCGCTATCCTCTTCCACGCATTGACGACTTGTTCGACCAGCTGCAAGGGTCGAGCTACTATTCAAAGATTGATCTGAGGTCAGGCTACCATCAACTGAGAGTCCAGGACGAGGACGTCTCCAAAACAGCATTCAGAAGACGCTACGGCCATTACGAGTTTCTGGTCATGCCATTCGGGTTAACAAACGCGCCTGTAGTCTTCATGGATCTTATGAATAGAGTGTGCAAGCCTTACATGGATAAGTTTGTGATTGTATTCATCGACGACATTTTGATCTACTCAAAGAGTCAGGAGGAACACGAGCAGCATTTACGACTCATTTTGGAACTCCTTCGAGCAGAGCAGCTGTACGCCAAGTTTTCAAAATGCGACTTCTGGCTTCGTGAAGTCCACTTTCTAAGCCACGTGGTGAACAAGGATGGGATCCATGTTGATCCATCTAAGGTAGACTCGATTAAGAACTGGCCTGCACCTCACACACCAACGGAAATTCGCAAATTCTTGGGTTTGGCAGGTTACTACAGGAGGTTCATCAAGGATTTTTCCAAGATTGCGCAACCTCTCACTTTACTAACTCAGAAAGGAGTCACCTACCGTTGGGGTGAGCCACAGGAATCAGCATTTCAGCACTTAAAGGATAGACTTTGTAGTGCACCTATCCTTTCATTGCCAGAGGGCACAGACGACTTTGTAGTTTATTGTGACGCATCCATTCAGGGTCTTGGTTGTGTGCTGATGCAACGGGATAAAGTCATCGTTTACGCCTCGCTTCAACTTAAGATTCACGAAAGGAACTACACTACACACGATCTGGAGCTGGGAGCTGTTATTTTCACACTTAAGATATGGAGACATTACCTGTACGGTACCAAGTGCACCATCTACACCGATCACAGGAGTCTCGAGCATATCTTCAAGCAGAAAGAGTTGAACATGCGACAACGTCGACGGGTCGAGCTACTGAACGATTACGAATATGCCATCAAGTACCATCCGGGCAAGGCAAATGTTGTGGCTGACGCCCTCAGTCGAAAAGATACCACACCTAGGCGAGTGCGAGCTTTACAACTCACTATCCCATATAGTCTTCCTGCACATATACGAGATGCTCAGGTAGAAGCATTGAAACCAGAAAACGTCAGGGCTGAAGCCCTACGCGGCTCAAGGCAACGGTTAGAACAAAAGGAAGACGGTGCCTATTACGTAACAGGACGCATTTGGGTCCCACACTATGGAAACTTACGCGAGCTAGTAATGGATGAAGCACATAAGTCTCGTTACTTAGTACATCCTGGTTCGGATAAGATGTACCACGACCTCAGAACTACGTATTGGTGGCCTAGCATGAAAGCTCATATAGCAACTTACGTCAGCAAGTGTTTGACTTGTGCAAGAGTTAAGACTGAATACCAGAAACCATCAGGCCTGCTCCAACAACCCGAGATTCCACAATGGAAATGGGAGCAAATTTCCATGGATTTTGTTACTGGCCTACCTAGATCTCAACGTGGAAATGAAACTATTTGGGTGATCGTGGATCGACTCACAAAGTCTGCACACTTCTTGGCTATCAAGGAGACGGATAAGTTCTCCACTTTAGCAGACGTCTATCTTAAGGAAGTGGTTTCGAGGCACGGGGTGCCAACCTCTATTATTTCCGATCGTGATGCACGTTTTACTTCAGAACTGTGGCAAGCGATGCACAAATCTTTTGGCTCACGATTAGACATGAGCACAGCTTACCACCCGCAAACAGATGTGCAGTCTGAATGCACCATCCAAACCCTAGAAGACATGATGCGGGCATGTGTAATTGATTTTGGCAACGGCTGGGAGAAACACCTCCCGTTAGTGGAGTTTTCGTATAACAACAGTTACCACACCAGCATTCAAGCCGCCCCATTTGAGGCATTGTACGGGCGTAAACGCCGATCACCTCTTTGTTGGGCAGAGGTGGGTGACAGTCAAATCACGGGTCCAGAACTGGTGGTAGACGCAACGGAAAGAATTGCTCAGATACGACAATGAATGGCAGCAGCTCGCGACCGTCAGAAGGCCTACGCTAATAAGCACAGGAAACCACTCGAGTTCCAAGTTGGGGATCGAGTGCTACTCAAAGTTTCACCCTGAAAGGGTGTGGTTCGTTTTGGTAAACGAGGCAAGCTCAATCCGCGATATGTCGGACCGTTCGAAATCATTGAGAAAATAGGCAAGGTGGCCTACAAACTAAACCTACCAGCAGAACTCAGTGCAGTTCACAACATTTTTCATGTGTCGAATCTGAAGAAGTGTCTGTCAGATGAGACCCTCATAGTTCCTTTGAAGGAGCTCACTATCGACGATCAGTTGCGATTCGTCGAGGAACCAGTTGAAATCACGGACCGAGACGTTAAGGTCCTCAAGCACACAAGAATACCTCTTGTTCGTGGCCCAGAGTTCACCTGGGAACGAGAAGATCAAATGAAACTCAAGTATCCCTAATTATTCGGAAACAGTGCAACCACTACTGAGACTGAAGCTACTACAGAATTTCGGGACGAAATTCCAAATCAACGGGGGGATGATGTGACATCCCAGGAGAACCAGTAAACTACACAACACAACTAGCTTCCTCAGTAACCACGTGCTAAATTTCGGGACGAAATTTCTTTCAAGTTGGGGATAATGTGACAACTCGAGTTTCCAAGATTTCCATTTTCGCATTCATTGCACGATAATTGTTTAGGTTGTTTGTTTACACGACTTGTTTGTTCACAACTGTACACGTTTGTAATATGTTAAATCGTATTGTGATTTATATGATTTATATGGTGTGCATTAAGTGTGTATGTAATATATGTCTTGTATTAGTGACATGCTTAATATCATGCTTAATATCATCAAACTGGAATCTTTGGCCGAAATCACCCCTTAGCCGAAATCACCCCCACTCACGAAAACACTTCATGTGTTTTCGTCCTCATGTGGCCAACGAAAAACCAAATGGGCTTTGGCCCAGTAATGATTAGTTAAATGTTTGTACTTAACCTGTACGCGAGAAACAGCAATTAGAAAACCCTAATCACCTCCCTTATCTCTCTCGCTCCCCTTGCTTCTGTGCGACGGCATCATCAGGATCATCCAACCCTCAATAGCATGAACCTATTATTCTACTTAACTCGGTTAGTGCACTCTTGTGAGTTACATGTGTGTATTTTATTCAGAACCTGAGTTAGTGATGTTCTGTGAATTGTATTTCATGTTCTTAGATGTTGAATAGGGTATTGTATTGTTGCTTTGGTTTCATGAATGATTTGAATGGTTGGTTGTTATTAAAATATTTGTCAATGTTTTTAGCATGATGATGATCCGATGTGAATGATCTTGATATGTTGATGATACAACAACAGATGACTGGCAGATTATGGTTCATGTTATAACATATGTCGAATACTTGCTGATGTCGAATGAGGATCATGTATGTTGCTATGTGATGTGTTTGTGTATGGCATGATGATTTTGTTTGCATGATGAATGTATGAATAGATCTGATCGAGTTCATGATTGTTGCAACTGTTATAATTATTAGACAATTATTAGGGTTTCTTGTTGTAACTGTTGATGAAGATGAACCAGACGAAAACACAAGGACCAACAAAGTCACAAGACCAGACGAAAACACAGAGTGTTTTTGTCACACCCCACACCCGACGAAAACCCTTGGATTTCGTCACCTAGGGTTTTAGACCATAGTGATTTCGCCAACATGTGTTTTCGCCACATGCATGTTTTCGTTGAGTGTTGTGGCACGTTAAAACTGTTGAACATTAACCCTGTTAGTTCAGTTAACTCTATTAGTTCATTAACTCTGTTAGTATGTAACTCTGTTAAAGTTGTGCATTTAACCCTGTTGAGAATGTTATCTCAGTTAAGTTAATTCCGTTAAGCCTTGCAACTTTGATAAGTATGTTAACTCCGTTATGCATGTTATGAATGTAAACCTAGTTAAGTCTATTACCTCTGGTTAGCTTATTAATTCTGATAAACTCATTAACTATGTTAAGTCATTAACTGTGTTAAGTATCTTATTGGGTAAACATGTTAGAATAAACTGTGAAAGACCGATATGTGAGACATGAATTGTATGCATGTGACTAACTGTTGTGTGATGCATGATGTTAGCTGCCAAACACACTATGTGATATTGATTTCATGTGAAACTTTACAAACACGTACTAATTGTGTATACATGCATAACAATAGGACTTGACTGATTTCTTGTGAGCACATAGTTTAGAATACCGACCAAACCAAGGTGAGTTCACACTTTATCCAAGGCATGGGATTCCCAAGGGTTGGGAATGGGTTAAAGAACTGAACGGTAACTACAAACTTGCGTATTCCCCATACAACAGGATACGTACGACCATAAGACCATCACTCTATCATTTGAAGTCCCTCATTTATCGACTTAATCGCCGAGGCCTATGGCGAGCGGGTCATTAGTAGATAGCGCTATTAGGTTTAACAAACCTCATACCGTGTCGTCCGAACGGGCCTGTACTAATGGACTATGGGCAAAGGGTTAATGCTGATAGACATTGACTTAGGGCACCTCTTACATTTTCGTAGCATTCGATACGCGTGGTCTAGTAACACATGGGAAGCCCCACCAATCTTCGCAAACATGTCTGGGAGACCGCGATACGAATTATTACGATACATGGTTTACAAAACCAACATATGATTTACGATACGAATGCTATAACTAAACAACCAACTGTGAACTCGCTCAACCTTGTTGTTGACTCGTTGTTACATGCCTTGCAGGTCGTTAGGCACTCATGGAGCTTGCACAGGGAGGCGCAGTCGTTGTAGGACATGGCAGTGTGTGCCATGCTAAAAACATTACTTTATTTCGTACTTAATACTTACTTTGGGTTTTACAATTATGCTTCCGCTAAACACGTAACTACGTTTTGGTTTGAAACACCTTTCATATTGTGTGGTTGAATTTTACGTATTACTTGTTATGTTCAATATGATTGGTGGCTTGATCCTGGTCAGTCATGCCTCCAAGCGGTGATACTCCGCGTGTGGATTTTGGGGGTGTGACAAACAGAGGTTTGCTTCTTACATTGCCACGTGACCAATCGGGGTCTGAAAAATTGGCAACCTGCAGTTGTTGATTTTGCATTGACTTTGCAGCAACCGAAGTCAGAATCAGAATATCCTTCGAGCGTGAAGTCACCATCTTTTGGATACCACAACCCAAGTGTTGGAGTTCCTTTCAGGTAGCGTAGTATCCTTTTGACTATAGCCATATGTGAAGCTCTAGGAGTTGACTGAAATCGGGCCGCGTGGCATATTGGGTACATGATATTGGGTCTGGATGCTGTCAAGTACATCAGCGAACCGATCATTGAGCGGTAAAGCGTCTCGTCCACCTTCTCTCCGGTGAGATCAGGGTTGATACCCTGATTGGTTGCTAATGGGGTGGATATTGGAGCAGTCTCAGACATCCCGAATTTCTCCACACCGTCGTAAACATACTTCATTTGATGAATGAAGGTTCCTTCAAGCATTTTGGTCGACTTGCAGCCCTAAGAAGAACTTCATCTCACCCATTGACGACATTTCGAACTTTTGCTTCATCACCTTCTCAAAGTCTTTGCAGAGTTCATCATTTGTTGACCCAAAGATTATAGCATCAACATAAATCTGTACGATCAGTAAGTGCCCATCGACTTCTTTTATGAAGAGGGTAGCGTCCACTTTTCCTCGGATGAAGCTGTTGGCAAGCAAATATTGAGAGAGCGTCTCGTACCAGGCTCTCGGGGCCTGATGCAAACCATACAGTGCTTTGTCAAGCAGGTAGACGTTATCTTTGTGGATTGGGTCGGTAAAGCCCGGTGGCTGACCGACATACACTTCCTCTTTCACCTTTCCATATAAAAATGCAGATTTAACATCTAGCTGGTACACTTTGAATCCTTTCCATGAAGCAAAAGCTAGGAAAATTCTGATAGCTTCAAGTCGAGCAACCGGAGCATAAACCTCAGTGAAGTCTATCCCCTCTTGACTGAATCCCTAGACTAGGAGTCGAGCTTTGTTACGGACAATAACTCCTCGGTCATCGCTTTTGCACTTGAACACCCATTTTTGTATTTATCTTTCGGTGTCCGTCAGGCAAATCCATAAGCTTCCATACACCAAGCTTTTCAAACTGACTCAGCTCCTCCTGCATTGCATTGACCCATGAATCTTCTGTCAGTGCTTCCTTGTAAGTTCTCGGCTCTATCTGCAAAATGAAACAACTGAGTGAAAATTCAGTTTGTAAAGGAGCAATTTTAGTATAAAAACAAGTAAGGCCATGGTCAATCTGGCTTCTGGTGCGAACGCCTAACTGCAGCTCTCCGATTATCAACTCTTCTGGATGGTATGAAAGAGTCTCAGGCATAACTTTGCCAGGAACATCCACCTCGCCTTCCAAACTGGTAACATTCTGCTCCGCAACTTGTTCATTGTCAAGAACTGTCTGATCTGAAGATTGGATTTGCTCCCCTTCAGAATCTGAATCACTATAATCAAAAATAGGAATGTCATCAGATTCTGAATTATCTTCATTGACCACTGTCTGATTAGGAGCAGACTCGTGTTCCGAAGTAGTCGGAGTTTGCTGGGCTTCATCATTCTCTCCAGTGTTGCTGGGACCAGCTTCATCATTATTGGAAGTTTGTTGTTGACGTTTAGAAGAACTTGCTGGAAATATTCCCTGTGATGCTTCATATTCTCTTAATATATCCAAATCATCAAAGAACTCTGGCTCTTCTTCTAACTCGAATGAATCCCATAAGGTATCGTAGTTGAATCGCCATGAGTCCGCGGGCTTCTATGGAGGCATAGTGTAGCCTTGACATTCAACATGTTGTGCTTCGATGATCTTTTTGAAACTTGGAACTGTCACACCCGCTCGTAGTGGAAGCGCAAGGTGTGATCTGACCGGTTCTCATTGCATAACAATATAAGTGAACATACTAAATGAATAAAACATGCTCCAATGCCATTACCATAATTGTTCGAAATAACGCAACATTAGTTTAGTGTATTGTTTACAAACCATCAACTGAAAAGACACTGTCATTGTTTCGTACATCAAAATGTAAGTCTTAAAATGTCAAGGCTTTGACCACTATATTACCGCAAAGAGGCGGTATATAACGGGCAAACCCTTCAATAGTTGGCATGGAGTCTAGATACTTGTTTTTCTTGACTGAAATATCTGCATGGTCCACTAATTTCCTGAAATACATGTAAGTTTGAAAACATCAACAAAAGTTGAGCGAGTTCATGCAGTTTAGTTGTATAAGATGTATCTGTCAATTATGAAATGTATTTGTATAAAAACCATGCGCTTTATCTATATGAAATGTATTTGTATAAAACCCGCATGTAAGATGTATTTGTATCAAATGTAATATGAAAAGCGTCAATGAAATCGTTGATCATTAATGTTTCGCGAGGACATCAATATGTGTGACGAAATAGGAAGCAATCCAACCCTAGACGATTTTAATTGTATCGACACCATGTCGTAGGGCAACAAAAGCACTCCTAAGCAAACGAATGGCCATGAGTGGGGCTCGCCAAAACCCATTAGATCTAACCCTTTTGTTCCTTGGTCCAAACTTGGATTAATGGTGCTTTAGTTATGGCCCTAATTTCTCACATGATCTAAGGTGTTTCATTCCTTAACTTATCATACTATTGTACATGTATTTTCCCCGACAGTTGTAAAGCTTGAAAAGCATTTAAGACGAAAAGGGGACATGAACTCACAGAATTGCATTCTGTAAACTGTATGTAACTGTAACCTCACTTGCATTGTCCTTGAATTGTATCACAACCTACAAAGGTCCTAGAATTGTTAGACACTACTGTCTTTGTATTGACTCATGTACAAGTCTTCTATCTTGAATATGTATTAAGACTTGTATTTCTTTGTTATTTGTTGAACTATGTATTAGATGTATGAATTGTTAAACTGTTATATATATATATTTCACCAAATATATATATATATATATATATGTAATCTTGTATCTTGTGAGTTGTATCATTGGGTCTTGTCTTATTGATTTCGTGTCTTGTATAAGTAAATTGTATAATTGTATTTTTATCAATTATATGTCATTGGTCTTAGCCCAAGAATTCATGTTATTGGGCTTAAATAGTGTTGGGCCTCAATAGTGTTCGGCCTCAATAGTGTTGGGCCTCAATAATGTTGGGCCTCAATAGTGTTGGGCCTAAATAGTGTTGGGCCTAATGTTATTGGGCCTTGGCCCATATGTTTGGTATTGGACTTAGCCCATGAGTTTTTGATATTGGGCTTAGCCCATGTATTTATGTTAAGCCCATTATGAAGATAAGCCTATTAAGAAGTGTAAGCCCATTTGTATAAAATAGCCCATTAAGAAGTGTAAGTCTTTCATTTTTATATAAAAATCACTAAGTATACTTTTTAGTAAATAAAAACATAATAGTTTTTATAAGTTTCAAAATGTCCGAATTTTGTTAATGGTAACGTAATTTTTGTGTCCGCGTCGAAAGATCGCCTAAACGTCGTAGTAACTTCTCGGAATGGCGATATGTTCACAGATTCGCCCGTCGTCCGAATTGTCCATAAGTTGTATCCGATGTCCGAATGATCCGCAAATTGTATTCAAGTGCGTATATATGTATTCTTGTAAGTCTTTACTTGTAAATGTGTCTTGTATTTATTTGTATCATTGTTATCAAATCCCTAACTTTTGTACATAACTAATACAAATAATAAACACATATTACATAACTTGTTAAGATCACTAATATATATTTTCCCAAAATATATATTTATATCTATTTTTGTTTCTAGAAAGACCACTTTCTAATCTTGTAAAGACTTTGTTAAAAATGATAATTTTTCTAGCATATGATTTCTAAGAAAAATTTGGCCATAGTTCCTTTGATATATGAACTTTGCCATGTTTATGAACATATCATTTTCTAAACAAAAACACATGAGATTCATAACAACTTTTTAACAAGATGAACTCATAAACATGTAGGGTTTTAGTATGATCTTTACATATGTTTACTAGTTTAAAAATCATACTTTACTTCTAGTTTTGCCAAACTTTTATAGAAAACCCATCTCGTATGTTTCTTTTATAAATCTTTCAAAAAGCATGATTCTTAGTAAAATACTTTACACACTTTTATAACATCAACAATATATGTTCATTCATTAAACATTAAGTTTCATATAACCCTTTAACATATTCATGTATAATTGTTAGATCATATTTTTAAAACAGCATCTAACAAATTATTCATATCATAATCATCATAACAAGATCAAATATGTAAATAACAAGTCTAAGATCACCACATAAACAAACATAAATATATCATGATTATTATTTTTGCTTCTTTGTATTTTCATGTTTATTATGTATGATTATTTTGTTATCTCTAGTTATATTAACAATCATAACATAATAAGTATGGAAAAAAAATAGATTTAGAAGCTCACTTCTAGCACTAGGCTAGGGATGATCTTGATGAATATGATGAGCAAAGATGATGAAAATTATGATGGTTGAAAGCTCTAGAATGGATGAAAACGGATGCTTCAACTTGGAGATGTCTTAGATCTTCATAACTTGCATAAACGTACACTTTGATCATCATGAAAATGGCTTAAAATGAAGATTACTTGGAGTGTTCATGGCTGAATTTTATGAAGGAAAAATGGGTTCTTAAGTGATTGTTTTTGATGGTGTAAGAATTATGAGAAAGTGATTTGTTAGGATAAGGTTTCAAGACTTTTGATCATCCACTAACTCACCATGTGCACATAGGAAATATCTAAGATATTTTTGCAACTTGTTAAGTGTGTGGGACCCACTAAAAAATGTGAACATGGGGGGGTGGTAAAGTGTAACATTTTTATAAAAGTTACCAAAATATCTAGATATTTTGGTAATTAGGCTAAGTATGGTGATTAGGGTAATCTTTCACCATTAGGGGGTAATTAGGGATTCGGAACATAAATTAACATTAACTAGTTCACTAAACTAGTAGAAATCATGTTTTGATACTTTGAATGCTTTTCGTTTCGTCGTTGGCTAGTTTACGACACTTTTGTGGCGTACCGACGGACGTTTTCCGTAA
This sequence comes from Helianthus tuberosus, assembly GCA_030545235.1. Taxonomy (NCBI): domain Eukaryota; kingdom Viridiplantae; phylum Streptophyta; class Magnoliopsida; order Asterales; family Asteraceae; genus Helianthus; species Helianthus tuberosus. The sequence continues at coordinate 155,035,285 of CM060393.1, forward strand.
TTTGTCATTCCGCATTTAAAAGATGTATGAAGTTATTTTGAATCCCAAAATAAGCTTAACTACTTTACCAAAGCTTTCATTTGGTTGTTTTCGGCGTCAGAAATGTCGTTTATTAGCTTGTCGGTTCAGAAACGGACAAGTTGTGGGTGTTGCAACTCAGCATCGAAAGCTTATGTTTCGGACACCCCATTAATATCCTCATATTGTTTCCATATGTTTGTCATCATTTGTCATATTTTCGGAGTCCCGGAAATGCTAAATTATTATTTTGGACGATTTAAAATTGTCTTATTTTTAATGAAACGGACGATTTAGCGATTAGGGCGTTGTACCGGAAAGTCTTGTATCTATGTAAGATATGTTTTCGTATTAGTGTTTTCTTATATAAACGGACTCAGTAATGTTAGCCGTGTGTCGTTTTTCCTTGTTTCGTTCTGTTTTCACGGTTTTGCCGGCATGAATAGTGTGACCGTGAATAGTGCACGCAACACTTTTTACCAACACTTTTAGGACATTGTTTAATTGATTTCGCAATACGAAGAAAACCAACATATATTATATCATTGTTTTGTTGTCCTAACACTTTCGTCTAATGTACGACACAGTTACGTAATTAAATTATGCTAATTGCATGAGATTATATACTAAGAATAGTGATTAGACTGTACGGAATTTCCGGTTATTTGCCATTTGTCACAGGAACAAAGACGCGTTTGAGTGGACTTGAATACCCCACGAAGATGCCTTCGATGCTCTTTGGACCAAATTTGCCATCGGGATCTAGAACTGTGCTGGGAGACCCGAACGGCTCTAAATACTCGAGATTAGGCTTGCGATTGTTGATCAATTCAAACATGTCTTATAATGCTTCTTCACAGTAAGTACCCTGTTAAGTGTATAGCAAGCGGCTGATACTGCTTCTGCCCAGAAATTAATCGGTAACTTGGTATCAGCTAGCATCGTTCTCACCGTTTCGATACGCGTTCTATTCTTTCTTTCTGCGACTCCATTTTGTTGTGGAGTATAAGGTGCGCTGAACTCTTGCAATATACCTCGTCGATCACAAAATTCCTCCATTTTGTTGTTCTTGAATTCTGTACCATTGTCGCTTCTTAGTCTGCGAATTCGTGTTCGGTACAAATTCTCTATCTTCCTGAATAACCTCAACAAACTCTCAAATGTTTCGTCTTTTGACTTCAGAAACGACACCCACGAGAATCTCGAATAGTCATCAGTGACTACGAGACAATAAAGATCACCCGTAATACTCTTGACATTCACAGGACCGAAAAGATCCATGTGAAGTCTCTCTAGTGGCTTCGAGACAGAGTTCATCTTTTTGACAGGATGGGGTTTCTTTCGTTGTTTTCCTTTGATGCAACTAATACACTCCCCCTCAAGATGAAAACTCGTCAAGTGAACACCTTTAACTAAATCATTATGCACCAGGTAGTTCATCTTGCGTAGGTGAATGTGGCCCATCTTCCGGTGCCACAACTGAGACTCCTTTTCAGTGGCTTTTGACATGAAGCAATGATTTTGACCCGTGGTAGTCGTAGCGACGCTCATATCCAACACGTACAGATAATTAACTCGTGGTGCTCTCATGATGATCCACTACTCGGGGATGACAAACCCCGACTTCAGGATCAGACATTCCTTGTCAGTGAAATGTGTCGAATACATTCTATTACAAATTTGAGAAATGCTAAGCAGGTCTCCAGCTCGGCTATGTAATTGACTCTTTCAAACGTGATAACACCATTTGATAATGTTCCTTCACCAATGATACGTCCTCCTTGATTACCAGCAAAACCGACGTATCCACCGTTGAACCCTCTAACATCATATAACAGTGTCTTTCTCCCTGTCAGGTGCCGAGAAGCTCCACTATCCATAATCCAATGTGAGATAGATCTCGGAAGCTCTTGCACATTTCATAAACACTTAGTTAGATTTTGAAGCAACCCAAGCCTCCTTTGACACAGGTAGCTTGACGTTAAGGTGAGTTGTCATTATGTATAATGGTGGGAAATTCTTGTCATTCATTTTCAAGCTCTCTTCAGTCCCAACCCCAACCTCTTTGTATAAGAAAAATTTGTCTTTTGAGGTTGACCAGATGGTTGGTTTTTCTTAGGAATATACTTCTTCCCTGGTGGGGTCGAAGTTTGTTTTTCCAACTTCTGGTAATAATCCAAAGGCACATTCATCTTAACCGGTTTGGTTGAAGATGATTGTTTTTCAGTAACAAAAACCTTTGGTTTTGGAACACTCGATGTCTTAACCTCAGATTTTGGCTTCCAAGTTTGTTGTGGAGAAGCAACCCGTTTGTAAAATTTGTCTGTTTTCTTTACCAGTTGTTTTACAGTTTCAGTTTTGACTTTGATGTTTTCATTTTTCAAAATCTTCTTCTCAACAAACATTGGAGCTTTTCCTTTGACATCGTTCTTCTTTCTTGGATTCTCAACAACCATAGACTTAGGCTTCGAGTTGGTGCACTTTCGTGCAATGTGTCCAACTTCATTGCATTTGAAGCATGTGCGGGTGTCAACTTCTCGACTTTTGCCTTCAGTCTGAGGCTGTGAGTCCTTCTTTTCAAAGAACTCTTCATTTGTTTTCGAAAAGATTTCCGATTCTTGCTCGGAATGTGAACTTGAGCTCTTTACAAACACTTTCTTTTCGACAAACCTTTTGTTTTGAAAATTTCTCTTTTGATAGTTCTTACCACCCTGATAACCACCCGACCATCTGTTTTGGTTGTTATTATTAAAACGCGGTGGTACAACAAGTTTCTTATAGTAAGATTTATCTTTTTCGAAGTTTAAAAGCCTTTTGGAACTTTTCAATCCCTCAATTTCAGAAACATCGATTTCAACCAATTTGAAAACTTTCTTCAACTTGTCAACATTCACATTCTCAAGTGGAAATTCAAGATCCGAATACAACTTATCAGAACCAGACATCTTGTACATGACAAGAGTAGGTTCGTCACTTGAGTTGTTTTGGGATTTTGATTTCGGAATGTAGTTATTCAAAAAGCACTCTTCAAGTTCAGTTGATTCGCTGTCTGATTTTAAAACATTTTCAACTACATTTTTTACGGCTTCAGACTGAACACTGTCTTCATCAGACGATGAAGTGAATGTGACATCAATTGTTTCTGGAAGTTTTACATCATTTGATTTCTCATTTGTTTCAGAAATCTTATCCAACCCAGATTGTTTCTTTGAAAAATTGTTTAACACAGGCGGTGGAACTTGATGATAACCCACCCCTGTTCCATCCGAGTATACATCTTCACCAGCTTCGTTCTTCCCAATTGGTTTGGTAACTATGTGTTGAAGAACAAATCTCGCGGAGCTGTAACTGTTCAATTTCAAAGTGATCCTTTCATTTTCAATCTTAGCTTCCTGAAATTGAAGCTTAAGATTTGCGATCTCGTCTAAGTGCTGGTTGATTTGTCTTTCTTTTGCCTGAAGCACTCCAGACATATGAAAATTCTCTTTAGAAGTTTTCGCATTTCGCTCATTAGAATCTTTAACAGTTCCTTTTAACTTTTCAAAATTTCCAGAAATGTTTCTGTTTTCATGAATTAATTTCTCATTTTCTTTCTTAACACGTTCAACATCATTTTTAACGTTTTCAATCTTTTCTGTTAACTCTTTTATTCTCTCATTTGAATTCAAAGAAGTTTATCTCGATTTAAAAAACCTTCTTCAGTTGTTTTAACTTTGTCAACCAGTTCTTCGGTCTTTTTCATTGTGAGATACGCATTTGTGCTGCAAACTTTGCATTGTTTCGTGCAATTTTTGCAATCACTTTCTATTTTAACCCCATCAGTCTTACCTGATTCATTGTTTGAACCATCTTTACTAACCTTGTTTGTTGACTCAGACGCATATTTGGAATCTACCTCTAGTTCCTTTGCCATAAGCACTTTGTCTGCCATCTTGGTCAAGTTTTCAGCTGTCATTTCTTTTGTTGTGTCGATTATCCCATTGTCGACTTTTCTTGACTTTAGCTCTTTCTCTTCAGCTTTCTTTGCCGCATCTCTCTCTCTTTGTTCATCTTCTTGCTTCAAAGATTCTATGAGAGTTTCAACTATGAGTGTTCCTGGTTCAGCAATTATGTTGCCTTTTGGGTCAAAATAGCACTCACGATCAGGATCCCATCTGTTTGCCTTTTTGGCTTCTTTCCAGGCTCGATAGTTTCTATCCTTCATAGTTTGAGCTAACAAGTTTCGATAATTGTATTTCTGCTCTTCAGTTCGTATATCTTTGTATGCTTCAACTTTTGCCATTAATGCAAATCCTACAACATCATCTTCTGGTAAAAACTCACTACAGTCGAAGCCTTCGTCATCATGAATTGCCGCTAAGGCTCTTGACTTCTCCTTAGGAGTCTCTTCGATTTGTTTCATTCTTGGCGGCTCTTCCCGATTGCGATGATAAACAGCCTTTTTATAGTAGTCGTCATGAAACAGATTTGCTGTTTCATCTGCTACTGCGTTCCTGCATTCCCTCTTGAAGTGCCCCTTCTGTTTGCACTTAAAGCAGGTCACCTTTGATTTATCAAACCCCAGCTTTGTTGAAGGCCCACCAATCGAATTTCTTCCTGTTATCTCCATAAACCTTTGCGCTCTTCGAATTACGCTAGCCATGCACCAGTGTATGTCAATTAACTCCATTTCTTCGGGATCAATCTGGTCATAATCTTCTTTCATCAGATTTGTATTCTCGATTTTCCCAGAGACTAGGCTTTCATATGATTCCAAGATTGAGGCAAGAAACACCATTTGTTGTTTTGCAGTTTCTTCATTGAAGTTTTGGGCATTGTTAAAGTTCACTACAATCTTACATTGAAACACGTTTTTAGGAACAGTTTGTTGTTGCTGGCTTGAAGCAGATGAAGAAGAACCTCCGTGATAACCACTGCTGGGTGCTGAACTGCTGCTTTGTCTTTCTTGAGTAACTGTGTTCGAGCTCTCAGCTGAAAATGCGGTTTTTGGTGAAGTGGTTTTCGGAATAATGCTACCCCTGTAGTACAGATCGACGTTTTGTTGATACGGAGTGTTGTTGACTTTATTCATCTTCTTGATTTCTAACTCATGGCTCTCAAACCTTTCTATCAACCAGTCAACAGTCATTTCGTACATTTTCATGGTGTTCTTCAGAACTAACTCATAATATTGCCAATCCTTTTCTTCAGGTAAAGATTCAAACAGTTTCTCGACCATCTCTTCTTCAGTCACTGTGATACCGTGTCTTGCAAGTTCTATCTTCAAATGACAGAACCACTCAACCATCTTTAACACATTCTCATTCTTCATGCACGCGAACAAGTCAAACTCTTTCTTCAGTAGTCGTTTCTTGTTCTTCACTATCTCTGCCCCCCCGATACACTTTTTCTCTAACTTGGCCCATAAATATTTTGAGTTTTCATAACTAATCAATGAAATGATGTCATCTCTGACAGATTGATGCAACAAAGCTATACATTTTTGTTCTGCAACAAATGTCTCTTGTTCAGTATCATTTAGGTTTTCATACTCTTTCCTTCCTATGTCGTAGCCATTCTTCATATACTTCCAGCTCTGATAAGCAAACGCTTTCAACCAATCCTCAAATCTGCCTGACCATCTGTTGTAGTCTTCTATCGCCATAAGCTTCGGCGGCTTGTTGTAAGTACCATAGGCGTTGTCGACACTGAGAGAATCAGCGATCGCCTTCTTTGGATTTTGATTGGTATTGTTGGAAGTATCTGTTGATGTTTCTCCGGTATGGTATGCAAACGCATCGCTGAACGGGTTCAGGAAATCATCTCCCATCTTTAAGTGCCTGAAAAAGTTCAAATTCTTAGAAAATTTTCATAATTTTCAAAATTTTCAAACTGATGCACTTGGATCGGATGGTATCCGATCGAGTGGTGATCCGATCGGGTCACAACCAAGTACAATCGTCAGATAGGAACAAGTTTCGGATGAGCACAGGTGTCGGACGGCTATCCGATCGGATGGTGATCCGATCGGGTGGTCGTTCGATCGAGTGACACAAGCTTCTAGAAACCTTTAGCCTTCAACACTTCACCTAATCGGATGGTGATCTGATCGAGTGAGATGATGATGTCAGCAATAAAACCTTCAAACAACAATACCACTTCAATCGGATGGTGATCCGATCGAGTGAGTATGATGACGTCAGCACGTAAATCAAGAACTCACTAAGCCAATCCGATCGGATGGTGATCCGACCGGGTGGATGACGTCATAACGAATGAAGAACTCGACATGTTTTTGATTGATTTGATTCAGTTTTAGTTTGAATTTTTCAATGAAACTTTACAGGATTGTTCTTTGTCAAATTCCGATTCTAATGATATGAATTTTACTCAATTTTATCCGTGAAATCTTCCTTAATTTTGAGTTTTTCTCATTTTAAGGTGTGAAAATGTAAGAACAGCAAGAAATGAGGTAGAAGATGAGAAATTTGTCAAAATTTCCGGTGAAATTTGACAGAAATCGGCAAAGAATCGCTGAAAATCCTGTGAATTTGCAGTTGTCGTCTCCGATTCAACCTCCTATGGCTCTGATACCACTTGTTAGGACGTTTATCAGGATCTGTTAGAGTAGAACGTGGCTGGATCGATCAGAATCAAGGTGCGGAATCCCTTGATTATGTTAAAGAATCAACAACGACAAGTTCAACGATTAATCCGTTTGAATTCTATTGAAGATTGTGAAAATACAACTATTCCGGTAGAAATACAGACTGGCAGAGCTTCGCTATCAAGTTCAGCAAAAGTCCTAAATGACTAACACAAGCTAGCTATTTATAGGCAACAATCAGGGAGGGTTATAAGTGTCACCCGATCGGATGGTGATCCGATCGGATGGTCATCTGATCGGATGGCCATCCGATCGGATGACATTCGTCGTCCGACGGATTTCACTTTTACATAAACGCGCCGTTCCCTGACTTGTCTTTACACAAACATACATACAAGTACATACATATACAAAATTACATACACAGCACAAAATAAGAATCGATGCAGACGGAAGCTACAGACATATGTACTAACACACGTAATAAAATTGATGTTATTTACGAAAACGCCACCGCGCCAATCTAGTCCATAGATTGTTTTAATCGGACGATCCATAAGTGTTCTCACTGTTCTCACACTTTCTACCATTTTCTCTAAATCCTGACCCTATATATATATATATATATATATATATATATATTATTACTATGGGTTAAACTGCATTTCCCGCTCGTCGTATTTCCACACGAGCTTTTCTCCTATCTCTTTCATCCTTTCTCCTTCATCTATCAACTCCTCACCATACCGGCGGAGTTCCTGAACATTCTCATCACTCATGGGTGGTTGTGGTGCGGGTACTGGGTCAGGGTACATAGGTAAAGTTTCTCCATATGGGTATGAGTTTTCTAGTATTTCCCGAACATACTGATCGACATCCCAATATGGATCTAGAGGGTCAAGGTTGGGGTATGGTGCTAATGTGTTTGCTATGGGCTCCTCCTGTGGGTAGAGTTCTCGATAATCCCTATGGTCATCATTCCATGGATCATATGCTATAGGATTGGGTGCTGGGATTCTAGAGATTTCGTTTGGGTCGAAGGCGGGTATAGGAATATGATCTCCTTGGGTGGATTCTATTTCCATAGGTTGAGTTGGGAATAGTGGTAGTGGCTGTGGTGCAATGATTTGTTCAAGGTTTGGCTTGGCTACAGTGGTGGCTAGTATGTGAAAGTTAGCCAATCGCCTATTGATTATGTCTTGGGTCTGGGTGTTCATTTCCCTATTTGCTGCTGCTAAAGCCCTTTGTTGTTGTAATTTCCTCATTCGCTTCCTACGCTCATGTGCTCCCCAACTGAACCATCCTCTCTTTTTCATAGGGAATGGTTCTTCGGATTGTGCCTTAAATATAAAGATCCCTTCTTCTGTGTCAGCTGAATACCCAGAAGGAGTAGGCTGGGAGGAAGTTCCTTCATCTCTAGGAGAACTAGATAGGTGACGATAGGCGTCAGATGGTCCTTGATCACTCATATTGTAAACTAACAGATTGTCAAATAACACAAAATAATAATATACATGTATGCACATAGTCACATAGATTATTTCCTAACAGAATTAACAAATTTTGAAGTCAGTAGAACACTTATGTGGCTCAAATGAGTGGATGTAGCTCTGATACCACCTTCTGTCGCAACCCCGACTCCTGCCTCGGGAGGCGGGTGGGCGCCAGCTGGCACATTCGGTGGTATCGGTGTTTATTTATTTGGCAGCAGAATTTACATCAGGACCGTAGTTATGAAAGTTTATCAGAGAAAAACACCATATTTTTATAACAATAAATACATGGGAAAAACCCAAGTTTCCATTACGATCTTATTCATAGGGATAAACCCTAATTTATTTAAATATAACTTCTTCTTTATTTAGGTAACTTTTATAGCCACTTTTCCAAGCCTTCAGTGCTCTCCAGCTGGCATCTATTTGGCTTTCACATTGTGTTACCTGGAACGCGTTTAAAACATTTTTGTCAGTGGGAAATACTGGTGAATGAATCCCAGGTTAATCAAAACAAGTTTTATCATTTTACAGCATTGAGGGAAACCCGCAATTACATTTGTTTACATCTACTTTAATTACCACCCACGGTACTGTCAATCCTGACTTGTGGTCATGCTACTACTCACAGTGTAGTAACAAGTAATGTATACAAAACCCCAACACACCGACGATAATTGTAGATTTACAAATACTCAATCATTGTTAAATATAATTCAAAACAATTGAGGTTTTGTAAAAACAGTTTACAAAAAGAGGAATTACTTACATTGCTATTTTAGGTATTTCCTGGTGACTTCTTGGTTATAATCTATTAATTTAAACAATGCACACGTGTTAGTATAATAACGCAATTTACATTAGCTATACCCCCCTCCCGAGACAGAACTCCAATGATGGAGTCAGGCAAAGCCTCGACATGCGTTACAGAGCACTAGATCAATTGGGCAGAGTAACTAATATGTAACCAGGGGTTATAATACTTACATCGAGGTAAAGCTTCGCAATTTAGTGAGTATTATGCCCGGGAATTATAATTACTATTTAGAAAGTTGAGAGGATTTTCGAGAAATGAACGACTGCAAACTGAAGCCGTTCTCATCTATTTGTAGGGCTGATCAAGGACTCCCTCTTACCCCGCGAGAGAAACAAGGGGGGCCTTTGTGCCCTGCGAGGTCTTCTAGAGTAGGCCCTAGGGTTGCTGAGTTGACCTATAGCCTCGACACAACTGGGACACGTGTCAGCCTAGGGTTGCGCCTGGTGTCAAGGAGGTCGCGGCCCATGACTGAGGTAGCCAAGGGGGTTGCGCCCCGCGAGCGCCCCATAAATCTTGTTTTTATTTAATTTTTATAAAATAAAGGTATTTCGGGGCCGTTTTTCGTATACGGGGTGTATTTTAGGACATGTAGGGGTGTTTTAAGAATTTTAGGAGAGTTGTTATACAACTCAAAACTTTCATAAGAACAAATTCCGAGAAGCAACCTGTTTTACTGTGGATTGTAAGAACGCAAAGGTTGGTAAATAGGCTACCTTTTAGTTTTATGACTAATTTTTGTATAATCTTTGTTATTTTCTTAAATAGTTATTGTTGAGATCTTTGTTGGGTGAAGACTATTATTACCAAGTTTTTTTAACTAACAATTTTTTACACCAAATACTACACTACCTTGCACTTGCAAGGTTTTGAATGCACACGAAAGAAAAAAACAGCAAAGGAAACACATACTTATAGTATTCACATGGGTGTTAACTAACCTTTCTTATATCCACTCCTTGGTGTACACCAATGTTTCTAAGTTCGAACCAAATAACGGACAAGTGGCACTACTAGTCAATTAATCAGATCAGTTGAACCGAATGACATCATAACTACCATAAAAATTAAAACTATATATATAATTTGAAACATAATATGAGTATCTTGTATTAGTATATAAACAAAAAACAATAAATATAAATATAAAACTAGTATAGATTATTTATTTGGTACGTTTATATATTTTAGTTACATATTTAACAAAAAACAAGTTGGTAATCTTGTAATTATAAAACTTTTGTTGGAGTCTCACATCATCCCCAAGAGACAACTTGTTTGTGCATTATGTCTGTAGCTTCCATCTGTATCTATGTATTTTGTCCTGTAATGTGTCATTGTACAGTTGTATATGTATGTATTTTGTATCTAGACTAAACAAGAGACGGTGCGTTAACTGTCAAGTGTGATCTGGTCGGATGAGCATCCGACCGGATGACACCTCCTCTCCCTAGATTCCCTATAAATTGGTGAGTAGGGGTCTTGGTTTAGGACCTTTTGCCATCTTGTGTCATAGCGAAGCTCTGTCCAGTTTGCATCAGGATCTTTGTACTTTCATATCAGCTAATGAAATTAGACAAGTTAATCGTTGATATCGTTGTTGATGATTCTCTGACAGGGGGTCGTAAACCACTACTGTCGTTGTCTTATAGGACAACAAGTTTAGCCCGTAGGCATTTCATCACTAGCGGATGTTTATAATATGATCATCACATTGATGATACTTGCCATGATCTAATTCGATCATATAGGCTTTAAGGCTTGGACGTAGTCCAAAATACCTTGACGGCTGGTGTGGTTTCTCAAGTCACACTGCCAGGAGTGTTAACATGTTCTTGGATGTTAACACAAATTAATTGTCTTAAGAGGGTTTTACCATCATAGCATGTCTGTATTGACATATTGGCTAGGTTATACCATTAAGAAGATCTTTTGAAATTATTTAGCAGATCGATAAAGTTCGAATAAAATTGATACAATTGTTTGATAAAGGACGAAATGAATACCTATATAAAATTTTCAAAACTTTCCATAAATCATTAGGAAATCTACAATAGTACCTCTCTCAGGACTTTTAGTATCCTATTTCTCCACAAAGGACTAAAAGGAAAATATAAGTCCGTATAAGGACTATAAAATATTATAAGTCCATATAGGGACTATATTGAATCAGTTTGCCCATGAATGGACTATAATGAAATGTCATGTCTAGAAAGGGACTATAATGAAATATCATGTCCGCTAAGGGACTATAGTGAAATCTCGTGTTCACAAAGGGACTATTTCGAAATAGTATATCCCCAAAGGGATTTTAGTGAAATAACACGTCCATAAAAGGACTATATTGGTACCGCATGTGCACAAAAGAGACTTTACTGAACATATGTCCTCACAGGCACTAAAATCTAAAGATAAGTTCATTAGGGAATTATAATAAACAAATGTCCACGCAGGGACTACACAGAAAATAGGTCCTTATAGGGACTTTGAAGCGATACTAGTCCACGCGGGGACTGAAAGGAAAATATAAGTCCATATAGAGACTATAAGATATGTCAACACTGGGACTATAGTGAAGTGATATGTGCTCGAAAGGACTATGATGAAATATTATGTCCGCCAGGGGACTTTAATAAGATAACATGTCGACAAAAAGATTTTAATGAAATGAGATGTCCATGAAAGGACTATAATGGAGTATGATGTCCATGAAAGGACTATTTTGAAAGGTAATGTCCACGAGTGGACTATATATGAAAATATATTGTCCACGAAGAGTCTATATTGAAATATAATGTCCACGAAGGGACTATATTGAAGTATAATGTCCACGAAGGGACTATGATAGATAAACATCTATACAGGGTTTTATCAGAAGAGGTAGGTCCACACCGGGACTATGATGAAATAATATGTCCACAAAGGACTACAATAATCAAATGCCTATACAGGGACTTAAAGGAAAATGAAATATGATGGAAGAAGGGTTTTCTAATGTCTTCCTTGCTTCATTCTGATTGTTTCTCTTCTTTGTTTGCCGTTTGCTATAGTGACACTGAAGTCTTCAGTGAATAAAATAAACATTCCAACTCAGGATCCGTTGCTAGAAGTAGGATCCAAGGATATAATGATTAGAAAATTCTAAATTGGATCACGGATTAATGTTTAACAAGCATAGTCCAAGTTTGGAATTCCAAATCTTGGAGATAAGAAATAGTGTTCATTGGCGTTTACTGGTATCGTCTTCAATATGGAAACATCAGGGATCTCCTAGTATGGACTCCACTGGTACAGACTCCAAAATTTGAGCCTCAGGGACCTCCGGTATGGACTCTAAAGTCTGGTTAAGAGTTTAAATAGGTTTGGTTTTGGGAATAAGTCCATAAAGGTCTTCCTCCAAACCGGTCGCACGCTCATTTTGGCCATGGTACGAAGCTTAGTATTCCTTGGCTTCGGACGTGGAAAATTTCCATCAACGGCTTCTTTTCTTGGCGACATGTTTAAAACACTTAAAATCGAAAACAATGTTTACTTAATAGGGATGAGAGCATTCCTATGTCAAGTCTAGGCTTAGGAAGTCTAAGGAATATGCTACTGTGTCATTGAGATTAAACACAAAAAGGCTAGTGTTTAATTCACTCAATGTTGGCTCTGATACCAACCTATCACACCCCGATATTTACAGCTCAGCCTGGTGGGGAGTATCATGACGTAAGATTGGTATCGTCATAGTCAAACATACACAGAATAGCACAGCGAAAGTCTTGGAATACAAAATATAATTACAACCCAATTGTCTGAAAATACCAAAAGGATAACTACATACGAGCTTGCAATACAGGCGGATCATTATAAAATGTACAAAATGAAGTTTAGCAGACTTTAGGGCATCCTAAGGATTTGCAAGATCCTTTATTGACACCAAGTAGCTCCCAGCCTATTTACGTATAGTACCTTTCACTTAGTCTTTTGAAAATACATCAGTTTACACTGGTAAATACAGTTAACTGACTCTTTTGAAAATGTTTATGAAAATTGGTTTAGGTTCACAAGGCAAGAAAATTATTTTATAACTTGGGGCAATTATATTTATAATTTTGTATACAGATTTACATGTTTGTCATACATTTAGGGCCCGGGATAGAAGTCGAGCATAATTAACCGACACACCACTTATCCCTTCTCAGGAAACCCACAGAGGAGTTTATTTATATCTTATTCCCTTTTTGGGGAATAGAAACCATATCGCATCTGACAGGTGTATGCCTACACCCCCTGCTTAGGTCGTGGCCATTTGCAATTAAATGAGCCGAGGATATCCAGGACACCGTCGTATTAACCCCCAGTGTTTATGTTATCAAACAAAACAGATTAAAATGGGTATGTAATTTATTAATCACAATCCGATTAAATGATTCCATACCCGACCAAGTGGTAATATTTTACCGTATCCCAAGCCCGTATAAGGGAAAATAAGTTAAAAGTATTTACCTGAGCTACTACTCAATTCACAGCAAAATTTATATAACTCAGCCGTATCCAATCTAACTAAATGCAGATAGCTTTTACCGCGAGGCTCTAGTCTGGAATGATGGTAATATATAACCAATTTAGAATGCTAACGGGTCTTATTTAGGTCATAGACGTAGACCGGCTAACTTAAAGTATTAGAAATGGTACAATACGCTAGATTAAGCGATGACCAGAATAGAATGTAATTTAGACCCAACAAGTATGAAGACTTGTATAATATGGGTAAACTAAATACATTCTAGATTTTGAAGTAAAAATGATAAGGTTTAACTCGTTTCGGTAAACTTACGTAAACTAGTTACGCAAGTCTAACCGTACGCGTATACGTGATAACGAGTAACCAGATAAGTCAATTAATCAGATCAGTTGAACCGAATGACATCATAACTACCATAAAAATTAAAACTATATATATAATTTGAAACATAATATGAGTATCTTGTATTAGTATATAAACAAAAACCAATAAATATAAATATAAAACTATTATAGATTATTTATTTGGTACGTTTATATATTTTAGTTACAAATTTAACAAAAAACAAGTTGGTAATCTTGTAATTATAAAACTTTTGTTGGAGTCTCACATCATCCCCAAGAGACAACTTGTTTGTGCATTATGTCTGTAGCTTCCATCTGTATCTATGTATTTTGTCCTGTAATGTGTAATTGTACAGTTGTATATGTATGTATTTTGTATCTAGACTAAACAGGAGACGGTGCGTTAACTGTCAAGTGTGATCTGGTCGAATGACATAGGTCATCCGGACGGATGAGCATCCGACCGGATGACACCTCCTGTAACACCTGTGCCTCCACGGCCATCAAACAAATACCAAACCAATGAAATATTATATTTCATACTTGGGATTTGTAAAAATATGTGTATCATTTGCACATATCAATTCTCGTTCAATTTCAAACTCTAAATCGCTTTCTGGAAGGTTATACGCGCACCGATGCGTAAATATAACCAGTTTAATGCAACGAACACTCCGGAATAGTGAAATAGGCTTAACATACGTTAAATAACCTTTACATAACTTAGAAATAAGTTTTGAAGGCTTTGGTATGGCAAAATCAAGTTAAATCGCTTACAGGGACTAAAGTTGACAAACTGCGAAAGTATGCCAATTTGAACTGTAACGGACATTTCGGAACATGACCATAAGTTAAACATACCATAAATATCCTTTACATAGCTTAGAAATAGGCTTTGAGGTGTTCGGTGTGCTAAAATAAACTTTTGGGTCATTCAGGGACTAAAAGTGTCAAAAAGTGCACAAGTTTGCATTTTCACGCATAACTTACGTTCTGAATACATCCGGACATCCAAAAATTTATGTAAGCACTAAAACATTTTATTTTAGTGTTTGGCATGAGAAAAATCCATTCGTCACGTCATTTGCATCGTTTTTCGCGCTTATGCGCATTCCGTCGTAATTAAGCGAACATCGCGTTCGTACGGCTAAATGAACCGACATCCGAGATATTCTTGAGCACAATTTAAGTTCCCTATACTTTAACTTCATTTTAGAGCTTTGAAATGGGGTTAACGGGGCTTAAACGTGTCAAAAATGCATCGAAAACCAAGTTTAGGGGCTGCAGGGACCAAAACTATAAATCTGCCAAAGTTGTTACCTTACGGACCTCAACATTGGTAGCTTTGAGGTCCGTAAAGCAGTCTGCAGACCAGATTCAATGTTTTAATCAGCTGTTTGCAGCTGTTTAATCCTCCTCCACATGTTCCCAATTGTCTAGTCAGATGATAAGGATCACCTTTAGCCACCATGAGTTTCCGACAAGTGTACGCCTTGGATCATGGCACGTTTTCCATGAAACGATCCTAACGGTTCGGGTATTCCTATAAATACCCAACCCATTCCATTGCAAAACTTACAAGAACTTTGATTTGAGAAACTCTAAGTTGAAACTATTGTTTCATACCTGAGATTTTTGAATCGAGGTTAGCATTCGGGGACCCTTCGTAAGTATTCTTTCGTTCTTTTCCTTATTTTATTGCTTTTCGAGTCAGAAAGTCAAACTTTGTTTGACTTTCAGCGTTGACCAGTAATGGTCAATGCGAAGTTCGTTTGAACTTCGCAACGTGAGTGTAATCACGTTGGTCATAGTCCCTTGGGACTATGCCCACTGATTACCACGTTGTCTAGGGTCGTAGGGTAGGCGATCTAATAAATCGCCTATACCTTCGAACTCGACCCATTTGGTCGATCATTAGGATCAGACCAAATACATTAGGTGACCATAGTAGGTAGGGAATAACCTTCCGAGGTTATACCCTATGGTCACATCATTTAAGTAGTTGTATGATAGGTAGTTTATATGCCTTAGGTAAATTACCAGAATACCCTTTTCATGTATAATTGGTAATTAAGCATATGTAACCTAAACTTTTGTCACAAAACTGTTTATGTAACATGTTTAGGCATATAACACTTGTCATAGGACTAGTTAGGCGGTCTGAACGCGTTTCACGCAAACGACGCGTTAAAGTAGCATAAGCTACCTAAACGAGTCGTAATGGGTCGTAAACAATTAGGTTAAGTTTCAGTTAGTATGTAGGCTTTGTTAAACCATATGACACGAGTCTCTATACTCGTTTGGTTTACAAACCCGCATTCTATCCGATCTTCCGATTTAGGTCCGGTTTATTAACATAGTTACCTATATTAGGTGCCGTTTGATTTCCGTGATCTCTAGCATTGTTTGGTTGTCACTCAAGGACTACTGAGCATTCTCAAGTGAGTACATAGACCCCTCTTTTACTGTTTTCCAAACTGTTTTGGGGTGAAACACATGTGCCTACTTGTTACTTTCGTGCTTTCCTGTTTTCACATCATATACTTGCTATGTTCATTAGTACATTTATAGTACATGATTTCATGGTGTTCTATGCTTTGTATGATGACTTTGCATACTTAGTACATTGTTTTACATAACTTTTCTACTTTGTATGATGACTTTGCATACTTAGTACATTGTTTTATACTGCATCTCTGTTGCATATGTTCCAGTAACATATGGACACATTGTTTTACAGCTCTACCCTGTATGTTTACTCTAGCATACTAGGTACATTATCTTCATAAAACATGCTTACATTTTGGTATGACATTTGGTTTGTTTAAACTATACTATACATTCATTAACACCGATCATGCCGTTCGTTAGTAGGTAGTGGTACCATAGGACTTGACAAATCCCGTTCCGGACATCCCAGGGAAAGGGGATGAAAGGAATGACCGAATCCGAATACATATTCTCTTGATAACTCACTTTTACATAGTTATCCGTCTGTCTCAAGGCTTGGATGTATGAATTTTCACAATACCGCATAAATGTTCATATTCAGTATAGCATGCATATATCTTACAAAACATAACTTTGATTTAAACCAAGTTTTACTTCAATACTTTGTTTTGTACATTTTTACTTATGGTTTAAGTAGTCTAAATTTTACTTACCATACATATCATTTTGGTTATACATTTCTTGACTACTTTTGGATTATAAACATTTGACATGGTTTATACAAGGACTTTTGATTATTGGTTTAAACATAGACTTATTACATTGGTGGTTTGAGTAAGTGATTAAGTAACGATGCGTGTGTAATATGATACAAGCATGGTGGATACGCCGCTGGTACTTCCTATATATAAGTGTTTGTATGGTATTACATATATCGTAGCGTTATTTGAATCATTTCAGTTTGATACATATAACATTTTATACAAATAACATACCTTTCACAATACATTGTTTTACAAACAACTTAACTTTTACAAACTCATTTTACATGGTTACTCATTTAACCATGCATTATTTTCTTATTTATACATATCATCTGAACTTATTGTTTTTCAAATGATTTACAAAGACAAAGCAAATTACAAGGTTCATGACTAAACATTTTCTCAAACATAAGTCATGAAACCTATTTTCACAAAACCTATGTATCTCACAGGCATTTTTATGCTGACGTACCTATTTTCACATGTGTTTTTCAGGAGCTGTTGCATAAGATGATCAAGATACACATAGGCAGACTTGGGCTTTAGTGACAATAAAAGATGCAAGACTAGTTAATTATGTTGTATTTCTTTGTTTGTTAAGACATTGTAACACTTTTAATCAATAAAACAAAACTTCAATTGCCATGGATTTGAGACAATTAATTCTGTTACAACACTCCCCGACATTTCCGCCACGTTTTGTATGTTCTACGTGGTCGGGGTGTGACAGAAAAGATGGTATCAGAGCCAATGGTTATAGGGAATTAGGTTATTAGTAATGCTTTGACCTAGTCTATAACCTTCTTAGGACCCTAACGCGAGTTTACTTGCGTTTAGTCATAAAACAATACCGTCACCTATCCTTAGGCGACGACCACAACAAGAACATATATTTCAAAACCGCTTTGAAAATTAATCATCTGTTCTAGGATGATTGATTACTAGGTTTTGAACCCTCTATTGTAAGGTTTTGAACTCTCTATTATATGGTTTTGAACCTCTTTGAGTTTTCAAAACTTCGTCAAGGTTTTGGGTTTTAAATAATGTGAACACGTGCAAACTGGAAGGGTGAATGCCTGTATACTAGGTTTTCTGGCTAGGCAAGCACTTCGTATACATCTCATCAGACGCGAGACCAGTTGTGCTTACCTGGGAATTCTTGGGATGAGTGTTCACTTATTAGGCGAGCATGTCTTCGCGATACATTATTTTTGACCCATTTACTTTGATCAGTCACCGTCTCATTTGTTTGCCTTAGGTAACAAACAAATGATCGCAATCTTCATGCGTTATCATTCTGTTTTGATTGTCCAATAATCTTTCACCTGTTTCTCCCTATGCCTTTCTTTTTCTTCAAGAATGTCTCTTCATCACGATGACGCCCAGATATCTGAGCAAGCAGCCAAAATTCGCTCAGCGAATAGGCGAAGTAGCCCTGAAGACTGTTGAATTAGCTACTGCCATGTATCATCTCCAGGATGAAGCCACTCAAGAGTCACCAAGACAGGCAGGACCTAGTCAGGTGACAGCACCATCAGCCAAGAAACCAATCGAGGAATCAAAGACCATGGATGAACGATCCCCTAAGAAGTCAAAGAAGCGAAAGGCTTCTCAGAACTTCGCCATGGTCGCTCACAATGGTAAAGCAGTCCCCAACCAACCAGCTCAACCCCCTGCTAGGTGTGTATGGCTTTTCCTATGATACCTACATCAAGGAACTATGTACCTTACAACCTACTCTTGTGATTTCTCTCTCTCAAATGATTGCTCATGATTCCCTCGAAAATTTTAAGTACTCGTTTCACTCTAAGAAACAAAGTACAGAAAATTAAGTGACATTATGAGTAATCGTGCTTTTCGCACATCTGTGCCTTTAAATCCTTGGTTAGATAACTAAGGGTATTTTCAAATCTCATACCCATTACGTTTTGATTTTTCAACATACACAGTACCAGTATTTCAAAACAATCTTCATGATCTCAAAACATTTCATATAGTTTGAAAACAATTTTTCTAGATGCATTGTCTGTGTTATTTCAAAAACATTGGCCATGTTATCAAAACCAACCTTTCTAATTTCAAAATATTTCATATAGTCTGAAGACAATATTAACACAATACATTTTCTGATCAAGTGCATGATTTCGAAAAGCATCATTCATGTCTTTCAAAAACCTTATACATAATTTCAAAATTCATTTCGCATGATTTTAAAACATTTTTGTAAATATATCTACCTATTACACCTACTTTATGATTTCAAAAAAAAAAATAAATAAATAAATAATATTATATATAAGGTTTCAAAAACGTTAAACACATTTTTCTTAAAAGAACCCCATGCATAGTTTTCAAAAATATTTTCCTCATACATTGACTTAACCTTCAAATTCCGCTTCATATGTCGCCTTGACATATCAGGCATCTCAACTTCATAAGCATTTTACTTCATGTTTTGATTTAAGCACATCCCGTGCAAGATTTCAAAGCATCTTCAACTTCTAAAATCCATATGGGATTTTTTTTATCTCCACAATTAGACCCTTGTGGATAATCATCATTCAAATCAGAGTCCTTAATCGGATTCCTTATGTACCTTAATTCGAACACTTCGGTTCCTAGTAATCGAAATCGAATTTTCTTTTTGAATCTTTCTATCTTTATAGTTGGATTCTTGATAACGTTTAAAGTACCAAATGAAATTCACGGAATGGATTCCTAGTGTGCTTTAAATGCATGTACGCAATTAACAAGACAAGTTAACAAACAATTTTGTGGTTATGTGATTATGTGTTTACATATTTGGTGTTTTCATTTATGCATTTTTGTGTTTTTGGTATACTCTGGGTATTCATTATCCAAATCCTCGTAGAATCTTTCATATCTTGATATGAGGGATTCGTAGTAGGATATTCGAAAGGTACTACCTTCAATCCTCAATGGGCTTCTATGTAATAGTTAAGACCCTTGGATTATATAAGTACCGCTCCATGATTCATAAGAGACCCTTTAGTGGTCTAATCAAAAAGATTGATTCACAATTTGGTTAAAGAACGACATCTAGTGATGTGGCTGGACAGACTCCTTGATAGTCTATTTAGATCATTTATTGATTTAGTCAAAAGGACCCTATGGTGGTCTAGTCACGCTCATCACCGGTTTGTTCATTTGGTTTTCCCCTACACACTATAAAATAGACTGTGTGAACTGTGCAAGGAATTGTCTGATTATGGACGCGTACATAATTATGAAATTTAGTGCACAGAAACCCAGTAAGGTTTATTATGTGTAAGAACCGATAGTGACAACAATAACAAAATGAGAACGATGTAATGGAGGTATGGTGGACGCACCAATGACTCTTCATATACTTGTATATAAGTGTCCCTCTTACATTGCAAGCATAATGTTATTAAGGTTACTAGAAGTTCAGAACCCTAACCAATATTGTTCGATCTTTTCAACTTCATGCTTTCAAGCTCTCACAAGTTTCCTCTAAATAAATTTCGGGACGAAATTTCCTAAAGTAGGGGAGACTGTAACACCTGTGCCTCCACGGCCATCAAACAAATACCAAACCAATGAAATATTATATTTCATACTTGGGATTTGTAAAAATATGTGTATCATTTGCACATATCAATTCTCGTTCAATTTCAAACTCTAAATCGCTTTCTGGAAGGTTATACGCGCACCGATGCGTAAATATAACCAGTTTAATGCAACGAACACTCTGGAATAGTGAAATAGGCTTAACATACCTTAAATAACCTTTACATAGCTTAGAAATAAGTTTTGAAGGCTTTGGTATGGCAAAATCAAGTTAAATCGCTTACAGGGACTAAAGTTGACAAACTGCGAAAGTATGCCAATTTGAACTGTAACGGACATTCCGGAACATGACCATAAGTTAAACATACCATAAATATCCTTTACATAGCTTAGAAATAGGCTTTGAGGTGTTCGGTGTGCTAAAATAAACTTTTGGGTCATTCAGGGACTAAAAGTGTCAAAAAGTGCACAAGTTTGCATTTTCACGCATAACTTACGTTCTGAATACATCCGGACATCCAAAAATTTATGTAAGCACTAAAACATTTTATTTTAGTGTTTGGCATGAGAAAAATCCATTCGTCACGTCATTTGCATCGTTTTTCGCGCTTATGCGCATTCCGTCGTAATTAAGCGAACATCGCGTTCGTACGGCTAAATGAACCGACATCCGAGATATTCTTGAGCACAATTTAAGTTCCCTATACTTTAACTTCATTTTAGAGCTTTGAAATGGGGTTAACGGGGCTTAAACGTGTCAAAAATGCATCGAAAACCAAGTTTAGGGGCTGCAGGGACCAAAACTGTAAATCTGCCAAAGTTGTTACCTTACGGACCTCAACATTGGCAGCTTTGAGGTCCGTAAAGCAGTCTGCAGACCAGATTCAATGTTTTAATCAGCGATTTGCAGCTGTTTAATCCTCCTCCACATGTTCCCAATTGTCTAGTCAGATGATAAGGATCACCTTTAGCCACCATGAGTTTCCGACAAGTGTACGCCTTGGATCATGGCACGTTTTCCATGAAACGATCCTAACGGTTCGGGTATTCCTATAAATACCCAACCCATTCCATTGCAAAACTTACAAGAACTTTGATTTGAGAAACTCTAAGTTGAAACTATTGTTTCATACCTGAGATTTTTGAATCGAGGTTAGCATTCGGGGACCCTTCGTAAGTATTCTTTCGTTCTTTTCCTTATTTTATTGCTTTTCGAGTCAGAAAGTCAAACTTTGTTTGACTTTCAGCGTTGACCAGTAATGGTCAATGCGAAGTTCGTTTGAACTTCGCAACGTGAGTGTAATCACGTTGGTCATAGTCCCTTGGGACTATGCCCACTGATTACCACGTTGTCTAGGGTCGTAGGGTAGGCGATCTAATAAATCGCCTATACCTTCGAACTCGACCCATTTGGTCGATCATTAGGATCAGACCAAATACATTAGGTGACCATAGTAGGTAGGGAATAACCTTCCGAGGTTATACCCTATGGTCACATCGTTTAAGTAGTTGTATGATAGGTAGTTTATATGCCTTAGGTAAATTACCAGAATACCCTTTTCATGTATAATTGGTAATTAAGCATATGTAACCTAAACTTTTGTCACAAAACTGATTATGTAACATGTTTAGGCATATAACACTTGTCATAGGACTAGTTAGGCGGTCTGAACGCGTTTCACGCAAACGACGCGTTAAAGTAGCATAAGCTACCTAAACGGGTCGTAATGGGTCGTAAACAATTAGGTTAAGTTTCAGTTAGTATGTAGGCTTTGTTAAACCATATGACACGAGTCTCTATACTCGTTTGGTTTACAAACCCGCATTCTATCCGATCTTCCGATTTAGGTCCGGTTTATTAACATAGTTACCTATATTAGGTGCCGTTTGATTTCCGTGATCTCTAGCATTGTTTGGTTGTCACTCAAGGACTACTGAGCATTCTCAAGTGAGTACATAGACCCCTCTTTTACTGTTTTCCAAACTGTTTTGGGGTGAAACACATGTGCCTACTTGTTACTTTCGTGCTTTCCTGTTTTCACATCATATACTTGCTATGTTCATTAGTACATTTATAGTACATGATTTCATGGTGTTCTATGCTTTGTATGATGACTTTGCATACTTAGTACATTGTTTTACATGACTTTTCTACTTTGTATGATGACTTTGCATACTTAGTACATTGTTTTATACTGCATCTCTGTTGCATATGTTCCAGTAACATATGGACACATTGTTTTACAGCTCTACCCTGTATGTTTACTCTAGCATACTAGGTACATTATCTTCATAAAACATGCTTACATTTTGGTATGACATTTGGTTTGTTTAAACTATACTATACATTCATTAACACCGATCATGCCGTTCGTTAGTAGGTAGTGGTACCATAGGACTTGACAAATCCCGTTCCGGACATCCCAGGGAAAGGGGATGAAAGGAATGACCGAATCCGAATACATATTCTCTTGATAACTCACTTTTACATAGTTATCCGTCTGTCTCAAGGCTTGGATGTATGAATTTTCACAATACCGCATAAATGTTCATATTCAGTATAGCATGCATATATCTTACAAAACATAACTTTGATTTAAACCAAGTTTTACTTCAATACTTTGTTTTGTACATTTTTACTTATGGTTTAAGTAGTCTAAATTTTACTTACCATACATATCATTTTGGTTATACATTTCTTGACTACTTTTGGATTATAAACATTTGACATGGTTTATACAAGGACTTTTGATTATTGGTTTAAACATAGACTTATTACATTGGTGGTTTGAGTAAGTGATTAAGTAACGATGCGTGTGTAATATGATACAAGCATGGTGGATACGCCGCTGGTACTTCCTATATATAAGTGTTTGTATGGTATTACATATATCGTAGCGTTATTTGAATCATTTCAGTTTGATACATATAACATTTTATACAAATAACATACCTTTCACAATACATTGTTTTACAAACAACTTAACTTTTACAAACTCATTTTACATGGTTACTCATTTAACCATGCATTATTTTCTTATTTATACATATCATCTGAACTTATTGTTTTTCAAATGATTTACAAAGACAAAGCAAATTACAAGGTTCATGACTAAACATTTTCTCAAACATAAGTCATGAAACCTATTTTCACAAAACCTATGTATCTCACAGGCATTTTTATGCTGACGTACCTATTTTCACATGTGTTTTTCAGGAGCTGTTGCATAAGATGATCAAGATACACATAGGCAGACTTGGGCTTTAGTGACAATAAAAGATGCAAGACTAGTTAATTATGTTGTATTTCTTTGTTTGTTAAGACATTGTAACACTTTTAATCAATAAAACAAAACTTCAATTGCCATGGATTTGAGACAATTAATTCTGTTACAACACTCCCCGACATTTCCGCCACGTTTTGTATGTTCTACATGGTCGGGGTGTGACACCTCCTCTCCCTAGATTCCCTATAAATTGGTGAGTAGGGGTCTTAGTTTAGGACCTTTTGCCATCTTGTGTCATAGCGAAGCTCTGTCCAGTTTGCATCAGGATCTTTGTACTTTCATATCAGCTAATGAAATTAGACAAGTTAATCGTTGATATCGTTGTTGATGATTCTCTGACAGGGGGTCGTAAACCACTACTGTCGTTGTCTTATAGGGCAACAAGTTTAGCCCGTAGGCATTTCATCACTAGCGGATGTTTATATTATGATCGTCACATTGATGATACTTGCCATGATCTAATTCGATCATATAGGCTTTAAGGCTTGGACGTAGTCCAAAATACCTTGACGGCTGGTGTGGTTTCTCAAGTCACACTGCCAGGAGTGTTAACATGTTCTTGGATGTTAACACAAATTAATTGTCTTAAGAGGGTTTTACCATCATAGCATGTCCGTATTGACATATTGGCTAGGTTATACCATTAAGAAGACCTTTTGAAATTATTTAGCAGATCGATAAAGTTCGAATAAAATTGATACAATTGTTTGATAAAGGACGAAATGAATACCTATATAAAATTTTCAAAACTTTCCATAAATCATTAGGACATCTACAATAGTACCTCTCTCAGGACTTTTAGTATCCTATTTCTCCACAAAGGACTAAAAGGAAAATATAAGTCCGTATAAGGACTATAAAATATTATAAGTCCATATAGGGACTATTTTGAAACAGTTTGCCCACGAATGGACTATAATGAAATGTCATGTCTAGAAAGGGACTATAATGAAATATCATGTCCACTAAGGGACTATAGTGAAATCTCGTGTTCACAAAGGGACTATTTCGAAATAGCATATCCCCAAAGGGATTTTAGTGAAATAACACGTCCATAAAAGGACTATATTGGTACCGCATGTGCACAAAAGAGACTTTACTGAACATATGTCCTCACAGGCACTAAAATCAAAAGATAAGTTCATTAGGGAATTATAATAAACAAATGTCCACGCAGGGACTACACAAAAAATAGGTCCTTATAGGGACTTTGAAGCGATACTAGTCCACGCGGGGACTGAAAGGAAAATATAAGTCCATATAGAGACTATAAGATATGTCAACACTGGGACTATAGTGAAGTGATATGTCCTCGAAAGGACTATGATGAAATATTATGTCCGCCAGGGGACTTTAAAAAGATAACATGTCGACAAAAAGATTTTAATGAAATGAGATGTCCATGAAAGGACTATAATGGAGTATGATGTCCATGCAAGGACTATTTTGAAAGGTAATGTCCACGAGTGGACTATATATGAAAATATATTGTCCACGAAGGGTCTATATTGAAATATAATGTCCACGAAGGGACTATATTGAAGTATAATGTCCACGAAGGGACTATGATAGATAAACATCTATACAGGGTTTTATCAGAAGAGGTAGGTCCACACCGGGACTATGATGAAATAATATGTCCACAAAGGACTACAATAATCAAATGCCTATACAGGGACTTAAAGGAAAATGAAATATGATGGAAGAAGGGTTTTCTAATGTCTTCCTTGCTTCATTCTGATTGTTTCTCTTCTTTGTTTGTCGTTTGCTATAGTGACACTGAAGTCTTCAGTGAATAAAATAAACATTCCAATTCAGGATCCGTTGCTAGAAGTAGGATCCAAGGATCTAATGATTAGAAAATTCTAAATTGGATCACGGATTGATGTTTAAAAAGCATAGTCCAAGTTTGGAATTCCAAAACTTGGAGATAAGAAATAGTGATCATTGGCGTTTACTGGTATCGTCTTCAATATGGAAACCTCAGGGATCTCCTAGTATGGACTCCACTGGTACAAACTCCAAAATTTGAGCCTCAGGGACCTCCGGTATGGACTCTGAAGTCTGGTTAAGAGTTTAAATAGGTTTGGTTTTGGGAATAAGTCCATAAAGGTCTTCCTCCAAACCGGTCGCACGCTCATTTTGGCCATGGTACGAAGCTTAGTATTCCTTGGCTTCGGACGTGGAAAATTTCCATCAACGGCTTCTTTTCTTGGCGACATATTTAAAACACTTAAAATTGAAAACAATGTTTACTTAATAGGGATGAGAGCATTCCTATGTCAAGTCTAGGCTTAGGAAGTCTAAGGAATATGCTACTGTGTCATTGAGATTAAACACAAAAAGGCTAGTGTTTAATTCACTCAATGTTGGCTCTGATACCAACCTGTCACACCTTGATATTTACAGCTCAGCCCGGTGGGGAGTATCATGACGTAAGATTGGTATTGTCATAGTCAAACATACACAGAATAGCACAGCGGAAGTCTTGGAATACAAAATATTATTACAACCCAATTGTCTGAAAATACCAAAAGGATAACTACATACGAGCTTGCAATACAGGCGGATCATTATAAATTGTACAAAATGAAGTTTAGCAGACTTTAGGGCATCCTAAGGATTTGCAAGATCCTTTATTGACACCAAGTAGCTCCCAGCCTATTTACGTATAGTACCTTTCACTTAGTCTTTTGAAAATACATCAGTTTACACTGGTAAATACAGTTAACTGACTCTTTTGAAAATGTTTATGAAAATTGGTTTAGGTTCACAAGGCAAGAAAATTATTTTATAACTTGGGGCAATTATATTTATAATTTTGTATACAGATTTACATGTTTGTCATACATTTAGGGCCCGGGATAGAAGTCGAGCATAATTAACCGACACACCACTTATCCCTTCTCAGGAAACCCACAGAGGAGTTTATTTATATCTTATTCCCTTTTTGGGGAATAGAAACCATATCGCATCTGACAGGTGTATGCCTACACCCCCTGCTTAGGCCGTGGCCATTTGCAATTAAATGAGCCGAGGATATCCAGGACACCGTCGTATTAACCCCCAGTGTTTATGTTATCAAACAAAACAGATTAAAACGGGTATGTAATTTATTAATCACAATCGATTAAATGATTCCATGCCCGACCAAGTGGTAATATTTTACCGTATCCCAAGCCCGTATAAGGGAAAATAAGTTAAAAGTATTTACCTGAGCTACTACTCAATTCACAGCAAAATTTATATAACTCAGCCGTATCCAATCTAACTAAATGCAGATAGCTTTTACCGCGAGGCTCTAGTCTGGAATGATGGTAATATATAACCAATTTAGAATGCTAACGGGTCTTATTTAGGTCATAGACGTAGACCGGCTAACTTAAAGTATTAGAAATGGTATGATACGCTAGATTAAGCGATGACCAGAATAGAATGTAATTTAGACCCAACAAGTATGAAGACTTGTATAATATGGGTAAACTAAATACATTCTGGATTTTGAAGTAAAAATGATAAGGTTTAACTCGTTTCGGTAAACTTACGTAAACTAGTTACGCAAGTCTAACCGTACGCGTATACGTGATAACGAGTAACCGGATAAGTCATGAACAAGTTTCATATGCCAATATACTTTAAACAAGTTATAATATCAGTAGGATATCAACTTGTATGCCCGTTAAGGTTTTAAAATCAATCTATGCCTCATAAGGGTGTTTTGGTCATTTTACGACGTATAAAAGAAACTTGTGTACAATTTGATGTTACGACCATAAACATTCTGTAAAAACACTTTATTTAGGATATAATATCAGTAGGATATCAAACATATGTGTGTTTTATAGTTTAAAACCAAACTATGCTCCGTAGGGTCATTTTGGTAATTTCACACATAGTTTTGAAGGCTAATTTGGGAATTTGAATTTATACCATATACCTACTATAAAAATATTTAAAATGATTTATAAAATCAGTAGGTAACAAGTCTTGATTGGTAGTTATGGTTTAAAACCATACTACGCGCCGAAACGGCGTTAAAATCGTTAAATGACGATATGTGCGTTGTTTAAGGAAAACTGATGTTATAATCAAGTCTATATGACTAGAATATGTTAATTAATATAACATATCAGTAATAAAAAGGTTTTGTATGAAAATTATGCTTTTAAATCATTTTAGGTGCAAAAAGGGCATTATCGTCATTTAAAGACATAATTCAAGAACGTATGCGTAACCTCAGTTTGTAAACTGAATGGACATCCCAAATTATCCTAATTATGATATTACATCAGTAGGCAATGATTTTGGTATGAAAAACTATGCTTAAAACCTATCTATGCGCCTAAAGGGCATTTTGGTCAATTTAAAGCATAAATTACGATATTTCACGCGAACTCAGTTTAAGACCAGGTTCGTAACATCAAAATATGTTAAACATGTTAACATATCAGTACCTAATTTTTTTGAACTCTTATTGGTGTCTAAAACCTCATTTTTGTTAAAAAGGGCATAATAGTCAAAGTACGGCATATTAACGAAACATGCGCAAAAACTCAGATTTCTAGTATGATCGGGTAATATAACCTTATAGGGTTATGTTACATTATAATACGATCATAAAAAAACCTAAAATCAGTAGCAAACTAATCTAATTCGGTTCATAATCGAAAGTCAACGCAGAAGTCAAACTTCGCGACTTTCAGTTGCGAACCGACCCTAACTATGGAATTGACGAGCCGAACATATTTACACATGTTCTAAAAATTATTACCAAGTTGTTTAAATGATAAAACGTATTTTAGAATACTTCTAAACGCATATCGCAATTATTTCAAAAACTGGCCCGTTGACTTTTTAAAACAATATTATGTTGACTCGTCAATTGACCAAGCAAACGTGATTCTTAGGAGGTGCCCTTTTGAGGGATTAACACATACCTAATTATGATCCCGTAGCCATGTTCGTTGCGAACATTGGCTTGAACGTTTAAGTTCTAACTAAAAGTCAAAGCGTCTTATCGTAATCGCTTGACTTTTCGGCTTTTCAAGCCAAATAAAAGAACTAGTCATGGAAGGAACACTTACAAGTGGTCCTATGAACTGAAGAAAAGTCAAAGGGTGCTCCCAATAAGCTCAGGAACTCCCATGATGAGAAGATAGGAAGAAAAGAAAGGAAAAGTGTAAGTGTTATAGTGAGAACTCAAGGACTTTATATAGTTTTTGGAATGGAATAAGATCTTGAAAAGTGTTTTGGGGTTCCTTAAGATGATTACAAGTGTTTAGACAGGTGTCTAATACCAGATATCTACCCATGGTTTGATCAAATGGTTTGTATTTAGGTGTGGGCTTCAAGTAATCAATAAAACAACCAAACAAAACAAGTTGCTGCTGCTGTTGTCTTTCTGGCGGCCCGCGAAGGGGCAGACCCATTGGGCTCGCGGCCCGCGAGGCTAGCCCGGTCCAGAAACAGCTTTAACAGCTTGGCAGAATTGGTCCCTGTAATCTATTGTCCATTTTTAACTTTCATAAATTACATATATGGCACAATACTTTATGTTTCTATGTGAAATATTAATATAAGGTATGGAACCCATAGTGACAAATCTTAGGCACACCCGGGAGCGTGATTGAGCATTACGGAGTCCCCGTTTTGTTTAGAAGGTCACTTAAAAGCATGGTTTCGTACATTGACGCTTTTAGTCCTTTTATCGCACAAAGTTGTGTGTAATATTGTTTAACGACATTATAGCCTTTCATGGCCCAATTAAGCATTCCCGAGAGTACGGCCGAAGATTACAACACTCCAGTCCGCTTAAATAGTCACTCAAAGGTGTAGTTTTAGATGTTGACGCTCTTGGTCCCTATAACGCACAAACTTGCGCGTATTATTGTTTAATGGCATCAAAGCCCTATGTAGCCCACATTAGGCATTCATGTGAGTATTATCAAACATCACGATGCTTCGGGTTCATTAAAAGGTCACTCAGAGGTATAATTAAACATGTTGACGCTTTTAACCCCTTTAACTCGCAAACTTACACGTATCATTACTTATTGGCATAAAAGCCCTAAATGGCCAATATTAGGCATTCCCGAGAGTATGATCGAACATCATGAAGCTCTCGGTTTATTAAAAGGTCACTCAGAGGTAAGAATTAACATGTTGACGCTTTTAACCCCTCGACGCGCAAACATTCAAATAATTACGCAAACGGCTCCTCTCGATCAACAAGTGGCTTATCTGTGAATACGAATACTGTGTAAGGTTATTCATAGGCTTAGTTTAAGCATGTTGACACTTTTAGTCCTTTCACATTCAAAGTTTTTGATTTTTCGCAAAATTAGTCCCTAATAGTCAACGTTTGACTTCATTAGAGTTTAGTACACGTGTCAACACATCATTGGACGTGATTTTTACAAGGTGTTACAAAAAATAACTAAAAAAACCTAAAAAAATCTAACCCCCCCCCCCAAGCTAAATACTAAAATTCTAAACCCCTCCCCAAAAACCCTAAAAAACACCTAACCCCCTCCCCCCAAAACCTAAACCCCCCTCCCCCACCCCCCAAAAACCTAACCCCCCCACCCCCAAGCTAAAATGTTAAAAACTAAACCACCAAAAAACCTAAAAAAATAAATAAAAAAACACATAAAAAAAATTTTTTTGTCTGCTAAATGTAGCGATTTTTTTATAAAAAATATTTAAAAAAAAATTTTGTGTGTTTTTTAGCTATTTTTAGGTATTTTTGGTTGTGTTCACATTGGTTCTCGTGGTTCTCGCAATAAAGGGTGGTTCCTAACGGATCCTTCTCCTATGTATGTATATATATATATATAGGGGACCGCTAAAATGAAAACCACCTCCAGTTGTAAGAACCATGAGAACTTTTTGATCTGGGGCGAGTTGGACCAAATTTTTTTTCATAAACGTAGATGCTTGTATTATAAACACATTTGTAAAAAAAATTAAAAAAAATGTCGTGTGTGTAGTTTTGAGCACAACAAGTTTGTGTTTACGGGTACCGTAAATTTTAAACAAATTTTACGGTACCCGTAAACACAAACTTGTGGTGCTCAAAACTACACACACCACATTTTTTTTAAAAAAAAATTTACAAATGTGTTTATAATACACGCATCTACTTTTATAAATTTTTTTTTGGTACAACTCGCCCCGTACGGTGTAGTTCTCATGGTTCTTACAACTAGAGGCGGTTTTCATTTTAGCGGTCCCCTATATATATATATATATATATATATATGTATATTATTTTCAAATTAAAAGAAAATACGTATATATAATATATTAGAAGGTGCTTCTCTAAAATCGCATTTCCCTCTCGTCGTATTTCCAGACGAGATTTTCCCTGATACGTCGGATCCTATTTGCTTCCTGAATCAAATCTTCACCTTAGTGGCGAAGTTCTTCTACATTCTCATGGCTCATGGGTGGCATTTGTGTAGGATCGTTTGCACGACCAAAACAAGTCGTTCAGAAGAGTTCTAATCAATACGAGAGGCGGAAACAAAAGTATCAACTTTGAATCAGCTTAATATACACTCTAATTGTCTTGTTTATTGATATAACAACGATTTACAGCCTTGAGACACTTCGGCAGCACCTCGGTACCGGAATCAGAAAGTTACAAATGAATCGACAGCTCAGGTATTTATAGTGGAGGCATATCGCATGGAATGGACAAGATCCATTTCGTGTGAAATGGACAATGTCCATTTCGTGCGAAATGGCTCTTACCATTTAGTGCGGAATGGTCCATCAACATTAGAACCCTATTATCTAGCCTACCGAGCTCCATTCTATCCAATTTAGACACAAGACTCGATAAAAGATGAAGTCGACAGACATATGCACCAACAGACTCCCCCTTGGATGTTGACGAAGTCTTCGGTGTCGAGTCTTCAGCATGACAAGTCTTCAATCTTGATCAGTCTTTGTGCTTTCTTCAAAAAATCTGACATTGCAAGCATCCATCAATCTATTCTCTTCTTCTATCAGCAGCTGACCTCCCTTTTGGATATTAATCTAATCTTCAATCTCCTCTTTTTCTCACTTATACTTTCCAGAATCTCAATCCTGGCTCTATCTTCTCTTGATCAGATCTCTTGATTCCTTAAGTTCTTCAGGATCAGCAGCTTGCGAGAACCTCAGGATTGAACTTGGCTCTAGACTTTTCATCAACTTCTATCTTTAACAATCTTTCAGGATCAGAAACCGTCTCTTGCATCTTCAGACTCCCCTTTGCTAGCAGACTCCCCCTTAAGTTGTTCCGGGATCGCGATCTGACATAGCTTTTGTTCTAGAATTGAAACCTGGCTCAAACTCTGCTCAGGCTTTATGCTCGGGGACCTGCACAAATCTCTACCCAACAATAAATTTCTCAATGATTTAACAAATTTAGAATCTCTGCTAACCACTTGTAAGAAAAACATTTAAAATTTGGTTTCAACTTACTGAACCATTTAATCTTTTCAAAATCAATTTTCATTTCAAACAAACTCTCCCAAACCTTTTGTTCTTCATGTTTAGCACTCGGAATTTTGAAAATCAGCTTTCCAACATCAGTTGTCGAAAATAAGATGAAATAAAATCTTTTTGAATTTTCAAAATTTTATGCTAAAACACACTGAAAATCTTTTTGGATTTCGTTTTTAATGAAATGCAGTAAAGAAATATTTACAGACAATATTTTTGTGAGTTTGTGTAAGAGGATCATATCAGTTTTTGAGACAAATCACTAGCATCGTTGAGCTTTAAACACTTTAAGTTCTAAACAATTCACTTACATTGTCAGTATACTGATCCACTTAAATTTTCACACTAAGTTCAATTGTTTCGAGATACGAGATTAATGTTTTAGAGACTTAAACGTATTCGCGTGTCCCACCTCAGAATATACTCCCGTATCCAGACTCCTATATTCAGTCTTACAGGTGAATGTACACTAATGATATCTGTAAGGGGTTAAATGTGAGACCATGAGAGCTCAGGCTATTGCTTCCGCAAAATCAGAGAGATGATGGTTCGACTTTAGGTGGGTCCCCCTTGGGGATCTTCTTTACAACAGCACATGATTAGCATTTTTCAATGTTTCATCATTTTTTATGCTGAGGGCGGGCTTTAAGATTTAAAGCAGTACAAAGTATTATACGAGGACTAGGCTATTGCTCCCGGAAAATCAGAAGTCCAGGTATAATACCCCAGATATCATCACGCACAAAGACCTAGTATGTCAGAAATAGAAAGCCCTTCAAACAAGATTTCAGGGGTTACCTATATATCCGAGAGATGTTCCCCACGAAATAAGCAAGTTTGATATTTAGGATTATATCTCGAACACAATCTACTAAGCGTATAAAAACCTACTGGCATATCATCAGTGAGACCGTTTATCACATTTTAACTTTCCAAATCTTTAGCGTACTGTGATAGTTCACTGATGTACTATCATTTCCACTTTTTCACAACAAAAACCCGTTTTCATTTTCTCATGTTTTTGCTGTTTTCAAATTTTCTAATGTTTTTGGATTTACTGAAATTTCTTACTCCCCCTAAAATTCAAAACCATTTAAAGAAAAAATTTGACAAACTGATGTGAATTACTTCAATTCGCCATCCACTTGGCATAAACAATCAGAACTCCCCCTGACAACAAACTATTTTCCCATTATGATTTCAAAACACTTAAGTTTGTTTTAATCAAATGGTTTTTCCAGAAAATTAGTTTGTGGGGTTTCATCACTTTGTTTTCTCAACCACTTGAATGAAAGTTAACTCAAGTTCAACTTAATGACCTTGATTAACCACTTGTAGATACTTATCACAATACCACTTGTAAATCAAAATATAACAATTTTGAATTTTTGAGAAAGATGCCGATTCATGGTCCACGATTACCAACTTGGGAGCTCCGGCAAGTCAGGATTTTAAGTAGAGAATGCAGTCACCCAAGCCTGACCAGTCTTGGGTGATTGTGAGTCATCTTCACTCCACCATCTTTTTTATTTATAAAATTCTTTTGCTCCTTTCACTTTCCCTTCAACCATCTTTCCAAAAATATGTTTCACTTTTCCATTAAACACCTTTTCAGCATCAAATTCTTCCTTACCAGAGAAGAATTGATCTGAATTTTCAATCTTACCAACCTTTGATTTCAGGTTTTCTCTTGTCAATGACGGAAAGTTTTCTTCGTTCATTTCTAGAACGGAATTCTCATCATTTTTCTCAACAAATGACTCCTCTGACTTTGACGAGTCAGATTCATTGTCAGAACTACTCCCTAATTTAACAACCCATTTCTGTTTGTTCAAATCGACTTTTCTTTTGTAAAAACGTTTCGAACTTTCACCCATTTCGAAAGTCGAATTTTTGAACTTTTTGAATTTTTCTGTTGGTTGTTTTGTTTTATCAACACATTTCTTTTTCAAATCTGAGTTAGAAGTAACTCCCTGTTTTGTATAAGTGGACTTGGGGAAATTCCAAGCAATGTGTCCAACTTCTTGACATTTGAAATAGGTTCTTCGTTCAACTCTCTTCTCAGATTCTTTCAACATATTCTTCTTCTTCTCAGCAAGAAACTCTTTGTTTGTCTGTTTCCAGAATGGTTTCTTCTCTTCTTCATCTGAACTTGTTCCTGAAACAAATTTATTTTTTGGTTTATAAGTTTTCTGATTTTTATAATTTTCTAGAGGAATGAAACCCAATCCCTTCTTTTTGAAATTACTGTTATGGTTTGGTTTCTTTCGATAACCTGAACCAGAACTGTAACCCTTTTTCTTGTTTAACCTTTGTTGAACTCTTGAGGTGTGAGGTTTAGGTTTTTCAGCAAGATTTACACCTTTTATTTCAGAAATATTAATTTCTGTTAGTTTGAAAACCTTGTTAATCATTTCAGTTTTAACACCTCTTATTGGAAATTCTTCATCAGAAAATAATTTGTCAGAATCTTTCAAAGTATATGCAACTTTGAATGTTTCATCATTCAAATTATTTTTCGACATCAGAAATTCTTTATTGTAAACCCGTTTGACCGGTGATCTCGGACTCTTGTCTAATGAACCCGAACTTTCAGATTTAGACTCTGACTTTGACTCTTCATCCATATCCAACACCTGATCGACAACTTTCTTTAATAACTCAGACTCATGATCACTGTCAGACACTGTGAATGTGACGTCAATGTTGTCTGGTAACTCATCAATGGTTTCAGACTTTAACTTTATGTTGACTGCCTTTTTTAATCGTTCCTCATTTGGCTTTCTGGGAGAATAACTTTCCCAGATCGGAGGTGGACACTTGTTATGTTTGACACTTTGTTTCTTACCAGTATCCGTATCTTCCGTCTTTTTATCTTGAAAAGCTTCAAGACATGCAACAGTAGGATAAACTCTGTCAATCAAATAATCACAAGTTGTATAACTCAGCAGCAATTGTTTAGTTCTTTCATTTTCAATCTCTTCAAATTCCAAATCCTGCTTCAGCTTTGCACAGTCTTCAATATACTCATTCATGACCTTCTGCTTAGTCATTAATGTTGAACTCATCATTGTTGTAGCAGCTCCCATTTCTAGGTTTGTCTTGTTCAAATTATCAACCGTTCTATTCAGCACATCATATGATTCTTTTACATACTTCACATCAAACAACAATTTTTCTTTCAACTCTTCTAGCTCACTATACTTCTTGTCTTTTTCTTCACACTGTTTGCATTGTTCCAAACATTTCAGACAAGGTTTTGTGACCTCAACAATCTTTTCAACTTCGACAATCTTTTCAACTTCAACAATTCTTTCAACTATTTTCTCCACTTCAACAATTTTATCCACCACCTTCTCAATCATTGGATCTTCATCAAATTCTACTTTTACCTCATACTCTTCATCTTTGACCTTTTCTGTCGAATTTCCTTCAACTTTTGCTTTTTCAGCTTCCATTTTTGCCTTTTCTTCAGCAATTCTTCTTGCTTCCAACTCTTTCTTCATTCTAGCAGCCTTCTTCTCATTCAACATCTCGATCTTATCTGCAAAAAACAAATTAAAACTGAATGAGTCTAAATTTTTCTAGCATTATTAATGTACTCTTCCTCATCATCAGTATCTTCATCACTTTCTGATGATCTGAAAATCTTTGTTCTTTTTGGCTTAGATTTGACTACTTCTTCTTCCAAGATTTGAGCAACAAATGCTGAATCAGCTGGAACGTATTTGTCCCAGCTAAATCCCTCTGCCAATTTTTCATCATCTTGATTTACTAGATAAGCTTTCTTCTTTCCATCTTCAATGGCACGGGATGATGAAGGTTATTGAGCAATCTGATGATAAATTGATTTTCGATGATAATCGTTGTTTCCAAACAGATCTTGTCTTCATGTTGCTTCTTTATTTGTACACTCTCGTTTAAAATGCCCCTTTTCTCTGCAACGAAAGCAAGTAACCTTTGATTTGTCAAACCCTAACGGAGATGTAGCAACATCACAAAAATCATCTCTTCCGGTGATTTGTTTGAATTTTTCTGCTCTTCTTACAGCACTGGCTAAACACCACTTGATGTCCATCAACTCAAGTTCCTCATAATCAATCTGGTCATAATCCTCTTTAGTAAGCATTGGATTACCGATTCTTCCAGCAACTAAGCTTTCATAAGACTCTAACATAGTAACAAGTGATGCCATGTGTTGCTTAGCCACTTCTGGAGAGAGATTTTGACCATTTTGAATATTCAATGTAACATTGCATTGTAGATTTGTTGAACTCTGTCGTTGAGGATTTGGTGTTGTGAAATTCGGATCAAAACTTGAATACGATGACGAATATCCACCACTCTGAGTTGTAGTGCTAACATTTGTTCCAGAAGAACCATCAGCACTGAAAGCAGTCTTAATCTTCGGACTCGGAGTAGTCTCAAATTTGCTTCCTCTGTAGTATAGACTAACATCCTGTTGAGCATTTGGATTATTCATGATAGCAGTTTTCTGAACATCCAATTCATGTTCTTCAATCTTCTGAATGAACTTACTCAAATTCATACTTTTAGATTTTCTCATATGTTTCAAAATCAACAAACATGTTCCCCATTTATTCTGTGGTAGTGCATTAGCAAGCTTATCAACCCATTCATCGTCTTCTTTCTTGATCTCCAATCTTCTCATTTCCTGAACAAGATGATAGTATCTATCGATAGTCTTCTTAGTCGTCTCATCTTCAAAACCTACAAACATATCAAATGATTTCTTTAGTAATGCACGTTTGTTTTTTATCATATCAGCGCTTCCCTTAAACTTATTGCACAACGCTAACCAAATTGATCTAGCAGTATCTTCATGTTGAAGCAAAACAAAGATATCTTCTTTTACTGCTTGTTGAAGAATACTAATCATCATTTTTTCACTGGTGTGTTTCAATTTCTCCTCCGCTGAATAATCACTTAAAGATTTTTCATTTCCACGTTCATCTTTTGGTTTAACGTTGTCTTTGTCCAACGAAACCATGCATCAAACTTATAAGCTTGCACCCATGTTTCAAAATGATTTAACCATCCTTTAAAATCCTTGATATACATAAGCTTTGGGGGCTTTTGAGACGTTCCTGTTTCATTTTCGATTTCAACAGTTTCTGCAGCTGTAATTGGAGCAACTGGGGTAGCAAACGCATTGTAAAACTCTTCTTCCATGTTTCATTAAAAAAATTCACAATAACACAATGTTCCAGCGAAATGGAGATTCAAACGAAATGATATCTCAAACGAACTGACTTTGATGCAAAATGGACTTTGGTGTGAAAAGGACTTTTGGTGCGAAATGGACCTTTGCAATGAAATGGGATCAGTTCTGTCCAATTTGTGCGAAATGGAAGTAACTCTCACACGAATTGACACTATTCAAACGAAATGGTCACTTTGATGCGATTTGGAAATCAGTTTCGTGCGAAATGAAGGTTAGTTTCACACGAAATGGGTTATTTCGTATGAAATGATGTACTTTCAAACGAAATGGAGCAGGTTTGGTACGAAATGAGCTATCTCAAGCGAAATAGAAGTCCATTTTCTGCGAAATGGTGCTGATATCATCCAATCGGCCAGATTTTTGTCAAATTGATCACGTTTTAGGTTGATTTTAGGTCTAATTCTTTTAAGGATTGATTAATACTATGTTTCGCACGTTATATGTGAAAATCAGTCCATTTTAACCGTAAAAACTCTGTTAATTTTGAAAAATGTGAAGAAGAATGAATAGAAGTCAAAAAAATTGGTGATATCAGGCTGATTTGCTAAGAACTCTTCCTCCTGAGCTCTGATACCACTTGTAGAATCGTTTGCACGACCAAAATGAGTCGTTTAGAAGAGTTCTAATCAATACGAGAGGCGGAAACAAACGTATCAACTTTGAATCAGCTTGATATACACTCTAATTTTCTTGTTTATTGATATAACAACGATTTATAGCCTGGAGACACTTCGGCAACACCTTGGTACAGGAATCAGAAAGTTACAAATGAATCGACAGCCCAGGTATTTATAGTGGAGGCATTTCGCATGGAATGGACAAGATCCATTTCGTGCGAAATGGACAATGTCCATTTCATGCGAAATGGCTCTTACCATTTCGTGCGGAATGGTCCATCAACATTAGAACCCAATTATCTAGCCTACCGAGCTCCATTCTATCCAATCTAGACACAAGACTTGATACAAGACGAAGTCGACAGACATATGCACCAACAATTTGGGCTGGTATGGGTTCAGGGTAAGGTGGTTCTGTTTCCCCGTAAGGCATGTATGGATATGGATCATTCATTAAGTCTTGGATGACCAATCATTGGTCCACCACTGTTCTAAAGGATTTGATGCTGATAATCTAGGTATTTCGTTTGGATTAAAGGTCGGGATTGGAAGTTGGTTTTCCTGGTTTGGTTCTGGGTCCATGGGTTGCTCAGGGTATAATGGTAGTAGTTGTGGTTCTGGAGCTGCTACAAGGTTAAGACCTGGTGCATTTTCTGTAGTTCTAAACATATCCAGATTGGCTAGTCTTCTATCTAATTCTTCCCATAATGGCCTAGCCACTGGAATCTGGGCAGTTTCCTCAGCTATAGTTATTGTGGCTTGTTTTTGCTTTTGAATTTTCCTAATTTTATTCCTCCTTTCCCTCTTTTCTTTACTAAACCATCCCTTCTTCTTAGGTGGGAATACCTCCTCGGATTTGGCTTTAAAAACAAAGGTATCTTCAGAATCTGCTACGTATCCTGAGGCTAACTCGAGTGGTCCTTCATCCATTGGAGAGTGGGACAGGTGACGATAAGTGTCGGATGTATTCTGATCGCTCATACTGCAAACTCAAAAATCATTAGAATACATAAAATCATAATATACATATTTACACAGAATATCACACAAGTTAAGGATAATTCCTAACACAATTGTTTAAAATTTAGGTATTTAAAAGAACACCTAAATGGCTTTAACCAGTGGCTCTGATACCACCTTCTGTCACAGCCCCCGACCCCACCCTGGGAGCGGGAGTCGCGAACACGAGCCGGTGGTATCGGTGTTTATTAATTTGGCAGCGAAAATGAGACATCAGGATCGTATTTAGGAAATAAATTCAGAGTTTGTAAAACACCAAACTTTTTGTATTAAACAAATGGGATAAAACCCATATTTCATTTATAATATCTTTATAGAGATAAACCCTAGTTTGATGAAAATATAACTTCTTCTTTTATTCAAGTAATTTATAGCCACTTTATTTAAGCCTTCAGTGCTCCATAGCTGGCTTCTAGTAGCTTCACATCAAGTTACCTGAAACGCGTTTCAAAAAATTTTTAGCAGTAAGAAATACTTGCGAGTACATTCCATTTTATAAAAAGACACATTGTTATATTTTTTTACAGCATTAAGAGTTTTTACATTTGTTTATATCTATCAATTTCTCAAACAGTATTGCTACTAGGGCACCATTTCCCCCGTGCTTGTGGTCATGCTACTATTGGCTAAATCTTTGTCCAATATTAACGAGTTTCAAGTAGTGTATACAAAATCCCACATACCGATAGTAATTGTAGAATACAAAAACTTAATCACTTTA
Organism: Helianthus tuberosus; assembly: GCA_030545235.1. NCBI lineage: Eukaryota > Viridiplantae > Streptophyta > Magnoliopsida > Asterales > Asteraceae > Helianthus > Helianthus tuberosus. The sequence goes on from CM060393.1 coordinate 155,075,200, forward strand.
ATTATAACTGATAAACATTTAGGGTTTTGTAAAACATTTTAAAAATAAATGTATCACAAAAATGTGATAAAAAAGAGAATAACTCACTTTGTAAACTTATGTTTTTCTACAGGCTTCCTAATGATATTTTCTGTAAATTTTCTTGAGTTCCTACTAAAAACATACAATGCATGTGTGTTAGTATAATAACCCAAATTCAACTTATCAATACGTCACGAGACAGAACCCCAACTTAGTTTACAAAGCATAGCCCTAAACAGGCAGCGCTTTGACATCAGTTTCTGGGTTCCAGATCAAGTGGACAGGGTATCGAATTAGTTATCGGGGTTAAAATACTTACAACGGTGCAGAGCTTCATGATTTATGTGGTATTTTATCTGATATTTTTGGATTATATGTGTTGAGAGAGAAAAGAGATTTGAATGATTGTGAATGCTGCTGAACTGCTCAATTATACAAATTCCGGGGGTCTCTCGCGCCACGCGACCGGCCCATGACCAGTTTGTCGCGCCTCGCGAGGGCACCCTAGCTACGGCTAGGGTTGCTGGGGTAGCACCTAGGTTCGACGCGTGTGACGACACGTGGCACAAAGGGTGACCGGCAAGCAAAGGCTTGTCGCACCCCACGACCGGTCCTCCCTATTCCTGTCGCGCCCCGCGACAGGTAATAAAATTTTGATTTTTCATTTTTTGTTAAAATAAATGTTACGCGGGTCCGGTCTCTCATTTACGGAGCGTTTTAGGGTGTTTTCGAGGGTTGTTATAGATTGGACTCTTGTTATTGACCTCGACAATGAGGGCGATGACATTCCTGAAATTCACGTGGATCATGTTGACGAAGAGCTTGGCGACGGAGGTCTTCAATATTGCTAACTTGAGGGTTGATCCATTTGTTGACATGATTGTTGATATCTTTTCTGACTCAGATTCCCTAGAGCCAGTGACTTCAAATGCACTACGGACCGTTGGCCTAGAGGCACATCCTGCTGATGATGCCTCCTCTACGGTCTCCGCTACACCTACACCTACTCTCACCTCTACTCCTCCACACACCCCTGATGATGCCTCCTCTATGGACGCAGTCAGAGATGTTACAAGTGTAGTAGTGAGCATCATTTCAAGAAAGACTACCCGAAGAAAGACAATGCTCAAGGAAAATCCTTTGTCATGGAAGCAAGAAACGTCTGCCACGACCCTAATGTGGTCATCGGTACGTTTCTTCTTAACAATCACTTTGCATCTATACTGTTTAATATTGGTGCCGATTTTAGCTTTATGTTTGTGGAATGTAATATACTCGGCATTGAGTCCAGTAGGCTAGATGTTCCTTACTCGATAGGATTAGCCGATGGTAAACATGTCGAATCAAGAGAAGTCGTTGAAGGGTGTTTATTAGAGCTTTGGAGCGGAAATTTAGCATCGATCTCTTACCCATCCAGTTGGGTAGCTTTGATGTAGTAGTTGGCATGGATTGGCTATCCGAGAATCGAGTCGAAGTTGTTTTCCACGAGAAGATTATTCGCATTCCGCTTGCGAACAAGGAAACGCTCATTGTGCACGGAGAAAAGCATGACACACCCTTGCGGATCATCAACTGTATGAAAGCTCAAAAGTGGTTGTGAAAAGGAAGCGTTGGCTTTTTGGCTCATGTGGTTGACAAGAATATTGAGGAGCCGAAGCTTGATGATATCCCAGTGGTCAAGGAATTCCCCGAAGTCTTCCCGAAGACTTGCCGGGATTACCACCACAACAATAAGTCGAATTTTGCATTGACTCGGTATAGGGAGCCGCACCTATGGCCAAGGCACTTTATCGACTTACGCCATCCGAGGTGCAAGAATTATCCACGCAACTTCAAGAGTCGTTGGATAAAGAATTCATTAGACCAAGCTTCTCGCTTTGTGGAGCTCTAGTGTTACTTGTGAAGAAGAAGGATGGAACTTTCAGGATGTGTATACATTACCGAGAGTTGAATAAACTCACTTTCAAAAATCGATACCCACTACCGAGGAATGATGGTTTATTCGACCAAAGGTCTGGTTACCACCAATTGCGAATTCAAGAAGAGAGCATACCAAAGACAGCATAATAGGAGACTCAAGCGTGTGCCACTCAGATTGGCAAACGCACCAGCGGTATTTATAGATTTAAGGAATCGCATGTGCAAGCCATATCTCGATAAATTCGTGATAATGTTTATCGATGATATACTGATATGCTCACAAACGAAGGAGGAGCATGAGCAACATCTGAGAACCATTCTGGAACTATTAAAGAGAGAGAAGCTTTGCACGAAGTTCTCTAAGTGCGAATTTTGGATCCGCGTAGTGCAATTCCTTGGACATGCCATGGATAAAAAGGGGTATATATGTGGATCCATCAAAGATATAAGCAATCAAAAATTGGGAAGCGCCCAAAACCCTGACGGAAGTATGGCAATTTCGGGGATTAGCGGGCTACTATCGGAGATTTATCGAGAATTTTCTAAAAATGGCTCAGTCGCTAACCCCCCCCCCCTCACACAGAAAGACAAGAAGTTTGATTGGGGAGAATAGCAAGAAGAAGCATCTCAGCTTCTCGAGGATAAATTGTGCGATGCACCGATCCTATCACTGCCTGAAGGTACCGATGATTTTGTGGTATACTACGACGCCTCGCGTCAAGGTTTGGGTTGCGTGCTTATGCAACGACAAAAGGTAATCGCGTACGTATCGCGTCAATTGAATGTTCATGAGAAGAACTATACCACTCATGACCTAGAGTTAGGCACAGTAGTATTTGCATCAAAGATTGGTGTCACACCCCGACCACGTAGAACATACAAAATGTGGCGGAAATGTCGGGGAGTGTTGTAACAGAATTAATTGTTTCAAATCCATGGCAATTGAAGTTTCGTTTTATTGATTAAAAGTGTTACAATGTCTTAACAAACAAGGAAATACAACATAATTAACTAGTCTTGCATCTTTTATTGTCACTAAAGCCCAAGTCTGCCTATGTGTATCTTGATCATCTTATGCAACAGCTCCTGAAAAAACATGTGAAAATAGGTACGTCAGCATAAAAATGCCTGTGAGATACATAGGTTTTGTGAAAATAGGTTTCATGACTTATGTTAGAGAAAATGTTTAGTCATGAACCTTGTAATTTGCTTTGTCTTTGTAAATCATTTGAAAAACAATAAGTTCAGATGATACGTATAAATAAGAGAATAATGCATGGTTAAATGAATAACCAAGTAAAATGAGTTTGTAAAAGATGAGTTGTTTTGTAAAACAATGTCTTGTGAAAAGTATGTTATTTGTATAAAATGTTCTATGTCATAAACTGAAATGATTCAAATAACGCTACGATATGTAATACCATACAAACACTTATATATAGGAAGTACCAGTGGCGTATCCACCATGCTTGTATCATACTACACACGCCTCGTTACTTAATCACTTACTCAAACCAAACCAACAATGTAATAAGTCTATGTTTAAACCAATAGTCAAAAGTCCTTGTATAAACCATGTCAAATGTTTATAATCCAAAAGTAGTCAAGTAATGTATAACCAAAATGATATGTATGGTAAGTAAAATTAAGACTACTTAAACCATAAGTAAAAATGTACAAAACAAAGTATTGAAGTCAAACTTGGTTTAAATCAAAGTTATGTTTTGTAAGATATATGCATGCTATACTGAATATGAACATTTATGCGGTAAGTTAACGCATACATTCAAGCCTTGAGACAGTCAGATAACCCTTTCAGTCAAGGTAATCAAAAGAATTGTATTCGGATTCAGTCATTCCTTACATCCAAACAAACCCGGGATGTCAGGAATGGGATTTGTCAAGTCCTATGGTACCACTACTTACTCCCGAGCGGCGTAGCAAATGTTAATGAACGTAATAAAGACCCGTTTGTTCAAACCAAATGTTATAGCAGTTGTATACATGTCATATGAAAACGATGTACTGAGTATGCTAAGTTAACATACAAAGCAGAAAAGTCTTGTAAATCAATGTGCTAGCATGCTATCAGTCAACATACATAGCAGAAATGTAAAGTAAAACAATGTACTAAGTATGCACACAATGGACATACATAGCATGAAATGTCATGAAATCATATACTATAATGTATTAACAAACATAGTCGGTATATGATGTGAAAACAGGAAAGCATGAAAGTATCAAGTAGGCACATGTGTTTCACCCCAAAACAGTTTGGAAAAGAGTAAAAGAGGGGTCTATGTACTCACTTGAGATTGCTCAGTAGTCCTTGAGTAACAACCAAACAATGCTAGAGATTGCGGATATCAAACGGCACCTAATATAGGTAACTATGTTAATAAACCGGACCTAAATCGGAGGATTTAGATAGAATGAGGGTTCGTAAACCAAACGAGTATAGAGACTCGTGTCATATGGTTTAACAAATCCTACATACTAAATGAAACCTAACCTAAGTGTTTACGACCCATTACGACCCGTTTAGGAAGCTTATGCTACTTTAACGCGTCGTGCGCGTGAAACGCGTTCGGACCGCCTAACTAGTCCTCTGACAAGTGTTATATGCCTAAACATGTTACATAATCAGTTATGTGACAAAAGTTTAGGTTACATATGCTTAATTACCAATTATACATGAAAAGGGTATTCTGGTAATTTACCTAAGGCATATAAACTACCTATCATACAACTACTTAAACGATGTGGCCTTAAGGTATAACCTCGGAAGGTTATTCCCTACCTACTATGGTCACCTAATGTATTTGGTCGGATCCTAATGATCGACCAAATGGGTCGGGTTCGAGGTATAAGCGATTTATCAGATCGCTTACCCTACGACCCTAGACAACGTGGTAATCAGTAGGCATAGTCCCAAGGGACTATAACCAACGTGATTACAATCACGTTGCGAAGTTCAAACGAACTTCGCATTGACCATAAGCTGGTCAACGCTGAAAGTCAAACAAAGTTTGACTTTCTGACTCTAAAAGCAATAAAATAAAGAAAAGAACGAAAGAATACTTACGAAGGGTCCCCGAATGCTAATCTCGATCCAAGAACTCAGGTATGAAACAATGGTTTCAACTTAGAGCTCTCAAATCCAGATTCTTGTAAGAAATGAGGTTGGGGTGAATGGGTATTTATAGGAATACCCGAACCGTTAGGATCGTTTCATGGAAAACGTGCCTTAATCCCACCCGTACAAGTGTCGGGACCTTATGGTAGCTCAAATTGATACTTATCAGCTGATTAAGCATTTTAGAATGTGTGGTGGAGGATTAAACAGCTGCAAACTGCTGTTAAATGCAGTTAACCTGGTCAGAAGGACTGACTCGGGCCGCGTGAGGATGTTAAGATCTTGAGGCGGGCCGCCTAGCAGTCACAGATCAGAACAAAGTTTCAGAAATGACAGTTTTAGTCCCTGCACGTGTTTAAGCCCATTTCCAGCACATCTAAGGCCCGTAAAGCCAACTTTAAGGCCCTAAAATGATGCCTAAACATTGTGGACATGAAACATGCTCAAAAATATGCCGGATGTTGGTTCGTTTGGTCGTACGAACGCGATGTTCGCTTAATTACGACGGAATGCGCATAAGCCGAAAAACGATCCAAATGACGCAACGAATGGATTTTTGGCAAGCCAAACACTAAAGCATAATATAGTCATGCTTACATAAATTTTTGGATGTCCGGATGTATTCAGAACGTAAGTTATGCGCGAAAATGCAAACTTGTGCACTTTTTGACACTTTTAGTCCCTGAATGACCCAAAAGTTTATTTTAGCACACCGAACCTCTCAAAGCCTATTTCTAAGCTATGTAAAGGATATTTAAGGTGTGTTTAACTTATGGTCATGTTCTGGAATGTTCATTACAGTTCAAATTGGCATACTTTCGCAGTTTGTCAAGTTTAGTCCCTGTAAGCGAATTAGCTTGTTTTTGCCATACCAAAGCCTTCAAAACTTATTTCTAAGTTATGTAAAGGTTATTTAAGGTATGTTGAGCCTATGTCACTATTCCAGAGTGTTTGTTGCATTAAACTGGTTATATTTATGCATCGGTGCGCGTATAACCTTCCAGAAAACGATTTAGAGTTTGGAATTGATCAAAAATTGATATGTGCAAATGATACACATATTTTTACAAATCCCAAGCATGAAATATAATAATTCATTGGTTTGGTATTTGTTTGATGGGCGTGGAGGCACAGGTGTTACAGACTCCCCTACTTTAGGAAATTTCGTCCCGAAATTTTATCTAGAGGAAACTTGTGAGAGCTTGAAAACATGAAGTTGAAAAGATCGAACAACATTGGTTAGGGTTCTGAACTTCTAGTAACCTTTATAACATCATGCTTGCAATGTAAGAGGGATACTTATATACAAGTATATAAAGTGTCATTGGTGCGTCCACCGTACCTTCATTACATCGTCCTTATTTCGTTATTTTTGTCACTATCGGTTCTTACACATAATAAATCTTACTGTGGTTACCATGCACTGAATCTCACAATTATGTACGCATCCATAATTAGACAATTCCTTGCACAGTTCACACAGTCTATTTTATAATATGTAGGGTAAAACCAAATGAACAATCCTGTGATGAGTGTGACTAGACCGCCCTAGAGTCCTTTTGACTAAATCAATAAATGATCTAAATAGACTATCAAGGAGTCTGTCCAGCTACATCACTAGATGTCGTCCTTTAACCAAATTGTGAATCAATCTTTTTGACTAGACCACTAAAGGTCTCTTATGAAACATGGAGCGGTACTTATATAATCCAAGGGTCTTAACTATTACATAGAAGCCCATTAAGGATTGAAGGTAGTACCTTTTGGATATCCTGCTACGAATCCCTCATATGAAGATATGAAAGATCCTGCGAGGATTTGGATAACGAATATCCAGAGTACACAAAAACACAAAAATGCAAAAACACATAGTCATATAACCACAAAGATTGTTTATTAATTTGTTCTGCTAACAGAGCACATGTATTTAAAGCACACTAGAAATCCATTCCTTGGATTTCATTTGGTACTTTAAACATTACCAAGAATCTAACTATAAAGATAGAAAGATTTTAAAAAGAAAATTCGATTTCGATTTTTAAGGAACCGAAATGTTCGAATTTAAGGTACAAAAAGGAATCCAATTAAGGATTCTGATTTGAATGATAATCATCCACAAGGATCTAAATGTGAAGATAAAAAGATCCCGTATGGATTTTTAGAAGTTGAAGATGTTTTGAAACCTTGCACTATATGTGCTTAGGTCAAAACATGATGTAAAATGCTTATGAAGTTGAGATGCTTGATATGTCAAGGCGACATATGAAGCAGAATTTGAAGGTTAAGTCAATGTATGAGGAAGATATTTTTGAAAACTGTGCATGGGGTTCTTTTAAGAAAAATGCGTTTAACGTTTTTGAAACCTTATATATAATACTTTTGAAATCACAAAGTATGTGTATTAGATAGATATATTTACAAAAATGTTTTAAAATCATGCGAGATGAATTTTGAAATTATGTATAAGGTTTTTGAAAGACATGAATGATGCTTTTCGAAATCATGCACTTGATAAGAAAATGTATTGTGTTAATATTGTCTTCAGACTATATGAAATATTTTGAAATTAGAAAGGTTGGTTTTGATAACATGGCCAATGTTTTTGAAATAACATAGACAATGTATCTAGAAAAATTGTTTTCAAACTATATGAAATGTTTTAAGATCATGAAGATTGTGTTGAAATACTTGTACTGTGTATGTTGAAAAAATCAAAACGTAATGGGTATGAGATTTGATAATACCCTTAGTTATCAATCCAAGGATTTAAAGGCACAGATGTGCAGAAGCATGATTACTCATAATGTCCCCTTATTTTCTGTACTTTGTTTCCTAGAGTGAAACGAGTACTTCAAATTTTTGAGGGAATCGTGAGCGATCATTTGAAAGAGAGAAATCACAAGAGTAGTTTGTAAGGTACATAGTTTCTTGATGTAGGTATCATAGGAAAAGTCATACACACATGTAACTACACTTGTATATCAGAGTTGTGAACAAAAAATTATTTATGAACAAGACATATTGTTTCACAATACACGAAAACAAAAGAAACAAAGGCATAAGACAGCAACATCCTTTGTTCAGCCGAATGCTCATCCAAGGGTTGGATTTGCATTAGCAAGCTTTGGGCAATCCCTTTGGAAATGGCCCATCTCGCCACAGTTGTAGCAAGACCCTCGTGTGAAACGAGCTTGAGCAGGATTGTCACCAGCTTGATTTGGTACAGCTGCAGTTGGGCAAACCCTTGCTGTATGACCTATAAGTCCACAAATCTGGCATTTGCGGCACCTCACACTAGCATGATGATGAAGGCTACATTGGTTGCACAAGGGTGCAGTTCCATTGTATGGCTTCCTAGTAGGGGGTTGAGCTGGTTGGTTAGGGATGGCTTTACCATTGTGAGCGACCATGGCGAAGTTCTGAGAAGCCTTTCGCTTCTTTGACTTCTTAGGGGATCGTTTATCCATGGTCTTTGATTCCACGATTGGTTTCTTGGCTGGTGGTGCTGGCTTGACTTCTGCCTCCTTTGGTGGCTCCTGAGTGGCTTCATTGTGTAGGTCCCTGAATCACGTATGGATCGTACAAGACTGTTAATCTATAAAGGGTGCGGAATCCCCTTGATTGATCTTCGAACACAGAAACAAGATTATGTAGAAGAACAAGAACTCGAACACACAAACACGTAAACTTTCAAACTGATCTTCTGTGATTATCAAACCTTTAGAAACGTTTTACAATCACTAAGATCTACAAAACCTAACAGCCGATTTTTGTTTTGTTCTTAACCTCTCACACTTGAATGCTCTCTCAAGTTGTCTAAAATGTCTCAAGTGTCTCTTGTGTCTAACCCTACAACTCAAGACTAAGGCTGTTTATATACACACAGCCAAGATCTCGAATTGGGCTTTGCCCATATTACATTTGTTACATAAACTTGGGCCTAATAGACTTAGTACAAACTTGGACTGATTGGGCTTTATAGAACTCGTTTTTCTTTAAGTCTTCATGATCCAATCTTCTGTTTAATATCCAAAGACCAGTCCAAAGCTGTTGTCATATAACATGCACCAACAAACTCCCCCTTGACAATAGCTTGCAAAGGAAACTTTAGTCTTCAGAATCTCACAGCCTTTGGTCTTTGGATAGCGTCAGCTTCAACATGAATTCTGTCTTTGTCAGCAACATCTTTGTCAGCAACAGACTCCCCCTAAGCTGATGCATCCAATCACCAAATCTTCCAAGTTTTAATTCAGCATTCAATGTGTCTTCACAGCATCCACTCTGCATTGTAGAAGGAGGATTCTACCAAGCAGCAACAAACTCCGCCTCTCTTCACAGCAACTTCTCATCAACAACTGCTTCAATCTGTATACTATAAAACAAACATCTCGAGAAACCATAAGAATTTTTCAACATGGTTAAAGAATTTTTATTATACTAGAGATAGTTAAACTGTATCAGATTAAGCATTTTCCAATTGAGCACCAACACGCACAAATTTTAACAAACACCTTATAACCTGCATGATTCAAAAAAAAATTTTGAACCCACTTTCTAACACAGTCTCCCCCTTTCGGTAACAACTCCTCCAAGAATAACAGTTTTCCGTACATTAAGAATTTTAACAGAAAAAGACACTATTTTTGGATTTTATATTTTTCAAATGTAAAGACTGAAAGCAGTAAATAAATATTTACAGACATTCTTTTTGCGAGTTTCGAGGGTAAGAGAATCATATCAGTGTACGGTCATGTCAAAACGCTCTTGTTGTTCTTTTAGTTAACATTTAGATAAGCATCCTATAACGAATATCGGTATTGTTGTCCACATAAGCTCAACTTATCATATGTAATCATGGCGAGGGGATACGTTAAGGTATGATTTATACTTACCGACCGGTGTTCATCCACATCACGACACATTCCCGTATCAAGGTATGCACGAGGGTTCATCTTACCGGTGAGTATACCGATTATCATCTGTTTGACCGTATATGATGTGAGAAACTCACTTATTTTGATTGAAAACAAGTCCTATGTGATAGAATCACTTATTGATGAGGAACTTGATTTTCAGATGCATGAGGGCACAGGAGCAAGTCCGTGAACAGGTCAGTACTTTCGTACAGCAGAGAGACGAACTTGACTCCCGGATAAATGTGATATATTATCACTTATTTTGGGGACATGTGATTGTTGATCACTTATTGAGGTCGAATGCAATATGTACACGTATGTATGATATCATGGAAGATCTAGACTTGCGTCCCCGTTATATTTTCGGTAAAAGATACAACCATGATACCCAGATGATAAGCAGCATAAAGACCGAATATCTCAGAACCTCGGCAATCTCTCAAACGAAATTTCGGTACTAAGACCATATGCCAATGAATGGTTCCCACCTGGTCTTCAGTCGATTTAAGTTTATATCACCCTGCACACTTTAAAATGATTGTGAGCCTACCGATACATCTTATATAGAGCTGCTTAGCATATTTCATTTAAGGTTTAAAGAGGTTTAGACAGACCACTGATGTACTATCATTTTCTCTTTTGCTCGCCAGGAAACTCATTTTTGCTTTTCTATTGTTTTTGTGTTTTTGAAATTTTTCGATGTTTTTGTATTTTTGATTTTTAAGAAAAACAGTAAACTATTTACAAAAAAATTCTTATGAAAAACCTGGTATTCAGGATTCCTCATCCCATTGAGTTCGACTAAGTGTTCAAAGCGAGCTCGATCAAAAGCTTTTGTGTAAAGATCAGCAAGGTTATCTTCTGTGTCGACTCGGTGCAATTCAATTAATCGTTTTTCAGCACAATCCCGTATAAAGTGATGACGTATGTCAATGTGTTTAGTTCTACTGTGCTTTACGGGATTGTTTGTGATTGATATAGTGGCATTATTGTCTATCATAATAGGAGTACGAGTGAAATCCAAACCGTAATCGCGCATCTGCTGTTGGATCCAGAGAACCTGAGAGCAACAGCTACCCGCAGCAATATATTCAGCTTCACACGTAGATGTAGACACACAGGATTGCTTCTTGCATTGCCAAGACACGATCCTGCCTCCTAAGAACTGACAACCACCTGTTGTAGACTTTCTGTTTGATTTGCATCCTCCAAAGTCTGAATCAGTGTAAGCAACGAACCTCAAATCACTATCAGCTGGATACCACAACCCAAGTTTAGGTTTCCCCTTCAAGTAACGAAGAATCCGCTTCACTGCTTTCATATGTGACTCCTTTGGATTTGCCTGATATCTGGCACACAAGCATACGGCAAACATGATGTCGGGTCTTGAAGCAGTCAAGTACATTAGAGAACCAATCATCGCCCTGTATTGAGTTGGATCAACATCTTCAGTGCTTTCATGATCTGGGCCGAGATTGTGGTTTTCACAAATGGGTGTGTTGAAAGTAGAGCAATCATTCATTTTGAATCGAGCCAAAATGTCATACACATACTTTGTCTGATGTATAAACATCCCATCCTCCTTCTGTTCAACTTGTAATCCCAGAAAGTAAGACAGCTCACCCATAGCACTCATTTCAAACTTGCTCTTCATCACCTGTTCAAATTCCTTACACATGTTTTCGTCAGATGACCCAAAGATGATGTCATCCACGTATACCTGTACCAGCAGAAAATCTTCCTTCTTTCTCTTAATGAACAGTGTACCGTCAATCTGACCTCTTTCAAAACCATTCTTGACCAGATGTGTAGACAGTGTCTCGTACCACGCCCTGGGAGCTTGATGTAACCCATACAAAGCCTTATCAAGTTTGTACACTCGATCTGGATAGTCTGGATCAACGAACCCATCTGGTTGTGAGACATACACCACTTCTTGGACTTTTCCGTAAAGAAATGCACTCTTCACGTCTAGTTGGTAAACTTTGAAGCCCTTGAATGAAGCAAAAGCCAGAAACAAACGAATTGCCTCCAACCTCGCCACTGGTGCAAACACCTCATTGTAATCAATCCCTTCTTGCTGATTAAAGCCTTTGACAACCAACCGAGCTTTGTTGCGTGTGACAATACCTCTTTCATCTTTCTTGCACCTAAATACCCATTTAGTGCCAATCTCTCTCTCACCTTTTGGAAGGTCCACTAATTCCCAAACCTTCAACTTAGCAAACTGGGCCAATTCCTCTTGCATAGCTTCAACCCATGAATTGTCTTTAAGAGCCATATGAATGTTCTTCGGCTCCTCTTGGGAAATAAAGCAACTATACAAGCACTCGTTCACTATCCCAGTCTTCTCAATCGAAACAAATAACCCAGAATTTTCTGCTATGCTTCTTCTCGTCTGAACACCTACAGTAGGATCTCCGAGTATCATATCAACCGGATGATCTCTATTTGCTCGTGTAGTAGCAACAGCATCGACTTCTAGATTATCACCCAGATTTGATCCAACCTCCCCCTGAATATTTTGATTTGCAAACGGATTAATGAAATCCTCCCCCTGAAAGGGTTCAGAGTCACTATCGCTTGAATCATGATCAGCAGCACTTTGGGAAGTTCCCGGAGCATCTGACATATCTACATTCGATCTAGGCATAAATTCACCTTCATCGTCTTCACCAATCACTGTTTGAATCAGCTGAGAAGCATCTGCATCAGGAACCTCAGGAATATTAAATGATTTAAACACACTATCATAATCATATAATATAGCAGGACCACTCGTTGATTGTTGAGGTTTGTAAGAAGTAATTTCTACATTGAAAACAATCTCAATTTTACCAGATTTTAGATTAAAAACCCTTTTATTCGGTGTGCCAGGCACGTAGCCCAGAAAGTAGCCTTCATCTGCCACCTCACCGAATTTTTGTTTATCTTTGTTTCGAACAATGGTGCAGGGTAATCCAAATGGTTCAAAGCCTGTTAAGTTTGGTTTTTCATTAAACATTAACTCATGACAAGTTTTGTTAAAACGTTTAACGGTCAAAACTTTGTTTAGGACGTAGCAAGCTGTATTCACAGCTTCTCCCCAGAAAAGAACTGGTAGCTTTGAATCTGAAAGCATCGTCCTAGCAGCTTCAATCAACGTCCTGTTTTTCCTCTCAGCGACTCCATTTTGCTGAGGAGTGTAAGGAGCGGAATATTGATGTTCAATTCCCTTTCGAAGACAGTAGAGATCCAGAACTCGATTCTTGAACTCCGTGCCATTATCACTCCTTATCCTCTTGATCCTTGCCTCATGGACGTTTTCCAATTTTGTAAAAAGATCTATCAACATCTCTGCTGTCTCATCTTTTGTACCTAAAAAGAAAACCCATGAATAACGTGAGTAATCATCAGTGACAACAAGACAATAGTACTTTCCACCTATGCTCCTCACGTTCACTGGACCGAATAAATCCATGTGAAGTAAATCATAAGGGGCATTAATGGAATTTACTGTTTTAGACTTATGAGGTTTCTTGTGTTGTTTTCCCTTTTGACATGGAAGACATTTATCTTCCACTTGAAACCTCAGCAATGGAACCCCTTTCACTAGCTCATTCTTTATGATATAGTTCATTTTGCGGTAGTGAATATGAGCCATGCGTCTGTGCCACAACATTGATTCAGCTTCAGATGCTTTTGACAGTAAACACGCCACCGCAGCAGTTGGATCCTTGGCACCCATGTCCATGACATAAGTATCATTTTTCCTTGGAGCACGCATTACTATCCAATCGTCCGGAATGACCAAACCCGGTTTCAACACCAATGCCTCAGTATTTGTAAAATGGACCGAGTGACCCTTGTCGCAGACTTGTGACGCGCTCATCAGATTGTGTTTAAGCTGCTCAACATAGTTCACTTTGTCCAAAGTGATCTTCCCATTCGTCACTTTTCCTCGTCCAGTAATCCTACCACCTTTAGCACCAGCAAAATTTACATGTCCACCATCAAATTCTTCAAATTCAGAAAACAACCTCGCATCCCCCGTCATGTGCCTGGAGCAGCCACTATCAACATACCATAAGTTGATAATCCTCCTTAGCAGCTCCTGCACACACCAACCAAAAGATTAGTTAGATTGGGGGACCCAAGCCTTAATGGTCTTGGGTCGTCCAAATTCACCTACTACTTGAACATCCATCCAAGATCCATCACCCCTAATTGGAGTCTTGGATCTCGGACCTGTTGATGGAAATGGGACATGATTTCTATAAGGTCTCTGGTCCTGAGGGTACTTATTTGTGTTTGGACTATGTGACCTTTGAAACTTTTGATTTTGATTCCAAGAACCTTGATTGTAATTTCTAAAGCCATTGTTATAAAAAGTTCGACCACCATTATTTTGGTATCGATTTTGATATTGACCTTGACTTCTGAAATTATTTGAATTTTGATTATTCATTCTTGGTGAGTTACTTCTAGGTCTTTCATATCTGCCTGATGTAGATTCAGGCTGAAATCTTGGTTGATTTCTTTGGAAACGAGGAACTTGTGGAGTTCCTTTTTCAGCCTTATCTACACCACTAGCAACACCCGGTTGTTGCTTTGGAGCAGATTTCTTTTGAGAATTTGAGACCTTTTCCTCAATATCACCTTGCTTCTCAGGTGATTTCCCTCTTTGTTTCTCACTAACTTGTGCTTCAATCTTTTTGTTAGGACAGCAGCTAGCTACATGTCCCTTTGTGTGACATTTGAAGCACGATCTCTTTTTCGAAGACTTCTTAGTTGAAGCCTTTAAACTAGATTCTGGTTTTGATGATGATGCCTCGGAAGGATTTTGCTCAGTTTGCTTAATTTCAGATTTTTCTATGTTTTTGTTTCTAGCAAACTCTACATTTGATACCTTTTCAATAACAGCTGTTTCGGTTTTCATATCACTTCCTTGAACAAAATTAACCTTTTTAACAAAAATTTGATTATTGTTTTTAGAAGGTGTATTTTTCTTTTTCAAAACAGGTTTGCTGTTATTTTCCTTCTTAGCATCATTATCTTCAAACACATCACCTTGACTGGATGTGAAACTACTTGGTGATGTTGACAGACAGTCTGTAAGCTCATCCTCATCAGGTAGGAAAGAATAGTCATGACTAAGAGGAGGTGGGACTTCATTAAAGCCCTGGAATCCCACACTTGTCTTGTCATTACTCTTCTTTAACCCACCCATCATGTGTTTCATAACAAAAGTAGAATCCCTGAATTGACCTAATTTCTTTTCAAGTTCAACAATTTTGAGTTGTGCATCTGACAACTCTTTGCTTTTTTCAGAAATCTCTTTTGTTTTCTCAGCCATCATGTCATGAGCTAAGTCTATGACTTGAAGTTTTTCGTTTAGTTTGCTGGTTAAAACTTCAATTTCAGCTTCATAGCCTTTTATCTTTTTCAAATATGATGACTCGTTTCTTTTAGCAAAGAAATTTGACTCTTTTACGTTAGACATATCGCTCATAAGACTTTTGTTTTGAGTTGACAATTTTTCAACTTCACCCTGTAGTTCACGACACTTTAAACACACAGAAGTGGCAGAGTTACTTACCTCTCCTGTCGATTTGTCTGAGTTGGCCATGAGAGCAGCAAGTTGAGCTTCCATTCTTTTGATGATTTCATCTTTCTCATCAGCTTCCATTTCATGCTCAGACTCAGGCTTATCCTCTTCAGCATCTGTTGTCTGATCAGCCTTATCTTCCTCAACTTCACTCTTCTTCTCAACTTTAGCCTCATCTACTGTAGCTTCACCATCATTGATTTGAGTGATCTCTGCCATGAATGCTTGAGTGACATTCTCATCATTTTCTAAGTGAATGCTCCAGTCATATGAGCCTTCTCTTGCAGTAGATATCAACGCCCTTGAGTTAGAGTTAGAGTTATTTGATGCATTCCGATTGTTTGAACTTTGATTCGTATTCTCATGCTTTTGTTTTTGACATTCCCTAGCGAAATGACCATAACTCTGACAGTTAAAGCACCTGACTTTGGTCTTGTCAAAACCTACGGTCTTTCCTACAAACTTCCTTCCAGTTCTGTTCATGAACCTCTTCACACGTCTCGAAATCATGGCCATCTGCCATTGTAGATCCATCTCTTCTAGATCACCAGGGTCAATCTGATCATAATCTTCATCTAAAGTGGCAGGATCTGATATTTTCCCTTGAATGTAGTTCTCATAAGACGCAACAAAAGAAGCAAGTAGAGCAAGATGTCCTTCAGCAGACTTCACACTCATAGGCATTGACTTTGCACTACTACTTTGCTTTGAGGTTGATGTTCTCTTGACTCCTGTTGATCCTCCTGCAGCAGCTACAAAGCACACATCACCATCCTCATTCACTGTGACCTGCTCCTTATCACACGAAAGAAATGCAGTTGCAGAGTCGCTAGAAGCATCATGAGGTGAAGAAGATGTAAGCCCATTGTATATCCCTGGATCTTGAACCTGATCATAACCAGTGTCCTTTTTCTTCATACTAAGCTCATAAGCTCTAAGCTTTCCAACTACTTCTTCCAATTCCTTCGTGTCATAATCTGCTTCTCCCTTAATCATGAGAGTGTAGATATCCCATTTAGCCGGTAGAGCATCAAGCAGCTTGTCGTTTTTCTCAATGTCAGTATAGCAATCTATATCATAATTATCCAGTTCTGACATCAGATGGTAGTATCGAGTGATGACGTCTTCAAGTGACTCATTTTTCATGTACTTGAACACAACAAACTGCTTCTTCAGTAGATCAACCTTGTTCTTCTTGACATCAGGATTTCCCTCATATCTCTTCTCTAGTGCATCCCACATTTCCTTTGAAGTAGTGTACTTCTTAAAGGTATGCTTGATGCCATCAGGTAAAGACATTTTAATAGCTGCCAAGGCTCTCTTTTCAGCCTCATACATTTTCTTTTGTTCGGCATCCATATCAACGTAAGCAGTTATACGTTGTCTTCCCTCAAACTCATGAGTTGGGTTCACATACCCATCGTCTATGCATATCCACATACGCGTGTCCTGGTACTCAACAAAAGATTGAAACCTATCCTTCCAAGTCAAGTAGTTCTCCACCTTCATCATCATAGGTGGTTTGTTCGTCGTGCCTACCTCATGCTCCATCCTTAAGAGTTCGTTCAATTTTGACATGTTCGACATTTCAACGTAACAGACTGATAAAACCGTACAAAATTTTTCTGAAAACAGTGGTTACCAAATTACACCGTTAGAATCGCCTCGAAAAGACGAATCCAATGATATCTAATGTCGAAAACCGAAATCCAATGATAAAACTCTAAAATATTTTCGACGCTTGCCAACTGAAATTCCACCCCTTAATTTCTCTCCTAATTTCGCTGAGTTCTGTTAATTTCGCTGGTCCAACTGGTTAATTTCGCTGATCTGTTACTTTCGCTGGTGAAGTTCGCTGCTTGATTTCGCTATAACGACGACTGTAAATTCGCCGAAAAACCGTGATAATTTCGCTGTGGAAAATTTATACAGTTACCAAAGTCGCCTTTGGATTTAACTTCGTCGGTCACCGAGATAACTGTTAAAATCACTCAAGATCTGATTGGGCCACCCAGCCACCCAATCCAGAAACATGCAGCAGCTAACAACTGCAGCAACTGACCAACACTAAATCTGCTTCCTCTTTTGAAACTTTTCAAGCAAAATCTCAATCAGATTTCCTACAAAAACACGAAAACAGTCAAAACAAATAATCAAAACAGATTAAAGTACACGAATTTAAACTGTTCTTCAAGTGTTCTTCGTGTTCTTCGTGTTCTTCGCAAAAACCCAGAACTTTAACTCGAAATTTTCAAACAACCAACTACCAAAACAGATCAAAACTCAGAATCACGTATGGATCGTACAAGACTGTTAATCTATCAAGGGTGCGGAATCCCCTTGATTGATCTTCGAACACAGAAACAAGATTATGTAGAAGAACAAGAACTCGAACACACAAACACGCAAACTTTCAAACTGATCTTCTGTGATTATCAAACCTTTAGAAACGTTTTACAATCACTAAGATCTACAAAACCTAACAGCCGATTTCTGTTTTGTTCTTAACCTCTCACACTTGAATGCTCTCTCAAGTTGTCTAAAATGTCTCAAGTGTCTCTTGTGTCTAACCCTACAACTCAAGACTAAGGCTGTTTATATACACACAGCCAAGATCTCGAATTGGGCTTTGCCCATATTACATTTGTTACATAAACTTGGGCCTAATAGACTTAGTACAAACTTGGACTGATTGGGCTTTATAGAACTCGTTTTTCTTTAAGTCTTCATGATCCAATCTTCTGTTTAATATCCAAAGACCAGTCCAAAGCTGTTGTCATATAACATGCACCAACACATTGTTGAGACGAGAGGCTTCATTGTTGAGACGAGACATGGCAATACCTAAATCCACAGACTTCAGAATCACCTCGCCTATTTGCTGGGCAAATTTGGCTGTTTGCTCGGACATTTGACCAGTGCTGAGAGGAATAGACATTCTAGAAGAAAATGAAAGACATTTGAAGGAACAAGTGAAAGGTTATTGGATAATCAATACAAAATGGTAATGAATGAAAGTTGTGATCATTTGTTTGTTACCTAAGGCAAACAAATGAGATGGTGACAAATCAAAGTAAATGGGTCAAAAATAATGTATCGCGAAGACATGCTCGCCTATAAGTGAACACTCATGCCAAGAATTCCCAGGTAAGCACAACTGGTCTCGCGTCTGATGAGATGTATACGAAGTGCTTGCCTAGACAGAAAACCCAGAATACAGGTATTCACCCTTCCAGTTTGCACGTGTTCACATTATTTAAAACCCAAAACCTTGACGAGATTTTGAAAACTCAAAGGGGTTCAAAACCATATAATAGAGAGCTCAAAACCTTACAATAGAGGGTTCAAAACCTAGTAATCAATCATCCAAGAACAGATGATTAGTTTTCAAAGCGGTTTTGAAATTTATGTTCTTGTTGTGGTTGTCGCCTAAGGATAGGTGACAGTATTGTTTTATGACTAAACGCAAGTAAACTCGCGTTAGGGTCCTAAGAAGGTTATAGACTAGGTCAAAGCATTACTAATAACCTAATTCCCTATAACCATGGGCTCTGATACCATCTTTTCTGTCACACCCCGACCACGTAGAACATACAAAACGTGGCGGAAATGTCGGGGAGTGTTGTAACAGAATTAATTGTTTCAAATCCATGGCAATTGAAGTTTCGTTTTATTGATTAAAAGTGTTACAATGTCTTAACAAACAAGGAAATACAACATAATTAACTAGTCTTGCATCTTTTATTGTCACTAAAGCCCAAGTCTGCCTATGTGTATCTTGATCATCTTATGCAACAGCTCCTGAAAAACACATGTGAAAATAGGTACGTCAGCATAAAAATGCATGTGAGATACATAGCTTTTGTGAAAATAGGTTTCATGACTTATGTTAGAGAAAATTTTAGTCATGAACCTTGTAATTTGCTTTGTCTTTGTAAATCATTTGAAAAACAATAAGTTCAGGTGATACGTATAAATAAGAGAATAATGCATGGTTAAATGAATAACCAAGTAAAATGAGTTTGTAAAAGATGAGTTGTTTTGTAAAACAATGTCTTGTGAAAAGTATGTTATTTGTATAAAATGTTCTATGTCATAAACTGAAATGATTCAAATAACGCTACGATATGTAATACCATACAAACACTTATATATAGGAAGTACCAGCGGCGTATCCACCATGCTTGTATCATACTACACACGCCTCGTTACTTAATCACTTACTCAAACCAAACCAACAATGTAATAAGTCTATGTTTAAACCAATAGTCAAAAGTCCTTGTATAAACCATGTCAAATGTTTATAATCCAAAAGTAGTCAAGTAATGTATAACCAAAATGATATGTATGGTAAGTAAAATTAAGACTACTTAAACCATAAGTAAAAATGTACAAAACAAAGTATTGAAGTAAAACTTAGTTTAAATCAAAGTTATGTTTTGTAAGATATATGCATGTTATACTGAATATGAACATTTATGCGGTAAGTTAACGCATACATTCAAGCCTTGAGACAGTCGGATAACCCTTTCAGTCAAGGTTATCAAAAGAATTGTATTCGGATTCAGTCATTCCTTACATCCAAACAAACCCGGGATGTCAGGAATGGGATTTGTCAAGTCCTATGGTACCACTACTTACTCCCGAGCGGCGTAGCAAATGTTAATGAACGTAATAAAGACCCGTTTGTGCAAACCAAATGTTATAGCAGTTGTATACATGTCATATGAAAACGATGTACTGAGTATGCTAATTTAACATACAAAGCAGAAAAGTCTTGTAAATCAATGTGCTAGCATGCTATCAGTCAACATACATAGCAGAAATGTAAAGTAAAACAATGTACTAAGTATGCACACAATGGACATACATAGCATGAAATTTCATGAAATCATGTACTATAATGTACTAACAAACATAGTCGGTATATGATGTGAAAACAGGAAAGCATGAAAGTATCAAGTAGGCACATGTGTTTCACCCCAAAACAGTTTGGAAAAGAGTAAAAGAGGGGTCTATGTACTCACTTGAGATTGCTCAGTAGTCCTTGAGTAACA
Source organism: Helianthus tuberosus (assembly GCA_030545235.1). Taxonomy (NCBI): domain Eukaryota; kingdom Viridiplantae; phylum Streptophyta; class Magnoliopsida; order Asterales; family Asteraceae; genus Helianthus; species Helianthus tuberosus. The sequence continues at coordinate 155,095,840 of CM060393.1, forward strand.
ACCAAACAATGCTAGAGATTGCGGATATCAAACGGCACCTAATATAGGTAACTATGTTAATAAACCGGACCTAAATCGGAGGATTTAGATAGAATGAGGGTTCGTAAACCAAACGAGTATAGAGACTCGTGTCATATGGTTTAAAAAGCCTACATACTAAATGAAACCTAACCTAAGTGTTTACGACCCATTACGACCCGTTTAGGAAGCTTATGCTACTTTAACGCGTCGTGCGCGTGAAACGCATTCGGACCACCTAACTAGTCCTATGACAAGTGTTATATGCCTAAACATGTTACATAATTAGTTATGTGACAAACGTTTAGGTTACATATGCTTAATTACCAATTATACATGAAAAGGGTATTCTGGTAATTTACCTAAGGCATATAAACTACCTATCATACAACTACTTAAACGATGTGACCATAAGGTATAACCTCGGAAGGTTATTCCCTACCTACTATGGTCACCTAATGTATTTGGTCGGATCCTAATGATCGACCAAATGGGTCGGGTTCGAGGTATAAGCGATTTATTAGATCGCTTACCCTACGACCCTAGACAACGTGGTAATCAGTAGGCATAGTCCCAAGGGACTATAACCAACGTGATTACAATCACGTTGTGAAGTTCAAACGAACTTCGCATTGACCATAAGCTGGTCAACGCTGAAAGTCAAACAAAGTTTGACTTTCTGACTCTAAAAGCAATAAAATAAAGAAAAGAACGAAAGAATACTTACGAAGGGTCCCCGAATGCTAATCTCGATCCAAGAACTCAGGTATGAAACAATGGTTTCAACTTAGAGCTCTCAAATCCAGATTCTTGTAAGAAATGAGGTTGGGGTGAATGGGTATTTATAGGAATACCCGAACCGTTAGGATCGTTTCATGGAAAACGTGCCTTAATCCCACCCGTACAAGTGTCGGGACTTTATGGTAGATCAAATTGATACTTATCAGCTGACTAAGCATTTTAGAATATGTGGTGGAGGATTAAACAGCTGCAAACTGCTGTTAAATGCAGTTAACCTGGTCAGAAGGACTGACGCGGGCCGCGTGAGGATGTTAAGATCTTGAGGCGGGCCGCCTAGCAGTCACAGATCAGAACAAAGTTTCAGAAATGACAGTTTCAGTCCCTGCACGTGTTTAAGCCTATTTCCGGCACTTCTAAGGCCCGTAAAGCCAACTTTAAGGCCCTAAAATGATGCCTAAACATTGTGGACATGAAACATGCTCAAAAATATGCCGGATGTTGGTTCGTTTGGTCGTACGAACGCGATGTTCGCTTAATTACGACGGAATGCGCATAAGCGCGAAAAACGATCCAAATGACGCAACGAATGGATTTTTGGCAAGCCAAACACTAAAGCATAATATAGTCATGCTTACATAAATTTTTGGATGTCCGGATGTATTCAGAACGTAAGTTATGCGCGAAAATGCAAACTTGTGCACTTTTTAACACTTTTAGTCCCTGAATGACCCAAAAGTTTATTTTAGCACACCGAACCTCTCAAAGCCTATTTCTAAGCTATGTAAAGGATATTTAAGGTGTGTTTAACTTATGGTCATGTTCCGGAATGTTCGTTACAGTTCAAATTGGCATACTTTCGCAGTTTGTCAAGTTTAGTCCCTGTAAGCGAATTAGCTTGTTTTTGCCATACCAAAGCCTTCAAAACTTATTTCTAAGTTATGTAAAGGTTATTTAAGGTATGTTGAGCCTATGTCACTATTCCAGAGTGTTTGTTGCATTAAACTGGTTATATTTACGCATCGGTGCGCGTATAACCTTCCAGAAAACGATTTAGAGTTTGGAATTGATCAAAAATTTATATGTGCAAATGATACACATATTTTTACAAATCCCGAGCATGAAATATAATAATTCATTGGTTTGGTATTTGTTTGATGGCCGTGGAGGCACAGGTGTTACAATTGGGCAACTATATCTCTATGGTAATCAGTGCATTATCTTTACGAATCACAAAAGTCTTCAACACATATTTAATCAGAAGGAGTTAAATATGCGCGAATGACCTTGGTTTGAGTTGTTGAATGATTATGATTGTGAGATTAAGTACCATCCAGGAAAGGCGAACGTCGTAACGGACGCCTTGAGAGGAAAAGAATGAGTCAAGACACTAAGGGTTCGAGCTTTAGAGATGGCGATTCAAACGAACCTTACTACGCAGTATCGGGACGCACAACAAGAAACACTCAAGGAAGAACATATCAAGGCTGAACTTCTCCGGAGTATGGAGAAACACTTAGTGCCAAAGGACGATGGAACCTTAAACTTCATGGGACGCATTTGGGTTCCACTTCGAGCAGACTTCAAGAAATGTTAGACGAGAGTTTCGGGAATGAAGATTTAAACCTAACATCCCATTTAGAAGTAAGAGAAAATATCTATGGAATTCGTACCAAAGATTACCCAGGACCTCTAGAGGTCATAACATGATATGGGTAGTAATCGACAGGCTAACCAAGTCTGCACACTTCCTACCGATACGGGAAGAGGGATAGTACAGGAAAGCTTGCCGAACTGTAACCTAAGGAAATAGTGTCTCGTCGTGGAGTGCCAATTTAGTAATTTCAGACCGAGATGGTCATTCAGTATCAAGGATTTGGCAATCCTTTCAACTAGCCTTTGGATCTCACATAGATCTAAGCATGACCTTTCATCCACAAACCGACGACCAGAGCTAACGCACCATTCAAACCCTTGAAGACATGCTTCGTGCATGTGTGATGGACTTAGGCGGCGATTGGGATACTCACCTACCGTTGGTTGAGTTTTCCTATAACAATAGCTATCACACGAGCATAAAAGCCGCACCATTCAAAGCTCTTATACTCGCAAGTGTCACTCTCCGCTATGTTGGGCGGAAGCTAGAGACAAACAATTGATCGGTCCCGAGCTAGTCGAGGAAATGACCGATAAAATCTTTTAGATCTGAGACCGTATCAAGGCAGCTCGTGATCAACGAAAGAGCTACGCCGACTGAAGCCGAAAGACGTTAGCTTTCAAGGTGGGAGACAAAGTCTTGCTAAGAGTCTTGCCTTGGAAGGGTGTAGCAAGATTTAGAAACCGTGGAAAGTTAAATCCACGATGTATTGGGCCATTTGAGATCTTGGAGAAGATCGGTACTGCTGCTTATAAATTGAAGCTACCTGAGGAACTTAATGGCGTACATGATACGTTCACGTTCGATCCTCAAGAAGAGTCCAACACGAGAAACGGCTATCATCCCTGTGGATGAGGTATGCATCGATGACAAACTCCGATTCACCGAAGAACTTGTTGAGGTTAGGGACTGGAAGGTCCAGAAAACAAGGAGAAGTCACATCGAGTTAATCAAAGCCATTGGAACTCTAGACACGAACCCGAGTATACTTGGGAACGTGAGGTTCAGTTTAAAGTCAAATACCCCCACCTGCTTGAGTAAACTCCTGCAAGGGATAACTCAGCTTGAATTTTGGGATGAAATTCTCTTAACGGGGGGAGACTGTGACAAACGGCACAAATCCGGTAACTTTTGTACTGTTTTAGTATTTATTTATTATCGGTAAATATGTGTTTTAACGTCAACATTATATTCTTGCATGTCATACATTTACAATCATGCATGTTAAACATTTCATCTATCGCATTGTGAAACAGTTTAAGTGTAGCATCGAAACAATTAGTAAACTCACCGGTTAGGCAAGATGTGTCAGCACAGCCTTAGTACTCAGTTAAACGATAGATTTAGGACTTAGTTGTAGGTTCGACATAAAAAATATATTAAAAAACAAGTGGGAAAAGAAGTACAATTACAAACACTTTCCGGAAAAAATTAATGATTTTAAAAGTGTCGGTTTTGTACCACAAATGACAATTTTTCGAAGAATTCAGAATCCGACAACTTACACAATTCTAGAAACATGTTTAAACATCAAAAATAACTTAAAAAGTATTGGGAATACTTTTAAAACACAAAAACATATAATACCTTATATGTTACACAACTTAACTTTTTAGCGAACCGGCAACCGAACAATTAACCGAACACTACCAAAACACCAAATATGAGCTAATAACATTGTTTTAGTGTTATTAAACTAGTATTGGACATATAACACCTTAAAACACTCAAAAACACATAAAGACATGTAACCTAACATTAAACCCCTAATTTACATCTTAAACCCTCACCTTTCAATTTTTGACACTTAACCCCCCCCCCCCATGTTGTGAACAGCCAAAACATGTAGGCCCCATGCCCACATGTTGTATAAAGTTGTTGTTTAATGCTTGTTGGATAATATTATAACAACTCTCCCAAAACCATTAAAATACTCATATATGTCTTAAAATATGTCTCGTATACGAAAAATAAATTTAAAATACCTTTATATTATTAAAAATCAAGTAAAAATAAATATCCAAGGCTCTCGCGGGGCGCGACAAGGTCAAGCAAGCCTGTCGCGGGCCGCGACTCAATGACACCATGCCGCACCCGGTTGCGCCACGTGTCCCTGTCTCGTGTCAAGCCTACCCCTCGACTCAGCCAAGCTAGAGCCTACCCTATGTCGTTGGCGGGCCGCGAAAGAGTTTGATCAGGGAGTCACGGGGCGCGAGTCACCCCTGAGCAGACCTATAAAAGGAGTGTTCGACTTCAGTTGAAACTCGTTCAAAAACTTTCTTTTTCTTTTTCTCTCAATCTATAATAGCTAAAACTCTCGGGTATTATAACCCTAAAAAGCGAAGCTCTGCCTCGTTGTAAGTATTATAACCCCCCCGTTATGTATTAGTTACTCTACCCGATTGATCTAGGGCTCCGTAACGCATGTCAAGGCTCTGGGTATGGCTAATGTAAATTGGGTTATCTTACTAACACGTGTGCATTGTTTAATTTTAATAGATTATAACCAGGAAATCACCTGAAAGCAGTAGTATTATCTAAATCAGCAATGTGATGTCACACCGCGATATTTCCACATATTACCGGTGGGCCCGGTGGGGAGTATCGTGACGTAGTTGATATCATCATAGTCAAATATACACAGTTTATAGCACAGCGGAAGTCTTGGTAGTAATTACAATTATAAACCGAATGTGCAAAGTACGAATAAAAGAATATACAGACAGTTGTAAAGAAAGGATCCACAGGCGGATCTAAATATAATACAAGAAAAACATGTTCAGCAGACTTAAGGCATTAAGAACTTGCAAGATTCTCTAATTAACACCCAGAAGCTCCCAGCCAATTAGAAGTAGTACCTGTCACTTAGCCTTTTGAAAATACATCAGTTTTCACTTGTAAATACAATTAACCGACTCTTTTGAAAACATTTATTAAAATTAATTTAAATGCACAAGGCACAAATATTCTTTTATAACTTGGGACAATTATATAAAGATAATCTTGTATCAGATGTACATGTTTGTCATACATTTAGGGCCCGGGATAATCTTGTATCGCGTTAACCCCCAATGTTTATGTTATCAAGCAAAAATGATTAAAACGGGTTTATGTAATTCATTAAACACTATTCTATTTAATGATTTTTATACCCGACCAAGTGATAATATATTTTTACCATATCCCAAGCCCGTATAAGGAAAAATAAGTTAAAAGTATTTACCTGAGCTTTAAAATGCGAGATTTGATTACTCAGCTATATAATCTAATCAAACAAGTTCAAGTAGCTTTTACCGGGGCTCCTAATCTGGAACGAAGGTTTTATTAACCTATTATTTAAGTCATAAAATTAGATCGATTAGTTTAAAGAAGGATTTACGGTACGAAACGCTAGATTAAGCGAAACCGGATTAGAATGTAATTTAGACCCGACAAGTATGGAGACTTGTAATATATGGGTAAACTAAATACATTCTGGAATTTGAAATTAAAATGATAAGGTTTGACCCGTTTTCGCTAATTTATGTAAACTAGTTACATAAACCGCACCGTACGCGTATAAGCATAAACGGGTAACCGGATGAGTCATATACAAGTTCCATAAGTTATTATGCTTAAAATATATTATGATATCAGTAGGATATCAACAAATATGCCCAAAAAGATTTTAAAATCGAATTATGCCTCATAAGGGCATTTTGGTCATTTTATGATTTATAAAAGGGGTTTAAAAGTAAACTGATGTTCTGGTCTAAAACAATCTGTAAAAATATTTATTTCATGGTGTTAAATCAGTAGGACATCATACATATGCATGGTTTACCATTTATGGCCAAACATGACCCGAAAGGGTATTTTGGTCATTTTACATATGCTTTTAACGACATAATTGGAAGTCTGAGTTCATGACTTATACCTACTATAAAAATATTAAAATTTATTTATAAATTCCGTAGGTAATAAGTCTTGGGTTCCTAATATGGTTTTAAACCATACTATGCACCTAATTAGCGTAAAAATCGATAATTGACGATATTTGCGATGTTTATGTGATTCTGAGATTTTGATCAGCCTTGAGTGTTTAAAATATTTTATTTTTCATATTAAATCAGTAGAAAAAGGTTTGACATGTTAATCATACGTAAATCACATTTTATTGACAAAAAGGGCATTATCCTCAATTATGGAATTTATGCAATAACTCAAAGTTATGGTCAGTATCTAATCTGACCCAACCTTCCAAAATTTCCTAAAAATGATATCATAACACTAGGTAATGATTTTTGAGTCAAAATTTATGTTTAATCATGGTTTATGCAAAAAGGGCTAGTTTAGACTTTACAAAAACTAAATTTACGATATCTAGCATATCACCAATTTGAGACCCGAAATTAATGTCAAAATAATCTAGACATGTTTATATATCAGTAACTAAGTTATTTGCATGACCATATATTCAAAAATCTCATTTTTAGATTATAAAGGCATAAAGGTCAAATTTAAGCATAATAACGGAAACAAGTAAACAAACTCAGATTACTAAGGGACCATGTAATATAACCTCAGAGGGTTATACTAATATATAATATGGTCACAAAGGAAACTTAATGCATGAAATAACTAAGCTAATTTGGGTCAGAACTGAAAGTCAAAGCAAAAGTCAACTTTTGCGACTTTCAGTTGCGAACCGAGCCTAAACTCAGAATTGTCGGGTTGAACATGTCTAGACATGTTATAATAATGTTTACCAAGTTATTAAAGTGATAAAACATATTTTATAGCTTCTACATTATCAGATATGAATTTATTTAAAAACTGACCCGTTTGACCTTTTTAAGTTAATTACTTTGGCCCGACAATTAACTATGTAAACGTGATAATTATGAGGTGCCCATTTGAGGGATTATCACCTATCTAATTACAATCACGTAGCCACTTTCGTTTCGAATAACGACTGGACCGATAAAGTTTAAACTAAAAGTCAAAGCGTAATTATGACAACTTTGACTTTCGGTCTTTAAACATATAAAAACCGAACTACAGAGGCTAAGAACACTTACACAAGGTCCTAGCACGAAGTTTGAACTGAGGGGAGACTCCTTCAAGACTAGGAAGCTCCAGAGAAGAAGCATGAAAGAAATTTTTGATTGTGCAAGTTCAAGAGTTCAAGAGTGAGCTCTATATATAGTGCAAGAAGTCTCATGAGATCAATCCATGTGTCATGGGGTGTTACCAGATGATCACAGGTGTTAATGTGTCAGTAAAAACCATCAACAAGGCCTTGGTTTTGTGAAAATAGCATGCAATGGCGGTTTGAAAGCTGCAACATGCAGCTGTCCAGTTTTTGGACGTTGGCTGCTCTATCGCAGGCCGCGTAGACAACAAGGGAGAGTCTTCGCTGGCCGCGACTCTCCCTCCTTCCGGTAAAACATCTTTCAGAAATTGCAGTTTCAGTCCCTGGTCCTTATTAACTCCAAATAACTTTCGTTTTTAGCACTTTTAACCCCTAAAGTTGGTTTTAAGTATCTTGGGACTCATAACAAACATTGTTAGGCTTTCGAACAGTTACGAGATCACCCGAAAGGTACTAGTTTCTCTCGTTGACGCTTTTAACCCCTTTTTCTTGAAATCTTGCATAACTTTTTAATTAACGATACCGAAACCATATATATTTATCATTTAGCATTCTCGGATATATAATTGGACATTACGAAGCTCCGGGATCGTTAAAAGGTCACTCAGAGGTAAGAATTAACATGTTGACACATTTAACCCCTTCGTCTTATAAGTTTCACTTGTTTTTCACAAACGGCTTCTCACGCCCAATAATTCAATCGTTTTAAGATTACGAACATCGTGCAAGGTTATTTAAAAGCATATTTTTCACATATTGACACTTTTAGTCCTTCCACATACATATTTTCACTGTTTGTCAACTTTAGTCCTTCAAAGTCAACTTATTACATGTTTAGGGTTTATGACACGTGTCTTCACTTTATTGGTCATGATTTTGCGAGGTGTTACATCATCACCCCTTAAAAAAAATCTCGACCTCGAGATTTACTGAAACAAATGAGGGTACTTCTGTCGCATCATGGATTCAACTTCCCACGTATATCCGGGACCTCTACGGGCATCCCATTTCACCTTTACAATTGGCACATGCTTCCTCTGAAGCCTTTTAACCTGTCGATCCTCGATCGATAAAGGTTTTCCAACAAACTTCAAGCTCTCGTCAATTTGCACGTCTTTATGAGACATTGCTAACGACTCATCAGCTAGACATTTCTTTAAATTACAGATGTGGAACACATTGTGAATTCCACTAAGCTCTTCAGGTAAGTTCAGCTTCTAGGCCACACTTTCGACACATTCGAGGATCTCGAATGGCCCGATATATCTTGGGCTCAACTTGCCCTTTTTACCAAATCGAATCACTCCTTTCCAGGGTGACAATTTAAGTAAAACTTTATCTCCTACCTCAAATTTTAGAGGTTTGCGCCTCTTATCTAAGTAGCTCTTCTGCCTATCTCTGGCAGCTTTTAGATGATCACGGATTTGAACAATCTTATCCGTCGTCTCAAGGACTATCTCAGGTCCTGATAGCTAAGTTTCTCCAACTTCCACCCAACAAACCGGCGTTTTGCATTTCCTTCCATATAAAGCCTCAAAAGGCGCAGTTTGAATGCTTGAATGGTAACTGTTGTTGTGTGAGAATTAAATCAGGGGAAGATGATCATCCCAACTTCCACCTAAGTCAATGACACAAGCCTGGAGCATGTCTTCCAATGTTTGAATCGTACGCTCACTTTGTCCATCCGTCTGAGGATGATAAGCAGTACTGAAATTCAAACGAGTACCTATAGATTGCTGGAAACTTTTCCAAAAAGGAGAAGTATATCTAGTATCTCTATCAGATATAATAGATACTGGCACTCCGTGGAGAGATACAATCTCATCCACATACAGTTGGGCTAGTTTATCAGAGCTGTGCGTTTCTTTGATGGGTAAGAAATGAGCTGACTTAGTCAGCCTGTCAACTATAACCCATATTGTATCATTTCCGTGTCTTGTCTTGGGTAACTTGGTTATGAAGTCCTGTTGGGTTTTTAACATGTTAATCAAAGTATTTTATCCGTATAAAATAAAAACGCATAAACTCACTTGAAATTCCCTCTTGATCAACCATACCATGGCTGATTTTTAGAGAGCATGTGACAACCGGCGATTTACGGCTCTTAATTACGTGATTAACAGGTGATTAACGCCGACAAATACGAATTTTCTACAAGTATTTTATACTTATAAATTTAGTTTTTCGAATTTTTCGTGCTTTCAAAACATTACAAACGCATGACAATCGAAAAACGCGACTTTGACCGTGATTGGCGAACGAACGCGCAAACGCGATTACCGACACTAAATTAAGACTTTTGATTTTGTAACAATAATTTACGTCATTTTTTTTTAGAAAAACGGGTCTTGAAAACTGGATCATAGGAACCAAACGGGCCACTTAAAACACGGGGACCGGGCTTGTGGGCCTTGGGCCCAAGCCTAAGCCCATTAGGGAAAACCTACCTATTTAAGAGAAGTGTTACCCTAGTTGCCTCATTTGGTTTCAGCCGACACCAAGCTTTCCCTCTCACTTTGAGCTGCACTTTATCCAAATCAAACATACACACAACTCATGAATGTCCATCTTCTCCAAAGCAAAGCCCTAAACAACAAACTCACCCTCCCTCACCCGACATTGCAGCAACCGAAGCCGGGTATGGCGGTGCTCCGGCGTCCCCTTCTTCTCCGGGGATCGCACATCAGGCCACAACCCCTCCCCCTTTCTTCGATCTACATACGGAGCACCACCACCACCGTCCGGTGGTGGTGCAGCGGTGCGATACAAAGAGACAGAGAGAGAGCAGACGGAGAGAGAGGCGATGTGATTGGCGGCAACGGCACTGGAGGCGTCTGCGGTGGTCTCGCCAGTGACGTTATGCTCCGGAGAAGATGATGGTGGTGGCAGCGGTTTGTTTCTCCCAGACAACTTTACGGTAAACCCCGTCCCCCGTTCTTTATTTCTCTTCGCCTCCTGTTCGGTTTTGATGACCGATAATGATGTTGCTGAATTTTGTTGAAGATGTTGAATGATGGCTGAGATTGATAAAGGTGAGGATACATATCAGATTCAGGTCACGTTTTAGTTCGGTTCTGGTCAGTTTTGCTCTCGGTCAAAACAGGTCAACGAGCAGTTTCGGTTCACGCGATTCATATTTGGTTCCGGGTCAACCTAATCAACGCCATACCGGGTTCGGATTCGAGTCAGAACGGATCAGAAAGTCAACTCGGTCAACTCAGCGAGTCAACCCAGTCAACCCACTCGACTCGGTCAATGAGTTAAAGCAGTCAACAGAATGGTTCAGGTTCCGATTTCGCTTTCGAGTCTCGGTCAAAGGCAGTCAACTCAGTCGAATATTGTCACACCCCCAAAATCCACATGCGGAGTACCACTGCTTGGAGGCGTGACCGACCAGGATCTTAGCCACTAATTATTTTGAACGGATTAGTTATTGTTATGAACATTAGCATAATTAGTGACCTAATTTAAATTTTTCAAAACATAGTTTAAGTTCACAGCGGAAGGGAAAAGAATACATATCATAATTTAAACCCGCAAGTTGTTCATACGAAACTTACGAACCACGCACTCCATCCGATTGCAACGTCCGTCCAGAGCTGTATCGAGCAACCTGCAAAGCATGCAGTAGAGTGTCAACATAACGTTGGCGAGTTCACGTGTTTGTAGTTTTCCAGTTTTTAATTCCAAAAACTTGTTTTAACCAGTTAATTTATCCGTTTATACATGCGATGGGGAGCTACCCCATAAGTAAGCGACTAAACTGTTTTTACAATACCGAATACTATTCATCCGTACGTTTCCGTAGAGTGCCCCGTTTGTCAATGTTCTATCATCATTGACGGTTGCCAGAGTACATTAGTTCACGACCGATCCCATACCTTGGCACGGTGTGAGGTTGGTGAGACCTAAATAGCGCTATCAACTAATAACCCGTTCGCCTGGCCCCGGCGACTAATCGGTATTAAGAAGTGAGGACTTGAGTGATAGAGTTTTGTTTAGTGTTGCTTGTTGCATCCAGTATAAACAGTAATTAACTAAAAGTTCCCAGTAACAAGGGAAGTAAGTAAGTTTGTTCCCAGTAACCAGGGAAGAAAAGTAAGTTTGTATCCCTTATAAGGGGATAGCGTTGTTACCCGTATCCCACACAAGGAGATAGAAATACCGTATCCCGCACAAGGAGATAGTAAGCAATCCCAAACCAGGAAAAGTGTTTTGTTCCGTTTCCCAATCCACCGGGAACGCATGCTTTAAGTAAAAAGTAGTGAACTCACCTTTGCTTTGCTCGGTAATTAATTTACTCGTGTTACGTTGGTCAACCATACCCTATTATGGTTATTAAATATTTATTAGGTTCGTATGCAAGTAATGTCACGTATAACTACACGTATCTAACACATAGCACGTAAGTCATACTAGCATATACGTTATTGGGCCTATCCTAGCATGCAAACAGTTAAACAGTAACAGTTAAACATTAATAGTAACACGTAGTTCAAAACATCAGTTTGTGCGGCCCAATAACTAAGCAGAGTAGTCCAGTCGAAACCGGGTGGTCTCGAATCGAGAACAAGAGGTCTCGAGTCGCAACCATGAAGTTCCGAGTCGCAACCAGACGGTCTCGAGTTGTCATGTTTTGGTTGCGAGTCGCAACCGGGCGGTCTCGAGTTATCATGTTTTGGTTGCGAGTCGCAACCGGAGGTTTCGGCTTGTCATGGTCTGGTTTCGAGTCGTAACCGGATGTTTCGACTTGTCATGTTTCGGTTGCGAGTCGCAACCTTGGATACGTGCACAAGAATCCTTCTAGAACCTCTGATGTACTAACCAATGAGATTGCCATTTCATGTAATTATGTACTATCCAATAGAATTTCTTAACATGTTTCATTATGTCGCACAATCATTAAAACAGATCAAACCATCATATTTCAAATATTTCTGTCATTCAATAATTTTTAAATCAATCATTCACAATAACAATTCTCATTACCCATGACATCTTGCAGACTAACAGTTGATACACCATTACATATACATATAAAATCAAGGTTCACATAGTCATAAATATCACCACACAACAACTTCTATTACTGTTTTACTCTCACAATATCAACATCCATTTTTATACATACAATCATTATTATCATGGTCAAATCCCAAACAATTAACACATACCAATATTCAATCAGATCAATAGTAGACTCACACATAAATATAAGCACAACATATGCATATAATTTCATTTCTTAAACAACAGTTACACAGAATCCATAAACAAGCCACATACCACATCGTCATCATCAGTCTAAATTTTTAACATTATGAACATCTAAGCAACCTAACATGTTACACTCAAACAGTTCAACAAGGGCTCAAATTAAGCATCAACATCCAATCACCAAATAATAACAATCACCTATTATCATGTGCACAATCCATGAATCGGATAAACTGCCAAATCATTTAACAAAAACACAAGCACAACAGTGGTATGAACTGACCGAAGATTGAAGGACGGTGGCTGTGCGGACCGAAACCGGACCAGACGAGACAAGACCCGAGAAGAACCCGAGGTTGCTGCCACTGCTCCTCTCCGACACGGACTCGAACAGAATATGACCCGAGCCACCAACTTAGGTCCGAGCGGTGAGATTCGTCGGACCATCTTCCTCTTCGATCAACCGTATGGCTTGAGCCGGTTCGTCATCAAAATAGAGGATCAGGGGAGAGAGAACGAGAGGGGTGTGTGTGACTGTGCGGCCGCCGGAGATGCGCTCCGGTCACCGGTTCAGCAGAGAAGGAGGGGGAAGGTGAAGGTGAGTGGGTTGCGTGTGGGAGGGAGGAAGGAGGAGGGTGTCGTTAAGGATGTGTGGCCAGAGCTGGTTCGCCGGAAAATGAGACGCCGGAATACACTCCGGTCTTCGGAGGTTGCTGGATCGGTAGAGAAGGGGCAGGGGGTAAGGGTGGTGCGGCCGGTGTGGGGGTCTTAGGGTTTTTGCAAGAAAAATGAAGGAGGTGGGGTTTTAAGCTTATTTAAAGGGTAGGGTTTAGGTTAGTTGGGTTGGGCCTAGCCCAAGTGCGTGAATTTGTCAAACGATTAGGCTCCTCGTTCAACGGACTGGCCCGGTCTTGTTAACTCATACGTAAATACTTAGGATCTTTCGTCATGGATTATTATTTGCAAACATCATAATAGTAATAACAAATATAATACTAATAATAATAATAATAATGGCAATAATAATAGTAATTATTATGCGCACGTTTTTACCAAAATGCCCTTCTCTTGACAACGGGAGTACGGGTTGTCACATTCTCCCCATGTTACAAGAATTTCGTCCTCGAAATTTAAGCTAAGTCACACGATTCGCTCTAATTATAGACTCGCTGATGACTCAGTGTCGTACGTACATACACGTAGCTCGCAAAAATCCACAAAATAAACATGTAAGCCACATAGCACATAAGGTCACATCGCGTAGGAGGTCAAGTAGCATAAGGTTCCAAGAGTTTGCACGTATTTCACATAGTATAGAACTTCACCAATTTAATTATATCATCCAAGAACGTACGGGAGAACCCGAAGTGTCACATTATCCCCAACTTTAAGAAATTTCGTCCCGAAATTTAGCACGCAGCTACTGACAAGCTAGGGTGTTTAAGCATTTTCGTGGGGTGTCACATCATCCCCTTGTTGGCTTGAGATTTCTTCCCGAAATTCAGTTGTAGCTTCAGTGCTGGAAGTAATGTCTGTAAACAACTGGGGATACATGCGCATCATCTGATTTTCCCCAACGAAGCGTAGTTTGTTGCTGATCACGAGCTCCTAAAAAGGACAACGAATGTTTCATCTGACAGACGCTTCTTTAGACTAGGCGCATGAAGGACGTTGTGCACCGCACTCAGCTCTTCAGGCAGGTTGAGTCCCTAGAGATACCTTACCGATCCTTTCGGCAATTTCGTACGGTCCAACATATCGCGGATTAAGTTCATCCCGTCAGCCAAAACGTACCACACCCTTCGAGGGTGTACTTTAAGTAGAACCCAATCTCTGACTAGGAGTTCTAGAGGTTTCCTACGCTTATCCGCGTAGCCTTTCTGACGGTCTGGAACTGCTGCCATGCGTTTTGCCTGATCTGGGCGATCTTATCCGTCGTGTCAAGTGCAAGTTCTGGGCCGGTACTTTGGCTTCCGCCCAACACAGAGGTGACCGGCATCTGCGTTAGTGCAGTGCCTCAAATGGTGTTGCCTGAATGCTAATGTGGTAGCAGTTGTTGGAAGAGAATTCTACAGAAGGGAAGTGTCACTAGTATCCAAGGGTCGATAACACATGCTCTTAGCATGCCTTTGAGTGTTTGGATGGTGCGTTTGGCCCAGTCATCAGTTTGCGGGCGATAGGCGGTGCTCATGCCTAACAGCGAGCCCAAAAGTCTTTCGTGCACAGCCTTGCGAAGAATCGGATGCAAAACGTGGGTTACGATCAGGTAAAAGAGAAGTTGGCATCTCGTGCCTAGTATCTACTTCTATCAAGTAGATGGTTGCAAGTTCGGAAACTTGTCCGTTTCTTTGGTCGCGTGTTGTTGCCAGCAGACATGTTATCGATGCCCCGGATATGATAGCATAAGATAGAAGCACCTCGTAGGTTATCTTCCAATTGCTGGAGTTGCGGATCGTTTGAGGATCTCTCGGATTCTAGGTGATGCCCCTCTTGAGTTCAAATCGTGAGAGGTTGCGTATACGGTCGAGAAGTGCGGGCTTTGTGGCGTTAAAAGTCGTGTACTGAAAACTTAGCGCAAGGCGGTTTTGCGTAGTAGAAGTTCCAAGGTAAAGTGTAGGAGTCGTTTGGATTCCCCACTCACTTTCAGAATAGGTTCGGGCGTCGCCGAAAGAAACAAGTGTCGAATACTGACAGGATGGAATAAATTCGAGTGTCGTGACTAGGTGTTAATCGTATCGAGTTCGAAGAACAGTGCTTGCGATACCCGTTACCCCCGGGGTATCCTTGGCTCGTTGCCCCAACGAGTAACATTCGTAGGAAGCATTTCGTCCAAACGGAGATTTGCGCAAAGCAGAGTAGGATAAGGATCATGGAATCCGTGAAACATAACACGAGTAGCGAGACAATGCAAGAAGAGTAGTCAAAATTGATGCGTTCAATTTGAGACAAAACATAAAAGGCTTGGTGGTCGGCAATAAGGATTTATCTGGAGTCGATGAGGTAACTGGTCGTACCTAAGCCGTGGGCGATTTGGATAAAGAACGTCGTTTTGCCGGTAAGAGGTGTTATGTCAGTATGAATGGCACAACAAGAACCAATGATAGAGAAGGACGGTCGTCGTTTGGGTTGGGGGGGGGGGGGGGGGTTACTAAAACGTCTAACAAGATGTTCTGAGCTGATCCGTATGTGAAAAACAAGTTTGTGATCTCCCAAACCGGTAAGTAACCAAATTTGAATAGATTACCGAAGTCGCGAGGACGAGTCCGAAGTAGTGCTTGTGTCGTCGAAAGACTTCCATGTAAGGTAATAAAAATATGTCTGAAAGGATACGTTTGGATCACACGTCACGATTTTTAAGATTCAAGAAGTTTATTGACTAGCAGCCGAGCTTGCTGAATTTCCCCAAATTAGGGGGAAATCTGGTCAGGGTCTCAGTAGGGGGGGGGTTTCGACGTGAAACTGTGAAAACAGGTTTTCAGGAAAGTACGATTGAAGTAACACATTGTTGAATTAAAAAGTTTGCCGACTAAAGGTCGAGTTTGTTGAATTCACCAAACTGAAGAGAGATCTGGTCAAGGTCTCTAAACGGAGAAACGTGGATGTCATGACAAAGTAACGATAGGAGCGGGGATACCATCTGAGCAATAAACGCGGATTCGTACGAAAGTTAGTGGGAGGATTCATTGAATCAGAGAAGTCGTCAGACAATAACAGTTCTGACAAATGGAGGATAGGGTAAGCATCAAGGTCGTCGTACTCGTCGGTGGGTTGACTGGCTCGTGTCTTCGTCTAGCCACGCTTCCAAATACGCCGGTTTGTAAGAAAATTATCATTTCTTTGGGTTTTGGGGCGTGCTAAGGCATAAGGTTGTACTTGAATAGGGGTTAACCATGTAACGAGGGATTAGGGAGAAATAACTATGTGGTCAATGGAAAGGTGAGACGATTGCTGGCACTACAATAAGAAGCATACACCACGCATGCTTTTCGTGTTCGAGACGTGCAAACGGAAACCCAAAAGGTGTAGACTTACTAGAATGCTTCAAGAATCTAGGTGATCAGTCGTATGAGGGAACAAGTCTCACTACTTAAGTCGAGAAAAGAAATACGCAAAAAAAGGATGCGAATGACGTCGTCGTTCTTTCTAATATTTCACGATATAGGGGTGGCTTCCCTTCGTCGGTTCGTTCTCGTAACTTCTCTGTGTGCTTCGTAGCAGGCCTTCCCTGGGCAGGCCTATCGAGTGAACGTCCCTCGCGTCGAGTGGCAGTCCAGGGATGATATCAGGAAATACGTGGACGAGTGCTTGGAATAAATGGGTTCCCTGCCCATAGTGTATTGTGGTTTCGAACCTGGTTTAGGAGGACTCGCTCCTGTTTAACACGTAACACGCTAGCCTAGCCTTCGTATGATCCACTGTGTTAAATACTAAATATACGCACATATATGCTAATTATATACATACACACATGCGTATTCACACACATAAGTTATGCACAAGTAAAAGTTCGTTAGTCTACCATTACCAGGTGAGCATCTGAAGTTGACGAACCTTACAATCCGGAGTGTGGTGTCGTTGTGGTTCACACTAAAGAACGGTTATAGTCTGGTTTCCATATAAAAATATTTTTATTTCCCAAGCCAAAAATATTTTATATTTAAAACCTAGTTCGCTATAACCAATGGCTCTGATACCAATCTGTCACACCCCCAAAATCCACATGCGGAGTACCACCGCTTGGAGGCGTGACCGACCAGGATCTTAGCCACTAATTATTTTGAACGGATTAGTTATTGTTATGAACATTAGCATAATTAGTGACCTAATTTAAATTTTTCAAAACATAGTTTAAGTTCACAGCGGAAGGGAAAAGAATACATATCATAATTTAAACCCGCAAGTTGTTCATACGAAACTTACGAACCACGCACTCCATCCGATTGCAACGTCCGTCCAGAGCTGTATCGAGCAACCTGCAAAGCATGCAGTAGAGTGTCAACATAACGTTGGCGAGTTCACGTGTTTGTAGTTTTCCAGTTTTTAATTCCAAAAACTTGTTTTAACCAGTTAATTTATCCGTTTATACATGCGATGGGGAGCTACCCCATAAGTAAGCGACTAAACTGTTTTTACAATACCGAATACTATTCATCCGTACGTTTCCGTAGAGTGCCCCGTTTGTCAATGTTCTATCATCATTGACGGTTGCCAGAGTACATTAGTTCACGACCGATCCCATACCTTGGCACGGTGTGAGGTTGGTGAGACCTAAATAGCGCTATCAACTAATAACCCGTTCGCCTGGCCCCGGCGACTAATCGGTATTAAGAAGTGAGGACTTGAGTGATAGAGTTTTGTTTAGTGTTGCTTGTTGCATCCAGTATAAACAGTAATTAACTAAAAGTTCCCAGTAACAAGGGAAGTAAGTAAGTTTGTTCCCAGTAACCAGGGAAGAAAAGTAAGTTTGTATCCCTTATAAGGGGATAGCGTTGTTACCCGTATCCCACACAAGGAGATAGAAATACCGTATCTCGCACAAGGAGATAGTAAGCAATCCCAAACCAGGAAAAGTGTTTTGTTCCGTTTCCCAATCCACCGGGAACGCATGCTTTAAGTAAAAAGTAGTGAACTCACCTTTGCTTTGCTCGGTAATTAATTTACTCGTGTTACGTTGGTCAACCATACCCTATTATGGTTATTAAATATTTATTAGGTTCGTATGCAAGTAATGTCACGTATAACTACACGTATCTAACACATAGCACGTAAGTCATACTAGCATATACGTTATTGGGCCTATCCTAGCATGCAAACAGTTAAACAGTAACAGTTAAACATTAATAGTAACACGTAGTTCAAAACATCAGTTTGTGCGGCCCAATAACTAAGCAGAGTAGTCCAGTCGAAACCGGGTGGTCTCGAATCGAGAACAAGAGGTCTCGAGTCGCAACCATGAAGTTCCGAGTCGCAACCAGACGGTCTCGAGTTGTCATGTTTTGGTTGCGAGTCGCAACCGGGCGGTCTCGAGTTATCATGTTTTGGTTGCGAGTCGCAACCGGGCGTTTCGAGTCGCAACCGGAGGTTTCGGCTTGTCATGGTCTGGTTTCGAGTCGTAACCGGATGTTTCGACTTGTCATGTTTCGGTTGCGAGTCGCAACCTTGGATACGTGCACAAGAATCCTTCTAGAACCTCTGATGTACTAACCAATGAGATTGCCATTTCATGTAATTATGTACTATCCAATAGAATTTCTTAACATGTTTCATTATGTCGCACAATCATTAAAACAGATCAAACCATCATATTTCAAATATTTCTGTCATTCAATAATTTTTAAATCAATCATTCACAATAACAATTCTCATTACCCATGACATCTTGCAGACTAACAGTTGATACACCATTACATATACATATAAAATCAAGGTTCACATAGTCATAAATATCACCACACAACAACTTCTATTACTGTTTTACTCTCACAATATCAACATCCATTTTTATACATACAATCATTATTATCATGGTCAAATCCCAAACAATTAACACATACCAATATTCAATCAGATCAATAGTAGACTCACACATAAATATAAGCACAACATATGCATATAATTTCATTTCTTAAACAACAGTTACACAGAATCCATAAACAAGCCACATACCACATCGTCATCATCAGTCTAAATTTTTAACATTATGAACATCTAAGCAACCTAACATGTTACACTCAAACAGTTCAACAAGGGCTCAAATTAAGCATCAACATCCAATCACCAAATAATAACAATCACCTATTATCATGTGCACAATCCATGAATCGGATAAACTGCCAAATCATTTAACAAAAACACAAGCACAACAGTGGTATGAACTGACCGAAGATTGAAGGACGGTGGCTGTGCGGACCGAAACCGGACCAGACGAGACAAGACCCGAGAAGAACCCGAGGTTGCTGCCACTGCTCCTCTCCGACACGGACTCGAACAGAATATGACCCGAGCCACCAACTTAGGTCCGAGCGGTGAGATTCGTCGGACCATCTTCCTCTTCGATCAACCGTATGGCTTGAGCCGGTTCGTCATCAAAATAGAGGATCAGGGGAGAGAGAACGAGAGGGGTGTGTGTGACTGTGCGGCCGCCGGAGATGCGCTCCGGTCACCGGTTCAGCAGAGAAGGAGGGGGAAGGTGAAGGTGAGTGGGTTGCGTGTGGGAGGGAGGAAGGAGGAGGGTGTCGTTAAGGATGTGTGGCCAGAGCTGGTTCGCCGGAAAATGAGACGCCGGAATACACTCCGGTCTTCGGAGGTTGCTGGATCGGTAGAGAAGGGGCAGGGGGTAAGGGTGGTGCGGCCGGTGTGGGGGTCTTAGGGTTTTTGCAAGAAAAATGAAGGAGGTGGGGTTTTAAGCTTATTTAAAGGGTAGGGTTTAGGTTAGTTGGGTTGGGCCTAGCCCAAGTGCGTGAATTTGTCAAACGATTAGGCTCCTCGTTCAACGGACTGGCCCGGTCTTGTTAACTCATACGTAAATACTTAGGATCTTTCGTCATGGATTATTATTTGCAAACATCATAATAGTAATAACAAATATAATACTAATAATAATAATAATAATGGCAATAATAATAGTAATTATTATGCGCACGTTTTTACCAAAATGCCCTTCTCTTGACAACGGGAGTACGGGTTGTCACATTCTCCCCATGTTACAAGAATTTCGTCCTCGAAATTTAAGCTAAGTCACACGATTCGCTCTAATTATAGACTCGCTGATGACTCAGTGTCGTACGTACATACACGTAGCTCGCAAAAATCCACAAAATAAACATGTAAGCCACATAGCACATAAGGTCACATCGCGTAGGAGGTCAAGTAGCATAAGGTTCCAAGAGTTTGCACGTATTTCACATAGTATAGAACTTCACCAATTTAATTATATCATCCAAGAACGTACGGGAGAACCCGAAGTGTCACAAATATGGTCAAACTCAGTCAACCTGGTCAGCCGGTCGAAACCAGTCAACGCACGACGCGGTAAAGTTTATGCATAGCAAGCTAGTTCACGTTAGTTTATCTTTTAGTTAGTTTACGCGAACGAGCTCGACCCGATTCGACTAAATACTAGCTTACGTTTTGGTTATATTTAACGAGAAATTTTTTATACATAGTGTTTATTGGTTGAATTATTGCTGAATTTTGACAAAATACGACGACTTTTATTGTCGAGGTTATCCCAAAAACAGAGGAAACTCTGTCCGATTTTCGCTAAAAACCCGAGTTATAAAACGTGTTTAATTCTTTACGAAACTTATCGAAGTCTAAGTTTCTTATAAAATAAATATAAAAGTATGTTTATTTTAGTGACGTTTTATAACTTATAAACTAAAATTATAACATTTCGACAATACGCGAGTTACAACTTAACGAAACCCGACACCTATCTAGATAAATATAATTATCTATATTTATTCAAACATTGATATTTCCGAACGCTATTATAAAATAAATATAAATGTTTATATTTATTTCAAACGACGGAATTCGGAATTTGAATTTCAAAGGTTTAAGCATTCGAAAATTTTATGAAATAAATATAATTGTTATACTTATTTCAATCGTCTAGAATCCGATTATAATTGTAACACGAATACAGTCGTATATGTTCATTTCAGGAGTACAGATTTCATATTTATATATATATATATATATATATATATATACATTTTATCTGTTTACGCCTACTACTCGCGACGACTAACATGACTTCGTATCAATATTTTTGATTGTAAACATAAACGTATATATATATTCTAAAACACTCAAAAACTAAGTCGATCTCGAGACTTAGTTTTATCCCGAATATAAACGGGATCAAATAACCATCGATTGGTTATTCTAAGTCAAGATAACACTACCCTAGAATCGTTTAGTTAACGATTCGGTAGAGCTCGGACACGTAGTTTAGCTACGTTTAATTAGAAACTTATAATTATTCCTTGATTAGGAATGCGTTAGTTGCACGCTAGCGAGTTCACGTTCTTGGAACGGCACTATGGAAACACACTAAGCTAGCTTTGTACAGGAATATCAAGGTGAGTTCATAACCCCCACTTTTTACTGTTTTACATTTTTATAAATGTTTTCGGGGGTGGAAAGACATGCAAGTTTTGCAAAAACACAATGCTTCGAGAAACAAAAATCATATGTTTATAAACCATTTCGCAACAGGATTTCAACGAACTCAAATGGTTTTCGAAAAGGTTTAAGCTAAACTTACCGGTTCTTACAACAATACAAGGTTTTCGAAACATGCATGAGTTTAATGACGTGGACAAAGTCCCAATGTCACTAGGGCTGGATAGTCCACTAGCGTACGAAAAACAAGACAACCCAGTGAGTTCATGTCCCTCCTTTCACTGTTTTCAATGTTTTGTTTTCAAAAACATCGAGGGGAAATGCATGTTAAACTATTGGTATGTTAATTACGGAGTAGGAGGCATGATCAATGTGCATAAGTAGGGAATTCACATTAATAACCATTAATCACGTAGTGACCAAGGTGCAAAAGGTGTAGATCTATTGGGCTTGAGGCACGCCCCACTCCTAGTTGTTAACCGTGGAGTGCTTTTGTTGATCCCAATGCGAACTAAGTGTCCTCGGTTTGGTTATTCTGCTTATGGCGCATTATGTCAGGGGGCTAGCTACCCACTGATAGATCTTTAAACAGACTCCATGATTTTAAATCAGAACATACCAGGATTACAAGATACCAGAAAACATTTCAATACCGGTTTACAAGGATAACAAGAATCATTTCAATACCAGTTTACAGATACGACAGAAAACATATCATTACTGGTTTACGAACTCAACAGTTACATATATCGGTATATATACATAGCATAAAACATTTCGTTACCGATATACAAAGACGACATTTCAAATGCTTTGAGATATTAAGATCTCATAAACCGGTTTTTCAAATGCAAGATTTCAAGTATTTTAAAACGCATTTGATACAAAACAAACTATGAACTCGCTCAACATTATGTTGACTTTTTCGCATGTTCTTTCTCAGGTTGCATTTTCAAAGCTATGGAACGGTTGGAATAGGAGGACCCACGGGATTTCGAGTACTTAGCGGGCGTTCAATTTCTAAAAGTCTTAGCTCAAATACTTCCGCTGTGCAATGAAGATACCAGTCCAGTCACGCCAGCTCTGATATTTCGGGGTGTGACAGATTGGTATCAGAGCTATAGGTTTCAGCGAATTAGGTTTCTGTAGAGATACCTAGGCTTTAACCTCACTATCCTCTGGGGACTTAAATATCAAGAATTGAACGCATACAGAACGCCTAAGACTCGAATATGGGTTCCAACCGTTGCCAAGAACAATGAGTCAATTATTTTGATTTTAAACATGCACAAGAGCTGCGTTTGATATACGGTACACGAAATGATTACATACACTAAGCAAAACCTTGAGAATTTTGATAACATGCATTTAGGACCTTTGAAAAACTTATGTCGAAACTCATTAAAGGTCCTCACTTAGAAACTGCGACCATTAACTCGGGAAAATGCCATATCATTATGTCGTCTATGCTATCTTACTTACCTACCGAGCAGGTAACCTACGCGGAACGAAACACTAGTGCACGAGAATACATGAAACTCAAACTATACGTCAACGGATGTCGGAGCACATCACATTCTACGCGGAACGAAATGCTAGTGCATAAGTATACATGGAACTTAAACTATACGTCAGCGGACGTCAAAGTATATCACACACGACTTTCGAGACAAGGCCTTGGGAAAACATGGTTGGGCACGATAACAACGATGCTAATCCCGGTAGCGGGAGAACTACGGACCTCAATGCGGTACTTTGCCACGTGATCCTGCAAATGACACGAGTCACGCTAAGGTACGTTAAAACAAGAGTTCACAACAGTCGATACTTAGTCTGAAGAGACTTACAATGGTTGGCACTGCAAAAGAAATCACACGTCTTCGCATTTCCCCTATTTCATTTATGGCAAATACGCTATGTTCGACATTCCATGGTAATGTCACCTAACAACTAGTCCTCACACGAAATTCCAGGTAAAGTCCTTAGATTTCTTTATTGAAATTCTGATTTTTGCATATAGTGAGTAGATTTTTGCATCTGTACTCCACCTAAGGGTCATTGCATCGCGAATTTTTTTTTATTTCATGATAGCGAACACTCATTTGTTTCATTTATTGACAAATTCACACGTTACGCATGCGTTGTTTGTTACGCATGTGGCTTCACTCGAAATTGTTGCTTTATCAACGTTCAATATTGTTTCGCTATGTCGATTATTGCATTGTGATTGGATGAATTCATTGTTGCAGAGCGTTGACTCCTTGATATCGAGTCAACGAAACTTGTTGAAACTCTTCTTCCTTTTCGAGCTACATACATGGTTTTTCGTTGTGGCCATGTCGAAACCTTCGTATTGATACATGAATTCATTGTTGGATTATGTTTCAACCAAGTTCAATTGATTGAACTTACTCGTAATATATATTCGATTCAAGGTTCCATATGATGGATTGGGGCCATCATATTCAACTTAATCCTAACAAGCACTTCATTTGTTTTGAACTATACCATGCTTGTTATGTCTTTGACTTTATTGAATCGTTTCTTTGATCACGATCACCTTGTGGTGGCGTTTTTCACAAGTTTGAAGCTTGCGCTAATTTCGTTGCTCGCCTCATGTACGGATTTAATTATTTATTTATTTGATTATTGATATTAAATCCGCTTTGTTGATTATCACATTAAAGCAATCTTAACACAATCGTGTGTTAAGATAATGGTACACAAATTTATGTCATATTTCGGTGTACCACTTAACGGTTCTTTCAGCATCGATCAAACATTTTGTGATATGTATTGCTTGTCATTTTTGCTCGAAAACATTGTTTATTTGTTTCATTTTCAATCGAAAATCCTATGAGATTTGTTTGAAACAAACATCCAGATTTACTTGTTGAACCTTTCATCTGATTCAAAACACGGTGATACTTGTTCGTTCACCACTATTATTGAATTGTTTCAATCACTACTACACCTTGTGGTGTCGGAAGGAGCTTGTAGCTTGGGCTAATCATGATCAAACGTTTCATGCAAAACACGGTGATGCTTGTTCGGTCACCGCTATTGTTGAATTATTTCATTCACCACGACACCTTGTGGCATCGGTATAAACTTGTAGCTTGTGCTAATCGTGATCGATTGTTTCATGCAAAACCACGTATGCTTTTCGTTTGATTAATCATTTAACTGGCCTTAATGCAATTATGTATTAAGGCGATGATACACCAGGTTCGGTTGTATTTCATTTCGGTGTATCCTTGCAACTCAATAATGTCAACACGTTAATTTTATTCATTTAATGGTTCGATAGTTGACAAATCATTTTTATGATTATATTTATTTGAGCTTGTTAAACTCGAGTTTCAATCATACAACAACCAACGCAACATTCCGTTGGTAGTAAATTCGGTTGTTTCAAAAATTGATTTGCAGTTGTGAACGTTCATTTGGAATTCCATTGGTTGAATTTCCTCTTTTGTTGAACACAGTAAACTTAGTCACATTGGTAATAGTATCCCAACATTTCGTTCACTTGACATCGATTTCTTGAACAAACTCAGCTGAACTGTTGGATTCTTATTGATGCAAAATGTCTTTACACTCACGTAATTCGAATGAGTATTGATTCGATTATGCGGTCATTCACTTGAGTATTATTCGGACTTACCTGCGAACAACACAACTCTGAGGAGATAACATAGTCTAAATTTCGAGGACGAAATTTCTGTAACAGGGGGAGAATGTGACAACCGGCGATTTACGGCTCTTAATTACGTGATTAACAGGTGATTAACGCCGACAAATACGAATTTTCTACAAGTATTTTATACTTATAAATTTAGTTTTTCGAATTTTTCGTGCTTTCAAAACATTACAAACGCATGACAATCGAAAAACGCGACTTTGACCGTGATTGGCGAACGAACGCGCAAACGCGATTACCGACACTAAATTAAGACTTTTGATTTTGTAACAATAATTTACGTCATTTTTTTTTAGAAAAACGGGTCTTGAAAACTGGATCATAGGAACCAAACGGGCCACTTAAAACACGGGGACCGGGCTTGTGGGCCTTGGGCCCAAGCCTAAGCCCATTAGGGAAAACCTACCTATTTAAGAGAAGTGTTACCCTAGTTGCCTCATTTGGTTTCAGCCGACACCAAGCTTTCCCTCTCACTTTGAGCTGCACTTTATCCAAATCAAACATACACACAACTCATGAATGTCCATCTTCTCCAAAGCAAAGCCCTAAACAACAAACTCACCCTCCCTCACCCGACATTGCAGCAACCGGAGCCGGGTATGGCGGTGCTCCGGCGTCCCCTTCTTCTCCGGGGATCGCACATCAGGCCACAACCCCTCCCCCTTTCTTCGATCTACATACGGAGCACCACCACCACCGTCCGGTGGTGGTGCAGCGGTGCGACACAAAGAGACAGAGAGAGAGCAGACGGAGAGAGAGGCGATGTGATTGGCGGCAACGGCACTGGAGGCGTCTGCGGTGGTCTCGCCAGTGACGTTATGCTCCGGAGAAGATGATGGTGGTGGCAGCGGTTTGTTTCTCCCAGACAACTTTACGGTAAACCCCGTCCCCCGTTCTTTATTTCTCTTCGCCTCCTGTTCGGTTTTGATGACCGATAATGATGTTGCTGAATTTTGTTGAAGATGTTGAATGATGGCTGAGATTGATAAAGGTGAGGATACATATCAGATTCAGGTCACGTTTTAGTTCGGTTCTGGTCAGTTTTGCTCTCGGTCAAAACAGGTCAACGAGCAGTTTCGGTTCACGCGATTCATATTTGGTTCCGGGTCAACCTAATCAACGCCATATCGGGTTCGGATTCGAGTCAGAACGGATCAGAAAGTCAACTCGGTCAACTCAGCGAGTCAACCCAGTCAACCCACTCGACTCGGTCAATGAGTTAAAGCAGTCAACAGAATGGTTCAGGTTCCGATTTCGCTTTCGAGTCTCGGTCAAAGGCAGTCAACTCAGTCGAATATGGTCAAACTCAGTCAACCTGGTCAGCCGGTCGAAACCAGTCAACGCACGACGCGGTAAAGTTTATGCATAGCAAGCTAGTTCACGTTAGTTTATCTTTTAGTTAGTTTACGCGAACGAGCTCGACCCGATTCGACTAAATACTAGCTTACGTTTTGGTTATATTTAACGAGAAATTTTTTTATACATAGTGTTTATTGGTTGAATTATTGCTGAATTTTGACAAAATACGACGACTTTTATTGTCGAGGTTATCCCAAAAACAGAGGAAACTCTGTCCGATTTTCGCTAAAAACCCGAGTTATAAAACGTGTTTAATTCTTTACGAAACTTATCGAAGTCTAAGTTTCTTATAAAATAAATATAAAAGTATGTTTATTTTAGTGACGTTTTATAACTTATAAACTAAAATTATAACATTTCGACAATACGCGAGTTACAACTTAACGAAACCCGACACCTATCTAGATAAATATAATTATCTATATTTATTCAAACATTGATATTTCCGAACGCTATTATAAAATAAATATAAATGTTTATATTTATTTCAAATGACGGAATTCGGAATTTGAATTTCAAAGGTTTAAGCATTCGAAAATTTTATGAAATAAATATAATTGTTATACTTATTTCAATCGTCTAGAATCCGATTATAATTGTAACACGAATACAGTCGTATATGTTCATTTCAGGAGTACAGATTTCATATTTATATATATATATATATATACATTTTATCTGTTTACGCCTACTACTCGCGACGACTAACATGACTTCGTATCAATATTTTTGATTGTAAACATAAACGTATATATATATTCTAAAACACTCAAAAACTAAGTCGATCTCGAGACTTAGTTTTATCCCGAATATAAACGGGATCAAATAACCATCGATTGGTTATTCTAAGTCAAGATAACACTACCCTAGAATCGTTTAGTTAACGATTCGGTAGAGCTCGGACACGTAGTTTAGCTACGTTTAATTAGAAACTTATAATTATTCCTTGATTAGGAATGCGTTAGTTGCACGCTAGCGAGTTCACGTTCTTGGAACGGCACTATGGAAACACACTAAGCTAGCTTTGTACAGGAATATCAAGGTGAGTTCATAACCCCCACTTTTTACTGTTTTACATTTTTATAAATGTTTTCGGGGGTGGAAAGACATGCAAGTTTTGCAAAAACACAATGCTTCGAGAAACAAAAATCATATGTTTATAAACCATTTCGCAACAGGATTTCAACGAACTCAAATGGTTTTCGAAAAGGTTTAAGCTAAACTTACCGGTTCTTACAACAATACAAGGTTTTCGAAACATGCATGAGTTTAATGACGTGGACAAAGTCCCAATGTCACTAGGGCTGGATAGTCCACTAGCGTACGAAAAACAAGACAACCCAGTGAGTTCATGTCCCTCCTTTCACTGTTTTCAATGTTTTGTTTTCAAAAACATCGAGGGGAAATGCATGTTAAACTATTGGTATGTTAATTACGGAGTAGGAGGCATGATCAATGTGCATAAGTAGGGAATTCACATTAATAACCATTAATCACGTAGTGACCAAGGTGCAAAAGGTGTAGATCTATTGGGCTTGAGGCACGCCCCACTCCTAGTTGTTAACCGTGGAGTGCTTTTGTTGATCCCAATGCGAACTAAGTGTCCTCGGTTTGGTTATTCTGCTTATGGCGCATTATGTCAGGGGGCTAGCTACCCACTGATAGATCTTTAAACAGACTCCATGATTTTAAATCAGAACATACCAGGATTACAAGATACCAGAAAACATTTCAATACCGGTTTACAAGGATAACAAGAATCATTTCAATACCAGTTTACAGATACGACAGAAAACATATCATTACTGGTTTACGAACTCAACAGTTACATATATCGGTATATATACATAGCATAAAACATTTCGTTACCGATATACAAAGACGACATTTCAAATGCTTTGAGATATTAAGATCTCATAAACCGGTTTTTCAAATGCAAGATTTCAAGTATTTTAAAACGCATTTGATACAAAACAAACTATGAACTCGCTCAACATTATGTTGACTTTTTCGCATGTTCTTTCTCAGGTTGCATTTTCAAAGCTATGGAACGGTTGGAATAGGAGGACCCACGGGATTTCGAGTACTTAGCGGGCGTTCAATTTCTAAAAGTCTTAGCTCAAATACTTCCGCTGTGCAATGAAGATACCAGTCCAGTCACGCCAGCTCTGATATTTCGGGGTGTGACAGAGCATCTACTTGAGTTTTGCACTTGAAAATCCCTCTTGATCAACCACATGGTGGCCGAAAATTAGAGACACTTTTACTAGTTCTCAACTTGAAAAATGATCTCCTCAATTTGCACACTCTTGGCCAATTTTTAGAGCATCATATTTTAGTCTTCTTCAACTTCATTTTGTCATAAAATTCTTATAAACATGAGAGAGATGATAGCCACCCACATGCCCAATCAAAGAGCTTCTAACACATGCAAAATGCATGTATTCCTATTGGACCAAAATTGTTTGGGAAGACCACCCAATCATATTCCATCTAACTTGTAAGATTTGCATGTAATGTGATTGGACCAACAATTTTTGGGAAGACCCCATGGGGGGTGGCGGCCTAGCTTTTATTTTATAAAAAAAATTAAAATTCTTTTATGAAATATAAGTCTTGTATATATTTTATAACATTAATAAAATATAACATATCATATGTTATAAGACTTATGCTATTTTTATTATGTTATTTAACCAATTAAATAACAAAATAAAATACTCTCTCAAAACAAATTATCCATATAATTTATTAGTTTGTCAAGTGCAATTATTTAGAAAACCAATTTCTAAATATTCTAAGTGTTAATATTTATTTGTTTGATCATATCATAAATAAATATTGTAAGTGTTTGTCTAGCTTGTATTTGGGTATGACTCGACTTGGATCATAACGTACTAGCCACATCAATTTAATATGTGTCTTGGGCATACAGAGTCCAACAGTCCATAGTTACCATTTCCCACTTCCAAGTTGGGAGTTCTGGTTGTTGCAGTAAACCTGACGGCTTTTGATGCTCGGCTTTAACCTGTGAGCACGTCAGACATTTAGTTACATGTGTGGCTATGTATTTCTTCAAATCCATCCACCAGTAGTTTGCCTTCAAATCTTGATACATTTTATCACTTCCCGGGTGAACTGAATACTTGGAATTATGAGCCTCTTGGAGGATTACATCTCTAAGTCCTCCACAAATTGCAACCCAGATTCGACCATTCAATCTGAGGATTCCAGCGTTCCTAGGTGACAACTGATTAGCAGTTGCACCTATTTTTTCTTCGGGAAAGTTATCTTCCATTATGGCTTCTTTCTGTGCTGACAACAATTTCTCGTTTAAACTGTTCTTTAGTTCAATGCTTTTAGCATTGATTCTTATGGGTTTAACCCTTTCCTTCCTGCTTAATGCATCAGCGACCATATTCGCTTTACCAGGATGGTAGCGAATTTCACAATCATAATCGTTTAATGTTTCCATCCAACGACGTTGCCTCATGTTGAGATCTTTCTGGTTAAACAAGTGTTGGGGGCTTTTGTGATCAGAGTATATCACACACTTGGTTCCATACAGGTAATGCCTCCATAGTTTGAGTGCAAATACAATGGCACCCAATTCCAAGTCATGGGTGGTGTAATTCTTTTCATGCACCTTTAATTGTCGTGATGCATATGCAATCACCTTGCCTCTTTGTTTAAGCACACAACCCATACCAGTGTGCGATGCATCACAATACATAACGAACTCTTCTATCCCTTCAGGTAACGTCAATACCAGAGCATTGCTCAATTTCTGCTTGAGAGTATCGAAAGATTCTTGTTGTTTGGGACCCCAATCAAAATTCACATTCTTACGAGTTAAAGAAGTTAAAGGTGTAGCTATCCTTGAAAAGTTTTCGGTAAAACGTCTGTAGTAACCTGCCAAACCTAAGAAGCTGCGAATTTCTGTAGGTGTCTTGGGTGCTTCCCAATTCATAATTGCTTCTATTTTAGCGGGATCCACCTGGATACCACGCTCGCTTACCACGTGTCCAAGGAATTGGACT
The DNA here is from genome assembly GCA_030545235.1 of Helianthus tuberosus. Classification (NCBI taxonomy): domain Eukaryota; kingdom Viridiplantae; phylum Streptophyta; class Magnoliopsida; order Asterales; family Asteraceae; genus Helianthus; species Helianthus tuberosus. Next base: position 155,126,838 of record CM060393.1, read on the forward strand.
TCTCGAAGCCAGAATTCACATTTGGAGAATTTCGCGTAAAGTTTCTCCTGTTGTAGAAGTTTAAGGATGCATCGAAGAAGTTTCTAGTGATCACCTTGAATTTTGGAATAAATAAGTATGTCATCAATAAAAACAATGACAAACTTGTCCAGATACAGCTTGCAGACTTGATTCATGAGATCCATGAATGTTGCAGGCGCGTTAGTGAGCCGGAAAGGCATCACTAAGAACTCGTAGTGGCCATATCTTGTTCTGAACATGGTCTTGTTAGGATCGGAGGCTCTCATGATTATGTTTGTTTGTATGTTTTAAACAATTTGTGAATATGAAAACATGTAAAGTGCAGCGGAAATGAAAACAAACTTTGTAAACACGATCAAAGGAGAAAATAGTTTGATAAACAATTGCTTCTCATAGAGTCAAAGGATTTACAAATCAAAGCAAAAGATTACAGATATGCTTACAAACTAAACTCCCCCTCAGCCTGATGCCCCAAGGTTGGTTGCACACAAGATGAAAGGATTAGACATGAGGAGAAGAACCCGCTCAGTCAATCAAATGTAACATTACAGGGTACTGTTACATTTATAGGCAAACCAAACCACTGAGGTATCTCAGCTGACGTCACCATGAAAGCGATGTCTAACAGCCTAACAACCTGTATCTACTGTCCTTACACAAACACTGCTAACCTAACCACTGACTATACATAAAACAAACAATTCACCAAACAGCTGCTCTCCCTTTATGTCAGTGCTTTACTCAAGGTTGATCAGTCCTTGACTGGGCAGTGCTTTATCATCAGTAGATAGGACCAGCAGTGTTGGATACTTCAGGGTTTTGATCAGCAGTTGAAGGACCAGCAGTAGTTGTATCTGAACAGTGGATAAAGACCATCAGTTGTTATAAATCACTTTCAAGGGGAGAGCAAAGTGTAAACTGCTGCTTATTGTGAATCCTCTGTTGTGACCTGGTTTTGGCGTTACATTATCTGTTCCTCTGGTAGGGTTCAATCCCAACAATCTCCCCCTGGAACAGATAATGCCAAAACCCTTCATTATTCAGGACCTTTATTACTCATCAAAAGTGCCTTAGCTTGTTCTTTGAATTCAGCTTCAAATTCCTTTGCACTCTGGTCATCCTCATCCCTACACAATGAAAGTTCAAGGAGATCCTGCAAATCTTCAACACTAAGGCCTAGTGCTTCTTTCCTTGATATGTACTTCACTTCGCCATTGGCTCTGACCAGGGTCAATACGTGAGTCTTTTGATCAGACATCCACTTTAGTATTTTTAAGCCAAGTGGGTTTCTTGGGAGAGACTTATTTGCAGATGAGTTGAGGGATGATGGCCTTGAAAACACCTGCAGACTTTCAGACATTCTTTTGAAAGCTTCTTCAATGACTTTGTCTGCTGCAGCTATATCTTCTGCAGTTTCTTGTTCAATAAGTTCTTGTCTTTCAACTTCTGTCTTGTCTTTTGCAGTGTTTGGAGACGCAGGTTTGTTTAATACCTTCTTAAAAAGGTTTTGAAGCTTTGATGAGCTGTCTTCATTCAGACCCATTTTTAAGATGGCGCCCTTGAGATACTCTGCTTCTTTTTCTATTACCTCTTCTTCAGTCAGCTGTTTGCCTTCAACTTGGTTTGACACAAGAGTAGAACTGTCTGCTGATTTTAACATTGTCATGAGGTTTTCAATTTTCTGTTCAAGCTTCATCATATGTTCTCGCTTCTTTGAGGTGCTTGAAACAGTTATCTTTCTTTTCTTTAGCCTTTCATAGGCTTCATCGGTCTGTTGTTTTGACCATTTTGATATGGCTTCAGCAGTATCCATTTTCGCATCCACCAGCTCCTTTTTCTTTCTTTTATACTCAGCAGTTAGGTCAGCAATGAGCTTTTTGTATTTTCTCCAGTTTGGAGCATTCTTCTTCTTTGTAGGATCATTCTTGATTTTCTCAATCCTTTCTGCTTCATGCTTTAGAGCGACTATTGGCCATTCCTTGAACTGTTGTTCTTCAGCAGGATAGAATTTCTCTTTCATGATGTAGGCTAGATATTGTTTTCTTAACTTTTTCTTTTGTTCAGCCTTTTCTTTGTTTAGGTCTTGTGCAAATTCTTCTATCTGCTTTACTTTTGTGAAGTAGAACTCCAGTCTTTTAGCAATGCCATCTTCGCTTAAACGGTCACGTTCACTTTCAAATTTAGCTCTTAGTTTAGCTTGCCTTGCCTTGATTTTGAGGTAGTCATCCATATCATCTGGTGGCATGTAGCCTATGAGTGAGGAGAATCTTCTTTTTGAAGGATCTTCTTCTGTATAGAATTGCCTCATCTCATTTTTGATAGCTTCAAGTTCCAGTGGATGTTGTGCAGCATTAGGATCATGTATACCCTCATCGGCAGGGATTGGCTTTCTTTTTCTGTTGAAGAGCTTTGGTTGTGATGTAGAAAGGGTGAGAGCAGTGGTGGATGACTGACTAACAGCTGTTGAAACAACTGCTGTCTCAACATCTGTTGTCATTACAACTGCTGATATGTCAGCAGTTGTCTTCTGCTTTTGAGCAGGGGATGGAAGTGGTGAGGTAATTTTTGATGGTGGTGGTAATCAACATCTGATATGAGATTCCTTCTCCTTTTTAATGAAGAAGGGGCAGATGATGTTTTGGGTGAATCAGTGGTTTGAATGATGGGGAGTGTCTGACAAACAACTGTTGAAACAACTGGTGCTTCAACCGCTGCTGTCATTACAACAGATGTTGTAACATCTGTTGTCTTCTGTTTTATGACAGGAGGCAGTGGTGATGGTATGATTGTAGATGATGATGATGGAGCAGTAGTTGTAGTGGTGTGTGGTAGAGTGGTGTGTGTTGAAGATGTGTGTGTTGATGACATGGCAGCTGTTTGGCTACAGACAGCAGTTTTTGTAACTACTGTTGTATCAGCTGTTTGGCTAACAGGTTTTAAGACCTGCTTTTCTTTTTCTTTTTCTTTTTCAGGTTCAATATAGAGCCCGTCTTCTATTCCTTTCTTTCTCAACTTGATTTTCTCCCCCTTTTTGGCATTATCTGCAAGGGGTGTATCCATGAAGAGAATGGAAGAGGGAACTTTTCCACCATGGGCAGTCTCTTGTATGCTAGCCTTTATAGCTTTGATATCTGCTTGAGTGTCTTTAAACCTTGATTCCACCATGTTGGTCAGCATTTGTACTTGAATAGCATGCTTTTGATCAGCCATCTGTTGCTGTTTTTCAAGCATGGGTTGGAAAATATTCCAAAGCTCATTTGCAGCAGGTGCTTGTTGTTGAGCAGGTGCTTGAGCAGGAACAGCATTGGATTGTGCTTTCTGAGCTTTTAAAATCTCTTGCACCATCTCCTTTATTTCAGAAACTGATTCTTCTAGTTTTTCAACTCTGCCCGTCAATTCCTGATATTTTGAATCATCACCTACTTTAGTAGGATCATCTGAATCCCCACCAGCAGTGGTTATATCAATGTGTGTCTTAGGGACAGAGTCCCAAAAATCACCCATTGATGCCCCTTGTTCTTGGTACTGGGGACTTCTTTCTTCAGCATTCGATAAACCTTTGATGGTACCAGTGGTTAGATCCAACTCACTGGTGGTTACCGAAGTTGCCATGGAAGAAATTGCCTTCAAGGGAGTCTTACTTATGAAACAACTGTCCAACTGAGGATCTGTTGATCCACCAGTTGTAGTTGCTGCTCCACTTGAACTACCACCGAGAGTTACTTGTAACTCAGGGGGTGTAACCTCCTCAATTGTTGCTGGGATAGCAGGAGTAGTAGCATCAGACCCAGTCACCTGTGGGGGTATACTCTCAGTGACAGGTGATAGAGAGGAACTGGTTTGTGTCTGAGCTATAGCAGCTGCATGCAACAAGGGTAGCATGGATTGTGGTATTATTATTGGTGAGGGTATGGGGGTTGAAAGAGACATGTCCTTGGGATCAGGACTGAGGAAGATGGATCCGAGTGGATTCAGAGCTTCATATTGTGGTGTCCCTGTGCTTACAACCTGATCCTTTTGTGAGGATGCAGGAGGAGTTTTAGGCATGGGTTGAGATCTTTCTTCCAACTGCTGTGAGGAAGTAGCAACAGTGGTTTGTGGTGACTTTTGTGTTGTCACAGGCATTTCCTCTGGGATCTCATCTTCCAGAGTTGCCTTTGTTTTGGGTTTGGTGGGTTTTCTGGATGTTTTTCTTTTGGTCTTTTTGGTTATGTCAGGTGTGGGTTTCAAAGCAGTGGTTGTGCTGCTATGATCACCTGGAGCAGTGGGCTCAGCAGCTGATACCTGAGGAGCAGTTGTAACCGCTAAAATCTGCTCAGGTACCCCTGCTTTTGTTTTTATTGGTGCCAACATTCTAGAGAATGTTTCAGGTGTCAAGCTTTTTATTTGAAAATAGACACCTTGTTTAAGCAAATTTTCATTTTTCTTATCAAATTTTTGTAAAAAATAATAACTAAAAAATCGTGGAAACAACAAAAATGCTTTACTTTCAACGTTTTTCACCATGTCATTGAAAATCTCCTGGGAGTAGTTGTAGTCCTTATTATTCAAAATAGCGTAACCCAGGCATTGAATTTTTAATGGTATTTCGTTAAAAGATGTTGTTTTATTCGAAGCACACATCAGAAGTGTGTGAAATAAAAATCTGGGTGCAGATGGAAAATAACCCTTTTGTAGGGTATCTACCTTTGACTGTTCTGCATAGCCCCTCTTCAGAAAATCAGCTTTTAACTCGTTTTTGTCAAAAGAAGCTTTACCTTTTTTATCATCGAGTTTGAAGATTTCTGATAGTGATTGCGGAGTGATTTGAATCGCCGTACCCTGTATCGAGGAGTTAATGGCTACTACTTTATCATCTTGTTTTTCAAGCGTAGCATTTTTCCAGAACTCTCTCTGGGTTTGCAGATATATGGGGGCGTCTATGGTCAACAAAGTTTTGTACTTTGATGTAGATATGGTGTCGAGAATGGAATCGAAGGTATGGTTGTTTGTGGGTTTTGTGAGTAAACCCAAATAGTTGTGAGATTGTTTGTATGGTATTTCGATAGATTCTTCGGTCGTTTGAGCGACCTCATTGGAGGGTGGTGGTGATTTAGGTTTTGATTTTGATTTCGACTTTGATTTTGTCATTTTTCCGGAGAAGAATGAAGAACGTTTTTGAAGATTTTGAGAAGAAGGGTTGGAAACTGCTTTGAGAAGAGAATTTTGGAATTCAATTCGACAGTGTAAAACCCTGTTTGGGGTTTAGGGCAGGGTTTTATTTTAGAGAAAAAATGATCGCTGATGTGGCAGCGGTTATTACGATCTGAGGGCTAAAAACTGACCACGTGTCAAACACTGATGAGACGGATGAAGTATGGAGAACAGTTGTTTTAAGAGCCACTAACGTATCAAGCATCAGTGGTTACAACGGTAAAAATTGTGGGCAGTGGATGATTTTTACTATTAGTGGATAGTATATCAGTGGATAAGACACTGATTTTGAACATTAGTGCTTTTCAAGAAAATGAGGGATCAGTGGTTAACTTTCAGCAGTGGATAGTGTTTAGAGATCAGACGTTGGAACAAAACAGTGGTTAGGGTAAATGGTTCAGATCTTGAAGGGCAGGTGTTTCAGCAACAGTTTTGAAGATTTTCATTCAAGGTTTTGCCACATGTCAATGTTGAAAGACAGTGGTTTAGTACCCCAGATGATGAAAACTTTTTGCTAAGACAACTCGTTTTCGTTTAATATTCAATTAAAACATGAGTACCCCAGTAATTCAAGCACAGTTTGCAATCAATTTTTTGATGAAACTTTAGGAGCAAACCTGAGTATGACATGATCATGACATATGTACCATTTCCTTTTGACCCATTTATGAGGACACTAATACCATCAAAAATAAGGTATTACATCTTGACAGGAGCTGAAACTATTGCCAACAAAAACAAGCATAAGTTCCAAATATATTATTCCAAAAAAAATGAATAATATATCCTGGTTTTTCGAGAAAATCCTTTGAACACAACAAAAAAATGGTTAAAGGATTTTCTAAGAGTAATATCAAAAAGATCTGGTATAATTTCAATAGAGAATATAATCACATCACTCACAAGTTTTTGAAAAATGGTCAGTAGTTTGACAACAGTGGTAGGAAACTTTTGGAATACATTTTGACCACTGTTTGGTACCATTTTCTTTGTCAGTTGATTGCAAACATGAGGACACATGGATAAATTTTTGAACATTTGTCTAGTCCTCTTTGGAGTTCATTCACTGGAATCAAAACCTTTTCCTGAACAGATGAATGCACATAGTTGCTTAATGACCATTATTACCCTAAACTTTGACTCATAAGTGTTTTATGTTTATACTCTTTTCTTTTGACATCAAAAGTTTTGAGATAAACACACTTCTGAGTTTTTGTGAAATTTCTTAATGTATTTTAACATAGTTGATTTTGTCCTTTTGAGGAACTCAACCTGTTTTTCAACACATAAGATCTGAATGACTAAAGTTTCAATTCCCTCTTTATAGAAAATCAAAACACTAATGTCTTATGAATCATAGGTTTTGTTAATCTGAGGTTGATACTTTAGTACTTAATGTAAACATCACAAATATTAAAACAACAGTTGAAATCAATATTGAAAATATAGAACAATCCCATAATTTAACAGATATGTTTACAGATCTGAAAACTGTGAGTGACTTCTGCATGATATCACTTGTTGTGTGAAATTTGTGTGTCATATGACATCTTGGTTGATTTACAGAGTTTTTGATTAACCACTTAGAACATGATTTACTCGATACTCTGTTTTTCAACTAAATGCAACCAACCTTAGTATCAACGAATTTTGAGCCGAACTGTTATGTCAATTTGACTGTTAAATCGAAATTGACTGTCCAGGCTCTGATACCAATTGTTAGGATCGGAGGCTCTCATGATTATGTTTGTTTGTATGTTTTAAACAATTTGTGAATATGAAAACATGTAAAGTGCAGCGGAAATGAAAACAAACTTTGTAAACACGATCAAAGGAGAAAATAGTTTGATAAACAATTGCTTCTCATAGAGTCAAAGGATTTACAAATCAAAGCAAAAGATTACAGATATGCTTACAAACTAAACTCCCCCTCAGCCTGATGCCCCAAGGTTGGTTGCACACAAGATGAAAGGATTAGACATGAGGAGAAGAACCCGCTCAGTCAATCAAATGTAACATTAGAGGGTACTGTTACATTTATAGGCAAACCAAACCACTGAGGTATCTCAGCTGACGTCACCATGAAAGCGACGTCTAACAGCCTAACAACCTGTATCTACTGTCCTTACACAAACACTGCTAACCTAACCACTGACTATACATAAAACAAACAATTCACCAAACAGCTGCTCTCCCTTTATGTCAGTGCTTTACTCAAGGTTGATCAGTCCTTGACTGGGCAGTGCTTTATCATCAGTAGATAGGACCAGCAGTGTTGGATACTTCAGGGTTTTGATCAGCAATTGAAGGACCAGCAGTAGTTGTATCTGAACAGCGGATAAAGACCATCAGTTGTTATAAATCACCTTCAAGGGGAGAGCAAAGTGTAAACTGCTGCTTATTGTGAATCCTCTGTTGTGACCTGGTTTTGGCTTTACATTATCTATTCCTCTGGTAGGGTTCAATCCCAACAGGTCATGTATACATCTTCGGTCCTGACCTTCAATTGATGATAACCCGACCTTAGGTTGATCTTTGAGAAGAAACTTGCCCCTTGTAGTTGATCGAACAGATCGTCGATCCTGGGCAACGGATAGCGGTTCTTGATTGTTACCTTGTTTAGCTCACGATAATCAATGCATATACGCATTTACCATCCTTCTTCTTTACAAATAAAATGGGCGCTCCCCAAGGGGACAAGCTTGGTTGAATAAAACCTTTCTCCAATAGATCATCTAACTGGGTTCTTAATTCCTTCATTTCGGTCGGTGCTAAACGATAAGGAGCTCGTGCGACTGGTGCTGCTCCTGGTATAATATCAATTCTGAATTCCACTTGTCTGCCGGGAGGTAAACCAAGTAGTACTTCAGGAAAAACATCTGAGTATTCTGAAATAACAGGATTATCTTCTATCTTGGGCTTTGGCACATCTACTGTAACCCGTACCATGTAAATGACACAACCTTTCTTCAAACACTTAGATGCCTTAAGCATAGATACCTGATCAGGCAATCCATATTGTGTATCTCCTTGAATAGTAATTGATTCACCATAAGGGGTTTTGATAATAACTTGCTTTTTTATCACAGGCAATTTGAGCTTGGTTAAGAGATAACCAATCCATGCCTATAACTATATCAAACCCTGCCAATTTCATCGGTAACAAGGAAAACGGAAAAGAGTGATTCCTAACGGATATGAAACATCCATCTAGAATTGTCGAAGCGGTTTCTAAGGTACCATCAGCTAGTTCTACCTCATATTTAACGTCTAGAGTTTTAATAGGCAGATTCAACAGTTTACTAAATTTTTTGTATACAAAGGATTTATCTACACCAGAATCAAATAAAACTCTAGCATAAACATCATTTATGAGGAAAGTACCTGTTATAACGTTATCGTTCTGTACTGCCTCCTTGGCATTCATTTGGAAAACTCGAGCGTTTGTCTTTTTAGCCTCTTCGGGCTTCTTCGCGTTTTTCAGGCAATTAGGCTTTGTCCCTTCTCATTGCAACTATAACAGGTTGCATTCTTGAGGTCCTTGCACTCCAAAGTTTTATGGCCCTTCGTTTTGCAAATTCCACAGGGTCTCTCTCATGGATCAATAGTGCATTTCCCGTAGTGGCGTTTCTTGTAGTTCTTACATAAGGGTCTTTCACCCGAATGATTGGAGTTTTTCTTAAACTCAGAACTTTTCTTAAACTTAGAATTACCTTTCTTTTTCTTATTGGAACGTTGGGAGTTGTCATCTTCGCTCTTTCTCTTACCCTCATCTGAAGTCTTTACAGACTTAATTCTGATAATATACAAGGTCAAAGACAAAGATAGATCTACTGCTGACCGGTATGTTGCAGGCCTTGAAGCCATCACATGACCCTTCACCTCAGGAGCCAATCCACCAATTAAGCGTGCAATACGCTTTGGCTCCGGTGTAACCAAATAAGGTACCATCCGAGACATGGAGTTGAAACTGGTAACATAAGCTGGACAACATAGATTCTTCATAACCAGAGTTAAAAAGTCAGCTTTAACTTTCTCTATTTCGTGTTGCGGACAAAAAGTTTCTCTCATCAAATCAACAAATTTATCCCACGTCAGATTATAGAGTGGAATTTTTCCCGAGGCCTGTATCAGTGCCTTCCACCAAACCAGAGCTTCACCTTTAAAAGATTGAGAAACAAACTTTACAATATCCTTCTCAGCACACCCACTAATGTCAACCACTGTCTCCATTTCTTCTAGCCATTTCATACAATCTATGGCACCTTTTTCACCTGTGAAGTCTCTTGGTTTACAAGAGACAAAGTACTTATAAGAACAAGTCTTGGAACGTGGTTCCTGATCAAACACTATTTTCTTGGACGGTTGACTTTTCTGATTTGATGAATGCTGAGAATCGTCCTTCTTGGATGTATATGTTTTGGAAGGGGGTTTAGTATGAGTCATTGATTGGGTCTTGGTGCGAGCAGCACTTGAATCTCTGAACATTCTGCCAACAGCTTTAGTTACAGCATTGTCTATCATAGCTTGTAGATCAGCACCCGTTACATTTAATCTTGTGTTATCATTCCTTTCATTAGTATGACTATTAACTTCTTCTGAGTCCGCCATGGTGAAGCTTGAATGCTATACAAAAATTGACAACAACTTATTCAGTGGTCTTTTATTGAATCATCATATTTGATGATTCATTAACCATGGTAAAATAGACCATAAAGGTTAATTTGTTAATCAGATTCATTTAAACTTTTTATTATATTTATTCCCAGTTATAAAAACACTAAGAATATAACGGTGGCACCAAAAGGCCTTGTCACAAGGACAGTTTTAACTCATAGGCCATGATCTTATTGGATTGAGGCATTAAGGTTTGAACATAGTTCTTCCTTTCTTGATAGGGAGTCACAGACTACTACTGTCATTGATGTGTAGTTAAAATAGTTTGGCCTGAAGGCGAAACAATGACATCACATAGTGGATGCTTTAATATGATCATCTTATTTGATGATATCAGCCATGATTCATATGATCATATAGGCTAAAAATCTTGAAAGGATGCGAGTACTAGGAGGACTAGTGTGATTTTCTCGAACCACATTTGTCAAGAGTGCTAACATGTTCTCAGATGTTAACAAGGATTTATCATCCTAAGAAGGCTTTACCATCATGGCCATGTCTATAATGACATATAGGCTAGGTTATACCTTTAAGATTGTCTTTTGAGATTTATTGGCAGATCAATTATAAATTGAAATGATAGTTTGATATAATGTATATGCATATAATGACAAATGTAATTTAAAAAGGAAACTTCTCATAAATAGTTCTAAGAGTTACAAAAACTGCACAAAACGGGTCTTTAAATAAAATAAAATAAAATAAACCTGTCCACACAGGGACGAATACATAAAAGAAATGTCCACGCAGGGACTTAATTGAAATAGAAATTACAAAACAATAAATAAGGGTCTCTAATGATCTTTCTTCTTCTCCCCTTTAATGAAGTTTGCCAAACCCTTAAGAAACTTGTTGTGCTTTCTACCATGTTCTTCCACCCTTTGTTCCACTTCTTCCAACCTTTGTAGGATTTCTTGTGGTTGTATTTGTTGAAGTGGTGGTTGAGGTTGATGTTGCTGTTGTGGCGGTGGTGGGGGCGGGTATTGATACCCATAAGTTGGGTACACGGGTGGAAAAGGTGAGGGTTAGAAAGCGTTAAAGTTTGCTACCTCGACGTATGGGTTAACGGCAGGTGCATGATAGTTATAACCCGAGTAAGCTTGTTGCTCAAACGGGTTGTACCCAGTTGTATCTGGGTAAGCAGGGATTGGGTTTTCAAAACCCATGGGAGGTGGTGGTGGTAGAAAAGTGACCGGTGCAGTGTCGATTTCCGACATAGCATTCGAAGGCCCACCAATTTGTGGGTCTTTGTAGAGTGGAGGGTAGTTGGAGGAGGCTTGTGGGGTGCTAAAATGGAAACCCCCTCGCACGGACATCCGTGCACTTCTTCTTCGCCTCCATGGTTCTGGTGGCGGAGGCTGTTCTAGTGTTGGTGGTGGCGGTGGTGTAACCGCTTGAAAGTGCGGGTCCTCAGAGGGAGTGAACTCCCACTTGTAGGTGCTCCACTCCTTCGGCCCATAAATCGGGGCCTTTGTATGGCGATCCTGCAAAAGAGGAACCGCTTGAGATTTCTATGGGATGCGTAGGCATCCCAGAAGGTGGCATGGCAGGATCTGGATCGTCGTCTACCTCCATATCCTGATATTCGGGAAAGTGATCTTCGGGCCCCAATGGGTTATGACCCATTGGTTCATCGATTTGATTAATAGGGTTAAAACGACTCTGAAAATAAGGAGTGGGGTTTTGGAAGGAATGGTGGGAATCAGAATGTTGCAAAGAATGGTGTGAGTGATGCGAGTCCTGGGGCTCATCTTCTTGTTGTGGCCCAAAGGAGTGATGGTTAGAGGACGAAGTACTGATCGAGACGGAACGCCTCGCTGGTTCAAGGTAATTTCTCCAATCCCCATGTGGGTTGGAGTTGTATGACGCGGAGCGAGTTTATCTATGCAAAGGCCCTGCTTCGTGGCCATTCCTTCCTCTCATTGGGGCCTTGCCTCTTCCTCCTCTTCCACGAACTCTAGGCGGCATGATCAAAAAGTAAACTTGTCAAAACAAAGAACAAGCAAAATATATAAACCAATTAAGATTAAGATTAATCCTATGTCATTTGCCTAGACTCGGAAGTCAAGGAATGTGCTACTATGTCATTGAGATTAAACACAAAAGGCTAGTGTTTAATTCACTCAATGTTGGCTCTGATACCAACCTGTCACACCCCGATATTTCCACATATTACCGATGGGCCCGGAAGGGAGTATCGTGACGTAGTTGATATCATCATAGTCAAATATACACAGTTTATAGCATAGCGGAAGTCTTGGTAGTAATTACTATTACAAACCGAATGTGTAAAGTACGAATAAAAGAATATACAAACGGTTGTAAAGAAAGGATCCACAGGCGGATCTAAATATAATACAAGAAAAACATGTTCAACAGACTTAAGGCATTAAGAACTTGCAAGATTCTCTAATTAACGCCCAGAAGCTCCTAGCCAATTACGAGTAGTACCTGTCACTTAGCCTTTTGAAAATACGTCTGTTTTCACTGGTAAATACAATTAACCAACTCTTTTGAAAACATTTATGAAAATTAATTTAAATGCACAAGGCATAAATATTCTTTAATAACTTGGGACAATTATATAAAGATAATCTTGTATCAGATTTACATGTTTATCATACATTTAGGGACCGGGATAGAAGCAGGGACACGATTAACCGACACACCACTAATATAAACCCACAAGGAGTTATCCCCAATAAGTGGGTATATCAATAAGTGGGTATATCTTTTTACATACACAACTGTCAGGTGTATGCCTACACCCCGTGCTTAAGTCGTGGCCATTACAATTGAAATGAGCCGAGGATATCCAGGACACGGTCGCGTTAACCCCCAATGTTTATGTTATCAAGCAAAACTGATTAAAACGGGTTTATGTAATTCATTAACCACTATTCGATTTAATGATTTTTATACCCGACCAAGTGGTAATATATTTTTACCATATCCCAAGCCCGTATAAGGGAAAATAAGTTAAAAGTATTTACCTGAGCTTTAAAATGCGAGATTTTATTACTCAGCCGTATAATCTAATCAAATTGTTGGGATTGAACCCTACCAAAGGAACAGATGATAAAAGCCAAAACTGGATCAGATCAGTGGATTCACAGTAAGCAGTGCTTATGCAAAGACTTTCCCCTTGACAGTGGCTCTAATAATTGATAGTCTCTAAACACTGATCATCTCAACCGCTGATAGGCCAAGCACTGATGAAGATTAAAGAATTGAAGCTCTATCTACTAATGTCTCCTAAGTACTGTTGAAGATTAAAGCACTGCCCATTCAAGGACTAATCAACTTTGAAGAAAGCACTGACGCTCAACATCAGTGCTTAGACTACATCAATGGAAAGTGAAACAGTATTTTATAGAATCAGTGTTTATGTAATCAGTTGTTTGATAGTCAGTGATTGATTGTAACAGTTCTTAGAGGTTGTTAGATGTCACTTTCATGGTGACGTCAGCTTATATACTTCAGTGGTTTGATCTGTACTATAAATAGAACAGTTTTTACTGTTCTATTCAAGGAGTTTTCTCCTTCAATCCAGTCATCTTGTACGATCAACCATTGAGCTCATGCTGAGGGGGAGTTTTAGTATGTAAGCATGTATTGTAATCATTATGTTTTGCAATCATTCGACTCAATGAAAAGCATATGTTTACTGAAAACTATTTCTCTCTGATTGTGTTGTAAAGTTTGTTTCCATTTTCGCTGCATTTGGTCTTTCTTATTTTCATCCATTTCTTCATTAATCTCAAACAAGCACAATCATGATAGCCTTAGATCCTAACAATTGGTATCAGAGCAAGGACAGCCAAATTCGATCTTACAATCAATTTGACATAACAGTTCAGCTCAAAATTTATTGATACTAAGGTTGGTCGTATTTGTTGAAAAACAAAAGTAAAGGATAATCACGTTTAGAGTTGGTTATACGAAAAACTTTTGTAAAACAACCAAGATGTCATCTATCGCATAGGATTCACGTAACACTGATAATCTGATATAAACTACCGATGATTGTTAAAGTTGGTAAAATTTGATAATCTCGGATTGGATATAGTCTTTCATAGATTTATGGGTGTTCGTGATGAAAACTATGTTTAGTTCCATGATTAACTACTGCTAAGGGTTTATCTCATGTCACTAAAGACCTATGTTCAGAAAATGGCATCCATGCCTTTGGTAACATAGGAGAGATGAACAAAACCTTAGGAACAGAATCTTATATATGAACAACAATTTTGGAAAACCTTCAAAAGTTAAAAACAAAATTGTTTAAAAATAAAAACGAAAATCAGTAGTTTCAAAAATATGCATCAGATATAACCATGGATCAACTCAAAACTATGATAGTGAAATATCAGTGTTGTAAAGAGTGTGAAAATTAACCCAAATCTCTTGTGAGAAAAAGGGTGAAATCCTACAAAGGTTATATATTTGATGTTGTGAAAACCAGATCATGAGTAATGTGAAATTTGGCATAAGCATGTGTGAAAAAAAATATCCAAATCTCTCAAAACATTGCTGGAAATGATTTTGGTATTTAGTATTCTTTCCTTGAAAACCTTCCAGTATAAGTTTCAATACTTTTCTATGGAAAGGGTAAAAACGGAAAGAAGAAAAATCACAAAAACTCAAAAGTGTATTTATCTCAAAACTTTTGAAATCAAAAGAAAAGAGTATAAATCCAAAACACTTAAGAGTCCACAGGAGATCTACATACTTGGTCAAACATTTGTCATCCAACAACCATGTACAATCACTGTATCAGGGAGATCAGGTAACGAAGGTATCACCAGTTTGATTATTAATAAAGAGGATTAGGTCAAATTTTTTGAAATTCTTCATAAGGTAATAAGGTTTACAAAGAACTTTCAACACCTTCATGAACAGGCTCTTTTTACAATCATCTGACAAGGAAATGGTGTCAAATAGTGGTTATGAAATTTTGATTCAAACCACTGACCATTATCCTAAACTTGGGAATGAAGTGATTCTGACCTAATTAAGAGTTACATTAACTTTGAAAATACACCAGATCCAATTGATGTTGTTTTCAGAAAATATTTACTTATTTTTCTTATAAAGGTTTATTTAAATAAAACAGGATATGTTATTCTTCATTTTTTTTAAAGAATGATATATTTTGTACTTTTACTTGTTTTAGATAGTGAAAGTTCAAACACCTGTCAGGATGTAAAACTTCTTTATTTTTTCCTAAGGTGATACATTCCTTGATATTGGATCAAAAGGAGATGGTGTTAGAGTCTGGGTTATTTCATTCATAAACTCAAGACTAAGTCAGTAATAAAAGTTGATTGTTAACAAACTTCAAACATTTGGCCATTCATGTTTTACTATGGATTCTCAAAAGATTAAAACACAAAATGAATGGTCAAAGTAAAATGTAATAATCATCTGGGATACTCAACCACTGTCAAATCTATAGAATGTTTAAAACATGAAGTAAATGTGTGATAAAATCTTGAATGCAAAAAACCTGTGAAATCTCTGCATTAAAAATCTCTGTAAACCCTACTATTATGATTGATTCTGATAAACTTGCATTTAAAATGTGTTTGTCAAGTATTTGGTTCTGCGGGTAATTCACAATCACCATCAACAGATGTTGGATATGATATTGTGATACAAGTCAAAACCATGTCTTTCATCAGAGCAGCAGTTGTTCAAAACAGCTGTGAAAGCTCATCCACTGATGAATAAACAATGTTTGATCAAAGTTGCTTTCTAAACCTCTACCACTACCACACCCCTAGCCACTGTTGATCAAAACTCCATTAAAATGGATAAAAATAATCAGTGTGCCACACCTATCCTCAAAGCCCTCTGTCTTCATTTCAAAACAGTTGTTGGATCATTTAAAGTCACCAACAGTTGTTAGCTCAGATGAATCACATCTGCAGCCTCACCCTTTAAAATATCAATCCTTTTATACTCCTCTTCATTAATCTCAAACAAACATTAATCCTTCTACAACTCATCCATTTCACCAAACACTTGACAACATCAATGAAAAGGGATTCTTTCAAAAAGACAATCCTAAAACACTTGTTCTCTTGCTGGCATTATACCAGTTCATCCACAAGTCATGTGCTATGATACATTAAAAGACAGAAAGTTGGGTATTTGTCATGAAAGAGGGGCTTCAGTAGTTCAGTGACAACAAGCTTGAAAAACTTGTGCCACAGCCAAAGGATGAGAATCTATTTGGCAAAAAGTGGGTCCTCAAAGAACATAGAATATGCTAGGAGCATGGTTGTCAAGATTTATCATACACAAACAAGTACAGACACCAAGAGTGTGAAAGCTTACATCAGGGTGATATAAACTCCTAGGTAATAAGCTTAGTGTCTTAACTGAGCACAAGCAAGCAGATGTTTCAACAACCACTGATTGAAGAATATTATGATGCTGCTGTTGCTGAAAAGTCCAACTGTTTGAAACTTCAAAACATGTTGTTGAATTTTGGTATATTTGCTCAAAAGACTTCTTTTATGCAGGACAGTCAAGTAGCTGAAATATATCATCAAAGATTCAATATCTCATTGATTCACCATCATTCACCATCAGACATCACTTTGTGAGGGATTGCTATGAAAAAGGTTTGATTTCTCTGCATCATGTTCCAACTAAAGATCAGTTGGCAGATGTGCTAACAAAAGTATTAGACACATCCACCTTTGAAAGCTTGATCTCTAGGATTGGCATGCTAAACATGGAATAACAAGCAAAATCTTGTTTTTCTATGAATAAAAGCATTAAAATGTTTTCAGAAAATCAAAATTTCATCCTTAAAAATAGCTAAAAATGAAAATTTTCATTAATCCTTAAAAGTCTGCCATAACCACTGTTTTGGTTCAAACATTTGTTTTGATAATATTGTCCACTGCTGAAAGTCAACCTCTGTTCCTTCATTATCCTTGTTAATCACTGTTGTTCAAAATCAGTGTTTTTAACCCACTGATGGCTATCCACTGATAGTAAAAGTCTGCCACTGTTTTCATTTGTCCTTTCAGCAAACCACTGATACTTGTTCCATCAGTGGTTTCCTAAACAACTGTCTTCCATTACTCATCAGAGGTTGGCACGTGGGCAGTACTTATCCGTCAGATCTTTTGTAACCGCTGCCACGTCAGCATTCACTTTTTTCACTTTATAAAACCCTGATAAAAACCCCAAGCATGATTTTCACTGTCGAATCGAATTATTTTCTCAAAGCAGTTACCATTCAATTTCTCTCAAATCTTTCATCATCTTCTTCCTCTCGCAATCACATTCAAATCACCTTGGCTCTTCCATACAAAACTCCTCATAATTACCTGTGCATACTTGAAAAACCAAGTGACAGCACAGCATTCCACTCCGTCATTGACGTACTTTCATCCTCAAGGTACAAAACCTTGTTGACCAGCAATCCATCCATATATCTCGAAACTCTTCATGATTTCTGAAAAATGCACAAGTGGAAGTTCATGACAAAAAGGCCTGGGCTATCACTTCTTCAGTAAAGGGAATTAAGGTTGCTGTCACACCCAAAGACATTTCTGAGGTGTTCAAATTGAATGACATTACAGGTAAAACTTCTTTCCTAAAAACCGAATATCAAACTGATTTCCTTGAGAGAGGGTATGTAGAGGAAATGAAAAAGGATACTTTGCAAAAAGGCAATTTTCCACCTGCCACAAGGTTTTTGGTTTCATACCCTCCTCATGTGTGTTTCAAATAAGACCACAGCTTTTAATGAAATTCCATTAAAAATCCAATACTTGGGATATGCTATCCTGCAAAATGAAAATTTTAATTACTCCCACGTGATTTTTAATGACATAGTCAAAAATGTTAATAATATCAAAGATAATAAAAAACCATATCTTTTATTTCCAAGATTTTTGAGCTTTTACTTGCAAAAGAAGATTCCTAATGATAGTGCTCATGTACTTATCCAAGGGAATCCTTTTCATATCAACAACCTATCTTTTGAAACCTTTACTAGGCTGTCAAAACCTTCAAAAACACAAACAGAGGAGCCTGAGCAGAATTTAGCAGCAACCACTGCTCCTCAGGTCCCTGTTGTTGAGCCCACTGCTCAAGGTGACCACAGCAGCAAAACCACTGCTGTGCAACCCCCACCTAAACGCACCAAAAAGACCATTAAGAAAAAATCACAAAAGCCCCCAAAACCTCATAAAAAGGTAACTCTGGAAGATGAGATCCCAGAGCAACTACCAGTGACAACACAAAAGTCACCAGAAACCATTGCTGCTACTTCCTCATAGCAGTTGGATGAAAGATCTCAACTTGAGCCTCAAACTCCTCCTGCTTCTTCTCAAAAAGATCAGGTTGTATCAACAGGGACACCATATTATGATGATCTGGAATCACTTGATTCCATCATCCACAGCCCAGCTCCCATGGCAAATTCTCTTTCTACACCCATACTCACTGCCCAAATTCCACCACAAATATTACCCTTGTTGGATGCGCTTGATATAGCCCAGACACAAATCAGTTCTTCTCAATCACCTGTTAATGAGAATATGCCACAACAAGTGACTGAGTCTGGTGTCTCTATCATTGCTAACCCACCAACAACTGAGGAGGTTACACCCCTTGAGTTACATGTAACTCTTGGTGGTAGTTCAAGTGGAGCAGCAACTACAAGTGTTGAATCAACTGATTTATGATGTGTGTAAAATGCAACATATAAATTACATCAAATGAGGCATAAAACTAACCCTTTTTAAGTACTAATATTGGAAAAAGAGTGTTTTTGTCTTCCTTTTGTATTTTCAGGATTAAATGAGCTCAAAAACACAAAAGAAGCAAAAAGACAGCTAATTCCAACATAAATACAACGAAATGAACATTAGTGGACTGCCCGACCCCTCAACGGCACCTTCCAAAGCAAAATAGAGAAATCAGAAGACTGAACACGCCCCGTGCTCAGCCAGCACGGGGCCGTGCCCAAGAAGCAGCAGAAAAGACAAACCTATAGAAGCTTCTATTGCCCACCACGGGCCGTGCCCAGCGGACACGGGGGCGTGTCGAAAGTACAGCAGGCGCATTAATTGTAATTGCGAATTACAATTAATGAGGAGAGAGAGTGTCAGACAGGCACGGGGCCGTGTCCAGCTCTCTGTTCAGCCTATAAATAGGAGTGCTTGGATTCATTTCAACTCATCCCTTGGCACACCACCTCTCTCACACTTCATCCACCACCCACCACCATCACAACACCATCATCCACCACCATCATCCATTGTCCATCGTAGAGTGTGTGAGTCGTCTCGGGATCCAAGATTGATCGTAAGAGTGCTTGACAATCAAGGCCATGTTTGCCTAAGTCTCTTACATCACTTAGTGAAGACAAAGTGTCTAGTATAATACTTTTTATTTCTAATCTTTTGCACTTTTTATTTGGTTTTGTATTAATGACTTTAATAACTAGTTACTTATGTTGAAGGTGATCTTTCCTTATCGTTTGTCCGTGGTGTCTTGGCATTATTTTACTGTCTATATAAAATAAAGGATTTTCACCATTCATATCTCCACGGTCTATATGGAGGTATGTTGGCTACCTGGTCGGGGATTAAGGGAACGGTTTGGTAAAGGTCTTGCCATTGTTCAGCGTTTAGAGGTCCTGCAATGGACCTGGGTCAAATTTAGTAGGACCTCCTTCAATACTTCACAGTATTGGATGGCGGGGGTCCAAACTCTTTGATCCCCTCATAAGTTAACTACTATTAATACTATAACCCGGCTATTTAGGACTGTATCCCTGCTGACTCAGACTACTTAGCCGAGGGTAACGTCACCGCCAAAAGCGGGGCCTACCACAATACTGCATTAATAACTTAATTCATTATCTTCCAATAATCCACCCTTTTAGGATTGTATCCTTGCTGACTCAAACTACTGGGGTGAGGGTAACGTCACCTTCAAAAGAGGGGCCTACTACAATAACTAAGATAATCTCTTAATTATGTGCAAAAGTGCGGAAATAATCAAAGGTTATACTAGATACGAGTCGGAACCAAGTGATTCATCTTGTCTATCTGTTTTTCTTTTATTTTTATTTTCAGCATTTTAGTTAGTTTTTATTTTTCATAGTTTAAAACATTTTTCTAAACTTTTATTTTGATTAGACGTTGAGGATAAACCGGTACTAAAAGCTCTTGTGTCCTTGGACGACCTCGGTATCTTACCAACGCTATACTACGCTCAACGATGGGTGCACTTGCCCATATGTGTGTTTAGTGTTAGTAAAATATCGTGTTTTATAAATTTAAAACTTGGCTAAAATAAGTGTTAAAAAGGGCTTAAAATATACACCTAATATATATAACACTTCACACGCATCAATTTACATCTGGTCAGTTGTTTCATTACTCAAACTCCCTTAAAGGCCATTTCTTCTTTTGGAACCAAAGTAACTACCAGTGAGTATCCAATACCTACTGGTGTGTTTACAATGGTAACATCTGCTGAAGAAAGAAGTCCCAGTACTAAGAAAAAGGGGCATCAGTGGATGACTTTTGGGAATCTTTCCCTAAGTCAACTACTGATACAACCACTGCCAGTGGGAAATCAGATGATCCCATTAAGTTGGGTGATGGTTTAAAATATAGAGAATTGACGGAGAGAGTTGATAAGATTGACACATCTGTTGCATAGATCAAAACAATGTTGCAACAGTTGTTACAAGCACAAAAGGCAACACCCACTGCTGCAACACCTGCAACTTCTGCTCCATCATCTGCTCCTACTCCCACTGAGCTTTGGAATCTATTTCAACCTATGATTCATCAATAAAGACAATATGCTGACCATCAACATGAGATTCAACTTCAAATGGTCAGAAATGCAATGGAAGCTAGGTATAAAAATACACAAGCAGATATCAAGGCAATCAAGGCCCATTTGCTACAAACCACTGGCACTGCTCCTTCTTTAATCATTTATGTTAAAAACCCTGATGATGCCAAAAAGGGGGAGAAAGGAAAAATGGGAAAAGAAGGTTTGTATTTACCACCTGATAAACTGTCTAAACCTACTGTGAAAATCCCAAAGCCAGATGGTTCAAAATAGGTTGATGTAACCCAAAATGCATTTGCTGATGAAAAAGCAAAATAGAAAAGGGATAGGGAAACAAAGGGTTCTAAAATATTTGAAAAGGAGAAGAAAGCTTTGATGGAAAAGGAAGAGCAGGGTACTTCTAAACCCAAGGAAGAGCAAGAAATTCCTATACCAAAAAGAAGACAGCCTAGTAGAAAAGTAAGGCAACCCAAAACCACACCTTCCAAAACCACAAAACATACTCCTCAAATCTCCAAAACTTCCCCTCATCAAACCTTCAAACCAACAGATGTTACACCAACAACTGCCGTCCCTACCACAACAACACAAACTCAACCCACTTCCATACCAAAAACAACATCACCACCACAAAAACCACCTGCTGAAAAGCAGAAGACAATAGTGGAAACATCTACTGTTGTAATGACAACAGTGGTTGAAACACCAGTTGTTTCAACAACTGTTAGTCAGCCACCCATTACCACAAACACTCCCACACAATCCATAATTCCTTTTGCACCAAAAACTCAAACAAAAACACCTTCTCCTAAAAAGGTGTATACAAGAAAAAGAAAATTCCAGGTGCATGATGATGATATACCAGCACCTGTTCCCATTTCATCTGCTCCCTACATTGTCATCAAACCACAACCTTTCATTCATCCAAAGCTGGTCAATCCTATCAAAGATCCAAAAGTTCTAGAAGGATTTAATCCTGCTGATCTTGTACCACTAGCAGCCACTTATCCACTGGAGCTTCATGCTGTTAAAGAAGAAATGAAACAGTTCTATTTAGTGGATGATGCTTCCAAAAGAAAATTTCCTTCCCTTGTCGGTTTTAAAGATCCTAAAAACATGGATGAATACCTAAAACTCAAAGGCAAGCAAGCTGAATTTAGAGCCAAATATGAATGCAAAGAGGAAGGTGATAATGCCATATTAAATAGGATGCAGTTCTTGCTCACCAAGGTCAGACAGATGGAAGATTATGCTAGAGACTTGAGTAAAGAAATGTCAAATTTACCTCCTGAAGCTGGCCTGCAAAAGGATCTAAGAAAAGACATTTTGGCACTAATCATGAGTGAAAAGTTCTACCCTGCCAAAGAAGAACAATTCCAAGATTGGCCACTTGTTGCTCTCAAAACAGAACTCAATAGAATTGAAAGGATAAAAGGGATCCAAGCATGAAATGGTCAGCACCAAACTGGAGTAAATACAAGAAGGCCATTGATGATCTTACCTTGGAGTATAAAAGAAAGAAACAAGAATTGGTTGATGCAAAGGTTGGAACTGCCAAAGCCATATCAATATGGACAAGGCAATACACTGATGAGGCTTATGAAAGGCTGAGAAAAAGAAGAGAAATAGATCCTAGCCTTCCAAAGAAGCCTGATTACAAAACCATTGAAAAATCAAAGAAGCAGACTCACCTTCTGAACCACTGTTCACATCATCACATACCTCTGCCATTATGATAAACCAAAGAAAGAGGCAAAAGCTGACTGATGCAGAAGAAAAGGAAAAAGAAGCTGAATACTTTAAAGAGGCTATCAAGAAAATGGCTCTAGAGAGTGATGACTCAGAAAAACTTCAAAAGATAGTCAAAAATGTTCTGAACAGACCTCCATCCCCAAACTCATCAAAAATAAAAACTCTCCCAAGAAACCCACTGAATTCAAAAATACTAAAGTGGAAATCTGATAAACAGACCCACGTATTGACTTTGCTCAAATCCAGTGGTGAGGTGAAGCACATATCAAGGGAACAAGCACTTGGCCTAGGTGTTGAAGATCTACAGGATCTCCTTGAGTTTCCAATGTGCATGGATGAGGATGATACAAGTTCCATGGACTTTGAATTACAATTCAAAGGACAAGTTAGGGAATATTTGATGAGGCAATAAAAATCCAAGAATAATGAAGAGTATTGGCATCATCTGTTCCAGGGGGAGATTGTCGGGTTTGAACCCTACCAAAGGAAAAGATGATAAAAGCCAAAACTGGATCAGATCAGTGGATTCACAATAAGCAGTGCTTATGCAAAGACTTTCCCCTTGACAGTGGCTCTAATAACTGATAGTCTCCAAACACTGATCATCTCAACCGCTGATAGGCCAAGCACTGATGAAGATTAAAGAATTGAAGCTCTATCTACTGATGTCTCCTAAGTACTGTTGAAGATTAAAGCACTGCCCATTCAAGGACTGATCAACTTTGAAGAAAGCACTGATGCTCAACATCAGTGCTTAGACTACATCAATGGAAAGTGAAACAGTAGTTTATAGAAGCAGTGTTTATGTAATCAGTTGTTTGATAGTCAGTGGTTGATTGTAACTGTCCTTAGAGGTTGTTAGGTTGTTAGATGTCACTTTCATGGTGACGTCAGCTTAGATGCTTCAGTGGTTTGATCTGTACTATAAATAGAACGGTTTGTACTGTTCTATTCAAGGATTTTTCTCCTTCAATCCGGTCATCTTGTACGATCAACCATTGAGCTCATGCTGAGGGGGAGTTTTAGTATGTAAGCATGTATTGTAATCATTATGTTTTGCAATCATTCGACTCAATGAAAATCATATGTTTACTGAAAACTATTTCTCTCTGATTGTGTTGTAAAGTTTGTTTCCATTTCCGCTGCATTTGATCTTTCTTATTTTCATCTATTTCTTCATTAATCTCAAACAAGCACAATCATGATAGCATCAGATCCTAACACAAACTAGTGCAACTAGCTTTTACCGGGGCTCCTAATCTGGAACGAAGGTTTTATTAACCTATTAGATTACTAACGGGTCTTATTTAAGTCATAAACTTAGATCGGTTAGTTTAAAGAAGGATTTACGGTACGAAACGCTAGATTAAGCGAAGACCGGATTAGAATGTAATTTAGACCCGACAACTATGGAGACTTGTAATATATGGGTAAACTAAATACATTCTGGAATTTGAAGTTAAAATGATAAGGTTTGACCCGTTTCGGCTAATTTATGTAAACTAGTTCCATAAACCGCACCGTACGCGTATAAGCATAAACGGGTAACCGGATGAGTCATATACAAGTTCCATAAGTTATTATACTTAAAATATATTATGATATCAGTAGGATATCAACAAATATGCCCGAAAATATTTTAAAATCGAATTATGCCTCATAAGGGCATTTTGGTCGTTTTATGATTTATAAAAGGGGTTTAAAAGTAAACCGATGTTCTGGTCTAAAACAATCGGTAAAAATATTTATTTCATGGTGTTAAATCAGTAGGATATCATACATATGTGTGGTTTACCATTTATGGCCAAACTATGCCCCGAAAGGGTATTTTGGTCATTTTACATATGCTTTTAAAGACATAATTGGAAGTCTGAGTTCATGACTTATACCTACTGTAAAAATATTAAAATTTATTTATAAATTCAGTAGGTAATAAGTCTTGGGAGCCTAATATGGTTTTAAACCATACTATGCACCTAATTAGCGTAAAAATCGATAATTGACGATATTTGGGATATTTATGTGATTCTGAGATTTTGATCAGCCTTGAGTGTTTAAAATATTTTATTTTTCATATTAAATCAGTAGAAAAAGGTTTGACATGTTAATCATATGTAAATCACATTTTATTGACAAAAAGGGCATTATTGTCAATTATGGAATTTATGCAAGAACTCAAAGTTATGGTCAGTATCTAATCTGACCCAACCTTCCAAAATTTCCTAAAAATGATATCATAATAGTAGGTAATAGTTTGGAGTAAAAATTTATGTTTAATCATGGTTTATGCAAAAAGGGGTAGTTTAGACTTTACAAAAACTAAATTTACGATATCTAGCATATCATCAATTTGAGACAAGAAATTAATGTCAAAATAATCTAGACATGTTTATATATCAGTAACTAAGTTATTTGCAAGACCATATTCAAAAATCTCATTTTTAGATTATAAGGGCATAAAGGTCAAATTTAAGCATAATAACGGAAACAAGTAAATAAACTCAGATTACTAAGGGACCATGTAATATAACCTCAGAGGGTTATACTACTATATAATATGGTCACAAAGGAACCTTAATGCAAGAAGAAACTAAGCTAATTTGGGTCAGAACTGAAAGTCAAAGCAAAAGTCAACTTTTGCGACTTTCGGTTGCGAACCGAGCCTAAACTCAGAATTGTCGGGTTGAACATGTCTAGACATGTTCTAATAATGTTTACCAAGTTATTAAAGTGATAAAACATATTTCATAGCTTCTACATTATCAGATATGAATTTATTTAAAAACTGACCCGTTTGACCTTTTTAAGTTAATTACTTTGACCCGATAATTAACTAAGTAAACGTGGTAATTAGGAGGTGCCCTTTTGAGGGATTATCACCTGTCTAATTACGATCACGTAGCCACTTTCGTTTCGAATAATGGCTGGACCAATAAAGTTTAAACTAAAAGTCAAAGCGTAATTACGACAACTTTGACTTTCGGTCTTTTAACATATAAAAACCGAACTACAGAGGCTAAGAACACTTACACAAGGTCCTAGCACGAAGTTTGAACTGAAGGGAGACTCCTTCAGGACTAGGAAGCTCTAGAGAAGAAGTATGAAAGAAATTTTTGATTGTGCAAGTTCAAGAATTCAAGAGTGAGCTCTATATATAATGCAAGAAGTCTCATGAGATCAATCCATGTGTTATGGGGTGTTACCAGATGATCACAGGTGTTAATGTGTCAGTAAAAACCATCAACAAGGCCTTGGTTTTGTGAAAATAGCATGCAATGGCGGTTTGAAAGCTGCAACATGCAGTTGTCCAGTTTTTGGACGCTGGCAGCTCTCTCGCAGGCCGCGTAGAGAACAAGGGAGAGTCTTCGCTGGCCGCGACTCTCCCTCCTTCCGGTAAAACATCTTTCAGAAATTACAGTTTCAGTCCCTGGTCCTTATTAACTCTAAATAACTTTCGTTTTTAGCACTTTTGACCCCCAAAGTTGGTTTTTAAGTATCTTGGGACTCATAACAAACATCGTTAGGCTTCCGAACAGTTACGAGATCACTTGAAAGGTACTAGTTTTCCTTGTTGACGCTTTTAACCCTTTTTTTCTTGAAATCTTGCATAACTTTTTAATTAACGATACCGAAACCATATATATTTATCATTTAGCATTCTCGGATATATAATTGGACATTACGAAGCTCCGGGATCGTTAAAAGGTCACTCAGAGGTAAGAATTAACATGTTGACACATTTAACCCCTTCGTCTTATAAGTTTCACTTGTTTTTCACAAATGGCTTCTCACGCCCAATAATTTAATCGTTTTAAGATTACAAACATCGTGCAAGGTTATTTAAAAGCATAGTTTTCAGATATTGACACTTTTAGTCCTTCCATATACATCTTTTCACTGTTTGTCAACTTTAGTCCTTCAAAGTCAACTTATTACATGTTTAGGGTTTATGACACGTGTCTTCACTTTATCGGTCATGATTTTGCGAGGTGTTACAAGTGAGTACATCTATTTTTGTAAACCTTTTTAAATTATGATAACAGTGATTGAGTCTATGTATTCTACAATTAATGTCGGTATGTTGGGTTTTGTATAACGCCCCGCTTGCGGTATGCTCATATAATGTATATATGCGTGGGCGCTCGGGGGGCAAAAGTGAAAGTGCACTAATTTTAACGTTATTTTACTAATTTCGTGAAAATAACGTTAAAAGAGGGGGACGGTTAATCATGCATCATGTGGTGGCGTTGATAGCCAAAAGACAAGGGGGTGCATGCACTAATCGGCGTTTGTCTCAATTGCTGAGTGTTATGTGCCTTATGTCCAAGGCTTGATGCAAAACCACAATTGAGCCGGGGGTCTCATTGGAAGCAGCCTCTCTATTCCTACAGGGTAGAGGTAAGGCTGTCTACATCTCACCCTCCTCAGACCCTACCTTAGCTTTGCTATTGGTGGGATATACTGAGTATGATGATGATGATGATGATGATGTTGGGTTTTGTATACATTACTTGTTACTATATTGTGAATAGTAGCATGACCACAAGTCAGGATTGACAGTACGGTGGGTGGTAATTGGGTAGATATAAACATTGTAATCGCCATCAATACTGTGAAATGATAAAAGCTTGTTTTGATTAAATTGGGATGCACTCGCTAGTATTTCTTCCTGATAAAATGTTTTTAAAATGCATTTCAGGTAACAAAATGTGAAAGCCAAATAGAATCCAGCTGGAGAGCACTGAAGGCTTGGAAAAGTGTCTATAAAAGTTACCTAAACAAGAAAGAAGTTTTATTTCAATAAATTAGGGTTTATCCCTATAAACATATTATAATGGAAACTTGGGTTTTTCCCATGTATTTATTATTTATAAAAGTGTGGTGTTTTAACTCTGATAAAACTATTTCCTAACTACGGTCCTGATGTTAATTTCCGTTGCCAAATTAATAAACACCGATACCACCAGCTCTGTGTGCTGCTCGCGGCCGCCCGCCCCTCGGGGCAAGGGGTCAGGGTTGCGACAGGAGGTGGTATCAGAGCTACAGCCACTGGTTTAAGCCACATAAGTGTTCTTCTGACACCAAGATTTTTATCAATTATGTTAGGAAATAATCTATGTGATTATGTGTAAATATGTATATTATTGTTTTGTGTTATTTGGCAATCTGTTAGTTTACAGTATGAGTGAGCAAGGTACGTCTGACGCTTACCGTCACCTAGCTAGTTCCCCCAAGAGTGAAGGAACCTCGTCACAGCCTACTCCTTCGGGGTATTCTGCTGATACTAAAGAGGAAATTTTCATATTTAAGGCGCAATCCGAAAAACCGTTCCCTCCGAAAAAGAGAGGATGGTTCAGTAGGGGAGCACATGATAGGCGAAAAGGATGAAAAAGTTACAGCAACAGAGAGCGTTAGCGAAAGCCAATAGGGAAGTGAATGCCCAAACTCAGGAGGCAGTTAATAGACAGTTGGCAAACTTTCATATGCTAGCCACCACTGCAGCGGATCCAAACCTTGATCAGATTGTTGCACCACA
The DNA here is from genome assembly GCA_030545235.1 of Helianthus tuberosus. Lineage (NCBI taxonomy): Eukaryota > Viridiplantae > Streptophyta > Magnoliopsida > Asterales > Asteraceae > Helianthus > Helianthus tuberosus. Next base: position 155,154,862 of record CM060393.1, read on the forward strand.
ACCATTGCCCTTATTTCCAACCCAACCAATGGAGATAGAAGCTAACCAAGGAAATCAATTTCTCATACCAGCATTTGACCCTAACGAGATACCTAGAATCCCAGCACCTAATCCTTTAGCGTATGATCCATGGGAAGATGACCATAGGGAATATCGGGAACTCTATCCTCAGGAAGAACCATTACCAAATCCCATAGCACAGTATACCGACCTTAATCCTTTATATCCATATTGGAATGCCTACCAGTATATTCAGAGTGTGTTAAGCAACCCGTACCCATATGGAGAACCTATACCTCAATACCCTGACCCAGTACCCACACCACGACCACCCATGAGTGACGAGAATGTCCAGGAACTCCGCACATATGGTGAAGAACTGATAGAAGGAGGAGAGAGGATAAGACAAATAGGAGAAAAGCTCGTGTGGAAGAATGACGAGCGAGAAATGCAGTTCTGGATCATGAGAAAACTAGTTTAAATGAGAAAACCAAAAAAGCCTAAAAAACATACAAATTTTTTTTTTACATTTTTTTATAAAAAAATCGCTATTTTTTATGTATGGAAAAAAAATTTCAAAAAAATAAAAAATAAAAAAATTTGTTGTATTGCACATGTGCACTAATACGGATATAATGCACATGTACAATACAATAAAACAAATTTTTTTTTGAAATTTTTTCATATATAAAAAATAGCGATTTTTTTTTATAAAATTAAAAAAAATGGTATGTTTTTAGCTTTTTTAGGCTTTTTTAGTTAGTTTTCTAGTTTTCCCATTTAGATGTAGTTTTCTCATGATCCTCTCCCTATATATATATATATATATATATATATATATATATATATATATATGTATATATATATATATAGGGAGGGGCTCATGCGAGAACTCCATTTATTGCGAGAACCAATGTGAATACGTCCAAAAATAGCTAAAAAACCTAAAAAAAAACCTAACCCCCACCCTCCCCCCCCCCCCCCCAAGTTAAATTTTTTTTTTTAATATTTTTTATGCTCAAATCGCTACTTTTAGTGGCAAAAAAAATTTTTTAAATTTTAATTATTTTTTTTTGCTTCGAAAAGTAGCGATTTTTATATAAAAAATATTAAAAAAACATTTTTGTGATTTTTAGCTATTTTTTGGCATTTTTAGTTGTGTTCACATTGGTTCTCGCGGTTCTCACAATAAGAGGTGGTTCTCGCATGATCTTCTCCCTATATATATATATATATATATATATATATATATATATATATATATATATATATATATATATATATATATATATATATATATATATAAATGTGTGTAGTTTGAAAAAAAATCAATCAACTAAAATAGATAACCTACTATCTACCGATGCATAACTATTAGTATGTTTAAATTACAGTTGTAGGTTGTAATAGATATATATATATATAAACGGGATCAGGAGAAAACTCTCAAAAGTGTGAGAACGGTGAGAACGCATCCTGGCCCAACACGTGGCGCGGGACATGATCAGGGTCCCAAGGGTTTTTTTGTCTTTTCAATCTTCTTTTATTTTCCCAACGCTGTATATTATTTTCTGGCGTCTAAGTTTTTTTTGGCGTTAATTTTATTTATTAAACTTTTTGGCGTTGAATTAATTGTTTCTGTGTCACATAGATAATTTTTTGGCGTTGAATTAATTTTTTTTGTGTTGTTTTGTATAATAATTTACTACGAGTCATTAATATTTGCATAAGATTACAATAAGACCAAATTTTTTTGGCGTTTAGTGAATTTTTTAGCATTTAATACGTTTTACAAGGTGCTTTGCCAGCACCCGTTCTCCCAGTTTTCATACTACTAGCGTTTGGTGTTTGAAGTTTTTGGCGTTTTATATAATAATGTATTTTATTTATAGAGAATTAGATAACAAAACAACATATAACTTGATATCAAAAAAATATAAATTGAAAATAAAAAAATAAAAAATGGTAATCTAATCTCTTCCGAATCTTCACTGTCATCAGCCTCTATCTTCTTGAATTTATTTTGGCGTTTTGAACCTTTTTTGAATACTTTAGCTAAATGCCAACTTTCCTACATAAACCCTGTCTTTTTCAGACGAAGCTGCATAGTGGCATCATGTGTTATGGTGTGATATTCTTGTTTGGTGGCATGTCATTGAAGATTAACTCTTACTTGATGCTATTTATAATAATGGAGTCCAAAATAGCATTTTACACTTGTGTTGATCCCTTTATTCCATGCCGATATTCATTAAGAACAAAGCTCACATGATGACATATCACTGTCATCAGTCACTTTTTCTTGAATATTTGTCCATCTCATTCAGCAAAATATTATTGAGATAACCCCTTCAGAAGAAGAATCCATTTCAGTGAAAGCTTTGACATCTGTGGTTTTTTTTAACTAACATTTTTTTGGCATTTTAAAGTGAGTGGTTTCTATAGGATATGGCGTTTGTGTTTTCTGGGTGTGATCAATTTTCATTGTATATAGACCCCTCTCTTATAGGAGTTTTTTGGCGTGTAGTTTAGGCGGGACTTTTTTATTGTAATAAATGATAGTAATAAAGTAACTGTCTTTTCAGTTACTGTTTTTGTATTTACTGTGTTGATCAGTTTTTATCACTTTTACAGGTGATAGACGTCCCATCTTCTAATTTTGGCATTTTTTTTAAATGGCGTTATGCAGACCAAGATAACAAAATACAATAACGGAGTAAATAAAATATTAAGCAGGAAATTTTTTTTTGTTATTTTTGGCGTTTTGTAAGGAATAACCATTTTTAGTATTTTTGGCGTTTTGCTAATAAAGGGAGAAATATATCATTTAATTATCTTAAAAAAAACAAAAAGAAGATTACACAGAAGAAAAAAAAAAGAGGAAAAAAAATTAAAAGCCTTCGTCAGAATGTACTTTATCCGAATAGAATCCATCACTTGCGTCATCTTCTTCCTCCTCGGAGTCTTCATCTGGATCTTCATCCATGTCATCACCTTCACCTTCATCAGCTTCTTGTTCCTGAAGATTCTGAAGCCTCCATTTGAACATGTCTTGCATTAACTCCAATTTTGAGTCTATTTATGTGTTGGTATAAGTGGCGTTATGTAACTCTTCCATGAAACCCAAACGCTGCTTTGTCATGATGTTTTCTAGCCAGTAGACTTCCTGTTCTCCGATGTCGTATCTAACGGTCACCATGTCTGTTTCATCATCAAAACGCCATGATGTCATGACAGGGTCCGGCTTCACATCTGCTTTGATTGGTCCAAATTTGTTGGTTAATGCTTTCATAAGCATATGTGTTTCATGGCATTCGTTGTCTAGAGCGATGCCAATGGATAAGATTCGCCTCTGTATCTCTTCTTCCATCTTCAGAATTGCCCTGACCGTCTTAACATACACCCTCCTTCTGTTGTTAAAACGGAGGACGTATCGCCTGATTCCCAGAGTGTATCTCCACGAAATGATTGTTGCCATTTTTGGCATTTTGGTTAAGTTGGCATTTTTGGTTAAAAATGTTTTTTTGCAGAAATGGATAGATTGAAGTAATTATGGAATCTATATTTTACCTTGTTTATATAATGATGTTTTTGGCGCGTAATTTAGGAGGGAATTTCTTCTAATAAATGTTAATAACTGAAATTCAATTACTGTGTTGTTTCATCTTCCTGTAATATCCAACACGTTTTATTACTAATTTTTGGCGTTTTGTTTTTAATGGCGTTTTATTTTTTTGAATGCCGTTTTATCATTTGATGGTGTTTTGAATATGAGCGGTAAAAGACCCTTTTACCGTTAATGAAGCGTGTCCCATATAATAAAATTGATGTTATTTACGAAAACGCCACCGCGCAATCTAGTCCATGGTTTGTTTTGATCGGACGACCCATAAGCGTTCTCACCATTCTCACACTTTTGAGTGTTTTCTCTAAATCCTGACCCTATATATATATATATATATATATATATATATATATATATATGAAAAGAGTAAAAGTCTCAATTGTCACACCCCCAAAATCCACCATGCGGAGTACCACCGCTTGGAGGCGTGACGTGACCAGGATCAAGCCACCAATCATATTGAACAAGCATGTAAGTAGTTTGTAAAATCCAACACAATACAATTGGGGTCTAAACAAAACATAGTTTAAGTTACAAGCGGAAGCATAAAGTTTAAAACCAAATCATAAGTTTAAACGTTTCAAATGTTTAGCATGGTACACAGTTGTCCATGTCCCACAACGACTCTTCCCACTCCGATGCAAGCTCCATAGATACCTAACGACCTGCAAGGCATGTAACAACGAGTCAACAACAAAGTTGAGTGAATTCACAGTTGGTTGTTTAGTTATAGTGTTCATGAATCGTTTGTTTATTTCGTAAAACAAGTATCTTAGTTATCTGTATCGCGGTTTCCCAAACATGTTTGCGATGATTAGTGGCCGGATCGCGGTTTCCAAAACATGTGTGCGATGATTAGTGGCCGTATCGCGGTTTCCCAAACATGTGTGCGAAGATTAGTGGGGGCTTCCCATGTGTCGACTAGTCGTGTTTGTACGTGCCCTTCTTGATCCAAGGACCGTAGCGAGTGTGAGTGTACGTAGGTTTTACGTACGTGCCCTTCAATCCGAGGACGGTGAAAAGTAGTTTAATAGTAATGATAGTACGAGTAGTTATTCAATCCCATTCCCAACCCACCGGGAATCCCATGCCTTAGGAGTGTGAACTCACCTCTGTTGCTCGGTTTGACTCTCAAAAGTAGCTAACAGTCAAGGTCGGTCAATCACGTCTACTAGCTTATAGCTAGGGTAGAATCTATTGAGAATATGATGGTGAAAAAGACTAGAACAAGCTCCTTTGGACTCCCTTCAAGGTGCAACCTCCATGGATCACTTTGAAGCTTTGAATGACACTTGAATCTTGGAAGAAGATGATGATGTTTAGTGGTGGTGATGGTTTCGGTTGTGGGGTGAGCCGAAAGAGAGAGAAGAGAGTGATGAGAGAGAGAGTAGGATGAATCTTATGAAAGACATGTAGAGATGTTGGCCATGCTTACACTTCTTCTTATAATATTTTGTTTAGATATGCAAGTAAGTAATCAATTATAATATTGAGTTAAAATCAAATCAAATATTTGGATGCATGGAGGATGATTGTGTGGGTCCATAAGGGACTAAAAATCGGTTGGGGGGGGGGGTATGTTTGCAATATTTCAACTAATTGGTAAGTGATAATTAGATGGTAAGTAATGTGGTGATATATGCTAGTTATTGGGTTTTTAGAGGGTGTTATGGTAAACGGGGATCATAATGTGTTTGACAAATATTTGGTGTCCCGGGTAATGTCCGGTTGTTCGGTCGGATACTGTTCCGTTAAATTGTTTAATTGTTCCGTAAGGCGTCTTATACATATATTTTTGTAACATAATTAATTCCTAGCACATAGGAAAATATTCAGGACCATTTAGTCAAGTTTTCTGCATACTACTAGTATGCTAATACGCACATGTAAGTATAACACAGAAATCAGAGAGCAGTTAAATAATTCAGTACAATCATCAAGCACTTTCATTATCACTAATTAATTGTACGGAATACATGTAAATTGAGGGTTGTCACATTCTCCCCCTGTTAAGAGAATTTCGTCCTGAAATTTAGCGCGTGGTTACTGAGGAAGCTAGTTAAGTTGTGTTGTTTTCCTGATTTTCCTGGGGTGTCACATCATCCCCCCGTTGATTTGGAATTTCGTCCCGAAATTCTGCAGTAGCTTCAGCCTCAGTAGTGGTTGCGCTTTTCTTAAACAGCTGGGGGTACTTGAGTTTCATTTGGTCTTCTCGTTCCCAGGTATACTCTGGGCCACGATGAGCATTCCAACGAACTCGGACCAGAGGTATCCTGGTACGCTTGAGGATCTTAACATCTCGATCCGTAATCTCTACTGGTTCCTCGACGAATCGCAGCTGGTCGTCGATTGTGAGTTCTTTGAGAGGAATTATGAGGGTCTCATCTGACATACACTTTTTCAGATTCGACACATGGAATACATTGTGAACTCCACTGAGTTCTTCAGGTAGGTTCATCCTGTAGGCGACTTTGCCAATTTTCTTAATGATCTCGAACGGTCCTACATATCGCGGATTGAGTTTGCCTCGTTTGCCAAAGCGGACTACACCTTTCCAAGGTGAGACTTTGAGTAGCACCCGATCCCCAACCTGGAACTCGAGTGGCTTTCTTCCTTTATCAGCATAGCTTTTCTGACGGTCACGAGCTGCCGCCATTCGCTGTCGTATCTGAGCAATTCTCTCGGTGGTATCTACCACAAGTTCTGGGCCAGTGATTTGACTGTCACCGACTTCTGCCCAACAGAGAGGTGATCGGCATTTACATCCGTACGATGCCTCAAACAGAGCGGTTTGGATGCTGGTGTGGTAGCTGTTGTTATACAAAAACTCCACTAGCGGGAGGTGCTTTTCCCAGCCATTACCAAAATCGATTACACATGCCCTAAGCATGTCTTCAAGGGTTTGGATGGCGCGTTCAGACTGCCCATCTGTCTGTGGGTGATAAGCGGTGCTCAGATCTAAACGTGAGCCAAAAGACTTGTGTATTGCTTGCCACAGTTCAGAAGTAAAACGTGCGTCACGATCAGATATAATAGAGGTTGGCACTCCGTGCCTTAATACCACTTCCTTTAGGTAAACGTCTGCAAGAGTAGAAAACTTATCCGTTTCTTTGATAGCCAAAAAATGTGGAGACTTGGTCAGTCGATCTACGATCACCCAAATGGTATCGTTTCCGCTTTGAGATCTGGGCAGGCTGGTAACGAAATCCATGGAAATTTGCTCCCATTTCCATTTCGGGATCTCCGGTTGTTGAAGTAGGCCTGACGGTTTCTGATATTCAGACTTGACTCTCGCACAAGTCAAACACTTGCTGACGTAGGTTGCTATGTGGGCTTTCATGCTAGGCCACCAGTATGTGGTCTTTAAGTCGTGGTACATCTTATCTGAACCAGGATGTACTGAATAACGAGACTTATGTGCTTCATCCATCACAAGTTCGCGTAGGTTTCCATACAGTGGGACCCAGATGCGTCCGTTAACATAGTAGGCACCGTCTTCCTTTTGTTCCAGGCGCTGCCTCGATCCTCGTAAGGATTCAGCTCTGATGTTCTCTGCTTTCAATGCTTCAACCTGAGCATCGCGAATCTGAGCAGGAAGACTAGATTGGATGGTAAGCTGTAACGCACGTACACGCTTAGGTATAGTATCCTTTCGACTGAGGGCGTCGGCCACAACATTGGCCTTGCCTGGATGGTACTTGATCGCGCATTCGTAATCATTTAAGAGCTCGACCCATCGGCGTTGTCGCACGTTTAACTCTTTCTGTTTGAAGATATGCTCGAGACTCCTGTGATCGGTGTAAATGGTGCACTTGGTACCGTACAGGTAATGTCTCCATATCTTGAGCGCGAAGACAACTGCTCCCAACTCCAAGTCGTGTGTAGTGTAATTTCTTTCATGAACTTTGAGTTGGCGTGATGCGTAGGCAATGACCTTGTCACGTTGCCTCAACACGCAACCAAGTCCTTGGATGGAAGCGTCGCAATAAACCACAAAATCATTTGTGCCTTCAGGCAATGAGAGGATAGGTGCGCTACAAAGTCTATCCTTCAAGTACTGAAATGCGGACTCTTGTGCATCACCCCAACGATAGGTGACACCCTTCTGAGTCAGTGAAGTGAGAGGTTGCGCAATCCTTGAGAAATCCTTGATAAACCTTCTGTAGTATCCTGCCAAACCCAGGAGTTGGCGGATTTCTGTTGGTGTACGAGGTGCAGGCCAGTTCCTGATCGAATCAACCTTGGATGGATCCACATGAATTCAATCCTTGTTTACCACATGGCCTAAAAAGTGGAATTCGCGAAGCCGGATGTCACATTTCGAAAACTTGGCATACAACTGCTCCTTTCGAAGAAGTTCAAGCATAAGTCGCAGATGCTGCTCGTGTTCCTCCTGACTCTTAGAATAGATCAGGATATCGTCGATGAACACAATAACGAACTTATCCAGGTAAGGCTTGCACACTCGGTTCATGAGATCCATGAAGACCGCTGGTGCATTTGTCAGCCCGAATGGCATAACCAGAAACTCGTAATGGCCGTAACGAGTTCTGAATGTTGTTCTGGAGACGTCCTCATCTCGGACCCTCAGCTGATGGTATCCCGATCTCAAATCAATCTTGGAGTAATAGCTCGACCCTTGCAACTGGTCGAACAAGTCGTCAATACGTGGAAGAGGATAACGATTCTTTACGGTCACCTTATTGAGTTCAAGGTAGTCGATGCACATTCTGAAGGTACCGTCTTTCTTCCTTACGAATAACACTGAAGCTCCCCAGGGCGAAGACCTAGGATGAATAAAAACCTTTTTCCAAAGTTCTTGTAATTGCTTGGACAGTTCTTCCAGTTCGGTTGGGGCTAAGCGATGAGGTGCTTGAGCTATGGGCGCTGCTTCAGGAGCTAGCTCGATTTGGAATTCGACTCGTCGATGAGGCGGAAGACCAGGTAATTTCTAAGGAAATACCTCAGGAAAATCGCGCACTATAGGAATGTCTTAAATTTTCTTCTCTTCCGTTGATGTGTCAGTGACGAGCGCTAGAATGGCAGTGTGGCCCTTATGCAAACACTTCTGGGCCTTTAAGGAAAGAGATAATGCCTACAACAGCACCACTCTTATCGACCTGAATCACCAAAGGTTCTTCACCAGAACGAGGAATGCGGATGATTTTCTCCTTGCAAACAATCTCCGCTTGATGATGAGATAGCCAATCCATCCCAATAACGACGTTGATACTACCAAGTGTGATAGGGATGAGATCGATAGAGAAAGTCTGACCAGCTAAGACGAGGTTACAACCTTTAACTATGTGTGTGGCCTCGAGACTTTTACCGTTTGCTAGCTCTACCGTGTGTTTGGCGGTCAAAAGTGTTGGGGTGCGCTTAAGCATTTGACTAACTTTTAAGGACACATAACTAGTATCGGCACCCGAATCGAATAAAACAGTAACAAAGAAATCATCTAGAAGAAACTTACCCATCACAACGTTGGGATCGTTCCTTGCGTCAGCCTGACCAATCACGAAGGTGCGACCTTTGCCGTTATTGTTACCCCCGTTTTTGCCTCCATTGTTGTTCTCATTTCCTTGGTTGTTGTTCTGATTCTGATTCAGCTGAGGACAGTGCCTCTTGAAGTGGCCCTCAACACCGCACTGGAAGCATCCCTTATTACCTTGCTGGTGTTGCTGTTGGTTTTGGGGAGTTTGTGGCCGCTGTTGTCGATTCTGCTTCGCAGGACGTAAGCTTCGGCAATCTTTGGCTTTATGTCCAAACTTGTTACATCTCTGACAACGACCCTTGTTGCACGGCCTGCTGTGGTGCAACTACATCGATTGCACTTAGGGTGATTTCCCCTGTATCCACCCTGACCTTGATTTCCAGAAAACTGCTGACTGGGGCTCCTGTGTTCTAACATTTGTATCTATATGCATCAGGATCCCGATTCATGGATCTCTCGGTTCGATAAAAAAAATAAGAGGATCGAACCATCTCTTCTGACTCTTTTTCAAATTCGATAAATGTTGGTTGATCGTATATTTCATTAGAGTTCTATGATTCAGAGTATCATCTGTCTTTCGCCGCTGGGACTCAGACTGAGCTGGAGTAGAACCCTCGCCCGAATTTCCATCCCACTTGCGCTTGTTGTTACTGGGAGCATCAGTAGTAGTAGCGTTAATACGCTTGGGCAGCTTGCCCTCTTCCACCGCCTGATTGGTGAGCTGGTGTGCCAAACGAATGACTTGCTGGATTGTGGGAAGGTTGGCCGCACTTACAGACCCTTGGATTTCCGGGACTAAGCCTCTGAGGTATAGCTTGATTCGCCTAGATATGGGTTGTGACATGTTAGGACATAAGGCAGCCAAGTCGTTGGACCTCTTGGTGTATGCCTCAATCTCTGATCCTTCTATCTTCAAACCATAATACTCTATCTCAAGTTTCAGAATGTCGTCCAGGTGGCAGAACTCTTCCTTAATCCAATCCTTGAAGTCGCTCCAGATGGTGGCATCCGCGTCTGCCAACCCGAGCATCTGAACTTGTGCGCTCCACCAAGAATACGCTTTCCCTTGCAACATGCCGGTGGCGTACTCTACTCGTTTGCTGGCAGGGCTTTCACTCTCTTCGAATGTATATTCGATTCTCCAAATCCAGTGTAGAAGGTCGATTGTCCCTTCAGTGCCGTCGAAAGTGGGAGGTTTGCATTCCAGGAACGCCTTGAAGGTGCCCATGCGTGTTTGAAGGTGTATGGGTTGACTCCCTGTTTGGGTTGCTAAGGCTTCAGCAATCCGTTCGTTTATCAAGGTCGTCAGCTGACCCTGGGTCATGTCGAGACGTTCACTCATGATCTTCACATCGAAGGGACACACGTAAGAAAGGTGTCGCAAGTGCGTAAGTGTGGAGTGACAAAAAAGAGTAAGCACACAAGGTTCAAATAGCAGTTATTACACTAGCTAATGCATACTTATAATCAAATGTGCTACTAGCAGGTAGGTAATACAAACATAAACCATATTACCTATAATGTCGAGTCTTGCACATGGAGCGAAGTGTCGTTGTGGATCGTTGAGCACTGTACAGGTTATAGTTTGGTTTTAACAAAAACTTTTCCCTTTTTAAAACCAAGTTCACTATAACCAATGGCTCTGATACCAATCTGTCACACCCCCAAAATCCACCATGCGGAGTACCACCGCTTGGAGGCGTGACGTGACCAGGATCAAGCCACCAATCATATTGAACAAGCATGTAAGTAGTTTGTAAAATCCAACACAATACAATTAGGGTCTAAACAAAACATAGTTTAAGTTACAAGCGGAAGCATAAAGTTTAAAACCAAATCATAAGTTTAAACGTTTCAAATGTTTAGCATGGTACACAGTTGTCCATGTCCCACAACGACTCTTCCCACTCCGATGCAAGCTCCATAGATACCTAACGACCTGCAAGGCATGTAACAACGAGTCAACAACAAAGTTGAGTGAATTCACAGTTGGTTGTTTAGTTATAGTGTTCATGAATCGTTTGTTTATTTCGTAAACCAAGTATCTTAGTTATCTGTATCGCGGTTTCCCAAACATGTTTGCGATGATTAGTGGCCGGATCGCGGTTTCCAAAACATGTGTGCGATGATTAGTGGCCGTATCGCGGTTTCCCAAACATGTGTGCGAAGATTAGTGGGGGCTTCCCATCTGTCGACTAGTCGTATTTGTGCATGCCCTTCTTGATCCAAGGACCGTAGCGAGTGTGAGTGTACGTAGGTTTTACGTACGTGCCCTTCAATCCGAGGACGGTGAAAAGTAGTTTAATAGTAATGATAGTACGAGTAGTTATTCAATCCCATTCCCAACCCACCAGGAATTCAATGCCTTAGGAGTGTGAACTCACCTCGGTTGCTCGGTTTGACTCTCAAAAGTAGCTAACAGTCAAGGTCGGTCAATCACGTCTACTGGCTTATAGCTAGGGTAGAATCTATTGAGAATATGATGGTGAAAAAGACTAGAACAAGCTCCTTTGCACTCCCTTCAAGGTGCAACCTCCATGGATCACTTTGAAGCTTTGAATGACACTTGAATCTTGGAAGAAGATGATGATGTTTAGTGGTGGTGATGGTTTCGGTTGTGGGGTGAGCCGAAAGAGAGAGAAGAGAGTGATGAGAGAGAGAGTAGGATGAATCTTATGAAAGACATGTAGAGATGTTGGCCATGCTTACACTTCTTCTTATAATATTTTGTTTAGATATGCAAGTAAGTAAGTAATCAATTATAATATTGAGTTAAAATCAAATCAAATATTTGGATGCATGGAGGATGATTGTGTGGGTCCATAAGGGACTAAAAATCGGTTGGGGGGGGGTATGTTTGCAATATTTCAACTAATTGGTAAGTGATAGTTAGATGGTAAGTAATGTGGTGATATATGCTAGTTATTGGGTTTTTAGTGGGTGTTATGGTAAACGGGGATCATGACTAGCCAAAAATAATTAAATAATGTGTTTGACAAATATTTGGTGTCCCGAGTAATGTCCGGTTGTTCGGTCGGATACTGTTCCGTTAAATTGTTTAATTGTTCCGTAAGGCGTCTTATACATATATTTTTGTAACATAATTAATTCCTAGCACATAGGAAAATATTCAGGACCATTTAGTCAAGTTTTCTGCATACTACTAGTATGCTAATACGCACATGTAAGTATAACACAGAAATCAGAGAGCAGTTAAATAATTCAGTACAATCATCAAGCACTTTCATTATCACTAATTAATTGTACGAAATACATGTAAATTGAGGGTTGTCACATCAATGTTCGACGTTTTTGATCAAATTGTTTGTATGGTTGTTTGCATTAAACCTTATTCTGTGATATTAATACCTGATAAATGTTTATAATCCAGATGGACAACGAAGTAAATCAGGAAAACCAGAATAATGATAATAATGGAAACCAAGTAGATAACAGTGCCATCCAACATATAGTAGCACAAGGAATTATAGACGCTATGCCATATATTCTCAAAACTGTTAAAGAAGCAGAAAATAATAAATCTGCAAATGGAAGTAAACGTCAACACATTGAACCAAGTCACAGCGTGAATAATGGACCGCTACTCTAATTTCCTTTTCCAAAAAGAAGAAGAACCATATCATATGGTTGTTCTTACAAAGAATTCTGGTCTTGCAAACCCATAGAATTCTCTGGCAATGAATGAGCCATTGCAGCTCTACGTTGGATAGAAAAGACAGAGGCAGTCTAAAAAATAAGCAAATGTGCAGATGAAGATAAGATTATGTTTGCTTCTAATCTTTTTAAGAATGTAGCTTTAGAATGGTGGAATACTATTCTCCAGTCTAGAGGAAGTGATAAAATTTATAATATGGAATGGACTGATTTTAAGGACATAGTTGAAAGGAAAGTTTGTCCTCCTCATGAAAAAGAACAAATCGCTAATAAGTTCTTAAATCTTAAAATGACTGGAATAGACTGCAAAGGTTACACTACCATATTCTTCGAGTATGCTAGAATAGTGCCAACCCTAGCTTCACCAGAACCAATATTGATCTCCCGTTACATCTGGGGATTAATTAGTGAAATCAGACACATAGTCAAGGTAGCTAGACCACAAACCATAGAAGAAGCAGTAGAATTAGCCAATACCTTGACTGATGAATTGGTACATACGCAAGAAGAAAACCAGAGAAAGAACCTAGCCCAAATACTTACCCAAGAATTTCGTTCTGGAAATACCTACCGTGGAAAAAGGACAGGTTCTACTTCTGTACCTTACTGTAAGTACTGCAAAAAGAAGCATTCAGGAAGATGTTCAATATACTGCAACTTCTGCAAAATATCTAGACACAAGGAAGAAGACTGCATGAAGAAACCCAGCAATAAGCTATGCTTCAACTGTGGAGAGACTGGGCATATCAAACCGAACTGTCCGAAACTAGCTCTAGCAACAAACAGCAAAACTACTAAGAATGCCCGAGCATTTGTTCTGACAACTGAAGAAGCCAAGATGATACCGGATGTGATTGCCGGTACCTTTTTAGTTAATGATATTTTTGTTAAAGTATTATTTGACTCTGGTGCAAACCAAAGTTTTAATAATACTTCGTTCTGCAAACTTCTCAATCAACCATTAACTAAACTTCAACAAGAATGCCTGGTAGAAACGGCAAATGGAGAATCCATTAAGATTACTGAAATCTTGCAGGGAGCAAGAATAGAAATTTTAAACCATAACTTTATTGCTAACCTTTATCCAATGAACCTGGCTGGATTTGATATCGTATTAGGAATGGATTGGTTGGTAGCTAATCACGCCAGCATTCTATGTGATCAAAAGTCAGTGCAAGTAAGTTCACCAAAGGGTGGAAAGATCACAATTAAAGGAGACAAGCCAAGTAAGTACACAAAATTCATCTCTGTGATGAAAACAGCCAGCTATGCAAGGAAAGGATCACTAGTGTATATGATTTCTATCATCATTAACACTAAAGAAAAAGAAATAAAAGATATTCCCGTAATATCTAAATTCTCAGATTTTTTTTCCAAAAGAGTTACCTGGATTACCACCAGATAGGAAGGTTGAATTCAGAATTCACCTAATACAGGGACAACACCGATTGCCAAAGCACCTTACCGTTTAGCACCAGCAGAGATGCAAGAACTGAAGAAACAGTTAGACGAACTTCTGGAAAAAGGTTTCATACAGCCTAGTTCATCGCCATGGGGAGCATCATTCTTGTTTGTCAAGAAAAAGGATTGATCAATGCGTATGTGCATTGATTACCGAGAATTGAACGAAGTTACGATTAAAAAATTGGTACCCACTACCGAGAATCGATGATTTGTTCGATCAACTGCAAGGAGCACGATTCTTTTCTAAGATCGATTTACGCTCAGGATATCATCAATTGAAAGTACATGAAGAGGACATTCCTAAAACTGCTTTCAGAACAAGGTACGGTCATTATGAATTTACAATCATGCCATTTGGTTTAACCAATGCCCCAGCCGCATTTATGGACATGATGAACAGAATACGTAAACCATATCTGGATAAATTCATAATTGTCTTTATAGATGATATTCTCATTTACTCTAAGAGTAAAGAGGATCATGCAGAGCATTTGTTTATACTTCTAAATTTGTGAGAAAAGAAAAGCTTTACGCTAAATTTTCAAAATGTAAATTTTGGTTAAAGGAAGTGCAATTCCTTGGACACCTGATTAATCATGAAGGAATTCATGTAGATCCCACAAAAATCGAGGCGATTACTAAGTGCAAAGTCCCTGAATCACCGACGGATGTGAGAAGTTTTCTTGGACTAGCAGGTTATTATAGACGTTTTATTCAAGATTTTTCTAGAATAGCTATTCCCTTAATCAAATTGACCTGCAAATCAGTAAAGTTTGAATGGGGGCCAAAACAGGAGGAAGTTTTTAGGATTCTAAAGCAAAAGTTAACCAATGCATCCATACTAGCGTTACCAGAAGGAACTGAAGATTTGATAGTCTATTGTGACGCTTATAAATTAGGTTATGGATGTGTGTTGACGCAACGTCAAAAGGTTATAGCCTATGCCTCTAGACAACTTAAGAATCATGAAAAGAATTATATAACCCATGATCTAGAGTTAGGGGCCATAATTTTTGCCCTTAAAATTTGGAGACACTATCTTTATGGTAGCAAGTTTACTGTTTTCACCGATTATAAGAGTGTAAGATATGTTTTTGGGCAAAAGGAGTTAAATATGAGACTGAGATGCTGGATGGAGATTCTTAGTGATTATGATTGTGATATCCAGTATCATGCAGGAAAAGCTAATGTAGTAGCTGATGCTTTAAGTCGAAAGTATCATGAAAACCCAAGACGAGTACGTTCTCTCAAATTAAATCTGCAGATAGATTTAAACGAGCAAATTAGAGAAATACAAGAAACAATAATCAAGGACGATACTGAAAAATTAAAAGGAATGATTAAGGAATTAGAACAAGGAACAGATGGAATTTGGAGATTCCATAAGAAAAGAATCTGGATACCCAAACAAGGAAACCTACGCCACCGAATTTTAGAAGAGGCCCATAAGTCTAAGTATACGATACATCCTGGTAATGATAAAATGTATCAAGACTTAAGAAAGAATTTCTTGTGGATAAGAATGAAAAAGGATATAGCAACCTATGTTGCTAAGTGTCTAACATGTTCACAAGTTAAAGCTGAACATCAGAAACCCTCAGGTTTATTGCAGCAATTAGAAATGCCTATATGGAAATGGGAATTGATAACAATGGACTTTGTTACTAAATTACCCAAGACACGAAAAGGAAATGACACAATCTGGGTAATTGTAGACAAACTAACCAAATCTGCTCATTTCTTATCTATGAAAGAAACTTTCAGTATGGAGCAATTAGCCAAGTTATATGTAAATGAAATAGTTTCATTACATGGAATTCCTTTATCTATTATTTCTGATAGAGATAGCCGTTTTACTTCTCATTTTTGGACTAGTTTCTAGAAAGCAATGGGAACCAAGTTAAAACTAAGCACAGCCTATCATCCTCAAACGGACGGACAAAGCGAAAGGACAATTCAGACAATGGAGGATATGCTTAGAGCTTGTGTAATTGATTTTGGAGGAAATTGGTGTCACACCCCGACCGCGTTAAAACAACGAAACCACGGTGGAAACGTCGGGGAGTGGAGTGGCAGAATTATTGTTTCACAACCATGGATTCAAAAAGTTTCGTTTTATTTAGTTGTTAAACATTTACATTGTCTTAAAATGTAACAAACAAGTTCACATCTTGACTATCATTGTTATTTAAGTCACTAAGGCCTTGTCCAGTCCTAAGTGAGCATGCATCCTAGCAATCAACATCATTCAATCACCACCTGAAACATATGTAAAAAAAAAGTCAGCAAAGAAATGTCGGCGAGCACATAGGTTTTGTGAGAGTATCGGATTCATGGCTCGTTTAAATGTTGCAATACCTCGTTTGACAACAAGAGTCGTTAATTGAAAACCTTGTTTTGAAAAGAGTTTGGTATTGCAATATGATTAACCAACTCAAAACAAGTTGGTTATAGCTTCTAAAATCTCGTTGCCATGAATCTTAACCCAAAACATTTATTTAAGTAAACCAATTTTTAAATCATCTCATAATAAAACTCGTATGGTTTATATCGTTTAGTAAACATCGTCGTGTGACATCGTTTTAAAATTGTTTGCCCAAGTGAACTAAATAATGCCACGGAATGTAATATGATAAAAACACTTATATATAAGAAGTACCAGCGGCGTATCTACCATGCCTTTATCATGTTACACCCGTCCCATTATTTAATCACAACCCAAAACCAATCGTTTGTTCAATTCGTTTAACTTGTTCAAATCGTTTCAAATCGTTTAAATCATTCTCGTTTTAATTGTGAAAACTACTTTTGGTCGTCTCGCTTATAACCTTCAAACCTTCGTAACTCGTCCATCGTTCAACTCGTATTAACAAACCACCAAAGGGTAAGTTAATAATCAACAGGTTCAGTCGTTACCCACATAACCCCCCACACATAACCATGGGTGCAGTCCGATAACGGGATTTATCAGATCCTATGGTACCATAACCTAATACTAGTCGGTTCGGCCAAAACTAATGAATGTCATTCGTTATGTAAATACGTCCAACAAGTTCGTTCACATTATCGAAATCGTTTTGTTTAATATAACCATAGTATTCGTTTTTGAAGTCATCGTTTAAAGCATCGAAATCGTTTAACACGTATGAATCACCCCAAAACAATTGAAAACAGTAAAATAGGGGAACTATGTACTCACATCGAAGTGCAAAGTATCCTTGATTAAATGAACTAACAATGCTCGAGTAAACCAAGGAATTCAAGTAGCACCTAGTAATCGGATCACTAGGTTAATAAATCGACACCTAAATCGGAAGATTGGGTAGAATGAGGTCTCGTAAACCAAATGAGTATTGGAACTCATGTGATATGGTTTAACAAAGCCTACGTCCTAAATCGGAACCTATCCTAAGTGCTTTCGACCCGTTACGACCCATTAAGGTAGCTTATGCTACTTTAACGCGTCGTTCGCGCAAAAGCGCGTTCGAGACGCCTAACTAGTCCTATGACAAGTATTATATGCCCTAAGATATTTAAATATGTTGCATAATCAGTTTAGGTGACAAAA
Organism: Helianthus tuberosus; assembly: GCA_030545235.1. Taxonomy (NCBI): domain Eukaryota; kingdom Viridiplantae; phylum Streptophyta; class Magnoliopsida; order Asterales; family Asteraceae; genus Helianthus; species Helianthus tuberosus. The sequence goes on from CM060393.1 coordinate 155,172,688, forward strand.
GTTAGGTTACATATGCTTAAAATCCAATTATGCATGAAAAGGGCATTTTGGTCATTTACCTAAGGCATATAAACTACCTATCATACAACTAATTAAACTAAGTGACCATAAGGTATAACCTCGGAAGGTTATTCCCTATACAACTATGGTCACAAAAATATGCTTAGTTGGATCCTAACGATCGACCAAACGGGTCGGGTTTGAAAGTCTAAGCGGTTGTTTAGACCGCTTATCTTACGACCCTAAACAAGCACTATACTAAAAGTGACGAGTTAAACTTGTTAAAACATGTTTAACTAAGTTAGAAAACAGGTTTGATATCAAAACAAAGTGTTTTGATACCCGAAAATAGCTTCGATGCAAAATACGCATAAACATGTATTTTGACCGAAACTTTGACTCGTCGCTTCGACTAATCAACGTGGTAATCAGTAGGTATAGTCACAAGGGACTATAACCATCGTGATTACGCTCACGTTGCAAAGTTTAAACGAACTTTGTGTTGACCATAACGTGGTCAAAGCAGAAAGTCAAACACTATTTGACTTTCATGCTTGAAATACATAAAAAGCATGAAAGAAGCTTACAAAGGGTCCAAGCTAGGAAGATTTGAACTCAAAATTCTCAGGTATGAAGCTTCACAAGGAGAGCTTCAACTTAGAGAAGGAATTGATCAAATGTGAGGAAAATAGCCAAGAACCCACTTCTATTTATAGGAAGTTAGGATCAAGGAGATCATTCCAAGTGTTTAGAAGGTGTAATCTTGACCCTACACTTGTGGAACATGGTATTTGATACAATGGGAGCTCCAAAACTAGTTCATGGTATTGAAAAAGTTACATAAAAGACCCTAGAGATCAAGCTGGTTGCCAAAAATGATTTTTCTGTCCAGATGAGGGGGTGGCGTGCTGCCACAGCAACACCCATATGGGGTCGCGCGACGCCACCACTACCCAGCTCCAGAAAGTTTGCAAAAATGGCAGAAATGGTCCGTGCAGCTCGTTTAAGCCATTTTTGATGAGTTCAAACCCCGTTAACCCATTTTCAAGGCTCTATAAGGTTGTTAAAGCATAGGGGGGTTGAAACATGCTTGAAAATATCTCGGATGCCGGTTCGTTTGGTCGTACGGTCACGTTATTCGGTTAATTACCACGAAAACTCGAACAGACGCAAAAACGATCCAAATTAAGCGACGAATGGTATTTTTGCATTCCAATCACTAAAATAAAATATTTTAATGATTACAAAAGTTTTTGGATGTCCGGATATGTTCAGAACGTAAGATATGCGCGAAAATGCAAACTTATACACTTTTTGACGCTTTTAGTCCCTGTTGATCAATTAAGTTTATTTTCGCATACCGAGCCCCTCAAAGCCTATTTCTAAGCTATGTAAAGGATATTTAGGGTATGTTTAGCTTATGATCAACTTCCGGAATGTTCGTTGCCATACGAATCGGCATAGTTTTGCAGTTTGACGCAATTAGTCCCTGCGATCGAATAAACTTGTTTTCGACACACCAAACCTTCCAAAACTTATTTCTAAGTTATGTTTAGGTTATTTAAGGTATGTTAAGCCTATGTCACTGTAACACCTCGAAAATTTACGTCCAATAATGTGGTGACACGTGTCATAAGCTTGGAATATGTGAAACAGTACTTTAGAGGGACTAAAGTTGACATACAGTGAAACTGTGTGACTGTAAGAGTCCAAAGTGTCAACGATGGGTAAATAAGCTCTACAATAACCCTACATGGTGTTTATAACCTTAAACGGATAGATTATGGATCATACGAAACGGGAAAGTGAAAGAAAGTGAGGAATTACAAACTACAGGGGCTAAATGTGTCAACATGTTGAAAGTATACCTCTGAGTGATCCTTTGGCAAACCCGAAGCTTTGTAATGATAAAATATACTCACTAGATGATGTGGTAAAAATTTCATAAAGTTTCGTGAACGTATGAGAAAGTTGTGATCAAAACCGTACACGAAGGGTTAAATGCGTCAACGTTGAGTTTCGAGACTTTTCGGGTAAGCGCAAAGTTAACCGAGGACTTTACCATGTTTGTAAATGTCCCAAGGCCCTTAACAATCAGACTTGAGGGTCAAAAGTGCAAGATAATTAGCCAAAACCACATTACAAAAGACCAGGGACTGAATTGCAAAGCAAGGAAACAAAATTTTGCCACCTGACAAGGCTAGCGCACCGCTACATCAGGAGCGTAACGGTGCGCTAGGACTGTATCTGGGCAATATGAACGACAGCTGCCAGTTATCAGGTCTGTTCCGAATGGTTAACAGCTGTACTCGATACCATGGGCTCTCCAATGGTTTTATATGATACTAGGGGCCCTTGAACAAGTCTTAGAACATCAGTAGATCATTTGTAGCATCATTTTGATTGATCAAAGCTCATATTCAAGAACATTCAAGTTGCAACCAAACTCACTTTCACTTGCATGCTCAATCCTGGAGCTCCTCTGATCAACCTCAAGCTTCCTAGTGATCTCTAAGCACAATTAGGACTTTTGTAAGTGTTTATAATTCCTCCAAATTCGTTCTAGCTTAGTGTGTTAACCGAAAGTCAAACCATTGTAAAACTAGTTTGACTTCATGATTTAACGAGATGTGCTCAGTGTTTTCTCAAATTGAAAGTACCCACATATTGGTATTTATGAGTGTAACAAACCCTCCAAAGGGTATTTTCAGATTTACACTCTAAGCACGTTAATTGTCGAGTCAAAGCCTTTCTTAAAAAGTCAACAGAATTGTTATTTGCAAATTTAAGCATGATTAGCAATATAGGGTACATGCAACCTGTTTGATCATCAAAATAACTTTATAATTAATGTAAGAATGTGTTTCAACATGATCAACTCGACAATTTTCTATTTAAACCCGAATCGGAACCGAAAGTCACATAAATTGACTTTTTCTTTGACTTTCAGTTCTGATCCGTACATGCATGTTTGAGATCTGCATTAGAGCATATTTTGGACCAACTTTTATATAGGATTAATCCTCTGGAGTTTTACAACTTGAATCAATGCTTATCCGATTCATATGCATGTTTCCAATTTACGCTTAAAGTTGACTATTATGCCCTTTTGTTATAAAAACGAGATTTTTGGAAGTATGAATGGACAAATGACTTTGTTACTGATAATTATACATGTCCTTAAAATTTGACATCAATCCGAGGTCTAGATTGTAAGATATGCTCAATATCGCAAATAAAACCGTTTTTATTAATTAAACGGCGATATAAGCATAACGCCTATCAAAACCAAATTTTTGACACCAAAATTTGTACCTACTGTTGTTAAATAATATTTTGGGATTTTTAAAGATTTTTATTAAATTTTTGGATAAGCATAACATAGGTCTTTAAACCAAATTCGGTAAATACCGATTTTGCCCTTTTCGGTCATAAAACGAGTTCTACAAATCCGATTGACCCCAAACCTTTTTCTACTGATTTTATTTGTTAAATAAAGTGTGTTGAGCCTTCTGGAAGTATAAAAATCTCAGCTTTCTTTTACAAACCCGGAAACGGCTCTAAATCGCCTTTTTAGGCATTTTTAACACATAGTATATACTATAACCATATCAAACATATAAGACTTATATTTACTGATGTGTTTAGTATATTTTTATAAAATAACAGTAAGTAAAAGTTTATAAACTCAGGTTTCCGGTTTTAACCTTTTAAGCCTTGTGAAATTACCAAAATGCCCCTATGAGGCATAAGTTGAGTTTAAATCCGTTCCGGGCATAATAGAAGATACTTTGCTGATACTATAACATATTTAGAGCATATTATCTCAGGGAACTTGCATATGACCCTTATGGTCGCCCGTAACGCTCTTTTCGCGTTCGGTTCGGTTTATGTAACTAGTTTGCATAAATTGACCGAAACGGGTCAAACCTTATCATTTTATTTCAAAAATCCAGAATGTGTATGAAATACCCATGTTATACAAGTCTCCAAACTTGTCGGGTCTAAAGCACATTCTTTTCTGGTCTTCGCTTATTCATGCGTTTGAACCGTATCTTTCTTTAAGACTAGCCGGTCTAAGCTTAGGCTTAATTAAAGACCCGTTAGCATTCTAATTGATTATTTATACCATCATTTCCAGACTAGAGCCTTCCGGTAAATTGTACCTACGCTTACTTAAGTAAATACGGCTGAGTTAATAAATTCTTGCTATTTAAGACAGGAGCTAGCTCAGGTAAATACTCTTAACTTATTTTCCCTATTACGGGCTTGGGATACGGTAATATAAATACCGCATGGTCAGGTATGGGATTCAAAGACAAATGAGTCGGGAAATCCAAATAACCTGTTTTTAATTCGTATTGCTTGACTGAATCATTGGGGATTAATGCGACCGTGTCCTGGATATCCTTGACTCATTCAATTGAAATGGCCACGACTTAAGCACGGGGTGTAGGCATACACCTGACAGATGCTATATGCTAATTAATTATTTATACCCAATAAGGGATTCCCAATAAGGGAATAGTGGTGTGTTGGTTAATCTTGAACCGGCATAGAACCGGGCCCCACATGTAGAGCAAGTTATGTAAAACTGATAACATGAGATATAGTTTGTCCCAAGTATAAAAGATTAATCTTGCCTTGTGCATTTTAATCAAAGTGTCAAAACATTTTGTGCCTAGTGCATCTAAATCAATTTTCTTAAACTCTTTTCAAATGAGTCGGTTGAGTGTATTTACCAGTGAAAACTGACGTATTTTCAAAAGTCTAAATGACAGGTACAAGTACGTAATAGGCTGGAAGCTACTCAGGACGTTAACAAGGAATCTTGCAAGTTCTAGGCGTCTAAAGTCTGTTGAACAAAGTTTATGATTTAAAGATTCGCCTGTGGATCCTTTACTTTCCGTTGTAATGCTTGATATTACTTTACATTCGGATTATAATATATTTATCTTTTGCTTCCGCTGTGCATTTATATATTGTGTTGTTTGTCTATGATGATATCAATTACGTCACGATACTCCCCCACCGGGCCCACCGGTGACACGTGGAATTCGGGGTGTGACAGGTTGGTATCAGAGCCAACATTGAGCGAATTAAACATTGTCCCTCAGTGTTTAATCTCAATAACACAGTAGCACATTCCTTGATCTTCTGAGTCTAGACTTAACATAGGAATAATCTCAATCCTAATCAGGAAATTCTTGCTTCCAATTCTAATTGAATACGTCGCCAAGCGAAGAAGCTGTAATAGGAATCCTCCACACCCGGAGCCTTGAAATGCTGAGCTTCGTACCGCGGCCAGGACGAGACGAGCCTACAAGGAGAAAGCATTCAGAAATAAGAATGAAGAAGAAACTCCTCTTACTGAAGATCGTTTCCTTATTAGTCCTTATAAGGACATAATTATCTTTCAGTCCCTCCGAGGACAACATTATTTCTTTTAAGTCCCGCTTAGGGCAACTTTATACTTTTATTTTTATATAATGGAATGATTAAGTTTAAACTTTCATTCTAAATAAGAAATATTAAATAAATGGAAAATAACATTTCTTTTATAAGATCTACCATTATAATAAAATGGCAAAATCTAAAAAGGACAAGACCTAGCCACGTGTCATTTTAAGACCAGGCCAAGATGGTAGTTCCATAATTAGATTCAGATCCATATTAACACCTCAATTTAAAATTTGTTCTGCGTTAATTAAATTAAGAATCTTAAAGTGTGAAACCTAGCCTTAGGGTCAATTATAAGACCGGGCCAAGATGGTAAGACCTGTTAAAAAGATTCAAACCATTAACCAAGAATCTTAAGAGTGAAACCTAGCCTTCGGGTCAATTATAAGACCGGGCCAAGATGGTAAGACCTGTTTAAAAGATTCAAATCCCTGTTAACATCTTAAAACATGTTAACACTCCTGGCAGATGTGATTCATTGGAAATCACACACGTTATTAAGGATTCTTCGAAAGATTCCTAACCCAGTTTAATGATCTCTGAATCCTGGGTTTACATCATTAATTAATATGATCATACTTTAAACCATACGTGGTAACATAATGCCTACGGGCCCTGCTCATTTTCATATGAGCCAAAAGACAGTGGTAGCGATGACTCCCTGTCAGATAAAGGTAATGAACTAGGTTCAAACCTCAAATGCTTTGATTCTCTGAAACCCTAGCATATAATTTATAATTGTCCTTGTGACTAGGCCTATAGTGCCAACATACTTTCATGCTTTGATTCTCTGAAATCATAGCTTAAAATTTATAAATGTCCATGTGACCAGGCCATTGGGTGCCACTAATAAAACTATTAATGTTTTATAATTAGGATAAATTATAATAGAAATCCTAAATAAATATATGATTAATAAATTAACCAAATATGGTCTCTGTTTACCATGGTTAATGAATTTCCCTAAGGGGCAATTCAGTAATAAACTTCCCTTATACGGGAAGTGCCTACGGGCTAAGGTTAATGTCCTCTGAGACTGAAGACAGTGGCAGCCTACAGCTCCCTGTCAGGAAAAGGTAATGAACTTTGATTCAAACCTTAATGCCACGATTATCTGAAATCATGGCTTATAAATTTAACTTGTCTACGCGACTAGGCCATTGGTGCTATTATTAACTTATGAATTAGGATTTATGATAAAAATCCTGAATAAAATAAATATCCTTCCTTCTTTGTCAGTATGCAATTGAAAGGGAATCTTAAAGGTGAAACCTAGCCTACGCGGCCAAGATGGTGAAACCTACTCAAGGGATTCAGATCCTTGTTAACACCTAGGAATGTGTTAGCACCCTTGACAAATGTGATTCGAGAAAATCACAACAGTCATCCTTCTATTGGATTCTTCCAATTCTCAAACCTAGCCTAGTGATCTAGGAATCATGGCTTATATCATCCTATAAGATGATCATATTATAAGCATCCGTTAGTGATGAAGTGCCTACGGACCAAACTTGTTGTTCGATAATACAACGACAGTGGTGGTCTTTGACCTCCTGTCTAAAATGTTGGACTATGTCCAAACATAATAGTCTATATGATCAATGCAATCATGACTTATAGCATCTAATAGGATGAACCAATTATAAACATCCATGAGTGATGTTTTCGCCTATGGGCCAAATTATACTGTCCATGTGTGACAAAGACATTGTGATCTTTACGATTCCCGGTCCAAAGTGGTGAGCTATGCTCGAACCTAATAGTTCATATGATCAATACGATCATGACAAAAATCATCAATACGATGATTAAAATTTTTAACATCCGTAATGATGTTTTGCCTAAGGGCTATATTATATCGTCCAACTAAGACAAGGCAATTGTAATCTTTTGTGATTCTTTGCCAAGGGGGTGAGCTATACTCAATTCCCATAGTCTATACTATCAGTGCGATCCTGACTAGTATCCTCAGTATGATGATCATAATATTAACATCCCTCATGATGAAATGCCTACGGGCTATACTTTATTCTAGTGTCGATAAGACAAAGATAGTAGTGATCTTTATGATCCCCTGTTCAAAATGGTGTGTTTATACCCAAACCTAATTGTCAATATGATCGATGTAATCGTGACTAATATCATTAGATACGATGGTTATATATAAACATCCAACAGTGATGTTGATTGGCTTATTTTCTGCCAAAAGAATCATCTTTCAAAACGATGACAGTTGTAGTCTATGACTCCCTGTCCAAAGGTGAAGAACCACGTTCAACCCTTAAAGCCCTAATCTAATAAGATTGCTGCTTATAAATTAAGGTCATCAAGTGATGTTTTAAAGTCATTCTTGACAAGCCTATGTGCTATAATTGGTTATTCGTGACAAATTGACATATTGAATATTAACATTCCTGGTGACATGACTTTGTACCAGATTTGATGAATGTCCTTATAACAAGGCCGTTTGTGCCATATCTAAATGTCCTTTGTGACAAGGCCTTTCGTGCCACTAGTAAAACTGTTGTTGTTTTTATAATTAGGATAAGTTATAATATAAATCCTAAATGAATGTGATTAATAAATTAACCAAATATGGTCTCCGTTACCATGGTTAATGAATTGCCATAAAAGACAATTCCATAATAAACTCCCAAGTAAACTATTATCCTTGTTTTCTGTAACAGTTCAATTAAATGGCTGGCTCTGATGAAATAAATAGCCACCCAAGGGAAAATGTTGACAACGCCCAAATTAATCTAACGGGTGCTGAGTTGAAGGCGTTAGTAAACGACGCCGTTACAAAAGCCTTAGAGCGGCAATATGAAGAGTATAGTGGGACTCGAAGTAGGACCCTAACAGCACCGCATGCAAAGCCACCTCCCAAGAAGGATGAACCCAAGAAGGAAGATGACGAGCGTCATTCTTCTAATCATCACAGTGATCCGTCTCAACAGATCATACTGAATCAAGGACCCAGTGATAAGGGTTGCTCCTACAAATACTTTGTTTCATGTAAACCCCGGGATTTCACTGGGGAAGAAGGAGCTGTAGATTGTATGACGTGGTTGGAAGAGATGGATACAGTTGTGGATATCAGCGGATGCGCTGAGAGGGATGTGGTCAAGTTTGTGTCGCAATCATTTAAGGGCGAGGCCTTAGCTTGGTGGAGATCATTGATTCAAGCCACCGGGAAGACCCCTTTGTACAACATGACTTGGGATCAGTTCGCTGGTCTTATCAGAGAAAATTACTGTCCTCAACACGAAGTTGAGAAGATCGAGACTGAATTCTTGTCATTAGTCATGGAGAACTTAGATTGCCAAGCATACCTTACAAGTTTCAATACCAAGTCTCGATTGGTTCCTTATTTGATCACACCGGAACTAAAGTGAATAGCTCTCTTTATTGAGGGTTTAGCTCCAGAAATAAAGGCAAGTGTGAAAGCATCGAGACCTACTACATTCAGGTCAGTAGCAGATCTGTCGCTGTCTCTCACACTCGATGTGGTTAGAAACAAGGCTGCCAAGGCCTCTGAAGATGGCAAGCATAAAAGGGAGGAGGATAACTCCCAGAATCCTAAGAAGAACAAATCTGAGTTCAACAATAACCAACAGAATTCCAATAAAAAGCCTACATGCAAAACCTGCAAAAGAAGACACTGGGGACAGTGTCGATCAAATCAAAAGATAAAGCAATGTGGCATCTGCAAAAGAACTGGCCACCAGTCCCACGAATGTAGGGACATAAAGAATGCAAGTTGTTTCAGATGTGGCGAAAAGGGCCACATCAGTACTAATTGCCCGGAGGCTGCCAAGGAAGGAACAGCTAAGTATGGGATGAATAAGAAAGGAAACGCCTAAACTACTAAGTTGAATGCCAGAGACAGTGCATATCAATAATGAGGTACGTCCTTACCTTTCAGCATCAATCGTATCTGCTTAGTATTTTACGTTAAGGTAAAGGATAATAAACCTTTAGTACACCATAAGATTTACAAACTTTTGGTTACGTTCATAAGAACTTCGGATATTAAAAATGAGGTATAATTTACCAAAGGAATCATTTTTCCGATGTCCTAGTTCCGATAAATATAAGGACTCAATAAAGTGATAAAATCGATTGGTTGCCTTAAAAATCAAGCCCATATTGTGGGTGATAAGGAGAAATTAATTATCAAGACTCCTTATGAGACAACCCTCGTAATTACACGCATCCGTACGATTAATGAATATTAAACAAAAAAAAATGGTGGAATTGGCCGTCCCCGGAATCGAACCTGGGTCTAGGCCGCACCCTTTCGCGCGCCTAGCCAACTGAGCTAGGTGCCTAGTTTGTGAAACTTCCATTATTGATTAAATATAAGCACTCGTACAACAAACTTCCTTATCATTTATCAATGATAATTTCTGCTAAGTGTCCTGTTTTTAATACAGGCAATAATAAATCTTCATGAACCATAAACTTAGCAAATTTTTATTATCATCCACAAGGTATAACTACCAAGGAAACCATAATAACCGATTCTTATAGATCGGCAAGGAATCCTTCCGAAAATCTTAGAGCACTCTTCCTTTGCATAGAGTACGACAACATATGTTATTTTAACTATTTTTTTTTTCTTCTCATTGTTTTTCTATCGCCTGCGAATGCCAAACTATGTTTGATAAAAGTGTCATATGAGGATTGGCGTATCCTAGTGTGTCCCATAGATTATTTCCATGTCTGATCAGCATGGAGGTTTAATACATGGAACCCCTAAGATATCCCAATAATCATATTGTACCAAATACGACTAGTAGTATTCAAGGGAGATATCCAATATAAAATGTCCTTGTAAGTATCTCTACTTAGGACATCCTTGCATTTGTAAAACGAATGTGTCATTATCTGACACCGACATCAATGGAAGAATTAGAGCCTGAGATTTGGAAAATCTCTGTAATCTCATTATACCTAAGTATCTTCCACTAAGAATACCCTGTTTACCTCCTGCGAGGCTAGTAGAATTAAGATCTATATCCCATTTTGGGACTGCATCATTATGAAATCTCCAAGACGGCTAGTACCATCATTGGAAGGATGGAGACCCTGATTAAGTAAAAATTTAAGATATAGGTTCATATAGCCTAACTCAATATTCTAAGAATTCGGTATAATTAATTAAGGAAGACGGTTCATTTTGCTTATGCATTGATTACCGCAACCCGAATTAGGCAACAAGTAAGAATTGTTATCAGCTGCCCAGGATCGTCGATTTGTTCGACTAACGGCAAGGATTAGCTAATTCCTTAAGATTAGTTTTAAGCAATGGTTGGAATAACCATCTCACCTTAAATTTAACTTTCCTATAATAGTTGTTATATAAGTATCAAGGCTGCTCTTCTAGAAACCTTGTATAGATGGAATGTTAAACATCTATTAAGACAAAAGATTGGTAAGTCCAATCGTCCGGATCTAAGAGTTGCATTGGAAACAACGAATAAGATCAAACAAACCCATAATCGATTGTAAGTTGCCATTATTCGGCAGAAAAATCAAGGGTTAATGAAGTTAGCAACCCTCCTAAGTCCTTGTTATGGAATAAGGATCAACAAAAGATATCACCCTGGAAGGGTGTGCAAATTTGTAAATTATCAGACTAGTTGAGCTCTGAATATATCAAATCATTCGAAGGAATCGAATGTATCAGGATCAAATAGCTTATAAGCTAAAACCTACTTAAGGAGCTTGGCGGAGCATACAATGCATTGCATACTAATGAATTGGGGATATGTTTCACCAATGAGTTGAAAAGCATTATCACATACTGGTATGCGTATTTATAATATGTTGAGCAAACCGTATCGATTTAGGATCGACAGGTTAAGAAACTCCAAAAAGATACATGGCCTGTTATAGAGGTCAGCTGGAGTGCCATAAAGGCCCAAATGTACTGAGGAAGGTTAAGTTCAATATAGGACATAAAGTACTCCCTTTACTTTAAGCAAATCTCGAGGTCGAGATTTCTTTTAAGGGGGTGAGGATGTAACACCTCGAAAATTTACGTCCAATAATGTGGTGACACGTGTCATAAGCTTGGAATATGTGAAACAGTACTTTAGAGGGACTAAAGTTGACATACAGTGAAACTGTGTGACTGTAAGAGTCCAAAGTGTCAACGATGGGTAAATAAGCTCTACAATAACCCTACATGGTGTTTATAACCTTAAACGGATAGATTATGGATCATACGAAACGGGAAAGTGAAAGAAAGTGAGGAATTACAAACTACAGGGGCTAAATGTGTCAACATGTTGAAAGTATACCTCTGAGTGATCCTTTGGCAAACCCGAAGCTTTGTAATGATAAAATATACTCACTAGATGATGTGGTAAAAATTTCATAAAGTTTCGTGAACGTATGAGAAAGTTGTGATCAAAACCGTACACGAAGGGTTAAATGCGTCAACGTTGAGTTTCGAGACTTTTCGGGTAAGCGCAAAGTTAACCGAGGACTTTACCATGTTTGTAAATGTCCCAAGGCCCTTAACAATCAGACTTGAGGGTCAAAAGTGCAAGATAATTAGCCAAAACCACATTACAAAAGACCAGGGACTGAATTGCAAAGCAAGGAAACAAAATTTTGCCACCTGACAAGGCTAGCGCACCGCTACATCAGGAGCGTAACGGTGCGCTAGGACTGTATCTGGGCAATATGAACGACAGCTGCCAGTTATCAGGTCTGTTCCGAATGGTTAACAGCTGTACTCGATACCATGGGCTCTCCAATGGTTTTATATGATACTAGGGGCCCTTGAACAAGTCTTAGAACATCAGTAGATCATTTGTAGCATCATTTTGATTGATCAAAGCTCATATTCAAGAACATTCAAGTTGCAACCAAACTCACTTTCACTTGCATGCTCAATCCTGGAGCTCCTCTGATCAACCTCAAGCTTCCTAGTGATCTCTAAGCACAATTAGGACTTTTGTAAGTGTTTATAATTCCTCCAAATTCGTTCTAGCTTAGTGTGTTAACCGAAAGTCAAACCATCGTAAAACTAGTTTGACTTCATGATTTAACGAGATGTGCTCAGTGTTTTCTCAAATTGAAAGTACCCACATATTGGTATTTATGAGTGTAACAAACCCTCCAAAGGGTATTTTCAGATTTACACTCTAAGCACGTTAATTGTCGAGTCAAAGCCTTTCTTAAAAAGTCAACAGAATTGTTATTTGCAAATTTAAGCATGATTAGCAATATAGGGTACATGCAACCTGTTTGATCATCAAAATAACTTTATAATTAATGTAAGAATGTGTTTCAACATGATCAACTCGACAATTTTCTATTTAAACCCGAATCGGAACCGAAAGTCACATAAATTGACTTTTTCTTTGACTTTCAGTTCTGATCCGTACATGCATGTTTGAGATCTGCATTAGAGCATATTTTGGACCAACTTTTATATAGTATTAATCCTCTGGAGTTTTACAACTTGAATCAATGCTTATCCGATTCATATGCATGTTTCCAATTTACGCTTAAAGTTGACTATTATGCCCTTTTGTTATAAAAACGAGATTTTTGGAAGTATGAATGGACAAATGACTTTGTTACTGATAATTATACATGTCCTTAAAATTTGACATCAATCCGAGGTCTAGATTGTAAGATATGCTCAATATCGCAAATAAAACCGTTTTTATTAATTAAACGGCGATATAAGCATAACGCCTATCAAAACCAAATTTTTGACACCAAAATTTGTACCTACTGTTGTTAAATAATATTTTGGGATTTTTAAAGATTTTTATTAAATTTTTGGATAAGCATAACATAGGTCTTTAAACCAAATTCGGTAAATACCGATTTTGCCCTTTTCGGTCATAAAACGAGTTCTACAAATCCGATTGACCCCAAACCTTTTTCTACTGATTTTATTTGTTAAATAAAGTGTGTTGAGCCTTCTGGAAGTATAAAAATCTCAGCTTTCTTTTACAAACCCGGAAACGGCTCTAAATCGCCTTTTTAGGCATTTTTAACACATAGTATATACTATAACCATATCAAACATATAAGACTTATATTTACCGATGTGTTTAGTATATTTTTATAAAATAACAGTAAGTAAAAGTTTATAAACTCAGGTTTCCGGTTTTAACCTTTTAAGCCTTGTGAAATTACCAAAATGCCCCTATGAGGCATAAGTTGAGTTTAAATCCGTTCCGGGCATAATAGAAGATACTTTGCTGATACTATAACATATTTAGAGCATATTATCTCAGGGAACTTGCATATGACCCTTATGGTCGCCCGTAACGCTCTTTTCGCGTTCGGTTCGGTTTATGTAACTAGTTTGCATAAATTGACCGAAACGGGTCAAACCTTATCATTTTATTTCAAAAATCCAGAATGTGTATGAAATACCCATGTTATACAAGTCTCCAAACTTGTCGGGTCTAAAGCACATTCTTTTCTGGTCTTCGCTTATTCATGCGTTTGAACCGTATCTTTCTTTAAGACTAGCCGGTCTAAGCTTAGGCTTAATTAAAGACCCGTTAGCATTCTAATTGATTATTTATACCATCATTTCCAGACTAGAGCCTTCCGGTAAATTGTACCTACGCTTACTTAAGTAAATACGGCTGAGTTAATAAATTCTTGCTATTTAAGACAGGAGCTAGCTCAGGTAAATACTCTTAACTTATTTTCCCTATTACGGGCTTGGGATACGGTAATATAAATACCGCATGGTCAGGTATGGGATTCAAAGACAAATGAGTCGGGAAATCCAAATAACCTGTTTTTAATTCGTATTGCTTGACTGAATCATTGGGGATTAATGCGACCGTGTCCTGGATATCCTTGACTCATTCAATTGAAATGGCCACGACTTAAGCACGGGGTGTAGGCATACACCTGACAGATGCTATATGCTAATTAATTATTTATACCCAATAAGGGATTCCCAATAAGGGAATAGTGGTGTGTTGGTTAATCTTGAACCGGCATAGAACCGGGCCCCACATGTAGAGCAAGTTATGTAAAACTGATAACATGAGATATAGTTTGTCCCAAGTATAAAAGATTAATCTTGCCTTGTGCATTTTAATCAAAGTGTCAAAACATTTTGTGCCTAGTGCATCTAAATCAATTTTCTTAAACTCTTTTCAAATGAGTCGGTTGAGTGTATTTACCAGTGAAAACTGACGTATTTTCAAAAGTCTAAGTGACAGGTACAAGTACGTAATAGGCTGGAAGCTACTCAGGACGTTAACAAGGAATCTTGCAAGTTCTAGGCGTCTAAAGTCTGTTGAACAAAGTTTATGATTTAAAGATTCGCCTGTGGATCCTTTACTTTCCGTTGTAATGCTTGATATTACTTTACATTCGGATTGTAATATATTTATCTTTTGCTTCCGCTGTGCATTTATATATTGTGTTGTTTGTCTATGATGATATCAATTACGTCACGATACTCCCCCACCGGGCCCACCGGTGACACGTGGAATTCGTGGTGTGACAGTCACTGTTCCAGAGTGTTTTTCGCGTTAAACTGATTACATTTACGCATCAGTTTGCGTATAACTTTCCAGAAAGCGATTTAAAGCTTGAAATCGAACTAGAATCAAATCGTAAAATCATCAAACAAAAATACACATAAAATAACACCGAAACACATCGTTTTATTGATAATTGATAATGTTTTACATTGTACATCGTTTACAGAGCACAGTTGTCACAATTGGGACGATCATTTACCAATAATAGAATTTTCCTACAATAACAGCTATCATACCAGCATCAATATTGCACCATTTGAAGCACTTTATGGACGAAAGTGCAAAACTCCAGTCTGTTGGGCAGAAATTGGAGAAAAACAAATTTCTAGACCAGAGATAGTACAAGAAACAATTGACAAGATTATTCAAGTCAAGGAAAGACTAAAAGCAGCATGGGATCGTCAAAAGAGTTATGCTGATAACAGACGAAAACCATTGAAATTTCAAGTAGGAGATAAAGTATTATTAAAAGCTTCTCCATGGAAAGGAGTGGTCAGATTCGTTAAGAGAGGAAAGCTAAGCCCCAGGTATGTTGAACCTTTTGAGATTATTAGAAAAATAGGACCAGTAGCTTACCAGCTACAACTGCTAGAGGAAATGGCAGGAATACATGATGTATTTAATATATGTAATCTCAAGAAATGTTTAGCAGATGAATCATTAATAGTACCTCTTAAGGACATAGAGGTAAATGAGAAACTTAAGTTTGTAGAGAAACTGTTAAAGATTGAAGATAGAAAGATCAAGAATCTCAAACACAAGAGATTAGTTCTGGTCAAAGTAAAATGGGATTCCAAAAGAGGACCAGAGTACACTTGGGAGCTCGAATCAAAGATGCGAAGGAAATATCCACACCTGTTCCAGTAGACCTCGAGGACGAGATCTAAAACAAGGTGGGGAGGATATAACAACTCTCCCAAAACCATTAAAATACTCCTATACGTCTTAAAATATACCCCGTATACGAAAAATAAGCTTAAAATACCTTTATATTATTAAAAATCAAATAAAACAAATATCCAAGGCTCTCGCGGGGCGCGACAAGGTCAAGCAAGCCTGTCGAGGCCAGCGACTCAGTGACATCAGGTCGCATCCGGTTGCACCACGTGTCCCTGTCTCATGTCAAGCCTACCCCTCGACTCAGCCAAGCTAGAGCCTACCCTATGTCGCTCGCGGGCCGCGAGAGAATTTGATCAGGGAGTCGGGGGCGCGAGCTTCCCCTGAGCAGATCTATAAAAGGAGTGTTCGACTTCAGTTGAAACTCGTTCAAAAACTTTCTTTCTCTCTCAATCTATAATAGCTAAAACTCTCGGGTATTATACCCCTAAAAAGCGAAGCCCTGCCTCGTTGTAAGTATTATAACCCCCGGTTACGTATTAGTTACTCTACCCGATTGATCTAGGGCTCCGTAACGCATGTCAAGGCTCTGCCTGACTCAATCGTTGGAGTTCTGTCTCGGGGGTATGGCTAATGTAAAATGTTTAATTTTAATAGATTATAACCAGGAAATCACTAGAAAGCAGTAGTATTATCTAAATCAGCAAAGTGAGTACATCTACTTTTGTAAACCTTTTTATGCAAACCTCAATTGTTTTAAATTATGATAATAGTGATTGAGTCTATGTATTCTACAATTACTGTCGGTATGTTGGGGTTTTGTATACATTACTTGTTACTATATTGTGAATAGTAGCATGACCACAAGTCAGGATTGACAGTACCGTGGGTGGTAATTGGGTAGATATAAACATTGTAATCGCCCTCAATACTGTAAAATGATAAAAGCTTGTTTTGATTAAATTAGGATGCACTTGCCAGTATTTCTTACTGATAAAATGTTTTTAAAACGCGTTTCAGGTAACAAAATATGAAAGCCAAATAGAAGCCAGTTGGAGAGCACTGAAGGCTTGAAAAAGTGACTATAAAAGTTACCTAAATAAGAAAGAAGTTTTATTTCAATAAATTAGGGTTTATCCCTATAAACATATTATAATGAAAACTTGGGTTTTTCCCATGTATTTATTATTTATAAAAGTGTGGTGTTTTAACTCTGATAAAACTATTTCCTAACTATGGTCCTGATGCTAATTTCCGTTGCCAAATTAATAAACACCGATACCACCAGCTCTGTGTGCTGCTCGCGGCCGCCCGCCCGCCCCTCAGGGCAGGGCCCGGGGGTTGCGACAAATATGGTTATTTGATGGAAGGAATGGTTATTTGAAGTTATAATGAACCTTTTCCTTATCTTCATACTTCACCACATTTCCAAACACCATTTTCTTTCTTTCTTCCTCCCTCACTCACGGCTACCACCACCTCCACACTGCCTCCATTTTCTTTCAATTTTCAAGCCATTCCAAGGGTATTCAAAGGTGTATGAAGGCTATTTAAGGAAGCTTCAAGCATTGGAAGGTGAAGGACCTCTTAGAGGAGCTATTAACCATCTCATTTGCATCATCTTCTTCTTCTTGGTGTTCTTGCCACTTTCCAAGCCACAAGAGCTAGTAGTAAGCCTTCTAATCACCATTTTACTTCATATTAGTAGTATGTACAAGTTACACCATCAAGAAAGTTAAACTTTAAAAGATGAACACATGAAGAACTAACATAATCTAAAGAAAATCAAGTGTTTTTAGTGTTGTTTGATGTTGATCTTGTGTTTTAGTTTAGATCCATCATATGTAAGCTTGTTAGAAGCTTAGATCTAACAAGTTTAAGCATGGATCTTGAAAGATCCATGAAGAAACATGATGATGAATTTGAAGATCTTTAAAGTGAACTTGAAAATGGTTTTAAAATCGATTTCTCATGATTATGAACCTGCGAAACGCATGGATGATCAAGTTTGTAAAATAAAGTTTCATTCAAGTTTAATAAAATTTACAAAGAAGCTTTGATTTAAAATATAAAGAAGGTTTGTATTTGATCCTACTCCGACCTATGTGTTTAATGCGTGGATCTAAATTACTACATATTTTTATGAAATTTCAAGTCCACCACATGAAAAAGTATGATGGTTTAGTGATCTTTACTTGTGAAAATGTTGCATCTTGATGTTTTGGTTATTAAAAGAAAATAAATACATGTTTTAAAACATGGGAAAACCTCCATTTTTAGGGAAAACTATGTCAAAATTTTATATAGAAAAATATAAACTTTTATGAAACTTATTCTATAAAAATTGTTAAAGAATGTTTACTAAAGGTTTTCCCTAATTTTTATACAAAATACAAGTTAAGAAAATAATTTTTTTTTCAAGAATTAAAACAAGTATAAGTATGTATATTTTTAAGGAAAAATGTATATATTTAGTGGTCACAAAATTAAGTGCTATGTGTAATATATATTAGTGTACATTTAGGAACTTAAAATACACTAAATACTCCAAGGAGTATAAACACCAAATACACAAGGAAATATTTATAAACAATAAATACAAAATCACCCATAAATGGGTGTATGGACAAAATACCAAATATATATTTACATATATATTCCTTATCAAATTATGGACTATGGACACTTGGACAATATTTAGACAAATATATAAATTTATGTAGAAATATAAAAGATTACTACAATTAATGGAAGATATACAAAAATCGAACAAGTTATAAAAAATAAATATATATATTTAACAAGCATGACAATATATATATATATATATATATAGAAACGGGATCAGGAGAGAACGGTGAAAAGTGTGAGAACGGTGAGAACAGATCCTGGCCCAACACGTGGCTGGGGGCCCTAATTGTTATGCGGGGGTATGATTGTCCTTTTATACGTTCCCTCCTTATTCGCGTTATAAATCTCTTTCAAATTAAAACTCCAAAGATTTATTGTTAGTTGTTACCTCCTTTGCAAGCTTTCTCGATCTATGGCGTTTAACGTGCATTCTGTTCGACAAAGTAAAATTCATTGGCATTTTCTATTTTTTGTTCCAGCAAATCATGCAACAGATATGGCGTTTTGTTCTTTTATCATTGTTCTATGGCGTTTTTTTGTATTATTATTTTTATAATGTGTTGTATGATTTTCAATAGCGTTATTCAATTATGAAATTTAATCGCGTTTTAATTGATATTTAATCTATTATTAAGAACTGCAATTGGAGTTTTCGATATTAATTTTAATTGTTGTTTACGTTCTAGTGTATTTCTTATGTTTTTACGATCATTGGCGTTTTTCATCTATTTGATTAGTTTTGAATTTTATTTAGTAGTATTTGTGAATATCAGTTATTACTATTTTGTTAATTTGTGTAAACATTAGTTTTGTTAATTTTGGCGTTTTCATTATGATGTTATATTTTGTTAATTATTTATGTTGTTAAGGGTTTTTAATTATTCATCTCATGACTTTTTTATCATGTCGTTTTTAAATTATGTGTTTATTATGTCTTGTTTATTATTCAATTAATGGCGTTTTAATGTATAATGTTATTACGAGACATCACTCTGTTTTTCTGATTTTTCTGTTCCTCCCTGTGTTTTCTCAGATGAAGTCTCTTCCTCGAGTCAAAGGCATTGCCCCAAAACTGGATTACCATTTATCATTCCTGACGTCAGTGAAGAATTAAAGCCCAGAAAGGACATGCTATTCTCAAGCCTTGATGATTGTTATTCAATGTATGTTAAGTATGCCAAGGAGTGTGGGTTTTCAGTCAGGAAAGGGACTACAAAGACAAACTCTAAAGGTGTCTTAAATATTAAGTATTTCTTGTGTACGAGGGCTGGGGTATATAAGAACAAGAAGGTTGATACGTTGGACCCCAATCAAAAGGAGCGAGTAGTGCGATCTAACTTTTCAAAGAGGACTGATTGTGGTGCACTATTATGTGTATTTTTTGAGGATGGATTTTGGAAGGTGTATAAGTTTGTCGAGGAGCACAATCATGAACTTGTTGAACGTCCTGATAAGCATTTTCTTCCAACTGAACGACACCTCACTCAGCTCCAGAAGCATGTTATACACAGCATGTCTAAGCTGAATTTGGGTCATGTCAAGGCGTTTAATGTTATGAAGACTTGTTTTGGTGGTTTTGAAGACGTGGGTGCAAGCAAAGTTGAATTTAAGAACTATAAGAGGCAAATTAACTTGTTCATAGGGGAATATGACGCCGATATGGTTGTGAAACGTTTGAATGAAAAAAAACATTCCCATCCTAATTTCTCGTATGATTACATCACAAACGAAGATAATCGTTTGAAGGGTCTTTTTTGGTGTGACGATCAAGCCAAACGTAATTACCACGTGTTTGGTGATGTGATTTCGTTTGACGCCACGTATCGTTCCAACAAATAATTTTTTATAATTCAACTTCTTTGTTTTTGGCGTTTTATTAATTTACATGCAATGGCATTTTTTATATTTTACATGCAATGGCGTTCTATTAGCTTACATGCAATGGCGTTTTACTAGTTTAAATTCAATGGCGTTTTATTATTGTTTCATTTCTTATGGCGTTTTCATATGCAAATACTCTATGGTGTTTGTACCATTCACTGGTATAGACAATCATCACTGCAATGTTACATTTGGTGCAGCATTGTTGGCGTCGGAAACTGCTGATACGTATATTTGGTTATTAAGAGTTTTTCTAAAAGCTATTGGTTCTCAACCAAAAGTTGTTGTCACTGACCAAGATCCAGCGATGAAGAAGCCTATTTTTGTTGTATTTGTTGACACGAGGCATCGGTTATGCATGTGGCATGTGATGCATAAACTTTCTCTGAAGGTTGTTATGCTTTTTTTACCTTTGGCGATTTAGGATACAATGCGTTTTAAAATACATGGCGTTTTGTACCCTGTTACTGTTTTTTTAATTAAGTTTTGTCTTTTGTTTTTTTTATTTATGCATGGCGTTTTCGTGTTATTTATAGGTTGGTGTTAGGCTATGCAATTCCACCAATTTTAAAGAACGTATTTGTGGTGTTGTGTGGACGGATATTCTCACACCTAAAGAGTTTGAATCAGAATGGGAAGCGGTTATTGCAGAATTCAATTTAGAAGATAATGACTGGCTATCTGATATTGTTGCACTTAGGGAATCTTGGATCCCTGCATACTATAGAATGGATCATATGTCTGGTCTTATGCGAACGACATCCAGGTTGGAGAGTAAGAATCATTTTTTGGTCAAGTGTGCAATTCGAAAGCTACTCTTGTTGAGTTCATGACGCATTATGAGATTGCAATAGAAGCTCAGCGTCACACACATCGTAAAAATGATCATGAATCTCGATATAAAAGACCCCAGTTGAAGAGTAGTTACAAATTGTTGGAAGGGTAAGCTGTTGATATATACACAAAAAGTATTTTTTGTGACGTTCAAGCTGAGCTTATTGGAGTTGCGGATTGCATAAATCAACGTTACGAAGATCAGCCTGATGGGTTTGTTAAGTTTTACGTAAATGACTTCCAACAGCTTTGTACGTCCTTATTTGAGGTAAATAATGGCGTTTTATCATATGCAATGTGTTCTTTTCTTTTTTAGACAAACATTCTATCCATGGCATTATAGAGATATTGTTTTTGGTATTTTTCAGGTAATGTTCCATAAGTCTGATTGCACATGCAGTTGCTCATGCAGACGTTTTGAACAGTTTGGTTTGCTATGTAGACATATATTCTATGTTTTGAGACTTATGGACATTAAGGAATTTCCAAAACAATACTGTCACACCCCCAAAATCCACCATGCGGAGTATCACCGCTTGGAGGCGTGACATGACCAGGATCGAGCCACCAACCATATTGAACATCGTAATTAAGTAAATAAGACCAACCACAATACGATTGGTGACCAAAGCTAGTTAACCATGTTTAGTTTAAACAGCGGAAGCATAAAAGTAAATCCAAAAGCATAAGTCCATAGTTTATAAGTTAAAGTTCAAAACGCAAGTTTAATAAGTTCATAAGGATTTAAATAGTAAGCACGGAACATAACAGTCCGTACACCACAACGACTCCTTCCTCGTGCAAGCTCCAAGCATTTAACGACCTGTAAGGCATGTAACAACTAGTCAACAACAAAGTTGAGTGAGTTCACGTTTGGTTGTTTAGTTTTAAGTTGTTTCTGAAAAACGTGGTTTGACTTTCGTTGGCTTATTTGCCGTGGGGGTTACCCCGTAGTTGAAAGTATGTTTAACCATTTCCTTTTTTCTTTACCCAATCCATAACCATGATCAGTGGGGGTTTTCCCCGTTTGAACTACTAGACGGTATGATATCGACTGCTACGCAAATAAGTTGTGCCCTATATCAGTGTCTATCATCACTGACAATCTGCCATAGTCCATTAGTACACGCCCGTCCTACCGGCACGGTGTGAGGTTTGTTAAACCTAATAGCGCTATTAACTAATGACCCGCTCGCCATTGGCCTCGGCGATTAAGTCGATATAAATTGAGGGACTTCATGATAGAGTTTTGTCTAGCTAGTTTAAAGGTTGTTGTCCTGCACCAGGAGGACGAACGTACGTATTCTGCACCAGGAGAATTCGTAGGTTTAATAATGGCATCCACTCTATGGAGGATGGTCGTACATATCCTACCCAAGGAGGATATGTAGATTTAGTTTTAATTCTTTAACCCATTCCCAAACCACCGGGAATCCCATGCCTTAGAAAGTGTGTGAACTCACCTCGGTTTGCTCGGTTAGATTCTCAATATAGCTAACAGTCAAGGTCGGTCAATCACGTCCTAGTATGATTTACCAGTTAGTCATTTAGTTGCTTTCAAATAGAACACAAAGTTCCTACACGTATCTAGCACATAACATGCATTACTTTAACTGTTTATGCCCATGTATGTTTCCCATCCATTCCCCACTCATAATCAAACATACGATAATACACATAACATATATATCATATTAGATCATTTACAGATAGCATACTCGACATTTAGACACGCAAGTCACAACTTATGTCAATTCAGCATTAATACTCAAAACCGGCTGTTTTCGGACATTTAAATAAAATAGTTAGATTAATCCAAAAATTCCCAAATTTTTATAGGATGTCATAAACATTCCATATTTTATTTTGTAAAAATATCGGGGTCCGGTTCATTACCAATATTTTATAAAAATTTCATATTCGGGACTGAACTCAGATTTATGTATTTCTGACCACAGCCCACGAAACAATTTATTAAAAATTCATCGTAAGTCCGATTTGCGAAATTCCAGTGGGGTAATTACAAATACTTCAGTTTTCATCTACAGTAAAATTTTCATGGTCCGATTCATCACAAAACTCAGGTTATGACTGAAAGTACGACACCCATTTATTGCTGTCAAAATTCAGCTTAAGTTGCTGTTACAAATTAACACTTTAAAAATAGTAAACGAAGTCCAAAAATTACGATTCCGGTTCCATTAGAACCGTATTTCATAATAACATATTTTAGATTCAAAATATCGGTTTTTCGTTGAGTTTAAGACCTGTTTACAGCCAACTGAAGTTGGCTGTAAAACCAGGACAGATTCTGATTTTCAATGTTTATCCTTCTAAATCGTGTTCGAATGATTCCGTTAACAAGTTTAGTGACCGCAACAACATCACATATTAATATTAATCAGCAAATCATCAAATAATCAATCAATAATCATAATAACACAAGATCTACATGATTTACACACATAACTTCTCTTTATCCACACCTTAACACATTATGTTCAAGACTTGTTCATGAGCTTTAAAGTTTCTTAACTTTTTATCATTCTAACATCTATTAACCACTAAAATAACATAAAGAATGAATGGATCTAATTTCTTACCACTAGCTCAAGGCTAGGGAAGTTCGAGTGAAGAAATGTGGTGGTTAATAGCGAATGGAGGAGGTCCTTCCACTTCCGAGAGCACCGAGCTTCGTTGTTGGACCTCTTACACCTTTGTATGTATGAGGAATGATTGAAAAAGAGCTTGATGATGGTGGTAGTATGGTGGAAGGTGGCTGCTGAACAAGGGAAAGGAGAGGGAGAGAAGAGAGAGTTTGGTGGAATGGTGGTATTTATAAGATCTTCCATATAGCATATTCCTAGCATATTCCAAGCATATTCCTAGCATATTCCTAGCATATTCCTAGCATATTCCTTAGCATATTCCTAGCATATTCCTAGCATATTCCTAGCATATTCCTTTGCATATTCCTTAGCATATTCCTTAGCATATTCCTTAGCATATTCCTTAGCATATTAACAAATATGTGTAAGCATAACACAGATATCAGAAAGCAGTTAAGTAATTCCACACAGTCGTCAGACACTTTAATTATCATTAATAATTTGTACGGAATACATAGGATTTTGAGGGTTGTCACATTCTCCCCCTGTTAAGAGAATTTTGTCCCGAAATTTAGCGCGTGGTTACTGAGGAGGCTAGTTAAGTTGCGTTGTTTTCCAGATTTTCCTAGGGTGTCACATCATCCCCCCGTTGATTTGGAATTTCGTCCCGAAATTCTGCAGTAGCTTCAGCCTCAGTAGTGGTTGCGTTTTTCTTAAACAGTTGGGGATACTTGAGTTTCATTTGGTCTTCTCGTTCCCATGTATACTCTGGGCCACGACGAGCATTCCAACGAACTCGGACCAGAGGTATCCTGGTATGCTTGAGGATCTTAACATCTCGATCCGTAATCTCTACTGGTTCCTCGACGAATCGTAGCTGGTCGTCGATTGTGAGTTCCTTGAGGGGAACTATGAGGGTCTCATCTGACAGGCACTTTTTCAGATTCGACACATGGAAAACATTGTGAACTCCGCTGAGTTCTTCAGGTAGATTCAACCTGTAGGCGACTTTGCCAATTTTCTCAATGACTTTGAATGGTCCGACATAACGCGGATTGAGTTTGCCTCGTTTGCCAAAGCGGACTACACCTTTCCAAGGTGAGACTTTGAGTAGCACTCGATCCCCAACCTGGAGTTCGAGTGGTTTTCTTCCCTTATCAGCATAGCTTTTCTGACGGTCACGAGCTGCCGCCATTCGCTGTCGTATCTGAGCAATTTTCTCGGTGGTATCTACCACATGTTCTGGGCCAGTGATTTGGCTGTCACCAACTTCTGCCCAACAGAGAGGTGATCGGCATTTGCGCCCGTATAATGCCTCAAATGGAGCGGCTTGGATGCTGGTGTGGTAGCTGTTGTTATATGAAAATTCCACTAACGGGAGGTGCTTTTCCCAGCCGTTGCCGAAGTCGATTACGCATGCCCTAAGCATGTCTTCCAAGGTTTGGATGGTGCGTTCCGATTGCCCTTCCGTCTGTGGGTGATAAGCGGTGCTCATATCTAAACGTGAGCCAAAGGACTTGTGCATTGCTTGCCATAGTTCAGAAGTAAAACGTGCGTCACGATCAGATATAATAGAGATTGGCACTCCGTGCCTTGATACCACTTCCTTTAGGTAAATGTCTGCAAGAGTAGAAAACTTATCCGTTTCTTTGATGGCCAGAAAATGTGCAGACTTGGTCAGTCGATCTACGATCACCCAAATGGTATCATTTCCGCGTTGAGATCTAGGCAGGCCGGTAACGAAATCCATGGAAATTTGCTCCCATTTCCATTTCGGGATCTCCGGTTGTTGAAGTAGGCCTGATGGTTTCTGATATTCAGACTTGACTCTCGCACAAGTCAAGCACTTGCTGACGTAGGTTGCTACGTGGGCTTTCATGCCAGGCCACCAATACGTAGTCTTGAGGTCGTGGTACATTTTATCCGAACCAGGATGTACCGAATAATGAGACTTGTGCGCTTCGTCCATCACAAGCTCGCGTAAGTTTCCATAAAATGGAACCCAGATGCGTCCGTTTACATAGTAAGCGTCGTCTTCCTTTTGTTCTAGCTGCTGCCTCGATCCTCGTAGGGATTCAGCCCTGATGTTTTCTACCTTCAATGCTTCGACCTGAGCCTCACGAATCTGAGAGGGAAGGTTAGATTGGATGGTAAGCTGTAGAGCACGTACACGCCTAGGTGTAGTATCCTTTCGACTGAGGGCGTCGGCCACAACATTGGCTTTGCCCGGATGATACTTGATAGCGCATTCGTAATCATTCAAGAGTTCAACCCATCGGCGTTGTCGCATGTTTAACTCCTTTTGCTTAAAGATATGCTCGAGACTCCTGTGATCGGTGTAAATGGTGCACTTGGTACCGTACAGGTAATGTCTCCATATCTTAAGCGTGAATACAACTGCTCCCAGCTCCAGATCGTGAGTAGTGTAGTTTCTTTCGTGAACTTTAAGTTGGCGCGATGCGTAGGCAATGACCTTGTCACGTTGCATCAATACGCAACCAAGTCCTTGGATGGAAGCGTCGCAATAAACCACGAAATCATCGGTGCCTTCTGGCAATGAGAGGATAGGCGCGCTACAAAGTCTATCTTTTAGATGTTGAAATGCGGACTCTTGTGCATCACCCCAACGATAGATGACACCCTTCTGAGTCAGTGAAGTGAGAGGTTGCGCAATCTTGGAGAAGTCTTTGATAAATCTTCTGTAATATCCTGCCAAACCCAAGAATTGGCGGATTTCTTTTGGTGTGCAGGGTGCAGGCCAGTTCTTGATTGAGTCAACCTTGGATGGATCAACATGAATCCCATCCTTGTTTACCACATGGCCTAGAAAGTGGACTTCGCGGAGCCAGAAGTCACATTTCGAAAACTTGGCATACAACTGCTCTTTTCGAAGAAGTTCCAGCATAAGTCGTAGATGCTGCTCGTGTTCCTCCTGACTCTTAGAATAGATCAGGATATCGTCGATGAACACAATAACGAACTTATCCAGGTAAGGCTTGCACACTCGGTTCATGAGATCCATGAAGACCGCTGGTGCATTCGTCAGCCCGAATGGCATAACCAGAAACTCGTAATGGCCGTAACGAGTTCTGAATGCTGTTTTGGAGACGTCCTCATCTCGGACTCTCAGCTGATGGTATCCCGATCTTAAATCAATCTTGGAGTAATAGCTCGACCCTTGCAGCTGGTCGAATAGGTCGTCAATACGTGGAAGAGGATAACGATTCTTCACAGTCACCTTGTTGAGCTCGCGATAGTCAATACACATCCTGAAAGTACCATCTTTCTTCTTTACGAATAGTACTGGAGCTCCCCAGGGCGAAGAGCTAGGACGTATAAAACCCTTTTTCAAGAGTTCTTGTAGTTGTGTGGACAGTTCTTCGAGTTCTGATGGAGCTAGACGATATGGTGCTCGAGCTATTGGCGCTGCTCCAGGAGCTAGCTCGATTTGAAACTCAACTTGGCGATGAGGCGGAAGACCAGGTAATTCCTCAGGAAATACCTCGGGAAAATCGCGCACAATAGGGATGTCTTCGATCCTCTTCTCTTCCGTTGATGTGTCAGTAACGAGTGCTAAAATGGCAGTGTGGCCCTTTCGCAAACACTTCTGGGCCTTAAGGAAAGAGATGATGCCTTCAACAGCACCACTCTTGTCGCCATGTATCATGAGAGGTTCTTCACCGGAACGAGGAATGCGGACGATTTTCTCCTTGCAGACAATCTCCGCTTGATGATGAGATAGCCAGTCCATCCCAATAACAACGTCGAAACTACCAAGCGTGATAGGAATAAGGTCGATAGGGAAAGTCTGACCAGCTAAGACGAGGTTACAACCTTTAACTACGTGTGTGGCTTCAAGACTTTTACCATTTGCTAGCTCTACCGCGTGTTTGGTGTTCAGAAGTATTGGGGCGCGCTTAAGCATTTGGCTAACTTTTAAGGACACATAACTAGTATCGGCACCCGAATCGAATAAAACAGTAACAAAGAAGTCATCCAGAAGAAACTTACCCATCACAACGTTGGGATCGTTCCTTGCATCACCCTGACCAATCACGAAAGCACGACCTCTTGCCCCATTGCCATTGTTGTTTCCCCCATTGCCGC
This sequence comes from Helianthus tuberosus, assembly GCA_030545235.1. Taxonomy (NCBI): domain Eukaryota; kingdom Viridiplantae; phylum Streptophyta; class Magnoliopsida; order Asterales; family Asteraceae; genus Helianthus; species Helianthus tuberosus. The sequence continues at coordinate 155,200,595 of CM060393.1, forward strand.
CTCCATTGTTGCCTCCATTGTTATTCCCATTGTGGTTCCCATTTCCTTGGTTATTGTTCTGGTTTTGGTTCAGCTGGGGGCAGTTCCTCTTAAAGTGGCCTTCAGCGCCACACTGGAAGCATCCTTTATTTCCCTGCTGATGCTGTTGCTGGTGGTTCTGTGGAGCTTGTTGCTGTTGGCGATTCTGATTTGCAGGACGCGGGCTCCTGCAATCCTTAGCTTCATGACCCAGCTTTTGACATCTCTGACAGCGACCTTTGTTGCACTGCCCGTTGTGATGTTTGTTGCACCGGTTGCACTTGGGGTGGTTCCCTCGGTATCCACCCTGTCCTTGGTTACCAGAGGATTGCTGACCAGGACTCTGGTAGTCGTCAGTCTTTCGCTGCTGAGACTGAACTGAAGTAGAACCCTTTCCAGAGTTCCCATCCCATTTTCGCTTGTTATCGGTAGGTGCATCAGAAGTAGCTGTGGCACTGATACGTTTGGGTAGCTTGTTTTGCTCCACCGCCTGGTCGGTGAGACGATGAGCCAACTTGATAACTTGCTGTATGGTACCCAGGTTGGCTGAAGTCACGTGACTTTGAATCTCTGGTACAAGGCCCTTGAGGTACAACTCAATACGTTTGATGGGAGGGTCCACCATAGTTGGACACAGGATGGCCAGCTCGTTTGACCTCTTAGTATACGCCTCAATCTCAGACCCCGTCATCTTCAGATGGTAAAATTCCACTTCTAGCTTGTGGATGTCATCCCGACTACAGTACTCCTCCTTGATCAGCTCTTTGAAACCATTCCAGGGTGTGGCATTAGCAACTGCCAGTCCTAGTAGTTGGACTTGTGCCTTCCACCAGGTTAACGCAGCTCCTTCAAGTGTTCCGGTAGCATACTTCACCCTACGGTCTTCGGGGCATTCGCACATCTCGAAAACCGTCTCAAGCTTTTCAAACCAGTGAAGAAGGCCCACTGCTCCTTCGGCGCCACTAAAAGTGGTAGGTCGGCAGTCCATGAACGTCTTGAATGTGCACACCAGAGGTTGAGCATGTTGACCTGTGGTGCGAGAATAATAGGCATGGTTAAGCACGTGGGTTGGTTTGTGAAGGTAGGATCTAAACGTCCTAAGGTGAGTTGGTATCGCAGGTTATACCTCCTGCTGGGTTAGCTGCGAGTGCCTCAGCAACTCGTTCGTTGATTAAAGCCGTCAGCTGGGCTTGAGTGAGGTTGATGTGTCCTCCGCGTCCGCTCATGATCTTCATAATGAAGCAACGTAAGTGAGGAAAGTGTCGCGAAAGTGCGTAAGTGTGGGACGATAGTAGAGAGTAAGCACACGAGGTTCAATTATCAATTATCACATTATCTACTGCACAGTGAGAACTATCTAACCGACAATATAACATAAATCATACCACTTATGGTGTCGAGTCTTGCACGTGGAGCGAAGTGTCGTTGTGGATCGTTGAGCACTGTACTGGTTATAGTCTGGTTTTTATCAAAAACTTTTCCCTTTTTTTTAAAAAAAACCAAGTTCACTATAACCAATGGCTCAGATACAAATCTGTCACACCCCCAAAATCCACCATGCGGAGTATCACCGCTTGGAGGCGTGACATGACCAGGATCGAGCCACCAACCATATTGAACATCGTAATTAAGTAAATAAGACCAACCACAATACGATTGGTGACCAAAGCTAGTTAACCATGTTTAGTTTAAACAGCGGAAGCATAAAAGTAAATCCAAAAGCATAAGTCCATAGTTTATAAGTTAAAGTTCAAAACGCAAGTTTAATAAGTTCATAAGGATTTAAATAGTAAGCACGGAACATAACAGTCCGTACACCACAACGACTCCTTCCTCGTGCAAGCTCCAAGCATTTAACGACCTGTAAGGCATGTAACAACTAGTCAACAACAAAGTTGAGTGAGTTCACGTTTGGTTGTTTAGTTTTAAGTTGTTTCTGAAAAACGTGGTTTGACTTTCGTTGGCTTATTTGCCGTGGGGGTTACCCCGTAGTTGAAAGTATGTTTAACCATTTCCTTTTTTCTTTACCCAATCCATAACCATGATCAGTGGGGGTTTTCCCCGTTTGAACTACTAGACGGTATGATATCGACTGCTACGCAAATAAGTTGTGCCCTATATCAGTGTCTATCATCACTGACAATCTGCCATAGTCCATTAGTACACGCCCGTCCTACCGGCACGGTGTGAGGTTTGTTAAACCTAATAGCGCTATTAACTAATGACCCGCTCGCCATTGGCCTCGGCGATTAAGTCGATATAAATTGAGGGACTTCATGATAGAGTTTTGTCTAGCTAGTTTAAAGGTTGTTGTCCTGCACCAGGAGGACGAACGTACGTATTCTGCACCAGGAGAATTCGTAGGTTTAATAATGGCATCCACTCTATGGAGGATGGCCGTACATATCCTACCCAAGGAGGATATGTAGATTTAGTTTTAATTCTTTAACCCATTCCCAAACCACCGGGAATCCCATGCCTTAGAAAGTGTGTGAACTCACCTCGGTTTGCTCGGTTAGATTCTCAATATAGCTAACAGTCAAGGTCGGTCAATCACGTCCTAGTATGATTTACCAGTTAGTCATTTAGTTGCTTTCAAATAGAACACAAAGTTCCTACACGTATCTAGCACATAACATGCATTACTTTAACTGTTTATGCCCATGTATGTTTCCCATCCATTCCCCACTCATAATCAAACATACGATAATACACATAACATATATATCATATTAGATCATTTACAGATAGCATACTCGACATTTAGACACGCAAGTCACAACTTATGTCAATTCAGCATTAATACTCAAAACCGGCTGTTTTCGGACATTTAAATAAAATAGTTAGATTAATCCAAAAATTCCCAAATTTTTATAGGATGTCATAAACATTCCATATTTTATTGTGTAAAAATATCGGGGTCCGGTTCATTACCAATATTTTATAAAAATTTCATATTCGGGACTGAACTCAGATTTATGTATTTCTGACCACAGCCCACGAAACAATTTATTAAAAATTCATCGTAAGTCCGATTTGCGAAATTCCAGTGGGGTAATTACAAATACTTCAGTTTTCATCTACAGTAAAATTTTCATGGTCCGATTCATCACAAAACTCAGGTTATGACTGAAAGTACGACACCCATTTATTGCTGTCAAAATTCAGCTTAAGTTGCTGTTACAAATTAACACTTTAAAAATAGTAAACGAAGTCCAAAAATTACGATTCCGGTTCCATTAGAACCGTATTTCATAATAACATATTTTAGATTCAAAATATCGGTTTTTCGTTGAGTTTAAGACCTGTTTACAGCCAACTGAAGTTGGCTGTAAAACCAGGACAGATTCTGATTTTCAATGTTTATCCTTCTAAATCGTGTTCGAATGATTCCGTTAACAAGTTTAGTGACCGCAACAACATCACATATTAATATTAATCAGCAAATCATCAAATAATCAATCAATAATCATAATAACACAAGATCTACATGATTTACACACATAACTTCTCTTTATCCACACCTTAACACATTATGTTCAAGACTTGTTCATGAGCTTTAAAGTTTCTTAACTTTTTATCATTCTAACATCTATTAACCACTAAAATAACATAAAGAATGAATGGATCTAATTTCTTACCACTAGCTCAAGGCTAGGGAAGTTCGAGTGAAGAAATGTGGTGGTTAATAGCGAATGGAGGAGGTCCTTCCACTTCCGAGAGCACCGAGCTTCGTTGTTGGACCTCTTACACCTTTGTATGTATGAGGAATGATTGAAAAAGAGCTTGATGATGGTGGTAGTATGGTGGAAGGTGGCTGCCGAACAAGGGAAAGGAGAGGGAGAGAAGAGAGAGTTTGGTGGAATGGTGGTATTTATAAGATCTTCCATATAGCATATTCCTAGTATATTCCAAGCATATTCCTAGCATATTCCTAGCATATTCCTAGCATATTCCTTAGCATATTCCTAGCATATTCCTAGCATATTCCTTAGCATATTCCTTAGCATATTCCTTAGCATATTCCTTAGCATATTAACAAATACGTGTAAGCATAACACAGATATCAGAAAGCAGTTAAGTAATTCCACACAGTCGTCAGACACTTTAATTATCATTAATAATTTGTACGGAATACATGGGATTTTGAGGGTTGTCACAAATACATTCTGAATAGATGACGCAAAGAGGCCTCCCCAAACTGCTCTCCTGAATTCTCAATTAGTCGTGAATATATAACCGAGCTTGATCCTGGTGTGCAAAGTATGATGCGAGATATTATTTATTCAACCGAATACACTTTGAACCGTTTATCTGGTAATAAAGAGGAGCTATCCTTATACAAGGATCATGTTCAGTCTTATATGAAGAAGGTTCAAGATATGCAGATTGTTGCTCCTCCCGCTAGTTCTAGGGATAGATTTGCCGAGATAACTGGTCAACAAAAAACGACAAGAATCCGATAAGAGTCCCTGTAGGTTATAAATCCAAAGGTTCTGGTTCTCGGAAGCACCAGAATTCTAAACAGGAGATGGCAATCGACAAAAAGAAATCAAAGTCGAAACCCGGGGCCAAAGAAAGACAGTGTCAGAACTTCAAAGCCTATGGACACTACGCATCAACATGCAAACATGCCGTAATTAAAAGAAGATCGACAAGGTCTTCGAGAGCCAGTGAAGAGTAGTTTGGCGTTTTGTATTTGTCATTCTTACAGAACACATACAGATGGTCTTTGAGAGCCAGTGTAGAGTAGTTTGGCGTTTTTTTATTTCAATCCTATAGAACACAGACATTTCTCAGTTTGGCGTTTTAAATCTTTTTTTTTTCATATTTTTCTTTTTTCTATCTCTTTGTTTATAACATGCTACTTCGAAGTTAAATAACAAACAATATAAGATCGGGCAAGGAAATCAAACGCCAAAAAAAAACAATAACGCCACTAAATAAACCTTCCATAAACTTCTAATTTTGGTCGTGCTAAACTCAATAATGTTTTGCTGAACGAAATGGAAAACATTGTTAATCCTCAGTCAAGAAAGATGTGTAACAATGTTATCCATCCCGTTTAGCTAAACTTTATAGAGAACAAAAACCGAATCTCCATGAAATGGCTTTTTTGAAGTTTTGTGGTTTTTGTATGTTTTGGTGTTTATATTGAGGATCTTGCTCATTATATAGAGCCAAAGTTTATTGAGAAAATAGTGTATATCAAAGAAACATGGATTTGAATCTTTGATATTTTGGTTTTTTTGGCGTTTATAAGATGAATGGTATAGAGGAAAATATAGGTTTTTGTGGTTTTGGTGTGGATTTTAGTAATTCTGAGAGTTTGTTTATATAGGAAGTTTTTGGCGCGTATTTTTGGCGCGATTTTTATTGCAGTAAATGCTAGTAATAAAGTTCCGTCGTTTTAGTACTGTTTGTTCAGCTTTATCGGTTAAAAACAAAGTTTGGCGTTTTATATATATGGCGTTATATTATGATGAAGTGTGCTATGTGTGTTGAGGCGGGATTTTAATAGCGTGAGTTTGGCGTTTTATGTTAAGTCAAAAGACCATTTTACCCTTAATGAAGCACGTCAGATTAATAAAAGTGATTTTATTTACGAAAATGCCACCGCGTCATCTAGTCCGTTAATTGTTTTGATCTGACGATCCATAAGCGTTCTCTCCGTTCTCACACTTTTGAGTGTTTTCTCTAAATCCTGACCCTATATATATATACATATATTATAAGCAAACCTTAAAAATATATTATTTTAAGAAATATAATTCCGGAAAGTATTAAAAATCATAAGAATTGATTTTTGACAATTAATGCAAAATACATGAGTATTCATACTTAAATACAAGTATACTTGCCAAAGTAAAAATAATATTAAAAATATTATTTAATACTTTACTTACATTATTTTAAGAAATAATACAAGTATACTTATACTCAAAATAATATTGGAAATATTATTTAATAACTTGCTTATATTTATTTTGAAAGATAACATAAGTATTCATATATGAAGACAAGTTGAAAGTAAATTATTTTTAACACATATCGTTTTTAAATACTACATACGTATATATATTTTGAGGATAAAAATATATATATTTACAAATAATAAATACAAAACAAAATATATATTTGTAAAATATATATTAACAATTCATGAACATATACATCTAAAACACAACAAATACATAAGATAAGATAGTAACTTGTACGTAGTGAATTACAAGTTTAGGTGATTAACATACGTAGAACATTTATAGGTTACGTCATAAACGAAGAAGATACCGGTGAAGTTAGACGCTGAAGACACAAACCTATGAGTTCATGTCCCCACTTTTAAACATTTTTCTTGTTTTCTAAACTTTGGGGAAAATACATGTACAATGGTATGTTAAAGGAAACTAAGGAATGATACATTAGATCATCTTACGAATAGGGTGAAACTTAAGCACCATTAATCATGTATACACTTAGACCGAGTTGCGAAATGTTAGATCTAATGGGTATGGGTAGCCTCACTCTTTGGTTTTAGACCCTGCGGAAGAGTGCTTTCGGGTCCCAGTCATGAGTCGATGGAAAAATCGCCTAGGTTTGGATGCTTCCTATGTCGTCACACATGTTAATGTCCTTGCAAAACATTAGTGATCTTGATTTCCTTACATTTACAACTCAGAAACTTACATTTTACAATTACATACCATGTCTTATACAAATACAACTCTTACATTTTATACAAACTACATGAATTCACACCAACTTTTGTTGACGATTTTCAAACTTACATGTATTTCAGGTAATTGGTGGAAAACTTTGCGAGTCTTGCTTCAAGGAGTCATGTGTCTTTACTCCATGCCACTTTTGTAGGATTCATTTTCATATCCCGCCTCTTTGCGGCGACATAAGAAATAAATCCTTAAATCATTTAGAAAATGAATGTGTTGTAAACTTTTAAACTATTTATCTTTTGAAGTGATGTAAACACTTTATTTAATTTATGTTTTGAAACTTGAATCTATGAATGGCAATTAGAGTTTATTTTTAATGATATAGAATGTTTGCTAATTTGTTTGCAATGAGAATCAATCATGATCACACCTCGCGCTTCCGCCTCTGAAAGGGGTGTGACATTATTAGAATGATTGCATGAACCATCTTCATCTTTGCCTCAGACCCGTTTGTATGCTTGTGGATTTGAAGGAGATCAGTGATTGTATGGGGCGTAGATGGGAGGTATCGCAAGCCAATCGGAGATCATCTGCCAAACCACTGAGCATACATAACACGAGACGAATAAGTGTTCTACATTTTCATTCTCGTCGTTGCATAATGGTCACAAAAGTGAGGGAACTGAGATGTTTCTTTTTTCGTGGGCCACTCTAGTGGGTAGGCGATTGAGAGCCAATCTCCACCAAAGATATTAACCTTTTTAGGAACCCACTTGTGCCATTCAAATATTGTTTCCTCGGCGACTTGTGACCCGTTTGCTATAACATTTCTTAAATTTTTTACCAAAAATTTGCCATTCGAACACGATTCCCAGGTCCATGTGTCTCTGTTTGAAGAAAGGTTGACCTGAGATAGTAATGTGGTAATACCCGCTAGTTCGCTGAGCTCCTAAGAAGTGACCGGTTTGCAGGACCAAAGCCAGGAAAATGCTGTTGTGGAGTTTGTTTGTTGCAGCCTCTCGCATACCGTACAACCTTTTAATAAAAAAAAATATTCAAAAACACCGCCCACTAAAGATGTTGCGGTTGAGCCGTACAACAGCAATACTTTGACATTGCTTCATTTGGTCATTTTTTAGCTTTTCAAGTTTTTTTTCAAACTATTTTATTGAGGATTGACATCTTATTGATCATCAAAGTTGACCGGTTTTATGAGAAATAAATTCAAACATTTTGAATCTGATTTATACATGAAAGTCAGTCTTCAATACTTTATTTGAGTCGTATACCAAAACTTCATACGTAAAACTTTTCAAACATGTTGGAAAATATCTTTTTTATCTGATATTCTTTTAATCTTATTGTTTTATACTTTCGATCACATTTGTGCAACATGGTGAGTCGAATTTGTGAAGAAACCTTGTTCAAATAAAGTGAAAAATAAACAAGTTTCAAAAATGCCCTACTCGAAATTTGGCCTATTTTAAGTTTTTCAAGCTTTTTCTTAAACTATTTAGTTGAGGATTCGCATCTTAAAGATCACCAAAGTTGACTGGTTCCTTTGAAATAGTTTCAAACATTTTGAATGTGATTTATAATTTATAATTTATAAATAAAATTAATTTCTAAATGCTTAAATAGTGAGTCGTATACCAAAATGCATATGTAAAACTTTCAAGATTTCAAAACATGTTGGAAATATCTTTTTATGGGAGATTTGGTCAACCTTTTTTGCTTTATATTTCTGATCACATTTGTGCTACGGGGTATGTCAAATTTGAGGATAAACCTTGCTTAAATAATAAAAACAGGAGATTCTTTCTATCTATATTGCTTGTGATCACATTTATGCAAAAGGTGGGTCAAATTTGAGAAAAAAACTTGTATAATTAATGTAAAAAAAAAAAAAAGTTTAAAAAACAACCCTCCACAGAAGATGTCACGCCTGAGTCGTACACCCGCAATACTTTGACGTAAATTAGTATTTTTAAAATTTGGCCGTTTTTTATTTTTAATTTTTTCTAGCTTTTTTCGCAAACTATTTGATTGAGGTTTGGCATGTCAAAGATTACCAAAGTGGACTATTTTTTTCAGAAATAAACTCAGACATTTTAAATGTGATTTATATATGAATTTTAGGGCATGTTTGGCTAAGCTTATTTAAGTTAAAAAGGACTTTTGGGAAAAGAACTTATTGACTTATAACTTTTTGAAAATGAGTTTTAAAAAAAAGTGTTTGGATTAGCTTATGGGGTGGGAAAAGCCAATAAGTCAATAAGTTGTTTTTTAAAAAGTGTTTGACTTAGCTTATTGATGTAAAATGACTAAAAGCTAATAAGTCAATAAGTTAGTTCAAAAAGTCACAACATTCTAACTTTTCAAAAATGACTTTTTGATGACTTTTTTCTCCTTCTCAAAAAGTCATTTTGAAAAGGACTTTTGCATTTGTCAAACACTAAAACTCCTTATTGGCATTTTGATTAAGTCAATAAGTTGGTTAGAAAAGCTTAGCCAAACATGCTCTTAGTGTTATTAACTTAAATAGCGAGTCTTATACGTATATGTAAAACTTTCAAGATTTCAAAACATTTTGGAAAATATCTTTTTTAGGGGAGATCATTTAACCCTTTTTCGCTTTATACTTCTCATCACATTTATGCAACATGTTAGACAAACTTTGAGAAAAAAATCTTGCTTAAATTATGTGCGAAAAAACAACTTTCAAAACATCCTCCATGGGAAGATGTCGCTGTTGAGTTGTACACCCGCAACACTCTGACAATCACTTAAATCTTATTGAAATTTGGACATGTTTTTAGTTTCTAAGGTTTTCCTCAAACTATTTTATTTATCTTAAAGATCACCAAATTAAGTTGATTTGTTCTGCCCATGACTTTATAGTCTAGTGGCAATTTGGAGGTGAGTTAAAGTTTTGGGTTTAAAAGGTCCCGTGTTCGATTCCCACAAAAGGGGGTTTTCCCATACTTATTGAGTTTCCCCCTGGATTGGTGTATAGGCATTATGTCTAGTAGAGATGAATATGATCGGGTGGTTCCACTAGTGGCACACTGATACTCCAGTGGTCCGTCAGTATTCATAATTTATCGTTCAAATAAAAAAGTTGATTCGTTCTTTGGGAAATAAATTCCAACATTTTGAATGTGATTGATAAATGAAAGTTTGGGTGAAGTACTTAATGGTGTCTTAGAGCATTCACATTCTAACCATCAAATTATGTGAGGAGGGGTTTTTATATTATAAGGGGTATAAAAAGTGGTTGTGAGTAGAGGAGAGAGAAAATGTTACTGTTCATCTGTATATTTGGGGGGACATTGTTCACCCGTTATAATTTTTTAATATATTTTGAAAGTGGTTGTGAGTGGAAGTGAGAGAAAAATGTAATGATAATATTATTTAATTGAAAGGAGAGAGAAAAAGTATTTGTTTTTAATGGAAATATATTTATATAGGAGTTGTTTTTTAGTGGAATGTATGTATAATTTGATGGTTTGGATTTGAATGCTCTTAGAACATTTACATCCATGTCATCATATTTTTACCCTAAATTACACTAAACAACACTATAGTTTCTCTCTTATTTTTAATTAAATAATATTTTTTATACCTTTATCATTACCTTTTCCCCCTCCTCCACTCACAACCACTTTCAAAATATATTAAAAAATTATAGGGGGTGAACAGTGTATCCCCAAATATACAGATGAACAGTAACGTTTTCTCTCTCATCCACTCACAACCACTTTTTATACTCTTTATATTTAAAAAAAAAAATCACAAACAGAATTTGATGTCATGGATGTGGATGCTCTTTTACCAAATTGGATATGTTAAATCTTTCAAGATTTCAAAAGATGTTACAAAATATATTTTTTTTTGGTAGATTGTTTTAACATTTTTTGCTTTATACTTTTATGTTATAAAGATATCATCTTTATAAAAGTCCAACAAAAACAATCTCCGTATTTATTATTTGTCACATCAAAGTTTCATTCTTATAAAACTCTTGATTTTTAAAATCTTGTTTATTTTTATTGATCACTTTCAACGTTGATTTTTTTGCCATATACTTATCAACCCATTATGTTCTAGACCTTAAACTACTATATAAAATTTTGGTTCAAATTTAAAAGAGTTTTTTATACGCTTTATAAAAAAATAGTCGTATTTACAAATTAAAGCTCAAATTAAAATGCACTATACATCCATAAATAGATGGGTTATATAGCATTGGAAGTGTATGCACCTATTTTAACTGAGTTTGGAATTTGACTTCATATGTGCATTGTGCAAAGATGCACGACCCATGTTTACCAGTTACCACTAATACAAGTTATGAATTGTTAATTCTTTCACACAAATTATTTTTTTGAGGTGATCGTCAAATAACATGTGGGTCAATCGGTTTTCGGTTTCATAGACGCTCTATATAGAAGAAATTCTTTGATTCACTTGTTGGGTTGTCTCTGAGAATTTGAGGGCCTTATATAAATAGAAACAAAACAGGTGCCTAAATTTTCAAGTTATTATATGTTATCCATAATAACATATTAATTAATATAAACAAACAATTAAACAATATAATATATGTCACACCCCAACCGATGACGGAAACATCGAGGCATCGCACTGAGCGAAACAGATTGTTCAAGAGAAATTCCATAACAACTACTTTACCGAATAGTTAACATTATGTCCCATACCATAACCTATTGAGCAAGCAAGTTATTACAGACATAGATATCTCCAAAACAAATAAAACTGTTCCGACAACTCAGATTCAAAATAAAAATAAATTGTCTTTGTTTCTAGACTCTCGGTCCTACTTGATTCCACAAAAGCAGGTAAGCAACATCCTATGCATTCAAACATCTGTCACATACGTTAAAATAGAGGTCAATACACATAGTGTAAAGGTGAGCATACAAGTTTGATAATAGCATAATAGAGTTCAAAATCGTTTACGCATAACCAGCATGTACAACGTATAATGTGAAGCATGTAAGTTATCGACAAAGATCCTATCAATACCAATGACTGCGAGTTGACTACGAGTAGCGAGTGCGCATCACATGTTCACCACTGCGAACACGTGAAGTATTGTCCTTAACAACCCCTGAGTGAACAGGTGCTGAGTCCAAACTATAGTACTATCGTTGCTAAGGCAGGTAGACAACAATCAATGTGTAAACATAACAAACAGGTATTCATCGAGTCACGTATAACATGCATTAGAGGTCAGCGTATAAATAGTGTTTGCGTTGTGTCTTCGATGTGATTTAGAATAAGTAACGTTTGTAACACCCAAAAGTGCATAAACCAAAAAGGGATCTAGTATACTCACAGATTGTGTTTAACAAGTAAACACTCTCTTGGATTGAAGGGAGCGCTTGGGAGATTAGCCTGAACAGTTAATGATAGCATAAACGATGAGAGGAGCGCAAAACGGTGAGAAGTAAGCAAGCATCGGATGGCAATCCGATCGGATGGCAATTCGATCGGATGTCAATCCGTTCGGATGGTCATCCGATCGGATGGCCATTCGATTGGATTGACATTCGTTTTGGTAAGGATGTGTTTGTGTATGATGGTTTGTCCCTTGAAGTTTTCGTTGTAGCATTTTGAAAATAGAGAAGTACCTCTACCCTTCAGGTCGATCGATCGAACGGTCATTCGATCGGACGGCGATTCGATTGGCGAGGCTTCTCAGTTGAGAACAAGTTCACAGCAGGACGGTCACTCGATCGGATGACTATCCGATCGAGTGGCAATCCGTATGCATTGAACATTTTGAAAATTGATTAAGTACCAAAGTCCAAAACGTCACACTATCGGATGGTCGTTCGATCGGATGGCAATCCGTTCGACGTCCAGATCCTTGAGAAGTTTGAATAAAAAGTTTAAGTGTGGAACCAAGTGCAACCCGATCGGATGGCCGGTCGATCGGATGGAAATCCGATCGGACGACAATCCATCCCAACGACCTGATCGTCTTGTCACTTGATTTTGTTGAAGTTTTGCAGTTTTGAATCGAGACGTTATGATATCTTGCTTAAACAACAGAAACCCCATCTCGACCCAAGTGATCCGATCGAACAGGAACCACCCTAGTCCGACCGGTTCACGGTTCGAGACGGTTGTTCATGTTCAAACCCGAAATCAGTTATCTCTCGGATAGAATTCAGATCTTAAACTAACCAATCACTAAGAAAGAGTAGAAGATCAGAACGAGCTCCGATTTTATCGGTTTCGAGTGCATTGAGTGTAAAAGAGTTGAAAGAAAGTTGGTAAACCTTCCTTCAATCCGATCGGATGGCCACTCGATCCTGGTGTCCGGCGCGACGAGTTTTGTTGTTTCGATTCGCGTGTTGAGTGTTGCGATGCGATTTGAGTGAGCGATGCGATAGTATTACCCATTAGTTACACAAATATCATAACTATTATATCTAACATACAATCACTATAATTAATTTGCGTTTAGCGTTTGCGATGCGATGAATTTGCGATTGCGATTGCGATTAACACCTCAACATAAACATAACATGCACACGTAACACACACACGTAAAACAATATCCAGAACACATAATTCGAGTTGCGATGCGATGGCGATAAGTCGATTAGTGATTAAATATGCGATTAAACCTCGATTATTAATAGATACTCCACATAATACAACTAAAGTGAATAAATAAATAGATTCGACTACAAGTCAAAGAAGTCAAAACAGTAGTTGAGCAAGGAGTGACAGATCGCAATTAGCAATCTTTTCTTCCTTTGACTTCAAGCTTGACTTTGACTTTGACATTCGAAAGCTGGTTGTTACAATATAAGCATAGGTAAATTTAAACAAACATTTTAATACAAGCAAAACAATTAAAAGTAACGTAACCAAATCAAATGAAAAAGAAACTTACAAATGAATGTGTATATGAGTACATGTCTATGCGGTAAGGCCCCATTCAATTAAAAAAGTTTATGGACCGATTCAGCAAATATTAGGCTACAAACTCAATTTTATAAATATTTTTCTTTACTCTGTTTCGACTTACGGCCACAAGCTTAAATAAAAAGAAACAAAAAAAAAAAAAAAATCAAAAGGGACATGTTGGTGCTAGTCTCGAACCGAAACCTCATATATAAACATGGGATCGCGCACTAAACAAATCATTGATAAAATCAAAGACTACCTACTAAGATATTAAATAAAATTTGTACCAGTATACAAATAATAAGCATTACTCATCCTAATTAGTCATCACCAGCTTAATCTTATAAAATTTGTACTAATATACAAACAATATTCATGTGCAAATTTGGTTCAAGTGGCTTGGAATTGAATGCACACTAACACATAAATATAAAGAAAAATCAAACATTATAAACTATTCAACTAAATCAACTGAAAACATTATCCAAACTAGACTAACGCAAAAGATTTTCAAAAATTAGAAATTTCTTTATTTTGTTTCGTGTTGTTTTAGGAAGAGGCGCAGGTTAGAAGGGGCCGGGGGCGCTCGACCACCTGAACTTTTCGCTCAGTAGTGTTATGTATGTAGCTTTCGTATATAATTTTTTTTAGGTATATACGTTTTCGACCCCCCCCCCCCCACCCACGCGTCAGAAATCTCAATCATCGCCACTGGTTTTAGAATAATGCCATTCTTTTGGTTTCTTTTCTTTTCTGTTGTTTTATTGCATTCTTAGGTTGAACAAATTGGAGCAAACGAGGTTGTTTGACAACTTTTAAAAAAGCATAAAATCATTTGCAAAATATAGAAAACGACTTGAATAAAGAATAGGATGTTAAAATTAATGCAAAGCGCTGTTTCACAGTCTCTAACCGGCAAAATATAGAAAACGACTTAAAGAAAGAATGGGATGTTAAAAATTAATGCAAAGCGCTGCAGCATAGTCTCGAACCTTAGACCTTAACATTGTTTTGAGACAACTTGTCACAACATTCGACCAGTCAAGTGGTACCGGTGGTTATTTTGAAAATATCGCAGCGGAAATTTTATCACGACCGTGAGTTAGGAAAAATATCAGAGTTTAGAAACACCGGAATTCTATTTATAACTAATGGGAATAAAACCCATGTTTTATAGAAAAGCTTTTAATAGGGGATACACCCGAATACATAAAACAACGTTTCTTAATTTAATTGATAAAATAAACCACTCTTTTAAGCCTTTTGGTGCCGTATCACAACTCTTATTCAGATCTACTATAATCACCTTAAACATGTTTAAAAATATTTTATCAGCAGGAAATACTGGTGAGATTATTCATTTGCATAAAATGGCACATTCTTATATTTACAACTTTAAGGGTTTTTACATTTGTTTATATCTTACAAAATTAGTATTGGCCATCTCATTGTTCAATAGCAGAGAAACCACTTTAATAGTATTAATCACTCGGCATTTCTTGTGACTGTGGTCATATCACTATTTGGCTAACCCATTGTCCAAATAGCAAAGCTTATCAAGTAATGTATACAAAATCCCACATACTGACAGTAGTTTCCCAGTAAGAATACAAAGACTTAATCACTATAATATAAATAACATTGGAAAACATTTAGGGTTTTGAAAACATTTAAGTATCACTTAATGTGAAGAAAAAAGAATGTCTCACCTTATAAATCTATAGTTCTGATTTAACAAGCCTCCTGATTCTAAGCCTTCTGATACTAAGCCTCTTGATTAACAGTAAGTTTATAGTTCCGAGTCTTCTGATAAGTAAGCATCTATTTTATTAGTAAACTTATAGTTTTAAGCCTTCTGATTCTAACCCCTAATTTCACATAATGTAATTCGTATTGGTGTATAAATCCAACTCAAACTTTAACGATAATCACGAAATCAAAACCTCAACGTAGTTAACAAGGTATAACCTTATTCAGGCAACACTTTGGTATCCGTTGATTGGGTTTCAGATCAATCGGACAGGGTATCGTTTCAGTGATTAGGGTTTAATACACGAGAATACAGAGAAAGATAGTGACGAGGGATATAGAAATCGATTTCAGAAATAAAAAATGTGTGAATGATTCTGTCCCAGACCCGACCTTTATATAGCCCAGGTTGGACTCTCCTGCGCGTCGCGGTAGGAGACAGGGTGTCTCCCACATGACGTCTGGGTGTTCGGCCTAGCCTAGACCTGCCACGTGTCCAACATAGGTTTGACACGTGTCGGGTCGCGGTGACACGTGTCCTCCGCCGCTTATTCGTCCAAACGCGTATTTTTTCTCGATTTTCATGCCAGTTCTTATCGCGTATGCTCGGGTCTTGATCCTAAATGGTTTCGTTTTTATTTACGAGTTTAGTAAGGGTATTTTTGTGTGGGATGGTTCATCAATGGCCAAGTTTTCTTAACCTCTAAGTTTTCTAATTTATTATTACAAGTTTCGTCGTGCGCACCTGGGGTTTTGATTACGGGTTTATTAAGGATATTTTTTAGGGTTGGTACATCATTCCCACCTTGTTTTAAATCTCGTCCTCGAGATTCACTATCACACCCTCGAATTCCACCTGCGGGGTTTTACTGCGAGACATGTGACAAACCAGGATCCAAGACATATAAAACGACCTCTATATGAGAAAAATCACGTTTTTCAAAACCAAAGTAAATTGCGGAAGCGTAAATAAAAGTAATGTAAAACAGTGCGTCAAAACAAACGCCTAAAACCAACGTAAATAAATGTAATAATACAAACACCCAAAAAATAGTTTTTAATGTCATGTTGTGCTCCTAGCGTGAACAGATACCTTAGCGACCTGAGAAAGACATGCAAAAACAAGTGTCAACACATAATAATGAGTGAGTTCACAGGTTTGACTCACATATAATAAACAATCCATTGTTTCAGTTAACAATTTATAGTAGTGGTTAGCAGTTTCTTCTTATATTTGTAGGTAGCTAACCTAGATGTTATGTCACTAAGCGTTCGCAACCGAAGCTGTCTGATTTTGCGTTGTTGCCTTTGATTACTAGGTCTTTCACTGACCATGGTGATATGATAGGCAAATTTTAACACTCGTTCGACCATTATCGGCCAAGTTAGCGCGACTAACTCGGGTGGGGCTTGTCAGTCCCAGTAGTACTACTCGAAATTTCCTCGCTATAACCAATACTAATGGTTCGAGAGAAAGGACTTAATGTGATAGTGTGCACTTTTGTGACCATAACTGATATAACAAAAACTCTAACCCCAATGATGTTACTTTACCGTAACATGAGAGATTACTTTCTCCCCACGTGTTTTGTAAATGTTAAAAGTGTAGGGGCCGTGAACTCACCTTTGATTTGCTCGGCTAGAAAAAGAGTGACTAAGGGTAGGTGTGCTCAACAACATCCTGATATGGTTACCGTTTAGTGTTAGTTATCATTTATGTATGCCATTTAAATCCTACATGAATACTAACTCATAACATGCAAATCACGTTGACACTTAGTTATTCGTTTGTGTGGGTATGTGCACGTGTTCATCTCATAACATGCAACACGTTTAACTACATTTATCTAAGCACTAATCATGCAAGGACACATAAATCAAACAATAATCCACACTTATACAAAATATCACTATATATCAGCCACTCCAGTTAATGTCAGTTTTCTAGCTGTTTTTTAGAACTTTTTATAAAATACTATCCGGACAAGAAAACTTATGAGTAAATTTTGAGGCATGCTAATGTTGGTGCATATTATGTGTATCCGCCACTGTGAGAATAGGCTAGATAGAGCGTGTGTTGAATATTATATAGTTGAGATACGTACACATAACTTTGGAAAGGACGAGAGAGGTTCGTACGGATGTAACACATTCATACGGATGTAACTCATTCGTGTGGATGTAATCTCGTATGGATGTAACACTTTCGTATGAATGTAACTCATTCGTGCGGATGTAACTACATCTGCACGGATAAGCACATCCACAAGGAAGTACTCGTCTGTCCCAATCTCACATGTATATATAGTGTCGTGTGTTCGTTAGTTGTTAAATTTTGGGAGTTTGGCTGGAGAGATTGTTGATGCTCTCTCCAGCTGGTCATCGATATATGCTCTTTCGGTATTAGTGGAAGCTTTCTACTTACGACTATTTGTAACATCCGTCAAAATGGATTCTCGAAATCCGACCCGTTTTGAAACGAATTTTCAATGAAAAATAAGGATGAAAATTCTTGTATATATATTCTATTTAATCTAATATTCTTGTTCGCACACACACATATATACATATACACACACACACACACACAAAGGATAACAAAATATTAAACGCTAAAACGTAACTAGTTAGAAAAAAAATAATAATAACAAATAAACGAAATATAACCTTTATATGATAATTTAAAGGTTTATAAAGGTAGATGGACCTTTTGTGATTTATTTGAAACTTTGAATCCTATATTATAAATAAAACATAAAAAAATGGTAGAGTACAGGTTTCGAAGCCGAGTCTCAAAGTTTTAAGGCATCAACACCTACCACTCCATCAGTTGCTTTAATTGGTGTTAATGTCCCTCACAATCGTCATTTAAACCAAAATGTCGATATTGTTCTTAGATTACACGATTCTGTTTTGAATTCCAATCATGAACTTAGACCCAATGTAGCACATATACAACCAATCATCAAACCGTTTCCAAATTTACGAGACTTCAAAACTCTATATAAACGTCATCCTCACAGCCATTCTCGACACCATCCTGTTCTACACTCACAACACCTTTCGTGTTGTTCCTGTTGTTCGGTATACTTTATGTTTTAAAACCTTTTCGTTTGATTAACCCACATATTAAAAATCTTATGTTTGTTCAACTATCTCTCAAACAAAAAAATAAAAGATCATTTGTCCATGTTGCCTTGTTTAAAGAAGATGATAACAAAAAAATATTATATTTGTTCAACTTTCTGTTTTAATCCTTTTCGTTTGTCCACGCTAAAAAGAACCTACTGTCAATGTTTTTTTTTAAAACTAAACACTTTCATAGATGATGATGGTGTTAGAAATAACCCATTGATGTGGCCTTACGGATCATTTGGTAACATTAGCAATATGACATAACTAGTCCCCGACAATTACTTGATGGTAGTAATTGTAATTATTGATTACTTTAAGGGGCAATTATGATTTCCCTTTAGGTACCTTTAATAGAGAATGTAAAGAATTTTCATAACCGATCACTATTCATGATCATCATTCATTTTGATGTTAAATATATATTGATCATAAGAGATGAAAAACTAGTAGAACACCAATACTAAAAATTCTCTCTAGTGTGATCCATCAACACAAGGTACCATAACGGGAATTATGGCTTCATCTTTATCCTCAAAGATAATCATTCATACAAGTAAGTATCTCTAACTTGGTATTTGTATTTACGCTATGATTGAATAAACATGATTAAGTTCTATAATTTTAACCCATGTTTACAGATATAATCAATATGTGGTATCAAGAGCAATGTTGATTATATCAATCTAATTATCAAACTTGATTTGAGGTTTCTAGAAGTTGGATTTTAAATAATTGATGAAACTTACAAAAACACGGTCGTGTTCCTGTTGATTTTTGAAGATTTGTATTTTGGTTTTGAACCGAATTATATGTTGAAATAAAAAAAATAGTTTTGATCTTTGTTAATTCGGTGGATAAGAACTTAATGGACTATGAATATTTTAGTGCCATTGAAATTAATGCCTGACTTTTACAATTCTTAAAATTGATGCTTCGAAATGATTAATGGAATTTGTACGGATATGGAATCAAATTTTGTTATTACGTATTGCAATCCATTTTCTAGAACTTCATTTTATGTATTTAGATTTTAATAAATTATACTTTTATGTGGATTATAATTTAGATTCCCAAAATTTGCTAAACTTCTAATGAATGTAGAAAATTGATCATTCACCAGGATGTAAGAAATAATTTTTTATGCATAATTTTGAATTCCATAACACTGTCATTATATATGGATTTAGACCTTCCATAAATCCACTTAATTATTATCAGGGACTAATATTTTATCATCAGGTTTTTATATTAGAGACAAATATTTATGTTGATGTTCAGTCTTATTAATGGTCATGAATTATATGTTAAGCTTTCGTATGTGATATTTTGTATAAATTATTTCTGCATAAATTTTCGCATAACGTTTATACGAATTCGCATGCCTTATGTTAACTTTTGAAAGCCTTATTTATTTGGTTTCGTATGACCATAACTTGCGCATGACACGACTTTAATTTATGTCATTTTATGTTATTATGTGTATTGTTGGATAATGAACCCAACAACTAATTGTTTGATTATACACATAATAAATTATTAGCATAATGTACATAAATATTTCATTTCTGGCCCAAAGGTGTTATGTTATATTTATGTGTTTTACCTTATTATTTATGTATTTCATCATGATACATGAATTTTGGTCAAAGCCAAAGTGATGCCAAAGTTCATGTAGAACATTGAGACAGTCTATATTTATGTGTGTTCATAATATATGAATTTTGGTCAAATCCAAAGCGAAGCCAGAGTTCATGTAGAACACTAAAGACGGTCTAATATTTATATCATTCACTATGCCTGAAATTTGGTCAAAGCCAAAGCGAAGCCAAAGTTCAGGCAGAACATTAAGTTGGTTTTTATTTACATATATTCATAATACATGAATTTTGGTCAAAGCCAAAGTTCATGTAGAACAATAAGTCAGTCTGTTATGTATGTTCAAAATGCATAAATTTTGGTCAAAGCCAAAGTGAAGCCAAATTTATGTAGAATATCAAGACAATCTGTTATTTATGTATATTCATAATGTGTCTGAATTTTGGTCAAAGCCAAAGCGAAGCCAAAATTCAGGTAGAACCTTAAGTTAGTCTGTTATTTTGGTGTTATAGTAGACTATATCTTCAATGTAATAATTTGTGTCTGCCTTACTTGATTACCCTATAATGTAAATCACTCTAAGCTTCTTCTTAAGTTTGTATCTCATCTATTTCATCCACTCTAATTTCAAAACCTAAAATGTTTTGTTTACTAAAGAGTTTCTACAAAATTTGCATTATTGGATTGTTGATTATCTCTTAAGATATGACAATCCTACTGCTATTTTCTGATAAAAGTATTACAGAAGAAAATTAGAGCATGACTAGTGGGATAAGTCAAACATTATATTTCTTATGATAATAAGAACTCACTTAATTATTGCTGTCATGTGAGCTATTCTAGATTCTAAATTTCCTAAGACTAATTTGTTTTCTTTGGAAGAATCAAAATAACTCCTAAGACGCATGCATTACTCTAGATTCTTACTATAAAGTTAGTGGCATATGTGAATACATCATGATGTACAATACCATCACCCATAATTTAAAGGTTTACACATGGAAATCAGTACACTTTTCCGGTGCATTACATATAACTTTTCCACTAATACCATAAGTTGCCTTAAGAATTAGCTATAACACTCAAGAGTACCAAAGGAAAATGAGTGTGTTGATTAGCAGCATATGTACAGGAAAAGGAATGCATGAAACTGGAAAATTAGATGTTGTTCATCTCACCGCCACTAAACCTAATAGGAGGATACTTTTAAGATTTGGAGCCAGTGTACAAGTTCTACTTCCAGCTATAAGTTTCTTCAAAGGAAAGTCTCACTGCAGATTTATGTCATTAAACTAGGCATGAGCATGAAGACTATCCATAATTCAATGGAACAGCTGGCTAAGATAAATAGTAAGATATTTATGGTATTTAAGTCTGCTAATGGTAATATTCCAACCAACACATGACCGGTTGACTCTAGTTCTATGTGTTTCCTTACTAGAAATGAACAAATAATTAATACAAGAGTTAGTGACAAAATTTTATGTTAAGACTATAAGAACCATAATAAACTATTTTATAATTGGGCATTATGATACCTTATATATTCTGTAAATTATTCAGAATTTAGTATCAATACGAAAGCTACATTATGACAGTTGTGAGGTTTGCATGGTCATGACAAAGTCACTCTTACCTTAAACTCTCATATCATTTGTCATCACAATCTTGATAGAAACCTTATAAGATAGAACTAGATGATACTACATTTTTTCACAACTTTTGTTATCATGAAAATGAAAATTTAACAAAAGAAAAATGAGATCTACAAACTTCATCCATTAAGACCAAATTGCATGCGAAATTTGGACCAGGTTAATGAAGGATTAAATATTATCAAATCTCATTTTTAGCGACTTACGAGCATGTGTTAAAAGCCTTAATATTTAAATGGCTAAGGGAATAAATCAAGTTCCATCGGAAATTATATTTCACTGGAACTTATCCCAAAATGGAATATTCAGACATAAGTCATTTATCATTTCAAATAATATTTACTTGTGTCTAACATGTCCCTTATGGATCAAGGTATTAAAGAAATTAATTCATATATACTATGATTTCTTCTAAATATGTCCCTCAAATATTTTATAACATCTGGACATTAAGGAAATCAAGTCTAACATATTGTAAAGGTTCCCACAACACGTACATCACTGAAACTTATCTTGTAGCATTCCTAGAGATCTAAGAGGTTAGTGGGAGCATTAAGTTTCTTTATCTTAACTTGCGAGAGTTGCAAGAGGTAGGGGGAGTGAAACCTTGTTACATCAATTTGTACGTCTTGTACAAGACACTGCTCCTTCACAACTTTTCTCTTTAAGAATATACTGTTACTTTAACAAAAGTTTCATTGTTGCTTAGACGTGGGCACACTCAGATTTCTTGCCATAATTGTAATCCTCAAATAGAGAAACTACAAGGAGTAACTTCATTAATTTGTTTCTCTATTATAATTTATTGGTCTTCTAATGTTGACCATAAGCATGCTAAATTGTTAAGATTTCTAATTCAGTGGGAGCAGTAAAAGTCCTTATCAGAACTAGCCAGAAGTGCAAGAGGCGGGGGGAAGAGACCTATTAAATTTTACTCCGATTACACCTCTTGCACACCATACTGCACCAACTCTTACACACTTAGAATTATGAAAGTGATAGCAACTTAGGCAAAAGTTAATCCATAAAACTGAAACTCTTAATAAACCTAATAATCAACTAAGGAGGCCATCTAGGTTTAAAAGCCTACTAACTTTAATGATTATGTATCCTCCTTGACTGAAGTTGAAATGGATATTGGAAAGTTTACTGGTCCTACCTTCTCTAGTTAAGCCATTAGCATCAATCAATTTTCTAAATGGAATAAGAATTGTTATTAGTAAATTTGATTTTATTTGTTAGAATAACGTTTGGGATTTGGTTGAATTACCTAAGGGTGTTCATCACTAAACAAAATCTGAATGCAAACGTTAAGACACTAAAAGCAAGATTGATTGTTAATGGTTATGCTCAGAAGAGAATTATTTATCAAAGAATCATCTTACCTTTCTTACAAAATGTTTCTTTGAGGATCATTGTTGTTCTAGTGGCTTATAATCATTTAGAGCAACATTATATGAACATTAAAACAACTTTCCTTAAAAGACTTACATGTTCATAAAACAACCTGAAAGTTCTAAACTGAAGGTCAAGAACACTTACTTTGTATGTCAATAATTTCCATGTATGGGTTGAAGCAAGCATCAAAATATGATGAAATATTAATGCAATTATTTTCATCAAGAGTTAAGTGTATTTATGTACCTACCTCAAGATGAGTGAGAGCAACTAATTTAAACTTGTCCTTATATAGATGGCACTCTTTTTATAAGCATATGTTACATAAGTCAAATAATTTCTCACACATATTTTGATAAAAATGAATCTCGAAGATACCACTTACGTGGGAGATATCAAAATATATACTGAGATAGACCAAACGAGACATTAGTTTTGTTCCATAAGCTTTACTCTAAAGCAGGCTCTTACATGTGCAACAAACAATATTGCTCTCCTTTAGAGGATAAAATGATAAATGAGATTACTTCCTTATGCTTCGTTAATTAGAAGCCTTACGAAGGTTCAAGTCTATACTCGTTTAGATAATGCTCACATTGATGAACATTAGATCACTCTAGATTATTGTGAAGCATCTTACGATATCTTTTAGAAACGAGAAAGAATGTAAGACGAAGTGAGAACTCAAACAGGTTAATTACTTTTCCTTTGAATGTCAATTTCGGGGTATATCCTTACGTCAGCAGATATAATTGTCTCATGGAGTGTAACATTCCCAAAATTTTTATTTATAAAATATAAGATAAAGTATATAAAAACTTATGTTATTGAACGGATAGATTATGGGTAAGTTGACTGTTAAAAATATGAGGCATTTTGGCAAACGTAGGAACCGTTTAATAATTAAATTATAAAAATACATTATATTTGAACCTACTCCGTTTTTAATGAAACTTGGTTCAAAATGTAGATAAGATTATTCTCGTTCTAATGACATATTCATTGTTTTATAAAATGTCATATTTTAGAAGTTATACGCGCCAAATAAATGAAGCAGCTGAATTAATTATAATATATAAATAATAAATAAATAAAATAATATTACATTTGAAATTCGTTGCATGCTTACGTGCCATTTGAAAGAATTGACAATTTAACCAATAATATTAAAGCATATGTATATGTTTGAAATTAATAGTAAGTGAATACGTGTACTAAAGTTGCGTGGAATTCAAGTCTAGCAACTAGTATAAATCACAGGCAAATGTTGAAATTTCAATCTGTTCAGTCCCTCTCGATCTCCTTTCTCTTTTTCTCTAGAAATCTATCTTTTATTTTCACCCCATAATAATAATAAGGTGCTGCCCCGTTTTAAGTGTTGTAATCCCTGGTCACTGATGTCCTGTCCGATTGATCTAGGGCCCCGTAACAAATGCCAAGGCTCTGCCTGACTAAGTTTGTTGGGGTTCTGTCTCATGACGTAGGGATAAAGTTAAATGGGGTTACTTTACTTAATGCAAGTGCATTACATATTTTATTAAATAGTATACCAAACCCCCTAAAACACCCCTACACCTCCTAAAATATACCCCGTATGCGATAAATGAGCCCGTATACCTTTTATATTAATAAAAATAAAATAAAACAAAATCTGCAAGGTTGTCGCGGGGCGCGAAGCCCTTGGCTAACTATGTCGCGGGCCGCGACAGCTCAATATCAAGCAAGTATCGTGTGAAGCCACGTGTTGATGACTCATCAATCCTACACCGCCCTACCATTCCTCCCGGGCCGCGAAGGCCTCCACTGTTTCTCTCGCGGGCCGCGACCCACTGTCGGATCAACACTATAAATAGAGGCCGTTGGCCTTTAGTTTCAATCGTTCATTTCTCTTTCTCTCTCTAATTTCTGAAGTAATACTCGGGCATTATACCCCCCTAACTAGCGAAGCTCTACCCCGTTGTAAGTATCATAACCCCGGTTACGTATTAGATACGCTGCCCGATTGATCTAGGGTTCCGTAACGGCTGTCGAGGTTCTGCCCGACGTGGTCGTTGGAATGCCGTCTCGAGGAGGGTATTACTAATGTAAATATTGGGTTATTATACTAACGCGTGTGCATTTGTGTAATTTATAGATAATCACCAGGAAACCCTTAAAGAAAACCTAAGACAGCAATGTAAGTAATCTCCTTTTTGTAAATTGTTTTTACAAAACCTTAAATATTTTACAATGTGATTAAGCAGTGATTGAGTCTTTGTAGTTCTTCAATTACTGCCGGTATGTTGGGGTTTTGTATACAAAATGTGGAACACGTTACCATTGGACAACGAGTTAGCCAATGTGTAATATGACCCACCAGTCAGGATTGACAATACTGAATGAGTAATTGTGGAGATATAAACATTGTAATCGCTCTTAATACTGTGAAATGATAAAACCTGTTTTGATTAAACTGGGATTCACTCACCAGTATTTCCCACTGACAAAAATGTTTTAAACGCATTTCAGGTAACAAAATGTGAAAGCCAAATAGAAGCCAGCTGGAGAGCACTGAGGGCTTAGATAAGTGGCTATAAAAGTTACCTAAATAAAAAGTAGATTTTATTTTCAATACTTAGGGTTTATCCCTATAAATGTATTGTAAAGAAAACTTGGATTTTATCCCATTTATCTATTTTAAACGTTTTGGTGTTTAACTATGATAAAAATATTTCATAACTACGATCCTGATGAAAATTTCCGCTGCCAAATTAATAAACACCGATACCATCTGACTAGTTCGCGGCTCCCGCTCCAGGATGGGGTCGGGGGCTGGGACAGAAGGTGGTATCAGAGCCACTAGTTTAAGCCATCTAGGTGTTCTTTTAATACCTAAAACTTAAACCTTATGTTAGGAAATTAATATGACAATTTATGTGTTATTCTATGTAGATAAATATTAATATATATATTATGATTTTTATGTTTTAAGTTCAGTATATGAGTAACTAATATGATTAGACGTACCCATAGGCTACCTAGGCTGATGTATTATACTACACTCTTATATAATTAGTAACTTAGTGTACTACCTTGAATCACCACAATTAACGTCCTAGATATTTTCCATTAACCCATCGTTACCCAAACCAGTTTGTATCTCGAACATAAGGTAAAAGCGTTACAGTTCTATTTTACTTATTCTTATTATATAAACTCAACAAACTGTAAATCATAATTGGCAACTAGTGTTCTTTCACTTTCCAGATAAAGAAGATAACATATTCCCTTATTTTGTTAAATTCACTAAGTCACAACTTTTGTTCGATTTTAAAATTTATGTTATATATATTATTACTAGGTTAGAACCCTGTGTATTACACGGATTGAATAAATGTAATTTTATATATTAAATAATAAAAAGTTATATTTTTATAAACCCCGCATATTATACGGGTTATATAAATGTAACTTTTATATATATAATAAATTAGGATAACATTTAATATTAATTTATTATTTATATATTTAATATAAGATAAGTAGGAAAGAGATGTATCTTTTTAAAAATATATTAAATTAACAATTTAGATTTATGGATAATACTTTATTAAAGTATGATAAGATTTATTATTAATTTATTATTTATTTATTTAGTTAATATAATATAAATATAGATTTGAGGATATCTTCAATGAATAATACATGTCCAAAACTTGGTTTCTTTTATTATAGTAGATAGATGTTATATTAATATTATTGTAAGTTATAAATTGGTAAGTGTATTTTATTATTAACTCTAAACCTTACCTTTTATATTAACAAATCTTGTAATATACACTATCTCATGTAAGAAGTATGTTTCGTAAACTTTGTGAAACACATTAAAGATATTTTATTTATAAGTTAAAATTTTAGTTGGTTTTGTTATTAGATTATATTAATATTACTAACTGGACCACTTTTACAAAACATTATAACTAACTTCGAAATCAAAGAAAACTGGATCTTACGTATGATTTATATATATATATATATATATATAGGGGAGGGTTCATTGGGGAACACTAAAAAAGTGGGGAACAAGGGAACACTTTTAAAAATTATACTTAACATGTTAAAAAAATATTTTTCTAATTTTTTTTCAGCGCTTTTTCTTATAAATACAAGTAGAAACATTTTTGATAAAAAAATAAAAAATAAAAAATATAAAAAAACAGTTATATCTTATAGAATTAACTTAACATGTTAAAAATAATTTTTTTAAAAAATTTTTTCAGCGCTTTTCTTTATAAAAAGAAGGAGAATCTAGTCGAGTAAAAATTTTTTTTTTCTAAAAAAATTTTTTTTAGCCTTTTTTTAATTTTTTTTTTAATATTTTTAGTTTTTGATTTTTTTTATTAAAAATGCTTCTACAAGTATATATAAGGAGAAGCGCCGAAAAAGATGTTTAAAAAATTAATTTTTAACATGTTAAGTTAAATTTTTAAGAGTGTTCCCCGGTTCCCCACATTTTTAGTGTTTCCCAATGAACCTCACACTATATATATATATATATATATATATATATATATATATATATATATATATATATATATATATATATATACAAATTTAGTTTCATTACCACTAACTTAGATACATATGATGAAGTAAAGTTTTCATGTAAGGGTTAAACATGAAATAGTTAGTATTATTTTGATCATATTTTAATATAACAAATATATAACGCACAAGTTTTCAAATTACATTTGATTTCATACAAGTTAGATAAAGTTAACCTTAAAAAAAAAAAGAAATTGTTCCCATTTTGATTAATTCATTTCTTTAAAATTTTATTTATCCATCCAAAATATTATATTCAATAAACAAAAGTTTGTTTCAATATACTATTACCATTTTTATTATTATAATAAATAAAAGTTATGGGAGTAAGCTTGATGATTGGCACCATCAGATATATATAGTTGTATTTTTATAAATTACAAAATAATTTAGTATTATATATATATATGTGTGTGTGTGTGTATACATATATACTATGTAAATTTTAATATTAACTAGAGATTTGAATTTTTATGTATATAAGATATACACATATATGCATATACATAATAGAATTTCTTGATGGTATATATAACATAATAATCAAATATCTTCTGTAGATAAACATAAGAGAAAATATCACTGGTAATTCATATGAAAACATGAAGTCATTATAAGAATAAATCATGAAACGTATTATGTTATAAAATACCACCTGTCTCAATAAAATATTCCTTGCGATGGAATCTAATAATATATAAACTTGAATAGAGTTAGTTGTAAGCATACTCATCACATGGAACCTAGCCATAATGTCAATGGAGACAATGATATTTTTGTCAAAACTCCATTTTGCAAAACAAAAGAAAGTCACAACCATAATACCTATGCTTAAACAAAAGAGTTATGATATAAATATTTATTGGTAACACTTAGAATAGTATTTAGACTTGAACCTAAGAAAAATGCATTAGTATAAGCTTCGAGATAAGCTAAAGTACTTGTGTAGATAAAGTGTGATGGGTGTTGGTATGCTGTGAGGATGATGACTAGAACAGTGCAAGTATGATAAACAAGCAATAACACCTAGCCACTGTTATTTCTTGTTTATTAGTACTACTCGGATCTAGAATATGATCCATCATGAGAATACTAATTTCCTTGTTTCTTGATGCAAGCCATAATAAATGATGCACTTTTAAAATCATGATTTGAGAAAATCCTATTTAAGGGAAATACAATGATAATTACCTCTCCGGCAAGACTGGGTATGGTGTAGTAGACTCTCCAGCTTGTCCGGGTAAGATGAGGGTACCTCTCTGGTGAGACCGGGTAAGATGGGGTATATATATTATGTTAATGAAATTTCGTAAATAGTACCATGACTTGATGTCTGACCTGTTTTTGGAAATATGAATCTGTTAAATACATTGACCTTATGAATGGTGTGTATATTACAGTATGTGAAATATATGATTATATAGATATGTATATCTATGAGGAAATCCAAAGACCATAATGATTCACAATCAGGAATCTCTCGTATATATCTATAATTCCAATATCAAACATTATTTCGTTTGATTATCTATCTCGTAATTCGTGCGACAAGATGAACGACAGGAACTCTTTAAGTTGGGACGCCATCGAAAATATAAGAATTTCCCATGCGTTATTTTAGATTATTGAAACATTAGGAAATCTATAACTAAACATTATGCTAAAACACAAAACATCTAAAAACTTACGTTAATAAGAGTAATTTTTACCTTCATTAAGAACTCTTGAGAAGATAAGAGTCTCAAAATATAGAAAATAGTTTCGGTCAAAGTAAAGTTAAATTCAAAGCAACGACCAAAATATATTTAGTAACTAGGATCAGC
Source organism: Helianthus tuberosus (assembly GCA_030545235.1). Taxonomy (NCBI): domain Eukaryota; kingdom Viridiplantae; phylum Streptophyta; class Magnoliopsida; order Asterales; family Asteraceae; genus Helianthus; species Helianthus tuberosus. Next base: position 155,230,172 of record CM060393.1, read on the forward strand.
AACAAACTAAAGGTATTCCTTCACATTTCAGTGAATCTCGAGGACGAGATTTAAAACAAGGTGGGGAGGATGTAACATTCCCAAAAATTTTATTTATAAAATATAAGATAAAGTATATAAAAACTTATGTTATTGAACAGATAGATTATGGGTAAGTTGACTGTTAAAAATATGAGGCATTTTGGCAAACGTAGGAACCGTTTAATAATTAAATTATAAAAATACATTATATTTGAACCTACTCCGTTTTTAATGAAACTTGGTTCAAAATGTAGATAAGATTATTCTCGTTCTAATGACATATTCATTGTTTTATAAAATGTCATATTTTAGAAGTTATACGCGCCAAATAAGTGAAGCAGCTGAATTAATTATAATATATAAATAATAAATAAATAAAATAATATTACATTTGAAATTCGTTGCATGCTTACGTGCCATTTGAAATAATTGACAATTTAACCAATAATATTAAAGCATATGTATATGTTTGAAATTAATAGTAAGTGAATACGTGTACTAAAGTTGCGTGGAATTCAAGTCTAGCAACTAGTATAAATCACAGGCAAATGTTGAAATTTCAATCTGTTCAGTCCCTCTCGATCTCCTTTCTCTCTTTCTCTAGAAATCTATCTTTTATTTTCACCCCATAATAATAATAAGGTGCTGCCCCGTTTTAAGTGTTGTAATCCCTGGTCACTGATGTCCTGTCCGATTGATCTAGGTCCCCGTAACAAATGCCAAGGCTCTGCCTGACTAAGTTTGTTGGGGTTCTGTCTCGTGACGTAGGGATAAAGTTAAATGGGGTTACTTTACTTAATGCAAGTGCATTACATATTTTATTAAATAGTATACCAAACCCCCTAAAACACCCCTGACACCCCTACACCTCCTAAAATATACCCCATATGCGATAAACGAGCCCGTATACCTTTTATATTAATAAAAATCAAATAAAACAAAATATGCAAGGTTGTCGCGGGGCGTGAAGCCCTTGGCTAACTATGTCACGGGCCGTGACAGCTCAATATCAAGCAAGGATCCGGTGCAGCCACGTGTCGATGACTCAGCAATCCTACACCGCCCTACCATTCCTCGTGGGCCGCGAATGCCTCCACTGTTTCTCTCGCGGGCCGCGACCCGCAGTCAGATCAGCACCATAAATAGAGGTCGTTGGCCTTCAGTTTCAATCGTTCATTTCTCTTTCTCTCTCTAATTTCTGAAGTAATACTCGGGCATTATACCCCCCTTACTAGCGAAGCTCTGCCCCATTGTAAGTATCATAACCCCGGTTACGTATTAGATACGCTGCCCGATTGATCCAGGGTTCCGTAACGGCTGTCGAGGTTCTGCCCGACGTGGTCGTTGGAATGCCGTCTCGGGGAGGGTATTACTAATGTAAATATTGGGTTATTATACTAACGTGTGTGCATTTGTGTAATTTATAGATAATCACCAGGAAACCCTTAAAGAAAACCTAAGACAACAATGTGAGTAATCTCCTTTTTGTAAATTGTTTTTACAAAACCTTAAATATTTTACAATGTGATTAAACAGTGATTGAGTCTTTGTAGTTCTTCAATTACTGCCGGTATGTTGGGGTTTTGTATACAAAATGTGGAACACATTATGTAACATCTGTGTCTCATTGTGAACAGTTCGTTATCAATAAAACAAAGTTATTTGATCCCAATGTTTGTTTGTTTATGTTTGACATTTTTCATGTTTTGACTTTTGTTCAATTTCAAACTCTAAATCGCTTTCTGGAAGGTTATACGCGCACTGATGCGTAAATTTAACCAGTTTAATGCAACGAACACTCCGGAACATCGACATATACTTAACATACCTTAAATAACCTTTACATAGCTTAGAAATAAGTTTGGAAGGCTTTGGTATGGCAAAAACAAGTTAATTCGCCTACAGGGACTAAATTTGACAAACTGCAAAAGTATGACGATTCGTACTAGAACAGACATTCTGGAACATGACCATAAGTTAAACATACCATAAATATCCTTTACATAGCTTAGAAATAGTCTTTGAGGGGTTCGGTGTGCTAAAATAAACTTTTGGGTCATTCAGGGACTAAAAGCGTCAAAAAGTGCATAAGTTTGCACTTTCGCGCATAACTTACGTTCTGAATACATCCAGACATCCAAAAATTTATGTAAGCACTAAAATATTTTATTTTAGTGTTTGGCATAAGAAAAATCCATTCGTCACGCAATTTGGATCGTTTTTCGCGCTTACGCGCATTCCGTCGTAATTAAGCGAACATCGCGATCGTACGACCAAACGAACCAACATCCAGCATATTTTTGAGCATGTTTCATGTCCACAATGTTTAGGCATCATTTTAGGGCCTTAACGTTGGCTTAACGGGCCTTAAACGTGTCGGAAATGGCCTTAATGCATAACAGGGACCAAAACTGACATTTGCTGAAACTTGTTTCTGACCAGAAGGGCCAGGCGGCCCGCGTGAGTTATGTGTGTCCCCTTACGCGGCCCGTGTCAGCTTCCCAGATCAGATTAAATCAGTTTAACAGCTGTTTACAGCTGTTAACCACTCAAAACTCACCCACATTTGCCCTTTCCTGATCATGAGGGGCCATTTTGAACTACCATAAGGTTGCAACAAGTGTAAGGATGAGATTGAAGCACGTTATTCGATAAACGATCCTAACAGTTGTCCATTTACTATAAATACCCAACCCTTTCACAACTCAAAATCCACAAATCTGATCTCAAAGCTCTTAGTTGAAGTCATTGCTTCATACCTGAGCTATTCAATCAAGTTTTACTAGCGGGGACCCTTTGTAAGTGTTCCTTCGTTCTTTTATTCTTTTAGCGTTAAAAGTCAAACTTGGTTTGACTTTCTGCGTTGACCAGTTTATGGTCAATGCGAAGTTCGTTTGAACTTCATAACGTGAGCGTAATCACGATGGTTATAGTCCCTAGTGACTATACCTACTGATTACCACGTTATCTAGGCTCAGTGACGAGTCGTAGTTTTGGCCAAAATGCGTGTTATTGCGTATTTTGTAACCAAACTACTCTTGGGTATCAAAACCGTTTGTTTTGATACCAAACCTGTTTTCTAAACTTAGTTAAGCATGTTTTAACATGCTTAGCTCGTCACTTTTAGTTTAGTGCTTATATAGGTTCGTAAAGGTAAGCGATCAAAACAATCACTTATACTTTCGAACCCGACCCGTTTGGTCGATCATTAGGATCCGACCAAACACACTAGGTGACCATAGTTGTATAGGGAATAACCTTCCGAGGTTATACCTTATGGTCACGTCGTTTGAGTAGTTGTATGATAGGTAGTATATATGCCTTAGGTAAATTACCAAAATGCCTTTTTTACGCCAACATTCATTTTAAGCATATGTAACATAAATTTTGGTATCTAAACTGATTTGGTAACAATATTAGACATGTTAAGGCATATTTTACTTGTCATAGGACTAGTTAGGCGTTCCGAACGCGTTTTACGTGAACGACGCGTTAAAGTAGCATAAGCTACCTAAACGGGTCGTAATGGGTCGTAAGAACTTAGGTTAGGTTTCATTTTAGTATGTAGGCTTTGTTAAACCATATTACACGAGTCTCCACACTCGTTTGGATTACGAACCCTCATTCTATCCAATCCTCCGATTTTAGGCCCGGTATATTAACATAGTTACCTATATTAGGTGTCGTTTGATATCCGTGATCTCTAGCATTGTTTGGTTGTTACTCAAGGACTACTAAGCAATCTCAAGTGAGTACATAGACCCCTCTTTTACTGTTTTAAAACTGTTTTGGGGTGAAACACATGTGCCTACTTGTTACTTTCATGCTTTCCTGCTTTCACATCATATACTTGCTATGTTCATTAGTACACTTATAGTACATGATTTACATTACATTGTTTTGCTATGTATGTTGACTGATAGCATACTTAGTACATTGTTTTACCTTACATTTCTGCTATGTATGTTGACTGATAGCATACTTAGTACAAGGTTTTACTTTACATTTCTGCTATGTATGTTGACTGAGCATGCTAGCACATTGATTTACATGACTTTTCTGCTTCGTATGTTAACTTAGCATACTTAGTACATTGTTTTCATATAACATGTTCACATTTGCTATGACATTTGGTTTGCACAAACGGGACTTATATACGTTCATTAACATTAGCTACGCCACTCGGTAGTAGGTACTGGTACCATAGGACTTGACAAATCCCATTCCTGACATCCCGGGTTTGTTTGGATGTAAGGAATGGCTGAATCCGAAAACATTTCTTTTGATAACCTTGACTTAGGGTTATCCGACTGTCTCAAGGCTTGAATGTATGCGTTAACTTACCACATAAGTGTTTGTATCAATGTAACATGCATTACTTTGCAAAACATAACTTTTTGATATATATTCAAAATACTTTGTTTTGTACATTCTTACATTTGGTTTATGTAACAACACATTACTTACCAGACATACATTTGCTACACATTACTTGACTACATTTGGACTTTTTAACATTTGACATGGCTTATACAAGGACTTTTTGACAATTGGTTTAAACATGGACTTTATACATTGGTGGTTTGTTTAAGTGATTTAAGTAACGAGGCGGGTGTAATATGATACAAGCATGGTGGATACGCTGCTGGTACTTCTTATATATAAGTGTTTGTATGGTATTACATATCGTAGCGTTATTTGAATCATTTCAATTTAGACATATAACATTTTATACAAATAACATATCTTTCACAAGACATTGCTTTACAAACAACTTATTTTATACAACTCATTTTACTTGGTTATTCATTTAACCATGTATTATTCTTTTATGTATACATATCATCTGATCTTATCACTTTTTAAATGATTAACAAAACAAAACAACTTACAAGGTTCATGACTAAATTTTATTAAACATTTTCTTAAACTTAAGTCATGAATCCTATTTTCACAAAACCTATGTATCTCACAGACATTTTTATGCTGACGTACCTATTTTCACATGTGTTTTCAGGAGCTTTTGCATAGGATGATGATCGTGACACTAGGGCGGACCTGTGCCTTAGAGACATAAAATAAAGATAGAACTAGTTTAATTATGTTATGAACTCTTTATTACCTATTTTGAGACAATGTAACACTCTTGTTTGATAAATAAAATATAACTTTGTATGCCATGGTTGTGAAACAATTAATTCTGTTGCAACACTCCCCGACGTTTCCGCCACGTTTTGTTGTCCTACGTGGTCGGGGTGTGACAGAAGAGTTGGTATCAGAGCCAATGGTTGTAGGGAATTAGGTTATTAGTAATGCTTTGACCTAGACTATAACCTTTCTAGGACCCCAACACAAGTTATCTTGTGTTTAGATTTTAAAACATGCACTTCACCTATCCTTAGGTGATAACCACAACGGGAACATCAAGTTCGAATCCGCTTTGAAAATTAATCATCTGTTCTTTGATGATTGATTACTAGGTTTTGAACCCTCTATTGTAAGGTTTTGAACCCTTCCAGTTTGATATTCGGCCTTGTGCTTTCCAAATTTTCAAAATCTCGTCAAAGTTTTGGGTTTTAAATAGTGTGAACACGTGCAAACTGGAAGAGTGAATGCCTGTACCCTGGGTTTTCTGTCTAAGGCTAGAGTGTTCGTACAAATCCACATAATCGGACCAGTCACTCTTACCTGGGAACTCTTGGGGTGAGTGTTCACTTATAGGCGAGCATGTCTTCGCGATACATTATTTTTGACCCATTTACTTTGATTAGTCACTGTGTGTCGTTTGTTTGCTTTGTGATGCGAACAAATGACCACCATATTTGCTTTTGTTGATTTTGTTTCATCTCATTCTCTTCATCCAATCATCTCACTCATTTCCTTTCATGTTTTCCTCTTTTAGATTGCCTCCTCGACGCGAAAACCAGATAGCGACTGCCGAACTGGCAGAAATTATTGCGCAGCAGATGGCTACTGCATTCCCAAACCTCTTTGCTCAATGGAACCAAGCCAACAACAACAACAACAATGCTCCATGCAATTTCAAGAATTTTAACTCGGCTAAACCACTCAAGTTTAGTGGTTCTGAGGGAGCGACTGGGCTTCTTCAATGGTTCGAGAGCATTGAGAATACTTTCCGTCACGTGCAGTGTCCTGACAATCACAAGGTCTAGTTTTCTTCGAGTGTGTTTCAGAAGAGGGCTCTTACGTGGTGGCACGGGGTTATGAGAGATCGTGGTGCAGAAGTTGCTCTAGCACAGACATGGGCTGAACTTAGGGCCCTTATGATGAGGGAGTTCTGTCCTCGTCATGAACAACGAGCTTTGGAGAGAGAGTTTGACGACTTGAAACAAGACAGTGGTGAGCACAGGGCGTATACTGATAGGTTTGAGGAGTTGAGTCTGCTTTGCCCAACAATGGTTACCCCACTCGACAAGGCTATCGAAAGATACATCGATGGTCTACCTGACTCAGTACAAGACATCATTACTGGTAGTAACCCTACCACACTCCGTCAGGCGATCGAGTTAGCAGCGACATTGACTGAGTCGCAGGTTCGAAAGGGAAAGCTGCATAAAAAGGGTGACAAGGGTAAGAAGCAGGCGTCTGACAAAGAAGATAGCAAGAAAGGTCAAAACAAGAAGGGAAAGGATTCTGGTTCCTCAAGGGGGTCTAGGAAGCGAAAGGTTTCCCAAAACTATGCCGTTACTGCACAGGCTCAAGCTGCACCAAATCAGCCTGCGCAACCACCCGCCAAGAAGCCTTATCTTGGCAATGCACCTTTGTGCAACAGGTGTAACGGCCATCACCTACCACATATCCAATGTCGTCATTGCACTAACTATGGAAGAAATGGTCATCTTGCCACTACTTGTCACATTCCTGTTAACCAGAATCAGGCAGTTCAGAACCAAGCCCAACAAGTTGCTCAGCCTCTCGCTCAGCAACAAGGTCAAGCTGCACGACCTCATTTTCCTCCTGGTTCGTGCTACAATTGTGGGGATCTGACCCACTACAGAAACCGGTGCCCAAGACTAGCTAACGCAAATCCAAATCAGAATCAGGCTCAGGCTCGAGGTCGAGTCTTCAACATGAATGCACAAGAGGCACAAGCGGACAATGAAGTGGTGAACGGTACGTTCTTTATTAATAATCAGCCTGCATCTTTTCTTTTTGATTCGGGTGCTGATAAGAGTTTTGTGTCATTATCTTTTGAGCCATTGCTTCGCGTGTCTAGAACGAAACTAGGAAAACCCTTGACAGTAGAAGTTGCTAGTGGTGAACCCATTGTTCTTGATTCTGTTCTTTGCAACTACCAGTTGAACCTTAACGACCATCTTTTTCCTATTGACCTCACGCCTATGCAACTTGGAAGCTTCGACGTTATTGTGGGTATGGATTGGTTAGCCAAGCATCGCGCAGAGGTAGTTTGTTTTGAGAAGATTGTTCGTGTGCCGCTTTCGACAGGCGAGATCCTACAGGTTCGTGGTGAGAAACCTACCGATGGTCTCAAACTCATGTCTTGTTTTAAAGCTCGGAAGTATCTGCGAAAGAACTATGTGGCCTTTTTGGCACATGTTTTAGCAGATAAGGGCAAAGGTAAATCTATTCAAGATATTCCTGTTGTTCGGGAGTATTCTGAAGTATTCCCTGAAGAGTTACCTGGTCTACCTCCAGCACGCCAAGTCGAGTTCCGAATTGATCTCGTACCTGGTGCAAATCCCATTGCCAGATCTCCATATCGTCTTGCACCGTCTGAGATGCAAGAGTTGGCTAAGAAAATTCAGGAGCTCTCTGACAAAGGTTTTATCCGTCCTAGCTTTTCACCTTGGGGTGCTCCCGTTCTTTTTGTCAAGAAGAAGGATGGATCTTTTAGGATGTGTATCGATTATCGTGAGCTTAACAAGCTTACCATCAAGAATCGATATCCCCTACCTCGCATTGATGATCTCTTTGATCAGTTACAAGGTGCTTCTTATTTTTCGAAGATTGATATGCGATATGGATATCATCAACTTCGGGTGCATGAAGAAGACATTCCCAAGACAGCGTTCCGCACTCGTTATGGGCATTATGAATTCACAGTCATGCCATTCGGTTTGACTAATGCTCCTGCTGTTTTCATGGACTTAATGAATAGGGTCTGCAAGCCTTATTTGGATCAGTTCGTCATTGTTTTTATTGATGACATCTTGATATACTCTAAGACGCAAGCTGATCACGAGCAACATCTTCGTCTTACTCTGGAACTCCTAAAGAAAGAGCAACTTTTCGCCAAATTCTCCAAGTGTGAATTCTGGCTTAAAGAGGTTCAATTCTTAGGACATATTGTCAACGAACAAGGTATTCATGTAGATCCCTCCAAGATCAGTGCGATTAAGGATTGGGATACGCCTACTACACCTACTGAAGTTCATTCTTTTCTTGGACTTGCGGGTTATTATCGCCGCTTCATTGAAAATTTCTCGAAGATTGCAGTTCCTCTAACTGCTCTAACTCAGAAGAACAAGCCCTTTGATTGAGGATTCAAACAAGAGGAAGCTTTTCAAAACTTAAAGCAGAAGCTTTGTGACGCGCCTGTTCTGACTTTGCCTGAGGGCAATGATGATTTCTTCGTTTATTACGATGCATCTAAATTGGGACTTGGCTGTGTTCTGATGCAAAGGAACAAAGTCATAGCATATGCATCGAGGCAGTTGAAGATACATGAGAAGAACTACACCACTCATGATCTTGAGTTGGGTGCAGTTGTCTTCGCTCTTAAGATCTGGAGACACTATTTGTACGGTACAAAATGTGTGGTTTTCACAGACCACAAAAAGTCTCCAGCATATCTTCAATCAAAAAGAACTCAACATGAGGCAACGACGTTGGGTTGAGCTTCTAAACGACTATGACTGCGAAATTCGCTACCATCCTTGTATGGCGAATGTCGTAGCCGATGCATTGAGTCGTAAGGAACGTACTAAGCTTCATTGTATTCGTGTTCAATCCGATATTCAAGCTCGATCCGATATCCAAGCCCGCATTTCTCAGGCTCAACAATCTTGTGTTTCACAAGGTTTGATGGATAAGGAATTTCCCTATCACATAACACCTGATTTGGAACTGAAGGGCAATGGATCATATTACTTCATGGACCGTTTGTGGGTCCCAAGCCAAGATAACCTTCGCACCTTGCTTATGGATGAAGCCCATAAGTCTCGTTTTTCTGTTCATCCTGGCTCAGATAAGATGTATAAAGATCTTCGTATTCAGTATTGGTGGCATGGGATGAAGAAAGACATTGCCTTATATGTATCAAAATGCCTTACTTGTCTTAAGGTTAAGGCTGAACATCAGCGACCTTCTGGTTTGTTGGTGCAACCAGAGATCCCAGTTTGGAAATGGGAAAACATTACTATAGATCTCATTACCAAACTTCCGCGCAGAAAGAAAGGTCATGATGCCATCTGGGTAGTTGTTGATCGTCTTACGAAGTCAGTGCATTTCTTGCCAATCCGTGAGGATTTTTCTGCTGACAAACTTGCTAAAACCAACGTGGATGAAATTGTAGCTCGACATGGTGTTCCTTTGAACATCATTTCTGACAGAGATGCTCGCTTCACTTCTCATTTTTGGAGAACCATGCAATCTGCTATGGGGACCCAACTTAATCTGAGCACAGCTTATCATCCGCAAACGGATGGTCAATCTGAAAGAACAATCCAGACTCTGGAGGATATGCTTAGAGCTTGTGTGATCGATTTTAGTGGTAGTTGGGATTCACATCTTCCGTTGATTGAATTCTCCTACAACAACAGTTATCACTCCAGTATCAACATGGCTCCTTTCCAGGCTCTCTATGGTTGAAAATGTCGTTCACCAGTCTGCTGGAATGAGATCGGTGAGGCTCAGCTTACTGGACCTGCCCTCATTTTTGAGACAACTGATAAGATTAAGAAAGTTCGTGATAACCTCCAGACAGCTAGAAGCCGTCAAAAGAGTTACGCGGACCCAAATTGCAAGCCCTTGGATTTTCAATTCGGTGATCGTGTATTACTTAAGGTCTCACCTTGGAAAGGTGTGATAAGATTTGGAAAGAAAGGAAAACTTGCACCTAGATACGTTGGACCATTCAAGATCGTCGAAAGAATCGGTAAGGTAGCCTACAGACTTGAGTTACCTCCTGAACTTGGAAATGTTCATCCAACCTTTCACGTGTCCAATCTCAAGAAGTGTCTTGCTGATGAGAACCTCCACATACCGCTTGACGAAATTCGTGTTGATAAAACACTGAAATTTGTTGAGAAGCCAATGGAAATCATGGAACGTGAAGTCAAGTGGCTCAAACGCAAGCGCATTCCATTGGTCAAAGTTCGCTGGGAATCTAAACGTGGACCTGAGTTTACTTGGGAACGCGAAGATCAAATGAAGGAGAAGTATCCGCATCTATTCCCACGAGTTTCCTCTAAATAAATTTCGGGACGAAATTTCCACAAGTAGGGGAGACTGTAACATCTGTGTCTGAAATCATTGTGAACAGTTCGTTATCAAAAAAAAAAAAACAAAGTTATTTGATCCCAATGTTTGTTTGTTTATGTTTGACATTTTTCATGTTTTGACTTTTGTTCAATTTCAAACTCTAAATCGCTTTCTGGAAGGTTATACGCGCACTGATGCATAAATATAACCAGTTTAATGCAACGAACACTCCGTAACATCGACATATACTTAACATACCTTAAATAACCTTTACATAACTTAGAAATAAGTTTGTAAGGCTTTGGTATGGCAAAAACAAGTTAATTCGCATATAGGGACTATATTTGACAAACTGTGAAAGTATGACGATTCGTACTAGAACAGACATTCCGGAACATGACCATAAGTTAAACATACCATAAATATCCTTTACATAGCTTAGAAATAGGCTTGAGGGGTTCGGTGTGCTAAAATAAACTTTTGGGTCATTCAGGGACTAAAAGCGTCAAAAAGTTCATAAGTTTGCACTTTCGCGCATAACTTACGTTCTGAATACATCCGGACATCCAAAAATTTATGTAAGCACTAAAATATTTTATTTTAGTGTTTGGCATAAGAAAAATCCATTCGTCACGCAATTTGGATCGTTTTTCGCGCTTACGCGCATTCCGTCGTAATTAAGCGAACATCGCGATCGTACGACCAAACGAACCAACATCCGGCATATTTTTGAGCATTTTTCATGTCCACAATGTTTAGGCATCATTTTAGGGCCTTAACGTTGGCTTAACGGGCCTTAAACGTGTCGGAAATGGCCTTAATGCATAACAGGGACCAAAACTGACATTTACTGAAACTTGTTTCTGACCAGAAGGGCCAGGCGGCCCGCGTGAGTTATGTGTGTCCCCTTACGCGGCCCGTGTCAGCTTCCTAGATCAGATTAAATCAGTTTAACAGCTGTTTACAGCTGTTAACCACTCAAAACTCACCCACACTTGCCCTTTCCTGATCATGAGGGGCCATTTTGAGCTACCATAAGGTTGCAACAAGTGTAAGGATGAGATTGAAGCACGTTATTTGATAAACGATCCTAACGGTTGTCCATTTACTATAAATACCCAACCCTTTCACAACTCAAAACCCACAAATCTGATCTCAAAGCTCTAAGTTGAAGTCATTGCTTCATACCTGAGCTATTCGATCAAGTTTTACTAGCGGGGACCCTTTGTAAGTGTTCCTTCGTTCTTTTATTCTTTTAGCATTAAAAGTCAAACTTGGTTTGACTTTCTGCGTTGACCAGTTTATGGTCAATGTGAAGTTCGTTTGAACTTCATAACGTGAGCGTAATCACGATGGTTATAGTCCCTAGTGACTATACCTACTGATTACCACGTTATCTAGGCTCAGTGACGAGTCGTAGTTTCGGCCAAAATGCGTGTTATTGCGTATTTTGTAACCAAACTACTCTTGGGTATCAAAACCGTTTGTTTTGATACCAAACCTGTTTTCTAAACTTAGTTAAGCATGTTTTAACATGCTTAGGTCGTCACTTTTAGTTTAGTGCTTATATAGGGTCATAAAGGTAAGCGATCTAAACAATCGCTTATACTTTCGAACCCGACCCGTTTGGTCGATCATTAGGATCTGACCAAACACACGAGGTGACCATAGTTGTATAGGGAATAACCTTCCGAGGTTATACCTTATGGTCACGTCGTTTGAGTAGTTGTATGATAGGTAGTATATATGCCTTAGGTAAATTACCAAAATGCCCTTTTTACGCCAAAATTCATTTTAAGCATATGTAACATTACTTTTGGTATCTAAACTGATTTGGTAACAATATTAGACATGTTAAGGCATATTTTACTTGTCATTGGACTAGTTAGGCGTTCCGAACGCGTTTTACGCGAACGACGCGTTAAAGTAGCATAAGCTACCTAAAGGGTCGTAATGGGTCGTAAGCACTTAGGTTAGGTTTCATTTTAGTATGTAGGCTTTGTTAAACCATATTACACGAGTCTCCACACTCGTTTGGTTTACGAACCCTCATTCTTTCCAATCCTCCGATTTTAGGTCCGGTATATTAACATAGTTACCTATATTAGGTGCCGTTTGATATCCGTGATCTCTAGCATTGTTTGGTTGTTACTCAAGGACTACTAAGCAATCTCAAGTGAGTACATAGACCCCTCTTTTACTATTTTCAAACTGTTTTGGGGTGAAACACATGTGCCTACTTCTTACTTTCATGCTTTCCTGCTTTCACATCATATACTTGCTATGTTCATTAGTACACTTTGTCACACCCCGACCACATAGGACAACCAAACGTGGCGGAAACGTCGGGGAGTGTTGTAACATAATTAATTGTTTCAAATCCAGGGCAATTGAAGTTTCGTTTTATTGATTAAAGGTGTTACAATGTCTTAACAAACAAAGAAATACAACATAATTAACTAGTCTTGCATCTTTTATTGTCACTAAAGCCCAAGTCTGCCTATGTGTATCTTGATCATCTTATGCAACAGCTCCTGAAAAACACATGTGAAAATAGGTACGTCAGCATAAAAATGCTTGTGAGATACATAGGTTTTGTGAAAATAGGTTTCATGACTTATGTTTGAGAAAATGTTTAGTCATAAACCTTGTAATTTGCTTTGTTTTGTAAATCATTTGAAAAACAATGAGTTCAGATGATATGTATAAATAAGTAAATAATGTATGGTTAAATAAATAACCATGTAAGATGAGTTTGTATAAGATAAGTTGTTTGTAAAACAATGTCTTGTGAAAAGTATGTTATTTGTATAAAATGTTCTATGTCTCAAACTGAAATGATTCAAATAACGCTACAATATGTAATACCATTCAAACACTTATATATAGGAAGTACCAGCGGCGTATCCACCATGCTTGTATCATATTACACACGCATCGTTACTTAATCACTTAATCAAACCAAAACACCAAAGTAATGTTTAACAGTTGTAGAAATGTTTATGTATGGTCAAATACGGTTCACACGGTTCACCGATACAAACGGTTCACAGATACAGACGGTTCACAGAGTACAAACGGTTCACAGATACAAACGGTTCACAGAGTACAAACGGTTCACAGATACAAACGGTTCACAGATACAAATGGTTCACGGATACAAACGGTTCACAGAGTCAAATGATTTCAACTGTTCACATAGTCAAATAGTTATTAACGGTTCAAAATGTAATATAATGTGTTCATATACTGGATGAGCATATGCAACAAATTGTAATGTAAAACAATGTACCAAGTAATGCACACAATGGGCACACCTAGCATAAGATGTAATGAAATCATGTACTATAATGTACTAATGAACATAGCAAGTATATGATGTCAAAACAGGAAAGCATGAAAGTAACAAGTAGGCACATGTGTTCCACCCCAAAACAGTTTGGAAAATAGTAAAAGAGGGGTCTATGTACTCACTTGAGATTGCTCAGAAGTCCTAGGATAACCACCAAGCAAAGCTAGAGATCACGGAATCAAACGGCACCTACTATAGGTAACTACATTAATAAACCGGACCTAAATCGGAAGATCGGGTAGCACTAGAGTTTGTAAACCAAACGAGTGTTGAGACTCATGTCATTTGGTTTAACAAAGCCTACATACTAAATGAAACTTAACCTAAGTGTTTACGACCCATTACGACCCGTTTAGGTAGCTTATGCTACTTTAACGCGTCGTTCGCGTGAAACGCGTTCGGACCGCCTAACTAGTCCTATGACAAGTGTTATATGCCTAAATATGTTACATAATCAGTTATGTGACAAAAGTTTAGGTTACATATGCTTAATTACCAATTATACATGAAAAGGGTATTCTGGTAATTTACCTAAGGCATATAAACTACCTATCATACAACTACTTAAACGATGTGACCATAGGGTATAACCTCGGAAGGTTATGCCCTATACTAGGGTCACCTAATGTATTTGGTTGGATCCTAATGATCAACCAAACTGGGTCGGGTTCGAAGGTATAGGAGATTTATCAGATCGCCCACCCTACGACCCTATACAACGTGGTAATCAGTGGGCATAGTCCCAAGGGACTATAACCAACGTGATTACACTCACGTTGCGAAGTTCAAACGAACTTCGCATTGACCATAACTGGTCAATGTAGAAAGTCCAACAAAGTTTGACTTTCAGACTCGAAAGACTCGAAAAGCAATAAAAGAACGAAAGAATACTTACGAAGGGTCCCCGAATGCTAATCTCGATCCAAGAATCTCAGGTATGAAACAATGGTTTCAACTTAGAGTTCCTAAGATCAAGATTCTAGTGATTTTAGCAATGGGGGTGGATGGGTATTTATAGGAATACCCGAACCGTTAAGATCGTTTCATGGAAAACGTGCCTTAATCCCATCCGTACATGTGTTGCAAAGTTATGGTGCCTAAATTCCATCCTTATCAGCTGACTAAGCATGTTAGAATGTGTGGTTGTGAATTAAACAGCTGTTTATACATCGAATCTGGTCCCGAAAGTGCAAAACTGATATTTTTGCATGTTTTCTGTCCAGAATAGGCAGTCGCGTAGCGCTACTGCCAAGGCATTAGGCAGTCGCGCTACGCTAGCACCCTCCTGTTTCAGAAATCTTTCAAAAGTGGCAGGAATGGTCCCTGCACGTGTTTAAGGCCTTTTTCGATGCGTTTGAACCCCGTTAACCTCATTTCAAGGCTCTAAAATGAAGTTAAAGTATAGGGGACTCAAAACATGCTAAAAAATATCTCGGATGTTGGTTCGTTTGGTCGTACGAACGCGATGTTCGCTTAATTACGACGGAATGCGCACAAGCGCGAAAAACGATCCAAATGACGTGACGAATGGATTTTTCTTATGGCGAACACTAAAATAAAATATTTTAGTGCTTACATAAATTTTTGGATGTCCGGATGTATTCAGAACGTAAGTTATGCATGAAAATGCAAACTTGTGCACTTTTTGACACTTTTAGTCCCTGAATGACCCAAAAGTTTATTTTAGCATACCCAACCCCTCAAAGCCTATTTCTAAGCTATGTAAAGGATATTTATGGTATGTTTAACTTATGGTCATGTTCCGGAATGTCTGTTACAGTTCAAATTGGTATACTTTCGCAGTTTGTCAACTTTAGTCCCTGTAAGCGATTTAACTTTGATTTCACCACACCAAACCTTCCAAAACTTATATCTAAGTTATGTAAAGGTTATTTAAGGTATGTTAAGCCTATTTCACTATTCCGGAGTGTTCGTTGCATTAAACTGGTTATATTTACGCATCAGTGCGTGTATAACCTTCCAGAAAGCGATTTAGAGCTTGAAATCGAACATGAGTTGATATGTGCAAAAGATACACATATTTATACAAGTCCAAAGTATGAAATACATTATTTCATTGGTTTGGCATTTGTTTGATGGTTGTAGTGACACGGGTGTCACAGTCTCCCCTACTTTAGGAAATTTCGTCCCGAAATTAATTCGTAGGAGTCTATTTGTGACTTTGTGTCAGATAACCACCAGAGATATGTAGAGCATAATCCTGTCATTTCCTTAACGGACATTCATCAGAACGAAAATGAACAAACGGAGTCAATTTCCTCAACGAGTATTCTTTAGAAGCGGAAATGAAGGAATAAACAAACGGGGATTCATTTCCTTAACGGAAAATCTTCAGAAACAAAAATGAACAAACGGAGTCATTTTCAACAGATGCTTCCTCAGAAATGGAAATGAGAATGATAGACAAACGGATATTCATTTCCTCAACGGACAATTCTTCAGAAACGAAAATGAACAACAGAGTCATTTTCAACGGTTGCTTCCTCAGAAACGGAAATGAGAATGATAGACAAACGGATATTCATTTCCTCAACGGACAATTCTTCAGAAACGAAAATGAACAACAGAGTCATTTTCAACGGTTGCTTCCTCAGAAACGGAAATGAAAATGATAGACAAACGGATGTTCATTTCCTCAACGGATAATCTTCAGAAACGAAAATGAACTAACGGAGTCATTTTCAACGGTTGTTTCCTCAGGTTCGGAAATGAAGATGATAGACAAACGGATGTTCATTTCCTCAACGGATAATCTTCAGAAACGAAAATGAACTAACGGAGTCATTTTCAACGGTTGTTTCCTCAGGTTCGGAAATGAAGGATTTAAACAACGGATATTCATTTCCTCAACGGATAATCTTCAGAACGAAAATGCACAAACGGAGTCATTTTCCTTAACGGTTATTCTTCAGAATTGGAAATGAAGGATAAACGGATATTCATTTCCCTCGACGGATACTCTTCAGAACGAAAATGCACAAACGGAGTCATTTTCCTCAACGGTTATTCTTCAGAATTGGAAATGAAGGATAAACGGATATTCATATCCTCAACGGATATTCTTCAGAAGTGAAAAATGAATAGCTAGTTCATTTTTCCTCAACGGATACTTCATCAGAATTGGAAATGAATAGGGTTAACTTCTAGGTACATGACAAAGCTCGCTGTGGTTTCTATGCACTAAATTCCATAATTATGTATGCATCCATAATTACGTAATTCCTTGTACAGTCCGCACAGTTTGTCTTGTAATGTTCATAAGCACATAAACACATAGTTGTTTAATTGTTATTATCTTGTTATTGATTGCTATTAACTTGGCACCTCGTACTTCGTTTCTCTTGGAAGGAACGGGTACTTAGGATTTTCGTGGAAAACGCAAGAGATCATACAACGGAAGAAATTTGGAAGTAGTCTGCTCTTCAAGGAATGTGGTTCCTTGATTGTCGGTATTGTAGGGGATATGTTGTTTATACATACAATCACATAAATACATTTCAATGTAAATAAAAGATTTATTTATAAACAAATGATAACAACAACTGTTTCATGGATCGTGACAACAAAAGAAAATAATACATGGGACGTAATTATTTCTAAACGATGTTGTCTTCTGGTTGATCAAATGCTCATCCCTGCGCTGGATTTGCATTAGCAAGCCTTGGGCAATTCCTACGAAAATGGCCCATCTCGCCACAGTTGTAGCAAGATCCCGGTGGAAAACGAGCTTGAGCAGGATTGTTGCCAGCTTGATTTGGTGCAGCTGCGGTTGGGCAAACCCTAGCTGTATGACCTATAAGTCCGCAAACTTGGCATGTGCGGCACTTCACCCCAGCATGATGATGTAGGCCACATTGGTTGCACAAGGGTGCAGTTCCGTTGTAGGGTTTCCTGGCAGGGGGTTGAGCTGGTTGGTTGAGAACGGCTTGATCATTGTGTGCGACCACAGCGTAGTTCTGAGAAGCCTTTCGCTTCTTTGACCTCTTAGGGGATCCAGTCTGTTCATCCATGATCTTTGATTCCTCGATTGGTTTCGATTCTTCGACCGGCTTCTTGTCACCTTTTCGGAAAAGTTTACCTTTCCTGATCTTTGATTCAGTCAAGGTTGCAGATAGCTCAATGGCCTGTCTAACTGTAGTAGGGTTGCTACCAGTCAAAATGTCTTGTATTGAATCAGGGAGGCCATCAATGTACTTTTCGATTGCCTTATCCAAAGGCGTGACCATGTTTGGGCATAACAGACTTAACTCCTCATAACGGTCCGTGTAGGCTCTATGCTCACCGCTGTCTTGCTCCAGATTGTCGAATTCCCTTTCCAAAGCCCTGATCTCGTGTCGAGGACATAATTCCTTCATCATAAGGGCCCTAAGTTCAGCCCATGTCTGTGCGAGTGCAACTTCTGCACCACGATCTCTCATAACACCGTTCCACCATGTAAGGGCTCTCTTCTGGAACACACTCGAAGCAAACTCGACCTTGCGATTGTCAGGACACTGCACGTGGCGGAAAGTATTCTCAATGCTCTCGAACCATTGAAGGAGCCCAGTCGCTCCCTCAGAACCACTAAACTTGAGTGGTTTCGCCGAGTTAAAACTCTTGAAATTGCATGGACCATTGTTGTTGTTGTTGGCTTGATTCCATTGAGCAAAGAGGTTTGGGAATTGAGCAGCCATTTGCTGCGCAATGATTTCTGCCAGCTCGGCAGTCGCTATCTGGTTTTCGCGTCGAGGAGGCATTCTAAAAGAGGAAACATGAAAGGAAACGAGTGAGAGAATTAGACGAAAAGAATGAGATGAAACAAATTTGATGAAAGCAATGGATAGTGGTCATTTGTTTGTTACTACAAAGCAACAAACGACCTCGGTGAAAAATCAAAGTAAATAGGTCAAAAATAATGTATCGCGAAGACATGCTCGCCTATAAGTGAACACTCATCCCAAGAATTCCCAGGTAAGCACAACTGGTCTCGCGTCTGGTTGAGATGTATACGAAGTGCTTGCCTAGACAGAAAACTCAGAATACAGGCATTCACCCTTCCAGTTTGCACGTGTTCACATTATTTAAAACCCAAAACCTTGACGAGATTTTTGAAAACTCAAAGGGGTTCAAAACCATATAATAGAGGGTTCAAAACCTTGTAATAAATCATCCTAGAACAGATGATTAGTTTTCAAAACGGTTTTGAAATTTATGTTCTTGTTGTGGTAGTCGCCTAAGGATAGGTGACGGTATTGTTTTATGACTAAACGCAAGTAAACTCGCGTTAGGGTCCTAAGAAGGTTATAGACTAGGTCAAAGCATTACTAATAACCTAATTCCCTATAACCATTGGCTCTGATACCACTTTTCTGTCACACCCCGACCACGTAGGACAACCAAACGTGGCGGAAACGTCGGGGAGTGTTGTAACAGAATTAATTGTTTCAAATCCATGGCAATTGAAGTTTCGTTTTATTGATTAAAGGTGTTACAATGTCTTAACAAACAAAGAAATACAACATAATTAACTAGTCTTGCATCTTTTATTGTCACTAAAGCCCAAGTCTGCCTATGTGTATCTTGATCATCTTATGCAACAGCTCCTGAAAAACACATGTGAAAATAGGTACGTCAGCATAAAAATGCCTGTGAGATACATAGGTTTTGTGAAAATAGGTTTCATGACT
Organism: Helianthus tuberosus; assembly: GCA_030545235.1. Taxonomy (NCBI): domain Eukaryota; kingdom Viridiplantae; phylum Streptophyta; class Magnoliopsida; order Asterales; family Asteraceae; genus Helianthus; species Helianthus tuberosus. Next base: position 155,249,696 of record CM060393.1, read on the forward strand.
TATGTTTGAGAAAATGTTTAGTCATAAACCTTGTAATTTGCTTTGTTTTGTAAATCATTTGAAAAACAATGAGTTCAGATGATATGTATAAATAAGTAAATAATGTATGGTTAAATAAATAACCATGTAAGATGAGTTTGTATAAGATAAGTTGTTTGTAAAACAATGTCTTGTGAAAAGTATGTTATTTGTATAAAATGTTCTATGTCTCAAACTGAAATGATTCAAATAACGCTACAATATGTAATACCATACAAACACTTATATATAGGAAGTACCAGCGGCGTATCCACCATGCTTGTATCATATTACACACGCATCGTTACTTAATCACTTAATCAAACCACAACACCAAAGTAATGTTTAACAGTTGTAGAAATGTTTATGTATGGTCAAATACGGTTCACACGGTTCACCGATACAAACGGTTCACAGATACAGACGGTTCACAGAGTACAAACGGTTCACAGATACAAACGGTTCACAGATACAAACGGTTCACAGATACAAACGGTTCACAGAGTACAAACGGTTCACAGATACAAATGGTTCACAGATACAAACGGTTCACGGATACAAACGGTTCACAGAGTCAAATGATTTCAACGGTTCACATAGTCAAATAGTTATTAACGGTTCAAAATGTAATATAATGTGTTCATATACTGGATGAGCATATGCAACAAATTGTAATGTAAAACAATGTACCAAGTAATGCACACAATGGGCACACCTAGCATAAGATGTAATGAAATCATGTACTATAATGTACTAATGAACATAGCAAGTATATGATGTCAAAACAGGAAAGCATGAAAGTAACAAGTAGGCACATGTGTTCCACCCCAAAACAGTTTGGAAAACAGTAAAAGAGGGGTCTATGTACTCACTTGAGATTGCTCAGAAGTCCTAGGATAACCACCAAGCAAAGCTAGAGATCACGGAATCAAACGACACCTACTATAGGTAACTACATTAATAAACCGGACCTAAATCGGAAGATCGGCTAGCATTAGAGTTTGTAAACCAAACGAGTGTTGAGACTCGTGTCATTTGGTTTAACAAAGCCTACATACTAAATGAAACTTAACCTAAGTGTTTACGACCCATTACGACCCGTTTAGGTAGCTTATGCTACTTTAACGCGTCGTTCGCGTGAAACGCGTTCGGACCGCCTAACTAGTCCTATGACAAGTGTTATATGCCTAAACATGTTACATAATCAGTTATGTGACAAAAGTTTAGGTTACATATGCTTAATTACCAATTATACATGAAAAGGGTATTCTGGTAATTTACCTAAGGCATATAAACTACCTATCATACAACTACTTAAACGATGTGACCATAGGGTATAACCTCGGAAGGTTATGCCCTATACTAGGGTCACCTAATGTATTTGGTCGGATCCTAATGATCGACCAAACTGGGTCGGGTTCGAAGGTATAGGCGATTTATCAGATCGCCCACCCTACGACCCTATACAACGTGGTAATCAGTGGGCATAGTCCCAAGGGACTATAACCAACGTGATTACACTCACGTTGCGAAGTTCAAACGAACTTCGCATTGACCATAACTGGTCAATGTAGAAAGTCAAACAAAGTTTGACTTTCAGACTCGAAAGACTCGAAAAGCAATAAAAGAACGAAAGAATACTTACGAAGGGTCCCCGAATGCTAATCTCGATCCAAGAATCTCAGGTATGAAACAATGGTTTCAACTTAGAGTTCCTAAGATCAAGATTCTAGTGATTTTAGCAATGGGGGTGGATGGGTATTTATAGGAATACCCGAACCGTTAAGATCATTTCATGGAAAACGTGCCTTAATCCCATCCGTACATGTGTTGCAAAGTTATGGTGCCTAAATTCCATCCTTATCAGCTGACTAAGCATGTTAGAATGTGTGGTTGTGAATTAAACAACTGTTTATACATCGAATCTGGTCCCGAAAGTGCAAAACTGATATTTCTGCATGTTTTCTGTCCAGAATAGGCAGTCGCGTAGCGCTACTGCCAAGGCATTAGGCAGTCGCGCTACGCTAGCACCCTCCTGTTTCAGAAATCTTTCAAAAGTGGCAGGAATGGTCCCTGCACGTGTTTAAGGCCTTTTTCGATGCGTTTGAACCCCGTTAACCTCATTTCAAGGCTCTAAAATGAAGTTAAAGTATAGGGGACTCAAAACATGCTCAAAAATATCTCGGATGTTGGTTCGTTTGGTCGTACGAACGCGATGTTCGCTTAATTACGACGGAATGCGCACAAGCGCGAAAAACGATCCAAATGACGTGACGAATGGATTTTTCTTATGGCGAACACTAAAATAAAGTATTTTAGTGCTTACATAAATTTTTAGATGTCCGGATGTATTCAGAACGTAAGTTATGCGTGAAAATACAAACTTGTGCACTTTTTGACACTTTTAGTCCCTGAATGACCCAAAAGTTTATTTTAGCATACCCAACCCCTCAAAGCCTATTTCTAAGCTATGTAAAGGATATTTATGGTATGTTTAACTTATGGTCATGTTCCGGAATGTCTGTTACAGTTCAAATTGGTATACTTTCGCAGTTTGTCAACTTTAGTCCCTGTAAGCGATTTAACTTTGATTTCACCACACCAAACCTTCCAAAACTTATATCTAAGTTATGTAAAGGTTATTTAAGGTATGTTAAGCCTATTTCACTATTCCGGAGTGTTCGTTGCATTAAACTGGTTATATTTACGCATCAGTGCGTGTATAACCTTCCAGAAAGCGATTTAGAGCTTGAAATCGAACATGAGTTGATATGTGCAAAAGATACACATATTTATACAAGTCCAAAGTATGAAATACATTATTTCATTGGTTTGGCATTTGTTTGATGGTTGTAGTGACACGGGTGTCACAGTCTCCCCTACTTTAGGAAATTTCGTCCCGAAATTAATTCGTAGGAGTCTATTTGTGACTTTGTGTCAGATAACCACCAGAGATATGTAGAGCATAATCCTATCATTTCCTTAACGGACATTCATCAGAACGAAAATGAACAAACGGAGTCAATTTCCTCAACGAGTATTCTTTAGAAGCGGAAATGAAGGAATAAACAAACGGGGATTCATTTCCTTAACGGAAAATCTTCAGAAACGAAAATGAACAAACGGAGTCATTTTCAACAGATGCTTCCTCAGAAATGGAAATGAGAATGATAGACAAACGGATATTCATTTCCTCAACGGACAATTCTTCAGAAACGAAAATGAACAACAGAGTCATTTTCAACGGTTGCTTCCTCAGAAACGGAAATGAGAATGATAGACAAACGGATATTCATTTCCTCAACGGACAATTCTTCAGAAACGAAAATGAACAACAGAGTCATTTTCAACGGTTGCTTCCTCAGAAACGGAAATGAAAATGATAGACAAACGAATGTTCATTTCCTCAACGGATAATCTTCAGAAACGAAAATGAACTAACGGAGTCATTTTCAACGGTTGTTTCCTCAGGTTCGGAAATGAAGATGATAGACAAACGGATGTTCATTTCCTCAATGGATAATCTTCAGAAACGAAAATGAACTAACGGAGTCATTTTCAACGGTTGTTTCCTCAGGTTCGGAAATGAAGGATTTAAACAACGGATATTCATTTCCTCAACGGATAATCTTCAGAACGAAAATGCACAAACGGAGTCATTTTCCTTAACGGTTATTCTTCAGAATTGGAAATGAAGGATAAACGGATATTCATTTCCCTCGACGGATACTCTTCAGAACGAAAATGCACAAACGGAGTCATTTTCCTCAACGGTTATTCTTCAGAATTGGAAATGAAGGATAAACGGATATTCATATCCTCAACGGATATTCTTCAGAAGTGAAAAATGAATAGCTAGTTCATTTTTCCTCAACGGATACTTCATCAGAATTGGAAATGAATAGGGTTAACTTCTAGGTACATGACAAAGCTCGCTGTGGTTTCTATGTACTAAATTCCATAATTATGTATGCATCCATAATTACGTAATTCCTTGTACAGTCCGCACAGTTTGTCTTGTAATGTTCATAAGCACATAAACACATAGTTGTTTAATTGTTATTATCTTGTTATTGATTGCTATTAACTTGGCACCTCGTACTTCGTTTCTCTTGGAAGGAACGGGTACTTAGGATTTTCGTGGAAAACGCAAGAGATCATACAACGGAAGAAATTTGGAAGTAGTCTGCTCTTCAAGGAATGTGGTTCCTTGATTGTCGGTATTGTAGGGGATATGTTGTTTATACATACAATCACATAAATACATTTCAATGTAAATAAAAGATTTATTTATAAACAAATGATAACAACAACTGTTTCATGGATCGTGACAACAAAAGAAAATAATACATGGGACGTAATTATTTCTAAACGATGTTGTCTTCTGGTTGATCAAATGCTCATCCCTGCGCTGGATTTGCATTAGCAAGCCTTGGGCAATTCCTACGAAAATGGCCCATCTCGCCACAGTTGTAGCAAGATCCCGGTGGAAAACGAGCTTGAGCAGGATTGTTGCCAGCTTGATTTGGTGCAGCTGCGGTTGGGCAAACCCTAGCTGTATGACCTATAAGTCCGCAAGCTTGGCATGTGCGGCACTTCACCCCAGCATGATGATGTAGGCCACATTGGTTGCACAAGGGTGCAGTTCCGTTGTAGGGTTTCCTGGCAGGGGGTTGAGCTGGTTGGTTGAGAACGGCTTGATCATTGTGTGCGACCACAGCGTAGTTCTGAGAAGCCTTTCGCTTCTTTGACCTCTTAGGGGATCCAGTCTGTTCATCCATGATCTTTGATTCCTCGATTGGTTTCGATTCTTCGACCGGCTTCTTGTCACCTTTTCGGAAAAGTTTACCTTTCCTGATCTTTGATTCAGTCAAGGTTGCAGATAGCTCAATGGCCTGTCTAACTGTAGTAGGGTTGCTACCAGTCAAAATGTCTTGTATTGAATCAGGGAGGCCATCAATGTACTTTTCGATTGCCTTATCCAAAGGCGTGACCATGTTTGGGCATAACAGAATTAACTCCTCATAACGGTCCGTGTAGGCTCTATGCTCACCGCTGTCTTGCTCCAGATTGTCGAATTCCCTTTCCAAAGCCCTGATCTCGTGTCGAGGACATAATTCCTTCATCATAAGGGCCCTAAGTTCAGCCCATGTCTGTGCGAGTGCAACTTCTGCACCACGATCTCTCATAACACCGTTCCACCATGTAAGGGCTCTCTTCTGGAACACACTCGAAGCAAACTCGACCTTGCGATTGTCAGGACACTGCACGTGGCGGAAAGTATTCTCAATTCTCTCGAACCATTGAAGGAGCCCAGTCGCTCCCTCAGAACCACTAAACTTGAGTGGTTTCGCCGAGTTAAAAATCTTGAAATTGCATGGACCATTGTTGTTGTTGTTGGCTTGATTCCATTGAGCAAAGAGGTTTGGGAATTGAGCAGCCATTTGCTGCGCAATGATTTCTGCCAGCTCGGCAGTCGCTATCTGGTTTTCGCGTCGGGGAGGCATTCTAAAAGAGGAAACATGAAAGGAAACGAGTGAGAGAATTAGACGAAAAGAATGAGATGAAACAAATTTGATGAAAGCAATGGATAGTGGTCATTTGTTTGTTACTACAAAGCAACAAACGACCTCGGTGAAAAATCAAAGTAAATAGGTCAAAAATAATGTATCGCGAAGACATGCTCGCCTATAAGTGAACACTCATCCCAAGAATTCCCAGGTAAGCACAACTGGTCTCGCGTCTGGTTGAGATGTATACGAAGTGCTTGCCTAGACAGAAAACTCAGAATACAGGCATTCACCCTTCCAGTTTGCACGTGTTCACATTATTTAAAACCCAAAACCTTGACGAGATTTTTGAAAACTCAAAGGGGTTCAAAACCATATAATAGAGGGTTCAAAACCTTGTAATAAATCATCCTAGAACAGATGATTAGTTTTCAAAACGGTTTTGAAATTTATGTTCTTGTTGTGGTAGTCGCCTAAGGATAGGTGACGGTATTGTTTTATGACTAAACGCAAGTAAACTCGCGTTAGGGTCCTAAGAAGGTTATAGACTAGGTCAAAGCATTACTAATAACCTAATTCCCTATAACCATTGGCTCTGATACCACTTTTCTGTCACACCCCGACCACGTAGGACAACCAAACGTGGCGGAAACGTCGGGGAGTGTTGTAACAGAATTAATTGTTTCAAATCCATGGCAATTGAAGTTTCGTTTTATTGATTAAAGGTGTTACAATGTCTTAACAAACAAAGAAATACAACATAATTAACTAGTCTTGCATCTTTTATTGTCACTAAAGCCCAAGTCTGCCTATGTGTATCTTGATCATCTTATGCAACAGCTCCTGAAAAACACATGTGAAAATAGGTACGTCAGCATAAAAATGCCTGTGAGATACATAGGTTTTGTGAAAATAGGTTTCATGACTTATGTTTGAGAAAATGTTTAGTCATAAACCTTGTAATTTGCTTTGTTTTGTAAATCATTTGAAAAACAATGAGTTCAGATGATATGTATAAATAAGTAAATAATGTATGGTTAAATAAATAACCATGTAAGATGAGTTTGTATAAGATAAGTTGTTTGTAAAACAATGTCTTGTGAAAAGTATGTTATTTGTATAAAATGTTCTATGTCTCAAACTGAAATGATTCAAATAACGCTACAATATGTAATACCATACAAACACTTATATATAGGAAGTACCAGCGGCGTATCCACCATGCTTGTATCATATTACACACGCATCGTTACTTAATCACTTAATCAAACCACAACACCAAAGTAATGTTTAACAGTTGTAGAAATGTTTATGTATGGTCAAATACGGTTCACACGGTTCACCGATACAAACGGTTCACAGATACAGACGGTTCACAGAGTACAAACGGTTCACAGATACAAACGGTTCACAGATACAAACGGTTCACAGATACAAACGGTTCACAGAGTACAAACGGTTCACAGATACAAATGGTTCACAGATACAAACGGTTCACGGATACAAACGGTTCACAGAGTCAAATGATTTCAACGGTTCACATAGTCAAATAGTTATTAACGGTTCAAAATGTAATATAATGTGTTCATATACTGGATGAGCATATGCAACAAATTGTAATGTAAAACAATGTACCAAGTAATGCACACAATGGGCACACCTAGCATAAGATGTAATGAAATCATGTACTATAATGTACTAATGAACATAGCAAGTATATGATGTCAAAACAGGAAAGCATGAAAGTAACAAGTAGGCACATGTGTTCCACCCCAAAACAGTTTGGAAAACAGTAAAAGAGGGGTCTATGTACTCACTTGAGATTGCTCAGAAGTCCTAGGATAACCACCAAGCAAAGCTAGAGATCACGGAATCAAACGACACCTACTATAGGTAACTACATTAATAAACCGGACCTAAATCGGAAGATCGGCTAGCATTAGAGTTTGTAAACCAAACGAGTGTTGAGACTCGTGTCATTTGGTTTAACAAAGCCTACATACTAAATGAAACTTAACCTAAGTGTTTACGACCCATTACGACCCGTTTAGGTAGCTTATGCTACTTTAACGCGTCGTTCGCGTGAAACGCGTTCGGACCGCCTAACTAGTCCTATGACAAGTGTTATATGCCTAAACATGTTACATAATCAGTTATGTGACAAAAGTTTAGGTTACATATGCTTAATTACCAATTATACATGAAAAGGGTATTCTGGTAATTTACCTAAGGCATATAAACTACCTATCATACAACTACTTAAACGATGTGACCATAGGGTATAACCTCGGAAGGTTATGCCCTATACTAGGGTCACCTAATGTATTTGGTCGGATCCTAATGATCGACCAAACTGGGTCGGGTTCGAAGGTATAGGCGATTTATCAGATCGCCCACCCTACGACCCTATACAACGTGGTAATCAGTGGGCATAGTCCCAAGGGACTATAACCAACGTGATTACACTCACGTTGCGAAGTTCAAACGAACTTCGCATTGACCATAACTGGTCAATGTAGAAAGTCAAACAAAGTTTGACTTTCAGACTCGAAAGACTCGAAAAGCAATAAAAGAACGAAAGAATACTTACGAAGGGTCCCCGAATGCTAATCTCGATCCAAGAATCTCAGGTATGAAACAATGGTTTCAACTTAGAGTTCCTAAGATCAAGATTCTAGTGATTTTAGCAATGGGGGTGGATGGGTATTTATAGGAATACCCGAACCGTTAAGATCATTTCATGGAAAACGTGCCTTAATCCCATCCGTACATGTGTTGCAAAGTTATGGTGCCTAAATTCCATCCTTATCAGCTGACTAAGCATGTTAGAATGTGTGGTTGTGAATTAAACAACTGTTTATACATCGAATCTGGTCCCGAAAGTGCAAAACTGATATTTCTGCATGTTTTCTGTCCAGAATAGGCAGTCGCGTAGCGCTACTGCCAAGGCATTAGGCAGTCGCGCTACGCTAGCACCCTCCTGTTTCAGAAATCTTTCAAAAGTGGCAGGAATGGTCCCTGCACGTGTTTAAGGCCTTTTTCGATGCGTTTGAACCCCGTTAACCTCATTTCAAGGCTCTAAAATGAAGTTAAAGTATAGGGGACTCAAAACATGCTCAAAAATATCTCGGATGTTGGTTCGTTTGGTCGTACGAACGCGATGTTCGCTTAATTACGACGGAATGCGCACAAGCGCGAAAAACGATCCAAATGACGTGACGAATGGATTTTTCTTATGGCGAACACTAAAATAAAGTATTTTAGTGCTTACATAAATTTTTAGATGTCCGGATGTATTCAGAACGTAAGTTATGCGTGAAAATACAAACTTGTGCACTTTTTGACACTTTTAGTCCCTGAATGACCCAAAAGTTTATTTTAGCATACCCAACCCCTCAAAGCCTATTTCTAAGCTATGTAAAGGATATTTATGGTATGTTTAACTTATGGTCATGTTCCGGAATGTCTGTTACAGTTCAAATTGGTATACTTTCGCAGTTTGTCAACTTTAGTCCCTGTAAGCGATTTAACTTTGATTTCACCACACCAAACCTTCCAAAACTTATATCTAAGTTATGTAAAGGTTATTTAAGGTATGTTAAGCCTATTTCACTATTCCGGAGTGTTCGTTGCATTAAACTGGTTATATTTACGCATCAGTGCGTGTATAACCTTCCAGAAAGCGATTTAGAGCTTGAAATCGAACATGAGTTGATATGTGCAAAAGATACACATATTTATACAAGTCCAAAGTATGAAATACATTATTTCATTGGTTTGGAATTTGTTTGATGGTTGCAGTGACACGGGTGTCACACACTTATAGTACATGATTTACATTACATTGTTTTGCTATGTATGTTGACTGATAACATACTTAGTGTGACACCTGGGTCACTGCGACCATCAAACAAATGCCAAGCCAATGAAATATTATATTTCATACTTGGGATCTGTATAAATATATGTATCTTTTGCACCTATCAATTCTTGTTCGATTTCAAGCTCCAAATCGCTTTCTGGAAGGTTATACGCGCACTGATGCGTAAATATAACCAGATTAATCCAACGAACACTCCGGAATAGTGAGATATACTTAAAATACCTTAAATAACCTTTACATAACTTAGAAATAAGTTTTGAAGGCTTTGGTATGGCAAAAACAAGTTAATTCGCCTTCAGGGACTAAACTTGACAAACTACGAAAGTATGCCAATTTGAACTGTAACAGACATTATGGAACATGACCATAAGTTAAACACACCTTAAATATCCTTTATATATCTTAGAAATAGGCTTTGAGGGGTTCGGTGTGCTAAAATAAACCTTTTGGGTCATTCAGGGACTAAAAGTGTCAAAAAGTGCATAAGTTTGCACTTTCGCGCATAACTTACGTTCTGAATACATCCGGACATCCAAAAATTTATGTAGGCACCAAAATATTTTATTTTAGTGTTTGGCATAAGAAAAATCCATTCGTCACGCACTTTGGATCGTTTTTCGCGCTTATGCGCATTCCGTCGTAATTAACCGAACAACGCAACTGTACGGCTAAACGAACCGACATCCGAGACATTTTTGAGCACATTTTAAGTTCCCTATACTTTAACTTCATTTTAGAGCTTTGAAATGGGGTTAACGGGGCTTAAACGTGTCAAAAACGCATCGAAAACCAAGTTTTGAGGCTGCAGGGACCAAAACTGTAATTCTGCCAAACTTGACCCTTGCGCACCTCAACACTCTCATTGTTGCGGTGCGCAAGCAGGGGTCAGATGCAGCAAAACATTTTTCAGCTGCTGTTAATAGCCCTTAACCCTTTCCAAAGGTCAAGTGCCACATGTTAATCACTTGTGGTGGCCAAAATCAGTTACCACAACCTTCCGACAAGTGTACGGGCTAGATCATTCCCTCTTCTCCAAGAAACGATCCTAACGGTGAACCGAAAACTATAAATACCAAACCCCCTTCATTGCCAAACCCACTTGAAATCTGAGATTTCTCTAAGTTGGGGTGTTTCATCACCTCATACCTGAGAATACTTGGATTATCAATCTTGCGGGGACCCTTCGTAAGTATTCCTTCGTTCTTTTATTGCTTTCGAGTCCGTATACATTGACCAGTTTATGGTCAATGCGAAGTTCGTTTGAACTTCGCAACGTGATTGTAATCACGATGGTTATAGTCCCTTGTGACTATGCCTACTGATTACCACGTTGTCTAGGGTCGTAAGGGTAAGCGATCTAATAAATCGCTTATACCTTCGAACCCGACCCATTTGGTTGATCATTAGGATCTGACCAAACACATTAGGTGACCATAGTATATAGGGAATAACCTTTCGAGGTTATACCTTATGGCCGCTTCGTTTAAGTAGTTGTATGATAGGTAGTTTATATGCCTTAGGTAAATTACCAAAATACCCCTTTGATGCCAAAATTCATTTTAAACATATGTAACATAACTTTTGACATCTAAACTGATTTGACAACAATATTAGACATGTTAAGGCATATGTTACTTGTCATAGGGCTAGTTAAGCGGTCCGAATGCGTTTTACGCGAACGACGCGTTAAAGTAGCATAAGCTACCTAAATGGGTCGTAAACACTTAGGTTAAGTTTCATTGTAGTATGTAGGCTTTGTTAAACCATATTACATGAGTTCACATACTCATTCGGTTTACGAGCCCTCATCCTATCCAATCCTCCGATTTAGGTCCGGTTATTAATGTAGTTACCTATATTAGGTACCGTTTGATTCCGTGATCTCTAGCATTGCTTGGTGGTTATCTTAGGACTTCTGAGCAATCTCAAGTGAGTACATAGACCCCTCTTTTACCGTTTTCAAACTATTTTGGGGTGAAACACATGTGCCTACTTGTTACTTTCATGCTTTCCATGCTTTCACATCATATACCTGCTATGTTCGTTAGTACATTATAGTACATGATTTCATTACATTTCATGCTATGTATGCCCATTGTGTGCGTACTTAGTACATCGTTTTACATTACATGCTATGTATGCCCATTGTGTGCGTACTTAGTACATCGTTTTACATTACATGCTATGTATGCCCATTGTGTGCGTACTTAGTACATCATTTTACATTACATGCTATGTATGCCCATTGTGTGCGTACTTAGTACATCGTTTTACATTACATGCTATGTATGCCCATTGTGTGCGTACTTAGTACATCGTGTTACATTACATGCTATGTATGCCCATTGTGTGCGTACTTAGTACATCGTGTTACATTACATGCTATGTATGCCCATTGTGTGCGTACTTAGTACATCGTTTTACATTACATGCTATGTATGCCCATTGTGTGTGTACTTAGTACATCGTTCTACATTACATTTCATGCTATGTATGTCCATTGTGTGCATACTTAGTACATTGTTTTACATTGCATTTCTGTTGCATATGCTCATCCAGCATATGAACACATTATACTACATTTTGAACCGTTGTAACTATTTGACTAGGTGAACCGTCGTAACCCTTTGATTATATGAACCATTGTATCCGTTGACATGATTTACATTTGACAATAGACATTTGACTATACATAAACATTTCTACAATCGTTAAACATTACATCTTGGTGGTTTGGTTGGAGTAAGTGATTTAAGTAATGAGGCGTGTGTAATACGATACAAGCACGGTGGATACGCCGCTGGTACTTCCTATATATAAGTGTTTGTATGGTATTACATATCGTAGCGTTATTTGAACCATTTCAATTTGAGACATATAACATTTTATACAAATAACATACTTTTCACAAGACATTGTTTTACAAACAACTTATCTTATACGAACTCATTTTACATGGTTATTCATTTAACCTTACGTTCATTTATACATATCATCTGATCTTATCGTTTTTCAAATGATTTACAAGACAAAGAAAATTACAAGGTTCATGACTAAACATTTTCTAAAACATAAGTCATGAATTCTATTTTCACAAAACCTATGTATCTCACAGACATTTTTATGCTGACGTACCTATTTTCACATGTGTTTTCAGGAGATGATGCATAAGACTTATCAAGATATACTTAGGCGGACCTGTGCCTTAGTGACTTAAAACGAGACAAGAACTAGTTAATTTTTGTTATATACTCTTTGTTTCTTGTTTAAAACAATGTAACTCTCTTGTTTGATTAATAAAATGAAACTTTAATTGCCATGGATTTGAAACAATTAATTCTGTTACAACACTCCCCGACGTTTCCGCCACGTTTTGTATGTTCTACGTGGTCGGGGTGTGACACTTAGTACATTGTTTTACCTTAAATTTCTGCTATGTATGTTGACTGATAGCATACTTTGTACATGGTATTACTTTACATTTCTGCTATGTATGTTGACTGAGCATGCTAGCACATTGATTTACATGACTTTTCTGCTTCGTATGTTAACTTAGCATACTTAGTACATTGTTTTCATATAACATGTTCACATTTTCTATGACATTTGGTTTGCACAAACGGGACTTATATACGTTCATTAACATTAGCTACGCCGCTCGGTAGTAAGTACTGGTACCATAGGACTTGACAAATCCCATTCCTGACATCTCGGGTTTGTTTGGATGTAAGGAATGGCTGAATCCGAAAACATTTCTTTTGATAACCTTGACTTAGGGTTATCCGACTGTCTCAAGGCTTGAATGTATGCGTTAACTTACCACATAAGTGTTTGTATCAATGTAACATGCATTACTTTGCAAAACATAACTTTTTGATATATATTCAAAATACTTTGTTTTGTACATTCTTACATTTGGTTTATGTAACAACACATTACTTACCAGACATACATTTGCTACACATTACTTGACTACATTTGGACTTTTTAACATTTGACATGGCTTATACAAGGACTTTTTGACAATTGGTTTAAACATGAACTTTATACATTGGTGGTTTGTTTAAGTGATTTAAGTAACGAGGCAGGTGTAATATGATACAAGCATGGTGGATACGCCGCTGGTACTTCCTATATATAAGTGTTTGTATGGTATTACATATCGTAGCGTTATTTGAATCATTTCAATTTAGACATATAACATTTTATACAAATAACATATCTTTCACAAGACATTGCTTTACAAACAACTTATTTTATACAACTCATTTTACTTGGTTATTCATTTAACCATGTGTTATTCTTTTATGTATACATATCATCTGATCTTATCGCTTTTTAAATGATTTACAAAACAAAACAACTTACAAGGTTCATGACTAAATTTTATTAAACATTTTCTTAAACTTAAGTCATGAATCCTATTTTCACAAAACCTATGTATCTCACAGGCATTTTTATGCTGATGTACCTATTTTCACATGTGTTTTCAGGAGCTTTTGCATAGGATGATGATCGTGACACTAGGGCGGACCTGTGCCTTAGAGACATAAAATAAAGATAGAACTAGTTTAATTATGTTATGAACTCTTTATTTCCTGTTTTGAGACAATGTAACACTCTTGTTTGATAAATAAAATATAACTTTGTATGCCATGGTTGTGAAACAATTAATTCTGTTGCAACACTCCCCGACGTTTCCGCCACGTTTTGTTGTCCTACGTGGTCGGGGTGTGACAGAAGAGTTGGTATCAGAGCCAATGGTTGTAGGGAATTAGGTTATTAGTAATGCTTTGACCTAGACTATAACCTTTCTTGGACCCCAACACAAGTTATCTTGTATTTAGATTTTAAAACATGCACTTCACCTATCCTTAGGTGATAACCACAACGGGAACATCAAGTTCGAATCCGCTTTGAAAATTAATCATCTGTTCTTTGATGATTGATTACTAGGTTTTGAACCCTCTATTGTAAGGTTTTGAACCCTTCCAGTTTGATTTTTGGCCTTGTGCTTTCCAAATTTTCAAAATCTCGTCAAAGTTTTGGGTTTTAAATAGTGTGAACACGTGCAAACTGGAAGAGTGAATGCCTGTACCCTGGGTTTTCTGTCTAAGGCTAGAGTGTTCGTACAAATCCACATAATCGGACCACTCACTCTTACCTGGGAACTCTTGGGGTGAGTGTTCACTTATAGGCGAGTATGTCTTCGCGATACATTATTTTTTACCCATTTACTTTGATTAGTCACTGTGTGTCGTTTGTTTGCTTTGTGATGCGAACAAATGACCACCATATTTGCTTTTGTTGATTTTGTTTCATCTCATTCTCTTCATCCAATCATCTCACTCATCTCCTTTCATGTTTTCCTCTTTTAGAATGCCTCATCGATGCGAAAACCAGATAGCGACTGCCGAACTGGCAGAAATTATTGCGCAGCAGATGGCTGTTGCATTCCCAAACCTCTTTGCTCAATGGAACCAAGCCAACAACAACAACAATGCTCCATGCAATTTCAAGAACAACATTGTAATCGCTCTCAATACTGTGAAATGATAAAACCTGTTTTGATTAAACTGGGATTCACTCACCAGTATTTCCCACTGACAAAAATGTTTTAAACGCGTTTCAGGTAACAAAATGTGAAAGCCAAATAGAAGCCAGCTGGAGAGCACTGAGGGCTTAGAAAAGTGGCTATAAAAGTTACCTAAATAAAAAGTAGATTTTATTTTCAATACTTAGGGTTTATCCTTATAAATGTATTGTAAAGAAAACTTGGGTTTTATCCCATTTATCTATTTTAAACATTTTGGTGTTTAACTCTGATAAAAATATTTCCTAACTACGGTCCTGATGAAAATTTTCGCTGCCAAATTAATAAACACGGATACCATCTGACTGGTTCGCGGCTCCTGCTCCGAGGATGGGGTCGGGGGCTGTGACATGGAGGTGTCATAAGAAACTGATAAAACAACATAAGTTATATTGACATAATATGTTGTTAGTTTACAACGCAGTTGTCAATAAATGTTGTTGAAAATTTATCAGTGGACATAAACTTGTTAACTCCATATAAATACTATATTGAAGACTTATTGTGAAAAGACAGCTACTTTTTTTCCTTGAACAGTAACAGTTCGAGATGTGCTGCATTAAACTTCGATACAGAATCATTGTACGTTTATGAACAAGAAGAGGAAACTAAATATTTGTATCGAATACGTTTACATTCATGATATGCTTGCAGATCCGATAACTTAGGTCTACACCCAAAGTCTTTTTAAGAGCTCATAATAAAGACTGGTTTTATTAAAGACCTTACATAATAGCATATCGTACATATGAATGATTAGTTATTTTTAAATTTCCTCAATTGTTTAAATTTGTTTGTCTATAAATACGTATATGTGCACCTAATGACGTATAGACAATAATTATACAAATTAATTTTAAAGGGCTTACCTCAGTCATTTTGGTCTTAAATTTACGTATGTTTTGATTTGGGGTTGTAACATGATTAGTGGGGGTCTTGAGTTGAAAATAACTCAATGATTGTATTTTTCTGTTACAACTTCAATTTGAAACATTGATTAATGTTTCAACTTGGCCAAACTTACTTATACTTATCACAAATGATCACTCGGCCAAGTGGGAGAATGTTAGAAATAACCCGTTGATGTGGCCTTACGGACCATTTGGTAACATTACCAATATGACATAACTAGTCCCCGACAATTACTTGATGGTAGTAATTGTAATTATTGATTAGTTTAAGGGGCAATTATGATTTCCCTTTAGGTACCTTTAACAGAGAATGTAAAGAGTTTTCATAACCGATCACTATTCATTATCATCATTCATTTTGATGTTAAATATATATTGATCATAAGAGATGAAAAACTAGTAGAACACCAATACTAAAAATTCTCTGTAGTGTGATCCATCAACACAAGGTACCATAACGGGAATCATGGCTTCATCTTTATCCTCAAAGATAATCATCCATACAAGTAACTATCTTTAACTTGTTATTTGTATTTACGCTATGATTGAATAAACATGATTAAGTTCTATAATTTTAACCCATGTTTATAGATATAATCAACAGATGGTGGCCGATTTCAAAAAGTTGTTGGTAACTGAATATCATACGTATATATTATTTTAAATTCTGTATTTCAACAATATATATATTAATCAATTTGGAATAAATAAATTCGAAGATTAAAAGGACCTTTAAAAAGGTAAACAATAACTATAACCTTTTGATATTTGAAATTAAACGAGGATAAATATTTGTAATGTATAAACATATATGCGTGATTTTATTAAATTTCATTTAAGGCATTGTTTTGGTAAAAAATTACTGAAGCAATTAAGTGATCAAATTAGTTAAGTGAGGTAGTGTGCTAAAAGCGTGTGTTGAAAATATGCTAGTTAAGTTGTTTACAAAAACAGGTTCAGGATATAGCTCAGGATATTGAGCTATATCTATGATCAAACAATGAGCAAAAATGTAAAGGGTGACACGAGATGTACGAGGAAAGCCCTTGATCAATCTAGATCGCCGGCATAAAACCTCGGGAGCTGACAATCACAGCTGCCTTGTTCTTCTTACTGCTTCAAATATCAGGATACAGTGCAGGATATGATGCGGATCAACTATGTGTTACAATGTAATTCGAGTACAAGTGTTTGTGCGTTGTGAGTGTTTGCAAGTAGAGAGAAAGAGTGTGCGAAGGATTGTGTGTTTTGCTATCTGATCCGATCAATCCATTTATAGTAAAATGAAAATAACAAACTGCCCTATTAAACCGGGATGCTTCGAATATTCCTCAAGTGAACGTTGTAGTCCACATCTTCCGGCTTCAACATCTATGACCCAGCTGATTTGCCCAAGGGCAAAAGCCTTCCGGTGAAATGGTTGACCTCCGGTAGGGTTTAGGGTTTTTAGATATCCCCAAACATATCCTGGTGATGCATCCTGTGCTAATATCCTGATGTCTTTCTTTCCTTTGCAGCAAACTTCAAAGAGTTGGCTCCTCCTACTGAAGAATCCCAAGAAAGAATCAACAGGATCTACCAGCTGCCTGATTGTGACAGATCCTTTACACAACATCTTCCAAGTTCAAGCCAGTATTCTTCATCAGACATGTCTGGTAAGAAACACACAATCTTTGTATATTTGTAATTGAAAAATAAAAAATAAGAATAGTGATTTAAATATTTCCCCTGTTTAGCAGCACCAGCCAAAGTTCCAGAAGTTTTTGATCTCGACGAACTGGATAGTTACCCCATTCCTGTCCAAGCGAAGAAAGAACCCAGCAAACCTGCCTCCACTTCTAAGCCAACATCCAGCTCTAAACCGGCAGTTATTCCTAAGCCCTCTCCTGCTACCAAGCCAAGTGCCTCAAGTTCCTGCAAGAGAAAGGAGACTGACTCTCCAGCCTCATCCGAGACCTTCCCCTTTGAGAACCATGGGTTCCTTGAATCCAGCAGTTTCATGACCAGCTTTCTTAACCAGGTAAAAATTCTCATCTGATATCCTGCACATATATGTTAACCATTATCCTGGACATCCTATATATGTTGATACCTGTATTTTTGATCGCAGGGCCTGGAACATCTCGTGCACTTGTATGAAGAAGCCTGCGGGCTTAACAAGATGCTGGAGGTCAAGCTCAAGAAAGCTGAAGTCACCATCGCTGACCAAGGGATGATCGCCGCTGCCAAGTCTCAGAATTAAGAAGATAAATTCAAGGCGATGACCTAAGAGGACCAAGCTGCCCTTTACAAAGCCAACGAGGATGCTCAAGCCAAGCTGGATGTTGCTCATCTTCAATACCAGCAGGATATGAGTTCCTATCGGGATGGCCTCAAAGGATCCGTTGTTGTTTCCCTTCTCCAAGCCAGGTTAAGGATGGCCTATGAGGCTAAAGCCTTGGGCTTCGAATGCCCCTCCTGGAACGTCAAGGCTTGGGAAGCGAAATTACAGGATCTCGGAGGCAATCCTATGGAACATCCTGTAAAGCATGCTGGTGAGGGGCCTTCTAAGGCAGCAGAGGAGGTGGCCGATGCTGGTGGTGATGCTGAGAAGAATCCCAAGGGTGATGCTGGCGCAGGCGTTAGGGAAGATGTTGCTGGTCAAGAAGGTGCTGCTCCTTAAGCAGTGAAGTGGGCGATGATGGATACACGTGCCAAGGCCGGAGCCCACTTTTTTAGATTTGATCGTTGTGGTTTGTTGAACAATTTACTTTTTCCAGTCTTTGAACAATTTATATTTCCTGCACTAGAACAATACGATGGCCAAAGGTGGATGGGTCCTGGGTTTCAGGATGAAGCCTTTGGTCATCAATTAGTATAACTTGTTTTGAACAATACAACGGTTGAAGGCGGATGGGTCTCGGTTTGAGACGAAACCTTCAATCGTTGTGTAAATATGGTAAGGAACTTATCGTGCTTTTGGTGGATGGTCCTCAGTTTGAGGTGAAACCAAAAGCACAACTTTTGACATGTTAATAATATAACCTCCTTTTAACTTATTTGGTGTTGCCTTTTAATTTTTGTTATACCTTGTTTAGTTTAAATTTCAGCATCTCAAAAATTACTGTGATAATTTCCATTGTCTTACCCAAATATCGCGAAAAGATCTTGATCAGTATACTCGGCAATATCCTATAAAGACTTTCGTCTAATGAGGTTTTCAAAATTCAAACAATTCAGATAAAGTTTTTAAAGAAATAAGGACATTTCATTTTCATTTTACAATGTTTGTTTTGACAACACTTGTTTGATTAGAATGCAGTTTTAGCTTTTAATTCAAGTATTATGTCCCGAATATTCCAACCAAATATCCTGAAACATATTCCGAAAACACATTTTGAGAATATATCCTAAGGATATATCCTAATCAGGATATTTTAGCCTTCTTTAAACATAGTTTCAAAAGTTCAAATAAGGTTTACAAAGGAAAGATCATACCAAGAATAGAGTGTAACCCTATTTTTGAGCTTCAATCCTTTTGCAATTCTCTTCCAGTAAGATGTCCCCAGTCCGAGATACTTAATACACTAAGTCCAAATTTGATCCTTCGAGCTTTACACAATCGCCTCAGAAGGAATGTCCCCTGTGCATAAAGTATTTGAACAGTTAGAAATTTTCTGAACATCAATTCCAACCGTTTGAATAGTTCTTGTGTTACTGGGGATAAACCCTAAAATATACTGGAGATAAATCCTTAGTATGCTGGGGATAAACCCATAGGTATCCTGGGGAAAATCCCAAATTTTCATGTGCTATAGGCGGGAGTGTATAAACTCCAAGACTTAGAAATGTGATAACCTTTAAACCTTAGAGAGTATGAAAATACCCTTCCATGAGAGAGGGTGATCAATCCTCATATACCTTTAGGATCCAGGATATAGCCTACAATAACGAAATTGTCAGCCACTTTTACATGGACTGGTCCCACTATCTTGAACTATCCCTGGATAACTTGCGCTCCAGGCGGGGTGTTTAAACCCAATTCGAGAGAAAGGTGAATACCTTTAAACCTGCGAAGGAATCAGGATCCCTTAAACGTGAGAGAGGGGGCCAATCCTCTAATCTCTCGAAGTATCCTGAGTGTGTATCCTGGAGCTATATCCCGAAGCATATACTGCAAAACAACTGTAAACTAAGGTGGGTGTTAGCCTGGCTAACACCCCTCCGATGCTTAAGTCAGTAATGGGTTCAAAAGAATAAATAATATTAAAACATATTAAAAGAGATAGAATATATACCATCCTGAGTTAGAATTTAAATTCCTAACTCACTTGAAATAGAGCTTTAGATGTATAGCATTCCAGGATCTTGGTAGCATATCCCCCTCCATATTCTTGAGTCGATATGCTCCTTTTCATGATTCTGATTCAATCTCATAGGGTCCTTCCCACTTTGGAGCCAGTTTTCCATCTGCAAGGTTGATAGTATTCTGAAAAACTTTTCTTAACACCCAATCTCCAACTTGGAACCTTCTAGTCCTTATATTCTTGTTATATGCTCTGGATATCCTCTGTTGATATGCTGCCATCCTTAGTTTTGCTGCATCTCTTGTCTCATCAACAGTATCCAATTCCTGGCATAGGGCTTCAGGATTATGCTCAGGATCCCGGAGATTGGATCTCGCCGTAGGTATCACCATTTCTGTCGGGATCACCGCTTTTGCTCCAAATACCAAGGAAAACGGGGTTTGGCCAGTTGCACTTTTTACCGTTGTTCTATCATCCCATAAAACAAAGGGTAATTCTTCTGCCCATCTTCCCTTCTTAGCTCCAAGCCTTTTCTTCAAATTGTTGACAATTATCTTGTTTGAGGATTCTGCTTGTCCATTTTCTTGAGGATGCACCGGTGTGGATGTGATCATTTTGATTCCCCAACTCTTGCAAAAGTCAGTAGTCCTCTTACTTATAAACTGAGATCCATTGTCACAAATTATCTCAGCTGGTACTCCAAACCTAGTCAGGATATTCCTTTTTATGAAGGATACTACTTCTTGATCTCTGACTTGAACAAATGCTTCAGCTTCGACCCACTTAGAGAAATAATCAGTCATTGCCAGCATGAAGACCTTTCCTTCTAGAGCCTTTGGAAGTTTTCCCACTATGTCCATTCCCCACTTCATGAATGGCCAAGGGGAAGCGATAGGATAAAGTGGCTCAGCAGGTTGATGTAATATATTACTGTGTCTTTGACACGCATCACATCTTTGAGCATATTCTGCAGCATCTTTTCTCATCGTCAGCCAATACTATCCTGTTCTTAATACCTTTGAGAATAATGACCTGCCCCCAGTATGGTTACCACAATCTCCTTCGTGTATATCCTGAAGCACTTCTTTAGTTTTGGGATCCTCCAAGCACCTCAGATATGGTCCTGCAAGAGATTTCTTGTACAAGATATTATTTATAATAGTGAATCGTGATACCTTCATTCTAAAGGCCTTAGGATTTTCATCCTTTGGGATGTGTCCTTCCTTGAGATATCTTATGATTGGAGCTATCCAAGACTTAGGATCCTCCTCAGGATACTCATCATCAGGATCCTGAACACTTACTACTTTCTTATCCTGAGGATCCGTCACAGGATATAGGATATGTAATATTGGTATTCGGGTTCCTTCCGGTATCCTGACCGATGATCCTAGATTTGCCAAGGCATCAGCTTCAGCATTATCCTCTCTTGGCACCTGTTCAAGTGTAAAAATATCGAAATATCCTGCTAATTTTTTGAGAATTTCGAGATACTCGATTAACTTCTCACCTTTAACTGCATATGTCCCATTAAAATGATTAGTGATTAACAAGGAATCAACAAATACTTGTAAACTCTTGATATTCATGCTCTTAGCCAATTCTAATCCTGCAATTAAAGCTTCATATTCTGCTTCATTATTAGTGGCAGGAAACTCACATCTAATAGCCTGGGGTAATATGTCCCCCCTGTGGCGATTTTAGTAGTATACCCAAACCTACTCCTTTGACATTAGATGCTCCATCAGTATATAAAGTCCAGGATTCTAAGTTTTCTCCTAGCTGTTGTACTTCTAGGTCTACTTCACTTTGAATATCACTACTGATATCAGCCACAAAGTCAGCTAAAGCCTGAGACTTTATGGCATTTCTAGGTTCATACACTAGATCATATGCACTTAATTTCACTGACCATTTAGCCATTCTACCTGACATCTCGGGTTTCCTAAGCACATTTTTAACAGGATAGTTAGTTTTAACATGAATCCTATGTGTTTCGAAATAATGTCTAAGTTTCATTGATGCCATAAATAGGGCTAATATAAATTTTTCTAAATGAAAATATCTAGTTTCAGCATCTAATAAACTTTTACTAACATAATAAACAGGATACTGCTGACCTTCATGATCCTTTACAAGGACAGCACTTACTGCATTCCCCGATACTGCAAGATACAGGGATAATGGTTCACCATTCTCAGGCTTCATCAATAGAGGTGCGGTTGAAAGATATTGCTTCAAATCCTGCAAGGCTGCTTCATGCTTTGCTCCCCATTCGGACTTCTTATTCTTCTTCAGGATATCATAAAATTCCTTGCATTTTTCCGAGGATCTTGAAATAAATCTGTTTAATGTTACTACTCGCCCTGTTAATCGTTGAACATCCTTCATATTTGAAGGTGACTTGATATCCAAGATGGCTTTGATCTGTTCTGGGCTTGCTTCTATCCCTCTTTTAGTCACCATATATCCTAGAAAATTTCCTGCCCCCACTCTGAAATGGCACTTAGTAGGATTCAGCTTCATGTTATATTGATCTAAGATATCAAATGCTCCCTTAATATCCTGGAGATGATCCTCAGCCTTTTTGGATTTAATTACCATGTCATCGATGTATACCTCCATAGTGTCCCCCAGTTTCTCTTTGAACATAATGTTCACCAATCTTTGATATGTTGCACCTGAATTTTTCAAACCAAAGGGCATAGCAGTGTAACAATAAATACCTGTTGGTGTCATGAAGGCAGTATCCTCCTGCTCTGAAGGTTCCATTTGGATCTGCTGGAATCCTGAGGAGGCATCCATGAAAGTTAGCATCTCGTGGCCAGCAGTAGCATCCACCATTGAATCGATATGAGGAAGAGGAAATGGGTCTTTGGGACAAGCTTTGTTCAAGTCTGTGTAATCTACACAAACTCTCCATTTCCCATTTTTCTTCTGCACCACCACTACATTTGCTAGCCATCTTGGAAACTTGACCTCTCTGATCATTTTGGATTTCAATAACCTCTCTACTTCTTCCTGAATAATCATCTTTCGTTCTGGAGCAAACTTCCTTCTCTTTTGTTGGACAGGTGTTAGGGGAGGATTTTCCAATCCTAAGGATCACGGATCCTCAAGTACTGCCAGGATCATGAATTCTGTTTGAATTAAGGATCCTCAGTAGGTGTTGCAGGATCAGGATTCAGGATCCTTATTGTTATCCTTATACTAACGATTGTCTTCATTATGCGTGAGATTGTTTTGCAGGAGTATGTGCATGGACTTGGTCTTGCCGATATTCGTGGAGCATATTCCCTCAATATTCCGCACGTGCTTGGCCCTTGTGAACGTTATGGAGATCGTGGGAAGCTAGCATGATTAGCGGATAGTTAGTTAGCTTAGTTATTTCTAATTTTAAATAGGGGATAACAAGCTTGAGTGAGAACACTTAGCCAATTTAGCAAAAACACACACTCTCAAGTAGCTCTCGACAGTTTACTTGGCGATTACATACACTTTAACACTTTCGCACACTAGTGATCCTTGTAACAAGCTTGTTATCATCCCGAGTTGTAACATTTTTCTGATTAATCTTAGTTGGTGATCGGTAGTTTCCATCACCCGAGGTTTTTTTTATGCCGGAGATCAACTCTTGATCAAGGGCTTTTTCCTCGTATAAATCCTTGTGTCACCTCTTTATTTAATTTGCAAGTTGTTCATACGATTGTTCATATATTCAAGCATCGCACCTCACAACAAAAGATTTGGTTACATTATCCTTGCTTGATTTTTGACCAAAACAGTTTGGCGCCCACCGTGGGGCAATTGGTGCTTCATTTCTAAGAAGTTTTTGTTTTTGTGATCATTTCGGTTCGTTACAACCAATCAGATGGCTTCTTCAGCAAATAACACTTCAAGTTCGATGCCGGCAGTCACTTCTTCATAGGGCATTCCACCTTTGCCTCCACCACCTTTTGGATCCCAGAAGAATGCTGAAAATGCTGCAAAGAGACAAAGCCCCATTTTTTCCAAAACCACCAACTTCTTCTGTTTCTTCTAATCCTACTACTAGTGATCTTTTTACTTTGATTTTTGCAGATGAGGGATCACATACAAGAGCAGGACAAAACCAACGAAAGGATCCTCCGGGAAATTGGTGACATCAAGAAACAGAAGAGATCGGGGGAGGATCACTCTCCTCTGATACCAAGGTCATTGGATTTTGACACTCCAGCTATAACCGCCTTACAAACTGCAGCTCCGGACATCCAGTATCAAATTGAACCATTGGGAAGGCGTTACGGAACAAAAACTATGAGTCAGGCTTTAGGGTCTCACTTCCAGCCTCAAGGACCCTGTTTTCAGCCTTCGGGATCCTCTTTCCAGCATCAGGGATCCTTCGCCAGCTCAGGAGGATATATGGGGACGCACACAGTTCAAGGATCCTCCCAGGTTTAAGGATCCTCCCAGGTTCAAGGATCCTCCCTGGTTCAAGGATCCTCCCAGGTTCAAGGATCCTCCCAGGTTCAAGGATCCTCCTAGGTTCAAGGATCCAACATCCTTCAGGATCTAGGATTCTTAAGAAGTGTACAACCCCCAAGCACAGATGTTCATTAAGGAGACTTCATTCCAATGCAGACCATTGCCTCTTCTGGTCCTTCAATCATACCAGAATCCCGTCAATATGGATTCACATCTGCAATTCCAAACTTGAATCCTCTGGGAGGTAACACTTTCAATAATTCTTATAACACTAACCATGGCTCTATGCAGGATACAGGTATCAATCTAGCTATGGCTAGGGAATTACAGAAGCTGAGGGAGATGATATCCAACGTTCCAGGAGTGGTTAAGCCCATTCCTGAAATTGCAGATGGGAGCCATAGGATATCTCGTTTTGCACCACCTATTTGTGATGTTGAGATACCCAAAAGGTTCCAAATACCAACTATGAAGCTGTATGATGGTTCAACGGATCCAGAAGAACATGTAGCTCAATATAGAGAAAGGATGGAGATCAACCCCATCCCAGAGAGGTTAAAAGAAGCGTGTCTATGCAAGGGTTTCGGATCCACACTCACAGGATCTGCTCTTAAATGGCTGCTAAGTCTTCCCCCTTACTTTATTACTTCAATTGCTAATCTAGTTAATCTGTTTAATAGTCAATTCTCATGTAGCAGAAAATTTGAACGTTTAACTAGTGATTTATATAGGGTAACACAAGGTCAAAATGAATCACTTAGAGATTACATCACTAAGTTTAGTAAAGAATCCTTAGATATCCCTAATCTGGATATAGCTACGGCTGTGGAAGCCTTTAAAATGGGTTTGCTTAGGGATTCATTATTCTATGATGATCTTGTTATGACTCCATGCAGGAATCTTGATGAAGTGAGAACCAGGGCCCTTAGATTCATCCGATTAGAGGATGATAAAAAGGATCTAGGAGAGATTGGCAGGATCCTCGAAGCAGGAAAAGCAAGGATCCTACTTTAAGAATAACAAGTTCAAGTCCTACAACAAGTCTGATAACCAGAATGTGCATGCAGTAGAACAAGAAGAGGATGATGAGGATTATCCTCCAATTTATGAGTACTGTTTTTCTGTTGATAACAATGAACTAATTCTTGCAATGCAGAATCTAGGTGAGAAAGCTAGATGGCCAAGGAAAAGTTATAAACCAGCCGCAACAAAAGACAAGTCCAAATGGTGTGCATATCATGAGGATTTCGGACATCTCACTGAAGAGTGTATTGCACTTAGAAAAGAAATTGGTTACTTATTAAGCAAGGGGCACTTGAAGGAACTTTTGGGAAGAAAGAAGTCAAGGACCCAGGATCCTGAGAGGATCCCAGAAAGAGCTCCTGCTCCTCCAGCAGATGCACAAGTTATAAACTTCATATCCGGTGGATCAGACATTTGTGGTACTTCCTTTTCAGCAGCCAAAAGACATGCCAAGGAGACCAAGATGGATAATGGAGATAGACCCATCCGGACCTCTACTGTTACACAGGAGAAAATCATTACTTTTGATGAGGATGATCGTGTTGATGTGCAGGATCCTCATCATGATGGTCTTGTTATTACTTTGTTTATATCTAACCACTTTGTTCGCAAAATCCTGATAGATGGAGGAAGCTCAGTAAACATCATTCAGCTTGATGTCCTCAAGAAGATGAACATCCCTGAATCGGATATTGTACCAAGATCCTCAGTTCTTGTGGGATTCAGCAGAGAAACCAAGAATACATTGGGGGACATCAAACTCCCCATCTATATTGAAGGACTTCATTCTTATCAAAAATTATGTGTTATAGATTGCTTATCCTGTTGTAACGTTATCCTTGGCAGGCCATGGATACATGACATGAAGGCAGTCCCATCTACCTACCATCAATGCGTGAAGCTTCCTAGTCCATGGGGAGTGGTGAAAATTGAGAGTGATCAACAAGAAGCTAAGAATTGCTACACGTCGTCAATGAAGCCAGCCTCAAGACCAAGGAAGCAATAGCAATTAAAGCATCCTCCAAGAGATGTCTTGGAGGCAAGAGAACATGATGTGAAAGAAATCCTTATGGATCCTCAT
Source organism: Helianthus tuberosus (assembly GCA_030545235.1). Classification (NCBI taxonomy): domain Eukaryota; kingdom Viridiplantae; phylum Streptophyta; class Magnoliopsida; order Asterales; family Asteraceae; genus Helianthus; species Helianthus tuberosus. The sequence goes on from CM060393.1 coordinate 155,276,465, forward strand.
GATCCTGAATCCATAATCTTCATAGGATCAGGGATCCTCAGCAACATTGAACAGGATCTAGTATCCTTCCTTAAAAGGAGAAAAACTACCTTTGCCTGGAAGCATGAGGACATGACAGGTATATCTAAAGATATAATTACTCATAAACTTGGTATTAACAGGTCATTCAAGCCCATACATTAAAAAAGAAGGAAGTTTGCACCTGAAAGGAATGCCATTATCCAGGAGGAGGTAGACAAGTTACTTCGAGCAGGTATGATTAGAGAGGTTAAGTATCCAAGATGGTTAGTGATGACGGGGGTAGCTCAAACCTTAATAAACTGATTAGAGACACAACAGCTTAAAAGGTTAAAAGGTTCGAAAATGGTCCAACGGTCATGAACAATAAAAAGGACAAGCACAGTGTCTGGTCACATCAACACTTAACGTGTGAAACCTTCTGCCCAGCCGCAACCAGAACATGTTGGAGAGCACACCCTTTTGTCCGCAGGTCCAAACCCTTCAACCCCCAAAATGGGCAAATCCCTCACTGCAAGCACAGATTCACTAGTCTCGGGTTTCTCCTTTGAGAAACACCTTCCCCTATAAAATGCAGGCCATTCCACCATGCCATTCACTCCAGGATCAGCAGATGTCACTCTAACTCTCTGATTCTCCTTCTCCTTCTTAAGAACTAGCTTCATGCTTGCTTCTCTTCTTCACACTAAATAATTCATCTTCACTAACGATCGCTTTCTGGGCTGATTTCTAATCAGCTCAAGATCTAAGGAAGATAAAAATAATACTAGTGAATCTCTCTCCACGTCTTGCATACGTGGGGGGACCCCACGACCTGCGTTAGGCTAATCGAACCCCTGAACCCTTTTACCCCAGAGATATCGCTACAGGTCTTGGTCTATTATTTGTTGCATCAACAAGTTGGCGCCCACCGTGGGGCTACGCCGCTTACTTTATCTTAAAGACCAGTTGTGTAGCTCCATTTTCTCTTTACATCATGTATGAAAGCGAGTCTCTCGGTCAGGTAAATCAGGTGCCTAACAACACCGATTTAACACCAAATTCGGGTCGGATCTCACCGGTCTTATCTACACCTCTTTCTACTCCCGGAAGTACTCCACCGGTATATGTTCCAGAGTTCACTTCTTTTCAAACACAAACCCATCTCGGTCAGGGGTTGCACCTACTCAAATCGATGTAATGCATACACCGGAACGCATAGATCTAACACCCGAGTGACTAGCTAGAAATTTCTTACAACTGAGATTTCTTCTCAACTAGCGTGTGAGCTTAGAAAGAAAAAAAAAGGGTGAGAATAAGACTAAATTATGAGGAGTCTGAACCCTCATTATCACTTGGCCCTCCATCTTTTCCTTTTAGCAGCTCACATTTAGCCACATCTTACCTTAAAGCTGGTCCTAGTGTGACGGACCAACCACTCAAGCCTTTGAGCTTTTAGGAGGCCAAGTCCAACCACTACCTCCTGACTCGTTACAACCGGTGCACCTATGGGGCATGAAACAACTCTTGATCAATTATGGTAAGTCACCAACTTCAAGTGTTCCCCCTCCCATTGCTACTTCGTGAAAATAAGTCATGGCCACCCTGCCTTCGGCCTGTGGTATGCTCATGAACACATCCATGGGAATGCCTTATACAGTAAGCCTTTAAGGCTTTAACCTTATGACACAGATGATGACATCTTTTATGAGTACCATCAGAAAGCCTTTAAGGCTTTAACCTTATGCCCTAGCTGATGACACGGATGATGGAAAAAATTTCCTTTGCAGCACGTGAAAAGTGGATGACGACACAGAAAGCCTTCAAGGCTTCAACCTTAATTTCATCAACCAAGTGCCAACCACTCACCAGGGTACCTCAAGCGGTAACCCAGCTTCAAGGGTAGTAAAATACCTCTCAAAACCTTACAAGCCCAACAACTTGTCTTGCTTCTCCCAAACAAATTATTGAGTATGAGTTTCAAACCCAGATAAAGATACTATTACGGTGTTGAAAACCACCTCCAAATCTTCGTTGGGGCAACAAGAATTGAAAAATGACCCAACTCCGAATGTTGTCTCATGTTCATGCAAACCCTTGAAGGGCCTTCTGGCATATGGTTCAATGACCTTCCTGGACGAAGCGTTCAGACCTTTGACGATCTTAGCAAAAGTTCCCTATAACAACGGAGGCATGTCAATGACGCCACGGTAATCTTCCAGACCAAACAACGTGATGATGAAAGTCTCAGAGACTTCATCAAAAGTTACAAGAAGGAAGGTTTAACTTACGCCGATGAAAAAATTAGGGTCGCAGGGTTCATGAATGCTAAATTCCAAATATCTCACAAGAGACTTCAATAAATGCCTGCCCAAAACCCTTGAAGAAGCACTCAAAAGGGCTAAAGCCCACATTCGAGGAGAATAAGCTGTATATATAAAAAAAATAAAAAATAAAAATAAAAAACCTCTTAACTAGAGCTTCCAGTATGGCTCTTATAACAAACGGTTCAAAGGTTCGGATTCCCGAAGGCCTGAAGGCCGGAACCCTCCAAGCAAAGAAAAAACCATATACTTTACAGCCTTAAACAAGACTCTGCACGAGATCTTGGCAACCGAAGAGGTAAAACACAGCTTCCGCCCTCCTCAACCTTTGTCAAAAAAAAAAAAAAAACAAAAGATTAGAAAAATCAAGCTAGTATTGTGAGTTTCACGAATAGAAAGGTCACCAAACCAATGATTGCTTCCAACCCAAAAAGAGGATCGAAGAAGCCGTCAAGTCCGAACTGGCTCACTTGGTTGAAGGGGTCAAGGGCAAGATGGTTGAAAAATAAAAAGTAGGAAGCGAACATGGTCGACCTTGAAAACAAAGCTTCCCACAAACGCCATCATTTTAAGGCATGGGAACGTCAATATGTTTGTTTCCCACCATCAGAAGGAGAGTTGCTTTCAAACCCTCTGGTGATGGAATCCAACATAGGAACCATCAAGACACAAAAGGCTTACATTGACACCGGTGCAACCACCAAAATCATGTTTGAGAAAGGCTTTAACCCTCTCAGCGACGATGAACGTTCAAAGCTTCAACAGTCTGAATCCTCCATCGAAGGTATCGCAGACATACCTATCAAGCCTTTAGGCCAAATAACCCATTATGTTTGTTCAACGAGAGAACAAGGGGACGAACCAAACAACTCACTTCTGCGGTGATCAATATCCCTTCCAACTATGATATCATCATAGGAAGGCTAGGGCAAGGTGTGTTCGGAATGGCAGTTTTAGTTGGTCAAGGCACTGTGAAGTTTCCCACTGAAAAAGGGATAGCAACCCTTCAACCTACCCAAGAAGCTTTTGTGGTTGAAGGGGAAAGCTCAAGAAAGGACGAAGACGATGAACAAGGGTTGGACAAGGGGGTAAACACTAACCTTTCCAAAGAAACCATCTCATATCTTAAAAAGCTGCTCCTGCACTATGTCTTTGCTTGGTGCCCGGAAGATATGACCGGCATCCCTCGTAGCATTGTTGAAACATGAAGTTATGGATCCCACCTGATGTTAAGCCCATTATACAAAAGAAACGGAGTCATGCCCCTAACAGAAGCCTTGTATAACGCCAAGAGATGGAAAAGCTTGTTCTAGCCGGAATCTTTCGAGAGGTCAAGTATCAATCATGGGTAGCCAATCCGGTAATGGTTCAAAAACCCGACAAGTCTGGGAGAATGTGTATCGATTTTAAAGACATGAACAAAGCACGCCCAAAGGATTGCTACCCGCTACACGAAATAGACCTCAAGGGTAACTCGCTCACAGGCTTCCCATTCAAGTGTTTTCTTGACACCTAAAAGGGTGGTTACCATCAGATCCTAATAATAAAAAAAAAGATGAATAAATCCGCATTTCACACTGATAAAGGTATATCTTGCTATCAAAAAATGCCTTTTGGTTTAATAAATGCATGTGCCACTTATCAACGTCTGGTTGACAAAGCGTTTGCCAGACAAATCGGCAAAAACATTAAAGCTTGTTTTGACGATCTGGTGATCAAGAGCAAAACGGAATACCAAATGCTCGATAACATACAAGAAACCTTCCAAAACTCGAGAAAGATCAACATGAGGCTTAATCCAATCAAGTGCCCATTTGTAGGGCACATCATGGGGAAACAAAGCATAAAAGCTAACCCTCAAAGGATGTGCTAACAAGAAAGACTTTCAATGGAAAGCTTACAGCTTTGAAGCATTTTTCCTCAAAAGGAAGCCTTCAACCAAATGAAGCAACACTTGGCTTCACTCCTAGCCATTTTGGCTCCAGAAACAGGAGGAACGACCTCTATCTACATTTCGATTGCTGAAAATACCATAAGTACGGCTCTAATCATTGAACGAAACAAAGTTCAGATACCCGTTTACTTCAAAATTAGCAGAAATCAAATATTCTTCTTTAAAAAAAACTTGTTCTAGCCCTAGTCCAAACGGCTAAAAGGCTTCGAAGGTACTTTCAGTCACACCCGATACAAGTGATCATTGACTAACCAATTAAGAATGTGCTTGAAAAACAAGAAAATTCCGGACGATTAGCCAAATGAGTTGTGAAACTAGGTGAACACAAAATCACCTATGTCCTGAGAAAAGTTGTCAAAGCTCAAATCTTGGCTGACTTCATCTTGTAAGTCCCTAAAGAAGCCATAACAGAAGTTAATACAACTGCAGTTGAACCCTCCAACCCTGATACCTGGAAGCTCTTTACCGACGAAGCTTCCAGCATTGAAAGGTCAGGAGCAGGGCTAGTTCTAATTGATCCTAACGAATTGTAATTCACGTATGCCCTTCGTCTTGAATTTCAGACTACAAAAAACAAAGCTGAGTATGAAGCATTGATTGCTGGGCTCAAGCTTGCAAAATATGGGTGTCAAAAGGCTTCAAGTCTTCACAGACTCGTTGCTTGTTTCAAACCAAATAAGTGACAACTACATAGCCAAAGAAATGGGGGTTCAAAAGCTTCAAGTCCTTACAGACTCTCTCAAGCTAAGACAATAACAACTACATAGCAAAAGAACCCAACATGTATTAGTACCGAGAGAAATCAAAGGAATTGATGAACACATTTCAAACATTTTCCATCAAAAAAGTTCCAAGATCTCAAAACAAGAGAACTAATGCACTAAGCAAACTTGTATCTCCTACGTTTGCCCACCTCACCAAGAAGGTACTAATTGAGGTGTTAAAAACCTCATCCATCCAAAGACTTGAGGTTCAAGATGTGATCACTTAAAAAGGGCCAAATTGGATGACTCCCATTGAAAGGTTCCTCAAAATGGTGAATTACCTAATGACCAGACTGAGGCTAAAAGGGTTCGTATCAAGTCAAGGCAATATGTGTTACAGGGAGATATCCTTTACAAAAAGGATACCTTGCACCACTACTTCGATGCGTTGGCCCAGAACAAAGCCAATATCTGATCAAAGAGGTTCACGAAGGGATATGTTGAGCTCATTGTGGCCCAAAATCGGTAGTGTCAAAGTTGATGAACCTCGAACACTTTTGGACTTCCATGCATCGAGATACCTCCGAACAATTGCGAAAGTATGAAGCTTGTCAGTTACATGCTCCAGTACCCAAAAGCCTCAAACATGACCCCGTTCCCATCTCCTCGGCTTGGCTATTTCACAAGTAGGGAATCAACATCGTTGGTCCATCCCCACTAGCCAAATGAGGAGTCAAGCTCTTATTGGTAGCCGTGAACTACTTCACCAAGTGGCCAAAAGTAAAACTATTGGCAAAAATCTCAGGGAAACAGGTCATTGATTTTTTTACGAAAACATAATCTATCGTTTTGGGCTCTAGGGGTACTAGTTACGGATAACGGGAAATAGTTTGCCGAGAAACCTTCTAGCTCCTGGTGCAAGGAGTTCAGAATAACTCAAGTATTCAGCTCGGTAGCTTATCCACAATCCAATGGCCAGGTTGATAGGATAAACCACAACATTGTTGAAGGGATTAAATCTCGATTAGGAAGATACGACAACAACTAGCTCGAATAGCTTCCCAATGTGCTATTGGAAATTCAAACAACCGAGAAAACGAGCCACAAAGAAAATACCCTACAACCTAGTGTTTGGATCAGAGGCTGTAATCCTAGTTGAAATCGGAGCAACAACACAAAGAACAATTAACATCGACCTCGAGCCAAATAAGAAAAAGATGATGTGGAATTTTGGAACAACTCGAATAGGCTCGTGAACAAGCAGCCATACAAAAAGCAAGGTACAAGCAAACATGGAATTGTATTACAATACACGGGTGAAGCATGATCGCTTCAAGCCTGGGGACCTTGTGCTTCGAAATAATGAGGCTTGTAAGAAAGAAAGCCAAGGAAAGCTCGGCCCTAAGTAGGAAGGGCCATACACTATCCTTAAAGCCCACAAAGGGGGATCATACAAGCTGGCAGGTCCGCAAGGCAAAAAGCTTCACCGCCATTGGAATGGCAAAAACCTTAAAAGGTTCCATGTTGAACCAAAACGTATTACAAATAGTTCTCAAAAGTTGTTCTATTCCCCTAGTAATCGAAGTACTTTGAAATGAATGAACGATGAATCAAAATTGTCTTTCTATCCTATAATCAGGTTGAGAACCTAGCAAGAAACTCCATGGCAAGGGCCATGTAAGGGGATGAGCTCCCAGGCCACACCGCTCAATAGGTTCAAGGGTTGAATGAACCTAAATCAATACAACTCCATGACACTCAGAGAAATCTTAAAAATCATGTCTCATAGACGGGTTTGAATAGCCTACACCAAATGTTCCTTAAGCCCAAACATTGTCTTACGAACCAAAAAGACTCTAAGTGAATGTCATACATAGGATAGAGGTTGTATCTTCTTGTTAAAAATATCCTAAGGCTAAGTGACTGCAGCACTGAACCCTTTAAAGTATAAGTAACATAAGATGCACCGCCCAAAACAAAGACAACATACAAAACCAATAAAAACACAAGGGAGTAAACAGAACAACACAATAGACATAACAAGATAAGTTAAAGATAGCAAGGGCCATACTGGCCATCAAACATAAAACATTGTCCACAAGCCTGCCATGCTTTAACCACCAAGGGACCTAAACGGTTCCCTTAAAATAAAAGGATGTTCAAACAAACAATCCATAACATTGTTCGGCATGCTAAGAATACTACAAATCACAGTTTCTTCTTCACTTGTCAGCATCAGAGATGGTAGACTTTGCTGCATCATCCTTATTCGAAACCCCATCATCTTGGGTGTTTTTAGCCATCCTCTTTTTCCTCCCCACGACACCCGTTGTCTCGGAGGCTTCAAGGCTTGAACCATTTGAGCCCTCACCACCTTCAGAACACGTTTCCTCGCTATCTCCGGAGCAAGGACATTTCTTCGAGAGGGACTTCAACACTTCGTTACAAACAACCTCATTAAAGCCCTAGGGCTTTAGCTCCCGCAAGACAGACAAAGGTTTACCAAAACACTGGAGACTTCACCCACATAAGGGTAAATCATATGCTCAATCTTAAAAAGTTGTTCCCTTAAAGACTTTGAAGGCTTTGGGTTGAAAAAGAGAAGACTTTTCCCAAGGCTCCCCAGGTTCACAAAGCTTTGTAACCAGCAAACAAGCCTTGGTGTCTCCCATGAGCAAGAAGCTTGGTGTACACATCACCCAAGACTTTGTTGAACTCCGACGAATGGAGAAGATAGGTAACCACTTGCTGGAATCCATGCTCAATGAGCCATTCATTATCAGTAGTTGCCTGGGAAAGTGAAGCCTTTAACCCTTCTTTCTCCTCTAATAAGGCCTTTTTCTGAACAACCAAGGCAGCCTTATCGACCCAGACTTGAACCTTGTCAGCCTCCAAGCGTTTTTCCAACTCAACCACATCAGTCTTATGCGGGAAGAAACTCCTCAAATCTTCAAACAGCAATGCTTTCTCCTTCTCAGCGTAGCCCTTAGCTTCTTTCAAAGTAACCATTAAAGCTTTCATCTCATCCCTCCGCTCCGAAAAAGACTTCATATTCTTGCATCCTTTTGCGAAATCAGGATACACCCTCAAGAAGTAAGGTAGCAAGGTTGCAAGCACCCATCAACATTTTCGAAATCATCTGTTCATCGTCCATAAATGAGCAAGAACATCAAACAGTGGGAGGAGCAAAATGGGTAAGAACATCCACACAAACGGATGAAGACTTGAAGCTGTCACCAACTGTGACCTTCCAATCCGGCACATAAACCTCCCCTGGATTAACATTGGTGGAACCTTCACCACCCTTCCCGGAACCCTTCAAGCTCACAACCTTTTTACCCGCCAAACCACCAAGGGCCGTCCCTTGTCCTTTTTTGATTTTCCCCCAACCCCAACTTCTAAATCATCTAAAGCCCCTATGTCATTACTTAGTTCCACCGGCTCAGAAGCCGATGGTTGGTCAGTAGTCTTTATCAAACAACAGCTCGAACGACGAGTAGAGACTTTGGAAGCACCGACCCTAGTAAAGCCTTTGACATTTGGAACGTTAACATAGCCTGAACCCTCGAACTTGTGTTCAGCACCTCCGACAACAACATCTTCGCTGGAGGTAGCCTCAACATCCCCAAACACAACATCAGAGGTATCACTACTCTTGATAAAGCATAAGGCAAAACATCATACCCTAATCATACCTCATGAGCATAGGGTCACGATCCGACTTGTCCCACAAGGTACTTACACCCTTCAACACTAAAAGGTGTTCAGGAAAGGGACGAAGCCTGGAAGGACACTTCCTAATGGATTTTAACAACCAACTATCTAGTTCAGGCTCAAATGGCTTAAACTTGTTTAACATAGCATCAGGGTGCCTCCAAACAAGCTTGAAGAAAACAATGGACTCAGAAATCCAGAAAATTCGGTCCTTCCAAGAACAAACGGTAGTAACCATTAAGGAAGTCAAACAAACATCAACTTGGGATGTCTCAAACGTGACCCAATCATCGTTATTGGTCAACCGTAAGAAACATCGAAACAACAACGATGGGTCATACCACATCACAAGACCTCAAAGTGTAAAGTCCCAGCAAGACCCTGAGGACGCAACTAACCAAGCGAAACACGATAATACTGTAAAATATTCAGAACAAAGACCAAAAACGAATGACACAAGTTGGAAAACTCGAAATGACAGCAATAAAGAGCAATCGAACTAGCGGGACACTGATTGATCGATTTATCTAAAACCCAGAGCCACCGGATTAAAATTTAAGCAATAAAAATCGTGTACAAAAGTCAGAAGCATTTAAGCTTACACCCCAAATACCTCTGACTGTCACACCCCTTTCTGCGGCGGAAGCACGAGGTGTGATCATGAAAGGTTCTCATTGCATACGAAGAGTAAACATACTACATGCTCAAGAAAATAACTTCAAATACCATAATTTGAAAACATAAGTTTAGCGTTTACATCGCTAAGTCGCATAAAGCATTGTCTTAAAAGTTTACAACTTTATTTAAAGTTAAACACAAGCGACATCCACGAGCATGAGTAAGACCACGCGCACATCCATCCTAGTTACCTGAAATACATGTGAGTTTTGGAAAAACGTCAACATAAAGTTGGTGTGAATTCATGCAGTTTTAGTTTTTCACGTTTGTATACTTTGTATGAAAACATAGTTTACGTCATGTAAAAATCAAGTTTTCATATATAAATCCAGTTTCATGTGTACACCACGTACACATGTATAATTCAATTTCTTCTTGAGTACCCCACGTACTCAAGTATAATTCTCATTTTCTTGAGTACCCCATGTACTTCAAGTATAATTCAATCTTTTCTTGAGTACCCCACGTACTCAAGTATTCATCAATGTTTAGTATGGTATGAATTTCATGTATTTAAAATATTCCTGTAAATATCAGGATTGTTAATGGGTTGCAAGGCCATTAACATGTGGCACGACATAGGAAGTCACCAAACCTAAGGCATTTAATTGGTATATTCTGAGACACAAAAGCACTCCTCGGTTCTCGCCCCGACCGGGAGTGTGGCTGCCAGGCACCCGTTAGATCTAACCTTTTGTTCTGCGGTCTAAGTATGTACACGATTAATGGTGCTTCTGTACCCTATTCGTGACACTATTTCTCATAACGCATCCTACTTGGTTCTCGTTCTCACCAAGCGCGTTTCTTGTTATCATTTCACATAGCGCCTCAAACTTGGTTCTCGTTCTCACCAAGTGCGCTTCTCATATTCTTATATTTCGTCACACTTGGTTCTCGTTCTCACCAAGTGTACTTCTTGTATTCTTATATTTCGTCACACTTGGTTCTCGTTCTCACCAAGTGTACTTCTTGTATTTATATCATACCAATTATAAATTTTTGTACATTTGTACATGTATTTCACCCCCGAAGTTATAAAAACTGAAAACAGTTAAAGAGAAAAGGGGGAGCATGAACTCACAACTTTGCGTTCCTAGCGTCGTAAACTCCACCGGATTTGCTTAATTAACGTCGTAACCTATACGCGTTTTCTTAACGTTAGTCACTAGACTTGCGTCGCACAAGTACAGTCACTCTCTTTTGTATATATTCTTGTGTTAAAAATGTTCTACATTTTTAACTACGTGTTTTACTTATATTATTTTCTCCAAAAATAAATATAAGTCTTTTGTGTTTTGCACTTTGCACCCGAATTATGTATCTTGTATTTTGTATGTGCATTTTCATGTTTATACTCTTCATGAGCATTTAGTGTATTTTTAAGTCTTAATACACTAGCACGTATAACACATACTATATACACTTAGCACAAAAATTGGTGATAAAATAATATATATTTTTCTCTCAAAATATACATACTTATATCCACTTTTATTCTTGAAGAAATCATCATTTCTTATCACCAAAAATTAGGGAAACCTTGGTAATACTTTTAAGCACATTTTTAGGGAATAAGTTTCTCAAAAACTTATATTTTTCTAAGTGTCAAAATTTATAAAAATTTTGACAGAGTTTCCCCTAAAAATGGAGGTTTCCCACGTTTTCAAAACGTGTGTTTATTTTCTTTTAAATCATCATCAATCATCAACAACAATTATCAACAATAATCGTCAACAATAATCACTAATTTCATGAACTTGAATATTTACAAAAATGTGTAGTAACTTACTAGCACATTTAGTAAGTCTTGTTATCTTTAAAAATAAGTTTAATTTCTTAAAAACTTTATTTTTAAAGAATATGAAGTTTTACAACTTCTAGTCGGTTTTTACGAAAACTATTTCTTCGTTAAAACTTTTGTTACACAAGTATCCATACACTTGTTTGTCCACAAAAACCACTTTTGTTTGTGTAAGATCCGGTTTAGAACATGTGATTTCTTGGACACTTGGTCCTTTGAAAATACCGCTTGTAGATACGTAGATCTACTAGTTTTAAACACTTTTGTACAAGTTAAAACATTTTTACACAAGTTCATGGTTTATGTGTGGTAGGGTTTCACCTTTTAACCCTTATTACTTCTAAAATAGCTTTATGTTAAGATCCATGATCTTACCAAACCGGGTTAAACGATGATCCGCGCTACCACATCATAGATCGGGTCTAGATAACCATATATTTCAAATACTACAACTTTTACACAACTTATGTGCTATTAACCACCATTTTTCATGCTTTTAGTAGACTTTTGTGCATCTTTTCGCATTTTAACGAGATTTAACCAACACAAATCCTTTTAACCACTTTAGATAAGTTCAAATATGAGTTTTAAGTGTTATACCTCTAGCTCAAGGCTAGGGAAGATTCTAGACGAAAAACGGGTGGATAAAAGCAAAGTGGAGAGGTCCTTCGCGTTCCGTTTGCTCCAAGGCTCCTAATACGTGACCCTTAACACTTGCAAGTGATTGGAATGGCTTGAAGCAAAATCGAAAATGATGTGTGATATAGGGGATGCTTGGCCGTGAGCTTTCTAGAGAGAGGGAGGGAGTTTGGTTGTTGAGTTTGTGTGTGAAAGAACTCATATGTCTAAGTTGGATCTTATAGACAAATTTTTGTGTTATTAACCAATGGAAAATATGCCACTTAGATATTAGACCAAGTGATTAAAATAATCAAAAGTAATCTAAGGGTGTCCCCCTTAGTTTGGGGCCGGTTAGAGAAAAAGGGGTGGGTCTAGTTCGGTTCCAAGTATTAGTTAGGTTAAACTAAGTTAAGTTAAGTGTTTAACCCCGTTACTAATGTATAGCGTGTTTTAGCGGGTGTTAGGGTAACCAGGGACCCTAACTAGCTCAGAAAAAGATTCATAATGAAAATAATAATATTTTCATGTTCCGGGTATAGTCCGGTTGTTCGGTTACATACCGATTCGTTAAAGCGCTAAATTACACTTTTTAGTGTCGTTTAAGTACCTTTCTTGTACTCTTTCAATTCCCAACACTTAGGGAAATATTCTGGATAATAAAACGACATTTCTGCATAATATTTATATGTCTAAATGCTGAATTGAGCTGAATTTATTAAAATTCTGCACTTAGAGTGCGTTTCGGGTGCTTTTTAGTGCTTATTTTTGCTTTCGCAATGTCTATAAATTAAACCCTTACATATACTCTAGGGTTTTAATGTATTTTTGTTGTCGGACCTACACCTAGGCCTCAGTTCTAACGTCTGACTGCTTTCTGCAGTTCAGTCGACACAGTGTGTCTTACCGGTGAGTTTACTATTATTCTGACGCAACGCTCTCGTTTATGCATAAAGCAATATTTTGTAGTATACAACATGCATGAATTCACTTGTTTAATCACGTGTTCAGACATTGCTGACACTTAAACTCATAATTGCAGTCATTAAGCAATAATCAATGTGTACGGAAATTACCGGTTTGTGCCAGTTGTCACAGTCTCCCCCCGTTAAAAGAATTTCGTCCCGAAATTCAGACTGAACTAACTCTCGCTGGAGTCTTCTTGAATAGGTGGGGATACTTTTTCTTGAACTGGTCTTCACGTTCCCATGTGTACTCGGGTCCGTGCTTAGAGCTCCAACGTACTTTGACAAGCTTCACACTGCTCCTCCTGGTCTTGTTGACTTTCCAGTCAGTAACCTCAACGGGTTGCTCTGTAAATCGGAGGGCTTCGTCAATATGCACTTCATCCATCGGGATGATCACGTTTTCTTGTGTTGGACTCTTCTTCAGGTTGGATACATGAAACGTATCATGTACTCCATTAAGTTCTTCCGGTAACTCCAACTTGTATGCCACGGTACCAATTCTCTTCAAAATTCTGAATGGTCCGATGTATCGCGGATTCAGCTTTCCACGCTTTCCAAACCTGACTACGCCCTTCCATGGTGAGACTTTTAACAACACTTTGTCTCCCACCTTGAAATCTACCGATTTTCTATTTGGATCCGCGTAGCTCTTTTGTCGCTCTCGAGCCGCCTTAATGCGCTCTCGGATCTGCGCAATCTTGTCGGTTGTCTCTTGTACAAGTTCAGGACCAACCATACGTTTATCTCCGGCATCTGCCCAACATAAGGGCGATCGGCATTTGCGGCCATACAGAGCTTCGAACGGCGCGGCTTTTATGCTCGTATGATAACTGTTATTGTAGGAAAACTCAACTAAAGGTAGATGAGTATCCCAGCTGCCGCCTAGATCCATGACACATGCGCGAAGCATATCTTCTAATGTTTGTATAGTCCGTTCGCTCTGGCCGTCTGTTTGCGGATGGAATGCCGTGCTCAGATCTAACTGAGATCCAAAGGCTTCCTGAAATGATTGCCAGATTCTTGAGACAAAGCGTCCATCTCTGTCTGAAATGATTGAGATTGGCACTCCATGACGTGCCACAATTTCTCTTAAGTATATCTCTGCAAGCTTTCCAGTGCTATCCTTCTCTCGGATTGGTAGGAAATGCGCAGACTTCGTCAATCGATCAACTATTACCCATATCATATCGTGCCCTCTCGGGGTCCTGGGTAATTTCGTTATGAAGTCCATCGAGATTTGTTCCCACTTCCACACGGGAATTTCTGGTTGTTGTAGTAGGCCGGACGGTTTCTGATATTCTGCCTTAACCTTGGCACAGGTTAGGCATTTTCCAACATACACAGCAACGTCGCTTTTGAGTCTCGGCCACCAATAGTACTCCTTCAAGTCTTGATACATTTTGTCCGATCCTGGGTGGATCGAATATCTCGATTTGTAGGCTTCATTAAGGATGACTTCTCGTATGCCACCATAGAGTGGAACCCAAATACGCTTTTTAAAGTATAAGGCTCCCTCTTCATTTGGCACCATGTATTTCAGCATACCCCGTAGGTATTCAGCTTTACGGTTTTCTTCTTTAAGAGCTTCTTGTTGTGCATCCCGAATGCGTGCAGTGAGGTTCGTTCGAATCGTCATTTCCAATGCTCGAACCCTTAGGGTCTTAACCCTTTCTTTTCGGCTCAACACGTCCGCTACAACGTTCGCCTTTCCAGGATGGTACTTAATCTCACAGTCGTAATCATTCAGCAGCTCGACCCAACGTCGCTGGCGCATATTCAATTCCTTCTAATCAAATATGTGTTGTAAGCTTTTGTGATCTGTGAAGATTGTACATCGAGTACCATATAAATAATGTCGCCAAATCTTCAAGGCGAATACTACCGCACCTAGCTCCAGGTCGTGCGTGGTATAGTTTCTCTCGTGAACCTTCAGTTGTCTTGAAGCATAAGCGATGACTTTTTGGCGTTGCATGAGCACGCAACCCAAGCCTTGTCGTGAGGCGTCGCAATATACCACGAAGTCTTCAGTGCCTTCGGGTAATGATAGTATTGGTGCATCGCATAGCTTGCTCTTCAGTAACTGGAAGGCTTCTTCTTGTTTGTGACCCCAGTCGTACTTCTTGTCTTTCTGAGTAAGGGTCGTTAGCGGTTGAGCTATCTTCGAGAAATTCTCAATGAATCGCCGATAGTAGCCCGCTAAGCCCAAAAATTGACGGACTTCGGTTGGGGTCTTGGGAGCTTCCCAATTCTTTATCGCTTCAATCTTGGATGGGTCTACATGAATGCCCTTCTCATTCACCACGTGACCAAGAAATTGTACTTCGCGAATCCAGAATTCGCACTTCGAGAATTTTGCATAAAGCTTCTCTTTCTTCAGTAGTTCCAAGATGATTATGAGATGTTGCTCGTGCTCTTCTTTCGTTCGCGAGTTGATCAGGATATCATCGATAAATACAATCACGAATTTATCGAGATATGGTTTGCATACGCGGTTCATTAGATCCATAAAGACCGCTGGTGCATTCGTCAGTCCAAATGGCATCACAAGAAATTCGTAGTGCCCATAGCGCGTTCTGAATGCAGTCTTTGGCACGCTTTCATCTTGGATTCTCAGCTGATGGTATCCAGATCGAAGGTCGATCTTGGAATAGTAGCTTGATCCTTGCAGTTGATCAAACAAGTAATCAATCCTTGGTAGCGGATACCGATTCTTGATTGTGAGCTTGTTCAGTTCCCTGTAATCGATACACATCCGCAGTGTTCCATCCTTCTTCTTTACGAACAATACTGGAGCTCCCCAGGGTGAGAAGCTTGGCCTTATGAATCCTTTATCCAACAACTCCTGAAGTTGTGTAGATAATTCTTGCATTTCGGATGGTGCAAGTCGATAGGGTGCCTTGGCTACAGGAGCAGCTCCTGGAACCAAGTCTATACGGAATTCGACTTGTCGTTGCGGAGGTAGTCCTGGCAGATCTTCAGGGAACACATCAGGAAATTCCTTCACCACAGGAATGTCTTCGAGTTTCGGCTCCTCAGCCTTCTTGTCTATAACGTGTGCTAGGAAAGCGACACATCCTTTCCTCAAGCACTTCTGTGCCTTCATACAACTGATGATTCGTAGAGGCGCGTTTCGTCTTTCTCCATGCACGATGAGAGTTTCACCATTCGCTAAAGGGATGCGAATGATTTTCTCATGACAAATGACTTCCGCTTTGTTCTTGGACAACCAGTCCATTCCGACCACTACATCGAAGCTACCTAATTGAATAGGTAAGAGATCGATGCTAAAATTTCGTTCGCCAAGTTCTAGTGTGCAGCCTCTAACAACTTCGCCCGATTCAACAAGTTTGCCATTGGCTAGTTCTATGGAATAAGGAATTTCTAATCTACTAGATTCTATTCCGAGTATGCGTTTAAATTCCACAGACATGAAGCTATAATCGGCGCCAGTGTCAAACAGTATGGATGCAAAGTGATTGTTAATGAGAAACGTACCGGTGACCACGTTAGGGTCCTCGCGTGCGTCTCTTGCTCCAATCACAAATGCTCGAGCCGGAGCGTTGTTTCTCTCTGGGCAGTTCTTCATGAAATGGTCATTGCTTCCACACTTGAAGCATCCTTGCCCTTTCCCGTTACCATTCTTGTTACCAGCACCGTTCCCATTTCGGTTCTTTCCTTTTCCCCAACAGTCTTCTGTTTGATGACCCAATTTACCACATTTGTCGCACCTTGGAATGCGACAAGCTCCATCATGATGATACTTACTTTTTTGGCATCTAGGCATGGAGCCTTGGTATGCTTTGGTTGCATGGGTTTTCATCTCCTGAGGCAGATTAGTGTCGCGCTTCTTGCTGAAACTCTTGTTGTTGCGAGTTGCTTGGTTCAAACTTGTATGCTTTCTCTTTTTGTCGCCGGACGACTCAGCATGCGTCTCGGTCTTTTCTGTTGGGTTCAGTGACAGCTTCTTCATGCGAACACAGTCTTCCGTAAGGCTGACAGCCAGAGTTACAGCCTCGGTGATTGTTTGTGGTTTGGCTGACGTCACCATGCCACGAAACTCTGAGGCCAGTCCCCAAATGTAGCGTTCCACACGCTTAAATTCAGGAGTCACCATGTAGGGAAGCACTCTCGACAGGTCGTGGAACCTTCGAGTGTAACCATTGATGTCAGCACCTTCCATAGTCAAGTGCCAGAACTCTGTTTCCAGCCTTTGGAGTTCCGCACGAGAGCAGTACTTCTCTCTCATCCTTTCCTTCAGTTCCTCCCAAGTGAGGCAATAAGCGGCGTCATCACCCAAAGTTTGGGCTTGCAGGTTCCACCAAGTCAGAGCTTCATCGACGAATAGCCCAGTAGCAAAAGTGACTTGTTGATCCGCGGTACACTTGCTCATGCGGAAAGTAGCTTCAGTCTTCTCCGTCCAGCGCACAAATGCTACTGCACCTCCTGTGCCGTCATAGTTCATCGGCTTGCAGTCGAGGAACTGTTTGAAAGTGCAGCCTTGGGCTGCATTGCCTCCAGACGAATCTCCATTCCCATTACGCCTAGCGTTGCTTGGTCCTCCACTGTCTTGAGTTCGGTTCGCCTCGTACTGGGCGATAGCAGCGGAGATCCTTTCTTCCAGTAGGGCGTTCAGCTCCTCAGCAGTTCTTGGCAGTAGGGGAGGAGGAGGTTGATCGTCATTGCGAGCATTCACAGCTTTCCTGGGTGCCATGTTCTGACAGAACATAACACAACAGGGTTAAGCATTTGTTTGATATCGTCATACTAGGCCGTAGTAGTATATATACACAGGCATATACCACATAAGTGACGTCAAACAATTATTACTCTAGCAGAGTATTTAGTAGGCTTGCACTGAGGGAATCTATACGTGACAAGACTTGCTGTGATTTCTGTGCACTGAATTCCATAATTATGTATGCATCCATAATTACGTAACTCCTTGCACAGTCCGCACAGTTTGTTTCATCCTCGTATTTCTTCCTTCAGGTAGGCCATTGCTTTCAGGTAAAGTCACATATACTTGTGACATTCCACTTCTAGTACATGCTAATTATCACACATAATTGCAAGTAATTTCTAGTCAACGACAAGTGCTACTCAAGTGCACTCTAAGTCTCGTAGTGTCTTTTCTAGACTCATGTAGACAGTTTCAGGCAGTGGATGTCGCGGGACGTTTTATGCAATGAAAACTCTTTGAAAATTGTTTTCGTGAATGGATCCTAGAGATTGTAGACTAGACTCGAGAAGGAATCCTGGTTCACTACTGTCACACCCCGACCGCGTAAAACAACAAATCGCGGCGGAAACATCGGGGCGTGTTGCAACAGAATTAATGTTTCATAACCATGGATAATAAAAGTGTTTCGTTTTATTAAACATTGAGTAATTACATCGTCTGGAAATCTAATAACACTATTTAAACATAGTCTATCATTGTTATTGAGTCACTAAGGCCTTGTCCAGTCCTATGTGAGCATGCATCTTATCAATCGATATCATCCAACATACCTGAAACATATGTGAAAACGAGGTCAGCAAAGAAATGCTGGCGAGTACATAGGTTTTGTAGGAGTGTCGAAATCATGGCTAGTTTAGACGTTGCAATACTTTATTTAAAAACCTTGTTTTGAAAAGAGTACAATATTGCAACTTAATTAACCAACTCAAATCAAGCGAGTTATAATTTTTAAACCTCGTAGCCATGACTCTTAACCCAAAAACATTTGTTTTAGTAAATTATTTGAAAAACAATAAATGAGTTCAGATGATATGTATAATAAGAAAATAATGCATGATTAAATGAATAACCATGTAAAATGAGTTTGTATAAGATAAGTTGTTTGTAAATAAATGTCTTGTGAAAAGTATGTTACTTGTATAAAATGTTCTATGTCTCGAGCTGAAATGATTCAAATAACGCTACAATATGTAATACCATACAAACACTTATATATAGGAAGTACCAGCGGCGTATCCACCATGCTTGTATCATATTCCACACGCATTGTTACTTAATCACTTAATCCAAACCAAACCACCCAAGTAATGTTCATGCCCAATGTAAATCATGTACAAATGTTTACCCAATCGTTAAAACATCGTGTGAAACCCAATCGTTATCCAATCGTTAAAACATCGTGTGAAACCCAATCGTTACCCAATCGTTAAAACATCGTGTGAAAACCAATCGTAAATCGTTTAATTCGTTTTAGGTCGTGAAACTACTTATAAGGTCGTCTCGCTAATAACATTCAAACCTTCGTGACTCTCGTCGCTTCTCGTTTTCGTCGCTTCTCGTTTTCGTATTAACAAACCTCCATAGGGTAAGTTAACAATTACAGATTCAGTCGCTACCTACCATACCCACACATAACCACGGGTGTAGTAAATAACGGGATTTGTCAGATCCTATGGTACCATAAGCTAATACTGGTCGGCTTGATCATTGCTAATGAATGTCATTTGTTATGTAAACACAACCAACAAGTTTGTTCACTTTATTGAAATCGTTATTAGTTTTGTATAAATCGTCTTAATTGTTTTTGAAACCATTGTTATAACATCGAAAACATTTAGCACATATGAGTCACCCCAAAACAGTTGAAAACAGTAAAATAGGGGAATAATGTACTCGCCTGAGAATGCTTAGAGGTCTTGAACAACAACCAAACAAAGCTAGAGGGAGCACGGAATCAGTCGGCAATCTAAAACTATATAAATAAACCGGACTTAAATCGAGAGATCGGATAGGATGAGGCTTGGCAAACCAAATGAGTGTTGGAACTCATATGATATGGTTTAACAAGGCCTACATACTACAATGAAACCTAACCTAATTGCTTTCGACCCATCGCGACCCATTAAGGTAACATATGCTACTTTAACGCGTCGTGCGCGTGAAACGCGTTCGGACCGTCTAACTAGTCCTATGATAAGTGTTATATGCCTAAACATGTTACATAATCAGTTATGTGACAAAAGTTTAGGTTACATATGCTTAATTACCAATTATACATGAAAAGGGTATTCTGGTAATTTACTTAAGGCATATAAACTACCTATCATACAACTACTTAAACGATGTGACCATAGGGTATAACCTCGGAAGGTTATTCCCTATATACTATGGTCACCTAATGTATTTGGTCGGATCCTAATGATCGACCAAATGGGTCGAGTTCGAAGGTATAGGCGATTTATTAGATCGCTTACCCTACGACCCTAGACAACGTGGTAATCAGTAGGCATAGTCCCAAAGGACTATAACCATCGTGATTACAATCACGTTGCGAAGTTCAAACGAACTTCGCATTGACCATTACTGGTCAACGCTGAAAGTCAAACAAAGTTTGACTTTCTGACTCGAAAAGCAGTAAAATAAGGAAAAGAACGAAAGAATACTTACGAAGGGTCCCCGAATGCTAATCCCGATCCAAGAACTCAGGTATGAAACAATGGTTTCAACTTAGAGCTCTCAAAATCAGAATTCTAGTGAGAAATGCAATGGGGGTGGATGGGTATATATAGTTTTCGGGTAACCGTTAGGATCGTTTCATGGAAAACGTGCCATGATCCCATCCGTACAAGTGTCGGAAAGTTGTGGTGGCTTAAATTGGTCCTTATCAGCTGATTAGGCAAGTGGTGAGTGTGTGGTTGTGGTTAAAACAGCTGCAAACAGGCTGTTAATACACTGCATCTGGTCTGCAGGTTGCCTTACGGACCTCAAAGCTGCCAATGTTGAGGTCCGTATGGTAACAACTTTGGCAGATTTACAATTTTGGTCCCTGCAGTGCAATCAGCCCATTTTCGACACGTTTAAGGCCCGTTAACCCCATTTCAAAGCTCTAAAATGAAGTTAAAGTATAGGGAACTTAAAATGTGTTCAAAAATATCTCGGATGTCGGTTCGTTTGGTCGTACGAACGCGATGTTCGCTTAATTACGACGGAATGCGCACAAGCGCGAAAAACGATCCAAATGACGCGACGAATGGATTTTTCTTATGGCGAACACTAAAATATAATATAGTCATGCTTATATAAATTTTTGGATGTCCGGATGTATTCAGAACGTAAGTTATGCGCGAAAATGCAAACTTGTGCACTTTTTGACACTTTTAGTCCCTGAATGACACAAAAGTTTATTTTAGCATACCGAACACCTCAAAGCCTATTTCTAAGCTATGTGAAGGATATTTATGGTATGTTTAACTTATGGTCATGTTCCGGAATGTCTGTTACAGTTCAAATTGGCATACTTTCGCAGTTTGTCAACTTTAGTCCCTGTAAGCGATTAAACTTGATTTCACCACACCAAACCTTCCAAAACTTATATATAAGTTATGTAAAGGTTATTTGAGGTATGTTAAGCCTATGTCACTATTCCGGAGTGTTTGTTGCATTAAACTGGTTATATTTACGCATCGGTGCGCATATAACCTTCCAGAAAGCGATTTAGAGTTTGAAATCGAACATGAATTGATATGTGCAAATGATACACATATTTTTACAAATCCCAAGTATGAAATATAATATTTCATTGGTTTGGTATTTGTTTGATGGCCGTGGAGGCACAGGTGTTACAGTCTCCCCTACTTTAGGAAATTTCGTCCCGAAATTTATTTAGAGGAAACTTGTGAGAGCTTGGAAATATGAAGTTGAAAAGATCGAACAACATTGATTAGGGTTCTGAACTTCTAGTAACCTTTAATAACATCATGATTGCAATGTAAGAGGGATACTTATATACAAGTATATAAAGCGTCATTGGTGCGTCCACCATGCCTCCATTACATCGTTCTCATTTTGTTATTGTTGTCACTATCGGTTCTTTCACATAATAAACCTTACTAGATTTCTGTGCACTAAATTTCATAATTATGTGCGCATCCATAATTAGAGAATCCCTTGCACAGTTCACACAGTCTATTTTATAATGTGTAGGGTAAAACCAAATGAACAATCCTGTGATGAGCGTGACTTAGACCGCCATAGAGTCCTTTAGACTAAATCAATAAATGATTTAAATAGACTATCAAGGAGTCTGTCCAGCTACATCACTAGATGTCGTTTTTTAACCAAATTGTGAATCAATCTTTTTGATTAGACCACTAAAGGGTCTTTAATGAATCATGGAGCAGTACTATATAATCCAAGGGTCTTAACTATTACATAGAAGCCCATTAAGGATTTAAGGTAGTACCTTTTGAATATCCCGCTACGAATCTCTCATATGAAGATATGAAAAGATCCTGCGAGGATTTGGATAACGAATATCCAGAGTATACAAAAACACAAAAATCATAGAGGAGAACACATAAACACATATCATATAACCACAAAATTGTTTAACTAGAAGTTTGTTCTGCTAACAGAGTACATGTATTTAAAGCACACTAGGAATCCATCTCGTGGATTTCATTTGGTACTTTAAACATTATCAAGAATCTAACTATAAAGATAGAAAGATCTTTAAAAGAAAGAATTCGATTTCGATTTTAAGGAACCGAAATGTTCGAATTTAGGTATATGAGGAATCCAATTTAGGACTCTGATTTGAATGATGATCATCCACAAGGATCTAATTGTGAAGATAAAAAGATCCCTTATGGATTTTAGAAGTTGAAGATGTTTTGATACCTTGCACTGGACGTGCTTATGTCAAAACATGAAGTAAAAATGCTTATGAAATTGAGATGCTAGATATGCCAAGGCGACATATGAAGCAGAATTTTGAAGTTTAAGTCAATGTATGAGGAAAATATTTTTGAAAACTATGCATGGGGTTCTTTTAAGAAAAAGGTGTTTAACGTTTTTGAAACCTTATATATAATACTTTTGAAATAAAGTAGGTGTATTAGGTAGATATATTTACAAAAAAATGTTTTTAAAATCATGCGAGATGAATTTTGAAATTATGTATAAGGTTTTTGAAAGACATGAATGATGCTTTTCGAAATCATGCACTTGATCAGAAAATGTATTGTGTTAATATTGTCTTCAGACTATATGAAATATTTTGAAATTAGGAAGGTTGGTTTTGATAACATGGCCAATGTTTTTGAAATAACACAGACAATGCATCTAGAAAAATTGTTTTCAAACTATATGAAATGTTTTGAGATCATGAAGATTGTTTTGAAATACTTGTACTGTGAATGTTGAAAAAATCAAAACGTAATGGGTATGAGATTTGAAAATATCCTTAGTTATCCAACCAAGGATTCAAAAATACAGATGTGCAAAAAGCACGATTACTCATAATTTCACTTTATTTCCTGTACTTCGTTTCTTAGAATGAAACGAGTACTTGGAACTTTCGAGGAAATTATGAGCGATCACTTGAAAGAGAGAATCACAAGAGTAGTTTGTAAGGAACATAGTTCCTTAGTGCAGGTATTATAGGAAAAGTCATACACACATGTAATTATACTCGTATATCAGGATTTGTGAACAACAATTTATTTATAAACAAATCAGATTGTTTCACATTACAAGAAAACGAAAGAAACAAAAGCATGAGATAGCAACATCTTCTACTCAGCCAACTGCTCACCCGTGGGTTGGATTCGCATTAGAAATCTTTGGGCAATTTCTTCGAAAATGGCCCATCTCGCCACAGTTGTAGCAAGTACCACATGGAAAACGAGCTTGAGTTAGGTTGACTTGAACAGCAGTAGAATCTGCAACAGTTTTATTCCGGATCGCAAAATGGCATGTTCTGACCAAATGTCCCCATCGTCCACAGTGGGCACATTTGAAACATGGCGTTTGGACTGGGTGATGGCCATTGCATTGATTGCACAAGGGAGCAGTTCCCAAGTACGGCTTCTTGGCTGGTGGCGCTGCCACCTTGCTAGGTTTTGATTGATTTGGTGCAACGGTTACCGGATCCTTTGGAGCCTTACGCTTCCTTGACCTTTTCGAAGGCTTGGCTTCTACTTCTTTCGATGCTTCTCGAGTGGCTTCATTGTTGAGACGAGACATGGCAATGCCTAAATCCACAGTCCTCTGAATCACTTCACCAATTTGCTGGACAAATTTGGCTGTTCGCTCGGGCATTTGACCAGTGCCAAGAGGAATAGACATTCTAGAAGAAAATGAAAGACAGAGGAAGAAACGAGTGAAAGGTTATTGAATAATCAATACAGAATGGTAACGAATGAAAATTGTGATCATTTGTTTGTTACCTAAGGCAAACAAATGAGATGGTGACAAATCAAAGTAAATGGGTCAAAAATAATGTATCGCGAAGACATGCTCGCCTATAAGTGAACACTCATCCCAAGAATTCCCAGGTAAGCACAACTGGTCTCGCGTCTGATAAGATGTATACGAAGTGCTTGCCTAGACAGAAAACCCAGAATACAGGCATTCACCCTTCCAGTTTGCACGTGTTCACATTATTTAAAACCCAAAACCTTGACGAAGTTTTGAAAACTCAAAGAGGTTCAAAACCATATAACAGAGGGTTCAAAACCTTAAAATAGAGGGTTCAAAACCTAGAAATCAATCATCCTAGAACAGATGATTAGTTTTCAAAGCGGTTTTGAAATTTATGTTCTTGTTGTGGTCGTCGCCTAAGGATAGGTGACGGTATTGTTTTATGACTAAACGCAAGTAAACTCGCGTTAGGGTCCTAAGAAAGTTATAGACTAGGTCAAAGCATTACTAATAACCTAATTCCCTATAACCATTGGCTCTGATACCATCTTTTCTGTCACACCCCGACCGCGTAAAACAACAAATCGCGGCGGAAACATCGGGGCGTGTTGCAACAGAATTAATGTTTCATAACCATGGATATCAAAAGTGTTTCGTTTTATTAAACATTGAGTAATTACATCGTCTGGAAATCTAATAACACTATTTAAACATAGTCTATCATTGTTATTGAGTCACTAAGGCCTTGTCCAGTCCTATGTGAGCATGCATCTTATCAATCGATATCATCCAACATACCTGAAACATATGTGAAAACGAGGTCAGCAAAGAAATGCTGGCGAGTACATAGGTTTTGTAGGAGTGTCGAAATCATGGCTAGTTTAGACGTTGCAATACTTTATTTAAAAACCTTGTTTTGAAAAGAGTACAATATTGCAACTTAATTAACCAACTCAAATCAAGCGAGTTATAATTTTTAAACCTCGTAGCCATGACTCTTAACCCAAAAACATTTGTTTTAGTAAATTATTTGAAAAACAATAAATGAGTTCAGATGATATGTATAATAAGAAAATAATGCATGATTAAATGAATAACCATGTAAAATGAGTTTGTATAAGATAAGTTGTGTGTAAATAAATGTCTTGTGAAAAGTATGTTACTTGTATAAAATGTTCTATGTCTCGAGCTGAAATGATTCAAATAACGCTACAATATGTAATACCATACAAACACTTATATATAGGAAGTACCAACGGCGTATCCACCATGCTTGTATCATATTCCACACGCATTGTTACTTAATCACTTAATCCAAACCAAACCACCCAAGTAATGTTCATGCCCAATGTAAATCATGTACAAATGTTTACCCAATCGTTAAAACATCGTGTGAAACCCAATCGTTATCCAATCGTTAAAACATCGTGTGAAACCCAATCGTTACCCAATCGTTAAAACATCGTGTGAAAACCAATCGTAAATCGTTTAATTCGTTTTAGGTCGTGAAACTACTTATAAGGTCGTCTCGCTAACAACATTCAAACCTTCGTGACTCTCGTCGCTTCTCGTTTTCGTCGCTTCTCGTTTTCGTATTAACAAACCTCCATAGGGTAAGTTAACAATTACAGATTCAGTCGCTACCTACCATACCCACACATAACCACGGGTGTAGTAAATAACGGGATTTGTCAGATCCTATGGTACCATAACCTAATACTGGTCGGCTTGATCATTGCTAATGAATGTCATTTGTTATGTAAACACAACCAACAAGTTTGTTCACTTTATTGAAATCGTTATTAGTTTTGTATAAATCGTCTTAATTGTTTTTGAAACCATTGTTATAACATCGAAAACATTTAGCACATATGAGTCACCCCAAAACAGTTGAAAACAGTAAAATAGGGGAAGAATGTACTCGCCTGAGAATGCTTAGAGGTCTTGAACAAGAACCAAACAAAGCTAGAGGGAGCACGGAATCAGTCGGCAATCTAAAACTATATAAATAAACCGGACTTAAATCGAGAGATCGGATAGGATGAGGCTTGGCAAACCAAATGAGTGTTGGAACTCATATGATATGGTTTAACAAGGCCTACATACTACAATGAAACCTAACCTAATTGCTTTCGACCCATCGCGACCCATTAAGGTAACATATGCTACTTTAACGCGTCGTGCGCGTGAAACGCGTTCGGACCGTCTAACTAGTCCTATGATAAGTGTTATATGCCTAAACATGTTACATAATCAGTTATGTGACAAAAGTTTAGGTTACATATGCTTAATTACCAATTATACATGAAAAGGGTATTCTGGTAATTTACTTAAGGCATATAAACTACCTATCATACAACTACTTAAACGATGTGACCATAGGGTATAACCTCGGAAGGTTATTCCCTATATACTATGGTCACCTAATGTATTTGGTCGGATCCTAATGATCGACCAAATGGGTCGAGTTCGAAGGTATAGGCGATTTATTAGATCGCTTACCCTACGACCCTAGACAACGTGGTAATCAGTAGGCATAGTCCCAAAGGACTATAACCATCGTGATTACAATCACGTTGCGAAGTTCAAATGAACTTCGCATTGACCATTACTGGTCAACGCTGAAAGTCAAACAAAGTTTGACTTTCTGACTCGAAAAGCAGTAAAATAAGGAAAAGAACGAAAGAATACTTACGAAGGGTCCCCGAATGCTAATCCCGATCCAAGAACTCAGGTATGAAACAATGGTTTCAACTTAGAGCTCTCAAAATCAGAATTCTAGTGAGAAATGCAATGGGGGTGGATGGGTATATATAGTTTTCGGGTAACCGTTAGGATCGTTTCATGGAAAACGTGCCATGATCCCATCCGTACAAGTGTCGGAAAGTTGTGGTGGCTTAAATTGGTCCTTATCAGCTGATTAGGCAAGTGGTGAGTGTGTGGTTGTGGTTAAAACAGCTGCAAACAGGCTGTTAATACACTGCATCTGGTCTGCAGGTTGCCTTACGGACCTCAAAGCTGCCAATGTTGAGGTCCGTATGGTAACAACTTTGGCAGATTTATAATTTTGGTCCCTGCAGTGCAATCAGCCCATTTTCGACACGTTTAAGGCCCGTTAACCCCATTTCAAAGCTCTAAAATGAAGTTAAAGTATAGGGAACTTAAAATGTGTTCAAAAATATCTCGGATGTCGGTTCGTTTGGTCGTACGAACGCGATGTTCGCTTAATTACGACGGAATGCGCACAAGCGCGAAAAACGATCCAAATGACGCGACGAATGGATTTTTCTTATGGCGAACACTAAAATATAATATAGTCATGCTTATATAAATTTTTGGATGTCCGGATGTATTCAGAACGTAAGTTATGCGCGAAAATGCAAACTTGTGCACTTTTTGACACTTTTAGTCCCTGAATGACACAAAAGTTTATTTTAGCATACCGAACACCTCAAAGCCTATTTCTAAGCTATGTGAAGGATATTTATGGTATGTTTAACTCATGGTCATGTTCCGGAATGTCTGTTACAGTTCAAATTGGCATACTTTCGCAGTTTGTCAACTTTAGTCCCTGTAAGCGATTAAACTTGATTTCACCACACCAAACCTTCCAAAACTTATATATAAGTTATGTAAAGGTTATTTGAGGTATGTTAAGCCTATGTCACTATTCCGGAGTGTTTGTTGCATTAAACTGGTTATATTTACGCATCGGTGCGCATATAACCTTCCAGAAAGCGATTTAGAGTTTGAAATCGAACATGAATTGATATGTGCAAATGATACACATATTTTTACAAATCCCAAGTATGAAATATAATATTTCATTGGTTTGGTATTTGTTTGATGGCCGTGGAGGCACAGGTGTTACAGTCTCCCCTACTTTAGGAAATTTCGTCCCGAAATTTATTTAGAGGAAACTTGTGAGAGCTTGGAAATATGAAGTTGAAAAGATCGAACAACATTGATTAGGGTTCTGAACTTCTAGTAACCTTTAATAACATCATGATTGCAATGTAAGAGGGATACTTATATACAAGTATATAAAGCGTCATTGGTGCGTCCACCATGCCTCCATTACATCGTTCTCATTTTGTTATTGTTGTCACTATCGGTTCTTTCACATAATAAACCTTACTAGATTTCTGTGCACTAAATTTCATAATTATGTGCGCATCCATAATTAGAGAATCCCTTGCACAGTTCACACAGTCTATTTTATAATGTGTAGGGTAAAACCAAATGAACAATCCTGTGATGAGCGTGACTTAGACCGCCATAGAGTCCTTTAGACTAAATCAATAAATGATTTAAATAGACTATCAAGGAGTCTGTCCAGCTACATCACTAGATGTCGTTTTTTAACCAAATTGTGAATCAATCTTTTTGATTAGACCACTAAAGGGTCTTTAATGAATCATGGAGCAGTACTATATAATCCAAGGGTCTTAACTATTACATAGAAGCCCATTAAGGATTTAAGGTAGTACCTTTTGAATATCCCGCTACGAATCTCTCATATGAAGATATGAAAAGATCCTGCGAGGATTTGGATAACGAATATCCAGAGTATACAAAAACACAAAAATCATAGAGGAGAACACATAAACACATATCATATAACCACAAAATTGTTTAACTAGAAGTTTGTTCTGCTAACAGAGTACATGTATTTAAAGCACACTAGGAATCCATCTCGTGGATTTCATTTGGTACTTTAAACATTATCAAGAATCTAACTATAAAGATAGAAAGATCTTTAAAAGAAAGAATTCGATTTCGATTTTAAGGAACCGAAATGTTCGAATTTAGGTATATGAGGAATCCAATTTAGGACTCTGATTTGAATGATGATCATCCACAAGGATCTAATTGTGAAGATAAAAAGATCCCTTATGGATTTTAGAAGTTGAAGATGTTTTGATACCTTGCACTGGACGTGCTTATGTCAAAACATGAAGTAAAAATGCTTATGAAATTGAGATGCTAGATATGCCAAGGCGACATATGAAGCAGAATTTTGAAGTTTAAGTCAATGTATGAGGAAAATATTTTTGAAAACTATGCATGGGGTTCTTTTAAGAAAAAGGTGTTTAACGTTTTTGAAACCTTATATATAATACTTTTGAAATAAAGTAGGTGTATTAGGTAGATATATTTACAAAAAAATGTTTTTAAAATCATGCGAGATGAATTTTGAAATTATGTATAAGGTTTTTGAAAGACATGAATGATGCTTTTCGAAATCATGCACTTGATCAGAAAATGTATTGTGTTAATATTGTCTTCAGACTATATGAAATATTTTGAAATTAGGAAGGTTGGTTTTGATAACATGGCCAATGTTTTTGAAATAACACAGACAATGCATCTAGAAAAATTGTTTTCAAACTATATGAAATGTTTTGAGATCATGAAGATTGTTTTGAAATACTTGTACTGTGAATGTTGAAAAAATCAAAACGTAATGGGTATGAGATTTGAAAATATCCTTAGTTATCCAACCAAGTATTTGTTTGATGGCCGTGGAGGCACAGGTGTTACAACTACAATCGCAGCTCTGATACCAATCTGTCACACCCCTTTCTGCGGCGGAAGCACGAGGTGTGATCATGAAAGGTTCTCATTGCATACGAAGAGTAAACATACTACATGCTCAAGAAAATAACTTCAAATACCATAATTTGAAAACATAAGTTTAGCGTTTACATCGCTAAGTCGCATAAAGCATTGTCTTAAAAGTTTACAACTTTATTTAAAGTTAAACACAAGCGACATCCACGAGCATGAGTAAGACCACGCGCACATCCATCCTAGTTACCTGAAATACATGTGAGTTTTGGAAAAACGTCAACATAAAGTTGGTGTGAATTCATGCAGTTTTAGTTTTTCACGTTTGTATACTTTGTATGAAAACATAGTTTACGTCATGTAAAAATCAAGTTTTCATATATAAATCCAGTTTCATGTGTACACCACGTACACATGTATAATTCAATTTCTTCTTGAGTACCCCACGTACTCAAGTATAATTCTCATTTTCTTGAGTACCCCACGTACTTCAAGTATAATTCAATCTTTTCTTGAGTACCCCACGTACTCAAGTATTCATCAATGTTTAGTATGGTATGAATTTCATGTATTTAAAATATTCCTGTAAATATCAGGATTGTTAATGGGTTGCAAGGCCATTAACATGTGGCACGACATAGGAAGTCACCAAACCTAAGGCATTTAATTGGTATATTCTGAGACACAAAAGCACTCCTCGGTTCTCGCCCCGACCGGGAGTGTGGCTGCCAGGCACCCGTTAGATCTAACCTTTTGTTCTGCGGTCTAAGTATGTACACGATTAATGGTGCTTCTGTACCCTATTCGTGACACTATTTTGTCATAACGCATCCTACTTGGTTCTCGTTCTCACCAAGCGCGTTTCTTGTTATCATTTCTCATAGCGCCTCAAACTTGGTTCTCGTTCTCACCAAGTGCGCTTCTCATATTCTTATATTTCGTCACACTTGGTTCTCGTTCTCACCAAGTGTACTTCTTGTATTCTTATATTTCGTCACACTTGGTTCTCGTTCTCACCAAGTGTACTTCTTGTATTTATATCATACCAATTATAAATTTTTGTACATTTGTACATGTATTTCACCCCCGAAGTTATAAAAACTGAAAACAGTTAAAGAGAAAAGGGGGAGCATGAACTCACAACTTTGCGTTCCTAGCGTCGTAAACTCCACCGGATTTGCTTAATTAACGTCGTAACCTATACGCGTTTTCTTAACGTTAGTCACTAGACTTGCGTCGCACAAGTACAGTCACTCTCTTTTGTATATATTCTTGTGTTAAAAATGTTCTACATTTTTAACTACGTGTTTTACTTATATTATTTTCTCCAAAAATAAATATAAGTCTTTTGTGTTTTGCACTTTGCACCCGAATTATGTATCTTGTATTTTGTATGTGCATTTTCATGTTTATACTCTTCATGAGCATTTAGTGTATTTTTAAGTCTTAATACACTAGCACGTATAACACATACTATATACACTTAGCACAAAAATTGGTGATAAAATAATATATATTTTTCTCTCAAAATATACATACTTATATCCACTTTTATTCTTGAAGAAATCATCATTTCTTATCACCAAAAATTAGGGAAACCTTGGTAATACTTTTAAGCACATTTTTAGGGAATAAGTTTCTCAAAAACTTATATTTTTCTAAGTGTCAAAATTTATAAAAATTTTGACAGAGTTTCCCCTAAAAATGGAGGTTTCCCACGTTTTCAAAACGTGTGTTTATTTTCTTTTAAATCATCATCAATCATCAACAACAATTATCAACAATAATCGTCAACAATAATCACTAATTTCATGAACTTGAATATTTACAAAAATGTGTAGTAACTTACTAGCACATTTAGTAAGTCTTGTTATCTTTAAAAATAAGTTTAATTTCTTAAAAACTTTATTTTTAAAGAATATGAAGTTTTACAACTTCTAGTCGGTTTTTACGAAAACTATTTCTTCGTTAAAACTTTTGTTACACAAGTATCCATACACTTGTTTGTCCACAAAAACCACTTTTGTTTGTGTAAGATCCGGTTTAGAACATGTGATTTCTTGGACACTTGGTCCTTTGAAAATACCGCTTGTAGATACGTAGATCTACTAGTTTTAAACACTTTTGTACAAGTTAAAACATTTTTACACAAGTTCATGGTTTATGTGTGGTAGGGTTTCACCTTTTAACCCTTATTACTTCTAAAATAGCTTTATGTTAAGATCCATGATCTTACCAAACCGGGTTAAACGATGATCCGCGCTACCACATCATAGATCGGGTCTAGATAACCATATATTTCAAATACTACAACTTTTACACAACTTATGTGCTATTAACCACCATTTTTCATGCTTTTAGTAGACTTTTGTGCATCTTTTCGCATTTTAACGAGATTTAACCAACACAAATCCTTTTAACCACTTTAGATAAGTTCAAATATGAGTTTTAAGTGTTATACCTCTAGCTCAAGGCTAGGGAAGATTCTAGACGAAAAACGGGTGGATAAAAGCAAAGTGGAGAGGTCCTTCGCGTTCCGTTTGCTCCAAGGCTCCTAATACGTGACCCTTAACACTTGCAAGTGATTGGAATGGCTTGAAGCAAAATCGAAAATGATGTGTGATATAGGGGATGCTTGGCCGTGAGCTTTCTAGAGAGAGGGAGGGAGTTTGGTTGTTGAGTTTGTGTGTGAAAGAACTCATATGTCTAAGTTGGATCTTATAGACAAATTTTTGTGTTATTAACCAATGGAAAATATGCCACTTAGATATTAGACCAAGTGATTAAAATAATCAAAAGTAATCTAAGGGTGTCCCCCTTAGTTTGGGGCCGGTTAGAGAAAAAGGGGTGGGTCTAGTTCGGTTCCAAGTATTAGTTAGGTTAAACTAAGTTAAGTTAAGTGTTTAACCCCGTTACTAATGTATAGCGTGTTTTAGCGGGTGTTAGGGTAACCAGGGACCCTAACTAGCTCAGAAAAAGATTCATAATGAAAATAATAATATTTTCATGTTCCGGGTATAGTCCGGTTGTTCGGTTACATACCGATTCGTTAAAGCGCTAAATTACACTTTTTAGTGTCGTTTAAGTACCTTTCTTGTACTCTTTCAATTCCCAACACTTAGGGAAATATTCTGGATAATAAAACGACATTTCTGCATAATATTTATATGTCTAAATGCTGAATTGAGCTGAATTTATTAAAATTCTGCACTTAGAGTGCGTTTCGGGTGCTTTTTAGTGCTTATTTTTGCTTTCGCAATGTCTATAAATTAAACCCTTACATATACTCTAGGGTTTTAATGTATTTTTGTTGTCGGACCTACAGTTCTAACGTCTGACTGCTTTCTGCAGTTCAGTCGACACAGTGTGTCTTACCGGTGAGTTTACTATTATTCTGACGCAACGCTCTCGTTTATGCATAAAGCAATATTTTGTAGTATACAACATGCATGAATTCACTTGTTTAATCACGTGTTCAGACATTGCTGACACTTAAACTCATAATTGCAGTCATTAAGCAATAATCAATGTGTACGGAAATTACCGGTTTGTGCCAGTTGTCACACTGACTTGGGGGGCTGATGACGGGGGTAGCTCAAACCTTAATAAACTGATTAGAGACACAACAGCTTAAAAGGTTAAAAGGTTCGGAAATGGTCCAACGGTCATGAACAGTAAAAAGGACAAGCACAATGTCTGGTCACATCAACACTTAACGTGTGAAACCTTCTGCCCAGCCGCAACCAGAACATGTTGGAGAGCACACCCTTTTGTCCGCACGTCCAAACTCTTCAACCCCCAAAATGGGCAAACCCCTCACTGCAAGCACAGATTCACTAGTCACGGGTTTCTCCTTTGAGAAACACCTTCCCCTATAAAATGCAGGCCATTCCACCATGCCATTCACTCCAGGATCAGCAGATGTCACTCTAACTCTCTGATTCTCCTTCTCCTTCTTAAGAACTAGCTTCATGCTTGATTCTCTTCTTCACACTAAATAATTCATCTTCACTAACGATCGCTTTCTGGGCTGATTTCTAATCAGCTCAAGATCTAAGGAAGATAAAAATAATACTAGTGAATCTCTCTCCACGTCTTGCAAACGTGGGGGGACCCCACGACCTGCGTTAGGCTAATCGAACCCCTGAACCCTTTTACCCCAGAGATATCGCTACAGGCCTTGGTCTATTATTTGTTGCATCAACAGTTAGCCAATGTGGTTGTTGTTCAAAAGAAAAACGGAAAGTGGAGGGTATGTGTCGATTTCACTGATTTAAGCAAGGCATGTCCCAAGGATCCTTTCCCATTACCCCACATTGACTCCATGGTGGATGCTACCGCGGGTCATGAGTTGTTGACTTTTATGGATGCTTCATCTGGATTCCAACAAATTCAGATGGAACCATCTGATCAGGAGGATACGGCCTTTATGACCCCAACTGGTATATATTGTTATATTGCTATGCCATTTGGACTAAGAAATGCAAGTGCTACTTATCAAAGGCTAGTCAATATGATGTTCAAGGAACAAATTGGACACACTATGGAAGTCTATATAGATGACATGGTGGTCAAGTCTAAGAAAGCTGAGGATCACCTTAGAGACTTGGAGGAAGCATTCGATATCCTTGATAAATTTAATATGAAACTAAATCCTTCCAAGTGTCACTTTGGTGTTAAAGCAAGTAAATTCCTAGGCTATATGGTGATAAAAAGAGGCATTGAAGCAAGTCCAGAGCAAATTAAGGCTATTGTGAATATCAAATCTCCTGCCAATGCCAAGGATGTGCAAAGGTTAACAGGGAGGATAGCGGCCTTGAACAGGTTCATATCCAAGTCATTAGAAAAGTGCAAGGAATTCTATGACATTTTGAGAAAGAACAAGAAATTTGAGTGGACTGAAAAGCATGAAAATGCTATCAAAGCTCTTAAGGATTACCTATCCTCAGCTCCTGCCTTGATGAAACCAGAAAAAGGGGATATGTTATCCTAATATCTGGCGGTATCCTCTAAAGCAGTAAGTGCGGTCCTTGTTAAGGATCTTGAAGGTACACAACATCCTGTCTATTATGTAAGTTAGAGTTTGCTTGATGCTGAATCCAGGTATTCACATTTAGAAAAACTTATCCTTGCATTAATTATGGCATCTACTAAATTAAGACATTATTTTGAAACTCATGCCATTATTGTCAAGACTAATTTTCCAATTAAGAATGTTCTCAGGAAACCTGAAATGTCAGGAAGGATAGCTAAATGGGCAGTGAAGCTTAGTGCTTATGTTATAAGATATGAACCTAGGACTGCCATCAAATCCCAAGCCTTAGCTGACTTTGTGGCAGATTTCAGTAGTGACTTGCAAAGGGAAGCCGAGTTAGAAGTTCAACAGCTTGAAGAAACTAAGGATCCTTGGATACTCTTCACTGATGGAGCTTCTAATGTCAAAGGAACAGGACTTGGAATCCTACTAAAATCGCCAAAGGGGGACATAATACCCCACTCCATAGCTTGTGAGTTTCAAACTACTAATAATGAGGCTGAATATGAGGCCTTGATAGCTGTTTTGCAAATTGCCAAGCATATGAGGATCAGGTATCTTGAGGTACATGTAGATTCATTGTTAATTACAAATCACTTTAATGGATCCTATGCTGTTAAAGGTGAAAAGCTAATCAAATATTTAGAGATAGTCAAGGAATTGGCACTCTCTTTTGTTTCTTTTAGTTTAACACAGGTACCAAGGGAAGAGAATGCAGAAGCTGATGCATTGGCCAATCTAAGATCATCCTTGAAGATTCCAGAGGATATCAGGATCCCTATTATCCATATCCTAACCCCCGCTATTGAGGATCATGTAGCCATGGAGATAAGAGAGGATTCTGCAATCATCCCTAGTGATGTACACAATCTCATTCAGGATCATGGATCCTCCCAATCAAAAGATATATCCAATATGGAGAGATTCCTACAGGAGAAAACCCCAGGGCTTTCAAAATTAAGGTATCTCAGTTTACAATATTGAATAACATGTTGTATAAACGATCTCTTGCAGGACCATATCTAAGATGCATTGAGGATCCTGAAATCCAAGAAGTCCTAAAGGATTTTCATGAAGGAGATTATGGAAACCACACTGGGGGCAGGGCATTATTCTCAAGGATCCTGAGGACAGGATACTATTGGCCTACTATGAAGAAGGATGTTGTGGATTATGCCAGAAAGTGTGATCCTTGTCAGAGACATAGTAATATCCTTCACCAACCAGGAGAGGTCTTACATCCTATATCCTCTTCTTGGCCATTTATGAGATGGGGAATGGATATAGTTTGTAAACTTCCTAAGGCACCTGGTGGAAAAGTATTCATGCTTGCTATGACTGATTACTTCTCCAAATGGATAGAGGCTGAAGCCTTTGCTTAAGTCAGAGAAAAGGAAGTGATATCCTTTATTAAAATAAATATTATCACTAGATTCGGTATTCCTTCTGAAATTTTTTGTGATAACGGATCCCAATTTATTGGGAGTAGAACTACTAACTTTTGTGACAGCTGGGGGATTAAGATGATAACATAAACACCAGTCCACCCACAAGCTAATGGTCAGGCAGAATCATCCAACAAGATCAGCATTAACAATTTGAAGAAGAAGCTTGGATCCAAGAAAGGAAAGTGGGCAGAAGAACTACCTTATGTATTATGGGCTGATAGGATAACTCCCAAGAATGCTACTACTCAAACTCCATTTTCTTTGGTATTTGGAGCAGAATCAGTGATCCCTACAGAAATGGTGGTTCCTACAGCAAGAACAAACATCCGTGATCCTGAAGAGAATGCTGAAGACTTGGTTCAAGATTTGGATACTATAGAAGAACTCAGGGATTTGGCAAGGATAAGGATAGCTAGTTATCAACAAAGGATGGCTGGAGCCTATAATAAGAATGTCAGGATCAGGAAGTTCCAAGTTGGTGATATGGTATTAAGGAAAGCATTTCAGAATACCACAAATCCCGCTGATGGAAATTTGGCACCAAAGTGGGAAGGCCCCTACCTGATTGAAGCTGAGGCTGGAAAGGGGGCATATCGATTGCTAACAATGGAAGGTGATTTGCTACCAAGAGCTTGGAATGCTATCCACCTGAAGAAATACTTCATGTGACAAGGATTTGTGATCCTTAGCAATATTCATAATCCACATCCTTGAAGGATCCTTAGAGGATGGAGGATCCTCATTTTGGTAATGATCTATTCTCAAACTATTTCATTCTTTAATTATGCTGTATACAAGGAAAAGGATCCTGGATCCTTTATCCTCCTTTCACTTGATTCTGAGTTTTGTAGAAGGTTCATGTATCCTTAACGAAGGATTGAGTATCCACAGAAATCTCCAGTTATTTGGGCTCGACCCCAGTTATTTGGGCTTGACCCCAGTTATTTGGGCTTGACCCTAGTTTTTTGGGCCTGTCCCCAGAATCGCCAGCAGCGCACGATGATCCTGGTACAGTTCAAGTGGGCAGGATAATGAAGCAAAGTTGGTGATCCTTACATCGGCAAAGTATTCCTAAAACTGGTGACGGATCAGGGGCAGACCTTCAAGATTGTCAGCTTTAGTGGCCTTCCTCTTCTTTCCCCCCCTTGGAGATGACAGGCTTGGGGACTAGAGCACTTGGGCTAGCAGCAGTTTTCTTCTTCCTAGACCGGGGAGCCACAGTGCTGAGATCACTAACACTAAAGCGGGAGGCTGACCTTGAGGATTTTCCAGCTCCTACCAATACAAAACAACATATAAGTATTCTTGTTTTATTTACATTTAAACATATAATTATATACAAACTCGGATACTTACTTGACATTGTGACTGAGCCTGAGGATACTTCTTGAGAATCCTTGGTGTTTGCTTGAAATGATCTTACTGCAGGATCAAGATTCCGGAAAGCAGCAATCCTCTCTTTGGCTGCAGGTGATGAAATGATATGAGAAATTGATATAGCTACACAAAAGATACAAAAAGGGGTTAGTGATCCTCAACAGAAACAGGGTATCCTATGATCATTCTATAAGGATCCTCTATCTTACCATAGGTGGCCCACTCTCTTGGTAGATCCTTCCCATCCGGGATGGAATCCCTCCTAACGAAGAAAAAACGCTTCTTCCAATTGGTGTCATTTTTGGTGATCTTGAGGATTGGGTGTGCTTCACCGGGCTTATGTTTGAATAAGAAGCGGTGTGAACCATGGCTTATAAGGTTATATAGTTCAGCCAATTCCGACATTCCCAACTCTATATTCTCCTGCTCAATGATTCTCTCAAGGGTATATAAAACCCTCCACATCATTGGCATGGCCTGGACGTAGGATATGCCGGTAAGGGAGAAGAAAGACTGGGTAAAAGCAGGGAAAGGATAGGAGTATCCTATCAGAAATTGGGTGGCCAGAAAAGCAACCCAAGTTGCAGAAACGAAGTCACTCAAGGCGGTAGGGTCGAAAGGTTTAAAGACAGCGTTCGCCGAAGAGCAATGACGAATCCTGTCGATCTCAGGATCAGTAAAGCAGCAACGTTCCTTCGGAGAATCTTTGATGATCCCTTGGCTTTTCAAAGGACTATCTTTCTGGTGATCCTTGGCAGGGGATGATCTTAACTTCATCGTGATTCAAAGGTTTCGAAGAACAACAGAGTAAGAAGGTGAAGAGAGAAAGGAGAGAGAGAAGTACCTGATTGATCTTCGAATGAGGATTTAAAGGGAGTATTGCTCGAATTTAAATGCACATTAGTCCTTATCTCTAACCTATATATAATGATAATTCTGCAGGGATGTCGCTTCAATGACGTATAATTTGCAACGGCTAGTTAGATTGTAACGGCTATATATCCGTTAGTTAGTTGCAGATAAGATCAAAAAATATAACTCGCTAATTTACACTTTACTCCTTATATTTTGGGGGCAATTGTTAGGGGAGGATTTTCCAATCCTAAGGATCACGGATCCTCAAGTACTGCCAGGATCATGAATTTTGTTTGAATTAAGGATCCTCAGTAGGTGTTGCAGGATCAGGATTCAGGATCCTTATTGTTATCCTTATACTAACGATTGTCTTCATTATGCGTGAGCTTGTTTTGCAGGAGTATGTGCATGGACTTGCTCTTGCCGATATTCGTGGAGCATATTCCCTCAATATTCCGCACGTGCTTGGCCCTTGTGAACGTTATGGAGATCGTGGGAAGCTAGCATGATTAGTGGATAGTTAGTTAGCTTAGTTATTTCTAATTTTAAATAGGGGATAACAAGCTTGAGTGAGAACACTTAGCCAATTTAGCAAAAACACACACTCTCAAGCAGCTCTCGACAGTTTACTTGGCGATTACATACACTTTAACACTTTCGCACACTAGTGATCCTTGTAACAAGCTTGTTTTCATCCCGAGTTGTAACATTTTTCTGATTAATCTTAGTTGGTGATCGGTAGTTTCCATCACCCGAGGTTTTTTATGCCGGAGATCAACTCTTGATCAAGGGCTTTTTCCTCATATAAATCCTTGTGTCACCTCTTTATTTAATTTGCAAGTTATTCATACGATTGTTCATATATTCAAGCATCGCACCTCACAACAAAAGATTTGGTTACATTATCCTTGCTTGATTTTTGACCAAAACAACAGGCTTGAATGACCTGTCAATACCGAGCTTATGTGTTATAATATCCTTGGAAATACCTGTCATATCCTCGTGTTTCCACGCGAATGTTGACATCCTGCATTTCAAAAAGTTAGTCAATTGATCTTCAATATCCTTAGGGATATTGGTTCCCATGAGCACCGAGATATCCGGATTATCCTGATCCAGGATAATTTTCTTCACATCCTGCTTTGAAGCCTCCATGATATCCTGGCCTCGCATCTTTAATTGCTATGCTGCCCTAGGCTTTGTTGAGGATTTCATCGAAGAAGAATAACACTCCTTCGCTTCTTGTTGGTTGCTTTCCACCTTGACTACTCCCCAAGGGGTAGGGATCTTGATACACTGATGATAAGTTGATGGCACAACTTTCATATCATGGATCCAAGGCCTACCTAATATAATATTATAGCAGGATAAGGAGTCCATGACACAAAAGCGCTACATTGAGTTGACCCCTTCAACATACACGGGTAACTTTCTCTCTCCTACGGTATTCCTAGCTTCTCCACTGAAACCAACGAGCACAGTGGACTTCGAAGTAATATCCATCGGGGATACATTCATCCTCTTCAACGTTTCCAGCTGAATTATGTTGACTGAGCTGCCATTATCCACTAATATCCTGCGCACAAAATGGTTAGCAACATATAACGTTATTACTAAAGCATCATGATGAGGATCCTGGACAGTATTCCTGTCATCATTATCGAATGTGATCACTTTGTTAGTCGTGAGGGTTGACATCCTGGTTGGCTTATCTCCCCTCTCTCCTTTGGCTTCCTTCGTGTGACATCTATGCTTGTAATCATTGTAAACAGTTCAGTTATCAATGAAATAAATTTAATTGATCCCAATGTTTGTTTATTTATGTTTTACATTTTTCATGTTTTGACTTTTATTCAATTTCAAACTCTGTATCGCTTTCTGGAGAATTATACGCAAACTGGTGCGTAAACGTAATAAGTTTAACGCGAAAAATACTCCGTAACATCAATTTATGCTTAACATACCTTAAATAACCTTTACATAACTTAGAAATAAGTTTTGAAGG
This sequence comes from Helianthus tuberosus, assembly GCA_030545235.1. Lineage (NCBI taxonomy): Eukaryota > Viridiplantae > Streptophyta > Magnoliopsida > Asterales > Asteraceae > Helianthus > Helianthus tuberosus. The sequence continues at coordinate 155,316,678 of CM060393.1, forward strand.
CATTGGTATGGCAAAAATCAAGTTAATTCGCTTACAGGGACTAAAATTGACAAACTGCGAAAGTATGCCAATTTGAACTGTAACGAACATTCCGGAACATGACCATAAGTTAAACACACCCTAAATATCCTTTACATAGCTTAGAAATGGGCTTTGAGGGGTTCGGTGTGCTAAAAATAAACTTTTGGGTCATTCAGGGACTAAAAGCGTCAAAAAGTGCACAAGTTTGCATTTTCGCGCATAACTTATGTTCTGACTACATCCGGACATCCAAAAATTTATGTAATCATTAAAATATTATGTTTTAGTGATTGGGTTGTCAAAAATCCATTCGTCGCGCAATTTGGATCGTACACGCGTCCGTTACGACTTCCGTCGTTATTAACCGAACAACGCAACCGTACGGCCAAACGAACCGACATCCGGCATATTTTTTAGCACATTTTAAGTTCCCTATACTTTAACTTCATTTTAGAGCTTTGAAATGGGGTTAACATGCCTTAAACGTGTAGGAAATGACTTAAATACATGACAGGGACTAAATCTGTAATTCTGCCAAAGTTGTACCTTGCGCACCTCAACACTGTCAGTGTTGAGGTCCGTAAGCAAGTCACCAGCACAGCAGAATGTTGCAAACAACCTGTTTTCAGCTGTTATGCACTCCTTTCTCACTTGCAAATGGTTTCTAGCAATCCTATGGGCTCCCATGGGTTTTTAATTCAGTGGGTATGTGTTGTACGGCTGAGATTTAACGCTTGGGAAACAAGAAATGATCTTAACGGCTCTACATTTCCTATAAATACCCCCCCATGTCTTGCTCATTTCCCTCACATTTGAATCTGATTCAAAACTCTCTAAGTGGAAGTTTTATAAGCTTCCTACCAGAGAGTGAATCGGGTCAAATACTTGCGGGGACCTTCTGTAAGTATCCTTTCGCGTTTATCGTTCGTTTTAGCGTTAAAGTCAAACCGTGTTTGACTTTCTGCATTGACCAGTTTATGGTCAACGCGAAGTTCATTTGAACTTCATAACGTGAGCGTAATCACGATGGTTATAGTCCCTAGTGACTATACCTACTGATTACCACGTTATCTAGGCTCAGTGACGAGTCGTAGTTTCGGGCAAAATGCGTGTTCTCGCGTATTTTGTAACCAAACTACTTGTGGGTATCAAAACCGTTTGTTTTGATACCAAACCTTTTTTTTAAAACCTTGTTAAACATGTTTTAACATGTTTAGCTCGTCACTTTTAGTTTTGTGCTTGTCTAGGGTCGTAAAGGTAAGCGATCTAATCAATCGCTTATACTTTCGAACCCGACCCATTTGGTCGATCATTAGGATCCGACCAAATATTTTAGGTGACCATAGTAGTATAGGGAATAACTTTCTGAGGTTATACCTTATGGTCACGTCGTTTAAGTAGTTGTAGGATAAGTAATTCCTATGCCTTAGGTAAATTACCAAAATGCCCTTTTTGCGCCAAAATTAATTTTAAGCCTATGTAACATAACTCTTGCCATCTAAACTGATTTAACAACAATATTAAACATGTTAAGGCATATCTTACTTGTCATAGGGCTAGCTAGGCGGTCCGAACGCGTTTTACGCAAACGACGCGTTAAAGTAGCATAAGCTACCTAAACGGGTCGTAACGGGTCAAAAGCACTTAGGATAAGGTTCATTTTAGTATGTAGGCTTTGTTAAACCATATTACATGAGTTCCTACACTCATTTGGTTTACAAACCCTCATGCTACCCGATCCTCCGATTAGGTCCGTTTATTAATGTAGTTACCTATATTAGGTGACGTTTGAATCCGTGATCTTCTAACCTTGCTTGGTGGATTTCTAAAGTCTATTGAGCAATCTCAAGTGAGTACATAGACCCCTCTTTTACTGTTTTCCAAACATTCTGGGGTGAAACACATGTGCCTACTTGTTACTTTCATGCTTTTCATGTTTTCTCATCATATACATGCTCTGTTCATTAGTACATTATTAGTACATCGTTTTACATGACATTTTATGCTATGTATGTCCATTGTGTGCATACTTAGTGCAGTGTTTTACATTACCTTTTCATGCTATGTATGTTCATCATACTTAGTACATTTTCATTTCATGCTTACATTTTTTATATGACATTTGGCTTGTTTAAACGAGACCATATACATTCATTAACTTTGATCACACCGCTCGTTAGTAGGTAATGGTACCATAGGAATTGACAACTCCCATTCCTAACATCCTAGGTATGTTTGGATGAAAGGAATGATCGAATTCGATAAAACATAATACAGATAGACCTTTAATTTGTTTAAAGGCTCATCACCACAGTCACAAGGCTTGAATGTATGCATTTTTACAATACCGCATAAATGTTTGTATTTAGTATAGCATGCATTTCCATAAAACATAACGTTGATTTAAACCACGTTTACTTCAATACATTGTTTTGTGCATTTTTACCTATGGTTCCGTGAATATATATATATTTATATATTTCATTTGCCATACATGACATTTTGTTCACACATTGACATTTGACATAGACATTTTGACATTGATATAAATATTTCCTGGACCATATTTTGACATAGATATTTTGACATGGTTTACACAAAGACATTTGAAAAATGATTTGATATGGGCAAATTTACATTAATGGTTTGTTTGGGTAAGTGACTTAAGTAACGAGGCATATGTAATATGATACAAGCATGGTGGATACGCCGCTGGTACTTCCTATATATAAGTGTTTGTATGGTATTACATATTGTAGCATTATTTGAATCATTTCAATTTAGACATATAACATTTCATACAAATAACATGTTTTTCACAAGACATTGTTTTATAAACAACTCATTTATACAAACTCATTTTACTTGGTTATTCATTTAACCTCACATTATTCTTTTACATATTATCTACATTATCATCGCTTTTCAAAATATTTATAAACAAAACATTTTACAAGGATCATGACTGACTTTTGTTAAACAACCTTTCTAAACTTATAAGTCATGAACCCTATTTTCATAAAACCTATGTATCTCACAGGCATTTTTATGCTGACGTACCTATTTTCACATGTGTTTCAGGAGCTGATGCTTAGGATGATCGTGACACTAGGGCGGACCTGTGCCTTAGAGACTTAAAAATAAAGATAGACTTAGTTTAATTATATGATGTACTCTTTGGTTCTTGTTTTGAAACAATGTATTCCACTCTTTGGTTGATGAATAAAATAAATTTTAATTACCATGGTTGTGGAACAATAATTCTGTTACAACACTCCCCGATGTTTCCGCCACGATTTGATGTTTTACGTGGTCGGGGTGTGACACTTCGTGTGTCTTTTCGCCGCAGAATATGATGTACCGCAGATGTCGGATCCTCCTGAAATAAAGTTAATTATTTTTGCATCCGCAGGAGGTGATGCTGCCCGTTCAGGATCCTTCTCAGGATCCTGACCCTTATTCTTCTTTCTTCCCAAGAGGTCCTTCAGATATCCCTTGCTTGAGAGATAGCTTATTTCTTTCCTTAAAGCGATGCAATCCTCAGTGACATGTCCGAAATCTTCATGGAAGGCACACCATTTGGACTTATCCTTCCAATCGGCTTTTTGTTGATTTTTCCGGGGCCATCTTGCTTTGTCTCCTAAACCCTGCATAGCATACATTAGTTCAGGTATATTAACGGAAAAACAATATTCAGACAACTCAGGATACTCCTCAGGATCCTCATCTTTAACAGCATTCACTTTCTTGCTGTCATTTATGCCATATGGCTTAGAGCGATAAGGTTTGTATGAGGATTCTGATTTCCTGTTGGTTGACTCATAGGTTGTGGACGAATTCATCCTCTCTTGCATTTTTTTGTCATCCTCCAGCCGAATGTATCTTAGAGCCCTGTTACGAGCTTCGTCCAGATTCCTGCAGGGACTCATTACAAGATCTTGGTAAAATTGAGAATCTTTTTGTAATCCCATCTTGAAAGCCTGCACAGCTGTTGCAACATCAAGATGTGGGATATCCAAGGATTCCCGACTAAACTTGTTCACATAATCCCTCTAGGATTCCTGAGGTCCTTGAGTTATCAAGTAAAGATCACTGGTTAGTTTCTCAAAACTCCGGCTGCCAGAAAATTGACTTATTAAATAAATTAACTAAATGAGCAAATGAACTAATTGAGTGAGGAGGAACGTTTAAGAGCCATTTTAAGGCTGATCCTGTTAAGGTAGAACCAAAACCCTTGCACAGGCATGCTTCTTTGAGATCTGGAGGGATAGGGTTGATTTCCATCCTTTCCCTATACTGGGCAATATGCTCCTCAGGATCCGTAGTTCCGTCATAGAGTTTCATGTTGGGGGTTTGAAATCTTTTTGAGATTTCAGCATCACAAATAGGATATGCAAACCGTGATATCCTATGGCTATTCTGGGACACTTCTGGAATTGGCTGGACCACCCAGGCACACTGGATATCATGTCTTTCAGTTTTTGAAGCTCCCTGGAAAATGTTGATGGCATACCTGCATCCTGCAAAGATCCAACACCATTAGTAGCAAGAGTATTATTATTATTAGATACATTACCAGTCTGGGGATTCTGGCCATATCTTGAAGCATATCCCGAGCTTCTCACAGTTGATACTCTTACTGAAGAGGGTATCTCAGGAGTATGATTCTGGGAATGGCTAGGCACAATATTCCCCCGGTTATCCTCAGTATAAACTGCAGAAATGAAGTTCAAAGCCCTGGGTTGCAACGGAGTGACAGTATCTTCAGCAGGCCTACTTGGGCTGGATTTCAAGAGTTGTATCTCTCTTATCAGCATCTGATTAGTTTCCTGCTGCTGCCTCATCTGTTCCTGTACACTACCAAACAAATTTAGAATTTCTTCATTAGAAGCCAAAATAGGAGCAGATCCCTGGATATTGCGAGCGGGGATAACATCCCGAGCCACATGACTTTCAGTTTCCTGTGAAGAGGCTTGCATTCTGGGAGGAGGTGGTGGAAGCACCGAACCAATTGTTGCAGAGGTTGTAGCAGACACGGTGGAAGAGCTCATGTTTGATCTCGAGGCCATTGAAAATAATGTAGCAAAAAGTTTTGAAAATAGAAAACCAAGTAATGATTTTGCAAAAAACTTTTAGTAGAAGTAGCACCACTTGCCCCACGGTGGGCGCCAAATTGTTTTGGTAAAAAATTACCGAAGCAATTAAGTGATCAAATTAGTTAAGTGAGGTAGTGTGCTAAAAGCGTGTGTTGAAAATATTCTAGTTAAGTTGTTTACAAAAACAGGTTCAGGATATAGCTCAAGATATTGAGCTATATCTATGATCAAACAATGAGCAAAAATGTAAAGGGTGACACGAGATGTACGAGGAAAGCCCTTGATCAATCTAGATCGCCGGCATAAAACCTCAGGAGCTGACAATCGCAGCTGCCTTGTTCTTCTTATTGCTTCAAATATCAGGATACAATGCAGGATATGATGCAGATCAACTATGTGTTACAATGTAATTCGAGTACAAGTGTTTGTGCGTTGTGAGTGTTTGCAAGTAGAGAGAAAGAGTGTGCGAAAGATTGTGTGTTTTGCTATCTTATCCGGTCAATCCATTTATAGTAAAATGAAAATAACAAACTACCCTATTAAACCGGGATGCTTCGAATATTCCTCAAGTGAACGTTGTAGTCCACGTCTTCCGGCTTCAATGTCTATGACCCAACTGATTTGCCCGAGTCTTGAGGAGAAGAAGTCCACTTGAACGTTGGAGACTTGCACCTTCTAATCTGCACGTGGTTAAATTAGTCACTTCCAGGATATCGTATCAGGATGTTACCAATATCCTGATCACAAATAAACAATCAAAGCCAGAATATTAGTCAGGATATATGTTCAGAAAACCGCCCATAACAGGCATCATGTTTGCAAAATAATAAACGCGACCTATAACTTCATCGCATAAACTATAAATATTAAAAAGGTTAGTTTACAAATCTAATTAATATTAGGAGAAATATTTAACCATAAATATTAATTAGATTGTTATTGTGTTATTCCATATCTAGGTTAATCACGTTTATTCGTCCTCTTGGTTTCCCAATCTTTACTCGTACATTCTTACAGGAAATCACAACGCAATCAATGTGAGTGTACATGATCCCATTTTCATTTTTTAAACACTTTTGGGTGCAACTTGTATTCTTATGCAAATTACACAAACAATTAAACTACATTTATTCACACTCTATCCAAATTACACATGAAATGTTTGATTCTTGTTATACATGTGATGCTAATGTAAACACTTCATGACTATATGCTCATTAACTTCGATCAAGCCTACCTTAACAATTATAGCGCTATAGGTTGTAACACCTCGCCCGCTATTCTTTTGGGTATTGTTAAGTTAAACATGTTAACCATCCCGATAGACTCTTGGGATTGGCACTTTAATTGCGTTGGAAACTTTGGTTTGAGCATGTAGAGTAACATCGTTTCGGAAAAACTGTTAACTTGCATCATCTTATTCCTGTTGTATATGAGCACATTTAAACATTTTATTCTACTATGCTATGTATCAAACTTGTATACTCGCCAGCATATTTTGTTGATCATTATTTTAATACATGTTGCAAGTTGATAGACAAGATGTTGAAGAAACAAGGTTAGGGTGGACTAGAAACTCACCTATAAAATAAATTATGTTTGAACAATTGTTTCATGTTCGATTTATTTGAACGATGTATGACATTTTAGTATTTTATGAAATTTGATTTAAATTATATTGTCACAATAGTGTTATGATGCTTTGAGCAATTTGTTCGTCTCATCCCGATGTTTCCGCCATTGGTTGGGGTGTGACACTATTCTTACAAGACTTCTACCGAATTAGCTTTATTCTATCCAAACTTCCGTCTAACCCCACCCGATTCTGAACTTTCAATTGGTATCAGAGCTAGGGTATCGATTCTGTGGCACCCGAGGAAAATCCACAGTCATCCTAATTTAACACTTTGCCGCTTTGGATTACTTATCAAATTTCAGGATGAAATTTCTTTCAAGTTGGGGATGATGTGACAACCCGAGATTTCAAGGTCTTTCCTCTACGCACCACTTGCTTTTCAATCCTGTGTTCTGAATTCGTTGTACGTTGTATCATGTGCCTTGTTTATGAATGATTAAAGTATTATTACGTTTGGGTGTTAGATGAAAACTTAAGCATTGTTTAAGGTTTAGTCTATGTTTAACTCAGTAACACACTCGACGAAGAATGGATCTTTGTCACAACCCTCCCTCGATGAAGAATAGGACTTCGTCACAACAAACCTTCGACGAAGGTTGATCCTTCGTTACTCTCACAACATGGCGAAGAATCATTCTTCACCAAGTGATACTTCGCCGAGAAAGGGCTTCGGCCCAGGTTAGTTCGTGGCCCACAATAGGCCGGACTATTATTTGAATTGCATAATCCCTCATATGTGACCAGTAACCGTAAACACATAAACCCTAAAGTTGTCCCCCTGTTATGTGACAACGAGTGATTTACGGCTCTTAATTACGTGATTAATAGGTGATTAACGCGATAATAAATAGTGTTTACAGCACAAATTAACTTAATTAGGCCTTTGGAGTGCCTAGGAACGTTTATCCGACTTTACAGTACGCGTATGAAGATTCGCGTGGAATCTGCGAAACATCAAACGACAATGAACTGATACCGTACAAAATACTGATAACGCCACTATTATACGCCTTTTAATTTAAAAAAAATTATTCTTTCGAAACTTATGGAGTTTGGGTTGCGATATCGTGTCTCGTAGGAATTACGGGTCACTTACACATGAGATGGGCTTGTGGGCCCTGGGCCCAAGCCCAAAACCCACAAGCCTAAACCTTCACATAATATATTAGATCTATACAAAATCTATACTAAATCTATATAAAATATATACTAAATCTTAACAAGATCTTACAAAATCTCCACAAAATCTCTATAAAAGATTTTGTCTCAAAAGATTGGAACACACAAGATCACCAATGGATCTCAAACTCTCTATAAAGGGTCCATACCCCCATCCTTTATTCTTAAATTGAGCAGACAATACACACACTCAAATTTCCTCTCATCTCTCTCTATACACTTTAACACACACAAATTAGACATCAGACCATAACCCTCCTTCACCCTCTCGTTCACCCCTCCTTCTCTCTACAAAGGCCAGCCAGCCACCAACAGTTGGTGGCGGCACGTGATGATGGCGGCAGATGGCTGCTTCGAACGGAACAGAGAAGAGAGGAGCCGACCAGCCGACGACTGCCGGTGATCCCCTCCGATGAGCAACCCCCCTTCCTGCTTTGGTAAATAGAACAACCACCACCCTCGAGTGGTGGCTCACGATGGCAAACAGCGGACATCAGAGGGGGAGAGAGAGAGAGAGAGAGAGAGGCTAAGGGATTGGCGGTGGCGACAGTGGAGGCGTCTGCGGTGGTCTCGCCGGTGATGTTAAGCTCCGGAGAAGATGATGATGGTGGCGGCGGTTTGTTTCTCCCAGACAGCTTTACGGTAAACCCCGTCCCCCGTTCTTTATTTCTCTTCGCCTCCTATTCGGTTTTGATGACCGATAATGATGTTGTTGCTGAATTTTGTTGAAGATGTTGAATGATGGCTGAGATTAATAAAGGTGAGGATACACATCAGATTCGGGTCAAGCTTGGTTCGAGTTATGGTTCAGATTTTATTCACGGGTCAGATCTGGTTTGGCTCGGGTTCGAGTTAACTAGTGATGCGGGTCAGATCCCGGACATGGTCAACACTGGTCAGCGGGTTCGAGTCTCGGTTCGTGATACATCAGTTTCGGTTCGGTTGACTCGGTCAAACCGAGTCAACCCGGTCAACTCAGCGAGTCGACTTGGTCAAACTCAGGTCAACAGTGAGTTGACTCGGTCAACTCAGTCAAACCTTTCTGCAAATCGACACGAGGATTGGTAAAGAATTAGTGACGCGATTTATTTACTTACGTTTTATATAGTTTTAACGTCTCACGTGAACGAGCTCGAACCAAATTGAATTAGTGTTTATCTTATACCTTGTCGTTTTTATGAAATTTTATGTATTAATGATTGATTATTGATTGAATTTTGAATAATAACGACAACTTGCGTTGTCGGGGGCGTCCAAAAACAGAGGAAACTCTGCCCGTTTTTCGAGAAAACCTTAAACAAAATGTGTTTTATAATAAAACAAACTTCACTGATCCAAATAATCTTTTATAAACGCAAATACAAGTATATAACTACTTACGACAACACTTTACAACATCACGAAAATGATGATTCGGATATCATTTTTGGCAAATCTTTTAAAAAATAAAAGGTGATATAATATTTTCAATTCTTTTATTATTTTCGACAATTCTTTCAAATATCAAATGACATGATTTCGTCTTATAAAATAAATATAGTTTGTATATTTATTTCAAGCATCGTACCACACGAATTCCTTTATAAAAATAAATATGGTGTTATATTTATTTCAAACACCACAACTCGAGGATTCTCTTATAAAATAAATATAACTTTTTATATTTATTTCAAATGCCGAAACGGCATATACATTTGTTTTGGCAAATATATACAAGACGCAATATATATAATACAAGTTTATTATATATTACTTTATACGAATATTCCTATGTACACAAACGACTCTCCGGGGCGACAAAGTTTAACTTAGTCATTTTCGTTAAATTAACAACTTACCGCTGAATCGTTCGGTTAACGATTAGGTAGAGCTCGGTGATACGTAGTTTAGTTACTGCGTTTAATTAGAAACTTATAAGATATTCCGTGTTAGGAATATTGTAGAATACACGCTAGCAAGTCACGTCTTGGAAACCACATCACGAAGTCGTATATAGCTAGCTTTGCACAGGAATATTCAGGTGAGTTCATAACCCCACTTTTTTACGGTTTTACATTTTTGTAAATGTTTTCGGGGTGGAAAGACATGCACGTTTTGCAGAAACATACAAAAAAACAAAGAGTGCATATTTTAGACAAAGCACGTTTTGCAAGAACATACAAAGTTTTTGAACGAACGAAAACTCATATTTCTTAATCATGTTACGAAAGGATTTCGGGGAACTCAAATGGCTTACGAATGGATCATACTAAATATACCAGTTTTTACAAAACAAATGCGTATTATCAAAATATGAATGATTTTCATCACTAGGGATGCGATCGTCTAGTTATAATAATGGGAATGGGTTGGTCTGCGTTTGAGAAACGGGACTCCCAGTGAGTACATGTTACTAAATGTTTACATACAATTACAATTGGTATGGTTTGCTAAGGAAGGGTACACTTAGATCATGTGAGTGGTGGGTACAACACTTAAGGCCATTAATCCTCATTGTAGGACCGAGGGACATGAGTGACAGATCTATTTGGGTGTAGCAAGCCCACACCCATGCGGACCAGGGTGGCCCATGTGGTGACTTTGTCTTCTTCCCGGAGACAAATTTGCTAGGTTTGAGTTTTCCTGCATCACTTCACACATACCATTGGCCTTGCAAACCATTGGTGATCTGTTTTCCTTGTTGCTTTCGTACCGGGGTTTTACAAATTACATACCATGTTTTATACAAATTTAAAGCATAAGATTATGCAGGCATGAAGTCAAAGTCAGGGTGGGCATTGACGGTTATACAAACTTTACAAATACAGGAGTTTACAAATACATGGTTTTACGGACATAATGCGTTACAAATACAAAGTTTCCATATAACTTGACAAGAAAATGATTTCTAAATTCGTTTTCTCAATATTATTTCAGAAACCGGTTATTCAAAAGATTTATTTCAAATCTTTTACAAATAAACTATGAACTCGCTCAACTTTATGTTGACATTTTCGCATGTTTCTTTCTCAGGTTACTTTTCACAAATTATGGCACGGTTGGAATAGGAGAACCATTGGAGATTCGAGTACTTAGTGGGCGTTCAATTTTTAGAAGTCTTAGCTTATTTGCTTCCGCTGTGCAATGAAGATACCGGTCCAGTCACGCCAGCTCTGATAATTTCGGGGTGTGACAGATTGGTATCAGAGCTATAGGTTACAGCGAATTAGGTTTCTGTTGAGATACCTAGGCTCTAACCTCACATTTCTCTAGGACTTAGATCATTAAGACTTTGAATACGTACAGAACGCCTAAGACTCGAATATGGTCTCCAACCGTTGTCGAAAAAGAAACAGTCAAAATTTGGTTATCAAACATATGCTAAAGTGGTGTTTTACACATGGTACACCAAACAATTACATACAGTACACAAAAATCTGAGAGGTTAGGAAACATGCATTTAAGACCTTCGGAAACTTATGTTGAAGTTCATTAAAGGTCATCACGTAGGAACCGCGAATATTAAACTCGGGCACACACTATTATCCATATTGTCTATGATGTTTTAACTTCCCGAGCAGGCAGCCTACGACTAACGAAATGCTAGTGCACGAGAATACATGGAACTCAAATTTTACGTCAACGGATGTCGGGGTACATCACATTCTACGCTGAACGAAACGCTAGTGCACAGGTATACGTGGAACTTAAGCAATACATCAATGGAGGTTGAAGTACGGCACCTACGACTATCGAGGCGAGGCCTTTGAAAATACATGATGGTGCAATTCAACGACGACGCTAGATTCCTGTCAGCAGGAGAACTAACGACCAGGAAACGACAACTTGTCACGCGGTCCTGCAAACGACACGATTCATGCCAAAGAGAAGACGTATGTCTCCGCATCCCCCTATTTCAGTTAATGAGGAATACAATATGTTCGACATTCCATGGTAACGTCAACTAACAACCGGTCATCACATGAAACCCCAGGTAAAGTCCTTAAATTTCTTTTATTGAAATTCCGACTTTTGCATCTAGTGAGTAGATTTTCACATCTCTACTCCTCTTAATGGTAATTGTATCACGATCATTTCTTTCATTATAGCGAATATTCATTTGCTTCATTTCTTGAAAATTCATAAGTTACGCATGCATCATTGGTTACGTATGTGGTTTCGTTTCGAATAAGCGTTTCATCAAAATTCAAATATTATTTCGCTAAATCTAATTATTGATTTGTGATTCGAATGACCCGCATTATTGTAATTGTTGGCTCCTTTGTTATTAAGTCAACACATTTCCTTGAAACTTATTTTCCTTTCAAGATACATACATGGTTTATCTTTGTAACCATGCCGAAAGTTTTCTTGTCGATACATGTATTTATTGTCGGCTTGCGCCAAAACCAAGTTCAATTGTTTGAACTTGTTCACTACACATATTCAGTTCAAGACACCATATGATGTATTGGAAACATCATATTCAAATTCGTTTTAACAAGCGTTTCATTTGTTCCAAGTCGTAGTAGACTTGTTTGGTCTACGACTCCATTAAATTGTTTGTTGATTTCGACACCATGTGGTGGTGCTTTCATTAATTTGAAGCTTGCGCTAATCTCGTTTACACATCTTATGCACGGATTTAATTATTTATTTATTGATTTGCTTTAAATCCGCTTTGATTTATCATATTACAACAGTCTTAACACAATCGTGTGTTAAGGCAATGGTACACAAATTCATTCTATATTCCTGTGTACCCACTAACGGTTCTTTCATTATCGATCGAATCTTTCGCGATATTCAATACTTCTTCGTCTTCGATCGAAAACACTATTTCTTTGATGTTCCCTTTTCAATTGAAAATCCTATGATGTCATTTGAAACAACTTTCAGATTCACTTTATTACGCTTTCATTGATTTCAAACACGGTGAATTTGTTTGATCACCGCTATTATTGAATTATTTAAGTCACTACGATACCTTGTGGTGTCAGTACAAACTTGTAGCTTGGGCTAATCATGATCGAGCGTTTTATGCAAAACACAGGTGATACTTGTTCGATCACCGCTATATTTGAATTGTTTCATTCACTACGACACCTTGTGGCGTTGGTATAACTTGCAGCTTGTGCTGACCACGATCTAGCGTTTCATGCGAACCATTACATTTGAATTTGTTGATGCTAAGTTCATCTAGTGGATGTTATTGCTTCTAGAACTCATTTACATGTTGTAAACATTCATATGGAATTCGATTGGTCGAAATTCCTTTTCATTTTTGGACCCCTGTTAACTTAGTCACACTAGTGACTGTATCTATACGTCTTGTTTCCTTTGACATCAACTCTTGAAACACATTTCTTTTAAACTGTTGGGTTCCTATTGTGGAGGAATGTCCTTGAATTCACATGATTTGAATAAGTCTTTATCCGATTTCATGGTCATCCACTTTGATACTATTCGTATTTACCTACACATAACGTAACTCTAAGGAGTTAACGTAGTCTAAATTTCGAGGACGAAATTTCATTAACAGGGGGAGAATGTGACAACCGGTGATTTACGGCTCTTAATTACGTGATTAACAGGTGATTAACGCGATAATAAATAGTGTTTACAAGACAAATTAACTTAATTAGGCCTTTGGAGTGCCTAGGAACGTTTATCCGACTTTACAGTACGCGTAAGAAGATTCGCGTGGAATCTGCGGAACATCAAACGACAACGAACTGATACCGTACAAAATACTGACAACGCCACTATTATACGCCTTTTAATTTTAAAAATTTTATTCTTTCGACACTTATGGAGTTTGGGTTGCGTTATCGGGTCTCGTAGGAATTACGGGCCACTTACACATGAGATGGGCTTGTGGGCCCTGGGCCCAAGCCCAAGCGCAAAACCACAAGCCTAAACCTGCACATAATATATTAGATCTATACAAAATCTATACTAAATCTATATAAAATCTATACTAAATCTTAACAAGATCTTACAAAATCTCTATAAAATCTCTATAAAAGATTTTATCTCAAAAGATTGGAACACACAAGATCACCAATGGATCTCAAACTCTCTATAAAGGGTCCATACCCCCTTCCTTTATTCTTAAATTGAGCAGACAATACACACACTCAAATTTCCTCTCATCTCTCCCCATACACTTTAATACACACAAATTAGACATCAGACCATAACCCTCCTTCACCCTCTCGTTCACCCATCCTTCTCTCTACAAAGGCCAGCCAGTGACCAACAGTTGGTGGCGACACGTGATGATGGCGGCAGATGGCTGCTTCAAACGGAACAGAGAAGAGAGGAGCCAGAGGAGCCGGCCAGCCGACGACTGCCGGTGGTCCCCTCCGATGAGCAACCCCCCCTCCTGCGTTGGTAAATGGAACAACCACCACCCTCGAGTGGTGGCTCACGATGGCAAACAGCGGACATCATAGGAGGAGAGAGAGAGAGTGTGAGAGAGTAGACGGAGAGAGAGGCTACGGGATTGGCGGCGGCGACAGTGGAGGCGTTTGTGGTGGTCTCGCCGGCGATATTAAGCTCCGGAGAAGATGATGATGGTGGCGGCGGTTTGTTTCTCCCAGACAGCTTTACGGTAAACCCCGTCCCCCGTTCTTTATTTCTCTTCGCCTCCTGTTCGGTTTTGATGACCAATAATGATGTTATTGATGAATTTTGTTGAAGATGTTGATTGATGGCTGAGATTAATAAAGGTGAGGATACACATCAGATTCGGGTCAAGCTTGGTTCGAGTTGTGGTTCGGATTTTAGTCACGGGTCAGATCTAGTTTGGCTCGGGTTCGAGTTAACTAGTGATGCGGGTAAAATCCCGGACATGGTCAACACTGGTCAGTGGGTTCGAGTCTCGGTTCGAGATACATCAGTTTCGGTTCGGTTGACTCGGTCAAACCGAGTCAACCCGGCCAACTCAGCGAGTCGACTCGGTCAAACTCAGGTCAACAGTGAGTTGACTCGGTCAACTTAGTCAAACCTTTCTGCAAATCGACACGAGGATTGGTAAAGAATTAGTGACGCGATTTATTTAATTACGTTTTATATAGTTTTAACGTCTCACGTGAACGAGCTCGAACCAAATTGAATTAGTGTTTATCTTATACCTTGTCATTTTTATGAAATTTTATATATTAATGATTGATTATTGATTGAATTTTGAATAATAACGACAACTTGCGTTGTCGGGGGCGTCCAAAAACAGTGGAAACTCTGCCCGTTTTTCGAGAAAACCATAAACAAAATGTGTTTTATAATAAAACGAACTTCACTAATCCAAATAATCTTTTAAAAACGCGAATACAAGTATATAACTACTTACGACAACACTTTACAACATCACGAAAACGACGATTCGGATATTATTTTTGGCAAATCTTTTATAAAATAAAAGGTGATATAATATTTTCAATTTTTTTATTATTTTCGACAATTCTTTCAAATATCAAATGACATGATTTCGTTTTGTAAAAATGAATATAGTTTGTATATTTATTTGAAATATCAAACAACACCATTTCGTCTTATAAAATAAATATAGTTTTTATATTTATTTCAAGCATCGTACCACACGAATTCCTTTATAAAAATAAATATAGTTTTATATTTATTTCAAACACCACAACTCGAGGATTCTCTTATAAAATAAATATAACTTTTTATATTTATTTCAAATGTCGAAACGGCATATACATATGTTTTGGCAAATATATACAAGACGCAATATATATAATACAAGTTTATTATATATTACTTTCATACGAATATTCCTATATACACAAACGACTTCTCGGGGCGACAAAGTTTAACTTAGTCATTTTCGTTAAATTAACAACTTACCGTTGAATCCTTCGGTTAACGATTCGGTAGAGCTCGGTGACACGTAGTTTAGTTACTGCGATTAATTAGAAATTTATAAGATATTCCGTGTTAGGAATATTGTAGAATACACGCTAGCAAGTCACGTCTTGGAAATGACATCATGAAGTCGTATATAGCTAGCTTTGCACAGGAATATTCAGGTGAGTTCATAACCCCACCTTTTTACGGTTTTACATTTTTGTAAATGTTTTCGGGGTGGAAAGACATGCACGTTTTGTAGAAACATAGAAAAAAACAAAGACTGCATATTTTAGGCAAAGCACGTTTTGCAAGAACATACAAAGTTTTTGAACGAACGAAAACTCATATTTCTAAATCATGTTACAAAAGGATTTCGGGGAACTCAAATGGCTTACGAATGGATCATACTAAATATACCGGTTTTTACAAAACAAATGCGTATTATCGAAATGTGAATGATTTTCATGACTAGGGATGGGATCGTCTAGTTATAATAATGGGAATGGGTTGGTCTGCATTTGAGAAACGGGACTCCTAGTGAGTACATGTTACTAAATGTTTACATACAATTACAATTGGTATGGTTAGCTAAGGAAGGGTACACTTAGATCATGTGAGTGGTGGGTACAACACTTATGGCTATTAATCCTCATTGTAGGACCTAGGGACATGAGTGATAGATCTATTTGGGTGTAGCGAGCCCACTCCCATGCGGACCAGGGTGGCCTATGTGGTGACTATGTCTTCTTCCTGGAGACAAATTTGCTAGGTTTGAGTTTTCCTCCATCACTTCACACATACCATTGGCCTTGCAAACCATTGGTTATCTGTTTTCCTTGTTGCTTTCATACTGGGGTTTTACAAATTACATACCATGTTTTATACAAATTTAAAGCATAAGATTATGCAGGCATGAAGTCAAAGTCAGGGTGGGCATTGACGGTTATACAAACTTTACAAATACAGTAGTTTACAAATACATGGTTTTACGAACATAATGCGTTACAAATACAAAGTTTCCATATAACTTGACAAGAAAATGATTTCTAAATTCGTTTTCTCAATATTATTTCACAAACCGGTTATTCAAAAGATTTATTTCAAATCTTTTACAAACAAACTATGAACTCGCTCAACTTTATGTTGACATTTTCGCATGTTTCTTTCTCAGGTTACTTTTCACAAATTATGGCACGGTTGGAATAGGAGAACCATTGGAGATTCGAGTACTTAGTGGGCGTTCAATTTTTAGAAGTCTTAGCTTATTTGCTTCCGCTGTGCAATGAAGATACTGGTCCAGCACGCCAGCTCTGATAATTTAGGGGTGTGACATGTTCGTTGTGTGATGGCATTTCTGGGATCCCCAAACCTTCCTATCTCGATTAAGTTGATCAATTCGGTATCACGGTTATTATTCATCCTGGTCCATTGTTAAAATACTGATGTTGTGATTATATGTGAGATTGGGGTTACATTATTAGGATTGAAAATTTAGAACTTGCATGATGGGGGGGGATTTGATGATTTGTTTGCGGTTATGTTCATGTTGTGGTTCGATAAATTCTGCGTAATGAATTGATGGCATGATAGACTAACATCCGATTGTGTATGGTCAGTGATTGCTACGTTTTAATGATGAAACTGTTATGTTTTGGGCAGTCGATGATTGTTCATAATTAGGGTTGTTTGAACTTGTAAAATAATTGTTGGTTGATCCATTAATCCTACTGAAAATGTGTTAACTGTTGTTATGTGATTTTTAACGAACCTTTGTGGTACTTCACCGAACCCCAACTCGATGAAGATTGGGTACTTCGCCGATCCCATCTCGACGTAGATTGAGTACTTCGCCGAGCCCCATCTCGACGAAGATTGAGTACTTCGCCGAACCCCGTCTCGACGAGGATTAGGTACTTCGTCACACTCTATCTAGATGAAGGATAGTCCTTCGTCGCTAGGATTCTTCGCCATAAGAGTAAATGGACAGAAACAGTAAACAGATCATGATGTATAAGAAGATGGACACTTGTGTTTGTGAAATTCTATTTGTTATATGATGATAATGTTAACTAGAAATGTGGGTGGCCAATTCATCTGTAAAATGTTATTATGAGACTTGCACATGAGATGTGGACACGTATGAGGATTGAATACGTGTTATGTGATAAACGGTGATCTTGTGGTAGATGCAAACTGTGTAAAATATGTGGTTTGATTGACTGTGAAACTGATTTTGATTGGTAACCACGGTAGGGTTTGGGTTGACCAACTTAGACGGGTAACTAAACATACCGAGCAAATCTAAGGTAAGTTCATTTCTCTTGAGCATGGGTCCCGGTGGGTGGGACAATCAAATGGTTATTCCAGAGAGGAATAGGTCTTTTGGGTAAACTGGAATGTTAGATAATACACTCATTTCCTATCACTTTAAGTCCCATCAATAAAATAATGTTATTTGATCCCAATGTTTGTTTGTTTATGTTTGACATTTTTTATGTTTTGATTTTTGTTCAATTTCAAACTCTATATCATTTTCTGGAGAGTTATACGCAAACTGGTGCGTAAACGTAATTAGTTTAACGCGACAAATACTCCGAAACATCAATTTATGCTTAACATACCTTAAATAACCTTTACATAACTTAGAAATAAGTTTTGAAGGGTTTGGTATGGCAAACTCAAGTTTATTCGCTTACGGGGACTAAATTCGACAAACTGCGAAATATGATCATAAGTTAAACATACCCTAAATATCCTTCACATAGCATAGAAATAGGCTGTGAGGGGTTCGGTATGCTAAAATAAACTTTTTGTTCATTCGTACTGTATCGGACACCACGTAAAAACGTGTCCAATTATGTAAAGACACGTGTCCTAAACTCTGGATATGTGAAAGAATGAGTTTAAAGGACTATGTTTTCCAAACGATAAAAATATGAAACCACAGGGACTAAAAGTGTCAAGATGCCAAACTTGAGCCTCTGAATGACCATACGTGAAGAATATATTCTTAAACGAGTGATTAATTGGATATAAGAAGCCGTTTGTGAAAATAATCGGAAGAACCGACTTAACCTCAATTGTAACGAATCTAGGGGCTGTTTGTCGGTCTTGATAAACCACTAGGACACCTGGGGTGATCCTAGCGCCTTCCTTAACAGCTGCAAATGATCTAGGAGCTTGGGAATTACTATATAAGGGGCATTAGTTCTTAGTTCTTAGGCACACATTTGCAAACAACTTTCAAAGGACTCACTTCTGGAGCTTGCAAGGATTAGGAGAAGAATTACAAGTGTAGAAAAGATAGCAAGGACCATTAGTAAGAGTCTTAACCCCTGCTTAGTCCCTTTAATTAGCTTAATTACCGAAAAGTCAAACATATCGTAATTTAACTTTGACTTTCGATTTAATCAAAATTGGTCCAGCCACTGATCGAATTGAATGTGGTTATGGAACCATATTAAGGTAGGTGATTAACCCTTAAAAGGGCACCTCCAAATTCTTTCGTTTGACTAGTTAATTGTCGGGTCAAACTAGTTTGACAAAAAGTCAAACTGGACATAAAGTTTAAAAATGATTTAAATTAATAAAATAGAGATTCTAAATTATATTTTAACATTCTAATGACTTGGTAATTAATATTAGAACATGTTTTATCAGCCCTAACCCAACAATTATCAGTGTAAGGTCAGTTTATAACCGAAAGTCGCAAAAGCTTGACTTTTGCTTTGACTTTCAGTTCTGACTCGTTCAAGCTTAATTCTTCCATGTTTTAAGCTTCCATTAGGACCACATTACTCAGTAGTATAACCCTCTGGAGTTATAGTGCATGGTTCATAGAGGTTTGAATTATATGCTCTTGATCATTAATATGCTTATAAATGCCATAAATGCCCTTTTGACATAAAAATGAGATTTTTAGAAATGTGAGAGGACAAAAACCTTTGTTACTGATTTATAAACTTGTCCTAAAAATTTGACATCATTTTGAGGTGTAGATTACGAGTTATGCTCAATATCGTAATTAAGAAGCTTTTTATTAATTAAACGGCATAATTAGTATAAATCCTATCTAAACCCAAATTTTGACACCAAACTTTTTAACCACTGATGTAATATAATATTTTGGGATTTTTGAAGATTTTTATTTATTTTTAAACCGATCATATCATAGGGTTCTAGCTTAAACTTGGAAATTGCCGGTTATACCCTTTTCTTGAATAAAATGAGTTTTACATCACATATTGATACCAAATCTTTTGATACTGATTTTATATGATAAATAAAATATTTTAAGCTTTCTGGAATGATAAAAATATCAGCTTTTCTTATATAACCCGAAAATCGCTTAAAAGCGACTTTTACGCGTTTTTAACGCATAGTATGAGCTAAAACTATTTTAAACATATAAGACTTAATACCTACTGATGTTTTTAGTAAATTTCTATACTTTAACAGTAAGCACAAGTTTTAAACTCAGATTTCCGAAATTGAACTTTAAAGCTTATGTGAAATTACCAAAATGCCCCTTCGGTGCATGAATTGGTTATAAATGATAAAATTTCACATATAGACAACACCCTACTGATATAACTTATTAAAATAAATATTTTTACTGATTTAAAAAGACTAGAATTTCAGTTTGTTAAAAAAATCTTTTTTATAAGTATTAAAATTACCAAAATGCGCATACTGGACTTAAATTGGTTTTAAATACTTTTTGGGCATATGTGTTAACATCCTACTGATGTATTAACATGTTTTAAGCATATTAACAATTAAGACCTGTATATAATTCATTTGGATACCCGTTACGCGGTTATGCGTTCGGATCGGTTTATGTGACTAGTTTACATAAAATAGCCGAAACGGGTTTAACCTTATCATTAAATCCTCAAATTCCAGAATGTGTTTAGTTTACCCATATTATACAAGTATCCAAGCTTGTCGGGTCTAAACCACATTTCATTCCGGTCTCCGCTTAATCTAGCGTTTAGAACCGTAAGGTTTCTTTCTAGCTAGCCGGTCTAAGTCCTTGACTTAACTAATGACCCGTTAGCATCCTAATAGGTTATTAAACCTTCTATACAGATTAAGTAGCATCCAGTAGAAGGTACCATCATAAAGCTTTAGGATTTATGGCTGAGTTATCTTCACTTTTAAGCTCAGGTAAATACTTTTAACTTATTTTCCCTTATACGGGCTTGGGATATGGTATTATAAGAATACCACTTGGTCGGGTATGAAATCATTTAATCGGATTGTGATTAATAAATTTACATAACCCCTTTTTAATCTGTTTTGTTTGATAACATAAACATTGGGGGTTAATTCGACCGTGTCCTGGATATCCTCGGCTCATTTCGTTTGAAAATGGCCACGACCTATGCACGGGGTGTAGGCATACACCTGACAGATGCAAATGCTAAAAATATAAACCCACATGTTGGGGATAACTCCTTTGTGGGTTCTATAAGTGGTGAGTCGGTTAATCATGACCGGCTTCCAACCGGCCCCAATTGTAAGACAAACATGTAAATCTGTATACAAGATTATATTTAATAATTGTCCCAAGTTATAAATGATTTGTGCCGTGTGCACTTAAATAAAATTTTATAAATGCTTTTCAAAAGAGTCAGTTAATTGTATTTACCACTGTAAACTGACGTATTTTCTAAAGATTGATTGACAGGTACTTCTCGTAATAGACTGGAGCTATTAGGTGTCGTATAAGAGGATCTTGCAAATCCCTAAGATGCCTGAAGTCTGTTATTTTTGTTTCTTGTATTTTATTTATGATCCGCCTGTGGATCTTATTACAATCCAGTCTGTATATTCTTTCGTCGAACACTCAGACATTATGGTTTGTAATAGTTTATTCACCAAGCCTTCCGCTGTGCTATTATATTGTGTGTATTGTCAATGATGATATCAACTACGTCACGATACTCCCCACCGGGCCCACCGGTAATATGTGGAAATATCGGGGTGTGACATATACACTTCATACCTGAGAATATTCGGATCAAAACTCCATTGCTTGGACCCGTTGTAAGTAATCTTTCGTTCTCTTACGTGTTTTAAGTGTGAAAGTCAAACTTTGTTTGACTTTCTGCATTGACCAGTTTATGGTCAACACGAAGTTCGTTTGAACTTTATAACATGAGCGTAATCACGATGGTTTTAGTCTCTTGTGACTATACCTACTGATTACCACGTTATTTAGGCATAGTGACGAGTCGTAGTTTCGGCCAAAATGCGTATTCTTGCGTATTTTGTAACCAAACTACTTTTAGGTATCAAGACCATTTGTTTTGATACCAAACTTGTTTTCAAACCTCGTTAAACATGTTTTAACATGTTTAGCTCGTCACTTTAGGTTTAATGCTTATAGGTTCGTAAGATAAGCGATCTAAACAATCGCTTATACTTTCGAACCCGACTCGTTTGGTCGATTATTAGGATCCGACCAAACACATTAGGTGACCATAGTTGTATAGGGAATAACCTTCCGAGGTTATACCTTATGGTCACGTCGTTTAGTTAGTTGTATGATAGGTAGTTTATATGCCTTAGGAAAATTACCAAAATGCTCTTTTTACGCCAAAATTCATTTTAAGCATATGTCACATAACTTTTGACATCTAAACTGATTTGGAAACATTATTAGACATGTTAAGGCATATTTTACTTATCATAGGACTAGTTAGGCGGTCCAAACGCGTTTTACGCGAACAACGCGTTAAAGTAGCATAAGCTACCTAGACGGGTCGTAATAGGTCGTAAGCACTTAGGATAGGCTTCATTTTAGAATGTAGGCTTTGTTAAACCATATCACATGAGTTCCAATACTCATTTGGTTTATGAAACAACATTTTATCCGATCTTCCGATTTAGGTCCGGTTTATTAACATAGATACCTATATTAGGTGCCGTTTGATTCTGTGATCTTTCTAGCATTGCTTGGTGGTTATCTAAAGACTATTGAGCAATCTCAAGTGAGTACATAGACCCCTCTTTTATTGTTTTTCAAACATTTTGGGGTGAAACACATGTGCCTACTTGTTACTTTTGTGCTTTCCATGTTTTCATATCATATGCTTGTTATGTTCATTAGTACACCTATAGTACATGATTTCATTATGTTTTTGCTATGTATGTCCATTTAGTGCATACTTAGTACATCGTTTTACATTACATTTTATGCTATGTATGTCTATTTAGTGCATACTTAGTACATTGTTTTACATCACATGCTATGCATGTCCATTTGTTGCATACTTAGTACATTGTTTTACATCACATGCTATGTATGTCCATTTGTTGCATACTTAGTACATTTGTTTTACATCATATGCTTACATTTTGGTATGACATTTGGTTTGTTTAAATGGGACAAAAATACATTCATTAACATTGATCACGCCGTTTGTTAGTAGGTAGTGGTACCATAGGAATTGACAACTCCCGTTCCTGAAATCCTAGGTTTGTTTGGATGGATGGAATAACCGAATTCGATACACATAACTCAGATAAGCCTTTAATTTGTTTAAGGGTTTATCGCCACAGTCTCAAGGCTTGAATGTATGCGTTTTTACAATACCGTATAGATGTTTGTATCAGTATAACATGCATTTATTCCACAAAACATAACTTTGATTTAAACTATGTTTTACTTCAATACCTTGTTTTTGTGCATTTTACCTATGGTTTAGTTGATATATTTCACTTACCATACATGACATTTGTTTACACATTACATGATTTTCATTTGACATAAACATTTTGACGTTGATATATACATTACATAATTTACATTTGGCATAAACATTTAACATTGGTTTACACGTTACATGATTTACAGTTTGACAATAGACAATTATTTACTCATAAACATTTAACATTTGTTTAAACAAGACATTTGGTTGGTTTGTTTGGGTAAGTGATTTAAGTAACGAGGCGTGTGTAATATGATAAAAGCATGGTGGATACGCCGCTGGTACTTCCTATATATAAGTGCTTTTATGATGTTACATATCGTAGCGTTATTTAAATCATTTTAATTTAGACATATAACATTTTACATAAATAACATATTTTTCACAAGACATTGTTTTACAAAACAGTTTGTTTTATACAACTCATTTTACTTGGTTACTTAAATAACCATACACCTTTCTTTTATATAATCTGATTTCTTATCCCATTTTCGTACGATTTATAAAAGAAAACACTTAACAAGATTCATGACCAATTTTTATTAAACATTTCTTTAAACCTAAGTCATGAATCCTATTTTCACAAAACCTATGTATCTCACAGGCATTTTTATGCTGACGTACCTATTTTCACATGTGTTTTCAGGAGCTGGTGCATAGGTTTGATCAGGATTCACTAGGGTGGACTCGGGCCTTAGTGACATAAAAGAAGCAAGATTAGTTTAAATAATGTTATGTACTCTTGTTTCTTTTGTTTAAGACAATGTAACCCCTGTTTGTTAATAAATAAAACATAACTTTAAATAACATGGTTGTAAAACAATAATTCTGTTACAACACTCCCCGACGTTTCCACCACGTTTTGTTGTTTTACGTGGTCGGGGAGTGACAGAAGAGTTGGTATCAGAGCCAATGGTTATAGGGAATTAGGTTATTAGTAATGCTTAGACCTAGACTATAACCTTTCTAGGACCCCAACACAAGCTATCTTGTGTTTAGATCTTAAAACATGCACTTCACCTATCCTTAGGTGATTGACAAAACAAGAACCCAATTTTCCAAAACGGTTTTTGAAAATCAATCATCTCTTTTTAAATGATTTGTTATAAGGTTTTGAACCCTTCGATTTTTCAGAATGATTTTGAAAATTTAATCATCCATTTTTGAATGATTCTTTTTGCCTGGTACCTTCCAAGTTTTCAAAATCTCGTCAAAGTTTTGGGTTCTAAATAGTGTGAACATGTGCAAACTGGAAGGGTGAATGCCTGTACCCTGAGTTTTCTGTCTAAGGCTAGAGTGTTCGTACAAATCCACATAATCGGACCAGTCACTCTTACCTGGGAACTCTTGGGGTGAGTGTTCACTTATAGGCGAGCATGTCTTCGCGATACATTATTTTCGATCCATTTACTTTGATTAGTCGCTGTGTGTCGTTTGTTTGCTTTGTGGTAACAGACGAATGACCACCATCTTTGCCTTTGTTGATTTTTGTTTCATTTCATTCTTTTCATCTAATCATCTCACTCGTTTTCCTCATGTTTCCTCTGTTAG
Source organism: Helianthus tuberosus (assembly GCA_030545235.1). Taxonomy (NCBI): domain Eukaryota; kingdom Viridiplantae; phylum Streptophyta; class Magnoliopsida; order Asterales; family Asteraceae; genus Helianthus; species Helianthus tuberosus. Next base: position 155,341,733 of record CM060393.1, read on the forward strand.
AATGCCTCCTCGACGTGAAAATCCGCTACCTAATGCCGAAATGGCAGCTATCATGGCGCAGCATATGGCTGCTGTACTCCCAGACATTATTGCTCAAGTGAACCAAGCCAACAATAACCAAAATGCTCCATGCAATTTCAAGAGTTTCAATTCAGCTAAACCACTCAAGTTTAGTGGTTCTTAGGGAGCAACTGGGCTCCTTCAATGGTTCGAGTGTATTGAGGGTACATTTCGTCACGTTCAGTGTCCTGAAAATCGCAAAGTCGAGTTTGCTTCCAGTGTATTTCAGAAGAGGGCTCTTACTTGGTGGAACGGGGTTATGAGAGACCGTGGTGCTGAGGTTGCGTTAGCACAGACTTGGGCTGAGCTTAGGGCTCTCATGATGAGGGGATTCTGTCCTCGTCATGAACTGAGGGCTTTAGAAAGAGAGTTTGATGATTTGAAGCAAGATAGTGGTGAGCACCGGGCTTACACTGACAGGTATGAAGAGCTGAGTTTGTTATGCCCTACAATGGTTACCCCACTCGAGAAGGCTATCGAGAGGTATATTGATGGCTTACCTGACTCTGTGCAAGACATCGTCACTGGTAGTAACCCTACCACGATTCATCAGGCAATCGAGTTAGCTACGACACTGACTGAGTCGCAAGTTCGAAAGGGTAAACTACATAGGAAGGGCGACAAGGGTAAGAAACAGTTGTCTGACAAGGGTGAGAGCAGGAAAGGTAAGAACAAGAAGGGTAAGGAAACTGGTTCTTCAAAGGGGTCTAGGAAGCATAAGGCTTCCCAGAATTTTTCCGTCACTGCCCACGTTAACCAGGCAGCCCCCAATCAACCCGCACAACCACCAGCTAAGAAACGGTATGTGGGGAATGCACCGTTGTGCAACAGATGCAATAGCCACCATCAACCGCAAGTTCCTTGGCGTTTCTGTACCAACTGTGGGAAGTCAGGTCATCTTTCTGATGTTTGTCGCTTTGCACCCAATCAAGCTGCACGTAACCCAGCTCAACAGGCTGCTCAACCGCCTGCTCAACAGCAAGCACAAGCTGCACGATCTCACTTTCATCCTGGTTCGTGCTACAATTGTGGGGACCTGACTCATTATCAAAACCAGTGTCCAAGGCTGGTTAACGCAAACCAGAATCAGGTTCAGGGTCGAGGTCGAGTTTTCAACATGAATGCTAATGAAGCGCGTGCAGACAACGAGGTGGTGAACGGTACGTTCTTTGTTAACAATCAGTCTACTTCTGTTCTTTTTTATTCAGGTGCCGATAAAAGTTTTATGTCAATGTCTTTTGAGCCATTGCTTCGCATGTCTAGAACCAAACTAGGAAAGCCTTTGACAGTAGAGGTGGCTAGTGGTGAACCCGTTGTTCTTGATTCTGTTCTTCACAACTGCCAGTTGAACCTTAACAACCATCTCTTTCCCATTGACCTCACGCCAATGCAACTTGGGAGTTTCGACATTATAGTGGGTATGGATTGGTTAGCCAAGCATCACGCAGAGGTAATTTGTTTCGAGAAGATTGTTCGTGTTCCTCTCTCGACAGGTGAGATCCTACAGGTTCGTGGTGGGAAACCTGCTAGTAGTCTCAAGCTCATGTCTTGTTTTCAAGCTCAGAAGTATCTGCGAAAGAACTATGTGGCCTTTTTGGCACATGTTGTGGCAGATAAAGGCAAAGGTAAGTCGATTGAAGATATCCCTGTTGTTCGGGATTATCCTGAAGTTTTTCCTGAAGAGTTACCTGGTTCACCCCCAGCACGCCAAGTCGAGTTCCGTATTGATCTTGTACCTAGTGAAAATCCTATTGCCAGATCTCCATATCATCTTGCACCGTCTGAGATGCAAGAGTTGTCTAAGCAACTTCAGGAGCTTTCTGACAAAGGTTTTATTCGTCCTAGCTTTTCACCTTGGGGTGCTCCCGTTCTTTTTGTCAAGAAGAAGGATGGATCTTTCAGAATGTGTATCGATTATCGTGAGCTTAACAAGCTTACCATCAAGAATCGATATCCCCTACCTCGCATTGATGATCTCTTTGATCAGTTATAAGGTGCTTCTTATTTTTCAAATATTGATCTATGTTCTGGGTATCATCAACTTCGTGTGCATGAAGAAGATATTTCCAAGACAGCTTTCCGTACTCGTTATGGGCATTATGAGTTCACAGTTATGCCTTTTGGTCTGACTAATGCTCCTGCTGTTTTCGTGGACTTGATGAATAGGGTATGTAAGCCTTATTTAGATAAGTTCATCATTGTTTTCATTGATGACATCTTGATATACTCTAAGACGCAAGCTGATCATGAGCAACATCTTCGTCTTACTCTGGAACTCCTAAAGAAAGAGCAACTTTTTGCCAAATTCTCTAAATGTGAATTTTGGCTTAAAGAAGTTCAATTTTTGGGGCATATTGTCAACGAACAAGGTATACATGTAGATCCCTCCAAGATCAGTGCGATTAAGGATTGGGATACACCTACTACTCCTACTAAGGTTCGTTCTTTTCTTGGTCTCGCGGGTTATTACCGCTGCTTCACCGAGAACTTTTCAAAGATTGCAGTTCCCCTAACTGCTCTAACTCAAAAGAACAAACCCTTTGAATGGGGAACCAAACAAGAAGAAGCGTTTTAGACCTTGAAGCAGAAGCTTTGTGATGCGCCTATTCTATCTTTGCCTTAGGGCAATGATGATTTCGTCGTGTATTGTGATGCATCAAACTTGGGGCTTGGCTGTGTTCTCATGCAAAAGAACAAAGTCATAGCTTATGCATCGAGGCAATTGTAGATATACAAGAAGAACTACACCACTCATGATCTTGAGTTAGGTACAGTTGTATTCGCTCTCAAGATCTGGTGACACTATTTGTATGGTACAAAATGTGTGGTTTTCACTGACCACAAGAGTCTTTAGCACATCTTCAATCAGAAAGAACTCAACATGAGGCAACGACGTTGGGTTGAACTTCTAAACGACTATGACTGTGAAATTAGCTACCATCCTGGTAAGGCGAATGTCGTGGCTGATGCATTGAGTCGTAAGGAACGTGTCAAGCTTCATTGTGTCAAAGTTTGATCTGATATTCAAACCCGCATTTCTCAGGCTCAACACACTTGTGTCTCGCAAGAATTGATGGGTAAGGAGTTACCCTATCACATTAAGCCTGATCTCGAACTGAAGGACAATGGATCGTATTATTTCATGGACCGTTTGTGGGTCCCAAGTCAAGACAATCTTCGCACCTTGCTTATGGATGAAGCTCATAAGTCTCGTTATTCTATTCATCCTGGTGCAGAAAAAATGTATAAGGATCTTCGTGCTCAGTATTGGTGGCCTGGTATGAAGAAAGACATTGCCTTATACGTGTCAAAATGCCTTACTTGTCTTAAGGTTAAGGCTGAACATCAACATCCCTCTGGTCTTTTGGAGCAACCAAAGATTCCAGTTTGGAAATGTGAAAACATTGCAATGGATCTTATTACCAAACTTCCGCGCACTAAGAGAGGTCATGATGCCATCTGGGTAGTTGTTGATCGTCTTACAAAGTCAGCACATTTCTTGCCAATCCGTGAGGATCTATCTGCTGACAAGCTTGCCAAAATCTTTGTGGATGAAATTGTATCTAGACATGGTGTTCTTTTGAACATTATTTCTGACAGAGATGCTCGTTTCTCGTCTAGTTTTTGGAGAACCATGCAATCTGCTATGGGGACTCAACTAAATTTGAGCACTGCTTATCATCCGCAATCTGATGGTCAATCTGAAAGAACAATCCAGACTTTGGAGGATATGCTTAGAGCTTGTGTGATCGATTTTGGTGGTAGTTGGGATTCGTATCTTCCGTTGATTGAATTCTCCTACAACAACAGTTATCACTCCAGCATCAACAAGGCTCCTTTCGAGGCTCTCTATGGTCGAAAATGTCGTTCACCAGTCTGCTGGAATGAGATCGGTGAGGCTCAGCTTACTGGACCTGACCTCATTCTAGAGACAACAGATAAGGTTAAGAAAGTTCGTGATAACCTTCAGACAGCTAGAAGCCGCCAAAAGAGTTACGCGGACCGACGACGCAAGCCCTTGGAATTTCAAGACGGTGATCGTGTATTACTAAAGGTCTCACCTTGGAAATGTGTGATCAGATTTGGAAAGACAGGAAAACTTGCACCTAGATATGTTGGACCATTCAAGATCGTCGAAAGAATCGGTAAAGTAGCCTACAGACTTGAATTTTGACTAAATGTGTAAATGTGGGTTTAAAACAACAAATTTTACAAAAATCAGGTACTGGGCACGGGGGCGTGTCTAATAAGCACGTCCCCGTGTAAAAAGTGCCAGTAACATGTTTTGAGCAAAAATTACAGAAGGAAGGCAAGGGGCGTGTCTAAGAAGCACGACCCCCTGTAGCAAGTCCAGAAGAAAATAGTTTTAGCGACGAAGAGGCACGCAGGCGTGTCTGGGAGATACGGCCCTGTGTAAAGCTACTGTTTGTTTGAGAAAAAGTTGGTTAAGGTGTCGGGCTTCCTGTTTCGGGTTCGGGGTGTCGTATGCTTGGTGGATCCAAGCATCCCAAGGTACATGTAATCTTATTCACACAACCAAAACAACAATCTAACAAGAAAAATAAAAATCCTAAATTACTAACATTTCAAGTTTAACATCCATCACCACACAAACTTAAAAAGAAAACAAAGTGCAGAAAAGTAAATCGTTTGAAAAGTAAATTGTTCAAATGGGTCACCCCCCGCAATCATCATCATCGTTCAAAGAGAGGAAAGAGTTAACCTATCATGTTACCACCACGCCACCACCTTCGCCACCATCGCCTAATCCGAGTCCATGTCCTCGCCCTCCTCTGTCACACCCTAGCTTTTGCGGAAGCGTGGGTTTATTTGGTGTGACTTCTTAATACCATAGCAATTATCATAACCATGCTATATGAAATAAAACACATGATGTTCATCCATTCAACAACTTTTAAAAGTTACACGACAACATTGTTTAAATGTCGACACTTAAAACAGATTACGATATGACATAATTTAAAATGTGTTCACAAGACACAACCAAAAGACATGAATAAAAACACAGTTTAAGACTTGTAACCCGTCCAGGCAAAGGTCACATTTCCTAAACTTGGATGACATCATTATTCCTACGCAGCTTGACGAGATTTGCATACCTTGCTAGATCCCCTAGTTTCCTGAAATACATGTATTTTGAAAAATCAACAAAAAGTTGAGCGAGTTCATGTAAAAGTGAGTATGAATAAACCTTTGTAACATGTCTGTATGTATAAAAATCTCTGGTATGTAGCAATTAAGGAAAAAGAGATCACCACTGGGTTGCAAAGCCAATGATATGTGTGAAGTGTTGCAGGAAGACTCAAACCTAGCAGATTTTTGCGTCGGGCTCAAAGTTACCCCATGGTCCGTACAATGGACTCAGGAGTTGGGCTCGCTACACCCAAATAGATCTATCACTCATGACCCTCGGTCCTACAATGAGGATTAATGGCCCCAAGTACCACCTACCCACTCACATGATCTAATTAGTATACCCTCCTTAAGCTAACCATACCATGTATAAAAGTGTCTGTAATAACTGTAACATGTATTCCACCCCCGAAGTATAAAAACTGAAAACAGTTAAGAGAAAAGGGGGACATGAACTCATAGAAGTGCGTATCCCGAAACGTAAGTCTCCAACTCAACCTGCTGCGTGACGACCTACACGTACTAATGCCTATTAGACGGATGGCCGTGCCTTGGCTTAGGGTTTAACGTTTTTGGAGAAATAGTTAGGTAACTATTCCGTATTCACACTTCTTATTTATTTTATATTTCCTTCCCAAGGATGGGAGTTTTTATACATGTACACGTTTCCCACTTAGAAAAATATATTTTAATCACTTGTCTAAAATATTTTAATTCCAAAATATACATATTTTTTCCCAAAAATATTATATTTTACTTCATAAAGTTTCCCAAAATAATACTTTACCAAAAATATACGTATAAGAGTATTTTTCCGAAATATGCATAAGTTACATTTTAGAGTTCGCGTTGTAACAACAATACTGGTGTAACTTAAATATTTATTTGTGAGAGCGTTGGTATTATTTTGGAGTTGAAATTTCATAATATTTTCAAGTTATATTATTTTTACCCTAATAATATATATTTAGTTCACGAATAATCAAATAATCACACAAGCGTCTTATTATAAAATATATGTTCTAAATATATATTTATAAAGTTTTATTTACGAAAATCCACCTCCGGTACTTGGTAATTTTTGAAATAAAAATCATGGCGAAGTTTATTTTGAAAACCAAGTTAAAAATATATTTGTAAACATTTGTTAGAAAAATATTTATAAGTGTTGAAATTCTAGAAAAATTTCGCCAGAGTTTCCTTTGTAAATGGAGGCGTCCACGCTTACTAGCGTATCATTTTCTTTTCAAAAACCAATCAAACAATTTAACAATCAAGAACATACAATATTTAATCACTAATCTTGAAAAAAATAAGACTAAATCATAAACTCATGAACTTGAAAGTTTGTAAAAATATGTAGTAAATTACTAACACACTTAGTAGGTCTTGTTATCTTTAAAAATAAGATTAATTTCTTAAAAACTTTATTTTTAAAGAATATGTATTTTCACAACTTCTAGTCATGAATTTCAAAAATATTTCTTGGTGGAATTTTCTTTCTACACAAGTGTTTATACACTTGTTTACTTACTAAAAATGTATTTAGTTCATACAAGATCCGGGTTTTAACAAGACTAGTATCTTTTACTTGATTCTTTTCAAAAACCACTTGTAGATCTTTAGATCTACAAGTTTAGAATCTTATTTTTCAAGAAAAATTATACTTATTCAAGTTCAAGGTTCATGTATGGATGGATTCATCATCTTTCATATTTCTAACTTTTACATCTTATTAGTTTATGTTCTAAAACATGAACTAGTATGTCTAGATGATGATCCATCTTGCTTCTACTAACAAACAACATGTAATAATCATAACAACACAAGATCTACATGATTTAACCATATATCTTCTCTTTATCCACTCTTTCTCCCTTTATGTTCAAGACTTAGATTATGTTCATTAGTGTTCTCAACATTTAATCATTCTATCATCTATTAACCACTAAATACAAGAACAAAATGAAGTTTTGGAAAACTTACTACTAGCACAAGGCTAGGGGAGAAACAAGGCGTAAAAGTGGTGGATAAAAGAAAACTAGAGTGGTCCTTGAGCATCCGAGTGCACCAAGCTTGTTTGTTGGACTCCATACACCTTTGTATGTATGTGGATTGCTTGAACAAGACTTGATGGTGGTGATGGTGGGTGTTGATGGGGTCGGACGAACACAAAGGAGGAGAGAAGAAGGAGAGCTTGTTGGTGTGTGTTTGATGAGAGAAGCTTATGATCTTATGTGTTTATTTATAACCCAACTTTGTGCTTTAACCAACATATAATATGCTCCTAACCATCCATCATATTCTAATAAAATAATCAAAAGAATGTGGGGGTTGTCCCACCCCACATAACCGTCGAGTGGGGGGGGGGGGGGGGTAGGGGGTTGGGTTGTAATGTTAAGGTAACCATTTAGTTAGGATTTCTAATGTTTAGTTAGTATATTAGTGTGTGTTATAATTATAACGTGTGTTACGGTGTTCGGGGACCCTAACTAGCTCAGAAAAGTAAAAAAAAACAATGTATTTGGCAATATTTTTATGCTCCGGGTAAAGTCCGGTTGTTCGGTTTGGTGATGATCCGTTAAAGTGATAAATAAAGCTTTAAAGTGTCCTTTATATTATTCTTAGTGACATATTTAATTCCCAACACTTTGGAAAGTGTCTAGGACTATTTTACCAAGTTTTTGCACTTTACTAGCATTGTTAAATGCTGAATTTTGGTTAACTAGTGCAGAATTCTGCACTTTAAGTATGTTTTAGGGACTTCCGGGCACTATAACTATCACCTAGTGACGCAGTTTTATGATCATCACCTCCCTACACTCACTACTAGTGTAGTACGTTATTCCCGGCTCATACTGGCCTCAAAAATATTGTTTGTCTAGGTGCTGGCATTGTCAGCATGTTTTTATGGTTATCCGCTCACTATGCTAACTGTGCTTTGTGCATCAAGTTTGTCACTAATATTTGTGTGTAAATAGTAGAGTGAAAGTATAAAGTGTGATGCATGATTATGTATGTAGCAGAAATCAGTAAGCAGATTAATCACAGTTGTAATCAAGCACAGTCATTAAGCACAAGTTAAATATTAATTTAGTGTACGGATACCTGTAAATGTGAGGGTTGTCACATCCTCCTCATTATTCCGGTATGCCACATGCTCCCGAATGTATGTGATGTCAGATCGCATAGACGCCATGCTCTTCTCCATACCACCAACTCGAGTGTTGGTGCTCTTATAGACCCGGGCGATCCAGCCACCGAATAAGATATGCGTCGGATGTGTGTCTTTGGCATTTGAGGCCATGTTCTTCAACAGCATGTAAGTGATGTTGAGGGGCTGTTGGTTCAGGATGCAGTAAAGGCAAGTGAGCTCCCGAAGATTAACAACTCCCCTGCTATCTTTCCTTTGACACAGTGTACCGCTTAGGACCCGATGTATGTAGCGAATGAGCGGGTCCCGTATTTTGGTACTCTTGGTGTGACTCGGGTTGTATATCCCATCTCTTATTTGTGCCCATAATGCGTTTCTTGTGTTGTCGGGCAATTCAATACTATCCGTGAATACGGGCTCGTCAACCTCATCTTCAGTGTAGATCCCCACATCTATACCAAATTGAGCAACCAAAATACCATACTAAGTACCACCACATCTGAATGTAACTGCTTCATTATCAAACATATCATCGATATCTTTCTTGAGGGCGAATGTGCTTAAGAATTCAAGGTTGAATTCATGAACTGATTGAAGTGGAGCCTCAAGAAAGACACGGAGAGGTCCTGTCACTAGACTGTCATAGCGTTCCCTTTACCCCATGGTATCCAAGGTGTCATAGCAAACTTGTCTTGGGGGCTCTTTGTTGCATGCCTTAACTATTTCCATTCGGGCTTCGCAATGCGAATATTCTATTTTGAACCTGAGCCACTTGTGCTGGCATTGTCAGCATGTTTTTATGGTTATCCGCTCACTGTGCTAACTATGCTTTGTGCATCATGTTTGTCACTAATGTTTGTGTGTAAATAGTAGAGTGACAGTATAAAGTGTGATGCATGAGTATGTATGTAGCAGAAATTAGTAAGCATTTTAATCACAGTTGTAATCAAGCACAGTCATTAAGCACAGGTTAAATATTAATTTAGTGTACGGATACCTGTAAATGTGAGGGTTGTCACATTCTCCCCCCGTTAGAGAAATTTCGTCCCGAAATTTTAGGCTCTGCTTCTAGTCGCAGGGGTCTGGGGAAATAAATGGGGGTATTTCTCCTTCATGCGATCCTCACGTTCCCACGTGAATTCTGGCCCATGTCTTGCATTCCATCGAACTTTGACGAGTTTGACACTACTCTTGCGTGTTTTGTTAACTTTCCAATCCGTAACCTCAACGGGTTCTTCAGTGAAGTGGAGCGTGTCGTCGATATGAACTTCATCAGTAGGAATGATCACGGTCTCCTGTGTTGGACTCTTTTTCAGGTTTGATAAATGGAATGTATCATGCACGCCATTGAGTTCAGCAGGCAGGTCCAACTTGTATGCTACAAGCCCAACCCTTTGCAGGATTCTGAATGGGCCAATGTAACGTGGATTCAACTTCCACGCTTTCCGAAGCATGCCACACCCTTCCAGGGTGAAACCTTTAACAAAACCATATCTTCCACCTCAAACTGTAGAGGTTTTCTTCTTTGATTTGCATAGGCTTTCTGTCTGTCACGAGCCGCCTCAATGCGCTTTGGAATTTGTGCAATCTTGTCTGTCGTCTCTTGGACTATTTCGGGACCAACAAGCTGTCTATCACCCGCGTCAGCCCATCACAGTGGTGATCGACACTTGCGTCCATAAAGAGCTTCAAATGGCGCGGCGCCAATGCTTGTGTGGTAGTTGTTGTTGTACGAAAACTCGACTAATGGCAAATGATTATCCCAGCTACCACCCAAATCCATTACACATGCTCTCAGCATATCTTCCAATGTCTGAATAGTTCGTTCACTTTGGCCATCAGTTTGTGGATGAAATGCAGTACTTAGATTCAACTGTGAGCCAAAAGCTTCTTGGAAGGACTGCCAAATCCTTGACACAAAGCGTCCATCTCTATCGGAGATAATCGAGAGAGGTACTCCATGTCGTGCAACAATCTCTCTCATGTATATTTTCGCAAGTTTACTAGTGTTGTCCTTCTATTTGATTGGCAGGAAGTGCGCAGACTTTGTTAGGCGGTCTACTATTACCCAAATTGTATCATGGCCCTTGGGCGTCTTTGGTAACTTCGTTATGAAGTCCATCGAGATATGCTCCCATTTCCATTTGGGTATTTCAGGTTGCTGCAGAAGACCTGGGGGGGGGGGGGGTTATTGCACGGACCTCCCGGCCGCTGGAGTGATCCCACTCCACAAGCTAGCTTAGCCCCATAGCTGCCTGGCGGTTAATACCTCATCCCAAGCCGAGTCTTTTTCCTTCTGTGAAGAAGGTGGCCGGTTGGTGCCGTGCCTGGACTCGAACCCGGGTCTCTATGAAGAGGAGAGGTGGGGCTGGCCAACTGGGACACCCCAGTTGGTTAGACCTGAAGGCTTCTGGTACTCGGCCTTTACCTTGGCGCACGTTAAACACTTACTAACATATACTGCAACATCGCCCTTCATCCTAGGCCACCAGTAGAAATCCTTGAGATCTTGGTACATCTTATCCGCTCCGGGATGGATTGAGTACCGCGACTTGTGAGCTTCATAAAAAACAACCTTTCTCAAACCACCAAACAGAGGAACCCAAATCTGTTTCATGAAGCATAAAGTTCCTTCCTCGTTTGGTGTCAACTGCTTCTCCATCCCACGGAGATACTCATCCTCAATATTCCTTTCTTTCAAAGCTTTTCTCTGTGCGGCATGAATGCGCAGAGAGAGGTCTGTCTGGACAATCATTTCCAAAGCCCTAACTCTTATGGGCTTGATCCTCTCCTTTCGACTCAGGGCATCAGCGACCACATTTGCTTTCCCTGGGTGGTATTTGATCTCGCAATCATAATCATTCAACAGTTCTACCCAGCTTCTTTGCCTCATGTTGAGTTCCTTCTGATCGAATATGTGCTGTAAGCTTTTGTGATCAGTATAAATTGTACATCGCGTACCATACAAATAATGTCGCCAAATCTTCAACGCAAATACCACTGCGCCTAGTTCCAAGTCGTGTGTGGTATAATTCTTCTCATGAATCTTCAACTGGCGTGACGCATATGCTATAACCTTCTGGCGCTACATCAGCACGCAACCCAAACCTTGACGCGAGGCGTCACAATATACCACGAAGTCATCTGTTCCTTCGGGTAGCAATAAGATCGGTGCATCACAAAGCTTGTTCTTCAACAACTGGAACGCTTCTTCTTGCTTGTCACCCCAATCAAACTTCTTGTCTTTTTGGGTGAGCGCGGTCAGAGGTTGAGCGATTTTAGAGAAATCCTCAATGAACCTTCGATAATAACCAGCCAAACCTATGAACTGTCGAATCTCGGTTGGCGTCTTTGGAGTCTCCCAATTCTTGATTGCCTCGATCTTTGTTGGATCCACATGGATTCCATTTCCGTTAACCACATGTCCAAGAAATTGGACTTCACGCAGCTAGAACTCGCACTTCGAGAACTTAGCGTATGATTTTTCCTTCTTAAGTAGCTCTAGAATAGCTCTTAAATGTTGTTCGTGCTCGTCCTTCGTCTTCGAATAGATTAGAATGTCATCAATAAACACGATCACGAACTTGTCGAGGTACGGCTTGCAAACTCTATTCATTAGATCCATGAAAACTGCCGGTGCGTTCGTTAACCCAAACGGCATGACCAGAAACTCGTAATGTCCATAATGAGTCCTAAAGGCCGTTTTCGGGATACTTTCCTCTTGTATCCTTAGTTGATGATATCCTGATCGATGGTCGATTTTTGAATAAAAACTTGAGCCTTGCACCTGATCAAATAGGTCATCGATTCTCGGCAGGGGATATCTATTCTTGACAGTCAACTTATTAAGCTCGCGGTAGTCTGTACACATCCGAAAACTACCATCCTTCTTTTTGACGAACAGAACTGGAGCTCCCCAAGGTGAGAAGCTTGGCCTGATAAATCCTTTATCCAATAGTTCCTGAAGTTGCATTGACAACTCCTGCATCTCTGAAGGCGCAAGTCGGTAAGGTGCCTTAGCAACAGGCGCGGCGCCTGGGACTAAGTCAATGTGGAACTCGACTTGTCTTTGCGGCGGTAACCTTGGAAAGTCTTCTGGAAAGACTTCAGGATATTCTTTTACTACTGGAATGTCTTCGATCTTTGGTTCAGCAGCTTCTTTATCCACGATGTGTGCCAAGAATGCAACACATCCCTTTTGTAAACACTTTCTAGCTTTCAGACAGCTAGTGATTCTCAGAGGCGTATCACGCTTCTCTCCATGAACTACGATCGTCTCTCCATCTTCTATTGGGATGCGGATGGTCTTTTCGTGGCAAACAATCTCGGCTTTGTTGCTCGATAGCCAATCTATCCCTACCACCACGTCGAAACTTCCCAATTCGACTGGTAGTAGATCCAAAGTGAACTCGCGTTCTCCCAGCTCAATCACGCATCCTCTGATGACTTCACCCGTTTCAACTAGTTTTCCATTCGCCAATTCAATCGAGTACAGAATGTCTAACTTACTAAGTGTCAACCCAAGTATATTCTTAAATTCTAATGATGCGAAACTATAATTGGCACCAGTATCAAACAGAACAGATGCAAAATGTTGGTTACAGGGAACGTACCAGTGACTACGTTTGGATCCTGGCGCGCTTCCTTTGTGCCGATGTTAAAGACTCTTCCCCGTGCTTGGTTCAGTTTTGGGAATTCCCTCTTAAAATGCCCGACATCTCCGCAATTGAAACAACCGGGTCCACGACCATTTCCATTACCATTTCCACCTTGCGTGTTGTTTTGGTTGCGATTTCCACTCCCAGCTTGGTTTGCAAAGTTTCCACGGTTTCCATTTCCACCATTACCTCCTTGTTGGCGGTTTCCATTACCATTTCCATAACCTCGATTACCACCACGCCCAGTACCAGTTCCGGCCCAACACGTATCCTTCGAGTGGCCGTTCCTCCCACATGACTCACATTTTCTCAATCCGCATTGGCCAAAATGATGGTGTTGGCATGTATCACACTTGGGCAGAGTGCCCATATAACCTCTTCCTTTGCTTTCAACACCGGTTTTGGCCCTAGCCGGTGTGCTTGACTCACCCCTCTTGCTTACAACGTTGGTACCTTACTTGAAATTAGAAAATTTCCGTTTGTTTTCACCATACGACTCAACATGTGTTTCCTTTTTCTTTTGATCAGAAACTGAGAACTTGTTCAACCTAATGGCCTCTTTAGTAAGCGCCACACTAAGATCGATTGCTTCCGTAATCGTTGCGGGCTTGGACGTGGTAACCATACTCATTATTTGGGGTGCCAATCCCCAGATGAATCTCTCAACACGCTTAAATTCGGGCGTGACCATGTACGGCACTACACGGGACAAATCATGAAATCTCTGAACATACTCTGCAATCTTAGGACCATCCATTCTTAGATGCCAGAACTCAGTTTCTAGCTTCTGTATTTCAGCACGTGAGTAGTACTTCCTTCTCATTAGCTCTTTTAGCTCATTCCAGGTTAACACATAAGCAGCAGCTTCTCCTAACGTTTGCACTTGCAGATTCCACCACGATAGGGCTCCATCCAGAAACAGCCCTGAGATGTAGGTCACTTGTTGCTCGGGAGCGCATTTTCTCATTCTTAGGACAAAGTCTGTCTTTTCAGCCCACCTAACAAACACAACCGCACCACCAGTGCCGTCGAAATTCACGGGCTTACAGTCAAGGAACTGCTTGTAGGTGCACCCTGCACATACGTTGGAATTTACAAATTATATTAGCAGTCGTGCTATAAATATCCAATTGTATCGTAGTATATCTCAAACGACTTAACATTACCATGGGGTGGATTTTTATTGCCGTTGTTGTTGTTGTTGTTGTTCGAAGTGTTCCTGCTCGTTTCTGTTTGGGAAGCCGCATACTGTGCTATAGCTGCGGCAATGATCCCTTGAAGTTCCGCCTCGGTAGTAGGCATGCGTACATCGCGTCTTTGAGGCATCTTCTAAAAGATGATTATATAGGTCAGGTCATAGTAAGTAAATATTATGCGTACGTACTAACATTTATCAATCACATAACATCACATGTTATAACTTAAAACAAATAATCTCAACAAAGCATGTAGTGAGAATGTTGCCATTGAGCCTTCATTAATCACGACCACAATATTGTTTCACAAGTTTAGTAGTACATCATACATCCAAATGACATCAAATAGGTCACATCACCCTCAAAAATACAAGTCAAACTACAACTATCATATATAAAAGTGTGATCTCTCAACAGTCTTCGTAAGCTGGCTCAATAGCGACCTTCTCACCAAAAGATCGACCTGCATAAAACCAAAAATGCCTATGCTGATGGCGGTGGAGGAGGAGGAAAATGAGAGAAAAGCAAGCGACGCATGTGTAACCAGTCCTCCTCTAAGGCACGATAGGCGCGCAGAAAATATGCTATCTGCTGCTCAGATGTCATGAAACGAACGTCTGAATCGGGGGAAAGAGGACGAGGAGCGTGTGGTGCTGCAAAGGGGGTCTGATAATGACAAGATGGACGTGGAGCTCTCTCCAAATCCTAAATACGATGCGTCAATGCATCCTGCTGTATCATCAAGGAAGTGAGGATGTCCTCTGTAGAGTACCCAACATGGTACGGGTGGTACGGATCAGACAGTGGCATGATAGGGGTCGTAGTCCATAAAAATGGCTCGCTAGATGGAATGAAAGATGGTGCAGTAGGTGGCGCAACATGAGGAAACTGTGACATGACCGGGTCAGACGTCGATACAGGTGGAACAAAAGTAGGATGAGAAATCTGTGGTATAAACTGGTTGCCTCCTGACATGAAAGGTACGTGACCAAAAGGCTGTCGCGATGACCCCTCCCCAGGACGCGGTAGAGGGATGTCCTGGAGAAAGGTAATCGAAAGATCGGTACGATGGACATCGGTCGTGTGTGGGTGGGATAGTGGAATATCAGTGGGTGCAGAAACAGGTGCTACTGGAGGTGTAACAGGTAACACAAATGGTGGGTAATCGTCTTCGTCATCTATCCACCCGTTACGGGTGTCAGCGTAACGTGGATCTATATGAGTAGCAAAAGGTGCACGGTCAAACAGTACCGACACTGGATCGGGAAAGGGTGCATCAATAACAGGGTCATCTATCAAGGGAAGAGCAACAGCGGGAAGATCAGCAGCCGGTATAACACCATCAAGAGGTGCAATGGCTGGTGCATCCTCATGGACATGGTCATGCTCTAATGCAGGGTCAGGAGCAACTACAGGCTCTGGGGGCACAGCAGGCTCCGGGTCAACAAGATCCATATCAAAATCAGCAGGGATGTCAAGCAAAGGGTCAATAGGATCTACGGGCACCTCTAGGGGCTGATCCATGTGAATAAACTCAATATCGTGGTCAGGATCGAAATCAGGGGAAAGACCGGCTTAAAAGCGTCATCGACCTCGTGGTCAAACTTGAACTCGTGCGATGGACCGGGTGCAACTGACATCGCCATGTCAGGGTCAGAAGAGTGAGGCTGCACTCCATGGTCGTGCAAAGATGCAGATGCCACAAACTCCAATGAGTCCGGGACAGGTGAACCAAAAGGAAGCTCCTCTATAGGGGCCTCAGCAATGGGAAGAATAACGTCAGCATCAATAGGGGCCCCGCCCTCATAGTCAGCCTCAGGCGGATCCTCCCCAAACAGATCGATGTCGTCATCAGAAACGACAGCGAGTGGCATATCTACTACTGGGAAAACAGCAAGCGGTACGGGAGCAGGGATCACCGCAAAAGGTAGATCCCCGGCAGGAATGCCATCAGCAGGCTCAACTCCGACGTCAGGCAGCGCAAACGGCTGGAAATCATCGTCGTCCGTGCTGGTGGTGTTTGATGTGTAGACCTTTCGCTCTGACAGAATCTCGTCATCTGACACGATCGCCATGGGGTCTAGTGTGTCTGATACTCCTGTGTCTGATGATGAAACCATGACGTCTATAACACAATCACATATATGCACATATATCAATCATAAAGTCAAATAAACATGTAAGTCACAATAATGCAAGTAAGAAATCCTCCTAGTCTTCCCAGACTACCCTCCCAGCCTCTCAGACTGAACTCCCTAGCCTCTCAGACTAACTCTCTGATCTCTAAGACCAACCTCCCAGTCTCTAAGACTAACTCCCTAGTCTCTAAGACCAACTCCCTGGTCTCTAAGACCAAAACCTCCCAGTCTCTAAGACTAAACCTCCCCAACCTCTAAGATTGGACCCCTCAGTCTCTAAGACTGAACCTCCCTAACCTCTAAGGCTAAACCTCCCTCAGTCTCTAAGACTGAACCTCCCCAATCTCTAAGATTGAACCCTTCAGTCTCTAAGACTGAACCTCCCCAGCCTCTAAGGCTGAACCTCCCCAGCCTCTAAGGCTGAACCTCCCTCAGCCTCTAAGACTGAAATATATAAATTTTGAAAAAAGTGTATTTGTGCCTTTTATTTGTAAAAATGTTTTGTATCCTGGATCTGGACGTTTTAGTGTATGCAATGTAAAACGTTTTCGTGAGAGCCCTAGTGATCATAGTCTAGACTCGAGAAGGAATCCTAGTTCGCTATGATCGATGCTCTGATACCAAGCTGTCACACCCTGGCTTTTGCGGAAGCGTGGGTTTATTTGGTGTGACTTCTTAATACCATAGCAATTATCATAACCATGCTATATGAAATAAAACACATGATGTTCATCCATTCAACAAGTTTTAAAAGTTACACGACAACATTGTTTAAAAGTCGACACTTAAAACAGATTACGATATGACATAATTTAAAATGTGTTCACAAGACACAACCAAAAGACATGAATAAAAACACAGTTTAAGACTTGTAACCCATCCAGGCAAAGGTCACATTTCCTAAACTCGGATGACATCATTATTCCTACGCAGCTTGACGAGATTTGCATACCTTGCCAGATCCCCTAGTTTCCTGAAATACATGTAGTTTGAAAAATCAACAAAAAGTTGAGCGAGTTCATGTAAAAGTGAGTATGAATAAACCTTTGTAACATGTCTGTATGTATAAAAATCCCTGGTATGTAGCAATTAAGGAAAAAGAGATCACCACTGGGTTGCAAAGCCAATGATATGTGTGAAGTGATGCAGGAAGACTCAAACCTAGCAGATTTTTGCGTCGGGCTCAAAGTTACCCCATGGTCCGTACAGTGGACTCAGGAGTTGGGCTCGCTACACCCAAATAGATCTATCACTCATGACCCTCGGTCCTACAATGAGGATTAATGGCCCCAAGTACCACCTACCCACTCACATGATCTAAGTAGTATACCCTCCTTAAGCTAACCATACCATGTATAAAAGTGTCTGTAACAACTGTAACATGTATTCCACCCCCGAAGTATAAAAACTGAAAACAGTTAAGAGAAAATGGGGACATGAACTCACAGAAGTGCGTATCCCGAAACGTAAGTCTCCAACTCAACTTGCTGCGTGACGACCTACACGTACTAATGCCTATTAGACGGATGGCCGTGCCTTGGCTTAGGGTTTAACGTTTTTGGAGAAATAGTTAGGTAACTATTCCGTATTCACACTTCTTATTTATTTTATATTTCCTTCCCAATGATGGGGGTTTTTATACATGTACATGTTATAATTCTGAATAATATATTTTAAGTCCCACTTAGAAAAATATATTTTAATCACTTGTCTAAAATATTTTAATTCCAAAATATACATATTTTTCCCAAAAATATTATATTTTACTTCATAAAGTTTCCCAAAATAATACTTTACCAAAAATATACGTATAAGAGTATTTTTCCGAAATATACATAAGTTACATTTTAGAGTTCGCGTTGTAACAACAATACTGGTGTAACTTAAATATTTATTTATGAGAGTGTTGGTATTATTTTGGAGTTGAAATTTCATAATATTTTCAAGTTATATTATTTTTACCATAAAAATAAAATAATATATATTTAGTTCATGAATAATCAAATAATCACACGAGCGTCTTATTATAAAATATATATTCTAAATATATATTTATCAAGTTTTATTTACGAAAATCCACCTCCGGTACTTGGTAATTTTTGAAATAAAAATCATGGCGAAGTTTCTTTTTGAAAACCAAGTTAAAAATATATTTGTAAACATTTGTTAGAAAAATTATTTCTAAGTGTTGAAATTCTAGAAAAATTTCGCCAGAGTTTCCTTTGTAAATGGAGGCGTCCACGCTTACTAGCGTATCATTTTCTTTTCAAAAACCAATCAAACAATATAACAATCAACAACATACAATATTTAATCACTAATCTTGACAAAAATAAGACTAAATCATAAACTCATGAACTTGAAAGTTTGTAAAAATATGTAGTAAATTACTAACACACTTAGTAGGTCTTGTTATCTTTAAAAATAAAATTAGTTTCTTAAAAACTTTATTTTTAAAAAATATGTATTTTCACAACTTCTAGTCATGAATTTCAAAAATATTTCTTGGTGGAATTTTCTTTCTACACAAGTGTTTATACACTTGTTTACTTACTAAAAATGTATTTAGTTCATACAAGATCCGGGTTTTAACAAGACTAGTATCTTTTACTTGGTTCTTTCGAAAAACCACTTGTAGATCTTTAGATCTACAAGTTTAGAATCTTATTTTTCAAGAAAAATTATACTTATTCAAGTTCAAGGTTCATGTATGGATGGATTCATCATCTTTCATATTTCTAACTTTTACATCTTACTAGTTTATGTTCTAAAACATGAACTAGTATGTCTAGATGATGATCCATCTTGCTTCTACTAACAAACAACATGTAATAATCATAACAACACAAGATCTACATGATTTAACCACATATCTTCTCTTTATCCACTCTTTCTCCCTTTATGTTCAAGACTTAGATTATGTTCATTAGTGTTCTCAACATTTAATCATTCTATCATCTATTAACCACTAAATACAAGAACAAAATGAAGTTTTGGAACACTTACTACTAGCACATGGCTAGGGGAGAAACAAGGCGTAAAAGTGGTGGATAAAAGAAAACTAGAGTGGTCCTTGAGCTTCCGACTGCACCAAGCTTGTTTGTAGGACTCCTTACACCTTTGTATGTATGTGGATAGCTTGAACAAGACTTGATGGTGGTGATGGTGGGTGTTGATGGGGTCGGACGAACACAAAGGAGGAGAGAAGAAGGAGAGCTTGTTGGTGTGTGTTTGATGAGAGAAGCTTATGATCTTATGTGTTTATTTATAACCCAACTTTGTGCTTTAACCAACATATAATATGCTCCTAACCATCCATCATATTCTAATAAAATAATCAAAAGAATGTGGGGGTTGTCCCACCCCACATAACCGTCGAGTAGGGGGGTAGGGGGTTGGGTTGTAATGTTAAGGTAACCATTTAGTTAGGATTTCTAATGTTTAGTTAGTGTTGATACAACAAATACAAGACCAACGGTGGTAGCTGGACTGGCTAGGTAGAATGGTTGAAGGGTTCAACCTTGCCTAACGCAGGTCGTGGGGTTCCCCCACGTTTGCGAGACGTGGAAGGAGGTTTGCTAGTTTATTGTTATTCTTTGCTATGGATCCTCCTCTGAATTGTGCTCAGATTCGGAAGTGGAAGCAAAGGGAATGTGTGTGTTGGATGTGAAAGGGAATGACTTGTGCGAGACAAGCATTCGATGTGAATGACCAGAGATTGGGGAATCAGAGCTGGTCCGGATGTCCTCTCTGAAGTAAATGAAGTGTCATTTTATAAGAGAAGGTATCTCCCGAAGTGGAATGGATTAGACTAGCAACCTCGCTTGCAGTGGAGGGTTTCCCCTTTTGGGGGTTGAAGGCTTTTGTCCCCCGGGTAATAGCGTGCATTGTGCAGACCTGCATTGCCTTTGCGGCTGTGGGTTGGTGAAGTGATCTCCAGATGTGACTGGCTACTGTTTCCGTGTTGCTTTTTCCTTTCTTACAGCTTTTTAAGCCTTGAACCATTTAACCATTTAAGCATTTACGTAATTAGCCATTTTATTCAATCTTGGGCTACCCCCGTCATCAGCCCCCCAAGTCAGAGGTTTTTGGGAGATAAGCTCAAAGACTTCTGACTTTATACGCGTGTTTTATTGCCTAAAAGTTTCAATGGTTCCATGCTTGAAGGCTTGAAAGGTTAACGGCAGTTAATGTTTTGGATTTGAATTTCAAATAACTGACAATTGATTTGATTGATGTATGGCAGTTGATAGGGTGGCGGTTTTCGCAGGGGTTACTGTTTTGACATTATTACCCCTATTGTAGACTTATATTTATTTTATATTTCCATACTTATCTATTTGTTTCGTAATTTATTCCAAGTTTCTTCCGTTTTCTCTCCTTCTCTAAGGTAAGTCCCTGTTTTCTTTTCATCTTTCATTCTGCATTTTCCGTTTTCAAAAAATGGGTGCTCGTAAGGACTTAGCAAAATCTTTTTCCCGGTTAACACAAGAGGAGGTAGATTTATTTTGTATGGAATATGGTATTGATAGGAAGTTTGATCCCACTGCCCCTGCTTGTGATGTTCCCGTTGATAAACCACCTTCTGGTTCGATTGCCCTTTATTGTAGTCATTTTGAGTTCTCAAATCTTCGATATCCCTTTTCGTTTTTTGTTTTGAACTTGTTGGAGTATTATCGTGTTTCTTTTGGGCAAGTCCATCCAAAGGGGATGGCTAGGGTTTTGCATTTTGAGGTTTTATGTCGTGCTCTCGGCTATGATCCTTCCCTTTTACTCTTTCGCCGGTTTTTTCGTTTGGCTAAGAATGGCGATTGGTTTACTTTTGAAACAACCAAAGTTGATACCTGCCTTATTTCATCGATGGTTACTACACTTGGGGCTTGGAAAGACCGCTTTTTCTGGGTTTCCGATACTATCATCCCCTTCAAAATGGTGTGGAGGAATCCGGATGCTGTTCTCAATGCTCCGGAACCTTCCGAGTCTGAATTGAATTCTGTTTTTCTCAATGCCATCCGGGGGTGCCCTTCGAGGGTTCGTCCCTTTCCTGAACACTTACTTGTTCTATTAGGGGTTAGTAAAATTTGGGGGAATGTTGATCGGGATCCGGTTCTTATGAAGAGTGGCATGGGTATGCATTTTCCTTTTTTGTTCTTTTTATGTTATTCTTAATTTATGACTTATGTGTTGTTGTTTTTTGTAGTCATGTCTGCTTTGGATTTTATTAAGAGCGACGATACTTCTGACGTTGTTTTGGAGGATGCTCCGTCTGTTCCTGGTGAGAATGTTGTGGTTAGGACTGCTGACCAAAGGTTTGAGGGCTCAGGCTATGTTAGTGCTGCTACTGCCAAGGGTTTTTCTAAGTCTAATGCTCCTAAGTCTTCGACTCGTCGATCTTCTCGTCGGTTGTTGAAAGCTGGTCCTCAATCCACTTCTACTGAACATGTGGACTTGAGTGATGATATTGAAGTTTCGGAAGATCAAGATGTTGAAGCAGGTGCTGAGAAGGTTAAGGAATTGGTTGTTCATGGCAAAAAGGTTTCAGGCAGGAAGGTTGTTGCCACTCCTGTTCAGGAGTCTTCGGGCAAGGGTGTTGAAGGGTTAGATCCAGAAGGGATTTATATGCCTACTTGGTCGGTGAAGAATGATGACAGTTTCAAAGATGCTGCTGTTTGTGAGGATGTTCTGAGTCACATTGCTCCTCCCTCGGTGCATGAGACTATTGCTGGAATGGATGATGACCTGATGCTGTCCCGTATGATTTTGAGTACTTGCAACCTTGCTGCCATGCTTCCTCAAGGCATTGCCCGTTTTCGTCAAACAATGCACGAATATGAAGAATTCTCCAAGAAGAAGGATAAAATGAAATCCTCTATGGCTGGGATGAAGAAGGAAATAGCTGGTTTTGCCGAGAAGGAAGCAGCATGGGAGAAGAAGGTTAGTGATCTGAAGAAGACGCATGAGATTGAGATGGGTGATTTGAAAAAGAGCTTCGAGGCTGATAGGTTGAAACTTAGGGCTGACCGGGAAGCTTTGTTTGTTCAGCAACAGGCTTTTGGTAAGGAGAAAGAGAGGTTGAAGGCTTCAGTTGCTCAGGCTACTGGCGATAACCAGTGGCTCATTGAGCAGGGTTTCCATCAAGTGGTTACCTATCTGCTGCACTCCAAAGAGTTTAATTCTGCTCTTGGCGACGTTTATACTAAGCTGCTCAATTTAGGCAAATACCAAGGTCTTATTGCAGGTTATAAGCTCCATGAGTCCGGTCATCCTTTGGAGAAGTCACCTCTGTTTCGGCCCGAGGCATCTGATGTTTTTAAAGGCTCCGTTGAGCAAATGGAGAAGCTGACTTATCCTTACATCCACCAAGTTTCTGGTTGCTTTGGTAAGCCTCTTGCTGTGTTGCAAGGTTTGAAGCCGGAGGGCTTGAATGAGAGGGTCTGTGCTGAAGTCCTGGGATCTCTCTCAAGGAAGAGGTCTTATTCAGGTGATAGTGACGATACCCTTTCAGGTCAGCCGGATGTTCCTAAGGATGCAAGCTTGGAGGCTTCAGTGGTTGGTGGTGATGGAGGTGTGAAGACTAAAAAGTTGAAGAAAACAAAGAAGGCCAAGGGCGAAGGTTCTGGAGTTTCCAAATCTGTTGACGCTTGATTCGTAGCTTTCTTAGCACTGAAAACAATTTATGTTTTGTAATGTTAACTTGAACAATATTAGGTTTTCAGGAACCCCTAAGGTTCCTTTTGGTTATGTTGAAGGCCTGTATGGCCGTTGAACAATGATTAGATTTGCAAGTTACTAGGACTTGCCTTAACTTATGTTTGGAAGTCTTTTTGGGATTTTATGATGTGATGTTTTAACTATGTCTTTTTTGGTCAAGGCAGTTCATTTGGATTTTAACCGTTGAAGCCTTTTGGCTGTCTTTTAAAAGGTTGAAGCCTTTAAGGTTTCGTGGTATTGCCCGGGTGGCTTGAAGCCTTGAAGGCTTTTTGGTTTTGCGTCCTGGCTTGGTTTGTACCTTTGTCATTTTGTCCAATTGACTTTGTTCTTTTTTGGACTTGTTTTGTTCTTTTTGTAACTTTGTCTTTGTCGGGTTTGTGCTGTCCTTATGCTTTTTATACCTAAAAGGGTTCAGTGCTGCAGACACTTAGCCTTGGCATTTTTAACAAGAAGAGATGGCACCTATCCTTGTAATCATTTCTTTTAGTTTTTTAGCCTTTTTGTAGACTGTATTTCTAAAACTTAGGGAACATTTGGTGTAGGCTGCTTATACCCGTCTATGAGACAATTTTGTTTTTTCTTAACAAGTCTCATGGAGTTGTATTGATTTAGGAACTCACCCCTTATATAGGCTCATTCAACCCTTGAACCTATTGAGCGATGTGGCCTGGGAGCTCATCCCCTTACATGGCACTTGCCATGGAGTTTTTTGCTAGGTTCTCAACCTGATTTTAGGATAGAAAGACAAGTTTGATAAAAACAACTTCATTCATTAAAGCAATACTTGCTTTTTACAAAAGGTATTCATAATCCTGCTTGAAATACATTTTGATACAAACCAACTTTCCGTTTAAATATGGAAGCTCTTCAATGTTTTGCCGTTCCAATGCCTTGGAAGCCTTTTGCCTTCTGAATCGGCCAGCTTGTAGGATCCACCTTTGTGTGCTTCAAGGATGGTGTATGGACCCTCCCACTTTGGGCCAAGCTTTCCTTGATTTTCTTTCTTACTGGCTTCGTTGTTTCTGAGGACTAGGTCCCCTAGCTTGAAACGTTCGTTTTTGACTTTTTTGTTGTAGTAAGCTTCCATCTGTTGCTTGTATTTGGCTTCTTGAATTGCGGCTTGATCTCTTGCTTCCTCTAGGAGTTTTAAATTCAACATGGTCTCTTTTTGGTTTGCTTCGGGATCCATGTTGACAATTCTTTGGGTTATAACTCCTATTTCGGCAGGGATCACAGCTTCAGATCCAAATACCAAGCTGTAAGGTGTTTTCTTATGGCTTGTTTTTTCCGTTGTTCTAATTGCCCATAGAACACTAGGCAATTCTTCAAGCCAGTTGCTTTCATATCTTCCCAATCTTGTCTTGATTCCTTCCACTATGCTTCTGTTTGTTCTCTCAACCTGCCCGTTTGATTGTGGATAAGCCACTGAGCTGAAAACCTGATCGATTTTGTATTCTTTGCACCAAACGCTAAAAGGCTTCTCAGCAAATTGCCTTCCGTTGTCGGTGACAAGTACTCCTGGCAATCCATAACGGCAAATGATGTTTTCCCAGACAAAGTCAATGACTTGCTTTCCTGTGATCTTGGCAAGTGGTTTGACCTCGGGCCACTTGGTGAAATAGTCTACCGCCACCAATAGGAATTTTACTCCCCCTTTGCTTGGGGGAAATGGACCAACAATGTCCATTCCCCACTTATGGAATGGCCAAGCGGGGGTTATTGGGACTAAATCGTGCTTGGGACTTTTTGGGATTGGTGCATGGATCTGGCAGGCATCACATTTCTTCAATTCTTCGGCTGTGTCACGATGCATTGAAGGCCAGAAATATCCGAGGTTCATGAGCTTTGCAACTACTGACCTAGCTCCAAAGTGAGCTCCACACACTCCTTCGTGAATTTCCTTGATCAAATATTTACTTTGCTCGGGGCCGACACACCTTAGCAAGGGAGCAAGGTAACCCTTTTTGTAAAGGGTTTCTCCTTGCAGTATGTATTGTCTTGCCTTGATTTCAACCCTTTTGGCTTCCACTTGATCATTGGGTAATTCACCATTTTTGAGGAACTTTCTTATGGGAGTCATCCAGTTTGGTTCTTCTTCGGTAACCACATCTTGAACCTCCAATTCGTTAATGGATGGGGCCTTCAACACTTCTACCAGTACCTTCTTGGTGAGGTGGGCAAAGGTGAGAGATGCAAGCTTACTTAGGGCATCGGCCTTTTTGTTTTGAGATCTGGGGATCTGTTTGATGTTGCATGCTTGGAAGGTATTCATTAGTTCCTTTGATTTTTCTCTGTATTTTTTCATGTTGGGCTCTTTAGCTATGTAGCTATCATTCACTTAGCTTGAGACCAGCAACGAATCTGTGAACACTTCAAGCTTTTCAACCTTCATTTCTTTGGCCAGCCTTAGGCCGGCTATTAGTGCTTCGTATTCGGCCTCGTTATTGGTGGTCTGAAAATCAAAACGAAGAGCATATGTGAACTCCAACCCTTTTGGGTTGATCAAAATTAATCCGGCCCCTGACCCTTCAACGCTTGAAGCCCCGTCGGTAAAAAGCTTCCAGGCTTCAGGGTTGGAAGGTTCAGTGGTGGCAGTGTTTACTTCAGTAAGTGTTTGGTTTGGGACTTCCACAATGAAGTCGGCCAAGACTTGAGCCTTGATAGCTTTCCTTGGGACATAGGTGATGTTATGTTCACCCAGTTCTATGGCCCATTTGGCTAATCGCCCCGAGTTTTCAGGTTTTTCAAGCACACTCTTAATTGGTTGGTCGGTGACCACTTGTATGGGGTGTGCTTGGAAATACCTTCGAAGCCTTCTAGCTGTTTGAACTAAAGCTAGGGCAAGTTTTTCAATGGGAGGGTATTTCGTTTCAGCTAATTTTAAAGTTTTGCTGAAAAAATAAACGGGTACCTGGGCCTTGTTTCGCTCAATGGTGAGGACTGCACTGATGGCCTCGTCCGTGATTGAGAGGTACACCGATATTAACTCCCCGGTTTTTGGTGCTGCAATGTCTGGTAGGGAAGCTAGATGTTGCTTCATCTGGTTGAAAGCTTCTTCAGCTTCTTCAGTCCATTTGAAATCCTTTTTTTCTGAGCAGTTCTTGAGCGTTTTGTAGAAGGGCAGAGATCTTTCGGCTAACTTGGAGGTAAAACGCTTCAAGGCTGCAAGTTTCCCATTCAAGCTTTCAACCTCCTTCTTGGTCTTTGGTGGCTTGGTTTCAAGGACGGCTTTTACTTTGTTAGGGTTGGCTTTGATGCTTTGTTTTCCAACAATGTTTTCCTTCCTCGAATCCAAATGAACACTTTTCTGGATTAAGCTTCATGTTAACCTTTATGAGGTTCTTGAAAGTTTCTTGAATATCATCGAGCATTTGGTATTCCGTCTTGCTTTTAATAACCAAGTCATCGACATATGCCTCCATGTTTTTGCCAATTTGGCTCTCGAAGGCTTTGTCAACGAGCCGTTGATAGGTTGCTCCTGCATTTTTGAGGTCGAAAGGCATCTTTTGATAGCAAAAGATTCCTTTGTCCGTGTGAAAAGCTGTTTTTTCCTCATCTTCTTCCTTCATGAGGATTTGGTGATAACCTTTGTATGCATCAAGAAAACATTTGAACGAGTACCCGGTGAGGGAGTCAACTTTGAGATCAATCTCTGGCAGTGGATAGCAATCCTTAGGACAAGCTTTGTTAAGATCCTTGAAGTCTATGCACATCCTCCAAGAGTTGTCTGGTTTTTTGACCATAACTGGGTTTGCAACCCATGATTGGTACTTGACTTCTCGGAGGATGCCGGCTGACACAAGCTTTTCAACCTCTTGGCAGGCTGCCAGACTTCTTTCAGGTGCCAAGCTTCTTTTCTTCTGGACCACAGGCTTGACCTCTGGTGGTATTCTCAACTCATGCTCAGCGATATCCCGGGGGATCCCGGTCATATCTTCAGGACACCAAGCGAATACATCACTGTAGTGTGTTAGCAATTTTTCAAGGTATGAAAGGGTCTCTTGAGAAAGGTCAGGGTTGACCCTTATCCTTTGTTCAGGGTATTTATGGTTTATGACCAACCTTTGCCTGTCTTCTTCACTGTTTGAACTTTCACCTTCAACCATGTAGGCTTCCTGAGAGGGTTGAAGGGTTGCTATGCCCCTTTCGGTGGGAAATTTGACTGTGCCATGGCCAACAGACACGGCCATGTAAAATGCACACTGTCCTGGTCTTCCGATGATCACATCATAGCTTGAGGGGATGTTGATAACCACAAAGGTGAGTGGTTGGGTTCTTTCTTTTAACCCTTCACTGAAACGAACATTAAGTGTCAGTTGCCCTAAAGGCTTGAGGGGTATGTCGGCGATACCTTTTATGGAGGTCCCAGAGGGTTGAATCCTTGAACGTTCTTCATTGCTCAATTGATTGAAGAATTTTTCGAACATAATTTCGGTGGCTGCCCCCGTGTCTATGTATGCCTTGCATGTTTGCAACGTTCCCACGGTTGCTTCTACCACGAGAGGGCTAGGGAGAGGGTCATTCTCCGTAGGGGGGAAACAGACACACTGAAGCTCCCAAGCTTCCAACCTCTGCCTCTTGTGAGGAACCTTTCCATCGAAATCTACCATGTTGACTTCTTTACTCTTTCCTTCAGCCATTTTGTCCCGGACTCCCTTTACCAAATGAGCGAGTTCTCCGGACTTAACAGCTTCTTCTATTCTTTTCTTGAGCTGGAAGCAATCATTGGTGTGGTGACCTTTTTCTTCATGAAACTCGCAGTATTGGGTGGAGTTTTCGTTTTTCCTGCTTTTGGGGAGAGGTCTAGGAGGCCGAAAGTTTTGTTTAACTTCTTCTGTTGCAAGGATTTCTTGAGGGGTTTTTGTGAGGGGTGTGAAACTTATGCCTTTTTCTCTGCTTGGAAGGTTCCGACCTTCAGGCCTTCGAGGGTCTGAACCTTTTGACCGCCTGTCATAGGAGTTGAAGTTCCCTCTTTTTCTGGCTGGACTGTTGCTTCTCCAGCCGGTCCCTCTTTTCCTTTGCTCCTTAATGTCTACTGCCTCCTCTCCCCGGATGTGGGCTTCAGCCCTTTCAAGAGCTTCTTCTAAGGTTTTGGGTAGAGATTTGTTGAAATCCCTGGTAAGGTACTTAGAGGTGATGGCATTCATGAAGCCAGCCACCCTCATTTTCTCATCGGCCCCTACATAAGTTAGACCTTCCTTCTTGTATCGTTCGATGAAAGCACGGAGGCTTTCATCATCACGTTGTTTTATCTGAAAGATCACTGTTGCGTCTTTGACATATCGTCTTTGTTGGGAGAAATTGGCCAGGAAACCCTTACTGAGATCGTCAAAGCTTCGAACGCTTTGAGCAGGTAAATCGTTGAACCAGATCCTGGCAGATCCAACAAGAGTTTGCATGAACATTAGGCAACACTCAGCGTTGGACCATTTCTCTATCCGAGCCGCACCGGTGAAGGTCTGAAGATGGTCCTCAGGATCTTCAGTTCCATCATATGTCCTGATGTGGGCCGGCATTTTGATCTTCGACTGGAAATCATAGTCGGCTATCTGTCTTGAGAAGCATGAAAGGTTACTTGGCTTGTACGGTTTAGCCAAGTCTTCTTCAGTTCTTGCATCCACATTACTGCCATTGCCATTGTTTCCCTGAGTGGCAAGCACTTGATTGATGAAGTGTTGCCATGGGAAGTTGGCCATCATCTGGGTCATCATGTTGGGCATAGGGTTGAAGCCTTGAAGGCTTCCTGGGCCAGTGGAGCAGTTTATCCCGAGGGGAGTACTCATAACAGCACTTCGTGCTAAGGGAAGCACGGACAGGGCTTGCTCCCATGTAGTTGTGGTAGATGCTGGATAGCTTGTCACTGGGGATTGAAGGAGCTGGTCAAGAGTCAGCTCATGCCCCAAAGGAGCACCACTAGTAATTGGTTGGGAAGAGAAGATAGGATGCACCGTAGGATTTGTCATAGAGGACAGATAAGGGTGAGGGTTTGAAAGGTTACTGGGACCAGCCTCACTTCTTGTTGCAAAAAGAGGAGGGGGTGGTCCAGGAGACAATGTTAGCTCCGGTTTGTCATAGTCTAAACGAATCCTCACCCCCTTTTCTCTTTCTTTGTTCACATGCTGGTTGAGAAGAGTCCTTAGTACAAGGAAATTCTTAGCAACCCCTTCAGGGGTGAGTTCAACACACGACGGGGCATCAGAGACACCGATATTGGGAGATGGAACTCCGGATCTGGACGGAGTTGGTGTGTTGAAATTGAGGAACTCGGGTGTGCTCCCCGGAGTTGAAAAAGAAGTTGGTATAGCCACATGAGCTTGGCTACTACCCGGAGTGGAAGTGTTTGGTATTTGATTTACTTCTTCCGGAGATCCACTCTCAGACATGGCGATTTTAAGTGAAGAGAGCTACACTACTAGGTCTTTTAGAGAAGAAATAGCGGCGTAGCCCCACGGTGGGCGCCAACTTGTTGATACAACAAATACAAGACCAACGGTGGTAGCTGGACTGGCTAGGCAGAATGGTTGAAGGGTTCAACCTTGCCTAACGCAGGTCGTGGGGTCCCCCCACGTTTGCGAGACGTGGAAGGAGGTTTGCTAGTTTATTGTTATTCTTTGCTATGGATCCTCCTCTGAATTGTGCTCAGATTCGGAAGTGGAAGCAAAGGGAATGTGTGTGTTGGATGTGAAAGGGAATGACTTGTGCGAGACAAGCATTCGATGTGAATGACCAGAGATTGGGGAATCAGAGCTGGTCCGGATGTCCTCTCTGAAGTAAATGAAGTGTCATTTTATAAGAGAAGGTATCTCCCGAAGTGGAATGGATTAGACTAGCAACCTCGCTTGCAGTGGAGTGTTTCCCCTTTTGGGGGTTGAAGGCTTTTGTCCCCCGGGTAATAGCGTGCATTGTGCAGACCTGCATTGCCTTTGCGGCTGTGGGTTGGTGAAGTGATCTCCAGATGTGACTGGCTACTGTTTCCGTGTTGCTTTTTCCTTTCTTACAGCTTTTTAAGCCTTGAACCATTTAACCATTTAAGCATTTACGTAATTAGCCATTTTATTCAATCTTGGGCTACCCCCGTCATCAGTTAGTATATTAGTGTGTGTTATAATTATAAGGTGTGTTAGGGTGTTCGGGGACCCTAACTAGCTCAGAAAAGTAAAAAAAAAAAACAATGTATTTGGCAATATTTTTATGCTCCGGGTAAAGTCCGGTTGTTCAGTTTGGTGTTGATCCGTTAAAGTGATAAATAAAGCTTTAAAGTGTCCTTTATATTATTTTTAGTAACATATTTAATTCCCAACACTTTGGAAAGTGTCTAGGACTATTTTACCAAGTTTTTGCACTTTACTAGCATTGTTAAATGCTGAATTTTGGTAACTAGTGCGGAATTCTGCACTTTAAGTATGTTTTAGGCACTTCCGGGCACTATAACTATCACCTAGTGACGCAGTTTTATTATCCTCACCTCCCTACACTCACTACTAGTGTAGTACTTTATTCCCGGCTCATACTGGCCTAAAAAATATTGTCTGTCTAGGTGTTGGCATTGTCAGCATGTTTTTATGGTTATCCGCTCACTATGCTAACTGTGCTTTGTGCATCAAGTTTGTCACTAATATTTGTGTGTAAATAGTAGAGTGACAGTATAAAGTGTGATGCATGAGTATGTATGTAGTAGAAATCTGTAAGCAGATTAATCACAGTTGTAATCAAGCACAACCATTAAGCACAAGTTAAATATTAATTTAGTGTACGGATACCTGTAAATGTGAGGGTTGTCACATCCTCCTCATTATTCCGGTATGCCAGATGCTCCCGAATGTATGTGATGTCAGATCGCATAGAGGCCATGCTCTTCTCCATACAACCAACTCGAGTGTTGGTGCTCTTATAGACCCGGGCGATCCAGCCACCGAAGAAGATATGCGTCGGATGTGTGTCTTTGGCATTTGAGGCCATGTTCTTCAACAGCATGTAGGCGATGTTGAGGGGCTGTTGGTTCAGGATGCAGTAAAGGCAAGTGAGATCCCGAAGATTAACAACTCCCCTGCTATCTTTCCTTTGACACAGTGTACCGCTTAGGACCCGATGTATGTAGCGATTGAGCGGGTCCCGTATTTTGGTACTCTTGGTGTGACTCGGGTTGTATATCCCATCTCCTATTTGTGCCCATAATGCGTTTCTTGTGTTGTCGGGCAATTCAAT
Organism: Helianthus tuberosus; assembly: GCA_030545235.1. Classification (NCBI taxonomy): domain Eukaryota; kingdom Viridiplantae; phylum Streptophyta; class Magnoliopsida; order Asterales; family Asteraceae; genus Helianthus; species Helianthus tuberosus. The sequence goes on from CM060393.1 coordinate 155,373,009, forward strand.
ACTATCCGTGAATACGGGCTCGCCAACCTCATTTTCAGTGTAGATCCCCACATCTATACCAAATTGAGCAACCAAAATACCATACCAAGTACCACCACATCTGAATGTAACTGCTTCATTATCAAACATATCATCGATATCTTTCTTGAGGGCGAATGTGCTTAAGAATTCAAGGTTGAATTCATGAACTGATTGAAGTGGAGCCTCAAGAAAGACACGGAGAGGTCCTGTCACTAGACTGTCATAGCGTTCCCTTTACCCCATGGTATCCAAGGTGTCATAGCAAACTTGTCTTGGTGGCTCTTTGTTGCATGCCTTAACTATTACCATTCGGGCTTCGCAATGCGAATGTTCGATTTTGAACCTAAGCCACTTGTGGGGGGGCATTTTCCACATAGAACGAACATTTAAACAGTTAAGTGCGGTAAAAACTGTGAAAATTTGAGAAACAAGGGTCTGCACATGGCCTCGTGCCTAATAGGCACGACCCTGTGCTACAGGTTTTTCAGGGGGCATGACCTCGTGCCTCAAAGGCACGACCCCATGTTAACATACTGTTTTGCCAAAAATCCAACTTTTTCGAGCCGGCTTTGAAAAGTTCAAAATTTTTGGTCCCCTATGTGCGGTATACCCTGAAAAATAAACCCCAAGTATCAATTTCAAGTTACCAACCCGTTTCACCCTTCAATTTTTAGTTTTTTCGGTTAAGAACAAGGGTTTACTAAAATCGGTTGAAAATATTTTATTTTTCTACAATGGTTTGATGATTTACTCTTCAAAACACTTCTACTATCCACTACTAACAAGATCTAAGAAAAAGTTACGGATCGACACGGGTCAAGTTCAAGAACCCTAGACTTTTCCCCAAATCTTGATGTTATTCAACATGCAAAACATAAATCGAACTAATCTAGATGTTAGGAACATACCATACGAGAGCTTGGTACGAAGAAGTCGTAGAAAAGTTGCAGGAGAGCGCCAGGAACCGACGGTTCAGAGAAACGGTCCGTGTTAGATATGAAAGTGAAACTGCTGAGAAAAGGGTTTTATCTTGTCTGCAGGTTTGACATGGCCCCGTGCCTAAAAGGCACGACCCCATGTCTCCTTCTTTTTTTCATTATTTTGGTAGTTTCTCTATCGCATGATTCCTCGGCTTGTTTTACCTAGCATGAGGACTTTTTGGCATGATCTTTTCGCGATAAACTTGAAAGATGGATTATTATAATAAAACAAATAAAAATATTTACAAGTTGTTATTCTCTCGTTACTTATCTATCTCTTGCAATGTTATTTCCATTTCTTCATCCTCAAGGAATTCTTCATAGAATTTAAGCCTTTGTCCATTTACTTTAAATGGTTCTCTGTTTGGTGGCTTAATATCTATTGCACTGTGAGCGTAGACTTTGGTGATGGTAAAAGGTCCAGACCATCGAGATTTAAGTTTTCCCGGAAAAAGACGTATCCTAGAGTTAAAGATGAGTACTTGATCTCCTTCTCTGAATTTCATAGGTCCGCTTATACATTTATTGTGTATTCTTTTTGAGCATTCCTTATAGATTTCTGAGATGGAATATGCTTGAATTCTCAATTCATCTAACTCATTTAACAGGTGTAGGCGATCTTTTCCTGAAATTTCTTGGTCTAAATTTATATTTTTAAGTGCCCAATATGCTCTGTGTTCAATTTCTACTGGGAGGTGACAGTTTTTTCTATAGACTAGCTTATATGGTATGGTACCTATTGGTGTTTCATAAGCTTTTCGAAATGCCCATAAAGCATCGTCTAATTTGTCTGCCCGTTCTTTTCGATTTTGACCCACAGTTTTTTGTAGGATTCTTTTTAAACATCGATTGGTTACTTCGGCTTGACCATTGGTTTGAGGATGATAAGCGGTCACGAGACGATGATATACCCTATATCATGTTAGAGTTTTTTCCATTTGTAGATTTCAAAAGCAGGTTCCTCTATCACTGATTAGGGCTTTTGGAGTGCCAAAACGTGAGAATAGCTTTTTCAAGAATTTTACTACCACTCTTCCATCTTGGTAGGAAGAGCTTCGGCCTCAGACCATTTAGAAACATAGTCGATAGCCACTAGGATGTATTTGTTTCCTCTCGATGGTGGGAATGGTCCCATAAAATCCAATCCCCAAACATCGAAGATTTCATAGATAAGGATGTTATTTTGTGGCATTTCTTTTTTTTTTTCTTAAGATGTTTCCTGCTCGCTGGCATGCATCACATGTTTTTACTAATACGTAAGCATTTTTGGGTATAGTTGGCCAGTAAAATCCTGCAACGTACACCTTTTGTGCGGTACTGGCTATTCCATGATGTCCTCCACATGGTCCTTCGTGACAATGTCGACGAATTTGTCTTGTTTCACGACCATGGACGCATCGTCGAATTAGTTGGTCTGCACATATTTTAAAAGATATGGGTCTTCCCAAAAATAGTGTTTTAAATCAGCAAAGAATTTATTTCGCTGATGAAATGTTAACCCTTTGACGATAGTGCCACTAGCTAAGTAGTTAGCATAATCTACGTACCAAGGTTCTTCTCTATATTCTATCATTTCTAAGGATTCTGTGGGGAATTTTTCATTGATGAGTTCTTCTTGAGTTTCATCTAGAGGAGGGTCTTCAAGACGAGACAGGTGGTCAGCAGTAGTGTTTTCTACTCCTCTTTTGTCTTTTATTTCTATGTCGAATTCTTGAAGGAGGAGAATCCATCTGATGAGACATGGTTTCGCATCTTGTTTTTTTGAAAAGGTATCGGATAACATCATGGTATGTGTAGACTATAGTTTTGGAGAGCACAAGATAGGAACGAAATTGATCAAATGCAAACACTACAGCCAGTAACTCTTTTTCAGTAGTCGTGAAATTTTATTGAGTGTCGTTAAGAGTTTTCTTGAGCATGTCCTAGGAAACTTCAGATGGCTCGAACGGATAACGGAGGAGGTAGTCGGGAAATAGTATCTATTTTTGCGCGATCGACTTCCATTCCTGCATTGGAGATTTTGTGATCGAGTACTATTCCCTCCATAACCATAAAATGGCATTTTTTCCAATTAAGGGCGAGGTTAGTCTCCTCACATCTAGATAGCATTCAATCAAGGTGTTGGTTCGTACGTCTGTCGACTTCGTCTTGTATCGAGTCTTGTACTAGATTGTATAGATCAGGGCACGTAGTACGAGAAATTAGGATTTAGGGGTATTTCGCACGAAATAGCAAACAGCTATTTCGTACGAAATCAGTTGGTCATTTCGCACGAAATCACTCTTTCGTGTGAAAATGATTTCGCACCAACTGTTTCGTGCGAAATAGCCTAGCCTATAAATACCTATCATGCCATGTCATTTGTAACTTTCTGATTCCAGAGCCGAAGTGCTGCTGAAGTGTCTACTCGCTGTAAAACATTGTTATATCAATTAAAAAGACAATTAAAGTGAATAATCTAGCTGTATCGAACTCAATACGTTAGTTTCCGCCTCTCGTATTGAGAAGAACACCTCTGAATGACTCGTTTCGGTCGTGAAAACGAACCTATAAGTGGTATCAGAGCTCAGGAGGAGGAGTTCTATCGAATTCAGCTTGATTTCATCGAATTTTCTGACTTCTACACCTTCTTTTCAAAATTGAACAAGTTTTAACGGATAAAATGGATTGAATTTCACACATTATTAGCGAAACTGTGTTTTAACAAAGCCTTGAAAGAATTGGACCTAAAATCAATCTAAAACCTGATCAAATTGACAAAAATATGGCCGAGATGATGACATCAGCAGTATTTCGCACGGAATAGATCCTCTCATTTCGCTCAAAATCAGATTTCAGACTTATTTCGTTTGAAATTGCACTGTATTTCGTACGAAACCATCATTTGCTTGGTCATTTCGCACGAAATCACTCATTTCGTGTGAAAGTTCCTATTTCGTGTTAACCTTATCGTACGAAAGCATCTATTTCGCACGAAATCATCTTTTAGCTTGTTATTTCGCACAAAATCAAGTATTTAGTGTGAAAGAGGGTATTTCGTGTGAACATATTCCGTACGAAAGTCTATTTCGTACCAGAGTGTCATTTCGTGTGAAAGTTGATATCGTGTGTTGTTGTATTTCGTTTGAAATCATCATTTCGTTTGAGATTTGTTTTTCAGGTTATTTCGTTTGAAAGTAGCTGATTTTGTGAAACTTGTTACCGAATCATGGAAGAGGAATTCTATAATGCGTTTGCTACTGCCCCGACTACTCCGGCTACCATTGCTCAAAGCATGAACATGGAAAACGAAACTGGAACTTTACGAAAACCCCCGAAACTAATGGGCATTGAGGAGTATTATGGTTGGGAAGATCGGTTTGAAAACTGGGTTCAAGCTAATCATTTGAGATCTTGGGAGTGTATTGAGAAAAAGTATGTCAAGCCGCGTACATATTTGGGAGTTATTAAAACAATTTCTGAATTTACGTACAAAGAACAAGAAATGTACAAAGCAAAAAAGATGATGATCAGTCTGCTATAGCAAGCTGTGAAAGAAGACATATTCATCTTACTTCAACACGATAATACTTCACGTTCGATTTGGGAAGCACTTCGAATCAAGTTTGAGGGAAGTGAGAAGATGATCAGAAGTAAGAAATCATTGCTAAAGAAAGAATTTGGCTTGTTTACAAGTTTTCCGGGTGAATCTTCAAAGAAGCTGATTGAAAGATATTGTCACTTAGTGCGATCTATGTCTCTATTAGAAATAGTCAAAGATCAAGAGGAACGGGTTGATAAATTAGCTGACGCATTGCCTCAGAAAGAATGGGGTACGTATTTGATGATTTTGAAAAACACTAGAGAATATGACTAATTGACAATTTCCCAGTTCATTGAAAAGATTGAGGGTCAAGATCTTGAACAGCAAAAGATTGCAAGGATGAACAGTCCAAGTGGTCAACAAGACATCAAGATGTATTACAAAGGAAGTGTTCAAGATGTTGAAGCGAGTCCGAAAGTCCAAACTGCTTTCAGTGCTGAAAACTCATCTGGATCAGTCAATCAAAGTTCAAACAGTAGCAGTGGATTTTCTTCATATCCAAGTGTTAGTCAAAAATCAACCTCAAGTCATCAGTTCGAAAAGCTCAAATAGCGGGAATGGTCATGTTTTAAATTGCAACATCGCGTTGCATCTTCAGAATGGTCAAAAATTTTCTGAAGAAATTGCAAAAAGTCACATGTCATTACTTGCTACAGTGTTAGAATCATATGAGGGATTGGTTGCAGGAAGGATCGGAAATCCTATGTTGACGAAAGAGGATTACGATCAGATCGATGCTGAGGAGATGGAGCTTATGGACATTAAATGGTGTTTAGCTAGTGTTCTGAGGAGAGCTGAAAAATTGAGATGATTACAGGAAGAGATGATTTCAGGGATGCTAATGTTTCTACTTTGGGTTTTGATAAATCTAAAGTTACTTGTTTTCGATGCAGGGAGAAAGGTCATTTCAAGAGGGAATGTACCAATCGAGAAGCAAGTGGAGCAAAGAATCCGTTCGGTGGTAATGATTATTATCGGAAAGCCATATATCAACAAGTTGCTCATCAACCGTATCAACAAGAATAACCCCAAACTGCACATGCTAAAATGATCGAAGAAGCAAATAAGAAAGCTTATTTTGGGATCATTGATCAAGATGATGAAAAAGTGGCAGAAGGTTTTAGTTGGGACAAATACATTCTGCCTGATTCAAAGATGGTAGCATTGACTGCACAAATAGTTCAAGAACCAGATTTGTTGAAAGAATGGATGAATGAAAGTGTTAGTGATGAGAAAAACCAAGATGGAGAATTTGTTTCTTCAGATGATTGTTCAGAAAGCTCTCAAGTGTTTGATCAATCATCATCTGATAGTGATGATGAAGAAGAGACACAAATAAATATTGGAAAATCTGTTTTATCTCCTGAAAGTTTTGGATTTTATTTTGCAGATAGATTGGAGAAGCTGAAGGAGAGACGAGCAGCAAAAGAACAGAAAAAGATGAAATGTGAGATTGTTTCTCAAGAAGAGAAGTCTGAACATAGTGAAGAAGTTAAAGTCACTGAGAAGATAGTTGAATCAGAGAAAGTGATTGAAGTTGAGAAAGTTGTTGAAGTTGAAAAAATTGTTGAAGTTATCAAACCACGTCTAAAGTGTTTGGAATCTTGCAAGCAGTGTGCAGAGAAAGATTAGAAAATGAATGAGCTTGAGAAAATGAAAGAGAAATTATTGTTTGATCTCAACTACGTAAAAGAATCATATGATGTGTTGAATAGAACAGTAACTGGTTTGCAAAAGACAAATCCTGAAAGAGAAGATGCATTAACGATGATGAATGCAGTAATGATGACAAAGCAAAAGGCTATCAACTATTACATCGAAGAGTGTGCAAAGTTGAAGCAAGAGTTGGAGACAGAAAAGATAGAAAATGAAAGAATCAGACGATTACTGCAAAGTTATTCTAGTTCTGATTATTTGATTGACAGAATTTATCCAACTGTTGCAGGTTTTGAAGCTTTTCAGGACAAGAAAACAGAAGAGAAGGATACTGGTAAGAAACAAAGTGCAAATTATAACAAGTGTGCGCCTCCGATCTGGGAAGGTTATTCTCCCAGAAAACCTAATGAGGAGCAAGTCAAAAAGGCAGTCAATATAAAATTGAAGTCCGAAACAACTGATGAATTAGCAAAAAACATTGACGTCACATTCACATCATTTGACACTGATCATGAGTCTGAGTTAATAAAGAAAGTGGTCGATCAGGTGTTGGATAAAGATGAGGAGTCAGAGTCAAAGTCCGAATCCGAGAGTTCGAGTTCACCAGTTGACAGTCCAAAGTCGTCGGTTAAACGGGTTTACAATAAAGAATTCTTGTTATCAAAATCTAATTTGAATGACGAACCAATCAAAGTGGCATATACTTTGAATGATTCAGACAAATTATATTCTGATGAAGAATTTCCAATAAGAGGTGTTAAAACTGCATTGATTAAAAAGGTTTACAAACTAATAGAAATTATTATTTCTAAAATAAAAGATGAAAATCTTTCTGAAAAACCAATTCCTTACACCTCAAGAGTTAAACAAAGATTAAACAAGAAAAAGGGTTACAATTCTGATTCTGGTTTTCAAAAGAGAACAAACCATAATGGTAATTTCAAAAAGAAGGGTTTGGGTTTTATTCCATCGAAAAATCATAAAAATGAGAAAACTTATAAACCAAAAACTGTATTTGTGTCAGGAGAAAGTTCGGAAGAAGAAGAAAAGAACTCATTCTGGAAGCAATCAAACAAAGAATTCCTTGCTAAAAAGCAAGAGAGAATGAAGAATGGAGTTCATCAGAGAAAGGAGACAAGAACCTGTTACCGATGTCAAGAAGTTGGTCACATCGCCTGGAACTGTCCTAAGGCAACCAACATAAAACAGGAAGTTGTTTCTAAACTCAAAGAAAAAGTTGTTGACAAAACTGAACCACCAACTGAAAAATTCAAAATGTTTAAAAATTCAACATATGAAGTTGGTGAATGTTCAAAAAGGTTTTACAAAAGAAGGGTAAATCTTGACAACCAAATGTGGGTTGTTAAGAAATCAGTTGTGAAATCTGGCGATGAATCTGATTCGTCAAAGTCAGAGGAGCCACAAGTTGAGATTAAAAGTGAGAAATCAGTTCCGCCAATGGATGATGAGAACTTTCCACCATTGAGGACTGAAAATTTCAAACAAAAGGTTGGCAAAGTTGAAATCTCGAATCAATTCTATTCTGAGAAGAAAGAATTTGATGTCGATAAAGCGTTCAATGGGAAAGTAAAACACATTTTTGGGAAAATGATCGATGGGAAGGCCAAAGGGGTGAAAGAATTTTATGAAGAAAAAAGAAATGTTGAAACCCCAAATGAGACTGAAAAGGACACATCCAAGTTTGGTCAAGCTTGGATGTCTGTGTTTCATATGTAAAAATACTGACTTGCCGGAGCTCCCAGGTTGGTAAGTGTGGAGCAGGTATCGGCATCTTTCTTGAGAAATTCACATTGGTGATATTTTGACTTACAAGATTAATCAGGGACATTAAGTTGTACTTGATTTATCTTTCCTACAAGTGGTGTTGTTGATAAAACCGAAAAATGTTAATTTTTTCAAGTGGTTGAAGATGAACAAAGTGATGAGTTAAACCCCTAACCTACTAATGGTTTGTGAAATCAACAAAACTAATTTTCCGGAAAAAACATTTTGATTAAAACAAACTTAAGTGTTTTGAAACCATAATGGGAAAATAGTTTGTTGTAAGGGGGAGTTCTGATTGTTTATGCCAAGTGAATGGCGAATTGAAGTGATTCTCATCAGTGTTGTCAAATTTCTTTGTACAGTTTGTTTTCAAATTTTCCCAGAAAATCAAAATTGAAACATATTTTGATTTTAGGGGGAGTAAAATTTTAAAAAGATTAGAAAATTTGAGAAAGTCAAAACATTAAAAAATTCAAAATGAGTTTTGTTGTAAAAAGAGGAAATGATAGTACATCAGTTGACTATCACAACACGCTAAAGAATTGGAGTGGCCAAATGTGATAAACGGTCTCACTGATGATATGCCAGTAGGTTTTTACACGATTAGTAGATTGTATTCGAGATATAAACCTAAATTTCAAACTTACTTATCTCGTGGGGAACATCTCTCGGATATATGGGTAACCCCCGAAATCTTGTTTGAAAGGTCCTTCTTTCTGAGATACTAGGTCTTTATGCTTAGTGATATCTGGGGTATTATCCCAGGACTTCTGATTTTGCGGAAGCAATGGCCTAGTCCCCGTATAATACTTTTCGCTTGCTTAAAATATAGCGCCGCCCTCAGCATAAAAAATGATGAAACATTGCAAAATGCTAATCATGTGCTGTTGACGAAAATATTCTCTAAAGGGAACACACCTAAAGTCGAAGCCATCATCTCTCTGATTTTGCGGAAGCAATAGCCTGAGCTCTCATGGCCCTCGCATTTAACCCTTTACAGATATCATCTAGGTATACTCACCTGTAAGACTGAATATTGGGATCTGGATACGGGAGTATATTCTGAGGTGGGACACACGTATAAGTTTAAGTCTCTAAAACATTAATCTCGTATCTCGAAACAGTTGAACTTTGTGTGAAAATTTAAGTGGATCAGTATACTGACAATCTAAGTGAATCGTTTAGAACTTAAAATGTTTATAGCTTGACGGTCCTGGTGATGTGTCTCAGAAACTGATATGATCCTCTTACACAAACTCACAAAAATATGGTTTGTATATATTTGTTTTCTGCATTTCCTTTAAGTACAAAAATCCAAAAAGAGTTTCAGTGTGTTTTAGCATAAAATTTTGAAAAATCCAAAAAGATTTTCGACAACTGATGTTGAAGAGCTGATTTTCAAAATTCCAAGTGCTAAACATGATGAACATTTCGTGAGGGGGAGTCGGTTTATAATAAATAAAAATAAATGTTTTGCCTACAAGTGGTTCATCAGATATTAACATTGTGAAATCATTTATTGATTGAATAATTCCTGCAAGTGGTATATAAATTTGTCAAATTTTAAATTTGTGAAATTTATTGTGAGGTAGAGATATGTGCAGGTTCTAGTGATTAAACCTGAGCAGAATGTGAAGCCAGGTTACGATCTTGGTATTGCTGATGCTGATGAACTTACGAAATCAAGAGATCTGATCAAGAGAAGATGGAGTCAGATTGAGATCCTGGTAGAGAGAAGAAGAGAGAAGACTGAGGATGTTTTACACTGTCAGATACTTCAGAAAGAGCAGAAAGACTGATAAAGACTGAAGACATTGAAGACTCGACACTGAAGACTTCGTCAACATCCGAGGGGGAGTCTGTTGGTGTATACGTCTGTCGACTTCGTCTTGTATCGAGTCTTGTACTAGATTGTATAGATCAGGGCACGATGTACGAGAAATTAGGATTTAGGGGTATTTCGCACGAAATAGCAAACAGCTATTTCGTACGAAATCAGTTGGTCATTTCGCACGAAAATCACTATTTCGTGTGAAACTGATTTCGCACCAACTGTTTCGTGCGAAATAGCCTAGCCTATAAATACCTATCATGCCGTGTCATTTGTAACTTTCCGATTCTAGAGCCGAAGTGCTGCTGATGTCAAACCCCGACCACGTGGAACAACCAAACGTGGCGGAAACGTCGGGGAGTGTTGTAACAGAATTAATTGTTTCAAATCCATGGCAATTGAAGTTTCGTTTTATTGATTAAAAGTGTTACAATGTCTTAACAAACAAAGAAATACAACATAATTAACTAGTCTTGCATCTTTTATTGTCACTAAAGCCCAAGTCTGCCTATGTGTATCTTGATCATCTTATGCAACAGCTCCTGAAAAACACATGTGAAAATAGGTACGTCAGCATAAAAATGCCTGTGAGATACATAGGTTTTGTGAAAATAGGTTTCATGACTTATGTTTGAGAAAATGTTTAGCCATGAACCTTGTAATTTGCTTTGTTTTGTAAATCATTTGAAAAACGATAAGATCAGATGATATGTATAAATGAGAGAATAATGTATGGTTAAATGAATAACCATTGTAAAATGAGTTTGTAAAAGATAAGTTGTTTGTAAAAACAATGTATTGTGAAAAGTATGTTATTTGTATAAAATATTATATGTCTCAAATTGAAATGATTCAAATAACGCTACGATATGTAATACCATACAAACACTTATATATAGGAAGTACCAGCGGCGTATCCACCATGTTTGTATCATATTACACACTCCTCGTTACTTTAATCACTTACTCAAACCAAACCATCAAGATGTAATGTTTAACAATTGTAGAAATGTTTATGTATGGTCAAATACGGTTCACACGATTCACAGATACAAACGGTTCACAGATACAAACTGTTCACATAGTCAAATGTTTACGACGGTTCACATAGTCAAATAGTTATAAACGGTTCAAAATGTAACATAATGTGTTCATATGCTGGATGAGCATATGCAACAAATTGTGATGTAAAACAATGTACTAAATATGCACTAAATGGACATACATAGCATAAAATGTAATGTAAAACGATGTACTAAGTATGAACTAAATGGACATACATAGCATAAAATGTAATGTAAAACGATGTACTAAGTACGCACACAATGGGCATACATAGCATGAAATGTAATGAAATCATGTACTATAACGTACTAACGAACATAGCAGGTGTATGATGTGAAAACAGGAAAGCATGAAAGTAATAAGTAGGCACATGTGTTCCACCCCAAAACGTTTGGAAAACAGTAAAAGAGGGATCTATGTACTCACTTGAGATTGCTCAGAAGTCCTAAGATAACCACCAAGCAATGCTAGAGATCACGGAATCAAACGGCACCTAATATAGGTAACTATGTTAATAAACCGGACCTTTATCGGAGGATCGGATAGAATGAGGGTTCGTAAACCAGACGAGTATGGAGACTCGTGTAATATGGTTTAACAAAGCCCACATACTAAAACGAAACTTAACCTAAGTGTTTGTGACCCACTACGACCCGTTTAGGTAGCTTATGCTACTTTAACGCGTCGTTCGCGTAAAACGCGTTCGGAACGCCTAACTAGTCCTATGACAAGTAAAATATGCCTTAACATGTCTAATATGGTTGTCAAATCAGTTTAGATGACAAAAGTTATGTTACATATGTTTAAAACGAATTTTGGCATCAAAGGGGTATTTTGGTAATTTACCTAAGGCATATAAACTACCTATCATACAACTACTTAAACGAAGCGACCATAAGGTATAACCTCGGAAGGTTATTCCCTATATACTATGGTCACCTAATGTGTTTGGTCGGATCCTAATGATCGACCAAATGGGTCGGGTTCGAAGGTATAAGCGATTTATTAGATCGCTTACCCTACGACCCTATACAACGTGGTAATCTGTAGGCATAGTCCCAAGGGACTATAACCAACGTGATTACACTCAGGTTGCGAAGTTCAAACGAACTTCGCATTGACCATAAAATGGGCAACACAGAAAGTCAAACAAAGTTTGACTTTCAGACTCGAAAAGCAATAAAAGAACGAAGGAATACTTACGAAGGGTCCCCGCAAGACTCGAACCCGATTCACTCTCAGGTAGGAAGCATATACTTCCACTTAGAGAGTGTAGAATCAAATTGAAATGTGAGGGAAATGGGTAAAACAAGGTGGGTATTTATAGATTTCGGTTCACCGTTAGGATCGTTTCTTGGAGAAGAGGGAATGATCTAGCCCGTACACTTGTCGGAATGTTGTGGTAACTGATTTTGGCCACCACAAGAGTTTAACAAGTGGCACTTGACCTTTGGAGAATGTTTAGGGGCAGATAACAGCAGCCAAAATTGATTTGCTGCATCTGGACACTGCTTGCGCACCGTAACAAATAAACCCTTACGGTGCGCAAGGGCCAAGTTTGGCAGATTTACAATTTTGGTCCTTGTTGTGCTATAAGGTCATTTCCGACGCGTTTAAGGCCCGTTAACCCCATTTCAAAGCTGTAAAATGAAGTTAAAGTATAGGGAACTTAAAATGTGCTCAAAAATATCTCGGATGTCGGTTCGTTTACCCGTACGATTGCGTTGTTCGGTTAATTACGACGGAATGCGCATAAGCGCGACAAACGATCCAAATGGCGCGACGAATGGATTTTTCTCATGCCAAACACTAAAATAAAATATTTTAGTGCTTACATAAATTTTTGGATGTCCGGATGTATTCAGAACGTAAGTTATGCGTAAAAGTGCAAACTTGTGCACTTTTTGACACTTTTAGTCCTTGAATGACCCAAAAGTTTATTTTAGCACACCGAACCTCTCAAAGCCTATTTCTAAGCTATGTAAAGGATATTTAAGGTGTGTTTAACTTATGGTCATGTTCCGGAATGTTTGTTACAGTTCAAATTGACATACTTTCGCAGTTTGTCAAGTTTAGTCCCTGTAAGCGAATAAACTAGATTTTGCCATACCAAAGCCTTCAAAACTTATTTCTAAGTTATGTAAAGGTTACTTAAGGTATGTTAAGCCTATTTTACTATTCCGGAGTGTTCGTTGCATTAAACTGGTTATATTTGCGCATTAGTGTGCGTATAACCCTCCAGAAAGCGATTTAAAGTTTGAAAACGAACAAGAGTTGATATGTCTAAACGATACACATATTTTTACAAATCCCAAGTATGAAATACAATATTTCATTGGTTTGGCATTTGTTTGATGGTTGAAGTGACACAGGTGTCACAGTCTCCCCTACTTTAGGAAATTTCGTCCTGAAATGTATTCGTAGGAGTCTATTTGTGACTTTGTGTCAAATAACCACTAGAGATATGTAAGGCATAATCCTGTCATTTCCTTAACGGACATTCTTCAGAACGAAAATGAACAGACGGAGTCATTTTCCTCAACGAGTATTCTTCAGAAGCGGAAATGAAGGAATAAACAAACGGGGATTCATTTCCTCAACGGGCAATCTTCAGAAACGTAAAATGAACTTACGGAGTCATTTTCAACGGGTGCTTCATCAGAAATGGAATTGAAAAGGAGAAACAAACGGATATTCATTTCCTCAACGGACAAATCTTCAGAAACGAAAATGAACAAACGGAGTCATTTTCAACGGGTGTTTCCTCAGAAATGGAAATGAAAATGATAGACAAACGGATATTCGTTTCCTCAACGGACAAATCTTCAGAAACGAAAATGAACAAACGGAGTCATTTTCAACGGGTGCTTCCTCAGAAATGGAAATGAAAATGATAGACAAACGGATATTCATTTCCTCAACGGACAAATCTTCAGAAACGAAAATGAACAAACGGAGTCATTTTCAACGGGTGCTTCCTCAGAAATGGAAATGAAAATGATAGACAAACGGATATCCATTTCCTCAACGGACAATCTTCAGAAACGTAAATGAACAAACGGAGTCTTTTTCAACAGGTGCTTCCTCAGAAACGGAAATGAATAGAGTTAACTTCTAGGCACATGACAAAGCTCACTGTGGTTTCTGTGCACTAAATTCCATAATTATGTATGCATCCATAATTACGTAATTCCTTGCACAGTCCGCACAGTTTGTCTTGTAATGTTCATAAGTACATAATCACATAGTTGTTTAACTTGGTTATTAATTTGTTATAAATTTGTTATCGATTGAGAACGGATATGGAAACCAGTCCATGGACTTCAATGTCCTCTGGGATCTATCTGAAGAGATAGGAAGATCTCCCAAGAATTCGATTTTGTTTTCAAAGAAACGTAATAGTCGAATTAAGGAATACAACAATTTTAGGATTTACGGAAATACCCTTAGGTACCCTATTAAGGATTTATAGTGGTACTTTGGGTATTCGTCCAGTGTTGTAACTTGCGCCTTGTACTTCGTTTCCTTAGAATAAACGGGTACTTAGGAATTTCGTGGAAACGCAAGAGATCATAGAATGGGAAAATTTTGGGGGTAGTTTGTTCTTAAAGGAATACGGTTCCTTGATTGTCGGTATTGTAAGAGATATGTTATTTATACATGCAACCACATAAATACATTGCAATGTATATAAAAGATTTATTTATAAACAACGATAACAACTGTTTCTTGGACCTTGACAACTAAAGAAAATAATACATAAGGATTGATTATTTCTAAACAGCGTTGTCTTCCATTCGGTCAGATGCTCATCCCTGTGCTGGATTTTCATTAGCAAGTTTTGGGCAATTTCTTCGGAAATGACCCATCTCGCCACAGTTGAAGCAAGAACCTGGTAGAAAACGACCTTGAGCGGTATTGTTGCCAGCTTGGTTTGGTGCAGCTGCAGCTGGGCAGACTCTTGCTGTATGGCCTATAAGCCCACAAGTTTGGCATTTGCGGCACTTTACATTGGCATGATGATGGAGGATACATTGGTTGCATAAGGGTGCAGTTCCATTGTATGGCTTCTTAGCAGGGGGTTGAGCTGGTTGGTTGGGGATGGCTTGATCATTGTGAGTAACCATGGCGAAGTTCTGAGAAGCCTTTCGCTTCTTTGACTTCTTAGGGGATCCAGTCTGTTCATCCATGGTCTTTGATTCCTCGATTGGGTTCGATTTCTCGACCGGTTTCTTGTCACCTTTTCGGAAAAGTTTACCTTTCCTGATCTTTGATTCAGTCAAGGTTGCAGATAGCTCAATGGCCTGTCTAACTGTAGTAGGGTTGCTGCCAGTCACAATGTCTTGTATTGAGTCAGGGAGGCCATCAATGTACTTTTCTATTGCCTTATCCAAAGGCGTGACCATGTTTGGGCATAACAGACTCAACTCCTCATAACGGTCCGTGTAGGCTCGATGCTCACCGCTGTCTTGCTCAAGATTGTCGAATTCCCTTTCCAAGGCCCTGATCTCATGACGAGGACATAATTCCTTCATCATAAGGGCCCTAAGTTCAGCCCATGTCTGTGCTAGAGCAACTTTTGCACCACGGTCTCTCATAACCCCGTTCCACCACCTAAGGGCTCTCTTCTGGAACACACTCAAAGCAAACTCGACCTTGCGATTGTCAGGACACTGCACGTGGCGGAAAGTATTCTCAATGCTCTCGAACCATTGAAGAAGCCCAGTCGCTCCCTCAGAACCACTAAACTTGAGTGGTTTCGCCGAGTTAAAACTCTTGAAATTGCATGGACCATTGTTGTTGTTGTTGGCTTGATTCCATTGAGCAAAGAGGTTTGGGAATTGAGCAGCCATTTGCTGCGCAATGATTTCTGCCAATTCGGCAGTCGCTATTTGGTTTTCGCGTCGAGGAGGCATTCTAAAATAGGAAACATGAAAGGAAACGAGTGAGAGAATTAGACGAAAAGAATGAGATGAAACAAATCTGATGAAAGCAAGGATAGTGGTCATTTGTTTGTTACTACAAAGCAACAAACGACCTCGGTGATTAATCAAAGTAAATAGGTCAAAAATAATGTATCGCGAAGACATGCGCGCCTATAAGTGAACACTCATCCCAAGAATTCCCAGGTAAGCACAACTGGTCTCGCGTCTGATGAGATGTATACGAAGTGCTTGCCTAGACAGAAAACCCAGAATACAGGCATTCACCCTTCCAGTTTGCACGTGTTCACATTATTTAAAACCCAAAACCTTGACGAGATTTTGAAAACTCAAAGGGGTTCAAAACCATATAACAGAGGGTTCAAAACCTTACAATAGAGGGTTCAAAACCTAGTAATCAATCATCCTAGAACAGATGATTAGTTTTCAAAGCGGTTTTGAAATTTATGTTCTTGTTGTGGTTGTCGCCTAAGGATAGGTGACGGTATTGTTTTATGAATAAACGCAAGTAAACTCGCGTTAGGGTCCTAAGAAGGTTATAGACTAGGACAAAGCATTACTAATAACCTAATTCCCTATAACCATTGGCTCTGATACCAACTTTTCTGTCACACCCCGACCACGTGGAACAACCAAACGTGGCGGAAACGTCGGGGAGTGTTGTAACAGAATTAATTGTTTCAAATCCATGGCAATTGAAGTTTCGTTTTATTGATTAAAAGTGTTACAATGTCTTAACAAACAAAGAAATACAACATAATTAACTAGTCTTGCATCTTTTATTGTCACTAAAGCCCAAGTCTGCCTATGTGTATCTTGATCATCTTATGCAACAGCTCCTGAAAAACACATGTGAAAATAGGTACGTCAGCATAAAAATGCCTGTGAGATACATAGGTTTTGTGAAAATAGGTTTCATGACTTATGTTTGAGAAAATGTTTAGCCATGAACCTTGTAATTTGCTTTGTTTTGTAAATCATTTGAAAAACGATAAGATCAGATGATATGTATAAATGAGAGAATAATGTATGGTTAAATGAATAACCATTGTAAAATGAGTTTGTATAAGATAAGTTGTTTGTAAAAACAATGTATTGTGAAAAGTATGTTATTTGTAAAAAATGTTATATGTCTCAAATTGAAATGATTCAAATAACGCTACGATATGTAATACCATACAAACACTTATATATAGGAAGTACCAGCGGCGTATCCACCATGCTTGTATCATATTACACACGCCTCGTTACTTTAATCACTTACTCAAACCAAACCATCAAGATGTAATGTTTAACAATTATAGAAATGTTTATGTATGGTCAAATACGGTTCACACGGTTCACAGATACAAACGGTTCACAGATACAAATGGTTCACAGATACAAACGGTTCACAGATACAAACTGTTCACATACTCAAATGTTTACAACGGTTCACATAGTCAAATAGTTATAAACGGTTCAAAATGTAATATAATGTGTTCATATGCTAGATGAGCATATGCAACAAATTGTGATGTAAAACAATGTACTAAATATGCACTAAATGGACATACATAGCATAAAATGTAATGTAAAACGATGTACTAAGTATGAACTAAATAGACATACATAGCATAAAATGTAATGTAAAACGATGTACTAAGTACGCACACAATGGGCATACATAGCATGAAATGTAATGAAATCATGTACTATAATGTACTAACGAACATAGCAGGTGTATGATGTGAAAACAGGAAAGCATGAAAGTAATAAGTAGGCACATGTGTTTCACCCCAAAACGTTTGGAAAACAGTAAAAGAGGGGTCTATGTACTCACTTGAGATTGCTCAGAAGTCCTAAGATAACCGCCAAGCAATGCTAGAGATCACGGAATCAAACAGCACCTAATATAGGTAACTATGTTAATAAACCGGACCTTTATCGGAGGATCGGATAGAATGAGGGTTCGTAAACCAGACGAGTATGGAGACTCGTGTAATATGGTTTAACAAAGCCCACATACTAAAACGAAACTTAACCTAAGTGTTTGTGACCCACTACGACCCGTTTAGGTAGCTTATGCTACTTTAACGCGTCGTTCGCGTAAAACGCGTTCGGAACGCCTAACTAGTCCTATGACAAGTAAAATATGTGTTAACATGTCTAATATGGTTGTCAAATCAGTTTAGATGACAAAAGTTATGTTACATATGTTTAAAACGAATTTTGGCATCAAAGGGGTATTTTGGTAATTTACCTAAGGCATATAAACTACCTATCATACAACTACTTAAACGAAGCGACCATAAGGTATAACCTCGGAAGGTTATTCCCTATATACTATGGTCACCTAATGTGTTTGGTCGGATCCTAATGATCGACCAAATGGGTCGGGTTCGAAGGTATAAGCGATTTATTAGATCGCTTACCCTACGACCCTATACAACCTGGTAATCAGTAGGCATAGTCCCAAGGGACTATACCCAACGTGATTACACTCACGTTGCGAAGTTCAAACGAACTTCGCATTGACCATAAACTGGTCAACGCAGAAAGTCAAACAAAGTTTGACTTTCAGACTCGAAAAGCAATAAAAGAACGAAGGAATACTTACGAAGGGTCCCCGCAAGACTCGAACCCGATTCACTCTCAGGTAGGAAGCATATACTTCCACTTAGAGAGTGTAGAATCAGATTCAAATGTGAGGGAAATGGGTAAAACAAGGTGGGTATTTATAGATTTCGGTTCACCGTTAGGATCGTTTCTTGGAGAAGAGGGAATGATCTAGCCCGTACACTTGTCGGAATGTTGTGGTAACTGATTTTGGCCACCACAAGAGTTTAACAAGTGGCACTTGACCTTTGGAGAATGATTAGGGGCAGATAACAGCAGCCAAAATCGATTTGCTGCATCTGGACACTGCTTGCGCACCGTAACAAATAAACCCTTACGGTGCGCAAGGGCCAAGTTTGGCAGATTTACAATTTTGGTCCCTATTGTGCTATAAGGTCATTTCCGACGCGTTTAAGGCCCGTTAACCCCATTTCAGAGCTCTAAAATGAAGTTAAAGTATAGGGAACTTAAAATGTGCTCAAAAATATCTCGGATGTCGGTTCGTTTAGCCGTACGATTGCGTTGTTCGGTTAATTACGACGGAATGCGCATAAGCGCGAAAAACGATCCAAATGGCGCGACGAATGGATTTTTCTCATGCCAAACACTAAAATAAAATATTTTAGTGCTTACATATATTTTTGGATGTCCGGATGTATTCAGAACGTAAGTTATGCGTAAAAGTGCAAACTTGTGCACTTTTTGACACTTTTAGTCCCTGAATGACCCAAAAGTTTATTTTAGCACACCGTACCCCTCAAAGCCTATTTCTAAGCTATGTAAAGGATATTTAAGGTGTGTTTAACTTATGTTCATGTTCCGGAATGTTTGTTACAGTTCAAATTGACATACTTTCGCAGTTTGTCAAGTTTAGTCCCTGTAAGCGAATAAACTAGCTTTTGCCATACCAAAGCCTTCAAAACTTATTTCTAAGTTATGTAAAGGTTACTTAAGGTATGTTAAGCCTATTTTACTATTCCGGGGTGTTCGTTGCATTAAACTGGTTATATTTGCGCATTAATGCGCGTATAACCCTCCAGAAAGCGATTTAAAGTTTGAAAACGAACAAGAGTTGATATGTGTAAACGATACACATATTTTTACAAATCCCAAGTATGAAATACAATATTTCATTGGTTTGGCATTTGTTTGATGGTTGAAGTGACACAGGTGTCACAGCTGAAGTGTCTACTCGCTGTAAAACGTTGTTATATCAATCAAAAAGATAATTAAAGTGAATAATCTAGCTGTATCGAACTCAATATGTTAGTTTCCGCCTCTCGTATTGAGAAGATCACCTCTGAACGACTCGTTTTGGTACACAAGGTTATCGAGGCATTGGTCGAATTAATCGCCGAAGATAGAGAAATAGTCCATGAAAACTTCCATGGTTTTTCTATCATATCGTGAAAAATGGCCACCATGCATCGCTGGACTGTTGTGGGTGTGTTACGTAGACCAAGTGGCATGCGTCAATATGCAAAAATTCCATAGGGACAAGTGAAGGTGGTTTTCTCTTGGTCTTCTGGTGCGATAGGAATTTGGAAGTACCCAGAAAATCCATCTAGAAAATAATAGAAGTTGTGATCGGATAATTGCTCAAAAATTTGATCAATGAAGGGTAAAGGAAAGTGGCCTTTTCTTGTGGCTTCATTGAGTCTCCTATAGTCGATGCAAACTCTCCATCTAGTGATGGTTCTTGTTGGTATGTGCTCGTTCTTTTTGTTGGTCACAACCGTCATTCCACCATTTTTCGGTACTACTTGGACGGACTTACCCATGGACTATCGGAAATGGGGTAAATTAGTCCGGCGTCTAAGAGTTTGATGACTTCCTTTTTGACAACTTCTTATACATTAGGATTAACCCATCTTTGTGGTTAGTCATCTTCCATTAGAATTTTGTGTGCGCACATGGAAGGACTAATTCCCTTGATGTCCATTAGTTTCCATGCAATTGCCGTTTTATGTTTTTTAAGCAAATTAAGTAATTTTTCTTTTTCTTAAGATGTGAGATACGAGGAAAAGATGACAAGAAGTTTACCTTTGTTATCTAAGAATGTGTATTCTAAGCCTTTTAGAAGTTCTTTGAGGTCAAGAGAAGGTGGGTCTTCTATGGATGGCTTAGTCTTTCGTTCGTCATCGCGATCGATGGCCAAAACAGTTTGTTCGGTAGCAGCTTCCTCTTCAACGAGTTTGTCATCTTGTTTCTCAGTATCAGGTGGCTCAACTTCATCTTTCAACAAGGGGTCATCATAGCCGATTGGATATTTCATTGATTTATTTGTGTTAAAATTTCGTTTGTTGGCCCCAAGTTTAGTGTGAAGATCATATGTTTTTGTTTGAGTAAAGCTTGATGGGTTTTAATGAAAGGTTGTCCCAACACGAGTGGAGCATCATCTAAGATGATGAAGTCAGTTGGTACATTCATTTGGTTTGTTTGAATGAGAACGTCTTCAATCACTCTCGTAGCATGTTTAGTTTTTTGATTAACCAAGAGGATAGGAATTTTGATCGGAAGAAAATCACCAATACCTAATCTTTCGAATATGTAGCTAGGAATTATGTTAACACAAAGATCTTTGTCAATTGAGATGTTACTAATATAGATGTTTTGAATAAAACATCTTACCAGTTTTATGTTTAATTCAATGTGTTCATCTTGTATTAGTGAGGTCTGATCTTTAGTCAATTAACACTTGATATTTCTTTGATGCTAGGATTAGTGGCTAACGCTTTTTAAAAACATAGCATGAGATGGAACCAAACTATTATTTTCAAGAGAAGGTTGTAGAATGTGTATTTCTTGGAGGTCTTGTTGTTCCTCCTTGAAATTTACCTTTAAAGTCTTACCTTCTGAATGGCTTGGTTCGGGTCTCTCATCTTCATGTGTTGGGTTTTCTTTGAGTAGTTCCTCTTTCATCGACTCTTGAGGTTTAACCTCTTCTATGATTACCTCCTCGGTACGAATAGTCTCTTTTTTTGCACGAGATTGCTTGATCAAGAATTCTAAGTTCTTGAGACTTTGTATGCGGCTTTCGGCTTCGGGGATGATTGTGGGTGGTGTCTCGTATGTTTCAAACGCTGGAGTGTCCTAATCAAATTTAACTTTGGAAGCTCAAACCTTGATTCCTCATATGTTGTGTATGAGGTTGATGGTTGAAAAAGGTAACAATTTTGTACGTATGGGATTCACCACATATGGTACAATATGATTCCTCATAATCGTCATAATGGTAGTAGTCATAATCTCCTATATAGTAATCCATTGCTTGGATAATACCCAGAAGATTACGGCTCTCGGGAATTAAAATATTTGTGAACACGGAAGTTTTACACAGCCTCGTGCTGTTTGGACACGGCCCCGTGCTTAGGACTGTGTTTTATTTGGTACTGGGCGTTTTTAACACGACCCCATGTTAAATGAAACACGTCCTCGTATGAGCCTTCTGTGAAAAATTTTTGTTGCTTTTCAGTTATTGAAGATTAGACATGGCCCCATGTTAACGTGGTAAAGCTTCTGTAACTGTAATTTTTAGAAAAACAAAGAAGAAATTGGACAAAAAACTAAAGAAAATGACTAGGCCGTTGATTTTAAACTTTCTTAAAATCCTTGTGTGTCACACCCCAAAAATGTTACAGCGTAAATACAAACATGGCGGTGAAGGAGGTTGGTACCCATAAATATCTTAGTAGACGATGCATTGTTTATTTTGGACATACAATTATTTAAAGCATGACTTTAGAGTTTAAAGTTCGAATCAGTCCACAATTACAAAATAGTTATCTTGATCCTTATGGATCCAAATACACACGGTCCCAAATTAGTTTTAAAAGTTGTCCAAAACAATTTTAAACACGACAAGCATCACTACCACAAGATATGCCAAATTCCCGAAGCCGAACTCATGTACCTGAAGAATACGTAAAAATCAAGTGTCAACACAATGGAGGGTGAGTTCACATATCCAAATTCGTAAAAATTTGTATAAGGAAAAACTTTCTTATTATAGAATTTTAATGATATAAAACGTCCATATATGTTTAAGAAAGTCAATTTTATTTCCTTTGTAAAATCCATGGTTGATTCATCCGGAGTAGTTTAATAAACAAGTCTCCGATGAAAACTTGTACCAACGGATTTTGATATTAAATTCAGTCATTCTTTCAGTTTCGTAAGTTTGCAAGACGTTACGAGCTATATATTATGAATGAGGTTCTAATCAATACTAGACAATTATAGAATATCAATTCGCCGCTATGTGTATCGGAGCTACCGGTCACGACGGGGTTGTTAACCCGATAGATCTATCAACAATTCCATGTGTGCTATACTTAAATGATTAAACATTGTGGCATGCATGCATCCTTTGTGCCTCTTTAATACATCAACATATATAACCTACTAGATAACAATTTAATATCTAATGTTGTACAAATTTTCGTTGTCCCCCACGCAATGTAAACCTCGTCGCCGCTTACACTCTTGAGACCTGATAAATTTGTCCCAACAGAAATTCAAAATATACCACGATCGTTTTACTCAAAATACCGTAATCAAAATCCGTTTTCCTTGAAAATATATTTATATCAATCAAAACCCGTTTTCTTTGAAATCCATTTTAAATCATGTTTTTCCATAAAACATATTATATCATTTCAAAAATCATATTTTCCACGAAAATATACTTTTAGATAATTCAAAGGCATATTTTATACAAAAACGTATACTTATCCTTTATAACGACGTGTTCTTCCCCCAAAACAGTATATAAAACAGTAAAAGAGGGGTTCTCGTGACACTCACTAAAACACATTTATTCAAAAGCATGTTTCATACTAAAACATTTAATTACCCTTTTTAAAGGCGTGTTCTTCCCCAAAAACAATGTATAAAACAGTAAAAAGTGGGGCGTAGGAACGATTTAATAACCAGTTATTCTACAAACAACTAAGTTTCTCCAATACTTAGAATTTTCACATAACTTTGAGATTTTCTCAAAAAGTCTTTATTTTGATTATGTTGGCGTATATATATATATATTAATATTTTCGCGACTTGAACGATTTCGATGGTGACCCTCATTACGTTATATCCGTAATCACACCCGTTTATAAGCAATATATCTACGATTTGCGCTTCGTGGTATATTTACATAAACGTGAACATATTATCGTATAGCGTTATACACGTATTATATCAACTTATATATTTTTATCATTTTTAAAGCATTTAGTCACGAAATAACTCATCAAGTTAACCTATGTATTATTTTCATGGTCGACAAATAAGTTGTATATATTTAATGAAATTACCGTTTTAACCGTACAAGCTTACATGCATAGTCTTAATTACTACTATCACACTTAACATAACACATTACACATATCATTTTATAACACATAAAGTTCACCCTTGAACATCTCGTTTTTGCGTACGTTGAAATATGCGTATTTTAACGTTTCAGTAACGTTTTCGGGCGTCGGAAGTCACGTATGACTAGACAAACACCAAGGATACTTAATATAAGTTAAAATACTTATATTTACTATAAAAATATCAGTTTACATTCTGATTTAAAACAGTTTTGCAAAAATCACTTTAAAAGCCGATTTTTACCGTTTTTAACGCATAGTCTTGTACCGAACTTTAACGTAATCATCCCAAATCGTCACGACTTGATATTATAACACAACACATGTTATTCACTGATTAAAATGGTGTTTATACTCATGATAGTACATATTTCATGTAAGTCACATAAATCACACATTTTCACTCATTTTACTACTTTCTAAGCTTCATGTACAACATGCAAAGCTATCAAACTTATGACATAATTTTATAACATCATAACACATCATATAACATTATTTTTAATGTTCATATTTTTTAATTCAATTTCATCAAATCATTTCAAGTGCATCAAATTGTGACCATTTAATCACCACATATTTTTATGTACAAGTATCTACTGCATGTTTATCATATCATCATTGTAGATCCCAATATCAATCCGGATCACAGTGGTTGATTGTTTTAGTCCAAAACACCTATTGATTAGGTGTTTGAACTTTGAGAAAGTTAAGAGAAATCAAAGGATGAAGATGAAGCTAATGGTTTGATGATTACAACAAGTGTTGTAATGAATCCAAACAAGTAAATAAACTATTAAGCACCTGGAAATCTGATTAAGCACAATCACAAAGATCAAAGAGCAACAACACAAGGTTTTGTCACCAAAAACTAGCCAAAATCTTGCGCTAGGGCTTCATTACATACATATATATAGTAACTGACTTGCCAGCGTATTTATAAATACACTTGCATATTAAATACGCCATGTCAGCCATACAAGTTACAAAATATTACAACTTTGACCCCTAGACTTCTATAAAGCTACAAAAACATAACAAAACCAATCCAGAACAAGTATCAACAATCTCACATGGTCTAACAATATCCCCCCTAGATCGTTGCATACTTGTTTAAACTTTCATTCTTCAGATGTAGCAGATGGATTGCTTGTAGCTTCTTTTGCAGGCTTTGGCGGGATCTCTGTTGTGGTTGTCGTTTGTTGTGGTAGTTGAACTTCATCTGTTGTTACTGGAGTTTCTTGAATCAGAATAGCTTCACTGTTTGTTGGTGGGTCCTCCCTGATGGCCTCAAATGTGTATGAGGCCGGAGGTTATTGTTCTTCATGCGGAGTGGATGATGAATCTTTTGATTTAGCTGGAGATTTATCTTACTTTTTGTGGAGCTTCTTCTTTTTCCTCGTTTCTTCTTTCTTCTTTGCTTCTGCTGCCTCTTTCTTTTTCTCAATCTTGTCGATAATATCAAGCATTTCTCTTTTTCTTTTCCATGCTCTCTCTACGGCTCTTTGAAACAGCATAGCCTCTTCAAGATTGGCGTTACCAGCTCCAACATTTATGCGATTAGAGTTCAGCACATTCAGATCAGACAACCCGAACATAAACACGTCCATAGGATCCAGAATTCTCATATCTTCATTTGTGTTAGACCTAATCACAGCTTCCCCTGTTTGACTATCATGGAACCACTTCTTAAAATTGTTTAGGGAGACTAGGACTTTAGGTGGGAGCTTGATTCGGGTGACCACTTTAGTAGGGTTGATAACCCAAGTCACCTTCCCTTTGCCCGTAGTGGGATCTCTTGTGGTTTTAGAAACTCTTCGTCGAGGACACTATGGTTTAAAAACTTGGAATCCTCTGTTGCATTCTTTAGCAATGCTACGCTCAAAATCTGCACCGACACTACTACGATCTGGATTTAACAAGTCTAGTCTGCCAAGCTCTCTTATATCCCATCTTGGAAGAGTTTGCAAATCATAACCTGTTTTGAAATATTGAATTACTCCTCCTAAACGCTTTACCACAAACATTCCCCTAAAGTTGTTGTACATCCAGCTAATGATTTTGTCAGTAATCTCTTTCTTTTCAACAGTGATTACTTGATAGAAATCTGGAAGCTTTTCTCGTTCTTTCTTGAACCACTCGGGATGTTGTGGAGTAAACTTTTCTCCATCTTCCAGCTCGTATGTTACCTCTTCTTCTAAGCCCCATTCAATGAACCTAGAAGGCATTTCATCTCGATCCACTTCTTCTTCGTCACTCTCATCACCTTCAGTGACTTTTTTAGTAGACTCCAAACGTCTCTTCTTTGCATCCGCCACTTTGGTTTTTCTGTTTGTTTCATCTTCTTTGAATTTTTCAAAGTCGAAGATCTCAGCGAAGGAGAACATAAGTTCTATTTCAATTTTAGCACAGATCTTCTTCATCATTCTATACAGCTTTTCTATCCCATGTTGTTGAAATCTCACAAACTTTGATTGTTCAAAGACATAGGCCTGCATTTCTCTATTTTTCTTTCTCTGTTCTTTCAACTTCTCTCTCAATATATTAGTATCATTCACCTGATGTTTGAGAATACAGATTTATTTTGCTGGACCTGCACCAATGTCCTTTACCAACTTATCATACAGATCTTGAAAAGGTTGAATTCTTTGTGGTGGAACTACAGGTTGTGTGATTCTTGTCGGTTTTACTGGAACTTGCTTTGATGAGCCTTCTTCAGTTTTCTTCTTCTTTGATGGAGGCGTTTTGCTTGCAGATTGCTCATCTGGATCGACCAACAGATTATCAACAAATTCATCTAATTTTTCTTCTTCTTAAGTTACCACAATAGGGGTTTTCAGACTCTGTCATCTGTCGTCTGGCTTGTTTCTTTTCTTTCTTTTGTCTTTCGTCCATTGCATGGATTGCGCGCATATCTTTAATGTGTTATCTATGAGCTTGAGAATCCGCAGCTCTAAAGCTCGCCCCCATAAGTCTTTCTGGGTTCTGCACTGTTTTCTTTTTCTTTGAAGGCTCTTCATCTGCCGGTTGCTTTCTTTTTCTCTTTCTTTTCAATTGTTCTTCCTCTTCTTCTTCTTGTTCCTCACCCTACACAACTTTCTGTTGCCTTGCTTTGATCGCCTCCCTATATTTTTTTATGCAGCTTTAACTAAAGGGAGTCTTTCAGCAGTGTACATCCAATCATGCAACAATACCCATTTGTTTGTCTTGATTTCAGTTAGCTGACGAACGGTAGGAACATGGAAGTTGTAAGGATTTCCATCATGAGGCAGCTTGGGATATTGATCATTGATGAGCATTTGTATAAATCGTGGATACATCACCCAAGTATTCTGATTTGCGTTTTCCCTCATGTACATGAAAATTAACCCGAGAAGTTAAATTTTTGATTCAGACATAGATTCAACATGGCAGCCGACCAATCTAGATTTAACCTGTCGTATCCTCCTTTTCGGTGTGCGATACTCATTGCAATCACATGTAGAATGAACCTCCAGTCTCTGGTGAGACCGTTCCTTTTAATTTCATTCTTCTGTCTGAAATCACCTACATACCCCATACCACAAAAACCGTCCAGTATATCATCTTTGCTAAGGCTAATGGGATCATCATGATCATCTCCGAGCTTCAACACCCTACGAATTCTTCCTTCTGTAACAATGACTACCTTATTTCGAACTGTTGCTGAAATTCTTCTAACTTTGTCAACAACTTCGACTTTTTCCGTTTCCCAAAATTCTTGAATGTGGATACGATGAATGGTGAGTTCCGTTTGAACAGCATAGCTAATTTTGCTCATCCATTTAGACACATCTTTAAAGTCTTTTGGTGCTGGATCAAGTTTGATTGGCTGATTATGCTTGAATGTTTTATCCCACTCGACCAATCTCACCATTCTGTTAATATCACGATAAATGTGCCAAGTTAGAAACTTTTTGAAGAAAAACGACGTCACAAAGATATAATATTCACAAATATTTACTAAAAGTAGTGTATATATAGTATTTAATATAAAATATCAAAGTATTTACATTTATAAATATATAAAGTTTTAAAAAAATGATTAATTTCGCTGATGACATAATCAGTATCTTCGTCGCCGGTTTAAGCATAATCAAGATATTTTCGCCGGCAACGAGGATAGGAACTAGGATGATTTCGCCGATAGTGAAGATAAAATGGGTTGGAAAATGATTAATTTCGCTGATTACCACCGGCGAAGATAGGGTTTGGTCATGGAACAATCAAGTAGCGTAGACATTCGTCTAAGCTCTCTGACCGGCGAAATAATCTATTTCGCCGGTTGCTCGAACTCGCGTTCGAGACTTTTTCCTGAGATTTCTTGGTCTACATAAATCCGTCAACATCAAAAATATCTACACTGGCATCAAAACCTTCTTCGATGTATTCAAACGTTCTTGTAAAACCCACTTAAAACCCTAACAACCTTACATCTGTTTTGAACCAATAATCATCTAAGTTGTACGAAGCCGATCAAACTCGACAATGGTCAATAATCAGAGGAGGAACCAAATCATGAAACAAAACACGAATCAAACAAGAGACAGATGATGATGATGTTATACATTAGTTTTTAAAAACCTTTTTTTCCCAAATCAACTTTAAATCAAAAGCCTTGGGTTTTCAAGCAGGTTCAGGACAGATAAGCTCATGAAGTAATTTTCAAACCAACATTACATTAACTTGGATCTTGATCAGTCACTAGAACTCAGAGAAAGATGGAAGATTTTTGAGTGAGTGTTATCGGCGAAGATGAAAGAGATTAGGTTTAATGTTTTTGAAAACTTTGAAAACAGACGGTTTGATTGCCTTTTATAGGCTGAAGGCGGTTACCAGCGGAATTATAATTCTGCTGGGTAATTAATTCCGCCACCTCATTGTTTAGAACACCTTTTCAAACACTCAAATCAAATACGCTCGAAAATTTTAATCTTTCTCGAAAAACATGCCCATTTAGTTTAATAAGTATTGAAAAAATAGAAAAGATATACAACCACTTGAAAACATGGGCAATTTGGACTCCGAACTTCACGTTTTCAAACCCGGGAGGTTCCTTTTTCGCTGATTTCCTTTTAAACGCTCGTCGACTTTCCTGCAGAAGATCATATTGTCAACACTTGTCAAATCTGTAATTATTCTTTTTAGTAAATCAAGGCAGAAGAAAAACTGCCAGTATGTTTGTCTGCTTAAATCCATGCATCCTTCTTTCAACATGCTTTCGGTGAGCATTTTTATCATGTTTTGGTAATATTGACAAGACTTCTATGGCCCCCACACAAGCTATCGGAAATAGAGTCACTACGCCCGTGAGTCCCACATCAGGACATACCCCCGCGATCAAAGTATGCACAAAGGTTCCTCATAACGGGTGAGTATATTGGTTTCATTCATTTTTCTTTTCAACGATAGATAAATGGTGATCAGGTCAGTACTTTCTGTACAGCAAAGAGACAAAATCTACCGAGGGCGGAGACAGATACCAGAAATGGTACGATTTGTGCATTTTTACGCATTTGAATGGCTTTCTATGAAAGCTTCTTCAATTTAGGGTTACGGCCGTTTTGGCTCTTTTTGAAAAGATGTCATAGCGTCTAGGTCAGCATATATCTGGATGCAGCAGAAGAGCGACTATGATATCCCCGAATGAAAAACCAATATAAGGACCCGAGATCTCGGACTTTGGCAATCTGTCAACGCAAGATTCAAGACCATTAAGCCATATGCCGCAATATGTTACCCACAATGATGCGTAATGCCTGTGGAAAGCCAGAATCCTTGTGTGGACATTATCTTTTGCCGCCTGATAGCAGTTTACTCGTCGGTATTGCTGAATCTACTGACACATCGTTGCTTGGTACCCCGATTCCTTTTGTGTTCTGTTTTTCAAGAAATGACAAAGTGTTAGCAATTTCCTATCATTTCTTCTAACAAGAGTTAGACACAAGCATCCAACTTTTGATTTTCTGCAATATCCCCCCTAAAATTTTATTTTCGTGAGTCCATTGCCCGAAAATGAAATTTTAAATGACAGAAAATCTTTTTGGTGGGCAACGTTTTAAGATACTTGTTTTACTTTTAAAAAACTTTTTTTTAATATGGATAAAGATAGATTATTTACAAACAGTGCAGGACGACAAGATTTCATTTCCACTCAAGGAAATTAACTATTTCCAACCAAGTTACCAGCTGGTTGAATCGGGTTTTATCAAAGGCTTTCGTGAAGATGTCGGCCCGTTGCTGTGTTGTATCCACTGGCACCACTTGAATATATCCTTTCTCATAAGCATCTCGAATTGCGTGAATGCGAATCTCGATATGCTTTGTTCTAGAGTGGTGGATGGGATTCTTCACAATTCCCAGACATGTCTCATTGTCGATGAATATAGGAGTCTTCATGATGTTAATTCCATAATCCAACAACTAATTTTGTATCCAAAGAACTTGCAAACAACAGCTGTAGGCTGCGGTGTACTCAGCTTGAGTAGTAGAGGTGGACATTGTCGTTTGCTTCTTGCTTTGCCACGAGATTAGACGATTTCCTAAGAATTGACA
Organism: Helianthus tuberosus; assembly: GCA_030545235.1. Taxonomy (NCBI): domain Eukaryota; kingdom Viridiplantae; phylum Streptophyta; class Magnoliopsida; order Asterales; family Asteraceae; genus Helianthus; species Helianthus tuberosus. The sequence continues at coordinate 155,403,419 of CM060393.1, forward strand.
TCCTCCTGAGACCGACCTGCGATCAACCTTACAACCTGCATGATCACTGTCAGAATAAGCAATAAGATCAAAATTACTATCTTTAGGATAGCAAAGACCAAGTTTCGGGTTCCTTTAAGATAGCGGAAGATGCGTTTTACAGTAGTTTCATGTGATTCCTTGGGATTTGTCTGTAAACGGGCGCAGAGACAAACGGCCCACATAATGTCAGGCCTGCTAGCAGTTAAGTCATCAGAGAGCCTATCATGGAACGATAGAAGGATTTGTTCACTGGTTTTCCTTGAGGATCTAGAGTAAGCTCGGTCTGTGAAGCGAACGGGGTGCTAGCAACTTTGCAGTCGTTCATGTTGTACTTTGCGAGAATGTCTCTTATGTACTTAGCTTGATGAATAAGAATACCGTCCTCCTTTTGCTTTACTTCCAATCCCAAGAAAAATGTGAGCTCTCCTATCATGCTCATTTTGAATTTTTCCTTCATTACTATCTCGAACTCCTTGCATAGCTCCTTATTTATTGACCCGAAGATGATATCGTCCATATATATTTGTAACAACATTACGTCCTCTCCGATTCGTTTGGTGAAGAGTGTCATGTCTATTTTTCCTCTGGTGTAACCACACTCCAAAAGATATGTTGACAAAGTCTTGTACCAAGAACGAGGAGCTTGATGAAGACCATACAAGGCTTTGTCCAACTTATAATAACGACCTGGGAAGTGAGGATATTCGAAGCCCGGAGGTTGACACACGTAAACTTCTTGCCTTACCTTGCCATACAGAAAAGCGCTCTTTAAGTCCATTTGGAAAACTTAGAAGTTCTTGTATGAGGCGTACTGTAACATCTGTGCTTGTAATCATTATGAATAGTACCATTATCAATAAAACAATGTCATTTGATCCCAATGTTTGTTTGGTTATGTTTTACATTTTTCATGTTTTGACTTTTATTCAATTTCAAACTCTATATCACTTTCTAGAGAGTTATACGCAAACTGGTGCGTAAACGTAGCCAGTTTAATGCGACAAATACTCCGGAACATCAACATATACTTAACATACCTTAAATAACCCTTACATCACTTAGAAATAAGTTTTGAAGGCTTTGGTATGGCAAAAACAAGTTAATTCGCTTACAGGGACTAAACTTGACAAACTGCGAAAGTATGCCAATTTGAACTGTAACGAACATTCCGGAACATGACCATAAGTTAAAAATACCATAAATATCCTTTACATAGCTTAGAAATAGGCTTTGAGGGGTTCGGTATGCTAAAATAAACTTTTGGGGTCATTCAGGGACTAAAAGCGTCAAAAAAGTGCACAAGTTTGCATTTTCGCGCATAACTTACGTTCTGAATACATCCGGACATCCAAAAATTTATGTAAGCACTAAAATATTTCATTTTAGTGTTTGGTATAAGAAAATTCCATTCATCACGCCATTTGGATCATTTTTCGCGCTTATGCGCATTCCGTCGTAATTAACCGAACAACGTAACCGTACGGCTAAACGAACCGACACCCGAGATATTTTTGAACACGTTTTAAGTTCCCTATACTTTAACTTCATTTTAGAGCTTTGAAATGGGGTTAACGGGGCTTAAACGTGTCAAAAAAACGCATCGAAAACCAAGTTTTGAGGTTGCAGGGACTGAAACTGTAAATCTGCCAAACTAGGTCCGTAAGTAGGGGCCAGATGCAGCAAAACGTTTTTTTTCAGCTGTTAACAGCCCTTAACACTCTCCAAAGGCCAAGTGGCAAGTGTCAAACTCTTATGGTGGATGCAAATGAGTTACCACAACTTTCCAACAAGTGTACGGCTTAGATCGTGCCCCCTTTTCCAAGAAATGATCCTAACGGTGAACCAAAAACTATAAATACCCACCTCCACCCTTCACTTTTCCTCACAAGAATCTGATCTAAAGTGCTCTAAGTTGAAACCTTTGTTTCATACCTGAGCTATTATGATCTAGATTAGCATTCGGGGACCCTTCGTAAGTATTCTTTCGTTCTTTTATTGCTTTTCGAGTCCGAAAGTCAAACTTTGTTTGACTTTCCGCATTGACCAGTTTATGGTCAATGCGAAGTTCGTTTGAACTTCGCAATGTGATTGTAATCACGATGGTTATAGTCCCTTGGGACTATGCCTACTGATTACCACGTTGTCTAGGGTCGTAAGGGTAAGCGATCTGATAAATCGCTTATACCTTCGAACCCGACCCATTTGGTCGATCATTAGGATCCAACCAAACACATTAGGTGACCATAGTATATAGGGAATAACCCTCCGAGGTTATACCTTATGGTCGCTTCGTTTAAGTAGTTGTATGATAGGTAGTTTATATGCCTTAGGTAAATTACCAAAATACCCCTTTGATGCCAAAATTCGTTTTAAACATATGTAACATAACTTTTGACATCTAAACTGATTTGACAACCATATTAGACATGTTAAGGCATATTTTACTTGTCATAGGACTAGTTAGGCGTTCCGAACGCGTTTTACGCGAACGACGCGTTAAAGTAGCATAAGCTACCTAAACGGGTCGTAATGGGTCACAAACACTTAGGTTAAGTTTCGTTTTAGTATGTGGGCTTTGTTAAACATATCACACGAGTCTCCATACTCTTTTGGTTTACAAACCCTCATTCTATCCAATCCTCCGATGTTAGGTCCGGTTTATTAACATAGTTACCTATATTCGGTGTCGTTTGATTCCGTGATCTCTAGCATTGCTTGGTGGTTATCTTAGGACTTCTGAGCAATCTCAAGTGAGTACATAGACCCCTCTTTTACTATTTTCCAAACTGTTTTGGGGTGAAACACATGTGCCTACTTGTTATTTTCATGCTTTCCATGTTTTCACATCATATAACTGCTATGTTCGTTAGTACATTATAGTACATGATTTCATTACATTTCATGCTATGTATGCCCATTGTGTGCGTACTTAGTACATTGTTTTACATTACATTTCATGCTATGTATGCCCATTGTGTGCGTACTTAGTACATTGTTTTACATTACATTTCATGCTATGTATGCCCATTGTGTGCGTACTTAGTACATTGTTTTACATTATATTTCATGTTATGTATGCCCATTGTGTGCGTACTTAGTACATTGTTTTACATTACATTTCATGCTATGTATGCCCATTGTGTGCATACTTAGTACAGTTGCTTTCATCACATGTTTACATTTTGGTATGACATTTGGGTTGTTTAACATGGAACAATACATTCATTAACATTGATCACGCCGTTCGTTAGTAGGTAGTGGTACCATAGGAATTGACAACTCCCGTTCCTGAAATCCTGGGTTTGTTTGGATTGGAAGGAATGACCGAATTCGATATACATAACTTAGATAAACCTTTAATTTGTTTAAGGGTTTATCGCCACAGTCTCAAGGCTTGGATGTATGCATTTTCACAATACCGCATAAATGTTTGTATCAATCTAGCATGCATTTGTTCCACAAAACATAACTTTGATTTAAACCATGTTTTACTTCAATACCTTGTTTTGTGCATTTTTACATATGGTTTAGTTGATATATTTCACTTACCATACATGATATTTTTGGGTACACATTACATGATCTACATTAAACATAAACATTTTGACATTGATATACACATTTAGGTGGTTTACATTGGACATAGACATTTCGATATGGTTTACACATTAACACATGACAATTCATTTACACATAAACAATTTACATTGGTGGTTGGTTTAAGTAAGTGATTTGAGTAACGAGGCGTGTGTAATATGATACAAGCATGGTGGATACGCCACTGGTACTTCCTATATATAAGTGTTTGTATGACATTACATGTTGTAGCGTTACTTAAATCATTTCAATATTTGACATATTGCGTTTTACATAAACAACTTATTTTCACAAGACATTGATTTACAAAACAACTTATCCTATACAAACTCATTTTTCTTGGTTATTCATTTAACCTTACATTATTCTCTTATCTATACATATCATCGCTTTTTGAATGATTTACAAAACAAAACAACTTACAAGGTTCATGACTGACTGTTATTAAACATTTTTCTTAAACTTAAGTCATGAATCCTATTTTCATAAAACCTATGTATCTCACAGGCATTTTTATGCTGACGTACCTATTTTCACATGTGTTTTCAGGAGCTTTTCCATAGGATGATGATCGTGACACTAGGGCGGACCTATGCCTTAGAGACATAAAACGAAGATAGACTTAGTTTAATTATGTTTTGTACTCTTGTTTTTGTTTAAGACAATGTAACTCTTGTGTTGATAAATAAAATAAAACTTTGAATGCCATGGTTATGAAACAATTAATTCTGTTACAACACTCCCCGGTGTTTTCCGCCACGTTTTGTATGTTATACATGGTCGGAGTGTGACAGAAGAGTTGGTATCAGAGCCAATGTTTATAGGGAATTAGGTTATTAGTAATTCTTTGACCTAGACTATAACTTTTCTAGGACCCTAACACAACTTATCTTGTGTTTAGATCTTAAAACATGTACATCACCTATCCTTAGGTGATTATCAAAACAAGAACCAAATTTTTCCGAAACGATTTTTGAAAAACAATCATCTGTTTTTGGATGATTTATTACAAGGTTTTGAACCCTCTGTTATAAGGTTTTGAACCCCTTTGAGTTTTCAAAATCTCGTCAAGGTTTTGGGTTTTAAATAATGTGAACACGTGCAAACTGGAAGGGTGAATGCCTGTATTCTGGGGTTTCTGTCTAGGCAAGCACTTCATATATATCTCATCAGACGCGAGACCAGTTGCGCTTACCTGGGAATTCTTGGGATGAGTGTTCACTTATAGGCGAGAATGTCTTCGCGAAACATTATTTTTTATCCATTTACTTTGATTAGTCACTGTGTGTCGTTTGTTTGCTTGGTAATGCGGACAAATGACCACCATCTTTTCTTTTGTTCATTTTGTTTCATCTCATTCTTTTCATCCAATCATCTCACCCGTTTCCTTTCATGTTTCCTCTTTTAGAATGCCTCCTCGACGCGAAAACCAGATAGCGACTGCCGAACTGGCAGAAATCATTGTGCAGCAGATGGCTGCTCAATTCCCAAACCTCTTTGCTCAATGGAACCAAGCCAACAACAACAACAATGCTCCATGCAAATACAAGGATTTTAACTCGGCTAAACCACTCAAGTTTAGTGGTTCTGAAGGAGCGACTGGGCTTCTTCAATGGTTCGAGAGCATTGAGAATACTTTTCGCCACGTGCAGTGTCCTGACAATCGCAAGGTCGAGTTTTCTTCGAGTGTGTTTCAGAAGAGGGCTCTCACATGGTGGAATGGGGTTATGAGAGACCGAGGTGCAGAAGTTGCTTTAGCACAGACATGGGCTGAACTTAGGGCCCTTATGATAAGGGAGTTCTGTCCTCGTCATGAACAGCGAGCGTTGGAGAAAGAGTTTGATGTTTTGAAGCAAGATAGTGGTGAGCACAGGGCGTATACTGACAGGTTTGAGGAGCTGAGTTTGCTATGCCCAACGATGGTCACCCCACTCGACAAGGCTATCGAAAGATACATCGATGGTCTACCTGACTCAGTACAAGACATCATTACTGGTAGTAACCCTGTCACACTCCGTCAGGCTATCGAGTTAGCAGCGACATTGACTGAGTCGCAGATTCGGAAGAATAAGTTACACAGGAAGGGTGACAAGGGCAAGAAACAGTCGTCTGACAAGGAAGATAGCAAGAAAGGTTAAAACAAAAATGGAAAGGATTCTGGTTCATCGAAAAGGGCAAGGAAGCGTAAGGCTTCCCAAAACTATGCTGTCACTGCCCAAGCTAACTAGGCAGCTCCCAACCAACCCGCACAGCCTCCAGCGAAGAAGCCCTATTCAGGGAATGCACCTTTGTGCAATAGATGCAACAGTCACCATCAGCCACAACATCAGTGCCGTTTCTGTACTAACTGTGGGAAGTCAGGTCATCTTGCCGATGTTTGTCGGTTTGCTCAAAATCGCGCAGTTCAGAACCCGGCTCAACAAGTTGCTCAGCCTCTTGCTCAGCAACAGGGTCAAGCTGCACGACCACACTACCCACCAGGTGCTTGTTATAACTGTGGGGATCTGACCCATTACAGAAACCGGTGCCCAAGGCTGGTTAACCAAAATCAGAATCCAAACCAAACTCAGGCTCAGGCTCGAGGGCGAGCTTTTAACTTGAATGCCCAAGAGGCGCAGGCGGATGATAATGTGGTGAACGGTACGTTCTTTATTAATAATCATCCTGCATCTGTTCTTTTTTATTCGGGTGCCGACAAGAGTTTTGTGTCATTGTCTTTTGAGCCAATGCTTCACGTGTCTAGAACGAAACTAGGTAAACCTTTGACAGTAGAGGTTGCTAGTGGTGAACCAATTGTTCTTGATTCTGTTCTTCACAACTGCCGGTTAAACCTTAACGATCATCTTTTTCCGATCGACCTCACGCCTATGCAACTTGGAAGCTTCGACGTTATAGTGGGTATGGATTGGTTATCTAAGCATCGCGCAGAGATAGTTTGTTCTGAGAAGATTGTTCGTGTGCCGCTGTCGACAGGCGAGATCCTACAGGTTCGTGGTGAGAAGCCTGCCGGTGGTCTCAAACTCATGTCTTGTTTTAAAGCTCGGAAATATCTGCGGAAGAACTATGTGGCCTTCTTAGCACATGTTACAATAGATAAAGACAAGGGTAAGTCTATTTCAGATATTCCTGTCGTTCGGGATTATTCTGAAGTTTTCCCTGAAGAGTTACCTGGTCTACCTCCAGCACGCCAAGTCGAGTTCCGCATTGATCTTGTACTTGGTGCAAATCCCATTGCCAGAGCTCCATATCGTCTTGCACCATCTGAGATGCAAGAGTTGTCTAAGCAGCTTCAGGAGCTCTCTGACAAAGGTTTTATCCGTCCTAGCTTTTCACCTTGGGGTGCTCCCGTTCTTTTTGTCAAGAAGAAGGATGGATCCTTTAGAATGTGTATCGATTATCGTGAGCTTAACAAGCTTACCATCAAGAATCGATATCCCCTACCGCGCATCGATGATCTCTTTGATCAGTTACAAGGTGCTTCTTATTTTTCGAAGATTGATCTGCGATTTGGATATCATCAACTTCGGGTGCATGAAGAAGACATTCCCAAGACAGCGTTCCGCACTCGTTATGGGCATTATGAGTTCACAGTCATGCCATTCGGTTTGACTAATGCTCCTATTGTTTTCATGGACTTAATGAATAGGGTCTGCAAACCTTATTTGGATCAGTTTGTCATTGTTTTTATTGACGACATCTTGATTTATTCTAAGACGTGAGCTGATCACGAGCAACATCTTCGTCTTACTCTGGAACTCCTAAAGAAAGAGCAACTTTTCGCCAAATTCTCCAAGTGTGAATTCTGGCTTAAAGAAGTTCAATTCTTAGGACATATTGTCAACGAACGAGGTATTCATGTAGATCCCTCCAAGATCAGTGCGATTAAGGATTGGGATACGCCTACTACTCCTACTGAAGTTCGTTCTTTTCTGGGTCTGGCGGGTTATTACCGCCGCTTCATTGAAAACTTCTCAAAGATTGCAGTTCCTCTAACTGCTCTAACTCAGAAGAACAAACCCTTTGATTGGGGATTCAAGCAAGAGGAAGCTTTTCAACACTTGAAGCAGAAACTTTGTAACGCGCATGTTCTAACTTTGCCTGAGGGCAATGATGATTTCGTCGTTTATTGCGATGCATCTAAATTGGGTCTTGGCTGTGTCCTGATGCAAAGGAACAAAGTCATAGCATACGCATCGAGGCAGTTGAAGATACATGAGAAGAACTACACCACTCATGATCTTGAGTTGGGTGCAGTTGTTTTCGCTCTAAAGATCTGGAGACACTATTTGTACGGTACAAAATGTGTGGTTTTCACGGACCAGAAAAGTCTTCAACATATCTTCAATCAGAAAGAACTCAACATGAGGCAACGACGTTAGGTCGAGCTTCTAAACGACTATGACTGCGAAATTCGCTACCATCCTGGTAAGGCGAATGTCGTAGCCGATGCATTGAGTCGTAAGGAACGTACTAAACTTCATTGTGTACGTGTTCAATCTGTTATACAAGCTCGATCCGATATCCAAGCCCGCATTTCTCAGGCTCAACAATCTTGTGTTTCACAAGGTTTAATGGATAAGGAATTTCCCTATCACATAACACCTGCTCTGGAACTGAAGGATAATGGATCATATTACTTCATGGACCGTTTGTGGGTCCCAAGCCAAGATAACCTTCGCACCTTGCTTATGGATGAAGCCCATAAATCGCGTTATTATGTTCATCCTGCCTCAGATAAGATGTATAAGGATCTTCGTATTCACTATTGGTGGCCTGGTATGAAGAAAGACATTGCCTTATATGTATCAAAATTCCTTACTTGTCTCAAAGTTAAGGCTGAACATCAACGTCCTTCGGGTTTATTGGTGTAACCAGAGATCCCAGTTTGGAAATGGGAAAACATTACTATGGATCTTGTTACCAAACTTCCACGCACAAAGAAAGGTCATGATGCCATCTGGGTAGTTGTTGATCGTCTTACTAAGTCAGCACATTTCTTGCCAATCCGTGAGGATTTTTCTGCTGACAAACTTGCTAAAATCTATGTGGATGAAATAGTAGCTCGACATGGTGTTCTTTGAACATCATTTTTGACAGAGATGCTCGTTTCACTTCTCATTTTTCGAGAACCATGCAATCTGCTATGGGGACCCAACTTAATCTGAGCACAGCTTATCATCCGCAAACGGATGGTCAATCTGAAAGAACAATCCAGACTCTGGAGGATATGCTTAGAGCTTGTGTGATCGATTTTGGTGGTAGTTGGGATTCACATCTTAAGTTGATTGAATTCTCCTACAACAACAGTTATCACACCAGCATCAAAATGGCTCCTTTCGAGGCTCTCTATGGTCGAAAATGTCGTTCACCAGTCTGCTGGAATGAGATCAGCGAGGCTCAACTTACTGGACCTGCCCTCATTTTAGAGACAACTGACAAGATTAAGAAAGTACGTGATAACCTTCAGACAGCTAGAAGCCGTCAAAAGAGTTACGCGGACCCAAAACGCAAGCCCTTGAAATTTCAAGTCGGTGATCGAGTATTACTTAAGGTCTCACCTTGGAAAGGTGTGATCAGATTTGGAAAGAAAGGAAAACTTGCACCTAGATACGTTGGACCATTCAAGATCGTCGAAAGAATCGGAAAGGTAGCCTACAGACTTGAGTTACCTCCTGAACTTGGAAATGTTCATCCAACCTTTCACGTGTCCAATCTCAAGAGGTGTTTAGCTGACGAGAACCTCCACATACCACTTGACGAAATTCGTGTTGGTAAAACACTGAAATTTGTTGAGAAACCTGTGGAAATCATGGAACGTGAAGTCAAGTGGCTCAAACGCAAGCACATTCCTTTGGTCAAAGTTCGTTGGGAAGCTAAACATGGACCCGAGTTTACTTGGGAACGCGAAGATCAAATGAAGGCGAAATATCCGCATCTTTTCCCACGAGTTTCCTCTAAATAAAATTCGGGACGAAATTTCCACAAGTAGGGGAGACTGTAACATCTGTGCTTGTAATCATTATGAACAGTACCATTATCAATAAAACAATGTCATTTGATCCCAATGTTTGTTTGGTTATGTTTTACATTTTTCATGTTTTGACTTTTATTCAATTTCAAACACTATATCACTTTCTAGAGAGTTATACGCAAACTGGTGCGTAAACGTAGCCAGTTTAATGCGACAAATACTCCGGAACATCAACATATACTTAACATACCTTAAATAACCCTTACATCACTTAGAAATAAGTTTTGAAGGCTTTGGTATGGCAAAAACAAGTTAATTCGCTTACAGGGACTAAACTTGACAAACTGCGAAAGTATGCCAATTTGAACTGTAACGAACATTCCGGAACATGAACATAAGTTAAACATACCATAAATATCCTTTACATAGCTTAGAAATAGGCTTTGAGGGGTTCGGTATGCTAAAATAAACTTTTGGGGTCATTCAGGGACTAAAAGCGTCAAAAAGTGCACAAGTTTGCATTTTCGCGCATAACTTAAGTTCTGAATACATCCGGACATCCAAAAATTTATGTAAGCACTAAAATATTTTATTTTAGTGTTTGGCATAAGAAAAATCCATTCGTCACGCCATTTGGATCATTTTTCGCGCTTATGCGCATTCCGTCGTAATTAACCGAACAACGTAACCGTACGGCTAAACGAACCGACACCCGAGATAATTTTGAACACACTTTAAGTTACCTATACTTTAACTTCATTTTAGAGCTTTGAAATGGGGTTAACGGGGCTTAAACGTGTCAAAAAAACGCATCGAAAACCAAGTTTTGAGGTTGCAGGGACTGCAACTGTAAATCTGCCAAACTAGGTCCGTAAGTAGGCGCCAGATGCAGCAAAACGTTTTTTTTCAGCTGTTAACAGCCCTTAACACTCTCCAAAGGCCAAGTGCCAAGTGTCAAACTCTTATGGTGGATGACAAATGAGTTACCACAACTTTCCAACAAGTGTACGGCTTAGATCGTGCCCCCTTTTCCAAGAAATGATCCTAACGGTGAACCAAAAACTATAAATACCCACCTCCACCCTTTACTTTTCCTCACAAGAATCTGATCCAATGTGCTCTAAGTTGAAACCTTTGTTTCATACCTGAGCTATTGTGATCTAGATTAGCATTCGGGGACCCTTCGTAAGTATTCTTTCGTTCTTTTATTGCTTTTCGAGTCCGAAAGTCAAACTTTGTTTGAGTTTCTGCGTTGACCAGTTTATGGTCAATGCGAAGTTCGTTTGAACTTCACAACGTGATTGTAATCACGATGGTTATAGTCCCTTGGGACTATGCCTACTGATTACCACGTTGTCTAGGGTCGTAAGGGTAAGCGATCTGATAAATCGCTTATACCTTCGAACCCGACCCATTTGGTCGATCATTAGGATCCGACCAAACACATTAGGTGACCATAGTATATAGGGAATAACCCTCCATGGTTATACCTTATGGTCGCTTCGTTTAAGTAGTTGTATGATAGGTAGTTTATATGCCTTAGGTAAATTACCAAAATACCCCTTTGATGCCAAAATTCGTTTTAAACATATGTAACATAACTTTTGACATCTAAACTGATTTGACAACCATATTAGACATGTTAAGGCTTATTTTACTTGTCATAGGACTAGTTAGGCGTTCCGAACGCGTTTTACGCGAACGACGCGTTAAAGTAGCATAAGCTACCTAAACGGGTCGTAATGGGTCACAAACACTTAGGTTAAGTTTCGTTTTAGTATGTGGGCTTTGTTAAACCATATCACACGAGTCTCCATACTCGTTTGGTTTACAAACCCTCATTCTATCCGATCCTCCGATGTTAGGTCCGGTTTATTAACATAGTTACCTATATTAGGTGCCGTTTGATTCCGTGATCTCTAGCATTGCTTGGTGGTTATCTTAGGACTTCTGAGCAATCTCAAGTGAGTACATAGACCCCTCTTTTACTGTTTTCCAAACTGTTTTGGGGTGAAACACATGTGCCTACTTGTTATTTTCATGCTTTCCATGTTTTCACATCATATAACTGCTATGTTCGTTAGTACATTATAGTACATGATTTCATTACATTTCATGCTATGTATGCCCATTGTGTGCGTACTTAGTACATTGTTTTACATTACATTTCATGCTATGTATGCCCATTGTGTGCGTACTTAGTACATTGTTTTACATTACATTTCATGCTATGTGTGCCCATTGTGTGCGTACTTAGTACATTGTTTTACATTATATTTCATGCTATGTATGCCCATTGTGTGCGTACTTAGTACATTGTTTTACATTACATTTCATGCTATGTATGCCCATTGTGTGCATACTTAGTACAGTTGCTTTCATCACATGTTTACATTTTGGTATGACATTTGGGTTGTTTAACATGGAACAATACATTCATTAACATTGATCACGCCGTTCGTTAGTAGGTAGTGGTACCATAGGAATTGACAACTCCCGTTCCTGAAATCCTGGGTTTGTTTGGATTGGAAGGAATGACCGAATTCGATATACATAACTTAGATAAACCTTTAATTTGTTTAAGGGTTTATCGCCACAGTCTCAAGGCTTGGATGTATGCATTTTCACAATACCGCATAAATGTTTGTATCAGTCTAGCATGCATTTGTTCCACAAAACATAACTTTGATTTAAACCATGTTTTACTTCAATACCTTGTTTTGTGCATTTTTACATATGGTTTAGTTGATATATTTCACTTACCATACATGATATTTTTGGGTACACATTACATGATCTACATTAAACATAAACATTTTGACATTGATATACACATTTAGGTGGTTTACATTGGACATAGACATTTCGATATGGTTTACACATTAACACATGACAATTCATTTACACATAAACAATTTACATTGGTGGTTGGTTTGAGTAAGTGATTTGAGTAACGTGGCGTGTGTAATATGATACAAGCATGGTGGATACGCCGCTGGTACTTCCTATATATAAGTGTTTGTATGACATTACATGTTGTAGCGTTACTTAAATCATTTCAATATTTGACATATTGCGTTTTACATAAACAACTTATTTTCACAAGACATTGATTTACAAAACAACTTATCCTATACAAACTCATTTTTCTTGGTTATTCATTTAACCTTACATTATTCTCTTATCTATACATATCATCGCTTTTTGAATGATTTACAAAACAAAACAACTTACAAGGTTCATGACTGACTGTTATTAAACATTTTTCTTAAACTTAAGTCATGAATCCTATTTTCATAAAACCTATGTATCTCACAGGCATTTTTATGCTGACGTACCTATTTTCACATGTGTTTTCAGGAGCTTTTCCATAGGATGATGATCGTGACACTAGGGCGGACCTATGCCTTAGAGACATAAAACGAAGATAGACTTAGTTTAATTATGTTTTGTACTCTTGTTTTTGTTTAAGACAATGTAACTCTTTTGTTGATAAATAAAATACAACTTTGAATGCCATGGTTATGAAACAATTAATTCTGTTACAACACTCCCCGACGTTTTCCGCCACGTTTTGTATGTTATACGTGGTCGGGGTGTGACACGTACGCCAAGAATATTCTGATTACCTCCAATCTTGCAACTAGAGCAAAGACTTCCTCATAATCAATTCCCTCTTCCTGTCAAAAACCTTGCACCACCAATCTAGCCTTGTTCTTGATTACCACCCCGCGATCATCCATTTTGTTTCGAAATACCCATTTAGTACCAATCGGAAACTTTCCATCAGGCAGATCAACCAGCTCCCAAACTTTAAGTTTTCAGAATTGAGAGAGTTTTTCCTGCATGGCTTGTACCCAACTGGAATCTTGGATAGCTTCTTCGATATCATGAGGCACGGACTGTGATAGAAATGTTGCATATAACCCTTTGTTGATGTTCGATGACTGACCACGTGTACGCACTCCATCTTCCACTGCACCTATGACATTTTCAAGAGGATGATTATGATTAGTCTTGCATCCTGCATTTTTGTGAGTCTCAATTTGCTGGGGAAGATTGGTGAAATGTTCATCAACGTAGATCACAGGAGGTCCATCTTCCTGAGTTGGTTCATCCACATTTTCCTGTGAAGAAGAAGCACCATTTTATGAAGTGTTCTCAGGCGAAGTGTCACCACTTACCTCATCCATGGAGAGAAGTGGATCGGCTGAGAATGGAGAGAAACGATTAGTGAAAGGAGTCAGACCAATATATGACGAATCAAACAGAGGTTCAACTTGAGCAGGTTCGGCTTCTGGAACGTCTTCTGGAATTTCGAAGGTATTGAAAATCACACCTACATCATAGAACCAATCGGGAGTACTTCCAGTGTTGGTGTAATTTCCTTCTTGGAAGTCAACGTAATATGATTCAATCACCATCTTGGTCCATTTGTTATAGACTCTGTACGCTTTCTGAGTTGATGAATACCCCATAAAGTAACAGATGTCGCCCATTGCTTCGAACTTGATAAGATTTTCTTGAGTATTTATAAGAGTGTAGGAACATCCGAATGGCCTGAAGAAGTCTATATGAGGCTTACGTTTGAAGAGAAGTTCGTAAGCAGTCTTTCCGTGAGGTTTGACGATGAGAACCCTGTTCAAAACGTAGCATGCAGTATTGACCACTTCCGCCCAAAAAATGATTGGAAGCTTTGAATCTACCAGCATAGTTCTCGCAGCTTCGATCAGCATTCTGTTCTTTCGTTCTGCGACTCCATTTTGTTGTGGAGTTCTTGCAGCACTGTATTGAAGATGAATTCCTTTTTCTTCATAGAAGGATATGAAGGTTTGATTCTTGAATTCGGAACCGTTATCGCTTCTGATCGACTTCACTTTCAATCTTGTCACGTTTTCAATCAAGGGTATGAATGACTTGAGGATATCAGTCATCTCATTCTTAGCTTCAAGAAAGTAAACCCATGAAAAGCGAGAGAAATCATCTGTAATCACCAAACAGTAAGAACTTTTAGCAAGACTTTTAACCCTTATTGGACCAAAAAGATCCATATGCATCAACTGACGAGGCGCAGTAATCGTATTCACTGCTTTGGGCTTGTGTGATTTCTTGTGTTGCTTTCCTTGGGCGCATGCTACAAATTTTTCTAAAAAAGTAAATTCTTTTATCGAAAGACCTCTTACTAAGTTTAACTTAGAGAGTTTATTCATATTTTTGAAGTTCACATGCCCCAATCGCCTATGGCAAAGCAGTGACTCCGATTCTGAAGCCTTGGAAATTAAACAGATCATTTGTCTTGGCATTTTTCATATTGAGCACGTATATGTTGTTTTGTCGTGGAGCTGTAAGCATGATCATTTCTGCAGGAACAACATATTCAGGCTTGAGAAACAGACATTCCACGTCGTTGAAAAGCACCGATATTCCTTTATCACAGACTTGTGATATGCTCATGAGATTGTAGCACAATTCTGGAACATAGTTGATGTTTTCCAACGTAAGGGCTTCAGAAGCAACATCTCCTACTCCAACGATTTTTCCTCCCTTCTCGTCTCCGGCGAAAGATACGAAGTCGCCATCGATAAAACGAAAATTCTTTAGAAGTTCCTTTAAGCCAGTCATATGCCTTGAGCATCCACTGTCCACATGCCAGATATATTCCATGAGCATCCGAAGCCATTTCTGGAGTTTATTCTGAAATACAAATATATACACTAATTAGTTTGATTTGGGAACCCAGATTTGCTTCACTTTGGATCTATCGTGATTTTGTCCCACGATATCTTCTTTTTGTTTCCAAAAACAAGTAGTGGAATTAACCAGATTTTTTACTGATTTCTTAAAGTAATCAAACTGCTATGTGAAATTTTTAACAAGGTTATATTCTGGTTCAGAAAAATTCTTGTTTTTACAATGTTTCGCTATATGTCCTAAATGACCACAACGAAAACATCGTTTGTGTTTGGGCCTTTTCTTTTTGGTGTTAGAAGATGATGTATGTGATGAGTGTCTTGAGCTGTTTGATGAGTCTTCTGATGCGGTGTAACTTGAACTCTCAATTTTCTTCATTTTCTTGTCAATACGGCTTTCATCTCTTGAACAATATTCATCATTGTCGGTGTCTGATGAAATTTCTAATACTTGATCTTCGCTTGAATTTTCTTGTCACACCCCGACCGCGTAAAACAACAAATCGCGGCGGAAACATCGGGGCGTGTTGCAACAGAATTAATGTTTCATAACCATGGATATCAAAAGTGTTTCGTTTTATTAAACATTGAATAATTACATCGTCTGGAAATCTAAATATACAATTTAAACATAATCTATCATTGTTATTGAGTCACTAAGGCCTTGTCCAGTCCTATGTGAGCATGCATCTTATCAATCGATATCATTCAACAATACCTGAAACATATGTGAAAACGAGGTCAGCAAAGAAATGCTGGCGAGTACATAGGTTTTGTGAAAATAAGATTCATGACTTCTGTTTTAAGAAAATGTTTAGTCATGAACCTTGTAATTTGCTTTGTCTTTGTAAATCATTTGAAAAATAATCAGTTCAAGTGATATGTATAAATAAGAGAATAATGCATGATTAAATGAATAACCATGTAAAATGAGTTTGTATAAGATAAGTTGTTTGTAAATAATTGTCTTGTGAAAAGTATGTTACTTGTATAAAATGTTCTATGTCTCAAATTGAAATGATTCAAATAACGCTACAATATGTAATACCATACAAACACTTATATATAGGAAGTACCAGCGGTGTATCCACCATGCTTGTATCATATTCCACACGTATTGTTACTTAATCACTTAGTCAAACCAAACCACCAAAGTAATGTTCATGCCCAATGTAAATCATGTAATATGTATAACCAAAACCCAATCGTATATCGCTTTGAAGCCAATCGTTTACCCAATCGTTAAAACATCGTGTGAAAACCAATTGTTTACCCAATCGTTAAATTCGTTTTAGGTCGTGAAACTACTTAAATGGTCGTCTCGCTAATAACATTCAAACCTTCTTGACTCGCATTAATAAACCCTTACCAAAGGATAGATTAACAATTCGCATTAATAAACCCTTACCAAAGGATAGATTAACAACTCGCATTAATAAACCCTTACCAAAGAGTAAATTAACAATTACAGATTCAGTCGCTACCCACAACACCCACACATAACTACGGGTGTAGTAAATAACGGGACTTGTCAGATCCTATGGTACCATAACCTAATACTGGTCGGCTTGATCATTGCTAATGAATGTCATTTGTTATGTAACCCAACCAACAAGTTCATTCACCTTATCGAAATCATTATTAGTTTGTATAAATCGTCTTAATCGTTTTTGAAACCATCGTTATAATATCGAAAATCGTTTTGATACCATCGTTAAAACCTTGAAAACATTTAGCACATATGAGTCACCCCAAAACAATTGAAAGCAGTAAAATAGGGGAATAATGTACTCGCCTGAGAATGCTTAGAGGTCTTGAACAACAACCAAACAAAGCTAGAGGGAGCACGGAATCAGTCGGCAAATCTATAAATAAACCGGACTTTAATCGGGAGATCGGATAGGATGAGGCTTGGTAAACCAAATGAGTATTGGAACTCATATGATATGGTTTAACAAGGCCTACATACTACATTGAGACTAACCTAAGTGCTTTCGACTCATCGCGACCCATTTAGGTAACATACGCTACTTTAACGCGTCATGCGTGCAAAGCGCGTTCGGACCGTCTAACTAGTCCTATGACAAGTGTTATATGCCTAAACATGTTACATAATCAGTTATGTGACAAAATTTTAGGTTACATATGCTTAATTACCAATTATACATGAAAAGGGTATTCTGGTAATTTACCTAAGGCATATAAACTACCTATCATACAACTACTTAAACGAAACGACCATAGGGTATAACCTCGGAAGGTTATTCCCTACCTACTATGGTCACCTAATGTATTTGGTCGGATCCTAATGATCGACCAAACTGGGTCGGGTTCGAAGGTATAAGCGATTTATTAGATCGCTTACACTACGACCCTAGACAACGTGGTAATCAGTAGGCATAGTCCCAAGGGACTATAACCAACGTGATTACACTCACGTTGCGAAGTTCAAACGAACTTCGCATTGACCATAACTGGTCAACGCAGAAAGTCAAACAAAGTTTGACTTTCAGACTCGAAAGACTCGAAAAGCAATAAAAGAACGAAAGAATACTTACGAAGGGTCCCCGAATGCTAATCTCGATCCAAGAATCTCAGGTATGAAACAATGGTTTCAACTTAGAGTTCCTAAGATCAAGATTCTAGTGATTTTAGCAATGGGGGTGAATGGGTATTTATAGGAATACCCGAACCGTTAGGATCGTTTCTAGGAAAACGTGATGCGATCTTGGCCATACACTTAGCACACATGGTATTGTAATACCATGTGCCATCAAAACCAGCCCATAGTATTGTTAAAACATGTGCAAAATTGAATTTGGACCAGATTCAAAGTTTCTACACATAAAGTTTCAAAAATGGCAGATTTGGTCCCTGTAGTGTAATAAGGCCTTTTCCGACGCGTTTAAGGCCCGTTAACCCCATTTAAAAGCTCTAAAATGAAGTTAAAGTAAAGGGAACTTAAAATGTTCTCAAAAATATCTCGGATGTCGGTTCGTTTAGCCGTACGGTTGCGTTGTTCGGCTAATTACGACGGAATGCGCATAAGCGCGAAAAACGATCCAAATGACGTGACGAATGGATTTTTCTTATGGAGAACACTAAAATATAATGTAGTCATGCTTACATAAATTTTTGGATGTCCAGATGTATTCAGAACGTAAGTTATGCGCGAAAATGCAAACTTGTGCACTTTTTGACACTTTTAGTCCCTGAATGACACAAAAGTTTATTTTAGCATACCGAACACCTCAAAGCCTATTTCTAAGCTATGTGAAGGGTATTTATGGTATGTTTAACTTATGGTCATGCTCCGGAACATCTGTTACAGTTCGAATTGGCATACTTTCGCAGTTTGTCAAGTTTAGTCCCTGTAAGCGATTTAACTTGATTTTGCCATACCAAAGCCTTCAAAACTTATTTCTAAGTTATGTAAAGGTTATTTAAGGTATGTTAAGCCTATGTCACTATTCTGGAGTGTTTGTTGCATTAAACTGGTTATATTTACGCATCGGTGCGCGTATAACCTTCCAGAAAGCGATTTAGAGTTTGAAATTGAACAAGAATTGATATGTGCAAATGATACACATATTTTTACAAATCCCAAGTATGAAATATAATATTTCATAGGTTCGGTATTTGTTTGATGGCCGTGGGGGCACAGGTGTTACAGTCTCCCCTACTTTAGGAAATTTCGTCCCGAAATTTATTTAGAGGAAACTTGTGAGAGCTTGAAAACATGAAGTTGAAAAGATCGAACAATATTGATTAGGGTTCTGAACTTCTAGTAACCTTTAATAACATCATGATTGCAATGTAAGAGTGATACTTATATACAAGTATATGAAGCGTCATTGGTGCGTCCACCGTACCTCCATTACATCGTTCTCATTTCGTTATTTTTGTCACTATCGGTTCTTACACATAATAAATCTTACTGTGATTACCGTGCACTGAATCTCACAATTATGTACGCGTCCATAATTAGACAATTCCTTGCACAGTTCACACAGTCTATTTTATAATATGTAGGGTAAAACCAAATGAACAATCCTGTGATGCGTGTAACTAGACCGCCATAGAGTCCTTTTAATTAAATCAATAAATGATCTAAATAGACTATCAAGGAGTCTGTTCAGCTACATCACTAGATGTCGTTCTTTAACCAAATTGTGAATCAATCTTTTAGACTAGACCACTCAAGGGTCTATCATCGAATCCTGGAATGGTACTATATAACCCAAGGGTCTTAACTACCACGTAGAAGCCCATAAGGATTTAAGGTAGTACCTTTTTAATATCCTACTATGAATCCCTCATATGAAGATATAAAAGATTCTATGAGGATTTGAAAATCGTTTACCACACAAAAACATAGAGGAGAACACCTAAACACATATCACATAATCGCATAATCGTATACTCGCATAATTGTTTAATTTGACCTTTAAATTTGTTATCTTTGGACACGGGTATTTAAAGCATACTAGGAATCAAATCCTTAATTGCAGCAATTTGGATGGATCCATATGAATACCCTGCTTGTTGACTACATGACCCAAAAACTGAACTTCTTTAAGCTAAAATTTCCTCTTGGAGGATTTAGCGAAAAGTTTGTTCCTTCTTTAAGGGTTCCAGTGTCAATGAAGGTGTTGATCGTGATCGGCTCGGGACATGAATAGATCAAGATGTCATTAATAACAACAATGACTAACTGATCCAAATAAGGTTTGCAGACTCTATTTATTAAGTCCATGTAGATGGCTGGAGCATTTGTCAACCCAAAAGGCATGACTATAAACTCGTAATGGCCATACTTCGTGCAGAAAGCCGTTTTGATAATTCCTGCATCTCGAACGGTGCAAGATGATAAGGTGCTTTTGCAATTGGCTTGGCATTGGGTACAAGGTCGAAAATGAAACTCGACTTGACGAACTGGAGGCAAACCAGGCAGTTCATCAGGAAACACCTCTGGATAATCCCGAACAATCGAAAGATCCTGAATACTCTTGCTCTTGCCTTTCTCCTCGGTGACATGTGCTAGAAAAGCAACATATCCTTTTCGTAAATAACTTTGGGCTTTTGATTTAAAAGAAATAAGTGTTTAAGGTTCTTGGGGAGGTCACAAGTGATCATAAAAAAGAAATGACAGAACCACACGAGTAGTTTGTCTTTGTGTTGACATCATAAGGTTGGATCAAGCATTCATACAATTGCATTATTGTTGTTGTTGTTGCCTTTGTTGTATATCTCGTGGACTTGGGTTACAACACCGGGAAGTACAGCAGCCACTTGCTGAGAGACCAGGGTTGCGAGTTCTTCAATAGTAAAAGTTCGAGCATCGGTTCGAGCATCGCGTCGAGGAGGCATTGTCCAACAAGGAAAACAAGGGAGTCGAGTGAGGTTTGAAAATTTGGAAAAACAAAAGAGGTATCGACAAAACACAAGGAAGGAGATCATTTGTTTGTTACCTCGAACAAACAAACGACACGAAGTGACTAATCAAAGTAAATAGATCAAAAATAATGTATCGCGAAGACATGCTCGCCTATAAGTGAACACTCATCCCAAGAATTCCCAGGTAAGCACAACTGGTCTCGCGTCTGATGAGATATATACGAAGTGCTTGCCTAGACAGAAAACCCAGAATACAGGCATTCACCCTTCCAGTTTGCACGTGTTCACATTATTTAAAACCCAAAACCTTGAAGAGATTTTGAAAACTCAAAGGGGTTCAAAACCTTATAACAGAGGGTTCAAAACCTAGTAATAAATCATCCTAGAACAGATGATTAGTTTTCAAAGCAGATTCGAAAATTGTGTTCTTGTTGTGGTTATCACCTAAGGATAGGTGACAGTTTTGTTTTTAGAAATCTAAACGCAAATTTCTTCGCGTTAGGGTCCTAAGAAGGTTATAGACTAGGTCAAAGCATTACTAATAACCTAATTCCCTATAACCATTGGCTCTGATACCATCTTTCTGTCACACCCCGACCGCGTAAAACAACAAATCGCGGCGGAAACATCGGGGCGTGTTGCAACAGAATTAATGTTTCATAACCATGGATATCAAAAGTGTTTCGTTTTATTAAACATTGAATAATTACATCGTCTGGAAATCTAAATATACAATTTAAACATAATCTATCATTGTTATTGAGTCACTAAGGCCTTGTCCAGTCCTATGTGAGCATGCATCTTATCAATCGATATCATTCAACAATACCTGAAACATATGTGAAAACGAGGTCAGCAAAGAAATGCTGGCGAGTACATAGGTTTTGTGAAAATAAGATTCATGACTTCTGTTTTAAGAAAATGTTTAGTCATGAACCTTGTAATTTGCTTTGTCTTTGTAAATCATTTGAAAAATAATCAGTTCAAGTGATATGTATAAATAAGAGAATAATGCATGATTAAATGAATAACCATGTAAAATGAGTTTGTATAAGATAAGTTGTTTGTAAATAATTGTCTTGTGAAAAGTATGTTACTTGTATAAAATGTTCTATGTCTCAAATTGAAATGATTCAAATAACGCTACAATATGTAATACCATACAAACACTTATATATAGGAAGTACCAGCGGTGTATCCACCATGCTTGTATCATATTCCACACGTATTGTTACTTAATCACTTAGTCAAACCAAACCACCAAAGTAATGTTCATGCCCAATGTAAATCATGTAATATGTATAACCAAAACCCAATCGTATATCGCTTTGAAGCCAATCGTTTACCCAATCGTTAAAACATCGTGTGAAAACCAATTGTTTACCCAATCGTTAAATTCGTTTTAGGTCGTGAAACTACTTAAATGGTCGTCTCGCTAATAACATTCAAACCTTCTTGACTCGCATTAATAAACCCTTACCAAAGGATAGATTAACAATTCGCATTAATAAACCCTTACCAAAGGATAGATTAACAACTCGCATTAATAAACCCTTACCAAAGAGTAAATTAACAATTACAGATTCATTCGCTACCCACAACACCCACACATAACTACGGGTGTAGTAAATAACGGGACTTGTCAGATCCTATGGTACCATAACCTAATACTGGTCGGCTTGATCATTGCTAATGAATGTCATTTGTTATGTAACCCAACCAACAAGTTCATTCACCTTATCGAAATCATTATTAGTTTGTATAAATCGTCTTAATCGTTTTTGAAACCATCGTTATAATATCGAAAATCGTTTTGATACCATCGTTAAAACCTTGAAAACATTTAGCACATATGAGTCACCCCAAAACAATTGAAAGCAGTAAAATAGGGGAATAATGTACTCGCCTGAGAATGCTTAGAGGTCTTGAACAACAACCAAACAAAGCTAGAGGGAGCACGGAATCAGTCGGCAAATCTATAAATAAACCGGACTTTAATCGGGAGATCGGATAGGATGAGGCTTGGTAAACCAAATGAGTATTGGAACTCATATGATATGGTTTAACAAGGCCTACATACTACATTGAGACTAACCTAAGTGCTTTCGACTCATCGCGACCCATTTAGGTAACATACGCTACTTTAACGCGTCATGCGTGCAAAGCGCGTTCGGACCGTCTAACTAGTCCTATGACAAGTGTTATATGCCTAAACATGTTACATAATCAGTTATGTGACAAAATTTTAGGTTACATATGCTTAATTACCAATTATACATGAAAAGGGTATTCTGGTAATTTACCTAAGGCATATAAACTACCTATCATACAACTACTTAAACGAAACGACCATAGGGTATAACCTCGGAAGGTTATTCCCTACCTACTATGGTCACCTAATGTATTTGGTCGGATCCTAATGATCGACCAAACTGGGTCGGGTTCGAAGGTATAAGCGATTTATTAGATCGCTTACACTACGACCCTAGACAACGTGGTAATCAGTAGGCATAGTCCCAAGGGACTATAACCAACGTGATTACACTCACGTTGCGAAGTTCAAACGAACTTCGCATTGACCATAACTGGTCAACGCAGAAAGTCAAACAAAGTTTGACTTTCAGACTCGAAAGACTCGAAAAGCAATAAAAGAACGAAAGAATACTTACGAAGGGTCCCCGAATGCTAATCTCGATCCAAGAATCTCAGGTATGAAACAATGGTTTCAACTTAGAGTTCCTAAGATCAAGATTCTAGTGATTTTAGCAATGGGGGTGAATGGGTATTTATAGGAATACCCGAACCGTTAGGATCGTTTCTAGGAAAACGTGATGCGATCTTGGCCATACACTTAGCACACATGGTATTGTAATACCATGTGCCATCAAAACCAGCCCATAGTATTGTTAAAACATGTGCAAAATTGAATTTGGACCAGATTCAAAGTTTCTACACATAAAGTTTCAAAAATGGCAGATTTGGTCCCTGTAGTGTAATAAGGCCTTTTCCGACGCGTTTAAGGCCCGTTAACCCCATTTAAAAGCTCTAAAATGAAGTTAAAGTAAAGGGAACTTAAAATGTTCTCAAAAATATCTCGGATGTCGGTTCGTTTAGCCGTACGGTTGCGTTGTTCGGCTAATTACGACGGAATGCGCATAAGCGCGAAAAACGATCCAAATGACGTGACGAATGGATTTTTCTTATGGCGAACACTAAAATATAATGTAGTCATGCTTACATAAATTTTTGGATGTCCAGATGTATTCAGAACGTAAGTTATGCGCGAAAATGCAAACTTGTGCACTTTTTGACACTTTTAGTCCCTGAATGACACAAAAGTTTATTTTAGCATACCGAACACCTCAAAGCCTATTTCTAAGCTATGTGAAGGGTATTTATGGTATGTTTAACTTATGGTCATGCTCCGGAACATCTGTTACAGTTCGAATTGGCATACTTTCGCAGTTTGTCAAGTTTAGTCCCTGTAAGCGATTTAACTTGATTTTGCCATACCAAAGCCTTCAAAACTTATTTCTTAGTTATGTAAAGGTTATTTAAGGTATGTTAAGCCTATGTCACTATTCCGGAGTGTTTGTTGCATTAAACTGGTTATATTTACGCATCGGTGCGCGTATAACCTTCCAGAAAGCGATTTAGAGTTTGAAATTGAACAAGAATTGATATGTGCAAATGATACACATATTTTTACAAATCCCAAGTATGAAATATAATATTTCATAGGTTCGGTATTTTTTTGATGGCCGTGGAGGCACAGGTGTTACATTTCTGAGCTTTGATCTTCATTTGTCTCGTCTGAAATTTCTTCACTTGAATCTTTGGAACTTTGATCTTCACCTGAATTCTCTGATCCTTGATCTTCGTCAGAACTTGAAGTTTCTTCTTCCTTTTCTGAGGCAGAGATGTTTGAATCTTCTTTGCTTCCTTCTTCAGTGACTTCCTCTTCTGAATCTGTTTTACCTGTTCGAGATGGAATAAATTCTGGAATTTCCTTGGTGAGGAATTTTCCACAACTATTTTGTTTCAATTCTGGCACAAATATAGGAGGTTCACACACATTTTTAACATCACAAAATGCAGAATTTAAATCATGACATTCAAACATCACATGTTCACGATCACAGGTCTTAAATGTAGGCACTTAAATTTAGGCACATGGCCATTACAGTCATCCGTCTTAGTTAAATTATTACATTCATCCCGAATATTGTTTTTCTTATCATAGTTCCAGGCGAACCAGTTAACAGTAGAATAACTGTCGCCTGAATATCCTATGCCTATTTTTGAACCACCGCAGTCTTCGTCCTCATCGCACACATCTTCTTTACACACAAACGAATCTGCATTTCTTTTAGAAATATTAGTGGTTGGTTCATTTTCAAAAGAATTGTTTTGAGCAATAGGAACTTTTTCATCAATTAAATCATTGTCGGGATGAGGAGTAGGCATAGGCACATAGTTTTTGCTATGTGGTGGAAAGAAGAGTTTTCTTTCGTTTCCCTGCCTATCTTTATACCCGATCCCATGTTTTACACTCGTTGGTCGTTGGCTCCTTTTGATGTCAGTAAAGGCCTTTTGGATGACATTCCATTTGTCTATTATAATTTGCAATTTGTTGTTTTCGTTCAGAGATTTTTCTAATCTTTCTGTCAAATCATTAATGATAAAATCTTTTCCGAAAATGAATTCTTTTAGAGTTTGCATTTCAGCTAAAGTTGAGTTCAACTTTCTCTGATACGCAGCCTCATTCTCTTTGAGTTCTTTATTAAATTTTAAAACCTTATCTTTGTCACTCATAATCTCAAGGTTGAGAGACTTAAAGTGTGCCACGACATTTACGCATGATTTAGAGCATAGTTTAACTTTAAATTCATGTGGAATGCTATTTACCAAATCCTTGTCTGCCTTCTCCTTTGAGGATTCGGTTTTCATGGCCGCAGCTGAGGCTTTTGCTTTTTCTTCCTTCATAGCAGTTGTTTATTTCTGAACCTGCTCCTTGGGCTTCTCAGCTTCTTCAGATTTCTTATCTTTCTAATGCTCGGAGGGGGTGAGAATACTCTTCAGACCCTTGTCAGCAGCGTCATATCCTTTAGGGATTCCAGCAGCATGTTTCTCGACTGGTTTTAACGATGAAGATGATGACTTGCTCGAGATCTTTGCCATGAGAACTTTGTTAACTTGTTCGTTAGCTTCAGCAATTTCTTCAGCCCAATCATAGTCCTTAACAACCAAAGCTTTTGGTGTGTTAGGAGCAATGTTGTTGTTGTTGTTTTTTCTTCAATAACAATTTCTCTTACAGCAGGAGCAGTTTCAGTATTTCCATTCTTCAACAGAGGACAATCTCGCTTGAAGTGACCCAAATTCTTGCAGTTGTAGCATCTCAACTTAGATTTGTCGAAACCAGCCTTTCCAAGAGCTAGACGCTTCCCGGTCTTGTCTTGAAACTTTTTCAGCCTTAGATTGATCATAGCCATCTGCCACTTCAAATCCAACTCCTCCATATCATCTGGATCAATTTGATACATGTCTTTAGCAGTAAAAATCTCCTTCTTGAGCTCTCCCGACATCAATGCTTCATAGCTGCTCAGAAACATGTTGAAAAGTGCCACATTTTCAGTTGAAACTTTCAAAGCTTGAGTGTCATCGACCACAGGTGTATTTTCACTGGGCTGTGGAGCCTTTGATGCGCTTGCGGAAGCGTTAAAGTAAGTCATGTTTGATGCTTGTTGACTGACACCTTCAGATGCAAGAAATGCCACGTTCTTCAATCCTGCAGTAGACTGAGTAGACTTTGGAGTATAACCAGCTATATTCATTTCGTGTTTGTTGACATCCATTTCAAAGGCCTTCAAAGTGTTAATCAAAACGGACAGAGTGACAGGATTTGGGTTGTTGAGGAAATCCCTTTTGATCATCATGCACTGCAGGCTCCATTCCTTTGGAAGCGAGTCCAAAAGCTTCTTTATAGCAGCACGATTATTGATAGGATTTCCTGCCTTCTTCATCTTGGTCATCATATTCAGAAAGCGACTGATATGATCAGAAAGACTGTCTCCACGAATTCCACCAAACATGTCGTATTCTTTCTGCACCACATCTCTTTTGTTCTGAATCAGCTCTTCGTTTCCCTCGTAGTAGTCGATCAAAGCAAGCCAGAGTTCATTTGAAGTGGTATATTCTTCAAACATGTTACAGTCATCGGTTGACAAAGCCATGGTTAAAGTAGCATATGCACGACGGTCACGTTGGATTAGGGCTTTGTCTTCTTCAGTGTAGGTTGTGGGGTCGGTGTTAGCAACAATCACATCTCCTCGAACTACCGTTGGTACATGAGGTCCAACGGTGACGGAAATCCATTGATTGTAGTCAGTGTATTCGAAGAACGATTTGATGCGATTCTTCCAAGTACCAAAATCAGCCAATCCTTTCAGTTTTGGTGGTCTTGTAGCAGTTCCGGTCTCAAGTTCAGCTTGAGCAATTGGGTTCAATTGATTCAAAGACATTTTGAATGATTTCAGATTTAAATTTGCTGATCA
Source organism: Helianthus tuberosus (assembly GCA_030545235.1). NCBI lineage: Eukaryota > Viridiplantae > Streptophyta > Magnoliopsida > Asterales > Asteraceae > Helianthus > Helianthus tuberosus. Next base: position 155,430,649 of record CM060393.1, read on the forward strand.
GAGGACAATTTCGCTGAGTAGTTGGACGGAGTATAAATTCGTCGATAACACTCTTAATTTCACCGATGAACAACCTTGAAACACAGAGACACAGATGACTTCGCTGAGGAAATAATTTCACCGGACAGATTGTGAATCCTGCACTAGCGATTTTAGCTAATTCCGCTGAAACAAACAACAAACACGTTAGTTTGGCTAATTTCGCCGATCACCGTGATAAAAACGTTGTGGTTCTTTATCACTATCCTCGAAGTCGCCTTCGATAAAGTCGCTGATGGGTCAAAAGCACTATTTCGCTGGTAATCAATCAAATACTCTCGAACGTAATCAGCGAAATTGATAACTATGCGATGTTCAAGATAAATTCGCTACCTTCAAGTTTATCTACGCCAGATTCAAAAATATCTACGCTAACCAGGGTTTTAACACGAACTAAAACCCTCTAATCACTCAAAAATGACCCAAAAACCATGTTTCTTTGTATCAAAATGTCCAAAATGACTACTTAATCACATATTAACAAAAACCTATCGATTAAACACACCAAATCAAGCCATTTTAAGCCCAAAAATTTGAAAACCTCAAAACTTTTGAAAAACCTTCAAAACTTGAAGAATCTTAACAAAAACACAACAATCAAGAGCACCAAGGCTCTGATACCAAATTGTAGATCCCAATATCAATCCGGATCATAGTGGTTGATTGTTTTAGTCCAAAACACCTATTGATTAGGTGTTTGAACTTTGAGAAAGTTAAGAGAAATCAAAGGATGAAGATGAAGCTAATGGTTTGATGATTACGACAAGTGTTGTATTGAATCCAAACAAGTAAATAAACTATTAAGCACCTGGAAATCTGATTAAGCACAATCACAAAGATCAAAGAGCAACAACACAAGGTTTTTCACCAAAAACTAGCCAAAAGCTTGGGCTAGGGCTTCATTGCATACGTATATATATAGTAACTGACTTGCCATCGTATTTATAAATACGCTGGCATATTAAATACACCATGTCAGCCATACAAGTTACAAAATATTACAACTTTGACCCCTAGACTTCTATAAAGCTACAAAAACATAACAAACCAATCCAGAACAAGTATCAACGATCTCACATGGTCTAACAATCATCATCCAAGATTTTTAAAAGAATCTATCATACTTTTATTAACTTTCAAATAAATCAAGAAATCATCTTCATCTAATCATCACAATTTCAATGCATGTAACTTTTATGAACTAGTGAACAAACCCACATATATATATATATATATACATGTATATATACACGGCACACATAAACATATACCTACTTTAAAATCAACTTTTCATATATTCACCTTTAATCATATGAATTTTTATAAAACCCTTTTTTTTGCATACATGAAATCATCTTCAAGAATCAACTTTTTAAACAATCAAGAATCAATCAAGAATCAACTTTTAAAACAAAACACCAACATTAGTCCCTACACACATATTTTCGGCCATACTTACATATATATACACTTCCATTTTATTTTGATTAAAACCTTTTTCTTGATTAGATATGAAATGTGTGAAGAATCCAAGTATTTGAGAAACAATTCTACCATCATCATCAAGAATCAAGAATCAAGAACATAAACTTTAAAAATAAATTTTATTCCTTTCAAGAATATAAATGGGTTTTTGATGATGGTTTTTGTTATAAAAAGCTTGCACCTCCTTAAAACTCCATGCATTGATCTTCAAATATTTGAAGAAACTTGGAAATGGCTTTAATCCTCATGGAAATGGGTTAGATTTTGAAAATGAATGTATGTATGTGTGTATACGGTTATGAGGAAAATGAAAGAAGAATATGAATTTCTTTGAGTCTTGGAAGTTGTTATTGCATGTGAAGGAATTATGTGATTGGACCATTTTATTTGGCATCAACACTTGGCACATGAACGAAAAAGGTGGGCATTATCTTTGGACGACACCTTCACATGCACTCACATATTTACATGCATTCATACACATATATATAATATATAGAGTTAAATACAAGTATTTAACTGACTACCGGGTATTTTATCTCGCGTTTAAATCGCGTTTTAAGGAATTAAAAATTATTTTTATCATTCTCTAATAATTAATTCGCCATAATATTACTAAATAATATTTTATTTGTCTAAACTGATTGCGTTGTTTGTATTTTGCAGTATACGCACGATATTGCGAAGTATGCGCTTAAACTCGCAAAATAGCGTTTTAATTAATTTTTCTTAACGAATATGATTAAAAATAGAATTTTAATCGTAACGGAATATTTTTAGGATTTTAACATTAACCGGGCGGTCACCGACGTTCGTTTCACATTTTGTTCGTTACGCGATATGTGTTTATCTTATTATTGCCATCATAATTTTTAACAAAGTTTGGATTTACCAACACATCAAATGCTATATATTAACACCAAATTAATAAAATACTGCCTTTATTTATTCATAACACATGTCACACTAATATGGTACGGACTTAAAAATAGCCGAGTATCACATTGTGTCCCTGACAACAGCGCCAAAAACTTGACGTGAGCGAGGGTGTGTGTATTTTTAATATATTTTTAAGTACGTTTTACTCGTTTATCAAGCTTTAAATTTATAAAACACAATATAACACTATCACTCTCTAAAACACGCTTAGGGAAGTGCACCGATCGTTGGCGTAGTATAGTGATGGTAAGATACCGAGGTCAACCAAGGACATAAAAGCTTTTAATACCAGAATATCATCAACGTCTAATCTAACCAAATTTTGAGAAAAGATTTATAAAAACTAAAATAAAGAAAAAAAATAAAAGAAACAAATACACATGATAAAATCACTTGGTTCCGACTCATCTTTTATGTATCCTTTGATGATTTCCGCACTTTGGGTTTTTAAGAGATTATCTTAGTTATAGTGGCATGTCTTGGAGGCAACGCTACCCTCGGCCATATTGGTCTGAGTTAGCAGGGATACGGTCCCGCAAGGCCGGAATATTGAAAGATAATTAAGTAATTTATTAATACAAAATGTGGTATGTCCCTCTTTTGGAGGTAACGCTACCCTTGGTCATATTGGTCTGAGTCAGCAGGGATACAGTCACGCAAGGCCTGTTTAAAGTTTTAATAGTAGTTTAGTTATAAGGGATTCAAGTCGTTCTTATTTCCCCTAATTTGATGCTATCTGCCTCAAAGGAAGTCCTAATAAGCTTAAATCAAGTCCTCGTAGGATCTATACACTGAACGAGGTAAGAACTTTACCCAAACCACCCTTCTAACCCCCTTCCAGGCAGTTAATGCACTTATATAGACCGTAAAGACACGAATGAGTGAATCAACAAAACATGAAGAGATGATAGAATAAATTTCACTTTCAATATAATTAAACTAGATATTAAAGTCATTAATACAAACCCAATTAAAAAGTTAACCAAACCTTGGAAATCAAAAGTAAGACATAAATGACTTGTGTGCACCAAGTGATGTAAGAGATTAGTCAAGCATGGCATTTGTTTGACAAAAACTCTTACAATCAATCTTCGATCCCGAGCCTACTACACACTCTAAAAATGGATGATGGATGAAAGTGGTGGATGATGGTGGTATTGTGGTGGTGGAGTGGTAGCTGGTGTGAGAGAAGTGGTTTGCCTAGGGATGGATTGCAATTGAACCAAGCACCCGTATATATAGTTGGAAACAGACAATTTACACGGCCCCGTGCCTCCCTCTTCTCTATCTTCATTTAATGAGCTGTGTCAGTCCGTATTCTTGCGCGGCCCTGTGTATCAATGGCATGGCCACATGGCTATTGTACTTGCTGTACTATCCAAAATTTGCAAAAATGAGAGTTGACCAAAGCCCGTGTCCATGGGACACGGCCCCGTGTCTCTTGTCTACTTCTATTTGTCTTTTTCTTTCTGGAATCTTGAGTAGGGAACGTCCCCATGCCTTGGTGGCACGGCCCCGTGCTTGTCTTCTGATTCGTCGTTTTTGGTCTTGGGATGAAGCTCGGAGGGTCGGTATGACGTATCAACTTTCCTTCTTTTGTATTTATGCTGGTTTTTGTCTTTAATTTGTTCCTTTTGTACATTTAAGCTCTTTTCATCCTGAAAATCAAATGTACACAAAGAAACACACTTTTTCCAACATTAGTACTAAAAAGAGTTGATTTTATACCTTATTTGATATAATTTATATGTTGCATTTGGTGCATATGAACAATCGACTAAAGATCTGATATCTAATCCGACCAATCTCTCGTTAAGGATGATTAAATCTTATAGTAACTAGTCAACTCAGAGCGGGACCCCCACTCTCGAGTTCCTAGAAACCGAACTATAGTGAACAATTAGAACACGTAATGAATTGCTAAGATGAACCGACTTGACCTATCGAAACCGAATCCCACAACTATTATAATTTGTAACACCACTGGTATTAACGACCTTCTAATTGTGAAGCTAACCCCAACTTGATACACGGAATACCTGGGAACAACTAAACGCGAATACATAGACAAACCCCGAGCTATCGACTGTTCAAACTATCAGTCAACGCCTAGAACAGACCTAGAAAACCCAAATCATATATCTATTCAATGGTATTAGATGCACACTAATATCTACTAATTTTAGTTGATTTAGTTAACCTATATAATCTCTAATAATAGGGTTAGGATGAAAACTGGCCAAATTAACGAACTAACAATTGATTTTAATGTGCCTATAGTGAATCTCTTCTTTATAAACATATTAATATTGACAACTAATCAAATAATCATGGTAGAACAATAGCATAGATGATCATATTCAGCAACAAATCAAAGTTATTTTAAATTAAAACGTGTCATCGTCGAAAAGTTAAAATATAAAAGTCAAAACAAAAGTTTGAAGTTCATCTCAACCTAGGTGGGATGAAAAAACTAGCCGACAATCATGTTTGAATAATCAAAACAATAATATTCAATGGCAAGAATCATAATCAAATGAGTTTAAATGATAAGAAACCGAAAAAAAAACTAAAACGTGTCAATCTTCGTTCTCTTATTGATCCTTCTCCAACTTCTTAAAATTGCCCCTTTTTTATCCGTATATTCTGCATCTTCCGTTCTAGATCCCTGGTTTGTATCCTCTCGTATTCTTCTGCCCGTCCAAAACAGTAGCCGTCTTATGCTTCTTTCTCCCACTGCCTTAGCTTCCTCTTTTTATTTATATCCCTCCTTTTCATCTAGTGTGTCCCTGAAGAAACACCAAGTTAATTTGGCGATTAGCTTGTGGTTTGTGTGTCGTCCAAATAAGGTTAATCTTCTCCCAAACTCGATGAACAGCTATGTCGATCTTGCAAAACAATCAGCACACCATGAAGCTCGTTACAAGGAGGAGAATAGGGGGTTCTCCTTGTAACCACCCTCCGGTGTGAGAATAAGAACTTGCTTCGAGGATAAAAGTGTGTGTATTAAGTGAGAGAGCAAAAGAGCGATCCTTAAACCTGGAGGTGAAGTTCTCTATTTATAGCCGAGGTGAATTATGAAGGAGATGGGCTGATGGGCCTTGGGCCTAAGGCCGATAACAAGAATATTCGTTATGTCTTCCCTGTCATGACCGTTAGTGATTCCAGGAGAGAGGGTAGCTGGCGCACGCTGAATGGATCCACGTGTCCTGACGGTCGTCCTTGTTGTCTGGTCTCATCAGCAGTTAGGTGGAGATCGCGGAGCAGTGGTCGGCGCAAGCTGATTGGTGCCACGTATGTGTCCTTGTGTACTTCCTGTCTCCTACACGATTGCTCATCGTGCAGCATGGTAAAATACAACCTATTGAGCGCCTATTGGCCCACTACTCTGCCACTCATACTTTTTATGCTTGTCCGATGTTGCCCTTTACCTCTTTCCCTCGCGCGACCGGGGTACACCCATGTAGTCGAATGTTTGTTTGATGGTGTGGCATCAGTAACTTGAACTTCCCTATGTATAGTGTTTTGGTTCAATGCCCTTGTAACTGGTGTTTGAACATATTCGAATTTCTCAAGAGTTTGTTGTGGTTTCCTTTAGATAGGACCAACTCCTTGACTGACAGATGTTCTATCTTTGACCTCATTTCTTATAATGTCATAAGGTTTAAGATAGTGACATTCCTAAGTCACGTGGTTTTTCTTACCACATATGGTACACTCTGGCTTTGATGCACAAATATTGTTTCCTCTGTTTATATTATATGCTTTTAAAAGAAAACAATCTTAAGTCACATTATTTGTTCTTTCACAAAACTCACAAAACAAATTTGTGACCTTATCTTTATTATTACTTTTGTCTCTCTTTTCTGAAAAAAATGTTTGAACATCTGTTTGGGAGTTACTAATAGGTATGATTTTTACCTTTGGTGCTTTGAGTCCATCAGTGGTTGTGAAATCAATTTGTTTAAAATTTTCAAGAACAACACACTCATCAGACCATGTTGGTTTAAATTCATATTTTTCTTTTTCAGAACTTGGAAGTGGGTCTCATGGTTTTCAAAAATATCTTTTGACTATTTGTGTCAATGATTTTGAACTTATTTCTAGCTGAGTTTTTTGGTATGGTCTCAATCATTTTAGAGTCAATATGAGCAATTTTGTTGGAACATTTATTATCTGGTTTTGGAACCGTATTCCAAATTTCACATTACTCTATTCCTATTCGTTGAGAAGCATCTCAAACCCAACACATGATTCTACCTATTTTTCACAAGTGATTTGGGTAGACACAATCTCCTTTTTGCAGCCTTAATACTTTTCTATTATGGTCTAGAGCTAGTCTTTTGTAATAGTTGCTTCATGTTTATGTCTTCTAATTTCTTAGTCTTTTTCAGTGATTTTAGTTTTAAAATCTTTGGTTGATTTTTAAACTGATTTCACTATCTAAGACTTTCTTCCTTATGTTTCCGTTCACCTCTTTAATGTTAGCAAATGCAATAATGCATTTGTTAGAACACAGTTTGTTTAAAGCTTGAGGAGATTCCTTAGTAGCAGCCATCAATGCACAGTCACTATCACAGTCAGTAGATTTTAAAGGATTAAGTTCTTTCACACTTTCTTCATCAACCTTTTCACAAGCGATTATTTATACTGGGTTAATTGCATTCTCAGCATCAACAGTCTGATCTTCACCATCAATCATTTCTTCTTTCAGTTCACTTTATTCTGCAATAGTTTCAAGTGCCATATAGCAAAAATTCACAGGTTCATCAGTAGCTTTTGCCATAAGAGCAAAGTTTTCATATGTTAGATCCGCAACCAGATTACTCTAGTCAACAAGCTTGTGTGAAGAAACTTTGTTGTTTTGCCCCTACAGGTGCAGGGGCTAAAGTAGCTAGAAGTGCTTGAATTTGTGGAACTAGTACTTGAACATATTGGATTTGAGGGACAGGTGCTTAAACATATTGCACAGAGACATGGCTTAAAGTTTGTGCAAAATGTGTAGTGTTTTGAACACTTTGTCCAGGGGTATTTTGGGAATTTTGATAATAATGGTGTTGATTGCTAGACTGAGGGTCTTTGATGTGGATAGCTTATCATTGGTGCAGAACTACTTGTTTGACTCTTACACTCCCTAGCAAAATGACACAATCTGTTACACTGAAAATATTTTATCTTGGATTAATCCAGCTCAACCCTTGACCTGCCAATTAACCTTGGAAACTTCCTAGCCAGTTCTTTTGTAAAAATCATTTGTTCTAAGACTGAGTAGGGCTAAGTGGTGCAAAATGACCATTTCCTCTAAGTTAGTGGGATCAATGTGTTGTAAATCATTAAGAACAAAAGCCATGTTATTAGGACTTTTACCATCACCATTTGTTGTAAAAGCAAAGTTTAGAAGGTACTGGTTAGAGTTTATCCTAGTGGATATGTCAATGTAATGATCATAACCCTGATAATTTACTATTCCTAATGATGATTCTTCGTGACTCAAAAGTATTGTGTTGCCAAAGACATAGTCATCAGACACTTTTCCAGTTCCCTGGAGCTTCTTCTTTTGGATAAGCTTTCTTTCAAAGGTTAAGAGCTTACCATGAAGCTGAGTTAAGGTCATGTCCTTGAACCCTGGTGTGGTTATTATAATAATAGCAATTGTATCCCACTTTTCAGGTACTGACCTAAGAAACCTATTACTCAAAGTGGAATTGGAAAACTGTTTGTTAACCAAGTTTAATTCATTTACCAAATAGGTAAATATTTCAAACTGTTGAGTTAAGGTGTCCCCCTTAACATGACTGAACTCATCTGTTGGTTGAGAATTTCTCCTGTGTTTTCAATTACATCCTGTGTTCCAGCGAATTGTTCTTTTAAAGCATCTCACAACTCTTTTGCACTATTAAAGTGTAACAGGTCGACATAGATTCGTTTGGTAGAACCATAGCAACAATACGAAATGCTTTGGCATCTAACTTAAACTTTTGATAATCTTGTTCGTAATAGTTTTTTGGTTTCTTTGGCTCTTGAACATTTGGATTTTCAGTACTTAGTACCATCGGAACGTGTGGTCAGAATGTAACGGATTTTCAACATCCAGTGTTTTGTTGAGCTAGTACATGAGCCATTCGATGTTTCCAGATATTGTATTCTGATTTGACAAGCATTGGAGGATTGTTACTGAAACCAGTGTTGTGGGGATCGTGATTGTTTTAAGACATCCTTTAGAACTTTGTGAAAAACATAGTATCATTCAAAAACTTTGTGAATTTGATACTTTTACTCAGTAATTCGATAAAATGAACAGTTAGTTATCAGTTATGTGAGCTAGTCTTTTTGTATTAAACTTATTATGAAATTAAGTTTACTGTGACTAAGCTCTTATACCAATTGTTAAGATCTGAGTTTTAACTTTTATGTGTTTTGGTTTGTGAAATGATAAGATCTGAGTTTTAAATTTTATATGTTTTGGTGTGTGAAATGATGAAGTGTTGGTTAGATACATGAATTATGAATGATAAAAGAGTGAATGCAGCAAAATCAAACACAAACATAAGCTTGGAAGTAATCATAATGTTTTCCAATTAATAATCAAAAGATTACAAATTAAATTGTGATTCACTCCCCGTCAGCCTAATCACTTAACTTTTCTGTTTGTACAAAAGGAATGTGTGTGATAGTGATGACTAGATCTCTAACAGGTGAGATCTTTTTATACAAGGTACAAACATATGTTAGCAATCAGGGCTGACATCACTCTGATAGCGACATCTAACATTCCTAACAGAAAAGATTCCACATATGTTAGAAACATCTGATAGAACCTAACATTTTTTCTAAGACACACAAACACTGTTATACGGACAACTGTTCTATTGGTTTACCTATGTTCTTTAAACCTCTGTTTTTTGATTCCAAACCACTATTATAGCGACATCTAACATTCCGAACAGAAAAGATTCCACATATGTTAGAAACATCTGATAGAACTTAACATCTGTTCTAAGACACACAAATACTGTTATACAGACAATTGTTGTATTAGTTGACCTATGTTCTTTAAACCTCTGTTTGTTGATTCCAAACATTTGTTCAGGCCTAAACAGATGTTTGGTTTTCTTCATCAGTGATTTAACCTTCTACAGGGCTTTGGCCTTGAACAAACTTTTGGTCTTCTCCAACAGTGCTTTTATGTCTTCAACAGCTCTTTGAGATCTTCAAATAGATGCTCTGTTAATGTTCAAGATTCATTATCTTTGGAGAGAGATGATCATCATAACTTGCTTAATTCTTGATCAGGATAACATGTTTTGGCTTTTGCAGTCATCTATTCTTTTGTAGGTCTAACAATCTCCCCCTAAAACAAGGAAGTCAACAATCACCCCCTAGTATACAGTTAATGACAATCTAGAGCTAGCTGGCTTTTCAGATAGTGATTTTGCATGTTGCCTCATAACAAGGAAGTCAACCACATGAGGATGTCAGTACTTAGGGAATGCATTAATCTTCTGCAAAGCAAGAAGCAAATTGTTGTATCCAATTCAACTTCTAAAGCAAACTATATTGCAGTAGCCAGCTGTACTGCACAATGTCTGTGGCTGCAAAATCACCTACTGGATTATGGTATTACTTCTCAAAAAACTCCTATCAAAATGGGCAGTGAAGCTGCATAAAACATTATCAAAAATCTTGTCCAACATTCCAGAAACAAACATATTGATATCAGACATCACTTTGTAAGAGATTATTATGAAAAATGTCTGATTTCAATTCATCATGTGTCCTTTAGAAAATGAACTTGCATATGTTTTTACAAAACCAATGGACACATTAACATTCCATAGTCTAATATCTAGTCTTTGAATGTTAGAATTAGAATAATAAAAAAAATGTGTGTAATTATAATAAAATATATCTCTACTCTTAAACCTTTTTATCTTTTCAAAATTTTCAAAAACTAAAACATCTGGTCACACACTAGTAGTTTTACCAAAAAGAGAATAAACTTCTGGGTTTATACCAGTAGTTTTCAAATCATCTCATTTCTCTCAGCAGCTTCCACATCAAAGGCCAAAGGACATTGATAAGCTCAGGTATAATCTCTAATATTTTTTGTTCCTCTTTTAGGCACACTGTCTGCCTCTACCTATCCAAGAAAAACTACCTTTGTAAACCCCACCCGAAATCCGGTGATCATGCACAATTGATACCTGACTTAGCAGCGGAATCGTAACTTTCCTTGGGAACTTGCTAATCCTGTGACATATGTTTAAAAAGATTATTATGTCAGCTTATGCTGGTGAGCTCATGCATAGTTATATAAAAACAATGATTTCTTTTATGAACAATAAACAGTAGTAGCTCTATTGACATGATAAACATAGGTTGGCACATGTTTTGGTTACCTTAGCATGTCCACATTTACTTTTACAGGTGTGGGTATACATCCCCTCCACCTTACATACTAAACAAAATACCCGTACTAGGCTGGCGTACTGCCATTATATAAGACGGTGGCATACTGCAACCCATACTGGGAGGGCTTACCGCAGTTTCCCCAGCCTCAATACCTCATTACGTATTTATGGATCCGGAATACCTCAATGCCCATGCACGTATGATACATCACATTCATTTTTTAATAGGTTTGGGTGTGTTGCAGGCCTTACATGGTTTGAACACCTCCTCCATATCACATCTATACTTTCTATAAAAGGAGAAATCCTAATGACATAAGAAAAGCTGAGGTGGTAGCCATAGAGGCTGTCCAACAATGTTTTTCTTATGTCATTATTGCATCATAAGTCTTAATATATAAAATCACTTTAAAATTCAATTAAACCACTGCCAAGAAAACATATGCCCATATTTATGTATTCGTGCATAAGAAATTGAAAACTCTGTCATCAAAATCTATGTCGAGATTCAAAATTCAAAATTTTGGCTCCAGATTCAAAATTCAAACCATACACATATACATATATAACACAACTGATTATGACTCCACATTCAAATTTCAATTTATCTCTCTCACTCATATCCGTGAGCAATCTCTCTCTCTCTCTCTCTCTCTCAAATGCAGAATTTACATATTCAGTCGGTTCATCTCCGATTACAGATCTTTGTACTTCACATAATTCTTCCAACATCATTGTTCCAACATCGTTGAGAGTATGTGTTTTTTTTGTAATTTTGAATTTTAAATTTTGAACTGATCTCCTCTAATTCTCGCTTTATATTTAAGCCTAATCAGAGTTGTTTGGAATTCATACAATCAGTTGCGGGTTATTTTAGGTTTGTGGATTCTTTTAAATGTTGATAATGTTGATAATTTTTATTTTAAAGTGTTGATATATTCCAGCTTTGTTTTCTTCGAGCGACCAGTGGTAAAGTCTTCTGCATTGTTCTTGAAGTCTGATGTTGGAGAGTGGAGGACTTCATGAAGCAATCCGATGCTGCTCCAGGTTTTCTTGTAATTATTATCACTGATAATGTCAATTTTTCTATTTAGTTCTTCATCAGCTCTGTTTTCTTCCAGCGACCATCTAGAGAATTGCATTTTAACATCGTTTGTGTCCGACCAGTGGTAGAAGCATGTGTTTTCTATGTAGAGTATTGTTGGCGTTGCAGATTTTGATTTGTGTTTTGAGAGGGCAGGTTTTGAAAAGACAATTGTTGATGTTTTGAATCAAACTAATCATCAGTCTTTTTTAGTGTTTAAATTGCATTTTTATGGTAAATGAAGAGGTTAATCGTAATTCTGATAACCTGTTTTTTTTATGCTAGAGGTTTAAAATTTGTCCTTTCGGTTTCTTGATATTTAATTTTATAGTTTTCCCATGAAAGCCTATTTTTGAAAGGTTTTGCATTAAATGGTTGTTGTTTTTAAATATGAATTTATATGTTTATATTAAATGTACACGTTTTTGTCTTCTAGATTATTAAATGTACAGTGAAATTAAATCTGACCTTTGGGTTGTTAGCTATTTCACTATATAATATCATTGTCAGTTCACCTGTTTTCATCACGTTTTACTACCAACATATCCTTCTTTTACATCAGTTGAGTAATATATAACTTAAAATGTCATCATACACTTCTGCAAACTTTGATTATTTAAAGCAGCGCTTTATCAAGCAAGTTGAGGATCAAGTATATGAGGATAGGGCTACTCTTCAAGAGCTGAAGAGGTGTTTTGATGGACTGCATCTTGGTCTGTTCACGAGAGACCAGGTTTCCAGAAACCTGATGGCGATGCCTTCAACTTCCGTTCGTGACCTTTATGTTGTCAGTAATATAGAGTGCGGTCATAGAGACGTGGAGTTCATGGTGATGCTCAAAGATATACATCAGAAGTTCAGTACTCGATGGAGTTGAAGCTAAAATTTCTTAATTCTTGCTGTTAGATTCTTAAATTTCTTGGTGTATATGTTACATTTTAAAGTTTCGTTGTTCAGTACCCAATGTAATTGTTGATCTTTTAATGTTATAAATAAATTTTAATCATATTAATCTTTGTGGAGCATTTTATTTTTACTAATTTTAGCATGAACAGTTGTTTGAGTCAATATCTGCTACTGTAAAGGTCTGTCAAACTTAAAGTTTGCCAAAAGAGAACATCTGCTTGAAATCATCGTCTGCTGATGATGAACTCATTATAATGTCTTCAGAACATCAAAAGTTCATTCTTACAAAATAGCTATTTTTAAAATTTTATTTAAAAATCCATAAAAGTCTGTTGAAAACAATTGTTTTTTGAAATATCCGCTTGAAATCATCGTCTGCGATGATGAAAGCATTATAATGTCTTTAGAACATCAAAAGTCCATTCTTAAAAAATAGCTATTTTTAAAATTTTATTTAAAAATCCTTAAAAGTCTGTTGAAAAAAAACTGTTTTTGAAACATCTGCTTGAAATCATCGTCTAGTGATGATGAAAGCATTATAATGTCTTCAAAACATCAAAAGTCCATTCTTAAAAATAGCTATTTTTAAAAAAAAAATCAAAAATCCTTAAAAGTATGTTGAAAAAAACTGTTTTTTAAACATCTACTTGAAATCATCGTCTGCTGATGATGAAAGCATTCTATGATGAAAGCATTCTAATGTCTTCAGAACATCAAAAGTCCGTTTTTAAAAAAATAGCTATTTTTAATAAAATTTTCAAAAAACCTTAAAAGTCTGTTGAAAACAACTGTTTTTGAAACCTTTGTTTGGCTAAAAATTCATCCACTGTTGAAAGGTATTGTCTGTTCTCATAATTTCTGTTTTATCTAACGACTGTTGACTTGCCACTGTTGCCAACATCTGTTGTTGCCCAACAGAGGTTTCCAAACAACTGTCATCCATTATCACAATAGAGGTTCTGAAGTGGGCAGATGTTAGCCATCAGATCTTTGTAAAATGTCTTCAGAACATCAAAAGTCCATTCTTAAAAAAATAGCTATTTTTAAAAATATTTTGAAAAATCCTTAAAAGTTTGTTGAAAACAACTGTTTTTCAAATCTTCGATTATCTAAAAATTCATCCACTGCTGAAGGGTATTGTATGTAGAGTATTGTTGGTGTTGCAGATTTTGATTTGTTTTTTGAGAGCACAGGTTTTTAAAAGACATTTGTTGATCTTTTGAATCAACCTCTGTTTGGCTAAATATTCATCCATTGCTGAAAGGTATTGCCTGTTTTCATAAGTTCTGTTAATCCTAGCGACTGCAGATGCATCCACTGTTCCTAACATCTGTTGTTGCCCAACAGAGGTTTTCAACATCTGTGTCCGATGAAGTGGTAGAAGCATGTGTTTGCCATGTAGAGTATTGTTGGTGTTTAAATGAAGAGGTTTCTTTTATTTTTATTTTTATTTTTATTTCAGAGGTTTAAATTTTGTACTTTTGGTTTCTTGGTATTTAATTTTATAGTTTTCCCATGAATTTATTTTTGAAATGTTTTGCATTAAATGGCTGCTAATATTTAATTTATATTTTTAAATATGAATTTATATGTTTATATTAAAAGTTTGTTGAAAACAACTGTTTTTCAAACATCTGTTTGTCTAAAAATTCATCCACTGCTGAAGGGTATTGAATGTAGAGTATTGTTAGTGTTGTAGATTTTGATTTGTTTTTTGAGAGGACAGGTTTTTAAAAAACATTTGTTGATGTTTTAAATCAAACTAATCATCAGTCTTTTATAGTATATGTTGATGTTTTGAATCAACCTCTGTTTGGCTAAAAATTTATCCACGGCTGAAAAGTATTGTTTGTTTTCATAAGTTCTGTTTATCCTAGCGACTGTTGACTTACCACTGTTCCCAACATCTGTTGTTGCCCAACAGAGGTTTCCAACATCTTTGTCCGATGAAGTGGTAGAAGCATGTGTTTGCCATGTAGAGTATTGTTGGTGTTTAAATGAAGAGGTTTTTTTTATTATTTTTTTATGCCAGAGGTTTAAAATTTATCCTTTCGGTTTCTTGATGTTTAATTTTATAGTTTTCCCATGAAATTTATTTTTGAAAAGTTTTGCATTAAATGGTTGTTGTTTTTAAATGGCTGCTGATATTTAATTTATATTTTTAAATATGAATTTATATGTTTATTTTAAAAGTCTGTTGAAAACAACTGTTTTTCCAACGTCTATTTGGCTAAAAATTCATCCACTGCTGAAGGGTATTGTCTGTTCTCATAAGTTCTATTTAATCTAACGACTATTGACTTGCCACTGTTGCCAACATCTGTTGTTGCCCAACAGAGGTTTCCAAACAGCTATCATCCTCTATCACAATCGAGGTTCTGACGTGGACATATGTTAGCCATCAGATCTTTGTAACTTCTGTCACGTCAGCATTCCTTTTTTCACTTTATAAAACCCTGTTTCATCTCCAAACAGAGATTTTACTGTCATCTCGAATTTAAAATTCATCAAAGCAGTTTCCACCTTCTTCTTCAACACTTCTTCGTCAACCTCTCGCAAGTTTCAATTCCGACCATGGCTCTAACAATGAAAAACCACCATAACTACCTGGCTATTTTTGAGAAAACCGAGAAAAACACTCTCTATCATTCAATGATTGATGTTCTTACATCATCAAAATATAAGGCCATTCTTACTGCCGATGCACCCATTTACCAAGAAACACTCCGCAATTTCTGGGCAAATGCGAATATTGAAGAACAAAATAATGAGCCATTCAATATAACTTCAAAAGTTTGAGGTGAATCGGTTGCTATTATCGCCAATACCATATCAACAACATTTGGGGTAAACGATTTTGCAGGTAAGACATCTTTCCTAAAAAATGAGATTCAAACAGAGTTGATTGAGAGGGGATAATGGACAGTTAAATAAGGCAACTATGTTTAAGGCAAATTTTCCACCAGCAATGAAATTCCTGTTCCATACTCTCTTAAGTTGTCTTTCAAATAAAACTACTTCTTTTAATGAAATACTTTTGAAAATTCAGTACTTGGGGTATGCAATTTTGACAAACACTGATTTTAACTACTCCCAAGCACTGTTTGCTGACTTGGTTACAACTTTGAAAAACATTAAAAACGGGAAAAATACTGCTCTTCTTATGTTTCCTAGACTATTAAGCTACTACCTGCAAAAACATGTTTCTCAAAAAGCTTTTGTACAAGGTACAACTCTTAAAATGAATAGTCTAACATCTAAAACTTGTACTCGCCTTATGGCTAAAGAGTCAAATGTTTCCAAAACACAAGCAAAGAGGAATGAGCAAATTTTAGATGAGTCCACAACTGCTCCTCAAATCTTTGTTGCTGAGCCCACTGCTCTTGGTGATCACAGCACTACAACCACTGCTGTGAAACCCCCCACCAACTAAACCCAAAAAGACCAAAACAAAATCTAAAATCCCACCGAAACCACAAAAACGGGTCCTCTGGAAGATGAGATCCCAGAGGTTAACCCTGTGACAACACAAATGTCACTAGAAACCACTGTTGTTACTTCCTCACAACATGTGAAAAGATCTCAACCCTTAAACCATACTCCTTATGTTTCCTCACAAAAGGAACATGTTGTATTCACAGGGACACCACAATATGATGTTATACCCTCATTTGAGAGTATGCTTAAAAGCCCTTCTCCCGGGGCAATGTCTCTTTCCACACCAATCCCTTCATCTTCTATTCCACCAACCTTTGTAACACTGTTTGAAGCTATTGACATTTAGACTCATAGCAGCCCCTCCCATGAACACATTACTGAGAGTTTAACTTCAACAATAGTTGTGTTTGAACCTGTTCAATTAGCTAACCCACAAACAGATGAGGAGGCTACACCTCTTGAATTTCATGAAATTCTTGATGGTATTTCAAGTGGAGCAGCTACTACAAATGTCAAATCCACTGATCTATATTTGGACAGTAGTTTCATCAGTCAGACTCCCTTGAAGACAACCACTGCTGTGTCAACCAAGGTATCCACTGGTGAGTTAAAGTTAACCACTGGTGTGATCATTGAGGAAACCACTGATGCAGAGGGAAGTCCCTAGAACCAAGAACAAGGGGCATCTGCTAATGAAAATTTTGAGACACCTCCTGTTTCAAAAGCAGATACAACCACCTCTGGTGGGAATTCAGATGATCCTATTAAGTTAGGTGATGGATTAAAATACCAGGATTTGATGGAGAGGATATCCAATATTGAAACAACGGTTGCTGATATGAAAGATCAAATGAAGCAGTTGGTGGATGCTTTCAAAAGTCAACATTCTCATCAGCAGTTATGCCAAGAGCTTTGAAACTCGGTACAACCCATTCTTGCAGCTCAAAAGGAACTGCATGATGATCGGTGCATTTTAGACACACTCTATTTATATTAAATTGTATTGTAAATGCATCATATCAATATAAAATACCCCTATATTTAAGTCGATCTCTTTATAGTTCTTAAGTAACAATGAGTTAAAAATGATAAAAGCTATAAGCGTTAAAAGGAGAAAATGATTAAACAATAATTAAAATTACGAATTGAAGTCAGTTTACTATATTACTGTTTTGATCTATTTTTTCTATTTTAACTTGTAGCTCATTACTTGAAGTTGGAAATTATAGCTTGATGATGTTGGAATGAAATAAATAAATAAAGATCAAGCTTATGGGAAATCTACATGGAAACAACAATCTGTTCACTTAACGTGTTATATATAAATTGGTTTTTTGAATGGGTTGTTACTAGGCCTAGATAAAAAGGAATTAAAAATTGACATTGGATAATGTAGCCCAAAAGAAAATAAGTGCAGCCCATACAATGAGGAGAATGGACGACTGTTAAGGGGTAGTGGTGCACAAATCGGGTTTTTTTTAAAACTAGTTTCGGGTATGGAACCGGGTTCGGGTAGGATCGGGTTTTACAAAATCGGGTTTTTTTAAAAACCGGGTCGGGTCCGGGTTTTCTACAAAAAATGTATACCCTATATACCCGGGTTCGGGTAGGGTTCGGGTCGGGTTTTATAAAACCCGGGTATTATAATACCCTATTTTCGGGTTCGGGTCCGATTCGGGTATTCATCGGGTAGGGTTCGGGTATGCATCGGGTTGGGAAAAAACCCACACCAGGTATTAAAAAAACCCGACCGGGTATTAATGCTTCTTTATATGTTTTAGTGGATGGTGCCTATTGAAATTTTAATGACATTACTAAATTTAAATTCGATGGTGCTAGATCGAAGGAATAGTCCTGATTTGAATCCTTTTAGATTACATAAACAACAATATATTTTATTTGCTATGTTATGTTTTAACCAAGTTCCATCAATTTTTCATTTTTTTGTATTAGACAAACACCAATGTATCTTTCCACCAAATAGAGGGGAATAATGACCAAATATTTCAAATATCATTAGAAACCTAATAATTAAACAAGATTACATCAAAGTGCATACATAATTTTGTTAAATCATAAGAACTAGAAGTCTTAATGCTTGAAAACATAGAGAAAATAACATAGAAAAAAAAACATAGATAGGACTAGAAGTCAAAGTGCATATAACCGGGTATAAAAAAACCCAGTTTCGGGTATTTATAAAACCCGGTTCCGGGTATTTATAAAAACCGGTTCCGGGTATTTATAAAAACTAGGTTTCGGGTATAAAAAAACCCGGTTCCGGGTTCGGGTTTTAGATCAATTATGAATACCCGATCCCTACCCTATGGGTAGGGTCGGGTTCGGGTTCGGGTATAGAAAACCCGGTTTTTATAATACCCGGTTCCGGGTTTTTTTTCCGGGTCCGAGTCCGGGTTCGGGTTTTTTGTGCACCACTATTAAGGGGATCGCGTAGAAAGAATTTCATTGGACGGCTGAAGAGTTTGGACGGAGGGAGATCGCAAGAAGAGAGGGGGGCGCACGGGAGGCAGCCGCCTTTTGGCGGCTGTGGACGGTTCAAGGCATGAATGTTTAGGTGGCTTTCTTCAAGCGTACGGTACATAGGGTTTGATACTTTTCTTAATTTTATTCATGATTGGATTTGTTTTTGACATTGACAACATTGTTAAACAATTTGATGTGTTGGTTTCTTTGAACTATTTTTATGTGTTTTGAGTTCTTACTTTACAACTTGCTCGGTTGATGACAAAACTTTGTAGCTCATTGGGTGACATAGAGTAGGTTGACTCACACTAGTAAATAGGGTAATTGAACTGTAAAACATCTGATGACAAAGACCTATTTTTTATTACCACTTAAATTAACCGACTTTTCAGCACCATGTCTATGTGGTGTCCAATTAATGATTAAATTGAGTTTTGTGTAAACCTAGAATCTGAAACTTGGAGGACATTACCTTTATCTTTTTGCTTGTGGCTTCTGCCCAGATGAATGATTACTTTGTTTTTCATTAAACTTTGTTTGCGGATTCTTTTTAACTAGTAAAGCTTGACCACTTGTGTTGAATTCTTGGCAACCGTTTTTTATATTTGAATTATTTGTCGTTTATCAAGCGTATTGGCGATATACTTGCATCGTTAGCGGGTTGGTAAATTGGTGGGTAGTTGATATAAATAAATGGATTATTAGGTTGTATGGTGAATCTTAAAAACTATCCCTAATAATTAATCAAATTCATTCATTCCGAGGCCATGTCTATGTGGTGTTATGAATCAGTAAACATGTTTTCGTGTTAAACTTGCAATCGGGATTCTGGGTGGGAGTTGCTTTCCTTTAATATATAATAATTCTCTAGTTAAACACTAACCACAAATTCCCCGTGGATACGATACCCTACTTACGCTATCTACGTAGTTTAATTAGGTTTTTGATTGACTCTGACGACAGTCATCAGCTGAGCTTCAACATAATTCCCACATGGAGCTAATTAGAGTTATGGTTGAAGCAAGATACAAAGACACACAGGCTGACATCAAGGGTATAAAAGAATCCATTGCAAAGTTAACTGGCACTACCCCTGCACATATGTTTGAAAAAGATGATGAAAATGATGCCAAAAAGGGGGAGAAGGATTCCATGAAAAACTTTGGCAAACCAACACCAAGGAATCAGCCAAAACAAAATCTAAAGCCTGCCAAGGAAACTTCTGCAAAATCTTCTGGAAAATCTGACACTGGTAAGAAAAAGGGAATTGATGATACCCTTAACAAACAGACAGATAAGAAGATAGAAGCAAAGCAGAAGAGAAATGATAGAAAAGAAAGTAGAACAGATGTGTTGAGGCAGGAGTTAGTAAAAAAAGTGAACAAAGAAAACAAAGTGCTGAACATTGGAACCTCAAATAGAAGAAAATCACACAAATACAACAAACCTCCTATTGCCATATTTCCTAAACCAAAATCACCACCAGAAAAACCAACCACTGCTGCCAAACCTAAAACCACTGCTGAACCTAAAAAGCCAAACACTGATACACCTAAACCAAAACTCTCACCACAAAAACCACCTCTCAAAAAGCAGAAAACAAAACCCTCATCACCACTACCAACCTCCACTGCAACAATTGTTGATGCAACAAATGCTTCAACGGATGTTAAGATAACAGCAGTTGAGACACCAGTTGTTTCAACAGTTGTTAGTCAATCCACAGATTCTACCCAATTTCAATTCTCATCACAATCAACCATACACCCATAGTACATTCTCCTTCACAAACTCCTCCTTCTCCAAAATCTGTTTACACAAGAAAATGAAAATTTATGGTGCATGAAGAAGAAAAGGAAGAAAAAGATATACCTGCTCCATTTCCATTATCATCTGCTCCATTCATTCAAACTTCACCCAAACCATTCATTCCACCTACATCACCAAAAATCAACCCAATCAAACATCCACCCTCTGGTTGCACTCCACGAAACATTCCATTAGCAGTAAATTTCCCTCTGGAACTGCTTGCAGTTCAAGATGAAATGATTCAATTTTACACAGAAGATGATCCATCCAAAAGAAACTTCCCATTTCTTCATGGATTCAGAACTCCAAAGAATATTGATGAATATCTGAAGCTAAAGGCCAAGTAAGCAGAATGTCAGGCAAAAGAAGAGAGTAGAGGGCTAGGAGATAGCAACTTATCAGGTCGCACGCAACATGGGCTTAGTAAAGTCAAGAAGTTAGAAGACTTTGCTAGAGACCTGAGTAAGAAAATGTCAAGTCTGCCACCAAATGCTGAGCTACAAAAGACATTAAGGGATGATTTCTTGAACATTATCATGGATACCAAGCCCTACGAAGCCTAAAAGTCTGATTTCAAAGATTGGCCCCTTAAAGCTCTTAAAGAGGAAGTTGATAGAATTGAAATGATGAAAAAGGATCCTCAAATGCAAAAATATGCTCCGAACTGGAAACAATACAAGAAGGTTGAAGTGGATGAGGCATTGAAGTATAAGATATTGAGGGCAGAACTTGTAGCAGCTAAGTATGGGACTGCTAGAGCCACTGCAATATGGTCTAGGCAGTATATTGATCAAACTTACAAAAAGTTAGAAGAAAGAAGAAAGACAAATCCATCCCTTCCCAAAAAAGCCAGTATACAAAGATGAAACCACCATTAGACCTTAGCAGACCTTTCACTCTAAAAAGTTGTTCTCATCAACAGATGTATCCATCAGTGTATTGAACCAAAGAAAAAGACAACAACTGATTTATGAGGAAGATGAAAAGAGAGAAGCTGAAATCAGAAAAGAGGCTATCAGAAATCAGTTACGATATGGATTGGATGAGGCTTCGTTGCAACTACAAGCTCAAGTTGCTCAGACACTTCAAAGGTTGGCAAGCAGACCTCAATCGCCAAACTCCTCTCAAATAAAACTTCTCCCAAGAAACCCATCAGACCCAAAAATACTAAAGTGGAAGTCTGACAAACAGACCCACGTTTTGACTTTTGTTCAGGTCTGATGGTAGTGCTGAAAAGATATTAAGGGATAATGCACTTGGTCTGAATGCAGTTGACCTCCAAGATCTTTTGAACCTTCAGCTTCATAGGGATGAAGATGATACTGATTCCTTGGATTTTGAGCTCCAATTCAAAGGGCAAATCCAAGAAAGGTTGATGAGAGAATAAAAATCAAAATAAGGAAGTGCCTGTACTGTTCTATTTAGCTCGTGTGTTCGTAGTTAATGTTTGTTGAAACTTAAGTTGTATTCAAATTCTATTAAGTTTGTTAGACATCTTTTATATGTACTTATGTCTATAAGCAGTTTACATTGTCAATAGGTGGATACTCCATTTTTTTGGAAACGAGAATGGAAATAATCATATGTAACTGATACTTTAACTGATGATCTATATTTATAGTTGTCTATTAGCTATAATAAATAACACGTTTTGATAAAATTTCTATATACCTATCTTTACTTTCTATTAAAATGTGTTATTCATGGTTTTCTAAAAACCACCCGTATTTGCACATGGGTCTTACTACTAGTATATTTATTACACAAACATATATCACAGTTTTGGGAAAACAAACATGATACTCACATGTTTAACAGTTGTTAAACAACTACTAGTACGATCGGGTACTATCTCAGGGTCCCGATACAATTACATAATCCTAGGTTAGGCAATGGTACACCTTACTAGTTATTATCATGATTGGATATTGGTTAACAATGCGTTGTTTAAGCATGGTTGATCAGTCCATGCCTAACTAAGGCTAGGTTACCCCATACCGGCCCTTGATAATAACCCTAGTATCTAGAAGTAATACTAACACTACTAATAATAATATATTACTACTAATAATAATACTAATATTAACTACTAAAAAATAAATAATAGATAACTAAACATAAACGAGGGCATACCTTAAATTATCTACGGTACGTTGATGTAGAGTTTCCCTACTCGAGTTCCTACTCGTGCCTACAAAAGGCTACTAGCAACACCCAAAAAAGGTATTGCGTACTCGGGACTCTTAATAGTGGAGCGTTCCCGTTAAAATTTGATGTATCTAAAATACTTACTATGAGCTCTATTTATAAAAAGAAAGCAAACAGCTCAAATATCCTTTGCGTCGATGTGGGATCAAAGAGTGCAGCTTGCCTGCTAGCTTGCTCACACGCAAACTCAATTGTTGTTTTGAGTTTTATATAATTATTAAAAATCCTAATTAATTCAGCTGCTTCATTCGTTTATCTCGTATAACTTTTAAAATATAACATTTTGTAAATCGACGAATATGTCATTAGAACGAGTATATTTTTATCTACGTTTTAACCTAAGTTTCATTAAAAATAGAGTAGGGTCAAATATAATATATATTAGTATATAATATATTTTATTAATAATATTAAATGGCCTCCAATAATAAGCCAAGGCTCGTCTAGATATCTCATATTTCAAATGACATCTTAGTCGTTACTTACTCGTTCGACAACATATGAAGTAATATTAATTGTATATATTTTTATTTGTCTACAAAATGGGGTGTTACAACCTTCCAATGGTATCCCAAGGCAATAATACTCCACACAACATGTTGTCATGTTTTAGTCTATTCCATGAGCCCACCTACCCTCAAACAGGGTGACAAACATAATCACTCACACAAAGGACAGATGTTACTTCTTCATATCTTGTCTTAATTCTTTCACCAAACTACTGCCAAAACTACAGACAACTGTCTATTTTTATGCAGACAGTAGTTATCTTTTCATGATGGATGAACATTTGAACATCCTACTATGAGCAAATCTCACTGCCACGTTATAGAGATAATACTTCAAAACAATGCTTAGATGTCACAGAGTTCATTTCCTATCCCACATAAAGAAGAGGTGAAATCCATCTCAGGTATATCCTGTTGATGAGATTGCATGTGTGGTTTCCACTATTCTGATTGGTCTCATTTGATCACAGATTGACAATGGAAACATAAGTAAGACCACCTTACAGGCAACAACACTTTGTTTTCACAGAAAGATAAAACTGCTGGAAGTCCCAATACCAAGAAAAAGGGGCATTAATATTTGTCAAAAATTAGTGATACAACCATATTTTATGGGCGCATATGATTTCACTAGATTGATTGATGCCAGCATCTTAAACTTCTGGAATTGATGGAACAAGCTGAGAGTTGAGGTTTCTAATCGCAAGTAGATGGTCACCAATATGCCTCAAGCTAAGTCCAGTTGAACCATAATATACCCAACAACTGGCCTCCTAAATAGGAGTTCAAAATCTCAAAACGACTAGCTACGTATCATTTAACCACCAGCCACAGAAAGCCAGTCTACTGGTGAGGAAATAACCACCTCTGGATGTACCAGTAAGATGGCTATGATACTTTTCTCACAATCTGTTGATACCAAAAAGGGAGAGATTATACTTATATTATTACACACTCAAATCTTTCAAACCCATATTCAGTGAGAAATTCTAGAAAAGAATTGGAAGAGTTTCAAGAAAATCTAGTATTCCCCCTACCCTATAAATTAAAAACTGATTTAAGTGAAGCTTCTCACAAATCACTTGGTTAGCAAAGAAGTTTCAAGATGGTAGGAAAATAAAGGTCAAAATGGTAATTATTCCACAAAGACTTTGTATAATCACATATCAAGGAGTTAGGATTGATTATCAAACCCAAAACTACTGATTAATTGAAAAACAACTAGAATCTCATTTACACAGGAAAATCAGCAGTTTTCGAATACATCACTTCTAAACATAAAATTCCTTCATAAGCTTCCAAAGGTCATTGCCTTATCAACAAACTTTAAAAGGATCTAATTACATTATTTCTTAATAAAGGCTTTGAAAACAAAATTTGCCACGTCTCTTAGTTTGTTAAGAATTTTGTTCCTTCTCTAAGGTCTAAAGGGTAGCCTCTAGTCTTCCCTAACCCAACGACCTATAGATCCCAAGCTACTTATATATTAGAAGAAGTGAAGATCAGATTACCTTTCTCTGAAGTTAAAATGGATGACTTTGATGAAGATAAAGGAGTTGTCCAGGGCAATACTTGCAACAATACTTTTCAAGGACTCTTCATCATCAAATAAGAGAATAAAAGACATGCTTGAATTAATGTGATTTTGACTTAGCAGATCTAGGTGAAATTGTTGGGTTATGTATGATCTGCTGATGATGAAAGCCAAAACCCAAGGGAACCATCTTCCCTGTCTGATGGAATAAGTTGCAGTAAAAACTTTGGTCCAAAAGTTTCCCCCCTTGAAAGCTTCTCAAACAACCACCTAAGTGCTGGAACAGAACTGTTGCCTCAAAGATAAATAAAACAGAATTACAAGTACTGGATTGTCAAAGTGTTGGTCAACTAGTTAATAGTCAAGTCAACATAAGTCAAGGCTGAAGACCAGAATACTAAGTCAACAGGTAAAATAAGTATACATGGTGAATATTTGTATACATTAAAGACACTTGTGTGAATATTTGTATACATGGTGAAATAGTTATATTATTTTAGGGTAAAATAATATAACTTAACAAAATACCATGAAATTTACTATCCGAAATATAACCAAAAATCACAAGGAATATATATATATGTTACACACATAGTATTGTGGAACCGAATGATAGAACGTAACTTACAAAATATTCCGGAAAATACGTTATGAATATATTTTTGGTAAATACCATTTTGGATACGAAAGAAATGAGAACATGACTTTATTATCATTACAAAGTTATATCATATTTTTTACCAGTAGAAAATATATTATTTTGGAAGTAACTTATATGATTTTTGGGAAAAAATATATATTTTCTAGAAATACATTATTTTGGACAAAATAAGTTTATATATATTTTCTAAGTAAGACTTTATAATATATTGTTTTGGAAATATATTGGCATATTTTTATTTGGAATAATACACCGGAATACGATGCCAATACATGGCAAGTTGTACAAATACAAGAATACGGATATACATGTATGAGATTGTCACACCCTGGCTTTGCGGAAGCGTGGTTATTTTGGTGTGACTTCTTAATACCATAGCTTAACCATAACAAAGCTATATGAAATAAAATCATGCAAGATCATCCATTCGATTAAGTTTTAAAACCAGAGTAACATACCATTGTCTTAGAGACTTACAACATCATAACATAAAACATTGTTTTGAAAAACATAAACGTCAACATGAAATAAACGCAGTTTAAGATTTGTGACTCGTCCAGGAAAAAGTCACATTTCCTAAACCCGGATGACCTCGGAACCCATATGCAGCGGGAAAACATAACAAACCGCGCCAGATCTTTAATTTCCTGAAATACATGTAAGTTGAAAAATCAACAATAATGTTGAGCGAGTTCATGTGTAAGTGAGTAAGTAAACCTTTGTGAGTATAAAAAAAAAATAGTCTTGGTATGTAGCAAATAAGGGAATTGAGATCACCAATGGTTTGCAAGGCCACTGATATATGTGAAGTGCAAATAGGGAGACTCAAACCTAGCAGATTTCGCCACGGAATTAGTATGTGGACAAAGTCACCCCGAGGTCCGTTTCTAGTTTGGCCTGGGGCTGGGCTCGCTACACCCAGATAGATCTACCGCTCCTGTCCCTCGGTCCTGCCATGAGGACTAATGGCCTCATATTGCTCCTACCCACTCACATGATCTAAGTAGTAAACCTCCTTACGCTAACCATACCGTGTATAAAGTACTTGTAATCGAAGTAACATGTATTTCACCCCCGTAGTTAAGAAAACTGAAAACAGTTAGAGAAAAGGGGGACATGAACTCACCGTGGTGCGTCTCTACCAAGTATGCCTCCAAATCAAACAGCTGTATGACGACCTACACGTGCTAACTCTATTAGACGGATGGCCGTGCCTTAGCTTTATGGTTTAAGTTTTTGGGAAATAGTTAGGCAACTATTTCGTGTTTACATTCTGTATACTTGGTAGTTATTCTCCTTCCCAAGGATGGGGGATTTAATACATGTGCGTTCGTATAATTCGGATTACACTATTAAGTCTCACTTAATATATTTTATTTCCAACTTCAAAATATAAGTATTCTTCCCAAAAATATTATATCTTAATACATGTGATTTCCCAAAATAATACTTAGTAATATTATTTTTACTCTAAAAATAATATTTACGTAGTTCACAAAATAATCATAAACACTTATACAAGTGATGTTGTGAAAAAAAAATATATACTAAATATACTTATGTATCACGTTTTATTTTGTGAAAATCCCACCTCCGATGTTTTGTAAATATAGTCGTAGCGAAACTTATATTTTGAAAACAAGTCTAAATGTATTTCTAACACTTATAGTGAAAATATTTCTAAGTGTTAGGTTTTAGAAAAATTTCGCCAGAGTTTCCTCTGTAACTGGAGGTGGCCACGCTTTTAAGCGTATCATTTTCTTTTATAAATCAACCAACAATCTTCTTATTCAATCAAAACCATGTTCAAATCACAAACTAGTCAAAATATGTATATAAATCGCATAAAATTTCATGAACTTGTGATTTATCCAAACTATGAAGTAAATCTCATTACTTTTAGTGGATCTTTATATAAAACAATCCGATTTTGTAAAAACCTCGTTTTTAAAGAAATTCCATCTTTACAACTTCTCGTCTTCTTTTCCAAAAATAGTTATTTTGTCGAAACTTTGTGTTACACATGTGTTTACACACTTGTGGGTTCTAAAAACCATTCTTGTTAGTGTAAGATCCATTTTTAGAAAACATGATTTCTTTGACGCTTGGTCCTTTGAAAATACCACTTGCAGATACGTAGATCTGCTAGTTTTAAACACTATTCCACAAGTAAAACATTTTTACACAAGTTCATGATTCGCGTGTGGTAGAGTTTCACCCTTTAACCCTTGTTCTATTCAAAACAACCTTATGTCATGATTCGTGATCATGACCAGACCAGGTTAAGTGATGATCCGAGCTACCACAACATAGATCGGGTCTAAATAATCACAAATTTCAATTACTACAACATTTACACAACTAGTGAGCTTTTAACCATCATTTTTCATGTTTTTGGTAGACTTTAATGCACCATTTTGTAAGATTTCGAGTTTTAATCATTACACCACATATTAACCGCTTTAGATTAGTTCAAGATAGGGATTTAAACATCATACCACTAGCTCGAGGCTAGGGAAGAATCTATGCGAAAAACGCGTGGATAAAAGCAAGATAAAGAGGTCCTTCGCCTTCCGATTGCACCAAGCTTCCTAATATGCGACCCTTAACACTTGTAGATGCTTGGAACTTGCAAGATCAAACTCGAAAATGGGTGGGTGTGTGGGTGTGGGTTCGGCCGAGAGCCAAAGGGAGAGAGAGAGAGTAGTGTTCTTGTGTTGTTGTGACAAATGAACTTATGTGCATTCTCAAGTTACTTATAGACAATTGTGGGATTAATAACCAATGGATCACATGTCATTTAGATATTAGACATTGTGATTAAAATAATCAAAAGAAATCAAAGGGTGTCCCCTCTAGTTTGGGGCCGGTTAGCAAGGGGGGGGGGGGTCTTGGTCCATTTCCAAGTATTAGTTAGTTACTAGTTAGGTTAAGTTAGTTAGTTAGGTACTTAACCTGGTTAGTAGTGTGTAGTATGTTATGACGGGTGTTAGGGTATTCAGGGACCCTAACTGGCTCAGAAAAAGATAAATAATGTTTATGGCCGTATTTTCATGTCCCGGGTATAGTCCGGTTGTTCGGTTGGATAGTAATCCGTTAAAGTGCTTAATAAAGCTTTAAAGTGTCGTTAATACCCTTTTTAGCGACACAACTTATTTCTGACACTCTGGAAAGTGTCTAGTAATATTTTTCTCATGTTTTGGCACTTTGTTAGTTAGCTAAAAGCTGAATTATTGTGTAAAGTGCTGAATTTTGTGCTTAGAGTACGTTTTAGGCACATCCGGTCATTGTAACTTATTCCTAGAGACGCAGTTCTACAACCCTTGTATCCCTACACTCACCACTAGTGTAGCAAAATATTTCTGGCTCATACAGGCCTCAGAGGCAGTGTTTGCCTGATGCTGGCTTTATCAGCATGTTCTATAGGTTATCCGTTATAGTGCTACTGTGCTTTTTGTGCATCATTTTTGTCACTAAGGTTCAGTATGTAAATAATGTAGTGACGGTAAGTAAAGTATGATGCAAGTAAGTACATGTATCAGTATTCAAGTAGCAGTTTATTCACAAGTTCAAGCAAGCACAGTAATTAAGCAGTAATTAATTATTAATTAAGTCGTACGGATACCTGGTTTAGTGCGGGTTGTCACATTCTCCCCCCGTTAGAAAAATTTCATCCCGAAATTTTAAGTTCTGCTTGTAGATGCAGGGTTCTTAGGAAATAAGTGGGGGTACTTCTCTTTCATCCGGTCCTCACGTTCCCAGGTGTATTCAGGACCGTGTCTGGCATTCCAACGAACTTTGACGAGCTTGACACTGCTCCGGCGGGTCTTGTTTACCTTCCAATCCGTAACCTCAACCGGTTCTTCAACGAAATGGAGCGTGTCGTCAACATGAATCTCGTCGATGGGAATGGCAGTGTCATCTTGAGTTGGACGCTTCTTCAGGTTGGATACATGAAATGTATCGTGAACAGAATGGAGTTCAGCAGGTAGGTCCAACTTGTATGCTACTAGTCCTATTCTTTCCAAAACTCTGAAAGGACCAATGTAGCGCGGATTTAACTTCCCACGCTTTCCGAAGCGTGCCACACCCTTCCAGGGTGAAACTTTCAATAACACCATTTCTCCAACTTGGAATTCCACATGTTTCCGGTTTGGATCCGCATAGGCCTTCTGTCTGTGGCGAGCTGCTTCGATGTGTTTTAGAATCTGCGCAATCTTGTCTGTCGTCTCTTGGACGATTTCGGGACCAGCAAGCTGCCTATCACCTGCGTCAGCCCAACATAAGGGTGATCGGCACTTGCGTCCGTAAAGGGCTTCAAATGGCGCGACACCTATACTGGTGTGGTAGCTGTTGTTGTATGAAAATTCAACCAAAGGCAAATGCTTATCCCAGCTACCGCCCAAATCCATAACACACGCTCTCAGCATGTCTTCCAAAGTCTGTATCGTTCGCTCGCTCTGCCCGTCGGTTTGTGGATGAAACGCAGTGCTCAGATTTAATTGTGAGCCAAAAGATTCTTGGAAGGATTGCCATATCCTTGACACAAACCTTCCGTCTCTATCAGAGATGATCGAGAGAGGCACTCCATGACGTGCGACGATCTCTCTCATGTATATTTCGGCCAACTTGCTCGTATTATCCTTCTCTCTGATAGGTAAGAAGTGTGCTGACTTCGTTAATCGATCCACTATTACCCAAATAGTGTCATGACCTCTTGGCGTCCTTGGCAACTTTGTAACAAAATCCATTGAGATTTGTTCCCATTTCCACTTGGGAATCTCAGGTTGCTGCAGAAGTCCTGAAGGCTTCTGGTATTCGGCTTTAACCTTAGCGCACGTTAAACATTTGCTCATATACACAGCAACATCGCCTTTCATCCTAGGCCACCAATAATAATCTTTGAGATCCTGGTACATCTTATCCGCTCCAGGATGGATAGAGTACCGCGACTTGTGAGCTTCATCGAAAATAACCTTCCTTAAACCTCCAAACAAAGGAACCCAAATCCTTTTCTCAAAACATAACGTTCCTTCCTCGTTTGGTACCAAAAGCTTCTCCATCCCACGGAGATATTCTTCTTCAAGGTTTCCTTCCTTGAGAGCTTCTTTCTGCGCGGCGCGAATGCGCAAGGAAAGATCGGTTCGGATAATCATTTCTAAAGCCCTAACCCTTATGGGCTTGATCCTCTCCTTCCGACTTAGGGCATCGGCGACTACATTCGCCTTCCCTGGATGATACTTTATCTCGCAGTCGTAATCGTTTAGCAACTCAACCCATCGTCTTTGTCTCATATTCAGCTCCTTCTGGTTGAATATGTGTTGTAGGCTCTTGTGATCTGTAAAAATTGTACACTTCGTACCATAAAGGTAGTGTCTCCAGATCTTTAATGCAAATACCACTGCGCCAAGTTCCAAATCATGTGTGGTATAGTTCTTTTCGTGCACTTTCAATTGACGCGATGCGTAAGCAATAACCTTTTGGCCTTGCATCAACACGCAACCCAATCCTTGACGCGAAGCGTCACAGTATACCATGAAATCATCTGTACCTTCCGGTAGTGCTAAGATTGGCGCGTTGCAGAGCTTATCCTTCAATATCTGGAATGCTTCCTCCTGTTTGATTTCCCAATCAAATTTCTTATCTTTCTGCGTGAGGAGCGTCAATGGTTGAGCGATCTTCGAAAAGTCCTCAATGAACCTTCGATAGTAGCCAGCCAAACCCAAGAATTGTCGAATCTCGGTTGGCGTCTTTGGCGTTTCCCAATTCTTGATCGCTTCGATTTTTGTGGGATCAACATGGATTCCATTTCCATTAACCACATGTCCAAGAAATTGGACTTCACGTAGCCAAAACTCGCACTTAGAGAACTTGGCATACAACTGTTCTTTCTTCAGCAGCTCCAAAATAGCTCTTAAATGCTGTTCGTGCTCGACCTTTGTTCTTGAATAAATCAAGATGTCGTCGATAAACACAATCACGAACTTGTCCAAGTACGGCTTGCAAACTCTATTCATCAAGTCCATAAAGACTGCAGGTGCGTTTGTCAAACCAAACGGCATAACAAGGAACTCGTAGTGTCCATAACGAGTTCTGAAGGCTGTCTTTGGGATACTCTCCTCTTGTATCCTTAACTGATGGTATCCAGATCGAAGGTCGATCTTTGAATAAAAGCTTGAGCCTTGCAGTTGATCAAACAGATCATCAATTCTTGGTAGAGGATACCTATTCTTGATCGTCAGCTTGTTCAATTCTCTGTAGTCGATGCACATACGAAAACTACCGTCCTTCTTCTTGACAAACAGGACCGGAGCTCCCCAAGGCGAGAAGCTTGGTCGGATAAATCCCTTGTCTAACAACTCTTGAAGTTGTGTCGACAATTCTTGCATCTCAGACGGAGCAAGTCTGTAGGGTGCCTTAGCCACAGGTGCGGCGCCTGGAACTAAGTCAATGCGGAACTCTACTTGTCTCTGAGGTGGCAGTCCAGGTAAGTCCTCTGGGAAGACTTCTGGATATTCCCTCACGACAGGGATGTCTTCGATCTTTGGCTCAGCAGCCTTCTTATCCACAATGTGTGCCAGGAAGGCAACACATCCCTTTTGCAAACACTTTCGCGCTTTCAGGCAGCTGATAATTCTTAACGGCGTATCACGCTTCTCTCCGTGAACCACAATTGTTTCGCCATCTACGGTTGGGATACGAACGACCTTTTCGTGACAAACTATCTCAGCCTTGTTGCCTGATAACCAATCCATTCCTACCACCACGTCGAAGCTTCCCAACTGGACTAGTAGTAGATCCAAGGCAAACTCACGCTCTCCCAATTCGATCACACAGCCTCTGATAACTTCATTGGCTTCTACTAACTTCCCATTAGCCAATTCGATTGAGTAGGGAATATCTAACTTATTAGCGGCTAAACCAAGCATATTCTTAAACTCTAACGACACGAAGCTATAATCGGCACCAGTATCAAATAAAACGGATGCATAGCGCTGGTTTACAGGGAACGTACCAGTAACAACATTGGGGTCCTGGCGCGCTTCCCTTGCTTCGATTTGGAACACTCTTCCACGGGCTTGGTTTAACTCTGGGCAGTTCTTCTTAAAATGACCAATATCACCGCAGTTAAAGCATCCAAGTCTTTGCCCGTTTCCACCTCCATTTCCAGCTTGGTTGATGTTTTGGTTTGCATTGCCAGCCTGATTCGCATTGTTGCCTCGATTCCCGTTTCCTCCATTGTTCCCCTGCGGGCGATTTCCAATACCACCACGATTATTATTTCTATTCCCAAATCCTCCCTGGCCTCCCCGGCCAGCACTAGCCCAACAAGAATCCTTCAAGTGGCCCGGCTTTCCACATGCTTCACATACTTTCACATTACAATGGCCAGTATGGTGGCGTTGGCAGGTATTACACTTGGGCTGGGTGCCCTGATATCCTTTTCCTTTCTTTCCACTACCAGCTGTAACCTGAGCTGGTGTGCCTGATCCTCCTTTCTTAACCGCCACACTGGCGCCCTGCTTGAAGTCTGAGATCTTCCGTTTGTTACCTCCTGACGACTCGACGTGACTCTCCTTCTTCTTAAGCTCAGCATCATCAAACTTGTTCAGGCGAATGGCCTCCTCTGTGAGAGCCACGCTCAAATCGATTGCTTCAGTAATGGTCGCAGGCTTTGATGAGGTCACCATGCTTATGATTTGAGGAGCTAATCCCCAAATGAAACGTTCAATCCGCTTGAACTCCGGAGTGACCATGTAGGGTACCACATGCGATAAGTCATGGAACCTTTGAACGTATTCTGCGATCTTTGGACCGTCCATTTTCAAGTGCCAGAACTCGGTTTCCAATCTCTGGATTTCCGCGCGAGAGCAGTACTTTTTGCGCATAAGTTCCTTCAGTTCGGTCCAGGTTAGCGCGTAGGCAGCAGCTTCACCAAGTGTCTGTACTTGCAGATTCCACCAAGAGAGGGCTCCATCCAAGAATAGCCCTGAGATATAGGTGACTTGCTGGTATGGTGCGCATTTGCTCATGCGAAGAACAGATTCGGTTTTCTCGGCCCAACGAACAAAGGCGACAGCACCTCCTGTGCCATCAAAGTTGACCGGTTTGCAGTCTAGAAACTGCTTGTAGGTGCATCCATGAGGTGGATTATTGTTGTTGCCAGTGTTGCCAGAGTTGCTTCCACTAGTCCCTCCTTGAGAGGCGGCGTATTGTGCAATGGCAGCAGCGATAATTTGCTGGAGTTCTGCCTCATTGGTAGGCATGCGTGTCTCACGTCTCGGCGGCATCTTCTAAAAGATGTGTTTACGTCGGTCAGGCCATAGTTATAATACATAAGTCAGGTCATCATATAGCGTATGTATATAACGATAGTAATAGTACATAACATCTCATGTTATAATCATATCAATCACACAACATCCCATGTCACAAATATAAATAACCAAATCAAGCATCAGATATGGTGAGAATACTGCGATTGCCATATATTGAGACCACATAGTAAGCGTACAAGTGCATCATAGTGTCATACAACATCAGTCGACTAAGGGCTACATCGCCCTAGTCCAAAAACTATATCAAATCAGTGTCAATACATCAAATACATGTCAACAAAAGTCAGAATCAAAATGTAGTCTCCAAAAATGCTGTGCAGTCAAAAGCATTCGCCGTCTTCTCACCAATGTCTACCTATACGGTACTGAAGAGCTCTACACGGATGGCGGTGGAGGAGGGGGAAAGTGAGTGTAAAACAAGCGGCGCAAATGGAGCCAGTCCTCCTCCATGGCTCTCTGGGTACGCAAGAATGAAGCAAACTGCTGCTCCAGGGGAAAAAGGCGTGCATCATAGTCTGGTGGTACAGGTCAAGAGGGCTGCAACGGAGAGTGGGTCTGACCCTGGCACTGACACGGCGGTGTATGAGCTCTCTCAAGCTCCTGAATGCGCTGTGTGTGTGCCTCGTGCTGAGCGACAAAAGACATCAAAACGTCCTCAATAGTATACCCCATGTGGAAAGAATGGTAGGGGTCAGTCGGTGGCATAGCAGAAGGTGATGCCCAAAGAAACGGCTCACTGGTGGGATCAAAAGGTGCCACATGAAATGGAGAAACAGTGGAAAAAGTAGCAGACGGTGGTATAGCAGGGATAGATACCGGTACATGTCCAAAAGGGTGAGCCGAAGAACCTTCTCCAGCTCGTACTGGAGGTGTAAACTGAGGAAATGAAAAGGAAGTATCAATGTGACGGGTATCAGTGATCTGAGGAGGAATAGGTGGAACCTCGTCATCAGCAGGAATCCACCCACACTGGGCGTGCTCGTCTCGGGGGTCGATCCGTGCCTCAAAAAGCGCACGATCAAACTGGGCTGGCATAGGATCATGGTGAGGTGCAACAAGAAGGTCAACTGGTGCATCAGCAATGAGTGAGGGATCAACATGATCAGCAACAATAACATGATCGCCCTCCAACAATGGAGCATCTACAGGGTGATCATCAATAGGTGGGTCAGCAAAGACAGGCTCAATAATAGGTGCGTCAGCATGAACTGGGTCATGCTCAAGTACTGGGTCAGGAGCAGGGTCTAGTGGCTGCTCGGGCTCATCAAAGGCCATCTCAAAATCAAACTCAGGGTCGATGGGATCAACTGGGTCGACTGGATCCTCCATAGGCTGATCCATGGGTATAAACTCTATATCCTCATCTGGGTCGAATCCTGGGGGAAAGACAGGATCGGAATCCTCCACATCATCGTGGTCGAAAGTAAAACTAGGAATAGGGGCAACAGAGGATGCCTGGTCGGGATCTGATCCGTGAGAAAAGTGCTGCGCACTCTGAGTGTGTGAAGGTGCGGA
Source organism: Helianthus tuberosus (assembly GCA_030545235.1). Taxonomy (NCBI): domain Eukaryota; kingdom Viridiplantae; phylum Streptophyta; class Magnoliopsida; order Asterales; family Asteraceae; genus Helianthus; species Helianthus tuberosus. The sequence goes on from CM060393.1 coordinate 155,466,010, forward strand.
GGCCACAGACTCGAAAGAGTCTGGGACCGGTGAGTGAGCAGGTGACTCCTCAGCGGGAGCATCTGCGATCATCAAGAGATCACCAGCAGCAAGAAGGGCCTCGCCCTGAACCTCATCCTCTAAGGGCTCGTCATAAAAAAGATCGACGTCGGCGTCAGCGTCGGCGTCGAGGAGTAAATCGTAAGCAGGATATGAAGCCAACGGTATGGGAGCAGGGATCTCTACTAACGGTAGGTCCCTGGCCAAAGGGCCATCAGCGAGCTCATCAGCACCATCAGGTAAAGCAAAGGGCTGGAAATCATCCTCGTCCGTGCTCGTAACGTCGGATGTGTGAACCTCACGCTCAGAAGACTCTAGGTCGTCCGATACTATAGGTCTAGGTCCTGTGGTGTCTGAATCACCAGTGCCAGAGGTGTCCATGGTGTCTGTAACATAAACACAAACATGCACAAACAGTCAATCATACAATCAGATAATCACATAAGTTACCAAGTAAGCATTCAAATAGTTCTCCTAGTCCCACTAGCCTCCCAGCCTCTCAGACTACTCTTCCTAGTCCCACTAGCCAATTCTCCTAGTCCCACTAGCCAATTCTCCTAGTCCCACTAGCCAACTACCTCGATCTCTCAGACCGAGCCTTGGCCTCTCAGACCGAGCCTCAGCCTTTCTAGACTGAGCCTATAAATAATGAATAAAATGTGCTCAACATTTGTTTGTAAAAAGTTTTGGATCTGGTCTTAAGTGGTATGCAGTAAAAATGTTTTCGTGAGAGCCCTAGTGATCATAGTCTAGACTCGAGAAAGAATCCTAGTTCGCTATGATCAGAGCTCTGATACCAAGCTGTCACACCCTGGCTTTGCGGAAGCGTGGTTATTTTGGTGTGACTTCTTAATACCATAGCTTAACTATAACAAAGCTATATGAAATAAAATCATGCAAGATCATCCATTCGATTAAGTTTTAAAACCAGAGTAACATACCATTGTCTTAGAGACTTACAACATCATAACATAAAACATTGTTTTGGAAAACATAAACGTCAACATGAAATAAACGCAGTTTAAGATTTGTGACTCGTCCAGGAAAAAGTCACATTTCCTAAACCCGGATGACCTCGGAACCCATATGCAGCGGGAAAACATAACATACCGCGCCAGATCTTTAATTTCCTGAAATACATGTAAGTTGAAAAATCAACAATAATGTTGAGCGAGTTCATGTGTAAGTGAGTAAGTAAACCTTTGTGAGTATAAAAAAAAAATAGTCTTGGTATGTAGCAAATAAGGGAATTGAGATCACCAATGGTTTGCAAGGCCACTGATATATGTGAAGTGCAAATAGGGAGACTCAAACCTAGCAGATTTCGCCACGGCATTAGTATGTGGACAAGGTCACCCCGAGGTCCGTTTCTAGTTTGGCCTGGGGCTGGGCTCGCTACACCCAGATAGATCTACCGCTCCTGTCCCTCGGTCCTGCCATGAGGACTAATGGCCTCATATTGCTCCTACCCACTCACATGATCTAAGTAGTAAACCTCCTTACGCTAACCATACCGTGTATAAAGTACTTGTAATCGAAGTAACATGTATTTCACCCCCGTAGTTAAGAAAACTGAAAACAGTAAGAGAAAAGGGGGACATGAACTCACCGTGGTGCGTCTCTACCAAGTATGCCTCCAAATCAAACAGCTGTATGACGACCTACACGTGCTAACTCTATTAGACGGATGGCCGTGCCTTAGCTTTATGGTTTAAGTTTTTGGGAAATAGTTAGGCAACTATTTCGTGTTTACATTCTGTATACTTGGTAGTTATTCTCCTTCCCAAGGATGGGGGATTTAATACATGTGCGTTCGTATAATTCGGATTACACTATTAAGTCTCACTTAATATATTTTATTTCCAACTTCAAAATATAAGTATTCTTCCCAAAAATATTATATCTTAATACATGTGATTTCCCAAAATAATACTTAGTAATATTATTTTTACTCTAAAAATAATATTTACGTAGTTCACAAAATAATCATAAACACTTATACAAGTGATGTTGTGAAAAAAAATATATACTAAATATACTTATGTATCACGTTTTATTTTGTGAAAATCCCACCTCCGATGTTTTGTAAATATAGTCGTAGCGAAACTTATATTTTGAAAACAAGTCTAAATGTATTTCTAACACTTATAGTGAAAATATTTCTAAGTGTTAGGTTTTAGAAAAATTTCGCCAGAGTTTCCTCTGTAACTGGAGGTGGCCACGCTTTTAAGCGTATCATTTTCTTTTACAAATCAACCAACAATCTTCTTATTCAATCAAAACCATGTTCAAATCACAAACTAGTCAAAATATGTATATAAATCGCATAAAATTTCATGAACTTGTGATTTATCCAAACTATGAAGTAAATCTCATTACTTTTAGTGGATCTTTATATAAAACAATCCGATTTTGTAAAAACCTCGTTTTTAAAGAAATTCCATCTTTACAACTTCTCGTCTTCTTTTCCAAAAATAGTTATTTTGTCGAAACTTTGTGTTACACATGTGTTTACACACTTGTGGGTTCTAAAAACCATTCTGGTTAGTGTAAGATCCATTTTTAGAAAACATGATTTCTTTTACGCTTGGTCCTTTGAAAATACCACTTGCAGATACGTAGATCTGCTAGTTTTAAACACTATTCCACAAGTAAAACATTTTTACACAAGTTCATGATTCGCGTGTGGTAGAGTTTCACCCTTTAACCCTTGTTCTATTCAAAACAACCTTATGTCATGATTCGTGATCATGACCAGACCGGGTTAAGTGATGATCCGAGCTACCACAACATAGATCGGGTCTAAATAATCACAAATTTCAATTACTACAACATTTACACAACTAGTGAGCTTTTAACCATCATTTTTCATGTTTTTGGTAGACTTTAATGCACCATTTTGTAAGATTTCGAGTTTTAATCATTACACCACATATTAACCGCTTTAGATTAGTTCAAGATAGGGATTTAAACATCATACCACTAGCTCGAGGCTAGGGAAGAATCTATGCGAAAAACGCGTGGATAAAAGCAAGATAAAGAGGTCCTTCGCCTTCCGATTGCACCAAGCTTCCTAATATGTGACCCTTAACACTTGTAGATGCTTGGAACTTGCAAGATCAAACTCGAAAAAGGGTGGGTGTGTGGGTGTGGGTTCGGCCAAGAGCCAAAGGGAGAGAGAGAGAGTAGTGTTCTTGTGTTGTTGTGACAAATGAACTTATGTGCATTCTCAAGTTACTTATAGACAATTGTGGGATTAATAACCAATGGATCACATGTCATTTAGATATTAGACATTGTGATTAAAATAATCAAAAGAAATCAAAGGGTGTCCACTCTAGTTTGGGGCCGGTTAGCAAGGGGGGGGGGGTCTTGGTCCATTTCCAAGTATTAGTTAGTTACTAGTTAGGTTAAGTTAGTTAGTTAGGTACTTAACCTGGTTAGTAGTGTGTAGTATGTTATGACGGGTGTTAGGGTATTCAGGGACCCTAACTGGCTCAGAAAAAGATAAATAATGTTTATGGCCGTATTTTCATGTCCCGGGTATAGTCCGGTTGTTCGGTTGGATAGTAATCCGTTAAAGTGCTTAACAAAGCTTTAAAGTGTCGTTAATACCCTTTTTAGTGACACAACTTATTTCTGACACTCTGGAAAGTGTCTAGTAATATTTTTCTCATGTTTTGGCACTTTGTTAGTTAGCTAAAAGCTGAATTATTGTGTAAAGTGCTGAATTTTGTGCTTAGAGTACGTTTTAGGCACATCCGGTCATTGTAACTTATTCCTAGAGACGCAGTTCTACAACCCTTGTATCCCTACACTCACCACTAGTGTAGCAAAATATTTCTGGCTCATACAGGCCTTAGAGGCAGTGTTTGCCTTATGCTGGCTTTATCAGCATGTTCTATAGGTTATCCGTTATAGTGCTATTGTGCTTTTTGTGCATCATGTTTGTCACTAAGGTTCAGTATGTAAATAATGTAGTGACGGTAAGTAAAGTATGATGCAAGTAAGTACATGTATCAGTATTCGAGTAGCAGTTTATTCACAAGTTCAAGCAAGCACAGTAATTAAGCAGTAATTAATTATTAATTAAGTCGTACGGATACCTGGTTTAGTGCGGGTTGTCACAGAGATACCCCCATCCTTGGGAAGGAAATACGAATATAAATACTTGAGAAGTATCATTACAAAATATTGTTTAACAATTATTCCAAAAATTCAATAAACGTAATTTAAGTTAAAATATTTATTATTTTAATGAATAATTATATAACTTGGAATAATGATGAAGACACTTGGAAACGTAACTCAAAGGCACTAATTAATACTCAGTCAAGGCACGACCGCTCGTCTAATAAGACCATAGTACATTGTAGGTAGTCGTGTACACCAGAGGACACTTTGAGTTACATGCGGATTCGAAGAACACAAAACAGTGAGTTCATGTCCCCCTTTTCTTTAAACTGTTTTGTTTATTTACTTCGGGGGTGAAATACATGTTACAAAGGATTACTTACAATACAATTGGTATGGTTAGCCTAGGAAAGAACCATAGATCATGTGAATGGGTAGGCGTATACTTGAGGCCATCAATCCTCTTGTAGGACCGAGGGGCATGAGTGATAGATCTATTTGGGTGTTGCGAGCCCCATCCATGAGTCCGCCGAATGGGCCATGAGGTGACTATGTCTTACAGCCGGAAGTCCGGTACAAAGTCTGCTAGGTTTGAGTCTTCCTGCACCATGTCACGTATATTAATGTATTAGCTACACATTAATTGGTCTGTTTCCTTGTTGCTTTCATACCGGGACTTATAAACTTACATACATACTTACAACGATTTCAAAGGTTTACTCATACACACAAACAAACACATGAACTCGCTCAACTTTTGTTGATGTTTTCAAACTACATGTATTTCAGGGAATTTGTAAATGGATCTGGCGGGCGTTGGAAGTTTTTATGCTGCGTTAGAAATAAAGATGTCATCCATGGTCTTTGAGTTTGGTCAGTGTGTCTTATTCCTGGACGAGACACGTCTTCCAAACCTTGGTGTTATTCAATATCTTTTGACAAGTCCTTAATGGACTCATAAACAATTTGTACGGTTTGTAAAACTTGAATTTGAATTCTACGTTTTAAACAATGTTGTTATGTTTTGAAATTATTTAATGGATGACAAACCTATGGTTTTATCATATAGTTGATGTTATGATTGAATGCAATGATATTAAGAAAGTCACACCATAATCACGCTTCCGCAAAAGTCAGGGTGTGACAAGTTCAACAAGATTCGGTTGATAATATGTGGTGTAACATGAGATTGTACATTATCATTCCGCAGTGGTAAGCGGTTTCATTGGAAGGTTAACAAGAATCTGTTGATAATATATATGACTATGAGTTGGGTAACTAAGACGTTGACCGTAAACTTAGGATAGGACAATGTCGGATGCAATAATGACCAAACAAGCATAAAAAGATTATATACAACAAAGTACAAGACAACATTAGCTACTAATAAACTTAAGAAAACTGATATAGGAAATGTGTTATGTTGATGTTGTCACATGTGAGCAAAGAAAAAAAGGTAAGATATGTTTGGTTGTGTTTGTGGTGGTGTTGATAGCCGAAAGACAAGGGAATACATGCACTAATCGGCGTTTGTCTTAATTACTAAGTGTTATGTGCCTTATGTCCAAGGCTTAATGCAAAACTACTATCGAGCCAGTGGTCCCACTGGAAGCAACCTCTCTATTCCTACGGGGTAGAGGCAAGGCTGTCTACATCTTACCCTCCTCAGACCCTACCTTAACTTTGCTATTGGTGAGATTTACTGAGTATGATGATGATGATATGTTTGGTTGTGTTTGTTGACCATCAACCATACCATTGTGATCCTCAGTGAGTTTGTAGTGCTATGAATCTGCATGTTCAAAATATTTGTAAGAAACAGCAGCCAAATTCTAATCTAAAAATAATCATACAATAAATAAATAACAAGCCGAATTCAAGCCCAAGCTCGTTTACACCCATTTATAATCTGCACTCCAGTCAACCATTCCATTAGTTTTAACAGAGATTGAAAGTGAAGACAACACAGCAAAGAGAACTGAACCAGTTTGACGTCCAACTAAATTCGACTTGCTTGCTTAGTCTAAGAACCAATGCGACCAAAATCGAACTTTAACACAAGTGTATAATTGTAGGCAATACCCACATTAACCTTGATTTCTATACAAATCCTAATTTATAATTGCATTCAAACATACTTCTTATTTGTTTTATAGATTTTACTATAACGCTCTTCCAAAGGAACTCACAAAAATAACCATTGCGATATTGCATAAAGGTGAATGATTCAGAATTCAAAATTTTACAAAATCTAAATACAGTCAAACTGTAATTTCACTAGAACTCTACTAATGCAATATATAAAACATAAATTTTTTGAATAGATGACGTTTACTTACCAACTCGCATATATTTTACTCTTCATCGCTATCATAAACAAGCGCCTTTCGACGATGAGATGTGGCAACTACCTTTCTTGGGGAGACTCCTCATCTGATTCAATCTCATGGCCCTTGAGACTGCCTCCAGAAGCTTTATGCTTCAACTCCAAAAAATATTTCATTAAAAGAGAAAATGGGGTATTGAAAAATCTAGAGTTCTTAATAGACATGATGTCAAAAAAGAATAATGCATACTGTTTCCTCTTCTGATGCTTTATCAGCCAGTGCTTCCTCATACTCTTCATCATCATAGCAATCTGCCACATCACCTGGCCTACGTGACGGAGACCTCTCGTCTTCCTCACCCTCGGTTTGGTACTCAGATTCCTCCCTTTCACTTTCATAATCATCAATTGGATGTCTAGATGATTTCATGGCATGCAAAGATGATTTGCCTCGAGTATCTTTGTAGCCTTGAGACTATTAACATTTAAGATAAATATCAAAGAAAAGAGAAGTTTTTGTTTTTTTATGTTTTTACGCTTATATACCTTCTTGGCATTTATAATACGTTTTTCGGCCCGAGCTTCCATTTCCAAGTCTTCTTCAAAGGGGCGTCGAGCACCAGAACGCCAAGAATCGTAATAATCTTGTTCATCGTCCTGATAATCATGAGCTATGAAGTTCAATTACAATAAAAAGATGTGGCAATTTTGATTCCATATATAGGTACATGTGTTCATTAACTATAAAACATGTTTATAGGCTTAAATGATAATAAAATCATTAGAATTATGCCTCAAGTGCATCCTCCAAGAAACCGGGTGAAAGTTGGCGCTCCCTACGCACAGGTTGTGTATACTTTCGGTTAACCTTTTCCTTTTTCTTACAAAGAAGTTCATTGGCCCTAATTGTTTGACTTTCAGCCTGAAAACCAGTAACTTTAACAGAATTTCCAAACCATGGATTTTAATAAGAATTTACATATAGATATTTTAATCATCTAACCTTCTCCTTCTCCTTTTGCTCCTTCTCCCTCTCAGGGTCAATGTCAGTGACAGATTTTTTGACCCTAAATCCTTTTTATGCTGTGAGTCAACAAGTGCAGTCAACAATCTATGAGAATTAGAAGTTAAGGATGAAGGCATAAATCGCATCTTCTTCAAAACTCTCCCTAGCGACTGAAGTATTCCCTGTATTTTTTTTCACACATTCGTGCAACGTATTAGCAAAGCTATATAAAAATAGATTAATAGAGCACAAAAATGTAGATCTCTCAATATTGTCAAATTCAATTGAATGTCAAAAATATAAGGCGGTTAGTTTACTATAAAACTAATTACGCAAATAGCTCGTACAAGATACATCAATTACGGATAATAAGTTCAAAACACCTAGCTAAGTAAGACAATATATTCATCTGCAGGTATGGAAAGAGAAGCTGCTTTTAGTTCTCAATTGAAGTCTATTTGACCACAAAACAGTTAGATATGACTAAATTATTAACATCTCAGATGATGGAGAAGCTACACAACGAGAGGCAGCATAATGTACGGGTCAGGAACGCTTCAAAACAGGTAATCTTTGTACCAGTAAAAAATGGTCATTAACTGTTCTAGAAAATGCAATCAACGCAAAATTTGAGAGTAAACCTTTTCAGGGTGTGAGGGATGGGGTCACAACGGTATCCCTAACTCCAACGGGGTTCCCACTGGTTTCTCCTTAGCTTCAATAATGTTATTATCCTCTTCGGAATCATAACGTCCCTCTTCATCAGCTAACATGTCCGCAGGTCTTAGATCATTCACATAACCTTCATCCTCCATAGGAGATCTCTATTGACAAGAACAAGGTAAATTATTATAGAAATTGAAGGTGTAACTCAATAACTGTTTATATATACATACATTTGCATCGTCATCGAGATTATTCTCAACATTTTCATATTCTGCTGGTTCTTCATCATCGGATTCCCCAAATACATCACACAGCTCAGGGGCTATCTCTGACATGTTTTTTTTTTTTTTGAACGGCAATTGTAGGGGCCAAAGGACCCACTACCCCACAGGGCGAGACAAGCTCTTAAACCCTACAAAGTTCACTATAATATTACGATTATAGAGTCTCAAGAGAATGAAATTGCATTGAAATGGTGCCTTGGACTCCTAGGCTGATCGATTTCTTCATATGCATGATTCTCTTCTGATCTTTCCGATTCACTTCTCGCCTCCTACTTGTCACGACTCGTTGACCAATTTCATCACTTGCTGAATCTTTTCCTTCAGTTTCATCTCTTTGATTTTCCAGATCTACTTCTTGAGAACTTTCACCTTCAATCTCTACATGTTCCCGATCCATCTCACGTGATTCACCGTCAGTTTCACTACCTACTTATGCTTCCCCGTGACCTACCACTTCTTCACCGTCAGGCTTCACCCCGATGTTCACCTCATCCTGCACATAAAAAACTCAATTTAGTAAAAGAAGAAAGAAAACAAAGCTCAATAAGTGAATATTATTGATAACGAGTTTACGCTACCCGCGCGTTGCGGCGGGATGTTGATTATTAATGTCTTTAGTCTAACTACAATAAATGCAAAAGTTCTTAAGTTTCTGCAAAATATTCTTTTAGTTTGCCTAATCTCCAGCTTACAACACCACTTGCGTAAAAAAAAAATGTTAACCGTGCATTTTTCTCACATTATATGAACAGTAATTCTCAATACCCTTAAAATTTTAATACGTAAATAAGCTCCTACAATGCGCTATAGTGCATTGCAATGTTAAAAAGATTGTCTAAGCATCAACAATACATTTTTGCTCATTTAACAATATTGTTAGAAATTAATGTTATCCACATGACCGTGTGTCAGATATAAAAAAAAGTAGAAAAACATGGGTAAACAACTAACGATTAAATGGATAAAAACCAATTTAACAGATAAGGTGCATAAATTAAAATAACTCTTTAAATGGCTTTTCATGTTACTTGTTAATGGTAATTTCATAATAAATATATTATTGATTTATACAAAGTAATATAAGATTTTCCTTTTTCAAGTATATATCATTATATATTTTCCCGATTTGTTATATGAAAAATAGCCTATAACAACACATTGATTAAACATGCCCCTGCCAAATAATTACCTCGAACCCAATTTGTAAACACCTCACACATGCCTAAACCTGCCTTAAATCTGTCAAATAATTACTTCCAACCCAATTCCACAGCAGATTAATCACATATGACTTTCTTTTGTTATAACCTTCTTTGCAAACTCTACAGCAGATATTCAAAAATCAAAACTAACGTTTATCATATTGAACTGAACATTGAACTGAACGTCTTATCGGTTTACTACGGGTCGGATTTAAAAACCAAAAAAACGTCAAAAATAATATAAATATAAATATTAAAAACATAACAAAATATCCAAAATACTGATTATTAAACTTCAAAACAACATATATCGATATATTTAAAAAAAATAAACAAATTAAACATCAAGCATTTTCAAAATACGTAAATGGATTGAATGATTATAACCGAAACTAAATGTAATATTATATTTTAGTTTAAAAACTTAGACTGTGTTCCTGAGTTTCATTAAATGAAAGAAAAGAAAAGATTTGGAAAGAAATAATTTTTAGTTGTGTTCCAGAGTTTCATTAAAGGATAGAAAATAAGAGAAAATGAGGGATTTTTTGCCTAAAATTAATCTTTCCAATTTGGAAAGAAACGGAGAGAAAGAAAAGAAAAGGAGAGAATCCTTTCTTTTCTCTCCTTAACTTAACTCGGGAACACAGTGTTAATGATTTAATAAATGAAAAGTAAAAGAATGGATGACAAACTCAGAACAGTAAGACGGGACTTTTGTGGTTCGAATCAAAACAATAATTCATAGCTTTTTTCTGAAACGCAACCAATACTCATCTCTCCTCTTTGTCGTCATTATTTTCCTGTTGAACCAGCGACGGGGGAGCAAGTCTTAGATCGGTGACGACGGCGGCGGTGTTTCGTGGCAGAGTAAATTGTTGGTGGAGGGTTCACACCCATCGTTGATATTGTCCTTCTTTTACTTTGTCTATTTTTTAAGAATTCTAGAAATTATGTGGTAAATGATTGTGTTAGTGTGAGTGTGCCGGTGCTTTAGGCATTATAAAGGATGTGATACGGTGGCACCGGGAAACGGTAGTGCCTGTTGGAGGAAACGCATCGGAGCACGATGTTAGAATGACAGTTGAATAATCGCAACGGTTAAATAACGGTACCGATTGGGATTTGTTTTTAAAGTTTAGAAGTTGTTAACCTTGGGGGCTCATACATGGCCGAATGGGTGCCTTTTGGATGAAGAGATGCGATGGTGCGGTTAAGGAAGCGGCAGTTTGAAATCGGTGTGAATGTCAAATTGAAACGGTACGGTGGGAATCACGAAGAGGTGCGTTAGAAGTGGTGCGAATAGGGTGAAAATTAATTGATGGTTGTTTGAAGGGGTGCGAGTTAATTGACGGTGACTCTTAGTTGCTTTTTGTATAGATATATAATATAATAGGAAAGCAGCAAGGTCGTAGATACTGAAAAATAAACAAAATTTAACTAAATTTGGTCTAATAATTCACATGTAATTCAGAATCTGACCACTTGTATTCTTATATTGCCTTAAAAAAGATTTGAGTAGACTTGCTTCACTTTACAATTTCCAATATCTGCCTTTTGATATATGGGTACTAAATTACCTAAAAATATGGAAGATTGTGAACTTTGAAACATGAAACGTGTACAGAATTCAGGAACATGTGAAGAGCGGAAGGATGAAAACAACGGAAGCGGTACAGCTATAGAAACAGATTACACCTACCCTTTCACATGTAACCATAAACATGCAGAAACCGACTATAGTTGTTAAATAAATAAAAGCAGTGTCCCTCTTTCCAGCTGGATATTGATTCTTGACAATGAGATTTGTGCATGTATCTCTTAAGCTGAGTACGTCTTGTGAGGTACCGATGGTACAAAAGAAGAACCCCCAATACTAGAAAACAAAAGATAGTTCAAATGTATTTCATTGTTTAAACAAATTTCATGCATTTGAACACTACAATTACCTAAAAAATATAACAGAAACAAGATAATAATAAAAAAAAAAAAAAAAGAGTTAGAAACTAATTTAAGGACTTGGCTATATTAAAATGAAAAATGATAATATAAATAAAAACAAAATAGGTGGCGGTTATACATATGCAAATATTCTTATATCATTACGTGATAAATGCAACAGGCATTTTTTTATCACATTATGTATGCAATAACAGAGAATAAATGCTCCATATATAACCCGCACCCGAATCCCCAATTTAGCTTTTAAGCATAGTTATTAAAGGCGCGAGGCGCACTCAGGCGACTTGTTGGGCCCAGGGCCTTATTTGCGCCTAGGGGCGCCTGGGCGCTCTCTTTAATAACTATGACATGAACTAACCTTAAGATTAGCGCGAGGCGCACTCAGACCGATTTGTTGGGCCCAGGGCCTTATTTGCGCCTAGGCTCGCTTTAATAACTATGCTTTCAAGATATAAAAGCATATGTGTATCCATACGGCAAATTGATTCATCTCATTAATAAGAATAAAGTTTAGTCAGTTGATATCTTTTATACAGATAGCAAAACATAAGTTTAGACTATCACATATTCCAGAAACCTTGATAGATGACGGCAAATATGCAATGGAATGTGGATATGCATGTGCTTACTTGAATAAGATTGCAGTGTAAAAAGTTATTACACATTATGTGTATCCAAGTTAAAATTACCAGATCTGCCACTAGTCTATTGACCAACTACTTGAGTTCGAAAAAGCAATAATGGAAAGTTTAAAGCCAATAGTGTGTATGTACTGATTTACAATATAATGGATGACCTTGATATGTAACAATTTTTGTAATGATTTATATATTTATACATTATCAAGCAGCAAATAGTTTGATGCTATAAATTATGAGTGTGAATCACATCATTCAATTCTCTCACGTTATGATAGTAAGCAATATTCATTCCCATAATTGACTGAACATAAACTTTTTCTTTATAACATTTACGCATGAGTCATTGTAATTAAAAAATAAGTTGTTGGAGCAGTAAACACGAAACAATAGGGTAAGTGACTAAGTGTGTAATTTTCTTTAAAATGTTCAAAGCCCTGTGGAAACACTAGTAATAACCAAGACTTAGAAATTCACTCAAATAATGGTCTTGACACGGTAATGAGAAACTTAAGTTTTAAGTCTTGCATCAACAATTAACTCAAAAGATTATTCATTTATTAATTTGATTACAATCTACTAAAATCAACATACAGATAGTAAGATAGTTACCCAATGAACAGAAAGTAAATGGTGTTTTAGTATTAGACAAGGTATTTTAATTGACAATTTATAAAAAGAAATGTTGAATCATAAAGAAGACAAACAAACACTCAAACATGGGAGGCAACAGCTTCTTTTCATGGAAATTCCTAACTTGCGTCTTGCTTTATGTCGTCTCTTTGTCCTGGATGAATAAAAATGTGTTGTTTTGCTGTTCAAAAAAATAAAATAACCTTTTTTAACGGTAACTAAATAACTAACAAGATTGCATATAATGTATGTCAATGAACTCTCAGACACTCAATTCTTTTGTAAAAATAGGGATTAACCAGTAATTGGTAGTTTACTGATTAAATTTCACCTCGTCGGACCCAAAACCAATAGGTGGTCTGTAGGAACCGTTCGCGTAAATAAATAAAATAAACAAATTTTATTAACTGATTACAATACAGAAATAAAGAAAGCTGGAAAAACAAAAGTACTATTACAACTGAAATAAATCAAATACAAGAATTGGTGTAGAAGAAGAAGAAAAACGAAGACTGAGGCACGTGTTCAACACGCTTCCCTTAAAATAAATTCCGAGTCTCCTAGGAGTACTCGTTTTGTTTCCCAGGGTACAACAGCCAGAGCAGTAGTACTGCCGGAGTTTGCCTACAACCCGAAGGTTACCTTGAAGAGAGCAGGAGAAGATCAGAAAGTCTTTAGAGAGAAAGTGAATAGCTGTTGTGTTTCTGGTGTCTTCTGCAGCTGGGTATGGAGCTGTATTTATACAGCTCCCGGTTTGAAACAGCCAAAAACGAATTAAATGAGAGGTTTAAATTGCATTAAACGTCTTCAATGCAATTTAATACGTCAGTTAATTCTCAGTCAAAGCCTGTTAACTCGTCAGTTACAAAGCTGGACTGAAACTGCACTGTCATTCAATGCTGGAAGCTTCTACGCGTGCGCGCGCGCAAGCCACTCTGGTGCGCGCGCGCTCAGGTCTGCACGCCCATGCGCGGTGCGTCCTCTTGGCTCACAGCCATGCGCGCGTGCGCCTCACTGACTCAGGTCCATGCGCGCGTGCGCCACGTCACATGTGAGCCTCTACGAGCACGCCACACAGTCGCGCCGTTTTGGCTCACTTTGGTGCGCCGCGCACGACACCTCCAGACCCATGCACCATGCGCAACCGCGCACCTTCGTGCCACGTATACCCGCGTGCGGACTGCCACGTCACGCACTTCGAACCTGCACTCCACTTGGTCCCTGCAGCCTATGAGATCCACCACGCGCACGTGGTCAAAAATACAAAGGCGGCTCTCAAGCGGCTCGCGGTGATGCGAGTGTGCAAAGTGCGCCATCAAAGCGCCACATTGCACCTCATCGCCCACGCCACGCGCGCGAGCGTGTGCGAGTGCGAGTTAGGGTGCTCCCTTCGCGAGTACACTAGTGAGTGCTCCCATGAAAACAATAAGGATGGAGAGTTCCCACTTAAATACCCCTTTAAGTTCCATCTCTCATCCGATGTGGGACAAGGTGCTACTTTCCCTTTTGTTTCAGCATTGAATGTTCCAAACACCCAACTTTGAGCATCGATATCTCATTCATCTTAGCTCCGTTTTGGACGTGGTTTAGTTCGTTACGGAGCTCTCCCAACATAGAACACAAACTCACAAATAAATATATAAAACCCGCTCATTTTATTATATTTATTTTTAGTCCAAAATAGGAAAAAATCATTTTCCTATATTTGTGAAAAATGCTATTTTCACCTATTTTTCCAACAATCCCCCACATGAAAAATGCTATTTTCATCAAATTTCCAACAATCCCCCACATGTATGGAAATGGATCTTTTCCTTACACTTTTCAACGATAAACTTCGACAGTTGAGTATTGCAAGATAGGTAGGTTTTACCCTTTGAACCTTCTTTTGTGAACCATACTTAGCTTACTAGCGGTGTGTAGACGCGATGTCCTTGAACATACCCCCATTTGTGTAAACGACAATACACTTCACACAATACTCTCCCTGGTTTGGCCAACTCCTCATTGTCGTTTCCTATTATTGTCCTGGAACACTAGCCTGGTTCTGCGAGAGCTCTAGGATTTGCGCACCCCACAAATCCATTTGAAGCGACCCTACTTCTCTCTAACATAGGTGATTCCTCTGAATCATTAAAAGCATCATGGTTATTTGATTTCCCGAAATCATTAACCTTAATATGCTTAGCCTCACTTCAATGGCACTGATTGGAATGGACTAGGAAGTATATGTAACTCCCTTTTATTTAGTTTGGGGTACTCCCCCACAGTGACTCCGTTTGGTAATATGATTAAGTTGTCCTATTGAACTTAGATCTTGGGATCTCCAGTCAACTAAGTTAGGTTTCCCTCATATTCCCATTTATGACGGGCTTTAGTCCCATTCCTCTTGACGACATTTCTACTAACTCTCTGCTTAAGCCTTTTGTTAACGGGTCCGCAATGTTATCCGTTGATCTCACATAATCAATTGTGATAACACCCGTTGAGAGTAGTTGTCGTATCGTGTTATGTCTACGTCGCATATGCCTTGATCTGCCATTGTACATCAAGCTTTGAGCTCTACCAATCGCTGATTGGCTATCACAATGTACACATATGGCTGGCAAAGGCTTTGGCCATCTTGGAATATCTTCCACGAATTGACGTAGCCATTCCGCCTCCTCGCCTGACTTATCCAAGGCGATAAATTCTGATTCCATTGTGGATCTTGCTATCACCGTTTGCTTAGAAGATTTCCAAGCAATAGCAGCTCCTCCAAGTGTAAACACGTAACCACTTGTTGATTTGGAATCTTTATTATCCGATATCCAGTTTGCATCAGTGTATCCTTTGATCACTGCTGGTTGTCGGGTATAATGCAGTCCATAATCTCTTGTGTATCTTATGTATTTAAGCACCCTCGTGATAGCTTTCCAATGATCCGCGCACGGATTGCTGGTGTATCTACTTAGCCTACTCACCGCATAAGCCAAGTCGGGTCTAGTACATGTCATTAGATACATTAGACTGCCAATAATTCTTGAATACTCTAACTGAGCAACTCCATCTCCTTTATTCTTCTTAAGATGTTGGAGAGGTATCAACTGGAGTTCGAGCTACACTCGTATCTCCCGAGTTGAATTTTTCAAGAATTTTATCCACATAGTGAGATTGACTTAACACAAGACCAGGTTATGCGCGTCACAGGCGAGTAGGTATCAAAGTAATCTAGACCTTCCTTTTGTCTAAATCCTTTAATCACCAACCTAGCCTTGTATTTATCAATACTTCCATCAGTTTTCATCTTCCTTTTGAATATCCAACGATATCCAAGTGGTTTGCAACCAGGTGGAAGATCTACTAACTCCCAAGTATGATTTTGCAATATAGAATCTATTTCATTTCTTATTGCTTCTTTCCATTGAGGTCCTTCTGAAGAAGAAACCGCTTCGCGATATGTATTAGGCTCGCCCTCAACCATATAGCTAACGAAGTCTGGACCGAAGGATTTTTCAACCCTTGGCCTTTTGCTTCGCCTACGGTCACTTTCTTCAACCTCAGGTTGTTCATGTGTCTTATCATGAACTACCTCATCAACTGATCTAGATGAGCTTTCACCTACTTCAAAAGTAGGTGTATATGAAGTTGCATGTGTTTGTCTTCTCAAAGGAAACACATTTTCAAAGTAAGACTCAACGTTAGGATTCACCTCCATGATAGTGTTTACGTGTACATCAGGATTCTTGGACTCGTGTACAAGAAAGCGATGTGCACTACTTTGATGCGCATACCCAATAAATATGCAATCAACAGTTTTGGGTCCTATCCTAAGAGCCTTAGGAGGTGGTACAATCACCTTTGCTAGGCACCCCCACACTTTCAAGTATTTATATGAAGGCTTTTTCTTTTTCCATAACTCATATGGAGTCTCGTCTCTCTTTTTCAATGGTATCTTGTTCAAAAGATAATTGGCCGAGAGAATGGCTTCCCCCCACATTTCCTGGCTCACCCCAGAACTTATCAACATGGCGTTCATCATTTCTTTCAATGTGCGGTTCTTTCTTTCCGCCACGCCATTTGATTGTGGAGAATAAGGAGGTGTACACTCATGTACAATGCCACTTTTTGCGCATAAATCGGCAAAAGGTGCAACATATTCGCCTCCTCGGTCGCTTCGCAAAGCTTTTATCTTCTTTTGAAGTTGATTCTCAACTTCATTTTTATACAAGATAAATTTACTTATTGCTTCATCTTTACTTTTTAGTAAATATACATAGCAATATTTAGTACTATCGTCAATAAACGTGATGAAGTACTTATTTCCACCTCTTGTGGGTACCGCTTTTAAATCACAAATATCAGTGTGAATTAAATCAAGGGGTTCGGTTATTCGTTCAACCGATTTCGATGATGTTCTTGTAAGTTTGGATTCAACGCAAGTTTCACACTTATAGTGTGAATCAATATGGAATGTTGGTATACAATTTAAATTGATTAAACGGCGTATTGAATTAAAATTAACGTGACCTAATCTACGATGCCATTTATTCGAATCAGAAAACTCAAGCATATAAGTAGAAGTAGTAGCAATTTTATTCATGTTCTTTTTCACAGCCATTACATTCAATTTGAACATACCATTTTGGGCGTAGCCCTTGCCTACATACATTCCTCGTTTAGTTAGTACAAATTGATCGCTCTCAAAAACTAAACGAAATCCAAACTTATTAAGCAACCAACCCGAGACTAGATTCTTGCGCAAGTCCGGGACATACAACACGTTGCTTAGAGTGAGCTCTTTCCCCGAAGTCCACTTCAAGATCACCGTTCCTTCACCCATGATGTCAGCGGTGGCTGCATTTCCCATATACAGCTTCTCTTCTCCTGAAAGCGCCTTGAAGGTGGTAAAGAGGCTTTTGTCTGCGCAAACGTGACGGGTCGCGCCCGTATCAACCCACCATCCTTTTGGAGTGTTGGTCACAGTATTGACCTCATCCATCATTGCGCTTTTGTCGGAAATCATTGCCACCAAAGGCATTCTGTCTTCATCCACCATGTGCGCACGCTCACGCTTTGGTTTCTTGCATTGGTTAGCCCGATGCCCCGGCTCGTCACAGTTGTAACAAGTCCCTTGGAACGTTGGAGGTTTCTTTTTCACAACCCCTTTCTTCGGTCCAAGTTTGCTAGCCTTTGCTTTCTCCTTGTCCTTTTTCCCCTTACCTTTCGCGCCCTTAAAGGATTGCCCATGCTCAACCACGTTTGCGCTAGCAGAAGTTTGCGCCTGGCTGCCTTTTGGGGCAATTCTATTGCCCTCTTCAATCCGAAGACGAACAATAAGATCCTCTAAAGTCATCTCTTTTCGTTTGTGTTTAAGATAATTCTTAAAATCCACCCAACCAGAAGATAACTTTTCAATCATCGCTGCCACTTGGAATGTCTCGCTAAGTACCATTCCCTCCGCATGGATGTCATGTAGTATAATTTGCAACTCTTGGACTTGGTTCATAACAGTCTTGTTATCAACCATTTTAAAGTCCAAGAAACGGGCGACAACAAATTTCTTTGTTCCCGCATCCTCCGTTTTGTACTTTTTCTCCAAAGACTCCCATAATTCTTTGGAAGTCTTGATATTATAGTACACATTATACAGTGCATCCGAGAGACCGTTGAGTACATAGCCTCGACAAATGAAATCCGAGTGCTTCCAAGCCTCTACCGCGCTCAGAGCCTGAGCGCTGGTCTCCCCTTCCGCAGGTTGGGGAGCGGTTTCAGTTAAGAACCTCGCAAGGTTCATGGTGGTCAGGTAGAAGAACATCTTCTGCTGCCACCTTTTGAAGTGTAGACCCGAGAACTTCTCGGGTCGTTCAGCGTGATTGGCCACTGTGGACGCTCCCACAGTGGTGGCGTTAAAAGGGGTTCCCGTCACAACATTTGTGGTGTTGTTAACGTTGACATTTTCGTTCGACATGCTGAAAAAAAATTTAAAATTAAAATTTTTAGTCAAAAAATTCCGATTTACGCACAAACCAGAAGGAAACTACTAAATTTTAATTTTACCACAATTTACTGTTTCGGCTTCTAAGTCCAACTTTGAAGACCAAAAACAGAAAATTTATAATTTTTCGAACTTACTAATTGACTTCTAAGTCCAACTTTGAAGACCAAATCAGAAAGTTTTAGCACTTTTTAGGACAATCTGAAGTAACCACAAAAGTTTTCAACCAAAGTCGCTCCTTTGAAGATGAAAACTAAAAAAAATCTGTTTTTAAAACACAAACTGAGTGAATCAAAACTGGTTTGAATCACAAACAGGATGGTTTTGACTACACGAACGGTTTTAAAAATTTGTTTTAAGATTGTAGGAACCGTTCGCGTAAATAAATAAAATAAACAAATTTTATTAACTGATTACAATACAGAAATAAAGAAAGCTGGAAAAACAAAAGTACTATTACAACTGAAATAAATCAAATACAAGAATTGGTGTAGAAGAAGAAGAAAAACGAAGACTGAGGCACGTGTTCAACACGCTTCCTTTAAAACAAATTCCGAGTCTCCCAGGAGTACTCGTTTTGTTTCCCAGGGTACAACAGCCGGAGCAGTAGTACTGCCGGAGTTCGCCTACAACCCGAAGGTTACCTTGAAGAGAGCAGGAGAAGATCAGAAAGTCTTTAGAGAGAAAGTGAATAGCTGTTGTGTTTCTGGTGTCTTCTGCAGCTGGGTATGGAGCTGTATTTATACAGCTCCCGGTTTGAAACAGCCAAAAATGAATTAAATGAGAGGTTTAAATTGCATTAAACGTCTTCAATGCAATTTAATACGTTAGTTAATTCTCAGTCAAAGCCTGTTAACTCGTGAGTTACAAAGCTGGACTGAAACTGCACTGTCATTCAATGCTGGAAGCTTCTACGCGTGCGCGCGCGCAGGCCACTCTGGTGCGCGCGCCCAGGTCTGCACGCCCATGCGCGGTGCGTGCCGTTTTGGCTCACTTTGGTGCGCCGCGCACGACACCTCCAGACCCATGCACCATGCGCAACCGCGCGCCTTCGTGCCACGTATACCCGCGCGCTGACTGCCACGTCACGCGCTTCGAACCTGCACTCCACTTGGTCCCTGCAGCCTATGAGATCCACCACGCGCACGTGGTCAAAAATACAAAGGTGGCTCTCAAGCGGCTCGCAGTGATGCGAAGTGCAAAGTGCGCCATCAAAGCGCCTCATCGCCCACGCCACGCGCGCGAGCGTGTGCGAGTGCGAGTGCTCCGCACCCTTCGCGAGTACACTAGTGAGTGCTCCCATGAAATTAATAAGGATGGAGAGTTCCCACTTAAATACCCCTTTAAGTTCCATCTCTCATCCGATGTGGGACAAGGTGCTACTTTCCCTTTTGTTTCAGCATTGAATGTTCCAAACACCCAACTTTGAGCATCGATATCTCATTCATCTTAGCTCCGTTTTGGACGTGGTTTAGTTCGTTGCGAAGCTCTCCCAACATAGAACACAAACCCACAAATAAATATATAAAACCCGCTCATTTTATTATATTTATTTTTAGTCCAAAATAGGAAAAAATTATTTTCCTATATTTGTGAAAAATGCTATTTTCACCTATTTTTCCAACATGGTAAAAGGCAGTCAATTTTTTGGTAAAAGATGATGAAAATTGGTCAAAATCAATAAAAAGTGCTGAAAATCTTTGAAGTATTAGAAAAATAATTATACTTGGTATTCACTTATTCCAATCCGATTAATAAGTTGGAAAAACTATATTAACAATTTTAGAAAAATTGTGTGTGTATATAATATAAGTTTGAAATATTATATATAAAATTCCAATCCAATTACCAAGCACCTAGCGAGCCATGACTCCCACACAATACTAATCATACCACTTAAAATATTATAACTTGTTGTATCAGCTTAACAATGAAACCCCCAATTAATTCAAACATTTACAACAAACATAGAATCCGTAATTAACATTACCTACCAATGCAACAACAAATTAACTCAAACCCCAAATTACAACCAACAACTGAAATTATTACTCACAAATGACCAAAGTAAATAACAATACAATACAATACTACTGAAATGTAAACTTGTTTAAATAGAAAATAAATGAAACTAGGGTTGGTTAATTAAGACTTAGTTTAACATTAACTACAACATACAATGTGTTGTATGTGTATGACTAAACACAATTATAGTATGCCCGGTAGAGAATACTATCGCCAATGAACATGCAAGTGCTATTTCAAGTTAAAACGTTCAATAGATTATCCATAATAATAAACAACGAACAACTAAAACAACAAAACCCTAAGTTGACAAACGTATTGAATTCTATCACATTTTATCTATGGATTATATAATATGATTGAACTATAAAAACGATTATTGTAATAAACTATATATTCTAGCATGTAAGATTCAATATTTAGTGCAATGAAAAATAAACAACACATAGTCTAATGTTTATATAATTAAAAAAAAGCCCAAAATGATTATATAAATAACTAAATTATGTCTATATTTTATAAAAATGAAGAATTAGTAACCCAAATCAGATTTTATGGTCTTGAATTATCTAGTCATTTAAAGATAAGAACAACTTAAATCGACCTTATACACTGCTTAATAGCCAAAAAACTAGATGCATATGATCTACAATCTAAGACCATTATTTCTTGTACCCTAACATCAACTCAAGACCACCCCACCCCACCCTACCCCCATCTCTCCTTTTGCCTCTCTCCCTCTAAAACCGTCCCAAAACTCATAACACACTTCAAACTCTCCTAAAGTTCTCTCAAAGTATCACAAGTAACTACTCATTTCTCTCTAAAAACCTAAGGTATTTTCATAAGTCTTGAAGCATTTTTAAGCTTTCAATCCATGAAAGAACTTGGATTTGCTTCAAAACATCAAAGAAACACACTTTCGGGTAACACATTTTTGTGTAGGAATCCGAGTAAGTGTATTGTTTTATAATGTTTAGGTTATGGTGACCAAATGTAGGAAAATCATGTGGTGATAGAGAAATCATCCATTATACATATGTTATACATATGTATATGAAGTGATGTTGCTTAACGTGTCACACCCCAACCGATGGCGGAATCATCGGGGCGCGGCACTAGGCGAACCAGATTGCTCAAGAGAATCCATAACAACTATTTGTTACCAATATTTTTAACATGCATTGTCCCATACCAACGAACAAATATTCAACACATAGTTATTACAGACAGAGTGTTCTCAAAAACAAAACAAGTCCGACAACCTATATTTCTATTAGATGGGTTTCTAGACTGCCTACCTTAATTTCCATCATAACATCCAAATCAACCTGTCACAAACGTTAAAATAAAGTCAATACATAAAGTAAAGGTGAGTACACAAGTTTGCATAATAATAGTGCGAAAAGCGTTTACGCATAATCAGCATGTAACATGTAACGGGCGAAGCATGTAACTATCAACAATGATTACAACCTAACCACGAGACTGCGTTGTAGAGTATGCGTGACGCATGTTCACCGAAGCGATCACGTGAAGTAAAGTAATGTGATCCCTAGCAACCCCCGTCCACGACAGGTGCTGAGTCTAAACTATAGTACTATCGTTGCTAGAGGCGGTCTAGTGTAAAACTATTGATGAAACAGTGGTTAACCAAGGGAGGTTAATTTACTGGTCTCGTCAAGTAGGGTTAATCCCTTCTTTCTGAGGATCGGTAGTTGGATCATCCGCTGATCTGTATCCTACACAAGGAAAACACACCGTGACTCGTAACAAGGAGGATGGGGTGGGTGCTGCTCCTTGTTACTGTCACACCCCCAAAATCCACACGCGGAGTATCACCGCATGGAGGCGCGACTGACCAGGATCAAGCCACCAATCATATTGAACATATCATAATAGTAATTGTAACACCCAACCTCAATACAACTGGTGTTCAAATCAAAACATAGTTTAAGTAGTAAGCGGAAGCATAATGTTTAAAACCCAAGTATAAGTTCAAAAGTATGATAAATGTTTAACATGGCATCCACGATCCATGTCCACAACGACCGCGCCTCCCAGTGCGAGCTCCATGTGTACCTATTGACCTGCAAGGCATGTAACAACGAGTCAACAACAAAGTTGAGCGAGTTCACAGTTGGTTGTTTAGTTATAGTATTCGTTTCGTAAACCGTATGTTTGTTTAGTAAACTATGTATCGTATTTATTTGTATCACGGCCTTCCAGGCATGTTTGCGAAGATTTGTGGGGGTTTCCCATGTATTCTAGACTAGTTGTATTTGTATCGTGGCCCTCCAGGCATGTTTGCGAAGTTTAGTATTCGTATCGCGGCCATTCGAGGCATGTGTGCGAAGATTAGTATTCGTATCGCGGCCATTCCAGGCATGTTTGCGAAGATTAGTGGGGGCTTCCCATGTGTTACCAGTCTAGCTGTATCTATAAGTGACCTTCTCCTAACGAGGTCAGTGGTACGTATTCCAGTAACGATGAAGGTACAAGTAATCATTTAACCCCATTCCCAACCCCGGGAATCCCATGCCTTGGTAAGAGCGTGAACTCACATTGGTTTGCTCGGTATGCTAACTATGTGCTCACAAGTAATCAATCAAGTCCTATAGTATGCACGTATACTCAGTCAGTTCAAGTTCGTAAAGTTTCACGTACATGTCCATCACAGTTTGTACTAACATGGTTATTCAATAACACACTTGAGAGAGTTAACAGTCATAACGAAGTTAACATGCCAGAACACTTAACGAAATCATATGTGTAAAAATCACAGGCTCGGCGAAATCACATTTGACGAAAACCCAAGGGTTTTCGTCGGACATAAGGCTTGACGAAAACACTGGGTGTTTTCGTCCAGTTGCTGTGTTTTCGCCGGGTTGTTGCGTTTTCATCAGTTTCAATAATCAATCATCATCATCACAGCAGTTACACAATACAGTAACCCTACACATCCCTTACAGTTACATGATCGATCATCAACAAAAACACCTTTTATCAACATCTTCGATATATATATATAAACATACAGGTTACCAATCATTGCGATACCAAGATCATAAATAAATCAACTGATCATCATTATCAGGCACACATGGTCGATCATATTATCCCATATACATGACAGTTCATAGGCAATATATATATATATATATATATATATATATATCAATCATCTATTCATACGTTCATAAAGCAATCATAGTTAACACACAATATAATCGATTACATACAACACTCATCGGATCAATGGCCATATAAACATCAAGACATCATCACCTCATTTAATGCTCAACACATTAGTAACTTTGACTAATTCTGACAAACACACATGAGCCATCATTTACGTGCACATGGATTGATGGAATCAAGATTGCACATGCACATGGGCCATATTCCTTCGATTTGATTGGACCGATTAACCTACTGATGCATCAAATCCATATGATATTCTTAAATCTCATGCATTAACATATATAACCATAATACAACCACATCATCATACATCTATAATTTGTTAAATTCAGATTACACATAAACGAAATCATCAATCAGTTTCGAATCAATATCCAGGACTACAGTTTCGTGTATAACATCACCACTCATCATTTATACAATCACGTAATCTAATAACTAATCACAAAACTCATTATTCAAATATGATTATGAGTATTACATAGTTAACCGTTAATAACGATGCCAAACAAATCACAATAATAAATCACAATCCAAGGTCATCAGTGATTAAACACTAACCGATACAAAATGATTAATGGATCCTTCGATATAGAAAGCTTCGAGATCTCAAGATTGCCGTCGCACAGGGATAGGGAGGGATAAAGTGAGAGGTGACTAGGGTTCTCGGATTAAACTTCTTACGTGAAGGTTGGAACTCAAACATATAATAGATTGTCACTGGGCCAAAGCCCATTTCTGTTTTCGTTGGCCCCAAAGTGAACGAAAACACTTAGTTTCATTTGGGGTGTCCATTTTATTGTTCTTAATTACATAACACAATATTAATACAAGGCATGATATTAACAATCTTTAAATATATAAACACACTATGATGCACACCAAATATAAATATAAAAACAACACTTAGTGAACAGTTATTAAATCAAATAGAGATCTTGAAAACTCGGGTTGTCACAGTTACCACTTTCTGGCGTGAGAATCAGTAATTTGCTTGAGAGCAAAGTGTGTGATGGTAGTAAGAGTGAGAGAGTTTGATAAGCGATACCTCAAACCTGGTCCGGGATGGGTATTTATAGCCGAGGAGTGAAGGAGGGTAATTGAGTGGCTAGACTGACAATGTGCAGCCCTTTGCAGGTGTTTCAGGCTTGTCAGTCACGGAGGTGATGCCACGTCCCACTGTGGTTGTCAGTCTGTATGCCAGTGTCGGTTACGCAAGGGCTGACAGATGGCCATCATAAGTACCACTTGCTGTCTTGGCCGCTTTAGTCAAGGTGTCAGTCCAATAATCAATCATCATCATCACAGCAGTTACACAATACAGTAACCCTACACATCCCTTACAGTTACATGATTGATCATCAACAAAAAAACCTTTTATCAACATCTTCGATATATATATAAACATACAGGTTACCAATCATTGCGATACCAAGATCATAAATAAATCAACTGATCATCATTATCAGGCACACATGGTCGATCATATTATCCCATATACATGACAGTTCATAGACAATATATATATATATATATATATATATATATATATATCAATCATCTATTCATACGTTCATAAAGCAATCATAGTTAACACACAATATAATCAATTACATACAACACTCATCAGATCAATGGCCATATAAACATCAAGACATCATCACCTCATTTAATGCTCAACACATTAGTAACTTTGACTAATTCTGATAAACACACATGAGCCATCATTTACGTGCACATGGATTGATGGAATCAAGATTGCACATGCACATGGGCCATATTCCTTCGATTTGATTGGACCGATTAACCTACTGATGCATCAATTCCAAATGATATTCTTAAATCTCATGCATTAACATATATAACCATAATACAACCACATCATCATACATCTATAATTTGTTAAATCCAGATTACACATAAACGAAATCATCAATCAGTTTCGAATCAATATCCAGGACTACAGTTTCGTGTATAACATCACCACTCATCATTTATACAATCACGTAATCTAATAACTAATCACAAAACTCATTATTCAAATATGATTATAAGTATTACATAGTTAACCGTTAATAACGATGCCAAACAAATCACAATAATAAATCACAATCCAAGGTCATCAGTGATTAAACACTAACCGATACAAAACGATTAATGGATCCTTCGATATAGAAAGCTTCGAGATCTCAAGACTGCCGTCGCACAGGGATAGGGAGGGATAAAGTAAGAGGTGACTAGGGTTCTCGGATTAAACTTCTTACGTGAAGGTTGGAACTCAAACATATAATATATTGTCACTGGGCCAAAGCCCATTTCTGTTTTCGTTGGCCCCAAAGTGAACGAAAACACTTAGTTTCATTTGGGGTGTCCATTTTATTGTTCTTAATTACATAACACAATATTAATACAAGGCATGATATTAACAATCTTTAAATATATAAACACACTATGATGCACACCAAATATAAATATAAAAACAACACTTAGTGAACAGTTATTAAATCAAATAGAGATCTTGAAAACTCGGGTTGTCACATTATCCCCAACTTGAAAGAAATTTCGTCCCGAAATTTAGCACGTGGTTACTGAAGAAGCTAGTTGTGTTGTGTAGTTTACTGGTTTTCCAGGGGTGTCACATCATCCCCCCGTTGATTTGGAATTTCGTCCCGAAATTCTGTAGTAGCTTCAGCCTCAGTAGTGGTTGCACTGTTTCCGAATAACTGGGGATATTTGAGTTTCATTTGATCTTCTCGTTCCCAGGTGAACTCTGGGCCACGACGGGAGTTCCAACGAACTCGAACAAGAGGTATTCTGGTGTGCTTGAGGACCTTAACATCTCGGTCCGTGATTTCAACTTGTTCCTCGACGAATCGCAACTGATCGTCGATAGTGAGCTCCTTCAAAGGAACTATGAGGGTCTCATCTGACAGACACTTCTTCAGATTTGACACGTGAAAAACGTTGTGAACTGCACTGAGTTCTGCGGGCAGGTTTAGTTTGTAGGCCACTTTGCCTATTTTCTCTATGATTTCGAACGGTCCGACATAACGCGGATTGAGTTTGCCCCTTTTTCCAAAACGAACCACACCCTTCCAGGGTGAGACTTTGAGTAGAACCCGGTCCCCGACCTGGAATTATAGAGGTTTCCGGCGCTTGTTTGCGTAGGCTTTCTGACGGTCGCGAGCTGCCGCCATGCGTTGTCGTATCTGAGCAATCTTTTCTGTAGTATCCACTACGAGTTCTGGACCCGTGATCTGACTGTCACCCACCTCTGCCCAACAAAGAGGTGATCGGCATTTACGCCCGTACAATGCCTCAAACGGAGCGGCTTGAATGCTGGTGTGGTAACTGTTGTTATACGAAAACTCCACTAACGGGAGATGTTTTTCCCAGCCGTTGCCGAAATCAATTACACATGAACGGAGCATGTCTTCTAGAGTTTGGATGGTGCGTTCAGACTGCCCATCTGTTTGCGGATGGTAAGCGGTGCTCATGTCTAATCAAGAGCCAAAAGATTTGTGCATTGCCTGCCACAGTTCTGAAGTAAATCGTGCATCACGATCAGAGATAATAGAGGTGGGCACCCCGTGCCTCGAAACCACTTCTTTAAGGTAGACATCTGCTAGAGTGGAGAACTTATCCGTTTCCTTGATAGTCAAGAAGTGTGCAGACTTTGTGAGTCGATCCACGATCACCCAAATAGTATCATTTCCACGTTGAGATCTAGGCAGGCCAGTAACAAAATCCATGGAAATTTGCTCCCATTTCCACTGTGGTATTTCTGGTTGTTGGAGTAGGCCTGATGGTTTCTGATATTCCGTTTTGACTCTCGCACAAGTCAAACATTTGCTAACGTAAGTTGCTATGTGAGCTTTCATGCTAGGCCACCAATACGTAGTTTTGAGATCGTGGTACATCTTATCCGAACCAGGATGTACTGAGTAGCGAGACTTATGAGCTTCATCCATTACTAGCTCGTGTAAGTTGTCGTAGAGTGGGACCCAGATGCATCCCGTTACATAGTAGGCGCCGTCTGCCTTTTGTTCCAACCGTTGCCTTGAGCCACGTTGAGCTTCAGCCCTGACGTTTTCTGGTTTCAATGCTTCTATCTGAGCATCTCGTATCTGTGTAGGAAGGCTAAACTGGATGGTAAGTTGTAATGCTCGCACGTGTTTGAGTGTAGTATCTTTTCGACGGAGGGCGTCGGCCACAACATTTGCTTTGCCCGGATGGTACTTGATGGCACATTCGTAATCATTCAGTAGCTCGACCCATCGACGTTGTCGCATGTTCAACTATTTCTACTTGAAGATATGCTCGAGACTCCTATGATCGGTGTAAATGGTGCACTTGGTACCGTACAGGTAATGTCTCCATATCTTGAGCGCGAAAACAACAGCTCCCAGCTCTAAATCGTGTGTAGCGTAATTCCTTTCATGAACTTTAAGTTGACGTGACGCATATGCAATAACCTAGTCACGTTGCATCAACACACATCCAAGACCCTGAATGGATGCGTCGCAATAGACCACAAAATCGTCTGTGCTCTCTGGCAATGAAAGAATAGGCGCGATACAAAGTCTATCCTTTAAGTGATGTAATGCTGATTCCTGTGTATTACTCCAACGATAGGTGACACCGTTCTGCGTTAGTAAAGTGAGAGGTTGCGCAATCTTTGGAAAAATCCTTGATGAACCTCCTATAGTAACCTGCCAAACCCAAAAATTGGCGAATTTCCGTTTGGTGTGCGAGGCGCAGGCCAGTTCTTAATCGAGTCTACCTTAGATGGATCAACATGAATCCCTTCCTTGTTTACCATGTGGCCTAGAAAGTGGACTTCGCGAAGCCAGAAGTCACATTTCGAGAACTTTGCATAGAGTTGCTCTGTACGTAGAAGTTCCAAGATAAGTCGCAAATGCTGCTCGTGTTCCTCCTGACTCTTGGAGTAGATCAGAATGTCGTCGATGAATACAATCACAAACTTATCCAAGTAAGGCTTGCACACTCTGTTCATAAGATCCATGAAGACTGCAGGCGCGTTTGTTAACCCGAATGGCATGACCAGAAACTCGTAATGGCCGTAGCGTGTTCTGAATGCTGTTTTGGAGACGTCCACATCCCGGACTCTCAGTTGATGGTAACCTTACCTCAGGTCAATCTTTGAATAATAGCTCGACCCTTGCAGCTGGTCGAACAAGTCGTCAATGCGTGGAAGAGGATAGCGATTATTTACGGTCACCTTGTTTAGTTCGCGGTAATCTATGCACATACGGAAGGTACCGTCTTTCTTCTTCACAAACAGCACGGGAGCTCCCCAGGGCGAATAGCTAGGACGAATGAAACCCTTTTCCAAGAGTTCTTGCAATTGTTTAGACAGTTCTTCCAGTTCGGTTGGAGCTAATCGATAAGGTGCTCGAGCTGTGGGTGCTGCTCCAGGAGCTAGCTCGATTTGGAATTCGACCTGGCGATGAGGCGGTAGCCCAGGTAAATCTTCAGGAAACACTTGAGGAAAGTCGCGTACAACTGGAATATCCTCAATCTTCTTCTCTTTCGTTGATGCGTCAGTAACACGTGCTAAGATAGCGGTGTGACCCTTTCGCAAACACTTCTGGGCCTTAAGAAAGGAGATGATGCCCACAACAGCACCACTCTTGTCGCCTTGAATTTCGAGAGGTTCTTTGCCAGAACAGGGAATACGAACAATCTTCTCTTTGCATAGGATTTCTGCTTACTGTTGGGATAACCAATCCATCCCGATGACGATGTCGAAACTACCCAGAACTATAGGAATGAGATTGATGGAGAATGTCTGACCAGCTAAGACGAGGTTACAACCCTTGACTATGTGACCACTGTGGTGTCTGTTGCATCTATTGCACTTTGGGTGATTCCCTCGATATCCACCCTGCCCTTGACCACCAGAAGATTGCTGACCAGGACTCTGGTAGTTGACGATCATTCGCTGCTATGCCTGGGACTGAACCGCAGTCGAACCCTTGCTAGAGGTTCCATCCCACTTTCATTTGTTGTCACTAGGAGTAGCAGAAGTAGTAGTAGTGGTAGTGGTAGTAGCACCGATACGCTTAGGCAGCCTGTTCTGTTCCACTGCCTGATCTGTGAGACAATGAGCAAGACGAGTAACATCCTGGATAGTAGCAAGGTTAGCAGAAGTCACATGACTTTGAATCTCTGGTACTAAGCCTTGGAGGTACGGCCCAATGCGCTTGATGGGAGGATCCACCATAGTTGGACACAACACTGCCAGTTCGTTGGATCATTTCATGTACGCTTCTATCTCTGACCCCGTCATCTTCAGGTTAAAGAACTCCACTTCCAGCTTGTGGATGTCATCACGACTACATTATTCACGTTTGATCAGTTCCTTGAAATCATTCCATGGGGTGGCATTAGCAGCCGCCAGCCCCAGCATCTGAACTTGCGCGTTCCACCAAGTTAGCGCAGTGCCTTCGAGAGTACCAGTGGCATATTTCACCCTACGAGCCTCGGGGCATTCACACATTTCGAAGACCGATTCGAGCTTCTCGAACCAGTGGAGGAGTCCAACGGCCCCTTCAGTGCCACTGAAAGTAGTAGGACGACAGTCCATAAAAGTCTTGAATGTGCATACAGGTGGCTGAGCGTTCTGACCTTGTTGCGTGAGGAAGAAAAGACTGGGTTAAGCGCGAGAGTTGGTTCATGAGAGTAGGATCTAACATCCTAGGATAGGTTCGGAATAGCAGGTTATACCTCCTGCCTGAGCGGCTGCGAGTGCTGCCATAACTTATTCGTTGATAAGAGCCGTCAGCTGGGCTTGAGTTAGGTTCACACGTACACTCATGATCTTCACATCGAAAGAAATATGAGTGAGAAAGGTTCGCGAAAGTGCGATGACAGAAGAGAGTAAGCACACATGTGTTTTCAATCAATAGTTGCTACGTTTATCTGAGCATACCACGAGTAAAGTTCTATGTAACTAGCAAGTAGGCAATATAAACATAAACCATATCACCTAGAATGTTGAGTCTTGCACGTGGAGCGAAGCGTCGTTGTGGATCGTTGAGCACTGTACAGCTTATAGTCTGGTTTTAACAAAAACTTTTTCCCTTATTAAAACCAAGTTCACTATAACCAATGGCTCTGATACCAATCTGTCACACCCCCAAAATCCACACGCGGAGTATCACCGCATGGAGGCGCGACTGACCAGGATCAAGCCACCAATCATATTGAACATATCATAATAGTAATTGTAACACCCAACCTCAATACAACTGGTGTTCAAATCAAAACATAGTTTAAGTAGTAAGCGGAAGCATAATGTTTAAAACCCAAGTATAAGTTCAAAAGTATGATAAATGTTTAACATGGCATCCACGATCCATGTCCACAACGACCGCGCCTCCCAGTGCGAGCTCCATGCGTACCTATTGACCTGCAAGGCATGTAACAACGAGTCAACAACAAAGTTGAGCGAGTTCACAGTTGGTTGTTTAGTTATAGTATTCGTTTCGTAAACCGTATGTTTGTTTAGTAAACTATGTATCGTATTTATTTGTATCGCGGCCTTCCAGGCATGTTTGCGAAGATTTGTGGGGGTTTCCCATGTATTCTAGACTAGTTGTATTTGTATCGCGGCCCTCCAGGCATGTTTGCGAAGTTTAGTATTCGTATCGCGGCCATTCCAGGCATGTGTGCGTAGATTAGTATTCGTATCGCGGCCATTCCAGGCATGTTTGCGAAGATTAGTGGGGGCTTCCCATGTGTTACCAGTCTAGCTGTATCTATAAGTGACCTTCTCCTAACGAGGTCAGTGGTACGTATTCCAGTAACGATGAAGGTACAAGTAATCATTTAACCCCATTCCCAACCCCGGGAATCCCATGCCTTGGTAAGAGCGTGAACTCACATTGGTTTGCTCGGTATGCTAACTATGTGCTCACAAGTAATCAATCAAGTCCTATAGTATGCACGTATACTCAGTCAGTTCAACTTCGTAAAGTTTCACGTACATGTCCATCATAGTTTGTACTAACATGGTTATTCAATAACACACTTGAGAGAGTTAACAGTCATAACGAAGTTAACATGCCAGAACACTTAACGAAATCATATGTGTCAAAATCACAGGCTCGGCGAAATCACATTTGACGAAAACCCAAGGGTTTTCGTCGGACATAAGGCTTGACGAAAACACTGGGTGTTTTCGTCCGGTTGCTGTGTTTTCGCCTGGTTGTTGTGTTTTCATCAGTTTCAATAATCAATCATCATCATCACAGCAGTTACACAATACAGTAACCCTACACATCCCTTACAGTTACATGATTGATCATCAACAAAAAAACCTTTTATCAACATCTTCGATATATATATAAACATACAGGTTACCAATCATTGCGATACCAAGATCATAAATAAATCAACTGATCATCATTATCAGGCACACATGGTCGATCATATTATCCCATATACATGACAGTTCATAGACAATATATATATATATATATATATATATATATATATATATATATATATATATCAATCATCTATTCATACGTTCATAAAGCAATCATAGTTAACACACAATATAATCGATTACATACAACACTCATCGGATCAATGGCCATTTAAACATCAAGACATCATCACCTCATTTAATGCTCAACACATTAGTAACTTTGACTAATTCTGACAAACACACAAGAGCCATCATTTACGTGCACATGGATTGATGGAATCAAGATTGCACATGCACATGGGCCATATTCCTTCGATTTGATTGGACCGATTAACCTACTGATGCATCAATTCCATATGATATTCTTAATTCTCATGCATTAACATATATAACCATAATACAACCACATCATCATACATCTATAATTTGTTAAATCCAGATTACACATAAACGAAATCATCAATCAGTTTCGAATCAATATCCAGGACTACAGTTTCGTGTATAACATCACCACTCATCATTTATACAATCACGTAATCTAATAACTAATCACAAAACTCATTATTCAAATATGATTATGAGTATTACATAGTTAACCGTTAATAACGATGCCAAACAAATCACAATAAT
The DNA here is from genome assembly GCA_030545235.1 of Helianthus tuberosus. NCBI lineage: Eukaryota > Viridiplantae > Streptophyta > Magnoliopsida > Asterales > Asteraceae > Helianthus > Helianthus tuberosus. The sequence goes on from CM060393.1 coordinate 155,499,191, forward strand.
AAATCACAATCCAAGGTCATCAGTGATTAAACACTAACCGATACAAAACGATTAATGGATCCTTCGATATAGAAAGCTTCGAGATCTCAAGACTGCCGTCGCACAGGGATAGGGAGGGATAAAGTGAGAGGTGACTAGGGTTCTCGGATTAAACTTCTTACGTGAAGGTTGGAACTCAAACATATAATAGATTGTCACTGGGTCAAAGCCCATTTCTGTTTTCGTTGGCCCCAAAGTGAACGAAAACACTTAGTTTCATTTGGGGTGTCCATTTTATTGTTCTTAATTACATAACACAATATTAATACAAGGCATGATATTAACAATCTTTAAATATATAAACACACTATGATGCACACCAAATATAAATATAAAAACAACACTTAGTGAACAGTTATTAAATCAAATAGAGATCTTGAAAACTCGGGTTGTCACATTATCCCCAACTTGAAAGAAATTTCGTCCCGAAATTTAGCACGTGGTTACTGAGGAAGCTAGTTGTGTTGTGTAGTTTACTTGTTTTCCTGGGGTGTCACATCATCCCCCCATTGATTTGGAATTTCGTCCCGAAATTCTGTAGTAGCTTCAGCCTCAGTAGTGGTTGCACTGTTTCCGAATAACTGGGGATATTTGAGTTTCATTTGATCTTATCGTTCCCAGGTGAACTCTGGGCCACGACGGGAGTTCCAACGAACTCGAACAAGAGGTATTCTGGTGTGCTTGAGGACCTTAACATCTCGGTCCGTGATTTCAACTGGTACCTCGACGAATCGCAACTGATCGTCGATAGTGGGCTCCTTCAAAGGAACTATGAGGGTCTCATCTGACAGACACTTCTTCAGATTTGACACGTGAAAAACGTTGTGAACTGCACTGAGTTCTGCGGGCAGGTTTAGTTTGTAGGCCACTTTGCCTATTTTCTCTATGATTTCGAACGGTCCGACATAATGCGGATTGAGTTTGCCCCTTTTTCCAAAACGAACCACACCCTTCCAGGGTGAGACTTTGAGTAGAACCCGGTCCCCGACCTGGAATTATAGAGGTTTCCGGCGCTTGTTTGCGTAGGCTTTCTGACGGTCGCGAGCTGCCACCATGCGTTGTCGTATCTGAGCAATCTTTTCTGTAGTATCCACTACGAGTTCTGGATCCGTGATCTGACTGTCACCCACCTCTGCCCAACAAAGAGGTGATCGGCATTTACGCCCGTACAATGCCTCAAACGGAGCGGCTTGAATGCTGGTGTGGTAACTGTTGTTATACGAAAACTCCAGTAACGGGAGACGTTTTTCCCAGCTGTTGCCGAAATCGATTACACATGCACGGAGCATGTCTTCTAGAGTTTGGATGGTGCGTTCAGACTGCCCATCTGTTTGCTGATGGTAAGCGGTGCTCATGTCTAATCGAGAGCCAAAAGATTTGTGCATTGCCTGCCACAGTTCTGAAGTAAATCGTGCATCACGATCAGAGATAATAGAGGTGGGCACCCCGTGCCTCGAAACCACTTCTTTAAGGTAGACATCTGCTAGAGTGGAGAACTTATCCGTTTCCTTGATAGTCAAGAAGTGTGCAGACTTTGTGAGTCGATCCACGATCACCCAAATAGTATCATTTCCACGTTGAGATCTAGGCAGGCCAGTAACAAAATCCATGGAAATTTGCTCCCATTTCCACTGTGGTATTTCTGGTTGGTGGAGTAGGCCTGATGGTTTCTGATATTCCGTTTTGACTCTCGCACAAGTCAAACATTTGCTAACGTAAGTTGCTATGTGAGCTTTCATGCTAGGCCACCAATACGTAGTTTTGAGATCGTGGTACATCTTATCCGAACCAGGATGTACTGAGTAGCGAGACTTATGAGCTTCATCCATTACCAGCTCGTGTAAGTTGCCGTAGAGTGGGACCCAGATGCATCCCGTTACATAGTAGGCGTCGTCTGCCTTTTGTTCAAACCGTTGCCTTGAGCCACGTTGAGCTTCAGCCCTAACGTTTTCTGGTTTCAATGCTTCTATCTGAGCATCTCATATCTGTGTAGGAAGGCTAAACTGGATGGTAAGTTGTAATGCTCGCACGTGTTTGAGTGTAGTATCTTTTCGACGGAGGGCGTCGGCCACAACATTTGCTTTGCCCGGATGGTACTTGATGGCACATTCGTAATCATTCAGTAGCTCGACCCATCGACGTTGTCGCATGTTCAACTATTTCTGCTTGAAGATATGCTCGAGACTCCTATGATCGGTGTAAATGGTGCACTTGGTACCGTACAGGTAATGTCTCCATATCTTGAGCGCGAAAACAACAGCTCCCAGCTCTAAATCGTGTGTAGTGTAATTCCTTTCATGAACTTTAAGTTGACGTTACGCATATGTAATAACATAGTCACGTTGCATCAACACACATCCAAGACCCTGAATGGATGCGTCGCAATAGACCACAAAATCGTCTGTGCTCTCTGGCAATGAAAGAATAGGCGCGATAAAAAGTCTATCCTTTAAGTGCTGGAATGCTGATTCCTATGTATTACTCCAACGATAGGTGACGCTGTTCTGCGTTAGTAAAGTGAGAGGTTGCGCAATCTTTGGAAAAATCCTTGATGAACCTCCTATAGTAACCTGCCAAACCCAAAAATTGGCGAATTTCCGTTTGGTGTGCGAGGTGCAGGCCAGTACTTAATCGAGTCTACCTTAGATGGATCAACATGAATCCCTTCCTTGTTTACCACGTGGCCTAGAAAGTGGACTTCGCGAAGCCAGAAGTCACATTTCGAGAACTTTGCATAGAGTTGCTCTGTACGTAGAAGTTCCAAGATAAGTCGCAAATGCTGCTCGTGTTCCTCCTGACTCTTGGAGTAGATCAAAATGTCGTCGATGAATACAATCACAAACTTATCCAAGTAAGGCTTGCACACTCTGTTCATAAGATCCATGAAGACTGCAGGCGCGTTTGTTAACCCGAATGGCATGACCAGAAACTCGTAATGGCCGTAGCGTGTTCTGAATGCTGTTTTGGAGACGTCCTCATCCCGGACTCTCAGTTGATGGTAACCTGACCTCAGGTCAATTTTTGAATAATAGCTCGACCCTTGCAGCTGGTCGAACAAGTCGTCAATGCGTGGAAGAGGATAGCGATTCTTTACGGTCACCTTGTTTAGTTCACGGTAATCTATGCACATACGGAAGGTACCGTCTTTCTTCTTCACAAACAGCACGGGAGCTCCCCAGGGCGAATAGCTAGGATGAATGAAACCCTTTTCCAAGAGTTCTTGCAATTGTTTAGACAGTTCTTCCAGTTCATTTGGAGCTAATCGATAAGGTGCTCGAGCTATGGGTGTTGCTCCAGGAGCTAGCTCGATTTGGAATTCGACCTGGCGATGAGGCGGTAGCCCAGGCAAATCTTCAGGAAACACTTGAGGAAAGTCGCGTACAACTGGAATATCCTCAATCTTCTTCACTTTCGTTAATGTGTCAGTAACAAGTGCTAAGATAGCGGTGTGACCCTTTCGCAAACATTTATGGGCCTTAAGAAAGGAGATGATGCCCACAACAGGACCACTCTTGTCGCCTTGAATTTCGAGAGGTTCTTTGCCAGATCGGGGAATACGAACAATCTTCTCTTTGCATAGGATTTCTGCTTACTGTTGGGATAACCAATCCATCCCGATGACGATGTCGAAACTACCCAGAACTATAGGAATGAGATTGATGGAGAATGTCTGACCAGCTAAGACGAGGTTACAACCCTTGACTATGTGACCACTGTGGTGTCTGTTGCATCTATTGCACTTTGGGTGATTCCCTCGATATCCACCCTGCCCTTGACCACCAGAAGATTGCTGACCAGGACTCTAGTAGTCGACGATCTTTCGCTGCTATGCCTGGGACTGAACCGCAGTCGAACCCTTGCTAGAGGTTCCATCCCACTTTCGTTTTTTGTCACTAGGAGTAGCAGAAGTAGTAGTAGTGGTAGTAGCACCGATACGCTTAGGCAGCCTGTTCTGTTGCACTGCCTGATCTGTGAGACGATGAGCAAGACGAGTAACATCCTGGATAGTAGCAAGGTTAGAAGAAGTCACATGACTTTGAATCTCTGGTACTAAGCCTTTGAGGTACGGCCCAATGCGCTTGATGGGAGGATCCACCATAGTTGGACACAACACTGCCAGTTCGTTGGATCGTTTCATGTACGCTTCTATCTCTGACCTCGTCATCTTCATGTTAAAGAACTCCACTTCCAGCTTGTGGATGTCATCACGACTACAGTATTCACGTTTGATCAGTTCCTTGAAATCATTCCATGGGGTGGCATTAGCAACCGCCAGCCCCAGCATCTGAACTTGCGCGTTCCACCAAGTTAGCGCAGTGCCTTCGAGATTACCAGTGGCATATTTCACCCTACGAGCCTCGGGGCATTCACACATTTCGAAGACCGATTCGAGCTTCTCGAATCCAGTGGAGGAGTCCAACGGCCCCTTCAGTGCCACTGAAAGTAGTAGGACGACAGTCCATAAAAGTCTTGAATGTGCATACAGGTGGCTGAGCGTTCTGACCTTGTTGCGCGAGGAAGAAAAGACTGGGTTAAGCGCGAGAGTTGGTTCATGAGAGTAGGATCTAACATCCTAGGATAGGTTCGGAATAGCAGGTTATACCTCCTGCCTGAGCGGCTGCGAGTGCTGCCGTAACTTGTTCGTTGATAAGAGCCGTCAGCTGGGCTTGAGTTAGGTTCACACGTACACTCATAATCTTCACATCGAAAGAAATATGAGTGAGAAAGGTTCGCGAAAGTGCGATGACAGAAGAGAGTAAGCACACATGTGTTTTCAATCAATAGTTGCTACGTTTATCTGAGCATACCACGAGTAAAGTTCTATGTAACTAGCAAGTAGGCAATATAAACATAAACCATATCACCTAGAATGTTGAGTCTTGCACGTGGAGCGAAGCGTCGTTGTGGATCGTTGAGCACTGTACAGCTTATAGTCTGGTTTTAACAAAAAACTTTTTCCCTTATTAAAACCAAGTTCACTATAACCAATGGCTCTGATACCAATCTGTCACACCCCCAAAATCCACACGCGGAGTATCACCGCATGGAGGCGCGACTGACCAGGATCAAGCCACCAATCATATTGAACATATCATAATAGTAATTGTAACACCCAACCTCAATACAACTGGTGTTCAAATCAAAACATAGTTTAAGTAGTAAGCGGAAGCATAATGTTTAAAACCCAAGTATAAGTTCAAAAGTATGATAAATGTTTAACATGGCATCCACGATCCATGTCCACAACGACCGCGCCTCCCAGTGCGAGCTCCATGTGTACCTATTGACCTGCAAGGCATGTAACAACGAGAAAACAACAAAGTTGAGCGAGTTCACAGTTGGTTGTTTAGTTATAGTATTCGTTTCGTAAACCGTATGTTTGTTTAGTAAACTATGTATCGTATTTATTTGTATCGCGGCCTTCCAGGCATGTTTGCGAAGATTTGTGGGGGTTTCCCATGTATTCTAGACTAGTTGTATTTGTATCGCGGCCCTCCAGGCATGTTTGCGAAGTTTAGTATTCGTATCGCGGCCATTCCAGGCATGTGTGCGAAGATTAGTATTCGTATCGCGGCCATTCCAGGCATGTTTGCGAAGATTAGTGGGGGCTTCCCATGTGTTACCAGTCTAGCTGTATCTATAAGTGACCTTCTCCTAACGAGGTCAGTGGTACGTATTCCAGTAACGATGAAGGTACAAGTAATCATTTAACCCCATTCCCAACCCCGGGAATCCCATGCCTTGGTAAGAGCGTGAACTCACATTGGTTTGCTCGGTATGCTAACTATGTGCTCACAAGTAATCAATCAAGTCCTATAGTATGCACGTATACTCAGTCAGTTCAAGTTCGTAAAGTTTCACGTACATGTCCATCACAGTTTGTACTAACATGGTTATTCAATAACACACTTGAGAGAGTTAACAGTCATAACGAAGTTAACATGCCAGAACACTTAACGAAATCATATGTGTCAAAATCACAGGCTCGGCGAAATCACATTTGACGAAAACCCAAGGGTTTTCGTCGGACATAAGGCTTGACGAAAACACTGGGTGTTTTCGTCCGGTTGCTGTGTTTTCGCCTGGTTGTTGTGTTTTCATCAATTTCAATAATCAATCATCATCATCACAGCAGTTACACAATACAGTAACCCTACACATCCCTTACAGTTACATGATCGATCATCAACAAAAAAACCTTTTATCAACATCTTCGATATATATATAAACATACAGGTTACCAGTCATTGCGATACCAAGATCATAAATAAATCAACTGATCATCATTATCAGGCACACATGGTCGATCATATTATCCCATATACATGACAGTTCATAGACAATATATATATATATATATATATATATATATATATATATATATATATATATCAATCATCTATTCATACGTTCATAAAGCAATCATACTTAACACACAATATAATCAATTACATACAACACTCATCGGATCAATGGCCATATAAACATCAAGATATCATCACCTCATTTAATGCTCAACACATTAGTAACTTTGACTAATTCCGACAAACACACATGAGCCATCATTTACGTGCACATGGATTGATGGAATCAAGATTGCACATGCACATGGGCCGTATTCCTTCGATTTGATTGGACCGATTAACCTACTGATGCATCAATTCCATATGATATTCTTAAATCTCATGCATTAACATATATAACCATAATACAACCACATCATCATACATCTATAATTTGTTAAATCCAGATTACACATAAACGAAATCATCAATCAGTTTCGAATCAATATCCAGGACTACAGTTTCGTGTATAACATCACCACTCATCATTTATACAATCACGTAATCTAATAACTAATCACAAAACTCATTATTCAAATATGATTATGAGTGTTACATAGTTAACCGTTAATAACGATGCCAAACAAATCACAATAATAAATCACAATCCAAGGTCATCAGTGATTAAACACTAACCGATACAAAACGATTAATGAATCCTTCGATATAGAAAGCTTTGAGATCTCAAGACTGCCGTCGCACAGGGATAGGGAGGGATAAAGTGAGAGGTGACTAGGGTTCTCGGATTAAACTTCTTACGTGAAGATTGGAACTCAAACATATAATAGATTGTCACTGGGCCAAAGCCCATTTCTGTTTTCGTTGGCCCCAAAGTGAACGAAAACACTTAGTTTCATTTGGGGTGTCCATTTTATTGTTCTTAACTACATAACACAATATTAATACAAGGCATGATATTAACAATCTTTAAATATATAAACACACTATGATGCACACCAAATATAAATATAAAAACAACACTTAGTGAACAATTATTAAATCAAATAGAGATCTTGAAAACTCGGGTTGTCACAGTTACCACTTTCTGGCGTGAGAATCAGTAATTTGCTTGAGAGCAAAGTGTGTGATGGTAGTAAGAGTGAGAGAGTTTGATAAGCGATACCTCAAACCTGGTCCGGGATGGGTATTTATAGCCGAGGAGTGAAGGAGGGTAATTGAGTGGCTAGACTGACAATGTGCAGCCCTTTGCAGGTGTGTCAGGCTTGTCGGTCACGGAGGTGATGCCACGTCCCACTGTGGTTGTCAGTCTGTATGCCAGTGTCGGTTACGCAAGGGCTGACAGATGGCCGTCATAAGTACCACTTGCTGTCTTGGCCGCTTTAGTCAAGGTGTCAGTCCCACTTGCGTCGTCAATAGGATGCGGTGCTAGGCCGCATCGCTATCTGTGGTAACTGTGGTTGTTTTCGCATTCCTTTGCTTGACGAAGATGTTTATGGGATGTGGTGCCGAGCCGCATCGACATATACGTGCGGTACCAAGCCGCATCGCTATGTTTAACATCCGTTTTCGTACACTAGGTAAGTCTTCCCATCACTTGACCGATTAGATTTGGTATACGTGTTCGCGCGTGCCTGCATGAACGCGGATAAGTTCTTGCTAGTGGGAGTATTTGATAAGGGTGATGGTCACTCGCGACTGCTCAGGTGCGAGATCTGGGACCATACCCCTTCAAGTCCCCCCAGTCCAGTGTTGTTTCCTCATGCAAGTTGCAGGTGGGAGGAATACTGGACTATTAGGTCGAGTGAGTACTTTTGAAACCGGTTTGGAGAAGCTTCTAGGCTTGGCCGAAGGATCCTGCTTCAAGTAAATCAAGCTGAAGATCCGGTAGAGTCGTGTGACGTCTCTTTCGGACCTGTGTGTGTGTGTTCCGTCTGATGCGGAATTCTCAGCCAATGACTTTGATCTGGTAGTGTGGTCTACCTTTTTCTGATGTCATCAAACCTGATCGCCACTTGTTGGTGTGCCGATCCAACCTTTGAGATGGTGACAGAAGATGAGTATGGACTCGTCGGTATCCGCAACTCTAGGTGTAACCTTTGCGGTTGCGGATGCAATGTGTTAAGTGCCTTGCTGGCGCTTTATGTTTATGAACTAGACATGAAGCGATGATCCCTATCATGTGGGGTATTCGTGTTCTTCCAGTTTAGCTCTCAAATAACCACACGTCCTTTGCGGTTACTAGGGATGGCAATGGGTCGGGTTTGGGACGGGTTTAGGTAATCCCAACCCCAAACCCGATTAGATAAGCTTGTCCCAAACCCGTCCCAAAACCCATCGGGTTTCTAGTGGGTAAATACCCATCGGGTATCGGGTATACCCGCGGGTTTCGGGTAGCCCATTAATTTTAAAAAGTTTACCCGTTGGGTATACCCGACCCAAAACCCATCGGGTAACTACTAATCAGTTACATTTAGTATTATCACTAAAGAAATATATCAAATAACTATAATGTATACGGGATAAAATACCTATGTGTATAGAAAAAAATGATGTATTATATATTTACATATTTAAAAATACAAAGGAAATTATATCCGGTATACAATCGGGTAAACGGGTTTACTTTATCGGGTAATTGGGTCGGGTAAACGGGTATATCACCAAATCCCAAACCCATCCCAAACCCGTGAAAAAAATAAAAACCCATCCCAAACCCGATTAACCAACCCCAAACCCGTCCCAGATGTGTCGGGTTTCGGGTTTACCCATCGGGTTCGGGTTCGATTGCCATCCCTAGCGGTTACCTCGTTTCTGAACGTTGTTGGCCATGTTTGGTCGAACAATGTGGATAGTTTAATTGAACTATGGGTAAATAAACATGGTCATAGGGAGGTTAGTGCCCACCATTGTTTATTCTATGTGGCCTGTTGGTAGGTAAACAAAGTCATAAGCAGACTTGTTACCACCATTGCTTGGCTTATTGCGCAATGAGATCACCACGGGTAGTTAGGAATCTGGGTGAAACTTGTCCGCATTCGTTCTCTAGCCACTTTCCTTCACCGGAAGTTAGGAAACAGTTTTCCTTGAAGTAGCTTTGGTCATCTGTGTGATGACTTAGTCGTGGCTCTTCCGTAGCTACTGTTCACGTAGTTACGTTTGGCCGCAGCGACTCATGAGTGTCTGCGGTTTGTAACAGAAGACTTTCTTTAAAAGAGTATTACTCTTGGATGTAGCTCTTGAAGGTTCAGGAGCCAGGGTTGTTGATGTGCGGTCGCTCATCATGCTTATCATTTCCCTATGGAGAAGCTGTTTGGTTCCCCTCCGTGGTTGTGAACCGGACACGAGGGACTTGAAACTTGAAGAAGCTGTAAGGTATGATGCCTTGGTTGTTCCTGCGGTGCGGTTTTCGCAGTCCAAAGAAAATTGCTGGTTCTGAGTATCTGACACACCTGTGCGGGCTCGTGTGTGTCATCTCCGCATATTCCACGTGTGGTGGTGGAGATATGAAGGTATTGGTTATCCCCCTTTACATAGTTTATATATATATATGTATATATATATATATATATATTGAGGGGTATGTAAAAAATGACATTCGGTATGGGTTATGGTGCGGAATACCAGAGAAACTGCATCCCGCTTGGTTGAAGTTGTCTTCGTTTTTTGCTTATTGTATACGTGGTAGACCGCACGTGTGGGTTGGTGGAAGTTGGTGAGATTCAGCTGACATGTGCTGAAATGAAAGGACGTTTGCACTGCCCTAGGTAATAAATGCACTGTAGCAGGAGTGTAAAAAGTCCTTTCTGTCAGGCGCGTGGGCGGCCTCGCGCGCATGATAGCCGTCATAGAAACCGTTGTTGGACACGTGGCGAAGCATGATGGGCTCCAAATTAGCACGTCTATTCGGTTTCTATGATCGCATTAATTGCGATGAGTATAAAGGGGAAACCGTTTAGGGTTTCCCCTTGCTTTTCGAAATTTCAAAAATTTTCTGGAGAGAGAGAAACATTTTCTTTGTCTTCTCTGATCAAAAGTTTGATTTTTCGGTGAGAGTTTTCTGAGTTACTTGCACTCATCTGTCAGTTTCTTTGTTCAATGGCAGAACCTTCGAATCCCTTGTCTACTATGGTTGAAAATCCTGAACCGTCGTCGCTGGTGGCGGCGGAGGAGGAGGAGGTTGAAGTGAATGCCCCTGGCAAGAACTTGCTAGTTTTGAAATGGACGAAGTCGGGGTTTGAGATGTTTTTAACGAATATTCAATTGCCTCCGGAGTATGGGGCTACGTATCCCCCAGGAAGGTGACACTGCCGGTGACGCTCCGGCGGGGTATGTCACCATGTTTGCAGATTTCTTTAGGGATTGTAATCTCCGGCTTCGTTTGACCGTTTTTGTGGTTGAAGTGTTGGAGTATTACAAACTCAATATTTCCCAACTGAGACCATTGGGAATGATCCGAGTTCGAAACTCTGAGTATACGTTTCGTGCTCTGGGTATAGAGCCTAGCGTCAGAGATTTCCGACGGTTTTACCAGTTGTCTATGTCACTGGGTTTCTTTTCTTTCCGTCAACGAGATCATACCCCCAACTTGATGATCCCCCCGAAGGGTATCACGAAGTGGAAGACGAAGTTCTTCCATGTTAAGGCTGCTGCGATTACTTCCACGTTGCAGTTTAGGAACGTGATGGGGACCATCATAACCGAAAACATTAGTGTCCCCAGAGGGATACGGTGGATTGGTTCTCAAGGTTGCGGATCATTGGTTGGTTTAAGTTGGATAACAGGCAGCTGTGGGTGCTGCAGATTGCTTGGTTGGCTGAGCAGGAATGCAAGGCCTGTGCTGCGGGAAAAGAATGGTGGTAAGTGTCTCTTCCTATTCGCGGTTATTTTGCTTTCCCCTTTTTTGTTAATGATCTTCGAAAATGGGTTGTCAGAGGAGGCTCCTTTGTGGAGGATGTTTTGCCCCAACTTCAAGGGCAGGGTTGAGATATTGACTTGCGGTGCGGGTGAGGAAAGGTGGAACCGCACCATTATTGACAACTTCTGCGTGCCTGATAGAGCCGCTTTGAGTGCGGTGTTGCCGGAAGGCAAAGGTATAGTAATTTATTCTTCCTGCATTGGCTTTAAGCAACTTATCCCTGATGACTGTTTTGTGGTGAAAACACGCAGGGGGTCTTGGTGCTCTGGGAGACCCTGCTGCGGCGGGTGTTCCCAAACAGACTGTGCTGAAGTTTAGTGATAAGCTTCAGCGTAGAAAGAAGAAAACGCATGAGGCGTTTGTTGTTCCTCCTTTGTTGTTCATCGTTTACGTAGATATGGGATTACGTAGTAGTGTCTGACACCCTTGAGGGCTTGGGTGTTCCAGGTGGTTCTGCGGCTGTGGGTGAATCGACAGCGGGTGCTGAGCCCATTGATGTGAAGAAACGGAAAGGAGAAGCCCTTGTTGCTGGTGGGGAAAAAGCTCCTAAGTTGAGAAAAACTCGGGCGACCGCGATCCCGAAGCCAAAACCTGTGGTTACAACTGGTAAGTTGATACAATGTTATACAAGTGTTGTTTTCGCAGTTGTAACTGATAGTTGTGTTGAGTTTTTTTTTCTTTTTTGTGTAGAACTCCGTGAGGAACCGGTCTCCTTTTTTGCCGCCCCTCCTTCGCCCCCAAAAGGCGTGGACATGGAAGTCCAGAAGAAGGGTGAAGAAAGCCCTTCTATTGAAGTGGTTAGTGGCGGTGGTACTCCGCCATCTGTTCATGCGGAGTAGTCTTCTAAGAAGACCGCTGGTGAAACCATTGTTGATACGTTGGATTCTTCCAACAACTTAATTGACCCGCAGGGGGATGGTGGCAATCGGGACGAGAAACCAAAGTCCCCTGAAAAAGCTTCTGGGTCCACTGCTACGGGCACAGGGGTTGAAGATCAACCTTCAATTCAACCTGGGGAGAGTGAATTGGAGTTCTATTACCGTTCTTATGCGGCTGAGCGGGGTTTGGACTAGCACCGCCCCCTTGGAATGTTATGCAGGGGGATGATGTTTCGAATGATCCCTCTACTTGCAGGGAGATCCTGGGGGTTTGGGTACCCCTTTTGAGACTGCTCGGGCCCGCGGCTTACCTCGCCAAAACCGGATAAATCAGCTTTCTTCCATGCTTGTTGGGAGTTCCATAATCGCGAATACGATTATGGAAGACTATAATGTCTTAGCTCGCATAGAAGAGGAAAATATTCGGCTGCGGGTTGAAGATGAGGCGATGGTAAAGGCTGCTCAAGAGGGTGTAGAGCAGTTGAAGAAAGATAAAGCTTCTTTTGAGAAGTTGAAGCAGACCGAGACTTGGGCCGCATTCGCTGGCCTTAAACAGGTTCGTTCTCTTACAAAAATGCTTTCTAATGAGCGCAAGGGTTGGAGGGAAGCTTGTGCTCGAGAGAATGAAAAACTATTCCGTGTTCGCTAGGAGTTAAATAATCTCAAGGCTGCGAACGCTGCTTTGGTGAAGGAAAAGGCCGCTGTTGAAGCGGCTGCAAGAGAGGCGGAGACACGTGGTGTAACCGCGTTGAAGGAAGCGGAGGCGCGTGCTGCCTAGGTGCTTGAAGAGGCGAATGCTGACCGTGCCAAACTAAACAAGGCTATGGAGGAACTCAAGGTATGAACTATGACTATACATGAGTTGTTTCCTTGTTTGGTAAGTGTAAGGGATTGTTTTCTTATACTTGGCTATTCTAATTATGAACAGGCGGAATTGCAAAGCCGAGTAACCATCCTTGAGGAGGTGAGTGCCCGCGCTGCTGAGGCTGAGGCGCGGGCAAGGTGTTGGTCCCGTTGCACAGGATCTGATCGTAAGGAACAAGATGAATCGACTTTGTCTAATGTGCGGAATCCATTAAGACAAATCATAGATAATCAACACAGAATTCAACGATTAAACACGGTCTGTTCTTTCTATTAATCGTTCTGAAAGTACAAAGCTCCGGTAGAAGACAGACACTGATCCGTTTCTCTCAAGCGTCAAAAGTTCTTACTGTGATACCCGAACGGGGTATTTATAGACGTCTCAGGAAAGTGATGCTGTCCGACCGAGTGGTTATCCGCTCGAATGGCTATCCGGTCGGATGGCCATCCGACCGGATGACACTAAACAACCGTCGGACATTAACTTGACAAATCCGTTTCCTGAGCTGTTAACCTAACTGACACACATACTTTACATAATACATTACAAAGGACACAAATATACAAAACATGACTACATGCTGACGGAAGCTACAGACGTATGTACTAACAGACTCCCCCTCGGATGTAGCTGTAGTTCCTTCCAGCATAGTCTTTAATTCCTCCTGTTGCGTCTTCGTTCTCTTGCTTTCTGTGTTCTCAACTCTGCTTTTTCTTCTAACATTCTTTTTCTTTTATGTCTTCCTTCAGTCAACCACCAATTTCTGTAAACAGGATCACCATCACGCTTCCGATCCCATTTAGGAATCTTGTTTTCCTCTGATTCAATTGGCGTTTGATCTGTTGGTGGTAGACTATGGTTTTATCAGTTAAAGCCTTAGCAATCCTGCTTTCTCTCAAGAATTTTGTGACTTCTTCAATCACTGATTTTTCTGTATATTCTTTTTCTAACAGACAATAGATATTATGCGTTTTCTCCCAGTCCTGTAAAAAAAGTGATTTGAGAAAAATCTTGAAATTTCTTGAAATTTTTCTATCTCTGAAAATCTCTTTCTACATAGTACTAGACTCGAATTGCTATCCGACCGAATTGTCATATGACCGGATTACCTTTTGAATGCACAAGATTCCAAGATATAGAAATGTGAAGGACTTTGTTGTCTGGTCGGATGGTCATTCGACTGGATTGTCATTCGACGCATGACAAGGAAAGAGCATATGAATAAGTGCATTTGAAATGAATTGCCACTCGGTCGAATTGCTATCTGACCAAATTGTTCAAATGTTTTTGAAACGAATTGCCACTCGGTCGAATTGCTATCCGACCAAATTGTTCAAATGTTTTTGAAACGAATTGCCACTCGGTCGAATTGCTATCCGACCTGTTTGTACAAATAATTTTGAAAACGAATTGCCACTCGGTCGAATTGCTATCCGACTGAATTGTCATCCAATTCAAACCAATTTTGTCAGATATCAATGGCACAGATTTCAAGATTCAAAAATATGAAACAGATGGTCATTCGGCCGAATTGCTATCCGACCGGATTGTCATCCTCATTCAAGAATAGTTAAAGAACATTCAAGAATCATCAATTTTTTTCTAAGGCAAAACTTCTAATTGATCATAGATCTATGTAGAGAATCTGATTGCGAGCAAAACCCTATGTTCAATGTTGTCTAATTCATCCTAATCAGGGTTTAATTCAGCAACAACTCTACCGACATTCGTATCGTCCAAACATCATATCTACTCAATTTTAACATGTTATGACACAAATTAAACAGGTGAATCTATAGATCTGATCATTGCGAACACAAACCTATGCTTAAATCTCATCAACACTAACTAAAACTACCTAGATCTGACTTAAAGACTCCGTCAGTGACGTCATCGTAAAGAACAGACATCAAACATTAATTTTTAACAGATTTGAGTAAGAAATACATACCTTTGCCATTGTAAAAGTTGTGCTAACCAACGATCCAATGATTTGTGCAAAGAGGTGTGAAGAAAATAAGATCAGAAAATCAAAGTGTGTGAGAGAGAATGAAGACTGTCCGAGCGAGTAACTTTTGACTGACCTTTGACTCTCTATTTATAGTGACACATGAGTCGAATTGCTATCCGACCGGATTGTCATCCGACCGGATTGCTATCCGAGTGATGCACACTTTTGACTTTTTAAAACTTTGACATTTTGACCTTTTGACATTTTCTCAATTTTAACAGTTTTAAGAAATCCACTTAAGTATCTAGGTCCAAGTAAATGACCCTAGGTACTTAATTTGTCGACCAAGTCCAACTTAATGACCTTGGTTGACCCGATACAAAGCATACTGACATTTTCTTTATTTTTGTTCAGCTATTTTTCTGAAAATTACAAGTTTCAACTTAATGAACTTGTTATGACATTTCATTTTCATGATTAGCATGATTAGCTCCAAACTCATCTTCCAGCTCAGTAACTTCCTGCATCTGCTTCTGTTCAAATCTAAAGATCAGCTTTCCACTTTGGTTTGTCGGAAAATAAAGCAGAAATGTAAAATCTTTTTGGATTTTTAATAAAGCTTCTAAACTAGAAATGAAATACAGAAATAAAATGTAGTAAATGTAACCTATTTACAGACATATTTTTGGTGAGCGTGTTAGGGAATCATATCAGCTACCGACAAGTTACAAGTACCGTTAAGCTTGATTTCATACACAGTATTAAACAATTTGCTTAGATTGTCGATATACTGATCCATTTAAATTTTCACACAAATTTCAATCTGTCCAGGATACGAATTAGATGAATTAGAGACTTAAACTTATACGTGTGTCCCACCTCTTGAATATACTCCCGTATCCAGATCCCAATATTCAGTCTTACAGGTGAGTATACCACAGATGATATCTGTAAGGGGAATAAACTATGTAATAGTACGAAACCGTGAGAGCTCAGATCAGAACTACCGTTCAGCAGAGAGATCACGAATCGACTTGGGTGTGTCCCCTTTAGAGGATCTTATTTACAACAGCATTTGATTAGCAATTTTATTGTCTTATCATTTATGCTGAGGGCGGCGCTATATTACAAGCATGCGGTAAAGTATTCTCTGAGGACTAGGCCATTGCTTCCGCAAAATCAGAAGTCCCGGGATAATACCCCAGATATCACTGAGTATAAAGACCTAATATCTCAGAAAGAGGGATCTTTCAAACAAGATTTCAGGGGTTACCTATATATCCAAGTGATGTTCCCCACGAAATAAGCAAGTAAAAATTTAGGTTTATATCCCGAACAAACCTACTAAATGTGTAAAAACCTATTGGCACATCATCAGCAAGACTGTTTAACGCATTTAAACTTTCCATTTCTTTAGCATACCGTAACTGTCTAGCTGATGTACTATCATTTTCCCTTTTTACACAAGCTCTTTTTGAATTTTATCATGTTTTTGGGTTTTAGAATTTTTTATTGTTTTTGTATTTTTTGAAATTATAACCTAACTTATTATCTCCCCCTAAAGACCAAAACAAGTAAAAATTCGACAAACCATTACAGATTGCTTTTCAACGTCATCTACAGTGGTACCTTCATCGACGCCAACGATTTCCTCCGCATCCGATAGTAACTTCATACCATTAAGTTTCAAAAGATATTGAAAACGTGTTTTGTCAAATGCTTTGGTATGCAAGTCAGCTTTTTGTTCATCGGTGTGGATTTTTTCTATTCGTATCAACTTCTTCTCAAAACAGTCTCGAATGAAGTGATGACGAATTTCAATGTGTTTCGTTTTAGCGTGATGAACAGGATTTTTTGTTATATTTATAGCTGCCTCATTATCAACAAAGATAGGGGAGTTAAGAAATTGCAAACCATAGTCTCGCATCTATTGCTGAATCCACAAGATCTGAGAGCAGTAGCTGCTAGCAGATACATATTCGGCTTCACATGTGGATAAAGCGACAGAGGTCTGCTTCTTTCATTGCCAGGTGACCAATCGTGGTACGAAAAACTGGCACCCCGCTGTTGTTGATTTAGCATTAACTTTGCAGCAACCGAAATCAGAATCAGAATATCCTTCAAGCGTGAAATCGCCTACTTTTGGATACCACAACCCCAGTGATGGAGTTCCTTTCAGGTAGCGTAGAATCCTTTTCACAATTACCATATGCGAGGCTCTAGGATTTGACTGAAACCGAGCTGCGAGGCAAGTTGGATACATAATATCCGGTCTTGATGCCGTCAAATACATTAACGAACCGATCATGGAGCGATACAGCGTTTCATCTACCTTTTCTCAGGTGAGATCAGGGTTTATTCCATGGTTTGTCGCTAATGGGGTGGACATTGGTGACATTCCTGACATCCCGAATTTCTCCAGAATATCATGAACGTACTTTGTTTGATGTATGAACGTTCCCTCGGGTAGTTGATCAACCTGAAGCCCCAAGAAGAACTTCATCTCACCCATTGATGACATTTCAAACTTCTGCTTCATAACCTTTTCAAAATCTTTGCAGAGTTGTCCATTTGTAGACCCGAAAATTATGTCATCCACGTAAATTTGGACTATCAGAAGATGCCCGTCGACTTCTTTTGTGAATAGAGTGGCGTCTATCTTTCCTCGGATGAAGTTGTTGGCTAACAGATGTTGAGACAAGGTCTCATACCAGGCTCTCGGGGCCTGATGTAAGCCGTATAACGCCTTATCCAAGAGATAAACTTTATCTTTGTGAATTGGGTCGGTGAAGCCCGGTGGCTGTCCGACATAAACCTCCTTTTTCACCTTGCCATAGAGAAACGCCGACTTCACATCTAGCTGAAAAACTTTAAATCCTTTCCTTGATGCAAATGCTAGGAAGATTCTGATCGCTTCAAGTCTTGCAACAGGGGCGTATACTTCTGTGAAATCTATTCCCTCCTGCTGACTGAAACCTTGGACAACAAGTCGAGCTTTGTTGCGAATAATTACTCCTCGGTCATCCCGCTTACATTTAAACACCCATTTGGTGTTTGACCTTCCTGTGACCATCAGGCAAATCCACTAACTTCCACACTCCTAACTTCTCGAATTGGCTCAGTTCCTCCTGCATTGCATTGACCCAAGAATCTTCAGTAAGCGCCTCTTTATAAGTCATTGGTTCAATCTGCGAGATAAAACAACTTAGTGAAAAATCAGTTTGTAATGGAGCAACTTTTGAATAAAAACATGTAAGCCCTTGATCAAGTTGTCTTCGAGTGCGGACGCCTGACTACAGTTCTCCGATTATCAATTCCTCTGGATGATATGAGAGAGTTCTTGGCATCACTTCGCCTGAAACATCTACCTCGCCTTCCAAATTTGTGACATTTTGATTTGCATCTTGTTCATTGACTGGAATTGTTTGATCTGAAAACTAAATTTACTCCCCCTCAAAATCTGAATCATCACGATCAAATATTGGTCTGGTCTCAGATTCTTGATTATCATTCTCTACTGTCTGATTATCCTGAGCAACTTCCTTTAGTTGAATATTGTCATGTTCTCCAGTATTGCTTGGTCCTGCTTCATCATCATTTGAAGCTTGTTGTTTGCGATAAGTTTCTGCTGGGAATCTTTCATCTGATTCTTCATACTCTCTCAGAATATCCAACTCGTCAAAGAACTCTGGTTCTTCCTCCATGTTGAAGGAATCCCACAAAGTATCATAATTGAAACGCCATGAGTCGCCGGGATTCTGCGGTGGCATTGTATGGCCCTGACATTCAACATTGTATGCTTCAATGATCCGCTTTAAACTTGGAACAAAGACTTGTTTTTGTGGACTAGAATAACCCACAAATATTCCTTCAATGCTCTTTGGACCAAACTTCCCAAAAGGCTCTAAAACTTTGCAGGGAGACCCAAACGGTTCCAGATACTTCAGGTTAGGTTTGCGGAGATTTATCAGTTCAAAACACGTCTTGTTGAATTTCTTTTCTGTGAGAACCCGGTTGAGAGTATAACAAGCGGCTGACACAGCTTCTGCCCAAAAGTTGATTGGTAACTTTGAATCAGCAAGCATTGTTCTGGCCGTTTCGATTAGTGTCCTGTTCTTTCGTTCTGCTACTCCATTTTGTTGTGGAGTATAAGGAGCACTAAATTCATGTAATATTCCTTTCTCATCACAAAATTCTTCCATTCGGTTGTTCTTAAACTCTGTACCGTTGTCACTTCTGATTCTTCTGATACGAGCTTGGTACAAATTTTCAACTTTTCTGAACAACGCCATCAAACTTTCAAAAGTCTCATCTTTAGACTTCAAGAATGATACCCACGGAAATCTGGAATAATCATCAGTAACCACAAGACAGTAAAGTTCTCCTGTAATACTTTTGACATTCACAGGACCAAACAAATCCATATGAAGTCTCTCTAATGGTCTGGAAACTGAATTGACTTTCTTTTGAGGATGTGATTTCTTCTTCTGCTTGCCTTTAATGCAACTAATGCACTCCCCTTCCAGATGAAAACCTTTAATGTGAACACCCATAACTAAATCATTATGCACCAGGTGATTCATTTTTCGTAGGTGAATGTGGCCCATCTTGCGATGCCGCAACTGCGATTCTTTCTCCGTTGCTCTAGACACAAAACAATGAGCCTGACCCGTGGTTGTAGTAGCTACACTCATGTCCAACACATACAAATCATTGACTCTTGGTGCCCTCATGATAATCCATTCTTCAGGGATAACAAATCCTGGCTTCAAAATCAAACATTCTTTGTCTGTGAAGTGAGTGGTATACATCCTGTCACAAATCTGTGAGATACTCAGCAGATTCTTTTCCAGCTCAGCAATGTAGTTAACTCTTTCAAACGTGACAATCCCATTAGATAACGTTCCTTCACCAACAATTCTACCACCTTGGTTTCCAGCGAAACCCACATAGCCTCCATTAAAATTTCTAACATCGTACAACAGGGCTGTTTTCCCCGTCATGTGCCGAGAAGCTCCACTATCCATAATCCATTGTGAAACGAATCTTGGAAGCTCCTGCACATTTTAAAAACATTTAATGAGATTTTGATGCCACCCAAGCCTCTTTTGACTCGGGTAGCTTGACTTTAATGTGAGTTTTAGCAGTGTAAAGTGGCGGAAAATTTTTATCATTCATCTTTAAGCTCTCCTCAGATCCAACCTCAACCTTTTTGAGTAAAGAGAAATCATTTTTCGAAGGTTGACTAGATGATTGGTCTTTCTTTACCACATACTTCTTTTCAGAAGTCGATTTTTGTTTTTCTTGTTTCTCATATAAATCCAAAGGTACATACATCTTTCTGGTTGAAGATGATGGTTTTTCAGTCTCAAACACCTTTGGTTTTGGAGAATTTGCTTTCTTGTCAACAATTTTTGGCTTCCATGTTTGTTGAGATGATGCAACCCATTTGTAAAATTTGACATTTTTAGTTACCAAATTCTTAACAGGTTCAGTTTTGATCTTGGTGTTATCATTTTTCAAAACCTTTTTCTCAACAACCAATGGAGCTTTTGCCTTCACAACATCTTTCTTGCTTGAATTCATCACAACTTCAGTCTTAGGCTTCAAGTTGGTACACTTTCGTGCAATATGTCCAACTTGATTGCATTTGAAGCATGTTCGGGTGTCTACTACCCGACTAGTGCCTTCAGACTGAGGCTGTGAGGCCTTCTTTTCAAAGAACTGTTTGTTTGAGTTTGAAAAAAAATCTCAGATTCCTCATCAGAAAGTGAACTTGAACTGTTCACAAACACCTTTTTCTCAATAAACCTCTTGTTCTGAACATTCTTTTTCTGATAATTCTTACTACCCTGATATCCACCCGACCATTTGTTTTGGTTGTTGTTAGAAAAACGTGGTGGAATGACAGGTTTTTTATAGTAAACTTTATCTTTCTCAAAATTTAATTGCCTCTTTGTCTGGTTCAAACCTTCTACTCCAGGCAAATCAATTTCAACCAATTTGAAAACATTTTTCAATTTGTTCACATTAACATTCTCCAAAGGAAACTCAAAATCTGAATACAACTTATCAGAACCAGCCATCTTGTACATCACAAGACCCGGTTCATCACCTAAGTTTTTTTTAGATTTTGGTTTCGGAATATAGTTTTTCAGAAAACACTCTTCATCCTCAGCTGAATCACTATCCAAAACACTTTCAGCCATGCCTTTAACAATCTCAGTTTGAACACTATCATCAGATGATGATGAAGAAAATGTCACATCAATTGATTCTGGAAGTTTTATCTCATTTGTTTCAACTTCATCATTAACCAACCCTGATTGTTTCTTTGAAAAATTGTTTAGAACTGGTGGAGGAACTTGATGAAATCCGACCCCAATTCCATCACAGTATACATCTTCGCCTGCTTTGTTTTTCCCAATGGGTTTGGGAACAATGTGTTGCAAAACAAAGCTTGCAGAGTTGTAACTGTTCAGTTTCAAATTAATACGCTCATTCTCAATCTTAGCTTCTTCAAACTGAAGTTTCAATTTAGCAATCTCATCCAATTGTTTGTTGATTAATTCTTCTTTAACCCTCAAAACACCTTGCAAGTGACAATTTTCTTTGTATGTTTTACCGTTTCTATCATCAGAATCTTTTACTGTGCGTTTTAGCTTCTCAAAACTTTCAGAAATTTGACGATTTTCAAGAATTAGTTTTTCATTTTCTTTCCTAACTCTTTCTATGTCAATTTTATCAGTTTTGATTTTTTCAGTTAATTCTTTTAATCTGTCATTCGAAGCTTTCAACATTTTATCACAGTTAAGGATCTGATCCTCAACACTTCGGACTCTAGCAGTCAGATCATCAACTTTCTTACCATTGAGATAAGTGATTGTACTACAAACTTTGCATTCTTTCATGAAATTTTTGCAGTCAATGTCACCATTTAATTTCTTACCTGACGTACTCGTAGACGCATTTGAACTGACCAGGCTTTTGGACTCAGATACGGATTTAGAGTCTACCTCAAGTTCCTTAGCAGCCAGCACTTTATCAGCCATCTTTCCCAAGTTTTCAGCTGTCAACTCCTGTGAAGTATCAATGATCCCATCATCAATCTTCTTTGACTTTTCTTCTTTTTCTTTTTCTTTCTCTTCTTCACTTCCCCACCATTTTCTTTGCCATCCCTCTTCTTCTTCAGCAATTTGTTGAATTATGGTTTCAAGATCGAGGGTCTTATAGTCAATAGCAATGTTTCCCATGGGGTCAAGATAGCATTCTCTGTCTGGATCCCATCTCTTTGCCCTTTTTGCTTCAGTGTATATATTAGATATTCTGATCATTCTATTTTGAGCAATCATCTTTCTGTTGACATACTTTTCTTCTTCATTTCTGTTGTCTTTAAAAGGAACAGGTTCAACAGACTTTGCCATAAAAGCATATCCAACTGCATCTTCCTCTGGTAACAACTCGCTCCAGTCAAAACCTTCATCGTCATGAATCACAGCGTGAGCTCTGGATTTTTCTTTATTATCCTCAAGTTGTTTCATTCTTGGCGGTTCTGATTTATTCTGATGATAGATCGCTCTCTTGTAGTAATCTTCTTTGAACGGATTTTCAGAATCATCAGCATAAGCATTCCGGCACTCTCTTTTAAAATGACCTTTCTGTTTACATTTAAAACAGGTCACTTTTGTTTTGTCAAAGCCTAACTTGGTAGATGGTCTACCAATAGACTTTCTTCCTGTAATTTCTATAAAACGCTGTGCCCTTCTCACTGCACTGGCCATACACCACCTTATGTCGATCAATAACATCTCCTCAGGATCTATTTGATCGTAATCTTCCTTTGTTAGGTTGGTGTTGCCAATCTTGCCTGCCACGAGGCTCTCATACGACTCTAGCACAGAGGCTAAGAAAACCATCTGTTGCTTTGCAGATTCCTCGCTGAAGTTTTGAGCGTTCTTTAAATCCACAGCGATATTGCATTGAAATAAGTTCTTTGCAGCTGATTGGTTTGAAGTAGACGAAGAGCCACTGTGAAATCCACTGCTTTCACTCTCTTTGCTTGTTTCTTTGCTTGATGTGTTGGAATTTTCAGCAGAAAAGGCTGTCTTGGGAGATGTATTCTTTGGAATCATGCTTTTTAGATAATACAATTCCAAATTTTGCTGATATGACAAGTGATTGACTTTGTATGTTTTCTTTATCTCCAGCTCGTGACTCTCTAGTCTCTCGATAAGCCGATCCACTGTCATCTCTTCAGTCTTGATAGTATTCTTCAGTATTAACGCGTAGTATTGCCAATCCATCTCATCTGGCAACGAATCAAACAATTTGTCGACTAACTCTTCTTGAGAATAGGTAATTCCATGTCTCGCCAACTCTAACTTCAAGTGCCCAAACCTCTCAATCATCTTACAAACTGATTCATTTTTTAAACAACCAAATAAATCAAACTCTTTTCTCAGTAGTTTCTTTTTGTTTTTCACTATTTCTGTATTTCCCAAGCATTTTACTTCTAACTTTTTCCACAGATCTTTAGCATTGGTATACTCGATCAAAGATATTATATCTTCTCGAACAGATTGAAACAGTAATGCGATGCATTTTTGCTCGGCAACAAAAACTTCTATTTCTTCGGTTGATGTCAAATTTTCACCATTTTTCCCTCCATCACTGTATCCATTCTTTAGACTTTTCCAGCTGGTATACGCAAATGCCTTTAGCCATTCTTCAAATTTCTTGGCCCACCGACTGTATTCTTCGATTGCCATCAACTTTGGGGGTTTGTTATATGTTCCGTATGCACTTTCCACGCCTAACGCATCCGTCAAAGTTTTCTTTGCATTTGACGTGTTCTCATTGGTGTTGCTAGAAGTACCATCATCTCCAGAGTTTCCAGCAAAGGCATACATATCACTGAAAGGATTCATGAATTCGTCCATCTTTCAAGTACCTGAAAAAGTCAACAAACACTTAGAAAATTTTTGCAAATTTCAAAAATTTCAAAATAAAACTTCTGAATCGGATGGTGATCCGAACGAGTCACTATCCGAACGAGTGACACAGACTATCCGACCGGATGGTGATCTGCTCGGATGGTGATCTGTTCGAGTGACAAGCTTGACTTTGAAAGTTGACTTTTCAACCTTTCACCGCTCGGATGGTGATCCGACCGGATGACAGGTTAGAAGTGTAAATGATATAAAGAACTTTTCAAATCCTATCCAATCGGATTGCTATCCGGTCGGGTGAGATGATGACGTAAGCTGAAGTTCTTGATTAAACTGAATCACACCACTTGGATAGTAATCCGAGCAAGTAACACTGATGATGTCAGCAAACAACTAGCAGATACTAACTAATCCAATCCGTTCGGACAGCTGTCCGAGCGAGTGGATGACGCCAGCACATATGAACAGCTAAACATGGTTTTTGATGAATTTGATCTTGTTTTAAGTTGAATTTGATAATGAAACTTAGTAGGATTATACTTTGATTGATTGCGAATCAAATGATATCGATTTTATCAATTTTTAACCGTAGATTCTTGTTCAATTTTAAGTTTTTCAGATTTTAAGGTAAGAAACTGAGAAATATTGCAAGAAATGAGTAGAAAGAGAAGAAATATGTCAAATCTCCGGTGAGATTTAAAACTGATCGGCAAGAAATGTCAAATCTCCGGTGAAATTTGAAACTGATCGGCAAGAAATGTCAAATCTCCGGTGAAATTTGACTCTGATCGGCAAGTGAAACTCGAATTCCGGTGAATTCGGTGTCGTTGATCTCGATTCAGCTCCCTGGATGCTCTGATACCACTTGTTGGTCCCGTTGCACAGGATCTGATCGTAAGGAACAAGATGAATCGACTTTGTCTAATGTGTGGAATCCATTACGATGAATCCAAGGAACTTTCCTTCTTCCATTCCAAACGAGCATTTCCCTGGGTTGAGCTTCATGTTAATGCTCCGCAGAGTTTGGAATGTTCTTTCGATATCTTGGAGCATGGTATCTTCCTCCATGCTCATGACGACTAAGTTGTCCATGTAGATCTCGACACTTTTGCTTATTTGTTCGCCAAATGTGTCGTTCACCAGTTTTTGATAGGTTGTGCCCGCGTTGCGCAACTCAAACGGCGTTTTTGTGTAGCAGTAATTTCCAGTAGGAGTGCGGAATGTCATTTTCTCTTCGTCCTCGATCGCCATCTGTACCTGGTAATAACCTTTGTAACAATCGAGGAAACACTCCCATCGGAACGGGGCGAGATTGTCGACTTTCTCGTCGATCTCCGGAAGTGAGTAACAATCTTTGGGGCAAGATTTGTTAAGATCTTTGTAGTCGACGCACATGCGCTAGCCCCCGGATGGTTTTTCTACCATGACTGGGTTGGACAACCAAGTCTGGTATTTGACTTCCCGTAGGATGCCTGCGGAGAGCAGTTCTTTGACCTGCTCGTTCATCGCCACATTTTTTGTGGATCCGAGGTGGCGTTGGCCTTAGATCACGGGCTTGATACCCGGTAAGGTATTCAAGAAATGCTGCGCGACTTTGCGTGGGACACCTGTCATGTCGGCGGGTGTCCATACGAAGATGTCTTGATTTCTGAAGAGAAGTTGCTTCAGGCGCGCTCTTGTGCTATTAGACAAGGCGTGACCCAATGTCACCGTCTGTTCGGGGTACCTTGCATAAGTACCCATTTCTCGGGTTCGGTGTTGGGGGTCAGCCATGTCGTTTTGGCCGGATGTAGTTCGTCCGTGGACATTACTTCTCTGTGAGCGTAAATTATCGCGATCCCCGTATCGTTTGGGAAACCGATAGAAGAGTGGGGGGCGGACGTGATCATGTTAAAATCGCCTTGAGATTCTCGCCCGAGAAGTACGTCGTAGCGGGAGGTGTGGGGTAAAACCATGAAGTTTACCTCCTCGACCCGCGTGTACCTACCGTTGGTAAGGCGCACGGGGAATGTGATTTGGCCCAGGGGGAAAACTGTTTCCCCCGCGAATCCGGCCAATGGGTAGTCCACCGGCTGCAATCGATCTTTATCTTCTTGATCGAATTGGTTGAAGCATTGCTCATAGATAATATCGGAGGTACTGCCTGGGTTAATAAACAGACACTCCGTGCAGTAATGAGCTAGGTAGCCGCTGATGACGACAGCGCGCCTGTCGGGCGGTCCGCCTCGAACTTTGGGGAAAACGACTTGTTCGTCACGCCAGTCGTCATCCCCTCTTCTTGCCGCCTTGCGCGGCTTTCCCCGGCCCACATGTATCATGTGGGTGATGGCCACATGCATGGCCTTTTTGCCGGTGGATGTGCCCTCGTCATGGGGGGTAATGCGCTTAGTTTGTTTATGCGCAGCTGACAACAGGTGTTGTAGCTTCCCCTCTTTTAGGGCTCGCTAGATCTCCAATCGGAGACTGATGCAATTGTTCGTAGAGTGGCCCGAGTCTTTATGATACTCGCAGTAAACAGTCAAATCTTGGCCCTTTTTAGACTTCATCGGTTGGGCCGGTCGCAAGAACCGTGCGTCCATGCGGAGGACGTCTCTTGCCGTCTTGTTGATCTCGGTCCAATTGCGGTCCCGAGATTCCTTCTTGGATGCCCGCTGGTCACGCTGGGCATTGATCGTTGCCCATGCGTCGGGCTAATATCCGCGCGGGACATATGGTTTGGAATCGTTGCCCCGATTCCATGTATCCCGGTTGCGTTTGTTGTTGCTCTTGGGGTCTTGGCGGGAAGATTGACCTTCCGCCTGGGGGTGCGTTTTTCCAGCATGCGGTTTGAGGGACCGCGTGGTCTGGGCGTACGTCTTGACTGCCGCCATGACGTCGTCCCATTTTTCTGGCAAGCCCTCCTTGCCTGAGATGGTCATGATCATTTCATCATGGTTGACCGCCCGAATGAAATGATTGAGGGCCATTTGGTCTGCTACCCCGCCAATCTCGAGGCATTCTTTGTTATAGTGGATAACGACTCCAAACTTTTGTTTTCTCCGCGCCAGCTGTCACACCCCCAAAATCCACCTACGGAAAACCCCCGCTTGGAGGCGTGACTGACCAGGATCCAGCCACCAATCATATTGAACAGGCATGTAAATGATTATAAAAATCCAACCAATACAATTGGTGTCCAAACAACATGGTTTAAGTTGCAAAGCGGAAGCGTAATATTCAAAACCAAAACATAAGTTTAAACGTTTCAAGGTTTAACATGGCACACAACTGTCCATGTCCCACAACGACTCTCCCCCATGCAAGCTCCAGCTAAGTACCTATTGACCTGCAAAGCATGTAGTAACGAGTCAACAACAAGTTGAGTGAGTTCACAGTTGGGTGTTCGTTTTACGTTGTTTCGAAAACAGTTCCTTTATCTGGCATCCTGCCGTGGGGTTACCCCATAATTGAAAAACGTGACTTGTTTATTCCCGGTTACTCTGGCAATCCAGCCGTGGGGGCTAACCCTTGTTAGTTATCTGGCATTTCGGCCGTGGGGGCTACCCCATGTATACACTAGACTCGTTACCATATCGACTGCTGACTGTAGTCATGTTTATGTGCCCTTAGCGTCGGTGTCTATCATCACCGACGTGCCATAGTCCATTAGTTCATGCCCGTCCTCTGCGGCACGGTGTGAGGTTTGTCAAACCTAAATAGCGCTATCTAACTAATGACCCGCTCGCCATTGGCCTGGCGATTAAGTCGATATAAAAAGGAGGGACTTCGTGATAGAGTTTTGGTCTAGTACGAGTTATCTGTCCATGAGGACGAGGAATTATATTCCTGAACCAATGCTGTCCTACCCAAGAAAGGATGAGGAATCCACGTTCCTTAACCCCATTCCCAACCCCTGGGAATCCCATGCTTTGTAGAGGGTGTGAACTCACCTTGGTTTGCTCGGCAGATAAACGAAAGGTCAAATCGAGCTAATTGTGGTCAACCACGTCCTAGTATGGTTACCACGCAAGTCAGATACAAACCAAGTAATGCACATACATTTTCTACACGTACACTAGCAAGTTGCATACAGGTATTATTCATGGCATACACGTATAAACATGGCGGTTTTCAACAGTACATACGAGTTGACAGTATCATGTATATAAATAAACAAAACCCAAAAGTCCGGCCCAATAACTTGGCCTGTAACAGTATGCAAGTCCAACAGAAGGTGTGTTTATGTGGTCTCGAGTTGAGACTAAGGATCTCGAGTCGAGATGGCGTGGTCTTGGGTTGAAGTCCCAGATTTCTCGAGTCGCAACTAGTGGGTCTCGGGTCATACATTTGTCACTCGAGACCAGGCGGTCTCGAGTCAGGTCTCGAGTCGCAACAAGATCCACAACCGTGGTCTCGAGTCTTGTTGTTTGGGTGCTGGTAATGCGTGGTCTCGAGTCGAGACTAGGGGTTCTCGACTCGCAACCTATGTTGCAACCGCGGTCTCGAGTTGTCCTGGGTTGGTCTCGAGTCGAGACCGGGGGTCTCGACTGGCACACCTGCTGATTGCCAGCATTTGTACTAACCAATAGCATTTCGATTTCATGATATGGTGTACTATCCAATGGTAAAGCAAAAACATGTTCCCTTGTCTAACAATTAACCGAAATGGATCAAACAACAAGTTTTTCAAATATTCAAGGCACATTCATAGCATATTCATGTTGTTCATCATACATTCAAATTATTCATAAGGATCCTAATCATATTCATAGCAATCCGAAAACACACAACGATTTGTCTAACATATCACAGCCGATTAAACATATATATTCGATTCCAAATCATCACACAACCAATCCGAAAACAAGACATGAAAGCCGGTTAGCATCATCATTCACAACCGGTTTACTAGAACTTCATCAAGCCAATAATCTGAATCGTGGAAACATAACAGCCGATTAACAATCATTCAGGTCTTAATCACTATCATGAAATTTCCAAGTTATATGAACATTATCAAGTACACATGTGCAAGCCAATTTCATGAACACCAAGATTCAATAGTTTGTATCATGATAGGTCACAAGATATTACTAAATCATTACCTAGATCATAACATATAATCAAATACTAACAAGCACTAACCGGATTAGAGATGAATAAGAGTGATCCGATCCAAGGAATGATCTTCGATGGTGAGGGGATGTTTGCCGTCGAGTTTGAGAGAGAGAGAGAGAGAGAGGATGAGAGAGAGAGCTAGGGTTTGTGTGTTGTGTTTGTCAAGACAATGAAAATATACTCCCCCCTCTCCTATGAGGTTATGTGCAAATAAGAGGATGGGCCGAACCCAATTCGGGTCGCCTTATAGTTCGAGTGTAAGGAGTGTGGCCCAACAAGGGCTTGTGCGACTAGGTTGTGTTGTGTGATCCGGGTTATATGTGTATACATACATACGTAATTTCACATAAACACATAGAATAACATAACATTCAAATAGATCACAAGTTCATATAGTCACATAACGTTCCACATTCGTTACTTCTAAGTATAAAGAAAAGTTTCCGAAATACGAGTTGTCACATTATCCCCAAGTTGAAAGAAATTTCGTCCCGAAATTTGGTACGTACTCACTGAGGAAGCTAGTTAAGTTGTATGGTTTTCACTGGTTTTCCTGGGGTGTCACATCCTCCCCCCGTTGATCTGGAATTTCGTCCCGAAATTCCGTAGCTTCAGCCTCAGTAGTGGTTGTACTATTTGCGAATAGTTGGGGATACTTTTGTTTCATCTGATCTTCGCGTTCCCAGGTGAACTCTGGGCCGCGACGTGAGTTCCAACGAACTCGAACGAGAGGTATTCTAGTGTTCTTAAGGACCTTAACATCCTGGTCCATGATTTCAACTGGTTCCTCGACGAATCGTAACTGCTCGTCGATGGTGAGTTCCTTCAAAGGAGCTACGAGGGTCTCATCTGATAGACACTTCGTCAGATTCGACACGTGGAAAACGTTGTGAACTGCACTGAGTTCTGCTGGTAAGTTCAGTTTGTAGGCCACCCTGCCTATTTTCTCGATGATTTCAAAAGGTCCGACGTATCGTGGGTTAAGTTTGCCTCGTTTGCCAAAACGAACCACACCCTTCCAGGGTGAAACTTTGAGTAGTACCTGCTCCCCAACTTGGAGCTCAAGTGGTTTCCTGCCCTTATCGGCGTAGACTTTCTGACAGTCACGAGCTGCCGCCATGCGTTGTCGTATTTGAGCAATCCGTTCGGTTGTGTCTACCACATGTTCTGGACCAGTGATCTGACTATCCCCCACCTCTGCCCAACAAAGAGGTGACCGGAATTTACGCCCGTACAATGCCTCAAACGGAGCAGCTTTAATGCTGGTGTGGTAGCTGTTATTGTACGAGAATTCCACAAGTGGCAGATGCTTTTCCCAGCTGTTGCCAAATTCGATTACACATGCACGAAGCATGTCTTCTAAGGTTTGAATAGTGCGCTCAGACTGCCCGTCCGTCTGAGGGTGATACGCCGTGCTCATGTCTAATCGTGAGCCAAAGGATTTGTGCATTGCTTGCCACAGTTCTGAAGTAAAACGTGCATCTCGATCCGAGATAATAGAGGTGGGCACCCCGTGCCTCGAAACAACTTCCTTGAGATATACTTCTGCTAGAGTGGAGAATTTATCCGTCTCCTTGATTGCTAGGAAGTGCGCAGACTTTGTGAGTCGATCCACGATCACCCAAATAGTATCATTTCCGCGCTGAGATCTAGGCAGGCCAGTAACGAAATCCATGG
This sequence comes from Helianthus tuberosus, assembly GCA_030545235.1. Lineage (NCBI taxonomy): Eukaryota > Viridiplantae > Streptophyta > Magnoliopsida > Asterales > Asteraceae > Helianthus > Helianthus tuberosus. The sequence continues at coordinate 155,529,866 of CM060393.1, forward strand.
AAATTTGCTCCCATTTCCATTGTGGTATCTCTGGTTGTTGGAGTAGGCCTGAGGGTTTCTGGTATTTCGTCTTGACTCTGGCACAAGTCAAACACTTGCTGACGTAGGTTGCTATGTGGGCCTTCATTCTAGGCCACCAATACGTAGTTTTGATATCGTGGTACATCTTATCCGATCCAGGATGTACCGAGTAGCGAGACTTGTGTGCTTCATCAATCACAAGCTCTCGTAGGTTGCCATAGAGTGGGACCCAAATGCGTCCCGTTACGTAGTAAGCATCGTCTTCCTTCTGTTCTAAGCGTTGCCTTGAGCCACGTAGGGCTTCAGCCCTGACGTTTTCTGGTTTCAATGCTTCTACCTGAGCGTCTCGTATTTGGGAAGGAAGACTAGAATGTATAGTGAGTTGCAAAGCTCGTACGCGCTTAGGCGCAGTGTCCTTTCGACTGAGGGCGTCAGCCACCACATTGGCTTTGCCCGGGTGATACCTGATCGAGCATTCGTAGTCATTCAGTAGCTCGACCCATCGTCGTTGTCGCATATTCAGTTCCTTCTGTTTGAAGATATGCTCGAGGCTCCTGTGGTCGGTGTAGATGGCGCACTTGGTACCGTACAGGTAATGTCGCCATATCTTAAGTGCAAAAACAACAGCTCCCAGCTCTAAGTCGTGCGTAGTGTAGTTTCTTTCATGAACTTTGAGTTGGCGTGAGGCGTAGGCTATAACTTTATCTCGTTGCATCAATACACAACCAAGACCCTGAATTGATGCGTCGTAGTAAACCACAAGGTCGTATGTGCCCTCTGGCAAGGAAAGGATAGGTGCGCTGCAAAGTCTATCTTTTAAATGATGAAATGCTAATTCCTGTGCATTTCCCCAGTGATAAACAACGCTTTTCTGCGTTAGTGAGGTGAGAGGCTGTGCAATCTTAGAAAAATCCTTTATGAATCTCCTGTAGTAACCTGCCAAACCCAAGAATTGGCGAATTTCCGTTGGTGTGCGAGGTGCAGGCCAGTTCTTAATCGAGTCTACCTTGGATGGATCAATGTGAATCCCATCCTTGTTCACCACGTGGCCTAGGAAATGGAATTCACGAAGCCAGAAGTCACATTTCGAGAACTTTGCGTAAAGCTGTTCTGTTCAAAGGAGTTCCAAAATAAGTCGTAGATGCTGCTCGTGTTCCTCCTGACTCTTAGAATAGTTCAGGATGTCATCGATGAAGACTATAACGAACTTGTCCAGGTAAGGCTTGCACACTTGGTTCATCAAATCCATGAAAACTGCAGGTGCGTTTGTCAGCCCATAAGGCATGACCAGAAACTCATAGTGTCCATAACGAGTTCTAAAAGCTGTTTTGGAGACGTCCTCTTCTCGGACTCTCAGCTGGTGATATCACAACCTCAAATCAATCTTTGAATAGTAGCTCGACCCTTGCAGCTGGTCGAACAAGTCGTCAATACGTGGTAGAGGATAACGGTTCTTCACCATCACTTTGTTGAGTTCACGATAGTCGATACACATTCTAAAGGTACCGTCTTTCTTCTTCACAAATAACACTGGAGCTCCCCAGGGCGATGAGCTAGGACGAATAAAACCCTTATTCAAGAGTTCTTGTAGTTGTGTAGTGAGTTCTTCCAACTCTGAGGGAGCTAAACGATAAGGTGCACGAGCTTTAGGCGCAGCTCCAGGAGCTAGTTCAATCAGAAACTCGACCTGGCGATGAGGCGGAAGGCCAGGTAATTCCTCAGGAAATACCTCAGGATAGTCGCGTACAATCGGAAAATCTTCTATCTTCTTCTCTTTCTTCGAGGTGTCTGTAACAAGAGCCAAGATAGCGATGTGGCCCCTTTCTCAAACACTTCTGGGCCTTAAGAAAAGAGATGATGTTCTCAACAGCACCCCTCTTGTCGCCACGAATCATAAGGGCTTCATCGCCTGAACCAGGAATACGAACAATCTTCTCGTTGCAAAGGATCTCTGCTCGATGTCGGGATAACCGATCCATCCCAATGACAACGTCGAAACTACTCAAGACGATAGGAATAAGGTCGGTAGAGAAGGTCTGGTTAGCAAGAACAAGTTTACAACCCTTGACTACGTGTGTGGCCTCTAAACTCTTACCATTTGCTAGCTCTACAGTGTGCTTGTCGTTCAAAGGTGTTGGAATACGCTTAAGCATTTGACTAACTTCTAGTGACACGTAGCTAGTATCGGCACCTGAATCAAATAAAACTGTAACATAAAGGTCGTCAAGAAGGCACTTACCCGTCACACGTTGGGTTGTTTCTTTCTTCTCCCTGCCCATTCAGGAACTCACGCTTACCAGCCATGTGATTGTCATTATGGTCTCCATTGCTGTTCCCGTTTCCCTTGTTGCTATAGTTGTCACGCTTCTGCCTCATCTGCGGACAGTTCCTCTTGAGATGGTCTTCAGCCCCACAACGAAAACACTCGTTTTTGCTTCCCCGCTGCTGTTGCTGGTTTCGGTTTGCAGGATATGGGTTCCTACAATCTCCAGCCATATGTCCTGTCTTCTTGCACCGATGGCAACATGACCCGCTGTGGTGTTGATGGCATTTGCGGCATTTCGGCTTATTCCCAAGGTATCCCCCTTGATTTTGGTAGTTCAGCCCCTGATGTACGTGTTTCCCGTGCGGGTCCTGTTGTATAGAGCTACGACTCTCACCCTGGTGATCACCCCAAATATGCTTGGTGTTAATAAGAGCATTTGCATTGGAGGGGTTACGCTTGGGTAACTTGCCCTCTTCCACTGCCTGATCAGTGAGCTGGTGCGCCAAACGAACAACTTGTTGGATTGTAGAAAAGTTGGCCGCAATTACAGACCCTCGGATTTCTGGGGCTAAGCCTCTGAGGTATAGCTCGATTCGTCTAGAAATGGGTTGTGACAAGTTAGGACATAGGGCAGCCAAATCGTTGGATCTTTTTGTGTACGTTTCGATCTCTGATCCTTCCATCTTCAAACCATAATACTCTATTTCAAGTTTTAGAATGTCGTCCGGGTGACAGAATTCCTCCTTGATCAAATCCTTGAAGTCACTCCAGGGGGTGGCATTCGCATCCGCCAATCCGAGCATCTGAACTTGTGTGTTCCACCAAGAATACGCTTTCCCTTGCAAGGTACCAGCAGCTTACTCTACTCGTTTGTTGGTGGGGCTTTCGCTTTCTTCGAATGCAGATTCGATCCTTCGAATCCAGTGTAGGAGACCTATCGCTCCTTCGGTGCCACTGAAGGTACTAGGTCGACAGTCCATAAAGGTTTTGAAAGTGCTCACAGGTGGCTGAGCATGTTGGCCTGTCATGGGTGTAAGAAGGGACAAGGTTAAGCACAAGTGTGGGTTTACGAGAGTAGGACCTAAAGATCCTAGAGTGAGTTTCGACTGCAGGATATACCTCCTGCCTGTGCGGCTGCAAGTGCCGCAGCAACTTGTTGGTTAATCAGAGCCGTCAACTGGGCTTGAGTCATGTTAATGCGTCTAGCCATGATCTTCATATCAAGGGAAACATGAGTGAGAGAGGTTCGTGAAAGTGTGATGACGGAAGGGAGTAAGCACACTCGTGTTCAAGCAACAGTAGTTATACTAACCAAGCATACCATGAGCAATGCACTATGTAACTATCAAGTAGGCAATATATACATAGATCATATCACCTAGAATGTCGAACCTTGCATGTGGAGTGAAGCGTCGTTGTGGATCGTAGAGCACTGTACAGGTTATAGTCTGATTTTAATAAAACCTTTTCCTTTATTAAAACCAAGTTCTCTATAACCAATGGCTCTGATACCAATCTGTCACACCCCCAAAAGCCACCTGCGGAAAACCACCGCTTGGAGGCGTGACTGACCAGGATCCAGCCACCAATCATATTGAACAGGCATGTAAATGATTATAAAAATCCAACCAATACAATTGGTGTCCAAACAACATGGTTTAAGTTGCAAAGCGGAAGCGTAATATTCTAAACCAAAACATAAGTTTAAACGTTTCAAGGTTTAACATGGCACACAGCTGTCCATGTCCCACAACGACTCTCCCCCATGCAAGCTCCAGCTAAGTACCTATTGACCTGCAAAGCATGTAGTAACGAGTCAACAACAAGTTGAGTGAGTTCACAGTTGGGTGTTCGTTTTACGTTGTTTCGAAAACAGTTCCTTTATCTGGCATCCTGCCGTGGGGGTTACCCCATAATTGAAAAACGTGACTTGTTTATTCCCGGTTACTCTGGCAATCCAGCCGTGGGGGCTACCCCTTGTTAGTTATCTGGCATTTCGGCCGTGGGGGCTACCCCATGTATACACTAGACTCGTTACCATATCGACTGCTGACTGTAGTCATGTTTATGTGCCCTTAGCGTCGGTGTCTATCATCACCGACGTGCCATAGTCCATTAGTTCACGCCCGTCCTCTGCGGCACGGTGTGAGGTTTGTCAAACCTAAATAGCGCTATCTAACTAATGACCCGCTCGCCATTGGCCCGGCGATTAAGTCGATATAAAAAGGAGGGACTTCGTGATAGAGTTTTGGTCTAGTACGAGTTATCTGTCCATGAGGACGAGGAATTATATTCCTGAACCAATGCTGTCCTACCCAAGAAAGGACGAGGAATCCACGTTCCTTAACCCCATTCCCAACCCCTGGGAATCCCATGCTTTGTAGAGGGTGTGAACTCACCTTGGTTTGCTCGGCAGATAAACGAAAGGTCAAATCGAGCTAATTGTGGTCAACCACGTCCTAGTATGGTTACCACGCAAGTCAGATACAAACCAAGTAATGCACATACATTTTCTACACGTACACTAGCAAGTTGCATACAGGTATTATTCATGGCATACACGTATAAACATGGCGGTTTTCAACACTACATACGAGTTGACAGTATCATGTATATAAATAAACAAAACCCAAAAGCCCGACCCAATAACTTGGCCTGTAACAGTATGCAAGTCCAACAGAAGGTGTGTTTATCTGGTCTCGAGTCGAGACTAAGGATCTCGAGTCAAGATGGCGTGGTCTTGGGTTGAAGTCCCAGATTTCTCGAGTCGCAACTAGTGGGTCTCGGGTCATACATTTGTCACTCGAGACCAGGCGGTCTCGAGTCAGGTCTCGAGTCGCAACAAGATCCACAACCGTGGTCTCGAGTCTTGTTGTTTGGGTGCTGGTAATGCGTGGTCTCGAGTCGAGACTAGGGGTTCTCGACTCGCAACCTATGTTGCAACCGCGGTCTCGAGTTGTCCTGGGTTGGTCTCGAGTCGAGACCGGGGGTCTCGACTGGCACACCTGCTGATTGCCAGCATTTGTACTAACCAATAGCATTTCGATTTCATGATATGGTGTACTATCCAATGGTAAAGCACAAACATGTTCCCTTGTCTAACAATTAACCGAAATGGATCAAACAACAAGTTTTTCAAATATTCAAGGCACATTCATAGCATATTCATGTTGTTCATCATACATTCAAATTATTCATAAGGATCCTAATCATATTCATAGCAATCCGAAAACACACAACGATTTGTCTAACATATCACAGCCGATTAAACATATATATTCGATTCCAAATCATCACACAACCAATCCGAAAACAAGACATGAAAGCCGGTTAGCATCATCATTCACAACCGGTTTACTAGAACATCATCAAGCCAATAATCCGAATCGTGGAAACATAACAGCCGATTAACAATCATTCAGGTCTTAATCACTATCATGAAATTTCCAAGTTATATGAACATTATCAAGTACACATGTGCAAGCCAATTTCATGAACACCAAGATTCAATAGTTTGTATCATGATAGGTCACAAGATATTACTAAATCATTACCTAGATCATAACATATAATCAAATACTAATAAGCACTAACCGGATTAGAGATGAATAAGAGTGATCCGATCCAAGGAATGATCTTCGATGGTGAGGGGATGTTTGCCTTCGAGTTTGAGAGAGAGAGAGAGAGAGGATGAGAGAGAGAGCTAGGGTTTGTGTGTTGTGTTTGTCAAGACAATGAAAATATACTCCCCCCTCTCCTATGAGGTTATGCACAAATAAGAGGATGGGCCGAACCCAATTCGGGTCGCCTTATAGTTCGAGTGTAGGGAGTGTGGCCCAACAAGGGCTTGTGCGACTAGGTTGTGTTGTGTGATCCGGGTTATATGTGTATACATACATACGTAATTTCACATAAACATATAGAATAACATAACATTCAAATAGATCACAAGTTCATATAGTCACATAACGTTCCACATTCGTTACTTCTAAGTATAAAGAAAAGTTTCCGAAATACGAGTTGTCACACCAGCTGTTCATGACATCGAGGGTATCACGCTTGTGACGTCGTTGTTGGCTAAAATGAGCAAGAAATTTTTCTTGCAACTGTTCAAATGAGGCCAGTGATCCTACTGGCAAAGAATCAAACCAGGCCCTCGCTAGTCCGGTGAGGGTCTAGGGAAAGAAATGGCACCAACTGGCTTCGTCCCAACGACCCATGCACCCAGCCCCGGTAAAGATATTCATATGGTCGTCTGGGTCTGACGAACCATTGTATTTCCCCACCGTAAGTGGGAGCTTGTTTGTGGTGAGTGTGGCCTGGGCGATCTCCGGTATGAATTTGGGGTTTTCGACCGCAGACTTTGGCCTGTAGGGTTGGGCTTGATTGCTCTTTGCAGCGCGATCGTATATAGTGCGGGTTGTGTGGGAGGAATGTAATTGTACCCTCCTGGTCGGCTATTAGCCGAGTGAGAGTCCCCGTAGTATGTATGGTCGTCTGGGTCGGTGCGGTCATATCCCTCATTATGGGGGTGAGGCCCTAGAAGGCTATGAATGCCGGACCCGTGGCGGACTGTTGAGTGTCACCGATTTTCGCCATGTGGGCCCAGGCGATCGCGCACTGGGCCTCTCGAGCGAGGCCCATATGTGGAGTCGTCCTCTCTGAGCGTATGGACGCTGCAATAGGAGGAGACGCGTTCCACGCGCCTATCCCGAGAAGCTGGGTTTGTGGGTGTCCTACCGTCGTATTGCAAGATACGAGCCGTAGGTGTGTATGGTGCGGGCGTGGGTCCTCCAGGTGTTTGCGCCTATACGCAAGCTTTATTTTAGGCTGCTGCGAGGGCAGTCTGTTGTTGGTAATACCAGGTATGGAGGTCCATACCTGGGGGCAGTACAGGAGCGTACTGTGAAAAGTCTTGGTTGACACTTGGGGAGTGCCCCCCCTGTGCGGATGTGCCTATGTGGCCAATTGTTTGGACTGGGGGGTGTTCCCCGTAGGTACCAAGTTTGCGGGGTTGGGGTTTTCCCCGGTAGTATTATTTTGACGATCAGACATGATCTTCAAGAAAAGAGAGGGATGGATGTAAGAGTAGCGGTGGGCGCCAATGATGAAACAGTGGTTAACCAAGGGAGGTTAATTCACTGGTCTCGTCAAGTAGGGTTGTTGGTGCATAAATGTCTGTTAAATTCGTCTTTATCGAGTCTTGTGTCTATATAGGATAAACCAGTGCTCAGATGTCGGAAAATTAGGTTTTGTATGATGATTGATCATTTCGCACGAAATGAGCTATATCCATTTCGTACGAAATGGGATCTCTATATATAGTGGAGCATTGGTTGTCTTTTGTAACGATTCGGATTTCAGAGCCGAGGTGCTGCCAAACTGTCAAGTGATCTGTATTGCTTTGAAATCAATAAACAAGTGATCTTAAACGTGAATCAAGCTGTAATCAAATTCGTATCATTGATTCCGCCTTTGATATGGATTAAAACTCTTCTGATCGACTCATTCAGGTTGTACAACGATCCAACAAGTGGTATCAGAGCTCAGGAGGAAGAATTCATACCGATTCAGCTTTTTTTCACCGGAATTTCTAACTTCTACTCATTCTTCTTCACATTTTCAAAATGTAACGGTTAAAATGGCTTGAATTTCACATATATCACGTAAAACACAGTTTTAACGAATCCTTGAAAAGAATTGGACCTAAAATCGACGTAAAACAGGATCAATTTGACAAAATTGTGGCCGACAGTGTGACGTCATCCCATTTCGCACGAAATCAGATCTTCATTTCGCACGGATTGAACAAAGAGAACCTCATTTCGCACGAAATCAACATCTGAATCTTCATTTCGCATGGATTGAACAAAGAGAACCTCATTTCGCACGAAATCAACATCTGAATCTTCATTTCACACGGAATCAACCTTGTAGACTTCATTACGTACGAAATAGTCATCCGTTTCGTACGAAAGTGCATTTCGTTTGAAGACCTTTTCGTGTGAAGACCATTTCGCGTGAAAAGAAACCATTTCGTGTGAAAGCTTCATTCCGTTTGAAAGTTCATCTCGCTTGAAGTTCATTTCGCGTGAAACCCATTCCGCTTGAGACTCATTTCGCTTGAAGATTGATCCATTTCGTTTGGATCCATTTCGTTTGAAATTGTTTCTAAAATTTCAAAAAAAATTCTAAGTGTTTGTTGATTGTTTCAGGTACGTAAAGATGGAGGACGATTTTCTCAATCCTTTCAGTAACGTGTTTGCTTACACTAGCAGTTCAGGAGATGGCACAACCAGCAACACAAATGAAAATGCACCAAACCCGAGTCCGAAGAAAACCATTGTTGATTCTTTGAGTGTTGATAATGCCTACGGCACCTACAACAAACCGCCCAAGCTAATGGCCATAGAGGATTACAATAGATGGGCAAGTAGATTTGAGGAATGGCTACAGGCATTTGCATATCTGAAGAAACACTGGACAAAAGGATCGGAATCGGATTATCCAGGGGTTATGTTCAGCATAAAAAAGGTGATTCTCTCTCGTTTGATTTGATGGGACGGACCTTCTTCTCCGGTAAACTCTGCAAAACAAAACACCGTTAGCCTCGTCAAGGGGAGAAGAGGAGTTCTCTCCTTGGCCCGACTCCGGCGTGAGAATAAGTATATGTTTATGAAGAAGAAGAAGAAGAAGAAGAAGTATTGACGAAGTGTGTGTAACTTGAGATTCATACCTGAATTACTCTTATATTTATAGCCGGGAGTTTTGGGCGGGAAAACTTGTTGGTGAAATATTAACGGAAGATGCTAACCCCGTAAGCGGTTACTTTTCCTTCCATTAATCATCTTGATCTGACCTGAATGCACACGGAACGCTATTCAGATCCACGGCTAGGGAATTGCCACGTGAAAAGTGGGCAAGTGGAGGTTTCTCTCCAATTCCATGCCATCATCGTGATTTCAGGGAAGCTTGAGATGACGACACGTGTCCAGACGGTTATAACCGTCTGGTGGTGCACGATTGAGTTCTTCTAGAAGGTTATTGCCATAATCCCGTGTGGGTATTATTAAGCGGAAGTGTTTAACTTAGGATTTCCATTCTTTGTTTATGGAGGAAGGCGCAAGGATTTTTCAGTGCGCAAGTGTTGTCTGTTACTTTTTTTCTTGAATTCTTTTTGTAGGACCAGTTGCGCAGCCGCGCAAGGTCAGAAGAAAGGGCTGAGAGGTGAGGTTGTGGTATGGTCCCAAGTACTCGATATGAGGTTTTTGGGACCTTACCCCTTCAAGTCCCCCCAGTCTAGTGTTGCTCTTATGCAAATAAGTGGAGCACTAGACTATATGAGACAAATGTTTTTGGCGCAAAAGTAGGGAATCTTCTATGAGAAGATTTACTTTGCTTTTTATGGTGATTTGAAAATCTTTGACTTTGGGTAAGATGAACAGTTTGTGAGGAAAGATATTTATACCTTTCTTTTTTTTTATTCTGAACTGTTACAACCTTGGGCGAAGGGTTTATGTACTTATGAGCTGACGATAGCTAACGTCATTTCTTATATTTTAGTGCTGACTCTTCATCTTATGGCTTAACTGTAGTTCCTGGGAACGCGTGTGGGCCCTGTCAGAGGGTTTTAAATGGGATGTGATACTTACAGTGGCAACGCCGTTGAGACGGCAGTTGATTTGACACTTAATCATCACATTTCTTATCTTGGTGCTACTGCTTTACTTCTTTGGTCTATATATTCACTTTGGGTGATATATTTTTCTCCTAATTTGGGAAAAATGGAGAACAGGGGGCAGATTCGATGGAGAAGGCTTTCTAATGTTTTGAAGGTGCTTGATGCTGCTGACGGTTTGCTATTACTCTCTAATCCGGTGACTAATCCTGCTGTTAGAGATGAAGGTGTTGGGAATGAAAACCATCGAGAAGCTTTGGAGAACTGTCTTCGCGTTCGTTTTGCCGACGACAATAATGGTGGAGTTACCCGGTTGTCGGCACATCTTGTGACTCGGTCCTTTCCGGTTGGTCGGAGAGGGAGTTCGTCGATTGTTTACCAACGACGTCGCCGTGTTGCTGTTCCGGCTGCTGTTGTTGAAGGTGATGAGGAGGGTGCTAACCCTTAGATTGTTAACCCCCGTCCTTTGTCTGAGTATGGTGAGGTTCTCCATACTCCATATGGGGTGCTGGATCAGCTTTCCTAGTTTCTTTATTTTGTAACTAGTTCTCTTCTTCTCTTTTTTTTTTTTGAAGAAACACTGTTGTGTTCTTTATAAATAGTTTGTTTCAGAGTGCTTTGCTGCACTGATGATATATATTTTTTTATGCACTGTTGTGCAGGTATGCCTTGGTGGTTTCCCAGTTTATGTTTGGATTACAATATGTTGCATATGTTTAATTGCTTTGAATAGGTTGAGCGAATGAGAATGGTATTGTGCTCATGTGTGAACGTTTGTCTAAAGTACGCATGGGGTTGTGCTTTTTTAGACTGCTCATGAGGCGTATAATGTTCACCATATTGTTTTCGCGTAAACCAAAAGAATTATATGCAATTTGTAATAAACAATAACATGCGTAAGGATACGTTTTGCATTAATAGGGCACAGGGAAAATACTACAAAGTAAAATAGAAAAATATATTGCCTGAATGGTTTTGGATAGCTCGGCTATATATAACACCTGCGCAGCTGCTGCGCGTTCCAGGTGCGAGGGACGGATGTTCCGTCTATCCTTTTTAGGGTGTATGCCCCTTTGCCTAAGACCTCGTTGATAATATATGGTCCTTCCCACTTTGGCGCTAGTTTGCCTGGTTTTTCCGCATTAGAAGCTTCATTGTTGCGCAAGACGAAGTCTCCGGGAACGAAAGTACATACGCGTACGCGCGCATTATAGTATTTTTCAAGTTTGGATTTGTACCTTGCCTCTGCGATGGCGGCGTTCTCGCGCCTTTCTTCGAGGAGGTCTAAATCCAGTCTTCGCTCTTGCTCATTGTTCTGTTTCTCCATGGCAAGCATGCGCGGTGAAGGGAGGCCAATTTCGGCTGGGATTACCGCCTCTGATCCATAGACAAGACTGAATGGGGTTTCTCCCGTGCTGGTCTTTGGCATGGTACGATGGGACCAGAAGATGCTGGGGAGTTCATCAACCCATCCTCTGCGCGTTGTCCCGAGTCGCGTTTTTATGCCATCGACAATCTGCTTGTTGACACTCTCAACTTGGCCGTTTGCTTGTGGGTGCGCCACAGAGGCAAAATTATGCTCAATCTTCATTTCTTTGAACCACTTTTGGAGATCTTCCGAGGCAAAGTTGGTGCCGTTGTTGGAAATGATGCGCAATGGTAGTCTGAATCTGCAAATAATATGTTCCCATATAAATTTGCGGATTACCATTGCTGTGGTTGAAGCTAATGCCTTGGCTTCGACCCATTTTGTGAAATAGTCGACTGCTACGATAATGAATTTTGCTGCGCCTGGCGCGTCAGAGAATGGGCCAACAAGATCAATGCCCCATTGCTGGAAAGGCCAGGCGGACGTGACTGGAATGAGGGGATTTTTTGGTCGGAGGGTTTTTGGTGCGTGGCGCTGGCAAGATGCGCATTTCTGCAATAATTCCACCGCGTCTACGTGCATTCCCAGCCAATAGTAGCCTGCGCTCATTATTTTTGCCACTACCATGCGCAGCCCGGCGTGTATCCCACATAAGCCTTCATGGATTTCCCTGACTAAGTACTGTGCGTCTGTTTTGTCGACACAGTGCAGGAGTGGTCCCATGAATGACTTTCGGTACAGGATCCCATCTGCCATCTCATAATTTACTGCCTTGTTCTGGATTTTTCTAGCTTCTGCCTTTCCATCCGGAAGTTTTCCATGTTGTAGGTACAAGATAATCGGGGACATCCAGGATGGGTTGCCAATCTCTATGACGTTTACTTGTTTGAGAGGAACAGAAGGATTGGACAATACCTCGATACGCACCTCTTTTGCTAGGTGTCTGAAGCTGGTGGCAGCCAATTTGCTTTGAACGTTTGGAATTGGCTGATTAACATCCGCGCTTGTTCCAGATATAACGCCATAGCTTCACCCTTTGCGTCGTAATGCCCATTGACTTGCTCGGCCACCAGTTTTGAATCAATGTTAGCTTCGAGGTTTCTTGCTCCCATTTTTAGTGCTAAACGAAGGCCTGCTAGAAAGGCTTTGTATTCTGCTTCGTTGTTCATGCTTCGGAAGTCCAGGCGTATCACGTATGTAAGTTCATGATCATCTGGGCTGACCAATCGGAGTCCCGCACCGGTCCCGTCGTCGTTAGAAGCTCCGTCTGTGTGCAGAGTCCAGACCCTATCGTCAAAAACAGGAGTGGGGTTCTGGATTGCTTCACATTCTTGGACTTTGTCTATGGGGACTTCTGTAGTGAAATCTGCTAAAACTCGACCTTTAATTGCTGGTAGCGGTCTGTATAGGATATTGTATCCTCCCAGCTCAATAGCCCATTTAGCTAATCTTCCGGCCACATCGGGTTTGGATAGAATTTGCCCCAAGTGGTAATTAGAGAGAACTGTGATGACATGACCGGAGAAATATCGGCGTAAGCGCCGTGATGCATGTACCAGAGCGAGCACTAGTTTCTCTATCATTGAGTAACGTGTCTCCGGGCCAGTGAGCATTTTGCTTATATAGTAGATTGGAGTCTGAATGTTTTCTCGTTCCACCATTAACACTGCACCGACCGCTACTTCCGTAGCGGATAAATACAAGATGAGTGGCTCTTTTTCTCGCGGAGCTGTTAGTGTTGGCAATTGAATTAAACATTCTTTCATTTGCTTGAAGGCTACTTTCGCTTCTGGTGTCCACTGGAAGTGAGTTTTCTTGGTGCAGTTACGCAATGTGCTAATGAACGGGTAAGATTTTGCAGCATGATTTGCCAAGAATCTGTTCAAGGCTGCTAACCGCCCTGCGAGTCTTTGCATTTCTTTTATTGTTGCAAGTGATGGCATCATCTGGATAGCTTGTACTTTCTTTGGGTTTACTTTAAAACCATCTCTTGTCACTATGAAACCCAGAAATTTTCCTTCTTCCATCCCGAAGGAGCACTTCGTTGGGTTGAGCTTTAAGTTTACGATGCGCAAAGAATCGAACGTGCGCTGGATATTTGCAAGCATTGTTTCCTCCTCATGGCTCATGATGACAAGGTCATCCATGTATACTTCAACTGTTTTACCAATATCTTCCCCGAAGACTGTATCCATTAGGCGCTGGTAAGTAGCTCCTGCATTGCGGAGGCCGAAGGGCATTTTTGTGTAGCAGAAGATGCCCTTGTCCGTGCGGAAGGCAGTCTTGTCCTCGTCCTCCTCTTTCATTTGGACTTGATGGTAGCCCTTATAACAGTCAAGGAAGCACTTCCAGCGAAACGATGCCAGAGAGTCGACTTTTTTGTCTATCTCAGGAAGCGCATAGCAATCTTTCGGGCAGGCTTTATTTAAGTCTTTGAAGTCTACGCACATTCGCCATCTGCCGCTGTGTTTTTGAACCATCACTGGGTTGGCGACCCAGGTGTGGTACTGGACTTCGCGCAAGATTCCGTCGTTAAGTAACTCTGTTACTTGTTCATTCATGGCTTCTGCTTTTTCAGTGCTGAGGCTGCACCTTCCCTGCGCGACAGGTTGTGCAGATGGCCGGATGTTCAGACAATGTTGCGCTATATCTCGCGGAAGCCCGGTCATGTCTGCTGGACACCAGGAAAATATGTCCTTATTGTTGGACAGTAATTTCTTCAATTGTATTCGTACTGTTGGCGAAATGGCGTGCCCTAGCAAGATGGTCTGTTCTGGATATTCTTCGTTCAGGACCCATTTCTCCGGCTCATTTGATGCTGAGGGCTTTGCCACTTTTGCTGGTGGCTCGTCGTCAACGTACATGACCTCCTTGCTTGAGTACAAAATTGCGACTCCGGTTTCTGTTGGAAACCCACATGCAGCATGTGGAATAGAAGTGATCATGCTGAATTCTCTTTGTGACCTTCTTCCGGGCAAGACATCGTGGCGTGATGTTGCTGGCATGACCATGAAATTTTTTGTGACTATGCGCGAATGCTCGCCATCAGATAAAGTCACAGGGAATGCAATTTGCCCTAATTGAAATACAGCTTCATTTCAAAATCCGGTGAGAGGGAAATCAACCGGCTCTAGACGTGCTTTATCCTCTGGATCAAGTTGTTTGAAGCACTGCTCGTATATGATATCCATCGAGCTTCCTGGATCTATAAACATATAGTCCGTTCTGTAGTGGCTGAAGATGCTAGTAATAATTACTGGTTGTTCTTCCTGAGGGCCTCCGGGGACAACAGGAAACACAGCTTGCTGTTCCCTCCAATGCTGATTGTAGTTTCGTTTATTTGGCCTTTTTGAAGGACCTCCTTGTACCATGTGTACTTGTTTTGCTTTGGTACCTTCTGATTTTCGGATTATCTCAGTACGGCTGTTAGATTGGATGTCCCACTGACTAGGTGTTTGTGGGTCCAACACTACAGTGTCATTTTTACCCTTGCTTTCTTTCATAGTACCAGATCTGGTGTTTAGCGACTCAGATCTGTTAATTTGTGTGAAGATTTGGTTTATAGCAACCTGCAATCTGTTGAACCAGTATTCTGGAGCTCTTTCTAGGAGTTGTTCTGAAGAGTCCTTTTCTACTGAATGACCATTGTTTTTGTTGATTCCCATGATTCCGTTGATCTGGTTTTCTTGGTTTGTAGAACCCTTGAATTCAGATCGAGGACCTGATGGGTGGAGTGATGAATTCTCTGCCATGTGAAAATAGAGAATGAGGGAAAACAAATCAAAATGAGATGAAACTAATAAAACAGAGAAATCGGTGGGTGCCAATGAAGAAACACTGGACAAAAGGATCGGAATCGGATTATCCAGGGGTTATGTTCTGCATAAAAAGGTGATTCTCTCTCGTTTGATTTGATGGGACGGACCTTCTTCTCCGATAAACTCTGCAAAACAAAACACCGTTAGCCTCGTCAAGGGGAGAAGAGGAGTTCTCTCCTTAACCCGACTCCGGCGTGAGAATAAGTATGTGTTTATGAAGAAGAAGAAGTATTGACGAAGTGTGTGTAACTTGAGATTCATACCTGAATTACTCTTATATTTATAGCCGGGAGTTTTGGGCGGGAAAACTTGTTGGTGAAATATTAACAATATCTAAGTTGGAAGAGCATGAAAAGTGGTTTTAACATCGGAAGAACTGACTACGAGAACTTAACGGATACTCCACAAGAGAATTTCATTGCAGAACAGAAATGCATCACTTTACTTCACCAATCAGTGAGAGATGATATTATATCATTGATTGAATACAAAGATTCTAGAGATCTATGGGAGAAATTAAAGATGAAATGTGTGGGTGGTGCCGAAATTGTTAAAAACAAGAAAAAGCTGTTGAGAAAAGAATTATCTGTTTGGGTGTTTGAAAAATGAGAGTGTGTCAAAGATGATAGAAAGATTTGGTCACTTAAAGCTGGAACTTGCAAGATATGATATTGTGTATTCTCAAGAAGAATTGGTTGATAAGCTGTTTGACTCACTGCCTGATGAGAAAGACTGGCAGTACTTTGCTTTAATGATAAAGAACACAGTGAAGTCGACTGATCTGACAGTTGATTTACTAATCGAAAGGTTGGAAAGTCATGAATTGGAGATCAGAAAAATGAACAAAGTCAATAATTCCTCGTATCAGCAAAATGTTGACTTATATTATCGAGGAAGTATGATTCCTAAAACTGTGTCCCCGAAAACTGCCTTCTCAGCAGAAAATTCAAACGTGTCAAATCAAGAAAGTCCAAGCATTGGTTATCATGGAGGATCATCTTCAACTTCTCCAAGTCAATCAGTTCTGAAAAACATGTTCCAGTGAAATATTGTTGTAGACCTAAAAAATGCACAAAATTTCAGTGAAGAATCCGCAAAGTAACAAATGGGGTTTTTGGCATCTGTCTTAGAATCATATGAAAGCCTTGTTGCTGGAAAGATCAGAAACACAAATCTCACCAAGGAAGATTATGATCAAATCGACCCTAAAGAGATGGAGTTGATAGATATAAGATGGTGTATGGCAAGTGCGGTCAGAAGGGCTCAAAGATTCATGGAGATAACAGGCAGACATTCCATTGGAGGACCTTCAACGAAGCTAGGTTTTGATAAATTGAAGGTTACCTATTTCAAGTGCAAGCAAAAAGGGCACTTTAAACGAGAATGTCGAAATGCAGCCGCTGATGAAACGACCAACCCTTTCCGTGAAGATTATTACAAAAGAGCCATCTATCATCAAAACAAAGCAGAATCTCCCAGAATGAAGCAGATAGAAGATGCTCCCAAAGAAAAGTCAAGAGCATTAGCTGTTATCCATGACGATGAGGGATATGATTGGAGTGACGTGTTGCCGGTAGAAGATGTAGTGGGATATGCCTTTATGGTAAAAATCATTCCTTTCAAAGATACACGATCAGAGGAAGTAAAATATGTAAACAGGAAGATGTTAGCTCTAACAATGAAAGACAGACATTTTTGTGCATGGAAAGAAGCAAAAAGCGCGAAGAGATGGGACGCTGACAGAGAATGCTATTTGGATCCTAAGGGAAATATACTTGTGGAACCATCAACACTTCTAGTCGAGACTTTGATCGAGCAAATAGCAGAAGAGGAAGAAGCAAATCAAAAATTGTGGTGGGGAAGTAAAGAAGAAGAGAAAGAAAAGGAGCTACAGTCGAAAAAGATCGATGATGGGATAATTGACACGATGAAAGATTTCACAGGAGAAAATCGGAAGAAAATGGCTGACAAAGTTCTTGCAGCGAAAGAGTTAGAGGTAGATACTAAGTCCATAACTGAGTCAAAGAGCAAGGTCAGTTCTAATGATTCAACAAATGAGTCAGGTAAGACTGATAAAGCCAAAAGTGAAAGTGACTGCAAAAATTGCATGAAAGACTGCAAGGTTTGTAGCACACATGCTTACCTCAGTAGTAAAAAGACTGAAGAACTGACAGAAAGAGTCAGAGAAGTTGAAAATCAGATCTTAAGTCGTGACAAATTGGTAAAAGCTTCAAATGATCGAATAAAAGAATTAACTGATAAACTTGAAAATGATAAAATTGACGTAGAACGAATCAGGAAAGAAAATGAAAAGTTAATTCATGAGAACCGTCAAATTTTGGAAAATTACGAGAAACTAAAAAGAACGACAAAAGATTCTGATGAAAGAAATGATAAAACAATCAAAGAAAATCTCCAACTGACAGGAGTACTTCAGTCGAAAGAGAGGCAAATCAACCAACAGTTGGATGAGATTGCTAATCTAAAGCTTCAGTTTCAGGAATCTAAGATTGAAAATGAACGCATCAATCTAAAACTCAACAGTTACAACTTCGCGAGCTTTGTTCTTCAATATATCGTTCCTAAACCAATCGGGAAGAACAAAGCTGGCGAAGATGTTTATTCGGACGGAACTGGGGTTGGGTTTCATCAGGTTCCACCGCTAGTGTTAAATAATTTCTCAAAGAAAAAGTCCGGGTTGGTTAACGATATTGAAACAAATGAGGTTAAACTTCCAGAATCAATTGATGTAACATTCACTTTATCATCTGATGAAAACAGTGTTCAGTCCGAAGTTGTTAAAAGCATGGTTGAAAGTGTTTTGAAATCTGAAAGTGACTCAACTGAGGATGAAGAATGTTTTTTGGACAAATATATTCCGAAATCAACATCTAAAAATAACTTAAGTGAAGAACCTAATCTTGTGATGTACAAGATGTCGGGATCGGATAAGTTGTATTCGGATCTTGAATTTCCATTGGAAAATGTGAATGTCGACAAATTGAAAAATGTGTTCAAGTTGGTTGACATTGATGTGTCTGAAATCGAAGGTTTGAAACGTTTCAAAAGGCAATTAAACTTTGAAAAAAAATAAAGCTTACTACAAAAAACATGTTGTACCGCCACGTTTTTCTAATAACAACCAAAACAAATGGTCGGGTGGTTATAAGGGTGGTAAGAATTATCAAAGAAGGAACTTTCAGAACAAGAAGTTTGTTGAGAAAAAGGTGTTTGTAAAAAGCTCGAGTTCTCATTCCGAGCAAGAATCTGATATTTTTTCAAAAACAAATGAAGAGTTTTTTTAAAAGAAGGCCTCACAGCCTCAGACCGAAGTCACAAGTCGGGTAGTTGATACTCGTACATGCTTTAAGTGCAACAAAGTTGGACATATTGCACGAAAGTGCACCAACTTAAAGCCTAAGTCTGAAGTTGTTGAGAGTCAGAAAAGGAAAGTTGATGCAAAAGGCAAAGCTCCAATGGTTGTTGAGAAGAAAGTTTTGAAAAATGAAAACACCAAATTCAAAACTAAATCCCTAAAGAATGTGGTAACTAAAACTGACAAATTTTACAAACGGGTTGCTTCGCCTCAACAAGCATGGAAGCCAAAATCAGTTGAAAAGAAATCAAGTTCTCCAAAACCAAAGGTTTCTGAGATGGAAAAACAATCATCCTCTACCACTCCGGTAAAGATAAATGTTCCTTTGGAATACTATGAGAAACTTGGGAAACAAAAGTCTACTGCTTCTGAAAAGAAGTATGTACCAAAGAAAGACCAATCATCTGGTCAACCTCCCAAAAATGATTTGTTTTTATTCAAAGAGGTTGAGATTGGGTATGAAGAGAGCTTAAAGATGAATGACAAAAATTTTCCGCCACTATACAATGCAAAAACTCACCTCAAAGTCAAGCTACCTGAGTCAAAAGAGGCTTGGGTGGCATCAAAATCTAACTAAGTGTTTGTGATATGTGCAGGAGCTTCCAAGATCCGTTTCACGTTGGATTATGGATAGTGGAGCTTCTCGGAACATGACGGGGAAGAAGACCCTACTGTACGATGTTCGAGGGTTTAATGGAGGATATGTGGGATTTGCAGGCAATCAAGGTGGTCGAATAGTTGGTGAAGGAACTTTATCGAATGGTATTGTCACGTTTGAAAGAGTAAACTACATCGCCGAGCTTGAAAACAATCTTCTGAGTATTTCTCAGATATATGATCGAATGTATACAACGCACTTTACAGATAAGGAATGTTTGATATTGAAACCAGGGTTTGTTGTTCCTGAAGAGTGGGTTATCATGAGAGCACCTAGAGTCAATGATCTGTACGTGTTGGACATGAATGTAGCAACTACTACCACGGGTCAGGCTCACTGCTTTATGTCAAGAGCAACGGAAAAAGAATCGCAATTATGGCATCGAAAGATGGGCCATATTCACCTACGAAAAATGAATCACCTGGTGCATAATGACTTAGTAATTAGTGTTCATGTGAAAGGTTTTCATCTTGAGGGGGAGTGCATTAGTTGCATCAAAGGCAAACAGCGAAAGAAATCTCACCCTGGGAAGAAGGAAAACTCGATCTCGAGACCGTTAGAAAGACTTCATATGGATCTTTTTGGTCCAGTAAATGTCAAAAGCATAACTGGTGATCTCTACTATCTAGTAGTAACAGATGATTACTCGAGATTTTCGTGGGTATCATTTCTAAAGTCAAAGGATGAGACATTTGAAAGTTTGATGACGTTGTTCAGAAAAATTGAAAATTTGTACCAAACTTGAATCAGAAGAATCAGGAGTGACAACGGTACAGAATTTAAGAATAATAAAATGGAAGAGTATTGTGATGAGAGAGGTATATTGCAAGAATTTAGTGCTCCTTACACTCCGCAACAAAATGGAGTAGCAGAAAGAAAGAACAGGACGCTAATTGAAACGGCCAGGACGATGCTTGCTGATTCGAAATTACCAGTCAACTTTTGGGCAGAAGCAGTGTCAGCCGCTTGCTATACACTCAACCGGGTTCTTACAGTGAAGAAATTCAACAAGACATGTTTCGAGCTGATCAACAACCGCAAACCTAACCTGAAATATCTGGAACCGTTTGGGTCTCCCTGTACAGTTCTAGAACCTTATGGAAAATTTGGTGCAAAGAGCATTGAAGGAATTTTCGTGGGGTATGCAAGTCCATTGAAAAGAGTCTTTGTTCCAAGCTTGAAGCGGATCATCGAAGCACATAATGTTTAGTGTCAAAGTTATACCATGCCACCTCAGAATCCGGGCGACTCATGGCGTTTTAATTACGATACTCTGTGGGATTCGTTTGACAAAGAAGAAGAACCAGATTTCTTTGACGAGTTGGATATTCTAAGAGAATATGAAGCATCACAAGAAAGATTCCCAGCTGAGTCATCTAGACGTCAATATCAAGCTTCCAATGATGATGAAGCCGGTCCTAGTAATGCTGGAGAACATGATGATATTCAGCAAACTCTTGACAATCAGACGGCAGTTAACGATAATTTAGAATCTGATGATAGGCCTATATTCGATCGTGGTGATTCAGATTCTGAGGGGGAGCAGATCCAAATTTCAAGTCAAACATTTCCAGTCAGTGAACAAGGTGCAAATCAGAATGTCACAAATTTGGAAGGCGAGGTAGATGTTCCAGGCGAGGTGATGTCGAGAACTCTTTCGTACCATCCAGAAGAGATGATTATTGGAGAATTGCAATCAGGCGTCCGCACATGACGAAAAATTGACCAAGGCCTTACTTGTTTTTATTCTACAGTTGCTCCTTTACAAACAGAGTTTTCACTTAGTTATTTTATTTCGCAGATTGAGCCGACAACATATAAGGAAGCACTAACTGAAGATTCTTGGGTCAACGCGATGCAAGAGGAGCTGAGTCAATTTGAGAAATTGGGAGTGTGGAAATTAGTAGACTTGCCTGATGGTCATAGGAGGATAAACACCAAGTGGGTGTTCAAGTGCAAAAGGGATGATCGAGGGGTTATTATTCGTAATAAAGCTCGACTTGTAGTCCAGGGCTTTGGTCAGCAGGAGGGTATAGATTTCACTGAAGTGTATGCTCCGGTTGCTAGACTTGAAGCGATCAGAATCTTCCTAGCATTTGCATCTTGGAAAGGATTTAAAGTTTTTTAGCTAGATGTTAAATCGGCTTTTTTTTCTACGGGAAGGTAAAAGAGGAGGTATATGTCGGACAGCCACCGAGCTTCACCGACCCAATCCACAAAGACAAGGTCTATTTACTGGATAAAGCGTTGTATGGTTTACACCAGGCCCCGAGAGCCTGGTACGAGACATTGTCTCAACATCTGCTTGCCAACAGCTTCATCCGTTGAAAAGTGGATGCCACTCTCTTCACCAAAGAAGTCGACGGACATCTTCTGATAGTTCAAATATACGTGGATGATATCATATTTGGGTCAACAAATGAAGATCTATGCAAAGATTTTGAAAGAGTTATGAAGCAAAAATTTGAAATGTCATCGATGGGTGAGATGAAATTCTTCTTGGGACTTCAGGTTGATCAACTGCCTAAGGGAATTTTCATACATCAGATGAAGTATGTTCATGATATCTTAGAGAAATTTGGGATGTTCGGGACTACTCCAGCTTCCACCCCGTTAGCGACGAACCATGGGATAAACCCTGATCTCACCGGAGAGAAGGTAGATGAAACGTTATATCGTTCCATGATCAGATCGCTGATGTACTTGACAGCTTCAAGACCCGATATCATGTATCCAACCTGCCTCGCAGCGCGGTTTCAGTCAAGCCCCAGAGCTTCGCATATGGTGATTGGGAAACGGAT
Source organism: Helianthus tuberosus (assembly GCA_030545235.1). Lineage (NCBI taxonomy): Eukaryota > Viridiplantae > Streptophyta > Magnoliopsida > Asterales > Asteraceae > Helianthus > Helianthus tuberosus. The sequence goes on from CM060393.1 coordinate 155,551,853, forward strand.
ATTACGCTACCTGAAAGGAACTCCATCACTGGGGTTGTGGTATCCAAGAGAAGGCGATTTCATGCTTGAAGGGTATTCTGATTCTGATTTCGGATGCTGCAAAGTTAATGCTAAGTCAACAACAGCGGGGTGCCAGTTTTTCGGACCACAATTGGTCACCTGGCAATGCAAGAAGCAGACCTCTGTCACTTTATCCACATGTGAAGCCGAGTATATATCTGCTAGCAGCTGCTGCTCTCAGATCTTGTGGATCCAGCAACAGATGCGAGACTACGGTTTGCAATTTCCTAACACCCCTATCTTTGTTGATAATGAGGCAGCTATAAACATAACAAAAAATCATGTTCATCACGCTAAAACAAAACACATTGAAATTCGTCATCACTTCATGTGAGACTGTTTCGAGAAGAAGTTGATACGAATTGAGAAAATCAACACTGACGAACAAAAAGCTGATTTACATACCAAAGCGTTTGATAAAACTCGTTTTCGATATCTTTTAAAACTGAATGGTATGAAGCTTTTATCGGTGTTGGAGGAGATTCTTGGCGTAGATGAAGGTACCACTGTAGATGATGTTGAAAAGTAATCTGCAATGGTTTGTCGATTTTTAGTTGTTTTGGTATTTAGGGGGAGGTAGGTTATATTTTCAGAAAATACAAAAACAATAAAAAATTTCAAAAATCCAAAAACATGAGATATTTTCAAAATCCAAAAACAATAGAAAACCGAAAAAGAGCTTGTGTAAAAAGGGAAAATGATAGTACATCAGCTTGACAGTTGCAGTATGCTAAAGAAATGTAAAGTCTATATGTGGTAAGCAGTCTTGCTGATGATGTGCCGGTAGGTTTTTACACATTTAGTAGGTTTGTTCGGGATATAAACCTAAATCATTACTTGCTTATTATGTGGGGAACATCTCTCGGATATATGGGTAACCCCGAAATCTTGTTTGAAAGGCTCTATTTCTGACATACTAGGTCTTTGTACGTGGTAATATCTGGGGTATTATACCTGGACTTCTGATTTTGCGGGAGCAATAGCCTAGTCCTCGTATAATACTTTACACAGCTTTAATCATAAAGCCCCCCCTCAGCATAAAAAATGATGAAACCATTGAAAAATGCTAATCATGTGTTGTTGTAAAAGAAGATCCCTAAAGGGGACCCACCTAAAGTTGAGCCATCATCTCTCTGATTTTGCGAAAGCAATAGCCTGAGCTCTCATGGCCTCAATACTTAACCCCTTACAGATATTACTAGTGTGCACTCACATGTAAGACTGAATATAGTGGTCTGGATACGGGAGTATATTCTGAGGTGGTACACTCGTAAAAGTTAAGATCTTAAAACACTTAATTCGTATCCTGAACAGATTGAAATTTGTGTGAGAACTTAAGAGGATCAGTATATAGGCAATCTAAGCGAATTGTTTAATTCTGAGTATGAAATCAAAGCTTAACGGTACTTGTGACTTGTCGATAGCTGATATGATTCCCTAACACACTCACCAAAACTATGTTTGTAAATAGTTTACATTTACTGCATTTTATTTCTGTTTAGCATTCTAGTCTAGAAACTTTATTAAAATTCCAAAAAGATTTTACATTCCTGCTTTATTTTTCCGACAAACCAAAGTGGAAAGCTGATCTTCAGACGTGCAGTTTGAAGAAGATACAGGAAGTTTCTGAGCTGGACAGAAGAGTTGGGAGCTTATTATGTTAATCCATTAAATATGAAAAGCCAAAACAAGTTCATTAAGTTGAAACTTGTAATTTTCAAGATAATGTTTTGAAAAATTTTGAACAAAAGTCAGTTTTGTTTTGTCTCGAGTCAACCAAGGTCATTAAGTTGGACTTGGTAGACAAATTAAGTGCTTAGGGTCATTAACTTGGACCTAGATACTTAAGTGGATTATTAAAAACTGATAAAAACAACAAATGAAGTCGAAAAGGAGAATAGATTATAATGTCAAATTTCTGAGAAGCAGGGAACAGGTTTGAATCTGTGAAAGCAGCAAAGCAAGATCCCCGTGGCTAATTTTGAACAAAGTTTGAGCCAGAATTCTATCCCAACTTATTGAAAGGGGGAGTCTAAAAGATGTAAGAGTCAGATGCAGATTCTGGATCAACATTCAAGGGGGAGTTTGAAGATTGTTAAATCCAAGTTCGAGTGCTAGCTGCTGATGCTGATAGAGATTGGAGGATGCTTAAAGTGTCAAACAATTTGGAAAGAAAGAAAAAACTGATCAAGACTGAAGACTCGATGCCAAAGACTTCATCAACATCCAAGGGGGAGTCTGTTGGTGCATAAATGTCTGTTAACTTCATCTTTATCGAGTCTTGTGTCTAGATAGGATAAACCAGTGCTCAGATGTCGGAAAATTAGGTTTTGTATGATGATTGATCATTTCGCACGAAATGAACAAGCCATTTCGTACGAAATGAACAAGTGTTCATTTCGCACGAAATGAGCTATATCCATTTCGTACGAAATGGGATCTCTATATATAGTAGAGCATTGGTTGTCTTTTGTAACGATTCGGATTTCAGAGCCGAGGTGCTGCCAAACTGTCAAGTGATCTGTATTGCTTTGAAATCAATAAACAAGTGATCTTAAATGTGAACCAAGCTGTAATCAAATTCGTATCATTGATTCCGCCTTTGATATGGATTAAAACTCTTCTGATTGACTCATTCAGGTCGTAAAACGATCCAACAAGGGTTAATCCCTTCTTTCCGAGGATCGGTGGCTGGATCGTCCACTGATCTGTTTCCTACACAAGGAAAACACACCGTGACTCGTAACAAGGAGGATGGGGTGGGTGGTGCTCCTTGTTACAACTCTCCAGCGTGAGAATCAGTAATTTGCTTGAGAGCAAAGTGTGTGATAGTAGTAAGAGTGAGAGAGTTTGATAAGCGATACCTCAAACCTGGTCCGGGATGGGTATTTATAGCCGAGGAGTGAAGGAGGGTAATTGAGTGGCTAGACTGACAATGTGCAGCCCTTTGCAGGTGTGTCAGGCTTGTCGGTCACGGAGGTGATGCCACGTCCCACTGTGGTTGTCAGTCTGTATGCCAGTGTCGGTTACGTAAGGGCTGACAGATGGCCGTTATAAGTACCACTTGCTGTCTTGGCCACTTTAGTCAAGGTGTCAGTCCCACTTGCGTCGTCAATAGGATGCGGTGCTAGGCCGCATCGCTATCTGTGGTAACCGCGGTTGTTTCCACATTCCTTTGCTTGACGAAGATGTTTATGGGATGCGGTGCCGAGCCACATCGCCATATACGTGGTAATTGTTGTTACCTTATCCCTTGTCGTGACGAAAATGTTCATAGGATGCGGTGCCAAGCCGCATCGCTATGTGTAACATCCGTTTTTGTACACTAGGTAAGTCTTCTCATCACTTGACCGATTGGATTCAGTATCCTTGTTCGCGCGTGCGTTCTTGCTAGTGGGAGTATTTGATAAGGGTGATGGTCACTCGCGACTGCTCAGGTGCGAGATCTGGGACCATGCTCACGTAACGGGCGAAGCATGTTACTATCAACAACAATTTCAACCTAACCATGAAACTGGGGGGGGGGGATATTCCACGGTCCTCCCAACCGCCGAGGTGATCCCTAGCAAACACACGAAGTGAAGTAATGTGATCCCTAGCAACCCCCGTCCATGACAGGAGCTGAGTCCAAATTATAGTACTATCGTTGCTAGAGGCGGTCTAGTGTAACACTGTATAAGCATAGTAACAAGCATTCAACAAATCACGTATAGCATGCGGGAGCGGTTAGCGTTTAGAAAGTGTTTGCGTTGTCTGTTGTGTTTTGATAGAGAACGTATGTGTCACACCCCAAAAATCCACTATGCGGAGTATCACCGCTTGGAGGCGTGACGTGACGTGACCAGGATCGAGCCACCAATCATATTGAACATCGTAATTAAGTAAATAAGACCAACCACAATACGATTGGTGACCAAAGCTAGTTAACTATGTTTAGTTTAAACAGCGGAAGCATAAAAGTAAATCCAAAAAGCATAAGTCCATAGTTTATAAGTTAAAGTTCAAAACGCAAGTTTAATAAGTTCATAAGGATTTAAATAATAAGCACGGAACATAACAGTCCGTACACCACAACGACTCCTTCCTCGTGCAAGCTCCAAGCGTTTAGCGACCTGTAAGGCATGTAACAACGAGTCAACAACAAAGTTGAGTGAGTTCACGTTTGGTTGTTTAGTTTTAAGTTGTTTCTAAAAAACGTGGTTTGACTTTCGTTGGCTTAATTGCCGTGGGGGTTACCCCGTAGTTGAAAGTATGTTTAACCAGTTCCTTTTTCATTACCCAAACCATAACCATAATCAGTGGTGGCTTTCCCCGTGTGAACTACTAGACGGTATGATATCGACTACTACGCAAATAAGTTGTGCCCTATATCAGCGTCTATCATCACTGATAGTCTGCCATAGTCCATTAGTACACGCCCGTCCGACCGACACGGTGTGAGGTTTGTTAAACCTAATAGCGCTATTAATTAATGACCCGCTCGCCATTGGCCTCGGCGATTAAGTCGATATAATGAAGAGGGACTTATTGATAGAGTTTTGTCTAGCTAGTTTTTAAGGTTGTTGTCCTACACCAGGAGGACGAACGTACGTATTCTGCACCAGGAGAATTCCTAGGATTAATAATGGCATCCTACCTATGGAGGATGGCCGTACATACCCTACCCAAGGAGGATATGTAGATTTCATTTTTAAATTCTTTAACCCATTCCCAAACCACCGGGAATCCCATGCCTTGTAGAAAGTGTGAACTCACCTCGGTTTGCTCGGTTAGATTCTCAAATATAGCTAATAGTCAAGGTCGGTCAATCACATCCTAATATGATTACCAGTTAGTCATTTATTGATTTTTAAATAGAGCACAAAGTTCCTACACATATCTATCATATAACATGCATCACTTTAACGGTTTATGTCCATATAAGTTTCCCATCCATTCCCCACTCATAAACAAACATACGATAATGCACATAACACATATAACACGTTATATCATTCACAGATAACCTACCCGACATTTAAACATGCAATGTACAACTTATGTCATTTCAGCGTTAATATTAAAACCGGCTATTTTCGGACATTTTAATAAAATAGTTAACTTATTCCAAAAATTCCCAAATTTTTACAGAATGTCTTAAACGATCCAAATTTTATTGTGTAAAAATATCGGGGCCCAGTTTATTACCAATATTTTATAAAAAAATCATTTTCTGGACTGAACTCAGATTTATCTTTTTCTGACCACACTCCACGGAATAATTTATTTAAAATTCATCGAGTGTCCGATTCACGAAATTCCAGTGGGAGGATTACAAATACATCAGTGGTCATTTACAGTACAAGTTTCATGATCTAACTCTACACAGGATGCAAGTTATCGCAGAAAACAGAATGGTTTAAGTTTCTTAAATCTTCATCTTGTTCATGTATTTTGTGGTTAATAGATGATTAATGGTTAAAAACTTATGAAACTCTAAGGGGCTGTTTGGTTGCCTCTTAATGACCATTCAGATGCTACCTCTTAGTGGTTTAAAACCTCTGAATGAATAAGAGGTAACCTCAAGTCTGAATGGTTAAGAGGTAACCTCTGAATGGTAAATCATCACATGTCACATTCTTCTACCTTCTCATTGGTAAAATTCTTAATGGTTCCATTAAGAGGTAGCCTCTTAATGACCATTCAGAGGCTACCAAACAGCCCATTAGAGTTTCATAAGTTTTTAACCATTAATCATCTATTAACCACAAAATACATGAACAAGATGAAGATTTAAGAAACTTACTACTAGCACAAGGCTAGGGGAGTTCAAGTGTGGAAAAGTGGTGGTTAAAAGAAAACGAGAGAGGTCCTTCAACTTCCGAACACACCGAGCTTCGTTGTCGATCTTCTAACACCTTTGTGTGCTTGTAGAATGCTTGAAAGTGATCAAGTAATGGTGGTGGTGGTGGCCTTGATCTCAGCCGAGACTAGAGGAAGAGGGAAAAAGAGTTGCAAGTGATTTGTGATGTTGGTGGTGTGTGTAGTCAAGTGCCTTTGGTCCTCCTTATAATCCCCCCAACACTCCTTTGTCTAATGGACATTGTGTCTTCAATTGTACAATACATATCTAATATTTTATTCAAGAAAATCATGGGGTGGAAGTCCCCATGTAACCGGCCCAAGGGGGGGGGGGTACTTGGTTGAGTTTCAAATGGAAGGTTACAATCTAGTTAGAGAAGCAAGTGTCTAGTTAATGGTTATGATGCATTGTTGTTTATAAGGTGTGTCAAGTTGTTCGGGGAACCTTACTAGCTCAAGAAAAATAAGAACAATGTGTTTAATAATATTTTTATGTTCCGGGTAAAGTCCGGTTGTTCGGTTTGACACTGTTCCGTTTAAGTGCTTAATTAATCCGTAAGGTGTCTTTTATATATATTTTTATAACACTTTTAATTTCTAACACTTAGGAAATTATAACGGACTATTTGGTGACTTTTCTGTACATTACTAGTATGTTTAACAAATACATGTAAGTATAACACAGATATCAGAAAGCAGTTAAATGATCCAGTACAGTCATTAAGCACTTTAATTAACATTAATAGATTGTACGGTTACATGTAAATTTGAGGGTTGTCACATTCTCCCCATGTTAAGAGAATTTCGTCCCGAAATTTAGCGCGTGGTTACTGAGGAAGCTAGTTAAGTTGCGTTGTTTTCCTGATTTTCCTAGGGTGTCACATCATCCCCCCGTTGATTTGGAATTTCGTCCTGAAATTCTGCAGTAGCTTCAGCCTCAGTAGTGGTTGCGTTTTTCTTAAACAGTTGGGGATACTTGAGTTTCATTTGGTCTTCTCGTTCCCAGGTATACTCTGGGCCACAACGAACATTCCAACGAACTCGGACCAGAGGTATCCTGGTACGCTTGAGGATCTTAACATCTCGATCCGTAATCTCTACTGGTTTCTCGACGAATCGCAACTGGTCGTCGATTGTGAGTTCCTTGAGAGGAACTATGAGGGTCTCATCTGACAGACACTTCTTCAGATTCGACACATGGAAAACATTGTGAACTCCGTTGAGTTCTTCAGGTAAATTCAACCTGTAGGCAACTTTGCCAATTTTCTCGGTGATTTCAAACGGTCCGACATAACGCGGATTGAGCTTGCCTCGTTTGCCAAAATGAACTACGCCTTTCCAAGGCAAGACTTTGAGTAGCACTCGATCCCCAACCTGGAACTCAAGTGGTTTTCTTCCTTTATCAGCCTAGCTTTTTTGACGGTCATGAGCTGCCGTCATTCGCTGTCGTATCTGAGCAATTCTCTCGGTCGTGTCTACTACGAGTTCTGGGCCAGTAATTTGGCTGTCACCAACTTCTGCCCAACAGAGAGGTAATCGGCATTTGCGTCCGTATAATGCCTCGAATGGAGCGGCTTGGATGCTGGTGTGGTAGCTGTTGTTATACGAAAACTCCACTAACGGAAGGTGCTTTTCCCAGCCATTACCAAAATCGATTACACACGCCCTAAGCATGTCTTCAAGGGTTTGGATGGTGCGTTCAGATTGCCCATCCGTCTGTGGGTAATAAGCGGTGCTCGTATCTAAACGTGAGCCAAAGGACTTGTGCATTGCTTGCCACAGTTCAGAAGTAAAACGCGCGTCACGATCAGAAACGATGGAGGTTGGCACTCCGTGCCTTGATACCACTTCCTTTAGGTAAATGTCTGCAAGAGTAGAAAACTTATTCGTTTCTTTGATAGCCAGAAAATGTGCAGACTTGGTCAGTCGATCTACGATCACCCAAATGGTATCGTTTCCGCGTTGAATCTAGGCAGGCCAGTAACGAAATCCATGGAAATTTGCTCCCATTTCCATTTCGGGATCTCTGGTTGTTGGAGTAGGCCTGATGGTTTCTGGTATTCGACCTTAACCCTAGCGCAAGTCAAACATTTTGCTTGAAGATATAATCGAGACTCCTGTGATCGGTGTAAATGGTGCACTTGGTACCGTACAGGTAATGTCTCCATATCTTAAGCGCGAAAACAACTGCTCCCAGTTCCAAGTCGTGTGTAGTGTAGTTCCTTTCGTGAACTTTAAGTTGGCGCGATGCGTAGGCAATGACCTTGTCACGTTGCATCAATACGCAACCAAGTCCTTGGATGGAAGCGTCGCAGTAAACGACAAAATCATCTGTGCCTTCAGGCAATGAGAGGATAGGCGCGCTACAAAGTCTATCTTTCAAGTGTTGAAATGCGGACTCCTGTGCATCACCCCAACGATAGGTGACACCCTTCTGAGTCAGTGAAGTGAGAGGTTGCGCAATCTTTGAGAAATCCTTGATAAACCTTCTGTAATATCCTGCCAAACCCAAGAATTGGCGGATTTCTGTTGGTGTACGGGGTGCAGGCCAGTTCTTGATCGAGTCAACCTTAGATGGATCCACATGAATTCCATCCTTGTTTACCACATGGCCTAGAAAGTGGACTTCGCGAAGCCAGAAGTCACATTTCGAAAACTTGGCATACAACTGCTCTTTTCGAAGAAGTTCCAGCATAAGTCGTAGGTGCTGCTCGTGTTCCTCCTGACTCTTAGAATAGATCAGGATATCGTCGATGAACACAATAACGAACTTATCCAGGTAAGGTTTGCATACTCGGTTCATGAGATCCATGAAGACCGCTGGTGCATTCGTCAACCCGAATGGCATAGCCAGAAATTCGTAATGGCCGTAACGAGTTCTGAATGCTGTTTTGGAGACGTCCTCATCTCGGACCCTCGGCTGATGGTATCCCGATCTCAAATCAATCTTGGAGTAATAGCTCGACCCTTGCAACTGGTCGAACAAGTCGTCAATACGTGGGAGAGGATAACGATTCTTCACGGTCACCTTGTTAAGTTCGCGGTAGTCGATACACATTCTGAAAGTACCATCTTTCTTCTTCACAAACAAGACTGGACCTCCCCAGGGCGAAGAGCTAGGACGTATAAAACCCTTTTCCAAGAGTTCTTGTAATTGCGTGGACAGTTCTTCAAGTTCTGATGGAGCTAGACGATAAGGTGCTCGAGCTACGGGCGCTGCTCCAGGAGCTAGCTCGATTTGAAATTCAACTTGACGATGAGGCGGAAGACCAGGTAATTCCTCAGGAAATACCTCGGGAAAGTAACGTACAATAGGGATGTCTTCAATTCTCTTCTCTTCCGTTGATGTGTCAGTAACGAGTGCTAAAATGGTAGTGTGGCCCTTTCGCAAACACTTCTGGGCCTTAAGGAAAGAGATGATGCCTACGACAGCACCACTCTTGTCGCCATGAATCATAAGGGGTTCCTCACCAGCACGAGGGATGCGGACAATCTTCTCGTTGCAAAGAATTTCTGCTTGCTGATGAGATAACCAAACTATCCCAATAACAACGTTGAAACTACCAAGTGTGATAGGAATAAGATCGATAGAGAAGGTCTGATCAGCTAAGACGAGGTTACAACCTTTAACTATGTGTGTGGCTTCAAGACTTTTACCGTTTGCTAGTTCTACTGTGTGTTTGGTGTTCAATAGTGTTGGAGTGCGCTTAAGCATTTGGCTAACTTTTAAGGACACATAACTAGTATCGGAACCCGAATCGAATAAAACAGTAACAAAGAAGTCGTCCAGAAGAAACTTACCCATCACAACGTTGGGATCGTTCCTTGCATCACCTTGACCAATCACGAACACACGACCCCTTGCTCCATTACCATTGTTGTTACCTCCGTTGTTGCCTCCATTGTTGCCTCCATTGTTGTTCCCGTTTCCTTGATTGTTGTTGTTCTGATTCTTATTCAGTTGGGGGCAGTTCCTCTTAAAGTGACCTTCAGCACCACACTGAAAGCATCCTTTATTGCCCTGCTGTTGCTGCTGCTGGTGATTCTGTGGAGCTTGTTGTTGTTGTTGGCGATTCTGATTTGCAGGACGCGGGCTCCTGCAATCCATAGCTTCATGGCCAAGCTTGTGACATCTCTGACATCGACCTTTGTTGCACTGCCCGCTGTCATGCTTGTTGCACCGGTTGCACTTGGGGTGGTTTCCTCGGTATCCACCCTGTCCTTGATTACCAGAAGATTGCTGACCAGGACTCTGGTAATCATCAATATTTCGCTGCTGAGACTGAACTGAAGTAGAACCCTTACTGGAGTTCCCATCCCATTTTCGCTTGTTGTCGGTAGGTGCATCAGAAGTAGCTGTGGCACTGATTCGTTTGGGCAGCCTGTTTTGCTCCACCGCATGGTTAGTGAGTTGATGGTCCAACTTGATGATTTGCTGTATGGTACCCAGGTTGGCTGAAGTCATGTGACTTTGAATCTCTGGTACAAGGCCTTTGAGATACATCTCAATTCGTTTGATGGGAGGGTCCACCATGGTAGGGCACAAGATGGCCATCTCATTCGACCTTTTCGTATACGCCTCAATCTCAGACCCCGTCATCTTCAGGTTGAAAAATTACACTTCTAGCTTGTGGATGTCATCACGACTGCAGTACTCTTCTTTGATCAGCTCTTTGAAACCATTCCAGGGGGTGGAATTAGCAACTGCCAGCCCTAGTAATTGAACCTGCGCCTTCCACCAGGTTAACGCAGCACCTTCAAGCGTTCAAGTAGCATATTTCACCCTTCGATCTTCAGGGCATTCGCACATCTCGAAAACTGACTCAAGCTTCTCGAACCAGTGTAGAAGGCCTACAGCTCCCTCTGTGCCACTGAAAGTAGTAGGTCGGCAGTCCATGAAGGTTTTGAACGTGCACACAGGAGGTTGAGCATGTTGACCTGTTGCGCGAGAATAAAAGACAAGATTAAGCATGAGGGTTGGTTTGCGAAGGTAGGAACTAAACGTCCTAAGGTGAGTTGGTATGGCAGGTTATACCTCCTACAGGGTTAGCTGCGAGTACCTCATCGACTCGTTCGTTGATCAAAGCCATCAACTGGTCTTGAGTGAGGTTGATACGTCCTCCGCGTCCGCTCATGATCTTCATAACGAAGCAACGTAAGTGAGAAAAGTGTCGCGAAAGTGCGTAAGTGTGGGACGATAGTAGAGAGTAAGCACACAAGGTTCAAATAGCAATTATCACGTTATCTAATCCACAGTGAAAACTATCTAACCGACAATATAACATAAATCATACCACTTATGGTGTCGAGTCTTGCATGTGGAGCGAAGCGTCGTTGTGGATCGTTGAGCACTATAACCAATGGCTCTGATACCAATCTGTCACACCCCCAAGATCCACCAAGCGGAGTATCACCGCTTGGAGGTGTGACGTGACCAGGATCGAGCCACCAATCATATTGAACATCGTAATTAAGTAAATAAGACCAACCACAATACGATTGGTGACCAAAGCTAGTTAACCATGTTTAGTTTAAACAGCGGAAGCATAAAAGTAAATCCAAAAAGCATAAGTCCATAGTTTATAAGTTAAAGTTCAAAACGCAAGTTTAATAAGTTCATAAGGATTTAAATAATAAGCATGGAACATAACAGTCCGTACACCACAACAACTCCTTCCTCGTGCAAGCTCCAAGCGTTTAGCGACCTGTAAGGCATGTAACAACGAGTCAACAACAAAGTTGAGTGAGTTCACGTTTGGTTTTTTAGTTTTAAGTTGTTTCTAAAAAACGTGGTTTGACTTTCGTTGGCTTAATTGTCGTGGGGGTTACCCTGTAGTTGAAAGTATGTTTAACCAGTTCATTTTTCATTAGCCAAACCATAACCATATTCAGTGGGGGCTTTCCCCGTGTGAACTACTAGACGGTATGATATCGACTACTACGCAAATAAGTTGTGCCCTATATCAGCGTCTATCATCACTGATAGTCTGCCATAGTCCATTAGTACACGCCCGTCCGACCGGCACGGTGTGAGGTTTGTTAAACCTAATAGCGCTATTAACTAATGACCCGCTCGCCATTGGCCTCGGTGATTAAGTCGATATAATGAAGAGGGACTTATTGATAGAGTTTTGTCTAGCTAGTTTTTAAGGTTGTTGTCCTACACCAGGAGGACGAACGTACGTATTCTGCACCAGGAGAATTCGTAGGATTAATAATGGCATCCTACCTGTGGAGGATGGCCGTACATACCCTACCCAAGGAGGATATGTAGATTTCATTTTTAAATTCTTTAACCCATTCCCAAACCACCGGGAATCCCATGCCTTGTAGAAAGTGTGAACTCACCTCGGTTTGCTCGGTTAGATTCTCAAATATAGCTAACAGTCAAGGTCGGTCAATCACGTCCTAATATGATTACCAGTTAGTCATTTAGTGATTTTTAAATAGAGCACAAAGTTCCTACAAGTATCTATCATATAACATGCATCACTTTAACGGTTTATGTCCATATAAGTTTCCCATCCATTCCCCACTCATAAACAAACATACGATAATGCACATAACACATATAACACGTTATATCATTCACAGATAACCTACCCGACATTTAAACATGCAATTTACAACTTATGTCATTTCAACGTTAATATTCAAAACCGGCTGTTTTCGGAAATTTTAATAAAATAGTTAACTTATTCCAAAAATTCCCAAATTTTTACAGAATGTCTTAAACGATCCAAATTTTATTGTGTAAAAATATCGGGGCCCAGTTCATTACCAATATTTTATAAAAATTCATTTTCCGGACTGAACTCAGATTTATCTTTTTCTGACCACACTCCACGGAATAATTTATTTAAAATTCATCGAGAGTCCGATTCACGAAATTCCAGTGGGAGGATTACAAATACATCAGTGGTCATTTACAGTACAAGTTTCATGATCTAACTCTACACAGGATACAATTTTTGGCAGAAAACAGAATGTATATTTTCAGCAGCAAAAATGCAGCTCTAGCTGCTGTTCCAAGTTGACGCTTTAAAAATAGTAAACGAAGTCCAAAAATTATGATTCTGGTGCCATTAGAACCGTATTTCATAATAACACATTTTAGACTCAAAAGATCAGTTTTTTGTTGAGTTTATGACCTGTTTACAGCCAACTGAAGTTGGCTGTAAAACTTGGACAGATTCTGTTTTCATTCTTTAACTTACTAACTTGTGTTCGATTGATTCCGTTAACATGTTTAGTGACCTCAACAACACAAACATCAATATTAACCAGCAAAACATCAGATAATCAACCAAGAATCATAACAACACAAGATCTACATGATTTACACACATAACTTCTCTTTATCCATCTTTCATTCTTTATGTTCAAGGTTAATGTAAGTTCTTTTAGAGTTTCATAAGTTTTTAACCATTAATCATCTATTAACCACAAAATACATGCACAAGATGAAGATTTAAGAAACTTACTACTAGCACAAGGCTAGGGGAGTTCAAGTGTGGAAAAGTAGTGGTTAAAAGAAAACGAGAGAGGTCCTTCAACTTCCGAACACACCGAGCTTCGTTATCGATCTTCTAACACCTTTGTGTGCTTGTAGAATGCTTAAAAGTGATAAAGTAATGGTGGTGGTGGTGGCCTTGATCTCAGCCGAGACTAGAGGAAGAGGGAAAGAGAGTTGCAAGTGATTTGTGATGTTGGTGGTGTGTGTAGTCAAGTGCCTTTGGTCCTCCTTATAATCCCCCCAACACTCCTTTGTCTAATGGACATTGTGTCTTCAATTGTACAATACATATCTAATATTTTATTCAAGAAAATTATGGGGTGGAAGTCCCCATGTAACCGGCCCAAGGGGGGGGGGGGTACTTGGTTGAGTTTCAAATGGAAGGTTACAATCTAGTTAGAGAAGCAAGTGTCTAGTTAATGGTTATGATGCATTGTTGTTTATAAGGTGTGTCAAGTTGTTCGGGGAACCTTACTAGCTCAAGAAAAATAAGAACAATGTGTTTAATAATATTTTTATGTTCCGGGTAAAGTCCGGTTGTTCGGTTTGACACTGTTCCGTTTAAGTGCTTAATTAATCCGTAAGGTGTCTTTTATATATATTTTTATAACACTTTTAATTTCTAACACTTAGGAAATTATAACGGACTATTTGGTGACTTTTCTGTACATTACTAGTATGTTTAACAAATACATGTAAGTATAACACAGATATCAGAAAGCAGTTAAATGATCCAGTACAGTCATTAAGCACTTTAATTAACATTAATAGATTGTAAGGTTACATGTAAATTTGAGGGTTGTCACAGTATGTAACACCCAAAAGTGCGTTAAATGAAAATGGGTTCGAGTATACTCACAATGTGTGTTTAACGAGTAAACACAAGCTAGATTGGATTGAAGGGAGCACGTTGAGTTAGCCTGTGAACGTAAACAGTAGCATAAGTCTTCGTCAGGGCTGAACAGAGTGTAAACAGTGTGTCGAGTCAGATAAGTGTTAAATTGTTTATCCAAACGGATGGGTTCCATCTGAACGGATGGGTTCCATCCGAACAGATGGGCATCCGAGCGGATGGCCATCCGGACGGATGGTCATCCTAGTGGAGGGCCATTCGAACAGTGTGTGTGTGTTTGTGAATCGTTAAAATTTTCAAAGTCTCGTTAAAAGTGTTTAAACAATGAAGATTATAAGGGTCAGGTCAGCCGATCGGATGGTCATCCGGACGGATGGCCATTCGAATGAGATGATATGTAGTTGAAGTTTTTTGTAAAATTTTCTAAGTAAAAGTTTTAAGTTTAACAGAGACGATGCAATGACGTATCAAACAACGGGAACATACCAAATCCAGTTCATTCGGCCGGATGGTCTCAGCCCATTAGATCAAACACATTGTTCTTGATGAAGATTCATGTTTGACCCGCAAATCGGTCCATTTCTCCGGTGGAAATCTGTTTTCAAGCAGTCTTTTGACTAAGGAACAAGTCAAGAGTCCGACTTAGCCCAAATTCCATCCATAATGTGTGAAAGTTGAGAAGAAAGTTGAAAACAGATGAAAAAGTGTTGAAAACTTGTTGTGGTTAAGTTAAAAAGTGTGAAATCCTTTAGATCTAGAACCAATCTTGATCAAATGGTGTTCCACAACAGTTTGCCTAAGCAAAAACGGGTGGAAACCACCTTCAAGATGTCCAAATCATATGATTTCGGGAAAAAGTTAGTGTTTGTGTGTGATTTTGATAAAGAAGATGATGTAGAAGTGATTAGAGATAAAGGTTGTACAAGATTTGAGGGAAAAAGCTTACAATTTGGCCTTGAATCGAGACAGAGTCTTGGGGAGTGAATGGGAGTGTCAAAGTCAGAGAATGGAGGTGTACGGCGGTATTTATAGAGGTAGGGCGAAGGTTTAAGTCGGATGCGAGATGGTAGTGTTCGGATGGCCTGTCAGGACGAATGGCATCCGGTCGGATGGTCATCCGGGCGGATGTCCATTCGGACGGCCTGGTTTGCGTTTATTAGTTTTCCAACTTTGGTTCGTTTGTTAAGCGTTGCGTTGCGTTTAATCGAGTTGCGAGTGAGCGTTTTAGCATATAAGTGTTGCGTTGATAACCACATAGCATTAAACAAGTAATCACACAAATAGCACACACAATATAATTAAATCCGCGTTTCGAGTCTACGTTGAGTTAGCGTTGCGAGTGCGTTTAGTCTAAATAAGCGATGTAATATGCGATAAAATGCGTTTAAATAGTAAGCATTGTAAAATAGCATTCAGATGTGATAACTGCGGTTTAAATAAGCGTTGTAATATGCGTTTTAGAAAATGTGTTGAAAACGTAGTTTAATATAACAACCCTCCAAAATATTTCCGACATCTCTAATCTGTTTAAAATGTCCCTATACGTCCTAACATACACCCCGTATACGAAAACAGGCCCCGAATACCTTTATTTTTATTAAAATTAATTAAAAACAAAAATCAGGTGGTTCTAGCGGGGCGCGACAGACCCCTCGTGGTCCGTTGCGGGGCGCGAGTGAGTAAAGGGGTGACGGAACCCTTGGGTGCCATGTGGCACAACACCCGGCGAGCCTATAGTGGTGACTAACTCAAGCTAAGCCCTAGCCACCTAGCTCGCGGGCTGCGAGAAAGACAGTTGTGGCTGTCACGGGCCGCGACCCGATGTCGGATCAGCCCTATAAATAGAGACCGTTGGCCTTCAATCCAAATCGTTCAGTCTTTTCATTTCTCTCTCAATTTCTACGTAGTAGGCACTATACCGGGCATAATACCCCCTAATTAACGAAGTTCTGCCTTGTTGTAAGTATCATAACCCCGGTTACGTATTAGATACGCTGCCCGATTGATCTAGGGTTCCGTAACGGCTGTCGTGGTTTTGCCCGACGTAGTCGTTGGAATGCCGTCTCGGGGAGGGTATTACTAATGTAAATATTGGGTTATTATACTAACACATGTGCATTTGTGTAACTAATAGATAATCACCAGGAAATCCTAAAGGAAAACCCTATGACAGCAATGTGAGTAATCCTCCTTTTTGCAAACTCTTTTTACAAAACCTCAATGTTTTACAATATATTTAACAGTGATTGAGTATTTGTATTCTACAATTATCGCCGGTATGTTGGGTTTTGTATACAAAATTTGTTACTACATTGTGAGTAGTAACATAACCACAAGTCGGGTTGACAGTACCGTAGGTGGTAATTAAAGTGGATAGAAACAAATGTAATTGCGCAACCGCCCTCAATACTGTAAAACGGTTTTACCTGTCTTGATTAAACTGGGATTCACTCACCAGTATTTCCCACTGACAAAATGTTTTTAAACGCGTTTCAGGTAACCAAATGTGAAAGCCAAATAGAAGCCAGCTGGACAGCACTGAAGGCTTGGAAAAGTGGCAATAAAAGTTAACTAAATAAAGAGATGTTTTTATTTAAATAAAATAGGGTTTATCCCTATGAAAATGGGTGTACTTGAAACTTGGGAATTTCCCATGTGTTTAATATTATAAAAGCGCGGTATTTTACTCTGATAAGATATTTCCTAACTACGGTCCTGATGTAATTTCCGCTGCCAAACTGAAAAACATCGATACCACCGTAACTGGCCGCGGCCGCCTGTTCCCGGGTAATTAGGGGGCGGGGGTTGCGACAGAAGGTGGTATTAGAGCTAAGCCACTAATTCGGCCACAGAAGTGTTCTGCTGACACCAAAATTTATTCAATATGTTAAGAAATAATCTACGGGATTTCGTGTATATCTGTATATCATTATTGTGTGTTATTTGACTATTTGTTAGTTTACAGTATGAGCGACCAAGGACCTTCCAACGCCTACCGTCAGTTGTCCAGCTCACCTAGAAACGAAGGCACCTCTTCACAGCCTACCCTTTCAGGGTATTCGACTGACAATGAAGACGGGATATTCGTGTTCAAGGCTCAATCTGAAGAGCCATTCCCTCCTAAGAAGAGAGGATGGTTCAGTAGAGGTGCGCATGAACGTAGGAAGAGGATGAAAAAGTTACAACAACAGCGAGTTTTAGCATCCGCTAAGAGAGAAACAGATGCTCACGCCCAGGATATGCTCAATAGGAGTCTAGCAAATTTTCATATTCTAGCAACTACAGCTGCAGACCCTAATTTAGAGCAACTCATAGCACCCAAACCATTACCCTTGTTTCCCACACAACCAATGGAGATTGAAGTCAACTCGGAAAACCAAATCCCAGCACCAGCTTTTGACCCGACTGAGATACCTAGAGTACCAGCACCCAATCCCTTAGACCCAGACTATGACCCATGGTTTGACGACCATAGGGATTACCAGCAACGCTACCCAATACCAGAAGAACCCATGCCAAACCTAGCTGCTTACCCAGGTCTGGACCCTCTAGATCCCTATTATGATAATGATCAATACATTAGGGAAATTCTAGAGAGTCCATATCCTCAGGAAGAACCGATGTCACAGTACCCAGATCCAATACCAGCACCTGCACCACCCATGAGCACTGAGAATGTGCAAGAACTCCGAACCTTTGGTGAGGAGATTTTAGAAGAGAGCGAAAGGATGAGAAAAATAGGGGAACGACTCATCTGGAAATATGACGAGCGTAATATGGAATTTTGGATGAACCCCTATCACTAATAATAATAATAATAATAATAATAATAATAAATATATAAATATATATACATATGTATGTATGTTGAAAAAAAATATATAATAATAATAATAATATATATAATATAATAATATATTGTAGTATAGACCATCTTGTGGTTAGTGATGCATACTAGTATTGTATTTTTATTCCAGTTGTATTTGTAATAAATATAGATGCATACTATAAAATAGAGTAAGTCGCAATGCTCGACGATTTTGGATCAACATGCTTGTTGTGTGATTGTTGCATTGGATATTTTTATGCAATATTAATACTTGGTAATTGTTTAAAATCCAGATGGCCGACGCAGCAAATCCGGAAAACCAGAATAATGAAAATCAAATAAATAATAGTGAAATTCGACACCTTGTAACCCAAGGAATTAGATATGCCATGCCAGCTATTATCCAAAATGTTATGGACGCCGAAAATAATGATAAAAGTGGTAATGGAAGTAAACGAACCCATATAGAACCTAGTTACAGCGTGCACAATGGACCCATTTTTCAAATGCCAATTCCAAAAAGAAGAAGAAACATGTCTTATGGTTGTTCTTACAAAGAATTCTGGTCCTGTAAACCAATAGAATTCTCTGGCAATGAAGGGGCCATTGCAGCTTTACGCTGGATAGAAAAGACTGAGGCAGTCTTAAAAATAAGCAAGTGCGCAGAAGAAGATAAGATAATGTTTGTCTCCAATCTATTTAAGAACTCAGCATTAGAATGGTGGAACACTATCCTCCAGTCTAGAGGAAGTGACAGGGTTTACAATATGGAATGGGAAGAATTTAAAAACATGGTAGAAAGAAAATTATGCCCTCCCAATGAAAAGGAACAGATAGCAAATAAGTTCTTAAACCTTAGAATGACTGGAGTGGATAGTAAGGGGTACACTACTTTATTCTTTGAATATGCTAGAATAGTGCCAACCCTTGCATCACCTGAACCAGTATTAATCTCCCGCTACATCTGGGGATTAATCAGTGAGATAAGGCATGTAGTCAAGGCAGCTAGACCTCAAACTATAGAAGAAGCCGTAGAACTAGCAAACACCTTGACTGATGAATTAGTGCGTACACGAGAAGAGGACCAGAGGAGGAACTTAGCTCAAAAGCTAACCCAAGAATTCCGCTATGGAAATTCCAATCGTGGGAAATATGTAGGTTCTACCTCTGCACCTTATTGTAAAGCCTGCAAGAAGAAGCATTTAGGAAGATGCTCCACTTACTGCAATTTCTGCAAGATACCAGGACACAAGAAAGAAGATTGTAGGAAGAAACCTAATAATGGAATGTGCTTCAACTGTGGAGAAAAGGGTCACATCAAGCCGAACTGTCCGAAACTAGCTCCAGCCCCGAACAACAAGACTACTAAAAATGCTAGAGCATTTGTTTTGACTGCAGAAGAAGCAAAGATGATCCCGGATGTGATCGCCGGTACGTTTTTAGTTAATGATGTTTTTGCTAAAGTATTATTTGACTCTGGTGCGAACCAAAGTTTTATTAATACTTCATTTTGCAAACTTCTCAATCAACCATTAACTAAACTCCCACAAGAATGTCTAGTAGAAACAGCAAATGGGGAAACCATTAAGATTTCTGAAATCTTGCAGGGAGCAAGAATAGAATTTTTAAAGCAAAAATTTATTGCAAACATTTACCCAATGAATCTGGCAGGATTTGATGTTGTATTAGGAATAGATTGGTTAAGAGCCAATAAAGCCAGTATTTTATGTGATCAAAAGTCAATACAAATAAATTCACCAAAGGGTGAAAAGATCACAATTAAATGAGATAAGCCAACTAGATCCACAAAATTCATCTCTGTAATGAAAACAACAAGTTATGCTAGAAAAGGATCATTAGTGTATATGATTTCCATAATCATTAACACTAAAGGAAAGGAATTTAGAGATATCCCTGTAGTATCTCAATTTTCAGATGTATTTCCAGAAGAATTACTAGGGCAACCGCCAGACAGAGAAGTCGAGTTTAGAATCCATCTGCTACCCGGAACAGCACCAATTGCCAAAGCACCTTACCATTTAGCACCCGCAGAAAGCAAGAGTTAAAGAAACAGTTAGACGAAATCTTGGAAAAAGGATTCATACAGCCAAGCTCATCGCCATGGGGAGCACCGATCTTATTCGTCAAGAAGAAAGACGGGTCAATGCGTATGTGTATTGATTACCGTGAATTGAACAAAGTCATGATTAAAAATCGGTACCCATTACCGAGAATTGACGATTTGTTTGATCAATTACAAGGAGCTTGATTCTTTTCTAAAATCAACTTACGTTCAGGATATCATCAATTAAAGGTACATGAAGAAGACATTCCTAAGACCGCTTTCAGAACAAGGTATGGCCATTATGAATTTAGTGTCATGCCATTTGGTCTAACCAATGCCCCAGCTGCATTTATGGACATGATGAACCGAATATGTAAGCTATATTTGGATAAATTCATAATTGTCTTTATAGATGATATTCTCTTCTACTCTAAGAGTAAAGAGGAACATGCAGTGCATCTGCACGCACTTCTAAGTTTATTGAGAAAAGAAAAGCTTTATGCAAAGTTTTCGAAGTGCGAGTTTTTGTTAGAACAGGTACAGTTTCTTGGACATTTAGTCAATCATGAAGGAATTCATGTGGATCCCATAAAGATCGAGGCGATTACCAAATGGAAAACCCCTGAGTCACCAACCGAGGTTAGAAGTTTCTTAGGATTGGCCGGTTATTATAGAAGATTTATTCGAGATTTTTCTAGAATAGCCATTCCCTTAACTAAGCTAACCTATAAGTCTGTTAAGTTTGAATGGGGACCAAAACAAGAAGAAGCCTTTAGAATCCTTAAGCAGAGATTAACCAACGCACCCATACTAGCGTTACCCGAAGGAACTGAAGACTTTATAGTCTATTGTGACGCTTCTAAACTAGGTTATGGATGTGTATTGATGCAACGTCAAAAGGTTATAGCTTACGCCTCTAGACAACTTAAGAATCATGAAGAAAATTATTCAACCCATGATTTAGAATTAGGATCTATAATTTTTGCCCTTAAGATTTGGAGACATTACCTTTATGGCAGTAAGTTTACCATTTTCACTGATCATAAGAGTTTAAGGTATGTTTTCGGGCAAAAGGAATTGAATATGAGACAAAGACGCTGGATGGAGATACTTAGTGATTATGATTGTAATATCCAATATCATGCAGGAAAGGCAAACGTAGTAGCTGATGCTTTAAGTCGAAAGTATCACGAAAAACCTAAAAGAGTACGTTCTCTTAAACTAAATCTACAAGTAGATTTAAATGAACAAATTAGAAATGCACAAGAATCAGTAATCAAGGATGATACTGAAAAGTTGAAAGGAATGATTAAGGAACTAGAACAAAAGTTACAGATGGAATTTGGAGATTCCATAAGAAAAGAATGTGGATACCTAATTTAGAAAACTTACGCCATCGTGTATTAGAAGAAGCCCATAAGTCTAAGTATACGATGCATCCTGGAAATGATAAGATGTATCAAGACTTAAGAAAGAATTTCTGGTGGATAGGAATGAAGAAGGATATAGCAGCTTATGTTTTCAAATGTTTAACCTGCTCACAAGTTAAAGCTGAACATCAAAAACCCTCAGGTTTGTTGCAGCAATTAGAAATGCCAGTTTCGAAATGGGAATTGATAGCAATGGATTTTGTTACTAAATTACCCAAAACAAGAAAAGGTAATGATACAATCTGGGTGATTGTAGACAGACTAACTAAGTCAGCATATTTCCTACCAATGAAGGAAACATTCAGTATGGAACAATTAGCCAAGCTATATGTAAATGAAATAGTTTCATTACATGGAATTCCTTTATCAAATGTTTCTGATAGAGATAGCCGTTTTACCTCTCATTTTTGGACAAGTTTCCAAAAAGCAATGGGAACCAAGTTAAATCTAAGCACCGCTTATCATCCTCAAACGGACGGACAAAGCGAAAGGACAATTCAAACAATGGAAGATATGCTTAGAGCTTGTGTAATTGATTTCGGAGGTAATTGGGACGATCACTTAACATTAATAGAATTTTCTTATAATAACAACTATCACCCAAGTATCAATGCTGCACCATTTGAAGCACTTTACAAACGAAAGTGCCGAACTCCAGTCTGTTGGGCAGAAATTGGAGAAAAACAACTATCCGGACCTGAGATAGTGCAAGAAACAACCATCAAAATCATTCAAGTCAAAGAACGACTGAAAGCAACACGTGATCGACAGAAAAGTTACGCTGATAACAGACGAAAGCCACTGGAATTTCAGATAGGTGACAAGGTGTTATTGAAAGTCTCTCCTTGAAAAGGAATGGTAAGATTCATCAAAAGAGGAAAGCTAAGCCCCAGGTATGTTGGACCTTTTGAAATTATTAAAAGAATAGGACCTATAGCCTATCAGCTACAACTGCCAGAGGAAATGGCAGAAATACATGATGTATTTCATGTATCTAACCTCAAGAAATGCTTAGCTGATGAATCATTGATAGTACCTCTCAAGAATATAGAGGTAAATGAAAAGCTTAAATTTGTAGAGAAGCCTCTACAGATTGAAGACAGAAGGGTAAAGAATCTCAAACATAAAAGATTAGTTCTGGTCAAAGTAAAATGGGACTCCAAGAGAGGACCAGAATACACATGGGAGCTTGAATCAGAAATGCAAAGGAAATATCCACACCTGTTCCGGTAGACCTCAAGGACGAGTTCTAATACAAGGTGGGGAGGATATAACAACCCTCCAAAATATTTCCGACATCTCTAATCTGTTTAAAATGTCCTTATACGTCCTAAAATACACCCCGTATACGAAAACAGGCCCCGAATACCTTTATTTTTATTAAAATTAATTAAAAACAAAAATCAGGTGGTTCTGGCGGGGCGCGACAGACCCCTCGTGGTCCGTCGTGGGGCGCGAGTGAGTAAAGGGGTGGCGGAACCCTGGGGTACCACGTGGCACAACACCCGGCGAGCTTATAGTGGAGACTAACTGAAGCTAAGCCCTAGCCACCTAGCTCGTGGGCCGCGAGAAAGACAGCAGTGGCTGTCGCAGGCCGCGACCCGATGTCGGATCAGCCCTATAAATAGAGACTGTTAGCCTTCAATCCAAATCGTTCAGTCTTTTCATTTCTCTCTCAATTTCTACGTAGTAGGCACTATACCCGGGCATAATACCCCCCCCCCCCCTAATTAATGAAGTTCTGCCTCGTTGTAAGTATCATAACCCCGGTTACGTATTAGTTACGCTGCCCGATTGATCTAGGGTTCCGTAACGGCTGTCGTGCTTCTTCCCGACGTAGTCGTTGGAATGCCATCTCGGGGAGGGTATTACTAATGTAAATATTGGGTTATTATACTAACACATGTGCATTTGTGTAATTAATAGATAATCACCAGGAAATCCTAAAGGAAAACCCTAAGACAGCAATGTGAGTAATCCTCCTTTTTGCAAACTGTTTTTACAAAACCTCAATGTTTTACAATATATTTAACAGTGATTGAGTATTTGTATTCTACAATTATCGTCGGTATGTTGGGGTTTTGTATACAAAATTTGTTACTACATTGTGAGTAGTAACATAACCACAAGTCGGGTTGACAGTACCGTGGGGGGTAATTAAAGTAGATGGAAACAAATGTAATTGCGCGATCGCCCTCAATACTATAAAACGGTTTTACCTGTCTTGATTAAACTGGGATTCACTCACCAGTATTTCCCACTGACAAAATGTTTTTAAACGCGTTTCAGGTAACCAAATGTTAAAGTGTTGGTGCATACGTCTATCGACTTCGTCTTGTATCGAGTCTTGTATGTGTATAGATAAATCAGGGCACGTTATACGAGGAAACTGTCAAAAATAGGTTAGAAGGTAATTTCGCATGAAATAACAGAGTGTTATTTCGCATGAAATTAGCTAGTGATTTCACATGAAATTTGTTGGTAATTTCGCACGAAATAGTAATTTCGTGTGAATGTGATTTCGCATGAACCATTCCGTGCGAAATTAGCTAACCTATAAATAGGTGCCTTGTGATTTCGTTTGAGAGAGTTCCAAATTTGAGATTCCAGAGCCGAAGTGCTGCTGAAGTGTCAACGTGCTGTAAATCTTTGTCAAATCAATCAAAAAGACAGTTAAAGTGAATATCTAGCTGAATCGAACTTGATACGTCTGTTTCCGCCTTTCGTATTGAGTAGAACGCCTCTGAACGACTCGTTTCGGTTGGTAAAACGATCCTACATGTGGTATCAGAGCCCAGGAGGAGGAGTTCTACCGAATTCAGCTTGATTTCATCAAATTTTCTAACTTCTACACCTTCTTTTCAAAATTGAACAAGATTTTATGGTTAAAATGGTTTGAATTTCACACATTATATGCGAAAGAGTGTTTTAACAAAGCCTTGAGAAAATTGGACCTAAAATCGAGCAATAACCTGATCAATTTGACAAAAGTTTGGCCGACATGATGACATCAGCAATATTTCGCAT
Organism: Helianthus tuberosus; assembly: GCA_030545235.1. NCBI lineage: Eukaryota > Viridiplantae > Streptophyta > Magnoliopsida > Asterales > Asteraceae > Helianthus > Helianthus tuberosus. The sequence continues at coordinate 155,576,474 of CM060393.1, forward strand.
GGAATAGCCTCTTAATTTCGCACGAAATTACATTTTGTGATTATTTTCATTTGAAATTGCTGATTAATTTCGCACGAAATCAGATTTCGTTTGAGATATTTCATACGAAATCATTATTTCGTTCCAAAGAGGCTGTTTTCGTTTGAATGCAAGTTAATTTTGCACGAAATCATATTTCGTTTGGTATTTTCGCACGAAAACACTATTTCGTGTGAAACATTTGATTTCGTGTGAGTTGTTATTTCATTTGAAATTGTTTTGTATGTTATTTCGCTTCAACAAGTTATTTCGTTTGAAGGAATTTCGTTTGAAAGAGCGTTGATTTCGCTTGAAAGTGTCTGGTTTTGAGAAATTTGTTACTGAATCATGGAAGAGGAATTCTATAACGCATTTGCTACATCCCCGACTACTCCAGCTGCCATTGCACAGAGCATGAACATGGAAAACGAAACTGGAACTTTGCAAAAACCCCCGAAGCTAATGGGCATTGAGGAGTATTATGGTTGGAAAGACTGATTTGAGAATTGGGTTCAAGCTAATCATTTAAGATCTTGGGAATGTATCGAAAAGAAATATGTTAAGCCTCGTACTGATTTGGGAGTTATTAAAACTATTTCTGAACTGAATGATAAAGAACGAGACATGTACAAAGCAGAAAAGATGATGATCAGTTTGTTACAGCAAGCTATAAAAGAAGACATCTTCATATTGCTTCAGCACGACAATACTTCACGATCGATCTGGGATGCACTTCGAATTAAGTTTGAAGGAAGTGAGAAGATGATCGTGAGCAAGAAAGCATTGCTAAAGAAAGAGTTTGATTTATTTTCAAGTTTGCCGGGTGAATCATCAAAGAAGCTGATTGAAAGATATTGCCACTAAGTGCGATCTATGTCTTTGTTAGAAATTGTCAAAGATCAAGAAGAATGGGTCGATAAGTTAGCTGATGCATTACCTCAAAAAGAGTGGGGTACATACTTGATGATTTTAAAGAATAATGGAGAATATGACAAGTTGACTATTTCCCAGTTCATTGAAAAGATTGAGGGTCAAGATCTGGAACAGCAAAAGATTGCAAGAATGAACAGTCCGAGTGGTCAACAAGACGTTAAAATGTATTACAAAGGAAGTGTTCAAGAGATTGAAACTAGTCCGAAAGTCCAAACTGCTTTCAGTGCTGAAAACTCATCTGAATCTGTTAATCAAAATTCAAGCAGCAACAGTGGATTTTCTTCGTACCCAAATGTGAATCCAAAGAGTTCAACTTCAAGTCATAAGTTTCAAAATTCAAACAGCGGTAATGGTCAAGTGTTAAATTGCAACATCGCGTTGCATCTTCAGAATGGTCAAAATTTCTCTGAAGAGGTCACCAAAAATCACATGTCATTACTTGCTACTGTGTTGGAATCATATGAAGGATTGGTTGCTGGAAGGATCGGAAATCATATGCTGACGAAAGAGGATTACGATCAGATAGATGCAGAAGAGATGGAGCTTATGGACATTAAATGGTGTTTAGCTAGTGTTTTGAGGAGCGCTGAAAAGTTTAAGATGATTACAGGAAGAGATGATTTTAGGGATGCAAATGTTTCTACTTTGGGTTTTGATAAATCTAAAGTTACTTGTTTTCGATGCAGGGAGAAAGGTCATTTCAAGAGAGAATGTAAAAATCGAGAAGCAAGTGGAGCACAGAATCCATTTGGTGGCAATGATTACTATCGGAAAGCCATTTATCAACAAGTTGCTCATCAACCGTATCAACAAAAAGAACCACAAACTGCACATGCTAAAATGATCGAAGAAGCAAATAAGAAAGCTTATTTTGGTATAATCGATCAAGTTGATGAAAAAGTGGCAGAAGGTTTCAGTTGGGACAAATACATTCCACCTGATTCCAAAGTGGTAGCTCTCACTGCTCAAATCATTCAAGAGCCAATTTTTGATCAATCATCATCTGATGACAGTGATGATGAAGAGGAGACACAAATAAATATTGGATAATCTATGTTATCTCCTGAAAGTTTTCAATTTTATTTTGCAGATAGATTGTAGAAGCTGAAGGAAAGACGAGCAGCAAAAGAACAGAGGAAGATGAAATGTGAAAGCGTTGCTCAAAAAGAGAAATCTGAACAAAGTGAAGAAGTTAAAATCCTTGAGAAGATAGTTGAATCCGAAAAAGTGGTTGAAGTTGAGAAAGTTGTTGAAGTTGAAAAAATAGTAGAAATTGAAAAAATCGTTGAGGTGATTAAACCGTGTCTAAAGTGTTCAGAATCTTGCAAGCAGTGTGAAGAAAAGGACAAGAAGTTGAGTGAGCAAGATATGATGAAAGAAAAATTACTCTTCGATCTTAATTATGTGAAAGAATCTTATAATGTGTTGCACAGAACAGTAACTGGTCTGCAAAAGACAAATTCTGAAAGAGAAGATGCGTTGACATTGATGAATGTTGTAATGATGTCAAAGCAGAAAGCTATCAATTATTACATTGAAGAAAGTGCAAAGTGGAAGCAAGAGTTGGAGACAGAAAAGATAGAGAATGAAAGAATCAGACGGTTGTTACAGAGTTATTCTAGTTCTGATTATTTGATTGACAGAATTTATCCAACTGTTGCAGGTCTTGAAGCTTTTCAAGATGAGAAACCAAAAGAGAAGGATACTGGTAAGAAACAAAGTACAAATTATAACAAGTGTCCGCCTCCGATCTGGGAAGGTTATTATCCCTGAAAACCAAATGAGGAGCAAGTCAAAAAGGCTGTCAATATAAAGTTAAAGTCTAAAACAACTGATGATTTACCAGAAAACATTAAAGTCACATTTACATCGTCTGACACTGATCATGAGTCTGAGTTAATAAAAAAGGTGGTCGATCAGGTGTTGGATAAAGATGAGGAGTCGGAGTCAAAGTCTGAGTCTGAAAGTTCGAGAACATTATCAGTTGACAGTCCCAAGTCGTCGGTTAAATGGGTTTACAATAAAGAATTCTTGTTATCAAAATCTAATTTGAATGACGAACCAATCAAAGTGGCATATACTTTGAATGATTCAGACAAATTATATTCTGATGAGGAATTTCCAATAAGAGGTGTTAAACCAGAAATGATAAAAAAAGTTTTCAAATTAACAGAAATTAATATTTCTGAAATAAAAGATATAAATCTTGCTGAAAAACCTAAACCTTACACTTCAAGAGTTCAACAAAAGTTAAACAAGAAAAAGGGTTACAGTTCTGGTTCTGGTTTTCAAAAGAAACCAAACCATAACAGTAATTTCAAAAAGAAAGGACTTGGTTTTATTCCACCGAAAAATCATAAAAATGAGAAAACTTATAAACCAAAAACTGTATTTGTTTCAGGAGCAAGTTCGGAGGAAGAAGAAAAGAGCTCATTCTGGAAGCAATCAAACAAAGAATTCCTTGCTAAGAAGCAAGAGGGAAAGGAGAATGGAGCTTATCAAAGAAAGGAAACAAGAACCTGTTACAGATGTCAAGAAGTTGGACACATTGCCTGGAATTGTCCAAATGCAATCAACACAAAACAGGGAGTTTCTTCTAAACTCAAAGAAAAAGTTGTTGATAAAACCGAAACACCAACTGAAAAATTCAAAGTTTTTAAAAATTCAACATATGAAGTTGGTGAATGTTCGAAGAAAAGATTTTACAAAAGAAGAGTTAATCTTGACAACCAAATGTGGGTAGTTAAGAAATCTGAGGTGAAATCTGGCGATGAATCTGATTCCACAAAATCAGAGGAGCCACAAGTTGAGGAAAAAGATGAAAATTCAGTTCCACTGATGGATGATGTTAATTTTCCACCATTGAGGACTGAAAATTTTAAACAAAAGGTTGGCAAAGTTGAAATCTCGAATCAATTCTATTCTGAGAAGAAAGAATTTGATGTCAATAAAGCGTTCAATGGAAAAGTAAAACATATTTTTGGGAAAATGGTCGAGGGAAAGACCAAAGGGGTAAAAGAATTTTATGAAGAAAAAAGAAATGTTGAAACCCCAAATGAGACTGAAAAGGACACATCCAAGTTTGGTCAGGCTTGGATGTCTGTGTTTCATATGTAAGAATCCTGACTTGCCGGAGCTCCCAAGTAGGTAATCGTGGAGCATGAATCGGCATCATTCTTGAAAAATTGTTTTTGTGAAACATTTAAAAATTGTTAAATTCTACAGGTTGTGGAATTGCCGGAGCTTCCAGGTTGGTAAGTGTGGAGCAGGTATCGGCATCTTTCTTGAGAAATTCACTTCGGTGATATTTCGACCTACAAGATTAATCAGGGACATTAAGTTGTACTTGATTTATCTTTCCTACAAGTGGTGATATGATTGAATCTAAAATTGTTAACTTTTTAAGTGGTTAAAGAAAACAGTGTGATGAGATCCCCTAACCTACAAATGGTTGGTTTATATCAACAAAACTAATCTTCGGAAAAACCATTTTGATTAAAACAAACTTAAGTGTTTTGAAATCTTAATGGGAAAGTAGATTGTTGTAAGGGGGAGTTCTGATTATTTATGCCAAGTGGGTGGCGATTTGAAGCAACTCACAACAGTTGTCATTTGTTTGTACAGTTTGTTTTCAAATTTTCTTTTAAATGGTTTTGAATTTTAGGGGGAGTAAGAAATTTCAGAAAATCCAAAAACATTAGAAAATTTGAAAAAGTCAAAAACATGATAAAATCCAAAATGAGTTTTGTTGTAAAAAGAGGAAATGATAGTAAATCAGTGGACTATCACAACACGCTAAAGAATTGGAAAGTCAAATGTGATAAACGGTCTCACTGATGATATGCCAGTAGGTTTTTACACACTTAGTAGATTGTATTCGGGATATAAACCTAAATTTCAAACTTACTTATCTCATGGGGAACATCTCTCGGATATATGGGTAACCCCCGAAATCTTGTTTGAAAGGTTCCTCTTTCTGAGATACTAGGTCTTTATGCTCAGTGATATCTGGGGTATTATCCCGGGACTTCTAATTTTGCGGAAGCAATGGCCTAGTCCCCGTATAATACTTTTCGCTTGCTTGAAATATAGCACCCCCCTCAGCATAAAAAAATGATGAAACATTGCAAAATGCTAATCATGTGCTGTTGAAGAAAAGATTCTCTAAAGGGAACACACCTAAAGTCGAAGCCATCATCTCTCTGATTTTGCGGAAGCAATAGCTTGAGCTCTCATGGCCCTCGCATTTAACCCTTTACAGATATCATCTAGGTATACTCACCTGTAAGACTGAATATTGGGATCTGGATACGGGAGTATATTCTGAGGTGGGACACGCGTATAAGTTTAAGTCTCTAAAACATTAATCTCGTATCTCGAAACAGTTGAACTTTGTGTGAAAATTTAAGTGGATCAGTATACTGACAATCTAAGTGAATCGTTTAGAACTTAGAATGTTTAAAGCTTAACGGTGTTGGTGATTTGTCTCAAAAACTGATATGTTCCTCTTACACAAACTCGCAAAAATATTGTCTGTAAATATTTCTTTACTGCAATTCTTTAATTTCAAAAATCCAAAAAGATTTTTAGTGTGTTTTAGAATAAATTTTGAAAAATCCAAAAAAGATTTTCGACAACTGATGTTGAAGAGCTAATTTTCAAAATTCCGAGTGCTAAACATCATGAACATTTCGTGAGGGGGAGTCTGTTTATTATAAATAAAAATAAATGTTTTACCTACAAGTGGTTCATCAGATATTAACATTGTGAAATCATTTTTTTGATTGATTAATACCTGCAAGTGATACATAAATTTGTCAAATTTTAAATTTGTGAAATTTATTGTGAGGTAGAGATGTATGCAGGTTAGCCAGGTTCCTGATACTGAGCAGAATGTGAAGCCAGGTTACGATCTTGATATTGCTGATGCTGATCAACTTAAGAAATCAAGAGATCTGGTCAAGAGAAGATGGAGTCAGATTGAGATCCTGGTAGAGATAAGAAGAGAAAAGACTGAGGATGTTTTACACTGTCAGATACTTCAGAAAGAGCAGAAAGACTGATAAAGACTGAAGACGTTGAAGACTCGACACTGATGACTCGTCAACATCCGAGGGGGAGTCTGTTGGTGCATACGTCTGTCGACTTCGTCTTGTATCGAGTCTTGTATGTGTATAGATAGATCAGGGCACGTTATACGAGGAAACTGTCAAAAATAGGTTAGAAGGTAATTTCGTACGAAATAACAGAGTGTTATTTCGCATGAAATTAGCTAGTGATTTCACATGAAATTACTTGGTAATTTCGCACGAAATAGTAATTTCGTGTGAATGTGATTTCGCATGAACCATTCCGTGCGAAATTAGCTAGCCTATAAATAGGTGCCTTGTGATTACGTTTGAGAGAGTTCCAACTTTGCGATTCCAGAGCCGAAGTGCTGCTGAAGTGTCAACGTGCTGTAAATCTTTGTCAAATCAATCAAAAAGACAGTTAAAGTGAATATCTAGCTGAATCGAACTTGATACGTCTGTTTCCGCCTTTCGTATTGAGTAGAACGCCTCTGAATGACTCGTTTCGGTCGGTAAAACGATCCTACAGAAAGCCAGATAGAAGCCAGCTGGACAGCACTGAAGGCTTGGAAAAGTGGCAATAAAAGTTACCTAAATAAAGAGATGTTTTTATTTAAATAAAATAGGGTTTATCCCTATGAAAATGGGTGTACTTGAAACATGGGAATTTCCCATGTGTTTAATATTATAAAAGCGTGGTATTTTACTCTGATAAGATATTTCCTAACTACGGTCCTGATGTAATTTCCGCTGCCAAACTGAAAAAGACCGATACCACCGTAACTGGTCGCGGCCACCCGTTCCCGGGTAATTAGGGGGCGGGGGTTGCGACATTTAACCCATTGCGTAAATCGAATCCCAAGAGTACACGCATTTACGAACAAAAAGACAGCGATAGTTAACGATCCGAAAAGTCGGGTTGTTACATAATGATTCATCCAAAACATGATAATACATTCAACACACCAAAAATATCAAACATTATGTATCACGGCTTACAATGTGTTAAGCAATTTTGAAAGATTCTTAAACCAACATCACCATTAAGTTGTTAAGATAATAATGATATGACATTTTCTGGAAATAACCTTTAAAAAGTTGGTAAATAAAGTATAAACAAAATAAGCTTTAAATAAGCATAAGGTTACATGATGGGTTCAATAGGGTTTAGATTCTTCATGTTTTGATGAATCCACTAATTTTATGCTTAAACTAGGCTAGGATAGTGGTTTGATGAGGAAACTTGGTGAAAAAACTGATAGAAATAACAATATGAAAATTAACACCAAAAAACCAAAAGAAAAACCCTAAGAGTAGAACCCTAGCACCGGATCTTGAAAAAAATCTAAAATTTTTACAGTAGTTTTCAGGTGTTAAAATAAGATTGTCAACCAAAAATCATGAATATTTGAAGTGTCTAGTTATTTTTAGTAATTTATGGGCATAAATGTAATATTTATTAGTCATAAGAAGCTTAGAAACCAAATTTCAAATGTAACTAAGTTGAGGAGATATGGTTTTGAATAATGGCTTTAAAATACATTTTAAAGACTATTATTTGGATTTTCTCAACAAATACACTAAAAATATGAAAAAATAATATTTTTCCACAAGTATATAAAGTAAGTATGAAGTAAGAAATGATTTTAGGAATCTTTTGTAATTATTTGGTCATTTATTTTATGATGAATTTAGGGGATATAAGGGTATTTAAGTCGACTTTTATTTCCAAACGACACCTATAAAGGGTAGAAATAAATCTCTACAGGGTTTTAAGTTAAAAATAGTCCTTTAAAATGTTTGAAATCTAATTTGAAAATATACCAAAGGTTTGGGGCCATTTTGAAAAAAAAAAGGGTAAAATCGACAAGTGTTAGTAACTTAGCCGACAAGCTCCAAAGCTTGTCACATTTTTATAAGACATTTCTTCACATTACAAGTTTGATTTGGTGTGAAGTAATTAATGTCATCAATGCTTGATTAATTTGAGTAGGCTATTGCTATAATTTTTTATTCTAAAGTTTTTTATTTTGTGCGCTACTTGATTAAGTATTTTTGTATAATGTTACGTGTTTTTTTGTATGACGTTACGAAATTATGTACCAGTATGTAATTACGTGCTATGCATTTTATTCTTTCTTGGTTTTGTAACTTACATGAGTATGTACTAGTATGTAATTACGTCACACTACTTCACTATATACCATTACGTAATTATGTACTTATACTGGACAAATTTTTGTGACTTCGTGCTACATATTTATATGGACCATTATACCGCCTGGCTTGAAGTACATATGTTAATTTTTTAATGGTCTCCTACACTTCACGCAAATTTAAGGTCATTATACTCCAGACTTAAGTACACATGTCATCTTCTTATGAGCTCTTGTATTTAATGTCATTATACTCCAAACTTGAAGTACACATGTGAGCTTTTTATGAGCTCCTATACTTTACACGAATTTAATGTCTTGTAAAATAATCTTACTCATAACTTATATTACATTCTCTAAAACAAACCGTGAAAATAACATTATATATAAATATATATATATATATATATATATATATAATTAGAAAGTGTGTATGAATAATAACTTTATTTTTATTATAACATATAGTTTTTTTCTTTATATTTTTATTTTTTTAATATTACAATACACTCTATTATACATATTATTATTATTTACATTTAATTGTACCGATGTCGTACCAAAAAGAACCGAAACCGATCAAATAATATATGTATCGGTACCAGTATTTATTTATAATGTTTTTGCCTTCGACAAACCAGTATTTATTATATTGTTTTTGTTTTCGATAAATGATGTGTGCAAAATGCAACATATAAATTATATTAAATGTGGCATAAAACTAACCTTTTTTTAGTACTATTGTTGGAAAAAGTGTGTTTTTGTCTTCCTTTTGTATTTTCAGGGTTAAAAGAGCTTAAATGGACAAAAGAAGCAAAAATGCAGCTAAATCTAACAATAATACAAGAAAAGGAATAAACGTGGCATGCCCGACCCCTTGACAGCATCTCGCCAAGCAAAAAACAAGAGAAAAGAAGGCTGAACACGCCCCGTGCTCAATGAGCACAGGGGTGTGCCCAAGTGTCTGCAGAAAAAACAAAGTTGTAGAAGCTTCTATCACCCACCACGGGGGCATGCCCAGCGGACACGGGGCCGTGGTCAACGCAAAGATTCGCAGAATCCAGGCAAATCTTGATAGTACAAATACGCTTCTGCACACGGGGTCGTGCCCAACGGACACGGGGGCGTGGTCAACTAATGCAGACAAACTGCATTTAATGAAGAAAGAGAAGATGGGTGGACACGGGGCCGTGTCCGGGCTTCTGTGCAGTCTATAAATAGGGGTACTTGGATCACTTGCAAATCATCCATTGGCAAACCACCTCTCTCACACTTCACCCACCCACCACCACCATCACAACCCACATCCACCACCATCATCCATCATCCATCATAGAGTGTGTGAGTAGTCTCGGGATCCAAGATTGATCGTAAGAGTTCTTGACAATCAAAGGCCATGTTTGCCTAAGTCTCTTACATCACTTGGTGAAGACAAGTGTTTAGTGTAATACTTTTTTAATTTTAATCTTTTCGCACTTTTTATTTGGTTATGTATTAATGACTTTAATAACTAGTTTCTTATGTTGAAGGTGAATCTTCCTTATCATTTGTCCGTGGTGTCTTGGCATTATTTTACTGTCTATATAAAATAAAAGATTTTCACCATTCATATCTCCACGGTCTATATGGAGATATGTTGGCTACCTGGTCGGGGGTTAAGGGAATGGTTTGGTAAGAGTCTTGCCTTGTTCAGTGTATAGATCCTGCAAGGACCTGGGTCAAGTTTAGTAGGACCTCCTTCAATACCCACTGGTATTGGATGGCGGGGGTCCGAACTCCCTGACACCCTCATATGTAAACTACTATTAAAACTTTAACCCGGCTACTTAGGATTGTATCCCTGCTGACTCAAACTACTTAGCCGAGGGTAACGTCACCTTCAAAAGAGGGGCCTACCACAATATGCATTAATAACTTAATTAATTATCTTTCAATAATCCAACCCTTTAGGATTGTATCCTTGCTGACTCAAACTACTGGGTTGAGGGTAACGTCACCTTCAAAAGAGGGGCCTACTACTATAACTAAGATAATCTCTTAAAAGTGCAAAAGTGCAAAAATAATCAAAGGTTACACTAAATACGAGTCGGATCCAAGTTATTCATCTTGTCTATCTGTTTTTATTTTTATTTTTATTTTTCAGCATTTTTAGTTTTTATTTTCTAGTTTAAAACCTTTTTCTAAATTTTTGATTTGATTAGACGTTGAGGATAAACCGGTACTAAAAGCTCTTGTGTCCTTGGACGACCTCGATATCTTACCAATGCTATACTACGCTCACGATGGGTGCACTTGCCCATATGTGTGTTTAGTGTTAGTAAAATATCGTGTTTTATAAATTTAAAACTTGACTAAAGTGTAAAAAGGGCTAAAAAATATACATAAATATATATAACGCTACACACGCATCAAGTTTTTGGTGTCGTTGCCGGGGACACAAGGATTTTAAGAAAGCTTAAAATCAACGACCTAATCAGTTTTTCAAAACCTTTTTAAAACGCGCGTACATTTTTCTGCATTTTAGTTAGTTTTGCATTTACAGTAGCCTGAACACGGGGCCGTGCTCACTGAACATGCCCCGTTCTCAACAAAACCAGTCACTTTAATTAAAACGCCCAGATACAGACCTTGAACACGGGTCGTGCTCACTGAACACGGGGCCATGTCCAGCCTCTGTTTCTGTTTTTATTTTTGTTTTCTGGTCTCGAGACTCTGTTGTGGTCTGCTGAGTGATTCTTATGGATCAATACTCAGGAGGCTACAACTACACCTATGAGGAGGATGATTATAGAGAAGACTATTGCACCATTTGTGGTGACCCGCACTCGATTCAATATTGTGACTTATTTCAACCATCCACTTCATACACCTCCTATGAGGAGCCCAGGTACGAGCCATCAACTTCATACACATCCTATGAAGACCAAAGGTATGAACCTTCTCCCTCATACTCATATTTTGATAAACCAAGGTATGAGCCTTCATACTCATACTTTGAGGAACTAAGATATGAGCCACCACCTTCATATGCTTATTATGAGGAACCATGGCGTGAACAACCCACCTCATATGAGTACTATGAAGAACAAAATTACGACCCTTATCCATCATATACTTACAATGAAGGACAATGGTGTGAACCATCTACTTCCTATGAGTACTATGAGGAACAAAGGATCGAACATCCGGATTCGAGCTTTGAGGATCCCGATCCTTACTCTATCACCGACATAGCCGATAGGATAATAGAAAAAATTAAAACTATCGAACGTTGCATATTAGAATCTCGTGCAAGGGAAGAGGAGTCCCGTGCAAGAGAAGAATTAAATAAAAAAGAGATAGTTGAAAATGTAAAAATGGAAGAACAAATAAGTGAAAAACCGACACATGAGTTAAACAACGAAAAAGGTGAGTCCGACAACGTTAAAACTCAAGAAGAGTCTAATTTTGAAAAAAAAATAATCTCTTGTCACCTTCTTTCGAAAATCATTGTTTAGTACCCACTCATGCTAAGTTTTTAAAAGAGTTAAACACTAACACTAAAATTAACGAAACGGTAAGCATTAAGTTAACAAATGATCAAACTTCGCTAATAAAAGAAGACCCATTTGAAATTAACATTACACCGGTTCCATGTTTTTTTCAACATTCCTTTATTAGTAATATCACAATCGATAAAGATCTTTGTGTTAATATAATGCCAAACTATATTTTCGAAAAATTAAGTATTGGTGATTTTTCTCCACTTCAAATACCCATTTTTCTATCCAATCAGAAAGTAATAAAATCAATCGGTGTAGTTGAGGATGTCTTGGTTCAAACAAATCAAATGGTAATCCCAACCGACTTTGTCATCCTTGATGACGCTCCTCTAGTGTTGGGACGACCTTTTGTAAAAACCCACGAAGCTTTAAAAAACCGAATGTACAACAATCTATCTATTCAATTAGGGGCATTTAAAAGAAGTGTCGATCTTGAGCGTTCCATGAAATATCCGTTCGGCAATAATGACCCCCTAAGTGAAGATGAAGATGAACCACCCGATACAAGAGAAGAAATTGACCACTTTGTTGAAGAAGAGGTCGCCATAGAACAAACTTTTAAAGTTCTTGATCAAAATGAGCAACCAAATAAGGAGTCTCCTAAAGACCCACCTCTTGAGCTCAAAGAACTCCCAAAAGGTTTGGAATATGCTTTTCTAGACAAAGATGGTAAATCACCTGTAATTATTTCATTAAAATTAAGTAGTTTAGAAAAAGAAAAATTAATTTCGCTTTTGAAAAAACACAAAAATGCGATCGCTTGGAAGGTTGTAGATATTAAAGGCATAAGTTCTTCCATGTGCACGCACAAAATTTTAATGAATGATGACTATAAATCGGTAATACAACCACAACGTAGAGTAAATCCAAACGTCCAAGAAGTGGTTAAAAACGAAGTCATCAAATTACTTGACGCCGGACTTATTTACCCTATCTCCGATTGTCCGTGGGTAAGTAACGTCCAATTAGTTCCAAAGAAAGGAGGTATGATGGTAATAACTAATGAAAAGAATGAATTAATATCAACGAGAACCGTCACAGGATGGAGAGTGTGTATAGACTATCGTCGATTAAATGAAGCAACAAGGAAAGATCACTTTCCTTTGCCTTTTATTGATCAAATGTTAGAAAGATTACCCGGTCATAAATTTTATTGTTTCTTATATGGTTTTTCAGGTTACTTTCAAATCCCGATAGCACCAGAAGACCAAGAAAATACAACATTCACATGTCCCTATGGAACTTTTGCTTATCGACGCATGCCGTTTGGTCTATGTAATGCCCCCGCAACCTTTCAACGTTGCATGGTGGCCATCTTCCATGATATGATAGAAAAGACAATGGAAGTCTTCATGGATGACTTTTCTATCTTTGGAGATTCATACGACCAATGCCTCGATAACCTTGAACGAATGCAATCCCAATGTGAGGAAACTAACCTCGCCCTTAACTGGGAAAAATGCCATTTCATGGTAACGGAGGGAATAGTACTCGGACACAAAATCTCAAGCGAAGGAATGGAGGTTGATCGAGCAAAAATAGACACTATTTCTCGATTACCACCCCAATCCTCCGTTAGAGCTATTAGAAGTTTCCTAGGGCATGCCGGATTTATAGACGATTTATCAAGGACTTCACTAAAATCTCAAGGCCTCTAACAAAATTACTTGAAAAAGATGCCCCTTTCATCTTTGACAAGGATTGCAATCAAGCATTTCTATCCCTAAAAGAAATGCTAGTCAATGCACCTATCATGATAGCACCTGATTGGAAATTACCTTTCGAAATCATGTGTGATGCAAGTGACTTTGCAGTTGGAGCCGCCTTGGGATAAAGAAAAGATAAGCATTTTCACCCAATTTATTATGCTAGTAAAACACTTAACGATGCATAAGAAAAATACACAACAACAGAAAAAGAGTTACTAGCCGTGGTATTTGCTTTTGATAAATTTCGTTCTTATCTTGTTCTTTCTAAAACAATACTCTATACAGATCATGCAACCATTCGATATCTCCTCAAGAAACAGGATGCTAAGCCACGTTTGATTCGGTGGATTCTACTCCTCCAAGAATTTGACATTGAAATCAAAGACAAAAGAGGAGCAGAAAACACCGCAGCAGATCATCTTTCACGCTTAGAAGACCCAGCTTTGGAGGCAACCAGGGACGAGCAAATCAACGAAAAGTTCCCAATGGAGTCCCTGGAAATGGTGGAATACCGAGAAGAACCATGGTACGCCGACTATGCTAACTACCTAGCTAGCGGTATAGTCGCGAAAGGATGGCCACATCATCAGAGAAAGAAATTCTTTGCCGATGTGAAGCATTATTTTTGGGAAGATCCTTATCTTTTCAAAATGTGTGCCGATCAACTCATCCGCTGATGCGTACATGGCAGCGAAGCAAGAAGAATTCTCCGCCATTGTCATGAAGGTCCATACGGAGGACATCATGGTGCCGCCAGTACCGCACGAAAGGTATTTGATTCTGGATTTTATTGGCCAACCATTTACAAAGATGCCCAAAGTCTTGTCAAGACATGTGACGCTTGCCAAAGATCGGGTAATATTTCTTCCAAAAACGAAATGCCACAAAATGGCATTCTTGTTTGTGAAATTTTTGATGTGTGGGGACTCGACTTTATGGGACCCTTCCCACCGTCAAAAGGAAAAAAATATATACTTGTGGCAGTAGATTACTTGTCTAAATGGGCCGAGGCTGAGGCACTTCCAACGAATGATGGAAGAGTCATGGTAAGGTTTCTGAAAAAATTATTCTCTTGTTTTGGAACACCTAAAGCATTAATAAGTGATAGAGGTACTCATTTTTGCAATCATCAACTCGAAAAAAAATTAACAAGGTATGGGGTCTATCACCAGGTCTCAACAGCATATCACCCTCAAACAAACGGACAAGCCGAAGTGACTAATTGAGGTTTAAAACGAATACTTGAAAAAACCGTAGGGTTAAATAAAAAGGAATGGGCCGATAAATTAGATGACGCTTTATGGGCTTTTCGAACTGCTTATAAAACAACAATAGGTACAACCCCATATAAGCTCGTCTATGGAAAAAGCTGTCATTTTCCAGTAGAAATTGCACACAAGGCCTACTGGGCAATTAAAAATGTACACTTGGATTTAGAATTTGCCGGTAAAAATCGATTTTACCAATTAAATGAATTAGACGAATTAAGGAATTATGCATACTCCAACTCCGAAATTTATAAGGAAAGAATGAAAAATTTGCATGATAAACACATTAAACCTAATGAATTTTGAGTAGGAGATCAAGTTCTATTATTTAATTCACGACTTCGATTATTTCCTGGTAAATTAAAGTCTAGGTGGTCAGGACCTTTTTCCATCACCCATATTTTTCCACACGGTGCAGTCGAAATTAAATCTCGGAATGGAATTCCATTCAAAGTCAATGGCCAACGGCTGAAGCTCTATCAAGGATTCATTGAGGATGAGGAAGAAGAAATCTCGCTTCAAACGGTCGAAGAATAAAGGCATCAACATCATACCTGGTAAGTTACGAACAAGCGGGTTGACATCTAAATCGGTAAGTCTTCTAACCAAGTTTTTGGGAAACAGGGCATTCACACGAGCACTTTAAAATATATATATATATATATATATATATATATAAAATTTAAAATTGCCCGCCCACGGGGCCATGTCCGCTGGACACGGGGCCGTGTCCGCGCAACTGTCGAGATAAAACCCCCTTTTCAACACAGTTTCTTCATTCCACAGCCCCGTTTCCCCGAAAACTCTCTGGTTCAGGCGATTTTTCTGCAATATTTCGACGTCTCCTCTACTTCTAACAACATCAAGGTATGATTCTATCATCATTAGTAGTTAGATTAAGCATTTGCATGTAGTTTAACACCAAGATTTGGGGAAAAATCTAGGGTTCTTCAACTTGAACCGGATCGAACCTCAAATTTTTGCATAAATCTGTTAGCATTAGTATAGATACATGTTATAGGAGTAAATCAACTTGTATTGTTTGTAGATTTGCCCAATTTCTCACAAAAACCTTAAACCCTAGTTTTTGAACCGAAAAAGATAAAATTGAAGGGGTAAACGGTTTGTTTTGGGAAAAACGTCACTTGGGGTTTCATTTTCGGGGAAAACCGCCCCCTACTGGACCAAAAATTTTCAAGTTTTCGGGACCGGGTCGAAAAATGGGATTTTTGGGAAACAGACACCTGGACACGGGGTCGGGGTCATTGAGCACGGGGGCGTGTTCAGCCAAATTCAGTCTAACATGGGGCGTGTCCGTTGAACATGGGGGCGTGTTCAGTCGACAGTTTTCAATTTTCTCCGAATTTTTCACTATTTCTTGCTAATTGTTTGGTGTTTTCATTCAGATGGCCGAGAAGTTCACTCGATTCAATGCTAGTGAGTTGGTGGCTCAAGCTCGTTATGATGTGTTAAGGACTAGGCCCGAAGAGAACCCCAGACAAGTGTGCACTAACACTCTTCAGGCAGTGAACCAACTGGACCAATTCAACACTATTGTCACCGGCCCATTAAGAGCTGCCCTTTGCACTCGGCTTCACTCTGTGCATGAATACAGGATGGAGTTCTTTAGCACGCTCGTCTTCAACACAAGAGCCAAGCCGTTTGACAATGAAGGGTTGGAGTTTCCCTATGGAGGAACCACATACCGGATCTCAATTGATCAATTTGGGGCTTTGGTGTGGTTGTACTCGGAAGAAGATGCTGGGGATGAGGAAAACACCGGTGGTCTGCGCGAGATCAAGGAAAGTGACCGCCAAGCTGCTTGGGCTCAAATAGGATAAGGCCACTACAATCCGAGCCGAACTAAGAGTACCCTCTTGCGAGACCCTCTTTACCGTTACATCCACAGGGTCCTCACATACTCTCTTAGTCAGAGGCACGACAGCAGCGATGTTGTAGGTTTGCGGGATCTACTAGTCCTTCATTGCATCCACAACCGGGTCAACCTTGATGTTCCTTATCTCCTGCTCCGAAACATGCACTGGAACCAGCTCACTACTCCCCCGACTCCCATCTTCTTTGGAGGGTGGATATACCGCCTCTTCAAGCACTTCGTGAACATGCCGAGGTCCTTCCATAAGGGGCAATGGTCGGGGAGGGTAGACATGGTCATTTGCCGCTCCATGAACCTGATTTATGAAGCAGATGACGGGACGGTTAGATTTCAAACGGTTCAAGGGCATGCATGGAACCCGCAAGAGGCACTCGTTTTACACGCTCCACCCATCCAACCTCCTCAATACCAGTACCAACACCGTGGTGATCCGGGTCAATCCTCCTCACAAGGAGGCGGTTTTCCTAACTTTCAAAGCTTACATGATTTATTGCAGGAAACCTCATGTGTACCAGGAACACCTACAACATGGCTAGCAACACATACACCCGGGTCGGAGCAATAGAGAGAAACATCTCCGACATACAGGATGATATTGGGAACATCCGGGAGTATATGGCGGGCCACGGAGGAGGTGATGATGATGATGATGATGACGAGGACATGGACTAAGCGGGAGGAGTAGAAGGTAGTATCCAACGGATGGAGGTCCCACAGGTTAACCCCCTTTTCTCACAAACAATTTCTGGCCTGCGTGTCGTTTGTTGAAACAATTTACTTTCTTTAACTCTTTTTAATTTCTGCATTTTTTTTTCTTTTTAACTTGTGACGTGGATGATTAACTTTGGTAATTTAGGTTGTTTGTTATGATTGGTGTGGTATTTATTAGTTAAACAGGTACATACGAGGCTTAGAGCACTAAATATTAGTGCTACTAAAGCCGGGACAGGAACACCGAAGCCAGAAACATGTTTTACACCTTTGCAGTTTGTCCACACGGGGTCGTGTTCAGCCAACACGCCCCCGTGCCCATTGCCCCAGACCTGCTGTTGTCTAAAAGATGCAGATTTTTGCCAGACACGGGGTCGTGTCCAACCAACACGCCCCCGTGTCCACTTTCTGTAAGTTTTCGTTACTGGCAATCTGACCACGGGGTCATGCTCAGCAAGCACGGGGCCGTGTCCAGATGCCCAGTAACATAAAAATTTGTTTTTAAACACACTTTTACACATTCAATCAACCTAAAAACTTATTTTTGGGACACATTGAGACAATGTGTAATTTAAGTGTGGGGGGATGCTAAAATCTTGAATCTTGCAAGTCCTAATTACAAGCCTTACACAAAACTCTATTGGAACCGCTAAACACCCCAAATTTTTTCAAAATCTTTTCATTTTTTTTCACTTGTCTTGGTTTAATTTGGGAATTACAAGTTCTAAAAAAGTTATATTTTTACAAATTTACAACCGATAGCGTCGTGATAAAAAGAACCAATATAAGAAAATTATGAAACGACATGACAAATTTAGTTTAAATTTGATTATATATACTTGATCACATAAAAACCCATTCCCACAAAAAGTGAGTTTTAAGCCTTTATTGAGCATACAAATATACATATTAAAACTAAATGCTCATTTTCCATTTCTTGTGTGAATAGCCGCTTGGTTCTTACGACTCTAGAACTTGCCACGACGATACATTCCCGGTCCTTACCAACTTAAACCCAAGTAAGTAAATGATGGAGGCATTAGGACTAACCCTTTTTATTTCAACATCATTATTTTTTCTTTTTTTTTACCACCTACCCAAAATCCCCCTAGTTAACCCCTTTGAGCCTAAACCTTTTTCATTTCTTAACCCAAATCAAAGACCCTTTTTACCCACCAAAACCCTTTTTCATTTTCAACCCTTTATTTTAGTAACAAAGCTCGGTTTTCTTGTGACTTCCTTATCCTTCAAAAAAAATCATAGAAAAGAAAAAGAAAAATGAAGTTAGCAATAAACAAACAAAGCTCATCAAAAGAAGGCTTGTTTGAATAAATGCTTCATTGGAATAAAAAGTCACAAAAACAAAATGTTTTACGAAAACTGACGCTTTTTACGCCTTTTGCCCTTTTCTACTAACCACTAACCCAACCACCTACCTTTAACCCAAGCCTAACCCTTCCCCCAAAAAAAGTCCTCTTGATATTTACAAAGGTGTATAGTTAAAAAGGAGGAGGATTGATTACTTGGCAAGCTTATGGTAGGAGTAAGTTCCATGCCGCTCTCGAGTGCTTCACAAAAATACACCTTCGGCCGAGTGTTGAGTGATCCCCCGTGAGGTATATGAACTTGTATATAAATGGAATTTTAAAGAGGCATGTTATGCCCTAATAAGTAATTTATCTTATGTAATGTTCTAAATAAATAATGACGAATAGGATTATAAATAAAATAAAAATAAAACCTAATAAAGAATCTTGGAATCCCGAAACTCTATGACAAGCCCAAAAACCTTCTCTTCTACCCATTCCATTTGGGAGTGTAAAGCGACATTATAAAGAGTTTTGCTTGAGGACAAGCAAAGATTCAAGTGTGGGGGTATTTGATGTGTGCAAAATGCAACATATAAATTACATCAAATGTGGCATAAAACTAACCCATTTTTAGTACTAATGTTGGAAAAAGTGTGTTTTTGTCTTCCTTTTGTATTTTCTGGGTTAAAAGAGCTTAAATGGACAAAAGAAGCAAAAATGCAGCTAAATCTAACAATAATACTAGAAAATGAATAAACATGGCATGCCCGATCCCTTGACAGCAACTCCCAAAGCAAAAACAAGAGAATAGAAGGTTGAACACGCCTCGTGCTCAATGAGCACGGGGGCGTGCCCAAGTGTCTGTAGAAAAGACAAAGTTGTAGAAGCTTCTATCACCCACCACGGGGGCGTGCCCAGCGGACACGGGGCCGTGGTCAACGCAAAGAATCACAGAATCTAGGCAAATCTTGATAGTACAGATATGCTTCTGCACACGGGGTCGTGCCCAGCGGACACAGGGGCATGGTCAACTAATGCAGACAAACTGCATTTAATGAAGAAAGAGAAGATGGGTGGACACAGGGCCGTGTCCGGGCTTCTGTGCAGGCTATAAATAGGGGTGCTTGGCTCACTTGCAAATCATCCCTTGGCAAACCACCTCTCTCACACTTCACCCACCCACCACCACCATCACAACCCACATCCACCACCATCCTCCATCATCCATCATAGAGTGTGTGAGTAGTCTCGGGATCCAAGATTGATCATAAGAGTTCTTGACAATCAAAGGCCATGTTTGCCTAAGTCTCTTACAACACTTGGTGAAGACAAGTGTTTAGTGTAATACTTTTTATTTTTAATCTTTTCGCACTTTTTATTTGGTTATGTATTAATGACTTTAATAACTAGTTTCTTATGTTGAAGGTGAATCTTCCTTATCATTTGTCTGTGGTGTCTTGGCATTATTTTACTGTCTATATAAAATAAAAGATTTTCACCATTCATATCTCCACGGTCCATATGGAGATATGTTGGCTACCTGGTCGGGGGTTAAGGGAATGGTTTGGTAAGAGTCTTGCCTTGTTCAGTGTATAGATCCTGCAAGGACCTGGGTCAAGTTTAGTAGGACCTCCCTCAATACCCACTGGTAATGGATGGCGGGGGGTCCGAACTCCTTGACCCCCTCATATGTAAACTGCTATTAAAACTTTAACCCGGCTACTTAGGATTGTATCCCTGTTGACTCAAACTACTTAGCCGAGGGTAACGTCACCTTCAAAAGATGGGCCTACCACAATATGCATTAATAACTTAATTAATTATCTTTCAATAATCAAACCCTTTAGGATTGTATCCTTGCTGACTCAAACTACAAACTACTGGGTTGAGGGTAATGTCACCTTCAAAAGAGGGCCATACAACTATAACTAAGATAATCTCTTAAAAAGTACAAAAGTGCGAAAATAATCAAAAGTTACACTAAATACGAGTCGGATCCAAGTGATTCATCTTGTCTATCTATTTTATTTTTATTTTTCAGCATTTTTAGTTTTTATTTTCTAGTTTAAAACCTTTTTCTAAATTTTTGATTTGATTAGACGTTGAGGATAAACCGGTACTAAAAGCTCTTGTATCCTTGGACGACATCGGTATCTTACCAACGCTATACTACGCTCACGATGGGTGCACTTGCCCATATGTGTGTTTAGTGTTAGTAAAATATCGTGTTTTATAAATTTAAAACTTGACTAAAGTGTAAAAAGGGCTAAAAAATATACATAAATATATATAACGCTACACACGCATCAATAAACTAATATCGTATCTCTACCTCACCATATCGAACAACATCGGTACCTGTACATGTACTCATTTGTATGGTTTATTTTTTGTAATGAATTTTGTGTCGCAACCGTAGTTAACCGAACGTACAACATCGGTATTAGTACCGGTACTTATTTTTATTGTTTTTAATTTTGGTAAATTGACATATCCTACCGAACAACATTGTTACATGTAACTGTATTCATTTTTATGATTTCTAGTTTCGATAATTTTCATTTAAACAACTCTGTCTGCGATGATAACGAATATCATTAGCAGTACCATTACGATCTGAACTGATCGATACTATTTGGACAACATCGTTGTCGGTACCAATGATCTTTTTTTCGTTTTCAATTGATGTAAAACATGTGTTGATTTCTATAAGGAGTGCATGTATCGTACCGGTATTATAATGAACCTAACCAATATCAATCGAATGCCTGGACAGCATACTGCCGCAACGCGCGAGGAAATAACCTATATATATTAGAAGACGTGGGTTGATGAATAGTAACCCACACCTTTTACACTTTCACCCCCTGTAGTTTACTCAGTTTACTTCTTAGACCCTTAACTTTAATAAAGTTATCAAACAAGCCCTAAATTTCAATAAACTTTTCTTTCAACTTTATTTTTAGAGTAACTTAATGTTTTAGCCTATGTGGTTTAGTCACTTTAACCCTTTCATCCCAAAAAAGAATATTTTAACATATCAGACCCCAATGTTGCATTTTATAACGGTTTTGGCCCCTAACTCTAACTTTGTTACTTTTTTGCATTTAAGTGTAATGGTAATTAAGTAATTATATACCTTAAGGGATGTTTTTGATGATTACAAAGTTCTTTTAATATTTAAGAGATTATTAATGCAATTACTCAAGTTTTTTTTTTTTATTTCGTTATTTTCACGATTATTATTTAACAAAATACGTTTTAATATACAAATAAACATGTATTTTCATTAAGAGTTTGTTCTTATAAATATCATTTTAAAAAAATAATTTGTGTTTTAACATTTTGTTTAAACCATCTACCGTTTTTAAAATTGTTCATTTCCAAACCGTTTGGTTTTCTTAAAATTGTTCTTTTTAAAGTCGTTTGTCTTTTAAAGTTTTTTTTAAAACACTCCATTTCATACCATTATTTTAAATCATTGTTTTTTAAACAACTAACTTTTTTAAGTTGTTCGTTTTTAAAATTTTACAAAACGACGTGTATAAAAACAAAAGAAATGTAATATTTGAAAAAAAAAACATTCTAATAAAAAGTTTGCAAAAGATCGTTCATTTTTCAAACTTTTTTTAGAGTGGTTTATTTTTTTCAAATCTTCTATTTCTTTGGACCGTTTGTTTATTCAAAATTCATTATTTTTTAACCTTTCGTTTAATAAATTCGTATGCTTTTAAAACCTTACACTTGTTAACTTATTTTTTTAAGGTTTTGTTTTTTTATAAACGTCCTTTTTAATCTTTGTAAGTCCCAAAAACGGATCTAACACTAATATCAAACAATCACCAAGGATGGGCGGAATCCAAACTTGGTGAGATTCAAGAAAAACGAAAATAAACAAGAACGATTTGTATCGACTGAATATCAAAGTGCACACGGTTTCTAAAGAACCGTCTGGTACACAGAATTCGAAAATGACTATGAAGAACAAAATGTGAACAGCAGCCCTAAAATGACCTAGGTCACCCTATTTATAGTTACATTGGGTGACCTAATAACAAACTGGGCCAAGCCCACATGCACACTCTAAAACTAAACAAGCCCAAATCATTAATTAGCCCACATGGCATATTCCAATACTATCTAATCCACCAGAAAACTAAGCCCAATAGCTTATAAATGTGTTTGATAAAGATAAGCGTAAACCTACTCAATTATATGGCCTTACAATATCCTCCTAGGTTTATGTTGTCTTTATCAAACTGTTGTCTATCTCATGTCTCTGTGGGAAGATACTTCATCTTTTCATTTTCAAACTTGGGCTCTTTGTTCTTCTTTATCACGGTTAGCTTTGTTTGAAAATCTTGTTGAAGAGAATGCAAGAGGAGGATTCAAAGCAACTCTTTTCTTTGTCAATGTCTTCTACTTCAAGCAGGTTCACATGTACTTCTTTAAATGTACTATCACTATCAGATGATGACTCGTATCTGGTTCTTCTGACTCAGGCACATCTTGTTGTTGTGACACTTCATGCTTTATCAGCAGCCAACAGCATCTCAATCTTCAACAACCCCTGTTTCTTGATTTGAATCAAATTCTGCACATGCTCAGAAATTCATAAGCAAACATTTCAGTGCAACAGAGGAAAGTACCAGATGAACACTTGGTACATCCAAGTATTTGTACCCAGATTTCACAATTCAAATTTTTTTCAACTTATGAAGATCAATCAAATCTTCAAGAACGGTTAAATTTTTAATAAAACAAATAAACACTCTATTTTTGGATTTTTGATTTTATAAAAACTAACAATATAAACTAAAACACAAATAAACAAAGAAACTAATATACAATTACAATTTCAATGGGATCAAATCACAGTGTTTCAGGCTAGACTACACTTATCAACACTAATTTACTTTGGGTGATCCGAGCGATTGCCATTATATTTGTCCACTTAAACTTATCTCCTTGGGCCTTTTCCATATAACGGTCTGTAACTGATTTATCATGTTTTTCAATTCAATTGTTATGAACACTCAATTTAAATCACAATCAAATCCTGGAATTTTCATCAGAACACGCTATCATACATGCAATTTCCCTACCACATATTTCACAAGTCTGTTCTAGGATTCTGAAACCTTGACTGGAAATGGATTGAGAAGAGAACAGAATAGATTATTTGCAGAGATGGATATAATATACAGATCAAATGATTTTTCTCAGTTTAATATAGGTTTTTCGGGTTTCTTTTGGGCACTAGAGGGCCTCTTTCGGGTGTAATTGATCTATGGCGCGACAACGTACAACTAGGTCTTTGCTCAAGCAAAACAGAAGCTGACGTTGCCTAGCACCTCCTAGTCTTTGCTCTTGCAAAACAGAGGAGATACACGAGTTGGTCAGAAAAGATTTCAGAACTAGAACAAAATTGTGTGTATCGGGACGTCACATACGTATTCAAATAGTCAAGTCCTAATTCAATGTGACGTTCTTTCCTGAGGTCATAGAGTAATTTAGTGTTCTGCACAGAACTAGTCAAAGTATCCAGCCATCAGGATAAAGCCTACCAACATATCGCTCTAGAGTCAGACCATTTCAATATTGGTTTTACATGAGTCAGCCTTAATCCACATAGTGAAAATTCATTTCATTTCCCATATATGCAACAAAATATTTTTGAATTTTTGTTTTTCAAATGTTTTTGTATTTTTCTCATTTTCTTTGTTTTTCAAATTTTTTTGTATTTTTCTCATTTTCTCTATTTACAGATATCTCCCTAAGATATCCCCCTAAATTTGTGCATAAATCTTATGCGCAAATTTACCTAATAACGAAAATGTATGTACAAATAGAAACACAAAAGAAAATTAAAATATTTTTGTTGTTTTTGCCTAACCGTTCCATCATAAGATTTAAGGCTAATCAATATCGAAATTAGAATACGAAATTCAAATTTGTACCTTTGCGCTGATCTTGTCTTACCTCTCTTATCTCCTTCAAACGAAACATATCAAATGTAAATAATTAAAACTTTTTGCGACAGTGAAATGTTACCCGTTATGTCTCTGAAACAATCGCTATTAACATCCAAGGATTGTCAACAGCACCTCCTTGGTTGTCCCTGAAAAGTAAGGAGATTAGTAAGACATTGGTACCCAGGCTATCGTGGTCCTGGGTATTCCTGAAGCATCAACATAAGACACTTCTCGAAAGCACATGTCCCCTTTTGTTTCAGGGATTGGTGATGTCGCTACATTATGTTTTGCCTTCCAAACTTGTTTAGGCTTTTCTAATTTCTTAGGTGCCATGGGCAAAACAGTTTACTTTTCAACCTTTATGTTTTTCAAAACTTGTTTGGGTTTCAAAGCTTGTTTCCTTCTTGCTTTTGCAGCATTCCAATCCCCATCAGATGGTTTAATCTAGGGATGCTTATTCATCATTGCCTTAGGTTTTTCAACCTTCAT
Organism: Helianthus tuberosus; assembly: GCA_030545235.1. Classification (NCBI taxonomy): domain Eukaryota; kingdom Viridiplantae; phylum Streptophyta; class Magnoliopsida; order Asterales; family Asteraceae; genus Helianthus; species Helianthus tuberosus. The sequence continues at coordinate 155,601,548 of CM060393.1, forward strand.
TGGCTTAGAATAAGATCTATCCCTAGATGTAACCTTCTGATGTTGTGTATAGTATGACACATAGGGACGATGTGTGCAATTCCTTGCAATGTGACTGGGTATGCCGCAGTTGTAGCAGGTTTGCTTTTTCACGTAAGGAGCATATCCTGATCCATTTGATCTAACCAATGAAGAATTTGAGTTATAAGATTTGTTGGATGATTTGTTTGCAGGTTTTTCAACCTTTCTGCCCTGCTTCATATGTCTATGTTTACAACAGTTAGCACATTCATTGGATTTAGCATTTTCATTTCTAATTGTTAGCTTTGGAGGCACATATTTATTTGAAGGGCCACTCAAAGCTGGCTCAGAAACAACCTTTCTCACATATGGAGGAGCATCAACAGACAAATTTGATGTTTTAGAACAAACATCGTCAGCTTTTTGGCAAACAATATCATCCCTCTCAACCCAATCCTCTACTTTTACCTCATCTGCACATGAAGTAGAAGCATCAATAACATTCACACAATTAAGCTTAGTGATTGGCCTTGTTGTTTCAATTTCAGATGTTGTGGGCTCAGTCACTGTTTCACTGCTTGATTCAGCTAAACCACTTAAGTTACATTCCTTTTGTATGTTACACCCTGACTTTTGCGGAAGCGTATGGTGTGTGACTTGCTTAATATCATTGCATTCAATTATAACAAATAACTATATGATTAAACCCATGATGTTCATCCATTAATACGCTTCAAAATAATACAAACCAAATTGTTTAGTTCCAACCAAAAACTCCAAGTTTAACATACAAACCATTTGAATTAAACAAGTTCCATGAAGGACTTTTAACAAAAGACATGTAAAAACCAAGGCATTGACTCGTATGTCTTATCTAAGATAAAACATCCAAGTCAAACCCTTCAAAAGTTCGGATGACATCATTTCTTGTAAACACTTCTTGAAACCTTTCAGACTTTGCCAGATCCATCAATTTCCTGAAATACATGTAGTTTGAAAACATCAACAAAAGTTGAGCGAGTTCATGTGTTTTTGTATGTGTGCACGAATAACCTTGTAAACAGTTGTAAGTATGACTTTGAAACCGGTATGAAAGCGTCTATGAACATATCAATTAATGTGTAGCTAATACATTAATATGTGTGCAATGGTGCAGGAAGGCTCAAACCTAGCGGATTTTGTACCAGTCCACCCGGCTGGAACGACATATTCACCACATTCAGCCACTCCGGCCCATGGGTGGGGCTCGTAACACCCAGATAGATCTACCACTCATGCCCCTCGGTCCTTATACCAGGATTAATGATCTTAAATGTGTGCTTACCCATTCACATGATCTAACAGTTCATTCCTTAGCTAACCATACCATTTGTAACATGTATTTCACCCCCGAAGTTATAAAACTGAAAACAGTTAAAAGAAAAGGGGGGACATGAACTCACTGGATTGCGTTCTTCAATCAAGTAACTCAAAGCTTCTTTCCTCGGGTCGTACGACTACCTACACACGCGCTATGTTTATTAGACTACCTACACACGCGCTAGGTCGTGTAATGAGTCTTAGTCTTAGGTATTGTGACTTATCTAGGAATTGGTATACTTTGAGTTACATGTTGGATGTATAATATATTATTCCAAAGTATATAATTATTGGTTAAAATAATAATATTTTAACTTAAATTATATTTATCAATTATTTGGAATATTTATTAAAATAATGTATTTTGACTTAATTCATTTTGTAATCCCTTCATGAATATTTCCCAAGTATGAATATGATTATACTTGTGTATTTTTAGACTTGTGAATTTTGCCAAGTATTGGTGGCGTATTCCGGTGTGTATTTGTACGTATGAGAGTATGTAAGTTATTGTATTTATTAAGTATTTTACACTTAATTTTGTATTTAATTTTCCGGAATATATTTTTAGACAACTAAAAATCACCAAATTTATATTCTTAAAATATATATATCTTAAGAGAATTTTTATAGAGAAATATCTATAATCTTTCTTGGCAAAAATAAATATACCTTGATATATATCTCAAAAATAATATATATTTTTAAGATTAACTTTAGAAAATATATTTCTACCTTTCATCCAAAATAATATATTTTTAACTTGTTTAAGAGGATATATATTTTCTCCTCTCAAAATATTATATCTTCAATTTGTTTAAGAAAATATATATTTTTCTTCACCCAAAAAAATATATTTTCTATTTGACAAAATATGATATATTTTGTAATCCTTGTAAAAATCCATATTTTCCGTTTCTTTGGTTTCCAAAATACCGTTTAACTCATTTGTCTAAATATGAATTTATTTCCAGAATTTATATATTTATAGTCCTTAGTCCTTGTCCGGTTTACCCAATATTCGGGTATAAATTATGTATTTGTTTTCTTGGAATTTTGGTAATATTTTGTATTACAATTTTGGTATTTTGGTGTGTTATATTATTTTTAAATTCCTAAAATAATATAACTAATACACATAATATACAAGTAACACACAAATTGTGACATCTAAATATATACTTAGTCACTTTTATTTATCAGAAATCAACCTCCAATATTTGTAATTTTGTAACAAAAATTATGGCAAATTTTTATATGAAAAACTTGATCAAAATTTACTTGTAAACACTTGTTTAAAAATATTTTTCTAAGTTTTTAATTTCTACAAAAATTTTGCCATAGTTTCCCCTTAAAAATGGAGGTTTTCATGCTTTAAAAGCATATCATTTTCTTTTAAAATCATCATCAATCATCAACAATTCAAACAAGACTTACCATATGCTTTAAATATGCAATTTATACTAAGACATGAACTTGAAAGTTTGTAAAATTTGTATTAACTTCATATGTTATTTAGTAGGTTTAGTTACCTCTAAAAACATGGTTTATATTTTATAAAACTCATTCTTGTAATTTTTAGTTCTTCACAACTTACATGATGATTTTCTAAAAATAATTCGTTTTGTATTCTTCTTGTTACCAACACTTTTCTAGTCTTGTTTTAACACGGAAAACATGTTTAACTTCTTTAAAAACCATGATCATGTAAATCTTGTAAATAACTTTGGTTTCTTGAGAAGATTATTTTTGAAATCATCCATGTTCAAGACTCATAACATGTATCAATAATCATCATACACAAAAACAAGCTTATATTCAAGTTCATGTTTAACATAAAGGATGATCATTACTAATCTCACAAGATTCATCCTCATACTTGCTAGATCATGTGTTTAATCATCATCTAGCAAGCTTCTTATGATGATTAACATCATAAACACAAGAAATCAACAATCAAGTATCATACATATACTAAAACAACTTAGTTTTTTATGTCTTTAAGCTTTATGTTAGTGATCATCTTCATGTTTTCTTGAGCTTCTTAAGATTAACACATTACATAATCTTTTAACCACTAAAATTAGAAGTAAAATCAAGTTGTGAAGAGCTTAGTACTAGCTCAATGGCTAGGGAAAAAACTATGATGAAGAAGATGATGTAGGAGGTGGGTAAAAGCTCTTGGTGGTGGTCCTTCAATCTCTAAAGCTTCCAAACTACTTAACTATGCTTCTTACACCCTTGAGAGCTCTTAGATTGCTTTTTAATGATTTGAAAATGGATGTGGTGTGTGTGTGTGGTTTGGGTCCGAGAGGAAGGATGAGGAAGAGAGGTGATGGAGTTTGTTGTTTTGTTGAAATGAAAGTGAAGAAGGGTCTTGTGGTTATTTAAACAAAATGCTCCAACATCTATTTAACTAATGGTCCTTATGTTTCTAAAGAAATGAACATATCAAATAAACAATTGAAATAAAATCATGGGGTGGGTCCCCTTTTGGTGACTGTCGAATGGGTGGGTGTATGATTATGTTTCAAACTTGGTTAGTTAATTTAGTTGGAAGTTAAGTTGAAATATAATGGGATTTAGTTAGTGTTATATGTATTATGTGTATATAGGATGTATTATGATGTTCGGTGACCATAACTAGCTTCGTAACACTAAAACAATGCTTCTAGTGAAATTTGGTGTTGTGGGTAGTGTCCGGTTAATTGGTTGGTTTCCGGTTCGTTAAGGTGCTAAATTGCGCAGTTTAGTGTGCTTTATATTCCCTATTATGACAGTTTTGATTCCCGACACTTAGGAAAGCATTCTGGACCATTAAACCATAATTCTGTATTATATTTTGTTATTAAAATGCTGATTTTTGCTGAAATATGCAGAATTCTGCAGTTTCTATGAGTTTTAGGCACTTTCCGGCACTTAAACTATCACTACGAAAGCAGTTTTATGATCCCTACTTTCCTACACCCTATACTAGTGTAACTCTTGGTTTCGGGGTCATTCTGTGTCTTAATATCATGTATGTCTGAGTACTGAACTCCCGTCAGTACTTCTAGTTTGTCAGATAACTGTGCTCACTTTGTTTCGTGCACTAATTGAATCATGTTGTGTTGCATGCAATAATGATTAGAAATCATGCAACATGTAATGCACTTGTATGTATATGATAGTAATCAGAAAATCATTCATGTCATTAATCCAAATCAGGCACAATTATTAAAGCACAAATTACTGTTTAACATTGTACGGATACACTGAAAATTGACAGTTGTCACATTCTCCCCCCGTTAAGAAAATTTCGTCCTTAAATTTAAGCTGCGTTATCGGTTGCAGGGGAGTTAGGAAACAAATGCAGATACTTTAATTTCATTTGATCTTCACGTTCCCAAGAAACTCTGGGCCGTGACGTAAATTCCAGCGAACCTTAATACGACTTCTCCGAGTCTTGTGGACTTTCCAGTCTGTAACCTCAACTGGTTCATCAGTGAATTGGAGACTGTCGTCGATATGCACCTCATCCGCAGGGATGATAACTGTTTCCTGGGTTGGGCTTTTCTTCAGATTTGACATATGAAATGTATCATGTACACCGTGCAGTTCTTCTGGTAGTTCTAGCTTGTACACTACGGTACCAACCCTTTCCAAAATCTTGAATGGCCCAATGTAACGTGGATTCAACTTGCCACGTTTTTCGAATCGTGCTACACCTTTCCAAGGTGAGACCTTCAACAAAACCTTGTCTCCTACCTCAAATTCTAAAGGTTTCCATCTTCGATCGGCATAGCTCTTTTGTCGATCTCGAGCCGCCTTGATGCGCTCTCGGATCTGCATGATCTTGTTGGTTGTTTCTTGAACAAGTTCGGGACCAACCAACTGTCTATCCCCATCATTTGCCCAACATAACGGTGAGCGGCACTTACGGCCATATAGAGCTTCGAACGGTGCGGCTTGAATACTCGTATGGTAGTTGTTATTATAGGAAAACTCAACTAGCAGTAGATGAGTATCCCAACTGCCACCCAAATCCATCACACATGCACGAAGCATGTCTTCCAGTGTTTGTATAGTCCGTTCGCTCTGACCGTCTGTCTGCGGGTGGAAGGTCGTACTCAGATTTAACTGAGATCCAAAGGCCTCTTGAAAGGATTTCCAAATACTTGATACAAATCGTCCATCTCTATCTGAAATTATCGAGATAGGCACTCCATGACGTGCTACTATCTCCTTAAGGTAAAGTTCAGCCAACTTTCCAGTGCTATCTTTCTCTCAAATAGGCAGGAAGTGTGCGGACTTTGTCAATCGATCCACTATTACCCATATCATATCGTGTCCTTTAGGTGTCCTGGGTAATTTCATTATAAAATCCATCGAAATTTACTCCCACTTCCACATGGGTATTTCAGGTTGTTGTAATAGACCAGAAGGTTTCTGATACTCGGCCTTGACCTTGGCACAGGTTAGGCATTTTCCCAACATAAGCAGCAACGTCGCTCTTGAGTTTTGGCCACCAATAATAATCTTTCAGATCTTGGTACATCTTGTCCGATCTTGGGTGGATCGAGTATCTCGACTTGTGAGCTTCGTCAAAGATAACTTCTCGGATACCGCCATAGAGCGGAACCCAAAGGCGTCCCATGAAGTATAAGGTTCCTTCCTCATCTGGCACTAACTTCTTCTCCATTCCCCGGAGATATTCAGCCTTAAGGTTTTCCTTCTTAAGGGCTTCTTGTTGTGCGTCATGTATGCGTGAAGTGAGATTCGTCTGAATTGTCATTTCTAAAGCTCGAACCCTCAGGGTCTTAACCCTTTTCCTTTCGACTCAATGCGTCTGCTACCACGTTTGCCTTTCCAGGATGATACTTTATTTCACAGTCGTAATCGTTCAGCAACTCAACCCATCGTCGTTGACGCATATTTAGCTCCTTTTGATCAAATATGTGTTGCAGACTCTTGTGATCTGTGAAGATAGTACATCGCGTACCATACAAATAGTGTCGCCAAATCTTCAAGGCAAATACCACCGCGCCTAGCTCCAGATCGTGAGTGGTATAATTCTTCTCATGTACTTTCAACTGTCGTGATGCATAAGCGATGACTTTTTGGCATTGCATGAGCACACAACCCAATCCCTGACGCGAAGTGTCGCAATATACCACGAAGTCTTCAGTGCCTTAGGGTAGGGATAGTATCGGTGCATCGCATAGCTTGTTCTTGAGTAGTTGAAAGGCTTCTTCTTGTTTGTCTCCCCAATCATAATTCTTGTCTTTTTGAGTGAGGGAAGTTAGCGGTTGAGCTATTTTGGAGAAATTCTCGATGAATATGCGGTAATAGCCCGCTAATCCCAAGAACTGTCGAATCTCAGTCGGTGATTTGGGAGTTTCCCAGTTCTTTATTGCTTCAATCTTTGCGGGGTCCACACGAATACCATTCTCGTTCAACACATGACCAAGAAATTGTACCTCGCGAATCCAAAATTCGCATTTTGAGAACTTTGCGTAGAGCTTCTCTTTCTTTAGTAGTTCTAAAATGGTTCTGAGATGTTGCTCGTGCTCTTCCTTCGTCCGTGAATAAATCAGAATATCGTCGATAAATACAATCACAAATTTATCGAGGTATGGCTTGCATACACGATTCATCAAATCCATAAACACTGCTGGCGCGTTAGTCAATCCGAATGGCATCACGAGGAACTCGTAGTGTCCATAATGAGTCCTGAATGCAGTCTTGGGTATGCTCTCCTCTTGAATTCTTAACTGATGATAGCCCGACCGCAGGTCAATCTTGGAGTAATAGCTCGATCCTTGCAGTTGGTCGAATAAGTCGTCAATCCTAGGTGATGGATACCGATTCTTGATAGTTAACTTGTTCAGCTCCCGGTAGTTGATACACATTCGAAAGCTACCATCCTTCTTCTCAATGAATAAAACCGGAGCTCCCCAAGGCGAGAAGCTCGGCCTTATAAATTCCTTGTCTAACAATTCCTGAAGCTGTGTGGATAACTCTTGCATCTCAGATGGCGCAAGTCGATATGGTGCCTTGGCTACAGGCGCGGCACCTGGAACCAAGTCAATGTGGAATTCGACTTGTCTCTGCGGAGGTAATCCTGGCAAGTCTTCGGGGAAGACCTCAGGATATTCCCTCACCACAGGGATATCTTCAAGCTTCGGCCCTTCAGCTTTCTTATCCACTACATGTGCTAGGAAGGCAACGCATCCTTTACGTAGACACTTCTGTGCTTTCATACAATTGATGATCCACATGGGCGTATCATGCTTCTCTCCATGAATCATGATCGTCTCCTCATTCGCCATCGGAATACGAATGATCTTCTCATGGCAAACTATCTTCGCACGGTTGTTAGACAGCCAATCTATCCCGACCACAACATCAAATCTTCCCAACTCGACTGGTAGAAGATCAATAGAAAATTCGCGCTCTCCAAGCTCCAAGGTACAACCCATAATCACCTCATTCACCTCTACTAACTTTCCATTAGCCAGTTCTATCGAATATGGGACGTCTAGCTTACTTGCAATGAAACCAAGTATATTCTTAAAGTCTATGGATACGAAGCTAAAATCGGCACCAGTATCAAACAGCACAGATGCATATCGTTGGTTAAGAGGGAACGTACCAGTAACCACATTTGGATCCTAGAGTGCTTCCCTAGCGCCAATGGTAAACACCCTTCCACGAGCTTGATTGTTTTTTGGGCAATCCTTTTTGAAGTGCCCCAAGTCACCGCCGCCAAAACAGCCTTGGCCAAGTCCATTTCCATTACCGCCCTGGTTGTTGTTGTTGTTTCCTCCACGATTCCCATTCCCCGCTTGATTCTCGTTTCCACCACGGTTCTGATTTCCATTCCCGCCACGATTACCATTACCATTACCACTTTGTCCTCCATTCCCACGTCCTGCTCCATACCAACACGTCTCCTTTGAGTGCCCAATTTTCCCACAAGTATCACATTTTCCATATTCGCACCGACCAGTATGATGAAATTGGCAGACGTCACACTTTGGTAGGGTACCCATATATCCTTTTCCCTTGGGTTCAGCATTTACAGTGCCAGCCCGAGCCTCAGTTGGCTGGTTGGTATCCCTACGCTTGTTGGCGTTGTTGTTCACTCGAGTGCTCTTCTTAAAATTTGTGAACTTCCTTTTGTTATCACCTGATGACTCCACATGAGTCTCCTTCTTTTTCGTCTTAGAGATGGAGAACTTTCCCAACCGAACTGCCTCCTCGGTAAGTGCCACACTTAGATCAATAGCCTCAGCAATAGTCAGAGCCTTGGATGTTGTAACCATACTCAAGATTTGAGGTGCCAATCCCCAGATAAAACGCTTAATCCTTTTAAATTCCGGCTCCACCAGATAAGGGACAACTCTCGACAAATCATGGAATCGCTGAATATACTCTGCTACTTTCGGTCCATCCATTTTTAGGTTCCAGAATTCCGTCTCCAGCTTCTGAATCTCAGCTCGTGAGAAGTACTTTTTGCGCATTAACTCCTTAAGTTCATCCCATGTTAACGCGTATGCAGCAATCTCGCCCAGTGTTTGGACTTGGAGATTCCACAATGAAAGCGCTCCGTCTAGAAATAAGCTAGAAATATAGGTAACCCTTTGTTCTGGAGCACACTTGCTCATCCTTAGCACATAGTTAGTTTTCTCTACCCAGCGAACGAATGCGACAGCACCTCCGGTGCCATCGAAGTTAAGCGGCTTGCAATCCAAGAATTGCCTGTAAGTACAGCCTGTAACACAAGCAACACAATTCACAGTAAGCATTGACAAAGAACAATTGGAAATATCCAAACGAGTTGTAATGTGTCTTAGGTGACTTAACATTACCGATTGGGGGGTTATTTCCAGAGGAACCACCGCTAAGCTCGGAGCGGTTGTGTCACACCCCGAAATATCAGAGCTGGCGTGACTGGACCGGTATCTTCATTGCACAGCGGAAGCAAATAAGCTAAGACTTCTAGAAAATGAACGCCGCTAAGTACTCAAAATCCCGTGGGTTCTCCTATTCCAACTGTTCCGTAGTTTTGAAAAAATGCAACCTGAGAAAGAACATGCGAAAAAGTCAACATAAAGTTGAGCAAGTTCATAGTTTGTTTTGAAAAGATTTAAAATAAATCTTTTTGGTAACCGGTTTAAAAGTTGTTGAGAAAATATAGTAAAATCATTTTCTCCGCATGATATATGAAAACTGTGAGTCTAGCCCACGAGAGTCTTTGTAAGCAGGACCAACTCGTCCTCTTACTTGTACATAAGTTGAAAATGTTACCCAAGTTTGTAAATCCATGTAGTATGAGTTTGCGTCAAATGCATATTAAAAACATAAGAAAGTTATAGTGTTGTAAGTTGGTATGTAAAGCGTCTATGAACATGTTGATCATTAATGTTTCGCGAGGACATTAATATATGCGACGACATAGGAGGTACTCAACCCGCGTAGGCAATTTAAGTGTCGAACTCTCGACGATGGACACAACAGCACTCTAGTGGTCACCCTTGGACCGTGAGTGGGGCTCGCCCGTACCCATTAGATCTAACCTTTGTTCCTTGGTCCTCAAAAGGATTAATGGCACCTCAGTTACAGCCTATGCTCACATGATCTAAGAGTTCATTCCATAACTTAATCATACCTAAGTTTGACATGTATTTCCCCCTGAAAGTTGTAAACCGAAACGTTGAAAGAAAAGGGGGACATGATCTCACTGAGTTGTCTCATTTTTCGTACGCAGGCCAACCCAGTCACGTTGTTGTAACTAGGACAGTCTCGTCACTAGTCATGAAAATTATGCACGTTTGCGAAAATACACTTTTGTTTTGTAAAACTGGTATGTTTATTATAAACCTTTCGTAACCTTTCGAGTTTGTTGAAATTCATTTGCAACCTGGTTTATAAATATGTGTTTTCGTTCATCGAAGAGTTATTTACTTTTGCAAAAACTTGCATGAAATTCATTTGCAACCTGGTTTATAAATATGTGTTTTCGTTCATCGAAGAGTTATTTACTTTTGAAACGAATATAGACAAATATATTCACTTTATGAGAGTTCGGATTCAAGGCGATCAAAACAAATATAAATAATCATATTTATATTATATAATTTCCGAATATTAAATGTTTGAAAAGTGAATTCCGAATTCCAAAGTTCGAAATAAATTTAGACGATTATATTTATTTATAAGGTAACACGAAGTAACGACGTTGAAATAGATATAACAATTATATTTATTTTACAAAATCGTTCAGAAATGTTGATGTTCGGAATACATAAATACTTTATATTTATTTGCCAAAGCGTTCGGGAGTATTGATATTCGAAACAAATATATATACCTTATATTTATTTTAAATGAGTATCTGGTTTCGTTAGCTTACAACATCGTCAAAATAAAGATACCCTTATATTTATTTTATTATAAAACTCGGATCTCGTCAAGTGTCGTTTTTAATCTATAAATACGTGTCGTATTTTGGATTTTTAACGAAAATCAGGCAGAGTTTCCTCTGTTTTTTGAATAACCCGACAATCAAAGTGTCGATAATTTTTATCAATATTCAACCATTTTCAACAACAATTCAATAATATTATCAATATATAAAATTTTTCGTTAAATATATTAAAACGTAGTCGAATCGGGTCGAGCTCGGTCGCGTAAACTAACTAAAATCTAAACTAAGAATAACTTGCTACACTTAACACTTTACCGGGTCTTGCGTGTTGACTGTGTTTGACTGGCGTTGACCAGATGTTGACATGTTGACTAACAGTTGACCCAGACCGTTGACTGCCTTTGACCCAAACTAAAACCAGACCCAGACCTAACCGAAGTGAGCCCGTACCAAGGTGTAGCCTGAACTGAAACTTTTCGAACCAAACTGAGCCTGCTGAACCGGGTTTGACCCGACTGATTTGACCCGAGTGGACTCGGGTTTGACCGAGTCTCGAATAGAAGTTGATGTCGCACGTGGTAGCCTAACCGTACTAAGTTTACCGAACCGAAACAGACCGAAGATAAGACCCGAAACAAAGTGAAACTCGACTCGATGTCTGACTATAGTTGACTGAAACCGAGACCTGAGCCAAGACGTAACTCGAGACAAAACCCAGCTCCCGAACTGAAACCCGATCTTGAACCGAGACCCGTAACTGAATCATGTTTACCCGAACTCGAAATGAAACCAAACCTGAACTGATACTCATCACCGTCACCTCACCCTTCAATCGTCGTCACCACCTTCACCGACCTAACCCCTCCTAAACCAAAACAGATCTGACCTGAACTTGAAACACGAACCGTAAGGTGGCCTGAACCAACCGTAACCATCCACCACCACCGCCGTAGCGCAGTTTCGGGTCACCGGAAAAGCTCGTCGTGAAGAGAAGCACCACCGCCGCCGCTCCGACGCACCACCTCCTTCTCCGAAAATCATCGTCTTCGACATCCACCTCGGACAACAAACAGGTGAGGTTGGGTGTGCAGGTGGTTGTCGGCAAAACTGTCGTAGAGAGGGAGAGAGAACAAGGGGTTAATGTGTATGAAGATAAAGAGGAGTGGGGGGTGCGACGGTCGGAATCCGGCTCCGGCGTTGATGTTCACCGGAGTTAGAGAGAGAGTAGTGAGGGAAATGGAAATTTCTGTAGTTGTGTGCGCTGATGAACATGAAATGGAACTTAGGGTTTTGAATTCTATAGGATGCTTTATATACTAAAGTTTTTCAAATGGGCTTGGGCCTAGGGCCCACAAGCCCGTTGCTAGTGTTTTGAGCGGCTCAATAATATTCCTGAAGCCCGTTTTCGCAACCGAGTGTCATAAATTGTCGTAGGATAGTGTTTTATGGTCAAATGCCCTTAAATTTACGTCGTAAGTCGTTAATAGACGCGTTCGTTCGAATAGTTGCGTTAAATTGCGTAAAAGCCTCGTCCGTCATTTTTCGATCTGATTTTCAACTACGAATATTAAAATTCGAAAACGAAGCCAAATATATCATAATACATTAATATTGAGACAAAATTCTAGTCTGGTGCTTCCGTTTCGTCGTTGATTATCGGTGCGTTACTGTTTTTGCGTTTTTCGTTCATGTTTGCGTGTTGTGTCATTCGAAAGCATAATATTTTCACAAAACCACATTTATAAGTATAAGTTATACGTATAAACTTCGTATTGTCAGCGTGGTCAGTATTTTGTACGGCATCAGTTCATTATCGTTTATCGTTACGCAGTTTTCCCGAAAATCCACATATGCGCACTATAATGTCTGACACGCATTCCTAGGCACTCCAAAGGCCTAATTAAGTTAATTCATGCCTTAATCACTATTAATTATCGACTTAAACGTTTGCTAATCACGTAATTAGAAGCCGTTAATTACCGGTTGTCACATTCTCCCCATGTTGCAGAAATTTCGTCCTCGAAATTTAGACTATGTTATATCCTCAAAGTGGAGTCGTTCCTAGGTAAGTCCGAATAATACTAAAGTGAATGACCGTGTAATCGAACCAAAACTTGTTCAGATTACGTGGTTTGCAAGAACATTTTGCATCAATAGGAACCCAACTGTTTAACTGAGTTTGTTTTAGAAATCGATGTCAAGTGAACGAGATGTTGTGATATTATCACCAATGTGACTAGGTTTACTGGGTTCAACAAATGAGGCAATTCAACCAATGGAATTCCAAATGAACGTTCACAAACTGCAAATCAACTTTTGAAATAACAGAATTCACTACCAACGAAATCTTGCGTTGGTTATATAAACGAAACTCGAATTCAACAAACTCAAATAAATAGAATCATAAAAATGATTTATCAACTATCGAACCAATAAATGATTAAAATCAACGTGTTGACATTATTGAGTTGCAGAGATACACCGAAATGAAATACAACCGAACATGGTGTATCATCGTCTTAATACATAGTTGCACTAACACTATTTAAGTGATTAGTCAAACGAAAAGAATACGTGGTTTTGCATGAAGGATTTGATCGTGATTAGCACAAGCTACGAGTGTTTACCGACACCACAAGGTGTCATAGTGAAGAAAATAATTCAACAATAGCGGTGACCGAACAAGTATCACCGTGTTTTGAAATCAGATGCAAAGTTCAACGAAGTAAAACAAATCTCATAGGATTTTCAATTGATATTGAAACAACAACCCAATAATGTTCTCGATCGAAGATGAAAAGCAATGAACATCACAAAATGTTCGATTGATGTTGAAAGAATCGTTAAGAGGTACACCGAAATATGATATGAACTTGTGTACCATTATCTTAATACACGATTGTATTAAGACTGCTTTAATATGATAGATTGGCAAAGCGGATTTAACATAAATAAACAAATAAATAATTAAGTCCGTACATGATGTGTGTAAACGAGACTAGCGCAAGCTTCAAATTTGTGAGAACGTCACCACAAGGTGATCGTGATCAAGGAAGCGTTTCAATGAAGTCGAGGACCAAACAAGCCTGTTATGGTTCAAAGCAAATGAAGTGCTCGCTGGGATTATTTCAAATATGATGGCCTCAATCCATCATATGGAATCTTGAATCGAATATATATTACGAGCAAGTTCAACCAATTGAACTTGGTAGAAACACGATCCAACAATAAATTCATGTATCAATAAGATAGTTTCGACATGGCCACAACGAGAAACCATGTATACCACTCAAAAGAAAATGAGTTTTCCAAGAAATTTGGCAACGCTTTGCAATAATGCAGTTCATCTAGATCAAAATGCAAAGAATCAAGTATAGCGAAACGATATATGAAATGTTGATAAAACAACCATCCGAAGTGAAACCACATGCATAACAAACAATGCATGTGTAACATACGAACTTGTCAAGAAACAAGCAAATGAGTATTCGCTATCATAAAAGAAATTCTCGTGGTACAATGACCATTAGGAGGAGTAGAACTATGAGAATCCACTCACTATATGCAAAAAGTCGAAATTTCAACAAAAGTAATTTAAGGACTTTACCTGGAATTTCATGTGATAACCGTTGTTAAGTGACATTACCATGGAATGTCGAACATTGCGTGTTTGTCATAAATGAAATAGGGGGAATGCGAAGACATGTGACTTCTTTTGCAGCGCCAACAATTGTGAGTCTCTTTAGACTAAGTACCGACTGTTGTGAAATCTTGTTCTAACGTACCTCAGCGAGATTCATGTCGTTTGCAGGATCACGTGGCAAAGTGCCGCATTTTGGTCAGTAGTTCTCCCGCTGACGGGATTAGCATCGCTGTTGTCATGCCCAATCATGTTTTTCAAAGGCCTTGCCTCGAAATTCGTGTGTGATATACTTCGACGTCCGCTGACGTATAGTTTAAGTTTCATGTATTCTTGTGCACTAGCGTTTCGTTCCACGTAGGTTACCTGCTCGGGTAAGTAAGATAGCATAGACGACATAATATAATGGTGCTTGCCCGAGTTGTTAGTCACTGTTTCTAAGTGAGGACCTTTAATGAGTTTCGACATAAGCTTTACAAAAGTCCTAAATGCATGTTATCCAAAACTCTCAAAGTTTTGCTTACCGTATACAATCGTTCCGTGTATCGTGTATCAAACACAACTCTTGTGCATGTTTAAAATCAAAATAGTTGACTCATTGTTCTTGGCAACGGTTGGAACCCATATTCGAGTCTTAGGCGTTCTATATGTGTTCAATTCTTGATATCTAAGTCCCCAAAGGATAGTGAGGTTAAAGCCTAGGTATCTCTACAGAGACCTAATTCGCTGAAACCTATAGCTCTGATACCAATCTGTCACACCCCGAAATATCAGAGCTGGCGTGACTGGACCGGTATCTTGCCGCTAAGTACTCGAAATCCCATGGGTTCTCCTCTTCCAACCATTCCGTAGTTTTGAAAAAATGCAACCTGAGAAAGAACATGCGAAAAAGTCAACATAAAGTTGAGCAAGTTCATAGTTTGTTTTGAAAAGATTTAAAATAAATCTTTTTGGTAACCGGTTTAAAAGTTGTTGAGAAAATATAGTAAAATCATTTTCTCCGCATGATATATGAAAACTGTGAGTCTAGCCCACGAGAGTCTTTGTAAGCAGGACCAACTCGTCCTCTTACTTGTACATAAGTTGAAAATGTTACCCAAGTTTGTAAATCCATGTAGTATGAGTTTGCGTCAAATGCATATTAAAAACATAAGAAAGTTATAGTGTTGTAAGTTGGTATGTAAAGCGTCTATGAACATGTTGATCATTAATGTTTCGCGAGGACATTAATATATGCGACGACATAGGAGGTACTTAACCCGCGTAGGCAATTTAAGTGTCGAACTCTTGACGATGGACACAACAGCACTCTAGTGGTCACCCTTGGACCGTGAGTGGGGCTCGCCCGTACCCATTAGATCTAACCTTTGTTCCTTGGTCCTCAAAAGGATTAATGGCACCTCAGTTACAGCCTATGCTCACATGATCTAAGAGTTCATTCCATAACTTAATCATACCTAAGTTTGACATGTATTTCCCCCCGAAAGTTGTAAACCGAAACGTTGAAAGAAAAGGGGGACATTATCTCACTGAGTTGTCTCGTTTTTCGTACGCAGGCCAACCCAGTCCCGTTGTTGTAACTAGGACAGTCTCGTCACTAGTCATGAAAATTATGCACGTTTGCGAAAATACACATTTGTTTTGTAAAACCGGTATGTTTAGTATAAACCTTTCGTAACCTTTCGAGTTTGTTGAAATTCATTTGCAACCTGGTTTATAAATATGTGTTTTCATTCATCGAAGAGTTATTTACTTTTGCAAAAACTTGCATGTCTTTCCACCCCCGAAAACATTTATAAAATGTAAAACAGTAAAAAGTGGGGGTTATGAACTCACCTTGACATTCCTGTGCAAAGCTAGCTTAGTGTGATTCCGTAGTGTCGTTCCAAAAACGTACATTAGCTAGCGTGCAACTATGGTATTCCTATGAATGAATACTTATGAGTTTTCTAATAAAACAACGTAGTTAAACTACGTGTCCGAGCTCTACCGAGTCGCTAACAAAACGACTCTACGAAGGAAGGTGTAGGTGAATAATGGTACGTATTCGAAATGTCGTATATGAAACGGTAACATACCGTTGTAGTTTTCGTAGGATGGAAATAAATAAATAGATACACACACACACACACACACATATATATATATATATATATATTCGAAACTTGATGTTTGAAACGAATATAGACAAATATATTCACTTTATGAGAGTTCGGATTCAAGGCGATCAAAAGAAATATAAATAATCATATTTATATTATATAATTTCTGAATATTAAATGTTTGAAAAGTGAATTCCGAATTCCAAAGTTCGAAATAAATTTAGACGATTATATTTATTTATAAGGTAACACGAAGTAACGACGTTGAAATAGATATAACAATTATATGTATTTTACAAAATCGTTCAGAAATGTTGATGTTCGGAATACATAAATACTTTATATTTATTTGCCAAAGCGTTCGGGAGTATTGATATTCGAAACAAATATATATACCTTATATTTATTTTAAATGAGTATCTGGTTTCGTTAGCTTACAACATCGTCAAAATAAAGATACCCTTATATTTATTTTATTATAAAACTTGGATCTCGTCAAGTGTCGTTTTTAATCTATAAATACGTGTCGTATTTTGGATTTTTAACGAAAATCGGGCAGAGTTTCCTCTGTTTTTTGAATAACCCGACAAACAAAGTCTCGATATTTTTTATCAATATTCAACCATTTTCAACAACAATTCAATAATATTATCAATATATAAAATTTTTCGTTAAATATATTAAAACGTAGTCGAATCGGGTCGAGCTCGGTCTCGTAAACTAACTAAAATCTAAACTAAGAATAACTTGCTACACTTAACACTTTACCGGGTCTTGCGTGTTGACTGTGTTTGACTGGCGTTGACCAGATGTTGACATGTTGACTAACAGTTGACTCGGACCGTTGACTGCCTTTGACCCAAACTAAAACCAGACCCAGACCTAACCGAAGTGAGCCCGTACCAAGGTGTAGCCTGAACTGAAACTTTTCGAACCAAACTGAGCCTGCTGAACCGGGTTTGACCCGACTGAGTTGACCCGAGTGGACTCGGGTTTGACCGAGTCTCGAATAGAAGTTGATGTCGCACGTGGTAGCCTAACTGTACTAAGTTTACCGAACCGAAACAGACCGAAGATAAGACCCGAAACAAAGTGAAACTTGACTCGATGTCTGACTATAGTTGACTGAAACCGAGACCTGAGCCAGGACGTAACTCGAGACAAAACCCAGCTCCCGAACTGAAACCCGATCTTGAACCGAGACCCGTAACTGAATCATGTTTACCCGAACTCGAAATGAAACCAAACCTGAACTGATACTTATCACCGTCACCTCACCCTTCAGTCACCGTCACCACCTTCACCGACCTAACCCCTCCTAAACCAAAACAGATCTGACCTGAACTTGAAACACGAACCGTAAGGTGACCTGAACCAACCGTAACCGTCCACCACCACCGCCGTAGATCCGTTTCGGGTCACCGGAAAAGCTCGTCGTGAAGACAAGCGCCACCGCCGCCGCTTCGACGCACCACCTCCTTCTCCGAAAATCATCGTCTTCGACATCCACCTCGGACAACAAACAGGTGAGGCTGGGTGTGCAGGTGGTTGTCGGCAAAACTGTCGTAGAGAGGGAGAGAGAACAGGGGGTTAATGTGTATGAAGATAAAGAGGAGTGGGGCGTGCGACGGTCGGAATCCGGCTCCGGTGTTGATGTTCACCGGAGTTAGAGAGAGAGTAGTGAGGGAAATGGAAATGTCTGTAGTTGTGTGCGCTGATGAACATGAAATGGAACTTAGGGTTTTGAATTCTATAGGATGCTTTATATACTAAAGTTTTTCAAATGGGCTTGGGCCTAGGGCCCACAAGCCCGTTGATAGTGTTTTGAGCGGCTCAATAATATTCCTGAAGCCCGTTTTCACAACCGTGTGTCATAAATTGTCGTAGGATAGTGTTTTATGGTCAAATGCCCTTAAATTTACGTCGTAAGTCGTTAATAGACGCGTTCGTTCGAATAGTTGCGTTAAATTGCGTAAAAGCCTCGTCCGTCATTTTTCGATTCGATTTTCAACTACGAATATTAAAATTCGAAAACGAAGCCAAATATATCATAATACATTAATATTGAGACAAAATTCTAGTCTGGTGCTTCCGTTTCGTCGTTGATTATCGGTGCGTTACTGTTTCTGCGTTTTTCGTTCATGTTTGCGTGTTTTGTCATTCGAAAGCATAATATTTTCACAAAACCACATTTATAAGTATAAGTTATACGTATAAACTTCGTATTGTCGGCGTGGTCAGTATTTTGTACGGCATCAGTTCATTATCGTTTATCGTTACGCAGTTTTCCCGAAAATCCTCATATGCGCACTGTAATGTCTGACACGCATTCCTAGGCACTCCAAAGGCCTAATTAAGTTAATTCGTGCCTTAATCACTATTAATTATCGACTTAAACGTTTTCTAATCATGTAATTAGAAGCCGTTAATTACCGGTTGTCACAGGTTGGCCTCGTGCTGGGCAATAGCTTCTGAGATGCGTTCTTGCAGCTCTGCTTCAGTCCTTGGCATCGTATTGTCGTTATTGACATTTCATCGAGGCGGCATCTTTCTTCTAGTAAGAAGATCGGGTAGGTTAGGCCTTATTCATCATGTACTCGTATAGGGAGTGTACGTATATATATATATATATATATATAACATAAGGAATCATCACAACGATCAACCACACAATAACATAATCATAGCATGAGCATGTAAACCAATAATGGATTTAATGAGAACACGACTATTGAGCATTTCATTAATATTCCCCCACAAGATACATTGTTTTGAATTGTAGCATATCAAAAGAGACACGGGGTTACACTACCCTGGTCATACAAGTCTGTCATATACAAAAGTAACAATCAAAAAGTGGTCTTCATGTCTTCATAATCTCGGCTCAATTATGGCGTTCTCACCAAAAGTAGGGTACCTACGTAAGACCAAAAATCTAAGATGCTGACGGTGGAGGAGGAGGAGGAGGAGGGAAAAAGAGCAAACTGCGAACGTGAGCGAGCTCCTCCTCGAGCTCATGAACCCGACGAACCAAGTAACTGATCTGCTGCTCAACTGTGAGGAAGCAGGCATCAAAACCCGGAATAGATGTGGGAGCAGCAGGTGGAGGAACAAAAGAAGCTGATGATGAGGGTGGAGGAACAAAAGTAGGATGAAAGGGAAATGGTGATCGTCTGGCACCCACACCAAACTCTAACTCGAGGACTCTGCGGCTTAGGATCTCAAACTGAAGCTGCAGGGACAAAAGTAACTCATCACGTGTGTATCCGGCATGATGTGAGGGGTGATACGGGTCAGAAATAGGCATGGTATAAGGTGGGAACCATCTAAATGGCTCCTCGAGTGGTGATGATGCAACAGGAGCGAACTGCGGGATAGGTGGGAAGTCAGCTGCTACAAAAGGGTCAAATCTCAGCGGTTGACTAGATGTGCCTTCCCCTGGACGGGGAGCTGGGATCTCCTGTAGAAAAACAATGGGGAGATCAGTGCGGTGCTCGTCTGTAATGAAGTGAGGGGGAACAACATCAATCGGTGGAGGCTGTGGGATAAGTGGATCAACAGGTGGAAGATTAAGTGGTCCTGAAAGAGGCTCTGGGATAAGTGGTGCAACAAAAGGTAAGCCAAATGGAGCTGGAATCGGGTCAGGAATATGTGGAGGTGTGGGGGCTCGAACCGGAGATGATGGAGCAGCAGACATCGCATCATCATCCTCTAGAACAGTGGCGTAAAGGTGGAGTCCTGCAGGGCCGATGAAGTTACAGACTCAAAGGAGTCTGCAACGGAGTGTAAGCTAGAATCTGAAGAGATATCAATGACAGGCACAGCTGGAGGGGGCACGTCCATCACATCAACATCATCCACCTCTCCGTCACCCTGCTCCCCTGCTGGGTGATCGCCCAGAAAAATATCAACATCATCGTCAAAAATATCGTCAAAAGGCCAGTCCTCTGGCAGAATGACAACAAGAGGAACAGCATCAAGGACATGAGCAACAACGTGCTCACCATCGGGGTGACCGATGATGAGATGGTCATGAACAAGAGCGGGAAGGGCGAAAACATCATCAATATGGATGTCAATATCTGGGATATCATACCCAAAATCAGGCAAAGCAAAAGGCTGGAAATCGTCGTCGTCATAGGACAACATCTCTAGGTTGCTCTCCGTAACTGATGTAAAGACCTCGGGCTCTGGCGCTATCTCATCGTCTGACACTACCGCCATGGGGTCATGCTCGTCTGACAATCCACTCTCAGAAGACGACATAAGTATCTGTAACATAATAATCATGGCATATGCACATATGTTAACTACTATCACTCGGTGTATGTAAACAAAGACAGTCATCATTTTAACATGTATTCACTTCATTCCTATGTGAGCCTTTTTCTAACTTAACAAGTCTACCCCAAGCAAACTAAACCACTAGCCAATGTCCTTGTTCATGTTTCTTGTCTTTCCTTTGTAAAATGTTTGTTCCATGGATCTTGGCATTTTGGAAATGCAAAGAGAGTCCTAATGATTGTAGTCTAGTCTCGAGAAGGAATCCTAGTTCACTACAATCGAAGCTCTGATACCAAACTGTCACACGCTGACTTTTGCGGAAGCATATAATGTGTGACTTGCTTAATATCATTGCATTCAATTATAACAAACAACTATATGATTAAAACCCATGATGTTCATCCATTAATATGCTTCAAAATAATACAAACCAAATTGTTTAGTCCCAACCAACAACTCCAAGTTTAACATACAAACCATTTGAATAAAACAAGTTCCATGAAGGACTTTTAACAAAAGACATGTAAAAACCAAGGCTTTGACTCGTATATCTTATCTAAGATAAAACATCCAAGTCAAACCCTTTAAAAGTTCTGTTGGATCTGAGTTTGGTTTTGATTGTATTTTTCATTTGAATTAGAATGAAGATGGATGAGTTGTGCAGTGGAATTAATATGGAAACAAACTTTGCATACAATCAAACGAGAGTATTGCTTTGATTAAACACTTTTCACAAAGTACCGAAAGATTGAATTTAATTTCAACAACGATTACAATGCAATGCTTAATACAAACTCCCCCTCAGCCAGAGCTCAGTGTTTGTTCGTGTAGAGAAGACGATTTGCAAAGAGCTAATAGAACACTACAGAGCACTGTTCTATTTATAGGCACTAGCAAACCACTGAGCATCTAATCTGACGTCACCATGAAAGTGACATCTAACCTCCTAACAAACTCTAACCTCTGATCAATACAAACACTGCTATGCTAACTACTGCTATTACATTTCATTACATAAAAGACATCTAAATAATTATTGCATCCTTCCACTGCTGTGAACCCAGTAGTACTTGCCCGGATCAGCAGTGCTTGACTCAAGGCAGTAGATTGAACAGCAGAGCTTTAGTATTTCATCAGGCCTTTACTTGATCAGCAGTTTGGAGGTCAGCAGTTTGTACGATCAGTAGATAGGAGGTCAGCAGATGTTGAAATCACTTTCAAGGGGAGAGACTTGTATGTAACATCTGCTTATTCTGGATCCACTACTCTGATCCAGTTTTGGCTTTAATTATCTGTTCCTCTGGTAGGGTTCAATCCCAACAATCTCCCCCTGGAACAGATAATGCCAAAACTCTTCATTATTGTGGAACTTTATTGCCTCATCAACAGTTCCCTTATTTGCCCTTTAAGTTGTAGTTCAAAGGTTAAGGCATCTGTGTCATCATCATCCCTGCTAAGTGGAAGATCAAGGAGATCCTGCAAATCTTCAAGTCTTAGGCCAAGTGCTTGTTCCCTTGATATTTTCTTCACTTCTCCATCAGACCTGAACATAGTCAGTACATGGGTGTGTTTGTCAGTTTCCCACTTTAGTACTTTTGAGCCTGGTGGGTTTCTTGGGAGATTTTTATTTGAAGAGGTGTTTGGTGAAGCTGGCCTATTCATGACTGACTGAGCAGTACTTGCAGTTTGATCCAAACCAAGAGTTTCTATAATCATTTTCTTTATGCCTTCTTTTACAAGGGCATCTCCTTTTATCATCTCTTGGATGGTTTCACCACCCAACTGTTTGTG
This sequence comes from Helianthus tuberosus, assembly GCA_030545235.1. Lineage (NCBI taxonomy): Eukaryota > Viridiplantae > Streptophyta > Magnoliopsida > Asterales > Asteraceae > Helianthus > Helianthus tuberosus. The sequence continues at coordinate 155,624,136 of CM060393.1, forward strand.
TGGCCTTCTTTTATAGATGGCTGCACCAGCTGGAGCAGTGGCTCTCCTGATTTGCAGTTTAGATGGTCTTTTTGAAACCTCTGCTTCAGGATAGTCAGGTTTTTGTGGAACTGTGGGATCTTTCTTCCTTAATTCCTCCAACCTTTTGTAGGTGGCCCTAACTGTATCTTCTTTCCATCTTGCCACTTGATGTTTTGACCCATAATCAGCAGCAACTAACTCCTCTTTCATTCTCTTCAGCTCAAGTGATTTCTCAGGCACATTCTTTTTGTACTTTGACCAATCAGGAGGAGTGTGTTTGACCTTTTTGTTTATCATCTTTTGAATCCTGGCTGCTTCTTGTTCAAGCTTAGGAATGGTCCACTCCTTGTACATGTGCTTCTCTCCCTTGTATTTCTTTGTTGCCATAATGCTTTCAATGTAGTCTTTTCTCAGAGTTTCATCTGCTCTTTCTGAAATTTGTTGACATACATTTTTTGCAAACTGTTCCAGGGATCTGACTTGTGTGAGCAAGTATTGATAGTCCTGCTGTATTTCCCTATCAGATTTCCCTTGTGTATTTCTTTTTGAGATATCCTCTGCTTGCTTAGCTTTGATTTTCAGGTATTCTTCAATATTGTTAGGCCTGGGATATCCTTTAACTGATGGCAATCTCCTTTTAGCAGGGTTATCCTCATAGTAGAAAGATTTGATTTCTTCTCTGACTGCTATTAGTTCAAGAGGAAATTGAACACCTGCAGGAGCTAAGGGCTGTTGAACTTGTGCTGATGAGAGAGGAACAGGCTTGGGTATTGTGACAAGTGACAAAGATTTTGAAGATGTTGGTGGTGGTGAAGTGTCATCATCTTTAAGAATTAGTCTTCTCCTTTTTGTTTGAGGAGGGACTGATGATGCTTTAGGTGGATCAGTAGTTGTGATTTGAGTGGCAGTGGTTTGTGGTTAACTAACAGCTGTTGAAACAACTGGTGCTTCAACCACTGTTGTCATTACAGCAGATGTTGTAACATCTGTTGTCTTCTACTTTTTGGCAGGAGGTGATGGTGGTGGTGTTACTTTTGGTGGTGATGGTGGTGGTAAAGCAGTGGTTGTGGTGTGTGTTGAAGTGGTGTGTGTTGAAGTGATAACAGATGTCAAAACCTCTGAGGTACCAGCAGTAGTTGATACATCAGGAGTTACAACAGCTGTTTGGGTGGAGGTTTGATGTTGGAGGCTTTTGGATGGTGGTTTTGGAGTATGCTTTGTGAGTCTGGATGGGATGGATTTGGGTTTTCTTTTTGGCTTAGGATTTTTAGCATCCTTTGACTCAGAACAACCCTGCGCATTCAGCTCCATGTAAGCTCTTTTCTCCTCATTCCACCTTGAAATATCCTTCGCCGCTCTATCCCTTTTAACACTTGCTACTCCTTCATCAAGTGCTTCTTGGGTAGCATCAACCTTTTTGCTACCATCTGGCAAAGGAATTTTTCTGGTCATAGCATCCATTTCTGGTTCAATGTAAAGACCATCATCTATCCCCTTCCTTATCCACTCCTGAATTTTCTCCCCCTTTTTGGCATTATCTGGAGGAAGTTGATCAATAAAGAGAACAGTAGGAGGAGCAGTGCCAGTGGTTTCCAATAAATGGGCATTGATTGCCTTAATGTCTGCTTGAGTGTTCTTGAACCTAGACTCCATGATGTTTCTCAGCTTTTGTACATGTATTTCATGTTGCTGATCAGCCATTTCTTTTTGTTGTTGGAGAAAAGGTTGGAAGAGATTCCAGAGCTCATTTGTAGCAGGTGCTTGTGGTGGAGCAGGTGCTTGAGGTGGAACAACAGTGGATTGCATGTTTTGTACCTTCAACAGCTGTTGCAGCATTTCTTTGATATCTGCAACTGAAGTATCCAGTTTATCAACTCGTTCCATCAATTCCAAATATTTTAAACCATCACCCAATTTAATGGGATCATCTGATTTCCCACGAGTAGTGGTTTTATCAGTGGTTGAAGTAGGGAGTGTACTCCAAACATTAACCACTGATGCCCCTTTTTCTTGGTACTGGGGTCTTCTTCCTTCAACACTTGACAATCTTTTGATGTTTCCAGTGGTCAAAAAGAATCCACTGGTAGATGTCAGAGGTGCTATGGAAGGAATTGCCTCCAAGGAAGTCTTATTAATGTAACCACTGTCCAAATGTAAACCAATGGGTACAACATTCGTAGTGGCTGCTTCACTTGGATTACCACCAAGAGTTACTTGTAACTCAAGGGGTGTAACCTCCTCAGGTTGTGTTGGGGGGTTAGCAAAGATTGATACATCAGACCCAGTCATTTGTTGAGGTATGTTCTCATTGATAGGTGATTGAGAAGGACTGGTTAGTGCCTGGTTCAAATCAATTGCATCCAACAGAAGTTTAGTTGGTGGGGGAATTGTGGATGTGATGTTTGGTGTAGAAAGAGAATTTGCCCCGGGCATTGGGTTTTGGATGATGGAAGCGAGTGATTCCAGAGCATCATAATGTGGAGTCCCTATGTGTACAACCTGTTCTTTTTGAGAAGAAGCAGGAGGAGTTTCGGTTATAGGTTGAGATATTTGTACCATCTGCTGTGAGGAAGTAGCAGCAGTGGTTTCTTGTGACTTTTGTGTTGTCACTGGCAATTGCTCTGGTATCTCATCCTCCAGAGTTGCCTTTTTGATGGGTTTGGGGGGTTTTTTATTTTTCTTTTTCTGTGGCTTTTTGGTGATTTTAGGTGTGGGTTTCAAAGCAGTTGTTTTGCTACTTTGATCACCTTGAGCAGTGGGCTCAGCAGCAGATACCTGAGGAGCAGTGGTAGCTGCTAAATTCTGCTCAGGCACCTCTGCTTGTGTTTTGCAAGGTGTTGACATTCTTGTAAAAGTTTCAGCAGTTAAGCTGTGCATTTGTAAAAAGTCACCTTGGTTTATTACAGCAATATCATCCTTACTGAATTTCTTTTCAAAATAATAGCTTAAAAAACTGGGAAACAGTAAGAATGATTTTGTTTCAACATTTTTAACCAAATCATTAAAGATTTCCCGAGAATAATTAAGATTTTCCTCTTGAAGAATAGCATATCCCAGATTTTGAATCTTTAATGGTATTTCATTAAAAGCAGTGGTTTTGTTTGAAACACACATTAAGAGGGTGTGAAATAAAAATCTTGTTGCAGAAGGGAAGTAACCTTTTTGTAAGGTGTCCTTTTTTACTTCTGCATTATACCCTCTTTCCAGAAAATCATTTTTAACTCGTTTTTTGGAAAAGAAAGTTTACCTTCCTGATCATCGAGTTGAAAGACCTCTGAAAGTGATTGTGGTGTAATCTTGACGGCTTTATCCTTTAGAGAAGAGTTGATGGCTATTACAGTGTCTCCTTGTTTTTCAAGGGTTGCATTCTTTCAAAACTCTCTTTGGGTTGTCAAGTAAATTGGTGCATCTGCTGTTAACAAAGTTTTGTACTTTGATGCAGATATGGTAGCAAGGATGGAATCGAAAATTTCTGTGGTGCCTGGTTTTGTGAGTAAACCCAGAAGGTTGTGAGAAGGTTTGTGAGGAATTTCGGTGGATTTGGTCTTTTGAGAGACCTCTTTTGAAGATGATTTGGAAGTGGGTTTTGCAGATGGCTTCGATTTTGTCATTTTGGAGATGATGATCGAAGAAAATGTTGAAGAAATTTGATGAAGAAACTGCTTTGAGAAGAGAATTTTTTAGAATTCAATTCGACAGTAAAACCCTGTTTTGGTGTGAAGTGGGGGTTTTATAAAGGAAAAAGTGAAGGCTGACGTGGCAGCGGTTACAAAAGTACTAACCACTATGTACTGCCCACATGCCAACCTCTGATGAAATGAAGGACAGTACTTTTATGAAAGTTACTGATGAAAGCAGTGGTTACAACGGTAACAAATGGAAGCAGTGGATGATTTTCACTATCAGTGGATAGCATATCAGTGGATAAGACACTGCTTTTGAACAACAGAGTTTATCAAGGAAATGAGAGAACATAGGATGGCTTTCAGCAGTGGACAGACATTTTGAAGTGGAGCAGACGTTTGAACAATCAGTGGTTATGGCAGACTTTTAAGGATTTTAATGAAAACTTCATTTTTAGCTATTTTTAAGGATTGATTTTTTATTTTCTGAAAACATTTTAATGCTTTTATTCATAGAAAAACAAGATTTTGCTTGTTATTCCATGTTTAGCATGCCAATCCTAGAGACCAAACTTTCAAAGGTGGCAGTATCTAATGCTTTTGTGAGCACATCTGCCAGCTGGTCTTTAGTTGGAACATGATGCAGAGAAATCAAACATTTTTCATAGCAATCCCTCACAAAGTGATGTCTGATGTCGATGTGCTTGGTGGTTGAATGGGAAACTGGATTTTTGATGATATTTTCTGCTGCCTGGCTATCCAACATGAGTGGTGTCTTTAAGGCAGTGATACCAAAATCCAGCAACTGATTTTGAAGCCACAGGAGTTGGGCTGTACAGCTTGCAGCAGCAATGTATTCAGCTTCAGCAGTGGATGTTAAAACAGCTGCTTGCTTTTTGCTTTGCCATGAAACTAAGCAATCACCTAGAAACTGGCACCCTCCTGATGTGGACTTCCTTGTGGTGTTACATCCAGCAAAGTCACTGTCTGAAAATCCTGAAAGCTTGATATTCCCATTAGCTGGATACCAGATACCAAGTGTGGGAGCACTTTTTATGTATCTGAACATCCTTTTAACAGCAATAAGGTTGGATTTTCTAGGGGCTGATTGACTTCTTGCACAAACACATGTTGCAAACATGATGTCTGGCCTAGATGCAGTTAGATACAACAAAGACCCAATCATGCTTCTATATAAAGTTTGGTCAATCAGCTCATCCTTTTCATCAGACATGACTAGCTTATTTGTTGCCATGGGTGTGCTGCATGGTTTACAATCATTCATATCAAATTTGTTTAAAAGTTCTTTTGCATATTTGCTTTGATGAATGAAAGTACCATTTTGCATTTGCTGAACTTGGAGACCAAGAAAGCATTGCAGCTCACCCATTGCACTCATTTCAAACTCAGCTGTCATGAGTTCCCTAAACTCTTCACACATTTTGTTACATGTGCTTCCAAAAATAATGTCATCCACATAAATTTGGACAATCATTAAATCTTCCCTCTCCATTTTAGAAACAGTGTTTTATCAATGGTACCTCTTTTGAAACCATTGGAGAGTAGGAAGTTGGAAAGAGTTTCATACCAGGCCCTTGGTGCTTGTTTCAGGCCATACAATGCTTTGTTCAGCCTGTAGACATGATCTGGATAAAATGGATCCTCAAAACCTAGAGGTTGGTACACATACACCTCTTCTTGAATTGTACCATAGAGGAAAGCACTTTTGATATCCATTTGGAACACCTTCATGTTGTGGTTGACAGCAAAGGCCAGGAACAGTCTTATAGCTTCCAATCTTGCTACATGGGCAAAAGTTTCATCATAGTCAATCCCCTCTTCCTGTCTGTAACCTTGAACCACAAGCATGGCTTTATTCTTGACAACAATGCTCCTTTCATCAGTTTTGTTTTTTAAAGACCCACTTTGTGCCAATGGGACTAACCTCTTCTGGCAGTGGTACAAGCTCCCATACTTGTTGTGTTTTAAACTGTTGGAGCTCTTCTTGCATGGCTTCTACCCAGCTGTTGTCTTTCAGTGCCTCTTGGTACTTGACTGGCTGATGGAGTGATAGAAAACCAGCAAAAAGACAAATGTTTTGGGTTTGGCTTCTTGTGAGCACCCCTTCATTGATGTTGCCAATGATTTGATCAGGTGGATGAGATCTTAAGTAGATTAAATCTCCTTGGTATGGAATGATGACATTTGTTGGTGAAGGCTGCAAATGTGTATCATCTGAGCTAACCACTGCTGGTGACTTTGATGATCCAGCAGTGGCTTCAAAAGGTGGTGGAATAGGAGGTAATGGTGTGGACACATGCTGATTTTTATCCACTGTTTGGGGACTTTTGTCAGCAGTGTTTGTTGATGTGGAAGCAGTGGTTAAGGGGCTACTTTGGTCAACAACTGTTGAGGTAGCAGTGGTTGAGCTATGACAGCTGTTTTGAACATCTGCTGCTCTTCCCATTTTGGCAGACCTTTGAGGGATGATGATTTCATACCCATAGTCTGGTGTTGAATCCTCTGATGGACCAGCACTGTTAGTCTTGACAGCAGTATTTTCAAAAGTGAATTTATCAAGATCAAACAGATCTGCAGGATTTGCTGGGATTTTCATTGATGAAAGTTCATTGAACTTTACATTCAAGGTCTCCTCCACTGCCTTGGTCCGTGTATTAAACACTTTGTAGGCCTTGGCAGTGGTTGAGTATCCCAGATGATAACCACAATCAATTTTGGCTGCAAATTTTGAAATGGAATCTTTTAAGTTCAAAATAAAGCATGGGCAACCAAATACCTTGAAGTATGAGATCAGTGGTTTGATTTTATACAGAATTTCATAAGCAGTCTTTTTGTGCCTGGGGTTTATTAAAACTCTGTTTTGGACATAGCAAGCAGTGTTTACTGCCTCTGCCCAAAAAGTTAATGGCAAACCTGAATCAGCAAGCATGGTTCTGGCAGCCTCAATCAAAGTTCTGTTCTTTCTTTCAACTACCCCATTTTGCTCTGGTGTTCTAGGGATGTTGTACTGCCTTACAATCTCTTTCTTCACACAGAAGGCATCCAACTCCTTATTTTTGAATTATGTGCCATTGTCACTCCTGAAGACTTTTACTGGAAGGTCAAATTGCTTTTCAACCTGTATCACAAAGTCTTGCAAAATGCCTGTAGTCTCATCTTTTGAGTGTAAAAAGAAAGTCCATGTAAACCTAGAGAAGTCATCAACAATAACCAAACAATATATTTTCTTCTTGAGACTCATGACTTGAACTGGGCCAAACAAATCCATGTGCAGCATTTGCAAACACTGGGTTGTTTTGGACTCTTCAATGGACTTATAAGAACTTTTATCCTGTTTTCCTTTTAAACAGGAAATGCAATGTTCAGGACATGAAAACAATTTTTGTGGTAGGCCTCTTACCAAACCATTTTTTGAAATTTCAGTGATTGTCTTAAGATTTGTGTGCCCCAATCTTCTGTGCCAAAGTTCTGTCTCTTTGTTAGAGGCAGCTGAGAACAGACAGGCATCAGCTCTGGGACACTCTTTTGACATATCAACAACATAAACATTGCCACTTCTTTGAGCAACAAGTTTTGTTTGACCAGTTTTTATTATTGCTTCAATCTGTTTGACCATTTCTGGTCCAACAATCCTATAACACTCCTTTGTGAAGAATGACCCATACCCCTTGTCACTCATTTGTGAAACACTCAGGAGGTTGAATTTCAGACTGTCTATCAGATTGACATTTTCAAATTTTACATTGCCAGACTGTACTGTACCGGACCCCAGAACTTTCCCTTTACTGTTATTCCCAAAGGATATATCACCCCCTCCATGAATTTTGAAATCTTTGAGTAGGGCTTTACATCCAGTCATATGCCTGGAGCCTCCACTATCAACATACCAAAGGCTATCTAAACAGGCAGAAGCTCCCTAAACATGAAGTAAAAGGATTAGTTCATTAGGGTTTCCAAAGCCAATAAGGCTTTGGATGGGGTCTCAACAGTGTCTGGGATGGATGCACATTGATGGACAGTGGTTAGGTCAGGGGTTTGGACAGTTTTAGGACTGTTTCTTGCTAACCACTGTTGGGGGTCTTGACCAATCACCTGTTGGTACCCAAAAGGATGCTTGTTCACTTTAGGTTTAGAGGGCCTTTTGTAGGCCTCATAAACGTGTGGAACCCTAGGGTATGGTGGTTTTCCCTTACCTCTTCTATATTGATTGGCAGGGGGTGCATCAGTAACCTGAACATCTCTTTTAATAGATGTTTGGTTCAGCTGTTTTGTGACAGCTGTTTGAACTGGCACAAACAGTGGTTGGTTTTTAGTCAATTTGACAGATGATGTTGATGGACTCAAGGATTTTTTAGCAGTGTACTCATTCTTTTTCACATCAAAGTTTTTGAGATACACACATGCTTGAGTTTTGTGGTTTGTTTTACCACAGACGATGCAGCTTTCAGCAAGAACAATGACACTTGTTTTGTTCAAATCATATGCTTTTAAATGGAAACAGTCTTTTGTTAGATGATTCCTTTTCTCACAAAATTCACAAAACAAGTTATTGATCTTTTCTTTCTTCTTTCTCTTTTCGGACTCCTTTGCAACAGAGGTTTTAACCTCTGTCGGGATGTCCTTGAGAGGAATCACTTTAGCTTTTGGAGCTTTAACACCATCAGTGGATGTAAAGTCCATGGGCTTGAAATTTTCAAGAATATCACACTCATCAGACCATGTTGGTTTAAACTGATATTTTTCAAGCTCCTCAAAAGTAGAGGATCCCATTGGTCTGTCAAGTGTGATTTTGTTACCAAGTTTATCAGTGATTTTCACTTCTTGGCCATTCTTGTTTGTGGGGATGAACTCAGTGGTTACATCAGTGGTTTGAACAGATTTTTCAACAGTAGTGTTTTCATCATCATGTTTTTTATAACCAATACCAAATTTCACATTGCTTTTAATCTGTTTTTCAAAACCGCTTAATTTACAGGAATATCCGCAATCTTTATGCATCTTTTATGAGCGATTTATGTTATTAATGGATTTGTGATTGCCTTTACACTTTACAGCATTGGAAAAACGACAGTAGGAGTCTCGAAAAACCTTTGTGCCCACATCACCGGATTCAAGAAAAGAGACAGATAGATTCGAGTGGCGATTAAAAGACTGCACAAAGAAGCACAAAACCGCTATGGTTAGTAATCTAAAACTCAAAAGCCCATGAAAATTTACCTTCTAAAAGACACATTAAACTCACATTTTATATTTTGCAGGATGAACACAAAGACTCGAAACTGTGTTTAATAACAAAAGATGAAGAAGAAGCAGCCCAAGCTTTATTTGCGTTGGCTCAAAATCGAAGGTAGATATAAGTCATGAAAACATTGAAAGGAATTGACTTTTGATAGTCAATGATTGATGGAAATGTAAATGTTTTATATAGTCAAAGAAGAGGGCGAAACAGAATTCGCTCACGCTTTCCAGAAATAAAACAGTGTTTCAAGCCACTGTTGGGTTAAAACAGTGTTTCAAGCAACTGTTGAGTTAAAAAACAGTGTTTGAAAACACTGTTGAGTCAAAACACTGTTGTTAAAGCAGTGGTTTGAAACCACTCATGGGTTAAAACAGAGTTTTAAACTACTGTTGGGTTAAAACAGTGTTTGAAACCACTGTTGGGTTAAAACAGTGTTTCTAGCCACTGCTGAGTTACTTTTTTTGTTGGTTTTTTACTAATTTGCCATAACACAGTCATCTACCTAACAGAATGGGGTCCAGTCGGCGTCTTATTCCAGTCGGCGTCTTCGAATCCGAAGGAGTTTAAAAGCGAGATAGCAGAGGTTTTATATGGTATCACAAGTCAGTCATAAGCTTCGTCAAAGAAAAAAAAATCCCATCCAACGATTCATCGATCAAAATCTTATTCTTTGTTTGTTATTAATTATTATAGTTTAATTTTTAATATGAATGACTTTACAGCACCAAAGAGGAACATACCACGGCAAGGATCAGAGAATCCAGTTTCTTCTTGCATAAAAACCGAGATTGATCATCATCAGCGTTACCAGTCAGATATATTTTCTCCTTATTTCGAAAACAACAGTTCAGCGTCGCTGTCGATTCGACTAATTCTCCAACAGTAAGACTTTGATTTCTATGATGTATTGTGGTGTGGTATTTTGGAAGTTTTTATATATTTTGTATGCTGAATTGTGTTGTTTTGGATATGGTATACGTTGTTCACTTTTATTCTTAATAAAATTCCATTTCCTTGTTGTCGCCGAGGCGGTTTTGAGGGTCTCGGGCTGGTTTGGGAAGGGCTCAACAGCCAACCAGTTGGTTCCTGTTCTTGGGTCCCACCGGTGTTGGGAAAACGGAGCTTGCTAAGGCTCTTGCAAGATGATGAAAAACTCATGATTAGGATTCATATGCCTGAATACATGGAGCAACAGTCTGTTGCCCGATTAATCGGTACTCCACCTGGGTAAGTATATTTATTCCTTTGCAGTTAGTTGTTGTCTGCTTTCATATGTTAGATGAATAGCATTGATTAAAATGTGCGCATCTATTGATTCTTTTTCACTTATGTTGGTCATGAAGAAGGTGGTCCAACTTACTGAAGTCGCTGGGAGAGAGGCATGACGGTTATTAGCAGCATCGTAGCAACAGTCGGAGACATGGCAGCCGCCGATTCACCACCTAGCTCTAGCACCAACGAATACACCTGCAGCCTTGGCCCTCGGTCTTTCAAAAACGTCTAAGTTCAGCTTCTCGGGTATTAACCACATATTCACTCACACATGCATTTTCTTGGTACTGTAAGTAGCCTATGTGCTTTGTTAATAAGTAGGATCACAAGGGGCCAAAATTGTTTTTAAACAAACAAAAAAGGTGAAACAATCTTGTAGTAAGCATTTATCTTTTTTTTGTGATTTATAGTTTGTTTATACATATATGCATATGTTAAGGTTTTGGAACTTAAATTAAATTTTAAAATAGCTGATGACATGAGTGCAATATTATATGTGAAACTTACAAAAAGATTGGGTTTTGGACTTTTGGTATGTGGGCTAAATGTATTTGACACGAATGCATGTTGAAGGTTAATTTTGTAACTTGCTTGCAAGGTTAATCATGTAATTTGCGATATTTTAAATTAGTTTAGGTAGTGGTAGATGTTATTAGGCTTCTTTATGGTATATGTGTGTTGTTATCATTTGTGATCAATTGAACAGATGTAGTTACTTGAATCTACTTTATGACACTTTGGTCACTGGTGGATTTGTTAAAGCTGATGACTTGAATCTATTTGATGACCCAACGTACTACATCAGTTGTTTATAAAATTCAATAAAAAGGAACATAAAAATGGTGGTGGGTCAAATAAATATGATAATTTCCTATTAATTTAGACAACATATTAACAATTACTTAGCTTATTTCTATATCAAAGCTGAACTAATACTGTTGGATTAAAACAGTGTTTGAAACCACTTTTGGGTTAAAACAGTGTTTGAAACCACTGTTGGATTAAAACGGTGGTTTGAAACCACTATTGGGTTAAATCGGTGGTTTGAAACCACTGTTAGGTTAAAACAGTGTTTTGTGAAGAAAACAGATGTTTTAAACCACTGTTGTGTTAAAACAGTGGTTTGACCTTGGATAGAGTAACAGAACTATAGGTCAGTTGTTAGATAAAATGTGATTTGAGATATAGATCAGTTGTTAAAACAGTGGTTTGACCTTGGATAGAGCAACTGAACAATTTCTGGGTTTTTATTCTCAGGTTGTGTGTGTTATTGAATTCGAAAGGAAAAGGGTATAAAGATTCCACATTTGAATTGTTGTTGAAAGCAAGGAGGTAAAGGAAACCACCAAAGACCAGATGCAAAAGGCAAAAGGGCAATTATGGATGATATTGGAACACATAAAAAAAGAGGTAAAGGAAACGAGCAGCTAACAGCACTTAACAGCAGTTAACAGCAGTTAACAGCACTTAACAGCAGTTAACGAGCAGCAGTTAACAGCAGTTAACGAGCAGCAGTTAACAGCAGTTAACGAGCAGCAGTTAACGAACATCGTTAACTGTATCTCGACCACTTGTGCAGCGTTAATATATGAAATGAAACCTATAATGACAGCGTTAACTGTATAATGAAACCAAAAAAATATACAATGACAGCGTTAAATTAAAACCTATAAGGGCATTTAATAACCTTGTAAAAAAGGGGGTAAATTAAAAGAATGACTAAATTACCCCTCTTCAATTTAATATTCTTATAGTCTTAGTCATTTTTGGATGTATCTAGCAACTTTTTAAAAACCTCAGTGGTCTCTATGAGAAAAAAAAACTTTTTGGGATGGATTTAGCAAATGTGAACAAACGTCAGGGACGATTTTAGCAATTTACTCTTCTTTTTCGGACATCTATGTTTCTCATTTTTTATTTGGTTACTTAACAGGTTTTGTGGTTTCACTTTTTGTTTGTTGTAGGAAGTTTGCTTCTTACAGGAGGTTAACCAGATTCTAGCGTCGAATCGTCTGGAGCCATTCTCAAGGCTGGCAAGTGGAAAGTTCACCTACTTTTTTTGCTAGAATGTGCTTCGAGGGTTTAGATTCTTTCTAGAACGATTTTGGGATGTATTTTGTTTAAAGTAACACGCAAGGATGTTTGTTTAATAAAAAAATGTGTTCTTCGGTTTAGTTATTGTGTGTAATGAGCTGCTAACAACTATCGCTTACGGTTGAGTTGTAATAAAATTATGTAATATACTAAATTTGAGTAAAATGGTTTAAAATATCGACAGTTAAAATTTTTCCATATGTAAGTGTGTTACAAATGAAGTGTGTTAAAAGTTTTATTCCTTAGTAATATAACAAATCTTTCCATATGTAAGTGTGTTACAAAATCCTTAGTAATATATTCCTTAGTAATATAACAAATCTTTTCTAACATTACTTTATAAAGATATAGAACTAAAGACCAAAATTTAAATGATATATTATAATCTGTTTTTTAGTATTTGATTTCGATCATTACTAAACTTACCCGTGTGGTTACACGGGCCCTACACCTAGTCTGTTTTTCAAGCAATAACTCATATCCTTCGCAGGATTCCACCCATTTTTCACATGTGATTTGGGTGGACTCTAACTCCTTTTTGCAAACTTGGTATTTTTCTACCATAGTTTGGAGTTGAGTTTTGGTTATGCTTTGCTCTTCTTTCAGACTGCTGATCTCTTTTTCCTTTTCAGTCAATTTGTTTTTAAGTTCTTTTAAAGAACTTTCAAATTTGACTTCATCAGTTAAGATTTTATCCCGAAGGTTTTCATTTACCTCTTTGATGTTAGCAAAATCAATAATGCAATTGTCAGAACACAGTTTTTCAAGAACTTGAGGAGATACCTTGGCAGCAGCCATCATTGCACAATCACATTGATGATTTTCTTCATCATCAGCTCTTACTTCCTTCTCACCTGCTTTCTTCTCTTCATCTTCTTCTTTTGTAACACCCCAAAAATATTTATTAGGCATAAGTTAAAATGTAATAATAAAAAGGTAGTGTTTAAATTAAATAAGTAATCGAAATAGAGGGACTAAAGAAGCAATTGCCTAAAACTAAGTATAATAAAAAGTTAAAAGATGAAAACCCACACACAGTACGTGTGTGGGGGTCTGGTCGATCGAACAAGAGCCAGGGGAAAACCCTAGCTTCACCAATTCCACAAAGAAATCAGTAGAGATCCAAAGAAATTGAAAGCACAATCAGGAAATTTCAAGCTCCTAACTTGTTCATTGAAAGAGTAAGTTCAATTTTATGATTTAATAAATTTCAAGAAATGGGTTTTGATCAAATCTTGATTGCATGTCATGAAAATTTATTAAATCAAGTTAAGATTATGATATAGGATTAGAACAATGTCTGATTACTAGCAATTTTGTATGATTGATAGCCAAGACCCAATTGACAAAGAAGTTGCTAGGGGTAGAATGATCAAGTATTGATATATATGTGATTTGTTGATGAATAACCTTGTCTATGATGTATAAACACTAGATAAACTGATATAGGATAAAGCTTGGTCGATTGTTGTTGAATGATTAAAGGAACTAGCTTAAAGATAAGTAAATGTCCCGAAAATGCGAAACCCGCCAAGTGTTTGATGAAATGCTTGAAAGAACAATTATGTGTAACTTGGATAATAATGGAACGAAATTTGGGGTACTAAACGAACGAATGGATGTGTTGATATAGGCGTGAAGGAAGAAGGTTCAAGTACTAAGAAATCGGAAGGCTCACAGGATCGAGGTATGTTCCGTTGCATACAAAACCTTATTTAAATTTGTTTATATTATGAAAAACAACCCTTGTTACAATGATTATAGTGATTAGTAAGAAGATAACAAATCCCTTGCGGATTTGGTTATGCTAATGAAGGTTACATTAAGTTATGCAAGTTGACCGGTTCGAGTCGAACTAGGTCGAGTAAGAATATAGTACCATCCGTTTAGAACGGGTGGTCATGAATGCAATAAGGGATGTATGAAGTTCGATCCGTTATACGGATGGAACGAAATGTTTATGTTGTAAGCTATTAATCCGATGATACCAGGTCGTAAGAGGTATGCTTGAATCTCATTACGAGAGTATATGCCATACCCATTTAATTGGGTGACCGAATGCGTAAGAGTAATGAATGTATATAAAGGAATGAAAATAATTAAAAATAAAAGGTTGGTGTAATAAGTGAAATAAGTATTATGACTAACTTTATAAAGTTGTTGTTAAATGTAGGTAAATCCTCAATTTAGGCGACTCGGCGAATTGGAGCGAGCACGTGATCAAAATATGTCTTACCAAGCGCTTCCGCTAGCTTATGTTAATGTTTTGGGTCAAAATACTTTTTGTACAATTTGTTGGTAAACACACCTTTTAGTATTTGATGTTTTGGTTTTAAGTAGTATCTTGTAGAATGGTATTGTCTTGATTATGGACTAAAACAGTGGTATACTCGTTTTACGGACGGGTCATGCCCAAATTTTGTAAAATTATGTATTAAAGTTGTCATTTTGAAGTCTTTAAATTACCTTTGTAAGTTATTTTATAAAGTCGGAAAAGCGGTCGTTACAAGTTGGTATCAGAGCCTAGGTTTGAGGGATTCGAGCAAGAGTAATAGTGCTTGAACTCAAACCGACGGCTCGTGCAAAAGTATGCTCGCTCCGAGATCGCCAATGAGGTAAAACTTTAAGTTTTCGTTTAATACAAGTATGTATAGTGTGTTTACGATAAATATTTAAGTTAAGTATGTGAAATAGTAATAATGGGAGTTAAACATTGGGTTATATCAGATCTGGCGTCGCACACAGTTGTGTCGTTAAGTGACACAGCTGTGTGGACCATTGATGCTTGTTGCTGAGATCAGGGTGTGTAGCAAGGCTGACACAGCTGTGTGACATTGTACTCAGATAATCAACACAGCTGTGTCTGGACAAAAATTTTCAGCGATTCAGCAAAGGAAGGGCCGTCGCCGACGGGCTATGATGTCGTCACCGACACCCTCATGTTTGCCGACGGCTTAGCTAGCTGTCTACGGACGTTTACGGGCGACGCACGTTTACATAGCCCGTCGCCGACGGGGAGTGAAGCCGTCGCCGACGGCTAGCGGAATTCAAATCCGCTGAAAAGTTTTTGTTTCGTCTTGTTTTCGTATTATGAGTTTCTAAGTCGTTCAAAAGCCTAATGAATGTTCGTGTGTGTCACACCCCGACCGCGTAAAACAACAAATCGCGGCGGAAACATCGGGGCGTGTTGCAACAGAATTAATGTTTCATAACCATGGATACCAAAAAGTGTTTCGTTTTATTAAACATTGAATAATTACATCGTCTTGAAATCTAAATACACTATTTAAACATAGTCTATCATTGTTATTGAGTCACTAAGGCCTTGTCCAGTCCTATGTGAGCATGCATCTTATCAATCGATATCATTCAACAATACCTGAAACATATGTGAAAACGAGGTCAGCAAAGAAATGCTGGCGAGTACATAGGTTTTGTAGGAGTGTCGAAATCATGGCTAGTTTAGACGTTGCAATACTTTATTTAAAAACCTTGTTTTGAAAAGAGTATAATATTGCAACTTAATTAACCAACTCAAATCAAGCGGGTTATAATTTGTAAAACCTCGTAGCCATGACTCTTAACCCAAAAACATTTGTTTTAGTAAATTATTTGAAAAACAATGATAAGTTCAGGTGATATGTATAAATAAGAGAATAATGCATGATTAAATGAATAACCATGTAAAATGAGTTTGTATAAGATAAGTTGTTTGTAAATAAATGTCTTGTGAAAAGTATGTTACTTGTATAAAATGTTCTATGTCTCAAACTGAAATGATTCAAATAACGCTACAATATGTAATACCATACAAACACTTATATATAGGAAGTACCAGCGGCGTATCCACCATGCTTGTATCATATTCCACACGCATTGTTACTTAATCACTTAATCCAAACCAAACCACCAAAGTAATGTTCATGCCCAAATGTAAATCATGTAATATGTATAACCAAAATAATATCGTATATCGCTTTGAAGCCAATCGTTTACCCAATCGTTAAAACATCGTGTGAAACCCAATCGTTACCCAATCGTTAAAACATCGTGTGAAAACCAATCGTAAATCGTTTAATTCGTTTTAGGTCGTGAAACTACTTATAAGGTCGTCTCGCTAATAACATTCAAACCTTCGTGACTTTCATCGCTTCTCGTTTTCGTCGCTTCTCGTTTTCGTATTAACAAACCTCCATAGGGTAAGTTAACAATTACAGATTCAGTCGCTACCTACCATACCCACACATAACCACGGGTGTAGTAAATAACGGGATTTGTCAGATCCTATGGTACCATAACCTAATACTGGTCGGCTTGATCATTGCTAATGAATGTCATTTGTTATGTAAACACAACCAACAAGTTTGTTCACTTTATGAAATCGTTATTAGTTTTGTATAAATCGCCTTAATTGCTTTTGAAACCATCGTTATAACATCGAAAACATTTAGCACATATGAGTCACCCCAAAACAATTGAAAACGGTAAAATAGGGGAAAATGTACTCGCCTGGGAGTGCTTAGGAGTCTTGAACAACTACCAAGTAAGCTAGAGGAGTCCCGGAAATCAAACGGTACCTAATATAGGTAACTACATAATTAACCCGGACCTAAATCGGAAGACTGGGTAGCAGGAGGGTTTGTAAACCAAATGAGTGTAGGAACTCATATGATGTGGTTTAACAAAGCCTACATACTAAATGAAACTTAACCTAAGTATTATCGACCCATCGCGACCCATTAAGGTAACATACGTTACTTTAACGTGTCGTGCGCGTGAAACGCGTTCGGACCGCCTAACTAGCCCTATGACAAGTGTTATATGCCTAAACATATTACATAATCAGTTACGTGACAAAGGTTTAGGTTACATATGCTTAATTACCAATTATACATGAAAAGGGTATTCTGGTAATTTACCTAAGGCATATAAACTACCTATCATACAACTACTTAAACGATGTGACCATAGGGTATAACCTCGGAAGGTTATTCCCTACCTACTATGGTCACCTAATGTGTTTGGTCGGATCCTAATGATCGACCAAACTGGGTCGGGTTCGAAGGTATAGGCGATTTATTAGATCGCCTACCCTACGACCCTAGACAACGTGGTAATCAGTGGGCATAGTCCCAAGGGACTATGACCAACGTGATTACAATCACGTTGCGAAGTTCCTACGAACTTCGCATTGACCATAAGCTGGTCAACGCTGAAAGTCAAACAAAGTTTGACTTTCTGACTCTAAAAGCAATAAAATAAAGAAAAGAACGAAAGAATACTTACGAAGGGTCCCCGAATGCTAATCTCGATCCAAGAACTCAGGTATGAAACAATGGTTTCAACTTAGAGCTCTCAAATCCAGATTCTTGTGAGAAATGAGGTTAAGTGGGTTGGGTATTTATAGGAATACCCGAACCGTTAGGATCGTTTCATGGAAAACGTGCCATGAATCCAACCCGTACACTTGTCGGAACCTTATGGTGACTAAAATGTGATCCTTATCAGATGACTAGACAATTGGGAATGTGTGGGTGTGGTTAATCAGCTGCAAACAGGCTGTTAAAACATTGAATCTGGTCTGCAGACTGCTTTACGGACCTCAAAGCTGCCAATGTTGAGGTCCGTAAGGTAACAACTTTGGCAGATTTACAGTTTTGGTCCCTGCAGCCCCTAAACTTGGTTTTCGATGCATTTTTGACACGTTTAAGCCCCGTTAACCCCATTTCAAAGCTCTAAAATGAAGTTAAAGTATAGGGAACTTAAATTGTGCTCAAGAATATCTCGGATGTCGGTTCGTTTAGCCGTACGAACGCGATGTTCGCTTAATTACGACGGAATGCGCATAAGCGCGAAAAACGATCCAAATGACGTGACGAATGGATTTTTCTTATGGCGAACACTAAAATATAATATAGTCATGCTTATATAAATTTTTGGATGTCCGGATGTATTCAGAACGTAAGTTATGCTCGAAAATGCAAACTTGTGCACTTTTTGACGCTTTTAGTCCCTGAATGACACAAAAGTTTATTTTAGCATACCGAACACCTCAAAGCCTATTTCTAAGCTATGTAAAGGATATTTATGGTATGTTTAACTTATGTTCATGTCCCGGAAGGTCTGTTACAGTTCAAATTGGCATACTTTCGCAGTTTGTCAACTTTAGTCCCTGTAAGCGATTAAACTTTGATTTCACCACACCAAACCTTCCAAAACTTATATCTAAGTTATGTAAAGGTTATTTAAGGTATGTTAAGCCTATGTCACTATTCCGGAGTGTTTGTTGCATTAAATTGGTTATATTTACGCATCAGTGCGCGTATAACCTTCCAGAAAGCGATTTAGAGTTTGAAATCGAACAAGAATTGATATGTGCAAATGATACACATATTTTTACAAATCCCAAGTATGAAATATAATATTTCATTGGTTTGGTATTTGTTTGATGGCCGTGGAGGCACAGGTGTTACAGTCTCCCCTACTTTAGGAAATTTCGTCCCGAAATTTATTTAGAGGAAACTTGTGAGAGCTTGGAAATATGAAGTTGAAAAGATCGAACAACATTGGTTAGGGTTCTTGAACTTCTAGTAACCTTAATAACATTATGTTTGCAATGTAAGAGGGACACTTATATACAAGTATATGAAGCGTCATTGGTGCGTCCACCGTACCTCCATTACATCGTTCTCATTTCGTTATTGTTGTCACTATCGGTTCTTACACATAATAAATCTTTCTGGATTTCTGTGCACTAAATTTCATAATTATGTGCGCATCCATAATTAGAGAATTCCTTGCACAGTTCACACAGTCTATTTTATAATGTGTAGGGTAAAACCCAATGAACAATCCTGTGATGAGCGTGACTTAGACCGCCATAGAGTCCTTTAGACTAAATCAATAAATGATTTAAATAGACTATCAAGGAGTCTGTCCAGCTACATCACTAGATGTCGTTCTTTAACCAAATTGTGAATCAATCTTTTTGACTAGACTACTAAGAGGGTCTCTTATGAATCATGGAGTGGTACTATATAACCCAAGGGTTTTAACTACCAGGTAAAAGCCCATAAGGATTTAAGGTAGTACCTTTTGAATATCCTACTATGAATCTCTCATATGAAGATATGAAAGATTCTATGAGGATTTGGAAAATCGTAACACACAAAAACATAGAGGAGAACACATAAACACATATCATATAACCACAAAATTGTTCGTTAATTTGTCTTGTAAATTGCGTACATGCATTTAAAGCACACTAGGAATCCATTCCGTGAATTTCATTTGGTACTTTAAACGTTATCAAGAATCCAACTATAAAGATAGAAAGATTCAAAAAGAAAATTCGATTTCGATTACTAGGAACCGAAGTGTTCGAATTAAGGTACATAAGGAATCCGATTAAGGACTCTGATTTGAATGATGATTATCCACAAGGGTCTAATTGTGGAGATAAAAAAGATCCCATATGGATTTTAGAAGTTGAAGATGTTTTGAAATCTTGCACGGGATGTGCTTAAGTCAAAACATGAAGTAAAAAGCTTATGAAGTTGAGATGCCTGATATGTCAAGGCGACATATGAAGCGGAATTTGAAGGTTAAGTCAATGTATGAGGAAAATATTTTTGAAAACTATGCATGGGGTTCTTTTAAGAAAAATGTGTTTAACGTTTTTGAAACCTTATATATAATACTTTTTGAAATCATAAAGTAGGTGTATTAGGTAGATATATTTACAAAAATGTTTTAAAATCATGCGAGATGAATTTTGAAATTATGTATAAGGTTTTTGAAAGACATGAATGATGCTTTTCGAAATCATGCACTTGATCAGAAAATGTATTGTGTTAATATTGTCTTCAGACTATATGAAATATTTTGAAATTAGAAAGGTTGGTTTTGATAACATGGCCAATGTTTTTGAAATAACATAGACAATGCATCTTAGAAAAAAATTGTTTTCAAACTATATGAAATGTTTTGAGATCATGAAGATTGTTTTGAAATACTGGTACTGTGTATGTTGAAAAATCAAAACGTAATGGGTATGAGATTTGAAAATACCCTTAGTTATCTAACCAAGGATTTAAAGGCACAGATGTGCGAAAAGCACGATTACTCATAATGTCACTTAATTTTCTGTACTTTGTTTCTTAGAGTGAAACGAGTACTTAAAATTTTTGAGGGAATCATGAGCAATCATTTGAAAGAGAGAAATCACAAGAGTAGTTTGTAAGGTACATAGTTCCTTGATGTAGGTATCATAGGAAAAGCCATACACACCTAGCAGGGGGTTGAGCTGGTTGGTTGGGGACTGCTTTACCATTGTGAGCGACCATGGCGAAGTTCTGAGAAGCCTTTCGCTTCTTTGACTTCTTAGGGGATCGTTCATCCATGGTCTTTGATTCCTCGATTGGTTTCTTGGCTGATGGTGCTGTCACCTGACTAGGTCCTGCCTGTCTTGGTGACTCTTGAGTGGCTTCATCCTGGAGATGATACATGGCAGTAGCTAATTCAACAGTCTTCAGGGCTACTTCGCCTATTCGCTGAGCGAATTTTGGCTGCTTGCTCAGATATCTGGGCGTCATCGTGATGAAGAGACATTCTTGAAGAAAAAGAAAGGCATAGGGAGAAACAGGTGAAAGATTATTGGACAATCAAAACAGAATGATAACGCATGAAGATTGCGATCATTTGTTTGTTACCTAAGGCAAACAAATGAGACGGTGACTGATCAAAGTAAATGGGTCAAAAATAATGTATCGCGAAGACATGCTCGCCTAATAAGTGAACACTCATCCCAAGAATTCCCAGGTAAGCACAACTGGTCTCGCGTCTGATGAGATGTATACGAAGTGCTTGCCTAGCCAGAAAACCCAGAATACAGGCATCCACCCTTCCAGTTTGCACGTGTTCACATTATTTAAAACCCAAAACCTTGACGAAGTTTTGAAAACTCAAAGAGGTTCAAAACCATATAATAGAGAGTTCAAAACCTTACAATAGAGGGTTCAAAACCTAGTAATCAATCATCCTAGAACAGATGATTAATTTTCAAAGCGGTTTTGAAATATATGTTCTTGTTGTGGTCGTCGCCTAAGGATAGGTGACGGTATTGTTTTATGACTAAACGCAAGTAAACTCGCGTTAGGGTCCTAAGAAGGTTATAGACTAGGTCAAAGCATTACTAATAACCTAATTCCCTATAACCATTGGCTCTGATACCATCTTTTCTGTCACACCCCGACCGCGTAAAACAACAAATCGCGGCGGAAACATCGGGGCGTGTTGCAACAGAATTAATGTTTCATAACCATGGATACCAAAAAGTGTTTCGTTTTATTAAACATTGAATAATTACATCGTCTTGAAATCTAAATACACTATTTAAACATAGTCTATCATTGTTATTGAGTCACTAAGGCCTTGTCCAGTCCTATGTGAGCATGCATCTTATCAATCGATATCATTCAACAATACCTGAAACATATGTGAAAACGAGGTCAGCAAAGAAATGCTGGCGAGTACATAGGTTTTGTAGGAGTGTCGAAATCATGGCTAGTTTAGACGTTGCAATACTTTATTTAAAAACCTTGTTTTGAAAAGAGTATAATATTGCAACTTAATTAACCAACTCAAATCAAGCGGGTTATAATTTGTAAAACCTCGTAGCCATGACTCTTAACCCAAAAACATTTGTTTTAGTAAATTATTTGAAAAACAATGATAAGTTCAGGTGATATGTATAAATAAGAGAATAATGCATGATTAAATGAATAACCATGTAAAATGAGTTTGTATAAGATAAGTTGTTTGTAAATAAATGTCTTGTGAAAAGTATGTTACTTGTATAAAATGTTCTATGTCTCAAACTGAAATGATTCAAATAACGCTACAATATGTAATACCATACAAACACTTATATATAGGAAGTACCAGCGGCGTATCCACCATGCTTGTATCATATTCCACACGCATTGTTACTTAATCACTTAATCCAAACCAAACCACCAAAGTAATGTTCATGCCCAAATGTAAATCATGTAATATGTATAACCAAAATAATATCGTATATCGCTTTGAAGCCAATCGTTTACCCAATCGTTAAAACATCGTGTGAAACCCAATCGTTACCCAATCGTTAAAACATCGTGTGAAAACCAATCGTAAATCGTTTAATTCGTTTTAGGTCGTGAAACTACTTATAAGGTCGTCTCGCTAATAACATTCAAACCTTCGTGACTTTCATCGCTTCTCGTTTTCGTCGCTTCTCGTTTTCGTATTAACAAACCTCCATAGGGTAAGTTAACAATTACAGATTCAGTCGCTACCTACCATACCCACACATAACCACGGGTGTAGTAAATAACGGGATTTGTCAGATCCTATGGTACCATAACCTAATACTGGTCGGCTTGATCATTGCTAATGAATGTCATTTGTTATGTAAACACAACCAACAAGTTTGTTCACTTTATGAAATCGTTATTAGTTTTGTATAAATCGCCTTAATTGCTTTTGAAACCATCGTTATAACATCGAAAACATTTAGCACATATGAGTCACCCCAAAACAATTGAAAACGGTAAAATAGGGGAAAATGTACTCGCCTGGGAGTGCTTAGGAGTCTTGAACAACTACCAAGTAAGCTAGAGGAGTCCCGGAAATCAAACGGTACCTAATATAGGTAACTACATAATTAACCCGGACCTAAATCGGAAGACTGGGTAGCAGGAGGGTTTGTAAACCAAATGAGTGTAGGAACTCATATGATGTGGTTTAACAAAGCCTACATACTAAATGAAACTTAACCTAAGTATTATCGACCCATCGCGACCCATTAAGGTAACATACGTTACTTTAACGTGTCGTGCGCGTGAAACGCGTTCGGACCGCCTAACTAGCCCTATGACAAGTGTTATATGCCTAAACATATTACATAATCAGTTACGTGACAAAGGTTTAGGTTACATATGCTTAATTACCAATTATACATGAAAAGGGTATTCTGGTAATTTACCTAAGGCATATAAACTACCTATCATACAACTACTTAAACGATGTGACCATAGGGTATAACCTCGGAAGGTTATTCCCTACCTACTATGGTCACCTAATGTGTTTGGTCGGATCCTAATGATCGACCAAACTGGGTCGGGTTCGAAGGTATAGGCGATTTATTAGATCGCCTACCCTACGACCCTAGACAACGTGGTAATCAGTGGGCATAGTCCCAAGGGACTATGACCAACGTGATTACAATCACGTTGCGAAGTTCCTACGAACTTCGCATTGACCATAAGCTGGTCAACGCTGAAAGTCAAACAAAGTTTGACTTTCTGACTCTAAAAGCAATAAAATAAAGAAAAGAACGAAAGAATACTTACGAAGGGTCCCCGAATGCTAATCTCGATCCAAGAACTCAGGTATGAAACAATGGTTTCAACTTAGAGCTCTCAAATCCAGATTCTTGTGAGAAATGAGGTTAAGTGGGTTGGGTATTTATAGGAATACCCGAACCGTTAGGATCGTTTCATGGAAAACGTGCCATGAATCCAACCCGTACACTTGTCGGAACCTTATGGTGACTAAAATGTGATCCTTATCAAATGACTAGACAATTGGGAATGTGTGGGTGTGGTTAATCAGCTGCAAACAGGCTGTTAAAACATTGAATCTGGTCTGCAGACTGCTTTACGGACCTCAAAGCTGCCAATGTTGAGGTCCGTAAGGTAACAACTTTGGCAGATTTACAGTTTTGGTCCCTGCAGCCCCTAAACTTGGTTTTCGATGCATTTTTGACACGTTTAAGCCCCGTTAACCCCATTTCAAAGCTCTAAAATGAAGTTAAAGTATAGGGAACTTAAATTGTGCTCAAGAATATCTCGGATGTCGGTTCGTTTAGCCGTACGAACGCGATGTTCGCTTAATTACGACGGAATGCGCATAAGCGCGAAAAACGATCCAAATGACGTGACGAATGGATTTTTCTTATGGCGAACACTAAAATATAATATAGTCATGCTTATATAAATTTTTGGATGTCCGGATGTATTCAGAACGTAAGTTATGCTCGAAAATGCAAACTTGTGCACTTTTTGACGCTTTTAGTCCCTGAATGACACAAAAGTTTATTTTAGCATACCGAACACCTCAAAGCCTATTTCTAAGCTATGTAAAGGATATTTATGGTATGTTTAACTTATGTTCATGTCCCGGAAGGTCTGTTACAGTTCAAATTGGCATACTTTCGCAGTTTGTCAACTTTAGTCCCTGTAAGCGATTAAACTTTGATTTCACCACACCAAACCTTCCAAAACTTATATCTAAGTTATGTAAAGGTTATTTAAGGTATGTTAAGCCTATGTCACTATTCCGGAGTGTTTGTTGCATTAAATTGGTTATATTTACGCATCAGTGCGCGTATAACCTTCCAGAAAGCGATTTAGAGTTTGAAATCGAACAAGAATTGATATGTGCAAATGATACACATATTTTTACAAATCCCAAGTATGAAATATAATATTTCATTGGTTTGGTATTTGTTTGATGGCCGTGGAGGCACAGGTGTTACAGTGTGGGGTCTATATAAGGCCTAGTAAGATATATGCAACCACGATTAGTGGTTACGTTAGAAAGAAATTTATAAAACTCGAAGGTAATGTGTCGAATGACACGAAAGAATGATGAAAGCTGAAAAAGCGAGTAAAGTTTAAAATATAAGAATGCGAACGAAGTAATTATGGACTAATGAACTATGATGTATTGAAGCTTGTGAATTATGATTTAAGTTCCCATACTTCTCAGAAATGCCCGTTTTATGTTCCTGTCAAGTTATAAGAAGATATAATAAGTTATGTAAAGTTATGTAGATCATCGGCGATAAAGTAAAATTTATAAAAGTCGAATGTAACATATGGAATGGCATGAAATGAATGACGAATGTATAAAGTGGAGTTGGAATTCGTATGAAAATTCGGATGAATGTATGCTTTGATAGAATTATGCATTAGAGGCTTGTACCTTGTACATGAATGGTGTGATGCTTATGTGTATTTAATGATTTGCCTTAGTATGATTAAGAGGTGGATATGTGCTAAATGTGAATCATACGAGCTAATTGGTAAAGGATATGTTGAAATTATGTTATATAGTTGTTTCGAATGAAATTTGCTAATTGTAGAATCATGGAGCATTAGCATGTGAAAATACGTGTATGTGAATTTATATGTGTATTGTTTAGATGATCACGTAAATTGTACATGTCGTACAATACGAGTATGAGATACGTAGGATATTATTATTATGACATACCATATTTAGATGAATACATGTTCAAAGGTTTGAAGTGTGTAAACGAGACAGTTGACTTTCTGAAGGTCAACAGTATAGGGATATCATGAGATGGCCATTAGACACAATTGTTTAAGTAAAGAGTTAATGTGTTACGTACTAGATGAATTACGTGTTATGATGGATGATAGTTTAGCTGTATGGATTTGAAATGAGATAACTATTAATGAACGTCTCACTTATACGAAATTCTACTAACGAAAGTCGATTAACGTATGAATAGAAAGAAAGTGAACAGTCGTATATATGCTCACATAAACTAATGATATTACGAAAGTACTGATATGTAAGGATGTGAATCCTGTCAATTTACTTGAGCATGGATGGCAAAAAGGGTTAAGAGGAAGTAATAAAGTAAGCATGAACATGGACGCTAAAGGAAGGTGAATTTGCAATCACTTCGAATGTATTTACATAAAGATGTATGCGTGTTAGAATAATTGAAATTAAGTGGAACGTATAAATAAATGAGAACTTGGTAATATTAATGAAAGGTATGGAAAGGATATAGTTCAGATGTTAGCTAAAGGCGTTTTGTAAGTGTGTTCGAATTGAAAGTAAGAACAACCCGTACTACAATACTTATATACAAAAGTACTGGGTGGTGGTTGACCTTAAAGGTTATATTGTAGAAGTCAGTGAATAATAATTACTTACAAATGTTGGAGGTATTACGTAAGAAATACAACGTGTAAAGTAGAATACTCATTAGTAAAAGACATGTTAGAGAACGTAGGTGAATTAACACCTAATACGGTGAACAAACAAATGGAAATGGTATATTAAAGGATGGTCATGTATTGACCGAAGCTCGAAAAAAAATGAGAATCACCTCACTTATGTCCGGTCAAGCTAGCAAAAAGGGGTCTAACGATTTTTAAAGGAACGGATCAATATAAGAAAGAAAGATGGATAAGAATGAAAAGTATAATCCTATGATTGAATGTAAGACAAACTTAAGAAAGAAGGGTGGGAACACCACTAGAAATAGGATGTAAAGTGTCGCGTCGAGACGCGCTACATGAAATAGGACATGGAATTAAGTGTTAGGACCCAACACTCGAAGTTGAATGTAGAAGAATAATATGAAAATGTTTCGTAAGAAATGACATGGTAAATGATACGGCAGAAGAAAGGAAGGTACGGAGGAAAATGTTTGAATCTGAGAAATGGATTCGACCATGTAAGGAATGAAAGGTTGAATCCGTAAGCAAGCACGGGTCAAACCAGTAAGAATGAAAGGTAAAGAATTAAAAGTTCGAATCCGTAAATGAAGACGGATTAAACGAATAAGAATAGAAACTAAAAACGAGACTCAAATGAGTCATACGGGTCAAATGGCGATCGCCATTTGAACCCGGTATTTAATGTTCGATTTGTCAAGTTTATTACTTATAGGCGAGCATAATGTATGGGCATGCATTGTCACAGTTTGGAAAGTATTAACCGTCGCAAAGTATGAATGACGAGTCAAGGGTTCGGACCCGCGCCATGTAGGTATAAAAAGATTATATTTTTAATAGGAGCATAGGGCTCGACTAGAGAATGGTGTGTCAGAATAGGATAACTGATACCCATATGTGAGAATGTATTTACAATTAGACTTTCGAAAGGTCAAACGAAATAAATGAAGTCCTTGCAATTATTCAAGTATAAGGTACGAACGTGTACCTCGATGCGACCACAATAGGTAAGGGGGTGTTAATCTGACACTGAAAGGTCAAACTGCGAAAGTTAGCGAGATAATCAATAAAAAGAAATGGAATGTATGATATGTTTAGCATGTACGTAAGAAAATTTTGAAAGAGACAATAGGCGAACAAACACCCTGTAGGACACAATTATGAAAGGTTATGTGCTAACTATTTATTTATAGATAAATATGATGGAATTCTTAGTGAAATGATAGTATTGAAGCTAGTGGAAGGATGCCCACGAGTGGGAGCATATTTCATGAATGAATGAGACCAATTCTGGTACGGAAGGTACATATAAAGAAGCGGATCGATCCGGCACACGGATAACCGACCTATACATTGAAAGCGAGGTTAGTAAAATGTTTAATTCTTAGTTAATGATTAAGAATCCGTAGATTTATTTGTAAGTGTGAACAAAACGAATGGTAGAATAATTATGGTATGCTATACAGTGATCGACCTGTAATGGTCAGCGTGAGAAGGTATGAATGTCATTAAGAGGGAGAATTAAAGGCCTTAAATGAA
This sequence comes from Helianthus tuberosus, assembly GCA_030545235.1. Taxonomy (NCBI): domain Eukaryota; kingdom Viridiplantae; phylum Streptophyta; class Magnoliopsida; order Asterales; family Asteraceae; genus Helianthus; species Helianthus tuberosus. Next base: position 155,651,987 of record CM060393.1, read on the forward strand.
AGTTTGAGCTGAATTGGTTAAATGCTAGTATGGTGCTCGTACACAACATACCTAGTTGTTATCATAAGTAGTTCATGCAAGGAGCTAATAATAAAGTGAGCGAAGGATTAAATTCAAGGCTAAACTCAAACTTGTAATTAGTTCAAGTGACGGTGGTAACCGTGGAATGATGCCTTATACTCGTATTAAGTATGAAAAAGTAATTAGGAAGTGGGAAGCTTTGTATTAGTACCACTAAGTCATTAAATGTCTATAGTATACGTATAATGTTGTGCTAAGCCCTCATATGAGCAAGAAAGTAATTGGAAGAACGTTAGTAATGGGATGATGGGGTTGCTTATAATTACAATAATGAATTATGTCATGCATGATTCGTGTGCGGAATAAAATAAATCGATTTATTTATATTAGTAAATGTATGAATATGTTACGCTTAATTAGAAAGATAGAAACAAGCCGTAAGCATATGCTTGTACGACCAATAATATACATTGGAATAAATTCCAATGAACGAATCGGTAGTGATGATGTATGCTAGGAACTGGCATTATAAAGTGAAAACGACACTAATAAGAGCCCTGGATCAGATTCTGACTTATAGGTGATTATGAAAGTAATTTACTTGATTTAAGAACGGAGGGACAATGCGTACAAAGACGTTTATGCATGAATGAAACTCTTGCCAAGATCTCGAATGCATCTATATTGTAGTAAGCATCGTGAATGAAAAGACAAAAAAGTAGGAGTAGAATTGGTTTAGTAGGAATGAGAAAGGTTTCGGGGACGAAACCTCTTTTAAGGGGGGTAGACTTGTAACACCCCAAAAATATTTATTAGGCATAAGTTAAAATGTAATAATAAAAAGGTAGTGTTTAAATTAAATAAGTAATCGAAATAGAGGGACTAAAGATGCAATTGCCTAAAACTAAGTATAATAAAAAGTTAAAAGATGAAAACCCACACACAGTACGTGTGTGGGGGTCTGGTCGATCGAACAAGAGCCAGGGGAAAACCCTAGCTTCACCAATTCCACAAAGAAATCAGTAGAGATCTAAAGAAATTGAAAGCACAATCAGGAAATTTCAAGCTCCTAACTTGTTCATTGAAAGAGTAAGTTCAATTTTATGATTTAATAAATTTCAGGAAATGGGTTTTGATCAAATCTTGATTGCATGTCATGAAAATTTATGAAATTAAGTTAAGATTATGATATAGGATTAGAACAATGTCTGATTACTAGCAATTTTGTATGATTGATAGCCAAGACCCAATTGACAAAGAAGTTGCTAGGGGTAGAATGATCAAGTATTGATATATGTGTGATTTGTTGATGAATAACCTTGTCTATGATGTATAAACACTAGATAAACTGATATAGGATAAAGCTTGGTCGATTGTTGTTGAATGATTAAAGGAAGTAGCTTAAAAACATGTTTTAGTTAGATAAGTAAATGTCCCGAAAATGCGAAACCCGCCAAGTGTTTGATGAAATGCTTGAAAGAACAATTATGTGTAACTTGGATAATAATGGAACGAAATTTGGGGTACTAAACGAACGAATGGATGTGTTGATATAGGCGTGAAGGAAGAAGGTTCAAGTACTAAGAAATCGGAAGGCTCACAGGATCGAGGTATGTTCCGTTGCATACAAAACCTTATTTAAATTTGTTTATATTATGAAAAACAACCCTTGTTACAATGATTATAGAGATTAGTAAGAAGATAACAAATCCCTTGCGGATTTGGTTATGCTAATGAAGGTTACATTAAGTTATGCAAGTTGACCGGTTAGAGTCGAACTAGGTCGAGTAAGAATATGGTACCATCCGTTTAGAACGGGTGGTCATGAATGCAATAAGGGATGTATGAAGTTCGATCCATTATACGGATGGAACGAAATGTTTATGTTATAAGCTATTAACCCGATGATACCGGGTCGTAAGAGGTATGTTTGAATCTCATTACGAGAGTATATGCCATACCCATTTAATTGGGTGACCGAATGCGTAAGAGTAATGAATGTATATAAAGGAATGAAAATAATTAAAAATAAAAGGTTGGTGTAATAAGTGAAATAAGTATTATGACTAACTTTTTAAAGTTGTTGTTAAATGTAGGTAAATCCTCAATTTAGGCGACTCAGCGAATTGGAGCGAGCACGTGATCAAAATATGTCTTACCAAGCGCTTCCGCTAGCTTATGTTAATGTTTTGGGTCAAAATACTTTTTATACAATTTGTTGGTAAACACACCTTTTAGTATTTGATGTTTTGGTTTTAATTAGTATCTTGTAGAATGGTATTGTCTTGATTGTGGACTAAAACAGGGGTATACTCGTTTTACGGATGGGTCATGCCCAAATTTTGTAAAATTATGTATTAAAGTTGTCATTTTGAAGTCTTTAAATTACCTTTGTAAGTTATTTTATAAAATCGGAAAAGCGGTCGTTACATCTTTGTCCTCTTTTGACCAGGGATCTGTCAGTGGTTCAATCAGGGTTTCTGAATTTTCTCCCAGTAGCAGTTCACCAGCAACTGCATTAACAACTGCTTCAGTCACCTCATCCACTGTTTCATTACTTAGCTGTTCACCTTCAGTTTCTTACCCCTCTGGTATTGACTCTAATGCCATCAAACAAAATTCATCATTAGAAGGTTCATTAAAAGCATAGAGTGCAAAATTTTCATCACCAAGCTCATCAGGCATGCTGCTCCAGTCAACAAAGCCTTGAGTGAAAAAGCTTTGCTGATCTGGTTGTACCACTGCTGGAGCAGCTGTTTGAGGTGCAACAGGTTGCACTTGTGCCTGGGGGACAGGGGTTTGAACATACTGAATTGTGGAACAGTGGTTTGGACATAATGCACAGGCACAGGGGTTGCAGCATAGTGAGCAGTGTTAACATGGGCTGCAGGGGTATATTGGGTATAATGAACAGTGCTTTGATTTTGTGGTCTAGGGTTTGAGCTGGGATGAGTTATTATAGGACCAGTAGTTTGACTCCTGCATTCCCTAGCAAAATGACCTAGCCTATTGCACTTGTAACACTTGATTTTCGATTTATCCAACCCAACCCTTAAATTCCCATGTAACCCTGGGAATTTTCTCCCTGTTCTTTTGTAGAATTTGCTTGTTCTTACACTAAGCAAAGCCAATTGATGCAAGATGTCCATCTCTTCTAAGTCAGTGGGATCAAAGTGTTGCAAATCATTGAGTTCAAAGCACAAATTATCTGACATCTGGTTCTCACAATTTGCAGTAAAAGCATAATTTGCAGAGTGAGGATCAGGGTTGTTAAAATTTCCACCAGCAGTTATATCAATAAAGTGATCATAACCCTGATCCTTACCACTGCTACCAGATTCTTCCTGACCAAAAAGAGCTGTGCTACCGAATGAATAATCATCAGTAACTTTGCCAGACTCTTGCAACTTCTTTTTCTGGTTCAACTCCCTTTCATAGGTCAGGAGTCTACCATGAAGTTGGGTCAGGGTCAGATCTTTGAACTCAGCAGAGTTTCTAGTAACAAAAGCTATGGTGTCCCATTTTTCTGGTAGTGATCTAAGGAACCTGCTATTTTGAGTTATATTTGGAAAAGTTACTTTAACAAGCCTTAGTTCACTAATGAGACAACTGAATCGCTCAAACTACTGAGTCAATGATTCACCCTTGATGTGACAAAATGTTTCATACTGCTGATTCAGAATTTCCCTATTGTTTTCAATGACTTCTTTTGTCCCACCAAACTGTTCCTTCAACGCATCCCATAGCTCTTTTGCACTGTTACAATGTAACAGTCCAGCATATATCTCATTTGGTAATGCAGATGCTATGATGCTAAATGCTTTGGCATCGAGTTCGAACTTTTGAAAATCAGTTTCAGTATAGTTTTCATATGGTTTTGGTACGAACTTCTTTGGATCCTCAGCACTTGGCACCATAGGAACATGGGGACCAAAAACAACAGACCTCCAACATCCAGTGTTCTGTTGAGCAAGGATGTGACCCATCCTTCTCTCCCAGATGTTGTATTCATTACGTTTAAGCATGGGTGGTTTAAAGAGCGAGCCAATGTTATTCTTATCATCTTGTGATTGTGACGTCATCCTGGTTGTTTTACAGGCACTGATTAATCAACTTTAATGGTGATTAAACCTTGCTCTGTTTTTCAACAAAAACGAACAAACTATCGATATCAACGATTATGAGCTGAACTATTTATGTCAAAATGATTGTTAAATCAAATTTGACTGTCCAGGCTCTGATACCAATTGTTGGATCTGAGTTTGGTTTTGATTGTATTTTTCGTTTGAATTAGAATGAAGATGGATGAGTTGTGCAGCGGAATTAATATGGAAACAAACTTTGCATACAATCAAACGAGAGTATTGCTTTGATTAAACACTTTTCACAAAGAACCGAAAGATTGAATTTAATTTCAACAACGATTACAATGCAATGCTTAATACAAACTCCCCCTCAGCCAGAGCTCGGTGTTTGTTCGTGCAGAGAAGACGATTTGCAAAGAGCTAATAGAACAGTACAGAGCACTATTCTATTTATAGGCACTAGCAAACCACTGAGCATCTAAGCTGACGTCACCATGAAAGTGACATCTAACCTCCTAACAAACTCTAACCTCTGATCAATACAAACACTGCTATGCTAACTACTGCTATTACATTTCATTACATAAAAGACATCTAAATAACTGCTGCATCCTTCCACTGCTGTGAACCCAGCAGTACTTGTCCGGATCAGCAGTGCTTGACTCAAGGCAGTAGATTGAACAGCAGAGCTTTAGTCTTTCATCAGGCCTTTACTTGATCAGCAGTTTGGAGGTCAGCAGTTTGTACGATCAGTAGATAGGAGGTCAGCAGATGTTGAAATCACTTTCAAGGGGAGATACTTGTATGTAACATCTGCTTATTCTGGATCCACTGCTCTGATCCAGTTTTGGCTTTAATTATCTGTTCCTCTGGTAGGGTTCAATCCCAACAAGTTCGGATGACATCATTTCTTGTAAACACTTCTTGAAACCTTTCAGACTTCGCCAGATCCATCAATTTCCTGAAATACATGTAATTTGAAAACATTAACAAAAGTTGAGCGAGTTCATGTGTTTTTGTATGTGTGCACGAATAACCTTATAAACAGTTGTCCGTATGACTTTGAAACCGGTATGAAAGCTTCTATGAACAGATCAATTAATGTGTAGCTAATACATTAAAATGTGTGCAATGGTGCAGGAAGGCTCAAACCTAGCGGATTTTGTACCGGTCCACCCGGCTGGAACGACATAGTCACCACATTCGGCCACTCCGGCCCATGGGTGGGGCTCGCAACACCCAGATAGATCTACCAGTCGTGCCCCTCGGTCCTTATACCAGGATTAATGGTCTTAAGTGTGCGCCTACCCATTCACATGATCTAACAGTTCATTCCTTAGCTAACCATACCATTTGTAAACGTTTGAAACATTTGTAACATGTATTTCACCCCCGAAGTTATAAAACTGAAAACAATTAAAAGAAGGGATTTTTACATATTCCCCCCTCCTAAGAAGTTTTATTACATATTTCCCCAATCCATAAATTTAATTACATATTTCCCCTTCCTAAAGAAACCTTATTACACATTTCCCCAATCTCTAAATTTAATTACATATTTCACCTTCCTAAACCCCATATATTACATATATATCCATTTCATTAAAAATACTCTTATAGAATTACTATTTTACCACTAATGAGTTTATTAAATAAATAACTACAATATAATTCCTAGCCTTTTTCTTTTTTAAATGTTACTTTGATAGTAATTATAAGTATTACATTGAAATTACTTAAAGTTTTTTTATTTTTTATTATTTATTTTAAAGTTATCTGACTTTCATTATATGTTTCAATTTTTGCAAAATGTTTAAGCTTTAGTGGCAAACGAACCATATACGAATTTCGGTTACTATTTTGGTGAAAAGAAAATCAAATTAACTTGAAATAGACGGTAAAAGGAATAAAATTATTTAACATTTATAAAAATTATTCACTAAATAATAACTAAGTTTCGTATTAACTCACATTGTGTCAAATTGGGAAAAATTTTAGTAAAAAAATTCAAATTAGCATAAAATAGACGGCAAAAGAAAGAAAAATATTCACGAAATAATAACTAAGTTTCGTATTAATTCACTTTGCGTCAAATTGGAAAAAAAAAAGTAATCACTCGGTAGTAATTAAAATTCATATATGTTTCACTTGTCTAATTAAAATTTTAAATTAAAGTCAGATAACTTTAAAATTTTACAAAAATCAAAACATATAATGAAAGTCAGATAACTTTAAAATAAATAATAAAAAATAAAAAAACTTTAAGTAATTTCAATGTAATACTTATAATTACTATCAAAGTAACATTTAAAAAAGAAAAGGCTAGGAAATATATTATAGTTATTTATTTAATAAACTCATTAGGGGTAAAAAATAGTAATTCTATAAGAGTATTTTTAATGAAATGGATAAATATGTAATATATGAGGTTTAGGAAGGTGAAATATGTAATTAAATTTAGAGATTAGGGAAATATGTAATAAAAATTTAGAGATTAGGAAAATGTGTAAAAAGGCTTCTTTAGAAAGGGGAAATATGTAATTAAATTTATGAGTTGGGGAAATATGTAATAAAGCTTCTTAGGAGGGGGAAATATGTAAAAATCCCTTAAAAGAAAGGGGGGACATGAACTCACTGGATTGCGTTCTTCAATCAAGTAACTCAAAGCTTCTTTCCTCGGGTTGTACGACTACCTACACACGCGCTATGTTTATTAGACAGCTAGGTAGGGGTGTTCAGAATTCGTTTCGAATTCGAAAAATTCGAAATTCGTTTAAATTCGATTCAATTATCAAGAATTCGTTTCGATTATAAGAATTCGAATTCGATTCAATTCGAGTCAAGTAAATCGAATACGAATTTACAATTTCAAATTCGATTCGATTCGATTCGAAATTCGAATAAAGATTATACATTTTTATTTATTATTTTTATATATAATACATATATAACTTTTATTAGGCTATATTACAAATTATTTTCAAAATTTATTCCATGTATTAAAATTACCCATTACCAAACCAACAACATGGTCCATAACTAAAACCTAAGTAACAAATCTATCAATAGATTTCTAACCCTAAAAATATTAACTTTTAATATGGAGTGGTTATTCCCGACTTCTCATTTTGAATTTTAGATTAATGATACTCTATTTGGAACTTTTTTAATATGATATTGTGCTTTATGGTTGCTTTAAAATTTATGTTTCATTTTAATAGTTTTTTACATGTTTTTAAAGAATCTAAATCAAATCAAATTTATTCGAATTCGATTCGAATTCGAATTTTTAATCGAATACGAATTCGGTTTTTTTATTCGAATACGAATTCGAATCGAAATTGGTAGATTTTAATCGAATACGAATTCAAGGGAAAATAAAAATTATTCGAATAATTCGATTAGAATAATTCGAAAATTCGATATTCGATTCGATGAACACCCCTACGGCTAGGTCGTGTAACGAGTCTTAGTCTTAGGCATGGTTGCAAAAGTCGTTAGGCGCTCCCTAGTCGGTCGACCTGAGAGTTGAGAGTACTCGGTGTCACACCCCGAAATATCAGAGCATTGGCGTGACTGGACTGGTATCTTCATTGCACAGCGGAAGCAAATAAGCTAAGTCTTTTAGAAATTGAACGCCCACTAAGTACTCGACTCTTCATGGTTCTCCTATTCCAACAGTTCCTTATCTTAGAAATGCAACCTGAGAAAGAAACATGCGAAAAATCAACATAAAGTTGAGCGAGTTCATAGTTTGTTTGTAAAAGATTTGAAATAAATCTTTTTGAATAACCGGTTTTTGAAGTATTGTTGAGAAAACGAATTTAAAATCATTTTCTTGTCAAGTTATACAGAAACTTTGTATGAAAACATGGTATGTATCTTGTATAATTCAAGTATTTCTGTATGTATCATGTATTCTTGTATAAATCACGTATTCTTGTATGTATCATGTTTTCTTATATAAATCAAGTATTCTGTATGTATCTTGTTGTTAATGGGTTGCAAGGCCATTAACATGTGACACGACATGGGAAGTCACCAAACCATAGGCATTTTTCTATAGTCGATTCACGACTGAGACACAAAAACACTGCTTGGTTCTAGTTGTCACCAAGAGTGGGGCTGCCCTGACACCCGTTAGATCTAACCTTTTGTTCTGCGGTCTAAGTATGTACACGATTAATGGTGCTTATGGTACCCTATTCGTGACACTATTTCTCGTATCATTCCTCAAACGCATCCTACTTGGTACTAGTTATCACCAACGGCGCTTCTTGTTTTTGTATTCATCATATCAAGTATCAATTTTTCAGTTCTTGTATTCTTTATATCAAGTATCAATTCTCATGTGTTTGTATACTCTTGTATTTGTATTTTCTCGTAGTTTAGAAAACTAGAATTCGTGTGTAAACGCTTGTTTGAAAAACCGGTATAAAACATAAGCTTTACGTAAACCATTTGTGTCAGATAAATCTTGCTTGTAAAATGGTTTATAAATATGTAATTCTTGTATGCTTTGCAAAAAGTGCATGTCTTTCCACCCCGAAAACATTTAGAAAAATGTAAAATCGTAAAAAGGTGGGGTTATGAACTCACCTGAATATTCCTGTGCAAAGCTAGCTATATACGACTTTGGTGTCGTTTCCAAGACTTGACTTGCTAGCGTGCGTTCTACAATATTCCTAACACGGAATATCTAATAAGTTTCTAATTAACGCGGTAACTAATCTACGTGTTACCGAGCTCTACCGAATCGTTAACTGAAAGATTCGACGATAAGTTGTTAACTTAATAAAAATGATTAAGTTAAACTTGTTAAGTTCTGAGAAGTTGTTTGTGTATGTAGGAATATTAGTATGAAAGTAATATATAATAAACTTGTATTATATATACATTGCGTCTTGTATATTTTTGCCAAAATATATGTATATGCCGTTTCGGCGTTCGTAATAAATATAAAATATTATATTTATTTTATAAGAACTTCATCGAGTCGTTGAATAGATAAACTGTATCTATTTTGTAAAAGAATTCGTGTGTTTGAAATAAATATACATCTATATTTATTTTATAAAACAAGATCGTGTTGTTTGATATTTGAAATAAATATATAAGCTATATTTATTTTATAAAAGCGTTTCTGAGCTTCGATGTTTAAACTAAACATAAATAGTTATGTTTATTTATAAAGGATTTCCGAGTTCGTTGAAATAAATATAATAATAACTGTATTTATTTGTCGTCGAAATAGTTTCCGTATCGTTGTTTTCGTAAGTTGTAAGTTGTTGTCGAAAGAACTCTATATTTGTATCTCGTTTTATAAAAGTCACTCAAAAGCACATTTTGCTTTATAATAAAACTCGTTTTATTTTACGGTTTTTCTCGAAAAATGGGCAGAGTTTCCTCTGTTTTTGGACGCCCCGACAACTAAAGTGTCGTTATATTTTCAAAATTCAATTAATAATCAATCAATATTACGTATCATCAATTTATAAACGAAATAATAAATCAAAGTACTCTTTAACTATCACTTTCGTTATTTTGTTTGGCTCGAGCTCGTTATCACGTAAGTATAAAAACACGAAAATATTTAACGTGTCATTAGTTTTTACCAAGTCTTCATGTCGAAACGCGGACTGAGTTGACCCGTTGAGTCGACTCGGTTTGACCGAGCCAACCGAACCGAACCGTCTGACCGAAATCGCGAGACCCGAACCGAAGCTTGAACCAAACTGAGTCGACATGCTGAGTTGACCGAGTTGACCCACAGTTTGACCAGCTGAGTTGACCGAGTCACTGGGTTGACTCGGTTTGACCTGTTGACCTCGAAAGACCCGCACCGTTGACTGAGTTTGACCGAACCTGTTGAGTCTAACCCGGGATCCTGCTGATGTGACCCGAAATGAAATAACAATACCCGAGTCATAAATAAAAAACACACTGACCTAAAAACCACCACCATTACCGTCACAACCGGAGCCACCGGTCTGCTGACGCCGAGAACCACTGTCACCGGCTTCGTCGCCGTTCTCCGCTCATCTTCAACGCGTCATCATCGGAAAACCGGCGGTCAAGAGCAAAGGCCGCCGGATAACAGAACCGCCCGGATAATCACGCCGACCACCGGACAAATAATCCGACCGGTGGTCCGAGTCTCCATCTTGCTTCTACGCTGCTCGAACCCCCAAAACTCACTCGAACTTGACCCGGGTCGAGCCCGAAACCGGTGAACTCGCCGGGTAAAGGCAATGTCCGGCGGTCAATGGTACTGACCGCCGGTTCTTTCACTCTTCTCGGCCTCTCTCCCTCGGTCTCTCTCTCGGTCTCTCTCTCTCTAAAGCGCCGCCGCACCACCACCGGTTAATGGTGGTGGTGCTTCGATTTAGCTATCGAAACAGAAAAAGGGGGTGGGTGTCTGTTGTTGTTTTACCGGAGAAAGGAAGGAGAAGGGGGGGTCGCCAGAAATTCATCGTCGCCGCCGCCGGTCGGTCGCCGGAAGTCGGCCGGATGTTCGCCAAGAGGGAGAGAGAGCAAATGTGAGGGTGTGTTTGGTTTGTTGTCTGTAACAAGAAAAAGGAAGGTCAAGTGGGTGTAACCCACTTTTATAGGCAGTTCATGTGTAATGGGCTTTGGGCTTGGGCCCAAGGCCCACAAGCCCAAGGCTCGCGTTTTTAGTGGCCCGTTAATCTCTACGAATCCGTTAACGAACCCGGTTATCATAAAAAATATCGTATATAAATTTTTTTTTGGATTAAATTGTGAATAATAGCGTCACTTGTCGCGTTGGGCGCGTTCGTTTGCCGATTACGGTAAGAGGCGTAAGATGGCGTCGTTGCCGTTTTAATCTGTTTTTCGATCCGGTTTCCACCACGGATGTAAAAATTTAATTACGGAGTTAAAATATATCATAAAATTTAAATATTTGTCGGCGTTGTCAGTATTTCATACGGTTTCAGTCCGTTGTCGCGTAATATTCTGCAGGTTTCCTGTAAATCACCACACGCGCACTGTATATTCGAATAAACGTTCCTGGGTACTCCAAGGGCCTAATTAAGTTTATTTGCGCTGTAAACACTATTTAATGTCGCGTAAATCGCTTGTTAATCACGTAATTAAGAGCGTAAATCACCGGTTGTCACATTCTCCCCCTGTTAATAAAATTTCGTCCTCGAAATTTAGACTACGTTAACTCCTTAGAGTTACGTTTTGTGTAGAAAATACGAATAGTACATAAGTGAACGATCATGAAATCGAATCAAGACATATTCGAATGATGTGAATTCAAGGACATATCACAAGATGCAAATGAATTCTAGAAATGATCGTATACAATAAGTGAACTTAGATTCAACAAGCTCAAAGGTAATAGTTTGCATGAGGCGCTTGATCGTGATCAGCGCAAGCTGCAAGTTCTACCGACGCCACAAGGTGTCGTAGTGAATGAAACAATTCAAATATAGTGGTGACTGAATAAGTATCACCTGTGTTTTGCATAAAACGCTCAATCATGATTAGCCCGAGCTACAAGTCTGTACTGACACCACAAGGTGTCGAAATCAACAAATGACTTAATGGAGTCATAGACCAAACAAATCTACTACGACCCTGAACAATGAAACGCTTGTTAAAACAAATTCGAATATGATGTTTCCAATACATCATATGGTGTCTTGAATTGAATATGTGTAAGTTCAAACAATTGAATTTGATTTCGGCGCAAGCCGACAATAAATACATGTATCGACAAGAAAACTTTCGGCATGGTCATAACGAAAAACCGTGTATGTAACTTGAAAAGAAAAGAAATTTCAAGAAAATGTGTTGACTTGATAACAAAGAAGCCAACAATTTCAATAATGCGGGTCATTCGAATCACAAATCAAAAATTAGATTTAGCGAAATAATATTTGAACTTTGATGAAACGCTTATTCGAAACGAAACCACATGCGTAACAAACGATGCATGCGTATCATATGAATTTTCAAGAAACGAAGCAAATGAGTATTCGCTATTCTGAAGGAAATGATCGTGATACAATGACCATTAAGAGGAGTAGAGATACGAAAATCTACTCAGTAAATGTAAAAGTCGAAATTTCAATAAAATAAATTTAAGGACTTTACCTGGGGTTGCATGTGATAACCAGTTATTAGGTAACATTACCATAGCGTATTCGTCGTTAGCTGAAATAGGGGAAATACGGTGACTTGCGTCTTTTCCTTAGCATGACTCGTGTCGTTTGCAGGACCGCGTGCCCACTGCCGCTTCCTGATCGATAGTCGTATGTGACGTACTTCAACCTCCGTTGATGTATAGCTTAAGTCTCACGTATGCCTGTGCGCTAGCGTTTTGTTTTGCGTAGAATGTGATGCACTCCGACATCTGTTGACGTAAAATTTGAGTTCTATGTATTCTCGTGCACTAGCGTTTCGTTATGCGTAGGCTGCCTGCTCGGGAAGTTAAAACATCATAGACAATATGTATAATTGTGTGTGCCCGAATTAATATTTGCAGTACCTACGTGATGACCTTTAATGAACTTCAAAATAAGTTTCCGAAGGTCTTATATGCATGTATCCTAAACTCTCAGGGTTTTGTGTACTGTATGCGACTGCTTTGTGTATCGTGGGTAAAACACCACTTTAGCGTATGTTTGAAAACAAAATCTTGACTGTTTGTTTTTCGGCAACGGTTGGAGACCATATTCGAGTACTATGCGTTCTGTATGCATTCAGGTTTTAATATTCTAAGTTCCCAGAGGAAAGTGAGGTTAGAGCCTAGGTATTCCTACAGAAAACCTTATTCGCTGTAACCTATAGCTCTGATACCAATCTGTCACACCCCGAAATATCAGAGCATTGGCGTGACTGGACTGGTATCTTCATTGCACAGCAGAAGCAAATAAGCTAAGTCTTTTAGAAATTGAACGCCCACTAAGTACTCGACTCTTCATGGTTCTCCTATTCCAACCGTTCCTTATCTTAGAAATGCAACCTGAGAAAGAAACATGCGAAAAATCAACATAAAGTTGAGCGAGTTCATAGTTTGTTTGTAAAAGATTTGAAATAAATCTTTTTGAATAACCGGTTTTTGAAGTATTGTTGAGAAAACAAATTTAAAATCATTTTCTTGTCAAGTTATACAGAAACTTTGTATGAAAACATGGTATGTATCTTGTATAATTCAAGTATTTCTGTATGTATCATGTATTCTTGTATAAATCACGTATTCTTGTATGTATCATGTTTTCTTATATAAATCAAGTATTCTGTATGTATCTTGTTGTTAATGGGTTGCAAGGCCATTAACATGTGACACGACATAGGAAGTCACCAAACCATAGGCATTTTTCTATAGTCGATTCACGACTGAGACACAAAAACACTGCTTGGTTCTAGTTGTCACCAAGAGTGGGGCTGCCCTGACACCCGTTAGATCTAACCTTTTGTTCTGCGGTCTAAGTATGTACACGATTAATGGTGCTTATGGTACCCTATTCGTGACACTATTTCTCGTATCATTCCTCAAACGCATCCTACTTGGTACTAGTTATCACCAAGGGCGCTTCTTGTTTTTGTATTCATCATATCAAGTATCAATTTTTCAGTTCTTGTATTCTTTATATCAAGTATCAATTCTCATGTGTTTGTATACTCTTGTATTTGTATTTTCTCGTAGTTTAGAAAACTAGAATTCGTGTGTAAACGCTTGTTTGAAAAACCGGTATAAAACATAAGCTTTACGTAAACCATTTGTGTCAGATAAATCTTGCTTGTAAAATGGTTTATAAATATGTAATTCTTGTATGCTTTGCAAAAAGTGCATGTCTTTCCACCCCGAAAACATTTAGAAAAATGTAAAATCGTAAAAAGGTGGGGTTATGAACTCACCTGAATATTCCTGTGCAAAGCTAGCTATATACGACTTTGGTGTCGTTTCCAAGACTTGACTTGCTAGCGTGCGTTCTACAATATTCCTAACACGGAATATCTAATAAGTTTCTAATTAACGCGGTAACTAATCTACGTGTTACCGAGCTCTACCGAATCGTTAACTGAAAGATTCGACGATAAGTTGTTAACTTAATAAAAATGATTAAGTTAAACTTGTTAAGTTCTGAGAAGTTGTTTGTGTATGTAGGAATATTCGTATGAAAGTAATATATAATAAACTTGTATTATATATACATTGCATCTTGTATATTTTTGCCAAAATATATGTATATGCCGTTTCGGCGTTCGTAATAAATATAAAATATTATATTTATTTTATAAGAACTTCATCGAGTCGTTGAATAGATAAACTGTATCTATTTTGTAAAAGAATTCGTGTGTTTGAAATAAATATACATCTATATTTATTTTATAAAACAAGATCGTGTTGTTTGATATTTGAAATAAATATATAAGCTATATTTATTTTATAAAAGCGTTTCTGAGCTTCGATGTTTAAACTAAACATAAATAGTTATGTTTATTTATAAAGGATTTCCGAGTTCGTTGAAATAAATATAATAATAACTGTATTTATTTGTCGTCGAAATAGTTTCCGTATCGTTGTTTTCGTAAGTTGTAAGTTGTTGTCGAAAGAACTCTATATTTGTATCTCGTTTTATAAAAATCACTCAAAAGCACATTTTGCTTTATAATAAAACTCGTTTTATTTTACGGTTTTTCTCGAAAAATGGGCAGAGTTTCCTCTGTTTTTGGACGCCCCGACAACTAAAGTGTCGTTATATTTTCAAAATTCAATTAATAATCAATCAATATTACGTATCATCAATTTATAAACGAAATAATAAATCAAAGTACTCTTTAACTATCACTTTCGTTATTTTGTTTGGCTCGAGCTCGTTATCACGTAAGTATAAAAACACGAAAATATTTAACGTGTCACTAGTTTTTACCAAGTCTTCATGTCGAAACGCGGACTGAGTTGACCCGTTGAGTCGACTCGGTTTGACCGAGCCAACCGAACCGAACCGTCTGACCGAAATCGCGAGACCCGAACCGAAGCTTGAACCAAACTGAGTCGACATGCTGAGTTGACCGAGTTGACCCACAGTTTGACCAGCTGAGTTGACCGAGTCACTGGGTTGACTCGGTTTGACCTGTTGACCTCGAAAGACCCGCACCGTTGACTGAGTTTGACCGAACCTGTTGAGTCTAACCCGGGATCCTGCTGATGTGACCCGAAATGAAATAACAATACCCGAGTCATAAATCAAAAACACACTGACCTAAAAACCACCACCATTACCGTCACAACCGGAGCCACCGGTCTGCTGACGCCGAGAACCACTGTCACCGGCTCCGTCGCCGTTCTCCGCTCATCTTCAACGCGTCATCATCGGAAAACCGGCGGTCAAGAGCAAAGACCGCCGGATAACAGAACCGCCCGGATAATCACGCCGACCACCGGACAAATAATCCAACCGGTGGTCCGAGTCTCCATCTTGCTTCTACGCTGCTCGAACCCCCAAAACTCACTCGAACTTGACCCGGGTCGAGCCCGAAACCGGTGAACTCGCCGGGTAAAGGCAATGTCCGGCGGTCAATGGTACTGACCGCCGGTTCTTTCACTCTTCTCGGCCTCTCTCCCTCGGTCTCTCTCTCGGTCTCTCTCTCTCTAAAGCGCCGCCGCACCACCACCGGTTAATGGTGGTGGTGCTTCGATTTAGCTATCGAAACAGAAAAAGGGGGTGGGTGTCGGTTGTTGTTTTACCGGAGAAAGGAAGGAGAAGTGGGGGGGTCGCCAGAAATTCATCG
Organism: Helianthus tuberosus; assembly: GCA_030545235.1. NCBI lineage: Eukaryota > Viridiplantae > Streptophyta > Magnoliopsida > Asterales > Asteraceae > Helianthus > Helianthus tuberosus. Next base: position 155,667,865 of record CM060393.1, read on the forward strand.
TCGCCGCCACAGACGGCGGCGCCGCCGCCGGTCGGTCGCCGGAGGTCGGCCGGATGTTCGCCAAGAGGGAGAGAGAGCAAATGTGAGGGTGTGTTTGGTTTGTTGTCTGTAACAAGAAAAAGGAAGGTCAAGTGGGTGTAACCCACTTTTATAGGCAGTTCATGTGTAATGGGCTTTGGGCTTGGGCCCAAGGCCCACAAGCCCAAGGCTCGCGTTTTTAGTGGCCCGTTAATCTCTACGAATCCGTTAACGAACCCGGTTATCATAAAAGATATCGTATATAAATTTTTTTTTGGATTAAATTGTGAATAATAGCGTCACTTGTCGCGTTGGGCGCGTTCGTTTGCCGATTACGGTAAGAGGCGTAAGATGGCGTCGTTGCCGTTTTAATCTGTTTTTCGATCCGGTTTCCACCACGGATGTAAAAATTTAATTACGGAGTTAAAATATATCATAAAATTTTAATATTTGTCGGCGTTGTCAGTATTTCGTACGGTTTCAGTCCGTTGTCGCGTAATATTCTGCAGGTTTCCTGTAAATCACCACACGCGCACTGTATATTCGAATAAACGTTCCTGGGTACTCCAAGGGCCTAATTAAGTTTATTTGCGCTGTAAACACTATTTAATGTCACGTAAATCGCTTGTTAATCACGTAATTAAGAGCGTAAATCACCGGTTGTCACACTCGGCATAGGCGGAGAGTACTCGGGGAGTACTCGGACATGTTAAATTATAAAGAAATTAGTTTTCGAAAATTAAATATATGTCTAATAACATAAATTTACTCATATTTATAACAAAATACGTGAAAATGATATTTATTATTTAATATGATAGTCATATAAGTTATGTTTTATTATTTTTTAAGTCAAACCTGGCCTGAATTGACCTACTAGATCCGATTTTTGCTGAGTTTGACCGCGTTTAATTGATTCAGAGTAATTAGGCGGAGTTAGAGAAAGTCGCCTCAGCAGCCTACCTTGTAGAGACTACTCGGGGAGTACTCGGCCTTGGAAACCTTGTTTTACAAACATGGTCTTAGGTATTGTGACCTATCTTGGAATTGTATACTTTGAGTTACATGTTGGATGTATAATATATTATTCCAAAGTATATAATTATTGGTTAAAATAATCATATTTTAACTTAAATTATATTTATCAATTATTTGGAATATTTGTTAAAATAATGTATTTTGACTTAATTCATTTTGTAATCCATTCATGAATATTTCCCAAGTATGAGTATGATTATACTTGTGTATTTTTAGACTTGTGTATTTTGCCAAGTATTGGTGGCGTATTCCGGTGTGTATTTGTACGTACGAGAATACGTATGTTATTGTATTTATTAAGTATTTTATACATAATTTTGTATTTAATTTTTCGGAATATATTTTTAGACAACTAAATATCACCAAATTTATATTATTAAAATATATATATTTGAATAGAATTTTTATAGAGAAATATCTATAATCTTTCTTGGCAAAAATAAATATACCTTGATATATATCTCAAAAATAATATATATTTTTAAGATTAACTTTAGAAAATATATTTCTACCTTTCATCCAAAATAATATATTTTTAACTTGTTTAAGAGGATATATATTTTCTCCTCTCAAAATATTATATCTTCAATTTGTTTAAGAAAATATATATTTTTCTTCACCCAAAAAAAAATATATTTTCTATTTGACAAAATATGATATATTTTGACAAACTATGATATATTTTGTAACACTTGTAAAAATCTATATTTTCCGTTTCTTTGGTTTCCAAAATACCGTTTAACTCATTTGTCGAAATATGAATTTATTTCCGGAATTTATATATTTATAGTCCTTAGTCCTTGTCCGGTTTGTCCAATATTCGGGTATAAATTATATATTTGTTTTCTTGAAATTTTGGTAATATTTTGTATTACAATTTTGGTATTTTGGTGTGTTATATTATTTTCAAGTTCCTAAAATAATATAACTAATACACATAATATACAAGTAACACACAAATTATGACATCTAAGTATATACTTTCCTAAATATGTACATAGTCACTTTTATTTATCAAAAATCAACCTCCAATATTTGTAATTTTTGTAACAATAATTATGGCAAATTTTTATATGAAAAACTTGATCAAAATTTACTTGTAAACACTTGTTTAAAAATATTTTTCTAAGTGTTTAATTTCTACAAAAATTTTGCCATAGTTTCCCCTTAAAAATGGAGGTTTCCATGCTTTAAAAGCATATCATTTTCTTTTAAAATCATCAACAATTCAAACAAGACTTGCCATATGCTTTAAATATGCAATTTACACTAAGACATGAACTTGAAAGTTTGTAGTAACTTCATATGTTATTTAGTAGGTTTAATTACCTCTAAAAACATGGTTTATATTTTATAAAACTCTTTCTTGTAACTTTTAGTTCTTCACGACTTACATGATGATTTTCTAAAAATAATTCTTTTTGTATTCTTCTTGTTACCAACACTTTTCTAGTCTTGTTTTAACACTAAAAGCATGTTTAACTTCTTTAAAAACCATGATCATGTAAATCTTGTAAATAACTTTGGTTTCTTGAGAAGATTATTTTTGAAATCATCCATTTTCAAGACTCATAACATGTATCAATAATCATCATACACAAAAACAAGCTTATTTTCAAGTTCATGTTTAACATAAAGGATGATCATTACTAATCACACAAGATTCCTCCTCATACTTGCTAGATCAAGTGTTTAATCATCATCTAGCAAGCTTCTTATGATGATTAAAATCATAAACACAAGAAATCAACAATCAAGTATTAAACATATACTAAAACAACTTAGATTTTTATGTCTTTAAGCTTTATGTTAGTGATTATCTTCATGTTTTCTTGAGTTTCTTAAGATTAACACATTACATAATCTTTTAACCACTAAAATTAGAAGTAAAATCAAGTTGTGAGGAGCTTACTACTAGCTCAATGGCTAGGGAAGAAACTATGATGAAGAAGATGATGTAGGAGGTGGATAAAAGCTCTTGGTGGTGGTCCTTCAATCTCCAAAGCTTCCAAACTTCTTAACTATGCTTCTTACACCCTTGAGAGCTCTTAGATTGCTTGTTAATGATTTGAAAATGGATGTGGTGTATGTGTGGTTTGGGGCCGAGAGCAAGGAGGAGGAAGAGAGGTGATGGAGTTTGTTGTTTTGTTGAAATGAAAGAGAAGAAGGGTCTTGTGGTTATTTAAACAAAATGCTCCAACATCTATTTAACTAATGGTCCTTATGTTTCTAAAGAAATGAGCATATCAAATAAACAATTGAAATAAAATCATGGGGTGGGCCGCCTTTTGATGACCGTCGAATGGGGGGTGTATGGTTATGTTTCAAACTTGGTTAGTTAATTTAGTTGGAAGTTAAGTTGAAATATATTGGGATTTAGTTAGTATTATATGTATTATGTGTATATAGGATGTATTATGATGTTCGGTGACCATAACTAGCTTCGTAACACTAAAACAATGCTTCTAGTGAAATTTGTGACAACTTGCACAAAACCGGTAATTTTCGTACAGTTTAATTATTATTTAATATCTTCAATTATGTGCTTAAGCGTCAACATTGTCTGATTACATGCTATACATGTGAATTTATGCACGTTTTATACTTCAAATATTGCTTATTGCATTACTTTAAGCGTTACGTCAGAAAGACTAGTAAACTCACCGGTAAGACACACTGTGTCAGCAATTCTGCAGAAAGCAGACAGATAATAGAATTAGGGCCTAGGAATAGGTCCAACATCTAAAATACATTAAAACCCAAGTGTGGATACAAGGGTTAACATATAAACTTTCCGGAAACCAAACTATGCACTAAAAAGCACCCGAAACTCACTTTAAATGAAGAATCCTGCATAAATCAGCACAATTAAGCTATAATCAGCTTTTAAACACATTAATATCATGCAGAATTTAGGTTTTATTTTCTAGAATAACTTACAAAGTGTCGGGAATTGAAACTGCCACAAAAGGTGCTTCATACCTAGTGAAACTGCGCAATTCAGCACTTTAACGAACCGTAACGAAACAAATAACCGGACAATACCCGGAACATCAAAATTTGACTAGAAGTAATGTTTTTATGATATTAAATTAGTATTGGTGCTAGAACACCTTAAAAATCATAAAAACACCTAAACACACTTAAACTAACTTAGCCCCCCTCGTTTGCACTTTAAATCCCTAACTTCCCAAAAATTACACTTTACCCCCCCCCTTTCACCATGGCCGGCCCCTATGGGCCCCACTTCACTTTTTATTAGTTTATTTCTCTTGTCCCCTAATTTTTATACAAGATATCCTAAAGAAGATCATGTGTTGGATATTTTTTTTATAAAGACCACAAGTAAGTAAACTTTGTCCATTAACACTTATTCAATTCATCTTCTTCCTCCCATTCTTCCTTGGTCTCGGCTCAAGCACAGCACACACACACCACCATTTTCAAGCTTCAATCTTTCAATCCAAGGTGATCTAGAGGTGTATGGAGGCCATCTAAGAAGGTATAAGGTGCTAGAAGTGGAAGGACCTCACTTTGGAGCTTTTAACCACTTGATTTCTTCCTTGTTCATCATCTTCATTCTTGTGCCACCTCCCTAGCCATTAGAGCTAGTAGTAAGCTTCTTGATCACTAAAATAAGTCATGTTTATGTTATGTACAAGTTTCACCATCTAAACAACTTAACTTTTAAAGAAGAAAATGAGAAGATCTAAGTGGCTCATCTAACAGATTTATGAAGAAATCAAGTGATTACATGAATTTTTAGTGTATGTAATGAAGTTGTTGATATTATATCTTGTGTTTATGTTTAGATCAAGTATGTTAAAGCTTGGATCTAACAAGTTTAAGCATGGATCTTGAAGGATCCATGGTTAAATTTGAAGATGAACATATGAAGCATTATGTGAACATGAAAAATGAATTTTTATGCATAAACTTGTAATCTTGAAGTAATAAAGTGTGTGTAGAACTAATTTTTGAAACTAAAATTCATGGAAAGTTTGTTAAAAATTTAACATAAAGCTTGTTTTTGAAAGATCTAAAGTTATTAAGCATGGATCTTAAAAATAACTAATGGACATAAAAGTGGTTTTAGAACAAGATTTACAAACTTAAAGACCACTAAACTCATGGATGAGTTGGTTAGTAAAATAAAGTTTCATAAAAGTTTGTTTAAAATGCTTAAGAACACTTATTTTTGGAAAGATCATAATATGTTAAGTGTAGATCTAAAAGACTACACATTTTTAACAAGAATCAAGTTCACCATAATGTTTCATATGGAAAAATTAGTGTATGTTGTTGGTGATTATTGTTGAAAATTGTTTTGGTGTTGAAAAGAAAATAAACACATGTTTTAAAAACATGGGAAACCTCTATTTTTAGGGGAAACTATGTCAATTTTTTTAGAAAATATAAGTTGTGGTGAAACTTATTCCCCAAAAATTCACCTAAAAATGTTTACCAAGGTTTCCCTAATTTTTGTAAGAAATTACAAGTTAAGAAATGATGATTTCTTCAAGTTAAAAGTAATATTAAGTATGTATATTTTTAGGGAAAAATATATATTTGGTGATCACCAAATTTTGTGCTAAGTGTATATTATGTGTATTATATGTAGTAGTGTATTAGGAACTTGAAAATACACTAAATACTCCCAAGGAGTATGAATACAAAAATACACATACAAATACATGAGAATACATAAGTATACAAAAATTTCTCACAAGGAAATACATGGACAAATATAAGAAGATATATTTATGAAAATATATCTCTTAGCATATTAATAAACTTGGACAATATATGGACACTATAGGCTTAAATATATATTTTTGGACAAATATATAACCTATACCAAGTATTGGAAGTTATACAAAAATCGGGTGGATAACAAGGATAACCATATATATATTTTATAGCATGACAAAATATATATTTCATACAAGTCTTAAAAATATATCATTTTTAAGAAATATAATTCCGGAAATAATAAAAATCAAAGTATTGATTTTTGGTGAAATATACAAAATACACAAATATTTACATAAAATACAAGTATACTTTCCTAAGAATACTTGTACAAAAAATAATATTGAGAATATTATTTCACAAAATACTTATATTTATTTTTGGGAAAATAATATAAGTTACGCACATGAAAAGTTAAAAATATAAATTGTTTTTAACAACTTATTTCCTTGACAAAAGACTTATAAACAAATATATATTTTAAGAGTGAAATATATATTTACAGATAAGCAATACATACTCAAAAGCGTAAGACACAACGTACGGGCAAGACCCGACAAACAAGGGCACGACCCTCACAAAGATTGAACATACAAAGAACATATACATAAACAAAAGATGGTGACTTGTACTTGTGTAATACAAGTCTAGTGACTAACATTAATAGAACACGTATAGGTCACGACGCTACAAAACCAACCGGTGAAGTTTACGACGCAGGATACGCAAAGTTGTGAGTTCATGTCCCCACTTTTAAACTTTTACTTGTTTTCTAAACTTGGGGAAAATACATGTGCTATGGTATGTTGGATACAAAACTAAGGAATGATACTTTAGATCATGTCACGAATAGGGTGCCATAAGCACCAATCAAACTATATACCTAGACCGCGGAGCAAAAGGTTAGATCTAATGGTTTCAGGTAACCACACTCTTGGCCACGCTTTTACCAAGAAGTGCTTTTGTGTCTCTAGTCGTGAATCGACAAGTAAAAATGCCTATGGTTTGGATGCTTCCTATGTCGTGTCACATGTTAATGGCCTTGCAAACCATTAGCGATCTCGATTTCCTTACATTTACAGAAGTACTTATTTCAATACAATTACATACCACGTTTTCTACAACGAATGCTTAAATGTTTACACAAAACTGCATGAATTCACACCAACATTATGTTGACGATTTTTCCAAAACTTACATGTATTTCAGGTAACTAAAGTGGATGTACGCATGGTCTCACTTTTGCTCCTGGATGTCGTTTATGTTTTAGCTATGTTGTGTCAAGACTCATATGCCTATTTTGTAGGATTTGGTTGTTATATCCCACCCAGTGTGGCGATATAAGGATCAAAACCTTGATGTTGGTCTTTGAAATAAGTTGTAAAACTTTTCAGACAATATTTTATCTTGTGATGTAAACACTAGACTTATGTTATGTTTTGAATATGTAATGTCAATGGCATTTTGGAGTTATTTTACGAGCATGTAGTATGTTTACCATTCGTATGCAATGAGAACCTTTCAGGATCACACCTCGCGCTTCTGCCTTAGAAAGGGGTGTGACAAAATTTGGTGTTTCGGGTAGTGTCCGGTTGTTCGGTTGGTTACCGGTTTGTTAATGTGCTAAATTACGCAGTTTAGTGTGCTTTATGTTCCCTATTATGACAGTTTTGATTCCCGACACTTAGGAAAGCATTCTGGACCATTAAACATAATTCTGCATTATATTTTGTTATTAAAATGCTGATTTTTGCTGAAATATACAGAATTCTGCAGTTTCTGTGAGTTTTAGGCACTTTCCGGCACTTAAACTATCACTTGGAAAACAGTTTTATGATCCCTACTTTCCTACACCTTATACTAGTGTAACTCTTGGTTTCGGGGTCATTCTGTGTCTTAATATCATGTCTGTCTGAGTACTGAACTCCTGTCAGTACTTCTAGTTTGTCAGATAACTATGCTCACTTTGTTTCGTGCACTAATTGAATCATGTTGTGTTGCATGCAATAATGATAAGAAATCATGCAACATGTAATGCACTTGTATGTATATGACAGTAATCAGAAAATCATTCATGTCATTAATCCAAATCAGGCACAGTTATTAAAGCATAAATTACTGTTTAACATTGTACATATACACTGAAAATTGACAGTTGTCACATTGTAGTAGCTCTGTTGAATCCTCTGCTACTGAGTTAGCTGCTTCAGAAAACTCACAGCTGGATTCACTAGACTCAACTGATTCGAATTTCTCAGAATCATACTTGGAGTTAGATGGTGCAGCTAGCTCAGTTGGTTCATTCGCCAAGTCTTCATTTTTCTCAAAAATCAATGTCTTTGTTTGCTTATAGACATCATCTAATTTAACAAAGACAGGTGCAGACGTTGGTTCGTTTGTCTTCGTTTTTTTCTTTTTGGGTTTTGAGATTTTAACTTTTGTGGGTTTTACCGGCTTAACCTTGACATCACTGGGTTTTCCATACTCCATGTCAGGCAAATTGGCTATATCCTCATCAGTAATAGGAATAAAGGTGTAATTGTGATTGTATGGTGGAGGTATGCATACGAATCCCAATCCCTTATTCCTCACTTCCTTTTTACTGTATTTTAACTGTTGGTTAATCATTTTTTCAACTTCCTCACTTGACACATCAAACTTTTTAAAGTTAAACTCTGTGTTTTTAAAGGTTGATTTTAGGTTATCAAGTTCAACAATTTTTTTTTCTGGTAGTTCCTTAAAGTGGAGATGCCTACATTGCTCCCAACTCAGATCATTTTTCAACTTTCGGATATCACGCTTTTACGCCTCCATCATATCCTTATATCCGTTAATTTTCTTTTTAATCTGATATTCATCAGATTTGGATATTTGAAGTTGCATAACGAGCGAGTCAGCCTGCTCTTTGAAATCACTAAGTTTTTCCCTACATGTACTAGTACACCATATATTATCTACACATACCTTAGTATGAGTATGAGTGATTTCATAAATTGGAAAACCTGCACGACAATTTGATCCTGAATCAGCAGGAGTAGACGAGCAAACTTCAGAAGGTAAAGGAGCAGCAGGAACAACAAGAGCAGGAGTGGATGAGCAAATTGTAGCAGACGTGTTACATTGAGCCTTCTGCTTGTCAGTCGTATCATGTGATTTGATGAGTGAGATCAGCTCATCCGGCTTCATTCTGTAATTGTAGCAGTCGGTTGTTAACACTATCTGATTAACATTTCTAAACCAACTACAGTTCGCCTGATCTGGAATTCTTTGTGTAGCATCCAGAAGCTTCTTGTTGCTCCAATACGTAGACACCTCAATCTCTATCATCTTCATTTCTGAGAGCAGTTCAGTAAACCAGCCAATCAACACTCCTACATATTCACCAGCTGAGTATCTGAATCCTTGAAATTTTTGCTCAATGTAACACCTCGTAAAATCGTGTCCAATAATGTATTGACACGTATCCCTAATCCTAATTATGTCAAAAGTTGGTTAAGAGGGATTATTTTCGTCAAAAACGAAAACTATGTTTATGGAAAGACTAAAAGTGTCAACATGCTGAAACTAAGACTCTGAGTGACTGTATACGGTTTTCGTATTCTCATATGAGCCACTTGTTGGACGTGAGGAGCCGTTTGCATAATTGTTCGAAAGTTGCGTAATCGTTTGAAAGTTTGCGTGACGAAGGGTTAAAAGCGTCAACATGTTAATTCTTACCTCTGAGTGACCTTTTAACGAACCGAGAGTTTTATGATGCTTGTTCATACTCTTGGGTGTGCCTAATATTGGTCAATAAGGGCTTTTGTGATAATCATAACAAAATATGCATTATTCGAGCTCAAGGACTAATTACGACAAACTACGAAAGTCTGCCGATTCTCGTAGTGCCATAAACTCCGGAACAAGGTCATAAGCTAGATATACCCTAAATACCCTTAACGTAGCTTAGAAATAAGTTTTGGAGGGTTCGATGTGTGAAAATATGCTTATTTGATCACAGGGACTAAAAGCTTCAAAACTGCGAAAGTATGCATATTCGCGCATATTCTGCGTTCTGACCATATCCGTACACCCCAAAAAAATTTTAATCATTAAAATATTATATTTTAGTGATGGAAATGCAAAAATACCATTCGTTGCCTAATTTGGATTGTTTTCGCGTCCGTTCGAACGTTCGTCGTAATAAAGTGAAAAACGCGACCATACGACCGAACGAACTGACATCCATAACATTTTGAGCATAATTCAAGTTAAATATACTTTAACTTTCTTTGAAGCTTAAAAATGGGGTTAACGGGTGTTAGAAGTGCCAAAACTCAACAATACATGTTCAGGGGCCAAAAGTGTCAACAGTTGAAACCTAGTGTATACTGACCATGTCTTTATGGACCTTATACAAGGGACCATACGGTCCGTATGGAGTACTGGCAGATCGAATTTTGGCTTGTTCCCCACTCCAAGCAAGTTAAAACCTTCAAACGAATCTAGGGGCTTGTTTTCCTGTATTGTACACCTGTTAAGACACTTGTAATCATATTGTGAACCCTCTTAACACATGTGATCATCCTATGAATCCTCCTCAACTATAAAAGGGCCTTGAAACTTCATTTCCAAAGTGCACCTTTCATTCATTCATCCTCTATCTCTCAACATGGGAGTTCTTGAGCATATTGGGAGCACCCTTTGAGTTCTCTTCAGTCCCTAGGACCACTTGTGAGTGATCCTTTCGTGGCTTAGTTGTTTTATAGGCTTTTTAAGCCGAAAAGTCAAATATTACGATAAACGCTTTGACTTTTAGTTAGACCTTAAACGGTCAAGCCATTGTTAGCAACGAACATGGCTATGTGATCGTAATTAGGTAGGTGTTAATCCCTCAAAAGGGCACCTCCTAAGAATCACGTTTGCTTGGTCAATTGACGAGTCAACGTATTGACATTTTAAAAGGTCAACGGGCCAGATTTTAAAATAATTGCGATCTGAGTTTAAGAGTGTTCTAAAATATGTTTAATCACTTAAACAACTTGGTAAAAATTATTAGAACATGTGTAAACATGTTCGGCTCGTCAATTCCAGTTTTAGGGTCGGTTCGCAACCGAAAGTCGCGTAGTTTGACTTCTACGTTGACTTTTGGTTATAAACCGAATTAGGATAGTATGCTACTGATTTAAAGTTCCGATATGATCATAATATAATGTAATATAACCCTATGAGGTTATATTACACGATCGGATTAGTAATCTGAGTTTTATGCAAGTTTCCGTAATTACGCCATACTTTGACCTTTATGCCCTTTATTAGCAAAAATAAGGTTTTAGACACAAATAAGCTTGCAAATGATTTAAGTACTGATATGTTAACATGTTTAACATATTTTTATGTTACAAATCTGATCATAAACTGAGTTTGCATATAATATCGTAAATTATGCTTTAAATTGACCAAAATGCCCTTTATGCGCATAGATCGGTTTTAAGCATAATTTTTCACACCAAACTCATTACCTACTAATGTAATGTCATAATTAGGATAATTTGGGATGTCTATTCAGTTTAAAAACTGAGTTTACGCAAACGTTCTTGAATTATGTCCTTAAATGACGATAATGCCCTTTTTGCACCTAAAATGGTTTTAAAGCATAATTTTCATACAAAACCTTTTGACCACTAATATGTTATATTAATTTACATGTTGCTATCATATAAACCTGGTCATAATATTGTTTTTCCTTAAACATCGCATATATCGTCATTTAACGATTTTAACGCCGTTTCGACGCGTAGTATGGTTTCAAACCATAATTACCAACCAAGACTTGTTACCTACTGATTTTATAAATCATTTTAAATATTTTTACAGTGGGTACATGATGTAAACTCAGATTCCCAAATTAGCTTTCGAAACTATGTGTGAAATGACCAAAATGCCCCTAAGGTGCATAGTTTGGTCTTAAACTATAAAACACACATATGTTTGATATCCTATTGATATTATATCATAAATAAAGTGTTTTCACAGAATTTTTATGGTCGTAACATCAGATTATACACAAGTCTCTTTTATACGTCACTAAATGACCAAAACGCCCTTATGAGGCATAATTTGATTTTAAAACTTTAATGGGCATACAAGTTGATATCCTACTGATATTATAACTTGTTTAAAGTGTATTGGCATACGGAACTTGTTCATGACTCATCCGGTTACCCGTCATCGCTTATACGCGTACGGTTTGACTTACATAACTAGTTTACATAAGTTTACCAAAAAATGGTTTAACCTTATCGTTTTGATCTCAAAATCCAGAATGTACATTGTTTACCTATATTATACAAGTCCTAGTACTTGTTGGGTTTAAACCACATTCTATTTTGTATGCGCTTAATCTAGCGAACATATTCTTAAGTATCGGGTCATATCTAAAGGAACTACCTTTGGCACGTATACATTCTAATAGATAATAAATCTGTTCATTCCAGACTATAGTACCCCCCAGATAAGCGGATTTGGGTCAGTTATATTTAGACTTGCAGCTTTTGCCAAATATAGTCTTATTGATTGGAAGCTAGCAAAAAGGTAAATACTCTTGACTTATTTTAGTGTAAACTTGGGATGACAAATATGCCTCTTGGGGTGGTTATTACATAAGTAAATCGCCTATGATTGCGCAAAAGTGTAAGAATACGGTTTAATCCGTTTACTTGATAATTGATATAATTGGGGGTTAATGATACCATGTTCGGACAACCCAATGGGTTAATCAAGTATATAATCTCATAACAAGAATAATCCCAAGATATATTTAAAGGATCACCTATGGGTTTTCCATATGTATAAAACTCTTTTCGAAAAACTACTTTTCCAAAGAGTTAGTTAATTGTATTTACCAGCTTTGGCTGACGTATTTTCAAAAGATTGAACAGCAGGTACCGAGCCTTATTATAGGCTGGGAATACGGGTCGGCTAGAATGAAGGCTAAGGAATTTGCACTCCTGATGCTTAAGGCCTATGATGTCTAAAGCTATGTTTATTTAGATCCTACCTGTGGGCTTGTATCAACGCTTGTAATACACTTATACATTCAAGCTTTATTTTAATCCAATACTTCCACTGCATATTATTATATTGTGATAACTGTTATCCAACCGTCACGATTGTACCCTTTCGGGCCTACCGGAAATCCGGGTGTGACACTCAAGCACTTCTTTCTGAGAAGACATTTCTAAGATGTGATCCCCTGGAAATGTGAACCCCCGGAAATTTACATTTTACTGAACCAGACTGATAAAACCGTGGCCACACACTAGTACACTGGACTCGCACACTCAACTGATTGGGACGAATAGAAGGCCGCACACTAGTATTAGAACCACCCACTTCCTTGCTGGACCACACACTTAATCAGTCCACAATCCAATTAACAGACCGCACACTGCCTAATCAAACCGTATACTAGTCCACACACTTGCTCAAATCGTACAACACAAGTCGCACACTCGAAAACCTGTCAAAAATCTTTTTACCAAACAATAACAACCCCCCTTTTTATAGAATAATTATATAACTATTAATATTTTATATAATAACCCTTTTTTAATAAAATTTATATGATTTATATTAAAAACCTAATTATTATTATTATTATTATTAATGAAGTAATGATTACCTAATGATTACCTAATTATTATTAATTAAGAAAACTTGAATAAAATGTCCTGTGTCAGATCTTCTTCTTCGTTTTAAAAAAACATACCCAAACCCTATTTTAAAAACTCGGCCGCCAAGGTGATGAACGAAGGTGAAGATCGACGGTGAGGGAGGCCAGAGTTGATGAACGGAGATGGGATGTTGACGATGGTGCACGAAGATAGTGAAAGTGTCACACCCCTTTCTGCGGCGGAAGCACGAGGTGTGATCATGAAAGGTTCTCATTGCATACGAAGAGTAAACATACTACATGCTCAAAAAAATCTTCAAATATTACATTACTGAAAAACATATGTCAAGTGTTTACAACACGAGATAACATATTGTCTTAAAAGTCACAACTTTATTTAAAGATAGACAAAGCGACATCCACGAGCATGAGTAAGACCACACGCACATCCATCCTAGTTACCTGAAATACATGTGAGTTTTGGAAAAACGTCAACATAAAGTTGGTGTGAATTCATGCAGTGATTGTTTTGAATGTTTTAAATACTTGAATGGAAACATAGTAGGTAACTTGTAGAATGTGTGAATGTTTGAATGTAACTTGTAAAACGCGTCTATAACTGAGTACTATGAATGTTTGAATGTATTGATAACACATATCTGTAATCTCCTTATTATGAATGTTTGACTGTGTGAGATCGCTAGTGGTTTGCAAGGCCACTAACATATGTCACGACATAGGAAGCCACCAAACCTAGGCATTTTTGTCGACTTTGACTGAGACACAGAAGCACTCATTGGTAGAAGTAGGCCAAGAGTGGGGTTGCCTGAAACCCATTAGATCTAACCTTTTGTTCCGCGGTCTGAATGTATACGTTGATTAATGGTGCTTATGGTACCCTATTCGGGACATGATCTTGAATGTTTCACTTGAATGTTTCACATGAATGTTTTTCCTTTGAATGTTTTTGTACTCATCATACCATATGTAAACAATGTAACATTTGTAACATGTATTTCACCCCCGAAGTTATAAAACTAAAAACAGTTAAAGAAAAGGGGGAGCATGAACTCACAACTTTGCGTTCCTGTGCGTCGTAAACTTCACCGGATTTGCTTACTTAACGTCGTAACCTATACGCATTTTCTTAATGTTAGTCACTAGACTTGTATCGCACAAGTACAGTCACTCTCTTTTGTATTTGTATTGTTGTGTTAAAAATATTTCATATTTTTAACTACGTATCTTACTTATATTATTTCCTCTAAAATAAATATAAGTCTTTTGTGTTTTGCACTTCGCACCCGAATTATGTATCTTGTATTTAGTATGTGTATTTTTATGTTTATACTCCTCTCGAGTATTTAGTGTATTTTTAAGTCTTAATACGCTAGCACGTATAACACATACTATATACACTTAGCACAAAAGTTGGTGATAAAAATATATATATTTTTCCTCAAAAATATATACATACTTAATATCCATTTTTATTTTTGAAGAAGTCCTCATTTCTTGTCACCAAAGATTAGGGAAACCTTGGTAATACTTTTAAACACATTTTTAGGGAATAAGTTTCTCAAAAACTTATATTTTTCTAAGTGTCAAAATTTTGACAGAGTTTCCCCTAAAAATGGTGGTTTCCCATGTTTTCAAAACATGTGTTTATTTTCTTTTAAATCGTCAACAATCTCCTCATTCAACAATAAACAATATGCAACTAGTTAAAATAGATATAATCGCAGAAATGCATGAACTTGTGGTTTTTCCAAAATAGGTAGTATCCTTCCATTATTTTTAGTGGATCTTTGTATAGATCAACTTTGTTTCTTGAAAGTCTCGCTTTTAAAGAAGTTGCATCTTTACAACTTCCGGTAAACATTTACAAAAATAGTTATTTTGTCGAAACTTTATGTTACACAAGTGTTTACATACTCGTGTGTTTGCTAAAATCATTCTTTTTCATGTAAGACTCGGCTTTAGAAAATATGATTTCTTGGACACTTGGTCCTTTGAAAGTACCGCTTGTAGATCCGTAGATCTACTAGTTTTGAACACCATTTCACAAACAAAATCGCTTTTACACAAGTTCATGATTCGCGTGTGGTAGAGTTTCATCCTTTAACCCTTGTTACTTCCAAAACAACCCTATGTCATGATCCATGATCATGATCAACTCGGGTTAAATGATGATCCGAGCTACCACAACATAGATTGGGTCCAAATAATCACACAAATCAAATACTACATGATTTACACAACATATGAGCTATTAACCAACATTTTAGTGTTTTAAGTAGACTTTTGTGCTTCAACTTGCATGTTCATAAATTTTAACCGTCATATATCGTTTTAACCACTTTAGAATAGTTCAAGAAGGTGATTTAAGCAACATACCACTAGCTCGAGGCTAGGGAAGAATCTAAGCGCAAATAGGGTGGATAAAAGCAAAGTAGAGAGGTCCTTCGCCTTCCGTTTGCTCCAAGGTTCCTTATATGCGACCCTTAACACTTGTATGAACTTGAAATGGCAAGATCAAAGCTTGACAATGGTTGTGTGTTCAAGGGGTGTTTGGCCGTAGCTTCTTAGAGAGAGAGGGAGAGTTTGTGTGTGTTGAGTTTGTGATGAAAGTGTTGGTGTGTTAATGTTATAACTTATAGATAATTTTCAAGTTAATTGTCCAAGGGATTTTATGTCTACTTGATATTAGACACAAGTGATTAATTAATCAATTGAAGGACAAAGTATGTCCCCCTTTTGGGGACGGTTGGTTAAGGGGGGGGGGGTCTTGGTTCAAATCCAACTAAATAGTTAGACACTAGTTAGGTTAATCTAGGTTAGTTAAGTGATTAACCCGGTTACTAGTGTGTTGTGCTTTATGACGGGTGTTAGGGTATTCAGGGACCCTAACTGGCTCAGAAAAAGATAAACAATGTTATTAACAATATTTTCATGTTCCGGGTATAGTCCGGTTGTTCGGTTGCATACCGATTCGTTAAAGTGTTAAATTACACTTTTTAGTGTCGTTTAAGTACCTTTCTTGTACTCTTTCAATTCCCAACACTTAGGGAAATATTCTGGATAATAAAACGACATTTCTGCATAATATTTATGTGTCTAAATGCTGAATTATTGCTGAATTATATAAGTTCTGCACTTAAAGTGCGTTTCGGGTGCTTTTTAGTGCTTAATTTTGCTTTCGCCTTGCATATATATTAAACCCTTGTATGTACTCTTGGGTTTTAATGCATTCTTGTTGTCGGACCTACACCTAGGCTCCAATTTTATTGTCTGACTGCTTTCTGCAGTTCTGTTGACACAGTGTGTCTTACCGGTGAGTTTACTAGTATTTTTGACGCAACGCTCTCGTTTATGCATAAAACAATATTTTGTAGTATACAACGTGCATGAATTCACTTGTTTAGTATGAAATCAGATATTGCTGACAATTAAGCACATAATTGCAGTCATTAAGCAATAATTAATGTGTACGGAAATTACCGGTTTGGGCCAGTTGTCACAGTCTCCCCCCGTTAAAAGAATTTCGTCCCGAAATTCAGGTTGAACTCACTCTCGCAGGAGTCTTCTTGAATAGGTGGGGATACTTTTTCTTGAACTGGTCTTCACGTTCCCATGTGTACTCGGGTCCGTGCTTAGAGCTCCAACGTACTTTGACAAGCTTCACACTGCTCCTCCTGGTCTTGTTGACTTTCCAGTCAGTAACCTCAACGGGTTGCTCTGTAAATCGGAGGGCTTCATCAATATGCACTTCATCCATCGGGATGATCATGTTTTCTTGTGTTGGACTCTTCTTCAGGTTGGATACATGAAACGTATCATGTACTCCATTAAGTTCTTCCGGTAACTCCAACTTGTATGCCACGGTACCAATTCTCTTCAAAATTCTGAATGGTCCGATGTATCGTGGATTCAGCTTTCCACGCTTTCCAAATCTGACTACGCCCTTCCAAGGTGAGACTTTTAACAACACTTTGTCTCCCACCTTGAATTCTACCGATTTTCTATTCGGATCAGCGTAGCTCTTTTGTCGCTCTCGAGCCGCCTTAATGCGCTCTCGGATCTGCGCAATCTTGTCGGTTGTCTCTTGTACTAGTTCAGGACCAACCATACGCTTATCTCCGGCATCTGCCCAACATAAGGGCGATCGGCATTTGCGGCCATACAGGGCTTCGAACGGTGCGGCCTTTATGCTCGTATGATAGCTGTTATTGTAGGAAAACTCAACTAAAGGTAGATGAGTATCCCAGCTGCCGCCTAGGTCCATGACGCATGCGCGAAGCATATCTTCTAACGTTTGTATAGTCCGTTCGCTCTGGCCGTCTGTTTGCGGATGGAATACCGTGCTTAGATCTAACTGAGATCCAAAGGCTTCCTGAAATGATTGCCAGATTCTTGAGACAAAGCGTCCATCTCTGTCTGAAATGATTGAGATTGGCACTCCATGTCGTGCCACAATTTCTCTTAAGTATATTTCAGCAAGCTTTCCAGTGCTATCTTTTTCTCGGATCGGTAGGAAGTGCGCAGACTTCGTTAATCGATCAACTATTACCCATATCATATCGTGCCCTCTCGGGGTCCTGGGTAATTTCGTTATGAAGTCCATCGAGATTTGTTCCCACTTCCACACGGGAATCTCTGGTTGTTGTAGTAGGCCGGACGGTTTCTGATATTCTGCCTTAACCTTAGCACAGGTTAGGCATTTTCCAACATAGACAACAACGTCGCTCTTGAGTCTCGGCCACCAATAATATTCTTTCAAGTCTTGATACATTTTGTCCGACCCTGGATGGATCGAATATCTCGATTTGTGGGCTTCATTAAGGATGACTTCTCGTAGGCCACCATAGAGTGGAACCCAAATACGCTTCTTGAAGTATAAGGCTCCCTCTTCATTTGGCACCATGTATTTCAGCATACCCCGTAGGTATTCAGCTTTACGGTTTTCTCCTTTAAGAGCTTCCTGTTGTGCATCACGAATGCGTGCAGTGAGGTTCGTTCGAATGGTCATTTCTAACGCTCGAACCCTTAGGGTCTTAACCCTTTCTTTTCGGCTCAACGCGTCCGCTACAACGTTCGCCTTTCCAGGGTGGTACTTAATCTCACAGTCATAATCATTCAGCAGCGCGACCCAACGTCGCTGGCGCATATTCAATTCCTTCTGATCAAATATGTGTTGTAAGCTTTTGTGATCTGTGAAGATTGTACATCGAGTACCATATAAGTAATGTCGCCAAATCTTCAAGGCGAATACCACTGCACCCAGCTCCAGGTCGTGAGTGGTATAATTTCTCTCGTGAACCTTCAGTTGTCTTGAAGCATAAGCGATGACTTTTTGGCGTTGCATGAGCACGCAACCCAAACCTTGTCGTGAAGCGTCACAGTATACCACGAAGTCTTCAGTGCCTTCGGGTAATGATAGTATTGGTGCATCGCAGATCTTGTTCTTAAGTAGCTGAAAGGCTTCTTCCTGCTTGTGACCCCAGTCGTATTTCTTGTCTTTCTGTGTAAGGGTCGTTAGCGGTTGAGCTATCTTCGAGAAATTCTCAATGAATCGCCGATAGTAGCCCGCTAAGCCCAAAAATTGACGAACTTCGGTTGGGGTCTTGGGAGCTTCCCAATTCTTTATCGCTTCTATCTTGGACGGGTCTACATGAATGCCCTTCTCATTCACCACGTGACCAAGAAATTGTACTTCGCGAATCCAGAATTCGCACTTCGAGAACTTTGCATACAGTTTCTCTGTCTTCAGTAGTTCCAAGATGGTCCTGAGATGTTGCTCGTGCTCTTCTTTCGTTCGCGAGTAAATCAGGATATCATCGATAAATACAATCATGAATTTATCGAGGTATGGTTTGCATACGCGGTTCATTAGATCCATAAAGACCGCTGGTGCATTCGTCAGCCCAAACGGCATCACAAGAAATTCGTAGTGCCCATATCGCGTTCTGAATGCAGTCTTTGGTACGCTTTCCTCTTGGATTCTCAGCTGATGATATCCAGATCGAAGGTCGATCTTGGAATAGTAGCTTGATCCTTGCAGTTGATCAAATAAGTCATCAATCCTCGGTAGTGGATACCGATTCTTGATTGTGAGCTTGTTCAGTTCCCTGTAATCGATACACATCCGCAGTGTTCCATCCTTCTTCTTTACGAATAATACTGGAGCTCCCCAGGGTGAGAAGCTTGGCCTTATGAATCCTTTATCCAACAACTCCTAGAGTTGTGTGGATAATTCTTGCATTTCGGATGGTGCAAGTCGATATGGAGCCTTGGCTACAGGAGCGGCTCCTGGAACCAAGTCTATGTGGAATTCGACTTGTAGTTGCGGAGGTAGTCCTGGCAGATCTTCAGGGAACACATCAGGAAATTCCTTCACCACAGGAATGTCTTCGAGTTTTGGCTCCACAGCCTTCTTGTCTATGACGTGTGCTAGGAAAGCGACACATCCTTTCCTTAAGCACTTCCGTGCCTTTATGCAATTGATGATTCGTAGAGGCGCGTTTCGTCTTTCTCCATGTACGATGAGAGTTTCATCATTCGTCAGAGGGGTGCGAATGATTTTCTCATGGCAAATAACTTCAGCTTTGTTCTTGGACAACCAGTCCATCCCGACCACTACATCGAAGCTACCTAATTGAATAGGTAAGAGGTCGATGCTAAATCTTCGTTCACCAAGTTCTAGCGTGCAGCCTCTAACAACTTCGCCCGATTCAACAAGTTTACCATTGGCTAGTTCTATGGAATACGGAATTTCTAATCTACTAGATTCTATTCCAAGTATGCGTTTAAATTCCACAGACATGAAGCTATAATCGGCGCCAGTGTCGAATAATATGGATGCAAAGTGATTGTTAATGAGAAACGTACCGGTGACCACGTTAGGGTCCTCGCGTGCGTCTCTTGCTCCAATCACAAATGCTCGAGCCGGAGCGTTGTTTTTCTTCGGGCAGTCTTTCATGAAATGATCATTGCTTCCACAACTGAAGCATCCTTGGTTCCATCCAGCTCCATTACCATTCCGGTTACCATTGCCATTCCCACCATGGTTTCCATTACCAATACCATTGCGGCCTCCAATACCTTTTCCCCAGCAGTCTTCGGCACGGTGGCCTGGCTTCCCGCAGTTCTCGCATTTTCCAACGCGACAGTTTCCCACATGGTGAAAGTCACAGCGGTTACATTTGGGCAGAGTGCCCCGATATTTCTTAGCCCCAGACTCATTTGCAGCTGCGAAGGCTTTTGCCTCCCTAGGTGGGTTAGTGTCACGCTTCTTGTTGTTCAGACCCTTGTTGTTACGAATTGCTTGATTCAGGTTTGCATGTTTCCTTTTCTTGTCACCGGACGACTCAGCATGCGTCTCGGTGTTTTCTGTTGGGTTCAGTGATAGCTTCTTCATCCGAACACAATCTTCAGTAAGGCTGACAGCCAGAGTTACAGCCTCGGTGATTGTTTGTGGTTTGGCCGACGTCACCATGCCACGAAATTCTGAGGCCAGTCCCCAAATGTAGCGTTCAACGCGCTTGAATTCGGGAGTCACCATGTAGGGAAGCACTCTTGACAGGTCATGGAACCTTCGAGTGTAACCATTGATGTCAGCACCTTCCATAGTCAAGTGCCAGAACTCCGTTTCCAGCCTTTGGAGTTCCGCACGAGAGCAGTGCTTCTCTCTCATTCTTTCCCTCAGTTCCTCCCAAGTTAGGCCATAAGCGGCATCATCACCCAAAGTTTGGGCTTGCAGGTTCCACCAAGTCAGAGCTTCATCGACAAACAACCCAGTAGCAAAGGTGACTTGTTGATCCGCGGTACACTTGCTCATGCGGAAAGTAGCTTCAGTCTTCTCCGTCCAGCGCACAAATGCTACTGCACCTCCTGTGCCATCATAGTTCATCGGCTTGCAGTCGAGGAATTGCTTGAAAGTGCAGCCTTGAGCTGCGTTTCCTCCAGACGAATCTCCATTCCCATTACGCCTAGCGTTGCTTGGTCCTCCACTGTCCTGGGTACGGTTCGCCTCGTAGTGGGCGATAGCAGCGGAGATCCTTTCCTCCAGTAGAGCGTTCAGCTCTTCAGCAGTTCTTGGTAGTGGGGGAGGAGGAGGTTGATCATCATTGCGAGCATTCACAGTTTTCCTGGGTGCCATGTTCTGACAGAACATAACACAACAGGGTTAGACATTTGTTTGGTATCGTCACACTAGACAGTAGTATCATATATATTCACAAGTATATATACCACATAAGTGACATCAAACAATTATTACTCTAGCAGAGTACTTAGTAGGCTTGCACTGAGGGAATCTATACGTGACTAGGCTTGCTGTGATTTCTGTGCACTGAATTCCATAATTATGTATGCATCCATAATTACGTAACTCCTTGCACAGTCCGCACAGTTCGTTTCATCCTCGTACTTCTTCCTTCAGATAGGCCATCGCTTTCAGGTAAGGTCACGTATACTTGTGACATTCTACTTCTAGTACATGCTAATTATCACACATAATTGCAAGTAATTTCTAGTCACTACAGGTGCTACTTCTGTGCACCCTAAGTCTCGTAGTGTCTTTTCTAGACTCTTGTGAACAGTTTTAGGTAGTGGATGTCG
Organism: Helianthus tuberosus; assembly: GCA_030545235.1. Taxonomy (NCBI): domain Eukaryota; kingdom Viridiplantae; phylum Streptophyta; class Magnoliopsida; order Asterales; family Asteraceae; genus Helianthus; species Helianthus tuberosus. Next base: position 155,689,946 of record CM060393.1, read on the forward strand.
CGGGACGTTTTATGCAATGAAAACTCTTTGAAAAATTGTTTTCGTGAAAGGATCCTAGAGATTGTAGACTAGACTCGAGAAGGAATCCTGGTTCACTACAATCGCAGCTCTGATACCAATCTGTCACACCCCTTTCTGCGGCGGAAGCACGAGGTGTGATCATGAAAGGTTCTCATTGCATACGAAGAGTAAACATACTACATGCTCAAAAATATCTTCAAATATTACATTACTGAAAAACATATGTCAAGTGTTTACAACACGAGATAACATATTGTCTTAAAAGTCACAACTTTATTTAAAGATAGACAAAGCGACATCCACGAGCATGAGTAAGACCACGTGCACATCCATCCTAGTTACCTGAAATACATGTGAGTTTTGGAAAAACGTCAACATAAAGTTGGTGTGAATTCATGCAGTGATTGTTTTGAATGTTTTAAATACTTGAATGGAAACCTAGTAGGTAACTTGTAGAATGTGTGAATGTTTGAATGTAACTTGTAAAACGCGTCTATAACTGAGTACTATGAATGTTTGAATGTATTGATAACACATATCTGTAATCTCCTTATTATGAATGTTTGACTGTGTGAGATCGCTAGTGGTTTGCAAGGCCACTAACATATGTCACGACATAGGAAGCCACCAAACCTAGGCATTTTTGCCGACTTTGACTGAGACACAGAAGCACTCATTGGTAGAAGTAGGCCAAGAGTGGGGTTGCCTGAAACCCATTAGATCTAACCTTTTGTTCCGCGGTCTGAATGTATACGTTGATTAATGGTGCTTATGGTACCCTATTCGGGACATGATCTTGAATGTTTCACATGAATGTTTTTCCTTTGAATGTTTTTGTACTCATCATACCATATGTAAACAATGTAACATTTGTAACATGTATTTCACCCCCGAAGTTATAAAACTAAAAACAGTTAAAGAAAAGGGGGAGCATGAACTCACAACTTTGCGTTCCTGTGCGTCGTAAACTTCACCGAATTTGCTTACTTAACATCGTAACCTATACGCGTTTTCTTAATGTTAGTCACTAGACTTGTATCGCACAAGTACAGTCACTCTCTTTTGTATTTGTATTGTTGTGTTAAAAATATTTCATATTTTTAACTACGTATCTTACTTATATTATTTCCTCTAAAATAAATATAAGTCTTTTGTGTTTTGCACTTCGCACCCGAATTATGTATCTTGTATTTAGTATGTGTATTTTTATGTTTATACTCCTCACGAGTATTTAGTGTATTTTTAAGTCTTAATACGCTAGCACGTATAACACATACTATATACACTTAGCACAAAAGTTGGTGATAAAAATATATATATTTTTCCTCAAAAATATATACATACTTAATATCCATTTTTATTTTTGAAGAAGTCCTCATTTCTTGTCACCAAAGATTAGGGAAACCTTGGTAATACTTTTAAACACATTTTTAGGGAATAAGTTTCTCAAAAACTTATATTTTTCTAAGTGTCAAAATTTTGACAGAGTTTCCCCTAAAAATGGTGGTTTCCCATGTTTTCAAAACATGTGTTTATTTTCTTTTAAATCGTCAACAATCTCCTCATTCAACAATAAACAATATGCAACTAGTTAAAATAGATATAATCGCAGAAATGCATGAACTTGTGGTTTTTCCAAAATAGGTAGTATCCTTCCATTATTTTTAGTGGATCTTTGTATAGATCAACTTTGTTTCTTGAAAGTCTCGCTTTTAAAGAAGTTGCATCTTTACAACTTCCGGTAAACATTTACAAAAATAGTTATTTTGTCGAAACTTTATGTTACACAAGTGTTTACATACTCGTGTGTTTGCTAAAATCATTCTTTTTCATGTAAGACTCGGCTTTAGAAAATATGATTTCTTGGACACTTGGTCCTTTGAAAGTACCGCTTGTAGATCCGTAGATCTACTAGTTTTGAACACCATTTCACAAACAAAATCGCTTTTACACAAGTTCATGATTCGCGTGTGGTAGAGTTTCATCCTTTAACCCTTGTTACTTCCAAAACAACCCTATGTCATGATCCATGATCATGATCAACTCGGGTTAAATGATGATCCGAGCTACCACAACATAGATCGGGTCCAAATAATCACACAAATCAAATACTACATGATTTACACAACATATGAGCTATTAACCAACATTTTAGTGTTTTAAGTAGACTTTTGTGCTTCAACTTGCATGTTCATAAATTTTAACCGTCATATATCGTTTTAACCACTTTAGAATAGTTCAAGAAGGTGATTTAAGCAACATACCACTAGCTCGAGGCTAGGGAAGAATCTAAGCGCAAATAGGGTGGATAAAAGCAAAGTAGAGAGGTCCTTCGCCTTCCGTTTGCTCCAAGGTTCCTTATATGCGACCCTTAACACTTGTATGAACTTGAAATGGCAAGATCAAAGCTTGACAATGGTTGTGTGTTCAAGGGGTGTTTGGCCGTAGCTTCTTAGAGAGAGAGGGAGAGTTTGTGTGTGTTGAGTTTGTGATGAAAGTGTTGGTGTGTTAATGTTATAACTTATAGATAATTTTCAAGTTAATTGTCCAAGGGATTTTATGTCTACTTGATATTAGACACAAGTGATTAATTAATCAATTGAAGGACAAAGTATGTCCCCCTTTTGGGGACGGTTGGTTAAGGGGGGGGGGGGTCTTGGTTCAAATCCAACTGAATAGTTAGACACTAGTTAGGTTAATCTAGGTTAGTTAAGTGATTAACCCGGTTACTAGTGTGTTGTGCTTTATGACGGGTGTTAGGGTATTCAGGGACCCTAACTGGCTCAGAAAAAGATAAACAATGTTATTAACAATATTTTCATGTTTCGGGTATAGTCCGGTTGTTCGGTTGCATACCGATTCGTTAAAGTGTTAAATTACACTTTTTAGTGTCGTTTAAGTACCTTTCTTGTACTCTTTCAATTCCCAACACTTAGGGAAATATTCTGGATAATAAAACGACATTTCTGCATAATATTTATGTGTCTAAATGCTGAATTATAGCTGAATTATATAAGTTCTGCACTTAAAGTGCGTTTCGGGTGCTTTTTAGTGCTTAATTTTGCTTTCGCCTTGCATATATATTAAACCCTTGTATGTACTCTTGGGTTTTAATGCATTCTTGTTGTCGGACCTACACCTAGGCTCCAATTTTATTGTCTGACTGCTTTCTGCAGTTCTGTTGACACAGTGTGTCTTCCCGGTGAGTTTACTAGTATTTTTGACGCAACGCTCTCGTTTATGCATAAAGCAATATTTTGTAGTATACAACGTGCATGAATTCACTTGTTTAGTATGAAATCAGATATTGCTGACAATTAAGCACATAATTGCAGTCATTAAGCAATAATTAATGTGTACGGAAATTACCGGTTTGGGCCAGTTGTCACAGAAAGTTATCGAAGATGATGGATGGTGAGATGATGACAATTGACAGTCGCCGGAGGTGAAGTGCAGAGACGAAAACCGAAGACGGAGATTAATTGTGACATATGTGCTTGTGAATCATTGTATAACTCTGAACAATTCAAATATCAATAAAATAATGTGATTTGATCCCAATATTTGTTTATTTATGTTTGACATTTTGCACGTTTTGATTTTTGTTCAATTTTAAACTCTAAATCATTTTCTAGAAAGTTATACGCAAACTGATGCGTAAACGTAATCAGTTTAACGCAACATACACTCTGGAACATCAACATATGCTTAACATACCTTAAATAACCTTTACATAGCTTAGAAATAAGTTTTAAGGGTTTAGTATGGCAAAAACAAGTTTATTCACTCATAGGGACTATTTGCGTCAAACTGCGAAAGTCTGCCGATTCGTATAGTAACGTACACTCTGGAACATGATCATAAGCTAAACATACCATAAATATCCTTTAAATATCTTAGAAATAAGCTTTGAGGGGTTCGGTATGCGAAAATAAACTTATTTGATCAACAGGGACTAAAAGCGTCAAAAACTGCATAAGTTTGCATTTACACGCATATCTTACGTTCTGAATATATCCGGACATCCAAAATTTTAGTAATCATTAAAATATTTTATTTTTGTGATTGGAATGATAAAATTCCATTCGTCGCGTAATTTGGATCGTTTTTCGCGTCCGTTCGTGTTTCGTCGTAATTAACCGAATAATTCGACCGCACGACCAAACGAACCGACATCTGAGATGTTTTCAAGCATATTTCATGTTCCCTATGCTTTAACTTCATTGTAGAGCCTTAAAATGAGGTTAACGGGGCTTAAACATGTCAAAAACCAAGTCTTATGCTTGCAGGGACCAATTCTGCCATTTCCTGAAACTTCCTCGCGGGCCGCGTAAGCTTAGGCTGTATCTTATGCACGGCGTGACAGACTGAACTGGCAGAAACATTGAATCTGGCTTAACAGCCTGTTCCCATTGATTTTTACCATGGTTTTAGCATACTTTGGGCTTGTTTAAGGGCTCCCCTACTATTTAAAACTATGGGCAACAAGTGTAAGGCCAAGATTAAGTCTCAAAACACATGGAATGATCTTGTTGATTCATGAAATCTATAAATACCCACCTCATTTTCATTTCCAACTTGCTCATTCTTCTCTTCTTTCACTTTGGATCTGATTGGAGCTATCCCTTCTTGGTTGAAGGCTCAATTCTTCAGTTTTCTTTGTTCTTGATCCAAGCTTGGACCCTTTGTAAGTCTCCTTCATGCTTGGTTATGCATTTCAAGCATGAAAGTCAAACAATGTTTGACTTTCTGCTTTGACCATGATTTGGTCAAGTCAAAGTTAATTTGAAATTTGAAACGTGAGGGTAATCACGATGGTTATAGTCCCTTGTGACTATACCTACTGATTACCACGTTTATTAGGCGTAGTGACGAGTCATGGTTTCGGTCAAAATGCCGATATTGCGCATTTTGCGATAAAACTATTTTTGGGTATCAAAACACTTTGTTTTGATATCAAACTTGTTTTCTAACTTAGTTAAACATGTTTTAACATGTTTAACTCGTCACTCTTAGTTTAGTGCTTGATTAGGGTCGTAAGTCAAGCGGTCTAAACAACCGCTTAGACTTTCGAACCCGACCCGTTTGGTCGATCATTAGGATCCGACCAAACATATTTTGTGACCATAGTTGCATAGGGAATAACCTTCTGAGGTTATACCTAATGGTTACTTAGTTGACTTAGTCGACTTAGTCGTATGATAGGTAGTTTATATGCCTTAGGAAAATGACCAAAATGCCTTTTTTGCGCATAATTACATTTTAAGCATATGTAACGTAAATTTTGCCACATAAACTGATTATTAAACATGTTAGGGCATATAATACTTGTCATAGGACTAGTTAGGTTACTCGTTTGCGCTTTTGCGCAAATGACACGTTAAAGTAGCGTAAGCTACCTAAACGGGTCATAACGGGTCATAAGCACTTAGGTTAGGTTCCGATTTAGAATGTAGGCTTTGTTAAACCATATCATATGAGTTCCAATACTCATTTGGTTTACGAGACCTCATTCTATCCGCTCTTCCGATTTAGGTCCGGTTTATTAACATAGTTACCTATATTAGGTGCCGTTTGATTCCGTGATCCTTCGAGCATTACTTGGTTATTATTTCAAGACTATTAAGCAATATCAAGTGAGTAAATAGTCCCCTCTTTTACCGGTTTCAAATATTTTGGGGTGAAACACATGTGCCTACTTGTTACTTTCATGCTTTTCATGCTTTCATGACATATACTTGCTATGTTCATTTAGTACACGTATAGTACATGATTTCACTTATGCTTTGCTATGTATGTTTACTTAGCATGCTAGCACATTGATTTCATAAACATTTTGCTATGTATGTTTACTTAGCATGCTAGCACATTGATTTACATTACATTTTTGCTATGTATGTTTACTTAGCATGCTAGCACATTGATTTCCTAAACATTCCTGCTTTGTATGTCTACTTAGCATACTTAATACATAGTTTTCACATAACATGCTCACATTTGGTATGACATTTGGTATGTTTAACGGGACTAAAATACGTTCATTAACATTGATCACGCTGCTCAGTAGTATGTAGTGGTACCATATGGCTTGACAAATCCCGTTCCCGGCTTCCTAGGTTTGTTTGGAAGTAGGGAATGGCAGAATCCGAAAACATTTTGATAAACCTTTAACTTGTTAAGGGTTTATCCGACAGTCTCAAGACTTGAATGTATGCGATAAACATTACTACATAGATGTTTGTATCAATAAAGCATTTGTTTTTGCAAAACATAACGTTTGATTTAAACTTAGATTTATTCAAATACTTTGTTTTGTACATTTTACATATGGGGTTGAGTAAATACTTTTTATTCACCATACATGACATTTGGTTTCACATGACATTTGATTATACATTGACATTTTACATATGGGGTTGAGTAAATACTTTTTATTCACCATACAAGACATTGTTGTTACTTGACATTTTCTTTACAAGACATGATTCACACATGACATTGAAACATTAAACATTGTTTTACATGAACATTTGACATTAGTTTAAACAAGGCATTTTTGGTGGTTTATTTTGTAAGTGATTTAAGTAACGAGGCGTGTGTAATATGATTAGCATGGTGGATACGCCGCTGGTACGTCCTATATATAAGTGCTTTTATGATATTACATACCGTAGCGTTATTTAGATCATTTCGACAAAGACATGATACATTTTACACAAACGACACATTATCACAATACATTGGTTTACAATCGACATATTTTATACAAACTCATTTTTACTTGGTTATTCACTTAACCATGCACCTTTCTTTTATATCATCTGATTTCCTTATCGATTTTCGTATGATTTATAAAGGAAAACATTTTTATAAGGTTCATGACTACTTTTTGTTAAACACTTATTTTTACTACAAGTCATGAATCCTTCATCAACAAAACCTATGTATCACACAGGCATTTTTATGCCGACGTACCTATTTTCACATGTGTTTCAGGAGCTAATGCATAGGATTGATCGTGACACACTTAGGCGAACTCGGGCCTTAGTGACATAAAAGAAGCAAGAATAGTTTAACATATGTTATGTTTTCTCTGTTTTCCAAGACAATGTAATCAAAGTTAATAAATAAAACTAAACTTTAAATGCCATGGTTGTGAAACAATAATTCTGTCGCTCCACTCCCCAACATTTCCGCCGCGGGTTGTTGTTTTATGCGGTCGGGGTGTGACATTAATGACGATGGCCGGAGTGACGAAGATGACGATGAACCTGCAACTGTGATGTAGGGTGGAACACGATGGTGATCGATGGTGTTCGGAGTCGAACAACGGTGTTCGGTGGACGACAGAGTGAGCGGAGGTGACAAAGGACGGTGGTGATGTGCGGTTTAGTGTGAGGGTTTAGTGTGCGGGCAGAGTGTGCGGGGTGGTGGTTTGGTGTGCGGGTTCAGTGTACGGGCAGAGTGTGCGAGATGGTGGTTTGGTGTGCGAGTTCAGTATGCTGGATGTGGTGTGCGGGGTTGGTGTGCGATGATGGTGTACGGTGATGGTGTGCGGTAATGGCGATGAAGACTGTTTATCGATGAAGATGGTGCTTCACGCTTACGACGATGTGAACTGAGGTGAACGATGAACGGTGGGGACGATAATGATGAGGTTTGACGAATTATGATGGAGAGTGATGATGAAGCTGACATAGGTGGTTAGTGACGATCGGTGAACAATGATAATGGTGTAGGTTGTTCAGAGTCACGGTGAACGGCGATGGTTTAACGGAGAGGGAGTTGAAATAAAGATGGAAAAATGTTGAATTTTGCAGGTTGTTTTGGTTAGGAGGTGATGTATGGTAGGTTAAATCTGCTAAGCAAGCTTTTGTCGAAAACTTGTGAGGGTGTTATTTTATGATGGCAACGTGAAAAATTTGAATGGAGAAGATGAAGATGTCAACAAGAAGCGAACCAATGTAAACTCAAAAACTTGCAAACTGGATCAGCTCAAGAACACGTGATCTCGAAAAACTCTCTTCGACTCGAAAAGACTTGTGGAACTCGAAACCTTTATCTAGAGAATTGATAGAAAGTTGAACGCTATTTTGATTTTTTCTATTTTTAAATTTGGAAACAAATATTTTTCAAAAAACTTGTCAACCGGATTTTCGAAAATTTTCGGATTTTTTTAAAATCCTTTTCAAACTTATCAAAATTAAAAACACTTCAAATTATAACAACTTTTAAAGGATTAAAAACCACCAAAATATAATAAATTTTTAAGAAAACCCGACGAATACGATGAAGAATGCGAAGAACACGATGAATTTTTTTGATGATTTTCAACAAAAATAAAAAATTCTTGGATGTTTGATATCAAACCGAGCCTAGAAATAGGTCCTAAAGGCTCTGATACCAATTGTAAGTCCCAAAAACAGATATAACACTGATATCAAACAATCACCAAGGATGGGCGGAATCCAAACTTGGTGAGATTCAAGAAAAACGAAAATAAACAAGAACGATTTGTGTCGATTGAATATCAAAGTGCACACAGTTTCTAAAGAACCGTCTGGTACATAGAATGCAAAAATGACTATGAAAAACAAAATGTGAACAACAGCCCTAAAATGACCTAGGTCACCATATTTATAGTTACATAGGGTGACCTAATTACAAACTAGGCCAAGCCCACATGCACACTCTAAAACTAAACAAGCCCAAATCATTAATTAGCCCACATTGTTTATTCCAATACTATCTAACCCACTATAAAACTAAGCCCAATAGCTTATAATTGTGTGGTTGATAAAGATAAGCGTAAACCTACTCAATTATATGGCCTTACAATCTTCGTTTTTAAATCACTTGTTTGTTTAAAATCGATCGTTTTGAAATTCCTTCAATTTTTGAAACGTTCTTTCTTTAAGTTCATTTTTCCTAACGTCTATAAGTAAACTGAATACAAAGTTTCAAAAATGGTTCTAAAAGGAACGGTTTAAAAAGAAACACATTTAATAATCAACAACTTAAAAAAACGAATTGTTTAAAAAAGTAAAAAAATGATTTTAAAAAGAACAGTGTTAAATGAATTGTTTAAAAAACTTTAAAAGACAAACAACTTAAAAAACGATTTTAATAAACAAACGGTTTAAAAAGAAATAAACGATACACGGTTTAATAAAAGTTAAAAAAACAAATGATTTTAAAAAGGACATTTAAATAAAACAAACGCTTAATGAAAAAACAAATTTATTCGTATATATAAAACATATTTTATTAAATAATGATCGTGAAAATAACAAAATAATAAAAAAACTTGATTAATTGCATTAATAATCTCTTAAATATTAAAAGACATTTGTAATTATCAAAAACAGCTTATAAGGTATATAATGATCTAATTACCCGTAAACTTAATTACAAAAAAGTAACAAAATTAGTTTCAGGTGCCAAAACAGTTATAAAATGTAACCTCATGGTCTGATATGTTAAAATATTAATTTTTAGACTGAAAGGGTTAAACTGGCTAAACCACAGGGGTCAAAACAGTAATTTACTTTTGTTTTTATGTTGTCCTCTTTTAATTGTTATATCGAGTACCGGTATTGTATCGGTATCGTAATGAACCAAACCGATATCGACCAAACTCTAACCACAACACACGGGTAATTTTGTTTTCTAAAAACAAAGTGTGGGTTCCATTTTCGATTTAGGTGTGAACGAGTAATTCCGGTTACAACGCAATGACTAGTCACTACCCCTCCCTACAAAAAGGATTTCCAAACCCCCAATCATTCACCCTCAATCCGAACCACACGGCTCGTACCAACCCGAACCTCCGCTTCGTCCCCAACCTAGGCTCATTCATTCATTCATTCTACTGTTCGTTGAAAATTTCGCTCGATCACTTTATCTCTCTCTGAATCCCTCATCTTCTCCCGTTTTCACACCGATTCAAACCCTAGCTTCAACCTTCAACATCCACAAACCTCCGATTTCGATCTCCACCGGCGGTTATCGCTCAATGTTCTTAAGTAAGTTCCTACACACCTTTTTCATACGCCTCAAAACCCTAATTTTTAATTATTTGTAAAGTAAAAGGCGTATATTTCACTTTTCGAACGAATCTTCTTTTCTGTTGTGTTTATTTTATGCGTTTTGATTAAATTATGCGTCTACTAAAGTTGATTTTGTGTATTGGTGAGAGATTTAGGGTTTTGAATGGTTGATTTGTGTGTATGTTTGTGCAATGTATGTGTGTGTTACGTTTATTGTGTGTTTGTGCTGGTTTTGTTGTGTTTAGTTTGTTGTGTATGTGGAATGTATTAAAGTTTGTGTGGTTGTACCGTTTCGGTCGTGAATTTGGAAGTGCACCTTCATTTCTGATTTGTATTTTTGAAGTTTTTAGTTTTCGATTAACCGAGGGACGTGGACATAGTTAGCTCTAAGTATATTGGTGACTAGTTATGAAAGGATCAGGGGTTGTAAGTTGTAACTTACTGGACAAGGGCACATGAGAGTGTCTTTAGTCACGAGCAACGTAGCTAAGTGTTGTAGAGTTAATATGAGTTCACTAGTAAATAACTACCTGTATTTTTAGTTTCTACAACTGTATACGTGGCAACTAGACATTAATGATTAAGTTAACCGATAACACCTATTGGTTTCAGCTACAGTTTTGAATATGTTCTTGAAATTGAAGAATCAGATAGAGTTGAGTTACGGGAGTAGCGGGATCTTTTGAAGTTTGAACTGTCAGGGATGAGGAACATGAGTCAGTAAGTGAAAGCTCTCAGTCTTTCATATGATTTCCAGTGAGGTGGTTTAGGTTTACAATATCTAGTTAGTTGTTACTGGATAGGAAGGTCTCTTGCAAACTAGGTTCATGGTTAATACTCTATTTGCCTTACAAGTAGTTAACACAGGTTGAATAGACTTTTCATTCCAAAAGTTAGCATTTCGTGATGGAGGAGATTTAATTTTTGTAATTACTGTATGTTATTTTATGTTACCGATAATGGGTATAACCTTACATATATAATGAGGTCTCTGTTGCTATTAATGTAAGCTTGTTTTATTGATTTTAGGATATCTCAGATCTCACAAGTGAAAGTCCATCTTAGATAGTTTTGCTGCTGCTTTGACAAACTCACTTACATCAGCGAATCATATTTTCAAAGTAAGTACATTCCTGCTAAAGATACTACTGTATGTGTATAAAACTCCTTGCTTGGAATCGTATATACCAAAAATCAACTTACTAATTAGTTAATATATATCTGCTATTTGCTGCATGACGTTTATTTAATCGAGCCATGGGCTTAGACGAGAACCATTAGAAATCGTTGGGAACTTTAATATAGTTTATTTATATATGTTTATATTCAAAATGGATGTGCTTGCAATACAAATGCAGTTTTCTCTTGAAGCATTTTGTCAACATTAAGTAAAGTTCAGTTGCAGTGTTGCACTAATGATTATTCAGATTGATATCTGTTCTGAGCATGCTGTCTCTTTCTAAAGTGTGAACTGAAAGTCAAATTCATTTTTTATGCTAAAGTCAATAAAGAAGTCAAACTAGTTATATTACAAAGTATTAAAGAAGAAGGAAGAGTTAGAAGTTAAACCTGTTATGTGACGAGAAAATTAATAGCTCATTGAGAAAACCTAGACTTGTTAATCCTCGGTAGGAGAAGAGTCGTATTTACGTTGCTTCTATAGTTTGTCATGGAGACATCACATTTCCTGCCATAGATGCAAGTTTGTTGGGGTCTTAGGGATGTCATATTTGCATTCTTCTCATACATGTTAAATCATAGGTACCATCGTTGTTGAAATTCATCTTATTGATCTAGCTAGGGGTGAGCAAAAGGAAAAACCCTACCCGACCATTACTCGATCCGACCCAAGAACCGATCAAACATAAAATACAGAACCGATTCACTACTCTAAATATAGGGTCGGTCCTAGTCCATAGGTCAAAGTCGGGTTTCACCATGAAAAGAACCGACCCGACCTGATTTTATATGAAAAATTGGAACCGATCTAAATACCTAGGTAGTTGGGTTCGGGTCGGGTTGGGTATATTTTCGGTTCGGTTCTCGGTTATTTTCGGTCCGGACCTAAACTTGCTCACCCCTAGATCTAGCTTTTTAGATAATTTTGATTTTTGAAATTCTTTGTTTCTTTTGTTTTGTTAAGAGGTACCTTAGATAGGGTTGACAAATTAAAAGAATTTAGGAATCTATGTTTTCAGAGAAGAGGCGCATAACATCAGGCGTGACCCTATCAAATTGCAGACATGCATATATAATTGTATGCTACAGATAATGCTGTATCCATATATCTCAGTACTTGATCTTGTTATCAACTTATTCTTAAAATATGCGTAAAGTAGAATTCTATTTTTCAGCCACTTCATAGTTAGCTGATAATATTTTCTATTCAGGATTATGTAATATTTGATTACTGTATATAGGCTGAAGGTACATACACTTTTGGGACCTCAAGTTACTGGATTTAGAGCTGGAGGTGGTTGAACCTTTTTTTTGCAAACTTTTTGAACCTTTAGTCTTAGCCTCAAATTGTGGGGCCAGCATCATTAATGCCTGGCAACGGGGTCGGGGATAGGGTTCACAATTTCTTTGCACAAGAAAATCTGCCCCAGGGTCTACGATCCCAGGATGAGAATTGGTCGTTAAATGACAATTTGTGGGTCGGTAATCAGAAACAGTTTGGTGTGTCGGATTCCAGTCCAAGAAACTACAATGCACAACAATCAGGTAACGCTATTGGCTTTTAATTGCATTTTTTATGCTACTTGGTGTTTTTCTAGTTTTTATTTTTAGTTTTTTTGAGTTAATCATGAAAAGTTTTGATTGCTTTAACTAGAGGTGACAAAATGGGTGGGTCCAATGGGTCAAGTAACAGATTTGAAAGGGTTTGGGTTACTATTCAACGTTTCTCTCCTTTTTCTGGTTCCTTTTTAGGATTAATTTCATATATGCCCTTACAAACTTGAAAAATTTCATAATCATATATACCCAAACAAAACTAAAAATATCATATATGCCCTTACAAAATAGTTAATATATCAAATATACCCAATTTATTAAATACATTCTAATAAATAATCATTTTACCCTTATTTTTTACTTCATGTTTTCATATATGCTCATCTTTTAACTTCATATCTTTATAAAACACATTTTAAGCCAGAATTTATTTTTACCAATTTTTTATAAACAATAGTATTCTTCATGTATATAATATTTAAGCTAAATAAATTAAGCTAGAAATGAGTAAATATAATATTTGAAGTTAAAGGTCACATATGAGATTTCAAAGTTTAGAAATATAAGGGTAAGATTGTCATTTATTAAATTGTTTTTGATGAACTGGGCATATATGATATTTTACAAGGGTATATATGATATTTTACAAGTTTGTAGGTGTATATATGAAATTGCGTCTTTTTTTTAATAACTAATGTGTTGATTGTTGAATATGAAATAAAGTTGTTTCAGAGGCCGTATGCATTAAAGCACTTTGGGACCCTTTCGGTCCGTTTGATCCATCTAACATGCTTTATTTTGGATTATTCATTTGATGCGGTTGAGGTCGAGTTTAACCTGTTTATAGGTCAATGGTTGAAATCGCAACCTTTAGTTTTAACATCACTTTTTTTATTATATTCTCAAGCAGAAACTGAGAGAGGACATGGTGGTCAACGTGTTCCAGACCAATATATGTTCAACATTACACAAACAAATGCAAGGCCCGAGTTTGCTAGAAGTCCATCTCAGTCTCACCATGAACAGTCAAGCTCTAATGGCTACATGTATGGACGACAAAATTTTCAAACGAGACCTGATGAAGCAAATTTTATGGGAGTGAATACAGAATACGATCAAAATAATGCGAACCAAAGGGGTTTTTCGTTCCATGAATCCCAACAAGAACCTGTACTTGAACAACAACCTTCCAAGAATCCTTTCAGGTCAGAGAGTTCTGATGCTCATGGTAGTTTTGACCTTTTTGGTGGTCAGCACCAGACGAACAGTCAATATCCTGGTTTAACTCAACAACCGTTACAACAACAGTCAGGATTTAGTGACACACAACAATTGCAACAGCAGCTCATGCTCAGAAAAATGCAAGAGCTTCAAAGACAACAGGAGATTCAAAAGCAACAAAATGCGTTAAATCAAGCTTCTCAGTTTGCAAGGCAACAGGAGATTCAAAAGCAACAAAACGCAATAAATCAAGCTTCTCAATTTGCTAGGCAACAAGAGATCCAAAAGCAACAGAATGCGATTAATCAAGCTTCTCAATTTGCGAGGCAACAGGAGATCCAAAAGCAACAAAACGCGTTAAATCAAGCTTCTCAATTCGCGAGGCAACAGGAGATTCAAAAGCAACAAAACGCGTTAAATCAAGCGTCTCAGTTTGCTAGGCAACAGGAGATTCAAAGGCAACAAAACTCGTTAAATCAAGCTTCTCAATTTGCTAGGCAACAGGCATCTGGAAGCCTTTCACATGGGCTCGTTAATGGCACTCCAACTTCTAATTCATCTGGTTATGGTTGGACTGAGCCTGCAGGGGTTAACGTTAACCCAAACTGGCTGCAGCGTGCCTCACCAGCGTTGCACTCCGAGCAGAAGGTTGAACCGTCTTTACACGGGGTTCCTGTCTCTAGCTCAAGAGGACCTATAAACCAGTTTCCTCATAATAATGCAGTTACTGGCAACAGTTATGCTGTAGCTCCAGAACAACAACACAAAGGTTTATTTGGAAACACATTTGGTCAAGGGTCAAACAGCAGGATGAATGCCCCACAGAATCCATCTGTTCAGGAATCCTCTGTAGAGTTGGCACAGGATAAATCAGCTACAGATGCGGCTCAGTTAGATCCCGAAGAGGAGAAAATCTTGTTTGGTTCGGATGATAACTTATGGGAAGCTTTTGGAAGTAGCAAAAGCACAACTGGAGGAATGTCTAGTTTGTTAGATGATAGTGAATTTGCAAGTGGCTTGCCGTCTATGCAGAGTGGTAGCTGGAGTGCTCTTATGCAATCTGCAGTGGCAGAAACTACTAGTGATGGTGGTGTAGGCGTACAAGAAGACAGTGGGAAACATCAAACACAAACAGCTTCAACCGATATTAACATGCCTAATATGAATGGTAAGCATCATATAAACATGGGGTTCCCCCCTCATTCTTCAGGAGGAAACAATTGGTTACACCGTGGAGATCTACAAAATGCTGTGCCAGGTCAGCGGACACCTCAGCAGCATGGACCCGCTCCACCGTCAATGAACTCTGGATTCAATATAAACGAGAATGATAATCCCTTGCAGCAATCTCAGAATAATGATTGGAAGAGAGTAAACACTGCTGCTATACCACACTTAAGCAACTTGCAGCAGGGTGGTAATCATTTTAACCAATTTTCTCCCAACAACCATCATCTTAATCACTGGAAACATGTTGAATCCTCGGTGAAATCCAAAGGGAGTGAGAGTTCAGAGATTTCACAACGTCGTTTAAACAATAAGGGCCCGCAGGTGTCTGAATCATCATTTAATAGCTCAGATAAGGAGGATCTAAATAGCAGTAGAAAGGAGAATTCTAATGACAGCTACAGGTCAAGCTCAGTTGGTCAACGGGAACATTTGTCTTCAGATGCCGGTGACTCCAGATCCTTGTCTAACCAGGCAGGTCGAAAGATTGTGGGACCGGGCCCACGGAAGTTTCAATATCATCCAATGGGAAACCTGGATGAAGATGTTGGAGGGCCTTATGGAGCAAGGCAAGGTACCAATACAAAGGCTGTATCCCTGCAGCATTCTAGAGGGTTCGGAGCTCAAGATCAAGGAAATTTTGGACTTACCAAAAGTAGTGGCCAGGTTTGTAATTCTTTTATTATTAATTAATGCTTTAATTATGATTATGATTATGATTACAAGCGTGATATTATTTCAATACCAATTTTAATCTGTAAATAAATAGACTTTGGGTACCCATTTAAGATAAGATAATACACAACCCAAGTTGACCCCTTTATAAGTAAATGGGTTGAATATATCAATCAATCAATCATACCCAGTAAAATCCCACAAATAGCAAAGCTATTTGTAGGGTCTGGGGAGGGTGGGATGTAGGCACACCTTACCTCTACCCCTAGGGATAGAGAGGCTGCTTCCAGAGAGACCCTCGGCTCCAAAACACCCAGGAAAGAAATAAATTAAGCATGAGGTGTGTGTGTATGTGTATGAAGCTACGAATGTAGTATGAGTTGCGAAAAAGTGCATGGTAGAACAAAACAAATATGACAACACAAAACATTCTATACACATAGTTACATATCTACGACCATACACTACACCTAGAAACACAACTGAACAAAACATCCTATACACATAGATACTTATGTACGACCATACACTACACCTAAAAACACAATTGTACCCTTTCCTAGAAATCCTTAACCTTAATCCTACGTCTCCACGAGCTCCTATCATGGACCATGTTCTCAGAGAGGTGCAATTTTTGCAAATCCTGCCTAATCCGTTCATCCCAAGTAATTTTGGGTCTGCCTCTACTCCTCCTCCCCTCCACCTCGAGGGTTTCAACCACTCTAACTGGTTCTACCGTCTGCCTCCTCTTCACATGCCCAAACCATCTCAATCTTCCCTCCTTTATCTTATCTGATATACTAGCTACTTCTAACCTTTCCCTAAAAACATCATTTCTTATCCGGTCTAACCTTGTGTGGCCACACATCCATCTTAGCATTCTCATCTCTGCTACCTCCATCTTGCGTGCCTGTACTTCCTTAATGGCCCAACATTCGGTTCCGTATAGCATAGCAGGTCTAATTGCAACCCTATAAAATTTCCCTTTCAATTTTGTTGGGAACCTCCTATCGCACAATACCCCAGTGGCAGCTCTCCACCTACACCATCCGACCTGGATGCGGTGAGCAACGTCACTATCTATCTCCCCATCTCTCTGGACAAACGATCCTAGATACTTGAACTTAGTCACCTGCGGGACCGCTTGACTGTCAATGGTGATCTGAATGTCCTCATCGTTGTCTACTCCACTAAAGTCGCAATACAAGTACTCAGTCTTAGATCGACTAATCTTTAAACCTCTTCCCTCTAAAGCTGCTCGCCACTCTTCTAACCTCGCATTCAGGCTTTGTTTACTATCAGCAACTAACACAATATCATCTGCAAAAAGCAGGCACCACGGAAGAGCCCCCTGAATTGACTTTGTCAACTCATCTAGGATAACTGCAAATAGAAAAGGGCTCAAAGCGGACCCTTGGTGGAGTCCTACCTCCATCGGGAAAGAATCAGTATCCCCTACAGGCGCTCGGACACTAGTCTCAGTCCTAACATACATATCCCTAATTAAGTCAATATACTTCCCAGAAACCCTTCTACTCTCCAAACTATCCCAAATCAGTTTTCGTGGCACACTGTCATAGGCCTTTTCAAGATCAATGAACACCATGTGTAGGTCTCGTTTCTTCTCCCTATACTTCTCCATCAATCTCCTTAGAATATGTATTGCCTCCGTAGTCGATCGCCCTGGCATAAAACCAAATTGGTTTACCGTGACTTGGGTTTCTCTTCGGATTCTCGTCTCAATTATTCTCTCCCATAATTTCATAGTGTGTCCTAGCAGCTTAATCCCTCTATAATTCCCACAACATTGGGCGTCCCCTTTGTTCTTATACATCGGTACTACTACACTATTCCTCCATTGATCTGGCATTTTCCCAGATTTGAAAATAAGATTGAATAAAATAGTTAGCCAATGTACTCCTTCTCCCAAGCATTTCCAGACCTCAATCGGTATGTTATCCGGCCCAACTGCCTTAGCCCTTCCCATCTTTCTAAGGTTTGTTCTCACCTCCTCCCGTGTGATACGTCGACAGTAGCCGTTATTCCGTAGTCGCCTTTGCGTAGGTGAATCATCATTTTCTTCAATTTCTTGTTGGTAATCCCTCCTGCCATTGAAAAGATTGTAGAAGTACACTTGCCATCTCATCTTAATGTCGTGTTCTTTGACTAGAACGCATCCGTCCTCTCCCTTTAAAAACTTCACTGCTCCTAAGTCTTGCCTTCTACGCTCTCTAGCCTTTGCAATCTTGAACATGTCATGCTCCCCCTCCTTTGTTTCCAGTCGATCATACATCCGCTTGTAAGCTGCGTTCTTCGCCTCTGACACTGCCTTCTTCGCCTCTCTCTTCGCCTCTTTATATCTATCCCTTAAAATCGCTTGCTCCTCCTCGACTGTACACCTCAAAAGATCCCTAAAGCACCCTTGTTTAATTCTTATTTTAGTATGCACATCCTCATTCCACCACCATGACTCCTTATGGCCACACCTCTTTCCTTTTACAACCCCTAGCGTTTCCTTCGCCACATTAGTAATGGTGTTTGCCATGTCCTCCCACGTTTGGTTTGCGTCCCCATCTACTCTAGGCGATGTCATTAAGAGGACCTTATCTCTAAACTCTTCGATTTTGTCGCCCTTTAACATACCCCATCTAACCCTAGGTCGCATAACCCTCTCTCCCTTGGTCAGCTTTCCTCTCATGACTATATCCGCCACCAATAAACGGTGTTGAGTCACTGCTGTCTCCCCTGGTATAACCTTGCAGTCCCTCCACCACCTTCGATCTCCTAGCCTCATCAAAATGTAGTCGATCTGAGTGTTACGTCCGCAACTGCTAAAAGTAATCAACTGTGATTCTTTCTTCTTAAAGAAAGAATTCAGAATACCTAGGTTGTGGGCCACCGCAAACTCTAGCAAATCCCTACCAGGGTTGTTCCTATCACCAAAACCAAAGCCCCCATGAACCTCACTAAAACCATCACTATGCCTACCAATATGGCCATTAAAATCGCCTCCTATGAAAATTCTTTCTTCCCTAGGTATGGCCCTCACAACTCCGTCTAGGCAGTCCCAAAAATCTCTTTTCTCTTGATCCCCTAGTCCCACTTGTGGGGCATATGCGCAAACAACTGTCACCACTTCCTCTCCTAGTACTAATCTCAACACCATGATCCTATCGTTGTATCGTATCACCTCTACCACATTTTTATATAAGTTTATATCAACTAGAAAACCTACCCCATTCTTTACCCCATCAGACCCTGAATATAACAACTTGTACCCATTGCGCTCATCCCCTTTATGTCCCTTCCACCTAGTCTCCTGAAGGCACGCTATCTCTACCCTACGTCTTTTTAGTGTATCTATGATCTCCAACAACTTACTACTAAGGGTTCCTACATTCCACGAAGCCACGCGCAAACTATACCCCCTATCTTTTCCCCTCCCTGCACCCCTCGTCCTCGAACACGATCTCAATGAAAAATCATGATATCTACCGTCTATGATTGCTACAAATCACCCGATAATCCAAAAAGGGTACACGCATAACAAATACTGATCAAATAGAGCGTTATAAATAAGTTCACACAATAAGTCAACAATCACAAATACGATCAAGAACAATGTCTAAACAATAACACCACAGGTAAACAGCAGAATAAGATAACACAACAGGTAAACAGCAGGTAAACAGCAGAATAAGATAAGTTCACACAATAAGTTCACACAATAAGGTAACACAACAGGTAAACAGCAGAAATAACAACACAAACAACCAGACGCGAGTATCACAGACAATAGCAGCTCAACAAACAAGAGGATATCAACAAGAGAATATAACAAACAACAAATAAGAAACACAGAATATATCAGCAGCAATAAGAATGCCTAAATGCAACAGGATGTACCCTTCCTGTGTCCCAATCAATCAAACCGGTCCAACTACCCCGGCAACAAGAATGCCTAAATGCAGAGAACGGAAAAACAGAAATATAACAAGGAAAGATCTCACCAAGGCAGCAAACCCCAGCAAGGGTTTCACCAGTTCAGATTAGGATTTTACAACCTTCTTGGGTTGAACCCTAACCGAACAGCAGCTTCCAAGTTTCTTTTTCCACGAATTCAAGCACCGCAACAAGGTTGTCAAGATATGACAACACAACCGGAAAATCTGAAGTCGGCAAACGTGAGTCCACCAAGAGTTACAGATCTTTGTTGCTTAAAACACTTTCTTGGGCCTAAATTGAACTTCTGGCAACCCAAAAACGAAAACCCCCAAATTTAAAATTTAGGGTTCGTCACTTTGTTCTCTGATTTCTTCCAAACGAGTGAGAATCGTAAGAAACGAACAGTGAGGTTTTGTTCTCCTCGAAAAACTAATCAAGTTACACCCAGAAGGCACTCGATTTGGTGCAGATTATGCGAAGCTAGAGATTGAAGATGAAACGAACAGTCCACGCTAACAAGACCTGAACAAGTGCCACCTGTTTAACATACATAACATTCGGTTACAAGTGCCAACTGTTTTCTTTCAGGGGTTTGTACCTCAGGTTGGAGCCCTAAAAGGATCTGATGATATGCGTTTCAAGGGCATGGTTCCGGGTCATATGCCTAATATCTTTGCTCCGCATGACAGATCGGTTGGTTTATCCACATCAGATAAGGCATCTCAACCTAGGTATCATTTGAACTGTGGGGTTCTTTGTTTTCTTTCTTTTAATTATCACATCATATAAAATATGTTGATTTTTGTTGTTAACTTGAGCAGTCAAAATCAAAATATGCTGGAGCTTCTTCACAAGGTAGATCAATCAAGAGATGGTGGAATTGCAAGGAATTTGAACTCGCAGGAACGTAATTTGTCATCCGAGATCCCTGAACCCGAAAATTCCGATGGGTCTTTTGGAGGTCACCAGAGAAGTCAATCATCCAACTCTCAGGGTATTGGGTTACAACTGGGCCCACCGTCACAACGGTTACCAATGGCTATGCAGGCAGTCAAACAGAATTCTTTGAGTCAATCTCAGTCCTCCGCTAATTCAAGAGGCAAGGGTCATGCTGAGATGTCTCCTTTCCAGGAAATATCACATGGAGATTTCAAGAATAATAGAATGAGTATATCAGGTGAAAGTCAAAGTCAAACCATGGGGAATAAGATGACGGGCAACTTATCTGCAGCTTTAGGTGGTACGGGTTTTCCCAATTCAAGAAATCACCTTCAAAATAATCCAACGGCTGGCAATGAATCCAGTTCAGGCGTGTCTCAACAAGGTGCATTTCCAAAAATGTTGCCTAATGCGTTGTCAAAACTTTCAACTCAGCAAGTTTTTCCAGCAAGTCAACCTGGCAAAAGTCAATTTAATATCGTGGAATCAACTTCTCTAGGTCAGCAGAATCTCGAGGAACAAGAATCTGACAAGAGAGGGTCAACTGAAAAGGTTGACCTAGGTCAAATGATGAATGGACCAGCAACAGTCAATGATTCATCTACTGCATCTCAGAAAGATCTTGAAGCATTTGGCCGTTCTCTTAAACCAAATAATTACCATCAACAAGTTTCGTTACTGAACCAAATGAAGGCTTATAAACATACCGATAATGACCCAAATAACAGGGTAATAAGTAGATCGAAAGATTCAGATAACTCATTGCGTGCTCAGCAAGTAACCGTCTCCCCTGGAAGTTCTGAAATGCCAAGATCAACATTGCCAACAGATAACGTTGACCGGAGTTTAGCTTCTCTATCTGCTAATCCACCCTTAAAAGATTCACTTGCGTCTAATAGGAACGGGCCTACTGTTAAAACTGAGAACTCTCACATAAGTCCTCAGATGGCTCCATCATGGTTTGATCAATATGGAACATTGAAAACCGGTCAAACGTCTTCACAAAGAGCGGATGGCGTAAGGACAGTGGAACAGCCATCTAAAGTTTCTGGTAGTTTGGAGACAACAGCACACGTTTCAAAGGGGCTGCCAGCAAGTGGCGCACCCGATACTAGTAAGGTCGGTGTTATCTGGAAAACTCCACTTTCATCATCTGTTGTCGTTGACCACCAGTTGACCTCGCAGCATCTGCAACCCAACATCGCTACTCAAAATTTGGTTACACTAAGACCAAAGAAGCGCAAGTGGTCTAGGGATGAAATTCATTCTTGGCTCAAGGAAGCATCCGGAAGTTCAAAAAATCTTCAAGGCATCTGGTGCGTGTAAAAAGGATCAACACTATAATACACCGAGTAAACGTATGTTTTTTATCATGATTTTTTTGGTAACATGGTGTGTGTTTTATAACCTGCAGGACTGCTTCGATGGAATGGTGTGAAGCAACCAAACGGTTGATGGAAAAGGCAGGATATCCCACATTTTATATTATTTTCACGTTTTCTGTATTTTTTTTGCTGTAGTTTCTAATAAAAATTTGGTGGTAACAGGTGGAAGATGATGGGAATTTAATTGAATATGTACCAAGACCAAAGAGACGGATTATCGTTGCAACACAGTTAATGCAGCAATTATTCCCCCCTCCTCCACCCGCTCTTCTTTCAACAGAAGCTACTTCAAACTACGAAAGCGTGGCTTTTTATGCTTCGCGACTGGCACTGGGGGATGCATGCAATTTAGTATCTTGTGTTTCTCAGAGGAAATCATATCTGTAAGAATAGTTATACAAGTTTTAATTTTTTATTTGTTTTTTCAAAATGTTACCTTTAAATATATTTGAGAAATTTGTGTTTGTTTTATATTTTTATTCTTTTTGGGTGGGAAAATGCAGCATATCTGATAAAAACAGAGAATCTGAGAAAAATGATGATACTCGTCTTTCAGAAGCTGTGGAAGACTGCACGAATAAAGCAAAAAGGGTAGAAGGTGATTTTGCAAGGTATCTTTTGCTTCTTTTGGTCTTTCCATATTGTTGGTGTTAACACATGTTTTTGATTACAAATTACATTAAAGCCAATTATACCGACTATACAAGTTCATGTGTGAAGCGGATATAGAGATTATAGTATACTGTAGAGGTGGCGACTTTGACCAGTTTTTTGGATGGGTTGACTCAGGTAACATAAAAAAAGTTAGCTAAAAATGGGACCGGTTAAATGCGTCCATCAGGGTCATACAAGTCAAAGATTGTCCAAGTGTATTTTTAATGCATTAAGATATTCTAAATTACATTATTTAACATATTATATTTATGGAAATAAATAATATAGTTTTTCTTTATCATATTTTGATGCACTAGTTATGTTTATACAATCATAATTTTCTTGTTACGTTGGCAGGCTGGATAAGAGAGCATCAATCTTGGATTTAAGAGTGGAATGTCAAGAATTAGAGAAATTCTCAATTATCAATCGGTTTGCTAAATTTCATGGAAGGGGGCAGGCGGAAGGTGAATCGTCATCGTTATCGGACGCAGCTGCAAATGCACCAAAACCATTTCCTCAAAGATATGTTGTTGCAGTCGCATTGCCCAAGAATCTTCCCGAGAGGGTACCATGCCTGTCACTATGATCTTCCAATTTTTCCAGTCCCCTCGTCAATTTTGTTGCACGCCACCACCGCTAACGTGCACCATGGGACCCACCGGTTACAAAAAATGCAGAAGAAGGTGCTTACAATAAACAAAACGAATGGCGGTCTGATGATGATCTTTTGGCTTTAGATTGCATGCATATTCTTGAGAAATAGAAGGTGTGGGGGGTAAATTTGGAACTGAAAGTTTAGGCAATTAGTTAGCAAGATTCCTTTTATAAGTAGATAAAAATGTTGTCTTGAATCTCTAATGGATTAAATATGTGTATTTTGATGGGATGTTATCTGGGCCGCAATATATCCGAGTTCCCTGAATGGTTTTAGATAAATTATGCTTTTTTTTCCAGTTGTGTAAACATAACCTTTTGAATGTTACGTTATTTGACTTCTAAAGGATGTTTTAAAGCAAGTCTCACAGAGCATAAGTATAGGATTAACGTTGCAATATTGTATTGCGCCTGTGCGTCTATTATGTCAACTTTTTTGTTTAATTCGTCTTTTGAGACACGTGCACCTAACTTTTCAGGTTTAATTCACTGTTGTTATGGCTTTGGGGCATTGATAATTTCAACATTTCAAGTTTGATTCGGTCTTACATATTGTTACGAGTGGGCAACGATACGCCCATCTTTAGGGGCACGGGCTTCCATCACTCAACTTTCAATCAAGTTCTGTCGTGTCATCATGCATTATTCCGTCACTAGTGATGAATTTTAGTAGAAATGTCCATCACTTGTGATGGATTTTCATCACTCACAATCTATTTTTTGTTTTGTTTTTAAATTATAAATTTCTTTTTTTATCAAACGAAATTTCATTCATGCTTGCCAAGTTACATCAAACGAATTTTCATTTCATTTATAAATTAACAATAAAATTATAAATTATAAATTTCATTTAAATTAAAAACAATATTTTTAGAAATATTTTAGATTACAATAAAATAAAACATACATAAAGGAAACCTACTGTGCTCGTCCGAATCAGGAAATTCCAAACCTAAAGAACCTAAAAGTTCAATTAAATCGTATCTCAACCGAAACTGAATTTCATCATCACGCAAGTCTTGTTGGATATTTTCGGGAACGGGAACTTGTGTAGGAGGATCCGGCACCTAATCTTGAGATTTTGCACGTCCGTCTTCTTTGATTAGCATATTGTGCAATACGATACGTGCATATACTACGCTATGTATTGTTTTCTTATTAATCGCTCGAACCGGTCGGTTTAGTATGCCCCATCTACCCTTTAAAACACCAAAAGCCCTCTCAACATTTTTTCTTGCTGATTCTTGCAACCTTTTGAATGGCTTTTCTTTAACATCGACAGGAAATTAAGGAGCTTTCACAAAAACAGACCATGATGGGTAGATACCATCCACAAGAAGAAAGTCTCGTCTATAATATCTTCCATTAACATAGAATGAACAGAAGGGTGTGGTACCATCTATTACGGTTTGAAACAACCGCGACGTGTGCAAAACATTGATATCGTTGTTTGAACCTTGAACACCAAAATATGAATGCGAAAACCATAAATCATTCGACGTCACCGCTTCAAGTATGATGGTTGGCCTTTTGACGTCACCCCTAACATACGCCTCTCGCAACTCTCTTGGACAATTTCTCCATTCGATATGTGTACAATCGATGCTACCAAGCATCCCTGGAAAATGCCATCTAGCCTTATGTGCGGCGTAAATATGTGAGATGTCGTGTCTCATCGGCTTACGTAAAAACTCTTTACCATGCAATTTAATGATCGCGTTACAAAAAATTGTAAACATTCACGTGAAGTTCTGTCCGACATAGCTAAATATTCATCAAATTCATCGGGAGGGTTACCTGTTGCTAGTTGGCGAATGGCGGATGTGCATTTTTGTATCGGCGTGAAACTGCGTTTGCCCCTCCCGTCGCAACGTTCTTGAAACCATTCTTCTCTTGCTTTGATGTCTCCAACAATCTTTAAAAATAATTCTTTTGGTAAACGAAACCGATCTCTAAACGTTTTGGCATTGTAGACCGGATTCTCCACAAAATAATCGTTCATTAACACTTCGTTGGCATGTATACGATCACGATCCACCATTTTCTTCTTTGGGCGGCTCGAACTTGCTTCAAGTGCGTTATACACCGTCTCGAAAAAATTCAAGCATCTCATTGTCGGAAGACGTTTGGCTATCGCTATCGCTGTCCACCGGAAACGAACCCGTAGGAAATTCCATTTGTGAAATATGTAGAATGTGTGATATATATTTATGTTTTGGTGTGGGTGAAATGTTATAAATTATGAAGAAAGTGTGAGATATATATAGATTGTTTAAGTTTTTTTTTAATTTCCAACAGCTACTTTTTTTTGGGTAAAGGGTTACCCCGGTGAATTTTATAAATCAACAAAATAATACACGAGTGTGCCTGGCTGACACACTAGAGCTAGTCTCGACATGCCAAGACTAGACCAAACCAAAGGAAAAAACCCCAACAAAGCCAAAACAAAACATCCAAACCAAAACCAGCCTAAACAATGGCTAAAACACAAAACAAACGGGCAAACTATCTAGCCCGGATCAGCATCCCTGTTCACCACTTGGGTCTTCCACCTCTCGAGCGTCAAAGGGTTCTTGGTATTCCTACCCACCTTGAACGACAAAAGTTTTAGTCTTACCGTATTAAGGATACCATTAGCAATCATAGCAGCACTGCGTTGACGTTGAGAAAATAGTCTGTTGTTCCTCTCTTGCCAAATGAAATAAGTAGAAGCAGCCACTACCATCTTACTAACACTACTTTGAGCACTATTTGAACATGCATTTTGCTCTAACCAATCCATAATAGCGATCCAAAAAGCACTAACATTCTCCATATACGCCATATCCTTAACCTGATTCCAAACCTGCATAGCGAAAGGGCACAGGAAAAAGAGATGATCACGCGAGTCCTTATCATGTCTACATAGTGGACAGCACATAAGATTAAGGTTTGTTGCACTTCCTGCATCCCAAACTCCCATTCTATCTTGCGTTTTAAGTTTGTTCTTGATTACTAGCCCAAATGAAAAGAGTGCCTAGGAATACATTGACCAAACCACACCAGCTCCGTCCATGTCACAACATTGGCTCGGTTTCGTATACTATTCCAAACCTCACCCGAGCTAAATTGTTGCTGATGACCTTGAGTATCCTTCCAAAACAGCTTATCCCTAGCATTTTGCTCGAGATTAGGAGGATCCAAATTATTCAAGACAGGGTATATATAAATCAAACCAAGCAATCAGCCACTTCCAAGCACCCAACTCATCTACTATGTCTGACACGGTAGAAATCATAGAGAAACCTGCATTATGAATCCGTCTCGGTGTAATAAAGTCACTTAGCGGGCTACATGCACACCAATTATCATTCCACACATTAGCTTGACGACCATCACCTATAGCATACCATATAAAAGGCCGAACCATAGATCGAATAGCAAGCAATTTCCTCCAACCCCAACTCGGGCTACCACGACACGGAAGATCCCAAAAATTCTTTCCTTTAATCCTATAAGAGTGAATCCACCTAACCCAAAAAGATTCTCGCTTAGTGATAAGACTCCAAATGTGATTCGTGAGAAGAGCTTTATTCACATCAGAAATACTTCAAATACCCAAACCTCCCTCATACTTCGGCAAGCAAACTTTTTTCCAAGCCACTTTCGGTTTAGAGACCTGCTTAGAACCTCCACTCCACAAAAAAATTGCGCATTCGCTTTTCAATATCCTTAACAATACGAGCTGGAAGCATGAAAACAGATGCCCAATAAATATGCATGGCAGACATCACTGACTTAATCAACTGAAGCCTTCCTGCAAATGAAAGAGACTTAGTCATCCAATTATCTACCCTCTTATCCAGACGATCCACCAAAACTTTGCAATCCTTGTACATCAGCTTGGACGAGATCAGGGGAACCTCAAGGTAACGAACTGGGAGCTCTCCCTCATTAAAAGGCATTAGACTCAAGATTTCCTGCTTAACCAGTTGATCAACACTACCAAAATAAGCTGTGCTTTTATCTAGGTTCGGATTTAAACCCGAAACCCGAGAAAAAAGACTTAAAGCATCCCTTATGACCTTAACCAAAACCGTGTCAGCATTGACAAAAAGGAATAAGTCATCCGCAAACGAGACATTAATGATCTTTTGTTGTTTACACTGAGCATGATATCTGAACGCTGGATTCAATTCTGCACTTTGGTGTAATAGCAAGGAAAGAACTTTCATCACCAAAGTGAATAAATATGGAGACATAGGGTCCCCCTGCCTTAAACCCCTTTTACCTTTGAAATATCCACACAAATTACCATTGATACTTAACGAATAGGACACAGTGGTCACGCATGTCATAATCCAGTTCACCATTTTTTGAGGGAAGCCGAAAGCAATCAAGATAGTTTTTAGAAAAGACCAGCTAACCGTGTCATAAGCTTTCTGGATATCTATCTTGAACGCACATCTTGGTTTACCTCTATTAAGATGGTAATTATGCATAAGCTCCTGAGTTAACAGGATATTATCAGAGATCTTTCTACTCGGGACAAAAGCTGATTAGTTTATATTAACCAAGCTCCCCAAGCTACCCTTAATTCTATCCGTCAAGATCTTGGTAATGCATTTTAAAATGACATTGCAACAAGAAATATGCCTGTACTCCAGTACTGAACTCGGCGTAGGAACCTTAGGAACCAGCGCAAGTATTGTATGATTCACCTGCTGAAGAAGTTTACTATTTTCAAAGAATTGGAGAATTGCGGCTGTCACTTCCTCTCCAACAATCTCCCACGACTTCTTGAAGAATGCCGATGTATAGCCATCCGGCCCCGGGGCTTTGTTTTCACCAATACTAAACATGGCACCCTTAATCTCTTCACGGGTTACTTGCCGAGTCATTTAGACCGCCTCACTTGGTTAGATAACATTAATAAAAAGACTGTCTACATTCAAATCCTCTACCCGATCCTCCTTACCTAAGAACATGGCATAATGGTTAACCAAAGCAGGTTCGACATCCATGCCCTCAAAAAGATCCCCACTCGTGTCTTTAATGCTATGAATTTTACTCCTAGCATTTCGGCTCTTAACACAATTGTGGAAATAAGATGAATTGCTATCTCCTGCACAAAGCCATTCCACCTTAGCTTTTTTGCTTCAAGAAGGACTCTTCATCGTACGCTGCAGTATGGAACTCCTTAATGACCTTTGCCTCCAACTCTATAAGATTAGCGTCCAAAGGGTTTATGTCAATTTGCTTCTGAATATCATCCAGATTGCTCCTTAGCTCAGTCACCTTAACACGCAGATTTCCTTGTTGAATTAGAAGCTTTCTTAAAGGGGTCTTTAAATTCCTCAGCTTACTACGGATAACACTTTGACACCCTCAACCCTTTTACTCCATTCCTCAGCCACACACGTCTTGAAACATTCCTTAGAAGCAAGAAAGTTAGCAAACTTGAAAGGTCTAGGTTTCATATCAGTAACACCATTCATTTTGAGGATACAAGGGGTATGGTCCGAAATATGGTACGGGTGGTACAAGATATAAGCATTCGGCACTAAGTCTAAAAACTTGACATTCCCCATAACCCGATCAATCTTCTTTAGGATTCCCACCCCTTTCCTTGGCTTTTGACTCCAAGTGTAATGCAAACCATGACCTTGAATATCTAAAAGCTCATTGTATTGGACAAACTCAAAAAATTCTCTCATACCTATGGAAGGAGTAGACGTACCATAGAGACAATCATCCGCATAAAGAGCATAATTGAAATCCCCCATAACAATCCACGGCTTGTCATAAGTAACTTGTTTGAATTTACCCAATTCCTTCCAAAGCAATCTTCGTTCCTGATACGTGTTCTTCGCATAAACAAAGGAGCAAAAGAGAGATTTTGAATCAATCTTGGATACTAACTGAACATGAACAACTTGATCCGTTTGACCAAGGACCATAAGGTCTACAAGCTCATCATTCCAACCCACAATAATCCTAGTTCCTCTATTACAAACCGTGCCATTAGAGGTCCATTCCCATCTCCTAAACACTCAAAGGCAGACCTTAGACAACTTGGAGACCTCCACGTGAGACTTGAGAATGGCGCACACACTCAAACGATTTTCAGCAACTATTTAATGAACCTCTCTGTAACACCCTGCTTATTTGTACTTTCCATTTATAGCAAGTCTTGTTCGTATTTCTATTTTTGGAAGTCTTGTGATCTTGTAATCGTTCTTTCCTTGTAATCGTTGTAAAATCCGAGACTTGGATCATAAATAAAACTCGTATTTTGTTAAATTCATGTTGTACATACTTTATACATGCTCATACATTCAAATTCGTGAAACAATTGATGCTTATTCGCAATTCTTGGAAACTATGTGCTAAACTTGCAAATATGTGAAACTTATGCATAAAACATGTTTTGATCGTAAAACGATACTTGAATACGACCTTCATACACTTAATTATACTTGGTTTATGTTCCTCATACTTGATTTGCCCTTAAACTATGCGTTTGTGGTGAAAATAGTCCCTAAAACACCTAAAAAGCCCTAAATTGCAAAGTTGAGGGGCCAAATTGTAATAAACAAAAGTTGACCCTGCCCCCTTGTTTCCAGCCGCGTAAACTCACCCCTGGGGCTACGCTGGCCTCGAGATAGGTCCCAGATCAGACAACTCATTTCACTTCATGAATTTGAGCGGGATTTGAGTTATTTTGAGTTTAAACCGGGCTTTGGGCATTAAATACACATCTAAACCAACCCTAATCACTTCCTTATAAATACCAAGTGCCTCCCAAGTCATTTTCACTTTACAAACACTCTCACAACTCTCTCAATCACTCAAAATCGTAGCTGCAAGTTCAAGTTCGGACAGAAGCATCAAGCTCCACTAAAGTGAGCATAACTTCTTCATTTATTATCCTTTTTAGTTCATTCTTTTTCCAGAACACTTGGATCGACCTTAGCTTCGATTCCATGGGTATTTCACAGTGAATAAGTCCTTGGAACTCCAGAAAATAGGCTCCAAAGTTCACTGTTTGAATCTGATTTCATTTAACTTTGTTTATACTTGTTTAAACTTGAGTCTAACTCACTCAAACCCACGTCCTTATGCTTATAACCACTTCTGTGGTTAGTTAAGCTTAAAAACGGGGCTGAGACATTTGAAATCAGAGGTTAAACTTCACATATATTCTGTTTTGTTTAGGGTTTTTAACCCACAAGTGATGTTCAAGCTTCAAGCTTGATGAATGTGTGATTATGGACTAACTTGGGTTGTCCAACATAGAATCCCCACATTACTTGATGATTTCTCATAGTGTAGTTGTTTATTATTCTTGTATTAATATTAGTTCATGACCCTCCTTGTATGTTTTTACATCAAGTGTAGTGGTGAACCATAAGAGGTACCTAAATGGAAGCTTGATCTTCCTACCTCCTACATGATTTCCATGATACTTAGAGGTACCTAAATGAAGATCTTAATCTTCTACCTCATGCTTGAAATATTGGACCTAATAATATGTATATAATATATGTAATATATAAACACATAATCCAAATAATCGAATGTAAGATGATGAACTAGTGTTCATATGTCATAGTACTAGATTATATCATCCTATGGTATGATAACTTGTCATGATTCTAATGGAACCTTGTTCCATGAAAACATATCAACTCCTTGGAGTTTCATAGTGTCAAGAACAAGTATCATATGTACTAGGTGATTATTTTCACATGTTATTTTCATATGTTTATGTTTGTGATATTTAAAGTCCGAATCCTTAAATCTTCCGAATTCCCCAAACTCATACACTTTGTTTCTTTGCGTAGAAGGACTTGGTGTTCCAACCTCCTAATCAACAACAACTCACTCGCGGATTCAAGTAGAAGACTTGCAAAACCGTGAGTATACTCGCAACCCCTTTTTTTATGTTTACCACTTTTGGGGTGTAACATGTTAAACAATTAAAACCACACTTAACTTATTCTTTATGCAATGCACGAAAACAATCCTTATACATGAATACTATGTTGTTATACTTGATGCTTATATGTGGACCATACTTATGTGATATACTATAGTCATTAGCTTTATACGAGCCTCCATTTGACATGTATAGCGCTATAGGAGTAACGCACCGCCCGTAGACTAGTGGTCATGTTGAATTATATCATTTTTGCGTAAACAGAGGGTTGACTAGAAATATTGCATGCCATGTTAGGTTGATCTTGTATAAACTAAGTTGCCATGTGGATTCATTTTTAAACTTTTATACTTATACTTATTCATAAACTTGTATACTCGCCTTTTCTTTTGCATTGAATTGTATTTTAAACATGTTACAGGTTGAGGATTGATGATGCTATGAAAATGGACTAGCAAAGATGCCTAGATACCCACTTAGACGTTTAGGTTTAAAGTGTTGTATCAATTTTGTTATGTTATGTTTGAACAATGTTGTTATTTGAATTTCTTGTAACATTTTGACAATTTGTTTATGAAATGAAATCGGTTGAATTAAATATTGTCACAAATAGTGTTATGAAGTCTCTTACAATCTTGAACTAGTCCCACTCCGATGATTCCGCCATTGGTTGGGGTGTGACACTCTCTTTGTTTCAGGGGCCGGTTCAAGCCCCTTATATTCCAAGCGGCTATGCTATCCATCAAAATCTGCATCAATGGGAGTGCTTGCCACCTCAGACTTTCGATCCATCTTATCAGCATCCATGAAATCAGCGATTTTAGTTCGGAATGGGTCAATGAATCCTTCCTCCTCAGCTTGAGTACTATCATGCTTCATTGGTTTTTTCTTAGTCACCCTTATAATTTCCACCTCCTCCTTCTCACTTGTTGGAGCTTCTAAAGTAGTTTTCTTGGTTACATTACCAGTGTTGTCATTTAAACCAGCTAAAGCCTCAAATTTATTTTGTTCTCTCACATTATTCGTGTTCCCACTTGACTCCGGCTGGGCCTTAGTATAGCCCCCCCTGATATGGACTTAGGCTTATACACAAATTTTGGCTTCTGTTTCTTCTGAGGAAAACCTTGCTTAACTGTCTTTCTCTTGTCTGTTATGAACCCCTCCTCATCCACTATAACTTGTTTAGCCTTGACATTAGTATTCTTAGGACAAGTTATGTTTGTATGGCCGAACAAACAACATGTAGCACATCGTTGGGGTTTCCACTCATACTCCACTTTAATTCCTTCGGTTACATATCCCTCGTCATCCATCTTTGGAATAGCAATAACCACATACTCTTTTAATTCCTGTTCAGCATTTATTTCCACCATAGCCCTTGCAGAACTAGTCCTACCCCACCTATCAATACACATATCAGCGGTGTAACTATCCAACCTCTTAGGGGTCCCTATTTTAGATGCTAGAAGACTTAACCCATCATCCGTTTATGCTGCTAGAGGAACATTATGAAACTTTACCCAAACTGGCACTGATTTTATTTCATCTTTCTTTAAACTTATCGAAGGGGACCAAATATTCAAGAATAACGGCACCTTTCTGATCAACCACGGTCCACCTTCTAGTACTTTACTCATACCCTCCTTGGACTCGAACTTGAAAAAGAAGAAACCATCCAGTTCATCATCAGCTTCAAGAAACCACATTTCGACCACACATTCTTTGCATAATACTCTACCACTGGGTAAGGCAACCTATCACCGAGAAAATAACCATATAGGACATTCTCATACCTTTTTTTGAACTTGTCTAATGGCTTCCTTCGGTATCACAACGCCAACATCATCCATTGTCTCCGTGGATTCTAACTTCCTGAAGTTAACCTCCCGTTTGATTTTGGATGGCCATGAAACCTTTTCAGCATATGTTTCATAAGACATAATATTACCCAGATAGGACTTTGGTTTGTTTGGGTCCGCCATATTGCCGTTATCTTCCTGACCAATCTTAGTAGGGTTTATATGAGAAGACTCCATGCTCCCCCCCTATGATCCAATGTGACAGGTATGGATATAGCTTCTAAACCATCAATAACTGAAGCATTCATGGTAGAATACATACCTCTTCTTGGCAACAGAGTATTGCCTTCGATATTTGTGACTCTTAAACCAATACCACGCACAGGAGCTGTCCCTGGAGTTGTTTCACCGTCCACACTCAAATCCTCCATCTGAATATTGTGTAAATTATCAATGATAGGGTAGTCTACCCCACCAGATTCAACACCTCTCTCCACCAGTACGTTAAAGCATTAACCATGAAACGAAAAACTACAAAAAACCACGTAGAATCCAATAACCAGAGAAAACTGAAAACCCTAACAAAACCCTAGAACCAATTGTCAAACTTTAATCGATTAAAAGGTTGTATCAATCTAGCTAATTTAATCAAGTTAAACGCGATCAATGACAAACCTTGTAATAAATCAGGTAATCCAACAGATTCTAAAGTCAACGAAGACGAAGAAAAAACCCTAAAACTGACCGATCTTGATGATTATAGAGAATTGTAGGTGGATAATAATCTTAAAGATTAAAGATTAAATCAGTTAACAACACCCATAATCATTAGATGAAAATCATATTTAGGATCAAGAACAAGCAAAATCTCCCAAGATCGCCATTAGGGTAGAGAGAGTTTTTTTAAAATCACATAACTTCATTTTAAGCATGTGTAATCAAACTTTTTTCCAACAGCTACTTTCCAAACGGTCAAACACAATAAC
Source organism: Helianthus tuberosus (assembly GCA_030545235.1). Taxonomy (NCBI): domain Eukaryota; kingdom Viridiplantae; phylum Streptophyta; class Magnoliopsida; order Asterales; family Asteraceae; genus Helianthus; species Helianthus tuberosus. The sequence goes on from CM060393.1 coordinate 155,724,161, forward strand.
GTTCCAATTTTCAAACTTTTAACGCGTTAAACATTTCACGCGTTTTATGTTTCACGCGCTATCAAAGGGAGTGGCGGCGGTGTGCGTAATGGTTCCACGCGTGGTGGAGAAGCTATCACAGGGCGCCCCGTCCCCCCTTATAGCTTAATTTACTCTCGTAATGAATTATGTACAAGTATATGATGGCGCCTCTAACCCATGCGTGTTTGGTTCAATATTGTAGTAGGTTTTACTGTACAAATATATAACACTAGCTTTCCAATAAGGACAATGGAGGTGGGCCCCCAACATTCACCAAACCAGTGGTTATTACATATTTGATATGTAACCATTTAGGAGCCTATTTAGTGAAACAAAAGTCTTAAATAATGCATAAATACATAATCCTTAACAAACTTAACACTCTTGAATCGTTGATGCAGGACTGAATCGCACAGAGTTAGAGTGATGGGCTTTGGAGTTTGAAGAGAAAGAGTGGCTGCATGATTTTGAACATTAAGGTTTGGAGTGAAAAGAGTAGCGTGCGTGTATATTTAAATTGGGAGCCCCACATATTTTTTATTTAAAATTACAAATGCGTCATTAACGGGTCTTAAAAGGTTAATAGGTACTTAACCTGTTAAGACATGAAATTAAATAGGTCTTAGTGTGTCGACCTGTTATAGACACAAAACTTGTTAAGGTTAAACATGAAACTTGTTAACTTCGTGTAGGTTTGTGTCATGTTATCGTTTTCGTGTAGAAATTGCTAGCCCTACTTAAACTACAATTTTTGAAACATTTTTTTTTTTTTATCAAAGTGATACCGAGGGATGTAACAACCTTTGTGTTACTAGAATGCAACACTAGTAAAAGATCAATAGCACTATCTTTTTGTCTTCTTGCCTTTTGTAACTACTAAACCCTCTTTATGTTTTTTTGGCACTTCACGAAATGCAGGGTCGGCCCATGGGCTGGGCAAAGTGAGCGGGCCCACATTCTCCGGTGCCCAAAATTTTTATTTATTTTATATATAGCTTTTTTTAACCAAAAGTATATGAAAGTTAAAACTCAATAATATTTATTTACAACCTAGTATGATATTTAAATCAATTAAGCTTAAAAAACTCATCTAATACCCAATAAACTAGGTTTCACCCATAGAGTTAAAATTTTAAGTTTTCGGTTGGGTTACATAGAGTTAATTGGATTAAGCTTAAAAAAAAAACTAACCTAATACCCAATAGCTCAAATGTATGTGGTTAAATCTTGGCCTACACTTTTTTTTTTTTAAAGAAAACACACTAGCAAAAAGGTAAATTCCCGACGAGAATTTGTAGTCATAGTTCCTTTGGCATTCCTTTGGAAATTCGACACCAAAAAGGTACACTTCAATTCATACTAAAATTCTTTAGTTTGTGTGCTGGTGTCTTTTATCAGGACCTATCATGCACAACACATGTATGGTTAATCATAATAGAAAGATAGATATCTAAGAAGACACCTTGGTTGTCTCTAGAAACAAAAAGAATGAAGCCCTTGCACGTTGCATGTTTTTCGCCAATGTTTGGGTGGTGTGGTGTGATAGACTGGCGGTGAAGTTTGCGAGTGACTAGAGAGGGGTGGTGGTTGATGGAGTTGGTGATCGTAGGCACGTGGATTGTGAAGACATAATTATTAAAAGATAAAATTGCATAAAACAACCTTTATGTTATATCTAAAATGTAGTTCATACCTTTATATTCATGTTTTGTTACATTCTATAATCTTTACAACTAACGTAGTTCAAAAACTCAGTTAAGTTACCTCACATGCTTTGCATGTGAGGGTATTTTAGTCATTTTAAAAGTTTCTATTGTATTTTTTTTTGTTTTTTCATAAACCACCATTAACTACCCAACCACGACTCCAACCATTAATACACCACCATCACAGCCACAACCACGGTGTGAACCTTCATCATTGTCGATGTCGTCACACTCATCGCCTGCCTTACCTCCCTTGTTTTTACCTTACCAACCACCATCGTCAACCTTTACTGTTCTGGTTGTCGGAGGAAACCCAGCCGAATAATAATGCAGTTCTGTTGGGTGTGGTTTAGTTTAACAAATATTAAATACATTAAAAAATAATTGTTCACACTATTAGCTAGTGTTTGGTATGCAGAAATGAGAGACGGAATGGAATGGATCATTACGGGGAAATGAAGAAAGACGTGTTTGGTTGGTCAATGGAATGGAATCACACATTCCATAAGGCATTCCATTCCCACAAAATCATTAATCTACTCCCCATGTTTTTTTTCATTCCATCCCATCTAGCACATTTCATCACCAACACCACAACCCACCACCTTCGCCACCACCCACCACCACCACCGACGCCATCCTCGTCTCCACCCTTAACCCGTCAACGCCACCCCGACAACCACCACCGCAGCCGCCACCCACCCGCCACCGTTGCCATCCACCGTCGCCACCAACCGTCGCCACCAAACACCATCGCCGCCAACGCCAATCGCCGCTGCCACCCACCACCACCGTCGACGCCACCACCACAGCCACACCCAACCACCGCCACCCGCCACTACCTCTGCCTCCACGCACCCCCCGGTCACCACCACCCGCCATCGCAGCCTCCACTGCCACTCGCCGCCGCCGCCACCATCCACCGCCGCCGCCACCCATAATCACTACCATCGACCATCACCACTCACCGCTGATATTATTCCTTCGTTTTTCTTGCCTACCAAACACAATAATAATTCATTCCATTCTCACTTGGTAACCAAACAAGACATGAAATGGTAATGATCTAGTCTGTTTGGTATGGGGTAATGGAATGGACGAGGTAATGGAATGGACGAGTGAATGCAATGGATCATTACCATTCCATGTTTTGTTTGGTTACCATGTGTGAATGGAATGAAATATTATTGTGTATTGTTCGGTAGGCAAGAAAAACAGAGTAATAAAATAAGTGGTGAGTGGTGGTGGTGGTGGTCGGTGGTAGTAATTGTGGGTGGTTATAGGTGGCGGTGGTGGGCGAGTGGCGGTGTGGTGGGTGTCGGCGGCTGCGATGGGTGGTGGTGGCGGCGGCGAGTGGCGGTGACGACGAATGGTGGTGGCAGTAAGGTGGCCGTTGGTGGTGGGTGGTAGCAGAGGTGGCGGTCGGTGGCGGCGGCGACAGCGGTTGGTGATGACGGTGGTGGTGGCGTCGACGATGGTGGTGGGCGGCGGCGGCGAGTGGCGTTGGCGGTTGGTCGCGGCTGTGGGTGATAACGGTGGTGAGTGGGTGGCGGCGGCGACGGTGGCTGTCGGGGTGAGGTGGTGGCGGGTGGCGGCGATGGCGTCGGTGGTGGGTTTTTGCGAAGGTGGTGGGTTGTGGTGGTGTTGATGAATGGTGCAATAGGGGATGAAATGGAAAAAAAACATGGGGGGTGGAATGAATGATTTTGAGGGAATGTAATGCCTTTTGGAATGGGTGATTCCATTCCATTGATTAACCAAACACCTTTTTCTTCATTCCTTCGTAATCATCCATTCCATTCCGCCTCTCATTCCTGCATACCAATACTACCTATTGCATTTCGTTGTCCATTCCATTACCTTGTACCAAACAGAGCCTGACCCTTAAGCTTTGAAAACCATACGCGAACAAATTTTTACACAAATACTCTGTTACTATGTTTTTTAAAGCTTGATAGTATAATTAATCCGCTTATATATAAAAAAAATAATTTCCATTTGGTCACACTTTTTACACAAATACTCTGTAACTATATTATTACTTTAAAATTTACACAAATACTATGTAACTAATATATTACTTTAAAATTGTTTAGTTGGGTATTCAAAGCTTGATAGTATGAACCATTTAGTTTAACAAATCTTAAATACATTAAAAAAACAAAGTGGCAGTTTTTTTCACCGGATTCACTGACCCCGTCGTCACCGGCATCTTAACAACCGATGGAAAAAAATGAACAGACGTAACCTAACGGGTGCGACGGAAGACATCTTATTCAAAGTGGCCGTTTTTTCACCGAATTCACTGAGATGCACATTAGTTTCTTTTTATATCCATTGAAGATTGCAGAATAGGTGGAATTGGGGTTTCGTATGGGGTGGTAGGAGGTGGTGGTTTATTGAGAAAAAAAAAAAATATACAAACAAGCTTGTTAGATCTGGGGTTTCTAGTCGGAGCTGGAGATGAACAAGAAGAATTTATATGATAGCAATATGTAAATTATTTAATTTATTAATAAAAAAAGATTGGGTTGAAAAGACCATAATACCCTCACATACAAAGCATATGAGGTAACTTAACTGAGTTTTTGGATGATGTTAGTTGTAAAGGTTATAGAATATAACAATACATGAACATAAATGTTGGGTTGGGCCGATTTCATAGTGAAAGGTATGAATTGCAGTTTAGGTATAACATAAAGGTTGTTTTGTGCAATTTGTTCTTAGTAAAATGTGTAACAAGTTGTTAGTAACTAGCTTGTAAGTTGTAACATTTTTATTTTTAAAAAATAATAACTTACATTTTCATTACCTTTTCGAAAAGTAATAGTGTAATAGTCATGGTTGACATCTTGAAATAAAAAAAAATAAAAAAACTTTATAAAAAATATTTGTTAAAAATGGTGATTTAATCGGTTGTATCTTGACTACTTACCAAAAGCACTTTTATAATAAAAATACAAAATCTTCCAAATTTAAACTTAGGCCTTCTTTACCCAGTTGCATCCGTAATGCAGAGGTGCCTATGAGGCCAATGACGTCTACATATGCGAGTCATGGACGGATAGATCAAGGACCCTCCATCATGGAGTAGGTCCTTGGGGTAATTTTGGACGTGAGGTTGGTGTATGTGTAACGCTTCGCATTTCAGTATTTTCCATATTTAGAAAGTCGTATTCATATTTCTATTTTTAGAAACTTGTATTCATAATGTATTCGTATTTGACTTACAAACTTGTAATCTGAGGCTTCGATCATAATGGAAATCCATGTTTACATCAATTTTATTAAACTTGTACTTATGTTTTATGCAATCAATTGTCAAATACATATTTACATGTAATACCGAGACTTATTATACGTTTGAATTATCAATTATATGTACACGATACTCATCACATGTTTACGAACACGTTCTATGCTTGAAAACAAGCTAAAATACTAGAAAACAACACAAAATGACCTAGAAACCAAGTGTAGGGACCAAAGTTGAACAAAAACCAAAGATTGGAAAACACTATTCGTCGCGCCATGTGACAGGGAAGAGTTGCCTGGTCGTGTGGTGCGACCAGTGTCAATCCGCAGCATGTGTTTTTTCCCTAATCGGGTTTCACCCTTTCCACATCTTTTTACCTACAATCACATTCTAACCTCTTTAAAACACAAACCCTAATTTTCCCCTATAAAAACAAGCCTCCTCTAACATATTTTCATTTTCCACAACTCCAAATTACTCTCAAACACTCCAAAATCATCAAGAAATTCTCCAAGTTGGGCTGAAAGTTCTAAGTGTTCAAGTGAGCTTTCTACTCACTTCCTTCATCATTTCTTCTTGTTTTCTTCTTCCATTCCACTTGGATAAACTCTAGGAATGTTTCCACAAGTTTACCTTGGTAAACTAAGTTAGAAACCACCATATTTGAGGTCCAAAGTTGGATTTAAAGTCTGTTTTTGTAAATTTTTTATCTTTTGCAACTTTTGATTATGAACATGAACTCAACCTTGTTCCTAACTAACTTGCATGTTGATGGACTTGAGTTAGGGCTTCATTCAGAAAGATTGAGGTGCAAACACATCCAATCCAATCAACCTAAGCCACTAAGTAAACTTACTACTAACAAAGTGTCAAAACTACACCAAGCCTCCAAACATTTGCTATGATTGGAACGCGCTAGTCTAGTTTGAGCTCACTTGGTTGCTTGGTGGATTAGAGATTTTATATGTTTCTTATTCATGACCAACCAAAATGTGCTTTAATGAATCCATACAATAAGGTTAAATGGATGGAATTCATCCTAGCTCCATGCATGACTATACTTGACTAACCTAACATTTGGACTACTAACAAATTATATATACATATCTATAAATTAACTGACCCTAAGGCACTAACCAAGCCATGGTTTGATGTCAAGAGGAATATGGTTATAGTATATTGGATTGAACTCCTCATAATTTGGATTTCCAATAGGCGAACTTGTGCCTATGAAAAACACTTCATTATGGTGTCCAAATTTGGGTATTTCGTCAAGATAATTTTTATGTATTTTCCTACTAAGTTACCATCTTGCATTTGCATTTCAATTCCAAATTTCGTCGAACTCATATGCCTCGTTTATTCTTGTAGGATAACTTGGCGGCTCTCTAAACACTCAAACACATCAACTCACGTACACGGGATTTACTACGAAAACAGTGAGTGTACTCCCATTTTCCTTTTTACACACTTTGGGTGCAACATGTACACAATATTACAAATCACATACTCATGATTAAACTTGTTCATATACACACTCTATCCGTTAAAACATGATACTGGTAATATTTTTGTTATTACATGCTATACTCATTCATTTGTTTTATATGCTCATTAACTTTTTGTCGCAACCCACGTCCCCTAACAACCCGGGAACGGGCGGCCGCGACCAGTTTCGGTGGTATCCATGTTTTTATCATTTTGGCAGCGGAAATTTCATCAGGACCGTAGTTAGGAAATATCTTATCAGGGTAAATACCACACTTTTATAATATTAAACACGTGGGAAAAATCCCAAGTTTTAAGTACACACATTTTCATAGGGATAAACCCTATTTTATTTAATAAAACATCTCTTTATTTTAGGTTACTTTATAGCCACTTTTCCAAGCCTTCAGTGCTGTCCAGCTGGCTTCTATTTGGCTTTCACATTTTGTTACCTGAAACGCGTTTAAAAACATTTTGTCAGTGGGAAATACTGGTGAGTGAATCTCAGTTTAATCAAGTTAAGTAAAACCATTGTACAGTATTGAGGGTGGTCGCGCAATTACATTTGTTTCCATCTACTTTAATTACCACCCACGGTACTGTCAACCCGACTTGTGGTCATGTTACTACTCACAATGTAGTAACAAATTTTGTATACAAAACCCCAACATACCGACGATAATTGTAGAATACAAATACTCAATCACTGTTTAATATAGTGTTAATTAAGTGAGGTTTTGTAAAACAATTTGCAAAAAGGAGATTACTCACATTGCTATCTTAGGGTTTTCCTTAAGCATTTCCTGGTGATTATCTATTAAATACACAAATGCACACGCGTTAGTATAATAACCCAATATTTACATTAGTAATACCCTCCCCGAGACGGCATTCCAACGATTACGTCGGGCAGAACCACGACAGTCATTACGGAACCCTGGATCGATCGGGCAACGTATCTAATACGTAACCGGGGTTATAATACTTACAACGGGGCAGAACTTCGTTATTTAGGGGGGTATTATACCCGAGTATAGCTTATACTATATGAAATTTCGAGAGAGAAAGAAAATGTGTGAGCGAGTTGTCGACTGAGCCCCTTGTTGCTATTTATAGGGCTGTTCAGGGGTTTTGTCACGCCCCGCGAAGACCACACCAAGGTCTTACGCGGCCCGCGACATAGGGTTGTAGGGCTTAGCTATGACTAGTCAGCACTCGTAGCCTCCACACGCGCCCTGACACGTGGCTGTCGCGCCCCGCGTAGCTCGAAGGCAAAGCTCCGCGGCCCGCGAGCGACCCCATTTTCTTGTTTTTATTTAATTTTTAATTATATAGGGTATTTTGGGCTTGGTTTTCGCTTAAGGGGTATGTGTTAAGACATATTGGGACATTCTAAATATATTAGGGGTGTCGGAATATTTTGGAGGGTTGTTATATCCTCCCCACCTTGTTTTAGAGCTTGTCCTCGAGGTCTACTGGAATAGGTGCGGGTATTTCCTTTGCATTTCCGATTCGAGTTCCCATGTGTATTCTGGTCCTCTTTTGGAGTCCCATTTCATTTGACCAGAACTAATCACTTGTGTTTGAGATTCTTGACTTTTCTGTCTTCAATCTATAGAGGTCTTTCTACAAATTTTAATTGTTCATTCACCTCTATATCCTTAAGAGGTACTAGCAGTGATTCATCAGCTAAGCATTTCTTGAGATTAGATACATGAAATACATTATGTATTCCTGCCATTTCCTGAAACGCCCAAAGTTCTAAATCCGAAAATTCAATAATTCATACTATTGTCTAATAAAATTTGGGCATACACGTTCGTAAAATAAGCAATTCCCTGCTTAATAACATTCAACAATTGACCTACAACGCATTTTAAAAAGACATAGTAAATTTCATAACACTTAAGAAACTTTCAAAACGACCATTACAACTAGTGTTTGACAAAAGATTTACAACTTTAAGTTTAGAGTTTATAACTACCAACATAGCCTGATTAAACCAAAATATTGACCCATTGATGATACATCAATGATTGCGGAAGCGCATAAAGGCGTTCAAGGTGTGTTCGGTTCCGAGTGATGCAATAGCATTTAAACTTGAGATTTACCTACAACCATTACAACAAACGACATTAGCGTAATACTCATATTTCAACTAACGCATTAATGAACTTGGTGAACCAATAATCACCATTTAAATTCTGAACCATACATGGCTAAGTCATTCTTATACTCGGCTTTCTTGTTTATGTAACCAACTTCGTTACATCTTTCTCTCCAAATCATTCTATCATAACCCGTTTACACGGAACATTAAGAAAACTTCACTTATTCATTCTCATTCTAACCCGAACCGACCCGTTCATCACGGACCGTTACAGAGCTCTACTTTCGCGTTCTCATTTTAATACAATGACTATCATTAAGAAACTAATATTTAAAGTAACAAACTACTAACGTTGTTGAATAAACTTGTAAGTAGCAGACTTACCTCGTACTTGAGCCTTTTGTTGCGAACCGGAATTAGCTCCTTCTTCTTTCACTCCTACAGATAATTCATTCTTATTTAGATTATTTCATTCACTACATAATAATCACATTCACGCATCAATCACATTCCATTTCATATTTTGCAATGTATCAAATACTACATCTTCCCTATGCCAATTCAACACTTTTAATACATTCAAAATCACATAGTTCTTCATTGAGGCATTTTATCGAACACATGGTGTGCAAACAACATTTTGAGCCTTATGTACATGTATCCAATGCACGATTTCACTAGCAATATTCACAACTCTTTTAATCAACTAAATTCACATATCTTAATCATTCTACAATCATAACAATTCATCAATATCCTAGTACATAAACATTCATCAATCAAGACTACTCAATTTAGTTAACTTCAAAACCATCATACTACTAGAACAAATGGGTTTTCCTTCAAACCATCAATACAAATGAATTCCAAGCATAAAACATCCTCTAATGATGTTTCTAATTCATACACAGGTTCAATTTATCCAATTTTCACGAATTGATTAAACCCTAGTTCATGAAAGTGCATCAAATCGCATAATCTGACTTACCCTATGTAGGAAACCCTTAGATGGTTGAGAATTTGGTCACATGCATTCGATTTCTGGATTAACAACACCTTAAATCCCTGAACTTCTTGAGGTATTATGAAGGAGAAGGGTTTCTTCTCCTTCTTGTTTCTTGGCCGTAACCCACACCCACCCACTAACTGGGTTTTTAAATTTTTATAATGTTACTAATCATATTTACAAGTTTAACCCCTCAAGGTTATTTAAGTTATCAATCTTATATATTTCCTAACCTTTAACTTTCATTATTTATTTATAACTAACTAATCATTTAAAACATATAAACATTCGACTAATCTTTATTAGAATTTGGGGTGTTACAAATCTACCCCCCCTTAAAAGAGGTTTCGTCCCCGAAACCTTAATACGTACTAAATAATGATGGGTAGTGCATTCGCATTTCATCTTCTGATTCCCATGTCAGATCCGATCCTTTCCGATGCTGCCATTGAACTAGAACTTGTCGAATGGCTTTATTTTGAAGATGCATTACTTTGGAATCCTTGATAGCCATTGGCCTTTCAACATAGTTCATTTTCTCATCCAGTTCAATATCATCAAGTGGCACATATGCCGTTTCATCCGCGAGGCATTTCCTTAGTTGTGACACGTGAAAAGTGTTATGGATTCCATCTAGAGCCGGAGGTAATTCCAACTGATATGCCACCTTACCAACCCGGGCTATAATTTCGAATGGCACAATGTACCGAGGGCCTAACTTCCCTGTTAGTGTATACGTCTGTAGCTTCCGTCAGCATTTAGTCATGTTTTGTATATTTGTGTCCTTTGTAATGTATTATGTAAAGTATGTGTGTCAGATAGGTCGACAGCTCAGGAAACGGATTTGTCAAGTTAATGTCCGACGGTTGATTAGTGTCATCCGGTCGGATGGCCATCCGACCGGATAGCCATTCAAGCGGATAACCAGTCGGTCGGACAACATCACTTTCCTGAGACGTCTATAAATACCCCGTCCGGGTATCACAGTCAAAACTTTTTGCATCTCTAGATCTGCTGACACCTTTGTGTACTCTGTCATAGTCTGAACTTTCTTCTGGTCCTTGTACTTTCATAATATCGTAATAGAAAGATCCAGACAGTGTTTAAATGTTGAATTACGTGTTGTATTTCTATGACTTGATCAAAGGATTCCGCACTTTACTCAAGATCGGTTCATCTACTGTTGCATAAATCAGATCCGGTACAAACAGGACCTAACAAGTGGTATCAGAGCATCCAGGGAGCTGAATCGTGATCTACAACAACGAATTCACCGGAATTTGAGATTTTCTTGCTGATTAGAGTCAAATTTCACCGGAAATTTGACATTTTCTCTCATTTTCTACTCATTTCTTACATTGTTTTTCAGTTTGTCACCATAAAATCCGAAAAACACAAAATTAGACGTGAATCTACGGTTAAAATTTGATAAAATTGATATCATTCGATTCGCAATCAATCAAAGTATAATCCTGCCAAGTTTCATAATCAAATTCAATCAAAAACTAGATCAAATTCTTCAAAAAACCATGTTGAGTTGTTCGTGCTTGCTGAGGTCATCCACCCACTCGGACAGCTGTCCGAACGGATTGGATTAGATAGTATCTTTTGTTTGCTTGCTGACATCTTGCTGACATCATCAGTGTTACTCGCTCGGATTACCATCCGAGTGGTGTGATTTAGATTGTTCAAGTTTATCCGCTTACGTCATCATTCCACCCGGTCGAATAGCAATCCGGTCGGATAGGAGTTGAAAGATCTTGATTTCATTTACATAAGTAAATCTGTCATCCGGTCGGATTACCATCCGAGCGGTGAAAGGTTGAAATTAAAATTTTCAGACTTAAGCGTGTCACCCGAACGAACGACCATCCGAGCGGATCACCATCCGGTCGGATAGCCTTACTTGTGTCATTCGTTCAGATTGCAACTCGACCGAATCACCATCCGATCCAGGTGTTTCTGTTCAAAATTTTTGAAACTTGTAAAAATTGTCTAAGTGTTTGATAATTGTTTCAGGTACTTAAAAATGGATGAATTCATGAATCCTTTCAGTGACATGTTTGCTTTCGCGGGAAACTCTGGAGATGATACTTCAAACCACACAAATGAAAATACTCCGAGTGCGAAGAAAACTCTGTCCGATGCCTTAAGTGTGGAGAGTGCATATGGTACATATAACAAACCTCCAAAGTTGATGGCGATTGAAGAATATAATAGGTGGGCCAAAAGATTTGATGAGTGGCTAAAAGCATTTGCGTATCCAAGTTGGAAAATTTTAAAGAATGGTTTCAATAATGGAAGACTAGATTGTGAAAATCTGACAGAAACTGAAGATATAGAAAATTTTGTTGCTGAACAAAAGTGCATTGCACTAATTCATCAGTCTGTAGAAGACGACATAATTTCATTGATTGACTACACAAATGCAAAAGATCTATGGGAAAAGTTAAGAGTGAAATGTGTGGGTAGTGCTGAAATAGTCAAAAACAAAAAGAAACTGTTAAGAAAAGAGTTTGATTTATTTGGCTGTTTAAAAAATGAATCTGTTTCTAAGATGATTGAGAGATTTGGACACTTGAAGTTGGAGCTGGCAAGACATGGGGTTGTGTATTCTCGAGAAGAATTAGTTGACAAATTGTTTGACTCATTGCCGGATGAGATGGATTGGCAATACTTTGCTTTGATGTTGAAGAATACAATCAAGTCTGAGGATCTGACGGTTGATTTGTTGATTGAAAGACTGGAGAGTCACGAGCTGGAGATAAAGAAATCAAACAAAGTCAATCATTCCTCATATCAGCAAAATGTGGAGCTGTACTATCCAAAAAGTATGATTCCAAAGATTACATCTCCTAAGACAGCCTTTTCAGCAGAAAGTTCTAATCTGAAAAATCAAGAAAGCTCAAACAGTGGTTTTCATGGAGGATTATCATCCAATGATCCAGGTCAAGGATCATATTCAAATACTTCAAGTCAACAACAATCAATTCCAAAGAATCTGTTCCAATGCAACATTGCTGTGGATTTAAAAAATGCTCAAAATTTTAGTGAAGAATCCGCAAAGCAGCAGATGGTGTTTTTAGCCTCTGTGCTAGAGTCATATGAGAGCCTTGTGGCAGGTAAGATTGGAAACACTAACCTCACCAAGGAGGACTACGATCAGATCGACCCGGAAGAGATGGAGTTGATCGACATCAGGTGGTGTATGGCTAGTGCAGTCCGAAGAGCCCAAAGGTTTATGGAGATTACTGGTCGACATTCAATTGGAGGACCATCCACAAAACTTGGCTTTGATAAATTGTCACGGCCCCCGGCCCGGTTTGACCCGGTTCAGGAGCCGCGGGACAGAAAATCCCATGCTATTTATTTGACAGCGGAAGATTTTAGCAGGATCTTTTTAAAACAGAAAATGCCTGATTATTTTATTTCATAATTCAGGATAAAACCCTGATAGTTTACAATCATGTGATTTTACTGGGAAATCTTTATTTTACAAAACATGTTTCTTTATTTATATTGAGCCACTTCCTTAAGCTTGTAGTGCTTCGAACACTTTTCCTGGATCACAACAGATCACCTGAAACATGTTTGAAAAAGGTTTTGTCAGCGGGGAATTACTGGTGAATCATTCTTTTTACTAAAAATGACACATTTGTTATAATTTACAGTATTAAGAGCGATTACGATGTTTCTATATATCAACCATTCACCCACGGTATTTATCACTCGACCACCTATTGGCTATCTCGTTGTCCAATGGTGTCTGTGATTATGGTCATATCATCCCTTGGCTAACCCGTTGTCCAATGGTGACGGTTATCAAGTATTGTATACAAAACCCCACATACCGGCTGTAAATTGGAGATTACAAAGACTTAATCCCTGTAATTATAACTTTGAAATAAATAGGGTTTTAGAAAGCAATTTGATAAAAAGAGAATGACTCACATTGCAGATTTATATGCAGCAGAGTTTAGCCTACTGATTAGCCTGATAACCTAATTTAAATAACAATGCACACGAACTAGGTCAGTAACTAATACAACATTTACGATAACTCATGAGATTAAACCCTCACGACAAATGACAAAGTGCAATACTTAAACATCCATCGAATTCACGACGAATGACAAAGTATAAACCCAATTTGAGCAGCACTTAAACATTCATCGGATAGTTTCAATCGATCGGACATTGAATCGTAGCAGCGATCGAGTTAATACCCGGTATCGTAGCAGCGCCTCGCTATATTGAAAGTAAATTTCGAATTACAGCAGTGGGACTTCGTTTTTGAATTGAGATTTCAACATCAGAGGACTGCTCGTAGCACGATCTATTTATAGGTGAAATTTAGGGCTCACGCGGCCCGCGTGAACCTTTGGCCATACCTTACGCGGCCCGCGTAACCACCTAGTCTAGGCGTAGGTTTGATTGGTCACGAGTAGACTTGCCAGCTGGTCAACACGTGGCTCGGGAATGTTTATCCGGTCAACCCATATCTTGACGCGGCCTGCGTAAGGCTAAACTAACCCTTACGCGGCCCGCCTGAAACCCACTAATTCTGATTTCTTAGTTTTTCATGTACAGTGGTGTTTCAGGGGTCCGGGTTTTCCCTTATGGGTTATTTTGGGACAAATTTTGAGAGTCCTTATATTCTCCCCACCTTATTTAAAATCTCGTCCTCGAGATTTATTGAAATAAGTAAGGATACTTTCGCTTCATTTCCGATTCCAGCTCCCAAGTGTATTGAATCCCACTTGACTTTGACTAGTACCAATCGCTTGTGCTTGAGAAACTTGATCTTTCTGTCTTCTATTTGAAGCGGTTTCTCTATGAATTTTAACTTTTCATTTACCTCTATGTCCTGAAGAGGTACTACCAGCGATTCGTCAGATAGACATTTCTTGAGATTAGATACATGAAACACGTCATGTACTCCAGCTAGTTCTTCTGGTAGTTGTAAGCGATAAGCAACTGGTCCTATACGTTGGATCACTGAAAATGGTCCCACGTATCTTGGACTTAGCTTTCCTTTCTTACTAAATCGAACTACTCCTTTCCAAGGAGAGACTTTCAAAAGTACCTTATCTCCGACTTGAAATTCCAGTGGCTTTCGTCGATTATCGGCATAACTCTTCTGACGATCTCGAGCCGTTTTCAATCTTTCCTTGATTTGAGTAATCTTGTCGGTAGTTTCTTGCACTATTTCAGGACCTGATAATTGACTTTCTCCTATTTCTGCCCAGCAAACTGGAGTTCTGCATTTTCGTCTATATAACGCTTCAAATGGGGTAGCTTCAATGCTTGCATGATAACTATTATTATAGGAGAATTCGATCAAAGGTAGGTGATCGTCCAAGTTTCCACCGAAATCTATTACACATGCTCGAAGCATGTCTTCCAGAGTTTGTATCGTCCTTTCACTTTGTCCGTCTGTTTGTGGATGATATGCAGTACTTAAATTTAGTCGGGTTCGCATTGCTTCCTTGAAACTTGTCCAAAAATGTGAAGTGAAACGACTATCTCTATCTGATACAATGGAGAGTGGAACTCCATGTAAGGATACTACTTCATCTACATACAACTTGGCTAACCTTTCCATGCTAAAGGTTTCTTTCATGGGTAGAAAATGAGCTGACTTGGTTAATCGATCCACAATTACCCAAATCGCATCATTACCTTTTCTGGTTTTGGGTAACTTAGTAACAAAATCCATTGTTATGAGTTCCCATTTCCATACTGGCATTTCTAATTGTTGTAGTAGACCTGAGGGTTTCTGGTGTTCCGCCTTAACTTGTGAACAAGTAAGACACTTAGAAACATATCTAGCTATGTCCTTTTTCATTCCTATCCACCAGAAATTATTTCTTAAATCTTGGTACATCTTATTGTTTCCTGGATGCATGGTATACCTAGATTTATGAGCTTCCTCTAGAATCTTATTTCTTAATTCTCCTTGCTTAGGTACCCAAATTCTTTTCTTATGGAATCTCCAAATTCCATCATTTCCTTGCTCTAATTCTTTTACTCTTCCTTTCATTCCTTCAGCATCATCATTGATTGCTGTTTCTTGAACATTCTTTAGTTGTTCCATTAAATCTAACTGTAGATTTAATCTAAGAGCACGAACCCTTCGTTGTTTCTCATGATATTTACGGCTTAAGGCATCTGCAACTACATTTGCCTTTCCTTCGTGATACTGAATATCACAGTCGTAGTCGCTTAATATTTCCATCCATCTCCTTTGTCTCATGTTTAACTCTTTTTGCCCAAATATATACCTTAAACTTTTATGATCCGTATAGATAGTAAACTTACTTCCATACAGATAATGTCTCCAAATCTTAAGGGCAAAAATTATGGCTCCTAATTCTAAATCATGAGTCGTATAATTTTCCTCGTGCTTTTTCAATTGCCTTGATGCATATGCAATTACCTTCTTGTGTTGCATTAGCACACATCCTAATCCTAGCTTAGAGGCATCACAGTATACTTCAAAATCTTCTGTTCCTTTGGGTAAGGCTAGAATTGGAGCATTTGTTAACTTTTGCTTTAAAATCCTAAAGGCTTCTTCTTGCCTAAGTCCCCATTCAAACTTAATTGCTTTACAGGTTAGCTTAGTTAATGGTACATCTATCTTGGAAAAATCCTTAATAAATCGTCTATAGTATCCAGCTAACCCTAGAAAACTTCTAATTTCTATAGCTGATTGCGGAACCTTCCATTTGGTGATTGCTTCTATTTTCGCAGGATCTACGTGAATGCCTTCATGATTTACCATATGTCCTAAGAATTGCACTTCCTGGAGCCAAAATTCACACTTCGAGAATTTGGCGTAAAGCTTCTCCTTTCTTAACAAAGTTAAGAGTGCATGCAAGTGCTCACAATGCTCGTCCTGACTTTTGGAATAAATTTGTATATCGTCGATGAAGACAATTACAAATTTATCCAAATACGGTTTACAAATTCTATTCATCATGTCCATAAATGCTGCTGGAGCATTTGTCAGTCCGAAGGGCATGACTGTAAACTCGTAATGACCATACCTAGTTCTGAAAGCAGTTTTAGGTATGTCTTCTTCTTATACCTTTAATTGATGGTATCCGGAGCGTAAATCGATCTTAGAAAAGTATCTAGCTCCTTGAAGTTGATCAAAAAGATCATCAATCCTAGGCAATGGGTATCGATTCTTAATTGTAACCTTATTCAGTTCCCTATAATCGATACACATTCGCATCGAACCATCATTTTTCTTTACAAACAACACTGGTGCTCCCCAAGGGGATGAACTAGGTTGTATGAATCCTTTACTTAACAATTCATCTAATTGTTTCTTTAATTCTAACATTTCGGTGGGTGCTAACCGATAAGGTGCCTTGGCTATCGGTGTAGTTCCCGAAATTATATGGATCCTAAATTCTACTTCCCTGTTGGGTGGTAATCCAGGTAGTTCTTCCGAAAATACATCCGGGTATTCTGAGACTACTGGAATTTCCTTAAGTTCCTTACCTTTAGTGTTAATGATTACTGAAATCATATACACTACTCCTTGTTTTCGTTCATAACTAGCAATTTTCATTACTGAAATGAACTTTAGTGGCTTTCGTGGCTTATCTCCTGTAATTACTACTAATTCTCCTGTGGGTGCATGAATTTCTATGGAGTTTTTATCATAGAGAATTCGAGCATGGTTGGCTACTAACCAATCCATTCCTAATACCACATCGAATTCTGCTAACTTCATAGGTAACAGGTTTGCAGAGAATTTATGACCTAAGAGTTCTATCTTTTCTTCTCGCAAAACCTTATTTATGTTAACAGAATTTCCATCTGCCGTTTCGACTGTAAAAATCTGCCTCAGGTTGGTTAAAGGTAAATTAAGAGCTTGGCAGAATGAAGTATTTATAAAACTTTGGTTTGCACCAGAGTCAAATACTACTTTTACATAAACGTTGTGAACTAAGAACGTACCAGCTATCACATCAGGAATTAATTCGGCTTCCTGAGTAGTCAATTGGAATGCTCGAACATTCTTCTTGGTAGCTCCGTTGGTCTGTTTGGCTTTATTGTCTGCTGGTTTGACCAATTTAGGGCATTCTGGTTTGAAATGTCCCGCTTCTCCACAGTTATAGCAGATTCTTGTTTTCTTTCAGCAGTCTTCTTCACGATGTCCTACAACTTTGCAAAAGTTGCAGGTTACATTGCATTTTCCAAAATGTTTCTTTATGCAATTCCTGCAGAATGGCGGAGTTGAAGATTGCCCCGTTCCTCTTTTCTTGAAGTTGTTATTATTACCCACACGAAACCCTTGGGTAATTTTCTGAGCCAGTTCCTTTTTCCTATTTTCATCTCTTGTGCGTATCAGCTCGTCAGTTAGAGTGTTAGCTAATTCTACCGCATCGTCAATAGTGCGGGGTCTCGCAGCTTTAACGATATTACGGATTTCGCTAATCAATCCCCAAATATAGCGAGAAATAAGTACCGGTTCTGGCGAAGCCAGTGTTGGTACCACTCTAGCATATTCGAAGAATGTCGAAGTATACCCTCGACAATCTACACCAATCATCCGATGGTTCAGGAACTTATTCGCCATTTGTTCCTTTTCATATCCGGGACAGAATTTTCTTTCCATTATCTGCTTAAATTCTTCCCAATCCATGGCATAGGCCATATTTCTTCCTTTGGCTTGAAGTACCGTATTCCACCATTCTAACGCCCCTTCTTTGAAAAGATTTTACGCGTACATAACCTTGTCTTCTTCAATACATTTACTTATCATAATTACTGCTTCGGTTTTCTCCAACCAACGCAGTGCTGCAGTTGCCCCTTCATTGCCTGCAAATTCAGCTGGTTTACAAGCAAGAAACTCTTTGTAAGTGCAACCAGGCGTTGCAGCTTTCATTTTCTTAGGGAGTGGGGCCTGCCGTGGATCATTATTGTGATTAGTATGATTACCGCCTCCGTTTACGCTATTACTGAAGTTATCTTCAGAAGTACGTTTGCTAGGAATAATTTGTTGAGGTTCAGCAGGTTTCTGGGCAGCAGCAAGGATTGCTGGAATAGCATTGGCTATTCCTTGAGCAACGATATTCTCGATATCTTGCCTAGTCATAAATTGATCTTCCTGGTGTTGCTCAGATTGGTTAACTTCGTTAACTGGTTCATTATTAGCGTTTTCCATCTGATAATTAATATATATAATTTATTAGTATAGAGTAAATAGCAACTATATACAAAACAATCATACAAATTTCACAACACACATATATATCCAAAATTATCGATTCCTCGATTTCCCTTTTTATATATCATATTATGCATCCATACACACTGTTATTTTACAAAGTTTTATTTTTATCTTACAAGATTATATTTTTATTATTATTATTATTATTATTATACAATCACAGCTATGTTCCCACATCATCTCTTCTGCTGGTAATTCAGAAACGACGCTCCCTCTCGTCGTACTTCCAGGAGATTTGCTCTCCCACCTCCCGAATCCTGTTTCCTGCACCTATCAGCTCCTCACCAAAATGGCGGAGTTCAGCTAAATTTTCATTGCTCATTGGTGGGTTTGGTATAGGTTCTGGGTCGAACTGAGGGAAAAAGGTATATGGATTATTTAGGAGGTTTTGAAACTGCCAGTCATTAGTCCACCACTCGTCCATTTCTCCTAGAGGTTGAGTATGGATTAAAGGTTCTGGGATGGCTGGTTCCAAATTTATTGGAATTTGGGTTTCAGCAGGATAAGGGTAGAGGTTGGTGTTGATAGGATTAATGATATCACAGCTTGCCAGTAGGCGATCTAATTCTTCTTGTAATGGCAACTCCTCGACTTGCCTAGAACTTTCCCCAATTTCCATTTCTACTTGCCTGGAATCTTCCCCGATTGCAATTCCTTTTCCTTTATCTATGGGATTCTCTATTTTGGGAATTCTCCTAGTTGCTGGTTTCCTTCTACGTACACGTCTCCATCCTACGAATCTTCTCCTTTTCTTAGGTTTTGGTTTTTCCAGAGGTGGAGCGTTGAATTCCATAGGTTTTTCTATATCGGGTATGTAACCAGTAAAGTCTCTGGAAACTTCTATTTTCACCGGATAAAGATTGAGATTCTGAAGGGCTTCAGATAACTCATTCATGCTGTTTAGCATATATGCAAAAATGCACACAAAATGCTAAGTTAAAATTTTATAAAATTTTTTTTTCTCAGATAAACATTCAAGTATTATTGCACACCGTATGACTTATACAAAGGACAACTGACAATTAAAACATACTAGAGTTTATTGTAAACTTATTTATTTACTGGGTAAAGTTTCTGGCTTGTAGATGATATGGGTGCTAGGACTGGGTCAGGATATTTAAATGTTTGCATTTACTGCCACAGTAGCTAGCATATAGAGATCTGCCCATTTTTCTTCTAACTTGTCTTCCCATGGTGGTTTACTGCCTAGTTTCTGGGTTTCTCTCATTTCTTTTGGTTGTGATTTCTTTATTTTTTCTTGACTTTTCCTAATAATCAAACTTCTTTTATTAGGAGAAAGTGGTTCCTCATATTGTGCCTTTCGAACAAATATTCTTTCCTCAGTATTTGTTGGGCATTTTGAGGATGAAGTTCCCTTTTCTTTCGGTGAAATATCTAATTTATGGTAGATATCCGAAAGTCTTTGCTTACCCATACTGTAAACAAATATTCAAATAATAAAACACGTAATCACAAAATTGGCAATCAGTAAAATTAAGTATTTTCTAAATACTTAATTAGCTTAAATCAGTGGCTCTGATACCACCTTTTTCTGTCACGGCCCCCAGCCCGGTTTGACCCGGTTCAGGAGCCACAGGACAGAAAATCCCGTGGTATTTATTTGACAGCGGGAGATTTTAGCCGGATCTTTTTAAAACAGAAAATGCCTGATTATTTTATTTCATAATTCAGGATAAAACCCTGATAGTTTACAATCATGTGATTTCACTGGGAAATCTTTATTTTACAAAACATGTTTCTTTATTTTTATTGAGCCACTTCCTTAAGCTTGTAGTGCTTCGCGGCACTTTTCCTGGATCACAACAGATCACCTGAAACATGTTTGAAAAAGGTTTTGTCAGCGGGGAATTACTGGTGAATCATTCTTTTTACTAAAAATGACACATTTGTTATAATTTACAGTATTAAGAGCGATTACGATGTTTCTATATATCAACCATTCAACCACGGTATTTATCACTCGACCACCTATTGGCTATCTCGTTGTCCAATGGTGTCTGTGATTATGGTCATATCACCCCTTGGCTAACCCATTATCCAATGGTGACGGTTATCAAGTATTGTATACAAAACCCCACATACCGGCTGTAAATTGGAGATTACAAAGACTTAATCCCTGTAATTATAACTTTGAAATAAATAGGGTTTTGGAAAGCAATTTGATAAAAAGAGAATGACTCACATTGCAGATTTATATGCAGCAGAGTTTAGCCTACTGATTAGCCTGATAACCTAATTTAAATAACAATGCACACGAACTAGGTCAGTAACTAATACAGCATTTACGATAACTCACGAGATTAAACCCTCACGACAAATGACAAAGTGCAATACTTAAACATCCATCGAATTCACGACGAATGACAAAGTATAAACCCAATTTGAGCAGCACTTAAACATTCATCAGATAGTTTCAATCGATCGGACATTGAATCATAGCAGCGATCGAGTTAATACCCGGTATCGTAGCAACGCCTCGCTATATTGAAAGTAAATTTCGAATTACAGCAGTGGGACTTCGTTTTTGAATTGAGATTTCAACATCAGAGGACTGCTCGTAGCACGATCTATTTATAGGTGAAATTTAGGGCTCACGCGGCCCGCGTGAACCTTTGGCCATACCTTACGCGGCCCGCGTAACAACCTAGTCTAGGCGTAGGTTTGATTGGTCACGAGTAGACTTGCCAGCTGGTTAACACGTATGTTTATCCGGTCAACCCATATCTTGACGCGGCCCGCGTAAGGCTAAACTAACCCTTACGCGGCCCGCCTGAAACCCACTAATTCTGATTTCTTAGTTTTTCATGTACAGTGGTGTTTCAGGGGTCCGGGTTTTCCCTTATGGGTTATTTTGGGACAAATTTTGAGAGTCCTTACATAAATCAAAAGTCACGTGCTTTAAATGTAAACAAAAAGGACATTTCGAAAGAGAATGTCGTAACGCACCAGCTGATGATACTGCAAATCCATTTCATGAAGATTACTTCAAAAGAGCAATCTATCATCAGAACAAATCAGAACCACCCAGAATGAAGTAGCTTGAGGATACCCCCAAAGAAAAATCCAGAGCTCTTGCTGTGATTCATGATGACAAAGGTTTTGACTGGAGCGAATTATTACCCGAAGAGGATGCGGTAGGATATGCATTTGTGGCAAAGATTGTTCCTTTTAAAGACAACAGAACAGAAGAAGAAAAATTCGTCAACAGAAGGATGAAAGCCCAAACCAGGATGAGCAGAATCTATAATACATACAAAGAAGCTAAAAGAGCAAAGAGATGGGATGCCGACAGAGAATGTTACCTTGATCCACAAGGAAACATTGCAGTTGATCCAGATTCCATTAGTATTGATGCTCTCATCCAGCAATTTGCTGAAGAAGAAGAAGCCAGACAGAGAGAATGGTGGGGTGGTGGAGAAGAGAAAGTAGTAGAAAAAGAAGAAAAAGAAGAAAAAGAAAAAGAAGCAGAGAAGAAGCCGCAGTCAAAGAACATTGATGATGGGATCATTGATACATCACAAGAGTTCACCGCTGAAAACTTGAAGAAGATGGCTGACAAAGTTCTTGCTGCAAAAGAACTAGAGGTAGTTTCTAGTTCTGGAACTGAGTCCAAAAACAAGGTCAGTTCAAATGATACACATGAGTCAGGTAAGAAAGTTAAATCTGAAAACGACTGCAAAAATTGCATGAAAGAGTGCAAAGTTTGTAGTACAATTACTTACCTCAATGGTAAGAAGGTTGAAGAACTGACTGGTAGAGTCAGAAGTGTTGAAGATCAGATTTTAAACCGTGATAAATTGTTGAAAGCTTCGAACGACAGATCAAAAGAATTAACTGAGAAAATAGAAAATGATAAAAATGACATAGAAAGAATAAGGAAAGAAAACGAAAAGTTGATTCTTGAAAATCGTCACATTTCAGAAAATTTTGAGAAGCTAAAACGTAAGGTTAAAGATTCTGATGAAAGAAATGGTAAAACAACCAAAGAAAATCTTCAACTATCAGGTGTTCTTAGAGTGAAAGAAGAGTTAATCAATCAGCAACTGGATGAAATTGCTAAGTTGAAGCTTCAATTTCAAGAAGCTAAAATTGAAAATGAACGCATCCAGTTGAAATTGAGCAGTTACAACTCTGCAAGCTTTGTTTTACAACACATTGTTCCCAAACCCATCGGGAAAAACAAAGCAGGCGAAGATGTATATGCTGATGGAACCGGGGTGTGGTATCATCAGGTTCCACCACCAGTTCTAAACAATTTCTCAAAGAAGAAATCCGGGTTGGTTAATGATGAAAATGTTCATGAAGTGAAACTTCCAGAGTCAATTGATGTCACATTCACTTCATCTTCCGATGAAGATAGTGTCCAATCTGAAATTGTTAAAAAGATGGCTGAAAATGTTTTAAAATCTGAAAGTGACACTACTGAGGAAGATGAATGTTTTCTGGATAAATACATTCCGAAACCAAAATCCAAAAACAACTTAAATGAAGAACCTACTCTTGTCATGTACAAGATGTCGGGATCAGATAAGTTGTATTCGGATTGTGAGTTTCCATTAGAGAATGTTAATGTTGCTAAATTGACAAATGTGTTCAAATTGATTGAAATTGATCTGTCTGAAGTAGAAGGTTTAAATCAAACAAAGAGGCAAATGAATTTTGAAAAAGATAAAGCTTATTACAAGAAACCAGTTGTTCCACCACGTTTTTATAACAATAATCAAAACAGATGGTCGGGTGGATATCAAGGTGGTAAGAATTATCAGAAAAAGAATGTTCAAAATAGAAAGTTTGTTGAGAAAAAGGTGTTTGTTTCGAGTTCAAGTTCACTTTCTGATGAAGAATCTAATATTTTTTCGAAAACGAATGAAGAATTCTTTGAGAAGAAGGCCTCACAGCCTCAGTCCGAAGGCACAAGTCGGGTTGTTGACACCCGTACATGCTTTAAGTGCAACAAAGTTGGACATATTGCATGAAAGTGCACCAACTTAAAGCCTAAGTCTGAAGTTGTTGAGAGTCAGAAAAAGAAAGCTGATGCAAAAGGAAAAGCACCAATGGTTGTTAAGAAAAGAGTTTTGAAAAATGAAAACACCAAGATCAAAACTGAACCTGTAAAGAATGTGGTAACTAAAAATGACAAATTCTATAAACGGGTAGCATCATGTCAACAAATATGGAAGCCAAAATCAGAAGTAAAGAAATAAAATTCTCAAAAACCAAAGGTGTCTGAGACTGCAAAACCATCATCTTCAACCAAGAAGATGTATGTACCTTTGGATTACTATGAGAAATTTGAAAAACAAAAGTCTCATACTTCTGAAAAGAGAAATGTACCAAAAAATGACCAATCATCTAGTCAACCTCAAAACGACAAATTTTTCTTATACAAAAAGGTTGAGATTGGGTCTGAGGAGAGCTTAAAGATAAATGACAAGAATTTTCCGCCACTCTACATTGCAAAAACTCACCTCAATGTCAAGTTACCCGAGTCGAAAAAGGCTTGGGTGGCATCAACATCTAACTAAATATTTTTGAAATGTGCAGGAGCTTCCAAGATCCGTTTCACGTTGGATTATGGATAGTGGAGCTTCTCGGCACATGACGGGGAAGAAGACCCTATTGTATGATGTTAGGGGGTTTAATGGAGGTTATGTGGGTTTTGCAGGAAATCAAGGTGGTAGAATAATTGGTGAAGGGACTCTATCCAATGGAATTGTTACGTTTGAGAGAGTTAACTACAACGCCGAGCTTGAAAACAATCTTCTAAGTATTTCTCAGATATGTGATCATATGTATACAACGCACTTTACAGACAAAGAATGTTTGATCTTGAAACCAGGATTTGTTGTTCCAGAAGAATGGGTGATCATGAGAGCGCCCAGAGTCAACGATCTATATGTTTTATACATGAGTGTAGCAACTACTACAACGGGCCAGGCTCATTGTTTTATATCAAGAGCAACGGAAAAGGAATCGCAATTATGGCACCGGAAGATGGGTCATATACATCTTAGAAAAATGAATCACTTGGTGCACAATGATTTAGTTACGGGTGTTCATGTAAAAGGTTTTCATCTTGAGGGGGAGTGCATTAGCTGTGTTAAAGGAAAGCAAAAGAAGAAATCTCACCCCGAGAAGAAAGAAAATTCAATCTCAAGACCGTTAGAGAGACTTCATATGGATCTTTTTGGTTCAATAAACGTCAAAAGCATAACTGGAGATCTCAACTGTCTAGTAGTAACAGATGACTACTCGAGATTTTCATGGGTATCATTTTTAAAATCAAAAGATGAGACGTTTGAAAGTTTAATGGCGTTGTTTAGAAAAATTGAAAACTTATGCCAAAGGCGTATCAAAAGATTCAGAAGTGATAATGGTACTGAGTTCAAGAACAACAAGATGGAAGAATATTGTGATGAGAGAGGTATATTGCATGAATTTAGTGCTCCTTACACTCCGCAGCAGAATGGAGTCGCTGAAAGAAAGAATAGGACGCTAATCGAAACGGCCAGGACGATGCTTGCTGATTC
This sequence comes from Helianthus tuberosus, assembly GCA_030545235.1. Lineage (NCBI taxonomy): Eukaryota > Viridiplantae > Streptophyta > Magnoliopsida > Asterales > Asteraceae > Helianthus > Helianthus tuberosus. The sequence goes on from CM060393.1 coordinate 155,749,549, forward strand.
CAAACTACCTGTCAACTTTTGGGCAAAAGCAGTGTCAGCCGCATGCTATACGCTCAACCGGGTTCTTACAGTGAAGAAATTCGACAAGACATGTTTCGAGCTATTGAATAATCATAAGCCAAACCTTAAGTATCTTGAACCGTTTGGGTCTCCCTGTACAGTTCTAGAGCTTCATGGTAAATTTGGTCAAAAAGGAGTAGAAGGAATATTCGTGGGTTATGCAAGTCCATTGAAGCGAGTATTCATTCCTAGCTTGAAGCAAATTATTGAGGCATACAATGTTGAATGTCAAGGCTATACAATGCCGCTGCAAAATCCCGGCGATTCATGGCGTTTTCACTATGACACTTTGTGGGAATCGTTTGACATAAAAGAAGAAGAAGAAGATTTATTTGACGAGTTGGATATTCTGAGAGAGTATGAGTCATCGCAGGAAAGATTTCCAGCCGAGTATTCTAGACGTCAAAATCAAGCTTCTAATGACGATGAAGCTGGTCCAAGCAATGCTGGAGAACATGATGATATCCAACAAAATGAAGTTGCTCATGATAATCAGACGGGAGAGAATGATAACCAAGAATCTGTGAACAGACCAGTATTTGATCATGGTGATTCAGATTCTGAGGGGGGGCAGATCCAGATTTCAAGTCAAACTATTCCAGTCAGTGAACAAGATGCAAATCAGAATATCACAAATTTGGAAGGCGAGGTAGATGTTTCAGGCGAGGTGATGCCGAGAACTCTTTCGTACCATCCAGAAGAGTTGATCATTGGAGAATTACAATCAGGCGTCCGCACCAGACGACAAATTGACCAAGGCCTTACTTGTTTTTATTCTACAGTTGCTCCTTTACAGACACAGTTTTCACTTAGTTGTTTAATTTCGCAGATTGAGCCACGAACGTACAAGGAAACACTAACTGAAGATTCTTGGGTCAACACGATGCAAGAGGAGTTGAGTCAGTTTGAGAAGCTGGGTGTATGGAAACTGGTGGACCTGCCTGATGGTCACAGGAAGATAAACACCAAGTGGGTGTTCAAGTGCAAGAGGGATGATCGAGGAGTTATTATTCGCAACAAAGCTCGACTAGTTGTCCAAGGTTTCAGTCAACAGGAGGGGATAGATTTCACTGAAGTATATGCTCCGGTTGCTAGACTTGAAGCAATCAGAATCTTCCTAGCATTTGCATCTTGGAAAGGATTTAAAGTTTTTCAGTTAGATGTGAAGTCGACATTTCTCTATGGCAAAGTGAAAGAGGAGGTATATGTCGGACAGCCACCGGGCTTCACCGACCCAATCCACAAAGATAAAGTTTATCTCTTTGATAAGGCGTTTTACGGCTTACATCAGGCCCCGAGGGCCTGGTATGAGACCCTGTCTCAACACCTGTTAGCCAACAACTTCATCCGAGGAAAGGTAGACGCCACTTTGTTCACAAAAGAAGTCGATGGACATCTTCTGATAGTTCAAATTTACGTGGACGACATAATTTTCGGGTCTACAAATGAACAACTCTGCAAAGATTTTGAAAATGTTATGAAGCAGAAGTTTGAAATGTCATCAATGGGTGAGATGAAGTTCTTCTTGGGGCTTCAGGTTGATCAACTACCCGAGGGAACTTTCATACATCAAACCAAGTATGTTCATGATGTTCTGGAGAAATTCGGGATGTCAGGAATGTCACCAATGTCCACCCCGTTAGCGACGAACCATGGGATAAACCCTGATCTCACCGGAGACAAGGTAGATGAAACATTGTATCGCTCCATGATCGGATCGCTAATGTATTTGACAGCATCTTGACCAGATATTATGTATCCAACCTGTCTCGCAGCACGGTTTCAGTCAAGTCCCAGAGCCTCGCATATGGTAATTGTGAAAATGATTCTACGCTACCTGAAAGGAACTCCATCACTGGGGTTGTGGTATCTAAAAGAAGGCAACTTCACGCTTGAGGGATATTCTGATTCCGATTTCGGATGCTGCAAAGTGAACGCTAAATCAACAACAGCGGGGTGCCAGTTTTTCGGACCACGATTGGTCACCTGGCAATGCAAGAAGCAGACCTCTGTCGCTTTATCCACATATGAAGCCGAATATGTATCTGCTAGCAGCTGCTGCTCTCAGATCTTGTGGATCCAGCAACAGATGCGAGACTATGGTTTGCAATTTCTTAACTCCCCTATCTTTGTTGATAACGAGGCAGCTATAAACATAACAAAAAATCCTGTTCATCACGCTAAAACCAAACACATTGAAATTCGTCATCACTTCATCCGAGACTGTTTCTAGAAGAAGTTGATACGAATAGAAAAAATCCACACTGACGAACAAAAAGCTGATTTACATACCAAAGTGTTTGATAAAACTCGTTTTCAATATCTATTAAAACTGAACGGTATGAAGCTTTTATCGGTGTCGGAGGGGATTCTTGGCGTTGATGAAGGTATCACTGTAGATGATGTTGAAAAGCAATCTGCAATGGTTTGTCGAATTTTTAGATGTTTTGGTATTTAGGGGGAGATAGGTCATATTCATATTTTCAGAAAATACAAAAACAATAAAAATTAAAAAACCCAAAAACATGAGATATTTCAAAATCCAAAAACAATAAAAAAACCGAAAAAGAGCTTGTGTATAAAGGGAAAATGATAGTACATCAGCTAGACAGTTACAGTATGCTAAAGATATGGAAAGTTTGAAATGGTGTTAAACAATCTTGCTGATGATGTGCCGATAGGTTTTTACACATTTAGTAGATTTGTTCGGGATATAAACCTAAATTTATACTTGCTTATTTCGTGGGGAACACTACTTGGATATATAGGTAACCCCTGAAATCTTGTTTGAAAGACCCCTCTTTCTGAGATACTAGGTCTTTATACTCAGTGATATCTAGGGTATTATCCCGAGACTTCTGATTTTGCGGAAGCAATGGCCTAGTCCCCGGAGAATACTTTACCAATTGCTTGAAATATAGCGCCGCCCTCAGCAAAAGTGATGAAACAATAAAATTGATAATCATTGCTGTTGTAAAAAAGATCCTCTAAAGGGGACCCACTAAAGTCAAACCGTCATCTCTCTGCTGAACGGAAGTTCTGACCTGAGCTCTCACGGTTTCGCAATTTAACCCCTTACAGATATCATCTGTGGTATACTCACCTGTAAGACTGAATATTGGGATCTTGATACAGGAGTATATTCAAGAGGTGGGACACATGAATGAGTTTAAGTTCTTAATTCACCTAACTAGTATCCTGGATAGATTGAAATTTGTGTGAGAACTTAAGTGGATCAGTATATCAACAATCTAAGCGAATTATTTAATGCTGAATATGAAATAAAGCTTAACGGTACTTGTAATTTGTCGGCAGCTGATATGATTCCCTAACACGCTCACCAAAAATATGTTTGTAAATAGTTTATTTTTTTACTGCATTTTATTTCTGTATTTCATTTTCTAGTCTAGAAACTTTATTAAAATCCAAAAAGATTTTCTATTTCTGCTTTATCTTTTCCGACAAACCAAAGTGGAAAGCTGATCTTCAGACTCGCAGTTTGAGAAAGATGCTGGAAGTTTCTGAGCCTGGACAGATAAGTTGGGAGCTAATTATGTTAATCTTGTGGAAATGAATAGTCAAATACAAGTTCATTAAGTTGAAACTTGTAATTTAAAAAAAAAATGGTTGTACAAGAATAAAGAAAATATCAGTTTGCTTTGTATCGGGTCAACCAAGGTCATTAAGTTGGACTTGGTCGACAAATTAAGTGCCTAGGGTCATTAACTTGGACCTAGATACTTAAGTGGATTTCTAAAATCTAACAAAATTGGTGAAAAAGTCAAAAGGTCAAAATGTCAAAGTTTTAAAAGTCAAAAGTGTGCCTCGCTCGGATAGCAATCCGGTCGGATGACAATCCGGTCGGATAGCAATTCGACTCACGTGTCACTATAAATAGAGGGTCAAAGGTCAGTCAAAGGTTACTCGCTCGGACAGTCTTCATTCTCTCTCACACACTTTGATTTTCTGATCTTGTTTTCTTCACACCTCTTTGCACGAATCATTGGATCGTTGGTTAGCACAACTTTTACAATGGCAAAGGTATGCATTTCTTACTCAAATCTGTTAAAAATTGATGTTTGATGTCTGTTCTGGACGATGACGTCACTGACGGAGTCTTTAAGTCAGATCTAGGTAGTTTTAGTTAGTGTTGATGAGATTTAAGCATAGGTTTGTGTTCGCAATGATCAGATCTATAGATTCACCGGATTAATTTGTGTCATAACATGTTAAAATTGAGTAGATATGATGTTTGGAAGATACGGATGTCGGTAGAGTTATTGCCGAATTAAACCCTGATTAGGATGAATTAGACAACATTGAACATAGGGTTTTGCTCGCAATCAGATTCTCTACGTAGATCTATGATCATTTAGAAGTTTTGCCTTAGAAAAATTTTGATGATTCTTGAATGATCTTTAACTGTTCTTGAATGAGTATGACAATCAGGTCGGATAGCAATTCGACCGAATGACCATCCGTTTCATATTTTGAATCTTGAAATCTGTGCCATTGATATCTGACAAAATTGCTTTGAATCGGATGACAATTTGGTCGGATAGCAATTCGACCGAGTGTCAATTCGTTTCAAACTCATTTGTACAAACCGGTCGGATAGCAATTCGACCGAGTGGCATTTCGTTTCAAACTCATTTGTACAAACCGGTCGGATAGCAACTCGACCGAGTGGCAATTCGTTTCAAACTCATTTGTACAATCCGGTCGGATAGCAATTCGACCAAGTGGCAATTCGTTTCAAATACACTTATTCATATGCTCTTTCCTTGTCATGCGTCGGATGACAATCCGGTCGAATGATCATCCGACCGGATAATCATCTCATTCAAAATACTTGTGTGGCAATCCGGTCGAATAGCAATTCGACCAGACAACAAAGTCCTTCACATTTCTATATCTTGGAAACTTGTGCATTCAAAAGGCAATCCGGTCGGATAGCAATTCGAGTCTCAGTACTATGTAGAGAGAGATTTTCAGAGTAGAAAAATTTCAAGAAATTCCAAAATTTTTCTTAAATCAATTTTTTATACAGGACTGGGAGAAAACGCATAATATCTATTGTCTGTTAGAAAAAGAATATACAGAAAAATCAGTGATTGAAGAAGTCGCAAAATTCTTGAGAGAAAGCAGGATTGCTAAGGCTCTAACTGATAAAACCATAGTCTACCAATCACATGTCAGACGATTTTGGAACACTGCACGATATGAAGAGGAAGATAAGACGATCTATTCTGCAGTATCAAAGAAAGATGAGAATGGAAAGAATATAGATTTGGAAATTAAGATAAAAGTTGGTGATGTGAGACGTGTTTTAGAATTAGGTGATTCTGATAATGATCCATGTGACACTCTGGATTTTTCCGAACAACCTTCTAGCTCAGTATTTCGTGTACGTACTATTATTAATTGAAAGGTGTGAATTATTTTGATGTGCTATGTGTTGATAACGTGTATGTAATATATATGTATATATATAGATACTCGTGAACCGAAACCACAACTCGAGACCACCCGGTCTCGAGTGAACAGTGAACAGTTGGGCCGTTTGGGCCGCACCTCCCTTAGCCCACTCGGAAACCCACTTAGGGTGCACCACCCTCTAAATATAAGCCAAAAACCCTCACACACTCTCCTTTACACTCTCTCTCACTTCATCCTCACTCCCTCTCTCTCTAGAAAACCTTAAACCCTAACAATCAAGCATCACCCCTCTCCTTCTTCCTCTCGGATCAATCGGCAACAACAAGGAGACTCGGCCAAGCTCATCATCATCACTCGGACACTCCGTTTTCTCATCTTCTTTCTTGTCTCGGTGCCTTTTCACAACCGGTTAGTGCTTAGTGGTTTGTTTAATCTTTGGACAATTTGGGATACATAACAATGCTACTTTGTTGAATAAATGTGATGTATAATTAGGATGTTTGCTTTGAATGAGCGAATGATGAATGATGTGTCATTGTGTGATAAGGTTTTGTTAAAATATTTTGAATGGTAAATCATTGTATGCTCACATGATGCTTGTTATAAAAAATTTAGTGCCATAAGTTGTAGAATTGAGGATATGCACATGTCTTGAATTTAAAGATGAATGATGAAAAACTACATGTTACGAATATTTAAAAATGTCTGATGTAGTATATGAAAACCCTAAAGATGATAAACTGTTTGAATGCATTATGAACATGATATGAATTGTGTGTTTTGATCCGTTTTGAATGAAGGTTAGACAAGAATATGTGTTTATGCATTTTGGTTGGATAGTACATATTATCATGAAAACAAAATTCTATTGGATAGTACAACTGGACAGGTTCTAGAAAGTCTCGGTCATCAGGAGTGCAAGTCGAGACCCCCGGTCTCGACTCGAGACCCCCGGTCTCGACTCGAGACCATCGACCTACAACTCGAGACCGCGGCGATTGCAACTCGAGACCACATGGTGACAACTCGAGACAGACTTCAGGGACTCAAGGGCATCAAGGTCTTGACTTGAGACCCCATGATCTCGACTCGAGAGGGGACTCGAGACATCTGAGATTGCGACTCATACCTGCATAACTCGAGACCAGAAGTCCATGACTCGAGACCTCCTGGTTACGACTCGAGACCGCGTGTTCTCGAGTCGAGACCACCTTATCTCGACTGGACTGCTCCCCATCGCATGTATAAACGGATAAATTAACTGGTGAAAAAAGTTTTTGGTAATTAAAAACTGGACAACTCGTGAACTCGCCAACATTTTTGTTGATACCCTACTGCATGCTTTGCAGGTACCCAGTGACTCAGGAGCTTGCAGCTTGGGAATGTGTAGTGGTCGTTTAGCCCATGTGTTGGGTTTTAAATAATCTTGAACTATGAACCTTGTTTTGAAACTGTTTGGTTTGTGCTTCCGCTGTTTACTTAAACTGTTATTCGAACTTAAAACTTTTAAAACTTCAAACTATGGTGTTTACTAACTATTGTGGTTAGTGAACATTTTTACTTTTAATCAATGCTCAGTATAATTGGTGGCTAGATCCTGGTCAGTCACGCCTCCAAGCGGTGGTACTCCGCAGGTGGATTTTTGGGGGTGTGACAGATTGGTATCAGAGCCATTGGTTATAGTGAACTTGGTTTTAAAAAGAAGGTCTTTTTGAGAAAAACCAGACTATAACCCGTGACTCGTGACGACACTACACTCCAAGGGCAAGACTCAACGTATTAGACCTCATAGCTCGGACTTGTGTTTACTTGCTTGTTTACTTTATGTTGTTTCTCTACTATACATATTAGTGTGCCTAATTAGATAGATACGTATTCATCCTCTACCTCATTCTCGCTACATTACGACATCACACTCATACTGTGTTTTCTGGTTATGAAGACAATGAGTGGACGCGGAAGAGGAAACGTTAACATGACTCAGGCTCAGTTCACTAACTTGCTCAACATGGTGGCTGCAGCTTTCGCAGCTCACCCTGGAGGTAAACTCGTTACCTTAGGATGTTTAGATCCTACCCCCACATCGTCTTTTCACCTCTAAACCTATTCGCTTCGCTTCTCACAACAGGTCAGCCTGCGCCTGCGCAGCCACGTGTTTGTACTTTCAAAACCTTCATGGATGGCAAACCTCTCCCTTTCAACGGCACTGAGGGTGCCATAGGCCTTCTGCACTGGATTGAAAAGGCCGAAGCTGACTTTGCTGTTTGCGAGTGTCCCCCTGCTAATTGGGTTAAGTTCGCGACTGGTATGCTTGAAGGAAACGCGCTTTCATGGTGGAAAGCACAGATTCAGATGCTTGGTCTGGAAACTGCTAATGCTACTGTGTGGGAAGATTTCAAGGACATGATCAAAGAGGAGTACTGTCACAGGGATGACATCCACAAACTCGAGAACGAGTACTATGAACTCAAGATGGTTGGGTCAGAGATTGAGACCTACACCAAGCAGTCCAACGACTATGCTGCACTTTGCCCAAACATGTCCCGACCTATGTATCGAAGGATCGAATTGTACATCAAAGGCTTGGTCCCAGAAATCCAGAGCCATGTGACCTCAGCCAACCTCAATACCATACAGCCCGTGGTCCATCTTGCTCACAAACTCACCAATCAGGCTGTGGAGGAGGGCAAGTTGCCCAAGAGGATAAGTGCTACTGCTGGAACTTCTAGCGATAACAAACGAAAGTGGGATGGAAATCAGGGCAAGGATGCTAACCCCGCTCAGGCCCCAGTTCAACAAAGGAAGACTGAAAGCAACAAGGGCCCTCAGCAACAGGGTGGCTATCGAGGAAACCACCCCAAGTGTAACAAATGTAACCGACACCACAGTGGGCCATGTGTTAAAAGTCAGTGTCAGCGATGCAACAAGATGGGGCATAAAGCCAAAGACTGCAGGAGTCAGCTCCCAGCTAGGCAGAATCAGCATCAGCCACAGCAACAGCAGCAGCAAGGAAACAACCGTGGATGCTTCAAGTGTGGAGCAACGGGGCACATGCGAAGGGACTGCCCTGAACTGAATCAGAACAACAACAATCAGGGTGCTGGGAACAATAACAACAATGCTGGGAATGGTGCAAGAGGAAGGGCTTTTGTGATTGGAGCTGGAGAAGCGAGGAATGACCCCAACGTTGTAGCGGGTAAGTTCCTACTTAATGACCGTTATGTTTCCATATTATTTGATTCCCGAGCAGATGCTAGTTATGTATCCCTACGTATTAGTAAGAAGCTTAAGTTCACTCTTACGCCGTTAAGCTCTAAGCACATCGTTGAAATAGCTAATGGTAGAAACCTCGAGGCCTCACACGTAATTCGTAACTGCAAATTAGAGTTGTCTGGTCAGACCTTCCGTATCGATCTCTTCCCCATCATTCTCGGAAGCTTCGACGTCATCATTGGTATGGATTGGTTATCCAAGCATCGATCCGAAATCCTCTGCCAAGAGAAAGCTATTCGTATTCCCCGTCCTCCTGGCAAGCCCCTTATAGTTCAAGGCGACAAAAGCGGAGAAGTCACAGGCATCATTTCATTCTTAAAAGCCCAGAAGTGTTTACGAAAGGGGCACACCGCTATCTTAGCACTCGTTGCCGACACGCAGAAAAAGGAAAACAGGATTGAAGATTTTCCAGTAGTACGCGACTATCCTAAGGTATTTCCTGAAGAACTACCTGGACTTCCTCCACACCGTCAGGTCGAATTTCAAATCGAGCTAGCTCCCGGAGCAGCCCCTATAGCTCGTGCACCTTATCGTCTAGCTCTCGCAGAACTCAAGGAACTTTCTACTCAACTACAAGAACTTTTGGACAAAGGTTTTATCCGTCCTAGCTCATCACCCTGGGGAGCCCCAGTGCTCTTTGTCAAAAAGAAGGATGGCACATTCCGAATGTGCATTGATTACCGCGAACTGAACAAGGTTACCATCAAGAATCGTTATCCACTCCCCCGTATCGACGACCTGTTCGACCAGCTGCAAGGGTCGAGCTATTATTCCAAGATCGATCTGCGATCGGGTTATCACCAGCTTAGAGTCCTCGATGAGGACATCTCTAAGACTGCTTTCAGAACCCGCTATGGTCACTACGAATACCTTGTTATGCCTTTCGGAATGACCAACGCACCTGCGATCTTCATGGATCTCATGAACCGAGTGTGCAAGCCTTACCTCGACAAGTTCGTGATCGTGTTTATTGACGACATCCTTATCTACTTGAAGAGTCAAGAGGAGCATGAACAACACCTGCGCCTTATTCTCGAACTCCTTCGCAATGAGCAACTGTACGCCAAATTCTCGAAATGTGATTTCTAGCTTAGAGAAGTCCATTTCCTTGGGCACATAGTAAATCAGAATGGGATTCATGTCGACCCCGCTAAGATCGAATCCATTAAGAATTGGCCCATACCTAAGACTCCGACCGAAGTTCGCCAATTCTTGGGATTGGCAGGATACTATCGAAGATTTATCAAGGGGTTCTCTAAGATCGCTTAACCACTCACGACCCTCACTCAGAAGGGTGTTGCTTACAAATGGAGTGATGCTCAGGAATCTGCCTTTCAGGAACTAAAGAAGAACCTCTGCAGTGCTCCTATTCTTTCCTTACCTGAAGGTATCGACGACTTCGTTGTTTACTGCGACGCTTCTATTCAAGGACTTGGTTGCGTGTTGATGCAACGCGAGAAGGTTATTGCTTACGCTTCGCGACAACTCAAGGTCCACGAACGGAACTACACGACACATGACTTAGAATTCGGAGCTGTGGTCTTCGCGCTCAAGATTTGGAGACACTACTTGTACGGTACCAAGTGCACGATTTACACCGATCACAAGAGTCTCCAGCACATAATGGAACAAAAGGAGTTGAATATGCGACAACGCCGATGGGTCGAACTCTTAAATGACTACGAGTGTGCAATTAAATACCATCCAGGCAAGGCTAATGTGGTGGCAGATGCCCTCAGCAGGAAGGAAACCAAACCTAAGCGTGTTCGTGCCTTACAGCTCACCATCCACTCGAACCTCCCTAAGCAAATCCGAAACGCTCAGGTCGAAGCATTGAAAGGCGAGAACGTCAGGGCTGAGTCCCTGCGAGGATCAAGGAAACGGCTAGAACAAAAAGAAGATGGTGCTTACTACGTAAACGGGCGTATCTGGGTCCCACTTTATGGAGAATTACGCGAGCTTGTAATGGATGAAGCCCATAAGTCCCGTTACTCAGTACATCCTGGTTCGGATAAGATGTACCACGACTTAAAGACTACATACTGGTGGCCTAGCATGAAAGCCCACATAGCAACCTGTGTCAGAAAATGTTTGACTTGTGCAAGAGTCAAGGCTGAGTATCAGAAACCATCGGGCCTACTCCAACAACCAGAGATCCCACAGTGGAAATGGGAGCAAATTTCCATGGATTTTGTTACTGGCTTGCCTAGGTCTCAACGCGGAAATGACACCATTTGGGTGATAGTGGATCGATTAACTAAATCTGCCCACTTTTTGGCTATTAAAGAAACAGACAAGTTCTCTACCTTAGCAGAGGTATACTTAAAAGAAGTGGTTTCGAAGCACGGAGTGCCAACCTCTATTATTTCCGATCGAGACGCTCGTTTTACTTCTGAGTTGTGGCAAGCTATGCACAAATCCTTTGGCTCGCGTTTAGACATGAGCACCGCTTATCATCCCCAAACGGATGGGCAGTCTGAATGCACCATCCAAACCCTCGAAGACATGCTTAGGGCATGTGTGATCGATTTTGGCAAAAATTGGGAGAAGCACCTACAGTTAGTGGAATTCTCCTATAACAACAGCTACCACACCAGCATTCAGGCAGCACCCTTTGAGGCATTATACGGTCGTAAATGCCGATCGCCTCTCTGCTGGGCGGAAGTTGGTGACAGCCAGATCACAGGTCCAGAACTGGTGGTAGACACTACAGAAAAGATTGCCCAGATTAGGCAACTCATCGCGGCAGCTCGTGACCGTCAGAAGAGCTACGCTGATAAGGATAGGAAACCGCTAGAGTTCCAGGTTGGTGACCGGGCTCTACTTAAAGTCTCACCCTGGAAGGGTGTGGTTCGTTTTGGAAAACGGGGCAAGCTTAATCCGAGATATGTCGGACCCTTTGAAATTACCGAAAAGATCGGTAAGGTCGCTTACAGATTGAATCTGCCTGAAGAACTGAGTGCTGTGCACAACGTCTTCCACGTGTCTAATCTGAAGAAGTGTCTGTCAGATGAAACACTCATCATTCCTTTCAAGGAACTCACTATTGACGAACAGCTACACTTTACTAAGGAACCGATTGAGATCACAGATCGAGAGATCAAAACCCTCAAACGTAGCCAGATACCCCTTGTACGAGTTTGTTGGAACTCGCGCCGTGGCCCACAGTTTACCTGGGAGTGGGAAGATCAGATGAAGCACAAGTATCCCCAATTGTTCCCAAATGAAACTCCCAGCACTGAAGCTACAACCGAATTTCGGGACGAAATTCCAAACTAACGGGGGGATAATGTGACACCCCGTTGAAACACTCTCACTCATAACTAGCTTGACAGTGGCTGCTTTAACTTTCGGGACGAAAGTTCTTAAAACTTGGGGATAATGTGACACTCTGGATTTTTCCGAACAACCTTCTAGCTCAGTATTTCGTGTACGTACTATTATTAATTGAAAGGTGTGAATTATTTTGATGTGCTATGTGTTGATAACGTGTATGTAATATATATGTATATATATAGATACTCGTGAACCGAAACCACAACTCGAGACCACCCGGTCTCGAGTGAATAGTGAACAGTTGGGCCGTTTGGGCCGCACCTCCCTTAGCCCACTCGGAAACCCACTTAGGGTGCACCACCCACTAAATATAAGCCAAAAACCCTCACACACTCTCCTTTACACTCTCTCTCACTTCATCCTCACTCCCTCTCTCTCTAGAAAACCTTAAACCCTAACAATCAAGCATCACCCCTCTCCTTCTTCCTCTCGGATCAATCGGCAACAACAAGGAGACTCGGCCAAGCTCATCATCATCACTCGGACACTCCGTTTTCTCATCTTCTTTCTTGTCTCGGTGCCTTTTCACAACCGGTTAGTGCTTTGTGGTTTGTTTAATCTTTGGACAATTTGGGATACATAACAATGCTACTTTGTTGAATAAATGTGATGTATAATTAGGATGTTTGCTTTGAATGACCGAATGATGAATGATGTGTCATTGTGTGATAAGGTTTTGTTAAAATATTTTGAATGGTAAATCATTGTATGCTCACATGATTCTTGTTATCAAAAATTTAGTGCCATAAGTTATAGAATTGAGGATATGCACATGTCTTGAATTTAAAGATGAATGATGAAAAACTACATGTTACGAATATTTAAAAATGTCTGATGTAGTATATGAAAACCCTAAAGATGATAAACTGTTTGAATGCATTATGAACATGATATGAATTGTGTGTTTTGATCCGTTTTGAATGAAGGTTAGACAAGAATATGTGTTTATGCATTTTGGTTGGATAGTACATATTATCATGAAAACAAAATTGTATTGGATTGTACAACTGGACAGGTTCTAGAAAGTCTCGGTCATCAGGAGTGCAAGTCGAGACCCCCGGTCTCGACTCGAGACCCCCGGTCTCGACTCGAGACCATCGAACTACAACTCGAGACCGCGGCGATTGCGACTCGAGACCACATGGTGACAACTCGAGACAGACTTCAGGGACTCAAGGCCATCAAGGTCTCGACTCGAGACCCCATGATCTCGACTCGAGACCCCATGATCTCGACTCGAGACCCCATGATCTCGACTCGAGAGGGGACTCGAGACATCTGAGATTGCGACTCATACCTGCACAACTCGAGACCAGAAGTCCATGACTCGAGACCTCCTGGTTACGACTCGAGACCGCGTGTTCTCGAGTCGAGACCACCTTATCTCGACTGGACTGCTTACTTTAGTTATTGGGCCACAATGTGAATTGATTGCGCTGCCTGTTTGACTGAACCATGTGTTAACTGTAACTGTTTAACTGGTAGGATAGGCCCAATGACGTGACATGTATGTTATGTGTTAGTTATGTGTAAAACCTACGTGACTTATCTGTATTCGAACCTGACCTATACCGGTAACCATGTTAGGACATGGTGACCAACGTACTTGACCAAGTAAACTGTCTACCGAGCAACCCAAGGTGAGTTCACAACTAATAAAGCATGCGTTCCCGGTGGTTTGGGAAAAATGGAAACTTAAACAACGTTATCCTCTCGTAAGGGATACAAACCTACTTTCTTCCCTTATATGGGACTTTTTAGTTAATTATTGTTTATACCGGATGCAACAAGCAACGCTAAACGAAACTCTATCACTCAAGTCCTCACTTCTTAATACCGATTAGTCGCCGGGGTCAGGCGAACGGGTTATTAGTTGATAGCGCTATTTAGGTCTCACCAACCTCACACCGTGCCCGCGTATGGGATCGGGCGTGAACTAATGTACTCTGGCAACCGTCAATGATGATAGAACATTGACAAACGGGGCACTCTACGGAAACGTACGGATGAATAGTATTCGGTATTGTAAAAACAGTTTAGTCGCTTACTTATGGGGTAGCTCCCCATCGCATGTATAAACGGATAAATTAACTGGTGAAAAAAGTTTTTGGTAATTAAAAACTGGACAACTCGTGAACTCGCCAACATTTTTGTTGATACCCTACTGCATGCTTTGCAGGTACCCAGTGACTCAGGAGCTTGCAGCTTGGGAATGTGTAGTGGTCGTTTAGCCCGTGTGTTGGGTTTTAAATAATCTTGAACTATGAACCTTGTTTTGAAACTGTTTGGTTTGTGCTTCCGCTGTTTACTTAAACTGTTATTCGAACTTAAAACTTGTAAAACTTCGAACTATGGTGTTTACTAACTATTGTGGTTAGTGAACATTTTTACTTTTAATCAATGCTCAGTATAATTGGTGGCTAGATCCTGGTCAGTCACGCCTCCAAGCGGTGGTACTCCGCAGGTGGATTTTTGGGGTTGTGACAATCCAACCATCATCCCAGAACGTCTAGCAAAAGGATTATGGTGCAGAATGGGATTCTCAGGGCACATAAATGGAAAAATGTTAAAAACAAATTTCAGTCATGCTTACAAATTTATGGTTCATTGTGTAACACATGCTCTATCACATAGGAAGGGAGCTTATGATGAAACAACGGACTATCTTATGAACATCATCACATGCCTTGTTTTAAATAGGCCATATAATGTTTCTCAAGTGATATTTGATTACATGACTGAGAATACAAAAGCTGAAAACAAGAAGTTCATCATGTATCCTCGCTTTGTACAGATGTTGATTAATGATCAGTTCAAGGACCTTGAGAAAAGTAATGATGATATTTTAGGTCTGAGGCACATGACAGCAGATACCTTAAGTAGACTAATTAAGGGTTCTAATCCAGGAGCGAAAAGAATGATATGCAAAATCAGCAGACCAGGATATGTTGCTCCAGAGAACGATGCTTGGAGACACCAAAATAGTGATTCAGATAATGAAGATGTAAAGATGAGTGAGTTTAAAGAAAAGAATACCAGATGGTGGGTTAAGAAAGTAAAAGATGGGAAGAGAAAACGAACTCCCAAGTCTTCTCCTGCAGTTCCTATTCCAAAGGAACCAGTTCCTAAGATTGTGATAAAGGGTACAGTGAAAGGGGGAGTCATAAGAAAAGTTAGAACGTTAAATTGTTATATTATTCTAATAATAACTTCAATGTTTGTTTTACAGGGCCATCTGGAGAATCACAGCAGAGACTAATTGATGAAACAGTGTTGGAACCGTCAGCAGTTATTCAAGAAGGAATTGATTTATTGAAGCATTCTCTTGAAAGCTTTCTGAAAAGGAATGAGGAAGTTGCTGTACAGAAAGAACAAAGTTCTAGTGTTCAAGCTGAAGGTTCTAAAGTTACAAAGCCTGAGGGTGTTGTTCTAGATGATTCAAGTGAAGAAGATTCTGAGGGTACTGAGTCTGAATCAGAACTTGATCCAACCACACTTGGGAGAGGAAAAGCTCAACTGAAGAAAAAGCCTTCTAAGAAGCAGAAAACATCAGATGAAGAAGATTCATCTTATAAACCTGATGAGCCAAAGAAACAAATAAAGAAGCGTAAAGCTGTACAAGCTGGAGTTATTCCAAGAAAAGTACGAGCAAAGAAAGGTGATGCTAAAGTACAAAAGGATCAAGGAGGCAAAGGCAAAAAGCATGAAACATCAAAGGTTCAGGAACCAGAGGTACAGAATGTTAAAGTACCGGAAGTTGAAGTTCAAAAGAAAGTTGGTCACGATGATTATGTTGAAGTGACTGAAGGTGGAGATTTTACTTCTAGATTTCCACCAATTCCAGAAAATATTGAGATTCCAGAATCTTCACGTCCCAAAACTACAGATGATTTGTTTGGAAATCTTCCACCTGCATCAGGGGATCCTTTAGAAGATTTGAATTTTGGAGATGACTTTGATGTGTTCAACAATGAAGCAGTAAAAATATTGGCAAAGAAAGTTGCTGAGCTAGAGAAAGAAAAGATAAAAGCTGAAGCAGAACGTGATGTTTTAAAGAAACATGTTGAACAGTTGATGAAAGCTCATGATCAAATCAGAATGGTGTTGATAGATCAAGAGGAGACAATAAAGAACATGAAAGATGATGCTAGTGATAATTCTAAAGTGTTCGAACTCTTGACAGCAGAAATTTCTTCATTGAATGTGAAGATAAAGAATCTTCAAAATGTGAATCAGACACTGAATCTGCTTCTCAGTGAAATGAGTGAAGCTTCATCAAATGAAATGAAGACAATGAAGTTAGAAATGGAAGCAATGAAAGCCGATAAAGTAATGAAAGAAAATCAGCTCAGCATGTTATATGCAGTAATGGAAAGTCACTTGAAGATTGATGTTCATGCTGCTTTCAATGATCTTGAAGTAAAAAGAGTTGAGGAAAGAAGAATCGAAAGAGAAAGGAGACTAGCTGAAGATGCCACACAAAAGAACAAAAATGTTATTGAGGAAACTCAAGAAGCTGGTGGGTCTTCTAGTCAAGTTGACATTGAAATGATTAATGTTGAAGATGTTCAAGAACAAGTTATCGAGGATGTTCAAGAACAAAATGCTGAAGATGCTAACAATGAACAAGATCAAGACTTCATGCTGGTTGGTGAGTCTTCTCTATCCATTGATTTTGATGAAGTTATTCGTCGAGTTGTTGCTATACAAAAGAAGAGAAAGGCAAAAGAAATGTTGTTATTGGAATGGAAGACACAATAGTTTGTCCTTGTTGGAAGATCATCCACAGTGCCTTACAGTATATCAGAGATTGTTCGCCAAGTAAAAATTGAAGAAAGGCGAAAAACAGCAAAGAGAGCTCGTGGAGAAGTTGTGGATAGTGATTCTGATTTGGAGATCATTGATGGAGATGAAGAAGAAGAGGAAGATGAAAATAATGATGATAAGAAAGATGATGATGATAAGAAAGATGATGATGATAAGAATGATGATGATGATAAAAAGAATGATGATTATGATCAAGGTGCTTCGGGATTACTGGTTGAGAATCCTATTGATGAACAGAAAATAGAGGAGTTTCTGAATGATCAGATCAACGAACAAGAAGATGATGATTATGTCACACCCTGGCTTTGCGGAAGCGTGGTTAATTTTGGTGTGACTTCTTAATACCATAGCTTAATCATACCAAAGCTATATGAGTTAAAAACATGCAAGATCATCCATTAAGTTTTGAAAATCAAACACAATACCATTGTTTTAACATACCCTGACAACCATAATCTTGTTCAACAAACATTACAAACTGAAACATAACATAAACATGGTTTAAGGACTGTGTCTTGTCCAGGAAAGAGACACATCCCCTAAACCCCGGATGACCTCGGAAACTAGTGCAGCGGAAAACATGCCATACCGTGCCAGATATCGTTAATTTCCTGAAATACATGTAAGTTGAAAAATCAACAATAATGTTGAGCGAGTTCATGTGCAAGTGAGTAAGTAAAACACTTGTAGTATAAAAGTTTCCTGGTATGTAGCAGTGTAAGAGGACTTGTGATCACCAATGGTTTGCAAGGCCATTAGCATGTTGTGAAATGCAAGTAGGAAGACACAACCCTAGCCGATTTTTGCGCTGGGCAACCAAGTCACTCCAGGTCCGTTCTGTTGGTCCTCAGAGAGGTCCGTTTTGTTGGGCCTAGAGCTGGGCTCGCTACACCCAGATAGATCTACCGCTTAAGTCCCTCGGTGTTCTAACTACCCATTCACATGATCTAAAACCTCCTTACGTTAATCATACCATGTATAAAGTACTTGTAAACAAAGTAACATGTATTTCACCCCCGCAGTTAAGAAAACTGAAAACAGTTAGAGAAAAGGGGGACATGAACTCACAGTCGGTGCGTCTCTACCAAGTGTCTCCAAATATGAAAGCTGTGCGACGACCTACAAGTGCTAATTCTATTAGACGGACGGCCGTGCCTTAGCTTTATTGTTTAAGTTTTTGGGAAATAGTTAGACAACTATTTCGTGTTTATGTTCTGTATACACTTGGTAGTTAATTTCCTTCCCAAGGATGGGGGATATAATACATGTGCGTAAGTTACGTTTTATCAATCGAGTGGTAATATAATTACCGGTGTAACTTATATGGTGAAAGCGTTCGCAAAGTTTTGGAATCATTAGCGCTTGTAAATATTATTTTTACTCTAAAATAATATTTATGTATTTTCACAAAATAATCATAAACAGTGTTGTGACAAAACATATTTATCACGTTAACTTAGTGGAAATCCCACCTCCGAATATTTAGTAAAATATAGTTCTGGCGAAATTTATGTTTCGAAAATATGTCAAAAATAGTTCTAACACTTGTTGTGTAAATAATTCTAAGTGTTAGGTTTTTAGAAAATTTCGCCAGAGTTTCCTCTGAAACTGGAGGTGGCCACGCTTTCAAGCGTATCCTTTTCTTTTAACAAATCAATTCAACAACTTCTTTATTCAATCAAACAATTTCCGACCCATCAAACTAGTCGATAAGTATGTAAATCGCATAATCGCATGAACTTGTAGTTTTTCCGCATCTATAATGTAATTCCCATTATACTTTGTAGATCTTTATATAAAGTAACCTTAATCTTATAAAAACCTCGTGTTTAGAGAAATTCGACTTTACAACTTCTAGTAACAAGTGACAAATCTAGTTCTTTGTCGGATCTTTTCATTTCACAAGTGTTTACACACTTGTGGTTTATAAAATCATGTTTGTTAGTGTAAGATCCATCTTTTTAGAAAACATGATTTCTTTGACGTGTGGTTCTTTGAAAATACCACTTGCAGATACGTAGATCCGCTAGTTTTAAACACCAATGTACAGGTTAAATCACTTTTACACAAGTAAAATATTTTTGCACAAGTTCATGTCTGTAGTGTGGTAGAGTTTCACCTTTTAACCCTTGTGTTAACCAAAAACGAGCTTATGTTAAGATCCATGATCTTACAGAGTCGGGTTAAACGGTGATCCGAGCTACCACAACATAGATCGGGTCTCAATAATCACAAATTCCAAATACTACAACTTTTACACAAGTTATAAGCTATTAACCACCATTTTTAGAGTTTTACTAGACTTTAATGCTTCAAAACGTATGTTATCGATATTTAACCGACACGAACCCTTTTAACCACTTTAGATAAGTGTAAAAACGAGTTTTAAATGTTATACCTCTAGCTCAAGGCTAGGGAAGATCTTTGGTGAAAAATGGGTGGATAAAAGCTAACGGAAGTGGTCCTTCGCGCTCCGAGTGCACCAAAGCTCCTAATACGCAACCCTTAGAGCTTGTATGATCTTGGAATGATGAGAACAAGAACCGAAAGTATGATGGTGGGGTGTGGGGTGTTCGGCCGAAGGTTAGAGGGAGCAAGAGAGAGTTTAGTTGGTTGGTGTTGTGGAGTGAAAGATTATGTTGTGTAGTGACATGATCTTATAGGTAATTTGAAGGTGATTATCCATTGGTTCAAGTGTTGTCTAGATACTAGACATGGTGGATTAATATAATAATTAAGTACACAAGTAATGTTCCCCATAGTTAGGCCGATCTCCTTAGGGGGGGGGGGGTCTTGGTTCGATTTTAACTAGTTTAGTTAGGGTAAAGTTTAGGTTAAATAGGTTAACTAAGTGTTTAACTTAGTTAGTTAAGTATGGCGTGTTATGACGGGTGTTAGGGTAATCAGGGACCCTAACTGGCTCAGAAAAATATAAATAGTGAAAATAGTAATATTTTCATGTCCCGGGTAAAGTCCGGTTGTTCGGTTGGATAGTAATCCGTTAAAGCGTTACAAAAGCTTTAAAGTGTCGTTATTGTTATTTTTAGTGACACAATTTGTTTCCACACTTTAGAAAGTGTCTAGTAGTATTTTCCCCATGCTTTGGCACTTTACTAGTCAGCTAGAAGCTGGATTATTTATTAAAGTGCTGTGTTTTGTGCTTAAAGTACGTTTTTTGGCACATCCAATCAGTGTATCTTATTCCTAGAGACGCAGTTCTACAACACTTGTAACCCTACACTCACTACCAGTGTAGCCAAATATTTGAGGCTCTTAACAGGCCTTAGAGGCAGTGTTTGCCTGATGCTGGTTATATCAGCATGTCCACTGTGTATCCGTTTAGTGCTACTGTGCTTTTTGTGCATCATGTTTGTCACTAGGGTTCAGCATGTAAGTATTGTAGTGACGACCAGTAAAGTATGATGCAAGTAAGTACATGTATCAGATATCAAGTAGCAGTTCATCAGCTAGTTCAAACAAGCACAGTAATTAAGCAGTAATTAATCAGTAATTAAGTCGTACGGATACCTGGTTTAGTGCGGGTTGTCACATTCTCCCCCCGTTAAATAAATTTCGTCCCGAAATTTAAGTTCTGCTTGTAGATGCAGAGTTCTTAGGAAAGAGGTGGGGGTATTTCTCTTTCATCCGGTCCTCACGTTCCCAGGTGAATTCAGGACCATGTCTGGCATTCCAACGAACTTTGACGAGTTTGACACTGCTCCGGCGGGTCTTGTTAACTTTCCAATCCGTGACCTCAACAGGTTCTTCAACGAAGTGGAGCGTGTCGTCAATATGAATCTCGTCGATGGGAATGGCAACGTCGACTTGAGTTGGACTTTTCTTTAGATTGGATACATGAAATGTATCGTGAACGCCATTCAGTTCAGCAGGTAGGTCCAACTTGTATGCTACTGTTCCAATTCTTTCCAGAATTCTGAAAGGACCAATGTAGCGCGGATTTAACTTCCCACGCTTTCCAAAGCGTGCCACCCCCTTCCAGGGTGAAACTTTCAATGACACCATTTCTCCAACTTGGAAATCCACATGCTTCCGGTTTGGATCCGCATAGGCCTTTTGTCTGTGGCGAGCTGCTTCGATGCGTTTAAGTATTTGCGCAATCTTGTCTGTCGTCTCTTGGACGATCTCGGGACCAGCAAGCTGCCTATCACCTGCGTCAGACCAACATAGGGGTGATCGGCACTTGCGTCCGTATAGGGCTTCAAATGGCGCGACACCAATACTGGTGTGGTAGCTGTTGTTGTATGAAAATTCGACCAAAGGTAAGTGTTTATCCCAGCTACCGCCCAAATCCATAACACATGCCCTCAGCATGTCTTCCAAAGTTTGTATCGTTCGCTCGCTCTGGCCGTCAGTTTGCGGATGGAACGCAGTGCTCAGATTCAACTGTGAGCCAAAGGCTTCTTGGAAGGATTGCCATATCCTTGACACAAACCTTCCGTCTCTATCAGAGATGATTGAGAGAGGTACTCCATGACGTGCGACAATCTCTCTCATGTATATTTCCGCAAGTTTACTGGTACTGTCTTTCTCTCTGATTGGCAGAAAGTGTGCGGACTTTGTTAGGCGGTCAACTATCACCCAAATCATATCATGGCCCCTTGGCGTTCTTGGCAATTTTGTAATAAAGTCCATGGAGATTTGTTCCCATTTCCACTTGGGAATCTCAGGTTGTTGCAGAAGCCCCGAAGGCTTCTGGTATTCCGCTTTAACCTTAGCGCACGTTAAACATTTGCTCACGTAAACAGCCACATCGCCTTTCATCCTAGGCCACCAATAATATTCCTTGAGATCCTGGTACATCTTATCCGATCCAGGGTGGATAGAGTACCGTGACTTGTGCGCTTCGTCGAAAATAACTTTCCTTAGTCCACCAAACAGAGGAACCCAAACCCTTTTCTCGAAATATAACGTTCCTTCCTCGTTTGGTACCAAAAGCTCCTCCATTCCACGGAGATATTCTTCCTCAAGGTTTCCCTCCTTGAGAGCTTCCTTTTGTGCGGCACGAATGCGCAAGGAAAGGTCGGTTCGGATAATCATCTCTAGAGCCCTAACCCTTATGGGCTTGATCCTTTCCTTTCGACTTAGGGCATCGGCGACCACATTCGCCTTCCCCGGATGATATTTTATCTCGCAGTCGTAATCGTTTAACAATTCCACCCATCGTCTTTGCCTCATATTCAACTCCTTCTGGTTGAATATATGCTGTAGGCTTTTGTGATCTGTGAAGATTGTGCACTTCGTACCATATAGGTAGTGTCTCCAGATCTTTAGTGCAAAAACCACTGCGCCAAGTTCTAAGTCGTGTGTGGTATAGTTCCTTTCGTGTACTTTCAACTGACGCGATGCGTAAGCAATAACCTTCTGGCGTTGCATCAACACGCAACCCAATCCTTGACGCGATGCGTAGCAGTATACCACAAAATCATCAGTACCTTCCGGTAGGGCTAATATTGGCGCATTGCAGAGCTTATCCTTCAGTATCTGGAATGCTTCTTCCTGTTTGATTCCCCAATCAAACGTCTTATCCTTCTGGGTGAGTAGCGTCAAAGGTTGAGCGATCTTTGAAAAGTCCTCAATGAACCTTCGATAGTAGCCAGCCAAACCCAAGAATTGCCGAATTTCGGTTGGCGTCTTTGGCATTTCCCAATCCTTGATCGCCTCGATCTTTGTTGGATCCACGTGGATTCCATCTCCATTCACCACGTGCCCAAGGAATTGGACTTCTCGTAGCCAAACCTCGCACTTGGAGAATTTGGCGTACAGCTGTTCCTTCTTTAGCAGCTCCAATATGGTTCTAAGATGCTGCTCGTGTTCAGCCTTCGTCTTTGAATAAATTAGAATGTCATCGATGAATACAATTACGAACTTATCCAAGTACGGTTTGCAAACTCTATTCATTAAATCCATGAATACTGCAGGTGCGTTTGTCAAACCAAACGGCATAACAAGGAACTCGTAGTGCCCATAACGAGTTCGGAAGGCTGTCTTTGGGATACTCTCCTCTTGTATCCTTAACTGATGGTATCCAGATCGAAGATCGATCTTAGAGTAAAAGCTAGAGCCTTGCAGTTGATCGAACAGATCGTCGATTCTTGGCAGAGGGTACCTATTCTTGATTGTCAGCTTGTTCAATTCTCGGTAGTCGATACACATACGAAAACTACCGTCCTTCTTTTTGACAAACAGGACCGGAGCTCCCCAAGGCGAGAAGCTTGGTCGGATAAAACCCTTGTCTAACAACTCTTGAAGTTGTGTTGACAATTCCTGCATCTCAGACGGAGCAAGTCTGTAAGGTGCCTTAGCTACAGGCGCGGCGCCTGGAACTAAGTCAATGTGAAACTCTACTTGCCTCAGAGGCGGCAGTCCAGGTAAGTCTTCTGGGAAGACTTCTGGGTATTCCCTCACGACAGGGATGTCTTCGATTCTTGGCTCAGCAGCCTTCTTATCCACGATGTGTGCCAGGAAAGCAACACATCCTTTCTGTAAACACTTCCTCGCTTTCAAGCAACTGATAATCCTTAGTGGTGTGTCACGCTTCTCTCCGTGAACCACAATTGTCTCACCATCATCGGTTGGGATACGAACAACTTTCTCGTGACATACTATCTCTGCCTTGTTTCCTGACAACCAATCCATTCCTACCACCACGTCGAAGCTTCCCAATTGGACTGGTAGTAGATCTAACGTAAACTCACGTTCTCCCAATTCTATCACACAGCCTCTGATTACTTCGTTGGCTTCAACTAACTTTCCATTAGCTAATTCGATCGAGTAGGGAATAACTAACTTATTGGCGGCTAACCCAAGCATATTCTTAAATTCTAACGATACGAAGCTATAATCGGCACCAGTATCAAATAAAACGGATGCATAGCGTTGATTGATAGGGAACGTACCAGTAACAACATTGGGATCCTGGCGCGCTTCCCTAGCTTCGAGTTGGAACACTCTACCACGGGCTTGGTTCAACGTTGGGCAATTCTTCTTAAAATGCCCGATTTCCCCGCAGTTATAGCATCCGAGTCTCTGCCCGTTTCCACTCCCATTTCCAGCTGGGGTGTTGTTCTGGTTGGCATTGCCAGCCTGATTCACATTGTTGCCTCGATTTCTGTTTCCTCCAAAATTTCCTTGTGGGCGATTCCCATTTCCACCACGATCATCATTCCTATTTCCATATCCTCCCTGGCCTCCTCGACCGGCAGGGGCCCAACAAGTGTCTTTCGAGTGCCCACGTTTCCCACATACTTCACATACTTTTTGCCCACATTGACCAGAATGGTGACGCTGGCAGGCATTACACTTGGGCTGGGTGCCCATATATCCCCTTCCTTTCCTGCCACTGCCAGCTGCAACCTGAGCTGGCGCGTTGGGTGCTCCTCTCTTACCATCACCGCTAATGCCTTGCTTGAAGTTCGAGAACTTTCTTTTGTTACTTCCTGATGACTCAACATGAGTCTCTTTCTCCTTTGTCTTGACATCACCAAACTTGTTCAGACGAATGGCCTCTTCTGTGAGAGCCACGCTTAAATCAATCGCCTCGGTAATTGTCGCAGGCTTTGAAGAGGTTACCATACTTATGATTTGGGGAGCCAAACCCCAAATGAAGCGCTCGATTCGCTTGTATTCAGGTGTAACCATGTAAGGAACCACTTGAGATAAGTCGTGAAACCTTTGGACGTATTCTGCAACCTTTGGTCCATCCATCTTTAAATGCCAAAATTCAGTCTCCAACTTCTGAATTTCCGCGCGAGAACAGTACTTTCTGCACATAAGTTCTTTCAATTCGGCCCAAGTCAGCGCGTAGGCGGCAGCTTCGCCCAGAGTCTGTACTTGCAGATTCCACCAAGAGAGGGCTCCATCCAAGAATAGCCCTGAAATGTATGTGACTTGCTGATCCTCTGCGCATTTACTCATGCGTAAAACAGAATCGGTTTTCTCAGCCCAGCGGGTAAAGGCAACTGCACCTCCTGTGCCATCGAAGTTGACCGGTTTGCAGTCTAAAAACTGCTTGTAGGTGCATCCTGCACGTATGTTAAAACATGTGATTGGCATTAGCATCATCGCTAAAATCCCCAACTAGTTCATGGTAGGTCCAAATGGCTTGGTATTACCGTGAGGTGGATTGTCGTTGCCCTGGTTAACACTTCCGCTCGCTCCTGGCTGAGATGCTGCGTATTGTGCTATGGCAGCTGCAATGACTTGCTGTAGCTCTGCCTCATTAGTAGGCATTGGCGTTGGGCGTTTCGGCGGCATCTTCTAAAAGATGTTTCACATAGGTTAGGTCATAGCAAGTGAAGCGTACGTATGCATTCAACAATACCAACACATAACATCTCATGCTGTCAACAAATCAATCACATAACATCTTATGTTATAGGACATAAACAATAGATTGAATCATCACAAGTGATGAGAATACTGCGATTGTATTGCCACAATTCGAGACCACAATGTAAAGCTTACAAGTACACCACTATATCATACGACATCAATGACTTAGTAGGGGATGACCCTAGACGAGTCGTGTGATCGCTGGACATGTGTAGGAGTCTCTGGTTCGTCCATTCTCAATTTCCAGGACTCCACGTCAAGTTTCTGAATTTCAGTCCTAAAACAACATTTCTTCTCAATCGTTTCCTTGAGCTCGTCCCAGCTCAGTGTATAAGCAGCGTCTGTGCCAAGGGTCTGAACCTGGAGGTTCCATTAAGAGAGTGTGCCATCTAGAAATATCCCCGAGATGTAGGTAACACTCTGTTGGGGCGATCAGTTACTCATTCTTAGAATGGAGTCGGTCTTTTCGGACCAACGAACAAATGCAACGGTGCCTCCTGTTTTATCAAAGTTCAAAGGCTTGCAGTTCAGGAACTGTTTATAGGTGCAGCCAGTTGGAATGCCATCGTTGTACTTAGAGCGGAGGGCTTCATGTCGTGCATTTATCGGTGAGATGCGTTCTTGCAGCTCGGCTTCTGTCCTTGGCAACGTACTGGTGTTTGTGTCATGTCTAGGTGACATTCCCTTTTGTCGAAGTGGTGTGAAGCGGGTTAGACAACGTTTCAATTGTCTATGAGGTGTATATAGCAACATAAGCCATCATGTAATCACCCAATTTCACACGCAAATATACTCACTGTATGAGTGGGGAAGTAAATTTCTGAGCCTTCACATAGGCTTGCCAATTTGGCTTGTTGCTCGTAATAGAATGAACTCGAGGCTACATCGCCTTGGTCATTCGTGTATAAGTTATTTCCTGCTGCATTGGTTATCATTAGCTTGACCCGCAGAGTCCACCAGGATTCCTGTGCACTACAAGTCGTTATTACGTGGGCCCCCGTAATAATAAATTGTCTTGCACAGTTACCCCAAATTTTCTCTCGTCCAAGCAGATGATCAATCAAGGAGTAACAGTAGGTGCATTGGCATGAACAGGGTCATGCTCCAATGCAGGGTCAGGAGCAGCGCTTGGCTCAGGGGCCATGACTGGCTCCGGATCAAAAACTCCATCTCAAGATCAGCTGGATCAACCTCAATATCATGATCAAGCTCAAAGCTGTGGGCGGGATCCGGTGCAGCTGATGATGCCATATCAAGGTCGGCGTCGTGTGAGTGGTGCTGCATTCCCTGTATGTGCGAAGATGCGGATGTCAGAAACTCAAATGAGTCTGGGATAGGGGAATGGACATGAGTTTCCCATACAGGAGCGTCCGCATGCAGTAGTCTAATACCAGCAGCAATAGGGCCCTGCCCTCGAATGGGTCCTCCTCCAGTAGATCGTTATCGTCGTCAGAGGCCACGTCGGGAGGGGGGCATATCAACAACAGGATAAGCGGCAAGGGGGCAAATTCCCAACAAGATGGCCATTAGTAGGCTCTGCTACGACTTCAGGCAGCGCAAAAGGGCTGAAAGTCGTCATTGTCTGTGCCGGTAGTATCGGAAATGTACGCCTCGTGCTTTGTTGAAACTATGTCGTCTGACACTATGGCCATGGGATTCGTAGTGTCCATCTTTCTAGTATATGATGAAAGCATGATGTTTGTAACACAAACGCATATACGTATAATAATTAATCATATAATCAGTTAATCACATAGTCACCAAGTACGCATTCACATAATTCTCCTAGTCTTACTAGCCAATTTCATCCAGTCTATAAGACTGCTCTATCCTCCACCTTGATCACTTAGATCGATCCTCGGTCTCCTTGACCGAGCATTCAGTCGTCATGACTGAACCTACTCTTCCTAGCCTTGCTAGACCACTACCTTGGTCACCTAGACCAATCCTCGATCCTCCAGATCGATCCTATAACAAACCAACGTGCTCAACTACTTCGATCACCTCGATCCTCCAGACCGATCCTCAGCCCTCCAAGCTGAGCCTATAATTAATAAAATGTGCTCAACATTTGTTTGTAAAAAGTTTTGGATCTGGACTTAAGTGGTATGCAGAAAAATGTTTTCGTGAGAGCCCTAGTGATCATAGTCTAGACTCGAGAAAGAATCCTAGTTCGCTATGATCAGAGCTCTGATACCAAGCTGTCACACCCTGGCTTTGCGGAAGCGTGGTTAATTTTGGTGTGACTTCTTAATACCATAGCTTAATCATACCAAAGCTATATGAGTTAAAAACATGCAAGATCATCCATTAAGTTTTGAAAATCAAACACAATACCATTGTTTTAACATACCCTGACAACCATAATCTTGTTCAACAAACATTACAAACTGAAACATAACATAAACATGGTTTAAGGACTGTGTCTTGTCCAGGAAAGAGACACATCCCCTAAACCCCGGATGACCTCGGAAACTAGTGCAGCGGAAAACATGCCATACCGTGCCAGATCTCGTTAATTTCCTGAAATACATGTAAGTTGAAAAGTCAATAATAATGTTGAGCGAGTTCATGTGCAAGTGAGTAAGTAAAACACTTGTAGTATAAAAGTTTCCTGGTATGTAGCAGTGTAAGAGGACTTGTGATCACCAATGGTTTGCAAGGCCATTAGCATGTTGTGAAATGCAAGTAGGAAGACACAACCCTAGCCGATTTTTGCGTTGGGCAACCAAGTCACTCCAGGTCCGTTCTGTTGGTCCTCAGAGAGGTCCGTTCTGTTGGGCCTAGAGCTGGGCTCGCTACACCCAGATAGATCTACCGCTTAAGTCCCTCGGTGTTCTAACTACCCATTCACATGATCTAAAACCTCCTTACGTTAATCATACCATGTATAAAGTACTTGTAAACAAAGTAACATGTATTTCACCCCCGCAGTTAAGAAAACTGAAAACAGTTAGAGAAAAGGGGGACATGAACTCACAGTCGGTGCGTCTCTACCAAGTGTCTCCAAATCTGAAAGCTGTGCGACGACCTACAAGTGCTAATTCTATTAGACGGACGGCCGTGCCTTAGCTTTATTGTTTAAGTTTTTGGGAAATAGTTAGACAACTATTTCGTGTTTATGTTCTGTATACACTTGGTAGTTAATTTCCTTCCCAAGGATGGGGGATATAATACATGTGCGTAAGTTACGTTTTATCAATCGAGTGGTAATATAATTACCGGTGTAACTTATATGGTGAAAGCGTTCGCAAAGTTTTGGAATCATTAGCGCTTGTAAATATTATTTTTACTCTAAAATAATATTTATGTATTTTCACAAAATAATCATAAACAGTGTTGTGACAAAACATATTTATCACGTTAACTTAGTGGAAATCCCACCTCCGAATATTTAGTAAAATATAGTTCTGGCGAAATTTATGTTTCGAAAATATGTCAAAAATAGTTCTAACACTTGTTGTGTAAATAATTCTAAGTGTTAGGTTTTTAGAAAATTTCGCCAGAGTTTCCTCTGAAACTGGAGGTGGCCACGCTTTCAAGCGTATCCTTTTCTTTTAACAAATCAATTCAACAACTTCTTTATTCAATCAAACAATTTCCGACCCATCAAACTAGTCGATAAGTATGTAAATCGCATAATCGCATGAACTTGTAGTTTTTCCGCATCTATAATGTAATTCCCATTATACTTTGTAGATCTTTATATAAAGTAACCTTAATCTTATAAAAACCTCGTGTTTAGAGAAATTCGACTTTACAACTTCTAGTAACAAGTGACAAATCTAGTTCTTTGTCGGATCTTTTCATTTCACAAGTGTTTACACACTTGTGGTTTATAAAATCATGTTTGTTAGTGTAAGATCCATCTTTTTAGAAAACATGATTTCTTTGACGTGTGGTTCTTTGAAAATACCACTTGCAGATACGTAGATCCGCTAGTTTTAAACACCAATGTACAGGTTAAATCACTTTTACACAAGTAAAATATTTTTGCACAAGTTCATGTCTCTAGTGTGGTAGAGTTTCACCTTTTAACCCTTGTGTTAACCAAAAACGAGCTTATGTTAAGATCCATGATCTTACAGAGTCGGGTTAAACGGTGATCCGAGCTACCACAACATAGATCGGGTCTCAATAATCACAAATTCCAAATACTACAACTTTTACACAAGTTATAAGCTATTAACCACCATTTTTAGAGTTTTACTAGACTTTAATGCTTCAAAACGTATGTTATCGATATTTAACCGACACGAACCCTTTTAACCACTTTAGATAAGTGTAAAAACGAGTTTTAAATGTTATACCTCTAGCTCAAGGCTAGGGAAGATCTTTGGTGAAAAATGGGTGGATAAAAGCTAACGGAAGTGGTCCTTCGCGCTCCGAGTGCACCAAAGCTCCTAATACGCAACCCTTAGAGCTTGTATGATCTTGGAATGATGAGAACAAGAACCGAAAGTATGATGGTGGGGTGTGGGGTGTTCGGCCGAAGGTTAGAGGGAGCAAGAGAGAGTTTAGTTGGTTGGTGTTGTGGAGTGAAAGATTATGTTGTGTAGTGACATGATCTTATAGGTAATTTGAAGGTGATTATCCATTGGTTCAAGTGTTGTCTAGATACTAGACATGGTGGATTAATATAATAATTAAGTACACAAGTAATGTTCCCCATAGTTAGGCCGATCTCCTTAGGGGGGGGGGGGGGTCTTGGTTCGATTTTAACTAGTTTAGTTAGGGTAAAGTTTAGGTTAAATAGGTTAACTAAGTGTTTAACTTAGTTAGTTAAGTATGGCGTGTTATGACGGGTGTTAGGGTAATCAGGGACCCTAACTGGCTCAGAAAAATATAAATAGTGAAAATAGTAATATTTTCATGTCCCGGGTAAAGTCCGGTTGTTCGGTTGGATAGTAATCCGTTAAAGCGTTACAAAAGCTTTAAAGTGTCGTTATTGTTATTTTTAGTGACACAATTTGTTTCCACACTTTAGAAAGTGTCTAGTAGTATTTTCCCCATGCTTTGGCACTTTACTAGTCAGCTAGAAGCTGGATTATTTATTAAAGTGCTGTGTTTTGTGCTTAAAGTACGTTTTTTGGCACATCCAATCAGTGTATCTTATTCCTAGAGACGCAGTTCTACAACACTTGTAACCCTACACTCACTACCAGTGTAGCCAAATATTTGAGGCTCTTAACAGGCCTTAGAGGCAGTGTTTGCCTGATGCTGGTTATATCAGCATGTCCACTGTGTATCCGTTTAGTGCTACTGTGCTTTTTGTGCATCATGTTTGTCACTAGGGTTCAGCATGTAAGTATTGTAGTGACGACCAGTAAAGTATGATGCAAGTAAGTACATGTATCAGATATCAAGTAGCAGTTCATCAGCTAGTTCAAACAAGCACAGTAATTAAGCAGTAATTAATCAGTAATTAAGTCGTACGGATACCTGGTTTAGTGCGGGTTGTCACAGATTAGCAAGAAACTTCTACATCTGGAAAACAGTACGTTGATCAGGTATTCCTCACAAATCCTACTGTTATTTACTTACATGATAAACATGAGGAGGTGATTGAGGTTAGGAGGTCAAGAGAAGAGATGTTGGAGGAATTGGGTTTAGAAGATGGGAAATTTAAATTCGATATTGAAGATGAAATTCCTCAGTCATCCGAAGACATATTTGAGCCTAGGTATGCTTATGAAGCCGATCACTATAATGATGTAATTGTTGAAGATGCTTCAGACTCATCTGATGATGAAATTGATTTCCACTATTCTGGGGTTGATGAAACATTTCCCTCGTTGGCGGAAATGTTCAAAGACCGAAATGAAGATGAAATCAGGAGAAAGATTGTGGAAAAAAGTGTCTACTGAAGGTGTTCCAGAAACCATACCAAGAGAAAACCTTGCTGAAGAAAGGAAGAAATGGTTCAAAGTTATGCCAAAGGAGAGAAAGAAACTTAGGGCACTTCAGTTCTTCACTCACAACAAAGATCTTTCTTGGGGTGACATTCTTTCTTGGGGACATCTGGAAGATTTACAAGTTTATGCAATCAGACGGGAACAAGGGGTGCAGTACTTTGAGTTTTTGTCAGATATTAAAACCCTTCCGTGGTGGGATGTAGATGAGTTGGTGAAAACGAAGAACATTAAAGAATTTTACCATGGTTTGGATGTGAAGCAGCATTATCAACATTTATGGAACTATGTGAAGATGCAAGCAAAAGCAAGGTATCCTGATTGGAAACCACATTACCTAGATCAGATTGTTAGAATCTTAGAAAATGGTCAAAAGGATATTACTCTGGATATCAAACCTCCTAGTTGTTTGAAGAATATGCCTTTACGGGCAATGGAGCAAGATTTCCACGAAGAGTTTGAAGGGTGGTTATACAATCAAACGACGGCTGAAGCTATCATATCATTATACAACAAGACCACTAAAGAAGCAAGAAGGATTTGCGTGTTAGATCCTATGTGGCTGGTTAATTGTTCAAAGAAAGACATAGACTGCCTATTCTACAACAAGATAGTCTACGAAAGGCCTGATAAAGAACAAGCAATGCAATATCAAACAATAGTGGATGTATGTTTTGCTCAAGACATCAACTCGGGAAGATACTGGAAGACAAAATGGAGAGATCTCGAGATTGATGAATTTCTGAAAAAGTATAAACGTGAACAAAGATCAAAAGCTATTGCTAAAAGGGCAGCTGAACTGGGCAAACGCAAGTTTGGAAAGTCAATACCAACGGATCAAACGCCGATTGAATCTGAAGAGAACAAGATTCCCAAATGGGATCGGAAGCGTGATGGCGATCCGATCTACAGGAAATGGTGGTTGACTGAAGGAAGACATATAAGGAAAAGAATGTTAGATGAAAGGGCAGAGAAGAGAAGACTGAAAGCGAAAGAACGAAGGCGCAACAGGAGGAATTAAAGACTATGCTGGAAGGAACTGCAGCTACATCCGAGGGGGAGTCTGTTAGTGTATATGTCTGTAGCTTCCGTCAGCATTTAGTCATGTTTTGTATATTTGTGTCCTTTGTAATGTATTATGTAAAGTATGTGTGTCAGATAGGTCGACAGCTCAGGAAACAGATTTGTCAAGTTAATGTCCGACGGTTGATTAGTGTCATCCGGTCGGATGGCCATCCGACCGGATAGCCATTCGAGCGGATAACCACTCGGTCGGACAGCATCACTTTCCTGAGACGTCTATAAATACCCCGTCCGGGTATCACAGTCAGAACTTTTTGCATCTCTAGATCTACTGACACCTTTGTGTACTCTGTCATAGTCTGAACTTTCTTCTGGTCCTTGTACTTTCATAATATCGTAATAGAAAGATTCAGACAGTGTTTAAACATTGAATTACGTGTTGTATTTCTATGACTTGATCAAAGGATTCCGCACTTTGCTCAAGATCGGTTCATCTACTGTTGCATAAATCAGATCCGGTACAAACAGGACCTAACATTCCATCGTTTACGGAACCGTATGATGCCCTTCCACGGCGAGACCTTTAAAAATACCCGATCACCTTGCTGAAATTCAATGGGACGCCTTCTTTTGTCTGCGTAAGATTTTTGTCGATCTTGCGCTGCCTTCAAACGAGCCCGCACTAGATAGATCTTTTCATTTGTTATCGCCACAACATCTTTAGGAGCGAGTTCTCGCTGCCCGATTTCCCCCCAGCACACAGGGGTTCTACACTTTCTACCGTACAACATTTCATATGGCGACATTTGAATACTACTCTGATAATTGTTATTATACGTAAACTCTACCAACGGAAAATGGTCGTCCCAGTTACCCCCAAAATCTATGACGCAAGCCCTCAACATATCTACTAACGTTTGTATAGTTCTTTCTGACTGTCCATCTGTTTGTGGATGCTACGCGGTACTTAATCGCAAGTTTGTGCCCACATCTTCATGAAATCTACGCCAAAATCGTGACGTGAATCTTGTGTCACGATCCGACACCACAGACACGGGTACTCCGTGACGAGCTATTATTTCATTCGTATAAATCTCCGCCAACTTTTTAGATGAAATAGTTTCTCGTATGGGCAAAAAGTGAGCACTTTTAGTAAGTCGGTCGACTATAACCCAAATAGCATCGTGACCTCGTTTTGTCTTAGGAAGCTTTGTAACAAGATCCATGGTTATGTCTTCCCATTTCCAAACTGGTACTTCTAAAGGTTGTAATTTACCATACGGTTTTTGGTGCTCCGCCTTCACTTGGGAACATGTCAAGCACTTAGCCACGTATTTGACAATGTCGCGTTTCATTTCGGGCCACCAATATCCTTTCTTCAAATCTTGATACATTTTTGTTGCTCCGGGGTGTACCGCATAACGAGATTTGTGGGCCTCCTCAAGTAACAGCGATTTTACTTCACACAACCAAGGTACCCAGATTTGACCATACCTGGTCATGATGCCGTCAGCATTCATTTTTAATTCATCAACTAAGCCTTTCATTCTTTCCTTCATTAGATCATTAGCATTTAGGGACTTTGTTTGGGCCTCTTTAATCAACTCCAAAAGTTTAGGAGTGACTGTCATTCTCATTGATTTAACTTGTATGGGTGGTGGGTATTCCTTCCGGCTTAACGCATCTGTGACAATATTGGCCTTCCCTGGGTGATAAAGGATTTCGCAATCATAATCCTTAATTAGTTCCAACCACCTTCGTTGTCTCATATTTAAGTCTTTTTGTTCGTAGAAATACTTGAGACTTTTGTGGTCTGAATATATTGTGCATTTCGTTCCGTACAGATAATGTCGCCACAGTTTCAGCGCGAATACTACTGCAGCCAATTCTAGATCGTGTGTTGGGTAGTTGCTTTCGTGTGCTTTAAGCTGCCTTGAAGCATAGGCTATCACCTTACCCCGTTGCATTAGAACAGCTCCCAACCCCTGATGTGAAGCATCGGTGTATACCACCAAGTCTTCGGATCCCTCGGGTAAGGTTAAAACTGGTGCGTCAGACAACCTACTTTTTAACGTTTGGAATGCTTTCTCTTGCTCAGGCCCCCATCCGAATTTCTCATTCTTCTTTGTCAGTTTGGTCAAGGGTAATGCTATTCTGGAAAAATCCTATATAAACCTTCGATAATACCCAGCCAAACCCAGAAAACTTCTTACTTCACTCGGGTTCTTTGGAGGAACCCAATTCATAACGGCCTCCACTTTAGTTGGGTCCACCAAGACACCGTCCGTATTGATGACATGGCCGAGAAATTGCACTTCTCTAAGCCAGAAGGCACACTTTGAAAACTTTGCGTAAAAGTTTTCCCTCCGAAGAGTTTCTAATACTTCACGCAAATGATTTGCATGTTCGGCTCTACTACGAGAGTAAACTAGGATATCGTCTATAAATACTATTACAGACTTATCCAACATGGGCCGGCATACTCTATTCATAAGATCCATGAATGCGGCCGGCGCATTAGTTAGCCTAAATGACATTACCAAAAACTCGTAATGTCCATAGCGGGTTCTAAACGCGGTTTTCGCAACATCTTCCTCTCGTACCCGTAGTGTGACAACCCGCACTAAACCAGGTATCCGTACGACTTAATTAATGATTGATTACTGCTTAATTACTGTGCTTGCTTGAACTAGCTGATGAACTGCTACTTAAATACTGATACATGTACTTACTTGCATCATACTTGCTTGCTGTCACTACATTATTTACATACAGCACCTTAGTGACAAACATGATGCACAAAAAGCACAGTAGCACGATACACGGATAACCTATTAAACATGCTGATAAAGTCAGCATCAGGCAAACACTGCCTCTAAGGCCTGTAAGAGCCTGAGATATTTTGCTACACCAATAGTGAGTGTAGGATACAAGGGTTGTAGAACTGCGTCTCTAGGAATAAGATACACTGATTGGATGTGCCTAAAACGTACTTTAAGTACAAAACACAGCACTTTAATAAATAATCCAGCTTCTAGCTGACTAGTAAAGTGCCAAAACATGGGGAAAATATTACTAGACACTTTCCAAAGTGTCGGAAACAAGATGTGTCACTAAAAATGTTAATAACGACACTTTAAAGCTTTTGTAACGCTTTAACGGATTACTATCCAACCAAACAACCAGACTTTACCCGGAACATGAAAATATTATTATTTTCACTATTTATATTTTTCTGAGCCAGTTAGGGTCCCTGATTACCCTAACACCCGTCATAACACATAACATACAACTAACTAAGTTAAACACTTAACTTAACTTAGTTAACCTAACCTTCATCCTAATTACCTAGTTGAGATCTAACCGGATACCCCCCCCTCTTGACCGAATTCGGTCCCCTAGGGGACATACCATGTACTTGGATGATTAAATTAATCATCTTGCTTAATACCTTTGTGACATTGTATCCATTGGATAATCACACTAAGTTTTATCTATAAGTATCATCCTAAACACATAAGATCTTACCACTTAACAACTTCACAAAAATCATTCTCTCCCTCCCTTACTCACTCTCGGCCGAACCCCACTCTCACACCCATCCATCTTTCGAGTTTGGTTCTT
Source organism: Helianthus tuberosus (assembly GCA_030545235.1). Taxonomy (NCBI): domain Eukaryota; kingdom Viridiplantae; phylum Streptophyta; class Magnoliopsida; order Asterales; family Asteraceae; genus Helianthus; species Helianthus tuberosus. Next base: position 155,785,395 of record CM060393.1, read on the forward strand.
GCATTTCCATCATCATACAAGAGATAAAGGTCACGTATTAGGAGTCTTGGAGCTAACGGAACACGAAGGACCTCGTTGCTTAGCTTTTATCCACTCGTTTTTCGCCAAGAATCTTCCCTAGCCTTGAGCTAGAGGTATATTGTTTACAACTCATTTTTGAACTAATCTAAAGTGGTTAAAAGGAATTATGTCGGTTAAATCTCGTTAAAATGCAAGATGATGATCAAAAGTCCACTAAAAATACTTAAAATGGTGGTTAATAGCATTTTTGTTGTGTAAAAGTTGTAGTATTTGAAATATGTGCTTATTTAGACCCGATCTATGTTGTGGTAGCTCGGATCACCATTTAACCCGGTTTGGTAAGATCATGGATCTTAACATAAGCTTGTTTTGGTTAATACAAGGGTTAAAAGGTGAAACTCTGCCACACATGAAACATGAACTTGTGTAAAAATGTTTTACTTGTGTAAAAGTGTTTTAACATGTACAATAGTGTTTAAAACTAGCAGATCTACATATCTGCAAGTGGTATTTTCAAAGGACCACGCGTCAAAGAAATCATGTTTTTCTAAAAGACGGATTTTATACTAACAAACATGATTTTTATAAACCACAAGTGTGTAAACACTTGTGAAATGAAAAGATCCGACAAAGAACTAGTTTTGTCAAAAGTTACTAGAAGTTGTAAAGATGGATTTTCTCTAAAAACGAGGTTTTTACGAAATCGGATTATTTACACAAAAGATCCAGTAAAAGTAAAGAGATTTACTACATATTTTAGACAAACCACAAGTTCGTATATTTTTTGTGATTATATCTATCTTTGACTAGTTAAAATGTTGCAAAGTTGTTTGATAATGTTGAGAACATTGATTGATTGATTTGTTAAAAGAAAATGATACGCTTGAAAGCGTGGCCACCTCCAGTTACAGAGGAAACTCTGGCGAAATTTTTCTAAAAACCTAACACTTAGAATTATTTACACAACAAGTGTTAGAATTATTTTTGACATATTTTCGAAATATAAATTCCGCCATGACTTATTACTAAATATTCGGAGGTGGGATTTTCACAAGATTTAACGTGATAAATATATATTTTTCACACACTGTTTATGATTATTTTGTGAAAATACATAAATATTATTTTTAGAGTAAAAATAATATTTACAAGCGTTAACGATTCCAAAATAATACGAACGCTTTCACCATGAATATATAAGTTACACCGGTAATTATATTACCACTCGATTATTAAAACGTAACTTACGCACATGTATTGTATCCCCCATCCTTGGGAAGGAAATTAACTACCAAGTATATACAAAATGTAAACACGAAATAGTTGCCTAACTATTTCCCAAAGACTTAAACTATAAAGCTAAGGCACGGCCGTCCGTCTAATAGAATTAGCACTTGTAGGTCGTCGCACAGCTTTCAGATTTGGAGACACTTGGTAGAGACGCTTCACTGTGAGTTCATGTCCCCCTTTTCTCTAACTGTTTTCAGTTTTCTTAACTGCGGGGGTGAAATACATGTTACTTTGTTTACAAGTACTATTATACACGGTATGTTAACGTAAGGAGGTTTACTACTTAGATCATGTGAATGGGTAGGCAGAACACCGAGGGACTTAAGCGGTAGATCTATCTGGGTGTAGCGAGCCCAACTCTAGGCCCAACAGAACGGACCTCTGAGAGGACCAACAGAACGGACCTTGAGTGACTTGGTTGCCCGACGCATAAATCGGCTAGGGTTGAGTCTTCCTACTTGCATTTCACACATGCTAATGGCCTTGCAAACCATTGGTGATCTCTTTTCCTTACACTGCTACATACCAGGGAACTTTCATACTTACAAGTGTTTTACTTACTCACTTGCACATGAACTCGCTCAACATTATTGTTGATTTTTCAACTTACATGTATTTCAGGAAATTAACGAGATCTGGCACGGTATGGCATGTTTTCCGCTGCACTAGTTTCCGAGGTCATCCGGGGTTTAGGGGATGTGTCTCTTTCCTGGACAAGACACAATCCTTAAACCATGTTTATGTTATGTTTCAAGTTTGTAATGTCTGTTGAACAAGGTTATGGTAGTTAGGGTACGTTCCCGTTAAAACAATGGTACTGTACTTGGTTTTCAAAACTTAATGGATGATCTTGCATGTTTTTAATTCATATAGCTTTGTTATGATTAAGCTATGGTATTAAGAAGTCACACCAAATTAACCACGCTTCCGCAAAGCCAGGGTGTGACAGCTTGGTATCAGAGCTCTGATCATAGCGAACTAGGATTCTTTCTCGAGTCTAGACTATGATCACTAGGGCTCTCACGAAAACATTTTTCTGCATACCACTTAAGTCCAGATACAAACTTTTCACAAACAAATGTTGAGCACATTTTATTCTTTATTATAGGCTCGGCCTGAGAGGCCGAGGCTCGGTCTGAGAGAACGAGGTAGTTGGCTAGTGGGACTAGGAGAATTGGCTTGTGGGACTAGGAGAATTGGCTAGTGAGACTAGGAGAATTGGCTAGTGAGACTAGGAGAATTGGCTAGTGGGACTAGGAAGAGCAGTCTGAGAGGCTGGGAGGCTAGTGGGACTAGGAGAATGATTTGAATGCTTACTTGGTGACTTATGTGATTATTTGATTATATGATTAACTGTTTGTGCATGTTGGTGTATATGTTACAGACACATGGATTCTACAGACACTGGTGGTTCAGGCACCACAGGCCCTAGGCCTATCGTATCAGACGACCTTGAGTCATCGGAGCACGAGGTTCATACGTCCGACGTCACGAGCACAGATGAGGACGACTTTCAGCCCTTCGCATTACCTGACGGTGCTGACGAGCTCGCAGATGGTCCTTTGGCCGGGGATCTACCATTGGCAGTGATCCCTGCTCCTATACCGCTTGCTTCGTACCCTGCTTATGATTTGCCTATCGACGACGAGGATGATGATGTCGATATGTTTGATGAGGAGCCTTTCGAGGAGGATGCTCAGGGCGAGGCCCTTCCTGCTGCTGATGGTCCCTTGTTGATCGCAGATGCTCCCGCCGCGGAGTCACCTGCTCACTCCCCAGTCCCAGACTCTTTTGAGTCTGTGGCCTCTGTACCCTCACACATCCAGAGTGCGCAGCACTTCTCTCATGGATCAGATCCTGATCAGGCATCTTCTGTTGCCCCTATCCCCAGTTTTGTTTTCGACCACGATGATGAGGGGGATTCCGATCCTATGTTTCCCCCAGGATTCGACCCAGATCGTGACTTAGAGTTTATTCCGATGGATCAGTTCATGGAGGATCCAGTAGACCCTGTTGACCTATTTGATCCTATTGACCCAGATTTTGAGTTAGAGATGGCTTTTGATGACCTCGAGCCTGCCATTGCTCCAGAGCAGGAAGCCGCTCTAGACCCCATACCTGAGCATGACCCAGTACATGCTGACGTCCCTTTTGAGCCTGTTGCTGATGATCTCCCCGTGGATGTTCCTTTGATGGAGGGCGATCATGTCATTGTTGATCCTGTTGATCCTTTACCCGTTGTCGCTATACCTGTTGACCCTCCCGTTGAGCACATTGCACCTGTTCACCCTGTTGTTGCTCCCCCACTTGATCCCGTTCCACTAGAGCCCGAGCATGCACTGTTCGCGGCACGTATGGATCCACCAGATGAGCATGCACAGCACGGTTGGATACCTGCTGATGAGGATGTACCGCCTTTTCCCCCTCAGATCCCTGTTGCACAACATGTTGATTTTTCCTTTCAGGTTCCACAGTTTGTACCTCCAGCGAGGCCTGGAGAGGGTTCTTCAGCCCATCCTGTTGGGCATGTACCGATGCCTATCCCTTTCATGCCACAGATGTCATCTGTTCCACCCGCTATTGCTCCATTTCACGTGGCACCTTTCGACCCTACTAGTGAGCCGTTTCTATGGGCACCAGACTCTGGTGTACCACCTACTGACCCCTACCATTCTTTCCACAGGGGGTACACTATCGAGGATGTCTTGATGTCTTTTGTAGCTCAGCATGAGTCACACACGCAGCGCATCCAGGAGCTCGAGAGAGCTCAGATGCCACCGTGTCCATGCCATGGTCAGACACACTCTCCTCTGCAGCCATTTCGACCTTTACCTCCAGATTATGCTGCCCGTCTCTTTACACTAGAGCAGCAGATTGCCTCTATCATCCGTACTCAGCGAGCCCAGGAGGAGGACTGGCTCCAGTTACGTCGTTTGTTTTACACCCATTTTCCCCCTCCTCCACCACCATCTGTATAGAGCTCATCAGTACTGTTTGGGTAGACGAGGATGAGAAGACGGCGATTGTTGGATTGCACAGTATTTTTGGAGACTACTTTATGACCCTGACTTTTGTTGACATGTATTTGACACTGATTTGTTATGGTTTTTGTACAGGGGTGATGTAGCCCCTAGTTGACTGATGATTGTATGACACTATGATGTACTGATACACTTACTATGAAGTCTCGATATATGGCAATCGCAGTATTCTCATCATATCTGATTCGCTTGATTTCTTATTTGCATTTTTATGACATGGGATGTGTGTGATTGATATTTGTGTTGATAACATGAGATGTTATGTGCTATTACTATTACTATATACGTACGTCTTACTATGGCCTGACCAACGTAAACCATCTTTTAGAAGATGCCGCCAAGACGTGAGACACACATGCCAACCAATGAGGCAGAACTCCAGCAGATTATTGCTGCTGCCATAGCACAGTATGCAGCTTCTCAGCCAGGAACGAGCGGAAGTATTAACCAAGGCAATAACAATCCACCCCACGGTAATACTAAGCCATTAAGACATACCGTGACCTAATTGGATATCTCTGGCAAGGATGCTAATACCATTCATATGTTATAACGTATGTGCAGGGTGCACCTACAAGCAGTTTCTAGACTGCAAACCGGTCAACTTTGATGGCACAGGAGGTGCTGTCACCTTTGTTCGCTGGGCTGAGAAAACCGAATCTGTACTTCGCATGAGCAAGTGTGCACTGGATCAGCAAGTCACCTATATCTCAGGGCTGTTTCTAGATGGAGCCCTATCCTGGTGGAATCTACAAGTACAAACACTAGGCGAAGCTGCTGCCTACGCGCTGACCTGGACCGAACTAAAGGAACTCATGCGCAAGAAGTACTGCTCTCGCGCAGAAATTCAAAAGTTGGAGACTGAATTTTGGCACTTAAAGATGGCCGGTCCAAAGGTCGCAGAATACGTTCAAAGGTTTCACGACTTATCTTAAGTGGTTCCTTACATGGTTACACCAGAATACAAGCGAATCGAGCGCTTCATTTGGGGTTTGGCTCCCCAAATCATAAGCATGGTAACCTCCTCCAAACCAGCGACTATCAATGAAGCCATTGATTTGAGCGTGGCACTCACAGAAGAGGCCATCCGCCTGAACAAGTTTGATGAGATCAAGACGAAGAAGGCAGAGACTCACGTTGAGTCATCAGTAGGCAACAAAAGAAAGTTCTCGAACTTCAAACAAGGCATTGGCAGTGTTGGTAAGAAAGGGGAACCAAACGCACCAGTTCAGGTTACAGCTGGTAGTGGAAAGAAAGGAAGAGGATACATGGGCACCCAGCCCAAATGCAATACCTGCCAACGCCACCATTCTGGTCAATGTGGGCTAAAAGTATGCGAAGTATGTGGGAAACGTGGTCACTTGAAGGACACTTGTTGGGCCCCTGCCGGTCGGGGAGGCCAGGGAGGATATGGAAACAGAAACAATAATCGTGGTGGTAATCGCCCACAAGGAAATAATGGAGGGAACGGAGTCAACAATGCGAACCAAAACAACCAGCAAGTTGGGGATGGCGCCGGAAGTGGTCGAAAACTTGGATGTTTTAACTGCGGTGATGTTGGGCATTTTAAGAAGAACTGCCCAGATTTAAACCAAGCCCGTGGAAGGGTGTTCCAACTCGAAGCTAGGGAAGCACGCCAGGATCCCAATGTTGTTACTGGTACGTTCCCTATCAATCAACGCTATGCATCCGTTTTATTTGATACTGGTGCCGATTATAGCTTCGTGTCGTTAGAATTTAAAAATATGCTTGGGTTAGCCGCTAATAAGTTAGATATTCCCTACTCGATCGAATTAGCCAATGGGAAGTTAGTAGAAGCCAATGAAGTGATCAGAGGTTGTGTGATTGAATTGGGAGAACATGAGTTCGCTCTAGATCTGCTACCAGTCCAGTTGGGAAGCTTCGACGTGGTAGTAGGAATGGATTGGTTATCAGGAAACAAGGCTGAGATAGTATGTCACGAGAAGGTTGTTCGTATCCCAACCGATGATGGTGAGACCATTGTTGTTCATGGAGAAAAGCGTGAGACGCCGTTGAGGATTATCAGCTGCTTGAAAGCAAGGAAGTGTTTGCAGAAAGGATGTGTTGCTTTTCTGGCACACATTGTGGATAAGAAGGCTGCTGAGCCAAGAATCGAAGACATCCCTGTCGTGAGGGAGTATCCAGAAGTCTTCCCGGAAGACTTACCCGGACTGCCACCTCAGAGGCAAGTAGAGTTTCACATCGACTTAGTTCCAGGCGCCGCGCCTGTGGCTAAGGCACCTTATAGACTTGCTCCGTCTGAGATGCAGGAACTGTCAACACAACTTCAAGAGTTGTTAGACAAGGGTTTTATCCGACCAAGCTTCTCGCCTTGGGGAGCTCCGGTCCTGTTTGTCAAGAAGAAGGACGGTAGTTTCCGAATGTGCATTGACTACAGAGAATTGAACAAGCTAACGATCAAGAATAGGTATCCTCTGCCAAGAATCGACGATCTGTTTGACCAACTGCAAGGCTCAAGCTTTTATTCAAAGATCGATCTTCGATCTGGATACCATCAGCTAAGAATACAAGAGGAAAGCATTCCGAAAACAGCCTTCAGAACTCGTTATGGACACTACGAGTTCCTCGTTATGCCATTTGGTTTGACGAACGCACCTGCAGTCTTTATGGACTTGATGAATAGAGTTTGCAAGCCATACTTAGACAAGTTCGTGATTGTGTTTATCGACGACATCTTGATTTATTCAAGAACAAAGGCCGAGCACGAACAACATCTTAGAGCTATTTTGGAGCTGCTAAAGAAGGAACAGCTGTATGCCAAATTCTCCAAGTGCGAATTTTGGCTACGTGAAGTCCAATTCCTTGGGCACGTGGTAAATGGAGATGAAATCCACGTGGATCCAACCAAGATCGAGGCGATCAAGGATTGGGAAACGCCAAAGACGCCAACCGAGATTCGGCAATTCTTGGGTTTGGCTGGCTATTATCGAAGATTCATTGAGGATTTTTCAAAAATCGCTTAACCATTGACGCTCCTCACCCAGAAAGATAAGACGTTTGATTGGGGAATCAAACAGGATGAAGCCTTCCAGATACTGAAGGATAAGCTCTGCAACGCGCCTATCTTAGCTCTACCAGAAGGTAATGATGATTTTGTGGTATACTGCGACGCATCGCGCCAAGGATTGGGATGCGTGTTGATGCAATGCCAAAAGGTTATTGCTTACGCATCGCGTCAACTGAAGGTACATGAAAAGAACTATACCACACACGATTTGGAGCTTGGCGCAGTGGTTTTTGCTTTAAAGATCTGGAGACACTACCTTTACGGTACGAGGTGTACAATCTTTACAGATCACAAGAGCCTACAGCATATATTCAACCAGAAGGAGTTGAATATGAGGCAAAGACGATGGGTTGAGTTGCTAAACGACTACGACTGCGAGATAAAGTATCATCCAGGGAAGGCGAATGTGGTCGCCGATGCCCTAAGTCGTAAGGAGAGAATCAAGCCCATAAGGGTAAGGGCTTTGGAAATAATTATTTGAACCGATCTTTCCTTGCGCATTCGTGCTGCACAAAAAGAAGCCCTTAAGGAAGGAAACCGTGAAGAAGAATATCTCCGTGGGATGGAGAAGCTACTGGTACCAAACGAGGAAGGAACGTTATGTTTTGAAAAGAGGGTTTGGGTTCCTTTGTTTGGAGATTTAAGGAAAGTTATTTTTGACGAAGCTCACAAATCACGGTACTCTATCCATCCTGGAGCGGATAAGATGTACCAGGATCTCAAAGATTATTATTGGTGGCCTAGGATGAAAGGCGATGTTGCTGTCTACGTGAGCAAATGTTTAACGTGCGCTAAGGTTAAGGCGGAATACCAGAAGCCTTCAGGGCTGCTGCAACAACCTGAGATTCCCAAGTGGAAATGGGAGCAAATCTCAATGGATTTTGTTACAAAATTGCCAAGAACGCCAAGAGGCCATGATATGATTTGGGTAATAGTTGACCGCCTAACAAAATCCGCACACTTTCTGCCAATCAAGGAGAAAGACAGCACTAGTAAACTCGCGGAAATTTACATGAGAGAGATTGTCGCACGCCATGGAGTACCTCTCTCGATCATCTCTGATAGAGACGGAAGGTTTGTGTCAAGGATATGGCAATCCTTCCAAGAAGCCTTTGGCTCACAGTTGAATCTGAGCACTGCGTTCCATCCGCAAACTGACGGCCAGAGCGAGCGAACGATACAGACTTTGGAAGACATGCTGAGAGCGTGTGTTATGGATTTGGGCGGTAGCTGGGATAAACATTTACCTTTGGTTGAATTCTCATACAACAACAGCTACCACACCAGTATTGGTGTCGCGCCATTTGAAGCCCTATACGGACGCAAGTGCCGATCACCCCTCTGTTGGTCTGACGCAGGTGATAGGCAGCTTGCTGGTCCTGAGATCGTCCAAGAGACGACAGACAAGATTGCGCAAATTCTTAAACGCATCGAAGCAGCTCGCCACAGACAAAAGGCCTATGCGGATCCAAACCGGAAACATGTGGATTTTCAAGTTGGAGAAATGGTGTTATTGAAAGTTTCACCCTGGAAGGGGGTGGCACGCTTTGGAAAGCGTGGGAAGTTAAATCCACGCTACATTGGTCCTTTCAGAATTCTAGAAAGAATAGGACTAGTAGCATACAAGTTGGACCTACCTGCTGAACTGAATGGTGTTCACGATACATTTCATGTATCCAACCTGAAGAAAAGTCCAACTCAAATTGACGTTGCCATTCCCATCGACGAGATTCATATTGACGACACGCTCCACTTCGTTGAAGAACCTGTCGAGGTCACAGATTGGAAAGTTAACAAGACCCGCCGGAGCAGTGTCAAGCTCGTCAAGGTTCGTTGGAATGCCATACATGGTCCTGAGTTCACCTGGGAGCGTGAAGACCGGATGAAAGAGAAATACCCCCACCTTTTTCCTAAGAACCCTGCTTCTACAAGCAGAACTTAAATTTCGGGACGAAATTTATTTAACGGGGGGAGAATGTGACAACCCGCACTAAACCAGGTATCCGTACGACTTAATTAATGATTGATTACTGCTTAATTACTGTGCTTGCTTGAACTAGCTGATGAACTGCTACTTAAATACTGATACATGTACTTACTTGCATCATACTTGCTTGCTGTCACTACATTATTTACATACGGCACCTTAGTGACAAACATGATGCACAAAAAGCACAGTAGCACGATACACGGATAACCTATTAAACATGCTGATAAAGTCAGCATCAGGCAAACACTGCCTCTAAGGCCTGTAAGAGCCTGAGATATTTTGCTACACCAATAGTGAGTGTAGGATACAAGGGTTGTAGAACTGCGTCTCTAGGAATAAGATACACTGATTGGATGTGCCTAAAACGTACTTTAAGTACAAAACACAGCACTTTAATAAATAATCCAGCTTCTAGCTGACTAGTAAAGTGCCAAAACATGGGGAAAATATTACTAGACACTTTCCAAAGTGTCGGAAACAAGATGTGTCACTAAAAATGTTAATAACGACACTTTAAAGCTTTTGTAACGCTTTAACGGATTACTATCCAACCAAACAACCGGACTTTACCCGGAACATGAAAATATTATTATTTTCACTATTTATATTTTTCTGAGCCAGTTAGGGTCCCTGATTACCCTAACACCCGTCATAACACATAACATACAACTAACTAAGTTAAACACTTAACTTAACTTAGTTAACCTAACCTTCATCCTAATTACCTAGTTGAGATCTAACCGGATACCCCCCCTCTTGACCGAATTCGGTCCCCTAGGGGACATACCATGTACTTGGATGATTAAATTAATCATCTTGCTTAATACCTTTGTGACATTGTATCCATTGGATAATCACACTAAGTTTTATCTATAAGTATCATCCTAAACACATAAGATCTTACCACTTAACAACTTCACAAAAATCATTCTCTCCCTCCCTTACTCACTCTCGGCCGAACCCCACTCTCACACCCATCCATCTTTCGAGTTTGGTTCTTGCATTTCCATCATCATACAAGAGATAAAGGTCACGTATTAGGAGTCTTGGAGCTAACGGAACACGAAGGACCTCGTTGCTTAGCTTTTATCCACTCGTTTTTCGCCAAGAATCTTCCCTAGCCTTGAGCTAGAGGTATATTGTTTACAACTCATTTTTGAACTAATCTAAAGTGGTTAAAAGGAATTATGTCGGTTAAATCTCGTTAAAATGCAAGATGATGATCAAAAGTCCACTAAAAATACTTAAAATGGTGGTTAATAGCATTTTTGTTGTGTAAAAGTTATAGTATTTGAAATATGTGCTTATTTAGACCCGATCTATGTTGTGGTAGCTCGGATCACCATTTAACCCGGTTTGGTAAGATCATGGATCTTAACATAAGCTTGTTTTGGTTAATACAAGGGTTAAAAGGTGAAACTCTGCCACACATGAAACATGAACTTGTGTAAAAATGTTTTACTTGTGTAAAAGTGTTTTAACATGTACAATAGTGTTTAAAACTAGCAGATCTACGTATCTGCAAGTGGTATTTTCAAAGGACCACGCGTCAAAGAAATCATGTTTTTCTAAAAGACGGATTTTATACTAACAAACATGATTTTTATAAACCACAAGTGTGTAAACACTTGTGAAATGAAAAGATCCGACAAAGAACTAGTTTTGTCAAAAGTTACTAGAAGTTGTAAAGATGGATTTTCTCTAAAAACGAGGTTTTTACGAAATCGGATTATTTACACAAAAGATCCAGTAAAAGTAAAGAGATTTACTACATATTTTAGACAAACCACAAGTTCGTATATTTTTGCGATTATATCTATCTTTGACTAGTTAAAATGTTGCAAAGTTGTTTGATAATGCTGAGAACATTGATTGATTGATTTGTTACAAGAAAATGATACGCTTGAAAGCGTGGCCACCTCCAGTTACAGAGGAAACTCTGGCGAAATTTTTCTAAAAACCTAACACTTAGAATTATTTACACAACAAGTGTTAGAATTATTTTTGACATATTTTCGAAATATAAATTCCGCCATGACTTATTACTAAATATTCGGAGGTGGGATTTTCACAAGATTTAACGTGATAAATATATATTTTTCACACACTGTTTATGATTATTTTGTGAAAATACATAAATATTATTTTTAGAGTAAAAATAATATTTACAAGCGTTAACGATTCCAAAATAATACGAACGCTTTCACCATGAATATATAAGTTACACCGGTAATTATATTACCACTCGATTATTAAAACGTAACTTACGCACATGTATTGTATCCCCCATCCTTGGGAAGGAAATTAACTACCAAGTATATACAAAATGTAAACACGAAATAGTTGCCTAACTATTTCCCAAAGACTTAAACTATAAAGCTAAGGCACAGCCGTCCGTCTAATAGAATTAGCACTTGTAGGTCGTCGCACAGCTTTCAGATTTGGAGACACTTGGTAGAGACGCTTCACTGTGAGTTCATGCCCCCCTTTTCTCTAACTGTGTTCAGTTTTCTTAACTGCGGGGGTGAAATACATGTTACTTTGTTTACAAGTACTATTATACACGGTATGTTAACGTAAGGAGGTTTACTACTTAGATCATGTGAATGGGTAGGCAGAACACCGAGGGACTTAAGCGGTAGATCTATCTGGGTGTAGAGAGCCCAACTCTAGGCCCAACAGAACGGACCTCTGAGAGGACCAACAGAACGGACCTTGAGTGACTTGGTTGCCCGACGCATAAATCGGCTAGGGTTGAGTCTTCCTACTTGCATTTCACACATGCTAATGGCCTTGCAAACCATTGGTGATCTCTTTTCCTTACACTGCTACATACCAGGGAACTTTCATACTTACAAGTGTTTTACTTACTCACTTGCACATGAACTCGCTCAACATTATTGTTGATTTTTCAACTTACATGTATTTCAGGAAATTAACGAGATCTGGCACGGTATGGCATGTTTTCCGCTGCACTAGTTTCCGAGGTCATCCGGGGTTTAGGGGATGTGTCTCTTTCCTGGACAAGACACAATCCTTAAACCATGTTTATGTTATGTTTCAAGTTTGTAATGTCTGTTGAACAAGGTTATGGTAGTTAGGGTACGTTCCCGTTAAAACAATGGTACTGTACTTGGTTTTCAAAACTTAATGGATGATCTTGCATGTTTTTAATTCATATAGCTTTGTTATGATTAAGCTATGGTATTAAGAAGTCACACCAAATTAACCACGCTTCCGCAAAGCCAGGGTGTGACACGTAGCTGGTGATATCCCGAGCGCAGATCAATTTTCGAAAACCAGCTCGCTCCTTGCAATTGGTCAAAAAGGTCATCTATTCGAGGTAGGGGATATTTATTTTTCACTGTCAACTTGTTCAACTCTCGATAGTCGATGCACATGCACATCGAACCATCTTTCTTTTTCACAAAAAGTACCGGGGCTCCCCAGGGTGACACACTTGGGCGTATGAAGCCCTTATCGAGCAATTCTTGTATCTGTGTCATTAGCTCTCGCATTTCAGTGGGAGCTAATCTGTAGGGAGCTTTGGCCACTATCTTGGCGCTCAGGTTTAATTCAATTCGGAATTCCACCTCTCGCTCGGGTGGTAATCCCGGTAATTCATCCTGAAACACGTCCGGATACTCGTTCACAACTTCTACTTCTCCAATTTCAGGCGTCTTTTGTCTTGTGTCTACTACGTAAGCCAAAAACGCCTTACCCTCATTTCTTGCGTGCTTAACTGCCTCAACAATCGTGCACAATTTTGTCTCTAATTTTCTTTCCCCACGAATACTTACTCGAGCCCCATTAGGCGACAATACATGAATGACTTTCGCCTCGCATCGTGTTTTCGCATGATAACGGGATAACCAATCCATTCCTACTACTACTTTAAATTCCCCCAAAACCATAGGAATAAGATCTATTTCGAAGTCTTCATTTTCTATGGTAATCTTACAATTTCTGCAAACTTCACTTTGCAAATAACTTTTGCTATCCGCTACTTCTCCTTCTAAGGGTATAGACATTCGTTCCTTTCTAAAAGAGGGATGGCACATAAGTTCACTCGACACAAAAGACCTACTAGCACCAGAATCAAATAACACATTCACGGGTATTAGGTTGACTAAGAAAATACATGATACATCATTTGGTAGAACCTTAGCTTCCTCCGTGGTAATCTGAAACATCCTTCCCCGAGCCTTCTGATTTTCATCCTTCTTTCCATCTTTTTGCCCATTTTGTTTAAGCTTCGGACATTCGGCTTTGACGTGACCAGGAGTAAAGCAATTGAAACATGTCCTCACGGGACTAGGGCACTTATAGTAAGGATGCCCTTACTGACCACAGTTGTAGCATCCCTTCTTCCCCGATAGACATTCTCCAGTATGAAGCTTCCCACAAGTTTTGCATGGAGGAATACTGCTTTTAGATCCTCCTTTGTTTCTATTGTCATGCTGCTTATGTTTCTTGGACGGACTCATAGTTGTGGGCTTTTCAGCCGCACTTTTCTCCCCCCTTTCTACTTGTCGCTTCAGCTCTATCTCTCTATCTCGAGCCCAGTTGATAAGTTCATTCAAAGTTTCACACTTCGAGGGAGTGATGAATTCCCTATATTCAGCCTTCAACATGCCGTGATACCGATTTATCTTCATTCTTTCAGACTTGACAAAGTCGTCACAAAACTTTAGCTTATCAAAGAAGGTGTTGGTGATTTCATCAATAGATTCATCTTGTTGGCGAAGACGCAAGAATTCCTCTTGTATTGGTGATTTCATCAATAGATTCATCTTGTTGGCGAAGACGCAAGAATTCCTCTTGTATTCTATCAATTGCCAACCGCGGGCAATGATACTTCAGGAACGACTCCTTGAATTCTTGCCAAGTTAACGTTTGAAGTTTCTCTTCCCCTAACTCCTTACATTGCGTATCCCACCAATCCTTAGCTTGTTGTTGAAGTTGACCCGTAGCAAACATTACTTGATCTTCCTTCTCGCATCGGCTATGTATGAACACAACTTCAATATTTGCTATCCACCTTTGACATTTTATCGGATCAACCTCCCCATTGAACGAGGAGGGATTGCACGCCATAAAATCCTTGTATGTACACTTTCGTTCCTTACTTTTGCTTCTAGACCCTTCAAACATTTCCTTTAACTCCTCAATCTTACTAGTCATCATAGCATCTACTACCCCTAAAACACGGCTTTCGACTTCTTGAGCTAACTGGGGAAGGTTAGTATGTATAACCTTTTCTGTTGCTTCCATAATCTTATTATCGAATGCTTCTTGTCGTGCTACTTCAGCATCATCTACATTCCTTGTGTCCGTCATCTACAGAAAACATTCATTCTATTCATTAGAGTTTCTTTTCATACACCTCTTCATCACATATAAACTTGTATTATCATACTACATTCCATTTACAATTTATACTCCGTGCATTATCGTCACCGACGATCATGTTGTATCTTTTAGATCATGATGAACATTTAGTAACATAATGAACATTCAGTAACAAAATGAACATTCTATTAACATAATGAACATTCTAGTAACATAATGAACATTCCAGTAAAATGATGAACATTTAGTAACATAATGAACATTCAGTAACATAATAAACATTTAGTAACATAATGAACATTCTATTAACATAATGAACATTCCTGTAACATGATGAACATTCTAGTAACATAATGAACATTCCAGTAAAATGATGAACATTTAGTAACATAATGAACATTCAATAACATAATGAACATTCTATTAACATAATGAACATTCCTGTACATGATGAACATTCTAGTAACATAATGAACATTCCAGTAAAATGATGAACATTTAGTAATATAATGAACATTCAGTAACATAATGAACATTCTATTAACATAATGAACATTCCAGCTCTAACCTTTTTCTTAAATACAAACTTTAAAACCTCATAACTATAAGTATAATCAAAGTTTACAAT
Organism: Helianthus tuberosus; assembly: GCA_030545235.1. NCBI lineage: Eukaryota > Viridiplantae > Streptophyta > Magnoliopsida > Asterales > Asteraceae > Helianthus > Helianthus tuberosus. The sequence continues at coordinate 155,800,766 of CM060393.1, forward strand.
TTACTTACTTGCATTACGCTTCGGAACGAACACACACTTGCACGAGCTTTCGGTTTGAGTTCAAGCACTTGGTACTTGAATCCCTCAAACCTAGGCTCTGATACCAACTTGAAACACCCAAAGTTCTAAATCCGAAAATTCAATAATTCATACTATTGTCTAATAAAATTCGGGCATGACCCGTTCGTAAAATAAGCAATTCCCTGTTTAATAACATTCAACAGTTGACCTACAACGCATTTTAAAAAGACATAGTAAATTTCATAACACTTAAGAAACTTTCAAAATGACCATTACAACTAGTGTTTGACAAAATATTTACAACTTTAAGTTTAGAGTTTATAACTACCAACATAGCCTAATTAAACCAAAATATTGACCCATTGATGATACATCAATGATTGCGGAAGCGCATAAAGGCGTTCAAGGTGTGTTCGGTTCCGAGTGATGCAATAGCATTTAAACTTGAGATTTACCTACAACCATTACAACAAACAACATTAGCGTAATACTCATATTTCAACTAACGCATTAATGAACTTGGTGAACCAATAATCACCATTTAAATTCTGAACCATACATGGCTAAGTCATTCTTATACTCGGCTTTCTTGTTTATGTAACCAACTTCGTTACATATTTCTCTCCAAATCATTCTATCATAACCTGTTTACACGGAACATTAAGAAAACTTCACTTATTCATTCTCATTCTAACCCGATCTGACCCGTTCATCACGGACCGTTACGGAGCTCTACTTTCGCGTTCTCATTTTATTACAATGACTATCATTAAGAAACTAATATTTAAAGTAACAAACTACTAATGTTGTTGAATAAACTTGTAAGTAGCAAACTTACCTCGTTCTTGAGCCTTTTGTTGCGAACCGGAATTAGCTCCTTCTTCTTTCACTCCTACACATAATTCATTCTTATTTAGATTATTTCATTCACTACATAATAATCACATTCACGCATCAATCACATTCCATTTCATATTTTGCAATGTATCAAATACTACATCTTCCCTATGCCAATTCAACACTTTTAATACATTCAAAATCACATAGTTCTTCATTGAGGCATTTTATCGAACACATGGTGTGCAAACAACATTTTGAGCCTTATGTACATGTATCCTATGACACATGTGTCACTTCAACCACTAAACAAATACCAAACCAATGAAATATTATATTTCATACTTGGGATTTGTATAAATATGTGTATCGTTTGCACATATCAATTCTTGTTTGATTTCGAGCTTTTAAACCGCTTTCTGGATAGTTATACACGAACTGATACGTAAACGCGATCATTTTATTGCAACAAACACTCTGGAATAGTGGAATAGGCTTAACATACCATAAATAACCTTTACATAACTTAGAAATAAGTTTTGAAGGGTTTGGTATGCCGAAAACAAGTTTATTCGCTCACAGGGACTAATTGCGTCAACTTGCAAAAGTCTGCCGTTTCGTAAGGCAACGTACTGTCCGGAACATGATCATAAGCTAAACATACCATAAATAACCTAAACATAGCTTAAAAATAAGCTTTGAGTGGTTCGGTGTGTGAAAACATGCTTATATGATCTTACAGGGACTAAAAGTGTCAAAAACGGCGTAAGTTGGCATTTTCGCGCATATCTTACGTTCTGACCACATCTGGACATCCAAACTTTTTGTACACACTAAAATATTTTTATTTTAGTGATCAGCATGCAAAAATACCGCTCGTCGCTTAATTTGGTTCGTTTTCGCGTCCGTTTGAGTTTCGTCGTAATTTAACGAATAACGCGACCGTACGACCAAACGAGCCGACATCCGAGAGTTTTCCGAGCATATTTTGAGTCCTCTAAACTTTATTGACCTTGTAGAGCCTTGAAAATGGCTTAACGGGGGTCAAAAGGGCCTGAAATGAGCTTATACAAGCACAGGGACCAAAACTGCAAAAGCTGAAACTATTGATGAGCTGCAAGCACCAGGTGGGCCGCGTAAGCCTGTCCCTCAGCTTACACGGGCCGTGTAAGACTGCCCAGCGATAGAAAATCAGTTTTTCAGCTGCTGTTTGATTTCTAAGGGGCTTTCTTGCAATTCCTTTGTGTGATCACCAAGTTAACACTTCTCCAAGCATTGCTAGCTGTCCATTAACACTTGTATGGCCATGATTTCTTGCTTGGAGGCTACACAAACATGTGTGTTGATCTTGTGATTTTGCAACAACTATAAATAGCCAAGCTTTTTCATTGTTGCAACTCACACTTGATCTAAATTCTCTAAGTTGATGTTTTCATAACTTCATACCTGAGAATTATAAGATCAAGTTCAAGCAAGGACCCTTTGTAAGCATTCCTTCATTCTTTTATTGCATTCTAGCTTAAAAAGTCAAACAGTGTTTGACTTTCAGTTTGACCAGTCAATGGTCAACGCAAAGTTCGGTTGAACTTTGCAACGTGATTGTAATCACGATGGTTATAATCCTTAGCGATTATACCTACTGATTACCACGTTAACTAGGCGTAGTGACGAGTCAAAGTTTCGGTCAAATCAGTTTTCTAAGTTAGTTAAACATGTTTTGACATGTTTAACTCGTCACTATTAGTTTAGTGCTTGTTTAGGGTCGTAAGTTAAGCGGTCTAAACAACCGCTTAGACTTTCGAACCCGACCCGTTTGGTCGATCATTAGGATCCGACCAAGCATGATTAGTGATCATAGTTGCATAGGGAATAACCTCTGAGGTTATACCTTATGATCACATAGGATTGGTTAGCTATTTGTTAAGTAGTGTACATGCCCATAAGAAATGACCAAAATGCCCTTTTGAAACATAAAACCATATTGTGCATATGTGAACATATTTTTGACATCTAATCTAATTTAGTAACATGTTAGGGTATAATTGGGCATGTAAGACTTGACATAGCACATAGTTAACCATCCGACCATAGTTTTACGCAAACGACGCATTAAAGTAGCTTATACTACCATAATGGGTCGAAACGGGTCAAAATCACATAGGTAGACTTTCAAATCAGAATGTAAGGTCTATTAAATCATACCATATGAGTTCAAACACTCATTTGATTTATAGAACATCATTCTATCCTATCTCCCGATTTAGGATCCGATTATTAACATAGTTACCTATACTAGGTGCCTTGTTGTTTCCGTGATACTTGGAGCTTAATTTGGTCTTATTCTCAAGACTAATAAGCAATCCCAAGTGAGTACATAGTCCCCTCTTTTACTGTTTTCAATGTTTTGGGGTGAAGCATGTGTACCTATTTGTTATGTTCATGATTCCAAAGTATAATTGATTATACATATTAGTACCTATCTTTTGACAAACTGAATGATTATTTTAAACACTGATTTTTCAGAGATTATAAAATTAATTGTTGAATTGTACTTATTTATTGTTCACCAGACCGATTGGTAGTATGATATAGCGCTATAGGACAAGACACCCCATTCCTGTTGTCATGGAATGTCAGAAACCAATATTTTTATCCAAATAGAGATTGCCTTTGTGGTATTTCTATAGTCTCAATTGGTGTAGTTTGATGCACTAAGGTCTGATTGAATTCTTAAATCACATTATTATTGTATATTTGGTTATACTCCCAAAAGTATATTCTGATATACTCTCATATGTGATATTGTACAAAACAACATGTATATTTTGTTAATCACCAAAACATAGTTTAATATGTTATTTTCAAAACCAAAACATAGTTTAATATGCTATTTTCAAAACCAAAACATAGTTTAATATGTTATCTTCAAAACCAAAGCATAGTTTAATATGCTATGTATAAAACCAAAGTATATTTTTGATATACTACTGAAAACTATTTTGACGACTAAAGTATATTTAATATACTATCTGTTTAATTATTTTGGAACTAAAATATATTTTAATATATTACTTATGCGACTTTCTTAAAACCAAAGTATATTTTATATATATACTATAAACCCTTTTATCAAAATAATGTTTTACAAACAATATATTTTATTCAAACACATTTTACTTAATTCCTTATTTATGCATTATTATGTTATATTATCCGATTTCTTATAAATTTTAAAACGATTTATAAAAGAAAAATGTTTTTAAGGTTCATGAATATTTTTTATTTAACATATTTTCCTTAAACTTACAAGTCATGAATCCTATTAAAATAAAACCTATGTAACTCACATGCATTTTTATGCTGACGTACCTATTTTTACACATGTTTCAGGTGCTGCTTTGTGATGATTGTTGATACATGCTACACATAGGATGGACTCGTGCCTTAGCAACTTTAAAACTTGAAAGGTAATAGTTGTATTTATCTGATTTGTAATAAAACAATGAGTTCAATAATTAAATAAAACGAAATTATTTAATCCATGGTTGTGAAACAATAATTCTGTTACAACACTCCCCGACGTTTCTGCCACGTTTTGTTGTTTAACGTGGTCGGGGTGTGACATATCCAATGCACGATTTCACTAGCAATATTCACAACTCTTTTAATCAACTAAATTCACATATCTTAATCATTCTACAATCATAACAATTCATCAATATCCTAATACATAAACATTCATCAATCAAGACTACTCAATTTATTTAACTTCAAAACCATCATACTACTAGAACAAATGGGTTTTCCTTCAAACCATCAATACAAACGAATTCCAAGCATAAAACATTCTCTAATGATGTTTCTAATTCATACACAGGTTCAATTTCTCCAATTTTCACGAATTGATTAAACCCTAGTTCATGAAAGTGCATCAAATAGCATAATCTGACTTACCCTATGTAGGAAACCCTTAATGGTTGAGAATTTGGTCACTTGCATTCGATTTCTGGATCAACAACACCTTAAATCCCTTAATTTCTTGAGGTATTTTGAAGGAGAAGGGTTTCTTCTCCTTCCTGCTTCTTGGTCATGACCCACACCCACCCACTAACTGGGTTTTTAAATTTTTATAATGTTACTAATCATATTTACCAATTTAACCCCTCAAGGTTATTTAAGTTATCATTCTTATATATTTCCTAACCTTTAACTTTCATTATTTATTTATAACTAACTAATCATTTAAAACATATAAACATTCGATTAATCTTTATTAGAATTTGGGGTGTTACATTTCCTCTGGCAGTTTCAGCTGATAGGCTACAGGTCCTATCTTTCTAATAATTTCAAAAGGTCCAACATACCTGGGACTTAGCTTTCCCCTTTTGATGAATCGTACCACTCCTTTCCAAGGAGAGACTTTTAATAACACTTTGTCTCCTACTTGAAATTCCAATGGCTTTCGCCTGTTATCTACATAACTCTTTTGTCTATCACGTGCTGCTTTCAATCGTTCTTTGACTTGGATGATCTTGTCTGTTGTTTCTTGTACTATCTCAGGTCCGGATAGTTGCTTTTCTCCAATTTCTGCCCAACAGACTAGCGTTCGGCACTTTCATCCATAAAGTGCTTCGAATGGTGCAACATTGATATTTGTGTGATAACTGTTATTATAAGAAAATTCTATCAATGGTAAATGATCGTCCCAATTACATCCGAAATCAATTACACGGGCTCTAAGCATATCTTCCATTGTCTAAATTGTCCTTTCGCTTTATCCGTCCATTTGAGGATGATAAGTTGTGCTTATATTTAACTTCGTTGCCATTGCTTTTTGGAAACTTGTCCAAAAATGAGAGGTAAAATGGCTATCCCTATCAGAAACAATAAAGGAATTCCATGCAGTAAAACTATTTCATTTACATATAATTTAGCTAATTGTTCCATACTGAAAGTTTCCTTGATGGGTAGGAAATGAGCTGACTTAGTTAGCCTGTCTACAATCACCCAGATTGTATCATTACCTTTTCTTGTTTTGGGTAATTTGGTAACAAAATCCATTGTTATCATTTCCCATTTCCAAACTGACATTTCTAACTATTGCAGCAAACCTGAGGGTTTCTGGTGTTCAGTTTTGACTTGTGAACAAGACACTTTGCAACATATGCTGCTATATCATTTTTCATTCCTATCCACCAGAAATTCTTTCTTAAGTCCTGATACATTTTATCATTTCCAGGATGCATCGTATACTTAGACTTATGGGCTTCTTCTAATATACGGTGGCGTAGGTTTCCTAATTTAGGTATCCACATTCTTTTCTTATGGAATCTCCAAATTCCATCTGTTCCTTGTTCTAATTCCTTAATCATTCCTTTCAATTTTTCAGTATCATCCTTGATTACTTACTCTTGCGCCTCTCTAACATGTTCATTTAAATCTACTTGTAGATTTAATTTAAGAGAACGTACTCTTTTTGGCTTTTCATGATACTTCCGACTTAAAGCATCAGCTACTACATTTACCTTTCCTGCATGATACTGGATATTACAATCGTAATCACTAAGTATCTCCATCCAGGGTCTTTGTCTCATATTCAACTCCTTTTGCCCAAAAACATACCTTAAACTCTTATGGTCGGTGAAAATGGTAAACTTACTACCGTAAAGATAATGTCTCCAAATTTTAAGGGCAAAAATTATAGCTCCTAGTTCTAAATCATGGGTTGAATAATTCTCTTCATGATTCTTAAGTTGTCTAGATGCATAGGCTATAACCTTTTGACGTTGCATCAATACACATCCATAACCTAACTTAGAAGCGTCACAATAGACTACAAAGTCTTCAGTTTCTTCAGGTAACGCTAGTATGGGTGCATTGGTTAGTCTTTGCTTAAGGATTCTAAAGGCTTCTTCTTGTTTTGGTCCCCATTCAAACTTTACAGATTTACAGGTTAGCTTAGTTAAGGGAATGGCTATTCTAGAAAAATCTCGAATAAATCTTCTATAATAACCGGCCAATCCTAAGAAACTTCTAACCTCGGTTGGTGATTCAGGGGTTTTCCATTTGGTAATTGCCTTGATCTTGGTGGGATCTACATGAATTCCTTCATGATTAACTAAATGTCCAAGAAACTATACCTGTTCTAACCAAAATTCACACTTTGAAAACTTTGCATAAAGCTTTTCCTTTCTCAATAAACTTAGAAGTGCGTGCAGATGCGCTGCATGTTCCTCTTTACTTTTAGAGTGAATGAGAATATCATCTATAAAGACAATTATGAATTTATCCAAATATGGCTTACATATTCGGTTCATCATGTCCATAAATGCAGTTGGGGCATTGGTTAAACCAAATGGCATGACAGTAAATTCATAATGGCCATACCTGGTTCTAGAAGCGGTCTTAGGAATGTCCTCTTCCTGTACCTTTAATTGATGATATCCTGATCGTAAATCGATTTTAGAAAAAAATCGAGCTCCTTGCAATTGATCGAATAGATCATCGATCCTTGGTAATGGATACCGATTCTTAATCGTGACTTTTTTCAATTCACGGTAGTCAATGCACATACGCATTGATCCGTCTTTCTTTTTGACGAATAAGATCGGTGCTCCCCATGGCGATGAACTTGGCTGTATGAATCCCTTCTCCAACAATTCATCTAACTGTTTCTTCAGTTCCTGCATTTCTGCGGGTGCCAAACGGTAGGGTGCTTTGGCAATTGGTGTTGTTCCTGGTAGCAGGTGGATTCTGAATTCAACTTCTCTGTTTGGAGGTTACCCTGGTAATTCTTCTGGAAACAAATCTGAAAACTGAGATACTACTGGAATATCCTTTTATTCTTTTCCTTTAGTGTTAGTGATTATGGAAATCAAATACACTAAAGATCCTTTTCTTATATAACTTGCTGTTTTCATCACAGAGATGAATTTTGTGGATCTAGAAAGCTTATCTCCTTTAATTGTGATCTTTTCACCCCTTGGTGAATTTACTTGGATTGACTTTTGATCACATAAAATACTGGCTTTTTTGGCTACTAACCAATCCATTCCTAATACAACATCAAATCCTGCCAGATTCATTAGGTAAAGGTTTGCAATAAATTTTTGATTTAGAAATTCTATTCTTGCTCCCTGCAAGATTTTAGAAATCTTAATGGTTTCCCCATTTGCTGTCTCTACTAGACATTCTTGTGTGAGTTTAGTTAATGGTTGATTGAGAAGTTTGCAAAATGAAGTATTAATAAAACTTTGGTTTGCACCAGAGTCAAATAATACCTTAGCAAAAACATCATTAACTAAAAACGTACCGGCAATCACATCCGGGATCATATTTGCTTCTTCTGCAGTCAGAACAAATGCCCTAGCATTTTTAGTATTCTTGGTGTTCGTGGCTGGAGCTAGTTTTGGACAATTCGGCTTGATATGACCTTTTTTCTCCACAGTTGAAGCACATTCCATTATTAGGTTTCTTCCTACAGTCTTCCTCCTTGTGCCCTGGTATCTTGCAGAAATTGCAGTACGTGGAGTATCTTCCTGAATGCTTCTTCTTGCAAGCCTTGCAGTACGGTGTAGAGGTAGAACCTACATTTTTCCCACGGTTGGAATTTCCATAACGGAATTCTTGGGTAAGCCTTTGAGCTAAGTTTCTCCTCTGATCCTCTTCTCATGTACGCACTAACTCATCTGTCAAGGTGTTTGCTAGTTCTACAGCTTCTTCGATGGTTTGCAGTCTAGTTGCCTTGACTACATGTCTTATCTCACTGATTAATCCCCAGATATAGCGGGAGATTAATACTAGTTCGGGTGATGCAAGGGTTGGCACTATTCTAGCATATTCGAAGAATAACGTAGTGTATCCCTTACTATCCACTCCAGTCATCCTAAGGTTTAGGAACTTATTTGCTATCTGTTCTTTTTCATTGGGAGGGCAGAATTTTCTTTCTACCATATTCTTAAATTCCTCCCATTCCATGTTGTAGATTCTATCACTTCCCCTAGACTAGAGGATAGTGTTCCACCATTCTAAGGCTGAGTTCTTAAACAGATTGGAAGCAAACATTATGTTATCCTCTTCCGCACACTTGCTTATTTTTAAGACAGCCTCAGTCTTTTCTATCCAGCGTAGAGCTGCAACGGCCCCTTCATTGCCCGAGAATTCCATTGGTTTACAAGACCAGAATTCTTGATAAGAACAACCATAAGACATGGTTTTTCTTCTTTTGGGAATGGGCGCTTGAAGTATGGTTCCATTGTTTACGCTGTGTTCAGGTTTAGTGGGTCGTTTACTATCACGGTTACTTTTATTATCTGCTTCCTTAACCGTTTTGATAATATATGGCATCGCATCTATTATCCCTTGTGCCACTATGTGTTGGATGACACTGTTATCCACTTGGTTTCCATTATTGTTGTTATTCGGGTTATCGTTATTGTTACTCTGGTTATCGTTATTCTGGTTTTCCTGGTTCACTTCGTTGTCCATCTGAATTTTAAACATTTGCCAATTATTAATATCACAAGATAATATTTAAGGCAAACAATCACACAACACACATATTGGTCAAAAGCGTCGAACATTGCGACTTACTCTTTCTTATAGTATGCATCTAATACAAACTGGAACTGGAATAAAAAATTACAATACTAATATGCATCACTAACCATAAAGTGGTCTATACTACGATAGATATATTATTATTATCATTATATTATATATATATATATATATATATATATTTCATACACACATATTATATATATTTATTATTATTTTATTATTGTTACTACTATTATCATCACTGATATGGGTTCATCCAGAACTCCATATTACGCTCGTCGTACTTCCAGACGAGTCGTTCTCCAACCTGTCTCATCCTCTCGCTACTTTCTAAAATATCTTCTTCGAAAGTTTGGAGCTCTTGCACATTTTCTGCACTCATTAGGGGTGCAGGTGCTGGTACTGGATCTGGGTACTGTGGCATGGGTTCTTCCTGAGGATATGGATTTTCTAGGATTTCCTTAATGTATTCATCATTATCATAATAGGGATCTAGATGGTCTAGACCTGGGTAAGCTGCTAGGTTTGGCATGGGTTCTTCTGATATGTGGTAGCGTTGCTGATAATCCTTATGATCATCGAACCACGGATCGTAGTCTGGGTCTAAGGGATTGGGTGCTGGTATCCTAGGTATCTCTTCTGGGTTAAAATCATGCATTTGGATTTGATTTTCTGGGTTGTTTTCAATCTCCATTGGTTGTGTGGGAAACAAGGGTAATGGTTGAGGGGCTATGAGTTGCTCCAGGTTTGGGTCGGCAGCTGTGGTTGCTAAGATATGGAAGTTTGCTAGACTCCTATTGAGCATGTCTTGGGTGCGAGCATCTGTTTCTCTCTTAGCGGCTGCTAGAACTCGCCACTGTTGTAACTTTTTCATTCTCTTCCTACGCTCATGTGCTCCCCTACTAAACCATCCTCTCTTTTTAGGAGGGAATGGCTCTTCAGACTGAGCCTTAAACACGAATATCTCATCTTCATTGTCAGCTGAATACCCTGAGAGGGCAGGCTGTGAAGAGGTGCCTTCGCTCCTAGGTGAGCCGGACAACTGACGATAAACGTCGGAGGGTCCTTGATCGCTCATACTGTAAACTAACAAATAGTCAAATAACACACAACAATAAAATACATATATGCACGTATTTCAGTAATTAATTTCCTAATGATTTGAACAATATCTTGGTGTCAGCAGAACACTTATGTGGCTGAATCAGTGGCTTAGCTCTGATACCACCTTCTGTCGCAACCCCCGTCCCCTAACAACCCAGGAACGGGCGGCCGCGGCCAGTTTTGGTGGTATCCATGTTTTTATCAATTTGGCAGCGGAAATTTCATCAGGACCGTAGTTAGGAAATATCTTATCAGGGTAAATACCACACTTTTATAATATTAAACACGTGGGAAAAATCCCAAGTTTTAAGTACACACATTTTCATAGGGACAAACCCTATTTTATTTAATAAAACATCTCTTTATTTTAGGTAACTTTATAGCCACTTTTCCAAGCCTTCAGTGCTGTCCAGCTGGCTTCTATTTGGCTTTCACATTTTGTTACCTGAAACGCGTTTAAAAACATTTTGTCAGTGGGAAATACTGGTGAGTGAGGTTTTGTAAAACAATTTGCAAAAAGGAGATTACTCACATTGCTGTCTTAGGGTTTTCCTTAAGGATTTCCTGGTGATTATCTATTAAATACACAAATGCACACACGTTAGTATAATAACCCAATATTTACATTAGTAATACCCTCCCCGAGACGGCATTCCAACGACTACGTCGGACAGAACCACGACAGCCGTTACGGAACCCTGGATCGATCGGGCAGTGTATCTAATACGTAACCGGGGTTATAATACTTACAACGGGGTAGAACTTCATTATTTAGGGGGTATTATACCCGAGTATAGCTTATACTATATGAAATTTCGAGAGAGAAAGAAAATGTGTGAGCGAGTTGTCGACTGAGCCCCTTGTTGCTATTTATAGGGCTGTTTAGGGGTTTTGTCGCGCCCCGCGAAGACCACACCATGGTCTTACGCGTCTCGCGACATAGGGTTGTAGGGCCTAGCTATGACTAGTCAGCACTCGTAGCCTCCACACGCGCCCTGACACGTGGTGTGACAACCCGAACTTCCGAGGTTAGTGTCGTTTAGTTTTGTGACCTTAACTTTCCGTTTCCTTTTTTCAATGTGAAACGTATTAGGATGTCATAACTTCGTTACGTTTATGTGTGCTATTCTTTTCACTCAACACTCGTAACCTTAATAAATCCTCTAATCGTAAAACGAAAAACATGGTTGTATATGTTGCATAATATAGGATTTAGTGGGCCAATCTTGTGTCGATTATTGGAGCAGAAGCAAACATAGCTATACTTTAAGCCAAACCGGTCCCTTGGTCATTGAAATTGGCTATTTTTGCCAATGGGTTCGGCAGCCCATTCACTTGGGCTTAAGCCCATTTTATTGACCAAATTTGTGAACCGTTCAACTTATAATATATGTATACGTAGCATACATAGGAACGCATTACCTATTCCATTGCAAACCCTACCCCTCCTCTTCCCTGATCGCACGACTTCAGCAGCAGACCCCTTGGATTTGCGGCAACATGAGACCCTCTATTCGAAGTCCCTTCTCCTTTGGGAACTTATTCTTTGTGCCTGGAACATACATCATCGAGTAAGTATGTTTCTAATGGTTTCGTCTCCGTCTGATCATGATTGATTGCATGAGATGTGTTATTAGTGTATATAGATATAGTTGCAACGTGTGAGTTATTTGCTGATTCTTGGATTAGTTATGTTAGTACATGATGACCTCTAATATACCACTCACAATACATATTATATGCCATAACTATGATGAATAAAAACCTGCCTAATGATGTCTAGATTATGTGCACTAGGTTATAACAGTGGGTATATGATATACCTTTATGCATTGACTGTTCTTGATTTCATAGTAATGTCAAATGGCAAATTAATAGTAACAGCCATAGTGTTTTTATATGTGGACGTGATAAATAGGTCCTAATATTAATTCGATGATGAAACCATGATCATGTGTGTTTTTGAATAGGGATAACCTTTGTTAAATGAGGAACTATGTCACAATTGCAAAGGAGTTATATCGACTGGTTTGAATTGAGCATTGTATAGTAAAAGGAAATAGTAATTGATTTGAGTTATGTTTATTAATTGGGCCGATACATAACAACTGGGCTGCTAGAAATATTAAGATGAAGCTGTTTTGGGTTAATTTAACTAATTGGGCTTTGATGGACCACCCACATATACATGAACGGATATAAGAAAGTAGGATACATTTGGCCCAACGTAGTAAACTGATAACATCTTATTCGCTTGGGCCTGATGTTAAATATTGGGCCGCATGTTTATATAAAGGTAGGAATGGGCTGTAGGTTATTGTGTATCTTGTATGATTGAAATAGGAAGTCTTATGTGACCCAACTGAATAGTGTATTAATGTGATGATGTTAAGATTAATGATGCTAGAATTGTTACATTATACACACTGTTTTTGGACTAAATATATGTAGTCTGGGCCGCACACTGTGATGAACACTGTAATGAATCGTCAAATTGTTGTTGGCCTAATATGCTTGTAATACGAATGTCACACCCCCAAAATCCACCATGCGGAGTATCACCGCTTGGAGGCGTGACGTGACCAGGATCGAGCCACCAATCATATTGGACAACATAATTAAGTAAATAAAACCAAACACAATACGATTGGTGACCAAAAGGAAGTAAACCGATTTTAGGTTAACAGCGGAAGCATAAAACATAAGTTCAAAACATAAGTTCGCAGTTCATAAGCTTAAAGTCCAAAACGTAGGATTAATATGTTCATAAAGTTTATTCATTAAGTACGGGACATATCAGTTCGCATCCCACAACGACCACCTCCATATGCAAGCTCCATAGCATCTAATGACCTGCAAAGCATGTAATAACGAGTCAACAACAAAGTTGAGTGAGTTCACGGTTGGTTGTCCATTTTAGAGTTGTTTCCAAAAACATAGTTTAATCTCATTCGGCTATCCAGCCGTGGGGGTTACCCCATAGTTCGAAAACGTTTATTTGTTAACCATCCCATGTCCACCTTCCCTGGCTATCCAGCCCGACACTTTGGCCGTGGGGAGCTACCCCAGTATTTTAAACTACCAGACTCGTTTATCATATCGACTACTAGCAAAAATCAATTGTGCCCTAGCGTCGTTGTTCTATCACCACCGACGTGCCATAGTCCATTAGTACACACCCATCCAACTGGCACGGTGTGAGGTTTGTTAAACCTAATAGCGCTATTAACTAATGACCCGCTCGCCATAGCCTCGGCGATTAAGTCGATACAAAAAGGGAGGGACTTCGCTGATAGAGTTCTAGTCCAGTAAGTCTAACACGTCCCAACAGGACGAGGAATTTACATTCCTGAACACGTCTCAAGGACGAGGAATTCACATTCCTGAACGCGTCCCAAAGGACGAGGAATCCCTATTCCTGTACCCATTCCCATTCCCACCGGGAATTTACCATGCTTTGTAGAAAAGTGTGAACTCACCTCGGTTTGCTCGGTTAGATTCTCAAATATAGCTAACAGTCAAGGTCGGTCAATCACGTCCTAGTATGATTTACCAGTTAGTCATTTAGTGGCTTACAAATAGAGCACAAAGTTCCTACACAATCACATAGCATGCATTACTTTAACTGTTTATGCCCGTATATACACTTCCCATCCATTCCCCACTCATAAGCAAACATACGATAGTGCACGTAACACATATAACATGTTAGATCATTCACAGATAGCATACTCGACATTTAGACACGCAAGTCACAACTTATGTCATTTCAGCATTAATATTCAAAACCGGCTGTTTTTGGACATTTTAATAAAATAGTTAACTTATTCCAAAAATTCCCAAATTTTTACCGAATGTCTTAAAAGTTCCAAATTTTATTGTGTAAAAATATCGGGGTCCAGTTCATTACCAATATTTTTATAAAAATTCATTTTCCGGACTGATCTCAGATTTATCTATTTCTGACCACAGTCCACGGAACAATTTATTAAAAATTCATTGTAAGTCTGATTTACGAAATTCCAGTGGGGTAATTACAAATACATCGGTGGTCATCTACAGTACAAGTTTCTGGATCCAACTCTACACAGAACCCGAGTTATGATAGAAAACAAAACATATATTTTCAGCAGAAAAATGCAGCTCTTGTTGCTGTTACGAAATGACGCTTTAAAAATAGTAAACGAAGTCCAAAAATTACAATTCCAGTGCCATTAGAACCGTATTTCATAATAACACGTTTTAGACTCAAAATATCAGTTTTTCGTAGAGTTTATGACCTGTTTACAGCCAACTGAAGTTGGCTGTAAAACCGGGACAGATTCTGTTTTCACTCTTTAACTTCCTAGTTCGTGTTCGATTGATTTCCGTTAGCAAGTTTATTATTCACAACAACATTAAACATCAATACTAACCAGAAAAACATCAGATAATCAACCAAGAATCATAACAAAACTAGTTTCAAAAGTTTTACACTAACATTCATTCATTAACCACCATGTTTATTATTTTTAGTGGACTTTTAGTTTTAAACTCTAGTGTTCATGATTTTTATCCGACAAAATTCTTATTAACCACTTTAGACAAGCTTAAGAAGATGATTAGAATCACTTACTACTAGCTCGTGGCTAGGGAAGAAACTAGACGAAAACGGGTGGTTAATAGCGTCGTAGAGAGGTCCTCGCGATTCCGTAAGCACCGGGTCTCCTCGTATGAGTTCTAACACTCTTGTAAGTAAGTAAAATGGTTGTATGAAAGTTGAATGATGGTGAGATGGTGGGAGAGTGGTGGAGCCGTAGGTAAAGGAAGAGAGAAAGAGAGAGTTTGAGTTGGTGCTTTGAAGAAATGAGAGTTCTTATCCTACATGTTTACTTATAAGCCATAATCACCATTATCCACTAGATACTATGTCTCCTAGATATTGAACATCTAGTATTAAAATAATAAAACAACACAAGGTGGTGTACCACCCCTTGTAACCGTCCATTTAGAGGGGGTTAGGGGGGTTGGGTTGTAATGTAATTAGTTACCATTTAGTTAGGATCTAGTGAGGTTTAGTTAGTATATTTAGTGTGTTAATTAATATAAGGGGTGTTAGGGTATTCGGGGACCCTAACTAGCTCAGAAAAGTATAAACAATGTACTTGACAATATTTTTATGTTCCGGGTAAAGTCCGGTTGTTTGGTTCGATACTGTTCCGTTAAAGTGCTTAATTAATTCGTAACGTGTCCTATGTATATATTTTTGTAGCGTTTTTAATTTCTACCACTTAGGAAATCATAACGAACTATTTAATTACTTTTCTGTACATTACTAGTGTGCTAACAGGCGCATGTAAATATAACACAGATATCAGAAAGCAGTTACGTAATTCAACACAGTCGTCAAGCACTTTAATTATTATTAATAAATTGTACGGAATACATGGAATTATGAGGGTTGTCACAACGAAGGAGCTGGTAACTCAAATGCTTGTTGGGTATTAATTGTATTTGCATGTTACTTGAGTATAAACCGAATTATTTGAGATGTGTTATACTTGCTTACACTTGTGGAATATGTGCAACGAATATGTGAATTATGGGAATGTGAAACTGACTATCAATGGAACTATATTAGGGTTTGGGGTGTACAACGATAAAACAAGTAACTAGTCTTACCGAGCAAACCAAAGGTGAGTTCATCTCTCTTGAGCATGCGTCCCGGTGGTTGGGACAGTTAGTGGGTATCCCGGGGAGGGATAAGTCTTTTGGGTAAAAACGGGAATGTTGGATAATATACTCATCCTATCACCTTTAAAGTCCCTCCGTGTTGTTTGGTTACCGGGGATGTAACATGGTATTAGTTAGTAGCGCTACTTAGGTTTGGCAACCTCACCCCGTACCTGGGAGGACGGGTGTTGAACTAATGACCTAGTCATGACCAATGCTTTGATAGGAGCATTGGAGAAAGGGCAAAATAATCAGAAGCCGTCTTGTATTCGGGGTATTATCTGTGACAACCCGCACTAAACCAGGTATCCGTACGACTTAATTAATGATTAATTACTGCTTAATTACTGTGCTTGTTTGAACTAGCTGATGAACTGCTACTTGATATCTAATACATGTACTTACTTGCATCATACTTTACTTACGTCACTACATTATTTACATGCTGAACCCTAGTGACAACCATGATGCACAAAAAGCACAGTAGCACAATACACGGCTAACTTATTGAACATGCTGATAAAGCCAGCATCAGGCAAACACTGCCTCTAAGGCCTGTATGAGCCAGAATGTTTTGCTACACTAGTAGTGAGTGTAGGGATATAAGGGTTGTGGAACTGCGTCTCTAGGAACAAGTCACTATGACTGGATGTGCCTAAAACGTACTCTAAGTACAAAACTCAGCACTTTACAAAATAATTCAGCTTTCAGCTAGCTAATAAAGTGCCAAAACATGAGAAAAATATTACTAGACACTTTCCAAAGTGTCAGGAATGAGTTGTGTCACTAAAAAGAATAATAACGACACTTTAAAGCTTTGTTAAGCACTTTAACGGATTACTATCCAACCGAACAACCGGGCGTTACCCGAAACATGAAAATATTGTTATTTTCATTACTTATCTTTTTCTGAGCCAGTTAGGGTCCCTGAATACCCTAACACCCGCTTTAAAGCATTAAACATCACTAACTAAGTTAAACCCTTAACTAACTTGGTTTATCTAACTAAATACTTGTGCCTAGTTGAAATCGAACCAAGGGACCCCCCCCCCCCTCTTGACCGAAACCGTCCCCTTGGGGACATGCTTTGTACTTGCAAGATTTCCTAATCTAATCTTGTCTAATATCCTAAAGACACAAGAACCATTGGATAATAACTCTATGTTTAGTCTATAAGATCTTGGCTAAGCACATATGATCATTCCACAACATAACACTACAACAAAACTCTCTCTTTCTCTCTACACTAGCTACGGCCGAACACCCCCCTCCCTACACATCCATTTTCTAGTTTGATCATCATCATTCCAAGCATCTACAAACATCAAGGGTCACGTATTAGGAAGCTTGGAGCAAGCGGAACGCGAAGGACCTCTTTCTTTGGCTTTTATCCACCTCTTTTGCGCATAGATTCTTCCCTAGCCTTGAGCTAGAGGTATAATGCTTAAAACTCGTATTTGAACTATTCTAAAGTGGTTAAAAGGATTTGTATCGGTTAAATCTCGTTAAAATGCAAAATGATGCACAAAAGTTTACTTAAAACTCTAAAAATGGTGGTTAATAGCTCATGTGTTGTGTAAATGTTGTAGTAATTGAAAGTTGTGATTATTTAGACCCGATCTATGTTGTGGTAGCTCGGATCATCGTTTAACCCGGTTTGGTAAGATCATGGATCTTAACATAAGCTTGTTTTGAATAATACAAGGGTTAAAAGGTGAAACTCTACCACACATGAAACATGAACTTGTGTAAAAGTATTTTTACTTGCAAAATAGTGTTTAAAACTAGCAGATCTACGTATCTGCAAGTGGTATTTTCAAAGGACCAAGCGTTAAAGAAATCATGTTTCCTAAAAGACGGATCTTACACTAACAAGTATGATTTTTATAAACCACAAGTGTGTAAACACTTGTGAAATGAAAAGTTTCAACAAAATAACTATCTTTGTAAAAACAGACAAGAAGTTGTAAAGACGGAACTTCTCTAAAAACAAGACTTTTACAAAACCGGCCTTATTTAAATAAAGATCCACAAAATATAATGGGATTTACACTATAGTTTCGGAAAAACTACAAGTTCATGTAATATACGCAATTTGTATATTTTGACTAGTTAAAATGTTGAAATATTGTTTGATTGAATAAAGAAAATTGTTGAGTTGATTTGTTAAAGAAAACGATACGCTTGAAAGCGTGGCCACCTCCAGTTACAGAGGAAACTCTGGCGAAATTTTTCTAAAAACCTAACACTTAGAACTATTTACACTACAAGTGTTAGAATTATTTTTGACATGTTTTCGAAATATAAATTTCGCCATGACTTTATTTGCTAAATATTCGGGGGTGGGATTTTCACAAAATCTAACGTGATAAATATTTTTTTTTTCACACACTGTTTATGATTATTTTGTGAAAATGCATAAATATTATTTTAGAGTAAAAAAAAATATTATTTACGAACGTTAACGGTTCCAAAATAATACGAACGCTTTCACCATAAATATATAAGTTACATCGGTAATTATATTACCACTCGATTGTTAAACGTAACTTACGCACTTACGGAAATATTTATGAACGCACATGTATTGAATCCCCCATCCTTGGGAAGGAGATTAATTACCAAGTATTTACAGAATGAAAAACACGAAATAGTTATCTAACTATTTCTCAAAGACTTAAACTATAAAGCTAAGGCACGGCCGTCCGTCTAATAGAAATTAGCACCTGTAGGTCGTCGCACAGCTGCGTGAGCAGGAGATACTTGGTAGAGACGCTTCACTGTGAGTTCATGTCCCCCTTTTCTCTAACTGTTTTCAGTTTTCTTAACTGCGGGGGTGAAATACATGTTACTTTGATTACAAGTACTTTATACACGGTATGGTTAGCGTAAGGAGGTTTATTACTCAGATCATGTGAGTGGGTAGGAGCAATATGAGGCCATTAGTCCTCATGTCGGGACCGAGGGACAGGAGCGGTAGATCTATCTGGGTGTAGCGAGCCCAGCCCCAGGCCAAACTAGAAACGGACCTTGGGGTGACTTTGTCCACATACAAATGCCGTGGCGAAATCTGCTAGGTTTGAGTCTCCCTATTTGCACTTCACATATATCAGTGGCCTTGCAAACCATTGATGATCACAAGTCCCCTTAGTTGCTACATACCAGGACTATTTTTATACTCACAAAGGTTTACTTACTCACTTACACATGAACTCGCTCAACATTATTGTTGATTTTTCAACTTACATGTATTTCAGGAAATTAACGGATCTGGCACGGTATGGAACGTTTTCAGCTGCACTAGTCATGAGGTCATCTGAGTTTGGGGAATGTGACTCTTTCCTGGACAAGTCACAGTCCTTAAACTGTGTTTATGTCATGTTATTGTTTGTGTTTATTGAACAATGTCGTTAGAACATGTTTCCGTTAAAACAATGTTACTGTATTTGGTTTTCAAAAACTTAATCGAATGGATGATCTTGCATGGTTTTTATTTCATGTAGCTTTGTTATGGTTAAGCTATGGTATTAAGAAGTCACACCAAAATAACCACGCTTCCGCAAAGCCAGGGTGTGACATTATCAACATTACTTTCGGAATCAAATTGAATGGATTAACTAAACACTTGGTAACCAACGTTTTCGTAAAATTATGAACTCACCAGCGTTGTCTGATACACTTGTTGCATGCTCGCAGGTCGTTAGGTATCTTGGATTTGGGAACTTGCTGTCTGGAGTAGCTGGAGTGGTCATGGGTCGACTGAAGGGATTCATGTGATTGATTTCTTGATAATATACATTGGTTTTGAAATAGTTTAATCTTGGTTTATTAATTGCTTCCGCTGAACATGTTGGTTTTCATTTAAACTCGTTAATGGTATTTACATTTATAATTGAGGATTTTATTTTGAAACTTGTATGGGTTCAATGTAATTAGTGGCTCGTTATTGGTACGTCACACGCCTATCAGGGACATTCCCTAGGTGGTATTTTGGGGGTGTGACAGTTTGGTATCAGAGCCACTGGTTATAGTGAACTTGGTTTTAAAACGTTTTTGTAAAACCAGACTATAACCGAACAGTTCTGAATACGTGAATATGACCATGACACTCAGCTCCAGACTGCAAGGTTCGTATCTCGTATACTCATTGTACTGCATAACTAGTGAACACTTACATATGATATTGCATGTGATTGCACGTTTAGCACAACAGTATGAATTCATGTATTACTTGCATGTGTTATATGACTGATAGGGTGGTATTTCCCTAAACATTCATGACTTACGTTTCGTGATGCTCTTTGTTTGCTACTCGAGTTTGAGGAACCATTTGGCATGAGTTAGGAGGAGCTGAGATGAGCATGCAAATCAGAATATTATTGTGGGTGCACACATAATAATAATGTGGGGTGCATGCGAGTCCCAGTGAGGCTTAACAAGTGAAAAAGGGGTTTCGTTCCATTATTTGATCGATGTGAAACATAACAGTCTATAGGAGTCATAGCAGTGATTGTCACTTACTCGAACATGATCTTTTCACTCCGTTCTAAACCTTTACGAATCTCGATGCTATCGAGTATTACTTGAACACACATCTGAACGCCTAGCGAAACGTGTAGAATGTCACACCCCGAAATTATCAGAGCTGGCGTGACTGGACTGGTATCTTCATTGCACAGCGGAAGCAAATAAGCTAAGTCTTTTAGAAAATCGAACGCCACTAAGTACTCGACTCCACATGGTTCTCTTATTCCAACCGTTCCATAACCTTGAAAAATAACCTGAGAAAGAAACATGCGAAAAAGTCAACATAAAGTTGAGCGAGTTCATAGTTTGTTTGTAAAAGATTTGAAATAAATCTTTTGAATAACCGGTTTGTGAAATAATATTGAGAAAACGAATTTAGAAATCGTTTTCTTGCCAAGTTATATGGAAACTTTGTATTTGTAACGCATTATGTTCGTAAAACCATGTATTTGTAAACTCTCGTATTTGTAATGTTCGTATAACCGTCAATGCCCACCCTGACTTTGACTCCATGCCCGCATAATCCTATGCTCTGAATTTGTATAAAACATGGTATGTAATTTATAAAAATCAAGTATTTCTATAAGTATGTCTGTCCCTGGTATGTAGCAATAAGGAAAAAGATATCACCAATGGGTTGCAAAGCCAATGGTATGTGTGAAAAGGTGCAGGAAGAACTCAAACCTAGCAAATTTGTACCGGGCTTCCGGCTGGAAGACATAGTCGCCTCATGGTCCATCCTGCGGACTCATGGGTGGGGCTCGCTACACCCAAATAGATCTATCACTCATGTCCCTCGGTCCTACGACGAGGATTAATGGCCTTTAAGTGTTGTGCCCACCCCTCACATGATCTAGTAGTAAACCCTTCTTAAGCTAATCATACCATGTATAAGATGTCTGAAATAATTGTAACATGTATTTTACCCCAGCCTCTAAGGCTGAACCTCCCCAGCCTCTAAGGCCAACTCCCCAGTCTCTATATATTATCACCAGACGATCCATCCCTAGTCATGAAAATCATTCACATTTTGATAATACACATTTGTTTTGTAAAAACCGGTATATTTAGTATAATCCATTCGTAAACCATTTGAGTTCCTCGAAATCCATTCGTAATATGATTTAGAAATATGAGTTTTCGTTCGTTCAATAACTTTGTATGTCCTTGCAAATCGTGCTTTGTCTAAAATATGCAGTCTTTGTTCATCGAAAACTTTGTGTGTTTCTGCAAAACGTGCATGTCTTTCCACCCTGAAAACATTTACAAAAATGTAAAACCGTAAAAAGGTGGGGTTATGAACTCACCTGGATTGCCTTGTGCAAAGCTAGCTAATTACGACTTTGTGATGTCGTTTCCAAGACTTGACTTGCTAGCGTGCATTCTACAATATTCCTAACACGGAATATCTTATAAGTTTCTAAGTAAATGCAGTAACTAAATTACGTGTCATCGAGCCCTACCGAGTCGTTGGCCGAACGGTTCGACGGTTTATAGTTAACTTATCGGAAATGATTAAGTCATATTTGATAAGTATCGTTTTATTGTCGATAATAACCAATAAGTCTTGAAAAGACTTGATTCTCGAGATATTTGAAAGTAAATAAATATTTATATCAAATATATAAATATATCGTTAAGGTCGCTTGTCGACCCGATAAGTCGTTTGTGCATTTAGAAGTATTCGTATGAAAGTAATATATAATAAACTTGTATTATATATATATTGCGTCCTGTATATATTTACCAAAATATGTGTATATGCCGTTTAGGCGTTTTGAAATAAATATAGAAAGTTATATTTACTTCATATGGTGTCCGTGGTGTGGTCGTTATAATAACTATAATAGTTATATTTATTTATTTTTTTACAAAAGAAGCGTCGAGTTGTCATGTCTGAAAAATAAATATATAACTATATTTATTTTGTTATAAAAGAATTCGTATCGTACGATATTTGAAATAAATATATAATCTATATTTATTTTACAAAACGAAATCTTGTTGCTTGATATTGGAAACATATGTATAAACTATATTCGTTTATAAAACGAATTTGTGTTGTTTGGTATTTGAAATAAATACACAAGCTATATTTATTTATTTATTTTATAAAAGAAGTCGTATTTTCGGCGTTTGAAACAATACAAATAGTTATATTAATCTTGTAAAAGAATTTCGGATTTTGAAGTTTAAAATAACTATTTTTATCGTCGTAAATAATTTTCCGAATCGTCGTTTATTGTAAGTTGTAAAGTGTTGTCGAAAGAAACTATATGCTTGTATTCATCTTTCCAAATTATCATTTGAATCCGAAAGTTGTTTTATAATAACACGCGTCTCATTTTACGAATTTTCTCGAAAAACGGGCAGAGTTTCCTCTGTTTTTGGACGGCCCCAACAACTAAGGTGTCGTTAAATCACAAAATTCAGTCACTTTACTCAACAATATTTATTTATCATCAATAATAAATCAAAGTATTCTTTAACTATCACTTTCGTTAATTTGTTCGGTTCAAGCTCGTTTGTCACGAAATATATAAAACTAGAAAATAATGAAATAAACCGCCGTAAAATATTTACCAATCCTCGCGTGTCGAAACGCCGTAAAGTTGGCTGAGTTGACCGAGTCAACTGGGTTGACCGAGTTGACTCGCTGAGTTGACCAGGTTTGACCGAGTCAACCCGAACTATGAACCGAACCGCCGCTGACTTATGCTGACCGAACCGAACCATTGACCAGTTGACCCGAACCGATCTGTTGACCAAAGTTGACCGCACCAAAAACTTGATCCGAAACCCGAACTGAGTCGCGAACCCGAACCAGAATCATTGACTATTGTTAACCGGGTTTAACTCAAAACTGAAATCTGACCCGAACACGTGCCTGCCTGAACCGGAGCTCCGAAACCCACTCATCAGCCGATATATGACCCAACCAAAAACTAGACATCATTATTCGGAAAAACAATGAAAAAAAAGATGAATAAACAAAATGCTAATAGACTCATCGGAGCTCCGGCGGCCTCCGCCGCCATCGGCCATCACCGTCAACATCGCTATCTGTAATCACCATCCTCGATACTTGAAACAGTGCGGCTGCTGATGCTCGTAACTGACATCCCTTTCGATTCCGACGCGAAACCCTCGTGTCACCGACGCCGATTGTAATGTTTCCGGCCGTCAGCGCAGCGGCTCCGCCGCCTAATCCGCCATCTCTCTCTCTGCTTCGCCAATCGTCACTTACCATCTATCTCTGAATCTCTCTCTCTCTCTCTCTCTCTCTCTTCGTTCCACCATCGCACCACCACTAGACGGTGGTG
The DNA here is from genome assembly GCA_030545235.1 of Helianthus tuberosus. Classification (NCBI taxonomy): domain Eukaryota; kingdom Viridiplantae; phylum Streptophyta; class Magnoliopsida; order Asterales; family Asteraceae; genus Helianthus; species Helianthus tuberosus. The sequence goes on from CM060393.1 coordinate 155,824,852, forward strand.
GTGGTTGTTGTTCGATCCGCCGAAGGGGGGTACCACCGGTCGTCGGCCGGTTGTTCATCAGATGGTGAGGGGAGGAGAAAGGAGCAGGGGGGTACTTGAGTGTCGGCTGAGCTTGAGAGTGGAGATGAGAGAGTGGAGATGGTGAGTGTGGTCAGTTGAACGAGAGGGAGGGAGAAGCTATAAGGCTCCTGTGTTGAATGTGTGCATTTTATAAGTGAGAATGATTTTCTAAGTGGGTGTTTGGCATTGGGTTTTATATAGAGATTAGTAGAGATCTTGTAAAATCTTATAAAGATTTGTAGAGATATTGCAGATTTTGAGTAGATTTTGTGGGATTTTGTAAAGATTTTATGTAGATCTTGAAGAGATTTTTGGAAAGATTTACAAGAAAAATCTTGTAGTAAAGATCTAATATATTATGTGTAGGTTTAGGCTTGCGAGTTTTGGGCTTGGGCCCAGGGCCCACAAGCCCATCTCGTGTGTAAGTGGCCCGTAATTCCTACGAGACCCGTTGTCAAAACCCGAACTCCGTTTAACATATAAAGATAAAATTTTAGTATTAAAATACATAAAATACGGTCGGTAGTCGTTGTTTGCACGCTCGTTCATCGATTACAGTAATAATCGCGAAAAAATTGTATCGTTGTCGTCTTTAATCCGTTTTTCGATCCGGTTTCGACTGTAGTCACTAATATTTAATTACGAAGCTAAAATATATCGTAAAAATTTAATATTTGTCGGCGTTGTCAGTATTCTGTTCGGTTTCAATCCGTTGTCGCTTATCATTCAGCAGATTTTTCTGTAACCACCGTTCACGCCCTGTAAAGTTGGTTAGCCGTTTCTAGGCACTCTAAGGCCTAATTAAGTCAATCTTCGTCTTAATCATTATTTATTATCACGTTAATCGCCTGTTAACCACATAATTAAGGGCCGTAAATCACCGGTTGTCTCATAGAATGTTAGGTGCTTGCACGAACGTCCTTGAGTTGGTTTATACCTTTCCCGCTTCTCTTCGTTTGATGGAACTCTAGGTATTGACGTCTTAGACTCTGAAGTGTGATCACTTCTGCAACACTCTCGCAGCATACCGCGTATTACTCAATCGACTTGCTAGATCGATGGACAAAAGGGCGAGCGTAGTATTTTACCGACCTCAGTAATTGGACAACCCTGATTACCGGCAACGAATGTGACAACTCGTATTTCCGAACCTATCTTTGTACTTTGATGTAACGTATGTGAACGTGATGTGATTATATGAACTAGATGGATTAAATGAATGTTGCGTTTGTTATGTGCTTTGTGTAATGTATGTATGTAAACAGCCCAAACGCACAACACGAACCAATCGCACAAGCCCATTCGGGCTACACTCTTGTATTCGGACCAAGGGGCAGCCCAAGTGAGGGTTCGGCCCACCTCCCACACGCATAACCTCATGTTCTGGTTAACACTTCTCATTTGTTGCAAAACACTTTACACACACAAACCCTAGCTCTCTTCCTTCTCTCTAGAATTCGACGGCAACAACATCCCTTTCTTTCGAAGCTTGTGGTGTTCGGATCAATCTCTACACTCTTCTGTAATCGGTTAGTGTTATATCTATTGATTGTGTGTTACATGATATGGTGATTATATGATTCTTATACAATGACTTACGAATGATATATGGTGGATTATGAATGTTGATGGTTAGTGTTTGGATTCGGCTCACATGTAAAGTATTTTGATCGACATAGGATTGTTAATCATGTGTTGTTGTTAATGATCTAGAGTCAATTGTAAATAATCGGCTGTGATATACGATTAGGATGATGGTTGTGTTGTTAGGATGTATGCTTCATCAAGAACATGAGCCGTGTAGATGATTGTGATTGATGTTCATGTTTTGATTATATTTAGGGTTCATGAGAATTGATTAGAATATCCTCAGTTTGATCGATTGTATGTTAAATGGATAGTTGGAAATTTGTTAATTGATAAAGTGCAAAGAAGGAAACTATTGAATGATTGTAACCGAATAGCTTAATATCCGGCTATTAAAACAGATCGCACAAGTCCCTATCGGTCGCACAAGATCAGGTCACACAAGACCTGATCTAATCGCACAAGTGCATCGCACAAGACAGGGAACAAACACATAAAGCACATGGTACTGATTGTTTATGCATGATCGCACAAGATCTGGTGGATCGCACAAGACGGTGCCGATCGCACAAGATCTTGGGCCTTACATACTATTGAACTTAATAGATGTTGTTGGGCCGAATGGCCCAACCCAGTCGCACAATCCAATCGGATGGCACAAGTCGTCCGGATCGCACAAGGATAACTCAGTCGCACAAGAAGTTTGAGTCGCACAAGATTGTTGTCTGTTTGTTATTTTGGGTCGTATGTATAGTTGTTGGGCTGGGTAACAAGGCTGGTCGCACAAGATGTATGGATCGCAGAAGATGTTTATATGTTGAGCCGTGTATATGTATATAGATGTATTGGGCTTTCTTGATATTGGGCCGGGTATTATTGGGGTCCAACGGATGACTCGCACAAGGCCATTAGACTTGTGCGAGCCCAATCCTTTAATCGCACAAATTGAATACGTTGTAACTGTTAAACGTGATGACGTGTGTTGCCATGATCTGTATATGTTCTTTGTCTGCTAGCTTATGTGAAACTTACGTGCACTACTTGAACCAAAACCTGACTTGTATGGTAACCATGTTAGGACGTGGTTGACCACTAGCATCTAGACTTGACCTTTCTGTGTATCTGCCGAGCAAACCAAGGTGAGTTCACACTAGCCAAGGCATGGGATTCCCGGTGGGTTGGGAATGGGATTGATTAACTACTCGTACAACCATTACTATTAAACTACTTACTACTGTCCTCGGATTGAAGGGCACGTACGTAAAACCTACGTACACTTATACTGACTACTGTCCTCGGATTGAAGGGCACGTACGTAAAACCTACGTACACTTATACTGACTACTGTCCTCAGATTGAAGGGCACGTACGTAAAACCTACGTACACGATCATAAGACCATCAACTCTATCAAAGGAAGTCCCCCATTTATCGACTTAATCGCCGAGGCCTATGGAGAGCGGGTCATTAGTTAATAGCGCTATTAGGTTTAACAAACCTCACACCGTGCCAGTCGGACGAGCGTGTACTAATGGACTATGGGCAAAGGGTCAATGCTGATAGACATTGACTTAGGGAACCTCTTACATTTTCGTAGCAGTCGATACGCGTGGTCTAGTAACACATGGGAAGCCCCCACTAATCATCGCAAACATGCCTGGAATGGCCGCGATACGAATTAATACGATACATGGTTTACAAAACGAACATACGATTTACGAAATGAATACTATAACCAAACAACCAACTCTGAACTCGCTTAACTTGTTGTTGATTCGTTGCTACATGCCTTGTAGGTCATTAGGTACTCATGGAGCTTGCACAGTGAGGAACAGTCGTTGTGGGATATGGCAGTGTTTGCCATGCTATGAACATTACTTTATTTCGCATTTAATACTTTCAATGGGTTTTACAATTATGCTTCCGCTAAACACTTAACTATGCTTTGGTTTTGAACACCTTTCATATTGTTTGGTTGAATTATGTTTACTTACATGCTTGTTCAATATGATTGGTGGCTTGATCCTGGTCAGTCACGCCTCCAAGCGGTGATACTCCGCGTGTGGATTTTGGGGGTGTGACAACGAACACCAGCAAAGTGACTGCAATCGAATCTCCAACCCTAGTCAGTGACTGATGGGAGTCAACCTTTACGAACCGATCAGGACATAAGCAATGACAACTGACTGTAGAATGGAATGTGAAACTCCCTGCACAGTGAGTAGTGCCTTAGCACGTACCATGGAATGTGAAGAGGTGGACCCTGTTGGTGAAAGATCGTAGAGCTCCGTTTCAAACAACAGCATTAGAGGCAACAGTCACGGCAACATCAAGGTATTTGTAATGGTAACCAACAATATGGAAAATGAAGGTGCCTACGACATGGAGTGGCCGTTGTTAAATCAAACGACAACAGCCAAGGGAACGACGGCCGTACTGGAAATCCTCGCAACGAGTACAACAACACGGGAAATGATGCTCATGGAGGGACATTTAGGATTGGCGTGGGCGACGCCAGGATTATAACAACATGGTGGCCTACATGTTCTTGGTAACTAATCACTTCGTCACTGTTCTGCTTAACCCTGATGCTTCTTGAAACCGAACCTATTGTGGAATCAACTAAGGGCAAGTCAAATGAAACCTTATATGTCCGTTGGGATGTAAACTCGACCTTGTGGGACAAGTGTTCGAAGTCGACCTTCTTTCTGCCATCCTAGATAGTTCGATGCAGTAGTTAGTGTGGATTGGTTATCTAGATATCGCGCAGTTATACGTGGTGTGAAGGTTAGCATCATATCAGCAATGAAAGCCAGAAAGCGTCTATGGAGGGACTACCCCGCTATGTTGGCAACCGTTACTAATGGTTGGGCTAAGAAAAGAGGATCGAGGATCCACCAATTGTTCGTGATTCCACTCAGCATGCAACGGGAGGAACTATCAGGTTTACTTCCACAACTATTAGACAGACTCTCAGTTTGATCTCACGCCAGAGGCAGCCCTGATTCTTCGTATTTCTTACCGTCTTGCACCAGGAGGGTTGCTAGAGTTGTCAAATCAACAACAGGGACTGTTGGACAGGAGCTTTGACCTAGTTTTTGCTTTGGGGAGCCCCGGTTATATCCAGGAAGATAGGTTGTACCGTTGGATATGTGTACTGATTATTGAGAACCTAACAAGGTAACAATTAAGAACCGCTTGCTTTCGACCATGTATTGAAAACCTGTCGACCAGTTGCGAGGGACAAGCTTCCATTTGAGGATTGACTAACAAACGAACTACCATCAGATGGAAGTCTAAGGGGAGAATGCTCTTAGAACGGCATATCAAACGCAATGCGGCCATTTCGACCTTGTACACCAAGATCATTGAGTTAATCAACACACCAGCAGCTTTATGGACCACAAGAATCGACCGTGTTTGTTGATGATGTTTTGAATCATTGCCAGGAGGAAGGAACAACATGGGCGGCATATGTATCCTATCCTAGAGCTCCTGAGGGAGGAGTCACACCACGCGAAGTCTTGTTAAAAGGTAACTTCTGGATTTGAGAGGTACATTTTGGTCATAAAAACAACGAAGTGGGAATACACGTGAATCTCGCTAAGATCCATTTTGTTAGAAACTGATCGACACCAAAGGTCCCTCCAAGGATACAGCAATTTCTTGGCCGCACTAGACACTATCACAGATTCATCCCAGGATTTTCTAAGATCGTGCAGCCTAAATCTCTTTAGCATAGCAGGGTGTTGTGTTCATGGAGGACAAAACAGGAGGACGTCTTTTCAGCTTTCAAATCCCAACTTTGCAATGCACTGAGCATCGTCTTTACCTAAGAGTACGGGCGATCTAGTGGTATACCATGATGGTTCGAATCAGAGTCCCAGCTACACACCGATGCAAACACGAGAGAATGATGGCGTATGTAATGGAGTTACAACGAGGGACTGCACAACACGTAACCTGCGGTGGAAACCGTGGGACTTGGATTTAAGTTGGAGGCATTACTTGGACGGTACCGAGTGCACTATTTAGACCGATCACAAGGGCCTCTCGTATACCCTTGTTTCGAAGGAGCTAAACATGTAATGACATCGCTGGATGGAGCTATTGGATGATTATGACTGTGAATCCTGAACAAGTACGAGCTTTGTAACTCACTATCGACTCTAGCATACCCGATCAGATTTGTCCTGTTTACACCGAAAGGTTGAAGGAAGAGAATTTTCAAGATGGACCCATGCGGGGCATGGAGGAGCAACTTCTAACAAGTTGGATGATATTCGCTACTTCATGGAACGACTACGGATTCCACTGTATGACAATCCAAGGGAACTTGTGTGGAGCGAAGCGCATCGGCCACGATATTCTAGTCATCTGGATTTTGATGGAATGTATTAGGATCTAAGGATCCTGTACTGACAACTGGGCTTGAAGGTCTACGCAGCGAAGCATGTGAACGACGTTTGACTTGTGCGAAAGTCAAGGTGGAACATCAAAAACCTTTTGGTTTGTGTCAGCAATCAGAAACACCTATTTGGAGATTGGAACAAACAGCCATGGATTTTATCACAGGCCTACCTAAATCTCAGAACAGAACTGATATCACCTGAGTGATCGTTGATTGTCCCATGTAACCAGTACAGTCTATTGCAATCAAGGAAACTGACGAGTCTTCACAGCTTGTGAATATTCCTTTGAGAGAGGCGGCTTTTAGGCACGAGGTGCCAACTCCTGTTACCTCTGAATTTGATCTATGCATGATTTATGTCAGGCAATACACAACACCCTTGGCTCACGTCAGGACCAGAGCATTGCTTATCGCCATTGGGCAAACGATCAGAGAAAACAAACTCTCCTGTCATTCGAAGACATGCTGCAAGCATGTGTGTGACTGGCTTTGGTGAAAATTTGAAGGACTTTTACCTATGGTTGAGTAATACGGTGGCAGTTATCATCTTGGTAACCAGACAGCTCTGTTGAGGCATTACATAGACAATAATGCCAATATTCTTGATAGACGGGGATGGATGACAACCTAATCACAGGTCTAGGACTTGTACTCGAAACTCTTGGGAAGATTGCTGGGATCGGATAACACTGGAAGTTCATTGTAGGCGGTCGAATCATGTTGAAAACCCTGGGAGGGTGTGGTACGCTTGGGAAGTGTGGCAAGCTTAATGTATGTTACGTTAAGTTATTACGAATTCTGGAAAGGATCGGTCCCGCCGCCTACAAACTCGAGTTACTCGACGAATTAGGTAACGTGCATGATATCATTTATGACTCGAATCCAAGGCAGTGGTTGTCCGATGAAACGCTTGTGATACCCTTATTAGAGTCTGAGGCTAATGACAAGTTGCGGTTATTGGGAATCTACTGAAATCATGGACAGGACATCAAGATTCGTAAGCACAGTCGAATTCTGATCGTTAGAGTTTGTTGGAACTCAAGGCGCGGACCGGAGTTCAGGTGGGAGCATGAGGATCAGATGAAGCTCAAATATCCTCAACTTTTTCCTGATGACCAATCTAATCCTGGTATTACTGGTGAATTTCGGGACGAAATTCCTTTTCAAGTTGGGGATGATGTGGCACCCGGAGAAAACCTGCAGCAATCTCGATTTCTCACTTCACTCCTCCCTGTGCTTACTTATCAAATTTCGGGATGAAATTTCTTTCAAGTTGGGGATGATGTGACAACCCGAACTTCCGAGGTTAGTGTCGTTTAATTTTGTGACCTTAACTTTCCGTTTCCTCTTTTCAATGTGAAACGTATTAGGATGTCATAACTTCGTTACGTTTATGTGTGTTATTCTTTTCACTCAACACTCGTAACCTTAATAAATCCTCTAATCGTAAAACGAAAAACATGGTTGTATATGTTGCATAATATAGAATTTAGTGGGCCAATCTTATGTCGATTATTGGAGCAGAAGCAAACATAGCTATACTTTAAGCCAAACCGGTCCCTTGGTCATTGAAATTGGCTATTTTTGCCAATGGGTTCGGCAGCCCATTCACTTGGGCTTAAGCCCATTTTATTGACCAAATTTGCGAACCGTTCAACTTATAATATATGTATACGTAGCATACATAGGAACGCATTACCTATTCCATTGCAAACCCTACCCCCCCTCTTCCCTGATCGCACGACTTCAGCAGCAGAACCCCCTGGATTTGCGGCAACAGGAGACCCTCTATTCGAAGTCCCTTCTCCTTTGGGAACTTATTCTTTGTGCCTGGAACATACATCATCGAGTAAGTATGTTTCTAATGGTTTCGTCTCCGTCTGATCATGCTTGATTGCATGAGATGTGTTATTAGTGTATATAGATAAAGTTGCAACGTATGAGTTATTTGTTGATTCTTGGATTAGTTATGTTAGTACATGATGACCTCTAATATACCACTCACAATACATATTATATGTCATAACTAGGATGAATAAAAACCTGCCTAATGATGTCTAGATTATGCGCACTAGGTTATAACAGTGGGTATATGATATACCTTTATGCATTGACTGTTCTTGATTTCATAGTAATGTTAAATGGCAAATTAATAGTAATAGCCATAGTGTTTCTATATGTGGACGTGATAAATAGGCCCTAATATTAATTCGATGATGAAACCATGATCATGTGTGTTTTTGAATGGGGATAACCTTTGTTAAATGAGGAACTATGTCACAATTGCAAAGGAGTTATATCGACTGGTTTGAATTGAGCATTGTATGGTAAAAGGAAATAGTAATTGATTTGAGTTATGTTTATTAATTGGGCCGATACATAACAACTGGGCTGCTAGAAATATTAAGATGAAGCTGTTTTGGGTTAATTTAAACTAATTGGGCTTTGATGGACCACCCACATATACATGAACGGATATAAGAAAGTAGGACACATTTGGCCCAATGTAGTAAACTAATAACATGTTATTCGCTTGGGCCTGATGTTAAATATTGGGCCGCATGTTTATATAAAGGCAGGAATGGGCTGTAGGTTATTGTTTATCTTGTATGATTGAAATAGGAAGTCTTATGTGACCCAACTGAATAGTGTATTAATGTGATGATGTTAATATTAATGATGCTAGAATTGCTACATTATACATACTGTTTTTGGACTAAATATATGTAGTCTGGGCCGCACACTGTGATGAACACTGTAATGAATCGTCAAATTGTTGTTGGCCTAATATGCTTGTAATACGAAGGAGCTGGTAACTCAAATGCTTGCTGGGTATTAATTGTATTTGCATGTTACTTGAGTATAAAACGAATTACTTGAGATGTGTTATACTTGCTTACACTTGTGGAATATGTGCAAAGAATATGTGAATTATGGGGATGTGAAACTGACTATCAATGGAACTATATTAGGGTTTGGGGTGTACAACGATAAAATGAGTAACTAGTCTTACCGAGCAAACCAAAGGTGAGTTCATCTCTCTTGAGCATGCGTCCCGGTGGTTGGGACAGTCAGTGGGTATCCCGGGGAGGGATAAGTCTTTTGGGTAAAAACGGGAATGTTGGATAATATACTCATCCTATCACCTTTAAAGTCCCTTCGTGTTGTTTGGTTACCGAGGATGTAACATGGTATTAGTTAGTAGCGCTACTTAGGTTTAGCAACCTCACCCCGTACCTGGGAGGACGGGTGTTGAACTAATGACCTAGTCATGACCAATGCTTTGATAGGAGCATTGGAGAAAGGGCAAAATAATCATAAGCCGTCTTTTATTCGGGGTATTATCAACATTACTTTCAGAATCCAATTCAATGGATTAACTAAACACTTGGTAACCAACGTTTTCGTAAAACTATGAACTCACCAGCGTTGTCTGATACACTTGTTGCATGCTCGCAGGTCGTTAGGTATCTTGGATTTGGGAACTTGCTGTCTGGAGTAGCTGGAGTGGTCATGGGTCGACTGGAGGGATTCATGTGATTGATTTCTTGATACTATACATTGGTTTTGAAACAGTTTAATCTTGGTTTATTAATTGCTTCCGCTGAACATGTTGGTTTTCATTTAAACTCGTTAATGGTATTTACATTTATAATTGAGGATTTTATTTTGAAACTTGTATGGGTTCAATGTAATTAGTGGCTCGTTATTGGTACGTCACATGCCTAGCAGGGACATTCCCTATGTGGTATTTTGGGGGTGTGCCACGTGGCAGCACCGGGTGCTGCTCTGGTGACTGACTGTCGCGCCCCACGTAGCCCGAAGGCAAAGCCTTCGCGGCCCGCGAGTGACCCCATTTTCTTGTTTTTATTTAATTTTTAATTATATAGGGTATTTTGGGCTCGGTTTTCGCTTACGGGGTATGTGTTAAGACATATTGGGACATTCTAAATATATTAGGGGTGTCGGAATATTTTGGAGGGTTATACTTTTCAAGTATCCCTTAACAATTATAGCGCTATAGGATTAATGCACCGCCCGTACTTGTTGTATCTTTAAGTAATGTATTTTACGACCTTTTCATTTCGGCGACAAGGGTACACACGATTGCAGTATACTTTGGTTTGACTTATAGTTTACTCATGCTAGTATGTTAAGAAACATTATATGAAAATTACCATGTTGGATACGAGACAACTTTTATTCACACTTATGCTATGTAACCAAACTTGTATACTGGCCAACTTTATGTTGGTCTCTACTTTAACACATGTTGCAAGAAACTAGTGATGACGCATAGAGAGTATTACTTAGGGTGGACTAGAAACACACCTAAAATTTAATCATGTATTTCCTTCATGTTGTTATTTTGAATTTTTATAAGAGACTGTATTTCCGTTTCAAAACAATGTATTGCCCGTTTAGCATGAAATTAAATTTGAATTATTTAATTATTGTCACAATTAGCAAGTTATGAAGTCTCGATCAATCTTCTTTTCGTCTCACTCCAATGTTTCCGCCATCGGTAGGAGTGTGACAGTATGCACCCTAAGACCCTGCGTCACAATATGCGATCCTTAGCCTCCCAATTCTCATAGTTCGTAACTAGATTCATTCGAGTCCTTGGCCTCACATACCTTCGGATTATTAATATATTGTTCGCCGCGAAGAAACTATCATCTTTACACAAATAACCGTTTTTAGCTTGATCTGGGCCGTTCAATCTTAACGGTTATAAAACCCCTTCCAACTCCCCTGCATAACAACTTTCCTAAAACCCTTAAAACAGCTTAAACGTCTAAATTTACACCCCGTATGTGAGAAACGGACCCGAATAACCTTTATATTAATAAAAAACAAATAAAAAAATAATTATAGTGCCTCACGGCCTGCGACGGATGAGGCTTAGGTTGGTCGCGGGGTGCGATGGAGTGACACAAAGCGACTCCTCAGGCCGCCACGTGTCCCCCCCCCCCCCCCCCGTGTCGAGTCTACCTGGTGAGTCGCCAATCCTAGGCCCTAGCCTAGGGTCCTCGCGGACCGCGAAGGACGGAGCACAAGGGCCTCGCGGGGCGCGATGGATTTCGAGAACAACTGTAAATTGAGCAGCTGTGGCACAGTTTACAGCCGCTCAAATCTCTTTCTCTCTCAACACATATAGTGCGAAAATTTCGAGTATAATACCCCCTAAAAAGCGAAGCTCTGCCTCGTTGTAAGTATTATAACCCCTGGTTACGTATTAGTTACTCTGCCCGATTGATCTAGAGCTCCGTAACGCATGTCAAGTGTGACATCTGTGTATTTAATCCTTGTACTGTTCTGAAACTTTGTATTTAATAAAATATGGTATTTGAATTTCAATATTTGTTTAATTATTTGTGACATTAGTACGTTTTCAATCATTGTTCAATTCCGAACTCTCAAACCTGTTCTGGAAGTGAAATCGTAAACCGTTACGTAATCAGTTTAACACGACGTACACTCCAGAACTGTGACATAAGCCAAACATACCCTAAATACCCTTTACATATCTTAGAAATAAGTTTCGAAGGATTCGGTATGGCAAAAACATGTTTGTTCGAACTTTAGAACTAATTGCGACAAAACTGCGAAACGAACGTTGGTGACCGCCCGGATAATATTTAAATCCTGAAAATATTATGTTATGATAAAAATTTTATTTTTAATCAGGTTCGTGTTGAAAAATAAATTAAAACGCTTAAAAACACTATTTTTCAAGTTTAGCGCTTACCGCGTGTTACTGCGCAACACAGTGCTTATACTGGGAAACGCAGCCAGTCTCAGCAACTGAAATTTATTTCAGTAATATTTTGGCGAGTTTATTTTTATAGAATAATAAAAATAAATTAGAATGCCATAAACCGGGATTTAAACGCTAGATAAAATACCGGGTATCCAGTTAAATACCTATTTTTATCTAATTTACCATCAAAACTTACACTTTACCCCCCCCTTCCACTTTCACGGTTACAATAGGGGTGGCCCCCACCAAAATATTTCCAAGATCTCTCAAATTCTATTAGATCTTTGTTTGACACTTGTTAATGCATGCCATTCCTTAGATTTTCCATATCTCTCCATATATCTCTTTATAATCTTACCAAGATCTCAAGCAATCCTTCCAAGATCACTCAACCTCCTCTCTCTTCCCCTCCCCATAACCGTAACCCCTCACCACCATCTCCATTTTCATTCTTCAACCTTTGTTCTTCAAGATTCAACCCCATTTCAAGCTAAATTCAAGTTGGTGTGAAGATCCAAAGGTGTTTCCAAGGTGCTTTCAATTGATTTCAAGCTCCATATCATCAAAACCTCATCCAACAACTTACTTGAATCTTGAAGGTATAACATTTATGTTTAAATCATACTCTTGATTCTTGGTTGTTCTTTATGATTTGAAGTTTCTCTTGAATCTTGGAATTTTCACAAACTTGAAATCTAAAATGAAAAGGGTCTTGATACAAATAAAAAATGGTGATGTATATGTGGGTATATAACCGTACATATATATATATATATATATATGTGTATATGAGCTTTGAAGTTTGATTTATTGATAAGTACTTGTTTAAGTTGTTGCTTGTTCTTGAATGATAGTTAAAATGCAAATGGTTAATGATCTATGCATGATATGATAAATGTTAAAATACATCAGCAAATAAACATGAATAAGTTGCATATTTGATGCATTTAGATTAATATGAAATGTTGATGATATGATAGTATGCTTTAGACACTTGTACATGAGAATACATGTCGATTTAAAGCTCAAGAAGTGATAAAAAAAATGGTTATATGACAAAAATATTTTAGAACAGATTATAAACACTAAAAATAACATTATTTGGTATATTATAATGGCATGAAACTTTGACATAGGTTTGATAGCTTTGCATGTTGTACATATAGCTTAAAAAGTGGTAAAATATGTGAAATTTGCATGATATAGGTGCTTTATGTAAGACCTTCACTATCATGAGTATAACCACTATTTTATTCAGTAAATAACATGGGATATGTTAAAATTTCAAGTCGTTTTGATTTGGGATGGTTCGGGTAACATTTGATGCAAAACTATGCGGTAAAACGGTTAAAAATCGGATTTTCGGAGGATTTTTATAAAACTGTTTTAGATCAGTAAGTAAACTGATATTTTTTATATAAAAATAAGTAATTTAACTTATATTAAGTTTACTTGGTGTTTGGTTAGTCATACGTGACTTCCGACGCCCAAAAATGTTACCGAATCTCTAAAATACGTGTTTTTCAACATACACTATAATGAGTTGTTCATGGGTTAATTTTATTTGTTACAAGATGTTATGTGATTTATAATATGTGTATGATGACATGTTTATAGTTGACAAGATTATGTATATTACGATATTTATTTTATGTCACAATAAGTATATATATTACGACGCGCAAATCGTAGATATATTGCTTGTAACATGATGAGGGTCACCAATAAAATCGTTCAAGTCGCAAAGTTCTTAAAATATGTATATGAACTCATATATATACATAAATACACCAATATAATCAAAAACAATAACTTTTCGAGAAGATCTCAAAGTTATGTGAAAATTCGAAGTATCGGAGAAACTTATGTATTTTTTATTATTAAATCGTTCTTATTTAATTTAGGACGAATAAACAATTTGAGGGATTGTGTTAACATATAAAAACGCACCCAAAGGTGAGTACATAGTCCCCTCTTTTACGTTTTCAAATGTTTTGGGGTGATTCATATGTGTCTATTCATTATTTTCATGATTTCGACTATATGGTTTCACATGCATAAGTACTATCTTTTGACGAATTGAACTATTATCTATGGTTTAAACGACTGATTTCCAAGGTTTGTTAGAACTAATTGTTCATTTATACTGTTATTTATACATTCATTAACAATGATCAAGCCGATTGGTAGTACGATATTGCGCTATAGGACTAGACACCCCATTCCTGTTGTATGGAATGTCAGAAACCGAATTTTATCCAAATAGAAATTGCCTTTGTGGTATTTCTATAGTCTCTAAAGTATAGTTTGATGCACTAAGGTTTGAATGTATTGCTAAATCGCGATTTATGGTATATTTCGATATACTACCAACGTGATACTGTTTGCTAAAGCATAATTTGATATGCTATTATTTACTAACGTATAATTTGATATACTATGTACAAATCCTACATATATTTTGTTATTTACTAAAACATAGTTGATATGTTATTTACCAAACCAAAGTATACTTATGATATACTACCGAAAACTATTATTTTAACAACTAAAGTATATTTGATATACTATCTGTTTAACTGTTTTGAAACTAAAATATATTTTAATATATTACTTATCCGACTTTCTTAAAACCAAGGTATATTTTTATGTATACTACAACTTTTATATCAATGCAAAGTGTTCTAGAAACCAAACTTTTATCAAGGATTCATGGCTATTTTTATAAACATATAATCTTTTCTTATATGATCCAAAGCCATGAATCTAATTCACAAAACCTATGTTACTCACAGACATTTTTATGCTGACGTATTCACTTTCACATATGTTTCAGGTTTTATTTCGTGACGACTGTTGATTGCTTTACATAGGATGGACTTGGGACTTAGTAATTATAAAAAAAAAACATGAACGACAATTGTACTGTTTATTGATCAAATTCCAAGACAATGTAACTTTTTATGTAATAAAACAATATTCTAATTTCCATGTGTTGTGAAACAATGATTCTGTTACAACACTCCCCGACGTTTCCACCATGATTTGTTGTTTTACGTGGTCGGGTGTGACAGAAGAGTTGGTATCAGAGCTCATGGTTATAGGGAATTAGGTTATTAGTAAAATTTTGACCCAGACTATAACCTTCCTAGGACCCTAACACAAGTTACCTTGTGTTTAGTTCTTAAAACAATATTATCACCTATCCTTAGGTGATTACCAAAACAAGTACACAAATCTCAATTTCATTTGAAAATCGATCATCTATCCTTAGATGATTAATTTTTAGGCTTTACGCCTTTAAAGTTTTCAAATCTCGTCAAAGTTTGAGTCTTAATAATGTGAACACGTGCAATCCGGAAGGGTGGGTGCCTGTACCCTGAGTTTTCTGTCTAAGGCTAGAGTGTTCGTATAAATCCACATAATCGGACCAGTCACTCTTACCTGGGAACTCTTGGCGTGAGTGTCCACTTATAGGCTAAAGCATGTCTTCATTATGCATTATGTAGCCCTATTTACTTTGATTAGTCACTGAGTTGTTTGTTTTAAGTAACGAACAAATGGCCACCTTCCTTCGTTTTGTCGATGCTTTCAATACACCTTTTGATTGTTCTATGTCAATCTCACACATTTCCTTGTGTTCCCTTTTCTTTTAGATGCCTCCTCGACATGATCAAACTCAAGACGCCGCAATGGCAGCCTTGATCACTCAGCAAATCGCTGCTGTACTCCCGAACCTAGTTACCCAGTTAAACCAAGCAAACAACAACAACAACGCACCTGTTCCGTGCAACTTTAAGACATTCAACTCTGCTAAACCTTTGAAGTTTTCTGGGACTCAAGGAGCAACCGCGCTCCTGCAGTGGTTTGAAAGTTTGGAGAGCACATTCAGGCATGTGCAATGTCCGAATGCGCGTAAGGTTGAGTTTGCATCCAGTGTGTTCGAGAAGCGTGCTCTTACATGGTGGAACGGTGTGATGCGTGATAGGGGTGCCGATGTAGCACTAGCTCAAACTTGGGAGGAGCTTCGAGCTCTAATGATGAAGGAGTTCTGTCCTCGTCATGAGCTTAGAGCGTTGGAAAGAGAATTCGACGATTTGAAGCAAGATAGTGGTGAACATCGAGCCTATACTGATCGTTATGAGGAGCTGACCCTGTTATGTCCTGCTATGGTTACGCCTGTGGAGAAGGCGATTGAAAAGTACATTGATGGTCTTCCTGACTTAGTTCAGGATATCGTTACTGGCAGCAACCCTACTACCGTCAGACAGGCTATTGAATTATCTGCTACCCTGACTGAATCCCAGGTCAGGAAAGGTAAGCTTTTTCGAAAGGGTGACCCGAAACCATCTGACAAGTCTGCACAAGAAGAACCAAAGGATAGACAGGCCGAGACATCCAAGAAGAAGAAGCGCAAGGCTTCACAAAACTGCGTAATAACTGCTCAGAACAATCAGGTTGCACCAAATCAGCCAGCACAACCTCGTACAAAGAAAAACTATGTTGGTACTGCACCTTTGTGCAACAAATGCAACCGTCATCATCTGGATCAAGTACAGTGTCACAAATGTACCCACTGTGGGCGATTGGGACATTTGATCAATACATGCCGTTATGCCAACCAAAACCAAGCTGCTGCAAATCCTGCTGTTGTTCAAGCACGGTTTCCACCTGGGTCGTGTTATAACTGTGGTGACCTTACTCACTACCGCAACAATTGCCCAAGACTTGTTAACGCGAATCTAGCACGTGGACGAGTGTTTAACACAAACGAGGCAAACGTGAACGAAAATGCAGCAGTGAACAATTAGTCTTTTGTATTTCTTTGTTTGTTATCCTTTGACATTTGGAACAAATCAGCTGTTATATATAAATAAAATTTGTTGTTTCAATTATATCTTACGAAACCGTTACGTTTGTGTGTGTAGTTGATACAACCCTACGATGCCGACACCAAGGAACTATGTTCCTTACAAAACAAACTACTCGTGTGGTACTTTCATTTCTATGATCACTCGTGATCTCCCAAAAAATCCTAAGTACTCGTTTCTTTTAAGAAACAAAGTACAAGGTACAAGTTACAAATTCTTAAACATATACTCGAAATACCATTTCAAATCTTTGATTTGATATCTAAAGGTACTTTCATGAGTCCTTAAGTGGATTCATTGCGTGCTCTAATACGAATGTTACGATATGACCAAGATAAAGCCAAATCCTTATAAGATCTTCCTATCTTCATAGTTAGATTCTTGGGATGTTTTGAGTACCAATGGGAGTCCTCGATTGGATTTCTGGTGTACTTTAAATGCATTAATTCAAGTTAATGAACGAGCTAATAACTAAGTTAACAACTATGCGATTATGTGATTATGTGTTTATGTGTGATTCTAAAGCTCGCTATCTAAGTCCTAGTAGAATCTTCCGTATTTTCATATGTTGGATTCTCAGAAGGATACTCAAAGTACTATCTTAAATTCCTTAAGGGGCTTTTCTATGCAAATAGTAAGAACCTTGGATTCCAAAGTGCTATTTCAAAACGATTATTTGATTCAATAAAAAGACCCATTAGTGGTCTATTTAAAGAGATTGTACGACGGTCTAGTTAAGAAGATCATGTGTTGATCTGGTTAAGAAGATCGTTCGCTGATCTAGTTAAAAAGATCCTTTGATGGTCTAGTCAAGTCACTTCATGTTTATTCAATTGATCTTTCCCCTACACATTATGAAATGAACTGTGCGGACTGTGCAAGAAATTACGTAATTATGGATGCATACATAATTATGGAATTCAGTGCACAGAAACCACAACAAGTTTTATGATGTGTTAAGACCTATAGTGATGGGAATAACGAAACGGGAACAATGTAGAGAGGAGCATGGTGGATACGCCGCTGGTACTTCCTATATATAAGTGTTCCTTATTACATTGCGAACATAGCGTTATTTAAGTTACTAGAAGTCCAGGACCTTGACCAATGTTATTTTATCTTACACTCTCCGACTCTGTTTTCAAACACACACAAGTTTCCTATGACAGTCTTCATAAGAAACGTTCTTCTGTCCATAGTTCGAAACTCCATGTCTTGTTACTACAAGGACTTCACTTTGACAGTTGACAAATTCGCTAAGAATCCAAATATGGCCCAGAGTTTTACTTAGGGTTTGAGGAATTCATTCGAAAGCGAAACCATCACAGTTGTCTTCACAAGTTTCCTCTAAAATTAAATTTCGGGACGAAATTTCCTAAAGTAGGGGAGACTGTGACATCTGTGTATTTAATCCTTGTACTGTTCTTTACAACTTTGTATTTAATAAAATATGGTATTTGAATTTCAATATTTGTTTAATTATTTGTGACATTAGTACGTTTTCAATCATTGTTCAATTCCGAACTCTCAAACCTGTTCTGGAAGTGAAATCGTAAACCGTTACGTAATCAATTTAACGCAACGTACACTCCAGAACTGTGACATAAGACAAACATACCCTAAATACCCTTTACATAGCTTAGAAATAAGTTTCGAAGGATTCGGTATGGCAAAAACATGTTTGTTCGAACTTTAGAACTAATTGCGACAAAACTGCGAAACGAACGTTGGTGACCGCCCGGATAATATTTAAATCCTGAAAATATTCTGTTATGATTAAAATTTTATTTTTAATCAGGTTCGTGTTGAAAAATAAATTAAAACGCTTAAAAACACTATTTTTCAAGTTTAAGCGCTTACCGCGTGTTATTGCGCAACACAGTGCTTATACTGCGAAACGCAGCCAGTCTCGGCAACTGAAATTTATTTCAGTAATATTTTGGCGAGTTTATTGTTATAGAATAATAAAAATAAATTAGAATGCCATAAACCGGGATTTAAACGCTAGATAAAATACTAGATAAAATACCGGGTATCCAGTTAAATACCTATTTTTATCTAATTTACCATCAAAACTTACACTTTACCCCCCCCCCCCCTTCCACTTTCACGGTTACAATAGGGGTGGCCCCCACCAAAATATTTCCAAGATCTCTCAAATTCTATTAGATCTTTGTTTGACACTTGTTAATGCATGCCATTCCTTAGATTTTCCATATATCTCTTTATAATCTTACCAAGATCTCAAGCAATCCTTCCAAGATCACTCAACCTCCTCTCTCTTCCCCTCCCCATAACTGTAACCCCTCACCACGATCTCCATTTTCATTCTTCAACCTTTGTTCTTCAAGTTTCAACCCCATTTCAAGCTAAATTCAAGTTGGTGTAAAGATCCAAAGGTGTTTCCAAGGTGCTTTCAAGTGATTTTAAGCTCCATGTCATCAAAACCTCATCCAACAACTTACTTGAATCTTGAAGGTATAACATTTATGTTTAAATCATACTCTTGATTCTTGGTTGTTCTTGATGATTTGAAGTTTCTCTTGAATCTTGGAATTTTCACAAACTTGAAATCTAAAATGAAAAGGGTCTTGATACAAATAAAAAAATGGTGATGTATATGTGGGTATATAACCGTACATATATATATGTGTATATGAGCTTTGAAGTTTGATTTCTTGATAAGTACTTGTTTATGTTGTTGCTTGTTCTTGAATGATAGTTAAAATGCAAATGTTTAATGATCTATGCATGATATGATAAATGTTCAAATACATCAACAAATAAACATGAATAAGTTGCATATTTGATGCATTTAGATTAATATGAAATGTTGATGATATGATAGTATGCTTTAGACACTTGTACATGAGAATACATGTCGATTTAAAGCTCAAGAAGTGATAAAAATGGTTATATGACAAAAATATTTTAGAACAGATTATAAACACTAAAAATAACATTATTTGGTATATTATAATGGCATGAAACTTTGACATAGGTTTGATAGCTTTGCATGTTGTACATATAGCTTAAAAAGTGGTAAAATATGTGAAATTTGCATAATTTAGGTGCTTTATGTAAGACCTGCACTATCATGAGTATAACCACTATTTTATTCAGTAAATAACATGGGATATGTTAAAATTTCAAGTCGTTTTGATTTGGGATGGTTCGGGTAACATTTGATGCAAAACTATACGGTAAAACGGTTAAAAATCGGATTTTCGGAGGATTTTTATAAAACTGTTTTAGATCTGTAAGTAAACTGATATTTTTTATATAAAAATAAGTACTTTAACTTATATTAAGTTTACTGAGTGTTTGGTTAGTCATACGTGACTTCCGACGCCCAAAAATGTTACTGAATCTCTAAAATACGTGTTTTTCAACATACACTATAATGAGTTGTTCATAGGTTAATTTTATTTGTTACAAGATGTTATGTGATTTATAATATGTGTATGATGACATGTCTATAGTTGACAAGATTATGTATATTACGATATTTATTTTATGTCACAATAAGTATATATATTACGACGCGCAAATCGTAGATATATTGCTTGTAACATGATGAGGGTCACCAATAAAATCGTTCAAGTCGCAAAGTTCTTAAAATATGTATATGAACTCATATATATACATAAATACACTAATATAATCAAAAACAATAACTTTTCGAGAAGATCTCAAAGTTATGTGAAAATTCTAAGTATCGGAGAAACTTATGTATTTTTTATTATTAAATCGTTCTTATTTAATTTAGGACGAATAAACAATTTGAGGGATTGTGTTAACATATAAAAACGCACCCAAAGGTGAGTACATAGTCCCCTCTTTTACGTTTTCAAATGTTTTGGGGTGATTCATATGTGTCTATTCATTATTTTCATGATTTCGACTATATGGTTTCACATGCATAAGTACTATCTTTTGACGAATTGAACTATTATCTATGGTTTAAACGACTGATTTCCAAGGTTTGTTAGAACTAATTGTTCATTTATACTGTTATTTATACATTCATTAACAATGATCAAGCCGATTGGTAGTACGATATTGCGCTATAGGACTAGACACCCCATTCCTGTTGCATGGAATGTCAGAAACCGAATTTTATCCAAATAGAAATTGCCTTTGTGGTATTTCTATAGTCTCTAAAGTGTAGTTTGATGCACTAAGGTTTGAATGTATTGCTAAATCGCGATTTATGGTATATTTCGATATACTACCAACGTGATACTGTTTGCTAAAGCATAATTTGATATGCTATTATTTACTAAAGTATAATTTGATATACTATGTACAAATCCTACATATATTTTGTTATTTACTAAAACATAGTTGATATGTTATTTACCAAACCAAAGTATACTTATGATATACTACCGAAAACTATTATTTCAACAACTAAAATATATTTGATATACTACCTGTTTAACTGCTTTGAAACTAAAATATATTTTAATATATTACTTATCCGACTTTCTTAAAACCAAGGTATATTTTTATGTATACTACAACTTTTATATCAATGCAAAGTGTTCTAGAAACCAAACTTTTATCAAGGATTCATGGCTACTTTTATAAACATATAATCTTTTCTTATATGATCCAAAGCCATGAATCTAATTCACAAAACCTATGTTACTCACAGGCATTTTTATGCTGACGTATTTACTTTCACATATGTTTCAGGTTTTATTTCGTGACGACTGTTGATTGCTTTACATAGGATGGACATGGGACTTAGTAATTATAAAAAAAACATGAACGGCAATTGTACTGTTTGTTGATCAAATTCCAAGACAATGTAACTTTTTATGTAATAAAACAATATTCTAATTTCCATGTGTTGTGAAACAATGATTCTGTTACAACACTCCCCGACGTTTCCGCCATGATTTGTTGTTTTACGTGGTCGGGGTGTGACATCAAGGCTCTGCCTGACTCATTCGTTGGAATTCTGTCTCGGGTGTATAGCTAATATAAATTGGGTTATCTTACTAACACGTGTGCATTGTTTTATTTTAATAGATTATAACCAGAAAGTCACCAGAAAGCAGTAGTATTATCTAAAACAACAATGTGAGTACATCTATTTATGTAAACCGTTTTATTCAAACCTCAATTGTTTTAAATTAAGATAAACAGTGATTGAGTCTATATATTCTACAATTACTGTCGGTATGTTGGGGTTTTGTATACATTACTTGTTACTATACTGTGAATAGTAACATGACCACAAGTCAGGATTGACAGTACCGTGGGTGGTAATTTGGTGGATATAAACATTGTAATCGCCCTCAATACTGTAAAATGATAAAAGCTTGTTTTGATTAAATTGGGATGCACTCGCCAGTATTTCTTGCTGATAAAACTTTTTAAAACGCGTTTCAGGTAACAAAATGTGAAAGCTAAATAGAAGCTAGCTGGAGAGCACTGAAGGCT
This sequence comes from Helianthus tuberosus, assembly GCA_030545235.1. Taxonomy (NCBI): domain Eukaryota; kingdom Viridiplantae; phylum Streptophyta; class Magnoliopsida; order Asterales; family Asteraceae; genus Helianthus; species Helianthus tuberosus. The sequence goes on from CM060393.1 coordinate 155,846,998, forward strand.
TGGAAAAGTGGCTATAAAAGTTACATAAATACGAAAGAAGTTTTATTTCAATAAAATAGGGTTTACCCCTATAAACATATTATAATGGAAACTTGGGTTTTTCCCATGTATTATTTATAAAATGTGGTGTTTTACTCTGATAAACTATTTCCTAACTACGATCCTAATGTAAATTTCCGCTGCTAAATTAATAAACACCGATACCACCCATCTGGATGCCCGCAGCCGTCCGCTCCCGGTGCAGGGGTTGGGAGCTACGACAGAGAGTGGTATAAGAGCTACAACCACTGATTTAAGCCACAGAAGTGTTATGCTAATACCAAAATTTATCAATTATGTTAGGAAATAATCTATGTGACTATGTGTATATATGTATATTATTGTTTTGTGTTATTTGACAATTTGTTAGTTACAGTATGAGTGAGCAAGGTACGTCTGACGCCTACCGTCATCTAGATAGTTCTCCCAAAAGTGAAGGAACTTCATCACAGCCTACTCCTTCGGGGTATTCTGCTGACACTGAAGAAGGAATCTTCATATTTAAGGCGCAATCCGAGAAACCATTCCCTTGGAAAAAGAGTGGATGGTTTAGTATGGGAGCACAGGAGAGGAGAAAGCGAATGAGAAAGTTACAACAACAAAGAGCGTTAGCAGCAGCCAATGGGGAAGTAAATACCCAAACACAAGAAGTAGTTTGATAGACGTTTAGAAAACTTTCATATACTAGCCACCACTGCAGCAGATCCAAACTTTGACCAAATTATTGCACCACAACCATTGCCACTATTTCCAACCCAACCAATGGAGATAAAACCTAACCCGGGAAACCAATTTCTCATACCAGCCTTTGACCTTGACGAGATACCTAGAATCCCAACACCTAATCCTCTAGCATATGATCCATGGGAAGATGACCATAGGGATTATAGAGAGCTTTATCCACAGGAAGAACCGATACCAAACTCCATAGTATACCAACCTTAATCCTTTATTTCTGTATTGGAATGCCGATCAGTATGTTCAGGAAATATTAAACAACCCGTACCCATATGAAGAACCGATACCTCAGTACCCTGACCCAGTACCCACACCACGACGACCCATGAGTGACGAGAATGTGCAGGAACTCCGCACATATGGTGAGGAATTGATAGAAGGAGGAGAGAGAGGATAAGACAGATAGGAGAAAAGCTCGTGTGGAAATACGATGAGTGAGAAATGCAGTTTTGGAGGAATAACCAATAATATATATATATATATATATATATAGGGAGAGGATCATGAGAAAACTACATATATATGAGAAAACTAGAAAACTAACTAAAAACCACTAAAAAAGAGGGGGGAGACTTTTAATGAAGGAGGGGTAAAATTGGAAAAAAAATATATATAACTTTTCAAACATTTCCCATTTCTCCATACGTTATCATTTTAAAACAAAAATGGCACCATAAGATCACAAATTTTTGTATCTTTCATTCAAGTATATTCGAGCATATTTTTTATGACATTAAAAAAGATTTATGGTGTCGTCTTGTTTTCAATACTATTATTATAGTAGTGCACATGTGCAATATAACATGTACTACAATGTGCATTCCATGCTTAAAATTAGTTTTTTGAGTCTAGTTTAGCTTTTAGGGTTAGTTTTTTTGGAGGTTTATGATTAGGATTAGGTTTTTGGGTGTGGGGGTGGGGGGTTTAGGTTTTTTTTCGGGAGGGTGGGGGGTTTTGGAGGTTTAGGATTAGGATTAGGTTTTTGGGTGTGGGGGGAGGGGGGGTTTGGTTTTTGGTTTTTGGTTTTTGGGGGTGGGGGTGGGGGGTTTAGGTTTTTTTCGGGTTTATGTTTAGGGTTTAGTTTTAGGTTTTCGGGAGGGTGGGGGTGGGGGGGTTTAGGTTTTTTTTGGGGGGGGGGGGGGTGTGGGGGGGTTAGGCTTTTGGTGGGAGGGTGAATTTAGGTTTTTTTTTGGGGGGGTGGGGGGTTTAGGTTTTTGGGGGGTGTCGGTGGGGGGTGGGTTAAGTGGTTTAGGCTTTCAATATTAGTGCACATGTGCAGTACAACCAAAAAAAAAGGAATTTTTTTTTTGAAAATTTTTTTCCATACATAAAAAGTAGCGATTTTTCTATAAAAATTGTAAAAAAAAAAATTGGTATGTTTTTTTAGGCTTTTTTAGTTAGTTTTTTGGTTTTCTCATTTAAACTAGTTTTCTCATGATCCATCCCATATATATATATAGGGGATGGTTCAAATGAAAACCACTTTTATTGTGAAAACTCGAAAACCAACTAAAAAAAGCCTAAAAAACACACAAATTTTTTTTTTTCAATTTTTTTTATAAAAATCGCTGGTTTTTATATATAAAAAAAATTTTCAAAAAAAAAAAAAAAATTTTTGTAGTACACATGTGTAATAATACACATGTGTAGTACACATACACATATGTAGTATTACACATGTGCACTACACAAAAAAAATTTTTTTTTTTTTTTTGAATTTTTTTTTATATAGAAAAAGCTGCGAAAATTGGGTTGCAAAAAAAAAATTTATTTTTGGTATGTTTTTTTGGCTTTTTTTAATTAGTTTTCGAGTTTTCACAATAACTAGTGGTTTTCATTTGAACCTTCCCCTATATATATATATATATATATATATATAGGGATGGATCAAATGAAAACCACTTTTATTGTGAAAACTCGAAAACTAACTAAAAAAAAGCATAAAAAACACACTCAATTTTTTTTTCAATTTTTTTTATAAAATTCGCTGCTTTTTATGTATAAAAAAAATTTAAAAAAAAAAAATTTGTGTAGTGCACATGTGTAATACTACACATGTGTAGTACACATACACATGTGTAGTATTACACACATACACATGTGCACTACACAAAAAAAAAATTATAATAAAACCTGCGAAAATTGGTTTGCAAAAAAAAAAAATTTGTATGTTTTTTTGGCTTTTTTTAATTAGTTTTCGAGTTTTCACAATAACTAGTGGTTTTCATTTGAACCTTCCCCTATATATATATATATATATATATAGGGGAAGGTTCAAATGAAAACCACTTTTATTGTGAAAACTCGAAAAACTAACTAAAAAAAGCCTTAAAAACACATCAATTTTTTTTATTAAAAATCGCTATTTTTTATATATAAAAAAACTTCTTTTCAAAAAAAAAAAAAAATTTTGTAGTACACATGTGTAATAATACACATGTGTAGTATTACACATGTGCACTACAAAATATATTTTTTTTGAAATTCTTTTTTTTACATATAAAAAATTACGAAAATTGGTATGCGAAAAAAAAAATTGTTATGTTTTTTTGGTTTTTTTAGTTAGTTTTTGAGTTTTCACAATGACTAGTGGTTTTCATTTGAACATTCCCCTATATATATATATAAATACGTATAGTTTGAAAAAAAATAATAATAATATCAAAAATCAAATCAACTAAATTGGTAACCTAATATCTATAGATGCATAACTAGTAGTGTTTAAATTCCAGTTGTAGGTTGTAATACATATATATATATATATATATATGAAAAGAGTAAAAGTCACAATGTTCGACGTTTTTGATCAATCTGTTTGTTTGATTGTTTGCATTAAATCTTATTCTTTGATATTAATACCTGGTAAATGTTTATAATACAGATGGACGACGAATTAAATCAGGAAAACCAGAATAATGATAATAATGGAAACCAGATAGATAACAGTGTCATCCAACATATAGTAGCACAACGAATTATAGATGTAATGCCATACATTATCAAGTCTGTTAAAGAAGCAGAAAATAATAAAGGTGGAAGTAAACGACCACCTAGTGAACCCAGTCACAGCGTGAATAACGGACCGCTACTCCAATTACCAATTCCAAAAAGAAGAAGAACCATGTCATATGGTTGTTCTTACAAAGAATTCTAGTCTTGCAAACCAATAGAATTCTCTGGCAATGAAGGAGCCATTGCAGCTTTACGCTGGATAGAAAAAAGACAGAGGCAGTCTTAAAAATAAGAAAATGTGCAGATGAAGATAAAATTATGTTTGATTCTTAGCTTTTTAAGAATGCAGCCTTAGAATGGTGGAATACTATTCTCCAGTCTAGAGAAAGTGATAAAATGTATAATATGGAATGGACTGAGTTTAAGGATATAGTTGAAAGGAAATTTTGTCCTCCTCATGAAAAGAACAAATTGCTAATAAGTTCTTGAATCTTAAAATGACTGGAATAGACTGCAAGGGTTACACTACTATATTCTTCGAATATGCTAGGATAGTGCCAACCCTGGCCTCACCAGAACCAGTAGTAATCTCCCGTTACATCTGGGATTAATTAGTGAAGTCATACACGTAGTCAAGGCAGTTAGGCCACAAACCATAGAGGAAGCAGTAGAATTAGCCAATACCTTGACTGATGAATTGGTATGTACGCAAGAAGAGAATCAGAGAAAGAACCTAGCCCAGAAACTTACCCAAGAATTTTGTTATGGAAATAACTACCGTGGGAAAAGTATAGGTTCTACTTCTGCACCTTACTGTAAGTACTGCAAAAAAGAAGCATTCAGGAAAATGCTCCATATACTGCAACTTCTTCAAAATGTCTGGACATAAGGAAGAAGACTGCAGGAGGAAACCCAGCAACAAGTTATGCTTCAACTGTGGAGAGACGAGGCATATCAAACGGAACTGTCCAAAACTAGCTCCAGCAACAAACAACAAAACTACCAAGAATGCCTGAGCATTTGTTTTGACAGCTGAAGAAGCTAAGATGATTCCGGATGTGATTGCCGGTACGTTTTTAGTTAATGATATTTTTGCTAAAGTATTATTTGACTCTAGTGCAAACCAAAGTTTTATTAATACTTCGTTCTGCAAACTTCTCAACCAACCGTAAACTAAACTCCAACAAGAATTGTGGTAGAAACGGCAAATGGAGAATCCATTAAGATTACTGAATTCTTGAATTCTTGTAGGGAGCAAGAATAGAAATTTTAAACCATAATTTTATTGCTAACCTTTATCCAATGAATCTGGCTGGATTTGATATCGTATTAGGAATGGACTGGTTAGTAGCCCACCATGCCAGTATTCTATGTGATCAAAAGTCAGTACAAGTAAGTTCACCAAAGGGTAATGTAAATTGGGTTATCTTACTAACACGTGTGTATTGTTTAATTTTAATAGATTATAACCAGAAAGTCACCAGAAAGCAGTAGTATTATCTAAAATAGCAATGTGAGTACATCTATTTTTGTAAACCGTTTTATACAAACCTCAATTGTTTTAAATTAAAATAAACAGTGATTGAGTCTATGTATTCTACAATTACTGTCGGTATGTTGGGGTTTTGTATACATTACTTGTTACTATACTGTGAATAGTAACATGACCACAAGTCAGGATTGACAGTAACGTGGTTGGTAATTTGGTAGATATAAACATTGTAATCGCCCTCAATAGTGTAAAATGATAAAAGCTTGTTTTGATTAAATTGGGATGCACTCGCCAGTATTTCTTGTGATAAAACTTTTTAAAACGCGTTTGGGGTAACAAAATGCGAAAGCCAAATAGAAGCCAGCTGGAGAACACTGAAGACTTGGAAAAGTGGCTATAAAAGTTACATAAATACGAAAGAAGTTTTATTTCAATAAAATAGGGTTTACCCCTATAAACACATTATAATGGAAACTTGGGTTTTCCCATGTATTTATTATTTATAAAAATGTGGTGTTTTACTCTGATAAACTATTTCCTAACTACGGTACTGATGTAAATTTCCGCTGCCAAATTAATAAACACCGATACCACCCATCTGGACGCCCACGGCCGCCCGCTCTCGGGGCAGGAGTCGGGGCTGTGACACCCTGAACCGATCCATCCTTAATTGTTGAATTATTGTTCCTTTCTCTTTGAGGGTGTTTGAGATTTCTTATTTACCTCTAAAAGTGCTTTTTGTTAAAAGCACTTATCGACATGACTTTTTCAAAAGGATTTTGTTTTTAAATTGTTTGTATTAGCTTTTGTGGTGAGAAATAGTAAAATGACCAAAAAGGATATGGTAAGTTTCCATATTTAGTTGTTATTTTAAAGAGTGAGGTTAGTCTTGTATTGTATGTTCAAAAAGCCAAAAACCATTTAAAAGTCAGGTTTTGTGGCTTTTGAAAACAACTCATTACTCTTTATCAAAAAGCTAAAATAAAAGCACCTTTGTTAATGCCAAACACTGTTTTGACTAAGTCATTTTCAAACTCAATACCACACACTCTTGTATCTCTTATTTAAGTGTATGTATAAATTCAAGTTTTTTTCTTTTAAGCAACGTAACATTAACCTCTTTTCTTGTAAAGTATGTAAAGTCTTCGTAATTGCATCTTAATCATACTATCATTTTATGGTGTCATTGATCTTCAACTTTTGACTTATTGTAGCTTCAGGGGTCCTCAATTGTGGTTGCACAACATAATAAATTTGATGGTGAGCAATTTATTAACCTCTTACGATGAGAACATGTGATTTATAGGTTAAATGGAAAAAGATATAGAGACAAGTTTATTCATAAGGTCCACAAAGCATCGTAATCATACTATCTTACCACAAGTTTATTAACTGTAACTTTGATAGGCAGATTTTATCCTCAAGAACTTGGAAAAAGGCTTTAGTGATATATGTCGGGTCACAAACCCGTTAATGTATAACGGGTGGGTCGCCAACCTGGGTCAACTTGATGCATGCATGCTCCACGTAAATTTACAGGCACATGGAATTTGTGGCACACCAATAACTAATGCTCCATGATGTTTTTTTTTATCTCTACATATTTTATATTTTATTCTCTTTTATTTTAATTTATTTCTGTTTCAGTTATTTCCAATTCCCTAAAGTGTAGTAGTGGTGTAACCATGATCTAGACCCATGATTTATTTTCCTTTATGTAATTCCGTAAGGATGAATGGAAGTTAGTGAGTTTTGAGTAAAGAATTTGTTTTGGTTAATTTTCTCTCAATGGATTTTGAGGTGAATTAATTGTGTCTATGCTAGCTCAATTGTGGCATATTGAGTGGTGTTCTTAGACCCGAATTTATAACCGAAGTGGTGATTTTTGTATCTTCGGGAGTGATTCGCAGCCCTACTGTTGGTTTTGGTGGTGTATCAGTATCCAAGACGAACCATAGATCTATCTTTTATTTTATCGTTTGATTTGAACCGGTGATTCGGGGTATTACTCCTATCATTTAGTTTTGATCTTCATAAGTATTTAATAGCATTTGGATGTTTTACTTCTTATGGGTCTTGTTGATTTCTGTCCAGGGTGTCTGCACAAGCTCAACAGAATTTAAGGGATTCACTTACAACAAAATATGATATTTTAGTAAGGGCGTTTTTTCCGGTACGACTGTTGTATGTCTCATAGTTTCCGACATCTTAAGCAAACAGAAAATAGTGGTCTTTCTTGTGTAATTGCTTGCTTTTAGAACCCATACATACAAAGACTAAGACTAGAAGGTATGGGGGCCGGCTGTGGCCCGGCTAGGACCGGCGCCGGTCCCCCACACCGCCCCCCTCCATCCCACCCGTCCTCACCAGCGGCCCAAAGCCGGTCTCGCCGTGCCACTTTTGAACAATATAGCCGTTACTAACGGCTAGATTAATAAAAAAAAAAAAAAAACCTTTTTCAATTTAAATATATACCCCATTCTTTATACCATTCCTTCAATATTTCACCCATTCTTCTCCCATTCTCATCCATTTTTGTAAAAAAACACTCCCATTTTTATACCAATCTTTTATAAAAAAATATCTCTTCATCCACAATGGCATCTAATCCTTGGTAGTCCGGCTCTTCTTCGGATGAAGAGGAGATGTTTTTCGCAAACGCTGTGGTAAAGGCGGCGCAGATTCTTTTGGAAGAGGAAGAGGACTCGTCTGAAAACGTTATTACCACACGAATACGGGTTAACATAGACCGCGAAGGAGACCCCTTTACAACGCCGACACTTTCAAACGAAGGTTCCGAATGAGTCGCCGTTTATTCACACGGATTGCTGATGATTTGGCGGGGCTAGACCCGTTTTTCACTGAACGACCCGATGCTCGGAATTATGAAGGGTTCACCACGTTACAAAAGTTTACTGCGGCCATTCGCCAACTGGCGTACGGGACAGTGGCCGACGCGTTGGACGAGTACTTATAGATGTCGGCAAGAACCGCGCGGGAATGTTTGTATCGGTTTTGCCATAATGTGGTGAAACTGTATAGCAAAAAATATTTGCGGAAACCAAACGCGTATGATGTTCAACAGTGGTACCAAGCTCATGAAGCAAGGCACGGGTTTCCGGGAATGCTTGGTAGCATTGATTGTATGCATTGGGCGTGGCATAACTGCCCCCGACTGGGTGGCGAGGCCAATACACGCGAGGTGATCACGGCTATCCAACTTTAATACTTGAGGCCGTGGCGTCACAAGATTTGTGGATCTGGCATTCTTTCTTTGGGCTCCCCGGTTCACTTAACGACCTCAGCGTGCTGTACCAATCGACTATCTTTAGCGATGTCGTTAATGGAATCGGTCCGGACACCCGTTTTACAGTTTCAGGGGTTGAGTATAGACGCGGGTATTATCTTGCTGACGGAATATATCCATCTTGGTCTACAATTGTCAAGACTATTTCATATCCTGAGGACGAAAAAAGGAAAAAATTCGCCAAGCGTCAAGAAGGTGCAAGAAAAGACATCGAACGTTGTTTTGGTGTTTTAAAAAAAAATGGGCCGTCCTTGAACAACCGGCACGTGCGTTCACACCGAAGCGGTTGCGCCTTTGTATGTACGCTTGCATTTTGCTCCATAACATGATTATTGAAGACGAAGGTCGGGCGATTTGTGAGTATGATGAGAATGCATCTTACGGGAATACTGTCCCGGTAGATCCGACGCAACAGGATTTAAACTCGTTCGCGCTAACCAACGACTTCACGCATATAAACCTTCAACAGGATTTGGTAGAACATATTTGGAACAACGTTAACGTAGCGGACGGTGACGAAGACGAAGACGAGTAGTGTAGTTTTTTTTTTTAGGAAATGTAATATTTTTTTTATTTTTCGGAAATGTATTTTTTTTTTTTTAGGGAATGTAATTTTTTTTATGTTATGAAATGAATTTATTTATGTTGTTTTATGTTGTATTTGTTAATTTTTATAAAGTTTTTTTAAGTTAATAAAGTAAAACTTAGAAAATTATAAAATAATGAGGTGGGGTAGCCCCATCCTCCATCCCCCTCAATTATGAAGGAGGCCCATCCCCCACGAGCCGGTGATGTGGCGCCTACGTGGCAGCCCATCCTCGTGGGGATGGGCCTCACCATACCCCTTAGTTTAAAACATGGATGCATTAGGGGACTGGGGGCGGTTGCCTTTTGTCCATGATAGAGCCTCTTCCACGCGTGATAGTTTTCAACAACCCACCGCCACCAACTTTTTCAACGAGTGATGATATACTTGCGTGATAAACTTCACGCGTTATGGGTATTGAGTGATAAATGGGTGTGAGGGGGTGTGAGGGTTTATTGTTGAGTGTTGTGAGTGATGACCATTGCCACTAAAAAAGGTTGTGAGTGATGGAAAAATGGCTGATGACATGGCGGAACTTGATTGGGTGTTGTGAGTGATGAGTGAGTGATGAGTGATGACCACCCCCATGTTGGGTTTCTGTGGTGATCGTTCAAAATTTTTATTTATCAAAAACCCGGTTCAATAAATAATAGAAAATTAATTAAGCAAGTTAATTAATAAAACGCCGCGGAAATATAAGCTAATGATCAACAAAACGAAACCCGACAGGATCCGGTTACATGCAAATACGAGCACAGTAAAAAATATTTAACTACCGATGAGAAAAATTATACCTCGGTTAATGACTAACCAGTCGACACACCGAGATTCAACGAACAAGTGCTAGTAAACGAACCAACGAAATGCGACGAAGGAGGCGGTGCCAAGCGGCGGCCAACCATGGCGGCAGCCACGACGTCAGTGGCAGCAGGCAGCAGCAGCAGCAGCCGCACCATCCAGTGGCATCCAGCGGTGGCTGGCTGGCGGCGAGCGGCAAGGCGGCGGCGGACTCCCGGCTTGCGGAGGCGAAGGAGACCGACGACGCCTGAACTCGGTTGTTGAGAGATTTCTTATGTATATATTTTGTTCATCAAACTCATACTTTCAAAAAATGCAAGAACCAAAAATATATAAAAGGTATGGACCTTGTGCATGTTAGCCAAGTGTCACACCATGCATGTGTTCTAAATATAATTGGCCAAAAGTTTGGTGCGCGACAAGTGGCAATGGGTGAGTATACCCGTGTCACCCGATCCATGTACCCTTCTCTAAGTTAATACCCGCTTATGATCATAAATATAATTATGATCTGTCTCGTATGTTGTTCGTAATTACCAGTTAAACAGGTTAAGTGGATTTTAGTTCGTTGCCCAAGGTGTAACTCTTACGGGTCAAGACCCGGTCGGCAGCGTTGACTTATCGAACCGGACATAATATCCAACAGCTCCCACTTGGACGGTCTCTGATAAGATCTCAACGCAGACAACTAGCGGTGTTCTAGCTACACATGGTTGCCCCCAACAGGTCATGACACTTTAAAGTCATTAACAAAGGTATCTTCTCTTTAGCAACGACTTGCTACATGAAGAAAGTAGACTTATGGCAATTCTCGTCATCTATCCTTTCTGTAAAAGACATCAATTGAACAATGAGACATGGATCAGATTCAATCTCACATGGCGTTCAATCATTATCGTTGTCGTTCATAGAATCAAAGTGGTCCAATCAAACACACAGTAAGTTTGGGTAAGGCCTTACACTTCACCAGTTTGAATCAACGAGGGCGCCCAGATGTCTAACTGTTACATTATAATGTAGAGTACAGAATCCCATCTTGACTACATACAACTCCCACTGAACTTCAGAACCACTCCCAACCAATGCCTTTATGACTGGCAGTTACGCGACAACGTTGGACACTGATCAAAGAATAGTCTTTAGTAAACGAAAGTTCTAGTATGTATCTCAGGTCAGAGGATACTAAATGAGTATACCAAAATCAAATACATCTTGTGAGCAAGATCCATGAAGATGATTTGATGCGAGTTACATCCAACGTCATTCATAATGAGGTTTGTGAGTCTGGAAGTCAACTCCTTGAGTCCAAAGTCAGAATAGTCTTAATTCAGAGTCGTTCCCACGAGTCTGACCGACTACGGATAATTTAGAATACAAGATTCATGGATTAAACGTATCAAAATCGAACACAGTTGTAAGATTCAAACTTTGCATTTAGCCAGTAAATCAAAGGTGAATTCAAAAGGTACAATTGTTTGAATGTTCGTACATCCAAAATACTAAATCAAAACAAATGGTTATCCAATCTAAGACCGATAGCATTCTCATGCTTGTCCTGAGACATCGGTTTAGTGAACGGGTCTGCTAAGTTTTGATCTGTGTCTATTTTGCTTGTTAAGATGTCTCCTCGTTCCAGTATTTCCCATATATAGTGGAACTTTCTTAGAATGTGCTTAACCCTGTGAACCGGGCTCCTTGGTTTGAGCAACGATTCCTGTGTTATCACAGAATACCTAGATCAGTTTCTGAATACTTGAAACCACATCGAGGTAGTTGATGAACTACTTTATCCAAGCAGATTCTTCCGCAGCATCTGATGTAACTATACATTCGGATTCGGTGGCTGAATCCGCCACTATACTCTGTTTGGAGCTTTTTCCAATAGACAGCTCCTCCATTGAGAGTGAATACGAATCCTAATTGTGAGCGAGAATTATCTCGGTCACTTTGGAAGCCAGCATCAGTGTAACACCTTACAGTGAGCTCCTCTTCCACTCCTCCAAACACCAAGAACATATCTTTGGTTCTTCTTAAGTACCTCAGAATGTTCTTTACTGCAGTCCAATGGGCAATGCCAGGACTATGTTGAAAACGACTGGTCATAGTTAAAGCATGTTAAGTCTAGTACATAGCATACATGATCGAACCAATCACTGAAGCATATGGAACTGCTTCCATTTGCTTAGTTTCAATGTCCAGTGAAGGAGATTGCGATTTGTTCAACACGGTTCCTTTAGTCATAGGAACACCTCCTTTCTTGGAGTTTTCCATCTTGAAGCGTGTCATCATTTTGTCTATGTACGTTCTTTGAATTAGCCCTAGAAGCCGCTTAGATCTATCCCTATAGAGTTTCATTCCCATAATGTAAGCAGCTTCTCCAAGATCTTTCATTGCGAAGCAAGATCCCAAATAGTGTTTAACTTCGTTAAGCATAGGGATGTTTATTTCCAATGATTAGTATATCATTCACATACAGGATGAGGAATGATATGGTGCTCCCACTAACCTTTATGTAAACACAAGGCTCATCTTCATTCTTGACAAAATCAAACTCTTTGATCTTCTGGTCAAAATGAAGATTCCAGCTATGAGATGCTTGCTTGAGTCCATAAATGGACTTATTGGGTTTGCACACCTTAGTTGGATATTTAGGATCGACAAAACCTTCAAACCGAACCATATAAACATCTTCAGAGAGATGTCTATTAAGAAAGGCGGTTTTGACATCCATTTGCCATATTTCGTAATCATAGTACGCAATTATGGCAAGCAATATCCTGATTGATTTAATCATAACAACGGGCGAGAAGGTCTCATTATAGTCAATACTTTGAGTTCGAATAAAACCCTTCGCAACCGGTCATGCTTTATAGGTGTGTACATTACCATGCATATCAGTTTTTCTATTGAAAATCCATTTGCTCCCTACTGCCCGAGATTCGGGGGGTAGCTCAACCAAGTCCCATACTTGATTGTCATGCATAGACTGCATCTCGACGTTCATGGCTTCTTGCCAATTCTCAGATTCTGAATCTAAGATTGCAGATTTTTAGTTAGCAGGTTCGTCATTAGACTCAGCTACTAATAAGACTTCAGGACCTTTTAGATGCCATAGACATCTATCAGATTCTTGTGAATTCTACTACTTCTGCAAACGCTTGTGTTTTATGTCTGATTCATTGGCAACAACTACTTGTTGATCAGACAGTCCGACTACATTAGCGGATGTTTGTGGTTCTCGAATTTCTTCAAGATCAACCACATTATTTCCAGTTTTTCGATTAAGAAGTTCTTCCTCGAGAAAGTGTCCCTTCCGTTTGATGGAAATCATATTTGCATCAGGATTGTAGAAATAATATCTGATTCTTTTATAGTATCCGACGAAAACAACTTTTTCGCCTCGAGGATCGAGCTTATCATCAGAATCATTTGTGATGTATGCATCATATCCCCATACTCTAAGGTATTCCAATTCGGGTTTACGCCCATGCCATATCTCATATGGTGGTTTTGTTTACCTTTTAGTCAGAGTCAAATTGACAATGCGGGAAGTGATCATAAGAGCTTGTCCCAAAAAGGAGTGAGGTAAGTTAGTTCTACACATCATCGATCGAACCATATCAAGTAGAGTTCGATTTCACCTTTCACTCACGCCATTAAGTTGGGGTGTGCTAGGTGGAGAGGGTTGTGAAACTATTCCACACTCTTTTAGATGATTGAGAAATTCAAAGCTGAGATATTCACCACCTCGATCTGATCGAAGTACTTTTATCTTTTTTATCAAGCTTTTTTTTGTCATGGTTTCTAGTCATGGTTCTGAAAGGGCCATATACATCATGTGAATGAGTTCTAGAAAACCATTGATCCGTTCACCAACATCGGTGAAGAGGTGCTTTGTGAATTTACCAGCTAAGCAAGATTCGCAATCATCAAAGGAATCCTGTCTAGTGGATTCAAGAATCCCCTTGGACTGGAGCCATTTTATGCGTGCCTTACTTATGTGGCCAAGTCTGCAATGCCATAAATATGTTTCATTTATGCGAGCTTTGTTACGCTTAGAAAGATGATATATGTTACTACTTGTTTGAACATCAATCTCATAAATACCATTTCGAGGTTTAGCCTCAAAATAAAAGACATCATTCAAGTAGGCTAAAATAGAAAAACCATTAAAACGTACTTGAATCCTTGTTCAAACAGTGAAGAAACTGAAATAATGTTTCTGGTCAAACTAGGTGCTTATAAACAGTTATTTAAAGTAACTACAAGGCCAGGGAAAACAAAATGTTCCAGTTGCCAGAATTAGAACTCTCTTTCCATTACCAACTATGAGTTCTAAGTGGCCTTGTTTCAGTTTCCTCCACTTTTAGGCTTCTGCAAGACATTAATGATGTGGAGACCACATCCGGTATCAAATACCCATGTGTTGCTAGAAACAGTGAAAAGTTCGATAACATAGATGAGAATATCAGAAGAAGTGCCAATGTTATTGGCCTTGTTCATCTTCAGCTTAGCTAGATACTGTGGACAGTTTCCCTTCCAGTGCCCATTTGGTTGCATTCAAAGCACTGACGCTCCTAGGAGGGTGTGGTTTTGCAACATGCTTGTTGTTGGTGGCATTTCTGGCAGCAACAACAACTTTTCTCTTGCCTTTGCTCTTATGATTCCTTTTCTTGTTACTGGGCTTCTTAACACCACTAGACTTGACCATTAGAACTTGGTTGGTTTTGTGGAATAACCAAGTTTGTTCATCTGGTCAATGTATCCTTTCATCTTTAGCACATGAGTACTGATACATGATCCTTCCAGCATTTTACAGCTTATGAGTTGTTTCATGGTGTCATATCGCTCCTGTCGGGCTTGTTTCTGGAACATGCCTTTCAGTTGCTGGATCATGTCATAAGCATCCATATCTTCCATGTTCTTCTGAAGTCCAGGAGACATGGTGGCTTTCATAAGGCAGGCTACCTCAACGGCATCCTCGTTATGTTTCTCCAGTGCTTTGCGAGCAGTAATAGAATTACTTTCAGGCTCGGTAGGGACTGGGCCATCTAAGATATACAGCTTTTCCTCCATCTTGAGAACTATTCTCAGATTGCGGTGCCATTCGAGAAGGTTGGTGTTATTCAAATTTTTATTTCTTTTCCTTTTCAAGTATAGACTTGAAATGAAGGAGTTTGTTTTCATTAGACATCTGTTATATAAGCAAGGTGATTTTAATTAGTATTTTCGATGTATATCTCCTTATTTCGTGAGGTGAGACGATAAGGAACGAGAATCCGGCTAGAAGCTCTTTCCAAAGGCGGCTGGGGCACGCAACATTAGCAAGAGGTTCAAGCGGACTGACAACGATTGGCAATTGTGAGAAAAGCACAACTCCCAAGGTTTATGAGGCTGCAATGATAACCTATTGTCCTTGCATTGATACGTTTAGCCTCATCTATGCCACTTTTGTTCTCAAGACAGCTGGGGCACGTAACACGAGAAGAAAAGTAATAGTCGTCCTAAAACGGTCACATGTGGAAGGGTCGGATGTGTCGACGAAGCCCTTGCACCTTGGAAGGATAAACTAGACACCAAGTGTTGTGCTGTGGCTCCAACACTGATGGTTCGCATTATGCCCCAGGTGTTACTAGTAGTAGGATGACATAGACTATTGATTTTAATTTTTACTAAATAGGGTCGTTATAGTCGGTTTTAATTTAGATATTAAATTTGCGACATAACCAAAAGGACCCTTTCACCTCTCGGGACAATTAGTTTAGATAACCTATAAAACTAAGTTTGTCGCGACTTGGAATAACCAATTTTAAGTTAATAGAAACTATTAAGTTAATAGTTTTGGAAAATAAAAACTAGTTTAATTTGCAAAACTTAATTGGTTATTATTTGTTTCAAAAAACAACCTTTGTTTTATAACAAAAACTTTAACAAATTGTAAAAACAATTTAGAACTTGTTTTAATGTGATTGTTTTTAATATTTTAAAACTCCTTTTAAAATCATGTTGGTATTTAGGTTGGTTACATTATAACAATTTATAAGATAAAAGCAACCACAATAGCAAGATAAATATGTAAATCCATATGGCCAAAATTGTTCGATCTTGCTAGAGCCTAATAGCAAGATCAAACGGGTCACGGGGTCACAACACACAAACAACCACAAAGATGGACTTGAGTACATCTTGTTGTCTTGAGCAACTCCCACTAACTCCAAGACTCCTCTTGGCATTTGGTTTGCTTCGGGTCTTCGTATCAACAATATTTAACAAGTAAATACAACAAAGACAAAATGCCTATCTATTACAACTTTGAACCACAAGACGGGCCAAAACCATAAACTAATCTATTACAACTTTGAACCATCTCGGTGGCCAAAAATAATAATTACAAAACCGAATAAAATATACAACTACATAAAAAAAGGGTCGGGCCGGATTTACACATCGCACAACAATCACAAAATAAACCGGGCATGTTTTGGTCAAGCAAAACAAATAAAATATTGACCAAAGTAAAAGTGCCCTTAAAAAATACTTAGATCAGAAACTTTAAATAAATAAAGTTTGTGTTTTAATTCTGGTTAAAAGGACCGGTACCGACTCGTATGTTGTAACCAAGGCTCTGATACCAATGTTGGGTTTCCGTGGTGATCGTTCAAAATTTTATTTATCAAAAACCCGGTTCAATAAATAATAGATAATTAATTAAGCAAGTTAATTAATAAAACGCAGCGGAAATATAAGCTAATGATCAACAAAACGAAACCCGACAGGATCCGGTTACATGCAAATACGAGCACAGTAAAAATATTTAACTACCGATGAGAAAAATTATACCTCGGTTAATGACTAACCGGTCGAGACACCGATGCTCAATGAACAAGTGCTAGTAAACGAACCAACGAAATGCGACGAAGGAGGCGGCGCCAAGCGGCGGCCAACCGCGGCAAACAGCGGCGGCAGCCGCGGCGTCAGTGGCAGCAGGCGGCGGCAGCCGCAGCATCCAGTGGCATCCAGCGGTGGCTGGCTGGCGGCGAGCGGCAAGGCGGCGGCGGACTCCCGGCTTGCGGAGGCGAAGGAGACCGACGGCGGCTGAACTCGGTTGTTGAGAGATTTCTTATGTATATATTTTGTTCATCAAACTCACACTTTCAAAAAATGCAAGAACCAAAAATATATAAAAGGTATGGACCTTGTGCATGTTAGCCAAGTGTCACACCATGCATGTGTTCTAAATATAATTGGCCAAAAGTTTGGTGCGCGACAAGTGGCAATGGGTGAGTATACCCGTGTCACCCGGTCCATGTACCCTTCTCTCAGTTAATACCCGTTTATGATCATAAATATAATTATGATCTGTCTCGTATGTTGTTCGTAATTACCTGTTAAACAGGTTAAGTGGATTTTAGTTCGTTGCCCAATGTGTAACTCTTACGGGTCAAGACCCGGTCGGCAGCGTTGACTTATCGAACCGGACATAATATCCAACACCCCCTTATCGTTTTACTTTTGAGTTAACTTGGACTTTGTTGTCTTAGGTCTAGAGGTTATAGTCTGGGTTAGGCATGGAAATGGTTCACTACCTGAGAATCTTGAATTCAGTACGATCGATACATTTACGTAAATACCCTATTGTTAATCTTACGTGGAATCCTTTAAGAAAAAAGCATGTTGAATTGATCATGTCTGGTCTATTTTGTATGCGTATGTTATTGACATGTTACTATTGGTGTTAGGATGCATGGACTAATAATATTTATTAACTAAGACTTTATTGTTCAGTGGATATTGTTAGATAGTATATTATGATATTAGATTCAAGTCTAACTAGATTATTGAAAATCTTTATTGCAACTACTGTTATTATGTGGATACAGAATAGAGACGGAATGACTCGAGAAATGTTATATTAAATAGTTATATTAATATGATTACAAGATGTAACGGTTTTTTTTGTAACTTTTAACTTGATTGGTTTGTTGGACATGTTTTTATTGTAGATAACTTTTTAATTCTTATTTATTTTGTTTGATATAAACATATAACCTAATAAGACTATTTAGTTTATAAGTTAATTATAACTATTCGGTTATTCTTTTGAATCAATCTCGGAGATTCTCGGCCATCCAAACCCCAAAAGTTTGGTAGCTATTTTTATTCAATAAAAATAGCTTTCGGGGATTCAGTTTTCGTCGGTTTAAGGCGATGATACATTTACATAAATACCCTATTTATTTTATGCTATACCTTCGGTTTGACTTTCTGTTAGTTAATTAGGTTCATTGTCAAGGATTGTTCCTAAAAACAAAAAAAAAGTACAAAAAATTGTTGAAAGAGTGCGATATTAGCTGTTATGGTTTTTTAAGGCTCAAACTATCTACACACCAAGTGTGTAGATAGCCACCTCCAAAAGGTGTTTTTTGTCATATATGCACACTCTGGAGTGTCGAGCTGTGGTCAAAGTGTGACGTTTTGGTCCGGTCAACCAGACAAAAAACTGACGGGTCTGTTGACCGGACCAAAACGCCGAGCTTTGGCCGCGTTTTTTAAGGCTCAAACAGACCCGTCAGACACCCGTCAGTCTTTTGTCTGGTTGATCGGACCAAAACGCCGCGCTTTGACCACAGCTCGACACTGCAGGGTGTGCATATAGGACAAAAAACACCTTTTGGTGTGTAGATAGCCAATGTGGTGCGCCAATAGGTACACCCTTTTTTAAAGCTGAAGTGTCGAATATCGGTGAATGTTTTTTTTTTAACTTTATCTTACAGATGGGCCTCTATACATTGTGTTATAGGTTTTGGTAATTGTGTTTTGTCTGTTATCTACTGTGTTTTTTTGTTTGGCCATCCATTATGTTTAATATACGATTCATTGTGTTTTAGTCTATTGTTTATTGTGTTTTTAATCTGCTATCTTTTGTGTTTTTAGTCTGTTGTCTATTGTGTTCTTTTTTTATCTGGTGTCAGTTGTGTTTTTAGTCTACTTTCCATTGTGTTTTTAGTCTACTTTACATTGTATTTAGTTTGATACTCTTACATTATCTTCATTGTGTTTTACGCAACTGAGTTTTTAATTTTTAGAGTAAACTGCCATTTTGGTCCCTGTGGTTTGGGCAGTTTTGTCATTTTAGTCCAAATCTCAAACTTTTTAAATCTAGGTCCCTGTGGTTTGCATTTTGTTCCCATTTTAGTCCAAAACTCAAAATCTCTTATTTTTTACTGTTTTAAGGTCCCTTTTTTGTCTTTATCTGCAGGGGTAGTTTGGTCCATTTAATTTTCATTGAAAGAATTTCTTTATTAAACCCCCCCCCCCCCCAAATATAAATACCCCTAAATTACATCATCATCTTCAACCTCCCAATATTGAAACCCTAACCGGTGATCATCATCACTTGGTTCCAGAAGAACACATGTCTTGGGCGGTGACATCTGCATACACCAATTCGGTGATGCTTCCACCGCTTTTCTCGAATTTCCCATTTTACAAGAAGCCCTAATTCCAAAAATCTCAGGATACTTCAAAGCCAGATGACCAAATGGTAGTTGACAGTTAGACGGGTCAGAATCTCCCGACCCACCACCAACAGGATCCACAGGTTGTTTTTTAGTGTTGTTGTTGTGTTAGGGTTTCGCGTTTGTTTCGGTTTCGATGTGTGTTTGTTTTGATACTTGGAGTGTCGGTGTTGCTCTCTGCTGTTTTCTGGTTGCCGCCGTTTTTTAGTGATCGAGATCACGAGGATCTGGATCTGGATTCGCATTTTAAAGGTTAGTGGTTGTTGATTTGGATCTGTTTGTTTCTGATTGTGATCTAGTTGTGGTTAATTTGGTGTTGAAGTAAGTGAAATGTGTAGGTTAGGGTTTAATTGGATTAATTTGTTTAGACTTGGTTGTTTGTAGGTTTTGGATAACTTGTTGTTAGGTTTTGTTTAGTTTGTATCATCGGTGAGTAATTGGATATGATTTGCTGCAGTTAGGGCTTTTGATTGAAAACAGTTAACTGTTTAGAAGTAATAATGATGGTTTGAAGTTTTAGGGCTTCTGCATTTTCTGTTTAGTTGAAGTAATTTTGGTGTGTATGTTTGGGATATACATGAATGTATGGCTGGATGTTGGTATGTTGAAGATGATGATGTAATTGGTCTGCCATAATAAGGGGGTATTTATATTTAGGGTTTTTTTTTGAACGACAATCACTTTATATATATATATATATATATAAAGAGCCAGCAAGGGGCTGATACAAACAGAAAAAAACCCGAAAACAGACAAGACGATTAGATACAATCTGAAACATCAAAGTCCTTCCATTTGACCCATGGAAGAGCTGAGACCTTTGACCGATGACGAATCCAAATATATATATATATTTAGGGTTTTTTAATAAAGAAATTGGTTTAATAAAAATTAAATGGACCAAACTACCCCTGCAGATAAAGACAAAAAAGGGACCTTAAAATAGTCAAAAAAGAGAGATTTTGAGTTTTGGACTAAAATGGCAACAAAATGCAAACCACAGGGACCCATATTTAAAAAGTTTGATGTCACACCCCCAAAATCCACCTGCGGAGTACTACCGCTTGGAGGCGTGACTGACCAGGATCCAGCCACCAATCATATTGAACAAGCATATAAGTAGTTATAAAATCCAACCAATACAATTGGTGTTCAAACAAAACATAGTTAAGTTGCAAGCGGAAGCATAAGTCTTAAATCAAAACATAAGTTTAATTGTTTCAAAGTTTAACATGGCACACAGCCGTCCATGTCCCACAACGACTCTCCTCCATGCAAGCTCCAGCTAAGTACCTATTGACCTGCAAAGCATGTAGTAACGAGTCAACAACAAGTTGAGTGAGTTCACGGTTGGGTGTTCGTTTTAAGTTGCTTCGAAAACAGTTTCTTTTATCTGGCATCCTGCCGTGGGGGTTACCCCATAGTTAAAAACGTGACTTGTTTATTCCCGGTTACTCTGGCAATCCAGCCGTGGGGGCTACCCCGTGTTAATTATCTGGCATTTCGGCCGTGGGGGCTACCCCATGTATATACTAGACTCGTTACCATATCGACTGCTGACTGTAGTCATGTTTATGTGCCCTGAAACTGTCAATGTCTATCATCATTGACGTGCCCCAGATCCATTAGTTCACGCCCGTCCTCTGCGGCACGGTGTGAGGTTTGTCAGACCTAAATAGCGCTATCTAACTAATGACTCGCTCGCCATTGGCCCGGCGATTAAGTCGATATAAAAAGGAGGGACTTCGTGATAGAGTTTTGGTCTAGTACGAGTTATCTGTCCGTGAGGACGAGGAATTACATTCCTGAACCATTGCTGTCCTACCCAAGGAGGACGAGGAACCCATGTTCCTTAACCCCAATTCCCGACCCCTGGGAATCCCATGCTTTGTAGAGGGTGTGAACTCACCTTGGTTTGCTCGGCAGTTACACAGAAAAGTCAATCAAGTTGTGAGCGGTCAACTACGTCCTAACATAGATACCGTACAAGTCAGGTTCGTATTCAGGTAGTGCACGTATGTTTCTACACGTATGCTAACACATTGCATGTAAGTTTCATTCATGGCAGCCTAAATAACATCCATATGCAACAGAACGTATAAGGTTCATGCGTTAAGCCCAAATGTCCGGCCCAATTGCCTAAGCCCGTAATGGGGTGCAAGTCCAAACAGTGTGCACATGCACATGGTCTCGAGTTGTAGTCTACAAGGTTTCGAGTCGCAACTAGGGTGATCTCGGGTCATGCATGTAGTGGTCTCGAGTCGCAACTGGACTCGCAAACATGGTCTCGAGTCAAGATGTTTGGGTGTTGATCAAGTGGGGTCTCGAGTCGAGACTATGGGTTCTCGACTCGCAACCTATGTCGCAACACGCGGTCTCGAGTTGACATGAGGTGGTCTCGAGTCGAGACCAGGGGTCTCGACCCCCAACAATTGTTGATTCTGCACAGTTGTACTATCCAATAACATTCCGATTTCATGAAGCTATGTACTATCCAACCACAATTTACAAACATGTTTCCTTGTCTATTACTTACCAAAAACGGATCAAACATATCAATATTCAAATATTCAAGGCATCTTCAAGTTGTTCTTCATATATATTCAAGTCATGTTCATGTTAATTATTTAAACTTGTTCATCATATTTCCGGTTTCTAGCATTAATCACAAACATGATCATGAATGACAAATCAACACACTTGAACATACTCATCTAAAGGTTTCAAATCATCATATAACATCTCAAAATCAACTCTACACTAATCCGATTCATCATGGTACTACACATATGCAAGCCGATTTCATGAACATCAACAACCATGGTTTAAATCACATTTAGACACAAGACATCATGAGTTCATTATCCAACATATCCGAAATCAAAACATGTTAGCCGATTATCACCACCATACACATCCGAGAATATGATAAAGCCATAATCATACATTTTTCCACTTATTTAAACATGGAGACAAGCATTCAATCATCAAGCACACAAAATACTTAATACATGGTAAAGCACTAACCGATTGGGTTCTCTAAGTATGAGGGTATGAAGAGTTGATGAGTGAACTTCCGAATGGTGATCCCGAGCTCGATCCGAGAGTCCTAGTGCCACCGGTTTGATCCGAGAAGAAGGAGGAGAGGTGATGTTGAGGCTTAGGGTTTAATGGTTTCTAGAGAGAGAGTAGGGGAGTATGTGTGTTGTCCAAAGATGATAGTGTTGGTTAGCAACAAGGATATATACTAGCTTCAAGTGGTGCACCCTAATGGGTTTTCGAATAGGCTAAGGGGTGTGTGTGGCCCAATCCGGCCCAACTGTTACTGTTCACTCGAGACCGCATGGTCTCGAGTCGGGTCCTTGTTGTCTCGGTTCATATACATACACGCATACATACAATTACAACACATAAACGTAACACGTACTCACATAGGATGTTCACATATATCATTACACCAATACGTCAAATAGTCACATAATGTTTCAAGTAGGTTACACTAAGATACACGAAAGGTTCTAAATTTCGAGTTGTCACATCATCCCCAAGTTGAAAGAAATTTCGTCCCGAAATTTGGTAAGCACTCACTGAGGAAGCTAGTTAAGTTGTATGGTGTTCCCGGTTTTCCTGGGGTGTCACATCCACCCCCCGTTGATCTGGAATTTCGTCCCGAAATTCCATAGCTTCGGCCTCAGTAGTGGGTGTACTGTTTGCGAACAGTTGGGGATACTTTTGTTTCATCTGATCTTCGCGCTCCCAGATGAACTCTGGGCCGCGACGTGAGTTCCAACGAACTCGAACGAGAGGTATTCTAGTGCTCTTGAGGACCTTAACATCCCGGTCCATGATTTCGACTGGTTCCTCGACAAATCGTAACTGTTCGTCGATAGTGAGTTCCTTCAGGGGAACTATGTGGGTCTCATCTGACAGACACTTCTTCAGATTCGACACGTGAAAAACGTTGTGAACTGCACCGAGTTCGGCTGGTAAGTTCAGTCTGTAGGCCACCCTGCCTATTTTCTCGATGATTTTGAAAGGTCCAACGTATCGTGGGTTAAGTTTGCCGCGTTTACCAAAACGAACCACACCCTTCTAGGGTGAAACTTTGAGTAGTACCCGCTCCCCAACCTGGAGCTCAAGCGGTTTCCTGCCCTTATCAGCGTAGACTTTCTGACAGTCGCGAGCTGCCGCCATGCGTTTTCGTATTTGAGCAATCTGTTCGGTTGTGTCTACCACATGTTCTGGACCAGTGATCTGACTATCTCCCACCTCTGCCCAACAAAGAGGTAATCGGCATTTACGTCCGTACAATGCCTCAAACGGAGCAGCTTTAATGCTGGTGTGGTAGCTGTTATTGTACGAGAATTCCACCAGTGGCAGATGCTTCTCCCAGCGGTTGCCAAAATCGATTACACATGCACGAAGCATGTCTTCTAAGGTTTGAATAGTGCACTCGGACTGCCCGTCCGTCTGAGGGTGATACGCTGTGCTCATGTCTAATCGTGAGCCGAAGGATTTGTGCATTGCTTGCCACAGTTCTGAAGTAAAACGTGCATCTCGATCTGAGATAATGGAGGTGGGCACCCCGTGCCTCGAAACAACTTCCTTGAGGTATATTTCTGCAAGATTGGAGAATTTATCCGTCTCCTTGATAGCCAAGAAGTGTGCAGATTTTGTAAGTCGATCCACGATCACCCAAATAGTATCGTTCCCGCGCTGGGATCTAGGTAGGCCAGTGACAAAATCCATGGAAATTTGCTCCCATTTCCATTGCGGTATCTCGGGTTGTTGGAGTAGGCCTGAGGGTTTCTGGTATTCGGACTTGACTCTCGCACAGGTCAAGCACTTGCTGACGTAGGTTGCTATGTGGGCCTTCATGCTAGGCCACCAATATGTAGTTTTGATATCGTGGTACATTTTGTCCGAACCAGGGTGTACCGAGTAGCGAGACCTGTGTGCTTCGTCCATCACAAGCTCTCGTAAGTTGCCATAGAGTGGGACCCAAACGCGTCCCGTTACGTAGTAAGCACCGTCTTCCTTCTGTTCTAAGCGTTGCCTTGATCCGCGTAGGGCTTCAGTCCTGACGTTTTCTGGTTTCAATGCTTCTATCTGAGCAGCTCGTATCTGGGAAGGAAGACTAGAATGGATCGTGAGTTGTAAAGCTCGCACGCGCTTAGGCGCAGTGTCCTTTCGACTGAGGGCGTCAGCCACAACATTGGCCTTGCCCGGGTGATACCTGATCGAGCATTCGTAGTCATTCAGTAGTTCGACCCACCGTCGTTGTCGCATATTCAGTTCCTTCTGCTTGAAGATATGTTCGAGGCTCCTGTGGTCGGTGTAGATGGCGCACTTGGTACCGTACAGGTAATGCCGCCATAACTTAAGTGCAAAAACAACAGCTCCCAGCTCTAAATCATGCGTAGTGTAATTCTTCTCATGAACCTTGAGTTGGCGTGAGGCGTAGGCTATAACTTTATCTCGTTGCATCAATACACAACCAAGACCTTGAATTGATGCGTCGCAGTAAACCACAAAGTCGTCAGTGCCCTCAGGCAGTGAAAGGATAGGCGCGCTGCAAAGTCTATCCTTTAGATGCTGAAATGCTAATTCCTGTGCGTTTCCCCAGCGATAAACAACTCCTTTCTGCGTCAGTGAGGTGAGAGGCTGTGCAATCTTGGAAAAATCCTTAATGAACCTCCTGTAGTAACCTGCCAATCCCAAGAATTGGCGAATTTCCTTTGGTGTACGAGGTGCAGGCCAGTTCTTAATCGAGTCTACCTTGGATGGATCAACGTGAATCCCATCCTTGTTTACCACGTGGCCTAGGAAATGGACTTCTCGAAGCCAGAAGTCGCATTTCGAGAACTTTGCGTAAAGCTGTTCTGTTCGAAGGAGTTCCAGGATAAGCCGTAGATGTTGCTCGTGTTCCTCCTGACTCTTAGAATAGATCAGGATGTCGTCGATGAAGACTATAACGAACTTGTCCAGGTACGGCTTGCACACTCGATTCATCAAGTCCATGAAAACCGCAGGTGCGTTTGTCAGCCCAAAAGGCATGACCAAAAACTCATAGTGCCCGTAACGTGTTCTAAAAGCTGTTTTGGAGACGTCCTCTTCTCGGACTCTCAGCTGGTGATATCCCGATCTCAAATCAATCTTTGAATAGTAGCTCGACCCTTGCAGCTGGTCGAACAAATCGTCAATGCGTGGTAGAGGATAATGATTCTTCACCGTCACCTTGTTGAGTTCCCGGTAGTCGATGCACATTCTGAAAGTACCGTCCTTCTTCTTCACAAATAGTACTGGAGCTCCCCAGGGCGATGAGCTAGGACGAATAAAACCCTTATCCAAGAGTTCTTGCAGTTGCGTAGAGAGTTCTTCCAACTCTGATGGAGCTAAGCGATACGGTGCACGAGCTATAGGCGCAGCTCCAGGAGCTAGTTCAATCTGAAACTCAACTTGGCGATGAGGCGGAAGACCAGGTAATTCCTCAGGAAATACCTCAGGATAGTCGCGTACAACTGGAAAATCTTCTATCTTCTTCTCTTTCTCCGTGGTGTCAGTAATGAGGGCCAAAATGGCAGTGTGGCCCTTTCGCAAGCACTTTTGGGCCTTAAGGAGAGAAATGACGTTCTCAACAGCACCCCTTTTGTCGCCACGAATCATGAGAGGTTCACCACCGGAACCTGGAATACGGACGATCTTTTCATTGCAAAGAATCTCTGCTCGGTGTTGGGATAACCAATCCATCCCAATGACAACGTCGAAACTACCCAAGACAATAGGAATGAGGTCGATAGAGAAGGTCTGGTTAGCAAGGACAAGTTTGCAGCCCTTGACTGCGTGTGTGGCTTCTAAACTCTTACCGTTTGCTAGCTCTACAGTGTGCTTGTTGTTCAAAGGTGTTGGGATACGCTTAAGCATTCGACTAACTTCTAGTGACACGTAGCTAGTATCGGCACCCGAATCAAATAATACTGAAACATAAAAGTCGTCGAGAAGGAACTTACCCGCCACGACATTGGGGTCATTCCTTGCTTCACCTTGGCCGATCACGAACGCCCGCCCCCTGGCGCCATTGTTGTTGTTGTTCCCATTGTTACCATTCCCCTGATTGTTGTTATTGTTGTTGTTGTTGTTCTGGTTCCTGTTCAGCTAGGGACAATCTCTCTTGAAGTGGCCCTCAGCTCCACACTGAAAGCACCCTTTGTTATCACCTTGCTGCTGCTGCTGGCGCTGGTTCTGTTGAGCCTGCTGACGATTCTGATTGGCGGGGTTTAAGCTCCTGCAATCCTTTGCAGCGTGACCAGGCTTGTTGCACCGATGACAGTTGCCCCTGGTGCATGGCCCGCTGTGGTGCAGGCTGCAGCGATTGCATTTGGGGTGATTCCCTTTGTACCCACCGTGACTTTGTCCACCAGATGACTGCTGACTAGGGCTCTTGTAGTCATCAGTCTTTCTCTGCTGAGACTGGGATTGAACAGAAGTCGACCCCTTACTTGAAGTTCCATCCCATTTCCGTTTGTTGTCACTAGAGGTACCAGAAGTAGTTGCAGCACCTATGCGCTTTGGTAACTTGTTCTGCTCCACCGCCTGATCAGTGAGACGGTGAGCCAACTGGACAACTTGCTGGATGGTGGCGAGGTTTGCTGAAGTCACATGGCTTTGGATCTCTGGCACCAAGCCCTTGAGAAGGAGTTCAATACGCTTAAATGGAGGGTCCACCATAGTAGGACACAGTAAGGCAAGCTCATTTGACCTCTTAGTGTACGCCTCAATTTCTGACCCCGTCATCTTGAGGTTGAAGAACTCGACTTCCAGCTTATGAATGTCATCACGACTGCAGTATTCTTCTTTGATCATCTCCTTAAAAGTTTCCCATGGGGTGGCGTTGGCAGCAACCAACCCTAGCATCTGAACCTGAGCGTTCCACCATGTGAGGGCTAAACCCTCGAGAGTACCGGTAGCATACTTCACCCTGCGCGCCTCAGGGCATTCACACATTTCGAAGACAGATTCTAGTTTCTCAAACCAGTGGAGGAGGCCTACGGCTCCTTCAGTGCCGCTAAAAGTAGTTGGTCGGCAGTCCATGAAAGTCTTAAAAGTGCACACGGGTGGCTGAGCATGCTGAGCTATCGTGGGTGAAAGAAAAGACAGAGTTTAACACAAAGGTTGGTTCACGAGAGTAGGATCTAAAGATCCTAGAATGAGTTAGAACTGCAGGATATACCTCCTGCGTGTGCAGCTGCAAGTGCCGCAGCAACTCGTTCGTTAATCAGAGCCGTCAACTGGGCTTGTGTCAGGTTAACGCGTCCGGACATGATCTTCATATCAAGAAGAACGTGAGTGAGAGGGGTTCGCGAAAATGCGATGACAGAAGTGAGCAAATACACACGTGTTCAAGCAACAGTAGTTATACTAGCCAAGCATACCATGAGCAATGTACTATGTAACTAACAAGTAGGCAATATATACACAGATCATATCACCTAGAATGTTGAGCCTTGCATGTGGTGTGAAGCGTCGTTGTGGACCGTTGAGCACTGTACGAGTTATAGTCTGGTTTTAACAAAAACGTTTCTCCTTTATTAAAACCAAGTTCACTATAACCAATGGCTCTGATACCAATCTGTCACACCCCCAAAATCCACCTGCGGAGTACTACCGCTTGGAGGCGTGACTGACCAGGATCCAGCCACCAATCATATTGAACAAGCATATAAGTAGTTATAAAATCCAACCAATACAATTGGTGTTCAAACAAAACATAGTTAAGTTGCAAGCGGAAGCATAAGTCTTAAATCAAAACATAAGTTTAATTGTTTCAAAGTTTAACATGGCACACAGCCGTCCATGTCCCACAACGACTCTCCTCCATGCAAGCTCCAGCTAAGTACCTATTGACCTGCAAAGCATGTAGTAACGAGTCAACAACAAGTTGAGTGAGTTCACGGTTGGGTGTTCGTTTTAAGTTGCTTCGAAAACAGTTTCTTTTATCTGGCATCCTGCCATGGGGGTTACCCCATAGTTAAAA
Source organism: Helianthus tuberosus (assembly GCA_030545235.1). Taxonomy (NCBI): domain Eukaryota; kingdom Viridiplantae; phylum Streptophyta; class Magnoliopsida; order Asterales; family Asteraceae; genus Helianthus; species Helianthus tuberosus. Next base: position 155,875,462 of record CM060393.1, read on the forward strand.
ACGTGACTTGTTTATTCCCGGTTACTCTGGCAATCCAGCCGTGGGGGCTACCCCGTGTTAGTTATCTGGCATTTCGGCCGTGGGGGCTACCCCATGTATATACTAGACTCGTTACCATATCGACTGCTGACTGTAGTCATGTTTATGTGCCCTGAAACTGTCAATGTCTATCATCATTGACGTGCCCCAGATCCATTAGTTCACGCCCGTCCTCTGCGGCACGGTGTGAGGTTTGTCAGACCTAAATAGCGCTATCTAACTAATGACCCGCTCGCCATTGGCCCGACGATTAAGTCGATATAAAAAGGAGGGACTTCGTGATAGAGTTTTGGTCTAGTACGAGTTATCTGTCCGTGAGGACGAGGAATTACATTCCTGAACCATTGCTGTCCTACCCAAGGAGGACGAGGAACCCATGTTCCTTAACCCCAATTCCCGACCCCTGGGAATCCCATGCTTTGTAGAGGGTGTGAACTCACCTTGGTTTGCTCAGCAGTTACACAGAAAAGTCAATCAAGTTGTGAGCGGTCAACTACATCCTAACATTGATACCGTACAAGTCAGGTTCGTATTCAGGTAGTGCACGTATGTTTCTACACGTATGCTAACACATTGCATGTAAGTTTCATTCATGGCAGCCTAAATAACATCCATATGCAACAGAACGTATAAGGTTCATGCGTTAAGCCCAAATGTCCGGCCCAATTGCCTAAGCCCGTAATGGGGTGCAAGTCCAAACAGTGTGCACATGCACATGGTCTCGAGTTGTAGTCTACAAGGTTTCGAGTCGCAACTAGGGTGATCTCGGGTCATGCATGTAGTGGTCTCGAGTCGCAACTGGACTCGCAAACATGGTCTCGAGTCAAGATGTTTGGGTGTTGATCAAGTGGGGTCTCGAGTCGAGACTATGGGTTCTCGACTCGCAACCTATGTCGCAACACGCGGTCTCGAGTTGACATGAGGTGGTCTCGAGTCGAGACCAGGGGTCTCGACCCCCAACAATTGCTGATTCTGCACAGTTGTACTATCCAATAACATTCCGATTTCATGAAGCTATGTACTATCCAACCACAATTTACAAACATGTTTCCTTGTCTATTACTTACCAAAAACGGATCAAACATATCAATCTTCAAATATTCAAGGCATCTTCAAGTTGTTCTTCATATATATTCAAGTCATGTTCATGTTAATTATTTAAACTTGTTCATCATATTTCCGGTTTCTAGCATTAATCACAAACATGATCATGAATGACAAATCAACACACTTGAACATACTCATCTAAAGGTTTCAAATCATCATATAACATCTCAAAATCAACTCTACACTAATCCGATTCATCATGGTACTACACATATGCAAGCCGATTTCATGAACATCAACAACCATGGTTTAAATCACATTTAGACACAAGACATCATGAGTTCATTATGCAACATATCCAAAATCAAAACATGTTAGCCGATTATCACCACCATACACATCCGAGAATATGATAAAGCCATAATCATACATTTTTCCACTTATTTAAACATGGAGACAAGCATTCAATCATCAAGAACACAAAATACTTAATACATGGTAAAGCACTAACCGATTGGGTTCTCTAAGTGTGAGGGTATGAAGAGTTGATGAGTGAACTTCCGAATGGTGATCCCGAGCTCGATCCGAGAGTCCTAGTGTCACCGGTTTGATCCGAGAAGAAGGAGGAGAGGTGATGTTGAGGCTTAGGGTTTATTGGTTTCTAGAGAGAGAGAGTAGGGGAGTATGTGTGTTGTCCAAAGATGATAGTGTTGGTTAGCAACAAGGATATATACTAGCTTCAAGTGGTGCACCCTAATGGGTTTTCGAATAGGCTAAGGGGTGTGTGTGGCCCAATCCGGCCCAACTGTTACTGTTCACTCGAGACCGCATGGTCTCGAGTTGGGTCCTTGTTGTCTCGGTTCATATACATACACGCATACATACAATTACAACACATAAACGTAACACGTACTCACATAGGATGTTCACATATATCATTACACCAATACGTCAAATAGTCACATAATGTTTCAAGTAGGTTACACTAAGATACACGAAAGGTTCTAAATTTCGAGTTGTCACATTTGAGATTTGGACTAAAATGACAAAACTGCACAAACCACAGTGACCAAAATGGCGGTTTACTCTAATTTTTATTTAAAAAGTGTAACAATAAAGTACTCATAAAGATATTAAAGATGAAAAAAAATGCTCGATTTTGTGGTATAATTTTTTTCTATAAACAAACGGCGTATAAAAAGTTACGGGTACTTAAAAAATAGGGAAAAATAGCATGTTACTTTCATGTGCATGTTTCCAAGGCATGTGATAACAATTTGATCCCTCATTGGACACTTATCACTCTATGATGGTTTCTCACTCTTCTCATTTGATTAGGCTTTGTAGAATATCTTAACCACACTAAACATTTTATATGTTTGATTGTTGAATATTAATGGTAACAACAACAAAGTTATATATAATTTTATCTTAGAAGAATACATAGTAATTTATTTATATATCAAATACGAAACATATAAAACAATACTAAGTAAACCATGACATAACAAAACAAAACAAATACTTTTGTTCCTTTACAATTACATGGACCTGTAAGAACTTCACAAAAATGATTATTTTGTAGTTAATATATGATTAAGAATCTAATGTATGACATAACTTTAATTTATTTCTAGCAATTCATATCAATTTATAATGATAATTTATTTATTACATTAAACTTATAACGAAATAATATATGTTCACTATTACCATAGATATATAATATGTATATATATATATATATATATTATTTTTGTTAATTTTATGGTGATAACAACTCATACGTTAATCAACTTACAAATAACATATAAAAAATGTTAAATTGCGTTAACTAAATAACAAAACTTGAGTTAACATGTACAACAATTAAACTACTGTTGCACCTACTAATCTCATTTGGATAAGAAGTCATGATGATCGACATTCCCTTTTAAAGGGTTACAAGACTCCATGACTCCACTAACTCCAACACTAATAAAACATGGACACTAACTTTTAGAAGAATAAAACATGGACTAACACAACGTGACTCACCTAGAACATGGGTGAAAGTGGTATCCCACCATTCCCTTTATTTGCAACACAACTAATAATTCAAAACATATAATAACTGAAAGACTCCATGCAAGTTAAACATAGATACCGTGCATTCTATATCATCAGCCCCGGTACACATCATTCCACCCCTTTGCAATCACCTTGTCCTCATGGTGAAAATCAGGGTATTGCCGCTTGAACCTCCACTTCGTCTCCCACGTTGCATCCTCCCTTGGATGACCCACCTTGTAACGCCCAGCATCCCTAAACTTTAGACTTCTATCAGATTCAGTCCCTGAACTTTAGCTAATTGGCAAGTCTAGCCCTTGAACTATATGATGTGTGATACTTTGTTATCTGGGTAAATCTATACGCTTGAATGTCTAAATCTATGTTTGGAATGTCTAATTCTATATGCTTGGAATGCCTAACCCTATTTGTGGAGTGCCTAGATCTATGTTGGAATGTCTAAATCTATGATGGAATGCCTAAATCTACGTTTGAAATGTCTAAATCTATTTGGTGCTTGACTCTGGAGACTCGTGAAACTTGATTCTTGGTGGAACGAGAGACTGGAGTCTTGTCACTGGCGGAATCTATTAACTTTGAAACTTTTGGTGTTTATAATGTAATCTAGTTGTCCTAATACCAAATGATATGCAACGCTTGATCTTACACGCGAAAACAGTAACACAGGAAGGATGGATTGGCCAAAGTGGCAATCCGATCGGATGACCACTCGATCGGATGACCACCCGATCGGGTGACCACCCGATCGAGTGGCCACCCGATCGAGTGGCCACTCGATCCATGCGCGCAGATCCTTTCCCATCCTCCTCCACACTATAAATAGGCCTGTCACATCACTTTATTCCCTGATGTGACAGCCTTGTTCGACCAGACGCACGCACACTACATTTCTTCATTTTCCCATCGATTTCGGTACGTTTTAGGCTAGATCCTTGTACTTTCTTGATCTACACTTCATCCTCTATCTGATTCACCTTCGAAGTCACACTTTTCACCATGAAATCTCTTGGATCTGAGGTCTTAAGGGTGATGTCATCATGGTGGTTTGTACAAACTACTATATGACGTCATTTTTGGCAAGATCTAGCTCGGATCTAAGGAATTTCATACGCTTTTACACTAAATCTAAGTTAAATCTAGACTTTTTCATATAAAAACTTAAGTTTCTTCATCTTTTCTTCAATCTTTTACTTTAAATGGTGAGATCCGGTTCCGAACGGACTGTAGGCTTGATTATTAGTCTAGAGTCGACTTAAGGATGGATTTCTACCGAAGAATGACGTCCGAAATATGGATTTTGACATAAATGTTATCGCGAACAGTAACTAATTGGACTGGGGTGGTTCCCACCCGATCAGAACGACTGTGCGACGATGAGTTTACCATTGTCACAATACGTACCATGCCGTCATCGTTAAACTTAGAAAATTTTACAAGAAGGTAAACGGAACAAGGGTCGCCCGATCGAGCGGCAATCCGATCGGACAGCCACCCGATCAGGTGACACTTGTCTTGTAGCCTTGAAACTTGAAACTTGAGACTCGGAACCCTTGATCGAATGGCAACCCAATCGGACAGCCACCCGATCAGAGGAACCAAAGCACTTAATACTTGAATCGAGTGGCAACCTGATCGGATAGCCATCCGATCGGGCAGCCATCCTATCCCCCCTCACCTTATGGATTTTGAATCTAGTGGCAACCTGATCGGATGGCCATCCGATCGGGCAGCCATCCGTTCACGTGTCACCCGATCGACTGGCAATCCGGTCGGATAGCCATCCGATCGAACAGCCATCCGATCGAACAGCCATCCGATCCAGTGACTGTTCCCGACACTTTGCGTAATCTCGTTAGTCTGCCCGACTCTTATCTGTTGTAACCTAATCAAGCTAATTCTAAAAGAGCTCCCTTTGATCCAATAACGGTCTATACCGTTAAGCAATCACTGTGAGTATACTCGATCCCTTTTTTACTTTAAACTTTGGGATGTAACATGGATTCTATAAACTACGAAACTTGATGCTTTTGCAAGCTAAACTCTATCCTACGTGTATGTGAAAACTTGTGCATTCTAGTATTCTATTTTGTGCTATGTGACGTTTAATCCAGGGTGTGTAGTTCCGCCTTAACAATAGTAGCGCTATAGGAGGTGCACCTCTCCCATTATTCTTGGGGGGTATTGTTAGGAGGATTCTAGTTTACCTTGAGTCTTGGGTAAACACTAAAGCATCAGGATACTTGGGCTATCACTGCGTGGACTGCGACACTAGAACGGCTGAAACTATTTTACTCTTACACTGTGGATATGAGTTGTTTTAATCTATTATGCTATTATTCAAACTTGTATACTCGCCAATACTTTGTATTGATATTTTAATACATGTTGCAGGCTGATAGGTTGCAGTGGAACATCTGGAAAATCAAGCTAGGAGATGCCTAGAAACGTCACTTAAATAATTTGGACTTTTGAACAATTTTGTTATGTGATGTAATTTTGATGATGATGCTTGTTTGACATTTGACAATTTATCTCATGAAATCTACTTAATTACTATTGAAATATTTAGTGTTATGGAATCTCATGAACAATCTGAACGCTTAGTGCTCTCACCCCGATGTTTCCGCCATCGGTTGGGGTGTGACAGATTGGTATCAGAGCCATAACTATAGGGAATTAGGATAAGTAGGATACTTGCCCTAGTCTATAGTTCTAGGAATCTTGATTCTTATCTGTTGTTTAAGACTTATGCATTCTACCATACCAGCTTCCTAGCCGCACACTTTCCTGCTAAACTTACATGCCTTTCCTAAGGCTAACATAATGTACACTTAATACTTTGAAAACACTGTTCACCAGTGTTTGTATTTTGCATGAGAATTGCCCTCAAGATAGGAGTGACATCCGAACCTCGATGGAAAATCTCCATATTATTCTAGTAGGTCTTGTCTGCGGATAAGCACCGACGATATTAGGGTACGACGTTATCAAGTTAGAGGTGAAACTTAGACCTTGATAACTAGTCCCACTCCTTGATGTTTTATTTATGTCTCGCTAAAGTCTCGAAACTTCCATTCAATTGGATACGTGAAATGACCAAAAGGACGAATATCGTAGGCCTAACATCGATGATGTATTTGTCTAAGTAAGTCGAGACACGCTATCTCAATTCGAAAGGAGTTCGAATCACTTTGGTTAGTCACCGTTCCTCTACCCGGAACACTCTATGTTTTATGAGCCTATCTTTTATGTTATCTTGACTTTTACATGTAGTTTTAGACTTAATTCTTCGTTTATCTTGATTCTTCGTTTATTTTGAGGCATTCTCACGGATCGCACGTATGTCCGCAATCTAAAACGTTAACTCTAATCTCAGGATCAACTAAATTTATGAAGTTTTATTCTATCATGACAGCCTATGTGTGAATCTTGATCGACTATGATTCTATGTAAATCTATCTGATGAATCTATGTGTGGTTGTGTTTGTAAGACACTAAAGGTAACATGGCATGGAAACACGAGGGAGAAGTGACGTGTCTAAAGCATGGTGGATACGCCGCTGGTACTTCCTATATATAAGTGTTTCAGACGTGTTACCAACTTTCGTGCTAAGTGCCATGCAAAACTTAGTGTTTACAGCCCGGTGATGAGTTGTTGGAATCCAATCTATGAAAACTACTTGAGTAATCTATGATGAATCTATGTGTGATCTATGCGTACTCTAGCATAATCTACGTGTAATCTAAGTATGTGCTGTTTTGAGAAACAGAATGCGAAATGTAGCCTAGCGCCGAAGACGAGGATGACGTGACATGTCCGAAACATGGTGGATACGCCGCTGGTACTTCCTATATATAAATGTTTCTGGCATGTTACCAAGTCTTCGTACCACGCGCTAAGTGAAGTTCGTAATTTTGTAGGCTCGGGTTGAAGTAGTGGAATCTATTTGGTTAATCTATGATTGAATCTATTAGGATAGTCTATGTTGAATCTATTTAAGTATTCTAAGTTGTGAAAAGTGGTGGAAACTAATGTTGTGATTAACGAAGTGTGACACCAATGACGAGGGGGACGCGGCATGATAGAAGCATGATGGATACGCCGCTGGTACTTCTTATATATAAGTGCTTCTGTCATGTTGCTGAACTTTTGTAGCACGTGCCCTGCGGGATTTCGTTGTTTGTGGATTGTCTATGGTAATCGATGTGAATCTATTGGAAACTATTGGATCTATTGGAACCTATGAATGAATCTATTGGAAATTATTGAATCTATTGGATTCTATTGAATATATTGAATCTATAGAAACTACTGGAATCTATGTGAAACTATTGGAGTAGTCTATGTGAATCTATGATGATGAGTGTGTTTGCGACACGTAACATGACACCGAGTACGAGGTCGAAGCGATCGTGCCCGAAGCGTGGTGGATACGCCGCTGGTACTTCCTATATATAAGCATTTTGACACGTCACCAAACTTCGTACAACATGCCATGCGAAGGTCGTGGGTTGCGATATCTGTGTGAATCTTGAGTCTTAGACTATCGTGTGTGAATCTATATTAATCTAGACTTAATGATCCTCTTGTTGGATCTTTAGGATGTCTTCTTGAAAGCTCTCCGACACTCTAAAGAGATCCAGGGAAAAGTCTCAGAAAAAGATGATGTCCTTCATGGCCGACCAGATCGCTCGAGTCGTGCCAAAGATTGTCTCTGAGATCCAAGGATCGAACACTCCGCCCTCATCTGTTGATTCTAAGACGGAGAAAGAAAAGTCTACCAAGTTCACCTATAAGCATTTTATCTCTTGCAACCCTAAGTCTTTCACGGGCAGTGATGGGGTGACTGCTATACTCGAATGGTTTGACAGCATCGAGGTTACTTTCATCAACAGCAAATGCCCAGATCATCTAAAGACTAGGAGTGCGACTGGGATGTTTCAAGGGCGAGCATTAGAGTGGTGGACAAACGAGAGAAACATCCGATCAAACAAAGAAGCCTATGCTCTTCCATGGGCTGAGGTGCAAGAATTAATGATGCTTGAATTCTGCCCTCCTCATGAACAACTGAAGCTGGAAGAAGTGTTTTGGCATTTGAAGCAGGTTGGTGATGATAACCTGGCTTATACTACCAGATTCAAGCAGCTTAGCTTGATCGTTCCTCACTTGGTTTCCACTCCCAAGCGAATGATAACCAAGTACATCAATGGTCTGCCTCTTGCTATGCGTGATTCTATTGAAGCAGCTCAACTTGGGAATATTGAGGAAGTCTATCGTTTGGCAGCAAGTTTGAATAACAACCGTGTGCGTGATAAGCAGTTTGCTACTCCTGCCACCTTTAAGTCTGCAAATCAAGTCACTCAGCAGTCAAGTGGCAGCAAGAACAAGAAAAGGAAATCTCAGGGTTCAGGATGCAATGCTATTGTTCCTGCTGCAAACCCTACTGCTAAACCTGCTCCTGCTACCGTTGCTGCTAACCCTGTTGTTCCAGAAGTTAAGAAGCAGTACACTGGGTCTTACCCCAAGTGTGCCACATGTAACTTTCATCATCCTGTTGCTTCTGCATATCGATTATGCACCAACTGCAACCGCTATGGTCACACGACTCCCTACTGTTGTCAAGCTAACCTAGCTCAACCAGTTCAACAAGCCCCAGCTCAGGCAGCTCTACCAGCACTTCCAGCTCCTCCGCAGAATCCAAAGCCAGTCAATGTTGTTTGTGCATGCTACAAGTGTGGGGATGCTACTCACCTCCGCAACCAGTGTCCTCAGCTGAACCAGGACCAGCAGCCAGCCGCTCGTGGACGAGCGTTCAATCTCAACGCTAATCAGGCTCGTAATGACAATGATGTCGTGAATGGTACGTTTCTTGTGAATAACCTTTATGCTTCGATCCTATTTGATACTGGTGCCGATAGAAGTTTTGTGTCCGTGGAATTTGAATCTCTGATAAACTGTGCACGCTCTATGCTACCTAAGTCGTTCTCGGTGGAAATTGCCAATGGAAAGTCTATTCTAGTTGATTCTATTCTCCGTGGTTGTTCCTTGATTCTTAACGACCACGTGTTTACTATAGATCTAATACCCATGCAATTGGGTAGTTTTGATGTCATTATCGGTATGGATTGGTTGCGTAAGAACCATGCCGAGATTGCTTGTCACGAGAAGTTTGTTCGTTTACCTTTACCGTCTGGTGATATCTTGCATGTTTATGGAGACCGACCTTCGAAAGGACTGAGGCTAATGTCATGCACACAAGCGAGCAGGTGCTTACGTAAATAGAACCTTGCTTTCTTGGCCCACGTGGTGGAACAAAGAGCAAGGGGAAGAACATAAGTGATGTTCCAGTAGTGTGTGATTTCCCAGACGTCTTTCCTGAAGATCTACCTGGTCTTCCACCTCCTAGAGCCGTCGATTTTCGTATTGATCTCATCCCTGGTGCGACTCCTGTCGCCAAGGCCCCGTACTGTCTTGCACCTTCCGAGATGCAAGAGTTATCTAGTCAGCTTCAAGAACTACTCGACAAGGGATTTATTCAACCAAGTACCTCGCCATGGGGTGCTCCGGTGCTGTTCGTCAAATATCGACTACCGTGAACTTAATAAGCTTACCAATAAGAATCGTTATCCTCTTCCCCGCATCAATGATCTATTTGACCAACTACAAGGCGCGTCATGTTTCTCGAAAATCGATCTTCGTTCTGGCATCATCAGCTTCGAGTTCTCGAAGATGATGTACCCAAAACCGCATTTCGTACCCGTTATGGACACTACGAGTTCGTGGTCATGCCTTTTGGATTGACCAATGCACCCACTGTGTTCATGGATCTCATGAATCGTGTTTGTAAGCCCGTCTAAGATCGAAGCTGTGAAGAATTGGAGTACGCCAAAATCCGCATCCGAGATTCGTTCCTTCCTAGGGTTGGCGGGGTATTACCGCCGGTTTATTTCGGATTTCTCAAAGATCGTTGTTCCTTTTACTTCGCTAACTCAGAAAGAGAGACCTTTTGATTGGGGTCCTGAAAAGGAAAAATCTTTCCAAACTCTTAAGAGTCTTTTATGTAATGCCCCTGTTCTAACTCTCCCTGATGGGAATGAAGATTTCGTGGTTTATTGCGATTCCTCGAACCGTGGATTGGGCTGCGTGCTCATGCAGCGTGTAACACCCCGAAAACGGGTTTGGTAATCAAACCCCATTAATACTAAAAGACGGGTAAAATACCGTTAGTGGTAAAATTAACCCGGTAAATATTAGGATTTAAATAATTAAACCTAATATTAAATAAAAAGAGAATAAAAGTTTTGAGAAAAACAAAGCTTATGACAGGCCGACTTAGCGAGACTTAAATAAGACGGGTTATAACTCCCGGAATCCAATAAGTTAACTAGGAATAATAATAACCTAGTTAGATAAAAGTCTTGTAGTAACTCATAAGTGGGATAAAACACTAAAAATAAGAACTAAACAATAGTCGAGGGACTAAAAGTGTTTAGTTCGAAACTAATAATAATAAAACATAAATTAAAACTCAAAACACACACTTGTGTGTGTTTGAGTTCGATCAGAAGCACAGGGCGACTAGGAGAAACCCCCACAACCCTAGTTCTTGTCTAATCTCTCAAATTGAAGGTCCAAATCAATTCTAAATCAAAATCTGAGCACGAATTAGTGATCTCCACTGAAAAAGGAGTCACAAGTTATGTAAATTTCATGAGAAATCTCTAGTTGAATTTCTGAGTAAACTTAGAGAATTCGAAACTATGGTTGCATGTTTGTTATATAGTGATATAGGAACAATATAGTGTCCAGGGGTAAACCCTAGACAAGTATATGATGAAATCATGCCTAATTGTAGCAAAATTTATAATCACCATTGAAGGTGATAAGTGGGTTTTGTAGAAACATGTTAAACACTAGGATTTTGATAGTTATTCTAGTGTAATTTGAGTTCCATGAAGTAAATTCAGATTTGTTGATGCTAAATTCGTGTATGTGATGTTTTTAGGGTTTTGATTGCTAAAAAATAGTGTTATAATGTCATAAACATTTTTTAATTGAAAGCTGAATTCAAACAGCTTCTGATCAGAATTTACAGCCGACTTGTATTGGCTGTAATGTGGACAAAACGTGACAAAAACATGTGTTTCTTGAGTCTAAAATGTAATTCCAGGAGATATCTTTAAAACCCCACTGGAATTGCATTTTTTCGACGAAAATTAAATGTTTTATGAATTTTTCGGTATCGAAGGTTCAGGCTGCGTTTTCTGGCAGAATTTGCAGCCCATTACGAATGTCATAACTCAATTTAAGAATTGATTTATGATCTGAAATTTTTACTGTAGGTAACTTCAGGTAATTCCAAAAACATCCGATTGGAATTTCGTCAATCGTATAAACGAGGAATTTTAAATGAAGTTTTTTGTAAGCTGCAGTCAGAAGTGACGAATCTGATTCCAGCTAAGTAAATGAATTTTTATGAATTTTTGGTAAAGAGTTAGATTTTGAAATTTTAACACAAGGCCGAACCCTCCGAGAGGTATGTCACATAAAAAATCATAATTTTTGAAGACATGTAAATAGGTTAAACAGATCACCAAAAATAGCCTGTTTTTCGGTGATATGAACTTGCCTAATTGATGTTAATCTTGGCTAAATGACAAGTTACAAACTAGTTGTTGAATATATGGCATGCTTTGATTGATAAGTTTGTAAAAAAAAGGGTCTATAGGGTGATGGCCATTGTATAAAATGACCAATCTAACCATCATATGGATGTTATCATATAGTTTGACTCTAAACAAGCTAGGTGGGGGCTTGGAGAGGAACGGGTCAAACGGATCATGGATGCGAAGAATGTTTGCGCGGACGTGAGGTAAGTAAAAGCTTACACCCTTTTTATAAGACATGCATTTATTCATAGATTGTAAATATGACAAAAGCTATATCCGAAATACGTTTCTGATACGAAATAATACGGATCGGAACATATAAAATGATGAAAATCCTTGGTTAATGGAAAAGGGATCTAATGATAAAATCCGAAATGGGTCGGATGGGCGAATTGGTAGTTAAAAACCATGTTTTGTTATGTATGTAAACGTTTAGTCATATAGGCCAAACGAGTCAATGGTAATGATAACACCATTTGGCAATATCGACTAACATTTGGTTGTCAAGTTATATGTTCACATGATTGAACAGAATTTGAATAATTGCGTCGCCTTGGAGTAGTGACTAATGAAAACAAGGTATAAAAATGAAACGGGTCTATATGTTGACCGGGCCAGGTACGCATAAATAAGATATTAGTTATAAGCGCGATTTTGGGTCAAATGGATAGTGAAAATCCTTCGCCGTAAAGTGGGGGGATTAAAATTGACCAAAAGGTCTTTAATGGGTAAGTCGGGCAAACGACCCATAGAGGTTGTTTAGAAACTCGTATCATGACTATGCAACCCTTAGATAAGTATAAGAGTTGTAGGCATAAATTTCGTGGGTTGAATGTCTAAGAATTGGTCATTCGCGTAAAATGGCTAACCGAAGGGTAATATTCGGGTTAATTAGTATCTTATGTTAAATCCACCACAAATATAGTTGTGGTGGAAGATAAGTAGTTGATTAATAAGGGAATGCGAAGTGCGAAAAGGGAAAAACGGGTTTGATGCTTAAGTGCTTAAAAGACCTTTAAACGGGTCAAAATAAATTAAGTAGTTAAATGTGGATTAAGTGACTCGAAAGATACATATAAATCGGCGAATGTAAATGTGTAAGTGAACCCGTAATAGGTTTGAAAACGCTTTTGCTTGATAAGCCCGGGATGGGTAGGAAATCCTAGAAATGACTCTTAATAGCATTCTTGTAATGTAACTTAAATGAGTCGAATAATAGGAAAAAGGGATTTATAGACTAGTTGCCTATAAACCGGTTTTTAATAGTAACTATGATGGTAAACAGGTCCGTATTTTGATTACGGACACGTAGGAAAAAGAATCATGCAAAACGGAGGTCTAGATTAAAAGTTATGCTAGTTTGAAGTTGATAATTTGGTTAAAAACATAGCTGGGAATCTGCAGCATTAAACAGCAAACCTACTGGAAAAATAAGGCCGTCGCGCTACGCGACGGCGGAACAACAAAATGGTCGCTTGACGCGATGCTGGTCGCGGGCCGCGAAGAATGAGTCGAAACCAGTCGCGGGGCGCGACCGACTTATATGTCTGAAACTTCGTTTTGTTTCCATTATTGAGCCTTAGAACTTGATTATACGTGCTTAAACGTTGTCAAAACTAACAGTTTATGTGGTTTTGGCACTGGGTTAGTGCTCTCAAGATTTCCGGATGAAGACCAAGCGACTTTCAAGAACCGAACACACCGAACAAGCTTCTGCATTGATTTATTTTGTTTTAAATAATTATGTAAACATTAAAAATTGCATTTGATTGTTTAGACTAGTTAGAATGTTAACTTAAACACTTTGATCAGGTGTGGTTGTTATCCAAACAAAGTTTTTGTAAGCTCACATTTTTAATATAAAATGTGTGCAATATTATTATAAATGCTTTAAAACATGACGGGCGTTAGAAGTTGGTATCAGAGCCCATGGTTAAAGAGTAAAGTGTGTTCGGTTCGAGGCTTGATCGCAAATCCGGTAAGTACATGTATGTTAATAGTTTAACATGCTAAAGTGTTGTAAACAACACATAGAGCTATCGTGTGATACACGTTACCTCAATTAAATGATAAATATAGTTGACAAAATTGCGCGCGTTGACGCGTATAGTAGAAAAGCCTTGTATTATAATACGGGAGATTATTGAAGTTGATGTTACTAATTCTTGTAAATGTTTTAATTGAAGGACACTCGCATCTAAAGATAGTGAGAGTTTAACAAATTGCTGATATGACGGTGGAACGGTCCGAGGTATGACAAGCAGAGCATACTCATCAAGGACCTAAATCGCGTGACGATCGCGAACAAGGTTAACGACATAGAAAGCCCGTTAGGGCAAGCATTTACAGGTGCGCATTTTAAATTATTACATGAATAGTAATACGCAATAAATACGTAGAGATTGAAAGTTGCATATGTAGATTAAAAACTTGGAAAAACCCGAATAGAAAACCCATCCGGGATATTGTTTCCAAGAGAAACAAATTGAGGCATTACTTACATGGGGTGTAATGTGAAAATTATAAAAAGGTCATGTATACCAGGTATTGATCGCTTACTCTGGCCAAGTAAGTGGTCAGCACGTGGTACCATGAACTTTTTATGATGGACATACTTACATCCGATGTAGTAAGGACAGGGTAAATGGGATAAATTAAAAGTACCCAAATGAATCAAATAAGCAAAATACTTGAGAATAATGTAAACGCAAGCCGGGTGACGGAAGCGTATTACATTAGAATAATGAGCCCAAGAGAAGGGACGAAAGAGTCATGGTTGATAAAATGGGCAAGTAAAACCAAAGTATAGATGATCCGCCGGATCATAAAAGTGAAGGTATTACCCACACGAAAAAGATAATCAAAGTTGTTAACTTTGGTCGTAGTAAAGAAAGGATGACGATGATAATCGCCATTCATAATCTATAAGGCCGTCAAGGATGGTCACATAAAGAATAAAAGACATGGTCGAATGAAAGCGATGGATTTTGCTACGACGACCAAATAAATCGAAGCGAAGTCTTAATGCATACCGGAAGGGTTGCAATAATAATGACTTCGGTAAAACACTAGGTTGATGGGTAAGGATTTAAACACATGTGTAGACCGAGAAGCGGGAACTCGGAAGGAAAGTCAAAAGACTCGTGTTTCGAGTCATGACTAAAAGATGATAAGATGCTGTAGATAGAAATTTTGAAAAATTACGTTCAACTATTTTAAAGTTGAACGGGTCGAACAAAGAATGAGGCTTGACACTTATAAGTGACGAAGTTCACACGAATAAGTAAAACTAGTTAAATAAAGGATGACGCTTGCTAATGCAAGTAAGCGCGAACTGAATAAATAAGAGCGCGAAATATTAATAAACCTATGTAAAGGGTCATTGGCATTAAAAACATTAAGATAAAAGAACCCGAGTAATGGGTTGTAAAAAAGTATAAGTATGAACCGGGAAACGGTAAACGTAGACCAAACCGACGTGTATATGACGTGAGGAGTCATAAAGTCAGAAGATTAGTCCGAAATGGGTTATGAATGAAGCCTTAGACTACGGTCAAGGTCAACTAAAGTTCAAAAGTAAAAACAAATGATTCCAAACAAACAAGGGATGTCTTAGGTACATTTGCATAAAGATGCAAATAAAAGATGATCTACGAGATCATCATAAACTACGGGATTATAAGTAGTGTTAGAGTCTACGGACCAAAATGACTCACGAGTCATAAATAGAAGGAAACGAACTGTTGGGTCTCACCTTAAAAAGGGGGAAAATATAAAGAATTAGCCTATGAGACTAAGTGAAAGAACGTACGGGTCAATAGCGTAAAACGAGGGAACTGATTATGATTCCCCGTCTAAAACGAGAACGGAAAAAGAATAAATTGTGGGTTGTCAATTTCCTTGACATGAGTAATTGACATAGTTAACGAGAAAAGCGTTAAACTAAAATTTAGTATTAGTAAGAAACAACGCTTTAACAAATATGAATATTATGAGATGAATTCGGAAAATGATTAGTATCAAAGAATAAAGATCTTGACACTGACAGGTGCAAGGCGATACATTCGAGAGAAAGATTTACGGTAATGAAAAGTCGACATAAACGTAAACAAGACGTGATGTGGTCACGGTCACAAAAAAAGGGTGATACATAATATAACCACGTCATAACGTGAGTTACGAGATATGAAATCATAAAACACGCAAAGGGGCGGGTTGGCAATAGAATACCCGGGTGACAGGGTATGAAGTGACGGCGACTAACAAGTCTAACCGCCAAAATAGATAATTAATAAGGATAACGGACACAAGCTGAAAGTAACGGCCCACGAGGCCTTACACATGAAAGACGTACGCGTCAATATAAATGAAAACTTTGACCAAAAGAAACGGGTGCCTTGAAAACGAAACTAAGTTCGTTTGATTAAACCAACGAACTACGTAAATAAGGTTTCGGGGACGAAACCTCTTTAAGTGGGGTAGACTTGTAACACCCCGAAAACGGGTTTGGTAATCAAACCCCATTAATACTAAAAGATGGGTAAAATACCGTTAGTGGTAAAATTAACCCGATAATTATTAGGATTTAAATAATTAAACCTAATATTAAATAAAAAGAGAATAAAAGTTTTGAGAAAAACAAAGCTTATGACAGGCCGACTTAGCGGGACTTAAATAAGACGGGTTATAACTCCCGGAATCCAATAAGTTAACTAGGAATAATAATAACCTAGTTAGTTAAAAGTCTTGTAGTAACTCATAAGTGGGATAAAACACTAAAAATAAGAACTAAACAATAGTTGAGGGACTAAAAGTGTTTAGTTCGAAACTAACAATAATAAAACATAAATTAAAACTCCAAACACACACTTGTGTGTGTTTGAGTTCGATCCGAAGCACAGGGCGACCAGGAGAAACCCCCACAACCCTAGTTCTTGTCTAATCTCTCAAATTGAAGGTCCAAATCAATTCTAAATCAAAATCTGAGCACGAATTAGTGATCTTCACTGAAAAAGGAGTCACAAGGTATGTAAATTTCATGAGAAATCTCTAGTTGAATTTCTGAGTAAACTTAGAGAATTCAAAACTATGGTTGCATGTTTGTTATATAGGTGATATAGGAACAATATAGTGTCTAAGGGTAAACCCTAGACAAGTATATGATGAAATCATGCCTAA
This sequence comes from Helianthus tuberosus, assembly GCA_030545235.1. Taxonomy (NCBI): domain Eukaryota; kingdom Viridiplantae; phylum Streptophyta; class Magnoliopsida; order Asterales; family Asteraceae; genus Helianthus; species Helianthus tuberosus. The sequence goes on from CM060393.1 coordinate 155,892,466, forward strand.
TTGTAGCAAAATTTATAATCACCATTGAAGGTGATAAGTGGGTTTTGTAGAAACATGTTAAACACTAGGATTTTGATAGTTATTCTAGTGTAATTTGAGTTCCATGAAGTAAATTCAGATTTGTTGATGCTAAATTCGTGTATGTGATGATTTTAGGGTTTTGATTGCTAAAAAAATAGTGTTATAATGTCATAAACATGTTTTAATTGAAAGCTGAATTCAAACAGCTTCTGATCAGAATTTACAGCCGACTTGTATTGGCTGTAACGTGGACAAAACGTGACAAAAACATGTTTTTCTTGAGTCTAAAATGTAATTCCAGGAAATATCTTTAAAACCCCACTGGAATTACATTTTTTCGACGAAAATTGAATGTTTTATGAATTTTTCGGTATCGAAGGTTCTGGCTGTGTTTTTTGGCAGAATTTGCAGCCCATTACGAATGTCATAACTCAATTTAAGAATTGATTTATGATCTCAAATTTTTACTGTAGGTAACTTCAGGTAATTCCAAAAACCTCCAATTGAAATTTCGTCAATCGGATAAACGAGTAATTTTAAATGAATTTTTTCGTAAGCTGCAGTCAGAAGTGAAGAATCTAATTGCAGCTTAGTAAATGAATTTTTACTAATTTTTGGTAAAGAGTTAGATTTTGAAATTTTAACACAAGGCCTAACCCTCCGAGAGGTATGTCACATAAAAAAATCATAATTTTTGAAGACTTGTAATGTCACACCCCCAAAATCCACCTGCGGAGTACTACCGCTTGGAGGCGTGACTGACCAGGATCCAGCCACCAATCATATTGAACATGCGAGTTAAAAGATATAAAAGTTTAACCAATACAATTGGTGTATCAACAAAACATAGTTAAGTTGCAAGCGGAAGCATAAGTCTTAAAAACAAAGCATAAGTTTAATTGTTCCAAAGTTTAACATGGCACTCAGTCGTCCATGTCCCACAACGATCCTCCTCCATGCAAGCTCCAGCTAAGAATCTAAGGACCTGCAAAGCATGTAGTAACGAGTCAACAACAAGTTGAGTGAGTTCACGGTTGGGTGTTTGTTTTAAGTTGTTTCGAAAACAGTTTCCTTTATCTGGCATCCTGCCGTGGGGGTTACCCCATAGTAAAAATACGTGACTTGTTTATTCCCGGTTACTCTGGCAATCCAGCCGTGGGGGCTACCCCGTGTTAGTTATCTGGCATTTCGGCCGTGGGGGCTACCCCATGTATACACTAGACTCGTTACCATATCGACTGCTGACTGTAGTCATGTTTATGTGCCCTGAAACTGTCAATGTCTATCATCATTGACGTGCCCCAGATCCATTAGTTCACGCCCGTCCTCTGCGGCACGGTGTGAGGTTTGTCAGACCTAAATAGCGCTATCTAACTAATGACCCGCTCGCCATTGGCACGGCGATTAAGTCGATATAAAAATGAGGGACTTCGTGATAGAGTTTTGGTCTAGTACGAGTTATCTGTCCGTGAGGACGAGGAATTTACATTCCTGAACCTTTGCTGTCCTACCCAAGGAGGACGAGGAACCCACGTTCCTTAACCCCAATTCCCGACCCCTGGGAATCCCATGCTTTGTAGAGGGTGTGAACTCACCTTGGTTTGCTCGGTAGGTACACAGAAAAGTCAAACAAGCAATATTGTGGTCACCCGCATCCTAACATAGTTGTATCATACAAGTCAGGTTCGTATCCAAGTTGTGCACGTATGTTCTCCACGTATTGTACTCAAGTAATAATCATGGCATACATGTATAAACATGGCAGTTTGCAAATAATGCCTACGGGTTGAACAGTAGTATATAAATAAACAAAGCCCAAGGTCCGGCCCATCAACTAAGCCCGTAATACAGTAAGTCTGATTCGGTGTATGTGTACGTGGTCCCGAGTCGAGACTAGAGATCTCGAGTCGAGACTGTGCGGTTTCGAGTCATTCATGCATTAGTCGAGACAGGCGGTCTCGAGTCGCAACCGGACTCGCAATCATGGTCTCGGTTCATGCTGTTTTGGTCTCGAGTCGCAACCGGACTCGTAACTGAGATTTCGAGTTATGCTGTTTTGGTCTCGAGTCGCAACCAGGCGTTTGCGACTCGCAACCTGGGTCGCAATCAGGGATCTCGAGTTGTCATGTGGCGGTTTCGAGTCGAGACAGGAGGTTTCGGTTGGACAACTGCTGATTTCCGACATGTACTATCCAATGAGGTTTTAATTTCATGCAACCATTTTGTACTATCCACTAAACATGTTTCCTTGTCTAATTACTAAACAAAACAGATCAAACAATCAAATTTCAAATATTCAAAGCATGTTCATATCATATTCATCATGTTCTTCATATGTTCACCAAATATTCATATAAACTTTAACCCAACAAGAATCATGATCAACAACCTATCAACACTAATATGCACCCTATGATATCACACAATGAATCACCCTAATAGTAAGCTTTCGGTTCTTAACACAAGAGTATGAAATCCGATTTATATGAACATTATCTAACATACATGTGCAAACCGATTTCATGAACATCAACAACCATGGTTTAAATCACATTTAGACGCAAGACATCATGAGTTCATTATGCGACATATCCGAAATTAAAACATGTTAGCCGATTATCACCACCATACACATCCGAGAATATGATAAGACCATAATCATACATTTTTCCACTTATTTAAACATGGAGACAAGTATTCAATCATCAAGCACAAATACTTAATACATGGTAAGGCACTAACCGATTGGGTTCTCTAAGTGTGAGGGTATGAAGAGTTGATGAGTGAACTTCCGAATGGTGATTCCGAGCTCGATCCGAGAGTCCTAGTGCCACCGGTTTGATCCAAGAAGAAGGAGAAGGAATGTGATGCTTGGTGTCTAGGGTTTTAGTGAGAGAATGGAGAGTGTGTGTGAGAGTGAGTGTGTTGTCCAAAATGGTAAACATGGATAGTCACTAAGGTTATATACCCGTCCCAAGTAGTGCACCCTAATGGGTCTTCGAATGGGCTAAGGGTGTATGTGTGTGGCCAACCGGCCCATATGTTGCATTGTTCACTCGAGACCGCATGGTCTCGAGTCGGGTCCTTGTTGTCTCGGTTCACATAAATATACACATACGTACAAGCACGACACATAAACATAACACGTAGCCACATAGGATGTTCACTTATATTATTAAACCAACACGTTAACTAGTCGCATAACATTGCAAGTAGGTTGTACTAGGATACACGAAAGGTTCTAAATTTCGAGTGGTCACATCATCCCCAAGTTGAAAGAAATTTCATCCCGAAATTTGGTAGGCACTCACTGAGGAAGCTAGTTAAGTTGTATGGTTTTCCCGGTTTTCCTGGGGTGTCACATCCACCCCCCGTTGATCTGGAATTTCGTCCCGAAATTCCGTAGCTTCAGCCTCAGTAGTGGGTGTACTGTTTGCGAACAGTTGGGGATACTTTTGTTTCATCTTATCTTCGCGCTCCCAGGTGAACTCTGGGCCGCGACGTGAGTTCCAACGAACTCGAACAAGAGGTATTCTAGTGCTCTTGAGGACCTTAACATCCCGGTCCGTGATCTCGACTGGTTCCTCGACGAATCGTAACTGCTCGTCGATAGTGAGTTCCTTCAGAGGAACTACGTGAGTCTCATCTGACGGACACTTCTTCAGATTTGACACGTGGAAAACGTTGTGAACTGCACCGAGTTCCGCTGGTAAGTTCAGTCTGTAGGCCACCCTGCCTATTTTCTCAATGACTTCGAAGGGTCCAACGTATCGTGGGTTAAGTTTACCGCGTTTACCAAAACGAACCACACCCTTCCAGGGTGAAACTTTGAGTAGTACCCGCTCCCCAACCTGGAGCTCAAGTGGTTTCCTGCCCATGTCGGCGTAAACTTTCTGACGTTCGCGAGCTGCCGTCATGCGTTTTCGTATTTGAGCAATTTGTTCGGTCGTGTCTACCACATATTCTGGACCAGTGATCTGACTATCTCCCACCTCTGCCCAGCAAAGAGGTGACCGGCATTTACGTCCGTACAATGCCTCAAATGGAGCAGCTTTAATGCTGGTGTGGTAGCTGTTATTGTACGAGAATTCCACAAGTGGCAGATGCTTTTCCCAGCGGTTGCCAAAGTCGATTACACATGCACGAAGCATGTCTTCTAAGGTTTGAATAGTGCGCTCGGACTGCCCGTCCGTCTAAGGGTGGTACGCTGTGCTCATTTCTAATCGTGAGCCGAAGGATTTGTGCATTGCTTGCCACAGCTCTGAAGTAAAACGTGCATCTCGATCCGAGATAATGGAGGTGGGCACCCCGTGCCTCGAAACGACTTCCTTAAGGTATATTTCTGCAAGAGTGGAGAACTTATCCGTCTCCTTGATAGCCAAGAAGTGTGCAGATTTTGTGAGTCGATCCACGATTACCCAAATAGTATCATTCCCGCGCTGGGATCTAGGTAGGCCAGTGACAAAATCCATGGAAATTTGCTCCCATTTCCATTGAGGTATCTCTGGTTGTTGGAGTAGGCCTGATGGTTTCTGGTATTCCGACTTGACTCTCGCACAAGTTAAACACTTGCTGACGTAGGTCGCTATGTGGGCCTTCATGCTAGGCCACCAATACGTAGTTTTGATATCATGATACATCTTATCTGATCTAGGGTGTACTGAGTAGCGAGACTTGTGTGCTTCGTCCATCACAAGCTCTCGTAGGTTGCCATAGAGTGGGACCCAAACGCGTCCCGTTACGTAGTAAGCACCGTCTTCCTTCTGTTCTAAGCGTTGCCTTGATCCGCGTAGGGCTTCAGCCCTGACGTTTTCTGGTTTCAGTGCCTCTATCTGAGCAGCTCGTATCTGGGAGGGAAGACTAGAATGGATCGTGAGTTGTAAAGCTCGCACGCGCTTAGGCGCAGTGTCCTTCCGACTGAGGGCGTCAGCCACAACATTGGCCTTGCCCGGGTGATACCTGATTGAGCACTCGTAGTCATTTAGTAGCTCGACCCATCGTCGTTGTCGCATATTCAGTTCCTTCTGCTTGAAGATATGCTCGAGGCTCCTGTGGTCGGTGTAGATGGCGCACTTGGTACCGTACAAGTAATGCCGCCATAACTTAAGTGCAAAAACAACAGCTCCCAGCTCTAAGTCGTGCGTAGTGTAGTTCTTTTCATGAACCTTGAGTTGGCGTGAGGCGTAGGCTATAACTTTATCTCGTTGCATCAACACGCAACCAAGACCCTGAATTGATGCGTCGCAGTAAACCACAAAGTCGTCTGTGCCTTCCGGCAAGGAAAGGATAGGTGCGCTACAAAGTCTATCCTTTAGGTGCTGAAATGCCAACTCCTGTGCGTTTCCCCAGCGATAAACAACGCCCTTCTGCGTTAGTGAGGTGAGAGGCTGTGCAATCTTAGAAAAATCCTTTATGAATCTCCGGTAGTATCCCGCCAAACCCAAGAATTGGCGAATTTCCTTTGGTGTACGAGGTGCAGGCCAGTTCTTAATCGAGTCTATCTTGGATGGATCAACGTGAATCCCATCCTTGTTTACCACGTGGCCTAGGAAATGGACTTCTCGAAGCCAGAAGTCGCATTTCGAGAACTTTGCATAAAGCTGTTCTGTTCGAAGGAGTTCCAGAATAAGTCGCAGATGCTGCTCGTGTTCCTCCCGACTCTTGGAATAGATCAGGATGTCGTCGATGAAGACTATAACGAACTTGTCCAGGTAAGGCTTGCATACTCGGTTCATCAAGTCCATGAAAACCGCAGGTGCGTTTTTCATCCCAAAAGGCATGACCAAAAACTCATAGTGCCCGTATCGAGTTCTGAAAGCTGTTTTGGAGACGTCCTCTTCCCGGACTCTCAGTTGGTGATAACCCGATCTCAAATCGATCTTCGAATAGTAGCTCGACCCTTGCAGCTGGTCGAACAAGTCGTCGATCCGCGGTAGAGGATAACGATTCTTCACCGTCACCTTGTTGAGTTCCCGGTAGTCGATGCACATTCTGAAAGTACCGTCCTTCTTCTTTACAAATAATACTGGAGCTCCCCAGGGCGATGAGCTTGGACGAATAAAACCCTTATCCAGGAGCTCTTGTAGTTGCGTAGAGAGTTCTTTCAACTCTGATGGGGCTAAACGATAAGGTGCACGGGCTATGGGCGCAGCTCCAGGAGCTAGTTCGATCTGAAACTCGACTTGGCGATGAGGCGGAAGACCAGGTAATTCCTCAGGAAATACCTCTGGATAATCGCGTACAACTGGAAAATCTTCTATCTTCTTCTCTTTTTCTGAGGTGTCAGTAACGAGAGCCAAAATTGCAGTGTGGCCCTTTCGCAAGCACTTTTGGGCCTTAAGGAGAGAAATGACGTTCTCAACAGCACTCCTCTTGTCGCCATGAATCATGAGAGGTTCACCATCGGGACCTGGAATACGGACAACCTTCTCGTTGCAAAGAATCTCTGCTCGGTGTTGGGATAACCAATCCATCCCAATGACAACGTCGAAACTACCCAAGACAATAGGAATGAGGTCGATAGAGAAGGTCTGGTCAGCGAGAATAAGTTTACAACCCTTGACTACGTGTGTGGCTTCTAAACTCTTACCATTTGCTAGCTCTACGGTGTGCTTGTTGTTCAAAGGGGTTGGAATACGCTTAAGCATTCGACTAACTTCTAGTGACATGTAGCTAGTATCGGCACCCGAATCAAATAAAACTGAAACATAAAAGTCGTCGAGAAGGAACTTACCCGCCACAACATTGGGGTCATTCCTTGCTTCACCTTGGCCAATCACAAACACCCGCCCCCTGGCGCCATTGTTGTTGTTGTTCCCATTGTTACCATTCCCCTGATTGTTGTTATTGTTGTTGTTGTTGTTCTGGTTCCTGTTCAGTTGGGGACAATCTCTCTTGAAGTGGCCCTCAGCTCCACACTGAAAGCACCCTTTGTTATCACCTTGCTGCTGCTGCTGGCGCTGGTTCTGTTGAGCTTGCTGACGATTCTGATTGGCGGGGTATAAGCTCCTGCAATCCTTTGCAGCGTGACCAGGCTTGTTGCACCGATGACAGTTGCCCCTGGTGCATGGCCCGCTGTGGTGCAGGCTGCAGCGATTGCATTTGGGGTGATTTCCTTTGTACCCACCATGGCTTTGACCACCAGACGATTGCTGATTAGGGCTCTTGTAGTCATCAGTCTTCCTCTGCTGAGACTGGGACTGTACAGAAGTCGAACCCTTACTTGAAGTTCCATCCCATTTCCGTTTGTTGTCACTAGAGGCACCAGAAGTAGTTGCAGCACCTATGCGTTTTGGTAACTTGTTCTGCTCCACCGCCTGATCCGTGAGACGGTGAGCCAACTGAACAGTTTGCTGGTAGGTGGCGAGGTTCGCTGAAGTCACATGACTTTGGATTTCTGGCACTAAGCCCTGAAGAAATAGTTCGATGCGTTTGATGGGAGGATCCACCATAGTAGGGCACAGAATTGCCAGTTCGTTCGACCTTTTCACATAAGCTTCAATTTCGGACCCCGTCATCTTGAGGTTGAAGAACTCCACTTCCAGTTTGTGAATCTCATCACGACTGCAGTATTCTTCTTTGATCATCTCCTTAAAAGTTTCCCATGGGGTGGCGTTGGCAGCAACCAACCCCAGCATCTGAACCTGAGCGTTCCACCATGTGAGAGCTAAACCCTCGAGAGTACCAGTAGCATACTTCACCTTGCGCGCCTCAGGGCATTCGCACATTTCGAACACAGATTCTAGTTTCTCAAACCAGTGTAGGAGACCTACTGCTCCTTCAGTGCCGCTAAAAGTAGTTGGTCGGCAGTCCATGAAAGTCTTAAAAGTGCACACGGGTAGCCGAACATGCTGACCTATCGTAGGTGAAAGAAAGACAGAGTTTAACACAAAGGTTGGTTCACGAGAGTGGGATTCTAAAGATCCTAGAATGAGTTCGGACTGCAGGATATACCTCCTGCGTGTGCAGCTGCAAGTGCTGCGGCAACTCGTTCGTTGATCAGAGCCGTCAACTGGGCTTGTGTTAGGTTAACGCGTCCAGACATGATCTTCATATCAAGAAGAACGTGAGTGAGAGGGGTTCGCGAAAGTACGACGATAAAATAGAGCAAGCACGCACGTGTTTAAGCAACAGTAGTTATACTAACCAAGCATACCATAAGCAATGTACTATGTAACTAACAAGTAGGCAATATATACACAGATCATATCACCTAGAATGTCGAGCCTTGCATGTGGAGTGAAGCGTCGTTGTGGACCGTTGAGCACTGTACAGGTTATAGTCTGGTTTTAACAAAAACGTTTTTCCCTTTATTAAAACCAAGTTCTCTATAACCAATGGCTCTGATACCAATCTGTCACACCCCCAAAATCCACCTGCGGAGTACTACCGCTTGGAGGCGTGACTGACCAGGATCCAGCCACCAATCATATTGAACATGCGAGTTAAAAGATATAAAAGTTTAACCAATACAATTGGTGTATCAACAAAACATAGTTAAGTTGCAAGCGGAAGCATAAGTCTTAAAAACAAAGCATAAGTTTAATTGTTCCAAAGTTTAACATGGCACTCAGTCGTCCATGTCCCACAACGATCCTCCTCCATGCAAGCTCCAGCTAAGAATCTAAGGACCTGCAAAGCATGTAGTAACGAGTCAACAACAAGTTGAGTGAGTTCACGGTTGGGTGTTTGTTTTAAGTTGTTTCGAAAACAGTTTCCTTTATCTGGCATCCTGCCGTGGGGGTTACCCCATAGTAAAAATACGTGACTTGTTTATTCCCGGTTACTCTGGCAATCCAGCCGTGGGGGCTACCCCGTGTTAGTTATCTGGCATTTCGGCCGTGGGGGCTACCCCATGTATACACTAGACTCGTTACCATATCGACTGCTGACTGTAGTCATGTTTATGTGCCCTGAAACTGTCAATGTCTATCATCATTGACGTGCCCCAGATCCATTAGTTCACGCCCGTCCTCTGCGGCACGGTGTGAGGTTTGTCAGACCTAAATAGCGCTATCTAACTAATGACCCGCTCGCCATTGGCACGGCGATTAAGTCGATATAAAAATGAGGGACTTCGTGATAGAGTTTTGGTCTAGTACGAGTTATCTGTCCGTGAGGACGAGGAATTTACATTCCTGAACCTTTGCTGTCCTACCCAAGGAGGACGAGGAACCCACGTTCCTTAACCCCAATTCCCGACCCCTGGGAATCCCATGCTTTGTAGAGGGTGTGAACTCACCTTGGTTTGCTCGGTAGGTACACAGAAAAGTCAAACAAGCAATATTGTGGTCACCCGCATCCTAACATAGTTGTATCATACAAGTCAGGTTCGTATCCAAGTTGTGCACGTATGTTCTCCACGTATTGTACTCAAGTAATAATCATGGCATACATGTATAAACATGGCAGTTTGCAAATAATGCCTACGGGTTGAACAGTAGTATATAAATAAACAAAGCCCAAGGTCCGGCCCATCAACTAAGCCCGTAATACAGTAAGTCTGATTCGGTGTATGTGTACGTGGTCCCGAGTCGAGACTAGAGATCTCGAGTCGAGACTGTGCGGTTTCGAGTCATTCATGCATTAGTCGAGACAGGCGGTCTCGAGTCGCAACCGGACTCGCAATCATGGTCTCGGTTCATGCTGTTTTGGTCTCGAGTCGCAACCGGACTCGTAACTGAGATTTCGAGTTGTGCTGTTTTGGTCTCGAGTCGCAACCAGGCGTTTGCGACTCGCAACCTGGGTCGCAATCAGGGATCTCGAGTTGTCATGTGGCGGTTTCGAGTCGAGACAGGAGGTTTCGGTTGGACAACTGCTGATTTCCGACATGTACTATCCAATGAGGTTTTAATTTCATGCAACCATTTTGTACTATCCACTAAACATGTTTCCTTGTCTAATTACTAAACAAAACAGATCAAACAATCAAATTTCAAATATTCAAAGCATGTTCATATCATATTCATCATGTTCTTCATATGTTCACCAAATATTCATATAAACTTTAACCCAACAAGAATCATGATCAACAACCTATCAACACTAATATGCACCCTATGATATCACACAATGAATCACCCTAATAGTAAGCTTTCGGTTCTTAACACAAGAGTATGAAATCCGATTTATATGAACATTATCTAACATACATGTGCAAACCGATTTCATGAACATCAACAACCATGGTTTAAATCACATTTAGACGCAAGACATCATGAGTTCATTATGCGACATATCCGAAATTAAAACATGTTAGCCGATTATCACCACCATACACATCCGAGAATATGATAAGACCATAATCATACATTTTTCCACTTATTTAAACATGGAGACAAGTATTCAATCATCAAGCACAAATACTTAATACATGGTAAGGCACTAACCGATTGGGTTCTCTAAGTGTGAGGGTATGAAGAGTTGATGAGTGAACTTCCGAATGGTGATTCCGAGCTCGATCCGAGAGTCCTAGTGCCACCGGTTTGATCCAAGAAGAAGGAGAAGGAATGTGATGCTTGGTGTCTAGGGTTTTAGTGAGAGAATGGAGAGTGTGTGTGAGAGTGAGTGTGTTGTCCAAAATGGTAAACATGGATAGTCACTAAGGTTATATACCCGTCCCAAGTAGTGCACCCTAATGGGTCTTCGAATGGGCTAAGGGTGTATGTGTGTGGCCAACCGGCCCATATGTTGCATTGTTCACTCGAGACCGCATGGTCTCGAGTCGGGTCCTTGTTGTCTCGGTTCACATAAATATACACATACGTACAAGCACGACACATAAACATAACACGTAGCCACATAGGATGTTCACTTATATTATTAAACCAACACGTTAACTAGTCGCATAACATTGCAAGTAGGTTGTACTAGGATACACGAAAGGTTCTAAATTTCGAGTGGTCACATCATCCCCAAGTTGAAAGAAATTTCGTCCCGAAATTTGGTAGGCACTCACTGAGGAAGCTAGTTAAGTTGTATGGTTTTCCCGGTTTTCCTGGGGTGTCACATCCACCCCCCGTTGATCTGGAATTTCGTCCCGAAATTCCGTAGCTTCAGCCTCAGTAGTGGGTGTACTGTTTGCGAACAGTTGGGGATACTTTTGTTTCATCTTATCTTCGCGCTCCCAGGTGAACTCTGGGTCGCGACGTGAGTTCCAACGAACTCGAACAAGAGGTATTCTAGTGCTCTTGAGGACCTTAACATCCCGGTCCGTGATCTCGACTGGTTCCTCGACGAATCGTAACTGCTCGTCGATAGTGAGTTCCTTCAGAGGAACTACGTGAGTCTCATCTGACGGACACTTCTTCAGATTTGACACGTGGAAAACGTTGTGAACTGCACCGAGTTCCGCTGGTAAGTTCAGTCTGTAGGCCACCCTGCCTATTTTCTCAATGACTTCGAAGGGTCCAACGTATCGTGGGTTAAGTTTACCGCGTTTACCAAAACGAACCACACCCTTCCAGGGTGAAACTTTGAGTAGTACCCGCTCCCCAACCTGGAGCTCAAGTGGTTTCCTGCCCATGTCGGCGTAAACTTTCTGACGTTCGCGAGCTGCCGTCATGCGTTTTCGTATTTGAGCAATTTGTTCGGTCGTGTCTACCACATATTCTGGACCAGTGATCTGACTATCTCCCACCTCTGCCCAGCAAAGAGGTGACCGGCATTTACGTCCGTACAATGCCTCAAATGGAGCAGCTTTAATGCTGGTGTGGTAGCTGTTATTGTACGAGAATTCCACAAGTGGCAGATGCTTTTCCCAGCGGTTGCCAAAGTCGATTACACATGCACGAAGCATGTCTTCTAAGGTTTGAATAGTGCGCTCGGACTGCCCGTCCGTCTAAGGGTGGTACGCTGTGCTCATTTCTAATCGTGAGCCGAAGGATTTGTGCATTGCTTGCCACAGCTCTGAAGTAAAACGTGCATCTCGATCCGAGATAATGGAGGTGGGCACCCCGTGCCTCGAAACGACTTCCTTAAGGTATATTTCTGCAAGAGTGGAGAACTTATCCGTCTCCTTGATAGCCAAGAAGTGTGCAGATTTTGTGAGTCGATCCACGATTACCCAAATAGTATCATTCCCGCGCTGGGATCTAGGTAGGCCAGTGACAAAATCCATGGAAATTTGCTCCCATTTCCATTGAGGTATCTCTGGTTGTTGGAGTAGGCCTGATGGTTTCTGGTATTCCGACTTGACTCTCGCACAAGTCAAACACTTGCTGACGTAGGTCGCTATGTGGGCCTTCATGCTAGGCCACCAATACGTAGTTTTGATATCATGATACATCTTATCTGATCTAGGGTGTACTGAGTAGCGAGACTTGTGTGCTTCGTCCATCACAAGCTCTCGTAGGTTGCCATAGAGTGGGACCCAAACGCGTCCCGTTACGTAGTAAGCACCGTCTTCCTTCTGTTCTAAGCGTTGCCTTGATCCGCGTAGGGCTTCAGCCCTGACGTTTTCTGGTTTCAGTGCCTCTATCTGAGCAGCTCGTATCTGGGAGGGAAGACTAGAATGGATCGTGAGTTGTAAAGCTCGCACGCGCTTAGGCGCAGTGTCCTTCCGACTGAGGGCGTCAGCCACAACATTGGCCTTGCCCGGGTGATACCTGATTGAGCACTCGTAGTCATTTAGTAGCTCGACCCATCGTCGTTGTCGCATATTCAGTTCCTTCTGCTTGAAGATATGCTCGAGGCTCCTGTGGTCGGTGTAGATGGCGCACTTGGTACCGTACAAGTAATGCCGCCATAACTTAAGTGCAAAAACAACAGCTCCCAGCTCTAAGTCGTGCGTAGTGTAAACGAGGAATTTTAAATGAAGTTTTTTGTAAGCTGTAGTCAGAAGTGACGAATCTGATTCCAGCTAAGTAAATGAATTTTTATGAATTTTTGGTAAAGAGTTAGATTTTGAAATTTTAACACAAGGCCGAACCCTCCGAGAGGTATGTCACATAAAAAATCATAATTTTTGAAGACATGTAAATAGGTTAAACAGATCACCAAAAATAGCCTATTTTTCGGTGATATGAACTTGCCTAATTGATGTTAATCTTGGCTAAATGACAAGTTACAAACTAGTTGTTAAATATATGGCATGCTTTGATTGATAAGTTTGTAAAAAAAGGGTCCATAGGGTGATGGCCATTGTATAAAATGACCAATCTAACCATCATATGGATGTTATCATATAGTTTGACTCTAAACAAGCTAGGTGGGGGCTTGGAGAGGAACGGGTCAAACGGATCATGGATGCGAAGAATGTTTGCGCGGACGTGAGGTAAGTAAAAGCTTACACCCTTTTTATAAGACATGCATTTATTCATAGATTGTAAATATGACAAAAGCTATATCCGAAATACGTTTCTGATACGAAATAATACGGATCAGAACATATAAAATGATGAAAATCCTTGGTTAATGGAAAAGGGATCTAATGATAAAATCCGAAATGGGTCGGATGGGCGAATTGGTAGTTAAAAACCATGTTTTGTTATGTATGTAAACGTTTAGTCATATAGGCCAAACGAGTCAATGGTAATGATAACACCATTTGGCAATATCGACTAACATTTGGTTGTCAAGTTATATGTTCACATGATTGAACAGAATTTGAATAATTGCGTCGCCTTGGAGTAGTGACTAATGAAAACAAGGTATAAAAATGAAACGGGTCTATATGTTGACCGGGCCAGGTACGCATAAATAAGATATTAGTTATAAGCGCGATTTTGGGTCAAATGGATAGTGAAAATCCTTCGCCGTAAAGTGGGGGGATTAAAATTGACCAAAAGGTCTTTAATGGGTAAGTCGGGAAAACGACCCATAGAGGTTGTTTAGAAACTCGTATCATGACTATGCAACCCTTAGATAAGTATAAGAGTTGTAGGCATAAATTTCGTGGGTTGAATGTCTAAGAATTGGTCATTCGCGTAAAATGGCTAACCGAAGGGTAATATTCGAGTTAATTAGTATCTTATGTTAAATCCACCACAAATATAGTTGTGGTGGAAGATAAGTAGTTGATTAATAAGGGAATGCGAAGTGCGAAAAGGGAAAAACGGGTTTGATGCTTAAGTGCTTAAAAGACCTTTAAACGGGTCAAAATAAATTAAGTAGTTAAATGTGGATTAAGTGACTCGAAAGATACATATAAATCGGCGAATGTAAATGTGTAAGTGAACCCGTAATAGGTTTGAAAACGCTTTTGCTTGATAAGCCCGGGATGGGTAGGAAATCCTAGAAATGACTCTTAATAGCATTCTTGTAATGTAACTTAAATGAGTCGAATAATAGGAAAAAGGGATTTATAGACTAGTTGCCTATAAACCGGCTTTTAATAGGAACTATGATGGTAAACAGGTCCGTATTTTGATTACGGACATGTAGGAAAAAGAATCATGCAAAACGGAGGTCTAGATTAAAAGTTATGCTAGTTTGAAGTTGATAATTTGGTTAAAAACATAGCTGGGAATCTGCAGCATTAAACAGCAAACCTGCTGGAAAAATAAGGCCGTCGCGCTACGCGACGGCGGAACAACAAAATGGTCGCGCGATGCAACGCGGGGCGCGACCGACTTATATGTCTGAAACTTTGTTTTGTTTCCATTATTGAGCCGTAGAACTTGATTATACGTGCTTAAACGTTGTCAAAACTAACAGTTTATGTGGTTTTGGCACTAGGTTAATGCTCTCAAGATTTCCGGATGAAGACCAAGCGACTTTCAAGAACCGAACACACCGAACAAGCTTCCGCATTGATTTATTTTGTTTTAAATAATTATGTAAACATTAAAAATTGCATTTAATTGTTTAGACTAGTTAGAATGTTAACTTAAACTCTTTGATCAGGTGTGGTTGTTATCCAAACAAAGTTTTTGTAAGCTCACATTTTTAATATAAAATGTGTGCAATATTATTATAAATGCTTTAAAACATGACGGGCGTTAGACAGGGGACAAGGTTATTGCTTATGCATCTCGTCAACTCAAGGTGCATGAGAAAAACTATACTACTCACGATCTGGAGCTTGGTGCAGTTGTGTTTGCATTAAAGATATGGCGACACTACTTGTATGGTACTAAGTGTGTGGTGTTCACTGACCATAGAATTCTTCAACATATTTTCAACCAAAAAGAGCTGAACATGCGACAGAGACGTTGGGTGGAGTTGCTTAACGACTACGACTGCGAAATTCGCTACCATCCTGGCAAGGCGAATGTAGTGGCCGATGCTCTTAGTCGTAAAACTCATGTGAATGTTATTCGTATCTCTAATGACCTCCATGCATGTATTCGTGACGCCCAGTATTCATTAGCAAATGAAGGAAGTCTAGAAGAAGAAATCCACGGCGCGAGAATTAATCAGCTTGAAACTAAACCCAACGGACTGCAGTATTACCTCAATAGCATCTGGGTACCGGATCGTGATAATCTCCACGAGCTCATTATGAAAGAGGCCCACAAATCCCATTACTCCATTCATCCCATCGCTGATAAGATGTACCATGATCTACGTACAACATATTGGTGGCCTGATATGAAAAGGGACAATGCTGTGTATGTTTCTAAATGCCTTACTTGTACGAAAGTAAAGGCTGAACATCAACGCCCTTCAGGACTCTTAGAACAACCCAAAATCCCAGTATGGAAGTGGGATAGTATCGCTATGGACTTTATCACTAAGTTACCTCGAACACCTTCTGGTCACGATAGTATATGGGTGATAGTTGATCATTTGACCAAATCCGCCCATTTTCTTCCTATTCGTGAAGATTACAGGGTGGAGAAACTTGCTCGAATCTATACTGATGAGATTATATGCCATCATGGCATACCTCTTGACATAATATCGGATCACGATGGTCGTTTTACTTCACGTCTTTGGCAAACCTTCCAATCTGCTATGGGTACTCACTTGAATCTTAGCACGGCCTTTCATCCTCAAACGGATGGACAGACAGAGCATACTATTCAGACCCTAGAGGATATGCTCCGTTCTTGTGTCATCGACTTTGGTGGTAACTGGGATGTACATTTACCATTGATTGAGTCCTCGTACAACAACAACTATCATTCCAGTATTCAGATGGCTCCTTTCGAAGCTCTGTATGGCCGCAAGTGCCGATCTCCTCTCAGCTGGCATGAGATTGGTGACAAGCAGTTTACTGGCCCTGAAATAATTCAAGAGACAACGGATAAGGTTCTTCAGATCCGTGATAACTTGATCAAGGCTAGGAGCAGACAAAAGAGTTATGCTGATAGTAGGCGTAAGCCTCTGGAATTTGATATTGGTGACCGAGTTCTTCTCAAGGTATCTCCCTGGAAGGGAGCAGTTCGTTTTGGAAAGAAGGGAAAGCTCGCCCCTCGCTATGTGGGTCCTTTCAAGATACCCGAAAGGATTGGCAAGGTGGCATACAGACTCGACTTACCACAAGAGCTAAACAACGTACACCCAGTATTTCACGTATCTAACCTACGTAAATGGCTAGCCGACGAGGAACTTCAGGTTCCCCTTGAGGACTTGCAAATAAATGAAGCTGTGCAATTTATGGAGAAACGGGTCGAAATCATGGATCAAACTGCCAAGCATCTGATGCGCAACTAAATTCCCATTGTTAAGGTTCGATGGGAAGGAAAGCGTGGTGCCAAATTCACTTGGGAATTTCAATGATGATCCAAGATTAGCCAATGCATCAGCTTCTGCATTCTCTTCCTGTGTACCTGTGTCAAACTAAAAGAAGCAAAAGAGTCTGCCAATTTCTTGAATTTGATTAGTCTTTCACCTTTAACAGCATAGGATCCATTAAAGTGATTAGTAATTAACAATGAATCTACATGTACCTCAAGATACCTGATCCTCATGTGCTTGGCAATTTGCAAACCAGCTATCAAGGCTTCATATTCAGCCTCATTATTAGTAGTTTGAAACTCACAAGCTATTGAGTGGGGTATTATGCCCCCCTGTGGCGATTTTAGTAGTATTCCTAGTCCAGTTCCCTTGATGTTAGAGGCTCCATCTGTGAAGAGTATCCAAGGATCCTTGATTTCTTCAAGCTGTTGGACTTCTAACTCAGCTTCCCTTTGTAAATCACTACTGAAATCTGCCACAAAGTCAGCTAAGGCTTGGGATTTAATGGCAGTTCTTGGCTCATATCTTATATCATAAGCACTAAGCTTCACTTCTCATTTAGCCATCCTTCCTGATATCTCAGGTTTCCTGAGAACATTCTTAATTGGAAAATTAGTTCTAACAATAATAGCATGTGTTTCAAAATAATGACGCAATTTAGTTGATGCCATAATCAAAGCAAGGATAAGTTTTTCTAGATGTGAGTACCTGGATTCAGCATCAAGCAAACTTTTACTTACATAATATACAAGATGTTGTGTACCTTCGTGATCCTTAACAAGGACTGCACTTACTGCCTTAGAAGAGACTCCCAAATATAAGGATAATATTGTAACGCCCCAAAACCCGAATGTTTATATTTGTCGTATGTTCTCATAGGACATATCATGAAGTAAATAACTAGGCTATTTAATCTAGTTAAATAGTATGGTCAAAAGTATTAAATGACCAAAGTTGTGTCAATTATGTTTTAGTGGCAAACACGAGGGACTAAAGTGGGATAATATGAAAGTTGAATTATCAACTTAAAAGAAAAGAATAACACACACAAACACACATTCATGTGTGTTCGTGAAGCTTCAAGAGCTCCATGGGAGCCAAACCCTAAACTCAACCAAATCATCAAATTGAAGGGTGAATCGAAGCTCAAATTCACAACCGAACATGAATTAATGATCACCATTACTAGGGGATCATAAGGTATGTCTTAAATCTAAGATTGGTGATCTTGTATGAAGTGGGTTATGTTTTAATCCGTGAATCGGGATGAAATTGAGTATGAATATGTGTTAGAATCATCATATAGAACATAGATTATGCATGGTTAGGGTTAATTTGATGTTTAGAGGTGAAACCCATTAGTTATGGTGAGAATGATGATTTGAATCATCATCCATGTTTAATTCTTATAGAAAGATTGATGTATTGTGTGGGTATGATGAATTCTTGTTAGATGAATTGGGAGAAATGTGATGATAATGTGTTTGATGTTTATTTGGGAATGATACATGTTGATTAGTAGAAGGATTTGATGAATATTGTATGAACTTAGAAGATTATGCATGAATTAGTTGTACATTGTGCTCAGGAAGTTGTATGCACACCAAGTGTAGGAAGAAATGTATATAGAGTCGTCCGTATAGCCTATTATGACGATACGGATACATGAGGATAAGCCGAGAGTTCGTATGATGAACAGTTGACTTTTGAAGGTTAACTACGCATAAGAAGCATGATTTGATTTGTTGTCGTAAAGGTAGGATTATAGGAAGTCGTATGGTACATGTTATATCAATACGCGTTATTTGTGATGACATGATGAATTACATGAGTTTGAAAGGATATGAATTTGATTATATGTCTTATGCTTGTTAGTTGTGACTAAAGAAAGTCAAAGGTGAAATATGCGATTGATATGATCGTTAACATGTACAATTGTGTATGTTAACGAGAATGTGATTTGGTGACATGAAAGTATAGGAATCATGTCGAGATGGACTCAAGCATGAAAGGCTAACGGGTCAAGAGGAGACAAGGAAACGGATACGAACACAGATGCATAGGGTAAGTGATTTATGTAATCACTTCTTAGTTGTTTATGTAAAGTTATGTGCAACTTAATTAAGTATGATAATTGAGGTCAAGTAGGAATGAGTTGTATGAAATCGATGAATTTCGCTAAGTAAATCAAATGGGTCAAGATGAGGTTTTATTGCATACCGGAAAGGTTGCATAAGTAACGACTTCGGTATGATAACCGGGTAATGGATAAAATTGTATGTAAGCATGCTAACCGAGAAACGGTGACGCGGGTTAATGGGCAAAAGGTTTGGTAGTAAATTATGAGTAAATGAATAAACAATTTCATAGATGGAAATTGTACTATTTAATGTTCAATTACGTAATAACGAATGAATTTAACGAATACCGGGTATCGGGTGCGTAAACCCCAAGTACGACACTCCGGATAGTGTAAAAGTATTATGGTCATAATGTTCATGTAAGTTTTGGGTTAAAAGGAATGAGTTATTTGATAAAAACATGAACGAGTCGAATAAATCGTAAATGAATAATAAGTCGATAGCGCGTAAGTTAAGAATTTCCTTAATCCGGATATGGGATTTCAATTTCACATGATAGAATGTCAAATTACGAGCATGTAGGAAGAATCGGGAGGTTAAACGGGTAAACGGTTCAAAAGTTATGCGCGTTTTAGTGCGTACAGACGACGAAACAAACCTACAGAAAAAGGCAATATCTAGAGGGTGTCGCCGACGGCCTTAGGGGCGTCGCCGACGGGGTCTACAAACTCAGTTTTCTCTTACGCGCTATTTACCTGTCTACGCGGTGTTTTAGCGACGCGACAAACTATGGGCCGTCGCTGACGCCCCCAAGGGCCGTCGCCGACGCCCTCCCCATGTCCAAAAAGCTGAAAATTGTTATATAAGTTGATTTATGGGTTGTGGCCTTCGGTAGGTTAACCGTGGACTACGGTGGGCCTCCCAAACATGATTTTGATCGTTCCTTTGATGATTATGGGTTATAAATCTAAGTCTAAGACCCACGTAATTAATGCATGGTTATGTAAGAGGTATGCGAGAACTTGTACATGTATATATGGTTAGGTACATCTGTAGATGTGTATATATATGTATGTATGTATGAAGGTGCGTCTGAGTGTATGTATGTACGTGAAGATATAGGAAGGTATGTATGTATGTAGATGTCTATGTATGTATGCATAAAGGTATGTATGAGTGTATGCAAGTACGTGAAGATGTAGGAAGGTATGTACGTATGTAAATGTGTATGTATGTGTGCATGAAGGGATGTAGGAAGGTATGTACGTATGTAGATGTGTATGTATGTATGTAAGAATGTATGTATGCATGATTTAGATACGTTGAGTATTAACGTTATTAATGGTGCGCCTTGAGAATGAAACGCAATGCAGGTACATGATTGAAGCCTCACCGGGGAATAGATACACAGATGAAATGCTTAAAGTTAGAAAGATAACGGAATGGGAAGTTTACATAATTGAATCTTGTTTATACATAATGTGAACTAATGTTATGAATGTATGTGGTGAGTGCAGGTTATACGAATCACGGATTATCATCACGAGGATTAGCGATCAAAGACCGAGTCACAAGATAGATTGTACGGGAATGCTGGAGTATGTAGTTTGGTAAATACAAGTGATGCTTTTATTTTGTAAAAGAGTTAATTCAAAATGAACTTTCAAGTATGTAAAGAGACTTATAATGAAAAGAAATTTTATGGTACGAATTTCCGCTGCAACTTTTGTCAAATACGTGTTAGGGTCTTACAAATATATCCCCTTTTTCTGGTTTCATCAAGGCTGGAGCTGAGGATAGGTAATCGTTAAGGGCTTTGAGATCATTCTCATGCTTTTCAGTCCACTCAAATTTCTTGTTCTTTCTCAGGATGCCATAGAATTCCTTGCATTTCTCTGATGACTTTGAGATGAACCTGTTCAAGGCTGCGATCCTCCCTGTCCATCTTTGCACATCCTTGGCATTGGCAGGAGATTTAATATTCACAATCGCCTTGATTTGCTCTGGACTTGCCTCTATGCCTCTTTTAGTCACCATGTAACCTAGGAATTTGCCTGCTTTGACACCAAAATGACACTTGGAAGGATTTAATTTCATATTGAATTTATCAAGGATATCAAATGCTTCCTCCAAATCTCTTAGGTGATCCTCAGCTCTCTTGGACTTAACCACCATGTCATCTATATAGACTTCCATAGTGTGTCCAATTTGTTCTTTAAACATCATATTGACTAGACTTTGGTATGTAGCACCTGCATTTCTTAATCCAAATGGCATAGCAATATAACAATAGATACCTGTTGGGATCATAAAGGTTGTATCCTCCTGATCAGATGGTTCCATCTGAATTTGTTGAAATCCAGATGAAGCATCCATGAAAGTCAACAACTCATGACCCGCAGTTGCATCCACCATGGAGTCAATGTGGGGTAATGGGAAAGGATCCTTGGGACATGCCTTGTTTAAATCAGTGAAATCGACACATACCCTCCACTTTCCGTTTTTCTTTTGAACAACAACCACATTGGCTAACCACCTTGGATACTTAACCTCTCTAATCATACCTGCTCTGAGTAGCTTGTCTACCTCCTCCTGGATAATGGCATTCCTCTCAGGTGCAAACTTTCTCCTTTTTTTTATGTATGGGTTTGAATGACCTGTCAATACCAAGCTTATTAGTAATAATATCTTTAGAGATACCTGTCATGTCTTCGTGCTTCCAGGCAAAGGTAGTTTTTCTCTTCTTTAGGAAGGATACTAGATCCTCTTCAATATTGTCGGGGATCCCGGATCCTATAAAAACTTTAGATTCAGGATCCTGAGGATCCATCAGGATATCCTTGACATCTTGTTCTCTTGCCTCCAGGACATCTCTTGGAGGATGCTTTAATTGCTATTGCTCCATGGGTCTTGAGGCCGGTTTCATCAATGAAGTGTATCAATTCTTGGCTTCTTGTTGGTCACTCTCAATCTTTACCACACCCCACAGACTGGGAAGCTTTACACATTGGTGATATGTGGATGGAACCGCTTTCATGTCATGTATCCATGGCCTGCCAAGGATAACATTGCAACAGGATAAGCAATCTATAACACAAAATTTATGAAAAGAATTAAGTCCCTCTATGTAAATGGGAAGCTTAATGTCCCCCAATGTGTTTTTAGTTTCTCCACTGAATCCCACGAGAACTGATGATCTTGGGATGATTTCTGATTCAGGGATATTCATCTTTTTTAGGACATCAAGTTGAATGATGTTCACTGAGCTTCCTCCATCTATCAAGATCCTGTGAACAAAATGATTAGATATAAACAAAGTAATAACAAGACCATCATGATGAGGATCCTGAACATCCACACGATCATCCTCATCAAAAGTTATAACTTTCTCCTGTGTAATAGTAGAGGTTCGGATGGGTCTATCCCCATTATCCATCTTGGTCTCTTTGGCATGCCTGTTGGCTGCTAAAAAGGAAGTGCCACATATGTCTGATCCACCGGATATGAAATTGATAATTTGTGCATCAGCAGGAGGAGCAGGAGCTCTTTCTGGAACTTTTTTAGGATCCTGGATCCTTGACTTTTTTCTTCCCAACAGCTCCTTCAAATGTCCTTTACTTAACAAGTAACCAATCTCTTTTCTAAGTGCAATACATTCTTCAGTGAGATGACCGAAATCTTCATGATATGCACACCATTTGGATTTGTCTTTTGTTGCAGCTGGTTTATCACTCTTTCTGGGCCATCTTGCTTTTTCACCTAGATTCTGCATTCCAAGGATTAGTTCATTGTTATCAACAGAAAAACAATATTCAGAAATGGGTGGATAATCCTCATCATCCTCTTCTTGCTCCAATGCATGCACGTTTTGGTTATCAGACTTGTTGTAAGATTTAGACTTGTTGTTCCTGAAGTAGGATCCTTGCTTTTCCTGCTTTGAGGATCCTGCCAGTCTTTCTTGGATCCTTTTATCATCCTCTAATCGGATGAATCTAAGGGCCCTGGTTCTCACTTCATCAAGATTCTTGCAAGGGGTCATGACAATATCATCATAGAACAATGAATCCCTAAGTAAACCCATTTTGAAGGCTTCTACAGTCGTAGCAATATCCAAATTAGGAATATCTAAGGATTCTTTACTAAATTTAGTGATATAATCTCTAAGTGATTCATTTTGACCTTGTGTTACCCTATATAGATCACTAGTTAAACGTTCAAATTTTCTACTGCATGAGAATTGGCTATTAAACAAGTTAACTAGATTAGCAAATGAAGTAATAGAGTAAGGGGGAAGACTTAGCAGCCATTTGAGAGTTGATCCTGTCAGTGTGGATCCAAAACCCTTGCATAGACATGCTTCTTTTAACCTCTCCGGGATGGGATTGATCTCCATCCTTTCTCTGTATTGAGCTACATGTTCTTCTGGATCCGTTGAGCCATCATATAGCTTCATGGTTGGTATTTGAAACCTCTTTGGAATTTCTGCATCACAAATAGGTGGTGCAAAACAAGATATCTTATGGCTTCCATCTGCAATTTCAGGAATGGGCTTAACCACTCCAGGAACGATGGATATCATATCCTTCAGTTTCTGTAATTCCCTAGCCATAGCTTGGTTGATAACTGTATCCTGCACAAATCTATGGTTAGTATTATAAGAATTATTCAAAGTGTTACCTCCTGAAGGATTCAAGTTTGGAACTCCAGATGTGAATCCATATTGGCGGGATTCTGGTATAATTGAGGGACCAGATGAAGCAATAGTCTGCATAGGGATGAAGTCTCCTAGATGAACATCTGAACTTCCGGGTTGTACACTCCTTAAGAATCCTTGATCCTGAAAGATATTGGATCCTTGGTGTGCTGTGACTGGGGATCTGGGAGGATAATCCATGGGTCCGTAAACCTGAGATGAGGATCCCTGAACCTGAAAAGAAGATCCTTGAACCTGAGAGGATCCCTGAACCTGAGAAGAGGATCCCTGAACCTGAGAAGAGGATCCCTGACCCTGGAATGAGGATCCTTGAACTGTCTATGCTCCCACATATCCTCCAGAACTGAAGAAGGATCCTTGATGCTGAGAGGATCCTTGAGGCTGAGAGGATCCAGAAGGCTGAAAGTAGGATCCTTGAGCCTGAGTCATTGCCAACGATCCATAGCGTATACTCGACAATCCACCTTGGTACTGAGAGCCTGATGTTGTGGAGTGCTGGGCTGTTATGGCTGGTGAATCAAAATTCAGTGATCTGGGCACCAATGGAGAGTGATCCTCCGTTGATCTCTTCAATTTCTTGATTTCATCAATTTCTCGAAGGATCCTATCATTAGTTTTGTCCTGCTGCTGTATGTAATCGCTCATCTGCAAAATCAAAGAATAAAGATCGTTGTTAGTAGGGCCAGAAGTAACAGCAGAAGTTGGTGGTTTTGAGAAAACGGGGCTTTGTTTCTTCACAGCATTCTCAGCATTCTTCTGAGATCCAAAAGGTGCTGGAGGCAAAGTTGGAATACCCTGTGAAGAAGTGACCGCCGGTATGGAGCTTGAAGTGTTCTTCATTTGAGAAGCCATGTGGTTGAAGGTGATGAACCGAAATGATCGAAATGAACAAAATTTCTCAGAAATGAAGCACCAATTGCCCCACGGTGGGCGCCAAACTGTTTTGGTCAAAAATCAGACAAGGATAATGCAACCAAATCTTATTTTGTGAGGTGTGATGCTTGAATGGATGAACAAATGTATGAACACTTTGTAAATGAAATGGGCAATGGACACAAGGATTTATACGAGGAAAAAGCCCTTGATCAATGTATCTCCGGCACAAAAAACCTCGGGTGATGGAAACTACCGATCACCAACTATATTAAACAAGTAAAAGTTACAAATCGGGATGATAACAAGCTTGTTACATGGATCACTAATGTGCAAAATGTATGAAATCGCCAATAAGTTGCAGAGAGTTCTCGAGAGTGTGTGTGTTGCTAATTGTTCTAACTACCAAGCTTGTTATCCCCTTATAAAAATGGAAATGATCTAAATAACTAACAATCCGCAAATTATGCTAGCTTCCCACGACTTCCATAACGGTCATACAAGCTAGGCACGTGCAGAATAATGGAGCATATTCCCCAAAAATCTCGGCAAGACCAAGTCCCATTCGAATACTCCTGCAAAACAAGTTCAAATATAGTGGAAACAACCGTTAGTGTAAGGATAATAATGAGGATCCTGGATCCTTAAACCTGCAACGTCTTCTGAGGATCCTTAATTCAAACAGAACTGAGGATCCGTGATCCTGGCTGCACTTGAGGATCCGTGATCCATATATTAGAAAATCCATCCCTAACATACACTAGTACATCCTCAAGCAAACGGATAAGCAGAATCCTCAAACAAGATAATTGTCAACAATTTGAAGAAAAGACTAGGAGCTAAGAAAGGAAGATGGGCAGAAGAATTACCCTTTGTTTTATGGGCTGATAGAACGACGGTGAAAAATGCAACTGGGCAAACCCCATTTTCCTTAGTATTTGGAGCAGAAGCAGTAATCCCTACGGAGATGGTAATACCTACAGCAAGATCCAACTTCCGGGATCCTGAGCAGAATCCTGAAGCCCTATGCCAAGAATTGGATACTATTGATGAGACAAGAGATGCGGCAAAGTTAAGGATGGTAGCATAGCAACAGAGGATATCCATAGCATATAACAAGAATATAAGGACTAGAAGGTTTCAGGTTAGAGATTGGGTATTAAGGAAGGCTTTTCAGAACACTACCAATCCTGCTGATGGAAAATTAGCTCCAAAATGGGAAGGACCCTATGAGATTAAATCGGAATCTGGAAAAGGAGCATAACGGCTTAAGAATATGGAGGGGGATATGTTACCAAGATCCTGGAATGTTATACACCTAAAGCTCTATTTCAAGTGAGTTTAGAATTTAATTTCTAACTCAGGATGGTATGAATTCTATCTCTTTTAATGTATTTGATATTATTTATTCTTTTGAACCCAATACTGACTTAAGCACCGTAGGGGTGTTAGCCAGGCTAACACCCACCTTAGTTTACAGATGTTTTGCAGTATATGCTTCGGGATATAGCTCCAGGATATACCCTCAGGATAATTCAAAAGATTAGAGGATTGGCCCCCTCTCTCACGTTTAAGGGATCCTGATCCCTTCACAGGTTTAAAGGTATTCACCTTTCTCTCGAATTGGGTTTAAGCACCCCGCCTGGAGCGCAAGTTATCCAGGAATAGTTCAAGATAGCGGGACCAGTTCATGTAAAAGTGGCTGACAATTTCGTTATCATTGGCTATATCATGGATCCTTAAGGTATATGAGGATTGATCACCCTCTCCCACGAAAGGGTATTTTCATACTCTCTAAGGTTTAAAGGTCTTCACCTTTCTAAGTCTTGGAGTTTATACACTCACGCCTATAGCGCATGAAAACTTGGGATTTTCCCCAGAATACCTATGGGTTTATCTCGAGAACACTAAGGATTTATCTCCAGGATATTTTAGGGTTTATCCCCTGTAATACAAAAATTATACAAACGGTTGCAATTGATATCCAGAAAATTTTTAAGTGTTCAAAGACATAATGCACAGGGGACATTCCTACTGAGGCAATTGTGCAAAGCTCAAAGGATCAAGCTTGCACCTAGTACACTAAGTGTCCCAGACTGGGGACATCTTCGTTGGAAAGATTGCAAAAGGATTGAAGTTTGAGAACAGGGTTGCACTCTACCTCTGGTATGATCTTTCCTTTAAAAAACCTTATCTAAATCGTTTAAATTTTTGAAACTATGTTTGAAAAAAGCTTGATTATAACATTTATGAATATCCTGATTAGGATATGTTCTCAAAATATATTTTCAGAATATGCTTCAGGATATTTGGTCGGAATGTTTGGGACATGGTACTTGGATTAAAAATTGAAACGATACTTGAGTCAAACATCTATTATCAAAACAAGCTTTGTAAAATAAAAGTGAATTATCCTTTTTCTTTGAAAACTTTATCTAAATTGTTTGAGTTGTAAAAACCCTATTTGACAAAAGTCTTAGTAGGATATTTGCGAGTATCCTGATCAAGATATTTTCATGATATTTGGATAAGACACTTGAAATAATGCACTAAGTTTGGAACATTGAAATTGTATTCAAACTAAGCAATGCATAATAAGAATTGAAAAAGGACAATGATAGATAAGGTCAAAAGAAGGTTATATTATTAACGTAGCAAAAGTTGTGCTTTTGGTTTCATCTCAAACCGAGATCCATCCACCAAAAGCACAATTAGTTCCTAACTATATTTACTTAACAATTGAAGGTTTCATCTCAAACCGAGACCCATCCGCTTCTAACTATTATATCATTCAAAACAAACCATACTAATTGATGACCAAGGGCTTCATCCTGAAACTCAGGACCCATCCACCTTTGGCCATTGTTTTGGTCAAAAATCAGGCTAAGATAATGTAACCAAATCTTTGTTGTGAGGAATGATGCTTGAATCAATGAACAATGTTAAGGATAACTCAGAAATGTAACGAACAAATGACACAAGGATTTATACGAGGAAAAAGCCCTTGATCAAGAGTTAATCTCCGGCATAAAAAACCTCGGGTGATGGAAACTACCGATCACCAACTAAGATTAAACAAAAGAAATTTACAACTCGGGATGATAACAAGCTTGTTACAAGGATCACTAATGTGCAATGTGCAATAAAGTGTATGAAATCGCCAAGTAGTGTTCGATAGCTGATAGAGAGCTGTTACGAGTGTGTGTGAATGCCAAAATTAGCTAAGTGTTCTACTCAACCTTGTTATCCCCATTTTAAATTAGAAATAACTAAGTTAACAAACTATCCGAGAATTATGCAAGCTCCCCACGATCTCCACAACATCCACAAGAGCCAAGCACGTGCGGAATATTTAGGGAATATGCTCCAGGAATTTCGGTGAGACCTGCTGAGGATCCTGAATCATGATCCTGCAACACCTGCTGAGGATCCTTAATTCAAACAGAATTGAGGATCCATGATCCTGGCAGCACTTGAGGATCCGTGATCCTTAGGATTGGAAAATCCTCCCCTAACAATTGCCCCCAAAATATAAGGAGTAAAGTGTAAATTATCGAGTTATATTTTCTTGATCTTACCCGCAACAAACTAACGGATATATAGCCGTTACAATCTGACTATCCGTTGCAATCATACGTCATTGAAGCGACGTCCCTGCGGGATCATCATTATAAATTCAAGTTAGAGATAAGGGTCAATGTGCATTTAAATTCAAGCAATACTCCCTTTAAATCCTCATTCGAAGATCAAGCAGGTATCTCTCTCTTCCCCCTTTCTCTTCATCTTTTTGCTCGGTTCTTCTTTCTCAAAATCTCTAAGTCACGATGAAGTTACGATCATCCCCTGCTAAGGATCATCGTAAAGACAGTCCCTTGAAGAGCCAAGGGATCATCAAAGATTCTCCGAAGGAACGTTGCTGCTTCACTGATCCGGAAATAGACAGGATTCGTCGTTGCTTTCCTGCAAACGCTGTCTTCATGCCTTTTGACCCTACCGCCTTAAGTGATTTCGTTTCTGAAACTTGGGTTGCCTTTCTAGTCACCCCATTTTTGATAGGATACTCCTATCCTTTTCCTGCTTTTACCCAGTCTTTCTTCTCTCTTACCGGCATATATTATATCCAAGCTATGCCAATGATGTGGAGGGTTTTATTTACCCTTGAGAGGATCATTGAGCAGGAGGATATAGATTTGGGAATGTCTGAACTTGCTGAATTGTACAACCTTGTGAGCCACGGTTCACATCGCTTTCTATTCAAACACAAACCTGGTGAGGCACACCCGATCCTGAAGACCACCAAAAACGACACTAAGTGGAAGAAACGATTCTTCTTCGTTAGGAGGGATTCTATCCCGGATGGGAAGGATCTCCCTAGAAAGTGGGCCACTCATGGTAGGATAGACGATCCTTATAGAAGGATCATAGGATAACCATGTTTCCGCTAAGGATCACTAACATCTGTTTATATCTTTTGTGCAGCTATATCTGTTTCTCACGTCATTTCATCACCTGCAACCAAGGAGAGGATCACCGCTTTCCGAAATCTTGATCCTGCAATAAGATCGTTTCAAGCAAACACCAAAGATTCTCAAGAAGTATCCTCAGGCTCCGTTACAATGTCAAGTAAGTATCCAAGTTTATATATGATTAAATATTGAAATGCAAATAAAACAAGAATACTTATCTGTTGTTTTGGATTAATAGGTGCTGGAAAATCCTCAAGGTCTGCCTCCCACTTCAGTGTTACCGATCTTACTACTGTTGCTCCAAGGTCTGGGAAGAAGAAGACTACTGCTAGCCCGAGTACCATAGTTCCAAAGCCTGTTACCTCCAAGGGGAGAAAGAAGAGGAAGGCCTCTGAGGCTGAAAATCTTGAAGGCTTGCCTCTTATCCGCCACCAGTTCCAAGAATACTTTGATGATGTAAGGATCACTGACTCTGCTTGATTATCCTGCCCACTTGAGGATCATGTGATCCTAAACTTTACCTTGTCTTCTTTGCAGAAATTTACTAAGGTCGAAATGGTGTTTGATGCATACGTTGAAGAGGTGGAGCAAAAGCATTAGGAGTTCCAAAAGTTCTTCCTGGCCAAGGATCAAACCATCTCCTCCCTTGAAAAGGACCTCAATCTGGCGAAAAAGCAGGTGGTCATGGCCCAGATAAATGCTGATCATGAGAAAGCTGAGCTGCTGGAGGATACTAAAATCTCTGCCGCCATCACAATGTATAAGATCAAGCTGCAAATGGCTTAGGAGGCTGAGGATCCTGACTTCGACAGGACCACTTGGGACAAGGAGGGCTGGAAGGCAAAGCTAGCTAAGCTTGAGGATGAGGAGGAGGAGGAGGCTACTGAGGTCTTGGCGATTGAGGCAAGTGGCAGTGGAAAGGATCAGGCTGGTGGTGATGATGCTGGTGGTGATGCAGCCAAGGAGTGAGCTGCTGAAATGGGCAATGATGGATATTTCTAGACGCGGCCGGAGCCCATTTTTTAGGATTTGGTAGTGGTTTTTTGGTTATGGTGTTTTTATGAACAATTGTTGGTCTATAATAACTAAACAATAGCTATTAGGGTTGAGGATCATGGATCCTTTGAACAATAGGTAGGATAATAGGTGGTGGAGGGATCCTCTGTTTGGGGGATGAAACCACTTGTTATTTTGCCGTCTTTTGTTTCCTGCACTTTCAAGACCCGTTAACAATGGACACCCTTTGCCAACCCAAATGGACGGGCCACGTATTACTGGTAGAAATTTGGGTTGGCAATTTTGACAACCTTAAAAGGGTTTAACCTTTGTGAATAAATAAAATTTTAACTTTTTGGCTACTTCTTGTGTTGTTATCCTTATGAATTCTTTATTTTTTAACTGTTGTTGTGTACTTTGTTTGAATTTGTAAGTAAAGGATAAAGGCTTAGTAAATCATGTGTAAAAGTTTTAGGATATGATCAAGGATCAAATATCCTATAGTCGATAAGTTCAGGAAAGTTATGTAACTTAAGGATCATTAGTTCTGTTGTCAAAGGATAAGGGTCACTTATATAAATAAAGAATAAAATTAAAGTGTTTTAGGATCATACCTGAGAATCCAAGTTAGGATCTTAACCTTTAACATCTATAATCAGGATAACCAAAAGACAAACCTTAGTAGAAGGTAAGGATCAGGGATCCTTAGCTGTTTAACTTCAAAAGCCTGAAACAGAATACAACTTGGGACTAAGCCAATATAAGAGAAAAGTTAGTAACTGGGGACAAGCCCAACAATTCTGGGGACAAGCCCAATATACTAGGGACAAGCCCAAAGGATAACTGGGGACAATCCCAAAGGATAACTGGGGACAAGCCCAAAGGATAACTGGGGACAAGCCCAAAGGATAACTGGGGACAAGCCCAAAGGATAACTGGGGACAACCCAAAGGATCTTGTGTAAACTAGAGTATGGCCCTCACTGGCGACTATCCAAACTTAGTGACATGAAAATGTCAAAACCTTAGCTAACGTGAAAACGTTAGAAACCTTAGGAACGGATGTATGGTACGTCTACCATTATACGTAGGATCTCGGATACAGCCAGTACAATGAAATTGTCAGCCCCTAAAGCGAGTACTGGTCCCATTGCCATGAACTGTACCAGGATCATCATGCGCTACTGGTGATACTGGGGAGTGGGGACAGGCCCAAAAACTGGGGTCAAGCCCAAATAACTGGGGTCAAGCCCAAATAACTGGGGTCAAGCCCAAATAACTGGATACTTCTGTGGATACATAATCCTTTGTTAAGGATACCTAAACCTTCTGCAAAACTCAGAATCAAGTGAAGGGAGGATAAAGGATCCAGGATCCTTATCCTTGTATATAGGATAATTAAAGAATGAAATAGTTTGAGATTAGATCATTACCAAAATGAGGATCTTCTGTCCTGTAAGGATCCTTCGAGGATACTTGTTAGCTAAGGATCATGGATCCATATTACATGAAGTATTTCTTCAAGTGGACAGCATTCCAAGCTCTTGGTAGCAAATCACCTTCCATTGTTAGCAATCGATATGCCCCCTTTCCTGCCTCAGCTTCAATCAAATAGGGGTCTTCCCACTTTGGTGCTAACTTTCCATCAGCAGGATTGGTGGTATTCTAAAATGCTTTCCTTAATACCATATCACCAACTTGGAATTTCCTGATCCTGACATTTTTGTTGTAGGCTCCAGCCATCCTTTGTTGATAACTAGCCATCCTTATTTTTGCCAAATCCCTGAGTTCTTCTATAGTATCCAAGTCTTGAACCAAGTTTTCAGCATTTCCTTCAGGATCACGGACGCTTGTCCTTGTAGTAGGAACCACCATTTCTGTAGGGATCACTGATTCTGCCCCAAATACCAAAGAAAATGGAGTTTGGCCAGTAGCATTCTTGGGAGTTGTTCTGTCAGCCCATAATACATAAGGTAGTTCTTCTGCCCATTTTCCTTTCTTAGATCCAAGCTTCTTCTTCAAATTGTTGATGTTAGATGATTCTGCCTGACCATTAGCTTGTGGGTGGACTGGTGTTGATGTTATCATCTTAATCCCCTAGCTGTCACAAAAGTTAGTAGTTCTACTCCCAATAAATTGGAATCCATTATCATAAACAATTTCAGAAGGAATACCAAATCTAGTAATAATGTTTCTTTTAATAAAGGATATCACTTCTTTTTCTCTGACTTGAGCAAAGGCTTCAGCCTCTATCCACTTGGAGAAGTAGTCAGTCATAGCAAGCATGAATACTTTTCCACCAGGTGCCATGGGAAGTTTACCAACTATATCCATTCCCCATCACATAAATGGCCAAGAAGAGGATATAGGATGCAAGAGCTCAGCTGGTTGATGAAGGATATTACTATGTCTCTGACAAGGATCACACTTCTTGGCATATTCCACAGCATCCTTCTTTATAGTAGGCCAATAGTATCCTGTCCTCAGGATCCTTGAGAATAATGCCCTGCCCCCAGTGTGGTTTCCACAATCTCCTTCATGAAAATCCTTTAGGACTTCTTGAATTTCAGGATCCTCAATGCATCTCAGATATGGACCTGCAAGAGATCGTTTATATAACATGTTATTCAATATTGTGAATTGAGATACCTTGATTTTGAAAGCCCTGCGGTTTTCTCCTGTAGGAATCTCTCCATGTTGTATGTATCTCATGATTGGAAGGATCCATGATCCTGAATGAGATTGTGTATCATCACTAGGGATGATTGCAGAATCCTCTCCTATCTCCATGGCTACATGATCCTCAATAGCGGGGGATAGGATGTGGATAATAGGGATCCTGATATCCTCTGGAATCTT
Source organism: Helianthus tuberosus (assembly GCA_030545235.1). NCBI lineage: Eukaryota > Viridiplantae > Streptophyta > Magnoliopsida > Asterales > Asteraceae > Helianthus > Helianthus tuberosus. Next base: position 155,925,098 of record CM060393.1, read on the forward strand.
CAAGGATGATCCTAGATTGGCCAATGCATCAGCTTCTGCATTCTCTTCTCTGGGTACCTGTGTCAAACCAAAGGAAACAAAAGAGAGTGCCAATTCTTTGACTATCTCTAAATATTTGATTAGTTTTTCACCTTTAACAGCATAGGATCCATTAAAGTGATTAGTAATTAACAATGAATCTACATGTACCTCAAGATACCTGATCCTCATATGCTTGGCAATTTGCAAACCAGCTATCAAGGCTTCATACTTAGCCTCATTGTTAGTAGTTTGAAACTCACAAGCTATGGAGTGGGGTATTATGTCCCCCATGTGGCGATTTTAGTAGTATTCCAAGTCTAGTTCCTTTGACATTAGAAGCTCCATCAGTGAAGAGTATCCAAGGATCCTTAGTTTCTTCTAGCTGTTGGACTTCTAATTCAGCTTCCTTTTGCAAGTCACTACTGAAATCTGCCACAAAGTCAGCTAAAGCTTGGGATTTAATGGCAGTCCTTGGTTCATATCTTATATCATAAGCACTAAGCTTCACTGCCCACTTAGCCATCCTTCCTGACATTTTAGGTTTCCTGAGAACATTCTTAATTGGAAAATTAGTCTTAACAATAATGGCATGAGTTTCAAAATAATGTCTTAATTTAGTAGATGCCATAATTAGTGCAAGGATAAGTTTTTCTAAATGTGAATACCTGGATTCAGCATCAAGCAAACTCTTACTTACATAATAGACAGGATGTTGTGTACCTTCGTGATCCTTAACAAGGACCGCACTTACTGCTTTAGAGGATACCGCCAAATACAAGGATAATATATCCCCTTTTTCTGGTTTCATCAAGGCAGGGGCTGAGGATAGGTAATCCTTAAGAGCTTTAAGAGCATTTTCATGCTTTTCAGTCCATTCAAATTTCTTGTTCTTCCTCAAAATGTCATAGAATTCCTTGTATTTTTCTGAGGATTTGGATATGAACCTGTTCAAGGCTGCGATCCTGCCTGTCAATCTTTGCACATCCTTAGCATTGGCAAGAGATTTGATATTCACAATTGCCTTAATTTGCTCTGGACTTGCTTCAATGCCTCTTTTTGTCACCATATAGCCTAGGAATTTACCTGCTTTAACACCAAAGTGACACTTGGAAGGATTTAGTTTCATATTAAATTTATCAAGGATATTGAATGCTTCCTCCAAGTCTCTAAGGTGATCCTCAGCTTTGTTGGACTTAACCACCATGTCATCTATATAGACTTCCATAGTGTGTCCAATTTGTTCCTTGAACATCATATTGACTAGCCTTTGATAAGTAGCACCTGCATTCCTTAGTCCAAATGGCATAGCAATATAACAATATATACCAGTCGGGGTCATAAAGGCTGTATCCTCTTGATCAGATGGTTCCATCTGAATTTGTTGAAATCCAGATGAAGCATCCATAAAAGTCAACAATTCATGACCCGCGGTAGCATCCACCATGGAGTCAATGTGGGGTAATGGAAAAGGATCCTTGGGACATGCCTTGTTTAAATCAGTAAAATCGACAAATACCCTCCACTTTCCATTTTTCTTTTGAACAACAACCACATTGGCTAACCATCTTGGATATTTAACCTCTCTTGTCATACCTGCCCGAAGTAGTTTATCTACCTCTTCCTGGATAATAGCATTCCTTTCAGGTGCAAACTTCCTCCTCTTCTGATGTATAGGATTGAATGATCTGTCAATGCCAAGCTTATGAGTAATTATATCTTTGGATATACCTGTCATATCCTCATGCTTCCAGGCAAAGGTAGTTCTCCTCCTCTTGAGGAAGGATACTAGATCCTGTTCAATGTTGCTGAGGATCCCTGTTCCTATGAAGACTATGGATTCAGGATCATGAGGATCCATAAGGATTTCTTTCACATCCTATTCTCTTGCCTCCAAGACATCTCTTGAAGGATGCTTTAATTGCTATTGCTCCCTTGGTCTTGAGGCTGGCTTCATTGATGACATGTAACAATTCTTAGCTTCTTGTTGATCACTCTCAATTTTCACCACTCCCCACGGGCTAGGAAGCTTTACACATTGATGATAGGTAGATGGGACTGCCTTCATGTCATGTATCCATGGCCTGCCAAGGATAACATTACAACAGGATAAGCAATCTATAACACAAAATTTTTGATAAGAATGAAGTCCTTCAATATAGATGGGGAGTTTGATGTCCCCCAATGTATTTTTGGTCTCTCCACTGAATCCCACAAGAACTGAGGATCTTAGGACAATGTCTGATTCAGGAATGTTCATCTTCTTGAGGACATCAAGCTGAATGATGTTTACTAAGCTTCCTCCATCTATCAGGATCCTGCGAACAAAGTGTTTAGAAATAAACAGAGTAATAACAAGACCATCATGATGAGGATCCTGCACATCGACACGGTCATCCTCATCAAAAGTTATAATTTTATCCTTGGTAACAGTAGAGGTCCGGATGGGTCTGTCTCCATTATCCATCTTGGTTTCCTTGGCATGTCTTTTGGCTGCTGAAAAGGAAGTACCACAAATGTCTGATCCACCGGATATGAAGTTTATAACTTGTGCATCTGCTGGAGGAGCAGGAGCCTTTTCCAGGATCCTTTCAGGATCCTGGATCCTTGATTTCTTTCGTCCCAAAAGCTCCTTCAAGTGCCCCTTGCTTAACAAGTAACCAATTTCTTTTCTTAGTGCAATACACTCTTCAGTGAGATGTCTGAAATCCTCATGATATGCACACCACTTAGACTTATCCTTTGTTGCGGCTGGTTTATCACTTTTCCTTGGCCATCTTGCTTTTTCACCTGGATTCTGCATTGCAAGAATTAGTTCATTGTTATCAACAGAAAAACAGTATTCAGAAATTGGAGGATAATCCTCATCATCCTCTTCTTGTTCTACTGCATGCACATTCTGGTTATCAGACTTGTTGTAGGACTTGAACTTGTTATTCTTGAAGTAGGATCCTTGCTTTTCCTGTTTTGAGGATCCTGCCAATCTTTCCTGGATCCTTTTATCATCCTCTAACCGGATGAATCTAAGGGCCCTGGTTCTTACATCATCAAGATTCCTGCATGGGGTCATAACAAGATCGTCATAGAATAATGAATCCCTAAGCAAACCTATTTTAAAGGCTTCCACAGCCATGGCTATATCCATATTTGGAATGTCTAAGGATTCTTTACTAAACTTAGTGATATAATCTCTAAGTGATTCATTTTGACCTTGTGTTACCCTATATAGATCACTAGTTAAACGTTCAAATTTTCTGCTACATGAGAACTGACTATTAAACAGATTAACTAGATTAGCAAATGAAGTAATAGAGTAAGGGGGAAGACTTAGCAGCCATTTAAGAGCTGATCCTGTGAGTGTGGATCCGAAACCCTTGCATAGACATGCTTCTTTTAACCTCTCCGGGATGGGGTTGATCTCCATCCTCTCTCTATATTGAGCTACATGTTCTTCTGGATCTGTTGAACCATCATACAACTTCATGGTTGGTATTTGGAACCTTTTGGGTATCTCAGCATCACAAATGGGTGGTACAAAACGAGATATCCTATGGCTCCCATCTGCAATTTCAGGAATGGGCTTAACCACTCCTGGAACGCTGGATATCATATCCTTCAGCTTCTGTAATTCCCTAGCCATAGCTTGATTGATACATGTATCCTGCATAGAGCCATGGTTAGTGTTATAAGAATTATTGAAAGTATTACCTCCTGGAGGATTCAGGTTAGGAATTGCAGATGTGAGTCCATATTGACGGGATTCTGGTATGATTGAAGGACCAGAAGAGGCAATGGTCTGCATTGGAATGAAGTCTCCTTGATGAACATCTGTGCTTGGGGGTTGTATACTTCTCAAGAATCCTTGATCCTGAAAGATGTTGGATCCTTAAACCTGAGAGGATCCCTGAAGCTGAGAGGATCCTTGAACCTGAAAGGATCCCCGAGGCTGAGAGGATCCTTGGACCTGAAATGAGGATCCTTGAACCTGTGAGGATCCTTGAACCTATGAGGATCCTTGAACCGTATGCGTTCCCATATATCCTCCCGAACTGACGAAGGATCCCTGATGCTGAAAAGAGGATCCCGAAGACTGGAAACAGGATTCCTTGAGGCTGGAAGTGAGACCCAAAAGCCTGACTCATAGTTGTTGTTCCATAACGTCTTCCCAATGGTTTAGTTTGTTACTGAATGTCTAAGGCTGCAGATTGCTGGGCAGTTACAGCTGGAGTGACGAAGTCCAGTGACCTTGGCATCAGAGGAGAATGATCCTCCCCTGATCTCTTCTGTTTCTTGATGTCACCAATCTCCCGGAGGATCCTTTCGTTGGTTTTGTCCTGCTCCTGTATGTGATCCCTCATCTGCAAAATCAAAGTAAAAAAGATCACTAGTAGTAGGATTAGAAGAAACAGAAGAAGTTGGTGGTTTTGGAAAAATGGGGCTTTGTCTCTTTGCAGCATTTTCAGCATTCTTCTGGGATCCAGAAGGTGGTGGAGGCAAAGGAGGAACGCCCTGTGATGAATTCATTACCGGAATTGAACTTGAAGTGTTCTTTGCTGAAGAAGCCATCTGCTTGGTTGTAACGAACCGAAATGACCACAAAAACAGAAACTTCTTAGGAATGAAGCACCAATTGCCCCACGGTGGGCGCCAAACTGTTTTGGTCAAAAATCAGGCTAAGATAATGTAACCAAATCTTTTTTGTGAGGAATGATGCGTGAATCAATGAACAATGTTAAGGATAACTCAGAAATGTAACGAACAAATGACACAAGGATTTATACGAGGAAAAAGCCCTTGATCAAGAGTTGATCTCCGGCATAAAAAACATCGGGTGATGGAAACTACCGATCACCAACTAAGATTAAACAAAAGAAATTTACAACTCGGGATGATAACAAGCTTGTTACAAGGATCACTAATGTGCAATGTGCAATAAAGTGTATGAAATCGCCAAGTAGTGTTCCAGAGCTGATAGAGAGCTGTTACGAGTGTGTGTGAATGCCAAAATTAGCTAAGTGTTCTACTCAAGCTTGTTATCCCCATTTTAAATTAGAAATAACTAAGTTAACAAACTATCCGAGAATTATGCAAGCTCCCCACGATCCCCACAACGTCCACAAGAGCCAAGCACGTGCGGAATATTTAGGGAATATGCTCCAGGAATTTCGGTGAGACTTGGTCCATGCCTTTGCTCCTACAAAACAAGCTTACGTACAACGTAGACAATTGTTAGTATAAGGATAACAATAAGGATCCTGAATCATGATCCTGCAACACCTGCTGAGGATCCTTAATTCAAACAGAATTGAGGATCCATGATCCTGGCAGCACTTGAGGATCCGTGATCCTTAGGATTGGAAAATCCTCCCCTAACAATTGCCCCCAAAATATAAGGAGTAAAGTGTAAATTATCGAGTTATATTTTCTTGATCTTACCCGCAACAAACTAACGGATATATAGCCGTTACAATCTGACTATCCGTTGCAATCATACGTCATTGAAGCGACGTCCCTGCAGGATCATCATTATAAATTCAAGTTAGAGATAAGGGTCAATGTGCATTTAAATTCAAGCAATACTCCCTTTAAATCCTCATTCGAAGATCAAGCAGGTATCTCTCTCTTCCCCCTTTCTCTTCATCTTTTTGCTCGGTTCTTCTTTCTCAAAATCTCTAAGTCACGATGAAGTTACGATCATCCCCTGCTAAGGATCATCGTAAAGACAGTCCCTTGAAGAGCCAAGGGATCATCAAAGATTCTCCGAAGGAACGTTGCTGCTTCACTGATCCGGAAATAGACAGGATTCGTCGTTGCTTTCCTGCCTGTCAATCTTTGCACATCCTTGGCATTGGCAGGAGATTTGATATTCACAATAGCCTTAATTTTCTCTGGACTTGCTTCAATGCCTCTTTTTGTCACCATATAGCCTAGGAATTTACCTGCTTTAACACCAAAGTGACACTTGGAAGGATTTAGTTTCATATTAAATTTATCAAGGATGTTGAATGCTTCCTCCAAGTCTCTAAGGTGATCCTCAGCTTTGTTGGACTTAACCACCATGTCATCTATATAGACTTCCATAGTGTGTCCAATTTGTTCCTTGAACATCATATTGACTAGCCTTTGATAAGTAGCACCTGCATTCCTTAGTCCAAATGGCATAGCAATATAACAATATATACCAGTTGGGGTCATAAAGGCTGTATCCTCTTGATCAGATGGCTCCATCTGAATTTGTTGAAATCCAGATGAAGCATCCATAAAAGTCAACAACTCATGACCAGCGGTAGCATCCACCATGGAGTCAATGTGGGGTAATGGGAAAGGATCCTTGGGACATGCCTTGTTTAAATCAGTAAAATCGACACATACCCTCCACTTTCCATTTTTCTTTTGAACAACAACCACATTGGCTAACCACCTTGGATACTTAACCTCTCTTATCATTCCTGCCGGGAGTAGTTTATCTACTTCTTCCTGGATAATAGCATTCCTTTCAGGTGCAAACTTCCTCCTTTTTTGATGAATTTGCTTGAATGACCTGTCAATGCCAAGTTTATGAGTAATTATATCTTTAGATATACCTGTCATGTCCTCATGCTTCCAGGAAAAGGTAATTTTCCTCCTCTTAAGGAAGGATACTAGATCATGTTCAATGTTGCTGAGGATCCCTGATCCTATAAAGACTATGGATTCAGGATCATGAGGATCCATAAGGATTTCTTTCACATCCTATTCTCTTGCCTCCAAGACATCTCTTGGAGGATGCTTTAATTGCTATTGCTCTCTTGGTCTCGAGGCTGGCTTCATTGATGACGTGTAACAATTCTTAGCTTCTTGTTGATCACTCTCAATTTTCACCACTCCCCATGGACTAGGAAGCTTTACACATTGATGATAGGTAGATAGGACTGCCTTCATGTCATGTATCCATGGCCTGCCAAGGATAACATTACAACAGGATAAGCAATCTATAACACAAAATTTTTTATAAGAATGAAGTCCCTCAATATAGATGGGGAGTTTGATGTCCTTCAATGTATTTTTGGTCTCTCCGCTGAATCCCACAAGAACTGAGGATCTTGGGACAATGTCTGATTTAGGGATGTTCATCTTCTTGAGGACATCAAGCTGAATGATGTTTACTGAGCTTCCTCCATCTATCAGGATCCTGCGAACAAAGTGGTTAGAAATAAATAGAGTGATAACAAGACCATCATGATGAGGATCCTGAACATCAACACGATCATCCTCATCAAAAGTTATAATTTTATCCTTGGTAACAGTGGAGGTCCGGATGGGTCTGTCTCCATTATCCATCTTGGTTTCCATGGCATGTCTTTTGGCTGCTGAAAAGGAAGTACCACAAATGTCTGACCCACCAGATATGAAGTTTATAACTTGTGCATCTGCTGGAGGAGCAGGAGCCTTTTCTGGGATCCTTTCAGGATCCTGGATCCTTGACTTCTTTCGTCCAAAAAGCTCCTTCAAGTGTCCCTTGCTTAACAAGTAACCAATTTATTTTCTAAGTGCAATACACTCTTCAGTGAGATGTCCAAAATCCTCATGATATGCACACCATTTGGACTTGTCCTTTGTTGCGACTGGTTTATCACTTTTCCTTGGCCATCTTGCTTTCTCACCTAGATTCTGCATTGCAAGAATTAGTTCATTGTTATCAACAGAAAAACAGTATTCAGAAATTGGAGGATAGTCCTCATCATCCTCTTCTTGTTCTACTGCATGCACATTCTGGTTATCAGACTTGTTGTAGGACTTAAAATTATTATTCTTGAAGTAGGATCCTTGCTTTTCCTGTTTTGAGGATCCTGCCAATCTCTCCTGGATCCTTTTATCATCCTCTAATCGGATGAATCTAAGGGCCCTGGTTCTCACTTCATCAAGATTCCTGCATGGGGTCATAACAAGATTATTATAGAATAATGAATCCCTAAGCAACCCCATTTTAAAGGCTTCTACAGCCGTGGCTATATCCAGATTAGGGATATCTAAGGATTCTTTACTAAACTTAGTGATGTAATCTCTAAGTGATTCATTTTGACCTTGTGTTACCCTATATAGATCACTAGTTAAACGTTCAAATTTTCTGCTACATGAGAACTGACTATTAAACAGGTTAACTAGATTAGCAAATGAAGTAATAGAGTAAGGGGGAAGACTTAGCAGCCATTTAAGAGCAGATCCTGTAGGTGTGGATTTGAAACCCTTGCATAGACATGCTTCTTTTAACCTCTCTGAGATTGGGTTGATCTCCATCCTCTCTCTATATTGAGCTACATGTTCTTCTGGATCCGTTGAACCATCATACAGCTTCATAGTTGGTATTTGGAACCTTTTGGGTATTTCAGCATCACAAATGGGTGGTGCAAAACGAGATATCCTATGGCTCCCATCTGCAATTTCAGGAATGGGCTTAACCACTCCTGGAATGCTGGATATCATATCCTTAAGCTTCTGTAGTTCCCTAGCCATAGCTTGATTGATTCCTGTATCCTGCATGGGGCCATGGTTAGTGTTATAAGAATTATTGAAAGTGTTACCTCCCATAGGATTTGAGTTAGGAATTGCAGATGTGAATCCATATTGACGGGATTCTGGTATGATTGAAGGACCAGAAGAGGCAATGGTCTGCATTGGAATGAAGTCTCCTTGATGAACATCTGTGCTTGGGGGTTGTACACTTCTCAAGAATTCTTGATCTTGAAAGATGTTGGATCCTTGAACCTGAGAGGATCCCTGAGGCTGAGAGGATCCTTGAACCTGAAAGGATCCCTGAGGCTGAGAGGATCCTTGAACCTGAAAGGATCCCTGAGGCTGAGAGGATCCTTGAACCTGAAATGAGGATCCTTGAACCTGAGAGGATCCTTGACCATGGAGGATCCTTGAGCCTGAGAGAATCCTTGGACCTGAGAGGATCCTTGGACTATGTGCATTCCCAAATATCCTCCCGAGCTGACGAAGGATCCCTGATGCTGAAAAGAGGATCCCGAAGGCCGAAAACTGGATCCTTGAGGCTGGAAGTGAGACCTGTTTTGGTCAAAAATCAGACGAGGATAATGCAACCAAACTCTCTGTTACGGGGTATGATGCTTGAATTGGTAAACAACAATGAGGATCACTATGAAATGAATTGCACAGGAGACACAAAGATTTATACGAGGAAAAAGCCCTTGATCAATGTATGATCTCCGGCATAAAAAACCTCGGGTGATGGAAACTACCAATCACCAACTCAAATTAAACAATAATTCTTTTACAACTTCGGATGATAGCGAGCTAAATATAAGGATCACTACAGTGTATCGTGTAGAAATGTATGAAAAATGCTAAGTGTTTTCCCGAGAGCTGGTGAGTGTAGTTGTACGAGTGTGTGTAGCCAAAAATAGCCAAGTGTTGTCTAATTAGCTCGCTACCCCTTTTAAATCTAGTAAAATATCTAAATAACTAACTATCCGCAATTCATGCCTTCTCCCCACGATCTCCATAACGTTCACCATGGTCAAGCACGTGCGGAATAAGCGTGGAATATTCTTCAGGAACGTTACCAAGACTAAGTCCAAGCTGGTATTCCTGCAAAACAACATCGAATTCAAAGCAGACAATCATTAGTATAAGGATCCTTAGGATGATCCATGATCCTGATCCTGAAGCACTGCTGAGGATCACTAACTAACACAGAAGTAAGGATCACCAAACAGGATAACAATTGAGGATCACGGGTCATTCAGAAATCCTCCCCTAACAATTGCCCCCAAAATATAAGGAGTAATATTATAAATAAACGAGTTGTATTTTGTTGATCTTATCCGTAACATACTAACGGATAACTAGCCGTTGAAGACGGACTAGCCGTTGCAAACCTGACGTCACCGAAGTGACAATCCTGCAAATCATCATTATAAATAGGAGTTAGTGATAGGATCAATTTGCATTTAAATCCAAGAGAAACTCCCTTTAAATTCTCAGCCGAAGATCAATCAGGTATCTCTTTTCCTATTTCTCCTTCTCTTACTCTGTTTTTCTTTCTTTACCAACATCACGTTAAGAATGATGCTCCGGTCCTCCCCCGCCAAGGATCACCAGAAGGATAGCCCCTTGAAGAGTCAAGGGATCATCAAAGACTCAGCGAATGAGAGGTGTTGCTTTACCGATCCACAAGTAGATAAGATCCGGCACTGCTTTCCGGCGAACGCTTTTTTCAAACCCTTCGATCCCACTGTTCTGAGCGACTACATTTCTGAAACATGGGTTGCCTTTCCGGTTACCCCATTCACCATAGGATACACCTATCCTTTTCCAGCTTTTACCCAATCCTTTTTCTCCCTTATCGGCATCTCCTACATCCAAGCTATGCCGATGATCTGGAGGGTCTTATATACCCTTGAAAGGATCATAGAGCAGGAAGGGATTGATTTAGGAATGTCGGAACTGGCAGAGATGTATGATCTCACGACGTTTGGATCCCACCGATATCTGTTTAAGCGAAAACCCGGCGAAGAACATCCCATTTTTAAAGCCACCAAGAACGATACAAACTGGAAACGACGCTTTTTCTTTGTCAGAAGGGATACCATTCCAAACGGAAAGGATCTACCAAGGAAGTGGTCCACCCATGGTAGGACAGAGGATCCTGAGAAGGATCACCAGGTAATCTTGCTCTTGTGATAGGATCACTAACCCCCTTTTGTTTTATGTTATGCAGCTGTCACTGTTTCACACCTCATACCGTCTCCTGATACTAAGGAAAGGCTTGCTGTTTTTAGAAGACTCGGTCCTGAAACAAGATCATTCAAGACAATCACCCAGGATTCTCAAGAGGTATCCTCAGGCTCAGTCACCATGTCAAGTAAGTATCCTGTTTTTTATATAGTTAAAGATTTAAATAAATAGTTAAATAGAAATAGGATAAGGATACTTATCTTGCTTTGAATGTATAGGTGCCGGAAAAGCTTCCAAGCCTGTCTCCCAGTTCAACATGGCCGACCTTGACACTGTTCGATCCAGAAAGAAGAAGGCCATTGCCAGCCCTAGTGTCTCCATCCCCAAGGCACCCACTAAAGGAAGGGGTGGCAAGAAGAGGAAAAACTCTGAGATAGAGGACCTACAAGGCCTGCCACTGATCCGCCACCAGTTCCTTGAATACTTCAATGATGTGAGGATCACCAATTCTGTCTAGGTATCCTACTTATTTGAGGATCATCTGATCTTGAACTGCTTTGTCTCTTTTACAGAAATTTACTGAGATTGAAGACTACGTGGGGAGCGTTGAGGAGCTGGATAAGAAGATTGCTGACCTCCAACAAGTTGCAGTGCTCAAGGATCTTAAGATTGCTGATCTTGAAAAAGCCCTTCAAGACGCCAAGACTAAGACAGCTAAGATCTTGATCGACATTGACTACGAGAAGCATGATCTTATAGAAGGTGCAAAGGTCTCCGCTGCCATCACAATGTACAAGACAAAACTGAAGATGGCCCAGGAGGCTCAAGATCCTGACTTCGACAGAAGCAGCTGGGATGTTGAGGGTTGGAAGGCGAGGTTAGCTGATCTGGAAGATGATGAGGAGGCTGAGGAGGTTTTGGCGATCGAGGATGGAAGCAGTGGAAAGGATCAGGTGAAGGATACCGAAGCTGGAGGGGATGAAGATGCAGCGAAGGTGTAGGCTGCATGATTGGGCAATGATGGACATTCCTAGACGTAGCCGGAGCCCAATTTTTTAAATTCGGTAGTAGTTTGTTTTGTGGTTGTGTTGTTTTAAAACAATGATGGTCTGTATTTGAACAATAGCTTTAGGATTAAGGATCTAGGATCCTTTGGACAATAGGTAGGATTACAAATGGTGGAGGGATCCTCTGTTTGGGGGATGAAGCCATTGTGATCCTGCCGCCTTTTGATTTCCTGCACTTGCTATAACCGCATAAACAATGGACACCCGTTGCCAACCCATGTGGACGGGCCACGTTTTGCTGGTAGAAACGTGGGTTGGCAATTTTGACAACCTTCGACAGTTAAACCTTTGTTAATAAAATAACTTTAATCTTTTTTGGCTTATCTTATGTTGTCATCTTTGTTTGTCCTTTTAATTTTCAATTGTTTTGATGTACACTTGTCTGAGTAAGAAAAGTTGAACAACTTAGATAAAAAATTTAGGATATGATCCAGGATCGAATATCCTATAGTTGAAAAATTCCAAAAGGTGGTATATTTTAAGGATCATGAGTTCAGTTGTCAAAGTATTAGGGTTATTCAAATAATCAATGAATAAAATCAAAATAGTTAAGGATCATACCTGAGGATCCAAGTTAGGATCCTAACCCTTAATATTATAACCAGGATAACCATAGGACAAACCTTAGTAAGAAGTAAGGATCAAGGATCCTTGGTTGTTTAACTTCGAAGACCTGAAATAGAACATAACTTGGGACTAAGCCATTATAAGATAAAAGTTAGCAACTGGGGACAAGCCCAAAGGATAACTGGGGACAAGCCCAAGGATAACTGGGGACAAGCCCAAGGATCGTGTGTGAACTGGAGTATGGCCCTAACTGGCGACTATCCAAACTTAGTGGCATGAAAATGCCAAAACCTTAGCTAACGTGAAAACGTTAGAAACCTTAAGAACGGATGTATGGTACGTCTACCATTATACGTAGGATCCTAGGTATAGCTAGTACAATGGAATTATCAGCCCCTAAAACGAGTACTGGTCCCACTGCCATGAACTATACTAGGATCATCGTGCGCTACTGGCGGAACTGGGGTCAAGCCCAAATAACTTGGGTCAAACCCAAGTAACTGGTTGCTTTTGTGGATAATCATCCTTTTGCTAAGAGTACCTGAACCTTCAAAACTCAAAATCACGTGAAAGGGGGATAAAGGATGCAGGATCCTTATCCTTATGTGAGAAAGTAAGGAAATGAAATAGTTTAAGAGTAGAATGTTACCAAAATGAGGATCATCTGTGCTTTAAGGATCCTTTAAGGATATTTATCATGTGAGGATCATGGATCCTTATCACATGAAGTATTTCTTCAAATGGACAGCATTCCAGGCTCTAGGTAGCAAATCACCTTCCATTGTTAGCAATCGATATGCCCCTTTCCTGCCTCAGCTTCAATCAAGTAAGGTCCTTCCCATTTTGGTGCCAACTTTCCATCAGCAGGATTGGTGGTATTCTGAAATGCTTTCCTTAGTACCATATCACCAACTTGGAATTTCCTGATCCTGACATTTTTGTTGTAGGCTCCAGCCATTCTTTGCTGATAACTGGCCATCCTTATCCTTGCCAAATCTCTGATTTCTTCTATAGTATCCAGGTCTTGAACCAAGTTCTCATCATTTTCCTCAGGATCACGAATACTTGTTCTAGCAGTTGGAACCACCATTTCTGTAGGGATCACTGATTCTGCCCCAAATACCAAAGAGAATGGAGTTTGGCCTGTAGCATTCTTAGGAGTTTTCCTATCAGCCCAAAGCACATAAGGTAGTTCTTCTGCCCATTTCCCTTTCTTGGATCCAAGCTTCTTCTTCAAATTGTTGATGATGATCTTATTGGAGGATTCTGCCTGACCATTAGCTTGTGGGTGGACTGGTGTTGATGTTATCATCTTAATCCCCCAGCTATCACAAAAGTTAGTAGTTCTGCCCCCAATGAATTGGGAACCATTATCACATATAATTTCAGAAGGAATACCAAATCTAGTTATAATATTTCTTTTAATGAAGGATATAACTTCCTTTTCTCTGACTTGGGCAAAAGCTTCGGCCTCTATCCACTTGGAGAAGTAATCAGTCATAGCAAGCATGAACACTTTTCCACCAGGTGCCTTAGGGAGCTTACCAACTATATCCATGCCCCATCTCATGAATGGCCAAGTGGAGGATATAGGATGCAATAATTCAGCTGGTTGATGAAGGATATTGCTGTGTCTTTGACAAGGATCACACTTCTTAGCATACTCCACAGCATCTCTCTTCATAGTTGGCCAATAGTATCCTGTCCTCAGGATCCTTGAGAATAATGTCCTGCCTCCAGTGTGGTTTCCACAATCTCCTTCATGAAAATCTTTTAAAACTTCTTGGATTTCAGGATCCTCAATGCATCTTAAATATGGTCCTGCAAGAGATCGTTTATACAACATATTATTTAAAATTGTGAATTGAGATACCTTAATTTTGAAAGCCCTAGGGTTTTCTCCTGTAGGAATCTCTCCATGTTGTATGTATCTCATGATTGGAAGGATCCATGATCCTGAATCAGATTGATTATCATCACTAGGGATGATTGCAGAATCCTCTCCTATCTCCATAGCCACATGATCCTCGATAGCCGGGGTCAGGATATGGATAATAGGGATCTTGATATCCTCCGGGATCTTCAAGGATGATCCTAAATTGGCTAATGCATCTGCCTCTGCATTCTCTTCCCTTGGTACCTGTGTCAAACTAAAGGATACAAAAGAGAGTGCCAATTCTTTGACTATCTCCAAATATTTGATTAGCTTTTCACCTTTAACAGCATAGGATCCATTAAAGTGATTAGTGATTAACAAAGAATCTACATGTACCTCAAGATACCTGATCCTCATATGCTTAGCAATTTGCAAGCCAGCTATCAAGGCTTCATATTCAGCCTCATTGTTAGTGGTTTGGAACTCACAAGCTATAGAGTGGGGTATTATGTCCCCCTGTGGCGATTTTAGTAGTATTCCAAGCCCTGTTCCTTTGATATTTGAGGATCCATCAGTATAGAGTATCCAAGGATCCTTGGTCTCCTCTAGCTGCTGAACTTCTAACTCAGCTTCCTTTTGCAAATCACTACTGAAATCTGCCACAAAGTCAGCTAATGTTTGGGATTTAATGGCTGTCCTGGGTTCATATCTTATATCATATGCACTAAGCTTCACTGCCCACTTAGCCATTCTTCCTGACATTTCAGGTTTCCTGAGGACATTCTTAATTGGAAAATTAGTTTTGACGATAATAGCATGAGTTTCAAAATAATGTCTCAATTTAATAGATGCCATAATTAATGCAAGGATAAGTTTTTCTAAGTGTGAATACCTGGATTCAGCATCAAGTAAACTCTTACTTACATAATAAACAGGATGTTGTGTACCTTCGTGATCCTTAACAAGGACGGCACTTACTGCTTTTGAGGATACCGCGAGATATAAGGATAACACATCTCCTTTTTCTGGTTTCATCAAAGCCGGGGCCGAGGATAGGTAATCCTTAAGAGCTCTTAAGGCACTTTCATGCTTCTCAGTCCACTCGAATTTCTTGTTCTTTCTTAGGATATCATAGAATTCCTTGCACTTCTTTGAGGATTTGGATATGAATCTGTTTAAAGCTGCAATCCTGCCTGTTAACCTCTGAACATCCTTAGCATTGGCAGGGGACTTGATGTTCACTATAGCTTTGATTTGTTCCGGACTGGCTTCAATGCCTCTCTTTGTCATCATATATCCTAAGAATTTACTTGCTTTAACACCAAAGTGACATTTTGAAGGATTAAGTTTCATGTTATATTTGTCAAGGATATTGAATGCTTCCTCCAAGTCTCTTAGGTGATCCTCAGCCTTTTTTTTATTTTACCACCATATCGTCTATGTAAACCTCCATAGTTTGTCCAATCTGATCCTTGAACATCATATTCACTAGCCTTTGATAAGTTGCACCTGCATTTCTTAGTCCAAATGGCATAGCAATATAACAGTATATACCAGTTGGAGTCATAAAGGCTGTATCCTCTTGATCGGATGGTTCCATCTGAATTTGTTGAAATCCAGATGAAGCATTCATAAAAGTTAACAGTTCATGACCCGCAGTTGCATCCACCATGGAGTCAATGTGGGGTAATGGGAAAGGATCCTTGGGACATGCCTTATTTAAATCGGTGAAATCGACACATACCCTCCACTTTCCGTTTTTCTTTTGAACAACAACCACATTGGCCAACCATCTTGGATACTTGACCTCTCTAATCATACCTGCTCGGAGTAATTTCTCTACCTCCTCCTGGATAATGGCATTTCTTTCTGGTGCAAATTTCCTCCTCTTTTGATGGATTGGTTTGAAGGACCTATCAATGCCAAGTTTGTGAGTGATTATATCTTTAGATATACCTGTCATGTCTTCGTGTTTCCATGCAAAGGTAGTCTTTCTCCTTTTGAGGAAGGATATGAGGTCTTCCTTTATTTCGCCACCCTGATCCTATATAAACTTTAGATTCAGGATCATCAGGATCCATAAGGATTTCTACTACATCCTGTTCTCTTGCCTCCAAGACATCCCTTGGAGGACGCTTTAATTGCTATTGCTCCCTTGACTTTGATGCTGGTTTCATTGATGAGGTGTAGCAGTTCTTAGCCTCTTGTTGATCACTATCAATCTTCACTATTCCCCAAGGACTAGGAAGCTTCACACATTGATGATAAGTGGATGGGACTGCCTTCATGTCATGTATCCAAGGCCTGCCAAGGATAACATTACAACAAGATAAACAGTCAATAACACAAAACTTTTGGTAAGAATGTAGGCCTTCGATATAGATTGGGAGTTTAATGTCCCCCAGAGTATTCTTAGTCTCGCCACTGAATCCTACGAGCACAGAGGATCTTGGTATGATATCGGATTCAGGAATATTCATCTTCTTGAGGACATCAAGCTGGATAATGTTCACAGAGCTTCCTCCGTCTATAAGGATCCTGCGAACAAAATGGTTAGAAATAAAAAGAGTGATAACCAAACCATCATGATGAGGATCCTGAATGTCAACACGATCATCCTCATCAAAAGTTATAACTTTTCCTTCGGAGACACTGGATGTTCGAATGGGTCTATCCCCATTATCCATCTTGGTTTCCTTTGCATGTCTTTTAGCTGCAGAGAAGGATGTTCCACAAATGTCCGATCCTCCATAAATAAAGTTTATAACTTGTGCATCTGCTGGAGGGGCTGGAGCTTTCTCTGGGATCCTTTCAGGATCCTGAGTCCTTGACTTCTTTCTCCCCAATAATTCTTTCAAGTGCCCCTTGCTCAACAAGTATCCAATTTCTTTTCTCAATGCGATGCATTCTTCTGTGAGATGCCCAAAATCTTCATGATATGCGCACCACTTTGACTTGTCTTTAGTTGCAGCTGGTCTGTCATTTTTCCTGGGCCATCTAGCTTTATCACCTAAATTCTGCATCGCAAGGATTAGTTCATTGTTATCAACAGAAAAGCAATATTCGGAAATTGGAGGATAATCCTCATTATCCTCTTCTTGTTCAACAGCATGCACATTCTGGTTATCAGATTTGTTATAGGATCTGAACTTGTTGTTCTTGAATGAGGATCCTTGCTTCTCTTGCTTTGAGGATCCTGCTAACCTCTCCTGGATCCTTTTGTCATCCTCTAGCCGGATGAACCTAAGGGCCCGGGCTCTTACCTCGTCTAGATTCCTGCATGGTGTCATAACAAGATCATCATAGAATAATGAATCCCTAAGCAATCCCATTTTAAAGGCTTCAACAGCCGTAGCTATATCCAGGTTAGGGATATCTAAGGATTCTTTACTAAATTTAGTGATATAATCCCTTAATGATTCATTATGGCCTTGGGTTATCCTATACAGATCACTAGTTAAACGCTCAAATTTTCTACTACAAGAAAACTGGTTATTAAATAGGTTAACTAGATTAGCAAACGAGGTAATAGAGTAAGGGGGAAGACTTAGCAGCCATTTAAGAGCCGATCCAGTAAGAGTGGATCCAAATCCCTTACACAGACATGCTTCCTTTAACCTTTCTGGGATGGGATTGATCTCCATCCTTTCCCTGTACTGTGCTATGTGTTCTTCAGGATCTGTTGAACCATCATACAACTTCATGGTAGGCACATGGAACCTCTTGGGTATCTCAGCATCACAGATTGGTGGTGCAAAACGAGATATCTTGTGGCTCCCATCTGCAATCTCCGGGATAGGCTTGACCACTCCTGGGACACTTGATATCATATCCTTTAACTTTTGCAATTCTCTGGCCATGGCATGATTGATACCTGTATCCTGCATAAGGCCATGGTTAGTGGTATAAGAATTATTGAAAGTGTTACCTCCCATTGGATTCAAATTAGGAAGAGCGGATGTGAATCCATATTGTTGAGGCTCTGGAATGACCGATGGACCAGTAGAAGCAATGGTCTGCATTGGAATGAAATCTCCCTGATGGATATCAGAGCTCCCTGATTGCAAACTCCTTAAGGATCCCGGAATCTGGAAGGATCCCTGAAACTGAGAGGATCCTTGGACCTGGGAGGATCCCGGGACGTAGGAAGATCCTTGAACCTGGGAGGATCCTTGAAACTGAGAGGATCCTTGAATCTGGGAGGATCCTTGAACCTGAGAGGATCCTTGAACCTGGGAGGATCCTTGAACCTGGGAGGATCCTTGAAACTGAGAGGATCCTTGAACCTGGGAGGATCCTTGAAACGGCCAGAATCCTTGAATCTGCTGCGCTCCTGAGTATCCTCCTAAGCTTACGAAGGATCCTATATGCTGAGGATGGGATCCTGCTGGTTGGAAGTATGACCCTGAAGCCTGAGTCATTGCTGATGATCTGTAATGCACTCCTTTTGGCCCTCCCACATATTGAACGTCTGGAACCGCTGAAGGCTGAGAAGTTATAACCGGAGTATCGAAATTCAAAGATCTGGGCATCAGTGGGGAATGATCCTCTGCCGATCTCTTCTGTTTCTTGATGTCTCCAATTTCTCTAAGAATCCTTTCATTGGTCTTATCTTGCTGCTGTATATGCTCTTTCATCTGCAAAATCAGAGTAAACAAGTCACTAGTAGTAGGAGTATAAGAAGCAGAAGAAGTTGGAGGTTTTGAGAAAATGGGAGTCGGTTTCTTCTCGGCATTTTTCTGAGGTCCAGAAGGTGGTGGAGGCAAAGGTGGAATGCCCTGGGATGAATTGACTGCAGACATCGCACTGGAGGTGTTCTTTGATGATGAAGCCATCTGCTTGGATGTAACAAACCGAAATGATCACAAGAATGAGAATTTCTTAGGAATGAAGCACCAATTGCCCCACGGTGGGCGCCAAACTGTTTTGGTCAAAAATCAGACGAGGATAATGCAACCAAACTCTCTGTTACGGGGTATGATGCTTGAATTGGTAAACAACAATGAGGATCACTATGAAATGAATTGCACAGGAGACACAAAGATTTATACGAGGAAAAAGCCCTTGATCAATGTATGATCTCCGGCATAAAAAACCTCGGGTGATGGAAACTACCAATCACCAACTCAAATTAAACAATAATTCTTTTACAACTTCGGATGATAGCGAGCTAAATATAAGGATCACTACAGTGTATCGTGTAGAAATGTATGAAAAATGCTAAGTGTTTTCCCGAGAGCTGGTGAGTGTAGTTGTACGAGTGTGTGTAGCCAAAAATAGCCAAGTGTTGTCTAATTAGCTCGCTACCCCTTTTAAATCTAGGAAAATATCTAAATAACTAACTATCCGCAATTCATGCCTTCTCCCCACGATCTCCATAACGTTCACCATGGTCAAGCACGTGCGGAATAAGCGTGGAATATTCTTCAGGAACGTTACCAAGACTAAGTCCAAGCTGGTATTCCTGCAAAACAACATCGAATTCAAAGCAGACAATCATTAGTATAAGGATCCTTAGGATGATCCATGAACCTGATCCTGAAGCACTTCTGAGGATCACTAACTAACACAGAAGTAAGGATCACCAAACAGGATAACAATTGAGGATCACGGGTCATTCAGAAATCCTCCCCTAACAAGACCCAAAAGCCTGACTCATAGTTGTTGCTCCATAACGCCTTCCCAATGGTTCAGTTTGGTACTGGATGTCTAAGGCTGCAGATTGCTGGGCAGTTATAGCTGGAGTGTCGAAATCCAGTGATCTTGGTATCAGAGGAGAGTGATCCTCCCCTGATCTCTTCTGTTTCTTGATGTCACCGATCTCCCGGAGGATCCTTTCGTTGGTTTTGTCCTGCTCTTGTATGTGATCCCTCATCTGCAAAATCAAAGTAAAAAGATCACTAGTAATAGGATTAGAAGAAACAGAAGAAGTTGGTGGTTTTGGAAAAATGGGTCTTTGTCTCTTTGCAGCATTTTCAGCATTCTTCTGGGATCCAGAAGGTGGTGGAGGCAAAGGAGGAACGCCCTGTGAAGAACTCATTGCCGGCATTGAACTCGAAGTGCTCTTTGCTGAAGAAGCCATCTGCTTGGTTGTAATGAACTGAAACGATCACAAAAACAAGAATTTCTCAAGAATGAAGCACCAATTGCCCCACGGTGGGCGCCAAACTGTTTTCGTCAAAAATCAAGCAAGGATAATGTTAGGGGAGGATTTTTCAATGATCAGTGATCCTCAATTACTGTTGGGCTTAGTGATCCTCACTTCTGTTTGAATTGGTGATCCTCAGAAGTATTACAGGATCAGGATCATGGATCATCTTAAGGATCCTTATACCAACGATTGTCTACTTTGAATATGAAGTTGTTTTGCAGGAGTACGAGCTTGGACTTGGTCTTGGCGATATTCCTGGAGCATATTCCATACTTATTCCGCACGTGCTTAACTAAAGTGGACGTTATGGAGTTCGTGGAGGACTTGCACGAATTGCGGAATGTTTGTTAGCTTAGATATTTTCCATTTTTAAAAGGGATAGCGAGCTAAATAGAAAACACTTGGCTATTTTTAGCTTAACACACACACTCGCAACTGCTCTCACCAGCTCTTGACAATTCACTTGGCGATTACACACTTTTTTGCACATTACACTATAGTGATCCTTGTAATTAGCTCGCTATCATCCGAAGTTGTAACACATTTCTTGTTTAATTTGAGTTGGTGATCGGTAGTTTCCATCACCCGAGGTTTTTTATGCCGGAGATCATTCATTGATCAAGGGCTTTTTCCTCGTATAAATCTTTGTGTCACTTATACATTTCATCTCTGAGTGATCCTTAGTGTTGTTCATTGATTCAAGCATCATACCTCACAACAGAAAGTTTGGTTGCATTATCATTGCTTGATTTTTGACAAAAACAGTTTGGCGCCCACCGTGGGGCAATTGGTGCTTCATTCCTAAGAAGATTCGTATTTTCGTGGTCATTTCGGTTCGTTACAACCAAGCAGATGGCTTCCTCAGCGAAGAACACTTCAAGTTTGATGCCATCATTCAGTTCTTCACAAGGCGTTCCTCCTTTGCCTCCACCACCTTCTGGATCCCAGAAGAATGCTGATAATGCTGCGAAGAAACAAACCCCCATTTTCCAAAAACCACCAACTTCTTCTGTTTCCACTAATCCTACTACTAATGATCTTTTTAATCTGATTTTGCAGATGAGGGATCGTATGCAAGAGCAGGATAAAACCAACGAAATGATCCTTAGGGAGATAGGTGATATCAAGAAACAGAAGAAATCGGTGGAGGATCATTCCCCATTGATGCCCAGGTCGCTGAACTTCGACACTCCGGTCGTAACTTCCCAGCACTCAGCAGCTCCGGACGTGCAATACTTGGGTGAATTACCAGGAAGACGTTATGGAACAACAACAATGACTCAGGCTCCTGGATCTTACCTTCAACCTTCCGGAGCCTCTGTCCAGCATCAGGGATCCTTCGTCAGCTCAGGAGGATATTTGGGAATGCACTCGGTCCAAGGATCCTCCTAGGTCCAAGGATCCTTCCCGGTCCCAGGATCCTCCCAGGTCCAAGGATCCTCCCAGGTCCAAGGATCCTTTCCGGTCCAAGGATCCTCCCAGGTCCAAGGATCCTCCTAGGTCCAAGGATCCTTCCCGGTCCAAGGATCCTCCCAGGTCCAAGGATCCTCTCTGGTTCCAGGATCCTTTCAGGTTCAAGGATCCAGCATCTTTCAGGATCGAGGATCTTTAAGGAGTATGCAGCCTCCAAGTTCGGATGTTCATCAAGGAGACTTCATACCAATGCAGACCATTGCTTCATCTGGTCCTTCGATCATACCGGAATCCCATCAATATGGATTCACATCTGGAATTCCAAACATGAATCCTCTGGGAGGTAATACTTTCAATAATTCTTATAACACTAACCATGGCCCCATGCAGGATACAGGAATCAATCAAGCTATGGCTAGGGAACTACAGAAGCTTAAGGATATGATATCCAGTGTACCAGGAGTGGTTAAACCCATTCCTGAAATCGCAGATGGTAGCCATAGGATATCTCGTTTTGCACCACCCTTATGTGATGCTGAGATTCCTAAGAGATTCCAGATACCATCCATGAAGCTCTATGATGGTTCAACGGATCTAGAGGAGCATGTGGCTCAATACAGGGAGAGGATGGAGATCAATCCGATTCCTGAGAGGTTAAAAGAAGCATGTCTACGCAAGGGATTTGGATCCACACTCACAGGATCTGCTCTTAAATGGCTGTTAAGTCTTCCCCCTTACTCTATTACTTCATTTGCTAATCTAGTTAATTTGTTTAATAGTCAATTCTGTTGTAGTAGAAAATTTGAACGATTAACTAGTGATCTATATAGGGTAACACAAGGTCAAAATGAATCACTTAGAGATTACATCACTAAGTTTAGCAAAGAATCCTTAGATATTCCTAATTTGGATATTGCTACGGCTGTAGAAGCCTTTAAAATGGGATTGCTTAGGGATTCATTATTCTATGACGATCTTGTTATGACACCTTGCAGGAATCTTGATGAAGTAAGAACCAGGGCCCTTAGGTTCATCCGCCTAGAGGATGACAAAAGGATCCAGGATAGATTGACAGGATCCTCAAAACAGGAGAAACAAGGATCCTACTTCAGGAACAACAAATCAAAGTCCTACAACAGATCTGATAACCAGAACGTGCATGCAGTGGAACAAGAAGAGGATGACGAGGATTATCCTCCTATTTCTGAATACTGTTTTTCTGTTGATAACAATGAACTAATCCTTGCAATGTAGAATCTAGGTGAGAAAGCTAGGTGGCCGAGAAAAAGTGATAAACCAGCTGCTATAAAGGATAAGTCCAAGTGGTGTGCATATCATAAGGATTTCGGGCATCTCACTGAAGACTGTATTGCGCTAAGAAAGGAAATTGGTTACTTGTTGAGCAAGGGGCATTTGAAGGAACTTTTGGGACGAAAAAAGTTAAGGACCCAGGATCTTAAAAGGATCCCGGAAAGGGCTCCTGCCCCTCCAGCAGATGCACAAGTTATAAACATCATATCCGGTGGATCAGACATTTGTGGTACCTCCTTTTCAGCAGCAAAAAGACATGCTAAGGAAACCAAGATGGATAATGGAGACAGACCCATCCGGACCTCCGTTGTTACCCAGGATAAAGTCATAACCTTTGATGAGGATGATCGTGTTGATGTCCAGGATCCTCATCATGATGGTCTTGTAATTACATTGTTTATTTCTAACCACTTTGTTCGCAGGATCCTTATAGATGGAGGAAGCTCTGTGAACATCATTCAGCTTGATGTCCTTAAAAAGATGAATATCCCGGAGTCTGATATTGTTCCAAGATCCTCAGTCCTTGTGGGATTCAGTGGGGAAACCAAGAACACATTGGGGGACATCAAACTCCCAATCTATATTGAAGGATTGCATTCTTATCAAAAATTTTGTGTTATAGATTACTTATCTTGTTGCAATGTTATCCTTGGCAGGCCATGGATACATGATATGAAGGCAGTTCCATCCACCTATCATCAATGTGTGAAGCTTCCAAGTCCATGGGGAGTGGTGAAAATTAAGAGCGATCAACAAGAGGCCAAGAACTGTTATACATCATCAATGAAGCCAGCCTCAAGACCAAGGGAGCAATAGCAATTAAAGTATCATTCAAGAGATGTCTTGGAGGCAAGAGAACAGGATTTGAAAGAAATCCTCATGAATCCCGATGATCCTGAATCAAAGATCTTCATAGGATCAGGGATCCTTAGCGACATTGAACAGGAGCTAGTATCCTTCCTTAAAAGAAGGAAATCTACCTTTGCCTGGAAACATGAGGATATGACAGGTATATCTAAAGATATAATTACTCATAAACTTGGCATTGACAGGTCATTCAAGCCGATTCATCAAAAGAGGAGGAAGTTTGCACCTGAAAGGAATACTATTATCCAGGAAGAGGTAGATAAACTACTTCGGGCAGGTATGATAAGAGAGGTTAAGTATCCAAGATGGTTAGCCAATGTGGTTGTTGTTCAAAAGAAAAATGGAAAGTGGAGGGTATGTGTCGATTTTACTGATTTAAACAAGGCATGTCCCAAGGATCCTTTCCCATTACCCCACATTGACTCCATGGTGGATGCTACCGCGGGTCATGAGTTGTTGACTTTTATGGATGCTTCATCTGGATTTCAACAGATTCAGATGGATCCATCTGATCAAGAGGATACAGCCTTTATGACCCCAACTGGTATATATTGTTATATTGCTATGCCATTTGGACTAAGGAATGCAGGTGCAACTTATCAAAGGCTAGTCAATATGATGTTCAAGGAACAAATTGGACACACTATGGAAGTCTATATTGATGACATGGTGGTTAAGTCCAAGAAAGCTGAGGATCACCTTAAAGACTTGGAGGAAGCATTCAATATCCTTGATAAATTTAATATGAAACTAAATCCTTCCAAGTGTCATTTTGGTGTTAAGGCAGGTAAATTCTTAGGCTATATGGTGACAAAGAGGGGCATTGAAGCAAGTCCAGAGCAAATCAAGGCTATTGTGAATATCAAATCTCCTGCCAATGCTAAGGATGTGCAAAGATTGACAGGCAGGATCGCAGCCTTGAACAGATTCATATCCAAGTCCTCAGAAAAGTGCAAGGAATTCTATGACATCCTGAGGAAGAACAAGAAATTTGAATGGATTGAGAAGCATGAAAGTGCCCTCAATGCTCTTAAGGATTACCTATCCTCAGCCCCGGCCCTGATGAAACCAGAAAAAGGGGATATATTATCCTTATACTTAGCAGTATCCTCAAAAGCAGTAAGTGCGGTCCTTGTTAAGGATCACCAAGGTACACAACATACTGTCTATTATGTAAGTAAGAGTTTACTTGATGCTGAATCCAGGTATTCACACTTAGAGAAACTTATCCTTGCATTAATAATGGCATCTACTAAATTAAAACATTATTTTGAGACTCATGCCATTATTGTTAAGACTAATTTTCCAATTAAGAATGTTCTCAGGAAACCTGAAATGTCAGGAAGGATGGCTAAGTGGGCAGTGAAGCTTAGTGCATATGATATAAGATATGAACCAAGGACTGCCATCAAATCCCAAGCCTTAGCTGACTTTGTGGCAGATTTTAGTAGTGATTTGCAAAAGGGGGCTGAGTTAGAAGTCCAACAGCTTGAAGAAACTAAGGATCCTTGGATACTCTTCACTGATGGAGCCTCCAATGTAAAAGGAACAGGGCTGGGAATACTACTAAAATCGCCACAGGGGGACATAATACCCCACTCCATAGCTTGTGAATTTCAAACTACCAACAATGAGGCTGAGTATGAAGCCTTGATAGCTGGTTTGCAAATTGCTAAGCATATGAGGATCAGGTATCTTGAGGTACATGTAGATTCATTATTAATCACTAATCACTTTAATGGATCCTATGCTGTTAAAGGTGAAAAGCTAATCAAATATTTAGAGATAGTCAAAGAATTGGCACTCTCTTTTGTTTCCTTTAGTTTGACACAGGTACCAAGGGAAGAGAACGCAGAGGCTGATGCATTAGCCAATCTAGGATCATCCTTGAAGATCCCGGAGGATATAAGGATCCCTATTATCCATATCCTGACCCCTGCTATCGAGGATCATGTAGCTATGGAGATCGGAGAGGATTCTGCAATCATCCCTAGTGATGATACTCAATCTCATTCAAGATCATGGATCCTCCCAATCATGAGATACATACAACATGGAGAGATTCCTACAGGAGAAAACCCTAGGGCTTTCAAAATTAAGGTATTTCAGTTTACATTATTGAATAATATGTTGTATAAGCGATCTCTTGCAGGACCATATCTAAGATGCATTGAGGATCCTGAAATCCAAGAAGTCCTAAAGGATTTCCATGAAGGAGATTGTGGAAACCACACTGGCGGCAGGGCATTATTCTCAAGGATCCTGAGGACAGGATACTATTGGCCCACTATGAAGAAGGATACTGTGGAGTATGCCAAGAAGTGTGATCCTTGTCAGAGACACAGTAATATCCTTTACCAACCAGCAGAACTTTTGCATCCTGTATCCTCTTCTTGGCCATTTATGAGGTGGGGAATGGATATAGTTGGTAAGCTTCCTAAGGCACCTGGTGGAAAAGTATTCATGCTTGCTATGACTAATTACTTCTCCAAGTGGATAGAGGCTGAAGCCTTTGCTCAAGTCAGAGAAAATGAAGTTATATCCTTTATTAAAAGAAACATTATTACTAGATTTGGTATCCCTTCTGAAATTATTTGTGATAATGGATCCCAATTTATTGGGAATATAACTACTAACTTTTGTGACAGCTGGGGGATTAAGATGATAACATCAACACCAGTCCACCCACAAGCTAATGGTCAGGCAGAATCATCCAACAAGATCATCATCAACAATTTCAAGAAGAAGCTTGGATCCAAGAAATGAAAATGGGCAGAAGAACTACCTTATGTGCTTTGGGCCGATAGGACAACTCCCAAGAATGCTACTGGCCAAACCCCATTTTCTTTGGTATTTGGGGCAGAATCAGTGATCCCTACAGAGATGGTGGTTCCAACTGCAAGAACAAGCATTCGTGATCCTGATGAAAATGCTGAAAACTTGGTTCAAGACTTGGATACTATAGAAGAAATCAGGGATTTGGCAAGGATAAGGATGGCTAGTTATCAACAAAGGATGGCTGGAGCCTACAATAAAAATGTCAGGATCAGGAAATTCCAAGTTGGTGATATGGTATTAAGGAAAGCATTTCAGAATACCACCAATCCTGCTGATGGGAAGTTGGCACCAAAATGGGAAGGCCCTTATTTGATTGAAGCTGAAGCAGGAAAGGGGGCATATCGATTGCTAACAATGGAAGGTGATTTGCTACCAAGAGCTTGGAATGCTGTCCATTTGAAGAAATACTTCATGTGATAAGGATCCATGATCCTAACATGACAAGTATCCTTGAAGGATCCTTACAGAACATATGATCCTCATTTTGGTAACATTCTAATCTCAAACTATTTCATTCTTTTATTCTCTTATATAAGGATAAGGATTCTGCATCCTTTATCCTCCTTTCACTTGATTCTGAGTTTTGAAGGTTCAGGTATCCTTATCTAAGAATTGAGTATCCACAAAAGTATCCAGTTATTTGGGCTTGACCCCAGTTTGGGCCTATCCCCAGCTTCGCCAGTAGCGCACGATGATCCTGGTATAGTTCAAGGCAATGGGACCAGTACTCGCTTCAGGGGCTGACAATTTCATTGTACTGGCTATATTCAGGATCCTACGTATAATGGTAGACGTACCATACATCCGTTCCTAAGGTTTCTAACGTTTTCACGTTAGCTAAGGTTTTGGCATTTTCATGTCACTAAGTTTGGATAGTCGCCAGTGAGGGCCATACTCCAGTTTACATACGATCCTTTGGGCTTGTCCCCAGTTATCCTTTGGGCTTGTCCCCAGTTATCCTTTGGGCTTGTCCCCAGTATATTGGGCTTGTCCCCAGAATTGTTGGGCTTGTCCCCAGTTACTAACTCTTGTTTTATATTGGCTTAGTCCCAAGTTGTATCCTGTTTCAGGTTTTTGGAGATAAATGACCAAGGATCCTTGATCCTTACCTTCTACTAAGGTTTGTCTTTTGGGTTATCCTGATTATAAGTGTTATAGGTTAGGATCCTAACTATTTTGATTTTATTCATTATTCATTTGAGTAACCCTTATCCTTTGATAGCTGAACTTGTGATCCTTAAACTATATTACTTTTCAGAACTTATCGATTATAGGATATGTGATCCTTGATCATATCCTAAACTTTTTGAGGATATTTATTAAATTTTTCCTTTACTTGATAAGTTTAGACAAAATGAATATCATAACAATTGGAAAGTAAAGTACTAACAAGGATAGCAACACTGGAGATAGCCAAAAAGTTAAAGTTATTTTATTGACAAAACATTGAACCCTTTAAGGTTGTCAAAATTGCCAACCCACGTTTCTACCAGCAAAACGTGGCCCGTCCACATGGGTTGGCAAAGGGTGTCCATTGTTTACGGGTCTTTGTAGTGCAGAAAATAAAAGACGGAAGGATAACGAGTGGCTTCATCCCCCAAACAAAGGATCCATCCACCACCCATTATCCTGCCTATTATTCAAGGATCTATGATCCTTCACCCTAGAAACTATTGTCTAAAGTTATTACAACCCATCATTGTTCAACAAAAACACGATAACCAAAATAAACTACCAAATTCTAAAAAAATGGGCTCCGGCTACGTCTAGAAATGTCCTTCATCGCCCATCCATGCAGCTTACACCTTGGCTGCATCACCATCTCCTCCAGCTCCACCTGCTTCTCCACCATGATCCTTGCCACTACCACCAGCCTCAATTGCCAGAACCTCATCAGCCTCTTCTTCGTCTTCCAACTCAGCCAGCCTAGCCTTCCAGCCCTCCATGTCCCAGTTCCTCCTGTCAAAATTAGGATCCTGAGCTTCTTGGGCCATCTGCAACTTGGTCTTGTACATGGCAATGGCAGCGGAGACTTTGGCATCCTGCATGATCTCGTGCTTCTCATAGTCAGCATTGATCTGAGCCGCAACCGCCTGAGTTTTGGCATCATTGAGGTCCTTTTCGAGGTAGGCAATCTTGTGATCCTTAAGCACCGCCACTCTTTGGAGGTCAGAGTATTTCTCCTCAATCTCTTCGACGTTCCCAACATAATCCTCGATTTCAGTAAATTTCTGCAAAGAAGACAATGCAAAGTTCAGGATCACGTGATCCTCAAGTGGGCAGGATAATTAAGCTAAGTCAGTGATCCTTACCTCAGCAAAGTACTCGAGGAACTGATGGCGGATCAGAGGCAAGCCTTCTAGATTGTCAGCTTCAGAGGTCTTCCTTTTTTTTTCCACCTCTTCCCTTTGAAGTGGTTGCCTTGGGGATCGTGACAGCTGGGCTGGCAGCAAGCTTCTTCTTTGAGGATCGGACGGTGTCAAGGTCAGTGACACTGAATTTAGAGGCAGATCTTGAAGATTTTCCAGCACCTACACATCCAAAACTGATAAGTATCCTTATCCCATTTCTATTTAACTATTTATTTAAACATCTAATTATGCAAAGAACAGGATACTTACTCGACATAGTGACAGAACCTGAGGATACTTCTTGAGAATCCTGGGTATTTGTTTTAAGTGATCTTCTTGCAGGATCGAGTCTCCGGAAAGCGGCGAGCCTTTCCTGTGTTGCGGGTGTTGTGATGATGTGCGAAACAGAGATAGCTGTACAAAAGAAACAAAAGCATGTTAATGATCCTCATCAGAAACAAGCTTATTCGGTGATCCTTCTAAGGATCCTCTATCCTACCATGGGTGGTCCACTTCCTTGGCAGATCCTTTCCATCAGGGATTGAATCCCTTCTGACAAAGAAGAATCGTCGTTTCCAGTTGGTGTCATTCTTAGTGGCTTTGAAGATGGGGTGTTCTTCACCAGGTTTATGTTTGAGTAGATACCGATGAGATCCATGGCTTACGAGGTCATACATCTCTGCCAACTCCGACATTCCCAGATCAATGCCTTCTTGCTCAATGATCCTTTCAATGGTATATAAGACCCTCCAGATCATCGGCATAGCTTGAATGTAGGAGATGCCGGTAAGGGAGAAGAAAGACTGGGTGAATTCAGGGAAAGGATACGAGTATCCTATTGTGAATGGAGTGACCGGGAAGGCTACCCAGGTTTCAGAAATATAATCACTTAGAACGGTGGGATCAAATGGTTTGAAATCGGTGTTTGCCGGAAAGCAATGTCGGATCCTGTCTATCTGTGGATCAGTGAAGCAGCATCGTTCTTTTGCCGAATCTTTGATGATTCCCTGGCTCTTAAGAGGACTGTCTTTCGTGTGATCCTTGGCCGGAGAGGATCTTAGCATTATCTTGGTCATGATGGTAGAGAAGAAGATGAACAGAGAAAGAAAACGTAAAGGGAGAAGAGGAAGAGAGATACCTGCTTGATCTTCGAATGTGGTTTTAAAGGGAGTCTCTCTTGAATTTAAATGCAAATTGATCCCTATCCCTAACTTCAATTTATAATGTTGATTTTGCAGGATAGTCACCTCAATGACGTCAGGATGGTAACGGCTAGTCCGACTACAACGGCTAGTTATCCGTTGATTCGTTACGGATAAGAACAGAAAATATAACTCGTTATTTACATTTTTACTCCTTATATTTTGGGGGCAATTGTTAGGGGTGGATTTTTCAATGATCAATGATCCTCAATTACTGTTGGGCTTAGTGATCCTAACTTCTGTTTGAATTGGTGATCCTCAGAAGTATTACAGGATCAGGATCATGGATCATCTTAAGGATCCTTATACTAACGATTGTCTACTTTGAATATGAAGTTGTTTTGCAGGAGTACGAGCTTGGACTTGGTCTTGGCGATATTCCTGGAGCATATTCCATACTTATTCCGCACGTGCTTAACTAAAGTGGACGTTATGGAGTTCGTGGAGGACTTGCACGAATTGCGGAATGTTTGTTAGCTTAGATATTTTCCATTTTTAAAAGGGATAGCGAGCTAAATAGAAAACACTTGGCTATTTTTAGCTTAACACACACACTCGCAACTGCTCTCACCAGCTCTTGACAATTCACTTGGCGATTACACACTTTTTTGCACATTACACTATAGTGATCCTTGTAATTAGCTCGCTATCATCCGAAGTTGTAACACATTTCTTGTTTAATTTGAGTTGGTGATCGGTAGTTTCCATCACCCGAGGTTTTTTATGCCGGAGATCATTCATTGATCAAGGGCTTTTTCCTCGTATAAATCTTTGTGTCACTTATACATTTCATCTCTGAGTGATCCTTAGTGTTGTTCATTGATTCAAGCATCATACCTCACAACAGAAAGTTTGGTTGCATTATCATTGCTTGATTTTTGACCAAAACAGATAATGCAACCAAATCTTTTGTTGTGAGGTGTGATGCTTGAATCAATGAACAATGTTAAGAATAACTCGGAAATGTAATGAACAAATGACACAAGGATTTATACGAGGAAAAAGCCCTTGATCAAGAGTTGATCTCCGGCATAAAAAACCTCGGGTGATGGAAACTACCGATCACCAACTAAGATTAAACAAAAGAAATTTACAACTCGGGATGATAACAAGCTTGTTACAAGGATCACTAATGTGCAATGTGCAAAAAATGTATGAAATCGCCAAGTAGTGTTTGAGAGCTGATTGAGAGCTGTTACGAGAGTGTGTGTATGCCAAAATTAGCTAAGTGTTCTCACTCAAGCTTGTTATCCCCATTTTAAATTAGAAACAACTAAACTAACTAACTATCCGCAAATTGTGCAAGCTCCCCACGATCTCCATAACGTCCACAAGAGCCAAGCACGTGCGGAATATTGAGGGAATATGCTCCAGGAATTTCGGTGAGACTTGGTCCATGCCTTTGCTCCTGCAAAACAAGCTTACGTACAAGGTAGACAATTGTTAGCATAAGGATAACAATAAGGATTCTGAATCCTGATCCTGCAACACCTACTAAGGATCCTTAATTCAAACAGAATTGAGGATCCATGATCCTGGTAGCATTTGAGGATCCGTGATCCTTAGGATTGGAAAATCCTCCCCTAACAGCAGGTATTGTTGTATATTGGCCAGGATATTGGTTTAACATATATATGCAGGATACGGGATAAGGATCTATACCTATTTGAGAAAGGAAGTCATGAACCCGCTTGCCCCGACAAACCCGTGATTCTCGTAGGGAAATGTTTCGGGAGCGGCAGGCAAATCAATCTCTTTCCTCTTACGGGAACTAGAGGTCCGGGGCTTAGTAGCTGGTGAAGGCTTGGGAATGGCGGCGGCTTTAGAGCTGGTGGGCTTGGATGAAGTAATAGGTTTAGGACTTGGCTCTTTCTTGACCGGGACAGGGTCAGAGTAACTGTCCAACTCCTCAAGGTCAAAAACTTCTGGGATTTTGGCTGGTGCTGCATAAAAGGAGAAGTTCTAAATCTTTTCTACTATTTCATTATATTAAACTAATCAATCATTTGCAGAATACCCTTACCAGACATGTCAGATGATGAATATTGACTGGAACTTGGGAGGTGTGTGGAAAAGCTCCTATCACCTTTCGGTAACTGGTAAATCGCTTTGATTCTCTTTTCAGATTCTTCGGTAGGAGGGGCTACTTCTTTGAAGTTCACTGCATAAAGGCCAAATAAAGAAAGTATCCGCACAGGATATAGGCCCAAGAGGTATTTGGAGATATTCTTAAAACCCTAAACCCTACCGGTGGTTAACCACTCCACCAGGAGGCTAGCACCCTCATAGATGGAGTCTCGCTTAATGAAGAAGAATTTCCGTTGCCATCCATCCTCATTTTTGGTGGCTTTGAGAATGAGGGGTTTACTAGAAGTGGAAAAAAGTAAAAACCGGCTAGAACCATGTGATCGCAGACGATAGGCGATCGGAATATCCTCGATGCAGAGGTCAGGAAAGTGGAGGTTTTTAATTTGGTTAAGTACGATCACTACCCTCCAAACCATGGGCATTGTTTGGGCGAAGCAAAGACCGGTGGTTCAAAAAAATTGCATTATGAATTCAGGAAAAGGATACCGAAAGCCTAGCGAGAAGGGATATGCCGGAAAACAGACCCAATCGGCAGACGAAACGTCCGATCGAACTGACCGGTCGAATGGTCTGATAATCGCACTGTCTGGAAAGGCGCCGGAGGCTCTCAACGCTGCGATATCTGCATTATCGAAGGGACAAATCTCCTTCTCGGGGTTCTTGAGAAGGTTTTGTTGGACGAAGGTCTCCGTCGATTCACCAGTATGAGAACTGGTTCTAGTAGCCATTGGGAGTAGAATGAAGAAATTAGCAGGGAAGGAAGAAAGAATGAATAATTACCTGGAGATTCTGTTGATGATATTTGGTTTTCAAACAGAAAGAGAGAAGATATAGGGGCGTAATAGATAGCCATTGAGTGTAAACCACATTGGAAATTGCACAATGTTATCTCGACCGTCGTTTCAACTTAATAACCTAGATGCACGAGATAAGCTTTAAAATATATCCGTTGGAATTGGTATACCAACAGATATATTTTAGGGACAATTGTTATGGGTGGTTTTCTGCTCATGTATCCTGAATAATATTCTGACTGTGTTTCTTTTGTTTATGATCAGGATACCGGATCAGGATATTGGTAACATCCTGATATAGTATCCTGGTAGAGACTAATTAATTCACGTGCAGATTAATGGTGCAAGTCTATAACGATCAAGTGGACTTCTCCCAAAGACTCGGGTAAATCTGTTAGAATATGGACGTTGAAGCCGGAAGACGTGGACTACAACGTTCACAAAGGGAATATTCGTTATACC
The DNA here is from genome assembly GCA_030545235.1 of Helianthus tuberosus. Lineage (NCBI taxonomy): Eukaryota > Viridiplantae > Streptophyta > Magnoliopsida > Asterales > Asteraceae > Helianthus > Helianthus tuberosus. The sequence goes on from CM060393.1 coordinate 155,958,783, forward strand.
CCGGATTTGTAGGCTAGTTAGTTAGTTTTACTTTACTATAAATAGGATTGATCGGATCAGATAAGGACACACATTCTCTCGAACTCTCTTTCTCTCTAGCTGCAAACACTCACAACACACTTACACTTGTATTCAAATCGCATTGTAACACTTAGTTGATACGCATCATATCCTGCACTGTATCCTGACATTTGAAGTAATAAGAAGAACAAGGCAGCTGCAATTGTCAGCTCCCGAGGTTTTGTGCCGGCGATCTAGATTGATCAAGGGCTTTTCTCGTACATCTCGTGTCACCCTTTACATTTTTGCTCATTGTTTGATTGTAGATACAGCTCGATATCCTGAGCCGTATCCTGAAAACTGTTTTTGTAAACAACTAAATTAGCATATTTTTGATACACATTCTTAGCACACTACCTCACTTAACTAATTTGATCACTTAATTGCTTCGGTAATTTTTGACCAAAACAGTTCATGAGACATTGGAAGGTTGCCAATGCGTTTGTAAGCCCAAACAACATAACCACGAACTCGTAATGACCCTCGTTAGTTCGAAACGCGGTCTTACAAATGTCACCCTCGGCTACCCGGAGTTGATGATAACCTGAACGTAAGTCTAATTTGGAGAAAACGCTAGCACCGTGTAACTCATCAAGTAACTCATCTATCACTGGAATTGGATATTTATCCTTGATGGTTATATCATTCAAAGCTCTATAATTAACACAGAACCTCCAATTACCATCATTCTTCTTTACCAAGAGCACCAATGATGAAAATAGACTATGGCTCGTCCTAATCAAACCTTGCTGAAGGAGCTCACGAACTTGTTTTTCGATCTTTGACTTTTGGTAATAGGATTGCCGGTATGGTCGAGTACTTATAGGGCGTGCACCCGTAACCAAGGGGATATGATGATCTTGAAAATGGTTTAGAGGTAGTCCTTGGGGGTCTCGGAAAACCATGTCGTACCGTGAAAGAAATTCATGGATGGTTGGGTTGGAAGATGTGGTCGGAGTTGATTCTGTAGTGATTGGGTGGATTTGTAAAAGGTAGGCATATCCATGCAGCCCATGAGTTCATGGTCATGCAAAACAGACAATTCACTGGATTTTAAGCCCTTGAGGGTATGAGAAGTTCCCGCTAATTTGAAACCAAGGGTAAGATTCTGGTAGTCTATCTCCACCAATCCGAGAGTTTTTAACCATTGAACGCCCAAAACCACTGGACAAGCAGCCACGAGTAACACACAAAATCAGTTGAAATCGTATAGCCTTGGATGGTAAATGACAAATCCCGAACCCGCCCGGGACAAACCAGTCGTTCCCGGTTACCTACCACCACCTCTAATGGGACCTCCTGGTCCACCGCCAAGCCATAACAGCCAACCAACAAATGGTCAATGAAGTTGTGAGTGCTATCCCCGTCTACAAGGACCACCACATATTTGTTCTTTAATGTACCTAGTAACCGAAGAGTTTGAGGGTTTAGAGAACCTGAGTATGCATGAAAGGAGATCTCCGCTGGGTTGTCATTGGGTTCTTGGTTTATAATGTCATCATTAGGGTAACTATCATCTTCTTCGTTCATGTCACAGATCATAAAGAATTGTGGTTTGTTGCATTTGTGACCATGTGTATACTTATCATCACAATAGTAGCACAGTCCCTTTTCACGGCGGTGTAACACCCCAAAATTCTGTAAGTCATAATATAAATTTTTTATATTATGTTGACGCAATTAGAAAAGAAAATGGTAAATATAATTTTACCATATGAAAGTAAATAAGATACTAGTAAGTAAATGTGGGTAAGTAAGGTATTGTAAATAACCAAGTTAACTAAGTTAGAGGATGGATGAAAATAGTCATGTTATGATAAATAAAGGGGTTAGTGATGTTAAAAATGAAAGAAAGTTTGATTAAACAAGGAAACATACAGAATTTTCATAAGTAAGTATGTATGTGTCGTGGGTTTGAAAGGGGATTTAGGGTTCTCACCTAAATCCATCATCAACACAAGAATTCTGCATAAATTGAGGTGATTTGAGCTGGAAATCGAGTGCATGAGACATCATCTACACTTGTCTAAGTGTCCTTGAGGTAAGGTAAGTCATGGATTCATGAAATTTTGATGAGAAAGGAAGTGGGTCTTGATTAATCCGTGTGTATGTATGAAATTAGGATGGTAAGAGGCTATAATCATCATATGAGACTTGAATTATGCATGAAATTCGGATTAATTTGATGTTGTTATGTAAACCCACTTGTAGGTAATAATGTCATGGAAATGTTGATGAATTATGTGTTATACTAGTTGTATTTTGATATGTAAAGTTAATTGTTGAATGTTGATGTTATATAAATATGATTTTGAAAGGAGATTAGGTGAAAATGATGAATGTGATGATCTTGATAAGAATTTGGTATGATTGTGCACAAGTTACTTGTACACTATGCTTAGAAAGTAGTACGCACACCAATTGTTTGATGAAATGCCTAGTATAGGTTAGTATGTGTTATCACTTGTATGGAATGTTAATTAAATAGTAATGAAGGTGACCACGTATTATAAGTATGAAAAGTGCTTAGTTATGATGTTGTGTGCAAAATGACATGCTACGTGTATTGAGTAACAAAGCTGATTAGGATTAAAATTTGTTGCGCACCAGTTTTGCAAAAATCATATAAAATCATAGGAAGGACATGTGAGGTCGAGACTTATATGCTCAGAAAGCTATTTAAACATACTACGTTTTGTGTTTGAACATGTTTGTTGAATTCGGATGTTAAACATGCCAAAACAGTGCCCAAAGTCGGCAATACTGTTTTGACAGCAAGCTTTTTGGAAGCATTTCAGCTTCTGTACTGATTTTGTAAAAATCATATAAAATTCTAGGAACGTCCGATTGTTACGATCTTTATATGCTTAGAAAGGTCTCTGAGTCTAGATCATTTAATATTTGAACATGAAGAACTGAATCGGATGATAAATGGGTTAAAATGTGTCGTGAACAGCTGCTGCGCAGAAAGTTGCTGCACATTTTTAGTATAAATATTCAGTAAAAATAGTTGTATTGTTATGCACACTTGTATGAATCATGAACTACTGATTTTATTAAATTATTAGTAAGTTATGTGATTGTTTTAAGTGTCTAAAACACTTACCAACTAGTTTATGCATATAATTGCACCAACGGGTCGAAACGGGTTGTTGATAGAAAATAATAGAATGGATGTGTAAAAACCAAGGTGTTAAGAAATGGTCTGAAATGTATAACGTATGAAGCAAGTTGCCTAACTTATAAAATGTTGTCATTCTAAATATGGAGTTTTGAATACATAATTATGCATGCTAGAAGCTCATGTATGAGTTTTGTGATGATGGAATCATAAATTGTTAGATTGATTAGCATTGTAGTATTATGATACATGTTGGAACTCGTTAAGCGATTGACACGTGAATAGAAGTGTGATTAGTGATGCGTATGATAATGTATACTAACTATTGAATGGATGTAATGGAATGAGATAATAGGAACGTGTCAAGGAGAGCTCAAGCATATGAGGATAACGGGTCAAGAGAAGGCAAGGTGACAAATACACTTATTGGAGTACTCAAGGTAAGTGATTTCCGGAATCACTTCTTATCTTATAAATAAAGTTTTGATATGTTGAACGTAGGAAATCATGAAAAGGAGTAAGTACTAAGGTATGTATTAATATGGTAAGTCGTAAGAAGTTATTTGTGCTTGGAATTACATGATAGAAGTGAACGGGTCAAGAATAAAGAAAGAAACATGGCGTAATGTGGTAGTTAGTTTGATTATATGGTTATGCGTTAGAAAGATTTAGGAGTTTGTATATGATTATTTTACATATTGGAAGCATGAAAAACGGAGAAGAAAGAAGTTCGGGTGTCTAACGGTTGTATACGAATGTAAAAATAAATGGTAGCCACCGTAAGCTGCGGTAGGTACTGATGGTTATTTCTCCACCGTAAGGCAGTATAAAGGCACCGTAGGCTTTTGTGTGTCACCGTAAGCTACGGTAGTCACCGTAGCTTACGGTGGAGGCCAGGTTCAGATGTAAAGTTTGTGTTTCTTCGTTTTCTTTGAATTTGGACCCCGAGAACCCATTCCAAGTCCCGTTAAACTTCTATAATGTACCTTAACCCTATTAAATGGCTTGGTGAGTTACGGATGAATATAGAACTCATTTTAAGATTTCCGCAATGTACCCGAAAGTCATTTAAAAAACGTTTATGAAGTGCGAGTAAGAATGGAATGTGTCAGCGAGTATGCGGAGGAATGAATTAAGTATGTGGGTATATATGCATAGAATTAATTTCATTCTGATAGTCGGGGCTTATAAGTAATCATGAATAGAAGTGAGTATGCACGTAGGTTTGTATATACGTGACCTATTTATATGGAAGTTTGTAATTAGGATACATTAGCAAATCATTTGGAATGATGTAAGTGGTATGTAAGAGCTTGTACGTTTGTATGTGTGTTCGTAATCATGTGTGGAAGTATGTGTCCATGAATATATGTATGTAAGTACCTGTGCACGAAGTAGAATATATTGTACACGAATGAATGGGACTTGTGTATATGTTTACATAGCTTCAATACTTTTGAGTATTAAGTTTCTAAACTGGTGTCTTGAGTATGGAATGAGAATGCAGGTATACTATTAATGTTCTTATGAAGGTTTAAGGAATTGGAATGCAAGATCGTACACGGAATGAGGATTCGAAAAGATTAGCATGAGATGAAGAAATATGGAGTGGTTATTTAATTACGTATGTTTAGTTTATGAACGACGTCACCAAATTTTAACGATGCGTGTGTATGTGGTGATTGCAGGTCGCACGCACTTAACATCATTATGAAGTAAATGAGGATTGAAGATCGAGTCAAAGAGCGATGATTGTATAGGAAGGGTAGTCACATAACTGGTGATTTTATATTACATTTGATGCGATAATTAAGAATGAACGTTGTAAATCTTTTGAAGAAAGTGTTTGTTATTTTTAAACGAACCTTCAAGTAAGTCATATGAGTAATTATGAAAGAAATTTTAAGTCTCTACTTTCCGCTGTGTTTGTATGGTTAAATCGTGATATGGGTGTTTCAGGCGGTCATGTGCTTCAGCGTTTGAGATCATGCGAATAGGGTTAGGGGCTGGTAAGGATAAAAGTTGGGTGGGGCAGGGGCCCAAAATCCCTGAGGAAGTCGAAGTAAAAGAACAGCCCTACTGAGAGGGACCTGAAGTGCGAGGGGGCTGAAGCATCCTTTTGTTAGGTTAAACTTTTCTTCTACTAAACTTGCTAAACCGACGGCGCCGATAAGATGACAGAGTTTCTTCATCTTCAATTCCAATCGGGGTTCTTCTTTAAGTCCCCCAATAAAACACCCCAGCAGAAATGACGCCAGTAATTCATCCACTCGGTTTGATAACTTTTCAAACGCCTCAAGGTACACCACCACAGTGGAGATTTGTGTGAGTCTGGTTAAAGCTTTGGATGGGTCTTCAAAATCCATGGGACCGAATCCAGAACCGCCTGAGAGAACTCGAGCCATGTTATCGGACCACAAATCTTTGTCATTCGACAATACCACTGTAAGCAATCCCCTCCATATGAAGGGCCGCTAACTGCACTTGGTCTTCGGTTGCAACCTTCTGGAATTTGAAGTACTGTTCCGTGAGATACAACCATCTAATCAGATCATCAACTCCAAATCACGGAAAGTGGAGCTTTAGATAAGGCTTGCGGGCAACCGCATCTACGACCACGGGACCGCCCCCCGCAGCACCCGGTGGTTGATTATGAATTGCTTGAAAAGAGGCTCGAAGAGCCTGCATTTCGGTAATTGAAGGGGTAAGGTCCCAAAAAACCTTGTAACAAGTACTTAGGACCATACCACAACTTTGTCGATCAGCCCTTCTGACCTTGCGCGGCCGCGCACTGGTCCTACAAAGAAGGCTTAAGAGACAGATAGCAGACAACACCTGCGCGCCAAAAGGAAATCATAAATCCTTGCGCTGTCCTCCATAAATAAAGGATGAAAATCCTAAGTCAAGCACTTCCGCTTAATGATATCAGGACTTGGATATTATTTACTTAACTGATACCACACAATAAAGAGTCACACCAGATTACAGCAGTAATTTTCTAGAAAGAATTCAATCGTGCACCACTAGGACGGTTATAACCGTCTGGACACGTGTCATCACCTCAGGCATCCCTGAAATCACAATGATAGCATGTAATTGGAGAGAAACCTCCACTTGATCACTTTCCACGTGGCAAACACCCAGCCATAGATCTAAACAGCGATCCGTGTGCACTCACGACGGATCGAGAAGCTTAACGGAAGGAAATGTAACCGCTTACGGGGTTAGCATCTTCCGTCAACATTTCACCAACGAGTTTTCCCGCCCAAAACTCTCGGCTATAAGTGTGAGAACAATTCAGGTATGGAATTCAAGTTACACACTTCGTCAATACCTCTTCTTCTTCTTCATAAACACATACTTATTCTCACGCCGAAGTCGGGTCAAGGAGAGAACTCCTTTTCTCCCCTTGACGAGGCTAACGGTGCTTTGTTTTGCAGAGTTTACCGGAGAAGAAGAACTGTTCCATCAAGATCGAACGAGAGAAAACCAACCTTTTTATGCAGATCCAAACCCCCTATATAACTTGATTCCGGTCAATTATCTAGTGTTTCTTCAGTAATCAATTGTTGGAACTGGGTGTCATGACGAGCTAAGGTTTCCTGTGTTTCTTGTTGGTATTGTTCAAGAGTTTTCTTACGGGTTTCCATCGGATCACGATAGCTCTGATACCACTATTGTGGTCCGAATGGTTCAAAAGAAAATAAAAGGAAGCACATAAGATATTGAGAGAAGAATGTTGGGACGATTTTCTGATGATTTTCATAACACAAACGACATTCCCTTTTAAAGGGTTACAAGACTCCATGACTCCACTAACTCCAACACTAATAAAACATGGACACTAACTACTAGACTAATAAAACATGGAGTGACACAACTAGACTCACCTAGAACATGGGTGAAAGTGGGATCCCACCACCCCTTTTATTTGCAACACAACTAATAATTAAAACATATAATAATTGAATGACTCCATGCAACTTAAACGTAGATACCATGCATCCTATATCGTCTGACCCGGTACACATCAGATCTTAAACGTACACACAATTTCTTAATCTTAGAAACCCATCTTAACGGACTGCTAGTTGTAGTTATGGTTGATCTTAGCTATATACATATCTCATTATTACTTCTTTTATTTGTTTTTACCATTTTTACTTAACATCAACCCGACTCGACTCCTTTAACAATAAATCATAAATTTATATGTTGTGAAAAGAAGTTGTGTGACAAATACAAAAAAACTCAAGTGGGCCCCACTTCTTTTTGAAAGCCACGTCATCACACTCATATATTTCCTCTCTTCGAACCAATCGGGGCGCGCACACGAAATTAGAAGGAATCTGAATCTTCTTTTTCCCCCAACAACAGAGTAAAATATCAATATCAAATATCTGTACGTATACATACCAAAAAGGTGAACCTACACAGATCTGCGTAGTAATCTGAATGCAATCGATGTAATTTGTTAATTTTTGCCTTTTGCTGTTTGCGTGATTCAGGATTATCGTTTCCTTAGGGTTTATCACTTCACTTGTTCAATCGAGATCGGTTTCTGCTTGTTCGATCGTTGCAGACAGATATATATACAGTTTGTAAGTGTTTGTTTTCGTGTTTGAATGATTTTATTGTTTTTATTTGCAGTTTGTGGTGATTTGCTGTTTGTGTGATTCAGGATTATCGTTTCCGTTAGGGTTTATCACTTCACTCGCTCAATCGAGATCGGTTTCTGCTTGTTCGATCGGTACAGACAACTTATATACAGTTTGTAAGTGTTTATCTTCGTTTTTGAATGACTGATTGTATGTATTTGCAGTTTGTAGGTGATTTGTGTGTCTGTGTGCTTGTTTTGACTTGCGTTTTGGTGGAAATTAGGAGAATAATGGCTTGTTGATTGGTGATGATTAGTGTGTATATGTTTTGTTGATAGAAAACCTAGAATTTTGTTGTTGAAGTAGCGTTTGGTTTGATTTGGTTATTGTTGAAGTAATTGTAAGCAGAGAAGTTGTACCTGTGTTTGGTAGGGTTTATAATTGTAGACACCATTGCTGGTGGTGGTAGCGGTTTGAGTGATGGGAAAACTTCACTGGCATAAATTTGGTTGTTTTAGGCTTGGACCCTTGGTTTTGGCTGGTTTCGACTGGTTTTTGGCTTGTTTTAGACTAGTTTTGACCGGTTTTTGGCTTGTTTTGACTGTTTAGACTAGTTTAGGTCGGTTCAGGCATGATTTTTGTAGGTTCAGACCTGTTTTTTCCAGGTCTGTTACGCATCGATGCACTCAAGGCGGTTTTGCTGCGCCTTGCCTCTCCTAGGCGCGTGCCTTTGGTGCTTTTGACTACTGTGATTCATGGTAGAATAGGGTTTTTGAAACTTTCTGTGTTAATGTTTAGTGTTATTATTGTCTGTCAGATTTGCTATCTCTCTGTTTATGTTCACACACACAATTTATTTTGCTTTGTAGGTGATATATATGTAATTAGGTTAAGGGTTATCTACTTCTGGACTTCATGATGGCATTAAACAAGAGTTAGAACTTGTCGCATGCAGAATAGTGGAAGTTAGAGAATGGATGACTACAGTCAACCTGAGATTTTGCCTCCAGCATGGATAAATAAAGATCCATCTGAATTAGCAGAATCACGGATCTTCATCTTCTCTTGCTTTGTTGCTGGCATTATTGGTATCTTAACTATTGTGTATACTGCTTACCAATGGAGAAGAAACAACAGTTTAAGTTTAGTGAAAGCTACAACAAGAAAAAAGAAGGATCCAAAATCAAGAAAGAAGGTTCCTCTAGCTGCTCATACATGGTATCTGGAATCTGGGTCACGTGGTAAAAACTTGAATTGTTGTGTGTGTTTAAAATCAGTATCATCCTCCCAGACTCTTGGACCCGTGGTGGCTTCAGATAGTTTTATTCACCGTTGTAGTATATGTGGGGCCGCAGCTCACCTCAGTTGTTCAAAAAACGCTCACAGAGATTGTAAATGTGTATCCATGATTGGGGCTACACATGTCCTGCACCTATGGGCTATCCGATGGACCGAGGTGGTTGACCAACCCGTTGAAATCTCGTTTTGCAGCCACTGTGAAGAGCCATGTAGTGCTTCTTTTATTGGTGGTTCACCAATATGGTGTTGCTTATGGTGTCAACGGTTGGTTCATGTTGACTGTCATAGTGGTTTTTATAGTGACACAGGTGATGTTTGTGATTTGGGGCCGTTTAGAAGGATGATTGTGTCACCTCTTCATGTTAAGGAATTGAGTCAGTCAGGTGGAATCTTGAGTTCCATCACTCACGGAGCCAATGAGATTGCATCCTCTGTACGTGCGACTATTAGAAGCCAAAGTAAGAAAAAAAAGCAAGGAAATGAAGTCTCTGTGGAAAGAAGTAATGGTGGTGTAGGGGAATCTTCTACAGAAAGCACGGCAAACAGTAGTTTAGCAAATGATGTCTCAAATCGAACACATGAAAACCAAAATGGGAACACGAACACAGAGGTTACAAGTCCAAACCAAGACGGTAATGTGGTCGACAAGTTAAGTAGAAAGCTGAGTTTTAAAAGAAGCTTATCTAATAGTCAGAGAGATGAGTCCTACTTAGCAGGAATGAAGCAGAAATATGAGTTGACTGATTTGGGTCCAGATGCAAGGCCTCTTTTAGTTTTCAGTAACAAGAAGAGTGGTGCTCAACGTGGAGATTCACTCAGACTTCGTATGAATATACTCCTGAACCCTGTTCAGGTCAGTTCATATTAAGCACAGATGGCTAGATGGGTGGGTGGTGGGTTGGGTGGTCCATGGTTGGTTGAGTAATGGGTTACATGTTAAAACGCTCCTGGATTGAAAAGGGTCTGTTTGAACAATTTAAATTGCTTTTATAAATAGTTAATGTGTTAATCATGAATGCAAAAGCAATTTTATTAGTATAACAAATTTCGGAGGTTGTATACATTAACATTATATTTAGGGTGACATTTAAACCTTTTAGCCAGTTTGATCCATTTGACCCTTTTTCCTTTTAGCTAACTCTTCTGATTTGAATCGTGTGGGATCAAACACAGTCCATTTATAAGTAAAATAGATTGAAATTGGCACCTCTAATCATAATTCATAAGATCTCCAAATACTCATGGGATATTTGCTTTCATGAAGTTTTTTTATCTGCTATTTAATATTTGCGAAAAGCAAGGTTTATTATTTCTGTAATTGCTGAATTTGACAAAAAGATCCCTTTTTGCCATTCAAATTGTGGAGAGTGAGAATGCATAAATTTGTATCTATGATATTCTTAAACATTAGATGTTCTGCATTTAGCTCAGAGTTATTACTCTATAGAGATACACATGCCTAACTGCCTATCTCTTTCTTAGATTCAAGTTAGATCACTGTACTATTTTAATACACAAATATAAGTAAACTTTACTTATAACTTTTGAAATCTAATGCTGCCTTTTAAATTTATAACGGAAAAGGAGAATTTGAAAATGTGTACAAGGAATTGCAGACTCATACCAAAAGTTTTCTTCTAAGCCAACTTTGGTATGATTAATGTAAGAGTAAAGTACATGGATTTGTTAATGGCGAATAGCGACAAGTAGCGATAAGGTACCTATATGCTACATATAGCGAATAGCGATAAATAGCGGACGGCTATTTTATAAATAGCGATACACTAGAATTTTTTTTTAAAAAATTGTATATGTATATTATATAAAAATACCCTGGTATATGTGCTATTTTACACGTATATTTACCAAAAACCTAAAATCCAGCTATTTTATAGCTATATTTAATTGCTATTTATATTTAAAAAAATAAAAATAAAAATAAGGTGTCGCTATTCTCGCTATCCATCGCTACAACCCTAATAGCGACACTATACTATACGCTACATAGCGCGCTATAGCGATCGCTACGATCGCTATTGACAACTATGCCTGTGGTTTACCAAAATTTTGGATTTGGTCCCTGGCTTTCCGCTTTCCAAAATTACATGGATGGTCCCTGTGGTTTGCACGTTGTAACGCATTTAGCCCCTAACTTGGACCTACTTAAACCTTTAGTTTTGTTGGTTGAGGACTAATTGTGTTACAAAGTGCAAACCACAGAGACCATTTGTTTACTTTGGAAAGCTAGGGACCAAATTCAACTTTTTGGTAAACCATAGGGACCAGCCGTGTACTTTACTCTTAATGTAATTAGTTGATGATCATCAAAAGGAAGTTTCATAGGTTGCTTTTTTCTTAAAAAAGTCACCATTTAATGGTTTCTAGGTTTTTGAGTTGAGCTCAATAGAGGGTCCAGAAGTCGGTCTTTATCTATTTAGAAAAGTACCCAATTTCAGAATTCTCGTATGTGGCGGGGATGGAACAGTTGGATGGGTATTGGATGCGATTGAAAAGCAGAATTTTGTTTCTCCTCCACCGGTTGCTATTCTGCCAGCTGGAACTGGAAATGACCTGGCGAGAGTTCTAGGTTGGGGAGGTGGTTTGGGATCAGTGGAGAGACAAGGAGGCCTCTGTACAATGCTGCAAGATATAGAGCATGCTGCTGTAACCATTCTTGATCGTTGGAAGATTTCCATAACAACCCAAAAGGGAAAACAGCTCCGTGCCCCTAAATTTATGAATAATTATCTTGGTATGTGAAACGTCATTTTCTTAGAATACTTTACATATCCTTTTTTTAGGCTGTGTTGTCATACTTGATTCTGTTATCGTCTAATTACATGGATGCTTTTGAAACATATCACTCCAGGGGTAGGTTGCGATGCAAAGGTTGCTCTAGAAATTCACAATCTGAGGGAGGAGAATCCAGAGAAATTCTATAACCAGGTAGGCACAAAATTACGTAAGATTTAAAAATAAAAAAAGTATAATCCGAGATTTAATAATCTTTCTTAGATGTTTACATTTAAGTTATTATGTTTAACCTTTTTAATAAATATCGTTCGCAAACCCAACTTCTAATCTATTTTTAGGATTCTCTAAAGTTTTTTTTTATCAAGACTTTTTCTTTTATAATATTAATACTTTGAAAATCATTTAATTTATGTTAGATTTTGTTATTTCTTGTAGGCAACGGATAAATCATTTCAAAGATAAATAAACATGTTAATGTTTTTATTATAAATAAACTGTAGATTTCGGTTCCTTTTTTTGGTTTTTTGTGCGGTTCGTTTGTTTTTGGTTTTTTCAGTTTTCTTCTCACCCCTATAGCCAGGTGTGTGTACACTTATCTGTTTTTCCCTCTTAAATGTATACACTGAGGCTTAAAACATGTATTTCATCCAAGTCCAATAGCAGGAAGTTAGTATTACAAACTGGCCAAAATATCTGGTCATAATGCCTGTAATGATTGCTTAATAGATACAAAGAATTCATGTATAGTTCAGTTGATTCGAGTTTTTTTGCTGTTGTTCTTTTCAGTTCACTCTTGTAGAACTGAGGTGGGCATATGGTTATTAATTAATGCTGCTGACAATTTGGAATATATCAACTCATCTTTAATAATTCATTTTCATACACATGCAACTGAAACACTTTATCGTTGAATATTGTAGTCACTTGTAACTAGATGTGTCTTAAATGACCATTGATCAGTGATGGGCATTCGTTATGTGACAGTTGCCACATTGTGTTCACTACTTCACTAAGTTAAAAGTAGTCCGTTTATGATTGCAGTTCATGAATAAAGTTTTGTATGCTAGAGAAGGAGCTAGGACTATTATGGATAGAACATTTGCAGATTACCCTTGGCAAGTTAAAGTGGAGGTGGACGGCGTTGATGTTGAGGTCCCTGAGGTTAGTTCAAAATGTTTTCATCAGAAAAAAAAACTATTATGTATTATTTGCCCAAGAATATGCAATGTTATCATTCGTATTTATTTCACACCAGTCACACAATTGATGACCTTACTTGTTGATTAAGGGGGTTGTCAGGTTGACTGGCTTTGGGTTTGCGGTTGAATTGTTCAACCAGAATTGCCGAACACGACACATATGTTTATTTAAAATATATTTATTCGTGTAACCTGCACATATATTTATTCGTGTTAAAAACATCAGTCCTAACCTGCACACATTTAAAATCGTGTAACCCGAGCCCTACCCCTACCCATTTAACCTATTTTTCTAAACTTGTCAAACGGGTTATAAATGTTTAATCGGGTTGGCTGGTTGTAAAAAATGGGCTAAATGGGTCCACTGGTTTAATCAAACGGGGTTAAACAGGTCACCATGACCATGGCTCGTTTATTAAACGGATTAAATTTCCATGTCGTGTCGGAAATTTCCACCCTTGTTATGTCTAATTAAATTAGAATTGTATACAAGGTTTTTTTTTTTTTTTTTTTTTTTTTTTTTTTTTTGTCATTGTTACATAACTTACATGTACTGAATTTTGGTCATTTTTATGGTTTACTTTTCTTCAGGATGCTGAGGGTGTTCTTGTTGTGAATATTGGAAGCTATATGGGCGGTGTAGACTTGTGGCAGAATGAAGATGATAATTATGATAATTTTGATCCGCAATCTATGCACGATAAGAGACTTGAAGTTGTGAGCATATCAGGGACCTGGCATCTTGGGAAGCTTCAGGTAACAGCACTTTAAGACAATTTGTTTTCAGATGCTACATCTAAAAAAAGTCAACATGGTCAAAAGTTTCAACAAGTCAACTGCCATGTCAAGATTCTGGCTGGTTAGCTGTCAACAGATCAGATAACCTTAGATCCATTTTTTTGGAAGCTGGTTACCTTATACAATTTGCCCGTCTGAAAGTTATAATCTTTTTGTTTCTAGTTTCCTCCATTTAAGCCACACATTGTTGACATGGGGAAACGAGATTTTTTTTATGTTTTTTCTATTTTAATTTAAGGAGGGAGTATATACATATTTTTTTTCCAGGTAGGGCTTTCTAGAGCTCGGAGGCTTGCACAAGGGAAGACCATTAAAATTCAGCTTCTTGCTCAATTGCCTGTTCAAATAGATGGTGAACCATGGATGCAGTCACCATGCACGTTAACCATTTCACATCATGGCCAGGTTCTCTCTCTACCTCCCTCTCTCAGTATGACACACAGATATAGGGACACGTTTGTTTTATAACTAAGTTGAGAACCGTGAGAACCACAAAATGCACTTTTACATAGTGTATACAAGATAACCATAAGTAGTGGGAAACAGAGGCGCTTACATAACCGTCTTGTGTTTAAATTTAAAACATTAGGTAAAAGATGCATTATGTTGTTCTTAGCATATTATTGGTTCTTGAACGAACGTCTCTCTCTCTCTCTCTCTATATATATATATATATATATGTGCGTGTGTGTGTGTAGCGAACGAACCGAACGTAACACGAACAAGACCTTGTTTATGTTCGTTTGTTAAGGAAATACATTTGTTCACGAACTGTTCATGAACACTTACGGACGAGATTTTATGTTCGTGTTCGTTTGTTAAGGAAATGAGCGTGTTCGTTTGTTAATTTTAGGCAACGAACGCAAAAGAACGTTCATGAACACACATGGAAATAAACGAACACAAACAAGCGTTCATGGACATAATATATAAGACACGGATACTTTTAAATATTTTATTTGTCGGAATTTGAAGTATTCAAATAAAAATATAAAATATAAAATATAAAAATTAAAAACACTAATAAACTATCGAACACAAACGAACATACACGAACACGTTACCGAACGCGAACATAAATGATCAAACGCAGCATGTGTTCATGTTTGTTCATTTAACTAAACGAACACAATTTATTGTTCTGTTCGTTTTCGTTTATTTATTAAATGAACGAACTTCCAGCCGTACGGTTCACAAATTGTTCACCGAATGTTATGTTCGTTTGCAGCCCTATAATATATAACGTGGGTATAATTTTTAGTATAGTTTTCTTTCAGTATTGGCTTAGTGAGGTCAACCATACCAGAACATTAACTGTTGACCTGTTACCCAACCTGCGCGACTTTTCTATTTATCACCTCTATTTACATCAATGCATCTAGAACGGATTCACCTATATATCCTTAGTTCCTTGCATTCATTTAACTAAATAAAAAATTAAAGTCATTATCTTCTCTTTTAAGTACTGTACTGATTCACATTGTTTAACTCTAATTTGTTTTGGCCAATAATGATGAGTTGAAGTTTTGTTGGGTTTGGTGTTAATTAGGCTTTCATGCTGAAAAGATCATCAGAGGAACCTCTTGGTCATGCAGCAGCTATAGTAGCTGATGTGCTGGCACATGCCGAAACAAATCATGTGATAAATGCATCACAGAAACGCACTCTTCTTCAGGAAATGGCACTCAAACTATCCTAGGACACGCACTACGTACTTGTGAGTAGCTATTCGTATATTTATATTTTATAGTTGTCGTGTTTTATCGTCAAGTGTTTCTTTAATACTTGTATACAAACCTTGTAATAACTACAAAATGAAAAGCTTTTTGACCTGTTAACCCATTAAGATATATCATAACCCAAATCGATTCATTCTTTAGTAAACTGTGACTAATACTGTATGTGTAGATTCCATGCAAATGTGTCGGTCATCGTCATCATCGTCTGCATGTAACAATGCAGTGATATGTGGACCCCAAGCAGACATAATAAATTCTACATCAGATTATTGATTATTGAATATCATTCACAGATACATTCTTGCATGAATGCTACATGTTATATACACGTAATGTGTCCCTTCAGTTTTATGGTTTCATCACAAACATTATAATCTCAATTGCATAAATATATAATTCAATTGGAACTCTCATTTGTTATTAAAGATACAAGTATTGAATGCACAATTTTAACCCTGGGAATTAAAGTCCAAGTTGGACGAGATTAGCCATGAGGAGTCAAATATTTAACATTCATAACCTTGAGGCCATGATTTGAGGAAAGAAACTAGAATTCGTACTCAAATGGTTAAAATGGGCAAACCTATTTAATAGAATGTTATGATGAATAGTAATTGAAAATTTTTAGGTATTTATTTCTATTTATAGTAATATTTTATCTATTATTTATTATTTGAAAATTAACTCATTTTTTAATAATAAATAGTAATTGAAAATTCTTAGGTATTTGTTTAATATATTTGGCATTTAAATTTTTATACATTTGTTTTTATTTTTAATAGTATTTTATCTATTATTTATTTGATTTTTCAATGCTAAATAGTAATTAGTAATTCTCAGGTAATTGTTTCATTATTTTTCATTAGTAGTATAATATTTAGCATTTAATTTGTTTTTTTTATTATTATAACTTACGCTCGTTAACTTTTAAAAAAAATTCTAAATTTGCATTTATGTTTATATATTTTTCTAACATTCCAAGTTATTTGCTCGCGCATCGTGATGGTACGTTAGCACGGACATTGGATGGGTATCGATTTGGTTCGTTACAGTACTGTTAGGGCATGGATTTTATGATGAGGATCATCTATCCTGAGATTGAACCTGAATCACGGATCCTTAACGGATAGCGCAGGGAATCTGAGGATCAAGGATCCTTGTTGATGTCTATGTTTGTTAACAATTGTTCCTTGTTATTAAAAGAAACTTATTTATATAAACTTTGTTTTCAAAGTACAAAGACTCACTCGTAAACATGAGTAGTAGAAAGCAAACGTGGTCCTTTAAAAAATGTTCACAAATTGTGACGTTTCTTATTTTGAACTTTCTATAATTAGAACATTGTATTCGTATATCATTCTCAATCTTATAGTACCCGAGACTTCGATTATATTGGAAATTCGTATTTATATCGATTATGTTAAAATCATACTCATGTTATATGCAATCAGTCGTCAAATACATGTTTACATGCAAAACTGAGACTTGTTATACATTTGAATTATCAATCATGCATACACGATACTCGACACATACTTACATACGCTTTCTATACTTGAAAACATGCTAAAATGAAGGTTTGGTGCATAAAATAACAAAACCAAACAAGTAGAGGGGCTAAACTTGAACAAAAGCAACAAAGTTTGGAACCGTAACACGCCGCATTGCGCGGGTTGCTCATGCTTCCCCGCCGCGCGACGTGTAGCTCCTTAATCCGCAAAATATTATTCCCCCAATCCGGATTGCACCTTTCTCACATCTTTTCCCCAAACAGCTTCAAACCTCATTAAAACTCAAACCCTAACCAACCACTATATAGCCAAGCCTCCCACACCTCCATTTCACTTTTCCCACATTCAAATCACACTCAAAACACTCTCGAACTACTGAAATTGCAAGTCTTGGGCAAATTATACTCAAGATTAAAAGTGAGACGTTAACTCACTTTTCTTTCTCTTCTTCATGAATTCTTGCTTTAAAGTCACTTGGAACATCTCTAGGAGTGTATCCACAAGTTTACCTTGGTAAACTAAGTTGGAACATCTCCATTTTGAGGTCCAAAGTGAGATTTTATTTCTGTTTTTGTTAAACTTTCAACTTATCACAAGGTTTAAACATCTTTCTTGGATGAACATGAACCAAACCTTGTTCCCAACTAACTTACATGTTGAGGGACTTGAGTTGAGGTATCATGCAAGAAAGTTTGAGGTACAAACACCTCCAATCCAATCAACCTAAGCCACTAAGTAAACTTACTAGTAACAAAGTGTCCAAACTACACCAAGTCTCCAAACATTTGTCATGATTGGAACGCACTAGTCTAGTTTGAGCTCACTTGGTTACTTGGTGGATTAGATATTTTATTTCAATCTTATTCATGACAACGAAAATCATTAACAAAGTTAATGATTTTGTGTTTTGGTGAATCATATAATGAGGCTTAATGGATGGAAATCGTCCTACCGCCTTGCTTGACATACTTGATAAAATTGACCATGAGACATAATATATATAAATATATATCTATATACTATAATCCTAATAATTGAACCCTAAAACACTAACCAATTCATGGATTGATGTTTAGAGCTATGGTTATATTATCTAAGATTAAAATATCTCATGTTTAGATTTCCAATAGGTGAACTTGTGCCTATGAAAAACACATGAGCATGGTGTCCAATTTGGCTATTTTGTCAAGATAACTTTTATGTACTTTTATACTAAGTTTACGTATTTTTCATACTCATTCATAATCCAAAAATTCATCGAATTCATATGTGTCGTTTATCTTTGTAGGATAACTAGGCGGTTCCCAAAACTCTCAACTCATCAACTCACTCACATGGAAATTACTACGCAAACGGTGAGTATACTAGAATCCCCTTTCACGCTTTAATCACTTTTGGGGTGTAACATGTATGACTTAATCAAACTCATTTATGACACAATCGAACTTATCAATTCACTCAATCCATCAAACTTGTTATTTGTTAT
Source organism: Helianthus tuberosus (assembly GCA_030545235.1). Taxonomy (NCBI): domain Eukaryota; kingdom Viridiplantae; phylum Streptophyta; class Magnoliopsida; order Asterales; family Asteraceae; genus Helianthus; species Helianthus tuberosus. The sequence goes on from CM060393.1 coordinate 155,977,348, forward strand.
GCTTAGGTTATTCATGCTAGATACTCAAACATTCATACATGCAAACTACTTGTCATTAACTTCGCTAGCCAACCTTAACATGTATAGCGCTATAGGACACCGCCTTTGGGAAGGGTCAATGCTAAGTATTCAATCGTAAACGGTCTTGTTCATTGCGATGACAAGATTACACTCGTGGAATCTTTGGTTTGACATTTAGGTTATGCATGCTAGTATGTGATGTAACTTGGTGTGCAAAATGCCATGTTGGATTTGAGACAATCCTTTATACGTATGCTATATAATCAAACTTGTATGCTCGCAGGTTGACATATAATTTAATACATGTTGCATGAAATGCTTGATGATACTCGAAGGAATCTACTTAGGGTGGATTAGAAACATACCAAATTTCTATATTTTGTATTTTCGTTGTTTGATTTTGTTATGGACAAGTTGTTGTAATTTCCTTCCAATGTTGTGCATTTGATTAGAAATGAAATTAAATGAAATCTTGTTAATTAAATTATTGTCACAATTAGTCGTTATGAAGTCTTGAGTAATCTCGTTTTCATCTCACTCCGATGTTTCCGCCATCAATTGGGGTGTGATAGATTGGTATCAGAGCCATAACTATAGGGAATTAGGAAAATTACCATACTTTTGACCTAGTCTATAGTTAAGAAGTCCTATACTTGACCATTCTTGTGTTCATGTTTAAAACATAGTTATTAAAGGCGCTAGGCGCACTCAAGGCGCATAGGCCTCGCCTGGGGCCTAGGCGCAAAGCGCAAAAAAAGCAAGGGCTTGAGGAAAATAAAGCGCATAATGAAAAAAGATAAAAAAATATATTATGTATTAGAAAAAGAATACTATTCTTTAAATAAAATAAACAAAATCTATTATATAACACTTTATATCATTTATTTAGTACCAAAAGTTCTAAAATACTAGTGTATTAGGGTAGAAAAGTAGTTTTCCTTAGATAAAAATACGGATTTAGTTAGAATCTTGCCGGAATTTAGAAAATTTGGTCGGAAACTCTCTGGAATCTAGGAATCTCGTCGGAATGTGCACCTGAACCATCACCTGGAGAATTAAAGCGCAATTTCCTCGACTTAAGGCGCAACTGCCTCGCCTCGCCTGAAAAATGGGCCTAGGCGCAAGAGGCGATGGCTTTTAACAACTATGGTTTAAAATACTTGAATTCTCTCTACTTTGCTTCTCATCTTATCCTTTGTCATAAAATATACATGTCTTTCCTAAGACAGACTATACTACAAACACGATGACGTGAGGACACTCTTATACCACAAATGAGATAACCTCACCAATATAGGCGTGAAAACCCTCACTTTGGTGACATCTCTCAATCCGCGCTTATTGATCTTATGAAATTATACCATCAAGATAGGAATGATATCTTCTCCTTGATGGAAATTCACCATCCTCATTCTAGTGGACCCTTACCAACGAGTCTGAATTAGTTCCTTAACTCGTTTGGTAAGTTCCAACCACATTTAGGGAACGACATTATCAAGTTAGGGGTGAAACTTGCATCTTGATAATTAGTCTCACTCCTCGATTTTCAATCCCGTCAAAGTCTCGAACTTTCGTTTGACTTGGGACATGTAGTAACCAGAATGGTGAATATCGTTAACCGAAATTTCGGTGAGATTATTCTACCTATTATGCCAAAGCATGCTTCCCGAACTCAAAGGAAATTTCGACCACTTTGGAATAGTCTTAGTTTCGTTCCGAGACACTCCAAGGTTTTTACATTAAATCTCTTTTATGCTATATCAATTTTAATGTGTTTTACATTTGATACCATTTCATTTCAAAAGTTGAAGACCTGAATCGCACTATACTCGCAATCTAAAACAATAATAATAGTCGAGAACAAACTAAATTTACAATCCTTTCGTCATTATTTGATTATATTCAAAGTGAATTCTTTCTATGCTTATGTGAACAACTTGAACATACATGACCACGTGACATACTACCATGCTAAAACATGCAAAATTATTTTTAAACACCTTATGATCAAGTCTCATCCTTTCCCTTTACTCGATCTTATAGATGTCTTTTAACCATCACTCAAACTCCAAGTCGAGCTCGAGCAAGACAATGATCGCTTTCATATACGACCAGGATTTCTAACAAAATGTCATCGTTGTTGAAGAACCCTAAAACACCTCTCGATGTCCTTTCGCGGGGACTCTTGCAGTTTCTTAAAATATTGTCCTTTTATAGCGAGAGTTTCAGAAAACGTTTTCACAATATTTGAATACTCCGAGTATATACCATCAGCCAAATAGTATTCACGCACGTAGTCATTTCCATTTGCATGAAACTCGGCTTTCGGTATCGTACTCGAAATGTAACCCTCTAGCAATGGTGAAAACTCGAAAGTATTTATGTCGTTCATACACCCGGCGTGTCACAACCCTCGACCAGACCCTGGGTGGGAGCTGTGAGCAGATACAAGTGGTACCAATATTTATTAAATTTATTACAGCGGAATTTTCATCAGGACCGGGTGTCAGGAAAAATATCAGAGTTTTCAAAACACCGTAGTTTTTATTTCATAAACTGTGGGATGAAACCCATATTTACATAAAGTATTTTTACAAGGACAAACCCTTGATTACAAAACACGTTTTATTCAGGTTTACGTAGCCACTTATTTAAACTTGAGTGCCTCATAGCACTTTTCCTTCTTTTCACAGTAAATCACCTGAAGCACGTTTTTAAAAACATTTGATCAGCAAAAAATACGGGTGGGTTTATTCAATTTGTACAAAAACACGTTGTTATAATTACAACATTAATGGTTTTTACATTTGTTTATATCTTTCAATTACTCAAATCAGTATTTGTCATTCGGTGGCAGTTCCTATGACTATGGTCATATCACTATTGGCCATCAATTGTCCAATATCAAAGCTTATCAAGCAGTGTATACAAAACCCCACATACCGGCAGTAATTTTAGAATACAAAAACTTAATCACTGTAAATACAACTTGAAAAAAATTTAGGGTTTTGAAAGCATTTGATAAAAGAGAATGACTCACATTGCAGATTTAGGGTTTTCAGTAATCACCTCCTGGTCTAAGTCCTGAGTTCCTAATTAAACACACAATGCAACACATATTAGTGTATTAACCCAATTCAAACTTTAACGATAATCACGAGATCAAAACCTCTACGTAGTTAACAAAGTATAGCCTTATTCAGGCAGCACTTTTACATTCGTTGATTTGGTTTTGGATCATTCGGACAGGGTAGCGTACCAGTGAACCGGGTTAGTACGCTGTCTACAAAGTAGAGTTTTGAGAGTTTAGGGGTATTGGGTATTATGACAGTAACTCGAGAGAGAAAGAAAAGAAATGAGCAGATTGAAAAGTTCAATTCACGTCCAAATTATAGATGAAGTTCATTGCCGTCGCGTCACGCGACCAGCTTTACCTATCACCGTCGCGTAGCGCGACGAGGTGAATTAGGGCATAGGTGGCGTGAGTCACCACGTAGGCTTGCCACGTGGCGGCACGTGTCTCCTGTCGAATAATGAAGCATCGCGTCACGCGAATGGCTTCTACCATTACCGTCGCGTCGCGCGACGATACCCAAAACTGGGTTATCTCGTTTTTCGTCCTTGTTTCCATCGCACGCGTTCGGGGTCTTGATTATGAATTGTTATGTGGCCTTTTTGAGGGTTGTTATATGGCGAGACCAAAGAAGGTCAACCAAACCCAAAGGTCGTATGAGGCAATCGCTTGTAAAACCAACGTTGGTCCTTTCTGGTCACCCCGTGTATGTTGACCTCGCCATGTGGTTGGACGATTATACCATCACCATTGACGACAGTCTAAACTACCAATCGTGCTGGGTATTCCATGTTTTTCTAAATGCACTACGTATATCTGTTGAAGTGTGACACCTGTGCTTGTGTAATCATTGTACAAACTTTGTACAATTCAAATATTAATAAAGCAATGTGTTTTGACCCCAATAATTTTTTATTTATGTTTAACATTTTGCACGTTATGATTTTTGTTCGATTTCAAACTCTAAGTCACTTTCTGGAAAGTTATACACAAACTGATGCGTAAACATAATCAGTTTAACACGAAAAACACTCCGGAATAGTGGCATATGATTAACATACCTTAAATAACCTTTACATAACTTAGAAATAAGTTTTGAAAGGTTTGGTATGGCAAACACAAGTTTATTCAATCGCAGGGACTATTTGGTACAAACTGCAAAAGTCTGTCGACTCGTATAGAAACGTACATTCCGGAACATGATCATAAGCTAAACTTACCCTAAATATCCTTTACATAGCTTAGAAATAACCTTTGAAGGGTTCGATGTGCGAAAATACGCCTATTTGATCACAGGGACTAAAAGCGTCAAAACTACGAAAGTATGCATATGCGTGCATATTTTACGTTCTGACCATATCCGGACATCCAAAATTTTTTGCAATCACTAAAATATTGTACTTTAGTGATAGGAATGCAAACACTTCATTCATTTCGTAATTTGGGTCGTTTTCGCGTCCGTTACGATTTTTGTCGTAATTAACCGAACAACGCAACCGTACAGCCAAACGAACCGACATCTGTGACATTTTTTAGCATAATTCAAGTTAAATATACGTTAAATTCATCATGGAGCTTGAAAATGGGCTTGACGGGTGTTAGAAGTGCCGAAACGCAACAACACACACAGAGGGACCAAAACTGCCAAAATGCAAAACTGGCTGATCTGTAGGTCCCATATGGACCGTATGGGGCTGCTTGCAGTTCGTAAAGACCCTCCAGCATAGAAGAATTCAATTTCTTCAAAACCCAGCTGTGCAGCCTGTTTTAATCCCTGTTTTAGCATCCTATGGGCTGGTTTGTGTGCTCATCAAGTTGCCCAATCAGTAAATGACAAGTGTATGGCCTAGATCATGCCTTGATTCACTCAAAAACACTTGTCATTGATCCAATGGCACTTGATTTTCTATAAATAGCAAGGCATTTTGCTCAAACTCCTTGCTCATTCATCTTCTTCACACCTGCTCTTGTGAGGCTCTCACACTTGTTGAAGGCCTCCTACTTCAGTTTTCTTTGTCTTCTTTCCAAGCTTGGACTCTTGTAAGTATTCTTTCATGCTTGGTTATGTATTTCAAGCATGAAAGTCAAACAGTGTTTGACTTTCTGCTTTGACCATGATTTGGTCAAAACAAAGTTCGTTTGAACTTTGCAACGTGAGCGTAATCACGATGGTTATAGTTCCTTGTGACTATACCTACTGATTACCACGTTGATTAGGTGTAGTGACGAGTCAAAGTTTCGGTCAAAATGCACGATTATGTGCATTTTTGCAACGAAACTATTTTCGGGTATCAAAACACTTTGTTTTGATATCAAATCTGTTTTCTAACTTAGTTAAACATGTTTTAATATGTTTAACTCGTCACTTTTTAGTTTAGTGCTTAATTAGGGTCGTAAGTTAAGCGGTCTAAACATACGCTTAGACTTTCAAACCCGACCCGTTTGGTCGATCATTAGGATCCGACCAAACATATTTTGTGAGCATAGTTGTATAGGGAATAACCTTCTGAGGTTATACCTTATGGTCACATCGTTTAGTTAGTTGTATGATAGGTAGTTTATATGCCTTAGAAAAATGACCAAAATGCCCTTTTCATGCATAATTTGAATTAAAGCATATGTAACTTAATTTTTGACACTTAAACTGATTATGCAATATGTAAAGACATATAATACTTGTCATAGGACTAGTTAGGAGGTTTGAACGCGCTTTTGCGCGAACGACACGTTAAAGTAGCATAAACTACCTTAACGAGTCGTAACGGGTCATAAGCACTTTGGATAGGTTCCAATTTAGAATGTAGGCTTTGTTAAACCATATAATATGAGTTCCAATACTCATATGATTTACAAGACCTCATTCTATCCGATCTTCCGATTTAGGCCTCGATTATTAACATAGTTACCTATATTAGGTGCCGATTGATTCTGGGATCCTACAAGCTTTACTTGGTCTTTATTCCAAGACTACTTAACAATATCAAATGAGTACATAGTCCCCTCTTTTTCTGCTTTCAAATATTTTAGGGTGATACACATGTGCCTACTTGTTACTTTTGTGCTGCTTTCAAATATTTTGGGGTGATACACATGTGCCTACTTGTTACTTTTGTGCTTTTCATGCGTTTTCACGACATATACTTGCTATGTTCATGTAGTACACATATAGTACCTGATTTCCATTATGCTTTGCTATGTATGTTGACTAAGCATGCTAGCACATTGATTTCATAAACACTTTTGCTGCATATGTTTACTCAGCATATGGGCACATTGATTTACATTACATTTCTACTGCATATGTTTACTCAGCATATGGGCACATTGAATTACATGACATTTCTGCTGCATATGTTTACTCAGCATATGGGCACATGGTTTTTACATTACATGCTTACATTTGGTATGACATTTGGTATGTTTAACGGGACAAAAACACATTCATTAACATTGATCACGCCACTCGGTAGTATGTAGTGGTACCATAGGACTTGACAAATCCTGTTTCCGGCTTCCTAGGTTTGTTTGGAAGTAGGGAATGACTGAATCTGAAAACATAATTGATAAACCTTTAACTTGTTAAGGGTTTGTCCGACAGTCGCAAGGCTTGAATGTATGCGATAAACATTACTACATAAATGTTCATAACAATAAATCATTGATTTTGCGAAACATAACTTTTGATCTAAACTATGGTTTATTCAAAGACATTGTTTTGTACATGACATTTGGTTTTACATGACATTTGGTTATACATTGACATATACATATGGTTTGAGTAAATACTTTTTATTCACCATACAAGACACTGTTGTTACTTGACATTTGATTAAACAAGACATGGTTTACACATGACATTGAGACATTATACATTGTTTATACATGACATTGACATTGGTTTGAACATGACAATTTTGATGGTTTATTGATAAGTGATTTAAGTAACGAGGCGTGTGTAATATGTTAAAAGCATGGTGGATACGCCGCTGGTACTTCCTATATATAAGTGCTTTTAAGATATCACATATCGTAACGTTATCTAAACCACTTCGACAGAAACAAAGACATGAAACATATTTATACAAAGACATGACCTATTGTTTACAAGACACTGTTTTACGAATGACACATTTTATACAACTCATTTTTACTTGGTTAATTATTTAACCATGCATCATTCTTTTATATCATCTGATTTTCTTATCGATTTTCGTATGATTTATAAAAGAAAACATTTTTATAAGGTTCATGACTACTTTTTGTTAAACACTTCTTTTAGCTTACAAGTCATGAATCATTCATCAACAAAGCCTATGTATCTCACAGGCATTTTTATGCTGACGTACCTATTTTCACATGTGTTTTCAGGAGCTAATGTTTGATAAGGATTGTGATACACTTAGGCGGACTCGGGCCTTAGTGACTTAAAAGAAGCAAGAATAGTTTAACTTATGTTATGTTTTCTTTTATTACAAGACAATGTTAACACTAAAAATAAATAAAACCAAACTTTAAATTCCATGTGTTGTGAAACAATAATTCTGTCGCTCCACTCCCCGACGTTTCTGCCACGGTTTGTTGTTTTACGCGGTCGGGGTGTGACATGAAGGTCGTTCCAAGTCGGGTTTCTCAAGTAACGTTTTCCATATAATTGGCATATACCTAAAAATAAATAATTATATATATATATATATATATGTAACCGTATTTATTTTTTTGTAAATTTATTGTACTATAAATTAAATGATATATATTAGCGTAAATAAATAGACCGTAGTAGATATGTTCCACGGTATCGCGCGTTGTTTCTCCGCCACCTTCAAATACACGTCGTTGATGTTGTACCTATTTTCCAGTAGACGAGTACACGTAACGCGAAAGTTAACTTTTAAATTGAGGTGAATCCTAGACATCCTCTTGCGTTGACTTTTTCTTAAAGTAGTCATACTTATCCTCGAAATCTTCGTTAATGCGCAAAAATAACCTTTTGCTCATCCGAAAATGATGCCTAAAAATATCAGGGTCATGAACCGGTGTAGGATTGAAGTAATATTCACTAAACGATCATTTGCGGCTTCACTGTCTCGCACAACATATTCCTTCCTCAAGATCGGGCGCGGGGGAGAACGTTTAACGTGTTGCAAGCCTTAATCACGAGAGCACACGCACTCGTAACCGCTTCTTCCTCCTTCACGGCTTCTTCGTAAGAAAAAAATATTTGGTATAGATTAATGAACAAAGACGGAAGCGAAGACATTGTGGTAAGGAGAATTTTTGTAAAGAGTGTTTTTGGTGAGTTGATTGGGTTTTGTGTGGGGTTTCTGTATATATACGGGTATGTGTGTGTATATATATATATATATATATATATATAGGGTGGGGTTCTAGAGTGAACATTAGTGTATTTGTGAACTGAGTGAACAAATTCTGACCATTGATTTACATCATCAAATCATAAAATACACTAGTGTATTTTCATCATCAAATCCTGGCCATTGATTTACAGTTGTGTATTGATAATCAAGGGCTAGGATTAGTTCACTAGTGTTCGCAATCAAGGGGTTGTTCACTAATGAACCTAACCCTATATATATATATATATAGTTAGAAAATTGTTTTTTATTCATTTTGACCGTTGTTCAACGATCTAGTTTCTTGAAATCCTCAACATCGACACGTTATATGCTTCACGAGCAACTCGATTTTGAATCCATAGCTCCCCTGGGGGCGGTGTGCCCGGGTGCTATGGGGCGTTTCGTGTGGGTTTGGTGCTATATGAAGCTCGACTACGGAAGGGCTCATATAACCCTGTGTCACTAACCAAACCAAGAACTAACGTAAACCCTTAAACAAGTTTTATTGTTTGTGTTTGTTATGTACTCTAATTGACACAACCAGAATTATGCAGGTTAGGAATTAAGCATATGTAATTCTATTGATTCTTTAGTGAAAGGATTACAATAATGAAAATCGTAGAACAAATAACAAAGGAGACAAGAAATCAGACTAGAATTTGAGACGAGAGAAGAACCACAATTTACTTAACATTCTTCATGCCTCCTTCCTTCTTCCATTTTTGCTTATATTCTGCAACAATCCTTTGGGTGCCCCTGTCTCTGTTTACTTTGTTGAGCCAGATGAATTAGGTTGGTCTATTGGGCCTTGTATGAGCTTGGTTTATAAGAGTTTACATTAAAAAGACATGTTAATTGAAGTCTACATAACAATTAATAAATAGTTTCTTTTTTTATTCATGATAGAAAAAATTAGTATTTATTAACCAAAATCGGAACCAAATTCATATTATGTTAGGCAATATTCCATTTCAATTCAGTTTGGTGTTTAGTTACGACAAAAAAATGTATACATATGTATACATATACTCTTGTATTGAAAAAAGGGCAGTTCTTCCTAAATATTCAATACAATTTCCCATTTTTTCTTATCACGTTATCAAGCACGAGACTCTACACTGAGATTTACCGGAAATCATATCAAATCATTGTTGTAACTTGCAAAGGGTAGGAGTGTAACAATGTCACACCCCTTTCTTAGGCGGAAGCACGAGGTGTGATCATGAAAGGTTTTCATTGCATACGATTGGCAAACATACTACATGCTCATAAAAATAACTTCAAAATGCCAAACATCACATAACTGAAATCATAGTTTAAGTGTTTACAACACAAGATGACATATTGTCTGAGAAGTTTACAACTTTATTCAAACATAAACGACATCCAAGAGCATGAGTAAGACCGCACGCACATCCACATTAGTTACCTGAAATACATGTGAGTTTTGGAAAAAAAACGTCAACATAATGTTGGTGTGAATTCATGCAGTTCTTGTATTGAACGTTTGTATACTTTGTATGAAAAACATGGTATGTATCTTGTATAAATCAAGCATTCTTGTATGAATCAAGTATTCTTGTATAAATCAAGTATTCTTGTATAAATCAAGTATTCTGTATGTATCTAGGTTGTTAATGGGTTGCAAGGCCATTAACATGTGACACGACATAGGAAACATCCAAACCATAGGCATTTTTCTAGTTGTCGATTCACGACTGAGACACAAAAGCACTACTCGGTACTAGTTTTCACCAAGAGTGTGGCTGCCCGAAAAACCATTAGATCTAACCTTTTGTTCTGCGGTCTTAGTATGTACACGATTAATGGTGCTTATGGTACCCTATTCGTGACACGATTTCTCGTATCAATCCTCAATTCTTGTATCCATCATACCGTAACTCATGTATTTTCCCCAAGTTTAAAAGTATGTAAAAGTTTAAAAGTGGGGATATGTACTCATTTTTCTGTAAACATTTAGTAACATGTATTTCACCCCCGATGTTATAAAACTGAAAACAGTTAAAAGAAAAGGGGGAGCATGAACTCACAACTTTGCGTTCCTTGCGCCGTAAACTTCACCGATTTTTGCTTATCTAGCGTCGTGACCTAAACGTGTTTTATTAACGTTAGTCACTAGAATTGTATCGCACAAGTACAAGTCACTATCTTTTGTATATGTGTTCTTGTGTTAAAAATAATTTATATTTTTAACTATGTGTCTTACTTATATTATTTCCTCAACAATACATATAAGTATCTTGTATTTTTCACCCGAATTATGTATTTTGTCCAAAACTTCATTTCATGTTCATAACTTGTCCAAGTTATTTATTCTATCAAGTAATATATTTTTATAAATATATTTTCTTGTATTCGTCTAAGCATGTTGTATGTGTATTTTTTTGTATTTTTACTCCTTAGGAGTATTTAGTGTATTTTCAAGTCCTAATACACTATTACATGTAATACATGTTAGTAAAATAACCACTGATCTGAAACAGCTGATCAGTAAACAACTGATCTGAAACAACTGATCAGTAAACAACTGATCTGAAACAGCTGATCAGTAAACAGCTGATCTGAAACAACTGATCTGAAACAGCTGATCAGTAAACAGCTGATCAGTAAACACTGATCAGTAAACAGCTGATCTGAAACAACTGATCAGTAAACACTGATCAACCACTGATCCGTAAGCACTGGTCAACCACTGTTTGAAACCACTGACCAGAACAGCAAATGGATCAGAAGTATAAAAGAAGATGTAAAACAGTAAACGATTGAAACCGGGCTTGTGTTTAACACAATTCCCTTAAACAGATTCGTCGTCTGTTCCCAGGGTACGCCGGTTCGAAGCAGCACCGCGCACTGCCGGACTTGAGCACTTGCCTGAAAAGAATAAGAAGCTTTGTTGCAGAGATAGAGAGAAGAGAAGTTGTTTTTTCTGTGTATCTCAACTGATCAACTTTGCCTTCGATTTATAGTGCTAGAACCATAACCGAAATCAGCAAATTAAAGACCAAATAATGGTCATTAGAGTATCAGTTACGAAACTGATATTCAGTTTGAAAAAATGAAATAATGATCCTCATTCATTTCAGTTTCAAAACGTAAATCAGTTACAAAACAGAAAGTCACGAGTGCAAAAAACTGCTCCACGCGGACCCGGGTTTTCGGAACTGCATTCGTGTCCGCAGGACGTGCGGGCGTACACGAGTTCAACTAAATCCGGTTCCATTTTTTGCACCCCCCTGCGTGCGCGCGGGTAGGACTTGTGGTAAAACATGTCATAAGACTTCAAAGGCTTCATTAAGGTTTCACCTTATAAATAGCCTATCTTTTCACTCCCACACCGATGTGGGACAAGGTGAATTACCAACTTGAGACTTTCATTCACACTAAACTTCCAACAATCCCCCACATGAATGGAGGTCGATCTCAGAAACAACATAATTCCTTGTTACATTTCAGCAGTTGAGTTTTGCATACGATAGGTAGGTGTTACCCTTTGAACCTTCGCTCATGAAATGCACTTAGCCCACTAGCTCTGAGTAGAACTCGATGTCTTTGAACTCGTCTGCCGTTTGTGTAGACGACAATGCACTTCACACAAGACTCTCCCTGACAAAGTCAAGTCCTCATAGTTATGTTCGTTATGGTCATGAACATGATGCCTGGTTCTGCGAGAGCCACTAGGTATTGTGCCCCAACAATACCCTTCGAAGCGACCCCACTTCTCTCTCACATAGGTGATTCACTATGTATGTTTACTTTAGTCGAATCATTAAAAGCCATAGGCTTAGCCTCACACTTGTCACTTTTAGGAATGGACTAGGAAGTTTATAAATCTTTATAATAAACTACCTTATTAAATGCGTAGGGTTATCCCCCACAGTGACCTTGCTTATTCATACAATTAGGTTTTCCTATTGAACTCAATTCTTGGGATCTCCAGTCTATTGAGTTAGGTTTCCATCATATGAACTTCATTTTTCAAGGGCTTCAGTCCCATTCCCACGGACGACTTCTGTACTAACTCTCTACTTAGGCCTTTTGTCAGCGGATCCGCAATATTATCCTTTGACCTCACGTAGTCAACAGTGATAATTCCTGTAGAGATTAGTTGTCGTATCGTATTATGTCTACGTCTGATATGTCTGTTCCTACCATTATACATTGTGCTACGAGCTCTGCCAAGTGCCGATTGGCTATCACAATGTATACAAATGGCCGTTTCCGGCTTAGGCCATCTTGGTATATCCTCAACAAATTGACGTAGCCATTCTGCCTCTTCACCTGCTTTATCTAAAGCGATGAACTCAGATTCCATCGTGGATCTAGCAATAACCGTTTGTTTTGATGATTTCCACGATATCGCTGCACCTCCAAGTGTGAATACATACCCACTTGTTGCTCTGGAATCATTCGTGTCAGATATCCAATTTGCATCGCAGTGTCCTTCTATAACTGCTGGATATCTGTTATAATGCAACCCGTATTCCCGAGTGTATCTTAAGTAGCGAAGCAACCGAGTGATACAATTCCAATGCATTGAACTTGGGTTGCTTGTGTATCTACTTAGCTTGCTCACAGCAAATGCTATGTCTGGCCTAGTACAACTCATAAGATACATCAAGCTACCAATAATTCTTGAGTATTCCAATTGGTTTACGGGTTCACCTCTATTCTTGGCTAGATGTTGACTTGTGTCAAGTGGAGTTCTAGCTTCATTAGAGTCATTTGCATTGAACTTCTCAAGAATTTTGTCCACATAGTGGGATTGACTTAAAACGAGTCCACTTTGGGTTCGTGTGATTTTGACCCCCAAAATCACATCCGCAAGACCCATGTCTTTCATGTCAAATCTTGCTTTTAGCATGTTCTTTGTAGATTTTATGATTTTGTCATCGCTTCCAGCAATGGGCATATCATCTACATATAGACACAAAACGACATATCCATCAGATGTGTCCTTCACATACACACACTTGTCACATTCATTGATTTTGAACCCAGCATCAAGCATGACATGATCAAACTTTTGATGCCATTGTTTTGGAGCTTGTTTCAATCCATACAGGGATTTCACAAGTTTACACACTTTCTTTTCTTGCCCAATAGCTGTGAAGCCTTCGGGTTGCTCCATGTAGATTTCTTCCTCTAGAATTCCATTTAAGAAAGCTGTTTTCACATCCATTTGGTGAACTTCCAAATTTCTAATGGCGGCAATGGCAAGCACCAGCCTGATGGATGTTATTCGCGTAACTGGCGAATATGTATCAAAGTAGTCTAAACCTTCTCGCTGTTTATATCCTTTGATCACCAACCTTGCTTTATACTTATCGATGGTTCCATCTGGTTTCATCTTCTTCTTGAAGATCCATCGATATCCTAGTGGTTTACATCCTTGAGGAAGATCCACTAGTTCCCAGGTATGGTTCTGTAAGATAGAGTCTATCTCACTTTTGATTGCCTCCCTCCACTGAGGTCCTTCTGAGGAATGTACCGCTTGTTGGTACGTTTGAGGTTCATCTTCTACCATATAGGTAAGAAACTCAGGTCCAAAGGATTTTTCAGTCCTTTGTCGTTTACTTTTCCTGGTTTCAACTTCCTCAGTCGTAGATTGTTCTCGAGGTTCATCGTTTTCAACTTCATCCTCGGGAACAATTTTCTCAACCGGTCTAGAAGAACTCGGTTCACTTTTATCTAAGCATGGGAACACATGTTCAAACCATGATGCATCCTTAGATTCGATTATGGTGCCTTTGCATATTCCAGGGTTCTTGGAATCATGCACAATAAAACGATAAGGACCATAAGGACGGGTGTATCCTATAAATACACAATCCACCGTTTTGGGACCTATTAGTAGCCGCTTAGGTGGTGTGACCACCACCTTAGCTAGACACCCCCACACTTTCAAGGATTTATATGGTGCTTTCTTTCCCGTCCATAATTCGTAAGGCGTTACATCCTTTTTCTTATTGGGTATCATGTTCAACACATAATTTGCTGATAAGATTGCATCCCCCCACATGTTTTGGTTTACACCGGAACTTATCATCATGGCATTCATCATTTCTTTCAAGGTGCGATTTTTACGTTCCGCTATGCCATTTGATTGAGGGGAGTAAGGAGCCGTGAGTTCGTGGATGATTCCACTTTTTGCACATACGTCAATAAAAGGTGAAACATATTCACCTCCTCGGTCGCTCCTTACAATTTTGATTTTCCGATTTAGTTGATTCTCAACTTCGGCTTTGAACAAGATAAACTTGTCAATAGCCTCGTCCTTACTCTTAAGTAAGTACACATAGCAATACCTTGTACTATCATCAATGAACGTGATGAAGTACTTGTTCCCACCACGAGTAGGAATTGCTTTTAGATCACACACATCAGTGTGGATCATCTCGAGGGGTTCGGTGATTCGTTCCACCTTTTTGAATGATGATTTCGTTTGTTTTGCTTCTACGCAAGTTTCACATTTATTAATTGAGTCGATATCGAATGTTGGTATGCAATCAAGTTTGATTAAACGACGAATGGAATTATAATTTACGTGACCTAGTCTACCATGCCAAAGATTAGAAGACTCAATCAAATAAGTAGAACTAGTAGCGTTTTCTTTCATTGGATTCACGACAATTACATTCAGTTTAAACATTCCATTGAGGGCATAGCCCTTACCAACATACACACTATTTTTGGTCAACACGACCTTATCCGACTCAATCACCATTTTGAACCCAAACTTGTTCAACTGCCATCCCGACACAAGGTTCTTACGAATTTCGGGAACATACAACACATTGGACAAGGTGAGTTCCTTTCCCGAAGTCATCTTCAAAACCACGTTACCCTCGCCTTTTATTTCTGCCGTGGCAGAATTTCCCATGAAAACCTTTTCTCCATTAGTCACCTCCTTGAAGGTGTTGAAAAGGCTTTTGTCAAAGCACACATGTCGGGTAGCCCCCGTATCGACCCACCAATCCTTGTTATTTTGCCCAACTATATTCACTTCCGTGACCAAAATTGAGAGGTCCGTGACCATGGCAACAAGCTTATCGACTTCATCTACCATGTTCACTTGTTGAGCATTTTCCTTCTTCTTGGGAAGCTTGCAATCGCTAGCCTTGTGGCCTTGCTTTTGACAATTATAACAAGTTCCAAGGAACTTCTTTTTTCCAACTCCCCCCTTAGGACCAAGGTTGGAGCGTTTCCCATGACTTTTCTTTCCGCCCTTTCCACTGTTTTTTTCATTCGAAGATTGCCCATGTTCAACAAGATTGGCCTTCACAGTTTCAGGACCAACAACCTTTTTAAGGGCCACTTTGTTATCTTCTTCAATCCGAAGACGAACAACAAGATCTTCAATGGTCATCTCCTTTCGCTTATGCTTGAGATAATTCTTGAAATCAACCCAACTTGGTGGCAGTTTTTCAATCATTGATGCAACTTGGAATGTCTCGCTGAGGACCATTCCTTCCGCATGAATATCATGAAGGATAACCTGCAATTCTTGGACTTGGCTCATGACAGTTTTTGAGTCTATCATTTTAAAGTCCAAGAACTTTGCCACCACGAATTTCTTAGTGCCCGCATCTTCTGTTTTGTATTTGCGATCCAAAGACTCCCACAATTCTTTGGCAGTCTTGGCTTTGCAATACACATTATACAATGTGTCTACCAAACCATTCAAGATAAAGTTACGGCACAGGAAATCCGAATGATTCCAAGCATGCATCGCGCTCACAGTTTGAGCATCCATTTCCCCTTCATCAACATGGGGTTTCGGTTCCGTCAAGAACCTTGCCAGATTCAGCGTGGTCAGATAAAAGAACATCTTTTGCTGCCACTGTTTGAAATTCACACCACTGAATTTTTTTTGGTTTCTCAGCATGCGACACTGCATTAGGCAGTGGTGTCACCAGACCGGTAGTGACGGTAACAGCGGAAGTCATGACCGCAGAAACAGCACTGGTCATGACAGCAGAAACAGCAGTAGTCATCGGCTGGGATTCCATTCTGAAAAGAATAAGAACAGAAACAATTAGTAAAACGGATCTGTTTAAGTTTGTTAGTAAAATAACCACTGATCTGAAACAGCTGATCAGTAAACAACTGATCTGAAACAACTGATCAGTAAACAACTGATCTGAAACAGCTGATCAGTAAACAGCTGATCTGAAACAACTGATCTGAAACAGCTGATCAGTAAACAGCTGATCAGTAAACACTGATCAGTAAACAGCTGATCTGAAACAACTGATCAGTAAACACTGATCAACCACTGATCCGTAAGCACTGGTCAACCACTGTTTGAAACCACTGACCAGAACAGCAAATGGATCAGAAGTATAAAAGAAGATGTAAAACAGTAAACGATTGAAACCGGGCTTGTGTTTAACACAATTCCCTTAAACAGATTCGTCGTCTGTTCCCAGGGTACGCCGGTTCGAAGCAGCACCGCGCACTGCCGGACTTGAGCACTTGCCTGAAAAGAATAAGAAGCTTTGTTGCAGAGATAGAGAGAAGAGAAGTTGTTTTTTCTGTGTATCTCAACTGATCAACTTTGCCTTCGATTTATAGTGCTAGAACCATAACCGAAATCAGCAAATTAAAGACCAAATAATGGTCATTAGAGTATCAGTTACAAAACTGATATTCAGTTTGAAAAAATGAAATAATGATCCTCATTCATTTCAGTTTCAAAACGTAAATCAGTTACAAAACAGAAAGTCACGAGTGCAAAAAACTGCTCCACGCGGACCCGGGTTTTCGGAACTGCATTCGTGTCCGCAGGACGTGCGGGCGTACACGAGTTCAACTAAATCCGGTTCCATTTTTTGCACCCCCCCTGCGTGCGCGCGGGTAGGACTTGTGGTAAAACATGTCATAAGACTTCAAAGGCTTCATTAAGGTTTCACCTTATAAATAGCCTATCTTTTCACTCCCACACCGATGTGGGACAAGGTGAATTACCAACTTGAGACTTTCATTCACACTAAACTTCCAACAATACATACTACATACACTTAGCACAAAATTTGGTGATCAATAAATATATATATTTTCTCAAAAATATACATACTTAATATCAATTTTAGTCTTGAAGAAATCATCATTTCTTAACACAAAAATTAGGGAAACCTTGGTAAATATTTTAGATACATTTTTAGGGAATAAGTTTCTCAAAAACTTATATTTTTCTAAGTGTCAAAATTTATAGAAATTTTGACATGGTTTCCCCTAAAAATGGAGGTTTCCCATGTTTTCAAAACATGTGTTTATTTTCTTTTAAATCATCATCAACATCAACAACTCATTCAACACTTACCGAGTGTCAAAATCAAGTAAATTTCACTACATCATGAACTTGAAGTTTTTGTAAAAACTTGTAGTAACTTACCATGTTATTTAGTAGGTTTAGTTACCCTTAAAAACATGGTTGTTTGTTTGTAAATCTCATTCTTGAAGGATTTAGTCATTTACAACTTGTAAGATGATTTTTCTAAAAATATTTCTTTTGTATTTTTCTTGTTTCATAAGTGTTTATGCACTTGTTTTTCTAATAAAAATAGTGTAGGTTCAAGTAAAAACCAAGATCTCCTAACAATCATATTCTAAACTTGGTTTTCTTGGAAAATCATTCATAAATCTTGGATTTACAAGATTATTAGCTTACTTTGTTTATTACTTTTTTCAAGAAATCATCTTGTTTTCAAGTTCATGTTTAATCTAGAAGATGATCATCTTGTATAATCACATAATCATCTCCTAACTTGCTAAATCATGCTTTTAATCATAATCTAGCATGTTCCATGTAGTGATCAATATCAATATCTCTAGTAATCAACAAACAAACATTATTCTTGTACTAAACAATATCATTTTATTCATATATCATCATGTGCAAAGCTTTATGTTCAAGATTCAAGTTTAAGTCTTTTAGTGTTCTTATGATTTCAACATAATACATCTTTTAACCACTAAAATATGAAGTAAACAAGGGTGTTCAAGAATCTTACAACTAGCTTAAAGCTAGGGAAGAAACAAGTGTGAAGATGGAGTGGATAAAAGCAAATGAAGAAGGTCCTTCAAGATCCGCAAGCTCTAGACCTCCTTGAATACCTTCTAGCGCCTTGTGATAACCTTGGAATAGATGGATGATGAAGGAAAAATGGTGGTGGTGGTGGCCCTAAACTCGGCCGAGAATGGGAGGGTGAGAGGAGGGTTGTGGTGTTGTGAAGATGGAAGGATGTCATGTGATCTTATAACCATTCAAGAGTTTTGTCCAAAGGTCCCTATGTCCCTAAAAGTACTAACATAATCTTCCACTCAATCAAGCAAGATCAAGTGTGATCTTTGGAGATTAAGGAGATCACATGTGGGGGCCACATGTGACCGTCCATATGCAATAGGGGGGGGGGGGGGTAAAGTGTAATTTCAATTTCTAATTGTATAAATAAGTAAGCTTTCAAGTGTAAGGTTTAAGGATTTAATGTGTTATTGTGTTATAAGGGGTGTTATGGTGTTTGGGAACCATAACTAGCTCAGAAATAAATAAACAATGCTTCTAGCAATATTTTAGTGTTCCGGGTAATGTCCTGTTGTTCGGTTAAATACCGGTTCGTTAAAGTGCTAAATTGCACCGTTTAGTGTCCTTTAAGTATCCTTTTGTGCCCCTTTCAATTCCCGACACTTAGGAAAGTATTCAGGACCATTTAGTCATGTTTTTGCATGGTACAATCTTGTTACAATGCTGAATTTTGTTGAAATATGTGAAATTCAGCATTTTGAGTGTGTTTCGGGTGCTTTTTAGTGCGTATTCTAGCTTTCGGAAGGTCTATATGTTAACCCTTGTATGTACCCTTGGGTTTTAATGTATTCTTGTCATTGGACCTACACCTAGGCCCCAATTCTATTGTCTGACTGCTTTCTGCAGAATTGTTGACAAAATGTGTCTTACCGGTGAGTTTACTAGTATTTCTGACGCAAAGCTGTTCATTAATGCATAAAACAATATCTTATAGTATAAAATGTGCATGAATTCAATTGTATAGTATGTAATCAGACAATGTTGACATTTAAGCACATAATTGCAGTTATCAAGTATTAATTAAATTGTACGGAAATTACCGGTTTTGTGCCAGTTGTCACTGTCTCCCCCGTTAAAAGAATTTCGTCCCGAAATTCAGGCTGATCTATCTCTCGCAGGAGTTTTCTTGAACAGGTGGGGGTACTTTTCTTTGAACTGGTCTTCACGTTCCCACATGTACTCGGGTCCGTGCTTAGAGTTCCAACGTACTTTGACAAGTTTGACAGTGCTTCTCCTGGTCTTGTTGACTTTCCAGTCTATAACCTCAATGGGTTGTTCTGTAAATCGGAGGGTGTCATCAATATGCACTTCATCCGCAGGGATGATCACGGTTTCTTGTGTTGGACTCTTCTTGAGGTTGGATACATGGAACGTATCATGTACTCCATTAAGTTCTTCCGGTAATTCCAATTTGTATGCCACGGTACCAATTCTTTCCAAAATCTTGAATGGTCCGATGTATCGTGGATTCAGTTTCCCACGTTTTCCGAATCTCACTACGCCCTTCCAAGGTGAGACCTTTAACAACACTTTGTCTCCCACCTCGAATTCTAATGGTTTTCGTCTTCGATCAGCGTAGCTCTTTTGTCGATCTCGAGCCGCCTTAATGCGCTCTCGGATCTGCATAATCTTGTCGATTGTCTCTTGCACAAGTTCAGGACCAACCATGCGTTTGTCTCCAGCGTCTGCCCAACATAAGGACGAGCGGCACTTGCGGCCATATAGAGCTTCGAACGGTGCGGCTTTTATGCTTGTATGATAACTGTTATTGTAGGAAAACTCAACTAAAGGTAGATGAGTATCCCAGCTGCCGCCTAGGTCCATAACACATGAGCGAAGCATATCTTCTAATGTTTGTATGGTTCGTTCGCTCTGGCCGTCTGTTTGCGGATGGAAGGCCGTGCTTAGATCTAGCTGAGATCCAAAGGCCTCCTGGAATGATTGCCATATCCTCGAGACGAAACGTCCATCTCTGTCTGAAATAATCGAGGTAGGCACTCCATGACGTGCCATGATTTCCTTTAAGTATATCTCAGCGAGCTTTCCAGTGCTATCCTTTTCTCGGATCGGTAGGAAATGCGCAGATTTCGTCAATCGGTCAACTATCACCCATATCATATCGTGCCCTCTAGGGGTCTTGGGTAATTTTGTTATGAAGTCCATTGAGATTTGCTCCCACTTCCACATGGGAATCTCTGGTTGTTGCAGTAGGCCAGACGGTTTCTGATATTCAGCCTTACCTTAGCACAGGTTAGGCACTTTCCAACATATATAGCAACATCGCTCTTGAGTCTCGGCCACCAATAATATTCATTTAAGTCTTGATACATTTTGTCCGATCCGAGATGGATTGAGTATCTCGACTTGTGTGCTTCATCAAGGATGACTTCTCGTATACCACCATAGAGCGGAACCCAAATACGCTTCTTAAAGTATAAGGTTCCCTCTTCATTTGGCACCATATATTTCAACATACCCCAGAGGTATTCAGCTTTACGGTTTTCTCCCTTAAGGGCTTCTTGTTGTGCGTCACGAATGCGTGCAGTGAGGTTCGTTTGAATAGTCATTCCTAATGCTCGAACCCTTAGGGTCTTACCCCTTTCCTTTCGACTTAGTGCGTCTGCTACAACGTTTGCCTTTCCAGGATGGTACTTAATCTCACAGTCATAATCGTTCAGCAGTTCGACCCATCGTCGTTGACGCATGTTTAATTCCTTCTGATCAAATATGTGTTGTAAGCTTTTGTGATCCGTGAAGATTGTACATCGAGTACCATATAAATAGTGTCGCCAGATCTTCAAGGCGAATACCACTACGCCTAGCTCCAGGTCGTGAGTGGTGTAGTTCCTTTCATGCACCTTCAATTGTCTTGAAGCGTAAGTGATGACTTTCTGGCGTTGCATGAGCACGCAACCCAAACCTTGTCGTGAAGCGTCGCAGTATACCACGAAGTCTTCAGTGCCTTCGGGTAATGATAATATTGGTGCATCGCATAGCTTATTTTTAAGTAGCTGGAAGGCTTCTTCCTGCTTGTCACCCCAGTCGTACTTCTTATCTTTCTAGGTAAGGGTAGTTAGCGGTTGAGCTATCTTGGAGAAATTTTCAATGAATCGTCGGTAATAGCCCGCTAAGCCCAAAAATTGTCGAACTTCAGTTGGGGTTTTGGGAGCTTCCCAATTCTTTATGGCTTCTATCTTGGATGGGTCTACATGAACGCCCTTCTCATTCACGATGTGACCAAGAAACTGTACTTCGCGAATCCAGAATTCGCATTTTGAGAACTTTGCATAAAGTTTCTCTTTCTTCAGCAGTTCCAAAATGGTTCTGAGATGTTGCTCGTGCTCTTCTTTTGTTCGGGAGTAAATCAGGATATCATCGATAAATACAATCACGAATTTATCGAGATATGGTTTGCATACGCGGTTCATCAGATCCATAAATACCGCTGGCGCGTTCGTCAGTCCGAATGGCATCACAAGGAACTCGTAATGCCCATAACATGTTTTGAATGCAGTCTTTGGTACACTTTCCTCTTGAATCCTTAACTGATGGTATCCAGATCGAAGATCGATCTTGGAATAGTAGCTTGATCCTTGCAACTGATCAAATAAGTCATTAATCCTCGGTAGTGGATACCGATTCTTGATTGTGAGCTTGTTCAGTTCTCTGTAATCGATACACATCCGCAGTGTTCCATCATTCTTCTTCACGAACAATAATGGAGCTCCAGAAGCTTGGCCTTATGAATCCTTTATCCAACAACTCCTGGAGTTGTGTAGATAATTCTTGCATTTCGGATGGTGCAAGTCGATAGGGTGCCTTGGCTACAGGAGCGGCTCCTGGAACCAAGTCTATGCGGAATTCGACTTGTCGTTGCGGAGGTAATCCTGGCAGATCTTCTAGAAAAACATCAGGGAATTCCTTCACCACAGGAATGTCTTCGAGTTTCGGCTCCTCAGCCTTCTTATCTACAACGTGTGCTAGGAAAGCAACACATCCTTTCCTTAATCACTTCTGTGCCTTCATGCAACTGATGATTCACAGGGGCGCGTCTCGTTTTTCTCCATGCACAATGAGAGTTTCATCATTCGTCAGAGGGATACGAATGATTTTCTCATGGCAAATAACTTCAGCCTTGTTCTTGGACAACCAGTCCATTCCGACCACTACATCGAAGCTACCCAATTGAATAGGCAAGAGGTCGATGTTAAATCTTCATTCACCAAGTTCTAATGTGCAGCCTCTAACAACTTCGCCCAATTCAACAAGTTTACCATTGGCTAGTTCTATGGAATAAGGAATATCTAATCTACTAGATTCTATTCCAAGCATACGTTTAAATTCCACCGACATGAAGCTATAATCGGAACCAGTGTCAAATAATATGGATGCAAAGTGATTGTTAACGAGAAACGTACCGGTGACCACATTAGGGTCCTCGCGTGCGTTCCTTGCTCCAATCACAAATGCCCGAGCCTGAGCGTTGTTCCCCTTTGGGCAGTCTTTTATGAAGTGATCTTTGCTTCCACAACTGAAACATCCTTGGTTTTGCCCATTTCCGTTGCAATTCTTGTTACCATTGCCATTTCCATTTCCCCCATTGTTTCTATTACCGGCACCGTTGCGATTTCCATTCCCGTTCTTTCCTTTACCCCAACAATCCTCAGTATGGTGACCCAGTTTTCCACACTTGTCGCATTTTGGAATGCGACAAACTCCTTCGTGATGACGCTTACAATTGTTGAAAATGGGCAGAGTGCCCAGGTATCTTTTGGCAGGAGCGTCATTCATGGTTGCAAGAGTTTTCGCCTCCTGAGGCGGGTTAGTGTCACGCTTCTTGTTGTTGGAACCCTTGTTGTTGCGTGTTGTTTGATTCAGGTTCGCATGCTTCCTTTTCTTGTCTCCAGACGACTCAGCATGCGTCTCGGTCTTTTCTGTTGGATTCAACGATAACTTATTCATTCGAACAGCATCTTTAGTAAGGCTGACAGCCAGAGTTACAGCCTCAGTGATTGTTACGGGTTTGGCCGAAGTTACCAAACTGCGAAATTTCAGAGCCAATCCCCAGATGTAGCGTTCAACACGCTTAAATTCAGGAGTCACCATATAGGGGATCACCCTCGACAGATCGTGGAACCTTCGGGTATAACCAGTAATGTCGGCACCTTCCATGGTCAAATGCCAGAATTCAGTCTCCAACCTTTGGAGTTCAGCACGAGAGCAATACTTCTCTCTCATTTTCTCCTTCAGCTCATCCCAAGACATGCCATACGCGGCATCATCACCCAGAGTTTGGACTTGCAAGTTCCACCAAGTCAAAGCTTCATTAACAAACAACCCTGTAGCAAAAGTGACTTGCTGATCCGCGGTACACTTGCTCATACGGATAGTGGCATCAGTCTTTTCCGTCCAACGTATATAAGCCATTGCACCTCCAGTGCCATCGTAGTTCAGTGGTTTGCAGTCGAGAAACTGCTTGAAAGTGCAGCCCTGAGCTGCGTTTCCTCCAGATGAATCTCCATTCCCATTACGTCTTGCATTGCTTGGTCCTCCACTTTGTTCAGTACGGTTCGCCTCGTACTGGGCGATAGCTGCGGAGATCCTTTCTTCCAGTAGGGCGTTTAGCTCTTCAGCAGTTCTTGGCAGTGGGGGAGGAGGAGGTTGATCATGAGCGTTCACAGCTCTTCTGGGTGCCATGTTCTGACAGAACACAACACAATAGGGTTAGACACTTGTTTGATATCGTCATGCGAGACAGTAGTAGTAGTATATATATATATATATATACAGACATATACCACATAAGTGACATCAAACAATCCGCCAACATGTATAAATCAATTCATACAGCAACAAGCATGTATAATTAGATAGACACCTTACTTCACATTCGCGGTTCTTGTCTTTATCCCCTAAATCATTACTCTTAAAGGAGTATTTAATAGGCTGGGGGAAAGGTGTTCACGTTTGACCTTTTCTTATACTGAGGGAATCTGTACGTGACAAGACTTGCTGTGGTTTATGTGCACTGAATTCCATAATTATGTGTGCATCCATAATTACGTAATTCCTTGCACAGTCCGCACAGTTCGTTTCATCCTCGTATCTCTTCCTTCAGATAGGCCATTGTTTTCAGACGAAGTCACGTATACCTGTGACATTCTACTTCTAGTATATATCAATTATCACACATAATTGCAAGTAATTCTTTAATCAAAAGTGCGACTCCAGTGCACCCTAAGTCTCGTAGTGTCTTTTCTTGACTCTTTGTAAACAGTTTCAGGTAGTGGATGTCGCGGGAAGTTTTATGCAATGAAAACTTTTTGAAAAATTGTTTTCGTTAAAGGATACTAGAGATTGTAGTCTAGACTCGAGAAGGAATCCTGGTTCACTACAATCGCAACTCTGATACCAATCTGTCACACCCCTTTCTAAGGCGGAAGCACGAGGTGTGATCATGAAAGGTTTTCATTGCATACGATTGGCAAACATACTACATGCTCATAAAAATAACTTCAAAATGCCAAACATTACATAACTGAAATCATAGTTTAAGTGTTTACAACACAAGATGACATATTGTCTGAGAAGTTTACAACTTTATTCAAACATAAACGACATCCAAGAGCATGAGTAAGACCGCGCGCATATCCACATTAGTTACCTGAAATACATGTGAGTTTTGGAAAAAAAAAACGTCAACATAATGTTGGTGTGAATTCATGCAGTTCTTGTATTGAACGTTTGTATACTTTGTATGAAAAACATGGTATGTATCTTGTATAAATCAAGTATTCTTGTATGAATCAAGTATTCTTGTATAAATCAAGTATTCTTGTATAAATCAAGTATTCTTGTATAAATCAAGTATTCTGTATGTATCTAGGTTGTTAATGGGTTGCAAGGCCATTAACATGTGACACGACATAGGAAGCATCCAAACCATAGGCATTTTTCTAGTTGTCGATTCACGACTGAGACACAAAAGCACTACTCGGTACTAGTTTTCACCAAGAGTGTGGCTGCCCGAAAACCCATTAGATCTAACCTTTTGTTCTGCGGTCTTAGTATGTACACGATTAATGGTGCTTATGGTACCCTATTCGTGACACGATTTCTCGTATCAATCCTCAATTCTTGTATCCATCATACCGTAACTCATGTATTTTCCCCAAGTTTAAAAGTATGTAAAAGTTTAAAAGTGGGGATATGTACTCATTTTTCTGTAAACATTTAGTAACATTTATTTCACCCCCGAAGTTATAAAACTGAAAACAGTTAAAAGAAAAGGGGGAGCATGAACTCACAACTTTGCGTTCCTTGCACCGTAAACTTCACCGATTTTTGCTTATCTAGCGTCGTGACCTAAACGTGTTTTATTAACGTTAGTCACTAGACTTGTATCGCACAAGTACAAGTCACTATCTTTTGTATATGTGTTCTTGTGTTAAAAATAATTTATATTTTTAACTATGTGTCTTACTTATATTATTTTCTCAACAATACGTATAAGTATCTTGTATTTTTCACCCGAATTATGTATTTTGTCCAAAACTTCATTTCATGTTCATAACTTGTCCAAGTTATTTATTCTATCAAGTAATATATTTTCATAAATATATTTTCTTGTATTCGTCTAAGCATGTTGTATGTGTATTTTTTTTGTATTTTTACTCCTTAGGAGTATTTAGTGTATTTTCAAGTCCTAATACACTATTACATGTAATACATACTACATACACTTAGCACAAAATTTGGTGATCAATAAATATATATATTTTTCTAAAAAATATACATACTTAATATCAATTTTAGTCTTGAAGAAATCATCATTTCTTAACACAAAAATTAGGGAAACCTTGGTAAATATTTTAGATACATTTTTAGGGAATAAGTTTCTCAAAAACTTATATTTTTCTAAGAGAAATTTTGACATGGTTTCCCCTAAAAATGAAGGTTTCCCATGTTTTCAAAACATGTGTTTATTTTCTTTTAAATCATCATCAACATCAACAACTCATTCAACACATACCGAGTGTCAAAATCAAGTAAATTTCACTACATCATGAACTTGAAGTTTTTGTAAAAACTTGTAGTAACTTACCATGTTATTTAGTAGGTTTAGTTACCCTTAAAAACATGGTTGTTTGTTTGTAAATCTCATTCTTGAAGGATTTAGTCATTTACAACTTGTAAGATGATTTTTATAAAAATATTTCTTTTGTATTTTTCTTGTTTCATAAGTGTTTATGCACTTGTTTTTCTAATAAAAATAGTGTAGGTTCAAGTAAAAAACAAGATCTCCTAACAATCATATTCTAAACTTTGTTTTCTTGGAAAATCATTCATAAATCTTGGATTTACAAGATTATTAGCTTACTTTGTTTATTACTTTTTTCAAGAAATCATCTTGTTTTCAAGTTCATGTTTAATCTAGAAGATGATCATCTTGTATAATCACATAATCATATCCTAACTTGCTAAATCATGCTTTTAATCATAATCTAGCAAGTTCCATGTAGTGATCAATATCTCTAGTAATCAACAAACAAACATTATTCTTGTACTAAACAATATCATTTTATTCATATATCATCATGTGCAAAGCTTTATGTTCAAGATTCAAGTTCAAGTCTTTTACTGTTCTTATGATTTCAACATAATACATCTTTTAACCACTAAAATATGAAGTAAACAAGGGTGTTCAAGAATCTTACAACTAGCTTAAAGCTAGGGAAGAAACAAGTGTGAAGATGGAGAGGATAAAAGCAAATGAAGAAGGTCCTTCAAGATCCTTAAGCTCTAGACCTCCTTGAATACCGTCTTGCGCCTTGTGATAACCATGGAATAGATGGATGATGAAGGAAAAATGGTGGTGGTGGTGGTGGCCCTAAACTCGGCCGAGAATGGGAGGGTGAGAGGAGGGTTGTGGTGTTGTGAAGATGGAAGGATGTCATGTGATCTTATAACCATTCAAGAGTTTTGTCCAAAGGTCCCAATGTCCCTAAAAGTACTAACATAATCTTCCACTCAATCAAGCAAGATCAAGTGTGATCTTTGGAGATTAAGGAGATCACATGTGGGGGCCACATGTGACCGTCCATATGCAATAGGGGGGGGGGTAAAGTGTAATTTCAATTTCTAATTGTATAAATAAGTAAGCTTTCAAGTGTAAGGTTTAAGGATTTAATGTGTTATTGTGTTATAAGGGGTGTTATGGTGTTTGGGGACCATAACTAGCTCAGAAATAAATAAACAATGCTTCTAGCAATATTTTAGTGTTTCGGGTAATGTCCAGTTGTTCGGTTAAATACCGGTTCGTTAAAGTGCTAAATTGCACCGTTTAGTGTCCTTTAAGTATCCTTTTGTGCCCCTTTCAATTCCCGACACTTAGGAAAGTATTCAGGACCATTTAGTCATGTTTTTGCATGGTACAATCTTGTTATAATGCTGAATTTTGTTGAAATATGTGAAATTCAGCATTTTGAGTGTGTTTCGGGTGCTTTTTAGTGCGTATTCTAGCTTTCGGAAGGTCTATACGTTAACCCTTGTATGTACCCTTGGGTTTTAATGTATTCTTGTCATTGGACCTACACCTAGGCCCCAATTCTATTGTCTGGCTGCTTTCTGCAGAATTGTTGACACAATGTGTCTTACCGGTGAGTTTACTAGTATTTCTGACGCAACGCTGTTCATTAATGCATAAAGCAATATCTTGTAGTATAAAATGTGCATGAATTCACTTGTATAGTATGTAATCAGACAATGTTAACATTTAAGCACATAATTGCGGTTATCAAGTATTAATTAAATTGTACGGAAATTACCGGTTTTCTGCCAGTTGTCACAAACAATCCGCCGATCACAACACATCTTGAGACAATCATCAGCCCCTCATAATCCTGGTATACATCGATCAAATCTCTCAAATGCGTTATTTACCATATCATATCTAGAACAGTATTTAAAAAGGCAAAGATGCGAAAATTTGAATTTTACAAGGTGGTAATTAGAAAGGGGTATTTTTCCTATGAATCTACGGTGGAAGTTTTTTTTTACACAGTAAGCATGCCAAACCTTTTTCACATGTTTTTTTTCTTTAGATCTAATTTATACGAAATAGGCTTTCGATTTGGACTTTTGAATGCCCAAAATAGGATTTTTAGAATGATCTTTAGAACACACAAAATAGGGTTTTCCGATCTACACTTGATCTACACTTGCAGACACAACATCAATGAATTGATGTTTTCCCAGTCAATCTGATGGCCGCCTCCGCCCCAATACATGAACATCCCATAACATAACAAAAAAAGACAAACTGAAAGTAAGAAACTGAATCGCTATTTTTTCTCTGGCGGTTATACTCACCGGCGTATTGCCGCCTGCGTATCATGTGACTGCGTGGTTTATGTGACCGACCTCGGCACAAATTTGCTATGGTAACGGTGTTGGTGTCACGTCGAAGGCCGTTGTTATGGTGTACAATGGTAGTTTCCAACTTTCCACGGTCAATCGGAGCCATAGCAAACTGGCGATGCGATTCTGAACCCAACCCTAATTTTCTCCCCTTTTTATAAACCAGTGTATTTCTTCGATTCCACTCTGCACTGCACTACACTTGTTATTGTAACGCTCCACATTTTCTGTACTTTCCATATTTAGAAAGATGTATTCAGATTTTTATTTTTAGAAACTTGTATTCTTACTTCATTTCAATCCTTGTAATCTCGAGACTTTGATCATAATGGAAATCATATTTTTATATCAACCTTGTTTAATCATACATGCATATATGTAATCAGTTGCGAAATACACGTTTTAATTTAAAATCAAGACATACATCGAGATTATATTTTTTCGGAATCACATTCATACATGTATTATACTTATAATATACCTGCATACACCTTTTATAGCATAAAATAACCAACAATACAAATGCAAGGACTAAAAATGAAAATTTGCATCTCCCCAACCACTTTCTTTAATGTCCTAACCTCCAACCAACTCATTTAATACCCCAAACCCACAATCTAACCTCCAACCAACTCATTTAATAACCCTCCTAACTCCCAACCACCTTCACTTAAACCATAACCATATTCATTTAAACCCCAACCACTTAACTCTTTTATAAATACCAACTCTAACACCTTCCAAACACTTGCACCACCTCCAAATTACTTCCAAAGTCTCTCAAATCTCCAAGATTTTCATCTTTGGGCAAAAAGTTCAAGAACCAAAATTGGTAACTTCGGTGTTCTAACAACTCAAGACTCGTCAAATTCACTAAGTGGAAATTTCTTCGCAAATCGTGAGTATACTTGACCCTTTTTACGCTTTAATGCACTTTTGGGTGTAACATGTTTCAACTATCAAAAATTCACAATACACATAATCAAACATATTCAATCACTCAATCCACCAAACATGCTATTTTTTATGCTTAGGTTGTTTATGCTAGAATACTTTCATGCACTTTATTTGTCATTAACTTAGCTATCCCACCTTAACAATTATAGCGCTATATGAGTAACACACCACCCGGCGGGGTATTATTAAGTTAACATATTTTACGGTCTCGATTACTTCGGTGTCGAGGGATGCTCATTATACTTTACGGTCTCGTTCACTTCGGTGGCGAGGGATGCACATTATTCTCGTGGACACTTGGGTTTGGCCTATAGTTATGCATGCTAGCTGTAACTTTGTATATGAATTGCCATGTTGGATTCGAGAAATCTTTTATATTTATATGCTAGTACTCCAAATCTTGTATACTCGCCAATACTTTTGTATTGAACTATACTTTAAAACATGTTGCAGGATTATGATGATGATGATGATGATGATGCACGGAACTTAGTAGGATGCCTAGGAACGCATTTTAAACTTTAAATACATGTTGTAATTCAATTTGTTTCAATTTATTTTATTCGATTTCAAACAATGTAATTGATTCTTTTAGCAATGAAATGAAATTTATTATTAAATACTTGTCACATTAGTGTTATGAAGTTTCTTGCAATCTCGTTTTCGTCTCACTCCGATGTTTCCGCCATCGGTTGGGGTGTGACAGTTATCACCACCTATTGCCCAAGTTTTTATGTGTGGTGGCCCAATAAATGCCAAACCCAACACCATATCTATTTATTATGTCTTGGTTTAATATCTATGTACCAAGAATTAATTTTGTAACAGTTAATATAAAATATTAACATATAAAATTGTTATTTCATAATAATTGTTATTTCATAAAATATTAACATAATAATTGTTATTAAAATATTAACATAATAATTGTTAATCATGAAATTTAGACATTTTTCTCCGTTAATTTCACGGATAATCAAATTAAAAATATCCGGATGGATAGTGTAGGAGAATTCACATCCCAAGCGTTTAATGACTATTGTATGTTAATCGGGATAAATGTTGAACATTCAGTACCTCATGTTCACACACAAAATGGTGTAGCTGAATCTTTGATTAAACGATTACAAATAAGCGCTAGACCGCTCTTAATGAGATGTAAACTACCATCTTCTGCATGGGGCCATGCTATTTTGCATGCCGCTGCACTGATTAGATTGAGATCAACTGCTGATCACGAATACTCCCCATTGCAACTGGTCTCCGGAAGAGAACCAAGTTTGTCCCACCTTAGAATTTTTGATTGTTCGGTATACGTACCAATACCGGCACCACAACGTACTAAAATGGGACCCCAAAGAAGACTGGGTATCTATATTGGTTTTAACTCCCTGTCTATTATTAAATACTTAGAACCAATGACGGGAGACATGTTTACAGCACAGTATGTTGACTGTCATTTTAATGAACAATGTTCCTAGTCTTAGGGGGAGATAAGAACAAAGAAAGACTGGTAACACAAGAAATAACGTGGAATGCATCATCCCTATCAAATCTCGACCCCCCCCCCCCCCCCCGAAGTGGTCAATGTGAATATGAAGTCCAAAAGATTATACATTTGCAAAGAATAGAAAATGAATTACCAGATGCATTCACGGACACAAATAGAGTGACCAAGTCACATATACCAGCATTAAATGCACCTGCTCGAATTAAAGTAATCCCGGAAGCGATTACCATATAAAGAAAGCGTGGGAGACCAATCGGTTCTAAAGACAAGAACCCACAGAAATGAAAAGAGCAAAATATCGCAGTTGGTGAAAACTCACAAAAGATTTATAAATGAAACCCCGGTAGAGGAAAATGAAGTTTCGGAAGAAACACCGGTACCGAACGAAAATGAGATCTCTATTAATTATGTACAAGATAATACAATGTGGAACCGGAATAAAACATGCGTTGATGATATATTCGCATATGCTATAGCAACGGATGTAATTAATGAGAATGATTACGTACCTAAAACTTTGGAAGAGTGCATGCACATAAATGATTGGCCAAGATGGCAAGAAGCCATAAATGCCGAGTTAAATTCGCTCGAAAAGCGACATGTTTTCAAACCTGTAGTCCGAACACCCATATACGTCAAACCAGTAGGTTATAAATGGATGTTTGCGATAAATAGAAAAAAAAAGAATGAGATTTTACGATATAAGACTCAACTGGTAGCACAAGGGTTTTCCCAAATCCCAGGAGTTGATTATGAGGAAACGTATTCCCTTGTAGTGGATGCGATAACCCTTAGGTTCCTAATTGGTCTCACAATCTCTGAAGGACTTCATATGAGACTAATGGATGTCGTCACCGCATACTTATACGGGACACTTGAAAATGACATCTACATGAGAATCCCTAAAGGATTAAAATTTTACGAAGCATTAAAATCAACACCTCGAGATATGTGTTCTGTAAAGCTCCAAAGATCTTTATTTGGTCTCAAACAATCTGGTCGTATGTGGTTGATGCGTGCGAAGTGTCGTATATTTTAGGTGTATATTTTAAGCCCTTTTTAACACTTATTTTAGCCAAGTTTTAAATTTATAAAACACGATATTTCACTAACACTAAACACACATATGGGCAAGTGCACCCATCGTTGAGTGTAGTATAGCGTTGGTAAGATACCGAGGTCGTCCAAGGACACAAGAGCTTTTAATACCGGTTTATCCTCAACGTCTAACCAAAATAAAAGTTTAGAAAAATGTTTTAAACTAAGAAAAATAAAAACTAACTAAAATGCTGAAAATAAAAATAAAATAAAAACAGATAGACAAGATGAATCACTTGGTTCCGACTCGTATCTAGTATAACCTTTGATTATTTCCGCACTTTTGCACATAATTAAGAGATTATCTTAGTTATTGTAGCAGGCCCCTCTTTTGAAGGTGACGTTACCCTCACCCCAGTAGTTTGAGTCAGCAGGGATACAATCCTAAAGGGGTGGATTATTGGAAGATAATGAATTAAGTTATTAATGCAGTATTGTGGTAGGCCCCGCTTTTGGCGGTGACGTTACCCTCGACTAAGTAGTCTGAGTCAGCAGGGATACAGTCCTAAATAGCCGGGTTATAGTATTAATAGTAGTTAACTTATGAGGGGATCAAAGAGTTTGGACCCCCGCCATCCAATACCGTGAAGTATTGAAGGAGGTCCTACTAAATTTGACCCAGGTCCATTGCAGGACCTCTAAACGCTGAACAATGGCAAGACCTTTACCAAACCGTTCCCTTAACCCCCTACCAGGTAGCCAACATACCTCCATATAGACCGTGGAGATATGAATGGTGAAAATCCTTTATTTTATATAGACAGTAAAATAAATTTGACCCAGGTCCATTACAAGCCCCGTGCCCGTCTGACACTCTCTCTCCTCATTAATTGTAATTCGCAATTACAATAAATGCGCCTGCTGTACTTTCGACACGCCCCCGTGTCCGCTGAGCACGGCCCGTGGTGGGCAATAGAAGCTTCTATAGGTTTGTCTTTTCTGCTGCTTCTTGGGCACGGCCCCGTGCTGGCTGAGCACGGGGCGTGTTCAGCCTTCTGTTTTCTCTATTTTGCTTTGGAAGGTGCCGTTGAGGGTTCGGGCAATCCACTAATGTTCCTTTTCTTGTATTTATGTTGGATTTAGCTGTCTTTTTGCTTCTTTTGCGTTTTTGAGCTCATTTAATCCTGAAAATACAAAAGGAAGACAAAAACACTCTTTTTCCAATATTAGTACTAAAAAAGGGTTAGTTTTATGCCTCATTTGATGTAATTTATATGTTGCATTTTACACACATCAAATACCCCCACACTTGAACTTTTGCTTGTCCTCAAGCAAAACTCTTTAATATTTGGCTTACACTCCCAAATGGAATAGGTAGAAGAGAAGGTTTTGGGCTTGTCATAGAGTGTCGGGATTTCCAAGATCTTTTTGGGGTTTTAATTTTATTTATTTACACTCCTATTCGTAATGATTTATTTAGAACTGTTCATAAAAGAAATTACTTAATTGGGCATAACATATTTTTTTTTTAAATTCTATTTATATACAAGTTCACATACCTCGCGGGGAAATCACTCACACTCGGCCGAAGGTGTATTTTTAGTGAATCACTCGAGAGCGGTCCTGGAACTTATTCCTACCATAGGCTTGCCAAAAAATCAATCCTCCTCCTTTTTAACTTTTATACCTTTGTAGATATCAAGAGGACTTTGTGGGTTAAGGGTTGGCTAGGGTTAAAGGTAGGTGGTTGGGTTAGTGGTTAGTAGAAAAAGGGCTAAAAAGCGTAACAAGTGTCGGTTTTCGTATTTTTGCAACTTTTTATTTTTGATGAAGCTTTTATTCAAACAAAGTTATTTTTGATTACTTTGTTTGTTTATTATCTTTTTGCTTATTTTATTTTTTTTTTTCACGAAGAACCGAACTTGTTACTAAAATAAAGGGTTAAAAATGAAAAAGGTTTTGGTGGGTGAAAGGGTTTTTGTTTTGGGTGATGAAACGAAAATGTTTAGGCTCAAAGGGGCTAACTAGGGGGATTTTTGGGTAGGTGGTAAAAGAAAAAGAAAAATAATGGTGTAGAAAAAAATGTTAGTCCTAATGCCTCCATCATTTACTTACTCGGGTTTAAGTTGATAAGGACCGGGAATGTATTGTTATGGCAAGTTCTAGAGTCGTAAGAACCAAGCGGCTATTCACACAAGAAACGAAAAATGAGCATTTAGTCAAATGATATGGAATTGTGTGCTCAATAAAGGCTCAAAACTCACTTTTGTGGGAATGGGTTTTTATGTGATCAAGTATATATAATCAAATTTTAAATAAGTTTGTCATGCCTTTTCATAATTTTCTTATGTTGGTTCTTTTTATCACTACGCTATCGGTTGTAAATTTGTAAAAATATAACCTTTTTGAGAGCTTGAATTTCCCGAGTTAAACCTAGACAAGTAAAAAAAAAATTGAAATTTTTTTGAAAAAATTTGGGGTGATTAGCGGTTCCAATAGAGTTTTGTGTAAGGCTTGTATTTAGGACTTGCAAAATTCAAGGTTTTAGCATCCCCCCACACTTAAATTACACATTGTCCTCAATGTGTCCCAAAAATAAATTTTTAGGTTGATTAGATGTGTAAAATAGTGTTTAAAAAGCAAAAATTTGTGTTACTGGGCACTGAACACGGCCCCGTGTTATCCGGGCACGGCCCCGTGTTCAAGTGCCAGTAACAGAATTGAAATAAGAGAAACAGAAGTCTGGACACGGGGACGTGTTGGGTGAACACGGCCCGTGTCCAGTTACCTGTACTGGGCGTTTTCTGCAGGTGGTTCGACACGGGGCCGTGTTGGTTGGGCACGGCCCGTGTTGAACCTTCTGAAAGGGAGAAAATTGTCGGGTTGCCTCGTTCTTGTGCATGGGATCATTTTTCTCGTTCCCCTTTTCATCCTTTACCACCATGAGTGTGTTTTATTCATTACAAACCATCCAAACATTAAAACCATCATTTCATTTCATCATAGAGAGAACTTACATAATCCTAAATTAAACTAAAATTAAAACTTAACTAGATAGGTCAGCAAGTACACGAGGTTATCATAAGGAGTTCTACTAATTTAGGAAAATTTCGAGAATGATTTCCCGATAGAGTAGGACTTTTAGCCGAACGAGTTCCTTCCTAAACTTTGTTTAAAGCCATTCTTCGATCTCCCTAGGGAGGAAGAATGCGGCTTCGTTTTCTTCTGCTGTTGGTGGTTGAGGAGGAACATTCACCGGGACTCCTTGCACCACTCTTCGAGGAAGCTCTTGGTGCATGGCGTACCATTCAGCTGGAATGACAACTTCGGGCACCATGTTCCACGCCCTTTGGGTTATTATGGGTACCAAAGGCGGGGAGGCGAGAAGGTTCAACCTCTGGTGCAAGAGGTTTACTTCATGGAGACAGCCCTCCAGCCCCACAGTAAGATGGTTGATACGGTCGACCAATGCTTCTTCCACTCCCGTCATTTCATCAATAGCCTCCCTTAGAGCGTAAACATAGTTTACAAGAGAGTCTTCTGCTGTTGAAGATCTCCTCCCTTGTTGGTTATTCCTTGAAGATGATCCGCTTGTTTTGCTTGCCATTTTCTGTGAAGAAAACCGAAGAAAACTAAATTTTTACAAAACAGAGCCCCTGGACACGTCCCCGTGCTCGTTGAGCACGGCCCCGTGTCCATTTGTCTGCAGGATTTTTGGCTAAAGACTCGTGGAGTTTTAAATTATTTTTATGATTTTTATCTGGGTTTTAAGCTCGGATAATTTAAAGTAAAGTTATTCAACTAACTTTAGCCCAGAATCTTTAGCAAATAATCTTACAAACTTCACATAGAGGATTGGAATCAAAGGATTTCCAAGCTTCTATGGAGGAACTTTTGAAAAATTTTGAAAGAGGAGGAAATGAATAAAAGTGGAAAGGACAAGAGGGTCCCTTGGAACCTTCTTTTGACACTTACCTAGGATGGTATGAGTGAAAATTCCAGAGATCTCTGTCAATTGAAGTGGTCAAAATGAGCAGGAATCAGGCTGCATTTAAAGAAAACGACAGCGCCCTGGGCACGGCCCCGTGTTGACTGGACACGGCCCCGTGTTCAGAGAAAATCCTGACACATTTTGTCCGTATTCTGACCAAATCAGCAGAGAATCTTTTTAGTGAGCACGGGGGCGTGTTGACCTGGACACGGCCCCGTGTCTGGAGGCTGCTTTATGGAGTTTTGCTAATTTAAGGATCTCCCCGATATCGGGTGGTTCCTTACTGGTTGGAACAACCCCAAAGTGCCTAATATACCTTAATTGTCCTAGACTAAGGCGAGAACGCAAGAGGTTGTCGGTGAGGGTAATTCCTATTTTTATTCTAGGTGGACAAGTCCAACCCTTTTCCGGGCTCTTGTTAAAGAAGGTATAT
The DNA here is from genome assembly GCA_030545235.1 of Helianthus tuberosus. Taxonomy (NCBI): domain Eukaryota; kingdom Viridiplantae; phylum Streptophyta; class Magnoliopsida; order Asterales; family Asteraceae; genus Helianthus; species Helianthus tuberosus. The sequence continues at coordinate 156,014,249 of CM060393.1, forward strand.
GCCGAATCGCTCAGGTCTATGTATGCACCGAACGAAGTCGATGGAGAGTCCTTCACGGCACAATCGACACAGGGACGACTATCGTCCAAGTCTTTGCTAGGTACGAAGGTATTTTCGGGAGCAACGAGGTTGTCGGAATGCGGTTCCAACATTTCTTCATGGGTATCGTCTTGGGGCGGATTAATAAAATCCTTCCTAAGCTCTTCTATCCATTTCAGAATTAGCTCTTCTAGTTGAAATAATTCGCTAAGGAACATTTCCCCTAGAATATCTGGCTGGGCGCATTCGAGGGAGAAATAGTGCTTATTTTTACTTTCGCCCCTCTTAAGGTTGTGAGAAGATCGTGGGTCCATGTAGTGGGGCCTATAATTTAGGAAGTAGCATTTTACTTCTTCATGTTCGCCACCACATAATTGACACCACGTACCATAAGAGTGCCGAAAGTAAAAATAATTACTATCACTCATGTTTATGTCAGAAATTACCAACCGTCGGGATCTAACGGTTCTGTTTTCAGTAACTGAAACTTGGGCACGGGGGCGTGTTGAGTGGACACGGCCCCGTGTTCAGCTTACTGTCTGATGTAAAACAGGATTGCCAGTTCCAATGATTGAGCACGTGGGCGTGTTCAGCGGGCACGGCCCGTGCTGAGCTCTGCAGAAGCTGAAACACTAAGAAAATCCTAAAAAAATAAAAAAGAAAAATAAAAGATGATTAGGCCGTTGACTCCTAACTTTCTTAAAATCCTTGTGTCCCCGGCAGCGGCGCCAAAAACTTGATGCGTGCGAAGTGTCGTATATTTTAGGTGTATATTTTAAGCCCTTTTTAACACTTATTTTAGCCAAGTTTTAAATTTATAAAACACGATATTTCACTAACACTAAACACACATATGGGCAAGTGCACCCATCGTTGAGTGTAGTATAGCGTTGGTAAGATACCGAGGTCGTCCAAGGACACAAGAGCTTTTAATACCGGTTTATCCTCAACGTCTAACCAAAATAAAAGTTTAGAAAAATGTTTTAAACTAAGAAAAATAAAAACTAACTAAAATGCTGAAAATAAAAATAAAATAAAAACAGATAGACAAGATGAATCACTTGGTTCCGACTCGTATCTAGTATAACCTTTGATTATTTCCGCACTTTTGCACATAATTAAGAGATTATCTTAGTTATTGTAGCAGGCCCCTCTTTTGAAGGTGACGTTACCCTCACCCCAGTAGTTTGAGTCAGCAGGGATACAATCCTAAAGGGGTGGATTATTGGAAGATAATGAATTAAGTTATTAATGCAGTATTGTGGTAGGCCCCGCTTTTGGCGGTGACGTTACCCTCGACTAAGTAGTCTGAGTCAGCAGGGATACAGTCCTAAATAGCCGGGTTATAGTATTAATAGTAGTTAACTTATGAGGGGATCAAAGAGTTTGGACCCCCGCCATCCAATACCGTGAAGTATTGAAGGAGGTCCTACTAAATTTGACCCAGGTCCATTGCAGGACCTCTAAACGCTGAACAATGGCAAGACCTTTACCAAACCGTTCCCTTAACCCCCTACCAGGTAGCCAACATACCTCCATATAGACCGTGGAGATATGAATGGTGAAAATCCTTTATTTTATATAGACAGTAAAATAATGCCAAGACACCACGGACAAACGATAAGGAAAGATCACCTTCAACATAAGTAACTAGTTATTAAAGTCATTAATACAAAACCAAATAAAAAGTGCAAAAGATTAGAAATAAAAAGTATTATACTAGACACTTTGTCTTCACCAAGTGATGTAAGAGACTTAGGCAAACATGGCCTTGATTGTCAAGAACTCTTACGATCAATCTTGGATCCCGAGATGACTCACACACTCTATGATGGACAATGGATGATGGTGGTGGATGATGGTGTTGTGATGGTGGTGGGTGGTGGATGAAGTGTGAGAGAGGTGGTGTGCCAAGGGATGAGATGAAATGAATCCAAGCACTCCTATTTATAGGCTGAACAGAGAGCTGGACACGGCCCCGTGCCCGTCTGACACTCTCTCTCCTCATTAATTGTAATTCGCAATTACAATAAATGCGCCTGCTGTACTTTCGACACGCCCCCGTGTCCGCTGAGCACGGCCCGTGGTGGGCAATAGAAGCTTCTATAGGTTTGTCTTTTCTGCTGCTTCTTGGGCACGGCCCCGTGCTGGCTGAGCACGGGGCGTGTTCAGCCTTCTGTTTTCTCTATTTTGCTTTGGAAGGTGCCGTTGAGGGTTCGGGCAATCCACTAATGTTCCTTTTCTTGTATTTATGTTGGATTTAGCTGTCTTTTTGCTTCTTTTGCGTTTTTGAGCTCATTTAATCCTGAAAATACAAAAGGAAGACAAAAACACTCTTTTTCCAATATTAGTACTAAAAAAGGGTTAGTTTTATGCCTCATTTGATGTAATTTATATGTTGCATTTTACACACATCAGTGGTACAATCGACTTAGTGAATATCTCGAAAAAGAAGGATACAAGTCTGATGTAATCAGTCCATGTGTCTTTATAAAAAGATCACTCTCAAATTTCACTATAATAGCTGTCTATGTTGATGATATCAACATCATCGGGTCTCCTAAAGAGATAGAGGAAACTGCTCAGTTGTTAAAGAAGGAATTTGAAATGAAAGATCTTGGTATGACAAAATTAGGCATTGGTCTATAATTTGAGTATCTGTGCAATGGCACATTTGTCCATCAGTCAAACTACATCCAGAAGATGTTAGTACGTTTCAATATGGATAAAGCACATCCGTTTAGCATACCCATGGTTGTCTGACCGCTAGATCCACACAAGGATCCTTATCGCCCTCAAGAAGAAGGCGAAGAAGTACTTGGTCCAGAAGTACCGTACTTAAGCGCAATCGGTGCCCTTATGTATCTCGCCAATAATACAAGACCTAACATTGCATTTGCGGTTCATGTACTAGCGAGATACAGTTCGAATCCAACACGTAGACACTGAAATGGTGTAAAACATATATTCCAGTATATTTACGGACACAAGACTTAGGTCTTTTCTATCAAAAAGATCAAAAGTCCCAGCTTGTTGGGTATGCTGAGGATGGATATCTATCAGATCCTCACAAAGCAAAATCTCAGACAGGTTATGTATTCACATACGGTGGCACAACAATTTCTTAGAAATCGACTAAGCAAACACTTACAGCAACATCATCAAATCATGCCGAATTGATAGCATTGTATGATGCTGGTCGAGAATGCGTATGGTTGAGATCAACGATCAATCATATACAAGAAGCATGCGTATTAGAACAAATCAAAAAAGACCCGACGATTATCTATGAAGACAACGCTCCTTGCATAGCTCAAATAAGAGAAGACTACATTAAAGGCGATAGAACAAAGCACATCTCACCAAAGTTCTTCTCAACGTATGACCTAAAAAAGGAAGAAGAAATTGATGTTCGTTAGATCAAGTCAAGTGAAAATCTAGCTGACCTTTTCACAAAATCTTTACCCAGAAGCAGTTTCGAGCAGCTATCACATAAGATCGGGCTCCGTAGATTAAAAGATGTTAGTTAAATTGAGGGGGAACATTATACACGTTGTACTCTTTTGCTTGATTAAGTTTTGTCCTAATGAGTTTTCTTAGTAAGGTCTTTAACGAGGCAGCATAACTGTTCCAACAGTATCAGTTTACCTAATAGGTCCTGAAGTATCAACTTAACATCATCCTAAAGCATGCTGTTAATAGTGTATAATGAAAAGTATGTATATCTGAGGGAAAGTGTTATAAATACAGATATACAAATCCACTTATAACTACTTTGGCACTTAACATACATATGTATACAGGGGATGGATCATGAGAAAACTAGTTTAAATGAGAAAACAAAAAAACTAACTAAAAAAGCTTAAAAAACATACCAATTTTTTTTTTTAATTTTTATAAAAAAATCGCTAGTTTTTATGCATGGAAAAAATTTTCAAAAAAAAAAATAATAATAATTTATTTTTTGTTGTTATGCATAAAAACTAGCGATTTTTTTATAAAAATTGTAAAAAAAAAAATTGGTATGTTTTTTAGCTATTTTAGTTAGTTTTCTAGTTTTCTCAATTAGATGTAGTTTTCTCATGATCCTTTATACTCTTGTATTGAAAATAGTGTGGTTCTTCCAAAATATTCCATACAACGGGGTGAAGGTCCGGCCAGGGCTTTTCCCCAGTGAGATTGGGAGGCCGGAGAAAGGTGTCAAACTGCTAGGAGGGGCAGTCAGCCGTGATGCCAGTTTTATTAGTGGTCTAGCGGCTAAGAGGTCAACGCGTGCTGTTGACATTATGGGACACCTTCCCTTGTTGCGGGATCCTCAAAGCGAACTCCTCTTGCTTAGATCTTGTATGGGGGTTGCAAAGTTGCTATTTGGTTTGCGAACTTGCCAGCCCCCCTTTGTGGATGATGCTGTTTCATGTTTTGATAAAGGTCTTCGGGAGGCAATAGAAGACATTGTCGTATGTGGGGGTCCTTTTTTTGGTGATCTACAGTGGCGAATCGTGACCTTGCCAATGAGGCTTGGTGGGTTGGGCCATCTCTCGGCCCGGGATGTGGCTGCCTATGCCTTTGTGGCTTCCAGGTCTCAATCTTGGGAGTTGCAGGACCACATCTTACGTAACAGTGGGGTTGCTAACACTGATCCGGATTATGCCAGCGCCTTGGAACGCTTGCATGAATCTCTACCTGACTTTGATCTCGGCGGTTTCTCTAACAAGGACACCGCCCCCAAAAAGCCACAGAAAACTTTGGCGAATGCTCTTTGTTGTCGAATCGCAAAAAGTTTGGGAGAAGATTTCCATTTGTCACCCCGCCAGAAAGCCGTCATTGAATGCCTACAGAGGCCTCACGCTCAGGATTTCTTAACAGTTATTCCTATTGAAGGTTTGGGTCAACGTATGTCAGCGGTGGAGTACCGGTCAATCCTTAAGTACCGTTTGATGATTCCAATGTTCCCGAATGATGAAACTTGCCCAGTCTGCCGTAAAACATGCCTGGATAAATTCGGGGAGCATGCGTTACACTGTAGAGAGTTGCCGGGGTTTAAGTATCGCCATGACTTTGTGCGAGACGTGTTAATGGATATTCTCAGACGAGCAGGGATCTCGGCGAAGAAAGAGGCACCAGTTAATTTTCTTACAGACCCGTTGGAGGGGAGATCCACCCTACGCCCAGCTGACGTGCTAGTTTTTGGTTGGGAGGGCGGGAAACATGCTTGTGTCGATCTCACAGGTGTATCCCCACTAGCCGGGTTCCGGGAAAATGGGTTTGTGGCGGGGCAAGCGGTACTGAAAGCAGAGTCAAAGAATGTGGAAAAGCACGCGAAAGCTTGTGAGGATAATCAGCATGCCTTTGTCCCCCTGGCGTTTGACACGTTCGGCTCCTTGGCGCCGGAGGCAGTTCGGTTCTTGTCTAGAGTTCAGCGTGTGGTCCATAGCAACTTTTCGACCCCTCAGGGGCGGGGCTTTGTTTTTAGTAGATTAGAGTTTTCTATTCAGAAAGGGATGGCGGCGCAGTTTGTTGCTCGTCTACCTGTTATCCTTATGTAATTTGCCCTGATGATTGGAATGAAATAAAAGTGATAATTTTACTCAAAAAAAAAAAAAAAAATTCCCATTGTTTCTTATTAAAAAAACCCTTAAATGAACGAAAGAAGCAATAAATAAATAAATATTAGGGGAAAATCATTCCAAATTGACTATTAATAATTCTCTAATTCTTCCAATCCAATCACAAGGATTTGTCTAGGATAAAAAAACCCTAGAGTTTTGATTATGTACCACATACATATGCTTATGCTTGGAGAAGAAGAAAGAAAAACTATAATCCCCAATTCCACATGAAACCCTAAGGCTCCAGAGCGAGGTGATTTTACAAATTCTTTAACATCTGCATTTTGTATCAAGAGTGATAGATAGGTAGCCTTGAATTATTAGAATCATGTGTGTGTACATGAATGAATCCTCTATGCTTTTGTTTCATATGGTGATCTCAAACTTGTTGATTGTCTTGGCATGTTTAGGATAAACACCCAAGTTCTAAACATAACATTATATCGTAATTTTTACAATTATGTCCCACTACTTGAAGGTATGAGGAGGAGGCAAGGAACTAATGTAAGAAAGTCTTAAAACATTATATCGTTTCGTTTCCATCTATGATTAGATTCCTATTTTATTTGGGGAGGTATGTATGTATGTATTTCTTAAATGTTGGTCATATGTATGTGTGTGTGTGTGTATTTGGTTTACTCAAAATATTAAACATACTTGTTAACATGAATTGTGAAATCACTTAATCTGATTTTAGGTTTACAATATTACTTTCCTTTTGGTCAAATGTAAACTACTTTATTGAAACGTTCAGGCTCGTGGAACTATGAGCGAGACTACAAACAAACCCCAAGAGATTCGACCCTTTCGATGTGAGCTTTGTAATATTACTTGCAATACTGAAGATCTGCTCCAGAAACATAAACAAGGAAAAAAACACTTAGGGCCTGTTTGGCACGCTCTGAATGAAACCATTCAGAGGTGCACCTCTGATTCGGTCAGAGGTGGGGCTGTTTGGTTGTGCCTCTTAATGGGAAGCCTCTTAATGATTCAGCTCTGAATCATTCAGAGATATAAACATGCTGAAAGAAAAAAAGACCGTGCCTTGCCCCTTTCACCCCTTTCACCTCTGATGGAGAAGAAACCCCATCTCAAAACCTCCGCCGCCTTCCACATCGCCACCGTATCCTCCTCCTCTGCTCCTCCACATCGCCACCATCTCCTCCTCCTCTGCACCTCCACAACGCCGCCGACCCGAAACAGAACCGGCGGCCTCTACCTCGTTTCTTTTCTGGCAATGATGGTAGAGGACGAGGTTAAGGATGTTAGATGATGCTGATGATGTTAGATGCTGACGATGATGATAATGGATGATGTGGTGGTGAGCGACGGCGGCGTAGCCACCGGAGCTACGAAGAAGACGACGTCACTCTGGTTGGGTTCGATTCAGCTCTGATTCAGGGTTTGATTAGATGTTGAAGGAAGGGAAGTTTCTTGTTGAAATTGGAGTGGGTTGTTTGATGGGAATCTAAAGCTTAAGGGTTTGATTTAATGGTTTTAGAATAGGAGTGAAGTGGATGGTTTATTGGGAAAAGCTGGTGGCAGGCACGATCTTCACCAAGAATCCAAAGCAACATATCTATATATTTTAATAATTAATTAAAAGGGGTAAAAATGTCATTTTACACAATCATTCAGATGTGCAACCAAACAGCACTTTACTGGTTCAGCACTTACTGGTTCAGAGCCTCTTACCCATTCAGACCTCTTATTCATTCAGCACTTATTGATTCAGATGTTGCCAAACAGCCCCTTAAACTCTCTGCAAAAGCCAGCCAGTATATTGCAAAATGGAGCACCCAAGCCTCACTTTATACGTTGTGATCTTTGCAATGTGGTATGCAATAATCAAGAAATATATCAGAAACACGTTGTTGGTAAGAAGCATTCTGCTAAGGTAAACCCAATAAAGTTGGTCATTATTTGCTTTAGGAACCTGTCGTTAAATTTTTTTTTGATTAATGACCATCACAAGTTTGTGTCACCGTTTGATGCTTTTTTTCCCTTGATGCATTAAACCTTCCAAATTCTATTATTCAAAAGTTCAATCATCTTTTCTGAAAGAGTAAAATGCCATTTTTGTCCCCGAGGTTTGGCCGCTTTTGCGACTTTCGTCCAAAGGTTTGGTTTTCCGCATCTGGATCCAAAAGGTTTGAAATCTTGCCATTTTCATCCGACTCGTTAACTCTGTTCATTTTTCTCCGTTAAATGAGGGGTATTTCCGTCTTTTTAGACTTTTTTATTAAAATAAAAAAACACTATTAAGAAATAAAGATCCACCTATGTTGACTTTCTAGTTATGACTTCTCTTATGAGCATTAACAAATAGGTATAAGGACAAAAATACCCCTACCTTAACGTTAAAAAATGGATAAAGTTAACAAGTCGGAAGAAAATCGCAAGATTTTAAACCTTTTGGATGCAGATGCGGAAAACCAAACCTTTGGACGAAAGTTGCAAAAGTGGTCAAACCTCAAGGACGAAAATGACATTTTACTCTTTTTGAAATAATTTGATCTTTGTATATATGACACGGGTCAACACCCTGAGTCCCAGCCTATTTTAATGAAGATCAAAGTCATCTCCCTGACCTGTCGTCCTTTTTTCCACGCTAGTTTTTTGTATCCTTATAGAATGTGCATCCAAGTTAATTAGGCCACCCGTAGTGGGGCGCCATATAACGGCAAAACTGGGCATAGCGCCCCATAGCGCCGCCGCACACCACTACGGCCGGCGCTATGGGGTCTTGAAATCGAGTCCCCGTGATCCTCTTCGCGGCGTCATCCTCTGCACAATGTTTCCCCCCCACTCACATACATATATATACATACATATGTATGTATAATTAAAGGGGTTATATAAAGCCCCTCTCTTACGCATTTCGCCACTTGTCGCATAACGCCCCCAAAGGGGCTTTGTGACTACACATGGTCTTATCCTGAAACGTATGTTTATGTATGTTGCCATGTAGGCGCTCATCCAGCTGGCGAGTACAAACGGTTTATTTGCCGCCACATCAAACTCCTGCAGTGCTTCACAGAAGAAACCGAACACCTTTCAGTGTGGACTCTGCAAGATCACCTGCACCAGCAATGAACTCCTCAGCATGCACATAGCAGGGAAAAAGCATCTCAATAAACTTAGGGAATCTGGACTAATACTAAATCTGCCCTTGACCCCTATGGTTAATTCAGAGTCCAACGAGGGCAAAACTGTAAATTCAGATGGATGTAATATGAATGGGAAAAGAGCGGGAAGTTATATGGATATGGAGTCGAAGAAGCAGAAGATTTTGCAAGGAGGGGCGCCGTTAAATGCTATAAGAACATGTACGTTGTGCAATGTTGTTTGCAACAGCCCCACCGTGTTTGATGCGCATCTTGCTGGTCAGAAGCATGCTGCCATGGTTGTGCAACAAGCGGAAAATCTAACAACTGGTCAAGAATCTTGAACCCTTGTCTCATTTAACAATTTGTAGTTAAATTTTAATGAGTTATTGCTGAAAAAACTAGATATGCTGCTGCTGAGGTTTTAATGAATTATTATGTCACATATTTGGCTTGCTAATCACCAAGACCTTTCTACAAATGAATAATGCACATGGTGAATATAGTTTTAACTGTTTTGGTTTGAAGCCTTTAGCTTCTTAAGTTTCATATAAAGTCTCCTTACATATCAAATAGAAAGAAGATATGGTAAGTGAAACAACAACAACAACAACAACCATACCCAGTATATCCCACAAATAACAACGCTATTTATAGGGTCTGGGGAGGGTGGGATGTAGACAGACCTTGTCTCCATCCCTAAGGATAGAGAGGCTGCTTCCAGAGAGACCCCCGGCTCTAAAACCATCGGCTCTAAAACCATCAACATACCAACGCACCAAGTCACAAAAAATATATAAATATATAAATAAGAAGTCAGAGAGTATACCAACACACAACATACCAACATACCAAGAAAGTGATCAGAGAGTGACACAATATAATGTATAACATGTATGATAGCATACAACATCATATGGGTATAAACACAAGAAGACAATCACCTGTAAAGTCACATAAAAGATAAGAAAAATCTACGTCCCTAAATATACCTAAGACCCTACTGCAATATCTTCTAGAAGTCTTTAACCCTAATTCTACGCCTCCACGAAGTCCTATCTTGGGCCATGTCCTCAGAAAGGTGCATCTCTAATAAATCATGTCTAATTTGCTCATCCCAGGTCAGTTTGGGTCTACCTCTTCCTCTCCTCCCCTCCACCGTGAGATTTTCCACTACTCTAACTGGTGCCGTCGTTTCCCTCCGCTTCATATGCCCAAACCATCTCAATCTTCCCTCCTTAATCTTATCCGATATACTAGCCACTCCTAATCTTTCCCTAAAAACTACATTTCTTATTCGATCTAACCTCGTGTTTCCACACATCCACCTCAGCATCCTCATCTCTGCCACCTCCATTTTACGCGCTTGTGTCTTCTTGATGGCCCAACAGTCTGTTCCATATAGCATAGCAGGCCTAATTGCTACCCTGTAAAATTTCCCCTTTAGTTTAGTTGGGAACCTCCTATCGCACAATACCCCTCTGGCTGCCCTCCATCTACACCAGCCAGCCTATATGCGATGGGTTACATCATTATCTATGTCACCATCTCTTTGTACAAACGACCCTGATTTTTTCTTTTCCTACTCCTAAATCTACATCATTGTTAGCCCCAAACCGATCTTATCTCATTGACCGAATCCATCAGTCCGGTTGGCTTTGGCCAAAAATCCGGTTTTATGCATCTCTACTAACAATCAATAATACTCCATGCATCAATCAAATAGAGATTAGGAAAACTCATGATGCAATTTAATTAATATAAGTCGATACCACAAAAAGCATGCCAAATCCACAAATCTTGAGAGGCCACCGCTTCGAGCATAACTGTCGGGTACCTGTGATCTCCCCTCATATATTAGCCCCGCAACTCAGTTGGACACATTCTCCAAACAAATGGAATGAATAGCGGTGGTATGTCATCCGCCATTGTTTAAAAGAAAGGATTTTTTGAATGTAAAAGAAAGGATTTAGGTTGAATAGAAGTGAAAATGGTGTTGGATGGAGAAGAGAATGGTGTTGCTTATAAAGAAAAGTTATAATTTTTTTTAAATTATAGAAAAGGGGCAACGGCTTCAACGGATCTTTTCCATTCGGTGACTACTCACCGACTACACCACTCCCCGCTCACCGCACCAACACCGGCGGCCTCTTCCCAATCGGTAAAACCCACTCATCGAAGGCTTCCCAGATTACGCCCCTTCCACCCTTAGGGTGCAGCGGTCAAAAATATTAAACTTTCAAAAGTGCAAGACGCATAAAGCAAGTTTAACGGTAAAAAAATCAACTTCTAAAAGTGCAAGACGTGTGAGGCGGTGGTCACTACGACCCCAAAATTTATGAAAAGCGGTAGGGACATGGTGTTCCTTGCGATCCTACAACAGCCACGTCACCATTATGTGACTCATCCTAATTGTATAACACCTAGCCTTGAGAGGGGAAAAGTGAATTTTATATTTTGATTAATGCTAATGTGAGGCTAGCTCAATTGGTAGAGGCATATGCCTCTTAAGAGATAAGTATCAGGTTTTAATCCTGGACAACGGTGAAAAATATAGAATTATTAGTGAATAGAGTAGAGTAAGCGTTTTCATTAAAAAAATGTATATCTTGATTAATATTTATTCATGTGATTGTATAAACTATTTGTTATGTTTGGTGAAATCCTCATCACACACTTATTTTTAATAAATAAAAAAAAGGGTCTTGCTATTCACACACACCCACCTACCTTTTTGTCTATTCACACACCCCCCAGTGTCAAGCTGTGGCCAGAGCGCGACGTTTTGGTCCGGTCAACCAGACAAAATACTGACGGGTGTCTGACGGGTCTGTTGACCTGACCAAAACGCCGAGCTTTGGCCGCGTTCTGGTCCTGTCAACCAGCCAAAAGACTGACCTTCAGTCTTTTGGCTGGTTGACAGGACCAGAACGCGGCCAAAGCTCGGCGTTTTGGTCAGGTCAACAGACCCGTCAGACACCCGTCAATCTTTGTCTGGTTAACCGGACCAAAACGCCGCGCTCTGACCACAGCTCGACAGTGGAGGGTGTGTGGATAGACAATGTGGGTGTGTGAATAGACATGCCATAAAAAATCTAAAGAACATAAATATATGACAAAAGTTACCTAAATCAACATGTGGGGTTACTACCGCCCACCTTGAATATGAACTTGAAGTGAAATGGAAGAGCAAACAAAGAAACACTTTAATTAATTATTGGACGAAAAAGCTGAGAAATGGAAGTATCTAAATTACGATGAAGAAGGAGATAAATGATGGGTTGTTTTTTTTTTCTTCTTTTTTTTAAACTATTTTTAAAGCTACTGATACCATAAAGTAGACAAAAAGTGTGTATTGCAAGTATCTAAATTATAAAGGAGATAAATGATGGTTTGTTTTTATTTTTTATTTTTTTCGTATCGTTAAATACATCCAAAAAGTCAATTTTTTTTTTACTTTTTCTCATAAGTTAGTTGTCATTTCAACCAATTTTTCAAGTTTATTTCAATTTTCTATAAACCAACTTTTACAGTCAATGGAACAAGTTTCCATATACTAACTTTTATATTAATTTTTTTTTTTGAAAAGAGAACTTCTATAAAAAAAACGACTCGAAAACCGAGCCGGACAACACAAACAGACAACGACACTACACGATTACAAATTTACACCAATCGCTCCAAAGAATGGATCGAAAGGACGATCTATGTTTAAACCAAAAATACCCCACCGATCTAGTTTCACTAAAAATATCTTCAACTTTGACCCGGATACTCGAGAAAACCGCCTTATTCCTGGCCTTCCAAAGACACCAACACGAAATATAGATAATACCTTGCACCACCTTCTTTTCTACTGGCCCCATTCTACCAAATTTGTGAACTTCCAACAGATCCTTGAGCGAAAAAGCAAAGATATTCGGAATATGACACCATCTACTTACCTTTTGCCAAAGAACAGAAGCCATTTGACATGACAGGAAGAGGTGTTATGCAGTTTCATCTTCATAGCCACATAACGAACAAACCCCGACACCGATCGATATACCCCTTTTTGAGAGCGCATCAGTTGTAGGAATACGGTTCATCTCCGATCTCCACACAAAAATGTTGCATTTCAGCGGGATCCACTTGCACCAATCGAGCACATACCGGTTACCATCAAAATTATTGCTCGACAGCAAATTTTTCACCGTCCTCACCGAGAACAGTCCCGAAGAGTCCCCTAGCCATCTCCATTTATCCCTGCCATTGTCGAGAGTAACCGAGATCAACTTACCCGACAACCCCGCTAACTCCTCTATTTCCTCTGCCGACTCGAAATCATGTCTCCATAGCCATAATCCCCCACCATTTAACCGGTCTTTAACTGAGCAAGTCTTAACGATTTCCAACCGGAATAACTCGGGATAAACATCTTTTAGAGGTAATTCCTCTAACCGCGGATCAAGCCAGAATAAAATGTTATTACCCGAGCCGACAACACCTTTAAAAAAACTCCGAAACGGCTTGCTCTCAACTATAGGATTATTAAAAATCGTACATATGCTTAGCCATACCCCCCCTACAGCTTTATTACCTGGTAAAAATGACCACCTGGAACCGCCCGAATGGATCGCCTCGGTCACTTTAACCCACAAGTTATCGTACTCGCTTTTGAACCTCCACCCCCATTTGCTTAACAAAGCCAAATTGGCATCCTTTAGTTTACAAAGCCCCAAACCCCCTGCTTTCTTAGGAACCGAGACCCTATCCCATGCCACCCAGAGGGTTTTTTACTTCACTCGAACCACCCCACATAATTTTTTTGATAATGCTTTCAAGATCTTTAATAACCTTTTCGGGCGCTTTATATAACGACATATAGTAGGTGGGTAAACTCTCAAGAACGGAATGAATTAACGTCACCCTCCCACCTATTGAGGTAATCGAAGCTTTCCACAGAGAGAGCTGTCTTTCGAAAACCTCATAAACCGGTCTCCAGTTGCTAATGCGGTTCATATTTGCTCCAACCGTCAAACCTAAATATTTGAAAGGGACCGAATCGGTTGTGCAACCAATCCAGTTCGCCATGTCCTCCACTTCCGAATTGTTAACCCCAAAACCAAAGATACTAGATTTACTAAGGTTTATCTTCAAACCGGAACAAGCATGGAAACACCTCAAAATTCTGATCACATTGGAGATGTTATCTTTATTCCAATCCCCCATTATAATGGCGTCATCTGCATAGAACAAGTGTGAAACACAAGGACCATCCTCGGGGAGTCTAATGCCATTGAAAACGTTAACCTGATAGGCCTAGTTAATCATGCACGAAAGAGCTTCCATAACGACAATGAAAAGAAACAGAGACAGAGGATCCCGTTGTCTCATACCTTTGCTATAACCGAATTCAAATGTGGGAGACCCGTTTACCAAAACCGACGCCCTGGCCGAAGACAGAATATCCGAAATCCAGCCTCGCCATTTTGATCGGAATCCCATTTGCCGAAGCACAACGGAGACAAAACCCCAATTTACGTTATCATAAGCTTTCTCGAAGTCAATTTTGAGAAAAAAGACCTTTTTCTTATTTTTCCTGATCTGTCACACCCCGATATTTCCACATATTTTCGGTGGGACCGGTGGGGAGTATCGTGACGTAGTTTATATCATCATAAACAATTAAACACAATTATAGCACAGCGGGAGGCTTGGAAGTTAAATACTATTACAACCCATAGTGTTCAAAGTTCAAATGAAAGAATATGCAGACGGATTGTAATAGAGATCCACAGGCAGACCATAAAAACAAATACATAAAAATTGAGTTTAACAGACTTCAGGCATCTAGGGATTTGCAAGATCCTCTTAATATATGCCAAGTAGCTCCAGCCTAGTTTCGAGAGGTACCTGTCACTTAGTCTTTGGAAAATACGTCAGTTTTCACTAGTAAATACAATTAACTGACTCATTTGAAAAAAGTTTATGAAAATTTGTTTAGGCGCACAAGGCACAAAATCATTTATAACTTGGGACAATTTTTATTAAAATCTTATATACAGATTTACATGTTTGTCATACAATTGGGGCCGGTTTGGAAGCCGGTCAAGATTAACCGACTCACCACTTATAAAGCCCACAAAGGAGTTATCCCCAACTTGTGGGTAATTTAATATTTAGCATTTGCATCTGTCGGGTGTATTCCTACACCACGTGCATAGGTCGTGGCCATTAGTAACTTAAATAAGCCGAGGATATCCAGGACACGGTCGTTAACCCCCAATGTTTGAGTTATCAAACAAAACAGATTAAAACGGGTTATGCGGATTTATTAAATCACAATCCGACTAAATAATCCCATACCCGACCAAGCGGTAATAATTTACCGTATCCCAAGCCCGTATAGGGAAAACAAGTTAAAAGTATTTACCTGAGTTATTTATGCAAGGATTGTTACTCAGTCGTATATTCCTAAGGTTTTGTACATGTATCTTCTACTGAGGCTACTTAATCTTTAAGGAAGGTTTTATTAACCTCTTAGGATACTAACGGGTCTTATTTAAGTCAAAGACTTAGACCGGTTAGTTTTAAGGATACTTTACGGTTCGAAACGCTAGATTAAGCGGAGACCGGAATAGAATGTAATTTAGACCCAACAAGTATGAATACTTGTATAATATGGGTAAACTAAACACATTCTGGATTTTGAAGTTTAAATGACAAGGTTAAACCCGTCTTGGTTAATTTATGCAAACTAGTTACATAAACCGAACAGATCGTGTATAAGCACAACGGGTAACCGAATGAACCATATACAAGTCCCATATGTTATTATGCTCAAATTATGTTAAGACACAGTAGGTTGTCAACATGTATGCCCAAAAAGGATTTAAAACCGAATTAAGCCTCATAAGGGCGTTTTGATCATTTTAGGATTTATAAAAGAGATTTATATGTAAACTAATGTTCTGGTAAAAAACATTCTGTAAAAATATTTATTTTATGATGTTATAATAGTAGGATATCATACATATGTGTGGTTTACCATTTATGGCCAAACTATGCCCTGAAAGGGTATTTTGGTCATTTCACATATGCTTTTAAGGACATAATTAGAATTCCGAGTTCATGACATATACCTACTGTAAAAATATTTAAATTCATTTATAACATCAGTAGGTAATAAGCCTCGGGTGTTGAATATGGTTTTAAACCATACTATGCACCTATTTAGCATAAAAACTGATAATTGACGATATTTATGTGATTATGAGATTTTGATCAGCCTTTGATGGTCAAAATATTTTATTTTTCATAATGGATCAGTAATAAAGAGTTTTGCATGTTAATTATATGTAAAGCTCTTTTTATTTGCAAAAAGGGCATTTTCGTCAATTACAAGCTTTATACACAAACTCAATGATAAGGTCAATCTATAATCTGACCCAATATTCCAAAAATTCCTAAAAACAAGCTTTATACACAAACTCAATGATAAGGTCAATCTATAATCTGACCCAATATTCCAAAGATCCCTAAAAATGATATCACAACAGTAGGTAAAGAGTTTTGAGTCAAATTAATATTTTAAACATGATTTATACACCAAAGGGCAATTTAGTCTTTATAAAGGCTTAATTTACGATCATTACTATAACATCAGTTTATGACTAGAATGTAAGTATCAAAATACTTTAATTATGTTTACTAATCAATACCTAATTCATTTGCATGTTTATTTATTCAAAAATCTCATTTTTAGGTCATAAGGGCATTTTAGTCAACAATGAGCTTAATAATTGAAACATGCATATAATTCAGAATTTCTAAGTGACCATGTAATATAACCTCAGACAGTTATACTACAATATTATCTGGTCACAATGGAAGCTTAAACCATAAAGGAATTAAGCTTAATCGGGTCAGAACTGAAAGTCAAAGCAAAAGTCAAGCTTTTGCGACTTTCGGTTGCGAATTGAGCTTAAACTTAGAATTGTCGGGTTGAACATGTCTAGACATATTCTAATAATATTTACCAAGTTATTTAAGTGACAAAATATGATTTATAACCTCTACATTATCAGTTTTGATTTTTATTTAAAAAGCTGACTAGTTTGACTTTTTATTAAGATACTTTGACCCGACAATTAACTAAGTAAACGTGATAATTAGGAGGTGCCCTTTTGAGGGATTAACACCTACCTAGTTATGATCACGTAGCCATATTCGCCTCGAACAATGGCTGGACCATTTAGGTCTAAACCGAAGGTCAAAGCCGTTTTGCGGCAACTTTGACTTTCGGTCTTTAAACGTATAAAACTGAAGTAAAGTGGCTAAGGACACTTACAAAGGGTCCTAGCTCGAACTTTAAACTAGAGAGAGCTTCCTTTTTTATCAGGAACCTCATAATAGAGTGAGAAAGATTGAATTTTGAATTGAGCAAGGAATGAGGCACCATGATGCTCCTATTTATAGTTGAAGGAGGTGTTCAAGGATCAAGCCAGGTGTTATGGATGTCCAGAGATCATCACAGGTGTCCTAGCTGATTCCTAAAACCATCGAAAAGCTCCTGGTTTCGAGTTATGAGTGTAGAAGGTGACAAACCTGCAGCGGTCCAAAACTGTTGCCCAGATACAGTCTTTACGGACCGTAAGCCTGAACCTTTATGGTCTGTAACCGCTTTTGAATTGTATCGCCCAGCTACAGTCCTTACGGACCGTAATCCTGAACCTTTACGGTCCGTAAGCGATTGATCAGAGAACTAAATTTTAAAAAATTTCATATTTGACCCCTCAACTTTTTATATTCAATATTAATCATTTCCGAGAGCATGTCTTAACATTATAAGCCTCAGGTTTGGTAAAAGGTCACTCAGAGGCATAAATTAGCATGTTGACACTTTTAGTCCCTCCGCATACGTATTTTCAATGTTTGTCAAGTTTAGTCCTTCGGAATAAATCCTTTACACGTTTAGGGTTTAGGACACGTGTCTTTACATAATTGGACACGGTTTTTACGAGGTGTTACATCCTCACCCCCTTAAAAGAAATCTTGACCCCGAGATTTATTGAAACAAGTGAGGGTACTTTTGTCGCATAGTGGACTCGACCTCCCACGTATATTCAGGGCCTCTACGGGTATCCCATTTAACTTTCACAATTGGTACATGCTTCCTTCAGAGCTTTTTAACCTGTCGATCCTCGAACGATAAAGGTCTTTCAACAAATCTCAGGCTTTCATCTATCTGTACGTCTTTATGAGACATTGCTAGCGATTCATCAGCTAGATACTTCTTTAAGTTACAGACGTGGAACACATTGTGAATTCCACTAAGCTCCTCAGGCAAGTTTAGCTTATAAGCTACATTCCCAACACATTCGATGATCTCGAATGGTCCTATGTACCTTGGGCTTAGCTTGCCCTTCTTACCAAAACGCATCACACCCTTCTAGGGTGATACTTTCAGTAAGACTTTGTCTCCTACCTCAAACTTTAGAGGTTTGCGCCTCTTATCAGCATAGCTTTTCTGCCTGTCTCTGGCAGCCTTTATGCGTTCATGAATTTGGACAATCTTGTCCGTTGTTTCAAGGACTATCTCAGGTCCTGATAATTGAGTTTCTCCAACTTCTGCCCAACAGACGGGCGTTCTACATTTTCTCCCATATAAAGCCTCGAAAGGCGCAGCCTGAATGCTGGTATGGTAACTATTATTATAGGTGAACTCAATTAAGGGAAGGTGGTCATCCCAGCTACCACCTAAATCAATGACACATGCGCGAAGCATGTCTTCCAATGTTTGAATCGTACGCTCACTTTGCCCATCCGTTTGGGATGGTAGGCAGTACTAAAATTCAAATGAGTGCCCAATGATTGTTGAAAACTTTTCCAGAAATGAGAAGTGTATATAGTATCTCTATCGGATATAATAGATACTGGCACTCCATGGAGAGGTACAATCTCGTTCACATATAACTGAGCTAGCTTATCAGAGCTATGAGTCTCCTTGATGGGTAAGAAATGAGCTGACTTAGTCAGTCTGTCAACTATAACCCATATTGTATCATTTCCATGTCTTGTTTTAGGTAACTTGGTAATGAAATCCATGGTTACCATCTCCCACTTCCACGTGGGAAGTTCTTATTGTTGTAGCAAACCTGATGGCTTTTGATGTTCAGCTCTAATCTGAGCACACGTCAGACATTTAGCTACGTGTGTGGCTATGGACTTTTTCAAACCCATCCACCAATAGTTGGCTTTTAAATCTTGATACATCTTGTCACCTCCAGGATGAACTGAGTATCTTGAATTATGAGCTTCCTGAAGGATTATATCTCTAAGTCCTCTATGAATAGGAACCCAGATTCTACCATTTAATCTGAGGATTCCATCTTTGCTAGGTGACAACTGATCAACAGTTGCACCTAATTTCTCACTTGGAAGGTTAGCTTCCAATACAACTTCTTTTTTAGCAGCTAACAGCCTTTCATTCAAGCTGTTCTTGAGTTCAATACTCATAGCACTAATCCGTATAGGTTTAATCCTTTCCTTTCTGCTTAGTGCATCTGCGACTACATTCGCTTTACCAGGATGGTAGCGAATTTCACAATCGTAGTCATTTAAAGTTTCCATCCAACGGTGTTGCCTCATATTGAGATCTTTCTGATTGAACAAATGTTGGAGACTTTTGTGATCTGAGTATATCACACATTTAGTTCCATACAGGTAATATCTCCACAACTTAAGTGCAAATACAACGGCACCCAATTCCAGATCGTGAGTGGTGTAATTCTTTTCGTGCACCTTCAGTTGTCGTGATGTGTAGGCAATCATTTTGCCTCTTTGCATAAGTACACAACCCATACCGGTGTGTGAGGCATCACAATAGACAACGAACTCTTCTACTCCTTCAGGCAATGTCAGCACAGGAGCATTGCTCAACTTTTACTTGAGGATTTCAAAAGACTCTTGTTGTTTAGGACCCTAATCAAACTTTACATTTTTGCGGGTCAGAGTAGTTAGAGATGCGGCTATCCTTGAGAAGTTCTCGATGAATCTTCTCTAATATCCTGCTAATCCCAAGAAGCTGCGTATCTCAGTTGCTGTCTTAGGTGCTTCCCAGTTCATGATTGCTTCTATCTTAGCGGGATCCACTTGGATACCACGCTCGCTCACAACATGTCCAAGAAATTGAACTTCACGAAGCCAGAATTCGTACTTGGAGAATTTAGCGTAAAGCTTCTCCCGTTGTAGCAGTCCTATGATGCACCGAAGGTGTTTCTCGTGATCAGCTTGATTACGAGAATAGATAAGTATGTCATCTATAAACACAATGACAAACTTATCTAGGTATGGCTTGCAGACTCGATTCATGAGATCCATGAATGCTGCAGGTGCATTAGTGAGTCCGAAAGGCATCACTAAGAACTCATAGTGACCATATCTCGTTCTGAATGCGGTTTTAGGTACATCTTCAGTTCTAACTTTGAGTTGATGATACCCTAATCTTAAATCAATCTTCGAGAAGAAGCTTTCCCTTTGGAGTTGATCAAACAGATCGTCGATCCTGGGTAATGGATAACGGTTCTTGATTGTTACTTTGTTTAGCTCACGGCAATCAATGCACAAATGCACTGAACCATCCTTCTTCTTTACAAACAGTATAGGTGCTCCCCAAGGTGATGAGCTGGGTTGTATAAAACCCTTTTCTAATAAGTCATCCAGTTGGGTTCTCAACTCTTTCATTTTTGATGGTGCTAAGCGGTAAGGAGCTCGTGCAATTGGTGCTGCTCCTAGCAGAATGTCAATCCTGAACTCTACTTGCCTCTCAGGAGGTAATCCAGGTAGTTCGTCAGGGAAGACATCCGGATACTCAGAAATGATTGGAATATCTTCTATCTTGGGTTTCGGATCTTCAACTGTCACCTGTGCCATGTAGATGACACATCCACTCTTCAGGCATTTGGATGCTTTGAGTATAGATACGTTGTTAGGAAAACCATAGTGTATATCTCCATGAATGGTGATCAACTCACCAGATGGGGTTTTGATGTTAACTAGTTTCTTATCGCCGGTAATTTGGGCTTGGTTACATGACAACTAATCCATGCCTATAACTACATCAAACCCAGCCAATTTCATCGGCAAAAGAGATAGCGGAATAGAATGATTCTTAATAGATATAAAGCATCCATCAAGAAAAGTTGAAGCGGTTTCTAAGGTACCATCTGCGAGTTCTACCTCATATTTAATGTCTAGAGTTTTAATAGGCAGATTCCGCAATTTACTAAATTTATTGTCTACAAATGACTTATCAGCACCTGAATCAAATAAAACTCTAGCATAAATATCATTAATGAGGAAGGTACCTGTTATAACTTTATCATCATTCACCGCCTCCTTGGCGTTCATCTAAAACACCCTAGCATTTGTCTTTTTCCCCTCATCAGGCTTCTTGGTATTCTTAGGGTAGTTTGTTTTAATGTGCCCTTTTTCATTGCAACCATAGCAGGTTGCAACTTTTAAGTTTCGGCACTCCAAAGATTTATGCCCTTTCTTTTTACAGATTCCATAAGGCTTGGCTTGTGGATCTAGATTGCATTTCCCAAAATGCCTTTTATCACAGTTTTTACACCTGGAATCATGGGATTGGTGTTCCTTGCTCTTTCTCTTTACAAAATCCCTTTTTAAACCCGGAGTTTCCTTTCTTCTTCTTACTTGACTCGTGGGATTGGTCATCCTCTCTCTTTCTCTTTCCATCCTCAGTGGTCTTCCTTGACTTACTCCTTATAACATCAAGAGTAAGTGACAATGATAGATCTACAGCCGATCTATAAGTGGTAGGCTTCGAGGCCTTGACATTCCCCTTGATTTCAGGGGCTAAACCACCAATGAAGCGCGCAATGTGCTTAGGCTCTGGAGTGACCAGGTATGGAACGAGTCAAGACATTGAGTTAAAATTGGTAACATAGGATCTATAATCCAGATCTTTCATGACCAAAGTGAGGAAATCAGTCTCCACCTTCTCCACTTCGTGTTGTGGACAGTAAGTGTCTTTCACAAGCTCAACAAACTTAACCCAGGAGATGTTATACAAAGGAATTTTCCCTGTGGATTGCACTAAAGCTTTCCACCATATTAGGGCGTCGCCTTTAAAGGACTGAGATACAAACTTCACGATGTCTTCCTTGGCACACCCACCAATATCAACAACTGTCTCCATCTCATCCAGCCATTTCATACAATCAATGGCTCCTTTTTTCCCAGTGAAATCTCTTGGTTTACAAGAGACAACATATTTGTAAGTACATCCCTTGTTGTATTGGGGAGCCTGATTAAACACAATCTGCTTTTGGGATTCACTTTTCTGATTGGATGAATGTTGAGATTCATATTTATTCGATGTATTCGGTTTTAATAGGGACTTAGCATGAGTTTTCAATCAAGCCTCACTTGACTCTTTAAATACATTGTTCACAGCTTTAGTAACAACCATGTTTATCATGGCTTGAAGTTCGGCGCCAGTAACATTCAGCCTTGTATCATTGTTCCCATCAACTGGATGACTATTCGCTTCATCGGAGCCAGTCATGATTTGAATGCTATAATCAAGTAATAATGATTTGTTTAGTTATCATATAATGAACCATCAGATTTGATGATTAGATAGCCATGGTATAAATAAACCATATAGGCCAATAAAGATATATTTTTGAAATTATTTGATTATAATTTGCCTAGGTTACAAATGAACCATCATTGATGTTTAAACAGGATATAATCCTTTATATTTATTAGACAGGGGACATACTCACAACTGTCAATGTCATATAGACATTTTGATATATAGCACAAAGGCTCGTCTCAAGGACATTTGGATGGCACAAAAGGCCTTGTCACTAGGACAATTTAAAATATAATTATGATCTTCTTAGATCAAATGTTTTAAGGGTTGAACATAGTTTATCGCCTTTTGACAAGATGTTATAGGATATAACTATCTTTGTTATGAAAACAATACAAATTGGCCCTTAGGTAGAATGAATAACATCTCAAATGGATGTTTTGGTATAAACATCATATTTGATGTTATTAGCCATGATTCACATTGATCATTTAGGCTATGTAAAGGCTTGGAAAGATCCAAGTATTTTGAAGGCCGGTGTGGTTTCTCAAGTCACACTGCCAGGAGTGTTAACATGTTTTTAGATGTTAACAAGGAGTTATTGTCTTAAGAGGGTTATACCATCATAGCCATTGATATTTTGGCTAGGTTATACCTTTAAGAATATCTTTTGAAATTTCTTGGCAGATCAATTAAAATTGAAATGATTGTTTGCATGATGATGTAATAAAATACATATATATGAATTTCAAAAGAAAATCCTATTAATAGTACTAAGGATTAAAAAGAAAGAAACAAGTCCTCGCAGGGACTGATACTAAAAAGAAATGTACACGCAGGGAATTAATTTAAATAACAAATACAAAATAAATAAAATAAAGGTCTTCAATGATCCTTCTTTTTTTCCCATAATAAATTTCGCAAGACCTTTAAGAAACTTATGGTTCTTTCTATCACGTTCTTCCACCCTACGCTCAACCTCTTCCACCCTTTGTAAGATTTGTTGTTGTTGTTGTTGAGGTGGAGGTTAAGGTTGTGGTTGTTCCTGATAAGAAGGGCATTGATACCCTTGAACAGGATACCCAGTTGGGTATGCAGGGGGAAACAGGGAAGGATAGAGGGCGTTATAGTTAACTGCCTCGACATATGGGTCGTAAGTAGGAGGTTGATAATGGTAACCAGTAGGAGCTTGTGGCTCAAACGGGTTATACCCAGTCGGACCAGGGTAGGTAGGTATTGGGTTTTCATAACCCATTGGAGGTGGCGGTGGTGCAAAGGTGGCCGGTGTGGTATCAATTTCTGACACCGCGTGTGAAGGTCCACCCATTTGTGGATCTTCAGGAATTGGAGGGTAGTTGCTAGAAGATTGAGGGGAGCTAAATCTTGGTCCCACTTTTATGGATATGCGTGCGTTTCTCCTCCGTCTTGGTGGCTCGGGAGGTGGCTGAGGTGGTTCCTCAGCAGGTAGTGGTGGTGGAGTCACCGCTTCAAAGTGCACTCCTCTCATGGCTGCTGTGGTGGGGTGTTGTGGAATGAAGGGGTGTTTACAAAATCCCACTGCCCAAACCATTCTTTATAAGTATCGGGACCTCGATAGGGAGATTCCGCAAAAGAATAACCGCTAGAAATATCAATGGGATGCTAGGCGTCCCAGAAGGTGGCATTTGTGGATCCGGATCATCATCCATATCCATATCTTGCGAGAAGTGGTCTTCGGGGACCAACGGGTTATATCCCGCTGGTGTATTGATATAATCATCAGGGTTAAAGTGACCCTGTGAGTAAGAATGGTGGGAATCAGAATGATGTGATGAGTGGTGAGAAGAGTGATGGAAGGAATGCGAGTGCAGTGAGTGCTACGAATGATGAGAGTGTTGGGGATCGTCTGGTTGTAGTGGCCCGAATGAATGATGGTATGAAGGTGAGGTGCTAAGCGAAACGGATCTTCTCGCTGGTTCAAGAGAATGTCTCCAATCGTCATGTGAATCGGAGCTGAATGACGCTGAAGGCGTGCGTCGGTGAGAGGGTCCGGCGTGACTGGATGGTCCCCCTCTCATGGGACCTTTTCCTTTACCCCTTACTCATGGCAGCATTATTTTAAACCTGTCAAAAATAAGAAAACAACATATATAAACAAAAAAAGATCAAGAATAATCCTAGGTCGTTTGCCTAGACTCGGAAGTCTAAGGAATATGCTATTGTGTCATTGAGATTAAACACAAAAGGCTAGTGTTTAATTCACTCAATGTTGGCGCTGATACCAACCTGTCACACCCCGATATTTCCACATATTTCCGGTGGGCCCGGTGGAGAGTATCGTGACGTAGTTAATATCATCATAGACAATTAAACACAATTATAGCATAGCGGAAGGCTTGGAAGTTAAATACTATTACAACCCATAGTGTTCAAAGTTCAAACGAAAGAATATGCAGACGGATTGTAATAGAGATCCACAAGCGGACCATAAAAACAAATACATAAAAACTGAGCTTAACAGACTACAAGCATCTAGGGATTTGCAAGATCATCTTAATATATGCCAAGTAGCTCCAGCCTAGTTTCGAGAGGTACCTGTCATTTAGTCTTTGGAAAATACGTCAATTTTCACGGGTAAATACAATTAACTGACTCATTTAAAAGAGTTTATGAAAATTTGTTTAGGTGCACAAGGCACAAAATCATTTATAACTTGGGACAATTTTTATTAAAATCTTGTATACAGATTTACATGTTTGTCATACAATTGGGGCCGGTTTGGAAGCCGGTCATGATTAACCGATTCACCACTTATAAAACCCACAAAGGAGTTATCCCCAACCTGTGGGTAATTTAATATTTAGCATTTGCAGCTGTCGGGTGTATGCCTACACCCCATGCATAGGTCATGGCCATTAGTAACTTAAATGAGCCGAGGATATCCAGGACACGGTCGTTAACCGCAAATGTTTATGTTATCAAACAAAACAGATTAAAACGGGTCATGCGGATTTATTAAATCAGAAAGGAGTTTTTTACTGAAATGCTGCTGTTTTCAAAATGTTAATCACAAATAATGCTGCTTTCAGAATTATTTCACAAATAAGGCCAGCGCCATTGCAAATGGCGAATTATTAAGGGTCCTAGACTTGTGTAAGTGAATAATCATAATGATCAGAATGTGTAAGAGACCAATGATTGGGTGCAGGTACAATTGCCGTTAGTAGTGGTGAAATTTTCAAGTTACTGCACAAAATGCCATTTGAAATGGCGAATTCTGCCATTTTCTGCACAAATGCCATTTGAAATGGCGAAATATGCTATTTTTCTGCACAATTGCCATTTAAAATGGCGAAAGGTTCTGATGTAAAGTCCTTTTTATAATTGAAAAATGTTAAAGTATATAGGTTCTGCACATAAAGCCATTAATAATGGCGAAAGCTTAAAAGTTTCTGACGGAAAGTCCTTTATAATTGCAAAATGTTAAAAGTTCTGAACATATTTCCAATTAAAAACAGCATATCTCTTGTAGATAAACAGTTATGTCTTGTAGAACGTGGGGTATGGTGGGGCTTGGGTTGGGGGCATGAGTTGACACGTGGAGTTGGAGCCCCCCCACCGGTGAGTGATGTGTCCGTGGGGTATGGCGGGGCTTGGCAGTTTATTAAAAAAAATTACAAAAAATTAAAAAAATACATACAACATTAAAAAAAACTTAAAATTTTATTAATTACAAAATAAAAAAAACCTAAAAAACGATTACAAAATAAAAAAAACCTAAAAATTACAAAAAAACCTAAAAATTACAAAAAAAACCTAAAAACGATTACAAAAAAAAAAACCTAGAGCGTTAGGTAAATTTCAAAAAGCGCGAGCTTGTCGAACGGCCTTCGCTCCTTGCCCCAAAACTCAATGTTCGCCACCGCCACCCGTTCCTCGTGGCTTAACTCGCCGATCGGAACGGCTTCCTAGTAGGCCCTGAAACGATCGAGCTTGGGCCGTAGCTCGCGCCATTTATGTTGGCACGCGTTGAGGTTGTGTCGGTCGTGTCCGACGTTGTGTCGGTCGTGTCCGACGTTATGTCGGTAGCTTGCGAATGATTCCGGCCAATATCGTGTTTGGCCGGGTTGTCGCCCCTTCATAGCGTCAACGACGCTTGTGACGAGAGCCAATTATTCTTCGTGGGTCCAAGAGGCCATCTTCTTCGAGTTGGGTAGCGGGTTTGTGGGATCAAGTGGGTTAGCCGGTGGGGTAGTGGTGGACAGCGATGGTTTGGGATGGGGTAGCCGGTGGGGTTTGGGGTTACATTTATAGGGGTTGGGGTGACCGCTTGGCTTGGCCAAACGGTTGGAATTTAAAATTCAAACATTCAAACACCCGCTATGACATGGCGGTTGACAGCGAATAGGAGGCCGCCAAATCGGATCTCAAGCCCGCCCCAAGGGTCACGCCCCAACCCACGCATCAACCTA
Organism: Helianthus tuberosus; assembly: GCA_030545235.1. Classification (NCBI taxonomy): domain Eukaryota; kingdom Viridiplantae; phylum Streptophyta; class Magnoliopsida; order Asterales; family Asteraceae; genus Helianthus; species Helianthus tuberosus. The sequence continues at coordinate 156,041,061 of CM060393.1, forward strand.
AGCCCCATACCCCATAGCCTAATATGGAATTGTGAAGAGGTTTCGTAATTATAAGGAATGATGAGAAACAAAAATTTCGCCATTTTGAATGGCAAATGTCCTTTCTAAAAAATCGCCATTTTGAATGGCTAAGCATGCAGACTTTAAAAATTAAAAATTTTCGCCATTCTAAATGGCTACTTTCAAAATTTTCGCCATTCCAAATGGCTTTTTGCAGCCTTTCGTCCTTTTCAAGATGATTGGTTCTTACACATTTCTGATTATTCCCTTACATAATCTAGCTCCTTTAAAATTTCGCCATTTATAATGGCTATGGCATTATTTGTGAATCATTTTTCAAACATGCATTAGTTGTGATCATGATTTTGAAAACAACACTATAACAACAAAAAACTCATTAAATCACAATCCGACTAAATAATCCCATACCCAGCCAAGCGGTAATAATTTACCGTATCCCAAGCCCGTATATTCCTAAGGCTTTATGCACGTATCTTCTACTGAGGCTATTTAATCTGTAAGGAAGGTTTTATTAACCTATTAGGATACTAATGGGTCTTATTTAAATCAAAGACTTAGACCGGTTAGTTTTAAGGATACTTTATGGTTCGAAACGCTAGATTAAGCGGAGACCGGAATAGAATGTAATTTAGACCCAACAAGTATGAATACTTGTATAATATGGGTAAACTAAACACATTCTGTATTTTGAAGTTTAAATGAAAAGGTTAAACCCGTCTTGGTTAATTCATGCACACTAGTTACATAAACCGAACCGATCGTGTATAAGCACAACGGGTAACCGAATGAACCATATACAAGTCCCATATGTTATTATGCTCAAATTATGTTAATACATCAGTAGGTTGTCAACATGTATGCCCAAAAAGGATTTAAAACCGAATTAAGCCTCATAAGGGCGTTTTGGTCATTTTAGGATTTATAAAAGAGATTTATATGTAAATTGATGTTCTGGTCAAAAACATTCTGTAAAAATATTTATTTTATGATGTTATAATAGTAGGATATCATACACATGTGTGGTTTACCATTTATGGCCAAACTATGCCCCGAAAGGGTATTTTGGTCATTTCACATATGCTTTTAAGGACATAATAGGAATTCGGAGTACATGACTTATACCTACTGTAAAAATATTTAAAATCATTTATAACATCAGTAGGTAATAAGTCTTGGGTGTTGAATATGGTTTTAAACCATACTATGCACATATTTAGCGTAAAAACCGATAATTGACGATATCTGAAAGATTTATGTGATTCTGAGATTTTGACCAGCCTTGGATGGTCAAAATATTTTATTTTTCATAATGGATCAGTAGTAAAAATTTTTATATGTTAATTATATGTAAAATTCTTTTTATTTGCAAAAAGGGCATTTGCGTCAATTACAAGCTTTATACACAAACTCAATGATAAGGTCGATCTATAATCTGACCCAATATTTCAAAAGTCCCTAAAAATTATATCACAACAGTAGGTAAAGAGTTTTGAGTCAAATTAATGTTTTAAACATGATTTATACACCAACGGGTAATTTAGTCTTTCTAAAGCCTTAATTTACGATCATTAGTATAACATCAGTTTATGACCAGAATATAGGTATCCAAATACTTTAATTATGTTTACTAATCAGTACCTAATTCATTTGCATGTTTATTTATTAAAAATCTCATTTTTAAATCATAAGGGCATTTTAGTCAACAATGAGCATAATAATTGAAACATGCATATAATTCAGAATTTCTAAGTGACCATTTAATATAACCTCAGAGAGTTATACTACACTATTATCTGGTCACAATGGAAGCTTAAAACATAAAGGAATTAAGCTTAATCGGGTCAGAACTGAAAGTCAAAGCAAAAGTCAAGCTTTTGCGACTTTCGGTTGCGAACCGAGCTTAAACTTAGAATTGTCGGGTTGAACATGTCTAGACATATTCTAATAATATTTACCAAGTTATTTAAGTGACAAATATGATTTATAACCTCTACATTATCAGTTTTGATTTTTATTTAAAAAGCTGACTAGTTTGACTTTTTATTAAGATACTTTGACCCGACAATTAACTAAGTAAACATGATAATTAGGAGGTGCCCTTTTGAGAGATTAACACCTACCTAATTATGATCACGTAGCCATATTCGCCTCGAACAATGGCTGGACCATTTAGGTCTAAACCGAAGGTCAAATCCGTTTTGTGGCAACTTTAACTTTCGGTCTTTAAACGTATAAAATCTGAAGTAAAGTGGCTATGGACACTTACAAAGGGTCCTAGCTCGAACTTTAAACTAGAGAGAGCTTGCTTTTTTATCAGGAACCTCAGAATAGAGTGAGAAAGATTGAATTTTGAATTGAGCAAGGAATGAGGCACCATGATGCTCCTATTTATAGTTGAAGGAGGTGTTCAAGGATCAAGCCAGGTGTTATGGATGTCCAGAGATCATCACAGGTGTCCTAGCTGATTCCTAAAACCATTAAAAAGCTCCTGGTTTCGAGTTATGAGTGTAGAAGGTGACAAACCTCCAGCTGTCCAAAACTGCTGCACAAATACAGTATTTACGGACCGTAAGCCTGAACCTTTACGGTCCGTAACCGCTTTTGAATTGTATCGCCCAGCTACAGTCCTTACGGACCGTAAGCCTAAACCTTTACGGTCCGTAAACGATTGATCAGAGAACTAAATTTTAAAAATTTTCATATTTGACCCCTCAACTTTTTATATTCAATAATAATCATTTCCGAGAGCATGTCTTAACATTATAAGCCTTGGGTTTGGTAAAAGGTCACTCAGAGGCATATATTAGCATGTTGACACTTTTAGTCCCTCCGCATACGTATTTTCAATGTTTGTCAAGTTTAGTCCTTCGGAATAAATCCTTTACACGTTTAGGGTTTATGACACGTGTCTTTACAAAATTGGACATGATTTTTATGAGGTGTTACATGATCCAAGAGAACATGATGTGTGTAAAATGCAACATATAAATTACATCAAATGAGGCATAAAACTAACCCTTTCTAGTACTAATGTTGGAAAAAGTGTGCTTTTGTTTTCCTTTTGTATTTTCAGGATTAAATGAACAAAAGCAACAAATATGCAGCAAAATCTAACATAAATACAAGAAAAGGAACAAACGTGGCATGCCCGACCCCTCGACAGCATCTTCCCAAGCAAAAACAAGAAAACAGAAGGCTGACCATGGCCCCGTGCCTAGCGGACACGGGGGCGTGGCCAGGTGTCTGCAGAAAGGACAAAGCTATAGAAGCTTCTATTCCCGACACGGGGGCGTGCCCAGCTCAACACGGGCCGTGGTCAACGCTAAGATTCGCAGAATCCAAGCAAATCTTGATAGTACAGATACGCTTCTGCACACGGGGTCGTGCCCAGGGGACACGGGGGCGTGTGGAGCTAATGCAGACAAATTGCATTTAATGAAGAAAGAGAATAAGGATGGACACGTGGTCGTGCCCAATGGATACGGGGCGATGTCCGGGCTTTTGTGCAGGCTATAAATAGAGGTGCTTGGTTCACTTCAAAGGCATCCCTTGGCAAACGACATCTCTCCCACTTCACCCACACTCCACCACCATCACAACACCCACATCCACCACCATCATCCATCATAGAGTGTGTGTAGTAGTCTCGGGATCCAAGATTGATAGTAAGAGTTCTTGACAATCAAAGGCCATGTTTGCCTAAGTCTCTTACATCACTTGGTGAAGACAAGCATTTAGTGTAAAACTTTTGATTTTTAATCTTTTCGCACTTTTTATTTGGTTTTGTACTAATGACTTTAATAACTAGTTTATTGAAGGTGAAACTTCCTTATCATTTGTCTGTGGTGTCTTGGCGTTATTTTACTGTCTATACAAAATAAAAGATTTACACCATTAATATCTCTACGGTCTATATAGAGATATGTTGGCTACCTGGTCAGGGGTTAAGGGAATGGTTTGGTAAAGTTCTTTCCTTGTTCAGTGTATAGATCCTACAAGGACCTGGGTCAAGCTTACTAGGACCTCCTTCAATACCCACTGGTATTGGATGGCGGGGGTGCGAATGGCTTGATCCCCTCATATTTAAACTACTATTAATACATTAACCCGGCTACTTGGGATTGTATCCCTGCTGACTCAAACCACTTAGCCGAGGGTAACGTCACCTTCAAAAGAGGGGCCTACCACATTATGCATTAATAACTTAATTAATTATCTTTCAATATTCCGACCCTTTAGGATTGTATCCTTGCTGACTCAAACTACTGGGTTGAGGGTAACGTCACCTTCAAAAGAGGGGCCTACTACTATAACTAAGATAATCTCTTAAAAAGTGCAAAAGTGCAGAAATCATCAAAGGTTACACTAAAGACGAGTCAGATCCAAGTGATTCATCTTGTCTATCTGTTTTATTTTTTTATTTTTCAGCATTTTTAGTTTTTATTTTCATGTTTAAAACCTTTTCTAAAATTTTGATTTGATTAGACGTTGAGGATAAACCGGTATTAAAAGCTCTTGTGTCCTTGGACGACCTCGGTATATTACCAACGCTATACTACGCCCACGATGGGTGCACTTGCCCATATGTGTGTTTAGTGTTAGTAAAATATCGTGTTTTATAAATTTAAAACTTGACTAAAGTGTTAAAAAGGGCTTAAAATATACATAAAAGCATATCACACCTAAGGCACATCAAGTTTTTGGCGCCGTTGCCGGGGACACAAGGATTTTAAGAAAGTTAGGAATCAACGGCCTAATCGTTTTTCTTATTTTTCTGTTTTTTTAGGATTTTTCTTAATTTTTCAGCTTCTGCAGAGCTCAGCACGGGGCGTGCCTAGTCGGACACGGGCCGTGCCCAACATCGTTACTGGCAGTTTTTATTTTCCGAGTTACAGAGAGTTGAGCACGGGCCGTGTTGGTGCAGCACAGGCCGTGTTGAACTCCCCAGTAACAGGGATCCGGAAAAAAGTCACTGTAACTCCGACCACAGGGCCGTGTTTAGCGGAGCACGGGGCCGTGGTGAAACTTCTGAGCAACAATCTTTTTGTTTTTATCGCAGGACTTGGAACGCAGGCGCCGCACCTGAACTTCCTACGCAGTGCATGAGCTCCAGTTCCAATAAAGACATAAAAGAACCTCTAGACGAACCCGAACGCTTTCTAAGAAAAAGACTTAAAGCTAAAAACCAAGAGAAAGTTTCGGGGGACCCACTTCCAATGGCGGATCAACGTACTTTAATAGATTACCTACGACCCACAGTAGGTAATCTCGGCGCCGCTATTAATGCACCGAATGTCGATGCCAACAACTTCGAACTTCGGCCGCATTTGATCCAAATGCTCCAAAACTCCGCAACTTTTCATGGGCTTGCGGACGAAGATCCCCATTTACATATTACCAACTTTTTGGAAATATGTGATACTTTTCGGATCAACGGAGCATCAAATGACGCCATCCGCCTCTGAATGTTCCCATTTTCGCTAAAAGACCGAGCTAAGGCTTGGCTTAACACTCTCCCAGTTGGATCGGTAAACACCTGGGATGAACTAGCCAAAAGTTTTTGTATAAGTATTTCCCTCCTTCAAAAACGGCTAAATTAATGACTGAAATTAATACATACTCACAAGAGGACGGGGAATCCTTATATGAAACTTGAGAAAGGTTCAATGAGCTACTAAGAAAGTGTCCCCATCATGGTCTTGCGGTATGGCAACAAGTATCCACTTTCTATAATGGGTTGTTGCCACACACAAGACAAACACTTGACACTAGCTCTGGGGGACTTCTAGGTAATCGTCACCCAAATGAAATTTATAATCAAATTGAGTAAATTGCTCAAAACAATTTTCAGTGGCACACTCCCCGAGGCACAAAATCTATTACCCCAGGCACCCATAAGGTTGACGAAAGCACCTCTTTACAAGCTCAAATCGAGGCCCTCTCTTCAAAAATCAAAAAGTTAGAAATGGCAAAAACGGCCTCGGTTATGGCTTGTGAAGGGTGTGGTGGACCACATGAAAATTAGAGTTGTATGAAAGAAATGAATAATCAAACAGAAACGGTAAACTACATTGATAATAGACCTAGGCCGTCAGGTCCCCCGACGGGTACCTACAACCAAGGATGGCATAACCACCCTAACCTTGGTTGGAGAGAACCCGGCAATAGTAGTAACCAACAAAATCAAAACCAACGAACAAACTTTCAACAACCAAGAAACGAGTCACAAAATTTCTCTCAACAACAGCAAGGGGGACGAGAGAGGCTTGAAGATACTATCTCACGCCTCATCCCCGACACCGAAAAGAAAAACTCGGATCGATTTCAACAAATGGAATTGAACTTTAGAAATCAACAAGCTAGTATTCAAAACATTGAAAAACAACTAAATCAACTAGCTCAAAATTTCTCCGAGAGACCACAAGGCGCGTTACCCAGCAATACTGAAACCAACCCAAAGGCGCAAGTACATCTCATCACATTGAGAAACCATACCGTAGGTCCCGAGGAGGCTCCACTACCTCCAACTGAAAGAGTCCGTCTAACCAAACCGCAACTTCACCACCACCCCAAAAAGAGACGACTCCTCCACCGAATCAAGAGCCTACCAAGAATCCTCCGGTACCTTACCCCGGTCGGTTACTGCGCCAAAAGACCGATGAGCAATTCACAAAATTCATAAACTTACTAAAACAATTGCATGTTAATATTCCATTTGTAGAAGTCCTCACTCAAATGTCTAAATATTCAAAATTTATGAGAGACTTTCTCACTCACAAAAGAAAAACTGAATCAGTGCAATTAGTTAATTTAAGCGAAGAATGCTCCGCCTTGCTACTCAACAAACTCCCACAAAAGAAGATCGATCCCGGAAGCTTCACCATCCCTTGTTCAATTGGGGGATCACCCATACGCAATGCACTAGCCGATCTTGGGGCTAGCATCAACCTCATGCCCGCATCAATGTTCGACCGACTCGGATTAGGGAAAACAAGCCCTACAAAGATGAGCATACAACTCACTGATAGGTCCATTAAGTATCCACAAGGTGTCGCCGAAAATCTATTGGTAAAAGTCGGAGACTTTCTCTTCCCGGTCGACTTTGTCATACTAGATATGGAGGAAGATACCGAGGTACCGCTTATCTTAGGAATACCATTCCTAGCCACCGCCCACGCAATGGTGGATATGAATGGTGGGACATTAACATTGAGGGTTGGAGGACAATGAAATGGAATTTGGGGTTGGGAAAAGAGTAGAAGACGACGACCCGGTCAACTACATGAAAGTCATAGACTCAAGTTTGGATGATGCTCTCCGACAGTGCAACATGGGATGCAAAACATCCCACTTGGGTAACATATGACTGACTTTGGGTCTAGCCAAGGACCCTTATAAATGTGGCGCACCACAGAGGCTTTCCGCGGAACTATCCTTAGTTTTAGTTTAGATTAACTTTTATGCTTTCTAGTTTAGTTTTAATTTTCAGGAATAAAACACACTCGGGATGATGGAGGTTACTAAGGGAAACTTGAAACCACACCCCATGCACAAAAAACAAAGCCTCCCGACAATTTTTCTTCACGACAGCAAGTTCAGCACGGGGTCGTGCTCAGCCCAACACGCCCCGTGCCCAAGGTTCTGCAGAAAATGCCCAGTTCAGGTAAGTGGACACGGGGCCGTGTTCACTGAACACGCCCCCGTGCCCAGCCTTCTGTAAACTATGATTCTGGTAATCTGAACACGGGGTCGTGCCCGGATCAACACTTGCCTGTGTCCAGACGCCCAGTAACATAAAATTTTGTTTTTAACACCTTTTTACACATTCAATCAACCTAAAAACTTATTTTTGGGACACATTGAGGACAATGTGTAATTTAAGTGTGGGGGGGATGCTAAAACCTTGAATTTTGCAAGTCCTAATAACAAGCCTTACACAAAACTCTATTGGAACCGCTAATCACCCTAATTTTTTTTCAAAAACTTTACATTTTTTTACTTGTCTTGGTTTAATTTGGGAATAACAAGTTCTAAAAAGGTTATATTTTTACATATTTACAACCAATAGCTTCATGATAAAAAGAACCAACATAAGAAAATTATGAAAAGGCATGACAAATCTAGTTAAAATTTGATTATATATATACTTGATCACATTATAAACTCATTCCCACAAAAAGTGAGTTTTGAGCCTTTATTGAGCATACAAATAAACATCTTTAAACTAAATGCTCATTATTCGTTTCTTGTGTGAATAGCCGCTTGGTTTCTTACAACTCTAGAACTTGCCATGACGATACATTTCTGGTCCTTACCAACTTAAACCCAAGTAAGTAAATGACGGGGCATTAGGACTAACCCTTTTTATTTTCAACACCATTATTTTTCTTTTTCTTTTAACCTACCCAAAATCCCCCTAGTTAACCCCTTCGAGCCTAAACCTTTTCTTTTCTAAACCCACAAAACAAACACCCTTTACCCACAAAAACCCTTTTTATTTTTAAACCCTTTATTTTAGTAAAAAGCTCGGTTTTCATGTGACTTCCTTATAAAAAATGAAGAATAGAAATAAACAAACAAGTTCCTCAAAAGAGACTTTGTTTGAAAATGCTTTATTTGAATAAAAGTCACAAGAACACAAAGTTTTACGATGACCGACGCTTTTTACGCTTTTCGCCCTTTTTACTAACCACTAACCCAAAACCACCTACCTTTAACCCAAGCCTAACCCTTCCCCAAGTCCTCTTGATATTTACAAAGGTGTATAGTTAAAAAGGAGGATGATTGATTGCTTGGCAAGCATATGGTAGAAATAAGTTCCATGCCGGTCTCGTGTGTTTCACAAAAATACATCTTCGGCCGAGTGTTGAGTTATCTCCCGTGAGGTATGTGAACTTGTATATAAATGGAATTTTAAAAAGGCATGTTATGCCCAAATAAGTAATTTCTCTTATGAAACGTTCTAAATAAATCATAACGAATAGGATTGTAAATAACATAAAAATAAAGCCTAATAAAGATCTTGGATTCCCGATACTCAAGACAAGCCCAAAACTTCTCTTCTACCCATTCCATTTGGGAGTGTAAGCCACATTATAAAGAGTTTTGCTTGAGGACAAGCAAAGATTCAAGTGTGGGGGTATTTGATGTGTGTAAAATGCATCATATAAATTACATCAAATGAGGCATAAATGTGACAACCGTCACTTTTCCGTACATTCCGTACACTAGATGAACAGTAATTTGTGCTTTAATGACTGTACATGATCTAGTTTACCAGACAAATAAATTTCTGAATTCCATAGTGTGATTTGGAAAACGAAAAGGTTGAATCCCCGGTGTAGGGATTAGAACCATTACGCACAAGATGAAACCTCCAGAAAAAGATCAGTAGTGATCGTGACACACTCATGTGTCTAGTCTTTAAAGGAGTCTGACTTAAGGAACAGTCGTAGTTCCCACAAATAAGATTCACGTCAATGACAAACAACAAGAATTACTATAGAAACCTGTTAAGGTTTTGGACCAAGAGTCCACATTACTATAGAAACCTGTTAAGGTTTTGGACCAAGAGTCCACATTACTATAGAAACCTGTTAAGGTTTTGGACCAAGAGTCCACATTACTATAGAAACCTGTTAAGGTTACGGACCAAGAGTCCACGAGATACAGAAAAGACATGATTGATTTTCTTGAGTACAATAAAATACATGACATGAGAACACGAAGACGTGTTTCGAATATAAGTGACCATATTCGTTTCACAACTCCCCTGCGACCAATGGCATCGCTTGAATTTCGGGACGAAATTCTTTTAACGGGGGGAGACTGTGACAACCGTCACTTTTCCGTACATTCCGTACACTAGATGAACAGTAATTTGTGCTTTAATGACTGTACATGATCTAGTTTACCAGACAAATAAATTTCTGAATTCCATACAAGTGAATTCATGAACTTGTTATACTACAAGAATTACTTCATGATAGCGTTGCGTCAAAAATATTAGTAAACTCACCGGTAAGACACACTGTGTCAACAGAGCTGCAGAAAGCAGTCAGATATTAAAATTGGAGCCTAGGCGTAGGTCCAACGACAAGAATGCATTAAAACCCAAGAGTACATACAAGGGTTTAATATATATACTCTCCGGAAGCAAAAATGCGCACTAAAAAGCACCCGAAACGCACTTTAAGTGCAGAATTTTATATAATTAAGCTCTAATCAGCATTTAAACATATGAACTTTATGCAGAAATTACGTTTTATTGTCCAGAATACTTCCCCAAGTGTTGGGAATTGAGAAGGATACAAAAAGGTACTTAAAAGACACTAAAAAGTGTAATTTAGCACTTTAACGAACCGGTGTCTAACCGAACAACCGGATATTACCCGGAGCACCAAAATAATGCTAGATGCATTGTTTTTAATTTTCTGAGCTAGTTAGGGTCCCCGAACACCCTAACACACTTTATATTATATTACCCCTTATAACACACTAACTAAACATTAGAAATCTAACTAGTTAGCAACCTTACCATTACAACTCAACTAATACCCCCCCCCCCCAACTTGAAGGCCGGTTAGGGGACATGTTCCCCACATAGGATTTCTTTGATTTTTATATTAGTTGATGTTGTTGGATAAAAGAACACATTACACAAAGGTTTAAGGTGAAGTTGGATTATAAAAAGGCACAAGGGTTCTAACACATCATTCACCATCAACATTTCACCTTCAAACTTCTCTCTCCCTCTCTTCTTTGGTTCGGCCGAGAGCCGCCACCACCCTCACAATCACCTTCAAGACTCCATCAAGCAATCTCTAGTGAACCGAAGGTGTTAAAGTGCATACAACGAAGCTCGGTGTGTTCGGAAGTGGAAGGACCTCTCTCGTTTTCTTTTATCCACCACATTTACGCCTTGTTTCTTCCCTAGCCTTGTGCTAGTGGTGAGTGCCTTAAATCATCATCTTGTTCTTATTTTTGGTGGTTAATAGATGACTTATGATGAAATGATAAGAAACTCTAAAGAACATAATTTAAAGTCTTGAACATAAGATGAATAAGGTGGATAAAGAGAAGATATGTGTGTAAATCTTGTGTAGTTGTGCTTATTTGATGTTGTTTGTTAGTAAAAGTTGGATGGATCATCATCAAGGCATGCTAGATCATGTTCAAGAACATGAACTAGTAATATGTTAGTGATAGAAATAAGAAAAAATGATGAAACCATCCACCATGAACTTGAAACTTGGATAAACATAATTTTTCTTGTAAAATGAAGTTGTAAACTTGTGGATCTAAAGATCTACAAGTGGTTTTTCGGAAGAACCAAGCGGGAGATACTAGATTTGTCATAACCCGGGTATTTTTATGAAAGAAGCACATTTATAGTAACTAAACAAGTGTGTAAACACTTGTGTAACAAGAAATTTAACAAAGAGGTATTTTTGAAAATCTTGACTAGAAGTTGTGAAACTTCAAGTTCTTTAAAAATGAAGTTTACAAGAAACCAATCATGTTTTTAAAGATTACGAGACTTACTAAATGTGCTAGTAAATTACTACACATTTTTGTAAATTCTCAAGTTCATGGAATAGAGAAATTAGTATATACTATTGTTGATTGTTGTAGGTTGTTGTTGAAAAATTGGTTGTTGATGAATTAAAAGAAAAGAAACACATGTTTTGAAAACATGGGAAACCTCCATTTTTAGGGGAAACTCTGTCAAAATTTCTATAAATTTTGATACTTAGAAAAATATAAGTCTTTTTTTAGAAACTTATTCCCTAAAAATGTATCTAAAAATATTACCAAGGTTTCCCTAATTTTTGGTGATAAGAAAGGATGATTTCTTTAAGATTAAAATTTATGTTAAGTATGTATATTTTTTAGAGAAAAGTATATATTATTTGATCACCAACTTTTGTGCTAAGTGTATATAGTATGTGTTATATGTGCTAGTGTATTAAGACTTAAAAATACACTAAATACTCATGAGAAGTATAAACACAAAAAAAATACACATACAGCATACAAGATACATAATTCGGGTGCAAAGTGCAAAACACGAGATACTTATATTAATTTTTGAGAAAATAATATAAGTAAGATACTTAGTTAAAAATATAAAATATTTTTAACACAACAATACAAAAGAGAGTGACTGTACTTGTGCGACGCAAGTCTAGTGACTAAAGTTAAGAAAACGCGTATAGGTCACGACGTTAATTAAGCAAATCCGGTGAAGTTTACGACGCAGGAACGCAAAGCTGTGAGTTCATGCTCCCCCTTTTCTTTAACTGTTTTTGGTTTTATAACTCTCGGGGGTGAAATACATGTTACAAATATTACAATTTTTACAAATGGTAAAAATACAAGAAGCACTCTTGGTGAGAACGAGTACCGAGTGCAATATGATTTGAGAATACAAAAAAAAAATACGAGAAACACTCATGGTGAGAATGAGTACCGAGTATGATGTGCTTTAAGAAATGCCTAGAAAAATACTAGATCATTTGAGCTTAAACTAGATATTGAGATGCCATTAATACTTAATTAGGGACGAGGTTTAGATCTAACGGGTACGGCCGAGCCCCACTCATGTTCCTTATGTGACCACTTGAGTGCTTCGGTGTCCCAGTCGAGGGAAATCGACACAGTCGAGGTTAATCGACACAGTCGAGGGTAATCGACACAGTCAAGGGAAATTAACACAGTCGAGGTTAATCGACACAGTCGAGGGTAATCGACACAGTTGAAGGAGAAAATACTAATGCTCCCTATGTCCTCACATGCCTTGAAGGAGAAAATACTAATGCTCCCTATGTCCTCACATGCCTTGAGGGAGAAAATACTAATGCTCCCTATGTCCTCACATGCCTTGAGGGAGAAAATACTAATGCTCCCTATGTCCTCACATGCCTGGAGGGAGAAAACACTAATGCTCCCTATGTCCTCACATGCCTTGAAGGAGAAAATGCTAATGCTCCTGATGTCCTCACGTGCCTTAATTTAATACGTGGGGTACACAAGAAGACTTGATTTATACAAGAATACTTGATTTGTACAAAATACAAACTATGTTTTCATACCAGATATACAGAACGCATGAACTCGCTCAACTTTATGTTGATGTTTTCCAAAATTACATGTATTTCAGGTGACATGATGGATCTTGGGCGCAAGTGTCATACTAGAAGTAGACTTCAAGTTTAGATGTCATCCACTTTTGTTGAATTGTAACCTAGACGAAGGTTGTGTTTTTAAAACTTAAATAACAAGTATTTGTAATACTCAAATTTTCATGAATGGATGAACATCGTTTTGATCATGTAGTTGTTTATTCCGATTGAATGCAATGATATTAAACCAGTCACACATCATACGCTTCCGCAAAAGACAGGGTGTGACAGTTTGGTATCAGAGCTTCGATTTGTGACAACTGGCACAAACCGGTAATTTCCGTACACTTTATTTATTATTTAATGACTGCAATTATGTGCTTAAATGTCAACATTGACTAATTTCATGATAAACAAGTGAATTCATGCACGTTGTATACTATAAAATATTACTTTATGCATAAACAAGAGCGTTGCGTCAGAAGTATTAGTAAACTCACCGGTAGGACACAGTGTGTCAACAGAACTGCAGAAGGCAGTCAGACATTAGAACTGAGGCCTAGGTGTAGGTCCAACGACAAGAATACATTAAAACCCAAGAGTACATACAAGGGTTTAATATATATACTATACGAAAGCAAAAAAAAAGACACTAAAAAGTGTGATTTAGCACTTTAACGGATTGATATCCAACCGAACAACCGGACTTTACCCGGAACATAAAAATATTGTCAATGACATTGTTTTCTTTTTCTTTTTCTGAGCCAGTTAGGGTCCCCGAATACCCTAACACCCGTTATAATTACTACACACATGATACTCTAATTTAATTACCTAATTAACTAACTATAACTTAACTAGTTAGTTGAAAATCCAATTGGATACCCCACCCCCATGAGCCGATCGGTTCCCCTAGGGAACACACAATCCACAAAGTTTTGATTATTTTATTCTAACATGTTTAATATCTAAGTGGCATAATATCTAATGGATAATGAGGAGGTTATGGACCATAAGTATGCATCTTGGATTAGACCTCATTTACATCAAAACACTTAACAAAAAAAATTAGCACTCTCTCCCTCTCATCACTCTCGACCGAGAGCTCACCCACACCCACATCACTTTCAAGTTTGATTCTTGCTAAACCACATACATACAAGGGTGTAAGGTGTCCTACAAACAAGCTCGGTGCATACGGAATCGCAAGGACCTCTCTACGAAGCTATTAACCACCCATTTTTCGTCTAGTTTCTTCCCTAGCCTCGAGCTAGTAGTAAGTGTCTCTAAACATTCTCTTGTTCATATTTAACGTGGTTAATAAGAGATTTAACGGATAAAAATTATGAACACTAGAGATCAAAGTTTAAAGTCTTGTAAAGAAGATGAACTTGGTGGATAAAAAGAAACTAATAGTGTAAAACTTATGAAACTGGTTTTGTTATGATTATTTTATGTTGTTGATTGCTAGTAGTGGAACGGATCGTCATCCAACCACGCTAGATCATGTTCATGGAACATGAACTAGCATTATGTTAAGTAGGAAAGTTACAAGATGACGAACCCTTTCATACATGAACATGAACTTGTGTAAAAATGATCTTTCTTGTAAAATAGAGTTTTAGACTAGTAGATCTAAAGATTTACAAGTGGTATTTTCGAAGGACCAAGTGTAAGATGCAAATCGTGTTTAAAGGCCAGATCTTACATAAACCAAAAGTGTTTTTGTGAACAAACAAGTGTGTGGACACTTGTGTAACGAGAGGATTTAATAAAGAAATATTTTCGTAAATACCAACTAGAAGTTGTAAAACTTCATATTCTTTAAAAATAAAGTTTTCAAGAAAATGATTTTATTTTTTAAAGATAGAAAGATCTACTAAAAGTGTTGGAAGATTACTACGTGTTTTCACATAACTTACAAGTTCATGTGTTCGCGATCTATACTTGCTTTGGCTAGTTTAATGTTTGAATATTGTTTGTTGATGATTGGAAAATTGTTGATTGAATTTTGAAAAGAAAATGATACGCTAGTAAGCGTGGCCACCTCCAGTTACAGAGGAAACTCTGGCGAATTTTTTCCAGAAAATAACACTTAGAATATTTTTGAGTGACAAGTGTTATGAATATATTTTTGACTGGTTCTCCACACAAACTTCGCCATGATTTTTATTACAAAATTACCAAATACCGGTGGTGGATTTTCATAAATAAAACTTGTTAAATATATATTTAGAATATATATTTATCGCTTGTGTGATTATGTGATTATTTTGTGAACTAGGTATATATTATTTTTAGAGTAAAAATAATATGACTTGGAGATACTCGTAACGAGTAAAAATACAAAAAAATACACATGCAACCTATTTAGACAAAATACATAATTCGGGTGCAAGGTGCAAAATACAAAAAGCTTATATTTATTTTTGAGAAAATAATATAAGTAAGGCACGTAGTTAAAAATATAAAAGATTTTTAATACAAGAATATATACACAAAAGAGAGTGACTGTACTTGTGCGACACAGGTCTAGTGACTAACGTTAAGAAAACGCGTATAGGTTACGACGTTAATTAAGCAAATCCGGTGAAGTTTACGACGCGCAGGAACGCAAAGTTGTGAGTTCATGCTCCCCCTTTTCTTTAACTGTTTTCAGTTTTTATAACTTCGGGGGTGAAATACATGTACAAATATTACTATGTTTATTAATGGTATGATAATAAGAAGCACACTTGGTTAGGACGAGTACCAAGTGTGACGAGATATAAGAATACAAGAAGCACACTTGGTGAGGACGAGTACCAAGTGTGATGAGATATAAGAATACGAGAAGCGCACTTGGTGAGGACGAGTACCAAGTATGATGCGTTATGAGAAATGATACGAGAAATCGTGTCACGAATAGGGTACATAAGCACCATTAATCAACAATATACCTAGACCGCAGAACAAAAGGTTAGATCTAACGGGTGCCGGGCAGCCACACTCTCGGTGAGGGCGAGTATCGAGTAGTGCTTTTGTGTCTCAGAATATATCAATTAAATGCCTAAGGTTTGGTGACTTCCTATGTCGTGTCACATGTTAATGGCTTTGCAACCCATTAACAATCCTGATACTTACAGGAATACTTTATTTACATAAAATTCATACCATACTAAAACTTGAATTAAATTTGAGTACGTGGGGTACTCAAGGAGATGGGAATTAAACTTGAGTACGTGGGGTACTCAAGAAAAACTTGAATTATACATGAGTACGTGGTGTACACATGAATACTTGATTTATATATGAAAACTTGATTTATACATGACTCAAACTATGTTTTCATATAAAGTATACAAACGTGAAATACAAAAACTGCATGAATTCACACCAACATTATGTTGACGTTTTTCCAAAACTCACATGTATTTCAGGTAACTAGGATGGGTGTTGCGCGCGGTCTTGCTTATGCTCGTGGATGTCGCTTATGTTTATCTTTAAATAAAGTTGTAAACTTTTTAAGACAATGTTTTATGCGACTTAGTGATGTAAACGCTAAACTTATGTTTTCAAATTATGGTATTTGATGTTATTTTACGAGCATGTAGCATGTTTACTCTTCGTATGCAATGAGAACCTTTCATGATCACACCTCGTGCTTCCGCCGCAGAAAGGGGTGTGACACGATTGTAGTGAACTAGGATTCTTTCTCGAGTCTAGACTACAATCACTAGAGTTCTTTCACAAAAACATTTTATGAAAAGGTTTTTATTGCATTCACGTGAGCGCCAAGATCCACGAGTCAAACACTTTTCAAAAAGAGACAAGGCAAGGACATTAGTGAGGAATACCCTTAAGATAAGGTTCCAATTAAGGCATAGTCTACACGAGTTAGACTTACCAACAATAAAATACACCCTTGGTGATCACTAATACCAAGTAGTGTTTTTGTCGTGAATCGACAACTAGAAAAATGACCCCCCAAAAAACGAGAGTTATACGTAATATAATACTTGATTATGCTAAGTAGCATATTTGTTATTGATATACATACATACGAATAAGTGTACGGAATGATTATTGACGTGAATAAGATACTTTCGACTCCGACTCCTATTACTGTACGTGACTCGCACGATGAAGCTACCGACCTCGCGTCCGTTGCAAAGCTCATGGCTGGGAGTGATTACCAAACAAGATGCTGAGCTTGCTTCCGTAGGAAATGGCTGCTCTTCCCTCTCGATCATGAAGATGCCTAACTACGGTGATGATGACGAGGCAGATGCGGCAACCTTGAACAAATTCCTAATCAACGGGACGAGATCCCTGCGGCTTATGTGAAGCAAGATTGACGACATACTTGACCAGAGAAGGAAGATGAAGTATTCATCACGAAGGTGCCTCTCCAACTACTGGGAATCCTCTTTATTCCTACTTCATCTAATCATTGTGCCTATTCGCCCGTAACAACAACGAGTGTTAGCGCGTGGACCACTGCAATGGTCCTTTCCATGACAGAGGTATAAGGACAGTAGTGTCCCCTCCTTGATTGATCATCTGCTTGGACGAGAGAAAATTTGGGGTAACTGTGCAAGACAATTTATTATTACGGGGGCCAACGTAATAACGACTTGTAGTGCACAGATATCCTGGTGGACTCTGCGGGTCAAGTTAAAAATCACCATCCCTCCAAAAAAAATTAAACTCTAGGTGTTCACACCTTCATCTGGTAGAACAATACATAGATCAGTGCTTTAGCGCGTTATAAAGTAGGAAGCCTGTCTAGGCCTACTTCGTGACTGACACTTCTACCTGTATACGAGACGTTTGAGAAAACGACGTTTAAATGAGTAAAGATGGATGACGTTCGGAAAGATTTAGTGGCGTTACACTCTCTGTCACCCCTACACGAACAACCCCATCTCTGGGAAAATTTACACATCAATAGAGCTAATATAGCAGGAAATAACTGAAACCTAAATGACCGAGGCGATGTAACCTCGAGTTCATTTTATTACAAACAATAAGCCAAGTTGGCAAGCCTATGTGAAGGCTCAGTAATTGTTTCCTCGCTCATACATTGAGTATATATACATGTGAAATTGGATGATTACATGATGGCTTACGGTGTTATGTACCTCATAGACAATTATGGAATATTGTCTAACCTACTTCATACCTTTGTACAGAAAAGGGAATGACGTCCAGACGAGACACAAACACCAGTACGTTGCCAAGAACAGAAGCTGAGCTTCAAGAGCGAATCTCACAGGCAATTGCTCGACATGAAGCCCTCCGCTCCGAGCACAGCGGTGGCACAACCGAACACATGTACGGGCTTTTGTGCAGGCTATAAATAGAGGTGATTGGTTCACTTCAAAGGCATCCCTTGGCAAACCACCTCTCTCCCACTTCACCCACACTCCACCACCATCACAACACCCACATCCACCACCATCATCCATCATAGAGTGTGTGTAGTAGTCTCGGG
Organism: Helianthus tuberosus; assembly: GCA_030545235.1. Classification (NCBI taxonomy): domain Eukaryota; kingdom Viridiplantae; phylum Streptophyta; class Magnoliopsida; order Asterales; family Asteraceae; genus Helianthus; species Helianthus tuberosus. The sequence goes on from CM060393.1 coordinate 156,059,682, forward strand.
ATCCAAGATTGATAGTAAGAGTTCTTGACAATCAAAGGCCATGTTTGCCTAAGTCTCTTACATCACTTGGTGAAGACAAACATTTAGTGTAATACTTTTGATTTTTAATTTTTTTTGCACTTTTTATTTGGTTTTGTATTAATAACTTTAATAACTAGTTTCTTATGTTGAAGGTGAGACTTCCTTATCATTTGTCCGTGGTATCTTGGCGTTATTTTACTGTCTATATAAAATAAAAGATTTACACCATTCATATCTCTACGTTCTATATAGAGATATGTTGGCTACCTGGTCGGGGGTTAAGGGAATGGTTTGGTAAGGTTCTTGCCTTGTTCAGTGTATAGATCCTACAAGGACCTAGGTCAAGCTTACTAGGACCTCCTTCAATACCCACTGGTGTTGGATGGCGGGGGTGCAAATGGCTTGATCCCCTCATATGTAAACTACTATTAATACATTAACCTGGCTACTTGGGATTGTATCCCTGCTGACTCAAACCACTTAGCCGAGGGTAACGTCACCTTCAAAGGAGGGGCCTACCACATTACGCATTAATAACTTAATTAATTATCTTTCAATATTCTGACCTTTTAGGATTGTATCCTTGCTGACTCAAACTACTGGGTTGAGGGTAACGTCACCTTCAAAAGAGGGGCCTACTACTATAACTAAGATAATCTTTTAAAAAGTGCAAAAGTGCGGAAATCATCAAAGGTTACACTAAAGGCGAGTCGGATCCAAGTGATTCATCTTGTCTATCTGTTTTATTTTTTTTATTTTTCAGCATTTTTAATTTTTATTTTCATGTTTAAAACCTTTTCTAAAATTTTGATTTGATTAGACGTTGAGGATAAACCGATATTAAAAGTTCTTGTGTCCTTGGACAACCTCGGTATCTTACCAACGCTATACTACGCCCATGATGGGTGCACTTGCCCATATGTGTGTTTAGTGTTAGTAAAATATCGTGTTTTATAAATTTAAAACTTGACTAAAGTGTTAAAAAGGGCTTAAAATATACATAAAAACATATCACACCTAACGCACATCAGAACATCTCATTGATGATTAAAGGGCCATCTAAGATATACCTCCCACTAAGGAAAGCAGACTGAGAATCTGAAATCACCGCACCAAGGACCATTTTCAGCCTGTTAGCGAGATTCTTGGAAACAACTTTGTTGATAACTCCTACCAAACTGATAGGTCGGTAGTGTAACACCTGTGCCTCCACGGCCATCAAACAAATACCGAACCAATGAAATATTATATTTCATACTTGGGATTTGTAAAAATACGTGTATCATTTGCACATATCAATTTTTGATCATTTCCAAACTCTAAATCGCTTTCTGGAAGGTTATACGCGCACCGATGCGTAAATATAACTAGTTTAATGCAACGAACACTTCGGAATAGTGAAATAGGCTAAACATACCTTAAATAACCTTTACATAACTTAGAAATAAGATTTGGAAGGTTTGGTATGCCAAAAGCAAGTTAATTCGTCTACAGGGACTAAATATGACAAACTGCGAAAGTATGCCAATTTGAACTGTAACAGACATTCCGGAACATGACCATAAGTTAAACACACCCTAAATATCCTTTACATAGCTTAGAAATAGGCTTTTAGGGGTTCGGTGTGCTAAAATAAACTTTTGTGTCATTCAGGGACTAAAAGCGTCAAAAAGAGCACAAGTTTGCATTTTCGCGCATAACTTACGTTCTGAATACATCCGGACATCCAAAAATTTATGTAAGCACTAAAATAATTTATTTTAGTGTTTGGCATAAGAAAAATCCATTCGTTTCGTCATTTGGATCGTTTTTCGCGCTGGTGCGCATTCCGTCGTAATTAAGCGAACATCGCGTTCGTACGGCTAAACGAACCAACATCCGACATATTTTTGAGCATGTTTCATGTCCACAATGTTTAGACATCATGTTAGGGCCTTAAAGTTGGCTTAACGGGCCTTAAACATGTCGGAAATGGCTTAAACACATAACAGGGACTGAAACTGCAATATTTGAAACTTGTTTTCTGATCTGAAGAGCTAGGCGGCCCGCGTGAGCCAAGCTTAAATCTTAGGCGGCCCGCGTCAGACTCTCTGATCAGATAAGATCGAACAGTCAGCGTATTCCAGCTGTTTTAACCACAACCACAAGCTCACCACTTGCCTATTCAGCTGATAAGGATCAATTTTAGGCACCATAACTTTCCGACACTTGTACGGATACGATTAAGGCACGATATTCGACAAACGATCTTAACGGTTACCCGAAAACTATAAATACCCCACCCCCCATGCTTCAAAATCACAAGAATTCTGATCCTAGAAGCTCTAAGTTGAAACCATTGTTTCATACCTGAGTTACTTGGATCGGGATTAGCATTCGGGGACCCTTCGTAAGTATTCTTTCGTTCTTTTATTGCTTTTCGAGTCTTTCGAGTCTGAAAGTCAAACTTTGTTTGACTTTCTACATTGACCAGTTATGGTCAATGCGAAGTTCGTTTGAACTTCGCAACGTGAGTGTAATCACGTTGGTTATAGTCCCTTGGGACTATGCCTACTGATTACCACGTTGTCTAGGGTCGTAGGGTAAGCGATCTAATAAATCGCTTATACCTCGAACCCGACCCATTTGGGTCGATCATTAGGATCCGACCAAACACATTAGGTGACCATAGTAGGTAGGGAATAACCTTCCGAGGTTATACCCTATGGTCACATCGTTTAAGTAGTTGTATGATAGGTAGTTTATATGCCTTAGGTAAATTACCAGAATACCCTTTTCATGTATAATTGGTAATTAAGCATATGTAACCTAAACTTTTGTCACATAACTGATTATGTAACATGTTTAGGCATATAACACTTGTCATAGGACTAGTTAGGCGGTCCGAACGCGTTTCACGCGAACGACGCGTTAAAGTAGCATAAGCTACCTAAACGGGTCGTAATGGGTCGTAAACAATTAGGTTAGGTTTCATTTAGTATGTAGGCTTTGTTAAACCATATGACACGAGTCTCTATACTCGTTTGGTTTACGAACCCTCATTCTATCTAAATCCTCCGATATAGGTCCGGTTTATTAACATAGTTACCTATATTAGGTGCCGTTTGATTCCGTGATCTCTAGCATTGCTTGGTGGTTATCCTAGGACTTCTGAGCAATCTCAAGTGAGTACATAGACCCCTCTTTTACTGTTTTCCAAACTGTTTTGGGGTGAAACACATGTGCCTGCTTGTTACTTTCATGCTTTCCTGTTTTCACATCATATACCAGCTATGTTCGTTAGTACATTATAGTACATTGTTTTACATTGACATTTTATGCTATGTATGTCCATTGCGTGCATACTTAGTACGTCGTTTTACATTTACATTTTATGCTATGTATGTCCATTGCGTGCATACTTAGTACATCGTTTTACATTTACATTTTATGCTATGTATGTCCATTGCGTGCATACTTAGTACATCGTTTTCATCACATGCTTACATTTTGTTATGACATTTGGGTTGTTTACAATGGAACAATACATTCATTAACATTAGCTACGCCGTTCGTTAGTAGGTAGTGGTACCATAGGAATTGACAACTCCCGTTCCGGACATCCCAGGGAAAGGGGATGAAAGGAATGACCGAATTCGATATACATAATTTAGATAAACCTTTAAGTGGTTTAAGGGTTTATCGCCGCAGTCTCAAGGCTTGGATGTATGCATTTTCACAACACCGCATAGATGTTCGTATCAGTATAGCATGCATTTCCACAAAACATAGCTTTGATTTAAACCAAGTTTTACTTCAATACTATGTTCTTGTGCATATGGTTTAGTTGATACATTTCACTAGCCATACATATCATTTTGTTTACATATTACATGATTTACATTGATCATGCATTTCCACAAAACATAGCTTTGACTTAAACCAAGTTTTACTTCAATACTATGTTCTTGTGCATATGGTTTAGTTGATACATTTCACTAGCCATACATATCATTTTGTTTACATATTACATGATTTACATTGATCATGCATTTCCACAAAACATAGCTTTGACTTAAACCAAGTTTTACTTCAATACTATGTTCTTGTGCATATGGTTTAGTTGATACATTTCACTAGCCATACATATCATTTTGGTTACATATTACATGGTTTACGTTTGACACATAAACACTTTTGACATTGGTTATACATTACATGATTTACATATTGACATGAACATTTTACATCTTGATGGTTTGGTTTGATTAAGTGATTAAGTAACGATGCGTGTGTAATATGATACAAGCATGGTGGATACGCCGCTGGTACTTCCTATATATAAGTGTTTGTATGGTATTACATATATCGTAGCGTTATTTGAATCATTTCAGTTTGATACATATAACATTTTATACAAATAACATACTTTTCACAATACATTGTTTTACAAACAACTTAACTTATACAAACTCATTTTTCATGGTTACTCATTTAACCATGCATTATTTTCTTATTTATACGTATCATCTGAACTTATTGTTTTTCAAATGATTTACAAAGACAAAGCAAATTACAAGGTTCATGACTAAACATTTTCTCAAACATAAGTCATGAAACCTATTTTCACAAAACCTATGTATCTCACAGGCATTTTTATGCTGACGTACCTATTTTCACATGTGTTTTCCAGGAGCTGTTGCATAAGATGATCAAGATACACATAGGCAGACTTGGACTTTAGCGACAATAAAAGATGCAAGACTAGTTAATTATGTTGTATTTCCTTGTTTGTTAAGACATTGTAACACTTTTAATCAATAAAACGAAACTTCAATTGCCATGGATTTGAAACAATTAATTCTGTTACAACACTCCCCGACATTTCCGCCACGTTTTATATGTTCTACGTGGTCGGGGTGTGACAGGTAGTCATTTAAACCCATCGGGTCTCTCGTCTTTGGAATTAGAGCGATGAAAGCCGATCCGCCACCCCGACTAAACTTTTCAGAATAAAAAAGGACGCTAGGATATGGACGAAATCCTCCTCGAAAAGGTTCCAGAAGTGTTTAAAAAATCTGAAATTAAAACCATCTGGCCCAGGGGCCTAGTCATCACCGCAGTCAAACACCGCTGCCTTGATCTCCCCCTTAGTGGACTGCACTTCCAGGCCAGCCGCCTCATCTAATGAGATTTGTCTGAAGTTAGAACATTCTAATCGAGGGCGATTATGGAAGTCTTCCAAAAACTTATTCCTGAATAACCTGAACACCTCTTTCTTAATCAACCAATCTTTAAACCCATCAATGAAACAAGCTTTAACCCAGATATTCCACCACCTGTCGTACAGCTCTGGCCTCCACCACCCACCGCACACCTCCGGCCACCACCTCCCACTGCACACCTCCGGTCAATGGAAGAAGATGATTTTATCATGAGGACACCTGAATTTGTCACTAATCAGGTACAAAAAAAACTCAATGGAATAAGTTTTTTACAATCAGATCTATAAAAAACAAGCTTTTTACCGGAGTTCTTTCTTGCTTTATTTTCTTGAATCATCATCGTCGGAGCCTTCGATCGGAACCGTTCATGTTCGCCGGAAGGTTCACCGGAACCGCCATTAGATCGGAGTCGTTGTCCTCTTTGATCGGAACCGTTGGATTCTTAGTTCGCCGGAATCATTTTTATCAGAGCCGTCGTTCTCTTGGCTCTCTCTCTCTCTCAAATGTTCTGTATATTTCACACACTCTCTCTCTCTCTCTCTTTAATTGTTCTGTACATTTCAATTTATCTCATGTGCTCCTTATATTCCATTTGTTAGTTATTAATAATTTAGTTGATTTGTTTATTGATTTTTTGTTTATATATTTCATTTTAGTTATTAACAATTAGTTTATTGATTTGTTAATATATATTTTTTTATATTGCATTTGTTAGTTATTAATAATTTATTATTTTTTTAAAATTAAATTTCGTTTATAATTATTTGGGTCTTGTGAAGAATTGATGAATTGGTTACAAAAGTTGGCATACTCACTCGGTGTTGTCGTCATCAAAAGAAGGTTGAATGAAAGACCTTGTGGTTTCGTGTATAGGATTGTGCTCCAACGCGATCGTGGCGTCGAATATAAAGTTAATGATTCAGGTAAAGTTACCGGCACCAAAAAAACTAACTGTCCTTTCGAATTAGGTGATTAATTGTTTTAGTGTTTGCACGTGTACTTTTTTATTAGAGAATCATTATTTATTTATTTATGATGATTAACTTTTTCACTTTCGTGTTTATAACAAAGTGTCTTGATTATTTATTAATTAATATTGATATTAATACTAGTAATAGTATAACAAAATATAAAAAAGTAACAAAAGTATTATAAAATAAAATAACATAAAAAACATAATTATTAAATTTGACTTTATAATAAAATAATGTATAAATTGGTTAATAATTACCAAGTTTGACTAATTACTATACCCTACAAAAAGCAACTTGAGTCATGTCCTTTCATTTAAAAGTCACGTCGGTTAGAAAATTATAATATATATTGTATATTGTAAGCAACTTAAGTCATGTCTCGTTTAAAAGTTACGGCCGTTAGAAAATTATAATATATATTGTATATTGGACTGATTCATTCAAAACAGACACCTTTTCGTTCTAAATTTAATAGGCACGATTCACTCATTCAAAATTTAACAATCACCAATTGCTAACCAAACTGATGCAATGCATCAAATAAAACAAACCGACATATACAAACACAACCGGCGCGAGTATTAAAACAAATCTACACCGCCATAAAACCAGTTCAAGTATTTCGGCGGTTCTAATGGTACTAATAACGGTTCACAAAAACTATTCAACGTGTTATTCCACGGGTCGCAACCCTTAGCCGGAATAAAGTCAATCTCAACGGTTGCGTCGTTTCTTTTTTTGATTCAGCGCTCCACCGAAATCAAGGGTCGCCGAAATCCCGACAGGTATAAATTCCATATGAACAATTGTAACTGTTGGTTTCATTCATTCAATGTTAACTTCATCATATGATTGATGTGTTTTCTTGATTCTAGGACTTATAGTTGATATCAGATGGTGAGGATAATCGAACACCCTGCGTTTTTCTGCAAGTCTTCATACTGCCATGGCCATATCAATTAAATTGGTATGATTTTACTTCATCACGTTATTTTCAACTCTATAAATTCTGGCGATTAGTAACTGCGTCTCTTCATCTCCAGCGAGTCGTACCGCCGCCTCGACGTCTCCATTGAGTCGTAACCGCCGCTAATGGCAGTGCCGCTGACGGAGGAGGCTGGGCGGTGATAGTGAAAATGGGAGATGTTTCTTCTTTAATTACTGTCTTTTTTTTTTTTTTGCATGATCTTATTATCCATCCATGGCGATTTGCTGTTTGTTCATGATGTTCAGTTTGTGGTATGTCGTTATAGTCGTTCAATGGTTTTGCAAGATTACATTAATGATTTTGTGTCCAATACAAAAATATACATACTAATCACCAATATTGTTGGGTTCTTCAATCTACCTACTACAGTATATTATATTGTTCGAGGCATCATGTGGTCACAGTTATGTATTTTGTTGACCATCATGTAGTATCACAATTGTTTATTGTGTGGCTTTATAATCAAGAATTTTGCTTGGTTCTTCAATCTACTCACTATATATGTTACCAACATTCATTTCTTTTTCCTATCAGAATGTTTCAAATTAATGCATTATCACAATTAATTCAAAAGGAGAATTTCAATGTATGTGATATTGAGACGGTCTAGAGGAAGGCCGCGACCGGCTTACAACAGTGTCACTGTCGTCGGTGTAATTTTCGCTTCCATTCAAGTATCTAATCCCTTCAGGTTTTGGTTTTTCTTTTTTGCTTTGGACCACGTACTTCCCAATCCGAATAAAAAGAGTTTTTTTTACGTCTTCAGATTCTTCAACTAATCCTTCATGGTTGTTGTTACATGTTTTCTTTAGCTTCCAAATTTGGAGAGATCCAAGTCGTTCTACTTTGGGTTTTTAGGTGAGTGTTGTGTTAGTTTTGTACGGCATTCTATGTGTTTATTAAAAAGCCGGAACTAATTTGTAGTGCAATTGTTGGGGTTCAGCAGGGCGAACAAAAATGGTGAGGTAAAGGTAGAGAATTACAGGCAATGATTGGATGATTTTGGTGTACACTACGGTTTCCATTTTGGTTGTTCGCTGTGAAAGATGTTCGACACCTCGATTTATTTACGTTTTATATGTTTGTTTTTTAGTTTGATTATATGTTGCGTATCATTCAGATTTGGTTTGCTAATGATGAAAAGAACCGTCTGTAGAGGAATCACTACAACCAATTCTCAATTACATCTTTAAAGGAAACATAATGTTTAAACTACCGAGAAGAAATAAGAATTGAATGTGATGGTTTTGTTGGAATAGATCATATAACCTCTTTTGTTTAATTAAAAAAAAAACAATCACCATAACCTGTTTATTTTTCTTTTTTGGTGGCATCTGAGTTTTTGAAATTTATTACAGTGTCCGTATTAGAATTTTAAATGCGTGGTAATTAAATGGTGGGTGTGTATCCCAATTAATAAATTGTTACGTGGAAATTAAATGATAAGAGAAATCTCCAACTTTTATATGGCATCGACATGAGTCATGTCGATTTAACAGGAAGAGGGTGTCTAATATTATATTGTGAAATGATATACATAGGGGAGAGTTTAGGAATACGTATGAGAATCGTGTTGATCAAATGAATGCATGGATGCCTACTTACTATTCAAAGGTTCAAGTTCAATAGTTCAGGTTCAAGTTCATATGGATTAAATTGTTTACTTATTTCAATCACATACGTGTTTGTCACCACAATTCCAACAGTTATTTATTTGATTATTAATAATCAATTTCTTTTGCCATGTAATCTTAAAAGATAATTTCAATCAACTCAATTTTCTCCTACAATCTCTCCTACCATTGACTGTTTTTATTTTATGTATTCAATGTATTGAATAGTGGTTATTACCTTCCATGTATTTAGAATTGTAAATTGCTATATAATATACTGTACATATCTCTCTAAAATCAAGAGAGAATCGCTCAATCACATGGTATCAGCCTAATCGGTCTTTTCTTCTCTTCCTCTGCACCAATTTTTTTCTTCCTCTACAAGCCATGTCAACCACTTCTTCCTCCTCTTCTTCCAACACCTCTGATCTCAAACTTCCCATGGCCACTATTCTCCACATGCTCACTATCAAACTTTCTTCAACCAATTACCTCTATTGGCACAACCAAATCATTCCTCTCCTCGCTAATCAGGGACTACTCGGCCACGTCGATGGTTCCGTTTCTCAACCTCCGAAAACAATTACCGCTGACTCCAAAGAGCAGCCTAACCCTGCCCACGCAGCCTGGTTCATAGTTGACCAACAAGCTGTGCTTATCCTCAACTCCTCATTAACCGAGGAGGCTGTCGCCGAGATACTCGGCTTATCCACTGCTGTTCAAATCTGGACCGCTCTCAAGGCGGCGTACAACAACACCTCCCTTGAACGGATGCATCTGCTCCGTGATAATCTTCGTCAGTTAACCAAAGGATCATCCACCGTTGCTGAGTTCGGTCGCAAATTTAAAGCCATTTGCGATCAATTGTCGGCTATCGGTCACCCCGTAAGCGACACCGACAAGACCCATTGGTTCCTTTGTGGACTTGGTTCCACTTTTGAAAGCTGGTCTACAGCAATTCGCACCGCTCGCGACCCGCTCTCTTTCCGTGACTTACTCACAAAAGCCGAAAGCTAAGAACAATTCTTACACACTCTTCACCCGCCTACTCCTGCTCCGGTTGCTTTTGTTGCTCATCAGCCAAGAAATCGGTCTCCCGGGTCTACCACCAATCGATCCAGACCTGGATCCACTTCCTATTCTCGAGGACAACATCAACCGAACCCATCCAAAGGCCCACGCAGACCACCACATTGTCAATTATATCGCACTAATGGGCATTATGCTAACAAGTGTCCCAAGCTATCTTCTTTTGTGGCCTCTGCCTCAGGTGATGAAGGACTTGCTCATGCCTTCCATGCCCAATGCCATGTTTCAGAAGATGGCCCTGATTGGACAGCCGATACCGGTGCCGATCTTCACATGACCAATGATGCCGGTAATCTAAACTCCTTTTCAAATTACACCGGTTCTTCGTCGGTTGTTTTTGGTAATGGTAATTCGTTACCAATTTCTCATAAAGGCCATGTCACCATAAACAAAAACGTTAAATTAAACGATGTCTTGGTTGTTCCATCTATAACTAAGAATCTTCTTTCCGTTAGCAAGTTGACAAATGATTATCCAGTTGATGTTCTTTTCTCAAATTCTTTTTTTGTGATTCAGGACCGGAAAACAAGCCAACCTCTCGCTCAAGGTCGGTGTGAAAACGGTCTCTATGTGCTTCGGGACAAGTCTTTTGCTTTTGTTGCTTCTACTTCGTCGAATAAAGCCTCTTTTGAATTATGGCATAATCGTTTAGGGCATGTTGCCTTTGATACTATTTCTGTTTTGAAAAGACTTGGTTATTTATCTTTTACTTCCATTTTACCTAAGCCAAATGTGTGTTCGCCATGTCAACTTGCTAAAGCTCATAAATTACCATTTCACACAAATGAAAAACGTGCCTCTCATCCTCTAGATCTTGTCCACTGTGACTTATGGGGTCCTTCACCCATCACTAGTAAGGATGGTTACAAGTATTATGTTGTGTTTGTAGATGATCACTCTAGATTTTCATGGCTATACCCTCTAAAAACCAAACCTGAATTCTATACAGTTCTTCAAACTTTTTTGCGCCTTGTTCAAACATAATTTTCGAGAAAAGTAAAGGTTTTTCAAAGCGATGGCGGTACGGAATTTGTTAATCAAGTAGTGCGTAAAATATTTGATGAAAACGGCACTTTTCATCGATTTTCATGTCCATATACCGCACCACAAAATGGTCGTGCCGAAAGAAAGCACCGCCATATAGTCGAAACCGGTTTGGCCATGCTCTTTCATGCTCGTGTTCCCATTACTCATTGGGTTGACGCTTTTAGTACCGCTACGTATATCATAAATCGCTTACCCACAAAGGTATTAAAAGAAAAATCACCTTTTGAGATACTCTTCTCAACGACACCCACTTATACCAATTTTCGGGTTTTTGGATGTTGCGTCTATACGTATTTACGTGATTATGCCCCTCACAAACTAGCACCCCGTAGTATTCCTTGCATTTTTCTAGGCTATGCTCCTCAATACAAAGGATACAAGTGCTTTGACCCGGCATCTTCACGTACGTATGTAACCCGACATGCTCGCTTTGACGAGACATTCTTCCCGTATGTCTCCGACTCGTCTCATACTTCCCTTGCCAACCTGTTTCTTTCCACTTTTCATGAACCCACTTCCTTCAATCCATCCACACCTCCACCTACCAAATTGCAACCCACTCACCCAACCACATCTATTCCCATACCACCTTGTTCTCTGTGCAAAAATGACACCACCACTCATTTGTCTCCTAACCCCACCTCATCCGAAACTTCTCCTATACCCGATCCTATTCTATCAAATAATAATACTCCATCACCTTCCCCTATGTCTTCCCCTCCTACAAACACTTCACCACATACATCTCCATCAACTTCTCCTACCCCTTCACCACCGCCCACTCCCTCGTCTCCACCACAGCCTACTGCCCCATCATCCTCGGCACCAACGCATCCCATGGTCACCCGTTCAAAGGTTGGCACCTTCAAACCAAACCCCAAACACTCCGCCTATCTTGCTAATGCCATGCACTCGTGTCTTCATGCTGTTCTTCTCACCAATACGGTTCCAAAAGGTTATAAAAGTGCTTCTAAACATACGCATTGGATGCATGCAATGCATGATGAGCTTAAAGCCCTTAACCGAAATCGTACTTGGACCCTCGTGCCACGGCCCTCATCCACAAATGTCGTCGGTTCCAAGTGGGTATTTCGAACCAAATACCACTCTGATGGAACTATTGATCGGCATAAAGCTCGCCTCGTTGCTCAAGGATTTACGCAAATACCGGGTCTTGACTTTACTCATACCTTTAGTCCCGTCGTAAAGGCGTCTACCATTCGCATTGTTCTATCTCTGGCTGTCATAGATGGTTGGTCCCTCCGCCAACTCGATGTGAACAATGCTTTTCTTAACGGTCTCTTATCTGAAACCGTCTATATGGAGCAACCTCCCGGCTTTGTCGACCCTCATTTCCCAAACCATGTTTGCAAACTTAACAAAGCCCTCTATGGTCTCAAACAAGCTCCACGAGCTTGGTTTCAAAGGCTTAGCTCCTTTTTTTTGTCCTACGGTTTTCAGTGCAGTCGGGCCGACCCATCTCTTTTTGTGTTTCATCATGGCGATTCCATTATGTACCTTCTTGTGTACGTGGATGATCTCATTCTTACGGGCAACAAACCCACATTGGTTGCTGCTTTCACGAGCCGTTTGCATCAGGAATTCGCCATCAAAGACCTAGGATCTCTGACCTACTTTCTTGGCCTTGAGGTAATTCATTCTGACACGGGTCTCTTCCTTACGCAAACTAAGTATGCTAATGATATCCTCAGCCGAGCAGGTCTAACCGATGCCAAACCTGTCCCTACTCCCCTTTCCACATCCGATACTTTCACCACAGCCGGCACTCCATATTCTGATCCCACCCTCTATCGCTCTCTCGTTGGAGCTCTTCAATACTTGACCATTACTCGACCCGACTTGGCATATGCTGTTAATCAGGTTTGTCAACACTTACATGCACCCACTGTTCAACATTTTCAATTGGTTAAGAGGATATTAAGGTATGTCAAGGGCACTATCTCTCATGGGCTTGTTTTTACGCGTCCTACGACTTCATCTATCTTAGGTTACTCGGATGCGGATTGGGCACGGTGTATTGAAACGCGTCGATTAACCTATGGTTACTCAATTTTTTTGGGAGGTAACTTGGTTTCATGGAGTGCTAAGAAACAACCAACGGTTTCAAGATCGAGTTGCGAGTCGGAGTACAGGGCTATGGCAAATGCGGCAGCGGAAATTGTTTGGATTACTCACTTGTTACAGGAGCTTCATGCGCTTCCACCAACACGACCTACTCTCCTTTGTGACAACAAAAGTGCATTATTCATGAGTCAAAATCCGGTGTCACACAAACGTGCAAAGCACATCGATCTAGACTATCACTTTGTTCGAGAGTTGGTTATGTCCGGGAAATTACACACTAAGTTTGTTCCTACCAAGCTTCAACTTGCGGATATCTTTACAAAAAGCTTACCACGGCCTCTTTTTGAGCAATTTCGAGACTTACTTCGAGTTCGTCCGCCACCGTTTCGCTTGCAGGGGGATAAAAGATAATTTCAATCAACTCAAATTTCTCCTACAATCTCTCCTACCATTGACTGTTTTTATTTTATGTATTCAATGTATTGAATAGTGGTTATTACCTTCCATGTATTTAGAATTGTAAATTGCTATATAATATACTGTACATATCTCTCTAAAATCAAGAGAGAATCGCTCAATCACAAATCTCATGTTCAAATAACACATTGTACGCATATTATATGTAAGTTTGAATTAACACACCATATATTATACGTATCAATATCATATATTTTAACAGCCACGCGGTGACTTGACGGGATAATGGTAAATTTTAACGCCTGTCTTTTTTAATCGTGTAACCTTTCAGGTAAAATAGTAAAATTAGCCCTCATTTATTTGGGAAGATCCTATTCTACAAGAAAAGAATCGACATCCCGCCGCAACGTGCGGGTTAGCGTTAACTCGTTTGGTATATTAATCAATATATTGGGTCTATTTATCATACCCGTATATTAAAACACATCACATTAGCTACATAAAATTTTTTGCTTTTAGAATTTTAACACTATATTTTAGTAATTCCTTATCAAACAATATAATTTTTCTTTTCTTTTTTTACTTTATACTTCAACACATGTTTATTTTCATATAAAGAAATCTTACATATAAATAAATCTATTTTCAAATAAGAATATTTGAAATTTTCATTAGATTAGTATTAACTTAAAACTGACAAAAAATTGCATAATTTGAAAATTATAATATTTGGATATCGGTGTCGATATTATTGGAATCAGTACCGGTATTTGTAATATAGGTCTTTAATCTATTTTTAGGTAGAGGATCCTGTAAAAAGTGCTCAAAGTGTGAGAAGTGTATTGTAACACTATATATAATACTATATAACACCATATAAACACCGTATAACAATATGTAACACCATATAATACCATATAACACTATGTAACACTATATATCATTATACAACAAATATAACACTATAGGTTGTCTGATAGCATGTCTATGATAGACGTATAGTGTTATATTTGTTATATAATGTTATATAGTGTTACATAGTGTTATATGGTATTATATGGTGTTACATATTGTTATACGGTGTTTATATGGTGTTATATAGTATTATATATAGTGTTATAATACACTTCTCACACTTTAGGCCCTTTTTACACTATCCTTACCCTTTGTGTAATTTATATTATATAATTTGGTTTTCTTGATAGTTTGTATTCGGTAACTTTTAAAAGGATCTAAACCCACGACTTTGTGTAATTTGTTTGCTAGGCATTTTGTTAAAAAATTGTATTCGAAATAGTGTATTTTTTGGTATCTTAATTTATGCGAGTGCCGCAACCATGATGAACCAATTCTAACCGTGCAACATCGGTACCGGTATTGCTGTTGCTAGAACCATTTGATATATGTTATTATGGTTTTTGATCAATGTAAAATACGTGTCAATATCTTTCTGGACATATCAAGATTTTGATTTTTGGGAATTTCCCTTTCATTTGTTATAACAAGTGTAGATAATGTAAAGAACCGAACTGATACATATCGAATTCCCGCTGCATAGTGTGGGGTATCCCACTAGTTTAATTAATTTTTAATCAAGCTAATTTTTCTCTAAACATGTATTTATTTTATTCATCATGCTACTTTTTGCAATAACATAAATAATATATATACGTAGATGTAACATTATACTACATATACATTTGTAAATTGGGGGAATAGTGCCAGGCAGGTTCCTGACACTTTCCTATTGGACCAACTTATTTTTAATTTAATTTTATTCTCAGTTTAAAATTACGCTTTCGTCCTTTGTTTAAAATTACGGTTTTGCCCCCAGCTCAAAATAAAATTATAATCTTGCACCTAGCTCAAAATTACCCTTTTGCCCTCGGTTCAAAAACTCACTTTTAATTTTGTTCCCAGTTTAAAATTACGGTTTCGCCCAGTTTAAAATTACGCTTTCGTCCTTTGTTTAAAATTACGTTTTTACCCCAGCTAAAAATAAAATTATAATTTTGCCCCTAGCTCAAAATTACGCTTTTGCCCTCGGTTCAAAAACTCACTTTTAATTTTGTTCCCAGTTTAAAATTACGGTTTCACCCTCCGTTTAAAATTACGTTTTTTGCACCCAGTTCAAAATAAAATGTTGTTTTTTCCTCTAGCTCAAAATTACGCCTCTGCCCTCAGCTCAAAATTACGTTTTTGCACACAGTTCAAAATAAAAATATGTTTTCCCCTAGCTCAAAATTATGATTTTGCTGTCAGTTTAAAATTATGATTTCGCCTCCAGTTCAAAATATAATTTACGATTTTGCCCTTTGTACAGACATACATGTTATGAGAGAGAAATATTCGACTTATTGCCCCGCAACACGGGCGGGGCAAAAACTAGTTTCATACATAATATATATTTTCAACCTTTCAATAAGTAAAGTGGAAGGATTTTAGAACATGATTTGTGATGAATAATGAAGCTATAGACAAAAATCACCTTATACAAACATTCAATATAAAATGAGAAAAAAAAATATAACTTTTACTTTATTTAATGGCTCAAATTATTGGCACACCCAAGGTCCCTATTTGTACACTTTAGGGTTTATATACACTTCGTATAAATATATGCGGCGTATATAAGTGTTTTTTTTCTTTTTTTAGAAACATTTATACAATATTAATCGTTTTAACAAAGTTTTATAAAAAAATAAGTTTTCTATTTTAAATAAAAAAGTAAGTATTTCTTACAAACTTTCTTATACAACATTAATCATTTTTATACGATAAATATCGTATCGTATAGGTGTAGTATAGGTCACGTATTGACCTTGTATAAACCTATAAGTGTGATATCGTATCGTATAGTGTAGTATAGGTCCCGTATAGGTAGTATCATATAGTATAGGTCCCGTATAAGCCTCGTATAGAACTATAGATGTAGTATCGTAGGCATTGTAACACTTCGCATTTTGGAACTTTCCTTATTTAGAAAGTTTGGCTGTATTCCTATTTATCGGAACTTGTAATCTCCTTGTATTCGCTTTTTTCATTTCCAAACATTGTAATCCGAGACTTGGATCATAATACAACTCGATCATTTTATACATTGTTTATACATACTTGTTATACATTCGTGACATACTCGTTATACATGCAAACTCTTATATGTAAACTCATACTTGTTGTACATGCAAAATCAGTTTATACATACATTTATTCATACATTATACTTATACGTTGCACTCGTACGCTTAAAACGCTTAAAACCGGCTAAAATACGCGAAAACGGCAAACTAGAATCTTCGTGCAACTGGACAAGACCCTTCGCATGAAGGGACCATACCTCTTCGTGCGAGTGGCCCAAGCCCAGTCGCACAAAGGCCCAATCGCCCTAAGCCCAAACGTTCCAAGCACCCTTTCAGCCTATAAATACGAACCTTAACCCTCATTTCTCACCTTCCACTCACTCTCATTCTCTCTGCACTTCTACTTTCGGACAAGGCATTTTCAGAAACTTCTAAGTGAGTCTTAGCTCATTAACTTTACTTTTTTTTATTCTTCTACTTTTCTTCTATCTTTTATAACGTTTTCTTCACATCTTAACAACTTGGTTTCACAGACTTGCCTTGGCAGTCTGATGACAAGCTCAAACACATTAATGACCAAGTTGAAGATTGAAGTTTCTTTATTCAAACTTTTATAAACTTATTTTCAGTTCTGAAACTTGGCAGAATCAAGAACCCACCGAGCTCACAAGCTAGGTCTATAGTTGTGGGTCAGTGTTGAGGTTGATTCCAGCAAAGAAACGAGCCTGTTCAAACAAAACCGAACTGATTCATTTCGAAACAGAGCCATTCGCACGAATGGGAAGGGCCCACTCGCGCGACCGACCGACCAGTCAGTTCGTGCGACTGGACCAGTCCATTCGCACGAAGGGTCCGTTTCCTCCCATTCCGGAATTTTTCTAAGTGTTGAATGTTATCCCGGATCCCCATCTTCAATATGGATGAATCTGTGATTAACAGAAGTGTGAATTGTGAAAACCTTGGTTTTCAACCTAGTTACACTGCCTCGCTTGAACTTGCAAACGAACCCCAAACAGTCTCCTAGACCTAGAATGAGTTAACCCCGTCCAGCCTCCAACACTTGGTACTTACGTTCTATGTTGGGAACGACACACCTGGGTTGTCCTTGTTCGGTTGTTTGGTGTTTACTTTCTGTTATTTACTTACTGTTACATTCATGACCAACTGATTCGTTAACGTTGTTAATGAACTTGTGCTTTGGTGAAACAAATAATGAGGTTATTACCTCTATACATGACTTCTATGAACTACATGACATACTGGACTATTATTATAACTATATAGTATGATATATACCGTAACCAGATGCACGACGTAACCGATTAATGGTTAAAACGTTCAACGAAGTTCTGTTCACACAAACAGACTTTACTCGCGCGAAGGGAATTCCCACTCGCGCGAAGGATGCTTTCTATTCGCACGAACTATCCATTAGCACGTACAGAGTTGTGATGTTTAGGTTTCCGTTTATTTCAGTTCCACGTTCCTCGTTACTGATTAGTGTCTTAACGAATGCCTGGACGGAATATATTTTCTGTTTAATCATACTTTTGTACTTTTATACGTTTATACTTTATATTCCGGAATCCGAATCCTCCATTCAAACTCCAGCAACTCACACCTTCATTTACCCCTTGTAGGGTAACCTCGGTGTTCCTCTCATCAACTTCTCAAACTCGCGGGATAACAAACGAAGATTTGCAAAACCGTGAGTATACTCGAATGCCTTTTTACGCTTTACACTTTTGGGTGCAATATGTTTACCTTATCAAATTCACGCAATCACTTATACTTTATGCAATCACACAAACAATCATTCATACATGCTTATACGTTATTCTTTGATTCATGCGTGTTGGAACATACTTATGTGATATACTTGTCATTAATTTCGTACAAGTCTCCCCTAAACATGTATAACGCTATAGGAGTAACGCACCGCCCGTAATCTTGTTGTCAAGTTAAGTTTAAACAAAACGGTCCTATCGTTGCTACGATAGGATTAAGCTAGCGGTAATCTTTGGGTTGACATTTATAGTCGCATGTCAATCGTATGTTAATTGTAGATAACTATTTGCCATGTTGATTGTTAAACTCTTTTTATACTTATGCTATGTATTAAACTTGTATACTTGCCAATACATTGTGTATTAAACTATACTTTAAAACATGTTGCAGATTGATGATATTGATGATCATGGAATCTAGTAGGGATGCTTAGATACACGCTTAGACTACTAGAATTATTGTTGTAGTTGTTTACTTTAACATGTTGTATTGTTTTGAGAACTTGTTTTATTTTAATTTCAAATGTTGTACTTTGATTTCCACATGTTGTATTTGACAAATTATGAAATGAAATGAAATCGCTTTTGATTAAATATTGTCACACTTAGTGTTATGAAGTCTCGAACAATCTTGTCCTCGTATCGCCCCGATGTTTCCGCCATCGGTTGGGGTGTGACAGACATTGTTTACCGTTTTAGAAAAGTTCTATAATAAGTACTTTAAAAAACATTTTTAAGTATCGTATCGCATAGTATAAGTCTCGTATAGACCTCGTATAGGTCTATGGATGTAGTATCGTATAGTGTTGTATAAGTCTCGTATAGGCCTATAGATGTAGTATAGTATCATATCTTATCGTATCGAATAATGTAGTATAAGTATCGTATAGGTCCTCTATAGGTCTTGTATATGCCTATAGGCCTATACGGGTGTTGTATGGTATCCTATAGTATCATATCGTATTGCATCGTATCGTATAATGTATTGTATAAGTCTCGTATATGTTCCTATAAGTGTGATATTGTATTGTATCGTATAGTATAGGCCACGCATAGGTGTAGTATCGTATAGTATAGTATAGTATAGGTCCCGTACAGACTTCGTATAGAACTATAGATGTAGTATGGTATCGTATAGAGTAGTATAACTTAAGTCACGTATAGTATAGTACAGTATCGTATAGGCTTATACGGGACCTAAACTACACATATAGTCTTATACGGGACTTATACTACACCTATAGGCCTACGTGGGACCTATACTACATCCATAGATCTATACGAGACCTATAGGCTTCTACGGGACCTATACAAGACTTATACTACACCATATGATATGATACTAGCCCTATAGGCCTATACGAGACGATACTACACTATACGATACGATACAATATTATATTACACGTATAGGCCTATACGTGATTTATACAACACTATATGATACGATATTACATCCATAGGCCTACACAAGACCTATATTGTACTATACGATACACCATAAGATATGATACTAGCCCTATAGGCTTATACGAGACGATACTACACTATACGATACGATACGATAAAATATTATATTACATGTATAGGCCTTATACGAGATTTATACTACACTATATGATACGATACTACATCCATAGGGCTATACGAGACGTATATTATACTATACGCTAGAATACTTAACAATGTTTTTTATTTATCTGTTTTTAAAAATTACTTATTATAAAGGTTTGCTAAAACGATAAATAATGTATAACAATGTTTCTTAAATAAAAAAAACCCACCCTTTATATACGCTGCGTATAGACCTATACGCGGCATATATAAAGGGACAAATTCCCACTTCATATCAGATATTCTTTTGGAACTTGAAAAAGGTAGCTATATGCCGCGTATAGACCTATACGCGACGTATATAAAGCTAGGGTTTAGTGTGCAAATAGGCATTTTGGTGTGCAAATATGTACACCCTATTAATTTTATTAAAAATATATGTTTATTTTTTTCTAGTTATATTAGTTTCATCACCTTATGGCTAGATTTATAAAAATAAAATCTATAGAGAGCAATTATATATATATATCGTACTTCCATTATGTATTTCTAATAAAGATTGACGAATTTTTATTATGTATTATAAGACTAGGTTAAAACCCCGTGTATTACACGGGTTTCATCAATAAATTACTAAATAGATCAAACATAACTCAAATAGATATGTCTATAAAAAATGGTTGAAGTTGTCAAATGAGGCATACTTAGTCGACCCATACGAGCCATGAATGTAGAGAAGATTAGGAGAACGATGTATGCGTGTATGATATTGCACAACATGATTCTTAAGGACGTCGGGCATACATTCTCACCAGTCCACATAAGGGATCCTTTAGTTCAACCCGTTTTGGACAATGATGCCCTTGGTGAGATTATGGATCCACATACGCATTTCCGACTTCGCATGATCTTGTGGCACATATTTCAATTCAAGATCTATCGTATCTTGAAGATTTAGACGAGGAATAGCTTATTTTTATTTTGTATTATGTTCTATAATTTATTTTTTTAGTTGGATTTTTTTTATTTTGTAATCTATTTTATTTATCTGAATTTGATTTATGTTTATTTGGTATTTAATTGTTTAATTTATTTAATGTTAAAAAAATTTGAGGATACTTTAGGGTATGTTTCTTCGGTGTTTGTGGTTTTAAGGTGTATCTTCCCCAACTATAATAGAAAAAAAATATAATAAAATATGTTAGAAACATATGATAAAAACTATCCTATTAATTAACCTAGATCTATATAAACTAAATATGTGTGAATTTCTTTTTCTAACTAATTTAAATTAATTAATATCGACACATGCCAAGACTTGTTTTTAGATATATCTTTTTGTTTAACCAAAATAATGTAAGATCATCATTAATCTTAAAATTCGTTTTAAAAGATTATCTTCTCACTATTGATATACGTAACATTTTATTTATTTTAATATCGTTGGAGATAAAGTTAAAAATTATTATTTGTTATTAATAAAGAGGTTTTTTTTTTAAATAATGGCAAGGGGCATGAGAAAGTGACATGTGTCCCAAAAGATTTTTGTTTATTAGTATAGGAAGATTTAGTTTGGTTTTATCTTTCTAGTATGTGATCCGACCCAAAACAGACTGATTTTTTTCTAATATCTAGGAATAGACAAACGATCCTTAAAAAAATCCGCACCCCTTGGAAAAAAAAAAAAAGAAAAAAGAAAAATTGAGCCGGACACTGACTTAAACCACTAGCAACTAATGGTAGAGGTGATTTGTATCCTACAAATAAATCTATCAAATGGCAGGACAAATCACCTTCCCCAAAACATTTTATGAACTTTTGTAACCAAAATGTATTCAACTTTTGTGGTTTAATAATACATGGCGAGGGGTACGCGGTTTAAGCCACGAATAAACAACCATTCTAGTCATCCAACGGAAACTCAAAACCCCCAAATGCCAAGGTTTCAAAAAATTGTAACTATGAAATTACATACAAAGATTAGACGAAGAATACAAATCAAGAACTCACATCTTCTGAAGCCTTGTCACTTCTGCCACCATTTATGTTTGTTGTATGGTAAGCACTTCCCGGGACATTAACAAGAAGTTCACTGTCAATCATTCCGCAATCATCGCAGTCCTGAAAAGGAATATATAAATTATTACTAAACTTGCATGAAGTACATGGGTCACCAACGGGTTACGCTAATAACAAAAATAAATAGGTCAAAAGTTATCCAAAGTGTATAAAAATGCACAAAACCTACTGAACATACACACGCGTAACCAAATTTAAGTAAAGAAACTGTGAGAACCGCATAAACACTTGTGACTATTGCTTTAATTGTGTTACATAAGGTGGCTATGTAACTGCATAACCGCCTCTCTTTCTCTCTGCCACTATATCTGTCATGCACACTACAAGTGTTTATGCGTTTTTCTACTTATAACTCGTCTTGTAGTGAACACGCTGATATCTTTATGCGTGTGTGTTTCAATACCTTTTGCTTGTCTTGAACAGTCTTAAGGTTGGCTAGCAAGCGGTTCAGTTGTTTCTTAGCCTTGGCTCTTTCTGAGCGTCTTTCAGCACATTGAGTTGCTGTAACTTCAGCATGACATGCAATACAAAGAGTTCTCATGTTCTCGAGTCTACATTCACCTGCCACATGGATCGTATGGAATTCACAAGTAAAGAAAAGTTAAAATCAAGAGATGAGAAAATATATAGGTAGGGTAACGGGCCAAAATGAGTATTTTTGGTACAGGCTAAAACACCCTTTATCCATTAATAAAAAATGCATCAACAATCTGTATGTTGAATATGATTAAAATATACACTTTCAACCTGTTTGAACAGGTTCTTGTTTAGCTATTTTTTTATTTTACCCATTAGAATTAAAACATGACCTGAATAAACCATTTTGTAAGTGGGTCGAAACTGCCAGCTTTTTTAAAACTAAGTATGTTTCTGTATCCATCTATACCAATTCCAGGGAAATAATAATATAATGTGACCCTTCGAAATTGCTTTTAGTAAGAGAAAAAAAGAAGGCATTCAAAAACTAAGGGCACGTTGGTCATTTAACAATTTTCCGGCATACATTTAGATGCATACTTCGGTGGCCTTATTGATACAATGGTGCAAAAACATTATACTAAACTGAAGTTTAAAGAATACCTCCCCCACGATATACTGGCACAATGTGATCTGCATGCCATGCGTTGCCCTCTGTTGGATCATTAATGAGCTTTTCAAGTCTAAAGAAATTGAGAAAAATATATTTATAAATAATACGAATAGATCTGAACAATAAGAAAGCAAATTATAAACCAACACGACACTTAATTTAAAAACTCACAAATTTTTACGCGCTGCCAGCTTCGGGGCTTCTTTGATAACAAATTCTCTACGCTTCTCAAGTGACAAAGGTTTTATATTCTTCACAAGTTTTCGACAATCAAGATGGCAATTTGTACATACGCCATGTTCAATTTGGGCAAGCCCCTGCAGAACCCATTGTTAAAATAGAACAAAATATCATCCTACCACAAAATATTGAAAAAAGGAAAGTGTACAGGATAATTAAATTACCGACCGTGCGTAGGTATCTATTACTAGTTCTTAAGCGATATTCTTCATAACACTCCAAATCACAAAACAGATCCTCAAAGAATTCAGGCTCCCTCGCACTCTTTTTCCTGGACATGTGAGATGGCAATTTAAAATGGTTGATTCAGGTTATATTCCTCAAATGGGTAAAACTAAAAACCGGTTAAAAATGGAACAGGTCAAAAGTGAACAGCAAATTCAAGACAATAATAAGGTTTTCTTAATCATATTTCATTGAATAAGTATTGATAAAATTTATTAAGAAAAGGTAACAAAAAATGCTTGCAGACCAAACACGAGCTCTGACCCGACCTGAACCCATTTTAGCCCACCCATTTAGCCAGACTAGGCTCGAGCTCAGCTCGTCATCTTTTTTATGAAGCTCGGCTCGGTTCGAGTCTACTTATTTGAGCTCGAACTTGGCTCGCGAGTAAATACCAAAGCTCGAACTCGCTTCGATAACGCTTAAACGAGCCAAAGCTCGGCTCACCAATGTTTTTAGTTTAAATCAATGGGCCTAAGTTGAAACCGAATTGGGCTTTTTAGGATTGAGTTAATCATCATTATAATTAAAATATATAAAAAAACACTATGATTTTGTTAGGGCTCGTTTAGGCTCGCGAGCCTAAACGAGCTTTGTATTTCAGGCTCGAGCTCAGGCTCGATAATTTAACACCTGTATTTCAGGCTCGGGCTCGTTAAGGCTCGGCTCATTCGAGCTTTTAATCGAGCCAATCCCGAGTAGCTCTCGAGCCACTGGGCTTGTTTACACCCCTAAGTCTTTGTGTTAACTGCAACTCGACTTACGTGCAATTCTTTTGACACAGTTTACAAAGCGGTTGACCAGTGAGAGTATAACCCTGCAGATACTGTCTTTCTTTTTTGCCATGAAAGATAGATACATTCTTCCATACAGCATTTGGAGGGAGGGGTTGGCTTATATCATCTAGTGATGTACCACGCTTCTTACTTCCTCCTTTTAGCAATCCCTGTTTAATAAAAGACGGACCGTTAAACTATAAATCAAAAAACCATTAGCAGGTCACGTCTATGAAAGAATGCGTCGAATGACAAAGTTTAGGACATACGTCTTTATCATGGTTTTGGCTTTCATTCAGACACAACTCAACAGCCAAAGGAAGTTGAAGAGGTTTGTTGTATAATTTACTTTGCTCGATGGGCCTGAGACTGTTCCATTCTTCGGCAAAACTTAGAAGAGCGGGTATGTATATAGAATCGTCCTTGATACATTTTTTGTCATCAACTGATGGTTTTTTCGTCTCGAGTTCATCGGTTCGGAAATTTTTAAACAGGGGGGTAGGCCTTGTTTCCACCCCATGTATACATGAATACAAATGGATTCTTCCAGTGTATTTGCTTACCTGAAAATATAATAAAATTTGACTAAACAATCAAACGCGATAAACATTATGTGCATATCAACGGGTACCTCAAATCTGAGAGAATTTGCCGGGACCCAATCTGGGTCAGCAGCTTCAGTTTCAGCCTGATCAATAGGTTCCCGATCACATGGTATTTCTATAGCATTCAACTTGTCAGCATCAACATCAAGCAAAGTGTGTGAAATTACTATATTATCCTTCTTAGTTTCATGATTATATACTTCTGGGATCACGTTGGAAGCCACATTTCCTTCATTATTTACATCCCGAACGATATTAGCCTGTAGATCAGCAAAAACTTTGATGCATTTAAATCAAACTAATAACATAAAAGCACCAAAAGGAAGTTGTAATTAAAAACAAGTTTGAAGTGAGTACGGTTTTCTTGTAGCAGTACTTGAGAAACGGACCAAACGCTTCACCGTCACTTTTTGAAGTTGCGGTTTCACTAAATACCTCAGGTTGCATCTCTTCACCAGATGCATACTGAGAGCATATCACGGGCTCGTTGGCAGAAAATTCACTATCACTTTCCCCCTCGAAGATTAAGTTTGCTTCGTTGTCTTTTTCTTCAACGGTTTTAAGTAAGGAAACATCTTCAACCTGCAAAAATACAAGACGTCTGAAAACAATTCTAAAAAAAGTAAATTCTAAAAAAACTGATGAAGAAATACCATGATCTCCATCAATGAGTCGTACTTCCCATCTACAGTTGATGAAGTGCGATGCAAACTTGTATTCAATCTTTTCCAGTGGTATTCATCTGACGTGTCCTAGAAGGAAATCCTCGATAATTGTGTTAGTTAAAGAAAAGAAATCATACATGGACCTGAATGTTGTAATAGATGAGTATGCATACCTTGGCACAAAATATATAAACGTTTACTGCATTAGTTTGACCACGTCTATGAGCTCGACTTTCGGCCTACAAGGTGCACACAAGTGCATCAGGCAACCACAACATTTTGAAATATTATAACAATAAAAACACTCAAGCTAGGTACTTTTATGTGAAAAAATGCATGTAAACTACAACATTTCAACTTAATGCATCAAAGTACAAGAAAGCAGCATGCTTTATTTTCTTCTTTTGGTTATTAAAGAATGTGCATATGACTTACGAGACTTTAAGATGATAATCTTAAAAAAGGTATTAATAACATAAAACTCAAGAAGACCAAACCTGTTGAAAGTCAGATATTTTCTCGGGCAATTCTAAAAACACTACATTTTGTGCAGCTGACAAGTCAAGTCCGCTACTCCCAGCAAGTATCCCGACCAATGCAATTTTAACCTAACAGGATACAGAAATTATGTAAGGATAACATTAACCCATCAATAACACTACATTTTGTGCATTGGGCTTTTTAAAACCAAGTAGTGAAGAGTAGTTTATATCAAGTATAAACTTGATAGGAGCTGCGATAGACAGCCAGATGCTGAATTTTACTAAAATGATATTTAAGCGAATGTACCAAAAAGGCACTTTACATGCCTCTTTTGAATGTTGGAAAGAACTGATAGCTTGTTGTCTATCTCTGGCAGATGCATCACGTCCATCTATACGTACAAACTTAATCCCCTTCTCACATAGGAATTCCTGTTGAATTTATAGACATCATGATAAGTACAATATGAACCGCCAACGTACTTTCAGATGTATTAAAAAAATCCCATTAAGATATTACTACAAAAGTATGAAGAAAAGGTAAAAGCAGACGACTAGAATCAAGTTTGATTCGTTTAGTTTTTAACTAACATAAAACGGTATACCAAAAAAAGGAATACTTCATCACCTGTAATCTATCAGTAACCTTATGATAATGAACAAAAATTATCATTTTATGAGAGCTTTGACTCGAGTCAAACTTTTCATCATCATCAGACTCAGCGATGATTGGATGCATAAGTAACCACTCTTTGAATCCTGCTAGTTTGGCGATACCGATAACTTGATTGGATGGTCTTGAAGAGTTGCAACAATCATCATCATCTAAAAGCAAGAAAAATAACAAGTTCTTACATCAGAACAAAACTCTTTTTACATACAAAAACAAATGAAATGCTGAAATCTTACTTTCTCCATCACATTTATTAGGATCATCTGAAAGAGCATCTTCAACCTCATTTTCCGTTGAAGCATCATCATTTGCCATACTGCAAACTTCTTTTGCAAAATCAATATCTGATTTCTTGAGAACCAAGTTAATGATCTGTCGTCGTATGGGTGGTAGTTGCATCAAGACATGATCCTTCAGTCGTCTTATCTATATGACAGAAATTCAAGATAATAACTGAAAAAAAAACAATAAAACAAACAATACATAACAAAGGAATCCACAACCACAAGTATGAAAAACTGACCATAACAGTCTGCTTCAGTAACACATTCAGTTCCTCCAATCGAATGCCCTTTGAAAAATCCTACAAGGATGAAAGAGTCTGAAATATACTGAACTATGAAAGTTACAAACACCAATAATATAGGTTAGAATTTAGGGGTGTGCAAATGGCAGTTCGGTTCGGTTTTTACCTTTAACCATATTCGTAACCGCTAGCTTCAGTTATTAAATTTCCTTAACCATAACCAAATTTCGGTTCGGTTAATTATTTGATCTAAGTTTGAACTAAAATTTAAACTAAGGGGCTGTTTGACAACATGTGAATGGTTAAGTGCTGAACCAGTAAGAGGTCTGAACCATTAAGAGTATGTATAATGCTTAACCGTTCATAGGCAAATGTGTGACCAATTCAGATTAGAGGTCTTAACCATTCAGACTCTGTATAATACTTAACCATTCAGAGGCAAATGTCTGAACCATTCAGACATCTGCTCGTGAAACAAACAGTCTGAACCATTAAGTGCTGAACCAGTAAGAGGTATGAACCATTAAGAGCCTCATTAAGAGGTAAACAAACAGCCCCTAAATAAACATATTAAACAATTATTGTCTCAGATACAATCGTTTTTATAAATTAAAAAAGACAAAAACATACACATGCATAAAATGAGTCAAATATTATACAATAATTATTTTTTTAACATTTTAAAACTGACTATATAACATAAAAAAATTCCGTATATGTTTTTTTACGTATATAGAGTTTGGTTCCTTGAACATGTATATTTTAAAAATAGATATATTTTGAAAGCATGTCTTAATTCATTGTGGTTCGGTTAACGTTCGGTTAACGATCGGTTATGGTTATGGGACACCTTTAATCATGTCCATAACCGACTTATCGTTTAATCAAATAGCATTACCCATAACCGTCGATTAATATTGGTTGTTGGTTAAGTCGGTTCGGTTATCAGTTAATTTCTAACGGTTAAGGTTTGCTCACCCCTAGGAGAGATGGATTTTGCCCAGAACAGCATGATACGTGTCTATAATCTATATCATATACATATTTAGATACAAACACTGTATGTGTGTGTGAGAGAGCACATAGTTAGGACAAACAGAAGCTACCTGATAGACAATCCCTTGGTATGTCCGGACAGTACTCATTGAACAGTAGGTTTTTGCGAAGGCAAGCTTGTCCTTTCCAAGCAGACCAGGCCTAGCCAAAAGCAGCATTTATCAAGATAATCGCGATTATTAACAAAAACAAACAAAATAGAAAAGGGTTAACAAAACTTACCACAATATGTTTATCTGGTGAAAAATGTCATATGGCCTATTAGCACCTAGGAGAAATACGAGACCAAAGAAATTAGGACACATGCGTAAAACTGTAAAAGTACTACGAAGCAGTAGATTCCAAAACTGTCAGATGACTGATAAGCATGAAACTATATCATCCAGAAAAATGTAACATTTGCTTTGCCACAACCTTGACAACGATGGAGTCCCTGAGAGTAAAACTATACGATCGATCTTTGATGCAACATCAAGTACAGCTTGTGTCTGTAAAAATAAGAGGAAAGAGAATAAGAAGTAAGTAGGACCCACAAGAAGTACTACTGTGTGCTACGATGATACAGGATATGGTTATTATTCTTTCAATCACATTGATATCTGCTCCGGATATTTCACATTGGATATATCTGTTTGGATTTCGACATTTCGTTTGTCCCTTGTCCATAGTGATAAAGAATTAAATTATTATATCATCAGAAACATCATCAGGATAAAATAGGTACATAACATTTGAAAATGTGATGGTATGAATAAGAGTTTCGATATCAGATATGCTTAGTGGATACAAATACGAAAGGTTGTATTTGGTTCACTTAGCATCCACTCACATCTATCTCAAACAATGTGCATAAGTTAATCGATAGGGTATGGTGTCATAAAATAGCAACGTGCTTATCTTGTTGTTCCACATATTGATCATTGTACTTGGATATAACATTTTAGTCAATACATGTCAGAATACGTTTGTCATTTTTTGATAAATTGTACAATGAGCAATGTGTTACATCGGAGAAAGTATGTTGCTTTTATATGACATTAAAAGCACATGCTGGGCAAAAAGATGATCTACCACTCAAGTGATGTCAGAATAAAGCGTTGTTGATGCACTTCCACATGCAATCAAATGGCTCAATAATGATTAGTAATCCGTGACAATAAAAAAACCAAAAAGGTGCAAGAACATAGTTCTTTCTATTCAATAATCAACAAAACTAAAATAAACAATAAACCTTAGCTCCCTACTTATAGAGTAAAATCATAATGTAACTAGGAAACAAATACGATAAAATAGGAAATTGAAATCTAAATAAATAATAAAAATAAATATTAATATAATCTGCATCATGTTCTTGACAAGTTGATCTAGTGGTTAGTCACATGGTTTCTCTCCTTGAGGTCCCAAGTTCAACTCTCACTAGCATCACTTTGAAGGACATTGGTGGTGGCAATGAAGTTTATAGGCCTCTCTTGAGGTCGCCAGTTCGAAACCGAGCCGAACCGGGTTTTACCGCAGTGGGCCTTCGGGCGGGCGGGTTTTCCCCGGAACTGGTGGCTTGGTGGCTCGGGTATGCATCCAACTCTGGCCGTTATGGAGGAGGGGATGCACTTGCTCGACTGAGGGCATCCCAGGATCCGTTGATTTAGTTGGCCGTTCAAAAAAAGTATATATATAATCTGCATAAGGGAACATCAATCCGATTCATATGTATTATTGTTACGATCAGCCTAAATAGCTCACCTTTATGAGTCGTCTTGCTCGACTCTAGACTTGTACCACCTGGGTCGAATGGGGCATTCAACCGTCTCCTATTTACTATCAGCTTGACTTGCTCAATTATCTCAACCTGAACTAGAAACTCGTATAGTTGTAAACCATAGAACTTGTTGCATTCTTTCAGAACATGGCCAATGAGTTTAACAACCTTTTTTCCACTATTTTCAACCTCGATGTTTGGTCCTTGACTAATATCACTTCCATTTAGAATTTCCAATAATTTTGCTTAACACAAAAACTCATCATAATTATGGTAACTCTCAACAACAATAGTTTCCTTGTATTGGTGTTTCAAAAATTTCAAGTCTCCATAATATTTGGTATATTCCGAAGACTTTGCATGAGATCCCTCTGCAGATTAATCACCATAGGAATGATTCAAAGCATTCACAATATTATTATTATTTTTATTTGGTGGACATATATCCTCACCTGCCACATATAAATTTGCATGTATGGATCCCACACAACCCATTTTCTTTATAGAAACCAAATTATCATTCATAGAAACCGAACCTTTTCCCCAAAATTTGTATCTTTTTCCAATTCAAATTTCCACCTTATTAAGAGATAACTTTTTTGAACTAGTAATATTTAAATTAACCAAGCTAACCTTTGAAATCTGTGGGTCAATCAAAGAAATCACATGACCACCGCCATCGATCTTATCAACACCATCCTTAGCCGTCACCTCGCCAAGGGGAGTCACTGCAACACCACCGTATTCTACCCATTGCAACACCTTCAACATTATGACTTTTGGAACCCGACTCATCACCCGATTCTTAGCCGATAATTATGTTTATATTTATGGTGTCCATAGTTATTTATAGTATTGATGTATTTGTATTATTATGGGATTGTAATTCCTAATTAGAGATAGGGTTAATCTTTGTATCTCTCCTTATTTAAAGGGTTTCTCATCATAATAGACAGACATACAGAATTACAAACCATGAACACTTTCACCGATAAGTTCCGATCAAGACCAGTAACCCAAGAATACCATTCCTCGTCCTCGTATTCATCATACATGGGAAGTGACGGATAGATAACGCTACAATTTCCAGGATACCCCTCCTTCCCACAGATATCATCCCGGATGAAAGCTTCTGAGTCGGTTTCCTGAAACTTGTAACCATCGCAGTCTTCGGGATGCTCCTCTTTCCCAACGATCTCATCACAGATGACATCCTTTGAGACAGTTTCCTAGATCTTGCGAATCGAACACGATTTTAGCGTTGCTTCGGTCGGCGATTCGACAAGTAAAAACGTAGTTCGCTTCACGTTGAGCCATTTGAAAACCAAAGCTCTGATACCAACTGATGCAGTTTCGCATGCAATCAAATGGCTCAATAACGATTAGTAATCAACGACTATAAAAAGAACCAAAATGGTTCAAGAACATAGTTCTTTCTATTCAATAATCAACAAAACTAAAATAAACAATAAACCCTAGCTCCCTACTTATAGGGTAAAATCATAATGTAACTAGGAAACAAATACGATAAAATAGGAAATTGAAATTTAAATAAATAATAAAAATAAATATTAATATAATCTGCACAGTAACAGTTGTGTAGGCCTGTAAACGAACCGAACGAACACGAACGGAGGCATGTTCGTGTTCGTTCATTTAACTTTAACCGAACGCGAACATCAAATCGAACAATTTTTTTTTGTTCATGTTTGTTTATTAAAAAAATGGGCATGTTCGTGTTCGTTTATGTTCGTTCGTTTAAAACCTAAACGAACAGTTCACGAACGTAAATGAACATAAACAAACAAACCTCTACGAACATAATTTAACAAACATAAAAGAGCACAGATGAACATAACTGAACAACACAAATGAACATAGAATAGTTTTTCAATACATATATAAGTGATTAATTACGATAAGTTCCATTGAAAATCCCATTTTTTATTACTAGAAAGCTCATTTACTAATTAATTATATTTATATAAGTAGTTAGAAAGGCCCTATACCCCTATTATGTTTATATTTATATAAATATAACTACTTATGTATTTATTAAAATTTAAATGAACATAAACGAACGTTTATGAACATAAATGAACAAAGTGTGTGTTCATGTTCGTCCGTTTAATTAAATGAATAAATTTTTTTGTTCATTTATTAAATAAACGAACTTCCCACCGCACAAGTTCGCGAACAGTTCATGAACGTTCGGTCCGTTTACAGGCCTAGCGTTATGTTAATAACCTATTTAATGTGCATATAGTGATATCACTATCTTTTTCTAATTCTTAACCAAATAATGCACAAGCTTAGACAATGCTTCATATTTTAGATGGTATATTCCAGCAATAGAAAGCAAAAAGCTATGTTTTATTTATAAAAGAAATAGTGTTTAATCTTAAAGGATCATATAGAGGTGCAACTCAGGCACCATATGAGGACTCAACAAGTTTACTTGCATGAAACATGTAAGAAAGCAAGGTTACATTAATGCCAATATAAGATGCACTATACCTCTCCTGCTTCAGATGATTTTCGCTTCGTACAACGCACATGATGTGATTCATCAACAATCAATAGAGCCCATTTTTGCTTTAGTATGCTCTTCTTCAAATGGTTCAGCATTGTATAAGATATAACGACAACTTTTGGAGACCTTGCTAGGTTTGCAGGATTGTTTACATGACCAAAAACTGAAAGACAATGTAATTAAAGAAGCAAAGCATCAGCTATCATAAACTGCTCAAAACGTATACCTCTTATCGTTACTAATTGCGGTATATGCTAATAAAGTGATACTACTATTTGGCACATGCAGTATGCAGATAACAACATAATTATAAAACTCTTGAAATTTCCATCAGGTAAACATACATATGTCGAAGAGATAGTATGATAGATACTAGAAAAGAAAGGGTTGTTTAATTGAAATAATAACAGTTGGCCCGCCCGATTCAAGAGGGCTAATTTCCGATACAAAACACTAATAATCAAAGCAAACAAGACATCCAAATCAGAACAGGAAATGTAATACTTAAATATAAAATAGAAGAGTTACTATTCCTAAATTTCAGCCCCTTCAATAAGCATTTTGACTTTCCTCTTGACTTTGACTGTCCTAACCTTTAGCCTCCCACTAATTCTGCCCTAAACTTTTGCTTCTGATTGACTGGATCAATGAAACTGAACTGAGATCTGTTGGACCCAGATGGGTCGACCCACTGATACAGTGGAGTCTTATCATAGTATCACCCTAGAGAACACACATGTATATAGTATATACATTAAAACATAAAAATGAAACAACAATTTCTTATTCGGACCATCAGCTACTAGTAGCCTACTACGGTACAATTCCATAAAATGTGAACTTCATTGATCTCCACTCCTTTCCAGTTGGAGCAACACTATGTAAGGAGGAGCTAGTATGCTTTGAGCCATATGCACCTCTCATGATGCTTTTTCTCAAGATTGAACATCACATTAATTTTTTTATTAAAAGAGTAAAATGCCCTTTTCGTCCCTGAGGTTTGGCTACTTTTGCAACTTTCGTCCAAAGGTTTGTTTTTCCGCATCCAAAAGGTTTGGACGAAAGTTGCAAAAGTAGCCAAACCTCAGGGATGAAAATAGCATTTTACTCGTATTAAAAAGAATCAGCTCATCATCAATGGTGAAAAAATCTCATCATCTTTATGCTAGATTTAATCATCACAGTATCAATCAAAAAAGAATACCTAGATGAATATCAGATGGCAAACAAGATGGAAGCCAATGCTCCAATTCTTCTGCCCACGTATATCTCAAAATAGCCGGGCAAACAACTAGAATTGGACCTTCATTCATGAAACAGCTTGCAATTGCAATGGCCTGAAAACCAAACAAACAACTAAAAGTCTATACACCATGACAGGAGTCACTGGACATGCTAATCAGATTTTTAATTATATAAAAATGACCATTTGTTTAAAGACTATTTATTAAATAACATTCACCTGAAGTGTTTTCCCTAGGCCCATTTCATCAGCAATGAGACACCGACCGCCCCTACGCAATCCGAACTTTACACCTTCAATTTGGAAAGGGAGCAGTACCTCCAACAGAGACTTTGGAAGTTGTCCCATTAACTCATCTACTTTCGCATCAGATAAATGTTCTGGCCTGCAGGGTTCCCATCTCCCCTCAACATAAGAACGTGACAGTATGCTTATAGCTCTACGTGTTACATAGGGGATATCTTCGTAATCAACGCGCTCAATCTTTAAAGCCTTAACAACAGCATCATAATCTTTGAGATTGTAAACACAAGCCTCTCCACCAACATGATTCTGTGTAAAATGTGATGGAACCACCTAATAACACCGACAAAATTGGTGAATATTAGACTAGTTGTATAAATTAACATATCTAAAAGGTATTCAAGTGTAATATTATACTCTATATACAGAGCACCTATGTAACCCTAACACACAATCAATATACAATACTCTTCGTGGTTTATCTATTACGTATACCAAACAAAACTAGTTGCTCCTCTACAAGAGCTTCACCTTTCAAACAGCATACTATGATCACAATTAGGGCCAGATCAATAAAATAACTGGCTGTGCCATCATAAAATTAGCCAATGTGGCACACGATCAATATACAATAATCTTTGTGGTTCATCGATTAGGTATACCAAACAAAACTAATTATTCCACTAGAAATACTATAATCACATTAGGCAAGATTGATAAACTCAGGTTATGCCATCATGAAATTAACCAATGCAACACACGATCAATATACAATACTCTTTGTGGTTTATCCTATGCAGTTAATGCAGTAAAATATCGGATTTCGGTCAAGGAACGATATTTGAGATATAGTTTATCTTGGTGAGATATCGGTAATTTTAATATAATGCAGAATTCACATATATAGCAATTTAACACTAACAATTCAGTGATATATCGGTCAATATCGCCGATAATATCGGTACGGATGTTCTGACTGATATTTGACACCGATATTTTACTAGGGGACCGATATATCACCGATATTAACTGCAAAGGGTTTATCGATCAGGTATACCAAACAAAACTAATTATTCCACTACAAGAGTTTCACCTTTCATATTTCAAGCAGCATACTATTATCACACAAGATCAATAAAATCACAGGTTATGCCATCATAAAAGTAACCAATGCGACACACGATCAATATACAATACCCTTCATGGTTTAAGTATATCACGTGTACCAAACAACACTAATTGCTCCACTACAAGAGATCCGCCTTTCAAACAGCATACCTATGATGAATAATCACAGGTTATGCAATGCGACACAGGATCAATTTACAATATCTGTTACATATACCAAACAAAACTAATGTTCCACTAGAAGGGTTTCACATTTCAAGTTTCAAGCAGCATACTGTAATCACAGTTAGGGCAAGATCACTAAAACTAACAATCTATAAACAATTAAACTACTAGTAATCAAATTATAACCATCAATCAACATATCCAGTTAAGAACAACATACATTAGGGAGACACACGCTTAATTTTTCGAAGCAAGCGGCTTCGCCGGGGAACTTGTAACCGTCAACGGGAAAAGGCTTGACGGAGAAGGAATCCGGTGAGGAAATCTCGAGTCGGATCATGAATTTTTCCGGCGAGGGTTTCTGACACTTGGATAGTTTCCAGGATTCGTCGGCAACGTCGTATTCCGGTGCCTTGCGCTTTGAATCGATGGCGAGAGGACGTGGTTCCATTCGCGCCGGCGAGTTACCGTTTCTGGTTAGGGTTTTGAACCAGTGAGTGTTTTCCAAAGGTCCGTTAGAAAGGATTCGTTTTCAAATTTGAAGAGATATTATGAATTTTGATTACGGATGTAAAAGGGTGGTATTATTGGCACACCTGGGAAATTAAATCGACACTTTCAATATACGATACTTTGACAGTTAAATCGACACTTTCAGTATGCATCTATTAAGGTTGGTTCAAACTCTAGGTCAGTCAAAGGCTGACAATGTCCCCTTATAAAAAAGTAATACACGTCGTATAGGCCTATACGATGCGTATTTAATGTGTCGATTTAATTTTTTTAATTTTGCAAGGTAGCTTTCGGTCACGTGGTAGCTTTCTGCCACGCGAACGAAGAAGCAACACTTTGGACATTTGTTGGTCTTCAAACATCTAGGAAACATTATTTGAGAATACCTCTGGATTTATCGAAGCTGTAGAATGAGATCCTCCACTGTTGGGTTATCATCTTTCAACCTCATTTTCCCTAAATTTATCGATTATGTTTTTCAACGGGGATGTAATGCAATGATTTTTCTCAATTGAATAGATAGACACTTGCTTCATAAGACTCACTTGAATTGTCTCGGATGTAATAATAGTACATTTAGCATATGTGCCT
Source organism: Helianthus tuberosus (assembly GCA_030545235.1). NCBI lineage: Eukaryota > Viridiplantae > Streptophyta > Magnoliopsida > Asterales > Asteraceae > Helianthus > Helianthus tuberosus. The sequence goes on from CM060393.1 coordinate 156,096,130, forward strand.
GCTTGAATTGCAAGAAGCAAAGGATAACGAAGATGAACATTGTATCACGAAAGTACTGAACAACCGAGATAACAGCTCCGGTTTCATCAGCTGCATTTGGAACAAGAAGTCCAACAATTCGTTCATTATCTGTTGTCGTCTCAACAATATGAATGCACGCAACAAATTTGACAACTGTGACAACTTATTAAAAGTTGCTCAGGCTCACGACAACCGCACTGGTAACAAACTGGTATTGCCGGTCGCTGTTCTGGAAATTGAAGGAAAAGCACTCAAATACCGCCTTGGTGGTTGTTACCATATCCATTATCCCCTTGAGTCACAGGTCCGACAATAGGGCCCACGGATCTGTGACTCTATAGGACTCACTTGAACCGCCTCGGATGTAACAACAGTACAGTTCGTAGATGTAAATTGTTGGGGTGTAACAGTACGATTTCAACAAATCTTTTCAATAATCAGTAAGCAAATACACAATGGTTCTCCAATTCCAGATCAGTAATGTAGGGAGAAGCGTTGAGATAACAGACATCCATCAAGCTCAAAAAGAAAACTTGTGTTTCCCATAGCCACCATTCCCATAGTCACAAACGATTGCGGTTTGTATTTCCCATAGCCACCGTTCCCATAGTCAAAAACGGTTGCGGTTTGCAATTCCCGGTTGTACCGCGAGTGGGCATAAGATCCGTGGGCCCTATTGTCGGATCCGTGACTCCATGGAAGATGTGATTAAGGTAAGCATACCGTAAAGTTGCATCTTTTAGAGAGAGACCTTTAAGTACGGATCCTACAGCTGCATTTGGAACAAGAAGTCCAACAATTCGTTCATTATCTGTTGTTGTCTTAACAATATGAATGCACGCAACAAATTTGAAAACTGTGACAGCTTATTAAAAGTAGAAATCACCTCCAATCCTTTCCTGGTTAAATCACACAATATAAAATTTAAACTTATCGTTATCTAACTACCGAGTCACACCAATTCGTTGAAACCACACATTTGTGTGTTGTAGTTTGGAAAGATGACCAAATAGAGATCTGAATAACAAACTGTGGTGAACTTGCTTGCGTTATCCTTCTTGATGCAGATCCGATGATCTTCAAGAGAGAGAGGTTTAGAGTGATTTTTAGAATACGCTAAAATATGGGAAAATACGCTAAAATATGTCAAAATACACTAAAATATGCGAAAATACGCTAAACTACTCTAATGTACGCTAAAATATGTCAACATACGCTAAAATACTCTAAAATACGGAAAAAAATTCTAAAATACGCAAAAATACACTAAAATAAGAAAAAATATGCTAAAATACATGAAAATATGCTAAAATACGCCGCAATATGTTAAAATATGTCATATTACGATAAAATACGCTAAAATACGTTAAAACACCCTGAAATACGTACAAATAACCTAAAAATAGGGTAAAATTAAGCTAAAATACGTCAGAATACGCTCTAATACATCAAAATACTATAAAATACGCAACAATATGTTAGAATACGTCAAAATAGGCAAAAATACGTCAAAATACGCAACTAATGATATTTCCACATGCGTATACATATAACACGGCACTATACAATACAAGTGGATTTCAAACAAAATTGTACATAATCATAGAATACGATAATCTCGCGCAACCGAACGTCACCGAAACGACGCATGTTGAAGGTATACGTCATAAAATGACAAAATATGTGAAAGTTCGTCAAAAAATGACACGTATACACGTCGAACCGAGGAAAACACGATAAAACTAATTTTCAAATTATGCCATATACGATCGTATAAGCCTATGTTGTATCGTATATCGGCTTAATACGCATCGTATAGGCCTATACGATGCGTATTAAACTTTGAATTTTCTCATAAATACCCCTGAATTTATCAAAAAACAGGGGTATTTCAGTAATTTCATCGATTAATACGAATCGTATAGGCCTATACGATTCGTATTAAACTATGAATTTCTCAAAAATACCCCTGAATTTATCGATTCTATTTTTCAACGGGGATGTAATGCAATGATTCCTCTCACTTGAATCGTCTCGGAAGTACTGAACAACCGAGATAACAGCTCTGGTTTCATCAGCTGCATTTGGAACAAGAAGTCCAACAATTCGTTGAAACCACATATTCATGTGTTGTAGTTTGGAAAGATGACAGAATAGAGATCTGAATAAGTTTTTGGAACTAGAGAACCGTTGTTACCAATAAATGTTTCCTAGATGTTTGAAAACCAACAAATGTCCAAAGTAATGCAATGATTCCTCTCACTTGAGTCGCCTCGGAAGTACTGAACAACCGAGATAACAGCTCTGGTTTCATCAACTGCAATTGGAACAGGAAGTCCAACAATTCGTTGAAACCACATATTCGTGTGTTGCAGTTTGGAAAGATGACCAAATAGAGATCTGAATAACTTTCTGGAATTGGAGAACCATTGTTACCAACAAATGTTTCCTAGATGTTCGAAGACCAACAAATATCTAAAGTAATGCAATGACTCCTCTCACTTGAATCGTCTCGGAAGTACTGAATAACCGAGATAATAGCTCCGGTTTCATCAGCTGCATTTGGAATAAGAAGTCCAATAATTCGTTCATTATCTGTTGTCGTCTCAATAATATGAATGCAAACAACCATAACTATTGTCGATCAACGCACATTATGCATTTCAAATCAAGGGTACCATCATTACAACCACTTGTTTTCAACGGGAATGTAATGCAATGATTCCTTGTTACACCCTGACCACGTAAAACAACAAACCGCGACGGAAACGTCGGGGAGTGGAGCGACAGAATTATTGTTTCACAACCATGGATTCAAAAAGTTTCGTTTTATTGAATTATTAAATATTTACATTGTCTTAAAGTTAAAACAAACATGTTCACATATCGACTATCATCGTTATTAAGTCACTAAGGCCTCGTCCGCTCCTAAGTGAGCATGCATCCTAGTCACATTCAACATCATTCGACACCATTCGACACCACCTGAAACATATGTGAAAATAAAGTCAGCAAAGAAATGTCGGCGATCACATAGGTTTTGTGAGAGTGTCAGATTCATGGCTCGTTTACATGTTGCAATACCTCGTTTGACTACAAGAGTCGTTAATTGAAAACCTTGTTTTGAAAAGAGTTTGGTATTGCAATATGAATAACCAGCTCAAAATAAGTTGGTTATAGTTTATAAAATCTCGTTGCCATGAATCTTAACCCAAAACATTTGTTTAAGTAAACCAAATTGTAAATCGTTCTCATAATAAAACTCGTATGGTTTATATCGTATAGTAAACATCGTTGCATGACATTGTTTAAAATCGTTCGTCCAGGTGAACTAAATAACGCCACGGGGTATAATACGATAAAAGCACTTATATATATAAGAAGTACCAGCGGTGTATCTACCATGCTTTTATCACATTATACCCGTCCCGTTATCTAATCACATACCAAAAACCAATCATTCGTTCAATTCGTTTAACTTCAAATCGTTCCAATCGTTCAAATCGTTTCAATTGTTCAAAATCGTTTAATCGTTCATGTTTTAATTGTGAAAACTAACTTTTGGTCGTCTCCTGAATACATTCAAACCTTCGTAACTCGTCCATCGTTCAACTCGTATTACCAAACCACCAAAGGGTAAGTTCACAATCATCAGGTTCAGTCGTTACCCACATTACCCCTATACATAACCATGGCGGTAGTCTGATAACGGGATTTGTCAGATCCTATGGTACCATAACATACTACTGGTCGGCTTGATCATTGTTAATGAATGGTATTCGTTATGTAAATATGTCCAAAACAAGTTCGTTCACATTATCGAAATCGTTGTGTTTAATATAAACCATAGTATTCGTTTTTGAAACCATCGAAAATCGTTTAACACATATGAATCACACCAAAACAATCGAAAACAGTAAAATAGGGGAACTATGTACTCACATTGAAATGCAAAGTATCCTTGATTAAAAGAACTTATCAAAACTCGGGCAATCCAAGGAAATCAAGTGGTCCCTAGTAATTGGATCGCTAAGTTAATAAATCGACACCTAAATCGGAGGATCGGGTAGAATGAGGTCTCGCAAACCAAATGAGAATTGGAACTTATGTGATATGGTTTAACAAAGCCTACATTCTAAATCGAAATCTATCCTAAGTGCTTACGACCCATTACCACCCATTAAGGTAGCTTACACTACTTTAACGCGTCGTTCGCGCAAATGCGCGTTCGAGACGCCTAACTAGTCCTATGACAAGTATTATATGCCCTAACATGTTTAAATATGTTGCACAATCAGTTTAAGTGACAAAAATTTAGTTACATATGCTTAAAATCCAATTATGCATGAAAAGGGCATTTTGGTCATTTTCCTAAGGCATATAAACTACCTATCATACAACTAATTAAACTAAGTGACCATATGGTATAACCTCGGAAGGTTATTCCCTATACAACTATGGTCACAAAATATGTTTGGTCGAAACCTAACAATCGACCAAACGGGTCGGGTTCGAAAGTCTAAGCGGTGGTTTAGACCGCTTGACTTACGACCCTAAACAAGCACTAGACTAAAAGTGACGAGTTAAACATGTTAAAACATGTTTAACTAAGTTAGAAAACAGGTTTGATATCAAAACAAAGTGTTTTGATACCCGAAAATAGCTTCGTCGCAAAATGCGCGTAAACGACATTTTTACCAAAACTTTGACTCGTCACTTCGACTAATCAACGTGGTAATCAGTAGGTATAGTCACAAGGGACTATAACCATCGTGATTACGCTCACGTTGCAAAGTTCAAACGAACTTTGTGTTAACCAATTCATGGTCAAAGCAGAAAGTCAAACACTGTTTGACTTTCACGCTTGAGAAGCATAAACAAGCATGAAAGAAGCTTACAAAGGGTCCAAGCTAGGAAGAATTGATCTAAAATACTCAGGTATGAAGCCTTAGCTTCAACTTAGAGCAGATTAAATCAATTTGAGCAAGGAATGAAGGTTGAACTTGGTGGGTATTTATAGGAAGTCTTGAGTTCTTAGGATAATTACAACTGTTTTTGCAAGAATCAAAGCTTGATCTAAGCCATACACTTGTGGCACATTGTTTCTAATACAATGGGAACTCAAAAACAAGCAAATGGTATCCCAAAACCATGTTAAAATTGCATGAAAACAGCTACTGAAGCCAGATTCAATGTTTCTGGTCTGATGGTCTGTCGCGCCCCGCGTAAGATTAAGCTCATCTTACGCGGCCGGTGAGGTATAATTTGACAGATTGTCAATTTTAGTCCCTGCAAGCTTGAAACTTGGTTTCTGATGCATTTCAGCCCCGTTAACCCCATTTCAAGGCTCTACAATGAAGTTAAAGAATAGGGAAGATCAAATATGCTTGAAAACATCTCGGATGTTGGTTCGTTTGGTCGTACGGTTGCGTTATTCGGTTAATTACGATGAAAACTCGAACGGACGCGAAAAAAATCCAAATTACGATTCGTCGCGTAATTTTTCATTCCAATCACTAAAATAAAATATTTTAATGATTACAAAAATTTTTGGATGTCCGGATATGTTCAAAATGTAAGATATGCGCGTAAATGCAAACTATGCACTTTTTGACGCTTTTAGTCCCTATTGATCAAATAAGCACTTCTTCGCATACCGAACCCCTCAAAGCCTATTTCTACGCTATGTAAAGGATATTTAAAGTATGTTTAGCTTATGATCATGTTCCAGAATGTTCGTTACTATATGAATCGACATACTTTCGCAGTTTGTCACAAATAGTCCCTGCGATCGAATAAACTTGTTTTCGACACACTAAACCCTCCAAAACTTATTTCTAAGTTATGTAAAGGTTATTTAAGGTATGTTAAGCCTATGTCACTGTCCCGAGGTGTTTTTCGCGTTAAACTGATTACGTTTACGCATCAGTTTGCATATAACTTTCCAGAAAGCGATTTAAAGCTCGAAATCGAACTAGAATCGAATCGCAAAATCGTCAAACACAAATACACAAATATTAACAGCAAAACACATCGTTTTATTGATAACTGATAATGTTTTACATCGTTCATCATTTACAGAGCACAAGTGTCACAGTCTCCCCTACTTTAGGAAATTTCGTCTCGAAATTTTAACTAGAGGAAACTTGTGAAAACAAATGTGGATATTTCGCCTTCATTTGGTCTTCACGTTCCCAAGTAAAATCTGGGCCATGTTTGGACTCCCAGTGAACTTTGACTAATCGTATTCGCTTGTTCTTCAATTGTTTGATTTCACGGTCCACTATCTCCACATGTTTCTCGACAAAGTGCATCGTATCATCAGCTTGAATTTCGTCGAGTGGAATATGAAGATCAGTATCGGCTAAACATTTTTGTAAATTGGACACGTGGAATGTTGGGTGAATATTCCCAAGTTCAGGAGGTAGCTCAAGTCGGTAGGCAACCTTTCCGATTCTTTCAACAATCTTAAATGGTCCAACATATCGTGGTGCATGTTTTCCTTTCTTTCCAAATCTCACCACTCCCTTCCAAGGGGATACCTTGAGTAGGACACGGTCTCCGACTTGAAATTCCAAGGGCTTGCGTCGCATATCCGCATAACTCTTTTGACGGCTTCTAGCTATCAAAAGATTATCGCGAATTTTCTTGATTTTATTTGTCGTTTCCAGAATGATCTCAGGTCCAGTAAGCTGAGCTTCACCGATCTCATTCCAACAGACAGGTGAACGACATTTTAGACCGTATAAAGCTTCAAACGGTGCCATATTGATGCTAGTATGCTAATTGTTGTTGAAAGAGAATTCAATCAACGGTAGATGAGAATCCCAATTACCACCAAAGTCTATCACACACGCTCTAAGCATATCCTCCAATGTTTGTATCGTTCTCTCGGATTGTCCATCTGTTTGGGGATGATAAGGAGTGCTTAGATTCAGTTGGGTTCCCATAGCAGATTGCATGGTGTTCCAAAAGTGAGATGAGAATCGAGCATCACGATCGGATATGATATCCACAGGAACACCATGTCGAGATACAATCTCATCAACATAAATCTTGGCAAGTTTATCAGCAGATAGATCCTCGCGAATTGGTATAAAATGAGCTGACTTCATTAATCGGTCGATGACTACCCAAATAGCATCATGACCTTTAGATGTGCGCTGTAACTTAGTGATGAGATCCATCGCAATGTTCTCCCACTTCCATACCGGTATCTCTAGTTGTACAAGCAAACCAGATGGTCGTTGATGTTCAGCCTTGACTTTGAGACAAGTTAGGCATTTTGATACATACAAGGCAACATCCTTTTTCATACCAGGCCACCAGTACTGAATACGAAGATCCTTGTACATTTTGTCAGCACCAGGATGGATAGAATATCAGGACTTGTGAGATTCGTCCATCACTAACGTGCGGAGATCGTTTTGTTTCGGAATCCACAAACGATTCTTGAAATAGAGTAACCCATTGTCTTTCGTTTCGAGTTTAAGCTCAAGTTGAAGTGGTAGCTCATATTTCAATAAACCTTGGGTTACATATGATCGTTGTGCTTGAAGGACACGTGATTGGATATCGGATATAGTGTGAACAGAATGAAGCTTAGCTCATTCCTTTCGACTTTGTGCATTGGCTATGACATTCGCCTTACAAGGATGGTAGCGAATTTCACAATCGTAATCGTTCAAGAGTTCAACCCAGCGTCGTTGTCTCATGTTTCGCTCCTTCTGATTGAAAATGTGTTGGTGACTTTTGTGGTCTGTGAAAACCACACATTTCGTGCCATAAAGATAGTGTCTCCAGATTTTGAGTGCAAAAACCACAACTCCTAACTCAAGATCATGAGTCGTATAGTATTTCTCGTAAACCTTTAGTTGTCTTGACGCATAAGCTATAACTTTACCTCGTTGCATGAGAACACAACCAAGGCCTAGATTTGATGCGTCACAATAGACAACAAAATCATCGTTTCCATCGGGCAAAGATAAAATAGAAGCATCACAGAGTTTTCGTTTAAGCGTTTGGAACGCTTCTTCTTGCTTGGGTCCCCACTCAAAAGGCTTATTCTTCTGAGTCAAAGCAGTAAGAGGAACCGCGATCTTTGAGAAGTTCGAAATAAATCGACGATAGTAACCAGCAAGACTAAGAAAAGAACGAACTTCTGTAGGTGTCGTAGGTGTATTCAAATCCTTAATAGCAACAATTTTGGAAGGATCCACATGAATACCCTCCTCGTTAACAATATAACCCAAAAACTGAACTTCTTTAAGCCAGAATTCGCACTTGGAGAATTCGGCGAAAAGTTGTTCCTTCTTTAGAAGTTCCACCGTCAGACGAAGGTGTTGTTCATGATTGTCACACCCCCAAAATCCACCTGCGGAGTACTACCGCCTGGAGGCGTGACTGACCAGGATCCAGCCACCAATCATATTGAACAAGCATATAAGTAGTTATAAAATCCAACCAATACAATTGGTGTCCAAACAAAACATAGTTTAAGTTGCAAGCGGAAGCATAACGTTTAAAACCAAAACATAAGTTTAATTGTTTCAAATTTAACATGGCACACAGCTGTCCATGTCCCACAACGACTCTCTTCCATTCAAGCTCCAGCTAAGTACCTATTGACCTGCAAAGCATGTAGTAACGAGTCAACAACAAGTTGAGTGAGTTCACGGTTGGGTGTTCGTTTTAAGTTGTTTCGAAAACAGTTTCCTTTATCTGGCATCCTGCCGTGGGGGCTACCCCATAGTTAAAAACGTGACTTGTTTATTCCTGGTTACTCTGGCAATCCAGCCATGGGGGCTACCCCGTGTTAGTTATCTGGCATTTCGGCCGTGGGGGCTACCCCATGTATACACTAGACTCGTTACCATATCGACTGCTGACTGTAGTCATGTTTATGTGCCCTGAAACTGTCAATGTCTATCATCATTGACGTGCCCCAGATCCATTAGTTCACGCCCGTCCTCTGCGGCACGGTGTGAGGTTTGTCAGACCTAAATAGCGCTATCTAACTAATGACCCGCTCGCCATTGGCCCGGCGATTAAGTCGATATAAAAAGGAGGGACTTCGTGATAGAGTTTTGGTCTAGTACGAGTTATCTGTCCGTGAGGACGAGGAATTACATTCCTGAACCATTGCTGTCCTACCCAAGGAGGACGAGGAACCCACGTTCCTTAACCCCATTCCCAACCCAGGGAATCCCATGCTTTGTAGAGGGTGTGAACTCACCTTGGTTTGCTCGGCAAATACACAGAAAAGTCAATCAAGTTGTAAGTGGTTAACTACGTCCTAACATAGATACCATTCAAGTCAGGTTCGTATCCAAGTAGTGCACGTATGTTTTACACGTATACTAGCAAGTTGCATACAGGTATTATTCATGGCATGCACGTTTAATCATGGCAGTTCAACAACAGTGCACAACATACTCAATTTACAGTAGCACATATGGCCCATAAGCTCGGCCCAATCACTTAGGCCCGAAACAGTGTGAAGGTCCAAATAGCGTGCACAAGTGTGTAGTCTCGAGTCGAGACTATGCGGTCTCTAGTCGAGACTGTGCGGTCTCGAGGTGTAGCATACAAGTTCTCGAGTCGCAATCTGAGGAGGTCTTGGGTTACGCATGTACTGGTCTCGAGTCGTAACCGGACTCGCAACCATGGATCTCTAGCCATGATGTGTGTGTTGATGAAGCATGGTCTCGAGTCGAGACTATAGGTTCTCGACTCGTAACTTGTGTCGAAACCGGGGATCTCGAGTTGACATATGGTGGTCTCGAGTCGAGACCGAAGGTCTCGACTGGACATCAGCTGATTCTGCACAGTGTACTATCCAATAGAGTTTTGATATCATGCAACAATTTGTACTATCCATTTAAACATGTTTTCTTGTCTAGCAATTTACTAAAATGGATCAAACATATCAATATTCAAATATTCAAGGCATCTTCATATCATATTCAACAAGTTCTTCACATATTCATATCATGTTCATGTTGATCATTCAAACTTGTTCATCATACTTTAGCATCAATCACAAATATAACATGAACAACAATCAAAACACTTGAACATACTCATCTAATGGTTTCAAGTCATCACATAACATCTCAAGAATCAACTCTACACTAATCCGATTAACATGGTACTACACATATGCAAGCCGGTTTCATGAACACCCACATTTAATGGTTTGAATCACATTTAGACACAAGATATCATGAGCTCATTGTGCAATATATCCAAAATCAAAACATGTTAGCCGATTATCAACAACATACACATCCGATTCACAAAACACATCATCAAGCACACAACTATACTAGTTAGATCATATCATTCATACTATCATTTAACAACAAACATCATAAAGACACTAACCGATTGATGGGTTTCAAAGGTGAGTATGAAGCTTCCCAAATGGGTGTGTGTGTGTGAGCCGATCCAAAAGCTCCTTATGGTTGTCGGTTGAATCCGAGAATGAAGGAGAGGAATGTTGTGGCTTAGGGTTTTAGTGAGGGAGAATGGAGAGTGTGTGTGTAGAGGAGTATGTGTGTTGTTTGCCCAAAATGACAAGTGTGGCTATCACTAAGGATTTTATACTTGCTTCAAGTGATGCACCCTAATGGGTTTTCGGATGAATCAAATGGCCCAACCGGCCCAAATAGTTACACTACTCGAGACTGAGTGGTCTCGAGTTGGGTTCTTGTGTTTCGGGTGACATACATATACGCATACAATTAAACACAACACATAATCACATAAAAGGTTCACTTATCATTAATCACACAAGTTAACTAGTCACACGTTTAAGCATGTTACATCGGGATACAAGAAAGGTTCTAAATTTCGAGTTGTCACATCATCCCCAAGTTGAAAGAAATTTCGTCCCGAAATTTGGTGAGCACTCACTGAGGAAGCTAGTTAAGTTGTATGGTTTTCCCAGTTTTCCTGGGGTGTCACATCCACCCCCCGTTGATCTGGAATTTCGTCCCGAAATTCCGTAGCTTCAGCCTAAGTAGTGGTCGTACTGTTTGGGAACAGTTGGGGATACTTTTGTTTCATCTGATCTTTGCGCTCCCAGGTGAACTCTGGGCCGCGACGTGAGTTCCAACGAACTCGAACGAGAGGTATTCTAGTGCTCTTGAGGACCTTAACATCCCGGTCCGTGATTTCAACTGGTTCCTCGACGAATCGTAACTGCTCGTCAATAGTGAGTTCCTTCAGAGGAACTACGTGGGTCTCATCTGATAGACACTTCTTCATATTCGACACGTGGAAAACGTTGTGAACTGCACCGAGTTCGGCTGGTAAGTTCAGTCTGTAGGCCACCCTGCCCATTTTCTCGATGATTTCGAAAGGCCCAACGTATTGTGGGTTAAGTTTTCCTCGTTTACCAAAACGAACCACACCCTTCCAGGGTGAAACTTTGAGTAGTACCCGCTCCCCAACCTGGAGCTCTAGTGGTTTTCTGCCCTTATCGGCGTAGACTTTCTGACGGTCACGAGCTGCCGCCATGCGTTTTCGGATTTGAGCAATTTGTTCGGTTGTGTCTACCACATGTTCTGGACCAGTGATCTGACTATCTCCCACCTCTGCCCAACAAAGAGGTGACCGGCATTTACATCCGTACAATGCCTCAAACGGAGCGGCTTTAATGCTGGTGTGGTAGCTGTTATTGTACGAGAATTTCCACAAGTGGCAGATGTTTTTCCCAGCGGTTGCCAAAGTCGATTACACATGCACGAAGCATGTCTTCTAAGGTTTGAATAGTGCGCTCGGACTGCCCATCCGTCTGAGGGTGATATGCTGTGCTCATGTCTAATCGTAAGCCAAAGGATTTGTGCATTGCTTGCCACAGCTCTGAAGTAAAACGTGCATCTCGATCTGAGATAATAGAGGTGGGCACCCCGTGCCTCGAAACAACTTCCTTGAGGTATATTTCTGCAAGAGTGGAGAATTTATCCGTCTCCTTGATAGCCAGGAAGTGTGCAGATTTTGTAAGTCGATCCACGATCACCCAAATAGTATCGTTCCCGCGCTGGGATCTAGGTAGGCCAGTAACAAAATCCATGGAAATTTGCTCCCATTTCCATTGTGGTATCTCTGGTTGTTGGAGTAGGCCTGAGGGTTTCTGGTATTCAGACTTGACTCTCGCACAAGTCAAACACTTGCTGATGTAAGTTGCTATGTGGGCCTTCATGCTAGGCCACCAATACGTGGTTTTGATATCGTGGTACATTTTATCCGAACCAGGATGTACCGAGTAGCGAGACTTGTGTGCTTCATCCATCACAAGCTCTCGTAGGTTGCCATAGAGTGGGACCCAAACGCGTCCCGTTACGTAGTAAGCACCGTCTTCCTTCTGTTCTAAGCGTTGCCTTGATCCGCGTAGGGCTTCAGCCCTGACGTTTTCTGGTTTCAATGCTTCTACCTGAGCGTCTCGTATTTGGGAAGGCAGGCTAGAATGGATCATGAGTTGTAAAGCTCGCACGCGCTTAGGCGCAATGTCCTTTCGACTGAGGGCGTCAGCCACAACATTGGCCTTGCCCGGGTGATACCTGATTGAGCACTCGTAGTCATTCAGCAGCTCGACCCATCGTCGTTGCCGCATATTCAGTTCCTTCTGCTTGAAGATATGTTCGAGGCTCCTGTGGTCGGTGTAGATGGCGCACTTGGTACCGTACAGGTAGTGCCGCCATAACTTAAGTGCAAAAACAACAGCTCCCAGTTCTAAGTCGTGCGTAGTGTAATTCTTCTCATGAACTTTAAGCTGGCGTGAGGCGTAGGCTATAACCTTATCTCGTTGCATCAATACACAACCAAGACCTTGAATTGACGCGTCGCAGTAGACCACGAAGTCGTCTGTGCCCTCCGGCAAGGAAAGGATAGGTGCACTGCAAAGTCTATCCTTTAAGTGCTGAAATGCTAACTCCTGTGCATTTCCCCAGCGATAAACAACGCCTTTCTGTGTTAGCGAGGTGAGAGGCTGTGCGATCTTAGAAAAATCCTTAATGAACCTCCTGTAGTAACCTGCCAATCCCAAGAATTGGCGAATTTCCTTTGGTGTACGAGGTGCAGGCCAGTTCTTAATAGAGTCTACCTTGGATGGATCAACGTGAATCCCATCCTTGTTTACCACGTGGCCTAAGAAATGGACTTCTCGAAGCCAGAAGTCGCATTTCGAGAACTTTGCATAAAGCTGTTCTGTTCGAAGGAGTTCCAGGATAAGCCGTAGATGTTGCTCGTGTTCCTCCTGACTCTTAGAATAGATCAGGATGTCGTCGATGAAGACTATAACGAACCTGTCCAGGTAAGGCTTGCACACTCGGTTCATCAAGTCCATGAAAACCGCAAGTGCGTTTGTCAGCCCAAAAGGCATGACCAAAAACTCATAGTGTCCGTAACGTGTTCTGAAGGCTGTTTTGGAGACGTCCTCTTCTCGGACTCTCAGCTGGTGATAACCCGATCTCAAATCGATCTTCGAATAGTAGCTCGACCCTTGCAGCTGGTCGAATAAGTCGTCAATACGCGGTAGAGGGTAGCGGTTCTTCACTGTCACCTTGTTGAGTTCCCGGTAGTCGATGCACATTCTGAAGGTACCGTCCTTCTTTTTCACAAATAGCACTGGAGCTCCCCAGGGTGATGAGCTAGGACGAATAAAACCCTTATCCAAGAGTTCTTGCAGTTGCGTAGAGAGTTCTTCCAACTCTGATGGGGCTAAACGATAAGGTGCACGAGCTATAGGTGCAGCTCCAGGAGCTAGTTCAATCTGAAATTCGACTTGGCGATGAGGCGGAAGACCAGGTAATTCCTCAGGAAATACCTCCGGATAGTCGCGTACAACTGGAAAATCTTCTATCTTCTTCTCTTTTTCTGATGTGTCAGTAACGAGAGCCAAAATGGCAGTGTGGCCCTTTCGCAAGCACTTCTGGGCCTTAAGGAGAGAGATGACGTTCTCAACGGCACTCCTCTTGTCGCCACGAATCATGAGAGGTTCACCACCGGAACCAGGAATACGAACAACCTTCTCGTTGCAAAGAATCTCTGCTCGGTGTTGGGATAACCAATCCATCCCAATGACAACGTCGAAACTACCCAAAACGATAGGAATGAGGTCGATAGAGAAGGTCTGGTCAGCGAGAATAAGTTCACAACCCTTGACTACGTGTGTGGCTTCTAAACTCTTACCGTTTGCTAGCTCTACAGTGTGCTTGTTGTTCAAAGGTGTTGGAATACGCTTAAGCATTCGACTAACTTCTAGTGACATGTAGCTAGTATCGGCACCCGAATCAAATAATACTGAAACATAAAAGTCGTCGAGAAGGAACTTACCCGCCACAACATTGGGGTCATTCCTTGCTTCACCTTGGCCGATCACGAACGCCCGCCCCCTGGCACCATTGTCGTTGTTGTTCCCATTGTTACCATTCCCCTGATTGTTGTTGTTGTTGTTGTTCTGGTTCCTGTTCAGCTGGGGACAGTCTCTCTTGAAGTGGCCCTCAGCTCCACACTGAAAGCACCCTTTGTTATCACCTTGCTGCTGCTGCTGGCGCTGGTTCTGTTGAGCTTGCTGACGATTCTGATTGGCGGGGTATAAGCTCCTGCAATCCTTTGCAGCGTGACCAGGCTTGTTGCACCGATGACAGTTGCCCCTGGTGCATGGCCCGCTGTGGTGCAGGCTGCAGCGATTGCATTTGGGGTGATTCCCTTTGTACCCACCATGACTTTGACCACCGGACGATTGCTGACTAGGGCTCTTGTAGTCATCAGTCTTTCTCTGCTGAGACTGGGACTGAACAGAAGTCGACCCCTTACTTGAAGTTCCATCCCATTTCCGTTTGTTGTCACTAGAGGTACCAGAAGTAGTTGCAGCACCTATGCGCTTTGGTAACTTGTTCTGCTCCACCGCTTGGTCAGTAAGACGGTGAGCCAACTGAACAACCTGCTGGATAGTCGCGAGGTTTGCTGAAGTCACATGGCTTTGGATCTCTGGCACCAAGCCCTTGAGAAAGAGTTCAATACGCTTAAATGGAGGGTCCACCATAGTAGGACACAGTAAGGCAAGCTCATTTGACCTCTTAGTGTACGCCTCAATTTCTGACCCCGTCATCTTGAGGTTGAAGAACTCGACTTCCAGCTTATGATTGTCATCCCGACTGCAGTATTCTTCCTTGATCATCTCCTTAAAAGTTTCCCATGGGGTGGCGTTGGCAGCAACCAACCCCAGCATTTGGACCTGAGCGTTCCACCATGTGAGGGCTAAACCCTCGAGAGTACCGGTAGCATACTTCACCCTGTGCGCCTCAGGGCATTCACACATTTCGAAGACAGATTCTAGTTTCTTAAACCAGTGGAGGAGACCTACTGCTCCTTCAGTGCCGCTAAAAGTAGTGGGTTGGCAGTCCATAAAGGTTTTGAAAGTGCACACGGGTGGTTGAGCATGCTGACCTATCGTGGGTGAAAGAAAAGACAGAGTTTAACACGAAGGTTGGTTCACGAGAGTAGGATTCTAAAGATCCTAGAATGAGTTCGGACTGCAGGATATACCTCCTGCGTGTGCAGCTGCAAGCGCTGCGGCAACTCGTTCGTTAATCAAAGCCATCAACTGGGCTTGTGTCAGGTTAACGCGTCCAGACATGATCTTCATATCAAGAGGAACGTGAGTGAGAGGGGTTCGCGAAAACGCGATGACAGAAGTGAGTAAGCACACATGTGTTCAAGCAACAATAGTTATACTAACCAAGCATACCACGAGCAATGTACTATGTAACTAACAAGTAGGCAATATATACACATATCATATCACCTAGAATGTCGAGCCTTGCATGTGGAGTGAAGCGTCGTTGTGGACCGTTGAGCACTGTACAGGTTATAGTCTGGTTTTAACAAAAACGTTTCTCCTTTATTAAAACCAAGTTCACTATAACCAATGGCTCTGATACCAATCTGTCACACCCCCAAAATCCACCTGCGGAGTACTACCGCCTGGAGGCGTGACTGACCAGGATCCAGCCACCAATCATATTGAACAAGCATATAAGTAGTTATAAAATCCAACCAATACAATTGGTGTCCAAACAAAACATAGTTTAAGTTGCAAGCGGAAGCATAACGTTTAAAACCAAAACATAAGTTTAATTGTTTCAAATTTAACATGGCACACAGCTGTCCATGTCCCACAACGACTCTCTTCCATGCAAGCTCCAGCTAAGTACCTATTGACCTGCAAAGCATGTAGTAACGAGTCAACAACAAGTTGAGTGAGTTCACGGTTGGGTGTTAGTTTTAAGTTGTTTCGAAAACAGTTTCCTTTATCTGGCATCCTGCCGTGGGGGCTACCCCATAGTTAAAAACGTGACTTGTTTATTCCCGGTTACTCTGGCAATCCAGCCGTGGGGGCTACCCCGTGTTAGTTATCTGCCATTTCGGCCGTGGGGGCTACCCCATGTATACACTAGACTCATTACCATATCGACTGCTGACTGTAGTCATGTTTATGTGCCCTGAAACTGTCAATGTCTATCATCATTGACGTGCCCCAGATCCATTAGTTCACGCCCGTCCTCTGCGGCACGGTGTGAGGTTTGTCAGACCTAAATAGCGCTATCTAACTAATGACCCGCTCGCCATTGGCCCGGCGATTAAGTCGATATAAAAAGGAGGGACTTCGTGATAGAGTTTTGGTCTAGTACGAGTTATCTGTCCGTGAGGACGAGGAATTACATTCCTGAACCATTGCTGTCCTACCCAAGGAGAACGAGGAACCCACGTTCCTTAACCCCATTCCCAACCCAGGGAATCCCATGCTTTGTAGAGGGTGTGAACTCACCTTGGTTTGCTCGGCAGATACACAGAAAAGTCAATCAAGTTGTAAGTGGTCAACTACGTCCTAACATAGATACCATTCAAGTCAGGTTCGTATCCAAGTAGTGCACGTATGTTTTACACGTATACTAGCAAGTTGCATACAGGTATTATTCATGGCATACACGTTTAATCATGGCAGTTCAACAACAGTGCACAACATACTCAATTTACAGTAGCACATATGGCCCATAAGCTCGGCCCAATCACTTAGGCCCGAAACAGTGTGAAGGTCCAAATAGCGTGCACAAGTGTGTAGTCTCGAGTCGAGACTGTGCGGTCTCTAGTCGAGACTGTGCGGTCTCGAGGTGTAGAATACAAGTTCTCGAGTCGCAATCTGAGGAGGTCTTGGGTTACGCATGTACTGGTCTCGAGTCGTAACCGGACTCGCAACCATGGATCTCTAGCCATGATGTGTGTGTTGATGAAGCATGGTCTCGAGTCGAGAATAGGTTCTTGACTCGCAACTTGTGTCGAAACCGGGGATCTCGAGTTGACATATGGTGGTCTCGAGTCGAGACCGAAGGTCTTGACTGGACATCAGCTGATTCTGCACAGTGTACTATCCAATAGAGTTTTGATATCATGCAACAATTTGTACTATCCATTTAAACATGTTTTCTTGTCTAGCAATTTACTAAAATGGATCAAACATATCAATATTCAAATATTCAAGGCATCTTCATATCATATTCAACAAGTTCTTCACATATTCATATCATGTTCATGTTGATCATTCAAACTTGTTCATCATACTTTAGCATCAATCACAAATATAACATGAACAACAATCAAAACACTTGAACATACTCATCTAATGGTTTCAAGTCATCACATAACATCTCAAGAATCAACTCTACACTAATCCGATTAACATGGTCTACACATATGCAAGCCGGTTTCACTAAGGATTTTATACTTGCTTCAAGTGATGCACCCTAATGGGTTTTCGGATGAATCAAATGGCCCAACCAGCCCAAATAGTTAGGTGGTGTTTGTTTTTTGGCCAGAAGCACTTCTGGCCACTTATGTCTGCGCCGCGCAGACGCGCGCAGACATTGGAGGTCTGCAGCTCGTTTGTTTTCCGGAAGAGCTTCTCACCAAAAACGTCTGCGCAACGTCTTCCCCACGCAGACTTGGGTTCATGTCTGCACACCTCTGCAGACCTCTTCTCACCTCCATCTCCAGCCGACACCACCTCCTCTGCCGACACCACCTCCACCTCCGACACCACCTCCTCCGCCGCCCACCTCCACTCCGCCACCATCTCCTCCGAGACACCACCTCCTCCGACACCACCTCCTCCGCCGCCCACCTCCACCCCCACTTTGAACAGACCGGAACCAACGACCTCCACCTCCGCCGCAATCATCATCATCATCATCGATCCAAAACAAAACCCCCACCAAAAACACACATACCTGAATCGATCTCTGCATCATCATCGAACAAAAACCCCAAATCGAGCAAAACCCCCAAATCGATCTCTGCTACACACCCCTCTCTGAAACCCTAATCGATCCCAAAACCCCCAAATCGAAACCCTAATCGGTGCGGCTCCCAAAACCCCCAAACCGAATCATCATCATCATCATCATCGATCGCGACGGGGTGGAAGGAGGAGGTGGGTGGTTGTTCGGTGGAGGAGGTGGAAGTGACGGGGTGGGTGGTTGTGGAGGTGGCAGCGAGGTGGTGACGGTGGTGGCGTGGTGGCGGTGGTGAAAGCAGAGAGAGAGAGAGTGAAGAGTGTGTGTGTATTGTGTGTGTTTTTTTGTGTGAAGAGGTTTATGTAAAAACAAAAAAAAAACAAACCCTCTTCTCCTTGCAGACTGCAGACATTTGGTCCACCTCTTCACCTGCAGATGTCTGCAGATGTGGTCCGCAGACTGCAGACCTTTTCTCGCAGAAAAAACAAACACCACCTTACACTACTCGAGACCGAGTGGTCTCGAGTTGGGTTCTTGTGTTTCGGGTGACATACATATACGCATACAATTAAACACAACACATAATCACATAAAAGGTTCACTTATCATTAATCACACAAGTTAACTAGTCACACGTTTAAGCATGTTACATCGGGATACAAGAAAGGTTCTAAATTTCGAGTTGTCACAATGATTGGCTCGAGACTTCGAATAGATAAGAATATCGTCAATGAATACAATGATGAACTTGTCTAAATAAGGCTTACAAACCATATTCATTAAACCCATGAAAATAGATGGGGCATTCGTCAAACCAAAAGGCATGACAGTGAACTCGTAGTGACCATATCTCGTACGGAAAGCAGTTTTGGGGATATCTTCTTCGAGTACCCAAAGCTGATGATACCCAGAACGCAGATCGATCTTGGAAAAACATGTAGCACCTTGAAATTGATCAAAGAGATCATCGATTCGTGTTAGGGGATATCGATTCTTGATGGTAAGCTTATTAAGCTCACGGTAATCGATACACATTCTGAAAGATCCATCTTTCTTTTTCACAAACAGGTCTGGAGCGCCCCAAGGTGAATAACTCAGACGGATGAATCCTTTATCAAATAATTCTTGAAGCTGTTTCGATAACTCTTACATCTCAGATGGTGCAAGACGATAAGGTGCTTTCGCAATCGGGGTTAGCATTGGGTACAAGATCAATATGAAATTCGACTTGATGAACTGGAGGCAATCCAGGCAGTTCATCAGGAAACACCTCTGGATAATCTCGAACAATCAGAATATCTTGAATACACTTGCTCTTGCCTTTCTCGTCTATGACATGTGCCAGAAAAGCCACATATCCTTTTCGTAAATAACTTTGGGCTTTCGTACACGACATGAGTTTCAAGCCATTCGAAGGTTTCTCGCCATGAACTTCTAGAACTTCACCAGACGAAAGAGGAATACGAACAATCTTATTGAAGCAAACCACCTCAGCATGAAACTTAGTTAACCAATCCATCCCTATGATAATATCGAAACTTCCAAGTTGCATCGGTGTGAGGTCAATAGGAAAAAGATGGTTATCGAGGTTCAATTGACAATCGCGAATAACAGAATCGAGTACAAGAGGTTTACCAGTAGCAACTTCAACTGATAAGGGTTTCCTTAGTTTGGTTCCAGGTATCGCAAGTAAAGGCTCAAATGATAACGAAACAAAACTTCTATCGGCACCAGAATCGAAAAGAACAGATGCAGGTTGATGGTTAACAAGGAACATATCATTAACAACCTCGTTGTCAGCACGAGCCTCGTTAGCGTTCAAATTGTATGCTCGTCCATGAGCGGGATTTGCATTAACATTGGCATTCGGGTTCGCTAGTTTCAGGCAGTTGTTGCGGAAGTGACCCATCTCTCTGCAATTATAACATGAGCCAGGTGGGAATCTAGCAGCGTTTCCCTGAACTGGAGCTTGATTCTGAGCAGCTTGATTCGGACCCAATCGACAAATGTTGGTCGTATGCCCAAGTTTACCACAAGTGGTACATTGTTTACAAGCTTGATGTGCCACATGATGACCATTGCACCTATTACAGTGAGGTGCGGTACCAGCATACTGTTTCTTGGCAGGAGGCCGTGCTGGTGGGTTCTGAGCGTTTTATGCAGTAACAACAAATTTTTGGAAGCCTTGCGCTTCCTCGACCTCTTTAACGACTCACCCTTCTTTTTACCCTTACCCTTGTCTTGAGTAGTGTCGGTTGACTGCTTCTTGTCACCCTTTCGAGTAAGTTTACCCTTCCTGACTTGAGACTCAGTCAGGGTTGCAGCCAGTTCGATTGCCTGACGAACAGTGGTAGGGTTACTACCAGTAACTATGTCTTGCACAGAATCAGGCAGACCATCGATATACCTCTCAATCGCTTTCTGCAATGGGGTAACCATAGTAGGACACAATAGACTCAGCTCCTCATAACGATCCGTATACGCACGGTGTTCTCCCTCATCTTATTTCAAATCGTCGAACTCTCGTTCCAAAGCCCTTATCTCGTGATGGGGACAGAACTCTTTCATCATGAGAGCCCGAAGCTCTTCCCAAGTTTGTGCCATTGCCACATCGGCACCCCTATCTCGCATCACACTGTTCCACCATGTAAGAGCACGCCTCTCGAAAAAACTGGATGCAAACTCAACCTTTCGTTCATTCGGACACTGAACATGTCTAAATGTACTCTCCAGACTCTCGAACCATTTTAGGAGCGCGGTTGCTCCTTGAGACCCAGAAAACTTTAGTGGTTTAGCCGAATTAAACGTTTTGAAACTACACTGAGCATTGTTGTTATTGTTGTTGTTCGCTTGATTGATATGAGTTATTAGGTTCGGAATCACAGCAGCGATCTGCTGAGCGATAATAGCTGCGAGTTCGGCGTTAGTTTGTGGTTGTGCATCTCGTCGAGGAGGCATATTCTAAAAAGAACAAGGAAACATGAGAAACGAGTGAGATTGATAATTGGATAAACAAAAGAGGTATTGAAAACATCGACAAAACTAAGGAAGGTGATCATTCGTTTGTTACCTTGAACAAACAAACGACACACAGTGACTAATCAAAGTAAATGGGTCAAAATAATGTATCGCGAAGACATGCTTTAGCCTATAAGTGGACACTCACCCCAAGAGTTCCCAAGTAAGAGTGACTGGTCCGATTATGTGGATTTGTATGAACACTCTAGCTTTAGACAGAAAACTCAGGATACAGGCACCCACCCTTCCAGATTGCACGTGTTCACATTATAAGACCCAAACTTTGACGAGATTTTGAAAATTTTGAAGGTTCAAAACCTTATAATAAATCATCTACGAAGAGACGATTGGTTTTCAAAGCGGATTTATTATTGTGTTCTCATTGTGGTTATCACCTAAAGATAGGTGACGGTAGTATTGTAACACCTTGTAAAATCACGACCAATATAATGAAGACACGTGTCATGAGTTTAAACGTGTAATGGATTACTTATGAGGGACTAAAGTTGACAAACAAAGAAAGTATGTGTGTAAAAGGATTCAAAGTGTCAACATTCGATGATTATACCTTCCAACAACCCTACACGATGTTTATAACCTTAAACGAATGAATTATGAATCATATGAAGCCGTTTGTGGAAGAAAGTGAAAGTTTACAAACCACAAGGGTTAAATGTGTCAACATGTTTAATTTATACCTCTGAGTGACCTTTTATCGAACCCGAAGCCTTGTAACGATTAATTATGCTCACGGGAATAAGTGATAAAAATTTCACAAGGTTTTGATATCGTATGAAGAAGTTATGCCAACATTCGTAAATAAGGGGTTAAAAGCGTCAACGTTGAAATTCAGGACTTATTCGGTGATCGTATAACTAACCGAGGACTTAAAAAAGTTTGTTTATGTCTTGGGGTCCTTAAAAGTCAAGTTGGAGGGTTAAAAGTGCAAGAAATCAAGTTAAAACAACTATTGGAAGGACCAGGGACTAAAATTGCAAATTCAGAAACTTGTTTAACCTGACCTGGGCCTCATACCGGCCGCGTAAGACCCTTGTGGTCACTTACGCGGGCCGCCCAAAACTGCCAGCGACAGAAAATCAGGACAGGTGCCTGTGCAGCCTGTTCCACCGCCTTTGAAGCCTTGTTTTACATACCAGGGGCTGTGCAAATGGGATTACATGCAATAGGGACACATGTAGTGATCAGGAATCAATCCATAGACTTGTTTGGCATGATCTTGCTCAATTAAATTCACTATATATTGAGTTCTTGGTTGCAACATTTTGCTTGCACTTGAAAAACCATTCCAACTTATTTTCTGGAGAATCCTGGAGCTCAAGAGCATTCCCTAAGGGTCATTAGTCGTGCATAGGACCTTTGTAAGCTTCCTTGACCTTTCTTAATTCAGTTTTATTAGTTTAATGGCCTAAAGTCAAACCCGTCGTAATTAAGGTTTGACTTAGTGATTAATCACTAATGGTCCAGTCAATTCTCGAATTAAAAGTAGCTTTGAGTTGGTAATTATGTGGGTAATAAACCCTTAAAAGGGCACCCTCTGATTCCCACTCTAACTAGGTCAATTGTCGGGTCAAAGTTAATTATAAAAAGTCAACAAAAAGCAAATTTTTCGCATAAACACATAATTAACAATGTAGAAGCCAGGGAACCTGTTTTATCACTCATATAACTTGGTAATCAATGTAAGAACATGTCTAAACATGTTCAACCCGACAATTTTCTGTTTAAGCTCGATTCGGAACCGAAAGTCGCAAAAGTAGACTTTTGCTTTGACTTTCAGTTCTGACCCAATGTAGCATATTTTAGAAAAGCCCTAGAGCTCTATTAGGACCAGGTTATAAGTTAGTGTAACCCTCTGAGGTTATACAACTTGGTTCATTAGTTATTCGATTCATGTGCATGTTTCCGTTATATGCCTAAATGTTGACCATAATGCCCTTTTGACCTTAAAACGAGATTTTTGAAAATGTGAGAGGACAAAAACCTTTATTACTGATTTATAAACTTGTCCTAAAAATTTGACATCAGTTTGAGGTCTAGATTAAGAGTTATGCTCAATAGCGTAATTAGAAAGCTTTTTATTAATTAAACGGCGTAATTAGCATAAAGCCTATCTAAACCCAAATTTTGACATCAAACTTTTTACCCACTGATGTAATATAATATTTTGGGATTTTTGAAGATTTTTAATTATTTTTAAGCTGAGCATAACATAGGGTTCTTGCTATAATTCGGTAAATGTCGGTTATAACCTTTTCTTGAATAAAATGAGTTTTACATAAGATTTTGATACCAAACTTTTTGCTACTGATTTTATGTAATAAATAAAATATTTTGAACTTTATAAACTGATCAAAAACTCAGATTTCCTATTTAAACCCGAAAATCGCTTAAAACCGACTTTTACGCGTTTTAAGTGCATAGTATGAGTTAAAACTATTTTTGGCATATGAAACTTAATAGCTGCTGATGTTTTAAGTAAATTTTTATAATTAAACAGTAAGCAAAAGTTTTGAACTCAGAATTCTAATTTTGACCTTTAAAGCTTATGTGAAATTACCAAAATGCCCCTACGGTGCATAGTTTAGTTATAAAAGATAAATTTCACATATATGCAATACTCTACTATTATGACTTATAAAAATAAATATTTTTACTGATTATATCAGACCTGAAACTCAGAATAGTATTGAAACTCTTTTATAACCTTTAAAATGACCAAAATACCCCTACGGGGCATAATTTGAGTTTAAATCCATTTTGGGCATAATGGAAGGTATCTTACTGATATCACAACATATTTAAGGCATATTAACTTAGGAAACCTGTTCATGACTCATTTGGTTACCCGTTACGCATTATTCGCGTTCGGTGCGGTTTATGTAACTAGTTTGCATAAATTAGCCGAAACGGGTCAAACCTTATCATTTTTATCTCAAAATCCAGAATGTGTTTAGTTTACCCATATTATACAAGTATACAAACTTGTCGGGTCTAAAACACATTCTAATCTGGTCTTCGCTTAATCATGAGTTTCGAACCGTGTATCTTCCTTTAAAACTAACCGGTCTAAGTTTAGACTTAATTAAGACCCGTTAGGAATCTAATAGGTTATTAAAACTTTCGTTCCAGATTAGGAGACCAGTAAAAGATAATTACGCTCGCTGATCGTGACATATACTTGCTCAGGTAAATATTTTTAACTTATTTTCCCTTATACGGGCTTGGGGTACGGTATATAAAATACCGCTTGGTCGGGCATTGAATTTTTAATTATATCAAGGTTAATTTATTGGGGGGTTAATGACTATGTCCCGGATATCCTTGGCATCATTCATTGAAATGGCCACGACCTAAGCACGAGGTGTAGGCATTCACCTGCCAGTGCATATATAAAAAGATATAACCGACGGTTTGAGAATAACTCGCTATATCATGTGGTGTGTCTATTAATCTTTAACCCGGTATTCAGCCCGGGCTACTGAACGTATAATGAACATGTAATTCTTTTACAAGTTTATATATAAATAATTATCCCAAGTTATAAAAGATTATTTTGTGCCTTGTGCATTCAAATCCATTTTCTTAAACATTTTCAAAATGAGTCGGTTAATTGTATTACCAGTGTAAACTGACGTATTTTCCAAAAGGGCTAAGTGCAGGTACTAAACGGAAATAGGTTGGCTACTCCTAGCATCAATAAAGAGTCTTGCAAGCTTAGATGTTATTAAATCTGTTGAACAATGATCCTTTGAACTTTGATCCGCCTGTGGATCCTTACAACCGTTTTGTAATACACTTGATATTACTATTTATTCGGTTTGTAATGATTTTATCTTTCGACTTCCGCTGTGTTTAAACTGTGATAATATAAATTGTCTATGATATCAACTACGTCACAATACTCCCCACCGGGCCCACCGGTAATACGTGGAAATATCGGGGTGTGACAGGTTGGTATCAGAGCCAACATTGAGTGAATTAAACGCTAGCCTTTTGTGTTTATTCTCAATGACACAGTTTGCACATTCCTCGACTTTCGAGTCTAGAAAAAGAACTTAGGACAAATTTTGACTTATTTTGTTTTGTCCTTTATTGTTTCTTTTGTTGTTTCTGTTGCCTGTTTTGACAGGGCCTACAAGAATGCCACCAAGAATTCGAGGAAGAGGTAGAGGCAAGGGGCCATTCATCGCCCCCAACGATCACGAGGCCGAGCCTTCACACCGGCGAACTCCATCAGACACTTTAAGAAAAAGTCCTCAAGAAGAATGGAGGACCCATTTAGAACCCGCGAGGCGTTCAGTCTAGCTGAGCTCCTCACCTTCTTACCTCAACTCTTTCGGGCCTCAATCAGAGAACGAGCCCCACAACTCACATTACTCTTTTTATACCCCTTCAAAGCCCCAACTCACACCATTCCTTCAACGACCCAACACCCTACTTTCAAAGCCGGTTCAACCCGGCAAACCAAATTGATGAACCAATGGGTTATAACCCGTTGGGACCGGAGGACCATTTCTCCATGGACATGGAAGAGGATCCAGAACCTGACCAGCCGCCAACCGGAACACCTACTCACCCCATCGAGATTTCGGATGGGTCGTCATATCATGCATCACCTTATCATGGTCCAGATAGTTATCAGGAAAGATTTGCCCAATACGACTGGGTGTTTACTCCCAGTTGCCACTCATCACAGCAGCAGCAGGATCCCTCGGAGGATTCGCGTTTTGTAGCGGTTACTCCACCGCCACCACCACCAGTGCATCAACCGCCTCCGGAGCCACCAAGGCGTAGGAGATCAACCGCACGGATGTCCGTGCGAGGGGGAGTCCGTATCAGCACCCCTCAACATTCAAGTGGCAGTCATTACCCGCCACTATACGAAGACCCACAAATGGGTGGGCCTTCGAACCCTGTTTCTGAGGTGGAGTCTGCGCTAGTCGCACCGCCACCTGTGGGTTATGATAACCCAATTCCTACATACGCCAGTGCAGCGGTGTACAACCCCTTTGAGCAGCCTGCCTACCCGGGGTATAACTACTACAATGCCCCCAATGTTGACCCATACCTTGTAGCAGCCAACTACAATGCCCTTCATTCTGAAGGACCTTACGCATCCTCCTACCAAACCGGGTACCCACCTTATGGGTATCAACAACCGCCACCTCCTCAACCTCCGCAGCATCAGCAGCCCCCACAGCCGCCACTGTTATCGCCACCGCAGCAGCAGGAGATTCTTCAAAGGTTGAGTCAGGTGGAGCAGGAGGTTCGGGAAGAGCGTAGGCACAACCGAGGATTTCTCAAGGGTCTGTCGAGCTTAATCAAGGGGAAGAGCAAAAAGGATCATTAAATCCTTTATTTGTTTATTTGTATTTCTTTAATTTCAATCAAGTCTTAGCGTGGACATCTGTTTCTGTAACCAGTCCCTGCGAGGACTTGTAGTTTCTGTTTAGCCCCTGCGCGGGCAAGTTATTTCTGTTAAAAGTCCCGTTTAGGGCAACCATGTACTCTTTTTAAATTTTAGTGGCATGTTATCATTTAAATTTTATTTTGTCATTATATGCATAAATGTAAAATGTATGAAATAAATGAATAAATCCAAAATATGTCATTCCTTTTTATAAGATCTGCCTTTAATATTAAATAAGAATCTTAAAGGGTATAACCTAGCCTGCATGTCATTATAAGACCTGTCCATGATGGTAAAACCTGTTTAAAAAGATTCAAATCCTTGTTAACATCTGAAAACATGTTAACATTCCTGGCTAATGTGATTCGTAAAATCACACGTGTCATCCTTATATTAGATTATTCAAATTCCTTCTTTATTATTTAAACATCCATTTGTGATGTAATGCCTACGGGCCATAATCATTGTCATATAAGACAAAAGACAGTCGTAGCCTATAACTCCCTGTCAAGAAAGGTAATGAACTATGATTCAAGCCTTAATACCTCGATCCTATAAGATCTTGGCCTATAATTTGAAAATGTCCATGTGACTTGGCCTTTTGTGCCATTATTATATTTAATTATAACTAAGGGTTACTAATGAAAATCCTGAATGAAATTACTTAACAAATTAACCAATATGGTTCTTTAATACCATGGTTAATAAGTTAATAAGATTGACAAATCTATTATAAACCTCTAAGAAATCATTGTCATCATTTTATGTAGCAATCAAGCTACATGGCAGAATCTGAAGAAGTCAACAGTCATCCAAGGGAGAATCATGATACTACTAGGATCAACGTAACTGGTGCAGAACTCCAAGCATTGATTGATAATGCTGTTACCAAGGCCATAGATAGACAGTTTAATGAGTCAAGTGGTACTTGAAGCAGGACCTTATCAGTACCCCATTCTAAACCTAAGACTCACTCTGAGGCTCCTAGTAAGCCACCTCCTAAACATGATGGATCAAGGAGGGATGACGATCATCACTCCTCAAATCAGCATAGTGTTCCGTCGAAGAAGATTGAGCTCAAACAAGAACCACGTGGTAAGTCCTGTACATATAAGTATTTCGTTTCCTGCAAGCCTAGAGACTTCACAGGGGAGAAAGGAGCCGTCGATTGTATGACTTGGCTCGATGAAATGGACACTGTGGTTGATATCATAGGTTGCGCTGATAGGGACGTTGTGAAGTTTGTATCTCAGTCATTTAAAGGAGAAGCGCTAGCTTGGTGGAGGTCTCTGATCCAAGCTACTGGAAAAGTCCATTTGTATGGTATGTCTTGGGAGCAGTTCGTTACTCTCATCAAAGAAAATTACTGCCCTCAACATGAGGTTGAGAAGATCGAGACCGACTTCCTGACATTGGTTATGAAGAATTTAGACTGTCAGGCGTACCTTACGAGTTTTAATACCATGTCTCGATTGGTTCCATACTTGGTGACACCGAAACCAAAACGGATTGCCCGTTTCATTGGGGGTTTAGCCCCGGAGATCAAAGCAAGCGTGAAGGCATCCCAACCTACTACCTTTAGGTCTGTAGCTGATTTATCCTTGTCTCTCACCCTTGATGCGGTTAGGCAGAGATCATTGAGAAATTCTGATATTGTAAAGAGGAAACGTGAGAATGAAAACTCACACCGATCAGACAAGAAACACAAAGGGAACTCTGATCACAAGAAGAGTTCCGGGTTTAGAAAAGACGATCAACAGTCGGGTGAGAAGCCCAAATGCAAGATCTGTAAGAAGCGCCATTTGGGGAGGTGCAGATACGAGTCAAAATCCCAATCACAGCCGAGGGCTTGTGGGATTTGTTAGTCAAGTGAGCACAAGACGATAGAGTGCAAGAAGATAAAGGATGGAATGTGCTATAACTGTAATGAGAAAGGAACATCAAGTCCAACTGCCCTAAGTATGCCAAAAAGCCAGAAGAAGCCAAAAAGACCAATGCTAGGGTCTTTCGAATGGATGCACGAGAAGCCGTTCAGGATGATAATGTGATAACAGGTACCTTCCTTATAAATGATGTTTATGCAAGGGTGTTATTTGATTCGGGTGCAGATAAGTCATTTGTAGATGATAAGTTTTGTAAGTTGTTGAATTTACCTGTTAAAACCCTAAGTGTGAAATATGAAGTAGAGTTAGCCGAT
Source organism: Helianthus tuberosus (assembly GCA_030545235.1). Classification (NCBI taxonomy): domain Eukaryota; kingdom Viridiplantae; phylum Streptophyta; class Magnoliopsida; order Asterales; family Asteraceae; genus Helianthus; species Helianthus tuberosus. Next base: position 156,125,096 of record CM060393.1, read on the forward strand.
GGTACCTTAGAAACTGCCTCAACTGTGCTAGACGGATGTTTTATATCCATTAGGAGCCACTCCTTTCCATTATCCTTACTTCCTTTGAAATTAGCTAGTTTCGACATAGTAATAGGCATGGATTGGTTATCTCATAACCAAGCCCAGATTGTTTGTGATAAGAAACAAGTGGTGATCAAGACTCTGTATGGTGAGTCATTTACCATACAAGGAGATACTCAGTATGGGTTGCCTAAGCAAGCGTCTATGCTTAAGGCATCAAGGTGTATGAAGAAAGGTTGTGTCATTTATATGGCACAAGTGACTATCGATGAGCCAAAACCCAAGATTGAAGACATCCCTATCATTTCTGAATACCCTGATGTATTTCCTAAAGAACTACCTGGTTTACCCCCAGATAGGCAAGTGGAGTTTAGAATTGACATTATACCTGGAGCAGCACCTGTTGCAAGAGCACCTTACCGGTTAGCCCCAACCAAGATGAAGGAGTTGAGAACTCAGTTGGATAATTTGTTGGCAAAAGGATTTATTAGACCTAGCTCATCTCCCTGGGGAGCACCAATTCTATTTGTAAAGAAGAAAGATGGATCGATGCGTCTATGCATCGATTATCGTGAGCTTAACAAGGTCACTATCAAGAACATATATCCATTGCCCAGGATCGACGATCTGTTCGATCAACTGCAAGGGGCAAGTTACTTCTCCAAGATTGACTTAAGGTCAGGATATCATCAGCTGAAGGTTAGAGATGAAGATGTGCACAAGACTGCATTTAGAACTTGCTATGGTCACTATGAGTTCTTGGTGATGCCTTTTGGGCTCACTAATGCACCAGCAGCGTTCATGGACCTCATGAATCGCGTTTGCAAACCCTACTTGGACAAGTTTGTCATTGTCTTCATTGATGACATTCTTATTTATTCGAAAAATCAGGCTGATCATGAGAAGCATCTTCGTTGTATTCTTAAACTTCTTCAACAAGAAAAGCTTTACGCCAAGTTTTCAAAGTGTGAATTTTGGCTTCGTGAAGTCCAATTTCTTGGACACATGGTTAGTGAGCATGGAATCCAGGTAGACCCCGCTAAGATTGAAGCTATCATGAATTGGCAAGAGCCAAAGACGCCGACAGAGATTCGCAGCTTCTTAGGCCTGGCAGGATACTACAGGCGTTTTATTGAGAATTTCTCAAGGATTGCAGCACCCCTAACTTCGTTGACTAGAAAGAATATTAAGTTTGATTGGGGTCCTAAGCAACAAGAATCCTTCGATATTCTTAAACAGAAATTAAGCAATGCTCCTGTGTTGACATTGCCTGAAGGGATTGAAGAATTTGTGGTTTACTGCGATGCATCGCACACTGGCATGGGATGTGTGCTAATGCAGAAAGGTAAAGTTATTGCATACGCTTCCCGACAATTAAAAGTACTCGAGAAGAATTACACCACCCACGATTTGGAGTTGGGTGCCATTGTGTTTGCACTGAAACTTTGGAGGCATTATTTATATGGTACCAAGTGTGTGATCTATTCTGATCAGAAGAGCCTTCAATATCTGTTTAACTAGAAGGATCTGAACATGAGGCAACGATGATGGATGGAGACACTGAATGATTATGATTGTGAAATCCGATACCGTCCAGGTAAGGAGAATGTGGTCGCCGATGCTTTGAGCAGAAAGGAAAGGGTTAAGCCCATTAGAATCAATGCCAAAAGCATTGAATTGAAGAGCAGCTTAAATGAAAGATTGTTAGCCGCTCAGAAGGAAGCCATGTTAGAAGCCAACTATCCGAATGAAAAGTTGGGGGTAACTGCTGAACAGTTATCATATGGTAAGGACGGAATCCTAAGATTGAACGGACGGATATGGGTTCCAATCTATGGAGGACTTCGGGATGTTATCCTTCAAGAAGCCCACAGTTCCAAGTATTCTGTTCATCCTGGAAGTGATAAGATGTACCAGGATTTAAAGGCAAATTATTGGTGGATAGGTTTGAAGAAGTCTATAGCCACCTATGTGGCCAAATGTCTGACATGTGCTCAAGTTAAAGTAGAACACCAGAAGCCGTCAGGTTTGCTACAACAGCCTGAACTTCCCACCTGGAAATGGGAAATGGTGACTATGGATTTTATCACCAAGTTGCCAAAAACAAAGCGAGGAAATGATACTATTTGGGTTATAGTGGATAGACTGACTAAGTCAGCCCACTTCTTACCTATTAAGGAAACACACAGCTCAGATAAGTTAGCTCAGCTGTACGTGGATGAGATTGTATCTCTCCATGGAGTGCCAGTGTCTATCATCTCTGATAGAGATACGAGGTATACATCACATTTCTGGAAAAGTTTTCAACAATCCCTAGGCACTCGATTAAACTTCAGCACATCATATCATCCTCAGACGGATGGTCAGAGCGAGCGTACTATTCAAACACTCGAAGATATGCTATGAGCCTATGTTATTAACTTAGGAGGAAGTTGGGATGATCATCTTCCTTTGATTGAATTCTCATACAACAATAGCTATCATTCCAGTATTCAAGCTGCACCTTTTGAAGCCCTGTATGGAAGAAAGTGCAGAACACCCGTTTGTTGGGCAGAAGTTGGAGATGTCCAACTAACAGGACCTGATATAGTCCTGGAGATGACAGATAAGATTGTACAGATACGAGATCGTCTCAAAGCTGCCAGGGATATGCAGAAAAGCTACGCAGATAAAAGGCGTAAACCTCTAAAGTTTGAGGTTGGTGACAAAGTATTACTGAAGGTATCACCCTGGAAAGGGGTAATGCGATTTGGTAAGAAAGGCAAGTTAAGCCCAAGATATATAGGACCATTCGAGATCATCGAATGTGTCGGAACAGTGGCTTATAAGTTAAACCTGCCTGAAGAGCTCAGTGGTATTCATAATGTATTCCACATCTACAATCTGAAGAAATGTCTAGCTGATGAATCACTAGTCATACCACATACGGATGTGCACATAGATGAGAGCCTGAAATTTGTTGAAAAACCTTTGTCGATCGAGGATCGACAGGTTAAGAAGCTTCGAAGGAAGCAGGTACCGATTGTAAAGGTTAAATGGGATGCCCGTAGAGGTCCCGAGTACACGTGGGAAGTAGAGTCCACAATGAAAGAAAAGTACCCTCATTTATTTCAGTAAATCTCGAGGTCGAGATTTCTTTTAAGGGGGTGAGGATGTAACACCTCGTAAAATCACAACCAATATAATGAAGACACGTGTCATGAGTTTAAACGTGTAATGGATTACTTATGAGGGACTAAAGTTGACAAACAAAGAAAGTATGTGTGTAAAAGGATTCAAAGTGTCAACATTCGATGGTTATACCTTTCAAAACCGTACACGATGTTTATAACCTTAAACGAATGAATTATGAATCATACAAAGCTGTTTGTGGAAGAAAGTGAAAGTTTACAAACCGCAAGGGTTAAATGTGTCAACATGTTTAATTTATACCTCTGAGTGATCTTTTATCAAACCTGAAGCTTTGTAACGATTAATTATGCTCACAGGAATAAGTGATAAAAATTTCACAAGGTTTTGATATCGTATGAAGAAGTTATGCCAACATTCGTAAATAAGGGGTTAAAAGCGTCAACGTTGAAATTCAGGACTTATTCGGTGATCGTATAACTAACCGAGGACTTAACAAAGTTTGTTTATGTCTTGGGGTCCTTAAAATTCAAGTTGGAGGGTTAAAAGTGCAAGAAATCAAGTTAAAACAACTATTGGAAGGACCAGGGACTAAAATTGCAAATTTTGAAACTTGTTTAACCTGACCTGGGCCTCATACCGGCCGCGTAAGACCCTTGTGGTCGCTTACGCGAGCCGCCCAAAACTGCCAGCGATAGAAAATCAGGACAGGTGCCTGTGCAGCCTGTTCCACCGCCTTTGAAGCCTTGTTTTACATACCAGGGGCTGTGCAAATGGGATTACATGCAATAGGGACACATGTAGTGATCAGGAATCAATCCATAGACTTGTTTGGCATGATCTTGCTCAATTATATTCACTATATATTGAGTTCTTGGTTGCAACATTTTGCTTGCACTTGAAAAACCATTCCAACTTATTTTCTGAAGTCTCCTGGAGCTCAAGAGCATTCCCTAAGGGTCATTAGTCGTGCATAGGACCTTTGTAAGCTTCCTTGACCTTTCTTAATTCAGTTTTATTAGTTTAATGGCCTAAAGTCAAGCCCGTCGTAATTAAGGTTTGACTTAGTGATTAATCACTAATGGTCCAGTCAATTCTCGAATTAAAAGTAGCTTTGAGTTGGTAATTATGTGGGTAATAAACCCTACAAAGGGCACCATCTGATTCCCACTCTAACTAGGTCAATTGCCGGGTCAAAGTTAATTATAAAAAGTCAACAGAAAGCAAATTTTCGCATAAACACATAATTAACAATGTAGAAGCCATGGAACCTGTTTTATCACTCATATAACTTGGTAATCAATGTAAGAACATGTCTAACACATGTTCAACCCGACAATTTTCTGTTTAAGCTCGGTTCGGAACCGAAAGTCGCAAAAGTAGACTTTTGCTTTGACTTTCAGTTCTGACCCAATGCAGCATATTTTAGAAATGACTTAGAGCTCTATTAGGACCAGGTTATAAGTTAGTGTAACCCTCTGAGGTTATACAACTTGGTTCATTAGTTATTCGATTCATGTGCATGTTTCCGTTATATGCCTAAATGTTGACCATAATGCCCTTTTGACCTTAAAACGAGATTTTTGAAAATGTGAGAGGACAAAAACCTTTATTACTGATTTATAAACTTTTCCTAAAAATTTGACATCAGTTTGAGGTCTAGATTAAGAGTTATGCTCAATAGCGTAATTAGAAAGCTTTTTATTAATTAAACGGCGTAATTAGCATAAAGGCTATCTAAACCCAAATTTTGACACCAAACTTTTTACTCACTGATGTAATATAATATTTTGGGATTTTTGAAGATTTTTAATTATTTTTAAGCTGAGCATAACATAGGGTTCTTGCTATAATTCGGTAAATGTCGGTTATACCCTTTTCTTGAATAAAATGAGTTTTACATAAGATTTTGATACCAAACTTTTTGCTACTGAATTTATGTAATAAATAAAATATTTTGAACTTTATAAACTGATCAAAAACTCAGATGTCCTATTTAAACACGAAAATAGCTTAAAACCGACTTTTACGCGTTTTAAGCGCATAGTATGAGTTAAAACTATTTTTGGCATATGAAACTTAATACCTACTGATGTTTTAAGTAAAATTTTATAATTAAATAGTAAGCAAAATTTTTGAACTCAGAATTCTAATTTTGACCTTTAAAGCTTATGTGAAATTACCAAAATGCCCCTTCGGTGCATAGTTTGGTTATAAAAGATAAATTTCACATATATGCAATACTCTACTGTTATGACTTATAAAAATACATATTTTTACTGATTATATCAGACCTGAAACTCAGAATAGTATTTAAACTCTTTTATAACCTTTAAAATGACCAAAATACCCCTACGGGGCATAATTTGAGTTTAAATCCATTTTGGGCATATTGGAAGGTATCTTACTGATATCACAACATATTTAAGGCATATTAACTTAGGAAACCTGTTCATGACTCATTTGGTTACCCGTTAAGCATTATTCGCGTTCGGTGCGGTTTATGTAACTAGTTTGCATAAAGGGGAAATTACGCTTTTCGTCCTTTATGTTTATACCGGATTGCAACGGATAGCCTTTAACTTCAATAATTACAGTCACAGTCCTTTATTTGCAAAACCTGTTACACTCTACGTCCTTTAATACTAACCAGGTTAAAAATTTCAGTTAAGTTTATTTACTTAAGGGTATTTTGGTCAATTCATGTTTTTATTTAAATATTTAATAAATAAAACCAAAAAATTGTGTATACATTTCATCTTCCGATCATCCTGCGGCCACCACCACCACATACTGACGCCACCGTACTCCGGCCACCGTTCACCAGTCGGGCCCCCACCACCTCACACCCACCCCCTTTGCAGATCTGCAACCTAGCATTTTGGAAGGTGGAGGTTAAAAAAATAAACAATTATGTGAATCACAATAAGTTAATACCTGCTTCTCGCAATATTATTCATAGTGAGAAGCACAACTTTGACATGATCAGGATGATCCCACCAAACATCCAACCCCAACTTTATCCCCAATTTTGAAAACCCCAACTTTATCCCCAATTTTGAAACTTCTGAGTAACCGAGTAGTTGATAAAAACCCCTTCGTTCTTGACAGAGTGAAGATCTGAATGACAGATTCCGTAATAAAGAACCTTGAATCTAACATCTGTCTCCCCGGTAGCCCTGTAAACATACAACAAATCAACAACATGAACCCAAAAAAAACCCTCCAAAAAACACTAGATCTATGGTTAGCGGTGGCTGAGTAGATGGCCAACTTCATCACCACAAAAAAAACCCCAAAAACACTTCAGGTTTTGTGGTTGGCGGCTGAGTAAATCGCCAACAACCACCGTCGTTTTTTTCGGCCATCAGATCTGAAATCACTTCTTTCTTCCAACGGTTTGGGGTGTTCGTAGATCCGGTTGTGGTGGTGTTAATGAGGACAGGCGACGACGCCGGTGGTTGTGTTATGAGTTTAGAGAGAGAGTTGCGGTGGTGTAGCTTCGATGATGGTGGTGGTCATGTCTTTGGCGGTGGCGGTGGGGGACTTGGGCAGTGGTGGACTTGGAAAGTGGTCGACTGAATAATTGAAATAAGGAGCACTATATATATATATATATATATATATATATATATATATTATTTTTTAGTTTTATTTATTAAACATCATTTAAATAAAATATGAAATGACCAGAATATCCTTATGTGATTAGATTTGACTCAAAATTTTAACCTGGTTAGTGCTAAAGGACCTACGGTGTAACAAGTTTTTCAAATAAAGGACTGTGACTGTAATTATTGAAGTTAAAGGTTATCCAATGTAATCTAATACAAACATAAAGGACGAAAAGTGTAATTTACCCTTGCATAAATTAGCCGAAATGGGTCAAACCTTATCATTTTTATCTCAAAATCCAGAATGTGTTTAGTTTACCCATATTATACAAGTATACAAACTTGTCGGGTCTAAACCACATTCTAATCCAGTCTTTGTCACACCCATTTCTGCGGCAGAAGCACGAGGTGTGATCATGAAAGGTTCTCATTGCATACGAAGAGTAAACATGCTACATGCTCGTAAAATAACATTCGAATACCATAATTTGAAAACATACGTTAGCGTTTACATCGCTAGACAGCATAAAGACATTGTCTCAAAAGTTTACAACTTTATTTAAAATTAAACACAGGCGACATCCACGAGCATAAGCAAGACCACGCGCACATCCATCCTAGTTACCTGAAATACATGTGAGTTTTTGGAAAAACGTCAACATAATGTTGGTGTGAATTCATGCAGTTTTGTATTTCATGTTTGTATACTTTGTATGAAAACATAGTTTGTGAGTAAATCAAGTTTTCAAAAATCCAGTTTCATGTGTACATCACGTACCTATGTATAATTCAATTTCTTCTTGAGTACCCCACGTACTTCAAGTTATTTATCAATCTTCTTGAGTACCCCACGTACTTCAAGTTATATATCAATTCTCTTGAGTACCCCACGTACTTCAAGTTATTTATCAATTCTCTTGAGTACCCCACGTACTTCAAGTTATTTATCAATTCTTGTATGGTATGAATTTTATGTAAATACAGTATTTCTGTAATTATCAGAATGTTAATGGGTTGCAAAGCCATTAACATGTGACACGTCATAGGAAGCCACCAAACCTAAGGCATTTAATTGGTATATTCTGAGACACAAAAGCACCACTCGATTCTCGCCCCGACCGAGTGTGAGGCTGCCAGGCACCTGTTAGATCTAACCTTTTGTTCTGCGGTCTAGGTATATTGTTGATTAATGGTGCTTCTGTACCCTATTCGTGACACTATTTCTCATAACGCCTCCTACTTGGTTCTCGTTCTCACCAAGCGCGTTTCTTGTTATCATTTCTCATGGCGCCTCTTACTTGGTTCTCGTTCTCACCAAGTGCGCTTCTCATATTCTCATACTTCGCCACACTTGGTTCTCGTTCTCACCAAGTGTACTTCTTGTATTTATATCATACCAATTATAAATTTTTGTACATTTGTACATGTATTTCACCCCCGAAGTTATAAAAACTGAAAACAGTTAAAGAGAAAAGGGGGAGCATGAACTCACAACTTTGCGTTCCTAGCGTCGTAAACTCCACCGGGTTTGCTTAATTAACGTCGTAACCTATACGCGTTTTCTTAACTTTAGTCACTAGACTTGTGTCGCACAAGTACAGTCACTCTCTTTTGTGTATATTCTTGTGTTAAAAATATTCTATATTTTTAACTACGTATCTTACTTATATTATTTTCTCCAAAAATAAATATAAGTCTTTTATGTTTTGCACTTTGCACCCGAATTATGTATCTTGTGTGTTGTATGTGTATTGTTATGTTTATACTCCTCATGAGTATTTAGTGTATTTTTAAGTCTTAATACACTAGCATGTATAACACATACTATATACACTTAGCACAAAAGTTGGTGATAAAATAATATATATTTTTCTCTCAAAAATATATATACATTATATCCGTTTTATTTTTGAAGAAATCACCATTTCTTGCCACCCAAAAATTAGGGAAACCTTAGTAATACCTTTAAACACATTTTTAGGGAATAAGTTTCCCAAAAACTTATATTTTCTAAGTGTCAAAATTTATAAAAATTTTGACAGAGTTTCCCCTAAAAATGGAGGTTTCCCACGTTTTAAATGATTGTTTATTTTCTTTTAAATCATCATCAATCATCAATAATCAGCAACAACAATTTTTCATCAATAATCACTACTTTTCCCCACTTCATGAACTTGGATATTTACCAAGATTGTGTAGTAACTTACTAGCACATTTAGTAAGTCTTGTTATCTTTAAAAATAAGTTTAATTTCTTAAAAATCTTATTTTTAAAGAATATGAAGTTTCACAACTTCTAGTCGGTTTTTATGAAAATTATTTCTTTGTTAAAACTTTTGTTACACAAGTATTCCACATACTTGTTTGTTCACAAAAACCACTTTTGTTTGTGTAAGATCCGGTTTAGAACATGTGATTTCTTGGACACTTGGTCCTTTGAATATACCGCTTGTAGATACGTAGATCTACTAGTTTTAAACACTTTTGTACAAGTTAAAACATTTTTACACAAGTTCATGGTTTATGTGTGGTAGGGTTTCACCTTTTAACCCTTGTTACTTCTAAAATAGCTTTATGTTAAGATCCATGATCTTACCAAACCGGGTTAAACGATGATCCGAGCTACCACATCATAGATCGGGTCTAGATAACCATATATTTCAAATACTACAACTTTTACACAACATATATGCTTTTAACCAACAATACTTGCAAGTTTAGTGGACTTTAATGCTTCAAAATGCAAGATTCCGAGTTTTAATCATCATACATCTCATTAACCACCTTAGATTAGTTAAAGTATGAGTTCTAAGTGTTATACCTCTAGCTCAAGGCTAGGGAAGATTCTAAGCACAAATCGGGTGGATAAAAGCAAACGGTAGAGGTTCTTCAACTTCCGAAAGCTCCTAGCTTCATTAGTGACCTTCTTACACCTTTGTTTATGTTTAGAATACTTGGGATCTTGCTAGAAAAATGATGGTGAATCTAGGGGGTGTTGGCCGTAAGTTCTAGAGGGAAAGAGAGAGGAGTTGGAGTGGTGATGAAAGTGAAGTGCTTATGCCTTTTTATGGTACTTGTAAGATCTCACACAATATTCACAAGATCACATAGTACATAGATGAATCCAAGGAAGATTATAGGATATATTGGCAAGATTTTAGAGGGTATCTTGTGTGATCTTGCAAGATTAAGAAAGATCTTGGTGGGGCCCTTCCAAAACCGGCCACTCTTTAAAGGGGGGGGGGTAAAGTGTAATTCTTAACCAATTAGTTAGTTTAGGGATTAAACCCGGTTACTAGTGTGTAGTGTAATATAAAGGGTGTTAGGGTAATCGGGGACCCTAACTAGCTCAGAAAAGTATAAACAATGTCATTGACATTATTTTTTTTTATGTTCCGGGTAATCTCCGGTTGTTCGGTTACATACCGATTCGTTAAAGTGCTAAATTACACTTTTTTAGTGTCTTTTAAGTACCTTCCTTGTACTCTTTCAATTCCCAACACTTAGGGAAATATTCTGGATGATAACACGACATTTCTGCATAATATTTATGTGTCTAAATGCTGAATTATTGCTGATTTGTATAAATTCTGCACTTAAAGTGCGTTTCGGGTGCTTTTTAGTGCTTATTTTTGCTTCCGGAGAGTATATGTATAAACCCTTGTATGTACTCTTGGGTTTTAATGCTCTTTTGTCGTCGGACCTACACCTAGGCCTCTATTTTATTGTCTGACTGCTTTCTGCAGTTCTGTTGACACAGTGTGTCTTACCGGTGAGTTTACTATTGACGCAACGCTCTCGTTTATGCATAAAGCAATAGTTTGTAGTATACAACATGCATGAATTCACTTGTTTAATCACGTGTTCAGACATTACTGTCAATTAAACTCATAATTGCAGTCATTAAGCAATAATTATAGTGTACGGAAATTACCGGTTTGTGCCAGTTGTCACAGTCTTCGCTTAATCATGCATTTCGAACCGTGTATCTTCCTTTAAAACTAACCGGTCTAAGTTTAGACTTAATTAAGACTCGTTAGGAATCTAATAGGTTATTAAAACCTTCGTTCTAGATTAGGAGACCAGTAAAAGATACTTGCACTCGCTGATTGTGACATATACTTGCTCAGGTAAATACTTTTAACTTATTTTCCCTTATACGGGCTTGGGGTACGGTATATAAAATACCGCTTGGTCGGGCATTGAATTTTTAATCATATCAAGGTTAATTTATTGAGATGACCCGTTTAAACTGTTTTGTTTGCTTAAAGCCTTTGGGGGGTTAATGACCATGTCCCGGATATCCTTGGCATCATTCATTGAAATGGCCACGACCTAAGCACGGGGTGTAGGCATACACCTGCCAGTGCATATATATATATAAAGATATAACCGACGGTTTGAGAATAACTCACCGCAGGATTATATCATGTGGTGTGTCTATTAATCTTTAACCCGGTATTCAGCCCGGGCTACTGAACGTATAACGAACATGTAATTCTTTTACAAGTTTATATAAAAATAATTATCCCAAGTTATAAAAGATTATTTTGTGCCTTGTGCATTCAAATCAATTTTCTTAAACATTTTCAAAATGAGTCGGTTAATTGTATTTACCAGTGTAAACTGACGTATTTTCCAAAAGGGCTAAGTGCAGGTACTAAACGGAAATAGGCTGGCTACTCCTAGCATCAATAAAGAGTCTTGCAAGCTTAGATGTTATTAAATCTGTTGAACAATGATCCTTTGAACTTTGATCCGCCTGTAGATCCTTACAACCATTTTGTAATACACTTGATATTACTATTTATTCAGTTTGTAATGATTTTATCTTTCGACTTCCGCTGTGTATTAAACTGTGATAATATAAATTGTCTATGATATCAACTACGTCACAATACTCCCCATCGGGCCCACCGGTAATACGTGGAAATATCGGGGTGTGACAAGTGTTTTAAAATCTAAACTCAAGAAACTCGCATTAGGGTCCTAGAAAAGTTATAGTCTAGGTCAAAGCATTACTAATAACCTAATTCCCTATAACCATGAGCTCTGATACCAACTCTTTTGTCACATCTCGACCGCGTAAAACAACAAACCGCGGCGGAAAGGTCGGGGAGTGGAGCGACAGAATTATTGTTTCACAACCATGGATTAAAAAAGGTTCGTTTTATTGAATTATTAAATATTTACATTGTCTTAAAGTTAAAACAAACAAGTTCACATATCGACTATCATCGTTATTAAGTCACTAAGGCCTCGCCCGGTCCTAAGTGAGCATGTATCCTAGTCACATTCAACATCGTTCGACACCACCTGAAACATATGTGAAAATAAAGTCAGCAAAGAAATGCCGGCGAGCACATAGGTTTTGTGAGAGTGTCGGATTCATGGCTCGTTTACATGTTGCAATACCTCGTTTAACTACAAGAGTCGTTAATTGAAAACCTTGTTTTGAAAAGAGTTTGGTATTGCAATATGAATAGCCAGATCAAAATAAGTTGGTTATGGTTTATAAAATCTCGTTGCCATGAATCTTAACCCAAAACATTTGTTTAAGGAAACCAAATTGTAAATCGTTCTCGTAATAAAACTCGTATGGTTTATATCGTATAGTAAACATCGTTGCATGACATTGTTTAAAATCGTTCGTCCAGGTGAACTAAATAACGCCATGGGAAATAATATGATAAAAGCACTTATATATATAAGAAGTACCAGCGGCGTATCTACTATGCTTTTATCACATTATACCCGTCCCATTATCTAATCACATACCAAAAACCAATCGTTCGTTCAATTCATTTAACTTATTCAAGTCGTTCCAATCGTTCAAATCGTTCAATCATTTCAATCGTTCAAAATCGTTCAATCGTTCATGTTTTAATTGTGAAAACTAACTTTTGGTCATCTCGTGAATACATTCAAACCTTCGTAACTGTTGGACCGGTTTGCGACCCTAAACAGTCAGTTGAGAACGTTCATCTTCAAATACAAAGGCGGAATCAATGCACATGAAGTTACACAGCTTTTCCTTTTCAATTCCTTCTCTATTTAAGCTTTTTGAATCAATTTTGACAGAGTTCGGTTACATAAAGCATGACAAGGTTCCGCTCCAACGTACACAAATGAAGACACACATCAGGTATATATAGGTGACTGATTTCGCTTATATGGTAGTCCATATAAGCGAAACCCTATGTGTACTTATAAGCGAAACCTCCTAGTGTATCTATGAGTGAAACCCCCTAACAATGTACACATAAGCGAAACCTCAACATAAAACCCTAATTCTAACTATCAAGCTCCTATGTTGACCTATCTTGACCTAAGACTTGATATACATGTAGTCAACAGCCATTCCGTGTACCAACAGACTCCCCCTTGGATGTTGACGAAGTCTTCAGCTCCGAGTCTTCAGTCTTGGTCTTTTCTCCAACTCTCTGTCTTTTCATCATATCAACTCTATCTTCACAAGTTTACAATCTTGTCCTGTCTTCATCTTCAGACTTCCCTTTGAGCGTTGATCCAGACTCCCCCTCTCAGTATGCTAGAATCTGAGGTCTTGATCTGGTTCAAGCTTTGACATTTAGCTTCCGTGGGAATGATGAAGTCCAAAACCTGTGTCTCAAACATCAAACATTACAAACTTTTCTTTTTAACAATATCTCACAGACTCAATCAGTTTTAGAAATCCACTCAAGTATTCAGGTCCAAGTTAATGACCCTGATTACTCGATTAATCTACCAAGTTCAACTTAATGACCTTGGTTGATCATTTGACGAAACAAACTGATTTTAAAAACAACAATTTACACATTTTCTGAAAATAACAAGTATCAAGTTAATGAACTTGTTTTTGACTTTTCAATAAAACAAACTTCATCAAGATAAGCTCTCCTCATTCTTCAGTTCAGAATCTCCTGCATCTGCTTCAATCATCTGAGAATTCAACAATCAACTCTCCACTTTGGTTTGTCAAAAATAAAGCAGAAATAAAATATTTTTTGATTTTATAAAGTGTTCTAAACTAAGAAATGAAATACAGAAAACATAATTGCAGAAAGTAAACAAAGTAAACTATTTACAAACTTATTTTTGGCGAGCGTGTCAGGAAATCATATCAGCTATCAGACAAATTACAAGTACCGTTAAGCTTCATTTCATACTCAGACTTAAACAATTCACCTCGATTGTCGATATACTGATCCATCTTAAATTCCCACACAAATTTCAATTTACTCAGGATACGAATTAGATGTCTTATGAACTTAGCTCATTCATGTGTCCCACCTCTTGAATATACTCCCGTATCCAGAATCCCAATATTCAGTCTTACAGGTGAGTATACTACAATGATATCTGTACATAAATTAGGTAATGCGAGGGCCGAGGGATCTCAGGTCGATACTTCCGTATACGCAGAGAGATATCAGCTTCGACTTTACGGTATGTCCCCTTTAGAGGATCTTTTAGTTACAACAGCAGCGATTATCAATTTTATTGTTTCATCTGTATACTGAGGGTTTATGCTATGTTTCAAGCATTTGTGGAAAGTATTATCCAAGGACTAGGTCAGAACTTCCATTCAGCAGAAGTCCCGGAATAATACCCTAGACATCATTGAGTATAAAAACCTAGTATATCAGAATACGAGACCTTTCAAACGAGATTTCAGGGGTTACCTATATATCCAAGTAGTGTTCCCCACGAATTTCACAAGTTTGAAATTTTAGGTTTATATCCCGAATAAATCTACTAAATGTGCGAAAACTTATCGACACATCATTAGTGAGACTGTTTAACTCATTTAAACTTTACAAATCTTTAGCATACTGTAATTGTCTAGCCGATGTACTATCATTTTCCCTATATAAACAAGCTCTTTTTCAGATTTTATAATGTTTTTGTATTTTTGCATTTTTTACTGTTTTTGTATTTTCTAAAAAATAAACTATATACATCTATCTACTCCCCCTAAATACCAAAACATGTAAAAATTCGACAAACCATTGCAGATTGTTTCTCATCTTCATCCGCAACAGTACTCTCATCAACGCCAATAATTCCATCCGACACCGAAAGAAGCTTCATACCATTCAGTTTTAACAAATATTTAAACCAATTTTTATCAAAAGCTTTGGTATGTAAATCAGCTTTCTGTTCGTCAGTGTGGATTTTCTCAATTCGTATCAACTTTTTCTCAAAACAATCGCGAATAAAGTGATGACGAATTTCTATGTGTTTAGTTTTAGCATGATGTACTGGATTCTTTGTTATATTTATAGCGGCCTCATTATAAACAAAAAGAGGTGTGTTAAGAAACTGCAAACCGTAGTCGCGCATCTGTTGCTGTATCCACAGGATCTGAGAGCAGCAACTGCTAGCAGACACGTACTCCGCTTCACATGTAGATAGCGCCACAGACGTTTGTTTCTGACACTGCCAGGTAACCAATCTAGGTCCAAAGAACTGGCATCCTGCAGTTGTTGATTTTGAATTGACTTTGCAGCATCCGAAATCCGAATCGGAATACCCTTCGAGCGTAAAGTCGCCTTTTCTAGGATACCACAACCCCAATGAAGGAGTTCCTTTCAGGTAGCGTAATATCCTCTTCACAATAATCATGTGCGAAGCTCTCGGGTTAGATTGATATCTTGCTGCGAGGCACGTTGGGTACATGATATCAGAACGTGAAGCTGTTAAGTACATCAATGAACCTATCATGGATCGGTAGAACGTGTCATCAGCCCTGTCTCCGATGAGATCTGGGTGAATCCCATGATTTGTTGCAAGTGGGGTAGCAGCTGGAGTAGAACTTGACATCCCAAATTTCTCTAGAATATCACGAACGTACTTTGTCTGGTGAATGAAAATTCCCTCAGGAAGTTGTTCAACTTGTAGACCCAAAAAGAATTTCATCTCCCCCATTGATGACATTTCAAACTTTTGCTTCATCACTGATTCAAAGTCTTTGCACAGACTTTCATTCGTTGACCCAAAAATTATATCGTCCACATAAATCTGTACTATCAGAAGATGACCGTCGACCTCTTTAGTGAAGAGAGTGGCATCCACTTTTCCACGAATGAACTTGCTGGCTAGTAGGTGTTGAGACAAAGTCTCGTACCAAGCTCTCGGGGCCTGGTGTAAACCATACAGCGCTTTGTCCAATAAGTAGACCTTGTTTTTGTGGATTGGATCGGTAAAGCCCGGCGGCTGTCCGACATAAACCTCCTCTTTAACCTTCCCATAAAGAAAAGCCGATTTTACATCTAACTGATATACTTTGAAATTCTTCCAAGACGTAAATGCAAGAAAAATTCTGATTTCCTCTAGTCGTGCTACAGGAGCATAGACTTCTGTAAAATCAATCCCCTCCTGTTGACTAAAGCCCTGAACTACGGGTCGAGCTTTGTTCCTTACAACAACTCCTCTGTCGTCTCTCTTACACTTAAATACCCATTTTGTATTGATTTTTCTATGACCATCCGGCAAATCAACTAACTTCCACACTCCCAACTTCTCGAATTGACTCAATTCCTCCTGCATTGCATTGACCCAAGAATCTTCTGTAAGCACCTCTTTGTAAGTTCTTGGTTCAACCTGCGAGATAAAACAACTCAATGAGAATTCAGTTTGCAAAGGAGAAACTGTTGTATAAAAACATGTAAGCCCTTTATCAATATGTCTTCGAGTGCGAACGCCTGTCTGCAATTCTCCTATGATCAACTCCTCTGGATGATATGAAAAAGTTCGCGGAATCACTTCGCTTGGAACATCTACATTGCCCTCCAGATTAGTAACATTCTGATCTGTATCTTGTTCACCAACTTGGTTTGTTTGACTTGAAATCTGAATTTGCTCCCCCTCAGAATCTGAATCACCATGATCAAAGTCTGGCATGTTTTCAGCTTCTTGATTATCATTCTCTGCCGACTGATTATCCTGAGCAACTTCATTCTGTTGGATATCATCATGTTCACCAGCATTACTCGGACCTACTTCATCATCATTTGAAGTTTCCCGTGGTCGCCTCGAATACTCAGCTGGGAACCTTTGCTGTGACTCGTATTCACGCAAAATATCCAACTCATCAAAGAAATCTTCATCTTCCTCTGATTCTTCTCTTATGTCAAACGAATCCCACAGTTTGTCATAATGATAACGCCATGAATCTTCTGGATTTTGTGGCGGCATAGTATAACCTTGACATTCAACATTTCCAGCTTCAATAATCCGCTTCTCACTTGGAACGAAGACACGTCGCATCGGATTTGCATAACCAACAAATATTCCCTCAATGCACTTCAGACCAAACTTTCCATGAGGCTCTATAACAGTACAGGGTGACCCGAACGGTTCTAGATACTTTAAATTCGGTTTGCGATTATTGATAAGCTCAAAGCATGTTTTGTTGAACTTCTTGATAGTGAGAACCCTGTTGAGCGTATAGCATGCGGCGAAAACAGCTTCAGCCCAAAAATTTATCGGTAACTTTGAATCTGCAAGCATAGTTCTAGCCGTCTCGATTAGTGTCCGGTTTTTGCGTTCTGCGACTCCATTCTTGTAACATCCGTGCTTGTAATCATTATGAACAGTTCTATTATCAATAAAACAATGTTATTTGATCCCAATGTTTGTTTGGTTGTGTTTTACATTTTTCATGTTTTGACTTTTATGTAATTTCAAACTCTATATCACTTTCTGGAGAGTTATACGCAAACTGGTGCGTAAACGTACTTAGTTTAACGCGAAAAATACTCCGGAACATCAACATATACTTAACATACCTTAAATAACCTTTACATAACTTAGAAATAAGTTTTGAAGGCTTTGGTATGACAAAAATAAGTTAATTCGCTTACAGGGACTAAACTTGACAAACTGCGAAAGTATGCCAATTTGAACTGTAACCGACATACCGGAACATGAACATAAGTTAAACACACCTTAAATATCCTTTACATAGCTTAGAAATAGGCTTTGAGAGGTTCGGTGTGCTAAAAATATACTTTTGGGACATTCAGGGACTAAAAGCGTCAAAAAGTGCACAAGTTTGCACTTTCGCGCATAACTCACGTTCTGAACACATCCGGACATCCAAAAATTTATGTAAGCACTAAAATACTTTATTTTAGTGTTTGGCATAAGAAAAATCCATTCGTCACGCCATTTGGATCGTTTTTCGCGCTTATGCGCATTCCGTCGTAATTAACCGAACAACGCAATCGTACGGCTAAACGAACCGACATCCGAGATATTTTTGAGCACATTTTAAGTTCCCTATACTTTAACTTCATTTTATAGCTTTGAAATGAGGTTAACGGGGCTTAAAAGTGTCAAATTTGCATCAAAATACAAGTTTCTGGGCTGCAGGGACTAAAATGGTAAATCTGCCACACTTGGCCCTTGCGCACCGTAAGGGTTATTTGTTACGGTGCGCAAGCATAGGTCAGATGCAGCAACTCGTTTTTCAGCTGCTGTTTCCTGCCCTTAACCCCTTCCAAAGGCCAATGCCATGTGTCCAACTCTTGTGGTGGGTCAATATCAGTTACCACAACCTTCCGACAAGTGTACGGGCGAGATCATTCCCTCTTTTCCAAGAAACGATCCTAACGGTGGACCGAAAACTATAAATACCCAACCCATTTCACTTCTTTTCTCACTAGAATCTGATCAATTGTGCTCTAAGTTGAAACCTTTGTTTCATACCTGAGCTATTTTGATCTAGATTAGCATTCGGGGACCCTTCGTAAGTGTTCCTTCGTTCTTTTATTGCTTTTCGAGTCCGAAAGTCAAACTTTGTTTGACTTTCTGCATTGACCAGTTTATGGTCGATGCGAAGTTCGTTTGAACTTCATAACGTGAGCGTGATCACGATGGTTATAGTCCCTAGTGACTATACCTACTGATTACCACGTTATCTAGGCTCAGTGACGAGCCGTAGTTTCGGCCAGAATACGTATTCTTGCGTATTTTGTAACCAAACTACTTATGGGTATCAAAACCGTTTGTTTTGATACCAAACCTGTTTTCTAAACTTAGTTAAGCATGTTTTAACATGCTTAGCTCGTCACTTTTAGTTTTGTGCTTGTCTAGGGCAGTAAGGGTAAGCGATCTAATAAATCGCTTATACCTTCGAACCCGACCCATTTGGTAGATCATTAGGATCCGACCAAACACATTAGGTGACCGTAGCATATAGGGAATAACCTTCCGAGGTTATACCTTATGGTCGCTTCGTTTAAGTAGTTGTATGATAGGTAGTTTATATGCCTTAGGTAAATTACCAAAATGCCCTTTTGACGCCAAAATTCATTTTAAGCATATGTAACATAACTTTTGGTATCTAAACTGATTTGGTAACAATATTAGACATGTTAAGGCGTATTTTACTTGTCATAGGACTAGTTAGGCGTTCCGAACGCGTTTTACGCGAACGACGCGTTAAAGTAGCATAAGCTACCTAAACGGGTCGTAATGGGTCATAAGCACTTAGGTTAGGTTTCATTTAGTATGTAGGCTTTGTTAAACCATACTACATGAGTTTCCATACTCGTTTGGTTTACGAACCCTCGTTCTATCCGATCCTCCGATTTAGGTCCGGATTATTAATGTAGTTACCTATATTAGGTGCCGTTTGATATTCCGAGATCTCTAGCATTGCTTGGTGGTTATCTTAAGACTTCTGAGCAATCTCAAGTGAGTACATAGAACCCCTCTTTTACTGTTTTCCAAACGTTTTGGGGTGGAACACATGTGCCTACTTGTTACTTTCGTGCTTTCCTGTTTTCACATCATATACCTGCTATGTTTGTTAGTACATTATAGTACATGATTTCATTACATTTCATGCTATGTATGTCCATTGTGTGCATACTTAGTACATGTTTTACATTACATTTCTGCTATGTATGTTAACTGATAGCATGCTAGCACATTGATTTACATGACTTTTCTGCTTTGTATGTTAACTTAGCATACTTAGTATATTGTTTTCATATAACATGTTCACTTTTGCTATGACATTTGGTTTGCACAAACGATACTATTATACGTTCATTAACATTAGCTACGCCGCTCGGTAGTAAGTACTGGTACCATAGGACTTGACAAATCCCATTCCTAACATCTCGGGTTTGTTTGGATGTAAGGAATGACTGAATCCGAAAACATTTCTTTTGATAACCTTGACTGAAAGGGTTATCCGACTGTCTCAAGGCTTGAATGTATGCATTAACTTACCACATAAATGTTTGTATCAATGTAACATGCATTACTTTGCAAGATATAACTTTTTGATATATTCAAAATACTTTGTTTTGTACATTTATACATTTTTGACTATGTGACAATGCTTTACTTACAATACATAACTTTTGTTACACATTACTTGACTACTTTTGGACTTATAAACATTTGACATGGCTTGTACAAGGACTTTTGACTATTGGTTTAAACATAGACTTTATACATTGGTGGTTTGTTTAAGTGATTTAAGTAACTAGGCATGTGTAATATGATACAAGCATGGTGGATACGCCGCTAGTACTTCCTATATATAAGTGTTTGTATGGTATTACATGTTGTAGCGTTATTTAAATCATTTCAATTTAGACATATGACATTTTATACAAATAACATACTTTTCACAAGACATTGTTTTACAAAACAACTTATCTTAT
The DNA here is from genome assembly GCA_030545235.1 of Helianthus tuberosus. NCBI lineage: Eukaryota > Viridiplantae > Streptophyta > Magnoliopsida > Asterales > Asteraceae > Helianthus > Helianthus tuberosus. The sequence continues at coordinate 156,145,568 of CM060393.1, forward strand.
ACAAACTCATTTTACTTGGTTATTTATTTAACCATACTTTATGATCTTATTTATACATATCATCTGATCTTATCGTTTTTCAAATGATTTACAAGACAAAACAATTTACAAGGTTCATGACTGACTGTTATAAAACAATTTCTTAAACTTAAGTCATGAATCCTATTTCCACAAAACCTATGTATCTCACAGGCATTTTTATGCTGACGTACCTATTTTCACATGTGTTTTCAGGAGCTTTTCCGTAGGATGATGATCGTGACACTAGGGCAGACCTGTGCCTTAGAGACTTAAAATGGAGATAGACTTTGTTAAATTATGTTATAAACTCTTTATTTACTGTTTAAGACAATGAAACTCTTGTTTAATAAATAAAATACAACTTTGTATGCCATGGTTATGAAACAATTAATTCTGTTACAACACTCCCCGACGTTTTCCGCCACGTCGTGTATGTTATACGTGGTCGGGGTGTGACAGAAGAGTTGGTATCAGAGCCAATGGTTATAGGGAATTAGGTTATTAGTAATGCTTTGACCTAGACTATAACCTTTCTAGGACCCTAACACAAGTTATCTTGTGTTTAGATTTTAAAACATGCACTTCACCTATCCTTAGGTGATTATCAAAACAAGAAACCAAATTTTTCGAAACAATTTTTGAAATACAATCTTCTGTTTTTGGATAATTTATTACATGGTTTTGAACCCTCTTTTGTAAGGTTTTGAACCCTTCCAGTTTAACTAAAATTTTTGGCTTATTGCCTTCTGAGTTTTCAAAATCTCGTCAAAGTTTTGGGTTCTAAATAGTATGAACACGTGCAAACTGGAAGAGTGAATGCCTGTATTCTGGGTTTTCTGTCTAGGCAAGCACTTCGTATACATCTCATCAGACGCAAGACCAGTTGTGCTTCCCTGGGAATTCTTGGGATGAGTGTTCACTTATAGGCGAGCATGTCTTCGTGATACATTATTTTTGATCCATTTACTTTGATTAGTCACTGTGCGTCGGACAAATGACCACCATCTTTGCTTTTGTTAATTTTGTTTCATCTCATTCTTTGCATCCAACCATCTCACTCGTTTCCTTTAATGTTTTCCTCTTTTAGAATGCCTCCTCGACGCGAAAACCAAATAGCGACTGCCGAACTGGCAGAAAACATTGCGCAGCAGATGGCTGCTCAATTCCCAAATCTCTTTGCTCAATGGCAACAAGCCAACAACAACAACAATGCTCCATGCAAATACAAGGATTTTAACTTGGCTAAACCACTCAAGTTTAGTGGTTCTGAGGGAGCGACTGGGCTTCTTCAATGGTTTGAGAGCATTGAGAATACTTTCCGCCACATGCAGTGTCCGGATAATCGCAAGGTCGAGTTTTCTTCGAGCGTGTTTCAGAAGAGGGCTCTCACATGGTGGAACGGGGTTATGAGAGATCGGGGTGCAGAAGTTGCTCTAGCGCAAACTTGGGCTGAAATTAGGGCCCTTATGATGAGGGAATTCTGTCCTCGTCATGAACAGCGAGCATTGGAGAAAGAGTTTGAGGACTTGAAACAAGATAGTGGCGAGCATAGGGCTTATACTGATAGGTTTGAAGAGTTGAGTCTGCTTTGCCCAACTATGGTTACCCCACTCGACAAGGCTATCGAAAGATACATCGACGGCCTACCTGACTCAGTACAAGACATCATTACTGGTAGCAACCTACCACACTCCGTCAGGCGATCGAGTTATCAGCGACATTGACTGAGTCGCAGATTCGAAAGGGGAAGCTGCACAAAAAGGGTGACAAGGGTAAGAAGCAGGTGTCTGATAAGGAAGATAGCAAGAAAGGTCAAAACAAGAAGGGAAAGAATTCTGGAGGGTCTAGGAAGCGGAAGGCTTCCCAAAACTATGCTGTTACTGCACAGGCTCAAGCTGCACCAAATCATCCTGCGCAACCACTAGCCAAGAAGCCTTATCTTGGCAATGCACCTTTGTGCAACAGGTGTAACGGCCATCATCAACCACACCTCCAGTGTCGTCAGTGCACCAACTGCGGAAGGCCTGGTCATCTTGCTGCCACCTGCCGCATTCCTGTTAACCAGAACCAGGCAGTTCAGAACCAAGCCCAACAAGTTGCTCAGCCTCTTGCTCAGCAACAAGGTCAAGCTGCACGACCTCATTTTCCTCCTGGTTCGTGCTACAATTGTGGGGATCTGACCCACTACAGGAACCGGTGCCCAAGGCTAGTCAACCAAAATCAGAATCAGAACCAAAATCAGGCTCAGGCTCGAGGGCGAGCTTTTAACTTGAATGCCCAAGAGGCACAGGCGGACGATAATGTGGTGAATGGTACGTTCTTTATTAATAATCAGCCTGCATCTGTTCTCTTTGATTCAGGTGCCGATAAGAGTTTTGTGTCATTGTCTTTTGAGCCAATGCTTCGCGTGTCTAGAACGAAACTAGGTAGACCTTTGACAGTAGAGGTTGCTAGTGGTGAACCCATTGTTCTTGATTCTGTTCTTCACAACTGCCAGTTGAACCTTAACGATCATCTTTTTCCTATTAACCTCACGCCTATGCAACTTGGAAGCTTCGACGTCATAGTGGGTATGGATTGGTTATCTAAGCATCACGCTGAGATAGTTTGTTCTGAGAAGATTGTTCGTGTGCCGCTTTCGACAGGCGAGATCCTCCAGGTTCAAGGTGAGAAACCTGCCGGTGGTCTCAAACTCATGTCTTGTTTTAAAGCTCGGAAGTATCTGCGGAAGAACTATGTGGCTTTCTTAGCACATGTTACAGCAGATAAAGGCAAGGGTAAGTCTATTTCAGATATTCCTGTCGTTCGGGATTATTCTGAAGTTTTCCCTGAAGAGTTACCTGGACTACCCCCAGCACGCCAAGTAGAGTTCCATATTGATCTCGTACCTGGTGCAAATCCCATTGCCAGAGCTCCATATCGTCTTGCACCGTCTGAGATGCAAGAGTTGTCTAAGCAGCTTCAGGAACTCTCTGACAAAGGTTTTATCCGTCCTAGCTTTTCACCCTGGGGTGCTCCCGTTCTTTTTGTCAAGAAGAAGGATGGATCTTTTAGGATGTGTATCGATTATCGTGAGCTTAACAAGCTTACCATCAAGAATCGATATCCCCTACCGCGCATAGACGATATCTTTGATCAGTTACAGGGCGCTTCTTATTTTTCGAAGATTGATCTGCGTTACGGATATCATCAACTTCGGGTGCATGAAGAAGATATTCCCAAGACAGCGTTTCGTACTCGTTATGGACATTATGAGTTCACAGTCATGCCATTCGGTTTGACTAATGCTCCTGCTGTTTTTATGGACTTAATGAATAGGGTCTGCAAGCCTTATTTGGATCAGTTCGTCATTGTTTTTATTGACGACATCTTGATATACTCTAAGACGCGAGCTGATCACGAGCAACATCTTCGTCTTACTTTGGAACTCCTAAAGAAAGAGCAACTTTTCGCCAAATTCTCCAAGTGTGAATTCTGGCTTAAAGAAGTTCAATTTTTAGGACATATCATCAATGAACAAGGTATTCATGTAGATCCCTCCAAGATCAGTGCGATTAAGGATTGGGATACGCCTACTACTCCTACTGAGGTTCGTTCTTTTCTTGGTCTAGCGGGTTATTATCGCCGCTTCATAGAAAACTTCTCGAAGATTGCAGTTCCTCTAACTGCTTTAACTCAGAAGAACAAGCCCTTTGATTGGGGATACAAACAAGAGGAAGCTTTTCAAAACTTGAAGCAGAAGCTTTGCGACGCGCTTGTTCTAACTTTGCCTGAGGGCAATGATGATTTCGTCGTTTATTGCGATGCATCTAAATTAGGTCTTGGCTGTGTTCTGATGCAAAGGAACAAAGTCATAGCATATGCATCGAGGCAGTTGAAGATACATGAGAAAAACTACACCACTCATGATCTTGAGTTAGGTGCAGTTGTCTTCGCCATTAAGATCTGGAGACACTATTTGTACGGAACAAAATGTGTGGTTTTCACGGACCACAAAAGTCTTCAGCATATCTTCAATCAGAAAGAACTCAACATGAGGCAACGACGTTGGGTTGAGCTTTTAAACGACTATGACTGCGAAATTCGCTACCATCCTGGTAAGGCGAATGTCGTAGCCGATGCATTGAGTCGTAAGGAATGCACTAAGCTTCATTGTGTACGTGTTCAATCTGTTATTCAAGCTCGATCTGATATCCAAGCCCGCATTTCTCAGGCTCAACAATCTTGTGTTTCACAAGGTTTAATGGATAAGGAATTTCCCTATCACATAACGCCTGCTTTGGAACTGAAGGACAATGGATCGTATTACTTCATGGACCTTTTGTGGGTCCCAAGCCAGGATGATCTTCGTACCTTGCTTATGGATGAAGCCCATAAGTCGCGTTATTCTATTCATCCGGGCTCAGATAAGATGTATAAGGATCTTCGTATTCATTATTGGTGGCCTGGTATGAAGAAAGACATTGCCTTATACGTATCAAAATGCCTTACTTGTCTTAAGGTTAAGGCTGAACATCAGCGTCCTTCTGGTTTATTGGAGCAACAAGAGATCCCGGTTTGGAAATGGGAAAACATTACTATGGATCTCATCACTAAACTTCCACGCACAAAGAAAGGTCATGATGCCATCTGGGTAGTCGTTGATCGTCTTACTAAGTCAGCACATTTCTTGCCAATCCGTGAGGATTTTCCTGCTGACAGACTTGCAAAAATCTATGTGGATGAAATTGTGGCTCGACATGGTGTTCCTTTGAACATCATTTCTGACAGAGATGCTCGTTTCACGTCTCATTTTTGGAGAACCATGCAATCTGCTATGGGGACCCAACTTAATCTGAGCACGGCTTATCATCCGCAAACGGATGGTCAATCTAAAAGAACAATCCAGACTCTGGAGGATATGCTTAGAGCTTGTGTGATCGATTTTGGTGGTAGTTGGGATTCACATCTTAAGTTGATTGAATTCTCCTACAACAACAGTTATCACACCAGCATCAAAATGGCTCCTTTCGAGGCTCTCTATGGTCGAAAATGTCGTTCACCAGTCTGCTGGAATGAGATCGGCGAGGCTCAACTTACTGGACCTGCCCTCATTTTAGAGACAACTGACAAGATCAAGAAAGTTCGTGATAACCTTCAGACAGCTAGAAGCCGTCAGAAGAGTTACGCGGACCCAAAACGCAAGGCCTTGGAATTTCAAATCGGTGATCGAGTATTACTTAAGGTCTCACCTTGGAAAGGTGTGATCAGATTTGGAAAGAAAGGAAAACTTGCACCTAGATACGTTGGACCATTCGAGATCGTCGAAAGAATCGGAAAGGTAGCCTACAGACTTGAGTTACCTCCTGAACTGGGAAATGTTCATCCAACTTTCCACGTGTCCAATCTCAAGAGGTGTTTAGCTGATGAGAACCTCCACATACCGCTTGACGAAATTCGTGTTGGCAAAACACTGAAATTTGTTGAGAAGCCAGTGGAAATCATGGAACGTGAAGTCAATTGGCTCAAACGCAAGCGCATTCCTTTGGTCAAAGTTCGCTGGGAAGCTAAACGTGGACCTGAGTTTACTTGGGAACGCGAGGATCAAATGAAGGCGAAATATCCGCATCTTTTCCCACGAGTTTCCTCTAAATAAATTTCGGGACGAAATTTCCACAAGTAGGGGAGACTGTAACATCCGTGCTTGTAATCATTGTGAACATTTCTATTATCAATAAAACAATGTTATTTGATCCCAATGTTTGTTTGGTTGTGTTTTACATTTTTCATGTTTTGACTTTTATGTAATTTCAAACTCTATATCACTTTCTGGAGAGTTATACGCAAACTGGTGCATAAACGTACTTAGTTTAACGCGACAAATACTCCGGAACATCAACATATACTTAACATACCTTAAATAACCTTTACATAACTTAGAAATAAGTTTTGAAGGCTTTGGTATGGCAAAAATAAGTTAATTCGCTTACAGGGACTAAACTTGACAAACTGCGAAAGTATGCCAATTTGAACTGTAACAGACATACCAGAACATGACCATAAGTTAAACACACCTTAAATATCCTTTACATAGCTTAGAAATAGGCTTTGAGAGGTTCGGTGTGCTAAAAATATACTTTTGGGACATTCAGGGACTAAAAGCGTCAAAAAGTGCACAAGTTTGCACTTTCGCGCATAACTCACGTTCTGAACACATCCGGACATCCAAAAATTTATGTAAGCACTAAAATATTTTATGTTAGTGTTTGGCATAAGAAAAATCCATTCGTCACGCCATTTGGATCGTTTTTCGCGCTTATGCGCATTCCGTCGTAATTAACCGAACAACGCAATCGTACGGCTAAACGAACCGACATCCGAGATATTTTTGAGCACATTTTAAGTTCCCTATACTTTAACTTCATTTTATAGCTTTGAAATGAGGTTAACGGGGCTTAAAAGTGTCAAATTTGCATCAAAATACAAGTTTCTGGGCTGCATGGACTAAAATGGTGAATCTGCCAAACTTGGCCCTTGCGCACCGTAAGGGTTATTTGTTACGGTGCGCAAGCATAGGTCAGATGCAGCAACTCGTTTTTCAGCTGCTGTTTCCTGCCCTTAACCCCTTCCAAAGGCCAATGCCATGTGTCCAACTCTTGTGGTGGGTCAATATCAGTTACCACAACCTTCCGACAAGTGTACGGGCGAGATCATTCCCTCTTTTCCAAGAAACGATCCTAACGGTGGACCGAAAACTATAAATACCCAACCCATTTCACTTCTTTTCTCACTAGAATCTGATCAATTGTGCTCTAAGTTGAAACCTTTGTTTCATACCTGAGCTATTTTGATCTAGATTAGCATTCGGGGACCCTTCGTAAGTGTTCCTTCGTTCTTTTATTGCTTTTCGAGTCCGAAAGTCAAACTTTGTTTGACTTTCTGCATTGACCGAAAGTCAAACGAGTTGGCATTGGCCTTTGATATTCCGAGATCTCTAGCATTGCTTGGTGGTTATCTTAAGACTTCTGAGCAATCTCAAGTGAGTACATAGAACCCCTCTTTTACTGTTTTCCAAACGTTTTGGGGTGGAACACATGTGCCTACTTGTTACTTTCGTGCTTTCCTGTTTTCACATCATATACCTGCTATGTTTGTTAGTACATTATAGTACATGATTTCATTACATTTCATGCTATGTATGTCCATTGTGTGCATACTTAGTACATGTTTTACATTACATTTCTGCTATGTATGTTAACTGATAGCATGCTAGCACATTGATTTACATGACTTTTCAGCTTTGTATGTTAACTTAGCATACTTAGTACATTGTTTTCATATGACATGTTCACTTTTGCTATGACATTTGGTTTGCACAAACAAGACTATTATACGTTCATTAACATTAGCTACGCCGCTCGGTAGTAAGTACTGGTACCATAGGACTTGACAAATCCCATTCCTAACATCTCGGGTTTGTTTGGATGCAAGGAATGACTGAATCCGAAAACATTTCTTTTGATAACCTTGACTGAAAGGGTTATCCGACTGTCTCAAGGCTTGAATGTATGCGTTAACTTACCATATAAATGTTTGTATCAATGTAACATGCATTACTTTGCAAGACATAACTTTTTGATATATTCAAAATACTTTGTTTTGTACATTTATACATTTTTGACTATGTGACAATGCTTTACTTACAATACATAACTTTTGTTACACATTACTTGACTACTTTTGGACTTATAAACATTTGACATGGCTTGTAGAAGGACTTTTGACTATTGGTTTAAACATAGACTTTATACATTGGTGGTTTGTTTAAGTGATTTAAGTAACGAGGCATGTGTAATATGATACAAGCATGGTGGATACGCCGCTAGTACTTCCTATATATAAGTGTTTGTATGGTATTACATATTGTAGCGTTATTTAAATCATTTCAATTTAGACATATGACATTTTATACAAATAACATACTTTTCACAAGACATTGTTTTACAAAACAACTTATCTTATACAAACTCATTTTACTTGGTTATTTATTTAACCATACTTTATGATCTTATTTATACATATCATCTGATCTTATCGTTTTTTCAAATGATTTACAAGACAAAACAATTTACAAGGTTCATGACTGACTGTTATAAAACAATTTCTTAAACTTAAGTCATGAATCCTATTTCCACAAAACCTATGTATCTCACAGGCATTTTTATGCTGACGTACCTATTTTCACATGTGTTTTCAGGAGCTTTTCCGTAGGATGATGATCGTGACACTAGGGCGGACCTGTGCCTTAGAGACTTAAAATGGAGATAGACTTTGTTTAATTATGTTATAAACTCTTTATTTACTGTTTAAGACAATGAAACTCTTGTTTAATAAATAAAATACAACTTTGTATGCCATGGTTATGAAACAATTAATTCTGTTACAACACTCCCCGACGTTTTCCGCCACGTCTTGTATGTTATACGTGGTCGGGGTGTGACAATTCTGCTGCGGAGTGTCCGGAGCACTAAACTCATGCAATATACCTCTTTCATCACAAAATTCTTCCATCTTACTGTTCTTAAATTCAGTACCATTATCACTTCGAATTCTTTTAATACGCCGTTGGTACAGATTCTCAATCTTTTTGAACAACGCCATCAAACTGTCAAATGTTTCGTCTTTCGTCTTCAAGAAAGAAACCCACGAAAATCTGGAATAATCATCAGTAACGACCAAACAGTAGTAATCTCCTGTAATACTTTTGACATTCACAGGACCAAATAAATCCATGTGAAGTCTTTCCAGAGGTCTCGAAACTGAATTGACTTGCTTTGTAGGGTGTGACTTTTTCTTCTGCTTGCCTTTAACACAGCTAATGCACTCCCCTTCCAGATGAAAACCTTTGATATTAACACCCAAAACTAAATCATTGTGCACCAAGTGATTCATCTTCCTTAGGTGAATATGCCCCATCTTGCGGTGCCATAATCTTGATTCTTTCTCAGTTGCTCTAGACACAAAACAATGTGCTTGACCAGTAGTTGTAGTTGCTACACTCATATCTAACACATATAAATCATTCACTCTAGGTGCCCGCATGATAATCCATTCTTCAGGGATAACAAATCCTGGTTTCAAGATCAAACATTCTTTGTCTGTGAAGTGAGTGGTATACATATTGTCACAAATCTGCGAGATACTCAGCAGATTGTTCTCCAGCTCAGTAATGAAGTTAACTCTCTCAAACGTGACTGTGTTACAAAATTTGCACTCTTTGATGCAATTTTTGCAATCAACATTTCCATCAATTTTCTTACCTGACGCATTTGTTGACAAGTTTGAACTGACCTGGCTTTTTGACTCAGACACGGAGTTAGAGTCTACCTCAAGTGCCTTAGCAGCCAGCACTTTGTCAGCCATTTTTCCGAGGTTTTCAGCAGTTAACTCCTGCGTTGTGTCAATAACGCCAGTGTCAACTTTCTTTGACTTCTCTATATCTTCTTTCTCCTTTTTCTCTTTCTCTTCTTTCTCCTTCCTCTCTTTCTCTTCTTTCTTTTTCTCGTCTCCAGTTCCCCACCATTTATTCTGCCAATACTCATCCTCATCTTTGAACTCCTTTATTATGGCTTCCAGATCAAGAGTTTTGTCATCAACTGCAATATTTCCATATGGATCAAGATAACACTCCCTGTCCGGATCCCATCTTCTCGCTCTTCTCGCTTCCAGATAGATACCAGAAATTCTAATTATTCTGATTTCAGCCAACATTTTTCTATATTGATACTTCTGCTCTTCAGTGCGGTTATCTTTCCAAGGAATAGGTTCGTTTTTCGCCATGAACGCGTAACGAACCGCATCTTCCTCCGGTAGAACCTCTTGACTCCAATCATACCCCTCATCATCGTAAATCACCGCAAGAGCTCTAGATTTCTCTCTATTGTCTTCAACCTGCTTCAATCTAGGCGGCTCAGATTTATTCTGGTGATAAATTGCCTTCTTGTAGTAATCTTCTCTGAAAGGGATCTCCGACTCATCAGCATATGCGTTTCTGCATTCTCGCTTGAAGTGACCTTTCTGCTTACACTTGAAGCATGTCACCTTGGACTTATCAAATCCTAGCTTGGTAGATGGACCACCAATTGTCTTTCTTCCCGTGATTTCCATAAAACGTTGTGCTCGACGAACATCACTTGCCATACACCAACGAATGTCGATCAGCTCCATTTCCTCCGGATCAATCTGATCATAATCTTCTTTCATCAGGTTGGTGTTGCCTAACTTCCCTGCTACTAACCCTTCATAAGATTCCAACACAGATGCTAGGAAAATCATCTGCTGTTTAGCCGACTCCTCATCAAAATTCTGAGCATTCTTTAAATCTATTGCGATGTTGCATTGAAAACGATTCTTTGCATCAGAATGACTTGCAGATGATGAAGATCCACTGTGATAACCACTGTGATTTCCACTGCTTTGACCACTTTGACTTTCTTTGCTTGCTGTGGACACATTCTCAGCAGAAAAAGCAGTCTTGGGAGAAGTTGATTTTGGCATCATGCTTTTTGGATAATACAAATCCAAATTCTGCTGGTAGGATGAGTGATTGACTTTGTATGTCTTCTTCAGTTCCAGCTCGTGACTTTCAAGTCTCTCAATCAACAGATCCACAGTCAACTTTTCAGGCTCGATAGTGTTCTTCAGCATCAGCGCATAATATCTCCAATCCATCTCGTCTGGCAATGAATCAAACAACTTGTCTACTAGCTCATCGTTAGAATACGTAATTTCATGTCTAGCTAGCTCCAATTTCAAATGCCCAAACCTCTTGATCATTTTACAAACTGACTCATTCTTTAAACATCCAAACATATCAAACTCTTTTCTAAGAAGTTTCTTTTTGTTTTTCACTATTTCTGTACTTCCTAAGCATTTCTTTTCTAGCTTTTTCCAGAGATATTTTGCATTTGAATAATCAATCAATGAGATTATGTCTTCCCTGACAGACTGAAATAACAATGCCACACATTTTTGCTCAGCCACAAATGATTCAATCTCCTCAGCTGATGTTAAAGTTTCACCATTTTTGTTTCCATTGACATAACCGTTTTTCAGACTCTTCCAGCTGGAAAATGTGAATGCCATCAACCAATCTTCAAACTTTCTTGACCACCGACTGTATTCCTCGATAGCCATTAGCTTTGGAGGTTTATTGAATGTTCCGAAGGCACTTTCCGATTCCCAAGCTTCCGTTAACTTTTTCTTCGTATTCGGCGGGTTTTCATTCGCATTGCTAGATGAAGAATCATCGTTTCCGGAATCTCCAGCGAATGCGTACATGTCGCTAAACGGGTTCAAGAATATATCATCCATCTTGAATGTACCTGCAAAAATCAGCCAACACTTAAACAAATTTTTGAAATTTTGGAAAACAGTGACAAATGAGCGAAATATCAATTTTGTGACAAATAAGCGAAATCACATATGTCACAAAAGCGAAATCAGTTATTTGACAGATAAGCGAAACCAGATATGTTCCTAAAAGCGAAACCATATGAGCGAAATAGGTAATGTATGTATGAGCGAAATAGCAATATGTCTCTAAGAGCGAAATAACAAGATGTCCCTATCAGCGAAATCAGGGATGATCTAAAAACGGAATCTGATTTTAATGTCTATATGAGCAAAATCACAACTTTCCTATGAGCGAAATCAGTAAATTTGTGTCCAAATGAGCGAAATTAAGCAATTAATGTCCGTAAAAGCGAAACCCCTACGATTACCGTATGAGCGAAATCAGGTTTTAATCAATTTTCACCATGTTTTAGTCCGAATTTTAACCTGATACTTTCTAGGGTTTGTTATTACTAAGTTTTACACGTTATACTCGAAAATTAGGCCATTTCAACCGTAGGAACCAGTTCAAATCGAAAAAGTATAAGAGAAAGTGAGTAGAAATGAGAGATTTTGATCGAATCAGCTGTAGTAGTATGAACTCCTCGTCCTGAAGCTCTGATACCACTTGTTGGACTGGTTTGCGACCCTAAACAGTCAGTTGAGAACGTTCATCTTCAAATACAAAGGCAGAATCAATGCACATGAAGTTACACAGCTTTTCCTTTTCAATTCCTTCTCTATTTAAGCTTTTTGAATCAATTTTGACAGAGTTCGGTTACATAAAGCATGAAAAGGTTCCACTCCAACGTACACAAATGAAGACACACATCAGATATATATAGGTGACTGATTTCGCTTATATGGCAGTCCATATAAGCGAAACCCTATGTGTACTTATAAGCGAAACCTCCTAGTGTATCTATGAGCGAAACCCCCTAACAATGTACACATAAGCGAAACCTCAACATAAAACCCTAATTCTAACTATCAAGCTCCTATGTTGACCTATCTTGACCTAAGACTTGATATACACGTAGTCAACAGCCATTCCGTGTACCAACAGTAACTCGTCCATCGTTCGACTCGTAATAACAAACCACCAAAGGGCAAGTTAACAATCATCAGGTTCAGTCGTTACCCACATTACCCCCATACATAACCATGGCGGTAGTCTGTGTTAGTACATATGTCTGTAGCTTCCGTCTGCATCGAGTCTTGTATATTTTTGTGCTATGTATGTATTTTTGTATATATATGAAGATGTAAGTATGTTTGTGTCAGGACAACTCAGGGAATGGCGCATATATGTTAAAGTGAAATCCGTCAGATGACGAATGTCATCCGATCGGATGACCATCCGATCGGATCACCATTCGATCGGATCACCAACCGATCGGGTGACACTTAACCCTCCCTGGTTGCCTATAAATAGCTTGCTTGTGACAACTGTGATCTGTAATCGATGTACGATGTAAAACAATGATAATTATTAATAAACAATGTGTTGTGGTGTTATTATATGTGTTTTATATGTATATTTGTGTTTGATGATTTTACGATTCGATTCGATCCCGATTTCAAGCTTTAAATCGATTTCTGGAAAGTTATACGCAAACTGGTGCGTAAACGCAGTCAGTTTAACGCGACAAACACTCCGGAATAGTGACATAGGCTTAACATACCTAAAATAACCTTTACATAACTTAGAAATAAGTTTTGGATGGTTTGGTGTGTTAAAAACAAGTGTATTCGATCGCAGGGACTATTTGTGTCAAACTGCGAAACTATACCGATTCGTATGGTATCGAAGAGTCCAGAACTTGATCATAAGCTAAACATACCATAAATAACCTAAAAAATTCTTAGAAATAAGCTTTGAGGGGTTCGGTATGCGAAAACATGCTTAATTGATCTCACAGGGACTTAAAGTGTCAAAAACGACGTAAGTTTGCATTTTCGCGCATATCTTATATTCTGACCACATCTGGACACTCAAAATTTTTGTACACACTAAAATATTTTTATTTTAGTGATCGGCATGCAAAAATTCCATTCGTCGCTTAATTTGGTTCGTTTTCGCGTCCGTTTGAGTTTCGTCGTAATTTAACGAACAACGCGACCGTACGACCAAACGAGCCGACATCCGAGAGTTTTCTGAGCACATTTTGAGTCCTCTAAACTTTATTGACCTTGTAGAGCCTTGAAAATGGCTTAACGGGGGTCAAAAGGGCCTGAAATGAGCTTAAACCAAGTGCAGGGACCTGAACTGACAATTTTCAAACTTGTGCTGAACTGGGGAGCCCAGGCGGGGCGCGTAAGCCCCCTCCCTACTCTTACGCACCCAGCCTAAAAGTGCCAGCGACCAGAAATTCAATTTTCAGCAACTGTTTGATAGTTCAGGGGCTGTTCTTGTAAGATCTTTGTGTGGTAGCCAAGTTATCACCTCTCCAAGGCTTCTAACCTGCATCAAACAATTGTATGGCTATGATCTAATGCTTGGAAGCTACACAAACATGTGGCATGATCTTGTTCATCATGCTCTAGTATAAATAGCCAAGCAAATTCATTGTTTCATTTCTCATTCCTCTCTTCTTTTCTCTATAATCTGATTTGGGAGCTCTCTCAAGTGTTTGGAGCTTTCTAATTTGATTGGAAACTTATTCTTGGTAGAAAAGATAGCTAGGACCCTTTGTAAGTCTTCTTTCATGCTTATTCTTTATGTTTAAGCAGAAAGTCAAACAGTTTGACCAACAGTTTGACTTTCGGTTTTGACCATCAATTGGTCAAGTCAAAGTTCAATTGAACTTTGCAACGTGATTGTAATCACGATGGTTATAATCCTCAGCGATTATACCTACTGATTACCACGTTAACTAGGTGTAGTGACGAGTCAAAGTTTCGGTCAAAATGCATTTTAGCACGCATTTTGCAACGGAACTACTTATAGGTATCAAAACACTTTGTTTTGATACCAAATCAGTTTTATAAGTTAGTTAAACATGTTTTGACATGTTTAACTCGTCACTATTAGTTTAGTGCTTGTTTAGGGTCGTAAGTTAAGCGGTCTAAACAACCGTTCAGACTTTCGAACCCGACCCGTTTGGTCGATCATTAGGATCCGACCAAGCTTGATTAGTGATCATAATTTCATAGGGAATAACCACTGAGGTTATACCTTATGATCACATAGGATTGGTTAGTTATTTGTTAAGTAGCTTGTATGCCCATAAGAAATGACCAAAACGCCATTTTGAAGCTTAAATCCATATTTTACATATGCAAACATGTTTTTGACATATAATCTGATTTAGTAACATGTTTAGGTATTATTGGGCATGTAAGACTTGACATAGCACATAGTTAACCATCCGAACATAATTTCGCGCGAACGACGCATTAACTTAGCATAAGCTACCTTAATGGGTCGTAACGGTTCGAAAGCACTTAGGCTAAGTTCCGATTTAGGATGTAGGCTTTGTTAAACCATATCACATGAGTTCCACACTCATTTGGTTTACAAGACCTCATTCTATCCGATCTTCCGATTTAGGTGTTGATTTATTTACTAGTAATCCGATTACTAGGTACTACTTGAATTTCCTTGGTTTGTCTAAGCTTCGCTAATTTCTTTAGATCAAGGATATCCTTCCATTCAAAGTGAGTACATAGTTCCCCTATTTTACTGTTTTCAATTGTTTTGGGGTGATTCATATGTATTAAAACGATTTCGATATTTTAACGATGTTTTCAAAAACGATTAAGATGGTTTATATTAAACTAAATACGATTTCGGTAATGTGAACGAAACTTGTTGGTTGTAACTACATAACGAATGACATTCATTAGCATTGATCAAGCCGACCAGTATTAGGTTATGGTACCATAGGATCTGACAAATCCCGTTATCAGACTACACCCATGGTTATGTGTGGGGGTTATGTAGGTAACGACCGAATCTGATGATTGTTAACTTACCCTTTGGTGGTTTGTTAATACGAGAAACGATGTAGACGAGTCACGAAGGTTTGAATGTTATTAGCGAGACGACCAAAAGTAGTTTCACAATTAAAACGAATACGATTTTGGGACGAGTTGAAACGATTTGGGACGACTTAAACGAAATAAATGATCTGGATAAACGATTGGTTTTTGAGTAGTGATTAGATAATGGGACAGGTGTAGTATGATAGAATCATGGTAGATACGCCGCTGGTACATCTTATATATAAGTGCTTCTATCATATTACATTGCGTGTCATTATTTAGTTCACTTGGGAAACGATTTGAAACGATGTCACACAACGAGGTTTTCGAAATGATATAAACCATACGAGTTTTATTAACGAGTTTTAATGAGATGTTTTACGAATTGGTTTACTAAAACAAAAGACTTTGAGTTAAGAATCATGGCTATGAGATTTTATAAATTATAACCATCTTAATTTGAGTTGGTTAATCATGTTGCAATATTTTATACTTTTCAAAACAAGGTTTTCGAGGTATTGCAATATATATAAACGAGCCATGATTCCGGTACTCTTATAAAACCTATGTGCTCGCCAGCATTTCTTTGCTGACTTTATTTTTACATATGTTTCAGGTGATGTTGCGTGATGATTGCTAGGGAGCATGTTCACTTAGGATTTGGACGTGGCCTTAGTGACATAAAAACGATAGTAGACGATGTTTACTTTGTTTGTTAGGTTTTAAGACAATGTACATTACTTAATAAATCAATAAAACGAAACTTTTGATTACCATGGTTGTGAAACGATGATTCTGTTACAACACTCCCCGACGTTTCCGCCATGGTTTGTTGTTTTAACGTGGTCGGGGTGTGACATTGCTAGTGTTAGATCATTTACACCTTTTGCTGAACTTGTAGCTAAGATCTGCTAGTCTGGATATCTACCGGATCTTCTGTATTTTCATCATCTTTGAATAGAATTCAGACGCGTTAAACGTTGAACTTGTCATTGTTGATTTTGTGACATTATCAAGGGATTCCGCACCTTGATTCTGATCGATCCAGCCACGTTCTACTCGAACAGCTCCTGAGATAACGGCCTAACAAGTGGTATCAGAGCCACAGGAGGTTGAATCGGAGACGACAACTGCAAATTCACCGGATTTTCAGCGATTCTTTGCCGATTTCTGTCAAATTTCGCAGGAAATTTTGACAAATTTCTCATCTTCTACCTCATTTCTTGCTATTCTTACATTTTTACACTTTAAAACGAGAAAAACTCAAAATTGAACAGGAATTCACGGACAAAATTGACTAAAAATCATATGAAACGAATCGGAATTAAACAAAGATCAATCCTTCAAATTTTTATTAAAAAATTCAAACTAAAACTGAATCAAATCAAGCAAAAACCATGTCGAGTTCTTCACTGACGTCATCCACCCGATCGGATCACCATCCGATCGGATTGGCCTATTTATTGTTCTTAAATTTTGCTGACGTAATCATCCCACCCGATCGGATCACCATCCGATCGGATTGGCTTAGAGTTTGTTCTTCACTAGCTGACGTCATCATCTCACTCGATCGGATCACCATCTGATCGGTGTAGTGTTGAAGGATAAAGGTTGTGTCACTCGATCGAACGACCACCCGATCGGATCACCATCCGATCGAATAGCCGTCCGACACTTGTGCCTATCCGACACTTGTTATCCGACGATTGTACTTGGTTGTGTTATTCGATCGGATCGCCACTCGATCGGATCACCATCCGATCCAAGTGCATTAGTTTGAGAATTTTGAAAGCTGTGAAAATTTTTCTAAGTGTTTGAACTTTTTCAGGTACTTAAAGATGGGAGACGAATTCCTGAACCCGTTCAGTGATATATTTGCATACAACACCAGTGACGCATCAATAAATACAACCAACAACACTAATCCAAATCCGAAGAAGGCGATTGATGATTCTCTCAGTGTCGATAACGCTTACGGTACGTATAACAAGCCTCTGAAACTGATGGCGATTGAAGACTACAACAGATGGGCAGGCAGATTTGAGGATTGGTTTGAAAGCGTTTGCTTATCTAAGCTGGAAGTGTATGAAGCAAGGTTACGATATTGGAAGAAAAGATTATGAAAACTTGAACGAATCTAAATAGGAAACATTTGTATCTGAACAGAAATGTGTAGCCTTATTACATTAATCTGTTAGAGATGATATTATCTCTTTGATTAGCTACGAATATTCGAAAGATTTGTGGGCTAAGTTAGAGAAAAAGTGTATTGGAGGAGCAGATATCGTTAAAAACAAGAAACATCTGCTAAAGAAAGAATTTGACCTATTTGCGTGCATGAAGAATGAGAATGTGTTGAAGATGGTTGAACGTTTCTGTCATTTAAAGATAGAGCTTGCTAGACATGGTATCGCAGTGACTGAAGAAGAAATGGTTGAGAAACTATTTAAATCTTTACCTGAGGAGAAAGATTGGCAGTATTATAGCCTGGTTTTAAGAAATACCAAGGCATTGTCTGAAATGATTGTTGATTGACTGATTGAAAGGTTTGAGAGTCATGAGCTTGAAATTAAGAAGATGAACAAAGTCAACAACACCCCATATCAACAAAATGTTGATCTTTACTACAGGGGTAGCATGATTCCGAAAGCCACTTCACCGAAACCTGCTTTTTCTGCTGCTCAAACATGGTTAATCAAGAAAGACAAAGCAGCAGTTCAGGACCCAGCAGTGGTTATCACGGAGGTTCTTCTTCATCTGCTCAAAGCCAGCAACAACAAACTGTTCCTAAAAACGTGTTTCAATGTAACATTGCAGTGAACCTGAACAATGCTCAAAGCTTTAATGAAGAAACTGCAAAACAACAAATGGTGTTTCTTGCCTCAATCTTGGAATCATATGAAAGCCTGGTCGCTGGGAAAATCGGGAATACGAATCTGACAAAGGAAGATTATGATCAGATTGATCCCGAAGAGATGGAATTAATTGACATACGTTGGTGCATGGCTAGCGTAATTAGAAGAGCGCAAAGGTTTATGGAGATAACAGGAAGAAATTCCATCGGTGGGCCTTCGACAAAGTTGGGTTTCGATAAGTCTAAAGTGACCTGCTTCAAATGTAAACAAAAAGGGCACTTCAAGAGGGAATGCAGAAACTCAGCAGTGGATGAAACAGCTAATCCGTTTCATGACGACTACTATAAGAAACCTGTTTATCACAAGAATCGCGAAGAGCCACCAAGAATGAAGCAAATCGAAGAGACTCCAAAGGAGAAATCAAGAGCCTTAGCTGTGATTCAAGATGATGAGGGTTTTGACTGGAGTGAGTTTTTACCAGAATATGATGTTGTTGGATTTGCTTTCATGGCAAAAGTCGAACCATACAAAGATACACGAACTGAAGAGCAAAAATACACTTATCGAAAGATGGTAGCTCAAACTATGAAAGATATAAACTATCGAGCTTGGAAAGAAGCCAAGAAGGCAAACAGATGGAATCCTGATCGTGAGTGCTATTTGGATCCGAAAGGCAAGATTATTGCAGAACCATCATCACTCTTACTCGAAACTCTCATAGATTCTTTGAAGCAAGAAGATGAACAAAGAGAGAGAGAGAGAGAGAGAGAGAGAGAGAGATGTGGAAAAGAAAGATGAAGAGGAAGAGCTAAAGTCAAGGAAAGTCGATAATGGAATAATCGACACAACAAAAGAAATGACCGCAGAGAACCTGACGAAGATGGCAGACAAAGTGCTTATGGCAAAAGAATTAGAGGTAGATTCCAAGTCTGCGTCTGAGTCAACAAGCAAGGTCAGTTGTAGTGGTTCAACAAATGAATCAGGTAAGACTGATAAGGCTAAAACAGAGAGTGATTGAAAAAATTGCATGAAAGATTGCAAAGTTTGCAGCACAAATGCATATCTCACAACCAAAAAGACCCAAGAACTGGTTGAAAAAGTCAAAATGGTTGAAGAACAAATCTTAAGTCGAGATAAACTGATAAGAGCTTCAAATGAAAGAATAAAAGAATTAACAAAGAGGATTGAAAAGGATAAAACTGATGTAGAACGATTTAAGAAAGAAAATGAAAAGTTAATTCATGAAAACCGACAAATTTCTGAAAATCATGAGAAGCTGAAAAGAACAATAAAAGATTCTGATGAGCGAAATGGTAAAACATATAAAGAAAATCTTCAATTGTCTGGAGTTCTTCAGGCAAAAGAAAAAAAAATCAACCAGCAATTGGATGAGATTGCAAATCTTAAGCTTCAGTTCCAGGAAGCTAAGATTGAAAATGAAAGAATCACTTTGAAATTGAACAGTTACAGCTCCGCAAGCTTTGTTCTTCAACACATTGTTCCCAAACCGATTGGGAAGAACAAAGCTGGCGAAGATGTATACTCGGATGGAACAGGGGTGGGTTATCATCAAGTTCCACCGCCTGAGTTAAACAACTTTTCAAAGAAACAATCCAGGTTAGATAAGATTTCTGAAACAAATGAGAAATCAGATATTGAGAAACTTCCAGAAACAATCGATGTCACATTCACTTCATCATCCGATGAAGATAGTATTCAGTCAGAAGTCATAAAAAATGTGGTTGAAAACCTTTTAAAATCTGACAGTGATTCGACTGAAGACGAAGAGTGTTTTCTAAATAACTACATTCCGAAATCAAAATCCCAAAACAACTCAAATGATGGACCTACTCTTGTCATGTACAAGATGTCTAGTTCTGATAAGTTGTATTCGGATATTGAATTTCCACTTGAAAATGTGAATGTTGACAAGCTGAAGAAAGTTTTCAAATTGGTTGAAATTGATGTTTCTGAAATTGAGGGTCTAAAGAATTCAAAAGGCTTTTGAACTTTGAAAAAGATAAATCTTACTATAAGAAACCTGCTGCACTACCACGTTTTAACAACAACCAAAATAGATGGTCGGGAGGTTATCAGGGTAGTAAGAACAATCAAAAGAGGAACTATCAAAACAAAAAGTTTGTCGAAAAGAAAGTATTTGTGAAAAGCTCAAGTTCACATTCCGAACAACAATCGGAAATTTTTTCGAAATTAAATTAAGAATTCTTTGAGAAAAAGGCCTCATAGCCTCAGACTGAAGGCAGAAGTAGGGAAGTTGACACCTGTACATGCTTCAAATGCAATGAAGTTGGACACATTGCACGAAAGTGCACCAACTCGAGGCCTAAGTCTGTGGTTGTCGAGAATCCAAAGAAGAAGAACGGTGTCAAAGGAAAAGCTCCAATGTTTGTTGAGAAAAAAGATTTTGAAAAATGAAAACATCAAAGTCAAAACTGAACCTGTATAAGAATCGGTAAAGAAAACTGATAGGTTTTACAAATGGGTTGCTTCTTCACAACAAACGTGGAAGCCAAAATATGAGACTAAGACATCAAATGTTCAAAAACCAAAGGTTTCTGATTCTGAAAAACAATCATCTTCAACAAAATCGGTTAAGATGAATGTACATTTGGATCTTTACGAGAAACTTGAGAAACAAACTTCTACCCCTCCAGGGAAGAAGTATGTTCCAAAGAAAGACCAACCATCTGGTCAACCTCTGAAAAATGAATTCTTTTTGTATAAAGAGGTTGAGGTTGGGTCTGAAGAAAGCTTGAAAATGAATGACACAAATTTCCCACCACTTTACACCAAAACAACTCACCTTAATGTCAAGCTACCCGAGTCGAAGGAGGCTTGGGTTGCTTCAAAATCTAACTAAGTGTTTGTGAAATGTGTAGGAGCTCCCAAGATCTATCTCACATTGGATTATGGATAGTGGAGCATCCAGGCACATGACAGGGAGAAAAGCCCTGCTTTACGATGTTAGAGGGTTCAACGGTGGAAATGTCGGTTTCGCTGGTAATCAAGGAGGACGAATTATTGGTGAAGGAACTTTATCAAATGGTGTAATCACGTTTGAAAGAGTCAACTACATAGCCGAGCTGGAGAATAATCTTCTTAGCATTTCTCAAATTTGTGTGTCACGGCCCCAGCCCCGGTTTGACCCGGTCTAGGAGCCGCGGGACAGGAACCCGTAGTAATTATTAATTGAGTTGACAGTGGAAGATTTTACAGGATCTTTTTAAACTTGAAATGTCCGATTATTTTATTTCATAATTCGGGATAAACCCCCATAATTTACAATAGAGGAATTTCACAAGAAAATTCCCTGATTTATAAAACATGTTTATTTATGTAATTGAGCCACTACTTCAAGCTTTGTTAGTGCTCCGTAGCACTGTTCCTTGGTTCACAGTAGTTACCTGAAACATGTTTTAAAAATATTTTGTCAGCGGGGAAATACTGGTGAATCATTCATTTTGCACAAAATGACACATGGTTATAAATTACAGCATAAGAGCGATTACAATGGCTTTTATCTTATTTTTATCTGGTGCCGTGTCACCTCCTGGTGACGATGGTCATACCAGTATTGGGTCCTTCCCCAAGTAGTGATGATTATCACTATTAGGATTTATTAGCCTAACCGTGAGAAATTTAGTAATGTGCACAATACCCCACTAGCCAGTGATTCAAGATGACCACGACTTAATCCCTGTAATTATAACCTTTGAAAATAATTTGGAGTATTGTAAAATACATTTGATAAAAGAGAATGACTCACATTGCAAATTTAAACGGTCAGAGTTTAGCCTACTGATTAGCCTTGTAACCTAATTTAAATAACAATGCACACGAACTAGGCCAGTAACTAATACAACATTTACGATAACTCACGAGATTAAAACCATCACAACGAATGACAAAGTGCTATACTTAAACATCCGTCGAATTCACGACTAATGACAAAGTATGGCCCTAATGTGGGCAGCACTTAAACATCCATCGGATAGTTTCAATCGATCGGACATTGAATCGTAGCAGCGATTGAGTTAATACCCTGTATCGTAGCAGCGCCTCGCTATTTTGAAAATGAAATTCGACTTTTGAGCAGTATACTTTCGTTTTTGAGATTTGGTTTCGACACCAGTGAACTGCCCATGTCCATTTCTATTTATAGGTGAAATTTGGGGCTCACGCGGCCCGCGTGAACCTTCAGCTGATCCTTACGTGGCCCGCGTGGAGTTCTAGTCGTAGATTAGGGCATCCGTGTCACTGGTAGGCATGCCACGTGGATGACACGTGGATCTGGACGCTTATTCGGTTAAACTTAGAGTTGACGTGGCCCGCGTAAGGGTCTAGTCATCCTTTACGCGGCCCGCCTGAAGACTAAGAATCTTGATTTCTTGATTTTGTTATGGATTAGGGTTTCAGGGGTCCGGGTTTTTACTTACGGGTCATTTTAGGACATTTTTGAAGGTTCTTACATCCTCCCCACCTTATTTAAAATCTCGTCCTCGAGATTTATTGAAATAAGTGAGGATGATTTCGCTTCATTTCCGATTCCAGCTCCCAAGTGTATTCGGGTCCTCTTTTGGAATCCCATTTGACTTTGACGAGTACCAATCTTTTGTGCTTGAGAAACTTGATCTTTTTGTCTTCTATTTGCAGTGGCTTCTCGATAAACTTTAGCTTTTCATTTACCTCTATGTCTTGAAGAGGCACTATCAGAGATTCGTCTGATAGACATTTCTTGAGATTGGATACATGAAATACGTCATGTACTCCTGCTAATTCTTTTGGTAGTTGTAAGCGATAGGCAACTGGTCCTATTCGTTGGATGATTGGAAATGGTCCTACGTATCTTGGACTTAGCTTTCCTTTCTTACCAAACCGAACTACTCCTTTCCAAGGAGAAACTTTCAATAATACTCTATCTCCCACTTGGAATTCTAACGGCTTGCATCGATTATCGGCATAACTCTTTTGGCGATCTCGAGCCGGCTTCAGTCTTTCCATAATTTGAGTAATCTTGTCGGTAGTTTCTTGCACGATTTCAGGACATGATAATTGACTTTCTCCTATTTCTGCCCAGCAAACTGGAGTTCTACACTTGCGTCCATATAGTGTTTCAAATGGGGCAGCTTCAATGCTTGAATGATAACTATTATTATAGGAGAATTCGATTAATGGTAGGTGGTCATCCCAATTTCCACCAAAATCTATTACACATGCCCTAAGCATATCCTCCAGGGTTTGGATCGTCCTTTCACTTTGTCCGTCTGTCTGAGGGTGATATGCAGTGCTTAGGTTTAATCGGGTTCCCATTGCTTCTTGGAAACTTGTCCAGAAATGGGAAGTGAAACGACTATCCCTATCTGATACAATGGAGAGTGGAACTCCATGTAAGGATACGACTTCATCTACATACAACTTTGCTAACCTTTCCATGCTAAAGGTTTCTTTCATGGGTAGAAAATGAGCTGATTTAGTTAATCGATCCACAATTACCCAAATCGCATCATTACCCTTTCTGGTTTTGGGTAACTTAGTAACAAAATCCATAGTTATAAGTTCCCATTTCCATACTGGCATTTCTAATTGTTGTAGTAGACCTGAGGGTTTCTGGTGTTCTGCTTTAACTTGTGAACAAGTAAGACACTTAGAAACATATCTAGCTATGTCTTTTTTCATTCCTATCCACCAGAAATTATTCCTTAAATCTTGGTACATCTTATTGTTACCCGGGTGCATGGTATACCTAGATTTATGGGCTTCCTCTAAAATCTTATTTATTAATTCTCCTTGCTTAGGTACCCAAATCCTTTTCTTGTGGAATCTCCAAATTCCATCACTCCCTTGCTCTAATTCTTTTACTCGTCCCTTCATTCCTTCAGTATCATCTTTGATTGCTGTTTCTTGAATATTTTTCAGTTGTTCCATTAAATCTAATTGTAGATTTAATCTAAGAGCACGAACTCGTCGTTGTTTCTCATGATATTTACGACTTAAGGCATCTGCAACTACATTGGCCTTTCCTTCGTGATATTGAATATCACGGTCGTAATCACTTAAAATTTCCATCCATCTTCTTTGTCTCATGTTTAATTCTTTTTGCCCAAATATGTACCTTAAACTCTTATGATCCGTGTAGACAATAAACTTACTTCCGTACAGGTAATGTCTCCAAATTTTCAGGGCAAAAATTATGGCTCCTAACTCTAGGTCATGAGTCGTATAGTTTTTCTCGTGCTTTTTCAATTGCCTTGAGGCATATGCAATTACCTTCTTGCGTTGCATTAGCACACATCCTAATCCTAGCTTAGAAGCATCGAAGTAAACTTCAAAATCTTCTGTTCCTTCTGGCAAAACTAGAATTGAAGCGTTTGTTAACTTTTGCTTTAAAATCTTAAAAGCTTCTTCTTGCCTAGGTCCCCATTCAAACTTAGCTGCTTTGCAGGTTAGCTTAGTTAATGGTACAACTATTTTGGAAAAATCCTTAATGAATCGTCTATAATATCCTGCTAACCCTAGAAAACTTCTAATTTCCATAGCTGATTGCGGGACTTTCCATTTGGTGATTGCTTCTATTTTGGAGGGATCTACGTGAATACCTTCGTGATTCACCATGTGTCCTAAAAATTGTACCTCATGTAGCCAAAATTCACATTTCGAGAATTTGGCGTAAAGCTTTTCCTTTCTTAACAAAGTTAAGAGTACATGCAGATGCTGACAGTGCTCCTCCTGGCTTTTGGAATAAATAAGTATATCGTTGATAAAGACAATTACAAATTTATCCAAATACAGTTTACAGATCCTATTCATCATGTCCATAAATGCTGCTGGAGCATTTGTCAGTCCGAAGGGCATGACTGTGAACTCATAGTGACCATACCTAGTTCTGAAAGCAGTTTTAGGTATGTCTTCTTCTTGTACCTTCAATTGATGGTATCCGGTGTAACACCTGTGCCTTCACGGCCATCAAACAAATACCAAACCAATGAAATATTATATTTCATACTTGGGATTTGTAAAAATATGTGTATCATTTGCACATATCAATTCTTGTTCAATTTCAAACTCTAAATCACTTTCTGGAAGGTTATACGCTCTTTAATGCGTAAATATAACCAGTTTAATGCAACAAACACTCCGTAATAGTGAAATAGGTTTAACATACCTTAAATAACCTTTACATAACTTAGATATAAGTTTTGGAAGGTTTGGTGTGGTGAAATCAAAGTTAATTCGCTTATAGGGACTAAACTTGACAAACTGCGAAAGTATGCCAATCTGAACTGTAACGAACATTCCGGAACATGACCATAAGTTAAACATACCATAAATATCCTTTACATAGCTTAGAAATAGGCATTGAGGGGTTCGGTGTGCTAAAATAAACTTTTGTGTCATTCAGGGACTAAAAGTGTCAAAAAGTGCACAAGTTTGCATTTTCGCGCATAACTTACGTTCTGAATACATCTGGACATCCAAAAATTTATGTAAGCATGACTACATTATATTTTAGTGTTCGCCTTAAGAAAAATCCTTTCGTCGCATCATTTGGATCATTTTTCGCGCTTATGCGCATTCCGTCGTAATTAAGCGAACATCGCGTTCGTACGACCAAACGAACCAACGTCCGACGTATTTTTGAGCATGTTTCATGTCCACAATGTTTAGGCATCATTTTAGGGCCTTAAAGTTGGCTTGACGGGCCTTAGAAGTGCCGGAAATGGGCTGAATACACAACAGGGACCAAAACTGCACATCTGCCAAACTTGAAGGCTTACGGACCGTAAGCCTTACCTTACGGTCCGTAAGGTATCTCCAGCAGATCAGAAACTTCTAATCCGGCTGTTAACAGCTGTTACCCACTTCTAATCCCAATGCCAAGTGTTGATACCTTATGGTGAGTGGCCAACTTAGTTACCATAAGCTTCCGACAAGTGTACGCCTTGGATTCGATCACGTACTACGAGAAACGATCCTAACGGTGGTGCATTTACTATAAATACCCATCCATACTCAACACAAAAACCCACAAATCTGATTGAAAAGACTCTAAGTTGGAACCTTCGTTTCATACCTGAGCTATTTTGATCTGGGTTAGCATTCGGGGACCCTTCGTAAGTATTCTTTCGTTCTTTTCCTTATTTTTACTGCTTTTCGAGTCAGAAAGTCAAACTTTGTTTGACTTTCAGCGTTGACCAGTGATGGTCAATGCGAAGTTCGTTAGAACTTCGCAACGTGATTGTAATCACGATGGTTATAGTCCCTTGGGAGTATGCCTACTGATTACCACGTTGTCTAGGGTCGTAGGGTAGGCGATCTGATAAATCGCCTATACCTTCGAACCCGACCCAGTTTGGTCGATCATTAGGATCCGACCAAACACATTAGGTGACCATAGTAGGTAGGGAATAACCTTCCGAGGTTATACCCTATGGTCACATCGTTTAAGTAGTTGTATGATAGGTAGTTTATATGCCTTAGGTAAATTACCAGAATACCCTTTTCATGTATAATTGGTAATTAAGCATATGTAACCTAAACTTTTGTCACATAACTGATTATGTAACATGTTTAGGCATATAACACTTGTCATAGGACTAGTTAGACGGCCCGAACGCGTTTCACGCGCACGACGCGTTAAAGTAGCATAAGTTACCTTAATGGGTCGCGATGGGTCGAAAGCACTTAGGTTAGTCTCATTGTAGTATGTAGGCCTTGTTAAACCATATCATATGAGTTCCAATACTCATTTGGTTTGCCAAGCCTCATCCTATCCGATCTCCCGATTTGAGTCCGGTTTATTTATATAGTTTTGATTTGCCGACTGATTCCGTGCTCCCTCAAGCTTTGTTTGGTTGTTGTTCAAGACCTCCAAGCATTCTCAGGCGAGTACATTCTTCCCCTATTTTACTGTTTTCAATTGTTTTGGGGTGACTCATATGTGCTAAATGTTTTCGATGTTATAACGATGGTTTCAAAAACGTTTAAGGCGATTTATACAAAACTAATAACGATTTCAAAAAGTGAACAAACTTGTTGGTTGTATTTACATAACAAATGACATTCATTAGCAATGATCAAGCCGACCAGTATTAGGTTATGGTACCATAGGATCTGACAAGTCCCGTTATTTACTACACCCGTAGTTATGTGTGGGTGTTGTGGGTAGCGACTGAATCTGTAACTATTAATCTATCCTTTGGTAAGGGTTTATTAATGCGAATTGTTAATTTACTCTTTGGTAAGGGTTTATTAATGCGAATTGTTAATCTATCCTTTGGTAAGGGTTTATTAATGCGAATTGTTAATCTATCCTTTGGTAAGGGTTTATTAATGCGAGTCAAGAAGGTTTGAATGTTATTAGCGAGACGATCATTTAAGTAGTTTCACGACCTAAAACGAATTTAACGATTGGGTAAACGATTGGTTTTCACACGATGTTTTAACGATTGGGTAAACGATTGGTTTTCACACGATGGTTTAACGATTGGGTAAACATTTGTACATGATTGACATTTGATCATGTATTTCCCACAAAACATAACCTTGATTTAAACCAAGTTTTTACTTCAATACTTTGTTTTTGTGCATATGGTTTAGTTGAGACATTTCACTTGCCATACATGGATATTTGACATAGACATTGGACATGGATATTTGACATAGACATTTTACATTGTTTGGTTTGGTTTGATTAAGTGATTAAGTAACGATGCGTGTGTAATATGATACAAGCATGGTGGATACGCCGCTGGTACTTCCTATATATAAGTGTTTGTATGGTATTACATATTGTAGCGTTATTTGAATCATTTCAGTTTGAGACATAGAACATTTTATACGAGTAACATACTTTTCACAAGACATTTATTTACAAACAACTTATCTTATACAAACTCATTTTACATGGTTATTCATTTAATCATGCATTATTCTATTACTGATACATATCACTTGAACTTATCATTGTTTTTCAAATAATGTACTAAAACAAATGTTTTTGGGTTAAGAGTCATGGCTACGAGGTTTTACAAATTATAACTCGCTTGATTTGAGTTGGTTAATTAAGTTGCAATATTATACTCTTTTCAAAACAAGGTTTTTAAATAAAGTATTGCAACGTCTAAACTAGCCATGATTTCGACACTCCTACAAAACCTATGTACTCGCCAGCATTTCTTTGCTGACCTCGTTTTCACATATGTTTCAGGTATGTTGGATGATATCGATTGATAAGATGCATGCTCACATAGGACTGGACAAGGCCTTAGTGACTCAATAACAATGATAGACTATGTTTAAATAGTGTAATTAGATTTCCAGACGATGTAATTACTCTATGTTTTAATAAAACGAAACACTTTAGATATCCATGGTTATGAAACATTAATTCTGTTGCAACACGCCCCGATGTTTCCGCCGTGATTTGTTGTTTTACGCGGTCGGGGTGTGACATCCGGAGCGTAAATCTATCTTAGAAAAGTATCTAGCTCCCTGAAGTTGATCAAAAAGATCATCGATCCTAGGTAATGGGTATCGATTCTTGATTGTAACTTTATTCAATTCCCTATAATCAATACACATTCTCATTAACCCATCTTTCTTTTTCACAAACAACACTAGAGCTCCCCATGGGGATGAACTAGGTTGTATGAATCCCTTACTTAATAATTCATCTAATTGCTTTTTCAATTCTAGCATTTCGGTGGGTGCTAACCGATAAGGTGCCTTAGCTATTGGTGTAGTTCCAGGAATTAGATGAATTCTAAATTCGACTTCCCTATTGGGTGGTAATCCAGGTAGTTCTTCCGGAAAGACATCCAGGTATTCTGCTACTACCGGAATTTCTTTAATTTCCTTACCTTTCGTGTTAATGATTACTGAAATCATATACACCACTTCTTGTTTTCTTGAATAACTGGCCAACTTCATTACGGAAATGAATTTCAGTGGCTTTTGTGGCTTATCTCCTGTAATCACTACTAACTCTCCGGTGGGTGTATGAATTTCTATGGAGTTTTTATCACAGAGAATTCAAGCATGATTGGCTACTAACCAATCCATTCCTAATACTACATCGAATTCTGCTAAATTCATAGGTAACAGGTTTGCAGAGAATTTATGGCCTAAGAGTTCTATCTTTCCTTCTTGCAAAACCTTATCTATTTTAACCGAATTTCCATCTGCCGTTTCGACTGTAAAAATTTGCCTAAGGTTGGTTAAGGGTAATTTAAGAGCTTGGCAGAATGAAGTATTTATAAAACTTTGGTTTGCACCAGAGTCAAATAATACTTTTGCATAAACGTCGTGAACTAGGAACGTACCAGCTATTACGTCAGTAATTAGCTCTGCTTCCTGAGTAGTCAACTGGAAGGCTCTTACGTTTCTCTTGGTAGTTCCTTCTGCAGGTTTGGCTTTGTTATCAGCTGGTTTGGCCAATTTCGGGCAGTCTGGCATGAAATGTCCAGCTTCTCCGCAGTTGTAGTAGATGGTTGCTTTCTTCTTCCTGCAATCTTCTTCTTGATGTCCCAGAATTTTGCAGAAATTGCAATATCCCTTGCATCTTCCAAAATGCTTTCTTTTACACGCATTGCAAAATGGAATAGTGGAAGATTGCCCAGTTCCCTTTTTCTTGAAATTGCTACGGTTACCCATACGGAATCCCTGGGTAATCTTTTGGGCTACTTCCTTTTTCCGGTTTTCTTATCGCGTACGCACTAATCCATCAGTTAGGGTGTTAGCTAATTCCACAGCATCGTCAATAGTGCGAGGTCTCGCAGCTTTAACGATATCACGGATTTCGCCAATTAATCCCCAGATGTAGCGGGAAATAAGTACCGGCTCTGGTGAAGCCAGCGTTGGTACCACTTTAGCATATTCGAAGAATGTCGAAGTATACCCTCGACAGTCTACATCCACCATCCGGTGGTTCAGGAACTTATTTGTCATTTGTTCCTTTTCTTATTCGGGACAAAATTTTCTTTCAACTAGCTGTTTAAATTCTTCCCAACTCATGGCATAGGCCATATTTCTTCCTTTGGCTTGAAGGACCGTATTCCACCATTCTAGCGCCCCTTCTTTAAAAAGATGCGACGCATACATGACCATGTCTTCCTCGACACATTTACTTATCATAATTACTGCTTCGGTTTTTTCCAACCAACGCAGTGCAGCAGTCGCCCCTTCGTTGCCTGCAAATTCAACTGGTTTACAGGCAAGAAACTCCTTATAAGTACAACCAGGCGTTGCAGCTTTCATTTTCTTAAGGAGTGGGGCTTGCATCCCATCGTTGTTGTTATTAGTATGGTTGCCGCCTCCGTTTACACTATTACTAAAATTGTCACCGTGTGTACGTTTGCTTGGAATAATTTGTTGAGGTTCAACTGGATTTCGGGCAGCAGCAAGTATTGCTGGAATAGCATTGGCTATTCCCTGAGCAACGATATTCTCGATATCTTGCCTATTCAGAAATTGATCTTCATTGTTTTACTCAGAATGATTAACTTCATTAACGGGTTCATTACCAGCGTGTTCCATCTGGTAATTAATTTAAATAAATAATTAGCAGAAATAATTAATAATTAAACATAACAAAACAATTGCACATAATTATGTTAACAAGTATAGCCAAAATTGTCTATTTTTCGACGTTCGATATTTTATATATTATAATAGGCATCCGTACACACTGGTTATCTTACAAAAGTTTTATTTTTAAGTTATTTCATACGATTATATTTTAATTATTATATTACTATTAAACACATGTTTCCACCATCCCGTGTTATCCCATCAACTGGCATTTTTAGTAACGACGTTCCCTCTCGTCGTACTTCCAGGAGATCTGTTCTCCCACCTCTTGAATTCGATTTCCTGCATCCATCAGCTCCTCGCCAAAATGGCGGAGTTCAGCCAGGTTCTCATTGCTCATTGGTGGGTTTGGTGCAGGCTCTGGGTCAAACTGAGGGAGAAAAGTATAAGGGTTGTTTAAAAGATTCTGGAATTGCCAATCGTTGGTCCACCATTCTTCCATTTCTCCTAAAGGTCGGGTATTGACAAGGGGATCTGGGATGGCTGGTTCCAGGTTTACTGGAAGCTGGGTTTCGGCAGGATAAGTGGAAAGGTTTTCATTGACAGGCTTAAGGATATCACAACTTGCTAGTATGTAATCTAGTTCTTCTTGCAACAGCATTTCCTCGGCTTGCTTGGAGCTTTCTCCAATTTCTATTCCTTTCCCTTTATCCATTGGGTCTTCGGTCTTGGCAACTTTCCTAGTTACTGGTTTCCTTCTGCGCACACGCCTCCAACCCACAATTCTTCTTCTTTTCTTTGGCTTGGGTTTCTCCGAAGGTTGAGCTTGAAATTCCATAGGCTCCTCAACATCGGCACAATACCCAGTAAAGTCTTTGGAAACTTCCACATTAACAGAATAGAGATTGAGATTTTGAAGGGCTTCAGATAATTCATTCATGCTGTTTAGCAGATATGAAGAAAGACACAAAATTCTAGGTTAAAATTTTGTAACTTGAATTTTCACATAATTACATAATGGAAATTAGAAAATTTAAATATTAATTATAATTATCTAATTTATACAAACCATTTATTGAAACAACACATATTTATTACAACTACAATTTGAAATATACTAGTGGTTATTTAATAGATTAAAGTTTCTGGTTTGTAGGTAGCATAGGTGATGGTACTGGTTTGCTGATTTAATCAAAAGTTAGCATTTACTGCTATAGTGGCTAACATGTAGAGATCTGCCCATTGTTCATCTAACTCATCTTCCCATGGTGGGTTATTGCCTATTTCCTGAGTTTCCTTATTACTCATCACTCCTTTTGGTTGTGACTTCTTTATTTTCTCTTGACTTTTTCTAATAATCCAACTTCTTTTATTAGGGGAAAGTGGTTTTTCAAATTGTGCCTTACGAACAAATATTCCTTCCTCAGTATCTGCTGAGTATTTTGAGGAATTTGATTGAGATGAAGTTTCCTTATCTTTTGGTGAACTATCTAATTTAAGATAGATATCCGAGATTCTTTGCTTACCCATACTGTAACTAACAATTAGTCAGTTAAAACATATAATCACAAAATGGTAATCAGGAAATATAAGTATCTCTAAATACTTAATGGGCTTAAATCAGTGGCTCTGATACTACCTTTTCCTGTCACGGCCCCAGCCCCGGTTTGACCCGGTCTAGGAGCCGCGGGATATGAACCCGTGGTAATTATTAATTGAGTTGACAGCGGAAGATTTTACAGGATCTTTTTAAACTTGAAATGTCCGATTATTTTATTTCATAATTCGGGATAAACCCCCGTAATTTACAATAGAGGAATTTCACAAGAAAATTTCCTGATTTATAAAACATGTTTATTTATGTAATTAAGCCACTACGTCAAGCTTTGTTAGTGCTCCGTAGCACTGTTCCTTGGTTCACAGTAGTTACCTGAAACATGTTTTAAAAATATTTTGTCAGCGGGGAAATACTGGTGAATCATTCATTTTGCACAAAATGACACATGGTTATAAATTACAGCATAAGAGCGATTACAATGGCTTTTATCTTATTTTTATCTGGCGCTGTGTCACCTCCTGGTGACGATGGTCATACCACTATTGGATCCTTCCCCAAGTAGTGATGATTATCACTGTTAGGATTTATTAGCCTAACCGTGAGAAATTTAGTAATGTGCACAATACCCCACTAGCCAGTGATTCAAGATAACCACGACTTAATCCCTGTAATTATAACCTTTGAAAATAATTTGGAGTATTGTAAAATACATTTGATAAAAGAGAATGACTCACATTGCAAATTTAAACGGTCAGAGTTTAGCCTACTGATTAGCCTTATAACCTAATTTAAATAACAATGCACATGAACTAGGTCAGTAACGAATACAACATTTACGATAACTCACGAGATTAAAACCCTCACAACGAATGACAAAGTGCTATACTAAAACATTCGTCGAATTCACGACTAATGACAAAGTATGGCCCTAATGTGGGCAGCACTTAAACATCCATCGGATAGTTTCAATCGATCAGACATTGAATCGTAGCAGCGATTAAGTTAATACCCTGTATCGTAACAGCGCCTCGCTATTTTGAAAATGAAATTCGACTTTTGAGCAGTATACTTTCGTTTTTGAGATTTGGTTTCGACACCAGTGAACTGCCCATGGCCATTTCTATTTATAGGCGAAATTTGGGGCTCACGCGGCCCGCGTGAACCTTCAGCCGATCCTTAGGCGGCCCGCGTGGAGGTCTAGTCGTAGATTAGGGCATCCGTGTCACTGGTAGGCATGCCACGTGGATGACACGTGATCTGGACGCTTATCCGGTCAAACTTAGAGTTGACGCGACCCGCGTAAGGGTCTGGTTATCCTTTACGCGGCCCGCCTGAAGACCAAGAATCTTGATTTCTTGATTTTTGTTATGGATTAGGGTTTCAAGGGTCCGGGTTTTTACTTACGGGTCGTTTTAGGACATTTTTGAAGGTCCTTACATTGTGATAGAATGTATTCGACACATTTCACTGATAAGGAATGTCTGATCCTGACGCCGGGGTTTGTCATCCCCGAGGAGTGGATCATCATGAGAGCACCACGAGTTAATGATCTGTACGTGTTGGATATGAGCGTTGCTACGACTACCATGGGTCAAACTCATTGCTTCATGTCAAGAGCTACCGAAAAGGAGTCAGTGTTGTGGCTCCAGAAAATGGGACACATTCAACTACGCAAGATGAACCACCTGGTGCACAATGATTTGGTAAAAGGTGTTCACTTGAAGAGTTTTCATCTTGAGGGGGAGTGTATTAGTTGCATCAAAGGAAAACAACGAAAGAAATCCCATCCTGGGAAAAAGATGAACTCTGTCTCGAAGCCACTGGAGAGACTTCACATGGATCTCTTTGGTCCTGTGAATGTCAAGAGTATTACGGGTGATCTCTATTGCCTAGTAGTATCGGACGACTATTCGAGATTCTCATGGGTGACGTTTCTGAAGACAAAAGATGAAACATTTGAGAGTTTGCTGAGGTTATTCAGAAAGATTGAGAATTTGTACCGAACCCGCATACGAAGATTAAGAAGTGACAACGGTACGAAATTTAAGAATAACAGAATGGAGGAATTTTGTGATAGACGACGTACATTGCAAGAGTTCAGCGCACCTTATACTCCGCAACAGAATGGAGTCGTAGAAAGAAAGAACATAATGCTGATTGAAATGGCGAGAACGATGCTAGCTGATTCCAAGTTACCAATTAATTTCTGGGCAGAAGCAGTATCAGCCGCTTGCTATATACTTAACAGGGTACTTACTGTGAAGAAGCATAACAAGACATGTTTCGAGTTGATCAACAATCGCGAGTCTAATCTCGAGTATTTAGAGCCGTTCGGGTCTCCCTGCACAGTTCTAAATCCCGATGGCAAGTTTGGTTCAAAGAGCATCGAAGGTATCTTCGTGGGATATGCTAGTCCACTCAGAAGAGTCTTTGTTCCAAGCCTGAAGAAGATCATTGAAGCACAGCATGTTGAATGTCAAAGTTATACAATGCCTCCACAGAAGCCCGCAGACTCATGGCTATTCAACTACTATACCTTATGGGATTCATTCGAGTTAGAAGAAGAGCCAGAGTTCTTTGATGATTTGGATATTTTAAGAGAATATGAAGCATCTCAAGGAAGATTTCCAGAAAGGTCTTCTACACGTGAACGACAAACTTCCAATGATGATGAAGCTGGTCCAAGTCACACTGGAGATAATGATGAAGTTCAGCAAACTCCGACTACTTCGAAACGCGAACCTGCTCCTGAAAATCAGAGGGTTGTCAATGATGATAATTCAGATTCTGATGATAGGCCAACATTTGATCGTGGTGATTCAGAGTCTGAAGGGGAGTAAATCCAATCTTCAGATCAGACAATTCTTAACAATGAACAAGTTGCGGATCAGAATGTTACTAATTTGGAAGGAGAGGTGGATGTTCCTTGCGAGGTTATACCGAGAACTCTTTCATACCATCCCGAGGAGTTGATAATAGGAGAGCTGCAGTCAGGCGTTCGCACCAGAAGACAGATTGACCATGCCCTTACTTGCTTTTATACTAATGTTGCTCCTTTACAAACTGAATTTTCACTCAGTTGTTTTATTTCGCAGATAGAGCCGCGAACCTACAAGGAAGCACTGACTGAAGATTCATGGGTCAATGCAATGCAGGAGGAGCTAAGTCAGTTTGAAAAGCTTGGTGTATGGAAGCTTGTGGATCTGCCTGATGGTCATAGGAAGATAAACACGAAGTGGGTGTTTAAGTGTAAAAGAGACGATCGAGGGGTTATTGTTCGAAACAAAGCTCGAATTGTGGTCCAAGGATTCAGTCAGCAAGAGGGGATAGACTTCACAGAGGTTTATGCTCCGGTTGCTCGTCTTGAAGCTATCAGAATTTTCCTAGCTTTCGCTTCATGGAAGGGATTCGAAGTATATCAGCTAGATGTCAAATCGACATTTCTATACGGCAAGGTGAAAGAAGAGGTGTATATCGGTCATCCACTGGGCTTTTCCAACCCAATCCACAAAGACAAGGTCTACTTGCTTGACAAAGCGTTGTATGGTTTGCATCAGGCCTCGAGAGCCTGGTACGAGATGCTCTCTCAACACTTGCTTACCAACAGCTTTATCCGAGGAAAAGTGGATGCTACTCTCTTCACAAAAGAAGTCGATGGGCACTTACTGATTGTACAGATTTACTTTGATGATATAATCTTTGGGTCAACAAATGATGAACTCTGCAAAAACTTTGAGAAAGTGATGAAGCAGAAGTTCGAAATGTCATTAATGGGTGAGATGAAGTTCTTTCTAGGGCTGCAAGTCGACCATATGCCTGAGGGAACTTTCATTCAGCAGACAAAGTACGTTCACGACGTTCTAGAGAAATTCGGGATGTCCGAAACTGCACCAATTTCTACCCCATTAGCAACCAATCATGGTATCAACCCTGATCTCACCGGAGAGAAGGTGGACGAGACGCTTTACTGCTCAATGATCGATTCGCTGATGTATTTGACAGTATCCAAACCCGATATCATGTACCCAAATTGCCTCGCGGCCCGATATCAGTCGAGTCCTAGAGCTTCACACATGACCATCGTCAAGAGGATTCTACGCTATCTGAAAGGAACTCCAACACTGGGGTTGTGGTATCCCAAGTGTGACATCTGTGCCTCTACGGCCATCAAAAAAGTACCAAATCAATGAAATATTGTGTTTTATACTTGGGATTTGTATAAATATGTGTATCGTTTGAACATATCAATTCTCGTTCGATTTCGAGCTCTAAATTGCTTTCTAGAAAGTTATACGCAAACTGATGTTATAACGCAGTCTATTTAACGCGACAAACACCCTGGAACAGTGACATGGGCATAACATACCTTAAATAACCTTTTACATAACTTAGAAATAAGTTTTGAAAGGTTTGGTGTGTCGAAATCAAGTTTATTCGCTTACAGGAACTAATTTCGACAAACTGCGAAAGTATGCCGATTCGTACTGTAACGAACATTCTGGAACTTCACCATAAGTTAAAAATACCATAAATATCCTTTACATAGCTTAGAAATAGGCTTAGAGGGGTTCGGTGTGCTAAAACAAACTTATTTGGTCAAATAGGGACTAAAAGCGTCAAAAAGTGCATAAGTTTGCATTTTCGTGCATATTTCACGTTCTGAATATATCCGGACATCCAAAAATTTATGTAATCATTAAAATATTTTATTTTTGTGATTGGCATGATAAAATTCCATTCGTCGCGTAATTTAGATCGTTTTTCGCGTCCGTTCGTGTTTCGTCGTAATTAACCGAACAACGCAACCGTACGGCCAAACGAACCGACATCCGAGATATTTTTGAGCATGTTTCATGTTCCCTATACTTTAAATTCATTTTAGAGCCTTGAAATGGGGTTAACGGGGCTTAAACGTGTCAAAAATGCATCGAAAACCATGTTTTGCACATTCAGGGACCAAAGTTGACAATCTGCCATAGTTGTCTTTGGCGGGGCGCGTAAGCAGGGGTCTCTGCTTACGCGGGGCGCGAGAGACCTTCAGATCAGCAGAAAATTTATTCCAGCAAGTTCCAGCTGTTCCCCTTGTTTTGCACATGGTTTCTTCATTCATTGGGCTTGTTTTGGACTCCCCTAGTTTTCTAAAACAATGGGCACACATGGATGGTTGAGATTGAAGCTCGTTTATCGAGGAACGATCCTAACGATCTTGGAAATCCTATATAAACCCAAACCAACTTCATTTCTATTCACACATTGATCTGAATTTTCTCTAAGTTGAGGTTCAAAACCTCATACCTGAGAATTTTTAAATCAAATCTCCTAGCTTGGACCCTTTGTAAGTATTCTTTCGTGCTTTTATGCGCTTTTAAGCACGAAAGTCAAACAGTGTTTGACTTTCTGCTTTGACCGGTCAATGGTCAACACAAAGTTTGTTTGAACTTCGTAACGTGAGTGTAATCACGATGGTCATAGTCCTTTGTGACTATACCTACTGATTACCACGTTATTTAGGTGTAGTGACGAGTCATAGTTTCGGTCAAAATACGCGTTATGCGTATTTTGCAACCAAACTATTCTTGGGTATAAAAACCGTTTGTTTTGATATCAAACTTGTTTTAAAACCTTGTTAAACATGTTTTTAATATGTTTAACTCGTCACTTTAGGTTTAGTGCTTATATAGGGTCGTCAGATAAGCGGTCTAAACAACCGCTTAGACTTTCGAACCCGATCCGTTTGGTCGATCATTAGGATCTGCCCAAACATATTTGGTAACCATAGTTGTATAGGGAATAACCTTCCGAGGTTATACCTTATGGTCACTTCGTTTAGTTAGTTGTATGATAGGTAGTTTATATGCCTTAGGAAATGACCAAAATGACCTTTTTACGCATAAATTCATTTTAAGCATATGTAACCTAAATTTTGACATCTAAACTGATTAGGTAACATTATTTGACATGTTAAGGCATATAATACTTGTCATAGGACTAGTTAGGTGGTCCGAACGCGTTTTACGCGAACGACGCGTTAAAGTAGCGTAGGCCACCTAAACGGGTCGTAATGGGTCATAAGCACTTAGGTTAGGTTTCGTTTTAGTATGTAGGCTTTGTTAAACCATATCATATGAGTTCCAATACTCATTTGGTTTACAAAACCTCATTCTATCCGATCTCCCGATTTAGGTCTGGTTATTAATGTAGTTACCTATATTAGGTGCCGTTTGATTTCCGTGATCCCTCTAGCTTTGCTTGGTTGTTATTCAAGACTTCTAAGCATTCTCAAGTGAGTATATAGTCCCCTCTTTTACTGTTTTCAAATGTTTTGGGGTGAAACATGTGTGCTAATTGTTATTTTCATGATTTCAAAGTATAAATTGATTATACATGCTAGTACTTATCTTTTGACAAACTGAATGATTATCTATGGTTTAAACACTAATTTTTCAAAGATTATTAAATAAATTGTTGGGTTGTACTTATTTTATACATTCACCAAACCGATTGGTAGTACGATATAGCGCTATAGGACTAGACACCCCATTCCTGTTGTATGGAATGTCAGAAACCAAATTTTAACCAAATAGAAATTGCCTTTGTGGTATTTCTATAGTCTCTAAGGTGTAGTTTGATACACTAAGGTTTGAATGAATACTAAATCACATTTTCTTTTGTATATTTTGATATACTACCAAAGTATAGTTTGATATACTCCCATATGTGATATTATTTACCAAAGTATAATTTGATATACTATGTACAAATCCAACATATATATATTTTAATATACTATTGGCCCTATTATTTACCCAAAACATAGTTTATATGTTATTTTCAAAACCAAAACATAGTTGATATGTTATTTTCAAAACCAAAACACAGTTGATATGTTATTTTCAAAACCAAAACATAGTTGATATGTTATTTTCAAGACCAAAACATAGTTGATATTTTATTTTCAAAACCAAAACGTAGTTGATATGTTATTTTCAAACCAAAACATAGTTGATATGTTATTTTCAAAACCAAAACATAGTTGATATGTTATTTTCAAAACCAAAACATAGTTGATATGTTATTTTCAAAACCAAAACGTAGTTGATATGTTATTTTCAAACCAAAACATAGTTGATATGTTATTTTCAAATGTTGGATTGTTGTGTGACCTTAACGAGTCAATCAGAAGAGTTTATGATCTATTTCAAAGGCGGAATAAGAGAAATAGACGTGAAACAGCTTGATTCTCCTTAATTATCTTCTTATTATTGATTTTAAAGCTGATGGTTTGAAAAACTGGCAGCACCTCGGCCCTGAATCGGAAAAGTTACAAATGAACTAGCAACACACCTATTTATAGTTATGTTAATTTTGTTTGAAAGTGACACTGGTCATTTCAAGCGAAATTATAATGTTTAATTTCGCTTGAAATGGCCAGTACCATTTCATGCGAAATCACCCATATTCATACAAACCCTAGTTTCTAACCTGTTGTGTGCTAGTTTATCCTATCTAGACATAAGACTCGATATAAGACGAAGTTAACAGACAATTGTGCACCAACATCAAAACCAAAGCATAGTTTGATATGTTATTTACTTAACCAAAGTATAAATTGATTATACATAAACATTTTTACATTGGTGGTTTGTTTGGGTAAGTGATTTAAATAAAGAGGCGTGTGTAATATGATAAAAGCATGGTGGATACGCCACTGGTACTTCCTATATATAAGTGCTTTTATGATATTACATATCGTAGCGTTATTTAAACCTTTTCAATTTCGACATATTACATTTTACACAATTATCATATCTTTACAAAACATTATTTTACAAACAACATATTTTATACAAACTCATTTTTACTTGGTTAATTATTTTACAAACTCATTTTTCTTATCAATTTATGTATGATTTCTAAAAGAAAATATTTTAAGGTTCATGACTATTTTTATTAAACATTTTTCTTTAAACTTACAAGTCATGAATCCTGTTTAAATAAAACCTATGTATCTCACATGCATTTTTATGCTGACGTACCTATTTTCACATGTGTTTCAGGTGCTGTTATTAAATGATCATGATGCAAACATAGGATTGGACGATGGCCTTAGTGACAATAAAAGATACAAGACTAGTTAATTATGTTATGTTTCTTTGTTCTTAAGACAATGTAACCTCTTGTAATTTAATAAAACAAAATTTAAATTTCCATGTGTTATGAAACAATGATTCTGTTACGACACTCCCCGACGTTTCCGCCGCGGTTTGTTGTTTTACACGGTCGGGGTGTGACAGAAAAGTTGGTATCAGAGCTCATGGTTATAGGGAATTAGGTTATTAGTAATGCTTTGACCTAGACTATAACCTTCCTAGGACCCTAACACAAGTTACCTTGTGTTTAGTCTTAAAACAATACCGTCACCTATCTTTAGACGACAACCACAACAAGAACACAAATTTCAAATCCGCTTTGAAAACCAATCATCTGTTCTAGGATGATTTGTTATAAGGTTTTGAACCTTCAAAGTTTTCAAAATCTCGTCAAAGTTTGGGTCTTATTAATGTGAACACGTGCAATCTGGAAGGGTGGGTGCCTGTATCCTGAGTTTTCTGTCTAAGGCTAGAGTGTTCATACAAATCCACATAATCGGACCAGTCACTCTTACCTGGGAACTCTTGGGATGAGTGTCCACTGATAGGCTAAAGCATGTCTTCGCAATACATCATGAGGACCTATTTACTTCGATTCAGCTTTTGTGCGTCGTTTGTTTGCTTCGTGGTTCGAACAAATGACCATCATCCATGCCTTTTTGATCGGTAATTGCAACATTCTGTTCTTACCCAATGCCATTTCACTTGTTTTCTCTCATGTTTCCTTGTTCCTTTTAGAAAATGCCTCCTCAACGAGATGCACAACCTCTAACTAACGAAGAAGTCGCAGCTCTTGTCTCTCAACAAATTGCTGCTGTGCTTCCGGGCATAGTAACCCAGATCCATCAAATATACAACAACAATAACAATAACAATGCTCAGTGTAGTTTCAAGACCTTCAATTCTGCTAAACCGTTGAAGTTTTCTGGGTCTCAAGGAGCAACTGCGCTCCTGCAATGGTTTGAAAGTTTGGAGAGCACATTTAGACATGTCCAATGTCTGAATGAGCGTAAGGTTGAGTTTGCATCCAGTGTGTTCGAGAAGCATGCTCTTACGTGGTGGAACGGTGTGATGCGTGATAGGGGTGCCGATGTGGCACTGGCTCAAACTT
Source organism: Helianthus tuberosus (assembly GCA_030545235.1). Lineage (NCBI taxonomy): Eukaryota > Viridiplantae > Streptophyta > Magnoliopsida > Asterales > Asteraceae > Helianthus > Helianthus tuberosus. The sequence continues at coordinate 156,187,172 of CM060393.1, forward strand.
GGGAAGAGCTTCGAGCTCTTATGATGAAGGAGTTCTGTCCATGTCATGAGCTTAGGGCGTTGGAAAGGGAATTCGACGATCTAAAGCAAGACAACGGTGAACATCGAGCCTACACTGACCGCTATGAGGAACTGAGCCTGTTGTGTCCTGCCATGGTTACGCCTTTGGATAAGGCGATCGAAAAATACATTGATGGTCTTCCTGATCTAGTTCAGGATATTGTTACTGGTAGCAACCCCACTACCATCAGGCATGCTATTGAATTATCTGCTACCCTGACTGAATCTCAGATCAGGAAAGGTAAACTTTTCTGAAAGGGCGACCCGAAACCATCTGACAAGTCTGCACATGAATAGCCGAAGGATAAACAGACTGAGGCATCCAAGAAGAAGAAGCGGAAGGCTACACAAAACTGCGCAATAACCGCTCAGAACAATCAGGTTGCACCAAACCAGCCAGCACAACCTCGTGCTAGGAAAAACTACATTGGTACCGCACCTTTGTGCAACAAATGCAACCGTCATCATCCGGAGCAAACATAGAGTCACAAATGTATCCACTGTGGGCGATTGGGACATCTTGTCAATACCTGTCGTTATGCTAACCCGAACCAAGCTGCTGCAAATCCTGCTGCTGCTCAAGCACAGTTTCCACCTGGGTCGAGCTATAACTGTGGTGATCTTACCCACTACCGAAACAATTGCCCAAGACTTGTTAACGCAAATCCAGTACGTGGATGAGTGTTTAACATAAACGGGGCAAATGCAAATGATAATGCAGTAGTGAACAATTAGACCTTTGTAATTCCTTGGTTGTTATCTTTTTACGTTTGAGACAATTCGGCTGTTATATAAATAAAACTTGTTGTTCTAATTTTATTTTTCGAAACTGTTACGATTGTGTGTACGTCTGACATACCCCTACGATACCGACACCAAGGAACCGTGTTCCTTACAAAACAAACTACTCGTGCAATTCTTTCATTTTATGATCACTTCTGATCTCCCCAAAAATCCTAAGTACTCGTTTCTTTAAAGAAACAAAGTACAATGTACAAGTTACAAATTCCTAAACCGATACTTGAAGTACCATTTCAAATCCTTGATTTGATATCCAAAGGTGCTATCGTGAGTCCTTAATTGAATTCATTGTATGCTTCAATACGTACATTACGATTCAATAAGGACAAAGCCGAATTTCTATTAAGATCTTCCTATCTTCATAGTTAGATTCTTGAAATATGTTTAAACTGCCAAATGAAATCCACGAATTGGATTCATGGTGTGCATTAAATACTCGTGTACTAATTAGCAAACAAATTAACAAAATAAAAACAAATTGAAAACTAGGATAAACAATTATGTGATTGCGTGATTATGTTTTATGTGATGTATTTTTGTGTAATTTGATTTTTTTTCGTTATCCAAATCCTCGTAGAATCTTCCATATCTTCATATGAGGGATTCATAGTAGGATATCCAAAGGTACTACCTTAAATCCTTAATGGGCTTCTACGTAGTAGTTAAGACCCTTGGGTTGTAAAGTACTATTCCATAATTAGACCCCTTGAGTGGTCTAGTTAAAAAGATTGATTCAAAAATCCGATTAGGAATGTTACGTGATATAGCTGAAAAGATCCCTTAAGTGGTCTGTTTAAGGAGATCGTACGACAGTCTAGTTAAGGAGATCATGTGTTGATCTAGTTAAAAAGATCGTTCGTTGATCTAGTTAAAAAGATCCTTCAGTGGTCTAGTCAAATCACTTCATGTTTATTCGATTGATTTTTTCCCTACGCATTATGAAATGAACTGTGCGGACCATGCAAGGAATTGCGTAATTATGGATGCATACATAATTATGGAATTCAGTGCACAGAAACCACAACAAGTTTTGTTATGTGCAAGAACCGATAGTGGCAAAAATAACGAAACGTGAACAATGTAATGGAGGTACGGTGGACGCACCAATGGCGCTTCATATACTTGTATATAAGTGTCCCTCTTACATTTGCAAGCGTGATGTTATCTAAAGTTACTAGAAGTTCAGAACCTTAACCAGTGTTGTTTTATCTTTTCGACTTCATATTTCGAGCTCTCAAAAGTTTCCTTTATGTAGGATCGTTGTGCGACCTGAATGAGTCGTTCAGAAGAGTTTTGGAACCGAATCAAAGGCGGAATCAATGAAACGGACGCTCAATTCAATTTAAATGTCTCTTGTATTGATATAATAGTCTTACAGCACCTGGAGACAATTCGGCAGCACTTCGTTACCGAATCACAATATCTAATTCTGTTTCAAATGACAACCAAGCTCACCTATTTATAGTTGATGTAATTCCGTTTGAAATGACCAAGTGTCATTTCAAGCGGAATTAGCTCCATACACCTAAAACTCAGTTTCTAGTAACCCGAGCACTGGTTATCCTATCCTATTACATGACTCGATACAAGACGAAGTCCATAGACATAGTGCACTAACAGACTCCCCCTTGGATGTTGACGAAGTCTTCAGTGTCGAGTCTTTATCATGACAAATCTTCAGTCTTGATCAGTCTTCATGCTCTTTCCAAATTGTCTAACACTGTAAACATCCTTCAATCTTTATCGTCTTTGATCAGCTTCTATCTTTGAATGTTGTACCAGGATCTGTCTCTGGCTCTAACATTAACAGCTTCTTCAGGCTCCCCCTTTCGTTAAGCTTCCGTGCTTTAGGGATCGACACCTTGCTTTCAGGTTACAAGCTCCCCCTTGCTTTGAGCTCGTCTTCAGACTCCCCCTTAGATTCTACTATCGGGATCGTAGTCTGGAATCTCATCTGCAATCACTCAGACATTTATAAGTACAAACATTTTAAGCTTTCAATTATCCAGGAATAGTGACCTGGCTCATTTAAACTTTCTAAACTAACACTTTTAACAAATTTCAGGATTTGGCAGTTTCAGCGAACAGAATCGGAATCTGGCTCTTTTTCAAAGATTTTAACAATATAAGCACCCAACTCCCTCACAGTTAATCATCCAAGTCCAAACTAATGACCTTGGAGATATCACAAACTGTTTTTAATTTTTTGTTAAAAATTCAAGTTTCAAATTAATGAACTTGTTTTATTTTCAGAAACACAATCAGCTTACTTAGATTTTGACACTCAGCATTTCAGACATCGGTTGTCGAAAATAAAGCAGAAATCAAAATCTTTTTGTATTTTTCTAAAACATAAAACAGTAAAGAAATATTTACAAACATATTTACAGATAATATTTTTGTTTGAGTTTGCATCAGAGGATCATATCAGATTTTGACAAGTCACAAGTACCGTTGAGCTTAGTTACACAATAAGAATTTAACAATTCACTTAGATTGTCGATATACTGATCCACTTAAATTTTCACACAAATTTCAACTGATTCAGGATACGAATTAGATGTTTTAAAGACTTAAACTTATTCATGTGTCCCACCTCTTGAATATACTCCCGTATCCAGATCCCAATATTCAGTCTTACAGGTGAGTACACCTAGATGATATCTGTAAGGGGTTAAATTGCGAGGGCCGTGAGAGCTCAGGTCAGAACTTCCGTTCAGCAGAGAGATGACGGCTTCGACTTTTGGTGTGTCCCCTTTAGAGGATCTTTTCTTCAACAGCACATGATTAGCATTTTGCAATGTTTCATCATTTTTTATGCTGAGGGCGATGCTATGTTTCAAGCAAGCAGAAAGTATTATACGGGGACTAGGCCATTGCTTCCGCAAAATCAGAAGTCCAGGGATAATACCCCAGATATCACTAAGCATAAAGACCTAGTATCTCAGAAAGAGGGGTCCTTCAAACAAGATTTCAGGGGTTACCTATATATCCAAGTAGTGTTCCCCACGAAATAAGCAAGTTTGAATTTAAGTTTATATCCCGAAAAAGTTTACTAGATGTATAAAAACCTATCGGCATATCATCAGTGAGACCGTTTAACGCTATATAATCATTACATTTCTTTAGCATACTGTAACTGTCTACTGATGTACTATCATTTCCTCTTTTTTACACAAAAACTCAATTTTTGAATTTTATCATGTTTTTGGTTTTTTTCAAATTTTCAAATGTTTTTGTATTTTCTAACAATAATACTCCCCCTAAAATGCAAAATCATTTAAAGAAAATTTGACAAACCGATACTGATAGCTTCGTTTCGCCATCAATTTATGCTAATGTGTACTGATTTACAGAAAATCTAACATACCCCCATGATTTACAACACATTGATCTTTTACAGTTTGAAAACCGTTTTTCAATCTTGTGAAATTAATCATGTTTGTTCCGCCGTAAGGGTTTTGGCATATTCAATCAACATATTTTTAAATTTTTTATATTTTTGACAAATTTAAAAACAAACAAATTTTTGGTTTTTCAAAATTTTGACAAACTAAAAACATATTTTTGGTTTTTAAAATTTTCAATTTTTAGGGTTTTTGAAATATTGTTTATTTATATACAGAAATCAAACAAACTCCCTGTTTCAACCAAACCAGGGTTCAGCAGCCTCCTCTTCCTGTTGTGCCAGGCTGCTCCGAATACCATTTTCACAATATTCAGCTTTCTTAAGCACCTGCACATTCAGACTACTTGATTACTTGAACAATTTAGCCCAGGTCTGTTGGACCTTAGGCATTTCAACACAATATGTGTCATGCAGTTTCGGAAAATCTTTGTCATCAAAGACTTTTTCAACTTTGACTTCAACTTTTTCATTATTTACCAAAGTCATTTGTTTCTTAACATTCCATGTTTAACCTTTAGGAGTACCTCGTTTGTAAAAATATGAATCTTTTTGAACATTTTGATTTTGAACAACAACTTTTGGTTTCCAAAACTCATTTGGTTTCGTTGTGTCAACAGTTGTTTTCCAACTTTGTGTTGTTCTTAATCTGGGTGTGTGAGAATTCCAGGTCTGTCTTGAATCGAACCTTTTTGGGTTTGATTTCCAAGTTTGGTTCGAAACAAACTTGTTTGTTTTGTACCTCCAAGTTTGTTTTGAATCAAATTTGGTTGACCTTTGTTTCATATCCTCAGATTTCTGTTTCTCAACATTTTCAGACTTCTTTTTGTCAACATCCACAGGTTTCAGATTTTGACACTTGCGTGCAAGATGTCCTATTTGATCACATTTGAAACATGTTCGTTTTGAAACATCTTTGACCTGTGGTTGTTGCTTTTTCTTTTGAGCATAGAACTCTTCATTAGACTGTCATCTAAATTGTAGTTCTTTCTCTTCTTCAGAACTTGTTCCGTGAACAAAATTCATCTTTGTCTGAAAATTTGACGGTTCATTTTTATTTCGATTTTGTTTCTTTTTATAACCCAATCCAGCCTTCATGTTTTTCTTCTTGTAACCAGGTTTGTTATAAAAAGTTTTGTGACACTTTCCAGCAAACTTTGGAATTTTAGACTTTTCAATCTCAACCATTTTGAAAACTTTACCAATCTTTTCTGAAATCACATTCTGAATCAGGAATACAACATCTAAGAATAATTTGTCTAATCCAATCATGGTATAAACCAATCCTTTTGAATCATCATCCAGATTTTTCTCAGATTTTGAGTTTTTCAGATATCCATCATGAAAATTACCTTCATTTTCATCCTGTGATTCAGATTTACCTGTATCAACTGACTCTTCTTTCAACACACTTTCAACGACCTTACCTACCACCTCTGAATCACTAGAATCATCAGATTTGGAATAGGTTATGTCAATGTTATCTGGCAATTGATCTACCACGTTGAAAGCTTTTTCGACCTTTTCATCATCATAAAATGCAAACTTTTCTGGTGGTGGAACTTGATGAAACTCTGAGCCAATGCCTTTCTTGTTTTGCTCAGACTCACCATCTCCCGGTTTTATATTGAAAATACGTTCAAGCACATATGATGACGCATGATAACTTTTTAACTTGTTATTTTCCTGTTCTAAGTCAGCAATCTGACGTTTTAGCTTAGCAACATCCTCAATGTAAGAATTTACAACTTGTTGCTTTATTTCATAATTTCGCTTAAACTCCTTAGTTGTTTCAGAACAGTAATTCAATCTTGATTGAACTAATTTCATTTCACTTTTCACTTTTTCATATGACTCTTTTGTAATGTGATATGCCAATTTTATTGAATCATATTCCTTTTTCATTTCTTGACACACATTTTCTTTTTGATCACATTCTTCTGTCATTTTCAAAACATTTGTTTTCAAAACTTCATTTTCCTTTTCTTACTTTTGACATTTGTCTAAAAGTTTTTCGTCATTATCTTTCAACATCTTTTAGTTTTCCAACATTTCTTTGTATTTATTTTTGAAAATTTCTTCTATTTTGGTAAATTCAAGATCTCTTGTTCTGAACCTTTCGTCTTTCTCAGTACAAGCACTGCATGGTTCCATGCATTTCTTGCACTGTTCAACAGTTTTTAAGATTTCAGAATCAGAAATTACCTCAGTGATTGGCACTTCGGTGTATGCTGCAGTCTCTGTTTGTTCAGCATCATTCTTTTGGTTTTCTTTAACACCAACCTCATCACCAGCATCACCAGCAACCTCCAAAATTTCATTCTTCACTTCAGCCAAACTTTCAATTTTCTTCTTAGTTTCTTCAATCTGCAGTTTTTGAGTAACTGCTTCTTTCACAACTTCTTCTTCTATCTTCTCTTCCTCAGCAATCTTCACATTTTCAACTTTCACAGCTTCGACTTGGACTTCCTCAGCTACCATCTTCAAATCATCAACCAAATTCTCAATATTCTTCTTCATTCTTTCTTCATCCCTCTTCCTCAAGCACGATGTCATGGCATATCTTATTTCTTTTCATGCCTTTTCGCATATGTTTTATCTTTTTCAACATTTGTGTAATATTCAACTGATCGAGGAATTATTAGGAGAATATCTTCAAAACTTATGTCTTTCTTCGGAACAACAGGTTCACCCAATCTGTTGACATAGCACTCTCGTTTTTTATCCCATCTTTTATTGATCACAACACTTCCATACTCCTCTTGCATTTCATCCATCCTGTTCCAAGCAATGTTTCTTTCTCTGTAAGTTTTCTCACTCAGAATCTCTTCTCTGGTTTTCTCTTTGACCTCAGCAACAACATTTTCTTCTTTGTTTTCCTCTTTTATTTCAACAACAAAAACATAATGATTGCTCTTTGATGGGTTTCTGCCATGAGCTGTACTTCGAATATCCACACGATCTTCTTCTGGAAGAATCTGACTCCAATCATATCCTTCATCATCATGGATTACAACACAAGCTCTTGACTTATCTCGAGGTTTATCTTCAATCATTTTCGGTTCTTCTTTGCTTCGGTGGTAAATTGCCTTTCGGTAATAGTCATCATTGAACGGATGTTCATTTCCACCAACCGCAGAATTGTTGCATTCTCTCTTGAAATGACCTTTTTGCTTACATTTGAAGCAGGTCACTTTGGACTTGTCAAATCCAAGTTTTGTTGAAGCACCGCCTAATGATTGTTTCCCAGTAATCTCCATATATCTCTGAGCTCTGCGGATGCAACTAGCCAAACACCAGCGAATATCGATAAGTTCCATCTCTTCCAGATCAATCTGGTCATAGTCTTCTTTGGTTAACTCCGAGTTACCATTTTTGCCTGCAACTAGACCTTCATACGATTCCAGAACAGATGCAAGAAAACTCATTTGTTACTTGGCTGCATTAATGCTCATTGTCGGGGAATTCTTCAATTTGAGAGCAATGTTGCACAGTATCTCCTCTGATTCTTCAGAAATAGCTTTTGACGATGAATGATAACCCGGATCGTAGCTTGATGAGCTTTTCTGAGGTTCTTTTGTCCTCTCACCACTGAATGCTGTCTTTGGTGATTCTCCAACTTTCACCGAAGGTAAATTACCTTTGTAGTAGAGACCAACATTATGTTGATGTGAAGAACTGCTCATCTTGTTCTGCTTTTGCAATTCAAGCTCATGACTTTCTATCTTTTCTATCAAGACATCAAGAGAAATTGTATCATATAAAGCATCATTTTTCAATATGAATACAAACGTTTGCCACTGATCAGCTCGTGGTAACGCTTCTATGATTTTGTCAATAATTTCTTCTCGAGTTTTAACAATACCAAAACGATCAAGTTCAATTTTTAGATGACCAAATCTCTCTATCATTTGTCTAACTGATTCATCTTTTAAACTATCAAACAAATCAAATTCTTTCTTTAATAATGCAATTTTATTTTTCTTGATTTGTTTACCCCCCTCAGCTTTTACCCGTAAAGCTTCCCAGACAGATTTTGATGACCCATCATGTTGCAATAAAGCAAACATATCATTTCTGATTGAAGATTGAATTAACGCAATCATTCTCTGTTCAGCTGGGAATTCTCTTTTGTCATCTGCTGATAAATTTTTTAGCGGGGTTTCTTCTCCTTTATCATTGGTCGGCCTTTTATACCCAAATTCCAAACAGAACCAGCTTTCATGAGCATAAGCTTTTGCCCAGTTGATGAACCAATCTTTCCACCAAGTGTAATCTTCAATGCCTTCAAGAGTTGGTGGTTTTGAATGTGTGCCATAAAAGTTATCATGTTTAATGTTCTCATTGATCGCTTTTGTAATGGTTTTTGGTGTGACAGTTGAGATTTCGGAAGACTCAGATGTAAACACATTGTAGAACGTATTGTAGAACTCTTCAGCCATGATGTGAATTTCTTGAATTACCTGGAGACAAAACAATCAAACAAACACAATCAGTTTAAACAATATCAAACAACTTGACACAAACTGACTCTCGGTTGACGTGAAATGATCTTGACGCGGAATATCCCCTTTCAAACGGAATAGTGATCTCAAGCGGAATCACTTTGGTGCGGAATAACCCTGTTCAAACAGAATCACCTGACTGACAACTTCAAACGAAATCAATACTTGAAGCGAAATCAGAACTTCAAACGGAATCAGGACTTTCAAACGAAATCACTAGTTTTAAACGAAATCTTCAAGCGGAATTACAATTTTCAAACGGAATTACCCTTTTCAAGCGGAATTAGATGTAATTCAAACGGAATTAGTAATTTCGTATGAAATTGCCACAAATTTTTCAAGCGAAATCAGTATGCTCGTTCAAACGGAATTATAATTTTGGTTCATTTTTGTCACTTTTAAGCTGAATTTAGGTCTGATTCTCTCAAGGCTTTGTTAAAACACTGTTTCGCATATAATGTGTGAAATTCAATCCATTTTGTTCGTAAAATCTTGTAAATTTTGAAAAAGAAGGTGTAGAAGTCAGAAATCTAATGAAATCAAGCTAAACTCTTCCTCCTAAGCTCTGATACCACTTGTAGGATCGTTATGCGACCTGAATGAGTCGTTCAGAAAAGTTTTGGATCCGAATCAAAGGCGGAATCAATGAAACGGATGCTCAATTCAATTTAAATGTCTCTTGTATTGATATAATAGTCTTACAGCACCTGGAGACAATTCGGCAGCACTTCGTTACCGAATCACAATATCTAATTCCATTTCAAATGACAACCAATCTCACCTATTTATAGTTGATGTAACATTTCAAACGAAATTAACAAAGTTAATTTCGTTTGAAATGGCCATTGGCTGTTTCAAGCGGAATTAGCTCCATACACCTAAAACTCAGTTTCTAGCAACCCGAGCACTTGTTATCATATCCTATTACATGACTCGATACAAGACGAAGTCAACAGACATAGTGCACTAACACTTTAAATAAATTTCGGGATGAAATTTCCTGAAGTAGGGGAGACTGTGACATCTGTGCCTCCACGGCCATCAAACAAATACCAAATCAATGAAATATTGTGCATTATACTTGGTATTTGTATAAATATGTGTATCGTTTGCACATATCAATTCTCGTTCGATTTCGAGCTCTAAATCGCTTTCTGAAAAGTTATACACAAACTGATGCGAAAATGCAGTCCGTTTAATGCACAAACACTCCGGAACAGTGACATAGGCTTAACATACCTTAAATAACCTTTTACATAACTTAGAAATAAGTTTTGAAAGGTTTGGTGTGTCGAAATCAAGTTTATTCGCTTACAGGAACTAATTTCGACAAACTGCGAAAGTATGCCGATTCGTACTGTAACAAACATTCTGGAAGTTGACCATAAGTTAAATATACCATAAATATCCTCTACATAGCTTAGAAATAGGATTTGAGGGGTTCGGTGTGCTAAAACAAACTTATTTGGTCAAACAGGGACTAAAAGCGTCAAAAAGTGCATAAGTTTGCATTTTCGCGCATATTTCACGTTCTGAATATATCCGGACATCCAAAAACTTATGTAATCATTAAAATATTTTATTTTTGTGATTGGCATGATAAAATTACATTCGTCACGTAATTTAGATCGTTTTTCGCGTCCGTTCGTGTTTCATCGTAATTAATCGAACAACGCAACCGTACGGCCAAACGAACCGACATCCGAGATATTTTTGAGCATGTTTCATGTTCCCTATACTTTAACTTCATTTTAGAGCCTTGAAATGGGGTTAACAGGGCTTAAACGTGTCAAAAATGCATCGAAAACCATGTTTTGCACATTCAGGGACCAAAGTTGATAATCTGCCATAGTTGTCTTAGGCGGGGCGCGTAAGCAGGGGTCTCTGCTTACGCGGGGCACGAGAGACCTTCAGATCAGCAGAAAATTTATTCCAGCAAGTTCCAGTTGTTCCCCTTGTTTTGCACATGGTTTCTTCATTCTATGGGCTTGTTTTGGACTCCCCTAGTTTTCTAAAACAATGGGCACACATGGATGGTTGAGATTGAAGCTCGTTTATCGATGAACGATCCTAAAGGTATTGGAAATCCTATGTAAACCCACCCCAACTTCATTTCAATTCACACATTGATCTGAATTTTCTCTAAGTTGAGGTTCAAAACCTCATACCTGAGAATTTTTAGATCAAATCTTCTAGCTTGGACCCTTTGTAAGTATTCTTTCGTGCTTTTATGTGTTTTTAAGCACGAAAGTCAAACAGTGTTTGACTTTATGCTTTGACCGGTCAATGGTCAACACGAAGTTTGTTTGAACTTCGTAACGTGAGTGTAATCACGATGGTCATAGTCCTTTGTGACTATACCTACTGATTACCACGTTATTTAGGTGTAGTGACGAGTCATAGTTTCGGTCAAAATACGCGTTATGCGTATTTTGCAACCAAACTATTCTTGGGTATCAAAACCGTTTGTTTTGATATCAAACTTGTTTTCAAACCTTGTTAAACATGTTTTTAACATGTTTAACTCGTCACTTTAGGTTTAGTGCTTATATAGGTAGTAAGATAAGCGGTCTAAACAACCGCTTAGACTTTCGAACCCGACCCGTTTGGTCGATGATTAGGATCCGACCAAACATATTTGGTAACCATAGTTGTATAGGGAATAACCTTCTAAGGTTATATGTCACACCCCGACCACGTAAAAACAACAAAACAAGGCGGAATCGTCGGGGAGTGTTGTAACAGAATCATTGTTTCATAACACATGGAAAATTGAAATTTCGTTTTATTGACTTAGAGAGTTACAATGTTTAACAAACAAGAAATATAACATAATTAACTAGTCTTGCATCTTTTATTGTTGCTAAAGTCCAAGTCTGCCTAGGTGTATCTTGATAAATCCTACGCATCATATCCTGAAACACATGTGAAAATAGGTACGTCAGCATAAAAATGTCTGTGAGATACATAGGTTTTATGAAAATAGGATTCATGACTTGAGTTTAAAGAAATGTTTAATAAAAGTTAGTCATGAACCTTGTAAATAGTTTTGTTAACCAAAGTCTTGTGAAAAATATATTGTTTGAGTAAAATGTATAAGTCCAAATTGAATGATCTAAATAACGCTACGACATGTAGTACAATACAAGCACTTATATATAGGAAGTACCAGCGGCGTATCCACCATGCTTGTATCTTACTACACTCGTCGTGTTACTTAAATCACTTACCAAAACAAACCATCAAAGTAAAAATGTTAAAACAAATTGTAGAAATGTTTATGTATGGTTAAATACGGTTCACACGGTTCAACAGTTACAAACGGTTCATATAATCAAATGGTTACAACGGTTCACATAGTCAAATAGTTACAAACGGTTCAAAATGTAATATAATGTGTTCATATGCTGGATGAGCATATGCAACAAAATGTAATGAAAAACAATGTGTCCATATGTTGAGTAAACATATGCAACTAATGTAATGTAACTCAATGTGCTAGCATGCTCAGTCAACATACATAGCAGAATTGTAAAGTAAAACAATGTACTGGGTATGCTAAGTAAACATACATAGCAAAACAATGTAATGTAAATCATGTACTATAAATGTACTAATGAACATAGCAAGTATATGACGTGAAAACTGGAAAGCACGAAAGTAACAAGTAGGCACATGTGTTTCACCCCAAAACAGTTTGAAAACAGTAAAAGAGGGGTCTATGTACTCACCTTTGGGTGCGTTTTTATATGTTAACACAATCCCTCAAATTGTTTATTCGTCCTAAATTAGATAAGAATGATTTAATAATCAAAACTCACAAAAAAAAAATACATGAGTTTCTCCGATACTTGGAATTTTCACATAACTTTGAGATTTCTCTAAAAGTTATTATTTTTGATTATTTTGGTGTATTTGTATATATGTACTTGAGCGTAATACTTATAACCTTGTCAACACTAACACGTTATTATACACATATTGTAAGACACATAAAATAACCCATGAACAACCCATTCTAGTTAAAATGCTTATTTTAGCGATTCGGTACCATTTTTGGGCGTCGGAAGTCACGTTTGACTAACCAAACACCAAGTAAACTTAATATAAGTTAAAATACTTATTTTTATATCAAAAATATCAGTTTGGTTACTGATCTAAAACAATTTTATAAAAGTCCTCCGAAAAGGCGATTTTCGACCGTTTTACTGCATAGTTTTGCATCAAACATTACCCGAACCATTCCAAATCGAAACGACTTGAAATTTTGACACAACCCATGTTATTTACTGAATAAAATAATGGTTATACTCATGATAGTGCAGGTCTTACACAAAGCACATAAATCATGCAAAATTCACCTAATTTACCACTTTTTAAGCTATATGTACAACATGCAAAGGTATCAAACCTATGTCAAAGTTTCATGCCATCATAATACATCAAATAATATTATTTTTAGTGTTTGTAACCTGATCTAAAACATTTTTCTCATACATCCCCTTTTTACTATTTCTTGAGCTTTACATCATCAAATTTTCACATGTACAAGTGCCTAAAGCACACTAACATTTCATCATCTTTTTATATGGGTTTAGATGCATAAAATATGTGATATATTCAGATGTATTTGATGATGTAATTTAAATTTAACATATCATACATAATCACCAAATACTTGCATTTTTACCACCATTCTAGAACATGTAACAACATAAACAAGTACTTAACAAGAACCAAACTCAAAACCCATATACACACATACATATATATGGTTATATACACATATATATACACCACCATTTTTACTTGTTTCAAGACCCATTTCATTGTTAGATTTCAAGTTTAGTGAAAATCCCAAGATTCAAGAGAAACTTCAATAATCAAGAACAACCAAGAATCAAAAGTATGATTTAAACATAATGTTATACCTTCAAGATTCAAGTAGGTTGTAGGATGAGATTTTGATGATAGGAAGCTTGTAATCACTTGACAACACCTTGGAATCACCTTAGATCTTCATACTAACTTGAAGGTTGCTTGAAATAGGACTTGAAGGTGATGAACAAAGCTTTGAAGGTTTGAAGGTAGAGAGAGGAGAGAGGGGACGGTTGTAGGAGGAGAGAGAGAAGGGAGGTTGAGTGTTGATCTTGTTGGAAAGATTATGCAAAGATATGTAGAAGATGTTTGGAGATTTCAAGGGATAGCATGCAAGACAAGTGTCACCAAGGATCTAATGATATATTTCATAATCTTACAAAATATATGGTGGGGTCCAAGCATAAAGATGACCGAAATTTAGAGTGGGGGAGGGGGTGAAGTGTAAGTTTTTATATAAACAAGCCATAAGTAGGCTACAACGGGTGTTTAACTGGATACCGGGTATTTTATCTAGCGTTTAAATCCCGGTTTATGGCGTTCTAAATTATTTTTATTATTCAATAAAAATAAACCTGCCAAAATATTGCTGAAATAAATTTCAGTTGCCAGGACTGACTGTGTTGTCTGCGTTTTGCAGTAGAAGCACTGTGTCGCGCAGAAACACACGGTGCGCGCTTAAACTTGAAAAATAACGTTTTTAAGCGTATTAATTTATTTTCAACACGGACCTGATTAAAATAAAATTTTAATCATAACAGAGTATTTTTGGGATTTAAATATTATCCGGGCGGTCACTAACGTTAGTTTCGCAGTTTTGTCGTAAATAGTTCTTTGGTTCTGATAAACATGATTTCGGCATACCAAACCTTCCGAAACTTATTTCTAAGTTATGTAAGGGTTATTTAAGGTATGTTAAGCCTATGTCACTGTTCCGGAGTGTTTGTTGCATTAAACTGGTTATATTTACGCATCAGATCGCGTATAACCTTCCAGAAAGCGATTTAAAGCTCGAAATCGAACAAGAATTGATATGTGCAAACGATACACATATTTTTACAAATCCCAAGTATGAAACACCATATTTCATTGATTTGGTATTTGTTTGACGGGTGCAGTGACACAGGTGTCACAGTCTCCCCTACTTTAGGAAATTTCGTCCCGAAATTTATTCGTAGGAGTCTGTCTGTGACGCTGTGTTAAATAATTGTCTTGTGCGGAATCCAGGGTTATATTCATTTGCATTGAATAACCCATTAAGGACTTCCATGTAAGGCACAACATTATCATTCCCTAATGGATACTCCTTCAGACCTTGCAGGAAGTGGGAATGGGTTGTTATACCTATGATGCCCATCCCCTAACGGATACTTCCTTAATCATTGCAGGAAGCAGGGATGAGAGGTTGACTAAATTAATCATGTCACACCCTGGCTTTGCGGAAGCGTGGTAAATTTTGGTGTGACTTCTTAATACCATAGCTTAATCATACCAAAGCTATATGAGTTAAAAACATGCAAGATCATCCATTAAGTTTTGAAAACCAACACAATACCATCTGTTTTAACATACCCTGACAAACATAATCTTGTTCATCCAACATTACAAACTTGAAACATAACATAGACATGGTTTAAGGGCTGTGTCTTGTCCAGGAAAGAGACACATCCCCTAAACCCCGGATGACCTTGGAAACTAGTGCAGCGGAAAACATGCCATACCGTGCCAGATCTCGTTAATTTCCTGAAATACATGTAAGTTGAAAAATCAACAATAATGTTGAGCGAGTTCATGTGTAAGTGAGTATGTAAAACACTTGTGAGTATAAAATAGTTGTGGTATGTAGCAGTTGTAAGAGGACTTGTGATCACCAATGGTTTGCAAGGCCACTGACATATGTGAAGTGCAAATAGGGAGACTCAAACCTAGCAGATTTCGCCACGGCAAAGTATGTGGACAAAGTCACCCCACGGTCCGTTTCTAGTTTGGCCGGGGGCTGGGCTCGCTACACCCAGATAGATCTACCGCTCCTGTCCCTCGGTCCCTCCATGAGGACTAATGGCCCCATGTGTTCCTATCCACTCACATGATCGTATAACACCTCCTTACGTTAAACATACCGTTGTAAAGTACTCGTAAATCATAGTAACATGTATGTCACCCCCGCAGTTAAGTAAACTGAAAACAGTTAGAGAAAAGGGGGACATGAACTCACAGTGAATGCGCGTCTCTACCAAGTGTCTCCAATACAGTAAGCTGTGCAACGACCTACAAGTGCTAATTCTATTAGACGGACGGCCGTGCCTTAGCTTTATAGTTTATGTCTTTGGGAAATAGTTAGACAACTATTTCGTGTTTATGTTCCGTATACACTTGGCAGTTATTCTTCTTCCCAAGGATGGGGGATACAATACATGTGCGTAAGTTACGTTTTATCAATCTTGTGGTAATGTAATTACCGGTGTAACTTATATGTTTGTGGAAGCGTTCGCAAAGTTTTGGAATCATTAACGCTTGCAAATATTATTTTTTTTTTACTCTAAAATAATATTTATGTATTTTCACAAAATAATCATAAACAGTGTTGTGACAAATATACTTATCACGTTAATCTTTGTGAAAATCCCACCTCCGGATATGTAGTAAAATATAGTGCTGGCGAAATTTATGTTTCGAAAATATGTCCAAAAATAGTTCTAACACTTGTTGTGTAAATAAGCCTAAGTGTTAGGTTTTTAGAAAATTTCGCCAGAGTTTCCTCTGTAACTGGAGGTGGCCACGCTTTCAAGCGTATCATTTTCTTTTAACAAATCAATTCAACAATCTTCTTTATTCAATCAAACAATTTCCGACACATCAAACTAGTCGACAAGTATGTAAATGTGCATAATCGCATGAACTTGTAGTTTTTCCGCATCTTTAATGTAAATCACCTTTATATATGTAGATCTTTATATAAAGTAGCTTTAATCTTGTAAAAACCTTGTGACTAGAGAAATCCGTCTTTACAACTTCTAGTCACTTTTCCCAAAAATAGTTATTTGTCGGATCTTTCCATTTCACAAGTGTCTACACACTTGTGGTTTATAAAATCTTATTTATTAGTGTAAGATCCATCTTTAGAAAAACATGATTTCTTTAAAGTGTGGTCTTTCAAAAATACCACTTGCGGATACGTAGATCCGCTAGTTTTAAACACCATTTTACCGGTTAAATCACTTTTACACAAGTAAAATATTTCTACCCAAGTTCATGTATCTTGTGTGGTAGAGTTTCACCTTTAACCCTTGTATTTAGTCAAAAACGAGCTTATGTGAAGACACATGATCTTACAAAGTCGGGTTAAACGGAGATCCGAGCTACCACATCATAGATCGGGTCTCAATAATCACATATTTTAAGTCCTACGACTTTTACACAAGACATGTGTTATTAACCACCATTTTAAGTAGTTTTAATAGACTTTAAAGTTTCAAAACGCATGTTTACGATATTTAACCGACGAAAGTTCTTTTAACCACTTTAGACATGCTCAAATATGAGTTTTAAACAATATACCTCTAGCTCGGGGCTAGGGAAGAATCGTGATGAAAAACGCGTGGATAAAAGCTAACGGTGGTGGTCCTTCGTGTTCCGAGTGCACAAGAGCTCCTAATACGCGACTTGTGATGTTTGTATGATCTTGGAATGGAGTGAACTAGAACCGAAAATATGATGGTGTGTGGGTTGGGGTTCGGCCGTGAGCCAAGAGAGCAAGAGGGAGAGAGTAGTTTGAGTGGGAATTGGTGTTGGTTATGATAATGAACTCATGTTTAGGTGTTTATTTTATAGACAAAATTAGAGGTGATTACCCATTGGGTTTTATGTCACAAAGATACTAAACACACCTTAATAAAATAATCATCCATGTACTTGTGTGTGTCCCCTTGGTTTAGGGCCGATTGTAATGTGGGGGGGGGGGGGTCTAGTTCGATTCTAAGTGGTTGGTTAGGGGTTTAGTTTAGTTAATTAGGTTAACTAAGTATCTAACTTAGTTAGTGGTATGTTATGCGTTATGATGGGTGTTAGGGTAATCAGGGACCCTAACTGGCTCAGAAAAATATAAATTGTGAAAATAGTAATATTTTCGTGTACCGGGTAAAGTCCGGGTGTCCGGTTGGATAGAAATCCGTTAAAGTGTTACAAAAGCTTTAAAGTGTCGTTATTACATTTTTAGTGACACATTTTGTTTTCCCGACACTTTAGAAAGTGTCTAGTGTTATTTTCTCCTGTTCTGGCACTTTACTAGTCAGCTAGAAGCTGGTTTGTGTATTAAAGTGCTGTGTTTGGTACTTAAAGTACGTTTTTGGCACATCCGAATCAGTGTATCTTATCCCTAGAGACGCGGTACCATAACCCTTATATCCCTACACTCACTACCAGTGTAGTCAAAATATATGAGGCTCTTAACAGGCCTTAGAGGCAGTGTCTGCCTGATGCTGGTTATTTCAGCATGTTCACTGTGTATCCGTTTAGTGCTACTGTGCTTTTTGTGCATCATGTTTGTCACTAAGGTGCCGTATGTAAATAATGTAGTGACAGCATATAAAGTATGATGCAAGTAAGTGCATGTATCAGTATGCAGGTAGCAGTTCATCAGCTAGTTCAATCAAGCACAGTAATCAAGTAGTAATTAATCATTAATTAAGTTGTACGGATACCTGGTTCAGTGCGGGTTGTCACATTCTCCCCCCGTTAAATAAATTTCGTCCCGAAATTTAAGTTCTGCTTGTAGAAGCAGGGTTCTTAGGAAATAAGTGGGGGTATTTTTCTTTCATCCGGTCCTCACGTTCCCATGTGAATTCAGGACCATGTCTGGCATTCCAACGAACCTTGACGAGCTTGACACTGCTCCGGCGGGTCTTGTTAACTTTCCAATCCGTGACCTCAACAGGTTCTTCAACGAAGTGGAACGTGTCGTCAATATGAATCTCGTCGATAGGAATGGCAACGTCAATTTGAGTTGGACTTTTCTTTAGATTGGATACATGAAATGTATCGTGAACACCATTTAGTTCAGCGGGTAGGTCCAACTTGTATGCTACTGTCCCAATTCTTTCCAGAATTTTGAAGGGACCAATGTAGCGCGGATTTAACTTTCCATGCTTACCACAGCGTACCACCCCCTTCCAGGGTGAAACCTTCAATAACACCATTTCTCCAACTTGGAAGTTCACATGCTTCCGGTTTGGATCCGCGTAGGCCTTTTGTCTGTGGCGAGCGGCTTCGATGCGTTTAAGAATTTGCGCGATCTTGTCTGTCGTCTCTTGGACGATTTCGGGACCAGCAAGCTGCCTATCACCTGCGTCAGACCAACATAGTGGTGATCGGCACTTGCGTCCGTATAGGGCCTCAAATGGCGCGACACCAATACTGGTGTGATAGCTGTTGTTGTATGAAAATTTGGCCAAAGGTAAGTGTTTATCCCAGCTACCTCCTGAATCCATAACACATGCCCTCAGCATGTCTTCCAAAGTTTGTATCGTTCGCTCGCTCTGGCCATCAGTTTGCGGATGGAACGCAGTGCTCAGATTTAATTGTGAGCCAAAAGATTCTTGGAAGGATTGCCATATTCTTGACACAAATCTTCCGTCTCTATCAGAGATGATCGAGAGAGGTACTCCATGTCGCGTCACGATCTCTCTCAAGTAAATTTCCGCAAGTTTACTAGTGCTGTCTTTCTCCTTGATTGGCAGAAAGTGTGCGGATTTTGTTAGGCGGTCAACAATCACCCAATTCATATCATGGCCTCTTGGCGTTCTTGGCAGTTTCGTAACAAAATCCATTGAGATTTGTTCCCATTTCCACTTGGGAATCTCAGGTTGTTGCAGAAGTCCCGAAGGCTTCTGGTATTCCGCCTTGACCTTAGCGCACGTTAAACATTTGCTCACGTAAACAGCAACGTCGCCTTTCATCCTAGGCCACCAATAGTAATCCTTGAGATCCTGGTACATCTTATCCGATCCAGGGTGTATAGAGTACCGTGACTTGTGCGCTTTGTTGAAAATAACTTCCCTTAATCCACCAAACAGAGGAACCCAAATCCTTTTCTCAAAACACAACGTTCCTTCCTCGTTTGGTACCAAAAGCTTCTCCATTCCACGGAGATATTCCTCCTCAAGATTTCCCTCCTTGAGAGCTTCCTTTTGTGCAGCACGAATGCGCAAGGAAAGATCGGTTCGTATGATCATTTCCAAAGCCCTAACTCTTATGGGCTTGATTCTTTCTTTACGACTTAGGGCATCGGCGACTACATTCGCCTTCCCTGGGTGATACTTTATCTCGCAGTCGTAGTCGTTTAGCAACTCAACCCAACGTATTTGCCTCATATTCAACTCCTTCTGGTTGAATATATGCTGTAGGCTTTTGTGATCTGTGAAGATTGTGCACTTCGTACCATACAGGTAGTGTCTCCAGATCTTTAAAGCGAAAACCACTGCGCCAAGCTCTAAATCGTGTCTGGTATAATTCTTTTCGTGCACTTTCAGTTGGCGTGATGCGTAAGCAATGACCTTTTGGCGTTGCATCAACACACAACCCAATCCTTGACGCGATGCGTCGCAGTATACCACAAAATTGTCGGTACTTTCTGGTAGAGCTAAGATTGGCGCGTTACAAAGCTTATCCTTTAATATCCGAAATGCTTCATCCTGTTTGATTCCCCAACCAAACGTCTTGTCCTGCTGCGTGAGGAGCGTCAAAGGTTGAGCGATTTTCGAGAAATCCCCGATGAACCTTCGATAGTAGCCAGCCAAACCCAAGAATTGTCGAATCTCGGTTGGCGTTGTAGGCGTTTCCCAATTCTTGATTGCCTTGATCTTTGTGGGATCAACATGAATCCCATTTCCATTAACCACATGTCCAAGAAACTGGACTTTGCGTAGCCAAAACTCGCACTTAGAGAACTCGGCATGCAACTGTTCCTTCTCTAGCAGCTCCAGAATAGTTCTTAGGTGCTGTTCGTGTTCAGCCTTTGTCCTTGAATAAATCAAGATGTCGTCGATAAACACAATCGCGAACTTGTCCAAGTATGGCTTGCAAACTCTATTCATTAGATCCATGAATACCGCAGGTGCGTTTGTCAAACCAATTGGCATAACGAGGAACTCGTAGTGTCCATAACGAGTTCGGAAGGCTGTTTTCGGGATACTTTCCTCTTGTATCCTTAATTGATGGTATCCAGCTCGAAGATCGATCTTTGAATAATAGTTCGAGCCTTGCAGTTGATCAAACAGATCGTCGATTCTTGGCAGAGGATACCTGTCCTTGATCGCCAGCTTGTTCAATTCTCTGTAGTTGGTGTTTATTTGAAATTCATCATCCTCCTTTTTGATGGGTAACAATGGGATTACCCCAAAAAGGAATTTTTTTTTTGGTCTGTTATCTTCCTTCTCCATCCGTTACCAACACTTCTCTGTCAATCCTTGCACCCTCCGAAAATGTAAGTCGCTATGATGCATTGACTACGGGTGCAGTGCCTGGAATTGAATCGTCGTGAAACTCTACTTGCCTTAGAGGCGGTAATCCAGGCAAGTCTTCTGGGAAGACTTCTGGATACTCCCTTACGACAGGGATGTCTTCGATTCTTGGCTCAGCAGCCTTTTTATCCACGATGTGTGCTAGAAAAGCAACACATCTTTTCTGTAAACACTTCCTTGCTTTCTAGCAGCTGATAAATCTTAGCGGTGTGTCACGCTTCTCTCCGTGAACCACAATCGTCTCACCATCATCAGTTGGGATACGAACAACTTTCTCGTGACATACTATCTCCGCCTTGTTTCCGGATAACCAATCCATTCCTACTACCACGTCGAAGCTTCCCGATTGGACTGGTAGTAGATCCAAAGTAAACTTACGTTCTCCCAATTCTATCACACAACCTCTGATTACTTCGTTGGCTTCAACTAACTTTCCATTAGCTAATTCGATCGAGTAGGGGATATCTAACTTACTAGCGGTTAAACCAAGTATATTCTTAAATTCTAATGACACGGAGCCATAACCGGCACCAACATCAAACAAAAATAGATGCAAAGGTTTTGGTTGTTAGAGAACGTACCAGAAATCACACCTGGATCCTGGCATGCCTCACAAGCTCTGATGTTGGATTTTCTCTCACGGTCTTGTTTCAACTTCAGGCATTCCCTCTTAAAATGTCCAACTTCCTTACAATGGTAGCATCCTATCATTCGGCCATTTCCTTTCCCATTTCCACCTAGAGCGTTGTTACTGTTTTCTTCTTGTATGGAACTCTTCATCCCACAACCTTCCTTGTTGTGTCCTTTCCTCCCGTACCAAGGCTTCTGACATCCACCATCACGGTGACACTTGCACTCAGCACATCTTGGTTTGGTTTCTAAGTAAATCTTATCATTGGCCTGTTTGTTGTTAGGGCAATCTTTCTTGAAATGCCCTTTGTCCCCGCAGTCAAAGCAACCTCGAATAGATCTTTGTTCATCGTTGTTCATTTGGGTATCTTCGGTAAGCTTCCTTTTGTTCTTTCCAGACGACTCTACCTGAGTTTTCTTGTCAGGGTCTGCAAGTTTTTCTAGTCTAGTTGCCTCCGTAGCGAGTGCCAAACCCATCTTACTTGCAGCATCAGTTGTTGGTGGCGTTGATGTTGTCATCAAGCTCAAGACTTGAGGCGCCAGTTCCCAAATGAATTGTTCCAATTTCTTCAGTTCTGGTTTTACCAGGTATGGAACAATTTGTGACAGATCATGGAGTCGTTGCACGTACTCCAACACCTTCGGACCTTCCATCATTAGGCTCCGAAATTCATCTTCCCACTTCTGGGTTTCTGTGTGGGGGCAATACTTCTTATGCATCATTCCTTTCAACTCATCCCAAGTTAACGCGTATGCTGTAGTTAGGCCCATTATTCGAACCTGAAGATTCCACCATAATCGAGCTCCATCTTGAAACAACTCAGAAACGTATGGGACCTGTTGTTCTGGCGTACAGCCACTCATTCGAAAGATGGATTCCATACTTTCAATCCATTTTACAAAAGTTATGGCACCCCCAGTGCCGTCGAACTTCGGAGGCTTGTAGTTGAGAAAGTGCCAGTAGGAACAACCGTTATTTTCTGAGGTACCTCTGATAGGTTCGGAGCGTAGGGCTTCGTGCTGTGCTATAGCTGCAGCAATTATCTCTTTAAGTTCTGCCTCAGAGGTGGGCATGCGCATTTCGCGTCTTGGCGGCATCTTCTAAAAGATGTTTCACATAGGTTAGGTCATAGCAAGTGAAGTGTACGTATGCATTCAACAATACCAACACATAACGTCTCATGTTATCAACAAATCAATCACATAACCTCTTATGTTATAGGGCATAAACAATTGATTGAACATCGCATGTGATGAGAATACTGCGATTGTACTGCCACAATTCGAGACCACAATGCAAAGCTTACAAGTACACCACTATATCATACTACGTTAATGACTTAGTAGGGGACGACCCTAGACAAGTCGTGTGATCGCTGGTCATGTTCAGGAGTCTCTGGTTCGTCCTTTTTCGAATTTCAGGACTCCACGTCAAGTTTCTGAATTTCTGTCCTAAAACAACATTTCTTCTCAATCGTTTCCTTGAGCTCGTCCCAGCTCAGTGTATAAGCAGCGTCTGTGCCATGGGTCTGAACCTGGAGGTTCCATTAAGAGAGTGTGCCATCTAGAAATATCCCTGAGATGTAGGTAACACTCTGTTGGGGCGAACAGTTACTCATTCTTAGAGTGGAGTCGATCTTTTGGACCAACGAACAAATGCAACGGTGCCTCCGGTTCTGACAAAGTTCAAAGGCTTGCAGTTCAGAAACTGTTTATAGGTGCAGCCAGTTGGAGGGTTATCTCCAGTAATGCCATCGTTGTACTTAGAGTGGAGGGCTTCATGTCGTGCATTTATCTGTGAGATGCGTTCTTGCAGCTCGGCTTCTGTCCTTAGTAACGTACTGGTGCTTGTGTCACGTCCGGGTGACATTTCCTTTTTGTCGAAATAGCGTGAAGCGGGTTGGACAATGTTTCAATTGTCCATGGGGTATATATATAGCAACGTAAGCCATCATGTAATCACCCCATTTCACACGCAAATATACTCACTGTATAAGTGGGGAAATAAATTCCTGAGCCTTCACATAGGCTTGTCAACTTGGCTTGTTGCTTGTAATAGAATGAACTCGAGGCTACATCGCCTAGGTCATTTGTGTTTAAGTTATTGGTTATCATTAGCTTGACCTGCAGAGTCCACCAGGATTCCTGTGCACTACAAATCGTTATTACGTGGGCCCCCGTAATAATAAATTGTCTTGCACAGTTACCCCAAATTTTCTCTTATCCAAGCAGATGATCAATCAAGGAGCAACAGCCGGTGCATTGGCATGAACAGGGTCATACTCCAATGCGGGGTCAGGAGCAACGCCTGGCTTAGGGGCCACGGCTAGCTTCGAATAAAAAACTCCATCTCAAAATCAGCTGGATCAACAATCACAGGGGTTACAGGATCCCCCAAGGGCTGGTCTAAGTGCATGAACTCAATGTCATGGTCTGGATCAACACCAGGCGGAAAAACAGAATTGTCCTCATAATCGCGATCAAACTCAAAGCTGTGTGTGGGATCCGGTGCAGCTGATGATGCCATATCAGGGTCGGCGTCGTGTAAGTGGTGCTGCATTCCCTGTATGTGCGAAGACGCGGATGTCAGAGACTCAAATGAGTCTGGGATAGGGGAATGAGTTTCCCCTGCAGGAGCGTCCGCATGCAGTAGTCTAATGCTAGCAGCGAGAGGGCTTTGCCCTCAAGTGGGTCCTCCTCTTAATAGTTCGACATCGTCTTCAGAGGCAATGTCGGGGGCATATCAACAACGAGATAAGCGGCAAGGGGCACAGGAGCAGGGATCACCGCCAGTGGCAAATTCCCAGCAAGATGGCCATCAGTAAGCTCTGCTACGACTTCAGGCAGTGCACAAAGGGCTGAAAGTCGTTATTGTCTGTGCCGGTAGTATCAGAAATGTACACCTCGTGCTTCGTTGAACTATGTCGTCTGATACTATGGTCATGGGGTTCGTAGTGCCCATCTTTCTAGTACTTGATGAAAGCATAACGTTTGTAACACAAACACATATACGTATAATAATTAATCATATAATCAGTCAATCACATAAGTCACCAAGTAAGGTATCACATACTTTTCCTAGTCTTACTAGCCAATTTCATCCAGTCTACAAGACTGTTCTGTCCTTCACTTAAACCAAACCTCGATCCTCTAGATCGATCCTATAACAAACCAACGTGTTCAACTACCTTGACCATCTCGATCCTCCAGATCGATCCTATAACAAACCAACGTGCTCAACTACCTTGACCATCTCGATCCTCCAGATCGATCCTCAGCCCTCCAAGCTGAACTTATAATTAATAAAATGTGCTCAACATTTGTTTGTAAAAAGTTGTGGATCTGGACTTAAGTGGTATGCAGAAAAATGTTTTCGTGAGAGCCCTAGTGATCATAGTCTAGACTCGAGACAGAATCCTAGTTCGCTATGATCAGAGCTCTGATACCAAGCTGTCACACCCTGGCTTTGCGGAAGCGTGGTAAATTTTGGTGTGACTTCTTAATACCATAGCTTAATCATACCAAAGCTATATGAGTTAAAAACATGCAAGATCATCCATTAAGTTTTGAAAACCAACACAATACCATCTGTTTTAACATACCCTGACAAACATAATCTTGTTCATCCAACATTACAAACTTGAAACATAACATAGACATGGTTTAAGGGCTGTGTCTTGTCCAGGAAAGAGACACATCCCCTAAACCCCGGATGACCTTGGAAACTAGTGCAGCGGAAAACATGCCATACCGTGCCAGATCTCGTTAATTTCCTGAAATACATGTAAGTTGAAAAATCAACAATAATGTTGAGCGAGTTCATGTGTAAGTGAGTATGTAAAACACTTGTGAGTATAAAATAGTTGTGGTATGTAGCAGTTGTAAGAGGACTTGTGATCACCAATGGTTTGCAAGGCCACTGACATATGTGAAGTGCAAATAGGGAGACTCAAACCTAGCAGATTTCGCCACGGCAAAGTATGTGGACAAAGTCACCCCACGGTCCGTTTCTAGTTTGGCCGGGGGCTGGGCTCGCTACACCCAGATAGATCTACCGCTCCTGTCCCTCGGTCCCTCCATGAGGACTAATGGCCCCATGTGTTCCTATCCACTCACATGATCGTATAACACCTCCTTACGTTAAACATACCGTTGTAAAGTACTCGTAAATCATAGTAACATGTATGTCACCCCCGCAGTTAAGTAAACTGAAAACAGTTAGAGAAAAGGGGGACATGAACTCACAGTGAATGCGCGTCTCTACCAAGTGTCTCCAATACAGTAAGCTGTGCAACGACCTACAAGTGCTAATTCTATTAGACGGACGGCCGTGCCTTAGCTTTATAGTTTATGTCTTTGGGAAATAGTTAGACAACTATTTCGTGTTTATGTTCCGTATACACTTGGCAGTTATTCTTCTTCCCAAGGATGGGGGATACAATACATGTGCGTAAGTTACGTTTTATCAATCTTGTGGTAATGTAATTACCGGTGTAACTTATATGTTTGTGGAAGCGTTCGCAAAGTTTTGGAATCATTAACGCTTGCAAATATTATTTTTTTTTACTCTAAAATAATATTTATGTATTTTCACAAAATAATCATAAACAGTGTTGTGACAAATATACTTATCACGTTAATCTTTGTGAAAATCCCACCTCCGGATATGTAGTAAAATATAGTGCTGGCGAAATTTATGTTTCGAAAATATGTCCAAAAATAGTTCTAACACTTGTTGTGTAAATAAGCCTAAGTGTTAGGTTTTTAGAAAATTTCGCCAGAGTTTCCTCTGTAACTGGAGGTGGCCACGCTTTCAAGCGTATCATTTTCTTTTAACAAATCAATTCAACAATCTTCTTTATTCAATCAAACAATTTCCGACACATCAAACTAGTCGACAAGTATGTAAATGTGCATAATCGCATGAACTTGTAGTTTTTCCGCATCTTTAATGTAAATCACCTTTATATATGTAGATCTTTATATAAAGTAGCTTTAATCTTGTAAAAACCTTGTGACTAGAGAAATCCGTCTTTACAACTTCTAGTCACTTTTCCCAAAAATAGTTATTTGTCGGATCTTTCCATTTCACAAGTGTCTACACACTTGTGGTTTATAAAATCTTATTTATTAGTGTAAGATCCATCTTTAGAAAAACATGATTTCTTTAAAGTGTGGTCTTTCAAAAATACCACTTGCGGATACGTAGATCCGCTAGTTTTAAACACCATTTTACCGGTTAAATCACTTTTACACAAGTAAAATATTTCTACCCAAGTTCATGTATCTTGTGTGGTAGAGTTTCACCTTTAACCCTTGTATTTAGTCAAAAACGAGCTTATGTGAAGACACATGATCTTACAAAGTCGGGTTAAACGGAGATCCGAGCTACCACATCATAGATCGGGTCTCAATAATCACATATTTTAAGTCCTACGACTTTTACACAAGACATGTGTTATTAACCACCATTTTAAGTAGTTTTAATAGACTTTAAAGTTTCAAAACGCATGTTTACGATATTTAACCGACGAAAGTTCTTTTAACCACTTTAGACATGCTCAAATATGAGTTTTAAACAATATACCTCTAGCTCGGGGCTAGGGAAGAATCGTGATGAAAAACGCGTGGATAAAAGCTAACGGTGGTGGTCCTTCGTGTTCCGAGTGCACAAGAGCTCCTAATACGCGACTTGTGATGTTTGTATGATCTTGGAATGGAGTGAACTAGAACCGAAAATATGATGGTGTGTGGGTTGGGGTTCGGCCGTGAGCCAAGAGAGCAAGAGGGAGAGAGTAGTTTGAGTGGGAATTGGTGTTGGTTATGATAATGAACTCATGTTTAGGTGTTTATTTTATAGACAAAATTAGAGGTGATTACCCATTGGGTTTTATGTCACAAAGATACTAAACACACCTTAATAAAATAATCATCCATGTACTTGTGTGTCCCCTTGGTTTAGGGCCGATTGTAATGTGGGGGGGGGGTCTAGTTCGATTCTAAGTGGTTGGTTAGGGGTTTAGTTTAGTTAATTAGGTTAACTAAGTATCTAACTTAGTTAGTGGTATGTTATGCGTTATGATGGGTGTTAGGGTAATCAGGGACCCTAACTGGCTCAGAAAAATATAAATTGTGAAAATAGTAATATTTTCGTGTTCCGGGTAAAGTCCGGGTGTCCGGTTGGATAGAAATCCGTTAAAGTGTTACAAAAGCTTTAAAGTGTCGTTATTACATTTTTAGTGACACATTTTGTTTTCCCGACACTTTAGAAAGTGTCTAGTGTTATTTTCTCCTGTTCTGGCACTTTACTAGTCAGCTAGAAGCTGGTTTGTGTATTAAAGTGCTGTGTTTGGTACTTAAAGTACGTTTTTGGCACATCCGAATCAGTGTATCTTATCCCTAGAGACGCGGTACCATAACCCTTATATCCCTACACTCACTACCAGTGTAGTCAAAATATATGAGGCTCTTAACAGGCCTTAGAGGCAGTGTCTGCCTGATGCTGGTTATTTCAGCATGTTCACTGTGTATCCGTTTAGTGCTACTGTGCTTTTTGTGCATCATGTTTGTCACTAAGGTGCCGTATGTAAATAATGTAGTGACAGCATATAAAGTATGATGCAAGTAAGTGCATGTATCAGTATGCAGGTAGCAGTTCATCAGCTAGTTCAATCAAGCACAGTAATCAAGTAGTAATTAATCATTAATTAAGTTGTACGGATACCTGGTTCAGTGCGGGTTGTCACAAATTCACAGTTATGAGAGTATCCTTTAAGATTCTAACTATTAAGATAGAAAGATCTCGCAAGGATTTAGCTCTTTGTTTAAGTGTCTTGTCAAGTATTCTTAGAAATTCAATATTCATTTCTCTCGATGGATATTCTTCAGAAACAAAAATGAACGGATGATTCATTTTCCTCAACGGGTTCTTCAGAATTGGAAATGAAGGATAAACAACGGATATTCATTTCCTCAACGGATATTCTTCAGAATGAAAATGAATGGATAATTCATTTTCCTCAACGGGTATTCTTCAGAACTGGAAATGAAGGATTAAACAAACGGATATTCATTTCCTCAACGGATTTTCTTCAGAACGAAAATGAATGGATAATTCATTTTCTTCAACGGGTATTCTTCAGAACTGGAAATGAAGGATAAACAAACGGATATTCATTTCCTCAACGGATTTTCTTCAGAACGAAAATGAATGGATAATTCATTTTCCTCAATGGGTATTCTTCAGAACTGGAAATGAAGGATAAACAATGGATATTCATTTCCTCAACGGATATTCTTCAGAATGAAAATGAATGGATAATTCATTTTCCTCAACGGGTATTCTTCAGAACTGGAAATGAAGGATAAACAACGGATATTCATTTCCTCAACGGATATTCTTCAGAACGAAAATGAATGGATAATTCATTTTCCTCAACGGGTATTCTCCAGAACTGGAAATGAAGGATAAACAACGGATATTCATTTCCGCAACGGATATTCTTCAGAATGAAAATGAATGGATAATTCATTTTCCTCAACGGGTATTCTTCAGAACTGGAAATGAAGGATAAACAACGGATATTCATTTCCTCAACGGATATTCTTCAGAACGAAAATGAGTGGATAATTCATTTTCCTCAACGGGTATTCTTCAGAACTGGAAATGAAGGATAAACAACGGATATTCATTTCCTCAACGGATATTCTTTAGAACGAAAATGAATGGATAATTCATTTTCTTCAACGGGTATTCTTCAGAACTGGAAATGAATAAGGTTATCTCTAGATATAGGACAGAACTTGCTGTGATTTATGTGCACTAAATTCCATAATTATGTATGCATCCATAATTACGTAATTCCTTGCACAGTCTGCACAATTTGTTTTGTAATGTTTAGGGGAAGAAAACAATGAACGAGCCGGTGATGATTGTGACTAGACCACCATAGGGTCCTTTTAATTAAATCATTAAATGATTTTAAATAGACTACCAAGGAGTCTGTTCAGCTATCTCAGCACATGTCATTCTTAACTAGATTCTGAATCAATCTTTTTGAATATCCTACTACGAATCCCTCATGTGAAGACATGAAAGATTCTATGAGGATTTGGATAACGAATATCCAGAGTATACAAAAACACTAAATGCATAAAAGAAAACACAAAATACATAAACACATAATCACAAAATTGTTTAACTTGATTTCTGAATTTCTTATCATTTTGTTAATTTGTTCTGCTAACAGAGCACTTGTATTTAAGGCATGCTAGGAATCCATTCCGTGGATTTCATTTGGTACTTTAAACATTATCAAGAATCTAACTATGAAGATAGAAAGAAGAAAATTCGATTTCGATTATAAGGAACCGAAATGTTCGAATTTA
Source organism: Helianthus tuberosus (assembly GCA_030545235.1). Lineage (NCBI taxonomy): Eukaryota > Viridiplantae > Streptophyta > Magnoliopsida > Asterales > Asteraceae > Helianthus > Helianthus tuberosus. Next base: position 156,217,356 of record CM060393.1, read on the forward strand.
GGTACACAAGGAATCCAATTAAGGACTCTGCTTTGTATGATAATCATCCACAAGGGTCTAACTGTGGAGATAAAAGATCCCATATGGATTTTAGAAGTTGAAGATGTTTTGAAACCTTGCACTGGATGTGCTTAAGTCAAAACATGAAGTAAAAATGCTTATGAAGTTGAGATGCTAGATATGTCAAGGTGACATATGAAGTAGAATTTGAAGGATAAGTTAATGTATGAGAAAAATGTTTTTGAAAACCAGGCATGGGGTTTCTTTAAAAAAACGTGTTTAATGTTTTTGAAATCTTACATAATACTTTTGAAATCATAAAGTAGATGTATTAGGTAAGTATATTTATAAAAATGTTTTAAAATCATGAGTTGAATTTTGAAACATGTATAAGGTTTTTGAAAACATGAGTGATGCTTTTGAAATCGTGCACTTGATATATTACATAAAATTGTTTTCAAACTATATGAAATATTTTGAAATCATGAGGGTTGTTTTTGAAAACATAGACAATGTTTTTGAAATCATGCAGGTTGTTTTTGAAAACTTATGTTATACATGTTGAAAAAAATCAGAACGCAATGGGTATGAGATTTGAAAACATCCTTAGTTATCTAACCAAGGATTCAAAGGCACAGATGTGCAAAAAGCACGATTACTAATAATTTCTCTTTATTTCTTGTACTTTGTCTCCTAGAATGAAACGAGTACTTAAAATTTCTCCAGGAAATCATGAGCGATCACTTGAAAAGAGAGAATCACAAGAGTAGTTTGTAAAGAACATAGTTCCTTGATGTAGGTATCATGGGGAAATGCCATACACACATGTAACTACACTTGTACATCAGGATTGTGAACAACAATTTATTCATAAACTGAACAACTTATTTCCGAGTTCAACAAAATAAACAAAGCAACAGATTCAAATTATTTAAAGCAGCAGCTTCTTCTAATCGGCCAAATGCTCATCCAAGGGTTGGATTTGCATTGACAATATTTGGGCATTTGTTCCTGAAATGGCTTGTCTCGCCACAGTTGTAGCAAGTACCAGACGGAAAACGAGCTTGAGTAGGGTTGGCTTGGAGTTGGGTAGCAGCAAGATTTGCAACAGCTTGGTTTTGGATAGCAAAGCGGCATATGTTAACCAAATGTCCCCACCGTCCACAGTAGGTACATTTGGAGCAGGGTATGAGGTTTGAATGATGACGGTTGCATCGTTTGCACCATGGGGCAGTTCCAAGGTACGGCTTCCTAGCTGGTAGCCTTGCCACTTGGTTAGGTCCCGCTTGATTAGGTGCAACTGCTGCGGGTCTCCTTGAAGCCTTATGCTTCCTTGATTTTGGTGCAGGCTTGACTTCTGCCTCCTTTGGTGACTCTTGAGTGGCTTCGTTGTTGAGACGAGACATGGAAATGCCTAAATCCACAGTCTTCAAAATCACTTCGCCTATTTGCTGGGCAAATTTGGCTGTTTGCTCGGACATTTGACCATTGCTGAGAGGAAGAGACATTCTAGAAGAAAATGAAAGACATAGGAAGAAACAAGTGAAAGGTTATCGACTAGTCAAAACAGAATGGCAATGCATAAAAATTGCGATCATTTGTTTGTTACCTAAGGCAAACAAATGAGACGATGATGAATCAAAGTAGACGGGTCATATTAATGTATCACTGAAGACATGCTCGCCTATAAGTGAATACTCACCCAAAGAGTTCCCAGGTAAGAGTGACTGGTCCGATACTGCGGATTTGTACGAACACTCTAGCCTTAGACAGAAAACTCAGGGTACAGGCATTCACCCTTCCAGTTTGCACGTGTTCACGTTATAAGACCCAAACCTTGACGAGATTTGGAATACATAGAGGGTTCAAAACCTAGTAATCAATCATCCTAGAATAGATGATTAGTTTTCAAAGCGGTTTTGAAATTTATGTTCTTGTTGTGGTCGTAACCTAAGGATAGGTGACGGTATTGTTTTATGACTAAAGGCAAGTAAACTCGAGTTAGGGTCCTAGGAAGGTTATAGACTAGGTCAAAGCATTACTAATAACCTAATTCCCTATAACCATGAGCTCTGATACCAACTTTTCTGTCACACCCCGACCACGTAAAAACAACAAAACGTGGCGGAATCGTCGGGGAGTGTTGTAACAGAATCATTGTTTCATAACACATGGAAAATTGAAATTTCGTTTTATTGACTTAGAGAGTTACAATGTTTAATAAACAAGAAATATAACATAATTAACTAGTCTTGCATCTTTTATTGTTGCTAAAGTCCAAGTCTGCCTAGGTGTATCTTGATAAATCCTACGCATCATATCCTGAAACACATGTGAAAATAGGTACGTCAGCATAAAAATGCCTGTGAGATACATAGGTTTTATGAAAATAGGATTCATGACTTGAGTTTAAAGAAATGTTTAATAAAAGTTAGTCATGAACCTTGTAAATAGTTTTGTTAACCAAAGTCTTGTGAAAAATATATTGTTTGAGTAAAATGTATAAGTCCAAATTGAATGATCTAAATAACGCTACGACATGTAGTACAATACAAGCACTTATATATAGGAAGTACCAGCGGCGTATCCACCATGCTTGTATCATACTACACTCGTCTCGTTACTTAAATCACTTACCAAAACAAACCATCAAAGTAAAAATGTTTAAACAAATTGTAGAAATGTTTATGTATGGTTAAATACGGTTCACACGGTTCAACAGTTACAAATGGTTCATATAATCAAATGGTTACAACGGTTCACATAGTCAAATAGTTACAAACGGTTCAAAATGTAATATAATGTGTTCATATGCTGGATGAGCATATGCAACAAAATGTAATGAAAAACAATGTGTCCATATGTTGAGTAAACATATGCAACTAATGTAATGTAACTCAATGTGCTAGCATGCTCAGTCAACATACATAGCAGAAATGTAAAGTAAAACAATGTACTGAGTATGCTAAGTAAACATACATAGCAAAACAATGTAATGTAAATCATGTACTATAAATGTACTAATGAACATAGCAAGTATATGACGTGAAAACTGGAAAGCACGAAAGTAACAAGTAGGCACATGTGTTTCACCCCAAAACAGTTTGAAAACAGTAAAAGAGGGGTCTATGTACTCACCTTTGGGTGCGTTTTTATATGTTAACACAATCCCTCAAATTGTTTATTCATCCTAAATTAGATAAGAATGATTTAATAATCAAAACTCACCAAAAAAATACATGAGTTTCTCCGATACTTGGAATTTTCACATAACTTTGAGATTTCTCTAAAAGTTATTATTTTTGATTATTTTGGTGTATTTGTATTTTGGTGTATTCGGATAAACATGATTTCGGCATACCAAACCTTCCGAAACTTATTTCTAAGTTATGTAAGGGTTATTTAAGGTATGCTAAGCCTATGTCACTGTTCCAGAGTGTTTGTTGCATTAAACTGGTTATATTTACGCATCAGATCGCGTATAACCTTCCAGAAAGCGATTTAAAGCTCGAAATCGAACAAGAATTGATATGTGCAAACGATACACATATTTTTACAAATCCCAAGTATGAAACACCATATTTCATTCATTTGGTATTTGTTTGACGGGTGCAGTGACACAGGTGTCACATTATACCTTATGGTCACTTCGTTTAGTTAGTTGTATGATAGGTAGTTTATATGCCTTAGGAAAATGACCAAAATGCCCTTTTTATGCACAAATTCATTTTAAGCATATGTAACCTAAATTTTGACATCTAAACTGATTAGGTAACATTATTAGACATGTTAAGGCATATAATACTTGTCATAGGACTAGTTAGGTGGTCCGAACGCGTTTTACGCGAACGGCGCGTTAAAGTAGCGTAGGCCACCTAAACGGGTCGTAATGGGTCATAAGCACTTAGGTTAGGTGTCGTTTTAGTATGTAGGCTTTGTTAAACCATATCATATGAGTTCCAATACTCATTTGGTTTACAAAACCTCGTTCTATCTGATCTCCCGATTTAGGTCCGGTTATTAATGTAGTTACCTATATTAGGTGCCGTTTGATTTCCGTGATCCTTCTAGCTTTGCTTGGTTGTTATTCAAGACTTCTAAGCATTCTCAAGTGAGAACATAGTCCCCTCTTTTACTGTTTTCAAATGTTTTGGGGTGAAACATGTGTGCTTAATTGTTATTTTCATGATTTCAAAGTATAAATTGATTATACATGCTAGTACTTATCTTTTGACAAACTGAATGATTATCTATGGTTTAAACACTATTTTTTCAAAGATTATTAAATAAATTGTTGGTTTGTACTTATTTTATACATTCACCAAACCGATTGGAAGTACGATATAGCGCTATTGGACTAGACACCCCATTCCTGTTGTATGGAATGTCAGAAACCAAATTTTAACCAAATAGAAATTGCCTTTGTGGTATTTCTATAGTCTCTAAGGTGTAGTTTGATACACTAAGGTTTGAATGAATACTAAATCACATTTTCTTTTGTATATTTTGATATACTACCAAAGTATAGTTTGATATACTCCCATATGTGATATTATTTACCAAAGTATAATTTGATATACTATGTACAAATCCATCATATATATATTTTAATATACTATTGGCCCTATTATTTACCCAAAACATAGTTTGATATGTTATTTTCAAAACCAAAACATAGTTGATATGTTATTTTCAAAACCAAAACATAGTTGATATGTTATTTTCAAAACCAAAACATAGTTGATATGTTATTTTCGAAACCAAAACATAGTTGATATGTTATTTTCAAAACCAAAACGTAGTTGATATGTTATTTTCAAACCAAAACATAGTTGATATGTTATTTTCAAAACCAAAACATAGTTGATATGTTATTTTCAAAACAAAAACATAGTTGATATGTTATTTTCAAAACCAAAACGTAGTTGATATGTTATTTTCAAAACCAAAACGTAGTTGATATGTTATTTTCAAACCAAAACATAGTTGATATGTTATTTTCAAAACCAAAGCATAGTTTGATATGTTATTTACAAAACCAAAGTATAAATTGATTATACATAAACATTTTTACATTGGTGGTTTGTTTGGGTAAGTGATTTAAATAACGAGGCGTGTGTAATATGATAAAAGCATGGTGGATACGCCGCTGGTACTTCCTATATATAAGTGCTTTTATGATATTACATATCGTAGCGTTATTTAAACCATTTCAATTTCGACATATTTCATTTTACACAATTATCATATCTTTACAAAACATTATTTTACAAACAACATATTTTATACAAACTCATTTTTACTTGATTAATTATTTTACAAACTCATTTTTCTTATCAATTTATGTATGATTTCTAAAAGAAAATATTTTAAGGTTCATGACTATTTTTATTAAACATTTTTCTTTAAACTTATAAGTCATGAATTCTGTTTATACAAAACCTATGTATCTCATAGGCATTTTTATACTGACGTACCTATTTTCACATGTGTTTCAGGTGTTGTTATTAAATGATCATGATGCAAACATAGGATTGGACGAGGGCCTTAGTGACAATAAAAGATACAAGACTAGTTAATTATGTTATGTTTCTTTGTTCTTAAGACAATGTAACCTCTTGTAATTTAATAAAACAAAATTTAAATTTCCATGTGTTATGAAACAATGATTCTGTTACGACACTCCCCGACGTTTCTGTCGCGGTTTGTTGTTTTACGCGGTCGGGGTGTGACACCAAGGATGGTGACTTCACGCTCAAAGGATACTCTGATTCTGACTTCGGTTGCTGCAAAGTTAATGCTAAATCAACAACTGAAGGATGCCAATTTTTTGGACCCCGACTGGTCACGTGGCAATGTAAGAAGCAAACCTCTATTGCTTTATCAACATGTGAAGCAGAGTACGTATCTGCCAGCAGCTGCTGCTCACCGATCCTGTGGATTCAGCAACAGATGCGCGATTACGGTTTGCAATTTCTTACTTCACCTATTTTTGTTGATAATGAGGTAGCAATAAACATAACAAAGAATCCGATACATCACGCTAAAACCAAACATATAGAAATTCGTCATCACTTCATACGTGATTGTTATGAAAAGAAGTTGATACGAATTGACAAAATCCACACCGACGAACAAAAGGCATATTTACATACCAAAGCTTTCGATAAAGCTCGTTTTCAATATATTTTAAAACTAAATGGTATGAAATTGTTGTCGGATGCGGAGAAAATAGTTGGCGTTGATGAGGAAACCGAGGCAGATGATGTTGAGAAGCAGACTGCTTTGGTTTGTTGTATTTTTAGTTGTTTTGGTATTTAGGGGGAGATAGATAACATTTTCAGAAAATACAAAAAAAATAAAAAATGAAAAAATCCAAAAACATGAGATATTTTCAAAATCCAGAAACAATAGAAAACCCAAAAAGAGTTTGTGTACAAAGGGGAAATGATAGTACATCAGCTAGACAGTTACAGTATGCTAAAGATATGTAATATTTAAAAAGTGTTAAGCAGTCTCGCTGATGATATGCCGATAGGTTTTTGCACATTTAGTAGATTTTTCGGGATATAAACTTAAATAACACAACTTGCTTATTTCGTGGGGAACATCTCTTGGATATATAGGTAACCTCTGAAATCTTGTTTGAAGGGCTTTCTATTTCTGACATACTAGGTCTATGTGCTTGATGATATCTGGGGTATTATACCAGGACTTCTAATTTTGTGGAAGCAATAGCCTAGTCCTCGTATAATCCTCTACATTGCTTTAATCATAAAGCCTACCCTCAACATAAAAAATGATGAAACATTGCAAAATGCTAATCATGTGCTGTTGAAGAAAAGATCCCCAAACGGGATACACCAAAGGTCGAGCCATCATCTCTCTGTCTGAACGGAAGTTCTAACCTGAGCTCTCATGGTCTCGAATTACCCAATACAGATATCATTATTGTACGTTCACCTGTAAGACTGAATATAGGAGTCTGGATACGAGAGTATATTCTGAGGTGGGACACGCGTATAAGTTAAGCTATTAAAACACTAAATCATATCCTGAATGGTTGAAACTTGTGTGAAAATTTAAAAGGATCACTATATTGGCAATCTAAGCGAATTGTTTAATAATTAGTGTGTAATCAGCTCAACGGTACTTGTAATTTGTCGGTAGCTGATATGATCCCCTAACGCTCACCAAAAATATGTTTGTAAATATTTACTTTTACTGCATTTCATTTCTGTTTAGCTTTCAAAAATCCAAAAAGATTTCATAGTTTTCTAGTTTAAACTTTCATAAAATCCCAAAAAGATTTTACATTTATGCTTTTACGACAAACCGAGGTGGAAAGTGGATCTTCAGATTCTGAGAAGTGAAGCGGAGCAGGAAGTTTCTGAACTGGACAACTGGGTTGGGAGCTAATCTTGAAAAATTCTGAACATTCAAAGTCAAAACAAGTTCATTAATTTGACACTTGTAAATTTTTCATAAAAATGTGTTTGTAATTTGGAACAAAATTTGAACAAAATGTCAGTTTGTTTCGTAACGGGTCCACCAAGGTCATTAACTTGGACTTGGTAGACAAATTAAGTGCCTAGGGTCATTAACTTGGACCTAGATACTTAAGTGGATTTCTAAAACTGATCAAATCTGATAAAATGGCAAAATGTTAAAAGGTTAAAACACAAAATGTCAAAGAGAGGTGTTTGGATCGGATGACAATCTGATCGGATGGCAATCCGATTGGATGGCCATCCGACACTTGGTCACCCAGTCAATGTTGTTCAGTCAAACTTTTACTCGATCAGGCGACCATCCGACACTCTCTCAAACACTCTCATTTTTTTATCTGATTTTCACTCTATTGCTTTCCACACTACATTGGATTGTAACCAACTGGGGTAGCCCAGTTGGCCAGTCCCACCCTATCTCTCCCAAGAGACCCGGGTTCGACTCCAGTGATGGTCACAAGCCACACGCCTCTTCCCAGAGGAAACGGAATCAACTTGGGACAGGGTATTCACCGCCAGGCAGCATTGGGACGGTGCTAGCTTGTGGAGTGGGATCACTCCAGCGGCCGGGAGGTCCGTGCAATAACCCCCCCCACTACATTGGATTGTTGGCACACTCAACCTTCACAATGGGAAAGGTTAGTTTTCTGATTTTCATTGTCAAAATATAATGTATTTGATCATGTTTGAATGTCGGCGTTTGTTCGGAGATAGATTCTTAGATCTAAGAAATTTTAATGATGTTTGATAGATTTTGAACATAAGGTTTTGTTCACAGGCCTTAGATCTATAGGTTTACCATCTCAATTTGTACAAAAACATGTTAGATCTAGAGATTTGATGAATAGAGACGTTCGGCTTTCGGTATACATAAAGTGAAATTAAACCTAATCTAGGCTGAGTTAGAGAAAAATGAATATAGGGTTTTGATCATCGGCGAATTCTCCACGTAGATCTGTGATCAATTTGAGATAAACCTTAGAAAAATTTTGGTGTTCATAATCTGTTCAAGGTGTTCTTCAATGTTCAAGGATCGAGTGGCAACTCGATCGGATGGCAATCCGATCGGATGACCATCCGATCCAATGCATGATTCAATGTTCTTAATGTTTTGAATTTTTCCAAAGTGTTTACCTCGATATCTGTGCCTTAACTGTTAATCAGTTGTTTTGAAAAAAAAGATGGCAACTCGATCGGATGGCAATCCGATCCAAAACACACCTTCATAAGATTGTTCACTCATGTGTTCTCATGCCAGTGATCGAGTGGCAATCCGATCGGATGGCCATCCGATTCAAATCAATCATTCACATGTCTGTTGAGATCTCATGTCATTGATCGAGTGGCAATCCGATCGGGTGGCAATCCGATCGGATAGCCATCTGATCCACATCACATAACGACAAAATTTTTCATCAACTGTTCAAAATTGTCACAATGATCGAGTGGCAATCCGATCGGATAGCCATATGATTCATGCCACATACACAGAATGTTGACTTATCAAAGATGCTATCTGGTTTGTCACATGGATCGAGTGACAATCCGATCGGATGGCCACCCGATACAAATGCTCATGACAGTTGGTTTTATACCTTTAATGTTGATGGTTCATCGGATAGGATGGCAATCCGATCGGATGACCATCCGATCCTCAGTACTGTATAGGGTGAGAGTTCCAGAGTTAGAAATTTTTTGAAGTTTTCAAATTTTGTCACATGTCACTTTCTGTCTCGAATCTTGTGCAAATGCTAATGATAATCATTCTTGCAAGGAAGAGCATCAGACTGGGATAAATGTTGGTGCATGCGTCTGTCGACTTCGTCTTGTATTGAGTCTTGTATTATAGTAGATAGGTCAGGGCATGGAAAAAGAGAAATCTGTCAAAAATAGGTCAACAGGCAAGTTCAAACGAAATTACAAGATGTAATTCCGTTTGAAATAGATCAGTAATTTCACACGAAATTAGCTTGCTAATTTCGCTTGAAATTGCAATTCCGTTTGAAATGGCTAATTCCGTATGAACTATGATTCCGCTTGAGTCATGTTCAAGGGGAATTAAGTGGCCTATATATAGGTGTTGCCTGATTTCGTTTGAGTAGTGGTGTGTGTGTGTTTCCGAAGCCGAAGTGCTGCCGAAGTGTTGTTTCGCTGTAAAACTTTGTCAAGTTAATCAGAACAACAGTTAAAGTGAATATCTTGCTGAATCACACACAATATGTCTGTTTCCGCCTTTCATATTGTGTAGAATGCCTCTGATCGACTCGTTTCGGGTCCGTACACGATCCTACATGTGGTATCAGAGCTCAGGAGGAGGAGTTCTGCCATTTTCAGCTTGATTTCATCTTTTTTTCTATATTCTACACCTTCTTTTCTAAATTGAACTTGTTTTCACGGTTAAAATGACCTGAAATTCTCACAGTATACGCGCATTTGTGTTTTAACTGATCCTTGAAAGTTTCAGACCTAAATTCTGCTTAAAACCTGATCAATTTGTAATTTCGCTTGAAAAGTGTGTTTGAAATGATGATGTCAGCATAATTTCGCTTGAAACTGCACTTAATTCCGCTTGAAAACGTTATTTCTCTTGAGTGATCCCGTTTGAAAAGTGATTTCGCTCCAAAGTGTAATTCTGTTTGAGTGGGTATTCCGCTTGAACTGGTTATTCCGTTTGAAACTGTTGAGTTGGTATTTCGCTTGAAGTTGTTGTGCAAGGGATTCCGTTTGAACTTGGTATTCCGCTTGAAGAGGGTATTCCGCTTGAGTTTGATTTCGTTTGAAAGTGTCAGATTTTGAAATTTTTTTGCCGAATCATGGAAGAGGAATTCTATAACGCATTTGCTACTACCCCAACTACTCCAGCTGCCATTGCTCAAAACATGAACATGGAAAATGAAATTGGAACAATGCAAACCCCCCCCCCCCCCCCCTAAACTAATGAGCATTGAGGAGTATTATGGTTGGAAAGATAGGTTTGAAAACTGGGTCAAAGCCAATCATTTGAGATCATGGGAGTGTGTTGAGAAAAAGTATGTGCTACCACGTACTGAGCTGGGAGTTGATAAAAAGATTTTTGAATTTACAGATAAGGAACGAGACATGTACAAAGCAGAGAAAATGATGATCAGTTTACTCCAGCAAGCTATTAAAGAAGACATCTTCCTATTGCTTCAACATGATAAAACTTCACGTTCTATTTGGGAAGCACTCAAAATTAAGTTTGAGGGAAGTGAGAATATGATTAAGAGTAAAAAGGCATTGCTTAAGAAATAATTTGATCTATTCACAAGTCTGCCAGGAGAAGATACAAAGAAGTTGAGTGAAAGATACTGCCACTTAGTACGTTCAATGTCTTTGTTGAGTATCAATAAAGAACGAGAGGAATGGGTAGACAAATTAGCTGATGCTTTACCTCAGAAAGAATGGGGTACATTTTTGATGATCTTAAAGAACACCGGAGAATATGATGGTTTGACGATTTCTCAGTTCATCGAAAAGATTGAAGGTCAAGATCTTGAACAGCAAAAGATTGCAAGGATGAACAATCCGAGTAATCAACACGATATGAAAATGTATTACAAAGGCAGTGTTCAAGAAGTTGAAATGAGTCCAAAAATCCAAACTGCTTTTAGTGCTGGAAACTCATCTGGAACTGTTGATCAAAATTCAAACAGTAGCAGTGGATTTTATTCATATCCGAGTGTTAATCCAAAGAGTTCAACTTCAAGCTTTCAGTCTCAAAGTTCAAAAGGTGGAAATGGTTGTGTAAGACAGTGCAACATAGCATTAAATCTCCCGAATGGTCAAAGTTTTTCTGAAGAAGTTGCTAAAGATCACATGGCGTTACTTGCTACCGTGCTGGAATCTTATGAGGGATTAGTAGCTGGAAGGATCGGAAATCCTATGCTGACGAAAGAGGATTACGATCAGATAGACGCTGAAGAGATGGAGCTAATGGCCATCAAATGGTGTCTAGGAAGTGTTTTAAGAAGAGAAGAAAAGTTTAAAATGATTACAGGAAGAAATGATTTTTTGGATGCACATGTGTCTACTTTGGGTTTTGATAAATCTAAAGTTACTTGTTTTCGATGCAGGGAGAAAGGTCATTTCAAGAGAGAATGCAAAAATCAAGAGGCTAGTGAAGCAAAGAATCCTTTTGGAAAAGATGATTACTATCGGAAAGCCATATATCAACAAGTTGCTCATCAACCATATCAACAAAAGGAACCACAAACTGCACATGCAAGAATGATCGAAGATGCAAATAAGAAAGCTTATTATGGTATCATTGATCAAGATGATGAAAAAGTAACAGAAGGTTTCAGCTGGGATAAATATATTCCACCTGATTCAAAAGTTGTAGCTCTCATTGCACAGATAGTTCAAGAGCCTGATCTGATGACAGAATGGATGAAAGCGTTTGATAGTAATAAGAAAAGTCAAGAAGAAGAGTCTGTTTCATCAGAAGAAAGTTCAGAAAGAACAACAGTTTTTGATCAAACACCATCTGATTCTAGTTCTTCAGATGATAGTTCAGAAAAGACAATAGATTTTGATCAATCACCAACTGATGAAAGTGGTGATGATGAGGAAGAAATGCATATCAATATTGCAAAATCTCATTTATCACCTGAAAGTTTTCAATTTTATTTTGCAGATCGCTTGGAGAAATTGAAGAAGAGATGAGCAGCAAAAGAACTAAAAAAGAAGGAATGTGAAAGCAAAGATCAAAATGAAAAGATTGTTCAAAATGAAGAAGTTAAAATTGTTGAGAAGATTGTTGAAAAGGAGAAGGTAAGTGAAGTTGAAAAAGTTGTTGAAGTTGAGAAGATCGTTGAAATAGAAAAGATTGTGGAAGTCATCAAGCCTTGCTTAAAATGTTTAGAATCTTGAAAGAAGTGTGCAGAGAAAGATGAGAAGTTGAGTGAGCAAGATAAGATGAAGGAACAATTACTGTTCAATCTCAACTATGTAAAAGAATCGTATGAAGTGTTGAACAGAACGGTAACTAGTCTACAAAAGACAAAATCTGAAAGAGAAGATGCACTAACAATGATGAATGCTGTGATGATGTCGAAGCAAAAAGCTATCAATTATTATATTGAAGAGTGTGCAAAGTTAAAGCAAGAGTTGGAGATTGAGAGGATTGAAAATGAGAGAATTAGACGTTTACTGCAAAGTTATTCTAGTTCTGATTATCTAATTGATCGAATCTATCCAACTGTTGCAGGTTTAGAAGTTTTTCAAGATGAGAAGCCAAAAGAGAAGAAGGATACTGGTAAGAAACAGAGTGTCAGTTATAACAAGTGTCCGCCTCCGATTTGGGAAGGGTATTCTCCTAGAAAACTGAATGAGGAGCAGGTCAAAAAGGCTGTCAATATAAAGTTAAAAACGGAAACAACTGATGAGTTACCAGAAAACATTGACGTCACGTTCACATCGTCTGACACTGATCATGAGTCTGAGTTAACAAAAAAGGTGGTCGATCAAGTGTTGGATAAAGATGAGGAGTCGGAGTCAAAGTCTGAGTCAGGGAGTTCAAGTTCATCATCAGTTGACAGTCCAAAGTCGTCGGTTAAACGGGTTTACAATAAAGAATTCTTGTTATCAAAATCTAATTTGAATGACGGACCAATCAAAGTAGCATATACTTTGAATGATTCAGACAAATTATATTCTGATGAGGAATTTCCAATAAGAAGTGTTCAAGTTGAAAAGATCAAAAAGGTTTTCAAACTAACAGAAATCAATATTTCTGAAATAAAAGATGTAAATCTTACTGAAAAACCTAAAAAATACACTTCAAGAGTTCAACAACGTTTAAACAAGAAAAAAGGTTACGGTTCTGGTTCTGGTTTTCAAAAGAAACCAAACCATAACGGTAATTTCATAAAGAAAGGTCTTGGATTTATTCCACCAGAAAATTATAAACATAAAAAAACTTCTAAAACAAATACAAAATTTGTTCCAGGGACAAGCTGTGAAGAGGAATCAAAAAGCTCATTCTGGAAACAATCAAACAGAGAATTTCTTGCCAAGAAGCAAGAGAATGTGAAGAATAGAGCTAATCAAAGAAAGGAGACAAGAACCTGTTACAAATGCAATGAAGTTGGTCACATTGCATGGAACTGTTCTCAAGCAACAAAAAAAAAAACAGGAAGTCACTAAAAAACTCAAAGAAAAAGTTTTTGAGAAAAAATGAACCACCAACTGACAAATTTAAAATTTTTGAAAATTCAACATATAAAGTTGGTGTGTGTTCAAAGACAAGGTTTTATAAAAAGAGAGCTAAGCATGACAACCAAATGTGGGTTGTTAAGAGGTTTCATGAAGATGTTAAGAAGTTTGATGTGAAATCCGGTGAGGAATCTGATTCCACAAAGTCAGAGGAGCCACAGGTTGAGGTTAAAAAAGAAAACTCAGTGCCTCCAATGGATGATGTTAATTTTCCACCATTGAGGGCTAAGAATTTTAAATCAAAAGTTGGACAGGTTGAGATCTCGAATCAATTCTATTCTGAAAAGAAAGAATTTGATGTTGATAAAGTGTTTAATGGAAATGTTAAAAAGATTTTTGGAAAAATGGTCGAGGGAAAGGAAAAAGGGGTAAAGGACTTTTATGAAACAAAGAAAGCAACTTTTTACCCAAGTGAAATTGAGGAGGAAACATCCAAGTTTGGTCAGGCTTGGATGGAAGTTTTTCACAAGTAAAATCCTGACTTGCCAGAGCTTCCATGTTGGTAAGAGTGGAGCAGGTATCGGCATCTTTCTTGAGAAATTCACTTCGGTGATATTTCGACTTACAAGTGGTAAATCAGGGACATTAAGTTGTACTTGATTTTCTACAAATGATATTGTTGTTAAAATCTAAAATTGTTATATTTTTCAAATGGTTGAGAAAACAATGTGATGATCATAACCCCCAACTTTTCAAGTGGTAAAATCAACAAAACTTATTTTCCGGAAAAATCATTTTGATTAAAACAAACTTAAGTGTTTTGAAATCATAATGAGAAAATAGTTTGTTGAAAGGGGGAGTTCTGATTGTTTATGCCAAGTGGATGGCGAATTGAAGTGATTCGATATCAGTTGTCAATTTACTTGTATAGTTTGTTTTCAAATTTCCTTAAATGATTTTGAATTTTAGGGGGAGTAAGAATTTTCAGAAAATCCAAAAACATTAGAAAATTTGAAAAAGTCAAAAACATGATAAAATACAAAAAGAGTTTTGTTGTGAAAAAGAGGAAATGATAGTACATCAGTAGACAATTACAGTATGCTAAAGAAATGTAATGATTAAATTGCGTTAAACGGTCTTACTGATGATATGCCGATAGGTTTTTACACATTTAGTAAGCTTTTTCGGCATATAAACTTAAATTCAAACTTGCTTATTTCGTGGGGAACACTACTTGGATATATAGGTAACCCCTGAAATTTCGTTTGAAGGATCCCTCTTTCTGAGATATTAGGTCTTTATGCTCAGTGATATCTGGGGTATTATCCCGGGACTTCTGATTTTGCGGAAGCAATGGCCTAGTCCCCGGAGAATACTTTACGCTTGCTTGAAATAAAAGCCTGCCCTCACCATAAAAAATGATGAAACATTGAAAAATGCTAATCATGTGCTGTTGTAAAAAAGATCCTCTAAAGGGGACCCACCAATAGTCGAAGCCGTTATCTCTCTGCTGAACGGAAGTTCTGACCTGAGCTCTCACGGTCCTCGCATTTAACCCCTTACAGATATCATCTGTGGTATACTCACCTGTAAGACTGAATATTGGGATCTGGATACCGGAGTATATTCAAGAGGTGGGACACATGAATGAGTTTAAGTTCTTAATACACCTAATTCATATCCTGAATCAGTTGATATTTGTGTGAGAATTTAAGTGGATCAGTATATCGGCAATCTAAGTGAATTGTTTAATTCTTAATGTGTAATTAAGCTCAACGGTACTTGTGACTTGTCAAAAACTGATATGATCCTCTTACACAAACTCACAAAAATATTGTTTGTAAATATTTCTTTATTGCATTTCATTTTATCAAAAATTCAAAAAGATTTTTGACAACTGATAATTGGAGAACTGAATTTCAAAATTCCAAGTGCTAAACATGATGAGCATTTCGTGAGGGGGAGTGTGTGTTTAAATGAGAAAAAGTTTTTGAATAATTGCCTTCAAGTGGTTCATCAGAGTTTAAAACTGTTATAATCATATCTACCTCACAATAAAAGTGGTGTGGTTAAAATAATTCTATTAGTAAATTTTAAAATTGTCAAGTTGAAAATTTGAAAATTTACTTTTGGGTAGAGGATGTGCAGGATAGCCTGGATTCTGAGTCTGAGTATAGAGTCAGGACAAGATCCTGATCCTATGAAAGACAAATTGCGATCAACATCCGAGGAAAGATTATTTGTTCGAGGGGAGTATGTTGGTGCTGATGAAAAGAAAAGAGAAAATTGAAGAATTTTTACACTGTCAAATACTTCAGAGAGCAATCAGACTGATAAAGACTGAAGACGTTGAAGACTCGACACTGAAGACTCGTCAACATTCAAGGGGGAGTCTGTTGGTGTATGCGTCTGTCGACTTCGTCTTGTATCGAGTCTTGTATTGTAGTAGATAGATCAGGGCACGGAAAACGAGAAATCTGTCAAAAATAGGTCAACAGGCAAGTTCAAACGAAATTACAAGATGTAATTCCGTTTGAAATGGATCAGTGATTTCACAAGAAATTAGCTTGCTAATTTCGCTTGAAATTGCAATTCCGTTTGAAATGGCTAATTCCGTATGAACTGTGATTCCGCTTGAGTCATGTTCAAGCAGAATTAAGTGGCCTATATATAGGTGTTGCCTGATTTCGTTTGAGTAGTGGTGTATGTGTGTTTCCGGAGCCGAAGTGCTGCCGAAGTGTTGTTTCGCTGTAAAACTTTGTCAAGTTAATCAGAACAACAGTTAAAGTGAATATCTTGCTGAATCACACACAATATGTCTATTTCCGCCTTTCATATTGTGTAGAACGCCTCTGATCGACTCGTTTCGGGTCTGTACACGATCCTACAATAAATCTCACAACATTTACTGTTTGTTGGACGCACACTATACAGACAATACTCCTTTTAAAGTAATGGAAAAATTTTTGAGAGAGAGTAAGATTAATAAGGCCTTAACTGATAAAACAATAGTATATGAATCACATGTTAGAAGGTTTTGGGATTCGGCGAGGTATGATAAGGATGAAAAGATGATATGTTCAGCTGTTAGAAAGAAAGATGAGAATGATAAAGATATAGATGTTGAAATCAAGTTTGATGTGGGAAATTTAAGACGTGTTTTGGAGTTAGGAGATAGTGAAAATGATCCTATCATTATTCCTGAACATTTATGCAAAGGTTTATGGTGCAGGATGGGTTTTACAAGACATTTGAATGGGAAATATCTTAAGACTATGTTCAGTCCTCCATACAAGTTCCTAATTCACTGTGTAGTACATGCTTTGTCACATCGAAAGGGAGCTTATGATGAAACGTCAACTATATCATGAATATCATCACATGCTTGGTGCTGAACAAGCCATATAATGTATCTCAAGTGATATTTGACCATATGGTAGACAATGTAGGAAGTGGAAGTGGAAAGTACATTATGTATCCTAGGTTTATCTAGATGATGATAGATGACCAATTCAAAGACCTTCCAAAGGATCCTGCTGATATATTAGGTCTACGAAACATGACGGCTAATACTTTGAGCAGATTAGCTTCATATAAAAATCCAAAGAAAGATGAACCTGAACCAAGAGCAAGGAGAATGATTTGCAGAATTGATAATCCAAGATATGTTGCTGCTGAAAACGATGCATGGAGACATGAAAACAGCAACTCTGAAGATGAAACTGATAGATTGAGAGAGATGAATGAGAAAAAACTCAGATATTGGTTTATGAAAGATGACAAAAGAAAGAGAACACCGAAGACATCTCCAGCTGTGCCTGCTCCTAAAGTGTCATCACCTAAGATTGTTGTTAAGGGTATAGTTGAAGGGGGAGTCATAAGAGAAGTTAGAACTTTAAATGTTATTTTATTCTAATAAACGTTCAATGCTTGTTTTGCAGGGCCTTCAAAGAAATCACCACCAACCTTGATTGATGAGCCAGTGCTGAAGCCATCAGAAGTTCTTCAACAAGGAGTTGATGTATTGAAAGACTCACTTGAAAGTTTTCTAAAGAAGAATGAGGAAGCAACTGCTCAGAAAGTTCAAGTGTTCAAGTTGAAAGTGTTAAAGAAAAGGAGCCTGAAGGTGTTGCTCATACTGACTCAAGTGATGCTGACGATGAATCAACAGAAACAGAGCCAGAGATTGATATGGAAAAAGTTGGTTATGGAAAGGTTCAATTAAAGAAGAAACCTCAGAAAAAGAAGAAGAAAGGGTCTGAGGATGAAGATTCTACCTACATGCCAACAGCTGAAGAGAAAAAGAAGCTAAGGA
Source organism: Helianthus tuberosus (assembly GCA_030545235.1). NCBI lineage: Eukaryota > Viridiplantae > Streptophyta > Magnoliopsida > Asterales > Asteraceae > Helianthus > Helianthus tuberosus. Next base: position 156,235,356 of record CM060393.1, read on the forward strand.
TAAAGCGTAAAGCAGTTCAGACAGGTGTCATTCCGAGGAATGTAAGGGCAAGAAAAGGAAGTGCTTCTATGCCTGAAAGTCAAAGCGGCAAGAGTGATAAGCACGTGGAAACTTCAAAGGGTCCTGAAGATGTTAAAGTACCTGAGGTTGAGAAGGTTCATTCTGTTGAAAAGAATGTTGGTAATGATGATTATGTTGAAGTAAGGGTTTCTACATCACCACCACCACCAAAAGATCAACATATTCCAGAAAGTGGTGAATCTTCACAACAGAAGAAAACTGTTCTTCCTGATATGTTTGAAGGTTTTCCTAATATTCGAGGTGAACTCAAAGATGATATTCTTCTTGGTGATGAGTTTGATATGTTTCATGATGAGTCTGTCAAAGATTTAAAGAAGAAAGTTAGTATTCTTGAGAAAGAAAAAGCCAAGGCAGAGGCTGAACGTGATGAGTTGAAGAAGCAACTTGAAGAGCTTTCTAAAGTGAATGAAGAGATAAAGTCTGTCATGATCAAGCATGCAAAGAAGTTAAAGAAAATGGAAGAAGATGTTGACGATAATGCAAAGCTGTTCGAAGTACTATCAACAGAGATTTCTGATCTATATACGAAGAACAAGAAATTGAATGAGATAAATAAGACGCTAAATCAGTTGATAAGTGAACTTTACGAAGCGTCTGGAAATGAATATAAAGCGATGAAGCTTGAGTTGGAAGCACTCAGAGCTGATAAAGCAGTGAAGGATGAACAACTCAACATGTTGTGTACAGTGATGGAAAGTCATTTGGGTATCAATTTTCATTATATCTACAACAATCTGGAGATACAAAGAGTTGAAGAAAGAAGAGTTGTAAGGGAGAGAGAGAGTTGGCTCAGGAAGAAACTCAGAGAAGAAAAGGATTAGTTATTCATACGGAAGAAACACTTGGGTCTTCAAGTCAAACTGAAGTTGGTGGTTCTTCAAGTTATCCTGATGTTGAGATGGTAGATGTTGAAGCTGTTCAAGCTCAAAGCTTCGTACTTGTTGGTGAAGCTACTCCTCTATCCTATAGCTATGAAGACATCATTCGCCTTGTTCAAGTGGAACAAAGAAAAAGGAAGGCGAAAGAACCAGAGATGTTGTTCTTAAGATGGAAGGAATAGGAGAAAGTAGAAGAGGAAGAAGAGAAAGAAGATGAAGAATTGGACGACATCCTTAATGCTGTTGATAACTATGATCCTTCATGGGTTGATTTCATAGATAAAAATGATGATGAAGATCAAGGCTCGACTGGGTTATTAATTTTGAATCCTTCTGTTCAATAGAAGATAGAAGATTTTATGAATGACGAAATCAATGAACAAGAGGAGGATCAACATCAAGAGTCTTCGTCTTCAGGAAGGAAACATGCTGACCAGGTATTCCTCACACAACCTACTGTTATATACTTACATGCTCGAGTTGAGGGGGAGATAGAGGTACCTAGGCCAAGAGCTGAAATGTTAGAGGAATTGGGGTTAGACGACGGAAAATTTAAGTTTGATATAGAAGATGAAATACCTTCGTTACCAGAAAAGGAATACGAGTTCAAGTATGCTCAAGAGGCTGATAAGTACAATGGTGTTTTAGTTGAAGAAGGATCGGATTCATCTGATGAAGAAACGGTATTTCATTATGTTGGTATTGATGAAACATTTCCTTCACTTGCTGAAATGTTCAAAGAGCAGAATTAAGATGAAGTTAGAAGAAAGATTGTGGAGAAGATCACTACTGAAGGTGTTCCAAGAACTATTCCGCGAGAAAATCTTGTTGAAGAAAGAAAGAAATGGTACAAGGTGATGCCCAAGGAAAGAAAGTTTATAAGACCTCTACAATACTTCACGCATGATGTTGATATATCGTGAGGAGATATTTTGTCTTGGGGTTATCTGGAAGATCTACAAGTGTATGCAATCAGACGAGAACAAGGGGTTCAGTATTTTGAATTCTTGTCAGACATTAAAACCCTCCCGTGGTGGGATGTTGAAGAATTGGCGCAAACAAAGAATATCAAGCAGTTTTATTATGGGTTGGATATGAAACAACATGATTAACACTTGTGGGATTATATAAAGCAGCAAGCAAAAGCAAGATTTCCAGATTGGAAACCACAGTTTCCAAAGAAAATTGTCACTATCTTGGAGTCAGGAGAGAAAGATATCACGTTGGATATAAAACCGCCGAGATGTTTGAAGAATATGCTGCTACGTGCAATGGAACAAGACTTTCATGAAGATTTTCAAGGTTGGTTATATAATCAAAGCACAGCGGAAGCGGTGATCTCTCGGTACGACAAGTCCACTGGCAAATCAAGAAGGATTAGCGTGTTGGATCCCATGTGGCTTGTAAATTGTTCGAAGAAGGATATCGACTACTTATTCTACAACAAGATTGTGTATGAGAAGCCAGATAAAGTTCAAGCTATGCAATACCAGAAAGTAGTGGATGTGTGCTTCACAAAAGACATCAACTCTGGCAGATACTGGAAGTCAAAGTGGAGAGACTTGGAGATTGATGAATTCTTAAAGAGTTATAAGCGTAGTCAAAGATTCAAGGCGATTTCTGAAAAAGCTGCGAGACTCGGAAGATACAAGTTGATGAGACCTCCTCCAACTGACCAGACACCGATCGAGAAGGAAGAAAACAAGATCCCAAGATGGGATAGAAAGCGCGACGATGATCCTGTATACCGAAAATGGTGGAATGAAGTTGGTAGGCTGCTCAGACGAAAGATGCTTGAAGAGAAAGCAGAAAAGAGAAGGCAGAGAGCTAAGGAGAGAAGGCGTAGCAGGAAGACCAAATGAAGACTATGCAGGAAGAAACTACAGCTACATCCAAGGGGGAGTCTGTTAGTACATATGTCTGTAGCTTCCGTCTGCATCGAGTCTTGTATATTTTTGTGCTGTGTATGTATTTTTGTATATGTATGAACATGTAAGTATGTTTGTGTCAGGACAACTCAGGGAATGGCGCGTATATGTTAAAGTGAAATCTTTCGGATGAGAATGTCATCCGATCAGATGGCCATCGGATCACCATCTGATCGGGTGACACTTAACCCTCCCTGGTTGCCTATAAATAGCTTGCTAGTGTTAGATCATTTACACCTTTTGCTGAACTTGTAGCGAAGCTCTGCTAGTCTGGAGTTCTACCGGATCTTCTGTATTTTCATCATCTTTGAATAGAATTCAGACGCGTTAAACGTTGAACTTGTCGTTGTTCATTATGTGACATTATCAAGGGATTCCGCACCTTGATTCTGATCGATCCAGCCACGGTCTACTCGAACAGATCCCGAGATAATGGCCTAACAGTCTGATAACGGGATTTGTCAGATCCTATGGTACCATAACATACTACTGGTCGGCTTGATCATTGTTAATGAATGTTATTCGTTATGTAAACACGTCCCAAACAAGTTCATTCACATTATCGAAATCGTTGTGTTTAATATAAACCATAGTATTCGTTTTTGAAACCATCGAAAATCGTTTAACACATACGAATCACCCCAAAACAATAAAAAACAGTAAAATAGAGAAACTATGTACTCACATTGAAATGCAAAGTATCCTTGATTAAAAGAACTTATCAAAGCAAGGGCAAACCAAGGAAATCGAGTGGTACCTAGTAATTGGATCGCTAAGTTAATAAATCGACACCTAAATCGAAGGATCGGGTAGAATGAGGTCTCGTAAACCAAATGAGTATTGGAAGTCATGTGATATGGTTTAACAAAGCCTACATTCTAAATCGGAATCTATCCTAAGTGCTTACGACCCGTTACGACCCATTAAGGTAGCTTACGCTACTTTAACGCGTCGTTCGCGCAAATGCGCGTTTGAGACGCCTAACTAGTCCTATGAAAAGCATTATATGCCCTAACATGTTTAAATATATTTCATAATCAGTTTAGGTGACAAAAATTTAGTTACATATGCTTAAAATCCAATTATGCATGAAAATGACATTTTGGTCATTTTCCTAAGGCATATAAATTACCTATCATACAACTAATTAAACTAAGTGACCATATGGTATAACCTCGGAAGGTTATTCCCTATACAACTATGGTCACAAAATATGCTTGGTCGGATCCTAACGATCGACCAAACGGGTCGGGTTCGAAAGTCTAAGCGGTGGTTTAGACCGCTTGACTTACGACCCTAAACAATCACTAGACTAAAAGTGACGAGTTAAACATGTTAAAACATGTTTAACTAAGTTAGAAAACAGGTTTGATATCAAAACAAAGTGTTTTGATACCTGAAAATAGCTTCGTTGCAAAATGCGCGCAAACAACATTTTGACCGAAACTTTGACTCGTCACTTCGACTAATCAACGTGGTAATCAGTAGGTATAGTCACAAGGGACTATAACCATCGTGAATACGCTCACGTTGCAAAGTTCAAACGAACTTTGTATTGGCCATTTTATGGTCAAAGCAGAAAGTTAAACACTGTTTGACTTTCATGCTTGAAAAGCATAAACAAGCATGAAAGAAGCTTACAAAGGGTCCAAGCTAGGAAGAATTGATCTAAAATACTCAGGATGAAGCCTTAGCTTCAACTTAGAGCAGATTAAATCAATTTGAGCAAGGAATGAAGGTTGAACTTGGTGGGTATTTATAGGAAGTCTTGAGTTCTTAGGATGATTACAAGTGTTTTTGCAAGAATCAAAGCTTGATCTAAGCCATACACTTGTGGCACATTGTTTCTAATACAATGGGAACTCAAAAACAAGCAAATGGTATCCCAAAACAATGTTTCTGGTCTGATGATCTGTCGCACCCCGCGTAAGATTAAGCTCATCTTACGCGGCCCGCGAGGTATAGTTTGACAGATTGTCAATTTTAGTCCCTGCAAGCTTAAAACTTGGTTTCTGATGCATTTCAGCCCCGTTAACCCCATTTCAAGGCTCTACAATGAAGTTAAAGCATAGGGAACATGAAATATGCTTGAAAACATCTCGGATGTCGGTTCGTTTGTTCGTACAGTTGCGTTATTCGGTTAATTATGATGAAAACTCGAACGGACGCGAAAACGATCCAAATTACGATTCGTCGCGTAATTTTTCATTCCAATCACTAAAATAAAATATTTTAATGATTACAAAAATTCTTGGATGTCCGGATATGTTCAGAACGTAAGATATGCGCGTAAATGCAAACTTATGCACTTTTTGACGCTTTTAGTCCCTATTGATCAAATAAGCACTTTTTCGCATACCGAACCCCTCAAAGCCTATTTCTAAGCTATGTAAAGGATATTTAAAGTATGTTCGTTACTATATGAATCGGCATACTTTTGTAGTTTGTCGCATATAGTCCCTGCGATCGAATAAACATGTTTTCGACACACTAAACCCTCCAAAACTTATTTCTAAGTTATGTAAAGGTTATTTAAGGTATGTTAGGCCTATGTCACTATCCCGGGGTGTTTGTCGTGTTAAATGTCACACCCCCAAAATCCACACGCGGAGTACCGCCGCTTGGAGGCGTGACATGACCAGGATCAAGCCACCAATCATATTGAACATTTAAGTAAATAGTAAAAGTCATTCATCGATACGATAGGTGCTTTCAAAACCAAACATAAACAAGTGTGTAGCGGAAGCAATAATGTAAGACCCAACATAAGTTTAAGTAAAAAATGTCATAATGTTTAACAACACATTCACGATCCATGTCCACAACGACCGTGCCTCCCGTGCAAGCTCCAAAAGTACCTAAGGTCCTGCAAGGCATGTAACAGAGAGTCAACAACTAGTTGAGCGAGTTCACAGTTGGTTATTTAGATATAATGTTCGCATCGTAAATCGTATGCTTGTTTAGTAATCATGTATCGTATGTAATGGTATCGCGGCCCTCTAGGCATGTTTGCGAAGTTTAGTGGGGGTTTCCCATATGTTCTCTAGACTAGGTATATTTGTATCGCGGCCCTCCAGGCATGTTTGCGAAGATTAAAGTATAGTTCGCGGCCATTCCAGGCATGTTTGCGAAGATTGTTCTAGTATCGCGGCCGATCCCGGCATGTGTGCGAAGAGAAGTATATGTATCACTAGTCTAGTAGTATCTACCATTGACCTTCCTCTCCCGAGGCCTATGGTATGTAATTCCGATAACTCTTAAGCATAAATAATCAATCAACCCATTCCCAACCCCGGGAATCCCATGCCTTGGTAGAAGTGTGAACTCACCTTAGTTTGCTCGGTATGCTAAGTTAAGTGCTCACAACAAATCAGTCAAGTCCGTAGATTAAACAGGGGTTTTGGCTTCAAATGAAGAATTCTGTTTGTTGGGTTTCAGAGGTAGAGAGAGAAACAATGTGATAAGATAAGGTTTGACAAGTGAGAAACTTCTCCGAGAAGATTGTGATAAAATAAATATATATAATACCCCACTGGGCCTAAAGCCCATTTGTTGTTTTCGTTGGTCACCAGTGGACGAAAACACACAAGGTGTTTTCATGAGTAGGTGATTTCATAAGGGGGGTGGTGTTTTCATATTAGCAGGGGTGTTAGGCCAAACATCCATAATAAACTGTACAATCCCAATTAACACAAATTACACTATTATCATATACTCAAATATAATATGCACTCCAAATATAAAATATCATCGCAATACGATTTAACGTTTTTCAAATGTAAGCGTTGTGAAACAAACAAGTCGAGTAACAAACAACAAAACAAAAAAAAAATAATGTGCAATAAATGCGAAGATGGAAATCTTGAAAACTCGAGTTGTCACATTATCCCCAACTTGAAAGAAATTTCGTCCCGAAATTTAGCATGCGGTTACTGAGGAAGCTAGGTAAGTTATAATTTACTGGTTTTCCTGGGGTGTCACATCATCCCCCCGTTGATTTGGAATTTCATCCCGAAATTTTGTAGTAGCTTCAGCCTCAGTAGTAGTTGTATTGTTTTCGAACAACTGGGGATATTTGAGTTCCATTTGATCTTCGCGTTCCCAGGTATATTCTGGGCCACGACGGGAGTTCCAACGAACTCGAACAAGAGGTATTCTGGTGTTCTTGAGGACCTTAACATCCCGGTCCGTAATTTCAACTGGTTCTTCGACGAAATGCAACCGTTCGTCGATAGTGAGCTCCTTCAAAGGAACTATGAAGGTCTCATCTGACAGACACTTCTTCAGATTCGACACGTGAAAGACGTTGTGAACTGCACTGAGTTCAGCTGGTAAGTTCAGTCTGTAGGCCACTTTGCCTATCTTCTCTATGACTTCAAATGGTCCAACGTATCGTGGATTGAGTTTGCCCCTTTTGCCAAAACGAACAACACCCTTCCAGGGTGAAACTTTGAGTAGTGCTCGATCCCCAACCTGGAACTCGAGTAGTTTCCTGTCTTTATCGGCGTATGCTTTCTGACGGTCACGAGCTGCCGCCATGCATTGTCGTATTTGAGCAATCTTTTCAGTAGTATCAACTACCATTTCTGGACCTGTGATCTGACTGTCACCCACCTCTGCCCAACAAAGAGGTGATCGGCATTTACGCCCGTACAATGCCTCAAATGGAGCAGCTTTAATGCTGGTGTGGTAACTGTTGTTGTATGAAAATTCCACAAGTGGTAGATGTTTTTCCCAGCCCTTGCCAAAGTCAATTACGCACGCCCGAAGCATGTCTTCTAGAGTTCGAATAGTGCGCTCAGACTGCCCGTCTGTCTGAGGATGATAAGTTGTGCTCATGTCTAAACGAGAGCCAAAAGATTTGTGCATTGCTTGCCACAGTTCTGAAGTAAAACGTGCATCACGATCAGAGATAATAGAGGTGGGCACCCCGTGCCTCGAGACAACTTCTTTAAGGTATACGTCTGCTAGAGTGGAGAACTTATCCGTTTCCTTGATAGCCAAGAAGTGAGCAGACTTTGTGAGTCGATCCACGATCACCCAAATAGTATCATTTCCGCGCTGAGATCTAGGTAGGCCAGTAACAAAATCCATGGAAATTTGTTCCCATTTCCATTGTGGTATCTCAGGTTGCTGGAGTGGGCCTGATGGTTTCTGATATTCCGCTTTGACTCTCGCACAAGTCAAACACTTGCTAACGTAAGTTGCTATGTGGGCCTTCATGCTAGGCCACCAATATGTAGTTCTGAGGTCGTGGTACATCTTATTCGAACCAGGATGTACTGAGTAGTGAGACTTATGAGCTTCATCCATTACAAGCTCGCGTAAATTACCATAGAGTGGGACCCAGATGCGTCCTGTTACATAGTAGGCGCCGTCTGCCTTTTGTTCTAACCGTTGTCTTGAGCCGCGTAGAGCTTCAGCCCTGACGTTTTCTGGTTTCAATGCTTCTACCTGAGCATCTCGTATCTGAGAAGGAAGGCTAGACTGAATAGTGAGTTGCAATGCTCGTACACGCCTAGGTGTAGTATCCTTTCGACTGAGGGCATCTGCCACCACATTGGCTTTGCCCGGATGGTACTTTATAGCACATTCGTAATCGTTCAGTAACTCGACCCATCGACGTTGTCGCATGTTCAATTCTTTCTGCTTGAAGATATGCTCAAGACTCCTGTGATCGGTGTAGATGGTGCACTTGGTGCCATACAGGTAATGTCGCCATATCTTGAGCGCAAAAACAACAGCTCCCAGCTCTAAATCGTGCGTAGTGTAATTCCGTTCGTGAATCTTAAGTTGGCATGAAGCATAAGCAATAACTTTATCCCGTTGCATCAACACACATCCAAGACCTTGGATGGATGCGTCGCAGTAGACTACAAAATCATCCGTGCCTTCAGGCAATGAGAGGATAGGTGCGCTACAAAGTCTATCCTTTAAGTGCTGAAACGCTGTTTCCTGTGTATCACTCCAACGGTAAGCAACACCTTTCTGTGTCAGTAATGTAAGCGGCTGTGCAATCTTTGAGAAGTCTTTGATGAACCGTCTATAATAACCCGCCAAACCCAAGAATTGGCGTATTTCGGTTGGTGTGCGAGGTGCAGGCCAGTTCTTGATCGAATCTACCTTGGATGGATCGACATGAATCCCATCCTTGTTTACCACGTGGCCTAGAAAGTGGACTTCACGAAGCCATAAGTCGCATTTTGAAAACTTAGCGTACAGCTGTTCCGTTCGAAGGAGTTCCAGAATAAGTCGTAAATGCTGCTCATGTTCCTCCCGATTCTTCGAATAAATTAGGATGTCGTCGATGAAAACAATAACAAACTTGTCAAGATAAGGTTTGCACACCCTGTTCATAAGATCCATGAAAACCGCAGGCGCGTTCGTTAGCCCGAATGGCATGACCAAAAACTCGTAATGGCCGTAGCGAGTTCTGAATGCTGTTTTGGAGACGTCCTCATCCCGGACTCTCAATTGATGGTAACCTGACCTCAGATCAATCTTCGAGTAATAGCTCGACCCTTGCAACTGGTCGAATAAGTCGTCGATGCGTGGAAGAGGATAGCGATTCTTTACGGTCACCTTGTTTAGTTCGTGGTAATCTATGCACATACGAAAGGTACCGTCTTTCTTCTTCACAAATAATACTGGAGCTCCCCAGGGCGAAGAGCTAGGACGTATGAAACCCTTTTCCAAGAGTTCTTGCAATTGCTTAGACAGTTCTTCCAGTTCAGTTGGAGCTAAGCGATAAGGCGCTCGAGCTATAGGTGCTGCTCCTGGAGCTAGCTCAATCTGAAATTCGACCTGGCGATGGGGCGGTAACCCAGGTAACTCTTCAGGAAACACTTGAGGAAAGTCGCGTACAACCGGAATATCCTCTAACTTCTTCTCTTTCGTCGATGTATCTGTAACGATTGCTAAAATAGCTGTGTGGCCCTTTCGCAAACACTTCTGTGCCTTCAAGAAGGAGATGATGCCACTCACGACACCACTCTTGTCGCCTTGAACTTCGAGAGGTTCTTTGCCAGTATGGGGAATACGAATGATCTTCTCCTTGCATAGGATCTCTGCTTGCTGTTGGGATAACCAATCCATACCAATGACAATGTCGAAACTACTCAGAGTTATAGGAATGAGATTGATAGAGAAAGTCTGACCAGCGAGGATAAGATTACAACCTTGAACTATGTGTGTGGCCTCTAGACTTTTACCGTTAGCTAGCTCTACGACATGTTTGGTGTTTAAAAGTGTTGGTGCACGTTTAAGCATTTGACTAACTTTCAGAGACATATAACTGGTATCCGCACCCGAATCAAATAATACAGTAACATAAAAGTCGTCGAGAAGAAACTTACCCATAACCACATGAGGATCGTTCCTTGCATCACCCTGACCAATCACAAATGCACGACCCTTAGCACCATTGTTGTTGTTGTTTCCCCCATTGTTGTTCCCATTGCCCTGATTATTGTTGTTGTTGTTCTGATTCTGATTTAACTGGGGGCAGTTCCGCTTGAAGTGACCTTCAGCCCCACACTGAAAGCATGCCTTATTTCCTTGCTGTTGTTGCTGTGGCTGGTTTCGTGGAACTGGTGGCTGTTGTTGCTGGTTCTGATTCGCAGCCTTGAGCTCCTGCAATCTTTAGCTTCATGACCTACCCTTAGACATCTCTGACAGCGGCCTTTACGACACTGACCACTGTGGTGTTTGTTGCACCTGTTACACAGTGGATGAATTCCCCGATATCCACTCTGCCCCTGACCACCAGACGTTTGCTGACTCGGACTCTGGTAATCACTAGTCTTGCACTGCTGCTGTGCTTGAGACTGTACAGTAGCTGAACCCCTGCTGGAATCCCCTTCCCATTTCATCTTGTTGTCACTGGGATTAGCAGGAGTAGCTGGAGTGGTAGCGGTAGTAGTAGCGCTGATACGTTTAGGCAGCCTGTTCTGTTCGACTGCCTGATCGGTGAGGCGATGAGCTAACTTGACAATCTGCTGAATGGTGCCAAGATTTGCTGAGGTTACGTGACTTTGAATCTCCGGCACCAGACCATTGAGATACAGTTCGATACGCTTAATGGGAGGGTCTACCATAGTAGGACACAAAATAGCCAACTCATTCGATCTTCTGGTGTACGCTTCAATTTCTGACCCCGTCATTTTCAAGTGGTAAAACTCTACCTCCAGCTTATGAATATCATCACGGCTACAGTATTCCTCTTTGATCAACTCCTTGAAATCATTCCAGGGTGTGGCGTTAGCAACAGCCAACCCTAACATCTGAACTTGCGCATTCCACCAAGTCAGCGCAATGCCTTCTAGAGTACCAGTGGCGTACTTCACCCTGCGAGCCTCAGGGCATTCACACATTTCAAATACGGACTCGAGCTTTTCAAACCAGTGGAGGAGTCCAACCACTCCTTCCGTGCCACTAAAAGTAGTAGGACGACAGTCCATGAAAGTTTTGAAGGTGCAAACTGTTGGTGCACACATCTGTCGTCTTCGTCTTGTATCGAGTCTCGGTTCGGTGCGGAGCTAATCAAGACATGATGTCATGATGACATCATCTTGATGATATCATCAATGACATCATATCACAAAAGGACAAAAAGCATTTAGAAATCAGATTATGTTTGCATGACATTTCGCTTCAAGACAAATCAGGATTACATGAATGATTTCGCTTCAAGTCAAGATATTTGTAAGGTTTCGCTTCAATGGTTTCAAGCGAAATCATGTGTTCTATAAATAGGTTGTCATACATTTCATTTGTAATGTTTGCCAGAACAAGATACCGAGGTGCTGCCGGTTTTCCTTTCGATTGTAAACAATGTCAATTCAATATAAAAGAGGATTAAATTGTGAAACAAGCTGTTTTACCATCCGTTTCTCTGTTTCCGCCTTTGAAACAGACTAGAACTCTTCCAAACGACTCGTTTAGGTCGGAATCCGATCCTACAATTGGTATCAGAGCCAGTGAAGAAGAGTTCTTGTTGATTCAGCCGAAAAATCTGTTTCTACACCTTTCTTTTCGAAAAACAAAATTTTTTTCCGGTTAAAATCGGACAAAATTCACATATATTGTGCGCATACATGGTTTAATCAATCCTTGATAGTTTCAGCATCAAAATCAGCCTAAAACTTGTAATTTTGTGTGATTTCGCTTCAAGTGTTCGAACAAAAGATGACATCAGCAACATTTTGGGTCTGATTTCGCTTGAAATCACGTTTTATATCCGATTTCGCTTGAGAGTTTGAAGCGAAATTGAGGTTCGCTTGAATAGTTGAACTTGCATTATCAGATCTCGCTTGAAAATACGTTGTCATCTATTTGAAATCTGATGTTCATTAAAAACTGTTTGTCTGCTACGTTGAGAAACAAGTATCGAGTATAGTGAATTTGTTTGTGATCACAGTTTATTGAAATATGAAATTATTTGTTTGCAATTGATTTAGTAGTTCAAGGTTTGCATTTGCATGTGATTTCCGAGATACATCGAGATATGTTAATGTTGTTGGTTTGCACGTATTGTTGACAGAAACCATGTGCTTTGTCTTATCATATAACATTGGAACAATTACCAATAGAGATAAAAGTTGCCGCCACATTTTGATTGTTTGATGTCGGTTTTGTGGAGTTACAGTTCCAATCAAAGAAGTGCATGATATTGTATTGTCTGCCACCATCATATATTACATATAATTTTCGATTAAATCAAGATATATCATGTGAATACTTTGTCGGTGTATTTTTAAATTGATATACATAATTTTCAAGAACTTTACATGATTTTATATTTGATATACATGTGATAGTGTGGTTCTAGTTATATGTGCTAATTGTTAGTTCATTGTTTTCGATGTATGTCCACTATAGAGTGTCGGTTCATTGGAAATTTTAAAAGCTCAAATTGTTGTCAACTAAATGTTTACACGGCACATTTAATACGTGTTTTAAAGAAGATCACATGACCTCATATGTGTACTAAATTTTCAAATTGATATATTTCAGTATTGTCGTTTTTGTGTTTAGTGTTTTTTTTTTTAAATTGTTTGTGATATATTGGTTATATGTGCTAGTCAATTGAGTCTTGTGCGATTTTGGTTCAAAGTGTTTGATTTGTAAGATCACAGGTTTGGAGTTTTTAGTCGGTTCGCACGGTTCGATCAGTTGTTTTTGTCTGTCAAGTCGCGGTTTCAGTCAGGTTGTTTTGTGTGGATAAGTCAAGCGGTTTCTGTCAGTCCGTACGGTTTGAAGTTCAAAGGTCTCAAAAAGTCAAGTCACTTGAATTCGATTCGGGTCATTTTGTTCGCACAGTTGGTCAATATTCAGTCTACACAGAAAATTCACAAGTTTGAGTATTTTTCACAAGGTGATACAGCTCATTTGAAAATTCAAAATATGGACGAAGATAGTGATGATGATCGTGAGTATTGGGCGAGAAAATTTGATGCTGATATGAAACTGATTGCTGAAAGTGATAGTGATGATGATCGTGAGTATTGGGCGAGAAAATTTGATGCTGATATGAAACTGATTGCTGAAAATGGTGATTGGTACGATAACAGAGTGTGTTACCGATGCGGCTATCAAGGACACATTGCTGTTAACTGCCAGAGTTGGAGGTTTGAATCAAGGAGATGCTTTAATTGTAACATCATTGGCCACATTGCTAGAGATTGCTCAATGAGATCAATGAGAAGATCGAGGGTTGAATCTCAGAAGCAGGTAAAGATCCCAGTCTCTGTCAAGCCCAAAGAACAGAAAGTTCAAGAACGTAAAGTTCAAGAACCGAAAGTTCAAGAACCGAAAGTAAAGCTTTCTCAGGGGCAAAAAGACAGACTGAGGAAGAAGAGAAAGAAGGCCAGAGAGTATCTGGAAAGGATTTTGTCCTCGGATACAACTGGTAAAACAGATAAAAGTTCTGATAAATCGTCTTGCTCACCAAAGAACAACAAATCAAGCAAAACGCATTCATCAGATACAAATCTGAGGACGAAAGAGGAAAAGAAGAAGAAAGTTGTTGGCAATGAATCTGTTTCTTCGGAAACAAAGGAGCCACATGTCGGCGATGAATCTGACTCATCAAAGTCAGACAAGCCACATTCAGGCAATGAATCTGGTGTGGTAAAGCCAGAAGAGCCAGTTGTTGAGGTAAAAACTGAGAATTCAGGTTTAACAATGGATGAGGCAAACTTTCCACCATTGTTGAACAAGAATTCAAAATCACCCAAGAACAGTCAGGCTTGGGTGAATTTGTTTAAATGAAAAACATGACTTGCCGGAACTCCCAGGTTGGTAAGTGTGGAGTAGGAATCGGCACATTTCTTGAGAAATTCACTTCGGTGATATTTCGACTAAAAAGTGGTAAATCAGGGACATTAAGTTGTACTTGATTTTCTACAGGTGATGTTTGTGAATTGATCTTACAAATGTTAAAATTTTTACAAGTGGTTGAAGAAAACAATGTGATGAATTTAACCCCTAACCTACAAGTGGTAAAATCAACAAAACTAATTTTCCGGAAAAACCATTTTGATTAAAACAAACTTAAGTGTTTTGAAATCACTATGGGAAAATAGTTTGTTGTGAGGGGGAGTTCTGATTGTTTATGCCAAGTGGATGGAGAATTGAAGTGATTCTCATCATGTTGTCATCTTTGTACAGTTTGATTTCAAATTTTCCCCAGAAAATCGAAAATTGAAACATATTTTAGATTTTAGGGGGAGTAAAAGTAAAAATTTTAAAAAAAATTAGATAATTTGAAAATGTCAAAAACATGAAAAATTCAAAAATGAGTTTTTGTTGTGAAAAAGAGGAAATGATAGTAGATCAGTTGGACTGTCACGGCATGCTAAAGAATTGGAAAGTAAAATGTGATAAACGGTCTCACTAAAGATGTGACGATAGGCTCAGCTAGACTAGTAGATTTGCGATAACGATACAAACCTAAATGAAAAAACCTAGTTCTAGTGGGAAACATGGTCAAAAGCATAGTACTTAGTTTTGTCCTTCTTGACTGTGTGCCTACTCAGTAATCGCTGATTGTCGAAAGACATAAAACTGGTTAAGTTTGTGAACTTTCACAACTTTGCTAAAAAGTCGCTGTGATTGTGCATTTCATTTTGCAAAGATTTAAACTTGTCTTATTTCTTTATTTTGTTTAAGCATCGGACATCCTCTGCGTATACGTGAGTATCGACCTGGATGTTGTTGCCTAAACGTTCTGCTTTATTTTCTTTGGTGTTTCGTTTAAGCTTTGGATCACCTCTGCGTATACGGGAGTATCGACCTGGTGGTTAAAGCCTAAACAACTTCAACTTGTTTTATTTTCTTATTTTGTTTAAACATTGGACTTTCTCTGCGTATACGGAAGTATCGACCTGATTGTTAATGTTTAAACATTCTGCTTTATTTTCGCACAAATCACAGTCGATAAAAGTTTAAAGGCATTGCTTGAGATAGTGTATTGCATGATGAGGGGATATGCTGAGATCGTGGGGTCTATAAGAATTTAGTGCTATCTTAATATACCTTAAACGTATCGGTAAGCATTTCGAAAGTTTTTAGATTGAGTTTATGTGGACAACAATATCGTCAATCAACGTGAATCGTTTAGAACTGAAAATGTTTAAAGCTTAACGGTGTTGGTGATGTGTCTCATAAACTGATATGATCCTCTTGCACGAACTCACAAAAATAGTGTTTGTACATATTTCATTTCTGCATTTAATTTCTGTTATTGCATTTGTGTTTCAGTTTTAAAAAAATTCAAAAAGATTTTAGTGTGTTTTAGCATAAAATTTTGAAAAATAGAAAAAGATTTTCGACAACTGGTATTGAAAAGCTGATTTTCAAAGTTCCGAGTGCTAAACATGATGAGTATGATTTGAGGGGGAGTTTGTGTTTAGAACTGATTATTTTTGTCAAAACTTCAAGTGGTTCATCAGATTGAAAGATCATTTTGATTAGGTTTTTAGAGAAGAGTCTGAGTTAGTGAAAGTTTATATGTTTGAAATGTGTAAATTGTAAAATTTATTGTGAGGTAGAGTTTATGCAGGTTAAAGCTTGAGAAGTGATAATTCTGAAAAGCCAAAATTGTGAAAGTCAGACAACGATCCTGAAGCAGATGACGCTGAAGAACTAAAGGAATGCCAGCACATTGCAAGGGGGAGTCTGTTGATGCTGATTGAAAGAGTGAAGCACAAATACTGATAAAGACTGAAGATTGAGAAGACTCGACACTTAAGACTCGTCAACATCTGAGGGGGAGTCTGTTGGTGCACACATCTGTCGTCTTCGTCTTGTATCGAGTCTCGGTTCGGTGCGGAGCTAATCAAGACATGATGTCATGATGACATCATCTTGATGATATCATCAATGACATCATATCACAAAAGGACAAAAAGCATTTAGAAATCAGATTATGTTTGCATGACATTTCGCTTCAAGACAAATCAGGATTACATGAATGATTTCGCTTCAAGTCAAGATATTTGTAAGGTTTCGCTTCAATGGTTTCAAGCGAAATCATGTGTTCTATAAATAGGTTGTCATACATTTCATTTGTAACGTTTGCCAGAACAAGATACCGAGGTGCTGCCGGTTTTCCTTTCGATTGTAAACAGTGTCAATTCAATATAAAAGAGGATTAAATTGTGAAACAAGCTGTTTTACCATCCGTTTCTCTGTTTCCGCCTTTGAAACGGACTAGAACTCTTCCAAACGACTCGTTTAGGTCGGAATCCGATCCTACACAAACAGGTGGCTGAGCGTGCTGACCTCCTTCTTGTGCGGCTGCAAGTGCCGCAGCAACTCGTTCGTTAATAAGAGCCGTCAACTGGGCTTGTGTCATGTTAATGCGTCCAACCATGATCTTCATAGCAAATATGACATAAGTGAGAGAGGTTCGCGAGTAGTGCGATAACAGAAGAGAGTAAGCACACAAGTGTTCTCATGCAATAGTGTTAAGTTAACCTAAGCATACCCTGAGCAAAGTTCTATGCAATTCTAGCAAGTAGGCAACAAAACATGTACCTTATTACCTAGGATGTCGAGTCTTGCACGTGGAGCGAGGCGTCGTTGTGGATCGTTGAGCACTGTATAGGTTATAGTCTGGTTTTAATAAAAACGTTTTCCCCTTATTAAAACCGAGTTCTCTATAACCAATGGCTCTGATACCAATCTGTCACACCCCCAAAATCCACACGCGGAGTACCACCGCTTGGAGGCGTGACATGACCAGGATCAAGCCACCAATCATATTGAACATATAAGTAAATAGTAAAAGTCATTCATCGATACGATAGGTGCTTTCAAAACCAAACATAAACAAGTGTGTAGCGGAAGCAATAATGTAAGACCCAACATAAGTTTAAGTACAAAATGTCATAATGTTTAACAACACATTCACGATCCATGTCCACAACGACCGTGCCTCCCGTGCAAGCACCAAAAGTACCTAAGGTCCTGCAAGGCATGTAACAGAGAGTCAACAACTAGTTGAGCGAGTTCACAGTTGGTTATTTAGATATAATGTTCGCATCGTAAATCGTATGCTTGTTTAGTAATCATGTATCGTATGTAATGGTATCGCGGCCCTCTAGGCATGTTTGCGAAGTTTAGTGGGGGTTTCCCATATGTTCTCTAGACTAGGTATATTTGTATCGCGGCCCTCCAGGCATGTTTGCGAAGATTAAAGTATAGTTCGCGGCCATTCCAGGCATGTTTGCGAAGATTGTTCTAGTATCGCGGCCGATCCCGGCATGTGTGCGAAGAGAAGTATATGTATCACTAGTCTAGTAGTATCTACCATTGACCTTCCTCTCCCGAGGCCTATGGTATGTAATTCCGATAACTCTTAAGCATAAATAATCAATCAACCCATTCCCAACCCCAGGAATCCCATGCCTTGGTAGAAGTGTGAACTCACCTTAGTTTGCTCGGTATGCTAAGTTAAGTGCTCACAATAAATCAGTCAAGTCTGTAGATTAAACAGGGGTTTTGGCTTCAAATGAAGAATTCTGTTTGTTGGGTTTCAGAGGTAGAGAGAGAAACAATGTGATAAGATAAGGTTTGACAAGTGAGAAACTTCTCCGAGAAGATTGTGATAAAATAAATATATATAATACCCCACTGGGCCTAAAGCCCATTTGTTGTTTTCGTTGGTCACCAGTGGACGAAAACACACAAGGTGTTTTCATGAGTAGGTGATTTCATAAGGGGGTGGTGTTTTCATATTAGCAGGGGTGTTAGGCCAAACATCCATAATAAACTGTACAATCCCAATTAACACAAATTACACTATTATCATATACTCAAATATAATATGCACTCCAAATATAAAATATCATCGCAATACGATTTAACGTTTTTCAAATGTAAGCGTTGTGAAACAAACAAGTCGAGTAACAAACAACAAAACAAAAAAAATAACGTGCAATAAATGCGAAGATGGAAATCTTGAAAACTCGAGTTGTCACATTAAACTGATTATGTTTACACATCAGTTTGCGTATAACTTTCAAGAAAGCGATTTAAAGCTCGAAATAGAACTAGAATCGAATCGTAAAATCGTCAAACACAAATACACAAATATTAACACCAAAACACATCGTTTTATTGATAATTGATAATGTTTTACATCGTACATCGTTTACAGAGCACAAGTGTCACATTCCTCTCAATTGAATAGATAGACACTTGCTTCATAGGACTCACTTGAATCATCTCGGAAGTACTGAACAACCGAGATAACAACTCCGGTTTCATCAACTGCATCGTTTACCATGGAATGCATCCTGATTTCTATAAATCGCACAAATAAGCATGCCTTGAACGAGTCTAGAACACTCGTAATCCTCAACCGGCTTTGAAACCGGACAGAATCGATGAAGAAACTGTTTAATTTCATGGTGAATGGAAAAATTAACGATGGAGAAACTGTTCGATTTCATATGTCGTGCTCTTGGTGGGCATATGATCCGTGGGCCCTATTGTCGGATCTGTTGTCACACTCTGACCACGTAAAACAACAAGACGTGGCGGAAACGTCGGGGAGTGTTGTAACAGAATCATTGTTTCACAACCATGGATAAAATAATTTTGTTTTATTGAATCGTTGAAATCTTTGTTCTATTACAAATCAGATAAATACAAATATTATCCTTCAAGTTTTAAAGTCGCTAAGGCACGAGTCCATCCTAAGTGTAGCATGTATCAATAATCATCACAAAGCAGCACCTGAAACATGTGTAAAAACAGGTACGTCAGCATAAAAATGCCTGTGAGATACATAGGTTTTATTATAATTAGGATTCATGACTTATAAGTTTAGAAAAAGTTGTTTAATAAAAGTAGTCATGATCCTTGTAAAAAATGTTTTTGTTTTGTAAACCATATAAAATCGATAAGAAAACAGTTAATACAAAAGAAAGATGTAATAAATAAATAGGTAGGTAAAAATGAGTTTATATATGTATATCGTTTGAAAAACAATATTTTGATAAAAAGGTTTATAGTATATATAAGAATAAACTTTAGTTTTAAGAGAGTCGAATAAGTAATATATTAAAATATATTTCAGTTCCAAAATCGTTAACCCAAGTGCACTAAATAACGCCACGGTATGCAATGTGATGAAAACACTTATATATAAGAAGTACCAGCGGCGTATCTACCATGTTTTCATCACATTACACCCGTCCCGTTATCTAAACACTAACCAAAAACCAGTCGTTAAATAAATAGTATATTAAATATACTTTAGTTGTTAAAAATAATAATTTTCAGTAGTATATCAAAAGTATACTTTGGATTTATAAATAACATATTGAGCTATGTTTTAGTTTTGAAAATAACATATTAAGCTATGTTTTGGATTTAATAATAACATCTCAAACTATGTTTTAAATGATTTAACAAAATATATGTTGGTTTTATACAATATCACACATGAGAGCATATCAAATTATACTTTTGGGAGTATGACAAAATATACAATAAAAGTGTGATTTAAGAATTCATTAAGATCTAGTGCATCAAAATACACCTTTGAGACTATAGAGATGCCACAAAGGCAATCCCTATTTGGATGGAGAAACAAACTGGTTTCAGACATTCCATGACAACAGGAATGGGGTGTGAAATCCTATAGCGCTATATCATACTACCAACCGGTCTGGTGAACAAAAATAAGTACTATTCTGTAGGTCCCGTTTTTTTTTTGGTGAGGATCGATAACGAGAAACCTATCCTTGTTTATCACAAACACGGTAACGGGTGCGGAATCCCCGTGACGGTGCAAACCAAACACAGTTAATAAAGAACACGGATTAACCAATGAAACACACTCTATTGATTAAACGGGATGAGAACCTAATACAAACAGATACAAACACAGTTTTGACAGAGTTTCTTTAAGGGTATTCTCTCATCTCTATTTCAAACAGAAACAGAGAGAGGTATTTATACTAGACACAGACACAGACATGACAAAACACATAAAGGCACTCGACGAAACACTAAAGTCGACGAAACACACCTTGTTTCGTCGACATACATATTAATTCTAATATGTTTCGTCATTTGTTGTTGAAGTCCAATCCAAGTCCAAAGCCCAACATAAAGTCACGGCCCAAATTGTGAGAAAACGGCCCGGACAATGTTTCAGTTGTAAACTTTCAACATATGAGACAAATGCTTGACATCATCATGACATCACTAAGGTGATGTCATGGTGATGTGTTGGCGGGAATTTGCTTGCGGCGTTCCGTGCCTCGCGTGTCGAACTCTGGGGCGCACGACGGAGGAATGTCGTGTCTTCGAGCTTGAGCCGGACCTAACCGAGTCGACCCGAACCGAATTGAACCGAGTCGAGTCGCGTCCACATAAAGTGTACCAACAAACTCCCCCTTGGACGCTACTCGTGAGGTTCGTCTTCTGTGATGGTTCGTCTTCTGTGTCATTCATGTCAGAGGATCTTCAAAGTCTTCACGCGTCGTAAGAAGAAAGTGTATCAACAAACTCCCTTTTTCATTTAAGAAGTGTGTTAACAAACTCCCCCTTAAAATAAACTCTCCATTGAGTCATGCTCGTGAATCTTTTGACTTGTCAATTCTTCAGATCCTTGTGGTGTTGATGAAGGGTCAGCGGCAACTCGATCATTTTTATCTTTTGAGTGCCTCCACTTCGTGTCTTCATTCCAAAGCTTGTCATCGAACATGTTCTCCTCGCCTTTAGCATCTGCACAGGAAAGAAAGCTAAACGCATAATGAGAACAACCGCTTGGAATATAGTTAACATTTAAACAAATGACACATATGAGATCAAATCTCAATCAACTACCGACCGTCAACAGTTTGAAAGTTTAGAAAATGATCAATTTTAATCCTTTAACTTTCAAAACTTGTTAACTTCGACTGTTTATGAAGGTGCAATTGTTTTCTGGCTTACGATCAGGATTTTGGGTAGGATAGACTCGAGTTCCAACATCAGTCAATCAAAAATAAACTAGAAGCAAAATCTTTTAGGATTTTATAAAGTTTATATTAAGACACACCTAAAATCTTTTTGAAATTTTTCATTTTTTAAATGTAAAGACGGAAAGCAATAAATAAATAAATACAAAGATGCAGAAACTGAAAGCAGTAAATAAATATTTACAGACATTCTTTTTGCGAGTTTCGAGGGTAAGAGAATCTTATCAGTGTACGGTCATGCCAAAACGCTCTTTTTGTTCAATTAGTTAACATTTAGATAAGCATCCTATAACAATTATCGGTATTGTTGTCCACATAAGCTCAACTTATCAGATGTAATCATGATTAGGGGATACGTTAAGGTATGATTTATACTTACCGACCGGTGTTCATCCACACACGACACATTCCCGTATCAAGGTATGCACGAGAATTCATCTTACCGGTGAGTATACTATTTATCATCCGTTTGACCGTATAAACGATGTGAGAAACTCACTTATTTTGATTGAAAACAAGCCCTATGTGATAGAATCACTTATTGATGAGGAACTTGATTTTCGATGCATGAGGGCACAGGAGCAAGTCCGTGAACAGGTCAGTACTTTCGTACAGCAGAGAGACGAACTTGACTCCCGCAAAGAATCTGTGATATATTATCACTTATTTTGTGGACATGTGATTGTTGATCACTTATTGAGGTCGAATGCAATATGTACACGTATGTATGGTATCATGGAAGATCTAGACTTCGTCTCCGTTATTTTTACGGTTTGATACAACCATGATACCCAGATGATAAGACAACATAAAGACCGAATATCTCAGAACCTCGGCAATCTCTCAAACGAAATTTCGGTACTAAGACCATATGCCAATGTGCGGTTCCCACCTGGTCTTCAGTCGATTTAAGATTTATATCACCCTGCACACCTTAAAATGATTGTGAGCCTACCGATACATCTTATATAGAGCTGCTTATCGTTTTTCATTTTGCATTTCAGTTTAAATAGGTTTAGACAGACCACTGATGTACTATCATTTTCTCTTTTGCTCGCCAGGAAACTCATTTTTGTTTTTCTAATGTTTTTGCGTTTTTGACAATTTTCAATGTTTTTGAATTTTCAAATTTTGGATTTACTCCCCCTAAAATCAACAAACTATGATAAATTTAAAAACACAAAGGTATTTACAAAAACGATTTCCCGATGTTGGTTAACTCATGTTTTACCTCAATGCCGTTTACCAAAATTAATTTTGAATCAGAAATGATTTATCGAATTTTGGAAAAATCAGTTGGCATGTCTATAAGCGGTGCGGACCATGACAACATTGACGAGTTTCATAGTGAAACAATCACGTGTGAGGTGATATTCGAGTTCAACGTGTGATGCCAAAGAGTGTTGTACGAGACGATAATAGTTCATAAAGCAGCTTAATATCGACAAGTGTAGGAGAGATTAGAAATTTAAAACCGTATCCTGCAACAGCTTCATGCATTGCAAGGAATCTGAGCGCTCTCCCAAACTGGATATCCACCCGGTGTGGATTTCAAAGTCGATTTTGTAGCTACTGAGAAATCTCTTGACAGCAACAAGATCATAAACCTTTGGGTCCGACTGGTCTTCCACATTGCACCCGCGAAGGTCTTTGTCTTTCTCTTGAGAAGTAGTGTGCGGTTGTTCAATCCACGCCAAGGCATCCGCACACCTGGTTGGTTTGTTCAACAAACACCTTTTCTCCAATCACACCGCGAAGAAATGTACACTGCACGTTCATCTTGTTGAGTTTGAACTTCAGACGTGCTGCAGGTGCGTACATTTTGATTGAATCTATCCTGGGGACCCGATCAAAACCTTTAACAATCACATTTTAAAATGATTTCCATTTTGTCGAAGCTTTCAATCTCTTTCGACAGACAATTCTGTCTCCCTTTTCTTCTTCTCTCCATCAAAGGCAACCACTCCTAGAAATAACAATATCTTGGAGCTTTGAGTCGCCTATCTTGTGCATGGACACTCCACTATCAACAATCCGATGACTATCGATAGTTCCTCTTGGAACATCCTGCACACTCACTCAGAGATTAGTTGGAGAGGGGGACCCAAGCCTTCATAGACTTGGGTTGCCCCTGAGAATCAAGAAATGTAATTTCAATTTCTTGAAGATTTTCAAACACCGTACCTCCCCCTGAACTTTCACCCGATTTAGGTCTCCAAGCTTGTTTTTGTTTACCAGATTGTGTATTATGTACAATTTCTGGTTTTAATGGTTGTGACAAACTAGGTTTCCTTTTAACCGTTTTGACTTCAGATTTTAAAGCCTTTTCAACAGCTTTGATGTTATGACGTCGTTGTTTCGTTTCTTGTTCCTGAACAGTTCTTTTATCATGTTTTGGAGAAACAGGACGACGTTGTGAGTGACCTTGTTCAGAAGGGGTTCTTTCAACAAAATTTGGTTTGGGTGAATTTGTGCAGTCTTTAATGATGTGCCCAAACTTCCCACATTTAAAACACATTCTCCTTTCAACAAACTTAGGAGAATCTGATCGACGACCTGACGTAGAACTTGTAGACCCAGAGGTACTAGCTTCACATCCGTTTGTGTGTTGGGTGTAATTGTTATCACTATTACGTTTCAAAATGTTGACTTTTTGTACAAAATCGGTATTTGATTTATTTTCAAAAGTCTCCACTTTATCAGTACCTTTGGAGGCCACAAACTTAACGTCTTTTGTTTTCTTCTTGTAACGAGCTCCTTTAGAATCAACCTTAGCCTTTGGCTTTGGAGCTCGTTGTTGTTGTTTACCCTTAAAAGCAATAGGTTGTTGCTTCGTTGGTGATTTTTTATTTCCAAATTTTCTTCTAACTTCAGCTTTTGGAATCGGATCACACTGAGTTACTGAAACTATTGGAATCCCCTTTTCCAAAAACTTACTGGTAGTATCTTCAAACACTTTATCAATCAAAGATTGATTGACATTTTTAATTGGAAAAACTGTGTTTGAATAAATTTTGTCATCACCGACTAAAGTATACAACACGTTATCACTTTTAATGGTAGACATTGTCTCAGTGATAGGATCTATCTCTTGTTTGGCACCAGTTGATTGCACAACAGGAGTAGAAGGATCACACAGAATGTGATTCTCAAAAGGCACTTCTACTCCTTTGTTCTTCTCAAGAGATTTATCCTCATCACTCACATCTGGTTCATCATCGGACGAATCATAGTCCTCAATGGTTGGAGGACTTTGATTTGAAGCACATGATGACTTTTCTTTTCTATCAGATGAGCCCTCCGATGAATTGTCCGTTTTGAACCCTAAGCCAGTTGTAACTTCCCCATAATCAAGAGGTACACTGGGTTCAAAACGAGGCATATCCTCTTCATCGGGCGACTTGGTATAGTCGTGTCTCAAAGGGGGTGGACACTTCCTATAACCAACGCCTTTCACATTCCCTTTCAGCTGTTGAACATCAATGATGTGATCGAGCACATATCGGGAATTAGAATAACTCTCCAATTTGAGCTTGATCGCTTCATATTCACACTTGGCCACGGCTAGCTCTTTCTTGGTTTCCTCAATGATATTAATGTAGTTATTAATACCAATTTGTTTGTTGAAACCAGTTTTTGTTAATTCGGAAACACTTTTCTTTTGGGTTTCAATAACTGTTTTAAACTCCTTTTCATTGCGAGCTAAGGCCATGTTTGCCTCTTTGCACTTTGACAGTTCAACAACTAAACTCTGATTGTGACTATGAATTGTATCACATTCAAGTTTCACTCTATCATATTCATGTTTCATATCAGCACAATCACTACATATGCTAGGAGTTTCAGATTTTACCTGACTTGTAGAAGCTGTGACATTAGCCATAAAGGCAGTCTGAGAAGAGAAAGATCCATCTTCAGTGAGAATCTTCTCCATTTCTTTTGAAGTAACATCAGCTTTCTTGATCAAGTCAGATTTCTTGTTAGCATCATTCGACAAATTATCATCTTCAAAATCAATTCTTTCTTTTAAATTCGATTCTTCATCCGAACTGCCACTGTATCCCGAACTATCATCTTTTCCTGAAGATTCACCATCATTGACATTCTTGACAATTTTAGCATTAAACACAGTTCCTCCTTGATCTCCACCTCCAAATTTTACAGACCAGTCACACCTTTCATCAGTTTTATTTGAGTTGGACGTGGATGTACTTGTTTGATTTATGAAAGGATTTTGGTTGCCTTGTTGAGGTTGAGCTTGAGGTGTAGGTTGAAAAAGATAGGCACTTTGATTGAACTGTGGTTGAGTAGTGGTAGCTTGAGGTCGAGGTATGGATTGTGAAAGATAAGCACCTAGATCGAACTGTGGTTGAGTAGTTGTAACTTGAGATGGACGTTTTGGTATGGTCTTCATTAAATATTCGGCCATCGAAATCTGATTTTGAACTAGTTGTGAGTCCAGACTCGTACAACTCATGTTGAATAGATGTGAGTGAAAACCTGATCAAATACTTGAAAACACAGTTTTAAATCACTTTTACAAATTCTCTGTGAAAAAAAAAATTTAATTTTGAAAAATGTTGGTCCACGAAAAATTTAATTCGTGTGATCAAACCCACAAAGAATTGTAACAGACAGGCCCACTAAACAATGACCAATTTTTCGTGAATTGTAGGCCAAATCCAATTGTAATAGATAAACCCCACGAAATATGTAGCCCAATGAAAGTCCACTCAAAAATCAATCTAATTTCCTTTTTTTTTTAATGTTGAAAATTTATTTAAGGGATTTTTTTTAATCGAAGATGTTTGACTCTTTGACCTCAACAATGAATTTTGATTTTCACTATAATCTCACATGCAAACTGTATTGAACTGCGACGGTAACTCTTGTATGGGACGAAATTGGTTTGCTTGTTTTTTTTAAATAATGACGAAACCAATTTGTTTTAATAAATCAAAGTGACGAAAACAGGTGAATCAATGATGAATGACGTCAACTGTGGTGAGGCCCAAATCAAGTTTGTTGAAACCCAAACCAAGTTTGTTGATAAACGATGAAACAAGTTGAGGCCCAATTCGGTTTTGAAGCCCACTTCAATCCATACAACGAAACTGAAGTAGATTATATTAAAGTGACGAAACAGACTTTGATGTTTAATAATGAAGGTCCGGCGAAACAGATGTGATAATTGAACGACGAAACAGAAACTGATGTTAATATCGACGAAACAGATTTAAGTAATCTGGTCGACGAAACACATGTGTAAACTCAGCGACAAAAATGATTTGATCTTATCTTTTGGTTAGATTTTTTAATAAAGCCTTATCCTTCTGACAAGTGAGCCACAAATTTCAAACTACACCTTACCTTTTCAGATTTTCAAAGTTCCTTTTTCTACAAACAAATCATCACATGTACAACTTTTTCAAACAAACATTATTATAATCTTTATCACTTTAATTTTAAAACCACAAATTGATCAAAACCAGATATTATTCAAGAACAAATATGAACTCCTTGATGATTATGAAGAACAACTTGAATATTCAGTCTAAAATTTCACCGGAGAAATTTGTTGAACACGATTTTGCTCAAACTTTTAATAAAAACCCAAACTTTAACATGTAAACATGTAATAGAACAAGGTTTTCAATAAAACTTTTAGCAAAACAACATGATTTTGACAGATTTTTGAACCATTTTTCAGAAAATATATAACCTTTTTCAAGAACAAAATATGAAAATAACAAGAAACAACTTGATTAAAACACGACAATGTTTGGTTTTAAACAAGGAAAAGACCCAAGGCTCTGATACCACTTGTAGGTCCCGTTTTTTTTTGTGAGGATCGATAACGAGAAACCTATCCTTGTTTATCACAAACACGGTAACGGGTGCGGAATCCCCGTGACGGTGCAAACCAAACACAGTTAATAAAGAACACGGATTAACTAATGAAACACACTCTATTGATTAAACGGGATGAGAACCTAATACAAACTGATACAAACACAGTTTTGACAGAGTTTCTTTAAGGGTATTCTCTCATCTCTATTTCAAACAGAAACAGAGAGAGGTATTTATACTAGACACAGACACAGACATGACGAAACACATAAAGGCACTCGACGAAACACTAAAGTCGACGAAACACACCTTGTTTCGTCGACATACATATTAATTCTAATATGTTTCGTCATTTGTTGTTGAAGTCCAATCCAAGTCCAAAGCCCAACATAAAGTCACGGCCCAAATTGTGAGGAAACGGCCCGGACAATGTTTCAGTTGTAAACTTTCAACATATGAGACAAATGCTTGACATCATCATGACATCACTAAGGTGATGTCATGGTGATGTGTTGGCGGGAATTTGCGTGTGGCGTTCCGTGCCTCGCGTGTCAAACTCTGGGGCGCACGACGGAGGAATGTCGTGTCTTCGGGCTTGAGCCGGACCTAACCGAGTCGACCCGAACCGAATCGAACCAAGTCGAGTCGCGTCCACATAAAGTGTACCAACATATTCCAACAATTAATTTTATAATCTTTAAAAAATCAGAGTTTAAACCATAAATAATCATTCAGTTTGTAAAAAGATAAGTACTAATATGTATAATCAATTATACTTTTGAAATCATGAAAAATAACAGATAGGTACACATGCTTCACCCCAAAACATTGAAAACAGCAAAAGAGGGGACTATGTACTCACCTGAGAGTGCTTAGGAGTCTTGAACAACTACCAAGCAAGGTAGAGGGAGCACATAATCAGACGGCACCTAATATGGGTAACTATATAAATAAACCGGACCTAAATCGGAAGATCGGATAGGATAAGGTCTCGTAAATCAAATGAGTGTGGGATCTCATATGATATGGTTTAACAAGGCCTACATACTAAAATGAAACCTAACCTAAGTGCTTTCGACCCGTCACGACCCATTAAGGTAGCTTACGCTACTTTAATGCGTCGTTCACGCAAAGCGCGTTTGAGACGTCTAACTAGTCCTATGACAAGTATTATATGCCTAAACATGTTTAAATATGTTGCATAATCAGTTATGTGGCAAAAGTTTAGGTTACATATGCTTAATTACCAATTATGCATGAAAAGGGCGTTTTGGTCATTTATCTAAGGCATATAAACTACCTATCATACAACTAATTAAACCTAAGTGACCATAAGGTATAACCTCGGAAGGTTATTCCCTATGCAACTATGGTCATTAAACATGTTTGGTCGGATCCTAATGATCGACCAAACAGGTCGAGTTCGAAAGTCTAAGCGGGGGTTTAGTCCGCTTGACTTTCGACTCTACACAAGCACTAAACTAAAAGTGATGAGTTAAACATGTTAAAACATGTTTAACGAATTTAGAAAACAAATTTGGTATCAAAACAAACGGTTTTGATACCCAAAAGTAGTTTGGTTACAAAATACGCGAGAATGCGCATTTTGGCCGAAACTACGACTCGTCACTGAGCCTAGATAACGTGGTAATCAGTAGGTATAGTCACTAGGGACTATAACCATCTTGATTACGCTCACGTTATGAAGTTCAAATGAACTTCGCATTGATCATAAACTGGTCAATGCAGAAAGTCAAACGCAGTTTGACTTTTAAGCTAAAACGAATGAAAAGAACGAAAGAATACTTACAGAAGGTCCGCGCAAGCAAAATCTTGACCCAAGTAGCTCAGGTATGAAGCAAAGGCTTCAACTTAGAGCATCTTAGATCAAATTTTGAGTGAGGATGAAATGAAGTGGGTGTTGCTATTTATAGAGATTCAAGAACCGTTAAGATCGTTCATCGTAAAACGTGCTTTGATCTGGACCGTACACATGTGGCCCATGGTTTTGGGATACTAGGGGTGCCCCAAAACCAGCAAATGGTTTTGAAAATGTTACAAAATTGCTGTTGGTGCATGCGTCTGTCGACTTCGTCTTGTATCGAGTCTTGAATTGTTCTTGACATGAAGATCGAGAAAACAAGACAAAAAGTTAATTCCGCTTGAAAGTATTAATTTTCGCTTGAAGAGTCAACAAGTAATTCCGCACGGAATTACAATGTAATTCCGTTTATGTGTGTAATTTCGTTTGTATTGTATTTCCGTTTGAGGATGTTTCATGCGGAATTAGGATGTCTATAAATAGGTGTAGGTCCGTGTCATTTGTAACGGAATTAGGAAGGTGTTTTCCTACAGCGAAGCTCTGTCGAAGTGTTTCCGTGCTGTAAATTGTTATCTGATCAATAAACAAAACAGTTAAAGTGTATATCTTGCTGAATCACACACAATATGTCTGTTTCCGCCTTTCATATTGTGTAGAACGCCTCTGATCGACTCCTTTCGGGTCTTTACACGATCCTACATGTGGTATCAGAGCTCAGGAGGAAGAGTTCTATTATTTTCAGCTTGATTTCATCTGATTTTCTATATTCTACACCTTCTTTTCAAAATTGAACAACTTTTCATGGTTAAAATCAGTTGATTTTCTCACATTATACGCGCAATACAGTTTTAACAAATCCTTGAAAGTTTCAGACCTAAACTCTGCTTAAAACATGATCAATTGGTAATTTCGCTTGAAAAGTTTGACCGAAATGATGACATCAGCATAATTCCGTTTGAATTTGCACCTAATTCCTCTTGAGATTGCCTTATTTCGCTTCAGATCTGTAATTCCGCTTGAAAGTTGCTGTTAATTCCGCTTGAAAACGTTATTTCGTTTGGCTGATTCCGTTTGAAAGTTCAAACGAAATCAGTAATTCCGCTTCAAGGTGATTCTGTTTGAGAGTGATTACGTTTGAATCATCTGATTTCGTGTGAAGCTGGTATTCCGTTTGAAAAGGTATTCCGGTTGAAGAGAGTAATTTCGCTTGAAGACTTAATTCCGTTTGAAAGTGTCTGATTTGTGAAAAAGTTTACCGAATCATGGAAGAGGAATTCTATAACGCGTTTGCAACAACCCCGACTACTCGAGCTGACATTGCTCAAAACATGAACATGGAAAATGAAACTGGAACAATGCAAAAACCCCCTAAACTAATGAGCATTGAGGAGTATTATGGTTGGAAAGATAGGTTTGAAAACTGGGTCCAAGCCAATCATTTGAGATCGTGGGAGTGTGTTGAGAAAAAGTATGTGCTACCACGTACTGAGTTGGGAGTTGATAAAAAGATTTTTGAATTTACAGATAAGGAACGAGACATGTACAAAGCAGAAAAATGATGATCAGTTTACTCCAGCAAGCTATTAAAGAAGACATCTTCATATTGCTTTAACATGATAAAACTTCACACTCTATTTGGGAAGCACTCAGAATTAAGTTTGAGGGAAGTGAAAAGATGATTAAGAGTAAAAAGGCATTGCTTAAGAAAGAATTTGATATATTCACAAGTCTGCCAGGAGAAGATACAAAGAAGTTAATTGAAAGATACTGCCACTTAGTTCGTTCAATGTCTTTGTTGAGTATCAATAAAGAACGAGAGGAATGGGTAGACAAATTAGCTGATGCTTTACCTCAGAAAGAATGGGGTACATTTTTGATGATCTTAAAGAACACCGGAGAATATGATGGTTTGACGATTTCTAATAAATTAAAAATAATAAGTAGTAAGCTGAGGCGGGCCGCGTAAACCCACCCCAACCATTAACGCGGGCGGTATGAAGGTGAGAACCTGATTCCGTCTGATTTCTTAAGTCCAAGCAGGCCGCGTAAGACCCCGTTTAAGTTAACGTGGGCCGCGTAAGATCGATATGGTGGCACAGCCCTGAGCTGACACGTGTCGACATCGTGGCGGACCTATACGCTGACCCAGCTAAGCTATACGTTGACCGGATGTTGACGCGGGCCGCGTAAGCGACCCTTATCTTTCATGCGGGCCGCGTGAGAGTCAGGTTTTGCAACTATATAAGAAGGCCTCGGGTCTCAGTTGAAACTCGTTCATTTCTCAAATCTCAATTCACAATTTCTGTAGTAGAGTTATTATACTCGGGTATTATACCCCTAATTAGCGAGATTCTGCTCCGTTGTAAGTATTATAAACCCAGTTTCATAGTAGATACGATGCCCGATTGATTTAGGGTTCCGTGACAACTGTCGTGGTTCTGCCCGACGTAGTTGTTGGAATGCCGTCTCGGGGAGGGTATCATTAATATTTTCAAAGGGTTATGATACTAACCAATGTACATTTGTATAAATTATAGATTATATCCAGGAAACCCTTACGCGAAGTCTAAGATAGCAAGGTGAGTTTATCCAATTTTTGTTAACCTTTTTGTAATATTTTACAAAACCTTAATTGTTTTACAATGTGATTAAGCGGTGATTGAGTCTTTGTAGTTCTTCAATTACTGCTGGTATGTTGGGGTTTTGTATACAAAATTTACAACTCTGTAAGTAGTAAGTCGGGGATGACAGTACGTTACCATTGGACAACGTGTTAGCCAATGTGTAATATGACCCACAAGTCAGGATTGACAGTACTGAATGAGTAATTGTGTAGAAATAAACAATGTGATCGCTCTCAATACAGTTTTAATTAATAAATTGTTTCTTGATTAAACTGGGATTCACTCACCAGTATTTCCCGCTAACAAATGTTTTTAAAACATGTTTCAGGTAACAAAATGTGACAGCCAATTAGTAAAAAGCCAGCTGGAGAGCACTGAAGGCTTAGTAAAAATGTGGCTATTAAAGTTACCTAAAAGACGATGTTTTAAATTCAGTAAAATAGGGTTTATCCCTATAATTGTAATAAGAAACTTGGGTTTTGCCCATGTGATTATTAGTATTAAATGAGGTGGTTTTACTCTGATAAACATTTCCTAACTACGGTCCTGATGTAACTTCCGCTGCCAAATTAACTAACTGATACCACCACTACTAGACTCGCGTCCGCCCGTTCCCGGGACAGATAAGGGATCGGGGGTTGCGACAGACGATTTCTCAGTTCATCGAAAAGATTGAAGGTCAAGATCTTGAACAGCAAAAGATTGCAAGGATGAACAATCCGAGTAATCAACAAGATGTGAAAATGTATTACAAAGGCAGTGTTCAAGAAGTTCAAAATGAGTCCAAAAATCCAAACTGATTTTAGTGCTGGAAACTCATCTGGAACTGTTGATCAAAATTCAAACAGTAGCAGTGGATTTTCTTCATATCCGAGTGTTAATCCAAAGAGTTCAACTTCAAGTTTTCAGTCTCAAAGTTAAAAAAGTGGAAATGGTTGTGTGATACAGTGCAACATTGCATTAAATCTCCCGAATGGTCAAAGTTTTTCTGAAGAAGTTGCTAAAGATCACATGGCATTACTTGCTACCGTGCTGGAATCTTATGAGGGATTAGTAGCTGGAAGGATAGGAAATCCAATGCTGACAAAAGAGGATTACAATCAGATAGACGCTGAAGAGATGGAACTCATGGACATCAAATGGTGTCTAGCAAGAGTTTTGAGAAGAGCAGAAAAGTTTAAAATGATTACAGGAAGAAATGATTTTTTGGATGCACATGTGTCTACTTTGGGTTTTGATAAATCTAAAGTTACTTGTTTTCGATGCAGGGAGAAAGGTCATTTCAAGAGAGAATGCAAAAATCAGGAAGCTAGTGGAGCAAAGAATCCTTTTGGAAAAGATGATTACTACCGGAAAGCCATATATCAACAAGTTGCTCATCAACCATATCAACCAAAGGAACCACAAACTGCGCATGCAAGAATGATCGAAGACGCAAATAAGAAAGCTTATTATGATATCATTGATCAAGATGATGAAAAAGTGGCAGAAGGTTTCAGCTGGGATAAATATATTCCACCTGATTCAAAAGTTGTTGCTCTCATTGCACAGATAATTCAAGAGCCTGATCTGAAGACAGAATGGATGAAAGCGTTTGATAGTAATGATACAAGTCAAGAAGAAGAGTCTGTTTCATCAGAAGAAAGTTCAGAAAGAAGAACAGTTTTTGATCAAACACCATCTGATTCTGGTTCTTCAGATGATAGTTCAGAAAAGACAATAGATTTTGATCAATCACCAACTGATAACAGTAGTGATGATGAGGAAGAAATGCATATCAATATTGAAAAAACTCATTTATCTCCTGAAAGTTTTCAATTTTATTTTGCAGATCGCTTGGAGAAGTTGAAAAAGAGACGATCAGTAAAAGAACCGAAAAAGAAGGAATGTGAAAGCAA
Organism: Helianthus tuberosus; assembly: GCA_030545235.1. Classification (NCBI taxonomy): domain Eukaryota; kingdom Viridiplantae; phylum Streptophyta; class Magnoliopsida; order Asterales; family Asteraceae; genus Helianthus; species Helianthus tuberosus. The sequence goes on from CM060393.1 coordinate 156,268,919, forward strand.
AGATCAAAATGAAAAGATTGTTCAAAATGAAGAAGTTAAAATTGCTGAGAAGATTGTTGAAAAGGAGAAGGTGAGTGAAGTTGAAAAAGTTGTTGAAATGGAGAAGATTGTTGAAATAGAAAAGATTGTGGAAGTCATCAAGCCTTGCTTAAAGTGTTTGGAATCTTGCAAGAAATGTGCAGAAAAAGATGAGAAGTTGAGTGAGCAAGATAAGATGAAAGAACAATTACTGTTCAATCTCAATTATGTGAAAGAGTCGTATGACGTTTTGAACAGAACGGTAACTGGTCTACAAAAGACAAATTATGAAAGAGAAGATGCACTAACAATGATGAATGCTGTGATAATGACGAAGCAAAAAGCTATCAATCATTACATTGAAGAGTGTGCAAAATTAAAGCAAGAGTTGGAGACTGAGAGGATTGAAAATGAGAGAATTAGACGTTTACTGCAAAGTTATTCGAGTTCTGATTATCTAATTGATCGAATCTATCCAACCGTTGCAGGTTTAGAAGTTTTTCAAGATGAGAAGCCAAAGAAGAAGGATACTGGTAAGAAACAGAGTGTCAGTTATAACAAGTGTGCGCCTCCGATTTGGGAAGGGTATTCTCCTAGAAAACCGAATGAGGATCAAATCAAAAAGGCTGTCAATATAAAGTTAAAAACGGAAACAACTGATGAGTTACCAGAAAACATTGACGTCACGTTCACATCGTCTGACACTGATCATGAGTCTGAGTTAATAAAAAAAGGTGGTCGATCAGGTGTTGGAAACAGATGAGGAGTCGGAGTCAAAGTCTGAGTCTGAAAGTCCGAGATCATCATCAGTTAACAGTCCAAAGTCGTCGGTTAAACGGGTTTACAATAATGAATTCATGTTATCAAAATCTAATTTGAAGGATGAAACATTCGAAGTTGCATATACTTTGAATGATTCTGACAAATTATATTCTGATGAGGAATTTCCAATAAGAAGTGTTCAAGTTGAAAAGATCAAAAAGGTTTTCAAATTAACAGAAATTAATATTTCTGAAATAAAAGATGTAAATCTTACTGAAAAACCTAAAAAATACACTTCAAGAGTTCAACAACGTTTAAACAAGAAAAAAGGTTACGGTTCTGGTTCTGGTTTTCAAAAGAAACCAAATCATAACGGTAATTTCAAAAAGAAAGGTCTTGGATTTATTCCATCAGAAAATTATAAACATGAAAAAATTTCTAAAACAAATACAAAATTTGTTTCAGGGACAAGCTGTGAAGAGGAATCAAAAAGCTCATTCTAGAAGCAATCAAACAGAGAATTTATTGCCAAGAAGCAAGAGAATGTGAAGAATGGAGCTAATCAAAGAAAGGAGACAAGAACCTGTTACAAATGCAATGAAGTTGGTCACATTGCATGGAACTGTTCTCAAGCAACAAAAACAAAACAGGAAGTCTCTAAAAAACTCAAAGAAAAAGTTTTTGAGAAAAATGAACCACCAACTGATAAATTTAAAATTTTTGAAAATTCAACATATGAAGTTGGTGAGTGTTCAAAAACAAGTTTTTATAAGAAGAGAGCTGAGCATGACAACCAAATGTGGGTTGTTAAAAATTTTCATGAAGATGTAAAGAAATTTGACGTGAAATCTGGCGATGAATCTGATTCCGCAAAGTCAGAGGAGCCACAGGTTGAGGTAAAAGAAGAAAACTCAGTGCCTCCAATGGATGATGTTAATTTTCCACCATTGAGGGCTGAGAATTTTAAATCAAAAGTTGGGAAGGTTGAGATCTTGAATCAATTCTATTCTGAGAAGAAAGAATTTGATGTCGAAAAAGTGTTTAATGGAAATGTGAAAAAGATTTTTGGAAAAATGGTCGAGGGAAAGGCTAAAGGGGTAAAGGACTTTTATGAAACAAAGAAAGCAACTTATTACCCAAGGGAAGTTGAAGAAGAAACATCCAACTTTGGTCAGGCTTGGATGGCAGTTTTTCAAAAGTAAAAATCCTGACTTGCTGGAGCTCCCAGGTTGGTAAGAGTGGAGCAGGTATCGGCATTTTTCTTGAGAAATTCACTTCAGTGATATTTCGTCTTACAAGTGGTAAATCAGGGACATTAGGTTGTACTTGATTCTCTACAAGTGATATTGTTGGTAAAATCTAAAATTGTTAAATTTTTCAAATGTTTGGAAAACAAAGTGATGATCACATCTCCATATCTTTACAAGTGTTAAAATAAACAAAACTTATTTTCCAGAAAAATCATTTTGATTAAAACAAACTTAAGTGTTTTGAAATCATAATGAGAAAATAATTTGTTGAAAGGGGGAGTTCTGATTGTTTATGCCAAGAGGATGGCGAATTGAAGTGGTTCGATATCAGTTGTCAATTTACTTGTACAGTTTATTTTCAATTTTTTTTAAATGTGTTTGAATTTTAGGGGGGAGTAAGAATTTTCAGAAAATCCAAAAACATTAGAAAATTTGAAAAAGTAAAAAACATGATAAATTCAAAAAGAGTTTTGTTGTGAAAAAGAGGAAATGAAAGTACATCAGTAGACAGTTACAGTATGCTAAAGAAATGTAATGTTTAAATAGCTTTAAATGGTCTCACTGATGATATGCCGATAGGTTTTTACACATTTAGTAAGCTTTTTCGGGATATAAACTTAAATTCAAACTTGCTTATTTCGTGGGGAACACTACTTGGATATATAGGTAACCCCTGAAATTTCGTTTGAAGGATCCCTCTTTCTGAGATACTAGGTCTTTATGCTTAGTGATATCTGAGGTATTTTCCCGGGACTTCTGATTTTGCGGAAGCAATGGCCTACTCCCCGGAGAATACTTTACGCTTGCTTGAAATAAAAGCCTGCCCTCAGTACAAAAAATGATGAAACATTGAAAAATGCTAATCTTGTTCTGTTGTAAAAAAGATCCTCTAAAGGGGACCCACCAAAAGTCGAAGCCGTCATCTCTCTGCTGAACGAAAGTTCTGACCTGAGCTATCACGGTCTTCGCATCTAACCCTGACAGATATCATCTGTGGTATATTCATCTGTAAGACTGAATATTGGGATCTGGATACGGGAGTATATTCAAGAGGTGGGACACATGAATGAGTTTAAGTTCTTAATACACCTAATTCGTATCCTGAATCAGTTGAAATTTGTGTGAAAATTTAAGTGGATCAGTATATTGGCAATCTAAGTGAATTGTTTAATTCTTAACGTGTAAATAAGCTCAACGGTACTTGTGACTTGTCGAAAACTGATATGATCCTCTTACACAAACTCACAAAAATATTGTCTGTAAATATTTCTTTACTGCATTTTCGTTTCATTCAAAAATCCATAAAGATTTTCGGTGTGTTTTAGCATAAATTTTGAAAAATTCAAAAAGATTTTCGACAACTGATGATTGGAGAGCTGATTTTCAAAATTCCAAGTGCTAAACACGATGAGCATTTCGTGAGGGGGAGTATGTGTTTTAAATGAGAATTTTTTTTGAATATTTACTGACAAGTACACATCAGAAGTTTTTTTTTAAAAAGTGTTAAATCATTCTAGAAAGATACCTGCAAGTAGTATATAAATTTGTCAAATGTTAAATTTGAAAATTTATTTTGAGGTAGAGGATGTGCAGGATAGCCTGGATTCTGAGTCTGAATATAGAGCCAGGACACGATCCTGATCCTGTGAAACCTGATCAAGAGGAAGCATAGAGCCAGGTTGAGATTCTAGGAGAAAGAGATAAAATTTGAGGATGCTTAAACTGTCAGATACTTCAGAGAGCGATCAGACTGATAAAGACTGAAGACGTTGAAGACTCGGCACTTAAGACTCGTCAACATTCGAGGGGGAGTCTGTTGGTGCATGCGTCTGTCGACTTCGTCTTGTATCGAGTCTTGCATTGTTCTTGACATGAAGATCGAGAAAACAAGACAAAAAGTTAATTCCGCTTGAAAGTATTAATTTCGCTTGAAGAGGTCAACAAGTAATTCCGCACGGAATTAAAATGTAATTCCGTTTGTGTGTGTAATTTCGTTTGTATTGTATTTCTGTTTGAGGATGTTGCATGAGGAATTAGGATGTCTATAAATAGGTGTAGGTCCGTGTCATTTGTAACGGAATTAGGAAGGTGTTTTCCGACAGCGAAGCTCTGTCGAAGTGTTTCCGTGCTGTAAATTGTTATCTGATCAATAAACAAAACAGTTAAAGTGTATATCTTGCTGAATCATACACAATATGTTTGTTTCTGCCTTTCATATTGTGTAGAACGCCTATGATTGACTCGTTTCGGGTCCGTACACGATCCTACAATAGCCCCTAAACTTCAAGAGAAGTGCTGAAAATGGACCTTGTGTTGCAAAAATGGAGTTTCTGCCCAGATCAATCACTCGCGTAGCGCCACGGGGATAGGCATTTGGTGCTCGCGCGACGCTAGCATGTGCCAGATACAGCAAAGTTTCAAAAATGACAGTTTTGGTCCCTGCATGTGTTTAAGCCCTTTTTCGAAGCGTTTGAACCCCGTTAACCTCATTTCAAGGCTCTAAAATGAATTTAAAGTATAGGGAACTCAAAACATGCTAAAAAACATCTCGGATGTCGGCTCGTTTGGTCGTACGGTTGCGTTGTTCGGTTAATTACGACGGGAGTCGTAACTAACGCAAAAACGATCCAAATTACGCGACGAATGGAATTTTATCAAGCATATCACTAAAATAAAATATTTTAAATATTACATAAATTTTTGGATGTCCGGATATATTCAGAACGTAAGATATGCGCGAAAATGCAATCTTATGCACTTTTTGACGCTTTTAGTCCCTATTGATCAATAAAGTTTATTTTAGCATACCGAACCCCTCAAAGCCTATTTCTAAGCTATGTAAAGGATATTTAGGGCATATTTAACTTATGATCAAGTTCCGGAAATTTTTTTTACAGTACAGATCGGCATACTTTCGCAGTTTGTCGAATTTAGTCCCTATAAGCGAATAAACTTGATTTCGGCATACCAAACCATCCAAAACTTATTTCTAAGTTATGTAAAGGATATTTAAGGTATGTTAAGCCTATTTCACTATTCCATAGTGTTTGTTGTATTAAACTGGTTATATTTACGCATCAGTGCGCGTCTAACCATCCAGAAAGCGATTTAAAGCTTGAAATCGAACAAGAATTGATATGTGCAAACGATACACATATTTATTCAAATCCCAAGTATGAAATACAATATTTCATTAATTTGGTATTTGTTTGATGGTTGAAGTGACACAGGTGTCACAGTCTCCCCTACTTTAGGAAATTTCGTCCCGAAATTTAATTTTAGAGCAAACTTGCGGAGACAACTATGATGGTTTCGCTTTCAAATGAATCTCTTGAACCCTAAGTAAAACTCTGGGCCATGTTAGTATTCTTAGCGAAATTGTCAACCCTCAAAGTGAAGTCCTTTAGCAACAAAACAGGGAATTTCGCACTACGGACAGAAGAACGTTTCTCATGAAGACTTATCATAGGAAACTTGTGTGTGCTTGAAATCAGTGTCTTAACACATGAAAAAACTTGCTGTGGTTTCTGTGCACTGAATTCCATAATTATGTATGCATCCATAATTACGTAATTCCTTGCACAGTCCGCACAGTTCATTTCATGATGAGTAGGGAAAAATCAATTAAATAATCATGAAGCGACTTGACTAGACCACCAAAGGATCTTTTTAACTAGATCAACGAACGATCTTTTTAACTAGATCAACACATGATCTTTGTAACTAGACCGTCGTACGATCTCCTTAAATAGACCACTTAAAGGGATCTTTTCAATTATATCATCACATGATATTCCTAACCAGATTTTCAAATCAATCTGTTTAACTAGACCACTTAAGGGGTCCAATTATAGAATAGTACTTCATAAACCAATGGACTTAACTACAACGTAAAAGTCCATTAAGGATTTAAAATAGTACCTTTGGATATCCTACTATGAATCCCTCATATGAGATATGGAAGATTCTACGAGGATTTGGATGGATCACATAAAAACACAAAACGTATAAGAAAACACATAAGCACATAATCACATAATTGTTTAACTTGATTATTAATTTGTTATCTTTGGACACGGGCATTTAAAGCACACCAGGAATCCAATCCGTGGATTTCATTTGGCACTTTAAACATATTCAAGAATCTAACTATGGAGATAGAAAGATCTTTAATAGGAATTTGGCTTTGTTTCATAAAAGAAACGAGCATTTAAGATTCTTGGGGAGATCATAAGTGATCATAAAAATGACAAAACCACGCGAGTAGTTTGTCTTGGTGTTGGCATCATAAGGTTGTATCGAACATTCATGCAATCGTATCAGTTTTGCAAAATAAAAAATTGAAGCAAAAAATTTTATTTATAAACAACTGAATTGTCTTTAAACGTCAAAAGATAACAACCAAGGAATTACAAAAGACTAATTGTTCACTGCTACATCATTGTTCACGTTTGCCTCATTGATGTTAAACACTCTTCCACGCGCTGGAGGTATGTTAACAAGTCTTGGGCAATTGTTTCTGTAGTGAGTAAGGTCACCACAGTTATAACATGACCCAGGTGGGAATCGTGCTTGAACAGCAGCAGGGTTTGCAGCAGCTTGATTTGCATAACGGCAGACATTGATCAAATGTCCCAACTGCCCACAGTGGGTACATTTGTGACACTGCTCTTGCTCTAGGCGATGACGGTTGCATTTGTTGCACAAGGGTGCGGTACCAACATAATTTTTCCTTTTGCGAGGTTGTGCTGGCTGGTGTGGTGCAACCTGATTGTTCTGAGCAGTTATGGCACAGTTTTGAGAGGCTTTACGCTTCTTCTTCTTGGATACCTCTGCCTGTTTTTCCTTCAGTTCAACTTGAGCAGTCTTGTCAGATGGTCTTGGGTCGCCCTTTCGAAAAAAGCTTACCCTTCCATATATGGGATTCAGTTAGGGTGGCAGACAATTCAATGGCTTGTTTGACAGTAGTAGGGTTGCTGCCAGTAACGATATCCTGAACTAGGTCAGGAAGACCATCAATGTACTTCTCAATTGCCTTTTCCACACGTGTAACCATAGCAGGACATAGCAGGCTCAATTCCTCATAGCGGTCAGTATAGGCGCGATGTTCACCGTTGTCTTGCTTTAGGTCGTCAAATTCCCTTTCTAAAGCTCTCAATTCATGACGAGGACAAAACTCCCTCATCATAAGAGCCCTAAGCTCAGCCCAAGTCTGTGCTAATGTAACCTCAGCACCACGGTCCCTCATAACTCCGTTCCACCATGTAAGAGCCCTTTTCTGAAACACACTGGAAGCAAACTTGACTTTCCGATTTTCAGGACACTGAACGTGACGAAACGTACTCTCAATGCCCTCGAACCACTGTAGGAGCCCAGTTGCTCCTTCAGAACCACTAAACTTGAGTGGGTTAGCTGAATTGAAGCTTTTGAAATTGCATGGAGCATTCTGGTTATTGTTGGCTTGATTCACTTGAGCAATAATATCGGGGAGTACAGCAGCCATATGCTGTGTCATAATATGTGCCATTTCAGCATTTGGGAGCGGATTTTCGTGTCGATGAGGCATTCTAAAAGGGGAAACAGGAAGGAAAACAAGTGAGAGGATTAAACGAAAAGAATGAGATGAAACAAATTTGATGAAAGCAAAGATGGTGGCCATTTGTTTGTTACCACAAGGCAACAAACGACACACAGTGATTAATCAAAGTAAATAGGTCAAAAATAATGTATCGCGAAGACATGCTCGCCTATAAGTGGACACTCACCCCAAGAGTTCCCAGGTAAGAGTGACTGGTCCGATATTGCGGATTTGTACGAACACTCTAGCCTTAGACAGAAAGCTCAGGGTACAGGCACCCACCCTTCCAGTTTGCACGTGTTCACATTATTTAGACCAAACTTTGACGGGATTTTGAAAACTTAAAGGGTTCAAAACCTTATAATAAATCATCCTAGAACAAATGATTAGTTTTCAGAGCGGAAACGAAATTTGTGTTCTTATTGTGGTTGTCACCTAAAGATAGGCGACGGTATTGTTTTAAAACTAAACACAAGATAACTTGTGTTAGGGTCCTAGGAAGGTTATAGTCTAGGTCAAAGCATTACTAATAACCTAATTCCCTATAACCATTGGCTCTGATACCAACTTTTCTGTCACACCCCGACCACGTAAAACAACAAGACGTGGCGGAAACGTCGGGGAGTGTTGTAACAGAATCATTGTTTCACAACCATGGATAAAATAATTATGGTTGGGAAGATAGGTTTGAAAACTGGGTCCAAGCCAATCATTTGAGATCGTGGGAGTGTGTTGAGAAAAAGTATGTGCTACCACGTACTGAGTTGGGAGTTGATAAAAAGATTTTTGAATTTACAGATAAGGAACGAGACATGTACAAAGCAGAAAAAATGATGATCAGTTTACTCCAGCAAGCTATTAAAGAAGACATCTTCATATTGCTTCAACATGATAAAACTTCACACTCTATTTGGGAAGCACTCAGAATTAAGTTTGAGGGAAGTGAAAAGATGATTAAGAGTAAAAAGGCATTGCTTAAGAAAGAATTTGATATATTCACAAGTCTGCCAGGAGAAGATACAAAGAAGTTAATTGAAAGATACTGCCACTTAGTTCGTTCAATGTCTTTGTTGAGTATCAATAAAGAACGAGAGGAATGGGTAGACAAATTAGCTGATGCTTTACCTCAGAAAGAATGGGGTACATTTTTGATGATCTTAAAGAACACCGGAGAATATGATGGTTTGACGATTTCTAATAAATTAAAAATAATAAGTAGTAAGCTGAGGCGGGCCGCGTAAACCCACCCCAACCATTAAGGGCGGGCGGTATGAAGGTGAGAACCTGATTCCGTCTGATTTCTTAAGTCCAAGCGGGCCGCGTAAGACCCCGTTTAAGTTAACGCGGGCCGCGTAAGATCGATATGGTGGCACAGCCCTGAGCTGACACGTGTCGACATCGTGGCGGACCTATACGCTGACCCAGCTAAGCTATATGTTGACCGGATGTTGACGCGGGCCGCGTAAGCGACCCTTATCTTTCACGCGGGCCGCATGAGAGTCAGGTTTTGCAACTATATAAGAAGGCCTCGGGTCTCAGTTGAAACTCGTTCATTTCTCAAATCTCAATTCACAATTTCTGTAGTAGAGTTATTATACTCGGGTATTATACCCCTAATTAGCGAGATTCTGCTCTGTTGTAAGTATTATAAACCTAGTTTCATAGTAGATACGATGCCCGATTGATTTAGGGTTCCGTGACAACTGTCGTGGTTCTGCCCGACGTAGTTGTTGGAATGCCGTCTCGGGGAGGGTATCATTAATATTTTCAAAGGGTTATGATACTAACCAATGTACATTTGTATAAATTATAGATTATATCCTGGAAACCCTTACGCGAAGTCTAAGATAGCAAGGTGAGTTTATCCAATTTTTGTTAACCTTTTTGTAATATTTTACAAACATTAATTGTTTTACAATGTGATTAAGCGGTGATTGAGTCTTTGTAGTTCTTCAATTACTGCCGGTATGTTGGGGTTTTGTATACAAAATTTACTACTCTGTAAAGTAGTAAGTCGGGGATGACAGTACGTTACCATTGGACAACGTGTTAGCCAATGTGTAATATGACCCACAAGTCAGGATTGACAGTACTGAATGAGTAATTGTGTAGAAATAAACAATGTGATCGCTCTCAATACTGTTTTAATTAATAAATTGTTTCTTGATTAAACTGGGATTCACTCACCAGTATTTCCCGCTAACAAATGTTTTTAAAACATGTTTCAGATAACAAAATGTGACAGCCAATTAGTAAAAAGCCAGCTGGAGAGCACTGAAGGCTTAGTAAAAATGTGGCTATAAAAGTTACCTAAAAGACGATGTTTTAAATTCAGTAAAATAGGGTTTATCCCTATAATTGTAATAAGAAACTTGGGTTTTGCCCATGTGATTATTAGTATTAAATGAGGTGGTTTTACTCTGATAAACATTTCCTAACTACGGTCCTGATGTAACTTCCGCTGCCAAATTAACTAACTGATACCACCACTACTACACTCGCGTCCGCCCGTTCCCGGGACAGATAAGGGATCGGGGGTTGCGACAGACGATTTCTCAGTTCATCGAAAAGATTGAAGGTCAAGATCTTGAACAGCAAAAGATTGCAAGGATGAACAATCCGAGTAATAAACAAGATGTGAAAATGTATTACAAAGGCAGTGTTCAAGAAGTTGAAATGAGTCCAAAAATCCAAACTGATTTTAGTGCTGGAAACTTATCTGGAACTGTTGATCAAAATTCAAACAGTAGCAGTGGATTTTCTTCATATCCGAGTGTTAATCCAAAGAGTTCAACTTCAAGTTTTCAGTCTCAAAGTTAAAAAAGTGGAAATGGTTGTGTGATACAGTGCAACATTGCATTAAATCTCCCGAATGGTCAAGGTTTTTCTGAAGAAGTTGCTAAAGATCACATGGCATTACTTTCTACCGTGCTGGAATCTTATGAGGGATTAGTAGCTTGAAGGATAGGAAATCCTATGCTGACAAAAGAGGATTACAATCAGATAGACGCTGAAGAGATGGAACTCATGGACATCAAATGGTTTCTAGCAAGTGTTTTGAGAAGAGAAGAAAATTTTAAAATGATTACAGGAAGAAATGATTTTTTGGATGCACATGTGTCTACTTTGGGTTTTGATAAGTCTAAAGTTACTTGTTTTCGATGCAGGGAGAAAGGTCATTTCAAGAGAGAATGCAAAAATCAGGAAGCTAGTGGAGCAAAGAATCCTTTTGGAAAAGATGATTACTACCGGAAAGCCATATATCAACAAGTTGCTTATCAACCATATCAACCAAAGGAACCACAAACTGCGCATGCAAGAATGATCGAAGACGCAAATAAGAAAGCTTATTATGGTATCATTGATCAAGATGATGAAAAAGTGGCAGAAGGTTTCAGCTGGGATAAATACATTCCACCTGATTCAAAAGTTGTTGCTCTCATTGCACAGATAATTCAAGAGCCTGGTCTGATGACAGAATGGATGAAAGCGTTTGATAGTAATGATACAAGTCAAGAAGAAGAGTCTGTTTCATCAGAAGAAAGTTCAGAAAGAAGAACAGTTTTTGATCAAACACCATCTGATTCTGGTTCTTCAGATGATAGTTCAGAAAAGACAATAGATTTTGATCAATCACCAACTGATAACAGTAGTGATGATGAGGAAGAAATGCATATCAATATTGCAAAAACTCATTTATCTCCTGAAAGTTTTCAATTTTATTTTGCAGATCGCTTGGAGAAGTTGAAGAAGATACGATCAGTAAAAGAACTGAAAAAGAAGGAATGTGAAAGCAAAGATCAAAATGAAAAGATTGTTCAAAATGAAGAAGTTAAAATTGCTGAGAAGATTGTTGAAAAGGAGAAGGTGAGTGAAGTTGAAAAAGTTGTTGAAATGGAGAAGATTGTTGAAATAGAAAAGATTGTGGAAGTCATCAACCCTTGCTTAAAGTGTTTGGAATCTTGCAAGAAATGTGCAGAAAAAGATGAGAAGTTGAGTGAGCAAGATAAGATGAAAGAACAATTACTGTTCAATCTCAATTATGTGAAAGAGTCGTATGACGTTTTGAACAGAACGGTAACTGGTCTACAAAAGACAAATTCTGAAAGAGAAGATGCACTGACAATGATGAATGCTGTGATAATGTCGAAGCAAAAAGCTATCAATCATTACATTGAAGAGTGTGCAAAATTAAAGCAAGAGTTGGAGACTGAAAGGATTGAAAATGAGAGAATTAGACGTTTACTGCAAAGTTATTCGAGTTCTGATTATCTAATTGATCGAATCTATCCAACTGTTGCAGGTTTAGAAGTTTTTCAAGATGAGAAGCCAAAGAAGAAGGATACTGGTAAGAAACAGAGTGTCAGTTATAACAAGTGTCTGCCTCCGATTTGGGAAGGGTATTCTCCTAAAAACGGGTTTACAATAAAGAATGCATGTTATCAAAATCTAATTTGAAGGATGAAACATTCGAAGTTGCATACACTTTGAATGATTCTGACAAATTATATTCTGATGAGGAATTTCCAATAAGAAGTGTTCAAGTTGAAAAGATCAAAAAGGTTTTCAAATTAACAGAAATTAATATTTCTGAAATAAAAGATGTAAATCTTACTGAAAAACCTAAAAAATACACTTCAAGAGTTCAACAACGTTTAAACAAGAAAAAAGGTTACGGTTCTGATTCTGATTCTGGTTTTCAAAAGAAACCAAATCATAACGGTAATTTCAAAAAGAAAGGTCTTGGATTTATTCCATCAGAAAATTATAAACATGAAAAAATTTCTAAAACAAATACAAAATTTGTTTCAGGGACAAGCTGTGAAGAGGAATCAAAAAACTCATTCTAGAAACAATCAAACAGAGAATTTCTTGCCAAGAAGCAAGAAAATGTGAAGAATGGAGCTAATCAAAGAAGATTTTCGGTGTGTTTTAGCATAAATTTTGAAAAATTCAAAAAGATTTTCGACAGCTAATGATTGGAGAGCTGATTTTCAAAATTCCAAGTGCTAAACATGATGAGCATTTCGTGAGGGGGAGTATGTGTTTTAAATGAGATTTTTTTTTTGAATATTTACCGACAAGTACACATCAGAAGTTTTTTTTAAAAAGTGTTAAATCATTCTAGAAAGATACCTGCAAGTAGTATATAAATTTGTCAAAGGTTAAATTTGAAAATTTATTTTGAGGTAGAGGATGTGCAGGATAGCCTGGATTCTGAGTCTGAATATAGAGCCAGGACACGATCCTGATCCTGTGAAACCTGATCAAGAGGAAGCATAGAGCCAGGTTGAGATTCTAGGAGAAAGAGATAAAATTTGAGGATGCTTACACTGTCAGATACTTCAGAGAGCGATCAGACTGATAAAGACTGAAGACGTTGAAGACTCGACACTTAAGACTCGTCAACATTCGAGGGGGAGTCTGTTGGTTCATGCGTCTGTCGACTTCGTCTTGTATCGAGTCTTGCATTGTTCTTGACATGAAGATCGAGAAAACAAGACAAAAAGTTAATTCCGCTTGAAAGTATTAATTTCGCTTGAAGAGGTCAACAAGTAATTCCGCACGGAATTACAATGTAATTCCGTTTGTGTGTGTAATTTCGTTTGTATTGTATTTCTGTTTGAGGATGTTTCATGCGGAATTAGGATGTCTATAAATAGGTGTAGGTCCGTGTCATTTGTAACGGGAATTAGGAAGGTGTTTTCCGACAGCGAAGCTCTGTCGAAGTGTTTCCGTGCTGTAAATTGTTATCTGATCAATAAACAAAACAGTTAAAGTGTATATCTTGCTGAATCACACACAATATGTTTGTTTCCGCCTTTCATATTGTGTAGAACGCCTATGATTGACTCGTTTCGGGTCCGTACACGATCCTACAATAGCCCCTAAACTTCAAGAGAAGTGCTGAAAATGGACCTTGTGTTGCAAAAATGGAGTTTCTGCCCAGATCACTCACTCGCGTAGCGCCACGGGGATAGGCATTTGGTGCTCGCGCGGCGCTAGCATGTGCCAGATACAACAAAGTTAAAAAAAATGTCAGTTTTGGTCCCTGCACGTGTTTAATCCCTTTTTCAAAGCGTTTGAACCCCGTTAACCTCATTTCAAGGCTCTAAAATGAAGTTAAAGTATAGGGAACTCAAAACATGCTAAAAAACATCTTGGATGCCGGCTCGTTTGGCCGTACAGTTGCGTTGTTCGGTTAATTACGACGGGAGTCGTAATGAACGCAAAAACGATCCAAATTACGCGACGAATGGAATTTTATCAAGACAATCACTAAAATAAAAGATTTTAATGATTACATAAATTTTTGGATGTCCGGATATATTCAGAACGTAAGATATGCGCGAAAATGCAAACTTATGCACTTTTTGACGCTTTTAGTCTCTATTGATCAATAAAGTTTATTTTAGCATACCGAACCCCTCAAAGCCTATTTCTAAGCTATGTAAAGGATATTTAGGGCATATTTAACTTATGATCAAGTTCCGGAAATTTTTTTTACAGTACACATCGGCATACTTTCGCAGTTTGTCGAATTTAGTCCCTGTAAGCGAATAAACTTGATTTCGGCATACCAAACCATCCAAAACTTATTTCTAAGTTATGTAAAGGATATTTAAGGTATGTTAAGACTATTTCACTATTCCAGAGTGTTCGTTGTATTAAACTGGTTATATTTACGCATCATTGCGCGTCTAACCATCCAGAAAGCGATTTAAAGCTTGAAGTCGAACAAGAATGGATATGTGCAAACGATACACATATTTATTCAAATCCCAAGTATGAAATACAATATTTCATTAATTTGGTATTTGTTTGATGGTTGAAGTGACACAGGTGTCACAGTCTCCCCTACTTTAGGAAATTTCGTCCCGAAATTTAATTTTAGAGGAAACTTGTGGAGACAAATGTGATGGTTTCGCTTTCAAATGAATCTCTTGAACCCTAAGTAAAACTCTGGGCCATGTTAGGATTCTTAGCGAAATTGTCAACCCTCAAAGTGAAGTCCTTGTAGCAACAAAACAGGGAATTTCGCACTACGGACAGAAGAACGTTTCTCATGAAGACTTATCATAGGAAACTTGTGTGTGCTTGAAATCAGTGTCTTAACACATGACAAAACATGCTGTGGTTTCTGTGCACTGAATTCCATAATTATGTATTCATCCATAATTACGTAATTCCTTGCACAGTCCGCACAGTTCATTTCATGATGCGTAGGGAAAAATCAATTAAATAATCATGAAGCGACTTGACTAGACCACCAAAGGATCTTTTTAACTAGATCAACGAACGATCTTTTTAACTAGATCAACACATGATCTTTGTAACTAGACCGTCGTACGATCTCCTTAAATAGACCACTTAAAGGGATCTTTAAAATTATATCATCACATGATATTCCTAACCAGATTTTCAAATCAATCTGTTTAACTAGACCACTTAAGGGGTCCAATTATAGAATAGTACTTCATAACCCAAGGGACTAAACTACAACGTAAAAGTCCATTAAGGATTTAAAATAGTACCTTTGGATATCCTACTATGAATCCCTCATATGAGATATGGAAGATTCTACGAGGATTTGGATGGATCACATAAAAACACAAAACGTATACGAAAACACATAAGCACATAATCACATAATTGTTTAACTTGATTATTAATTTGTTGTCTTTGGACACGGGCATTTAAAGCACACCAGGAATCCAATCCGTGGATTTCAGTTGGCACTTTAAACATATTCAAGAATCTAACTTTGGAGATAGAAAGATCTTTAATAGGAATTTGGCTTTGTTTCTTAAAAGAAACGAGCATTTAAGATTCTTGGGGATATCAAAAGTGATCATAAAAATGACAAAACCACGCAAGTAGTTTGTCTTGGTGTTGGCATCATAAGGTTGTATCGAACATTCATGCAATCGTATCAGTTTTGCAAAATAAAAAATTGAAGCAAAAAATTTTATTTATAAACAACTGAATTGTCTTTAAACGTCAAAAGATAACAACCAAGGAATTACAAAAGACTAATTGTTCACTGCTGCATCATTGTTCACGTTTGCCTCATTGATGTTAAACACTCGTCCACGCGCTGGAGGTATGTTAACAAGTCTTGGGCAATTGTTTCTGTAGTGAGTAAGGTCACCACAGTTATAACATGACCCAGGTGGGAACCGTGCTTGAACAGCAGCAGGGTTTGCAGCAGCTTGATTTGCATAACGACAGACATTGATCAAATGTCCCAACCGCCCACAGTGGGTACATTTGTGACACTGCTCTTGCTCCAGGTGATGACGGTTGCATTTGTTGCACAAGGGTGCGGTACCAACATAATTTTTCCTTTTGCGAGGTTGTGCTGGCTGGTTTGGTGCAACCTGATTGTTCTAAGCAGTTATGGCGCAGTTTTGAGAGGCTTTACGCTTCTTCTTCTTGGATACCTCCGCCTGTTTTTCCTTCAGTTCAACTTGAGCAGTCTTGTCAGATGGTCTTGGGTCGCCCTTTCGAAAAAGCTTACCCTTCCATATATGGGATTCAGTTAGGGTGGCAGACAATTCAATGGCTTGTTTGACAGTAGTAGGGTTGCTGCCAGTAACGATATCCTGAACTAGGTCAGGAAGACCATCAATGTACTTCTCAATTGCGTCTGTCGACTTCGTCTTGTATTGAGTCTTGCATTGTTCTTGACATGAAGATCGAGAAAACAAGACAAAAAGTTAATTCCGCTTGAAAGTATTAATTTTTGCTTGAAGAGGTCAACAAGTAATTCCGCACGGAATTGCAATGTAATTTCGTTTGTGTGTGTAATTTCGTTTGTATTGTATTTCCGTTTGAGGATGTTTCATGCGGAATTAGGATGTCTATAAATAGGTGTAGGTCCGTGTCATTTGTAACGGAATTAGGAAGGTGTTTTCCGACAGCGAAGCTCTGTCGAAGTGTTTTCGTGCTGTAAATTGTTATCTGATCAATAAACAAAACAGTTAAAGTGTATATCTTGCTGAATCACACACAATATGTCTGTTTCCTCCTTTCATATTGTGTAGAACGCCTCTGATCGACTCATTTCGGGTCCGTACACGATCCTACATGTGGTATCAGAGCTCAGGAGGAAGAGTTCTATTATTTTCAGCTTGATTTCATCTGATTTTCTATATTCTACACCTTCTTTTCAAAATTGAACAACTTTTCACGGTTAAAATCAGTTGATTTTCTCACATTATACGCGCAATACAGTTTTAACAAATCCTTGAAAGTTTCAGACCTAAACTCTGCTTAAAACATGATCAATTGGTAATTTCGCTTGAAAAGTTTGACTGAAATGATGACATCAGCATAATTCCGTTTGAATTTGCACCTAATTCCTCTTGAGATTGCCTTATTTCGCTTCAGATCTGTAATTCCGCTTGAAAGTTGCTGTTATTTCCGCTTGAAAACGTTATTTCGTTTGGCTGATTCAGTTTGAAATCAGTATTCCGTTTCAAGGTGGTATTCCGTTTGAAAGTTGCTGTTGACCGGATGTTGATGCGGGCCGCGTAAGCGACCCTTATCTTTCATGCGGGCCGCGTGAGAGTCAGGTTTTGCAACTATATAAGAAGGCCTCGGGTCTCAGTTGAAACTCGTTCATTTCTCAAATCTCAATTCACAATTTCTGTAGTAGAGTTATTATACTCGGGTATTATACCCCTAATTAGCAAGATTCTGCTCCGTTGTAAGTATTATAAACCCAGTTTCATAGTAGATACGATGCCCGATTGATTTAGGGTTCCGTGACAACTGTCGTGGTTCTGCCCGACGTAGTTGTTGGAATGCCGTCTCGGGGAGGGTATCATTAATATTTTCAAAGGGTTATGATACGAACCAATGTACATTTGTATAAATTATAGATTATATCCAGGAAACCCTTACGCGAAGTCTAAGATAGCAAGGCGAGTTTATCCAGTTTTTGTTAACCTTTTTGTAATATTTTACAAAACCTTAATTGTTTTACAATGTGATTAAGCGGTGATTGAGTCTTTGTAGTTCTTCAATTACTGCCGGTATGTTGGGGTTTTGTATACAAAATTTACTACTCTGTAAAGTAGTAAGTCGGGGATGACAGTACGTTACCATTGGACAACGTGTTAGCCAATGTGTAATATGACCCACAAGTCAGGATTGACAGTACTGAATGAGTAATTGTGTAGAAATAAACAATGTGATCGCTCTCAATACTGTTTTAATTAATAAATTGTTTCTTGATTAAACTGGGATTCACTCACCAGTATTTCCCGCTAACAAATGTTTTTAAAACATGTTTCAGGTAACAAAATGTGACAGCCAATTAGTAAAAATTCAGCTGGAGAGCACTGAAGGCTTAGTAAAAATGTGGCTATAAAAGTTACCTAAAAGACGATGTTTTAAATTCAGTAAAATAGGGTTTATCCATATAATTGTAATAAGAAACTTGGGTTTTGCCCATGTGATTATTAGTATTAAATGAGGTGGTTTTACTCAGATAAACATTTCCTAACTACGGTCCTGATGTAACTTCCGCTGCCAAATTAACTGTGACAACTCGAAATTTAGAACCCTTCATTTGTATATTGATGTAACATGCTTGAACGTTATGTGATTAGTTGACATGTTGATTTAACGAATGTTAGAAGTGAATATTATGTGAATATGTGTCGTGCTTGTATGTATGCGTGTATTTATGTGACCCGAGACACAAGGACCCGACTCGAGACCACTCGGTCTCGAGTGAACAGCTGGGCCGGTTGGGCCGTGCACCCCTAAAGCCACTCGGAATCCATTTAGAGTGCACCACCTTGTATAAAACCCAAGACCTACACTCACTCTCACACACACTCTCCTCTACACTCTCTCTCTAGAAAACCTTAAACCCTAGAGATCAAGCATCACCTCTCCCCTCCTTTCTCTCGGACCAAACCGGTGACAACAAGGGCTCTCGGTTCAAGCTTAGGATCTCGTTGGAAGCTTATTCATCGATTTCTTCATATCCTCACACCTTGAAACCTAACCGGTTAGTGGTTCCTTGCAATATAGGGATGGAAATATCATATGTGTTGCTTGTTAAGTTTTATGCATATTGAATATATCTTTCTTGAATAGTCGATATTAAGATTGTTGTTTATCCATGATGAAGGTGTTTGCTTGATGATATGAGTAGTGTGTTTTGCTTGATTTAAGTGAATAAAATGTTCCTTCATAATGATATGAGAATAAAATGATGAGTTAAGGTTGCTTAATGGGGTTTAGTACATGACTAGTGTGTTACATAATGCAAACATGATTTATGAAATAGTAATGATAAATAGTTGCTGAAAATGCTTCGAAAATGGCAAGAATAGATCTAGTATAGCATGTTTCGGGTCGGATTCGGATGAATGATCATGATGAATAATTTGAATACGTGAAGAACAACATGAAGGTTATTAAAAATATTTGAAATGTTGTGTTTTGATCTGTTTTGATTATGTATTAGACAAGAAAACATGTTTATGGAATTCTACTGGATAGTACACAATCTCATGAAAATGCCACACTATTGGATAGTACATCAAAGGTTCTAGAAGGATTTTGTTACCAGGAATACAAGTCGAGACCCTCTGTCTCGACTCGAGACCATATATGTGACAGCTCGAGACCGCGGTTGCGACACAGGTTGCGAGTCGAGAACCCCTAGTCTCGACTCGAGACCACACATTACCAGCACACAAACAACACGACTCGAGACCAGGTTATGGGTTTTGTTGCGACTCGAGACCTGACTCGAGACCACCAAGTCTCGAGTGATGAAGGCTAAACCGAGACAGCACCGTCTCGACTCGAGACCACCTGATTATATGCTCTGTATGGACTTGCACGGACACAGGCCTAAGTATTTGGGCCGAATGTATGGACCTTATGCGTTACTATGGAATGTGTATGTTGTACACTGTTGATTGAACAGCCATGAATAACACTTGTTTGCAACGTGCTAGTATACGTGTAGAAAATGTATGTGCATTACTTGGTTTGTATCTGACTTGCGTGGTAACCATACTAGGACGTGGTTGACCGCAATTAGCTCGATTTGACCTTTCGTTTATCTGC
The DNA here is from genome assembly GCA_030545235.1 of Helianthus tuberosus. Taxonomy (NCBI): domain Eukaryota; kingdom Viridiplantae; phylum Streptophyta; class Magnoliopsida; order Asterales; family Asteraceae; genus Helianthus; species Helianthus tuberosus. Next base: position 156,288,626 of record CM060393.1, read on the forward strand.
CGAGCTAACCTAAGGTGAGTTCACACTCTCTACAAAGCATGGGATTCCCAGGGGTTGGGAATGGGGTTAAGGAATATGGATTTCTCGTCCTTTATTGGGTAGGACAGTGATGGTTCAGGAATATAATTCCTCGTCCTCTCGGACAGATAACTTTCACTAGACCAAAACTCTATCACGAAGTCCCTCCTTTTTATATCGACTTAATCGCCGGGCCAATGGCGAGCGGGTCATTAGTTAGATAGCGCTATTTAGGTTTGACAAACCTCACACCGTGCCGCAGAGGACGGGCATGAACTAATGGATCTGGGTACGTCAATGATGATAGACATTGACAGTTCAGGGCACATAAACATGACTACAGTCAGCAGTCGATATGGTAACGAGTCTAGTAACAAACATGGGGTAGCCCCCACGGCCGTAGAGCCAGATAATTAAACATGGGGTAGCCCCCACGGCTGGATAGCCAGAGTAATTGGGTTAAACAAATCACGTTTTCAACTATGGGGTAACCCCCACGGCAGGACGCCAGATAAAGGAAACTGTTTTCAGAACAACTTAAAACGAACTCCCAACTGTGAACTCGCTCAACATTATTGTTGACACGTTACAACATGCTTTGCAGGTCAATAGGTACTTAGCTGGAGCTTGCATGGAAAAGAGTCGTTGTGGGACATGGACAGCCGTGTGCCACGTTAAACTTTGAAACAATTAAACTTATGTTTTGGTTCTAAACGTTATGCTTCCGCTTGCAACTTAAACTATGTTTTGTTTGGACACCAATTGTATTGGTTGGAGTTTTATAATCACTTACATGCTTGTTCAATATGATTGGTGGCTGGATCCTGGTCAGTCACGCCTCCAAGCGGTGGTATTCCGCAGGTGGATTTTGGGGGTGTGACATTAACTAACTGATACCACCACTACTAGACTCGCGTCCGCCCGTTCCCGGGACAGATAAGGGATCGGGGGTTGCGACAGACGATTTCTCAGTTCATCGAAAAGATTGAAGGTCAAGATCTTGAACAGCAAAAGATTGCAAGGATAAACAATCCGATTAATCAACAAGATGTGAAAATGTATTACAAAGGCAGTGTTCAAGAAGTTGAAATGAGTCCAAAAATCCAAACTGATTTTAGTGCTGGAAACTCATCTGGAACTGTTGATCAAAATTCAAACAGTAGCAGTGGATTTTCTTCATATCCGAGTGTTAATCCAAAGAGTTCAACTTCAAGTTTTCAGTCTCAAAGTAAAAAAAGTGGAATGGTTGTGTGATACAGTGCAACATTGCATTAAATCTCCAGAATGGTCAAAGTTTTTCTGAAGAAGTTGCTAAAGATCACATGGCATTACTTGCTACCGTGCTGGAATCTTATGAGGGATTAGTAGCTGGAAGGATAGGAAATCCTATGCTGAAAAAAGAGGATTACAATCAGATAGACGCTGAAGAGATGGAACTCATGGACATCAAATGGTGTCTAGCAAGTGTTTTGAGAAGAGCAGAAAAGTTTAAAATGATTACAGGAAGAAATGATTTTTTGGATGCACATGTGTCTACTTTGGGTTTTGATAAATCTAAAGTTACTTGTTTTCGATGCAGGGAGAAAGGTCATTTCAAGAGAGAATGCAAAAATCAGGAAGCTAGTGGAGCAAAGAATCCTTTTGGAAAAGATGATTACTACCGGAAAGCCATATATCAACAAGTTGCTCATCAACCATATCAACCAAAGGAACCACAAACTGCGCATGCAAGAATGATCGAAGACGCAAATAAGAAAGCTTATTATGGTATCATTGATCAAGATGATGAAAAAGTGGCAGAAGGTTTCAGCTGGGATAAATATATTCCACCTAATTCAAAAGTTGTTGCTCTCATTGCACAGATAATTCAAGAGCCTGATCTGATGACAGAATGGATGAAAGCGTTTGATAGTAATGATACAAGTCAAGAAGAAGAGTTTGTTTCATCAGAAGAAAGTTCAGAAAGAAGAACAGTTTTTGATCAAACACCATCTGATTCTGGTTCTTCAGATGATAGTTCAGAAAAGACAATAGATTTTGATCAATCACCAACTGATAACAGTAGTGATGATGAGGAAGAAATGCATATCAATATTGCAAAAACTCATTTATCTCCTGAAATTTTTCAATTTTATTTTGCAGATCGCTTGGAGAAGTTGAAGAAGAGACGATCAGTAAAAGAACTGAAAAAGAAGGAATGTGAAAGCAAAGATCAAAATGAAAAGATTGTTCAAAATGAAGAAGTTAAAATTGCTGAGAAGATTGTTGAAAAGGAGAAGGTGAGTGAAGTTGAAAAAGTTGTTGAAGTGGAGAAGATTATTGAAATAGAAAAGATTGTGGAAGTCATCAAGCCTTGCTTAAAGTGTTTGGAATCTTGCAAGAAATGTGTAGAAAAAGATGAGAAGTTGAGTGAGCAAGATAAGATGAAAGAACAATTACTGTTCAATCTCAATTATGTGAAAGAGTCGTATGACATTTTGAACAGAACGGTAACTGGTCTACAAAAGACAAATTCTGAAAGAGAAGATGCACTGACAATGATGAATGCTGTGATAATGTCGAAGCAAAAAGCTATCAATCATTACATTGAAGAGTGTGCAAAATTAAAGCAAGAGTTGGAGACTGAGAGGATTGAAAACGAGAGAATTAGACGTTTACTGCAAAGTTATTCGAGTTCTGATTATCTAATTGATCGAATCTATCCAACTGTTGCAGGTTTAGAAGTTTTTCAAGATGAGAAGCCAAAGAAGAAGGATACTGGTAAGAAACAGAGTGTCAGTTATAACAAGTGTCCACTTCCGATTTGGGAAGGGTATTCTCCTAGAAAACCGAATGAGGAGCAAATCAAAAAGGCTGTCAATATAAAGTTAAAAACGGAAACAACTGATGAGTTACCAGAAAACATTGACGTCACGTTCACATCGTCTGACACTGATCATGAGTCTGAGTTAATAAAAAAGGTGGTCGATCAGGTGTTGGAAACAGATGAGGAGTCGGAGTCAAAGTCTGAGTCTGAAAGTCCGAGATCATCATCAGTTAACAGTCCAAAGTCGTCGGTTAAACGGGTTTACAATAAAGAATTCATGTTATCAAAATCTAATTTGAAGGATGAAACATTCGAAGTTGCATACACTTTGAATGATTCTGACAAATTATATTCTGATGAGGAATTTCCAATAAGAAGTGTTCAAGTTGAAAAGATCAAAAAGGTTTTTAAATTAACAGAAATTAATATTTCTGAAATAAAAGATGTAAATCTTACTGAAAAACCTAAAAAATACACTTCAAGAGTTCAACAATGTTTAAACAAGAAAAAAGGTTACGGTTCTGGTTTTCAAAAGAAACCAAATCATAACGGTAATTTCAAAAAGAAAGGTCTTGGATTTATTCCATCAGAAAATTATAAACATGAAAAAATTTCTAAAACAAATACAAAATTTGTTTCAGGGACAAGTTGTGAAGAGGAATCAAAAAGCTCATTCTAGAAACAATCAAACAGAGAATTTCTTGCCAAGAAGCAAGAAAATGTGAAGAATGGAGCTAATCAAAGAAAGGAGACAAGAACCTGTTACAAATGCAATGAAGTTGGTCACATTGCATGGAACTGTTCTCAAGCAACAAAAACAAAACAGGAAGTCTCTAAAAAACTCAATGAAAAAGTTGTTGAGAAAAATGAACCACCAACTGATAAATTTAAATTTTTTGAAAATTCAACATATGAAGTTGGTGAGTGTTCAAAAACAAGTTTTTATAAAAAGAGAGCTGAGCATGACAACCAAATGTGGGTTGTTAAAAAGTTTCATGAAGATGTAAAGAAATTTGACGTGAAATCTGGCGATGAATCTGATTCCGCAAAGTCAGAGGAGCCACAGGTTGAGGTAAAAGAAGAAAACTCAGTGCCTCCAATGGATGATGTTAATTTTCCACCATTGAGGGCTGAGAATTTTAAATCAAAAGTTGGGAAGGTTGAGATCTTGAATCAATTCTATTCTGAGAAGAAAGAATTTGATGTCGAAAAAGTGTTTAATGGAAATGTGAAAAAGATTTTTGGAAAAATGGTCGAGGGAAAGGCTAAAGGGGTAAAGGACTTTTATGAAACAAAGAAAGCAACTTATTACCCAAGTGAAGTTGAAGAAGAAACATCCAAGTTTGGTCAGGCTTGGATGGCAGTTTTTCAAAAGTAAAAATCCTGACTTGCTGGAGCTCCCAGGTTGGTAAGAGTGGAGCTGGTATCGGCATTTTTCTTGAGAAATTCACTTCAGTGATATTTCGTCTTACAAGTGGTAAATCAGGGACATTAGGTTGTACTTGATTTTCTACAAGTGATATTGTTGGTAAAATCTAAAATTGTTAAATTTTTCAAATGTTTGGAAAACAAAGTGATGATCACATCTCCATATCTTTACAAGTGTTAAAATCAACAAAACTTATTTTCCAGAAAAATCATTTTGATTAAAACAAACTTAAGTGTTTTGAAATCATAATGAGAAAATAGTTTTTTGAAAGGGGAAGTTCTGATTGTTTATGCCAAGAGGATGGCGAATTGAAGTGGTTCGATATCAGTTGTCAATTTACTTGTACAGTTTGTTTTCAAATTTTTTTAAATGTGTTTGAATTTTAGGGGGGAGTAAGAATTTTCAGAAAATCCAAAAACATTAGAAAATTTGAAAAAGTCAAAAACATGATAAATTCAAAAAGAGTTTTGTTGTGAAAAAGAGGAAATGATAGTACATCAGTAGACAGTTACAGTATGCTAAAGAAATGTAATGTTTAAATAGCGTTAAATGGTCTCACTGATGATATGTCGATAGGTTTTTACACATTTAGTAAGCTTTTTCGGGATATAAACTTAAATTCAAACTTGCTTATTTCGTGGGGAACACTACTTGGATATATAGGTAACCCCTGAAATTTTGTTTGAAGGATCCCTCTTTAGGAGATACTAGGTCTTTATGCTCAGTGATATCTGGGGTATTATCCCGGGACTTCTGATTTTGCGGAAGCAATGGCCTAGTCCCCGGAGAATACTTTACGCTTGCTTGAAATAAAAGCCTGCCCTCAGTACAAAAAATGATGAAACATTGAAAAATGCTAATCAGGTGCTGTTGTAAAAAAGATCCTCTAAAGGGGACCCACCAAAAGTCGTAGCCGTCATCTCTCTGCTGAACGGAAGTTCTGACCTGAGCTCTCACGGTCTTCGCATCTAACCCTGACAGATATCATCTGTGGTATATTCACCTGTAAGACTGAATATTGGGATCTGGATACGGGAGTATATTCAAGAGGTGGGACACATGAATGAGTTTAAGTTCTTAATACACCTAATTTGTATCCTGAATCAGTTGAAATTTGTGTGAAAATTTAAGTGGATCAGTATATTGGCAATCTAAGTGAATTGTTTAATTCTTAATGTGTAAATAAGCTCAACGGTACATGTGACTTGTCGAAAACTGATATGATCCTCTTACACAAACTCACAAAAATATTGTCTGTAAATATTTCTTTACTGCATTTTCGTTTCATTCAAAAATCCAAAAAATTTTCGGTGTGTTTTAGCATAAATTTTGAAAAATTCAAAAAGATTTTCGACAGCTAATGATTGGAGAGCTGATTTTCAAAATTCCAAGTGCTAAACATGATGAGCATTTCGTGAGGGGGAGTATGTGTTTTAAATGAGAATTTTTTTTTGAATATTTACCGACAAGTACACATCAGAAGTTTTTTTTAAAAAGTGTTAAATCATTCTAGAAAGATACCTGCAAGTAGTATATAAATTTGTCAAATGTTAAATTTGAAAATTTATTTTGAGGTAGAGGATGTGCAGGATAGCCTGGATTCTGAGTCTGAATATAGAGCCAGGACACGATCCTGATCCTGTGAAACCTGATCAAGAGGAAGCATAGAGCCAGGTTGAGATTCTAGGAGAAAGAGATAAAATTTGAGGATGCTTACACTGTCAGATACTTCAGAGAGCGATCAGACTGATAAAGACTGAAGACGTTGAAGACTCGACACTTAAGACTTGTCAACATTCGAGGGGGAGTCTGTTGGTGCATGCGTCTGTCGACTTCATCTTGTATCGAGTCTTGCATTGTTCTTGACATGAAGATCGAGAAAACAAGACAAAAAGTTAATTCCGCTTGAAAGTATTAATTTCGCTTGAAGAGGTCAACAAGTAATTCTGCACGGAATTACAATGTAATTCCGTTTGTGTGTGTAATTTCGTTTGTATTGTATTTCTGTTTGAGTATGTTTCATGCGGAATTAGGATGTCTATAAATAGGTGTAGGTCCGTGTCATTTGTAACGGAATTAGGAAGGTGTTTTCCGACAGAGAAGCTCTGTCGAAGTGTTTCCGTGCTGTAAATGTAGGTCCCTCTTCGTGACGAGGTCAAACCTTATCCTTGTTGTATTAACACACTAGCGAGTGCGGAATCCAAGCTAGCATGCAACCGAGACTTTATACGAGAATAAGCACAAACACAACACACAACATTCAACGATTAACACCACTTGTATTAATGCGTATGAAAGGTTCGGTTACAAGTCCAATGTTCACAGATGTATTCTGCAAACTCTCAAAGTTCTCTCGTGTGTGTGCTCTCAACAGAATGCTCTCTCTGTTTCTCTTGCCTAATCTATCGAACTGAACACAACACATGGGTATATATACCCGACACAGCAGGTCTGGTCGAAGGATCAGACAGATTGATCGACAGATCATCTGTCGACCAGAAAGCCCATCGAAAGATCACCTACACCACGAAGGATGATATCCTTCGTGGTCTATCTTTCGATGTCTATCTTTCGAGCTCATCATCGAAGGATATAAACTATCCTTCGATGATCTATCCTTCGACACAGCCATCTTTCAACCAATGTGCTAACTGTTTTGCCAAGTCAAACCAGGAGGATGGTTGACTTGGTCAAACTTACATTGACCGCACATTGTAACAAACTCAGACGTAACCCAGACTAACATAAGACATCGTTTTGTATCATGACGAAATACAGACAAAGTACAGACACAAGTGCACCAACAAACTCCCCCTTGGCTGTAGCTTTGTCTTGATCTTCGTGTCTTCAAGTCTTCAAGGTCGAGTCGAACCGAGCCGAGTCGCGTCCACAAAAAGTGCATCAACAAACTCCCCCTTGGACGCTACTCGTGATGGTTCGTCTTCTATGTCTTTCATGTCGGAGGATCTTCAAAGTCTTCACGTCTTGAAAGCAGAAAGTGTATCAACAAACTCCCCCTTGGACTTAGGTAGTGTGTCAATAAACTCCCCCTTAGATTGAACTCTCCATTGAGTCATGCTCGTGAATCTTTTGACTTGTCAATTCTTCAGATCCTTGTGGTGTTGATGAAGGGACAGTGGCAACTCGATCATTTTATCCTTTGAGTGCCTCCACTTCGTGTCTTCATTCCAAAGCTTTTCATCGAACATGTTCTCCTAGCCTTTAGCATCTGCACATGCAAGAAAGCTAAACGCATAATGAGAACAACCGCTTGGAATATAGTTAACATTTAAACTAATGACACATATGAGATCAAATCTCAATCAAACACCAACCGACAGCAGTTTGAAAGTTTAGAAAAATATTCATTTTAATCCTTTAACTTTCAAAACTCGTTAACTTCGACTGTTTATGAAGATGCAATTGTTTTCCAGCTTACGATCAGGATTTTGGGTAGGATAGACTCGAGTTCCAACATCGGTCAATCAAAAATAAACTTGAAGAAAAATCTTTTTGGATTTTATAAAGTTTAAATTAAAACACACCTAAAATCTTTTTGAAATTTTCATTTTTCAAATGTAAAGATGGAAAACAATAAAACAAATATATACAAAGATGCATTGAAAACATTAAATAAATATTTACAGACATTCTTTTTGCGAGTTTCGAGGGTAAGAGAATCATATCAGTGTACGGTCATGTCCAAAACGCTCTTGTTGTTCAATTAGTTAACATTAAGATAAGCATCCTATAACAATTATCGGTATTGTTGTCCACATAAGCTCAACTGATCATTTGTAATCATGGCGAGGGGATACGTTAAGGTATGATTTATACTTACCGACCGGTGTTCATCCACATCACGACACATTCCCGTATCAAGGTATGCACGAGGGTTCATCTTACCGGTGAGTATACCGATTATCATCTGTTTGACCGTATATGATGTGAGATTCTCACTTATTTTGAATTTGAAAACAAGCCCTGTGTGATATAATCACTTATTGATGAGGAACTTGATTTTCGATGCATGAGGGCACAAGAGCAAGTTCGTGAACAGGTCAGTACTTTCGTACAGCAGAGAGACGAACTTGACACCCGGAAAGAATTTGTGATATATTATCACTTATTTGTTTGGACATGTGATTGTTTATCACTTATTGAGGTCGAATGCAATATGTACACGTATGTATGGTATCATGGAAGATCTAGACTTGCGTCCCCGTTATTTTTCGGTAAAAGATACAACCATGATACCCAGATGATAAGCAGCATAAAGACCGAATATCTCAGAACCTCGGCAATCTCTCAAACGAAATTTCGGTACTAAGACCATATGCCAATGAATGGTTCCCACCCAATCTTCAGTCGGATTTAAGTTTATATCACCCTACACACTTTAAAATGATTGTGAGCCTACCGATACATCTTATATAGAGCTGCTTATCGCTTTTCATTTTGCATTTCAGTTTAAAAGGATTTAGACAGACCACTGATCTACTATCATTTTCTCTTTTTCTCGCCAGGAAACTCATTTTTGTTTTTCCAATGTTTTTGCGCTTTTTGAAATTTTTCGATGTTTTTGAATTTTCAAATTTGGATTTACTCCCCCTAAAATCAACAAACTAAGATAGAATTAAAACACAAAGGTATTTACAAAAATGATTTTCCGATGTTGGTTAACTCATGTTTTACCTCAATGCCGTTTACCAAAATTAAGTTTTAATCAGAAATGATTTAGCAAAATTTAGGAAAAATCAGTTGGCATGTCGGTAAGCGGTGCGGACCATGACAACATTGTCTGGCCAAAGAGTGCTGAACGAGATAATAATTCACAAAGCAGCTTAAATATCGACAAGTATATGAGAGATTAGAAATTTAAAACCGTATCCTGCAACTGCCTCGTGCATTGCAAGAAATCTGAGAGCTCTCCCAAACTGGATATCCACCCGGTGTGGATTTCAAAGTCGATTTGTAGCTACTGAAATCCCTTCACAGCAACAAGATCAAAAACCTTTGGTTTCGGCTGGTCTTCCACATTGCACCAGCGAAGGTCTTGTCTTTCTCTTTCAGAAGTAGTGTGCGGTTGTTCAACCCATGCCAAGGCGTCCGCACACCTGGTTGGTTTGTTCAACAAACACATTTTCTTCAATCACACCACGAAGAAATGTACACTGCACATTCATCTTGTAGATTGTTGAACTTCAGACGTGTTGCAGGTGCGTACATTTTGATTTGTATCTATCCCGGGGACCCGATCAAAGCCTTGAACATTCTCATTTGGAAATGATTTTCATTTTGTCGAAGCTTTTAAATCTCTTTCATCAGACATTTCTGTTTCCCTTTTCTCCTCATCTCCATCAAAGGCAACAATTTCTTCTGTCGCCTAACTTGTGCAAGGATGCTCCACTATCAACAATCTTACGACTATCGAAAGTTCCTCCTGGAATATCCTGCACGCTTTCTCAAAAATTAGTTGGAGAGGGGGACCCAAGCCTTTGTGGACTTGGGTCGTCCTTGATCATCAAGGTAAGTGATTTCAATCACTCGATGATTAGGAAAAAGAACCTGTGGTGCTCCCCCTGATTGAATTACCTGTTTTTGCTTCCAAGCTGTTTGTGCTTTACCAGTATTTGCATTAATTGTTTTAGCATTTACTGGTTTTACCGATTTAGGTTTTGCTTGAACAGGTTTTTCTTCTTTGACCTCAGATTTTAAGGCCTTCTCAATTACCTTTTGATTCTTTTGTTTTAACTTCTTTTCCTTTTCTTTCAAGACACGTGGGTCTTGTTTCGGGGAAAATGATCGTTTTTGGTAATTGGTTTCTTGGGGAGCACTTGTTTTTGTCTTCAACTTTTGCAGGTATGGGCAGTATCTTACAATATGCCCAATTGTGCCACACTCAAAGCACATTCTCCGCTCTACAAACCTCGGAGAAGCATGTTGATGACCAGACGAAGAACCAGACCATGAACTTTGTGATCTAGACGTGCTTGGACCTAAATCACATCCGTTGGTGTGTTGGGTGTAATTATTCTGTTCATTTCGTTTTAAAATTCTAACTTGTTTTACAAAATCAATGTTAGATTTATTCTGAAATGTTTCCAGTTTATCTGTACCCTTTGATCCAACAAAGTTCACCTTCTGTTCTCTTTTCTTAACGGGGGCTCTTTTGTTTTGCACCTTTTGCTGCTGAACTTTAGGTGCTTGAACATTCTTGTTCTGAGCTTTCTTCCCCTGTACCTTCCCTTTTTCAGAATTAACTTGTTGTTTTCGCTCAGTTGATTGTTTTTGGTTTCCGTATTGTTTTCTAACTTGTTCACACGGAATTGGATCACATTGAGTGACGGTGACTTTGCCACTTTTGTTTCCCAAAAACTTATCAATACATCCTTCAAAAATTTGCTCAATTAAATCTTGATTTACATTTTTAATTGGAAAATCTTTGTTAGAGTAGATCTTATCATCTCCTTTGAGCGTGTACAACAAGTTACTCCCTTCACAACTAGAGACAAGGGACTCCATTCCTTTTGACATTTCAGTCTTACTCGGTTCCACTGGTGGATCACACAGGATGTGATTCTCGATTGGAATATCCGTTGTAACCGAGTTAGACTGTTGTTTCACAATTACTTCAGATTCATCATCCGAAGAATCAGCATCCTCAACAGTTGGAGGACTCTGTTCCTTAACACATGATGAATCTGTCACATTCTCAGATTCAGATTCAGTTTCAGATTCACCCGAGGATGATGTACCAGTTGTGAACCCGAGGCCTGCTGCAAAATCATCTAGATTGAGTGGCACAGTAGGTTCAAAACGGGGCATATCCTCGTCATCAGGCAATTTGGAGTAATTGTGATTCATTGGAGGAGGACATGATTTAAATCCATTACACTTCCTATCCCCCTTTTTCTTCTGAACATCAATAATGTGATCCAAAACATAGCGGGAATTGGAATAGCTTTCCAATTTCTGCTTGATTGTCTCACATTCACATCTAGCTGTTGCTAACTCAACCATTTGCTTTTCAATTGTGTCAATTAAATCATTGTTAACATGTTGTTTTCTCAAAACAGCCCTTTGTAATTCAGAAACATCATGTTTTAGAGACGCAATTGTTGCCTTAAACTCCTTTTCATTTCTGGTTAAAAACAAGTTAGCTTCAGTTGCTTTGGAAAGATCTACAATCAATTCTTGATTGTGTTTGTGTGTGACTTCAAATTTACTTTCCTGTTCAGCATATTTAACCTTTAAACTATCACAATTTTCACAGTTAACTACAGTGGGTTCATCGACACTTACCTGGCCTGATGAACTGTCGACATTAGCCGTAAAGGCTGAATGGAAAGAAAAAGATCCATCTTCAGAGAAGAACTTAGCAAGCTTCTCGGAAGTTCCAGCAGATTTCTGGCATAGAATAGATCTCCTCTTGCATAATACTTCAGCTTCAGCCAAGAGTTCATCAACCTTCAAATCTAAAGCATCACTTGATAAATCACCAGCATCAAGTGATTCCCCATCTGTGCTCCCACTATAACCCGAACTATCTTCATCTTCTGAAGATTCACCAGCAGACGCGGGTTCTACCACCTTCTCAGTCACTTTAGCATAACATGCTGTTCCACCATTTCCTCCTTCACCCAGCTGAAGCGACCAATCACAACCTTCATCTATTTGAACCACGAGTCCCCGGTTGGCATTTGACGACCCTGCTTGGCCTTGGTTGTTAACAGGTATCAACGTACGAACATTGTTCCTGTTTTGGTTCTGCTGGTTGCCTTGATTTCTGAAGGGGTTTTGGTTTCCATGCTGAGCTGGTCTTGTGCATTCCCTTTTGAAATGACCGTGTTCACCACAGTTAAAGCATGTTACAGCTTGCTTGTCGAACCCATACTTGGTGTCTTTCTTGCTTTCCAAGTTGGTTCTCCCCGTTCTTTCCATAAACTCCTTCGCTCTTCGAATGGCACTAGCAAGAGCCCATTTAATATCCATCATTTCAAACTCATCTCTATCCACTTGCTGATAATCTTCATTGGTTAGATTGATATTCCCAATCTGACCTGCGATCAATCCACAATAAGCACTAACCAAGGTATTCAACATCTCCATATGCTCCTTGGCTATTTCAACACTGACTTTGGAAAAATTTGAAGTGTCTAATCTGACAGTGTTTGGATTGGAAGTGGCATGAATGTTTGAAGAGCTTCCATAAAACCCTTGCTGTTGCGGTTGTTGCTGCTGAGGAGCTGTCGGTTTCACATCTGATCTTGGATACATCAAGTATGCTGAAGGATCAAACTGTTCTGTTGTTGATGGACCAGTGTTTGAGACGAAAGCTGTTTGAAGCTTCGCGTGTTGAGAAGCTGGTTTTTCTCCACTGATGCCTCCTGCAATCCCAAAGTACATTTCTGGACTTTGAGGAGTGAGTGTTCTTTTTGCCTTCAGTTTTTCTTCTACATCCTTGTTCTCCAATTTTTGAATTAAATCATAAATGGTGATTGTATCTAATACACCAGTTTCTTTGAGAATTTCAAGATAACTGCTCCACTTTGCTGGTAAGCTATCAGCAAATCTCTTCACTATTTCTTGTGGAGTGGCATTGACTTTAAAAGCAAACATCTCGCTCATCAAGTGATGGAACCTTGTAGACAATTCTCCCAAAGTCTCATTCTCCATACACGTGAATCCTTCAAACTCTTTCTTCAGTAAATCTTGCTTGATCTTTCTTGATTGAGCATTTCCTTCACATCGTAACGTGAGCATATCCCACAAGCTTTTAGTTGTCGTGCAGTAAACAAACTGGTGGTAAATGTCTTTGTGAAGAGCTTGTGTGAGAATCATGAATGCCTTCTTTTCTAACTCAATTTTCTTCTTATCTTCATCAGACAAAGTGCTGTAAGTTTGTGGATTAGATCCTGCAACTTCCAACTCATTTTCAAATGCGGTGAAGAAGCACATCCATAGATCTTGACCTTGCCCCTGAACATAAGTTTTCAGCCTTTCTTTCCACCATCCCCAATCATTGATGTGATTTAACTTTGGCGGTTTTGTGCTTGTACCAGTTTCACTGTCGTTCTGCATCATAGATTGAATGCTGCTGTTTTGATTTGTGACCAATGCCCATTGATTTGCAGTTATCATTGCAGCTTGAGGTGGGGCACAAGCTCGCATCCATGCAGTTTTGTCGAACTCTGGCTCAGGTTGTTTAACTGATGATTGTGAAGTCGAGGTCAATTGAGTCCACCATTCACCGTTTGTTCCCATTTTATAAAAATTAATATATTAAGTGAAAATTGATTTTAAAAAAAATAATTTTCACAAACTATATTAAGATTTCGAATGATAACCAAACAACCGAAAGATCCTTGATCGAAAGACCTTAAAAACACAAACTGTTAATTATAAACAGACAAGGATCGAAAGATCAACACCTGTTCGAAAGATCAACAGAGTTCGAAAGATCACTGTTGAGTTTCGAACAATGTTTTCGAAAGATTCTCCAACGAAGGATCCTTATCCTTCGAAAATGAACTGTAGACCGAAAGATGATTTCGAAAGAATCCCCAGTCGAAGGATCCTAGTCTTTCGAAAAAGAACAGAAGACCGAAAGATGTATGTTTCGAGAAGATTCCTTGGTTCGAAAGATGATTATCTATCGAACCTCCCTTGATCGAAAGATGAACTTTCGACTTCGAAGGATATCTATCGATCTTGTCTGACACAGTTGACAAAGTGAGACGGGTTGGTGAAAAAGGTGATGGGTTGGTAAATCTTTCGGCAGAAAGTATGGTCAGACCATGCTTTTCTGCAAAAACAGATTTTGTATGATTATTTTAAACACTTAACCCTTCCCAATGCACAAACAACTTTCGAAAATAAATAACCAAGATCAAAATACATAAAACTTTGAAGAGCACTTGAAGATATGAAGAACACAACCCAGAAAATTATGAACTTCAAAAAAAACCGAAACACTCTAAAACACTCGGTTTTAACAAGGAAAAGAGCCAAAGCTCTGATACCACTTGTAGGTCCCTCTTCGTGACGAGGTCAAACCTTATCCTTGTTGTATTAACACACTAGCGAGTGCGGAATCCAAGCTAGCATGCAACCGAGACTTTATACGAGAATAAGCACAAACACAACACACAACATTCAACGATTAACACCACTTGTATTAATGCGTATGAAAGGTTCGGTTACAAGTCCAATGTTCACAGATGTATTCTGCAAACTCTCAAAGTTCTCTCGTGTGTGTGCTCTCAACAGAATGCTCTCTCTGTTTCTCTTGCCTAATCTATCGAACTGAACACAACACATGGGTATATATACCCGACACAGCAGGTCTGGTCGAAGGATCAGACAGATTGATCGACAGATCATCTGTCGACCAGAAAGCCCATCGAAAGATCACCTACACCACGAAGGATGATATCCTTCGTGGTCTATCTTTCGATGTCTATCTTTCGAGCTCATCATCGAAGGATATAAACTATCCTTCGATGATCTATCCTTCGACACAGCCATCTTTCAACCAATGTGCTAACTGTTTTGCCAAGTCAAACCAGGAGGATGGTTGACTTGGTCAAACTTACATTGACCGCACATTGTAACAAACTCAGACGTAACCCAGACTAACATAAGACATCGTTTTGTATCATGACGAAATACAGACAAAGTACAGACACAAGTGCACCAACAAACTCCCCCTTGGCTGTAGCTTTGTCTTGATCTTCGTGTCTTCAAGTCTTCAAGGTCGAGTCGAACCGAGCCGAGTCGCGTCCACAAAAAGTGCATCAACAGTAAATTGTTATCTGATCAATAAACAAAACAGTTAAAGTGTATATCTTGCTGAATCACACACAATATGTTTGTTTCCGCCTTTCATATTGTGTAGAACGCCTATGATTGACTCGTTTCGGGTCCGTACACGATCCTACAATAGCCTCTAAACTTCAAGAGAAGTGCTGAAAATGGACCTTGTGTTGCAAAAATGGAGTTTCTGCCCAGATCACTCACTCGCGTAGTGCCATGGGGATAGGCATCTGGTGCTCGCGCGGCGCTAGCATGTGCCAGATACAGCAAAGTTTCAAAAAATGACAGTTTTGGTCCCTGCAAGTGTTTAAGCCCTTTTTCGAAGCGTTTGAACCCCGTTAACCTCATTTCAAGGCTCTAAAATGAAGTTAAAGTATAGGGAACTCAAAACATGCTAAAAAACATCTCGGATGTCGGCTCGTTTGGTCGTACGGTTGCGTTGTTCGGTTAATTACGACGGGAGTCATAACGAACGCAAAAGCGATCCAAATTACGCGACGAATGGAATTTTATCAAGCCAATCACTAAAATAAAATATTTTAATGATTACATAAATTTTTGGATATCCGGATATATTTAGAACGTAAGATATGCGCGAAAATGCAAACTTATGCACTTTTTGACGCTTTTAGTCCCTATTGATCAATAAAGTTTATTTTATCATACCGAACCCCTCAAAGCCTATTTCTAAGCTATGTAAAGGATATTTAGGGAATATTTAACTTATGATCAAGTTCCAGAAATTTTTTTACAGTACACATCGGCATACTTTCGCAGTTTGTCGAATTTAGTCCCTGTAAGCGAATAAACTTGATTTCGGCATACCAAACCATCCAAAACTTATTTCTAAGTTATGTAAAGGATATTTAAGGTATGTTAAGCCTATTTCACTATTCCAGAGTGGTCGTTGTATTAAACCGGTTATATTTACGCATCAGTGCGCGTCTAACCATCCAGAAAGCGATTTAAAGCTTGAAATCGAACAAGAATTGATATGTGCAAACGATACACATATTTATTCAAATACCAAGTATGAAATACAATATTTCATTAATTTGGTATTTGTTTGATGGTTGAAGTGACACAGGTGTCACAGTCTCCCCTACTTTAGGAAATTTCGTCCCGAAATTTAATTTTAGAGGAAACTTGTGGAGACAACTGTGATGGTTTCGCTTTCAAATGAATCTCTTGAACCCTAAGTAAAACTCTGGGCCATGTTAGGATTCTTAGCGAAATTGTCAACCCTCAAAGTGAAGTCCTTGTAGCAACAAAACAGGGAATTTCGCACTACGGACAGAAGAACGTTTCTCATGAAGACTTATCATAGGAAACTTGTGTGTGCTTGAAATCAGTGTCTTAACACATGACAAAACTTGTTGTGGTTTCTGTGCACTGAATTCCATAATTATGTATGCATCCATAATTACGTAATTCCTTGCACAGTCCGCACAGTTCATTTCATGATGCATAGGGAAAAATCAATTAAATAATCATGAAGCGACTTGACTAGACCACCAAAGGATCTTTTTAACTAGATCAACGAACGATCTTTTTAACTAGATCAACACATGATCTTTGTAACTAGACCGTCGTACGATCTCCTTAAATAGACCACTTAAAGGGATCTTTTCAATTATATCATCACATGATATTCCTAACCAGATTTTCAAATCAATCTGTTTAACTAGACCACTTAAGGGGTCCAATTATAGAATAGTACTTCATAACCCAAGGGACTTAACTACAATGTAAAAGTCCATTAAGGATTTAAAATAGTACCTTTGGATATCCTACTATGAATCCCTCATATGAGATATGGAAGATTCTACGAGGATTTGGATGGATCACATAAAAACACAAAACGTATAAGAAAACACATAATCACATAATTGTTTAACTTGATTATTAATTTGTTATCTTTGGACACGGGCATTTAAAGCACACCAGGAATCCAATCCGTGGATTTCATTTGGCACTTTAAACATATTCAAGAATCTAACTATGGAGATAGAAAGATCTTTAATAGGAATTTGGCTTTGTTTCTTAAAAGAAACGAGCATTTAAGATTCTTGGGGAGATCATAAGTGATCATAAAAATGACAAAACCACGCGAGTAGTTTGTCTTGGTGTTGGCATCATAAGGTTGTATCGAACATTCACGCAATCGTATCAGTTTTGCAAAATAAAAAATTGAAGCAAAAAATTTTATTTATAAACAACTGAATTGTCTTTAAACGTCAAAAGATAACAACCAAGGAATTACAAAAGGCTAATTGTTCACTGCTGCATCATTGTTCACGTTTGCCTCATTGATGTTAAACACTCGTCCACGTGCTGGAGGTATCTTAACAAGTCTTGGGCAATTGTTTCTATAGTGAGTAAGGTCACCACAGTTATAACATGACCCGGGTGGGAACCGTGCTTGAACAGCAGCAGGGTTTGCAGCAGCTTGATTTGCATAACGGCCGACATTGATCAAATGTCCCAACCGCCCACAGTGGGTACATTTGTGACACTGCTCTTGCTCTAGGTGATGACGGTTGCAATTGTTGCACAAGGGTGCGGTACCAACATAATTTTTCCTTTTGCGAGGTTGTGCTGGCTGGTTTGGTGCAACCTGATTGTTCAGAGCAGTTATGGCGTAGTTTTGAGAGGCTTTACGCTTCTTCTTCTTGGATACCTCCGCCTGTTTTTCCTTCAGTTCAACTTGAGCAGTCTTGTCAGATGGTCTTGGGTCGCCCTTTCGAAAAAGCTTACCCTTCCATATATGGGATTCAGTTAGGGTGGCAGACAATTCAATGGCTTGTTTGACAGTAGTAGGGTTGCTGCCAGTAACGATATCCTGAACTAGGTCAGGAAGACCATCAATGTACTTCTCAATTGCTTTTTCCACAGGTGTAACCATAGCAGGACATAGCAGGCTCAATTCCTCATAGCGGTCAGTATAGGCGCGATGTTCACCGTTGTCTTGCTTTAGGTCGTCAAATTCCCTTTCTAAAGCTCTCAATTCATGACGAGGACAAAACTCCCTCATCATAAGAGCCCTAAGCTCAGCCCAAGTCTGTGCTAATGCAACCTCAGCACCACGGTCCCTCATAACTCCGTTCCACCATGTAAGAGCCCTTTTCTGAAACACACTGGAAGCAAGCTCGACTTTCCGATTTTCAGGACACTGAACGTGACGAAACGTACTCTCAATGCCCTCGAACCACTGTAGGAGCCCAGTTGCTCCTTCAGAACCACTAAACTTGAGTGGGTTAGCTGAATTGAAGCTTTTGAAATTGCATGGAGCATTCTGGTTATTGTTGGCTTGATTCACTTGAGCAATAATATCGGGGAGTACAGCAGCCATATGCTGTGTCATAATATGTGCCATTTCGGCATTTGAGAGCGGATTTTTGCGTCGAGGAGGCATTCTAAAAGGGGAAACAGGAAGGAAAACAAGTGAGAGGATTAAACGAAAAGAATGAGATGAAACAAATTTGATGAAAGCAAAGATGGTGGTCATTTGTTTGTTACCACAAGGCAACAAACGACACACGGTGATTAATCAAAGTAAATAGGTCAAAAATAATGTATCGCGAAGACATGCTCGATATAAGTGGACACTCACCCCAAGAGTTCCCAGGTAAGAGTGACTGGTCCGATATTGCGAATTTGTACGAACACTCTTGCCTTAGACAGAAAGCTCAGGGTACAGGCACCCACCCTTCCAGTTTGCACGTGTTCACATTATTTAGACCAAACTTTGACGGGATTTTGAAAACCTAAAGGGTTCAAAACCTTATAATAAATCATCCTAGAACAGATGATTAGTTTTCAAAGCGGAAACGAAATTTGTGTTCTTATTGTGGTTGTCACCTAAAGATAGGCGACGGTATTGTTTTAAAACTAAACACAAGATAACTTGTGTTAGGGTCCTAGGAAGGTTATAGTCTAGGTCAAAGCATTACTAATAACCTGATTCCCTATAACCATTGGCTCTGATACCAACTTTTCTGTCACACCCCGACCACGTAAAACAACAAGACGTGGCGGAAACGTCGAGGAGTGTTGTAACAGAATCATTGTTTCACAACCATGGATAAAATAATTTTGTTTTATTGAATCGTTGAAATCTTTGTTCTATTACAAATCAGATAAATACAAATATTATCCTTCAAGTTTTAAAGTCTCTTAGGCACGAGTCCATCCTAAGTGTAGCATGTATCAATAATCATCACAAAGCAGCACCTGAAACATGTGTAAAAATAGGTACGTCAGCATAAAAATGCCTGTGAGATACATAGGTTTTATTATAATTAGGATTCATGACTTATAATTTTAGAAAAAGTTGTTTAATAAAAGTAGTCATGATCCTTGTAAAAAATGTTTTTGTTTTGTAAACCATATAAAATCGATAAGAAAACAGATAATACAAAAGAAAGATGTAATAAATAAATAGGTAGGTGAAAATGAGTTTATATATGTATATCGTTTGAAAAACAATATTTTGATAAAAAGGTTTATAGTATATATAAGAATACACTTTAGTTTTAAGAGAGTCGAATAAGTAATATATTAAAATATATTTCAGTTCCAAAATCTGTAGGATCGTGTACCGACCCGAACGAGTCGTTCAGAGGAGTTTAACTTCGTTTCAGAGGCGGAAACTAAGAAATAAAGGTAGAAACAACTTTATCTTCACCTTAAAACACTGATTGTATTGAATAAACGTTGTGTACAATTGATCTTCACACCGGCAGCACTTTGGTATGGAATACAAAAACTTCACTTAGAACTATATTCTGATTTCGCCCCAAAAGCCTATATATAGTAGTTCTGATTTCGCTCCTAATGACATGGTGTCATTTGGAGTGGAATCAGCATGTTACTTTCGGGTGGAATCAGAATTTAACATTTCGGGTGGAATCAGAAAATTACATTACGGGTGGAATCAGAAAATTACATTAGGAGTGGAATCAGAAAGTTAACTTTCGAGTGGAATCAGAAAATTAACTTTTGAGTGGAATCACTCCTAAATATTCTGATTCTTGGATTCCGTGCTCTATTCTATCTATCTCTAAACAAGACTCGATACAAGACGAAGTTGACAGATGCATGCACTAACAGACTCCCCCTCAGATGTTGACGAGTCTCACGTGTCGAGTCTTCGCATCTTCAGTCTTGATCCATCTTTGAGCTTCACTCTTTCACTCAGCATTAACAGACTCCCCCTTGCAATGTGCTGGCATTCTGTTAGTTCTTCAGCATCATCTGCTTCAGGATCGTAATCTGACTGATTCTTTCTGAGATTATTCCAAGATCATAATCTGACTCTCATTCAGTTCAGAATCATCAATCCAGCTTATACTTAAACCTGCACAAACTCACTCTACCTAAAAGTAAATTTCACACATTTAACAATTCAATGTATGCACTAACACTAACTCTCCCTCAAAAATAACTCAATAAACTTGATGAATCATTTTAAAATTTGATCATTTTTCTTTTCAAAAACACATTTTCCCAAACCATTTGTTCATCATGTCTAGCACTTGGGATTTTGACAATCTGCTCTCCAACATCAGTTGTCGAAAATCTTTTTAAATTTTACAAAATTTATGCTAAAACACACTGAAAATCTTTTTGTAATTTTGAATGCAAAGAAATGCAGTAAAGAAATATTTACAAACAATATTTTTGTGAGTTCGTGCAATAGGATCATATCAGTTTTTGACAAGTCACAAGTACCGTTGAGCTTAAATACACATTAAGAATTAAACAATTCACTTAGATTGCCGATATACTGATCCACTTAAATTCTCACACAAATTTCAACTGATTCAGGATATGAGTTAGGTATTTTAAGAACTTAAACTCATTCATGTGTCCCACCTCTTGAATATACTCCCGTATCCAGATCCCAATATCCAGTCTTACAGGTGAGTATACCACAGATGATATCTGTAAGGGGTTAATAAATTATGAAGAATCATGAGAGCTCAGGTCAGAACTACCGTTCAGTAGAGAGATCATGACTCGACTTTTGGGTGTGTCCCCTTTAGAGGATCTTTTGCATTACAACAGCAGCGACTATCAATTTTATTGTTTCATCAGCTTGCTGAGGGCGATGCTATGTTTCAAGCATGAAAGCATTATCCGGGGACTAGGTCAGAACTTCCATTCAGCAGAAGTCCCGGGATAATACCCCAGATATCACTGAGTATAAAGACCTAGTATCTCAGAAAGAGGAACCTTTCAAACGAGATTTCAGGGGTTACCTATATATCCAAGTAGTGTTCCCCACGAAATAAGAAAGTTTGAATTTATGTTTATATCCCGAAAAAGCTTACTAAATGTGTAAAAACCTATCGGCATATCATCAGTGAGACTGTTTAACGCTATTTAAACATTACATTTCTTTAGCATATTGTGACCATCTACTGATGTACTATCATTTCCTCTTCTTTAACACTAAAACTCATTTTTGATTTTATCATGTTTTTGTCTTTTTCAAATTTTCTAATGTTTTTGGATTTTCTGAAATTTTCTACTCCCCCTAAAATGCAAACACATTTTAGGAAATTTGAAAATAAACTGTACAACAAACTTGACAACCGATATCAAATCACCTCAAATCGCCATCCACTAGGCATAAACAATCAGAACCCCCCCTTTCACAAAACTATTTTCTCATAATGATTTCAAAACACTTAAGTTTGTTTTAACCAAAATGATTTTTCCGGAAAATAAGTTTTGTTGAATTTACCACTTGTAGGGTTAGGGATAAGGTTCATCATTTTGTCCATTCAATCTCTTGTATCAGGATTACATCAAGTTCAAACTAATGACCTTGAGTAATCACTATGTCAGAATCAACCTCTCACCACTTGTAAGAATATCCAAAACATATAACCACATGTAGGAATAAAACATCTACACAAACCATTTTACTAATCAAGATGCCGATTCCTGCTTCACACTTACCAACCTGGAAGCTCCGGCAATTCACACTTATCCTGTAACAATTTAAACATTTTTAAAATTCAATCACAAAAACAATTATCAAGAAAGATGCCGATTCCTGATCCGCAATTACAAACTTGGGATCTCCGGCGTAGTCCTAAGACTTCAAGGGAAACAGACTTCCATCCAAGTCTTCTCAGACTTGATGGCTTTCAGTTCTTGCGCAGTAGGGTTGTAAGTTGCCTTTTTAGTTGCATAAAAATCTTTAACCCCCTTAACTTTCCCATTCAACATTTTTCCAAAAAAATTCTTAACACTCCCATTGAATGTTTTCTCGACATCAAATTTAGTATTCTCGTTGTAAAACTGATTCGAGATCTCAACCTTACCCACTTTTTGTTTAACTTCTTCAAACTTCAGTGATGGAAACTCATCATCAGTCACTGAAATTTTCATCTCAACCTGTGGCTCTTCTGGCTTTGTGGAACCAGATTCATCGCCGACATTCACATCAACTTTCTTAACAACCCACACTTGGTTGTCATTCTCTTTCTTTTTATAAAAATTCTTTTTAGAACACTCACCAACCTCATAAATTGAGTTTTCAAAAATTTTAAATTTTTCGGTTGGTGGTTCACTATCAACAACTTTTCCTTTCAACTTGTTAGAAACTCCCTGTTTTGACTTGGCATTTTTCTGGCAGTTCCATGCAATGTGACCAGCTTCATTGCATTTGTAACAGGTTCTAGTTTCTTTTGAGTAAAACATTTCAGTTCCATTCTTCTTCTTTTCAGCAAGAAACTCTTGATTTGACTGTCTCCAGAATGGTTTCTTCTGTTCCTCTTCTGCAGTTCCACCTGACACAAATTCTGTTTTTGTTTTAGAATTTTTCAAATTTTTATGATTTTCTGGTGGAATAAATCCAAGACCTTTCTTTTTGTAGCTACGATTTTGGTTTTGTTTCTTTTGAAAAACAGAACCAGAATTGTAACCCTTTTTCTTGTTTAGACGTTGTTGAACTCTTGAAATGTACTTTTTAGGTTTTTCAGTAAGATTTAAATCTTTTATTTCAGAAATATTAATTTCTGTCATTTTGAAAACCCTTTTGATTATGTCAAAACGAACACTTCTTATTGGAAACTCTTTGTCAGAGTATAATTTGTCCGAATTATTTAACGTGTATGCAACTTCAAATGTTTCATCATCCAAATTTGCTTTTGATAACAAAAACTCTTTACTGTAAGCCTTTTTGACCGACGACTTTGGACTGTTGACAGACGAATTTGACGCTCCAGACTCAGATTTTGACTCAGACTCCTCCTCAGTATCCAACACCTGATCGACCACCTTTTTGATTAACTCAGACTTATGATCAGTATCGGACGAGATAAACGTGACATCAATGTTATCTGGTAAAACTTCAGTTGTGTCGGTTTTTAGCTTTATATTGACTGCTTTTTCAAGTTGCTCCTCGTTTGGTTTTCTAGGAGAATACCCTTCCCAAATTGGAGGCGGACACTTGTTATAGCTAACAGTCGATGTCTTACCACTATCTTTCTTTTTCTTTGGCTTCTCGTCTTGAAAAGCTTCCATACCTGCAACAGTTGGTTAAATACGATCAATGAGATAATCAGAACTAGAATAACTTTGTAATAATCGTCTAATTCTCTCATTCTCAATCTTCTCTGTCTCCAACTCTTGCTTCCATTTAGAACTTTCTTCGATGTAAAAGTTGATGGCTTTCTGTTTTGTCATCATCACAGCATTCATCATCGTAAGTGCTTGTTCTCTTTCTGAATTTGTCTTTTGGAGACCAGTTACTGTTTTGTTCAAGACATCATAAGATTCTTTCACATAATTAAGGGTGAACAGTAACTGCTCTTTCTTCTTCTCATATTCAGCAATGATGTCATCTTTTGCAGCACATTCCTTGCAAGCTTCCAAACACTTTATGCAAGGCTTTACAACTTCAACAATCTTCTCAATCTCAATTGTCTTTATCACTTCAATCACTTTTTCTTCTTCTTTCACCTTCTCAGTTTCAATCATCTTCTCAACAACACCTTCAATGTTCTCTTTCTGAACAACACTTTCAGCCTTCATTTCCTGTTGTTGTTCTTTAGCAGCTCGTTTCTCCTTCAGTTTCTCCATTCGATCTACAAAATAGAAATGAAAACTTTCAGGAGAAAGATGAGATTTTGCAACATTTATATGTTTCTCTTCCTCATCATCACTACTACTATCAACTGGTGATTTATCAAACTGTACAGATTTTTCAGAATCAGCATCTGATAAACCAGAATCTGACGGTGTTTGATCAAATACAACTTCCTTTTCTGAAGTAACATCCTTCTGTACACTCTCATCTGCACTCTGTGAACTTTCATAAGCACTTTCTGAACTTTCATCAGAAACAACAGACTCTTCATCCACACTCTTTACAGTCACTCCAATAGACTTCATCCAAGTAGCAAACATGTCTGGTTCTCGAACAATCTTAGCAATAAAAGCTTTATATTCTCCTTTTTCATCAACGAACATATCCCAGCTGAAACCTTCAGGTAATTGTTCATCATCTTGATCAGTTAAACAGGCTTTGCTATCAGGAGATATGTAGTTGTTCCAGTTAAAATCTACCAAACATCCTCTCTTGGAATCCTCAATCTTTCTACCATGAGCCGTCTGTGAGTCTTGTGATTGACCAACTTGCTAATAAATGGCTTTTCGGTAGTAGTCGTCTTTTCCAAACGGATTCTGAGCGCCACTAGCTTCCCTGTTCTTGCACTCCCGTTTGAAATGGCCTTTCTCACTGCACCGAAAACAAGTAACTTTAGATTTATCAAAACCTAAAGTAGATACATGAGCATCAAGAAAGTCATTTCTCCCGGTAATCGTTTTGAACTTTTCAGCACGTCTAAGAACACTCGCAAGACACCATTTGATATCCATCAGTTCCATCTCTTCTGCGTCTATTTGATCGTAATCCTCTTTGGTGAGCATGGGATTTCCGATCCGACCAGCCACTAGGCCCTCATAAGATAACAACACAGAACCAAGTAGAGCCATGTGGTCTTTAGCAGTGTCTTCTGAAAAACTTTGACCTTCTGGAAGATTTAGAGCTATGTTGCACTGAATCACATATCCATTTCCTGTCTTTGTGCTCTGAGACTGAAAACTTGTGTTTGACTCTTTAGGATTGACACTTGGAAATGATGAAAATCCACTACTGCTTTTGTTTAAACTCTGATCAGCTTTTTCTGATGAATCCCCAGCACTAAATGCAGTCTGAATTTTCGGACTTCTCTCAGATTCTGGAACCGAAATGCTACCTTTGTAGTACATTTTAATATCATGTTGACCACTCGGACTGTTCATCCTAGCTATCTTCTGTTGTTCCAGATCCTGGCTTTCGATCTTTTCAATAAACTGAGATATTGTCAACCCATCATAAACACCTGTGTTTTTCAGAATCATCAAATAAGTTCCCCACTCTTTCTGAGGTAATGCATCAGCAAGCTTGTCTACCCACTCTTCACGATCTTTGGTAATGCTCAACATCGACATTGATCGCACTAGGTGACAGTATCTCTCAATCAGCTTCTTTGTGTCTTCACCTAGTAAGCTACTGAACAGATCAAACTCTTTCTTTAGCAATGCCTTTTTACTCTTTATCATGTTCTCGCTACCCTCAAATTTGACTTTAAGTGCATCCCAGATTGACTTTGCAGTTTTGTCATGCTGTAACAGAATGAAAATATCTTCTTTGATGGCTTGTTGCAACAGACTAATCATCATTTTTTCGGCTTTGTACATAACACGTTCCTGATCCGTAAACTCTGATAACTCTTTGAGAACCTGCAACTCTGTTCGAGGCAACACATATTTCTTCAATATACATTCCCAAGACCTAAGATGGTTTGCCTGAACCCAGTTCTCGAATCTGTCTTTCCACCTATAGTATTCTTCAATACTCATCAATTTAGGGGGCTTTTGGGTGGTTCCCGTCTCATTTTCTAAACTCATAGCTTGAGCAATAGCACCTGGACCAGACGGTGTCGCAAATGCGTTGTAGAACTCGGTATCCATGATTTTGAATTTCAAGCAGAATCCTGAGTTGAAGCGGAATCACTGAAATGTATTTTGGAGTGGAATCAGAATTTTGCAATTTGGAGTGGAATCAGAATTTTGCAATTTGGAATGGAATCAGACTTTTGCACTTTGGAGCGGAATCAGACTTTTACACTTGGAGTGGAATCAGACTTTTTCACTTGGAGCGGAATCACACTTTTGCAATTTGGAGCTGAATCAACAATGTACTCAGGAACGGAATCAACAATGTACTCAGGAGCGGAATCAACGATGTACTCAGGAGCGGAATCAGACTTTCAAGAGCGAAATCAGAAATATCCAATACGAGCGGAATCAACTCGGAGTCCATTTTTACCCATTTTTAATCTGATTTTAGCTATGAAACTTTCTAGGGTTTGTTAATAGTCACTTTTATGCAATTTGTGAAAATTTGAACCGGTTTTGACCGTTAAATTTTCCTGAAACAATGAGAGAAGGTGTAGAAGCGAGAAATATCAATGAAATACGCTTGTAAATTGCAGAACTCCTCCAACTGGCTCTGATACCAATTGTAGGATCGTGTACCGACCCGAACGAGTCATTCAGAGGAGTTTAACTTCGTTTCAGAGGCGGAAACTAAGAAACAAAGGTAGAAACAGCTTTATCTTCACCTTAAAACACTGATTGTATTGAATAAACGTTGTGTACAATTGATCTTCACACCGGCAGCACTTCGGTATGGAATACCAAAACTTCACTTAGAACTATATTCTGATTTCGCCCCAAAAGCCTATATATAGTAGTTCTGATTTCGCTCCTAATGACATGGTGTCATTTGGAGTGGAATCAGCATGTTACTTTCGGGTGGAATCAGAATTTAACATTTCGGGTGGAATCAGAAAATTACATTACGGGTGGAATCAGAAAATTACATTAGGAGTGGAATCAAAAAGTTAACTTTCGAGTGGAATCAGAAAATTAACTTTCGAGTGGAATCACTCCTAAATATTCTGATTCTTGGATTCCGTGCTCTATTCTATCTATCTCTAAACAAGACTCGATACAAGACGAAGTTGACAGATGCATGCACTAACAAAATCGTTAACCCAAGTTCACTAAATAACGCCACGGTATGCAATGTGATGAAAACACTTATATATAAGAAGTACCAGCGGCATATCTACCATGTTTTCATCACATTACACCCGTCCCGTTATCTAAACACTAACCAAAAACCAGTCGTTAAATAAATAGTATATTAAATATACTTTAGTTGTTAAAAATAATAATTTTCATTAGTATATCAAAAGTATACTTTGGATTTATAAATAACATATTGAGCTATGTTTTAGTTTTGAAAATAACATATTAAGCTATGTTTTGGATTTAATAATAACATCTCAAACTATGTTTTAAATGATTTAACAAAATGTATGTTGGTTTTGTACAATATCACACATGAGAGCATATCAAATTATACTTTTGGGAGTATGACAAAATATACAATAAAAGTGTGATTTAAGAATTCATTCAGACCTAGTGCATCAAAATACACCTTTGAGACTATAGAGATGCCACAAAGGCAATCCCTATTTGGATGGAGAAACAAATTGGTTTAAGACATTCCATGACAACAGGAATGGGGTGTCAAATCCTATAGCGCTATATCATACTACCAACCGGTCTGGAGAACAAAAATTAGTACTATTCCAACAATTAATTTTATAATCTTTGAAAAATCAGAGTTTAAACCATAAATAATCATTCAATTTGTAAAAAGATAAGTACTAATATGTATAATCAATTATACTTTTGAAATCATGAAAAATAACAGATAGGTACACATGCTTCACCCCAAAACATTGAAAACAGCAAAAGAGGGGACTATGTACTCACCTGAGAGTGCTTAGGAGTCTTGAACAACTACCAAGCAAGCTAGAGGGAGCACGTAATCAGACGGCACCTAATATGGGTAACTATATAAATAAACCGGACCTAAATCGGAAGATCGGATAGGATGAGGTCTCGTAAATCAAATGAGTGTGGGATCTCATATGATATGGTTTAACAAGGCCTACATACTAAAATGAAACCTAACCTAAGTGCTTTCGACCCGTCACGACCCATTAAGGTAGCTTACGCTACTTTAATGCGTCGTTCGCGCAAAGCGCGTTTGAGACGTCTAACTAGTCCTATGACAAGTATTATATGCCTAAACATGTTTAAATATGTTGCATAATCAGTTATGTGGCAAAAGTTTAGGTTACATATGCTTAAGTACCAATTATGCATGAAAAGGGCGTTTTGGTCATTTATCTAAGGCATATAAACTACCTATCATACAACTAATTAAACCTAAGTGACCATAAGGTATAACCTCGGAAGGTTATTCCCTATGCAACTATGGTCACTAAACATGTTTGGTCGGATCCTAATGATCGACCAAACGGGTTGAGTTCGAAAGTCTAAGCGGGGGTTTAGTCCGCTTGACTTACGACTCTACACAAGCACTAAACTAAAAGTGACGAGTTAAACATGTTAAAACATGTTTAACGAATTTAGAAAACAAATTTGGTATCAAAACAAACGGTTTTGATACCCAAAAGTAGTTTGGTTACAAAATACGTGAGAATGCGCATTTTGGCCGAAACTACGACTCGTCACTGAGCCTAGATAACGTGGTAATCAGTAGGTATAGTCACTAGGGACTATAACCATCGTGATTACGCTCACGTTATGAAGTTCAAATGAACTTCGCATTGATCATAAACTGGTCAATGCAGAAAGTCAAACGCAGTTTGACTTTTAAGCTAAAACGAATGAAAAGAACGAAAGAATACTTACAGAAGGTCCCCGAAAGCAAAATCTTGACCCAAGTAGCTCAGGTATGAAGCAAAGGCTTCAACTTAGAGCATCTTAGATCAAATTTTGAGTGAGGATGAAATGAAGTGGGTGTTGTTATTTATAGAGAATCAAGAACCGTTAAGACCGTTCATCGTAAAACGTGCTTTGATCTGGACTATACACATGTGGCCCATGGTTTTGGGATACTAGGGGTGCCCCAAAACCAGCAAACGGTTTTGAAAATGTTACAAAATAGCCCCTAAACTTCAAGAGAAGTGCTGAAAATGGACCTTGTGTTGCAAAAATGGAGTTTCTGCCCAGATCACTCACTCGCGTAGTGCTCCGGGGATAGGCATTTGGTGCTCGCGCGGCGCTAGCATGTGCCAGATACAACAAAGTTTCAAAAAAATGACAGTTTTGGTCCCTACACGTGTTTAAGCCCTTTTTCGATGCGTTTGAACCCCGTTAACCTCATTTCAAGGCTCTAAAATAAAGTTAAAGTATAGGGAACTCAAAACATGCTAAAAAACATCTCGGATGTTGGCTCGTTTGGTCGTACGGATGCGTTGTTTGGTTAATTACTACGGGAGTCGTAACGAACGCAAAAACGATCCAAATTACGCGACGAATGGAATTTTATCAAGCCAATCACTAAAATAAAATATTTTAATGATTACATAAATTTTTGGATGCCCGGATATATTCAGAACGTAAGATATGCGCGAAAATGTAAACTTATGCACTTTTTGGCGCTTTTAGTCCCTATTGATCAATAAAGTTTATTTTAGCATACCGAACCCCTCAAAGCCTATTTCTAAGCTATGTAAAGGATATTTAGGGAATATTTAACTTATGATCAAGTTCCGGAAATGTTTGTTATAGTACACATCGGCATACTTTCGCAGTTTGTCGAATTTAGTCCCTGTAAGCGAATAAACTTGATTTCGGCATACCAAACCATCCAAAACTTATTTCTAAGTTATGTAAAGGATATTTAAGGTATGTTAAGCCTATTTCACTATTCTAGAGTGTTCGTTGCATTAAACTGGTTATATTTACGCATCAGTGCGCGTCTAACCATCTTGAAAGCGATTTAAAGCTTGAAATCGAACAAGAATTGATATGTGCAAACAATACACATATTTATTCAAATCCCAAGTATGAAATACAATATTTCATTAATTTGGTATTTGTTTGATGGTTGAAGTGACACAGGTGTCACATCTGTGACTCCATGGAAGATGTGATTAAGGTAAGTGTGCCGTAAAGTTGCATCTGATTTTTAAAACATTTCCCACTGACATAATATTTTAGAAATGGCGATATCTAGGAAAACGCCTCAAACCCACCAACATCGTATCTCTCGGGCACCGGCAATGTAACTATTCTACTCTCAAACAAAAACGGTCCCCCTTACAGCAACATCTCTCTGGCACAGGCAATGCGACTCTTCTACTCTCCGGCATAGACTTGCATCAGGAAAGAAGCATATAAAGAACCTTCAAAAGTTAGAGAATATGCAGACTTCAAAAGTTAAACATATTTTATTAGCTATTATACTTGCAAGTTGCAAACAAGAATATACGTTGACTTATTCATGTGACAGTCAACAAGTGTATCGTCATTATGGAGAACAACCTCGTTTAATAGCAAGATAAGAAGGATGAGATATCGGCAGTTAGCTCGAAGAAGTTTCTCTCGGTCATTCAACAAGTGTAATCCAGAGGTCGGTCTCGGGTGGGTATAAGATCCGTGGGCCCTATTGTCAGATCTGTGACTCCATGGAAGATGTGATTAAGGTAAGCGTGCTGTAAAGTTGCACCTGATTTTTAAAACATTTCCCACTGACATAATATTTTACAAATTGGGAACCACATATTCGTGTGTAAAATCTCGGAAAGATGACCGAATAGAGGTCTGAATATTCCCTTGGTAGTTGTTACCATATGACACATGATAAAAGCGCTTCTTTAGACAATCTGGGATTATGTTCCGTTTTATGGTTTCTTCATCACCTATAACAATGTCGATAAATGTTGATCGGAACACGCCGCTTAAATCTCAGTTATGTCTCATTGCATTATGACAATAGTGACAGGGGTGCTGGTCTTTTCTCCCACTATTCAAACTTGAAGAATCTCACCATAACACATTGTAGACTGGTGGGCTTGAATGGTTTTAATATATTTCATCTTGGACTATCTGGTCTAATACTTGAAAATGGATATGATTGTGTCAATATCTTTATCTATCATGTCATCGACCAACTTCTCGAAATCCCTTTCGTTTCCTAACACTTGAAAATGGATATGATCGTGTCAAGATCTTTATCTATCATGTCATCGACCAACTGCTCAAAATCTCTTTCGTTTCTCGGGTTTGCATTCGACACAACACACCAAAAAATAAACTTCAAAAATTCAGTGCCTTGATACGCATCGTATAGGCCCATATGACGCGCATTAAGCTCGTCGCCAAACAACACCTGCACCTATCAGTCTGCCAAGTCTTTTGCTTTATTCAATACGCATCGTATAGGCCTATACGAGGCGTATTGAATTGGAAAAGTGTGCGGATAGATGGGTGGGGTGTGCTAATAGATTCTCCGTATGTAAAATGTAATTTACGTGTCAGCTTGAGTTCCCCAAATGAAAATTTCGCTGCTTGAGTTCATTTGGTTTGAAATTCGCTACATTTTGAGTTTCTGTAGCTAACTCTGTTAGTTTAAATTAATGAAATGACTAAATTACTCTTTTTACACATTACTCTGCGTCCCTTTATGTGACAACTGTCACTATTCCATGTATTTCCGTACAATGTAACAGTAATTGTTCTTTAATGACCGTGTGTGCTTGAACCAATTACATGAATGATTTTCTGATTACTGTCATATACATACAAATGAATTTCATGTTGCAAGAATGTTTATCATTATTACATGCAACACAATGTGGTTCAATTAGTGCACAGAACAAAGTTAGCACATTTATCAGACAAACTAAAAGTACTGGCGGGAGTTCAGTACTCAGACAGACATGATGTTAAGACACAGAATGAGCACCAAAACCAAGAGTTACACTAGAATACTATGCAGGAAAGTAGGGATCAAAAAACTGCCTTCCAAGAGTAATAGTTTAAGTGCCGGAAAGTGCCCGAAACAGACTAAAACTGCAGAATTCTGTAGAAAACAACAGAAAACAACAAATTTCAGCATTTTAACATCAAAATATAATGTAGAATTATGGTTTAATGGTCCAGAATACTTTCATAAGTGTTGGGAATTAAAACTGTCATAAAAGACAACATAAAGCAAACTAAACTGCGCTATTTAGCACTTTAACGAACCGGTAACCAAACGAACAACCGGACACTACCCGAAACACCAAAATTTCACTAGAAGCATTGTTTTAGTGTTATAAAGCTAGTCTTGATCAGCAAACACCATATTACATCCTAAAACATTATAACACTTAAATAACTAAACATCACACTTACATTCTAACTAGATTACTTAACCAAGGATTGAAACTAAACTAACACCCCCCCCCTCATTTGACGGTCACAAGTGGGTCCCCCACTTGTGATTTCTTTCAATTATTTTATTAGATATGTTTATTAGATTTGTGACATATTATCCATTATATAAAATAATGTTGGGAGATTGCTTATAAAACCACAAGATAAACACTACACCTTCATTCATCACTTTCAAACTCACCATTCACCTCCTTCTTCCCCCTCTCATTCTCGGCTCAAGCAAGTGTAAGGATGGATCTTGAGAAATTTGTGATGATCATCCTTTATGTTAAACATGAACTTGAAGATGAACTTGTTTTAGTGAATGATCAATATTTCTACATGTTATAGGTCTTGAAAATAAAAGATTTCAAAAATAATATTTTCAAGAAACTAAAGTTTATTACAAGATTTAACATGAAGTTGGTTTTTAAAGAAAGTAAACATGTTAAGGGTTAAAACAAAGCTAGTAAAGTATATGTAACAAGAAAAATACAAGAAGATTGATTTTTGAAAAATCATCATACAAGTTGCGAAGAGTGAAAATTCACAAGAATGAGTTTTATAACATAATAACCATGTTTTGGGTGTTCTTAAACCTCACTAAACAACATGTGAAATTACTACAAAATTTTACAAACTTTCAAGTTCATGTCATAGTGTAAAATGCATATTTTTGGCTCTTGGTAAGTTATGTGTAAATTGTTGATGATTGGTGATGAATTTCTAAAAGAAAATGATATGCTTTTAAGCATGGAAACCTCCATTTTTAAGGGGAAACCATGGCAAAATTTTTGTAGAAATTAAACACTTAGAAAAAAAATTTTAAACAAGTGTTTACAAGTAAATTTTGATCATGGTTTTCATAAAAAAAAATTGCCATAATTTTTATTACAAAAATTACAAATATTGGAGGTTGATTTTTGATAATAAAAATCACTAAGTATATATTTAGGAAAATATATATTTAGATGTCACAAAATTGTGTGTTACTTGTATATTGATTGTAATAGTTATATTATTTTAGGAACTTGAAAATAATATAACACACCAAAATACCAAAATTTGAAATATAAGATATTACCAAAATCCCAAGAAAATAAATATATAAACTATACCCGAATATTGGACAAACCGGACAAGGACTTTGGACTATATTTATATATATTCCGGAAATAAATTCGTAACTCGAAAAGTATGACGAACGGTATTTTTGAAACCAAGGAAATGGCAAGATATGAATTTTTACAAGTATTACAAAATATATCATATTTTGTCAAATAGAAAATATATTATTTTTGAGTGGAGAAAAATATATATTTTCTTAAACAAGTTAACAATATATTATTTTGGGTGAAAAATAGAAATATATATTTTCTAAAGTTAATCTTAAAAATATATATCATTTTTGAGATATATATGAAGGTATATTTATTTTTGCCAAGTAAAGTTATAGATTTTTTTTCTATAAAAATCCTCTTAAAATATGAATATTTTAAGAATATAAATTTGGTGATTTTTAGTTGTCTAAAAATAATATTCCGGAATATTAAATACAAATTAAGTATAAAATACATAATAAATACAAGAAAATACGTAGTCTCATACGTATAAATACACACCGTAATACACCACCAATACTTGGCAAAATATACAAGTATGTAAATACACGAGTACAAGTATACCCATACTTGGGAAAATATATGTGACAACCCTCATAAATCCAGGTATACGTACAATTAATTAATATTAATTAATGCTTAATGACTGTGCTGGATTACTTGATTACTTTCTGATTACTGCATCATACTTACATGTGCATCACATATTACATAATGTCACATCATTATCACATACAAACCTTATTGACATACATGATGCACAAAGCACAGTTAGCACAGTTAACGGATGGAACAGGAATATGCTGACAGGGTTCAGTACATAGACAGACAGTGTTTTGAGACCTAGTATGAGCCAGAAACCAAGTTCTACACTAGTATGGTGTGTAGGGAAGTAAGGACCATAAAACTGCGTCACTAGGTGATAGTTTAAGTGCCAGAAAGTGCCTAAAACCCACATAAAGTGTAGAATTCTGCATATTTCAGCAAAATTCAGCTTTTTAACAAGCTAGTTATGTGCAAAAATATGGCAAAATGGTCCTGAATGCTTTCCTAAGTGTCGAGAATTAAAAGTGTCACAAAAAGTAACATAAAGATCATTAAACGGAATAGCTTGACACTTTAACGAACCGGTATCTAACCGAACAACCGGACACTACCTAAAACACCAAAATTATACTAGAAACATTGTTTAATTATTTCTGAGCTAGTCGTGATCCCCGAACACCTTAACACCCACTAAAATATCTAGTAACCAACTTAACTAACTATATACTTGGTTTTGAACTAGTAAGTAATCAAACTAGTTAAAGCCTACTCTATACCCCCCCCCCCCACCAACAATCGGCCATACCACCACCACCATACCTCAAGATTTTATTTCCTTTTTATATTAGATCTTGTCTTGATTTACACACAAGATATTAAAGAAGGGATGGTTATAAGTATGGCATGAGAGTTCAAGAGTTCAACACATTTCACACACTAACACACACCCACCTTTCTCCCTCTCTTGCTCTCCCTCTCGGCCAAGAACACCACACACCACCACCACCACTTCCACCTCTAGTTCATCCATTTCCAAGTAATCACAAGGTGTTAGAAAGAGCATAAAGGAGTTAGGAGCTTGTGGATCATCAAGGACCTTTCTTACTTGCTTTTATCCACCATCTTTGTCACCTTCATTCTCTTGTGTTCATCCCTAGCCATAGTGCTAGTAGTAAGACTCTCATAACCTTTGTTACCTCTAATTTTAGTTGGTTAAAAGATGTATTATGTTGTAAATCACAAGAACACTAAAGAACATAATCTTGAATCTTGAACATAAGCTTAACATGTGATGAAATATGGATGAAACTATGTTGTTCAGTGTATGAATGACACTTGATTGCTATTTTCTTGAGATTATGATGTTGATCATCATAAGGATGCTTGCTAGATTGTGATTAAACACATGATCTAGCAAGTGAGAGGATGATTATGTGATGAAAAGAGATGATCATCCTCATGTGTAAGCATGAACTTGAAAATAAAATGATTTCTTGAAAAAAATGATAATCAAGTGAGTTGGTAAACTTAGAGATCTAAGATTTATGAATGGTTTTTTCTAAAAGAACCAAGTTCAAGATATGATTTTTAGAAGGTCATGGTTCTTACTAAAACCTACACTATTTTTTTGTGGTAAAACAAGTGTAGAAACACTAGAGAAACAAGAAGATCCATAAAGAAACGTTTTTGTAAAATATGTTTACAAGTTGTAAACACCTAAAACTTTCAAGAATGAAGTTTATCAAGAATTAAGTACATTTTGGAGGGTAACTAAACCTACTAAGCACACTACCAAGTTCTGTTGGTGCATCTACTGTCTGTTAACTTCGTCTTAATCGAGTCTTATGTCTAGATTAGATAATCGAGTGCACAACAGGGATCAAATTAGGGTTTGTTTGTGATTAAGCGTGTAATTTTGTTTGAATGGGACATGTGCATGTTCAAACGAAATTAACTCATGTAATTTCATTTGAACAGGGATGTGTCACATTCAAACGAAATTATGTCAAGTATAAATAGATGTTGTGTGATCTCATTTCATACGGAATTACTAGTGTGTGTTTGAGAGCCGAGGTGCTGCCGAATTGTAATCAAAACTGTAAAATCTCAGGAAATCATCAATAGATAAAGATTAGAAAGGAACAAGCTGTGTTGACGTCATTTACATTGATTCCGCCTTTGCAAATGATGATGAACTACTTAGATTGACTGTTTAGGGTCACACGTCGATCCAACAAGTGGTATCAGAGCTCAGGACGAGGAGTTCATACCAAATTCAGCTTGATTTTACCGGATTCTCTCACTTCTACTCTTTCTTTTCTGATTTGAACAAGTTTTCACGGTTGAAATGGCTTAAAAATCTCACATATTAAGCGAAACATAGAGTTAACTAATCCTTGAAAGTTTTGGACTAAAATTCGGCTTAAAACTTGATCAAAAACATAATTCCGCTTGAAACTGTTCGTAAAATGATGACGTCATAGGTTATTTCGTTTGAAATATACAGATAATTTCGTTTGAAAACACACATTATACCTGATTTCGTTTGAAAGTTCTGGTTAATTTCGTTTGAATCGGGCATCTCGCTTGAAAGTGTTTGGTTGATTTCGCTTGAGAGAACACATTATTGTGATTCCGTTTGAGAGTTATACAAGTTCTGTAATTTCGTTTGAAAGAAGGTGTTGTCTTAAACGAAATTAGATATCTCGTTTGAAAGTGGTTCACTAAGCATTTTCGGCCCAATCAGATTTAATGCACACTTAAAATTGTCGGCTGCATGTGATACATATTAAAGGCCCATGTGACTTTGATTTTAGCGGCCCAATGAAAATTGTGTTGTGAATTGATGTTGTCGGCCATTTGAATTAATAGATTGCATGTGAAATTTTGTCAGCTCAATAATAGTAAGGTCCAATCAGAAGTTGTTGAATATCAAACTTGTCGGCCATAAGAATTTTTTGGTTAAATATCTAAAAGTTTGAAAGTCAATGTTGTAAGACATTTATTGCATGATAACGTGAATTGTTGGCCTTGTTATTCACATGTTATAAAGCTGACAGGTTGCATGTGAATTCATTTGGAAAACCTAGGTTTATCATTAAGATCAAAGAGTCAACAGGTCACCTATTTGGACAACATATTTGTCAATTTGTGATATCCAAACTGAACTCAGTTCGCATAAGTTTTGGACTTGATCTCAGTTCGTTTGAGATTTGAATCAGGCCGTTTGAATTTGATCCGGGTCATAGTAGTTTGCATGGTTTGACAACTTGAACTTCAGTTCGCACAGAATATGCACCAACCGAGTACCAGTTTGATTCAGTAAATTGATAAGCGTTTAAACTAATTGTTTGTTTGTTTGTGTGCAGGTTGATTTTGTTTGAAGGTTGTAATTCAGTTTGATATCTTTTGTCACTTTCCATCAAATCAGATTCTTGAAAGTTTGGTAAAAAATGTTTGACGAAAAGGAAAACGCTAAACTTAAGAGATTAAACAATTGGTATAGTTGTTATTATGATGTGAAAAAGGAAGTTTTGGTTGAAAGATTTGAATATTTTTCGTGGAAGAAATATGAAAAGTTTAATGATGTGAAAAAGCGATATGAGGGATTACTTGAGAGTTTGAGAGAATATGGGATAAAGATATCTAATACTGAAAAGATATCAAAATTTGCAGATGCCTTACCTTCAGAATGGGATGAATTTTTGTGTAAACTGAAAAAGGATCCTAGGTTCTCAAAATTTAGTCCAGACTATTTCATTGGAGAGCTTAGAACATACAATAGTGAAACTGAGAAGAAAAAGAAAGAGTTGATGAAAGAGTTAGAAAATAACTCAGAATATATAAGTTTGGATGTGATTCTTGAAATAATGAGAAGAATCAGATTAGGTCTTAGTGCAAGAAATAAGATGAAATATGATTTCAAGAGAGGTTGTTTTTTAGATGAAGAGTTGAATCCTGTTGATATGGTTAAAATTTTTCTTGCATGAGCAGACAAGAAAGAGACAGAGGGAATGTCAAAGAATGAAGAATCCAAGAAGGATGAATTTTTAAAATGTGAACTTGTGTGCTCAAAATGCGAAAAATCCGAAGCAGACAATGTCAAACTCTTGAAAGATGTGGAGAGTTTGACATTGGAAATCAAAGATTTAAAAGAAAACGAAAAAGATTTTCAAAATAAAATAACAGTTTTTGAAAATGAAAAATTGAAAAAGATTTTGAGAATCAAATAAAAATTTTAGAAAATGAAAAATCTATTTTTGGTAAAAATAATATTGAAAAGCAAAAAGAAATAAATTCTCATCTTGAGAAAATCATTCAACTTGAAAAAGCAGTTGAATGTGCTAGAAATAAAATTGAGGAGTTAGAGAATAAATTGAAAGGTTTTGAGACTTCTTCATCAGCAGTACCAGATTATCCTTGTCCAAAATCGATCAATTCTGTTCCAATAAGTGACAATGTCACAAATTTTGACAAAGTCAAAATTGAAGATTATGATGATAAAACTGATGATGAAAATGAGAAAAATGAGAAAAAGAAAATATTTTTGGAATTAAAAGAAAAATTCAAAGATACTGTTTTACATTCTACTGAAATACGTGAATGATCTAAGCAAAAACCGGTTAAGAAGAATGTAGAACAAAAACAAAATGTTAAAAATTCAGAAAATGTTCAAAACAAAAATAAAAGCTCATCAGTTCGATCATCCAATCATTATGAAAAACCACATAAATTTGAAAATCAAAACTCACAAAAAGTTGGTAATAAGTGGTGCAGGTTTGACCACAGTGCTCAAAAGCCAAATCAAGGATACAAGAGGAGACAAGATTACCACAAGGCAAATCAATGTTATGATCTGAGTGTGTGGTATGAAAGTGGTGAAAGGTATGATAACAGAGTGTGTTACACTTGTGGCTATCAAGGACACATTGCTGTTAACTGCCAAAGCCAGAGATTCGAAACAAGAAGGTGCTATGAATGCCACATCAGAGGCCATATTGCAAGAGATTGCCCAATGAGATCAAAGGAAAGATCGAGGGCAGAATCTCAGAAAATGGTGAAGAACTCAGTTGAAATTGAAGAAAAGCCCAAAAGACAGAAAAAGAAAAAGGAGAAAGTGAAGTTATCACAGGGGCAAAAAGATCGATTGAGGAAGAAGAGAAAGAAAGTTAAAGAATATTTGGAAAAGATTTTGTCCTCGGATACAACTCGTAATCCGAGAAAAAGTTCTGATGAATTGTTTTCCTCGACTGCAAAGGCAAGTAAAACGAATTCATCAGATGCAAATCTGAGGACAAAAGGGTTGATAAAGAAAGAAAAATTAACTAATCAAACCAACGAAAAATCAAAGAAAGTTAATTTTTGCAGATAAAGCCTTTATCAAAGTGTTTAAGTATAACAAAGATTGTGAAAAATCATGCACGTCACGAGTTGACAAATATGGAAAGCTTAAACATTTTAGAGATTGGGTTCCAATAAAGAATGGCGATGAATTTGTTTCTGAGAAAACAAAAGAGTCATCTTCTGGCGATGAATTTGACTTGTCAAAGTCAAAAGAGCCATGTTCTGGCAATGATTCTGACTCGTCAAAGTTAGAGGAGCCACGATCAGGCAATGAATCTGACTCAAAAAAGTCAGAAGAGCCACAAATTGAGGTAAAAAGTGATGAATCTGTATTGTCAAAATCACCCAAGGCTGGTCAGGCTTGGGTGAATCTGTTCAAGTAAACACCTGACTTGCCGGAACTCCCAGGTTGGTAAGTGTGGAGTAGGAATCGACATCTTTCTTGAGAAATTC
The DNA here is from genome assembly GCA_030545235.1 of Helianthus tuberosus. Lineage (NCBI taxonomy): Eukaryota > Viridiplantae > Streptophyta > Magnoliopsida > Asterales > Asteraceae > Helianthus > Helianthus tuberosus. Next base: position 156,328,536 of record CM060393.1, read on the forward strand.
ACAGGTTGGTAACTGTGATATTTCGAATTTCAAAAGATTAATCAAGGACATTAAGTTGTACTTGATTTATTTTTTCCGACAAGTGGTTAAAGGAGAACTATGTGATGAAAAGAACCCCAAATTTGTGAAATGACACATAAAACTAATTTTCCGAAAAAACCATTTTTGATTAAAACAAACTTAAGTGTTTTGAAATCATAATGGGAAAATAGTTTGTTGTCAGGGGGAGTTCTGATTGTTTATGCCAAGTGAATGGCGAATTGAAGCAACTTGATATCAGTTTGTCACTTTCCTTGTACAGTTTGTTTTCAAATTTTCCCAGAAAATCAAAATTGAAACATATTTTGATTTTAGGGGGAGAAAAATTTTTAAAAAACTGAAAATTTGAAAATGCCAAAAACATTGAAAAATCAAAAATGAGTTTTGTTGTGAATAAGAGGAAATGATAGTAAATCAGTTGGACTATCACAGCATGCTAAAAAAATGAAATGTCAAATGTGATAAACGGTCTCACTAAGGATGTGACGATAGACTCAGCTAGACTAGTAGATTTGCGATAACGATAAAAACTTAAATGAAAAAGCCTAGTTCTAGTGGGATACATGGTTGAAAGCATAGTACTTAGTTTTGTCCTTCTTGATTGTGTACCTACTCAGTAATCGCTGAATGTCGAAAGACATTAAACCGGTTAAGTCTATGAACTTTCACAACTTGCTGAAAAAGTCGTTGTGATTGTGCATTTTATTTTGCAAAGAGTTAAACTTGTTTTATTTCTTTATTTTGTTTAAGCATTGGACATCCTCTGCGTATACGTAAGTATCGACCTGGATGTTATTTCCTAAATGTTCTGCTTTATTTTCTTTGGTGTTTCGTTTAAGCTTTGGATCACCTCTGCGTATACGGGAGTATCGACCTGGTGGTTAAAGCCTAAACAACTTCAACTTGTTTTTATTTTCTTATTTTGTTTAAACATTGGACTTTCTCTGGGTATACGGAAGTATCGACCTAATTGTTAATGTTTAAACATTCTGAGTTGTTTTCACACATATCACAGTTGATGAAAGTTTAAAGGCATTACTTGAGTCAGTGTATTGCATGATGAGGGGATATGCTGAGATCGTGGGGTCCATAAGAACTTAGTGCAAAATTAATATACCTTAACGTATCGGTAAGCATTTCGAAAGTTTTTATATTGAGTTTAAGAGGACAACTATATCGTCAATCTATGTGAATCGTTTAGAACTTAAAATGATTAAAGCTTAACGGTGCTAGTGATTGGTCTCATAAACTGATATGATCCTCTTACACAAACTCACAAAAATATTGTCTGTATATATTTCTTTACTGCATTTCATTAAAAACAAAAATCCAAAAAGATTTTAGTGTGTTTTAGCATAAATTTTTGAAAAAGCCAAAAAGATTTTTGACAACTGATGTTGGAAAGCGGATTTTCAAAATTCCGAGTGCTAAACATGATGAACTACATTGGGTTGGGAAAGTTTGTTGAAAAACTGTGAATGTTATATACAAATGTTTTGAAAGATTGTATGTGTAGTTAATCAAGGTCGTTCACTTGAACTTGATGTAATTATACAGATTGATGAATGAATGATTTCTACCAGTAAGTTTCTTAAATCTAAATGTTATAAATTTGTGAAACTTGTGTTGTGGTAGAGGATGTGCAGGTGACAATCTAGAACTTTATGGCACAGATTGTGTAAAGTTTGAACCAGAAAATAAATTCCAGCTTATCGAAAGGGGGAGTTTACATTCTGGATCAACAATCAAATTGAAGTTTGAAGAATGAGATTGATAGAAGTTTAAGGGAGCTTTACAGTGTTAAAGCAAAGACTGATGAAGACTGAAGACTATGAAGACTCGACACTACAGACTTCGTCGACATCCAAGGGGGAGTCTGTTAGTGCAGTATGTCTGTCAACTTCGTCTGGTATCAAGTCTTGCATTGTTCAGGGCACGAAGTGTAACACCCCGACCACGTAAAACAACAAAACGTGGCGGAAACGTCGGGGAGTGTTGTAAGAGAATCATTGTTTCATAACACATGGAAATTGAAATATTATTTTATTGAATAAAAGAGTTAAAATGTCTTGACAATCAAAGAAATATAACATAAATAACTAGTCTTGCATCTTTTATTGTCACTAAGGCCCAAGTCCGCCTAAGTGTATCTTGATAAATCCTATGCATCATATCCTGAAACACATGTGAAAATAGGTACGTCAGCATAAAAATGCCTGTGAGATACATAGGTTTTTGTGAAAATAGAATTCATGACTTATGTTTAAGAAAATGTTTAGTCATGAACCTTGTAATTTGCTTTGTCTTGTAAATCATTTGAAAAGCAATAAGATCAGATGATATGTATAAAAAGAGAATAATGTATGGTTAAATGAATAACCAAGTAAAATGAGTTTGTATAAGATAAGTTGTTTTGTAAAACAATGTCTTGTGAAAAGTATGTTATTTGTATAAAATGTTATATGTCTTAAATTGAAATGATTCAAATAACGCTATGATATGTAATACCATACAAGCACTTATATATAGGAAGTACCAGCGGCGTATCCACCATACTTGTATCGTATTACACACGCCTCGTTACTTAAATCACTTACCCAAACCAAACCACCAAAGTAAAATGTTTATGTATAATCAATTGTCAAAATGTTTATGTCTAATGTAAACCATGAATTGTGTATATTAATGTCAAAATGTTTATGTATGGTAAGTGAAATATGTCAACTAAACCATATGTAAAATGCACAAAAACAAGGTATTAAAGTAAAACATGGTTGAAATCAAAGTTATGTTTTGTGTAATAAATGCATGCTATACTGATATAAACATCTATGCGGTATTGTGAAAATTCATACATCCAAGCCTTGTGACTGTAGAATAAACCCTAGCACAAAGTCTAAGGTCCACCTAGAAATGTAATCGGATTCGGTCATTCCTTCCAATCTAAACAAACCCGAGATTTCAGGAATGGGAGTTGTCAAGTCCTATGCTACCACTACCTACTACCGAGCGACATGATCGGTGTTAATGAATGTACATTGTCCCATTTAAACAAACCAAATGTCATACCAAAATGTAAGCATGTGATGAATAATAAATGTACTAAGTATGCACACAATGGGCATACATAGCATAAAATGTATTGTAAAATAATGTACTAAGTACGCACACAATGGGCATACATAGCATAGAATGTAATGTAAAACAATGTACTAAGTACGCACACAATGGGCATACATAGCATAAAATGTAATGTAAAACAATGTACTAAGTACGCACACAATGGGCATACATAGCATAAAATGTAATGTAAAACAATGTACTAAGTACGCACACAATGGGCATACATAGCATAAAACACAATGAAATCATGTACTATAAATGTACAAATGAACATAGCAAGTATATGATGTGAAAACAGGAAAGCATGAAAGTAACAAGTAGGCACATGTGTTTCACCCCAAAATGTTTGGAAAACAGTAAAAGAGGGGTCTATGTACTCACTTGAGATTGCTTAGTAGTCCTTGAGTAACAACCAAACAATGCTAGAGATCACGGATATCAAACGGCACCTAATATAGGTAACTATGTTAATATACCGGACCTAAATCGGAAGATCGGATAGAATGAGGGCTCGTAAACCAAATGAGTACGAGAACTCATGTAGTATGGTTTAACAAAGCCTACATACTAAATGAAACCTAACCTAAGTGCTTACGACCCATTACGACCCGTTTAGGTAGCTTATGCTACTTTAACGCGTCGTTCGTGTGAAACGCGTTCGAAAAGCCTAACTAGTCCTATGATAAGTAAAATATGCCTTAACATGTCTAATATTGTTACCAAATCAGTTTAGACACCAAAAGTTATGTTACATATGCTTAAAATGAATTTTGGCGTAAAAAGGGCATTTTGGTAATTTACCTAAGGCATATAAACTACCTATCATACAACTACTTAAACGAAGTGACCATAAGGTATAACCTCGTAAGGTTATTCCCTATATACTATGGTCACCTAATGTGCTTGGTCGGATCCTAATGATCGACCAAACGGGTCGGGTTCGAAAGCATAAGCGATTGTTTAGATTGCTTACCTTACGACCCTATATAAGCACTTAAACTAAAAGTGACGAGCTAAGCATGTTAAAACATGCTTAACTAAGTTTAGAAAACAGGTTTGGTATCAAAACAAACGGTTTTGATACCTAAGAGTAGTTTGGTTACAAAATACGCGTAAATGCGTATTTTGGCCGAAACTACGAGTCGTCACTGAGCCTAGATAACGTGGTAATCAGTAGGTATAGTTTCTAGGGACTATAACCATCGTGATTGCGCTCACGTTATGAAGTTCAAACGAACTTCGTGTTGACCATAAACTGGTCAACGCATAAAGTCAAACAAAGTTTGACTTTTAACGCTAAACGAATAAAAGAACGAAGGAACACTTACAAAGGTCCCCGAAAGGTTTGATTTCCAAATATTTCTCAGGTATGAAGCGTTCTTACACCTCAACTTAGAGAAAATCAGATTTCAAGTGGGTTTTGAGTTGTGATGGGTTGGGTATTTATAGGATTAGGACCACCGTTAGGATCGTTTCTTGAATATCGTGCCTTGATCTCACCCGTACACTTGTCGGAATGTTATGGAACCCAAATTGGCCCCCCACCAAAAGAGATCAACATGTGGCAAAGGATTTGGGAGTGGTTAACAGCTGTTAAAAACATTTAATCTGGTCAGAAGGGGCATCGGGGCCCGCGTAAGTGACAACTGAATCTTACGCGGCCCGCCTGGGCTGCACAGATCAGAAACAGGTTTCAAAAGTTGCAGTTTCAGTCCCTGTTATGTGTTTAAGCCATTTCCGACATGTTTAAGGCTCGTTAAGCCAACGTTAAGGCCCTAAAATGATGCCTAAACATTGTGGACATGAAACATGCTCAAAAATATGCCGGATGTTGGTTCGTTTGGTCTTACGATCGCGATGTTCGCTTAATTACGACGGAATGCGCATAAGCGCGAAAAACGATCCAAATGGTGTGACGAATGGATTTTTCTCATGCCAAACACTAAAATAAAATATTTTAGTGCTTACATAAATTTTTGGATGTCCGGATGTATTCAGAACGTAAGTTATGCGCGAAAGTGCAAACTTGTGCACTTTTTGACGCTTTTAGTCCCTGAATGACCCAAAAGTTTATTTTAGCACACCGAACCCCTTAAAGCCTATTTCTAAGCTATGTAAAGGATATTTATGGTATGTTTAACTTGTGGTCAGGCTCCGAAATGTCTGTTACAGTTCAAATTGGCATACTTTCGCAGTTTGTCAACTTTAGTCCCTGTAAACGATTTAACTCGATTTTGCCATACCAAAGCCTTCAAAACTTATTTCTAAGCTATGTAAAGGTTATTTAAGGTATGTTAAGCCTATTTCACTATTCCGGAGTGTTCGTTTCATTAAACTGGTTATATATACGCATCAGTGCGCGTATAACCTTCTAGAAAGCGATTTAGAGCTTGAAATCGAACAAGAATTGATATGTGCAAAGGATACACATATTTATACATGTCCCAAGTATGAAATACAATATTTCATTGATACGGTATTTATTTGATGGCCGTGGAGGCACAGGTGTCACAGTCTCCCCTACTTTAGGAAATTTCGTCCCGAAATTTTATTTAGAGGAAACTTGTGAGAGTTTAAAACATGAAGTTGAAAAGATCGAATAACATTGGTTAGGGTTCTGAACTTCTAGTAACTTTAATAACATCATGCTTGCAATGTAAGAGGGATACTTATATACAAGTATATGAAGCGTCATTGGTGCGTCCACCGTACCTCCATTACATCGTTCTCATTTTGTTATTGTTGTCACTATCGGTTCTTACACATAATAAATCTTACTGGGTTTCTGTGCACTAAATTTCATAATTATGTACGCGTCCATAATTAGGCAATTCCTTGCATAGTTCACACAGTCTATTTTAAAATGTGTAGGAGAAAACCAAATGAACAAACCTGCGATGAGTGTGACTAGACCACCATAGGGTCCCTTTTCTTAAATCAATAAATGATTTTAATAGACAACCAAGGAGTCTTTTCAGCTTATATCATCACATGTCGTTCTTAACCAGATTTTTGAATCAATCTTTTTTACTAGACCCCTAAAAGGGTCTCTTATGAATCATGGAGTGGTATTATATAATCCAAGGGTCTTAACTATTACATAGAAGCCCATTAAGGATTTAAGGTAGTACCTTTTTGAATATCCTACTATGAATCCCTCATATGAAGATATGAAAGATTCCACGAGGATTTGGATAACGAATATCCAGAGTATACAAAAACACAAAATGCATAAAAGAAAACACAAGATGCATAAACACATAGGAATCCATCTCGTGGATTTCATTTGGTACTTAAAACATTATCAAGAATCTAACTATAAAGATAGAAAGATTTTTAAAAGAAAAATTCGATTTCGATTATAAGGAACCGAAATGTTCGAATTTAGGTACATAAGGAATCCAATTAAGGACTCTGATTTGAATGATAATCCTCCACAAGGGTCTAAATGTGAGGATACAAAGATCCCATATGGATTTTAGAAGTTGAAGATGTTTTGAAACCTTGCACTGGACGTGCTTATGTCAAAACATGAAGTAAAAATGCTTATGAAGTTGAGATGCTAGATATGCCAAGGTGACATATGAAGCAGAATTTGAAGGTTAAGTCAATGTATGAGGAGAATATTTTTGGAAACTATGCATGGGGTTTCTTTTAAAAATGTGTTTAATGTTTTTGAAACCTTATACTTTTGAAATCATAAAGTAGGCGTATTAGGTAAAAATGTTTTAAAATCATGCGAGATAAATTTTGAAATTATGTATAAGGTTTTTGAAAAACATGAATGATGCTTTTCAAAATCATGCACTTGATAAGAAAATGTACTGTGTTAATATTGTTTTCAGACTATATGAAACATTTTGAAATCATGAAGGTTGTTTTTGAAATATAGCCAATGTTTTTGAAATAACATAGACAATGCATTTGAAAAAAAAAATTGTTTTCAAACTATATGAAATGTTTTGAGATCATGAAGATTGTTTTTGAAATACTCTTACTATGTATGTTGAAAAATCAAAACGTAATGGGTATGAGATTTGAAAAAATACCATTAGTTATCTAACAAAGGATTCAAAGGCACAGATGTGTAGAAGCATGATTACTCATAATGTCACTTTATTTTCTGTACTTCGTATCTTTGAATGAAACGAGTACTTAGAATTTTCTATGGGAATCATGAGTAAACACAAAAATGGGAAATATTCACAAGAGTATTTTGTAAGGAACATAGTTCCTTAATGTAGGTATTATAGGAAAAGTCATACACACATGTAACTACACTCGTATATCAGAATTGTGAACAATAATTTATTTATAAACAAAACAGATTGTTTCACTTTACAAGAAAACAGAAGAATAAAAGCATAAGACAGCAACATCTTCTAGTCAGCCAACTGCTCATCCATGGGTTGGATTTGCATGGAAATAACCCATCTCGCCACAGTTGTAGCAAGACCCTGGTGAGAAACGAGCTTGAGCAGAGTCAGCTTGTGGTTGATTTGGACCACCTTGGTTCGGGTTATATCGACAAGCACTTGCCAGGTGACCAACTCGCCCACATGATACACACAGACGACACTGTAAGTGAGCTTGGTGATGCCCATTACATTTGTCGCATATTGGTGCCGTTCCCTTGTATTGCTTCTTAGCAGGTGGTGTTGCCACCCGGATGGGTCCTGTTTGATTTGGTACTGCTGTAGTTGGGCAAACCCTTGCCGTATGACCTATAAGTCCACAAATTTGGCATTTGCGGCACTTCACACTAGCCTGATGATGAAGGCTACATTGGTTGCACAAGGGTGCAGTTCCGTTGTATGGCTTTCTGGCTGGTAGTGCTGTCACTTGGCTAGGTCCCGCTTGATTAGGTGTAACTGCTGCGGGTTTCCTGGAAGCCTTACGCTTCCTTGATTTTGGTGCTGGCTTGACTTCTGCTTCCTTTGGTGGCTCTTGAGTGGCTTCATTGTTGAGACGAGAGGCTTCATTGTTGAGACGAGACATGGCAATGCCTAAATCCACAGTCTTCAGAATCACTTCGCCTATTTGTTGGGAAAATTTGGCTGTTTGCTCGGACATTTGACCGTTGCTGGGAGGAAGAGACATTCTAGAAGAAAATGAAAGACATAGGAAGAAACAAGTGAAATGTTATCGGAAAATCAAAACAAAATGGCAACGCATAAAATTGCGATCATTTGTTTGTTACCTAAGGCAAACAAATGAGACGGTGACTAATCAAAGTACACAGGTCATATTAATGTATCACTGAAGACATGCTCGCCTATAAGTGAACACTCACCCCAAGAGTTCCCAGGTAAGAGTGACTGGTCCGATACTGCGGATTTGTACGAACACTCTAGCCTTCGACAGAAAACTCAGGGTACAGGCATTCACTCTTCCAGTTTGCACGTGTTCACATTATAAGACCCAAACTTTGACGAGATTTGAAAACTTAGAGGGTTCAAAACCTTATAACAGAGGGTTCAAAACCTTACAATAGAGGGTTCAAAACCTTACAATAGAGGGTTCAAAACCTAGTAATCAATCATCCTAGAACAGATGATTAGTTTTCAAAGCGGTTTTGAAATTTATGTTCTTGTTGTGGTCGTCGCCTAAGGATAGGTGACGGTATTGTTTTATGACTAAACGCAAGTAAACTCACGTTAGGGTCCTAGGAAGGTTATAGCCTAGGTCAAAGCATTACTAATAACCTAATTCCCTATAACCATGAGCTCTGATACCAACTTTTCTGTCACACCGCGACCACGTAAAACAACAAAACGTGGCGGAAACGTTGGGGAGTGTTGTAACAGAATCATTGTTTCATAACACATGGAAATTGAAATATTGTTTTATTGAATAAAAGAGTTAAAATGTCTTGACAATCAAAGAAATATAACATAAATAACTAGTCTTGCATCTTTTATTGTCACTAACGCCCAAGTCCGCCTAAGTGTATCTTGATAAATCCTATGCATCATATCCTGAAACACATGTGAAAATAGGTACGTCAGCATAAAAATGCTTGTGAGATACATAGGTTTTTGTGAAAATAGAATTCATGACTTATGTTTAAGAAAATGTTTAGTCATGAACCTTGTAATTTGCTTTGTCTTGTAAATCATTTGAAAAGCAATAAGATCAGATGATATGTATAAATAAGAGAATAATGTATGGTTAAATGAATAACAAAGTAAAATGAGTTTGTATAAGATAAGTTGTTTTGTAAAACAATGTCTTGTGAAAAGTATGTTATTTGTATAAAATGTTATATGTCTTAAATTGAAATGATTCAAATAACGCTACGATATGTAATACCATACAAGCACTTATATATAGGAAGTACCAGCGGCGTATCCACCATACTTGTATCGTATTACACACGCCTCGTTACTTAAATCACTTACCCAAACCAAACCACCAAAGTAAAATGTTTATGTATAATCAATTGTCAAAATGTTTATGTCTAATGTAAACCATGAATTGTGTATATCAATGTCAAAATGTTTATGTATGGTAAGTGAAATATGTCAACTAAACCATATGTAAAATGCACAAAAACAAGGTATTGAAGTAAAACATGGTTGAAATCAAAGTTATGTTTTGTGTAATAAATGCATGCTATACTGATATAAACATCTATGCGGTATTGTGAAAATTCATACATCCAAGCCTTGTGACTGTAGAATAAACCCTAGCACAAAGTCTAAGGTCCACCTAGAAATGTAATCGGATTCGGTCATTCCTTCCAATCCAAACAAACCCGAGATTTCAGGAATGGGAGTTGTCAAGTCCTATGCTACCACTACCTACTACCGAGCGACATGATCGGTGTTAATGAATGTACATTGTCCCATTTAAACAAACCAAATGTCATACCAAAATGTAAGCATGTGATGAATAATAAATGTACTAAGTATGCACACAATGGGCATACATAGCATAAAATTTAATGTAAAATAATGTACTAAGTATGCACACAATGGGCATACATAGCATAGAATGTAATGTAAAACAATGTACTAAGTACGCACACAATGGGCATACATAGCATAAAATGTAATGTAAAACAATGTACTAAGTACGCACACAATGGGCATACATAGCATAAAATGTAATGTAAAACAATGTACTAAGTACGCACACAATGGGCATACATAGCATAAAACACAATGAAATCATGTACTATAAATGTACTAATGAACATAGCAAGTATATGATGTGAAAACAGGAAAGCATGAAAGTAACAAGTAGGCACATGTGTTTCACCCCAAAATGTTTGGAAAACAGTAAAAGAGGGGTCTATGTACTCACTTGAGATTGCTTAGTAGTCCTTGAGTAACAACCACACAATGCTAGAGATCACGGATATCAAACGGCACCTAATATAGGTAACTATGTTAAAATACCGGACCTAAATCGGAAGATCAGATAGAATGAGAGCTCGTAAACCAAATGAGTACGAGAATTCATGTAGTATGGTTTAACAAAGCCTACATACTAAATGAAACCTAACCTAAGTGCTTACGACCCATTACGACCCGTTTAGGTAGCTTATGCTACTTTAACGCGTCATTCGTGTGAAACGCGTTCAGAAAGCCTAACTAGTCCTATGATAAGTAAAATATGCCTTAACATGTCTAATATTGTTACCAAATCAGTTTAGATACCAAAAGTTATGTTACATATGCTTAAAATGAATTTTGGCATAAAAAGGGCATTTTGGTAATTTACCTAAGGCATATAAACTACCTATCATACAACTACTTAAATGAAGCGACCATAAGGTATAACCTCGGATGGTTATTCCCTATATACTATGGTCACCTAATGTGCTTGGTCGGATCCTAATGATCGACCAAACGGGTCGGGTTCGAAAGCATAAGCGATTGTTTAGATCGCTTACCTTACGACCCTATATAAGCACTTAAACTAAAAGTGACGAGCTAAGCATGTTAAAACATTTAATCTGGTCAGAAGGGGCCCTGCGGCCCGCGTAAGTGACAACTGAATCTTACGCGGCCCGCCTGGGCTGCACAGATCAGAAACAGGTTTCAAAAGTTGCAGTTTCAGTCCCTGTTATGTGTTTAAGCCATTTCCGACGTGTTTAAGGCTCTTTAAGCCAACTTTAAGGCCCTAAAATGATGCCTAAACATTGTGGACATGAAACATGCTAAAAAATATGCCGGATGTTGGTTCGTTTTGTCGTACGATCGCGATGTTCGCTTAATTACGACGGAATGCGCATAAGCGCGAAAAACGATCCAAATGGCGTGACGAATGGATTTTTCTCATGCCAAACACTAAAATAAAATATTTTAGTGCTTACATAAATTTTTGGATGTCCAGATGTATTCAGAACGTAAGTTATGCGCGAAAGTGCAAACTTGTGCACTTTTTGACGCTTTTAGTCCCTGAATGACCCAAAAGTTTATTTTAGCATACCGAACCCCTTAAAGCCTATTTCTAAGCTATGTAAAGGATATTTATGGTATGTTTAACTTATGGTCAGGTTCCGGAATGTCTGTTACAGTTCAAATTGGCATACTTTCGCATTTTGTCAACTTTAGTCCCTGTAAACGATTTAATTCGATTTTGCCATACCAAAGCCTTCAAAACTTATTTCTAAGCTATGTAAAGGTTATTTAAGGTATGTTAAGCCTATTTCACTATTTTGGAGTGTTCGTTGCATTAAAATGGTTATATTTACGCATCAGTGCGCGTATAACCTTCCAGAAAGCGATTTAGAGCTTGAAATCGAACAAGAATTGATATGTGCAAAGGATACACATATTTATACATGTACCAAGTATGAAATAAAATATTTCATTGATACAGTATTTATTTGATGGCCGTGGAGGCACAGGTGTCACACGAAGATAGGAAAGAGACAAAGACTAAAGACTCGACGCCGAAGACTTCGTCAACATCCAAGGGGGAGTCTGTTGGTGCCTCTACTGTCTGTTAACTTGGTCTTAATCGAGTCTTATGTCTAGATTAGATAATCGAGTGCACAACAGGGATCAAATTAGGGTTTGTTTGTGATTAAGTGTGTAATTTCGTTTGAATGGGACATGTGCATGTTCAAACGAAATTGACTCATGTAATTTCGTTTGAACAGGGATGTGTCACATTCAAACGAAATTAGGTCAAGTATAAATAGATGTGTTTGATCTCATTTCATACGGAATTACTAGTGTGTGTTTGAGAGCCGAGGTGCTGCCGAATTGTAATCAGAACTGTAAAAGCTCAGGAAATCATCAATAGATAAAGATTAGAAAGGAACAAGCTGTGTTGACGTCATTTACATTGATTCCGCCTTTGCAAATGATGATGAACAACTCAGATTGACTGTTTAGGGTCACACGTCGATCCAACAAGTTCCTACAAGTTTTTAACAAAAGTTCAAGTTCATGTTGTAGTGCAAATAACATAGTTCTTGCACTTGGTAAGTGTAAGTTGTTTAGGGTTTGATTGTTGATTGTTTTTGATAATTTTTAAAAAGAAAATGATATGCTTTGAAAGCATGGACACCTCCATTTTTAGGGGAAACTATGGCAAAATTTTCTAAAAATATAAACACCTAGAAAAATATTTTTCTAACAAGTATTTACAAGTGTATTTAACTATGGTTTTCAATATAAACTTTGCCATAGAATTTGTTACAAAAAATACAAGTATTGGAGGTTGGTTTTTATAAATAAAAATGGGTAAATATATATATTTAGAATATATATATATATATATATATTAAGACACTTGTGTGAATATTTGTATACTTGGTGAAATAGTTATATTATTTTAGGGTAAAGTAATATAACTTAACAAAATACCATGGAATTTACAATCCAAAATAATACCAAAAATCACAAGGAATCAATATATAAGTTACACACATAATATTGTGGAACCGAACAAAAATGTAACTTACAAATATTCCGGAAAATACCGTTACAAATATATTTTTGGTAAATATTATTTTGGATACAAGAAATGGAAATATGATTTTTGTAAATATTACAAAGTTGTATCATATTTTGACAAGAGGAAAATATATTATTTTTTGAAGTAAAAATATATTTTCTTAAATATTTAGAAGATATGTAATTTTTGGGAAAAATATATATTTTCTTGGAATACATTAATTTGGACAAAATAAGTTTAAATATATTTTCTAAAGTGAGACGTGGAAATATATTATTTTGGAAACTACAAATACAATTATACAAATATACATGTATAAGATACCCCCATCCTTGGGAAGGAAATACGAAAATAAAATACTTGAGAAGTATTATTACAAAATATTGTTTAAACAATTATTCCAAAAATTAAATATAATTTAAGGTTAAAGTAATTATTATTTTAACAAGTAATTATAACTTGGAATAATATTGGGAACATAAGAAACGTAACTCAAAAACGTAAATACAAAGCAAAGGCACGACCCGTTCGTCTAATAGACGTTAGTACACTGTAGGTAGTCGTGTTTGCTGAGGAGATTTGAGTACCAGTACTGAAGACGCAATACTGTGAGTTCATGTCCCCCTTTTCTTTTAACTGTTTTCAGTTTTATACTTCGGGGGTGAAATACATGTTACAATTCTTACAAATGTTTTATTCATGGTATGGTTAGCTAAGGAGGGTTACTGCTAGATCATGTGAAGGGTGGGTATAACACTTAAGGCCATTAATCCTCGTCGTGGGACCGAGGGATATGAGTGATAGATCTATTTGGGTGTAGTGAGCCCACACCCAGGGTGGCCCATAGGGTGACTATGTCTTCCAGCCGGAGGCCCGGTACAAATTTGCTAGGTTTGAGTTTTCCTGCGCCATTTCACACATATCAATGGCCTTGCAAACCATTCGTGATATGTTTTTCCTTATTGCTACATACCAGGGACATACATACATACAGACATACTTTAAAGGTTTAATTATACACATACACATGAACTCGCTCAACTTTTGTTGATGTTTTTAAACTACATGTATTTTCAGGGAATTAAGTGGATCTGGCAGGTGTGTGCATGCGTTTCAAGCTGCGTTATAAATAAAAGATGTCATCCGAGGTCGTTGGGTTTAGGAGATGTATCTTACTCCTGGACGAGATACATGTTTCTAAACCCGGTTTTATTTAAAGTTTTTTTGTTGAGTCTTCATGAACTCATTTGAACATGTTGTGGTTTGTAACTTAAGTTGGTGTCAACTTTTCAGACAAGTATGTTGTGGTATTTTCTAAACTTAATATATGGATGGACATCTTATGGTTTTATCATTTAGCACTGTTATGATTAAATGCTATGGTATTAAGAAGTCACACCAATAACCACGCTTCCGCAAAAGTCAGGGTGTGACAGCTTGGTATCAGAGCTTCAATCGTAGCGAACTAGGATTCTTTCTCGAGTCTAGACTATGATCATTAGGACTCTCACGAAAATGTTTTCACAAACATGTTTTCATTGCATACACAAAATGTCCAGATCCAAGAAACAAATATTTTTACAAATAAAAGACACAAAATACATTTCAAAGAATTCATTTATAATTCAGTCTGAGAGACTGGGGAGTTAGTCTGAGAGACTAGCTGGGTAGTGCAGTCTGAGAGACTGGGGAGTTAGTCTGAGAGACTAGCTGGGTAATTTAGTCTGAGAGACTGGGGAGTTAGTCTGAGAGACTAACTGGGTAGTTCAGTCTGAGAGACTGGGTAATCTGAGAGACTAGCTGGGTAATTCAGTCCGAGAGACTAGGGAGTTGGTTTGAGAGACTAACTGGGTAGTTCAGTCTGAGAGACTGGGTAGTCTGAGAGACTAGTTGGGACAGTCTGAGAGACTGGGAGGTCTAGCCTGAGAGGCTGGGTAGTTCATTTTGAGAAACTGGGAGGTTTAGTCTGAGAGACTAAGTAGTTCAGTCTGAGAGGCTGGGTGGGATAGTCTTGGGAAGGCTAGGATGCATACATGCTTACATTGTTACTGCTTACATGCTTATTTGATGATTGTTGATATATGTGCATACTTGTGATTGATTTGTTACAGACATCATGTCCTCCTCCGAGAGTGGAGTATCTGATACAGTAGACCCTATGGCCATAGTTTCTGATGATGAGATCATCCCAGAGGATGAGGTTTTTACATCTGACACTACGAGTAGTGACGATGATGATTTCCAGCCATTTGCTTTACCAGATTTTGGAGATGATATACCGCTAGCTGATGGTCTTCCTGGCGAGGATCTACTTCTTGTTCAGATCCCTGCTCCTTTTCCTCTTGCTGCATTTCCTCTTGAGGATCTGTCTCTTGATGCTATGTCTGACGACGACATCGATCTTTTTATTAAGGGTCCCCCTGAGGGTGCCCAGGATGATGGAGCTCCAGTCGATGATGACGTTGTTGTTCCACTTGTCGAGATTCCAGTCGTCGATGTCATTGCTATTCCGCTTGTTGAGATTCCTGTCGTTGAGATTTCTTCTGACCATTCTGGTCCTGATTCATTTGAGTCTGTATCCTATACTACTCTACACGCACTGGGATTACAACGATATCCCACCGATACTGATTCTGACATAGCTATGTCTGTCGCACCTGATATTCCACACGGTGTTGATCATGATGTTGAGTTTGATGATGAGTTGGACCCTGTCTTTCCACACGACTTCGACCCTGAGCATGAGATTGAGTTTGTCCCCGATGATCAGCCTTTTGAGGCACCTATCATTCCTGACGATCAGCACTTTGATATACCCGCTGATCTTGAGTTAGCTCCAGCTGACCCTGAGCCTTTGATTGCACCCAAGCCCATACCTGCTCACGATCCTCTACCTGAGCATGGCCCTGCACCTGCTGATGTACCAGTTATTGCACCAGTATTACCTGACCCTTTACCTGCAGCCGTTGATCATGCTCCTTTTGCTGACCATGTAGACCCTCGTTATGCATTCACCCACAATGGGTGGATAGAGGACGACGATGACCTGCCTCCTTTTGTTAGACCTGTTACTCCCCCACCTGCACCTACACATGCACCAGCTGATATCACCCCGTTTTACCCACATGTGTCTGACATACACCGCACAGATCTACCGGTCACGATCCTACAGGATATCCCTCCTCCCCGTCCAGGGGAAGGTCCATCGAGTCAGCAGCCCAGTCACATACCACCTGTGTCAGCAGCCTTTCCTTTCATGCCACCATTTGCACCTGCTACACATACTGCACCTTTTGCTTCTGCACCATCGGGCGAGCCACTGATTTGGTTTCCGCCCAACACGATGCCTGTTTCTGATCCATATCATCCCTTCCATTACACTGGATATACGAGAGATGATCTACTTTTGTCCTTACAGCTCCAGCAGGAGATGTTGTGTCGCAGAGTCATGGATCTTGAGAGGATTCCGCGTCCTCCACCCTGCACTTGTCAGTCACCATTCGCGACACCACCAGCTCCTCTCCTGACATACCCAGATTTTGATGTCCGTTTTCTTACTATGGAGTAGCAGGTTAGCTACCTGTTGCGTATCGTTCATGCCCTCGAGGAGGAGCTAGCGCGTCTGCGAAGTTTGCTTTTCGTTCCTCCACCTCCTCCTCCTCCACCATCAGCATAGCAGTTTTTGGTTTTATGCAGGTAGCATACTTTTGGTGAGAGTGCAACTATTGAGCCCAGATTGCACAGCTTTTTGAAGACCACATTTCTTTTGACTTTTGATTGTTGTAGTTTGATGGATAGTTTGGACAAGGGTGATGTGACCCTATAGTCCTTTTGGTTGTGATATGATACATTTGGTGAACTTGTAAAACTGTAATTGTGGTCATTGATATATGAAAGCTCAATCGCAACATTCTCATTACATACATTGTTGAATTACTTGTTTGTGTTATGACATGGGATGTTATGTGTTCACTTGCGTTGATAAATGTTATTACATACGCATACTACATACTTATATGCATAAGACCTGACCTATACAAACTTCTTATAGAAGATGCCTCCACGAAGGGAAACTCGATTGCCCACTACTGAGGCCGAGTTACAAGAACAGATTTCACGAGCGATAGCAGAGCACGAGGCCTCACACGCCGAAACTAGCGGGGGTACCTCGAGAAACAGCCCACCCCATGGTTGTACCTATAAGCAGTTCTTAGACTGTAAACCGCTGAATTTCGACGGCACCGGGGGTGCTGTGGCTTTTGTTCGATGGACGGAGAAGACCGATTTTGTGATAAGAATGAGCAAATGCGCACCAGAACACCAAGTCACCTACATCTCTAGATTGTTCTTAGACGGAGCGCTTTCGTGGTGGAATCTCCAAGTCCAAACTCTGGGAGAGGCAGCAGCATACGCTTTGACTTGGAATGAAATGAAGGAACTCATGTGAAAGAAATACTGCTCCAGGGCTGAAATCCAAAAGCTGGAAACTGAATTCTGGAATCTCAAGATGGATGGCCCAAAAATTGCTGAATATGTGCAGAGATTTCACGACCTATCTCGCGTGGTACCATACATGGTTGATCCAGAATTCAAACACATCAAGTGCTTTATTTGGGGGTTGGCACCTCAGATTATGAGTATGGTAACAACATCAAAGCCTGCAACAATTACTGAGGCTATCGATCTGAGCGTGTCACTGACTGAAGAAGCTATCAGGTTAAACAAGTTTTCGATCTCTAACCAGAAGAAGAAGGAGACTCACGTGGAGTCATCGGGTGAGAACAAGGGGAAGTTCTCAAACTTCAAGAAGGGCACCAGCAGTGCCAACAAGAAGAAGGATGTGAACTTACCAGCGGAGGCCAAGACTGGGGTTGAAAACAAAGGAAAAGGTTACATGGGCGCTCTGCCCAAATGTGATGTATGCCAGTACCATCATTCCGGCCAGTGCAGATTTAGGAAATCTGAGTCTTGTGGGAAGGTTGGCCATTCGAAGGAGACATGCTGGGATGGTACTGGTGCTGGTCGTGGTGGTCAGAGGGGTTATGGCAGTGGTAATCGAAACAACAATCGTGGTGGTAATGGATATGGAAACCGCCCTCAAGGAGGAAATGGCGGGAATGGTAATCGTGGAAATTTTGGGAATCAAGCTGGAAATGGAAACCGTGGAGCGAATAACACTCAAGGTGGTAACGGGAATGGTAATGGTCGGGGACCAGGTTGTTTTAATTGTGGAGACGTGGGGCATTTCAAGAGAGAGTGCCCAAAGCTCAATCAAGCTCATGGAAGGGTTTTCAACATCGGTGCGAGGGAAGCACGCCAAGATCCAAATGTGGTCACTGGTACGTTCCCTATCAACCAACGCTTTGCATCTGTACTATTTGATACCGGTGCCGATTATAGTTTTGTATCGCTAGAATTTAAGAATATACTAGGGTTGGTAGCTAGTAAGCTAGACATTCCGTATTTGATAGAACTAGCAAATGGAAAGCTAGTTGAAGCAAACGAAGTCATCAGAGGTTGCGTGATAGAACTGGGAGAGCATGAGTTTACGCTTGATCTGCTGCCAGTCGAGTTGGGAAGCTTCGATGTGGTAGTAGGGATGGATTGGTTGTCAAGCAACCGAGCAGAGATTGTATGCCACGAGAAGGCCATTCGCATTCCGATGGCAAATGGAGAAACAATTGTGGTACATGGAGAGAAGCATGATACGCCCCTAAGGATCATTAGTTGTTTGAAGGCTCGAAAATGTTTGCAGAAAGGATGTGTTGCCTTCTTGGCACACATTATGGATAAAGAAGCCGCTGAACCGAAGATAGAAGACATCCCAGTCGTGAAGGAATATCCTGAAGTCTTTCCCGAAGACTTGCCAGGATTGCCACCGCAAAGGCAAGTCGAGTTTCACATTGAACTAGTGCCAGGTGTTGCGCCTGTAGCTAAGGCACCATATCGACTTACACCTGTAACAACCCGCACTTTTGTGCGTTGTTACTACTCATAATATTCGTTACGCCTAGCACCAGAGATTCGGATCATAATGTAACCATATCGTATATATCGCTATTCGAAGGATAATCGCATATTTTCGAAATACAATATCACTATATTACACTATTATCACACTAACACTCACGGATGCATTGAGTGAGGACCTATTCTACCCTCCTCAGTGGCCGTGATGTGTCAAACGTAAACAATTAACGCTAACAAGGACTCTCGGGTGAGTGCTGTAGCTCCAGTCGTCATGACGATGATGACAATACGAGTAAACGGTACCCCGTCAGTCTTTGTGGCACTACACGAAATAACGTTCATGGTGACATCAAGAAAGGACCTATACTACCCTCATTGATGGCCGTGAAACGTCGCTAATAATCGCATACTCGAATCGGAACCCGATTGTTAATTATAGAAACTTTGGATTATGGATACGTAAATACGACCCCTAGTGATATATATATAATAATAATAATAACAAGATAATGATAATATAAATTAATTATGAAAAGTACGCACTTCGAAAGCTATCAAAACGATCAAAACGGAGAAGTCCAACGCTGTCAGGTTAGCTGTCCGGACGGATGGGCCATCCGGACGGATGGGCATACGCACGGATGGGCCATCCGCACGCATGGGCCATCCGCACGGATGGGCCATCCGCACGCATGGGCCATCCGCACGGATGGGCTATCCGGGCCAGAACTCTTTTCTCCTCCTCTGTTGCCTATAAATACCATGTCACATCACTTGAACAGTGATGTGACAGCTCCTATTCAACCAAACACGCTCCAAGACCCTTTTCTCTCGAATTCCTCGCGATTCCGGTAAGGTTTCAACCTAAAACTTGTCCTTCTACAATCTACACTCGATTCTACATCATTTTATCTTTCAAAACTCAAATTCTAACCGTGAAATCTGCGGATTTGAGACGTTTTGAGGTGATGTCACCAAGAGTTCTTATGAACTTCAAGTTGGGGTCTCATTTCACTACAAACGACTCCTATCCGGGTGATTTCCACATGTTTTAATGACAAATCTCACCTAAATCTATGCGATTTCGAGTTAACCATGAAGAACCATCACGAACGGCCAGATCTGATGGAACGGGGTGATTCCCGGCCGTTAGAACGAGTCGGAATTGACGGAACTTCAAGTGTTAGTGCAAAATTACACTACCCTAGTAAAAACGAACGCATTCCTTCCGTTAAACACTCGGAAACAGTGTTCAGAGTGCGAAACAGACATGTCAGTCCGCACGGATGACATGTCAGTCCGCACAGATGACATGTCAGTCCGCACGGATGACACATGTCCGCACGGATGACACATGTCCGCACGGATCATGTCATCCGCACGCACAACTGTCATCCGCACGGATCATGTCATCCGCACGCACAACTGTCATCCGCACGGATCATGTCATACGCACGCAGTACATCACCCGCACGGATCCCCTGTTATCCGGACGGATAACATGCCATCCGGACGGATGACATGTCAATCCGCACGGATGAGAACAATTCAACCTAATGAGTAACTTTTCAAGGCAATCTTGCTTAACCGTATATCGTTTACTCTATTCTTCAAGGATCAATACAGACATACCCGCAACCGACTCAAACAAGTTGTATTTCCGCTAAATACGCACTGTGAGTATACTCGAACCCTTTTTAATCGAATTTTGGGTGTAACACACGTTTCTAACAAATCGAACTCATCAAACGAAATATTCAGTCAATCGAATTATCACTTGCGAATAACTATTATGCATAGATATACGTGATGCTAGTTACATATGTGCTAGGGCTTATACTCGCGACGTCCCACCACGACTAGTATAGTACTATTGCGCCCGACGGGGTCTAGTTATGCCATCGTACATTCGAGCATCGAGGACTTAGTTGGTAGTATCAGTTTTGTGAGTATATATGTCGTGTATTACGTTTATGCATGAGGAAATTCGCAGCTCTTTTAATCTATTATGCTATACTTATCAAACCTGTATACTCGCCAATACTTTTGTATTGACAAATATTTTAACGTATGTTGCAGGTTAGATCGCAGACTATTTCAAATCAAGCTAGGAAGTCTAGAAACTCAACTAAAATCTAGGTTGTCGGATTTGTATTGTTCGAGAGGGCAAGAAATCTGTGATAACTTATGTGATTGTATTACTTGTTAGTATGGGATAACGAACGTATTAAATATTATCGCAATATAGTTGTTATGGATTCTCTTGAGTAATCTGATTCGCCTAGTGCCGCGCCCCGATGATTCCGCCATCGGTTGGGGTGTGACAGATTGGTATCAGAGCCATAACTATAGGGAATTAGGTCAGACTCGACCTAGTTCGGGTCGACGTCTTAGAAATTGACCTAGTCTATAGTCTAAGTACCAACAGGCCGACTCGTACGAACCCAGTGGGGTTTGTATCGGGCCTACTTGATACTCTCGATCGAAAAAGCTACAACTTTGTGTGAACACCGCGTACTACAGTTTCACACGAAGAAGCCTTTCCTAAGGCTGGAATACTACTTAGCCTTTCCTAAGGCCGACACAATACACGTGTTTTCGAAATTACTCGCATAACGAAACCGAGCGATCCAGTCGAGATCAGGCGTGAAAACCAAGAACTCTCGATAGGATTGCTCACTCAGCGCATTTTTCTAGCACGAGAACCTTTCATCGAGTTAGGAGTGACATCCACATCTCGACGAAAGTCTCCACTTCGAAATCTAGTGGAACTCACGAATTTATTCGAAGAGCATAACCACAATTAGGAACGAAACTATTAAGTCAGGGGTGAAACCCGTACCTTAATGAGCCGTTCCACTCCCTATAAACTGGTTTTCAAAAGCTCTCACCAAGGACTCGACTATCTCGATAACTCGGGCCACGCGATGACTAGGAAGACGAATGCCAGGAGCTGCATCCCAGTGGAAGCATGGTGTCTTCTAAGTCAACGCGCGTGCACGAGCTGGTTGGATATAGTTGGGTTACCTTGGGTAGTCGACGCCTAAACACCCAAGGCACTCTATCGTACGAACAACTAATTTTACAACTGGCTGGAACTTATTTACGTTTTGAAACTTTACGCGCTATCGATTTCTCGATTTAACGATTTTCACTCCCTACTTTATAAACGCACGATTCGCAAAGCCATCGCAATCTAAAACGAAACCCGAATGTTCGCAACAAAACTAATGCATAATCTATCGCCTTCGCTATCATTTTCTCACCTCAACACGTGCTCGCTTATTCTAAACCGACCTGTATGTGTATGAATACTAATTTCAGCTATATAGATACCTATATATACAAATAAACAACAAGTCATGGTGTGAGAACTTAGGAAGTTCGTGTCTCCTATGTGGCTCCTACACGAATCGTATTACTATTATGCTATCGCATCAAGTTTTGAACGTGCTCAATCGCATCGCAAAACTCAAAAATCTTTATGATCGAATCTCACTCCAAGTCTCTTCCTGTCTAGATGCCTTCCAACAACTCTACCTCGAGACGAGTAGCTAGGAGAAGAGCCAAACGAAGTGTCAATAAGAGGATCGCATCACTTGTGACTAAGGAAGTGAGTAAGCTTATTCCTCGAATTGCCGCTCAAGTGCACTCTCTCAGCAACTCTCGAGCCTCGGAAGACTTCAAGACGGAAGCTCCGCAATCTACTTTTCTCTACAAGCACTTCAAAGCCTGTGACCCGATGGAGTTCACGGGTGAAGGAGGTGCGACTCAACTACTCCAGTGGTTCGATTCTATCGAAGTTACCCTTCGTCAAAGCGGGTGCCCCGATAGTTTCCGTACTACTTGCGCTACCGGAGTATTTCAATCGCGAGCACTCGACTGGTGGACCGCCGAACGTAACAAACGTGGGATCTTCGAAGCTTACGCCCTCTCTTGGGATGAGCTGAAGGAACTCATGAAGAAAGAATACTGTCCTCCTCATGAAATCCAGAAGCTAGAGAACGAATTTTGGGAAATCAAACAAAACAAAGGTGACAATGTTGGCTACACCGCAAGGTTCAAACAGCTTAGCATAATCTGCCCAAGTCAAGTCAACACTTCAGAGAAAGCCATCACGAAGTACCTTCGTGGCTTGCCTGAGTGTGTGGGCGATTTTGTCAAAGCTGCAAGACTGGCTACCATCGAAGAAACATACCGCTTAGCCGCAGAAATTAACAACAAACGACTCATGGAAGGATTATTCTCAAGGAATCCTGTCAAGCAAGCTCATCAAGCAATCGCCAACAATCCTTCAGGCGAACATGTTGACGAATCTCCTGATGAATCTACTGACGAATCTTCTGACAAATCTGCTAACGATTCTTCTAATGAATCAGCTAACGATTCTCCTGACGAATCTGCTAACGATTCTTCGGATGGATCTGCTGCCGATTCTTCTGACAAATCTGCCGACGGATCTTCCGACAAATCAGCCAAAGACTCCGCAAGCGAGTCTTCAGACGAATCCTCCAACGACGACCTCTCTTCGCAAGACACCGACGAACCCAGCCGCAAGCGTAAGGCTTCAAGCCCGAGCTCATCAACAACCGAACTGCTACAACCGGAACCTCTTCGAACAGTTCCGATGTTTCCAAAACGAGCCTACACTGGAGCTCATCCTCAGTGTTACTCGTGTACCTATCATCATCCAGTTGGGGCTGACTGTCGCTATTGCAACAACTGCAACCGTTACGGTCACTTCACCCGCAACTGCCGCATCGAACCGTGAACTTGAGTACGACAACAACAGCTCCAGCAAAAGTCTCAGCATCAGACATCTAGCAAGCGTAGGATAAAGTTGTAATGATACGATTCTCGACGTTAATTTCTAAGTTTCGAACCTACTCTCTTATTCGAAGTTACCACTATGTGTAATAACAACTCTCGTTTTCGTTTCCTCCATCCCACTTTAGTCGCCGCACTTAGACTAAATTCACACACATACTATATACTATATACTATATCACGAAATAATGTGTTTTACCCTCACTACACTCTTAGAACGAGGTACGATAAACGTGCAAGGAACGAATAATCACGGGTGCACACAGGATTATTTGGGTCAGTGCACGGTGATCATAGTGAATTCTAAAGGTGCCATAGCGTTTTGACAAAAGGTGACACCAAAACACGGGATGAAAGTAGTAGGGGTCGAGCAAGGTGTGCTTTATCATACTACCAAAGTTCCCGTGAAGAAAGTGCCACGTGGAGTTGAACGTTATTAGACCTATTATACTATTGTGATTATTTTCAACACACTACACTCAATCACAAGGCGTAACAAACCGTATCATCGCAAGACTTGTCGTAAGTCTGCAAACGCAATGCAAACGCCTCAACGATGGACTCTGGAGAGTCTACCTCGCAGGACAATTGCATCAACGCAAGACTAGTCGTAAGTCTATTGCGATCAATCTCATCAAGCACATTAACGATCACGATATTATCGGGTGAGGACCTATTCTACCCTCCTCGATAACCGTGATGCGTCGAAACGTAACGTTAAGCTTATTCGAAACAAAACTCGACTAATCGCCATCGTTTATCATGTGTATCTCGTAATCTCTATCGCTTATTATACGAATCTATATCGTTTGCTGTGTATCAATCTATCGTTACACCGTTAGCTGTGATATTCATGTTAGATTAGCACACATGACCCCGCTTCACGAAATGAAGCTCATACGATTAAGGTAAGGTGTTTTAGTCATATCAGCGACCTTTCGTGGAGAAAGGCCATGTGGG
Organism: Helianthus tuberosus; assembly: GCA_030545235.1. Classification (NCBI taxonomy): domain Eukaryota; kingdom Viridiplantae; phylum Streptophyta; class Magnoliopsida; order Asterales; family Asteraceae; genus Helianthus; species Helianthus tuberosus. Next base: position 156,353,373 of record CM060393.1, read on the forward strand.
GTCTAATGTTAGTTAAACTCTATGGTGTTAATCAATCAAAATCGAACCGCATACCTTCATCGCTTGCACGCAACAACTGTCGCTTAACGTAATTCGAAATCTCATCGCCATCATTGCTAGTGTTGTGTTGTAATATTCGTACAATCACCTAATTGCTTATCGCATACCGTGTATAGTCTACCGCTTATTCGCGTACCGCTTATCGCTCGCTTGGTGTTCATTGCAGTCTGTATGGTATTAAGTACACATGACACCGCTTCAGGAGGCAAAGCTAACCTGGTTAAGCATGGTGTTTCGCCATGTTAGCAAACCCCCGTGGAAACGTGCCATGTGGGTTTAATGTGAAATCTAATCGAAAACGCGCTATTCGCTTCTCGCTTATCAACTCGCTGGATTAATCTATTCGATCCTATCTTATGCACGGTCCGACTTTCTATCGATTGGGCCGAGTAAACGCAATTCTATCCGAGTCATATCGGCACACCTGACACTGCCTCACGAAACGGAAGTAATATGGGCAAAGCATGGTGGATACGCCGCTGGTACTTCCTATATATAAGTGTTTTAAACATATTAACGAACTTCCGTGGGAAGGTGCCAAGTGGGGCTTGATGCTAAATCATCCTTTTCAAAAGGTTAAAAACTGATTTTTTATAAAAATTTTATTAAAACCATGGAACAAGTGAAATTCCTCACAACGTGGAGGTAACATCGAATCAGCTTAACTCCATGTTCAAAGGGAGCTTCATGAGTTCAATTTTTCCTTAAAACCTTTTTCAAGATCAAAAACAAGACTTTCTTGAGATGTTGGTTCAACATCGAGTTCAGCTGGAACCCATGCCATAGGAGAGTTTTCGTAACCCTTGTTTTCATCTTCGAATTCCTTAAAATGATTAGAAACTTAAACTTCCTTGCAACATCGGTTAACACCGACTCTGTTGATCGCACGTTAAAAAGGAAAATTTTCAAATATTTTCATTCTAAATCCCTTTTTAATATCTAAAACGAATGCTTCTTGTAACGTTGGTTAACGATCGACTCAGTTAACTCTACGTCATGAAAAACCTTTCAAATTTCAATCGCATCGAACTAACGAATTCTACACAAGACAAGGTATCTTGGAATGCCAACTCGTGGGATTAATACTTTCGTCTTTACGTCGCCTTCTCGCTATCGCAGTCGATCTCTCTTATTCGAAACGTCCTCGCTGTCAACCTACGACCAAATCGCTCGCTGTATCGCTACTCATACGAGATCAACTCTTAGAAGTCTACCTATTGGATTAATTTCGGGATGAAATTTCCTAAAGTAGGGGAGACTGTAACAACCCGCACTTTTTTGCGTTGTTACTACTCATAATATTCGTTACGCCTAGCACCAGAGATTCGGATCATGATGTAACCATATCGTATATATCGCTATTCGAAGGATAATCGCATATTTTCGAAATACAATATCACTATATTACGCTATTATCACACTAACACTAACGGAGGCATTGAGTGAGGACCTATTCTACCCTCCTCAGTGGCCGTGATGTGTCGAACGTAAACAATTAACTCTAACAAGGACTCTCGGGTGAGTGCTGTAGCTCCAGTCGTCATGACGATGATGACAATACGAGTAAACGGTACCCCGTCAGTCTTTGTGGCAATACACGAAATAACGTTCACGGTGACATCAAGAAAGGACCTATACTACCCTCATTGATGGCCGTGAAACGTCGCTAATAATCGCATACTCGAATCGGAACCCGATTGTTAATTATCGAAACTTTGGATTATGGATACGTAAATACGACCCCTAGTGATATATATATATATATATAATAATAATAACAAGATAATGATAATATAAATTAATTATGAAAAGTACGCGCTTCGAAAGCTATCAAAACGATCAAAACGGAGAAGTCCAACGCTGTCAGGTTAGCTGTCCGGACGGATGGGCCATCCAGACGGATGGGCTTACGCACGGATGGGCCATCCGCACGCATGGGCCATCCGCACGCATGGGCCATCCGCACGGATGGGCTATCCGGGCCAGAACTCTTTTCTCCTCCTCTGTTGCCTATAAATACCATGTCACATCACTTGAACAGTGATGTGACAGCTCCTATTCAACCAAACACGCTCCAAGACCCTTTTCTCTCGAATTCCTCGCGATTCCGGTAAGGTTTCAACCTAAAACTTGTACTTCTACAATCTACACTCGATTCTACATCATTCTATCTTTCAAAACTCAAATTCTAACCGTGAAATCTGCGGATTTGAGGCGTTTAGAGGTGATGTCACCAAGAGTTCTTATGAACTTCAAGTTGGGGTCTCATTTCACTACAAACGACTCCTATCCGGGTGATTTCCACATGTTTTAATGACAAATCTCACCTAAATCTATGCGATTTCGAGTTAACCATGAAGAACCATCACGAACGGCCAGATCTGATGGAACAGGGTGATTCCCGGCCGTTAGAACGAGTCAGAATTGACGGAACTTCAAGTGTTAGTGCGAAATTACACTACCCTAGTAAAAACGAACGCATTCCTTCCGTTAAACACTCGGAAACAGTGTTCAGAGTGCGAAACAGACATGTCAGTCCGCACGGATGACACATGTCCGCACGGATGACACATGTCCGCACGGATCATGTCATCCGCACGCACAACTGTCATCCGCACGGATCATGTCATCCGCACGCACAACTGTCATCCGCACGGATCATGTCATACGCACGCAGTACATCACCCGCACGGATCCCCTGTTATCCGGACGGATAACATGCCATCCGGACGGATGACATGTCAATCCGCACGGATGAGAACAATTCAACCTAATGAGTAACTTTTCAAGGCAATCTTGCTTAACCGTATATCGTTTACTCTATTCTTCAAGGATCAATACAGACATACCCGCAACCGACTCAAACAAGTTGTATTTCCGCTAAATACGCACTGTGAGTATACTTGAACCCTTTTTAATCGAATTTTGGGTGTAACACACGTTTCTAACAAATCGAACTCATCAAACGAAATATTCAGTCAATCGAATTATCACTTGCGAATAACTGTTATGCATAGATATACGTGATGCTAGTTACATATGTGCTAGGGCTTATACTCGCGACGTCCCACCACGACTAGTATAGTACTATTGCGCCCGACGGGGTCTAGTTATGCCATCGTACATTCGAGCATCGAGGACTTAGTTGGTAGTATCAGTTTTGTGAGTATATATGTCGTGTATTACGTTTATGCATGAGGAAATTCGCAGCTCTTTTAATCTATTATGCTATACTTATCAAACCTGTATACTCGCCAATACTTTTGTATTGACAAATATTTTAACGTATGTTGCAGGTTAGATCGCAGACTATTTCAAATCAAGCTAGGAAGTCTAGAAACTCAACTAAAATCTAGGTTGTCGGATTTGTATTGTTCGAGAGGGCAAGAAATCTGTGATAACTTATGTGATTGTATTACTTGTTAGTATGGGATAACGAACGTATTAAATATTATCGCAATATAGTTGTTATGGATTCTCTTGAGCAATCTGATTCGCCTAGTGCCGCGCCCCGATGATTCCGCCATCGGTTGGGGTGTGACAACACCCTCCGAGATGCAAGAGCTGTCAACACAACTTCAGGAGCTATTGGATAAGGGATTTATCAGACCAAGCTTCTCGCCTTGGGGAGCTCCAGTTTTGTTCGTTAAGAAGAAGGACGGTAGTTTCCGCATGTGTATCGACTACCGAGAGCTAAACAAGTTGACTATCAAGAATCGGTATCCTTTGCCAAGGATTTATGACCTATTCGATCAACTACAAGGTTCGAGTTTTTACTCCAAGATCGATCTTCAATCAGGTTATCACCAGTTGAGAATTCAAGAGGAGAGTACTCCAAAAACGGCCTTCAGAACTCGATATGGACATTACGAGTTCCTGGTTATGCCATTTTGGTTGACGAACGCGCCAACAGTATTCATTGATTTGATGAATAGAGTTTGTAAGTCGTACCTCGATAAGTTTGTGATCGTGTTCATTGACGATTTTTTAATTTATTCAAAGACGAAAGAAGAACATGAGCAACATCTCAAAGCCATCTTAGAGCTGCTCAAGAAAGAGAAATTGTACGCAAAGTTCTCAAAGTGCGAGTTCTGGTTGCGCGAGGTTCAGTTCCTTGGTCACGTGGTAAATGGAAATGGAATCCATGTGGATCCTACAAAGATTGAAGCAATCAAGAACTGGGAGACTCTGAAGACGCCAACCGAGATTCGACAATTCCTAGGATTGGCAGGATATTATCGCAGATTTATTGAGTATTTCTTGAAAATCGCTCAACCTTTGACCTCCCTCACACAGAAGGACAAAAAGTACAAATGGGGAGAAAAGCAAGAAGAAGCTTTTTGGTTATTGAAGAACAAGCTTTGCGATGCACCGATCTTATCCCTACCCGAAGGCACTGACGACTTCATGGTATATTGCGACGCCTCGCGTCAAGGTTTAGGCTGCTTGCTGATGCAACGACAGAAGGTTATAGCCTACGCTTCACGCCAGTTGAAGATCCATGAGAAGAATTACACTACGCATGATTTGGAACTAGGCGCGGTGGTGTTTGCATTAAAGATCTGGCGACATTACTTGTATGGCACGCGATGCACAATCTTTACTGATCACAAGAGCTTACAGCATATATTTGATCAGAAGGAGCTGAACATGAGACAGAGACGCTGGGTAGAGCTGTTAAATGATTATGATTGTGAAATTAAGTATCACCCAGGGAAGGCAAATGTGGTCGCAGACGCCCTGAGTCGGAAAGAAAGAATCAAGCCTATAAGGGTTCGAGCTTTGGAAATGATTGTACAAACGGACCTCTCATTGCGCATTCGTGCTGCACAGAGAGAAGCTCTTAAGGAAGAGAATCTTGAGAATGAATACCTCCGTGGGATGGAAAAGCAGTTAGTACCCAATGATGAAGGAATGTTGTGCTTCAGGAAATGAATTTGGGTTCCTCTCTTTGGTGGTCTGAGAGAAGTAATTTTCAACGAAGCTCACAAGTCACGGTACTCGATCCATCCATGATCGAATAAAATGTACCAAGACTTAAAGGATTTTTATTGGTGGCCGAGATTGAAAGGCGATGTTGCAACGTATGTTGGCAATTGTTTGACTTGCGCCAAAGTAAAGGCCGAATACCAGAAGCCTTCAGGTCTTCTACAACAACCTGAAATACCCATGTGGAAATGGGAGCAGATTTCGATGGACTTTATAACGAAGTTACCAAGGACACCCAGAGGTCACGATACGATTTGGGTAATCATGGACCGTCTGACCAAATCTGCACACTTTTTGCCGATCAGAGAAAAAGATAATACTAGTAAGCTTGCTGAGCTATACCTGAGAGAGATAGTTGCACGGCATGGGGTGCCTCTCTAAATTATTTCTGATAGAGACAGAAGGTTTGTGTCAAGGATTTGGCAATCCTTCCAAGAGGCCTTTGGTTCTCAGTTGAATCTGAGTACTGCATTCCATCCGCAGACAGATGGCCAGAGCGAACGAACGATTCAAACGTTGGAAGATATGTTGCGAGCTTGCGTGATGGATTTGGGTGGCAGTTGGGATACCCATCTACCATTGGTAGAATTCTCGTACAATAACAGTTACCATGCAAGTATCCAAGCTGCACCATTCGAAGCTCTCTATGGACGCAAGTGTCGATCACCGTTATGCTGGGCAGACGTGGGTGATAGAGAGCTTGTTGGTCCTGAATTGGTTCAAGAAACGACTGATAAGATTACACAGATCCGAGAGCTCATAAAGGCGGCTCGTGATCGACAAAAGAGTTACGCGGACCAAAGAAGGGAACCGTTGGAGTTTCAAGTGGGAGATATGGTTTTGTTAAATGTTTCACCCTGGAAGGGTGTAGCACGCTTTGGGAAGAGTGGGAAGTTGAACCCGCGATACATTGGACCATTCAAAATCCTGGAAAGGATTGGTCTTGTAGCTTACAAGTTGGATCTACCCGCAGAACTGAATGGCGTTCATGATACATTTCATGTATCTAATTTGAAAAAGAGTCCAACTCAAGAAACAATTGTCATACCTGCCGATGAAGTCCACATTGACGACACACTCCACTTTACTGAAGAACCTGTTGAGGTTACTGATTGGAAGGTTAACAAGACGCGACGGAGTAGTGTTAAACTCGTCAAGGTTTGTTGGAATGTGCGTCACGGCCCAGAGTTCACTTGGGAGCGTGAGGATCGTATGAAAGCGAAATACCCACATTTGTTCCCCAAGACCTCTGCAGCTAGTAGCAGAACTTAAATTTCAGGTCGAAATTTTCTTAACAGGGGGAGAATGTGACAACCCTCATAAATCCAGTTATCCGTACAATTACTTAATATTAATTAATGCTTAATGACTGTGCTGGATTACTTAATTACTTTCTGATTACTGCATCATACTTACATGTGCATCACATATTACATAATGTCACATCATTATCACATACAAACCTTATTGACATACATGATGCACAAAGCACAGTTAGCACAGTTAACGGATGGAACAGGAATATGCTGACGGGGTTCAGTACATAGACAGAAAGTGTTTTGAGACCCAGTATGAGCCAGAAACCAAGTTTTACACTAGTATGGTGTGTAGGGAAGTAAGGACCATAAAACTGCGTCACTAGGTGATAGTTTAAGTGCCGGAAAATGCCTAAAACCCACATAAAGTGCAGAATTCTGCATATTTCAGTAAAATTCAGCTTTTTAACAAGCTAGTTATGTGCAAAAATATGGCAAAATGGCCCTGAATGCTTTCCTAAGTGTCGGGAATTAAAAGTGTCACAAAAAGTAACATAAAGATCATTAAACGGAATAGCTTGACACTTTAACGAACCGGTATCTAACCGAACAATCGGACACTACCCGAAACACCAAAATTATACTAGAAACATTGTTTAATTATTTATGAGCTAGTCGTGATCCCCTAACACCTTAACACCCACTAAAATATCTAGTAACTAACTTAACTAACTATATACTTGGTTTTGAACTAGTAAGTAATCAAACTAGTTAAAGCCTACACTATACCCCCCACCTACAATCGGCCATACCACCACCACCATACCTCAAGATTTTATTTCCTTTTTATAGTAGATCTTGTCTTGATTTACACACAAGATATTAAGGAAGGGATGGTTATAAGTATGGCATGAGAGTTCAAGAGTTCAACACATTTCACACACTAACACACACCCACCTTTCTCCCTCTCTTGCTCTCCCTCTCGGCCGATAACACCACACACCACTTCCACCTCTAGTTCATCCATTTCCAAGTAATCACAAGGTGTTAGAAGGAGCATAAAGAAGTTAGAAGCTTGTGGATCATCAAGGACCTTTCTTACTTGCTTTTATCCACCATCTTTGTCACCTTCATTCTCTTGTGTTCATCCCTAGCCATAGTGCTAGTAGTAAGACTCTCATAACCTTTGTTACCTCTAATTTTAGTTGGTTAAAAGATGTATTATGTTGTAAATCACAAGAACACTAAAGAACATAATCTTGAATCTTGAACATAAGCTTAACATGTGATGAAATATGGATGAAACTATGTTGTTTAGTGTATGAATGACACTTGATTGCTATTTTCTTGAGATTATGATGTTGATCATCATAAGGATGCTTGCTAGATTGTGATTAAACACATGATCTAGCAAGTGAGAGGATGATTATGTGATGAAAAGAGATGATCATCCTCATGTGTAAGTATGAACTTGAAAATAAAATGATTTCTTGAAAAAAAATGATAATCAAGTGAGTTGGTAAACTTAGAGATCTAAGATTTATGAATGGTTTTTCTAAAAGAACCAAGTTCAAAATATGATTTTTAGAAGGTCATGGTTCTTACTAAAACCTACACTATTTTTGCTGGTAAAACAAGTGTAGAAACACTAGAGAAACAAGAAGATCCATAAAGAAACGTTTTTGTAAAATATGTTTACAAGTTGTAAACACCTAAAACTTTCAAGAATGAAGTTTATCAAGAATTAAATACATTTTGGAGGGTAACTAAACCTACTAAGCACACTACCAAGTTCCTATAAGTTTTTAACAAAAGTTCATGTTCATGTTGTAGTGCAAATAACATAGTTCTTGCACTTGGTAAGTGTAAGTTGTTTAGGGTTTGATTGTTGATTGTTTGTGATAATTTTTGAAAAGAAAATGATATGCTTTGAAAGCATGGACACCTCCATTTTTAGGGGAAACTATGGCAAAATTTTCTAAAAATATAAACACCTAGAAAAACGTTTGCCATAGAATTTATAAATAAAAATGGTTTTCAATATAAACTTTGCCATAGAATTTGTTACAAAAATATAAGTATTGGAGGTTGGTTTTTATAAATAAAAATGGGTAAATATATATATTTAGAATATATATATATTAAGACACTTGTGTGAATATTTGTATACTTGGTGAAATAGTTATATTATTTTAGGGTAAAGTAATATAACTTAACAAAATACCATGGAATTTACAATCCAAAATAACACAAAAAATCACAAGGAATAAATATATAAGTTACACACATAATATTGTGGAACCGAACAAAAATGTAACTTACAAATATTCCGGAAAATACCGTTACAAATATATTTTTGGTAAATATTATTTTGGATACAAGAAATGGAAATATGATTTTTGTAAATATTACAAAGTTGTATCATATTTTGACAAGAGGAAAATATATTATTTTTGGAAGTAAAAATATATTTTCTTAAATATTTAGAAGATATGTAATTTTTGGGAAAAATATATATTTTCTTGGAATACATTAATTTGGACAAAATAAGTTTATATATATTTTCTAAAGTGAGACGTGGAAATATATTATTTTGGAAACTACAAATACAATAATACAAATATACATGTATAAGATACCCCCATCATTGGGAAGGAAATACGAAAATAAAATACTTTAAGTATTATTACAAAATATTGTTTAAACAATTATTCCAAAAATTAAATATAATTTAAGGTTAAAGTAATTATTATTTTAACAAGTAATTATAACTTGGAATAATATTGGAAACATAAGAAACGTAACTCAAAAACGTAAATACAAAGCAAAGGCACGACCCGTCCGTCTAATAGATGTTAGTACACTGTAGGTAGTCGTGTTTGCTGAGGAGATTTGAGTACCAGTACTGAAGACGCAATATTGTGAGTTCATGTCCCCCTTTTCTTTTAACTGTTTTCAGTTTTATACTTCGGGGGTGAAATACATGTTGCAATTCTTACAAACGTTTTATACATGGTATGGTTAGCTAAGGAGGGTTACTGCTAGATCATGTGAAGGGTGGGTATAACACTTAAGGCCATTAATCCTCGTCGTGGGACCGAGGGACATGAGTGATAGATCTATTTGGGTGTAGCGAGCCCACACCCATGGGGACCAGGGTGGCCCATAGGGTGACTATGTCATCCAGCCGGAGGCCCGGTACAAATTTGCTAGGTTTGAGTTTTCCTGCACCATTTCACACATATCAATGGCCTTGCAAACCATTGGTGATCTGTTTTTCCTTATTGCTACATACCAGGGACATACATACATACATACATACATACTTTAAAGGTTTAATTATACACATACACATGAACTCGCTCAACTTTTGTTGATGTTTTTAAACTACATGTATTTCAGGGAACTAAGTGGATCTGGCTGGTGTGTGCATGCGTTTCAAGCTGCGTTATAAATAAAAGATGTCATCCGAGGTCGTTGGGTTTAGGAGATGTATCTTACTCCTGGACGAGATACATGTTTCTAAACCCGGTTTTATTTAAAGTTTTTTTGTTGAGTCTTCATGAACTCATTTGAACATGTTGTGGTTTGTAACTTAAGTTGGTGTCAACTTTTCAGACTAGTATGTTGTGGTATTTTCTAAACTTAATATATGGATTGACATCTTATGGTTTTATCATTTGGTACTGTTATGATTGAATGCTATGGTATTAAGAAGTCACACCAATAACCACGCTTCCGCAAAAGTCAGGGTGTGACAATATATATGTGGAAATACATAATAAACCAAGTTAAAATATATTATCTTAACAATATTCCAAATAATTGGAATAAATATAGTTTAAGTTAAAATATTATTATTTTAACTAATAATTATGTTCTTTGGAATCATATAATGTATGTGACAATTGCCACTTTTCGATAACTTTCTTACACTTAAAGTACTCATTTTAGCTACATTTTTATGCATTTTGAACACTCGAACTGCGTATTTCGTGACATATACATAGAATACTCATGGAATACTTACTTAGGATGCATATGATTCATTTTTATTAAGTACATTTGAAATAGTTCAAACAATGTGTCGAAACTACTAGAAAAGCACCTAGAAAACTAGTATTCTGACGAAAAAGCAGGATCCGCAGAAATCATCTAAACGACATCTTTAGGACTCAAACGAAAGTCCAAAATCTAATATATATTAAACCCTAACTAGGAATGCAAGGGTTTGATTTAAAACATTTCCGAAGTCCGATAACACTAAAAATTGCCCGAAAAGCACTAAAAGCGACGATTTCAACACTTTTTCGCAGAAATTCTGCAGAAATCAGCCATTTAATATTTTTGCAACATGTAAAAGTGCTATTTAACATAGAATTCATATGAGGATACCTTCGGGTATCATTCGAACCAATAACTACATCAATTCACACAAGTTACACAACTTAGCATTCAAATAACGTCTAACCGAAACAATTCGAAACGAATATCCGAACAATATCAAATCTTTTTTTAGTGACCATCTAATGTTATTTGGATCATTTTGGTCTAGTAATGGTCACTTAACACATTTAAAACACTCAAATACTTAAGCTTATAAAGTTTCCTAAACAACTTCCTAAAGTTCTAACACATTTTTACTAAGGAAATCAAGTAGCAAAAACAAGGGTACCCCCCCCCATTCACGGTTACAACTCCCCTTGCGGGACCCACTTTTTTTTCAACTTTTTACCACAAATATCCTAGATATTTACTAAGGTCTTGCAAGTGGTAACTTCAAGTGGTAGATTATGATGATTGATTAAAGACTTAAGAACATATCTTACTAGCTCATTACCATCATATTTTACACCATAAAAAACACACACATATCCTCCCAATCTCTTCCCTATTTTCGGCCCATATACACCATCACAACATCTTGATTTTCAAGCTATTCCTAGATGACCAAGAAGCATTTTGATGGAACTTAGGATGATCTAAAGCAACCACAAGTTGGAGAAGCCTTTCCATCCTTTCAAAACCCCAAGATCAACAACTTTTCTTTTCTTTAAATCATCATTAAGATCATCCCTAGCCATTAGTGCTAGAAGTAAGCTTCTAAAATCCCTTTTTCATACTTATTTATGTATTATTTGGTTAAATAACATGTAATAAACTAAATAATCATACAAAATAATATGAAAATACAAAGAAGCAAAATAATAATCATGATATAAAAGTGTGTTTATGTTGTGATTTAAGGATGAATACTTGCATATTTGATCTAGTTTTGATGATTAGCATACAAATAACTTGTTAGATGATGTTTAAAAACATAATCTAACAAGTGTACATGAAAATGTTTAAGGGTTTTGTTAAACATAAATGTTTAGATGGATGATCATAACCTTTGATTTTGTTAAAGTATATAAGGTTTTTCACTAAAAATAATACTTTTACAAAGTTATAAAAAGAAACATACAAGATGGATTTTTATAAAAAGTTTGTTAAAACTATTAGTAAAGCATGGATTTTGAACTAGTTAACTTATGCTATGATCATACCAAAACCCTACATGTTATTGATTTCATCTTGTTAAGATTTTGATATAAATCTCATATGTTTTTATTAAGAAAAATATGAGAAGATTATTGGTATTTTTATAAGAAAAAGATATGTTTTATATAAACATGGCAAAGTATATATTTCAAAGGAAATATGGCCATTTTTCTTAAAAATCATAAGTTATAAAAACTATTATTTTTGACAAAATCTTTATTAGATTAAAAAGATTTTAAAGAATAGTTTTTATACAAGCAAAGTGTGATATAAATATATATTTTTGAGAAAATATATATTTAGTTAACTTAACAACTTATGTGCTATGTGTTATTTGTTTGTATTAGTTATATGTATGATAACTAGGAACTTGAATACAATGATACAAATAAACACAATGTACATTTCGACTAAAGTCTTACAAGACTACATGTAAATACGCCTTAAAAACAACTTACGGATATTCCGAGCCTTCAGACACAACTTATGGTCAAAACAGACGACAGACGAACCTATGAACATATCGCCATTCCGAGGAGTTACTACGACGCTTAGGCGATCTTTCGACGCGAATACATACAAATCACCGGCAACAATATCCGGATGTTTTAAAACTTATAAAACTATCACGTATTCTTTTAATTAAAAAGCCTATATTTAGTAACTTTTATAAAAATGAAAGAATATATTTTAACACATGGGCTTATTTTATACAAATGGGCTTATTTTTAATACAAATGGGCTTATTTTACAAATGGGCATATTTTATACAATGGGCTTATTTTTAACACAAGGACTTATTTTATACAAATGGGCTTATCATCCTAAATGGGCTTAACATAAATACATGGGCTAAGCCCAATATCAAAAACTCATGGGCTAAGCCCAATACCAAACATATGGGCCAAGGCCCAATAACATTAAGCCCAATAACCTTTAGGCCCAATACTGTCACACCCCCAAAAATCCACACGCGGAGTATCACCGCTTGGAGGCGTGACTGACCAGGATCAAGCTACCAATCATATTGAACAAGCAGGTAAGTAGTATATATAATCAAACACAATACAATTGGTGTCTAAACAAAACATAGTTTAAGTTGCAAGCGGAAGCAAAATGTTAAAACCAAATCATAAGTTTAAACGTTTCAAATGTTTAGCATGGCACACAGCTGTCCATATCCCACAACGACTCTTCCCACTCCGTTGCAAGCTCCATAGATACCTAACGACCTGCAAGGCATGTAACAACGAGTCAACAACAAAGTTGAGCGAGTTCATGGTTGATTGTTCAGTTATTGAGTTCATTTCAGAAATCATAAGTTCGTTTCATAACCATGTATTACCCAGTATCCTTAATTTCCCAAAACCTTTTCACGATATTTAGTGGGGGCTTCTCATGTTGTATGTTACTAGACTAGTCGTATCCATAAGTGTCCTTCCCAATCCGAGGACAGTGTTAAGTATGAGTGTACGTAGGTTTTACGTACATGCCCTTCTCAATCCGAGGACAGTAGTAAGTATGAGTGTACTTAGGTTTTACGTACGTGCCCTTCTCAATCCGAGGACAGTAGCAAGTATGAGTGTACGTAGGTTTTACGTACGTGCCCTTCCCAATCCAAGGACAGTAGTAGGTAGTCTAGTAGTGTTGATAATATAAATAGTTATTCAATCCCATTCCCAACCCACCGGGAATCCCATGCCTTGGGAGTGTGAACTTACCTTGATGTGCTCGGCAGAAAGTTTCAGTTGTTTTAGTTATTAAACTGGTCACACCCTATTATTATTCCATTCAATCATTAGGCTCATATTCAAGTATGGTCACATTCACCAAAGTATAACACATAGCACCTAGGAGTCGCATGTTAACTATATCCTACTTATATATTGCTTATCCAACACTTGAAATAACATACATACATAATACTCCACATTCCACAAGTAGCACTGAAATAATAATACCATGCAAGTTATCGGATTACGCAACTTTACCAAAGTGTAACAGACACTATTCTACCCCAAAGCCCTAACCCGAGTGTACAGTAGAGCCCCGAATATATTTAGTGTTCACCATGCGGCCCAAACCAATACATTGAGTTTAATTATTAACTTTTACAACATCCCCAGCTAACATATATCATCGGCCCAACAGTGAACAGTGGCCCAAAAGATGCAAGGTTCAACTGGGCTATGCCCCGCTTTATCCCCTCGGCCCTGTTCAATATTTCTTTGTAAACAGTTTGTTAAATTTGGGTGAAACAATTTCCTGAAAAGCCCAAAGGTTCTTTCATAATATTTCTTGGTTACCTGTGTTACCATCATTACCCTAAAGCCACAAAACTCGCAATCCAATTCCCTAAACTTCTAGAACCGTTCATAACCCCCACAACCTATTTTTTGTGCCAATATTATTATTACTACTCATGATAATTATTCTCACATAGGGTCAGGAAAAAGTCAATCATGTAACTCATTCAGTCATCGATTTATGAGAACTTTTAGCAGACCACATCCCATCAAATCTCACATGCAAAACACTACAATGCACATAATAAATAATCATATAATCCCTGACAATCTCACATGCAATTAAAAATATAGTAGCCAACAATTCACATATATACAATATACAATCTTATGCAATTAAAACACAGTGGCCGATAACATGATGACTATCTAAACATCTCACATGCAATGATATGGAATATTGGGCCAACAAAGCAATTAATAATTCAGTTATATAACTAACCGGAGGTCCTATCGAATGAATAGATGCTCGAAGGGGGAAAGGGGTAGCTACTGCCGATCGAACGATTGAGAGAGGGGGGTAGGGTTTGATCTTTTAAGTAGGAGATAATACATATTACAAGTTACGTGCACATATATACAAAAATATAGATTGGTGGTTCATTAATTGGTCGGCCATGGTAATGGGCTCAAGCCCAAGTGAGCCTATCCATATTGGCAATTAGCCAATATTTAGTGATTAGGGGGGGCTTCGGTTACTTGAGGTGCGGCCCACATATACACTTATAAATATTTTAGCAATTAAAGGTTACTAATTTTTATCGTCATAATAGATATGAAAATAGAAATATCGGAAACAGGATCACGTGATGAAAGATACAAACCTTGAAAGTTCCGGTTGTCACATCATCCCCAAGTTGAAAGAAATTTCGTCCTGAAATTTAGCACGTAGTTACTGAGGAAGCTAGTTAGGTTGTGTGGTTTCCTGGTTTTCCTGGGGTGTCACATCATCCCCCCATTGATTTGGAATTTCGTCCCGAAATTCCGCAGTATCTTCAGCCTCAGTAGTAGTTGCATTGTTCCCGAACAACTGGGGATACTTGAGTTTCATTTGATCTTCTCGTTCCCAAGTGAACTCTGGGCCACGACGGGAGTTCCAACGAACTCGAACAAGAGGTATTCTGGTGTGCTTGAGAACCTTAACGTCTCGGTCCGTGATTTCAACTGGTTCCTCGACGAATCGCAGCTGATCGTCGATAGTGAGCTCCTTGAGAGGAACTATGAGGGTCTCATATGACATACACTTCTTTAGATTCGACACGTGAAAAACATTATGAACTGCACTGAGTTCTGCGGGTAGGTTTAGTTTGTAGGCCACTTTGCCTATTTTCTCTATAATTTTGAACGGTCCGACGTAACGCGGGTTAAGTTTGCCTCGTTTGCCAAAGCGAACCACACCTTTCCAAGGTGAGACTTTGAGTAGCACTCGATCCCCATCCTGGAACTCGAGTGGTTTCCTGCGCTTATCAGCGTAGCTTTTCTGACGGTCACGAGCTGCCGCCATGCGTTGTCGTATCTGGGAAATCCTTTCTGTAGTATCAACTACGAGTTCTGGGCCTGTGATTTGGCTGTCGCCAACTTCTGCCCAACAAAGAGGTGATCGGCACTTACGCCCATACAGTGCCTCAAACGGAGCGGCTTGGATGCTGGTGTGGTAACTGTTTTTATACGAAAATTCCACTAACGGTAGATGTTTCTCCTAGCCGTTGCCAAAATCAATCACACATGCACGAAGCATGTCTTCAAGGGTTTGGATGGTGTGTTCAGACTGCCCATCCGTTTGCGGGTGATAAGCTGTGCTCATGTCTAAATGTGAGCCAAAAGATTTGTGCATCGCTTGCCACAGTTCTGAAGTAAAACGTGCATCACGATCAGAGATAATAGAGGTTGGCACCCCGTGCCTTGAGACAACTTCCTTAAAGTAAACATCTGCTAAGGTGGAGAACTTATCCGTTTCCTTGATAGCCAAGAAGTGTGCAGACTTTGTGAGTCGATCCACGATCACCCAAATAGTATCATTTCCACGTTAAGATCTAGGCAGGCCAGTAACGAAATCCATGGAAATTTGCTCCCATTTCCATTGTGGTATCTCTGGTAGTTGGAGTAGGCCCAATGGTTTCTGATATTCAGTCTTGACTCTCGCACAAGTCAAACACTTGCTAACGTAAGTTGCTATGTGAGCTTTCATGCTAGGCCACCAATAAGTAGTTCTGAGATCGTGGTACATCTTATCCGAACCAGGATGTACCAAGTAACGAGACTTATGTGCTTCATCCATTACAAGTTCTCGTAGATTACCATAAAGTGGGACCCAGATGCGTCCTGTTACGTAGTAGGCGCCGTCTTCTTTTTGTTCTAACCGTTGCCTTGAGTCGCGTAGGGCTTCAGCCCTGACGTTTTCTAGTTTCAATGCTTCTAACTGAGCATCTCGTATCTGAGAAGGAAGACTAGATTGGATGGTAAGTTGTAATGCTCGCACGTGCTTAGGCGTAGTATCTTTTCGACTGAGGGCATCAGCCACAACACTGGCTTTGCCCGGATGGTACTTGATCACGCATTCATAGTCATTTAATAGCTCGACCCATCGTCGTTGCCGCATGTTCAACTCCTTTTTCTTGAAGATATGCTCGAGACTCCTGTGATCGGTGTAGATGGTGCACTTGGTACCGTACAGGTAATGTCTCCATATCTTGAGTGCGAAAACAACAGCTCCCAGCTCCAAATGGTGTGTAGTGTAATTCCTTTCATGAATCTTAAGTTGGCGCGAGGCGTAAGTGATGACTTTATCCCGTTGAATCAAAACACAACCAAGACCCTGAATTGACGCGTCGCAATACACCACAAAATCGTCTGTGCCCTCTGGCAATGAAAGGATAGGTGCACTACAAAGTCTATCCTTTAAGTGCTGAAATGCTGATTCCTGTGCGTTACCCCAACGATAGATAACGCCTTTCTGAGTTAGTGAGGTCAGGGGTTGTGCAATCTTGGAGAAGTCCTTGACGAACCTTCTATAGTAGCCCGCCAAACCCAAGAATTGGCGGATTTCTGTTGGTGTACGGGGTGCAGGCCAGTTCTTGATCGAGTCCACCTTGGATGGATCAACGTGTATCCCATCCTTGTTTACCACGTGGCCTAGAAAATGGACTTCACGAAGCCAAAAGTCGCATTTTGAAAACTTAGCGTACAACTGCTCTGCTCGAAGTAGTTCCAAAATAAGTCGTAGATGGTGCTCGTGTTCCTCCTGACTCTTCGAATAGATCAGGATGTCGTCGATGAAAACAATAACGAACTTGTCCAGGTAAGGCTTGCACACTCTATTCATAAGATCCATGAAGACTGCCAGTGCGTTCGTCAATCCGAAAGGCATGACCAGGAACTCGTAATGGCCGTAACGAGTTCTGAATGCTGTCTTAGAGATGTCCTCGTCTCGGACTCTCAGTTGATTGTATCCTGACCTCAGGTCAATCTTCGAATAGTAGCTCGATCCTTGCAGCTGATCGAACAAGTCATCAATGCGTGGAAGAGGATAGCAATTCTTTACAGTCACCTTGTTGAGTTCACGGTAATCGATACACATCCCGAAGGTACCGTCTTTCTTCTTTACGAATAATACTGGTGCTCTGCAGGGAGAAGAGCTAGGACGTATGAAACCCTTGTCCAAGAGCTCTTGCAGTTGTGTAGATAGTTCTTCCAATTCTAATGGAGCTAAGCGGTATGGTGCACGAGCTATTGGTGCTGCTCAGGAGCTAGCTCGATTTGAAATCCGACCTGGCAATGAGGCGGTAGACCAGGTAATTCCTCAGGAAACACTTGAGGAAAGTCGCGTACAACTGGAATATCCTCTATTTTCTTCTCTTTCGATGATGCGTCTGTAACAAGTGCTAAAATAGCAGTGTGGCCCTTTCGTAAACACTTCTGGGCCTTAAGGAAAGAGATGATACCTACAACCGCACCACTCTTTTCACCATGAATCACTAAAGATTTTTCACCAGAACGAGGAATGCAGACGATCTTCTCCTTGCAAAGGATCTCTGCTCGATGTTGCAATAACCAATCCATACCAACAACAATGTCGAAACTACCCAAAACAATAGGAATGAGGTCGATAGAGAAGGTTTGACCAGCTAAGATGAGATTACAACCCCTAACTATGTGTGTGGCTTCAAGACTTTTACCATTTGCTAGCTCTACCATGTGCTTGGTGTTCAAAAGTGTCGGGGTACGTTTAAGCATTTGACTAACTTTTAGGGACATATAACTGGTATCGACACCCAAATCAAATCAAACATTAACATAAAAGTCATCCAGTAGAAACTTACCCATCACGAAGTTGGGATCATTCCTAGCATCACCCTGACCAATCACGAACACACGGCCCCGGGCGCCATTGTCTCCATTGTTTCCCCCGTTGTTACCCCCATTGTTGTTTCCGTTCCCTTGGTTATTGTTCTGATTCTGATTCTGATTTAACTGTGGGCATTGTCTCTTGAAGTGACCTTCAGCGCCACACTGATAGCATCCCCTGTTGCCCTGTTGTTGTTGCTGATTCTGCGGTGCTTGCTGTTGCTGCTAACGATTCTGATTTGCAGGCCGTGTGCTCCTGCAATCCTTGGCTTCATGACCCATCTTGAGACACCTCTGACAACGTCCCTTATTGCATTGACCACTGTGGTACCTGTTGCACTTTGGGTGGTTTCCTCGATATCCACCCTGCCCTTGACTACTAGAAGATTGCTGACCAGGACTCTGGTAGTCATCAATCTTTCGCTACTGCGCCTGGGACTGAACTGTGGTCAAACCCTTGCTGGAGGCTCCATCCCATTTTCGTTTGTTGTCACTGGGAATAGCAGAAGTAGTAGTAGCAGTAGCACCTATACGCTTAGGCAGCCTGTTCTGTTCCACTGCCTGGTCTGTGAGACGATGAGCAAGACGAGTAACATCCTGGATGGTAGCAAGGTTAGCAGCAGTCACATGGCTTTGAATCTCTGGTACTAAGCCTTTGAGGTACAACTCGATACGCTTGATGGGAGGATCTACCATAGTTGGACATAACACTACCAGTTCATTGGATCGCTTCGTATATGCCTCTATCTCTGACCCCGTCATCTTCAGATTAAAGAAATCCACTTCCAGCTTGTGGATGTCATCACGATTACAGTATTCTCGCTTGATCAGTTCCTTGAAGTCATTCCATGGGGTGGCATTAGCAGCTGCCAGCCCTAACATTTGAACTTGCGCGTTCCACCAAGTCAACGCAATGCCTTCAGATTACCAGTGGCATACTTCACCCTACGAGCCTCAGGGCATTCACACATCTCGAAGACCGATTCGAGCTTCTCGAACCAGTGGAGGAGTCCTACGGCTCCTTCAGTGCCACTGAAAGTACTAGGACGACAGTCCATGAACGTCTTGAACGTGCACACAGGCGGCTGGGCATGCTGGCCTGTTGTGTATACAAGAATAAGACAAAGTTAAACACAAGAGTTGGTTTATGAGGGAAGGATCTAAATATCCTAGAGTGAGTTGCGACTGCAGGGTATACCTCCTGCTTGAGCGGCTGCAAGTGCCGCAGCAACTTGTTGGTTGATCAAAGCCGTCAGCTGGGCTTGAGTCATGTTGACACGTCCACTCATGATCTTCATACCAAAGGAAGGTTCGCGAAAGTGCGATGACAGAAAAGAGTAAGCACGCATGTGTTTCAAGCAATAGTTGTTACATTTATCTAAGCATACTATGAGCAATGTACTATGTAAGTAACAAGTAAGCAATATAAACATGAATTATATCACCTATAATGTCGAGTCTTGCACGTGGAGCGAAGCGTCGTTGTGGATCGTTGAGCACTGTTCAGGTTATAGTCTGGTTTTATCCCAAAAGTTTCCCCCTTTTTAAAACCAAGTTCACTATAACCAATGGCTTTGATACCAATCTGTCACACCCCCAAAAATCCACACGCGGAGTATCACCGCTTTGAGGCGTGACTGACCAGGATCAAGCCACCAATCATATTGAACAAGCAGGTAAGTAGTATATATAATCAAACACAATACAATTGGTGTCTAAACAAAACATAGTTTAAGTTGAAAGCGGAAGCAAAATGTTAAAACCAAATCATAAGTTTAAACGTTTCAAATGTTTAGCATGGCACACAGCTGTCCATGTCCCACAACGACTCTTCCCACTCCGTTGCAAGCTCCAAAGATACCTAACGACCTGCAAGGCATGTAACAATGAGTCAACAACAAAGTTGAGCGAGTTCACAGTTGATTGTTCAGTTATTGAGTTCGTTTCAGAAATCATAAGTTCGTTTCATAACCATGTATTACCCAGTATCCTTAATTTCCCAAAACCTTTTCACGATATTTAGTGGGGGCTTCCCATGTTGTATGTTACTAGACTAGTCGTATCCATAAGTGTCCTTCCCAATCCGAGGACAGTGTTAAGTATGAGTGTACGTAGGTTTTACGTACGTGCCCTTCTCAATCCGAGGACAGTAGTAAGTATGAGTGTACGTAGGTTTTACGTACGTGCCCTTCTCAATCCGAGGACAGTAGCAAGTATGAGTGTACGTAGGTTTTACGTACGTGCCCTTCCCAATCCGAGGACAGTAGTAGGTAGTCTAGTAGTGTTGATAATATAAATAGTTATTCAATCCCATTCCTAACCCACCGGGAATCCCGTGCCTTAGGAGTGTTAACTCACCTTGATGTGCTCTACAGAAAGTTTCAGTTGTTTTAGTTATTAAACTGGTCACACCCTATTATTATTCCATTCAATCATTAGGCTCATATTCAAGTATGGTCACATTCACCAAAGTATAACACATAGCACCTAGGAGTCGCATGTTAACTATATCATACTTATATATTGCTTATCCAACACTTGAACTAACATACATACATAATACTCCACATTCCACAAGTAGCACCGAAATAATAATACCATTCAAGTTATCGGATTATGCAACTTTACCAAAGTGTAACAGACACTATTCTACCCCAAAGCCCTAACCCGAGTGTACACTAGAGCCCCGAATATATTTAGTGTTCACCATGCGGACCAAACCAACAGACATGAGTTTAATTATTAACTTTTACAACATCCCCAGCTAACATATATCATCGGCCCAACAGTGAACAGTGGCCCAAAAGATGCAAGGTTCAACTGGGCTATGCCCCGCTTTATCCCCTCGGCCCTATTCAATATTTCTTTGTAAACAGTTTGTTAAATTTGGGTGATCCAATTACCTGAAAAGCCCAAAGGTTCCTTCATATTATTTCTGGGTTACCTGTGTTACCATCATTACCCTAAAGCTACAAAACTCGCAATCCAATTCCCTAAACTTCTAGAACCGTTCATAACCCCCACAACCTATTTTTTTGTGCCAATATTATTATTACTACTCATGATAATTATTCTCACATAGGGTCAGGAAAAAGTCAATCATGTAACTCATTCAGTCATCGATTTATGAGAACTTTTAGCAGACCACATCCCATCAAATCTCACATGCAAAACACTACAATGCACATAATAAATAATCATATAATCCCTGACAATCTCACATGCAATTAAAAACATAGTAGCCAACAATTCACATATATACAATATACAATCTTATGCAATTAAAACACAGTGGCCGACAACATGATGACTATCTAAACATCTCACATGCAATGATATGGAATATTGGGCCAACAAAGCAATTAATAATTCAATTATATAACTAACCGGAGGTCCTATCGAGTGAATAGATGCTCGAAAGGGGGAAAGGGGTAGCTACTGCCGATCGAACGATTGAGAGAGGGGGGGTAGGGTTTGATCTTTTAAGTAGGAGATAATACATATTACAAGTTATGTGCACATATATACAAAAATATAGATTGGCGGTTCGTTAATTGGCCGGCCATGGTAATGGGCTCAAGCCCAAGTGAGCCGATCCATATTGACAATTAGCCAATATTTAGTGATTAGGGGGGGCTTCGGTTACTTGAGGTGGGGCCCACATATACACTTATAAATATTTTAGCAATTAAAGGTTACTAATTTTTATCGTCGTAATAGATATGAAAATAGAAATATCGAAAACAGGATCACGTGATGAAAGATACAAACCTTGAAAGTTCGGGTTGTCACAAATACTATTTAGGCCCAATAACACTAAGCCCAATAACATGAATACATGGGCTAAGCCCAATGTCAAAACATATGGGCTTAGGCCCAATAACATTCAGACATGGGCCCAGCCCAATGACATATAATTGAAGAAAATACAAAAATACAATTTATTCATACAAGACATGAAATCAAGAGGACAAGACCCGATGATACAACTCACAAGATACAAGATTACATATATATATTTGGTGAAATGTATATATATATCTATATATATATATACAACAGTTTAACAAATCATACATCTAATACACAGTTCAACGAAAAACAAAGACATTTAAGTCTTACACACATTCAAGACACAAGACTTGTACTCAAGTCATCTATAAAGACCGAAGTGTCTAACAAATATAAGAACATTTGTAGGTCGCAACATTGTTCAGGACGACCGCACGTAAGATCATAGTTACTTCTAATGGGTTTTGGCGAGCCCCACTCTTGGTCGTGGACCCATACAGAAGAGTGCATTTGTGTCCCAGTCGATAGTAGTCGACACAAAATCGTCTAGGTTTGGATTGCTTCCTAATTCGTCACACATATTAATGTCCTCGCGAAACATTAATGATCAACGATTTCATTGACGCTTTACATACTACATCATTTTACAGATACAGTTAATACAACTCACATTTTACAGATACATTTTATACAACTCACATTTTACAGATACATCTCATACAACTAAACTGCATGAACTCGCCAACTTTTGTTGATATTTTCAAACTTAACATGTATTTCAGGAAATTAGTGGACCATGCGGACATTTCAGTCAAGGAAAGCAAGTATCAAGACTCCATGCCACCATTTAAAGGGCTTGCCCGTTATATACCGCCTCTTTGCGGTGATATAGTGGTTAAAGCCTTGACATTTTAAGACTTACATTTTGATGTATAAAACAATGACAACTTATTTTCATTTGATGGTTTGTAACCAATAAATTTAACTTATGTTGTGTTCTTTTGAAACGATTATAACAATGGCATTGGAGCTTGTTTTTATTCATTTAGTATGTTCACTTATATTGTTATGCAATGAGAACCGATCAGATCACACCTCGCGCTTCCGCTATGAGCGGGTGTGACAGATTGGTATCAAAGCATCGATTGTAGTGAACCAGGATTCTTTCTCGAGTCTAAGTCTACAATCACTAGGGACCTCTCACGAAAACCTCTTGTTTATGTTGAACAGATTATAAATAAAATTGGGCAGGTCAAAAGGTTTTCATTGCATAAACATTTTTCAAGGTCCACTACAACAAAAATTCACTTCACATAAATCAATCGAGGACATTTCCATGGGTGAAGTCTGTAACATCTGGGCTTGTAATCATTGTGAACAGTTCGGTTATTAATAAAACAATGTTATTTGATCCCAATGTTTGTTTGGTTGTGTTTTACATTTTTCATGTTTTGACTTTTATTCAATTCCAAACTCTACATCGCTTTTTGGAGAGTTATACGCAAACTGATGCGTAAATGTAATCAGTTTAATGCGAAAAATACTCCGGAACATCAACATATACTTAACATACCTTAAATAACCTTTACATAACTTAGAAATAAGTTTTAAAGGCTTTGGTATGGCAAAAACAAGTTAATTCGCCTACAGGGACTAAACTTGACAAACTGCGAAAGTATGCCAATTTGAACTGTAACGAACATTTCGGAACATGACCATAAGTTAAACATACCATAAATATCCTTTACATAGCTTAGAAATAGGCTTTGAGGGGTTCGGTATGCTAAAATAAACTTTTGGGTCATTCAGGGACTAAAAGCGTCAAAAAGTGCACAAGTTTGCATTTTTGCGCATAACTCACGTTCTGAATACATCCGGACACCCAAAAATTTATGTAAGCACTAAAATATTTTATTTTAGTGTTTGGCATGAGAAAAATCCATTCGTCACGCATTTTGGATCGTTTTTCGCGCTTATGCGCATTCCGTCGTAATTAAGTGAACATCGCGATCGTACGGCCAAACGAACCAACATCCTAGATATTTTTGAGCATGTTTTAAGTTCCCTGTACTTTAACTTCATTTTAGAGCCTTGAAATGAGGTTAACGGGGTTCAAACGCATCGAAAATAGCTTAAACGGGCTGCAGGGACCATTTCTGCCATTTTTGAAACTTTGCTGAAACTGGTAGGCAGTGGCGTAGTGCGAGCACCTCATGCCTAGGAAGTGGCGCTACGCGAGCACCTCATCTGGACAGAAACATTGCATTTGGTCCATTTTCACTTGTGCACATGGTTTTGGGCAATACCGTGGGCTCAAATGGTTTTGTAAAACCACTATCTTGAGGTGTATGGCCAAGATCAAAGCACGATTTCCGAGGAACGATCTTAACGGCTCTACGAATCCTATAAATACCCCCCCCCCATGCCATTGCAAAACCCACAAGGATTTTGATTTGAGAAGCTCTAAGTTGGAACCATTGTTTCATACCTGAGCTACTTGGATCGAAATTAGCATTCGGGGACCCTTCGTAAGTATTCTTTCGTTCTTTTATT
This sequence comes from Helianthus tuberosus, assembly GCA_030545235.1. Classification (NCBI taxonomy): domain Eukaryota; kingdom Viridiplantae; phylum Streptophyta; class Magnoliopsida; order Asterales; family Asteraceae; genus Helianthus; species Helianthus tuberosus. The sequence goes on from CM060393.1 coordinate 156,378,218, forward strand.
GCTTTTCGAGTCTAAAAGTCAAACTTTGTTTGACTTTCTGCGTTGACCAGTTTATGGTCAATGCGAATTTCGTTTGAACTTCGCAACGTGATTGTAATCACGAAGGTTATAGTCCCTTGGGACTATGCCTACTGATTACCACGTTGTCTAGGGTCGTAGGGTAAGCGATCTAATAAATCGCTTATACCTTCGAACCCGACCCATTTGGTCGATCATTAGGATCCGACCAAATACATTAGGTGACCATAGTAGGTAGGGAATAACCTTCCGAGGTTATACCTTATGGTCACGACGTTTAAGTAGTTGTATGATAGGTAGTTTATATGCCTTTGATGCCAAAATTCATTATAAACATATGTGACATAACTTTCGACATCCAAACTGATTTGGCGACCATATTAGGCATGTTAAGGCATATTCTACTTGTCATAGGACAAGTTAGGCGGTCCGAACGCGTTTTACGCGAACGACGCGTTAAAGTAGCATAGGCTACCTAAACGGATCGTAATGGGTCACAAACACTTAGGTTAAGTTTCGTTTTAGTATGTGGGCTTTGTTAAACCATATTACATGAGTCTCCATACTCGTTTGGTTTACGAACCCTCATTCTATCCGATCCTCCGATATTAGGTCCGGTTTATTGACATAGTTACCTATATTAGGTGCCGTTTGATTCCGTGATCTCTAGCATTGCTTGGTGGTTATCTTAGGACTTCTGAGCAATCTCAAGTGAGTACATAGACCCCTCTTTTACTGTTTTCCAAATTGTTTTGGGGTGAAACACATGTGCCTACTTGTTACTTTCATGCTTTCCATGCTTTCACATCATATACCTGCTATGTTCGTTAGTACATTATAGTACATGATTTCATTACATTTCATGCTATGTATGCCCATTGTGTGCGTACTTAGTACATCGTTTTACATTACATGCTATGTATGCCCATTGTGTGCGTACTTAGTACATTGTTTTACATTACATTTCATGCTATATATGCCCATTGTGTGCATATTAGTACATGGTTTCACATTACATCTCATGCTATGCATGCCCATTGTGTGCATACTTAGTACAATTGTTTACATCACATGCTTACATTTTGGTATGACATTTGGTTTGTTTAACATGGAACAATACATTCATTAACATTGATCACGCCGTTCGTTAGTAGGTAGTGGTACCATAGGAATTGACAACTCCCGTTCCTGAAATCCTGGGTTTGTTTGGATTGGAAGGAATGACCGAATTCGATACAAATAACTTAGATAAACCTTTAATTTGTTTAAGGGTTTATCGCCACAGTCTCAAGGCTTGGATGTATGCATTTTCACAATACCGCATAAATGTTTGTATCAGTATAGCATGCATTTATTACACAAAACATAACTTTGATTTAAACCATGTTTTACTTCAATACCTTGTTTTTGTGCATTATACATATGGTTTAGTTGATATATTTCACTTACCATACATGATATGTTTGGGTACACATTACATGATCTACATTAAACATAAACATTTTGACATTGATATACACATTTAGTGGTTTACATTGAACATAGACATCTCAATATGGTTTATACATTATCACATGACAATTCATTTATACATAAACAATTTACATTGGTTGTTGGTTTAAGTAAGTGATTTGAGTAACGAGGCGTGTGTAATATGATACAAGCATGGTGGATACGCCGCTGGTACTTCCTATAAACAAGTGTTTGTATGATATTACATGTCGTAGCGTTACTTAAATCATTTCAATATTTGACATATTACGTTTTACATAAACAACTTATCTTCACAAGACATTGATTTGCAACACAACTTATCTTATGCAAACTCATTTTCTTGGTTATTCATTTAACCTTACATTTATTTATACATATCATCTGATCTTATCGTTTTTCAAATGATTTACAAGACAAAGCAAAATACAGGGTTCATGACTAAACATTTTCTTAAACATAAGTCATGAATTCTATTTTCACAGACCTATGTATCTCACAGGCATTTTTATGCTGACGTACCTATTTTCACATGTGTTTTCAGGAGCTATTCCGTAGGATGATGATCGTGACACTAGGGCAGACCTGTGCCTTAGAGACATAAAACGAAGATAGACTAAGTTTAATTATGTTATGAACTCTTTATTTCCTGTTTAAAACGATGTAACTCTTGTGTTGATAAATAAAATACAACTTTGGATGCCATGGTTATGAAACAATTAGTTCTGTTACAACACTCCCCGACGCTTTCCGCCACGTTTTGTATGTTATACGTGGTCGGGGTGTGACAAAGTCTATGAGAAATAGACACATTACATTAACAGACTATGTGCCTACAATACATTACATTATCATTTTACGCATTATAAACGGTTTACAAGTTCAGCTTATGCAAGATAGAAATCCTTGTTAGATAGGATTTTATGTGATTATATATAAATGATTTATATATGTGTTCTAAGGAATATTGTGGCAAGAACAAAATGCCTTTGACTTCGAATTCCATTGTCATCCTTGACACACATAACATGGTTAAGACACGACATCTTTTACACAAGACATAATACTCTATTTCAAAACATAACATATTTTATACAATACATCTTCCATGAGAATATCGACCTCACGTCTATTGCGGAGCTTATAACGAACGTGGTTTCTGAGTGAGACCATAAAGCATTGATCCCGTGGAAGAATGGTTACTTTCTCGCGGATGCTGAGACGCCTGACTTCAGTAGTGTGGATGAGGCAGAGGTGGCAGCCTTAGACAACAACTCCGTTAGTGGGACGAGGTCCCTGTGGCTCATACAAATCATGATTGACGACACTCTTGTCCAGTTAAGGAAGATGAAGTACTCATCTTGAAGGTGCCCCTCCAGTTGTTATCTTTACAAATTCTCTCTATTTTTATTTCATTTAACGTCATGTCGTTCTGCGAGTAATGACAACGGACATTGACACGTGAACTATCACGAAGTTCCCTTCTATGTTGAAGGTATATAGACAATAGTGTCCTCTCTCTGACTGATCGTCTGCTTTGAACGAGAGAATGCTAGGGTGACCACGCAAGACAATTTATTATTACGGGGCCCACGTAATAACCACTTGTAGTGCATGGAAATCCTGGTGGACTCTGCGGGCAAAGCTAGTGATCACTATCTATTCAAAATTCTTAAGTTGTTCAAGTTTCTATCGAATAGAACACTAACCAAGATGATTACTATAACACCCTACAATACAATATAGGAAGACGATACGTATTGTTCACACCTAACATTCGATCTACAACATGAGTTGTTCGAGACTAGTCATCTAATCAAACAAAACTTGTTAACCACTCTTGGAGGATCTTTCTTCAACATTCTAGAATTCTTGTACATGAGTTGGTTCTTTGGTGTCTATGACACCTTATCTTATTTATTGGAAATGGATACAATAAATTCTGTCGCTTGACATTTATCTTGTCCCAAGGGATGGTATGGCACAAGTCATGCTACAACTCTCTCATTACATTATATTCAACATCTATGGAGTTTTGAATGATCTCGTTGGAGCTCGAGAAGCTCAAGCACTATTACCATATTCGTCACGTGGACAAGTACGATGTAACATCTGTGCTTGTAATCATTGTGAACAGTTCAGTTATCAATAAAACAATGTTATTTGATCCCAATGTTTGTTTGGTTATGTTTTACATTTTTCATGTTTTGACTTTTATTTAATTTCAAACTCTATATCGCTTTCTGGAGGATTATACGCAAACTGGTGCGTAAACGTAATCAGTTTAATGCGAAAAATACTATGGAACATCAACATATACTTAACATACCCTAAATAACCTTTACATAACTTAGAAATAAGTTTTAAAGGCTTTGGTATGGCAAAAACAAGTAAATTCGCTTACAGGGACTAAACTTGACAAACTGTGAAAGTATGCCAATTTGAACTGTAACGAACATTCCGGAACATGACCATAAGTTAAACACACCTTAAATATCCTTTATATAGCTTAGAAATAGGCTTTGAGGGGTTCGGTGTGCTAAAATAAACTTTTGAGTCATTCAGGGACCAAAAGCGTCAAAAAGTGCACAAGTTTGCAATTTCGCGCATAACTTACGTTCTGAATACCTCCGGACATCCAAAAATTTATGTAAGCACTAAAATATTTTATTTTAGTGTTTAGCATAAGAAAAATCCATTCGTCGCGCAATTTGGATCGTTTTTCGCGCTTATGCGCATTCCGTCGTAATTAAGCGAACATCGCGATCGTACGACCGAACGAACTGACATCCGGCATATTTTTGAGCATGCTTCATGTCCACAATGTTTAGGCATCCTTGTGGAGCCTTGAAAATTATTTAACGAGCCTTAAACATGTCGGAAATGGCCTTAATACGCAACGGGGACTGAAAGGGGAACATTGGAAAGTGTTTGCTGATCAGGAGGACCTTAGCGTGACACCTAGCCCCCTTGGCGTCATGCTAGGCCTCTTCTGATCAGCAAAAGCCATTTTAAACATATGTTAACAGCCCTTAAACCCTCCAAAGGCCAATGCCAAGTGTCAAACTCTTATGGTGGAAGCAAAATGAGCTACCACAACATACCAACAAGTGTAGGGATGTGATCATTCCCTCTTCTCCAAGAAACGATCCTAACGGTGAACCGAAATCTATAAATACCCACCTCAACTTCACTCATTCCTCACAAGAATCTGATTTGAGAAGCTCTAAGTTGAAACCTTTGTTTCATACCTGAGCTACCTGAATCAAGATTAGCATTCGGGGACCCTTTGTAAGTGTTCCTTCGTTCTTTTATTGCTTTTCGAGTCCGAAAGTCAAACTTTGTTTGACTTTCTGCATTGACCAGTTTATGGTCAATGCGAAGTTCCTTTGAACTTCGCAACGTGAGCGTAATCACGATGGTTATTGTAACATCTGTGCCTCCACGGCCATCAAACAAATACCAAACAAATGAAATATTATATTTCATACTTGGGATTTGTAAAAATATGTGTATCATTTGCACATATCAATTCTTGTTCAATTTCAAACTCTAAATCGCTTTCTGGAAGGTTATACGCGCACTGATGCGTAAATATAACCAGTTTAATGCAACAAACACTCCGGAATAGTGACATAGGCTTAACATACCTTAAATAACCTTTACATAACTTAGAAATAAGTTTTGAAGGCTTTGGTATGGCAAAATCAAGTTAAATCGCTTACAGGGACTAAAGTTGACAAACTGCGAAAGTATGCCAATTTGAACTGTAACAGACATTCCGAAACATGACCATAAGTTAAACATACCATAAATATCCTTTACATAGCTTAGAAATAAGCTTTGAGGTGTTCGGTGTGCTAAAATAAACTTTTGGGTCATTCAGGGACTAAAAGTGTCAAAAAGTGCACAAGTTTGCATTTTCGAGCATAACTTACGTTCTGAATACATCCGGACATCCAAAAATTTATGTAAGCATTACTATATTATGCTTTAGTGTTTGGATTACCAAAAATCCATTCGTTGCGTCATTTGGATCGTTTTTCGCGCTTATGCGCATTCCGTCGTAATTAAGCGAACATCGCGTTCATACGACCAAACGAACTGACATCCGACATATTTTTGAGCATGTTTCATGTCCACAATGTTTAGACATCATTTTAGGGCCTTAAAGTTGGCTTTACGGGCCTTAGAAGTGTCGGAAATGGCATAAACACATAACAGGGACCAAAACTGTCATTTCTGAAAGATGTTTGCTTATACATTGAATCTAGTCCTTCCCACTTGTTGCACATGGTTTTGGGAATCTATGGGCTGGTATTTTGGGCACATGGTATTACAATACCATGGGTGCTAGTGTATGGCCAAGATTGAAGCACTTTTTCCAAGAAACGATCCTAACGGTTCGGGAAATCCTATAAATACCCCACCCCCCATGCTTCAAAATTACAAGAACTTTGATTTGAGAAACTCTAAGTTGAAACTATTGTTTCATACCTGAGATTTTTGAATCGAAGTTAGTATTCGGGGACCCTTCGTAAGTATTCTTTCGTTCTTTTATTGCTTTTCGAGTCTTTCGAGTCTGAAAGTCAAACTTTGTTTGACTTTCTACATTGACCAGTTATGGTCAATGCGAAGTTCGTTTGAACTTCGCAACGTGAGTGTAATCACGTTGGTTATAGTCCCTTGGGACTATGCCTACTGATTACCACGTTGTCTAGGGTCGTAGGGTAAGCGATCTAATAAATCGCTTATACCTCGAACCCGACCCATTTGTTCGATCATTAGGATCCGACCAAATACATTAGGTGACCATAGTAGGTAGGGAATAACCTTCCGAGGTTATACCCTATGGTCACATCGTTTGAGTAGTTGTATGATAGGTAGTTTATATGCCTTAGGTAAATTACCAGAATACCCTTTTCATGTATAATTGGTAATTAAGCATATGTAACCTAAACCTTTGTCACATAACTGATTATGTAACATGTTTAGGCATATTCTACTTGTCATAGGACTAGTTAGGCGGTCCGAACGCGTTTCACGCACACGACGCGTTAAAGTAGCATAAGCTACCTTAATGGGTCGCGATGGGTCGAAAGCACTTAGGTTTGGTTTCATTGTAGTATGTAGGCTTTGTTAAACCATATCATATGAGTTCCAACACTCATTTGGTTTACCAAGCCTCATCCTATCCGATCTCCCGATTTAAGTCCGGTTTATTTATATCGTTTTAGATTGCCGACTGATTCCGTGCTCCCTCTAGCTTTGTTTGGTTGTTGTTCAAGACCTCTAAGCATTCTCAGGCGAGTACATTATTCCCCTCTTTCACTGTTTTCAACTGTTTTGGGGTGACTCATATGTGCTAAATGTATTCAACGTTTAAACGATGGTATCAAAATGATTTTCGATGTTATGACGATGGTTTCAAAAACGATTAAGACGATTTATACAAAACTAATAACGATTTCGATAATGTGAACGAACTTGTTGGTTGTAGTTACATAACAAATGAAATTCATTAGCAATGATCAAGCCGACCAGTATTAGGTTATGGTACCATAGGATCTGACAAATCCCGTTAGTTACTACACCCGTAGTTATGTGTGGGTGTTGTGGGTAGCGACTGAATCTGTAATTGTTAATTTACTCTTTGGTAAGGGTTTATTAATGCGAGTTGTTAATTTACTCTTTGGTAAGGGTTTATTAATGCGAGTTGTTAATCTATCATTTGGTAAGGGTTTATTAATGCGAATTGTTAATCTATCCTTTGGTAAGGGTTTATTAATGCGAGTCAAGAAGGTTTGAATGTTATTAGCGAGACGACCATTTAAGTAGTTTCACGACTTAAAACGAATTTAACGATTGGGTAAACGATTGGCTTCAAAGCGATATACGATTGGGTTTTGGGTATACATATTACATGATTTACATTGGGCATGAACATTACTTTGGTGGTTTGGTTTGACTAAGTGATTAAGTAACAATACGTGTGGAATATGATACAAGCATGGTGGATACGCCGCTGGTACTTCCTATATATAAGTGTTTGTATGGTATTACATATTGTAGCGTTATTTGAATCATTTCAGTTTGAGACATAGAACATTTTATACAAGTAACATACTTTTCACAAGACAATTATTTACAAACAACTTGTCTTATACAAACTCATTTTACATGGTTATTCATTTAATCATGCATTATTCTCTTATTTATACATATCACTTGAACTGATTATTTTTCAAATGATTTACAAAGACAAAGCAAATTACAAGGTTCATGACTAAACATTTTCTTAAAACAGAAGTCATGAATCTTATTTTCACAAAACCTATGTACTCGCCAGCATTTCTTTGCTGACCTCGTTTTCACATATGTTTCAGGTATTGTTGAATGATATCGATTGATAAGATGCATGCTCACATAGGACTGGACAAGGCCTTAGTGACTCAATAACAATGATAGATTATGTTTAAATTGTGTATTTAGATTTCCGGACGATGTAATTATTCAATGTTTAATAAAACGAAACACTTTTGATATCCATGGTTATGAAACATTAATTCTGTTGCAACACGCCCCGATGTTTCCGCCGCGATTTGTTGTTTTACGCGGTCGGGGTGTGACAGAAAGATGGTATCAGAGCCAATGGTTATAGGGAATTAGGTTATTAGTAATGCTTTGACCTAGTCTATAACCTTCTTAGGACCCTAACGCGAAGAAATTTGCGTTTAGATTTCTAAAAACAAAACTGTCACCTATCCTTAGGTGATAACCACAACAAGAACACAATTTTCGAATCTGCTTTGAAAACTAATCATCTGTTCTAGGATGATTTATTACTAGGTTTTGAACCCTCTGTTATAAGGTTTTGAACCCCTTTGAGTTTTCAAAATCTCGTCAAGGTTTTGGGTTTTAAATAATGTGAACACGTGCAAACTGGAAGGGTGAATGCCTGTATTCTGGGTTTTCTGTCTAGGCAAGCACTTCGTATATATCTCATCAGACGCGAGACCAGTTGTGCTTACCTGGGAATTCTTGGGATGAGTGTTCACTTATAGGCGAGCATGTCTTCGCGATACATTATTTTTGATCTATTTACTTTGATTAGTCACTTCGTGTCGTTTGTTTGTTCGAGGTAACAAACAAATGATCTCCTTCCTTGTGTTTTGTCGATACCTCTTTTGTTTTTCCAAATTTTCAAACCTCACTCGACTCCCTTGTTTTCCTTGTTGGACAATGCCTCCTCGACGCGATGCTCGAACCGATGCTCGAACTTTTACTATTGAAGAACTCGCAACCCTGGTCTCTCAGCAAGTGGCTGCTGTACTTCCCGGTGTTGTAACCCAAGTCCACGAGATATACAACAAAGGCAACAACAACAACAATAATGCAATTGTATGAATGTTTGATCCAACCTTATGATGTCAACACAAAGACAAACTACTCGTGTGGTTCTGTCATTTCTTTTTTATGATCACTTGTGACCTCCCCAAGAACCTTAAACACTTATTTCTTTTAAATCAAAAGCCCAAAGTTATTTACGAAAAGGATATGTTGCTTTTCTAGCACATGTCACCGAGGAGAAAGGCAAGAGCAAGAGTATTCAGGATCTTCCGATTGTTCGGGATTATCCAGAGGTGTTTCCTGATGAACTGCCTGGTTTGCCTCCAGTTCGTCAAGTCGAGTTTCATTTTCGACCTTGTACCCAATGCCAAGCCAATTGCGAAAGCACCTTATCATCTTGCACCGTTCGAGATGCAGGAATGATCAAAACGGCTTTCTGCACGAAGTATGGCCATTACGAGTTTATAGTCATGCCTTTTGGGTTGACAAATGCTCCAGCCATCTACATGGACTTAATAAATAGAGTCTGCAAGCCTTATTTGGATCAGTTAGTCATTGTTGTTATTAATGACATCTTGATCTATTCATGTCCCGAGCCGATCACGATCAACACCTTCATTGACACTGGAACCCTTAAAGAAGGAACAAACTTTTCGCTAAATCCTCCAAGAGGAAATTTTAGCTTAAAGAAGTTCAGTTTTTGGGTCATGTAGTCAACAAGCAGGGTATTCATGTGGATCCATCCAAATTGCTACAATTAAGGATTGATTCCTTGTATGCTTTAAAATACCTGTGTCCAAAGATAACAAATTTAAAGGTCGAATTAAACAATTATGCGAGTATACGATTATGCGATTATGTGATATGTGTTTATGTGTTCTCCTCTATGTTCTTGTGTGGTACGATTTTCAAATCCTCATAGAATCTTTCATATCTTCATATGAGGGATTCATAGTAGGATATTCAAAAGGTACTACCTTAAATCCTTATGGGCTTCTACGTGGTAGTTAAGACCCTTGGGTTATATAGTACCATTCCATGATTCGATAAGGGACCTTTGAGTGGTCTAGAAAAAGATTGATTCACAATTTGGTTAAAAGACGACAACTAGTGATGTAGCTGGACAGACTCCTTGATAGTCTATTTTAGATCATTTATTGATTTAGTCAAAAGGACTCTATGGCGGTCTAGTCACACTCATCACAGGATTGTTCATTTGGTTTTACCCTACATATTATAAAATAGACTGTGTGAACTGTGCAAGGAATTGTCTAATTATGGACGCGTACATAATTGTGAGATTCAGTGCACGATAATCACAGTAAGATTTATTATGTGTAGGAACCGATAGTAACAAAAATAACGAAATGAGAACGATGTAATGGAGGTACGGTGGACGCACCAATGATGCTTCATATACTTGTATATAAGTATCCCTCTTACATTGCAAGCATGATGTTATTAAAGTTACTAGAAGTTCAGAACCCTAACCAATGTTGTTCGGTCTTTTCAACTTCATGTTTTAAACTCTCACAAGTTTCCTCTAAATAAATTTCGGGACGAAATTTCCTAAAGTAGGGGAGACTGTAACACCTGTGCCTCCACGGCCATCAAACAAATACCAAACCAATGAAATATTATATTTCATACTTGGGATTTGTAAAAATATGTGTATCATTTGCACATATCAATTCTTGTTCAATTTCAAACTCTAAATCGCTTTCTGGAAGGTTTTACGCGCACCGATGCGTAAATATAACCAGTTTAATGCAACAAACACTCCGAAATAGTGACATAGGCTTAACATACCTTAAATAACCTTTACATAACTTAGAAATAAGTTTTGAAGGCTTTGGTATGGCAAAATCAAGTTAAATCGCTTACAGGGACTAAAGTTGACAAACTGCGAAAGTATGCCAATTTGAACTGTAACAAACATTCCGGAACATGACCATAAGTTAAACATACCATAAATATCCTTTACATAGCTTAGAAATAATCTTTGAGGTGTTCGGTGTGCTAAAATAAACTTTTGGGTCATTCAGGGACTAAAAGTGTCAAAAAGTGCACAAGTTTGCATTTTCGCGCATAACTTACGTTCTGAATACATCCGGACATCCAAAAATTTATGTAAGCATGACTATATTATGCTTTAGTGTTTGGATTACCAAAAATCCATTCGTTGCGTCATTTGGATCGTTTTTCGCGCTTATGCGCATTCCGTCGTAATTAAGCGAACATCGCGTTCGTACGACCAAACGAACTGACATCCGACATATTTTTGAGCATGTTTCATGTACACAATGTTTAGACATCATTTTAGGGCCTTAAAGTTGGCTTTACGGGCCTTAGAAGTGTCGGAAATGGCATAAACACATAACAGGGACCAAAACTGTCATTTCTGAAAGATGTTTGCTTATACATCGAATCTAGTCCTTCCCACTTGTTGCACATGGTTTTGGGAATCTATGGGCTGGTATTTTGGGCACATGGTATTACAATACCATGGGTGCTAGTGTATGGCCAAGATTGAAGCACTTTTTCCAAGAAACGATCCTAACGGTTCGGGAAATCCTATAAATACCCCACCCCCATGCTTCAAAATTACAAGAACTTTGATTTGAGAAACTCTAAGTTGAAACTATTGTTTCATACCTGAGATTTTTGAATCGAAGTTAGCATTCGGGGACCCTTCGTAAGTATTCTTTCGTTCTTTTATTGCTTTTCGAGTCTTTCGAGTCTGAAAGTCAAACTTTGTTTGACTTTCTACATGGACCAGTTATGGTCAATGCGAAGTTTGTTTGAACTTCGCAACGTAAGTGTAATCACGTTGGTTATAGTCCCTTGGGACTATGCCTACTGATTACCACGTTGTCTAGGGTCGTAGGGTAAGCGATCTAATAAATCGCTTATACCTCGAACCCGACCCATTTGGTCGATCATTAGGATCCGACCAAATACATTAGGTGACCATAGTAGGTAGGGAATAACCTTCCGAGGTTATACCCTATGGTCACATCGTTTGAGTAGTTGTATGATAGGTAGTTTATATGCCTTAGGTAAATTACCAGAATACCCTTTTCATGTATAATTGGTAATTAAGCATATGTAACCTAAACCTTTGTCACATAACTGATTATGTAACATGTTTAGGCATATTCTACTTGTCATAGGACTAGTTAGGCGGTCCGAACGCGTTTCACGCACACGACGCGTTAAAGTAGCATAAGCTACCTTAATGGGTCGCGATGGGTCTAAAGCACTTAGGTTTGGTTTCATTGTAGTATGTAGGCCTTGTTAAACCATATCATATGAGTTCCAACACTCATTTGGTTTACCAAGCCTCATCCTATCCGATCTCCCGATTTAAGTCCGGTTTATTTATATCGTTTTAGATTGCCGACTGATTTCGTGCTCCCTCTAGCTTTGTTTGGTTATTGTTCAAGACCTCTAAGCATTCTCAGGCGAGTACATTATTCCCCTCTTTTACTGTTTTCAACTGTTTTGGGGTGACTCATATGTGCTAAATGTATTCAAGGTTTAAACGATGGTATCAAAACGATTTTCGATGTTATGACGATGGTTTCAAAAACGATTAAGACGATTTATACAAAACTAATAACGATTTCGATAATGTGAACGAACTTGTTGGTTGTAGTTACATAACAAATGACATTCATTAGCAATGATCAAGCCGACCAGTATTAGGTTATGGTACCATAGGATCTGACAAATCCCGTTAGTTACTACACCCGTAGTTATGTGTGGGTGTTGTGGGTAGCGACTGAATCTGTAATTGTTAATTTACTCTTTGGTAAGGGTTTATTAATGCGAGTTGTTAATTTACTCTTTGGTAAGGGTTTATTAATGCGAGTTGTTAATCTATCCTTTGGTAAGGGTTTATTAATGCGAATTGTTAATCTATCCTTTGGTAAGGGTTTATTAATGCGAGTTAAGAAGGTTTGAATGTTATTAGCGAGACGACCATTTAAGTAGTTTCACGACTTAAAACGAATTTAACGATTGGGTAAACGATTGGCTTCAAAGCGATATACGATTGGGTTTTGGGTATACATATTACATGATTTACATTGGGCAAGAACATTACTTTGGTGGTTTGGTTTGACTAAGTGATTAAGTAACAATACGTGTGGAATATGATACAAGCATGGTGGATACGCCGTTGGTACTTCCTATATATAAGTGTTTGTATGGTATTACATATTGTAGCGTTATTTGAATCATTTCAGTTTGAGACATAGAACATTTTATACAAGTAACATACTTTTCACAAGACAATTATTTACAAACAACTTATCATATACAAACTCATTTTACATGGTTATTCATTTAATCATGCATTATTCTCTTATTTATACATATCACTTGAACTGATTATTTTTCAAATGATTTACAAAGACAAAGCAAATTACAAGGTTCATGACCAAACATTTTCTTAAAACAGAAGTCATGAATCTTATTTTCACAAAACCTATGTACTCGCCAGCATTTCTTTGCTGACCTCGTTTTCACATATGTTTCAGGTATTGTTGAATGATATCGATTGATAAGATGCATGCTCACATAGGACTGGACAAGGCCTTAGTGACTCAATAACAATGATAGATTATGTTTAAATTGTGTATTTAGATTTCCGGACGATGTAATTATTCAATGTTTAATAAAACGAAACACTTTTGATATCCATGGTTATGAAACATTAATTCTGTTGCAACACGCCCCGATGTTTCCACCGCGATTTGTTGTTTTACGCGGTCGGGGTGTGACAGTTATAGTCCCTTGTGACTATGCTTACTGATTACCACGTTGTCTAGGGTCGTAAGGGTAAGCGATCTAATAAATCGCTTATACCTTCGAACCCGACCCATTTGGTCGATCATTAGGATCCGACCAAACACATTAGGTGACCATAGTATATAGGGAATAACCTTCCGAGGTTATACCTTATGGTCGCTTCGTTTAAGTAGTTGTATGATAGGTAGTTTATATGCCTTAGGTAAATTACCAAAATGCCCTTTTTACGCCAAAATTCATTTTAAGCATATGTAACATAACTTTTGGTATCTAAACTGATTTAGTAACAATATTAGATATGTTAAGGCATATTTTACTTGTCATAGGAGTAGTTAAGCGGTCCGAACGTGTTTCACGCGAACGACGCGTTAAAGTAGCATAAGCTACCTAAACGGGTCGTAATGGGTCGTAAGCACTTAGGCTAGGTTTCATTTAGTATGTAGGCTTTGTTAAACCATACTACATGAGTTCCCATACTCATTTGGTTTACGAGCCCTCATTCTATCCGATCCTCCGATATAGGTCCGGTTTATTAACATAGTTACCTATATTAGGTGTCGTTTGATTCCGAGATCTCTAGCATTGCTTGGTGGTTATCTTAGGACTTCTGAGCAATCTCAAGTGAGTACACAGACCCCTCTTTTACTGTTTTCCAAACATTTTGGGGGTGAAACACATGTGCCTACTTGTTACTTTCATGCTTTTCCATGTTTTCATATCATATGCTTGTTATGTTCAATAGTACACTTATAGTACATGAATTCATTGTGTTTATGCTATGTATGCCCATTGTGTGCATATTTAGTACATTGTTTTACATTACATTTCATGCTATGTATGCCCATTGTGTGCATATTTAGTACATTGTTTTACATTACATTTTATGCTGTGTATGCCCATTGTGTGCATATTTAGTACATTGTTTTACATTACATTTCATGCTATGTATGCCCATTGTGTGCATATTTAGTACATTGTTATACATTACATTTCATGCTATGTATGTCCATTGTGTGCATACTTAGTACATTGTTTTACATTAGATTTCACGCTATGTATGTTCATTTGATTACATACTTAGTGCATTGTTTTCACATGCTTACATTTTGGTATGACATTTGGTTTGTTCAAATGGGACAATATACATTAATTAACATTAGCTACACCGTTCGTTAGTAGGTAGTGGTACCATAGGAATTGACAACTCCCATTCCTGACATCCTAAGTATGTTTGGATGGAAGGAATGACCGAATTCGATACACATAACTTAGATAAACCTTTAATTTGTTTAAGGGTTTATCGCCACAGCCTCAAGGCTTGGATGTATGCATTATAACAATACCGCATAGATGTTTGTATCAGTATAGCATGCATTTGTTCCACAAAACATAACTTTGATTTAAACCATGTGTTCCTTCAATACCTTGTTTTTGTGCATTTTATATATGGTTTAGTTGATATATTTCACTTACCATACATGATATTTTGGATACACATTACATGATTTACATCAAACATAAACATTTTTGACATTTGATTATACATAAACATTTCTACAATTGTTAAACATTACATCTTGGTGGTTTGGTTTGGGTAAGTGATTTAAGTAACGAGGCGTGTGTAATATGATATAAGCATGGTGGATATGCCGCTGGTACTTCCTATATATAAGTGTTTGTATGGTATTACATATCGTAGCGTTATTTGAATCATTTCAATTTGAGACATATAATATTTTATATAAATAACATACTTTTCACAAGACATTGTTTTACAAACAACTTATCTTATACAAACTCATTTTACATGGTTATTCAGTTAACCATACATTATTCTCTTATTTATACATATCATCTGAACTTATTGTTTTTCAAATGATTTACAAAACAAAATAACTTACAAGGTTCATGACTAAATTTTATTAAACATTTTCTTAAACTTAAGTCATGAATCCTATTTTCACAAAACCTATGTATCTCACAGGCATTTTTATGCTGACGTACCTATTTTCACATGTGTTTTCAGGAGCTTTTGCGTAGGATGATGATCGTGACACTAGGGCGGACCTGTGCCTTAGAGACTTAAAATGAAGATAGACTTAGTTTAATTATGTTATAAACTCTTTGATTCCTGTTTAAAACAATGTAACTCTTATGTTGATAAATAAAATACAACTTTGTATGCCATGGTTATGAAACAATTAATTCTGTTACAACACTCCCCGACGTTTTCCGCCGCGTTTTGTATGTTCTACATGGTCGGGGTGTGACAGAAGAGTTGGTATCAGAGCCAATGGTTATAGGGAATTAGGTTATTAGTAATTCTTTGACCTAGACTATAACCTTTCTAGGACCCCAACACAAGTTATCTTGTGTTTAGATTTTAAAACATGCACTTCACCTATCCTTAGGTGATAACCACAACGGGAACATCAAGTTCGAATCCGCTTTGAAAACTAATCATCTGTTCTACGATGATTGATTACTAGGTTTTGAACCCTCTGTTGTAAGGTTTTGAACCCTTCCAGTTTGATTTTTGGCCTGGTGCCTTTAAAATTTTCAAAATCTCGTCAAAGTTTGGGTTCTAAATAGTGTGAACACGTGCAAACTGGAAGAGTGAATGCCTGTACCCTGGGTTTTCTGTCTAAGGCTAGAGTGTTCGTACAAATCCACATAATCGGACCAGTCACTCTTACCTGGGAACTCTTGGGGCGAGTGTTCACTTATAGGCGAGCATGTCTTCGCGATACATTATTTTTGACCCATTTACTTTGATTAGTCACTGTGTGTCGTTTGTTTGCCTTGTGATGCGAACAAATGACCACCATCTTTGCCATTATCAATTTTTGCATCATCTCATTCTTTTCACCCAAACATCTCACTCATTTCCTTTCATGTTTCCTCTTTTAAAATGCCTCCTCGACGCGAAAATCAGATAGCGACTGCTGAACTGGCAGAAATCATTGCGCAGCAAATGGCTGCTCAATTCCCGAACCTCTTTGCTCAATGGAACCAAGCCAACAACAACAACAATGCTCCTTGCAATTTCAAGAGTTTTAACTCGGCTAAACCACTCAAGTTTAGTGGTACGGAAGGAGCAACTGGGCTCCTTCAGTGGTTCGAGAGCACATTTCGTCATGTTCAGTGTCCGGATAATCGCAAGGTCGAGTTTTCTTCGAGTGTGTTTCAGAAGAGGGCTCTCACATGGTGGAATGGGGTTATGAGAGACCGTGGTGCAGAAGTTGCTCTAGCACAAACATGGGCTGAACTTAGAGCTCTTATGATGAGGGAGTTTTGTCCTCGTCATGAACAGCGAGCTTTGGAGAAAGAGTTTGATGACTTGAAACAAGATAGTGGTGAGCATCGGGCGTATACTGATAGGTTTGAGGAGTTGAGTCTGCTATGCCCAACGATGGTTACCCTACTCGACAAGGCTATCGAAAGATACATCGACGGCCTACCTGACTCAGTACAAGACATCATTACTGGTAGTAACCCTGCCACACTCCGTCAGGCGATCGAGTTAGCAGCGACATTGACTGAGTCGCAGGTTCGAAAGGGAAAGCTGCATAAAAAGGGTGACAAGGGTAAGAAGCAGGCGTCTGACAAGGGGGATAGCAAGAAAGGTCAAAACAAGAATGGAAAGAATTCTGGTTCCTCCAAGAGTTCTAGGAAGCGAAAGGCTTCCCAAAACTATGCTGTCACTGCCCAAGCTAACCAGGCAGCTCCCAACCAACCCGCACAACCTCCAGCAAAGAAGCCTTATTCAGGGAATGCACCTTTGTGCAATAGATGCAACAGTCACCATCAGCCGCAACATCAGTGCCGTTTCTGTAATAACTGTGGGAAGTCGGGTTATATTGCCAATGTTTGTCGGTTTGCTCAGAATCAGGCAGTTCAGAACCCGGCTCAACAAGTTGCTCAGCCTCCTGCTCAGCAACAAGGTCAAGCTGCACGACCACACTACCCGCCCGGTTCTTGTTACAACTGTGGGGATCTGACCCACTACCGTAACCAGTGCCCAAGATTGGTGAATGCGAATCAGAATCAGGCTCAGGCTCGAGGGCGAGTCTTCAACATGAATGCACAAGAGGCACAGGCAGACAATGAAGTGGTGAACGGTACGTTCTTTATTAATAATCAGCCTGCATCTGTTCTTTTTTATTCGGGTGCCGATAAGAGTTTTGTGTCATTATCTTTTGAGCCATTACTTCGCATGTCTAGAACGAAACTAGGTAAACCTTTGACAGTAGAGGTTGCTAGTGGTGAACCCATTATTCTTGATTCTGTTCTTCGCAACTGCCAATTGAACCTTAATGATCATCTTTTTCCTATTGACCTCACGCCTATGCAACTTGGAAGCTTCGACGTTATAGTAGGTATGGATTGGTTATCCAAGCATCGCGCAGAGGTAGTTTGTTTTGAGAAGATCGTTCGAGTGCCGCTTTCGACAGGAGAGATCCTACAGGTTCGTGGTGAGAAACCTGCTGGTGGTCTCAAACTCATGTCTTGTTTTAAAGCTAGGAAGTATCTGCGAAAGAATTATGTGGCTTTCTTGGCACATGTCACAGCAGATAAAGGCAAAGGTAAGTCTATCCAAGATATTCCCGTTGTTCGGGATTATTCTGAAGTATTCCCTGAAGATTTACCTGGTCTACCCCCAGCACGCCAAGTCGAGTTCCGTATTGATCTCGTACCTGGTGCAAATCCCATTGCCAGAGCTCCCTACCGTCTTGCGCCATCTGAGATGCAAGAGTTGCCAGAGCTCCCTACCGGCTTTCTTGGCACATGTCACAGCAGATAAAGGCAAAGGTAAGTCTATCCAAGATATTCCCGTTGTTCGGGATTATTCTGAAGTATTCCCTGAAGATTTACCTGGTCTACCCCCAGCACGCCAAGTCGAGTTCCGTATTGATCTCGTACCTGGTGCAAATCCCATTGCCAGAGCTCCCTACCGTCTTGCGCCATCTGAGATGCAAGAGTTGTCTAAGCAGCTTCAGGAGCTCTCTGACAAAGGTTTTATCCGTCCTAGCTTTTCACCTTGGGGTGCTCCCGTTCTTTTTGTCAAGAAGAAGGATGGATCATTTAGGATGTGTATCGATTATCGTGAGCTTAACAAGCTTACCATCAAAAATAGATATCCCCTACCTCGCATCGATGATCTCTTTGATCAGTTACAGGGCGCTTCTTATTTTTCAAAAATTGATCTGCGATCGGGATTTCATCAACTTCGGGTGCATGAAGAAGATATTCCCAAGACAGCATTCCGCACTCGTTATGGGCATTATGAGTTCACAGTCATGCCATTCGGTTTGACTAATGCTCCTGCTATTTTTATGGACTTAATGAATAGGGTCTGCAAGCCTTATTTGGATCAGTTCGTCATTGTTTTTATTGATGACATCTTGATTTACTCTAAGACGCGAGCTGATCATGAGCAACACCTTCGTCTTACTTTGGAGCTCCTAAAGAAAGAGCAACTTTTCGCCAAATTCTCCAAGTGCGAATTTTGGCTTAAAGAATTTCAATTTTTAGGGCATATCATCAACGAACAAGGTATCCATGTAGATCCCTCCAAGATCAGTGCGATTAAGGATTGGGATACGCCTACTACTCCTACTGAGGTTCGTTCTTTTCTTGGTCTAGCGGGTTATTATCGCCGCTTCATAGAAAACTTCTCGAAGATTGCAGTTCCTCTAACTGCTCTAACACAGAAGAACAAACCCTTTGATTGGGGATTCAAACAAGAGGAAGCTTTTCAAAACTTGAAACGAAAACTTTGCGACGCGCCTGTTCTAACTTTGCCTGAGGGCAATGATGATTTCGTCGTTTATTGCGATGCATCTAAATTGGGTCTTGGCTGTGTTCTGATGCAAAGGAACAAAGTCATAGCATATGTATCGAGGCAGTTGAAGATAGATGAGAAGAACAACACCACTCATGATCTTGAGTTGGGTGCAGTTGTTTTCGCTCTTAAGATCTGGAGACACTATTTATACAGAACAAAATGTGTGGTTTTCATGGACCACAAAAGTCTTCAGCATATCTTCAATCAGAAAGAACTCAACATGAGGCAACGACGTTGGGTCGAGCTCCTAAACGACTATGACTGCGAAATTCGCTACCATCCTGGTAAGGCGAATGTCGTAGTCGATGCGTTGAGTCGTAAGGAACGTACTAAGCTTCATTGTATTCGTATTCAATCTGTTATCCAAGCTCGATCCGATATCCAAGCACGCATTTCTCAGGCTCAACAATCTTGTGTTTCACAAGGTTTAATGGATAAGGAATTTCCCTATCACATAACACCTGATCTAGAACTGAAGGACAATGGATCGTATTACTTCATGGACCGTTTATGGGTCCCAAGCCAAGATAACCTTCGCACCTTGCTTATGGATGAAGCCCATAAGTCTCGTTATTCAGTTCATCCTGGCTTAGATAAGATGTATAAGGATCTTCGTATTCAGTATTGGTGGCCTGGTATGAAGAAAGACATTGCCTTATATGTATCAAAATGCCTTACTTGTCTTAAGGTTAAGGCTGAACATCAGCGTCCTTCTGGTTTATTGGTGCAACCAGAGATCCCAGTTTGGAAATGGGAAAACATTACTATGGATCTCATTACTAAACTTCCGCGCACAAAGAAAGGTCATGATGCCATCTGGGTAGTTGTTGATCGTCTTACTAAGTCAGCGCATTTCTTGCCAATCCGTGAGGATTTTCCTGCTGACAAACTTGCTAAAATCTATGTGGATGAAATTGTAGCTCGACATGGTGTTCCTTTGAACATCATTTCTGACAGAGATGCTCGTTTCACTTCTCATTTTTGGAGAACCATGCAATCTGCTATGGGGACCCAACTTAATCTGAGCACAGCTTATCATCCGCAAACGGATGGTCAATCTGAGAGAACAATCTAGACACTGGAGGATATGCTTAGAGCTTGTGTGATCGATTTTGGTGGTAGTTGGGATTCACATCTTCCGTTGATTGAATTCTCATATAACAACAGTTATCACACCAGCATCAAAATGGCTCCTTTCGAGGCTCTCTATGGTCGAAAATGTCATTCACCAGTCTGCTGGAATGAGATCGTCAAGGCTCAACTTACTGGACCTGCCCTCATTTTAGAGACAACTGACAAGATAAAGAAAGTCCGTGATAACCTTCAGACAGCTAGAAGCCGTCAAAAGAGTTACGCGGACCCAAAATGCAAGCCCTTGGAATTTCAAGTCGGTGATCATGTATTACTTAAGGTCTCACCTTGGAAAGGTGTGATCAGATTTGGAAAGAAAGGAAAACTTGCACCTAGATACGTTGGACCATTCAAGATCGTCGAAAGAATCGGTAAGGTAGCCTACAGACTTGAGTTACCTCCTGAACTTGGAAATGTTCATCCAACCTTTCACGTATCCAATCTCAAGAAGTGTTTAGCTGATGAGAACCTCCACATACCACTTGACGAAATTCGTGTTGATAAAACACTGAAATTTGTTGAGAAGCCAGTGGAAATCATGGAACGTGAAGTCAAGTGGCTTAAACGCAAGCGCATTCCTTTGGTCAAAGTTCGCTGGGAAGCTAAACGTGGACTCGAGTGTACTTGGGAACGCGAAGATCAAATGACGGCGAAATATCCGCATCTTTTCCCACGAGTTTCCTCTAAATAAATTTCGGGACGAAATTTCCACAAGTAGGGGAGACTGTAACATCTGTGCTTGTAATCATTGTGAACAGTTCAGTTATTAATAAAACAATGTTATTTGATCCCAATGTTTGTTTGGTTATGTTTTACATTTTTCATGTTTTGACTTTTATTTAATTTCAAACTCTATATCGCTTTCTGGAGGATTATACGCAAACTGGTGCGTAAACGTAATCAGTTTAATGCGAAAAATACTCTGGAACATCAACATATACTTAACATACCCTAAATAACCTTTACATAACTTAGAAATAAGTTTTAAAGGCTTTGGTATGGCAAAAACAAGTAAATTCGCTTATAGGGACTAAACTTGACAAACTGTGAAAGTATGCCAATTTGAACTGTAACGAACATTCCGGAACATGACCATAAGTTAAACACACCTTAAATATCCTTTATATAGCTTAGAAATAGGCTTTGAGGGGTTCGGTGTGCTAAAATAAACTTTTGAGTCATTCAGGGACCAAAAGCGTCAAAAAGTGCACAAGTTTGCAATTTCGCGCATAACTTACGTTCTGAATACCTCCGGACATCCAAAAATTTATGTAAGCACTAAAATATTTTATTTTAGTGTTTGGCATAAGAAAAATCCATTCGTCGCGCAATTTGGATCGTTTTTCGCGCTTATGCGCATTCCATCGTAATTAAGCGAACATCGCGATCGTACGACCGAACGAACTGACATCCGGCATATTTTTGAGCATGCTTCATGTCCACAATGTTTAGGCATCCTTGTGGAGCTTTGAAAATTATTTAACGAGCCTTAAACATGTCGGAAATGGCCTTAATACGCAACGGGGACTGAAAGGGGAACATTGGAAAGTGTTTGCTGATCAGGAGGACCTTAGCGTGACACCTAGCCCCCTTGGCGTCACGCTAGGCCTCTTCTGATCAGCAAAAGCAATTTTAAACACATGTTAACAGCCCTTAAACCCTCCAAAGGCCAATGCCAAGTGTCAAACTCTTATGGTGGAAGCAAAATGAGCTACCACAACATACCAACAAGTGTAGGGATGTGATCATTCCCTCTTCTCCAAGAAACGATCCTAACGGTGAACCGAAATCTATAAATACCCACCTCAACTTCACTCATTCCTCACAAGAATCTGATTTGAGAAGCTCTAAGTTGAAACCTTTGTTTCATACCTGAGCTACTTGAATCAAGATTAGCATTCGGGGACCCTTTGTAAGTGTTCCTTCGTTCTTTTATTGCTTTTCGAGTCCGAAAGTCAAACTTTGTTTAACTTTCTGCATTGACCAGTTTATGGTCAATGCGAAGTTCGTTTGAACTTCGCAACGTGAGCGTAATCACGATGGTTATAGTCCCTTGTGACTATGCCTACTGATTACCACGTTGTCTAGGGTCGTAAGGGTAAGCGATCTAATAAATCGCTTATACCTTCGAACCCGACCCATTTGGTCGATCATTAGGATCCGACCAAACACATTAGGTGACCATAGTATATAGGGAATAACCTTCCGAGGTTATACCTTATGGTCGCTTCGTTTAAGTAGTTGTATGATAGGTAGTTTATATGCCTTAGGTAAATTACCAAAATGCCCTTTTTACGCCAAAATTCATTTTAAGCATATGTAACATAACTTTTGGTATCTAAACTGATTTAGTAACAATATTAGATATGTTAAGGCATATTTTACTTGTCATAGGACTAGTTAAGCGGTCCGAACGCGTTTCACGCGAACGACGCGTTAAAGTAGCATAAGCTACCTAAACGGGTCGTAATGGGTCGTAATCACTTAGGCTAGGTTTCATTTAGTATGTAGGCTTTGTTAAACCATACTACATGAGTTCCCATACTCATTTGGTTTACGAGCCCTCATTCTATCCGATCCTCCGATATAGGTCCGGTTTATTAACATAGTTACCTATATTATGTGCCGTTTGATTCCGAGATCTCTAGCATTGCTTGGTGGTTATCTTAGGACTTCTGAGCAATCTCAAGTGAGTACACAGACCCCTCTTTTACTGTTTTCCCAACATTTTGGGGGTGAAACACATGTGCCTACTTGTTACTTTCATGCTTTTCCATGTTTTCATATCATATGCTTGTTATGTTCAATAGTACACTTATAGTACATGAATTCATTGTGTTTATGCTATGTATGCCCATTGTGTGCATATTTAGTACATTGTTTTACATTACATTTCATGCTATGTATGCCCATTGTGTGCATATTTAGTACATTGTTTTACATTACATTTTATGCTATGTATGCCCATTGTGTGCATATTTAGTACATTGTTTTACATTACATTTTATGCTATGTATGCCCATTGTGTGCATATTTAGTACATTGTTTTACATTACATTTCATGCTATGTATGCCCATTGTGTGCATATTTAGTACATTGTTATACATTACATTTCATGCTATGTATGTCCATTGTGTGCATACTTAGTACATTGTTTTACATTACATTTCACGCTATGTATGTTCATTTGATTACATACTTAGTGCATTGTTTTCACATGCTTACATTTTGGTATGACATTTGGTTTGTTCAAATGGGACAATATACATTCATTAACATTAGCTACGCCGTTCGTTAGTAGGTAGTGGTACCATAGGAATTGACAACTCCCGTTCCTGACATCCTAGGTATGTTTGGATGGAAGTAATGACCGAATTCGATACACATAACTTAGATAAACCTTTAATTTGTTTAAGGGTTTATCGCCACAGTCTCAAGGCTTGGATGTATGCATTATAACAATACCGCATAGATGTTTGTATCAGTATAGAATGCATTTGTTCCACAAAACATAACTTTGATTTAAACCATGTGTTACTTCAATACCTTGTTTTTGTGCATTTTATATATGGTTTAGTTGATATATTTCACTTACCATACATGATATTTTGGATACACATTACATGATTTACATCAAACATAAACATTTTTTACATTTGATTATACATAAACATTTCTACAATTGTTAAACATTACATCTTGGTGGTTTGGTTTGGGTAAGTGATTTAAGTAACGAGGCGTGTGTAATATGATACAAGCATGGTGGATACGCCGCTGGTACTTCCTATATATAAGTGTTTGTATGGTATTACATATCGTAGCGTTATTTGAATCATTTCAATTTGAGACATATAATATTTTATACAAATAACATACTTTTCACAAGACATTGTTTTACAAACAACTTATCTTATACAAACTCATTTTACATGGTTATTCAGTTAACCATACATTATTCTCTCATTTATACATATCATCTGAACTTATTGTTTTTCAAATGATTTACAAAACAAAACAACTTACAAGGTTCATGACTAAATTTTATTAAACATTTTCTTAAACTTAAGTCATGAATCCTATTTTCACAAAACCTATGTATCTCACAGGCATTTTTATGCTGACGTACCTATTTTCACATGTGTTTTCAGGAGCTTTTGCATAGGATGATGATCGTGACACTAGGGCGGACCTGTGCCTTAGAGACTTAAAATGAAGATAGACTTAGTTTAATTATGTTATAAACTCTTTGATTCCTATTTAAAACAATGTAACTCTTATGTTGATAAATAAAATACAACTTTGTATGCCATGGTTATGAAACAATTAATTCTGTTACAACACTCCCCGATGTTTTCCGTCGCGTTTTGTATGTTCTACGTGGTCGGGGTGTGACATACGACAAAGGAATTTCTCTACTTCGGATGATCAAAACCTATGTAGTATGGAATGCATACTATAGGGACGGAGACCACTTGTTGGTTTCCCCTCCTCAACGAATTACTTCGTTTTTCACTTTGACATATGGCCAATATACGCAAGAGGCACTGCACATTTTGGTTTCGGTTATCCACATTATCATTTATTCGAACATGTATGAACAATGCGATCTTGAGGTTTCCATGACCGATTGCATCCTTCGTTCTTGGGCGCATGATAGACTATATTATCCAAATATATGTCTAGATTCTTTTAATATCGCGTATTAAAAAGATCATGGCTCCAAAAGGAAGGTCTACACCCAAAAAGGATTAAGAAATCAGCATCTTACTGATTAAGTCGAACAAGAGTTCTTATGGAACAAACACGAGGGTGCAGAAATTGCACAACATGAGGTCAATCGAGACGACACTAGTGAAAGTACTGGTGGTACTGGTAGTTCAAGTGGTTCAAATCCCGATGGATCGGGAACGAGTGGCAATGCCACACCGGAAGACGCGACAGCACAAGGTTTAAGTCTAAGGCCTTTCCGGACTGTAAGCTGCAAGACCTCGTTAATACGAGAGATGCAGTAGGTTCTGTCCGCCAAATAAATACAATGAAGTCTGTTGGTCATACTAGTAAACCTATTTCTGAGCACACAATTAGATACGCAGAGAGTCTCCTGCTGAGTGCAGCATTAACTTGGTGGAATCTCCAAGTACAAACGCTAGGAAGTGATACAGTGAAGAGGTTGTCGGGGGAAGAACTCAAGGATCTTATACGAGAAGAGTATTGCTCGCTGATTGAAATTCGAAGGTTGGAAACAAATTCTAGAACTCGATCATGACTAGAGCCAATGTTGTGGTTACACTCGAGGCTTTCATAATCTCTCAAGGGTTGTTCCATACTGCGTAACACCCGAATTCAAACGCCTTGAGCATTACATTTGGGATTTAGCCCCTGAGATCCGAGGCATGACCGCATCATCCCACCCTACCTCGATCACTCAAACAGTAGTTACCCGACACGTTTCTTACCAATCAAACTCATGCATGTGAAATAAGTTTCATGGCTAGGGACGGGATTGTCCTAGCTATAATTAGGGATTGGGTTATCCTACATCTAAACATATGGTTGGGTTATCCAACATCTAAACATATGGATCGTGTTATCCTACATCTAAACATATGGATTGGGTTATCCTACATTTAAACATAGGGTTCCTAAAACTTTACAGTGAAGTCCTCGCCACACAGAATTTAAAATGTACTTGGCCTAGAGCCAAGTAAGCTAGACGTCCCCTCATTCTATATAATCGACATACGGTAAACTAGTCAAGTCAGGGAAAGTTGTTAGAGGATGTTCCTTGGAACTTGGCGAGCGAAGATTCAGTATCGATCTCTTACCCGTTGAGTTAGGTAGTTTCGACGTAGTGGTTGGCATGGATTGGTTATACGATAACCAAGCCGAAGTCTTTTGTCATGAGAAGGTCATTCGCCTACCACCGCTGAACAAAGAGACACTTGTTATTCACGGAGAGAAGCATGACACACCATTGCGGATCATTAAATACAAGAAGGCACATAAGTGCTTACGGAAAGGTTGTATTGCCTTTCTAGCACATGTTGTCGACAAGAAGGCCGTTGGGCCACAACTGACAGATATTCCAGTGCTAAAAGAGTTTCCTGAAATATTTCCTGAATACTTGCCGGGACTATAACCATATCGACAAGTCGAGTTTCATATCGACTTGGTATCGTGAACCGCACTCATAACCAAATCTCCATATCGATTAGAACCTTTTGAAATGCAAGAGCTATTCACACAACTTTAAGAGTTGTTGGATAAAGGATTCATTAGACCAAGCTTCTCGCCTTGGGGAGCTCCAGCTTTGTTTGTAAAGAAGAAGGATGAAACACTCAGAATGTGCATCGACTATAGAGAGTTGAATAAACTCACCATCAAGAATCGGTATCCACTATCGAGGATTGGTGATTTATTCGATCAATTGCAAAGTTCAAAGCTTCTACTCCAAGATAGACTTACGATCGGGGTATCACAAGTTACGAATACAAGAGGAAAGCATACCAAGGACGGCTTTTTAATCTCGTTATGGTCATTACGAGTTTCTCGTTATACCTTTTAGTTTAAAGAACACGCCTGCGGTCTTCATGGATTTAATGAACTGCGTGTGCGAGCCGTATCTTGACAAATTCATCATAGTGTTCATTGACGACATTTTTATATATTCGTGATTAGCAGCTGAGCATGAACAACATTTGAGAACCATCTTAGAGTTACTCAAGAAGGAGAAACTATACGCGAAATTTTCCAAATACGAGTTTTGGATTCATGAAGTACAATTTCTCGGGCATATAGTGAACGAGAAAGGCATTCAAGTAGACACCTCGAAGATTGAAGCAATTAAAAATTGGGAAGCGCCCAAGACTCCAACTGAAGTCCGATAATTCTTAGGATTAGCGGGGTATTTTCGGAGATTTATGGAGAATTTTTCAAAAAAATTGCTCAACCGCTAACCTCCCTCAACAAAATCGAGAAACAAGAAGAATCATTTCAACTTCTCAAGGATAAGTTGTGCAATGCACCAATCTTATCACTACCCGATGGTACCGATGACTTCGTAGTTTACTATGATGCTTCGCATCAAGGATTGGGTTGCGTACTTATGCAACGGGAGAAAGTTATCGCATACGCATCGCGTCAACTGAAAGTTCATGAAAAGAACTATACCACTCACGACCTCGAGTTAGGCGTGGTGGTATTCGCTCTGAAAATATGGCCACATTACTTATATGGTACTCAATGTACAATTTTCACGGATCATAAAAGTCTTCAGCACATATTCAGTCAAAAAGAACTAAATATGTGTCAGCGACATTGGATTGAATTGCTGAACGACTATGATTACGAAATAAAGTACCATCCGGGCAAGGCGAACGTTGTAGCAGACGCCTTGAGCCGCAAGGAACGAGTTAGAACTTTGAGAGTTCGAGCATTAGAGATGAAGATTCACACGGATCTTACCACACGAATTCATGATGCATAACAAGAAGCGCTCAAGGAAGAACATATTCGAGCAGAAACACTTTGAGTCACAGAAAAACAATTAGTACCGAAAGAAGATGGAACTTTATACCATGTGGGTAGAATTTAAGTTCCACACTTTGGCGGCCTTCGAGAAGTTATTTTGAGGAAGCACATAGGCCTAAGACTTGAAAGAGCACTATTGGTGGCCTAACCTCAAAAAGGATATCGCGACTTATGTCGGGAAATGCTTGACCTGCGTAATGGTCAAGATAAAATATCAGAAACCCTCGGGGTTGCTACAACAACCCGAGATTCCCGTCTGGGAATGGGAACAAGTATCGATGGACTTCATTACGAAGTTACCCAGGACCTCAAGAGGCCATGACATGATATGGGTAAACGTTGATAGATTGACAAAGTCCGCACACTTCTTGCCGATTTCGGGAGAAGGATAGCACAGAGAAACCAGCATAACTCTATCTCAAAGAAATAGTGGCTCGTCTTGGAGTGCCTATTTTCAGACCGAGACAGTCCCTTTATTTCAAGAATTTGGAAGTCATTCCAACAGACCTTTGGAACTCATTTAAATCTAAGCACGGCCTTTCATTCACAAACTGACGGCCAGAGCGAACGGACAATCCAAACACCCAAAGATATGCTTCGTGCGTGTGTTTTGGATTTGGGCGGAAACTGGGATACTCATTTACCTTTGGTTGAGTTTTCCTACAACAACAACTACAATACAAGTAAACCAACTGTACCGTTTGAAGCTCTCTATGGTCGCAAGTACCGCTCTCTGCTATGTTGGGTGGAAGCAGGCAATAAACAACTAAGTGGTTCGGAATTAGTCCAAGAGACTACAGATAAAAATTTTCAGATTAGAGACCGTATCAAGACGGCTCGTGATCGAAAAAAGAGCTACGCAGATAAGAGACGGAAGCCATAATCTTTCGAGGTCGGGGACAAAGTCTTATTAAAAGTCTCGACTTGGAAGGGCGTAGTGTCACACCCGCTCGTAGCGGAAGCGCGAGGTGTGATCTGATCGGTTCTCATTGCATAACAATATAAGTGAACATACTAAATGAATAAAAACAAGCTCCAATGCCATTGTCATAACCGTTTCAAAAGAACGCAACATAAGTTAAATGTATTCGTTACAAACCATCAAATGAAAATAAGTTGTCATTGTTTTATACATCAAAATGTAAGTCATAAAATGTCAAGGCTTTGACCACTATATTACCGCAAAGAGGCGGTATATAATAGGCAAACCCTTCAATAGTTGGCATGGAGTATTGATACTTGTTTTCCTTGAACTGAAATCGTTGCATTGGTCCACTAATTCCCTGAAATACATGTAAGTTTGAAAACATCAACAAAAGTTGAGCGAGTTCATGCAGTTTAGTTGTATGAGATGTATCTGTAAAACGTGAGTTGTATAAAATGTATCTGTATCAAAACAGTATGTAAGATGTATTTGTCTCACTTGTAATTGTATCCAAACTGGATATAAGATGTATCTGTATCAAAGGAGTATGTAAGATGTATTTGTCTCAATTGTAATTGTATCCAAACTGGATATAAGATGTATCTGTATCAAAACAGTATGTAAGATGTATTTGTCTCAATTGTAATTGTATCCAAACTGGATATAAGATGTATCTGTAAGTAATGATGTAGTATGTAAAGCGTCAATGAAATCGTTGATCATTAATGTTTTGCAAGGACATTAATATGTGTGACGAAAAAGGAAGCAATCCAACCCTAGACGATTTTATGTCGATTCCTATCGACTGGGACACAAAAGCACTCTTCTGTATGGGTCCACGACCAAGAGTGGGGCTCGCCAAAACCCATTAGATCTAACCACTTGTACCTAGGTCCAAACTGGATTAATGGTGCTTATATGTATAACCCTAATTCGCACATGATCTAAGGTGTTTCATTCCCTAACTTTAACATACGATTGAACATGTATCTTCCCCGATAGTTGTAAAGTTGTAAAACATTTAAATGAATAGGGGACATGAACTCACTGAATTGCGTCCGTGAATATATGTAAATAAGATCTCACGTGCGGTCGTCCTGAATAGCGTTGCGACCTACAAATGTTCTTATTTTTGTTAGACACTTCCGTCTTTGTAAAGAACTTGAGTACAAGTCTTGTGTCTTCAATATGTGTAAGACTTGTATGTCTTTACTGTTCGTTAACTGTGTATTCGATGAATGAGTTGTTCAAATGTTATATATATATTTTTTTTTCACCAAATATATATATATATAAATGTTATCTTGTATCTTGTGAGTTGTATAGTCGGATCTAGTCCGCTGAATTTCGTGTCTTATATGTATCAATTGTATAGTTGTGTTTCCAATAATGGTATCATTGGGCCAAGCCCATGTTTTCAAGTTATTGGGCTTAAATAGTGTTGGGCCTTTAAATAGTGTTGGGCCTCAATAGTGTTGGGCCTCAAATAGTGTTGGGCCTCAATAGTGTTGGGCCTAAATAGTGTTGGGCCTGAATAGTGTTGGGCTTGAATAGTGTTGGGCTTGAATAGTGTTGGGCTTGAATAGTGTTGGGCTTTAATAGTGTTGGGCTTTGGCCCATATGTTTGGTATTTGGGCTTAGCCCATGAATTTATGTTAAGCCCATTATGTAGATAAGCCCATTATGAAGATAAGCCCATTAAGAAAAATAAGCCCATTTGTAGAAAAATAGCCCATTAAGTAATATAAGCCCATTTGTTATAAAAAGTAGTCCATTAAGTAAGGTAAGCCCATTTACTAGTGTAAGCCTTTCATTTTTATAAAAACCTTTTTATAAAAATTTACTAAGCATACTTTTTTGTAAATAAAAACATACTAGTTTTTATAAGTTTATAAACATCCGAAATTTGTTATAGATAGCATATTTATATTTCGTGTCGAAAGATCGTCTAAGCATCGTAGTAACTTCTCCGAATGGCGATATGTTCATAGATTCGCCCGTCGTCCGTTTTGACCATAAGTTGTATCCGATGTCCGAATGATCCGCAAATTGTATTCAAGTGTGTATATATGTATTCTTGTAAGTCTTTACTTGTAAATATGCCTTGTATTTATTTGTGTCATTGTTATCAAGTTTCCAACTTTCATATATAACTAATAAAATTAATAAACACATAGCACAAAACTTATTATGTTTACAAAATATATATATTTTACCAAAATATATATATTTATACACATTTTTGCTTTTAGAAATACAAACTTTCTAATCTTGTATACTTGTAAAGACTTTGTTAAAATGATAATTTTCCTAACACTTATTTTCCAAGAAAAATTGGCCATGGTTTCTTTGTAATATGAACTTTGCCATGTTTATCAAAACATATCATTCTCTTTTCCAAATCACCATCAATTTACTCAACATCTTAACTAAAATACATGAGACTTTTATCACATAAAATTATCAAGATGATCTCCAAATCATGTAGGGTTTTAAACATGATCATAACATATGCTAACTAGTTCAAAAACCAAGTTTAATTCTAGTTTTAACAACTTTTATAAAAATCTCAAGTTGTATGTTACTTTTTATAATCTTGTAAAAGTCTTGTTTTTAAATAAAAACCTTAAATACTTTCACAAGATCAAAAGTTATGATCATCCATTTAATCCTTTATGTTAAAAAAAAAACCCTTTAACATAAACATGTATAATTCTTAGATCATATCTTAAACATCTTCTAACAATTTATTTGTATCATAATCATCATAACAAGACTAAATATGCATATAACAAGTCTTAGATCACAATATAACCAAACATAAATATATCATGATTTTTATCTTTGCTTCTTTGTATTTTTTTCATGTTTATTAAGTATGATCTCTTGGTTATTATTAGTAATAATAACAATCATAAACTTAATATATTTGTATAAAAAAAATAGATATAGAAGCTTACTTCTAGCACTAGGCTAGGGATGATCTTAGAAGATTATTAAGAACTAAGAAGATGATGATGATCTTGATGGTAGAACACTTTTGTATGGATGAAAACCATTCCTTTTACTTCCAAAAGCTTTAGATCCTCTTATGTTACTTGGAAATCCATATTGATCATGAAGGAGGTAATAAAAATAAATGGGTTTTTGAAGATGTTCTTATGAAAAAGATGGAGATAGTTAGAGTGTTCTTGGATGATGAATGATGAAAGAGGTAAAGTGTAGTAACTTAGTGATTAAGGGTTGTAACTAATCATCTTTCTCATCCACTAGTAACACCACTTGTAATTATAGAAAATATCTAGATATTTTGCATGTGAAATATGGGTGTGGGACCCACATAAAACGTTCACACATGGGGGGGGGGGGTCTTGAATTGTTGAAATGTTATTAAGTGTTTAAAGTGTTAGAAACTTTTAGCAAAGTTTAGGTGTTTTGGTGTTTAAATGTTTCAAGTGTATAAATGTGTTAAAAAGGTGTTAAGTGACTTTTACTAGACCATAATGATCCAAATAACACTAGATGGTCACTAAAAAAAAGATCCGACATTGTTCGGATATTCGTTTCGAATTGTTTCGGTTAGACGTTATTTGAACGCTAAGTTGTGTAACTTGTGCGAATTGATGTAGTTATTGGTTCGGATGATACCCGAAAGTATCCTCATATGAATTCTATGTTAAATAGCATTTTTACATGTCGTAAAAATATTAGAAAGCTGATTTCTGCAGAATTTCTGCGGAAAAGTGTTGAAATTGTCGCTTTTAGTGCTTTTCGGCAGTTTTTAGTGTTATCGGACATCGGGAAAGTATTAGACCAAACCCTTGCATTTCCAATTAGGGTTTAATGTATATTTGATGTTGGACTTTCATCTGAGTCCTAAAGATGTAATTTAGATGGTTTCTACGGATCCGGAGTTTTCGTCAGCCCGCTAGTTCACTAGGTACTACTCTAGTTGTTTCGATGCATTGTTTTAAACTGTTTCAAATATAACCAATAGAAACGAATAATGTGCATCATAAATGAGTGTTCTAAGATGTATATCATGTAATCAAGAAATTCGGATATTCAAAACACATATTTGTATAATGTAATTCATTGCTTTAAATGTACGTAAATTACCAGAAAGTGGCAGTTGTCACATTCTCCCCCTGTTATTGAGAATTTCGTCCCGAAATTCAAGCTGAGTCATCCTATACAGGAGACTACTCGAACATGTGAGAGTATTTGGTTTTGATTTAATGTTCACGTTCCCAAGTATACTCGGGTCCGTGTCGAGAGTTCCAAAGTACCTTTTAATAATTTTATACGACTCCTCCATGATTTCTTGACTTTACAGTCCATGACTTCAACAGGTTCTTTAGTGAATTGGAGTTTGTCGTCAATGTGAATAGAATGATAACGGTTGCTTGTGTTGGACTCTTTTTAAGATTCGACACATGAAACGTGTCGTGCATACTGTTAAGTTCATCTGGTAACTTCAACTTGTAGGCAACAGTGCCAATCTCTTCTAAGATTTCAAATGGTCCAATGTAACGTGGGTTAAGCTTTCCACGTTTACTGAACCTCGCTACGCCTTTCCAAGGCGAGACTTTCAACAAGACTTTGTCTCCAACCTCGAAAGATAATGGTTTTCGTCTCTTGTCTCCGTAGCTCTTTTGTCGATCGCGAGCCGCCTTGATACGGTCTCTGATCTGGAAAATTTTATCTGTAGTCTTTTGGACTAGTTTCGGACCAATTAATTAACTATCGCCTGTTTTCGCCCAACATAGCGGAGAGCGACACTTTCGACCATAAAGAGCTTCAAACGGTGCAGCTTGTATAGTAGTATTGTAGCTGTTATTGTAGGAAAACTCAACTAAAGGTGGATGAGCATCCCAATTGCCGCCTAAATCCATAACACATGCGCGAAACATATATTCGAGTGTTTGGATTGTCCGTTCGCTCTGGCCGTCAGTTTATGGATGAAAGGCCGTACTTGGATTCAAATGAGATCCAAAGGCCTGTTGAAATGATTTCCAAATTCTAGAAATAAAACGACCGTCTCGGTCTGAAATGATTGAAAATAGGCACTCAATGACGAGCCACTATTTCTTTGAGATAGAGTTCCGCTAGTTTCTCAGTATTATCCTTCTCCCAAATCGGTAAGATGTGTGCGGACTTTGTTAGTCTATCGATGATTACACATATCATGTAGTGACCTCTTGAGGTCCTAAGTAACTTCGTAATGAAGTACATCGATATTTGTTCCCATTACCAAACGGGAATCTCGGGTTGTTGTAACAAGTCCGAGGGATTTTGCTACTCGACTTTAACTTTCGCGCAAGTCAAGCATTCTCCGATATAAGTTGCGATATCACTTTTGAGGTTAGGCCACCAGTAGTATTCTTTCACTACTTAGGCCTATGTGCTTCCTCAAAATATCATCTCGAAGGCCGCCAAAGAATAGAACCCAATTTCGACCCATAAGGTACAAAGTTCCATCTACTTTCGGTACTAATTGTTCCTTCATTCCTCGAAGTGTTTCTGCTTAAATATGCTCTTCCTTGAGCGCTTGTGAATCATCTTCTCTAGTGATTGAACTCTCAGTGTTCTAACTCGCTCCTTGCGGCTCAAGGCATCTGCTACAACATTTGCCTTGCCTGGATTGTACTTTATTTCACAATCATAGTCGTTCAACAATTCAACAAACATCGTTGACGTATTTTTAATTCTTTTTGGTTGAATATGTGTTGAAGACTTTTATGATCCGTGAAAATAATGCATTGAGTACCATATAAATAATGTCGCCATAATTTTTGTTTTTTTTTTTAAACGAATACCACCACGCCTAACTCAAGGTCGAGAGTGGTATAGTTCTTCTCGTGAACTTTTTTAATTGGCGCGACGTGTACACAATAACTTTTTCACGTTGCACGAGTACGCAACCCAATCCTTGATGCGAAGCATCATAGTCTACAACAGAGTCATCGGTATCGTCGGATAATGATAAGATTGTAAAATGCTATGCACCAATCTTAAGAATAAGTTGTAAGGCTATATCTTGTTTTTCGATTTGGGGCGAATTTATTGTCTTTAACAACTCTAAAATGGTTCTCAAATGTTGCTCATGTTCATCAGTCGATCGAGAGTATATCAAAATGTCATCAATAAACACTATGACGAATTTGTCGAGATACGGCTTGCACACACGATTCATTAATCCATGAAGACCGCTGGTGCATTTGTTAAACCAAAAGGCATAACGAGAAACTCGTAATGACCGTAACGAGTCTTAAAAGCCGTTTTCGGTATGCTTTCCTCTTGAATTCGTAACTGATGATACTCCGATCGTAAGTCTATATTAGAGTAGAAGCTAGAACCTTCCATAAACCATTTGAGTTAGTTGGAAATTCATTTGTAACATGGTTTAGAAATATGAATTTTCGTTCATCGAAATGTTGTGCATTTTTGCAAAACTTGCGTGTCTTTCCACCCCAAAAACCTTTATAAAGATACATAGTGGTAAAGAGTGGGGGTTATGAACGCATAACATCCTTATTCGGTCAACTACAAGGTTCAGAAGGTGCTAATCGACATGGAGTTTTGGCTACGAGTGCGGCTCCCGGTACCAAGTCGATGTGAAACTCGACTTGTTGATATGGTGGTAGTCCTGGAAAGACTTCAGGAAATTATTTTTATCAAAAGAATATTTGTTAGCTGTGGCCCAACGACCTTCTTGTCTACAACAAGTGCTAGAAAGGCAATACAACCTTTCCGTAAGCACTTCTAAGCCTTCATGCAATTGATGTTCCGCAATGATGTGTTACGCTTCTCTCCATGGATACAAGTGTATCTTCGTTCGATAGTGGTAAGCGAATGATCTTCTCATGACAGAAGAATTCGAGTCTATTATTGAATAGCCAATCCATGCCAACCACTACGTCAAAAATACCTAACTCAATGGGTAAGAGATCGATATGAAATTTCAGCTCCTGAATCGGCTAGTTTACCGTTTGCCAATTCTATAGGATGAGGAAACGTCTAGCTTACTTGACTCTAGGCCAAGTATATTTTGAATTCTATGTAGTAAAGACTTCCCTGTACAGATGTAGAGGACAACTCAATCCCTATGTTTAGATGTAGGATAACCCAATCCCTATGTTTAGATGTAGGATAACCCAATCCCTAATTGTAGCTAGGACAATCCCGTCCCTAGCCAAGAAACTCATGTAGGTGAAATGTTGAGATGAAGCTAAAATTGCCAATTGTATAAAATAACATGGATGTGAAATGTTGACGAATAGGATACATACCGGTGGCCCTTAATGATTTGATATGTCTCAGCTAATTACCCATTAGCTAACTTGATATAGTAATGTGTGTCCAACATGACTCTAATTCTAGTATATGCTTAACATTTAAAAGCAATGGCTAAGCTCGGTGTTGGTATTAAAAGAATTGATACATGATGATCGTAGAGTGTACGTACTCATGACTTCATTGGGATTTTGTGGAGTATTCATAGTTCTAACCACACACACACTTATTCACATTTAGGATTTCGACAAGTTACCAGCATACATCCTGGTACCAAAATAGTTTATGGCAGCAGTTGCCTTCATTTCTCTCATGGCGAGAGTTATTGTTTGAGTGATTGAGGTAGGGAGGGATGATGCTGTCATGCTTCGGATCTCCGAGGCTAAACCCGAAATGTAACACTCAATGTGTTTGAATTCGGGTGTTTCCCAGTATGGAACAACCCTTGAGAGACCGTGAAAGCATCAAGTGTAACCATCAACATTGGCTCCAGTTATGATCGAGTTCTTTTATAAAATCATATGAAAATAGATATGAAGATCAGATGATATAAAAGAATGATGTATGGTTAAATAAATAACCAATAAAAATGTAGTGTATAAATATATCATGTCTTGAAATAGAATATTATGTCTTGTGTAGAGGATGTCGCGTCTTGTGCAAAAAATGTCATGTCTTGTCTTTGTCGAAGAGATTTGAATAACACCACGATATGCAATATAACATAAGCACTTATATATAGGAAGTACCAGCGGCGTATCCACCATGCTTTTATTATATTACACACGTCTCATCCCTTACAAATAACCACCAAAAATGTCTTGTGTAAACCAACATCAAATGATATGTATAACAATGTCTTGCGTAACAATGTCATGTATAAACCATGTCTTGTGTAAAAGCAATAGTTTTCAACACATAACTTTTATCTTAAACAATTGATTCTTTTGGCGCCATGATCTTTTTAATACACACAATTAAAAGAATCTAGACATTTATTTGAATAAATAAAGTCTATCATGTGCCCAAGAATGAAGAATGCAATCAATCGGTCATGGAAACCTCAAGACCATATTGTGCATATATGTTTGAATAAATGATAATGTGGATAACCAAAACCAAAAGGTGTAATGCCTCTTGCATGTATTGGTCATACGTCTAAATGGAAAGAGAAATAATTCGTTGAGGAGGGGAAACCAAGCAGTGGTCTTCGTCCATATAATATGTATTCCCTACTCTATGGACCTCGATCGTCCTAAATAGAGAAAATCCTTTGTCTTACTTGTCCATGTGACAAATATGGTAATAGTGCTTGAGTTTCACGAGCTCTAGCAAAATTATTAGAATCTCCAAAGATGTCAAATAGAATGTAATGAGGGAGTTGCAGCATGGTTCATGCTATACCATCCCTTGGAAAAAGACAAATGTCAAACGACGGAATTTATTGTATCACTTCCAATAAATATGATAAGGTGGAATATGATAAAGTAAGGTAAGGTAAAGTAGGATAAAGTGTCATAGACACCCTGGAACCAACCCATGTTCAAGAATTTCGAGAATGTTGAGGAAAATCCTCCATGAGTAGCTAACACGTTTTGTTTGTTTAAATGACTAGTCTCAACTGAATCGTGATATAGATCGAATGTTAGGTGTGAACAAATATGTGTCGTCTTCCCGTATTGTATTGTATTGTATTGTATTGTATTGTATTGTATTGTATTGTATTGTATTGTATTGTATTGTATTGTATTGTATTGTATTGTATTGTATTGTATTGTATTGTATTGTATTGTATTGTATTGTATTGTATTGTATTGTATTGTATTGTATTGTATTGTATTGTATTGTATTGTATTGTATTGTATTGTATTGTATTGTATTGTATTGTATTGTATTGTATTGTATTGTATTGTATTGTATTGTATTGTATTGTATTGTATTGTATTGTATTGTATTGTAGGGTGTTATACTAACCACCCCCAGTTCGTGTTCTACTAGATAGGAAGAATTAAATCTCAAGTAATAACTTAAGAATTTTGAATGAATAGTGATCATTAGCTTGACCCGCAGAGTCCACCAGAATTTCCATGCACTACAAGTTGTTATTACGTGGGCCCCCGTAATAATAAATTGTCTTGCATGGTCACCCTAGCATTCTCTCGTTCAGAGCAGGCGATCAGTCAGAGAGAGGACACTATTGTTTATATACCTTCAACATAGAAGGAAACTTCGTGATAGTTCACGTGTCAACGTCCGTTGTTGTTACTCGCAGGACGGTACGACGTTAGATGAAATAGAAATGGAAAGAATCTGTAACAATAACAATTGAAGGGGCACCTTCAAGATGAGTACTTCATCTTCCTTGTAAGGACAAGAGTATATCCACCTTGATTAGTATGAGTCACATGGATCTCGTCCCACTAATGGAGTTGTTGTCCAAGGTTACCACCTTCGCCTCGTCGTCATTATCATGGTCAGGCATCTCAGCATTCGCGAGAAAGCAACCATATTTTACGGAATTAAGTTTAAGATTTCACTTAGGAATCATGTTCGCCATAAGCTCCGCAATAGACATGAGGTCGATATTTTCACCGTGTGAGTAAAGAATAATAATAGAGTTTGAAGTCGAAGGTATTTTGTTCTTGGCAAAATATTTCATGCAACATATATATGAACCACCTATATATATAATCATGTAAAATCCTATCAATCAAGGATTTCTATCTTGTATAAGCTGAATTTGTGAACTGTTTATAATGCATAAACTGATAATGTAATGTATTGTAGGCACATAGTCTATTAATGTATTGTGTCTGTTTCTCATAGACTTCACCCATGGAAATGTCCTCGCTTGATTTATGTGAAATGAATTTTTGCTGTAGTGGACCTTGAAAAATGTTTATGCAATGAAAACCTTTTGACTTGTCCAAATTTATTTATAATCTGTTCAACATGAACAAGAGGTTTTCGTGAGAGATCCCTAGTGATTGTAGACTTAGACTCGAGAAAGAATCCTGGTTCACTACAATCGATGCTCTGATACCAATCTGTCACACCCGCTCGTAGCGGAAGCGCGAGGTGTGATCTGATCGGTTCTCATTGCATAACAATATAAGTGAACATACTAAATGAATAAAAACAAGCTCCAATGCCATTGTCATAACCATTTCAAAATAACGCAACATAAGTTAAATGTATTCGTTACAAACCATCAAATGAAAATAAGTTGTCATTGTTTTATACATCAAAATGTAAGTCATAAAATGTCAAGGCTTTGACCACTATATTACCGCAAAGAGGCGGTATATAACAGGCAAACCCTTCAATAGTTGGCATGGAGTATTGATACTTGTTTTCCTTGAACTGAAATCGTTGCATTGGTCCACTAATTCCCTGAAATACATGTAAGTTTGAAAACATCAACAAAAGTTGAGCGAGTTCATGCAGTTTAGTTGTATGAGATGTATCTGTAAAACGTGAGTTGTATAAAATGTATCTGTATCAAAACAGTATGTAAGATGTATTTGTCTCACTTGTAATTGTATCCAAACTGGATATAAGATGTATCTGTATCAAAGGAGTATGTAAGATGTATTTGTCTCAATTGTAATTGTATCCAAACTGGATATAAGATGTATCTGTATCAAAACAGTATGTAAGATGTATTTGTCTCAATTGTAATTGTATCCAAACTGGATATAAGATGTATCTGTAAGTAATGATGTAGTATGTAAAGCGTCAATGAAATCGTTGATCATTAATGTTTTGCAAGGACATTAATATGTGTGACGAAAAAGGAAGCAATCCAACCCTAGACGATTTTATGTCGATTCCTATCGACTGGGACACAAAAGCACTCTTCTGTATGGGTCCACGACCAAGAGTGGGGCTCGCCAAAACCCATTAGATCTAACCACTTGTACCTAGGTCCAAACTGGATTAATGGTGCTTATATGTATAACCCTAATTCGCACATGATCTAAGGTGTTTCATTCCCTAACTTTAACATACGATTGAACATGTATCTTCCCCGATAGTTGTAAAGTTGTAAAACATTTAAATGAATAGGGGACATGAACTCACTGAATTGCGTCCGTGAATATATGTAAATAAGATCTCACGTGCGGTCGTCCTGAATAGCGTTGCGACCTACAAATGTTCTTATTTTTGTTAGACACTTCCGTCTTTGTAAAGAACTTGAGTACAAGTCTTGTGTCTTCAATATGTGTAAGACTTGTATGTCTTTACTGTTCGTTAACTGTGTATTCGATGAATGAGTTGTTCAAATGTTATATATATATTTTTTTTTCACCAAATATATATATATATAAATGTTATCTTGTATCTTGTGAGTTGTATAGTCGGATCTAGTCCGCTGAATTTCGTGTCTTATATGTATCAATTGTATAGTTGTGTTTCCAATAATGGTATCATTGGGCCAAGCCCATGTTTTCAAGTTATTGGGCTTAAATAGTGTTGGGCCTTTAAATAGTGTTGGGCCTCAATAGTGTTGGGCCTCAAATAGTGTTGGGCCTCAATAGTGTTGGGCCTAAATAGTGTTGGGCCTGAATAGTGTTGGGCTTGAATAGTGTTGGGCTTGAATAGTGTTGGGCTTGAATAGTGTTGGGCTTTAATAGTGTTGGGCTTTGGCCCATATGTTTGGTATTTGGGCTTAGCCCATGAATTTATGTTAAGCCCATTATGTAGATAAGCCCATTATGAAGATAAGCCCATTAAGAAAAATAAGCCCATTTGTAGAAAAATAGCCCATTAAGTAATATAAGCCCATTTGTTATAAAAAGTAGTCCATTAAGTAAGGTAAGCCCATTTACTAGTGTAAGCCTTTCATTTTTATAAAAACCTTTTTATAAAAATTTACTAAGCATACTTTTTTGTAAATAAAAACATACTAGTTTTTATAAGTTTATAAACATCCGAAATTTGTTATAGATAGCATATTTATATTTCGTGTCGAAAGATCGTCTAAGCATCGTAGTAACTTCTCCGAATGGCGATATGTTCATAGATTCGCCCGTCGTCCGTTTTGACCATAAGTTGTATCCGATGTCCGAATGATCCGCAAATTGTATTCAAGTGTGTATATATGTATTCTTGTAAGTCTTTACTTGTAAATATGCCTTGTATTTATTTGTGTCATTGTTATCAAGTTTCCAACTTTCATATATAACTAATAAAATTAATAAACACATAGCACAAAACTTATTATGTTTACAAAATATATATATTTTACCAAAATATATATATTTATACACATTTTTGCTTTTAGAAATACAAACTTTCTAATCTTGTATACTTGTAAAGACTTTGTTAAAATGATAATTTTCCTAACACTTATTTTCCAAGAAAAATTGGCCATGGTTTCTTTGTAATATGAACTTTGCCATGTTTATCAAAACATATCATTCTCTTTTCCAAATCACCATCAATTTACTCAACATCTTAACTAAAATACATGAGACTTTTATCACATAAAATTATCAAGATGATCTCCAAATCATGTAGGGTTTTAAACATGATCATAACATATGCTAACTAGTTCAAAAACCAAGTTTAATTCTAGTTTTAACAACTTTTATAAAAATCTCAAGTTGTATGTTACTTTTTATAATCTTGTAAAAGTCTTGTTTTTAAATAAAAACCTTAAATACTTTCACAAGATCAAAAGTTATGATCATCCATTTAATCCTTTATGTTAAAAAAAAAACCCTTTAACATAAACATGTATAATTCTTAGATCATATCTTAAACATCTTCTAACAATTTATTTGTATCATAATCATCATAACAAGACTAAATATGCATATAACAAGTCTTAGATCACAATATAACCAAACATAAATATATCATGATTTTTATCTTTGCTTCTTTGTATTTTTTTCATGTTTATTAAGTATGATCTCTTGGTTATTATTAGTAATAATAACAATCATAAACTTAATATATTTGTATAAAAAAATAGATATAGAAGCTTACTTCTAGCACTAGGCTAGGGATGATCTTAGAAGATTATTAAGAACTAAGAAGATGATGATGATCTTGATGGTAGAACACTTTTGTATGGATGAAAACCATTCCTTTTACTTCCAAAAGCTTTAGATCCTCTTATGTTACTTGGAAATCCATATTGATCATGAAGGAGGTAATAAAAATAAATGGGTTTTTGAAGATGTTCTTATGAAAAAGATGGAGATAGTTAGAGTGTTCTTGGATGATGAATGATGAAAGAGGTAAAGTGTAGTAACTTAGTGATTAAGGGTTGTAACTAATCATCTTTCTCATCCACTAGTAACACCACTTGTAATTATAGAAAATATCTAGATATTTTGCATGTGAAATATGGGTGTGGGACCCACATAAAACGTTCACACATGGGGGGGGGGGGTCTTGAATTGTTGAAATGTTATTAAGTGTTTAAAGTGTTAGAAACTTTTAGCAAAGTTTAGGTGTTTTGGTGTTTAAATGTTTCAAGTGTATAAATGTGTTAAAAAGGTGTTAAGTGACTTTTACTAGACCATAATGATCCAAATAACACTAGATGGTCACTAAAAAAAAGATCCGACATTGTTCGGATATTCGTTTCGAATTGTTTCGGTTAGACGTTATTTGAACGCTAAGTTGTGTAACTTGTGCGAATTGATGTAGTTATTGGTTCGGATGATACCCAAAAGTATCCTCATATGAATTCTATGTTAAATAGCATTTTTACATGTCGTAAAAATATTAGAAAGCTGATTTCTGCAGAATTTCTGCGGAAAAGTGTTGAAATTGTCGCTTTTAGTGCTTTTCGGCAGTTTTTAGTGTTATCGGACATCGGGAAAGTATTAGACCAAACCCTTGCATTTCCAATTAGGGTTTAATGTATATTTGATGTTGGACTTTCATCTGAGTCCTAAAGATGTAATTTAGATGGTTTCTACGGATCCGGAGGTTTCGTCAGCCCGCTAGTTCACTAGGTACTACTCTAGTTGTTTCGATGCATTGTTTTAAACTGTTTCAAATATAACCAATAGAAACGAATAATGTGCATCATAAATGAGTGTTCTAAGATGTATATCATGTAATCAAGAAATTCGGATATTCAAAACACATATTTGTATAATGTAATTCATTGCTTTAAATGTACGTAAATTACCAGAAAGTGGCAGTTGTCACACGTAGCAAGGTTCGGTAAGCGTGGAAAGCTTAACCCACGATATGTAGGACCATTTGAAATCTTAGAGAAGATTGGCACCGTTTCCTACAAACTGAAGTTACTAGAAGAACTAAGTAGTGTACACGACACATTTAATGTGTCGAATCTTAAGAAGAGTCCAACACAAGAAACAGTTATCATCCCGGTGGATGAAGTTCACATTGATGACAAACTCTAATTCATAAAGCACCTGTTAAGGTCATGGACCAGAAGGTCCAGAAAATACGAAGGAGTCGTAACATATTAGTAAAAATTCGTTGGAACTCTCGACACGGACCCGAATATACTTGGTAACGTGTAGATCAAATCAAAACCAAAATACCCCCGCCTGTTCGAGAATACTCCTGCAAAGGATGACTCAGCTTGAATTTCGGGACGAAATTCTCAATAACAGGCGGAGAATGTGACAACTGCCACTTTTCGGTAACTTTCTTACACTTAAAGTACTCATTTTAGCTACATTTTTATGCATTTTGAACACTCGAACTGCGTATTTCGTGACATACACTTAGAATACTCATGGAATACTTACTTAGGATGCATATGATTCATTTTTATTAAGTACATTTGAAATAGTTCAAACAATGCGTCGAAACTACTAGAAAAGCACCTAGAAAACTAGTATTTTGACGAAAACGCAGGATCCGCAGAAATCATCTAAACGACATCTTTAGGACTCAGACGAAAGTCCAACATCTAATATATATTAAACCCTAACTAAGAATGCAAGGGTTTGATTTAAAACCTTTCCGAAGTCCGATAACACAAAAAATTGCCCGAAAAGCACTAAAAGCGACGATTTCAACACTTTTTCGCGGAAATTCTGCAGAAATCAGCCATTTAATATATTTGCAACATGTAAAAGTGCTATTTAACATAGAATTCATATGAGGATACCTTCGGGTATCATCCAAACCAATAACTACATCAATTCACACAAGTTACACAACTTAGCGTTCAAATAACGTCTAACCGAAACAATTCGAAACGAATATCCGAACAATATCAAATCTCTTTTTTTAGTGACCATCTAATGTTATTTGGATCATTTTGGTCTAGTAATGGTCACTTAACACATTTAAAACACTCAAATACTTAAGCTTATAAAGTTTCCTAAACAACTTCCTAAAGTTCTAACACATTTTTACTAAGGAAATCAAGTAGCAAAAACAAGGGTACACCCCCCCCCCCCATTTACGGTTACAACTCCCCTTGTGGGACCCATTTTTTTTCAACTTGTTACCACAAATATCCTAGATATTTACTAAGGTCTTGCAAGTGGGCAAGTGGTAACTTCAAGTGGTAGATTATGATGATTGATTAAAGACTTAAGAACTTATCTTACTAGCTCATTACCATCATATTTTACACCATCAAAA
Source organism: Helianthus tuberosus (assembly GCA_030545235.1). Classification (NCBI taxonomy): domain Eukaryota; kingdom Viridiplantae; phylum Streptophyta; class Magnoliopsida; order Asterales; family Asteraceae; genus Helianthus; species Helianthus tuberosus. The sequence continues at coordinate 156,423,215 of CM060393.1, forward strand.
ACACACACATATCCTCCCAATCTCTTCCCCATTTTCGGCCCATATACACCATCACAACATCTTGATTTTCAAGCTATTCCAAGATGACCAAGAAGCATTTTGATGGAACCTAGGTGTAGGATCGGATTGCGACCTATACGAGTCGTTCGGAAGAGTTCTAGTCCGTTTCAAAGGCGGAAACAGAGAAACGAACGTGTAAACAGCTTGTTTCACTCTTTAAATCTCTTGTATATTGATATTACAACCTTTACAATCGAAAGAGAAACCGGCAGCACTTCGGTACACTTGGCAAAAAACTGTTCGAACTGAAATGACACGCTGCATATTTATAAGGAACATGATTTCGCTTGAAGCTCTCAAGCGAAATCTACATATAAATCTTGAAGCGAAATCATTCATGAAATCCATGCAATTTGTCTTGAAGCGATCTTGTCTTGAAGCGAAATATAACAATCTGATGTAAACTTCATGCATTTCACTTTTGTCCTTTTGTGTGGATGATGCAATCAATGATGTCACTAGTGTGATGTCATCATCCTTGATGATGACATCATGCCTTGTTTAGATCCGCACCGAACCGAGACTCGATACAAGACGAAGACAACAGATGTGTGCACCAACAGACTCCCCCTCAGATGTTGACGAGTCTTAAGTGTCGAGTCTTCACAATCTTCAGTCTTTATCAGTCTTTGAGCTTTCTTCAGGATCTCTACCTGGCTCTATTCTATCTCCAATTCTCTCTCTCTCTAACAGACTCCCCCTCAAAACATGCTGGGATCGTAGTCTGACTTTTACAGTATCAGAATCCTCAGGTATCGGAACCTGGCACTCTATTTGCTATCCTGCACATCCTCTACCCAAAAATAAGATTCACAAAAAAAATATTTAACAATTTATCAAATTTCATGCACCAACACTGATCCTTCTCCAATCAACATACAAACAAACAATAACAATGATCATTTTCATTTCAAACCTCTTCAAACAAACTTTCCCAAACCTGTTCGTCATGTTTAGCACACGGACTTTTGAAAATCCGCTCTTCAACATCAGTTGTCTAAAATCTTTTTGAATTTTCCAAAATTTATGCTAAAACACATCGAAAATCTTTTTGGATTTTTGAAATAACAGAAATGAAATGCAGTAAAGAAATATTTACAAACAATATTTTTGTGAGTTTGCGTAAGAGGATCATATCAGTTTTTGAGACAAATCACCAACACCGTTAAGCTTCATTTCATTTTAAGTTCTAAACAATTCACTTAGATTGTCAGTATACTGATCCACTTAAACTTTCACACAAAGTTCAACTGTTTCGAGATACGAGATTAATGTTTTAGGACTTAAACATCTACATGTGTCCCACCTCAGTATATACTCCCGTATCCAGACCCCAGTATTCAGTCTTACAGGTGAGTATACCACAGATGATATCTGTAAGGGGAATAAATTATGCAACCGTGATAGCTCAGGTCAGAACTTCCGTTCAGCAGAGAGCCTAGTTGACTTTTAGGTGTGTCCCCTTTAGAGGATCTTTTGAATTACAACAGCCATGATTAGCATTTTTCAATGTTTCATCATTTTTTAGCTGAGGGTGGTGCTATATTTCAAGCAAGCAGAAAGTATTCTCCGGGGACTAGGCCATTGCTTCCGCAAAATCAGAAGTCCCGGGATAATACCCCAGATATCACTGAGTATAAAGACCTAGTATCTCAGAATACGGGACCCTTCAAACAAGATTTCAGGGGTTACCTATATATCCTGGAGGTGTTCCCCACGTAGACGCAAGTAAATTTTATGTTTATATCTCGTCACAATTTACTAAATGTGTAAAAACCTACTGACACATCCACAGTAAGATTGTTTATCACATTTTTACTTTACATTTCTTTAGCATGTTGTGATAGTCCACTGATGTACTATCATTTCCTCTTTTTGCACAACAAAACTCATTTTTGATTTTATCATGTTTTTGGCTTTTTCAAATTTTCAAATGTTTTTGGATTTTCTGAAAATTTTTACTCCCCCTAAAATGCAAACACATTTTAGGAAATTTGAAAATAAACTGTACAATAAACTTGACAACTGATATCAAATCACTTCAAATCGCCATTCACTTGGCATAAACAATCAGAACTCCCCCTTACAACAAACTATTTTCCCATTGATTTCAAAACACTTAAGTTTGTTTTAATCAAATGGTTTTTCCGGAAAATAAGTTTGATTGATTTTACCACTTGTAGGTTAGGGGTTTCATCACATTGTTTCTCAATCATTTGTAGAAAATCAGATACAATTTAATGTCCCTGATTTACCACTTGTAAGTCGAAATCACTTTCGTGAATTTCTCAAGAAATGTGCCGATTCCTGCTCCACTTTTACCCATCTGGGAGCTCCGGCAAGTCCGGTTTTTACTCAAACATAACGTCCACCCATGCCTCACCAGCCTTGGATGACTTTGGTGGCAAACATCTGTCCCACCAACATTTTGATTTATAAAATTCTTGAGCACCTTTTACCTTCCTATCAACCATCTTACCGAAAATATGTTTGACTTTCCCGTTGAAAGCCTTCTCAACATCAAATTCTCCCTTATCAGCGAAGAATTGATTTGAGATCTCTACCTTCCCAACTTTTGACTTCCAATTTTCCTTTGACAATGAAGGAAAATTTTCATCGTTCACCTCAGGAACGGAATTCACAATCTTTTTCTCAACAAATGACTCCTCTGATTTTATGGAATCAGATTCATTGTCAGAACTACTCTGAGAACTTTTAACAACCCATTTTTGTTTGCTTAAATCGACACTTCTTTTGTAAAACCGTTTTGAAGTTTCACCAACTTCCAAAGTCGATTTATCAACATTTTTCTTTTTCATTTCAGAGTTAGAAGAAACTCCCTGTTCTTGGTAGTTGGTCTTGGGGCAATTCCAAGCTATGTGTCCAACTTCCTGGCATTTAAAACAAGTTCTTCGATCAACTCTTTGAGCAAACTTTCTCACATTCTTCTTCACTTCAGCAAGAAACTCTTGATTGGATTGTTTCCAGAATGGTTTCTTCTGCTCATCTTCACAACTTCCACCTGCAACAAATTTTGTATTTGGTTTATAAGTTTTCTGATTTTGATAATTTTCAGGAGGAATAAATCCTAAACCTTTCTTTTTGAGATTACCGTTGTAGTTTGGTTTCTTTCGATAACCATAACCAGAACTATAACCCTTTTTCTTGTTCAATCTCTGTTGAACTCTTGAAGTGTATTTTTTAGGTTTTTCATCAAGATTTAAATCTTTTATATCAGAAAGATTAATTTCTGTTAATTTGAAAACCTGTTTGATCATTTCAGTTTTTACACTTCTGATTGGAAATTCCTCATCAGAATATAATTTGTCTGAATCATTCAAAGTATAAGCCACTTTGATTGATCCGTCATTCAAATTAGATTTTGATAACAGGAATTTTCTATTGTAAACCCTATTAACCGGTGAACTCGGACTCTTTTCTGACGAACTCGGACTTTCAGACTTAGACTCCGGTTTTAACTCCTCATCCGTATCCAACACCTGATCGACAACTTTCTTTACTAACTCAGACTCATGATCAGTGTCAGACGCTGTGAATGTAACATCAATATTGTCTGGTAATTCATCAATGATTTCGGACTTTAACTTGATGTTGACTGCCTTTTTTAGACGCTCCTCATTTGGATTCCTGGGAGAATAAGTTTCATGGATCGGGGGCGGACATCTGTTATACTTGACACTTGGTTTCTTACCAGTATCAGTATCTTCAGTCTTTTTGTCCATGAACGCTTCCAGACCTGCAACAGTAGGATAAACACGATCAATCAAATAATCACAAGTAGTGTAACTCAACAGTAATCGTTTAATCCTTTCACTCTCAATCTTCTCAAGTTCCACTTCTTTCTTTAGCTTTGCACAATCTTCGATGTACTCATTGATGACTTTCTGCTTTGTCATTAATGTTGCACTCATTTTATCCATTGCTTTTTCGGTTTCTGTATTCGTCTTCTTCAGACTATCAACTGTCTTGTTCAGTACATCGTACGACTCCTTCACATACTTCACATCAGACAGTAAATCTTCTTTAATCTTCTCTAATTCAGCAATCTTCGTATCTTTCTCCTCACAAGCTTTGCAAGACTCTGAACACTTCACACATGGTTTTTCAACTTCAACCATTTTTTCAACTATCTTTTCAACCTCGACATTCTTTTCAACTTCAACGAGTTTCTCTATTTCAACAATTTTTTCTACTTCCACAATTTTCTCAACTTCTACCAGTTTCTCAACTTCAACTAATTTTTCAACTTCAACAAGTTTTTCAACTTCAACGAGTTTCTCCACCACTTTCTCCACTTCAACAACTTTCTCAACTACTTCATCAGTCACTGGTTCAACATTTACTTCTCCAGTTTCTGTCTTTGTCTTTTCATCAGCTTGCCTTTTTGTTGCTTCCAGCTCTTTCCTCAATCTTGCCATCTTCTTCTGATACAGCATCTCCATTTTATCTGCAAAAAACAAATTAAAACTAGTAGGATCAATGCCTTTTCTGACTCTGTTGAGATGTTCTTCCTCATCATCGGTATCCACATCACTTCCAAGATCTGGAAAAATTGAGATTCTTTTCTGATTAACCTCATCTTCACCTAGAATTCGAGCAACAAAGCCTGATTCTGATGGAATGTATTTATCCCAACTAAATCCCTCGGCAACTTTTTCGTCATCTTGATGGATGATTAAAGCTTTCTTCTTTCCATCATCAGTAGCATGAGCATGTACAATTTGAGGTTGTTGAGTAGTCTGATGGAAGATTGATTTCTGATAATAGTTGTTCTTTTCTTGATTCCCGGTAGTTTCTTTACTTTTGCACTCTCGTTTAAAATGACCTTTTCCTTTACAACGGAAACAGGTAACCTTTGATTTATCAAATCCCAATGGAGAGGTAGCCATTCCTCGAAATTCATCTCTACCAGTAATCTCTTGAAATTTTTCAGCTCTCCTCCAAGCACTTGCTAAGCACCACTTGATATCCATCACTTCAAGTTCTTCAGCATCAATTTGGTCGTAATCTTCTTTGGTAAGCATCGGATTACCAATCTTCCCACCAATCAAACTTTCGTAAGATTCTAACATAGTAACCAATGATGCCATGTGCTGCTTGGCAACTTCTGGAGACAAATTCTGGCCATTTTGAATATTCAATGTAACATTGCACTGAAGATGTGTTGAATTCGATTGTTGAGGACTTGATGTTGAAAAGTTTGGATCAAAACTCGAGAATGATGAAGATCCATCACTTTGAGTAACATTACTCTTTGTTCCAGATGAACCATCCGCACTGAAACCAGTTTGAATCTTTGGGCTAGGGCTGGGATTAGCCTCAAACTTGTTTCCTCGGTAGTACAAACTGATGTCTTGTTTGGCGTTTGGATTCGTCATGATAGCCGTTTTCTGAATATCCAACTCATGCTCTTCAATCTTTTGAATAAACTTTGCTAGACTCATATTCTCAGATTTTCTCATGTGTTTGATAATCAGCAAATAAGTTCCCCATTTCTGTTGTGGTAATGCCTCAGCAAGTTTATCCACCCATTCCTCATCATCCTTCTTTATATCCAATCTTCCCATTTCCAAGACAAGATGACAATATCTGTCAATTGTCTGTTTCGTTGATTCGTAATCAAAAGCTACAAACATATCAAATGACTTCTTCAACAATTCCTTTTCCATGTTTCAAAGTCAAAGCTAGCAAAAACCACACGACCTTGAACGAAATCGAATTCAAATGAACCGAACCACCTCTTGTGAACCGGAATCAAATTCAAACTGACTGATTAAACTCCAAACCTTTAAAAACAAACACCAAGATACAAACCACGCGACCTGTAGATTCTATTTAAACCATTGAACTAAAATTGCACACAACTCAATCGACTAGCACATATAACCAAAATATCACAAACAATTTCAAATCACATATTCACAACACTCATATATCATGAGCTAACATATATCATATGGACTTTAACACTCAAAAAAAATATCAACTATTTAATATGGGTCGAATTTTATCAATACATTTGTATCAGATTACTTCTCAATTCAAATTGGATCTCATGTAACCAATTAAAAAATGCCCATCATTTATATCTATCACATGCAATACACAAGCCGACAAAAACACTTTATATCAGATCAATCACAAAAATCAAAGTATACACACAAAGTATATATATCGACAAAACTCACATGTAGATCTGATATACATGCAAACACATGCTTTGGCTGACAACATGAATTATCATACTATATCGGTTGGACCTCGAAACCCACATTCACATGATCACATCAATTACGACCATACTTTAAATGTTCAACAAATTCAAAGCCTACACCAATTAATGATGATCACATGGACATTACACTTTAATACCTATCCCATATAATGATCACATATAATGATTTAATCTGAGATATTCACATGAACTTCCGACAACCCTTAATGCTCAATGACAATCTGATTGGATCATGATTTCCACTAAGCCGACAAACACAAATTTTCAATTAATTCTATTAGACCTCGTTTTTCACTAAACTGATAAAGGTGTGACTACTTTAATCAGATATCACGTGACATATTATCAATTCATAATCAAAAATTTCCTATCAAAACACATGTACTGACGATTTTATACACATTTCGATGAAATCACTTTATCAAAACACCATCAATTCTCGTGATAATCTGTTTCATGCAAACCGAATATCTCATAACACGATGAACTTTTCACACTAACCACTAAAAATATTCACATGTATACTGACACACAAATCACTTCTATTTGACTTCTATCACAATTAGGCCTTCAAAATATGCATCACGTGGACATGAATTTAATTCAAGTTTCAATATAGTCAATGCTGGCACATTGTACAAGAAGACTTCACATGAATTCTGATTAAACAAGTCAGCCGAAAACTATATATCAAACTTTGATAAGATCGATCACATTTACCACTGATTATCCTTTTCAATTTAAACCGACACTCCACATGATCTCTTATCCCAACAACCTCGATTTATGTATCACAATGCACTTTTGAATTCTAATTTGGCCGACATACTCAATTAATATCACATGAATTGATGCTTGTATCTCGTGAAGTGGTTATAAAAACTGATTCATTTAACACTCAACACAATCTCATTGTACTTTTCATGCAAAACACAAACTTGTTCACTGAAAATACGATACGATGAACTATCAAGCACTTTCAAGCAGATTGTAATTAGTTCAGATCTAAAATGAATATTCAAGCGAACACTCAAGATATTTCAAGCAGACTCAGTGCAGATTGAAGCGAAATCTTAAAACAGTTTGAAGCGGAAACTCAGTTTTCAAGTGAAGCACACAGTTTCAAGCGAAATCAAGATCAATCTTCAAGCGAAATCGTGTGAAATTTGAATTCTCAAGCGAAATCTAACACAATATCATACTTTCAAGCGAGATCATCAAGTAACTTCAAGCTTTCAAGCGAAATCAGATCTAAAATGTTGCTGATGTCATCATATTGTTCGAACACTTGAAGCGAAAACACACAAAACTACAAGTTTTAGATTGAATTTTAACTTGAAACTTTCAAGGATTGATTAAATCATGTTTGCGCACAATATATGTGAAATTTGTCCGATTTTAACCGTAAAAATTTTAATTTTTGAAAAAGAAGGTGTAGAAACAGAAATTTCAAGCTGAATATGGTAAGAACTCCTCGTCCTGAGCTCTGATACCAATTGTAGGATTGGATTGCGACCTATACGAGTCGTTCGGAAGAGTTCTAGTCCGTTTCAAAGGCGGAAACAGAGAAACGAACGTGTAAACAGCTTGTTTCACTCTTTAAATCTCTTGTATATTGATATTACAACCTTTACAATCGAAAGAGAAACCGGCAGCACTTCGGTACACTTGGCAAAAAACTGTTCGAACTGAAATGACACGCTGCATATTTATAAGGAACATGATTTCGCTTGAAGCTCTCAAGCGAAATCTACATATAAATCTTGAAGCGAAATCATTCATGAAATCCATGCAATTTGTCTTGAAGCGATCTTGTCTTGAAGCGAAATATAACAATCTGATGTAAACTTCATGCATTTCACTTTTGTCCTTTTGTGTGGATGATGCAATCAATGATGTCACTAGTGTGATGTCATCATCCTTGATGATGACATCATGCCTTGTTTAGATCCGCACCGAACCGAGACTCGATACAAGACGAAGACAACAGATGTGTGCACCAACACTAGGAGGATCTAAAGCAACCACAAGTTGGAGAAGCCTTTCCATCCATTCAAAAGCTTTCAAAACCCCAAGATCAACAACTTTTCTTTTCTTTAAATCATCATTAAGATCATCCCTAGCCATTAGTGCTAGAAGTAAGCTTCTAAAATCCCTTTTTCATACTTATTTATATATTATTTGGTTAAATAACATGTAATAAACTAAATAATCATACAAAATAATATGAAAATACAAAGAAGCAAAATAATAATCATGATACAAAAGTGTGTTTATGTTGTGATTTAAGGATGAATACTTGCATATTTGATCTAGTTTTGATAATTAGCATACAAATAACTTGTTAGATGATGTTTAAAAACATAATCTAACAAGTGTACATGAAAATGTTTAAGGGTTTTGTTAAACATAAATGTTTAGATGGATGATCATAACCTTTGATTTTGTTAAAGTATATAAGGTTTTTCACTAAAAATAATACTTTTACAAAGTTATAAAAAGAAACATACAAGATGGGTTTTTATAAAAAGTTTGTTAAAACTAGAAGTAAAGCATGGATTTTGAACTAGTTAACTTATGTTATGATCATACCAAAACCCTACATGTTATTGATTTCATCTTGTTAAGATTTTGATATAAATCTCATATGTTTTTATTAAGAAAAATATGAGAAGATTATTGGTGATTTTATAAGAAAAAGATATGTTTTATATAAACATGGCAAAGTATATATTTCAAAGGAAATATGGTCATTTTTCTTAAAAATCATAAGTTATAAAAACTATTATTTTTGACAAAATCTTTATTAGATTAAAAAGATTTTAAAGAATAGTTTTTATAAAAGCAAAGTTTGATATAAATATATATTTTTGATATAAATATATATTTAGTTAACTTAACAACTTATGTGCTATGTGTTATTTGTTTGTATTAGTTATATGTATGATAACTAGGAACTTGAATACAATGATACAAATAAACACAATGTACATTTCAACTAAAGTCTTACAAGACTACATGTAAATACGCCTTAAAAACAACTTACGGACATTCCGAGCCTTCGGACACAACTTTTGGTCAAAACGGACGACGGACGAACCTATGAACATATCGCCATTCCGAGGAGTTACTAGGACGCTTAGGCGATCTTTCGACGCGAATACATACAAATCACCGACAACAATATCCGGATGTTTTGAAACTTATAAAAACTATTATGTATTCTTTTAATTAAAAAGCCTATATTTAGTAACTTTTATAAAAATGAAAGAATATATTTTAACACATGGGCTTATTTTATACAAATGGGCTTATTTTTAATACAAATGGGCTTATTTTACATATGGGCTTATTTTATACAAATGGGCTTATCATCCTAAATGGGCTTAACATAAATACATGGGCTAAGCCCAATATCAAAAACTCATGGGCTAAGCCCAATACCAAACATATGGGCCAAGGCCCAATAACATTAAGCCCAATAACCTTTAGGCCCAATACTATTTAGGCCCAATAACATTAAGCCTAATAACATGAATAGATGGGCTAAGCCCAATGTCAAAACATATGGGCTTAGGCCCAATAACATTCAGACATGGGCCCAGCCCAATGACATATAATTGAAGAAAATACAAAAATACAATTTATTCATACAAGACATGAAATCAAGAGGACAAGACCCGATGATACAACTCACAAGATACAAGATTATATATATATATAACAGTTTAACAAATCATACATCTAATACACAGTTCAACAAAAAACAAAGACATACAAGTCTTACACACATTCAAGACACAAGACTTGTACTCAAGTCATCTATAAAGACCGAAGTGTCTAACAAATATAAGAACATTTGTAGGTCGCAACATTGTTCAGGACGACCGCACGTAAGATCATAGTTACTTCTATTCACGGACGCGATTCTGTGAGTTCATGTCCCCTATTCATTTTAATGCTTTACAATTTTACAACTATCGGGGAAAATACATGTTCAAACATATGTTAAAGTCATGGAATGAAACACCTTAGATCATGTGCAATTAGGGTCATACATCTAAGCACCATTAATCCAGTTTGGACCTAGGTACAGAGGGTTAGATCTAATGGGTTTTGGCGAGCCCCACTCTTGGTCGTGGACCCATACAGAAGAGTGCATTTGTGTCCCAGTCGATAGTAGTCGACACGAAATCGTCTAGGTTTGGATTGCTTCCTAATTCGTCACACATATTAATGTCCTCGCGAAACATTAATGATCAACGATTTCATTGACGCTTTACATACTACATCATTTTAAAGATACAGTTTATACAACTCACAATTTACAGATACATTTTATACAACTCACATTTTACAGATACATTTTATACAACTCACATTTTACAGATACATCTCATACAACTAAACTGCATGAATTCGCCAACTTTTGTTGATATTTTCAAACTTAACATGTATTTCAAGAAATTAGTGGACCATGCGGACATTTCAGTCAAGGAAAGCAAGTATCAAGACTCCATGCCACCATTTAAAGGGCTTGCCCGTTATATACCGCCTCTTTGCGGTGATATAGTGGTCAAAGCCTTGACATTTTAAGACTTACATTTTGATGTATAAAACAATGACAACTTATTTTCATTTGATGGTTTGTAACCAATACATTTAACTTATGTTGCATTCTTTTGAAACGATTATGACAATGGCATTGGAGCTTGTTTTTATTCATTTAGTATGTTCACTTATATTGTTATGCAATGAGAACCGATCAGATCACACCTCGCGCTTCCGCTATGAGCGGGTGTGACAATGTACGTCAAAGATGTAACTCAAAGTATACCAAGATTCCAAAATAAGTCTTAATAAACAACTAAAACTAAGAGTCATTACACGACCTAAAACGTATAATAAAACTTAGCACGTGTGTAGGTGGTAGTACGACTTAAGGATACATACTTTGGGTACACAGGATATCGGACGCAAATCTGTGAGTTCATGTCCCCCTTTTCTTTTAATTGTTTTCGGTTTTATAACTTATGGGGGTGAGATACATGTTTCAAATGTTTCAATGGTATGATTTAGCTAAGGAATGAATCGTTAGATCACGTGGATGATGTATTATCTCTCTTAAGTGCCATTAATCTAGTTTAAGACCGAGGGGCATGAGTGGTAGATCTATCTGGGTGTAGCGAGCCCCACCCATGGGTCCTTGTATGGCCGCATGTGGTGACTATGTTGTTCCCGCCGGATTGACCGGAGGAAATTCACTAAGTTTGAGCACTTCCTACGCACCACACATATTAATGTCCTTGAAAAACATTAATGATCTGTTCATAGATGCTTTACATACCGGTTATCAAAGGAGTTCTCTCAAATGTTACAAGATTATTCGTGCACACATATAAAAACACATGAACTCGCTCAACTTTTGTTGATGTTTTCAAATTACATGTATTTTAGGAAATTAATGGATCTGGCGGAATATTAAAGTTTCAAGAAAAGTATTCAAGTTCAGTGTCATCCAACTTTTGAAAGGGTTTGATTTGGATGTCGTATCTTAGATATGACATTCGAATCAAAGCCTTGACTTTTATATGTCTTTTGTTTAAAAGTCCTTATGGAACTTGGTATTAGAATGGTTTGTAAGTTGAACATGAAGTATGTTGGTTGGTACTGAACAACTTGTGTTTGTAATATTTTCTAAAAACTTATGAATGGATGAACATCGTATTTTAGTCATATAGTTGTTTATTATAATTGAATGCAATGATATTGATCAAGTCACGCATCATACGCTTCCACAAAAGTCACGGTGTGACACTTTATAACAACTAGCATAATGTCTGCGCGATGCGGCGGGAGCAACACATCGCCTTGCCTTGTGATACTCGTTTTTGATAGTTTTCTTATTTATATAATATTTATTGTAGCATCATTGTGATAGATATACATCAAAAACAAAGTAATCGGGTAATCCATTTCATTGTGCTGTGCATGGTTCGTCGGTTCGTTATAATCCTCGACTGAAGCCAAAACCAAAGTCATTGGTTAGTGTATTTTGTTAACCAATCGGTTTTCGGTTAATCGCTTCAGTTTATTCGGTTAGATTGGCGGTTTTTGGTTTGGTTTATTTGATTTTAGTTAATAGCATAAACCAAACTTGGGCTAAAACTTTTGCTTAGAAATATATGAAATTGAGGTATAAATACATGAAATGAAAATTTAAGTATATGAAATGGAGATATAAAATATGAAATATATGAGCTGGTAGTATAAAAGCTAGAAATATATGAAAATATTAATGGTTTGGTTAAACTAATTTTGGTTAACAAGAGTACAAAAAAATTGATAACCGATTTTTGGTTAATTCGGTTTTTAGTTAATTCAGTTTTTGGTTGATTTCAGTTTGGTTTCGTCTACTTTTGGTTTGGTTTAGGTTAACGATTTAGTTATTACTCACCTATAACCGGTTTTGATTAATAACCAATAATTGTGCGCGATGCGGCGGGAAACAGAGACATTGGCATGGTGTGCATTGTTCGGTTTGTTAGATTATTATCCTCAACCGAAATTGAGGTCATCGATTAGTCTATTTTATTAATCAATCTATTTTCAGTTAATCGGTTTGGCTTATTCAATTAGATTGACGGTTTTTGGTTTGATTCATTTCATTTCGGTTAATAGCCAAAACCAAACTTGGGCTAAAACTTTTGATTAGAAATACATGAAATTTAGGTATAAATACATGAAATGGATGTATATGTACATGAAATGGAGGTTAAATACATAACATGGGGGTACAAATATGTAACACATGAACTAAAGGTATACAAGCTAGAAATATATGAAAATATGAATGGTTCGGTTCAGTTAATTTTGGTTAAATGAGGGTACAAAAAAATAGATAAGCATTTTGGTTAATTCAGGTTTCAGTAAATCAGTTTTTGGTTGATTTTGGTTCGGTTTCGGTTAATGATTTGGTTATTACTCACCTTTGGACATTGTTAATCGCGGAACATATCAATTTTTTAATTAAAAATCTATAGTAATACTATACTCAAATTAAAGAGAATAAAATACTCGTTTATATGATGTAGTTAAAAAAATATGAACGTAATAAAAAGTTATGACTGTTTAAAAACCGTGAGGGGGGAGTTAGCTTTTTATAAGGGGATAAAGTATAACTACTAACTAATTATCTATAATTTTGTTAAAGATGAATGTGACACCTGTGTCACTGCGACCATCAAACAAATACCAAACCAATGAAATATTGTATTTCATACTTTGGACTTGTATAAATATGTGTATCTTTTGCACATATCAACTCTTGTTCGATTTCAAGCTCTAAATCGCTTTCTGGAAGGTTATACGCACACAAATGCGTAAATATAACCAGTTTAATGCAACAAACACTCCGGAATAGTGAAATAGACTTAAAATACCTTAAATAACCTTTACATAACTTAAAAATAAGTTTTGAAGGCTTTGGTATGGCAAAAACAAGTTAATTCGCTTACAGGGACTAAACTTGATAAACTGCGAAAGTATGCCAATTTGAACTGTAACGAACATTCCGGAACATGACCATAAGTTAAAAATACCATAAATATCCTTTACATAGCTTATAAATAGGCTTTGAGAGGTTCGGTGTGCTAAAATACACTTTTGGGACATTCAGGGACTAAAAGCGTCAAAAAGTGCGCAAGTTTGCACTTTCGCGCATAACTCACGTTCTGAATACAACCGGACATCCAAAAATTTATGTAAGCACTAAAACATTTTATTTTAGTGTTTGGCATAATAAAAATCCATTCGTCGCGTCATTTGGATCGTTTTTCGCGCTTATGCGCATTCCGTCGTAATTAACCGAACATCGCGATCGTACGGCTAAACGAACCGACATCCGTGATGTTTCCAAGCATATTTCATGTTCCCTATGCCTTAACATCATTGTGAAGCTTGAAAATGGGTTTGACGGGTGTTAGAAGTGCCGTTACGCAACGAAACAAGGTGCAGGGGCCTGTTCTGCCACTTTTGAAAACTTCAGACCTGCAAGGCCCTTGCGCACCGTAACAAATAATTTGTTATGGTGCGCAAGCAGTGTCCAGATGCAGCAACTCAATTTTGGCTGCTGTTATCTGCCCCTAAACATTCTCAAAAGGTCAAATGCCACTTGTTAAACTCTTGTGGTGGCCAAATTCAGTAACCACAACATTTTGACAAGTGTACGGGCTAGATCTTTCCCTCTTCTCCAAGAAACGATCCTAATGGTGGACCGAAATCTATAAATACCCATCACATTCTCATTCATTTCTCACTAGAATCTGATCATTTGTGCTCTAAGTTGAAACCTTTGTTTCATACCTGAGCTATTTTGATCTAGATTAGCATTCGGGGACCCTTCGTAAGTGTTCCTTCGTTCTTTTATTGCTTTTCGAGTCCGAAAGTCGAACTTTGTTTGACTTTCTGCATTGACCAGTTTATGGTCGATGCGAAGTTCGTTTGAACTTCATAACGTGAGCGTGATCACGATGGTTATAGTCCCTAGTGACTATACCTACTGATTACCACGTTATCTAGGCTCAGTGACGAGCCGTAGTTTCGGTCAGAATACGTATTCTTGCGTATTTTGTAACCAAACTACTCTTAGGTATCACAACCGTTTGTTGTGATACCAAACCTGTTTTCTAAACTTAGTTAAGCATGTTTTAACATGCTTAGCTCGTCACTTTTAGTTTAGTGCTTATATAGGGTCGTAAGGTAAGCGATCTAAACAATCGCTTATACTTTCAAACCTGACCCGTTTGGTCGATCATTAGGATCCGACCAAACACTTTAGGTGACCATAGTATATAGGGAATAACCTTCCGAGGTTATACCTTATGGTCGCTTCGTTTAAGTAGTTGTATGATAAGTAGTTTATATGCCTTAGGTAAATTACCAAAATACCCCTTTGATGCCGAAATTCATTTTAAACATATGTAACATAACTTTTGACATCTAAACTGATTTGACAACAATATTAGACATGTTAAGGCATATGTTACTTGTCATAGGACTAGTTAGGCGGTCCGAACGCGTTTTACGCGAACGACGCGTTAAAGTAGCATAAGCTACCTAAACGGGTCGTAATGGGTCGTAAGCACTTAGGTTAGGTTTCATTTAGCATGTAGGCTTTGTTAAACCATATTACACGAGTCTCTATACTCGTTTGGTTTATGAACCCTCATTCTATCCAATCATCCGATTTAGGTCTGGTTATTAACATAGTTACCTATATTAGGTGCCGTTTGATATCCGCGATCTCTAGCATTGTTTGGTTGTTACTCAAGGACTACTAAGCAATCTCAAGTGAGTACATAGACCCCTCTTTTACTGTTTTCCAAACGTTTTGGGGTGGAACACATGTGCCTACTTGTTACTTTCATGCTTTCCTGTTTTCACATCATATACTTCCTATGTTTATTAGTACATTTTAGTACATGATTTCATTACATTTTATACTATGTATGGCCATTGTGTGCATACTTAGTACATGGTTCTACATTACATTTCTGCTATGTATGTTAACTGATAGCATGCTAGCACATTGATTTACATGACTTTTCTGCTTTGTATGTTAACTTAGCATACTTAGTACATTTCTTATTCATCATATGCTTACATTTTGGTATGACATTTGGTTTGTTTAAACTATACTATACATATTCTTCTGATAACTCATTTTTACATAGTTATCCGACTGTCGCAAGGCTTGGATGTATGAATTTTCACAATACCGCATAAATGTTTATATCAGTATAGCATACATTTACTACACAAAACATAACTTTGATTTAAACCAAGTTTTACTTCAATACTTTGTTTTGTACATTTTTACTTATGGTTTGAGTAGTCTTATTTTACTTACCATACATAACATTTGTTACACATTACTTGACTACTTTTGGACTATTAACATTTGATATGATTTATACAAGGACTTTTGACAATTGGTTTAAACATAGACTTATTACATTGGTGGTTTGTTTAAGTAAGCATGGTGGATACGCCGCTGGTACTTCCTATATATAAGTGTTTGCATGGTATTACATATCGTAGCGTTATTTGAATCATTTCAATTTGAGACATATAACATATTATACAAATAACATACTTTTCACAAGACATTGTTTTACAAATAACTTATCTCATACAAACTCATTTTACATGGTTATTCATTTAACCATACATTATTCTCTTATTTATACATATCATCTGATCTTATCGTTTTTCAAATGATTTACAAAACAAAGCAAATTACAAGGTTCATGACTAAACATTTTCTCAAACATAAGTCATGAAACCTATTTTCACAAAACCTATGTATCTCACAGGCATTTTTATGCTGACGTACCTATTTTCACATGTGTTTTCAGGAGCTGTTGCATAAGATGATCAAGATACACATAGGCAGACTTGGGCTTTAGTGACAATAAAAGATGCAAGACTAGTTAATTATGTTGTATTTCCTTGTTTGTTAAGACATTGTAACACTTTTAATCAATAAAACGAAACTTCAATTGCCATGGATTTGAAACAATTAATTCTGTTACAACACTCCCCGACATTTCCGCCACGTTTTGTATGTTCTACGTGGTCGGGGTGTGACAATGAAGGATTAAAGTGTAATCTAGATGAGAGGATTAAATTGACGGTATTTAATCACTTATAACTATTAAACATTCTGGGATAATGACTAAGTACGTTGGCCTTTAATCACTTGTACACTAAGGCATCATCTACTTGTACCTTTTAATCCACACGTCAATACTTACCAAGACAACTATCGAAATGTCGACAAAAATGAGTAGGTTGTCATGGTACTTTTGGATTTTTTTAAAACATTATAGTTTATAATGTGACAACTAGCAATTTTCCGTGTATCCGTACAATGTTAAACAATAGTTTGTGTTTTAATGATTGTGCTTGATTAAATTGATGACATGAATAAAATTCTGATTACTGTCATGTACATACAAATGCATTACATGTT
The DNA here is from genome assembly GCA_030545235.1 of Helianthus tuberosus. NCBI lineage: Eukaryota > Viridiplantae > Streptophyta > Magnoliopsida > Asterales > Asteraceae > Helianthus > Helianthus tuberosus. The sequence goes on from CM060393.1 coordinate 156,440,566, forward strand.
GCATGATTTCTGATCATTATTGCATGCAACACAATATGGTTCATTCAGTGCACAGAACAAACTTAGCACAGTTATCAGAGAAACTAGAAGTACTGACGGAAGTTCAGTACTCAGACGGACATGATATTAAGACACAGAATGAGCCCGAAACCAAGAGTTACACTAGAATAGTGTGTAGGAAAGTAAGGATCATAAAATTGCCTTCCGAGTGATAGTTTAAGTGCCGGAAAGTGCCCAAAACTCACAAAAACTGCAGAATTCTGCATAATTAAGCAAAAATCATCATTTTAACTACAAAATACAATGCATAATTATGGTTTAATGGTCCAGAATACCTTCCTAAGTGTCGGGAATCAAAACTGTCATAAAAGACTACATAAAGCACACTAAACTGCGCAATTTAGCACCTTAACGAACCGGTAACCAACCGAACAACCGGACACTACCCGAAATACCAAATTTTCACTAGAAGCATTATTACAGTGTTACGAAGCTAGTTATACCGAACATCATAACACATCCTATAAACACTAAACACCTAAAACACTAAACATTATACTTAGAATCTAACCTAAATCTTTAACTTACCATTACATCCCAACCAAGACCCCCCCATTCGACGGTCACCAAAGGGACCCACCCCCTTGATTTCTTTCAAATATTTTATAAGATTTGCTAATTACTTTAGAAACATAGAAACCAAAGGTTATTTGTTTGTTGGAAGAACTTTACTTAAACCCACAAGACCATCATCCTACCTCATTTCTTCATCATTCAAACAACTTCATCTTCTCTTCCTCCTCCCCTTGTTTACGACACACACACCACCACCATACACATCCATTTCAAGCTCAAACTCAAGCAATCTAGGGACTCTCAAGGGTGCAAGGAACATAGTTAAGAAGCTTGGAAGCTTTGGAGTTTGAAGGACCATCACCTAGAGCTTTTATCCACCTCCTTCATTATCATCTTCATCTTTGTTTCTTCCCTAGTCATAGAGCTAGTAGTAAGCTCCTCACAACTTGTTTTTACTTCTAATTTTAGTGGTTAAAAGGTTATGTAATATGTTAATCTTAAGAATCTCAAAGAAACATGAAGATGATCTAGAACATAAAGCTTAAATAACATGAAAATCTAAGTTGTTTTAATGTATGTATGAAACTTGTTTGTTGATTTCTTGGGATTATGATGTTGATCATCATAAGAAGCTTGCTAGATGATGATTAAACACATGATCTAGCAAGTATAAGGATGGATCTTGAGAAAATCATAATGATCATCCTTTATGTTAAATATGAACTTGAATATAAGCTTGTTTTAGTGTATGATGATTATTGATACATGTAATAAGTCTTGAAAATGAATGATTTCAAAGATAATATTTTCAAGAGAACAAAGTTTATTACAAGATTAACATGAACATGGTTTTTAAAGAAATTAATCATGTTTTAAGTGTTAAAACAAAGTTAGAAAAGTGTTGGTAACAAGAAAAATACAAGAAGAATTATTTTTAGAAAATCTTCATACAAGTTTTGTAAAGAACTAAAATTTACAAGAATGAGTTTTATAAACTATAAACCATGTTTTTAGAGGTAACTAAACTTACTAAACAACATGTTAAGTTACTACAAATTTTCACAAACTTTCAAGTTAATGACATGGTGTAAATAGCATATTTTTAGCTCATGGTAAGTCTTGTTTAAATTGTTGATGATTGGTGATGAATTTTAAAAAGAAAATGATATGCCTTTGGCATGGAAACCTCTATTTTTAAGGGGAAACTATGACAAAATTTTTGTAGAAATTAATACTTAGAAAAATATTTCTAAACAAGTGTTTACAAGTAAATTTTGATAATTGTTTTCATATAAAAACTTGCCATAATTTTTGTTACAAAAATTACAAATATTGGAGGTTGATTTTTGATAAATGAAAATGACTAAGTATATATTTAGGTAAATATATATTTAGAGGTCACAAATTGTGTGCTACTTGTATATAATGTGTATTAGTTATATTATTTAAAGAACTTGAAAATTATATAACACACCGAAATAACAAAATTTGTAATACAAAATTTTACCAAAAATCCCAAGAAAACAAATATATAAATTATACCCGAATATTGGACAAACCGGACAAGGACTAAGGACTATAAATATATATAAATTCCGAAAATAAATTCGTAACTCGACATGTATGACAAACGGTATTTTGGAAACCAAAGACACGAAAAATATGATTTTTACAAGTATTACAAAATACATTATATTTTGTCAAATAGAAAATGTATTATTTTGAGTGGAGAAAAATATATATTTTCTTAAACAATTTGAAGATATATTATTTTGAATGGAGAAAATATATATATATTTTCTTAAACAAGTTAACAATATATTATTTTGGGTGAGAAATGGAAATATATATTTTCTAAAGTTAATCTTAAAAATATATATTATTTTTTAGATATATATACGAAGGTATATTTATTTTGCCAAGAAAGATTTAAAGATATTTTCTATAAAAATTCTCTTAAAATATATATATTTTGAGAATATAGGTTGGTGATTTTTAGTTGATTAAAAATAATCTTCCGGAAAATTTAATACAAGATTAAGTATAAAATACTTAATAAATACAAGAAAATATGTATTTTTATGCGTACAAATACACACCGGAATACGCCATCAATACTTGACAAAATACACAAAGTATAAAAATACACAAGTATAATTATACCCATACTTAGGAAATATTCATGAAGGAATTACAAAACAAAATAAGTCAAAAATATATTATTTTAACAATATTCAAAATAAATGGGTGAATATAATTTAAGTTAAAATATTATTATTTTAACTAATAATTATATACTTTGGAATTATATAAAGTACATCAAAGACGTAACTCAAAGTATGATAAGTCATAATACCTAAGACTAAGAGTTGTTACACGACCTAGCCGTCTAATAAAACATAGCACGTGTGTAGGTAGTTGTACGACCTGTGGAAGAGCTTTGAGTTACTAATCAGAAGAACGCAAATCTGTGAGTTAATGCCCCCCTCTTCTTTTAACTGTTTTCAGTTTTATAACTTCGGGGGTGAAATACATGTTACAAATGTTTCAAACGTTTACAAATGGTATGGTTAGCTAGGGAATGAACTGTTAGATCATGTGAATGGGTAGGCGTTAACTTAAGACCATTAATTCTTGTATAAGGACCGAGGGGCATGAGTGATAGATCTATTTGGGTGTTGCGATCCCCACCCATGAGACCGCGAGTTGGACCATGTGGTGACTATGTCGTTCCTGCCGGGTGGCCCGGTACGAAATACGCAAAGGATTGAGCCTTCCTGCACCATTGCACACATATTAATGTATTAGCTACACATTAATTGATCTATTCATAGACGCTTTCATACCGGTTTACAAAGGCATACATATAAATATTTACAAGATTATTCGTGCACACATACAAAAATACATGAACTCGCTCAACTTTTGTTGATGTTTTCAAACTACATGTATTTCAGGAAATTGATGGATCTGGCGGTGTTTAAAAGTTGAAGATGTAATTCAAGAGTCGATGTCATCCAACCTTTTGAAGGGTTTGACTTGGATGTCATACCTTAGATAAGACATACGAGTCAAAGCCTTGGTTTTTATTTATCGTTTGTTTAAAAGTCCTTTATGGAACTTGTTTCTATTTGAATGGTTTGTAAGTTAAACTTGAAGTTTGAGTGTCAATACTAAACAATTTGGGTTTGTAATGTTTGAAACGTACTAATGGATGAACATCGTATTTAATCATATAGTTGTTTATTATTATTGAATACAATGATATTAAGCAAGTCACACATCATACGCTTCCGCAAAAGTCAGGGTGTGACAGTTTGGTATCAGAGCTTCAATTGTAGTGAACTAGAATTCCTTCTCGAGTCTAGACTACAATCACTAGGACTCCTTCACAAAAATATTTTTACAAAATATTTTTCATTGCATTTACAAAACGCCAGGATCCATGGAACAAACATTTTACAAAGGAAAGACACGAAACACAAGCAAGGACACAGTTGGTTATTACACCCCAAAAACGTCGCAGCGGAATATAAAACTTAGTGGTGATGGAAGCTGGTGCCCATTTGTATCTTGCTGAACGATGCATCGTAATGTTGGACATTTTAACTCAATTTAAACATAGATTTTAAAATACTTAGTCTTAAAGTCCATGACAATCACACCGTAGTTAAATTGTTTTGATCCTTATAGATCTTATTACATTGGTCCCAAATAGTTTTTAAAAGTTTGTCCAAAACATTATCAAAACAAACATGCATCAATATCCACAAGATACACCATAATTCCCAAAGCCGAACTCAGGTACCTGTAGAACACGTTAAAATCAAGTGTCAACACAATGGAAGGTGAATTCACGTATTCACTTACAACCAATTTTAATCCAATGAAAACTTTTGATTAGGTGTTTATTTGAAAACATCCATATAATTTTGAAAGTCCGTTTTACTTCCTTAATAAAATCCATGGGCCTTCCGTCGGTTCATCAATCCGACAACTGTAATATATAATGCCTAGGTTTTGTATATTAAATTATTGTGTCAACTTTCAGACTCGTATGTTAGCTAGACGATACGAACTATATATTAACCATGCAGGGATAATCAAACCTAGACAATAAACAGAATATTAATTCGTCGTTTGACATTGACACGGGGCGACCAGTCACGACGGGGTTGTTAACCCGATAGATCTACCAACAATTCATCGCGTGCAATACTTAACTGATTAAACGACTTCATGGGCGCAGGGTTCTTTCTCGAAGAACAATATGATGTCTGTCTCACGTACAATATATATATCCCACTAATATGACAATTTAATACACGAAGTTATACAAATTCCCCTTATTCTCCAACATATGAGACCCAGTCAAGAATTCATCCCCAACCTTACGGTCTTGTATCACTTAAGAAATACCGTACATACAATATTCATTCATCAAAAACGTTTTACTTCGAAACGCATAACTTATCAAATCTCATATATTTTCAACGAAAATATATATTTTATATTAAAAAGTATGTTTTATTTCGAAAACATTATTAAACCCTTTTTAACGACGTGTTCTACCCCCAAAATATGTACAAAGCAGTAAAAAGAGGGGTTTAGTGACACTCACCTTCGGGTGCGTATTTTAAATATCGCAATCCCAGAGATCGATTTTCCACACGTCCTAATATAGGAACGATTCTAAATCAATATACATAACACAAAAATCCTAAGTTTCTCCGTTTCTTAGAATTATCACATAACTTTGTGATTTTCTTGAAAAGTTGTCATTTTTTATTATGTTGGCACGTTAATATATATATATGAGTCCATATATATATATATATATATATATATATATATATACATATATATACATTTTTATGATTTCGCGACTTGAACGATTTTATTGGTGACCATTATTGTGTAAATCCGTTAACTTTCCCGTTTATACGCAATATATCTACTATTTGCGCGTCGTAATATATATACATAAACGTTCATATAATTTTAACACCGAATCACATGAAATCTTGTTAACTTATCTATTTTGTCATTTTTAAAGCAAATATACATAAAATATTTCATAAGTATCAAATTTCATGCTTGACATACAAGTTACACATTTAACGCGATTTTTACCATTTCTACCGCACAAAACGCACAAGTATACATGCAAAGTCTAAACTTCCATCAACATGTTAAAACTTAATATACTTTCACATTCTCATGTTTAAATCACATAACACATTTTAACACATAAGGTTTACCCAAAATTTTACCCATACTAGTGTATATAGAAAAATGCGTATTTTTGCGATTCGGTAACGTTTTCGGGCGTCGGAAGTCACGTATGACCAACCAAACACCAAGTAAACTTAAAATTAGTTAAAATACTTATTTTTAAACTTAAAATATCAGTTTACTTACTGATCTAAATCATTTTTATAAAATTCACTCGAAAAGCTGATTTTTGACCGTTTTAACGCATAGTTTTGCGTTAAACATCACTATAATCATCCCAACTCGAAACGACTTGATATTTTAACACAATACATGTTATTTACTGATTAAAATAGTGGTTATAATCAGATTAGTGCAGTTTTTGTGTAAGTCACATAAATCATGCGATTTCACGTATTTTACAACTTTTAATGCACCAAGTACAACATGCAAAGCTAGCAAACATTATGACAAAGATATATGTCACTAAACACTTTAAAATAACTTTATTTTAGTGTTCATAATCTGCTCATAACTGATTTTTACTAAATAATACTCAAATCATCTTTTTAAGATCACATATCATCATGCATGTCTAAGTATATGCATCTAGTATCATCACATCATGTCACATGAACTTATATGCATCTATACCCATCTTAAATTTATGTTCAAATATTCAAAATCATCTTCATCATATCTTTATCATATTATCATCTAATCATGTTTACATATATGCAAAATATACTTCCATTTATGAACCTATGACAAAATTACCCACATGCATGTGTATATATATATATATATATACATACACGACATACATACACACATGTGCTTACAAGATCCAAAATTTCACTTCTCATAACATTCTTTATTCATAGAATTTTCTATTGCGCAAATCTTAAATCATGCATGCATCAAATTTCTCATGGATCACATCATCAAAATCAAATAACATCAAAACTCAAACTCAAATTCATACATACTAAAATTTTCGGCCATACCAACACACACACAAGTTTTCATTTTAATTTTGTATAAAAAACCCCACTTATTTTAGTTTCAAGTTTATGTTAAATTCCAAGTTCAAGAGAAACTTTTTACTATCATCTTTTTCATCAAGAATCAAGAACATTCTTGAAGAGATTAGTTTTTACACCTTCATGAATCTTAGTGGGTTTTGTTACAATTTGATGATATGGAGCTTGCACCTTCTTTAAATCACCTCCAAACCTCCTTATGAGCTTAAAATCACCATGTAAGGCCCTTGATTCTTCATGATTTGAACTTGGAAATGAAATGTGGGTGTGACAAGGGGTGTTCAGCCGTAAGTTTGTTTGAGGGAGAGAGAGATTGATTTTGAATGTGTTTCTTGGAAAAATGAAAGAATTATGGTAGCATGCAAGACTTTAATCATCACATTCTTCTCTAAATGTTACAAGTGTCCATCATGCAAAAATCAAGAGAATTGTGGCTGCTATATGTGCCGCCACATATCCCTCTCTTACACACACACATTACATACATACACATATATATGTATATTTGTGCAAAAACATGTATTTTACTGGATACCGGGTATTGTATCTAGCGTTTTAATCCCGTTTTAGCGCGATTTAAATTATTTTTAATGCTCTATAACAGTAATCTCACCAAAATATTATTGAACAATATTTTATTTGCCTGGACTGGCTACGTTGTCTGTATTCGACAGTATGCGCGCTGTGCTGCGCTGTACGCGCTTAAAATCGTAAAAATAGGGATTTATGCGTTTTTATTTATTTTTATCATTCTAAAATAATAAAATCAATAAATTATTACTAAAATGATTTTCAGTTGCCTTGACAGGATGTGTTGACAGTATTTTGTCGGTACACGCGCTGTATTGCGCGGTACGCGCTTAAACTCGAAAAATAGAGTTTCTTAGCGTTTTAATTTATTCTTCCTCACGAATATGATTAAAATTATTATTCTAATCATAACAAACTATTTTTAGGATTTTAACACCGATCAGGTGGTCACCGACGTTCTTTTCGCCTTTTAACCGTTACGCGATAAACGTTTATCTTACTGTTGCCAACATAGTTTTTACCAAGGTTTAAATTTAACAACTCATTAAATTTCACATATAAACATCATATTCAGTCAAATACGGCCTTTTATCTATTCACAACACGTGTTACAATTGTACGGTACGGCCTGAAAAGTCGGGTGTCATAGTCTCCCCCTGTTTAGAAAATTTCGTCCCCGAAATTTGTACTCTACAGGTTTTGTTTTCACACTGGGTGGAAATAGCAAAAACAGGTTTAACGAATATAGTCTTATAGTTTCTGCGAGAAACTTTGATTCTTACAAAGAATCTTCGTAGACCTATTATACATACACTCTCAATTCCTAATCTCACATCTCAACGCTCTCCACCCTTTCCATGGGTCAACATATGCGAGCACTTAATCATGAAGATTAAGTCAAAATTCCACCAATTTGGGTTCTACATACGTATATTTACATATACATTACCCCGTACCTAAGATGGTCTGAGTTTACACCCGATTGATCCAACTCGATATGGGCTCTCGAAAGAATCAAATATCATAAACTCGTCTTCCTTCCTTCTTGCATTCATTTCAGATATCCACAATTCGCTAAATCAATAAATCGCATACACGACTAGAATGCTGTATTCGCCTGTCCGGTTATTAGCATAACTCTTCTAGCTATACGTACTGCTTCTACGGTGCTTCGATAAACTTCTGTTTATCTTTCAAACGAATCTCTATAAAGAACAAAATCAGTGTATTATCCATTATACACTTTCTCAACTGAACCCAAACAATACATCATGTACACTGCTCCATCCTTATGGTAGCTTGATCCTATAAGCGACTGATCCAACTCAAGATGGGCTCTTGAAAGGACCTAATCATTGTGGCTCAGCTCTTCTTTTCTCTACTAAACCTAATAGCATCTCTGCAAGATTATTCCTTTAACAGAACCAAATCTTCAAATCTGGAATCGCAATAGTCCCCCTTCAATTGTCCATGTATTCCTTCTGTCGATCAATTGGCGACTTTTAACCTTCCCTCGATCTAGGCAAATCCTGTCGCTGGTTTTCTAGATAAACTAAGGTCGAGTTAATTGTCCTTTGTCACGTTAGCTCAACGAAGTGATGATCAACACTTCCATCCATGCAAAGCTTCAAACCGAGCAACCTAAATACTAGCGTTTTAATTATTATTGTAAGATAACTCTGCCAAGGGCATGTGAGTATCTTAACTTCCTTCGGAGTCCATCATGCACGCTCCCAACTTTTCCTTCAAGGGTCTGAAAAACTTCCTATTATCTTGCTGTCCAATCAATTTCCCTTTTCCTTTTAGGGTTATTAGTGTCGAAGCCTGCACTAATTTAAGGAAATTCTTAATAAATCTCCGGTAGCACCTACCTAGTCCTATGGATCATCATACTCCCGACGGGGTTTTTGGTGCTCCTCATCATTTGATTGCTCCAATCTTAGACTGATCTACTCGCATACCTTCCTCATTATTCACCAACTCCATAGTTAACTTCAAACGTTACTCATGATTCTCCTTGGTTCGCACATTGGCAAGTATGTCATCGATGAGTATTACTACGAATTCCTCCGATTAGGGTTTCCATACCCTATTCATGAGATTTATGAATATAAATGGCGCATTAATTTAGTCAAAAGGCATGACTAATAACTCGTAATGGCCATATCTTGTTCGAAAAGCAGTCCTTGGAATATCTTCGTCAGCAACCTTCAACTGATGATATCCTAATCGTAGATCGATCTTCGTGTAGCAGCTGGATCCCGGTAGCTTGATTGAACAAATCGTCAATTCTCGGTAAAGGGTACCAATTCTTGGTAGTCAACTTGTTCAGTTCTCTGAAATCAACACACATCTTGAAGGATCCATCCTTCCTTCTCACAACAAAACAGATGCACCTCATACGAATAACTTGATCGAATGAAACCCTTGTCTAATAGCTCTTGAGGCTGATTCGACAGTTCCTTCATCCCAACGGTGCTTAATCTACAAGGAGATTGTGCAAATGGGTGCAGCACCGGGTACCAGATCGATTCGGAATTCGATCTGTCTCGCAGGGGGGGGGGGATCCAGGTAAGTCTTTTAAGGAAAACTTCTAGATAATTGCGAACAATAGGAATCTCTCCGATATTCCTACATTTGGCCATCATACCACCACGTTAACAAAGAACGCAGGATAGTCTTTTTGCAACAACTTGAGCATCCTCAAAACACTGACGACTCTCAACCATCAACACTCGACACTCGATATTCGACACTCGACCGGTCTTTGTGGACAACTTCTGCCTCTCCACTATCATCAGGACGAGGTATCCAAGCTAGCTTCTTCAAGCGATAGTCCCCACTTCGCTCTTGGATAATCAATTCATTCTCACATCCGCGTCAAGGCTCCCCAGCTCCACTGGAAATATATCAACACTAGAACTACGATCACCTAACTAAATACTACAACCGCAAGCGACCTCATTTGTTTCCATCAACTTACCAATTACTAGTTCTATCGGGCACTTTATACTAAGCTTACTTGTAGGTGAACACAAAAATGGGCACTTTATACTAAGCTTACTTGTAGGTGAACACAAAAATGGTTCAAAGTTTTTCGAACAAAACTCAAGCCAGCTTTGGTAGTAAAAGTATGAACATAGATTGGTTATTGATTCGAAACATACTTGTAATAACAGCAAGATCGTCTCGTGCCTTCCCAGCGTTTAGCTCGAACGCTCTGCCCCTAGTATCCAGACTCTTCATTTTCAGACAATCTCTCTCGAAATGTCCTTGCTCACCACACTCGGAGCATCCCTCGAGTGTACCTCCCTCCGATGTATTCTTAGCATAGCACTCGCGAGTCAGATGTCTAGTCCGACCACCTCTGGCGCACTTTCACCGCTCATCCTCGTGAGTCTTCTTCTCAAAACTACTCCTGCCATCCCTGGCATTATCTTTTTCCGACTCTCTAGGGTTAGCTTCACACGCTTTCTCCAATCTGCGTTCCTCACCACGCTTCTCATCGGTATCTTTCCTCGAACACTCAGACTTTCGCTTTCGCGAATCCCCAGATCTAGGCTCGGAATGCGAAATTATTCGAATGGTCGACCCGCTGTGATGGCCCGACATCACGCATACCGTTGCCATGTCATTACATAGGGCATCAGTAAATGATCTTGGGTTACAACCCTGGATTGTTTTATGTGTACATCTATGTATTGTTCACAAAGTTAATTAAAATTCAGAATTACGCTCCGGTTATATCATAACACATGAACTATTAAAACTTTCCGATCATTATATCACCTGAAGGGTTTCCGATTCTGTGTCCCACCAAAACCATGCCCGTGAGCACCACATCCACGTTCCTGGCCATCGTTTTGGTTAGCAACGCGCTATTCCATGGCAGTATTAACGTGTTGGGCTATGAGTTGTGCCAACTCCTCTGGGGTAATAGGTAGTCCAGAACCCTGTCTCGCTTTTGGCGGCATTTTGTCGTTCTATTATTTACAACAATAATAATCACATAAGACGATAACCAAAATAATTCGATCATTAAATGGTATTGGACCAATCATTGCGCATGTATAATATCCACATATTAATGAGAACAATTCTTAAACCAAAAGAAACCCATCTAATATTTATACCAGAAATTTACAAGGCTTGTTTCTAGTACTAAGACTAATCAAAATTCGGCGTGTCTACATCAACCCCCGTAACCAGTCTATATGAAATTTCCTCCTAAATATCTAAAAATTTGGCATGCAAGCCATAAATAGGGTTCATCAAATGAGACATACAAAACAAACAAAAGAAACAACCAACAACTAAAGCTTCAATTCCTGGAAGTCCAACATCTTCCTAGCCAGCTCTTCTAGCTCATCATAACAGTCCATCTGTCCCTCTAAGTCCTTCATCGTATCCATGCCTCCGAGTAACGTGGCGAACTGACGATCATAGTGAGAGCGATTGATCCAAATCTCCTTCTGCTTCTTTAAAGCGGACGCTGTCTCAGCTCTCGAAGTCGATGCGATCTCTCCAACGGGTCGAGTCCTCTTCCTACGGTGAGTGTAGACTAAAAGAGGTGTAGCAAAACACGTGACTCGAATAGTAGAACAAACAATTCTGTAGTGACGGACGAAAGAATCTCAAGCGTAGGCTCGGCAGCATCAGTGAGCAGGACTACTGATGCCTCTATAGGCCGAGACGTGACATATCGTAACCGTACAAAGTAAGTGTATGATCAATATGAATAGTAACACATAAGGCCTAAATAAACAGAAAATCACGTATGCACATAAACACATAAGGGTTTTCATACATGATAAATTTTTTTTCTATGTTTATTTAAAATTCTTGGCTTCGAGAATTTTGGATTTTATATCTCAAAATTCTCCGGTTGAAGTCTAGTGTTTTCCTCCGAAAACATCTAGTTCGCTAACAACCAATGGCTCTGATACCAACTTCTGTCACACCCCAAAAATGTCGCAGCGGAATATAAAACGCAGTGGTGACGGAAGCTGGTGCCCATTTGTATCTTCCTGAACGATGCATCGTAATGTTGGACATTTTAACTTAATTTAAACATAGATTTTAAAATATTTAGTCTTAAAGTCCGTGATAATCACACCGTAGTTAAATTGTTTTGATCCTTATGGATCTTATTACATTGGTCCCAAATAGTTTTTAAAAGTTTGTCCAAAACATTATCAAACCAAACATGCATCAACATCCACAAGATACGCCATAATTCCCGAAGCCGAACTCAGGTACCTGTAGAACACGTTAAAATCAAGTGTCAACACAAGGGAAGGTGAGTTCACGTATTCGCTTACAACCAATTTTAATCCAAGGAAAACTTTCTGATTAGGTGTTTTTTGAAAACATCCATATAATTTTCAAAATCCGTTTTACTTCCTTAATAAAATCCATGGGCCTTCCGTCGGTTCACAAATCCGACAACTGTAATATATATTGCCCAGGTTTTGTATATTAAATTATTGCGTCAACTTTCAGACTCGTATGTTAGCTAGACGATACGAACTATATATTAACCATGCAGGGATAATCAAAGCTAGACAATAAACAGAATATTAATTCGTCGTTTGACATTGACATGGGGTGACCGGTCACGACGGGGTTGTCAACCCTATAGATCTACCAACAATTCATCACGTGCAATACTTAACAGATTAAACGACGTCATGGGCGCAGGGTTCTTTCTCGAAGAACAATATGATGTCTGCCTCACGTACAATATATATATCCCACAAATATGACGATTTAATACACGACGTTATACGAATTCCCCTTATTCTCCAACATATGAGACCCAGTCAAGAATTCGTCCCCAACCGTACGGTCTTGTATCATTTAAGAAATACCGTACATACAATATTCATTCATCAAAAACGTTTTACTTCGAAACGTATAACTTATCAAATCTCATATATTTTCAACGAAAATATATATTTTATATTAAAAAGTATGTTTTATTTTGAAAACATTATTAAACCCTTTTTAACGACGCGTACTACCCCCAAAATATGTACAAAGCAGTAAAAAGAGGGGTTTAGTGACACTCGCCTTTGGGTGCGTATTTTAAATATCGCAATCCCAGAGATCGATTTTCTACACGTCCTAATATAGGAACGATTCTAAATCAATATATATAACAGAAAAATCCTATGTTTCTCCGTTTCTTAGAATTATCACATAACTTTGTGATTTTCTCGAAAAGTTGTCATTTTTTATTATATTGGCACGTTAATATATATATGAGTCCATATATATATATATATATACATTTTTATGATTTCGAGACTTGAACGATTTTATTGGTGACCATTATTGTGTAAATTCGTTAACTTTCTCGTTTATACGCAATATATCTACGATTTGCGCGTCGTAATATATATACATAAACGTTCATATAAGTTTAACACCGAAACACACGAAATCTTGTTAAATTATCTATTTTGTCATTTTTAAATCAAATATACATAAAATATTTCATAAGTATCGAATTTCATGCTCGATATACAAGTTACACATTTAACGCGATTTTTACCGTTTCTACCGCACAAAACGCACAAATATACATGCAAAGTCTAAACTTCCATCAACATGTTAAAACTTAATATACTTTCACATTCTCATGTTTAAATCACATAACACATTTTAACACATAAGGTTTACCCAAAATTTTACCCATACTAGTGTATATAGAAAAATGCGTATTTTTGCGATTCGGTAACGTTTTCGGGCGTCGGAAGTCACGTATGACCAACCAAACACCAAGTAAACTTAAAATTAGTTAAAATACTTATTTTTAAACTTAAAATATCAGTTTAATTACTGATCTAAATCAGTTTTATAAAATTCACTCGAAAAGCCGATTTTGGACCGTTTTAACGCATAGTTTTGTGTTAAACATCACTATAATCATCCCAACTCGAAACGACTTGATATTTTAACAAAATACATGTTATTTACTGATTAAAATAGTGGTTATAATCAGATTAGTGCAGTTTTTGTGTAAGTCACATAAATCATGCGATTTCACGTATTTTACAACTTTTAATGCACCAAGTACAACATGCAAAGCTAGCAAACATTATGACAAAGTTATATGTCACTAAACACTTTAAAATAACTTTATTTTAGTGTTCATAATCTGCTCATAACTGATTTTTTACTAAATCATACTCAAATCATCTTTTTAAGATCACATATCATCATGCATGTCTAAGTATATGCATCTAGTAACATCACATCATGTCAGATGAACTTATATGCATCTATACCCATCTTAAATTTATGTTCAAATATTCAAAATCATCTTCATCATATCTTTATCATATTATCATCTAATCATGTTTACATATATGCAAAATATACTTCCATTTATGAACCTATGACAAAATTACCCACATGCATGTATATATATATATATATATACATACACGACATACATACACACATGTGCTTACAAGATCCAAAATTTCACTTCTCACAACATTCTTTATTCATAGAATTTTCTATTACGCAAATCTTAAATCATGCATGCATCAAATTTCTCGTGGATCACATCATCAAAATCAAATAACATCAAAACTCAAATTCTTACATACTAAAATTTTTGGCCATACCAACACACACACAAGTTTTCATTTTAATTTTGTATAAAAAAACCCCACTTATTTTAGTTTCAAGTTTATGTTAAATTCCAAGTTCAAGAGAAACTTTTTACTATCATCTTTTTCATCAAGAATCAAGAACATTCTTGAAGAGATTAGTTTTTATACCTTCATGATTCTTAGTGGGTTTTGTTACAATTTGATGATATGGAGCTTGCACCTTCTTGAAATCACCTCCAAACCTCCTTATGAGCTTGAAATCACCATGTAAGGGCCTTAATTCTTCATGATTTGAACTTGGAAATGAAATGTGGGTGTGACAAGGGGTGTTCGGCCATAAGTTTGTTTGAGGGAGAGAGAGATTGATTTTGAATGTGTTTCTTGGAAAAATGAAAGAATTATGAAAGCATGCAAGACTTTAATCATCACATTCTTCTCTAAATGTTACAAGTGTCCATCATGAAAAAATCAAGACAATTGTGGCTGCTATATGTGCCGCCACATATCCCTCACACACACACAAACATTACATACATACACATATATATGTATATTAGTGCAAAAACATGTATTTTACTAGATACCGGGTATTTTATCTAGCGTTTTAATCCCGTTTTAGCGCGTTTTAAATTATTTTTAACGCTCTATATGAATAATCTCACCAAAATATTATTGAAAAATACTTTTTTTGCCTGGGCTGGCTACGTTGTCGGTATTTGGCAGTATGCGCGCTGTGCTGCGCGGTACGCGCTTAAAATCGCAAAAATAGGGATTTATGCGTTTTTATTTATTTTTATCATTCTAAAATAATAAAATCATTAAATTATTACTAAAATGATTTTCAGTTACCTTGACAGGCTGTGTTGACAGTATTTTGTCGGTACACGCGCTGTATTGCGCGGTACGCGCTTAAACTCGAAAAATAGAGTTTCTTAGCGTTTTAATTTATTCTTCCTCACGAATATGATTAAATTTATTATTCTAATCATAACAAACTATTTTTAGGATTTTAACACTGATCAGGTGGTCACCTACGTTCTTTTCGCATTTTAACTGTTACGCGATAAGCGTTTATCTTACCGTTGCCAACATAGTTTTTACCAAGGTTTAAATTTACCAACTCATTAAATTTCACATATAAACATCATATTCAGTCAAATACAGCCTTTTATCTATTCACAACACGTGTTACAATTGTACGGTACGGCCTGAAAAGCCGGGTGTCACATGGTGGTTTAGTTCGCATGGGGTAGATTTGTTAACATAGAAAAGTCTCACGTAGGAATGATGCGACATGTCTTTATTTTCCTATACATACCAGATGCCTATCTTTGTTTGCATATACTAAGTGTTAGTAGTTAACATATGTGCATATGCCATGATTATTGTGATACAAGTACTTATGTCTTCATCCAAGAGTGGTTTGTCAGAGGAGCAGGACCCCATGGCGATTGTATCAGACGACGAGGTAGCCCCAGCTCCATAGATTTTCACATCTGATACTGAGAGTGATGATGACCCCATGGCAGGACCCCATGGCGATTGTTTTCAGAGGACGATGATGACTTCCAGCCGTTGCTCTACCCGACTTCGGGGATGATATCCCAGATGCTAATATCCTTATCGATGACGTTTTTGCACTCCCTGCTCCTGTTCATGACCATCTCATCATCGGTCACCCCGATGGTGAGCACATTGTTGCCCCTATTCTCGATGTTGTTCCTCTCGTTGTCATTCTGCCAGAGGATTGGCCTTTTGATGACCTCTTCGATGACGATGTTGATCTTTTTGTAGGCTATCACCCTGCAGGGGAGCAGGGGGACGGGGAGGTGGATGACGTTGTTGCATTGGACGTACCTCCTCCTGCTGTGCCTGCCGTTGATATCTCTTCAGATTCCAGCTTATACTCCGTTGCAGACTCCTTTGAGTCTGTAACCTCTTCGGCCCTGCAGGCTGCAGGACTCCACCTTTATGCTACTGATGACGATGATGCGATGTCTGCTGCTCCATCATCTCCTATTCGAGCCCCCACACCCCATATGTCCCAGACCATGTTCATGATCCAGATCCAGTTCCTTTTGGCTTACCTTTTGTTGCACAGCCTGTTTCCGCTCCACTCGATCTTCCACCAGTTGATCCACTTGTCCACAGCCTCCACTTGTTGATATTGTTCCCCCTCATTTCGTGTCAGACGGGCATCGCACTGATTTCCCTATTGTCTTTCTACAGGAGATTCCAGCTCCCCGTCCAGGGGAAGGCACTTCTGGTCAGCCACCGAACTTTGACCCTTTTGCATCAGCTGACTTCCCACCCATCCCGCAGTTCGCTCCTGTTGCACCATCACCACTTGACAAGCCATTTAGATGGTTCCCACCTTATACGATGCCTATTTCTGATCCGTATCACCCCTCGCATCACACTGGTTACACACGTGATGAGTTACTTATGTCCTTGCAGCTACAGTTTGAGATACTGAGCCGCAGAGTCCTCGAGTTAGAGTTTGATGAGGGTGCCAGACGATCACTATTTCCATTGCATGCTACTTCTGTTGCCCCACCCTCATCATCGAGTTCTTTTGTTCCCCCACCTGCTGCTCCTACATCTATTCCGGGCTTTGATGCCCGTTTCCTCACAGCTGAGAAGCAGATCAGTTATCTGGTTTGTCGTGTTCATGAACTAGAGGAGGAGCTTGCTCACGTTCGTAGTTTGCTCTTTTTACCTCCTCCTCCACCCCCATCAGCATCCTAGATTTTTGGTTTTACGCAGGTACCCTACTTTTGGTGAGAACGCCACAATTGAGCTCGAGATTATGAAGACATGAAGACCACTTTTTGATTGGCAGTTTTGTATATGACAAACTTGTTTGACCGGAGTAGTGTGACCTCGTGTCTCTTTTGATTTGCTACAATTTAAAAACAATGTATCTTGTGGTGAAGTATTAATGAAAAGCTCAATAGTCGTGTTCTCATTTAATACATTGTTGGTTTACATGTTCATGCGATGATTATGTTATTGTGTGGTTGTTTGTTGTGATGATTTCTTATTTCATATAAATATATATAAATATATATATATATATATATATATATATATATATATAGGGGAGGGTTTAAATGAGAACGCTAAATATCGCGAGAACCGTGAGAACAAATGAAAAAACCACGAAAACTTTGTCAAAAACAATTCAAATTCAAAATTTCTTTTTACACTTATCATTATTATTCGAATACAATGTTAGAAATTAAATTTACACGTTTAAATTTACGCGAATTCGTAAATAAAGAAAATTTACACATGTGTAAGTTTGCCATTTACACATGTGTAAATCTGTTATGTTTACACATGTGTAAAAAAACTAAAAAGAGTGATTTTGAAAGAAGAAATGAATTATTTGATGTTGTAAATTCTTTTCTTGATGTTGTATCTTAATTACAATGAGGTTTGTATTAAAAAAAATTGGTTTTGATTGGTTTTTTCATTCGTTCTCACGGTTCTCGCAATATTTAGCGTTCTCAAGATAACCCTCCCCTATATATATATATATATATAGGGTAAGGTTCATGCGAGAACCACCTTTATTGCGAGAACCGTGAGAACCAATGTGAACACAACCTAAAATAGCTATAAAAACCTAACCCCCACCCCCCCCCCCCCAAAAAAAGAAAAACCTAACCCCCCCCCCCCCAAGCTAAATGCTAAAAACTAAAACCCCCAAAAACCTAAAAAAAGCCTAACCCCACCCTACCCCCCCCCCCCCCCCCAAAAAACCTAAACCCCCCTCCCCCACCCCCCCAAAAACCTAAACCCCCCACCCCCACCAAGCTAAAATGCTAAAAACTAAACCCCCCAAAAAACCTAAAAAAATCTTAAAAAATAAAAAAAAAATCTAATTTTTTTTAATATTTTTTATGTTAAAATCGCTACTTTTAGTAGCCAAAAAAATTTTTTTTTTTTAAATTTAATTTTTTTTTGCTAATAAAAGTAACGATTTTAACATAAAAAATATTAAAAAAAAATTGTGTGTTTTTTAGCTATTTTTAGGCATTTTTGGTTGTGTTCACATTGGTTCTCGCAATAAGGGGTGGTTCCTAACATATATATATATATATATAGGGGACCGCTAAAATGAGAACCACCTCCAGTTGTAAGAACCGTGAGAACTTTTTGATCCGGGGCGAGTTGGACCAAAATTTTTTTTCATAAACGTAGATAATTGTATTATAAACACATTTGTAAAAAAAATTCAAAAAAAAATATCGTGTGTGTAGTTTTGAACACCACAAGTTTGTGTTTACGGGTACCGTAAATTTTAAATAAAATTTACGGGTCCCGTAAACGCAAACTTTGGGTGCTCAAAACTACACACCCGACATTTTTTTTTTTAATTTTTTTTACAAATGTGTTTATAATACATGCATCTACGTTTATGAAAAAAAAATTGGTCCACCTCGCCCCGTACGGTGTAGTTCTCACGGTTCTTAAAAATGGAGGTGGTTCTCATTTTAGCGGTCCCCTATATATATATATATATATATAGGGTAAGGTTCATGCGAGAACCGCGAGAACCAATGTGAACACAACCTAAAATAGCTAAAAAAACCTAACCCCCCCCCCCCCCAAGCTAAATGCTAAAAACTAAAACCCCCAAAAAACCTAAAAAAAAAACTAACCCCCCCCCCAAGCTAAAATGCTAAAAACTAGACCCCCAAAAAACCTAAAAAAATCTAAAAAAAAATCAAAAAAAAATATAAATTTTTTTTTAATATTTTTTATGTTAAAATCGCTACTTTTAGTAGCCAAAAAAATAAAAATAAATTTTTTTTTGCTACTAAAAGTAGCGATTTTTTTATAAAAAATATTAAAAAAATAATTCGTGTGTTTTTTAGCTATTTTTAGGCATTTTTTGTTGTGTTCACATTCGTTCTCGCGGTTTTCGCAATAAAGGGTGGTTCCTAACGGATCTTTGTCCTATATATATATATATGTACACCCCCTATATGATTACATAATGAATAAGGCCTAACCTATCCGATCTTCTTACTAGAAGAACAATGCCGCCCTGACGGAATGTCAATAACGACAACACGCTGCTAAGGACTGAAGCAGTGTTGCAAGAACGCATCTCACAAGCTATTGCCCAGCACGAGGCCATCCGCTCCAAGCATAGCGGTGGTACCTCTGGAAATAACCCCCCAACCGGTAATTGTCACACCCTGACTTTTGTGGAACCGTGATTATTGGTGTGACTTCTTAATACCATTGCATACGATCAAAACAACACTATATGATAAAAATCAGTAGATGTACATCCATTAATTTGAGTTTAAAAGTAGTACAACATAATTTTCTGAAATGTCAATACCAAATTCAAGTTACAAACCATAACATATTTTAAGGAGTTCAAAAAGACTCAACAAAAGATTTTAAAACAAACCCGAGTTTAGGACCACGTATCTCGTCCAGGATTAAGATACGTCTCCTAAGACCTAATGACTTGGATGACATCTTTATTCACAACGCAGCTTAAAAACTCCAACGCCCGCCAGATCCGTTTACTAATTCCCTGAAATACATGTAGTTTGAAAAATCAACATAAAGTTGAGCGACTTCATGTGTAAGTGAGTATGTATAAACCTTTGAAAAGGTTGTAAGTATGTAAGTAAGTCCCTGGTATGTAGCAATTAAGGAAAAGAGATCACCATAGGGTTGCAAAGCCAATGATATGTGTGAAGTGATGCAGGAAGACTCAAACCTAGCGGATTTGTGCGTCGGGCACTTAGTCACCACCTGGTCCACTTAGCGGGCGCAGGAGTGGGGCTCGCTACACCCAAATAGATCTATCACTAATGTCCCTCGGTCCTACAATGAGGATTAATGGCCTCAGTTACACGCCTACCCACTCACATGATCTAAGTAGTAAACCCTCTTTAAGCTAACCATACCATGTAAAAAGTATCTGTAATTACTGTAACATGTATTCCACCCCCGAAGTATAAAAACTGAAAACAGTTAAGAGAAAAGGGGGACATGAACTCACTGTATTGCGTCTTCATACTCGTAACCCAAATCTCCGCGGCAAACACGACTACCTACAATGGTCTAACGTCTATTAGACGAATGGGTCGTGCCTTGTCTTAGTATGTATGTTTTTGAGTTACGATTCTGGTATTATTCCAAGTTATAATAATTGTATTTAGTTTTGGAATAATTGTTTATACAATATTTCTGTATTAGTACTTCCCGAGTATTCGTGTTCGTATTCCCTTCCCAAGGATGGGGGTTTTTAATACATGTATGCTTTATAATTCTGAAAATATATTTTAAGTCCCACTTGGAAAATATACTTAACTCATTTGTCCAAAATAACTTATTTCCAAAATATATGTATTTTTCCCAAAAATAATATATTTTTACTTCCTTGATTTCCAAAATAATATTCCGCCAAAAACATATGTGCAAAGGGACTTTCTGAAAAATTTCGTAAGTTACGTCCCAACGTTTCGTAATATAACATCACTTGTGTAACATAAATAATCATTTTTGTGAGAGCGTTGGTATTAATTTTGGAATCGTACTTTCATGATATTTTCAAGTTATATTATTTTTACCCTAAAAATAATATATCTAGTAGACAAAATAACAAACAATCACACAAGTGTCTCAGCATAAAATATATATTCTAAATATATATTTACCCATTTTTATTTGGGAAAACCAACCTCCGATACTTTGCATTTTGTAACAAAATTTATGGCGAAGTTTGTATTTGAAACACAAGTTATAAGATATACTAGTAACACTTGTTTAGAAAACAATATTTTCTAAGTATTGGAATTTTATAAAAATTTGCCAGAGTTTCCTTTGTAAATGGAGGCGCCCATGCTAAATAGCATATCATTTTCTTTAACATATAACACGTTAGATCGTTCTCAACAACCAACCCGACATTTAGACATACAAAATACTACTTATATCCTTTCAGTTTTAATATACGAAACTGGGCTGTTTTTGGGTATTTTAATAAAATAGTTATCTTATTCCAAAAATTCCCAATTTTTTACAGAATGTCTTATACGATCCAAATATTATTGTGTAAAAATATCGGGGTCCAAATCATCACCAATATTTTATAGAAAATCATTTTCCGGACTGAAATCAGATTTATCTTTTTCTGACTGCAGTCCGCGGAATAATTTGTTTAAAATTCATCGAGAGTCCGATTTACGAAATTTCAGTGAGAGAATTACAAATACATTGGTGGTCATCTACAGTACAAATTTTGTGACCTAATCCTACACCGATTTCAAGTTATGGCGAAAAATACAACACATATTTTCAGCAGGAAAATACAGCTTGAGCTGCTGTTAGAAAACGACACTTTAAAAATAGTAAACGAAGTCCAAAAATTATGATTTCAGTGTCATTAGAACCGTATTTCATAATAACATGTTTTAGACTTAAGAAAATTAGTTTTTCGTTAAATGTTGACCTCTTTATAGCCAGTTAAAGTCGGCTGAAAATGTAAATCAGCAAGCTGTTTATAAGTTAAATGTTACTAGAACGCACACATACGATCGCCATACTTTCTAATACGTTTAACATCAGACCATAAGTTGTTTACAGCAGGTTTTTGTTCATTTAATTCAGATTTACCATGTATTATCACCTTTCATCTCATGACCTTTATGTAAAGTTCCTATGTTCATGATCTTGTTTATGTTGTTAGAGTTTCTTAATATTTATCATTCTTACAACTATTATCCACCAAAAATATGAACAAGATGAAGTTTTAATGCACTTACTACTAGCACAAGGCTAGGGGAGTTTCAAAGCGTAAAAGTGGTGGTTAAAAGAAAACGAGAGCGGTCCTTGAGCTTCCGAGTACACCGAGCTCCCTTGTATGGTCTCCTACACCTTTGGATATGTATAGATGGCTTGAAGTGAAACTTAAAAGTGGTGATGGTAAGTGGTTGGTTCTCGGCCGAACAAGAGAAAAGAGAGGGAGAGAGTATTGTTTGGTGTTTAGGTTTGTGAATGAAAGAAGGTGATGGTCTCAAGGGAAATTTTATAATCCTCCAACCACTAATACCCAATGTGCCATATGTTCCCTTAGTACCACACACTATCTAATTTAATAAATGAATAAAATCATGGGTGGTACCTCATTCCTTGAAACCGTAAGAAAGGGGGGGGGGGGTATGGGGGGTTGGGTTGCAATGGAACTAGTCACCATTTAGTTAAGAACTAATGATATAATTTATGTATTGTTAGGTGTTATTTAATCTAAAGGGTGTTAGGGTGTTTGGGGACCCTAACTAGCTCAGAAGAGTAACAACAATGTTTTGGCAATATTTTTATGTTCCGGGTAAAGTCCGGTTGTTCGGTTGGATGTTGATCCGTTAAAGTGTTAAATAAGTATCTAAAGTGTCTTTAATATTATTTTAGTGACACAGTAGATTCCCAACGCTTTGGAAAATATCTAGGATTATTTCGCCAAGTTTTTGCACTTTACTAGCTTTGTTAAAAGCTGAATTTTTGTATGTAGTGCAGAATTTTGTAATTAAAGTATGTTTTAGGCACTTCCGGGCAACATAACCATTACCTAGTGACGCAGTTTAATAATTCTTACCTCCCTACACTCCCTACTAGTGTAGTAATCTACTCCCGGCTCATACTGGCCTCAGAACAATGTCTGTTTTGGTGCTGGTAATGTCAGCATGTTTACTGGGTTATCCGTTTAGTGTGCTAACTGTGCTTTTGTGCATCAAGAATGTCACTAATGTTTGTGTGTAAGTAATAGAGTGACAGTATAAAATGTGATGCATGAGTATGTATGTATCAGAAATCAAGAAATAGTTTAACCACAATTTTAAGCAAGCACAGTAATTAAGCATTAATTAAATATTAATTAATGGTACGGATACCTGGTTTTGTGAGGGTTGTCACATTCTCCCCCCGTTAAAGAAATTTCGTCCTCGAAATTTGTACTACCTTAACTCCTTATGGTTAAGTCACACATGAATAATATCGAAGTAAATGATCATCAAATCGGAACAAACATTACTCACATTAGGTGAGTCCATGAATATATAACAACCTGAATCCTAGGGTTGAAAGGTGTGTGCTTTTAGCATTTGTTGTCAAGGGTACCAGACGTGCTTAACGTATAGTCTAGTGTAATTCAGCTAGCAGGGGGGTTCCTCAAAAGAGAGGTTTTGACTAATAAGATTCTCAGACGATCGATCGCAATATGCGAACGGATTTTTCACGAACCCTAGCATTCATTATGTGAATTTAAAATCAACAACTCAAATGAAATAGTAAGGTGATCTGTCAACCCCCGAGTAGATGAATGGTAAGATTTAGTGTGTAGAAAGTTTTGAATTGCGAGAATACGCCGAGTGAATACAAGCGAATCTGGTGTATCCTTGCCTTGGTTTGTAGTTGCATCAGAAATGTTTAAATGACAAGTCAATCAAAGGTATATGTAGTTTTGCGTGAAACGGTTGGCCATGATTGGCACAAGCTACAAGGTTGTAAGGACACCACGAGGTGTCGTAGTGACATAATACAAGTATAGTGGTGACTGAACAAATTCACCGTGCTGGAAATCAAGCTAAAGTGTACCGAAGCAAGCCCAAAGATTTGATTTACACAATGTTACAAAGTTTTCCGTTGAATATGGAACATCGAATGTCACTGTTTTTTATCGAAGGATGAAAAAGCATTAAATACCGTAGGGCATTCGATTATCAACGAAAGAATCGTTAGGAGGTGCATTGTGCTTATGAAATGAATATATGTACCATTGCCTCAACACACAATTGTGTTGAGACTGCTTTGATCGTGAATATCAAAAGGGATTGTTAACAAATAAATAGGCAGTTAAATCTATATATGAAGTGAGTAACCCAATTAGCACAAGCTTTAACTCGGTGAAAATATCACCGTAAGGTATTGGAACAAATCAAACGATTTAGTGGAGTCGTGGAAAAACCGAACCTTCTATGACTCGAAATGAAAGAATCTTTGCAAAAATATTTGAATATGATGCCCCCAATACATCATATTACGTCTGAAACTGAATATGTGAAGTGGACAAGTTCAAGCAATCGAACTTAATTTCAGTGTAGCCCGGAAATAAACGTATCTATCAACAAAGGGAATATCGGCATGGTAACAAAATAAACCATGAGTGTAATTTGTAATAAAAGAAGTTTCAAGAGAGTGTGTTGACTTGATAGCAAAAGAGCCAACAATTTCAATAATGAAGGTCATTCGAATCACAACCCAGTAATTAGATTTGGCAACGTGATATTTGAACTTAAATGAAACGTTTATTTGAAATGGAACCGCATGCGTAGCAAAAGGTGCATGGATTTTATATAAGTTTTCAAGTAATGAAGCGGTGTGTAACTGCTAACAATGGAGAAGTGACCAAGCATACGAAGCAAACGTGTGTTCGCTCTTAGCGAAGAGAATCAACGTGATGCAACTACTTTGAGAGGAGTAGAGATGCAAACATCTACTTGCTAGAGGCAAAAGTGAAGATTCCAACGAAGGAAAGTGACATGTTTGTCAGGTTAATGATGGTTGATTGAGTTGATAGATAGGGTTCCTAAGTAAAAACCCTTACGAGTTTGGACCTGGGTTCCCAAAGGTCCTAAATATATGTTTTCTAAATCCTCCAAATTTCGTGCTCCGTGTAGATCTGGTTTGTGCATTGTGTAGGGAGCACTATTTTGTGTACGTCTAAGAACAAGTCGTTGTCCCACAATTTTTCCTCGGTATACTTTCTTACTGAATTTACCGCCAATGACACTCGATCGTCGATCAGTCGTGTAGTAGTAGTCGGACCCTCACAGTTGGTCAACTAAGTAATTCGTCAATCCTTAGCAAGAGCCACAGACTCTGGTTGGCTAGCTCGTCCGACTCCCGGTCATTTGAAAGTCATTCATCCTATCTTTTGACGAGCAGAACTGAGGTTATCCAAAACAAAAGTTTTGGTCTGTTATCTTCCTTCTCTATCAACCACTGAGGTTGCACTGTCAATCCTTACATCTCCGAAAATGTAAGTCGCTATGATGCATCGACTACAGGTGAGGTGCCTGGAATTTTATCGATGCGAGACTCGACTAACCGTTGAGGAAATAATTCTGGTAAGTTGTAACACCTGTGTCATTTCAACCATCAAACAAATGCCCAACCAGTGAAATATTGTATTTCATACTTGGGATTTGTAAAAATATGTGTATCGTTTACACATATCAATTCTTGTTCGATTTCAAGCTCTAAATCGCTTTCTGGAAGGTTATACGCGCACTAATGCGTAAATATAACCAGTTTAATGCAACGAACACTCCGGAAAAGTGAAATAGGCTTAACATACCTTAAATAAACTTTACATAACTTAGATATAAGTTTTGGAAGGTTTGGTGTGGTGAAATCAAAGTTTAATCGCTTACAGGGACTAAAGTTGACAAACTGCGAAAGTATTCCAATTTGAACTGTAACAGACATTCCGGAACATGACCATAAGTTAAACATACCATAAATATCCTTTACATAGCTTAGAAATAGGCTTTGAGGGGTTCGGTATGCTAAAATAAACTTTTGGGTCATTCAGGGACTAAAAGTGTCAAAAAGTGCACAAGTTTGCATTTTCGCGCATAACTTACGTTCTGAATACATCTGGACATCCAAAAATTTATGTAAGCATGACTATATTATATTTTAGTGTTCGCCATAAGAAAAATCCATTCGTCGCGTCATTTGGATCGTTTTTCGCGCTTATGCGCATTCCGTCGTAATTAAGCGAACATCGCGATCGTACGACCAAACGAACCGACATCCGACATATTTTTGAGCATGTTTTGAGTTCCCTATACTTTAACTTCATTTTAGAGCCTTGAAATGAGGTTAACGGGGTTCAAACGCATCGAAAAAGGCCTTAAACACGTGCAGGGACCATTTCTGCCACTTTTGAAACATTTCTGAAACAGGGAGGTGCTAGCGTAGCGCGACTGCATAGTGCCTTTGCACTAGCGCTACGCGACTGCCTAACCTGACCAGATTAAGTGTATTTGCAATCAGATTTCAGCTGATTAACCACAACCACATGTTTGCAACTTGCTTAATCACTAAGATTAGGAGCATATGTGGCTCCATAACCTTTGTGACAAGTGTACGGCTCGGATCGTGGCACGATATTCAAGAAACGATCCTAGCGGCTCTACTTTATCTATAAATACCCACCCCCCTTTGGCTTAAAAACCCACAAATCTGATTGAAAAGACTCTAAGTTGGAACCTTCGTTTCATACCTGAGCTATTTTGATCTGGGTTAGCATTCGGGGACCCTGGGTAAGTATTCTTTCGTTCTTTTCCTTATTTTACTGCTTTTCGAGTCAGAAAGTCAAACTTTGTTTGACTTTCAGCGTTGACCAGTAATGGTCAATGCGAAGTTCGTTTGAACTTCGCAACGTGAGTGTAATCACGTTGGTCATAGTCCCTTGGGACTATGCCCACTGACTACCACGTTGTCTAGGGTCGTAGGGTAGGCGATCTAATAAATCGCCTATACCTTCGAACCCGACCCAGTTTTGGTCGATCATTAGGATCCGACCAAATACATTAGGTGACCATAGTAGGTAGGGAATAACCTTCCGAGGTTATACCCTATGGTCACATCGTTTAAGTAGTTGTATGATAGGTAGTTTATATGCCTTAGGTAAATTACCAGAATACCCTTTTCATGTATAATTGGTAATTAAGCATATGTAACCTAAACCTTTGTCACATAACTGATTATGTAACATGTTAAGGCATATATTACTTGTCATAGGACTAGTTAGGCGGTCCGAACGCGTTTCACGCGAACGACGCGTTAAAGTAGCATAGGCTACCTAAACGGGTCGTAATGGGTCGCAGACACTTAGGTTAAGTTTCATTTAGTATGTAGGCTTTGTTAAACCAAAAGACACGAGTCTCTACACTCGTTTGGTTTACAAACCCTAATGCTACCCGATCTTCCGATTTAGGTCCGGTTTATTAATGTAGCTACCTATACTAGGTGCCGTTTGATATCCGCGATCTCTAGTATTGTTTGGTTGTTACTCAAGGACTACCGAGCAATCTCAAGTGAGTACATAGACCCCTCTTTTACTGTTTTCCAAACTGTTTTGGGGTGGAACACATGTGCCTACTTGTTACTTTCATGCTTTCCTGTTTTGACATCATATACTTGCTATGTTCATTAGTACATTATAGTACATGATTTCATTACATTTCATGCTATGTATGCCCATTGTGTGCGTACTTAGTACAGTGTTTTACATTACATCTCATGCTATGTATGCCCATTGTGTGCGTACTTAGTACATTGTGTTACATTGCTTTTTCTGTTGCATATGCTTATCCAGCATATGAACACATTATACTACATATTGAACCGTTGAAATCATTTGACTGTGATCCGTTGATATCTGTGAACCGTTTGTATCTGTGAACCGTGTGAACCGTATTTGACATAGACATTTTGGCATAGACATTTGACATGGATATTTGACATAGACATTTTGACATTAGTTTGGTTTGATTAAGTGATTAAGTAACGATGCGTGTGTAATATGATACAAGCATGGTGGATACGCCGCTGGTACTTCCTATATATAAGTGTTTGTATGGTATTACATATTGTAGCGTTATTTGAATCATTTCAGTTTGAGACATAGAACATTTTATACAAATAACATACTTTTCACAAGACATTGTTTTACAAACAACTTATCTTATACAAACTCATCTTACATGGTTATTTATTTAACCATACATTATTTACTTATTTATACATATCATCTGATCTTATCGATTTTCAAATGATTTACAAAACAAAGCAAATTACAAGGTTCATGACTAAACATTTTCTCAAACATAAGTCATGGAACCTATTTTCACAAAGCCTATGTATCTCACAGGCATTTTTATGCTGACGTACCTATTTTCACATGTGTTTTTCAGGAACTGTTGCATAAGATGATCAAGATACATATAGGCAGACTTGGGCTTTAGTGACAATAAAAGATACAAGACTAGTTAATTATGTTGTTTTCCTTGTTTGATTAGACATTGTAACACTTTTAATCAATAAAACGAAACTTCAATTGCCATGGATTTGAAACAATTAATTCTGTTACAACACTCCCCGATGTTTCCGCCACGCTTCGTATGTTCTACGTGGTCGGGGTGTGACATAAAACAATACTGTCACCTATCCTTAGGCGACGACCACAACAAGAACATAAATTTCAAAACCGCTTTGAAAACTAATCATCTGTTCTAGGATGATTGATTACTAGGTTTTGAACCCTCTGTTATATGGTTTTGAACCCCTTTGAGTTTTCAAAATCTCGTCAAGGTTTTGGGTTTTAAATAATGTGAACACATGCAAACTGGAAGGGTGAATGCCTGTATTCTGGGTTTTCTGTCTAGGCAAGCACTTCGTATACATCTCATCAGACGCGAGACCAGTTGTGCTTACCTGGGAATTCTTGGGATGAGTGTTCACTTATAGGCGAGCATATCTTCGCAATACATTATTTTGACCTATTTACCTTTCACCGGGTCGTTTGTTGCTTTGTAGTAACAAACAAATGACCACTATCCTTGCTTTCATCATATTTGTTTCATCTCATTCTTTTCGTCTAATCCTCTCACTCGTTTCATTTCATGTTTCCTCTTTTAGAATGCCTCCTCGACGCGAAAGCCAGATAGCGACTGCCGAGCTGGCAGAAATCATTGCGCAGCAAATGGCTGCTCAATTCCCAAACCTCTTTGCTCTATGGAATCAAGCCAACAACAACAACAATGGTCCATGCAATTTCAAGAGTTTTAACTCGGCGAAACCACTCAAGTTTAGTGGTTCTGAGGGAGCGACTGGGCTTCTTCAATGGTTCGAGAGCATTGAGAATACTTTCCGCCATGTGCAGTGTCCTGACAATCGCAAGGTCGAGTTTGCTTCGAGTGTGTTCCAGAAGAGAGCCCTTACGTGGTGGAATGGGGTTATGAGAGATCGTGGTGCAGAAGTTGCTCTAGCACAGACATGGGCCGAACTTAGGGCTCTCATGATGAAGGAGTTTTGTCCTCGTCACGAGATCAGGGCTTTGGAAAGGGAATTTGATGATCTTAAGCAAGACAGCGGTGAGCATCGAGCCTACACGGACCGTTATGAGGAGTTAAGTCTGTTATGCCCAAACATGGTCACGCCTTTGGATAAGGCGATCGAAAAGTACATTGATGGCCTTCCCGACTCAATACAAGACATTTTGACTGGTAGCAACCCTACTACTGTTAGGCAGGCCATTGAGTTATCTGCAACCTTGACTGAATCGCAGATCAGGAAACGTAAGCTTTTCCGAAAGGGTGACAAGAAACTGGTCGAGGAATCGAAACCAATCGAGGAATCAAAGACCATGGATGAACAGACTGGATCCTCTAAGAAGTCAAAGAAGCGAAAGGCTTCTCAGAACTTCGCCGTGGTCGCTCACAATGATCAAGCCGTCCCCAACCAACCAGCTCAACCCCCTGCCAGGAAACCCTACAAAGGAACTGCACCCTTGTGCAACCAATGTGGCCTACATCATCATGCTGGTGTGAAGTGCCGCACATGCCAAGTTTGCGGACTTATAGGTCATACAGCGAGGGTTTGCCCAACAGCAGCAGCACCAAATCAGATTAACAACAATCCTGCTCAAGCTCGTTTCCCACTGGGATCTTGCTACAACTGTGGCGAGATGGGCCATTTTAGTAGAAATTGCCCAAGACTTGCTGATGCAAATCCAGCGCAGGGATGAGTATCTGACCGACAGAAGATAACGCTGTTTAGAAAATAATCGAGCCTTGTGTATTATTTTCTTTTATCACAATCTATGAAACAGTTGTTGTTATTGTTGTTTATAAATAAATCTTTCACTTACATTTCAATATGTTTATGTGGTTGCATGTATAAACATATCCCCTACAATACCGACAATCAAGGAACCGCATTCCTTGAAGAACAGACTACTTCCAAATTTCTCCCCTTGTATAATCTCTTGCGTTTCCACGAAAATCCTAAGTACCCGTTTCTTCCCAGAGAGACGATGTACGAGGCGCCAAGTTAATAGCAATCAATAACAAGAAAATAACAATTAAACAATTATGTGGTTATGTGCTTATGTGTTATCCTTTATGTGTCATGTGATCCAATTTATGTTATTCAAATCCTCGTAAAATCTTACATATCTTTGTGCAAGAGATTCATAGTAGGATACCCAAAGGTACTACTTAAATCCTTAATGGACTTCTACGTTGTAGTTAAAGTCCCTGGGATTATAATGTACTACTTCATAATTAGACCTCTTTAGTGGTCTAGTTAAACAGATTGATCCAAAAATCTGATTAGGGATATCATGTGATGATATAGCTGAAAGGACTCCTTAGTGGCCTAATTAAGAAGATCCTCTGTTGATCTAATTAAAAGGACCCTATGGTAGTCTAGTCACTCTCATCTCAGGTTTGATATCTTTCCCCACAACATTTCAAAACAAACTGTGCGGACTGTGCAAGGAATTACGTAATTATGGATGCATACATAATTATGGAATTTAGTGCACAGAAATCACAGCAAGTTCTATCATGTATCAAGAGTTAACCCTATTCATTTCCAATTCTGATGAAGCATCCGTTGAGGAAAAATGAACTAGCTATTCATTTTTCACTTCTGAAGAATATCCGTTGAGGAAATGAATATCCGTTGTTTATCTTTTCATTTCCATTCTGAAGAATAACCGTTGAGGAAAATGAATTATCCATTCATTTTCGTTCTAAAGAATATCCGTTGAGGAAATGAATATCCGTTGTTTATCTTTTCATTTCCATTCTGAAGAATAACCGTTGAGGAAAATGAATTATCCATTCATTTTCGTTCTGAAGAATATCCGTTGAGGAAATGAATATCCGTTGTGAAATCCTTCATTTCCAACTCTGAGGAAGCAACCGTTGAAAATGACTCCGTTAGTTCATTTTCGTTTCTGAAGATTTATCCGTTGAGGAAATGAATATCCGTTGTGTAATCCTTCATTTCCAACTCTGAGGAAATAACCGTTGAAAATGACTCCGTTAGTTCATTTTCGTTTCTGAAGATTTATCCGTTGAGGAAATGAATATCCGTTGATTTTTTCTTTCATTTCAAATTCTGAAGAACAAACCGTTGAGGAAAATGACCCCGTTTGTTCATTTTCGTTCTGAAGAATACCCGTTGAGAGAAATGAATATCCGTGGATTATTCCTTCATTCCCATTTCTGACAAAGAATCCGTTGAGAAAGAATGAATCATCCATTCATTTTCACTTCTGAAGAATATCCGTTGAGGGAAATGTATATCCGTTTAGTTAATTCCTTTATTTTCCATTTCCGAAGAACCCGTTGAAGAAAATGACTCTGTTCGTTCATTTTCGCTTCTGAAAAATATCCGTTGAGGAAAATAATCAGATTATGCTTTACATATCTTTGATGACTATTTGAAACAAAGTCATAGACAGACTCCTACGAATTAATTTCGGGACGAAATTTCCTAAAGTAGGGGAGACTGTAACACCTGTGTCATTTCAACCATCAAACAAATGCCCAACCAGTGAAATATTGTATTTCATACTTGGGATTTGTAAAAATATGTGTATCGTTTACACATATCAATTCTTGTTCGATTTCAAGCTCTAAATCGCTTTCTGGAAGGTTATACGCGCACTAATGCGTAAATATAACCAGTTTAATGCAACGAACACTCCGGAAAAGTGAAATAGGCTTAACATACCTTAAATAAACTTTACATAACTTAGATATAATTTTTGGAAGGTTTGGTGTGGTGAAATCAAAGTTTAATCGCTTACAGGGACTAAAGTTGACAAACTGCGAAAGTATGCCAATTTGAACTGTAACAGACATTCCGGAACATGACCATAAGTTAAACATACCATAAATATCCTTTACATAGCTTAGAAATAGGCTTTGAGGGGTTCGGTATGCTAAAATAAACTTTTGGGTCATTCAGGGACTAAAAGTGTCAAAAAGTGCACAAGTTTGCATTTTCGCGCATAACTTACGTTCTGAATACATCTGGACATCCAAAAATTTATGTAAGCATGACTATATTATATTTTAGTGTTCGCCATAAGAAAAATCCATTCGTCGCGTCATTTGGATCGTTTTTCGCGCTTATGCGCATTCCGTCGTAATTAAGCGAACATCGCGATCGTACGACCAAACGAACCGACATCCGACATATTTTTGAGCATGTTTTGAGTTCCCTATACTTTAACTTCATTTTAGAGCCTTGAAATGAGGTTAACGGGGTTCAAACGCATCGAAAAAGGCCTTAAACACGTGCAGGGACCATTTCTGCCACTTTTGAAACATTTCTGAAACAGGGAGGTGCTAGCGTAGCGCGACTGCATAGTGCCTTTGCACTAGCGCTACGCGACTGCCTAACCTGACCAGATTAAGTGTATTTGCAATCAGATTTCAGCTGATTAACCACAACCACATGTTTGCAACTTGCTTAATCACTAAGATTAGGAGCATATGTGGCTCCATAACCTTTGTGACAAGTGTACGGCTCGGATCGTGGCACGATATTCAAGAAACGATCCTAGCGGCTCTACTTTATCTATAAATACCCACCCCCCTTTGGCTTAAAAACCCACAAATCTGATTGAAAAGACTCTAAGTTGGAACCTTCGTTTCATACCTGAGCTATTTTGATCTGGGTTAGCATTCGGGGACCCTGGGTAAGTATTCTTTCGTTCTTTTCCTTATTTTACTGCTTTTCGAGTCAGAAAGTCAAACTTTGTTTGACTTTCAGCGTTGACCAGTAATGGTCAATGCGAAGTTCGTTTGAACTTCGCAACGTGAGTGTAATCACGTTGGTCATAGTCCCTTGGGACTATGCCCACTGACTACCACGTTGTCTAGGGTCGTAGGGTAGGCGATCTAATAAATCGCCTATACCTTCGAACCCGACCCAGTTTTGGTCGATCATTAGGATCCGACCAAATACATTAGGTGACCATAGTAGGTAGGGAATAACCTTCCGAGGTTATACCCTATGGTCACATCGTTTAAGTAGTTGTATGATAGGTAGTTTATATGCCTTAGGTAAATTACCAGAATACCCTTTTCATGTATAATTGGTAATTAAGCATATGTAACCTAAACCTTTGTCACATAACTGATTATGTAACATGTTAAGGCATATATTACTTGTCATAGGACTAGTTAGGCGGTCCGAACGCGTTTCACGCGAACGACGCGTTAAAGTAGCATAGGCTACCTAAACGGGTCGTAATGGGTCGCAGACACTTAGGTTAAGTTTCATTTAGTATGTAGGCTTTGTTAAACCAAAAGACACGAGTCTCTACACTCGTTTGGTTTACAAACCCTAATGCTACCCGATCTTCCGATTTAGGTCTGGTTTATTAATGTAGCTACCTATACTAGGTGCCGTTTGATATCCGCGATCTCTAGTATTGTTTGGTTGTTACTCAAGGACTACCGAGCAATCTCAAGTGAGTACATAGACCCCTCTTTTACTGTTTTCCAAACTGTTTTGGGGTGGAACACATGTGCCTACTTGTTACTTTCATGCTTTCCTGTTTTGACATCATATACTTGCTATGTTCATTAGTACATTATAGTACATGATTTCATTACATTTCATGCTATGTATGCCCATTGTGTGCGTACTTAGTACAGTGTTTTACATTACATCTCATGCTATGTATGCCCATTGTGTGCGTACTTAGTACATTGTGTTACATTGCTTTTTCTGTTGCATATGCTTATCCAGCATATGAACACATTATACTACATATTGAACCGTTGAAATCATTTGACTGTGATCCGTTGATATCTGTGAACCGTTTGTATCTGTGAACCGTGTGAACCGTATTTGACATAGACATTTCGGCATAGACATTTGACATGGATATTTGACATAGACATTTTGACATTAGTTTGGTTTGATTAAGTGATTAAGTAACGATGCGTGTGTAATATGATACAAGCATGGTGGATACGCCGCTGGTACTTCCTATATATAAGTGTTTGTATGGTATTACATATTGTAGCGTTATTTGAATCATTTCAGTTTGAGAC
This sequence comes from Helianthus tuberosus, assembly GCA_030545235.1. Classification (NCBI taxonomy): domain Eukaryota; kingdom Viridiplantae; phylum Streptophyta; class Magnoliopsida; order Asterales; family Asteraceae; genus Helianthus; species Helianthus tuberosus. Next base: position 156,475,744 of record CM060393.1, read on the forward strand.
ATAGAACATTTTATACAAATAACATACTTTTCACAAGACATTGTTTTACAAACAACTTATCTTATACAAACTCATCTTACATGGTTATTTATTTAACCATACATTATTTACTTATTTATACATATCATCTGATCTTATCGATTTTCAAATGATTTACAAAACAAAGCAAATTACAAGGTTCATGACTAAACATTTTCTCAAACATAAGTCATGGAACCTATTTTCACAAAACCTATGTATCTCACAGGCATTTTTATGCTGACGTACCTATTTTCACATGTGTTTTTCAGGAACTGTTGCATAAGATGATCAAGATACATATAGGCAGACTTGGGCTTTAGTGACAATAAAAGATGCAAGACTAGTTAATTATGTTGTTTTTCCTTGTTTGATTAGACATTGTAACACTTTTAATCAATAAAACGAAACTTCAATTGCCATGGATTTGAAACAATTAATTCTGTTACAACACTCCCCAATGTTTCCGCCACGCTTCGTATGTTCTACTTTTGAGGCCCAACACTATTTGAGGCCCAACACTATTTGAGGCCCAACACTATTGAGGCCCAACACTATTTAAGGCCCAGCACTATTTAAGCCCAATAACTTGAAAACATGGGCTTGGCCCAATGTTACCATTATTGGAAAAACAACTATACAATTGATACATATAAGACACGAAATTCAGCGGACTAGATCCGACTAAACAACTCATTCATCGAATACACAGTTAACGAACAGTAAAGACATACAAGTCTTACATATATTGAAGACACAAGACTTGTACTCAAGTTCTTTACAAAGACCGAAGTGTCTAACAAAAATAAGAACATTTGTAGGTCGCAACGCTATTCAGGACGACCGCACGTGAGATCTTATTTACTTCTATTCACGGACGCAATTCTGTGAGTTCATGTCCCCTATTCATTTAAATGTTTTACAACTTTACAACTATCGGGGAAAATACATGTTCATCGTATGTTAAAGTTAGGGAATGAAACACCTTAGATCATGTGCGAATTAGGGTCTATACATATAAGCACCATTAATCCAGTTTGGACCTAGGTACAAGGGGTTAGATCTAATGGGTTTTGGCGAGCCCCACTCTTGGTCGTGGACCCATACAGAAGAGTGCGTTTGTGTCCCAGTCGATAGGAGTCGACATAAAATCGTCTAGGGTTGGATTGCTTCCTAATTCGTCACACATATTAATGTCCTCGCGAAACATTAATGATCAACGATTTCATTGACGCTTTACATACTACATCATACATACAGATACATTTTATACAATTCACACGTTGTGGATACAGTTTATACATCATACATACAGATACATTTTATACAATTCACATGTTGTGGATACAGTTTATACATCATACATACAGATACATTTTATACAATTCACATGGTGTGGATACAGTTTATACATCATTCATACAGATACAGTTTATGCAACTCACATTTTACAGATACATCTCATACAGCTAAACTGCATGAACTCGCTCAACTTTTGTTGATGTTTTCAAACTTAACATGTATTTCAGGAAATTAGTGGACCTGACAGACATTTCAGTCAAGGAAAGCAAGTATCAAGACTCCATGCCACCATTTGAAGGGTTTGCCCGTTATATACCGCCTCTTTGCGGTGATATAGTGGTCAAAGCCTTGACATTTTAAGACTTACATTTTGATGTATAGAACGATGAAAACGCATTTTCATTTGATGGATTGTAACAAATACATTTAACTTATGTTGCGTTCTTTCGAAACAATTATGACAATGGCATTGGAGCTTGTTTTTATTCATTTAGTATTGTTCACTTATATTGTTATGCAATGAGAACTGATCAGATCACACCTCGCGCTTCCGCTACGAGCGGGTGTGACAGTTGAAGGTTTAGATGTTGTTACCAGGCTTAGAATCTGGGGTGTGTGACAACCCTCACTAAACCAGGTATCCGTACGACTTAATTAATAATTAATTACTGCTTAATTACTGTGCTTGTTTGAAATTACTGATGAACTGCTACTTGATTTCTGATACATGCATATACCTGCATCATACTTTACTTACCGTCACTACATTATTTACATGCTGAACCTTAGTGACAAACATGATGCACAAAAAGCACAGTAGCACTATAAACGGATAACCTATTGAACATGCTGATAAAGCCAGCATCAGGCAGACACTGCCTCTAAGGCCTGTATGAGCCAGAAATATTTTACTACACTAGTGGTGAGTGTAGGGATACAAGGGTTGTAGAACTGCGTCTCTAGGAATAAGTTACAATGACTGGATGTGCCTAAAACGTGCTCTAAGCACAAAAACTCAGCACTTTAATAAACAATCCAGCTTTTAGCTAACTAATAAAGTGCCAAAACATGAGAAAAATGTTACTAGACACTTTCCAAAGTGTCGGGAATAAGTTGTGTCACTAAAAAGGGTATTAACGACACTTTAAAGCTTGTTTAACGCTTTAACGGATTACTATCCAACCGAACAACCGGACTATACCCGGAATATGAAAATATTGTTAATAACATTACTTATCTTTTTCTGAGCCAGTTAGGGTCCCTGAATACCCTAACACCCGCAATAAAGCACAACACACTACTAACCGGGTTAATCCCTAAACTTAACTAGATTAACCTAACTATTAACTAATGTTTAGTTGGATTTGAACCAAACTACCCCCCCCCCCTTTACAAACCGTCCCCAAGAGGGGGGACATCCTTTTGTCCTTCTTGATTATTTAATTACATTTGTTTAATATCAAAGTGACATGAAATCCAATGGTTAAAGAACTTAAGTTTGTCTATAAGAGCTAGAGATTACACACTTGATCATTCACCACTTAGCATTCACCAAACACTTCCTCTCTCTCTCTCAAAGGCTTCGGCCGAACACCCCCTATATCATTCCTCCACATTTCGATTTTGATCTTCACATTCCAAGTCCATACAAGCGTTAAGGATCGCGGATAAGAAGGCTTGGTGCATTCGGAAGGCGAAGGACCTCACTCTATTGCTTTTATCCTCTCATTTTTGCGTCTAGATTCTCCCCTAGCCTCGAGCTAGTAGTAAGTTGCTAGGTACAAGGGGTTAGATCTAATGGGTTTTGGCGAGCCCCACTCTTGGTCGTGGACCCATACAGAAGAGTGCGTTTGTGTCCCAGTCGATAGGAGTCGACATAAAATCGTCTAGGGTTGGATTGCTTCCTAATTCGTCACACATATTAATGTCCTCGCGAAACATTAATGATCAACGATTTCATTGACGCTTTACATACTACATCATACATACAGATACATTTTATACAATTCACACGTTGTGGATACAGTTTATACATCATACATACAGATACATTTTATACAATTCACATGTTGTGGATACAGTTTATACATCATACATACAGATACATTTTATACAATTCACATGTTGTGGATACAGTTTATACATCATTCATACAGATACAGTTTATGCAACTCACATTTTACAGATACATCTCATACAGCTAAACTGCATGAACTCGCTCAACTTTTGTTGATGTTTTCAAACTTAACATGTATTTCAGGAAATTAGTGGACCTGACAGACATTTCAGTCAAGGAAAGCAAGTATCAAGACTCCATGCCACCATTTGAAGGGTTTGCCCGTTATATACCGCCTCTTTGCGGTGATATAGTGGTCAAAGCCTTGACATTTTAAGACTTACATTTTGATGTATAGAACGATGAAAACGCATTTTCATTTGATGGATTGTAACAAATACATTTAACTTATGTTGCGTTCTTTCGAAACAATTATGACAATGGCATTGGAGCTTGTTTTTATTCATTTAGTATTGTTCACTTATATTGTTATGCAATGAGAACTGATCAGATCACACCTCGCGCTTCCGCTACGAGCGGGTGTGACAGATTGGTATCAGAGCATCGATTGTAGTGAACCAGGATTCTTTCTCGAGTCTAAGTCTACAATCACTAGGGATCTCTCACGAAAACCTCTTGTTCATGTTGAACAGATAATAAATAAAATTGGACAAGTCAAAAGGTTTTCATTGCATAAACATTTTTTCAAGGTCCACTACAGCAAAAATTCATTTCACATAAATCAAGCGAGGACATTTCCATGGGTGAAGTCTATGAGAAACAGACACAATACATTAATAGACTATGTGCCTACAATACAATACATTATCAGTTTATGCATTATAAACAGTTTACTGGTTCAGCTTATACAAGATAGAAATCCTTGATTGATAGGATTTACATGATTATATATATAGGTGGTTCATATATATGTTGCATGAAATATTTTGCCAAGAACAAAATACCTTCGACTTCAAACTCTATTATTATTCTTTACTCACACGGCGAAAATATCGACCTCATGTCTATTGCGGAGCTTATGGCGAACATGATTCCTAAGTGAAATCTTAAACTTAATTCCGTAAAATATGGTTGCTTTCTCGCGAATGCTGAGATGCCTGACCATGATAATGACGATGAGGCGAAGGTGGTAACCTTGGACAACAACTCCATTAGTGGGACGAGATCCATGTGACTCATACTAATCAAGGTGGACATACTCTTGTCCTTACAAGGAAGATGAAGTACTCATCTTGAAGGTGCCTCTTCAATTGTTATTGTTACAGATTCTTTCCATTTCTATTTCATCTAACGTCGTACCGTCCTGCGAGTAACAACAACGGACGTTGACACGTGAGTTATCACGAAGGTCCCTCCTATGTTGAAGGTATATAGACAATAGTGTCCCCCCTCTGACTGATCGGTTGTTTTGTACGAGAGAACGCTAGGGTGACCATGCAAGGCAATTTATTATTACGGAGGCCTACGTAATAACAACTTGTAGTGCATGGGAATTCTGGTGGACTCTGCGGGCCAAGCTAATGATCACTATTCGTTCAAATTCTTAAATTATTATTCGAGATTCAATGTTTCTTATCTATTAGAACACGAACTGTGGTGGTTAGTATAACACCATACAATACAATACAATACAATACAATACCATACAATACAATACAATACAGGAAGACGACAAGTATTTGTTCACACCTAACATTCGATCTATATCACGTTTCAGTTGAGACTAGTCATTTAAACGAATAAAACGTGTTAGCTACTCATGGAGGATTGTCCTCAACATTCTCGGAATTCTTGAACATGGGTTGGTTCCAGGGTGTCTATGACACTTTATCCTACTTTACCTTACCTTACTTTATCATATTCCACCTTATCATATTTATTGGAAGTGATACAATAAATTCCGTCGTTTGACATTTGTCTTTTTCCAAGGGATGGTATGGCATGCGCCATGCTGCAACTCCCTCATTACATTCTATTCTACATTTTTGGAGATTCTAATAATCTTGCTAGAGCTCGTGAAACTCAAGCACTATTACCATAATTGTCACATGGACAAGTAAGACAAAGGATTTTCTTTACTTAGGATGATCGAGGTCCATAGAGTAGGGAATACATATTATATAGACGAAGACCACTGGTTGGTTTCCCCTCCTCAACGAATTATTTTTTTTTCTTTTTCCATTTAAACATATGACCAATACACGCAAGAGGCATTACACCTTTTGGTTTTGGTTATCCACATTATCATTTATTCAAACATGTATGAACAATATAGTCTTGAGGTTTCCATGACCGATTGATTGCATTCTTCATTCTTGGGCACATGATAGACTCTATTTATCCAAATACATGTCTAGATTCTTTTAATAGTGTGTATTAAAAAGATCATGGCGCCAAAAGAATCAATTGTTTAAGTTAAAAGTTATGTGTTGAAAACCATTGCTTTTAATCAAGACATGTTTTATACATGACATTGTTACGCAAGACATTGTTATACATGTCATTGACGTTGGTATACACAAGACATTTTTGGTGGTTATTTGTAAGTGATGAGACGTGTGTAATATGATAAAAGCATGGTGGATACGCCGCTGGTACTTCCTATATATAAGTGCTTATATTATATTGCATATCGTGGTGTTATTCAAATCTCTTCGACAAAGACAAGACACGACATTTTCGCACAAGACACGACATCCTCTACACAAGACATAATATTCTATTTCGAGACATGATATATTTATACACTACATTTTCATTTGGTTATTTATTTAACCATACATTATTCTTTTATATCATCTGATTTTCATATCTATCTTCATATGATTTTATAAAAGAACTCGATCATAACTAGAGCCAATATTGTTGGTTACACTTGATGCTTTCACGATATCTCAAGGGTTGTTCCATAATGGGTAACACCCGAATTCAAACACACTGAGTGTTACATTTTAGGTTTAGCCTCGGAGATCCAAAGCATGACAGCATCATCCCTCCCTACCGCAATCACTCAAACAATAACTCTCGCCATGAGAGAAATGAAGGCAACTGCTGCCATAAACGATTTTGGTACCAGGATGTATGCTGGTAACTTGTCGAAATCCTAAATGTGAATAAGTGTGTGTGTGGTTAGAACTATGAATACTCCACAAAATCCCAATGAAGTCATGAGTACGTACACTCTACGATCATCATGTATCAATTTTATTAATACCAACACCGAGCTTAGCTATTGCTTTTAAATGTTAAGCATATACTCGAATTATAGTCTTGTTGGACACACATTACTATATCTAGTTAGCTAATGGGGAATTAGCTGACTCTTGTCAAATCATAAAGGGTAACCGTTACGTATCCTATTCGTCAACATTTCACATCCATGTTATTTTATACAATTAGCAATTTTATCTTTATCTCAACATTTCACATACATGAGTTTCATGGCTAGGGACGGGATTGTCCTAGCTACAATTAGGGATTGGGTTATCCTACATCTAAACATATGGTTGGGTTATCCAACAACTAAACTTATGGATCGGGTTATCCTACATCTAAACATATGGATTGGGTAATCCTACATTTAAACATAGGGTTCCTAAAACTATACAGTGAAGTCCTCGCCACACAGAATTTAAAATGTACTTGGCCTAGAGTCAAGCAAGCTAGACGTCTCCTCATTCTATAGAATTGGCAAAAAGTAAACTAGTCGAGTCTAGAGCTGAAATTCAATATCGATCTCTTCCCTGTTCAGTTGAGTAGTTTTGAAGTAGTGGTTGACATGGATTGGTTATCCGATAACCTAGCCAAAGTCTTATGTCACGAGAAGATCATTCGCCTACCACTACTGAACGAAGAGACACTTGTGATACATGGAGAGAAGCGCGACACCCCATTGCGGATCATCAATGGCATGAAAGCACATAAGTGCTTACGGAAAGGTTGTATTGCCTATCTAGCACTTGTTGAAGACAAGAAGGCCGTTGGGCCACAGCTGACAGATATTCCTGTGATAAAAGAATTCCCTGAAGTCTTTCCTGAAGACTTGCCAGGACTACCACCATATCGACAAGTCGAGTTTCACATCGACTTGGTACCGGGAGCTGCAACCGTAGCCAAATCTCCATGTTGACTAGCACCTTCTGAACCTTGTAGTTGACCGAATAAGGATGTTGTGAGTTCATAACCCCCACTCTTTACCATTATACATCTTTATAAAGGTTTTGGGGGTGGAAAGACATGAAAGTTTCGCAAAACTGCACAACATTTCGATGAATGAAAATTCATATTTCTAAACCATGTTACAAATGAATTTCCAGCTAACTCAAATGGTTTATGAAAGGTTCTAGCTTCTACTCTAAGATAGACTTACGATCGGAGTATCATCAGTTACGAATTCAAGAGGAAAGCATACCGAAAACGGCTTTTAAGACTCGTTACGGTCATTACGAGTTTCTCGTTATGCCTTTTGGTTTAACAAATGCACCAGCGGTCTTCATAGATTTAATGAATCGTGTGTGCAAGCCGTATCTCGACAAATTCGTCATAGTGTTTATTGACGACATTTTGATATACTCTCAATCGACTGATGAACATGAGCAACATTTGAGAACCATTTTAGAGTTGTTAAAGACAATAAATTCGCCTCAAATCGAAAAACAAGATATAGCATTACAACTTATTCTTAAGATTGGTGCATAGCATTTTACAATCTTATCAATATCCGACGATACCGATGACTCTGTTGTAGACTATGATGCTTCGCATCAAGGATTGGGTTGCGTACTCAGGCAATGTGAAAAAGTTATTGTGTACACGTCGCGCCCAATTAAAAAGTTCATGAGAAGAACTATACCACTCTCGACCTTGAGTTAGGCGTGGTGGTATTCGCTTAAAAATTATGGCGACATTATTAATATGGTACTTAATGCATTATTTTCACGGATCATAAAAGTCTTCAACACATATTCAACCAAAAAGAATTAAATATACGTCAGCGATGTATGTTGAATTGTTGAACGACTATGATTGTGAAATAAAGTACCATCCGGGCAAGGCAAATGTTGTAGCAGATGCCTTGAGCCGCAAGGAACGAGTTAGAACACTGAGAGTTCAAGCATTAGAGAAGATGATTCACAAGCGCTCAAGGAAGAGCATATTCAAGCAGAAACACTTCGAGGCATGAAGAAACAATTATTGTAAAGAAGATGGAACTTTATACCTTATGAGTCGAAATTGGGTTCCATTCTTTGGCGGCCTTCGAGATGACATTTTGAGGAAGCACATAGGCCTAAGTAGTGAAAGAATACTACTGGTGGCCTAACCTCAAAAGTAATATTACGACTTATATCGGAGAATACTTTACTTGCGCGAAAGTCAAAGTCGAGTAGCAAAATCCCTCGGACTTGTTACAACAACCCGAGATTCCCGTTTGGTAATGGGAACAAATATCGATGTACTTCATTACGAAGTTACTCAGGACCTCAAGAGGTCACTACATGATATGTGTAATCATCGATAGACTAACAAAGTCCACGCACTTCTTACCGATTTGGTGGAAGGATAATACTGAGAAACTAGCAGAACTCTATCTCAAAGAAATAGTGGCTCGTCATGGAGTGCCTATTTCAATCATTTCAGACCGAGACGGTCGTTTTATTTCTAGAATTTGGAAATCATTTCAACAGGCCTTTGGATCTCATTTGAATCCAAGTACAGCCTTTCATCCATAAACTGACGGCCAGAGCGAACGGACAATCCAAACACTCGAATATATGTTTCGCGCATGTGTTATGGATTTAGGCGGCAATTGGGATACTCATCTACCTTTAGTTGAGTTTTCCTACAATAACAGCTACAATACTAGTATACAATCTGCACCGTTTGAAGCTCTTTATAGTCGAAAGTGTCGCTCTCCGCTATGTTGGGCGGAAACAGGCGATAGTTAAATAATTGGTCCGAAACTAGTCCAAGAGACTACGGATAAAAAAAAAAAAAAATTTTTTTTTAGACCCGAGACCGTATCAAGACGGCTCGCGATCGACAAAAGTGCTACGCAGATAAAAGACGAAAACCATTATCTTTCGAGGTTGGAGACAAAGTCTTGTTGAAAAGTCTCGCCTTGGAAGGGCGTATCAAGGTTTGGTAAACGTGGAAAGCTTAACCCACGTTACGTTGGACCATTTGAAATCTTGGAAAAGATTGGCACCGTTTTCTACAAGCTAAAGTTACTAGAAGAACTAAGTAGAGTACACGACATATTTCATTTGTCGAATCTCAAGAAGAGTCCAACGCAAGAAACAGTTTTCATCCCGAAGGATGAGGTTCATATAGATAACAAACTCCAATTCGCCAAAGCACCTGTTGAGGTCATGGACCAGAAGGTCCAGAAAATACAAAGGAGTCTTAACAAATTAGTAAAAATTCGTTGGAACTCTCGACACGGACCCGAGTATACTTGGGAACGAGAACATTAAATCAAAGCCAAATACTCTCACCTGTTTGAGAACAATCCTGCAAAGGATGACTCATCTTGAATTTCGGGACGAAATTCTCAATAACAGGGGGAGAATGTGACAACTGCCACTTTCGGGTAAATTACTTACATTTAAAACGATGATTTACATTATACAAGTATGTATTCTGAATATTCGGACTGCATGATTACATGTCATACATTTTAGAAAACTCATGGAATATTCGTTTATTATTACACATGATTCACTTTTATCGGGTACATTTGAAATAGTGCAAACAATTCACCGAAACAACTAGAGTAGTGCCTAGTGAACTTTAGTGCTGACGAAAACTCTGGATCCGCAGAAAACATCTAAAATGACATCTTTAGGACTCGGATGAGAGTCCAATATCAATTATATATTAAACCCGATATGGGAATACAAGAGTTCGGGTAATATTTTACCGATGTCCGGTAGCACTAAAAACTGTCCGAAATGCGCTAAAAGTGACCATTTCATGAATTTTCCGCAAGATTCAGCAATTGTATTTTATTACAAGATGCAAAAATTGATGTATAGGCACCAATTTCATATAAGAATAATTATGGAATATCCATTACACACATAACTGGAATTTTTCCTACAACTTCCTTAAGCGTACCTTTCGACTATCTACTTGCGAAACGAGCGCTATACATCTAGCCGAACCATGTTTTGGCACAAGTAGCGAACTAGTGAACATTATTTTTAGTGTTGTAAGACTAGTTTATGGTCATTTCAAGTCAAGAAACATCTCGGAAAATTGCAAACCCTAAACACCTTAATACTTACATCTTTATAATTCATTTTAAGTCTTGAAAATAACTAACACTTTTCAACAACATAAGACCCCCCCCCCCCCCATGTTGAGGCCGTGAACAAGGGGTCCCACACCCCTTGTTTATGTTGCATAATATCTAGATATTATGTTAACTTGCAAGTGGATGGAATTGGTGAATTGTTATAACACTTATATCATTTAGTTTACTAGCACTTTTCACCACTTTACACCATATCTTACACACACATAAAGAACACTCTCATCATCTTCATATTTTCCTCAAGAACACCCACCATAAACCCATTTCTTTTTATCATCTCCTTCATGATCAACATGGATTTCCAAGTGACATAAGGTGATCTAAAGCTTTTGGAAGTAAAAGGAAGGGTTTTCATCCATACCAAAGTGTTCTACCATCAAGATTATCATCTTCTTAGTTCTTAATAATCTTCTAAGATCATCCCTAGCCTAGTGCTAGAAGTAAGCTTCTATATCTAATTTTTTTTTATACAAATGTATTGAGTTTATGATTGTTATTATTGCTAATAATAACCAAGAGATCATACATAATAAGCATGAAAAATACAAAGAAGCAAAGATAAAAATCATGATATAATTATGATTGTTTATATTATGATCTAAGACTTGATATATGCTTATTTAGTCTTGTTATGATGTTTATGATGCAAATAAATTATTAGAAGATGTTTTAAGTTATGATCTAAAAATTATGCAAGTTTATGTTAAAGGGTTTTTAACATAAAGGATTAATGGATGATCATAACTATTGATCTTGTGAAAATATATAAGGTTTTTGGTTAAAAACAATACTCTCACAAGATTATAAAAAGTAACATACAACTAGAGATTTTTATAAAAGTTGTTAAAACTAAAATTAAACTTGGTTTTTGAACTTGTTAGCATATGAAATAATCATGGTTAAAACCCTACATGATTTGGATATCATCTTGATAATTTCATGTTATAAAAGTCTCATATGTTTAGTTAAGTTGTAGAGTAAATTGGTGGTGATTTGATAAAGAAAATGATATGTTTATAAAACATGGTTAGAATAAAATACAAAGGTTATATAGCCATTTTTCATAAAAACTTTATTTTATAAAGTAACAACATTTTTGGTTGTATTTAGACAAGAGAAATATATATTTTTTTTAGAAAAATATATATTTGGTGATTTAACAACTTATGTGCTATGTGATTATTTGATGGTATTAGTTATATATATCAAAGATAGGAACTTTATTACAATGGTAATAATGAACACATGATACATAATAATCAAAGTCTTGTAAGACTTCACATATTTACTCCTTAAAACGAGTTACGGACGATTCGAATAATCGGACACCATTTATGGTCAAAATGAACGACGGACGACTACATAAGTGAATTGCCAATCCGGGGAGTTACTACGACGTTTAGACGATTTATCGACACGAAATATAAGTATCCTATCGATAACAAATTTCGGATGTTTATAAACTTATAAAAACTAGTATGTTTTTATTTACTAACAAGTATACTTAGTAAATTTTTATAAAAAGGTTTTTATAAAAATAAATGGGCTTATTATACTAGTGGGCTATTTTTATAACAAATGGGCTTATATTACTTATGGGCTATTTTTCTTAATGGGCTTATCTTCATAATGGGCTTAACATAAATTCATGGGCTAAGCCCAAATACTAAACATATGGGCCAAAGCCCAACACTATACAAGCCCAACACTATTTGAGGCCCAACACTATTTGAGGCCCAACACTATTTGAGGCCCAACACTATTTGAGGCCCAACACTATTTGAGGCCCAACACTATTGAGGCCCAACACTATTTAAGGCCCAGCACTATTTAAGCCCAATAACTTGAAAACATGGGCTTGGCCCAATGTTACCATTATTGGAAAAACAACTATACAATTGATACATATAAGACACGAAATTCAGCGGACTAGATCCGACTAAACAACTCATTCATCGAATACACAGTTAACGAACAGTAAAGACATACAAGTCTTACATATATTGAAGACACAAGACTTGTACTCAAGTTCTTTACAAAGACCGAAGTGTCTAACAAAAATAAGAACATTTGTAGGTCGCAACGCTATTCAGGACGACCGCACGTGAGATCTTATTTACTTCTATTCACGGACGCAATTCTGTGAGTTCATGTCCCCTATTCATTTAAATGTTTTACAACTTTACAACTATCGGGGAAAATACATGTTCATCGTATGTTAAAGTTAGGGAATGAAACACCTTAGATCATGTGCGAATTAGGGTCTATACATATAAGCACCATTAATCCAGTTTGGACCTAGGTACAAGGGGTTAGATCTAATGGGTTTTGGCGAGCCCCACTCTTGGTCGTGGACCCATACAGAAGAGTGCGTTTGTGTCCCAGTCGATAGGAGTCGACATAAAATCGTCTAGGGTTGGATTGCTTCCTAATTCGTCACACATATTAATGTCCTCGCGAAACATTAATGATCAACGATTTCATTGACGCTTTACATACTACATCATACATACAGATACATTTTATACAATTCACACGTTGTGGATACAGTTTATACATCATACATACAGATACATTTTATACAATTCACATGTTGTGGATACAGTTTATACATCATACATACAGATACATTTTATACAATTCACATGGTGTGGATACAGTTTATACATCATTCATACAGATACAGTTTATGCAACTCACATTTTACAGATACATCTCATACAGCTAAACTGCATGAACTTGCTCAACTTTTGTTGATGTTTTCAAACTTAACATGTATTTCAGGAAATTAGTGGACCTGACAGACATTTCAGTCAAGGAAAGCAAGTATCAAGACTCCATGCCACCATTTGAAGGGTTTGCCCGTTATATACCGCCTCTTTGCGGTGATATAGTGGTCAAAGCCTTGACATTTTAAGACTTACATTTTGATGTATAGAACGATGAAAACGCATTTTCATTTGATGGATTGTAACAAATACATTTAACTTATGTTGCGTTCTTCCGAAACAATTATGACAATGGCATTGGAGCTTGTTTTTATTCATTTAGTATTGTTCACTTATATTGTTATGCAATGAGAACTGATCAGATCACACCTCGCGCTTCCGCTACGAGCGGGTGTGACAGTTGAAGGTTTAGATGTTGTTACCAGGCTTAGAATCTGGGGTGTGTGACAACCCTCACTAAACCAGGTATCCGTACGACTTAATTAATAATTAATTACTGCTTAATTACTGTGCTTGTTTGAAATTACTGATGAACTGCTACTTGATTTCTGATACATGCATATACCTGCATCATACTTTACTTACCGTCACTACATTATTTACATGCTGAACCTTAGTGACAAACATGATGCACAAAAAGCACAGTAGCACTATAAACGGATAACCTATTGAACATGCTGATAAAGCCAGCATCAGGCAGACACTGCCTCTAAGGCCTGTATGAGCCAGAAATATTTTACTACACTAGTGGTGAGTGTAGGGATACAAGGGTTGTAGAACTGCGTCTCTAGGAATAAGTTACAATGACTGGATGTGCCTAAAACGTGCTCTAAGCACAAAAACTCAGCACTTTAATAAACAATCCAGCTTTTAGCTAACTAATAAAGTGCCAAAACATGAGAAAAATGTTACTAGACACTTTCCAAAGTGTCGGGAATAAGTTGTGTCACTAAAAAGGGTATTAACGACACTTTAAAGCTTGTTTAACGCTTTAACGGATTACTATCCAACTGAAAAACCGGACTATACCCGGAATATGAAAATATTGTTAATAACATTACTTATCTTTTTCTGAGCCAGTTAGGGTCCCTGAATACCCTAACACCCGCAATAAAGCACAACACACTACTAACCGGGTTAATCCCTAAACTTAACTAGATTAACCTAACTATTAACTAATGTTTAGTTGGATTTGAACCAAACTACCCCCCCCCCTTTACAAACCGTCCCCAAGAGGGGGGACATCATTTTGTCCTTCTTGATTATTTAATTACATTTGTTTAATATCAAAGTGACATGAAATCCAATGGTTAAAGAACTTAAGTTTGTCTATAAGAGCTAGAGATTACACACTTGATCATTCACCACTTAGCATTCACCAAACACTTCCTCTCTCTCTCTCAAAGGCTTCGGCCGAACACCCCCTATATCATTCCTCCACATTTCGATTTTGATCTTCACATTCCAAGTCCATACAAGCGTTAAGGATCGCGGATAAGAAGGCTTGGTGCATTCGGAAGGCGAAGGACCTCACTCTATTGCTTTTATCCTCTCATTTTTGCGTCTAGATTCTCCCCTAGCCTCGAGCTAGTAGTAAGTTGCTATAATCACCCTCTCGAACTATTTTGAAGTGGTTAAAATGATTTGTAACGGTTAAAACTCGTAAACATGCAAGTTGAAACATGAAAGTCTACTAAAAACACTAAAAGTGATGGTTAAAAGCTTGTTTGTTGTGTAAAACTTGTAGTATTTGATTTGTGTAGTTATTTGGACCCGATCAATGTTGTGGTAGCTCGGATCATCGTTTAACCCGGATTGGTCATGATCTTGGATCATGACATAAGGTTGTTTTGGAAGTAACAAGGGTTAAAGGATGAAACTCTACCACACACGAATCATGAACTTGTGTAAAAGCGATTTAGCTTGTGAAATAGTGTTTAAAACTAGTAGATCTACGGATCTACAAGCGGTATTTTCAAAGAACCAAGTATCAAAGAAATTATGTTTTCTAAAGACGGATCTTACACTAACAAAAAAATGATTTTTAGAACACACAAGTGTGTAAACACTTGTGTAGCACAAAGTTTCGACAAAATAACTATTTTTGTAAAAGATGACGAGAAGTGTAAAAACGGAATTTCTCTAAAAACGAGGTTTTTACAAAATCGGATGGATTTATATAGAGATCCGCTAAAAGTAATGGGATTTACTTCATAATATTAGAAAACCACAAGTTCATGTGATTTTTGCGACTTATATATATTTGTTGACTAGTTTGTTGTCTTAACATTGTTTTGGTTAAATAAGGAAATTGTTGGGTTGATTTATAAAAGAAAATGATACGCTTGAGAGCGTGGCCACCTCCAGTTACAGAGGAAACTCTGGCGAAATTTTTCTAAAAACCTAACACTTAAAATTATTTTCACTATAAGTGTTAGAAATACTTCTCGACATGTTTTCAAAATATAAGTTTCGCCACGACTTTATTTACAAAATATCGGAGGTGGGATTTTCACAAAAATTAAACGTGATAAATATATTTAGTGAATATATTTTTTTTTCACAACGTTACTTGTCATTATTTGCGAAGATACATAAATATTATTTTTAGGGTAAAAATAATATTATCGAATGTTAACGAATCCAAAATAATATGAGCGCTTTCACGATAAATATATAAGTTACACCGGTAATTATTATTACCACTCGATCGTTAAAACGTAACTTACACATTTTAAGGAAATATTCATGAACGCGTATTTTTGTTAAAGTATTATTTTGGGGAAAATTATGTGTAATAGAAAATATAATATTTTTGAGAAGAATATTTATATTTGGGATTAGAAATAAAATATATTTTAAGTGAGACTTAATAATATATTTCGAAATTATACGAACACACATGTATTAAATCCCCCATCCTTGGGAAGGAAAATGATTACCAAGTATACAGAATGTAAACACGAAATAGTTGTCTAACTATTTCCCGAAAACTTAAACCTTAAAGCTAAGGCACGGCCGTCCATCTAATAGAGTTAGTACGTGTAGGTCGTCACACAGCTGCTTGATTTGGAGGTATACTTGGTAGAGACGCACCACTGTGAGTTCATGTCCCCCTTTTCTCTTAACTGTTTTCAGTTTTCTAAACTACGGGGGTGAAATACATGTTACTTTGATTACAAGTACTTTATACATGGTATGGTTAGCGTAAGGAGGTTTACTACTTAGATCATGTGAGTGGGTAGGAGCAACATGAGGCCATTAGTCCTCATGGTAGGACCGAGGGACAGGAGCGGTAGATCTATCTGGGTGTAGCGAGCCCAGCCCCAGGCCAAACTAGAAACGGACCTCGGGGTGACTTTGTGCCCGACGCATAAATCTGCTACTTTTAAGTCTCCCTACTTACACTTCACACATATCAGTGGCCTTGCAAACCATTGGTGATCTCAATTCCCTTATGTGCTACATACCAGGATTTTTATACTTACAAAGGTTTATTTACTCACTTACACATGAACTCGCTCAACATTATTGTTGATTTTTCAACTTACATGTATTTCAGGGAATTAAAGGATCTGGCGCGGTATGACACGTTTTCC
Organism: Helianthus tuberosus; assembly: GCA_030545235.1. NCBI lineage: Eukaryota > Viridiplantae > Streptophyta > Magnoliopsida > Asterales > Asteraceae > Helianthus > Helianthus tuberosus. The sequence goes on from CM060393.1 coordinate 156,492,784, forward strand.
CGCTGCACTAGTTACGAGGTCATCCGGGTTTAGGGAATGTGACTCTTTCCTGGACAAGTCACAGTCCTTAAACTATGCTTATGTTATGTTGTGTTTGTTGAACAATGTTTATGTCGTTAGGATGTGATTCCGTTAAGACAATGTTATTGTATTTGGTTTTTAAAACTTAATCGAATGGATGATCTTGCATGGTTTTATTCCATATAGCTTTGTTATGGTTAAGCTATGGTATTAAGAAGTCACACCAAATTAACCACGCTTCCGCAAAGCCAGGGTGTGACAGCTTGGTATCAGAGCTCTGATCATAGCGAACTAGGATTCTTTCTCGAGTCTAGACTATGATCACTAGGGCTCTCACGAAAACATTTTTACTGCATACTACTTAAGTCCAGATCCAAAACGTTTTTACAAACAAATGTTGAGCACATTTTATTTATTATTTATAGGCTCAGTCTTGGAGGCTGAGGCTCGGTCTTGGAGGCCGAGGCTCGATCTAAGAGATCGAGGAAGATGGCTAGTGAGACTAGGAAGAGCAGTCTAAGAGGCTGGGAGAATTTGGCTAGTGAGACTAGGAGTATCAGTCTAGGAGACTGGGAGGCTAGTGGGACTAGGAGAATTATTTGAATGCTTACTTGGTGACTTATGTGATTATTTGATTGTATGATTGACTGTTTGTGCATGTTTGTGTTTATGTTACAGAAACCATGGACTCATCTGGCACAGGTGACTCAGACACCACAGGACCTAGACCTATAGTATCAGATGACCTAGAGTCTTCAGAGCACGAGGTCCACACATCCGACGTTACTAGCACGGACGAGGACGACTTTCAGCCCTTTGCTTTACCTGATGGTGCTGATGAGCTCGCTGATGGCCCTTTGGCCGGGGACCTACCGTTAGTGGAGATCCCTGCTCCCATACCCTTAGCTGTTTATCCTGCTTACGATTTGCTTCTCGACGCCGACGATGATGGCGACATCGATCTGTATGATGATGAGCCCTTAGAGGAGGATGTTCAGGGCGAGGCCCTTCTTGCTGCTGGTGATCTCTTGATGATCGCAGATGCTCCCGCCGAGGAGTCACCCGCTCACTCTCCGGTCCCAGACTCTTTCGAGTCTGTGGCCTCCGCACCTTCACACACCCAGAGTGCGCAACACTTCTCACATGGATCAGATCCCGACCAGGCATCCTCTGTTGCCCCTATTCCTAGTTTTGCTTTCGACCACGATGATGTGGAGGATTCCGATCCTGTCATTCCCCCAGGATTCGACCCAGATCAGGATATAGAGTTTATACCCATGGATCAGCCTATGGAGGATCCAGTCGACCCAGTAGACCCAGTTGATCCCATCGATCCCGAGTTTGATTTTGGGATGGCCTTTGATGACCTCGAGCCTGCCATGGCCCCTGAGCAGGTAGCCGCTCTAGACCCTGCGTTTGAGCACGACCCAGTTCATGATGACGCACCTATTATTGAGCCTGTCATTGCTGACCCACCTATTGATGATCACCTAGTGGATGCTCCGTTGTTGGAGGGCGATCATGTTGATCCCCCACTTATTGCTGATGTACCAGTTGACCCTCTTGTTGCACCTCACCATGATCCTATGCCAGTTCAGTTTGATCGTGCACTTTTTGAGGCACAGATGGACCCACGAGATGAGCACGCCCAACATGGGTGGATTCCTGCTAATGACGAGGTCCCACCTATTCCCCCTCAGATCACTGATACCCGTCACGTTGATACCTCCTTTTCATTTCCTCGGTTTACACCTCCAGCGCGACCTGGAGAGGGTTCTTCGGCTCACCCTTTGGACATGTACCGGTATCTATCCCTGCTATACCACCGTCTGCTACTTTTTCCCCTGTTTCTCCATTTCATGTGGCACCTTTTGATCCCACCAGTGAGCCGTTTCTCTGGTCATCACCACCTGCCATGACACCGACCGACCCTTACCATCCTTTCCATATGGGATATTCCATTGAGGATGTTTTGATGTCTTTTGTCGCCCAACACGAGGTACACACGCAGCGCATTCAGGAGCTTGAGAGAGCCCAGCCGCCGCCGTGTCAGTGCCAGGGTCAGACCCACTCTCCTTTGCAGCCCTCTCGACCTTTACCACCAGACTATGCTGCACGCCTTTTTGCCCTAGAGCAGTAGGTTGCTTCTTTCTTGCGTACCCAGAGAGCCATGGAGGAGGACTGGCTCCATTTGTGTCGCTTGTTTTACACTCAATTTCCCCCTCCTCCACCGCCATCCGTGTAGAGCTTTTCAGTACCGTATGGGTAGACGCTGGTGAGAAGACGGCGATTGCTTTTGACTGCACAGCATTTTTGGAGACTGCATTTTGATTCTGACTTTTGTGACATGTATATGGATGTACTGACACTGATTTGATATAGTTTTTGGACTAGGGTGATGTAGCCCTTAGTCGATGATGATGTATGACACTATTATGTACCTGTACACTTACTATGTGGTCTCGATATATGGCAATCGCAGTATTCTCATCATATGTGATGTTTTGATTGATTATTTATGTTTTATAACATGGGATGTTGTGTGATTGATATGATTATAACATGAGATGTTATGTACTATTACTATCATAATAAAGCGTACGTATTATAACATGGGATCTTTATTATGGCCTGACCGACGTAAACCCATCTTTTAGAAGATGCCGCCGAGACGTCAAACGCCGATGCCTACCAATGAGGCAGAACTCCAACAAGTCATCGCTGCTGCCATCGCGCAATACGCCGCCTCGCAAGGAGGACCCAGCGGAAGCAGCTCAAACAATAATGGCAACAACAATCCACCTCATGGTAATACTAAGTCATTTAGACATACCATGACCTAATTGGATATCTATAGCAAAGATGCTAATGCCATTCATATGTTGTAACGTATGTGCAGGGTGCACCTACAATCAGTTTCTAGACTGCAAGCCTGTCAACTTTGATGGCACCGGAGGTGCTGTCGCTTTTGTTCGTTAGGCCGAGAAGACTAAATCTGTTCTTCGCATGAGCAAATGCGCACTAGATCAGCAAGTCACCTATATCTCGGGGCTATTCTTGGATGGAGCCCTCTCTTGGTGGAATTTGCAAGTACAGACACTTGGTGAAGCTGCTGCCTACGCGCTAACCTGGACCGAACTGAAGGAACTTATGCGCAAAAAGTACTGCTCTCGCGCGGAAATCCAAAGATTGGAAACTGAGTTCTGGCATTTGAAAATGGAAGGTCCAAAGATCGCAGAATACGTTCAGAGGTTCCATGACTTATCGCATGTGGTACCCTACATGGTCACTCCGGAGTTCAAGCGGATTGAACGTTTCATTTGGGGATTAGCTCCTCAAATCATAAGCATGGTGACCTCATCCAAGCCTGCGACAATTACTGAGGCAATTGATCTGAGCGTGGCTCTCACAGAGGAGGCTATTCGCCTGAACAAGTTCGATGATGCTGAGCCTAAGAAGAAAGAGACTCACGTCGAGTTATCAGGAGGTAACAAACGGAAGTTCTCGAACTTCAAGCAGGGCGCCAGTGTGGTGGTTAAGAAAGGAGGATCAGGCACGCCAACTCAGGTTACAGCTGGTAGTGGAAAGAAAGGAAAAGGATATATGGGCACCCAGCCCAAGTGTAATACCTGCCAGCGCCACCAGTCTGGCCATTGTAGTGTGAAAGTATGCGAAGCATGTGGAAAGCCGGGCCACTTGAAGGACACTTGTTGGGCCACTGCTGGCCAGGGAGGCCAGGGAGGATTCGGAAACAGAAATAACAACCGGGGTGGGAATGGAAATCGCCCACAAGGAAACAATGGAGGTAATGGGAATTGAGGCAACAATGCTAATCAAGCGGGCACCGTGAATCGTAACCAGAGGAATAATCAAGCTGGTGGAAACGGGCAGAGACCCGGATGCTTCAATTGTGGTGATCTTGGGCATTACAAGAGGAACTGCCCAGAGTTAAACCAAGCCCGTGGAAGAGTGTTTAATATTGAAGCGAGGGAGGCGCGCCAGGATCCCAATGTTGTCACTGGTACGTTCCCTGTAAACCAACGCTATGCATCCGTTTTATTTAATACTGGCGCCGATTATAGCTTCGTGTCGTTAGAGTTTAAGAATATGCTTGGTTTAGCCGCTAGTAAATTAGATATTCCGTACTCAATCGAATTGGCTAATGGAAAGATAGTAGAAGCCAATGAAGTTATCAGAGGTTGTGTGATCGAATTGGGAGAGCGTGAGTTTGCTTTGGATCTACTACCAGTCCAGTTGGGAAGCTTCGACGTGGTGGTAGGAATGGATTGGTTATCAGGCAACAAGGCTGAAATAGTTTGTCACGAAAAGGTCGTTCGTATCCCAACCGAAGATGGCGAAACAATTGTGGTTCACGGGGAGAAGCGCGATACGCCGTTAAGAATTATCAGCTGCCTGAAAGCGCGAAAGTGTTTGCAGAAGGGATGTGTTGCCTTCCTGGCACACATTGTGGAAAAGAAGGCTGCTGAGCCGAGAATAGAAGACATCCCTGTCGTGAGGGAATATCCAGAAGTCTTCCCAGAGGACTTACCTGGACTGCCACCTCAGAGACAAGTAGAGTTCCGCATTGACTTAGTTCCAGGCGCCGCGCCTGTGGCTAAGGCACCTTATAGACTTGCTCCGTTTGAGATGCAGGAACTGTCGACACAACTTCAAGAGTTGTTAGACAAGGGATTTATCCGACCAAGCTTCTCGCCTTGGGGAGCTCCAGTTTTGTTTGTCAAAAAGAAGGACGGTAGTTTTCGTATGTGTATTGACTACCGGGAGTTGAACAAGCTGACGATCAAGAATAGATACCCTCTGCCAAGGATTGATGATCTGTTTGACCAACTGCAAGGCTCAAGCTTTTATTCAAAGATCGATCTTCGATCTGGATACCATCAGTTAAGGATACAAGAGGAGAGTATCCCAAAGACAGCCTTCAGAACTCGTTATGGGCACTATGAGTTCCTAGTTATGCCGTTTGGGTTAACAAACGCACCTGCAATGTTCATGGATTTGATGAATAGAGTTTGCAAGCCGTACTTGGATAAGTTCGTGATAGTGTTCATCGATGATATCTTGATTTATTCAAAGACGAAGGCTGAGCATGAGCAACACCTAAGAGCTATTTTGGAGCTGCTGAAGAAAGAACAGTTGTATGCTAAGTTCTCTAAGTGCGAGTTTTGGCTTCGAGAAGTACAATTCCTTGGGTACGTGGTAAATGGAAATGGAATCCACGTGGATCCCACCAAGATCGAAGCGATTAAGAATTGGGAAACGCCAAAGACGCCAACCGAGATTCGACAATTCTTGGGTTTGGCTGGCTATTATCGAAGATTCATTGAGGATTTTTCAAAAATCGATCAACCATTGACGCTCCTCACGCAGAAAGATAAGAAGTTTGATTGGGGAATCAAATAGGAAGAAGCATTCCAGATATTGAAGGATAAGCTCTGCAATGCGCCAATCTTAGCACTACCGGAAGGTACAGATGATTTTGTGGTATACTGCGACGCTTCGCGTCAAGGATTGGGTTGCGTGTTGATGCAACGCCAAAAGGTTATTGCTTACGCATCACGTCAATTGAAAGTGCACGAAAAGAACTATACCACACATGATTTGGAACTTGGCGCAGTGGTATTTGCATTAAAGATCTGGAGACACTACCTTTATGGTACAAAGTGTACAATTTTTACAGATCACAAGAGCCTACAACACATATTCAACCAGAAGGAGCTGAATATGAGGCAAAGACGTTGGGTTGAGTTGCTGAATGATTACAACTGCGAGATAAAGTATCATCCAGGGAAGGCGAATGTGGTCGCCGATGCCCTAAGTCGAAAGGAGAGGATCAAGCCCATAAGGGTTAGGGCTTTAGAAATGATTATCCGAACCGATCTTTCCTTGCGCATTCGTGCCGCGCAGAAAGAAGCTCTCAAGGAAGGAAACCTTGAAGAAGAATATCTCCGTGGGATGGAGAAGCTACTGGTACCAAACGAGGAAGGAACGTTATGTTTTGAGAAAAGGAATTGGGTTCCTTTGTTTGGAGGTTTAAGGAAGGTTATTTTCGATGAAGCTCACAAGTCGCGGTACTCTATCCACCCTGGAGCGGATAAGATGTACCAGGATCTCAAAGATTATTACTGGTGGCCTAGGATGAAAGGCGATGTTGCTGTTTATGTGAGAAAATGTTTAACATGCGCTAAGGTTAAAGCCGAATATCAGAAGCCTTCAGGACTTCTGCAACAACCCGAGATTCCCAAGTGGAAATGGGAACAAATCTCCATGGATTTTATTACAAAGTTGCCAAGAATGCCAAGAGGCCATGACACTATTTGGGTAATAGTGGATCGATTAACGAAGTCAGCACACTTCTTACCTATCAGAGAGAAGGATAATACGAGCAAGTTGGCCGAAATTTACATGAGAGAGATCGTTACGCGCATGGAGTACCTCTCTCAATCATTTCCGATAGAGACGGAAGGTTCATATCAAGGATTTGGCAATCCTTCCAAGAAGCTTTTGGCTCGCAATTGAATATGAGCACCGCATTTCACCCGCAGACCGACGGGCAAAGCGAGCGGACAATACAGACTTTGGAAGACATGCTAAGAGCGTGTGTTATGGATTTGGGCGATAGCTGGGATAAGCATTTGCCTTTGGTCGAATTTTCATACAACAACAGCTACCACACCAGTATTGGTGTCGCGCCATTCGAAGCTCTTTACGGACGCAAGTGTCGATCACCCCTATGTTGGGCTGACGCAGGTGATAGACAGCTTGTTGGTCCCGAAATCGTCCAAGAGACGACAGACAAGATTGCGCAGATCCGAAAATGCATCGAAGCAGCTCGTGAAAGACAGAAAGCCTATGCAGATCCAAACCGGAAACACTTGGAATTCCAAGTTGGAGATATGGATTTATTGAAAGTTTCACCCTGGAAGGGTCTGGCACGCTTCGGAAAGCGTGGAAAGTTAAATCCGCGCTACATTGGTCCTTTCAGAGTTTTGGAAAGAATAGGACTAGTAGCATACAAGCTGGACTTACCTGCCGAGCTGAATGGAGTTCACGATACATTTCATGTATCCAACCTGAAGAAAAGTCCAACTCAAGATACCATTGCCATTCCCATCGACGAGATTCATGTTGACGACACGCTCCATTTCGTTGAAGAACCGGTTGAGGTTACGGATTGGAAAGTAAACAAGACCCGCCGGAGCAGTGTCAAGCTCGTCAAAGTTCGTTGGAATGCCAGACATGGTCCTGAATACACCTGGGAGCGTGAGGACCGGATGAAAGAGAAATACCCCCACCTATTTCTTAAGAACCCTGCATCTACAAGCAGAACTTAAAATTTCGGGACGAAATTTTTCTAACGGGGGGAGAATGTGACAACCCTCACTAAACCAGGTATCCGTACGACTTAATTAATAATTAATTACTGCTTAATTACTGTGCTTGTTTGAAATTACTGATGAACTGCTACTTGATTTCTGATACATGCATATACCTGCATCATACTTTACTTACCGTCACTACATTATTTACATGCTGAACCTTAGTGACAAACATGATGCACAAAAAGCACAGTAGCACTATAAACGGATAACCTATTGAACATGCTGATAAAGCCAGCATCAGGCAGACACTGCCTCTAAGGCCTGTATGAGCCAGAAATATTTTACTACACTAGTGGTGAGTGTAGGGATACAAGGGTTGTAGAACTGCGTCTCTAGGAATAAGTTACAATGACTGGATGTGCCTAAAACGTGCTCTAAGCACAAAAACTCAGCACTTTAATAAACAATCCAGCTTTTAGCTAACTAATAAAGTGCCAAAACATGAGAAAAATGTTACTAGACACTTTCCAAAGTGTCGGGAATAAGTTGTGTCACTAAAAAGGGTATTAACGACACTTTAAAGCTTGTTTAACGCTTTAACGGATTACTATCCAACCGAACAACCGGACTATACCCGGAATATGAAAATATTGTTAATAACATTACTTATCTTTTTCTGAGCCAGTTAGGGTCCCTGAATACCCTAACACCCGCAATAAAGCACAACACACTACTAACCGGGTTAATCCATAAACTTAACTAGATTAACCTAACTATTAACTAATGTTTAGTTGGATTTGAACCAAACTACCCCCCCCCCCTTTACAAACCGTCCCCAAGAGGGGGGACATCCTTTTGTCCTTCTTGATTATTTAATTACATTTGTTTAATATCAAAGTGACATGAAATCCAATGGTTAAAGAACTTAAGTTTGTCTATAAGAGCTAGAGATTACACACTTGATCATTCACCACTTAGCATTCACCAAACACTTCCTCTCTCTCTCTCAAAGGCTTCGGCCGAACACCCCCTATATCATTCCTCCACATTTCGATTTTGATCTTCACATTCCAAGTCCATACAAGCGTTAAGGATCGCGGATAAGAAGGCTTGATGCATTCGGAAGGCGAAGGACCTCACTCTATTGCTTTTATCCTCTCATTTTTGCGTCTAGATTCTCCCCTAGCCTCGAGCTAGTAGTAAGTTGCTATAATCACCCTCTCGAACTATTTTGAAGTGGTTAAAATGATTTGTAACGGTTAAAACTCGTAAACATGCAAGTTGAAACATGAAAGTCTACTAAAAACACTAAAAGTGATGGTTAAAAGCTTGTTTGTTGTGTAAAACTTGTAGTATTTGATTTGTGTAGTTATTTGGACCCGATCTATGTTGTGGTAGCTCGGATCATCGTTTAACCCGGATTGGTCATGATCTTGTATCATGACATAAGGTTGTTTTGGAAGTAACAAGGGTTAAAGGATGAAACTCTACCACACACGAATCATGAACTTGTGTAAAAGCGATTTAGCTTGTGAAATAGTGTTTAAAACTAGTAGATCTACGGATCTACAAGCGGTATTTTCAAAGAACCAAGTATCAAAGAAATTATGTTTTCTAAAGACGGATCTTACACTAACAAAAAAATGATTTTTAGAACACACAAGTGTGTAAACACTTGTGTAGCACAAAGTTTCGACAAAATAACTATTTTTGTAAAAGATGACGAGAAGTTGTAAAAACGGAATTTCTCTAAAAACGAGGTTTTTACAAAATCGGATGGATTTATATAGAGATCCGCTAAAAGTAATGGGATTTACTTCATAATATTAGAAAACCACAAGTTCATGTGATTTTTGCGACTTATATATATTTGTTGACTAGTTTGTTGTCTTGAACATTGTTTTGGTTAAATAAGGAAATTGTTGGGTTGATTTATAAAAGAAAATGATACGCTTGAGAGCGTGGCCACCTCCAGTTACAGAGGAAACTCTGGCGAAATTTTTCTAAAAACCTAACACTTAGAATTATTTTCACTATAAGTGTTAGAAATACTTCTCGACATGTTTTCAAAATATAAGTTTCGCCACGACTTTATTTACAAAATATCGGAGGTGGGATTTTCACAAAAATTAAACGTGATAAATGTCACACCCCGACCACGTAGAACATACCAAACGTGGCGGAAACATCGGGGAGTGTTGTAACAGAATTAATGTTTCAAATCCATGGCAATTGAAGTTTTGTTTTATACATTAAAAGTGTTACAATGTCTTAACAAACAAGGAAATACAACATAATTAACTAGTCTTGCATCTTTTATTGTCACTAAGGCCCAAGTCTGTCTATGTGTATCTTGACCATCTTATGCAACAGTTCCTGAAAAACACATGTGAAAATAGGTACGTCAGCATAAAAATGCCTGTGAGATACATAGGTTTTGTGAAAATAGGTTCCATGACTTATGTTTGAGAAAATGTTTAGTCATGAACCTTGTAATTGGCTTTGTTTTGTAAATCATTTGAAAAACAATGAGTTCAGATGATATGTATAAATAAGTGAATAATGTATGGTTAAATGAATAACCATAGTAAAATGGATTTGTATAAGATAAGTTGTTTGTAAAACAATGTCTTGTGAAAAGTATGTTATTTGTATAAAATGTTCTATGTCTCAAACTGAAATGATTCAAATAACGTTACGCCATGTAATACCATACAAACACTTATATATAGGAAGTACCAGCGGCGTATCCACCATGCTTGTATCATATTACACACGCATCGTTACTTAATCACTTAATCAAACCAAACCAAACAATGTAAAATGTTCATGTCAAGATGTAAATCATGTCAAAATGTCTATGTCAAATATCCATGTCAAATGTCTATGTCAAGTATCCATGTCAAATGTCTATAGTCCAGGAGTAGTCAAGTAATGTATAACCAAAAATGATATGTATGGTAAGTAAAATTTAGACTACTTAAACCATAAGTAAAAATGTACAAAACAAAGTATTGAAGTAAAACTTGGTTTAAATCAAAGTTATGTTTTGTAAGATATATGCACGCTATACTGAATATGAACATTTATGCGGTATTGTGAAAATTCATACATCCAAGCCTTGAGACAGACGGATAACTATGTAAAAGTGAGTTATCAAGAGAATATGTATTCGGATTCGGTCATTCCTTTCATCCCCTTTCCCTGGGATGTCCGGAACGGGATTTGTCAAGTCCTATGGTACCACTACCTACTACCGAGCGGCATGATCGGTGTTAATGAATGTATAGTATAGTTTAAACAAACCAAATGTCATAGCAGTTGTATACATGTCATATGAAAACAATGTACTAAGTATGCTAAGTTAACATACAAAGCAGAAAAGTCTTGTAAATCAATGTGCTAGCATGCTATCAGTCAACATACATAGCAGAAAAGTCATGTAAATCAATGTGCTTAGCATGTTATCAGTCAACATACATAGCAGAAAAGTAATGTAAAACAATGTACTATAATGTACTAACAAACATAGTCGGTATATGATGTGAAAACAGAAAAGCAGGAAAGTAACAAGTAGGCACATGTGTTCCACCCCAAAACAGTTTGGAAAACAGTAAAAGAGGGGTCTATGTACTCACTTGAGATTGCTCAGTTGTATAAAGATAACCACCAAGTAATGCTATAGATCTCGGAATCAAACGGCACCTAGTATAGGTAACTATGTTAATAAACCGGACCTATCTCGGAAGACTGGGGTAGCATTAGGGTTTGTAAACCAAATGAGTGTCGGAACTCACGTGATATGGTTTAACAAAGCCTATATGCTAAATGAAACTTAACATAATTGTTTACGACCCATTACGACCCGTTTAGGTAGCTTATGCTACTTTAACGCGTCGTGCGCGTGAAACGCGTTCGGACCGCCTAACTAGTCCTATGACAAGTATTATATGCCTATACATGTTAAATAATCAGTTATGTGACAAAGGTTTAGGTTACATATGCTTAATTACCAATTATACATGAAAAGGGTATTCTGGTAATTTACCTAAGGCATATAAACTACCTATCATACAACTACTTAAACGATGTGACCATAGGGTATAACCTCGGAAGGTTATTCCCTACCTACTATGGTCACCTACTGTGTTTGGTCGGATCCTAATGATCGACCAAACTGGGTCGGGTTCGAAGGTATAAGCGATTTATCAGATCGCTTACCCTACGACCCTAGACAACGTGGTAATCAGTAGGCATAGTCCCAAGGGACTATAACCAACGTGATTACACTCACGTTGCGAAGTTCAAACGAACTTCGCATTGACCATTACTGGTCAACGCTGAAAGTCAAACAAAGTTTGACTTTCTGACTCGAAAAGCAGTAAAATAAAGAAAAGAACGAAAGAATACTTACCCAGGGTCCCCGAATGCTAACCCAGATCAAAACATGCTCAAAAATATCTAGGATGTCGGTTCGTTTGGCCGTACGAACGCGATGTTCGCTTAATTACGACGGAATGCGCATAAGCGCGAAAAACGATTCAAATGACGAAACGAATGGATTTTTCTTAAGGCGAACACTAAAATAAAATGTAGTCATGCTTTCATAAATTTTTGGATGTCCAGATGTATTCAGAACGTAAGTTATGCGCGAAAATGCAAACTTGTGCACTTTTTGACACTTTTAGTCCCTGAATGTCCCAAAAGTTTATTTTAGCACACCGAACCCCTCAAAGCCTATTTCTAAGCTATGTAAAGGATATTTATGGTATGTTTAACTTATGGTCATGTTCCGGAATGTCTGTTACAGTTCAAGTTGGCATACTTTCGCAGTTTGTCAACTTTAGTCCCTGTAAGAGATTTAACTTTGATTTCACCACACCAAACCTTCCAAAACTTATATCTAAGTTATGTATAGGTTATTTAAGGTATGTTAAGCCTATTTCACTATTCCGGAGTGTTCGTTGTATTAAACTGGTTATATTTACGCATCGGTGCGCGTATAACCTTCAAGAAAGCGATTTAGGGTTTGAAATTGAACAAGAGTTGATATGTGTAAACGATACACATATTTTTACAAATCCCAAGTATGAAATATAATATTTCATTGGTTTGGTATTTGTTTGATGGCCGTGAAGGCACAGGTGTTACAGTCTCCCCTACTTTAGGAAATTTCGTCCCGAAATTTATTTAGAGGAAACTTGTAAGAATTTAAAACATGAAGTTGAAAAGATCAAACAACATTGGTTAGGGTCCTGAACTTCTAGTAACTTTAATAACATCATGCTTGCAATGTAAGAGGGACACTTATATACAAGTATATAAAGCGTCATTGGTGCGTCCACCGTACCTCCATTACATCGTTATCATTTTGTTATTGTTGTCGCTATCGGTTCTTACACATAATAAATCTTACTGGGTTTCTGTGCATTGAATTCCACAATTATGTAGGCCTCCATAATTACGTAGTTCCTTGTACAGTCCGCACAGTCTATTTTATAATGTGTAGTGTAAAACCAAATGAACAATCCTGTGATGAGTGTAACTAGACTGCCATAGAGTCCTTTAGACTAAATCAATAAATGATTTAAACAGACTATCCAGGAGTCTGTTCAGTTACATCACTAGATGTCATTTTTTTTTTTTAACCAAATTGTGAATCAATCTTTTTGACTAGACCACTAAAGGGTCCCTTATGAATCATGGAGTGGTACTATATAATCCAAGGGTCTTAACTATTACATAGAAGCCCATTTAAGGATTAAAGGTAGTACCTTTTGAATATCCTGCTACGAATCCCTCATATGAAGATATGAAAGATCCTGCAAGGATTTGGGTATAGAATATCCAGAGTAGTAAAAACACCAAAAATGCATAAAAGAAAACATAAGATGCATAAACACATAGTCACATAACCACAAAATTGTTTAACTAGAAGTTCGTTCTGCTAACAAAGCACATGTATTTAAAGCACACTAGGAATCCATCTCGTGGATTTCATTTGGTACTTTAAACATTATCAAGAATCTATCTATAAAGATAGAAAGATTTTTAAAAGAAAAAAATTCGATTTCGATTATAAGGAACCGAAATGTTCGAATTTAGGTACATAAGGAATCCAATTAAGGACTCTGATTTGAATGATGATTATCCACAAGTGTCTAATTGTGGAGATAAAAAGATCCCATATGGATTTTAGAAGTTGGAGATGTTTTGAAATCTTGCACGGGATGTGCTTAAGTCAAAACATAAAGTAAAATGCTTATGAAGTTGAGATGCTAGATATGTCAAGGCGACATATGAAGCAGAATTTTGAAGGTTAAGTCAATGTATGAGGAAAATATTTTTGAAAACTATGCATGGGGTTCTTTTAAGAAAAATGTGTTTAACGTTTCTGAAACCTTATATATAATACTGTTGTAATCATAAAGTAGGTGTATTAGATAGATATATTTACAAAAATGTTTTAAAATCATGCGAGATAAATTTTGAAATTATGTATAAGGTTTTTGAAAGACATGAATGATGCTTTTCGAAATCATGCACTTGATCAGAAAATGTATTGTGTTAATATTGTCTTCAGACTATATGAAATATTTTGAAATTAGAAAGGTTGGTTTTGATAACATGGCCAATGTTCTTGAAATAACATCGACAATGCATCTAGGAAAATTGTTTTCAAACTATATGAAATGTTTTGAGATCATGAAGATTGTTTTGAAATACTGGTACTGTGTATGTTGAAAAATCAAAACGTAATGGGTAATAGATTTTGAAAATACCCTTAGTTATCTAACCAAGGATTTAATGGCACAGATGTGCAGAAGCATGATCACTCATAATGTCACTTTATTTTGTGTACTTTGTTTCTTAGAATGAAACGAGTACTTAAAATTTTTGAAGGAATCACGAGTGATCATTTGAAAGAGAGAATCACAAGAGTAGTTTGTAAGGAACATAGTTCCTTGATGTAGGTATCATAGGAAAATCATACACACATGTAACTATACTTGTATAACAGCATTTGTGAACAAAGATTTATTTATAAACAAAAACAGATTGTTTCACATTACAAGGAAACAAAAGAACAAAAGCGTAAGACAGCAACATCCTTTGTTCAGCTGAATGCTCATCCGTGGGTCGGATTCGCATTAGCAAGCTTTGGGCATCGGTTTCTGTAGTGGGTTAGATCCCCACAATTGTAACAGGCACCAGGTGGATAGTGTGGTCGTGCAGCTTGACCCTGTTGCTGAGCAAGAGGCTGAGCAACTTGTTGAGCCGGGTTCTGAACTGGGCGATTCGGATTAGCAGGGATGCGACAGGTGTTAGCAAGATGACCGGATCTTCCGCAGTTGGTGCACTGACGACACTGGAGGTGTGGTTGATGATGGCCGTTACACCTATTGCACAAAGGTGCATTGCCAAAATAAGGCTTCTTGGCTAGTGGTTGCGCAGGTTGATTTGGTGCAGCTTGGGCCTGTGCAGTAATGGCATTGTTTTGGGAAACCTTACGCTTCCTTGCCCTCTTGGATGAAATAGAATCCTTTGCATTCTTGTTTTGACCTTTCTTGCTATCCTCCTTGTCAGACGACTGTTTCTCGCCCTTGTCACCCTTCCTGTGTAACTTATTCTTCCTAATCTGCGACTCAGTCAATGTCGCTGATAACTCGATCGCTTGACGGAGTGTGGCAGGGTTACTACCAGTAAGGATGTCTTGTACCGAATCAGGTAGGCCGTCGATGTACCTTTCGATAGCTATGTCAAGTGGGGTAACCATTGTCGGGCAAAGCAGACTCAACTCCTCAAACCTATCAGTATACGCCCTGTGCTCACCACTATCTTGCTTCAACTCGTCAAATTCCTTCTCCAAAGCTCGCTGCTCATGACGAGGACAGAATTCCCTCATCATAAGAGCCCTAAGTTCAGCCCAGGTTTGCGCAAGGGCAATTTCTGCACCTCGGTCCCTCATAACCCCGTTCCACCATGTGAGAGCCCTCTTCTGGAACACACTTGAAGAAAACTCGACCTTGCGATTATCCGGACACTGAACATGGCGGAAAGTATTCTCAATGCTCTCGAACCACTGAAGAAGCCCAGTTGCTCCCTCAGAGCCACTAAACTTGAGTGGTTTAGCCTGATTAAAGTCCTTGTATTTGCATAGGGCATTGTTGTTGTTGTTGGCTTGTTGCCATTGAGCAAAGAGATTTGGAAATTGGGCAGCCATCTGCTGCGCAATAATTTCTGCCAGTTCGGCAGTCTCTATCTGGTTCTCGCGTCGAGGAGGCATTCTAAAAGAGGAAACATGAAAGGAAACGAGTGAGAGAATTAGACGAAAAGAATGAGATGAACAAATCTGATGAAAGCAAGGATAGTGGTCATTTGTTTGTTACTACAAAGCAACAAACGACACACAGTGACAAATCAAAGTAAATGGGTCGAAAATAATGTATCGCGAAGACATGCTCGCCTATAAGTGAACACTCATCCCAAGAATTCCCAGGTAAGCACAACTGGTCTCGCGTCTGATGAGATGTATACGAAGTGCTTGCCTAGACAGAAAACCCAGAATACAGGCATTCACCCTTCCAGTTTGCACGTGTTCACATTATTTAAAACCCAAAACCTTGACGAGATTTTGAAAATTCAAAGGGGTTCAAAACCATATAATAGAGAGTTCAAAATCTTACAATAGAGGGTTCAAAACCTAGAAATCAATCATCCTAGAACAGATGATTAGTTTTCAAAGCGGTTTTGAAATTTATGTTCTTGTTGTGGTCGTCACCTAAGGATAGGTGACAGTATTGTTTTATGACTAAACGCAAGTAAACTCGCGTTAGGGTCCTAGAAAGGTTATAGACTAGGTCAAAGCATTACTAATAACCTAATTCCCTATAACCATTGGCTCTGATACCATCTTTTCTGTCACACCCCGACCACGTAGAACATACCAAACGTGGCGGAAACATCGGGGAGTGTTGTAACAGAATTAATGTTTCAAATCCATGGCAATTGAAGTTTTGTTTTATACATTAAAAGTGTTACAATGTCTTAACAAACAAGGAAATACAACATAATTAACTAGTCTTGCATCTTTTATTGTCACTAAGGCCCAAGTCTGTCTATGTGTATCTTGACCATCTTATGCAACAGTTCCTGAAAAACACATGTGAAAATAGGTACGTCAGCATAAAAATGCCTGTGAGATACATAGGTTTTGTGAAAATAGGTTCCATGACTTATGTTTGAGAAAATGTTTAGTCATGAACCTTGTAATTGGCTTTGTTTTGTAAATCATTTGAAAAACAATGAGTTCAGATGATATGTATAAATAAGTGAATAATGTATGGTTAAATGAATAACCATAGTAAAATGGATTTGTATAAGATAAGTTGTTTGTAAAACAATGTCTTGTGAAAAGTATGTTATTTGTATAAAATGTTCTATGTCTCAAACTGAAATGATTCAAATAACGTTACGCCATGTAATACCATACAAACACTTATATATAGGAAGTACCAGCGGCGTATCCACCATGCTTGTATCATATTACACACGCATCGTTACTTAATCACTTAATCAAACCAAACCAAACAATGTAAAATGTTCATGTCAAGATGTAAATCATGTCAAAATGTCTATGTCAAATATCCATGTCAAATGTCTATGTCAAGTATCCATGTCAAATGTCTATAGTCCAGGAGTAGTCAAGTAATGTATAACCAAAAATGATATGTATGGTAAGTAAAATTTAGACTACTTAAACCATAAGTAAAAATGTACAAAACAAAGTATTGAAGTAAAACTTGGTTTAAATCAAAGTTATGTTTTGTAAGATATATGCACGCTATACTGAATATGAACATTTATGCGGTATTGTGAAAATTCATACATCCAAGCCTTGAGACAGACGGATAACTATGTAAAAGTGAGTTATCAAGAGAATATGTATTCGGATTCGGTCATTCCTTTCATCCCCTTTCCCTGGGATGTCCGGAACGGGATTTGTCAAGTCCTATGGTACCACTACCTACTACCGAGCGGCATGATCGGTGTTAATGAATGTATAGTATAGTTTAAACAAACCAAATGTCATAGCAGTTGTATACATGTCATATGAAAACAATGTACTAAGTATGCTAAGTTAACATACAAAGCAGAAAAGTCTTGTAAATCAATGTGCTAGCATGCTATCAGTCAACATACATAGCAGAAAAGTCATGTAAATCAATGTGCTTAGCATGTTATCAGTCAACATACATAGCAGAAAAGTAATGTAAAACAATGTACTATAATGTACTAACAAACATAGTCGGTATATGATGTGAAAACAGAAAAGCAGGAAAGTAACAAGTAGGCACATGTGTTCCACCCCAAAACAGTTTGGAAAACAGTAAAAGAGGGGTCTATGTACTCACTTGAGATTGCTCAGTTGTATAAAGATAACCACCAAGTAATGCTATAGATCTCGGAATCAAACGGCACCTAGTATAGGTAACTATGTTAATAAACCGGACCTATCTCGGAAGACTGGGGTAGCATTAGGGTTTGTAAACCAAATGAGTGTCGGAACTCACGTGATATGGTTTAACAAAGCCTATATGCTAAATGAAACTTAACATAATTGTTTACGACCCATTACGACCCGTTTAGGTAGCTTATGCTACTTTAACGCGTCGTGCGCGTGAAACGCGTTCGGACCGCCTAACTAGTCCTATGACAAGTATTATATGCCTATACATGTTAAATAATCAGTTATGTGACAAAGGTTTAGGTTACATATGCTTAATTACCAATTATACATGAAAAGGGTATTCTGGTAATTTACCTAAGGCATATAAACTACCTATCATACAACTACTTAAACGATGTGACCATAGGGTATAACCTCGGAAGGTTATTCCCTACCTACTATGGTCACCTACTGTGTTTGGTCGGATCCTAATGATCGACCAAACTGGGTCGGGTTCGAAGGTATAAGCGATTTATCAGATCGCTTACCCTACGACCCTAGACAACGTGGTAATCAGTAGGCATAGTCCCAAGGGACTATAACCAACGTGATTACACTCACGTTGCGAAGTTCAAACGAACTTCGCATTGACCATTACTGGTCAACGCTGAAAGTCAAACAAAGTTTGACTTTCTGACTCGAAAAGCAGTAAAATAAAGAAAAGAACGAAAGAATACTTACCCAGGGTCCCCGAATGCTAACCCAGATCAAAACATGCTCAAAAATATCTAGGATGTCGGTTCGTTTGGCCGTACGAACGCGATGTTCGCTTAATTACGACGGAATGCGCATAAGCGCGAAAAACGATTCAAATGACGAAACGAATGGATTTTTCTTAAGGCGAACACTAAAATAAAATGTAGTCATGCTTTCATAAATTTTTGGATGTCCAGATGTATTCAGAACGTAAGTTATGCGCGAAAATGCAAACTTGTGCACTTTTTGACACTTTTAGTCCCTGAATGTCCCAAAAGTTTATTTTAGCACACCGAACCCCTCAAAGCCTATTTCTAAGCTATGTAAAGGATATTTATGGTATGTTTAACTTATGGTCATGTTCCGGAATGTCTGTTACAGTTCAAGTTGGCATACTTTCGCAGTTTGTCAACTTTAGTCCCTGTAAGAGATTTAACTTTGATTTCACCACACCAAACCTTCCAAAACTTATATCTAAGTTATGTATAGGTTATTTAAGGTATGTTAAGCCTATTTCACTATTCTGGAGTGTTCGTTGTATTAAACTGGTTATATTTACGCATCGGTGCGCGTATAACCTTCAAGAAAGCGATTTAGGGTTTGAAATTGAACAAGAGTTGATATGTGTAAACGATACACATATTTTTACAAATCCCAAGTATGAAATATAATATTTCATTGGTTTGGTATTTGTTTGATGGCCGTGAAGGCACAGGTGTTACAATAAATATATTTAGTGAATATATTTTTTGTTCACAACGTTACTTGTCATTATTTGCGAAGATACATAAATATTATTTTTAGGGTAAAAATAATATTATCGAATGTTAACGAATCCAAAATAATACGAGCGCTTTCACGATAAATATATAAGTTCCACCGGTAATTATTATTACCACTCGATCGTTAAAACGTAACTTACACATTTTAAGGAAATATTCATGAACGCGTATTTTTGTTAAAGTATTATTTTGGGGAAAATTATGTGTAATAGAAAATATAATATTTTTGAGAAGAATATTTATATTTGGGATTAGAAATAAAATATATTTTAAGTGAGACTTAATAATATATTTCGAAATTATACGAACACACATGTATTAAATCCCCCATCCTTGGGAAGGAAAATGATTACCAAGTATACAGAATGTAAACACGAAATAGTTGTCTAACTATTTCCCGAAAACTTAAACCTTAAAGCTAAGGCACGGCCGTCCGTCTAATAGAGTTAGTACGTGTAGGTCGTCACACAGCTGCTTGATTTGGAGGTATACTTGGTAGAGACGCACCACTGTGAGTTCATGTCCCCCTTTTCTCTTAACTGTTTTCAGTTTTCTAAACTACGGGGGTGAAATAAATGTTACTTTGATTACAAGTACTTTATACATGGTATGGTTAGCGTAAGGAGGTTTACTACTTAGATCATGTGAGTGGGTAGGAGCAACATGAGGCCATTAGTCCTCATGGTAGGACCGAGGGACAGGAGCGGTAGATCTATCTGGGTGTAGCGAGCCCAGCCCCAGGCCAAACAAGAAACGGACCTCGGGGTGACTTTGTGCCCGACGCATAAATCTGCTAGGTTTGAGTCTCCCTACTTACACTTCACACATATCAGTGGCCTTGCAAACCATTGGTGATCTCAATTCCCTTATGTGCTACATACCAGGATTTTTATACTTACAAAGGTTTATTTACTCACTTACACATGAACTCGCTCAACATTATTGTTGATTTTTCAACTTACATGTATTTCAGGGAATTAAAGGATCTGGCGCGGTATGACACGTTTTCCCGCTGCACTAGTTACGAGGTCATCCGGGTTTAGGGAATGTGACTCTTTCCTGGACAAGTCACAGTCCTTAAACTATGCTTATGTTATGTTTGTTGAACAATGTTTATGTCGTTAGGATGTGATTCCGTTAAGACAATGTTATTGTATTTGGTTTTTAAAACTTAATCGAATGGATGATCTTGCATGGTTTTATTCCATATAGCTTTGTTATGGTTAAGCTATGGTATTAAGAAGTCACACCAAATTAACCACGCTTCCGCAAAGCCAGGGTGTGACAGGGTGCCAGTCCCCCGATGAAACGTTCGATCTTCCTAGATTCTGGTTCCACCAAACGCGAAGCAACTTGTGATAATTCGCCAAATCTCTGCACATAGTCGGCTATCTTTGGACCTTCCATTTTCAAGTTCCACAATTCAGTCTCCAACTTCTGGACTTCTGCCCTAGAGCAATATCTTTTGTGCATCAGTTCCTTCAGCTCGTCCCACGTCAAAGCATTCATAGCAGTCTCACTCATTGTTTGAACCTGAAGGTTCCACCATGACAGAGCCCCATCTACAAATAGTCCAGCTACGTACGTGACCTGATGTTCTGGGGCACATTTGCTCAACTGTAAGACAGAATTCGTCTTCTCCACCCAACGCACAAAAGCTAAGGCACCCCCAGTGCCGTCGAATTCTCGGGGTTTGTGGTTCAAGAACTGCTCGTAAGTGCAGCCGCTGGGTGGGTTATTTCCCGAGGTACCTCCGTCGTGTTCGGAGCGAATGGCCTCGAGGTGTGCGATGGCTTGCGATAGGCGCCCGTGCAGTTCTGACTCTGCTGTTGTCGGCAGAGGGTTGTTGGTATCGAGGTTCCCTCGTATCGATATCTTCTGAGAAGAAGATTGGTTAGGTTAGGTCTTGTTCGTTCGAGGAGTGCATAAAGTTGATTAAAGATCATGTGCACATACACATATTAGGTTATCATACCAACCAATCACGCAACAGTATAATCATAGTATGACCAAGTAATTTGGTAATTATATTTAATGAGAGCGTAGCAAGTAAGCACGTAGTATTATAATTATAGCACACACACATAGATCAATAACGTGCTTAGCGAAGACCTAGCGACTGAGTTTTCATTGGTTATTGGCCACAAAGTGTTGTCGCATGTTTAATGATGATTGGATCTCATTATTCTCCGACCGCAACTGCATTGTTTTGCAAAGTGTATCATATCAAAAGGGACACAGGGTCACCCTACCCTTGCCCAACAAGTATATCAGCATATCAAAATTTCGTAGTCAGACGTGGTCTTCAAAAGTCTTCACAATCTCGGCTCATCATTAGTGTCTTTACCCAATCGTAATGCAATCCGCATAGTCCAGAAATCAGCTGTACTGGTGACTGAGGTGGAGGGGGAAAGAAAATTAAACTGTTAACATGCGTGAAATCCTCCTCGAGTTTGTATATACATCGAAGCAATAAGCTGATTTGCCGCTTGGCAGTAAAGAAACGAGCATCAAATCCTGGGAAAAGTGTAATAGTAGTAGGGGAGAGTGCCAAAAGAATATTTGGTAGATGTGGAGGACCAAAGTATATTAGTAGCAGACAGGGCGAAGGACGTGGGGTCTTACATAAAATTTTCAGACAATATGCTGTCTTGTGATGTAGACACTTAAATCATGTTTTCGATTATGTAGTGTTTTGCATTTGAAGTTGCCAATTGTGGCATCAGCTCAAGCCCCAACGTTCTGTGACTCGTATCCTCAAACTGTAGTTGATGTTATAGGAGCAACTCATCTCGTGTGTGGCCTCCATAATGTGAGGGATGGTAAAGGTCTAAAGTTAGCATCGTGTATTATAGGAACCATCAAATCGGCTCGTCCAGCGATGTAGAGGTGAAAGTAGTAGACGGTGCGGCCTGTAAGGTCGTAGAAAATGCTGCTGTAGCAAAAGGATCGTTACGTGGGTACTGACCTGGAGTACCTTTCTGGGGTGCAGGTATGTTTTGAAAGAAAGCGATAGGTATGTTGACGCAATGGACGTCGGTCTTTATAGGGAAAAGGAGCAACATTAGCGGTTATGGGTGCAAAAAAAAAACAAACGTTCCAACCGACAAGGAAGTTGTCAGGTGCTGGTACTGGGTTAGATAGTAGGGGTGCAATGTCTGGTAAACCAAAAGAAACAGGGTCATAATCAAGCAAGGGTGCAGGTTTAGCCGGTGCAACATCATGCGGACCCAAAAGGTGCAGAAGCTAGCTCAGGAGCAGGCTCTGGGGCGTCTAACGGGGTGGTGCCTCGAACAGGTGTTAGTGCAGCAGTCAAAGCGGTGTCGTCATCTGTTTCAGTAGTAGAAAGATGTAATCCGGTCGTCTGTAAGGCTGCAAATGTCACAGACTCAAAGGAGTCTGAAACCGAGTGTATACTAGAATCAGAGGGTAGCTTGACAACAGGGATCTCAAAATGTGCAATCAGTAATAATGTTCTCATCTAACTTTCCATCATCATGGGCGTCGGCAGGAGCACCATCGATAAGCATGTCAACGTAGTCATATATTGTTTGTCGAGTAGCCAGCCTTCAGTAGAAATGTCCGCAGGAGGCGCATCATCGAGGATCGGAGCCATGGTGTGTCCATCATCGGGATGACCAGTGATGGAGTGGTCATGGATTGAAACAAGAGTGACAGAAAGATTCTTGTCAGAGAAACCATCAGCAAAGATGAAGTATCACCAAAATCTGGTAGCACGGACTGTTAGAAGTCGTCCTTAGTCAGCATATCAGGATCACTCTCATTATCTGACGTAATTGTCTCTGGCGCAGATGTGGTCTCATTATCTGTGGCGGTGGTCGTAGGGTTATCAATGTCTGATAACTCGTTCTCTAAATAGAGTGACATGTGTGCCGGTGCGTAGCAGGTATATCCATAGTAATTACTAGCAATTAGTGTATGCGAACAACTACCATATATGCACGTATATCAACATTAAATCAAACAAGCATGTAAGTCTCAATTAATGTAAGCAAGTAATCATCCTAGTCTTCCCCAGACTATCCTACCCTGTCTCTCAGACTAAACTTCCTAGTCTCTCAGACTAAACTCTCTCAGTCTCCCCGACTGAATCTCCCCAGCCTTTAGGGCTGAATTCCCTCAGTCTCCCCGACTGAACCTCCCCAGCCTTTAGGGCTGAATTCCCTCAGTCTCCCCGACTGAATCTCCCCAGCCTTTAAGGCTGAATTCCCTCAGTCTCCCTGACTGAATCATAAGTGTAAATTTGGAAATGTGTATTTGTGCCTTTTGTTTGTAAAAAAAATGGTTGTGCCCTGGATCTGGACGTTTTGTGTATGCAATGTAAAAAAAAAATTTGAAAACATTTTCGTGAGAGCCCTGATGATCATAGTCTAGACTCGAGAAAAGATCTTAGTTCGCTATGATCGAGGCTCTGATACCAAGCTGTCACACCCTGACTTTTGCGGAAGCGTGATTATTGGTGTGACTTCTTAATACCATTGCATACGATCATAACAACACTATATGATAAAAATCAGTAGATGTACATCCATTAATTTGAGTTTAAAAGTAGTACAACATAATTTTCTGAAATGTCAATACCAAATTCAAGTTACAAACCATAACATATTTTAAGGAGTTCAAAAAGACTCAACAAAATATTTTAAAACAAACCCGAGTTTAGGACCACGTATCTCGTCCAGGATTAAGATACGCCTCCTAAGCCCTAATGACTTGGATGACATCTTTATTCACAACGCAGCTTAAAAACTCCAACGCCTGCCAGATCCGTTTACTAATTCCCTGAAATACATGTAGTTTGAAAAATCAACATAAAGTTGAGCGAGTTTATGTTTAAGTGAGTATGTATAAACCTTTGAAAAGGTTGTAAGTATGTAAGTAAGTCCCTGGTATGTAGCAATTAAGGAAAAAGAGATCACCATTGGGTTGCAAAGCCAATGATATGTGTGAAGTGATGCAGGAAGACTCAAACCTAGCGGATTTGTGCGTCGGGCACTTAGTCACCACCTGGTCCACTCAGCGGGCGCAGGAGTGGGGCTCGCTACACCCAAATAGATCTATCACTAATGTCCCTCGGTCCTACAATGAGGATTAATGGCCTCAGTTACACGCCTACCCACTCACATGATCTAAGTAGTAAACCCTCCTTAAGCTAACCATACCATGTAAAAAGTATCTGTAATTACTGTAACATGTATTCCACCCCCGAAGTATAAAAACTGAAAACAGTTAAGAGAAAAGGGGGACATGAACTCACTGTATTGCGTCTCCGTACTCGTAACCCAAATCTCCGCGGCAAACACGACTACCTACAATGGTCTAACGTCTATTAGACGAATGGGTCGTGCCTTGTCTTAGTATGTATGTTTTTGAGTTACGATTCTGGTATTATTCCAAGTTATAATAATTGTATTTAGTTTTGGAATAATTGTTTATACAATATTTCTGTATTAGTACTTCTCGAGTATTCGTGTTCGTATTCCCTTCCCAAGGATGGGGGTTTTTAATACATGTATGCGTTATAATTCTGAAAATATATTTTAAGTCCCACTTGGAAAATATACTTAACTCATTTGTCCAAAATAACTTATTTCCAAAATACATGTATTTTTCCCAAAAATAATATATTTTTACTTCCTTGATTTCCAAAATAATATTCCACCAAAAACATATGTGCAAAGAGACTTTCTGAAAAATTTCGTAAGTTACGTCCCAACGTTTCGTAATATAACATCACTTGTGTAACATAAATAATCATTTTTGTGAGAGCGTTGGTATTATTTTGGAATCGTACTTTCATGGTATTTTCAAGTTATATTATTTTTACCCTAAAAATAATATATCTAGTAGACAAAATAACAAACAATCACACAAGTGTCTCAGCATAAAATATATATTCTAAATATATATTTACCCATTTTTGTTTGCGAAAACTAACCTCCGATAGTTTGTATTTTGTAACAAAATTTATGGCGAAGTTTGTATTTGAAACACAAGTTATAAGATATACTAGTAACACTTGTTTAGAAAAAATATTTTCTAAGTATTGTAATTTTAGAAAAATTTGCCAGAGTTTCCTTTGTAAATGGAGGCGCCCATGCTAAATAGCATATCATTTTCTTTAACATATAACACTTTAGATCATTCTCAATAACCAACCCGACATTTAGACATGCAAAATACTACTTATATCCTTTCAGTTTTAATATACGAAACTGGGCTGTTTTCGGGTATTTTAATAAAATAGTTATCTTATTCCAAAAATTCCCAAATTTTTATAGAATGTCTTATACGATCCAAATATTATTGTGTAAAAATATCAGGGTCCAAATCATCACCAATATTTTATAGAAAATCATTTTCCGGACTGAAATCAGATTTATCTTTTTCTGACTGCAGTCCGCGGAATAATTTGTTTAAAATTCATCGAGAGTCCGATTTACGAAATTTCAGTGAGAGAATTACAAATACATTGGTGGTCATCTACAGTACAAATTTCGTGACCTAATCCTACACCGATTTCAAGTTATGGCGAAAAATACAACACATATTTTCAGCAGGAAAATACAGCTTGAGCTGCTGTTAGAAAACGACACTTTAAAAATAGTAAACGAAGTCCAAAAATTATGATTCTAGTGTCATTAGAACCGTATTTCATAATAACATGTTTTAGACTCAAGAAAATCAGTTTTTCGTTAAATGTTGACCTGTTTACAGCCAGTTAAAGTCGGCTGAAAAAGTAAATCAGCAAGCTGTTTATAAGTTAAATGTTACTAGAACGCACACATACGATCGCCATACTTTCTAATACGTTTAACATCAGACCATAAGTTGTTTACAGCAGGTTTTTGTTCATTTAATTCAGATTTACCATGTATTATCACCTTTCATCTCATGACCTTTATGTAAAGTTCCTATGTTCATGATCTTGTTTATGTTATTAGAGTTTCTTAATATTTATCATTCTTACAACTATTATCCACCAAAAATATGAACAAGATGAAGTTTTAATGCACTTACTACCAGCACAAGGCTAGGGGAGTTTCAAAGCGTAAAAGTGGTGGTTAAAAGAAAACGAGAGCGGTCCTTGAGCTTCCGAGTACACCGAGCTCCCTTGTATGGTCTCCTACACCTTTGGATATGTATAGATGGCTTGAAGTGAAACTTAAAAGTGGTGATGGTGGGTGGTTGGTTCTCGGCCGAACAAGAGAAAAGAGAGGGAGAGAGTGTTGTTTGGTGTTTAGGTTTGTGAATGAAAGAAGGTGATGGTCTCAAGGGAAATTTTATAATCCTCCAACCACTAATACCCAATGTGCCATATGTTCCCTTAGTACCACACACTATCTAATTTAATAAATGAATAAAATCATGGGTGGTACCTCATTCCTTGAAACTGTAAGAAAGGGGGAGGGTATGGGGGGTTGGGTTGCAATGGAACTAGTCACCATTTAGTTAAGAACTAATGATATAATTTGTGTATTGTTAGGTGTTATTTAATCTAAAGGGTGTTTGGGGACCCTAACTAGCTCAGAAGAGTAACAACAATGTTTTTGGCAATATTTTTATGTTCCGGGTAAAGTCCGGTTGTTCGGTTGGATGTTGATCCGTTAAAGTGTTAAATAAGTATCTAAAGTGTCTTTAATATTATTTTAGTGACACAGTAAATTCCCAACGCTTTGGAAAATATCTATGATTATTTCGCCAAGTTTTTGCACTTTACTAGCTTTGTTAAAAGCTGAATTTTTGTATGTAGTGTAGAATTTTGTAATTAAAGTATGTTTTGGGCACTTCCGGGCAACATAACCATTACCTAGTGACGCAGTTTAATAATTCTCACCTCCCTACACTCCCTACTAGTGTAGTAATCTACTCCCGGCTCATACTGGCCTCAGAACAATGTATGTTTTGGTGCTGGTAATGTCTGCATGTTTACTGGGTTATCCGTTTAGTGTGCTAACTGTGCTTTTGTGCATCAAGGTTGTCACTAATGTTTGTGTGTAAGTAATAGAGTGACAGTATAAAATGTGATGCATGAGTATGTATGTATCAGAAATCAAGAAACAGTTTAACCACAATTTTAAGCAAGCACAGTAATTAAGCATTAATTAAATATTAATTAATGGTACGGATACCTGGTTTTGTGAGGGTTGTCACAGTAATGTTAAGTCACCTAAGACACATTACAACTCGTTTGGATATTTCCAAATGTGCTTTGCTAATGCTTACTGTGAATTGTGTTGCTTGTGTTACAGGTTGTACTTACAAGCAATTCTTGTATTGCAAGCCTCTCAACTTCAATGGGACTAGAGGTGCTGTCACGTTTGTTCGCTGGGTGGAGAAAACCGACTCCGTGCTGAGGATGAGCAAATGTGCTCCAGAACAGAGGGTCACATATATTTCTGGGTTATTTCTGGATGGAGCACTTTCACGGTGGAACCTCCAAGTTCAGACACTGGGCGAAACTGCTGCATAAGCGTTAACATGGGATGAGCTTAAAGAGTTAATGCGCAAGAAGTAAGGCTCACGAGCCGAGATTCAGAAACTGGAGACAGAATTCTGGAACCTAAAAATGGATGGTCCGAAAGTAGCAGAGTATATTCAGCGATTCCATGATTTGTCAAGGGTTGTTCCTTATCTGGTGGAGCCAGAGTTTAAAAGAATTGAGCGTTTTATCTGGGGATTGGCACCTCAGATCTTGAGTATGGTTACAGCTTCCAAGCCTCCAACTATTGCTGAGGCTATTGATCTAAGTGTGACGCTTACTGAGGAGGCAGTTCGTATGGGAAAGTTTTCCATCTCTGAGACGAAAAAGAAGGAGACTCATGTGGAGTCATCGAGTGATAACAAAAGGAAGTTCACGAATTTTAAGAAGGGCACTCGAGTGAACAACAACACCAACAAACGTAGGGAGACCAATCAGCCAGCTGAGGCCCAGACAGGCGCAACAAACACTGAACCTAAGGTAAAAGGTTATATGGGCACCCTGCCCAAGTGCGACATCTATCAGCGTCATTATACTGGGCGGTGTAGGTATGGAAAATGTGAGAACTGTGGAAAAGTGGGGCATGCCAAGGAGACGTGTTGGTACGGAGCAGGACGTGGGAATGGAGGTCAAGGTGGTAGTCGAAATCGTGGTGGGAATGGAAATCAGAATGGGAATCGAAACCAGGGACGAAACGGTAATTTTGGGGGAAATGGAAATCGTGGTAGATATGGGAACCAGGCTGGAAATGGGAATCATGGAGGAAACAATAACAACAACAACCAGGGCGGAAATGGAAATGATAATGGACGTGGCCAGGACTGTTTTGGCTGCGGTGACCTGGGGCACTTCAAGAAGGATTGCCCTAAAAACAATCAAGCTTGAGGAAGGGTGTTTACCATTGGAGCCAGGGAAGCACGCCAGGATCCAAATGTGGTTACTGGTACGTTCCCTATTAATCAACGTTATGCATCTGTGCTGTTTGATACTGGTGCCGATTTTAGCTTCGTATCCATACACTTTAAGAATACACTTGGTTTAGATACAAGTAAGCTAGATGTCCCATATTCGATAGAACTGGCTAATGGAAAGTTAGTAGAGGCGAATGAAGTGATTAAGGGTTGTACTTTGGAGCTTGGAGAGTGCGAATTTTCTATAGATCTTCTACCTGTTGATTTGGGAAGCTTTGATGTTGTCGTTGGGATGGATTGGTTGTCTAACCACCGCGCAGAGATAGTTTGCCATGCGAAGACCATTCGCATTCCATTGGCGAATGGGGAGACGATCGTGATTCATGGAGAGAAGCACGATACACCCTTACGGATTATCAAATGTATGAAAGCACAGAAATGTCTATGAAAAGGATGCGTTGCCTTCCTAGCTTATGTGGTGGATAAGAAAGTTAAAGAACCGAAGCTTGAAGACATTCCAGTGGTGAGGGATTATCCTGAGGTCTTCCCCGAAGACTTGCCAGGATTACCTCCGTAGAGACAAGTCGAGTTCCACATTGACTTGGTTCCCGGCACCGCGCCTGTAGCCAAGGCACCATATCGACTTGCGCCATCCGAGATGCAAGAGTTATCCATGCAGCTTCAGGAGTTATTGGACAAGGGATTTATAAGGCCGAGCTTCTCGCCTTCGGGAGCTCCAGTGTTGTTCGTTAAGAAGAAGGATGGTAGCTTTCGAATGTGTATCGACTACTGGGAGCTGAACAAGTTAACTATCAAGAATCGGTATCCCTTACCGAGGATTGATGACTTATTCGATCAATTGCAAGGATTTAGCTATTACTCCAAGATTGACCTTCGGTCTGGCTATCATCAGTTAAGGATTCAAGAGGAGAGCATACCAAAGACTGCGTTCAGGACTCGTTATGGGCACTACGAGTTCCTTGTGATGCCGTTCGGATTGACTAACGCGCCAGCAGTGTTTATGGATTTGATGAATCGTGTATGCAAGCCATAACTCGATAAATTTGTGATTGTATTTATCGATGATATTCTGATCTATTCATGAACGAAGGAAGAGCACGAGCAACATCTCAGAGCCATTCTGGAACTACTGAAGAAGGAGAAACTCTAAGCAAATTTCTCAAAATGCGAATTTTGGATTCGCGAGGTACAATTCCTTGGTCATGTGGTGAACAAGAATGGTATCCATGTGGATCCAGCAAAGATCGAAGCGATAAAGAACTGGGAAACTCACAAAACACCGACGGAAGTTCGACAGTTCTTGGGATTAGCAGGCTATTACCGTAGATTCATCAAGAATTTCTCCAAAATAGCTCAACCGCTAACTTCCCTTACTCAGAAAGACAAGAAGTATGACTGGGGAGACGAGCAGGAAGAAGCCTTTCAAATGCTCAAAAACAAGCTATGCGATCCTATACTATCCTTACCCGAAGGCACGGAAGACTTCGTGGTATATTGCGATGCTTCGCATCAAGGATTGGGTTGCATGCTAATACAATGCCAAAAAGTCATCGCTTATGCTTCACGATAGCTGAAAGTACATGAGAAGAATTATACCACTCACGACCTGGAGCTAGGCGCGGTGGTATTTTCCTTGAAGATTTGGCGACACTATCTGTATGGTACTTGATGTACTATCTTCACAGATCACAAGAGCCTGCAACACATATATGATCAAAAGGAGCTAAATATGCGTCAGCGACGATGGGTTGAGTTGTTGAATGATTACGACTGTGAGATCAAGTATCATCCTGGAAAGGAAAACGTGGTAGCAGACGCATTGAGTCGAAAGGAAAGGGTTAAGACCCTAAGGGTTCGAGCTTTAGAAATGACAATTCGGATAAATCTCACTTAACGCATACATGACGCACAACAAGAAGCTCTTAAGAAGGAAAATCTTAAGGCTGAATATCTCCAAGGAATGGAGAAGAAATTAGTGCCAAATGAGGAAGGAACCTTATACTTCATGGGACGCATTTGGGTTCCGCTCTATGGCGGTATTCGAGAAGTTATCTTTGACGAAGCTCACAAGTCGAGGTACTCGATTCACCCAGGATCAGACAAAATGTACCAAGATCTAAAGGAGTATTATTGGTGACCAAAGCTTACGAGCGACGTTGCTGTTTATGTTGGGAAATGCCTAACCTGTGCTAAGGTTAAGGCCGAATATCCGAAACCTTCCAGTCTTTTGCAACAACCTGAAACACCTGTATGGAAGTGGGAGCAAATTTTGATGGACTTCATAACAAAATTACCCAGGACTCCTAGAGGGCATGATATGATATGGGTAATAATGGATCGATTAACAAAGTCTGCACACTTCCTACCGATTTGAGAGAAAGATAGCACTGGAAAGCTAGCTGAACTTTACCTCAAGGAGATAGTAGCACGTCATGGAGTTCCTATCTCGATAATATTAGATAGGGATGGACGATTCGTATCAAGTATTTGGCAATCCTTTTAGGAGGCCTTTGGATCTCAATTAAATTTGAGTACAACCTTCCACCCGCAAATAGACGGTCAAAGCGAACGGACCATACAAACACTGGAAGATATGCGCATGTGTGATGGATTTAGGTGGCAGTTGGGATACTCATCTACCTCTAGTTGAGTTTTCCTATAATAACAGCTACCATACGAGCATTCAAGCCGCACCGTTCGAAGCTCTATATGGCTGTACCGCTCACCGCTGTGTTGGGCAGACGCTGGAGATAGACAGTTGATTGGTCCTGAACTTGTTCAAGAAACGACCGAAAAAATCATGTAGATCCGAGAACGCATCAAGGTGGCTCGTGATCGACAGAAGAGCTACGCCGATCAAAGACGGAAACCTCTAGAATTCGAACTACATGTATTTCAGAAAATTGATGGATCTGGTGGTGTTTAAAAGTTCAAGAAGTGTTTCAAGAGTCGATGTCATCCAACCTTTTAAAGGGTTTGACTTGGATGTCTTACCTTAGATAAGACATACGAGTCAAAGCCTTGGTTTTTATTTATCGTTTGTTTAAAAGTCCTTTATGGAACTTGTTTCTATTTGAATGGTTTGTAGGTTAAACTTGAAGTTTGAGTGTTAGTACTAAACAATTTGGGTTTGTAATGTTTGAAACGTACTAATGGATGAACATCGTATTTAATCATATAATTGTTTATTATAATTGAATGCAATGATATTAAGCAAGTCAGACATCATACGCTTCCGCAAAAGTCAGGGTGTGACATATAAGATATGGCCAGAATACGTAAAAGAATTATAAGTTTGTTGTGGAGGGGAAAAGTGTAACTAAGTACCTATAATTATGTTAAAAATTAGGGAATCAAGTGTAATAAAATGTGAGGCTAAAATATAATTATTGTTGAAAAGACCAATTTACCCTCATTTTATGGGTGTATTTATAAATTATAAAAGGGAAAAAATTCTTATTTTTTGGGTATCTTAAAATGTCTCTCCCTCATGGATTATATTGTAGTATAGATTTACTATTTGAGTCTTAATAGTTTTTTTTCCTAAATAGTTTCAAATCTAGATATGGATTTCAATTCAACAATAATCATCATCATCATCAGTTCTTCATAAAAGTCTTATAAACCCTAGAACTTCAAGACACGGTATCTTCTTCAGTTCTTCATGAATCAAGTTGTTCTTGGGTGCATATTTTGTAACTTTTCGAGACAAACAAAACCCACTAGATGGAATTTCGAAATTCATCACGATTTGGGAGATTGATGGACATCTTTGGTTCGAAAATTTGAAGATTTCTGGTGGGTTTTTGCAAAATCATCACTAGTTCATCTTCATCTGTTTATGTTCATCTCCATTGGTACATCTTCAGTTCATTTTCATGTTCATCAGATCATCTTCATCAGTAAATATTCTTGTTAAGTTTCTTGTTCAGATTCTTGTTAAGAACATGTAGGATTGAAGTCTTGTCATCATCATCATCATACAACAACAGTGATTCTTGTTAAGATTGAATTTATTCAGATTCTTGTTAAGAACATGTAGGACTGAATTATTGTCATCATCATACAACAATAGTGATTCTTGTTAAGATTGAATTTATTCAGATTCTTGTTAAGAACATGTAGGATGTTCAGATTCTTGTTAAGAACATGCAGGGTGTTTAGATTCTTGTTCAGATACTTGTCATCATCATCATACAACATGAACCTGTAGGATGTTTTGATTCTTGTTCATGAACTTGAATTTATTCATGGTGGATAGGGGATGATGATGGTTGA
The DNA here is from genome assembly GCA_030545235.1 of Helianthus tuberosus. Lineage (NCBI taxonomy): Eukaryota > Viridiplantae > Streptophyta > Magnoliopsida > Asterales > Asteraceae > Helianthus > Helianthus tuberosus. Next base: position 156,525,846 of record CM060393.1, read on the forward strand.
ATATGGTGATGTTCTTGAAGATCTGGATTTATGTTTTGAAGATAATAATGTGCAAGGGATGAAATTAGATTTAGGGTTTCGTTTTAGTTTTTTTGTAACTGTGAGATTACCAAAATTCCCCTTGACCTAACGGAAAAACTAACAGAAACCGACGCCAAGGACTCAAATTGTAGCACTTTTCATAGGGTAGGGACTCAGGCAGCGAAATTTTATTCGGGGGACTCAAGTTGACACCGGCCTAGAAGCATAGTGACGCAAATTGCATTTTACTCTTTTACTTTATTCAACCAACCATAAAGCTAGCTCAATAGGTTATATATATATATATATATATATATATATATATATATATATATACATATATATATATATATAGGGGAGGTTCATTTTAGAAGAATGTTCTTGCAAGAAGAAAAATAAATTAACCTAAGCCCTATATTTTTGTGATCAATGGTTGTGAATCAAAATATTATTTTTGTCCTCTTTTAATTAATGTTTTAATTAATAAGGGTATAATAGACAATTTGATGTAGAATACTAATAAATATTATCAAGAGTTACTCAAGTCTCATTAATGGCACAATAATTTCTTCTTCACCACCATTAATGTATTAGGTCCTACACCAATTTTATTAGGAGTGACAAAATTATTTAAAAGTGTAAATGTCCTACACATTTTATTATGAGTCGCAAATTTATAAAAAAGTGTTGGGGTCCTACACATTCTGTTGCCTACACCCAAACATTGTTTTTATGGTGTAGGAAATGTTGTGTTTATGGTGTAAGAAAAGTTGAATATGTAGGATCATGTGCAAGATTGTTTTTATTGTGTAAGATGCACATTTTTTTATAGGATAGACTCATTAAATGATTAGACATTCATTAATTTGAATAACAAAAATAAAGGATAGACTCATTAAATGATTTGTTCAAATTACGTTTGTACCCTTTATACTTTTTATTCTTAATTTGTAATTTTTTCTCATTTGAACTCTTCACTATATATATATATATAGGGTGGGGTTCGGCTACAAAGTCCATTTTTCCTACAAAGTATACAAAGTCATAAAACACCACAATTTCAGCCATAAAACACACTCAAAACCCACAAACAAAAGAGTGAAGATCACTAAAACATAATATCCAAACCCTAACAATCCATAAAAACTTCAAACACACCATCCTAAAACTATGAATATAAAACACAACAGGATAATCAACATAAAACACACTAATGTTAGATATTCGATAATCAAAGCCTTATCATCCAAAACACAACACAAAACCCACAAATATGGCGTTTAGTAATCTTCAATTAGCCATTTGGGGGGTTTTGAGTATGTTTTATGGTTGACATTATGGTGTTTTATGACTTTTTACACTTTGTAGGAAAAATGGACTTTGTAGCCAACTCCCACCCTATATATATATATATATATACTCACACTCTTCCTCATCATCAAACGACCTTTTGACAATAAGGAAAATGGGCATTTAAAAATTAGGGGCTATGATTTGACATACAGATTTGCAAGAAATTGTTTGACATATAGGCAAACGGTTGTTTGAAATTTTGGAGGCTTATATGACAGGTCTTCTATCAGCTATTTTTCTTTTTTGGAACAACAATTCCAAGATTTTATAAGATAAATACATTATACAGACACTCTGCATAATTTGAATTTCCAGCTACAAATCACCAAGATGTCAATAGTTAATTCCATTGATGTATCCATAAATACATATTGTACGTGATTGGAACTTTAGTGTCTTGCATGTCACTTTCATGATTGCACGTAAGACATTGATTATGAACAAACATTTATTCAAAACTATCGTGTTTAAATCGATTTTATTTAAAAACTCATATATATATATATATCTTTGTCCTATATATATAGGTATATAGGTCCTGACATCTATGAGAGGTTTGTTAGTAAGTTCACTTATACTATCTTATGTAAGTAACTCAGTGCCAGAACTCGACCCGTGTTGAAGACCCAACTAGAAGCCGCCAAAGTGGATTTTATTTTTATTCAGTTTTTTTTCTTTTATTTGACTTTGATTAAGTTTTGTTTTATCTCTTTGGGTTGTTACCTATTTTGTAGGATCTGGGATAGTTTATATTCTAGGTCATTTCTGTTAAGAATGTTTGATTGATTTTGTTTAATAAAGAATTGGCACTGCTTCTGTTTGGGAAATTCTGAGTTCCACTGATTGTGCATAAGAAATTGCATCAGTTGGTATCAGAGCCCAACACAGCTCGATGGCAGAACGTGGAGAAAACAATCGATGACATCAACGTATAGATCCCGACCGAGGCAATGAAGATGGTGCGAGAGACCCACGTGATATCGTAGAGATTGCGAGGTTACAACAACGGGTCTGGGACTTGGAGTTGCGACATGAAGAGTACTATGATGAATCTGATATCGAGTTTGAGGAAGGTGACGAGAACTCGTTCGATTGACCGGGTTGACGAAGGGAACTAGTGAATCCGGACCACTTCGAAACATGGGGATAAAGATCGAGATTGCAGAATTCGATGGTCGAGAAATGCCGGATAAGTTCATCGATTAGCTCAGTACCGTGGAACGTATTTTTTACCTCAGGGACATTTCTGACTTGAATAAGGTAAAACTTATGGGTATTAAAATTCATAAATATGTTTCTTTATGGTGGGATCATATAAAAAAGAGGGCTCAGGAGGGCAGGTCAAAAGTTCAAACCTGGGAAAAAAGGAAGAAGCTTTTAAAGGAGAAATTTTTATCGGCTAATTATCGCCAAGAAGCTTTCTTGGAGTATCATAACCTATCCTAACGGACTTCACTGTTGAGGATTTAATTAATGAATTTAACATGTTAAGGATGAGATGTGGGGCTTAAGAAGAAGAAGAACAGATCATTTCCAGATGTTTGGGTGCCTTACGTTCAGATATATCTGATATAGTTCAACTTTAACCATATTGGAGCTTTAAAGATGTGTGCCAACTAGCATTAAAAGTTGAGAAACAACTCAAGGCAAGGTCTAAGAACACACTATCAAAACTCGGCCCAATCAAAGCCGAGATTGCTCATAGTTCAACACCTGTTACAACAACCAACCGGTTCGGCTTAATCAAAGTCGAGGCTACGGGTGGTTCTTCTGGTTCAGCCGTTACACCAACTTGTGTCACGAAATGTTTTAAGTGTTTTGGCTTGGGTCATTTCGCTCGAGACTGCCCAAATAAGCACCTTGTTACGATTACCGAAGACACCGACCATGTTTACGATACATATGGGGATGACGAAACTGGATCAAAAATTTATGATGAGGTTATAAACCCGGATAAGGGGGAGTCCTTGGTTGTATAGCGGGTCCTTAGTACAACTCCGAGAACCCGTGTTGACGACACCATGTCGCTTCGCAACAATATTTCTCGCACCAGATGTACTGTAAAAGGGAAGGTTTGCACAATTATAGTTGATGGGGGAAGCTTTGAAATCATGGTGGCCGCTAGTATGGTTGAAAAATTGGGCTTGAAGGCTGATCCACACCCTGACCCGTATCAATTAACATAGCTAAAGATGGGTAATGTAGTAAAAGTCACTCAAAAAAGTTCTCAATTGGAAATAAGTATTTGCACGAGGTGTGGTGTGAAGTTATTCCTATGGATTCTAAGGCGACAGTGGCAATATGATCGACTAACGAAACACGATGGGTTGAAGAACACTTACTTGTTTCGGAAAGACGGAATCAACATCATTCTCACATCCTAAGATACTCAAGAAACAGGGACATAAGCTGTTGTGCTCATGAAATTAGCCTTCATCGATTTCACGAGACTCATCACACCACCATTCATACATGCTCTTGTGGTTGTAGAACAAAATACATCAACTGGAGTGCCACCCATGAAGTACAACCTCTTCTAGAAGAATTTAGTGATATATTTCCGGATGAAATTCCAGCAGGATTACCATTTATGCGAGATATTCAACATTGTGTTGATCTTATTCCTGGTTCAGTCATACTTAATAAACCATCCTATCATATGAACCCTAAAGAATTCAATGAACTCCATTGACAAGTCACCGTGTTGGACCGTATGCGTGACCCTAAACAGTCAGTTAAGGTAGTTCATCATCGTTTACAGAGGCGGAATCAAAGTAAACAACGTCAAAACAGCTCGGATCCTTTTAACTTTCTTTCTTTTACTGATTGCGAGTCTTTACAATGAATTCTGACTAAATTTTGACAGCACCTCGACTCTTACACCATGAATAGATTCCGCTCCAACTGATGCAAATGACAACATCACACACCTATTTATAGTGCACTTGATTCCACTCGAAACTGTTCATGCAGAACCCCTATGTTCACTCGAGCGGAATCACCATCTTGTCATTTGGAGCGGAATCACCTAATTTCCTGATTTAGCTTGAAATGACACAAATGTCATTTCGAGCGGAATTACAACATTAATCCACTTTTTCAATTCCAAACTCCAATCTAACCTATCTAGACCTAAGACTCGATTAAGACATAGTCAGCAGACATTCAGTGCACCAACAGACTCCCCCTTGGATGTTGACGAAGTCTTCAGCGTCGAGTCTTCAGTCTTTGTCTCTCTCCAAACTTTATCTTCAAACTTTAATCTTCAATCTCCCCTTTGAATGTTGATCCAGAATTCTGACTCCCCCTTTTGCATACTCCCCCTCTTGATAAGCTAGGGCTTTAATTCTGGTTCAAACTTTGACATTTTGTTGCCATGGGGATTCCTGTTACCTGCATATACTCTACCCAAATATAAGATATATGATAATAATAGTTTCAATCCATACTTACCATTTAACCTTCAGTATTAGAAATCCACTTAAGTATTCCGGTTCAAGTTAATGACCCTAATTACTCAATTTATCTACCAAGTCCAACTTAATGACCTTGGTTGATCAGAGATAAATCACACTGACATTCAGTTCAATTTGTTCTGATTAATTGCAAGTTTCAAGTTAATGAACTTGCTTTAACTTTCCAATTTCACACATTTATCATGTTAAGCTCACGACTTATCATCCAGTCCAAAAACTTCCTGCATCTGCTTCAATCTGAAGATCAACTCTCCACTTTGGTTTGTCAAAAATAAAGCAGAAATGTAAAATCTTTTTGGATTTTTAAAAAAAATTCTAAACTAGAAATGAAATACAGAACTAAAATGCAGTAAAAGTAAACTATTTACAAATATATTTTTGTTGAGTGTGTTAGGGAATCATATCAGCTATTCGACAAGTCACAAGTACCGTTAAGCTTTGATTACATACTCAGAATTAAACAATTCGCTTAGATTATCGATATACTGATCCACTTTAAATTCTCACACACATTTCAATATGTCCAAGATACGGATTTAGATGTTTTAGAGACTTAAACTTATACGTGTGTCCCACCTCTTGAATATACTCCCGCATCCAGATCCCAATATTCAGTCTTACAGGTGAGTATACCACATATGATATCTGTAAGGGAATAAATTATGATCGAACCCGTGAGAGCTCAGGTCAGAACTACCGTTCAGCAGAGAGATCACGAATCGATTTGGGTGTGTCCCCTTTAGAGGATCTTTTTTACAACAGCATTGCTAAGCAATTTTATTGTCTTATCATTTATAAGTAAGTAAAGATTTAAGTTTATATCCCAAACATACCTACTAAATGAGTAAAAACCTATCGGCACATCATCAGCGAGACTGTTTAACGCATTTAAACATTCCATTTCTTTAGCATACTGTAACTGTCAAGCCGATGTACTATCATTTTCCCTTTTTACACAAGCTCTTTTCTGGTTTTCTATTGTTTTTGGATTTTGAAAATATCTCATGTTTTTGTATTTTTGTCATTTTTTAATGTTTTTTTATTTTCTGAAAATATTACCCTATACCTCCCCCTAAATACCAAAACAGGTAAAAAATCGACAAACCATTGCAGATTGCTTCTCAACATCATCTACAATGTCTCCTTCATCAACACCAATAATCTCTTCCAACACCGATAAAAGCTTCATACCGTTCAGTTTTAGCAAATATTGAAAACGTGTTTTATCAAATGCTTTGGTATGTAAATCAGCTTTTTGTTCGTCAGTGTGGATTTTCTCAATTCGTATCAACTTCTTCTCGAAACAATCACGAATGAAGTGATGACGAATTTCAATGTGTTTCGTTTTAGCGTGATGTACTGGATTTTTAGTAATATTAATCGCTGCCTCATTATCAACAAAGATAGGGGTGTTTAGAAATTGCAAACTATAGTCGCGCATCTGTTGCTGGATCCACAAGATCTGAGAGCAGCAACTGCTAGCAGATACATACTCCACTTCACATGTGGATAAAGCCACAGAGGTTTGCTTTTTGCATTGCCAGGTAACCAATCGTGATCCGAAAAACTGGCACCCTGCTGTTGTTGATTTATCATTAACTTTGCAGCATCCGAAATCGGAATCGGAATACCCTTCGAGCGTGAAATCGCCTTCTCTTGGATACCACAACCCCAATGATGGAGTTCCTTTCAGGTAGCGTAATATCCTTTTCACAATCACCATATGCGAAGCACTCGGGTTAGATTGAAATCTTGCTGCGAGGCAGGTTGGGTACATAATATCGGGTCCTGAAGCTGTCAAATACATCAGCGATCCGATCATGGAACGATACATCGTTTCATCTACCTTCTCTTCGGTGAGATCAGGGTTTATCCCATGATTCGTTGCTAATGGGGTGGAAGCTGGAGTAGAACCTGACATCCCGAATTTCTCCAAGATATCATGAACGTACTTCGTTTGATGTATGAAAATTCCTTTGGGTAGTTGATCAACCTGCAATCCCAAAAAGAATTTCATCTCACCCATCGATGACATTTCAAATTTCTGCTTCATCACTCTTTCAAAATCTTTGCACAAATCTTCATTTGATGACCCAAAAATGATGTCGTCCACGTAAATTTGAACTATCGGAAGATGTCCGTCGACCTCTTTGGTGAAGAGAGTGGCATCCACTTTTCCTCGGATGAAGCTGTTGGCTAGCAAATGTTGAGACAATGTCTTGTACCAAGCTCTCGGGGCCTGGTGTAAACCATACAGCGCTTTGTCTAGCAAGTAGACCTTTTCTTTGTGGATTGGATCGGTGAAGCCCGGTGGCTGTCCGACATATACCTCCTCTTTTACCTTCCCATAGAGAAACGCCGATTTCACATCTAGCTGATAAACTTTGAAATTTTTCCAAGACGCAAATGCTAGGAAGATTCTGATCGCTTCTAGTCGAGCTACAGGAGCATACACTTCAGTAAATTCTATACCCTCCTGTTAACTGAAACCCTGGACTACGAGTCGAGCTTTGTTACGAACAACAACTCCTCTATCGTCTCTCTTGCATTTGAACACCCACTTGGTGTTTATCTTCCTTTGACCATCAGGCAAGTCTACTAACTTCCACACACCTAACTTCTCGAATTGGCTCAGTTCCTCCTGCATCGCATTGACCCAAGAATCTTCTGTAAGCGCCTCTTTCTAAGTTCTTGGTTCAACCTGCGAGATAAAACAACTTAATGAGAATTTAGTTTGTAAAGGAGCAACTTTTGTATAAAAACATGTAAGCCCTTGATCAAGCTGTCTTCGAGTGCAGACGCCTGTTTGCAATTCTCCAATGATCAATTCCTCTGGATGATATGAAAGAGTTCGTGGCATCATTTCGCCTGGAACATCTACATCGCCTTCCAGATTAGTAACATTCTGATTTGCACCTTGTTCACTGACTGGGTTTGTTTGACTTGAAATCTGAATTTGCTCCCCCTCAGAATCAGAATCACCACGATCAAATACTGGCATGTTCTCAGATTCTTGATTATCATTCTGTGCCGACTGATTATCTTGAGCAACTTCATTTTGTTGGACATCATCATGTTCACCAGCATTGCTTGGACCTGCTTCATCATCATTTGAAGTTTGTCTCGGTCTTCTTGAATACTCAGCTGGGAACCTTTCCTGCGATTCTTCATACTCTCTTAGAATATCCAACTCATCAAATAAATCTTCTTCTTCTGTTCCTTCCATCATGTCAAACGAATCCCACAATTTATCATAATTAAAACGCCATGAGTCACCAGGATTATGAGGCGGCATAGTATACCCCTGACACTCAACATGTTGTGCTTCGATGATCTGCTTCAGGCTTGGAACAAAGACCCGTCTTTTTGGACTTGAGTAACCCACAAATATTCCTTCAATACTCTTTGGACCAAACTTACCAAAAGGCTCTAGAACTGTACAAGGAGACCCAAACGGTTCTAAAAACTTCAGGTTCGGTTTACGGTTATTGATCAACTCAAAGCATGTCTTGTTGAATTTCTTTACAGTGAGAACCCGGTTGAGTGTATAGCATGCGGCGGAAACTGCTTCTGCCCAAAAATTTATCGGTAGCTTTGAATCAGCAAGCATTGTTCTGGCTGTTTCAATTAGCGTCCTGTTCTTTCTTTCAGCTACTCCATTCTGCTGCGGAGTGTAAGGCGCGCTAAATTCATGCAATATACCTCTTTCATCACAATATTCTTCCATCTTGTTGTTCTTGAACTCAGTACCATTATCACTTCTGATTCTTTTGATACGCCTTTGGTACAGATTTTCAATCTTTCTTAACAACGCCATCAAACTATCAAACGTTTTATCTTTCGACTTCAAGAATGATACCCACGAAAATCTGGAATAATCATCAGTAACCACAAGACAGTAGAGATCCCCTGTAATACTTTTGACGTTTACTGGACCAAACAGATCCATATGTAGTCTCTCTAAAGGTCTGGAAACTGAATTGACTTGCTTTTTAGGGTGTGACTTTTTCTTCTGCTTGCCTTTGATGCAACTAATGCACTCCCCTTCCAGAAGAAAACCTTTGATATTAACTCCAATAACTAAATCGTTATGCACCAGGTGATTCATTTTTCTCAGGTGTATATGACCCATCTTCCTGTGCCACAATTTCGATTCTTTCTCAGTTGCTCTAGACACAAAACAATGAGCCTGACCCATGGTTGTAGTAGCTACACTCATGTCCAACACGTACAGATCATTGACTCTTGGTGCCCGCATGATAATCCATTCTTCAGGGATAACAAATCCTGGCTTCAAGATCAAACATTCTTTATCTGTGAAGTGAGTGGTATACATCCTGTCACAAATCTGCGAAATGCTCAGCAGATTATTCTCCAGCTCAGCAATGTAGTTAACTCTCTCAAACGTAACAATCCCATTGGATAACGTTCCTTCACCAACAATTCTACCACCTTGATTTCCTGCGAATCCCACAAAACCACCATTGAAATTTCTAACATCGTACAACAATGCAGTCTTTCCTGTCATATGTCGAGACGCTCGACTATCCATAATCCATCGTGAAACAGCTCTCGAAAGTTCCTGCACATATCACAAATTGATTGTAAAAACACATTTCAATAAAGATACCGATTCATGCTTCACAATTACCAACTAGGAAGCTCCGGCAAGTCCAAAAATTTTAGTGAGATTTTGATGCTACCCAAGCCTCTTTCGACTCAGGTAACTGGACTTTAATGTGAGATTTTGTAGTGTAAAGTGGCGGAAAATTTTTATCATTCATTTTCAAGTTTTCTTCTGATCCAACCTCAACCTTTTGTATAAGAAAAACTCATCTATCTTAATTTGACCGGTTGGTTGATTTTTCTTTTGAACATTCTTCTTCTCTGGTTGAGTAGAAGATTGTTTCTCCAATTGTTCATAATAATCCAAAGGAACATTCATCTTTACCGGTGTGGTAGAAGATGATTGTTTTTCTAACTCTGAAACCTTTGGTTTTTCAACAACTTTTGGCTTCCATGTTTGTTGAGATGAAGCAACCTGTTTATAGAATTTGTCATTTTTAGTTACCAATTTCTTAACAGGTTCAATTTTGACTTTCGTTTTCTCATTTTTCAAAACTTTCTCAACAACCATTGGAGCTTTTCCTTTTACGTCAACCTTCTTCTTATGACTCTCAACAACTTCAGTCTTAGGCTTGAAGTTGGTGTAATTTCTCGCAATGTGACCAACTTTGTTGCATCTAAAACATGTACGAGTATCAACTACTCGACTTGTGCCTTCAGACTTAGGTTGTGATGCCCTCTTCTCAAAGAACTCTTCATTTGATTTTGAAAAAATTTCATTTTCCTCATCAGAAAGTGAACTTGAACCGTTCACAAACACCTTCTTTTCAGCAAACTTCTTGTTCTGAAAATTCTTTCTTTGATAGTTCTTACCACCCTGATATCCACCCGACCAATTGTTTCGATTGTTGTTATAAAAATGCGGTGGAACTACAGGTTTCTTGTAGTAAGCTTTATCTTTCTCAAAATTCATTTGCCTCTTTGTCTGATTCAAACCTTCTACTTCAGACAAATCAATTTCAACCAGTTTGAAAACATTTTTCAACTTGTTCATATTAACATTCTCCAGAGGAAACTCAAAATCCAAATACAACTTATCAGATCCAGCCATCTTGTACATCACAAGACTCGGTTCATCACTTAAGTTGTTTTTGGATTTTGGTTTCTGAATGTAATTGTCCAGAAAACATTCTTTATCCTCAGCTGAATCACTATCCAAAACACTTTCAGCCATGCCTTTAACAATCTCAGTTTGAACACTATCATCAGATGATGATGAAGAAAATGTCACATCAATTGAATCAGGAAGTTTCACTTCATTTTCATCTTCAAGATTAACCAACCCAGATTGCTTTTTCGAATAATTGTCTAGAACTGGTGGTGGAACTTTATGAAATCCGACCCCAGTTCCATCACAGTATACATCTTCGCCTGCTTTGTTTTTCCCGATGGGTTTGGGAACAATGTGTTGCAAAACAAAGCTTGCAGAGCTGTAACTGTTCAATTTCAAATTTATACGCTCATTCTCAATTTTAGCTTCTTCAAACTGAAGTTTCAATTTAGCAATCTCATCCAATTGTTTGTTGATTAATTCTTCTTTAATTCTCAAAACACATTGCAATTGGCAATTTTCTTTGTATGTTTTACCGTTTCTATCATCATTATCTTTAACCGTGCTTTTAAGCTTCTCAAATTTTTCAGTAATCTGACGATTTTCAAGAACTAACCTCTCATTTTCTTTCCTAATCTTTTCTTGATCAATTTTATCATTTTCAATTTTGTGAGTTAATTCTTTTAATCATTTAGTTGAAGCTTTCAACATTTTATCACGATCAAGGATTTGATCCTCAACACTTCTGACTCTAGCAGTCAGATCATCAATCTTCTTACCTTTGAGATAAGTGTTTGTACTACAAACTTTGCATTCTTTGATGCAATTTTTGCAGTCAACATCACCACTGACTTTCTTACCTGACTCAGTTGTTGATGCGTTTGAACTGACCTGGCTTTTAGACTCAGAGATGGATTTAGAGACTACCTCAAGTGCGTTAGCAGCCAGCACCTTGTCAGCCATCTTTCCTATGTTTTCAGCATTCAACTCTTGAGTCGTGTCAATGATTCCAGTATCAACCTTCTTTGACTTCTCTTTTTCTACTTTCTCCTTCTCTTCTTTCTCTGCCTCTTCTCCGTTTCCCCACCATTTTCTTTGCCAGTAATCATCTTCATCTTTCATTTCTTTAATTATGGTTTCCATATCAAGAGTGTTATGGTCAACAGCAATGTTTCCCTGGGGGTCAAGATAACATTCTCTGTCTGGATCCCATCTATTTGCTCTTTTTGCTTCAAGATAGATACCAGATATTCTGATCTTTTTGTTCTAAGCTATCAGCTTTCTATGACCATACTTCTGTTCTTCAGTTCTGTTGTCTTTCCAAGGAACAGGTTCAGATTTTGCCATGAATGCATATCCAACTGCATCCTCCTCAGGTAACAACTCACTCCAGTCGAAACCTTCATCGTCATGAATCACCACAAGAGCTCTGGATTTCTCTTTGTTATCCTCAAGCCGCTTCATCCTTGGCGGTTCTGATTTATTCTGATGATAAATCGCCTTCTTGTAATAATCTTCTCTGAACGGGTTTTCAGACTCATCAGCATATGCGTTTCGACATTCGCGCTTAAAGTGACCTTTCTGTTTACACTTAATGCATGTCACTTTAGACTTGTCAAACCCTAACTTGGTAGATGGTCCACCAATAGACTTTCTTCCAGTTATCTCCATGAAGCGTTGTGCTCGACGAACTGCACTGGCCATACACCACCTTATGTCGATCAGTTCCATCTCCTCAGGATCTATCTGATCATAATCTTCTTTCGTCAGGTTGGTGTTGCCAATCTTCCCTGCCACAAGACTTTCATATGATTCCAGCACCGACGCTAGGAAAACCATCTGTTGTTTAGCAGACTCCTCGCTGAAATTCTGAGCGTTCTTTAAGTCTACAGCAATGTTGCATTGGAATAAATTCTTTGCATCAGATTGGTTTGAATGTGATGAAGAACCACTGTGAAATCCACTGCTTTGACTCTCTTTGCTTGAAGTGTTGGAATTCTCAGCAGAAAACGCTGTCTTGGGAGATGTATTCTTTGGCATCATGCTTTTTGGATAATACAAATCCAAATTCTGTTGATAAGTCAAGTAATTGACTTTGTGAGTTTTCTTTATCTCCAGCTCGTGAGTCTCTAGTCTTTCAATCAACAGATCCACCGTAAGCACTTCAGGCTTGATCGTATTCTTCAACATCAAAGCATAATATTGCCAATCCATCTCATATGGCAATGCATCAAACAATTTGTCAATCAGCACTTCTTTAGTATAGAAAATTTCATGTCTCGCCAGTTCCAGCTTCAGATGCCCAAACCTCTCAATCATTTTACAAACTGATTCATTCTTTAAACACCCAAACAAATCAAACTCTTTTCTAAGTAGTTTCTTTTTGTTTTTCACTATTTCTGCACTTCCGAAACATTTGATTCTCAACTTATCCCAGAGATCTTTAGCACTCGTGTATTCGATCAAAGATATTATATCTTCTCGAACAGATTGAAACAGCAACGCAATACATTTTTGCTCAGCAACAAACGATTCTATTTCGTCAGGTGATGTTAAGCTTTCACCATTTTTGCCTCCATCATTGTATCCATTCTTTAGACTCTTCTAGCTAGGATAAGCAAAGGCCCTCAACCAATCATCAAACTTCTTGGCCCACCGACTATACTCTTCGATAGCCATCAACTTCGGGGGTTTGTTATATGTTCCAAATGCGCTTTCAACTTCCAAAGCATCCGATAACTTTTTCTTTGTATTTGGCGTGTTCTCATTGGTGTTGCTAGAAGAATTATCATCCCCAGAATTTCCAGCAAAAGCATACATGTCGCTAAATGGGTTCATGAATAGATCATCCATCTTGCACGTACCTGAAAAATCAGCAAACACTTAGAAAATTTTTAAGTTTTGAAAAACAGCAGTTTCAAGCGAAATCACTTGAAGTGGAATCTCTTCAAGCGAAATCACAAGAAAATCTGAAATGAAATCTGAAGTAATCTGATTTCGCTTGAAAATACAATAGTATTTCAAGCGGAATCGTTTTTCGAGCGAAATCAGAAGTACTGTTCAAGCGGAATAAGAATTATTCTGATTTCGAGCGGAAATAGAAATGTATTTCAAGCGAAATCTGAATTATTCTGATTTCGAGCGGAATCAGAAATGTATTTCAAGCTGAATCTGAATTTTATCTTTCGAGCGGAATCAGAATTTGATCTTTTCGAGCGGAATCAAGGGTGAATCTCAAGCGGAATCAGCTTTTTAAAGTGAAATCTGCGAAGAACCTTTCAAGCGGAATCAGATTCGTAGGTCATTTTTACCAGTTTTAAGTCGAGTTTTAATCTGATTCTATGTAGGGTTTGTTAATACTATGTTTTACACAACATGTGTAAAAATCAGACCATTTCAACCGCTGGAATTAGTTCAAATCAGAAAAATATGAGAAGAAGAGAGTAGAAATGAGAAAATCCGGTAGAATCAAGCTGTAATGGTATGAACTCCTCGTCCTGAGCTCTGATACCACTTGTTGGACCGTGTGCGTGACCCTAAACAGTCAGTTAAGGTAGTTCATCATCGTTTACAGAGGCGGAATCAAAGTAAACAACGTCAAAACAGCTCGGATCTTTTTAACTTTCTTTCTTTTACTGATTGCGAGTCTTTACAATGAATTCTGACTAAATTTTTACAGCACCTCCACTCTTACACCATGAATAGATTCCACTCCAACTGATGCAAATGACAACATCACACACCTATTTATAGTGCACCTGATTCCACTCGAAACTTTTCAAGCGGAACCCCTATGTTCACTCGAGCGGAATCACCATCTTGTCATTTGGAGCGGAATCACCTAATTTCCTGATTTAGCTTGAAATGACACAAATGTCATTTCGAGCGGAATTACAACATTAATCCACTTTTTCAATTCCAAACTCCAATCTAACCTATCTAGACCTAAGACTCGATTAAGACATAGTCAGCAGACATTCAGTGCACCAACACACCGAGTATCTCAACAAAGGACTTATTTGACGTGTGTGAGCGTGGGTATAATTTTTAGTATATTTTAAGGACTTTTACTCGTTTATCAAGCTTTAAATTTATAAAACACAACATAACACAATCACTCTCTACAACACGCTAGGGCAAGTGCACCCATCGTTGGCGTCGTATAGTGATGGTAAGATACTGAGGTCGTCCAAGGACATAAGAGCTTTTAATACCGGAATATCGTCAACGTATAATCTAACCAAATATTTATAGCTGGAAATTGGCCTTTCACACAGCCCCGTGCCCGAAGGGCACGACCCCGTGTGTCAAAGGCACGACCCCATGGTCTTATACTTGCTGTACTATAAGAGATTTTGCATATCTGGGAGTTGGCCATGGCATGTGTCCATGGCACACGACCCCGTGTCTCTTGTCTGCTTCTGTTTATCTTTTCTTCATGGACTCTGGAGTAGGGCACAACCCCATGCCTTGCACAAGGCAATCTTCTGATTTAGTTTTTGGTCTTGGGGTGAAGCTCGGAGGGTCTGTATGATGTGTCAACTTCTCTTCTTTTGTATTTATGTTGGTTTTTGCCGTTAATTTGTTCTTTTTGTACATTTAAGCTCTTTTAATCCTGAAAATTAAAAGTATACAAAGAAACACACTTTTTCGAACATTAGTACATAAAAGGGCTGATTTTATACCTTTTGATATAATTTATATGTTTCGTTTTGCGCATAGCAAATACCCCCACATTTGAATCTTTGCTTGTCCTCAAGCAAAACTCTTTTAATATTGGTTACACACCCAAATGGAATAGGTAGAGAAGAAGTTTCCGGGTCTTGTTTCTAGATTGTCGGGAATCCAAGTTCTTTTTATTCTTGTTTCTATTTTATTAACAATCCTATTTGACATGATTTGTTTTGAACTCTTTTTTAAGAAAAATATATATTTTTAGACATAACATGCCTTTTTAAAATTTCATTAAGCTTTATACAAATTCACACTCCTCACAAATGATCACTCAAAACTTGACCGAAAATGTATAAGTGAAATGCTCAGTCCCAGTATGGAACTTACTCCTACCATATACTTGACAAGTAATCAAACCTCCTCTTTTTTGACATAATCCTTGTAAATATCAAGAGGACATGGTAGGTTTTAGCTAGGGGTAGGGATTTTTATTTGAAAAGTGGTTAAAGGCGTAAAATATCAATTTTCTTTTGAAAAATCGTTTATTTGTGATCCAGATACAAACTAAAGATTATAAGCAAGGATTTTTTTTTTTTTTTTTGAACTTGCTTAATTTATTTCAAGCAACTAGAGGATTTTTTTTTTACAAGATAACTAGGTCACATTTTTACATATTTCAAAAGAACCATTTTTTTACTAAAACAAAGGGTGTAAAAATTCAAAGGTTTAGGGTGATGGGTGATTGTTGCAAAATTTGTATTTTGTGAGTTTTGAAATGAAAGGTTTTAGGTCCAAAGGGGTTTAACTAAGGGATTTTTGTTTTAGTGGGGAGATAAAAAGAACAACAAGGTTGAAACAAAAAAGGGTGTAGTTCTAATGTCTCAATCATTTACTTACCTGGATTAGTCGGTAAGGACCGGGAATGCATTGTGTTGTCAAGTTCTAGATTTGTAAGAACCACACGGGCTATCACACAAGAAATGAAAAGTGAGCATTTGGTAAAGATATGATATTGAATGCTTGGTAAAGGCTCAAAACTCACAGTTTGTGGGAAAAAGGGTTGAAAGTGTGAAAATATATACAATCAAATTTTTCAAAAGATTGTCATGCCTTTTTACAAATTTTTCTTAAATGGTTCCTTTTATCAAGGCGCTGTCAGTTGTAAACTTGTAAAAACAAAAATAAGTTAAACTAAAAGCAAGACACATAAATAAAAAGAAAAAAATTATGTTTTGAAAAAGATTTGGGGTGTTTTAGCAGTTCCAAGTAGAGTTTTGTTAGGGCTTGTTTTAGGACAAACAATTCAGGTCCCCCCCCCCCCCACACACACTCTTAAATTACACATTGTCCTCAATGTGACCAAAATGGGTAAATCTGATTAAATGTGTAAATGCGGGTTAAAAACAAAAAAAATCAAAAATTAACTACTGGGCACGGTGTCGTGTGAGGTAGGCACGACCCCATGTAAAAGTGTTAGTAACGTGGTTTTTATGAAAACTTATAGAAGGCAGACAAGGGGCGTGTTTGTGAGGCACGACCCCGTGTAAAAAGTGTCAGTATTGGAAATTTTTCAGAAGATGGGCATGGGGCGTGCCTAAGAGACATGGCCCTGTGTGTCAGGTCTAGAAATAATTTTGTTTCAGCAAGGCATAGACACCGGGGCGTTCTTACCTTACACGACCCCATGCTGAACTTACTATAATGAAGGTTTCGAGTCGGGGGACTTATGTTTACGTGCATGGGGTTCTGTTTCAGTGTCCTTTCGATAGCTCCAATCCTCATTTGAGTGTATCTTATTCTTACAAAGAGAAAATTGAAAATAAAAGCATTAACTTAGAGCTAAACTAAATTTTAAACATGATTATTCTTTTTCAAAAGGAAGCCATACTTTTGAAATCGAAAAGTTTATGTTTAAGTATACTACTTTATTATTGGATAGTCCATGTAATGCCTCCATGGTGCGCCACGTTTATGAGGGTCCTTGGCTAGACCCAAAGTTGGTCAAATGTTACCTGAGTGGGATGACTCGCACCCCAAGTTGCACCAGCTGAGGGCGTAGTCCAAGCTCGTGTCTATTGCTTTGATGTAGTTGACCGGATCATCCTCCACGTGTTGTCCCACTTCAAACTTCATCTCCTTGTCACCAACCCTCAATGTTAGCCTTCTGTCACTCATATCCACCATGGTCCGGGCGGTGGCAAGGAATGGTCTTTCTAATATGAGCGGGATCTCGGTGTCTTCTTCCATATCAAGGATTACAAAGTCGGCCGGGAAAACAAATTCCCCAACCTTAACGAAAAGATTTTCTACGACACCTTGAGAGTATTTTACCGACCTATCTACAAGTTGGATGCTAATCCTTGTAGCATGTGGCTTCCCTAGTCCGAGCCGTTTGAACATGGAGGCGTGCATTAGGTTAATGCGAGCCCCTAGGTCGGCAAGCACATTGCTTATTGGCGATTGTAACACCTGTGTCACTTCACGGCCATCAAACAAATACCAAACCAATGAAATATTATATTTCATACTTGGGATTTGTAAAAATATGTGTATCGTTTACACATATCAACTCTTGTTCAATTTCAAACCCTAAATCGCTTTCTGGAAGGTTATACGCGCACCGATGCGTAAATATAACCAGTTTAATGCAACGAACACTCCGGAATAGTGAAATAGGCTTAACATACCTTAAATAACCTATACATAACTTAGATATAAGTTTTGGAAGGTTTGGTGTGGTGAAATCAAAGTT
This sequence comes from Helianthus tuberosus, assembly GCA_030545235.1. NCBI lineage: Eukaryota > Viridiplantae > Streptophyta > Magnoliopsida > Asterales > Asteraceae > Helianthus > Helianthus tuberosus. The sequence continues at coordinate 156,543,799 of CM060393.1, forward strand.
AATTCGCTTACAGGGACTAAACTTGACAAACTGCGAAAGTATGTCAATTTGAAATGTAACAGACATTCTGGAACATGACCATAAGTTAAACATACCATAAATATCCTTTACATAGCTTAGAAATAGGCTTTGAGGGGTTCGGTGTGCTAAAATAAACTTTTGTGTCATTCAGGGACTAAAAGTGTCAAAAAGTGCACAAGTTTGCATTTTCGCGCATAACTTACGTTCTGAATACATCTGGACATCCAAAAATTTATGTAAGCATGACTACATTATATTTTAGTGTTCTCCTTAAGAAAAATCCATTCGTCGCGTCATTTGGATCGTTTTTCACGCTTATGCGCATTCCGTCGTAATTAAGCGAACATCGCGTTCGTACGGCCAAACGAACCAACCTCCGGCATATTTTTGAGCATGTTTTGAGTTCCCTATACTTTAACTTCATTTTAGAGCCTTGAAATGAGGTTAACGGGGTTCAAACGCATCGAAAAAGGCCTTAAACACGTGCAGGGACCATTCCTGCCACTTTTGAAACTTTTCTGAATCAGATGGGTCAGTGGCGTAGCGCGACGCCTAAAGCCTTACCAGTCGCGCTACGCGACTGCCTATTCTGGACCAGATTCAATGTTTAAACACAAGTTGCAACTAATTGATTCTTAACCACATGTTTTAAGTTGATGTGTCACAAAGTTAAGGAGCATATGTGGCTCCATAACCTTTCCGACAAGTGTACGCACGAGATTCGATCACGTTATTCAAGAAACGATCCTAACGGTTACCCGAAAACTATATATACCCCATGCCTTTCATTGTTTTAAGGCACAAGAATCTTATTAGTTGTGTTCTAAGTTGAAACCTTGTTTCATACCTGAACTATACTGATCTAGATTAGCATTCGGGGACCCTTCGTAAGTATTCTTTCGTTCTTTTCATTATTTTTACTGCTTTTCGAGTCAGAAAGTCAAACTTTGTTTGACTTTCAGCGTTGACCAGTAATGGTCAATGCGAAGTTCGTTAGAACTTCGCAACGTGATTGTAATCACGATGGTCATAGTCCCTTGGGACTATGCCTACTGATTACCACGTTGTCTAGGGTCGTAGGGTAGGCGATCTAATAAATCGCCTATACCTTCGAACCCGACCCAGTTTGGTCGATCATTAGAATCCGACCAAACACATTAGGTGACCATAGTGTAGGGAATAACCTTCCGAGGTTATACCTTATGGTCACGACGTTTAAGTAGTTGTATGATAGGTAGTTTATATGCCTTAGGTAAATTACCAGAATACCCTTTTCATACAAAATTGGTAATTAAGCATATGTAACCTAAACTTTTGTCACGTAACTGATTATGTAGCATGTTTAGGCATATAATACTTGTCATCGGACTAGTTAGGCGGTCCGAACGCGTTTCACGCGAACGACGCGTTAAAGTAGCATAAGCTACCTAAACGGGTCGTAATGGGTCGTAGACACTTAGGTTAAGTTTCATTTAGTATGTAGGCTTTGATTAACCATATCACATGAGTTCCTACACTCATTTGGTTTACAAACCCTCATGCTACCCAGTCTTCCGATTTAGGTCCGGTTTATTAATATAGTCACCTATATTAGGTGCCGTTTGATATTCCGCGATCTCTAGCATTGCTTGGTGGTTATCCTAGGACTTCTGAGCAATCTCAGGCGAGTACATTATTCCCCTATTTTACTGTTTTCCAAACTGTTTTGGGGTGAAGCATGTGTACCTATCTGTTACTTTCATGTTTTCCAAAAGTATAATTGATTATACATGTTATTACTTATCTATTGACCAATTGAATGACTATCTATGATTTAAACATTGTTTTCTCAAAGAACATAAAATAAATTGTTGAATTGTACTTATTTTATGTTCACCAGACCGATTGTTAGTATGATATAGCGCTATAGGATTTGACACCCCATTCCTGTTGGCATGGAATGTCTGAAACCAATTTGTTGCTCCATCCAAATAGGAATTGCCTTTGTGGTATTTCTATAGTCTCAAAGGTGTATCTTGATGCACTAGGTCTGAATGAATTCTTAAATCACACTATTAAAGTATAGTTGAATATACTCTCATGTGTGGTATTGTACAAAACCAACATATATTTTGTTAACCATCCAAAGCATATTTTAATATGTTATTTACTAAACAAAAACATAGTTTAATATGTTATTTATCACACCCAAAGCATATTTTGATATGTTATCTATAAATCCGAAGTATACTTGTACTATACTATCTAAATCTATTCTTTTGAACAACGAAGGTATATTTAATGTACTATCTATCTATCGATTTGGTTTAGTTTGATTAAGTGATTAAGTAACGATGCGTGTGAAATATGATACAAGCATGGTGGATACGCCGCTGGTACTTCCTATATATAAGTGCTTGTATGGTATTACATACTGTAACGTTATTTGAATCATTTCAGTTTGAAATATATAACATTTATACAAATAACATACTTTTCACAAGACATTGTTTTACAAACAACATATCTTATACAAACTCATGTTACATGGTTATGCATTTAATCATGCATTATTCTCTTATTTATACATATCATCAGAACTTATCATGGTTTTTCAAATAATTTACTAAAACAAATGTTTATGGGATAAGAGTCATGGCTACGAGGTTTTACAAATTATAAACAGCTTGATTTGAGTTGGTTAATTAAGTTGCAATATTATACTCTTTTCAAAACAAGGTTTTTAAATAAAGTATTGCAACGTCTAAACTAGCCATGATTTCGACACTCCTACAAAACCAATGTATTCGCCAGCATTTCTTTGCTGACCTCGTTTTTACACATGTTTCAGGTACTGCTTTGCAATGATTGTTGATACATGCTACATTTAGGATGGACTCGTGCCTTAGCGACTTAAAACGAGACGATAACTAGTTAACTTATGTTATGTACCCTTTATTCTTGTTTAAACAATGTAAACTCTCATAATTGATTATTAAAACGAAACTTTAATTGCTATGGATTTGAAACGATTAATTCTGTTACAACACTCCCCGACATTTCCGCCACGTTTTGTATGTTCTACGTGGTCGGGGTGTGACAGAAAAGATGGTATCAGAGCCAATGGTTATAGGGAATTAGGTTATTTGTAATTAGTAATGCTTTGACCTAGTCTATAACCTTCTTAGGACCCTAACGCGAGTTTACTTGCGTTTAGTCATAAAACAATACTGTCGCCTATCCTTAGGCGACAACCGCAACAAAAAACATAAATTTCAAAACCGCTTTGAAAACTAATCATCTGTTCTAGGATGATTAATTACTAGGTTTTGAACCCTCTATTGTAAGGTTTTGAACCCTCTGTTATATGGTTTTGAACCCCTTTGAATTTTCAAAAATCTCGTCAAGGTTTTGGGTTTTAAATAATGTGAACATGTGCAAACTGGAAGGGTGAATGCCTGTATTCTGGGTTTTCTGTCTAGGCAAGCACTTCGTATATATCTCATCAGACGCGAGACCAGTTGTGCTTACCTGGGAATTCTTGGGATGAGTGTTCACTTATAGGCGAGCATGTCTTCGCGATACATTATTTTTGACCCATTTACTTTGATTAGTCACTGTGTGTAGTTTGTTTGCTTTGTAAAGCGAACAAATGACCACTATCCTTGCTTTCATTAGATTTGTTTCATCTCATTCTTTTCGTCTAAATTCTCTCACTCGTTTCCTTTCATGTTTCCTCTTTTAGAATGCCTCCTCGACGCGACAATCAGATGGATAATGCCGAACTGGCGGAAATCATCGCACAGCAAATGGCTGTTGCCTTCCCAAATCTTTATGCTCAAATGATGCAAACCATCAACAACAACAATGCTCCATGCAATTTCAAGAGTTTCAACTCGGCAAAACCGCTCAAGTTTAGTGGTTCTGAGGGAGCAACTGGGCTTCTTCAGTGGTTCGAGAGCATTGAGAATACCTTCCGTCATGTTATGTGTCCTGAAAATCGTAAGGTCGAGTTTTCTTCGAGTGTGTTTCAGAAGAGGGCTCTTACATGGTGGAACGGGGTGATGAGAGATCGCGGTGCTGAGGTTGCATTAGCACAGACTTGGGCTGAGCTTAGGGCTCTTATGATGAAGGAGTTTTGCCCTCGTCATGAACTGCGAGCTTTGGAGAGGGAGTTTGATGATTTGAAGCAAGACAGTGGCGAGCATCGAGCCTATACTGACCGTTTTGAAGAATTGAGTCTGTTGTGTCCTACTATGGTTACTCCTGTGGATAAGGCGATCGAGAAATATACAGATGGTCTTCCTGATCTAGTTCAGGATATCGTTACTGGCAGTAACCCTACTACTGTCAGACAAGCCATTGAACTGTCTGCCACTCTGACTGAATCCCACATCAGAAAGAAAAAGCTGTTTCGGAAGGGCGACCCAAGACCATCTGACAAGACTGCTCATGTGGAACCAAAGGAAGAAAATGCTGAGGTGTCCAAGAAGAAGAAGCGCAAAGCCTCTCAGAACTGCGCTGTAACTGCTCAAGACAAACAGGTTGCACCAAACCAACCAGCACAACCTCGCAAAAGGCAAAACTATGTTGGTACTGCACCTTTGTGCAACAAGTGCAACCGTCATCATCTAGCGCAAGAGCAGTGTCACAAATGTACCCACTGTGGGCGGTTGGGACATTTGATCAATGTTTGTCGTTATGCAAATCAAGCTGCTGCAAACCCTGCTGCTGTTCAAGCACGGTTCCCTCCGGGGTCATGTTATAATTGTGGTGACCTTACCCACTACAGGAACAATTGCCCAAGACTTGTTAACGCACCTCCAGCGCAGGGACGAGTGTTCAACATCAATGGGGCAAACATGAACAATGATGCGGCAGTGAACAACTAGTGTTTTGTTATTTTTCCTTGGCTGTTATCTTATGATGTTTAAAGACAAGTCAGTTGTTATATAAATAAAAATTCGTCGTTTTTATTTTTGCAAAACTGATACGATTGTGTGATCGTTGGATACAATCTTATGATGTCAACTCAAAGACAAACTATTCGTATGGTTCAGTTATTTTATGATCACTTGTGATCTCCCCAAGAACCTTAAACACTTGTTTCTTCTAAGAAACAAAGCCAAACTCTTATTGAGAATCCTTCTATCTTTTTAGATGAATCCTTGGAAATGATTAAAGTACCAAATGAAATTCATGGATTGGATTTCTAGTGTGCTTTAAATATCCATGCCCCAAAGACAACAAATTAAAGAATCAAGTTAACTAATTATGTGCTTATGTGTTTTCTTACATGTTTTGTGGTTGTATGTGATCCATCCAAATCCTCGTAGAGTCTTTTATATTTCATATGAGAGATTCATAATGGGATATCCAAAGTTACTATCTTAAATCCTTAATGGACTTCTACGTTGTAGTTAAGTCCCTTGGGTTTTAAAGTACTATTCTAAAACTGGACCTCTTGAATGGTCTGGTTAAACAGACTGATTTTGAAAATCTGATCAAAAATATCATGTGATGATATAAATACAAAGATCCCTTAAGTGGTCTATTTAAGGAGATCGTACGACGGTCTAGTTAAGAAGATCATGAGTTGATCTAGTTAAAAAGATCGTTCGTTGATTTAGTTAAAAAGATCCTTTGGTGATCTAGTCAAGTCGCTTCATGTTTATTCAATTGATTTTTCCTCTAAGCATTATGAAATGGACTGTGCGGACTGTGCAAGAGATTACGTAATTATGGAGGCCTACATAATTATGGAATTCAGTGCACAGAAACCACAAGAAGTTTTGTCATGTGTTAAGACCTAAAGTGACAAGAATAATGATACGGGAGAAGTCTCGGACTTTGACCGATGTCATTTATTCTCACACTTCTCAATTCTGGTCTCAATCACACACACAGTTTCAAATGATAAGTCTTCATAAGAAACGTTCTTCTGTCCGTGGTTCAAAAATTCCATGTTTTACTGCTACAAGGAATTCACTTTGAGGGTTAACAAATTCTCTAAGAATCCTAACATGGCCCAGAGTTTTACTTAAGGGTTCAATGGAACTATTAGAAGGCGAAACGGTCACAGCTGTCTTCACAAGTTTCCTCTAGAATTAAATTTCGGGACGAAATTTCCTAAAGTAGGGGAGACTGTAACACCTGTGTCACTTCACGGCCATCAAACAAATACCAAACCAATGAAATATTATATTTCATACTTGGGATTTGTAAAAATATGTGTATCGTTTACACATATCAACTCTTGTTCAATTTCAAACCCTAAATCGCTTTCTGGAAGGTTATACGCGCACCGATGCGTAAATATAACCAGTTTAATGCAACGAACACTCCGGAATAGTGAAATAGGCTTAACATACCTTAAATAACCTATACATAACTTAGATATAAGTTTTGGAAGGTTTGGTGTGGTGAAATCAAAGTTAATTCGCTTACAGGGACTAAACTTGACAAACTGCGAAAGTATGCCAATTTGAACTGTAACAGACATTCTGGAACATGACCATAAGTTAAACATACCATAAATATCCTTTACATAGCTTAGAAATAGGCTTTGAGGGGTTCGGTGTGCTAAAATAAACTTTTGTGTCATTCAGGGACTAAAAGTGTCAAAAAGTGCACAAGTTTGCATTTTCGCGCATAACTTACGTTCTGAATACATCTGGACATCCAAAAATTTATGTAAGCATGACTACATTATATTTTAGTGTTCGCCTTAAGAAAAATCCATTCGTCGCGTCATTTGGATCGTTTTTCACGCTTATGCGCATTCCGTCGTAATTAAGCGAACATCGCGTTCGTACGGCCAAACGAACCAACCTCCGGCATATTTTTGAGCATGTTTTGAGTTCCCTATACTTTAACTTCATTTTAGAGCCTTGAAATGAGGTTAACGGGGTTCAAACGCATCGAAAAAGGCCTTAAACACGTGCAGGGACCATTCCTGCCACTTTTGAAACTTTTCTGAATCAGATGGGTCAGTGGCGTAGCGCGACGCCTAAAGCCTTACCAGTCGCGCTACGCGACTGCCTATTCTGGACCAGATTCAATGTTTAAACACAAGTTGCAACTAATTGATTCTTAACCACATGTTTTAAGTTGATGTGTCACAAAGTTAAGGAGCATATGTGGCTCCATAACCTTTCCGACAAGTGTACGCACGAGATTCGATCACGTTATTCAAGAAACGATCCTAACGGTTACCCGAAAACTATATATACCCCATGCCTTTCATTGTTTTAAGGCACAAGAATCTTATTAGTTGTGTTCTAAGTTGAAACCTTGTTTCATACCTGAACTATACTGATCTAGATTAGCATTCGGGGACCCTTCGTAAGTATTCTTTCGTTCTTTTCATTATTTTTACTGCTTTTCGAGTCAGAAAGTCAAACTTTGTTTGACTTTCAGCGTTGACCAGTAATGGTCAATGCGAAGTTCGTTAGAACTTCGCAACGTGATTGTAATCACGATGGTCATAGTCCCTTGGGACTATGCCTACTGATTACCACGTTGTCTAGGGTCGTAGGGTAGGCGATCTAATAAATCGCCTATACCTTCGAACCCGACCCAGTTTGGTCGATCATTAGAATCCGACCAAACACATTAGGTGACCATAGTGTAGGGAATAACCTTCCGAGGTTATACCTTATGGTCACGACGTTTAAGTAGTTGTATGATAGGTAGTTTATATGCCTTAGGTAAATTACCAGAATACCCTTTTCATACAAAATTGGTAATTAAGCATATGTAACCTAAACTTTTGTCACGTAACTGATTATGTAGCATGTTTAGGCATATAATACTTGTCATCGGACTAGTTAGGCGGTCCGAACGCGTTTCACGCGAACGACGCGTTAAAGTAGCATAAGCTACCTAAACGGGTCGTAATGGGTCGTAGACACTTAGGTTAAGTTTCATTTAGTATGTAGGCTTTGATTAACCATATCACATGAGTTCCTACACTCATTTGGTTTACAAACCCTCATGCTACCCAGTCTTCCGATTTAGGTCCGGTTTATTAATATAGTCACCTATATTAGGTGCCGTTTGATATTCCGCGATCTCTAGCATTGCTTGGTGGTTATCCTAGGACTTCTGAGCAATCTCAGGCGAGTACATTATTCCCCTATTTTACTGTTTTCCAAACTGTTTTGGGGTGAAGCATGTGTACCTATCTGTTACTTTCATGTTTTCCAAAAGTATAATTGATTATACATGTTATTACTTATCTATTGACCAATTGAATGACTATCTATGATTTAAACATTGTTTTCTCAAAGAACATAAAATAAATTGTTGAATTGTACTTATTTTATGTTCACCAGACCGATTGTTAGTATGATATAGCGCTATAGGATTTGACACCCCATTCCTGTTGGCATGGAATGTCTGAAACCAATTTGTTGCTCCATCCAAATAGGAATTGCCTTTGTGGTATTTCTATAGTCTCAAAGGTGTATCTTGATGCACTAGGTCTGAATGAATTCTTAAATCACACTATTAAAGTATAGTTGAATATACTCTCATGTGTGGTATTGTACAAAACCAACATATATTTTGTTAACCATCCAAAGCATATTTTAATATGTTATTTACTAAACAAAAACATAGTTTAATATGTTATTTATCACACCCAAAGCATATTTTGATATGTTATCTATAAATCCGAAGTATACTTGTACTATACTATCTAAATCTATTCTTTTGAACAACGAAGGTATATTTAATGTACTATCTATCTATCGATTTGGTTTAGTTTGATTAAGTGATTAAGTAACGATGCGTGTGAAATATGATACAAGCATGGTGGATACGCCGCTGGTACTTCCTATATATAAGTGCTTGTATGGTATTACATACTGTAACGTTATTTGAATCATTTCAGTTTGAAATATATAACATTTATACAAATAACATACTTTTCACAAGACATTGTTTTACAAACAACATATCTTATACAAACTCATGTTACATGGTTATGCATTTAATCATGCATTATTCTCTTATTTATACATATCATCAGAACTTATCATTGTTTTTCAAATAATTTACTAAAACAAATGTTTATGGGATAAGAGTCATGGCTACGAGGTTTTACAAATTATAAACAGCTTGATTTGAGTTGGTTAATTAAGTTGCAATATTATACTCTTTTCAAAACAAGGTTTTTAAATAAAGTATTGCAACGTCTAAACTAGCCATGATTTCGACACTCCTACAAAACCAATGTATTCGCCAGCATTTCTTTGCTGACCTCGTTTTTACACATGTTTCAGGTACTGCTTTGCAATGATTGTTGATACATGCTACATTTAGGATGGACTCGTGCCTTAGCGACTTAAAACGAGACAATAACTAGTTAACTTATGTTATGTACCCTTTATTCTTGTTTAAACAATGTAAACTCTCATAATTGATTATTAAAACGAAACTTTAATTGCTATGGATTTGAAACGATTAATTCTGTTACAACACTCCCCGACATTTCCGCCACGTTTTGTATGTTCTACGTGGTCGGGGTGTGACAGCGATCCTATAATGGAGCAAGGAATGGTGAAGCTTACGGAATCAATCTTCTTTTGGGGGAGTTTGTTGAGGAGTGTCGTCGAGCAATCTTCACTTAGGATGACTTGTTAAATTAACTCAATCTTCCTTTTGTGTGTGAGGAAGTCTCTCATGAATTTGGAGTACTTTGGCATTTGTGTGAGGACTTCAACAAAATGAAGGTTGATGTGAAGTTATTTTAGCAGGTTTACAAACTTGGTTAATTGTTCATCGGCCTTTTAGCGAAGTAAACGACTTGGTAGGGTACCGGTGGTGGTTTGGTTGGTTCGGTGTTTTAGGGTTGAGTATTTTCTAGGTTATTGGTTAAGGATATGTTTGTGGGTTGGTTAGTTTGTGGAGTGTTTTGAGGTAAAGTTGTTTCATTATCAGGCCCTACTCTCTGGTTTCTTAAATTGATGACGTTTACTTGGGGTTTTGTGTTTAGTTCAGTGTTACTAGGCAAGGCACCTTGTGGTCTTTTAGAGAAATTTTGGGCAAGTTGGCTTACTTGTTTTTCAATGTTTTGCATACTAGCCCGTTGGTTACTAATTTTGGCTTCAGTTTGTAGGAATATCTCCGAATACCGTTTGTCGAATTTGGAGAAAAGACGAGTGATGCGGTCCTCAAGTCTTTCTCTTCCTCTTTGTTGCTCATTTTGAGGTTCTTGTCGAAAGTTGGGCCGTTGATTTTTATTTTGTTGGTTGCTACCTCCCGATTCTCTCCAACTAAAGTTGGGATAATTTTGCCATTCGGGGTTGTAGGAGTTGCTTGGAGCTTCCGGTGGTCGCGAACGGTTATTGAGGTAGTTCACCACTTCCGTTTGGTTTTCCACATCATTCATACAACTCCAGTTTTCATGTGGTCCGCCACACCCTTCACAAGCCATAACCGAAGCCATTTTAGTTTATTCAAGTTTCTTTATTTTTATGGTTAAAGCTTCGATTTGGGCTTGTAAAGAGGTGGCTTCGTCCACTTTATGGGCACCTGAGGCTATTGATTTTGAAACCCAAGGAGTGTGCTATTGAAAACTATTTTGAGCAATTTCCTTAATTTGGTTGTAAATTTCGTCGCGTCGCCGATTTCCAAGGAGTCCCTCAGAGTTAGAATCAAGGATTTGCCTTGTGTGTGGTAAGAGTCCATTGTAGAAAATGGACACTTGTTGCCAACGCTCTAGACCATGAAGTGGGCCTTTCCTTAATAACTCCTTGAACTTTTCCCTTGTCACTAAAGATTCCCCGTTGTCTTGAGAGTATGAATTAATTTCGGTCATAAGTTTAGTGGTTTTAGTGGGAGGGAAATATTTGTAGAGAAATTTTTGGGAAACTTCATCCCAAGTGTGCACAGATCCACTTGGGAGGGTGTTTAGCCAAGCCTTAGCTCGGTCCTTGAGTGAAAACGGGACCATGCGGAGCTGGATAGTGTCGTTAGAGGCTCCGTTGATTCGAAAGGTGTCACATATTTCCAGAAAGTTGGTAATATGTAAATGGGGATCTTCATCAAGTAGGCCATGAAAGGTGGCAGAATTTTGAAGCATTTGGATTAGGTATGGTCAAAGCTCAAAGTCGTTAGCATCGACATTGGGTGGGTTAATAGCGGCTCCACGATTACCGACGATGAGCCATAGGTAATCCATGAGAGTACGTTTATCCGCCATGGGGAGGTTTTGGGTCAAGGCTTTTAAACAGTTTTTCGCTTAAAGTCTTTTTCTTAAAAAGCGCTCGGGTTCTTCTAGTGGCACTTTTATGTCTTTGTCGGAGGTGGAAGTCATGCACCAGGTCGTATTTTCTGCGATTTATACAAAATGGTGTAAATTTCTGAGAACAAAAACAGAAAAAATGCTGATTAGTTAACAAACACGGCCCCGTGTCTATATAGACATGGCCCCGTGCTATCGAGAAAAAGTTTCTGTTTTCTGGTTCCCAGATACTGGAAGTGTGACACGGCCCCATGCTCCTGTAACACGGCCTGGTATTTTTGTTCCAGTACCCCAGAGAACAGATTGTTTTAGTACTGTAAGTTAGACACTGCCCCGTGTATGATCAGGCACGACCTCGTGCTGAATCTGCAGAAAGTAGAGAAAATGCAAAAAAAAAAAGAAGAAAAACCTAAAAAGAAAAAAATAAAGAAGATTAAAAATGATTAGGATGTCGATTTTAAACTTTATTAAAATCTTTGTGTCCTCGGCAACGGCGCCAAAAACTTGACGTGTGCAAGAGTGGGTATAATTTTTAGTATATTTTAAGCACTTTTACCCAATTATCAAGTTTTAAATTTATAAAACACGATATAACACAATCACTCTCTACAACAAGCTAGGGCAAGTGCACCCATCGTTGGCATTGTATAGTGATGGTAAGATACCGAGGTCGTCCAATGATACAAGAGCTTTTAATACGGAATATCGCCAGCGTTTAATCTAACCAAATTTTTAGGAAGAAGATGTTTAGTAATTAAAAATAAAGAAAGAAACTAAAATATTAAAAAGAAACAATAGACAAGATAGAATCACTTGGTTCTGACTCATCTTTTACGTATCGTTTGATGATTTCCGCACTTTGGGTTTTTTAAGAGGTTTTCATAGTTATAGTGGCATGTCCCTCTTTTGGAGGCAACGCTACCCTCGGCCATATTGGTCTGAGTCAGCAGGGATACAGTCCCGCAAGGCCGCAATATTGAAAGATAATTAAGTAATCTATTAATGCAAAATGTGGCATATCCCTTTTTTGGAGGCAACACTACCCTCAACAATATTGGTTTGAGTCACCAGGGATACAATCCTGCAATGCCAGTTTAAAGTTTTAATAGTAATTTATTTATAAGGGATTCAAGTCGTTCTTACTTCCCTGATTTGATGACATCTGCCTCAAGGGAAGTCTTAATAAGCTTAAGTCAAGTCCTCGCAGGATCTATACACTGAACGAGGCAATAGCTTTACCAAACCACCATTCTAACCCCCTCCCAAGCAGTTAACGTGCTTTATATAGACCGTAAAGACACGAATGAGTGAATCAACAAAACATGAAGAGATGATAGAATAAAGTTCACTTTCAATATAAACAATTAGTTATTAAAGTCATTAATACATATCCAATTAAAAAGTTAACCAAAGCTTGGAAATCAAACGTAATACATAAAATATTTGCCTTCACCAAGTGATGTAAGAGATTAGCCAAACATGGCCTTTGTTTGACAAAAACTCTTACAATCAATCTTGGATTCCGAGACTACTACACACTCTAAAGATGGATGATGGAGGAATGTGGCGGACGAAGGTTGTATTATGGTGGTGGAGTGGTGGCAGGTGTGAGAGAAGTGCTTTGCCAAGGGATGGATTGCAATTGAACCAAGTACCCCTTTTATAGCTTGAAACTGGCCTTTCACACGGCCCCGTGCCTGAAGGGCACGATACCGTGTCTTCTTCTTCTTCTCTGTCTTCATTTAATGAGTTGTGTCAGTCCGTATGCACACACGACCCCATGTGTCAAAGGCACGACCCCATGGTCTTGTACTTGTACTATAGGAGATTTTTTTTTCATATCTGGGAGTTGACCATGGCTTGTTTCCATGGAACACGACCCCGTGTCTCTTGTCTGCTTCTGTTTGTCTTTTCTTCATGGAATTTGGAGTGGGGCACGACCCCATGCCTTGTTGGCACGACCCCGTTCTTATCTTTTGATTTGTTGTTTTTGGTCTTGGGATGAAGCTCGGAGGGTCAGTATGATGTGTCAACTTCTCTTCTTTTGTATTTATGATGGTTTTTACTGTTAGTTTTTTTCTTTTGTACATTTTAGCTCTTTTAATCCTGAAAATCAAAAGTTTACAAAGAAACACACTTTTTCCAACATTAGTACATAAAAGGGTTGATTTTATACCTTATTTAATATAATTTATATGTTGTGTTTTGCGCATATCATCATTCGAGAGAGTATGAGCCCTTGTGATGTTCCAGCTTTACAAATTCTCCAAGTATGTTCATGTGTTTAATGAATCATGTGTTCAAAGCTCTTATCGACAATGTGTTGTCATTTATTTTGATGAGATCTTAGTATTTAGTCAGGATGTTCAGCAGCACCTCCGATAGGTATTTACAGTCTGTTGGGAACAAAAACTTTATGCTAATGGTAAGAAGTGCCACTTCCTCTTGCGGGAAGTCCTATTCTTGGGCTAACTTATTTCAAAACAGGGAACTCATATGGACGAGCCCAAGATTGAATTTTGTGAGTAAATATGTTTATCGCTTCTGCCAATCACGTATCGTAGCTGAGCAGATGATGCAAGACAAGGTTCTATAGTGAGTAATCATGAAATATCAAGTTAGTATGTGTGAGAGTTGGTTCGCACGGACCGGCGCAGCCAGGTCCGCACGAATGCATCTTCTAGATCCGCATGAACAGTTGCGCATAATTAGGGTTTGCTTGTGAGTGTTGATCCTTGCGCATGCCGGGTCTGCACCAAATACCTCCGCCCGCACAAGGCTTCTAGATCTGCAGTTGATATGTCCATCCGCACTTATGTGTGTGTTAGTAGTTGAGGATGGACTTGCCCTATAAATAGAAGTCTAGGTCTTGTTTATTTATATCTTTGAGCATTAGAGAGGCGAAGCTCTGCTCATTTGTTCTCTTGGTATTGTATTGACAATCAATAATAGAAAACTACTTAAAATTAGCTTGTTCTTGTCAGATCCACTCTCGTACTTGGTTCCGCACAAGATACGAGATTTACGTAGTCAACGGTGTAATGGAATCGATCCTAACACGAACTCACAAGTGGTATCAGAGCGGGTGATTGATTGCAAAGATTGAAGACACAAGAATTTTAGCGAATTTAAGCAATTCAGAGCTGATTTCATTTGAATTTCATCATTTCTTTTTCTACTCATTCTTTTCATCTTTAAAACTCAGATTCACAACGTTTCCACGGTTAAAAACGGCTGAATTTTGAGTATATTATGCGAAAATCATTTTTAAACAATCCTTCAAAGTTTGAGATCAAAATTCGAACGAAATCATTGAAAATTTTTGGAAAAATCATGAAATTGTTGCTGAAAGATTGCGCAGATGTGCTCATGGGTTCGCACGGATCAAGTGTTGGTCCATCCGCGCGAACCTAAAGTGAATATTGATCAGTTTTTTGTTGAAATCAGTATTTACGGATCTGGAATACTGGGCTTGCACGAACCTAGATTAGTAATTTGAACAATTCAAGCTTTAGTCCATTTGCATGGACCAAGGATCCTTGATCCGCACGAATCAACATAAAGATCCATTCGCGCAAATCAGCTTTTACAATGTGTTGGTTTTCTAAGTTGGTTGATCTTTTGTTTGATTGTTGCAGGTAATTCCCAAGCATTTCAAGATCATGGAAGAGGAGTTTTATAATGAGTTTTACAACGCCTTCACATCCGAAACAACACCCACAACGAAGAGCATATCGGATGCTATTTCGGAAAGTTTGAACCATGATAACGTGTACGGAAATCATTAGAAACCACCTAGACTAATGAATATTGAAGATTATAACTGATGGAAAGACAGATTTGAGGGTTGGGTGAAAGCGTATGCTTATGATAGTTGGGTTTTGTTAAAATTGGGATATGTAAAACCAGCAAAAGAAAATGGACAATTAGTACCACTCAATGAATATGTTGAAAGAGATAGAGAACAAGCCTCTGATGAACAGAAAATGATTGCATTATTACAATAATATGTTCGAGATGATATTCTGTTTCTGTTACAATATGATAAAACTTCAAAGTCAATGTGGGAAGCATTAAAGTTAAAGCAACTGGTGGGAAGAAAATTAAGAAGAACAAGATATCTTTGCTTAAAAAGGAGTTTGATCTGTTTAGCTGTCTAAAGGGAGAAAATGTCCGACAAATGATCGAAAGATTCTGTCATCTGAAAATCGAATTAGAAAGGTTTGGAATCAAAAAGGACAGAGAAGAGAGAATTGACAAACTGATTAAGGCGTTACCGCATGTAGATGATTGGAAAATGTTTGTCATGATACTGAAAAATGATGCAAAATTTGACGAGATATCTTTGGATACATTGATTGAAAAGCTTGAAGGCCATGAGCTGGAATTGCAAAAACACAACAAAATGGCCAGTTCAAATTATCAGCAAAATGTAGATCTGTACTATCGTAGAAGTATGCTGATGAACAATCAAGCACCAAAGATTGGTACTGCTTTTAGTGCTGACAGTTCAAATGATTCACCACAAAGCAATTCGTCAAAGTATGGTTTTGGGGGTTCAAATTCAAATGTCAAGAATCAATCATCGTCGAATCAGTCTAATCCAAACATGGTTCAATGTAACATTGACATAGATCTGAAAAACTCTCAAAGCTTAAATGCAGATGCTGCCAATCAACAAATGATCTTCTTAGTGTCTATTCTGCAATCGTACGAAAGTCTGGTGGCGGGTAAAATTGGAAACCCGAATATGACAAAGGAAGACTATGACCAGCTTGATCCAGAAGATATGGAGCTTATTGATATAAGATGATGCATGACGAGCATTATCAGGAGAGCTCAAAGGTTTATGGAGATTACCGGGAGATCTTGTCTTGGAGGTGCTGAAACAAAGTTGGGATTTAACAAGTCAAAGATCACGTGTTTCAAGTGCAAACAGAAAGGGAACTTCAAGAGAGAGTGCTCAAACCGTCAAGCAGATGAAAGTGTGAATCCGATTCATGAGGATTACTATCAGAAAGCAAGCTACCATCGCATCAATGATCAGCCACCAAAGATGAATCAAAAACAAATCAGTGAAGGTTTGTACAAAGAGAGAAAACAAACTTTGGTGGTGACTTAAGATGATGAGGGATTCAATTGAAATAAATACATTCCAAAGGAGAAAAGTGCGTTGGTTGCTAATATAAGATGGTCCAGACAGGAACAGATTGCATGTGAGAGAATAAATGAGTTATATGATCCTTTTGATGAAGCTAAAGAGACTTGAAGGTGGGATGCTGAAAGAGAATGCTTCTTAGATCCTCAAGGAAATCCTGTGGTAGATCCCAAGAAAGTAGATTTTGATGCTTTGGTAGTTATTATTCCAACCGCAGGAGAATTCTATACGAGGAGAAAAGCAGAGAAAGATTATAAAGAAAACTTGGAGAAGCGTATAAAAGAGGTGATGTACGCAAGTTTAGAGAAGGTCATAGAGATGAAGAAGAAGAAAGAAGAAGAAACAACTGATGAGAAAGTTGAAAAGATGACAGAGATGATGATGAAGCTGAAGGTGATGACAGAAGAAGCTGGGAAGTCAAAGAAAACTGAGGTAAACACTCAAATTGAGTCTTTTGAGTCATCAAACAGAGAAAAATCAACGGGTAATAATAATGAAACTGGTAAACAATCTGAAGATAAAAATGATGTGCAGTGCAGGAAATGCATGGAAACATACAGAGTCTGTACTGAGAAGGATGAAAACTTAAAATTAAGAGATATTGAGTTTACTAAAATTGAAATTGTTTTCAAAGCAAAATGTAAAGAAATGGTTGAAAATGAAGAAGTTTTGAAACAAAAAGAAAGTTGACACTAAAATGTCAAAATTTTGAAAAAAAATTGAGATTTTAAAACATAAGTGTTTAGCAAACTGCAACGAATGTTCACAAAAAGATAATATAATTCAAGAGTTGCAAAAAGAATATGATGGAATGAAATTTTCACATCATAATGTAAAAGAAGCTTATGAAAATTTGAAGAGTCAAGTTAAAAATATGGATGGAAGACTGTCAAAATGTTTAGAAATAGGAAAACTTGTTGAAGCCAAGTATGAAGGAAAACAACTGGTTTTAAATCAATATATTGATAAAGTTGCTGAACTTAAACAAGAATTGGCTGAAAAAGAAAAGACTATTAATAAACTTCAAAGTTATCATGCTTCTTCGTACATTCTTGAACATATTTTCAACATCACACCAGATGAAAAAGATTCTCAAAAGAACAAAAAAGGAATTGGGTCAGAATATCATCAGGTGCCACCACCGTTGGAGGATAATTATACATTCTATGATGATGAAAAGGTGGCAAAAGCAATGAACATGGTTAACCAATTACCTGACAACATTGATGTGACTTACTCCAAATCTGATGATATTGGTGATTCAGTGGTGGTAGGTAAGGTTGTTGAAAGCGTTTTGAATGAAAATGATTATACCAACAATGGTAAGTCCGAATCACATGATGAAGATGAGGAAAGTTTTCATAAAAATTATCTTAAGAATTCAAAATCTGAGACAAAGGCGAATAATGATCCGATAATCTTAGCATATTATATGGTTGGATCGGACAAATTATACTCAGATGTTGAATTTCCAATTCAAAATGTGATTGCGGACAAGATCGACAAAGTTTTTAAATTGGTAGAAATCGAGAAATCTGAAATTGACAAATTTGCCGGAAAAGCGAGCAGAAAAACTTTTTATAACAAATCCAGTTACAAGAAGAAAAACACAAAGGCTGGGTTGGGTTATAAAAAGAAACAAACCAAAAGAAACGGGCTGAAAAGTCAAATCTTCAAAAAAAGATGAACTTTGTTCACGGAACAAGTTCTGAAGAAGAGAAAGAAATCCGATTTAGTCGACAGACTAATGAGAAATTCTATACTCAAAAGAAGCAACAACAATAGGCTAAAGATGTTTCAAAGAAACATGCTTTAAATGTGAACAAGTTGGACATGTTGGTCGTAAATGTCCACAAAATATGAAGCTTGTTGATGTTGAACAGAAGAAACAGCAATCTGCGGCTGTGAAACAGAAGTCAACCAAGTTTGAATCAAAACAAACTTGGAATCCAAAGCCAAAGACACCCAAATTAGATCCGAAACAGATTTGGAAACAAAAGGTTGATATTTCAAAGCCAAAACAAACTTGGAAGCCAAAAACATTCAAGTTTGAATCAAAACAAATCTGGAAACCAAAAGTCAATTTGTCAAAACGAAACATTCAAAATGATTCAAGATTTTATCAAAGGAATGTTTCAAACGGACAAATTTGGGTTGTAAATAAACAGACTTCTGTGAGTGATAAAAGGAAAATCGATTCAACCAAGAAGGTTGAAAATAAGAACGAAAAAGTTTTTTGTGAAAAATGACAAAGATTTTCCAAAACTGAATGATTCGTATTGTGTCACAATGCCCAAGGTCAAACAAGCCTTGGTTGCATTATTCAGGTGATTGAGTTGTTGAATGGGCAAGTGCTCAAGAAGACAACTGAGTGTCAACATGAAGAGCGGAGCAGCCGGGCACAGGAGGAGGATCCCTGTGGTTGAGTTCAGGGAGTTTTGTTTTGTTAATAATAATAAATAAAACAAAAATTAAAAACCATAAAAAATAGAAAACATAAAAATTAAAAAAATATTGTTTTTTAAATTGTTAAAAATTTAAAATTTTGAAAAAATATATGTTGAGTGAATACGCCGAAACCCTCATGGCTGAACAAACAAGATAAAACAAAATTGGAAAAACGGTTTTCAAACTGTTAAATATCAATGTGCTGTAAATCATGGGGGGTACTTTATGTGATAGAGAGCACGTGACGCCGAAAATGGATAGCGAGATGAAGCTATCTGCATTGGTTTGTCAAATTTTCTTTAAATATTTTGGATTTTAGGGGGAGTAAAAATATTTTGAAAATACAAAAACATTTGAAAATTTGAAAAAGCCAAAAACATGGGAAAATTAAAAAGAGTTTTGTAATAGTACATCAGTAGACAATCATGGCATGCTAAAGAAATAGAATGTTTAAATGTGATAAACGGTCTCACTGATGATATGCCAGTAGCTTTTTACACATTTAGTAGATTGATTTCGAGATATAAACATAAATCAATAAACTTACTTATCTTGTGGGGAACATCTCTCGGATATATGGACTTAGTACTCCAAAATTTCGTTTGAGAGATTGCCTGATTCTGAGATATCAGGTCTTTATACTTATTGATATATGGGGTATTATACTTGGTCTTCTGATTTTGCGTCAGCAATGGCCTAGACCTCGTATAATGCTTTTGCGCTTAAAGCTTTCCCTCTGCATAAAAATTGAGAAAATATCAAAAGATATATATTAAGTGCAGTTGTAAAGAAGATTCCTAAGTTGAACACACCTTTAAGTCGAGCCTTCATCTCTTTGACTGAACGGAAGTTCTAACCTAAGCTCTCAAGGCCACGCACTAACCCAGAGACATATATCAATTAGGTATATTCATCTGTAAGACTGAATCTAGGGATCTTGATACGGGAGTGTATTCTGAGGTGGGACATACGAATAAGTTAAGTTTTTAAACACTAAATCTCGTATCTTATCTTGAATCAATTGAAGTTTTTGTGAAAATTTAAGTAGACCAGTATACTGACAATCTAAGTGAATTGTTTAGAAATTAAAGTTTATATAGATCAATGGTGTTAGTGATTTGTATTAATCTGATATGATCCTATGATGCGAACTCAAACAAAAATATATTTGTGAATTTTTCTTTATTGCATTACATTACAGAAAAATCACAAAAAGATTTTTGGAGTGTTTTAGCATAAACTTTGTAAAATACAAAAAGATTTTGCTTATGCTTTATGTTTCGACAACCGATGTTGGAAAGCCGAGTTTCAAAATCTAAGTATGCTGAACATGTCTTAGAAAATGAACAAGTTCATTAAATTGAATCTTGAGGTTTTTAAATGTAAAATTCAAAAACAGTTTGTGAAGTATCCAAGGTCATTAATTTGGACTTGGTAGATAATCAGATGAATCAAGGTCATTAAATTGAACTTGATTATCTTAGAGGGTTTTGGAAGATTGGATTCTTTGAATGTCAAATATATAGTTACTCGGTTATCACCCGTGGTACCCCACGGGTTGTTTTATTTTGTTAGTTATTAATCATGAATATTTTTTAAGTATAACGGCTTTTTTTTTTAAATTTGTGAGGACATTCACTGATAATCCTATACAAATTATGAGATAAGATTATTAGTTTACTGTTTGAGGATATAATCTTTGATTTTAAAATAAATAACATGTGCCTATTGAAACATGTGGTATAATTACTTAGCATACCAACTTCAACATAATAAAGTAGTCAATATAAGACACAATAAAGTTGTCAATACAATTTATAAAAATTTATTCCAAACCAAAATAACTTAAAGGAAAACTTCAAATACATCAAAGTGAGTGAAAATTATATCATAAGTTACCAAATATATTCTTGTAAACCACGTTAGATGTTTGCGTTGTCAGTTTACCAAACATGGTTTTTGTCATGTAATTTTTGGTTACAAAATGGTAGCAATTGCCTTGTTCTCACCAGTTTGCCACCGAAAATACGGTGACAAAAACACCCGTGTCAATTGCCCTAATGCCACCAAATAGCCACCATTTTTATATTTTGCTACCTTATTTTACCACCACAAAATTGGTCAAAATTATTTGCCACCGTTTCATCTTTGCTACGCTCCGCCTTGTTTGCCACCAAGTTGTGACGTGTTTTGATACCATTTAGCCACCGATATTGCCACCATTTAGCCACCGATATTGCCACCATTTAGCCACCATGATACCATTTAGCCACCAATATTGCCACCATTTAGCCACCGATATTGCCACCATTTAGCCACCATTTTTTACACAATTTGCAACCATTTGCTACCGTTTATTACCGGAATATTAGTTTTTGATTCAGATTTTTTTCTTCCTGCTATTTTCATCAAAATTACATATCAATAAAACTACAAAATAATATAAAAAAAGTCTAATAAAATCCTAAAATTATATAAAACATATCGTTTTCAAAAGCATATAATAAATACCAACTAAAACATAAAATAACTAAAATTATCCTAATAAGATAAATATCTAAACAATCAAAACAAATGTTTAAAGCCTATCTTCGAACTGAAGCTGTTAACATAGCTTCAATTTGTGACATCCTATCATGCATATCATCTTTATCCACTTTATCTTTTTCTTTTTTCAGCCAACAACCCCGCAATAATTCCATTGAACCTTTCTTTTTCTTCATTTTTTTCCTTAACGAGCTCCTTGATAACTAAGTTCAACTTTTCAATCTACAAAACAACCAATGAATAGAATCAAGAAATCATAATTAACGAAAAGTAATAATGGGTCAAGTTGGTTGCAAAGAAAACAAAATACAATTGTGAGCTACAATTCAAGTGCTAGAAGCTAAATAACATGTTCCAGTTTGTTTACATATTAAAAGGATTAAAAATACCTCAGGGTCCTCTCTGCTATGTACACACAGGTCAGTAACATTGCCTAACCTGTACACTTTTCCTTTATTCCTGCCCTTAGTTCGTGACCACAAGTCGTTGTCAAATTTTGACCCGAACCCATTTTGACCCACAACCCAACCCGAGCCAACCCACCCGTTTTGCCGGGCGTAATCACTAACTATCAGGAATACAATTAATATTAAAGTGCCTTTTTTATACTTTTAAACCAACCCAACCCGGCCTGACCCAAAACCCATTTTAACCCGGACCCGTTCCAACCCGAACCCGTTTTGACACGAACACATCCCGACCCGAACCTGTTTTGACTGTAGAATCAAAACAACCTTTTTTTTATTTGACCCATTCTGATCCGAACCCATTTTGACCCATTGGCATATTTCCCATATAGCTCAACTTTTTAATTTGACCCGTTTGGGATTAAAACACAACCCAAATCGACCAATTCACTATTAAATGGGTCAAAACTATCAACTCTATAGTGGAGATTACTCGAGTAGTTGTGGTTAAATAGGTTAGCTTCATTATGCAATCGTACTTTGAGGGAAAAAAGACGGGTTGCTTGCCAAACAAAATCAAAATACAATAGTTCAAATAGTCTATAACTTAAGAACGAACGTACCATTTCGGGTAAAGTCCCGCCTCCTACGTTATGCACATGCCTGTTTACAAACATACTATATAAACAAAAATCGGTGTGGACAAATGCATGAAATGCCTTAATCAAACTTACAAACATCTAGAGGCCGTCTACATATCCTTCCACAAGAAAATTATGAAACAGAGTACCAGCGGATCCCTCCTTATACATTACACGGCAATCTTCATTATCCTGTTTTATCTGTTCAACAAGATAAAATTGAATTCTTAAATGGCTGAAACAAACAGACGGCTCAACATAATAGACACAAAAGATGAAAAAAATCAAGAAAAATTACAAATAATAATACTATTAATATATGACATACTTTCCAACCACCATGTGGTATTTCATTAGCTTTTGAGCTTTCAACAGCATTCCCAGAAGCACTTTTAAGCATGCTAAGAAAATTAGCCACTTCCTTGGTTCTTTTTTGATTTAAATTATCATTTATTTCTGCATAACATAAAATCTTTGTAACTAGTATATATATTTACAACCGAAATTAATAATTCACAAGGCCATCAACAAATGCTAAAATCATATATAAAGAAACCTTGATCTTCACTTTGTGTTGACTTTGACATTTGATTTTCAACTAGGGTTCTTAAGAATTCCATATTAGAAAGATCATGAGACATGAGTGTTTTGTCCAGCTTATCTCTATACTGAGATATACTTTCTTTTTCCACCATATGTAAAGTATAATATGACTTTGATCTTCAAATAAAAATCTGGTCACTGTAAAAATCCACATCAACAAATAAAATCACAGTCGAGAAAGTTGACCTACAGTAAACAAGAACAACCAAAATTGTACAAATTTGATGTTTTTAACAACACCCATGTGCAAAAGATTTCAACTTTCATTCAATATTCAAAAGGGTCATCTTCAAGATGGCAAATTAAGTCAAGAATTGATAAAAATTAATCTACTTTTTTGTCAAAAACCTCTATTGGGGACATTCTTTTCGTCTTCCCAAAGTAAAAGATCCCAGAAAACAATCAAATTCCATATAAAAAAGTAGAAACAGTGTTTAAAAATTGAAACTTTATGATCTTGAAATTGAACTTACAGGCTGACCACCTCCAAATAATAAGGAGATGAAACCCAAAACTTTTGCAAAGCGTCATCCCATGATATTAATTTACTGAAATCTTCTTTTTGTTTGAGATTAACATTAGGGAATTCTTTGATTTCCTGCAATCAGAAATATATCACTTTAATAACTGACCAAAAGAGCATTTTTTTTCTAATGTTGTCATGGTTTTTAGAAAAAAAAACAGAATAAAACTTGACTTGAAACTACATACTTTTTCGAAGGTTTCGGCAACGATGGGATAACTTTACATATACCAAAGGCATCAGCTTTTTTCTCAATCTTGGAGATATAAGCTATCGGGTCTGCAAATTCGGTGTCGGTTGGGTAAAATACAGGTGCCAATGGGTATCTCAACGTCCCTCACTACAGTTACTACTAACAATTCACAACCGTAATACAATCATTCAGCACACACCACAATCACCATCACCATCACACCTGTCTACCTCGGTCCACAAGACATCTGTTAACACAGAACTGGCAGCCCGAAAAGCGGCAATTAGTGGTAAACTACCAGAAACGTTATGGCCTTCAAGAACACGAACGCGTAGTCTAAGCGTTTCGTTCATGTCGGATGCCTTTTCTCTCTGCATAAGTAAACGAGAAAACCCGCCACCTCAGGTGCTTTCTGACAGCACGCAGAAACCGTCATCAAACGTATCACAAAAACGAACGGCGACAACCGAGAGAAAACGAAGTCCACACAAAGGAAAGAACGCCGCCTTTCAGTTAGAAAATCCGGTTGCCTAGCAAAACCGGTTCGAAAGTGTTCACCAAAAGCGTTGACATCCCCGAAGCTGATGAAAGCTTTTATCGCACCAAATCGAAATGCTAGAATACAGTTACAAAAATCCGCAAGTGATCCTGTAACCGTGAAGTTAGAATTTGACAATCTACAGAGAATGTCGAATCTTATTTCGTCAACTTTAACAACAAGATCTCAATCGTTACGCTACTGGAGTCCGGGCGTCTTCACCCAGTAAGCAATCTGGGCGTCTTCATACGTGCACTCCAAGCATCATTTCTGCTGGGACGGCTATCAAGGGGTCCTGTAGTAACAAGAATACCCATTGCTGGAACTTGTTGTCGTATGATCAAAGGTTGTCTTTGCTGTCTGGGACCATTAATGTACTCGTCATCACTATCATATTCCGCTGGTGCGTTTGCAGCACGTACTATTAAAGCTAACAAAAATATCAGAGCCTGCATATCCACAAGTAATCATTGTTGATTATTAATCATTTACTGTTGTCTATAATATTCGTTAAGTTTCCTTACCTGTAATATAACAACTCCAAGTGCAACCCATTTACAGATATTCTAGTTCATCCTTAGGAAATGATATATTGTGTCGAATTCTCTGGTTTTGTCTATAGGGATATCCTGAAAAAATGTTTACGGTTAATTAGCCGATGCATTCGAAACATGTCGGAAATGAAGGTGTAACTCAGAGAACCTACTGATCTCTAGGTTTTATTGAAGAAGATGAAAGCAGCACATCCCACTTCGACCAAGATTAACAATATCAAAAGTACAGAGTACTACAGGTTCTTAAGGAATCCAACAAACACAAAAAGAAAAAATAATAATAGCAATTTTACTTAAAAAGACAAATGCATTACATTTTAATGATCCTACAATGAGGAAACTAATACCTGGAGACCTGTAATTTATATTATGAACAACATACAAGCAATCGGCAATTTCAATATTTTGAATCAATACCTGGAACATGTGATTTTTTTAACAATTTGGGGTTTGGTTTCATGACACGGGACCTGCGATTTTGGGCGAAGGGCAATTACGATTCCGGTTTCAAGACTTGGAGTAACGATTGGAATGAAACCACCTAATTTCCACCTTTGATTTGGATTCAGTTTGGTAAGGGGCTGTTGCTACAGATTGAATGAGCCAAACAACTATCCGCTCGTCTTTGCTGACAAACCGAGCAGATTGAAAACCGTGTAGCAACATTCGAATTCAGACAATGAAGCTGAGTTCTTCGACTTGGTAGAAAATCTCAAGGATGTTGGGGTTGAGCGAAAGAGGCAATTAACTTTGGGGGGTTACCTCCTCATTAGATCAAAACCCTAACTATATTGGAGCAATGTGAAATTAAGAGCGGGCCTCTAAAAATTAACCTGCTTAATTTAAGTTTTCATCTTGCCACCACTAACACGGTGGCAATTAAAAAACGCCCTTTTATTTGTAATGTATTTTTGATGTTTTTAATTTTGTTTAGTATTTTTCCTATGGATTTGTCACCAAAATTAAAACGGTGGCAAAATTTCCAACCATTTAGCCACCATATCATAACAAGTACGCTTAATTTCAATTTCGGGGGAAGTGAGTTGCTAAATTTGCTTCCATTTTTTTTCGGTAGCAAATTTTAGTGACAATTGCCCAATTTTCCATCAACATCAAATAAAAAGTACATAAACAACATTTTCAAACTCATTAGTATCTTCTTTCCCTTCCCACAATAATTTATTTGTTCGGTTTCATCAGTATCCTAACTTTGTCTCCATGTGTATTCATAGTTTTCGTGTAAAGCTAATAATCTTTTAATTATTAATGTGATCTCATTATAAAAATGTTTCGTAAACCCATACAAAATGTCATATTGTTTGTTTTTAAATTATATTATATTATGCTTTTACTTGAATTTTCAACTAATAAAATTCATAAACATATTATAAACAACGTGTTTTAGGAAATTATATGTATTTTGTTTTCTTTTTTCTTTTATTAAGACTCATCGATTAATGTCAACTCTGATCATTGTGATGAAATCCTTACACGACAAATGATAAGTTGATTAAGTTAAAAGGAAAAAATTATTGGTTAAAAAGGATAGATTTATTCATATATATATATAAAAGCATATAAAGATCAAACAATCACGTCAAACAAACTGAAATATTCAAAAAAACCAATGTTTAAAACGTAATCGTAAAACTGCTTTAAATTCATAGAGATGGGAGCTAAGTCTCTTTCTTGCTAACTTTCTCTGAATCCTTGACGTTACTTGGAGTTGAAGAGTTGTAGACGTCAACCAGTTTACGCTTGTTGATTTTATTGATATCATAACTGGTATTAGCATCATCATTCTTAACGCTTGGAATATGACTTTTTCTTTTGATAAATTTTTTATTGTTTCCCTGAGACAAATGTCAAAATTAAGTTACTAATAATAGAATTACATAAACTATAAATATTAATGTATTAATATGAATCATCTATTTTTATAAAAAAATACCTCAGTAATCTTCATCTTTTCAGTCATGTTTGTAACAACATATATTTCATCAAAGTTAGTCAAATTATAAGTTGTTATCTCAATTTTAAAAGCAAACATCTTTCCAATCAAATTGTTTAAATCCACAGGAAATCTAACTTCTTCAACATCCTGGGAATCAAAATATTTTATGATTAAATTAATATAACCAAAAATTTAAATGTAATGACAAAAATATATAGGTGAAGTAAAAATTATTTATATATACAGGTGTTGTTTTCTTGAAGCAATTGGTCGGCAGACTTAAGAACAACTTTTTCAATAATTTTATCAGCCAGAGGATGAAATAATATTATTGGAACATCATCACTAATGTCTTGCACTTGAACTTTTATCTTGAATCTAGTTAAATTAAATAAAAAAATATATACAAATCTTTATATATAATAAAGGAACAAAGGTTGGGACACATGTCCCCTTCACATTCATTTGAGACACGTGTCAACCCTTCATTTCATTTACTACCGTGTAAATCATCCAGAGTATCCACAACTCCCTTTTCCTTAACCAGGTTTTTTTTGTCCCCTTCACATTCATCTGAGATATGTATTATTCCTAACCCTAATAATTTCCCCCAAATTTTTCTCTATGTTGGTTCTCTCCTTGATTCTCAAACGATTCTTCTACATCAAAGATCTACTTTTTTTCTAGTCTTCACCTTCATCGCAATCTAACAGCTATTTGGATGTTCGATATCCGTTGATCGATTTGGAGAGACATAGTGTTATCAACCGCTCCTATTCCCAGCCAATTTTCCCCAGCATTAACATTAATCGAAAGAACAACACCACCGTGAATCGTCACATTCTTTGAACTTTTCAATCCTCATTCCACACAATCCAAATGCTGACCTGCCGTAGTCCACCTCTTCATCCTGTTCTTCACGTAAGATTTCTTTTATCTCAGATCTATTAATCTCATTACAAACAATGATGATTTTGTGATGTATTTGAACTTAATCGCATCAGATATGGTGAATTTCATATGATTTGCTTTATCGGTGATGAATTTGGTGATGTTTTTGAACTTAATCGCATCAAATTTTGTGAATTTTATATGATTTGCGCTAACGGTGATGAGTTTTGTGATGTTTATGAACTTAATCCCATCATATTTGTGCTTTTTTAGTTTATTTAGGTATGATGTTGTATTCTTCACATCTAATTGTTTTATTGTTAGTTTATATTATTAGAAACTGTTGTGACATCCACTAATGATAATACAGATTGAGTTTTATGTGATTTGCTCAAACGATGATGAATTCTGTGACGTTTTTGAACTTAATCACATCAGATTTTTGTGTTTTTTATAGTTATGATACTATACTCTTCACATTGAATGTTTGTGTTAGTTTATTCTAACAATGAGACACTTCGAACTTCAATTGGATTGATTCATTATTGTTTGATCAGTAATTGACCGATAAGAAATTAAAAAGGTAAGTATTTTTTCTTTGAAAACCCCACTAGATATGTAACGCTCCGAATTTTCGTCTACAACGTCGGATGTTCTAAATAGGATGTAGGTATTATGAGGTGATAGTGGAAGGACCTATGTGTTTAGTCAAGAAACTATGTTGGTCCTTTATATATCTGTTGCTATGAAGTTGGAGGGTTAAGTTGTACCTTAGAGTTATCTTTTTTTTATATATATGTTTAAGAAACCCTACCATAAGATACAGCCGCAAAACATCATTATATTTACTCCCATGCATATTGCGACTGCAACTAGAAGAAGATGACAACCCGATCAACACCCAATCGACAGGTTAGTTCACATCGTTGATCTCGTTTCGTTTATTCCATCGTATAAAGGGGCATGGTGTCGGGTTGTTTGGAAAACGCTAAAGCCGCAACCACTGTTAGGGAATTTCTCAGGCTCATCCAGCAATATCGGGGGACTCTAGAATGCTTCGTGATCATTCATAAAGTTACAGGGAAGTGCACGTTCCCATCATCTGATGATATCGCTTTAGTGTGGCCTGCTCGCTTAAATCCATGGAATATTGGTGACCGATTCTCTTATGTTGTTATGACTTCTAGCACCTAGCAAGCAAACTGATCACGATTAGGAGTATAACCATGTAGTATGGTTCCTTCTCCTATGGTGAGCGGCAAGTTCGAAGTTGCGGGGAGTCACGGTTTCGCTCGGGGTGTCTTGCATACTTTTGCCGTCGGTTTGTTTCCGGTAGTTGCGTCAGTTCAGTGTTACTGAGCCAAGACTTATAGAGGTAACTCGTTTCGCCCTCATTTGTATCTCATGTATTGCATCTTTATGGAACAGTGGTTGATGAGGTTTGTCGATGTTAACGCACTGCCGGCTTTTATTAGGGTCTTGGTGATCCTTACTCTAGTTCTACTAGGGTCTTGTCGATGTTAACACCCATTCCCTGTAAGTCGTCATTTCTATAATGGTGATTTTGGAGGTGCAAGGGGCTACGAGTTTGTTTGTGAACCGAGCCATTATGGTTCAGCATGTGTGGGTCGTAGGGTTTATGAAAGCTGGGGCGGTGTTCAATGGTAAAGCATTTTGATTTCACACTATTGTATGGGGTATGATAGGGTTTTAGTTCAGGGGTGATGATGGTAATTATTATGAAGGAAGTGAACTGTATCATGGGAGTACATTAAGGGGCACGTCATATTTTGTATAAGTGATTATGATGATGGTGATGTTCTGTGAACCAAGGGTTTTGTTAGTTGGGTTTGTATGCATGCATGGGGTCATCGAGTGGGGTGATTAAACAATTAAGGGAGTTAATGGATCTTA
The DNA here is from genome assembly GCA_030545235.1 of Helianthus tuberosus. Classification (NCBI taxonomy): domain Eukaryota; kingdom Viridiplantae; phylum Streptophyta; class Magnoliopsida; order Asterales; family Asteraceae; genus Helianthus; species Helianthus tuberosus. Next base: position 156,573,421 of record CM060393.1, read on the forward strand.
TGTAACATGGGAAAGGATGATGATAACTTGTTTGCATGGCCATGTCGATTACATGATCATAAAGATGAGTAAAAAAAATGTAAAGCTTGTTTAATGATTTTAATGGAATTCATGCATGTAACGATGAGGATATGTTGCAATTCTAATGGTAAAGGTTGTTGGCATCATTCTAGGATTCGCACCTCCACTCGTTTGTGGTTCACGCGCTTTATTGAGGTGAGTTCTTGAGCCCACTCTTTTAAATGCTTTTAAATTTTTCGGGCTAATGTGCATGCTAAACTCGTATGATTATTTTCATGAAGGAAGTTGTCAAGTTATTTTTACATATTTATAAAATTCTTTTTTTTTACTCATATGCTTTTTAAGCATGAATTGTGAGTAGGGTTATATGTTTTTATATACCTATTCGTGTGAAGACAATTATTGATCAGAATAATATATATACTCATATTTATATATAGTAGGATGCCCGCGCGATGCGGCGGGGGCAACACTTTGGATTGCGGCACTCGTTGCTGCTAGTTTTCTTATTTGTATATGATAACATTATTGTGGTGGATATATGTCATAAGTGTTACACATGGGAGCCTAACACCTATAATGTCTTGCAATGTTCGATCAACTGCCTCTATCGCCTGACGTTTCGCCATCGATGTCACACCCCTTTCTACGGCGGAAGCACGAGGTGTGATCATGAAAGGTTCTCATTGCATACGAAGAGTAAACATACTATATGCTCAAGAAAAATAATTTCAAATACCATAATTTGAAAACATACGTTAGCGTTTACATCGCTAAGTCGCATAAAGCATTGTCTTAAAAGTTTACAACTTTATTTAAAGATAAACATAAGCGACATCCACGAGCATAAGCAAGACCACGCGCACATCCATCCTAGTTACCTGAAATACATGTGAGTTTTTGGAAAAACGTCAACATAAAGTTGGTGTGAATTCATGCAGTTTTGTATTTCATGTTTGTATACTTTGTATGAAAACATAGTTTACGTCATGTAAAAATCAAGTTTTCATATATAAATCCTGTTTCTTGTGTACACCACGTACACATGTATAATTCAATTTCTTCTTGAGTACCCCACGTACTCAAGTATAATTCTCATTCTCTTGAGTACCCCACGTACTTCAAGTATAATTCAATCTTTTCTTGAGTACCCCACGTACTCAAGTATTCATCAATTTTTAGTATGGTATGAATTTCATGTAATTAAAATATTCCTGTAAATATCAGGATTGTTAATGGGTTGCAAGGCCATTAACATGTGGCACGACATAGGAAGTCACCAAACCTAAGGCATTTAATTGGTATATTCTGAGACACAAAGGCACCACTCGATTCTCGCCCCGACCGAGTGTGAGGCTGCCAGGCACCTGTTAGATCTAACCTTTTGTTCTGCGGTCTGAATGTATACGTTGATTAATGGTGCTTCTGTACCCTATTCGTGACACTATTTCTCATAACGCATCCTACTTGGTTCTCGTCCTCACCAAGCGCGTTTCTTGTTATCATTTCTCATAGCGCCTTATACTTGGTTCTCGTCTCACCAAATGCGCTTCTCATATTCTTATGTTTCGTCACACTTGGTTCTCGTTCTCACCAAGTGTACTTCTTGTATTTTATGTCATACCATTTATAAATATTGTACTTTTGTACATGTATTTCACCCCCGAAGTTATAAAAACTGAAAACAGTTAAAGAGAAAAGGGGGAGCATGAACTCACAACTTTGCGTTCCTAGCGTCGTAAACTCCACCGGATTTGCTTAATTAACGTCGTAACCTATACGCGTTTTCTTAACGTTAGTCACTAGACTTGCGTCGCACAAGTACAGTCACTCTCTTTTGTATATATTCTTGTGTTAAAAATATTCTATATTTTTAACTACGTATCTTACTTATATTATTTTCTCCAAAAATAAATATAAGTCTTTTATGTTTTGCACTTTGCACCCGAATTATGTTTCTTGTATGTTGTATGTGTATTTTTATATTTCTACTCCTCATGAGTATTTAGTGTATTTTTAAGTCTTAATACACTAGCACGTATAACACATACTATATACACTTAGCACAAAATTTGGTGATAAAATAATATATATTTTTCTCTCAAAAATATATATACATAATATCCATTTTTATTCTTCAAGAAATCACCATTTCTTATCATCAAAAATTAGGGAAACCTTGTTAATGTTTTGAGGTATATTTTTAGGGGATAAGTTTCTCAAAACTCATATTTTTCTAAGTGTCAAAATTTATAAAAATTTTGACAGAGTTTCCCCTAAAAATGGAGGTTTCCCACATTTTCAAAACGTGTGTTTATTTTCTTTTAAATCATTATCAATCATCAACAACAATTACCAACAATCATCATCAACAATAATCAACAATATCCGTCAACAATAATCACTAATTTCATGAACTTGAATATTTACAAAAATGTGTAGTAACTTACTAGCACATTTAGTAAGTCTTGTTATCTTTAAAAATAAGTTTAACTTCTTAAAAACTTTATTTTTAAAGAACATGAAGTTTTACAACTTCTAGTCGGTTTTTACGAAAACTATTTCTTCGTTAAAACTTTTGTTACACAAGTATCCATACACTTGTTTGTTCACAAAAACCACTTTTGTTTGTGTAAGATCCGGTTTAGAACATGTGATTTCTTGGACACTTGGTCCTTTGAAAATACCGCTTGTAGATACGTAGATCTACTAGTTTTAAACACTATTGTACAAGTTAAAACATTTTTACACAAGTTCATGGTTTATGTGTGGTAGGGTTTCACCTTTTAACCCTTGTTACTTCTAAAATAGCTTTATGTTAAGATCCATGATCTTACCAAACCGGGTTAAACGATGATCCGAGCTACCACATCATAGATCGGGTCTAGATAATCATGTATTTCAAATACTACAACTTTTACACAACCTATGTGCTATTAACCACTATTTTTCATGTTTTTAGTAGACTTTTGTTCACCATTTTGTATCTTAATGAGATTTAACCGATACAAATCCTTTTAACCACTCTAAAATAGTTCAAATACGAGTTTTAAGCATTATACCTCTAGCTCGAGGCTAGGGAAGAATCTAAGCGCAAAAGAGGTGGATAAAAGCAAAGTAGAGAGGTCCTTCGCCTTCCGTTTGCTCCAAGACTCCTAATACGTGACCCGTAACACTTGTATAACCTTGGAATGTGATGAACTAAACTTGAAATCGGATGGATGGAGGTGTGTGTGTGTGGCCGTGAGCTAGAGAGAGCAAGGAGAGAAAGGGTTGTGTTGGTGGTGTGTTATGCAAATGAAGATTCAAGACCCTTGGTGTTCTTTTATAATCCAAATTCCATGTTTAACCATTGGGTCTAATGTTTCTTTATCCAACATCAAGGGAATAAAATAATCAAAAGAAATCAAGAAGTGGGATTTATGTCCCCTAATCGGCCACCAATGGGGGGGGGGTAAAATGTAACTTGTAATGATTAGTTACTTGGTTTAGTTAGGACTCAAAGGTGTTAGTTAGGATACTAGTGTGTATTATTTAATGTATAGTGTGTTAGGGTGTTCGGGGACCCTAACTAGCTTAGAAAAATAAAAACAATGCTTCTAGCATTATCTTGGTGTTCCGGGTAATGTCCGGTTGTTCGGTTACATACCGATTCGTTAAAGCGCTAAATTGCACTTTTTAGGGTCTTTTAAGTACCCTTTTTGTATCCTTTCAATTCCCAACACTTAGGGAAATATTCTGGATAATAAAACGACATTTCTGCATAATATTTATATGCTTAAATGCTGATTAGAGCTGAATTATACAAAATTCGGCACTTAAAGTGCGTTTCGGGTGCTTTTTAGTGCTTATTTTTGCTTCCGGAGAGTGTATGTATAAACCCTTGTATGTACTCGTGGGTTTTAATGCATTCTTGTCGTCAGACCTACACCTAGGCCTCAATTCTATTGTCTGACCGCTTTCTGCAGTTCAGTCGACACAGTGTGTCTTACCGGTGAGTTTACTATTATTTTTGACGCAACGCTCTCGTTTATGCTTAAAGCAATATTTTGTAGTATACAACGTGCATGAATTCACTTGTTTAATCATGTGTTCAGACATTGCTGACACTTAAACTCATAATTGTAGTCATTAAGCAATAATTATAGTGTACGGAAATTACCGGTTTGTGCCAGTTGTCACAGTCTTCCCCCGTTAAAAGAATTTCGTCCCGAAATTCAGGCTGAACTAACTCTCGCTGGAGTCTTCTTGAATAGGTGGGGATACTTTTTCTTGAACTGGTCTTCACGTTCCCATGTATACTCGGGTCCGTGCTTAGAGCTCCAACGTACTTTGACAAGTTTCACACTGCTCCTCCTGGTCTTGTTGACTTTCCAGTCAGTAACCTCAACGGGTTTTTCTGTAAATCGGAGGGCTTTATCAATATGCACTTCATCCATCGGGATGATCACGTTTTCTTGCGTTGGACTCTTCTTCAGGTTGGATACATGAAACGTATCATGTACTCCATTAAGTTCTTCCGGTAACTCCAACTTGTAAGCCACGGTACCAATTCTCTTCAGTATCCTGAATGGTCCGATATATCGTGGATTCAGCTTTCCACGCCTTCCAAATCTGACTACGCCCTTCCATGGTGAGACTTTTAACAACACTTTGTCTCCCACCTTGAAATCCACCGATTTTCTATTTGGATCCGCGTAGCTCTTTTGTCGCTCTCGAGCCGCCCTAATGCGCTCTCGGATCTGCGCAATCTTGTCGGTTGTCTCTTGTACAAGTTCAGGACCAACCATACGTTTATCTCCGGCATCTGCCCAACATAAGGGCGATCGGCATTTGCGGCCATACAGAGCTTCGAACGGCGCGGCTTTTATGCTCGTATGATAACTGTTATTGTAGGAAAACTCAACTAGAGGTAGATGAGTATCCCAGCTGCCGCCTAGGTCCATGACACATGCGCGAAGCATATCTTCTAACGTTTGTATTGTCCGTTCGCTCTGGCCGTCTGTTTGCGGATGGAATGCCGTGCTCAGATCTAACTGGGATCCAAAGGCTTCCTGAAATGATTGCCAGATTCTTGAGACAAAGCGTCCATCTCTGTCGGAAATGATTGAGATTGGCACTCCATGACGTGCCACAATTTCTCTTAAGTATATCTCTGCAAGCTTTCCAGTGCTATCCTTTTCTCGGATTGGTAGGAAATGCGCAGACTTCGTCAATCGATCAACTATTACCCATATCATATCGTGCCCTCTCGGGGTCCTGGGTAATTTCGTTATGAAGTCCATCGAGATTTGTTCCCACTTCCACACGGGAATCTCTGGTTGTTGTAGTAGGCCGGACGGTTTCTGATATTCTGCCTTAACCTTGGCACAGGTTAGGCATTTTCCAACATAAACAGCAACGTCGCTTTTGAGTCTCGGCCACCAATAGTATTCTTTCAAGTCTTGATACATTTTGTCCGATCCTGGATGGATCGAATATCTCGATTTGTGGGCTTCATTAAGGATGACTTCTCGTATGCCACCATAGAGTGGAACCCAAATACGCTTCTTAAAGTATAAGGCTCCCTCTTCGTTTGGCACCATGTACTTCAATGCACCCCGGAGGTATTCCGCTTTACGATTCTCTTCTTTAAGAGCTTCTTGTTGTGCATCTCGAATGCGTGCAGTGAGGTTCGTTCGAATCGTCATTTCCAATGCTCGAACCCTTAGGGTCTTAACCCTTTCCTTTCGGCTCAACGCGTCCGCTACAACGTTTGCCTTTCCAGGATGGTACTTAATCTCACAGTCGTAATCATTTAGCAGCTCGACCCAACGTCGCTGGCGCATATTCAATTCCTTCTGATCAAATATGTGTTGCAAGCTTTTGTGATCTGTGAAGATTGTACATCGAGTACCATATAGATAGTGTCGCCAAATCTTCAAGGCGAATACCACTGCACCCAGCTCCAGGTCGTGAGTGGTATAATTTCTCTCGTGAACCTTCAGTTGTCTTGAAGCATAAGCGATGACTTTTTGGCGTTGCATGAGCACGCAACCCAAGCCTTGTCGTGAGGCGTCGCAGTATACCACGAAGTCTTCAGTGCCTTCGGGTAATGATAGTATTGGTGCATCGCATAGCTTGCTCTTAAGTAACTGGAAGGCTTCTTCTTGTTTGTGACCCCAGTCGTATTTCTTGTCTTTCTGAGTCAGGGTCGTTAGCGGTTGAGCTATCTTCGAGAAATTCTCAATGAATCGCCGATAGTAGCCCGCTAAGCCCAAAAATTGACGAACTTCAGTTGGAGTCTTGGGAGCTTCCCAATTCTTTATTGCTTCTATCTTGGACGGGTCTACATGAATGCCTTTCTCATTCACCACGTGACCAAGAAATTGTACTTCGCGAATCCAGAATTCGCATTTCGAGAACTTTGCATAAAGTTTCTCTTTCTTCAGCAGCTCCAAGATGGTTCTGAGATGTTGCTCATGTTCTTCTTTCGTTCGCGAGTAAATCAGGATATCATCGATAAATACAATCACGAATTTATCGAGATATGGTTTGCATACGCGGTTCATTAGATCCATAAAGACCGCTGGCGAGTTCGTCAATCCAAACGGCATCACAAGAAATTCGTAGTGCCCATAGCGCGTTCTGAATGCAGTCTTTGGCACACTTTCATCTTGGATTCTCAGCTGATGGTATCCAGATCGAAGGTCGATCTTGGAATAGTAGCTTGATCCTTGCAGTTGATCAAATAAGTCATCAATCCTCGGTAGTGGATACCGATTCTTGATAGTGAGCTTGTTCAGTTCCCTGCAATCGATACACATCCGCAGTGTTCCATCCTTTTTCTTCACGAACAATACTGGAGCTCCCCAAGGTGAGAAGCTTGGCCTTATAAATCCCTTATCCAACAACTCCTGGAGTTGTGTAGATAATTCTTGCATCTCGGATGGCGCAAGTCGATAGGGTGCCTTGGCTACAGGAGCAGCTCCTGGAACCAAGTCTATACGGAATTCGACTTGTCGTTGCGGGGGTAGTCCTGGCAGATCTTCAGGGAACACATCAGGAAATTCCTTCACCACAGGAATGTCTTCGAGTTTCGGCTCCTCAGCCTTCTTGTCTATAACGTGTGCTAGGAAAGCAACACATCCTTTCCTTAAGCACTTCTGTGCCTTCATACAACTGATGATTCGAAGAGGCGCGTCTCGTTTTTCTCCATGCACGATAAGAGTTTCACCATTCGCTAAAGGGATGCGAATGATTTTCTCATGGCAAATAACTTCAGCTTTGTTCTTGGACAACCAGTCCATCCCGACTACTACATCGAAGCTCCCCAATTGAATAGGTAGGAGGTCGATGCTAAATCTTCGTTCACCAAGTTCTAGTGTGCAGCCTCTAACAACTTCGCCTGATTCAACAAGTTTACCATTGGCTAGTTCTATGGAATAAGGAATTTCCAATCTACTAGATTCTATTCCAAGTATGCGTTTAAATTCCACAGACATGAAGCTATAATCGGCGCCGGTGTCGAATAATATGGATGCAAAGTGATTGTTAATGAGAAACGTACCGGTGACCACGTTAGGGTCCTCGCGTGCGTCTCTTGCTCCAATCACAAATGCTCGAGCCGGAGCGTTGTTTTTCTTCGGGCAGTCTTTCATGAAATGATCATTGCTTCCACAACTGAAGCATCCTTGGTTCCGTCCAGCTCCATTACCATTCCGGTTACCATTGCCATTCCCACCATGGTTTCCATTACCATTACCATTGCGGCCTCCAATACCTTTTCCCCAGCAGTCTTCGGCACGGTGGCCTGGCTTCCCGCAGTTCTCGCATTTTCCAACGCGACAGTTTCCCACATGGTGAAAATCACAGCGGTTACATTTGGGCAGAGTGCCCCGATATTTCTTAGCCCCAGACTCATTTGCAGCTGCGAATGCTTTTGCCTCCCTAGGTGGGTTAGTGTCACGCTTCTTGTTGGAACCTTTGTTGTTACGAGTTGCTTGATTCAAGTTTGCATGTTTCCTTTTCTTGTCACCGGACGACTCAGCATGCGTCTCGGTGTTTTCTGTTGGGTTCAGTGATAGCTTCTTCATCCGAACACAGTCTTCAGTAAGGCTGACAGCCAGAGTTACAGCCTCAGTGATCGTTTGTGGTTTGGCCGACGTCACCATGCCACGAAACTCTGAGGCCAGTCCCCATATGTAGCGTTCAACACGCTTGAATTCGGGAGTCACCATGTAGGGAAGTACTCTAGACAGATCGTGGAACCTTCGAGTGTAACTATTAATGTCAGCACCTTCCATGGTCAAGTGCCAGAACTCCGTCTCCAGCCTTTGGAGTTCAGCACGAGAGCAGTACTTCTCTCTCATTCTTTCCTTCAGTTCCTCCCAAGTTAGGCCATAAGCGGCATCATCACCCAAAGTTTGGGCTTGCAGGTTCCACCAAGTCAGAGCTTCATCGAGAAACAACCCAGTAGCAAAGGTGACTTGTTGATCCGCGGTACACTTGCTCATGCGGAAAGTAGCTTCAGTCTTCTCCGTCCAGCGCACAAATGCTACTGCACCTCCTGTGCCATCATAGTTCATCGGCTTGCAGTCGAGGAACTGCTTGAAAGTGCAGCCTGGGATTGATTCAACCAATTCACATGTGAGCAATCGAAGAAATAATGAAACAAAGACCGTTCATAAATTTCCTCATGCTTAGCACAGTGTCTTAAGGTTACCTTGAGCTGCATTGCCTCCAGACGAATCTCCATTCCCATTACGCCTAGCGTTGCTTGGTCCTCCACTGTCTTGAGTACGGTTCGCCTCGTACTGGGCGATAGCAGCGGAGATCCTTTCCTCCAGTAGAGCGTTCAGCTCATCAGCAGTTCTTGGCAGTGGGGGAGGAGGAGGTTGATCGTCATTGCGAGCATTCACAGCTTTCCTGGGTGCCATGTTCTGACAGAACATAACACAACAGGGTTAGGCATTTGTTTGATATCGTCACACTAGATAGTAATATCATATATATTCACAGGTATATATACCACATAAGTGACATCAAACAATTATTACTCTAGCAGAGTACTTAGTAGGCTTGCACTGAGGGAATCTACACGTGACAAGACTTGCTGTGGTTTTTGTGCACTGAATTCCATAATTATGTATGCATCCATAATTACATAACTCCTTGCACAGTCCGCACAGTTCGTTTCATCCTCGTATTTCTTCCTTCAGATAGGCCATTGCTTTTAGGTAAAGTCACGTATACTCGTGACATTCTTCTTCTAGTACATGCTAATTATTACACATAATTGCAAGTAATTTCTAGTCAACGACAAGTGCTACTCAAGTGCACTCTAAGTCTCGTAGTGTCTTTTCTAGACTCACGTAGACAGTTTCAGGCAGTGGATGTCGCGGGACGTTTTATGCAATGAAAACTCTTTGAAAATTGTTTTCGTGAATGGATCCTAGAGATTGTAGACTAGACTCGAGAAGGAATCCTGGTTCACTACAATCGCAGCTCTGATACCAATCTGTCACACCCCTTTCTACGGCGGAAGCACGAGGTGTGATCATGAAAGGTTCTCATTGCATACGAAGAGTAAACATACTATATGCTCAAGAAAAATAATTTCAAATACCATAATTTGAAAACATACGTTAGCGTTTACATCGCTAAGTCGCATAAAGCATTGTCTTAAAAGTTTACAACTTTATTTAAAGATAAACATAAGCGACATCCACGAGCATAAGCAAGACCACGCGCACATCCATCCTAGTTACCTGAAATACATGTGAGTTTTTGGAAAAACGTCAACATAAAGTTGGTGTGAATTCATGCAGTTTTGTATTTCATGTTTGTATACTTTGTATGAAAACATAGTTTACGTCATGTAAAAATCAAGTTTTCATATATAAATCCTGTTTCTTGTGTACACCACGTACACATGTATAATTCAATTTCTTCTTGAGTACCCCACGTACTCAAGTATAATTCTCATTCTCTTGAGTACCCCACGTACTTCAAGTATAATTCAATCTTTTCTTGAGTACCCCACGTACTCAAGTATTCATCAATTTTTAGTATGGTATGAATTTCATGTAATTAAAATATTCCTGTAAATATCAGGATTGTTAATGGGTTGCAAGGCCATTAACATGTGGCACGACATAGGAAGTCACCAAACCTAAGGCATTTAATTGGTATATTCTGAGACACAAAGGCACCACTCGATTCTCGCCCCGACCGAGTGTGAGGCTGCCAGGCACCTGTTAGATCTAACCTTTTGTTCTGCGGTCTGAATGTATACGTTGATTAATGGTGCTTCTGTACCCTATTCGTGACACTATTTCTCATAACGCATCCTACTTGGTTCTCGTCCTCACCAAGCGCGTTTCTTGTTATCATTTCTCATAGCGCCTTATACTTGGTTCTCGTCTCACCAAATTCGCTTCTCATATTCTTATGTTTCGTCACACTTGGTTCTCGTTCTCACCAAGTGTACTTCTTGTATTTTATGTCATACCATTTATAAATATTGTACTTTTGTACATGTATTTCACCCCCGAAGTTATAAAAACTGAAAACAGTTAAAGAGAAAAGGGGGAGCATGAACTCACAACTTTGCGTTCCTAGCGTCGTAAACTCCACCGGATTTGCTTAATTAACGTCGTAACCTATACGCGTTTTCTTAACGTTAGTCACTAGACTTGCGTCGCACAAGTACAGTCACTCTCTTTTGTATATATTCTTGTGTTAAAAATATTCTATATTTTTAACTACGTATCTTACTTATATTATTTTCTCCAAAAATAAATATAAGTCTTTTATGTTTTGCACTTTGCACCCGAATTATGTTTCTTGTATGTTGTATGTGTATTTTTATATTTCTACTCCTCATGAGTATTTAGTGTATTTTTAAGTCTTAATACACTAGCACGTATAACACATACTATATACACTTAGCACAAAATTTGGTGATAAAATAATATATATTTTTCTCTCAAAAATATATATACATAATATCCATTTTTATTCTTCAAGAAATCACCATTTCTTATCATCAAAAATTAGGGAAACCTTGTTAATGTTTTGAGGTATATTTTTAGGGGATAAGTTTCTCAAAACTCATATTTTTCTAAGTGTCAAAATTTATAAAAATTTTGACAGAGTTTCCCCTAAAAATGGAGGTTTCCCACATTTTCAAAACGTGTGTTTATTTTCTTTTAAATCATTATCAATCATCAACAACAATTACCAACAATCATCATCAACAATAATCAACAATATCCGTCAACAATAATCACTAATTTCATGAACTTGAATATTTACAAAAATGTGTAGTAACTTACTAGCACATTTAGTAAGTCTTGTTATCTTTAAAAATAAGTTTAACTTCTTAAAAACTTTATTTTTAAAGAACATGAAGTTTTACAACTTCTAGTCGGTTTTTACGAAAACTATTTCTTCGTTAAAACTTTTGTTACACAAGTATCCATACACTTGTTTGTTCACAAAAACCACTTTTGTTTGTGTAAGATCCGGTTTAGAACATGTGATTTCTTGGACACTTGGTCCTTTGAAAATACCGCTTGTAGATACGTAGATCTACTAGTTTTAAACACTATTGTACAAGTTAAAACATTTTTACACAAGTTCATGGTTTATGTGTGGTAGGGTTTCACCTTTTAACCCTTGTTACTTCTAAAATAGCTTTATGTTAAGATCCATGATCTTACCAAACCGGGTTAAACGATGATCCGAGCTACCACATCATAGATCGGGTCTAGATAATCATGTATTTCAAATACTACAACTTTTACACAACCTATGTGCTATTAACCACTATTTTTCATGTTTTTAGTAGACTTTTGTTCACCATTTTGTATCTTAATGAGATTTAACCGATACAAATCCTTTTAACCACTCTAAAATAGTTCAAATACGAGTTTTAAGCATTATACCTCTAGCTCGAGGCTAGGGAAGAATCTAAGCGCAAAAGAGGTGGATAAAAGCAAAGTAGAGAGGTCCTTCGCCTTCCGTTTGCTCCAAGACTCCTAATACGTGACCCGTAACACTTGTATAACCTTGGAATGTGATGAACTAAACTTGAAATCGGATGGATGGAGGTGTGTGTGTGTGGCCGTGAGCTAGAGAGAGCAAGGAGAGAAAGGGTTGTGTTGGTGGTGTGTTATGCAAATGAAGATTCAAGACCCTTGGTGTTCTTTTATAATCCAAATTCCATGTTTAACCATTGGGTCTAATGTTTCTTTATCCAACATCAAGGGAATAAAATAATCAAAAGAAATCAAGAAGTGGGATTTATGTCCCCTAATCGGCCACCAATGGGGGGGGGGGTAAAATGTAACTTGTAATGATTAGTTACTTGGTTTAGTTAGGACTCAAAGGTGTTAGTTAGGATACTAGTGTGTATTATTTAATGTATAGTGTGTTAGGGTGTTCGGGGACCCTAACTAGCTTAGAAAAATAAAAACAATGCTTCTAGCATTATCTTGGTGTTCCGGGTAATGTCCGGTTGTTCGGTTACATACCGATTCGTTAAAGCGCTAAATTGCACTTTTTAGGGTCTTTTAAGTACCCTTTTTGTATCCTTTCAATTCCCAACACTTAGGGAAATATTCTGGATAATAAAACGACATTTCTGCATAATATTTATATGCTTAAATGCTGATTAGAGCTGAATTATACAAAATTCGGCACTTAAAGTGCGTTTCGGGTGCTTTTTAGTGCTTATTTTTGCTTCCGGAGAGTGTATGTATAAACCCTTGTATGTACTCGTGGGTTTTAATGCATTCTTGTCGTCGGACCTACACCTAGGCCTCAATTCTATTGTCTGACCGTTTTCTGCAGTTCAGTCGACACAGTGTGTCTTACCGGTGAGTTTACTATTATTTTTGACGCAACGCTCTCGTTTATGCTTAAAGCAATATTTTGTAGTATACAACGTGCATGAATTCACTTGTTTAATCATGTGTTCAGACATTGCTGACACTTAAACTCATAATTGTAGTCATTAAGCAATAATTATAGTGTACGGAAATTACCGGTTTGTGCCAGTTGTCACAATCGATGCCTCATCCCATATAATTAACTTGGAGGACCTAATTAGTTGACTTATAATTCCTAAAATTTTGGGACATAGTTTACTATTTATCTACTAAATATTGTAAATTAGTATTAAATAATTCCTAAAATTTTGGGATATAGTTTACTATCTATCTACTAATATCGTAAATTAGTATTAAATGAATATCGTAAATTAGTATTAAATAATTCCTAAAATTTTGGGATATAGTTTACTATCTATCTACTAATATCGTAAATTAGTATTAAATAATTCCTAAAATTTTGGAACATAGTTTATCTTCTATCTACTAAATATCAAAGTTTTGTTTTGTTATAAAAATTAATAATAAATAAAGTATTGAAAAACTGTTTTAAACATGTAAAGATTCGTTTGTTAATAAAAAATACTAAACAAATGACAAAAGTATATTAGTTCAATCGAGATGTAAATTATAAGTGCAATAAAATAACACAAAACATAAACTTCAAATATAAAATAAACTTTATTATTCATGGGATAGTCTAGATCAAACAAAAACAACTGAAAATGAAAAAAAACAAAAAAACACTTGATATATTTCATCTAATTTCTCTTCTTTTTTGATCCGTTTTTCTTGTTTGTGCTCGAATCAGGAGTATCATCTAATTCATCTTCTTTCTCATCGTCCTCAGAATCATCTAAATTTATAACCTCGACCCATTTCCATTCAGAGAGTCTCTTAGATCTTTTCTTTTAATTCTCATACTTCCGATCCTTAAAAAACAAAAAATTAATAAAAAAGTTAAAAAATGATTAAATAAATTTTATAAAAAAACAAATATTGAATAAAAAAATTTGAAAAAGATTAAATAAATTTTAAAATTACCTCTTTACTAAATTGACGTTGAAGATTAGACTTGTATGGACTGAACATTGCACCATAAAAAATAATTTCAACACTATTATCACCATCATCCTACAATAAAACACCAAATAATAACATAACGAACTTGTTAATATGAAAGATTATAAGCGAAAATATTACTTAAAAACTAATAAAAGCTTGTTCGACAACTGTGGTGTTTAAATTGGTGTGTTGAATCTGAAAAATCAAATAAGTTAGTATTCACATAAAAGTAAATAAAAGAAAACAATTATTCATTATTGCGATATAACAAAACTTATCATTGAACCGACCTTAGATTTTTCAATATCGCATGCTTGTTTTTTCGCATCAAGTGAATTCAGAACTGGCTCCATATTTTAAATCTGTTTAGCAATAGAAATGTAGAATTGTGAGTGTTTGCTATGTATTTATAGTAGTCCATTAGGGTTTAGTTTTAGATTGGTCATCCATTTATTTAGGAAGTTTGTTGTGAGTTTTAAGTTTTTAAAATAAGATGCACATATCCTGTTTAGTTTGTTGTGGCATGTTTAATAGGAAGTTTGTTGTGAGTTTTATCTATACTATATTAAACATGCCACAACAAACTGACTATGTACAAGTAAAATTAGGGAATATTTTAGTTTATTAATGCCGTTCAAAACAAAAAAAACTTGGGTAAAAAACAAATGTTAATGCACGGTAGCTAGGTAATGGTCAAAGCTGGCTTGGGTAAAAAACAAATGTTGGCTTTAATCAATTGTACATTTACGCATCGGCTATTTGTACTTTATGAACGCACGGCGAAACTAAAAAAGACAACTATCGAAACGTTTAAAAAAATGTGCCGATCGTCATGGTACCTTCGGATTTTTTTAAAACATTACGGGTTGTAAGATATCGCAGGAATACATTAAAGAATTAAAGAGGGGGGGAAGTGTAACTAATTACCCATAATTATGTTAAATATCAAGGATTTAAATGTAATAGATTGAGTGACTAAAAAATAATTATGGTTTAAAAGACCACTTTACCCTCATTCTAGGGGTTTATTTATAAATAATGGGGGAAGAAGTTCTTAACTTTTGGGAATCCTTCCCTCATGTATTATAATATAGTATAGATGTTTACATATATATAAGAATAAGTTTATGTAGATATATCGTTATATAAATACTCGAGTTTATGAGGGAATATATATATATTTATGAGGTGTGTGCGTACGAAGGTACATGTATGATGGTTGAAGTATATATATACACACGTATGTATTTAAGTGTAAGTTCATGATGCCTCTTAAAGTTTAAGGGCTTATAGGCATGTTGGATGTATTAAATTGTTGATAAACTTCTACGATGTTTGTATAGTTACTTTGAATCTACTTATCAACTATACATGAGGATTATTTGCTTGCCTTTTGTGCTTGCGTGTGACGTGTTGGGCCATGCCACAACCAGGTCGAACAGAGGAAGTCCCCTAACAGTTTATCTGTCCTTGGGGCAAGAGGAAGTCCCCTAGCAGTTTATCTGCCCTTGGGGCAAGATGAGAAGAAAAATTCCTTTATCCCCTACTTTGTGTTTGGGATTTAAGGTGAGGAGATCTGTGTTGTGTGATTGACTCATTAAAAGATGAATTTTAAATTTTGAGGATAAAATAAATATATTTATTTATTTCCATGATGAAGATGTTTTACAAGTGTTTATTTGTTAAATTATAAACTTGAACTCACTCAGCATAGCTGACTTTTGCAAGCACGTTAGTTTGATTTCAGGATAGACATATGAGCGCGAGACCACTTGGATGCTGCACGAAGCTACCCGGCATTAACGTTGGCATTTCTAGTTGAAGACGCCGCTTTAATAATTTTTTTTTAACATTAAAGTTTTGTATTTTTAGTTTGGGAGTTTCCCATGTTTTAGTAAATTGACTTCAAAGTTTTCCGCTGCGTAGTTTTTTTTTTTTTTCAAATGAAGGAAATAATAATTAAAATTTTCAAGTGTTTGGATTATTTATGCAATGATGTCCTAACTGTGAGACACCCGGATTTTGGGGTCTTACAAGATACACCAATGATAAGATTCAAATTCTTTTTAAACGAAGTTAAACTTACAAATGTCAAATTCTATTCACATGTCAAACTTACAAACACGTACTTTTTCTTAAACAAGTCTTATCGTGTGTTAACAGTTTTAATGGGGGTTGTTTCAAAGACTGAGATCCGCCACGTGTCTCGTAAATGAAAGGATCATATTCAACGTAGTCCTGAAAGCACAAAGGTCTGGATAGAGCCTAACAAAAACTATAGAGTCGCCGTTGTTTACTACCTCTACCGTAATGGCCAGCTTGAGCATCCGCAAAATATAGATCATAACAAAAGGGTTAAATGAGAAATTTTAACCACAAGTACATAATATTTTGAGCACAAGATGCAAATTATAATTGAAAACTAAAAAGGATTACATCACTAAGCATGATTTCTTTGTATATAATAAAGGAACAAAGGTTGGGACACATGTCCCCTTCACATTCATTTGAGACACATTTTAACCCTTCATTTCATTTACTACCGTGTTTATCATCCAGAGTTTCCACGACTCCCTTTTCCTTAACCAGGTTTTTTTGTCCCCTTCACATTCATCTGAGACATGTATTCTACCTAACCCTAATAATTTCCCCCAAATTTTTCTCTATGTTGGCTCTCTCCTTGATTCATAAACGATTCTTCTACATCAAAGATCTACTTTTTTTCTACTCTTCACCTTCATCGCAATCTAACAGCTATTTGGATGTTCGATTTCTATTGATTGATTTGGAGAGACATAGTGTTATCAACCGCTCCTATTCCCAGCCAATTTTCCCCAGCATTAACATTAATCGAAAGAACAACACCACCGTGAATCGTCACGTTCTTTGAACTTTTCAATCCTCATTCCACACAATCCAAAAGCTGACCTGCCGCAAACCACCTCTTCATCCTGTTCTTCACGTAAGATTTCTTTTATCTCAGATCTATTAATCTCATTACAAACAATGATGATTTTGTGATGTATTTGAACTTAATCGCATCAGATATGATGAATTTCATAGGATTTGCTTTATCGGTGATGAATTTGGTGATGTTTTTGAACTTAATCGCATCAGCTTTGGTGAATTTTATATGATTTACGCTAACGGTGATGAGTTTTGTGATGTTTATGAACTTAATCCCATCATATTTGTGCGTTTTTTAGTTTATTTAGTATGATGTTGTATTCTTCACATCTAATTGTTGTATTGTTAGTTTATATTATTAAAAAATGTTGTGACATCCACTGATGATAATACAGATTGAGTTTTATGTGATTTGCTCAAACGATGATGAATTCTGTGACGTTTTTGAACTTAATCACATTAGATTTGTGTGTTTTTTATAGTTATGATACTATGCTCTTCACATTGAATGTTTGTGTTAGTTTATGCTAACAATGAGACTCTTCGAACTTAAATTGGATTGATTCATTATTGTTTGATCAGTAATTGACATATAAGAAATAAAAAGGGTAAGTATTCTTTCTTTGAGAACCCCAACAGATACATCAATGATAAGATTCAAATTCTTTTTAAACAAATTTAAACTTACAAATGTCAAATTCTATTCACATGTCAAACTTACAAACACGTACTTTCTCTTAAACAAGTCTTATCGTGTGTTAACAATTTTAATGGAGGTTGTTTCAAAGACTGAGATCCGCCACGCGTCTCGAAAATGGAAGGATCATATTCAACGCAGTCCTGAATGCACAAAGGTCTGGATAGAGCCTAACAAAAACCGTATAGTCGCCGTTGTTTACTACCTCTGCCGTAATGGCCAGCGTGAGCATCCGCAAAATACAGATCATAACAAAAGGGTTGAATGAGAAATTTTAATCACAAGTAAATAATATTTTGAGCACAAGATGCAAATTATAATTGAAAAATAAAAAGGATTACATCACTAAGCATGATGTCTTTAAGTTTTCATTGTTTTAACCATTTTTATATCCTATAGTTATAGATGTTTCACATTTATTATTTACACATAACCAACTTTCTTTGTTTTAGATTGCAAACAAAATGAATGGTCTTCTGCTATGTTATGTTACACCCTTGTAGATGCTATATGGTAATAATCTTCATTACAAACTTCTCATGTATTATTTTCATTAACTGTACTTATACATGATATTACCTTTTCAGCCAGCCATTGATCGTACAATCAGGAGGAAAAGTCAAATGTATGGCGAGAAACAAACTGAAGTGGATTAAATATTTTGACTACTTAAGTAAAGAACCTTTTTTACGATACTAATTAATATAATTCAATTGTCGTAAGTTGTGTGACTTTAGATTTATATGGTGTAGCTGATCCGTGACAGGTTGGTGTTCTTAGAAAAAAATGGAATATGTTTGGAAATGTAGAAAGCAATATCGGACGACACACGCCAGTTGTGTCACTTGAAGGAATAAAAATTGACTCCGTATTTTTTTTTCTTCTCTTTTTCGTGTATATTCAATTGCTTGAAGCACTTTTATTTATTTAGGTTTGATAACGTATGTTGGAAAGGGTACATTTTTTTATCAGTTCACTAGAGCTGATGTTCTTGCTAAGGATCGATTATTTGTGCAACATTTGATCCAACCACAAGGAGGGTACAGGTTGGTAATTTCTTTGGAAAAACCTCATACCACTATATTGATTGCATCTTGGTTTTCTTTTTATATATTGATTATAAAGTGATTAGTAGTGTTAATATCATTTATATATATTTATGTAATTTTTAATATTGTTAATGCATTTTACTCTAGATGAAGAACGGAAACGAGTTTCTACTAACAGACGTTGTTAAGTTTATTTAAAAGCTTTTTATAATAGTGTCTTTTCAGCCGATACTAATTAAAGTAAAGAACCTTTTTTACGATACTAATTAATATAATTCAATTGTCGTAAGTTGTGTGACTTTAGATTTATATGGTGTAGCTAATCCGTGACAGGTTGGTGTTCTTAGAAAAAAAAATGGAATATGTTTGGAAATGTAGAAAGCAATATCGGACGACACACGCCAGTTGTGTCACTTGAAGGAATAAAAACTGACTCGGTATTTTTTTTCTTCTCTTTTTCGTGTATATTCAATTACTTGAAGCACTTTTATTTATTTAGGTTGGATAACGTATGTTGGAAAGGGTACATTTTTTATAAGTTGACTAGTGCTGATGTTCTTGCTGAGTATCGGTTATTTGTGCAACACTTGATCCAACCACAAGGAGGGTACAGGTTGGTAATTTCTTTGTGTCACACCCTGACCACGAAAAACAACAAATCGTGGCGGAAACGTCGGGGAGTGTTGTAACAGAATCATTGTTTCATAACACATGGATTGAAGTTCTGTTTTATTGAATTAAATGTTTTACATTACATTGAAATTAGAAACAAAACATGAACAAATAGACTTTCATTGTTATTAAGTCACTAAGGGCTCATCCGTTCCTATGTGAGCATGCATCAATATCATCATCAAATATCACCAACTATGGTACCTGAAACACATGTGAAAATACATCAGCATAAAAATGCCGGCAAGTACATAGGTTTTATGTGAGTGTCAGATTCATGGCTCGTTTATGTTTTGAAAATATAACTTGAACACCTTTGTTAATTGATAATTAAAGAAAAACAAGTTTTGTAAAATGCTTATAATGTAAATTGAAATAACCATGTCAAAACAGATTTGTTATAACTTATAAAACCTCGATTCCATGAATCTTAACTCAAAAACATTTGTTTAAGTAAAACCCAAATTGTAAATCATTTTTGAAATAAAACTCGAATGTTTTATATTGTTAGAAAAACCTTGTAATATAACTTTGTTTTGATAAACTTGCCCAGGTGATCTAGATAACGCAACGATATATAATGTATTAAAAGCACTTATATATAGGGAGTGTTGGGCGCATGCGGAGTTATCGCCACGTCCTGCTGGTGTTGTCAGTCTGTCCACCAGCTTTTATGCATGTGGGTTGGGCAGTTGCGCATTAGGCGGTCAGCTGATCCCTGCTGTCAGTGCCCGGGCATACCAGTTGCTGGTTTGGTCACTGAAGTCAAAGTGTCAGTTCCACTTGTATGACAATAGGATATGTTTTTGGACTGCGTCGCTGTGTGCGGTAATCTGAGCACAAACCATTCCTATTGCTGCTATGCGCGTGCCCGCAGCCTGGAAATATGTTTGACAGAAAGTGAATGGTAGTGATTATCACAACCCTTGTATGTTGACGAAAACAACCGTTTTCATACACAACTTGAGTCTTCTCATCTTTCCCCGAGTGGGAAAGCAAACCAGGTTCGCGCGTGTCCGCACGAACGTAGTTGAGTCCTTGTCAATAGGGCCAGTGAGTCGGGTGATGGTCACTCGCGCCCAAGCCTGATGCGAGATTTGGGACCATACCCTTTCAGATACAATTATCTTGATTTTAATATTGTAACAAGTTTATAGCAAGGTTAAAGAATGGTTACGATTTTGATGGTTACCATATCAGAATTCTGATATCCAAATACGTTTAATAGGCACAATAATGATTTAAATGAAATATGGCGTTTATTTTGACATTAATCAAGGGTTTTGATTAAATGGGTATAATTGATTAAAATAAAAGAGGCGTGAGTTTGTGTAAGGGTATTCTAGTCAATTCAAATCAATTGTTTTTCTCTCATCCAATTCCCCCCTCGGTTTTTTAAACGTTAATAACTCTTTCATACGACATTATTTTTTTTATAAAAATTGCACAAAAAAGAAGCTTTTTTTTACCTTTAAAACGAGTATAATATTGCTATATTTTTGAAAAAAAAAATCGAAAACAAAGATGCGTAAAATGCAATGGACAAAAAACATAAAAAATGACATTTTTTTTCTAAAACGCAATTGACAAAAAAAACAAAGAAATATATTATTTCTAAAACGCAATGGCTGAAAAACACAAAGAAATGCCTTTTTTTGTAAAACACAATGGCCTAAAACCACAAAAAAATGTCTTATTTCTAAAACTCAATGGCCAGAAAACACAAAGAAATGTATTTTTTTTAAAACGCAATGGCAAGAAAACACAAAAAAATGTCTTTTTTTCTAAAACGCAATGGCCAGTGTTGCAAAAATCACGATTACTAAGCGATTAATCGCCGACTAGTCGCTAGTCGGCCTCCTACTAAGTAATTTTTCACTAATCAGTTAAAAAATCGCTAGTCGGTCAAAGCTGGTCCAAGCCGCCCTAGTCGGCCCTAGTCAACCCAAGTCGGCCCAAGTCGCCCTTGTCGGCCCATTTGAAATCCTTACAAAACAGGCCCAAGATTACAACTTTAGCCTATTTTCCTTATCCCTTCCCTAGTATGACGAAGAATTTGAGTCGGAGAAAGAGGATGAAGTAGACGAGGAGATTGAATATGAGTCGGATGGTGTCGAAATCATTGAACACTACGGGATGACGATTACATTTGAGCTATTTGTTAATGTTTGAATTTTAAGTACTGAGACTTGTTATGTTATGACTTATATGTAAGTTTGTATTTTGAACTACTTTTACCTTTTTAAGTATTATATTGATATGGATGTGTGAGTATATATATACATATTTATAAAAATAATAAAATTTACATATTAAATTTCCGATCCGATTAATCTCGAGTAATTCCGAGTAGTCGCTAGTTCCCACCTCACCAGCCGACTAGCGACTAGCGAGTTCTCCAACCTTGGCAATGGCCAAAAAACATGTCTTTTTTCTAAAACGCAATTGACTAAAAACACAAAAGAAAGTGTTTCTTTTTTTCTAAAACGCAATTGACGAAAAACACAAAAAAAATGTTTTTTTTTCTAAAACGCAATAAACTAAAAGCACAAAAGAATGTGTTTTTTCTAAAACGCAATAGATAAAAACACACAAAAATGTGTTATTTCATTCTTTTGTAAAACGCACGCAATTGATAAAAAAACACACACAAAATATGTTTTTTAATTATTTTATAAAACGCAATGAACTAAAAACAAAAAAAAGTGTTTTATCATCGTATCAACTACTTACAAGTTTTTTTAAAAAGGTTTTAAAACACAAATAACATTATTCTTAAAACACAGATTATGATTCTGCACATTATGTTGTAAAACGCAATATAATACTTCTTATGTTTTAGAAATATACACAAGAATCACTTAAGTTCTCAAAAGCAATTGGAAAATGGATACTCGTGTGGGCCCAATCTAATCTTTGCAAAAACATTTTATAACTAATACAATAGTTCTTGACATTCTCAAAAACGCAATTGTTAGTAATCTTGGATAGTAATCATGTTTGGGAAAATCTCATATATGAAAAACAATTATAAAATTAACACAACTGACATTTTCCGAAAACGCAATAAATACACTTTACTGCGTTTTATGCTATTTTCTTTATCTGAATCACCTCCGACGTCATTTATATAAATCTCATATATTTATTCTATAAAACACACCTCCTTCATGGTTGGTGCTTACTTACAAGTTATTGCGATCAATCGTTTTCTTCCAATCTTTATTATCGCCACTTCTGGATGAGTAAAACTAGTAGTGTGCTTGTGGCGGAGTTATGGTGAAGGTTGTGGTCGCGTCGTATGAGGCGGTCATGGAGAAGATGAAGTTGGAGAAGTTGAATACGGTTACGGTGGTTAGTGACGGAAGCGGTGGCCAGAAAAGTAGATCTTAGTTCCGGCGAGGGTGGTGCTTTGTTGCCGGTTTTCAGGCGACGGCGACCGTTGTGGGGGGAGATATGATAGAGACGAAATTTGAAGTTGTAAGATTGTTTGTGATGAAGAAGTTGGAGGTTTTTGGAATTACATCTAGGGCTTTTTGAGATAAAAAGTAAATTGACCAAAATGCCCCTCCACCTTAAATTTTAAAAAAGACACATGTCATACTCCTATTTTTTCATATCCTTACTAGCCAAACTAAACTTCATATTTGATTATCCTCCTGTATAAATATAAGTCAACCAAAACAATGAGCCAAATTATGCATCATTTGGTAAATAGAATTTATTGAGGAGTGAATATAAATGCAAACATTACGCATACATATATAAAACATCCAAAAGATTTTTAACCGATGGTGTGCTCATACATACACTAGGTCCCCTTGTGGGTCAAGATAATGCCCACTTATTGTGCCTTGTGTTCAATACCACTAACAAAACAATATACAGGGAGTGGAGACTAACATGACATTACACCACAATCACCAGATGCAGTTTGGTTTGTCAGTATGTCTGATGTGGTTTGGTTTGACGAATTCTCTCACTTACGATTAAGATGCCATTATCTATTTATGCATAAAATTACACTCATATTTCCAGACACACTTTGCAATGTTTGACCAAGCCCTACAACATTAGGACACGACATCCAGAAACACTCCACAACTTTGAGCAACCACATCATGTTCAAACACGCTCTGTAGACATCCATCCCCACAACATCCAAGCACACTCGGACATGCTCTAGAACATCTAGGTACGTCATCCGACATTCAGACATGCTTTTGATGTATGTGAACCTCCTCCCATGGCAACGAGACACAATCCATACATTTGGGCATGTCCCACGAAAAACAAACAAACAAACTCCATACGTTTGGGCATGTCTAACGACAGACTCAATGCATTAGAGCATGTCCCACAACAGGCCCACTACGTTTCAAATATAATCGAAGTTTCAACGCATCTAATTCACCATGCATTTGGACACACCCCACAACAGCCCCAACGCGTTCAATAATATATCTATTGATTTGGCACAACCTCTAAACTACCACACATTAAGGCAAATCCAAAACGGTATCGGTGTGTCTGATAACATATCTAAAGATTTGACACACCTTCTAGCAGTCCTAACATGCCCAATAATACATTCAACGCTTAACTCACTATTCGTTTGGGCGTGTCCCATAACAGTCCTAATATGTCTCATAGTACATCTAAAGGTTCAACAAATCGTCCTATTCGCCACATTCCGTAAATATAGAGGTTCGGCCTACCTTATAATTCTCCATACACTTGGGCTTGTTCCCGAAAGTCACTATACATTTGATAATATACATGAAGGTTTATCACACCTAATTCGCAACACATTTCAACTTGGAGCAGATCTCTCAACTTCGCTCCACGACAGGTCCTTGACACAACATTGGTTGAGCTGCCCAATGATTTGCTCCTTGTTATTGAGCAGGGCCATTAACAGATATTGAATGCACAAACCTTAATCTTTCAGATGTTCCAACTTCCAAGGTTTTTAGTCTTAATTGTAACAAGATAAAATACATGAACATAAACAAAAGAAATATAGCTAAACTGGCATCTTAACTTAACATTCAAGTACAGACTCGAAATCACTTTAAACAAAAGTTTGTTCAACAAATTTCACATTTGGAGATGGAAATGGGTCACAATAACCAATTACAACCCTAATTGATGATCTCCCTAACCAGCCAATCAAGACTTGGGTATGCAAAATACAAAACAAGAAAAGACGGGACGGCAAACAGAATTGTAATGAGAATATACACAGCTAAGATGATCGCACTTGCAGGTATTGCGTATAGAACAATAAGAAGAAGTATAAAGACGAATGGGAACTTAGAGGTTAACTGAAGAAAAAAGATCAACGATTTACGAAGAGATGAGTTCAGTCCATCTATGTTAAAACTTGTAGCACGAATATCTTGAATATGATCTGGCTCACGGGTGGTGTTAGCCCGGGTGATCTGATTCCAACCGCGGTTCCATGACCAAGAAGACACGGGTGCATGATCCCCACAGGAAGATGAATGGGACTTGATCCGATCACCATTCATACTCTCAACCATCCAAAGAAGAAAGAAATTCTTTTTGGGAAACTTAAGATTCCCTTTGTAAACGAGCCGAAATGATAACATGTTGCACCAAGGACAAGATATAAAAAACGGGAGTTGAATTGGAAGGGTTGGTAGTTTCACGACAGCCCATTGGAACCCGAGTACACAGTTCTTACAGAGAGTGTGACCACACCATAACACGTAAGGAACGTTTTCTACGATATTAAAGGATTCGCAGCAGATCGGGCACTCAAAACCTTCATCTCTGCTGTTGCTTTCTGAGGTTTCATCATCTGAGCAGTCAAAAGAAGCTTGATAGGATCTTATAGAATCATTTTTCAGTCCAGAGGTACCCGCAATGGCCTTTGAAGTAAATCCCCACATGTTGAATACCCGAAATTTATTCCCGAAACTACCAGCTGGTCAAATCCATGCCTGCAGATTAGAAAACCTTAAACTTAACTTCACAGCATGAAAGAAACCAAGGAGCACATAAGCATCGAGGGCAGTTCAATACATCATCAATTTTAAGCAGATAAACGCATAAAAACTTGTATATATTGCTTTAACTGTGATACATAAGGCAGTTATGTAACCGCATAACCACCTCTATTTTTCTCTCCGACTATATCTAGTCAGCACCTAGGTAATCAAAGGCTCAAGGTACAAAGGGTGAGCTTGCCGCTTAGGCACGAGACGTTTAAAAAGTGAAGGCCCAAGACACCAGGCCATTTTAAGGTGTTTTAAGCTTAGTTTAGACTTCTATTTAGGCTAATTTAGGGCTCGTTCAGACCATTTTAAGCTGCCTTGGACCGGTTCAGAGCAGTTTTTTCCGGTTCAGGCCTGTTAACTGCGCATGTACGCCTAGGTTTGGCTACAGAGGTCAGCACTACGTACAAGTAATTATTCACTTTTAGGTGTTTCTCTACATACGCCTGATTCTGTATCAAATGCATGATATTGATACATATAAAATCGGTTTGTAATTCCCCTAAAATACTCATGTATCCTACAAAACTAAACCACAATGGTGAGATAAGTTAGCAACAAAAAGATTCTAGTAACGGATTATACGTCTACTGTCATCAAATTTTCAAACATCATATGATCCACCAGAATTCCAGAAACCACTAACAATTACATATATTGCATTATGAAGCTTGTAATGATTCCATTTTTTTCTTTAATCATCACTAAAAATGAGACTTCATTGCTTCAAAAATATCCTTTTTACAACAATTTAAGCAATCTGACAAACAATCTTCAACAGTCAAACACCTAAAGATCAGATGATGTTCAAAACAATTTCTTCTTTCAACCATATGAATATAATGATCAAAACAACCAGAAATCGATTCAAAGTAAATAGGCATGGTATATATAACTTAACAAATGTCCAAGCAATACAAGATTTGTAACATTTACGTTAACGATCAAAACACGCAACCTATTAGCGATCCGATCACATCAAACCCTAACAACCATTCATAAACTATACAGCAACCAACATTTCAGTACGAAATCGGTATAAACAACAAAATCAAAGCTAATTAATCAATCTGACAAACAATCTTCAACAGTCAGACACCTAAAGATCAAATAATATTCAAAAACTATAACAATTTATTCTTTCAACAATATGAATCTTATGATCACAGAGATCAATTCAAAGTAGATACACTTGTATATATAACTTAACGAATGTCCAGACGATGCAATATTTGTAACATTTAGGTTAACGATTAAAACACAAACTATTAGCGATCCAATCATCACATCAAACCCTAGCGAACATTCATAAACTAATCAAGCAATCTGACAAACAATCTTCATCAGTCAGACACCTAAAGATCAAATATATTCAAAAACTGTAACAATTTCCTCTTTCAACCATATGAATATGATGATCAAAACATCCAGAAATCTCAATTCAAAGTAAACAGACATGTATATATAACCTAACAAATATCCAAACAATACAAAAAATTTGTAAAAAATCCGTTAACAATTAAAAGACGCAACCTAATAGCGATCAATCACATCAAACCCTAGCGAACATTCATAAACTATATAGCACACAACATTTATGTCCGAAATCGATATAAACAACAAAATCGACGCTAATTCTCATCATATAAGTTACTGAAACCTCTAATTTGTCACAATCATTGCAATTAGCAAGCTATTAGCGATCCGATCAATCACATCAAATCCTAGCAAAAGTCCGAAATTGATATAAACAACAGAATCGAACCTAATTCTCAGCAAATAGAACGTTTACCTAATGAAATTAATGGAGAAATCTGTTGCGTTTAACGGATGATTACTGTAAGAAGATGAACATCGAAGAGACCGCCAAAAGAAAATTCACACACAGTGTCGGTTTGTTTCTCTCTAGAAAAAACGTCGCACACAGTGGCGGATCCAGCCAGTTTTTTCACTGGGTTCCTTTTTCCAAATCATACAAGGTTTACACTACAAAAAAAGTTTTTTTCCAAATCATACAAGGTTTACACTACAAAAAAACGTTTTTTTCCAAATCGACTGGGTTCCTGGGAACCCGTAAAAAGGCTCTAAATCCGCCCCTGGTCGCACAGAAGATACCATGGTGACCGGAAGTGTGATCGATGAAAATGATTTGGTGGAGTACTAAGGTCATGTTTTGCTAAGCTTATTATAGTTAAAAAAGACTTTTGGGAAAATGACTTTTTAAAAAGGAGTTTTTAAAAAAAGTGTTTGGATTAGCGTATTGATGTAAAATGACTTAAATGGGCATTCTTTTAGATATAAGGGGGTAAAGAAGGGGTATATTGGTAATTTGTAGTTTGAAAAGTTAAAAGCTGGCCAAGTTCTTCAAACCTCATTTTTCTTCTTTGCAAAAAGCCATTTCAAAAAGGACTTTTGGCTTAGCCAAACACAAAAACAACTTATTGGCTTTTTGATAAGTCAATAAGCCAATAAGTTGTTTTGAAAAGCTTAGCCAAACATGCCCTAAGTGGGGTAGCGGCTTCGAAAAGTGGTGTGGTGGTAAAAAAAAAAAGGAGTGGGAGTGGCCTGGTTAGTTAGTGGCGTTTTTATAAAAAATAAATAAATAAACATAAACCAATTAAAAAATACCCAAATTTCACCTACAAATCAAGAGTCTCCACCTCACAACCTAAATACCCCTCATACCGGTGGAAAACTCCTCACTATGCCATGTCCACGCCACCACAAGGGGTGGTGTTCTCGGCGTGGAATGGTCATCACGCCACTTTTCCACGTCCACACTGTGTGGTCTAAATCGTGGTTCAGTGTAGTTACCAAATGGCAAACGCTCTAGCCAATTGGCGAGTTTGGGCTGGGCTTAAATTGAGGTACACATCCAAATCGGTTCACAATGAACGATTTGCCAGTTTAGAACTATTTTGGGATTTTAGTCCAATCAAACAACTCACCTACCAATTTCAGGCACGAACCTGTTAACATGAAACGACACATTTTTAAAAGTTTCATGTCTTAAACAAGTTGACAAGTTTAGGACATGATAAAATACGTGGTTAAACAGGCTAAAGACCAGTTAAATTGTTATCGACTTGTTAGTAACTTGTTTATATTTGTAATGGATTTCATTATTTGACTTTTATGAATTTTTGTTTTAAATTTGTTAGGGATTAATATGCTAAGGATTATATATTGTTTAAAACTTTTTATGAACTTTTAACAATTTTGTTTCATTAAACAGATTCCTATGTAATATTTATTGTGTCCTTAAATAGTTTTGTTAACATGTCATTTCGTGTTGACATATGTCTAAACAAGTCATGTTTATGTTTTGGAAAAAATGGCGCAGTAAGTTATAGTGTCTCGTGTTCGTGCCTAGCATTTCGGATCATCGTGTCGTGTCTGGCCTATTATGTCACTCCTATGACCAATATAAGTCCAACTTTCACACCCTAACAAACCTTCAGTGTCCACTATCCACTAATCTCCAATGGCGGGCTTCTCTCTTCTCTGATCTCCCCCCTTATTCCTCACCCCGCACCCTAACCTTAACCCTAGACCCATCAATAATTCCCCAAAGCCCTCACAATCAAAGCCACAATCCCCTCCAACAAACCCATCGAAACATCCGCCACCCCCACCCACACCCCTTGCCACTAAACACCGTTGTCCGCCGACGAATCCATCTTCGAAGTCGCCCACCGTCGCCCCATTTCCAACCACAAATTCTCTGCCAAATACGTCCCTTTCAACGCCGACCCATTAAACACTGAATCCTACTCCTTATACAAAATCGTATACTGTTCCCATTCGGCGGCTTACTCAACTGTACCAACCCTTAAATAGGTCCCACAACAATCCATAAGTGAAACCCTAAACATGTACGAGGAGACCCGACATGAAAAATGAAAAATAAAAAGGATTTTGTGTTTGTTGCGGACCGCGACAACCTCCTCTTAAACCCTCGTGGGCCGCGAGGATCTTATAAGCCGCCAGAGACATGTGTCGGACACGTGTCGTCCACGTGTAAAGGCTACTAGTCGAGTCATGACAGCTATGCCCTAGCTAGGAGGGCCTCGCGGGGCGCGACGGGATACCCCTAGGGTATCGCGGGACGCGACAGACTCAATTTCCAACTATAAATTGAGCGTGAATGCAGCATTTCAATCCGCTCACAATTTCTTTTCTCTCTCGACACTGCTCAAGTATATATAATCAAATTTTAATAAGATTTGTCATGCCTTTTCATAATTTTCTTATTTGGTTCTTTTTATCATGACGCTATCGGTTGTAAATTTGTAAAAATATAACATTTTTAGAACTTGTAATTCCCGAATTAAACCAAGACAAGTAAAAAAAATGAAAATTTTTTGAAAAAATTGGGGTGATTAGCGGTTCCAATAGATTTTTGTGTAAGGCTTGTTATTAAGACTTGCAAGATTCAAGGTTTTAGCATCCCCCCACACTTAAATTACACATTGTCCTCAATGTGTCCCAAAAATAAGTTTTTAGGTTGATTTGAATGCGTAAAAGGTGTTTAAAAACAAGATTTTCTATTACTGGGCGTTTGGCCACGCCCCCGTGGTCAGATCGCCAGTATCAAAGTGTAATGTAAGGCTAGCCACGAGGCGTGTTCAGCGAGCACGGCCTGTGGCCAGTTACCTGAACTGGGACTTTTTTCCCGCAGAGCTTAGGCACGGGGCGTGTTGGGCTGAGCACCCCGTGCTAAACTTGTTGTAATGCTGGAAAAGTTGACAGAAAGCTCTATTTTTGTGCACGGGGTGTGATTTTAACGTTGCCTTGGCAATTTTCATTTTCCCTTGTTTGTTATACCATTATAACATCATCCAAATACCACATAATAATTTAAACCATCATTCATTAAGAGTGCAAAATACATAGTTCCTAAAAAATAAAATTACAAACTAGAACTTAAGATAGATAGGTAAGTCCTAGAATACAAGAAATTTAAACCATGAAGAAGTTCTATCCTAGATGTTTTCATGACAAGAACAATAAAAACCCGAAAAAAAAAAAGATTTTTTTCGGTTGAATAAGGCTCTTAGAACTTCAACCCGGAGGGTGCTCCTCAAACATCATTGAGCCACTCTGGCTCATTGTCCACAACCTCTTGTGGGGGAGGTGCGACATCCACCGGAACCTCGTGTAATGCGTCTAGAGGAGGCTCCGGATGAATGTCATCCCATCCGGTTGGATTGACAACTTCTTGCGCCAAGTTCCAATCTTCTTGTGGGAAGATTGGTTCCATGGGTGGCATAGCAAGGATGTTCAACCTTTGGTGCAAAAGGTTGATCTCTTGAAAGCTACTCTGTAGCCCCACCGTCAAATAGTTGATACGGTCAATGAGGACCTCTTCCACCGAAGTCATTTCATCAAGTGCTTCCCTTAGTGCACACACGTATCGGACAAGGGTAGCTTCTATCGATGGCCTTCTCCCCCTTCGACTGTTTCTCTCGAGTGAGCTAAAGATGTTCCACTGTTTTGGCTCGACGTTATAAGAAAACAAGACAAAAATTTCAAAAGAATGAAACTGACACTCCGGCCACGGCCCCGTGGTCAAACCTCTGCAAGTTTTTGAATCAAGGAATATTATTGTATTAAATTATTTTTCTGTATTTTGAAACATTTATGAACATAAATAACTTAAAACATTGTTGTAAAACTTATTTTTGATAAGATTTCTTGGTTAAAAAACTTGCAAATACTATAATAAAGCTTGAAGTTATGAATGTTTCAAGCTTTAATGAAGGTTGAAGAGTTTTGGAGAAGAATGTAAGTGACAAAAGGGGCAAAGATAAGATGGTTGTTGAGAAACCTTCTTTGGAATATACCTTTTAAGGTATGTGTGAAGATCCCAGCAAATCTTGGTCTTTGGAATGAGTCCAAATGTGCAGGAATCATGCTAACTTTATAGAAAACGGCAGCACGCTGACCACGGCCCCGTGTCGGCTGGACACGGCCCTGTGGTCAGACATGGTTCTGACACAATTTGTCCGTATTATGAGCACTGCGTGTGTTGGCCTGGACACGATCACGTGGTCAATTTTGAGGTGGGCACGGGGCGTGTTGACCTGGACACAGCCCCAAGTGGCGTCTTATTTTAAGGTTTTTATTCGGATCGGGCCGTTCCTTACTGGAGGGAACAACACCGAAGTGCCTAAGGTACTTTAATTGCTCTTGATTTAAACAAGAACGCAGGAGATTATCGGAAAGGGTAAAACCTAAACTAAACACCGGGGGGTGAAACCAACCTTTTTCTTTTTCAAGGGAGGCGTCCGCCCATCCAAGCCAAAGCTTGAGTCCGCCCTTGACATACACCATCAATGTTTATATATTTATGAGTTGTATCATTTTTTATTCATTCTATAAACATTTAAAATGCAATTCTAACTTGCATTAAAAACCGTCTAAGATTTGTAAATTGGCATTTGTTCACCTAATTTAACAAGTCTGAGACATGATTTGTAAGTCATATCTTGGATACACATGGTTAATAACATTAATAATAATCCTCATAATATGATAGAGCTCAATTGTAGAAAGAAACTAAGAGAGAATAAGATTTTCCAAAACCAAGCTAACCCCTGATTGTTAGCCTTTCTGTTATTATAACTACCAACCTCAACTAACTCAATACAACATTTACAATAACAACCATATACTATCATTTTTTTATAAAAGACCCCCTGAACTATTAACTACACATATCAATACCCCCCTTCAATAAACCTTGTCCTCAAGGTTACCACTGACACGACCAATCCACTGTTAAACCACAACTACTGATAATCCTCAACCACTGCTAAGACTTAACTACTGATAAGCCTCAACCACTGATAAACCTCACCCACTGATAAGACACAACCACTGAGAAAAAAACTCCAACCACTGCTAGAACTGGAAATCAGGAAATCTCAATTGTAGATCATGTTTATTCTCCCACGTAGCCTCAACTACTAATAAGCCTTCCCACTGAATTAAGACCTGATGTACCCCTTTCCTTCCTTTCCTTATCAAACGATGATCCAATACCTTGGCAGGTTGATACAAGAACCTAGCCACTATTGGAACAGGAACAACAGTGGTTGGTGGACCATTAGCCTGTTTAAGAAGCGATACATGGAAGACTGGATGCAATTGTGATTCCTGAGGCAAATCCAACTGGTAAGCAACTTCTCCAATCCTTTTTATGATCTAATAAGGTCTATAATACTTTGGAGAAAACTTATTAAATGTTGCCACTCTCAAAGATGTCTGAACATAAGGCCTGAGTTTCAAATATACCCAATCACCTTCTTTAAACATTCTATCACTTCTATGCTTATTGGCCTGTTGCTTTAATCTATTTTGAGCCATCAATAGTGTAGATCTCAGTATTGATATAGCTTCTTCTCTAGAGCACATATCTTCATCCAAACTTGCAACTTTAGTATCTCTATGTATATAAGGTACATGCAAAGGAGGAGCAAACCCATATAAAGCTTGAAATGGAGTGGTCTTTATAGAAGTGTGGTAATTAGTGCTATACCACCATTCAGCCAAAGACAACCAATGAGCCCAAGACTTCCCATAGTGTAAGATCATACACCTAAGATAAGTTTCCAAACACCTATTTACGACCTCTGTCTGGCCATCTGTTTGTGGATGGTATGCAGTTGACATAGCCAGCTCAATTCCTTGCAGTCTTGTAAACTCCTGCCAAAAAGTACTCAAGAAAACTGCATCTCTGTCTGATACTATAGTTGTAGGCCATCCATGCAATTTATAGACATGATCAATAAAGCACTGAGCCACAGAACTTGCAGAAATAGGATGGGTTAGGCCCATGAAATGAGCATACTTAGTAAGCCTATCTACTACCACAAAAATTACATTTTTACCCTTTGACAAGGGTAAGCCAATAATGAAATCCATACTTATGTCTGAAAACACACAAGTAGGAATAGGCAATGGTTGAATTAGTCCAGGAGAAGCCACAATCTCATATTTGGCCTATTGACAGACATGACATTGCCTTATGAACCCTCTCACATCTTTAGATTGGCCCCTCCAATAAAATAACCCTTTTAACTTCTGACAAGTGGCTTGAACCCCTGAATGACCTCCTACAGTTGACCCATGACACCATTGAAACAGTTCTTTCCTCAATTGAGCATCATTTCCAACTACTAACTTCCCCTTCCTTTTTAATAAATCTGTCTCCCAAGAGAACTAACCCACAACCACTGCCTGCTTCAACTGCTGAATAATTGATTGCACATTAACATCTGTTTTCCATGAAGCTTTTATCTTTAACAGTAATAAAGGATTAAAAGATGATACTGCCAAAGTGAAAAGAGAAGAGCTTTGTAACCTTGAAAGAGCATCAGCCACTACATTTTCAACCCCTTTTTTATATTGTATCTCAAAATCATAATTCATCAATTTCACCATCCAAGAGTGCTGTAAAGGTGTAGTAATCTTTTTATCTAACAGATGTTTCAACCTCTCATGGTCAGTTTTTATGATAAAATGACCAGTGATCAAATAATAATTTCACTGTTTAACTGCTAGCAGAATTGCTAACAATTCTTTGTCATAAACTGACCAAGTTTGTTGCTTTGGAGATAAGGCCTTGCTGATAAATGCTAAAGGATGGTTGTTTTGCATGAGAACTGCCCCAATACCCAATGGAGATGCATCTGTCTCCACTATGAACTGCTGAGATAGATCAGGCAATGCCAATACAGGTGTTGAACTCAATGCTTGTTTAAGTTGGATAAAAGAGTCTTGAGCACTTTCATTCCACTTGAACCCATCCTTTTTGAGCAATTCAGTTATAGGTTTAGCTATAATCCCATACCCTCTGATAAACTTCCTATAATATCCAGATAGGCCCAAAAACTCTCTTAGCTGTTTCACATTTTCCGACTTAGGCCACTGAACTACTGCCTCAATCTTTGAAGGATCAGTTGATACCCCCTCCTTTGTGATTACATGCCCCAAGTATTCTACCTTCTGCCCACCAAACATGCACTTAGACTTCTTAGCATATAATTGACCTTGTCTCAAAGTTTCTAAGACCTGCTGCAAATGACTTAAGTGCTGTTTCAAACCACTACTATAAACTAGGATATCATCAAAGAACACTAATACAAATTTCCTCAAGAAATCTTTAAAAGTGCAGTTCATTAATGCTTGAAAAGTAGCTGGGGCATTTGTAAGCCAAAAGGGTATGACCAGAAATTCAAACAACCTTTGATGTGTTCTAAAAGTTGTTTTGTGTATGTCAAGCTCATGCACTCTTATCTGATGGTAACCTGATCTGAGGTCCAGCTTAGAAAACACAGTAGCTCTCCCCCCCCCCCAATTCTTCCAACAATTCATCAATTAGAGGAATAGGGAATCTATTTTTTTACTGTTGCCTCATTAAGTTGCCTGTAATCCACACACATCCTCCAGGATCCATCTTTTTTCTTAACCAACACAACAGGAGCTGCAAAAGAACTTTGGCTACTTCTTATTACTCCTGTTTCCAGCAATTCTTGAGTCATCTTCTCAATCACATCCTTTTGCACAGATTGATATCTATAGGACCTCAAATTGATTGGTTTGTTCTCATTATTCAAATTTATCTATGAGCATACTGCCTTCTAGGAGGTAATGCATTTGGAACTTGAAACACATCACTATACTCTTCCAATAATGCTTGCAATTCTTTGCTGAACACTGGATCCAATACGGTAGACCCAAACACATCCTGCACTTCCGTCTGCAACAACTGTAGACCAAACATCTATGACTGAACTACCCCTGCCCCTTGATTTACCAAAATATGCATCTTCTCAATAGAACATAAACTCATACCATTTGTTTCAATACCCTTCAATGTATAAGTTTTCCCTTGCACTTTAAACTGCATGGTCATATCAGCAAAGTTCCAGTTAATATTCCCTAATGTGGCCAACCACTGCACTCCTAAGACCATATCATAATTTTCCAGTGGTAATACCAACACTTCTGCATTAAACCACACTCCCTGCATCATCCACTTAAAGTGACTACACTTCTGCCCACACTCTAATTGATTACCATTAGCAACAGTAATCTTCATAGGCTTCACAGGTTGTAAAGAACATTGCAGTTTACTTATTACCTTTGTATCAATGAAATTATGAGTAGAACTAGAATCCACCAAAATATTCAACTTTCTAGTGCCCACTGACCCATTAATCTTCATAGTTGAATAAGAAGGTATGCCTGTGATTGCATGTATAGAAATATGAGGATCAGCTTCCATCAATTGTCCCTCATCCACTGTCACTTGTTCCTTGTCTATCACCTCTTCCTCATCAACCAACTCTAAATTGAATAACTGTTTGTTCCTACAGTTATGAAAAGGAGTAAACTTCTCCTTACACCAGAAACACTCTTTCGCAACCCCCGATCCCTGATTTCCGGGAACGGGCGGACGCAAACTCAGAATTTTGGTGGTATCAGGTTAGTTAATTTGGCAGCGGAATTTACATCAGGACCGTAGTTAGGAAATGATTATCAGAGTAAAACCACCATATTTGATATTAACAATTACATGGGTAAAACTCAAGTTTCTTATTACAATACATTTATAGGGATAAATCTTATTTTATTGAATTTAAAACATCATTTATTAGGTAACTTTTATAGCCACATTTTTCCCAAGCCTTTAGTGCTCTCCAGCTGGCTTTTTACTAATTGGCTGGCACATTGTGTTACCTGAAACGCGTTTTAAAAACATTTGTCAGTGGGAAATACTGGTGAGTGAATCCCAGTTTAATCAAGAAACATTTTATCAATTAAAACAGTATTGAGAGCGATCACATTGTTTATTTCTACACAATTACTCATTCAGTACTGTCAATCTTGACTTGTGGGTCATATTACACATTGGCTAACTCGTCGTCCAATGGTAACGTACTGTCATCCCCGACTTACTACTTACAAGGTAGTAAATTTTGTATACAAAACCCCAACATACCGGCAGTAATTGAAAAACTACAAAGACTCAATCACCGCTTAATCACATTGTAAAACATTTAAGGTTTTGTAAAGTATTACAAAATGGTTAACAAAAAGAGGATAAACTCACATTGCTATCTTAGACTTCGCGTAAGGGTTTTCTGGATATAATCTATAATTTATACAAATGTACATTGGTTAGTATCATAACCCTTTGAAAATATTAATGATACCCTCCCCGAGATGGCATTCCAACAACTACGTCGGGCAGAACCACGACAGTTATTACGGAACCCTAAATCAATCGGGCAGCGTATCTATTATGAAACCGGGGTTATAATACTTACAACGGAGCAGAACCTCGCTAATTAGGGGGTATAATACTTGAATATAAAGCCTACTACTTCAGAAATTCGAGACTGAGAAAAGAAATGAACGATTGAAAGTGAAATCCCGAGGCCTTCTTATATAGTGCTGAAATCTGAGTCTCACGCGCCCCGCGTAAGACAAGCACAAGGCTTACGCGGCCCGCGTCAACGTTGGGTCAACACGTAGCTCGTCCGGATCACCACTAGGCTTGACACGATGATGACACGTGTCATCACCAGGTTGCGCCACTATATTGATCTTACGCGGCCCGCGTTAGCTTAAACAAGATCTTACGCGGCCCGCCTTAACTTAAGAAATTAACGAAGTCAGGTTCTAGCCTTGATACCGCCCGCGTAAATGGTTGGGGTGGGTCTACGCGGCCCGCCTCAGCTTAATATTTATTGTTTTTATTTATTTTAATTACTGTAATGTATTTCGGGCTCGGTTTTCACATACGGGGTGTATTTAAAGATATGTTGAGACATTTTAACATATACTAAGGTATCAGAAATATTCGAGAGTGTCGGTTTTACTAAGGGTTGTTACACACTCTCCCTTTTCTCTCTTCTTAGCCATTTCTTTAGTGGTAAGCCTTCTTGTAGTCTTAACAGGTTGAGCATTAAGATGTGTTGGTAATAGAGGTGGTGTATTAGTATTCATAGTAGGAGGTGGCTTAAACCCAGTGTTATTGTACTTATGAGCATTATAGGAATTGTAAACATGTTTCTTTTGACTACCAGTTCCAAAAAGTGTATTATACACCATCTCTTGTTGTTTGGTTACTGCATAGGCTTCTCTCAGTGTCTTTGGTTTAAAAGCCTTTACTAAACACCTTATTTCAAGCTTTAACCCCCCCCCCCCACAAACAAACTCACAATATATTCTTGACAAACCACTACCCTATTTAAATAAGAATCAAAAGAATCACAGTATTCTTGAAGTGAACCTGTCTGGTGTAAATTCTTAAGTTCTTCCATAGCATCCTCCAATTGGGTCACTGAAAATCTTGAAATGGCTGATCTGTTGTATTCATCCCAGCCCACATCATCAATACTCCTTCCACTACTCCTCAAGAACCCCTGATGCCACTGCAAAGCTTTCCCTTCCAAATTGATCACCGCCAATCTAACCTTTGCTTCTTCTGGAGTCTTATCCATTTCAAAGAAATGATTACACTTATACACCCATCCTTCTACATCCTCACCCCCAAATTTGGGAAAATCAATTCTTCCCGATCTTGGCATTCTCTGATCATGATTTCCATTTTGAACCAGTGATTCTTTGTCATTATTCTCAAGTGTTGACAGCTTATCCAAAACTGTCTGATGTCACACCCCGATATTTCCACGTATTACCAGTGGGCCCGGTGGGGAGTATTGTGACGTAGTTGATATCATAGACAATTTATATTATCACAGTTTAATACACAGCGGAATTCGAAAGATAAAATCATTACAAACCGAATAAAAAGTAATATCAAGTGTATTACAAAACGGTTGTAAGGATCCACAGGCGGATCAAAGTTCAAAGATTATTGTTCAACAGATTTAATAACATCTAAGCTTGCAAGACTCTTT
This sequence comes from Helianthus tuberosus, assembly GCA_030545235.1. Taxonomy (NCBI): domain Eukaryota; kingdom Viridiplantae; phylum Streptophyta; class Magnoliopsida; order Asterales; family Asteraceae; genus Helianthus; species Helianthus tuberosus. The sequence goes on from CM060393.1 coordinate 156,611,668, forward strand.
ATTGATGCTTGGAGTAGCCAGCCTATTCCGTTTAGTACCTGCACTTAGCCTTTTTGGAAAATACGTCAGTTTACACGGGTAAATACAATTAACCGACTCATTTTGAAAATGTTTAAGAAATTGATTTGAATGCACAAGGCACAAAATAATCTTTTATAACTTGGGATAATTATTTATATATAAACTTGTAAAAGAATTACATGTTCGTTATACGTTCAGTAGCCCGGGCTGAATACCGGGTTAAAGATTAATAGACACACCACATGATATAATCCCGCGGCGAGTTATTCTCAATCTGTCGGTTATACCTTTTTATATATATATATGCACTGGCAGGTGTATGCCTACACCCCGTGCTTAGGTCGTGGCCATTTCAATGAATGATGCCAAGGATATCCGGGACATGGTCATTAACCCCCCCAAAGGCTTTAAGCAAACATAACAGTTTAAACGGGTCATCTCAATAAATTAACCTTTATATGATTAAAAATTCAATGCCCGACCAAGCGGTATTTTAAATACCGTATCCCAAGCCCGTATAACGGAAAATAAGTTAAAAGTATTTACCTGAGCAAGTATATATCACAATCAGCTAGTGCAAGTATCTTTTACTGGTCTCCTAATCTGGAATGAAGGTTTTAATAACCTATTAGATTCCTAACGGGTCTTAATTAAGTCTAAACTTAGACCAGTTAGTTTTAAAGAAAGATATACGGTTCAAAACACACTATTAAGCGATGACCGGATTAGAGTGTGGTTTAGACCCGACAAGTTTGTATACTTGTAAAATATGGGTAAACTAAACACATTCTGGATTTTGAGATAAAAATGATAAGGTTTGACCCGTTTCGGCTAATTTATGCAAACTATTTACATAAACCGCACCGAACGCGAATAATGCGTAACGGGAACCAAATGAGTCATGAACAGGTTTCCTTAGTTAATATGCCTTGAATATGTTGTGATATCAGTAAGATACCTTCCATTATGCCCAAAATGGATTTAAACTCAAATTATGCCCCGTAGGGGTATTTTGGTCATTTTAAAGGTTATAAAAGAGTTTAAATACTAATCTGAGTTTCAGATCTGATATAATCAGTAAAAATATTTATTTTTATAAGTCATAACAGTAGGGTATTGCATATATGTGAAATTTACCTTTTATAACCAAACTATGCACCGTAGGGGCATTTTGGTAATTTCACATAAGCTTTAAAGGTCAAAATTAGTATTCTGAGTTCAAAACTTTTGCTTACTATTTAATTATAGAAATTTACTTAAAACATCACTAGGTATTAAGTCTTATATGTTAAAAATGGTTTTAACTCATACTATGCGCTTAAAACGCGTAAAAGTCGGTTTTAAGCGATTTTCGGGTTTAAATAGGAAATCTGAGTTTTTGATCAGTTTATAAAGTTCAAAATATTTTATTTATCATATAAAATCAGTAGCAAAAAGTTTGGTGTCAAAATATTATGTAAAACTCATTTTATTCAAGAAAAGGGCATAACCGACAATTACCGATTTAAAGCAAGAACCCTATGTTATGCTCAGCTTAAAATTAATTAAAAATCTTCAAAAATAACAAAATATTATATTACATCAGTGGGTAAAAATTTTGGTGTCAAAATTTGGGTTTAGATAGGTTTTATGCTAATTACGCCGTTTAATTAATAAAAGCTTCTTAATTACGATATTGAGCATAACTCCTAATCTAGACCTCAAACTGATGTCAAATTTTTAGGACAAGTTTATAAATCAGTAAAAAAGGCTTTTGTCCTCTCACATTTTCAAAAATCTCGTTTTAAGGTCAAAAGGGCATTATGGTCAACATTTAGGCATATAACGGAAACATGTACATGAATTGAATAACTAATGAACCAAGTTGTATAACCTCAGAGGGTTACACTAACCTATAACCTGGTCCTAATAGAGCTCTAAGGCTTTTCTAAAATATGCTACATTGGGTCAGAACTGAAAGTCAAAGCAAAAGTGTACTTTTGCGACTTTCAGTTCCGAACCGAGCTTAAACTGAAAATTGTCGGGTTGAACATGTTTAGACATGTTCTTACATTGATTACCAAGTTATATGAGTAATAAAACAGGTTCCATGGCTTCTACATTGTTAATTATGTGTTTATGCGAAAATTAGCTTTCTGTTGACTTTTTATAATTAACTTTGACCCGACAATTGACCTAGTTAGAGTGGGAATCAGAGGGTGCCCTTTTAAGGGTTTATTACCCACATAATTACCAACTCAAAGCTACTTTTAATTCGAGAATTGACTGGACCATTAGTGATTAATCACTAAGTCAAATCTTAATTACGACGGGTTTGACTTTAGGCCATTAAACTAGTAAAACTGAATTAAGAAAGGTCAAGGAAGCTTACAAAGGTCCAATGCACGACTATGGACCCTTAAGGAATGCTCTTGAGCTCCAGGAGACTCCAGAAAATAAGTTGCAATGGTTTTTGAAATGTATGCAACAATGTAGCAACTTTGGAGCTCTTATATAAAGATTGTAATCTCATAAGATGATGCCAAACAAGTCTACAAGTGTTGTATGATATTCCCAGGTGTCCCTAGGCATGCAAAACTGTTGGCCACGCTTCAGGAATTCGAATACCATGCATAAAGGTCGGTTAATAGGCTGAAACTGGCACCTGCCAAGCTTTTTGGATGCTGGCAGGTTTTAGGCGGCCCGCGTAAGACCCAGACAAGGTCTATGCGGCCGGTATGGCTCCCAGATCAGGTTAAATAAGTTTCAGAATTTGCATTTTAGGTCCCTGGTCCTTTTACAGTTGTTTTAACTTATTATTTTGCACTTTTAACCCTCCAACATGACTTTTAAGGACCCCAAGACATAAAAAAAACTTTGTTAAGTCCTCCGTTAGTTATACGGTCACCGAATAAGTCCTGAATTTCAACGTTGACGCTTTTAACCCTTTACTTACGAATGTTCGCGTAACTTTCTCATACGATATCAAAACCTTGTGAAATTTTTATCACTTATTCTAGTGAGCATAATTAATCGTTACAAATCTTCGGGTTCGTTAAAAGGTCACTCAGAGGTATAAATTAAACATGTTGACACTTTTAACCCTTGCGGTTTGTAAACTTTTACTTTCTTCCACAAACGACTTCATACGATTCGTAAATCATTTGTTTAAGGGTATAAACATCGTGTAGGGTTGTTGAAAGGTATAATTATCGAATGTTGACACTTTGAATCTTCTTACTCACATACTTTCTTTGTTTGTCAACTTTAGTCCCTCATATTCAATCCATTACACGTTTAAAGCGCATGACACGTGTCTTCATTACATTGGTCATGATTTTATGAGGTGTTACATCCTCACCCCCTTAAAAGAAATCTCGACCTTGAGATTTATTGAAATAAATGAGGGTACTTCTCTTTCATTGTGGACTCTACCTCCCACGTATACTCGGGACCTCTACGGGCATCCCATTTAACCTTTACAATCGGTACCTGCTTCCTTCGAAGTTTCTTAACCTGTCGATCCTCGATCGACAAAGGTTTTTCAACAAATTTCAGGCTCTCATCTATGTGCACATCCGTATGTGGTATGACTAGTGATTCATCAGCTAGACATTTCTTCAGATTGCAGATGTGGAATACATTATGAATACCATTGAGCTCTTTAGGAAAATTTAACTTATAAGCCACTGTTCTGACACATTCGATGATCTCGAATGGTCCTATGTATCGTGGGCTTAACTTGCCTTTCTTGCCAAAACGCATCACCCCTTTCCAGGGTGATACCTTAAGTAACACTTTGTCGCCTACCTCGAACTTTAGAGGTTTACGCCTTTTATCTGCGTAGCTTTTCTGCCTATCCCTGGCAGCTTTGAGATGATCTCGTATCTGTACAATCCTATCTATCGTCTCCAGGACTATGTCAGGTCCTGTTAGTTGGACATCTCCAACTTCTGCCCAACAAACGGGCGTTCTGCACTTTCTTCCATAAAACGCTTCTAAAGGTGCAGCTTGAATACTGGAATGATAGCTATTATTATACGAAAATTCTATCAATGGAAGATGATCGTCCCAACTTCCTCCCAAGTCAATAACACAAGCTCGTAGCATATCCTCGAGTGTCTGTATAGTACGTTCACTTTAACCATCCCTCTGAGGATGATATGCAGTGCTGAAATTTAATCGAGTGCCTAGGGATTGCTGAAAGCTTTTCCAAAACTGCGATGTATACCTCGTATCCCTATCAGAGATGATAGACACTGGCACTCTGTGGAGAGATAAAATCTCATCCATGTACAGCTGAGCTAACTTATCTGAGCTGTGTGTTTCCTTAATAGGTAAGAAGTGGGCTGACTTAGTCAGTCTATCCATTATAACCCAAATACTATCATTTCCTCTCTTCGTCTTTGGCAACTTGATGATAAAATCTGTAACAACCCTCAGTAAAACCGACACTCTCAAATAAATTCCGACACCCTATTATATCTTAAAATATCCCAATATGTCTTTAAATACACCCCGTATGTGAAAACCGAGCCCGAAATACAGTATAGCATTAAAAATAAAATATAAAATCTGAATTTTAAGCTGAGGCGGGCCGTGTAGACCCACCCAAGCCTTTACGTGGGCGGTATCAAGGTTGGAAACTGACTCCGTTGATTTCTTTAGTTCAGACGGGCCGCGTAAGCTTTAGCTTAAGTTTACGCGGGTCACGTGAGATCAAAATAGTGGCAACACCCCAGGCCGACATGTGTCATCATCGTGTCAAGTCTATACGCTAATCCATACGAGCTACGCGTTGACTGGAGTTTGACGCGGGCCGCGTAGACCTTCGTCTACTCTTACGCGGGCCGCGTGAGACCCAAATTCAGCACCTATAAATAGAACGCATCGGCTTTCAAACCAAATCGTTCATTTCTTTTCTGTGTCTCGAATTTCTGAAGATATAAGCATAATATTCTAGTATAATACCCCCTATTTAGCGAGGTTCTGCTCCATTGTAAGTATTATAACCCCGGTTTCGTAGTAGATAAGCTGCCCGATTGATTTAGGGTTCTGTAATAACTGTCGTGGTACTGCCCGACGTAGTTGTTGGAATACCGTCTCGAGGAGGGTATCATTAATATTTTCAAAGGGTTATGATACTAACCTATGTACATTTGTATAAATTATAGATTATTCCCAGGAAACCCTTACGCGAAGTCTAAGATAGCAATGTGAGTTTATCCTCTTTTTGTTAACCTTTTTGTAATGTTTTACAAAACCTTAAATGTTTTACAATGTGATTAAGCGGTGATTGAGTCTTTGTAGTTCTTCAGTTACTACCGGTATGTTGGGGTTTTGTATACAAAATTTACTACCCCGAGTAGTAAGTTAGGATGACAATACGTTACCAGTGGACAACGAGTTAGCCAATGGATAATATGACCCACAAGTCAGGATTGACAGTACTGAATGAGTAATTGTGTAGAAATAAACAATGTGATCGCTCTCAATACTGTTTTAATTGATAAAATGTTTCTTGATTAAACTGGGATTCACTCACCAGTATTTCCCACTGACAAATGTTTTTAAAACGCGTTTCAGGTAACACAATGTGACAGCCAATTAGTAAAAAGACAGCTGAAGAGCACTGAAGGCTTGGAAAAAATGTGGCTATAAAAGTTACCTAAAAGACGATGTTTTAAATTCAATAAAATAGGGTTTATCCCTATAAACGTATTTTAATAAGAAACTTGGGTTTTGCTCATGTGATTATTAATATTAAATTAGGTGGTTTTACTATGATAAACATTTCCTAACTACGGTCCTGATGTAAATTCCGCTGCCAAATTAACAAACGATACCACCACCACTGAGTTTGCGTCCGCCCGTTCCCGGGACAGATAAGGGATCGGGGGTTGCGACAGAAGGTGGTATCAGAGCCTATCCACTGGTCAAAGCCAAAGAAGTGTTCTGCTGACACTTAAATTCTAAATTTTGTGTTAGGAAATAAATTACGGAAATACTTGCATAACTGTATTTATCTATTATGCGATTATGTGTTTTGTGTTATTTGACTATTTGTTAGTTTACAGTATGAGTGATCAAGGACCCTCAGACATGTGTCGTCAGTTGTCTGATTCACCTAGGAGTGAATGTACCTCATCACAGCCTGCCCTTTCTGGGTATTCTGCTGATCAGGAAGAAGGGATGTTTGCTTTTAAAGCTCAGTCGGAAGAGCCATTCCCTCATAAGAAACGAGGATGGTTCAGTAAGGAAGCCTTTGCACGGAGGAAATAAATGCGAAAGTTGCAACAGCAAAGAGCCTTAGCAGCCGTTAAGTGAAAGACAGATGCCCATACACAGGATATGCTTAATAGAAGCCTAGCCAATTTCCATATCCTAGCTACAACTGTTGCTGACCCAAGTCTGGAACAACTAGTAGCCCCACAACCACTAATCCCAGACCAATCCATGGAGATAGAAAACCCTGAAAACCAAGTGGAGATGCATGACTTCAACCCAGAGGAAATCCCTAGGGTACAAGCACCAAACCCTCTAGACCCAAATTACGACCCCTGGTGGGACGATAATAGGGACTTTGTGCAACGTTACCCAATACATGAAGACACACCCATACAGAATATAGGAGCCTATCCAGGTATGGACCCTTTAGATCCCTATTACCATGATAACTATATTAGGGAAATCTTAGAAGATCCTTACCGATTTCAGGCACTTTCACCCCCATATCAGGAACCCGCACCCCAGATTCCGAACCCAGTCCTAGAACCTGCACCCCCAATGAGTGCAGAAAACGTGGAAGAACTTAGGACTTTTGGGGAGGAAATTTTAGAAAGCAGTGAGAGAATGAGACAGGTGGGAGAGCGTCTCGTATGGAAATACGATGAGCGCAATATGGATTTTTGGATAAATCCATATCCGTGATGAGATAGAGGAGATGGTAATAGTAATAATAATATAATATAATATAATAAAAATGAAATAAAATATGTGTGTACGGATGCCTATTACTATTAGTGTGATTCTATTTCTGTTGGTATTGTAATTTTCATTTTAGTACTAGTATGTAATGGATGCATAATAGTATATGAATAGAGTACAAGTCGCAATGATCGACGCTTTTGGCAAAAATGTCTGTCATGTGATTGACTATATTAATATTATTTTGTGATATTAATGATTGGTAAATGTTTAAAATTCAGATGGACGACGAAGGAAATCAAGGAAATCTGAATAATGATAATCAGAGTAACATTAACATGGTTAATGAGAATCCAAGCATCAATAACAATGGAAACCAAATGGATAATAGTGTTGTTCAACATATAGTGGCACAAGGAATCATAGATGCCATGCCATTTATTATTCAAACTATTCAAGAAGCGAATAATAAAAGTAAGCATAGCACTAAGCGACCCATCAAACCCGAAAACAGTGTAAACAATGGACCTTTACTTCAATTGCCTATTCCCAAAAGGAGAAGAACCGTGTCTTACGGTTGTTCTTATAAAGAATTCTGGTCTTGTAAACCAATGGAATTCTCGGGCAACGAAGGAGCCATTGCAACCCTACGCTGGATAGAGAAAACTGAGGCAGTCTTAAGAATAAGTAAGTGTGCTGAAGAAGATAAGACATTGTTTGCTTCTAATCTGTTTAAGAATTCAGCACTAGAATGGTGGAACACTATCCTCCAATCAAGAGGAAGTGATAGAACCTACAATATGGAATGGGAAGAATTTAAGAACAAGGTAGAAAGGAAATTATGCCCACCCAATGAGAAGGAACAGATAGCAAACAAATTCTTAAATCTTAGGATGACTGGTATAGATAGTAAGGGATACACTAAATTATTCTTCGAATATGCTAGAATAGTGCCAACTCTTGCTTCACCAGAACCAGTGTTAATCTCCCGTTATATTTGGGGATTAATTGGAGAGATTAGACACGTAGTCAAGGCAGCTAGACCTCAAACTATAGAAGAAGTTGTAGAACTAGCAAATACCTTGACAGATGAGTTAGTCCGTACCCGAGAAGAGGATCAAAGGAGGAACCTAACCCAGAAGCTCACACAAGAATTTCGTTCTGGAAATTCTAACCGTGGGAGAAATATAGGTTCTACCTCTGCACCTTACTGTAAGAATTGCAAAAGAAAGCATTCAAGAAGATGCTCCATATACTGTAACTTTTGCAAAATATCGGGACACAAGGAGGAAAATTGCAGGAAGAAAGCTAATAACATGATATGTTACAACTGCGGAGAACAAGGTCATATCAAGCTTAATTGCCCAAAATTAGCTCCAGTTACAAACAACAAGAATACTCAAAATGCTAGAGCATTTGTTCTGACTGCAGATGAAGCTAAAATGATTCCAGATGTCATAGCTGGTACGTTTTTAGTTAATGATGTTTTTGTTAAAGTATTATTTGACTCTGGTGCAAACCAAAGTTTTATTAATACATCATTTTGCAAATTTCTAAACCAGTCATTAACTAAACTACCACAAGAATGTCTAGTAGAGACAGCTAATGGAGAAACTGTTAGGATTTCTGAAATCTTGCAGGGAGCAAGTATAGAAATTTTAAATCAGAAATTTATTGCAAACCTTTATCCCATGAATCTGGCAGGATTTGATGTTGTTTTAGAAATGGATTGGTTAATAGCCAATAAAGCCAGTATTTTATATGATCAAAAGTCAATTCAAGTAAATTCACCAAAAGGTGAAAAGATCACAATTAAAGGAGATAATCCATCTAGATCAACAAAATTTATCTCTATGATGAAAACTGCAAGTTATATAAGAAAAGGTTCTATAGTGTATTTGATTTCTATAATCATTAACACTAAAGGAAAGGATTTAAAGGATATTCCAGTAGTATCTCAGTATTCAGATGTATTTCCAGAAGAATTGCCAGGGCAACCTCCAGATAGAGAAGTTGAATTCAGAATCCATTTAATACCAGGAACAGTACCGATTGCCAAAGCACCTTACCGTTTGGCACCTGCAGAAATGCAAGAATTGAAGAAACAATTGGATGAATTGCTAGAAAAAGGATTCATACAGCCAAGTTCGTCACCATGGGGAGCGCCGATACCTGTTTGTTAAAAAGAAGGACGGATCAATGCGTATGTGCATTGACTACCGTGAATTAAACAAGGTCACGATTAAGAACCGATACCTATTACCAAGAATCGATGATCTATTCGATCAACTGCAAGGAACTCGATTGTTCTCTAAAATCGATTTAAGGTCAGGATATCATCAATTAAAGGTACAGGAAGAGGACATTCCTAAGACCGCATTTAGAACGAGGTATGGACATTATGAATTTACTGTCATGCCATTTGGTTTAACCAATGCCCCAGCTGCATTTATGGACATGATGAACCGAATATGTAAGCCATATTTGGATAAATTCATAATTGTTTTCATAGATGATATTCTTATTTACTCTAAGAATAAAGAGGATCATGCAAAGCATTTGCATGCACTTTTAAGTTTATTAAGAAAGGAAAAGCTTTATGCTAAATTTTCTAAGTGCGAATTTTGGTTAGAACAGGTACAATTTCTTGGACACCTAGTCAATCATGAAGGAATTCTTGTGGATCCCACAAAGATCGAGGAAATTACTAAATGGAACACCCCTGAGTCACCAACCGAGGTTAGAAGTTTCTTAGGATTGGCCGGTTATTATAGAAGATTTATTCGAGATTTTTCTAGAATAGCCATTCCCTTAACTAAGCTAACCTGTAAATCTGTTAAGTTTGAATGGGGATTAAAACAAGAAGAAGCATTTAGAATTCTTAAGCAAGGATTAACCCATACACCCATATTAGCATTACCAGAAGGAACTAAAGACTTTGTAGTCTATTGTGACGCTTCCAAATTAGGTTATGGATGTGTATTGATGCAACGACAAAAGGTTATAGCTTACCCATCTAGACAACTTAAGAATCATGAAGAGAATTATTCAACCCATGATCTAGAATTAGGAGCTATAATTTTCGCTCTTAAGATTTGGAGACATTACCTTTATGGTAGTAAGTTTACCATATTCACTGATCATAAGAGTTTAAGGTATATTTTCAAGCAAAAGGAGTTGAATATGAGACAAAGACGCTGGATGGAGATGCTTAGTGATTATGATTGTAATATCCAGTATCATGAAGGAAAAGCAAATGTAGTAGCAGATGCTTTAAGCCGAAAGTATCATGAAAAGCCAAAAAGGGTACGTTCTCTTAAATTAAATCTACAAGTAGATTTAAATGATCAGATAAGAGAAGCACAAGAATCAGTAATCAAGGATGATACTGAAAAAAGGTATGCTAAAAGAATTAGAACAAAGAACAGATGGAATTTGGAGATTCCAGGAGAAGAGAATGTGGATACCTAAATTAGGAAACCTACGTTATCGTATTTTAGAAGAAGCCCATAAATCTAGATATACGATGCATCTAGGAAATGATAAAATGTACCAGGATTTAAGGAAAAATTTCTGGTGGATAGGAATGAAAAAGGACATAGCAGCCTATGTTTCTAAATGTTTAACCTGTTCACAAGTTAAAGCTGAACACCAGAAACCCTCAGGATTTCTACAACAGTTAGAAATGCCAGTGTGGAAATGGGAATTGATAACAATGGATTTTGTTACTAAATTACCCAAAACAAAGAAAGGTAATGATACAATCTGGGTGATTGTAGATAGACTAACCAAGTCAGCTCATTTCTTACCAATGAAGGAAACTTTCAGTATGGAACAGCTAGCCAAATTATATGTAAATGAAATTGTTTCTTTACATGGAATTCCTTTATCAATTGTTTCTGATAGGGATAGTCGATTTACCTCTCATTTTTGGTCAAGTTTCCAAAAGGCAATGGGAACCAAGTTAAAACTAAGCACAGCTTATCATCCTCAAACAGACGGACAAAGTTATAGGACGATTCAGACAATGGAGGACATGCTTAGAGCTTGTGTAATTGATTTCGGAGGTAATTGGGATGATCACTTACCTTTAATAGAATTTTATTATAATAATAGTTATCACACAAGTATCAACGCTGCACCATTCGAAGCACTTTATGGACGAAAGTGCCGAACCCCAGTCTGTAACTATCTGGACCTGAGATAGTGCAAGAAACAACTGATAAGATTATTCAAGTCAAGGAACGACTGAAAGCAGCACGTGATCGACAGAAGAGCTATGCTGATAACCGACACAAACCATTAGAATTTCAAGTAGGAGATAAAGTATTATTAAAGGTCTCTCCTTGGAAAGGAGTAGTAAGATTCATAAAAAGGGGAAAGCTAAGTCCCAGGTATGTTGGACCTTTTAAGATTATTAGAAAAATAGGACCTGTAGCCTATCAGCTACAACTGCCAGAGGAAATGCCAGGAATACATGATGTGTTTCATGTATCTAATCTTAAAAAGTGTTTAGCTGATGAATCACTAATAGTACCTCTTAAGGATATAGAGGTAAATGAACAACTCAAGTTTGTAGAAAGACCTCTACAAATTGAAGACAGGAAAGTCAAGAACCTCAAGCATAAGAGATTAGTTCTAGTCAAAGTGAATGGGACTCCAAAAGAGGACCTGAGTATACATGGGAGCTTGAATCTGAAATGCAAAAGAAATATCCGCACTTGTTCCAGTAGATCTCGAGGACGAGCTCTAAAACAAGGTGGGGAGGATGTAACAACCCTCAGTAAAACCGACACTCTCAAATAAATTCCGACACCCTATTATATCTTAAAATATCCCAATATGTCTTTAAATACATCCCGTATGTGAAAACCGAGCCCGAAATTCAGTATAGCATTAAAAATAAAATATAAAATATAAAATCTGAATTTTAAGCTGAGGCGGGCCGTGTAGACCCACCCCAAGCCTTTACGCGGGCGGTATCAAGGTTGGAAACTGAATCCGTTGATTTCTTTAGTTCAGACGGGCCGCGTAAGCTTTAGCTTACATTTACGCGGGCCGCGTGAGATCAAAATAGTGGCAACACCCCAGGCCGACACGTGTCATCATCGTGTCAAGTCTATACGCTGATCCGGACGAGCTACGCGTTGACTGGAGTTTGACGCGGGCCGCGTAGACCTTCGTCTACTCTTACGCGGGCCGCATGAGACCCAAATTCAGCACCTATAAATAGAATGCATCGGCTTTCAAACCAAATCGTTCATTTCTTTTCTGTGTCTCGAATTTCTGAAGATATAAGCATAATATTCGAGTATAATACCCCCTAATTAGCGAGGTTCTGCTCCGTTGCAAGTATTATAACCCCGGTTTCGTAGTAGATACGCTGCCCGATTGATTTAGGGTTCCGTAATAACTGTCGTGATTCTGCCCGGCGTAGTTGTTGGAATACCGTCTCGGGGAGGGTATCATTAATATTTTCAAAGGGTTATGATACTAACCTATGTACATTTGTATAAATTATAGATTATTCCCAGGAAGCCCTTACGCGAAGTCTAAGATAGCAATGTGAGTTTATCCTCTTTTTGTTAACCTTTTTGTAATGTTTTACAAAACCTTAAATGTTTTACAATGTGATTAAGCGGTGATTGAGTCTTTGTAGTTCTTCAATCACTGCCGGTATGTTGGGGTTTTGTATACAAAATTTACTACCGCGAGTAGTAAGTCGGGATGACAATACGTTACCATTGGACAACGAGTTAGCCAATGGGTAATATGACCCACAAGTCAGGATTGACAGTACTGAATGAGTAATTGTGTAGAAATAAACAATGTGATCGCTCTCAATACTGTTTTAATTGATAAAATGTTTCTTGATTAAACTGGGATTCACTCACCAGTATTTCCCACTGACAAATGTTTTTAAAACGCATTTCAGGTAACACAATGTGACAGCCAATTAGTAAAAAGCCAGCTGAAGAGCACTGAAGGCTTGGAAAAAATGTGGCTATAAAAGTTACCTAAAAGACGATGTTTTAAATTCAATAAAATAGGGTTTATCCCTATAAACGTATTGTAATAAGAAATTTGGGTTTTGCTCATGTGATTATTAATATTAAATAAGGTGGTTTTACTCTGATAAACATTTTCTAACTACGGTCCTGATGTAAATTCCGCTGCCAAATTCACAAACTGATACCACCGCCACTGAGTTCGCGTCCGCCCGTTCCCGGGACAGATAAGGGATCGGGGGTGGCGAAAAAAATCCATAGTCACCATTTCCCACTTCCAGGTGGGGAGTTCAGGCTGTTGTAGCAGACCTGACGGCTTTTGGTGTTCAACTTTAACTTGCGCGCACGTCAAACATTTGCCTACATAAGTAGCTATAGACTTCTTCAAGCCTATCCACCAATAATTTGCCTTCAAATCCTGGTACATCTTGTCACTTCCAGGATGAACTGAATACTTAGAACTGTGGGCTTCTTGGAGGATAACATCTCGTAGTCCTCCATAGATTGGAACCCATATTCGTCCATTTAATCTTAGGATTCCATCCTTGCCATATGATAACTGCTCAGCAGTTACTCCCAACTTTTCGTTTGGATAGTTAGCTTCTAATACGGCTTCCTTCTGAGCGGCTAACAATCTTTCATTTAAACTGTTCTTTAATTCAATGCTCTTGGCATTGATTCTTATAGGCTTCACCCTTTCTTTCCTACTTAAGGCATCGGCGACCACATTTGCCTTACCTGGATGGTATCAGATTTCACAATCATAATCATTCAGTGTCTCCATCCATCGTCGCTGCCTCATGTTCAGATCCTTCTGATTAAATAGATGTTGAAGGCTCTTGTGATCAGAATAGATCACATACTTGGTACCATATAAATAATGCCTCCAAAGTTTCAGTGCAAACACAACGGCACCCAACTCCAAATCATGGGTGGTGTAATTCTTCTCGTGCACTTTTAATTGTCGGGAAGCATATGCAATAACTTTACCTTTTTGCATTAGCACACATCCCATGCCAGTGTGCGGTGCGTCGCAGTAAACCACAAATTCTTTTATTCCTTCAGGCAATGTCAACACAGGAGCATTGCTTAACTTTTGTTTAAGAATATCGAAGGATTCTTGTTGCTTAGGACCCCAATCAAACTTAATATTCTTTCTAGTCAACGAAGTTAGGGGTGCTGCAATCCTTGGGAAATTCTCAATAAAACGCCTGTAGTATCCTGCCAGACCTAAGAAGCTGCGAATCTCTGTGGGCGTCTTCGGCTCTTGCCATTTCATGATAGCCTCAATCTTAGCGGGATCCACCTGGATACCTCGCTCACTAACCATATGTCCAAGGAATTGGACTTCACGAAGCCAAAACTCGCATTTAGAGAACTTAGCATAAAGCTTCTCTTGCTAAAGAAGTTTAAGAATACACCGAAGGTGCTTCTCATGGTCAGCCTGATTCTTTGAATAAATAAGAATGTCATCAATGAAGATAATGACAAACTTGTCCAAGTAGGGTTTGCAAACGCGATTCATGAGGTCCATGAACGTTGCTGGTGCATTAGTGAGCCCGAAAGGCATCACCAAGAACTCGTAGTGACCATAGCGAGTTCTAAATGCAGTCTTGTGCGCATCTTCATCTCTAACCTTCGGCTGATGATAGCCTGACCTTAAGTCAATCTTGGAGAAGTAACTTGCCCCTTGCAGTTGATCGAACAAATCATCGATCCTGGGCAATGGATATCTGTTCTTGATAGTGACCTTGTTAAGTTCACGATAATCGATGCATAGACGCATCGATCCATCTTTCTTCTTTACAAACATAATTGGTGCTCCCCAGGGAGATAGCTAGGTCTAATAAATCCTTTTGCCAACAATTCATCCAACTGAGTTCTCAACTCCTTCATCTCAGTCGGGGCCAACCGGTAAGGTGCTCTTGCAACAGGTGCTGCTCTAGGTATAATGTCGATTCTGAACTCCACTTGCCTATCTGGTGGTAAACCAGGTAGTTCTTCAGGGAATACATCAGGGTATTCAGAAATGATGGGGATGTCTTCAATCTTCGGTTTTGGTTCATCAATAGTTACTTGTGCCATGTAGATGACACAACCCTTCTTCATACACTTTGACGCCTTAAGCATAGACACTTGCTTAGGTAACCCATACTAAGTATCTCCCTGTATGGTAAGTGGCTCTCCATACGGAGTCTTGATAACCACTTGCTTCTTATCACAAATGATTTGGGCTTGGTTATGAGATAACCAATCCATGCCTATTACTATGTCGAAACCAGCTAATTTCAAAGGAAGCAAAGACAATGGAAAAGAGTGGTTCCTAATGGATATAAAACATCCATCTAACACGGTGGAAGCGGTTTCTATGGTACCGTCGGCCAATTCTACTTCATACTTTATGCTCAGGGTTTTAACAGGCAGATTTAGCAACTTACAAAACTTATCATCGACAAATGACTTATCCGCAACCGAATCAAATAACACCCTTGCATAAACATCATTTATAAGGAAGGTACCTGTTATCACATTATCATCCTGAACTGCTTCCCGTGCATCCATTCGAAAGACCCTAGCATTAGTCTTTTTGGCTTCTTCAGGCTTTTTGGCATACTTAGGGCAGTTGCACTTGATGTGCCCCTTCTCGTTACAGTTATAGCACGTTGCATCCTTTATCTTCTTGCACTCTATCGTCTTGTGCTCACTTGACTTACAAATCCCACAAACCCTTGGCTGTGATTGGGATTTTGACTCGTATATGCACCTCCCTAAATGGCGCTTCTTACAGATTTTGCATTTGGGCTTCTCGCTCGACTGCTGATCATCCTTTCTAAACCCGTAACTCTTCTTGTGATCAAAGTTCCCTTTGTGCTTCTTTCCTGAACAGTGTGAGTTTTCATCCTCACGTTTTCTCTTTACTATATCAGAATTTCTCAGCGATCTCTGCCTGACCGCATCAAGGGTAAGCGATAGTGACAGATCGGCTACAGATCTAAAGGTAGTCGGTCGAGATTCCTTCACACTAGCTTTGATCTCTGGGGCTAAACCCCCAATGAAACGGGCTATCCGCTTTGGTTCCGGTGTTACCAAATATGGAACTAATCGAGACATGGTAATAAAACTTGTAAGGTACGCCTGACAGTCTAAATTCTTCATAACCAATGTCAGGAATTCGGTCTCGATCTTCTCAACCTCATGTTGAGGGCAGTAATTTTCTTTGATGAGAGTAACGAACTGCTCCCAAGACATGCCATACAAATGGACTTTTCCAGTAGCTTGGATCAGAGACCTCCACCAAGCTAGCGCTTCTCCTTTAAATGACTGAGATACAAACTTCACAACGTCCCTATCAGCGCAACCACTGATATCAACCACATTGTCCATTTCATCGAGCCAAGTCATATAATCGACGGCTCCTTTCTCCCCCGTGAAGTCTCTAGGCTTGCAGGAGACGAAATACTTATATGTACATGACTTACCACGTGGTCCTTGTTTGAACTCAATCTTCTTCGACGGAACACTATGCTGATTTGAGGAGTGATGATCGTCATCTCTCCTTGATCCATTATGTTTAGGAGGTGGCTTACTAGGAGCCTCAGAGTGAGTCTTAGGTTTAGAATGGGGTACAAATGAGGTCTTGCTTTGAGTACCACTTGACTCATTAAACTGCCTATCTATGGCCTTGGTAACAGCATTTTCAATCAATGCTTGAAGTTCCGCACCAGTTATGTTGATCCTAGCAGTATCATGATTCTCCCTTGGATGACTATTGACTTCTTCAGATTCTACCATGTAGCTTGATCGCTACATCAATGATTTCTTAGAGGTTTATAATAGATTTGTCATCTAATTAACTTATTAACCATGGTATTAAAGAACCATATTGGTTAATTTATTACGTATTTCATTCAGGATTTTTCATTAATAACCCTTAGTTATAATTAAATATAATAATGGCACAAAAGGCCAAGTCACATGGACATATTCAAATTTTAAATCAAGATCTTATAGGATCGAGGTACTAAGGCTTGAATCATAGTTCATTACCTTTCTTGACAGGGAGTTATAGGCTACAACTGTTTTTTGTCTTATATGACAATGATTATGGCCCGTAGGCATTTCATCACAATTGGATGTTTAAATAATAAAGAAGGAATTGGAATAATCCAATATAAGGATGACACGTGTGATTTTACGAATCACGTTAGCCAGGAATGTTAACATGTTTTCAGATGTTAACAAAGATTTGAATCTTTTTAAATAGGTTTTACCATTATGGCCAGGTCTATAATGACATGCAGGCTATGTTATACCTTTTAAGATTCTTATTTAATATTTAATAGGCAGATTATTTTAAAAAAGAATGATATATTTTGGATTTATTTATTTATTTCATACATATTACATTTATGCATATAATGACAAAATAAAATTTAAATGATAACATGCCACTAAAAATTTTAAAAGAGTACATGGTTGCCCTAAACGGGACTTTACAGAAATAACTTGCCCACGCAGGGGCTAATCAGAAATGACATGCCCACGCAGGGGCTAACTGGAAATACAAGTCCTCGCAGGGACTGATTACAAAAACAGATGTCCACGCAGGGATTTGATTGAACATTAAAGAAATACAAATAAACAAATAAACAAGAATCTCAATGATCCTTTTTGCTCTTCCCTTTGATTAAGCTTGCCAAACCCTTGAAAAATCCCCGGTTGTTTCTACGCTCCTCCCGAACCTCTTGTTCCACCTGGCTCAACCTTTGTAAAATCTCCTGTTGCTGCGGTGGCGATAATAGTGGCGGCTGCGGTGGCTGCTGATGCTGCAGAGGTTGAGGAGGTGGCGGGTACTGGTACCCATAGGGTGGATACCCAGCCTGATATGGGACTCCAAAGGGCCCCTCGGGATGAAGAGCATTGTAGTTTGTTACCGCAAGGTATGGGTTAACTTCGGCGTAGTTGTAGTTAGTATGGGCTGGCTGCTCGAAAGGGTTATACGCCACTACACCGGCGTATGTAGGGATTGGGTTACCATAACCCACCGGTGGCGGTGCGACTGGCGCAGACTCCACCTCAGAAACAGGGTTCGAAGGCCCACCCATTTGTGGGTCTTCGTATAGTGGCGGGTAATGGCTGCCACTTGAATGCTGAGGGGTGCTGATACGGACTCCCCCTCACACGGACATCCGTGCGGTTGATCTCCTACGCCTCGGCGGCTCCGGAGGCTGTTGCTGCACTGGTGGTGGTGGCGGTGGAGTAACCGCTACAAAGCGCGAATCCTCCGAGGGATCCTGCTGCTGCGGTGATGAGTGATAACTGGGTAACTGGGAGTAAACACCCAGTCGTATTGGGAAAATCTTGCCTGATAGCTGTCGGGACCACTATAAGGTGATCCAAGAAAGGGTGACCCATCCGAAATCTCGATGGGGTGAGTAGGTGTTCCGGTTGGTGGCTCGGCAGGTTCCGGATCCTCTTCCATGTCCATGGAGAAATGGTCCTCCGGTCCCAACGGGTTATAACCCATTGGTTCTTCAATTTGGTTTGCCGGGTTGAACCAGCTTTGGAAGTAGGGTGTTGGGTCGTTGAAGGGTGAGTTGGGGCTTTGAAGGGGTATAAAAGAGTGATGTGAGTTATGGGGCTCGTTCTCCGACTGAGGCCCAAAAGAATTTAGGTAAGAAGGTGAGGAGCTCAGCGAGACTGAACGCCTCGCGGGTTCTAAAGAGGTCCTCTAGTTTTCCTGAGGACTTTTGCTTAAAGAGTCTGCTGGAGTTCGCCGGTGCGATGGCCCGGCCTCGTGATCCTTGGGGGCGATGAATGGCCCCTTGCCTCTACCTCTTCCTCGGATTCTGGGCGGCATTCTTGTAGGCCCTATAAAAACAAACAACAGAAGCAACAAAAGAAACAATAAAGGACAAGACAAAATAAGTCAGAATTAGTCCTAAGTTCTTTGTCTAGACACGAAAGTCGAGGAATGTGCAAACTGTGTCATTGAGATTAAACACGAAAGGCTAGTGTTTAATTCACTCAACGTTGTCTCTGATACCAACCTGTCACACCCCGATATTTCCACGTATAACCAGTGGGTCCGGTGGGGAGTATTGTGACGTAGTTGATATCATAGACAATTTATATTATCACAGTTTAATACACAGCGGAAGTCGAAAGATAAAATCATTACAAACCGAATAAAAAGTAATATCAAGTGTATTACAAAACGGTTGTAAGGATCCACAGGCGGATCAAAGTTCAAAGATTATTGTTCAACAGATTTAATAACATCTAAGCTTGCAAGACTCTTTATTGATGCTTGGAGTAGCCAGCCTATTCCGTTTAGTACCTGCACTTAGCCTTTTTGGAAAATACGTCAGTTTACACTGGTAAATACAATTAACCGACTCATTTTGAAAATGTTTAAGAAAATTGATTTGAATGCACAAGGCACAAAATAATCTTTTATAACTTGGGATAATTATTTATATATAAACTTGTAAAATAATTACATGTTCGTTATACGTTCAGTAGCCCGGGCTGAATACCAGGTTAAAGATTAATAGACACACCACATGATATAATCCCGCGGCGAGTTATTCTCAATCTGTCGGTTATACCTTTTTATATATATATATGCACTGGCAGGTGTATGCCTACACCCCGTGCTTAGGTCGTGGCCATTTCAATGAATGATGCCAAGGATATCCGGGACATGGTCATTAACCCCCCCCCCCCCAAAGGCTTTAAGCAAACATAACAGTTTAAACGGGTCATCTCAATAAATTAACCTTTATATGATTAAAAATTCAATGCCCGACCAAGCAGTATTTTATATACCGTATCCCAAGCCCGTATAAGGGAAAATAAGTTAAAAGTATTTACCTGAGCAAGTATATATCACAATCAGCGAGTGCAAGTATCTTTTACTGGTCTCCTAATCTGGAACGAAGGTTTTAATAACCTATTAGATTCCTAACGGGTCTTAATTAAGTCTAAACTTAGACCAGTTAGTTTTAAAGGAAGATATACGGTTCAAAACGCACGATTAAACGATGACCGGATTAGAGTGTGGTTTAGACCCGACAAGTTTGTATACTTGTATAATATGGGTAAACTAAACACATTCTGGATTTTGAGATAAAAATGATAAGGTTTGACCCGTTTCGGCTAATTTATGCAAACTAGTTACATAAACTGCACCGAACGCGAATAATGCGTAACGGGTAACCAAATGAGTCATGAACAGGTTTCCTTAGTTAATATGCCTTGAATATGTTGTGATATCAGTAAGATACCTTCCATTATGCCCAAAATGGATTTAAACTCAAATTATGCCCCGTAGGGGTATTTTGGTCATTTTAAAGGTTATAAAAGAGTTTAAATACTAATCTGAGTTTCAGGTCTGATATAATCAGTAAAAATATTTATTTTTATAAGTCATAACAGTAGGGTATTGCATATATGTGAAATTTACCTTTTATAACCAAACTATGCACCAAAGGGGCATTTTGGTAATTTCACATAAGCTTTAAAGGTCAAAATTAGTATTCTGAGTTCAAAACTTTTGCTTACTATTTAATTATAGAAACTTACTTAAAACATCAGTAGGTATTAAGTCTTATATGTTAAAAATGGTGTTAACTCATACTATGCGCTTAAAACGCGTAAAAGTCGGTTTTAAGCGATTTTCGGGTTTAAATAGGAAATATGAGTTTTTGATCAGTTTATAAAGTTCAAAATATTTTATTTATCATATAAAATCAGTAGCAAAAAGTTTGGTGTCAAAATATTATGTAAAACTCATTTTATTCAAGAAAAGGGCATAACCGACAATTACCGATTTAAAGCAAGAACCCTATGTTATGCTCAGCTTAAAAATAATTAAAAATCTTCAAAAATAACAAAATATTATATTACATCAGTGGGTAAAAATTTTGGTGTCAAAATTTGGGTTTAGATAGGTTTTTATGCTAATTACGCCGTTTAATTAATAAAAACTTCTTAATTACGATATTGAGCATAACTCCTAATCTAGACCTCAAACTGATGTCAAATTTTTAGGACAAGTTTATAAGTCAGTAACAAAGGTTTTTGTCCTCTCACATTTTCAAAAATCTCGTTTTAAGGTCAAAAGGGCATTATGGTCAACATTTAGGCATATAACGGAAACATGTACATGAATTGAATAACTAATGAACCAAGTTGTATAACCTCAGAGGGTTACACTAACCTATAACCTGGTCCTAATAGAGCTCTAAGGCATTTCTAAAATATGCTACATTGGGTCAGAACTGAAAGTCAAAGCAAAAGTCTACTTTTGCGACTTTCGGTTCCGAACCGAGCTTAAACTGAAAATTATCGGGTTGAACATGTTTAGACATGTTCTTACATTGATTACCAAGTTATATGAGTGATAAAACAGGTTCCATGGCTTCTACATTGTTAATTATGTGTTTATGCGAAAATTAGCTTTCTGTTGACTTTTTATAATTAACTTTGACCCGACAATTGACCTAGTTATAGTGGGAATCAGAGGGTGCCCTTTTAAGGGTTTATTACCCCCATAATTACCAACTCAAAGCTACTTTTAATTCGAGAATTGACTGGACCATTAGTGATTAATCACTAAGTCAAACCTTAATTACGACGGGTTTGACTTTAGGCCATTAAACTAATAAAACTGAATTAAGAAAGGTCAAGGAAGCTTACAAAGGTCCTATGCATGACTATTGACCCTTAGGGAGTGCTCTTGAGCTCCAGGAGACTCCAGAAAATAAGTTGCAATGGTTTTTGAAATGTATGCAACAATGTTGCAACTTTGGAGCTCTTATATAGAGATTTTAATCTCATAAGATGATGCCAAACAAGTCTACAAGTGTTGTATGATATTCCCAGGTGTCCCTAGGCATGCAAAACTGTTGGCCACGCTTCAGGAATTCGAATACCATGCATAAAGGTCGGTTAACAGGCTGAAACTGGCACCTGCCAAGCTTTTTGGACGCTGGCAGGTTTTAGGCGGCCCGCGTAAGACCCAGACAAGGTCTACGCGGCCGGTATGGCTCCCAGATCAGGTTAAATAACTTTTAGAATTTGCATTTTAGGTCCCTGGTCCTTTTTATAGTTGTTTTAACTTATTATTTTGCACTTTTAACCCTCCAACTTGACTTTTAAGGACCCCAAGACATAAACAAACTTTGTTAAGTCCTCCGTTATTTATACGATCACCGAATAAGTCCTGAATTTCAACGTGGCTTTTAACCCTTTACTTATGAATGTTCGCGTAACTTTCTCATACGATATCAAAACCTTGTGAAATTTTTATCATTTATTCTAGTGAGCATAATTAATCGTTACAAATCTTTGGGTTCGTTAAAAGGTCACTCAGATGTATAAATTAAACATGTTGACACTTTTAACCCTTGCAGTTTGTAAACTTTCACTTTCTTCCACAAACGACTTCATACGATTCGTAAATCATTCGTTTAAGGGTATAAACATCGTGTAGGGTTGTTGAAAGGTATAATTATCGAATGTTGACACTTTGAATCTTCTTACTCACGTACTTTCTTTGTTTGTCAACTTTAGTCCCTCATATTCAATCCATTACACGTTTAAAGCTCATGACACGTGTCTTCATTACATTGGTCGTGATTTTACGAGGTGTTACACCTGAATTTGCAATTGCAGTTGTACTACAACAGCTTTGTTTTCTTCCACCCCACTTGCCATCATCGGAACATTCTCAGAGATTAATTGTGAATTGGCTTGAAGATCTTGCACACTAATCTCCATTTTACCAATGGACAACGCATTGTCTTTAATGGATTTCTCCATCTCTTCTTGCCGAGTAACTGCTGTCATTTTGAGTTTGAATTAATCGAACAAGGATTAATTCAGAACTGAAACGAATTCGAATGAAATTGACTCGAACAAATGATCAATCCTGTTTTTGAACTGAACGTGAATGGAATTGAATGAACAAATGATCAATTCCTTCTTTGAATTGAAAGGAATTGGAATTGAATCGGACAATTGACCAATTCCGAAGGATCAAAAGAACTTTGTTGAACAATCTCTTTGAAATGAATTAGGCTTGAATCGCGAGTTGTCCGAAGATCGAACAGCTCTGATACCAATGATAGAGCTCAATTGTAGAAAGAAACTAAGAGAGAAGAAGATTTTCCAAAACCAAGCTAACCCCTGATTGTTAGCCTTTCTGTTATTATAACTGCCAACCTCAACTAACTCAATACAACATTTACAATAACAACCCTATACTATCATTGTTTACAAAACCCCCCTGAACTATTAACTACACATATCATAATATTAATATAAACTAGTTAGTTTCCTCTCGCGCTTCGCGGCGGGAATTTAGTGTTATCTGTTCGGATCTTTACGGTACCGGCATTCGCTATAGTAATAGAAATAGAAAACCTTACATCGATCAAAAACAATAAAAACGAATATAATATTTAGTTGATATCTATTTAGTTTGTTTGTTTGCGTTCTAAGTTTATTTTTTACAACATTGCGATATAAATCTTATTGCAAACGAATATTGTGTCACTATCGTACAAAACCTAACTGAAATTGATTGAACAACATTTGTATCGTTTACGATATTGGTTTTTATTGTTTGTGCTTTCGATAAACTAACACCATATAAGTGAGATTTCTCGTGCTTTGCGGCGGGTGCTGCTATCATATTAAACCGAACTGAAACCGACTGAACAACATATGTGTCGGTATATGTACTTAAAATTATTGTTTTCTTATCGATAAACAGACATCGTATCGCTACCTTACCGTACCGGACTACATAAATACCAGAATGTATTCATTTTTGTGGTTTTCTATTTGATAACGGATACCGTGCCACTACCATAGTGAACTAAACGAACAACATCGGTTTCGGTAATACTATTTTTTATTGTTTTTTTTTGATAAACTGACACCGTATCGTACAGAACAACATCGGAAACGGTACTTGTATTTATTTTTGTGGTTGCCGATTTAAAAAAAAATCGTTTGCACAACTCTGTTTGAAACAAATGAATATCGGAAATAGTATTGTGACAATCTTAACCGATCGATACCGTTCGAACATCGGTGTAAGTGCTAGTGTTTGATTTTATTGTTTTCGGTCAATATAAATCACATGTTGATTTATATATCGGAAACAGTATTGTGACAATCTTAACCGATCGATACCGTTCGAACATCGGTGTAAGTGCTAGTGTTTGATTTTATTGTTTTCGGTCAATATAAATCACATGTTGATTTATATACCGAGTATCAGTATTTTATAACTAACCGAATCGGTACTGATTACGGATTTAGATTTTTAAAAGTTAGTATATTGTTATTATACATATGAATTATAAGTGGTGATAAACAGTGACATTGATGAGCTTACTTGAAAATGTGGGCTTTGATTTGGATAAACATCAAAATTCATTTAGTTGTATTTAATTGGCCACAGTTAATTATTTTGGAAATTATGAGCATCTCATTTTAATATTCTAACTTGGGTGAGGAATACTAATTTAACTTGGATTGTTAGGTCATTGGGTGTACCTTAACATCTAGGGTGTTAACGATGACATGACATGTTAAACCGCATTGCAAACCACTCCCTTCTTGTGTTAAAGGGTGTTAAAGGGATTATATGTTAACATGTTAATATGTTAATATAACGTTAAGAGATTGTCTTAATTTGTTTTCCTTTTTTACACACAAACCATTAAAGGTTTTTACACTCAGGGGATACGATGTGGGCGGCAAACTGGTTCGGCAAAAGGAGTTTGCCGCTCGGGAACACCACCGCCAACCATTTTTGCCGCGCGGTGAGGGGATGGGATCGGTGTTTGGTTACCGATCGGGGAGAGGGAGGGAAGGAGAGAGGGGGTGTGTGTGGTGGGGTCCATGCCATCTCAACTAATCACACTTTTTTTTTTAAAACAGTTTACCAATTCATGAAGTGTCTAACCATTGCCATCACTTTTGAGCATAGTTTAAACACTTTTCATTGAATGACATGACACACTCCCTACACCCTCAAACCATTAAAAGAATAAAGTTAAATGGATTAAACCATTTTCTTGATGTGAGATAAAGTGAAATGGAGAAAAGTAAGTGATGTAGCACCTCTATGATGTTAAAAATAATTAAATTATACCTCAATGCCTTAGAAACAAACTTAATAATTAATTATTGTATTGATGTTGAAAAAAGAATGACTAAATCAAGTTGTCAAAAGCAAATATTAATTTTTCAATTCATATATAAACCACATATATTAATTTTAAAAGTGAAACAGCTTTTAATTTTGAAATTCAAAATGTTTTTATTTTTTTATTTTTTACTAAATATGCAACAATATATATATTGTTTAAAAACAACGTTGACTTACGATTTGATAAACGTCGATTCGAATGCGTCAAATATAGTTGGTCTTTTTTATCGTCACAAACCCAACATATACCGATCGAACAACACCGGTATCGATATTCGTTTTTATGGTTTTCAACCGATGCAAAACACGTGTCGATTGCTTTGTCGAGTGCAGGTATCGTACTGGTATTGTAATGAACCGAACCGATGATGAACGAAAGCCCGCCGCGAAGCGCGGGGTTCATCCCACTAGTTATTTATTAAAAACCAAAGAAAATGATAAAATTCATATGTATAATATTATTATTATTATTTATTAAAAACCAAATAAAATGATAAATACGTATTAATAAAAGATAAAAAACAAATCCTTCAAAATAATGAAACACTATTCATCGAGAGTATAAATTCATATGTATAAGACCGCCCGTAATGGGGTGTGTTTTATAAAAAAATTTGCACAAAAACGCCCAATCACGCCCCAACTCCACTACACCCCGGTGTTTTCGGGCGTGATTTTTGAGAAAATTGTATGTGGCGTGATTTCAAAAACGCCGGAACTCTATTTTGATAAGTCCGATACGATCCAATTTCAGTCTCGGTTCGGTATAAAATATGGAGACGGGTGATTCGAGCCAAGAACAAATGATAATCGACAAGAAAGATAGAAACTTTAAGGAATGTAACATACATGTTTTCTTTAATTTTACTAAAGAAATACAAAGATAATGATCCACCCTGGGTGAGCTCCCCCGGGGTGGTGGCTCACAAATGCACACCCTCCAAGTGAGGTGTAGTAATCTATATATAGCCCCTTGAGCCTTGTTTTCTAAGCAAGCCGCCTCTTGCTTGGAAAACCTACTAAACTCACTAAAAATCCGACTATTACAATAAAAAGTGCGACATAATATAAACAATAAAACTGCTAAACTAAAGGTGTCATAATTGATAACATCATTCTCCAATTTGACCCAACATATTTCTTTGCCCAATTGAACCTTGCCATATGTGTATAATTAATTTTAATTAAAAAAACAAAAGAAATTAGTTGTAATTAGTTTTAGTTAGAAGGTGATTTAAAAAACAAAAGTTGCAGGTGGTTGTTTGAGTGAAAGGAAGAAGATGATGATTTTTCATTTTAGCCCCTTCATTTTGATTATATTTAAAAAAATGATTTAAACTTTCAAAGTACTTAAAAAACACCCAATAATACCTCCATGCTGACTGGACTGCCACATAGCAGAAAACGCCACATAATAAGGACATTATTGAGCTAACCACTACGCATGTTCTAATAAATAACAATGTCGCGTAGTAAGATAAATCTCATATCCCATGTCACGTAGTAAGATAAATCTATATAAAGTGTGTTGTATGAAGTAACTCACAATATTACGTGGCAGCAGTAGACCCAGAATATACAATTCTATTATTTTGATATGTGAAATTTGTACAGGCAAAGAGGTGGCTTTATGGGTGGGACTTTCAGACCGAATATGAGTGGGCAGCATACAACGATTAACATATGTTTCTTTAATTAATATACCTTTATTCATTTTTTAAAATATTTATTATATAGTTGTATTTAATAAAATTTAAATATTCGACATGTAAGTATTCACGGGTGATAACCTAGTGTTCTATATATACACAATTTAACGATAGAATTTTGATGATTTGGCCATTTGAGTCAAGGATTTTGACGGCATCCAGATTTGCAGCAAGAGAAGTAACTTATAAATGTATAAAAAACACTAATGCTGCTATTCTCATAGATGTAATGGTTATATGTAAATTAGTGCATTTTCTTAATTTCTAAGAGGGTGTTTGGCATTGCTTTTATATAGTTTCAAATAATGATGGCTAA
Source organism: Helianthus tuberosus (assembly GCA_030545235.1). Taxonomy (NCBI): domain Eukaryota; kingdom Viridiplantae; phylum Streptophyta; class Magnoliopsida; order Asterales; family Asteraceae; genus Helianthus; species Helianthus tuberosus. The sequence continues at coordinate 156,638,860 of CM060393.1, forward strand.
ATCATTCATGAAGTGGTGCCTATTTTGACTAACATTGAAGAAATATCGCAGTGAAGCTATATGGTATGAATTCGGGTGGTAAATCTTGTTCATAGAATATAATATATCCTACTAGAAAAAAGGGTAAAGGGTCAATTTGCTGGTAGGAGGTAACTTAAATTATTTTACTAATTTCGTGAAAATAACGTTAAAAGAGGGGGACGGTTAATCATGCATCATGTGGTGGCGTTGATAGCCAAAAGACAAGGGGGTGCATGCACTAATCGGCGTTTGTCTCAATTGCTGAGTGTTATGTGCCTTATGTCCAAGGCTTGATGCAAAACCACAATCGAGCCGGGGGTCTCATTGGAAGCAGCCTCTCTATTCCTACGGGGTAGAGGTAAGGCTGTCTACATCTCACCCTCCTCAGACCCTACCTTAGCTTTGCTATTGGTGGGATATAGTGAGTATGATGATGATGAGGTAACTTAAAAGGGATTGTAACATTGATGTCTATTTAAGGTGCTTCTTGCTTTATTCTCACTCACGGTATATTTTTCTCTTCACTTTATCCCCTTTAATATTAAAAAGTTACTTGAAAAACAGACAAAGTAGTGAAAATACAAAAAGCAGAGTATAGACCCGTTGAAAATCTGAACTTTTTTTTTATAAATAAAGAATAATAGGTTTCATGTTGGAGACAAATAAGGTGTTTGTTTGTCAACTTCTGAATGGTTAAGTGCTGAACCAAAACCAGTAAAAGGTCTGAACTATTAAGAGCCAGTATAATGCTTAACCATTCAGAAGCAAATGTCTGACCAATTCAGATTAAAGTTCTTAACTTAACCATTCAAACTCAGTATAATGTTTAACCATTCAGAGACAAATGTCTGAACCATTCAAACATCTGCTCACGAAACAAACACTCTGAACTATTAAGTGTTGAATTAGTAAAAGGTCTGAACCATTAAGAGCTAAACAAACAACCCCTACATCGCGTAAACTGTATACAATGCACAAATGGCATGAGGCCCAAGATCGCTAGAAAATCCTAAATTTGTTTTATTTTTATAGGTTTCGTGTTGAGAACAAGTTTCAAAACCTCTACCTCTAGTATAGAGCCATCAGATACAACGAGATAGACTATTAACTAATAGTTGAAAAACTTATATTTGAGACGAGCTTGTAAGGTTTTAGCTTTTGCTTGGTTGGTACCTGCAAACCAGGGGTGAGATCGAAAGCGAAATGAGAAAAACTGCTAACCGAATCCTGAACATGCTTATCAAAAATACTAAACCCAACTATTACCGGAACCAAAAAGCATAAAAATAAATAATGATACGGGTAATAACGTTGTTTGCTTGGTATCAATTCGATTTAGGCACCCCCTTAAATTTGAAAATAGAACGTTAATGGACGAAAGTTGAAAAACTCAAAACGGACTTGTGCTAATTTTAAGATCGCAAGGGACCAAAAATAACAAACTACAAAGTTGATGAACTATTAATGAAAATATAGCCTGTAAAGCAAAGTGAGAGAATAAAAACAAACAAACAAACCCGCGCCGCATATGTTACCTGGCAAAATTCCTTTTACCAGACTATATATCACTAAAACCAGATGCATCCTGCTCTAACAACTCGTACACCACGCATTACAACTTGTACAGAAATATTTCACCTCTGAAAATAAAAGGCAAGTGAAATTCTCTAATAAGAGATAACGAGTGATTTTGAGTGAAGAAGATGGAGAAAGCATTGATTAAAGTCGGAAGCATAAAAGCTGGAAGTTTTTGGGTGTCAAAGAAGGCGAAAGAAGAGATCTCCAACATTTCTCAAGATCTATCGGTATGTGTGTATACTAATTTATTAGATCTGTTACGAGTTCAATTTTGGTTTGTTAGGGGTTGTTTGTTGTATCAAATTGCAATGCAATGTAGGATCTGTTATGTGTAGTTGATTAGATTTGTTTGTAGTGAATTTTTTTTTTTTTTTTTTTATGTAATTTAGGTTATTTCCTGTTCAATTTGATTTTACTTGTGTGTAATTGATCATTGTTTTAAATGGATTGTGGTGGATTTTGTTTAGTAATGTAGGATTTGAATGTTGGTGAATTTGTCTTTTCTGTTGCATTTAAAGTACATATTATTGATATAGATGGTAGTTTGTCAAACTGGAATCTGATCTACCTCAATGGAATTGATTGTTAGACCATGCGTAGTGGTAAGGGTGAATAATGCCCCCACCCTTGGGCGTTTTCCGCCATGTGGCAGTCCAGTCAGCAAGGGGCATTATTGGGCGTTTTTCTAAAAAGGGTGTAAAGAATTAAATAAAAAAAACTAACCAAAAAAGGGGCTTGGCCAAGAAAAAGAGGGATGCGTGTGATTGGCCAACAGTTTTCCATTTTGGCGTGATTTAAAACACACTTCGGAGCTTTTTTTCGAAAATAACGCCCAAGGGGGTGGGGCCTTGGCGTGATCAGGCGTGTTTGGGGGCTTTTTTTGAAAAAAACACACCCACTACGCATGGTCTTATGCTCATTGATTTTCGATGGATCCTTTTGTTTTTTGTGGAATGTAGTGCAGGATTTTCGTTATTTTTATTATGTAATTGAGGCCAGGGTTTATGTTTTCGCAAACTTTAGTTGGTGATAGGGAATAACAGAAGTCGGTGAAACACAGGGGTGATGGTAGGAATTGGTTAATTTATGTTATTTGTTATCTTGGTTATCATTTGATGGGGGCTGTTTGGTTGCTTAAAATCAGTGAAACACATGGAGAGATAGTAGGAATTGTTTCTTATCTTGATTATCATACGAGATGGTTGCTTGATATGGAAGCTGACGTGTCAAAGACGTTGATCGTGTTGGCCTTTTTCTTTACTTGGAGTGATGTGACAATTGGAAACTGATAGTCGTAGACAGTTGCCTTGTATAAATCATTTTTGAAACTTTGAGACCGTTAGTCGTAGGCAGTTACCTTTTATAAGTTATTTTGAAACCTTGTTTGTTATTTACATATTGGGAATGTGTGTTTGTGTGTTATGATCAACAATCATACACTGATACACATGAGCTCTCCGGAAGTTCATGTCTCACAATGATGCACTAATGCATTTAGGAATACATGTATATTTATGGATTTTAATTAAATCCGTTTAGATTGTTAAAATCTGCTTTCATGTTTGCAGACATTCTCAAATACTGTGGAAAAGAAGGCAAAATGGGTATTTGACAAGCTAAAAGGTATGTCGTGTGTGCGCTCTTTCTTTCGTTCAAAACGCCCAAAGCATATTTATAATGCATAAAATTCTGTTAAATCACTTTCTTCGAAAAACAGAAATTACTATAAAAACATAGTATTGTAATCAATTCTAACCATCTACTTATTTGCAACAAAAAAAAATGGACAACTTTCTTTTGATGGTTAGATAATAGGTGCTTTGATGTGTTATCCAACCCGTTTGTTTAGACAAGTTTCTTTTGCGGATTAAAAAAAATAGCTGTTTTGACCCGTTATCTAACCCACCTGCGTGACCCGTGTTGTTTGCCACCATTACGTAATATTGTTGTATGATAACTGATATATCTTCCTTCACAGTAGGGCTGTTCAAAAAGCTCGCGGCTCGGAGCTCGCTCGAAGCTCGCTCGGATTTAGCTCGGAAAAAGCTCGCTCGATTTGGCTCGGTTTAAAAGTGAGCCGAGCTGGCTCGGCTCGGTTAGAAAGTGAGCCTAGCTCGGCTCGGCTCGTAACGAGCCGAGCTGGCTCGGTTCGGCTCGCTTTGTAGCTCGGCTCGGTTTAGCTCGAATTATTTTACTTATAACAAGTTTTAATTTTATATACATTATAATATATTACAAAAAAGCTGATTATTATTTACATGTATATAGGTTTGTAATTTGATATTTATGGCATATTTGAAGATTGATTACCATACTAATGAACTAATATTGTATTTTATTGAAATTAAAACTTATTTTGCGTTGTTAAACTTGATTTTGGTTTGAATTGTATTAGGTTGAACTTATTTTGAATATATTCTTTTAAATTATTGAATAATATTTTAGGCTATTAAATTTTAAGAGGTATATATTAGTTTTTTTTTTTTATAAAATCGAGCCAAACCAAGCCGAGCCGAGCTAGCTCGGTTTAAAACCAAGCCGAGCCCGAGCTTAGATTTTCAGCTCGGTTTCAAATCCGAGCCGAGCCGAGCCAGCTCGGTTTATAATCGAGCCGAGCCCGAGCTTGGCCTGGCTCAGCTCGGCTCGGCTCATGAACAGCCCTACTTCACAGGCAAGCCACTGAAACCATTGCCTGATTTCCTTAGAGAATACAACCTTCCTCCCGGATTATTCCCACAAAACATTACGTGCTACGAGTTTGATGAGTCAAAGCTAAAGCTCGTGGTCCACTTACCCTATCCTTGTGAGGTTTGCTTTAAGGACCAATCGGTCGTAAGGTATGCTACTCGGGTCAAAGGGCTTGTGTCAAGGGGAAAGTTCACAGTGATTGATGGAATGAAGACGAAAGTGTTGGTTTGGGTGAAAGTAACGAGCGTGGTTGTGGAGAACTATCGGTCTGATAAAGTGTGGTTCACGGCTGGCGTGAAAAAATCACGACCTAGAGAGGCTTACGAGACGCCTCGTGATGCTACTCGAGTTGAGGAGTATTGAAGGTCGCAAAAGATTATATATTTTTCTTGTGATCTTGCATTTGTGGTGTTAATATATGATGTTTATGACCTTATTCATTGGTAGTTTTCTGTTATTGAATAATCTTTTATGGAAGCTTATTATTCTTATGATGACTACGTTCTAAGTTTTTGCGTAAATCAAGAAGATCGATATCAAAAGTTCCAAATAAAAGTTATTAAAAGTGAAACTATGTTAGGCAATGCGTAGTGGGGGTTATATAGCGCTATATTTATTGGGCCATAACGTCTTACAGCGCACCAGAACACCGCCCCCACCCCCTTCCCTGGCGTTAGAGGGGGGGGGGGGGGTATGGAGCATTGTCGTGATACGTATAGCGGCACGAACTTTGGTTTTTCTCTCTCACACAGACATATATACATACATAAATATATATAATTGAAGGATATAACCTCACTACACACTCAAGTTATATAACCCTCCATAACCCCCATTTCTTACACATTTATCACGTGTCGTATAACCCCACATCTATGGAGGTTATGAGGCTTGACCATTACACATGCTTTTATGATTAAAAAAAGAAATTGAACTTTAGTAGGTGTTTGGGATTGCTTATTTAACTCAAAAAGGACTTTTTGTCAGAATGACTTAGTAGCTTATGACTTATCAAAAGGAGTTTTTAAAAAAAAATGTTTGGATTAACATTTTTTTTGAACGGCAAGGAACGACGTGCCAACCATCGTGACACCGGGCGCTGTGGCCAAGGTCGACTACTCGACTGCTGCTAGCCCCTTGGCTCTCCCAGATGCGCGAAAACCCGCCCGAAGGCACGAAAGTGGAATAATCGGTAAAACCTCGCTTCTCATCCAAGACGAACCGGCGCCGCCCGTAGCCCTTCACCTGGATGCCGCAGAAAATAATGGAGAGAGTGAGAATCGAACCAAAGTCACAGGGAACACCATGTCTTTCCCAACCACTACCTCATTGGCATGTTTGGATTAACTTATGTAGTGGGGAAAGCCAATAAGTCATGATTTGTTTTTTAAAAAGGTGTTTGACTTAGCTTATTAATGTAAAATAACCAAAATGGACATTCTTTTAAAAGTCAATAAATTATTTTAAAAAGTGTTTGGGATTGCTTTTTTATACTAATATATAATTTTTTTGATTCTTTTCCATCCGAATAACTAAATATATTTATTAGGGAAAATATTCTAGCATTTACAAATTGTAATTTAAATAACTTACGAAATAGATAATATATATTTCTTTTACAATATCACGTTCATACAAATTGTAAATGATTCATAAAAATACCAAAATGCACAATAATATCACCATATTGTCATAGTGCATTCATCCCCACAATTCCATTATATATTGTGCAATAATACCAAAATGATGTCATATTCATCTCCGCAATGTCATTTATCTTCCGCAATAATATCTCGGGTCGCTGTCATATGCATATCATCATTATTCGTACGATGTGTGGCCGGAACTTCTTCATGAACTTCATCACTAGTACCACCTTCTGTGGGATTGTAAGATTCTTGTTGTGCCCTGTTAAATGCTTCATCAAACATACCGGCCTTTCTAATAAAGTTATTGATCGCCATTGATGCTATCACAATACTCACTTGGTGCTCGTACATGTAAATAACATGCATATCTTTCAATAACGCCCACCTAGCTTTCCCCACTCCAAAAGTTAGTTCAATGATATTTCGCAATGATGAGTCGTAATAGTTAAATGTCTCTTTTGCTATGCGAGGAGCACACATAGCACTAGTATGGGCACGTCGAAATTTGGTATATGATAACGAATGTTAGTACCTTTGTATGGAGCAAGATACCCTTTTGGTATTTGGGTATCCGGTATCAACAACGTAATATTTATCGGCAAATAAAAGAAATAGTTGTTATTCGTCTCAAAGGAGTATTAAAAGCATAAAAATTACAGTACTAAAATTATACTAACTGTCACACCCCAAAAACGTCGCGGCGGAATATAAAACGTAGTGGTGACGGAAGTTGGTGCTCATTTATATCTTGTTGAACGATGCATTTAATTGTTGGACTTGTTGACTTATTTAAAACATAAATTATTAAACATAATGTTTTAAAACACGACAGAAACACCACATAGTTAAGTTGTCTTTGATCCTCACGGATCTTATTACATTCCTCCCAGAAGTTTAAAAGTTAGTCCAACATTTTTAAGTGACAAACATGCATCAACTAACACAAGATACGCCATGATTCCCGAAGCCGAACTCAAGTACTTGTAGATCATGTTTAAAATCAAGTGTCAACACAAAGGAATGTGAGTTCACATATTCAAATTTAAACAATTTGATCATAAGGAAAAACTTTCTAATTATGTGTTTGTTAGGGGTCATTTTCTTAACATATGTATCCTGACCAATATCCTGCCTTTGTTTGTTTATTTGTAATCAGGATGCTGGAAGAGGATATTGCTGACATCTTGGGCGATATCCTGAAGCTTATTGAATTAACCACGTGCAGGTTAAGGGCAGAGGCTTGCTAACGGTCACAAGGACTTCTTCTCCTCAAGACTCGGACGAATTTGTTGAGAAAGAGACGTTGAGCCCGAAAGACCAGGTCTGCAACGTTCCAAGAAGGAATATTCGGTGAATCCCGCGAGTTTAGGGTAGTTAGTTATTTTATCTTTACTATAAATAGATGAGGTCGGATCAACTTAGAACACACATCATTTCACACTTACACTCTCGAACACAATCACTCTCTAGCTGATAGCAAACACTACACTTGTATTTCATTTCCGTTGTAACACTTAGTCGATCCGTACCACATCCTGCACTGTATCCTGATTTTTAAAGCAATTGAAGAACAAGGCAGCTGCGATTGTCAGCTCCCGAGGTTTTATGCCGGCGATCTAGATTGATCAAGGGCTTTCCTCGTACATCTCGTGTCACTTCCTTTACTTTTTGCTCATTGTTTGCTCATTGTTTGATCGTTGATACAGCTCAATATCCCGAGCCGTATCCTGAAACTGTTTTTGCAAGTACTTTAATTAACACATTTTTGACACTTACTTTTAGCACACTACCTCACTTAACTAATTTGATCACTTAATTACTTCGGTAATTTTTGACCAAAACAATTTGGCGCCCACCGTGGGGCAAGTGGTGCTCTTTTTACTAAAACTTTTTGTCAAATCGCTAATCGGTTTTCTATTTTCAAAACTTTTTGCCACATTATCTATAATGGCCTCAAGATCAAACATGAGCTCCTCCACTGTGTCTGCTATGACTTCTGCTACTACCGGTTCGGTGCTTCCACCACCTCCTCCAAGGATGCCAGCCTCTTCACGACCTCAGGATATTATCCCTACCCGCAGTGTTCAGGAATCTGCTCCTGTTTTAGCTTCTAACGATGAAATTTTAACCTTATTTGGAAGTGTGCAGGAACAAATGAGGCAGCAACAGGAAACGAACCAAATGCTTTTGAGGGAGATACAACTCCTGAAGGCTGGCTCGAGCAGATCTGCGGAGGACAATGTCACTCCGTTACACCCCAGAGCGTTGAACTTTAGCTCAGCTGTTTATACCGAGGATAATAGGGGGAATATCGTGCCCAGTCTTCCTCAGAATCATACTCCTGAAATACCCTCCTTGATTAGGATGTCAACCATGAGGAGCTCAGGATATGCTTCAGGATATGGGCAAAATCCTCCAACTGGTAACGTGTCTAATAATAATAATACTCATACTACTAACAGTGGTGGATCTTTGCAGGATACAGGTGTAACATCAGCACTTACCAGGGAACTTCAGAAGTTGAAAGACATGATATCTAGTGTACCGGGTGTGGTCCAGCCGATCCCGGAAGTATCTTAAGATAGCCACAAGATATCTCGTTTTGCATACCCTATATGTGATGCTGAGATCCCAAAGAGATTCCAAACTCCCAACATGAAGCTTTATGATGGGACTACGGATCCTGAGGAGCATATTGCCCAGTATAGGGAAAGAATGGAGATTAACCCTATCCCTCCGGAGCTCAAGGAAGCGTGCTTGTGCAAGGGATTTGGTTCTACTCTAACAGGATCAGCCTTGAAATGGCTGTTGAACGTTCCTCCTCACTCAATCACTTCATTTGCTCATTTGGTTAATTTATTTAACAGTCAATTTTCTTGTAGTCGGAGTTTTGAGAAACTAACCAGTGATCTTTACAGGATAACTCAAGGGCCTCAAGAATCCTTGAGGGATTATGTGAACAAATTTAGTCGAGAATCCTTGGATATCCCACATCTTGATGTTGCAACAGCTGTGCAAGCTTTTAAGATGGGATTACAAAAGGATTCTCAGTTTTATCAAGATCTTGTAATGAATCCCTGCAGGAACCTCGATGAAGCTCGTAACAGGGCCTTAAGATATATCCGTCTGGAAGATGACAAGAAGATGCAAGAAAGGATGAACTCGTCCAACACTTATGAATCGACTAATAGGAAGTCAGAATCCTCATTTAAGTCATATCGGCCTAAGCCATATGGTAGAAATGAAAACAAGAGAGTGAATGCTGTCGAAGATGAGGATCCTGAAGAGTATCCTGAGTTGTTTGCATATTGCTTTTCTGTTAATATTCCTGAATTAATGTATGCTATGCAGGGCCTAGGAGACAAGGCTAGATGGCCTCGAAAGAATCAACAAAAGGCTGACTGGAAAGATAAGTCGAAATGGTGTGCTTTCCACGAAGATTTTGGACATATGACTGAGGATTGCATTGCTTTAAGGAAAGAAATAAGCTATCTTCTAAGCAAGGGATATCTGAAAGATCTCTTAGGAAAGAAGAATAAGGGTCAGGATACTGACAAGGATCCTGAACGAGCAGCGTCACCTCCCTCGGATGCCAAGATAATCAACTTCATTTCCGGAGGATCCGACATTTGTGGGACCTCGTATTCGGCAGCAAAGAGACATGCAAAGGAAGCTAAGGCCGAAAGAGGAGACAGACCTGTCAGGATGACTACCCTCACGACTGACAAAGTGATCACTTTTGATGCAGATGACAGGGATACTGTCCAGGATCCTCACCATGATGCTCTGGTAATAACGTTATATGTGGCTAACCATTTTGTACGCAGGATATTGGTTGATAATGGCAGCTCCGTCAACATAATCCAACTAGAAACTCTGAAGAGAATGAATGTATCCCCAATGGATATCACTTCAAAGTCTACCGTGCTTGTTGGGTTCAGTGGAGAGGCTAGAAACACAGTGGGAGAGATAAAGTTGCCAGTATACGTTGAAGGAGTCAACTCGATACAACGTTTCTGTGTGATGGACTCTCTATCCTGCTATAACATCATACTAGGAAGACCATGGATTCACGATATGAAGGCCGTGCCATCAACATATCACCAATGCATCAAGATACCTACCCCTTGGGGAGTCGTTAAAGTTGATAGCGATCAGCAGGAGGCGAAAGAATGCCACTCATCCTCGATGAAATCCTCAACCAAACCTAGTGCAGCATAGCAATTAAAGACGCGGGCCCAGGATATCGTGAAGGATCCGGAGCAGGATGTGAAGAAAGTTATCCTGGACCAGGATAATCCCGATATTTCGGTGCTCGTAGGGACCAATATCCCTCAGGATATTGAGGAACAATTAATTAACTTTTTGAAATGCAGGATGTCTACGTTTGCATGGAAGCATGAGGATATGAAAGGCATATCCAAAGATATCATCACTCACAAGCTTGGAATTGATAAGTCGTTCAAGCCTGTGCAACAAAAAAGAAGGAAGTTTGCTCCCGAGCGGAACACGATTATCCAAGAGGAAGTTGAAAGACTATTAAAGTCAAGAATGATCAGAGAGGTTAAGTTCCCAAGGTGGCTAGCAAACGTGGTTGTAGTACAGAAGAAGAATGGGAAATGGAGAGTTTGTGTAGACTACACAGACTTGAACAAAGCTTGTCCTAAAGACCCATTTCCTCTTCCCCATATTGATGCAATGGTAGTTGCCACTGCCGGGCATGAAATGCTGACCTTCATGGACGCATCCTCAGGATTTCTACAGATACAAATGGAGCCTTCTGACCAGGAGGATACCGCCTTCATGACGCCAACATGTATTTATTGTTATACAGCTATGCCTTTTGGTTTGAAAAATGCAGGTGCAACATACCAAAGATTGGTAAACATGATGTTTAAAGACAAACTGGGGGACACCATGGAGGTGTACATTGACGTTATGGTGGTAAAATCAAAGAAAGCTAAGGATCACCTCCAGGATATTCAAGGAGCATTTGATATCCTGGATCAATACAACATGAAGCTGAACCCTGCTAAATGCCATTTCGGAGTGGGGGCAGGAAAGTTTCTTGGGTATATGGTGACGAAAAGGGGGATAGAGGCAAGCCCGGAGCAGATTAAAGCTATCCTGGATATAAAATCACCCTCGAATATGAAGGATGTACAAAGGTTAACAGGCCGAGTAGCAGCTCTAAACAGATTTATCTCAAGATCCTCGGAGAAATGCAAAGACTTCTATGATATCCTAAAGAAGAACAAAAGATTCGAATGGGGGGAAAAGCATGAAGCAGCCTTACAGGATTTGAAACGGTATCTCTCAACCGCACCTCTATTGATGAAGCCGAAAAATGGTGAACCACTATCCCTGTACCTTGCTGTATCAGGGAATGCTGTAAGTGCCGTTCTTATAAAAGACCATGAAGGTCAGCAGTATCCTGTTTATTATGTTAGTAAAAGTTTGTTAGATGCTGAAACTAGATATTCTCATTTAGAAAAATTGATACTAGCATTAATTATGGCATCAACGAAACTTAGGCATTATTTCGAGACACATAGGATTCATGTTAAAACAAACTATCCTATTAAAAATGTGCTTAGGAAACCAGAGATGTCAGGCAGGATGGCCAAGTGGTCAGTAAAGTTGAGTGCTTATGATTTAGTATATGAACCTAGGAATGCCATAAAGTCTCAGGCTTTAGCTGACTTTGTGGCTGACTTTAGTAGTGACATTCAAGATGAGGTAGATCTAGAAGTTCAACAGCTAGGAGAATCCTCAGGATCCTGGATATTATATACTGATGGTGCATCTAATGTAAGAGGAGTAGGATTAGGAATACTACTAAAATCGCCACAGGGGGACATATTACCCCAGGCTATTAGGTGTGAATTTCCTGCTACTAATAATGAAGCAGAGTACGAGGCTTTAATTGCAGGATTAGAGTTGGCTAAGAGCATGAGTATCAAAAATTTGCAAGTATATGTTGACTCTCTGTTAATTACTAACCATTTTAATGGATCATATGCAGTTAAGGGAGAGAAATTAATCGAATATCTTGATATTCTCAAAAAATTAGCAGGATATTTCGATGTTTTTATACTTGAACAGGTACCAAGGGAAGATAATGCTGAAGCAGATGCCTTAGCAAATCTGGGATCGTCGGTCAGGATACCTGAAGGGACACAAATACCGATAGTACATGTCTTATATCCTGCAACGAATCCTCGAGATAAAGAAGTAGCTGGTATTCAGGATCCTGGGGCAGAATATCCTGAAGAGGATCCTAAAACCTGGACGGCTCCAATCATGAAATATCTCAAAGAAGGACACATTCCTGGAGATGAAAATCCTAAGGCATTTAGGATGAAGGTATCACGATTTACTATTATAAATAACATTTTATACAAGAAATCTCTTGCAGGACCGTATTTGAGATGCTTGGAGGATCTTGAAGCCAAAGAAGTCCTTCAGGATATACATGAAGGGGATTGTGGTAACCATGCTGGGGGCAGATCGTTATTCTCAAAAATATTAAGGACGGGATATTATTGGCCAACAATGAGAAAAGATGCCGCAGAATATGCTCGAAGATGTGACTCATGTCAAAGACATAGTAACATACTGCATCAACCGGCTGAACCATTATATCCTATTGTTTCCCCTTGGCCATTTATGAAGTGGGGTATGGATATAGTGGGAAAGCTACCAAAAGCCCCGGGAGGAAAAGTCTTTATGCTAGCAATGACGGATTATTTCTCTAAGTGGGTTGAAGCTGAAGCATTTGTTCAAGTTAGAGACCAAGAAGTAGTATCCTTCATAAAGAGGAATATCCTGACCAGATTTGGAGTACCAGCTGAGATAATCTGTGACAATGGCTCCCAGTTTATAAGTAAGAGGACTACTGACTTTTGCAAGAGTTGGGGAATCAAAATGATCACATCTACTCCGGTACATCCTCAAGCAAATGGCCAAGCAGAATCCTCTAACAAGATAATTGTCAACAACTTAAAGAAAAGGCTTGGAGCCAAAAAAGGAAGATGGGCAGAAGAGTTACCCTTTGTTTTATGGGCTGATAGGACAACGGTAAAGAATGCAACAGGTCAAACCCCATTTTCGTTGGTATTTGGAGCAGAAGCAGTGATTCCAACGGAGATGACAATACCTACTGCAAGATCTATCTTAAGTGATCCTGAGAAGAATCCTGAAGCCTTGAGTCAGGATTTAGACACTATAGATGAAAAGAGAGATGCGGCAAGGCTAAGGATGGCAGCATATCAACAGAGAATATCCAGGGCATACAATAAGAATATTAGAACCAGAAGATTTAAGGTTGGAGATTGGGTATTAAGAAAGGCTTTCCAAAATACTACTAATCCTGCCGATGGCAAGTTAGCTCCAAAATGGGAAGGACCATACGAAGTTGAATCAGAAGCAGGGAAAGGAGCATATAGACTCAAGAATATGGAGGGAGATATGCTACCGAGATCTTGGAATGCTATACACCTTAAGCTCTATTTCAAGTGAGTCTAGAATTTAATTTCTAACTCAAGATGGTATGAATTCTTACTTCTTTTTAATATGTTTTGATATTATTAATTCTTTTGAACCCAATACTGACTTAAGCATCGGAGGGGTGTTAGCCAAGCTAACACCCACCTTAGTTTACATTTGTTTTGCAAGATATGTTCCAGGATATAGCTCCAGAATATGCACTCGGGATAACTCAAAAGATTAGAGGATTGGCCCCCTCTCTCACGTTTAAGGGATACTGATCCCTTCACAGGTTTAAAGGTATTCACCTTTCTTCCGAATTGGGTTTAAACACCCCGCCTGGAGCGCAAGTTATTCAGGGATAGTTCAAGGTGGCGGGACCAGTCCATGTAAAAGTGGCTGACAATTTCGTTACCATTGGCTATATCCTGAATTCTAACGGTATATGAGGATTGATCACCCTCTCTCACGAAAGGGTATTTTCATACTCTCTAAGGTTTAAAGGTTTTCACCTTTCTAAGTCTTGGAGTTTATACACTCCCGCCTGTAGCGCATGAAAAATTGGGATTTTCCCCAGGTTACAAAGGATTTATCTCCAGTACATCCTTGGGTTCTACCCTTGAGACGTAAAATATTGCTTATGCAATGCAAACTGACAATAAATAGATTTCTAAGATACTTGAAGACATTGTACACAGGGGACATCCCTGACAAGATGGTGCTATAAAACTAATGAAGTTTGCGACTAATGCATTAAGTACCTTGCACTGGGGACATCTTCATTGGAAGAGTTGCAAAGGGATTGGAGTTCGGTAATAGGTTTATATCCTATGTCTGGTATGATTTTTCCTTTGTGAGCCTCATTTAAATTTTTAGTAACATCATGTTAAGTATCTTGACATATATCCTCAAAGTCCTTTTAAGGATATTTGATTAGGATGCTTAAAACCAGTATTGGCTTGGAACTTTGATCATCATCAAAACCTGGTTTTGAAGAGATAAACTATTTCTTACTTTCTAAAGAAATTTTTATAAAGAGCGTCTGAAAGATCTATTTGATAAAAGGCTTCTGCAGTATGTTTCTAAGCATACTGGTCAGAATATTTTGTAAAATAACAGTATGAAATTTTTACAAAGCTAAAACTTACACTAAATAATGCAAAGTAACAGAAAAATAAGTCAAAAGATAGTTATATTATTAACAAGTCAAAAGTTGTGCTTTTGGTAAGGCCCATCCGCCAAAAGCACAATTAGTTGTTACCATAATTTTGTAACGGTTGCAGGATCTGTCTCGAAACAGGACCCGTTCACCTACAACCGTTACTATGTTCAAAACAAATTATACTAATTGATGACCAAGGGCTTCATCCTAAAACCTAGGACCCATCCACCTTTGGTCATCATATTGTTCTAGTGCAGGAAAAGTAAATTGTTCAAGGACAGGAAAAGTAAATTGTTTATGCAACCACAACCATGAAATTACAAAGTGGGCTCCGGCCTTGGCACGTATATCCATCATCGCCCACTCTGCTGCCTAAGGGGCAGCACCTTCTTGAACAGCAACCTCCTTGCCAGCATTCACCCCAGCATCACCCTCAGGATTCTTCTCAGCACCATCATCAGCATTGGCCACCTCCTCTGCCGTCTTAGAAGGCTCTTCACCAGTATGTTTTGCAGGATGAGCAACGGGATGACCTCCAAGGCCCTGTAGTTTCTCCTCCCAAGCCTTTACATTCCAGGAAGGGCATTCAAAACCCAGATCCATGGCTTCATAAGCCATCCTAATCCTGGCTTGGAGAAGAGAGACGACCACCGAAGTTTTTAGGCTATCCCGGTATGAGCTCATGTTCTGCTGATATTGGAGAAGAGCGGCGTCCAGCTTGGCTTGAGCATCCTCATTAGCTTTGTGAAGGGCGGCTTGATGTTCCTGAGTCATTGCCTTGTATTTGTCCTCATAGTGCTGGGATTTGGCAGCTGCGATGGTCCCTTGATCAGCTATGGTGGCTTGAGCTTTCTCCAGCTGAATCTGCAACATCTTGTTAAGACCGGTAGCATCTTCGTATAAATGCATGAGGCGATCCAGACCCTATAGATAAAGACACAGGTATTGATATAAGCAGGATAAAGACTAACATACTTATACAGGATATTGGAAAGAAAATTCTACCTGTTTGAGAAATGAGATGGCGTCATTGAACCCGTGATTCTCAAGAGAGAATGTTTCAGAAACAGCCGGGGAGTCAGTCTCCTTTCTCTTTCGAGAGCTGGATGCCCTGGTCCTGGATGCCGGAGGGCCTTTGGGAGCAGAAACAGTTTTCGAGGAGGTAGGCTTTGGTGTAGCAGACGACTTTGGCTTGGATTCTTGTTTGGCGGGTTCAAGGCTGGAATAGCAATCCAGTTCATCGAGTTCGAAAGCATCAAGGTTGACGACTGGTGCTACATAAGGGAAGATACTCTTAAAACTCATCATATTTTTGAATATAATTAACATATGAAAATATGCTTACCAGACATTTCTGAGTTTGATTTTTGATGAGGATCTGTGAGAGATAGGGAAAAACTTCTTTCGCTGGCAGGAAGACGGTAGATTTCCTTGATCTTGGATTCGGATTCCGCGCTAGGAGGCACTAAATCTCTGAAATTCGCTGCATAAAAACATCAGAATATAAGTCCGGGATACAGTTTGAAAATATGATTGGGGATATTCCTAAAACCCTAAATCCTACCCTTGGTTAACCATTTAACCGGAAGGTCGAAACCCTTATCGATGGAGTCTCTTTTGACGAAAAATAATTTTCGTCGCCACCGATCCTCATTCTTGGTGGCTTTAAGGACCAGAGGGCTCTTGATGGATAATAGAAGATAACGGTGGTTGCCGTGGGATCTTAATCGGTATGCTACGGGAAGGTCCTCAACAAGAAGGTTAGGGTAATGACGAGATTTGATTTGATCCAACACTATCAAGATTCGCCAGACCATTGGCATAACTTGGGCATAACTAAGGCCGGTGAGGTCGAAAAAACTGGAGATAAAGGGTGGAAATGGATACCGGAGTCCAAGGGAGAAAGGATAAGCGAAAAAACAAACCCACTCGTCGGATGATGCATCCGATCGGGCTTCCTTGTCAAACGGGCGAAAGACCGTTCCGGTGGGAAAGGCACCGGAGTCTCTGAGAGCAGCAATATCAGCATTATTGAAACAGCAAATCTCCTTTGCTGGATCGGTGATAAAGTTTTGACTTATGAGGGTTGAGGCTGGCTTGTCTGAGCGGGATTTCGTTCGTGGTGCCATTGAGCAAATTATGAAAAAGTAAAGAGGGGAGATTAGAAGAGAAGATACCTGATGCTTGCTTGAAGATAAGGGTAACCGAGACAAGGAGTCCCTCGGTTAATATAGGATGAATATAGGGGGGTAAAAAGTAAATAATGCCTTGGAAGTTTCTCCGTTTCTTAGAATTGTCACATAACTTTGAGATTTACTCGAAAAGTTATCATTTTTGATTATGTTGGCACGTTAATATATATATATATATATATATATATATTTAAGGTTTTGCGACTTGAACGATTTTATTGGTGACCGTTATCATGTAAATCCATTATCACTCCCGTTTATACGTAGTATATCTACGATTTGCTCGTCGTAATATATATACATAAACATTCACATAAATTATACATGCGTAATTTTGTTAACTTATCTATTTTGTCATTTTTAAGGCAAGTATACATAAAATATCTTATATGTATCAAATTTCATGCTCGAAAATTTTGTTAACTTATCTATTTTGTCATTTTTAAGGCGAGTATACATAAAATATCTTATATGTATCAAATTTCATGCTCGACAAATAAGTTACATATTTAACATGATTTTCGTCGTTTCTATCACACAAAACGCACAAGTATACCTGCATAATCTAAATTTCCAATATCATGTTAAAACTTAACATATTTTCACATTCACATGTTTAAATCACATAACACATCTTAACACATAAGGTTCACCCAAAAATTTACCCATACTAGTGTTCATTGAAAAATGCGTATTTTAGCGATTCGGTAACGTTTCCGGGCGTCGGAAGTCACGTATGACCAACCAAACACCAAGTAAACTTAAAATTAGTTAATATACTTATTTTTAAACTAAAAATATCAGTTTACTTACTGATCTAAATGAGTTTCATAAAAATCATTCGAAAAGCCGATTTTTGATCGTTTTAACGCATAGTTTTGCGGTAAACGTTACTATAATCATCCCAACTCGGAATGACTTGATATTTTAACACAATACATGTTATTTACTGATTAAAATAGTGGTTATAATCAGATTAGTGCATTTTTTGTGTAAGTCACATAAATCATGCGATTTCACGTATTTTACAACTCCTAAAGCACCAAGTACAACATGCAAGGCTAGTAAACATTATGTCAAAGTTATATATCATTAAACACTTCAAAATAATTTTATTTTAGTGTTTATAATCTGATTAAAACTGATTTTTATTAAATCATACTCAAATGATCATTTCAAGCTTTCACATCATCATGTAGGTTCACATATGTGCATCTAATGCACCCATACAACATCATCATTATCACTTATGATCTAATCATACTCTAGAACTTATTAACATCATGTTCTTACAAATATTACACACATCATCATGATCATTCAAATCATTCATAATCATTTATGCAAATATCCTTCATATTTAAGATTATATGATAACTTTTATATGCATGCATACATATATACATATATATACGAAACATATATACAAATATAAACTTCCAAAATTTTACTTTTCAACATATCATTTTCAAATCTTAAATCACTTTAGAACATTTTTTCATATCACATAATGATTCCTTCATGCATCCTACTTTTCAAGAAATCAAGTAACTCAGGAAATCTTTCAACAAAAATAAAAAACATAAACATCTATACAAACACACACATTCACGGCCATACATACATATATGCATACACCCATTTGTTTTTAGTTTTAAGTTAGTGTTTAGATTCAAGAACAAGAGAAACTTTCACTATCATCTTCATCACCATGAATCAAGAACAAGATTTAAAATAAAATATGTTATACGTTCAAGATTCTTAGTGGGTTTTAAGATTTATGATGATATGAAGCCTTGTTCTTGCTCAAACCTCCTTGAATTCACTTCTAAACCTTCATGTAAGCTTGAAATCACTTTGGAATGGACATGATTCTTCAAGATTTGAGTTTGAAAATGAAAATGGAAGTGTAATAAGGGGTGCTCGACCGTGAGTGTTCAAGGGAGAGAGAGAGTGAGGTTTTGTCACACCTCGACCACGTAAAACGAGAAACACGTGGCGGAAACGTCGGGGAGTGTTGTAACAGAATTATTGTTTCACAACCATGGCATACAAAGTTATATTTTATTTATCAAACAAGCGAGTTACATTGTCTTTAAACATGAAACCAAGAGTACATAACATAATTAAACTAAGTCTATCTTCGTTTAATGTCTATAAGGCACAGGTCCGCCCTAATGTTACGATCATCATCCTAAGCGACTGCTCCTGAAAACACATGTGAAAATAGGTACGTCAGCATAAAAATGCCTGTGAGATACATAGGTTTAGTGAAAATAGGATTTATGACTTGGGTTTTAAAAGATAGGTTTAATAAAAAATTAGTCATAAATCTTGTTAAGTGTTTTCTTTTATAAATCGTATGAAAACTCTATAAGAAATCAGACTATATAAAAGAATGGCGTATGGTTAATAAAATAACCGAGTAAAATGAGTTGGATAAAATAAACTGTTTTGTAAGACAATGTCTTGTGAAAAATAAGTTGTTTATGTAAAATGTAATATGTCAAATATTGAAATGATTTAAGTAACGCTACGACATGTAATATCATACAAGCACTTATATATAGGAAGTACCAGCGGCGTATCCACCATGCTTGTATCATATTTCACACGCCTCGTTACTCAAATCACTTACCCAAACCAACCATCATCCTAAATTGTTCATGTATAAATCAATTGTCAAGTGTTATTGTGTAAACCATATCAAAATGTCTATGTCTAATGTAAATCACTAAATGTGTATATCAATGCCAAAATGTTTATGTCAAATGTCAATTATGTAATGTGTAAGTAAAATGTCATGTATGGCAAGTGAAATATGTATCAACTAAACCATAGGTAAAAATGCACAAAGCAATGTATTGAAGTAAAACATGGTTTAAATCAACGTTATGTTTTGTGGAAATGCATGCTATACTGAATACAAACATTTATGCGATTTTGTAAAAATGCATACATTCAAGCCTTGTGACTGTGGTGATAGACCTTTAAACAAATTAAAGGTTTATCTGTGTTATGTCTATCGAATTCGGTCATTCCTTCCATCCAAACATACCTAGGATGTCAGGAACGGGAGTTGTCAATTCCTATGGTACCACTACCTACTAACGAATGGCGTAGCTAATGTTAATGAATGTATTTTTGTCCCATTTAAACAAACCAAATGTCATACCAAAATGTAAGCATGTGAAAACAATGCACTAAGTATGTAATCAAATGAACATACATAGCGTGAAATGTAATCTAAAACAATGTACTAAGTATGCACACAATGGACATACATAGCATGAAATGTAGTGTAAAACGATGTACTATAAATGTACTAATGAACATAGCAAGTATATGATGTGAAAAATGGAAAGCATGAAAGTAACAAGTAGGAACATGTGTTTCACCCCAAAATGTTTGGAAAACAGTAAAAGAGGGGTCTATGTACTCACTTGAGATTGCTTAGTAGTCCTTGAGTAACAACCAAACAATGCTAGAGATCACAGATATCAAACGGCACCTAATATAGGTAACTATGTTAATATACCGGACCTAAATCAGAGGGTTGGATAGAATGAGGGTTCGTAAACCAAACGAGTATGGAAACTCATGTAGTTACGACCCATTACGACCCGTTTAGGTAGCTTATGCTACTTTAACGCGTCGTTCGCGTGAAACGCGTTCGGAATGCCTAACTAGTCCTATGATAAGTAAAATATGCCTTAACATGTCTAATATCGTTACCAAATCAGTTTAGATATCAAAAGTTATGTTACATATGCGTAAAATGAATTTTGGCGTTCAAAGGGCATTTTGGTCATTTACCTAAGGCATATAAACTACCTATCATACAACTAACTAAACGCCGTGACCATAAGGTATAACCTCGGAAGGTTATTCCCTATACAACTATGGTCACCTAATGTGTTTGGTCGGATCCTAATGATCGACCAAACGGGTCGGGTTCGAAAGTATAAGCGATTGTTTAGATCGCTTACCTTACGACCCTATATTAGCACTAAACTAAAAGTGACGAGCTAAGCATGTTAAAACATGCTTAACTAAGTTTAGAAAACAGGTTTGGTATCAAAACAAACGGTTTTGATACCTAAGAGTAGTTTGGTTACAAAATACGCAAGAATACGCATTTTGGCCGAAACTACGACTCGTCACTAAGCCTAGATAACGTGGTAATCAGTAGGTATAGTCACTAGGGACTATAACCATCGTGATTACGCTCACGTTATGAAGTTCAAACGAACTTCGCATTGACCATAAACTGGTCAATGCAGAAAGTCAAACAAAGTTTGACTTTAACGCTAAAACGAATGAAACGAACGAAATAACACTTACAAAGGGTCCCCGCAAGTTTGATCTTCCAAGTAATCTCAGGTAGGAAGTGTATAACCACAACCACTTAGAGAAAAACTCAGAATTCAAGTGGGTTTTGCAAGTGAATCAAAGGGGTATTTATAGGATTTGGACCACCGTTAGGATTGTTCCTCGAATACCGTGCTTTGATCTTGTCCCTACACTTGTTGCAACCCTAAGGTAACTCAAATTGGCCCCCAGTATCAGGAAGAGGCAAGTTCAAAAGGGATTAGGAGTGGGTAATAGCTGTTAACAGCTGTTTAAACTGAATCTGCTGATCTGGGGATGCCTTACGGACCGTAAGGGTGATGGCTTACGGTCCCGTAAGCCAGCAACTTTGCAGAATTGTCAGTTTTGGTCCCTGTTGATGTTTAAGCTCATTTCCGACACTTCTAAGGCCCGTCAAGCCAACTTTAAAGCCCTAAAATGATGGCTAAACATTGTGGACATGAAACATGCTCAAAAATATGTCGGATGTTGGTTCGTTTGGTCGTACGGTCGCGATGTTCGGTTAATTACGACAGAATGCGCATAAGCGCGAAAAACGATCCAAATTGCGTGACAGATGGATTTTTCTCATGCTAAACACTAAAATAAAATATTTTAGTGCTTACATAAATTTTTGGATGTCCGGATGTATTCAGAACGTAAGTTATGCGCGAAAATGCAAACTTGTGCACTTTTTGACGCTTTTAGTCCCTGAATGCCCCAAAAGTTTATTTTAGCACACCGAACCCCTTAAAGCCTATCCCTAAGCTATGTAAAGGATATTTATGGTATGTTTAACTTATGGTCATGTTCTGAAATGTCTGTTACAGTTCAAATTGACATACTTTCGCAGTTTGTCAAATTTAGTCCCTGTAAGCGAATTAACTTGATTTTGCCATACCAAAGCCTTCAAAAACTTATTTCTAAGTTATGTAAGGGTTATTTAAGGTATGTTAAGTATATGTTGATGTTCCGGAGTATTTTTCGCGTTAAACTGATTACGTTTACGCACCAGTTTGCGTATAATTCTCCAGAAAGCGATGTAAAGTTTGAAATTGAACAAAAGTCAAAACATGAAAAATGTCAAACATAAACAAACAAACATTGGGATCAAATAACATTGTTTTATTGATAACTGCACTATTTACAATGATTTCAGACACAGATGTCACAGTCTCCCCTACTTGTGGAAATTTCGTCCCGAAATTTATTTAGAGGAAACTCTTGAGAATAGATGCGGATACTTCGCCTTCATTTGATCTTCATGCTCCCAAGTAAACTCGGGTCCACGTTTAGATTCCCAGCGAACTTTGACCAAAGGAATACACTTACGTTTAAGCCACTTGACTTCACGTTCCATGATTTCCACTGGCTTCTCAACAAATTTCAGTGTTTTATCAACACGAATTTCGTCAAGTGGTATGTGGAGGTTCTCATCAGCTAAACACTTCTTGAGTTTTGACACGTGAAAGGTTGGATAAACATTTCCAAGTTCAGGAGGTAACTCAAGTCTGTAGGCTACCTTACCGATTCTTTCGACGATCTTGAATGGTCCAACATAACTAGGTGCAAGTTTTCCTTTCTTTCCAAATCTGATCACACCTTTCCAAGGTGAGACCTTAAGTAATACTCGATCACCGACTTGAAATTCCATGGGCTTGCGTCCTTGGTCCGCGTAACTCTTTTGACGGCTTCGAGCTGTCTGAAGGTTATCACAAACTTTCTTAACCTTATCAGTTGTCTCTAAAATAAGGGTAGGTCCAGTAAGCTGAGCCTCGCCGATCTCATTCCAGCAGACTGGTGAACGACATTTTCGACCATAGAGAGCCTCGAAAGGAGCCATGTTGATGCTGGAGTGATAACTGTTGTTGTAGGAGAATTCAATAAACGGAAGATGTGAATCCCAACTACCACCAAAGTCGATCACACAAGCTCTAAGCATATCCTCCAGAGTCTGGATTGTTCTTTCAGATTGACCATCCGATTGCGGATGATAAGCTGTGCTCAGATTAAGTTGGGTCCCCATAGCAGATTGCATGGTTCTCCAAAAATGAGAAGTGAAGCGAGCATCTCTGTCAGAAATGATGTTCAAAGGAACACCATGTCGGGATACAATTTCATCCACATAGATCTTAGCTAGTTTGTCAGCAGAAAAATCCTCACGGATTGGCAAGAAATGCGCTGACTTAGTAAGACGATCAACAACTACCCAGATGGCATCATGACCTTTCTTTGTGCGCGGAAGTTTAGTAATGAGATCCATAGTAATGTTTTCCCATTTCCAAACTGGGATCTCTGGTTGCACCAATAAACCAGAAGGACGCTGATGTTCAGCCTTAACCTTAAGACAAGTAAGGCATTTTGATACATATAAGGCAATGTCTTTCTTCATACCAGGCCACCAATACTGAATACGAAGGTCCTTATACATCTTATCTGAGCCAGGATGAATAGAATAACGTGACTTATGGGCTTCATCCATAAGCAAGGTGCGAAGGTTATCTTGGCTTGGGACCCACAAACGGTCCATGAAGTAATACGATCCATTGCCCTTCAGTTCCAGATTAGGTGTTATGTGATAGGGTAATTCCTTACCCATCAAACCTTGTGAAACACAAGTGTGTTGAGCCTGAGAAATGCGGGCTTGGATATCAGATCGAGCTTGAATATCATCTTGAATACGAACACAATGAAGCTTAGTACGTTCCTTACGACTCAAAGCATCGGCTACGACATTCGCCTTACCAGGATGGTAGCGAATTTCGCAATCATAGTCGTTTAGAAGCTCAACCCAACGTCGTTGCCTCATGTTGAGTTCTTTCTGATTGAAGATATGCTGAAGACTTTTGTGGTCCGTGAAAACCACACATTTTATACCGTACAAATAGTGTCTCCAGATCTTAAGAGCGAAGACAACTGCACCCAACTCAAGATCATGAGTGGTGTAGTTCTTCTCATGTACCTTCAATTGCCTGGATGCGTAGGCTATAACTTTGTTCCTTTGCATCAGAACACAACCAAGACCTAATTTAGATGCATCGCAATAAACGACGAAATCATCATTGCCCTCAGGCAAAGTCAGAACAGGCGTGTCACAAAGCTTCTGCTTCAAGTTTTGAAAAGCTTCCTCTTGTTTGAATCCCCAATCAAAGGGCTTGTTCTTCTGAGTTAGAGCAGTTAGAGGAACTGCAATCTTCGAGAAGTTTTCAATGAAGCGGCGATAATAACCCGCAAGACCAAGAAAAGAACGAACTTCAGTAGGAGTAGTAGGCGTATCTGTCACGGCCACCAACCCAGTTTGACCCATTTCAGGAGCCGCGGAATAGAAAATCCCGTGGTATTTATTTAATTAATTTGACAGCGGAAGTTTTCTTCAGGATCTTTAAAACTGCAATTTCCCCGATTATTTTATTTCACAACTCGGGATAAAATCCCGGTATTTTACAATCATATGATTTCATGGAGAAATATTTATTTTACAAAACATGTTTCCTTATTTTATATTGAGCCACTTTCTTAAGCTTGTAGTGCTTCACGGCACTTTTCCTGGATCACAACAGATCACCTGAAACATGTTTGAAAAAGTTTTTGTCAGCGGAAAATACTGGTGAATCATTCTTTTTACTAAAACGACACATTTGTTATAATTAACAGTATTAAGAGCGATTACAATGTTTCCTGATATCAACCAACTACCCACAGTATTTGTCACTCGACATTCATCGGTAGCCTCTGAGCCCGATGGTGTCTGTGACTATGGTCATATCACTCATTGGCTAACCCGTTGTCCAATAGTGACGGTTATCAAGTAATGTATACAAAACCCCACATACCGGCTGTACGTTTGGTGATTACAAAGACTTAATCCCTGTAATTATAACTTTGATAATAAACATGATTTTGAAAGTAATTTGATAAAAAGAGAATGACTCACATTGCAGATTTAATTTGAGCAGAGCCTAGCCTACTGATTAGCCTTTTAACCTAAATTAATATCATGCACACAACTCGGTTAGTAACTTAATACAGCATTTACGATAACTCACGAGATTAAACCCTCACATCGAATGACAAAGTGCGATACTTAAACATCCATCGAATTAACGACGAATGACAAAACATAAACCCTAATGTGGGTAGCACTTAAACATCCATTGGATAGTTTTAATCGATCGGACATTGAATCGTAGCAGCGATCGAGTTAATACCCGGTATCGGAGTAGCGCCTTGCTAATTCTATATGAAATTTCGACTTCAGAGTACTATTCTTTCGTTTTTTGAAAGTTTGTTTCGACACCAGATAACAGTGCATGCAACAAGCTATTTATAGGTGAAATTAAGGCCTTACGCGGCCCGCGTAAGCTTTCTGCTTACCCTTACGCAGCCCGCCTAGCCGCCCAGTCTACGAATAGGCTAGACCCGTCACGAGTAGATTAGCCAGGTGGTCGCTACGTGGATCCGGAACACTTATCCGGTCAAACCCAATGTTGACGCGGCCCGCGTAAGACATGCCTGTCTATTACGCGGCCTGCCTGAAACCTATAAGTTTTGTTTTTCTTGATTTTTGATGTAGGGTAAGGTTTCAGGGGTCCGGGTTTATACTTACGGTTATTTTTTGGATAATTTTGAGAGTCCTTACATTCTCCCCATCTTATTTAAAATCTCGTCCTCGAGATTTACTGGAAAATTGAGGATACTTTCGCTTCATCTCTGATTCCAGCTCCCAAGTGTATTCAGGTCCTCTTCTTGATTCCCACTTGACTTTGACTAGCACTAGTCACTTGTGTTTAAGGAACTTGATCTTTCTATCTTCTATTTGAAGAGGTTTCTCAACAAATTTTAACTTTTCGTTTACTTCTATATCTTGGAGAGGTACTACCAAAGATTCGTCTGATAGGCATTTCTTAAGGTTGGATACATGAAATACATCATGTACTCCAGCTAACTCCTCTGGTAGTTGTAGACGATAAGCAACTGGTCCTATACGTTGGATCACTAGAAATGGTCCTACGTATCTGGGACTTAGCTTTCCTTTCTTACCGAATTGAACCACTCCTTTCCAAGGAGAAACTTTCAATAGTACTCTTTCTCCAACTTGGAATTCTAACGGCTTACGTCGATTGTTGGCATAGCTCTTTTGACGATCTCGAGCTGTCTTCAGTCTTTCCTTGATTTGTGTAATCTTGTCTGTTGTCTCTTGCACTATTTCAGGACCTGACAATTGACTTTCTCCTATTTCTGCCCAACAAACTGGAGTTCTGCATTTTCTTCCATATAGTGCCTCGAATGGAGCAGTTTCGATACTTGAATGATAACTATTGTTATAGGAGAATTCGATCAGAGATAAGTGATCATCCCAATTTCCACCAAAATCTATTACACATGCTCTGAGCATGTCTTCTAGAGTTTGTATCGTCCTTTCACTTTGACCGTCTGTTTGTGGATGATATGCGGTACTCAGATTTAGTCGAGTCCCCATTGCTTGCTGGAAACTCGTCCAAAAGTGAGAAGTGAAACGACTATCTCTATCTGATACAATGGAGAGTGGAACTCCATGTAAAGATACGACTTCATCTACATACAACTTTGCTAATCTTTCCATGCTAAAGGTTTCCTTTATAGGTAGAAAGTGAGCTGATTTGGTTAATCGATCCACAATTACCCAAATCGCATCATTACCTTTTCTGGTTTTGGGTAACTTAGTAACAAAATCCATTGTTATGAGTTCCCATTTCCATACAGGCATTTCCAGTTGTTGTAGTAGACCTGAAGGTTTCTGATGTTCTGCCTTAACTTGTGAACAAGTAAGACACTTAGAAACATATCTTGCTATATCCTTCTTCATGCCTATCCACCAGAAATTATTTCTTAAATCTTGGTACATTTTATTGTTTCCTGGGTGCATGGTATACCTAGATTTATGAGCTTATTCTAAAATCTTATTTCTTAATTCTCCCTGCTTAGGTACCCAAATTCTATTTTTGTGGAATCTCCAAATTCCATCTGCTCCTTGTTCTAACTCTTTTATTCGTCCCTTCATTTCTTCAGCATCATCCTTGATTGCTGTTTCTTGAACATTCTTCAATTGTTCCATTAAATCTAACTGTAGATTTAACCTAAGAGCACGAACTCGTCATTGTTTTTCATGGTACTTACGACTTAAGGCGTCTGCAACTACATTTGCCTTTCCTTTATGATATTGAATATCACAGTCGTAGTCACTTAGGATTTCCATCCATCTCCTTTGCCTCATGTTTAACTCTTTTTTGCCCAAATATATATCTTAAACTCTTATGATCTGTATAGACAGTAAACTTACTTCCGTACAGATAATGTCTCCAAATTTTCAGGGCAAAAATTACGGCTCCTAATTCTAAATCATGAGTCGTATAGTTTTCTTCGTGCTTTTTCAATTGTCTTGAAGCATACGCAATTACCTTCTTGCGTTGCATCAGCACACATCCAAATCCTAATTTTGAAGCATCACAATATACTTCAAAATCTTCAGTTCCTTCTGGTAAGGCTAAAATTGGAACATTGGTTAATTTCTGTTTCAAGATCCTAAAGGCTTCTTCTTGTTTAGGTCCCCATTCAAACTTAACGGCTTTACAGGTTAGCTTAGTTAATGGTACAGCTATTTTGGAAAAATCCTTAATAAACCGTCTATAGTATCCAGCTAAACCTATAAAACTTCTAATTTCCATTGCAGATTGTGGAACCTTCCATTTGGTAATTGCCTCTATCTTAGCAGGATCTACATGAATACCTTCATGATTCACCATGTGACCTAAGAATTGTACTTCTTGCAACCAAAATTCACACTTTGAGAATTTGGCGTACAACTTTTCTTTTCTTAACAAAGTTAAGAGTGTATGCAAGTGCTTACAACGCTCTTCCTGGCTTTTGGAATAAATAAGTATATCGTCGATAAAAACAATTACAAATTTATCCAAATACGGTTTACAGATTCTATTCATCATGTCCATGAATGCTGCAGGTGCATTCGTTAATCCGAAGGGCATGACTGTAAACTCGTAATGACCATACCTAGTTCTGAAAGCAGTTTTAGGTATGTCCTCTTCTTGTACCTTTAATTGATGATATCCGGAGCGTAAATCTATTTTAGAAAAATATCTAGCCCCCTGAAGTTGATCGAAAAGATCATCAATCCTAGGTAATGGGTATCGATTCTTAATTGTAACCTTATTCAATTCTCTATAATCAATACACATTCTGATCGACCCATCCTTTTTCTTAACAAATGTGACACTCTGGACTTTCCCGAGCGACCTTCTTGTTCCAAGTATTGCGTGTACATATTATTATATGAAAGTTTGTGATTTATTATAATGTGCTATGTGTCGATAATGTGTACGTACAATGTATAGTGATGTATATGTAGTATGTATATTAGTGAGCCGAGCCGAGACCCCTCCCTTGCACCCTAGGGGCTGCCAACCTACCTAACCAGCCCAACAACACAAGGACCCGACTCGAGACCACTCGGTCTCGAGTAAACAGTGACAGATGGGCCGGATGGGCCGCAACCTCCCTTAGCCCACTCGGAAACCCACTTGGGGTGACCCACCTTCTACATATAAACCTAAAACCCTCACACACTCTCCTTTACACTCTCTCTCACTTCATCCTCTCTCCCTTTCTCTCTCTCTCTAGAAAACCTTAAACCCTAACAATCAAGCATCACCCCTCCCCTCCTTTCTCTCGGACCAAACCGGTGACAACACTAGAACTCTCGGCTCAAGCTTGGAATCATTCGGAAGTTCACCCATCAACCCTTTATACTCTCACACTTAGAGTATCCAGCCGGTTAGTGTCTCTTTTAGTTTCTATTGACAAAATACATGGAAAAATTGTTGTTTATCTATGATGAAGGTGTTTGCTTGATGATATGAGTATTATGTTTTGCTTAATTTAAGTGATGAAAAGGTTCCTTCATGATGATATGTGAACGGTTTGGTAGAAGTATGATAATAAAAGTGATGTGTTAAAGTTGTTAATGAGGTTTGATACATGACTAGGGTGTTATATGAGGCAAACATGATTTATTAATTAGTGATGGTAAATAATTGCTGAAAATGCTTCCAAAGTTGCAAGTATAGATCTAGGATGACATGTTTCGGGTCTGTTTGAATGATTATGCATGATGAATAATTTGAATATATGATGAACAACATGGATATGAGTTGAAGGTGCCTTGAATATTTGAAAAACTTGTTGTTTGATCCATTTTGGTTAATTGTTAGACAAAGAAACATGTTTGTGCATTATCATTGGATAGTACATAGGATCATGAAATGGGAATTCTATTGGATAGTACGATTTGTGCAACATTCTAGAAACAGCAGGTGTTGGAGTCGAAACCCTTGGTCTCGACTAGAAACCATTAAGTTCAACTCGAGACCGCGGTGATTGCGACTCGAGATCTCGACCAAACCACTCAAAACAGACTTCAGGGACTCGAGATCATCCTGGTCTCGACTCGAGACGGGACTCGAGACCTCTGAGGTTGCGACTCATGCCAACACCACTCGAGACCAGAAGTTCATGACTCGAGACCTCCCGGTTGCGACTCGAGACCGCGTGTTCTCAAGTCGAGACCACCTTGTCTCGACTGGGCTGCTTGTCCTTGTTATTGGGCTGGAGTGTATGGATTATTCGTGCTTGTTACTGTTTAAGTGGGCTGTGTGTTAACTGCTACTGTTTAAGAACTTGGACAGGCCCAATAACTTAGAGGATATATATATATATATATATATATATATATATATATATATATATATATATATATATATATATATATATATTTCATGCACGCTATGTGTTAGATACGTGTAAGATAAACGTGATTACTTGTATCCGAGCCTGACCCATACTGGTAACCATATTAGGACGTGGTGACCAGCATACTTAACCAAGTAAACTAAACTGCCGAGCAACCCAATGTGAGTTCATAACTATTAAAGCATGCGTTCCCGGTGGTTTTGGGAAACGGAAACTTAAACAACGCTATCCCCTCGTAAGGGATACAAACCTACTTTCTTCCCCTTAAATGGGACTCTTAGTTAATTATTGTTTATACGGAATGCAACGAGCAACACTAAACGAAACTCTATCACTCAAGTTCCTACCATTTAATACCGATTAGTCGCCGGGGCCTGGCGAACGGGTTATTAGTTAATAGCGCTATTTAGATCTAACCAGCCTCACACCGACCCTTGTTACTGGGAACGGGAGTGAACTAATGTACTCAGGCAAACCGTCAATGATGATAGAACATTGACAAACGGGGCACTGCGGAAACGTACGGTTAAGTAAGTATTCGGTATTGTAAAACAGTTTAGTAGCTTACTTATGGGGTAGCTCCCCATGGCATGTATAAACGGATAAAATTAACTGGTGAAACAAGTTTTTGGTAATTAAAAACTGGACAACTCGTGGACTCGCCAACATTCTTGTTGATACCCTACTGCATGCTTTGCGGGTGCACAATGACTCAGGAGCTTGCAGCTTGGGGATGTGTAGTGGTCGTCTAACCCATGTATTGGGTTCTACATAATCTTGAACTATGAACTTTATTTTGAAACTGTTTGGTTTATGCTTCCGCGGCTTACTTAAACTGTTATTTGAACTTAAACTTTTAAAACTTTAAACTATGATGTCTACTAACTATTGTGGCTGGTGAACATTTTTACTATTAACCAAGGCTCAGTATAATTGGTGGCTGGATCCTGGTCAGTCACGCCTCCAAGCGGTGGTATTCCGCATGTGGGTTTTGGGGGTGTGACAGATTGGTATCAGAGCCATTGGTTATAGTGAACTCGGTTTTAAAAAGAAAGTCTTTTTGAGAAAAACCAGACTATAACCCATGACTCGTGACGACACTACACTCCAAGGGCAAGACTCAACGCACTAGACCCCATAGCTCGGACTTGTGTTTACCTGTTTGTCTACCTTATGCTTTATGCTCCACTATACGTACTAGTGTGCCTAGTTAGATATATACACCCCACTTCTATCTCATTCTCGCTACATTGCTACATCACACTCATAACGTGTTCTCTGGTTGTGAAGAAAATGAGCGGACGCGGAAGAGGAAATGTTAACATGACTCAGGCTCAATTCACAAACTTGCTCAACACGGTGGCTGTAGCTTTCGCAGCTCACCCTGGAGGTAAACTCGTTATTTTAGGATGTTTAGATCCTACCCCCGCATCGTCTTTTCACCGCTAAGCCTATTCGCTTCGCTTCTCACAACAGGTCAGCAAGCACCTGCGCAACCACGTGTTTGTACTTTCAAAACCTTCATGGATTGCAAGCCTCTTCCCTTCAACGGCACTGAGGGTGCCATCGGCCTTCTGCACTAGATTGAAAAGGCCGAAGCTGTCTTTGCTGTCTGCGAGTGCCCCCTGCTAACTGGGTAAAGTTTGCGACTGGTACGCTTGAAGGAAATGCGCTTTCATGGTGGAAGGCACAGATTCAGATGCTTGGTTTGGAAACTGCTAATGCTACTGCGTGGGAAGATTTCAAGGACATGATCAAGGAAGAATACTGTCACAGGGATGACATTCATAAGCTCGAAAACGAATACTTTGAGCTCAAGATGGTTGGATCAGAGATTGAGACCTACACCAAGCAGTCCAACGACTATGCTGCACTTTGCCCAAACATGTCTCGACCTATGTATCGAAGGATCGAATTGTACATCAAAGGTTTGGCCCCAGAAATCCGAAGCCATGTGACCTCAGCCAACCTCAATACCATCCAGCCAGTGGTCCGTCTTGCTCACAAACTCACTGATCAGGCTGTGGAGGAGGGCAAGTTGCCCAAAAGGATAAATGCTATTGCTGGAACCTCTGGTGATAACAAGCGTAAATGGGAAGGAAATCAGAGCAAGGAGGCTAACCCCACTCAGACCCCGACTCAACAAAGGAAAACTGAAAACAACAAAGGCCCTCAGCAACAGGGTGGCTATCGGGGAAACCACCCTAAGTGTAACAAGTGTAATCGACACCACAATGGGGCGTGTGGCAAGGGTCAGTGCCTGCGATGCAACAAAATGGGGCATGAAGCCAAAGACTGCAGGAGTCAGTTCCCAGCTAGGCAGAATCAGCATCAACCACAGCAACAACAGCAGCAAGGAAACAACCGTGAATGCTACAAATGTGGGGCAATAGGGCACATGCGAAAGGATTGCCCTCAGCTGAACCAGAACCGCAACAACAATAATCTAGGTGCTGGAAACAACAAAAACAACCAGGGAGCTGGAAACAATGCAAGGGCATTCGTGATTGGGGCTGGTGAAGCAAGGATCAACCCCAACGTGGTGGCGGGTAAGTTCCTACTGAATGATCGTTATGTTTCCATATTATTTGATTCTGGAGCTGATGCTAGTTATGTATCCCTACGTATTAGTAAGAAGCTTAAGTCCACTCTTACGCCGTTAAGCTCTAAGCGCATCGTTGAAATAGCTAATGGTAGAAACCTCGAGGCCTCACACGTTATTCGTAACTGCAAACTAGAATTGTCTGGTCAGACCTTCCGTATCGATCTCTTCCCCATCGTTCTCGGAAGCTTCGACGTCTTCATTGGTATGGATTGGCTATCCAAGCATCGAGCAGAAATCCTCTGCCAAGAGAAAGTTGTTCGTATTCCCCGCCCCTCTGGCGAACCCCTTATCGTTCAAGGTGACAGAAGTGGAGCTGTTACAAGTATCATCTCATTCTTAAAAGCCCAGAAGTGTTTACGAAAGGGGCACACCGCTATCTTAGCACTTGTCGCCGACACGCAGAAAAAGGAAAACAGGATTAAAGATTTTCCCGTTGTACGCGACTATCCTGAGGTATTTCCTGAAGAACTACCTGGACTCCCTCCTCACCGCCAGGTCGAATTTCAAATCGAACTAGCTCCCGGAGCAGCACCTATAGCTCGTGCACCTTATCGACTAGCTCCTGCAGAACTAAAGGAACTTTCTACTCAACTACAGGAACTATTGGACAAAGGTTTTATCCGTCCTAGCTCGTCACCCTGGGGAGCCCCAGTGCTCTTTGTTAAAAAGAAGGATGGCACATTCCGAATGTGCATTGACTACCGCGAACTGAACAAGGTTACCATCAAGAATCGTTATCCACTTCCCCGTATTGACGATCTGTTCGACCAGCTGCAAGGGTCGAGCTATTATTCCAAGATCGATCTGCGATCGGGCTATCACCAGCTGAGAGTCCGCGATGAGGACATCTCTAAGACTGCTTTCAGAACCCGCTATGGTTACTACGAATTCCTTGTTATGCCTTTCGGAATGACCAACGCACCTGCGATCTTCATGGATCTCATGAACCGAGTGTGCAAACCCTACCTCGACAAGTTCGTTATTGTGTTTATTGACGACATCCTAATTTACTCGAAGAGTCAAGAGGAGCATGAACAACACCTGCGTCTTATTCTCGAACTCCTTCGCAATGAGCAACTGTACGCCAAATTCTCGAAATCTAATTTCTGGCTTAGAGAAGTCCATTTCCTTGGGCACATAGTCAATCAGGATGGGATTCACGTCGACCCCGCTAAGATCGAATCCATTAAGAATTGGCCTATACCTAAGACTCCGACCGAAGTTCGCCAATTCTTGGGATTGGCAGGATACTATCGAAGATTTATCAAGGGATTTTCAAAGATCGCTCAACCACTTACGACCCTCATTCAGAAGGGTGTTGCTTACAAATGGAATGCTGCTCAGGACTCTGCCTTTCAGGAACTAAAGAAGAACCTTTGTAGTGCTCCTTTTCTTTCCTTACCTGAAGGTACCGACGATTTTGTTGTTTACTGCGACGCTTCCATTCAAGGACTTGGTTGCGTGTTGATGCAACGCGAGAAGGTTATTGCTTACGCTTCGCGACAACTCAAGATCCACGAATGGAACTACACGACACATGACTTAGAATACGGAGCTGTGGTCTTCGCGCTCAAGATTTGGAGACATTACTTGTACGGTACCAAGTGCATAATTTACACCGATCACAAGAGTCTTCAGCACATAATGGAACAAAAGGAGTTGAATATTCGGCAACGCCGATGGGTCGAACTCCTAAATGACTACGAGTGTGCAATTAAATATCATCCAGGCAAGGCTAATGTGGTAGCCGATGCCCTCAGCAGAAAGGAAACCAAACCTAAGCGTGTTCGTGCCTTACAGCTCACCATCCACTCGAACCTCCCTAAGCAGATCCGAAGCGCTCAGGTTGAAGCATTAAAAGCCGAGAACATCAGGGCTGAGTACCTGCGAGGATCGAGGAAATGGCTAGAACAAAGGGAAGACGGCGCTTACTATGTGACAGGACGTATATGGGTCCCACTTTATGGAAATCTGCGTGAAGTTGTGATGGACGAAGCACACAAATCTCGCTACTCGGTACATCCTGGTTCGGATAAGATGTACCACGACCTAAAAACTACATACTGGTGGCCTAGCATGAAAGCCCACATAGCAACCTATGTCAGCAAATGTTTGACTTGTGCGAGAGTCAAGACTGAGTATCAGAAACCATCGGGCCTACTCCAACAACCAGAGATCCCGAAATGGAAATGGGAGCAAATTTCCATGGATTTTGTTACTGGCCTGCCTAGGTCTCAACATGGAAATGACACCATTTGGGTGATAGTGGATCGATTAACTAAGTCTGCACACTTTTTGGCTATTAAAGAAACAGACAAGTTCTCTACCTTAGCAGAGGTATACTTAAAGGAAGTGGTTTCGAGGCACGGAGTGCCAACCTCTATTATTTCCGATCGAGACGCGCGTTTTACTTCTGAGCTGTGGCAAGCTATGCACAAATCCTTTGGCTCACGTTTAGATATGAGCACCGCTTATCATCCACAAACGAATGGGCAGTCTGAACACACCATCCAAACACTTGAAGACATGCTTAGGGCATGTGTAATCGATTTTGGCAAAGGCTGGGAGAAACATCTACCGTTAGTAGAATTCTCCTACAACAACAGCTACCACACCAGCATTCAGGCAGCACCCTTTGAGGCATTGTACGGTCGTAAATGCCGATCACCCTTATGTTGGGCGGAAATTGGCGAAAGCCAAATTACCGGCCCGGAACTTGTAGTCGAGACTACGGAAAGGATTGCTCAGATCAGACAACGCATGGCGGCAGCTCGTGACCGACAGAAAAGATACGCTGACAAGGGTAGGAAACCGCTAGAATTCCAGGTCGGTGACCGGGCTCTACTTAAAGTCTCACCTTGGAAGGGTGTGGTTCGTTTTGGAAAACGGGGCAAGCTTAATCCGCGATATGTCGGACCCTTTGAAATTACCGAAAAGATCGGTAAGGTTGCTTACAGATTGAATCTGCCTGAAGAACTGAGTGCGGTGCACAACGTCTTTCATGTGTCTAATCTGAAGAAGTGTCTGTCAGATGAAACACTCATCATCCCTTTCAAGGAACTCACTATTGACGAACAGCTACACTTTACTGAGGAACCGATTGAGATCACAGATCGAGAGGTCAAAACCCTCAAACGTAGCCAGATACCTCTCGTGCGAGTTCGTTGGAACTCGCGACGTGGCCCAGAGTTTACCTGGGAGCGGGAGGACCAGATGAAGCGCAAGTAACCCCAGTTGTTCCCTAATGAAACTCACAGCACTGAAGCTACAGCCGAATTTCAGGACGAAATTCCAAAATAACGGGGGGATAATGTGACACCCCGTTGAAACGTTCTCACCAGCTTGACAGTGGCTGCCTTAACTTTCGGGACGAAAGTTCTTAAAACTTGGGGATAATGTGACACTCTGGACTTTCCCGAGCGACCTTCTTGTTCCAAGTATTGCGTGTACATATTATTATATGAAAGTTTGTGATTTATCTTAATGTGCTATGTGTCGATAATGTGTACGTACAATGTATAGTGATGTATATGTAGTATGTATATTAGTGAGCCGAGCCGAGACCCCTCCCTTGCACCCTAGGGGCTGCCAACATACCTACCCAGCCTAACAACACAAGAACCCGACTCGAGACCACTCGGTCTCGAGTAAACAATGATAGATGGGCCGGATGGGCCACAACCTCCCTTAGCCCACTCGGAAACCCACTTGGGGTGCATCACCATCAACATATAAACCTAAAACCCTCACACACTCTCCTTTACACTCTCTCTCACTTCATCCTCTTTCCCCCTCTCTCTCTCTCTAGAAAACCTTAAACCCTAACAATCAAGCATCACCCCTCCCCTCCTTTCTCTCAGACCAAACCGGTGACAACACTAGAACTCTCGGCTCAAGCTTGGAATCATTCGGAAGTTCACCCATCAACCCTTTATACTCTCACACTTAGAGTATCCAGCCGGTTAGTGTCTCTTTTAGTTTCTATTGACAAAATACATGGAAAAATTGCTGTTTATCTATGATGAAGGTGTTTGCTTGATGATATGAGTATTATGTTTTGCTTAATTTAAGTGATGAAAAGGTTCCTTCATGATGATATGTGAACGGTTTGGTAGAAGTATGATAATAAAAGTGATGTGTTAAAGTTGTTAATAAGGTTTGATACATGACTAGGGTGTTATATGAGGCAAACATGATTTATGAATTAGTGATGGTAAATAATTGCTGAAAATGCTTCCAAAGTTGCAAGTATAGATCTAGGATGACATGTTTCGGGTCTGTTTGAATGATTATGCATGATGAATAATTTGAATATATGATGAACAACATGGATATGAGTTGAAGGTGCCTTGAATATTTGAAAAACTTGTTGTTTGATCCATTTTGGTTAGTTGTTAGACAAAGAAACATGTTTGTGCATTATCATTGGATAGTACATAGGATCATGAAATGGGAATTCTATTGGATAGTACGATTTGTGCAACATTCTAGAAACAGCAGGTGTTGGAGTCGAAACCCTTGGTCTCGACTAGAAACCATTAAGTTCAACTCGAGACCGCGGTGATTGCGACTCGAGATCTCGACCAAACCACTCAAAACAGACTTCAGGGACTCGAGATCATCCTGGTCTCGACTCGAGACGGGACTCGAGACCTCTGAGGTTGCGACTCATGCCAACACCACTCGAGACCAGAAGTTCATGACTCGAGACCTCCCGGTTGCGACTCGAGACCGCGTGTTCTCAAGTCGAGACCACCTTGTCTCGACTGGGCTGCTTGTCCTTGTTATTGGGCCGGAGTGTATGGATTATTCGTGCTTGTTACTGTTTAAGTGGGCTGTGTGTTAACTGCTACTGTTTAAGAACTTGGACAGGCCCAATAACTTAGAGGATATATATATATATATATATATATATATTTCATGCACGCTATGTGTTAGATACGTGTAAGATAAACGTGATTACTTGTATCCGAGCCTGACCCATACTGGTAACCATATTAGGACGTGGTGACCAGCATACTTAACCAAGTAAACTAAACTGCCGAGCAACCCAAGGTGAGTTCACAACTATTAAAGCTTGCGTTCCCGGTGGTTTTGGGAAACGGAAACTTAAACAACGCTATCCCCTCGTAAGGGATACAAACCTACTTTCTTCCCCTTAAATGGGACTCTTAGTTAATTACTGTTTATATGGAATGCAACGAGCAACACTAAACGAAACTCTATCACTCAAGTCCCTACCATTTAATACCGATTAGTCGCCGGGGCCTGGCGAACGGGTTATTAGTTAATAGCGCTATTTAGGTCTAACCAGCCTCACACCGACCCTTGTTACTGGGAACGGGAGTGAACTAATGTACTCAGGCAAACCGTAAATGATGATAGAACATTGACAAACGGGGCACTGCGGAAACGTACGGTTAAGTAAGTATTCGGTATTGTAAAACAGTTTAGTAGCTTACTTATGGGGTAGCTCCCCATGGCATGTATAAACGGATAAAATTAACTGGTGAAACAAGTTTTTGGTAATTAAAAACTGGACAACTCGTGGACTCGCCAACATTCTTGTTGATACCCTACTGCATGCTTTGCAGGTGCACAGTGACTCAGGAGCTTGTAGCTTGGGGATGTGTAGTGGTCGTCTAACCCATGTATTGGGTTCTAAATAATCTTGAACTATGAACTTTGTTTTGAAACTGTTTGGTTTATGCTTCCGCGGCTTACTTAAACTGTTATTTGAACTTAAACTTTTAAAACCTTAAACTATGATGTCTACTAACTATTGTGGCTGGTGAACATTTTTACTATTAACCAAGGCTCAGTATAATTGGTGGCTGGATCCTGGTCAGTCACGCCTCCAAGCGGTGGTATTCCGCATGTGGGTTTTGGGGGTGTGACAACAAACAACACTGGTGCTCCCCAAGGGGATGAACTAGGTTGTATGAAACCTTTACTTAGTAATTCATCTAATTGCTTTTTCAGTTCTAACATTTCTGTGGGTGGTAACCGATAAGGTGCCTTAGCTATCGGTATAGTTCCTGGAATTAGATGAATTCTAAATTCTACCTCCCTATCTAGTGGTAATCCTGGTAATTCTTCTGGAAATACATCTGGGTATTCTGAAACTACAGGAATCTCATTAAGTTCTTTACCCTTAGTACTAATGATTACTGAAATCATATATACTATTCCTTGCTTTCGTTCATAACTAGCAACTTTCATTACTGATATGAACTTCATGGGCTTACGCGGTTTATCTCCTGTAATTATGATTACTTCTCCAGTAGGTGCCTGAATTTCTATGGAATTCTGATCACAAAGAATTCGAGCATGGTTGGCTACTAACCAATCCATTCCTAACACAGCATCAAATTCGGCTAATTTCATAGGTAACAGGTTTGCAAAGAATTTATGACCTGAAAGTTCTATATTTTCCTTTTGCAAAACTTTATCTATGCTAACAGAATTTCCGTCTGCCGTTTCGACTGTAAAAATCTGCCTAAGTTTGGTTAAGGGTAAATTAAGAGCTTGGCAAAATGAAGTATTAATAAAACTTTGGTTTGCACCAGAGTCAAATAATACTTTTGCATATACGTTGTGAACTAGGAACGTACCAGCTATCACATCAGGAATCGTCTCAGCTTCCTGAGTAGTTAACTGAAAAGCTCGAACATTCTTCTTAGTAGCTCCATCGGCTGTCTTGGCTTTGTTGTCTGCTGGTTTAACCAATTTAGGGCATTCTGGCTTAAAATGCCCTGTTTCTCCATAGTTATAGCAGATTCTTGTTTTCTTTCTGCAGTCTTCTTCACGATGGTCTGCGACTTTGCAGAAGTTACAAGTTACATTACATCTTCCATAATGTTTCTTTCTGCAATTCCTGCAGAAAGGCGGAATTGAAGATTGCCCTGTTCCTCT
Source organism: Helianthus tuberosus (assembly GCA_030545235.1). NCBI lineage: Eukaryota > Viridiplantae > Streptophyta > Magnoliopsida > Asterales > Asteraceae > Helianthus > Helianthus tuberosus. The sequence continues at coordinate 156,678,310 of CM060393.1, forward strand.
TCTCCTGAAGCTACTGTTATTACCCGTACGAAACCCTTGGGTAATTTTCTGAACCAGTTCCTTTTTCGTGTTATCATCTCTTGTGCGTACCAGTTCATCAGTTAAGGTGTTGGCTAATTCCACTGCATCGTCAATAGTGCGAGGTCTCGCAGCCATAACGATATTGCGGATTTCACCGATCAATCCCCAGATATAGCGAGAAATGAGTACCGGTTCTGGCGAAGCCAGTGTTGGTACCACTCTAGCATATTCGAAGAATGTCAAAGTATAACCGCGACAATCTACACCCGTCATACGATGATTTAGGAACTTCTTTGCCATTTGATCTTTTTCATATCCAGGACAGAATTTTCTTTCTACAAGACTCTTAAATTCTGCCCAGTTCATAGCATAGGCCCTATATCTTCCTTTATCTTGTAACACCGTGTTCCACCATTCTAGTGCCCCTTCTTTAAAAAGATTTGAAGCATACATAACCTGATCATCCTGAGCACATTTACTTATTGTAATCACTGCCTCGGTTTTCTCTAACCAACGCAGTGCTGCGGTCGCTCCTTCATTGCCTGCAAACTCAGATGGTTTACAAGCAAGAAATTTTTTGTAGGTGCAACCAGGTGTTGCAGCTTTCATTTTCTTAGGGAGCGGAGCTTGCCGTGGTTAATTATCATGATTAGTATAATTACCGCCTCCATTTACGCTATTGCTGAAGTTATCTTCAGAAATACGTTTGCTAGGAATGATTTGTTGAGGTTCAATTGGATTTCTAACAGTAGCAACTATTGCTGGAATAGCATTGGCTATTCCCTGAGCAACAATATTTTCTATATCCTGCTTATTTAGAAATTGATCCTCCTGGTGTTGCTCGGATTGATTAACCTCATTAACTGGTTCGTTATTAGCATTTTCCATCTGATAATATATTTAATTTTATTAGTATCAACAATTATATACAAAATAATCATACAAATTTCATAATACACATATAGCCAAAACTATCGATTTCTCGATTTCCATTTATATTTAATAGTATGCATCATTACACATTGATTATTTTACAAAGTTTTATTTTAAGTTATTTCACAAGATTAGATTATTATTGCTAATTTACAACCACAGTCTCATAACCCTCTTATCCCTCGTCAGCTACTATTTTAATAATGGCGCTCCCTCTCATCATACTTCCAGGAGATCTGTTCTCCTACTTCCCGGATCCTATTTCCCGCATCCATTAACTCCTCTCCAAAGTGACGGAGTTCAGCTAAATTCTCATTGCTCATAGGTGGATTAGGTATAGGTTATGGGTCAAATTGAGGAAGAAAGGAATAAGGACTGTTGAGCAGGTTTTGGAATTGCCAATCATTCGTCCACCATTCGTCCATTCCTAGAGGTTGAGTGTGGATTATAGGTTCTGGGATTGCTGGTTCTAAGTTTATAGGGAGTTGAGTTTCAATAGGACGAGTAAAAACATTTGTATTGACAGGCTGAATAGTATCACAGCTTGCCAATATAAAATCTAGCTCTTCCTGCAATGTCATTTCCTGAGTTTGTTTAGAACTTTCTCCAACTTCTACCTGAGAACCTCCTCCAATCTCCATTTCTATTTGCTTAGAATATTCATCAAACTGTAATCCCATCTGCCTAGACTCTTCCCCGACTTCAATTCCCTTCCCTTTATCTAAAGGATTTTCTATTTTAGGCATCTTTCTAGTGACAGGCTTCCTCCTACGCACACGCCTCCATCCTACAAATATCCTTCTTTTCTTGGGCTTGGGTTTCTCCGGAGGTGGAGCATTGAATTCAATAGGTTCTTCTATATCTGGTATATACCTATTGAAATCTCTGGAAACCTCTATTTTTACCGGATAGAGATTTAAATTCTGAAGGGCGCCAGACAAGTCACTCATGCTGTTATGCAAAATACACATAATTACTAATTGATAACAAAATTTCATAGAAAACCTTTAAATATTATTTCAGACTGGGTAACTACAAAACAAATGAAAATTAAAACACACTAGGTTTTATTGTAATTTTATTTATTTACTGAAATAAGATTTCTAGACTGTAGTTGATAAAGGTGCTAAGACCTGGGTAAAATTATTTAAAGATTTACATTAACTGCTACACTAGCTAGCATATAAAGATCTGCCCATTTCTCATCTAACTTGTCTTCCCAAGGTGATTTACTGGTTAATTCCTGGGTTTCCTGTTTAATCTTCTTTTCTTGGAATTTCTTTATTTTCTCTTTACTTTTCCTAATAATCAGACTTCTTTTACTAGGAGAAAGTGGTTCCTCATATTGTGCCTTTCGCACAAATATTCCCTCTTCAGGAATTACAGAGTGATTTGAGGATTTTGTTTGGGACGAACTTCCCTTCTCGTTGGATGACCTATCTAATTTAAGATAGATGTTTGACAACTTTTGCTTACCCATACTGTACACAAATATTCAGTTAATAAAACACATAATCACATAATGACAAGTAGAAAAATTAAGTATTTTCTAAATACTTAATAGGCTTAAATCAGTGGCTCTGATACCACCTTTTTCTGTCACGGCCCTCGACCCGGTTTGACCCGTTTCAGGAGCCGCGGAACAGAAAATCCCGTGGTATTTATTTAATTAATTTGACAGCGGAAGTTTTCTTCAGGATCTTTAAAACTGCAATTTCCCCGATTATTTTATTTCACAACTCGGGATAAAATCCCGGTATTTTACAATCATATGATTTCACGGAGAAATCTTTATTTTACAAAACATGTTTCCTTATTTTATATTGAGCCACTTTCTTAAGCTTGTAGTGCTTCACGACACTTTTCCTGGATCACAACAGATCACCTGAAACATGTTTGAAAAAGTTTTTGTCAGCGGGAAATACTAGTGAATCATTCTTTTTACTAAAACGACACATTTGTTATAATTAATAGTATTACGAGCGATTACAATGTTTCCTGATATCAACCAACTACCCACAGTATTTGTCACTCGACATTCATCGGTAGCCTCTGAGCCCGATGGTGTCTGTGACTATGGTCATATCACTCATTGGCTAACCCGTTGTCCAATAGTGACGGTTATCAAGTAATGTATACAAAACCCCACATACCGGCTGTACGTTTGGTGATTACAAAGACTTAATCCCTATAATTATAACTTTGATAATAAACATGATTTTGAAAGTAATTTGATAAAAAGAGAATGACTCACATTGCAGATTTAATTTGAGCAGAGCCTAGCCTACTGATTAGCCTTTTAACCTAAATTAATATCATGCACACAACTCGGTTAGTAACTTAATACAGCATTTACGATAACTCACGAGATTAAACCCTCACATCGAATGACAAAGTGCGATACTTAAACATCCATCGAATTAACGACGAATGACAAAGCATAAACCCTAATGTGGGCAACACTTAAACATCCATTGGATAGTTTTAATCGATCGGACATGGAATCGTAGCAGCGATAGAGTTAATACCCGGTATCGGAGCAGCGCCTTGCTAATTCTATATGAAATTTCGACTTCAGAGTACTATTCTTTCGTTTTTTGAAAGTTTGTTTCGACACCAGATAACAGTGCATGCAACAAGCTATTTATAGGTGAAATTAAGGCCTTACGCGGCCCGCGTAAGCTTTCTGCTTACCCTTACGCGGCCCGCCTAGCCGCCCAGTGTACGAATAGGCTTGACCAGTCACGAGTAGATTAGCCAGGTGGTCGCTACGTGGATCCGTAACACTTATCCGGTCAAACCCAATGTTGACGCGGCCCGCGTAAGACATGCCTGTCTATTACGCGGCCCGCCTGAAACCTATAAGTTTTGTTTTTCTTGATTTTTGATGTAGGGTAAGGTTTCAGGGGTCCGGGTTTATACTTACGGTTATTTTTAGGATAATTTTGAGAGTCCTTACAGTATCCCAATCCTTGATCGCACTGATCTTGGAGGGATCTACATGAATACCTTGTTCGTTGACAATATGTCCTAAAAATTGAACTTCCTTGAGCCAGAATTCACACTTGGAGAATTTGGCGAAAAGTTGCTCTTTCTTTAGGAGTTCCAGAGTAAGACGAAGATGTTGCTCGTGATCAGCTCGCGTCTTGGAGTATATCAAGATGTCATCAATAAAAACAATGACGAACTGATCCAAATAAGGCTTGCAGACCCTATTCATTAAGTCCATGAAAACAGCAGGAGCATTAGTCAAACCGAATGGCATGACTGTGAACTCATAATGCCCATAACGAGTGCGGAACGCTGTCTTGGGAATATCTTATTCATGCATACGAAGTTGATGATATCCAGATCGCAGATCTATCTTTGAAAAATAAGAAGCGCCCTGTAACTGATCAAAGAGATCATCAATGTGAGGTAGGGGATATTGATTCTTGATGGTAAGCTTGTTAAGCTCACGATAATCGATACACATCCTAAAAGATCCATCCTTCTTCTTGACAAAAAGAATGGGAGCACCCCAAGGTGAAAAGCTAGGACGGATAAAACCTTTGTCAGAGAGCTCCTGAAGCTGCTTAGACAACTCTTGCATCTCAGACAGTGCAAGACGATATGGAGATCTGGCAATGGGATTTGCACCAGGTACGAGATCAATACGGAACTCGACTTGGCGTGCTGGGGGTAGACCAGGTAACTCTTCAGGAAACACATCAGGATAATCCTTAACAACAGGGATATCTTGAATAGACTTACCTTTATCCTTATCTGCTACAACATGTGCCAAAAAGGCCACATAGTTCTTTCGCAGATACTTCCGAGCTTTAAAACAAGACATGAGTTTGAGACCACCGGTAGGTTTCTCACCATGCACCTGTAGGATCTCGCCTGTCGGAAGCGGCACACGAACAATCTTCTCAAAACAAACTACCTCTGCGCGATGCTTGGCTAACTAATCCATACCCACAATAACGTCGAAGCTTCCAAGTTGCATAGGCGTAGGGATGAGCATATGCCACCGAATACCGATCCCGTACCGATCCCGATCCCGATCGGTATCCCGATCGGTATCCACTTTTTGGCGTTTTCGGTATCGGTACGGTATCGGTATTATACCGATACCGACCCTCAAAATACGGTAAAATACCGATACCGTACCGTACCGATACCTAACCGACATGTTTCGGTATCGGTATCGGTACCTAGTTTGGGTGAAATTCGGGATCGGTATTAGGCGGTATCGGTATCGGATACCGATATGCTCATCCCTACATAGGCGTGAGGTTAATAGGAAAAAGATGGTCGTTAAGGTTCAACTGGCAGTTGCGAAGAACAAAATCAAGAACAATGGGTTCACCACTAGCAACCTCTACTGTCAAGGGTTTTCCTAGTTTCGTTCTAGACATGCGAAGAAATGGCTCAAAAGATAATGATACAAAACTCTTATCGGCACCCGAATAAAAAAGAACAGATGCAGGCTGATTATTAATAAAGAACGTACCGTTCACCACTTCATTGTCTGCTTGTGCCTCTTGTGCATTCATGTTGAAGACTCGCCCTCGAGCCTGAGCCTGATTCTGATTTGGATTTGCATTCACCAATCTTGGACACTGATTACGGTAGTGGGTCAGATCCCCACAGTTATAACAAGAACCTGGTGGGTAGTGTGGTCGTGCAGCTTGACCTTGTTGTTGAGCAGGAGGCTGAGCAACTCGTTGAGCCGGGTTCTGAACTGCCTGATTCTGAGCAAAATGACAAACATCAGCAAGATGACCTGGCTTCCCACAGTTAGTACGGAAACGGCACGGAAGTTGCGGCTGATGGTGACTGTTGCATCTATTGCACAAAGGTGCATTCCCTGCATAACGCTTCTTCGCTGGAGGCTGTGCGGGTTGGTTGGGAGCTGCCTGGTTAACTTGGGCAGTGACAACAAAATTTTGGGAAGCCTTACGCTTCCTTGACCCTTTCGAAGAACCAGATTCCTTACCCTTCTTGTTCTTACCCTTCTTGTTCTTACCCTTCTTGTCATCCTCTTTGTCAAACGCCTGCTTCTTACCTTTGTCACCCTTTTTATGCAGCTTACCCTTTCGAACCTGCGACTCAGTCAATGTCGCTGCTAACTCGATCGCCTGACGAAGTGTGGTAGGGTTACTACCAGTAATGATGTCTTGCACTAAGTCAGGTAGACCATCGATGTACCTTTCGATAGCCTTGTCGAGTGGGGTGACCATCGTTGGGCATAGCAAACTCAGCTCCTCATACCTATCAGTATACGCCCGGTGTTCGCCACTATCCTGTTTTAGATCATCAAACTCCCTTTCTAGAGCTCGCAGCTCATGACGAGGGCAAAACTCCCTCATCATAAGGGCCCTAAGTTCAGCCCATGTTTGTGCTAGAGCAACTTCTGCACCACGGTCTCTCATAACCCTGTTCCACCATGTAAGAGCCCTCTTCTGAAACACACTGGAAGAAAATTCAACCTTGCGATTTTCAGGACACTGAACGTGACGGAAAGTATTCTCAATTCTCTCGAACCATTGAAGGAGCCCAGTTTCTCCCTCAGAACCACTAAACTTGAGCGGTTTAGCCGAGTTAAAACTCTTGAAATTGCATGGAGCATGATTGTTGTTGTTGGCTTGGTTCCATTGAGTAATAAGATTTGGGAACGCAGCAGCCATTTGCTGTGCGATAATTTCTGCCAGTTCGGCATTAGCTATCTGATTCTCGCGTCGAGGAGGCATTCTAAAAGAGGAAACATGAAAGGAAATGAGTGAGATGGTTGAATGAAAAGGATGAGATGGAACAAAATCAACAAAAGCAAAGATGGTGGTCATTCGTCCGCATCACAAAGCAGACAAATGACACACAGTGACTAATCAAAGTAAATGGGTGAAAAATAATGTATCGCGAAGACATGCTCGCCTATAAGTGAACACTCACCCCAAGAGTTCACAGGTAAGAGTGACTGGTCCGATTATGTGGATTTGTACGAACACTCTCACCTTAGACAGAAAACCCAGGGTACAGGCATTCACTCTTCCAGTTTGCACGTGTTCACACTATTTAGGACCCAAAACTTTTGACGAGATTTTGAAAACTCAAAGGGGTTCAAAACCTTACAACATAGGGTTCAAAACCTAGTAATCAATCATCCAAAAACAGATGATTAATTTTCAAAGCGGATTCGAACTTGATGTTCCCGTTGTGGTTATCACCTAAGGATAGGTGAAGTGCATGTTTTAAGATCTAAACACAAGATAACTTGTGTTGGGGTCTTATAAAGGTTATAGTCTAGGTCAAAGCATTACTAATAACCTAATTCCCTATAACCATTGGCTCTGATACCAACTCTTCTGTCACACCCCGACCACGTAAAACGAGAAACACGTGGCGGAAACGTCGGGGAGTGTTGTAACAGAATTATTGTTTCACAACCATGGCATACAAAGTTATATTTTATTTATCAAACAAGCGAGTTACATTGTCTTTAAACATGAAACCAAGAGTACATAACATAATTAAACTAAGTCTATCTTCGTTTTATGTCTATAAGGCACAGGTCCGCCCTAATGTCACGATCATCATCCTAAGCGACTGCTCCTGAAAACACATGTGAAAATAGGTACGTCAGCATAAAAATGCCTGTGAGATACATAGGTTTAGTGAAAATTGGATTTATGACTTGGGTTTTAAAAGATAGGTTTAATAAAAAATTAGTCATAAATCTTGTTAAGTGTTTTCTTTTATATATCGTATGAAAACTCGATAAGAAATCAGACTATATAAAAGAATGGCGTATGGTTAATAAAATAACCGAGTAAAATGAGTTGGATAAAATAAACTGTTTTGTAAGACAATGTCTTGTGAAAAATAAGTTGTTTATGTAAAATATAATATGTCAAATATTGAAATGATTTAAGTAACGCTACGACATGTAATATCATACAAGCACTTATATATAGAAAGTACCAGCGGCGTATCCACCATGCTTGTATCATATTTCACACGCCTCGTTACTCAAATCACTTACCCAAACCAACCATCATCGTAAATTGTTCATGTATAAATCAATTGTCAAGTGTTATTGTGTAAACCATATCAAAATGTCTATGTCTAATGTAAATCACTAAATGTGTATATCAATGCCAAAATGTCTATGTCAAATGTCAATTATGTAATGTGTAAGTAAAATGTCATGTATGGCAAGTGAAATATGTATCAACTAAACAATAGGTAAAAATGCACAAAGCAATGTATTGAAGTAAAACATGGTTTAAATCAACGTTATGTTTTGTGGAAATGCATGCTATACTGAATACAAACATTTATGCGATTTTGTAAAAATGCATACATTCAAGCCTTGTGACTGTGGTGATAGACCTTTAAACAAATTAAAGGTTTATCTGTGTTATGACTATCGAATTCGGTCATTCCTTCCATCCAAACATACCTAGGATGTCAGGAACGGGAGTTGTCAATTCCTATGGTACCACTACCTACTAACGAATGGCGTAGCTAATGTTAATGAATGTATTTTTGTCCCATTTAAACAAACCAAATGTCATACCAAAATGTAAGCATGTGAAAACAATGCACTAAGTATGTAATCAAATGAACATACATAGCGTGAAATGTAATGTAAAACAATGTACTAAGTATGCACACAATGGACATACATAGCATGAAATGTAGTGTAAAACGATGTACTATAAATGTACTAATGAACGTAGCAAGTATATGATGTGAAAACATGGAAAGCATGAAAGTAACAAGTAGGCACATGTGTTTCACCCCAAAATGTTTGGAAAACAGTAAAAGAGGGGTCTGTGTACTCACTTGAGATTGCTTAGTAGTCCCTGAGTAACAACCAAACAATGCTAGAGATCACGGATATCAAACGGCACCTAATATAGGTAACTATGTTAATATACCGGACCTAAATCGGAGGATTGGATAGAATGAGGGTTCGTAAACCAAACGAGTATGGAAACTCATGTAGTATGGTTTAACAAAGCCTTCATTCTAAAATGAAACCTAACCTAAGTGCTTACGACCCATTACGACCCGTTTAGGTAGCTTATGCTACTTTAACGCGTCGTTCGCGTGAAACGCGTTCGGAATGCCTAACTAGTCCTATGATAAGTAAAATATGCCTTAACATGTCTAATATCGCTACCAAATCAGTTTAGATATCAAAAGTTATGTTACATATGCTTAAAATGAATTTTGGCGTTCAAAGGGCATTTTGGTCATTTACCTAAGGCATATAAACTACCTATCATACAACTAACTAAACGCCGTGACCATAAGGTATAACCTCGGAAGGTTATTCCCTATACAACTATGGTCACCTAATGTGTTTGGTCGGATCCTAATGATCAACCAAACGGGTCGGGTTCGAAAGTATAAGCGATTGTTTAGATCGCTTACCTGACGACCCTATATTAGCACTAAACTAAAAGTGACGAGCTAAGCATGTTAAAACATGCTTAACTAAGTTTAGAAAATAGGTTTGGTTTCAAAACAAACGGTTTTGATACCTAAGAGTAGTTTGGTTACAAAATACGCAAGAATACGCATTTTGGCCGAAACTACGACTCTTCACTGAGCCTAGAAAACGTGGTAATCAGTAGGTATAGTCACTAGGGACTATAACCATTGTGATTACGCTCACGTTATGAAGTTCAAACGAACTTCGCATTGACCATAAACTGGTCAATGCAGAAAGTCAAACAAAGTTTGACTTTAACGCTAAAACGAATGAAAAGAACGAAAGAACACTTACAAAGGGTCCCCGCAAGTTTGATCTTCCAAGTAATCTCAGGTAGGAAGTGTATAACCACAACCACTTAGAGAAAAACTCAGAATTCAAGTGGGTTTTGCAAGTGAATCAAAGGGGTATTTATAGGATTTGGACCACCGTTAGGATCGTTCCTCGAATACCATGCTTTGATCTTGTCCCTACACTTGTTGCAACCCTAAGGTAACTCAAATTGGCCCCCCATTATCAGGAAGAGGCAAGTGCAAAAGGGATTAGGAGTGGGTAACAGCTGTTAACAGCTGTCTAAACTGAATCTGCTGATCTGGGGATGCCTTACGGACCGTAAGGGTGATGGCTTACGGTCCGTAAGCCAGCAACTTTGCAGAATTGTCAGTTTTGGTCCCTGGTGATGTTTAAGCTCATTTCCGACACTTCTAAGGCCCATCAAGCCAACTTTAAGGCCCTAAAATGATGCCTAAACATTTTGGACCTGAAACATGCTCAAAAATATGTCGGATGTTGGTTCGTTTGGTCGTACGGTCGCGATGTTCGGTTAATTACGACGGAATGCGCATAAGCGCGAAAAACGATCCAAATTACGTGACGAATGGATTTTTCTCATGCCAAACACTAAAATAAAATATTTTAGTGCTTACATAAATTTTTGGATGTCCAGATGTATTCAGAACGTAAGTTATGCGCGAAAATGCAAACTTGTGCACTTTTTGACGCTTTTAGTCCCTAAATGCCCCAAAAGTTTATTTTAGCACACCGAACCCCTTAAAGCCTATCTCTAAGCTATGTAAAGGATATTTATGGTATGTTTAACTTATGGTCATGTTCCGGAATGTCTGTTACAGTTCAAATTGGCATACTTTCGCAGTTTGTCAAATTTAGTCCCTGTAAGCGAATTAACTTGATTTTGCCATACCAAAGCCTTCAAAAACTTATTTCTAAGTTATGTAAGGGTTATTTAAGGTATGTTAAGTATATTTTGATGTTCCGGAGTATTTGTCGCATTAAACTGATTACGTTTACGCACCAGTTTGCGTATAATTCTCCAGAAAGCGATGTAAAGTTTGAAATTGAACAAAAGTCAAAACATGAAAAATGTCAAACATAAACAAACAAACATTGGGATCAAATAACATTGTTTTATTGATAACTACACTGTTTACAATGATTTCAGACACAGATGTCACATGTTTTTAATGTGTTTCTTGAAAATATGCAAGAGTATGGAAGCTTGTTCAAGTATTAATCATCACCACCATCTTCCTAGGTATTACAAGTGTCCATTTGATAGAAACAAGAGAATGTGGGAAGCCCTATATTCCGCCACATATCCCTCTCTCACACACATTTTATATACATACATATATTATATGTAAATTAGTGCAAAACATGTATTTTACTGAATACCGGGTATTTTATCTAGCGTTTTAACTCCGTTTTAGTGCGTTTTAAATTATTTTTATCACTCTATAAAAATAATCACATAAAATTATTACTGAAATAATTACCAGTTGCCTTGACTGGCTGCGTTGACAGTATTTTGTCTAATACGCGCACTATCGCGCGGTACGCGCTCAAACTCGAAAAATAGAGTTTCTTAGCGTTTTAATTTATTTTTCCTCACGGATATGATTAAAATTACTATTATAATCATAACGGACTATTTTTATGATTTTAACACTGATCGGGTGGTCACCGATGTTCGTTTCGCATTTTAATCGTTACGCGATAAGCGTTTATTTTATCGTTGCCAACATAATTTTTATAAATGTTTGGACTCACCAACACATTAAATATCATAAATAAACATCATAATTAGTCACATACAACCTTTTTATCTATTCAATACACATTTTACAATCGTACGGTACGGCCTGAAAAGCCGGGTGTCACACTAACTACACGTGAGGTGTGGAAATTGAAGCTCCGGTCTTTGTAATGCTTCATTGAAAATTACCTTGTCGTGTGTAGTACCCTCCCATCCGGCCCATACAAATGTAAAGCACATGTTAAAATCACAAGCAACCATTATATTTTGTGTAGCGTATCCCTTTCGACCAATGTACTTTGCTTGTTCGTTCAATGGAACTGATGCCCTCATGTGTGTCCCATCTATAGCGCCAATGTAGTCCTACAAATACAAAAAGATAACATAATTAAATCATTTGTTAATGTAACTGGAGCGTTGGATACATTGAACATTAAATAATACCTTGAACATGGGATAATATCGAGTTTGATGATATCAACACTCATCATTAGCATGACTGCCAAAACTCTATAGAAATGTCTATGAATTTTTTTCTGCGGAATGATTAAAAGATTCTTGCACAAACCTATTCGTACATCCATGAGCCAAAGTCATCAATACGATTCCGACCGACTCCTTAATAGACATATTACGTGTTTATTTCAATCCGTATTTAGTGTGCAAACGGCAAAAATATCCGATAATTCCTTACAACTTAATCACATGTTTAATATACAATTTTGTGCATTAGAATTAATTATATTGTGATTGAGTCACATAAGTCTAGCAATCTTCAGGAAATACATAGCACTTTATACTACATGTCGTATTCGCCGCGTCACGATGCGATAAAAACTATTACTTTAACTGTTGGTAGTTTATCTGAACACACTATTCTTGCCAGGAGAGTTCCAGTACTCCCTGAAACGTCAAGTATAGGACATGAAATCATGTCCAAAGCCATATATACATGAAACCCTAAGTGGTAAAAACAAGATACAAGATATAATTTCCCAAAAAGATGCACAAGTGCTAATTGTCTGAATCCGAGCCGTAAAAGTTACAATTTCAATAGTCCGGTTACAAATACATTATCAATGGACTATTGAATGATCATTAGTCAATGTTAATGATCACAAAAAATATCAAGAATATCATGTATAACATAAAGATATATAAACTTTAATTTCCAAGTACAAATAAATAAGTGACCGTTAATTATCTGAAGCATAACTAGTGCTAAAGTAGCAACTAAACACCAACTAGAGAATGTCCAATGAACTAGTTAGACATTGTTTAACATGTTAATGATAATGTAAACTCATCTTAAATCCCTAAACATCAAGTTAACATAAATCACCTAAAATATCCAACTTCGACATATCAACACATGTTACAAAAGATTAAACAAAAGAAAACAATGCAAGAACCCCCCCCCCTATGGTGGACAGTCAAGAGAGGTGCCCACAACCCCTCTCCAAGTGTGATCTTCATGAAGATAAGGAGCATGGTCTAGTGATTAGTTTAATGAGAATAGTATGGGTTAGAAGACTAAGGAAATAATGATGATACTAAGACCTTACAAGACCATTTCACCTTATCCCTTTCATCTCACTTTTCACCAAGTAAAACACACACAACTCTCTGTTTCTCTCCTCTCATTTTCGGCCACACCACCCCAACATCTCCTTCCATCTTTAAAGATTCTTCAAGTATTTCAAGTGTTCATCCATGAGTTTCAAGGTTACATGAAGTGGTGTCAAGACTTGAAGACCATCTCGGAGCTCGTTCTTGCACATCTTTGAGCTTATCATCTTCTTCTTTTCTTCGTCTTCATCAAATGATCTCCCCTAGACACTAGTGCTAGTAGTAAGCCTCTAACACACCTCATTTTACTTCTTGTTATGTAAAGAATCAAGATGTACAAGTTGATCATCAAAAAGCTCACCATAAACATACATGAAAACCCTAACATAAACAATATCAACTAACTTATATAAGTAGTTTTATGTTGTTTTTGTAATTATTCTTGATGTTGATGAAGATGTGAAGATGATGAACTTATTAAAGTGTGGATTACAAGTAGATCTAACAAAGTATATGTGTAGATCTACTAATTTAAATCAACAAAGTATCATAAACTTGTTAAAAAGCTTTTACATGAATTTTAAAGTATTACAAAGTTTATAAATTTTCATATACATCATGTTCATGATTTTTTTGTCTTAAAAAGTATGTAAAATGGTTTAGTTTCCACATGATCTAAAAGAGTGGATGAACATGCAAAGTGATGTTTTAGAAGATCTATTATTTTTATAAAAGTTCATGAGATTAGTTGGTGTAAAATACATGAAAGTTTTGCTTGAAAAAATAATATATATTGCAGGAGATTGATGCTATGACATTTCAAGAATCTAGTAAGATGTATTTTAGAAACACATTTTAAGTTTAATTACTTTTCATTTGTCATAATTGAATTTCCTTGTTGTGTTTCCATTCCAAACAATGTACCATTTAGTTCATCAATGAAAATGGAATTTTATTTAAATATTGTCATATTTAGCAAGTTGTGATGTCTCGAATAATCTATTTCGTCCCGCCCCGATGTTTCCGCCATCGATTGGGGTGTGACACACACATGCGCTTCTGCTACGAGCAGGGTGTAACATTTAGTACCAAGATCAATGCATAACTGTCTAAAAATTAGTATGTCCAGCCGAAACATATCATAACACCATCTCGGATGGCCATTTAGAATTTCATTAATAAATATGTGCCTAGTGCGATCCGAGGTGTGACATGGCGTTCGAGCATTAAGCAAGTTACGAGCTATTATTATCCCTTTCACAACTACTCCACATAACCTTTTAAATTATATAACCTCATCCTCCTTATATTCTTCGTCACCGTCATATGAATTAGCGTAGTCACTATCGATCCTGTATAAATATAAAACATAAAATGTAAAACAATAACACATAATGTCAACCGATAACATAAATATAAAATGTCATACAAGAACACCTAGTGTCAAAAGATAACATACATATAAAATGTCAAACAACAACACCTAATATCAAAAGATAACATAAATATAAAATGTCAAACAACAAAACATAATGTCAAAAGATAACATAAATATAAAATATAAAATATAAAATATCAAACAACAACACATAATGTCAAAGGATAAGATATAATGTTAAACGATAAGATATATTGTCAAACGACAAATCATTCTTCCATAAGTAACTTAAGGAACTCCATCTTTGCTCCTTGAGCCATGGGATACATAAAAGGGTTCACGGTTTTGCTTTTTGATGAAGAGACGTGAGGCTTGTGAATACTTTTCGGAACCTTCATCAAAACCGAGAAAAGTGGTGACAATGTTCATGCAATCTGCTATTGTAGGAGAGGGATCATTTGGTGGAAAAGTTTGTGTGCTTTTTGTTGATAAGGCATCTAGTACAACATCTAGCTTTTCCTCAAAAGATAAAGTTTTAATCTTGGTTCAACGATTGTTGGCGACGTCCTTAGACTTCTTCCTTTTACTTGAACTAATTTCAATGAAATTGGGAAACAAAGGCTCATCATCACCTAAATTCATTTCATCACTATCCTTAAACCACATTGGTATTTTTGGTAATCAATAATTACTAATTACCTTGCCTGTAACATTATATCAAGACCTTTTTTATATTAGTTGTTTGTTATACAGTTTTTTTTAAAACCTTATTTCTGGTAACTAAATTTCTTGATTTACATTTACTTATTATAAATTGATACGATGTTTCCGATACAAATTGTCAAGATTGTGTCAATAATCTTGCTCTAAAACCGAAAGAATTTCCATCATTACATATTATAATTATAATGTCATTATATATAGATGGATCACCATATAATAACAATTGCACAAACATAGTTCAATCATTATTCCATTTTTCGTATTCTTCTTCTATCGGGTAAATTTAATCTCATCGTCGTGGATCTTTCTTAGTTTTTGTTTAATTATGACAAAACGATTGTTTGAATGTACATATTTTTGTGATGATCAAATGTTACTACTATAACAACCCTCCTAAAATTATTAGAACACCCCTATACGTCCCAAAATACACCCCGTATACGAGAAGTGGGCCCAAAATACATTTATATAAATAAAAATAAAATAAAAACAATATTTTAAGTCTGTCGCTAGGCGCGACATACTACACCTGATCCGTTGCGGGGCGCGACAGCCGGGACACCAGGCCACACCAGATCGTGCCACGTGTCAGCCTCGTGTCAAACCTACCCCATGACTGGTCAAAGCTAGGGCCTACGACACCTAGCTCGCGGGGGGCGATGGACGCCCTTGTCTCCGTCGCAGGGCACGAGAAACTCGCCGAACTGCCCTATAAATGGAGGGCTTCGGCCTTCATTCCAAACCGTTCATTTTTTATCTTTCTCTCTCAATTTCTACATAGAAATTATAATACTCGGGTGTTAAACCCCCCTAATTAGCGAAGCTCTACCTCGTTGTAAGTATTATAACACCCGGTTACGTATTAGATATGTTACCCGATTGATCTAGTGCTCCGTAACGCCTGTCGAGGCTCTGCCCGACGTAGTCGTTGGAGTTCTGTCTCGGGGAGGGTATAACTAATGTAAATATTGGGTTATTATACTAACGCGTGTGCATTGTTTAATTTATTAGATTATAATCAGGAAGTTACAGGGAAAAACCTAAAATAGCAATGTGAGTTTATCCTCTTTTTGTAATTTCTTTTATAAACTGTTTTTACAAAACCTCAATTGTTTTACATGATAATTAACAGTGATTGAGTATTTGTAATTCTAGAATTATCGTCGGTATGTTGGGGTTTTGTATACAAAATTTGTTACTACACTGTGAGTAGTAACATGACCACAAGTCGGGTTGACAGTACCGTAGGTGGTAATTAAAGTAGAAATATAAACAAATGTAATTGCGAGATCGCCCTCAATACTGTACAAGGATAAAACCTGTTTTGATTAAATTGGGATTCACTCACCAGTATTTCCTACTGACAAATGTTTTTAAACGCGTTTCAGGTAACAAAATGTGAAAGCCAAAATAGAAGCCAGCTGGAGAGCACTGAAGGCTTGAAAAAGTGACTATAAAAGTTACCTAAATATAGAAGATGTTTTAATTCAATAAATTAGGGTTTATCCCTAAAGACATGTTTGTAATGGAAACTTGGGAATTTCCCATGTATTTACTATTATAAAAATGTGGTATTTTACTCTGATAAAATATTTCCTAACTACGGTCCTGATGTAAATTTCGCTGCCAAACTGATAAACACCGATACCACTGATACTGGTTCGCGGACGCCCTTCCCCAAGTGACTAGGGGCCGGGGGTTGCGACAGAGAGTGGTATCAGAGCTACAGCCACTGATTTCAGCTACAGAAGTGTTCTGCTGACATTGAAATTTTCAATTCTGTTAGGAAATAATCAATGAGACTATGTGCATACGTGTATATTATTATTCTGTGTTATTTGACAATTTGTTAGTTACAGTATGAGTGATCAAGGTCCATCAGACGCTTATCGTCAACTGTCTAGTTCTCCTAGAGAGGAAGGAACTTCTTCCCAGCCTACCCCCTCGGGGTATTCAGCTGACACAGAAGAGGGGATTTTCATATTTAAAGCACAATCCAAAGAGCCATTCCCGACCAAAAAGAGATGATGGTTCAGTCGGGGAGCTCACGAGCATAGGAAAAGAATGAGGAAGTTACAACAACAGCGAGCTTTAGCAGCTGCAAATAGGGAGATGAACGCCCAAACTCAAGATATACTCAATAGGAGACTAGCCAACTTTCACATCCTAGCTACCACTGCTGCAGACCCAAATTTAGAACAAATCATTGCACCACATCCACTACCCTTGTTCCCAACTCAACCCATGTAAATAGAACTGAACCCAGGAGACCAGATTCCCTTACCTGCCTTCGACCCAAACGAAATCCCTAGAGTCCCAACACCCCATCCTCCAGATTATGATCCATGGTTTGACGACCATAGAGATTATCAAGAACTCTACCCACTAGAGGAACCTATACCAAACCCTGTAGCACCTTACCCTAACCTTGACCCTCTCGATCCCTATTGGGATAATGACCAGTATATTTGGGAAATCCTAGAGAACCCAAACCTACATGAGGAACCGATGCCCCAGTACCCTGACCCGATACCAGCACCCGCACCACCCATGAGTACCGAGAACATACAGGAACTCCGCACTTTTGGGGAGGAGTTGTTATATGAAAGTGAAAAGATAAGGCAAATAGGGGAGAGGCTCGTTTGGAAGTATGACGAGCGTAATATGCAATATTGGATGGACCCCCACTAGTAGTAATAATAATAATAAATAATAATAAAATAAATATACATATGTGTGTAGGTTGAATATATATATATATATATATATATATATATATATATATATATCCACTAAAATAGATAATCCAATAGCTACTGATGCATACTAGTATTGTACTTTAAATTCCAGTTGCGGTTTGTAATAGATATAGATATCTATAAAATAGAGTAAATGTCGCAATGCACGATGATTTTGATCAATATGTTTGTTATGTGATTGGTTGCATTAAATATTGTTTTGTGATATTAATACTTGGTAAATGTTTATAATTCAGACAGACAATGAAGTGAATTAGGAAAACCCGAATAACGATAATAACGACAATCAAGTAGATAACAGTGCCATCCCACACATAGTGGCACAAGGGATTATAGACGCTATGCCATATATTATCAAAACGGTTAGGGAAGCGGAAAATAATAAAAGTAATAGTGGAAGTAAACGACCACCTACTGAACCTAGTCACAACATAAACAATGGACCATTACTTCAATTGCCAATTCCAAAAAGAAGAAGAACCATGTCTTATGGTTGTTCTTACAAAGAATTATGGTCCTGCAAACCGATAGAATTCTCATGCAATGAAGGAGCCATTGCAGCTCTACGCTGGATAGAAAAGACTGAGGCAGTCTTAAAAATAAGCAAGTGTGCCGAGGAACACAAAATCATGTTTGCTTCCAATCTTTTTAAGAATGTCGCGCTAGAATGGTGTAACACTATTCTCCAGTCTAGGGGAAGTGACAGAGTCTATAATATGGAATGGACTGAGTTTAAAAATATGATTGAAAGGAAATTCTGTCCTCCCAATGAAAAAGAACGGATAGCTAATAAGTTCTTGAACCTTAGAATGGCTGGAATAGACTATAAGGGTTACACTACTGTATTCTTTGAATATGCTAGAATAGTACCAACCCTAGCTTCCCCAGAACCAGTATTAATCTCCCGTTACATCTGGGGATTGATCAGTGAGATTAGACATGTAGTCAAGGCAGCTAGACCACCAACTATAGAAGAAGCTGTAGAACTAGCAAATACCTTGACTGATGAATTGGTACGTACACACGAAGAAAACCAGAGGAAGAACCTAATCCAGAAACTTACCCAGGAATTTCACTATGGTAATTCTAACCATGGGAAGGACGTAGGTTCTACTTTTGCACCTTATTGTAAGGCCTGCAAGAGGAAGCATTCAGGAAGATGCTCCACGTACTGCAACTACTGCAAGATACCTGGACACAAGGAAGAAGATTGTAGGAAGAAACCCAGTAATGGAATGTGCTTCAACTGTGGAGAAAAAGGGCATACAAACCGAATTGTCCGAAACTAGCTCTAGCCATGAACAACAAGACTACTAAGAATGTTAGGGCATTTGTTCTGACAGCCGAAGAAGCAAAGATGATCCCGGATGTGATTGCCGGTACGTTTTTAGTTAATGATTTTTTTGCTAAAGTATTATTTGACTCTGGTGCGAACCAAAGTTTTATTAATACTTCATTTTGCAAATTTCTCTATCAACCATTAACTAAACTTCAATAAGACTGTCTAGTAGAGACAGCAAATGGAGAATCCATTAAGATTACTGAAGTCTTGCAGGGAGCAAGAATAGAAATTTCAAAACATAATTTTATTGCAAATCTTTACCCAATGAATCTGGTTGGATTTGATATTGTATTAGGAATGGATTGGTTAGTAGCAAATAAAGCCAGTATCCTATGTGATCAAAAGTTAATCCAAGTAACTTCACCAAAGGGTGAAAAGATCACAATTAAAGGAAATAAGCCATCTCGATCCACGAAATTCATCTATGTGATGAAAACAACAAGTTGTGCAAGAAAAGGGTCACTAGTGTATATGATTTCCATAATCATTAATACTAAAGGAAAAGAAATGAAAGATATTCCCGTAGTATCTCAATTCTCAGATGTTTTCCCAGAAGAATTACCAGGACTACCGCCAGACAGAGAAGTTGAATTCAGAATCCATCTGCTACCAGGGACAGCACCAATTGCAAAAGCACCCTACCGTTTGGCACCAGCAGAAATGCAAGAACTAAAGAAACAGTTGGACGAACTTTTGGAGAAAGGATTCATACAACCAAACTATTCACCGTGGGGAGCACCGATCTTGTTTGTCAAAAAGAAAGACGGGTCAATGCATATGTGCATTGATTACCGAGAGTTGAACAAGGTCATGATTAAAAATCGGTACCCATTACCGAGGATCGATGATATGTTTGATCAATTGCAAGGAGCTCGATTCTTTTCTAAGATTTATTTACGCTCAGGATATCATAAATTAAAGGTACAGGAAGATGACATTCCTAAAACTACCTTCAGAACAAGGTATGGCCATTATGAATTTACCGTCATGCCATTTGGTTTAACCAATGCCCCAGCCGCATTTATGGACATGATGAACAGAATATGTAAGCCATATCTGGATAAATTCATAATTGTCTTTATAGATGATATTCTCATTTACTCTAAGAGTAAAGAGGAACATGCAGCTCATCTGCATGCACTCCTAAATTTGCTAAGAAAAGAAAACCTTTACGCTAAATTTTCAAAATGTGAATTTTGGTTAGAAGAAGTGCAATTTCTTGGACATTTAGTTAATCATGAAGGAATTCATATGGATCCCACAAAGATCGAGGCAATTACTAAATGGAAAGTCCCTGAATCACCAACGGAGGTTAGAAGTTTTCTAGGACTGGCCGGTTATTATAGACGGTTTATCCGAGATTTTTCTAGAATAGCCATTCCTTTAACAAAACTAACCCGTAAATCTGTTAAGTTTGAATGGGGACCAAAACAGGAAGAAGCCTTTATAATCCTTAAGCAAAGATTAACCAACGCACCCATACTAGCGTTACCAGAAGGAACTGAAGACTTTGTAGTCTACTGTGACGCTTCTAAGTTAGGTTATGGATGTGTGTTAATGCAACGTCAAAAGGTTATAGCTTATGCCTCTAGACAACTTAAGAATCATGAAGAAAATTATTCAACCCATGATTTAGAATTAGGAGCCATAATTTTTGCCCTTAAAATTTGGAAACATTAC
Organism: Helianthus tuberosus; assembly: GCA_030545235.1. NCBI lineage: Eukaryota > Viridiplantae > Streptophyta > Magnoliopsida > Asterales > Asteraceae > Helianthus > Helianthus tuberosus. The sequence continues at coordinate 156,699,256 of CM060393.1, forward strand.
CTGTACGGTAGTAAGTTTACCATTTTCACCGACCATAAGAGTTTAAAATATGTTTTTGGGTAAAAAGAGTTAAATATGAGACAAAGACGCTGGATGGAAATCCTTAGTGATTATGATTGTAGTATCCAGTATCATGCAGGAAAAGCTAATGTAGTAGCTGATGCTTTAAGTCGAAAGTATCATGAAAAGCCCAGAAAAGTACGTTCTCTCAAATTAAATCTGCAGATAGATTTAAACGAGCAAATTAGAAAAGTACAAGAATCAGTAATCACGGATGATACTGAAAAATTAAAAGGTATGATTAAGGAATTAGAACAAAGAACAGATGGAATTTGGAGATTCCATAAGAAAGGGATTTAGATACCTAAACTAGGAAACCTACGTCACCGAATATTAGAAGAAGCCCATAAGTCTAAGTATACGATACATCCTGGAAGTGATAAGATGTATCAAGACTTAAGACAGAATTTCTGGTGGATAGGAATGAAAAAGGATATAGCAGCTTATGTTGCCAAGTGTTTAACTTGTTCACAAGTTAAAGCTGAACATCAGAAACCCTCAGGTTTATTGCAGCAATTAGAAATGCCTGTATGGAAATGGGAATTGATAACAATGGATTTTGTTACTAAATTACCCAAGACACGAAAGGGTAATGATACAATCTGGGTGATTGTAGATAGATTAACTAAGTCTGCTCATTTCTTACCGATGAAGAAAACTTTCAGTATGGAACAATTAGCCAAGTTATATGTAAATGAAGTAGTTTCATTACATGGAATTCCTTTATCTATTATATCTGATAGAGATAGCCGTTTTACTTCTCATTTTTGGACAAGTTTCCAAAAAGCGATGGGAACCAAGTTAAATCTAAGCACTACTTATCATCCACAAACGGATGGACAAAGCGAAAGGACAATTCAGACAATGGAAGATATGCTTAGAGCTTGTGTAATTGATTTCGGAGGAAATTGGGATGATCATTTACCATTGATAGAATTTTCTTATAATAACAGCTATCATACCGGTATCAATGCTGCACCATTCGAAGCACTTTACGGACGAAAGTGCCGAACCCCATTCTGTTGGGCAGAAATTGGAGAAAAGCAATTATCTGGACCAGAGATAGTGCAAGAAACAACAGACAAGATTATTCAAGTCAAGGATAGACTAAAAGCAGCACACGATCGACAGAAGAGTTATGCTGATAACAGACGAAAGCCATTGGAATTTCAGGTAGGAGACAAGGTATTATTAAAGGTTTTTCCTTGGAAAGGAGTGGTAAGATTCATAAAAAGGGGAAAGCTAAGCCCCAGGTATATTAGACCCTTTGAAATTATTAGAAGAATATGACCAGTAGCTTATCAGCTACGGCTGCCAGAGGAAATGGCAGGAATACATGATGTATTTCATGTATGTAATCTCAAAAAGTGCTTAGCAGATGAATCATTAGTGGTACCTCTTAAGTATATAGAGGTAAATGAGAAGCTTAAGTTCGTAGATAAGCCACTACAGATTGAAGACAGAAAAATCAAGAATCTCAAACACAAGAGATTAGTTCTAGTCAAAGTGAGATGGGATTCCAAGAGAGGACCAGAATACACTTGGGAGCTTGAATCAGAAATGCAAAGCAAATATCCACACCTGTTCCAGTAGACCTCGAGGACGAGTTCTAAAATAAGGTGGGGAGGATATAACAACCCTCCTAAAATTATTAGAACACCCCTATACGTCCCAAAATACACCTCGTATACAAGAAGTGGGCCCGAAATACATTTATATAAATAAAAATAAAATAAAAACAATATTTGAAGTCTGTCGCGGGGCGCGACAGACTACACCTGATCCGTCGCGGGGCGCGACAGCCGAAACACCAGGCCGCACCAGATCGTGCCACGTGTCATCCTCATGTCAAACCTACCCCATGACTGGTCAAAGCTAGGGCCTACGACACCTAGCTTGCGGGGTGCGACGGACGCCCTTGTCTCCGTCGCGGGGCGCGAGAAACTCGCTGAACAGCCCTATAAATGGAGGGCTTTGGCCTTCAGTCCAAACCGTTCATTTTCGATTTTTCTTTCTCAATTTCTACATAGCAATTTTAATACTCGGGTGTTATACCCTCTAATTAGCAAAGCTCTGCCTCGTTGTAAGTATTATAACCCTCGGTTACGTATTAGGTACGCTGCCTGATTGATCTAGTGCTCTGTAACGCCTGTCGAGGCTCTGCCCGACGTAGTCGTTGGAGTTCTGTCTTGGGGAGGGTATAGCTAATGTAAATATTGGGTTATTATACTAACGCGTGTGCATTGTTTAATTTATTAGATTATAATCAGGAAGTTACAGAGAAAAACCTAAAATAGCAATGTGAGTTTATCCTCTTTTTGTAAATTCTTTTATAAACTGTTTTTACAAAACCTCAATTGTTTTACATGATAATTAACAGTGATTGAGTATTTGTAATTCTTCAATTATCGTCAGTATGTTGGGGTTTTGTATAAAAAATTTGTTACTACACTGTGAGTAGTAACATGACCACAAGTCGGGTTGACAGTGCCATGGTTGGTAATTAAAGTAGAAATATAAACAAATGTAATTGCGAGATCGCCCTCAATATTGTACAAGGATAAAACCTGTTTTGATTAAATTGGGATTCACTCACCAGTATTTTCCACTGACAAATGTTTTTAAACGCGTTTCAGGTAACAAAATGTGAAAGCCAAAATAGAAGCCAGCTGGAGAGCACTGAAGGCTTGAAAAAGTGGCTATAAAAGTTACCTAAATAAAGAAGATGTTTTAATTCAATAAATTAGGGTTTATCCCTAAAGACATGTTTGTAATGGAAACTTGGGAATTTCTCATGTATTTACTATTATAAAAATGTGGTATTTTACTCTGATAAAATATTTCCTAACTACGGCCCTGATGTAAATTTTGCTGCCAAACTGATAAACACCGATACCACTGATACTGGTTCGCGGCTGCCCTTCCCCAAGTGACTAGGGGCCAGGGTATAACAACCCTTCAAAATTTGTTTCCGACACCTCTAATATATTTAAACTGCCATATACGTCCTAAAATACACCCCGTATATGAGGTTTGATCCTATATACCTTTATATAATTAAAGCTTAAATAAAATCAATTTTTATAATCTGTCGCGGGTCGCGAAGACTTACCCTCCATCTTACGTGGGCCACGAACACCTGGACATGCGGCATAACCCGGAAGCCGCCACGTGTCAACACATGGCGAAGCTAGATCGGTGACAAATCAAGGCTAGGCCCTACGAACCCTAGGTCGCGGGGCATGAAGGCCCCTTGTGTGGTGTATGCGGGCCACGAGGAAGTCATGATCAGACACTATAAATAGAGGCATCCGCCTTCAGTCCCAAATCGCTCACAACTTTCTTTCTCTCTCGAATTTCATAAGTGTAGAAGCTATAATCGGGGTATTATACCCCCTAAATAATGAAGTTCTGCCCCGTTGTAAGTATTATAACCCCCGGTTACGTATTAGATACGATACCCGATTGATTTAGGGTTCCGTAACGGCTGTCGTGGTTCTGGCCGACGTAGTTGTTGGAATTCTGTCTCGGGGAGGGAGTTACTAATGTAAATATTGGGTTATTATACTAACGCGTGTGCATTGTGTAATTAATAGATGCTCACACTCAGGATATGCTCAATAGGAGTGTAGCAAATTTTCATATCTTAGCTACCACAGCTACAGACCCGAATCTTGAGCAACCCATAGCACCCCAGCCCTTACCATTATTTCCCACACAACCAATGGAAATTGAAGTCAACCCAGAAAACCAAATCCCAATGCTTGATTTTAGCCAGCTGAGATCCCTAGAATACCAGCACCCCATCCCTCAGACCCAGACTATGACCCCTGGTTTGATGATCATAGGGATTACCAACAACGCTACCCAATACCAGAGGAACCTGATGCGCGTGTGGTGTGGTATATGTTTTAATGTATATTTTAAGCCCTTTTTACACGTTAGTCAAGTTTTAAATTTATAAAACACGATATTTTACTAACACCAAAAACACGTATGGGCAAGTGCACCCATCGTGAGCGTAGTATAGTGTTGGCAAGATACCGAGGTCGTCCAAGGAAACAAGAGCTTTTAGTACCGGTTTATCCTCTACGTCTAATCAAATCAAAAGGTTAGAAAAATGTTTTTAAACTAGAAAAATAAAAACTTACTAAAATGGTGAAAAATAAAATAAAAGTAAAGTAAAAACAGATAGACAAGATGAATCACTTGGCTCCGACTCGTGTTTAGTGTAACCTTTGATTATTTCGGCACTTTTGCACTTTTTAAAAGATTATCTTAGTTATTGTAGTAGGCCCCTCTTTTGAAGGTGACGTTACCCTCAACCCAGTAGTTTGAGTCAGCAAGGATACAATCCTAAAGGGTCGGATTATTGAAAGATAATTAATTAAGTTATTAATGCATATTATGGTAGGCCCCTCTTTTGAAGGTGACGTTACCCTCGGCTAAGTAGTCTGAGTCATCAGGGATACAGTCCTAAGTAGCCGGGTTAAAGTATTAATAGTAGCTTACATATGAGGGGAAAAAAAGAGTTTGGACCCCCGCCATCCAATACCGGTGGGTATTGAAGGAGATCCTACTAAATTTGACCCAGGTCCTTGCAGGATCTATACACTGAACAAGGCAAGACTCTTACCAAACCGTTCCCTTAACCCCCGACCAGGTAGCCAACATATCTCTATATAGACCATGGAGATATGAATGGTGAAAATCTTTTATTTTATATAGACAGTAAAATAGTGCCAAGACACCACGGACAAACGATAAGGAAGAATCACCTTCAACATAAGAAACTAGTTATTAAAGTCATTAATACATAACCAAGTAAAAATTACGAAAATATTAAAAATAAAAAGTATTACACTAGACACTTGTCTTCACCAAGTGATGTAAGAGACTTAGGCAAACATGGCCTTTGATTGTCAAGAACTCTTACGATCAATCTTGGATCCCGAGATGACTCACACACTCTATGATAGATAATGGATGATGGTGTTGTGATGGTGGTGGGTGGTGGGTGAAGTGTGAGAGAGGTGGTGTGCCAAGGGATGCCTTTGAAGTAAACCAAGCACCCCGTGTCCGCTGGACACGGCCCCGTGTCCACCCTTCTTCTCTTTCTTCATTAATTGCAGTTTGTCTGCATTAGTTGACCACGCCCCCGTGTCCGCTGGGCATGGCCCCGTGTGCAGAAGCTTATCTGTACTATCAAGACTTGCTTGGATTCTGCGAATCTTAGCGTTGACCACGGCCCCGTGTTGAGCTGGGCACGCCCCCGTGTCGGGAATAGAAGCTTCTACAACTTTGTCTTTTCTGCAGACACCTAAACACGCCCCCGTGTCCGCTGGGCACGGGGCCGTGTCCGCTGGGCAAGCCCCGTGTTGAGCTGGGCACAGCCCCATGCTCAGCTTCCTTCTTGTTTTTTGCTTTGGGAGATGCTGTCGAAGGGTTGGGCATGCCACGTTTCTTCCCCTTTCTTGTATTATTGTTAGATTTAGCTGCATTTTTGCTTCTTTTGTTCATTTAAGCTCTTTTAATCCTGAAAATACAAAAGGAAGACAAAAACACACTTTTTCCAACATTAGTACTAAAAAGGGTTAGTTTTATGCCACATTTGATGTAATTTATATGTTGCATTTTGCGCACATCAAATACCCCCACACTTGAATCTTTGCTTGTCCTCAAGCAAAACTCTTTATTTTGTGGCTTACACTCCCAAATGGAATGGGTAGAAGAGAAGGTTTTTGGGCTTGTCATAGAGTGTCGGGATTTCCAAGATTCTTTATTAGGTTTTATTTTTATTTTATTTACAATCCTATTCGTCATGATTTATATAGAACATTACATAAAATAAATTACTTATTAGGGCATAACATGCCTTTTTAAAATTCCATTTATATACAAGTTCACATACCTCACGGGGGATCACTCAACACTCGGCCGAAGGTGTATTTTTGTGAAAACTCTCGAGAGCGGTATGGAACTTACTTCTACCATAAGCTTGCCAAGTAATCAATCCTCCTCCTTTTTAACTAAAAACCTTTGTAAATATCCAGAGGACTTTTGGGGAAGGGTTAGGCTTGGGTTAAAGGTAGGTGGTTGGGTTAGTGGTTAGTAGAAAAGGGCGAAAGGCGTAAAAAGCGTCGGTTTTCATAAGACTTTTTTTTTAATGAAGCAATTCTTTAAACAAAGTTCTTTTTGATGAACTTGGTTGTTTATTTTTTTTGGCTTCAATTTTTTTTTTTGATAAGGAATGTCACATGAAAACAGAGCTTTGTACTAAAATAAAGGGTTAAAATGAAAAAGGGTTTTGGTGGGTAAAGGGTGTTCGTTTTGGGTTTAGAAATGAAAAGGTTTAGGCTCAAAGGGGTTAACTAGGGGGATTTTGGGTAGGTTGTAAAAAAAAGAAAAATAATGGTGTAGAAATAAAAAGGGTTAGTCCTAATGCCTCCGTCATTTACTTACTCGGGTTTAAGTTGGTAAGGACCGGGAATGTATCGTTATGGCATGTTCTAGAGTCGTAAGAACCAAGCGGCTATTCACACAAGAAACGAAAAAATGAGCATTTAGTTTAAAGATATGTATTGTATGCTCAATAAAGGCTCAAAACTCACTTTTTGTGGGAATGGGTTTTTATGTGATCAAGTATATATAATCAAATTTTAACTAAACTTGTCATGTCGTTTCATAATTTTCTTATGTTGGTTCTTTTTATCACGACGCTATTGGTTGTAAATTTGTAAAAATATAACCTTTTTAGAACTTGTTATTCCCAAATTAAACCAAGATAAGTAAAAAATGAAAATTTTTGAAAAAAATTGGGGTGATTAGCGGTTCCAATAGAGTTTTGTGTAAGGCTTGTTTTTAGGACTTGCAAGATTCAAGGTTTTAGCATCCCCCCCACACTTAAATTACACATTGTCCTCAATGTGTCCCAAAAATAAGTTTTTCGGTTGATTAAAATGTGTAAAAGTGGGTTAAAAACAAGATTTTATGTTACTGGGTAGCTGAACACGGGGTGTGTTGGCTGAGCACGACCCCGTGGTCAGACTGCCAGTATCAAAGTTAAATAGAAGGCTGGGCACGGGGGCGTGTTCAGTGAGCACGGCCCCGTGTCCAGTTACCTGAACTGGGCATTTTCTGAAGAACCTCGGGCACAGGGCGTGTTGGGGTGAGCACGGCCCCGTGCTGAACTTGCTGTAATGAAGAAAAATTATCGGGAGGCTCTGTTTTTGTGCATGGGGTGTGGGTTCAAGCTTCCCTTAGTAACCTTTACCACTTCGAGTGTGCTTTATTCCTGAAAATTAAAACTAAACTAGAAAACATAAAAGTTAAACTAATCTAAAACTAGGGATAGTTCCACGGAATGCCTCCGTGGTGCGCCACGTTTATAAGGGTCCTTGGCTAGACCCACCTTATCGGGTGGTTCTGGCTCATCTTCAATTAGGGGGTCGTCATTGCCGATTGGATATTTCATTGATCGCTCAAGATCGACACATCTTTTGAAGGCCCCTAATTGAATAGATAGATTGTTGCGCTTCCGGTTTTTCAAAGCTTCATGGGTTTTTACAAAGGGTCGTCCCAACACTAGAGGAGCGTCATCGAGGATGACAAAGTCGGTTGGGATTACCATTTGATTTGTTTGGACCAAGACATCCTCAACTACACCGATTGATTTTATTATTTTCCGATTAGATAGAACAATGGGTATTTGAAGTGGAGAAAAATCACTAATACTTAATTTTTCGAAAATGTAGTTTGGCATTATATTAACACAAAGATCTTTATCAATTGTAATATTACTAATAAAGGAATTTTGAAAAAAACATGGAACCGGTTTAATGTTGATTTCAAATGGGTCTTCTTTTATTAGTGAAGTTTGATCGTTAGTTAACTTAATACTTACCGTTTCGTCAATTTTAGTGTTAGTGTTTAACTCTTTTAAAAACTTAGCATGAGTGGGTACTAAACAATTATTTTCAAAAGAAGGTGACAAGAGATTAATTTCTTCAAAATTAGACTCTTCTTGTATTTTTCACGTTAACGGACTCACCTTTTTTGTTGTTTAACTCATGTGTCGGTTTTTCACTTATTTGTTCTTCCATTTTTACCTCTTCAACTATCTCTTCTTTATTACAAGTTAATTCTTCTTTTGCGCGGGACTCCTCTTCCCTTGCGCGAGATTCTTTTATGTAGCGTTCGATAGTTTTAAGGTGTTCTAATATCCTATCGGTCACTTCGGTGATAGAGTAAGGATCGGGATTTTCAAAGCTTGAATCCGGTTGTTCGATCCTTTGTTCCTCATAATACTAATAGGAAGTAGATGGTTCACACCATTGTTCTTCATTGTAAGTATATGATGGGTAAGGGTCGTAATTTTGTTCTTCATAATACTCATATGAGGTGGGTTGTTCACGCCATGGTTCCTCATAATAAGTATACGAAGGTGGTGGCTCATATCTTAGTTCCTCAAAGTATGAGTATGAAGGCTTATACATTGGTTCATCAAAATATGAGTATGAGGGAGAAGGTTCATACCTTTGGTCTTCATAGGATGTGTATGAAGTTGATGGCTCGTACCTGGGCTCCTCATAGTAGGTGTATGAAGTGGATGGTTGAAATAAGTAACAATATTGTACCGAGTGAGTGTTACCGCAATTGGTGCAATACTTTTCCCTATAATCATCCTCCTCATAGGTGTAGTTGTAACCTCCTGAGTATTGATCCATAAGGATCACTTAGCAGACCACAACAGAGTCTCGAGACCAGAAAACAAAAATGAAAATGGAAACAGAGGCTGGACACGGCCCCGTGTTCAGTGGACACGGCCCCGTGTATAGAATCTGTATCTGGGCGTTTTAATTAAAGTTACTGATTTCGTTGAGCACGGGGCGTGTTCAGTGAGCACGGCCCCGTGTTCAGGCTCTGTATCTGGGCGTTTTATGAAAGATATGCAGCACGGCCCCGTGTTCAGTGAGCACGGCCCGTGTTCAGGTTACTGTAAATGCAAAACTAAACTAAAATGCAGAAAAATGTGTGCGCGTTTTGAAAAACTGATTAGGCCGTCGATTTTAAGCTTTCTTAAAATCCTTGTGTCCCCAGCAACGGCGCCAAAAACTTGATGCGCGTGTGGTGTGGTATATGTTTTAATGTATATTTTAAGCCCTTTTTACACGTTAGTCAAGTTTTAAATTTATAAAACACGATATTTTACTAACACCAAACACACATATGGGCAAGTGCACCCATCGTGAGCGTAGTATAGTGTTGGCAAGATACCGAGGTCGTCCAAGGACACAAGAGCTTTTAGTACCGGTTTATCCTCAACGTCTAATCAAATCAAAAGGTTAGAAAAATGTTTTTAAACTAGAAAAATAAAAACTTACTAAAATGCTGAAAAATAAAAGTAAAAACAGATAGACAAGATGAATCACTTGGCTCCGACTCGTGTTTAGTGTAACCTTTGATTATTTCCGCACTTTTTCACTTTTTAAGAGATTATCTTAGTTATTGTAGTAGGCCCCTCTTTTGAAGGTGACGTTACCCTCAACCCAGTAGTTTGAGTCAACAAGGATACAATCCTAAAGGGTTGGATTATTGAAAGATAATTAATTAAGTTATTAATGCATATTATGGTAGGCCCCTCTTTTGAAGGTGACGTTGCCCTCGGCTAAGTAGTCTGAGTCAGCAGGGATACAGTCCTAAGTAGCCGGGTTAAAGTATTAATAGTAGCTTACATATGAGGGGACCAAAGAGTTTGGACCCCCGCCATCCAATACCGGTGGGTATTGAAGGAGATCCTACTAAATTTGACCCAGGTCCTTGCAGGATCTATACACTGAACAAGGCAAGACTCTTACCAAACCGTTCCCTTAACCCCCGACCAGGTAGCCAACATATCTCCATATAGACCGTGGAGATACGAATGGTGAAATTCTTTTATTTTATATAGACAGTAAAAATAATGCCAAGACACCACGGACAAACGATAAGGAAGAATCACCTTCAACATAAGAAACTAGTTATTAAAGTCATTAATACATAACCAAGTAAAAAGTGCGAAAAGATTAAAAATAAAAAGTATTACACTAGACACTTGTCTTCACCAAGTGATGTAAGAGACTTAGGCAAACATGGCCTTTGATTGTCAAGAACTCTTACGATCAATCTTGGATCCCGAGACGACTCACACACTCTATGATGGACAATGGATGATGGTGGTGGATGATGGTGTTGTGATGGTGGTGGGTGGTGGGTGAAGTGTGAGAGAGGTGGTGTGCCAATGGATGCCTTTGAAGTGAACCAAGCACCCCTATTTATAGCATGCACAGAAGCCTGGACACGGCCCCGTGTCCGCTGGACACGGCCCCGTGTCCACCCTTCTTCTCTTTCTTCATTAATTGCAGTTTGTCTACATTAGTTGACCACGCCCCCGTGTCCGCCGGGCACGGCCCCGTGTGCAGAAGCGTATCTGTACTATTAAGATTTGCTTGGATTCTGCAAATCTTAGCGTTGTCCACGGCCCCGTGTTGAGCTGGGCACGCCCCCGTTTCGGGAATAAAAGCTTCTACAACTTTGTCTTTTCTGCAGACACCTGAACACGCCCCCGTGTCCGCTGGGCACAGTGCCGTGTCCGCTGGGCACAGGGCCGTGTCCGCTGGGCACGCCCCGTGTTGAGCTGGGAACGCCCCGTGTTGAGCTGGGCACAGCCCCATGCTCAGCTTCCTTCTTGTTTTTTGCTTTGGGAGATGCTGTAGTGTAGGATCATTTTACCGACCAAACGAGTCATTCAAAAGAGTTCTCAGACAGAATCAGAGGCAGAATTCATTGATTCAGTCTTCTTTTAGCTTGATATTCACTTTAAACTGTCTTTTGATTGATTTGACAAAGATTTACAACGAGTAGACACTTCAGCAGCAGTTCGACACTGAAACCGTAAAGTTACAAATGACAAGGCACTTCAAGTATATATAGGCAAGGTAATTTCGCACGGAATCATCTCATCCGAAATTATATTTCACACGAAATATAATTTCGTGCGAAATACCCATGTAATTTCGTATGAAATAGCTGGTTGCTATTTCGTGCGAAATACCATCACACCCACATTTCTCGTTTTGCGTGCCCTGATCTATCTAAACATATACAAGACTCGATACAAGACGAAGTCGATAGACATATGCATAAACAGACTCCCCTTGGATGTTGACGAAGTCTTCGGTGTCGAGTCTTCAATCTTCAGTCTTAATCAGTCTTCTCGATCTCTCCCGAAATATCTGACAACGTAAATCATCTTCAATCATTACTCTTCTTCTGTCTTTCCTTTACCAGGATCTGAAGCTGGCTCTTACAACCTCTTGATCAGATCTCTTGATTCCTTAAATTCATCAGCATCAGCAATAAGCATGAACTTCAGTTCCAGAATCAGAACTTGGCTCTAGTAACATCAGGATTGTAACCTGGCTTACATTCTGCTTATTATCTTGAACCTGGCTATCCTGCACATTGTCTACCTCAAAATAAATTTCACAAATTTAACATTTGACAAATTTATATTCCACTTGCAGGTATTTATCTAGAATGATTTAACAATTAACAGCTTCTGATGACCACTTGTAGACAAACATTCAAAAGTTTTCTTAGGTTAAACAGACTTTCCCAAACCTGTTCATCATGTATAGCACTCGGAATTTTGAAAATCAGCTCTTCAACATCAGTTGTCGAAAATATTTTTTGGATTTTTCAAAATTTTATGCTAAAACATACTAAAAATCTTTTTGGATTTTTGAATTTAAAAGAAATGCAGAAAAGAAATATTTACCAACAATATTTTTGTAAGATTGCGTAAGAGGATCATATCAGTTTCTGAGACAAATCACCAACACCGTTAAGATTTAAACATTTTAAGTTCTAAACGATTCACTTAGATTGTCAGTATATTGATCCACTTAAATTTTCACACAAATTTCAATTGTTTCAAGATACGAGATTAATGTCTTAGAGACTTAAACTTATATGCGTGTCCCACCTCAGAATATACTCCCGTATCCAGATCCCAATATTCAGTCTTACAGGTGAGTATACCTAGATGATATCTGTAAAGGGTTAAATGCGAGGACCATGAGAGCTCAGGCTATTGCTTCCGCAAAATCAGATAGATGATGGCTTCGACTTTAGGTGTGTTCCCTTTAGTTCTTCAACAGCACATGATTAGCATTTTGCAATGTTTCATCATTTTTTATGCTGAGGGGGGTGCTATATTTCAAGCAAGCAGAAAGTATTATACGGGGACTAGGCCATTGCTTCCGCAAAATCAGAAGTCCCGGGATAATACCCCAGATATCACTAAGCATAATGACCTAGTATCTCAGAAAGAGGGACCTTTCAAACAAGATTTTGGGGGTTACCCATATATCCAAGAGATGTTCCCCACGAGATAAGTAAGTTTGAAATTTAGGTTTATATCTCAACACAATCTACTAAATGTGCAAAAACCTACTGGCACATCATCAGTGAGACCGTTTATCACTTTTTGACTTTCCAATTCTTTAGCGTGTTGTGATAGTCCACTGATGTACTATCATTTCCTCTTTTTCACGGCAAAACTCATTTTGATTTTATCATGTTTTTGGATTTTTTCAAATTTTCAAATGTTTTTGAATTTTCTGAAAACATCTTACTCCCCCTAAAATGCAAAAGCATTTAAACAAATTTGAAAACAAACTGTACACAGAAAGTGACAACTGTTGTGAATTGCATCAATTCGCCATCCACTCGGCATAAACAATCAGAACTCCCCCTTACAACAAACCATTTTTCCATTGTGATTTCAAAACACTAAAGTTTGTTTTAATCAAAATGGTTTTTCCAGAAAATAAGATTTGTCAATTTTACTACTTGTAAAAATGGGGATGTGATCATCACTTTGTTTTCCAATCATTTGAATGAAAGTTAAATCAAGTTCAACTTAATGACCTTGATTAACCACTTATAGGTTCAATTTTACCAGATGTAAAATGATATATGACAATTTCAAAAACAACTACCACTTCCAAACTGAAATACCACTTGTAAGAAAAATGCCGATTCCTACTCCACACTTATCAACCTGGGAGTTCCGGCAATTCCACAACCTGTAGAATTTAACAATTTTAGAAGTACAAATTTTTAAGAATGATGCTGATTCATGCTCCACAATTACCCACTTGGGAGCTCCGGCAAGTCAGGTTTTTCAGTTAAAGAGATTTTCCCAAGCCTGACAGACCTTGGGAGATTCCGAGTTACCAACACTCGGTTTCTTTGTTTTCTTCTCGTAAAATTCTTTAACCCCCTTTACCTTCCCATCAACCATTTTTCCAAAAATGTGTTTCACTTTGGGGTTAAAGGCTTTTTCAACATCAAATTTTTCTTTTTCAGAAAAAAATTGATTTGAAATTTCAACTTTTCCAATTTTTGATTTTAAAATCTCAGCCCGCAATGGTGGAAAATTTTCATCATCCAATGGCGGAACTGATTTCTCTTCTTTCATCTCAACTTGTGGCTCCTCTGACTTTGTGGAATCAGATTCATCGCCAGACAATAGCTCCTCTGATTTTGACAAATCAGAATCATTGCTAGAACTATCATCAGATTTCTTAACAACCCATTTGTGGTTGTCAAGATTCACTTTTCTTCTGTAAAACCTCATTGAACATTCACTAACCTCAAACTTTGAATTTTTGAAAACTTTAAATTGTTTGGTTGGTGGTTCATTCTCAACTATCTTCTCTTTCAGTTTACGAGACACTTCCTGTTTTGATTGAATTGCCTTAGGACAATTCTTGGCTATATGACCAATTTTTTTGCATTGAAAACATGTTCTCATTTCTTTCTTTTGAACAATTTCATTCTTCATTTCTTCTTGCTTCTTAGCAAGAAAATCTTTGTTCGTCTGCTTTCTGAACAATTGCTCCTTTTCTTCTTCAGATGATATTCCTGAAACAAAATCAGTTTTTGTTTTATAAGTTTTCTCATTTTTATGATTATTTGATGGAGTAAATCCAAGACCTTTTCTTTTGAAATTACCATTATGGTTTGGTTTCTTTTGAAAACCAGAACCAGAATTGTAACCTTTTTTCTTGTTTAACCTTTGTTGATCTCTTGAGGTGTATCTTTTAGGTTTTTCAGAAATATTTACATTTTTTATTTCAGAAATATTAATTTCTGTTAGTTTGAAAACCCTTTTTATCATTTCTGGTTTAACACCTCTTATTGGAAATTCTTCATCATAATATAATTTGTCAGAATCATTCAAAGTATAAGCTACTTTGAATATTTCGTCATTCAAATTAGATTTTGATAGCAGAAATTCTTTATTATAAACCCGTTTGTCCTTTTTGACTGTTGACTTTAACTTGTCAGACTTTGACTCTGAGTTTGACTCCTCGGTTTCATCGTTATCCAACACCTGATCGACCACTTTCTTTATTAATTCGGACTCATGATCAGTGTCAGACGATGTGAAAGTGACATCGATGTTGTCTGGAAAATTTTCTGAAGACTCAGACTCCCACTGTAAGTTTGTTGCCTTTTTGACTCTCTCTGAATTTGGTTTTTGTGGAGAATATCCATTTTCAAGTGGGGGTGGACACTTGTTGTAACTGGCACTATGTTTCTTACCAGAATCTTTTATTCAAGTATCCTTCTTCTTTTCAGAGCTCTTGTCTTCAGATACTTCCTCTTAATCAAATGCCTTCATGCCTTCAACGGTTGGATAAATCATATCAATAACATAAGAAGTACATGAGTAACTTTTTAACAACCTATTAACCCTTTCTGTTTCAATTCTTTGTGTTTCTAGTTTTTGTTCCAGCACATCACACTTCTCAATGTAATTGGTGACAACTTTCTGCTTTGTCATGAAAGCTCCTTGAAGTGTTTTCATGGCTGTTGCTTGTTCACTACT
Organism: Helianthus tuberosus; assembly: GCA_030545235.1. Classification (NCBI taxonomy): domain Eukaryota; kingdom Viridiplantae; phylum Streptophyta; class Magnoliopsida; order Asterales; family Asteraceae; genus Helianthus; species Helianthus tuberosus. The sequence goes on from CM060393.1 coordinate 156,714,257, forward strand.
TGTTTGATTGTACTGATTCATTGCTTTGTTTAGAACATCATAAGATTCTTTCAAGCGGTTCATGTTGTGAATCAAAGTACTGTTTTGCTTCTTCACTGCTTCACAGTTTTCACATTTCACAGGAATCTTTTGTGCATCAGCTTCTGCTTCAACTTTAAAAACTGGAATGTCTTTTATTTTCTTCCTTATCACACGAACTTCTTCATCATCACTGCTAACTGGTTTTTTAACTTTCTTCTTTTTCTTTTTAGCTTTTTCATCATCACTATCACTCTCCTCTAGCATTCTTAAATGTTCTTCCATTCTTCTTGCATAATAATCATCATCATTATCACTGTCTTCAGCAACTCGAGCAGCAAAAGCTTTATGATTTGAAATTTTGTTAGGATCATAATCATCCCAACTGAAATTTGCCCAGCTAAACCCTTCTGGTAATTTTTCATCATCTTGATCAATTATTTTGCTCATCAAATAAGCTTTCTTTGATGACTCTTCAATCTCCTTCTTAGCATGTGCAGTTTGTGGTTCTTGTTGATGCGATTGTTGAGCAACTTGATGATAAATTGCTTTCCGATAATAATCATTGTTGTTGAATGGATTTTGAGCTCCACTTGCTTCGCGGTTTGTGCATTCTCTCTTGAAATATCCTTTTTCCCTGCAACGAAAACAAGTAACTTTAGATTTATCAAAACCTAAAGTAGAAACATTTGCATCACGGAAATCATCTCTTCCCGTAATTTGTTTAAACTTTTCAGCTCTCCTCAACACACTCGCTAAACACCATTTTATGTCCATTAATTCCATCTCCTCAGCATCGATTTGATCGTAATCCTCTTTTGTCAACATTGGATTCCCGATCCGACCTGCCACTAAACTCTCATATGACTCTAACACAGTCACCAGTAGAGACATGTGACCTTTTGCTGTGACAACTGGCACCAAACCGGTAATTTCCGTACACTTTAATTATTATTTAAAGACTGCAATTATGTGCTTATCTGTCAACATTGCTTGATTACATACTAAACAAGTGAATTCATGCACGTTTTATACTACAAGAATTACTTTATGCATTATTGAACAGCGTTGCATCAAGAATACTAGTAAACTCACCGGTAAGACACATTGTGTCAACAATTCTGCAGAAAGCAGTTAGACAGAAGAATTGGAGCCTAGGTGTAGGTCCAACGACAAGAATACATTAAAACCCAAGAGTACATACATGGGTTTATATATAGACATTACGAAAGCTAAAACACGCACTAAAAAGCACCTGAAACGCACTTTAAGTGCATAATTTTATTATATTCAGCTATAATAAGCCATAATTCAGCATTTTAACCTTGATATATTATGCAGAATTCATGATTTATCATCCAGAATACTTCCCTAAGTGTCGGGAATTAAATGTGTCACAAAAGGATACTTAAAAGACACTAAACGGTGCAATTTAGCACTTTAACGGAACAATGTCTAACCGAACAACCGAACATTACCCGGAACATCAAAATATTATTAGAAGCATTGTTTTAACATTACCAAACTAGTTATGGTCCCTAAGCATCATATTACATCCTAAAACACCTAAACACACTTAACACTAAATTTAGCACTTGAATTGTAACTAGAAGGTGTAACTTGAAATTGAAACCAAACTAGATGCCCCCCCATAACCGTATGGACAAGGGCCCCACAAGGGGGATTTCTTTCTAATATTTTATGGGATTATGTTGGGTGAACCTTGGACATATTACACCTTGAATTATAAGTTATTGGAAGAACATTCTATTTAACCACAAGACCATTCTCTAATTCATTTCATCTTCTCCAACTCACCAAAAATTCTCTATCCTTCTACCATAGCTACGGCCACAATAGTCCCACACACTACCACCATTTTCAATCCATCTCCATCCATTCTAAGCACATTCTAAGGTGTATGGAGCCTATCTAGGAAGGTTGTAAGCAACGGAATTGGAAGGACCTCTCTCTAGTGCTTTTATCCACTTGATCTTCATCATAGTTCTTCCCTGGCTTCAAGCTAGTAGTAAGCACCTTGAACACTCTTATTTACTTCTATTTTGAGTGGTTAAAAGATATAACATGATGATTAACTCAAGAATACTAATGAATATACACTTGAATCATGAAACATAAGATGAAAGATGATGATGAAATGATATTGTTTAATAAATATATGGTGATTGCTTGTTGTTTATTTGAGATATTGATGATGATAATTACATGAAGCTTGCTAGATTGTGATTAAACACATGATCTAGCAAGTTAGGAGACGATTATGTAACAACATGAAATAATCATCTTCGAGTGAACACATGAACTTGATAAATGAAATGATTCTTGAAAAGTAATAAACAAAAGAAGCTAGTAAACTTATAAATCCAAGATTTATGAATGATTTTTCCAAGAAAAACAAGTGTAAAATATGATTTTTAGAAGATCATGATTCTTACATAAACCAATATTATTTTTGGTGGAAAAACAAGTGTATGAATACTTGTGAAACAAGAGAGTTAATGAAATCAACATTTTTGTAAATTATGTTTACAAGTTGTAAACACCAAATCTTTTCAAGAATGGAATTTTTGATGAAATAAACACACTTTAAAGAGTAACTAAGTGTACTAGAGACATTGCCAAGTTACTACAAGTTTTGAGAAAGAACAAGTTCATGCTGTCATGTAACTTACTTGATTTTAACACTTATTAGATGAGAAATGAGTTGTTGATTGTTGATGACGTTTTAAAAGAAAATAAACACATGTTTTGAAAACATGGGAAACCTCCATTTTTAGGGGAAACTCTACCAAAATTTTATAAATTTTGACACTTAGAAAAATATAAGTTTTCGAGAAACTTATTCCCTAAAAATGTATCTAAAAACATTTACCAAGGTTTCCCAAACTTTTGAATGAAAGTTAAATCAAGTTCAACTTAATGACCTTGATTAACCACTTATAGGTTCAATTTTACCAGATGTAAAATGATATATGACAATTTCAAAAACAACTACCACTTCCAAACTGAAATACCACTTGTAAGAAAAATGCCGATTCCTACTCCACACTTATCAACCTGGGAGTTCCGGCAATTCCACAACCTGTAGAATTTAACAATTTTAGAAGTACAAATTTTTAAGAATGATGCTGATTCATGCTCCACAATTACCCACTTGGGAGCTCCGGCAAGTCAGGTTTTTCAGTTAAAGAGATTTTCCCAAGCCTGACAGACCTTGGGAGATTCCGAGTTACCAACACTCGGTTTCTTTGTTTTCTTCTCGTAAAATTCTTTAACCCCCTTTACCTTCCCATCAACCATTTTTCCAAAAATGTGTTTCACTTTGGGGTTAAAGGCTTTTTCAACATCAAATTTTTCTTTTTCAGAAAAAAATTGATTTGAAATTTCAACTTTTCCAATTTTTGATTTTAAAATCTCAGCCCGCAATGGTGGAAAATTTTCATCATCCAATGGCGGAACTGATTTCTCTTCTTTCATCTCAACTTGTGGCTCCTCTGACTTTGTGGAATCAGATTCATCGCCAGACAATAGCTCCTCTGATTTTGACAAATCAGAATCATTGCTAGAACTATCATCAGATTTCTTAACAACCCATTTGTGGTTGTCAAGATTCACTTTTCTTCTGTAAAACCTCATTGAACATTCACTAACCTCAAACTTTGAATTTTTGAAAACTTTAAATTGTTTGGTTGGTGGTTCATTCTCAACTATCTTCTCTTTCAGTTTACGAGACACTTCCTGTTTTGATTGAATTGCCTTAGGACAATTCTTGGCTATATGACCAATTTTTTTGCATTGAAAACATGTTCTCATTTCTTTCTTTTGAACAATTTCATTCTTCATTTCTTCTTGCTTCTTAGCAAGAAAATCTTTGTTCGTCTGCTTTCTGAACAATTGCTCCTTTTCTTCTTCAGATGATATTCCTGAAACAAAATCAGTTTTTGTTTTATAAGTTTTCTCATTTTTATGATTATTTGATGGAGTAAATCCAAGACCTTTTCTTTTGAAATTACCATTATGGTTTGGTTTCTTTTGAAAACCAGAACCAGAATTGTAACCTTTTTTCTTGTTTAACCTTTGTTGATCTCTTGAGGTGTATCTTTTAGGTTTTTCAGAAATATTTACATTTTTTATTTCAGAAATATTAATTTCTGTTAGTTTGAAAACCCTTTTTATCATTTCTGGTTTAACACCTCTTATTGGAAATTCTTCATCATAATATAATTTGTCAGAATCATTCAAAGTATAAGCTACTTTGAATATTTCGTCATTCAAATTAGATTTTGATAGCAGAAATTCTTTATTATAAACCCGTTTGTCCTTTTTGACTGTTGACTTTAACTTGTCAGACTTTGACTCTGAGTTTGACTCCTCGGTTTCATCGTTATCCAACACCTGATCGACCACTTTCTTTATTAATTCGGACTCATGATCAGTGTCAGACGATGTGAAAGTGACATCGATGTTGTCTGGAAAATTTTCTGAAGACTCAGACTCCCACTGTAAGTTTGTTGCCTTTTTGACTCTCTCTGAATTTGGTTTTTGTGGAGAATATCCATTTTCAAGTGGGGGTGGACACTTGTTGTAACTGGCACTATGTTTCTTACCAGAATCTTTTATTCAAGTATCCTTCTTCTTTTCAGAGCTCTTGTCTTCAGATACTTCCTCTTAATCAAATGCCTTCATGCCTTCAACGGTTGGATAAATCATATCAATAACATAAGAAGTACATGAGTAACTTTTTAACAACCTATTAACCCTTTCTGTTTCAATTCTTTGTGTTTCTAGTTTTTGTTCCAGCACATCACACTTCTCAATGTAATTGGTGACAACTTTCTGCTTTGTCATGAAAGCTCCTTGAAGTGTTTTCATGGCTGTTGCTTGTTCACTACTTGTTTGATTGTACTGATTCATTGCTTTGTTTAGAACATCATAAGATTCTTTCAAGCGGTTCATGTTGTGAATCAAAGTACTGTTTTGCTTCTTCACTGCTTCACAGTTTTCACATTTCACAGGAATCTTTTGTGCATCAGCTTCTGCTTCAACTTTAAAAACTGGAATGTCTTTTATTTTCTTCCTTATCACACGAACTTCTTCATCATCACTGCTAACTGGTTTTTTAACTTTCTTCTTTTTCTTTTTAGCTTTTTCATCATCACTATCACTCTCCTCTAGCATTCTTAAATGTTCTTCCATTCTTCTTGCATAATAATCATCATCATTATCACTGTCTTCAGCAACTCGAGCAGCAAAAGCTTTATGATTTGAAATTTTGTTAGGATCATAATCATCCCAACTGAAATTTGCCCAGCTAAACCCTTCTGGTAATTTTTCATCATCTTGATCAATTATTTTGCTCATCAAATAAGCTTTCTTTGATGACTCTTCAATCTCCTTCTTAGCATGTGCAGTTTGTGGTTCTTGTTGATGCGATTGTTGAGCAACTTGATGATAAATTGCTTTCCGATAATAATCATTGTTGTTGAATGGATTTTGAGCTCCACTTGCTTCGCGGTTTGTGCATTCTCTCTTGAAATATCCTTTTTCCCTGCAACGAAAACAAGTAACTTTAGATTTATCAAAACCTAAAGTAGAAACATTTGCATCACGGAAATCATCTCTTCCCGTAATTTGTTTAAACTTTTCAGCTCTCCTCAACACACTCGCTAAACACCATTTTATGTCCATTAATTCCATCTCCTCAGCATCGATTTGATCGTAATCCTCTTTTGTCAACATTGGATTCCCGATCCGACCTGCCACTAAACTCTCATATGACTCTAACACAGTCACCAGTAGAGACATGTGACCTTTTGCTGTGACAACTGGCACCAAACCGGTAATTTCCGTACACTTTAATTATTATTTAAAGACTGCAATTATGTGCTTATCTGTCAACATTGCTTGATTACATACTAAACAAGTGAATTCATGCACGTTTTATACTACAAGAATTACTTTATGCATTATTGAACAGCGTTGCATCAAGAATACTAGTAAACTCACCGGTAAGACACATTGTGTCAACAATTCTGCAGAAAGCAGTTAGACAGAAGAATTGGAGCCTAGGTGTAGGTCCAACGACAAGAATACATTAAAACCCAAGAGTACATACATGGGTTTATATATAGACATTACGAAAGCTAAAACACGCACTAAAAAGCACCTGAAACGCACTTTAAGTGCATAATTTTATTATATTCAGCTATAATAAGCCATAATTCAGCATTTTAACCTTGATATATTATGCAGAATTCATGATTTATCATCCAGAATACTTCCCTAAGTGTCGGGAATTAAATGTGTCACAAAAGGATACTTAAAAGACACTAAACGGTGCAATTTAGCACTTTAACGGAACAATGTCTAACCGAACAACCGAACATTACCCGGAACATCAAAATATTATTAGAAGCATTGTTTTAACATTACCAAACTAGTTATGGTCCCTAAGCATCATATTACATCCTAAAACACCTAAACACACTTAACACTAAATTTAGCACTTGAATTGTAACTAGAAGGTGTAACTTGAAATTGAAACCAAACTAGATGCCCCCCCATAACCGTATGGACAAGGGCCCCACAAGGGGGATTTCTTTCTAATATTTTATGGGATTATGTTGGGTGAACCTTGGACATATTACACCTTGAATTATAAGTTATTGGAAGAACATTCTATTTAACCACAAGACCATTCTCTAATTCATTTCATCTTCTCCAACTCACCAAAAATTCTCTATCCTTCTACCATAGCTACGGCCACAATAGTCCCACACACTACCACCATTTTCAATCCATCTCCATCCATTCTAAGCACATTCTAAGGTGTATGGAGCCTATCTAGGAAGGTTGTAAGCAACGGAATTGGAAGGACCTCTCTCTAGTGCTTTTATCCACTTGATCTTCATCATAGTTCTTCCCTGGCTTCAAGCTAGTAGTAAGCACCTTGAACACTCTTATTTACTTCTATTTTGAGTGGTTAAAAGATATAACATGATGATTAACTCAAGAATACTAATGAATATACACTTGAATCATGAAACATAAGATGAAAGATGATGATGAAATGATATTGTTTAATAAATATATGGTGATTGCTTGTTGTTTATTTGAGATATTGATGATGATAATTACATGAAGCTTGCTAGATTGTGATTAAACACATGATCTAGCAAGTTAGGAGACGATTATGTAACAACATGAAATAATCATCTTCGAGTGAACACATGAACTTGATAAATGAAATGATTCTTGAAAAGTAATAAACAAAAGAAGCTAGTAAACTTATAAATCCAAGATTTATGAATGATTTTTCCAAGAAAAACAAGTGTAAAATATGATTTTTAGAAGATCATGATTCTTACATAAACCAATATTATTTTTGGTGGAAAAACAAGTGTATGAATACTTGTGAAACAAGAGAGTTAATGAAATCAACATTTTTGTAAATTATGTTTACAAGTTGTAAACACCAAATCTTTTCAAGAATGGAATTTTTGATGAAATAAACACACTTTAAAGAGTAACTAAGTGTACTAGAGACATTGCCAAGTTACTACAAGTTTTGAGAAAGAACAAGTTCATGCTGTCATGTAACTTACTTGATTTTAACACTTATTAGATGAGAAATGAGTTGTTGATTGTTGATGATGTTTTAAAAGAAAATAAACACATGTTTTGAAAACATGGGAAACCTCCATTTTTAGGGGAAACTCTACCAAAATTTTATAAATTTTGACACTTAGAAAAATATAAGTTTTCGAGAAACTTATTCCCTAAAAATGTATCTAAAAACATTTACCAAGGTTTCCCAAACTTTTGAATGAAAGTTAAATCAAGTTCAACTTAATGACCTTGATTAACCACTTATAGGTTCAATTTTACCAGATGTAAAATGATATATGACAATTTCAAAAACAACTACCACTTCCAAACTGAAATACCACTTGTAAGAAAAATGCCGATTCCTACTCCACACTTATCAACCTGGGAGTTCCGGCAATTCCACAACCTGTAGAATTTAACAATTTTAGAAGTACAAATTTTTAAGAATGATGCTGATTCATGCTCCACAATTACCCACTTGGGAGCTCCGGCAAGTCAGGTTTTTCAGTTAAAGAGATTTTCCCAAGCCTGACAGACCTTGGGAGATTCCGAGTTACCAACACTCGGTTTCTTTGTTTTCTTCTCGTAAAATTCTTTAACCCCCTTTACCTTCCCATCAACCATTTTTCCAAAAATGTGTTTCACTTTGGGGTTAAAGGCTTTTTCAACATCAAATTTTTCTTTTTCAGAAAAAAATTGATTTGAAATTTCAACTTTTCCAATTTTTGATTTTAAAATCTCAGCCCGCAATGGTGGAAAATTTTCATCATCCAATGGCGGAACTGATTTCTCTTCTTTCATCTCAACTTGTGGCTCCTCTGACTTTGTGGAATCAGATTCATCGCCAGACAATAGCTCCTCTGATTTTGACAAATCAGAATCATTGCTAGAACTATCATCAGATTTCTTAACAACCCATTTGTGGTTGTCAAGATTCACTTTTCTTCTGTAAAACCTCATTGAACATTCACTAACCTCAAACTTTGAATTTTTGAAAACTTTAAATTGTTTGGTTGGTGGTTCATTCTCAACTATCTTCTCTTTCAGTTTACGAGACACTTCCTGTTTTGATTGAATTGCCTTAGGACAATTCTTGGCTATATGACCAATTTTTTTGCATTGAAAACATGTTCTCATTTCTTTCTTTTGAACAATTTCATTCTTCATTTCTTCTTGCTTCTTAGCAAGAAAATCTTTGTTCGTCTGCTTTCTGAACAATTGCTCCTTTTCTTCTTCAGATGATATTCCTGAAACAAAATCAGTTTTTGTTTTATAAGTTTTCTCATTTTTATGATTATTTGATGGAGTAAATCCAAGACCTTTTCTTTTGAAATTACCATTATGGTTTGGTTTCTTTTGAAAACCAGAACCAGAATTGTAACCTTTTTTCTTGTTTAACCTTTGTTGATCTCTTGAGGTGTATCTTTTAGGTTTTTCAGAAATATTTACATTTTTTATTTCAGAAATATTAATTTCTGTTAGTTTGAAAACCCTTTTTATCATTTCTGGTTTAACACCTCTTATTGGAAATTCTTCATCATAATATAATTTGTCAGAATCATTCAAAGTATAAGCTACTTTGAATATTTCGTCATTCAAATTAGATTTTGATAGCAGAAATTCTTTATTATAAACCCGTTTGTCCTTTTTGACTGTTGACTTTAACTTGTCAGACTTTGACTCTGAGTTTGACTCCTCGGTTTCATCGTTATCCAACACCTGATCGACCACTTTCTTTATTAATTCGGACTCATGATCAGTGTCAGACGATGTGAAAGTGACATCGATGTTGTCTGGAAAATTTTCTGAAGACTCAGACTCCCACTGTAAGTTTGTTGCCTTTTTGACTCTCTCTGAATTTGGTTTTTGTGGAGAATATCCATTTTCAAGTGGGGGTGGACACTTGTTGTAACTGGCACTATGTTTCTTACCAGAATCTTTTATTCAAGTATCCTTCTTCTTTTCAGAGCTCTTGTCTTCAGATACTTCCTCTTAATCAAATGCCTTCATGCCTTCAACGGTTGGATAAATCATATCAATAACATAAGAAGTACATGAGTAACTTTTTAACAACCTATTAACCCTTTCTGTTTCAATTCTTTGTGTTTCTAGTTTTTGTTCCAGCACATCACACTTCTCAATGTAATTGGTGACAACTTTCTGCTTTGTCATGAAAGCTCCTTGAAGTGTTTTCATGGCTGTTGCTTGTTCACTACTTGTTTGATTGTACTGATTCATTGCTTTGTTTAGAACATCATAAGATTCTTTCAAGCGGTTCATGTTGTGAATCAAAGTACTGTTTTGCTTCTTCACTGCTTCACAGTTTTCACATTTCACAGGAATCTTTTGTGCATCAGCTTCTGCTTCAACTTTAAAAACTGGAATGTCTTTTATTTTCTTCCTTATCACACGAACTTCTTCATCATCACTGCTAACTGGTTTTTTAACTTTCTTCTTTTTCTTTTTAGCTTTTTCATCATCACTATCACTCTCCTCTAGCATTCTTAAATGTTCTTCCATTCTTCTTGCATAATAATCATCATCATTATCACTGTCTTCAGCAACTCGAGCAGCAAAAGCTTTATGATTTGAAATTTTGTTAGGATCATAATCATCCCAACTGAAATTTGCCCAGCTAAACCCTTCTGGTAATTTTTCATCATCTTGATCAATTATTTTGCTCATCAAATAAGCTTTCTTTGATGACTCTTCAATCTCCTTCTTAGCATGTGCAGTTTGTGGTTCTTGTTGATGCGATTGTTGAGCAACTTGATGATAAATTGCTTTCCGATAATAATCATTGTTGTTGAATGGATTTTGAGCTCCACTTGCTTCGCGGTTTGTGCATTCTCTCTTGAAATATCCTTTTTCCCTGCAACGAAAACAAGTAACTTTAGATTTATCAAAACCTAAAGTAGAAACATTTGCATCACGGAAATCATCTCTTCCCGTAATTTGTTTAAACTTTTCAGCTCTCCTCAACACACTCGCTAAACACCATTTTATGTCCATTAATTCCATCTCCTCAGCATCGATTTGATCGTAATCCTCTTTTGTCAACATTGGATTCCCGATCCGACCTGCCACTAAACTCTCATATGACTCTAACACAGTCACCAGTAGAGACATGTGACCTTTTGCTGTGACAACTGGCACCAAACCGGTAATTTCCGTACACTTTAATTATTATTTAAAGACTGCAATTATGTGCTTATCTGTCAACATTGCTTGATTACATACTAAACAAGTGAATTCATGCACGTTTTATACTACAAGAATTACTTTATGCATTATTGAACAGCGTTGCATCAAGAATACTAGTAAACTCACCGGTAAGACACATTGTGTCAACAATTCTGCAGAAAGCAGTTAGACAGAAGAATTGGAGCCTAGGTGTAGGTCCAACGACAAGAATACATTAAAACCCAAGAGTACATACATGGGTTTATATATAGACATTACGAAAGCTAAAACACGCACTAAAAAGCACCTGAAACGCACTTTAAGTGCATAATTTTATTATATTCAGCTATAATAAGCCATAATTCAGCATTTTAACCTTGATATATTATGCAGAATTCATGATTTATCATCCAGAATACTTCCCTAAGTGTCGGGAATTAAATGTGTCACAAAAGGATACTTAAAAGACACTAAACGGTGCAATTTAGCACTTTAACGGAACAATGTCTAACCGAACAACCGAACATTACCCGGAACATCAAAATATTATTAGAAGCATTGTTTTAACATTACCAAACTAGTTATGGTCCCTAAGCATCATATTACATCCTAAAACACCTAAACACACTTAACACTAAATTTAGCACTTGAATTGTAACTAGAAGGTGTAACTTGAAATTGAAACCAAACTAGATGCCCCCCCATAACCGTATGGACAAGGGCCCCACAAGGGGGATTTCTTTCTAATATTTTATGGGATTATGTTGGGTGAACCTTGGACATATTACACCTTGAATTATAAGTTATTGGAAGAACATTCTATTTAACCACAAGACCATTCTCTAATTCATTTCATCTTCTCCAACTCACCAAAAATTCTCTATCCTTCTACCATAGCTACGGCCACAATAGTCCCACACACTACCACCATTTTCAATCCATCTCCATCCATTCTAAGCACATTCTAAGGTGTATGGAGCCTATCTAGGAAGGTTGTAAGCAACGGAATTGGAAGGACCTCTCTCTAGTGCTTTTATCCACTTGATCTTCATCATAGTTCTTCCCTGGCTTCAAGCTAGTAGTAAGCACCTTGAACACTCTTATTTACTTCTATTTTGAGTGGTTAAAAGATATAACATGATGATTAACTCAAGAATACTAATGAATATACACTTGAATCATGAAACATAAGATGAAAGATGATGATGAAATGATATTGTTTAATAAATATATGGTGATTGCTTGTTGTTTATTTGAGATATTGATGATGATAATTACATGAAGCTTGCTAGATTGTGATTAAACACATGATCTAGCAAGTTAGGAGACGATTATGTAACAACATGAAATAATCATCTTCGAGTGAACACATGAACTTGATAAATGAAATGATTCTTGAAAAGTAATAAACAAAAGAAGCTAGTAAACTTATAAATCCAAGATTTATGAATGATTTTTCCAAGAAAAACAAGTGTAAAATATGATTTTTAGAAGATCATGATTCTTACATAAACCAATATTATTTTTGGTGGAAAAACAAGTGTATGAATACTTGTGAAACAAGAGAGTTAATGAAATCAACATTTTTGTAAATTATGTTTACAAGTTGTAAACACCAAATCTTTTCAAGAATGGAATTTTTGATGAAATAAACACACTTTAAAGAGTAACTAAGTGTACTAGAGACATTGCCAAGTTACTACAAGTTTTGAGAAAGAACAAGTTCATGCTGTCATGTAACTTACTTGATTTTAACACTTATTAGATGAGAAATGAGTTGTTGATTGTTGATGATGTTTTAAAAGAAAATAAACACATGTTTTGAAAACATGGGAAACCTCCATTTTTAGGGGAAACTCTACCAAAATTTTATAAATTTTGACACTTAGAAAAATATAAGTTTTCGAGAAACTTATTCCCTAAAAATGTATCTAAAAACATTTACCAAGGTTTCCCAAACTTTTGTGTTAAGAAATGAGGATTTCTTCAAGAATAAAAATGGATATTAAGTATGTATATTTGTGAGAAAAATATATATATTTGATCACCAAATTTTGTGCTAAGTGTGTGTAGTATGTATTATACTTGATAGTGTATTAGGACTTGAAAATACACTAAATACTCCTAAGGAGTGAAGATACAAAATACACATACAACATGATTAGACAAATACAAGAAAATATATTTATGAAAATATATTACTTGATAGAATAAATAACTTGGACAAGTTATGAACATGAAATGAAGATTTAGACAAAATACATAATTCGGGTGAAAAATACAAGACACTTATATTTATTTTTGAGAAAATAATATAAGTGAGATACATAGTTAAAAATATAAATTAATTTTAACACAAGAACACACATACAAAAAATAGTGACTTGTACTTGTGCGATGCAAGTCTAGTGACTAACGTTAATGAAACACGTTTAGGTCACGACGCTAGATAAGCAAAAACCGGTGAAGTTTACGACGCATGAACGCAAAGTTGTGAGTTCATGCTCCCCCTTTTCTTTTAACTGTTTTCAGTTTTATAACTTCGGGGGTGAAATACATGTTACAAATATTACAATGTTTACAAATGGTATGATGGATACAAAAACAAGAAGCACCCTTGGTGATAATTAGTACCAAGTATGATGCGTTTTGAGGAATGATACGAGAAATCGTGTCACGAATAGGGTACCATAAGCACCATTAATCGTGTACATACTTAGACCGCAGAACAAAAGGTTAGATCTAACGGGTGACCGGGCAGCCACACTCTTGGTGAAAACTAGTACCGAGTAGTGCTTTTGCGTCTCCGTCGTGAATCGACAACTAGAAAAATGCCTATGGTTTGGCTACTTCCTATGTCGTGTCACATGTTAATGGCCTTGAACCCATTAACAACCCTGATACATACAAGAATACTTTATAGTTCATACCACAAGAATACTTTATTTGTATGAGGTTCGTACACGAGAATACTTTATTTGGTTCATACCACAAGAATACTTTATTTATACAAGAATACTTTACTTACACAAGAATACTTTATTTTTTTTTTTACAAGACACATATCACGTTTTCATACAAAGTATACTAGCGTGAAATACAAATTGCATGAATTCACACCAACATTATGTTGACGTTTTTCCAAAACTCACATGTATTTCAGGTAACTAAAAGTGAATGTGCGCGCGGTCTTACTCATGCTCGTGGATGTCGTTTATGTTTGTCTTAAATAAGTTATAAACTTTCAGACAATATGTTGTTTCGTGATGTAAACACTTAATCTATGTTTCCGTTATGTAATGGTAATGACGTTTGAAGTTATTTTATGAGCATGTAGTATGTTTACCTTTCGTATGCAATGAGAACCTTTCATGATCACACCTCGTGCTTCTGCCGCAGAAAGGGGTGTGACATTTGCAACCTCCTCTGTGTAATTTTGACCATTTTCAAGGTCTAATACCATGTTGCATTGGAGCTTTTTTCCATTCTTAGTTGTTGACAAGTTTGGATCATATGATGGATATAAAGAAAATTCAGTTTTGCTGTTTGATCCTTTAGATGACCCTCCGGATGAACTTTTAGCATTGAATGCAGTTTCAACCTTTGGTGACATATTGGTTTTGTCACTGATACCTCCTTTGTAATATAGCCCAATATCTTGTTCTCCATCAAATTCTTTCATTCTTGAGATCTTCCTCTGTTCCATCTCTTGAGCTTCAAGCTTTTCAATGAACTTGCTCAGTGTCAAATTCCCAAAATCTTTCTTATTTCTCAGCATCATAAGATATGTTCCCCAAGTTTCATGTGGCAAAGCATCGGCTAACTTCTCAATCAATTCTTCATTATCTTTTGTGATGCTCACCCTCTTCATGTTGACTAGCAGATTGCAATATCTTTCAATGATCTGCTTAGTGCTTTCAGTCCTCAAACCACGAAATAGATCAAATTCCTTTTTCAAAAGTGATTTTTTTTTCTTAATCATTTCTTTGCTGCCAACAAACTTTGATTTTAAAGCTTTCCAAATTGAATAAGCAGTTCCATTGTGTTGCAATAAAACCAAGATATCTTCCTTAACAGCTTGATGCAACAAACTCGTCATCATCTTTTCATCTTTGTATTTCTTTTTCTCTTCAGCACTAAGATCTTTAATTGCAATAATCTCCTCATCATCAGTCATTAGTCTAACATATTTCGTCTCAACACATTCCCAAGCATCCAAATAATTTTCTTGAACCCAATTCTCAAACCGTTCTTCCCATCCTTTATATTCCTCAATGTTCATAAGCTTTGGCGGTTTTTGCATGGTACCCGTTTCATTTTCTAACATTGTGTTCTGAACAATACTAATTGGAGTAGCAAAGGCGTTGTAAAATTCTTCTTCCATGATTCGGTTTCAAAATTTCACAAAATTGTCTTTCAAACTAAATACCCTCTCAAACGAAATGAACTTTGATGCGAAAAAATCCTGTTCAAACAAAAAATTGATTTGGTGCGAAATATACTGGTTTCAAGCGAAATAAGTAATTTCGTACGAAATAGCTGAATTTTCAAGCGAAATTACGTGATTTCGTACGAAATAGGTAATTTCGTACGAAATTAAGTACTTTTTTCAAACGGAATTACAATCTGGTGCGAAATATATTTCGTGCGAAATTAGAACCTTATTTCGTGCGAAATACTGCTGATGTCATCATCTCGAGCTGCTTTTGCCAAAATTGATCAGATTTTAAGCTGATTTTAGGTCCAATTCTTTCAAGGCTTTGTTAAAACACAGTTTCACATATATAATGTGTGAAATTCAAAGCATTTTGACCGTGAAAACTTGTTAATTTTGAAAAAGAAGGTGTAGAAATCAGATTTTGCAGCTGAATTGGTATGAACTCTTCCTCCTGAGCTCTGATACCACTTGTAGGATCGTTTTACCGACCAAACGAGTCATTCAGAAGAGTTCTCAGATAGAATCAGAGGCGGAATTCATTGATTCAGTCTTCTTTCAGCTTGATATTCACTTTAAACTGTCTTTTGATTGATTTGACAAAGATTTACAGCGAGTAGACACTTCGGCAGCAGTTCGAAACTGAAACCGGAAAGTTACAAATGACAAGGAACTTCAAGTATATATAGGCAAGGTAATTTCGCACGGAATCATCTCATGCGAAATTAGATTTCACACGAAATATAATTTCGTGCGAAATACCCATGTAATTTCGTACGAAATAGCTGGTTGCTATTTCGTGCGAAATACCATCACACCCACATTTCTTGTTTTGCGTGCCCTGATCTATCTAAACATATACAAGACTCGATACAAGACGAAGTCGACAGACATATGCACCAACATGTCGAGGGGTCATGCATGCCACGTTTCTTCCCTTTTCTTGTATTATTGTTAGATTTAGCTGCATTTTTGCTTCTTTTGTTCATTTAAGCTCTTTTAATCCTGAAAATACAAAAGGAAGACAAAAACACACTTTTTCCAACATTAGTACTAAAAAAGGGTTAGTTTTATGCCACATTTGATGTAATTTATATGTTGCATTTTGCGCACATCAGAACCCATGCCAAACCTAGCAGCCTACCCAAACTTGGACCCTCTAGACCCTTACTATGATAATGGTCAATACATTAGGGAAATTCTAGAGAACCCTTACCCGCACGAAGAACCCATGCCCCAGTTTCCAGATCCAATACCAGCACCAGCACCACCCATGAGCACTGAGAATGTGCAAGAACTCCGAACCTTTGGTGAGGAGATTTTAGAAGAAAGTGAGAGAATGAGACAAATAGGGGAATGACTTGTCTGAAAATATGACGAGCGTAATATGGAATTTTGGATGAACCCCTATCACTAATAATATATATATATATATATATATATATATATATATATATATATTGTAGTATAGACCATCTTGTGGTTAGTGATGCATACTAGTATTGTATTTTTATTCCAGTTGTATTTGTAATAAATATAGATGCATACTATAAAATAGAGTAAGTCGCAATGTTCGACGATTTTGGATCAACATGCTTGTTGTGTGATTGTTATATTGGATATTTTTATGCGATATTAATACTTGGTAATTGTTTAAAATCCAGATGGCCGACGCAGCAAATCCGGAAAACCAGAATAATGAAAATCAAATAAATAATAGTGAAATTCAACACCTTGTAACCCAAGGAATTAGAGATGCTATGCTAGCTATTATCCAAAATGTTAGGGACGCGGAAAATAATAATAAAAGTGGTAATGGGAGTAAACGAACCCATACTGAACTTAGTCACAGCTTGCACAATGAACCCATTTTTCAAATGCCAATTCCAAAAAGAAGAAGAACCATGTCTTATGGTTGTTCTTACAAAGAATTCTGGTCCTATAAACCAATAGAATTCTCTGGCAATGAAGGGGCCATTGCAGCTCTACGCTGGATAGAAAAGACGGAGGCAGTCTTAAAAATAAGCAAGTGCGCAGAAGAAGATAAGATAATGTTTGCCTCCAATCTGTTTAAGAACTCAACATTAGAATGGTGGAACACTATCCTCCAGTCTAGAGGAAGTGACATGGTTTACAATATGGAATGGGAAGAATTTAAAAACATGGTGGAAAGGAAATTCTGCCCTCCCAATGAAAAGGAACAGATAGCAAACAAGTTCTTAAACCTTAGAATGACTGGAGTGGATAGTAAGGGTTATACTACTTTATTCTTTGAATACGCTAGAATAGTGCCAACCCTTGCATCACCAGAACCTGTATTAATCTCCCGTTACATCTGGGGATTAATCAGTGAGATAAGGCATGTAGTCAAGGCAGCTAGACCCCAAACCATAGAAGATGTTGTAGAACTAGCAAACACCTTGACTGATGAATTAGTACGTACGCGAAAAGAGGACCAGAGGAGGAACCTAGCTCAAAGGCTTACCCAGGAATTCCGCTATGGAAATTCTAAACGTGGGAAAACGTAGGTTCTACCTCGGCACCTTACTGCAAGGCTTGTAAGAAAAAGCATTCAGGAAGATGCTCCACTTACTGCAATTTCTGCAAGATACCAGGACACAAGGAAGAAGATTGTAGGAAGAAACCTAGTAATGGAGTGTGCTTCAACTGTGGAGAAAAATGTCACATCAAGCCACACCGTCCAAAACTAGCTCCAGCCATGAACAACAAGACTACTAAAAATGCTAGAGCATTTGTTCTGACTGCAGAAGAAGCCAAGATGATCCATGATGTGATCGCCGGTATGTTTTTAGTTAATGATATTTTTGCTAAAGTATTATTTAACTCTGGTGCGAACCAAAGTTTTATTAATACTTCATTTTGGAAACTTTTCAATCAACCATTAACTAAACTCCAACAAGAATGTCTAGTAGAGACAGCAAATGGAGAAACCATTAAGATTATCGAAATCTTGCAGGGAGCAAGAATAGAATTTTTAAATCAAAAATTTATTGCAAACCTTTATCCAATGAATCTGGCAGGATTTGATGTTGTATTAGGGATGGATTGGTTAATAGCCAATAAAGCCAGTATTTTATGTGATTAAAAGTCAATCCAAGTAAATTCACCAAAGGGTGAAAAGATCACAATTAAAGGAGATAAGCCGTCTAGATCCGCAAAATTCATCTTTGTGATGAAAACAACCAGTTATGTAAGAAAATGATCACTAGTGTATTTGATTTCCATAATCATTAACACCAAAGGAAAAGAATTGAAAGACATTTCTGTAGTATCCCAATTTTCAGACGTGTTTCCCGAAGAACTACCAGGATTGCTGCATGACAGGGAAGTTGAATTCAGAATTCATCTGCTACCAGGGACAGCACCAATTGCCAAAGCACCTTACCGTTTGGCACCTGCAGAAATGCAAGAATTAAAGAAATAACTGGACGAATTATTGGAGAAAGGATTCATACAGCCAAGCTCATCACCATGGGGAACACCAATCTTATTCGTTTAAAAGAAAGACGGGTCAATGCAAATGTGCATTGATTACCGTGAATTGAACAAAGTTACGATTAAGAATCGGTACCCATTACCAAGAATTGATGACTTGTTTGATCAGTTGCAAGGAGCTCGATTTTTCTCTAAAATCGATTTACGCTCAGGATATCATCAATTAAAGGTACAGGAATAGGACATTCCTAAGACCGCATTTAGAACAAGGTATGGCCATTATGAATTTACTGTCATGCCATTTGGTCTAACCAAAGCCCCAGCCGCATTTATGGACATAATGAACCGAATATGTAAGCCATATTTGGAAAAATTCATAATTGTCTTTATAGATGATATTCTTATTTACTCTAAGAGCATAAAAGAACATGCAAAGAATTTGCACGCACTTCTAAGTTTATTAAGAAATGAAAAGCTTTATGCAAAGTTTTTGAAGTGTGAATTTTGGCTAGAAGAAGTACAGTTTCTTGGGCATTTAGTCAATCATGAAGGAATTCATGTGGATCCTACAAAGAATGAGGCAATTACTAAATGGAAAACCCCTGAATCACCAACCGAGGTTAGAAGTTTCCTAGGACTGGCTGGTTATTATAGAAGATTTATTCCAACTGAGGTTAGAAGTTTCCTAGGACTGGCTGGTTATTATAGAAGATTTATTCGAGATTTTTCTAGAATAGCCATTCCTTTAACTAAGTTAACCTGTAAATCTGTTAAGTTTGAATGGGGACCAAAACAAGAAGAAGCCTTTAGAATTCTTAAGCAGAGATTGACCAACGCACCCATACTAGCGTTACCAGAAGGAACTGAAGAATTTGTAATCTATTGTGACGCTTCTAAATTAGGTTATGGATGTGTGCTGATGCAACGTCAAAAGGTTATAGCCTATGCATCTAGACAACTTAAGAATCATGAAGAGAATTATTTAACCCATGATTTAGAATTAGGAGCTATCATTTTTGCTCTTAAAATTTGGAGACATTACCTTTATGGTAGTAAGTTTACCATTTTCACTGATCATAAGAGTTTAAGGTATGTCTTCGGACAAAAGGAGTTAAACATGAGACAAAGACGCTGGATGGAGATACTTAGTGATTACGATTGTAATATCCAGTATCATGCAGGAAAGGCAAATGTAGTTGTTGATGCTTTAAGTCGAAAATATCACGAGAAACCAAAAAGAGTACGTTCTCTTAAATTAAATCTACAAGTAGATTTAAATGAACAGATTATAAAAGCCTAAGAATCAGTAATCAAGGATGATACTGAGAAATTGAAAGGAATGATTAAGGAACTAGAACAGGGAACAGATGGAATTTGGAGATTCCATAAGAAAAGAATGTGGATACCCAGATTAGGAAACCTACGCCACCGTATATTAGAAGAAGCCGATAAGTCTAAGTATACGATGCATCCTGGAAGTGATAAGATGTATCAGGACTTAAGAAAGAATTTTTGGTGGATAGGAATGAAGAAGGATATAGCAGCTTATGTTTCTAAGTGTCTAACTTATTCGCAAGTTAAAGCTGAACATCAGAAACCCTCAGGTTTATTGCAGCAGTTAGAAATGCCAGTTTGGAAATGGGAATTGATAACAATGGATTTTGTTACCAAATTACCCAAGACGAGAAAAGGTAATGATACAATCTGGGTGATTGTAGATAGGCTAACTAAGTCAGCTCATTTCCTACCAATGAAGGAAACTTTCAGTATGGAACAGTTAGCTAAACTACATGTAAATGAAATAGTTTCATTACATGGAATTCCTTTATCAATTGTTTCTGATAGAGATAGCCGTTTTACCTCTCATTTTTGGACAAGTTTCCAAAAAGCAATGGGAACCAAGCTAAACCTAAGCACAGCTTATCATCTTCAAACGGACGGGCAAAGCGAAAGAATAATTCAAACAATGGAAGATATGCTTAGAGCTTGTATAACTGATTTTGGAGGTAATTGGGACGATCACTTACCATTAATAGAAATTTCTTATTATAACAACTATCATACCAGTATCAATGCTGCACCATTCGAAGCACTTTATGGACGAAAGTGCCGAACTCCAGTCTGTTGGGCATAAATTGGAGAAAAGCAACTATCTAGACCTGAAATAGAGCAAGAAACAACCGAAAGATTATTCAAGTCAAGGAAAGATTGAAAGCAGCACGCGATCGACAGAAAAGTTATGCTGATAACAGACGAAAGCCGTTGGAATTTCAAGTTGGAGATAAAGTGTTGTTGAAAGTTTCTCCTTGGAAGGGAGTGGTAAGATTCATCAAAAAGGGAAAGCTAAGCCCCAGGTATGTTGGACCTTTTGAGATTAGAAGAAGAACAGGACTTGTAGCTTATCAGCTACAACTACCAGAAGAAATGACAGGAATACATGATGTATTTCATGTATGCAATCTCAAAAAGTGCTTAGCTGATGAATCACTGGTAGTACCTCTTAAGGATATAGAGGTAAATGAGAAGCTTAAGTTTGTAGAGAAGCCTCTACAAATTGAAGATAGGAAAGTCAAGAATCTAAAACACAAGAGACTAGTGCTAGTTAAAGTCAAATGGGACTCCAAGAGAGGACCCGAGTACACTTGGGAGCTCGAATCAGAGATGCAAAGGAAATACCCACACCTATTTCAGTAGACCTTGAGGACGAGTTCTAAAACAAGGTGGGGAGGATATAACAACCCTTCAAAATTTATTTCCGACAACTCTAATATATTTAAAGTGCCATATACGTCCTAAAATACACCCCGTATACGAGGTTTGATCCTATATACCTTTATATAATTAAAGCTTAAATAAAATCAATTTTATAATCTGTCGCGGACCGCGAAGACTTACCCTCCATCTTACGCGGGCCGCGAGCACCTGGACATGCGGCATAACCCGGAAGCCGCCACGTGTCAACACGTGGCGAAGCTAGATCGGTGACAAATCAAGGATAGGCCCTACGGACCCTAGGTCGCGAGGCGCTAAGGCCCCTTGTGTGGTCTACGCGGGGCGCGAGGAAGTCATGATCAGACACTATAAATAGAGGCATCGGCCTTCAGTCCTAAATCGCTCACAACTTTCTTTCTCTCTCGAATTTCATAAGTGTAGAAGCTATAATCGGGTATTATAACCCCCTAAATAACGAAGTTCTGCCCCGTTGTAAGTATTATAACCCCCGGTTACGTATTAGATAAGTTGCCCGATTGATTTAGGGTTCCGTAACGGCTGTCGTGGTTCTGCCCGACGTAGTCGTTGGAATTCTGTCTCGGGGAGGGTATTACTAATGTAAATATTGGGTTATTATACTAACGCGTGTGCATTGTGTAATTAATAGATAATCACCAGGAAATCCTACAGGAAACCCCTAAGACAGTAATGTGAGTAATCCTCCTTTTTGCAAACTGTTTTACAAAGCCTCAATGTTATAAATTATATTTCACAGTAATTGAGTATTTGTAATTCTACAATTATCGTCGGTATGTTGGGGTTTTGTATACAAAATTTGTTACTACCCTGTGAGTAGTAACATGACCACAAGTCGGGTTGACAATACCGTGGGTGGTAATTAAGGTAGAAAAATAAACAAATGTAATTGCGCGACCGCCCTCAATGCTGTAAACGGTTTTACTTATCTTGATTAAACTGGGATTCACTCACCAGTATTTCCCACTGACAAAATGTTTTTAAACGCGTTTCAGGTAACAAAATGTGAAAGCCAAATAGAAATCAGCTGGACAACACTGAAGGCTTGGAAAAGTGGCTATAAAAGTTACCTAAATAATGAGATGTTTTTAATTAAATAAAATAGGGTTTATCCCTATGAAAATGTGCGTACTAGAAACTTGGGAATTTCCCATGTGTTTAATATTATAAAAGGTTGGTATTTTACTCTGATAAAATATTTCCTAACTACGGTCCTGATGTAATTTCTGCTGCCAAAATGATAAACACCGATACCACTGAAACTGGTCGCCGCCGCCCGTTCCTAGGCAAATAGGGAACGGGGGTTGCGACAACTACCCTAATGTTGTAAAATATACAATGTTATGATCTTAATTCCTAATGTATGTTCATTAAGTTTGATTCATGTACAACTGATAATACAAATATTTATTTTCCTGCTCTCGCTCATTACATTGTGTAATGTGACGTTTATACATTCTACATTTTTTCATCAATTGGAACATTCCTGATATATCAACTTTGGATACAACGAATATTGATTTAAGTTAGCAATTGTTCTGTAAATTGAAATTGACAAAATATAAATTATATAAGTGTATTTTTTAAAACATTTAAATGTTATCCAACCGTATAAAAATTTATAGATTATGTTCTGAATTATTAAAACCATTTGAAACTTCACTAATTTAAGAGGTTTAATGCTTTACATGTTACAAATGAATAGAATGAATGTAAAGCCCTAATTCTGAAGGATAATTAGTGTTCAACATTTCATCCACAATATTCCTTGACAAATCCTATAGTTACTAATGCAATCCTCAAGGTTCTTAAATTTGCTCTGTCTATATATGTGATACTATTAACATGTATGGATAACTGTGGATCTAAACTATAAAGAATGGTATACAATCTTATATAGCCTTTTCTATTGAAACACATACTATAAATTTAGTTTTCCTTTGTAAGTTAAATATTTCCAAACTTAGTACAATCTTTTATTTGTAAAACAACTTTGATGATATTAAGTTTTATTTTATTCAAATTAAAAAAACATAACATAGTATTTTTAATATATTTAATAATTTTGCTGTAATAGATTTGTCATTGAAGTTGAAAATGGTGGACGGTTTCATTTATTGGATATCGAACAACATAATGGAATCATTGGTATTTATAGATTTTCTATTCATATATTAAAATTTAATATTTAGAATAATAACTTATTCTAACAATTTTTATTACATATAGATTTTGCCAAGAAGTGATCATAATTGGACCGCAAATTACAACTACCCTGAAGGTCAAGTAAAAATAAGAACATTGGATCATAGAGAGTTTAATATAAATATTAAAAAGATAGGATCATAATACTTTTATGAGGAATGATGGTCAGCTATGGTTCGGTCTTTAATATTATCAAACGAGTCTTTGGTTTTGTTTGAGTATCAAGGGAACTCAGCTTTTATCATCATCATCATCATCATTATCATCATCATCATCATCATCATCATCTACTTTTATCAAGATTCAGCTTTTGCTCGTGGTTATTTCATTTATTGCAAAACAAAAGAAATATCTGATAAAAGCCATTTTTTGGTATATATTTAACTTACCTGTTGTTACTTTTTGATTTTAATATGTATTATGATATTTTATACCGTTTTTTATAAATTATATTTAACACATTATTTTAATCTATATACTTGCAGCATATTAATAGGTTTGTTGTTCATGACAAAATGAAGAACATCATACCTCCTAACCCAATCATGATAACCTCAATTCCTAATCACACGTGGTATGTTCGTTTTGAAAAAATGGTGAAGAAGTTTACATCACTAATGGTTGGAGTAATATCAAACCCTAGATATGTCAATAATTGATGAACATTTTATTATATTTGATTACTTTCTGCTTTAAAGTTTGAGATGACAGTTTTTAATTCTTGTGAGGATTTGGTTTGTCCTCCACATGTGACATCTGTGCCTCCACGGCCATCGAACAAATACCAAATCAATGAAATGTTGTGTTTCATACTTGGGATTTGTATAAATATGTGTATCATTTGCACATATCAATTCTTGTTCGATTTCGAGCTCTAAATCGCTTTCTGGAAGGTTATACGCGCACTGATGCGTAAATATAACCAGTTTAATGCAACAAACACTCCAGGACAGTGATATAGGCTTAACATACCTTAAATAACCTTTACATATTTAGAAATAAGTTTTGGAGGGTTTTTTTTTTTGAAAAGTTAGTTTTGGAGGGTTTGGTGTGACGAAATCAAGTTTATTCGCTTACAGGGACTAATTTTGACAAACTGCGAAAGTATGCCGATTTGTACTGTAACGAACATTCCGGAACATGACCATAAGTTAAAAATACCCTAAATATCCTTTACATAGCTTAGAAATAGGCTTTGAGGGGTTCGGTGTGCTAAAATAAACTTTTTGGTCATTCAGGGACTAAAAGCGTCAAAAAGTGCACAAGTTTGCATTTTCGCGCATATCTCACGTTCTGAATATATCCGGACATCCAAAAATTTATGTAAGCATTAAAATATTTTATTTTAGTGTTTGGCATAAGAAATATCCATTCGTCGCTTAATTTGGATCGTTTATGCGTTCGTTACGACTCCCGTCGTAATTAACCGAACAACGCAACCGTACGACCAAACGAGCCGACATCCGAGATATTTTTGAGCACATTTTAAGTTCCCTATACTTTAACTTCATTTTAGAGCTTTGAAATGGGGTTAACGGGGCTTAAACGTGTCAAAAATGCATCGAAAACCAAGTTTGGGGCTTCAGGGGCTAAATCTGTCATTTTTGAAAGTTGCTGGTCTGCAGGTCCCTTACGGTCCGTATGAACCTTTGCTTACGGTCCGTAAGCAGTGCCCAGCACATCAGAGTTGCAGAAACATTGAATCTGGTCATTTCCTCTTGTTCCAATGGTTTTGATCCATGGTTTTTCATGCTATGGGCTGGTTTGTGTGGAGAACAAGTCCCCCAATCATTCTCTAACACTTGTAAGGCCAAGATCATTCCCTCTTTACCAAGAAATGATCCTAACGGTTTTGCGAAAAATATATATAGCATGGCCCTCATTCCATTTTCTGCACATTTGATCTGAGATTTCTCTAAGTGGTTGTGATTATTCACTACCTTCCTGAGAAAACTTGGAATCAAATCTATTTGGACCCTTTGTAAGTCCTCTTTCATTCTTTTATTGCTTTCCTAGCTTGAAAGTCAAACAGTGTTTGACTTTCAGCTTTAACCACGTGTTGGTCAACGAGAAGTTCGTTTGAACTTCATAAAGTGAGCATAATCAC
Organism: Helianthus tuberosus; assembly: GCA_030545235.1. Lineage (NCBI taxonomy): Eukaryota > Viridiplantae > Streptophyta > Magnoliopsida > Asterales > Asteraceae > Helianthus > Helianthus tuberosus. The sequence continues at coordinate 156,740,038 of CM060393.1, forward strand.
GATGGTTATAGTCCCTAGTGACTATACCTACTGATTACCACGTTATCTAGGTGTAGTGACGAGTCGTAGTTTTGGCCAATGTTAGTGCAATACGTCTATTGACTTCGTCTTGCATCATGTAATAGGATAGAATAGAGTTATCAGTGTCCGAGGTGCAAGAAACAAAGTTTAGTGAGTTTACATGAGGTTTCGCTTGAAATGAACATGTGACATGTTCAAGCGAAACCAGATCAGTCAGGTTTCGCTTGAACTTGTCATGGTCAGCTTCAAGAGAAACCCAACTACTATATATAGGGCACTTGTTGATTCATTTGGTACGACTTTTGAAATCTGTAACGAAGTGCTGCCAAAGTCTGTTCAGGTTTTAAACAGTGTTATTATCAATATTAGTGACAGATTAAAGAGTATCAAGTTGTTTCCACGTCCGTTTCACTGATTCCGCCTTTGATTCGGTTTATACGCTCTTCTGATTGACTCGTTTGGGTCCAACAACGATCCTACAAGTGGTATCAGAGCTCAGGAAGAAGAGTTTAGCTTGATATCATCTATTTTCTGACTTCTACATCTTCTTTTTCAATCTGAACAAGTTTTAATGGTCAAAATTGGATCAAATTTTCACAGATTGTGTAAAACTACATATTGACAAACCCTGGAAAGTTTCAATGCAAAATTCGAAGTAAAAATGACAAAATTGGACCAAAAACTAGGTTTCGCTTGAATGAACACTTTGGGTCTCGCTTGAAAATAGCTGTTGGTTTCGCTTCAAATTGGCTTTCGCTGGAAAGATCATCTGCTTTCGCTTGAATCAGGTTTCACTTGAAAATTCTTCAGGTTTCGCTTGAAAGTTAATCAGGTTTCGCTTGAAGTGCTGTCTTACTTGAAGTGTCAGTTTTGATAGTTCGCTTGAAAGCTGATATTTAGTTCCAATTTGGGATTTCGCTTCAACCTGTTGTTTCGCTTGAAGTCTCTATTTCACTTGAAAGAGAAAAATTCCGAGTGATTCAAGAAAATATCATGGCTGAAATCAAAGAGAAAACAAGAGAAGAGATTCTGAGTGAGAAAACAGACAGAGAAATAAGAATGGCTGCGAACAGAATGAATGATATGCAAAGAGAATATGAAGAGGCTGTCAGATACAAAAGATGGGATAAGAAACGAGAGTGCTATGTCAACGAATATGGTGAACCTGTTGTTTCCAAGAAGGACATAGTTTTTGATGATGTTCTTCTAGTAATTCCTCGGGTCGGCGAATTTTATTCAAATGCTGTAAAAGACAAAAATTATGAGGAAAAGCTGGAAAAACTCATAAGAGAAGTCATGATATCAAGTTTGAAAAAGAGAGATGAAGAGAGAATGGAGAAGAATGTTGAGAGTATGGTTGAAAAATTAAAGAAAGTTGCTGAGGAAGATGTGAAGAAAGCTGTGGAAGTAAAAGAAGAAGTTGTGGTGAATGTAGAAGAGAAAGAAGCTGTCACTGAAAAACAGCAGATTTTTGAGGAAATAATTTCAAAGAAAGATGAATCTGAAAAGCCTGTATCTATGAAACCTGAATCAGTGATTAAGAAAGAGGTTGAAGAAGACACACCAGTCTTTGAGATTGTTCAGAAGGAGAAGAAACAGGCTGAAGATATTCAAACTTTGAAAGCTGAAAAGAAAGCTGATGATGAACAGATTCTGGAGTTGCGCTTAAACTGCGAAAAATTAAAATCTGAAAATGACAAACTTTTGAAGAATGTTGAGAGTTTGTCATTAGAAAATGAAAATTTTAAAAAATTAGAAAATGATTTTAAAAACCAGATAAAAATTTTAGAAAAAGAAAAATCAATTTTTGGTAAAAATAATTTGGAAAAGCAAACTTCAATAAATTCTCATCTTGAGAAAATCATTCGACTTGAAAAAGAAGCCGAATGTTATAGAATTAAAATTGTTGATTTTGAAAATAAGTTGAAAAGTTTTGGGACTTCTGCACCATATGTGTGTCCAAAACCAATCAACGTTGTTCCAATAAGTGACGATGTCACAAATTTTGACAAAGTCAAAATTGAAGATTGTGATGACAAAGCTGATGATGAAAAAGAAAAAGAAAAGAAAAATATTTTTAGATTTACAAGAAAAATTTAAAAATACTGTTTTGCAATCTACTGAAACAGGTGAATGTTCTAAGCAAAACCTGTTAAGAAGAGTGTAGAACAAATACAAAAAGTTAAAAATTCGAAAAATTTTAAAAATGAAAATAAAAGCTCATCAGTTCAGTCATCCAATCATTATAAAAAAACCACAAAAAATTAAAAACCAAAACTCACAAAATGTTGGTAATAAGTGGTGCAGGATTGACCACAGTGCTCAAAAGACAAATACAGCGTTGAAGAGGAGAAATGATTATCACCAAGCCAAACAATGTTATGATCTGAAGGTTTGGACTGACAGAAGTGGATGGTATGATAACAGAGTGTGCTATTCCTGTGGTGTTAGAGGACACATTGCTGTTAACTGCCAGAATTGGAATTTTGAAACACGAAGATGCTATAATTGCCATATCAGAGGACATATTGCCAGAGATTGCCCAAGGAGATCAATGGGAAGATTGTGACACCTGGGTCACTGCGACCAGCAAACAAATACCAAATCAATGAAATATTGTGTTTCATACTTGGAATTTGTTTAAATATGTGTGATCTTTGCACATATCAATTCTTGTTCGATTTCGAACTTTAAATCGCTTTCTGGAAGGTTATACGCAATCTAATGCGTAAATATAACCAGTTTAATGCAACAAACACTCTGGAATAGTGACATATGCTTAACATACCTTAAATAACCTTTACATAACTTAGAAATGAGTTTTGAAGGATTTGGTATGGCAAAATCAAGTTTATTCGCTTACACGGACTAAATTTGACAAACTGCGAAAGTATGATGATTTGTACTGGAACAGACATTCCGGAACATGACCATAAGTTAAACATACCATAAATATCCTTTACATAGCTTAGAAATAGGCTTTGAGGAGTTAGGTGTGCTAAAATAAACTTTTGGGTCATTCAGGGACTAAAAGCGTCAAAAAGTGCACAAGTTTGCATTTTCGCGCATAACATACATTCTGAATACATCCGAACATCCAAAAATTTATGTAAGCATTAAAATATTTTATTTTAGTGTTTAGCATAAGAAAAATCCATTCGTCGCACAATTTGGATCGTTTTTCGCGCTTATGCGCATTCCGTCGTAATTAAGCGAATAACGCAACCGTACGACCAAACGAACCAACATCCGAGATACTTTTGAGCATTTTTTGAGTTCCCTATGCTTTAACTTTATTTTAGAGCCTTGAAATGAGGTTAACGGGGCTTAAAAGTGCAAAAAAATCAAGTTTTACAAGTGCAGGGACCATTTTTGAAATTTCTGACCAGATTCAATGAACCTAGTCCATTTTGAAGTGTTGATGGTTTAACCCATGGTTTTTCAAAACCATGGGCTGGTATTCAATGAACCTAGTCCATTATTAGGGGCTCCCAAGGTTTTAGAAAACCATGGGCACACATGTAAGGTCCTGATCAAAGCTCAGTTTTCGATGAACGATCTTAACGGTTCTTGAATTCCTATAAATACCCACCCTCACTTCCTCCCAAAGCACACTTGAATCTGATTTTGGCTCTCTAAGTTGAAGTTTATGCTTCATACCTGAGAGTAAATCGGATCAAGAGCTTGCGGGGACCTTCTGTAAGTATTCTTTCGTTCTTTTCATTCGTTTTTGTCGTTAAAGTCAAACTGCGTTTAACTTCTGCTTTGACCAGTTTATGGTCAACGTGAAGTTCGTTTGAACTTCATAATGTGAGCATAATCATGATGGTTATAGTCCCTAGTGACTATACCTACTGATTTCCACGTTATCTAGGCTTAGTGACGAGTCGTAGTTTCGGCCAAAATGCGTTTTCTCGCGTATTTTGTAACCAAACTACTCTAGGATATCAAAACCATTTGTTTTGATATCAAAACTTGTTTTCTAACTTAGTTAAGCATGTTTTAACATGCTTAGCTCATCACTTTTAGTTTTGTGCTTGTCTAGGGTCGTAAAGGTAAGCGATCTAATCAATCGCTTATACTTTCGAACCCGACCTGTTTGGTCGATCATTAGGATCCGACCAAACATGTTAAGTGACCATAGTAGCGTAGGGAATAACCTTCCGAGGTTATACCTTATGGTCACTTAGGTTTGATTAGTCGCATGATAGGTAGTTTATATGCCTTAGGTAAATTACCAAAATGCCCTTTTTACGCCAAAATTCATTTTAAGCCTATGTAACATAATTTTTTATATCTAAACTGATTTAGCAACAATATTAGACATGTTAAGGCATATTTTACTTATCATAGGGCTAGTTAGGCATTCCGAACGCGTTTTACATGAACGACGCGTTAAAGTAGCATAAGCTACCTAAACGGGCCGTAATGGGTCGTAAGCACTTAGGTTAGGTTTCATTTTAGTATGTAGGCTTTGTTAAACCATATTACACGAGTTCCCATATTCGTTTGGTTTACGAACCCTCATTCTATCTGATCCTTCGATTTAGGTCCGTTTATTAACATAGTTACCTATATTAGGTGCCGTTTGATTTCCGTGATCTCTAGCATTGTGTGGTTGTTACTCAAGGACTTCTAGGCAATCTCAAGTGAGTACATAGACCCCTCTTTTACTATTTTCCAAACTGTTTTGGGGTGAAACACATGTGCCTACTTGTTACTTTCATGCTTTCCTGTTTTCACATCATAAACTTGCTATGTTCATTAGTACACTTATAGTACATGATTTACATTACATTGTTTTACTTTACATTTCTGCTATGTATGTTGACTGAGCATGCTAGCACATTGATTTACATGGCTTTTCTGCTTTGTATGTTAACTTAGCATACTTAGTACATTGTTTTACATTACAATTTGTTGCATATGCTCATCCAGCATATGAACACATTATATTACATTTTGAACCGTTTGTAACTATTTGACCATGTGAACCGTTGTAACCACTTGACTATGTGAACCGTTGTAACCATTAGACCATGTGAACCGTTATAACCATTTGACCATGTGAACCGTTATAACCATTTGATTATGTGAACCGTTTGTAACTATTGAACTGTGTAAACCGTATTTGACCATACATAAACATTTCTACAATTGTTAAACATTACATTTTGGTGGTTGTTTGGGTAAGTGATTTAAGTAACGAGGCGACGTGTAATACGATAAAAACATGGTGGATACACCGTTGGTACTTCCTATATATAAGTGCTTTTATGGTATTACATATCGCAGCGTTATTTAAACCATTTCAGTTTAGACATATTACATCTACAATACAATCTTCACATAAACATCGTTTTACAAATAACTTAACTTATACAAACTCATTTTACATGGTTATTCACTTAACCATACATTATTCTTTTAAACATATATATATCATTTGGTTTATTTATCACTGTTCAAATGACTTATGAAAGGAACCACTCAACAAGATTCATGGCTACTTTTATTAAACAGTTTCTTTAAACGCCAGTCATGAATCCTATTTTCACAAAACCTATGTATCTCACAGGCATTTCTATGCTGACGTACCTATTTTCACATGTGTTTTCAGGAGCTGTTGCATAGGATGATCGAGACACATTTAGGCGGACCTATGCCTTAGTGACTTAAAACGAAGCAAGAACTAGTTAATTTATGTTATGTACTCTTTGTTTCTTGTTTTAAGACAATGTAACTCTCTTGTTTGATAAATAAAAAGAAACTTTAATTTCCATGGTTGTGAAACAATTAATTCTGTTACAACACTCCCCGACGTTTCCGCCACGTTTCGTTGTTTTACGTAGTCGGGGTGTGACAAAGATCAAGAGTTGAATCTCAGAGAACGATAAAGAAATCAGTCAATGTCAAGCCCAAAGAACAGAAGGTTCTAGAACAGAAAGTGAAGCTTTCGCAGGGGCAAAAAGACAAACTGAGGAAAAAGAGGAAGAAGGCAAGAGAGTATTTGGAGAAGATTTTGTCTTCAGGTTCACCAATTGGTTCGAATAAAAGTTCTGATGAATCGATTCACTCGACGGCAAAGTCAAGCAAATCGAATTCTTCAGATGCAAATCTTAGGACAAACAAGAAGAAAAAGAAAGTTATTGGCGATGAATCTGGCTCATCCAAGTCAGACAAGCCAAGTTCGGGCAATGAATCTGATTCCACAAAATCAGATGAGCCACAAGCTGAGATAAAAAAGGAAGAAACAGTTCCTTTAATGAATGATGAGAAATTTCCACCATTACGAGCTGCAAACCTAAAATCAAAAGGTGTTGATGCTGAAAAAATGTTTAATAGCAATGTTAAACATATTTTTAGTAAGATGGCTGATGGTAAGGAAAAAAGGAGTAAAAGAATTTTATGAAGAAAAGAGAAAAGCTCAAAATACACCCAAGGACAGTCAGGCTTGGGTGAAACTTTTCAAATAGAAAAATATGACTTGCCGGAGCTTCCAGGTTGGTAAGTGTGAAGCAGGTATCGGCATATTTCTTGAGAAATTCACAGGATGGTAACTGTGATATTTCGTCATACTAGTGGTTAATCAAGGACATTAAGTTGTACTTGATTTTCTACAAGAGATTGTGATGTTTGATCTTATATTATTAAAATTTTACAAAATGATTAAAAGAGAACAAGGTGATGAGATGATCCCGAACCGACAAGTGATGGGTAAACAAACTATTTTTTCCAGAAAAACCATTCTGATTAAAACAAACTAAAGTGTTTTGAAATCATTATGGGAAAATAGTTTGTTGTAAGGGGGAGTTCTGCTTGAATACGCCGAAACCCTCACGGCTGAACAAACATGATTACTTTCACAATATTGAAAAACGGTTTTCAAACTGTCGAAAATCAATGGGTTGTAAATCATGGGGGTACTTTATATTAGTTTTTCTGCAAAACAGAGCATAGTTAGCAGAAAATGGATGGCGAGACAAAGCTATCAGTGTTGGTTGTCCAATTTTCTTTAAATGGTTTTGCATTTTAGGGGGAGTAATATTGTTAGAAAATACAAAAACATTTGAAAATTTTGAAAAAGTCAAAAACATGATAAATTTTAAAAAATTTGAGTTTTTGCGTAAAAAGAGGAAATAATAGTACATCAGTAGACAGTTACAGTACGCTAAAGAATTGGAAAGTTTAAATGTGTTAAACGATCTCACCGTGGATGTGTCGGTAGATTTTTATACATTTAGTAAACTTTTTCGGGATATAAACCTAAATTCAAACTTGCTTATTTCGTGGGGAACACTACTTGGATATATAGGTAACCCCTGAAATCTCGTTTGAAAGGTCCCTCTTTCTGAGATACTAGGTCTTTGTACTCAGTGATATCTGGGGTATTATCCTGGGACTTCTGATTTTGCGGAAGCAATAGCCTAGTCCCCGGAGAATACTTTTCGCAATGCTTGAAACATAGCATCACCCTCAGCAAATTGATGAAACAATAAAATTGATAGTCATTGCTGTTGTAATACAAAAGATCCTCTAAAGGGGACACACCGAAAAGTCGAGCCGTCATCTCTCTGCTGAACGGAAGTTCTGACCTGAGCTCTCACGGTTTCGTACTATAATTTATTCCCCTTACAGATATCATCTAGGTATACTCACCTGTAAGACTGAATATTGGGATCTGGATACGGGAGTATATTCAAGAGGTGGGGCACATGAATGAGTTTAAGTTCTTAATACACCTAATCCGTATCCTGAATCAGTTGAAGTTTGTGTGAAAATTTAAGTGGTCCAGTATATCGACAATCTAAGTGAATTGTTTAATTCTTAATGTGTAAATAAGCTCAATGGTACTTGTGACTTGTCAAAAACTGATATGATCCTCTGACGCATACTCAAACAAAAACATTGTCTGTAAATATGTGTGTATATATTTTTTTACTGCTTTATGTTTTCAGAAAAATACAAAAAGATTTTTGATTCTATTTTATTTTCGACAACTAATGTCTGAGATGCTGAGTTTCAAAATTTAAGTAAGCTGATTGTGTTTCTGAAAATAAAACAAGTTCATTAATTTGAAACTTGCATTTAAAAAAAATCAAAAACAGTTTGTGATATCTCCAAGGTCATTAGTTTGGACTTGGATGATTAACTGTGAGGGATTTTGGATATTGGACATTGCCATATCTGTATAGATTGTTGATAGAGGGGGTGTTTTAGAGCCAGGTTACGATTCCTGGTAGTTTAAAATGTTGTTACTTATAAACGTATGAGTAATTGCAGATAGTCCAGATTACGATCCCGAGAGTAGAGTCTAAGGGGGAGTCTGAAGACAAGCTTGAAGTATGGAGGAGCTTGTAGATGGAAAGCTAGGTGTAGATCCCAAAGCATGGAAGCTTAATGAAAGGGGGAGCCTGAAGCTGATAGGAGAGAAAGATTAATGGATGCTTATAATGTTACAACTTGAATGAGAAGGCAGAATGATCAAGACTGAAGATGTGTCATACTGAAGACTAGATACTGAAGACTTCGTCAATATCCGAGGGGGAGTCTGTTAGTGCAATACGTCTATTGACTTCGTCTTGCATCATGTAATAGGATAGAATAGAGTTATCAGTGTCCGAGGTGCAAGAAACAAAGTTTAGTGAGTTTACATGAGGTTTCGCTTGAAATGAACATGTGACATGTTCAAGCGAAACCAGATCAGTCAGGTTTCGCTTGAACTTGTCATGGTCAGCTTCAAGAGAAACCCAACTACTATATATAGGGCACTTGTTGATTCATTTGGTACGACTTCTGAAATCTGTAACGAAGTGCTGCCAAAGTCTGTTCAGGTTGTAAACAGTGTTATTATCAATATTAGTGACAGATTAAAGAGTATCAAGTTGTTTCCACGTCCGTTTCACTGATTCCGCCTTTGATTCGGATTATACGCTCTTCTGATTGACTCGTTTGGGTCCAACAACGATCCTACAGCCAAAATGCGCATTCTTGCGTGTTTTGTAACCAAACTACTTATAGGTATCAAAACCGTTTGTTTTGATACCAAATCTATTTTATAAATTCGTTAAACATGTTTTAACATGTTTAGCTCGTCACTTTTTAGATTAGTGCTTGTGTAGAGTCGTAAGTCAAGCGGACTAAACACCCGCTTAGACTTTCGAACACGACCCGTTTGGTCGATCATTAGGATCCGACCAAACATGTTTAGTGACCATAGTTGCATAGGGAATAACCTTCCGAGGTTATACCTTATGGTCACTTAGGTTTAATTAGTTGTATGATAGGTAGTTTATATGCCTTAGGTAAATGACCAAAATGCCCTTTTCATGCATAATTGGTAATTAAGCATATGTAACACAAACTTTTGTCACTTAATTGATTATGCAACATATTTAATCATGTTTAGGCATATAATACTTGTCATAGGACTAGTTAGACGTCTCGAATGCGCTTTTGCGCGAACGACACGTTAAAGTAGCTTAAGCTACCTTAATGGGTCACAATGGGTCGAAAGCACTTAGGTTAGGTTTCGATTTAGGATGTAGACTTTGTTAAACCATGTCATATGAGTCCCAATACTCATTTGGTTTACAAAACCTCATCCTATCCGATCTTCCGACTTAGGTCCGGTTTAGTTATATAGTTATTAGGTTGCCGATTGATTCCGTGCTCCCTCTAGCTTTGCTTGGTTGTTGTTCAAGACCTCTAAACATTCTCAGGTGAGTACATAGTTCCCCTATATTACTGTTTTCAATTGTTTTGGGGTGATTCATATGTGCTAAATGTTTTCAAGGTTTTAACGATGGTTTTCAAAACGATTTTCGATATTATAACAATGGTTTCAAAAAACGATTAAAATGGTTTATATTAAATTAATAACGATTTCGATATAGTAAACAAACTTGTTGGTTGTATTTACATAACAAATAATATCCATTAGTTTTGGCCGAACCGACTAGTATTAGGTTATGGTACCATAGGATCTGAAAAATCCCGTTATCAAACTGCACCCATGGTTATGTGTGGGTTAGGTGGGTAACGACTGAATCTGTGATTGTTAATTTACCATTTGGTGGTTTATTAATGCGAGAAACGATAGGCGAGATAGTCGAGTCACGAAGGTTTGGATGTTATTAGCGAGACAATCAAAAGTAGTTTTCACGATTTAAGACGAGAATGATTTAAACGACTAAAGCGATTTTTATCGAATTAAACGATTTGGGTAAACGATTGGTTTTCGGTTAGTGTTTAGATAACGGGACGGGTGTAATGTGATGAAAGCATGGTGGATACGCCGCTGGTACTTCCTATATATAAGTGTTTTCATCGTATTACATACCGTGACGTTATTTAGTTCACTTGGGTAAACGATTTTGAAACGATGTCACGCAAACGAGGTTTTCGAAATGATATAAACCATACGAGTTTTATTAACGAGATTTATTAACGAGTTTTATTAACAATTTAATACGAGATGTTTCACAAATTGGTTTTCTAAAACATTACAGATTTGGCAGTGTTAAGTATCCAAAATCCCTCACAGTTAATCATCCAAGTCCAACTTAATGACCTTGGAGATATCACAAACTGTTTTTGAAATTTTTGATTTTTAATATTTCAAGTTTCAAATTAATGTACTTGTTTTATTTTCAGAAACACAATCAGCTTACTTAGATTTTGAAACTCAACATCTCAGACATCGGTTGTCAAAAATAAAGCAGAATCAAAAATCTTTTTGTATTTTTCTGAAAATATAAAGCAGTAAAGAAATATGTACAAACATATTTACAGACAATATTTTTGTTTGAGTATGCGTCAGAGGATCATATCAGTTTTTGATAAGTCACAAGTACTGTTGAGCTTAGTTACACATTAAGAATTAAACAATTCACTTAGATTGTCGATATACTTGTCCACTTAAATTTTCATACAAATTTCAACTGATTCAGGATACGAATTAGGTGTATTAAGAACTTAAACTCATTTATGTGTCCCACCTCTTAAATATACTCCCGTATCCAGATCCCAATATTCAGTCTTACAGGTGAGTATACCTAGATGATATATGTAAGGGGAATAAATTATGAAACCATATGAGCTCAGGTCAGAACTTCCGTTCAGCAGAGAACTCAGGTTTGTCTTTAGGTGTGTCCCCTTTAGAGGATCTTTTTTACAACAGCAATGACTATCAATTTTATTGTTTCATCATTTTGCTGAGGGCTGTGCTATGTTTCAAGCAATGCGGAAAGTATTATTCAGGGACTAGGTCAGAACTTCCATTCAGCAGAAGTCCCGGAATAATACCCCAGATATCACTGAGTATAAAGACCTAGTATCTCAGAAAGAGGGACCTTTCAAACAAGATTTCAGGGGTTACCTATATATCCAAGTAGTGTTCCCCACAAAATAAGTAAGTTTGAATTTAGGTTTATATCCCGAAAAAGTTTACTAAATGTATAAAAATCTACCGACACATCCACGGTGAGATCGTTTAACACATTTTGACTTTCCAATTCTTTAGCGTACTGTAACTGTCTACTGATGTACTATCATTTCCTCTTTTTACACAAAAACTCAATTTTCATTTTATCATGTTTTTGTCTTTTTCAAATTTTCTAATGTTTTTGGATTTTCTAACAACAATACTCCCCCTAAAATGCAAAACCATTTAAAGAAAATTTGACAACACGATGCTGATAGCTTTGTCTCGCCATCCATTTTCTGCTAACTATGCTCTGTTTTGCAGAAAACTAATATAAAGTACCCCCATGATTTACAACCCATTGATTTTCGACATTTTGAAAACCGTTTTTCAATCTTGTGAAAGTAATCATGTTTGTTCAGCCGTGAGGGTTTCGGCGTATTCAATCAACACATATTTTTGTAATTTTCTATTTTTGACAAAAATTAAAAACAAACATATTTTTGTTTTTTTTTTCAAAATTTTCAATTTTTAGGGTTTTAAAAATATTGTTTATTTATATACATAAAATATTAAACTCCTTGTTCAACTAAACCAGGCTATAGCAACCTCCTCTCCTCGTTGTGCCAGGCTGCTACAACTTCCATTCTCATAATCTTCGGATTTGTTGAGCACCTGCACATTCAGACTACTTGATTACTTGAACAATTTAGCCCAGGTCTGTTTGACCTTAGGCATTTCGACACAATGTGTATCATGTAGTTTCGGAAAATCTTTTTCATCAAAGTCTTTTTCATCTATGACTTCAACTATCTCATCTTTTACCGAAGTCACTTGTTTCTTAATTGACCATGTTTGACCTTTCGGCGTACCTCTTTTATAAAAATGAGACTCTTTTTGAACATTTTGTTTTTGAACAACTTTTGGTTTCCAAAACTCTTGTGGTTTTGTCATATCAACAGTCGTTTTCCAACTTTGAGTTGTTCTAACTCTGGGTATGTGAGAATTCCAGGTCTGTCTCGAATCGAACCTATTTAGGTTTAATTTCCAAGTTTGGTTCGAAACAAACTTGTTTGTGTTGTACCTCCAACTTTGTTTTGAGTCAAATCTGGTTGACCTTTGTCTCACATTCTCAGATTTTTGTTTCTCAGCATCAATCTTCTTTTTGTCAACATCCACAGGTTTCAGATTTGAACACTTGCGAGCAAGATGTCCTTTTTGATCACATTTAAAACATGTTCTCATGGACACATCTTTGACCTGTGGTTGTTGCTTTTTCTTTTGAGCTAGGAACTATTCAATAGACTGTTGTCCAATTTTAAGTTCTTTTTCTTCAGCTAAACTCTTTCCTTGAACAAAAATCGTTTGTGTTTCATTTTTCTTCCAATTTTGTTTCTTTTTATAACCCAACCCAGCCTTCATGTTTTTCTTCTTAAAACCCGGTTTGTTATAAAAAGTTTTGTGACCTTTACCAGCAAACTTTGAAATTTCAGATTTTTCAATTTCAACCATTTTGAAAACTTTATCAACCTTTTCTGAAATCACATTCTGAATCGGGAATACAACATCTAAGAACAATTTGTCCGATCCAATCATGGTATAAACCAATCCTTTTGAATCATCATTCAAATTTTTCTCGGATTTTGTGTTTTTCAGATAACTATCATGAAGATTTCCTTCATCTTCATCCCGTGATTCAGATTTACCTGTATCAACCGACTCTTCTTTCAACATACTTTCAACGACTTTACCTACCACCTCTGAATCATGAGAATCATCAGATTTAGAATAGGTTATGTCAATGTTGTCTGGCAATTGGTCTACCATGTTGAAAGCTTTTTCTACCTTTTCATCATCATAAAATGCAAATTTTCCCGGTGGTGGAACTTGATGAAACTCTGAACCAATGCCTTTCTTGTTTTGCTCAGACTCACTATCTACCGGTTTTATATTGAAAATACGTTCAAGCACATATGACGACACGTGATAACTCTTTAACTTGTTGTTATCCTGTTCTAGATCAGCAATCTGTCGCTTTAGCTTAGCAACATCCTCAGTATAGGAATTAACAACATCTTGTTTTATTGAATACATTCGTTTAAGTTCTTTAGTTGTTTCAGAAAGATAATTCATTCTTGATTGAGCATATTTCATTTCATATTTCACTTTTTCATATGACTCTTTCGTAATATGATATGCTAATTTCATTGAGTCATATTCTTTCTTCATTTCTTGACAAGCAATTTCTTTTTGTGAACATTCTTCTGTCATTTTAGAAACATTTTCTTTCAAAACTTCATTTTCTGTTTCTAATTTTTTACATTTTTCTAAAAGTTTTTCATCATTTTCTTTTAAAACTTTTTCTTTTTCTAGCATTTCTTTGCATTTTTCTTTAAAAATGTTTTCAATTTTAGTGAATTCAACATCTCATGTTTTGAATTGCTCATCTTTTTCAGTACAAGCTCTGCACGGTTCCATGCATTTCTTGCACTGATCAATCGGTTTTAAGATTTCAGAATCAGAATGTACCTCAGTGATTGGCACTTCAGTGTTTGATGCAGTTGCCTAAGTTTGCTTTTGATCAGCATCATCTTGCTTTTCTTCAACACCGACTTCATCACCAACATTACCAGCTTCCAAATTTTCATTCTTTACTTCTTCTTCTTCTTTCCTCACCTCTTCTCCAATTTGCTGTTCTTCAGTAACATCTTTCTCAACCTCTTCATTCACAACAACTTTTTCTTCAATCTTTTCTGTCTCACCAACTTTCAAAACTTCCTCTTTCACAACTTCAACTTCAACCACTTCAGCTTTAACTTCTTCAGCAGTTTTCTTCAGATTGTTCACCATTTCTTCAACACTCTTTTTCATTCTCTCTTCATCCCTTTTTCTCAGACACGATGTCATGGCATATCTGATCTCCTTTTCATGCCTTTTAGCATATGTGTCATCTTTCATCACATTTCTAAAGTATTCGGCTCTCAAAGGAATTATGAGAAGAACATCATCAAAGATTATGTCTTTCTTTGGAACAACTGGTTCACCTTCTCTGTTGAAGTAACACTCTCTCTTTTTATCCCATCTTCTGTTGCTCACTGCACTCTCATACTCTTCTTGCATTTCATCCATTCTGTTTAAAACAACGTTTCTCTCTCGATAGGTTTTCTCACTCAAAATCTCTTCTCGAGTCTTCTCTTTGATCTCAGCAACAACATTTTCTTCTTTGTTTTCATCTGTGTCGTTTTCTTTGTTATCTTTTTTAATCTCAGCAACTAACACAAACTGTCTTTTCTCTGTTACAGATCTTCCATGAGCTGTCTTACGAATATTTTCCAAGCGATCTTCTTCTGGACAAACTGTGCTCCAGTCAAAACCTTCATCATCTTGTATTACAAAACAAGCTCTTGATTTGGTTTTATCTTCAATCAATTTTGGCTCTTCTTTGCTTCGGTGGTAGATCGCTTTTCGATAATAATCATCGTTGAAAGGACGTTCATTTCCTTCAGCAACTTCAGAATTTCTGCATTCTCTTTTGAAATGACCCTTTTGCTTGCATCTGAAGCAGGTCACTTTGGATTTGTCAAATCCAAGCTTCGTTGATGGACCACCCAAAGATTGCTTTCCAGTAATCTCCATATATCTTTGAGCTCTGCGAATGCAACTTGCCAAACACCAGCGAATGTCAATGAGCTCCATTTCTTCCGGATCAATTTGGTCGTAGTCTTCTTTGGTCAATTCGGAGTTTCCAATTTTACCAGCTACAAGACCTTCATACGATTCCAGAACAGATGCAAGGAAACTCATTTGCTGCTTAGCTGCATTGATGCTCATCGATGGAGAATTCTTTAGTTTGAGAGCGATGTTGCACAGAATCTCCTCAGTTTCATCAGAACTTGATTTTGAAGAAGAATGATATCCATAATTGTAATTTGATGAAGTTGTTTGAGGTTCTTTCATCTTCTCTCCATTGAATGTTGTCTTTGGTGAACCAACACCTTTCTCCGATGGTACACTGCCTTTGTAGTATAAACCAACATTTTGTTGATGTGAAGAACCAGTCATCTTGCTTTGCTTTTGTAGCTCCAGATCATGACTCTCAATCTTTTCAAACAACGCATCAAGAGAAATTTCATCATATAAAGCATCATTTTTTAAGATAAAAACAAATGTCTGCCACTGATCAGCTCGTGGTAACGCTTCAATGACTTTATCGATAATTTCCTCTCTTGTTTTCTCAATTTTGAAACGTTCAAGTTCAATTTTTAAAT
This sequence comes from Helianthus tuberosus, assembly GCA_030545235.1. NCBI lineage: Eukaryota > Viridiplantae > Streptophyta > Magnoliopsida > Asterales > Asteraceae > Helianthus > Helianthus tuberosus. The sequence continues at coordinate 156,755,752 of CM060393.1, forward strand.
GATAGAATCTCTCTATCATTTGCCTCACCGACTCTCCTTTAATGTTATCAAATAAATCGAATTCTTTTTTAAGCAACGCAATTTTGTTCTTTTTAATCTGTTTACCCCCCTCAGCTTTAGCTTGTAAAGCTTTCCAAACAGATTTTGACGACCCGTCATGATTAAGCAATGCAAAAATATCATTTCTAATTGCCGTCTGAATCAAAGCAATCATCCTCTGTTCGGCTGCATATTCTGCTTTGTCGTCTTTAGGTAATTTCTTAAATGGAATCTCTTCACCTTTATCATCCTTTGGTCTTTCATATCCAAATTCTAAACAGAACCAGCTTTCATGCGCATATGCTTTCGCCCAGTTAAGAAACCGTTCCTTCCACCATGTATAATCCTCAATGCTTTCTAGAGTTGGTGGCTTTGAGTGTGTTCCGTAGAAATTATCATGCTTGATGTTCTCATTGATCGCTTTCGTGATGGTTTTTGGTGTAACAGTGGTAATCTCGGACGATTCGGATGTGAACGCGTTGAAAAACGTGTTGTAGAATTCTTCAGCCGTGATGTAATCCTGGACAAATAGTTAAACAAACACAATCAGTACAAACAATATCAAATATCCTGAAATAAGCTGACACTCGATCGACTTGAAATGATCTCGACGCGAAATTTCACTTTTCAAGCGAAATAGGAAACTCAAACGAAATCACTTTGTTTGACAACTCAAGCGAAATCACAAGTTGATCAGTTGAAGCGAAATCAGTTGTTTAACACTTCGAGCGGAATCAGCTTTTATAACTTCAAGCGGAATCAAGTAACTTTTCAGGTGGAATCACTATTTCGAGCGGAATCAGACACAAATTCCAAGCGGAATCAACATTTCAAGTGAAAACAAGTTGATTTTTCAAGCGGAATCTCGATGTCCGTTCAAGAGAAATCAGGTTTCTGTCCAGTTTTTGTCATTTTTAAGCTGTATTTTGGTCTCAAACTTTCAAGGCTTTGTTATTATACTGTTTTGCATGTTCGGTGAAAAATTCATGCCATTTTGACCGTGAAATCTTGTTCAGATTGGAAAAGAAGGTGTAGAAGTCAGAAAATAGATGATATCAAGCTAAACTCTTCTTCCTGAGCTCTGATACCACTTGTAGGATCGTTGTTGGACCCAACTGAGTCGTTCAGAAGAGCTTATAATCCGATTCAAAGGCGGAATTAATGAAACGAACGTGGAAATAGCTTGATACTCTTTAATTTGTCACTATGATTGATTTAGCAAAGATTACAACCTGGATAAATTTTGGCAGCACCTCGTTACAAGTTCAGGAACCGTGTGCCAAATGAAATGACAAGTGCCCTATATATAGTATGTCTGATTTCGCTCTAAATGGAAAACATGCACTTTCAAGCGGAATCACATCCATAAACCTGAAAATCTGTTTCTCGAACCTTGGGCACTGATAATCCTATCCTATCCTATTACATGATACAAGACGAAGTCAATAGACGTAATGCACTGACAAACTTTCTCATTCCTTGCAGATAATATCTTGGTTGACCTCGAGATGAACCTATAGCAGCTTGAACATTCCAAACATCACCTGCCACGTCCATAATCTTCAAACCCATCTTACGATTCAGTCCAAGATCTTCAGCCTGTTTTTTAAAAAGGCGCTGTAACAAACAACGAACAATTCAATAAACAAAGAATTAACACATCTTTAAAATCTTACTAAAGTATGATATATTAGTAAACTCATAATCACAAACTTACAAAATGACCGTCAACACGGAAAGAAATAGGTACGATCTGATTATCTTCATTCACAAAAACCATACCACATTCATTGACATTAATGATGTCCTGTACAGCTTCAGTATCTAAACCCAAGACAATCTCTTCTATCACCTTTTCTTTAACAACAGCACAGACCTTCGGTGGAAGCACTAAATCACAGATAGCACAATTAAAAACCGTGATATAAAAAGTTTGAAGATCTATCATCTCAAAGACAATGAGATGATCAGCAGTTAATGACAACTCATTCTTTATCTCCTTCCATCCGGTAGTTATGTAAAGTTCATTGTTGATATCTTCCATCCGTACAGACCAGTTATGGTTTCCAGATCCTTTAATAAGAACCGGATATGAAGGAATAGTGTTTAACATCTTATGATGAATAAAAGAACGATTAATACTCTACAATCAGAATAAAACACATTATATAGTATATTAGTAAAAATATATCAGAAAATTAAGTAAATAAATAAAAAACAACAATTAAACAATTGTATCTCCAAAAAAATTACATGATGAATAATCTTCGAAGTTACATACCACATAATCTTCGTTACCATATGGTTTGTAGTAAAAATCTTCACAAGGAGTAAGAGCAATATCTTGATAAAAATACAATATTCTGAAACTTTCTAATGCTTCTTCATAATGAAATATCAACCATGAATCTGAAGGTATTTTTAAACTGTCTACCAACTGACACCAACCATTATAGAAATAATATCTGCCATTGCTTAGAGGATAGATCTTGACTTTAAAAACATTTCCAGTTGTGGTCCGGATGTTTGTATTACCACTTGGATAATCAAACTGTTGAATCCAATTTTGATACTGTTTTGGAAAAATCTAAGCATAAATAAAAGAAACACTTTTATTGCTAGATGTCATACAAAAAAATTAAAATCAAGTGTTAAACTAAGATGAGATAAAATTACTAACCAAACATTTCCTTTTACTGTCTTCAAGGTAACACGGAAATTCATAAATCATTCTCACGTAAAACTGTAACAGTATCAATCATATAGAATCAAAATAAATAACATTAAGAAACAAATGAATACAATCCATTAGGATATGCAATACATCTAAATAAAAGATGATACAACTAATATATATCAAAATAACAATAGACAACATCGAAAAGGTGAGAATACATGTAATTTCTTATCATATCGAAATATATATATTTTTTACAGCAAATTATATAATTAAAACTTAAAACCTACTTTTCTGATTAAGTATCACAAATAGACATGCAGGATCAGCAGCTGAATAAATTGTATAGAAAGACAGGATAGTGACTTGTGTCTATACCAAACAAAAACTTAAAAACAGTATACCAACTACTAATCAAAATAAGTTCAACTTTTCAAATACACATGAGAATACAACAGTTAAAATCGGAAATTTATATTATACTTCAGAATAACAGTATATCAACTACTAATCAAAATAAGACAAATGGTAGATACACGAAATGCAGATCACTTTTTTTAGAATCATATATGTCTATCATAACATGCATAATAACTACATAGTAATCGGATATACAAAAAAATTAGGACTATCAGAAGTTGTTCCAGTATAAGCCGCAACAATAAACACAATCATAACCAACAATGGATTGAAAAAAAACAGGGAATTACATGAATACACCACCGTCGATTACAACTTCTTCATTAAAACAGCAAGAACGATAATCGGCTATGGAATTTAAAACTAAAAGAATAAACATGAAAAAATACAAAACAAATCAGATTATTTAACAATACCTTTGTTATTATATAAGATGATATTGATGAAGATCGGAAAAATCGAAGAAGATGACAGAGTTTCTTGGAGAAAGTGTACAAAGAAACGTGGAGAGAGAAAGGAACCGAGATTTTGTGAGGATCTTTAAAAATATAGAAGGTTTAAAAATATCCCATGTAACCGGGTCGGATCATCCTATTTAGTTTTTCATCAACATCTGTTTGACTTTTGGTCAACACCAGTTTGAGTATAGGTCAACATCTCATTTAGTATTCAACAGAAATTTGAATAACTCAATCAGTGGTTTGAAAATTTGTTTGACTTTTAGTCAACAGTTGGATGGAAACCCATGTTAGATTGAACAGTGTTTTGAACAGATGTTTAAACATCTGTTTAGACTTAAATAGATGTTGGGGCTTAAACAGATGTTTGGTGTTCTATATCAGTTGTTTGGACTTAAACAGATGTTTGACCTTAAACAGATGTTTGGCCATAAACAGATGTTTGGCAATAAACAGATGTTTGGCCTTAAACAAATGTTTGAACTTAAACAGATGTTTGCCCATAAAGAGATATTTGGCCTGAAACCAAACATCTGCTTAAGGTCAACATCTCTTTCATTATTCGTCAACATCTGTTTGACTTTTGGTCAACATCTGTTAACATATAAACACTGTTAACATAAATTACAAATAATTAGCTAATAGACGGCACACAATTATTATCTTAAATCATCAAGACCCTTAACAATTTGACCATATGATTTAATCGTGTGTTTTATCTTAGATGGGACAACTCGAAAAGAAAATTCACTAAAAGGATAACATATTAAACGGGTCAAAAAAAAGCTCAAAGTGTATTTTACTACAAATCAGGATTACCAACAATGCCAACAGTCAAGTCAACCATGTTTCTTTCACCTTTGACTGTCAAAGTCAAATCAGTTACTTACCAAATTCACAAATACATAAAATTTCTTATATAACCGCAAACATTAACACACCTAATAATCTTAACTCTGCTATAAACTGTAAAACACAAACCCAAATATCACATTTCCCTTGTAGTATTAAAGAATTCACACCAATTCAACGAAAATTACAAAAATAGACATTCTTATACAATAACTTTCCAATACAGACATCCCTATTCAACCTTCACCAAAATAGTCAGGCTCATTTCGATCAATTATGTCTATATTGTGAATCTTTATTGCCTCATCAATAATTCCCTGACTTGCCCTTTGAATTGTAATTCAAAGTCTAAGGAATCTGTGTCATCCTCATCCCTACACAGTGTAAGATCAAGGAGATATTGCAGATCTTCAACACCCAGGCCCAGTGCTTGTTCCCTTGATATTTTCTTCACCTCACCACTAGATTTGATCAGAGTCAATACGTGGGTCTGTTTATCAGATTTCCACTTTAGTATTTTTGAATCCAGTGGGTTTCTTGGGAGAGGTTTTATTGATGATGAGTTTGGAGATGGTGGCCTGGTAATGACTGGCTGAGCAGTATTTGTAGTTTGTGTCAATTCAAGTTTTTCTCCTATCATCTTCCTAAGGCCTATTTTTACAAGGTAATCCCCTGCTGCTTTCTGTCACACCCCAACTGATGGCGGAAACATCGGGGTGCGAGCACTAGGCGTTCAGATTGCTCATGAGATTTCCATAACACTATTGTGACAATAGAGATTAATTGATTTCATGCATAAATTTGTCTAAATCAAAATCCAACATCAGACATCGAATACAAAACATAACAAAGATTGTTCAAATTGTTCAAAAGTTTCTAAGTTCACTAGGCGACGTTTCTAGGCATTCCCCTAGCTTGATTTCCATGATCCATCTCAACCTATCAACCTGCAACATGTAGTAAGATATCAATACAAAAGTATTGGCGAGTATACAAGTTTGATAATAGAATAATAGATTAAAACAACTCATATCCACAGTGTAGGCAATAAAAATAGTTTCAGCCGTGCTAGTGTCGCAGTCCAAGCAGTGATAGCCCAAGTATCCCGATGCTTTAGTGTTTACCCAAGACTCAAGGTAAACTAGAATCCTCCTAACAATACTCCCCGAGAATAATGGGAGAGGTACATCTCCTATAGCGCTACCATTGTTAAGGCAGAACTACACACTCTGGATTAAACGTCACATAGCACAAAGAGTCAAGAATCACAAGTTTCATGTTCACATAGGATAGAGTATAAGTTTCGAAGATTCCAGTTTAAGTTTCATAGAATACATGTTACACCCCAAAAGTTTAAAGTAAAAGGGTATTGAGTATACTCACAGTGATTGCTTAACAGTCGCAAATATTATTGGATCAAAGGGAGCTCTTTTAGGATTATCCTGATTAGATTACAATAGGTTAAGAGTCGAGCAGAGTAACGAGGTTGGATAAAGTGTTAAACTAGTCACTTGGATCGGATGGTTGTCCGATCGGATGGTCAGCCGGTCGAGTGACTCATAGGTGAAGAGTCAATGGGCTGCCCGATCGGGTGGCTATCCGATCGGGTTGCCACTTGTGTGGAAAACATAAGTGAAAGGGGGTGGCTGTCCGATCGGATGGCTATCCGATCGGATAGTAGCTCGATTCGAGGGTAGGTATCCTGATTATCCAATCGGATGGCTACTCGATCGGACGGCTGTCCTATCGGGTTTCCATGCGATCACACTTCCAAGTTTTGTTTGTTTACAAAGTGTTGAAAGTTTCAAGATAGAAGTCAAGTGTCACCCAAGAGGGTGGCTGTCCGATCGGATTGTTGTCCGATCGGTTTGCCGTTCTATCGGGCGACCCTTGTTCTAGTTTATCAGTTTGAAAAATCTCTAAGTTTCTAGCTTAATGGTGACGGCACGACACGTACTTTGACGACAGTAACTCGTTAGCATAAGGCCGTCCTGGTCGGGTGGGAATCACCCCTATCCAATCAGTCGCCTGTCCTTAACGAAATTATGTCGGGATCCGTCTCATGCTCGTCTTCTCCGGTATGACTCGGATCCAAGCCGACTTTGGACTATGCATCAAGTCCACATCCTAGTTAGATCCGGTTTCTACCAAAATAAGGTAAAAGTTGATAAAAAATAACCCAAGTTTTATATGAAAAGTATAGATTTAGCTTAGATTTAGTGTAAAAAACGCATGAATCATCTTAGATCTGAGCCAGATCTTGCTTAGAATGACGTCACATGTCAGTTGTACAAACCTACATGATGACATCACCCTCAAAAACTCAGATCCGAGAGATTTCATGGTGAGAAGTGTGATTTCAAGTGGGAATCACGTAGAGAATGATGTATAGAGCAAGAAGGTACAAGAATCTAGTCTAAAACATACCGAAAATAGCAAGAATAGGAAGGAAATGAAGAGTGCGTGTGCCTGGTCGAACAGAGCTGTCACATCACTCCAAATGGTGATGTGACAGGTCTATTTATAGTGAGGAAGGGAGCTAAGGCGGTATAAGATGAATAGGGTGGTCACTCGTTCGGGTGGTCATCCGATCGGACGGCCACTCTGGCTAATCCATCTTTTCCGCGTTCCTGATTTTGATTCGTTTCATGAATTAGGTTAGGCGTTGCGTTGCATATAGTTTATGTAAAGTATCTAGATTACATTACAACCCAAAAGTTTCCAAGTTTCATAGATTCCGTCAGTGACAAGGCTCCAGTCTCTCGTTCAACCAAGAATCAAGTTTCACGAGTCTAAGGGGTCAAGCACCAATTTAAGTCTCAAGGGTCATGAATCATTGTTTCTCAAGTCAACAAGAATCAAGAGTCCAAGTATCAAGTATCAAGAATCATGTGAATCAAGTATCTAGTTTAATCATCAAGAGTCAAGTATCTAGATTTAGTGTCAAGTCTCATAGATCAAGTGTCAAGAATCAAGCATTTAGAATAAAGAGTCAAGCATCATAGTGTCAAGCATCAAGTATCAACAAGATTCATACCAAAAGTGTCAAACATCAACTCTATAAAACTACAGGGACCAAAACTGACAACTAATTAGAAGTTCAGGGTCTGGTCTTGCCAAGTGTCTAAAGTTTAGGGACGCTGGGCGTCACAGTCTCCCCTCCTTTAGGAGATTTCGTCCATGAAATCTTAGAAGAAGACTGTTTGAAGAGATGTGGGTACTTGGCCTTCATTTCACTTTTCAATTCCCAAGTGAATTCGGCGCCACACTTTCCTTCCCATCGAACCTTAACAATGAGAATTTTGTTGCGCCTCAGACGCTTGACAGTTTGATCCATGATTTCGACCTGTTTCTCCACAAATTGAACAGCCTCATTTATTTGCAAGTCTTCAAGAGGAACTTGCAGTCTTTCTTTGGCTAGGCATTTCCGTAGGTTGGACACGTGGAACACTGGATGCACGTTGTTTAGTTCTTGTGGCAAGTCAAGTTTGTATGCTACCTTGCTAATTCTTTCAAGTATCACAAAAGGGCCTACATAGCGAGGAGAAAGCTTTCCCTTCTTTCCAAAATGAACTACTCCCTTCCAGGGAGATACCTTGAGAAGAACTCGGTCACCAACAACAAATTCCAAAGGCTTCCGCCTATTATCAGCATAACTCTTTTGTCTGCTCCTAGCCTTGATCATGTTATCACGGATTTGAAGAATCTTATCCGTTGTTTCTTGAACAATCTCAGGGCCCGTGAACTGCTTTTCCCCAACCTCATGCCAGCTGAGAGGAGATCGGCACTTTCGCCCATATAAAGCTTCGAAAGGAGACATTTGAATACTGGAATGGTAGCTATTGTTGTACGAGAACTCAATCAATGGTAAATGTACATCCCAGTTACCACCAAAGTCGATGACACAAGAACGGAGCATGTCGTCTAGGGTTTGAATAGTACGCTCGGTCTGCCCATCCGTCTGAGGATAGAAGGCCGTGCTAAGATTCAAGTGCGAACCCATAGCGGACTGAAACGTTTGCCAAAGACACGAAGTAAAACGACCATCATGGTCCGAGATTATGTCAAGAGGTATGCCATGACGGCATATAATCTCATCAGTATAGACTCGAGCAAGTTTCTCCACCTTGTAATCCTCCCTAATGGAAAGGAAGTGAGCGGATTTGGTCAAACGATCAATAATCACCCAGATACTATCGTGACCTTTAGAGGTACGGGGTAGCTTAGTAATAAAGTCCATGGCAATGCTATCCCATTTCCAGACAGGGATTTTAGGTTGTTCCAAGAGTCCAGAAGGACGCTGGTGTTCAGCTTTTACCTTCGAGCAAGTAAGGCACTCAGACACATACACCGCAATGTCCCTCTTCATGCCAGGCCACCAATAAGTCATACGCAGATCCTGATACATCTTATCGGCACCTGGATGGATGGAGTAATGAGATTTGTGAGCCTCAGTCATAATGAGCTCACGAAGATTTTCACGATCTGGCACCCAGATACGATTTAGATAAAACTGCAGGCCATCAGATTTAGTTTCGAGCTGGTCCATCCTAGCACCGTGAACTTCTCTTTCTAGACTCCCTTCATTCGCTGATGAATATTGAGCTTCACGAATACAAGCGTGCAGATCGCTAGAGATACGAATAGCCTTGAAATGGGTCTTACGACTAAGGGCGTCGGCTACTACATTCGCCTTGCCTGGATGATAGCGAATTTCGCAGTCGTAGTCGTAAAGCAATTCTACCCAACGTCTCTGTCGCATGTTCAGCTCTTTTTGGTCAAAAATGTGCTGAAGGCTCCTATGGTCGGTGAAGACCACACACTTAGTACCATAAAGGTAGTGTCGCCAGATCTTTAACGCAAAAATAACTACACCAAGCTCCAGATCGTGAGTAGTATAGTTTTTCTCATGTATTTTGAGTTGATGAGAGGCATAAGTGATGACCTTGTCCTGCTGCATGAGTACACAGCCCAATCCACAGTTCGAGGCATCACAGTATACCACAAAATCGTCATTGCCACCAGGTAGGGTTAACACAGGAGCATTGCATAAAAGGTTCTTAAGGGTCAGAAAGGATTCCTCCTGTTCGGGACCCCAAACAAAAGGTTTCTCCTTCTGGGTTAGAGTAGTAAGCGGAACAGCGATTTTTGAAAAATCCGCGATAAACCGGCGGTAGTAACCCGCCAACCCTAGAAAAGAACGAATCTCAGACACGGATTTAGGCATACACCAATTCTTCACCGCCTTGATTTTTGAAGGGTCAGCATGAATGCCCTGATTACTGACAATATGACCAAGAAACTGCACCTCATCAATCCAGAACTCACATTTAGAAAACTTAGCATATATGCGTTCACCTCGTAGCAATTCAAGTATAAGACGCAGATGGCGAACATGATCAGCTTTAGATTTAGAATAAATAAGAATATCATCAATAAAGACTATCACAAAACGATCTAAATAGGGTTTACAGACACGGTTCATCAGGTCCATGAACACTACAGGTGCGTTGGTCAGGCCAAAAGGCATGACTACGAACTCGTAGTGCCCATAACGAGTACGAAATGCAGTTTTAGGAATATCATCTTCGAGAACACGTAGTTGATGATATCCAGAACGTAGGTCAATCTTAGAGAAACATGACGCGCCTTGTAGTTGGTCAAATAGGTCATCAATACGGGGCAACGGGTAACGATTTTTCACCGTAAGCTTATTAAGTTCACGGTAGTCGATACACATACGGAACGAACCATCCTTCTTCTTGAGAAATAACACGGGAGCACCCCACGGGGAAGTACTTGGACGAATAAAACCTTTATCGAGTAGTTCCTATAGCTGGCTGGATAACTCTTGCATTTCGGAAGGCGCAAGACGGTAAGGAGCCCTTGCGACAGGAGTCGCGCCAGGTACAAGATCGATACGAAAGTCAACAGCTCTGGGAGGAGGAAGACCGGGTAGATCCTCAGGAAAGACATCAGGAAATTCACACACAACTGGAACATCATTTATGTTCTTCCCCTTGCCCTTTTGTTCCGCCACGTGAGCCAAGATGGCAGGGTTCTGTTTACGTAAACTTCTGCTCACTTGTGTGCATGACATCAGCCTTAGTCCTTTCGAAGGTCGGTCTCCATAGACGTTTAAGATATCACCGGGCGGTAGAGGAAGACGAACGAGCTTATCGTGACAAACTACCTCGGCATGGTTCTTACGCAACCAATCCATGCCGATGATGACAGCAAAACTTCCCAAACGCATTGGGATAAGGTCAATAGAGAATACGTGATCGTTAAGGATCAAAGAACAATTACGTATGATAGAATTAACAAGAATCGACTTACCATTGGCGACCTCAACAGAGAACGACTCAGGTAACTTAGAGCATGTACAATTTATCAAAGACTCGAATTCCACGGACACAAAACTCTTATCGGCACCAATATCAAATAGGATCGAAGCATAGAGATTATTAACGAGAAACATACCATTCACCACGTCATTGTTGTTGCGAGCCTGATTAGCATTGAGGTTGAACGCTCGTCCACGAGCGGCTGCTGGTTGCTCTTGGTTCAGCTGGGTCAACGGTTACGGAGATGAGTAGTATTCCCATACTGAAAACATGCACGAATGACATTGATCGGTCCTGGGTTCTGCAGAGGAGGAGCTGGAAGAGCTGCTTGAGCTGGTGGAGCAGGAGCTTGCTGAGCTTGAGGGGCAGGGTTAGCTTGACGACAGTAAGGAGCTGTATGACCATAGCGGTTACAGATGGTGCACATTCGGCATGCAAAGGTAGTAGGATGATGAAAGTTGCATGTTGCACACTTGGGATAAGACCCAGTGTATTGCTTCTTTACTTCAGGAGCAGCAGGGTTAGCAGCAGCAGGAGCAGGAGCAGGTTTCGTTGCAGGTTTCGTTGCAGGGTTAGCAGTAGGAGTAATAGTATTACATCCCGAGCCCTGAGCTTTCCGTTTCTTGTTCTTGCTGCCACTTGGCTGCTGAGTGACTTGATTTGCAGACTTTGAAGGAGAAGGGGTAGCAAACGTCTTGTCACGCACACGATTGTTGTTGAGACTAGCTGCGAGTCGGTAGACTTCTTCAATAGTTTCTAGCTGAGCTGCTTCGATGGAATCACGCAAAGCAGGAGGCAGACCATTGATATACTTGGTTATCATCCGCTTGGGGGTCGATACCAAGTGAGGAACGATAAAACTTAGCTGCTTGAATCGGGTAGTATACGCCATGTTGTCATCATCAACTTGCTTCAAATGCCAGAATTCTTCTTCGAGCTTGAGTTGCTCATGGGGAGGGCAGAATTCAAGCATCATCAATTCATGCACCTCAGCCCATGGGAGAGCATAAGCTGCTTCATTCGTACGGATGTTCCTTTCATTAGCCCACCATTCCAAAGCCCTACCTTGAAATACTCCAGTTGCACTCCTGGTTTTCAAATGTTCGGGGCATTCACTATTGATGAAAGTGACATCTATACTGTCAAACCACTCAAGCATAGTTGTCACACCATCACTGCCCGTAAACGGTTTGGGGTTGCAGGAGACGAAGTGTTTGTAGTTGAATTTGGTAGCTGTCAGCTTCTCTACTTTAGAGTCCACAGAGGATGGAGGGGTGGTAGATCCTTGAAGTTCAGAAACAATCTTAGGCACGACCCGAGCGATCTGGTCGGCCATGAATGACATCATCTTTTTCTGAGACTTCTCCCTTGATTTCCTTAGGTTGTCAGAGAGTCTTCGAGCAGACATCTACGAGTTCCAACATAAGGATTGTATAAGTCTAGGTTACGAAGTCCCATGATAAAGATTCACTCACAATAGACTAAAGGATTAAGATACGAGATAGACTAACACCACAAAACGCACGACCTTCACATGGCACGTTGTACGAAGTTTGGTCAACATGTCAGAAATGCTTATATATAGGAAGTACCAGCGGCGTATCCACCACGCTTCGGGCACATCGCCTCCCCCCGTACTCAGTGTCATGCTACGCGTAGCAACTCTTAACATACCCAACATCTTTATCATATATTCACGTAATTTAATAGATTATCGTAGATTACTCATAGGTTACTCAAATAAATCACATAGAATACTCAAAATAGATCAGCGTAGAATACTCAAGTAGATTATCATAGATCATTGCATAGATTATATTTTAACATAATTTAGCTCAAATAGTTTAACTCGCTAGATTGTATTAACATAATAGATCAACCATAGATTATGCTAGAATTCTCATAGATCACATAGTCTGCTCATAGATTGCATAGGCTTTCCAGAGATTACATAGACATTCCATAGATTATGTAGACTTTCCACACTGGTCTGCAAACACTAAACCTCGCATGGCACTTGGTACGGAAGTTGGTAATATGTCGAAAGCACTTATATATAGGAAGTACCAGCGGCGTATCCATCATGCTTCAGACACACCACTTTTGTCCCGTACTTCCATGTCATCTTAGTGTTTCACACCACAACAACATATCATACCATAGTCGATCAAGTTTACCACGTAGACTACACATAGAATAAAACTTTGGAAATTTAGTTTGATCTGAGATTAGAATTAATGTTTTAGATTGCGGGCAATCGTGCAAATTTGTATAAAAGCATTTCAAAACGAACGAAGAATTAAGTTCAAAACCTCATAGATAAACCACATTCATAAAATCAAGATATCATAAAAACAAGATAGGCTACTAACCAGAGTGATTCAAACTCCTTTCGAATTGAAGTAACGCGTCTTGACTTACTTAGACAAATACGTCATCGATGTTAGGCCTACGATATTCGTCCTTTTGGTCATTCCACGTACTCAATTGATTGGCAGTTACGAGACTTTGGCGAGACATAAAATCATCACGGAGTGGGACTGGCTATCAAGGTCTGAGTTTCACCTCTAACTTGACAACATCGTACCCCAAATGTTGTGGGCTCTTATCCGCAGACAGGGTCCACTAGAATAATACGGAGATTTCCCATCAAGGTTCGGATGTCACTCCTATCCTGTGGGCAAAACTCGTGCAAAATTCAAACTCTGGGTAACAGTGTTTTCGTAGTATAAGGTGTTCATTGTATCAGCCTTAGGGAAGGCATGTAAGTTTAGTAGGAACATGTGTTGCTAGGAAGCAGATACGGTAGAATGCATAAGTCTTAAACAACAAATAAGAATCAAGTTCCGAGAACTATAGACTAGGGCATGTATTCCTATTTATCCTAATTCCCTATAGTTATGGCTCTGATACCAATCTGTCACACCCCAACCGATGGCGGAAACATCGGGGTGCGAGCACTAGGCGTTCAGATTGCTCATGAGATTTCCATAACACTATTGTGACAATAGAGATTAATTGATTTCATGCATAAATTTGTCTAAATCAAAATCCAACATCAGACATCGAATACAAAACATAACAAAGATTGTTCAAAAGTTTCTAAGTTCACTAGGCGACGTTTCTAGGCATTCCCCTAGCTTGATTTCCATGATCCATCTCAACCTATCAACCTGCAACATGTAGTAAGATATCAATACAAAAGTATTGGCAAGTATACAAATTTGATAATAGAATAATAGATTAAAACAACTCATATCCACAGTGTAGGCAATAAAAATAGTTTCAGCCGTGCTAGTGTCGCAGTCCACGCAGTGATAGCCTAAGTATCCCGATGCTTTAGTGTTTACCCAAGACTCAAGGTAAACTAGAATCCTCCTAACAATACTCCCCGAGAATAATGGGAGAGGTGCATCTCCTATAGCGCTACTATTGTTAAGGCGGAACTACACACTCTGGATTAAACGTCACATAGCACAAAGAGTCAAGAATCACAAGTTTCATGTTCATATAGGATAGAGTATAAGTTTCGAAGATTCCAGTTTAAGTTTCATAGAATACATGTTACACCCCAAAAGTTTAAAGTAAAAGGGGATCGAGTATACTCACAGTGATTGCTTAACAGTCGCAAATGTTATTGGATCAAAGGGAGCTCTTTTAGGATTATCCTGATTAGATTACAATAGGTTAAGAGTCAAGCAGAGTAACGAGGTTGGATAAAGTGTTAAACTAGTCACTTGGATCGGATGGCTATCCGATCGGATGGTTGTCCGATCGGATGGTCAGCCGGTCGAGTGACTCATAGGTGAAGAGTCAATGGGCTGCCCGATCGGGTGGCTATCTGATCGGGTTGCCACTTGTGTGGAAAACATAAGTGAAAGGGGGTGGCTGTCCGATCGGATGGCTGCTCGATCGGACGGCTGTCCGATCGGGTTGCCATGCGATCAGACTTCCAAGTTTTGTTTGTTTACAAAGTGTTAAAAGTTTCAAGACAGAAGGCAAGTGTCACCCGAGAGGGTGGCTGTCCGATCGGATTGCTGTCCGATCGGGTTGCCGTTCGAACGGGTGACCCTTGTTCTCGTTTATCAGTTTGAAAAATCTCTAAGTTTCTAGCTTAATGGTGACGGCACGACATGTACTTTGATGACAGTAACTCGTTAGCATAAGGTGTCACACCCCGACCACGTATAACATACTAGACGTGGCGGAAAACGTCGGGGAGTGTTGTAACAGAATTAATTGTTTCAAATCCATGGCAAACAAAGTTGTATTTTATTTATTAAACAAGAGTTACATTGTCTTAACATAGGAAATACAGAGTTTATAACATAATTAAACAAAGTCTATCATCGTTTTTAGTCTCTAAGGCACAGGTCCGCCCTAGTGTCATGATCATCATCCTATGGAAAAGCACCTGAAAACACATGTGAAAGTAGGTACGTCAGCATAAAAATGCCTGTGAGATACATAGGTTTGTGAAAATAAGATTCATGACTTAAGTTTAAGAGCAAAGTTTAGTCATGAACCTTGTTATTTGATTTGTTTTGTAAATAGTTTGAAAAACAATAAGTTTAGATGATATGTATAAATAAGTGAATAATGTATGGTTAAATGAATAACCATGTAAAATGAGTTGTATAAATTAAACCGTATTGTAAACCAAAGTCTTGTGAAAACATGTTACTTGTATAAAATGTATAAGTCCAAAATGAATGATTTAAATAACGCTATGATATGTAATATAATACAAACACTTATATATAGGAAGTACCAGCGACGTATCCACCATGCTTGTATCATATTACTCACATCTCGTTACTTAAGTCACTTAAACAAACACCAATGTATAAAGTCTATGTTTAAACCAATAGTCAAAAGTCCTTGTATAAACCATGTCAAATGTTGATAGTCCAAAAGTAGTCAAGTAATGTGTAACAAATGTTATGTATGGTAAGTAAAATAAGACTACTTAAGCCATAAGTAAAAATGTACAAAACAAAGTATTTTGAATATATCAAAAAGTTATGTTTTGCAAAGTGATGCATGATACATTGATACAAACATTTATGTGGTAAGTTAACGCATACATTCAAGCCTTGAGACAGTCGGATAACCCTTTCAGTCAAGGTTATCAAAAGAAATGTTTTCGGATTCAGTCATTCCTTACATCCAAACAAACCCGAGATGTTAGGAATGGGATTTGTCAAGTCCTATGGTACCACTACTTACTCCCGAGCGGCGTAGCAAATTTTAATGAACGTAATAAAGACCCGTTTGTGCAAACCAAATGTTATAGCAGTTGTATACATGTCATATGAAAACGATGTACTAAGTATGCTAAGTTAACATACAAAGCAGAAAAGTCTTGTAAATCAATGTGCTAGCATGCTATCAGTCAACATACATAGCAGAAATGTAATGTAAAACAATGTACTAAGTATGCACACAATGGACATACATAGCATCAAATGTCATGAAATCATGTACTATAATGTACTAACAAACATAGCCGGTATATGATGTGAAAACAGGAAAGCATGAAAGTAACAAGTAGGCACATGTGTTTCACCCCAAAACAGTTTGGAAAACAGTAAAAGAGGGGTTCTATGTACTCACTTGTGATTACTCAGTAGTCCTGGAGTGATAATCAAACAATGATAGTGATCACGGAATCAAACGGCACCTAATATAGGTAACTATGTTAATAAACCGGACCTAAATCGGAGGATTTGATAGAATGAGGGTTTATAAACCAAACGAGTATGGAAACTCGTGTAATATGGTTTAACAAAGCCTACATACTAATTGAAACCTAACATAATTGTTTCCAACCCATTACGACCCGTTTAGGTAGCTTATGCTACTTTAACGCGTCGTTCGCGTGAAACGCGTTCGGACCGTCTAACTAGCCCTATGACAAGTGTTATATGCCTAAACATGTTACATAATCAGTTATGTGACAAAATTTTAGGTTACATATGCTTAATTACCAATTATACATGAAAAGGGTATTCTGGTAATTTACCTAAGGCATATAAACTACCTATCATACAACTACTCAAACGATGTGACCATAGGGTATAACCTCAGAAGGTTATTCCCTACCTACTATGGTCACCTAATGTGTTTGGTCGGATCCTAATGATCGACCAAATGGGTCGGGTTCGAGGTATAAGCGATTTATTAGATCGCTTACCCTACGACCCTAGACAACGTGGTAATCAGTAGGCATAGTCCCAAGGGACTATAACCAACGTGATTACACTCACGTTGCGAAGTTCAAATGAACTTCGCATTGACCATAAATTGGTCAATGCAGAAAGTCAAACAACAGACTCTAAAAGACTCGAAAAGCAATAAAAGAACGAAAGAATACTTACGAAGGGTCCCCGAATGCTAATTTCGATTCAAAAATCTCAGGTATGAAACAATAGTTTCAACTTAGAGTTTCTCAAATCAAAATTCTTGTAAGTTTTGCAATGGGGTGGATGGGTATTTATAGTTTTCGTTGAACCGTTAAGATCATTTCATGGAAACCGTGATTCGATCACATCCGTACACTTGTTGGAAGGTTATGGAAGCTAAAAATGGTCCTTATCATCTGACTAAGCAAGTGAGAACATGTGGTGGAGGATTAAACAGCTGTGATCTGTGGTTAAATGCATTTAATCTGGTCAGAAGGGGCCACGCGGCCCGCTTCAGGATGTGAAGAAACTCAGGCGGGCCGCCTGAGGGTCACAGATCAGAAACATGTTTGAAAAATGACAGTTTCAGTCCCTGCACGTGTTTAAGGCTATTTCCGACACTTCCAAGGCCCGTAAAGCCAAATTTAAGGCCCTAAAATGATGCCTAAACATTGTGGACATGAAACATGTTCAAAAATATGCCGGATGATGGTTCGTTGGGTCGTACAAACGCGATGTTCGCTTAATTACGACGGAATGCGCACAAGCGCGAAATACGATCCAAATGACGCGACGAATGGATTTTTGGCAAGCCAAACACTAAAGCATAATATAGTCATGCTTACATAAATTTTTGGATGTCCGGATGTATTCAGAACGTAAGTTATGTGCGAAAGTGCAAACTTGTGCACTTTTTGACACTTTTAGTCCCTGAATGACCCAAAAGTTTATTTTAGCATACCGAACCCCTCAAAGCCTATTTCTAAGCTATGTAAAGGATATTTATGGTATGTTTAACTTATGTTCATGTTCCGGAATGTTCGTTACAGTTCAAATTGGCATACTTTCGCAGTTTGTCAAGTTTAGTCCCTGTAAACGAATTAACTTGTTTTTGCCATACCAAAGCCTTTAAAACTTATTTCTAAGTTATCTAAAGGTTATTTAAGGTATGTTAAGTATATGTTGATGTTCCGGAGTATTTGTCGCATTAAACTGATTACGTTTACGCATCAGTTTGCATATAACCCTCCAGAAAGCGTTATAGAGTTTGAAATTACATAAAAGTTAAAACATGAAAAATGTAAAACACAACCAAACAAACACTGGGATCAAATAACATTGTTTTATTGATAATAGAACTGTTCACAACGATTACAAGCACAGATGTTACAGTCTCCCCTACTTGTGGAAATTTCGTCCCGAAATTTATTTAGAGGAAACTCGTGGAAAAAGATGCGGATATTTCGCCTTCATTTGATCTTCGCGTTCCCAAGTAAACTCAGGTCCATGTTTAGCTTCCCAGCGAACTTTGACCAAAGGAATGCGCTTGCGTTTAAGCCACTTGACTTCACGTTCCATGATTTCCACTGGCTTCTTAACAAATTTCAGTGTTTTGCCAACACGAATTTCGTCAAGCGGTATGTGGAGGTTCTCATCAGCTAAACACCTCTTGAGATTGGATACGTGAAAAGTTGGATGAACATTTCCAAGTTCAAGAGGTAACTCAAGTCTGTAGGCTACCTTTCCGATTCTTTCGACGATCTTGAATGGTCCAACGTATCTAGGTGCAAGTTTTCCTTTCTTTCCAAATCTGATCACACCTTTCCAAGGTGAGACCTTAAGTAATACTCGATCACCGACTTGAAATTCCAAGGGTTTGCGTTTTGGATTCGCGTAACTCTTTTGACGGCTCATAGCTGTCTGAAGGTTATCGCGAACTTTCTTGACCTTGTCAGTTGTCTCTAAAATGAGGGCAGGTCCAGTAAGTTGAGCCTCGCCAATCTCATTCCAGTAGACTGGTGAACGACATTTTCGACCATAGAGAGCTTCGAAAGGAGCCATTTTGATGCTGGTGTGATAACTGTTGTTGTAGGAGAATTTAATCAACTTAAGGTGTGAATCCCAACTACCACCAAAATCGATCACACAAGCTCTAAGCATATCCTCCAGAGTCTGGATTGTTCTCTCAGATTGACCATCCGTTTGCGGATGATAAGCCGTGCTCAGATTAAGTTGGGTCCCCATGGCAGATTGCATGGTTCTCCAAAAATGAGAAGTGAAACGAGCATCTCTGTCAGAAATGATGTTCAAAGGAACACCATGTCGAGCTACAATTTCATCCACATAGATTTTAGCAAGTCTGTCAGCAGGAAAATCCTCACGGATTGGCAAGAAATGTGCTGACTTAGTGAGACGATCAACGACTACCCAGATGGCATCATGACCTTTCTTGGTGCGTGGAAGTTTAGTAATGAGATCCATAGTAATGTTTTCCCATTTCCAAATTGGGATCTCTGGTTGCACCAATAAACCAGAAGGACGCTGGTGTTCAGCCTTAACCTTAAGACAAGTAAGGCATTTTGACACGTATAAGGCAATGTCTTTCTTCATACCAGGCCACCAATAGTGAATACGAAGATCCTTATACATTTTGTCTGAGCCTGGATGAATAGAATAACGAGACTTATGGGCTTCATCCATAAGCAAGGTACGAAGATCATCCTGGCTTGGGACCCAAAAACAGTCCATGAAGTAATACAATCCATTGTCCTTCAGTTCCAGAGCAGGTGTTATGTGATAGGGAAATTCCTTATCCATCAAACCCTGTGAAACACAAGATCGTTGAGCCTGAGAAATGCGTGCTTGGATATCGGATCGAGCTTGAATAACAGATTGAACACGTATACAATGAAGCTTAGTACGTTCCTTACGACTCAATGCATCGGCTACGACATTCGCCTTACCAGGATGGTAGCGAATTTCGCAGTCATAGTCGTTTAGGAGCTCAACCCAATGTCGTTGTCTCATGTTGAGTTCTTTCTGGTTGAAGATATGCTGAAGACTTTTGTGGTCAGTGAAAACCACACATTTTGTACCGTACAAATAGTGTCTCCAGATCTTGAGAGCGAAAACAACTGCACCCAACTCAAGGTCATGAGTGGTGTAGTTTTTCTCATGTATCTTCAACTGCCTTGATGCATAGGCTATGACTTTGTTCCTTTGCATCAGAACACAACCAAGACCCAATTTCGATGCATCACAATACACGACAAAATCATCGTCACCCTCAGGCAATGATAGAACAGGCGCATCGCAAAGCTTCTGTTTTAAGTGTTGAAAAGCTTCCTCTTGTTTGAATCCCCAATCAAAGGGTTTGTTCTTCTGAGTTAGAGCAGTTAGAGGAACTGCAATCTTTGAGAAGTTTTCAATGAAGCGGCGATAATAACCCGCTAGACCAAGAAAAGAACGAACTTCAGTAGGAGTAGAAGGTGTATCCCAATCCTTAATCGCACTGATCTTGGAGGGATCTACATGGATACCTTGTTCGTTGATAATATGCCCCAAAAATTGAACTTCTTTAAGCCAAAATTCGCACTTGGAGAATTTGGCGAAAAGTTGCTCTTTCTTTAGGAGTTCTAGAGTAAGACGAAGATGTTGCTCGTGGTCAGCTTGCGTCTTAGAGTATATCAAGATGTCATCAATAAAAACAATGACGAACTGATCCAAATAAGGCTTGCAGACCCTATTCATTAAGTCCATGAAAACAGCAGGAGCATTAGTCAAACCGAATGGCATGACTGTGAACTCGTAATGCCCATACCGAGTGCGGAACGTCGTCTTGGGAATATCTTCTTCATGCACACGAAGTTGATGATATCCGGAACGTAGATCAATCTTCGAAAAATAAGAAGCGCCCTGTAACTGATCAAAGAGGTCGTCTATGCGAGGTAGGGGACATCGATTCTTGATGGTAAGCTTGTTAAGCTCACGATAATCGATACACATCCTAAAGGATCCATCCTTCTTCTTGACAAAAAGAACGGGAGCACCCCAGGGTGAAAAGCTAGGACGGATAAAACCTTTGTCAGAGAGCTCCTAAAGCTGTTTGGACAACTCTTGCATCTCAGATGGTGCAAGACGATATGGAGCCCTGGAAATGGGATTTGCACCAGGTACGAGATCAATGCGGAACTCGACTTGGCGTGCTGGAGGTAGACCAGGTAAATCTTCAGGGAATACTTCAGAATAATCCCGAACGACAGGAATATCTGAAATAGTCTTTCCCTTGCCTTTATCTTCTGTAACATGTGCTAAGAAAGCCACATAGTTCTTCCGCAGATACTTCCGAGCTTTAAAACAAGACATGAGCTTGAGGCCACCAGACGGTTTCTCACCTTGAACCTGTAGGATCTCGCCTGTCGAAAGCGGCACACGAACAATCTTCTCAGAACAAACTATCTCTGCGCGATGCTTGGATAACCAATCCATACCCACTATAACGTCGAAGCTTCCAAGTTGCATAGGCGTGAGGTCGATCGGAAAAAGATGATCGTTAAGATTCAGCTGGCAGTTGTGAAGAACAGAATCAAGAATAATGGGTTCACCACTAGAAACCTCTACTGTCAAAGATTTACTTAGTTTCGTTCTAGACACGCGAAGCATCGGCTCAAAAGACAATGACACAAAACTCTTATCGGCACCCGAATCAAAGAGAACAGATGCAGGCTGATTATTAATAAAGAACGTACCGTTTACCACGTTATCATCCGCCTGCGCCTCTTGGGCATTCATGTTAAAGGCTCAGCCTCGAGCCGGAGCCTGATTCAGATTCTGGTTCTGGTTGGCTAGCCTTGGGCACCGGTTCCCGTAGTGGGTCAGATCCCCACAATTGTAGCACGAACCAGGAGGAAAATGAGGTCGTGCAGCTTGACCTTGTTGCTGAGCTAGAGGCTGAGCAACTTGTTGGGCTTGATTATGAACTGCCTGGTTCTGATTGACAGGAATGCGGCAGTTGACAGCAAGATGACCAGATCTTCCGCAGTTGGTGCACTGACGACACTGGAGATGTGGTTGGTGATGGCCGTTACACCTGTTGCACAAAGGTGCATTGCCAAAATAAGGCTTCTTGGCTATTGGCTGCGCAGGCTGATTTGGTGCAGCTTGAGCCTGTGCAGTAACGGCATAGTTTTGGGAAGCCTTTCACTTCCTAGAATTCTTTGAGGAACCAGAATTCTTCCCATTCTTGTTTTCACCCTTCTTACCATTCCCTTTGTCAGATGCCTGCTTCTTACCCTTGTCACCCTTCTTATGCAGCTTTCCCTTACGAATCTGCGACTCAGTCAATGTCGCTGATAACTCGATCGCCTGACGGAGTGTGGCAGGGTCACTACCAGTAAGGATGTCCTGCACTGAGTCAGGTAGGCCGTCGATGTACCTTTCGATGGCCTTGTCGAGTGGGGTAACCATAGTTGGGCAAAGCAGACTCAACTCCTCAAACCTGTCAGTATATGCCCTGTGCTCACCACTATCTTGCTTCAAATTATCAAACTCTTTCTCCAAGGCTCGCTGCTCATGACGAGGACAGAATTCCCTCATCATAAGGGCTCTAAGTTCAGCCCATGTCTGTGCGAGAGCAACTTCTGCACCTTGGTCCCTCATAACCCCGTTCCACCATGTCAAAGCCCTCTTCTGAAATACGCTCGAAGCAAACTCGACTTTGCGATTTTCAAGACACTGCACGTGGCGAAAAGTATTCTCAATGCTCTCAAACCACTGAAGAAGCCCAGTCGCCCCTTCAGAACCACTAAACTTGAGTGGTTTAGCCGAGTTAAAATCCTTGTATTTGCACGGACCATTGTTGTTGTTGTTGGCTTGTTGCCATTGAGCAAAGAGATTTGGGAATTGAGCAGCCATCTGCTGCGCAATGATTTCTGCCAGTTCGGCAGTCGCTATTTGGTTCTCGCGTCGAGGAGGCATTCTAAAAGAGGAAAACATGAAAAGAACGAGTGAGATGATTGGATGAAGAGAATGAGATGAAACAAAATCAACAAAAGCAAATATGGTGGTCATTCGTCCGCATTACCAAGCAAACAAACGACTCACAGTGACTAATCAAAGTAAATGGATCAAAAAATAATGTATTACGAAGACATGCTCGCCTATAAGTGAACACTCATCCCAAGAATTCCCAGGTAAGCACAACTGGTCTCGCGTCTGATGAGATGTATACGAAGTGCTTGCCTAGACAGAAAACTCAGAATACAGGCATTCACTCTTCCAGTTTGCACGTGTTCACATTATTTAAAACCCAAAACGTTGACGAGATTTTGAAAATTTGAAGGCACAAGGCCAAAAATTTTAGTTAAACAGGAAGGGTTCAAAACCTTACAAAAGAGGGTTCAAAACCTTGTAATAAATTATTCAAAAACAGAAGATTGTTTTTCAAAAATCGTTTCGGAAAAAATTTGGTTCCTTGTTTTGATAATCACCTAAGGATAGGTGATGTACATGTTTTAAGATCTAAACACAAGATAACTTGTGTTAGGGTCCTAGAAAGTTATAGTCTAGGTCAAAGCATTACTAATAACCTAATTCCCTATAACCATTGGCTCTGATACCAACTCTTCTGTCACACCCCGACCACGTATAACATACTAGACGTGGCGGAAAACGTCGGGGAGTGTTGTAACAGAATTAATTGTTTCAAATCCATGGCAAACAAAGTTGTATTTAATTTATTAAACAAGAGTTACATTGTCTTAACATAGGAAATACAGAGTTTATAACATAATTAAACAAAGTCTATCATCGTTTTTAGTCTCTAAGGCACAGGTCCGCCCTAGTGTCATGATCATCATCCTATGGAAAAGCACCTGAAAACACATGTGAAAGTAGGTACGTCAGCATAAAAATGCCTGTGAGATACATAGGTTTGTGAAAATAAGATTCATGACTTAAGTTTAAGAGCAAAGTTTAGTCATGAACCTTGTTATTTGATTTGTTTTGTAAATAGTTTGAAAAACAATAAGTTTAGATGATATGTATAAATAAGTGAATAATGTATGGTTAAATGAATAACCATGTAAAATGAGTTGTATAAATTAAACCGTATTGTAAACCAAAGTCTTGTGAAAACATGTTACTTGTATAAAATGTATAAGTCCAAAATGAATGATTTAAATAACGCTATGATATGTAATATAATACAAACACTTATATATAGGAAGTACCAGCGACGTATCCACCATGCTTGTATCATATTACTCACATCTCGTTACTTAAGTCACTTAAACAAACACCAATGTATAAAGTCTATGTTTAAACCAATAGTCAAAAGTCCTTGTATAAACCATGTCAAATGTTGATAGTCCAAAAGTAGTCAAGTAATGTGTAACAAATGTTATGTATGGTAAGTAAAATAAGACTACTTAAGCCATAAGTAAAAATGTACAAAACAAAGTATTTTGAATATATCAAAAAGTTATGTTTTGCAAAGTGATGCATGATACATTGATACAAACATTTATGTGGTAAGTTAACGCATACATTCAAGCCTTGAGACAGTCGGATAACCCTTTCAGTCAAGGTTATCAAAAGAAATGTTTTCGGATTCAGTCATTCCTTACATCCAAACAAACCCGAGATGTTAGGAATGGGATTTGTCAAGTCCTATGGTACCACTACTTACTCCCGAGCGGCGTAGCAAATGTTAATGAACGTAATAAAGGCCCGTTTGTGCAAAACAAATGTTATAGCAGTTGTATACATGTCATATGAAAACGATGTACTAAGTATGCTAAGTTAACATACAAAGCAGAAAAGTCTTGTAAATCAATGTGCTAGCATGCTATCAGTCAACATACATAGCAGAAATGTAATGTAAAAAATGTACTAAGTATGCACACAATGGACATACATAGCATGAAATGTCATGAAATCATGTACTATAATGTACTAACAAACATAGCCGGTATATGATGTGAAAACAGGAAAGCATGAAAGTAACAAGTAGGCACATGTGTTTCACCCCAAAACAGTTTGGAAAACAGTAAAAGAGGGGTTCTATGTACTCACTTGTGATTACTCAGTAGTCCTGGAGTGATAATCAAACAATGATAGTGATCACGGAATCAAACGGCACCTAATATAGGTAACTATGTTAATAAACCGGACCTAAATCGGAGGATTTGATAGAATGAGGGTTTGTAAACCAAACGAGTATGGAAACTCGTGTAATATGGTTTAACAAAGCCTACATACTAATTGAAACCTAACATAATTGTTTCCGACCCATTACGACCCGTTTAGGTAGCTTATGCTACTTTAACGCGTCGTTCGCGTGAAACGCGTTCGGACCGTCTAACTAGCCCTATGACAAGTGTTATATGCCTAAACATGTTACATAATCAGTTATGTGACAAAAGTTTAGGTTACATATGCTTAATTACCAATTATACATGAAAAGGGTATTCTGGTAATTTACCTAAGGCATATAAACTACCTATCATACAACTACTCAAACGATGTGACCATAGGGTATAACCTCGGAAGGTTATTCCCTACCTACTATGGTCACCTAATGTGTTTGGTCGGATCCTAAAGATCGACCAAATGGGTCGGGTTCGAGGTATAAGCGATTTATTAGATCGCTTACCCTACGACCCTAGACAACGTGGTAATCAGTAGGCATAGTCCCAAGGGACTATAACCAACGTGATTACACTCACGTTGCGAAGTTCAAATGAACTTCGCATTGACCATAAACTGGTCAATGCAGAAAGTCAAACAACAGACTCTAAAAGGCTCGAAAAGCAATAAAAGAACGAAAGAATACTTACGAAGGGTCCCCGAATGCTAATTTCGATTCAAAAATCTCAGGTATGAAACAATAGTTTCAACTTAGAGTTTCTCAAATCAAAATTCTTGTAAGTTTTGCAATGGGGTGGATGGGTATTAATAGTTTTCGTTGAACCGTTAAGATCGTTTCATGTAAACCGTGATTCGATCACATCCGTACACTTGTTGGAAGGTTATGGAAGCTAAAAATGGTCCTTATCATCTGACTAAGCAAGTGAGAACATGTGGTGGAGGATTAAACAGCTGTGATCTGTGGTTAAATGCATTTAATCTGGTCAGAAGGGGCCACGCGGCCCGCTTCAGGATGTGAAGAAACTCAGGCGGGCCGCCTGAGGATCACAGATCAGAAACATGTTTGAAAAATGACAGTTTCAGTCCCTGCACGTGTTTAAGGCTATTTCCGACACTTCCAAGGCCCGTAAAGCCAACTTTAAGGCCCTAAAATGATGCCTAAACATTGTGGACATGAAACATGTTCAAAAATATGCCGGATGATGGTTCGTTTGGTCGTACAAACGCGATGTTCGCTTAATTACGACGGAATGCGCACAAGCGCGAAAAACGATCCAAATGACGCGACGAATGGATTTTTGGCAAGCCAAACACTAAAGCATAATATAGTCATGCTTACATAAATTTTTGGATGTCCGGATGTATTCAGAACGTAAGTTATGTGCGAAAGTGCAAACTTGTGCACTTTTTGACACTTTTAGTCCCTGAATGACCCAAAAGTTTATTTTAGCATACCGAACCCCTCAAAGCCTATTTCTAAGTTATGTAAAGGATATTTATGGTATGTTTAACTTATGGTCATGTTCCGGAATGTTCGTTACAGTTCAAATTGGCATACTTTCGTAGTTTGTCAAGTTTAGTCCCTGTAAACGAATTAACTTGTTTTTGCCATACCAAAGCCTTTAAAACTTATTTCTAAGTTATGTAAAGGTTATTTAAGGTATGTTAAGTATATGTTGATGTTCCAGAGTATTTTTCGCATTAAACTGATTACGTTTACGCATCAGTTTGGGTATAACCCTCCAGAAAGCGTTATAGAGTTTGAAATTACATAAAAGTGAAAACATGAAAAATGTAAAACACAACCAAACAAACACTGGGATCAAATAACATTGTTTTATTGATAATAGAACTGTTCACAACGATTACAAGCACAGATGTTACATAAGGCCGTCCTGATCGGGTGGGAATCACCCCTGTCCAATCAGTTGCATGTCCTTAACGAAATTAAGTCGGGATCCGTCTCATGCTCGTCTTCTCCGGTATGACTCAGATCCAAGCCGACTTTGGACTATGCATCAAGTCCACAACCTAGTTAGATCCGGTTTCTACCAAAATAAGGCAAAAGTTGATGAAAAATAACCCAAGTTTTATATGAAAAGTATAGATTTAGCTTAGATTTAGTGTAAAAAACGCATGAATCATCTTAGATCTGAGCTAGATCTTGCTTAGAATGACGTCACATGTCAGTTGTACAAACCTACATGATGACATCACCCTCAAGAACTCAGATCCGAGAGATTTCACGGTGAGAAGTGTGATTTCAAGTGGGAATCATGTAGAGAATGATGTGTAGAGCAAGAAGGTACAAGAATCTAGTCTAAAACGTACTGAAAACAGCAAGAATCGGAAGGAAATGAAGAGTGCGTGTGCCTGGTCGAACAGAGCTGTCACATCACTCCAAATGGTGATGTGACAGGTCTATTTATAATGAGGAAGGGAGCTAAGGCGGTGTAAGATGAATAGGGTGGTCACTCGTTCGGGTGGTCATACGATCGGACGGTCATCCGATCGGGTGGTCATCCGATCGGACAATCATCCGATCGGACGGCCACTCTGGCCAATCCATCTTTTCCGCGTTCCTGATTTTGATTCGTTTCACGCATTAGGTTAGGCGTTGCGTTGCATATAGTTTATGTAAAGTATCTAGATTACATTACAACCCAAAAGTTTCCAAGTTTCATAGATTACGTCAGTGACAAGGCTCCAGTCTCTCGTTCAACCAAGAATCAAGTTTCACGAGTCTAAGGGGTCAAGCACCAATTTAAGTCTCAAGGGTCAAGAATCATTGTTTCTCAAGTCAACAAGAATCAAGAGTCCAAGTATCAAGTATCAAGAATCATGTGAATCAAGTATCTAGTTTAATCATCAAGAGTCAAGTATCTAGATTTAGTGTCAAGTCTCAAAGTTCAAGTGTCAAGAATCAAGCATTTAGAATAAAGAGTCAAGCATCATAGTGTCAAGCATCAAGTATCAACAAGATTCATACCAAAAGTGTCAAACATCAACTCTATAAAACTACAGGGACCAAAACTGACAACTAATTAGAAGTTCAGGGTCTGGTCTTTCAAAGTGTCTAAAGTTTAGGGACGCTGGGCGTCACACTTTATCTGCTGCTCTTTCTTCATCCATCTGCTTTTGTTTCCTTCTTTGGTAAAGGATGGCAGCAGGTGTAGCAGTGGATCTCCTGATTTGTAGCTTTTGTGGCTTAGCTGGAACCACTACTTCAGGATAAACAGGCTTTTGTGGAACATTAGGATTTTTCTTTCTTAATTCTTCCAGCTTTTTGTAAGAGGCCAACACTTTATCCTCTGACCACCTTGTCACTTGGTTCCTTGACCCAAAATTAGCTGTTATTAACTCTTCTTTCATTCTCTTCAGCTGCAGAGTCCTTTCTGGTACATTTTTCTTAAACTTTGCCTAGATAGGAGGAGTCTGCTTCACCTTGTTTTTTATCATATCTTGAATTCTGGCTGTTTCACTTTCTAGCTCACTGATGGTCCATTCTTTGTACTGGTACCTTTCTGCCTTGTATTTTTTGTAAGCCATGATATTATCAAGATAATCTTTCCTCAAGGTTTCATCAGCTCTTTCTGATAATTTTTGACAGAGATCTTTTGAAAACTGCTCCAAAGTTTTTACTTGGGTTAGCAGATATTGGTAGTATCTTTAAATCTCTCTGTCAGATTTTCCTTCTGTATTTCTTTTGGAGATATCCTCTGCTTATTGAGCCTTTAACTTCAAGTATTCTTCAATGTTATTAGGCCTTGGATATCCTTGAACAGATGGCAAGTTTCTTTTAGCAGGGTCATCTTCAGAGTAGAAGGATTTGATCTCCTCTCTAACTGCTGGAAGATCTAATGGATACTGGACTCCTGCAGGAAAAATGGCAGTGTTTGAATTTAATACTTGTGCTAAAGAGAGTGGGACAGGATTTGGAATGGTAACAAGGGACAGTGGTTGTGTGGATGTTTGTGGTGGTGAAGGGTCATCATTCAGAATTATCCTTCTCCTTTTAGGTTTTGGAAAGGTTGGTGGTGTTTTGGTGGGTTGAGTGGTGGTGATTTGAGTGGTAGATGGTTGACTAACAGTTGTTGAAACAACTGGTGTTTCAACTATTGTTGCCATTACAACAGATGATGTGTCACCTGAAGTCTTCTGCTTTTTGGCAGGTGGTGTTGGTGGTAATGAGGATGTTTTTGGTGGTGATGTGATTTGTGGTAAGGCAATGGATTGAGTGTGTGTTGAAGTGATGGCAGTTTTTGGTGTAACAGATGTTGAAACCACTGAAGTACCAACAGCTGTTGATACAACAGGTGTTTTAACATCTGCTGGTTTGGTGGTTTGATGTGTGGAGCTTTTGGGAGGTGTGGATTTGGGTTGCCTCACTTTTCTAGTGGGCTGTTTTCTTTTAGGTTCAGGATTTTCTTCATCCTTGGGCTCAGAAACACCATGCACTTCCATTTCCATATAAACTTTCTTCTCCTGTTCCAACCTTGATTTTCCCTTTGCCTCTCTATCCTTTTTCACCCTTGCATTTTCATCAGCAATGGCATTTAAGGTCACATCAACCTTTTTAGAACCATCTGGTTTAGGGATGTCTGCAAGCATACTGGATTTTTCTGGTGCAATGTACAAACCATCTTCATATCCCTTTTTCTTTAGCTGCTTCATTTTCTCCCCCTTTTTGGCATCAGCTGGTGGTGGGTTGTCCACAAAGATGATAGTAGGAGGAGCAAAATCAGTGGTATTCAGCAAGTGGGCCTTGATTGCCTTTATGTCTGCTTGTGTATCCATGAACCTAGCTTCTATCATATTTCTGATCTTTTGAACCTGTATTTCATGTTGCTGATCAGCATATGCCCTTTGTTGGTGAAACAGAGGTTGAAATAAACTCCAAAGCTCAGTGGGAGTAGGAGCAGATGTTGCATCTGGTGCAGCAGTGGGTGTTGCCTTTTGTGCTTGTAACAACTGTTGCAGCATTGACTTAATATCTGCAACAGATGTGTCCAATTTGTCAACCCTCTCCGTCAATTCCTTGTACATTAAACCATCACCTAAGTTATTGGGATCATCTGATTTCCCACTGGCAGTGGTTGTATCAGCAGTTGACTTAGGGAAACTTTCCCAAAAGTCATCCACAGATGCCCCTTTTTCTTGGTATTGGGGACTTCTTTCCTCAGCAATTGACATCCTTTTAATAGAACCAGTGGTTGGAACAAACACACCAGCGGATATCAAAGTTGCTGGAGAGGAAATTGCCTTCAAGGGAGTCTTATTGATGAAACAACTGGTCAGGTGTAGATCAGTGGATCCAACACCTGTAGTTGCTGCTCCACTTGAACTACTGACAGTAAGTACTTGTACTTCCTGCAGTGTAACCTCCTCAGTTGTTGGTGGGTTAGCAATGATTGAGACACCAGACCCAGTCACTTGTTGAGGTATATTCTCATTAACAGGTGTTTGAGAAGAACTGGTTTGTGTCTGGGCTAAATCAACTGCATCCAACAAAAGTTTTGTTTGTGGGGGAATTTGAGAAGGGAGGATAGGTGTAGAAAGCGAATTTTCCCCGAGCAGTGGGCTGTGGATGATGGAATCAAGTGATTCCAGAGCATCATAATTTGGTGTCCCTGTTCTTACAACCTGTTCTTTTTTAGAAGAAGCAGGAGGAGTTTGAGGCTCAGTGTAGAATCGTTTTCAGACCCGAACGAGTCAATCAGAAG
The DNA here is from genome assembly GCA_030545235.1 of Helianthus tuberosus. NCBI lineage: Eukaryota > Viridiplantae > Streptophyta > Magnoliopsida > Asterales > Asteraceae > Helianthus > Helianthus tuberosus. The sequence goes on from CM060393.1 coordinate 156,786,601, forward strand.
ACTTTTTCTCAATACGAAAGGCGGAAACAGACGTATTGAGGTCAATTCAGCTAGAATATCAATTTAAACTGTCGTAATATTGATTTGATAGCAAAATACAGCGAGATGACACTTCGGCAGCACTTCGTTGCTCAGACCGGAAAGTTACTAATGATTTCGCTTGAACACATATTTATAGTGTTCTGATTCCATTTGAAAGTGTTTCAAGCGAGATTACATTTCAAGCTGAACTACTAATTCCGTTTGAAATGGGCTTGACACTTTCAAGCGGAATTACATCCATTCAAGCGAAATTACATTATCTCGAACTACGTGCCCTGTTCTAACAATCTATGTACAATACTCGATACAAGACGAAGTCGACAGACGCATGCACTAACAGACTCCCCCTCGAATGTTGACGAGTCTTAAAGTGTCGAGTCTTCGCATCTTCAGACTTTATCCGTCTTTGGGCTTCCCTTTTGAAATATCTGACACTGTAAGTATCCTCAAATCTTCTATCTTCTCTTTTCATCACCAACATACTCTCCTCGAACAAATAATCTTTCAGATCTCTTGATTCCTTAAGTTCATCAGCATCAGCAATCTCAGGATCAGAACCTGGCTTTTTGTCATTCAGACTCCCCCTCTCAGTAAGCTGGGATCGTATTCTGGCTTTCACAGGTTCACAAGATCAAGAGCTGGCTCACACTCTTTCCACAGGTTTAGGACCAATTCCTGGCTCTACCATTACCTGCAAAAATCTCTACCCAAAAATAAATTTCACAAATTTAAAATTTTACAAATTTATATTCTGCTTACCACATGTAAAACCAATTCTCAAAATTGATTTGTCATTTATAATTTTGAACAACCACTTGCAGGAATTATTCAATCAAAGAATGATTTTACAATATTACACTCTGATGAACCACTTGAATAAATATCATTTTTCTTTTCAAAAACACACTCTTCCAACCCAATTGTCATCATGTTTAGCACTTGGAATTTTGAAAATCAGTTCTCCAACACCAGTTGTCGAAAATCTTTTTGTAATTTTTCAAAATTTATGCTAAAACACACTAAAATCTTTTTGGATTTTTTTAATAAAATGAGATGCAATAAAGAAATATTTACAGACAATATTTTTTGTGAGTTTGTGTAAGAGGATCATATCAGTTTTTGAGACAAATCACCAACACCGTTAAGCTTTTAACATTTTAAGTTCTAAACGATTCACTTAGATTGTCAGTATACTGATCCACTTAAATTTTAATACAAAGTTCAATTGATCCAAGATACGAGATTAATGTTTTAAGCACTTAAACTTAATCGCGTGTCCCACCTCAGAATATACTCCTGTATCCAGATCCCAATATTCAGTCTTACAGGTGAGTATACCACAGATGATATCTGTAAGGGGTTAATTGCGAAAACCGTGAGAGCTCAGGTCAGAACTTCCGTTCAGCAGAGAGATGACGGCTCGACTTTTGGTGGGTCCCCTTTAGAGGATCTTTTTTACAACAGCACATGATTTGCATTTTGCAATATTTTATCATTTTTTATGCTGAGGGTAGGCTATATTTCAAGCAAGCGTAAAGTATTCTCCGGGGACTAGGCCATTGCTTCCGCATTATCAGAAGTCCCGGGATAATACCCCAGATATCACTGAGCATAAAGACCTAGTATCTCAGAAAGAGGGACCTTTCAAACAAGATTTCGGGGGTTACCCATATATCCGAGAGATGTTCCCCACGATATAAGCAAGTTTGAATTTAGGTTTATATCTCGTCACAATCTACTAAATGTGCAAAAACCTACTAACACATCATCAGTGAGACCGTTTATCACATTTTTCTTTCCATTTCTTTAGCATGTTGTGATCGTCTACTGATGTACTATCATTTCCTCTTCTTTGACACAAAAACTCATTTAGAATTTTATCATGTTTTTGTCTTTTTCAAATTTTCAAATGTTTTTGAATTTTCTGAAATTTCTTACTCCCCCTAAAATGCAAATACATTTAAAGGAAATTTGAAAACAAACTGTACAAGAAAATTGACAACCGATATCGAATCGCTTCAATTCGCCATCCACTTGGCATAAACAATCAGAACTCCCCCTCACAACAAACTAATTTCCCATTGATTTCAAAACACTTAAGTTTGTTTTAATCAAATGGTTTTTCCGGAAAATAAGTTTTGTTGATTTTATAAAACCATTTGTAGGTTAGGGGATAAACTCATCACTTTGTTTCTCAACCACTTGTAAGAATGGTTCAATCAAGTTCAACCTAATGACCTTGATTTTACCACTTGTATTACAAACTCTTTTTCAACCACATGGCTTACCAACCAATATCACATGTAGGTTGAATTCTCAAAATGCCGATTCCTACTCCTCACTTACCAACCAGAGAGTACCGGCAAGTCATACTTGTGACCAATTTTCAGTTTTTCAAACAAAACAATATAAGAATGATGCCGATTCATGCTCCACGATTACCAACTTGGGAGCTCCGGCAAGTCCAGATTTTTTACTGTTCATAATAGGCACCATCCCAGTCACAAACCTGGGATGACACATTACCTGGTTTCTTTAATTTCTTCTCATAAAATTCCTTAACTCCCTTTACCTTCCTATCAACCATTTTTCCAAAAATGTGTTTCACTTTGGAGTTAAAGGTCTTTTCAACATCAAATTCTTTCTTTTCAGAAAAAAATTGATTTGAAATCTCAATTTTACCAACCTTTTGTTTAAAAATTTTAGCCTTCAATGGTGGAAAATTGACATCATCCATTGGAGTTACTGAATTCTCACTTTTAATCTCAAATTGTGGCTCCTCTGACTTTGTGGAATCAGATTCATCGCCAGACAATAGCTCCTCTGATTTTAACGAATCAGAATCATTGCTGGAACTATCATAAGACTTCTTAACAACCCATTTCTGATTGTCAAGGTTAGCCCTTTTCTTGTAAAACCTGTTTGAACATTCACCAATCTCAAAAGTTGAATTTTTGAAACTTTTAGTTCTCTCAATTGGTGGTTCAAACTCAACCTCTTTATCTTTCAGTTTTCGAGAAACTCCCTGTTTTGATTGTATTGCCTTGGAACAATTCTTGGCAATATGTCCAACAATGTTGCATTGGAAACAGGTTCTCGTTTCTTTCATCTGATCAGCAGTCTTCATCTCTTCTTGCTTCTTCGCAAGGAATTCTCTATTCGACTGATTTCTGAATAAATTTTCTTTTTCTTCTTCAGAGGATGTACTTGAAACAAATATCATTTTTGATTTAAAATCTCTAACATATTTTTCATTTTTATGATTTTCTGATGGAATAAAACCTAATCATTTCTTTTTGAAATTACCGTTATGGTTTGGTTTCTTTCGATAACCAGAACCAGAACTGTAACCCTTTTTTCTTGTTTTCTCTTTGTTGAACTCTTGAGGTGTACTTTTTAGGTTTATCATTAAAATTTACATCTTTTATTTCAGAAATATTAATTTCTGTTAGTTTGAAAACATTTTTGATCATGTCAAGTTTGACACCTCTTATTGGAAATTCCTCATCAAAATATAATTTGTCAGAATCATTCAAAGTATAAGCCACTTTAAATGTTTCAGCATTCAAATTAGATTTTGATAACAGGAATTCTTTATTATAAACTCTTTTGCCCTGTTTGACAGTTTGACTCGGAGTGCTGGACTCAGACTTTGACTCTGACATAGACTCCGACTTTGACTCCTCAGTTTCATCGTTATCTAACACATGATCCACCACTTTCTTCATCAATTGAGATTGTTGATCAGTGTCAGACGATGTAAAAGTAACATCAATATTTTCTGGCAGATTAACTGAAGACTCCGACTCCCACTTTAAGTTTGTTGCCTTTTCGACTATTTCTGAATTTGGATTTCTCAGAGAATATCCATTTTCAAGCGGGGGTGGACACTTGTTGTAACTGAAACCTTGTTTCTTACCAGAATCATTCACTTTAGTATCCTTCTTCTTTTCTTTCTTCTTTTCAGGAGTCCTTTCTTCAGATACCTTTTGTTCTTCAGTTACTTCATCATCCTCAAATGCCTTCATGCCTTCAACAGTTGGATAAATCCTGTCAATGACATAAGAAGTACATGAGTAACTTTTCAACAAATGATTAACTCTTTCTGTCTCAATCCTTTGTGTCTCTAGTTTTTGTTCAAGCACAGCACACTTCTCAATATAGTTGTTAACGCTTTTCTTCTTTATCATAAGAGCTCCTTGAAGTGTCTTCATTGCTGTTGCCTGTTCTTCACTTGTTTGGTTGTATTGATTCATTGCTTTGTTCAAAACATCGTAAGACTCCTTCAACCTGTTCATGTTGTTAATCAACTCACTGTTTTTCTTCTTTATGATCTCACAGATTTCACAATTCACAGGAATCTTTCTTGTATCAACTTCTTCATCAACTTTAAACTTTGGAACTTCTACCTTTTTCCTTATCACTGGTACTTCTTTATCATCACTGCTAACTGGTGTTTTGACCTTTTTCTTTTTCTTTTTATCTTTTTCATCATCACTGTTACTCTCTTCCATCATTTTAAAATGAGCTGCCATTCTTCTTGCATAATACTCTTTATCATCATCACTATCTTCTTCCACTCGAGCGACAAAAGCTTTTTGATGTGAAGTTTTGTTTGGATCATAATCATCCCAACGAAAACCTTCCCAGTTAAATCCTTCCGGTAACTTTTCATCATCTTGGTTAATCAGGCATGTTTTATTATCAGCTGAGATATATTTGTCCCAACTGAAACCTTCCGTTTGCTTTTTGTCATCCTGATTAACCATACAAGCTCTCTTTGAAGATTCTTCAATCACTTTTCTTCCATGTTGTAACAACTCTCATCAAAAGTCCTAATTATTATTTTAATTGTCCAATAGGAAACCCTAATTAAGAAACCCAAGTGATTCTGTATAAACCCTAAAATTTTTAGAACAATCAGAATCAGGACCAGGGCCCATAAAACTCAGGGGGGGTATTCCCTAGTTACGATTATCCACTTAATTTGTTGTCAAAAACGAATTTTATCATTCCGTCAACTCAGCAAGGCTAGTTAGGGATGTGGCTACCCTATGGTAGGTGTGACCCCTCGCGCCACGCGACGTTCAAGAGGGTACCCCTCGCGTCACGCGAGGGGGTCAAAATTCAAGTATAAATAGAGGGGATTGGGACTTGAATTCTGGCACTTGAACGACGTAAAATTTCATCTTGTACACTGAGATATTATAGAAACAGCCCAAAAACACACACGAATCACAAATCGCTGCCGCAAAACAGGGTAATAACTCGATCGCTGCTACGATTCAATGTCCGGTCGATAAAACTATCTAATGGATGTTTAAGTGCTGCCCACATTAGGGTTTATGCTTTGTCATTCGTCGTTAATTCGATGGATGTTTAAGTATCGCACTTTGTCATTCATTGTGAAGGTTTAATCTCGTGAGTTATCGTAAATGTTGTATTTGTTACTAACCTAGTTTGTGTGCATTGTTATTTAAACTAGGTTATCAAGGCTAATCAGTAGGCTAAGCTCTGTTCATATTAAATCTGCAATGTGAGTCATTCTCTTTTTATCAAATTTGATTTCAAAATCATGTTTACTTTCAAAGTTATAATTACGGGGATTAAGTCTTTGTAATCTCCATATTACAGCCGGTATGTGGGGTTTTGTATACATTACTTGATAATCTTCACCATTGGACAACGGGTTAGCCAATGGGTGATATGACCATAGTCACAGAAGCGAGTCGAGTGACAAATACCGTTGGGTAATTGGTTGATATATAAACATTGTAATCGCTCTTAATACTATAAATTATAACAACGTGTCATTTTAGTAAAAAGAATGATTCACCAGTATTTCCCGCTGACAAAACCTTTTTCAAACATGTTTCAGGTGATCTGTTGTGATCCAGGAAAAGTGCCGTGAAGCACTACAAGCTTAAGGAAGTGGCTCAAAATAAAATAAAGAAACATGTTTTGTAAAAATAAAGATTTCTCCGTGAAATCATATGATTGTAAATTTCCGGGGTTTTGTCCCGAATTGTGAAATAAAATAATCGGGAAATTAAGGCTTTAAAAAGATCCTGAAGAAATCTTCCGCTGTTAAATAAATACCACGGGATTTTCTGTCCCGCGGCTCCTGAAACGGGTCAAACCGGGTCGGGGGCCGTGACAGAAAAAGGTGGTATCAGAGCCACTGATTTAAGCCAATTAAGTATTTAGAAAATACTTAATTTTACTAATTGCTATTCTGTGATTATGTGTTTTATTATGTGAATATTTGTGTACAGTATGGGTAAGCAAAAGCTTTCAAACATCTATCTTAGATTAGATAGGTCATCAAACGAGAAGGGAAGTTCATCCCAAACAAATTGCTCAAAACCCTATGCAAATCCTGAAGAAGGAATATTTGTCCGAAAGGCACAATATGAGGAACCACTTTCTCCCAATAAAAGAAATTTGATTATTAGGAAAAGTCAGGAGAAATTAAAGAAGTCACGACCAAAAGAAAAGAGAGTTAATCCGAAAACCCAAGAACTAGGCAATAACCCACCATGGGAAGACAAGTTAGATGAAAAATGGGCAGATCTCTATATGCTAGCCATTGTAGCAGTAAATGCAAATCTTTAAATACTTTGACTCAAGTTTTAGCAACCTTATCACCTACAAGCCAGAAACCTTATCCAGTAAAATAAATAAGTTTACAGTAAACCCTGGTGTGTTTTAATTTTTAGTTGTCTTTGTGTTAAATTAGTCACACGGTATGAAATAATAGTTAAAGGTTATTTATGAAATTTTGTTATAAAATTTTAACTTAGCAATTTTTGTGTATTTTGCATATATGCTAAATAGCATGAATGATCTGTCTGAAGCCCTTCAGAATTTAAATCTCTATCCGGTGAAAATAGAGGTTTCAAGAGATTTTAATAGGTATATACCTGATATAGAAGAACCTATGGAATTCAACGCTCCACCTCCAGAGAAACCCAAGCCTAAGAAAAGGAGAAGATTTGTGGGATGGAGACGTGTGCGCAGAAGGAAACCCGCCACTAGGAAGATTCCCAAAATAGAAAATCCATTAGACAAAGGGAAGGGGATTGAAGTCGGGGAAGGTTCTAGGCAGATGGAAATGCAGTTTGAGGAATATTATAGGCAAATGGAAATGGAATTTGGGGAAGGTTCTAGACAAACCAAGATGGAAATTGGGGAAAACTCTAGACAAATAGAGGAGTTACCATTTCAGGAGGAATTGGATCGTGCATTGGCGAGCTGTGATATCGTCAGGCGTATTAATAATAATCTCTACCCTTATCCTGCTGAAACTCAAATTCCAATAAACCTAGAACCAGCCGTTCCAGACCCTTTGATCCACACCCAACCTCTAGGACAAATGGATGAGTGGTGGACAAACGACTGGCAGTTCCAAAACCTTCTCAACAGTCCTTATTCCTTTCTCCCTCAGTTCGACCTAGAACCTATACCAAACCCACCAATGAGCAATGAAAATTTAGCTGAACTCCGCCACTTTGGTGAGGAGCTGGTGGATGCAGGAAATAGGATCAGGGAAGTAGGAGAACAGATCTCCTGGAAATACGACGAGAGGGAACGTCGTTACTAAAATACCAACTGACGAAGGATAGTGGGTTGTGAAACTATGGTTGTATAATAAATACTAAAATAAAATCTTGTGAAATAACCTAAAATAAAACTTTGTAAGATAATGGTATATATTGATGTATATTATAAAATATAAAAATTGGAATCGAGAAATCGATAGTTTTGACTATATGTGTATTGTGAAATTTGTATGATTGTTTTGTGTATAATTGTTATTTATTCGATACTAATAAATTATATATATTAATTATCAGATGGAAAACGCTAATAATGAACCAGTTAATGAGGTTAATCAATCTGAGCAACATCCAGAGGATCAATTTATGACTAGGCAGGACATAGAAAATATTGTTGCTCAAGGAATAGCCAATGTTATTCCAGCAATACTTGCTGCTGCCCAAAAACCTATTGAACCTCAACAAATCATTCCTAGCAAACGTATTTCTGAAGATAACTTCAGTAATAGTATAAACGGAGGCGGTAATAATCACGATGATGATTCACGACAGGCTCCGCTCCCTAAGAAAAAGAAAGTTGCAACGCCTGGTTGCACTTACAAAGAATTTCTTGCTTGTAAACCCACTGAATTTGCAGGCAATGAAGGAGCGACTGTGGCACTGCGTTGGTTAGAGAAAACCGAGGCAGTGATTTTAATAAGTAAATGTGCCAAGGACGATAAAGTCATGTACGCGTCTAATCTTTTCAAAGAAGGGGCGCTAGAATGGTGGAATACGGTACTTCAAGCCAAAGGAAGAAATGTGGCTTATGCCATGACTTGGGAAGAATTTAAGCAGCTAATAGAAAGAAAGTTCTGTCCCGAATATGAAAAAGATCAAATGGCGAATAAGTTTCTAAACCATCGAATGATGGATGTAGATTGTCGAGGATATACTTCGACATTCTTTGAATATGCTAGAGTGGTACCAACACTGGCTTTGCCAGAACCGGTACTCATTTCTCGCTATATTTGGGGATTAATTAGTGAAATCTGTAACATCGTTAAAGCTGCGAGACCTCGTACTATTGACGATGCTGTGGAATTAGCTAACACCCTAACTAACGAGCTGGTACGCACAAGAGATGAAAATAGGAAAAAGGAACTGGCTCAGAAAATTTCCCAAGGATTTCGTGTGGGTAATAATAGCAATTTCAAAAGAAGAGGAACGGGACAATCCTCAACTCCGCCGTTCTGCAGGAATTGCAGAAAGAAACATTTTGGAAGATGCAATGTAACCTGCAACTTTTGCAAAGCTGTAGGACATCGTGAAGAAGACTGCAGAAAGAAAACAACGATTTGCTATAACTGTGGAGAAAAGGGACATTTTAAACCAGAATGTCCTAAATTGGTCAAACCAACAGACAACAAAACCAAGACGGCCGACAGAGCTACTAAAAAGAATGTCAGAGCATTCCAGCTGACCACTCAAGAAGCAGAACTAATTCCAGATGTGATAGCTGGTACGTTCTTAGTTCACAACGTGTATGCAAAAGTATTATTTGACTCTGGTGCAAACCAAAGTTTTATCAATACTTCATTCTGCCAAGCTCTTAATTTACCTTTGACCAACCTTAGGCAAATTTTTACAGTTGAAACGGCAGATGGAAATTCAGTTAGTATAGATAAGGTTTTGCAAAAAGAACATATAGAACTTTCAGGTTATAAATTTTATGCAAACCTGTTACCTATGAAATTAGCTGAGTTCGATGTTGTGTTAGGAATGGATTGGTTGATAGCCAACCATGCTCGAATCCTTTGTCATAAGAATTCCATAGAAATTCGGGCACCTACTGGAGAAACAATTATGATTACAGGAGATAAACAACGTAAACCCATGAAGTTCATATCAGTAATGAAAATTGCTAGTTATGAACGAAAACAAGGAATAGTGTATATGATTTCAGTAATCATTAGTACTAAAGGTAAAGAACTTAAGGAGATTCCTGTAGTCTCAGAATACCCAGATGTATTTCCGGAAGAACTCCTGGGATTACCACCAGATAGGGAAGTAGAATTTAGAATTCATCTAATTCCAGGAACTACACCGATAGCCAAGGCACCTTATAGGTTAGCACCCACAGAAATGTTAGAACTGAAAAAAAAACAATTAGATGAATTACTAAGTAAAGGTTTCATACAACCTAGTTCATCCTCGTGGGGAGCACCAGTGTTGTTTGTAAAGAAGAAGGACGGGTCGATGAGAATGTGTATTGATTATAGAGAATTGAATAAGGTTACAATTAAGAATCGATACCCATTACCTAGGATTGATGATCTATTCGATCAACTTCAAGGAGCTAGATACTTTTCTAAGATAGATTTACGCTCCGGATATCATCAATGGAAGGAACAAGAAGAAGACATACCTAAAACTGCTTTCAGAACTAGGTATGGTCATTACGAGTTTACAGTCATGCCCTTTGGATTAACGAATGCACCCGCAGCATTCATGGACATGATGAATAGGATCTGTAAACCGTATTTGGATAAATTTGTAATTGTCTTTATCGACGATATACTTATCTATTCCAAAAATCAGGACGAACATTGTCAGCACTTGCATGCACTCTTAACTTTATTAAGAAAAGAAAAGTTGTACGCCAAATTCTCGAAGTGTGAATTTTGGTTGCAAGAAGTGCAATTCTTAGGACACATGGTGAATCACGAAGGTATTCATGTAGATCCTGCTAAAATAGAGGCGATTACCAATTGGAAGGTTCCGCAATCCGCAATGGAAATTAGAAGTTTTATAGGTTTAGCTGGATACTATAGACGGTTTAATAAGGATTTTTCCAAGATAGCAGTACCCTTAACTAAGCTAACCTGTAAAGCAGTTAAGTTTGAATGGGGACCTAAGCAAGAAGAAGCTTTTAGGATTTTAAAGCAAAAGTTAACAAATGCTCCAATCCTAGCTTTACCAGAAGGGATTGAAGAATTTGAAGTTTATTGTGATGCTTCAAAACTAGGATTAGGATGTGTGCTAATGCAACGCAAGAAGGAAATTGCGTATGCTTCAAGACAATTGAAAAAGCACGAAGAAAATTATACGACTCATGACTTAGAATTAGGAGCCATAATTTTTGCCCTTAAGATTTGGAGACATTATCTGTACGGAAGTAAATTTACTGTCTATACGGATCACAAAAGTTTAAGATATATATTTGGACAAAAAGAGTTAAACATGAGGCAAAGAAGATGGATGGAAATCCTAAGTGACTACGACTGTGATATTCAGTATCACGAAGGAAAGGCAAATGCAGTTGCAGATGCCTTAAGTCGTAAGTATCATGAAAAGCAAAAGCGAGTTCGTGCTCTTAGGTTAAATCTACAGTTAGATTTAATGGAACAACTAAAGCATTTTCAAGAAACAGCAATCAAGGATGATGCTAAAGGAATGAAAGGACGAATAAAAGAATTAGAGCAAGGAGCTGATGGAATTTGGAGATTCCACAAAAGTAGAATTTGGGTACCTAAACAGGGAGAATTAAGAAATAAGATTTTAGAAGAAGCTCATAAATCTAGGTATACCATGCACCCTGGAAACAATAAAATGTACCAAGATTTAAGAAATAATTTCTGGTGGATAGGAATGAAAAAGGACATAGCTCGATATGTTTCTAAGTGTCTTACTTGTTCTCAAGTTAAGGCAGAACACCAGAAACCTTCAGGTCTACTACAATAATTAGAAATGCCTGTATGGAAATGGGAACTCATAACAATGGATTTTGTTACTAAGTTGCCCAAAACCAGAAAAGGTAATGATGCGATTTGGGTAATTGTGGATCGATTAACCAAATCAGCTCATTTTCTACCTATGAAAGAAACCTTTAGCATGGAAAGGTTGGCAAAGTTGTATGTAGATGAAGTAGTATCCTTACATGGAGTTCCACTCTCCATTGTTTCGGATAGGGATAGTCGTTTCACTTCCCATTTCTGGACAAGTTTCCAAGAAGCAATGGGAACTCGATTAAATTTAAGCACTGCATATCATCCTCAAACAGACGGACAAAGTGAACGAACAATCCAAACTCTTGAAGACATGCTTAGGTCATGTGTGATAGATTTTGGTGGAAATTGGGACGATCACTTACCTTTGATCGAATTCTCCTATAACAATAGTTATCATTCAAGCATCGAAACTGCCCCATTCGAAGCACTGTACGGACGAAAGTGCCGAACTCCAGTTTGTTGGGCAGAAATAGGAGAAAGTCAATTATCAGGTCCTGAAATAGTGCAAGAGACGACCGACAAAATTTCTCAAATCAAAGAAAGACTGAAGACGGCTCGGCTCGAGATCGCCAAAAGAGTTATGCAGACAATAGAAGGAAGCCGTTGGAATTCCAAGTAGGAGACAAAGTACTATTGAAAGTTTCTCCTTGGAAAGGAGTAGTTCGATTCGGTAAGAAAGGAAAGCTAAGTCCAAGATACGTAGGACCATTTTCAGTGATCCAACGTATAGGACCAGTTGCTTATCGGTTACAACTACCAGAGGAGTTAGCTGGAGTACATGACGTATTTCATGTATCCAACCTCAAGAAATGCCTATCTGACGAATCTTTGGTAGTACCTCTCCAAGATATAGAGGTAAATGAAAAGTTAAAGTTTGTTGAGAAACCTCTTCAAATAGAAGACAGAAAGGTGAAATTTCTCAAACATAAACGGTTAGTACTTGTCAAGGTCAAGTGGGATTCAAAAAGAGGACCTGAATACACTTGGGAGCTGGAATCAGAAATGAAGCGAAAATATCCTCAATTATTCCAGTAAATCTCGAGGACGAGATTTTTATTAAGGTGGGGAGGATGTAACAACTCTCATCAAAAGTCCTAATTATTATTTTAATTGTCCAATAGGAAACCCTAATTAAGAAACCCAAGTGATTCTGTATAAACCCTAAAATTTTCAGAACAATCAGAATCAGGATCAGGGCCCCTAAAACTCAGGGGGGGTATTCCCTAGTTACGATTATCCACTTAATTTGTTGTCAAAAACGAATTTTATCATTCCGTCAACTCAGCAAGGCTAGTTAGGGACGTGGCTACCCTATGGTAGGGTGTGACCCCTCGCGCCACGCGACGCCCAAGGGGGTACCCCTCGCGTCACGCGAGGGGGTCAAAATTCAAGTATAAATAGAGGGGATTGGGACTTGAATTCTGGCACTTGAACGACGTAAAATTTCGTTTTGTACACTGAGATATTATAGAAACAGCCCAAAAACACACACGAATCACGAATCGCTGTCGCAAAACAAGGTAATAACTCGATCGCTGCTACGATTCAATGTCCGATCGATTAAACTATCCAATGGATGTTTAAGTGCTGCCCACATTAGGGTTTATGCTTTGTCATTCGTCGTTAATTCGATGGATGTTTAAGTATCGCACTTTGTCATTCGTTGTGAAGGTTTAATCTCGTGAGTTATCGTAAATGTTGTATTAGTTACTAACCTAGTTTGTGTGCATTGTTATTTAAACTAGGTTATCAAGGCTAATCAGTAGGCTAAGCTCTGTTCATATTAAATCTGCAATGTGAGTCATTCTCTTTTTATCAAATTTGATTTCAAAATCATGTTTACTTTCAAAGTTATAATTTCGGGGATTAAGTCTTTGTAATCTCCATATTACAGCCGGTATGTGGGGTTTTGTATACATTACTTGATAATCTTCACCATTGGACAACGGGTTAGCCAATTGGTGATATGACCATAGTCACAGAAGCGAATCGAGTGACAAATACCAATGGGTAATTGGTTGATATATAAACATTGTAATCGCTCTTAATACTGTAAATTATAACAACGTGTCATTTTAGTAAAAAGAATGATTCACCAGTATTTCCCGCTGACAAAACCTTTTTCAAACATGTTTCAGGTTATCTGTTGTGATCCAGGAAAAGTGCCGTGAAGCACTACAAGCTTAAGGAAGTGGATCAAAATAAAATAAAGAAACATGTTTTGTAAAAATAAAGATTTCTCCGTGAAATCATATGATTGTAAATTTCCGGGGTTTTGTCCCGAATTGTGAAATAAAATAATCGGGAAATTAAGGCTTTAAAAAGATCCTGAAGAAATCTTCCGTTGTTAAATAAATACCACAGGATTTTCTGTCCCGCGGCTCCTGAAACGGGTCAAACCGGGTCGGGGGCCGTGACACATGTGCCACTTGTGGTTCTTGTTGTTGTTGTGCAACTTGATGATAGATCGATTTTTGATAGTAATCATTGTTGTTGTTGAACGGATTTTGAGCTCCACTTGCTTCGCGGTTTTTGCACTCCCTCTTGAAGTGTCATTTTTCCCTGCAACGAAAACAAGTGACTTTAGATTTATCAAAACCTAAAGTAGAAATATTAGCTTCACGTAAGTCATCTCTTCCTGTGATCTGCTTAAATTTCTCAGCTCGTCTCAATACACTTTCCAAACACCACTTTATGTCCATCAATTCCATCTCTTCAGCATCTATTTGATCGTAATCCTCTTTTGTCAACATTGGATTCCCGATCCGACCTGCCAAAAAACTTCCATAAGACTCCAGCACAGTTCCCAACAAATACATGTGACTTTTAGCAACTTCTGCTGAATAATCCTCATCATTCTCCAGATTCAGTACAATGTTGCATTGTAACTTCTTGCCATTCTTTGTTGCTGAAATGTTTGGATCAAATTACGGATATGATGAAAAACTTGTGTTGCTGTTTGATCCTTTGGATGAACTTCCTGATGAACTTTTTGCATTAAAAGCTGTTTCAACCTTAGGTGACATGTTGGTGGATTTATCACTGACACCACCTTTGTAATAAAGACCAATGTCTTGTTCACCGTCGAAATCTTTCATCCTTGAAATCTTTCTCTGTTCCATCTCCTGAGCCTCAATTTTTTCAATGAATTTGCTCAATGTCAGACTGCTAAAACCTTTCTTGTTCCTCAACATCATGAGATATGTGCCCCAAGTCTCATATGGCAACGCATCAGCCAATTTTTCGATCAACTCTTCATTATCTTTGTCGATGCTCAATCTCTTCATGTTGGCTAACAAATTGCAGTATCTTTCAATGATTTGCTTTGTGCTTTCATTTTTCAACCCACGAAACAGATCAAACTCTTTCTTCAGAAGTGATTTCTTGTTCTTGACCATCTCTTGACTACCAACAAACTTTGATCTTAAAGCTTTCCAAATTGAATAAGAAGTTCCATTGTGTTGCAATAAATCCAAGATATCTTCTTTCACAGCTTGTTGTAGTAGACTTAACATCATTTTTTCATCTTTGTATTTCTTTCTATTTTCAGCACTCAGATCTTTAATAGCAATAATCTCCTCATCATCAGTCATCGGTCTAACATATTTCGTTTCAACACATTCCCAAGCATCCAAATAATTTGCTTGTACCCAATTCTCAAAACGTCCTTCCCACCCTTTATATTCCTCAATGTTCATGAGCTTAGGCGGTTTTTGCATAGTCCCCGTTTCATTTTCTAACATCGTGTTCTGTGCAAGAGTAATCGGGGTAACCAGGGTAGCAAATGCGTTGAAAAATTCTTCTTCCATGATCAGGTTTTTCAAAGTTCACAAAAACAATTATGTTCAAACGAAATTACAGTCTCAAGCGGAATCCCTTTTCAAATGGGATTACCCTGTTCAAACGAAATCAGTACGTTCAAGCGAAATCTTCTTTCAAGCGGAATACCTAATTTCGCTTAAACTAACACCTTTTTCAAACGAAATACCAGATTGAAGCGGAATAGCACGTTTCAAACGGAATCAACAGAACTTTTCAAGCGGAATACTGTTTTCAAGCGGAATCAACCCAATTTCTCAAGCGAAATACCGATTTCAAGCAGAATTAAGAGCTAATTCCGTTTGAAGAGCTACTGACATCATCATCTCGCGCTGGTTTTTCAAACGAAATTACAATTTTTATCTGTTTTAGATCGAATTAAAGTCTAATTTTCTCAAGGATTTGTTAAAACACAATTCCGAGTATGATGTGTGAAAATCAAGACATTTTGACCGTGAAAAGTTGTCAATTTTGAAAAAGAAGGTGTAGAAATCAGAAATTTCAGCTGAATTGGTAAGAACTCTTCCTCCTGAGCTCTGATACCACTTGTAGAATCGTTTTCAGACCCGAACGAGTCGATCAGAAGAGTTTTTCTCAATACGAAAGGCGGAAACAGACGTATTGAGGTCAATTCAGCTAGAATATCAATTTAAATTGTCGTAATATTGATTTGATAGCAAAATACAGCTAGATGACACTTCGGCAGCACTTCGTTGCTCAGACCGGAAAGTTACTAATGATTTCGCTTGAACACATATTTATAGTGTTCTGATTCCGTTTGAAAGTGTTTCAAGCGAGATTACATTTCAAGCGGAATTACTAATTCCGTTTGAAATGGGCTTGACACTTTCAAGCGGAATTACATCCATTCAAGCGAAATTACATTATCTCGAACTACGTGCCCTGATCTAACAATCTATGTACAAGACTCGATACAAGACGAAGTCGACAGACGCATGCACTAACACTCAGGTTAAGATCTTTCTTCCAACTGTTGTGAGGAAGTAGCAGCAATGGTTATTGGTGACTTTTGTGTTGTCACTGGTAGTTGCTCTGGGATCTCATCTTCCAGAGTTACATTTGTTTTGGGTTTGGGGGGCTTTTGTGATTTTTTCTGTTTTGGTCTTTTGGTGGTTTTAGGTGAGGGTTTCACAGCAGTTGTTTTGCTGCTGTGATCACCTTGAGCAGTGGGCTCAACAGTAGGTGCCTGAGGAGCAGTGGTAGCTGCTGAAGTCTGCTCAGGAACCTCTGCTTGTGTTTTGGAAAGTTTTGACAGCCTTCTAAAGGTTTCAGAAGTGAGGCTCTTTATTGAAAAAGGATTGCCCTGGATAAGCACATGGGCATTATCTTTTGAAAATATCTTTTTAAAATAGTAACTTAAAAACCTTGGAAAGAGCAAAAATGCCTTTTTATTAACATTTGTAACAAGATAATTGAAGATTTCCTGGGAATAGTTAAAATTTACACCATGTAAGATAGCATAACCCAGATATTGAATCTTCAATGGGATTTCATTGAAAGCAGTGGTCTTGTTTGAGACACACATCAATAGGGTATGAAACAAAAACCTTGTGGCAGGAGGAAAACTGCCTTTTTCTAAAGTGTCTTTTTTCATTTCCTCTTCATAACCCCTTTCAATGGAATCCGTTTGATACTCTGTTTTAGGGAAAGATGTTTTACCTTGAAGATCATCGAGTTCAAAAACCTCCGAAATGGTTTGAGGTGTTATTGTGACTGGAACACCCTTTATAGAAGAATTGATGGCTAAGGGCTTTTTATCCTTAGTTTCCAACTTAGCATTTTTCCAGAATTCTTGTTGGGTATCCATGTAGATCGGAGCATCACAAGTCAACAAAGTTTTGTACTTTGAAGACGACAGAGCATCAATGATGGAATTGAAGGTTTCGGTGTGACTGGGTTTTTCAAGTAGACCCAAGTAGTTATGTGTGGATTTGAGTGGGATTTGAGTATGATTGCGAAAGGAAGAAGACGATGAAGAGGATGAGTGATTTTGAGAGAAATGGATGATAACTGCTTTGAGAAAGGAATTTTGAATTCGATTCGACAGTAAAAACCATGTTTGGGGGTTTTGATTAGGGTTTTATAGGGGGAAAAGTGAATGCTGACGTGGCAGCGATTACTAAAAGATTTGACCGCTATGTACTGTCCACGTGCCAACCTCTGATGATAATGGAGGATAGTTGGTAGGAAACCACTGATGGAACAATATCAGTGGTTTGCAACGGTTACAAATGAGAACAGTGACTGACTTTAAGCTAGCAGTGGATAGCCATCAGTGGGTTAAAACACTGATTTTGAACAACAGTTTTTTTTTATTTTTTATTTTAACTTTAATTTTTATCACCAAAACAATATTCGAGGAACTCTTATCTCATTGGAATGTAACGATTGGGTAAAATTGTAATTTCATTGTAATTCTAGTTTTCATTTGATAATTTCATTCTATAATTAATTAACCACATCAACAATAAAAATGTGAGCAGTGGATGTTTTTTAGGAAAACCAGTGATTGTCAATATCAGTGGATGTCAACAATAAAAATGTGAGCAGTAACTATTTTTTAACTATCAGTGGACAGCCAACAGTGATTGAAACACAGATGTTTGGTCAGTCAGTGGTCAACATGAAGAATGAAGAAACAGAGGTTGGCTTTCAGCAATGGATAATATTTAACAATCAGATGTTTGAACCAAAACAGTGGTTGTAACAGACTTTTAAGAATTAATGAAAACTATCATTTTTAACTATTTTGAGGATGTTTGACCTTAAATAGATATTTGACCTTAAACATCTGTTTGGACATAAACAGATGTTTGCGCTTAAACAAATGTTTGACCTTAAAAAGAAGTTGGCCCATAAACAACTGTTTGCAAAAAAAGACCAATTTCAAGAATACTATACCCAAACAATCAAAATGATGAGCTTAATAATCATCCAATTATACTTCATTTTTATTTAGTAGTATAAAGATCAAACCACTGTTCAATTTATTATACAGATCAGTTAGCATGCTGGGGTGATGTGATAAATACTGTTACATATAAACATCTCAGTGATATGACTTCTAACAATCTAACAGAGTATAAAACACTGATGTGATAAATATTGTTACATATAAACACTGTTAACATAAACAAAGGTAGAATATATGCTGTTGATGCTGAACCACTATTGTTGTTGGGCAGTGGTTCGTCTTTCAGTTTGTATAGGGTTTGTCTCGAGAGATAAACTATAGCGAACCACTGCTACACTAAACACTGTTACATAAGAAACACTGATACATAAATACTAAAGTTGAATCCGCTGTAGATGCTGAACCACTGCTGCTACTGAGCAGTGGTTTTCCTTTCGTTGATCAGGCTTTAGGTACATAAGTGCTTGTCTTTAACAAGGCTTTGTCTTCAACAGTGGATAGGCCTCATCAGTCTTTAAGTCCATCAGTCTTTATAAGGAGCAGTGTTTAATTATAACAGTCCTTAGCATGAACAGCTGTTATAACCACTTCATAACCCTTTGAGAGGAAGCAAGTGTCCGTCTATTCAATTGAGAGGAGTCATTGCATTACATCCCTGTTGAAAAACAGAATCCATAAATTTAGAGAAAATGGATTTGAAAGATGATAACCCAACAGTGGAGGATCTCATTCTACAGCTCCGATAAATTCAGGGGTATTCTCAAATAATGGTTCCTAGATGTTTGAAGAACGACAAAGACAGACAAATGTCCATAGGGCTGCTTCTTTGAACATTTGTCGGTCTTCAAACATCTAGGAAGAATTATTTGAAAATAACCCTGAATTTATCAAAGCTGTAGAATGAGATCCTCAATTATTGGGTTATGATCTTTCAACCCCATTTTCACTAAATTTATCAATTCTATTTTTCAGACCTCCAAAAGCCACCTATCCAGCTCCAAAGAGATCGAGACAGCTTGAAGCATAACCTGGACTTGCTGTAATTCCATCAGTTCAGTATTTAATCCCAATATACCAACTCAATACAAATAACAAATATTTGGTGTGCTACAACGGTAAATAACTCAGGAAACAGATTTGAAACCATAAATATGGATTATAGAGATCTATGAATGAAACATGGGTGAATAAACCAACAAAACAGATTGTGAAAAACAAAAACTACAAACATATCAAAATCAATCTACTGGTAATCACATGGTACACCAATGCAAGCATCTGAATAAATAATAACAAATCAAAGACAATTTACAGATACTTACCGAAACCATAACTGGTCAGATTTATATGCGGCTCTTAATTACATTCTGTAGAATCTGTACATCTAACAAATAATCAAAGAACAAAGAAACAAATAATCAGAGATGAGATACATAAGTGCTTGTCTTTAACAGGGATTTGTCTTCAACAGTGGATAGGCCTCATCAGTCTTTAAGTCCATCAGTCTTTATAAGGAGCAGTGGTTAGTTATAACAGTCCTTAGCATGATCAGCTGTTATAACCATTCCATAACACTTTGAGAGGAAGCAAGGGTCGGTCTATTTAATTGAGAGGAATAATTGCATTACATCCATGTTGAAAAATAGAATTGATAAATTTAGGGAAAGTGAGGTTGACAGATGATAACCCAACAGTGGAGGATCTCATTCTACAACTTCAATAAATTCAAGGGTATTCTCAAATAATAGTTCCTGGATGCTTCCAAAGAAGCAGCAGTTTGGACATCTGTTGTTCTTCAAACATCTATTATCTATTATATCTATTATATATAATAAATGAAAGTTATTTGGTCCACGTGGCCCAAATAACTTTCATTTATTATATAGTAGATAGAATAGATAATAGATAATAGATGTTTGAAGACACCAGATGTCCAAAGTGATGCTTCATTGGAAGCATCTAGGAAGAATTACATGAGAATACCGCTCAATTTATCGAAGCTGTAGAATGAGATCTCTACTGTTGGGTTATCATCTTTCAACCTCACTTTCCTTAAATTTATCAATTCTATTTTTCAACAGTGATGTAATGCAATTATTACCTTATTTAAGATACCTTCAACTGCATCTTCTGATAAATCAACATTCATTTCACTCAAATGATAGTTTCAACTGCATCTTCAATCATGAACTATCTAAAGAAATGGATGAAAACATCCAAAAATACCCAAAATAAAACTAATTAAACCATCCAATATTCTTGAGTACTCACCATTAATGTGATGACCAATATAAAATCAAACCTTAAAAGCTACAAATCATAATGAAATATGAAATCAGGTAGTTGTATAACAAATCATTATATTATATGAAATAACGAAGAAGAAGAAGAAGAAGAAGAACTGACTACAAAGTGTATTAACAATTAGCAAAAGAATAACAATTATCTGATTTATGTGTGGCTCTTAACTACATTCCGTAGAATGTGTAATTAGAATGGCTATTTTTACCTTACTTGACAACAATAGCAAACAACATCAAACAACAATAGCAAGTGACCAATCAATCAACCTCATAATCATATAGAAGCCTAAAAATAAAATAAAATGAAAATTAGATAAGTGAACATCAAAACTGAACAGGAAACCTGACCAAAAATTAACCAAACACCTGATGTTGAATCCACTGTAGATGCTGAACCACTGCTGTTACAAACAGATCATACCTCGGGAACTGGAAATTTAAAAGGATCGGCTTCAAAGGCTTCAACAATCGGAAGATTCAAATCTCAAGCAAATGAAACCCAAATTTCAAAAAGAATAATCGGTGAACATATTCACAGATCAATAATCAACAGATGTTGTGACAACTCGGAATTTAGAACCCTTCTTTGTATCTCGGTGTAACATGCTTGAACGTTATGTAACTAGTTGACATGTTGGTTTAATTAATGATATAAGTGAATATTATGTGAATACGTGCTGTGCTTATATGTATGCGTATATTTATGTGACCCGAGACACAAGGACCTGACTCGAGACCACTCGGTCTCGAGTAAACAGTGAACAGCTGGGCCGGTTGGGCCGTGCACCCCTAAGACCACTCAGAATCTACTTAGAGTGTACCACCTTGTATAAAACCCAAAACCTACACTCACTCTCACAGACACTCTCCTCTACACTCTCTCTCTAGAAAACCTTAAACCCTAGAGATCAAGCATCACCTCTCCTCTCCTTTCTCTCGGATCAAACCGGCGACCACAAGGAGCTCTTGGATCAGCTTGTGCACACCCATTCGGAAGCTTCATTCGTTACTACTTCACACCCTTGTACCTATACTTGAACCGGTTAGTGGTTTCTTTGCAAACATATGTATATGCATGATTTAAGTGTTGATTATGTGATGATATGCAATCGTGACTATTGTTTGATTATAACAAAAGTGTTTGTTTGACTTAATGAGTCCTTGTTTGTTAAATGATACATGCTTGGTTCCAATATCTTAGATGAACATAACTTTGGTAGGATAACATTTGTATAAGATGTTTTGAATGACAAAAGAATGATAGTCTAGGATTATTTATGATCATCCGATTTTTATGATAGATGTTATAGAACAAATGTTTTGTTTAATAATGATCCGCAAGATGATTTTTGATATCTAAATTATGTGTTATGATTCGGACCCATAGGATGAACATGTTTGAATTAATGATGAAAACCCTAGATGAAGAGGTTGTTGAATATGATATGAATATTTGAAAATTGCCATGTTTGATCCAATTGATTAAGGTTTTAGACAAGAAAACATGTTGATGCATTATGGTTGGATAGTACACACTTACATGAAATCGGAATTCTATTGGCTAGTACAAATGCTGGCAATCAGCAGGTGTGCCAGTCGAGACCCCCGGTCTCGACTCGAGACCAACCCAGGACAACTCGAGATAAGCTTCAAGGACTCGAAACCAGCAATGTCTCGACTCGAGACCTCATGACCTCGACTCGAGACTGAACTCGAGACCAGATACGTGACAACTCGAGACCGCGGTTGCGACATAGGTTACGAGTCGAGAACCCCTAGTCTCGACTCGAGACCACACATTACCAGCACACAAACAACACGACTCGAGACCAGGTTACGGGTTTTGTTGCGACTCGAGACCACCTGATTATATGCTCTGTATGGACTTGCACGGATACAGGCCTAGGTATTTGGGCCGAATGTATGGACCTTATGTGTTACTATGGAATGTGTATGTTGTACACTGTAGATTGGACTGCCATGAATAACACTTGTTTGCAACGTGCTAGTATACGTGTAGAAAATGTATGTGCATTACTTGGTTTGTATCTGACTTGCGTGGTAACCATACTAGGACGTGGTTGACCGCAATTAGCTCGATTTGACCTTTCGATTATCTGCCGAGCTAACCTAAGGTGGGTTCACACTTTCTACAAAGCATGGGATTCCCAGGGGTTGGGAATGGGGTTAAGGAACATGGATTCCTCGTCCTTTATTGGGTAGGACAGTGCTGGTTCAGGAATATAATTCCTCGTCCTCTTGGACAGATAACTTTCACTAGACCAAAACTCTATCACGAAGTCCCTCCTTTTATATCGACTTAATCGCCGGGCCAATGGCGAGCGGGTCATTAGTTAGATAGCGCTATTTAGGTTTGACAAACCTCACACCGTGCCGCAGAGGACGGGCGTGAACTAATGGATCTGGGCACGTCAATGATGATAGACATTGACAGTTCATGGCACATAAACATGACTACAGTCAGCAGTCGATATGGTAACGAGTCTAGTAACATACACGGGGTAGCCCCCACGGCCGTAGAGCCAGATAATTAAACAAGGGGTAGCCCCCACGGCTGGATTGCCAGAGTATTGGGTCAAATAAATCACGTTTTCAACTACGGGGTAACCCCCACGGCAGGATGCCAGATAAAGGAAACTGTTTTCGAAACAACTTAAAACGAACACCCAACTGTGAACTCGCTCAACATTATTGTTGACTCGTTACTACATGCTTTGCAGGCCAATAGGTACTTAGCTGGAGCTTGCATGGAAGAGAGTCGTTGTGGGACATGGACAGCTGTGTGCCATGTTAAACTTTAAAACAATTATACTTATGTTTTGGTTTTAAACGTTATGCTTCCGCTTGCAACTTAAACTATGTTTTTGTTTGGACACCAATTGTATTGGTTGGATTTTATAATATCTTACATGCTTGTTCAATATGATTGGTGGCTGGATCCTGGTCAGTCACACCTCCAAGCGGTGGTATTCCGCAGGTGGATTTTGGGGGTGTGACAGATGTTGTACTCATATCATCACCGTTAAGAAAAAAACCCTTAGTTTCTGAACATATTCAAACATACTAGTTCATGGCGGAAATCTAGCCGCAGGTAAGCGGATCTGAACTTTGATGACCATCGATGACAACAACCTTGGAACCATATGATGAGATTAGGAGTAGAAATTAGGGTTTAATTAGAAACTTTGTATGAAAATAAGAAGAAATCAACACAGATCTATAAACATACAAATCAAACCTCAAATGGAAGAACCTTGCCGACGAAGAAGATGAAAGAATCTTGTAAGAGAAACACCGCAGAACCCTTAGCCGGCGCCCCATCTCTCGATCTATCTCTCGAATCTTCTCTCCTTCTTTCAAGATGAAGAGCAAAAAGAATTCTGGTGAGTTTAGGGTTTATGGAGAATAAATGTGAGAAAGAAGAATCGATGATGGAAGAACTGGAAGAGGGATCACAGATCTAAAGAGGAATCGCATATGGTCTTCTTGAATCGCCAGAGAAGGGAGAAGAGAAGAGTACGGAAGAAGAATCAGAAGATTAGGGTTTTTAGGAGTGAGATAAAGGGACGGAACACTGTTGGGCGGGAAAATGGGATTGAGAATGCCCTAATCAAGTGACACGTGACCCAAATCACTTTCATTTATTATATATAATAGATTAAAGTTTAATATGAATCGGTGAAATATAGTTGTTTTCTTGTTCCTTATGTGACGAACCCAACCGATACCATCCAAACAACATTAGTAGCAGTACATTATTTGCTCTTATAGTTTTCTTGACGTATCGCAATAAAGTACTTTTTCTAACCGTAAGCTATATCGAATGTCAGTAACGAAACAAATACTAGTCGAACAACATCAGTACCGGCAATTAGTTTTTGATTTTCGATAGATGTAAAACATGTGTTGATATAATCTTAGACATATCTTTTTTGACAGATATACCAAGTATCGAAATCATACCGAACGCCCACAACAAAACATAGGAAGTCTAATTAGTGATTAAAACTATAGTTTGGTAAAAGTTAGAAGAATATAAACATGCAATTATTTCAACCCAATTGATAACTTTTTAAAACATGGTTCGGCATGCTATGCACGTGGCCGAGTCACTCAACTCGGCTAGTAGATATCCAAACCGACACCCGAACCAACCGCCCACACACGCATAGTAAACCCTCGATACACACACATATACCGATACGCCTCTGCAGTCTGCTCTTCAGTTGGATCCCTACAACTTGAAAAGCTAAGGATCAGATAAGTATGTCGGACGAAGAGCATCAGTTTGAATCAAAGGCCGATGCAGGTGCTTCCAAAACCTACCCTCAGCAAGCCGGTACCATCCGCAAAGGCGGTCACATCGTCATCAAGAATCGTGCTTGCAAGGTTTACTACTTATCTCTTTTTAATATTCGATTATCATTATTGTCTTGTTATGTGATAGCCTGAATATGTAATTATTGGGATAACTAGGTTTGTTATATGATGTTTGACCTAGATCTGTTGGTTTGAATTTGGATATTCAGTGTCTTGTTGTTCAGATAGATGTGCATCAATTGCTTGTACTGTACAACACAAGATGAGACTTGAAGATATTATTTTGAGACTGGGACAGAGAAATTGGGATAAAGATCTATACTTTTGTGCTTTGAAGTTTGAACATAACTGTTTTTTAGTTAACCTAAAAAAGTATTATTGTAAAACTCACTGAGTCGTGAAAACCATGCTAACCAACTGGATTTGTGTTGGGTCAGGTGGTGGTTTCAAGAGGTTTTGGTAAGCAATTGTTAGATTGTAAAACTTATGGGATTAGGTTAGTCGCAGTCGCAGCTTGTGCTTTCAAGGGGTTACCGTAGAAAACTCTCGGATAGGAATCGGATGCGTACTGCCCTACAAGTGAATTAGTTTTTGATTTTGATACTTTGAATATTATGCTCTTGAACAATATATTGGTTTCATAAATTTACTAACATGTTAAAGGGTCATTGTGCTTTGCTTGTTCCTGTGATTAAATATGTTAAGGATTTATGATATTGATTGAAATACGTGGACATGTGTTGTGAAGTCGAAATGTTAATCACTTATACTCTCAGAATATGTGATTGTTTTACCAAATTGTAACAGGTTGTAGAAGTTTCCACCTCCAAGACTGGCAAGCACGGTCATGCTAAGTGTCACTTTGTTGCAATTGACATCTTTAATGGGAAAAAGCTTGAAGATATTGTGCCCTCATCCCATAACTGTGATGTAATTAATCTATGTTCTGTTTCTCTTTACAATTTTATCCCGTTTCTTGAATTAAACGGTACTTTTATTCTATATGTTTTGTAGGTTCCTCATGTCAGTCGTACTGACTACCAGCTAATTGATATTTCTGAGGATGGATTTGTACGATTCTATCTGTTTTGAATTATTTTATTAGTAATACTTAAGATTCTGATTATTATTTAACATTTATGATTATATTATCTCAGGTGAGTTTGTTGACTGAAAATGGCAACACCAAGGATGATCTGAAGCTCCCAACTGATGATGCTCTCCTGACACAGGTATGTCATGCGATACAGCTTCATTATGTTAATTCTTACGGGGTTGTTATATATGATGTTCTGTTGTAGTACTAAGTCGATAGCCATATGCTTTATTTTGGAAAAATTACAAAAAATGTTATGAACTTTAGCCATAGATATTTCTGGTGTTCGACTATTTTTTCCCACATTAAAATTGTTGTCTTTTGAAGTAAAATTTTCATTCTTCAGTTCTTAAAAGACAAAGTATGAGAACTAAGTATGTTTGTAAAGCATTAAAGGTTCAATTATCCTTCTCTATTGGTTTAAAAAGAATTATTTTCTTGGTTTTAGGAAAATTGCTATTTTAACTCGTGCCACCAAATATGTGCAATGTGTCATCGTATTTAAATCAGTGGACATCAATTTGTTGATAATGAGGATTGTGGATAAATATATAGGTTTTGGGGTGGCAGTTTCTGACACGAACTAAGAAACAATATGAAAGTATACCGATTTCGGGTTGTCATTTATAACCCGCTTAATAAAAAGGCTGGACACAGCTTGACTTTTTTATCTGTTAACCCTTTAATTAAACAGTTTTGACTCGTCAACCTGTTTAAAGTTCAAGAGTGGAAAAATCATTCTACAAAGTCAACTCGCCATCCTTTTACTACCCCTTTAACTCTCATTCATTACAACTTGCCATTCTCTTTATAATCCATTTAACCTGTTTACAAGCTGATTACAACCAATCTACAACCCGTTTGGCCTGTTTAGATAAATGGGTTACATGTTATGTTCTTGATGTCATTGACACAAATTACTTTATGGTTGGTGTTTGGGTTCATTATTCTCGAAATCTGTCAAATCATCACGATTGAGACTGTAATCTCTCTCATAACAAGATGCTGCAATTTGTACGACCACATGAATCGTTTCATTTAATGGTTTGTCAACATGTTTTTGAGATAGGATCTGTATTATATTTTCCGGAAGCTGACTTTGTTATGGCTATTTTGTAGATCAAGGATGGATTTGCAGAGGGTAAGGACCTGGTGGTGAGTGTGATGTCAGCGATGGGGGAGGAGCAGATTTGTGCTCTTAAGGACATTGGCCCCAAGTAAACTCTTACACCATCATTGGCGGCAGCAGCAGGAAACGCTTTTGCTGTTGTATTTCTGTTTGGGCATCTTAAGGTTTTTATTTCCATGTAATGTACTTCGAATTTCTTTTATTGCAGCAGCTATGATATTGGTTTAGGGCTGCAATTATGATAATGTTGTCTGTGGTTGTGTTTTCTAAATTCTTACCTTTTAAGGTATTGAAATACAAGGGTGTTGTTGCTATGGTCGTTGAGGTCTCGGGTATGTAGAGGCGATGAAGTTAGTTATTAATGCCATTTAGTTTTCAGGTAAGCATACTGTTTGGTAGCTGTTGTATTGAAATCATGTTGATCGGCAACAAATAGTAATAGTAACAATGAAAGGACACCTGTGCATGGATAACATTAGCGTCACTTCGCTGTCCACTTCATCATGTGCTTGACACACTGCTTTAGACCACTTAATAAGAGTCTAATGGGCGCGAGTGGTTTGAGGCACACCTGAGTCATGGCCTTTGTTGTCATTGACTCGCCTCTTTTCGTAGGACCCACATCAATTAACGTAGCCAAGTCTCTTTTTTGTTTTTTAATAGCACTGTTTGCTTTTACTTGGCCTCCATTTATAGAATTTAAAGATACATGCTTATATGCGTTGGTACTTTGGTGTATAAATTTTAGATGTTTGTTTGTTAGGACATTTTACAGATGAGGACCAAACTATTCTCGATGTTTAATTTTTATTTAAAGTTTATGAAGTATAAAAAATGTCAATAGATGATGTATTCGAGTGGTCTTGAAAAAGCATATCCCTGTTTGTTGTGTTCGTTTCAAACCGTTCCGCTGCCTATAATATGTTCATCTGCTTACTATTTCATTCTTCCCTGAGCCTCGGTTAAAGTAGATTTCAACACCTTAATAGTCTCCACCATATCCTGTAAAAAAGAATCCACAGCAGCCACCAAAGATAAGAATCCTTTGGAACATAAGGAATGTGCAGGGGTGGAGGATACCCCTACAAGGCAAGGCCTAGAAGGGAGTCATCTTAAAAGCCGAGTGGAAAGAAGAATTATACCACCATTCTGCTCAAGACAACCATTTGACCCAGGTAGTAGGTCTTTCCATGACCATGCACCTCAAATAACCTTCAATGCACCTGTTGAACATTTCTGTTTGACCATCGGTTTGTGGGTGAAAGGCAGTGGATAAAACAATATCAATCCACTGTAAGGCCATAAATTCCTTCCGAAATTCACTAATAAAAATGGGATGTCTATCAGACACTATAGTAACCGGACAACCATGTAGTTTGTGAACATTAGACAAGAAAACCTGTGCTACATCCTTAGCTGTATATGGGTGGCTTAAAGTTGCCAAATAACAATACTTAGTCAACGGGTCAACTATCACAAAAATGGTGTCCTTGCCATTGGACTTGGGGAATCCCTCTACGAAATCCATGGAAAGATCTGAGAACACCCAATTGGGAATAGACAACGGCTGAATCTTGACGGTTAAATTTGTGAGAAATGAAGAAAATGAGTAAAAAAAGAGTAGAAAGAAATCTTCAATGCCTGAATCTTGTTGAATGTCTCAGATATTAGCTTCCAAGCTCTTATACTACTTGTGAGGACCGTTATCCATATACATTTAGCTCAGGTACTATCTATAACCTAGTCAAAGAGTGCGGAATCCAGTTTGATTAAGCGACATAACAAGATTAGCTAATTTTTCAATGTTTTCATTAATTCATCAACAGTTACAATCCTAAAAACAATTCGACAGAGCTTCACCGTCAGTTGTGCAAAATCTGATTAACCCCAAGTCCTCACGTCTATTTATACTACAACGAATCACCTTCGTACGGACCTGGGTACCTCCGTACGAACGTATCATATCCGTGCGGACTAGCTTACATTCGCACGGATGTGTACCTCCGAATGGATGTAACTTTACAACCAAAACATAATCTAACATTTTTGTCCTATTACATAGTCGACACGACTTGATGATGTAGGCAACAGACAGTGTACCAACAGCCGTTAAAAAAAGTAATCCACAAAGCCAACTATATACAATTATGCTTCAAGGCTTTGGGTAATTTCGTTGGTCAATCAAGATTCACTAATTTCTGCTTCCGCCTTATGGTTCTTGTTAACTTGTATTTGGAAATAAAGATTGAATTTGGTAATTCAAGTCGCACAACTTCAACAGTTAAGTGGATCTTTGTTTCAGCAATGGATAAAACCCTTGTCGTTTTAGTCATGAAAAAACACTCATCAAAACCCGAACACGGCTGTTAAGATGGCCAACCACAGCCGCGACTGTTATCCTCGCCGATGTTGTTGCCCTCACCTGCGCCACCGCCGTGGCTTTGCCACCCATGGTGGTGGCCGACCGATTCTTATAGAGGGGGAGATAAGGTTTGGTTGTATGGTGGTAGGTAGGGTTGTAAATGAACCGAACGTTCAGCGAACAGTTCGTGAACCGTTCGGCGGGAAGTTCGTTTATGTTCGTTCGTTTAACAAACGAACGAACATGAACAAGAAATTTCGTTCGATTAGTTAAATGAACGAACATGAACAGAGGTCTCGTTCGTTCGATTGTGTTCGTGAACGTTCGGTAAGGTGTTCGTGAACATTTGATGATTTGCGTTCATTTATGTTCGTATGTTTGTGTTTCAATTGAAGATCTTTGTACTTTCTTATATTTTATTTGTATTTTTTATATTATTAAACTTTTATTTATTTTATTACCCTAAAATTAAACTAGGAAACCCACTTTCACCTTGTTTATACATCATTTCCCTTTCATTTCTCATTATTTACATAGGCGAATACGATCGAACTTTGTTCCACAATAAGGGATTCAAGTTCGAGTGCTACTCTCTGGGCCATCTATCTTTATCCTTCGTCGTGTTCACCAAATTTATTTATGTTCGTTTGTGTTCGTGAACTGTTCGCGAACACGCTCATTTCCTTAATGAACGAACACGAACATAAAATCTCGTTCGGTAAGTGTTCATGAACCGTTCGTGAACACATTTATTTCCTTAACGAACGAACACGAACAAGGCCTTGTTCGTGTTCGTTCGGTTCGTTTACAGCCCTAGTGGTAGGATTTTAGAGAGAGGGGGATAGGGGGGATGAGGACTTAGGAAAAAGATAAGGGTAGACCCATCTCTTATTTATTTTTTTTCTTAATTTTTAGGGGTAATTCAGTCATTTCACACATATTTGACTAAGAAGTCTAACATGAGTTAGTGACAAGGACCATAAGAATGTAAAAATTACAACTATTAAGACGAACTATGTAATTATTAAAGTCTTAGGACCAAGTTAAAATTTTGGGATCAAGTCTATAATATCTATATCATTATTTGAAGATAATAAAGTTAACTAAAGCATCCCCCCTAAATGGGCATGGCGGAGAGAGAGGACGAGGGAAGTTGGGTGGACATTCCTACCAAGCGGAATTACAGAAGCAAGGGCACGGCCGGCGACAACAACGGGGAGAGGAGAAAGAAAGGGAACATTACAAAGTTCTACGTCACTAACCTCCCAGCAGGATGCAATCCTTGGGAAGTTACCGAGTTCGTGAAGGTGTTTAGAGAAGTGGCGGGTGTCTACATTGCTAGGAAAAAAGATAAGGAAGGGAGGAAATTCGGCTTCATCAGTTTTAAGAATGTGGTCGATGTAAAAGAGATGGAGAGAGCGCTAAATGGAACCAAGATGGGGGGTTCAAAACTTAAGGCAAACCTTGCCAAGTTCGCTATGGAAAATATGGGCCTGTTTGGTGACAATATGGAGTTAGAGAAAGAAAAGAACAAGGAACCAGTCAAGCAAGCCCAGGATTTCAAGATAAACAGTCATGCATACGTCAACCAGGGTGGGGGTAAGAAGTTGAGTGACTTATTCTCTAAACCATTAGGAGTTGCAGGAGGTAAGATTCAACCGGAAGTGGTGGTGGGTAAATCCATCACCATTCCTAATGACACGCTAGCGTTCAAGGAGATGATGGGTAAAGCTCTCGTGGGCAGATGTAAGGACTTAGATA
Source organism: Helianthus tuberosus (assembly GCA_030545235.1). Lineage (NCBI taxonomy): Eukaryota > Viridiplantae > Streptophyta > Magnoliopsida > Asterales > Asteraceae > Helianthus > Helianthus tuberosus. The sequence goes on from CM060393.1 coordinate 156,817,718, forward strand.
CTCTGAGAAGACTCAACTCACTTCTCGCAGAAGCCAAAGTCTCGGGGGTTTCGTTGCGTTATCTAGGGGGTCTTTCCATGTTGTTAAAGTTTAAAGATGAAGAAGTTTACATTAAATTCTTGTTGAGCCATACATGTTGGGGTCCTTGGTTCTCATCATTGGATATCTGGAATGGCCAGTCCTTTCCGTTTGAAAGACTAGCTTGGGTCAGGGTGCAAGGAGTCCCCGTGCACTTGGCGGATAACAATGTTTATAACACAATCGCTGGTTATTATGACAAAATTGTGCACGGGTCGCAGGTAACATCAGAGGACGAAAATCTGACAGTCAGCTGGATTGGAATGTTGGTTGGGGACGGCGATAGGATACATGAACATATCAGATTGTGCTGGAAAAAGATGCAATTTCGGGTTTGGATAGAGGGAGAGATCAACGACCAGGTCCCGGATTGTGTAGGTGATGTTATCATTCCGGAGGAAGAACAAAAAACTCCGGTAAATCTCCGGTTGGAATTCCAGAATCCGATGGATGAAGACGAAGGGACCGGGGCTTTTAATGTTGGTCGCAACATTGATAACAACAATCAGGATATTAACTGTGACTTAGGAGATGTTACATCTCCCCATGAGGACGTGCGGCTCTAAGGAATGTGTGTGGGGCCCAAGACAACAACGGTTCTGAAGCATTAAATGAAAAAAAGAATTTTTTTTTCAGGTTAGCAGATAATATTAACAAGCCAAACAAGAGACATTTTAGATTTAGGCCCAGGAATGATAAATCATCTCATCATGGTAACACAAGCCCAATCTCTGAAGAAAGGCCCAGGAAGAGAACAAGGGACCGCAGAGAATACTTGGTTGACCTAAACTTGCAGGCAGTCGACAATTCCTTTGAACAGAATCCGGTTGTGCCAATTCCATAAATAAGGAAACCATGGAGAAAGATTCGGGCCCGATTCAGCAAGGGGGAAACGTCATGAACAACACGGTGCTTTCGGGTGAGGTCAACGGAAGCTGTAGTCAGGAAGATCTATCGGTAGAAAAGGTCAGTGAATCCTTCGAAGATCAGGTAGACGAGGAAGTTGCAGCTACTGTTAACATTGGGAATATTTGTGGGAGCGAATTTATGCAACCACAATACTCTTATCAGAGAAACCATCAAAGGTTAAGGTAATAATGTTGTGGACCAATGAATGTCATGTCTATCAACATCAGAGGAATCAACGGGGGTGTTAAAGCTTCGTGGGTGAAGGAGCTTAGGAAATCTAACAACATCAGTGTCATTGCCCTCCAAGAGACGAAGGTGGAGTCTGTCTCGATTTCTGGTTTAGCCAGTTTCTGGAGTAATAGAAATTTTGAGACATCTTGTGCTGCTTCGGTGGGGCAATCTGGGGGTCTAATCTGGATCTGGGACCCCAAAGTTCTGAAGATCGACACCGTCATCCAGAGCATGTTCTTTCTGATTACTAAGGGATCAGTGGTTGGTAGCGGGGATCTGATTAACTTGATTAATGACTATGCTCCCCAAAGCACTGCGGCCAAGATGCAACTGTGGTCTGATGTATCCAGCAAAATTGATTCGGCTGACGGGCTATGGGTTCTTGCAGGAGACTTTAATGCGGTGCAGTCCCCCGAGGAAAGGAAGCTGTCACACCCCAACCGATGGCGGAATCATCGGGGCGCGGCACTAGGCGAATCAGATTGCTCAAGAGAATCCATAACAACTATATTGCGATAATATTTAATACATTCGTTATCCCATACTAACAAATAATACAATCACATAAGTTATCACAGATTTCTTGTCTTCTCGAACAATACAAATCCGACAACCTAGATTTTAGTTGAGTTTCTAGACTCCCTAGCTTGATTTGATATAGTCTGCGATTTAACCTGCAACATACGTTGAAAGATTTGTCAATACAAAAGTATTGGCGAGTATACAGGTTTGATAAGTATAGCATAGTAGATTAAAGGTACTGCGAATTTCCACATGCATAAACGTAATACACGACATATATACTCACAAAACTGATACTACCAACTAAGTCCTCGATGCTCGAATGTACGATGGCATAACTAGACCCCGTCGGGCGCAATAGTACTATACTAGTCTTGGTGGGACGTCGCGAGTATAAGCCCTAGCACATATGCAACTAGCATCACGTATATCTATGCATAACAGTTATTCGCAAGTGATAATTCGATTGATTGAATAGTTCGATTGATAAGTTTGATTTGTTAGGAACGTATGTTACACCCAAAATTCGATTAAAAAGGGTTCAAGTATACTCACAGTGCGTATTTAGCGGGTTTACAACTTGATTGAGTCGATTGCGAGTATGTCTGTAATGATCCTTGAAGAAATAGAGTAAGCGAGGTATGGTTAAGCAAGATTTACTTGAAAAGTTATTCGTTTGATTGAATTGGGCCTCATCCGTGCGGATCAGGCATGTTATCCGTCCGGATGACAAGTCATCCGTCCGGATGACATGTTATCCGTGCGGATAACATGTGACCCGTGCGGATGATGTGTCATCCGTGCGGACAATGAGTGATACGTGCGGATAAGTGGTCATACGCGCGGGGACATTGTTGTTCGTGCGGATGAGCGTGCGTTCGGATGACGTGGCCCGTGCGGATGACAGTTGTGTGTGCGGATGAGTCAGCCGTGCGGACTGACATGTCATCCGTGCGGACTAGGGTCATCCGTGCGGATTGACTTGTCATCCGTGCGGGCTGACATATCACCCGTGCGGTCTGACAAGTCTGGTTCGCACTATGATCACTGTTTCCGAGTGTTTAACGGAAAGAAAAACGTTCGTTTTTACTAGGGTAGTGTAACTTCGCACTAACACTTGAAGTTCCGTCAATTCCGACTCGTTCTAACGGCCGGGAATCACCCCGTTCCATCAGATCTGGCCGTTTGTGATGGCTCTTCAAGGTTAACTCGAAATCGCACAGTTTCCTTGGGTAAATACTTAGATTTAGGTGAGATTTGTTACCAAAACATGTGGAAATCACCCGGATCTGAGTCGTTTATAGTGAAATGAGACCCCAACTTGAAGTTCATAAGAACTCTTGGTGACATCACCTCACAACGCCTCAAATCCGTAGATTTCATGGTTAGAATTAGAGTTTTGAAAGATAGAAAGATGTAGAATCGAGTGTAGATTGTAGAAGTACAAGTTTTAGGTTGAAATCTTACCGGAATCGCGGGGAAATCGAGAGAAAAGGGTCTTGGTGCGCGTGCGGTTGAACAGGAGCTGTCACATCACTTGAACAGTGATGTGACATGGTATTTATAGGCAACAGAGAAGAGGAAAAGAGGTCTGGCCCGGATAGCCCATCCGTGCGGATGGCCCATCCGTGCGGATGGCCCATGCGTGCGGATGGCCATCCGTGCGCATGCCCATCCGTCCGGATGGTCTATCCGTCCGGATAGCCATCCTGACGGGCCGGACTTCTTCGTTTTTGATTGATTTGATAGTTTTCGAAGCGTGTAATGACCATAATTAGTTTATAGTATCAATATATTGTTATTATTATACTATTATATATATATATATATATCACTAGGGGTCGTATTTACATATCCATAATCCAAAGTTTCGATAATTAACAATCGGTTTCCAATTCGAGTATGCGATTATTAGTGACGTTTCACGGCCATCAAGGAGGGTAGTATAAGTCCTCTCTCGACGTCCTCGTGAACGTTATTGCGAGTTGTGCCACAAAGACTGACGGGGTACCGTTTACTCGTATTGTCATCATCGTCATGACGACTGGAGCTACAGTACTCACCCGAGAGTCCTTGTTAGCGTTAATTGTTTAAGTTCGACACATCACGGCCACTGAGGAGGGTAGAATAGGTCCTCACTCAACGTCTCCGTGAGTGTTAGTGTGATAATAGTGTAGTATAATGATACTGTAGTTTGAAAATATGCGATTATCCTTCGAATAGCGATATATACGATATAGTTACATTATGATCTGAATCTCTGGTGCTAGGCGTAACGAGTGTAACGAGTAGTAACAACGCACGAAAGTGCGGGTTGTTACAGTCTCCCCTACTTTAGGAAATTTCGTCCCGAAATTAATCCAATAGGTAGACTTTTGAGAGTTGATCTAGTATGAGTAGCGATACAGCGAGTGATTTGATCGTAGGTTGACAGCGAGAATGTTTCGAATAAGAGGAATTGACTGCGATAGCGAGGAGACGATGCAAAGATGAAAGTATTAGTTCCACGAGTTGGCATTCCAAAGTACCTTGTCTTGTGTAGAATTCGTTAGTTCGATGCGATTGTAATTCGAAGGGTTTCTTATGACGTAGGGTTAACTGAGTCGATCGTTAACCAACGTTACAAGAAGCGTTCGTTTAGACATTAAAAAGGGATTTAGGGTGGAAATCTTCGAAAATTTTCCTTTTAACGTGCGGCCAACAGTGTCGATGTTAACCGATGTTGCAAGGAAGTTTAAAATATTTTAAGGAACTCGGAGATGAAAACAAGGGTTACGAAAACTCTCCTATGACATGGATTCAAGCTGAACTCGATGTCGAACCAATGTCCAAAGAAGGATTTCTATTTTGACGTTGTAAAAGTTTAAGGAAGAACTGGGCTTACGAAGCTTTCCTTGGACATGGAGTTAAACTGATTCGATGTTAGCTCCACGTCGTGAGAAAATTTCACTTGTCCCATGGTTTTAATGAAAGTTTTATAAAAATCAGTTTTAACCTTTTGAAAAGAGTAATTTGGCATCAAGCCCCACTTGGCACCTTCCCACGGAAGTTCGTTAATATGTTTAAAACACTTATATATAGGAATTACCAGCGACGTATCCACCATGTTTTGCCCATATTACTTCCATTTCGTGAGGCAGTGTCAGGTGTGCCGATATGACTCGGATAGAAATGCGTTTACTCGGCCCAATCGATAGGAAGTCGGACCGAGCATAAGATAGGATCGAATAGATTAATCCAGCGAGTTGATAAGGGAGAAGCGAATAGCGCGTTTTCGATTAGATTCCACACTACACCCACATGGCACGTTTCCACGGGGGTTTACTAACATGGCGAAACACCATGCTTAACCAGGTTAGCTTTGCCTCGTGAAGCGGTGTCATGTGTACTTAGTACCATACGAGCGATAGGCGGTAGATTATACACAATAGACGATCAACGAATAAACACGAAACACTTGCGATGACGGTGATGATGAACGAATTACGATAAGCTGCAGTTGTTGCGTGCAAGCGATGGAGGTTTGCGATTTCGATTTACGCGGTTCGGTTCGATTGATTAACACCACAGAATTTAACTAACATCAGACCCCACATGGCCTGTTTCCACGAAAGGCCGCTGATATAGCTAAAACACCTTGTTTTAACCATATGAGCTTCCTCTCGTGAGGCGAGGTCATGCGTTCCAACTTAGCACAAATATCACAGATAACGGTAGGCGATAGCGATAGATTGATACACGGCAAATGATATAGACTCACGTGATAAGCGATAGGGGTTGCGAGATACACGAGGTAAGCGATTGCGATTAGTCGAGTTCGATTCTTGTTTCGAATAGGCTTAACGTTTCGTTATGACGCATCACGGCTATCGAGGAGGGTAGATTAGGTCCTCACTCAACAATATCGTGAGCGTTTATTTGCTTGATCGAGATTCGTTGCAACAGACTTACGACCAGTCTTGCGTCGATGCAATTTGCCTGCGAGGTAGACTCCCTAGAGTCCATCGATGAGGCGATTGCATTGCGTTTGCAGACTTACGACAAGTCTTGCGATGATACGGTTTGTTACGCCTTGCGATTGAGTGTAGTGTGTTGAAAATAATCACAATAGTATATAGGTCTAATAACGTTCAACTCCACGTGGCACTTTCTTCACGGAACTTCGGTAGTATGATAGGGCACACCTTGCCCGACCCCTACTACTTTCATCCCGTGTTTTGGTGTCACCTTTTGTCGAAACGCTATGGCACCTTTAGAATTTACTACGATCACCGTGCACTGAGCCAAATAATCCCGTGTGCACCCGCGATTAGTCGTTCCTTGCACGTTTATCGTACCTCATTCTAAAAGTGTAGTGAGGATAAAACACATTACTTCGTGATATAGTATATGGTATGTAGTATGTGTGTGAATCTAGTCTAAGTGCGACGATTAGAGAGCGGAAGAGAAACGAAAACGAGAGTTAATGTTACACATAGTGGTAACTTCGAATAAGAGAGTAGGTTCAAAACTTAGAAGTTAACATCGAGAATCGTATCATTACAACTTTATCCTACGCTTGCTAGATGTCTGATGCTTAAAGACTTTTGCTGGAGCTGTTGTTGTTGTACTCAAGTTCACGGTTCGATGCGGCAGTTGCGGGTGAAGTGACTGTAACGGTTGCAGTGATTGCAATAGCGACAGTCAGCCCCAACTGGATGATGATAGGTACACGAGTAACACTGAGGATGAAATCCAGTGTAGGCTCGTTTTGGAAACGTCGGAACTGTTCGAAGAGGTTCTGGTTGTAGCAGTTCGGTTGTCGATGAGTTTGGGCTTGACGTCTTTCGCTTGCGGCTGGGTTTGTCGGTGTCTGGTGAAGAAATGTCGTCGTTGTAGGATTCGTCTGAAGACTCGCTTGCGGAGTCTTTGGCTGATTTGTCGGAAGATCCGTTGATAGATTTGTCAGAAGAATCGGCAGCAGATTCGTCCGAGGAATCGTTAGCAGATCCGTCAGAAGAATCGTTAGCTGATTCATCAGAAGAACCGCCAGTAGATTTTTCGGAAGATTCGTCAGTAGACTCATCAGAAGATTCGTCAACATGTTCGCCTGAAGGATTACTGGCGATTGCTTGATGAGCTTGTTTGACAGGATTCCTTGAGTATACTCCTTCCATGAGTCGTTTGTTGTTGATTTCTGCGGCTAAGCGGTAGGTTTCTTTGATGGTAGCAGGCCTTGCAGCTTCGACAAAATCACCCACACACTCAGGCAAGCCACGAATGTACTTCGCGATGGCCTTCCCCGGAGTGTTGACTTGACCTGGGCAGATTATGCTAAGCTGTTTGAACCTTGCGGTGTAGCCAGCATTGTCACCTTCGGTTTGCTTGATTTCCCAAAATTCGTTTTCCAGCTTCTGAATCTCGTGAGGAGGACAGTACTCTTTCTCCATGAGCTCTTTCAGCTCATTCCAAGAGAGAGCGTAAGCTGCGGAGATCCCGCGTTTGTTACGCTCGGCGGTCCACCAGTCGAGTGCTCGCGATTGAAATACTCCGGTGGCACAAGTAGTACGGAGACTATCGGGACGCCCACTTTGACGAAGGGTAACTTTGATAGAATCAAACCACTGGAGTAGTTGAGTCGCGCCTCCTTCACCCGTGAACTCCATCGGGTCACAGGCTTTGAAGTGCTTGTAGAGAAAAGTAGATTGCGGCTCTCCTGTCTTAACGTCTTCTGAAGCTCGAGAGTGGCTGAGAGAGTGCCCTCGAGCGGCAATTTGAGAACTAAGCTTACTCACTTCCTTAATCACAAGTGAAGCAATTCTCTTCTCGGCGCTTCGTTTGGCTTTCCTCCTAGCTACTCGCCTCGAGGTAGAGTTGTTGGAAGGCATCTAGACAGGAAGAGACTTGGAGTGAGATTCGATCATAATGATTTTTGAGTTTTGCGTTGCGATTTAGCGCGTTCAAAACTTGGTGCGATAGTATAGTAGTAATACGAACCACATAGGAGCCACGTAGGAAACACGAAATTCCTAAGTTCTCACACAATGACTTGTTTGTTTATACGTATATATATATATATATATATATTTATATAGATGTAATTTGTATTCATACATATGCAGGTCGATTTAGAATAAGCGAGGTCGCGTCGAAGTGAGGAAATGAGAGCGAATGCGATAGATTATGCACTAGTTTTGTTGCGAACATTCGGATTTCGTTTTAGATTGCGATGGCTGTGCGAATTGTGCGTTTATAAAGTAGGGAGTGAAAATCGTTACATCGAGAAATCGATAAAGCGTAAAGTTTCAAAACGTAAATAAGTTCCAATCATTGTAAAATTGGCGGGTCGTATAATAGGGTTCCTTGGGTGTTTAGGCGTTGACTACCCAAGGTAACCCAACTATATCTAACAAGTTCGAGCATGCGCGTTGACCTGGAGGACTTCATGCTTCCACTGGGATGCAGCTCATGGCATTCGTCGTCCTAGTCATCGCATGGCTCGAGTTATCGTGATAGTCGAGTCCTTGGTGAGAGCTTTTGAAAAACCATTTTATAGAGAGTGGAACGACTTATTAAGGTACGGGTTTCACCCCTGGCTTAACAGTTTCGTTCCTAGTTGTGGTTATGCTCCTCGAATAAATTCGTGAGTTCCACTAGATTTAGAAATGGAGACCTTTGTCGAGATGTGGATGTCACTCCTAACTCGATGAAAGGTTCTCGTGCTAGAAAAATGCGCTGAGTGAGCAATCCTATCGAGAGTTCTTGGTTTTTCACACCTGATCTCGACTGGATCGCTCGGTTTCGTTATGCGAGTATTTTTTCGAAAACGTGTGTATTGTGTCGGCCTTAGGAAAGGCTAAGTAGTAATTCGACCTTAGGAAAGGCTTCTTCGTGTGAAGTTGTAGTATGCGGTGTTCACACAAAGTTGTAGCTTTCAGCAATTTCGATCAAGAGTATCAAGTAAGCCCAATACAAACCCCACTGGGTTTGTACGAGTCGGCCTGTTGGTACTTAGACTATAGACTAGGTCAATTTCTAAGACGTCGACCCGGACTAGGTCGAGTCTGACCTAATTCCCTATAGTTATGGCTCTGATACCAATCTGTCACACCCCAACCGATGGCGGAATCATCGGGGCGCGGCACTAGGCGAATCAGATTGCTCAAGAGAATCCATAACAACTATATTGCGATAATATTTAATACATTCGTTATCCCATACTAACAAATAATACAATCACATAAGTTATCACAGATTTCTTGTCTTCTCGAACAATACAAATCCGACAACCTAGATTTTAGTTGAGTTTCTAGACTCCCTAGCTTGATTTGATATAGTCTGCGATTTAACCTGCAACATACGTTGAAAGATTTGTCAATACAAAAGTATTGGCTAGTATACAGGTTTGATAAGTATAGCATAGTAGATTAAAGGTACTGCGAATTTCCACATGCATAAACGTAATACACGACATATATACTCACAAAACTGATACTACCAACTAAGTCCTCGATGCTCGAATGTACGATGGCATAACTAGACCCCGTCGGGCGCAATAGTACTATACTAGTCTTGGTGGGACGTCGCGAGTATAAGCCCTAGCACATATGCAACTAGCATCACGTATATCTATGCATAACAGTTATTCGCAAGTGATAATTCGATTGATTGAATAGTTCGATTGATAAGTTTGATTTGTTAGGAACGTATGTTACACCCAAAATTCGATTAAAAAGGGTTCAAGTATACTCACAGTGCGTATTTAGCGGGTTTACAACTTGATTGAGTCGATTGCGAGTATGTCTGTAATGATCCTTGAAGAAATAGAGTAAGCGAGGTATGGTTAAGCAAGATTTACTTGAAAAGTTATTCGTTTGATTGAATTGGGCCTCATCCGTGCGGATCAGGCATGTTATCCGTCCGGATGACAAGTCATCCGTCCGGATGACATGTTATCCGTGCGGATAACATGTGACCCGTGCGGATGATGTGTCATCCGTGCGGACAATGAGTGATACGTGCGGATAAGTGGTCATACGCGCGGGGACATTGTTGTTCGTGCGGATGAGCGTGCGTTCGGATGACGTGGCCCGTGCGGATGACAGTTGTGTGTGCGGATGAGTCAGCCGTGCGGACTGACATGTCATCCGTGCGGACTAGGGTCATCCGTGCGGATTGACTTGTCATCCGTGCGGGCTGACATATCACCCGTGCGGTCTGACAAGTCTGGTTCGCACTATGATCACTGTTTCCGAGTGTTTAACGGAAAGAAAAACGTTCGTTTTTACTAGGGTAGTGTAACTTCGCACTAACACTTGAAGTTCCGTCAATTCCGACTCGTTCTAACGGCCGGGAATCACCCCGTTCCATCAGATCTGGCCGTTTGTGATGGCTCTTCAAGGTTAACTCGAAATCGCACAGTTTCCTTGGGTAAATACTTAGATTTAGGTGAGATTTGTTACCAAAACATGTGGAAATCACCCGGATCTGAGTCGTTTATAGTGAAATGAGACCCCAACTTGAAGTTCATAAGAACTCTTGGTGACATCACCTCACAACGCCTCAAATCCGTAGATTTCATGGTTAGAATTAGAGTTTTGAAAGATAGAAAGATGTAGAATCGAGTGTAGATTGTAGAAGTACAAGTTTTAGGTTGAAATCTTACCGGAATCGCGGGGAAATCGAGAGAAAAGGGTCTTGGTGCGCGTGCGGTTGAACAGGAGCTGTCACATCACTTGAACAGTGATGTGACATGGTATTTATAGGCAACAGAGAAGAGGAAAAGAGGTCTGGCCCGGATAGCCCATCCATGCGGATGGCCCATCCGTGCGGATGGCCCATGCGTGCGGATGGCCATCCGTGCGCATGCCCATCCGTCCGGATGGTCTATCCGTCCGGATAGCCATCCTGACGGGCCGGACTTCTTCGTTTTTGATTGATTTGATAGTTTTCGAAGCGTGTAATGACCATAATTAGTTTATAGTATCAATATATTGTTATTATTATACTATTATATATATATATATATCACTAGGGGTCGTATTTACATATCCATAATCCAAAGTTTCGATAATTAACAATCGGTTTCCAATTCGAGTATGCGATTATTAGTGACGTTTCACGGCCATCAAGGAGGGTAGTATAAGTCCTCTCTCGACGTCCTCGTGAACGTTATTGCGAGTTGTGCCACAAAGACTGACGGGGTACCGTTTACTCGTATTGTCATCATCGTCATGACGACTGGAGCTACAGTACTCACCCGAGAGTCCTTGTTAGCGTTAATTGTTTAAGTTCGACACATCACGGCCACTGAGGAGGGTAGAATAGGTCCTCACTCAACGTCTCCGTGAGTGTTAGTGTGATAATAGTGTAGTATAATGATACTGTAGTTTGAAAATATGCGATTATCCTTCGAATAGCGATATATACGATATAGTTACATTATGATCTGAATCTCTGGTGCTAGGCGTAACGAGTGTAACGAGTAGTAACAACGCACGAAAGTGCGGGTTGTTACAGAAGCAGTCCAAGTATAAGCCGGTATGCGCCAACAATTTTAACAATTTTATTTTCAACAATGGCTTGCTTGAATATCCGATGCAGGGGAGAAGGTTTACGTGCATAAGGGATAACGGGAAGAAACTTAGTAAGCTGGATCGTTTTCTGGTTTGTTCGGATTTCTTCAACAATGGCTTGCTTGAATATCCGATGCAGGTGTTTATATTGTTTACATTATAAACATTGTCTACAGCAAGGTTAATTATACGCGGAAGCTCCAAAAATATTGTGTTCGGTTCTTCAAAACGTGCTTGATCGCCATCCGGATTAAGTTCCACTTCACCTAGTGTCAAAACCACTTAAAATGTTAGTTTTGACTTTATTATAATGCATAAAAACAAGTTCAAGAATCAAACAATCGAAAATAAAATAAAAATCCGGAATTTAGTCTGTCGCGTGTCGCGCCAGGCCTTCCCCATTTCGTTGCGTGTCGCGAGGACTCTCTCATGTCCCGCCAGATCCACTGGATCCTATCGCGTGGCGCGGGGGACTCGGTTTTCCAGCAGGTGCAGGTTTGAGACCTGCATTTCCTGCCCAGCTCCGAATTTCGCAATACGAACTTCAAATGCTCATAACTTTTGATCCGTAGGTCCGTTTTAGGCGATTCTTTTTCCTATACGTTTGTTATTTAAATACCGACGCATCTATTACATTTATTTTACAAAAATTCAAGTCTACGAACCGAATGTCTAAAATCACAATTTTTGCTTAATCGACCCACATAGTTAATACCAATTCTACTATCAATGCTAAAATAACTTCAAGGCGCATTTACCCAACATCCGGGGCTTACGATCATCGGCATTTCATTACCAAGTCTATGGTTTCATGCTCTTGTGATCCGCCGTTGCCAAATACTAACCAAAATCAAATCTTTACTACTTAACACACATTTATTTGACCCGTTTGGCTCTGATGTGTGTAAAATGCAACATATAAATTACATCAAAGGAGGCATAAAACTAACCCTTTTTAGTACTAATGTTGGAAAAAGTGTGCTTTTTTCTTCCTTTTGTATTTTCAGGGATAAATGAGCTTAAATGAACAAAAGAAGCAAAAATGCAGCTAAATCTGACAATAATACAAGAAAAAGGAATAAACGTGGCATGCCCGACCGCTCGACAACATCTTCCCAAGCAAAAACAAGAGATCAGAAGGCTGAACACGCCCCGTGTTCATTGAACAATGGGGCGTGCCCAAGTGTCTGCAGAAAAGACAGTTGTAGAAGCTTCCATTTCCCAACACGGGGGCGTGCCCAGGGGACACGGGGCCGTGGTCAACGCTAAGATTCGCAGAATCCAAGAAAATCTTGATAGTACAGATACGCTTCTGCACACGGGGCCGTGCCCAGCAGACACGGGGGCGTGGTCAACTAATGCAGACAAACTGCAATTAATGAAGAAAGAGAAGATGGATGGACACGGGGCCGTGCCCAATGGGCACGGGGCCGTGTCCGGGCTTCTGTGCAGGCTATAAATAGAGGTGCTTGGTTCACTTCAAAGGCATCCCTTGGCAAACCACCTCTCTCACACTTCACCCACCCACCACCACCATCACAACCCACATCCACCACCATCATCCATCACCCATCATAGAGTGTGTGTAGTAGTCTCGGGATCCAAGATTGATAGTAAGAGTTCTTGACAATCAAAGGCCATGTATGCCTAAGTCTCTTACATCACTTGGTGAAGACAAGCATTTAGTGTAATACTTTTTATTTTTAATCTTTTCGCACTTTTTATTTGGTTTTGTATTAATGACTTTAATAACTAGTTTCTTATGTTGAAGGTGAAACTTCCTTATCATTTTTCCGTGGTGTCTTGGCGTTATTTTACTGTCTATATAAAATAAAAGATTTACACCATTCATATCTCCATGGTCTATATGGAGATATGTTGGCTACCTGGTCGGGGGTTAAGGGAATGGTTTGGTAAGCGTCTTGCCTTGTTCAGTGTATAGATCCTGCAAGGACCTGGGTCAAGCTTAGTAGGACCTCCTTCAATATCCACTGGTATTGGATGGCGGGGGTTCGAATTTCTTGATCCCCTCGTATGTAAACTACTATTAAAACAATAATCCAACCCTTTAGGATTGTATCCTTGCTGACTCAAACTACTGGGTTGAGGGTAACGTCACCTTCAAAAGAGGGGCCTACCACATTACGCATTAATAACTTAATTAATTATCTTTCAATAATCCAACCCTTTAGGATTATATCCTTGCTGACTCAAACTACTGGGTTGAGGGTAACGTCACCTTCAAAAGAGGGGCCTACTACTATAACTAAGATAATCTCTTAAAAAGTGCAAAAGTGCGGAAATAATCAAAGGTTACACTAAAGGCGAGTCGGATCCAAGTGATTCATCTTGTCTATCTGTTTTTGTTTTTATTTCTATTTTCAGCATTTTTAGTTTTCATTTTTCATGTTTAAATCTTTTTCTAAAATTTTGATTTGATTAGACGTTGAGGATAAACCAGTACTAAAAGCTCTTGTGTCCTTGGACGACCTCGGTGTCTTACCAACGCTATACTACGCTCACGATGGGTGCACTTGCCCATATGTGTGTTTAGTGTTAGTAAAATATCGTGTCTTATAAATTTAAAACTTGATTAAGTGTTAAAAAGGGCTTAAAATATACATAAAAACCTATCACACTCAACACGCATCAGGCTCATTTATGGAATCCTCCATTTCTAATGACTACCAAACGTTTTCCAAGCTAATTTATTTCGTTCAATTAAGTAATGATCACCATCACTTCAACTAATACAATTCCATATACTAAAACACAATTTCAATTATCTAAAATATCAAATTTACATGATGTAACGGAACATGTTACATACCTTCAAAGCACACCCTTCAAACGTGCATCACCACCGGCTTGTCCGCTCAACGCTCCGGTTTCCTTTCCTATAGAGTTCAATCATGACACATTTAGAACTCTTTGATTTACATATAACGCATAGTTTACCAACTAGTACAAGCATGCGTTTTTGTTCACATTTCAACATTTAGCCTTCTCTTAGGCATTTTTACAAACACTTTCAGGGCATAATTTTACACAATTTATAATCAAGTTCATGGCTTGTTATTTAGCCAATACTAACATCAACTAAGCATGTTCATATCAATTTCACATTATCAACATCTGAATTTACTTCCTAGAACTCAAATTACACTAGAACAACAATCAAATTCTAGTGTTTAGCATGCTCCTACAAAAACCACTTATCACCTTCAATGGTGATTATAAATTCACAAGAATTAGGCATGATTTCAACACATAATTGTCTAGGGTTCACTCCTAGTCACAATATTGTTCCTATTCCATCAATATAACACTCATGCAACAACAATTTTTGAATTCTCTATGTTCATCCAGAAATTCAAAATAGAGATTTCCTATAAAATTCACATACCTTGTGACCCCCTTACAGTGGAGATCACCAATCTAAGCTCGGATTCGTTTTGGAATGGATTTGTGCCTTCAATTTGTGAATTTTGTGTGAGTTAGGGTTTTGGAGAAACCTGGTCGCCCCCTCCTATGTTCTATTCGATCCACACACACACCGGTATGTGTTGGATTTTAATTTTTTGTTTTAATAAAACACACACCGGTGTGTGTTGGATTTTAATTTTTTGTTTTAATAAAACTTGTTTCACAATTGGCACAATTAACCCTCCTACTTTCATAAGGCTTTTAGTTTAAGTGTTTTAACACTCTAACTTAGTATCACTAGACTCTTATCTAACTAAGTTAGTTTTATAACTAGTTAGTTTATCCCGTTTAACATCAACGTCGGATTTATAATAAAGAATTTATATTTTAGGGGTGTTACAAGTCCACCCCCCTTAAAAAGGGTTTCGTCCTCGAAACCGAGATACGTACCAAATAGAGTCAGGTACAGGCGCCGCATTTCCTCTTCGGATTCCCATGTTGTATCCGAACCCTTTCTATGCTCCCACTTGATCTTAACTTGATTAATCTTCTTATTCCGAAAATCTTTAATCTTCCGGTCTAGAATCTCAATTGGTCTTACCGCATAGTTAAGGCTATTGTCCACTTCGATATCATCGTAGTGGATATAAGCCATTTCCTCAGCTAAGCACTTACGGAGTTGTGACACATGAAACGTGCCATGAATTCCGCTCAATTCTTCCGGTAACTAGAGGCGATATGCCACCTTGCCAACCCGTTCAATGATTTTAAAGGGCCCGATAAACCTTGGGCTTAGTTTCCCTCTTTTTCTAAATCGGATAACACCCTTCCATGGGGAAACTTTTAGCATAACCGTGTCACCTACCTGAAATTCAATCGGTTTTCGTCTTTTGTCGGCATAAGACTTTTGTCTGTCTTGGGCCGCTTTCAAGTGAGCTCGAACCACGTCAATTTTCTCATTAGTGGCTTGAACTACGTCTTTATGTGCCAATTCACGCGGACCCACTTCACCCCAACACACCGGGGTTCTACATTTCCTACCATATAGCATCTCATACGGGGCCATGCCGATGCTGGCATGATAACTGTTGTTATAAGAGAATTCTGCTAACGGCAAATACACATCCCAACTGCCCCTGAAGTCAATAATACACGCCCTCAGCATGTCTTCTAGTGTTTGTATTGTTCTCTTACTCTGTCCATCCGTCTGAGGATGGTATGCAGTGCTGATAAAAAGCTTCGTTCCCATCTGTTCTTGGAAATCTCGCCAGAAATGTGAAGTAAATCGGGTATCCCTGTCAGACACACTGGATACCGGTACTCCGTGGCGTGCCACTATTTCATTGGTATACACCTCTGACATCTTTTCTGACGTATAAGTCTCACGTATAGGAATAAAGTGAGCACTTTTCGTCAGCCTATCCACAACCACCCATATAGCATCGAATCCTCGGTTCGTCCTAGGCAGTTTGGTCAGCAGGTCCATGGTAATATGCTCCCATTTCCAAACTGGGATTTCCAATGGTTGCAGTTTTCCATATGGCTTTTGGTGTTCCGCCTTGACTTGTAAACAAGTCAAGCACTTCTCTACATACTTTACAACATCCCTCTTCATTCCGGGCCACCAATAGTTTTGCTTTAGATCGTTATACATTTTGGTTGCACCCGGATGGATAGAATAACGAGATTTATGAGCTTCATCGAGTTGAAGCATCTTGACTCCACATGAATTTGGGACCCATATTCTTCCGAATCGAGTCTTCAACCCGCTGTTACCATCCGCCAAATCCTTCAACTGACCAACTATCCTTTCCTTTTTCAAGTTTTCCTCTTTTATCACCTCGGCTTGTGCTTCTCGGATACGTTCAAGTAAACCCGAGGTTACTACAAGCTGCATCGACCGCACTCATATTGGGACATAGTCCGATTTCCTGCTCAAGGCATCCGCCACAACATTAGCCCTTCCGGGGTGGTAATGTATTTCGCAGTCATAGTCTTTTACCGTTTCTAACCATCGTCTTTGTCGCATATTTAACTCCTTCTGACCGAAGAAGTATTTCAAGCTTTTGTGGTCAGTAAATATGGTGCACTTTACTCCGTATAAATAGTGCCTCCATATTTTTAACGCAAACACCGCCGCCGCCAATTCGAGATCGTGCGTGGGATATTTCTTTTCATGCACCTTTAATTGCCTCGAGGCATAAGCTATTACTTTGCCTCGTTGCATTAAAACACATCCGAGCCCTGAAAGTGACGCATCTGAGTAGACTACCAAGTCTTCGTCCCCGTCCGGCAACGTTAATACCGGAGCTTGAGTTAACTTCTCTTTTAACGTTTAGAACGCTCTTTCTTGTTCAACACCCCAAATGAATCTCTCCTCTTTCCGAGTTAATTTAGTTAACGGCGAAGCAATCTTGGAGAAATCTTGAATGAATCTCCTGTAATATCACTCAAGCCCTAAGAAGCTTCTAATTTCCGAAGGACTCTTCGGAGGACTCCATCTCGACACTGCCTCTATCTTTGACGGGTCTACCAAAATTCCATCGGCACTTATGATGTGGCCGAGAAATTGTACCTCTCGTAACCAAAAGGCACACTTCGAAAATTTCGCATACAACTTCTCTCGTCTGAGTGTCTCTAGCACCTCCTGTAAATGATGCGCATGATCCACCTCATTTTTCAAATACACTAGGATATCGTCGATAAACACGATTACCGACTTATCCAACATTGGCTTGCAAACCTGGTTCATGAGGTCCATGAAAGCCGCGGGTGCATTTGTCAATCTGAATGACATTACGAGGAACTCGTAATGTCCGTACCGCGTACGAAAGACCGTCTTCGGTACATCCTCTTCTTTAACCTTTAACTGGTGGTATCCCGACCTAAGGTCGATTTTTGAAAACCAATTTGCACCTTATAATTGGTCGAATAAATCGTCTATTCTTGGAAGCGGGTATCGATTCTTTACCATGAGTTTGTTTAACTCCCAGTAATCGATACACATTCGCATGCTTCCGTCTTTCTTTTTCACGAATAGTACCGGTGCACCCCAAGGAGACACACTCGGCCTTATAAACCCTTTATCGAGCAAGTCTTGAATATGCGACATTAGTTCTTGTAACTCTGATGGAGCAAGTCGGTACAGCGCTTTAGCTACGGGTTTCGCACCCAGAACCAATTCGATTCCAAACTCTACTTCCCGTTCGGGCGGTATTCCCGGTAAGTCCTTCGGAAACACATCTTCGAAATCACGTACCACCGATACGTCTCCAATCGTTGGTAGTTCTTTCTCGGGCTCACTCGCGTATATCATAAACGCTCTACATCCATGCCTCATGAGCTTGTGAGCTTTCAACATCGAACATATTATAGGATTGCCTCCTTTTTCGCCATAGATGGTGACGTGTTTTCCGCTCGGAGATGTTAGCTTTATCTCTTTACGGAAACACACGACTTTGGCGTGGTGCCGAGATAACCAATCCATCCCGACCACCACTTGAAATTCTCCCATCGACATTGGGATTAAATCTATTGAGTATTCCTCGTAATCAATACTCGATTTACAATCTTGACAAACGTCACACACTATGAAACTCTTGTTATCTCCTATTTCAACCTCTAAGGGCACAGATAATTTTGTCAATACAAATGAAGGATGTCGAATAAATCCATGTGAAACAAAAGATTTATTCACACCCGTATCAAATAATACACGTGCAGGAATCGAGTTTATTGCGAATATACCTGAGACCACATCGGGTTCTGTTTTCGCTTCAGCCCCTGTTAGTTGGAAGGACCTGGCCTTCGCCTTTGAAGCTTCTGTTGGAGATTCTTTGGTGTCTTTCTTTCCAACCAAGTCCGGGCATTCGGTCTTTTTATGGTCCGGTTGGTAACACTTGTAGCAAACAGAGACTTTTCCCGGACATAACGACGCGTTGTGCCCCGTCTTCCCACATATGGGACATGGTTTGTCTTTGAAGCGGCACTCACCCTTCTTGTTGGTGCATACGTCTGTCGACTTCGTCTTGTATCGAGTCTAGTATTAGAATTGTTAGATCAGGGAGCGTTGTACGAGAAAATATGAAAGTTTTAAGGGTAATTCCGCTTGAAAGAGACATGTGCAGTTTCAAGCGAAATTAACCTGGTTAATTCCGCTTGAACTGACACACTACCACTTTCAAGCAGAACTAGATCCCCTATATATAGTCATCCAAGCAAAATCATTTGTAATGTTCTTGTTTCCGGTACTGAACTGCTGCCGACGCGTCGTTTGATCTGTAAAGCTGTGATATCAATAAAACTAGACGATTAATAGTGAAACAAGCTGTTTTACAAGTCTGTTTCTTTGTTTCCGCCTCTGAAACAGACAAGAGCTCTTCTGATTGACTCGTTTGGGTCACAACTCGATCCTACAAGTGGTATCAGAGCTCAGGACGAAGAGTTCTTGCCAAAACAGTCTTATTTTCTGACTTCTACACCTTCTTTTACAAAATTCACAAAATTTTACGGTCAAAATGGTCTGAATTTCACATATTATGTGCAAAACAGTGTTTTAACAAACCCTTAAGAAAATTGGACCTTAATTCGATCTAAAACTGGTAAAAATCATAATTCCGCTTGAAAACTCGATCGAAAATGATGACGTCAGCAGCATTTCAAACGAGATTAGCACTTTATTCCGCGTGAACTTAATATTCCGCTTGAAAAATAGACTTAATTTCGCTTGATATTACCTGATTCCGCTTCAAGAGGTAATTCCGTTTGAAAAGTTTCAAACGAAATTAGGTAATTCCGCTTCAAGGTGGTATTCCGTTTGAAAGTGTGTTGGTTCAAGCGAAATCAGTGATTCCGTTTCAAAGTTATTCCGTTTGAGGGTGTTATTTCGTTTCAAGGTGTAATTTCGCTTCAAAGAGTTGATTCCATTTGAAAATTAATTCCGTTTGAGTAGTGATTCCGTTTGAAGCTTGATTCCGTTTGAATTTGTTATTCAGTTTGAGATTTGAGTTTTTGTGAAAAAAAATTCCGAAACATGGACGAGGATTTCTAGAATGCGTTTGCTACACTGATTGCACCTGTTACTGCTGCTGAAACAGTGTACAGTGAGAATGAAACAGGAACTTATCAGAAACCACCAAAGCTCATGTAAATTGAAGATTTTCAAGGATGGAAAAATCGATTCGAGAACTGGGTGCAAGCTTATAAATTTGACGCATGGTGTTCATTGTTGAAAGATTATGAGAAACCAAAGAATGAACGTGGGATTGAAAAAGCTATTTGTGACTATTCAGAGGGTGACAAATTGAAATTTACAAGTGAGAAAATGATGATCAGTATTCTTCAGCAAGCGATTAAAGAAGATATCTTTGTTCTGCTCCAACATAATGGTACAGCTAGATCAATTTGGGAAGCATTGATTCAGAAATTCAAAGGAAGCGCAGATATGATCAAAAACAAAAAGGCATTATTGAAGAAATCGTTTGATATGTTTTCAGCTTTCGACCATGAAACAACAAAACAGACCATTGATAGATATTGTCATCTGGTATTGGAAATGAAAAGATTGGACATTGAGAAAGATGATGATGAATGGGTTGATAAACTTGCTGATGCACTACCACAGAATAAGTGGGGAACTTATTTGATGATTGTGAAACATATGAGGAAGTCTGAGAGTATGAATTTGGCACAGTTCATTCAGAAAATTGAAGAGCATGAATTGGATATTCAAAAAACTGCTCAACAAGATGTCAGTTTGTATTATAGAGGGAACAAGTTTGAGGCAACTCCCAGCTCTAGTCCAAAGATTCAAACTGGATTTAGTGCTGACAGTTCATCTGGAACAAAGGGTAGTAATGTGACACAGAGTGGTGGATCTTCATCTTCATATTCAAGCTTTGATCCGAATCATACAACATCAAGTCCTCAACGACATAATTCAACAAATCTTCAATGCAACGTCACTTTGAATATTCAAAATGGTCAGAATTTGTCTCCAGAAATAGCCAAGCAACACATGGCATCACTCGTTGCTATGTTGGAATCTTATGAAGGTTTGATTGCTGGCAAGATTGGAAATCTGATGCTTACAAAAGAAGATTATGACCAAATTGATGCAGAGTAACTTGAGTTGATGGATGTGAAGTGGTGTTTGGCTAGTGCTTGTAGAAGGGCAGAAAAGTTTCAACAAATTACTGGTAGAGATGAATTTCGAGGAATGGCTACTTCTCCGTTGGGCTTTGACAAATCAAAAGTTACATGTTTCCGGTGTAAAGGAAAGGGTCATTTTAAGAGAGAATGTACAAATAAAGAAGCAACCGGGAATCAAGAAAAGAACAATTATTATCAGAAATATATTTTTCATCAGATTGATCAACAACCTCAACAAAAAGATTCAAAAACTGCTCATGGTAAAATGATCGAAGATGCAAATAATAAAGCTTATTTTGGTATCATTGATCAAGATGATGAATTTGTTGCTGAAGGATTTTGCTGGGATAAATACATTCCACCAGGTTCAGGTTTTGTTGCTAGAATTCTGGGTGAAGATGAGGCTAATCAGAAAAGAATCCCGATTCTTCCAGATCTAGGAAGTGGTATTGATACCGATGATGAGGAAGAATATCTTAACAAAGCTAGAAAAGGCATAGATCCTGACAGTTTTAATTTCTTTTTTGCAGATAAAATGGAAATGCTGAATCAGAAAAAGATTGCCAGATTAAGGAGAGAGTTGGAAGCAGCAAGAATGTTAGCTGATGAAAAGGCAAAGACAGAAGCTGGAGAAGCTAATATTGAATCAGCAACTGAGAAAATAGTAGAGAAAATTGTTGAAGTGGAGAAAGTGGTGAAAAAAATAGTTGAAGTCGAAAAAATAGTCGAAGTTGAGAAACTTGTTGAAGTAGAGAAAATTGTCGAAATAGAAAAAAATGTTGAAGTTGAGAAACTCATTGAAGTTGAAAAGACTGTCGAGGTTGAAAAGATAATTGAAAAGGTGGTTGAAGTTGAAAAACCATGTTTGAAGTGTTTAGAATCTTGCAAAGCTTGTGAGGAGAAAGATAAAAAGATTGCTGAATTAGAGAAGATTAAAGAAGATTTACTGTCCGATGTGAAGTATGTGAAGGAGTCGTATGATGTTCTGAATAGAACAGTTGATGGTTTGAACAAAACAAACAAAGAGGTTGATGCTGCTATGACAATGATGAGCTCAACATTAATGACAAAGCAGAACGTCATCAATGAGTATATCGAAGATTGTGCTAAACTGAAGCAGGAATTGGAACTTGAAAAAATTGAGAGTGAAAGGATTAAACGATTACTGTTGAGTTATACTACTTGTGATTATTTGATTGATCGTGTTTATCCTACTGTTGCAGGTCTTGAAGCGTTTAAAGACAAAGAAATGGAAGACACAGATGCTGGTAAGACACAAAGTGTCAAGTATAACAAGTGTCCGCCTCCAATCTATGAGAGTTATTCCCCCAGGAATCCTAACGAGGAGCGTCTAAAAAAGGCAGTCAACATCAAGTTAAAGTCTGAAATCATTGATGAATTACCAGACAATATTGATGTCACATTCACAGCGTCTGACACTGATCATGAGTCTGAGTTGTTAAAGAAAGTGGTTGATCAGGTGTTAGATATGGATGAAGAGTCAAAATCGGAGTCTAAATCTGAAAGTTCGAGTTCGTCAGAAAAGAGTCCGAGTTCATCGGTTAAACGATTTTACAATAAAGAATTCCAGTTATCAAAATCTAATTTAAATGATGGACCAATCAAAGTAGCATATACTTTGAATGATTCATACAAATTATATTCTGATGAGGAATTTCCAATAAGAAGTGTCAAAACAGAAATGATCAAACAGGTTTTTAAATTAACAGAAATTAATATTTCTGAAATAAAAGATTTAAATCTTCATGAAAAACCTAAAAAGTACACTTCAAGAGTTCAGCAGAGATTGAACAAGAAAAAGGGTTACAGTTCTGGTTCAGGTTATCGAAAGAAACCAAACCACAACAGTAATTTCAAAAAGCAAGGTCTTGGTTTTATTCTCTCGGAAAATTATAAAAATGAGAAAAATTATAAACCAAAAACAAAATTTGTTGCAGGAGGAAGTTCTGAAGATGAGCAGAAGAAACCATTCTGGAAACAGTCAAATTAAGAGTTTCTTGCTGAAGTAAAGAGAAATGTGAAGAAAATTGCTCCAAGAGTTGACAGAAGAACGTGTGTCAAGTGTCAAAAAGCTGGACACATTGCTTGGAACTGCCACGAGTCCAATTATACAAAACAGGAAGTTTCTTCTAACTCTGAAAAGAGTAGGAAATGTGTTGATAAATCGACTTTGGAAGTTGGTCAAACTTCAAAACGTTTTTACAAAAGATATGTCGATTTAAATAAACAAAAATGGGTTGTAAAATCTGAGAGTAATTCTGACAATGAATCTGATTCCATAAAATCAGAGGAGTCATTTGTTGAGAAGAAGATTGAGAATTCCGTTCCAGAGGTGAATGATGAAAATTTTCCAAAACTGTCAAAAGAAAATTTGAAGTTGAAAGTGGGTAAAACTGAAATTTCAGGTCAATTCTTTGCTGGTAAGAAAGAATTTGATGCTGATAAAGTGTTTAATGGCAAAATTAAACATATTTTTGGGAAGATGGTTGATGGAAAGGTTAAGGGTGCAAAAGAATTTTACAAATCAAAATGTTGGTGGGACAGGTGTGTACCAAAATCACCCAAGGCTGGTCAGGCCTGGGTGACAGCATTTTCATCATAAATTCCGGACTTGCCGGAGCTCCCAGGTTGGTAAGTGTGGAGCAGGAATCGGCATCATTCTTGAATATATTTGATTGATAAATCTACAGGTGATATCTTTATATTGTTATATTTTGGTTTACAAGTGAGTTTGGTTGGTAAGTGAACCTACAAGAGGTTGAATAAGGTTTTCACTTACAAGTGGTAAATCAAAGACATTAATTTGTACTTGTTTTTACTACAAATGATTGAGAAACAATGTGATGAATCCCAATTTTACAAGTGATAAAATCAACAAAACTAATTTTTCGGAAAAACCATTTGATTAAAACAAACTTAAGTGTTTTGAAATCACAATGGGAAAATGTTTTGTTGTGAGGGGGAGTTCTGATTGTTTATGCCAAGTGGATGGTGATTTGAAGTGATTCAATGTCAGTTGTCACTTTACCTTGTACAGTTGTTTTTCAAATTTCCTTTAAATGATTTTGCATTTTAGGGGGAGTAAGAATTTTTCAGAAAATCCAAAAACATTTGAAAATTTGAAAAAGTCAAAAACATGATAAAATTCAAAAATGAGTTTTTGTTGTCAAAAAGAGGAAATGATAGTACATCAGTGGACGATCACAGCATGCTAAAGAAATGGAAACTTAAAAAGTGATAAACGGTCTTACTGATGATATGCCAGTAGGTTTTTGCACATTTAGTAGATTGTGACGAGATATAAACCTAAATTCAAACTTGCTTATATCGTGGGTAACATCTCTTGGATATATGGGTAACCCCCGAAATCTTGTTTGAAGGACCCCTCTTTCTGAGATACTAGGTCTTTATGCTTAGTGATATTTGGGGTATTATTCCGGGACTTCTGATAATGCGGAAGCAATGGCCTAGTCCCCGGAGAATACTTTACGCTTGCTTGAAATATAGCCTCCCCTCAGCATAAAAAATGATAAAACATTGCAAAATCAAAATCATGTGCTGTTGTAAAAAAGATCCTCTAAAGGGGACCCACCTAAAGTGGAAGCCGTCATCTCTCTGCTGAACGGAAGTTCTGACCTAAGCTCTCACGGTCTCGCAATTGACCCCTTACAGATATCATCTAGGTATACTCACCTGTAAGACTGAATATTGGGATCTGGATACGGGATTATATTCTGAGGTGGGACACGCGAATAAGTTTAAGTCTCTAAAACATTAATCTCGTATCTCGAAACAGTTGAACTTTGTGTGAGAATTTAAGTGGATCAGTATACTGACAATCTAAGTGAATCGTTTAGAACTTAAAATGTTTAAAGCTTAACGGTGTTGGTGATTTGTCTCATAAACTGATATGATCCTCTTACACAAACTCACAAAAATAGTGTGTGTATATATTTCTTTACTGCATTGCATTTCTGTTATTTCAAAAATCCAAAAAGTTTTTCGGTGTGTTTTAGCATAAATTTTGAAAAACTCAAAAAGATTTTAGACAACTGATGTTGGAAAGCTGATTTTCAAAATCCCGAGTGTTAAACATGACGAACAGGTTTGGGAAAGTTTGTTTGAAGATGTTTGAAATAAAATTAATATTCATACAAGTGGTTCATCAGAGATTAACATGATAAATCATTTTGTACAATACTTGAAAATGATGTGTTCAGATTGTGTCTACAAGTGGTTAGCAGAGTTTAAATTTGTTAAAAATTTAAATCTGAGAAATTTATTTTTGAGTAGAGAATATGCAGGTGAGCCAGGTTGCGATTCTTGTACCTGTAAACCTGTGAGCAGAGTAAAAGCCAGACTACGATCCCAACACAATTCAAGGGGGAGTCTGATGGTAGAGTATTACCCGAGGGGAAGATTACTTGAAGAAAGAATTAGAGTGTGATAAGAGCCAGATAGAGATTCTGGAAGCCCGAAGACTGATAAAGACTGAAGACGTTGAAGACTTGACACTTAAGACTCGTCAACATCCGAGGGGGAGTCTGTTGGTGCATACGTCTGTCGACTTCGTCTTGTATCGAGTCTAGTATTAGAATTGTTAGATTAGGGCGCGTTGTACGAGAAAATATGAAAGTTTTAAGGGCAATTCCGCTTGAAAGAGACATGTGCAGTTTCAAGCGAAATTAACCTGGTTAATTCCGCTTGAACTGACACACTACCACTTTCAAGCGGAATTAGATCCCATATATATAGTCATCCAAGCGAAATCATTTGTAATGTTCTTGTTTCCGGTACTGAACTGCTGCCGACGCGTCGTTTGATCTGTAAAGCTGTGATATCAATAAAACTAGACGATTAATAGTGAAACAAGCTGTTTTACAAGTCTGTTTCTTTGTTTCCGCCTCTGAAACAGACAAGAGCTCTTCTGATTGACTCGATTGGGTCACAACTCGATCCTACACTTGTGCCCCTTTCCACATACTTTGCAACTCGGTGATCCACCCTTCGCATCCGTCTTCTTCACCGACTCAGTCATTCGAGCCTTCTTTATATGGCTCAGGTTAACTTCCACTACCCTTCGTTCACCCCGTTCTATTTGCTTTTTAAGTTTGATTTCTCTCTCCCGAGCCGTATTTCTGATCTCGGTGAGCGTCTCATACTTGGAAGGGGTCATGAACTCTCGGTACTCAGCACTTAACATATTATAATAATAATATATTTTCTGCTCCTCCGTAGTCACTAACTCATCACAGAACCTCAGCTTATCCATGAATATACTCGTGATTTTATCAATCGTTTCACCCCTTTGCCTTAACTAGATGAACTCCTCCTTGATCCTGTTGATGACTACCTTGGGACTGTGATGTTTAAGGAATGGTACCTTAAACTCGTCCCATGTCATGACCCTTGCCGCTTCGGCTCCAATCTCTTTCTTTTTGTTATCCCACCAGTCCTTGGCTTGACCCCTCAACTGACACGTTCCGTAAGCCACAAAATCGCTCACGTCACAGTGGGTCCTTTCAAACACCCCTTCGACATCACTTAGCCATCTTTGGCATATTATCGGGTCAATCTCCCCGTTGTAAATTGGCGGTTTACACGCCATAAACTCCTTGTATGAACATCCCTTACATTCTCTGGATATTTCTTTCATAAGGTTGACATTGTCTTCCAACCTTTTAACTCGTTCTTCAACTAACGATAGCACTGTATTTTGAATTTTGTCTATGAAACCGGATAGACTACCCTCAATTGCCTTCCCCACTTCTTCGGCAATTATCTCTTTCATTTGTTCGGTGCCTGTCGGCACCGGATCATTGTCACTCCTTTCTGTCATCTTGAAACTGAAATGTTTACATCAATTATTAAACATTTCATTTATAACATAGCTTTATTTGCTTCGGTTTAGCCAAGTTCATAACTTGCTTTGACCGTTCTCATTTAGTGCACTTTCCGGGTTTGAGTGTGTTAACACGCTCTTCCCGTGCACATTAATTCACATTTCTTTTTCTCACATAAGATAAGATCTACTAAAATAAATAATTAATTCTTACCGGATGATCGATCAAGCTTGAACCGAACACTTTGTTGACAACCTTGAGCTCTGATTACCAACTTGTAACACCCTTCTAATTATTATTCGAATTTAATAAAATATGCATATTTTTAAAACAAAGTGCTTCACTTCATTAAAATTACAAAATAGAAGTGGTCATTGTGATCACTTACTAGTAAACTACAAACTGGTTTAAACATCCCAAAAACGATTAGATAATTGTTTACATTATAAACATTGTCTACAGCAAGGTTAATTAAACGCGGAAGCTCCAAAAATATTGTGTTCGGTTCTTCAAAACGTGCTTGATCGCCATCCGGATTAAGTTCCACTTCACCTAGTGTCAAAACCACTTAAAATGTTAGTTTTGACTTTATTATAATGCATAAAAACAAGTTCAAGAATCAAACAATCGAAAATAAAATAAAAATCCGGAATTTAGTCTGTCGCGTGTCGCGCCAGGCCTTCCCCATTTCGTTGCGTGTCGCGAGGACTCTCGCATGTCCCGCCAGATCCACTGGATCCTGTCGCGTGGCGCGGGGGACTCGGTTTTCCAGCAGGTGCAGGTTTGAGACCTGCATTTCCTGCCCAGCTCCGAATTTCACAATACGAACTTCAAATGCTCATAACTTTTGATCCGTAGGTCCGTTTTAGGCGATTCTTTTTCCTATACGTTTGTTATTTAAATACCGACGCGTCTATTACATTTAATTTACCAAAATTCGAGTCTATGAACCGAATGTCTAAAATCACAATTTTGCTTAATCGACCCACATAGTTAATAGCAATTCTACTATCAATGCTAAAATAACTTCAAGGCGCATTTACCCAACATACGAGGCTTACGATCATCGGCATTTCATTACCAAGTCTATGGTTTCATGCTCTTGTGATCCGCCGTTGCCAAATACTAACCAAAATCAAATCTTTACTACTTAACACACATTTATTTGACCCGTTTGGCTCTGATGTGTGTAAAATGCAACATATAAATTACATCAAAGGAGGCATAAAACTAACTCTTTTTTAGTACTAATGTTGGAAAAAGTGTGCTTTTGTCTTCTTTTTGTATTTTCAGGGATAAATGAGCTTAAATGAACAAAAGAAGCAAAAATGCAGCTAAATCTGACAATAATACAAGAAAAAGGAATAAACGTGGCATGCCCGACCGCTCGACAACATCTTCCCAAGCAAAAACAAGATATCAGAAGGCTGAACACGCCCCGTGTTCATTGAACAATGGGGCGTGCCCAAGTGTCTGCAGAAAAGACAAAGTTGTAGAAGCTTCCATTTCCCAACACGGGGGCGTGCCCAGGGGACACGGGGCCGTGGTCAACGCTAAGATTCGCAGAATCCAAGAAAATCTTGATAGTACAGATACGCTTCTGCACACGGGGCCGTGCCCAGCAGACACGGGGGCGTGGTCAACTAATGCAGACAAACTGCAATTAATGAAGAAAGAGAAGATGGATGGACACGGGGCCGTGTCCGGGCTTCTGTGCAGGCTATAAATAGAGGTGCTTAGTTCACTTCAAAGGCATCCCTTGGCAAACCACCTCTCTCACACTTCACCCACCCACCACCACCATCACAACCCACATCCACCACCATCATCCATCACCCATCATAGAGTGTGTGTAGTAGTCTCGGGATCCAAGATTGATAGTAAGAGTTCTTGACAATCAAAGGCCATGTTTGCCTAAGTCTCTTACATCACTTGGTGAAGACAAGCATTTAGTGTAATACTTTTTATTTTTAATATTTTCGCACTTTTTATTTGGTTTTGTATTAATGACTTTAATAACTAGTTTCTTATGTTGAAGGTGAAACTTCCTTATCATTTTTCCGTGGTGTCTTGGCGTTATTTAACTCTCTATATAAAATAAAAGATTTACACCATTCATATCTCCACGGTCTATATGGAGATATGTTGGCTACCTGGTCGGGGGTTAAGGGAATGGTTTGGTAAGCGTCTTGCCTTGTTCAGTGTATAGATCCTGCAAGGACCTGGGTCAAGCTTAGTAGGACCTCCTTCAATACCCACTGGTATTGGATGGCGGGGGTTCGAATTTCTTGATCCCCTCGTATGTAAACTACTATTAAAACAATAATCCAACCCTTTAGGATTGTATCCTTGCTGACTCAAACTACTGGGTTGAGGGTAACGTCACCTTCAAAAGAGGGGCCTACTACATTACGCATTAATAACTTAATTAATTATCTTTCAATAATCCATCCCTTTAGGATTGTATCCTTGCTGACTCAACCTACTGGGTTGAGGGTAACGTCACCTTCAAAAGAGGGGCCTACTACTATAACTAAGATAATCTCTTAAAAAGTGCAAAAGTGCGGAAATAATCAAAGGTTACACTAAAGGCGAGTCGGATCCAAGTGATTCATCTTGTCTATCTGTTTTTGTTTTTATTTTTATTTTCAGCATTTTTAGTTTTCATTTTTCATGTTTAAATCTTTTTCT
Organism: Helianthus tuberosus; assembly: GCA_030545235.1. NCBI lineage: Eukaryota > Viridiplantae > Streptophyta > Magnoliopsida > Asterales > Asteraceae > Helianthus > Helianthus tuberosus. The sequence goes on from CM060393.1 coordinate 156,847,143, forward strand.
AAAATTTTGATTGGATTAGACGTTGAGGATAAACCAGTACTAAAAGCTCTTGTGTCCTTGGACGACCTCGGTGTCTTACCAACGCTATACTACGCTCACGATGGGTGCACTTGCCCATATGTGTGTTTAGTGTTAGTAAAATATCGTGTCTTATAAATTTAAAACTTGATTAAGTGTTAAAAAGGGCTTAAAATATACATAAAAACCTATCACACTCAACACGCATCAGGCTCATTTATGGAATCCTCCATTTCTAATGACTACCAAACGTTTTCCAAGCTAATTTATTTCGTTCAATTAAGTAATGATCACCATCACTTCAACTTATACAATTCCTTATACTAAAACACAATTTCAATTATCTAAAATATCAAATTTACATGATGTAACGGAACATGTTACATACCTTCAAAGCACACCCTTCAAACGTGCATCACCACCGGCTTGTCCGCTCAACGCTCCGGTTTCCTTTCCTATAGAGTTCAATCACGACACATTTAGAACTCTTTGATTTACATATAACGCATAGTTTACCAACTAGTACAAGCATGCGTTTTTGTTCACATTTCAACATTTAGCCTTCTCTTAGGCATTTTTACAAACACTTTAAGGGCATAATTTTACACAATTTATAATCAAGTTCATGGCTTGTTATTTAGCCAATACTAACATCAACTAAGCATGTTCATATCAATTTCACATTATCAACATCTGAATTTACTTCCTAGAACTCAAATTACACTAGAACAACAATCAAATTCTAGTGTTTAGCATGCTCCTACAAAAACCACTTATCACCTTCAATGGTGATTATAAATTCACAAGAATTAGGCATGATTTCAACACATAATTGTCTAGGGTTCACTCCTAGTCACAATATTGTTCCTATTCCATCAATATAACACTCATGCAATAACAATTTTTGAATTCTCTATGTTCATCCAGAAATTCAAAATAGAGATTTCCTTTAAAATTCACATACCTTATGACCCCCTTACAGTGGAGATCACCAATCTAAGCTCGGATTCGTTTTGGAATGGATTTGTGCCTTCAATTTGTGAATTTTGTGTGAGTTAGGGTTTTGGAGAAACCTGGTCGCCCCCCTCCTATGTTCTATTCGATCCACACACACACCAGTGTGTGTTGGATTTTAATTTTTTTGTTTTAATAAAACTTGTTTCACAATTGGCACAATTAACCCTCCTACTTTCATGAGGCTTTTAGTTTAAGTGTTTTAACACTCTAACTTAGTATCACTAGACTCTTATCTAACTAAGTTAGTTTTATAACTAGTTAGTTTATCCCGTTTAACATCAACGTCGGATTTATAATAAAGAATTTATATTTTAGGGGTGTTACAAGTCCACCCCCCTTAAAAAGGGTTTCGTCCTCGAAACCGAGATACGTACCAAATAGAGTCAGGTACAGGCGCCGCATTTCCTCTTCGGATTCCCATGTTGTATCCGAACCCTTTCTATGCTCCCACTTGATCTTAACTTGATTAATCTTCTTATTCCGAAAATCTTTAATCTTCCGGTCTAGAATCTCAATTGGTCTTACCGCATAGTTAAGGCTATTGTCCACTTCGATATCATCGTAGTGGATATAAGCCATTTCCTCAGCTAAGCACTTACGGAGTTGTGACACATGAAACGTGCCATGAATTCCGCTCAATTCTTCCGGTAACTAGAGGCGATATGCCACCTTGCCAACCCGTTCGATGATTTTAAAGGGCCCGATAAACCTTGGGCTTAGTTTCCCTCTTTTTCTAAATCGGATAACTTTTAGCATAACCGTGTCACCTACCTGAAATTTAATCGGTTTTCGTCTTTTGTCGGCATAAGACTTTTGTCTGTCTTGGGCCGCTTTCAAGTGAGCTCGAACCACGTCAATTTTCTTGTTAGTGGCTTGAACTACGCTTTATGTGCCAATTCACGCGGACCCACATCACCCCAACACACCGGGGTTCTACATTTCCTACCATATAGCATCTCATACGGGGCCATGCCGATGCTGGCATGATAACTGTTGTTATAAGAGAATTCTGCTAACGGCAAATACACATCCCAACTGCCCCCGAAGTCAATAATACACGCCCTCAGCATGTCTTCTAGTGTTTGTATTGTTCTCTCACTCAACACGCATCAGGCTCATTTATGGAATCCTCCATTTCTAATGACTACCAAACGTTTTCCAAGCTAATTTATTTAGTTCAATTAAGTAATGATCACCATCACTTCAACTAATACAATTCCTTACACTAAAACACAATTTCAATTATCTAAAATATCAAATTTACATTATGTAACGGAACATGTTACATACCTTCAAAGCACACCCTTCAAACGTGCGTCACCACCGGCTTGTCCGCTCGACGCTCCGGTTTCCTTTCCTATAGAGTTCAATCACGACACATTTAGAACTCTTTGATTTACATATAACGCATAGTTTACCAACTAGTACAAGCATGCGTTTTTGTTCATATTTCAACATTTAGCCTTCTCTTAGGCATTTTTACAAACACTTTAAGGGCATAATTTTACACAATTTATAATCAAGTTCATGGCTTGTTATTTAGCCAATATTAACATCAACTAAGCATGTTCATATCAATTTTCACATTATCAACATTTGAATTTACTTCCTAGAACTCAAATTACACTAGAACAACAATCAAATTCTAGTGTTTAGCATGCTCCTACAAAACCCACTTTGTAGGATCGTTTGCACGACCAAACGAGTCGTTCAGAAGAGTTCTCGATCAATACGAGAGGCAGAAACAAACTTATTGATGTTGAATCAGCTTGATATACACATTAACTGTCTTGTTTATTGATTTGAAAGCGTTTTACAGGCTAGAGACACTTCGGCAGCACCTCGGCTCCCGGAATTCAAAAGTTACAAATGAAAGACCAATCACACATATTTATAGGCAAGCTATTTCGAGCGAAATGGATATCTGCCCATTTCGTATGAAATGGACATGTTCCATTTCGTGCGAAATGGCTGCATCCCATATGTTTCTCGTTTTTCTCGATCTTCGTGCCTTGATCTATCATACTAGTTACAAGACTCGATACAAGACGAAGTCAACAGACTCCCCCTTGGATGTTGACGAAGTCTTCGGTACGAGTCTTCAGCATGTCGACTCTTCAGTCTTGATCAGTCTACTCGCTCTTTCCAAAATATTTTCCATTGTAAGCATCTTTCAATCTCTATCTTCTCTTTATCAACATCAACACTCCCCCTTGAATGTTGATTTCATAATTTTTTCAGTATCAGCAGCTTCTATTTCGAGCTTTGTTCCAAGATCTGAATCTGGCTCTAACATCTTCAGACTCCCCCTATCGATAAGCTGGGATCGCAGTCTGGAATTTGCTATCGCCTTAAGATCGTATCCTGGCTCAAACTCTGCTCAAGTTTTCACAGAATCTGAAACATCTCCTGGCTCTCCATAGCAACAGGATCAGAAACCTGGCTTTAACCTGCACAATCCTCTACCACTTGAAAAATAAACAATTTTGACATTGATAAGCTTCTTGAATTTATAACATTCAAAATTTTGATTCAAATTAATGAACCATTTAAACATTTCAAAATTATTTCACATCTCAAACAAACTCTCCCAACCCTGTTGTTCATCATGTTTAGCACTTGGAATTTTGAAAATCAGCTTTTCAACATCAGTTGTCGAAAATCTTTTTGTCTTTTTCAAAAAAAAAATTATGCTAAAACACACTAAAATCTTTTTGGATTTTTGTTTTTTAATGAAATGCAGTAAAGAAATATTTACAGACAATATTTTTGTGAGTTTGTGTAAGAGGATCATATCAGTTTATTAGACAAATCACTAGCACCGTTGAGCTTTAAACACTTTAAGTTCCAAACGATTCACATTGATTGACGATATTGTTGTCCTCTTAAACTCAATCTAAAAACTTTCGAAATGCTTACCGATACGTTAAGATATATTAATTTTGCACTAAATTCTTATGGACCCCACGATCTCAGCATATCCCCTCATCATGCAATACACTGACTAAAGTAATGCCTTTAAACTTTCATCAACTGTGATATGTGCGAAAACAATGCAGAATGTTTAAACATTAACAATCAGGTCGATCTTTCGATACGCAGAGAAAGTCCAATGTTTAAACAAAATAAGAAATAAAAACAAGTTGAATATGTTTAGATCTTAACCACCAGTTCGATATTCACATATATGCAGAGATGGTCCAAGATTGAAACGAAACACTAAGAAAAATAAAGCAGAATGTTCAGGCACTAACATCCAGTTCGATACTCACGTATACGCAGAGGATGTCCAATGCTTAAACAAAATAAAGAAATCAAACAAGTTTAAATCTTTGCAAAATGAAATGCACAATCACAGTGACTTTTTCAGCAAGTTGTGAAAGATCACAAACTGACCGGTTTTTATGCTCTTTTAGCATTCAGCAATTACTGAGTAGGTACACAGTCACGAAGGATAAAACTAAGTACTATGCTTTCAACCGCATTTCCCACTAGAACTAGACTTTTTCATTTAAGTTTGTATCGTTATCGCAAATCTACTAGTCTAGCTGAGCCTATCGTCACATCTTTAGTGAGACCGTTTATCACATTTTAACTTTCCATTTCTTTAGCGTACTGTGATAATCTAACTGATATACTATCATTTCCTCTTTTTCACAACAAAACTCATTTTTGAATTTTTTCAATGTTTTTGACCTTTTAGATTTTATCATGTTTTTGGCTTTTTTCAAATTTTCAAAATTTCTAAATTTTCTTACTCCCCCTAAAATCAAAATATGTTTCAATTTTGATTTTCTGGGAAAATTTGAAATTGAAAACAATAAACTGTACAAATAACATGACAACATGATGTGAATTACTTCAATTCACCACCCACCTGGCATAAACAATCAGAACTCCCCCTCACAACAAACTATTTTCCCATTATGATTTCAAAACACTTAAGTTTGTTTTAATCAAAATGGTTTTTCCGGAAAATTAGTTTTGTTGGGGTATCATCACATTGTCTTTCATCCACTTGTACGAAAGTTAAATCAAGTATAACTTAATGTCCTTGATTAAACATTTTTTCAAGAAAGATGCCGATTCCTACTCCCCAATTACCAACCTGGGAGTTTCGGCAAGTCAGGATTTTTATTTAAAGAGATCCACCCAAGCCTGACGGTTCTTGGGTGATTTCGAGTTATTATCACTCGGTTTCTGAACATTTTTAGATTTGAAATTTTCAGTCTGCAATGATGGAAAGTTGACATCATCCTTTTGCAGAACTGACTTTTCTCTTTTTAGATCAACCCGTGGCTCCTCTGACTTTGACAAATCAGATTCATCGCCAAAACATGGCTCCTTTGCTTCCGAAGAAACAAATTCATCGCCAGAAAGTGGCTCCTTTGTTTCCAAAGAAACAAATTCATTGCCAACCTTTATTGGAACCCAATCCACACAGGATTTAGGTTTTCCAAATTCATCAACCTGTGACATGAACGACCTTTCACAGTTTCTTTTATACTCAAAAACTTTGATAAAGATTTTATCTGAAAAAATAACTTTCTTTGATTTTTTATCAGTTTGATTAGTCAATTTTTCTTTCTTTATCCTCTCTTTTGTCCTCAGATTTGTATCTGATGAATTCGTTTTGCTTGACTGATCATTCTTTGAAGAGCAAAACGATTTATCAGAACTTTTATCTGAATTAACTGTTGTATCCGAGGACAAAATCTTTTCAAGATACTCCCTCGCTTTCTTTATTTTCTTTCTCAGTCTATCTTTCTGCCCTTGTGAAAGTTTTACTTTCTGTTCTTTCACTTTCTGTTCTTTGGGCTTTTCATCAATTTTGACTGATTTTTCCACCGTTCCATGAGATTCAGTCCTCGATCGTCCCTTTGATCTCATTGGGCAATCTCTGGCAATATGACCTCTGATTTGACATTCATAGCATATTCTTGTCTCAAATCTCTGACTCTGGAAGTTAACAGCAATGTGTCCTTGAAAACCACATTTGTAACACACTCTGTTATTGTACCATTCACCATTTTCAAACCACACACTCAAATCATAACACTGATTTGATTTGTAGTACTCATCATTTCTCTGTTTCTTATCATTGTAATGATTTGTCTTTGAAGATTCTTCATTCCTTCTTCTCCTGGAAACTTGATTTGACTTTTGAGCACTGTGGTCAGACCTGCACCACTTATTACCAACTTTTTGTGAGTTTTGATTTTCAACTTTTTGTGGTTTTTTATAATGATTGGATGATTGAACTGCTGAACTTTTATTGTTGTTTTGAAAAATTTTCGAATTTTTAACATTTTGTTTTTGTTCCACATTCTTCTTAACAGGTTTTTGCGTTGAGCATTCACCTATTTCAGCGGAACGTAAAACAGTTTCTTGAAATTTTTCTTTTAATTTCAAAAATATTTTCTTTTTATCATTTTCATCATCAGATTTATCATCACAATCCTCAATTATGACCTTGTCATAATTTGTGACATTCTCACTTATTGGAATTTCATTGATAGGTTTTGGACATATATGATCTAGTAATATGGACGAGGTCACAAAACCTTTCAAATTCTTTTCTAACTCATCAATTTTATTTTTAACACACTCAACTTCATTTTCAAGTTGAGTGATTTTCTCAAGATGATAATTTATTGCTTTTTCATTTTCAATTTTATTTTTATCTAAAACAGATTTTTCATTTTCTAAAACTTTTATTTGACTTTGAATTTCTGTTTCTTTTTCTTTTAAAACTTTGTTTTCTAATTTTATCCAAAATACATCTTCATTTTCTAAAAATTTTATTTTATTTTGAAATTCTTTTTCATTTTCATTTTCTTTTAAATTTTTGTTTTCCAATGTCAAACTCTCCACATCTTTCATGAGTTTGACATTGTCTGCTCTAGATTTATCACATTTTGAGCACACTGGTTCAGATCTTGAAATTTCATTTTTCTCGGATTCTTCATTCTTTGAAATTACCTCTGTCTTGTATGTACCTGCACAAAAAATTTTAACAAAGTCAAGAGGATTCATATTTTCGTCAATATAACAACCCCTCTTAATATCATATTTCATAACATTTTTTGTTGCAAGACACATATATACTCTTCTTCTCATTTCAAACATCACATCCAAATTTAATTTTTCTAAGTTCTTTTCTATTTCATTTATCATATCCTTCTTTTTCTTATCATTTTCATACTTGTGTGTTTTAAGCTTATTGATGAATACATTTGGATATAAATCTGAGAATCTAGAATCCTCTTTCAGCTTTTTCAAAAATTCATCCCATTCTGAAGGTAACGCGTCTGCAAATTTTGATATCTGTTCAGCATTTGACATTCTTATCTCATACCTTTTTAAATTGTCAAGTAAGCTTTCATACCGGTTTTCCAACTCATCCACTGTTTCATCTTTCTTACACAAAAAACATTCAAATCTTTTAACCCAACCATCATTTTTCACATCTTTATACCTACTATCCCAATACCCTTCATATCAATTATTTAATCTTTCAAGATTATCGTTTTCCTCTTCGTCATACATTTTAACTATGTAACATCCGTCAAAATGGATTACCGAAATCCGACTCGTTTTGAAATTCGGATCTTAAACTTTGAACCTTGAAAATTTTTCGCGAATTATATAACCGATGAAAATTTGTTTACCAATATAGTTATTCAGTTATTTAGTTAATTAATTTAAAATTCTACATATATAATCTAGCTAGTTTTGTTAAAAAAAATAGAGTAAACTGCAATTTTACACCCTGAGGTTAGGGGTGATTGGCACTCTTACCCCCCCTAAGGAAATAATTGCAAATTACCCCCCCCCCCCCCCACTGTTAACTCTTATGTCGCACAATTACCCCCCGGCGTCAAAGTCAATAACAGATCTGTTAATTGCAAGTTGAAATGACTATATTACCCTTCCATTTTACCCCCCAACATTCGTGTTAAGTCGCACAATTACCCCCCACTGGTAAATTACTAATTTATCCTTTCTTATTACCCCCTATACTTTGTGTTAATAACAATATTACCCCCTGCAACTTACTTACCACTGAGATAACGAAAATGCAAGTCCTGAAAGGATTATTCCCTGATTGTATGACTCCAAAACAATAAAATATAAATTATATAACCTTACAAAAGATGGATATCATATAAATCAAATGTATGACTCCAAAACAATAAAATATAAATTACAAGAGATGGATATCATATAACCTTACAAACAATGGAGTCCACAAACACATTATACGAATCTATATCCCAAAATTAATACTTACAAACAGACCTAAACTTTGAACTTAAAAGATTACCTGCACACACATGTCAAGAAGAATCATGCCCCGCTTGTTGGCAATGCAGCCATAAATGAATTATAAGACGATTGCAAGTCAAAATGAAGCTGCCTAGCCTGCTGCTCAGTCAATTCATCTGCAGCCCCCATCTTTGCCAGCCGCCCAATCCACTCCTTCATCTTGGTCTTCCCTTCAAACATAGTCGTACATTTCCCTCTCGCGTTTGTCATTCCATAGTTTGACTTCCATCGGTTAGACTTGTATTTGGCAACCTAAAACATGCAGAGACAAGTAATGATGTCAATTCACCAGCAGATGTTACCAAAGAAAGTAATGTTTCAAGTATAAAGGATTTTGTTGATTTCCATCTAAAATTTAACAATGATCACTTACATGGTGGCAAGTTTAGGTTGCCAATTCTGTAATATGGAATGCTCATGTTTACCTGCAATATGGAACAAACATCTAATATTATACATTCCAATTCTGTAAACATTAGCTTCATCCAATATTTCCCCTGATATTTAATTAGTGAACACCTCCAACCAGTACCCTATAAAATCTATTCAGTCCACTAAACTACACACAAGGTAACTAAAGCATTTCCTTTTGATTCTCAACTCAAAACAACTTAATAGGAGTATTACACAAAAAAATTAAACTTACTGAATGAGATACGGTATCAAAACAATAGACTTCCTTTAATGAGGTATCATGATTAAAAGCAATCTAAGCTGAGCTAATATACTCCTAAACAAACAAACAAACCTTTATCCTACGCCCCAAGAACTCCTATCGCCGAACTTGTCATGTGCAAGTCTAACAAACCCTGTTTAATCTAACCTAATCAAGAGAGAGAATGTAATATGTAAAAATGTATCTGGATTCTCTTAATGGTTCAACACAACTCACACTTATTTATAGTAGTTAATTAAACAGTACCATTAAGTATTAACCACCTAACTATCTCACTAACTAATCTGAGTAACTCTATATTATCATTCTACCAATCATCAATTCAAGTTTGTTCAGATTCTTCAATTGAATTCAATACTGTAAACTAAAACAGTTGTAACAACAGCTCACTCTATCCATGTTGCATAGTAGAAAAGCAGAAACGCATAAAATTAACCACCTAACTAATGTAACTAACTCTATATTATCATTCAACCAATCAATAATTCAAAATTCTTCAATTGAATTCAATATTGTATATCAAAATAGTAATAACAAGCAGAAAAGCACAAAATAGGTATTAACCACCTAACTAACTCAATAACTAACTTAACCAACTCTATATCATTATTCCACCAATCATCAATTCAACTTTATTCACATTCTTCTTTAAATTGGTAGTATAGCAATGCTCATCTTCAAATAAATCAACAAACACATGCGATTAGTGATTGAACAATCGAAAACGAACACAACATGAAATTCATTCATTCATTCATCCTACTTAATCAAATCGAAAATTCGAAACCTTCAACCTTCAACACGAAACGGATGTCAACCAGAGGCGATACTCTTCAACCGACGCATCATCACATTCATCCTACTTAATCAAATCGAAACCCTAATTTTCAGATCTAAGCGTGATGAATGTGAAGAAGGGGGTGGGTGGTTGCGGTGGGGGAGGAGCGGCGGCTAGTGGTGGAGGAGCGGCGGCAGGGGATTATTTGAAGAAGATGATGATAATTTGAAGATAAGGATGATGTATGTGAAGAAGATGATGATAATTTGAAGATGAGGATGATGATTATTTGAAGAAGATGATGTATTTGAAGATGAGGATGATCAATGATGTATGATAATTTGAAGATGAGGATTATTTGAACAAATTAAGCGTGATGTATCTGTGAGTTTGTTGAAGAAGAAGATGATAATTTGATTTTATAAATAATAATAATAAATATAGGGTAAGATTACCAAAATACCCCTGCCTATAACAGTCAACTAACTGTTGACTGACGGTAGGGGGTAAGGTTGCGACATAAGGGTGAACAGTGGGGGGTAAAATTGCAATTATTTCCTTAGGGGGGGTAAGAGTGCCAATCACCCCTAACCTCAGGGTGTAAAATTGCAGTTTACTCAAAAAAATATATATATATACATAAATTACTATATCAATTGAACTAAAGCTAGATATGATTAAAAACATTTAGACAAGGCTCGAATCTTACTGGTTCACTTAAAAGATATAAACATTTGAATAAATTACTAAATTAAAAGGGTAAACACATGAAACATAACCATTAGCCATTGTCGAGTGATAATCTAATTGAATGGAAAAAGAAAAGGCGATTATATTGGAATGATCGACATTTATTATTATGGTAATATTAAGGTGCATGTCTACCAAAATTTTAATAACATGCAAAACTCCATTTTAAGTTGCCGCCCAAACATAACAGCTAGCATCCAGCCATTTTCCCCAAGCTTGCTTCGTTGATTTTCGATGCCTGGCTGTTGATTCCGAGTTCCCATCTTCAAAAAATCATGAACCTAGACTACCTAGCCAAATGATCGTTCCTTTTCTTCTAAAATCGGAAACAAAGAAGTTCCACGGCAAGGATGAATGGTTATAAAGCCCCTCCTACAAATCCATCTCGACACACTCATCTCATTCTGTTTCGGGCACCTTTCACCACACACGACAACACCCACAGACGGAACCGGAGAAGAAGCTCACGATGGAACCGACGGACATTAACGGGAGCTTTTTTCGTTTACGCTGATTCTCATCGGAAACCAATCGGAGCTCGACTGTGAGTTCGCCGGAAGAACTCAGAAGTCGCCGGAGTAAACCAAGTCCACCGGAGCCGTATCGGAAACGCGCGGAACATACGGGTCATCGTTTCGGTACATCTTCCTTAATCCTTCGAAACCTCGTTCATTCCGCTGTTAACGTTGTTACGCTCCTTTTTGTGTTGATAATCTTCCAAAATCATAGGAGAGAAAGGAAATAAAAAAAAAAAAAGAGAAGTGTCCTCTGCTAGTTTTCGCCGGAGAAATCCGAAGCCGACAAGGATCGTTTCATCCACTGTTTCGGTACACTTTCTCGTCCATTTTGTTTTCGTTTAATCTCTTGTTGTTGTTGTTACATCTTTCATTCGACATTATACATGATTCAATCAACCAAAATTATGAGTTTCTTAACAAACTGTACCTTTAATGTAGAAGACTACGGCAGTCGTCTCGTGTCCGACCAAAATAAAAATAAACGGTCACAATTGATGGTACACATATATACAGTTCTGTTGGGAATAATAAAAGGAAGGGAATGTTAAATGACTAAATTTTGCTCACATATGGTGCGGCTGTCTTTTGTGATCAAGAAGATGAACTGCCAACTCTTGTTTCAAACTAAGTGAAAATTTTGGTTAATTAAATAAAAGTTTATGGTCATGCTGTCTTGTTAATGTTATAATATTAATAGATCCTTTTATTTTCCATATTAAATTACTAAGATATATGTATTGTTTATTTTAAGTACAAAAATATTAAATAATAATAACAAAGTAACTGCAACATCTTTTGAACGAGGATGTTATGTATTTTTTTTTTTATCTAATATATATATATATATATATATTTTTGTATATTATTCCAAATTAGCAAATTACAAACAAGTGGCAGGTAAACGGGCAACAAGCTGCGCCGCAACCCCCTTTTGAATTGCAAACCAATCCTACTAAAGATGAAACGACCCTTAAAGGTTGAGAGATTACTATTCACAACCTGTTGGACCCTGTTTAGAAATTCCACAGCCTCTGGGGCTAGGGAACCAAATGTATCAAAAGCGAAAGGGATAAACACATGTTGATTCTCTAAACAAGCCTTCTCGTGTTTAGCGACTTTGCTTGATTCCGCTTTCAACGCAGCTTGGCCAGCAGCAAACCCATTATCCCTGAGCCCAACAAGAGGGGACACTCCTGTAAGGTCCACACAAGCGTGTTTTCCCCTAGCCCACCCAAACACAAGAATATCAGCTGGTCGAAGAGTAGACCTCCCATCAAGCGGATCCGTCAGAAAGTTCACCGGAGCCTCCTTTTTCGACGAAATCCCCGCCCGCTTTAAAACATCAAACAGAATATCCCTTACCAAATCATGTCTGTATTTAAAACCAGGCAACTCCTTACAATGCACCGCATGCTCGCCAAAAGTATCTAAACAAACCTTGCGGCAAACTGGGCAAGGCTCATCAACCGGAAACAGAGGGATCATTAGCCGATACTTAAGAATTGCCCGGTAGTCCACTGCCGACATGTGTTGGCCTAGTCCTTCAATGGGGATGACTGTCAGGAAATCCTGAGCATGAGGAGCCCGGAGACAATCGAACACGGCTTTCTGACGAGGGGATAGACTAAACTTCTCTCCCAAACTTTGGACAGTTCTACTAAATAGGGCACTCGCCAAAGCATTCTGGGCTTTAGGAGGGGCGGTGTCCTTATTAGAGAAACCGCCAAGATCGAAACCCGGAAGGGACATATGCATGCAATCCAACGCACACACATAATCAGAATCTAACCCGACAATACCACAGTCCCGAAGAATGTGGTCCTGCAAACTCCAAGATTGTGCCCTCGAGGCCACGAAAGCATACGTAGATACATCCTCAGCCGAACATAAACCCAAACCCCCAAAACGGGTCGGAAGGGATGCAAGCCTCCATTGAAGATCCCCAAAAAAATGGACCCCCGCAAACCACAATATCCTCGATAGCTCTCCTAAGGCCTTTTTCAAAAACCGAAACAGCCTCCCCAACAAACGTGGGTTGGCACGTTCTGAGGCCGAATAACAACTTAGCAACACCCATGCAAGAGCGCAGTAAGAGGAGCTCGCATTGAGGGTCCCGCAGATGTGGAAGATAGCTCATCAGATCCACTGCACAATATGCCCTTTTCACGGCCAAGCTACTGATAAAACCCGCATCCCGACTAACAGCGCCCCCGAGGAGTTTGACACCCGACGCCGGCCTTCCAATCCCACTAGGAAACAAACCCTTTTGCGTCTTAACTCCATTGCACGATGGCCAAAAAACTTCTGTTTTCTTGACGTTAAGTTGAAGCCCTAAACAAGGCCCCTTAGTCCTGATGATTTCTAAAGCTTTAGCCACCTCTTTAGCATCTCCTATAATCGTACCATCATCCAAGTACCAAGCATGGAAGAGTAACTTGCATCTATCTCGTATCTGATGAATGAGGGGATGCAAAACTAAGGCAAAGAGAAGAGGCCCTAAGGGGTCTCCTTGCTGAACCCCGGTGGTGGACCAAATATGGTCGTCTCCGACATATAATCTAGCCGGCTGTCCATATAGAAAATCCACCCATAAAGAAATGGACGGGCATCGGGTCCGAACTTCTGACAAAAGGGCGGTTCTATCCACCAGGTTGAAAGCATTAGAGAAATCAACAGTAATCATGGCCAACGACCCATCCGAGTGGAACGCGTTTAAGAACCTGTTCGCACTATGGAGCACAGCCTCAGCCCCGCTAGGAATACCCACCCCAAATTGAAAATCACCGAGATATTTAGCCATCTCCTTCCCGACCCCCCTCATAGCCGCCTTAGAGACTAACCTCCTCCAAATGGCGCCCACAGCAATAGGCCTAATCCCATTGTCTGGTTTAAGTAAGGGCGTGAGGGGCGCAGAAGCAACAAACTCCGCCAAGACCCTAGGGCACCTCCCACCCAAACACAAGTTAACCACCTCAGAAATAGCCCTAAGCAGCCCGCAAGCGATCACCGACCCCTCTCCACAAAGAGCATCCAAAATGTGTTGTGCCCTCAACCCATCCCTCCCACAAGAGGTCCCTTTGGGGAAAGATTTAATGCACCCAAGAACGTTATCAACATCCACAGTAAGGGGTGGCTCCGATAGTAAGGACCCAGGCATAACCGGAGGAGGTACGACAGGATGTTTAGCCACCAACGCTTTTATGTATTTTGTCTTCTTTTCCTCTTTTAAAATAGAGACAAAAGAATCATGAACTTTATTTAGGAAGTCGAAACAGTGGATTGGTGGATGTTGATTTTTGAGCTAAAACCATATTTGACCCGGTCTTGGAGCGATCTTTGAGCTTTAATTCTAAAACAAATTTTTATTTTATTAAAACCATAAAATCCCTTAAATAAATTCAGTTTTTATTATTCTTTTTATTTTATTTCTTTCTTTATTTTACAACAACACAACCTTAAATTCTATAATAACTAAAAATAACTAACAAATTATTGTTTTCTCTTTTATATCTTTAATGTAATAAATGATAATATCAAATTAATTAATCTGTTAACTTTAAAAGTTATGAATTCTATTTAAGCATCGTTATGTGGTATTTGAATATCTAGGATAACTGTTTCATTCGTTTGGAAATTCTCCACCTTTACTCGTGCGCTTTTGACAAGAAATCATATACGCAACCACTGTGAGTATACTCGAACCCATTTTACTTTAAACACTTTGGGTGCAACATGTATTCTATATTAAACTCACGAAACTTTGAAACTATTTGAATCACTCTCTATCCATATTTGAACATGAAACTATATGATGCTTGTTAATCTCGTATGTGATGTTAAACTTTTGTGTCTATATGCTCATTAACTTCGTACAAGCCCGCCTTAACAATTATAGCGCTATAGGGGTAATGCACCGTCCACGATTCTTGGGGTATTGTTAAGTCAAACATGTTAACCTCCCTTTATTCTATCCGGGGATAGGCTATTTTAACGCATTGGATTCTTGGGTTTGAACATATACTTGACACCGTTATGACATACTAGTAACTTGCATATTGTGAATCATGTTGGATACGAGCCTTAGACTATTTTAAAACCATTTTTATGCTATGTATCAGAACTTGTACACTCGTCTTTGCTTTTGCATTGAACTCTATTTTAATACATGTTGCAGGTTCGATAGACAAGATGATGCTAAGTGAGGAAACAAGACTTAAGTGGACTTAGAAACACACTTAGATTAATCTATTTTGTATTATATGTATGAAACAATGTTGTTCATATTTGATTCTTGTATGACATTTTTAGCAACTTTTAAGAAATCAAATTTAAATTATATTTTCACATAGTGTTATGAAGTCTCTTGCAATCTATTTCGTCTCATCCCGATGTTTCCGCCATCGGTTGGGGTGTGACAAACTACACTTCAAACAATCTGATGTGATGTTTACACAACCCGTGCAAATTGATTCAAATTTTCAAATGAACTGAACACAATTCAAACTAACTGCTTCAAATCTATACAACTTGATCCTGATTTTCAAACGAATTGGCACTTTACATTTCAAGCGAAATGGACGACTTATTGTTCATTTCGTGCGAAATGAAGTCCAATATGTCCAATTCGTGCGAAATAAGGTCCAATATGTCAATTCGTGCGAAATGAGGTTCAATATGTCCAATTCGTGCGAAATGAGGTTCAATATGTCCAATTCGTGCGAAATGAGGGTCTGTTTCACACGAAATAGCCCATTTCGTATGAAATGATGATGACGTCACACGATCGGGTATGATTTTGGCACAATTTGATCAAGATTTAGGTCGATTTTAGGTCTGATTCTTTCAAAGATTTGTTAAAACAGTGTTTCACGCGCTATATGTGAAAATTAGCCCATTTTAACCGTAAAATCTCAGTTACTTTTGAAAAATGTATAGAAGAATGAGTAGAAATCAGAATTCTTGGTGCAATCGAGCTGAATCGGTAAGAACTCTTCCTCCTGAGCTCTGATACCACATGTAGGATCGTTTGCACGACCAAACGAGTCGTTCAGAAGAGTTCTCGATCAATACGAGAGGCGTAAACAAACGTATTGATGTTGAATCAGCTTGATATACACATTAACTATCTTGTTTATTGATTTGAAAGTGTTTTACAGGCTAGAGACACTTCGGCAGCACCTCGGCTCCCGGAATTCAAAAGTTACAAATGAAAGACCAAGCACACATATTTATAGGCAAGCCATTTCGTGCGAAATGGATATCTGCCCTTTTCATGCGAAATGGATATCTGCCCATTTCGTACGAAATGGACATGTTCCATTTCGTGCGAAATAGCTGCATCCCATATGTTTCTCGTTTTTCTCGATCTTCGTGCCTTGATCTATCATACTAGTTACAAGACTCGATACAAGACGAAGTCAACAGACATATGCACCAACACACTTATCACCTTCAATGGTGATTATAAATTCATAAGAATTAGGCATGATTTCAACACATAATTGTCTAGGGTTCACTCCTAGACACAATATTGTTCCTATTCCATCAATATAAGACTCACACAACAACAATTTTCGAATTCTCTATGTTCATCCAGAAATTCAAAATAGAGATTTCCTATAACATTCACATACCTTATGACCCCCTTACAGTGGAGAACACCAATCTAAGCTCGGATTTCGTTTTGGAATGGATTTGTGCCTTCAATTTGTGAATTTTGTGTGAGTTAGGGTTTTGGAGAAACCTGGTCGCCCCCCTCCTGTGTTCTATTCGATCCACACACACACCAGTGTGTGTTGGATTTTAATTTTTTGTTTTAATAAAACTTGTTTCACAATTGGCACAATTAACCCTCCTACTTTCATGAGGCTTTTAGTTTAAGTGTTTTAACACTCTAACTTAGTATCACTAGACTCTTATCTAACTAAGTTAGTTTTATAACTAGTTAGTTTATCCCGTTTAACATCAACGTCGGATTTATAATAAAGAATTTATATTTTAGGGGTGTTACAGAACCTCAGATTCATAAAGCATTTTTGGGACATTTTCGAAGATGACTTTGCTAGAATTTTTGCTTGGTTCCATAATAAAGGATAGTTTAGTAATGGAAGCGGGTCTTCTTTTATTGCGCTCGTTCCTAAGGTTAAAGACCCGGTCTCTCTCAACGATTATAAGCCCATTAACTTGGTAGGCGCTATTAGCAAGGTGCTTTCAAAAGTTATTGCGAATCAGATGAGGAAGGTGTTGGACGAAGTTATATCGGATTCTCAATCGGCTTTCTTAACAGGTAGATACATCTTGGACGGGCCGCTTATAGTCAATGAGCCCATTACATGGATCAAAAAGAGGAAGTCGAAGGCCTTTTTTCTAAAGATAGATTTCCAAAAGGCTTACGACAATGTGAGTTGGAACTTTGTTGTAAATATTCTCTATCAAATGGGATTTCCGAGCAAATGGTGTAATTGGATATTGGGTATTCTCAAGTCGGTTAGCTCTTCTGTTTTGGTGAACGGGGCTCCTAAATTCCTATTTAAATGTGAAATAGGTATGAGACAAGGAAATCCGCTCTAACCGTTCCTTTTCTTGGTGGTGATGGAAGCTTATCTTGCATGATTAATCGTGCGAAGGAGGCGGGGGCGATTAAGGGTATCACTACTTCTAACAATGGGCCGGTTATTACTCATCTCTTGTACGAGGATGATGCCATAGTGGTGGGGGAATGGTCAAAAGAAGAACTGGCGAATATCGTGAGAATTCTTCAGTGTTTCCATGTATGTTCGGGCCTAAAAATAAACATCGAGAAATCTAATTTATATGGCATTGGAGTGGGTTTGGAAGAAATTGGGGAAATTGCCAATGAGGTGGGATGCAAGCCGGACACCCCGCCTTTCAAGTATCTTGGATTAAAAGTGGGTGCCAATATGAACCAGACCAACAATTGGCAACCGGTGTATAATACGTTCTGATCACGTCTAGCAAAGTGGAAGCCTCATCTTTTGTCGATCGGGGGTAGAGTCATTATTATTAAATCTATTATGGAACACTCTACAAAGCTCCTAAGAAGGTTATTTCAGACTTGGAAGCTATGATCAAAAAGTTCCATTGGGGAGGCTCCATTGAGGAAAGGAAAATGCATTGGGTGGCTTGGGATCGGGTTTCGTGTCACAAGAAGGAAGGCGGTTTAGGCTTGAACAAATTAAAGGAGGTTAATACGTCGTTATTAACCAAATGGGGATGACGCTACAAAACGGAAAAAGACAACCTTTGGAAGAGAATTATCGATGCCTTTCACTTTAGTAGGGTGGGGTGGGAGTGCATCCCTTTCAAGAAAACTTTAAACGGTGTTTGGAGCAACATAGCCAAGGTGTTTATTAACACTAAGGCTGGCGGGACCCCTCTTAGGAATTATCTCAAAGGCATTGTAGGAAACGGAGAGGAGATTTCCTTTTGGCTCGATCCGTGGATTATCAATGAGTCTCTTAAACAGAGATTCCCCGATCTTTTTAGATTGGAATCTGCCAAAAAATGTGAGGTTGCGGATCGTATTAGGAGACAAGGTAGTGACACAGTGCTGAACTGGGAGTGGAGGTCTGCGCTGGCTTCTCCGGAGGCTGTTAACAGCCTGCAGCAGCTGAACTCTTTGCTGGACAGCGTCCAGGTCTTGGATGGGAGTGACCGATGCGTTTGGTTATCTGGTTCGGCAGGTGTTTACTCTGTAAAGGTTGTTAAACGACTGCTATACGCAGAATATGTTGTTGGCAATAGGTTCATCATGGAGTGGTGTATATGGATTCCCGCTAAATGTAACATTCACGCTTGGCGAATGCAAATGGATAAGATTCCACCGGGGCAACTTTAAGGAAAAAGAAACATTCATATTGGAGATACTACATGCCCTCTGTGCAACTCGGACGAAGAAACAACGGAGCATTTTTCATCTCCTGCCAAGTAGCCTCGATTGTTGGAACGCAGTTAGCTCGTGGTGTAAGATTCCAAACATTTTTGCTTTTTCGTTAAAGGATCTTCTTGGAATTCATTCGGAGCTAAGGGCCTCGAAGAAAAAGAAGGAGGCGGTTCAAGGTATTATCATGATCGTTTGCTGGAGCATGTGGCGAGCTAGAAACAACCTTAAATTCTCCAATAAACCGATTAAGATTGATAGTATTTTCAGTGAGGTTAAGGCTATGGGTTTTCTTTGGTTCTCGAATAGATCGAAATATAAAGGATAGAGTGGGGGGAGTGGTGTTCTTTTGTAAATATGTAGATTGTTTTGTTGTTGTGTTTTTATCGGCCTATTTAGGGTCGGCTGTTTCGTTAATAAAGTATACTTTAAAAAAAGACTATAATATCTACAGACCACATGGAACGCATTTAATGTAAAAAACTACACTTTGTAAAAAAAGAAGGGGTTTTCTAATGGTACACATCTTGTCTATCCGCACACGTTTTCAATTCAATACACATCGTATAGGCCTATACGATGTTGTAACACCTCGTAATTTCATGTCCAATATAATATCGATACGCGTCATGAACTTTAAACGTGTAAAGGATTACTTTAGAAGGACTAAAGTTGACAAACAAGGAAAGGATGTGAATATAAGGGTTCAAAATGTCAATAGTGGATAAATATACTTTACAATAACCCTACATGATTTTTATACCCTTAAATGAATGAATCATGGATCATACGAAGCTAATTGTGAAAGAAAGTGAGAGATTACAAACTACAGGGGTTAAATGTGTCAACATGTTTAAAGTATACCTCTGAGTGAACTTTTAGCAAACCTGAAGCCTTGTAACGATTAATTATGCTCACTATAATGCATGATAAAAATTTCACCAAGTTTCGTTATCGTCTGAGAAAGTTATGATAAAATTCGTATACGAGGGGTTAAAAGCGTCAACGTTGAAATTTATGACTTTTCGGGTGATCACATGGATAACCAAGGACTTAACAAAGATTGGTTATGTCTTGGAGTCCTTAGAAATCAATTTAAAAGGCTTATAGTGCAAAAAAGAAAGGTTAAAACAACTTTTAGAAGGACCGGGGACCAAAACTGCAAATAACGAAAACTTGTTTAACCTGAGCTGGGGCTCCATACGGGGCGCGTAAGCCCAGGCAGGATCTTACGCGGGCCGCCTGGCACGCCCAGCATCAGAAAAACCTGACAGGTGTCTGTCCAGCCCGTTTAACCGACTTATATGCCTTGTTTTGCATACCATGGGCTGCCCCAACTGGTTTTTAGGCATAGGAGGGCACTTGTAAGCATCTTGGACAAATCCTAGACTTGTTTGGCATGATCTAGTGAGATTAAACTCACTATATAAGGGTCCTTGTTTGCAACATTTTTGCACACATTCATAACTTCATTTCTGGAACCAACTGGAGCACAAGACCACTCCCTAAGCATCATTAGTCGTGCATTGGACCTTGGTAAGCTTCCTTAACCTCCCTTAATCGTGTTTTACTTAGTTTATTAGCTTAAAGTCAAACCGTCGTAATTAAGGTTTGACTTAACGATTAATCACTAATGGTCCAGTGATTAGTCAAATTGAAAGTAGTTATAAGTTGGTTTTTATGTGGGCAATAAACCCTTAAAAGGGCACCCTCTGATTCCCGTTCTAACCAGGTCATTTGTCGGGTCAAAGTTGGTTATAAAAAGTCAACAGAATCTTAATTTTCGAATTTACACATAATTAGCTATGTAGAAGACGTGTAACCTGTTTTACCACTCATATAACTTGGTAATCAATGCAAGAACATGTCTAAGCATGTCCGACCCGACAATTTTCAGTTTAGGACCGGTTTGGAACCGAAAGTCGTATAAATTGACCATTTCTTTGACTTTCAGTTCTGACCCATATTAGCATGATTTAGAAATGCCTTAGAGCTTCAATAGGACCAGCTTGTATGATAGTATAACCCTCTGCGATCATACTACTTGACTCGTTGATTGTTTCCGTTAATTGCTTAATGTTGACCATAATGCCCTTTTGACCATAAAATGAGATTTTTGGAAGTGTGAGAGGACAATAATCTTTGTTACTGATTTATAAACAAGTCCCTAAAATTTCACATCAGTTGGAGGTTTAGATTAGGAGCTATGCTCAATAGCGTAATTAGAAGGCCTTTTATTAATTAAACGGCATAATTAGCGTAAAGCCTATCTAAACCAAATTTTTGACACCAAACCTTTTACCCACTGATGTAATATAATATTTTGGGATTTTTGAAGATTTTTAATTATTTTTAAACTGATCATAACATAGGGTTATTACCTTGATTCGGTAATTACCGATTATACCCTTTTCGTTTATAAAATGAGTTTTACATAACAATTTGATAACAAATCTTTTGCTACTGATTTTATATGATAAATGAAATATTTTGAACTTTATAACCTGATCAGAAAACTCAGATTTCCTGTAGAACCCGGAAATCGCTTAAAACGACTTTTTACGCGTATTAAACAAATAGTATGGGTTAAAACCATTCTTGTCACATAAGACTTATCACCAACTGATATAACCTATTAAATTAAGTAGTTTTACTGATTACTTCAGACCCGAATCTCAGAATTTTATTTAATCTCTTTTATAATCTTTAAAATAACCAAAATACCCCTATGGGGCTTAAATTGAGATTAAACTTGTTTTGGGCATAATGGAAGGTATCCTACTGATATCACAACAGATTTAAAGCATATTAACTTAGGAAACCTGTTCGTGACTCATTTGATTACCCGTTACGCGTTATTCGCGTTCGGTTCGGTTTATGTAACTAGTTTGCATAAATTGACCGAAACGGGTCAAACCCTGTCACTTTCACCTCAAAATCCAGAATGTGTTTAGTTTACCCATATTATACAAGTCTTCAAACTTGTCGGGACTAAATCACATTCTAATCCGGTCTTCGCTAAATCTTGCGTTTTGAACCGTATACCTTTCTTTAAAACTAACCGGTCTAAGTTTAGGCTTAATCAAGACCCGTTAGGAATCTAATAGGTTATTAAAACCTTCGTTCCAGATTAGGAGCCCAGTAAAAGCTACGTGCACTTGCTGTTGTGATTTATACTTTGCTCAGGTAAATACTTTTAACTTATTTTCCCTATACGGGCTTGGGGTACGGTATTATAATAATACCGCTTGGTCGGGTATGAAGTCGTACAATCAGATATTGATTAAAAAGATGCATAACCCGTTTTATTCTGTTTTGTTTGATGCAATGCCTTTGGGGGTTAATGACCGTGTCCTGGATATCCTCGGCTCATTCATTAGAAATGGCCACGACTTAAGCACGGGGTGTAGGCATACACCTGACAGCTGCGTATGTGAAAAGGTAGTCCACAAGAAGGGTATCTTCTTGTGGGTATTATACCAAGTCGTGTGTCTATTAATCTTGTTAAACCGGCTCTTCTAACCGGGTCCTAAATGGACGACAAACATGTAAAACTGTATACAAGTTTATA
The DNA here is from genome assembly GCA_030545235.1 of Helianthus tuberosus. NCBI lineage: Eukaryota > Viridiplantae > Streptophyta > Magnoliopsida > Asterales > Asteraceae > Helianthus > Helianthus tuberosus. The sequence goes on from CM060393.1 coordinate 156,869,700, forward strand.
TTTAAATAATTATCCCAAGTTATAAAAGATAATTTTGTGCCATGTGCATTCAAACTAATTTTCTTAAACTCTTTTCAAAATGAGTCCGTTAATTGTATTTACCAGTGTAAACTGACGTATTTTTCCTAAAAAGGTTAAGTGCAGGTACTATACGAAATAGGTTGGCTACTCCAGGCATCAATAATCAAGTCTTGCAAGCTCTAGATTTTAAAGTCTGTTGAACAATGATTTTATTTATCTTTTGATCCGCCTGTGAACCCTTTACAGTCCGTTGTAATACTTTGATATTACTATTTATTCGGTTTGTAATGTGATTCATACCTTTTGCTTCCGCTGTGCATTTATAATTTGTGTTGTTTGACTATGATGATATCAACTACGTCACGATACTCCCCACCGGGCCCACCGGTAATACGTGGAAATATCGGGGTGTGACAGGTTGGTATCAGAGCCAACACTGAGTGAATTAAACACTAGCCTTTTGTGTTTAATCTCAGTTACACAATTGCACATTCCTAAATTTTTGAGTCTAGACAAAGAACTTAGGACTAATCCAAATTGTTTTAATTCTAACTTTGTCCTTTATATTTCTTTGTTGTATCTTTCAATTGTTTGACAGGAAATATGCCACTGAGGTTTCGAAGAGGAGGACGAGGCAAGGGGCCAATCCACGCCCCCAACGATCATGAGGCCGGGCCTTCACACCGGCGAACTCCTTCTGCTACCATGAGTACCGGTCCTCAAGGAGACTGGAGGATCTATTCGGAGCCCGCTAGGCGATCTACCTCATTTAGCTCAACGCCTCCTTACCGCCATTCCTCTGGGCCGCAATCAGAGAACGAGCCCGAAGACTCACGCCATTCTTTCTTGCCATTGCAGCGATCCTTTTCGCACCATTCCTTTGGCGACCCCACTCCTGTCTTCCAGGGCCGGTTCAACCCGGCAAACTATATTGAAGAACCAGTGGGTTTTAACCCATTGGGCCCTGAAGACCATTTCCCCGAAGCTCAGGGAATGGATATAGATGAAGACACGGATCCTGTTGAACCACCTTCTGGGACACCTACTCACCCCATCGAGATTTCGGATGGGTCATCTTTCCATGGATCACCTTACCGTGGCCCAGACAGCTACTAGGCGAGATTTAACCATTATGAATGGTACTTTACACCCTCTCACCATTCATCGCCCCACCAGCAGCAGCAGCAGGATCCCTCCGAGGATTCACGTTTCGTGGCAGTCACGCCACCGCCACCACCGCCGCCAGTACAGCTAGCACCTCCAGAACCACTGAGGCGTAGAAGAACATGCGCACGAATGTTCCTGCTAGAAGGGGGTTTTCACTTTAGCACCTCCCAACACTCAAGTGGCAGTCACTATCCGCCACTGCATGAAGACCCACAAATGGGTGGGCCTTCAAATCCAGTTTCAGAGGTAGATTCTGCACCTATTGCGCCGCCACCATTGGGTTTTGGTAACCCGATTCCTACATACGCCGGTTCAACGGCATACAATCCATTTGAGTAGCCGGCTCACACTAACTACAACTATGCTAAAGCCGACCCATACCGTGTAGCAGCAAACTACAACGCCCTTCATCCTGAAGGACCATATGGAGCCCCCTGGGGAGTGGGATACCCAACTCATGGGTATCAAATACCTGCTCAACCTCCGTTTCAGCATCAGCCACCACGGTTTTCCCCACCGGAACAGGAGGAAATCCTCCACAGGCTAAACAGGGTGGAACGAGAATTTCAATAAGAGCGTAGGAACAACTGTGGATTTCTCAAGGGCCTAGCAAGCTTGTTAAAAGGAAAGAAGAAGAGGGATCATTGAATCCCTATATGTATTGTTGTATTTCCTTATTTCAATCAAGTCCCTGCGTGGACATTTATCTATGTACTTAGTCCCTGCGTGGACTTGTCTTTCTTTAGTCCCTGCGTGGACTTGTCTTTCTTTAGTCTCTGCGTGGACTTGTCTTTTTAGTCCCTGCGTGGACACCTATCTTAGAAATCAGTCCCTGCGAGGACTTGTATTATCAGTTTAGCCCCTGCGTGGGCAAGTTATTTCTGTTAAAAGTCCTGTTTAGGGCAATGTGTACTCCTTTTAATGTTTAATGGAATGTTAAATTTAAAAATTTCATTTTGTCATTATATGCACAAATCTATTATATATAATAAACGAATAAATTTTGGGACACATGGCGCAATATTAGGGCTTCTTAGAATTGGTTTTGGCGGGAAACTGGATGGGTCAAAGATTTTGGTAAATGGGTTGACACGGGATCCGTTTTCTATTTATGACCCGTACACATATAACTTTCTTTTGTAAACCCTAAATTTATATCTCCTTCCTGTACTCCTCTTCTCCTCTCACGTACCTTCTTTAACATAACCCTAGATTTCCAATTGTTCATCCTTCTTCTCCTTCAAGCTCTGTAATCCATCAACCTCTGCAATCGAATCGATTCAACCATCAGGTACACCTTTATTATTGCTCATTTTTTCACGATTTATAATCCTACTGGCGACGCTATTGTTCTCTTTTTTATTGTTTCCGATTTCCAAAACCTACGGAAACCCTAACCACTTTCTTCATTGTGATTTGGGAGAAAGGCTTGAAATTTCTACACTCGATTATGATAATAGGTTACAATCTTGCACCTCTTGTGTTTCCATGTTTGTTTTGTAAAGATCCTCTGTATCATTGTTATAGGTATCGAAGATCAGAGCGACACAGGTTTTATTTTGTTCAAAAGCAGCCCCTTAAATTGTTTCAATCAAGTTTATTTCTTGGCTTCTAATGATCTTCTTTCATTGTATGTAAATGTTATTAATTTAATAGTGTCATACTTGACTGTTCATCATACAGGTTATTTTGTATCTTTGTCTAAATGAACCCATTATATTGTTCTTTACTGTTTTGCATTACACCATTGATGTTGTTAAAGTTGATGGTATAAGTTCAGTGGGTATACTTTATATTGGGTATACATTATTTAAAACAATTGTCGTTATTGAATTTGATGGTATAAGTTCAGTGGGATTTTGATGTGAACAATGTGGATGGTAAGTTGTTTTTCACCATATCTATATATGAAATTAAATTCTCTGCTTTTCAGTTATATTTTGCACCCATGTTGATATTTATAGATGAATCTGTCATTTGCAATAGGTGCATGAGTCTAGAGTCCACACAATGCTTGCATAGGAGAATTGCCTTTTCTTTCTCAGATGCGAGAAGGTATGGCATATACCTATTTTTATGTTTTTAACATACCATAAAAGATGACATAGATAGTTTTATAAGCTTATTAGTTTGAATTTTAATTTGATTATCACACAATAGTTTAGTCTTTAATATGAACCACAAGCCATTTTATCATTATTATTAAACTATTTACAACCTTTTTTAATACTAGACAAAAAACGTTATTAGGTCTAGGGATGAGCATTTGGTACCAGGTACTGGTACCGGGTATATTCGGTACTTGTACCAATACCGGTACCCATTTTTCCCTTTTTTCGCTGGTACTTTCGGTACCGGTTCGATATCGAACAGGTACCGTGCTCATCCCTCATTAGGTCAATCCCACATGTACCAAAAAGTTACCCGTTTTAAATCATTTTCTTACCTAAAGTGGATTTTTTTTTTTTGGTAATATGTTACATGTAGGGTGGAGAGCTTGAAGCAACCGATCGTATGAGCCCGTTGGGATTTGTTGTTCAGATCTTTAATGATTAACTAGGCTCAATAATGTGATCAATGGAAAGGTTAGCGTGTTCCGTCTGATTCTATACACTTTTTAATTAACCTTGGTTTAATTACTAATGTGTTACAAATTTTGAATTTAAAAATGGTCTTATTTATAGTTTTGTCACTAACTGATCAAAGCTTTATATTAGATATAGAGTAAATTTGGATTGCAACTAATCGTATCAGTTTGTTTTACGGGACAGTTTAGTTTATCATGTAAAGACATACCCTTTGTAAGGCTTGCTTTTTTATATTACGGGATAGTTTAGTTTATCATGTAAAGACATACCCTTTATAAGGCTTGATTTTTTATATTAAATAGAATAAAAATAACTGAAAGTAATCGATATATGAACTAAAATATTTTTGTATTTTTTTAAAATAATCTTATATGTTAAAGATGCCTTAAACATGCCTACATAATACTTAGAAGATTTTTAGAGGTAGCAATATGATACTCTGGATTTGATATTTTGCTATTTTATTTGTTTTCAAAGGCGAGTTGCAGTCTATCGGTGAGTAAATATCTTATTTACCATGATTTCTTGAATTTAATATGGTTTCTTGATTAATGTTGTGATTATGAGTCTTAATTAAATCGCATTTGATATTTCTATACCGTGTTTAAATCATGCATACAAGTTGTTTGACGAAATGCCAAACTGATGGGACAGCACTTTTCAGTTCTTTTTTTACATGTTTTCCGTTGTATCATCTGGTGAGTATCATATAGATGTTGTAATGTGATTGTTATTGATCCAAAGAATTCCTTTTTCACAGTTTTTAAATTGTTTTTTTTTTCAAGTTGTAACCTTGATAAATTAAGAAAACAGAGATCACATAGATCATACGCATCAATATCTGTAATTGGTATGTCTTTTTTTTTTCATGATTAATTTGTGTAATGTTTGTGATTCATATGGTTACCTGATGATTTTTCTAACTTGTTTATAAACTATAGGTAGGAGTTACTCTCGACACATGGAAGATGTATGAATCTTTTTAGATCATGAGTATTGCCAATGGAAGCTTGATCATGGGAAGCAAATGTTGCATGTAAGTGATTTGAGTTTATATGTACGCAATATTTGGGGCATTGGGGTTTATCATGATTCATGACTCGATTCTGTCAATTTGGATATAAAAGGTTAAAAAATGGTACGAGGTACCTATAAATAGTTCAGGCCATGAGATTTGTGTGAAAAGTTTAACTAATTTGTTTTGCAATCATGCTATGGTACTTCAGGATTTTTCAAATATATATTAGATTTAAACGGTGATTGAAATTTTGTAGATGAAGTTGAAGATCTGAAAACAAGCCGACGACCACGTTCCATATCATCGAAGAAGGTGGTTCTTGATTTTCTTGATTTACCAGCCGACTCGCTGTTCAATTGTGGTGGCGAAAGTCAGTGCGTTGGTGAATTGGAAAAGATGGGGACACTTGCAAATGTGTTCATTGGGATAATAGTGTACCCGGCAATGGCTAAGTGCATTCTCTCCGTGATCTATCTTACGTTTCGCACCGACGTGGTCACATTCCTTAAACCGGAAAAGGCTGATCCGAATGCGCAAATTTGGTTGGAAAATGGACAATGGACAATGTGGTGTTAATAGAGAAGATCTTGCTCATATCCCATTGCTACAATAGTGAAACTAACCGAAATGTTTAAGGCGAAGACTTTTAATTTGCAGTTGTATTCCGAATAAGTGTTAGGTTTGGGTATCCTGTAAGCGTTTCCTTACCCAAATTATCGTTCTTTTAATATATCAGGTTTTTGTACTTTTATTGTTCATGTTTTGCACATAAATGGAATATAAATGTTATTGAGTTTTGAACACGGTAAGTATCTTGATTAATAATTTTTCAGCCTATGAAGTTTACCGGGTTATAATATATTTATTGTTCATGTTTTGCACATAAATGGAATATAATATATTTATTATATATAATAGATTCAAGTTGCCTTTTATCTTATCATTAACTTATCTAATACGTCACATTATTTAAGTTTATTTTTATTATACACTTATGAGTATTTAAAATTAAATTTTCCTACCCGGGAAGCATTCCCGGGTGATAACCTAGTATATTATACATGAAATAAATAAATTAAAAATCGTTTCCTCTTAAAATAATATGCCTATTTAAATATTAAATAAGAATCTCAAAGGTATAACCTAGCCTGCATGTCGTTATAAGACTTGGCCAAGATGGTAAGACCTGTTTAAAAAGATTCAAATCCTTGTTAACATCTGAAAACATGTTAACACTCCTGGCAGACGTGATTCGTTAAAATCACACACGTCATTCTTATAATAGGATTCTTCAAAAGATTCATATCCTAACCTGACGATCTATAAATCATGGGTTTAAATCATCAGTTAAGATTATCACATATTAAACATCCATTGGTGATATAGTGCCTACGGGCCATAATAAATGTCAAATAAGACAAAAGACAATTGTAGTCTACGACTCCCTGTCAGATAAAGGTAAAGAACTATGTTCAAACCTTAATGCCTTGATTCTCTGAAATCATGGCTTATGATTTAGAATGTCCTTGTGACTAGGCCTTTTGTGCCATTAATAATACTGTTATTATTTTATAATTAGGATAAGTTATAATAAAAATCCTAAATAAATATGATTAACAAATTAACCAAATATGGTCTGTGTTTACCATGGTTAATGAATTGCCATAAAAGACAATTCCATAATAAACTCCCAAATAAAATATTGTCAATATCTTATGTAACAGTTCAAACTACATGGCTGACTCGGATGAGATCAACAGTCACCCAAGGGAGGATCATGATAATACCCGAATTAACATAGCGGGTGCAGAACTGCAAGCATTAATAGACAATGTTGTTACAAAAGCTATAGAGCGGCAGTATAATGAATCTAGCGGGACTCGAAGTAGGACCCTATCCGCACAGCATTCCAAGCCTAAGACTCATTCAGAGGCTCACAGCAAGCCGCCCTCTAAGAAAGTTCAGCCAAAGAAAGATGATGATCAACATTCCTCAAACCAAAACAGTGTTCCATCCAAGAGGATAGTATTTGATGATAAACCACGTACCAAGTCCTGTACTTATAAGTACTTTGTTTCCTGTAAACCCCGGGATTTCACTGGGGAGAAGGGGGCAATTGACTGTATGACTTGGTTAGATGAAATAGACACCGTGGTCGATATCAGCGGTTGTGCAGAAAGGGATGTAGTGAAGTATGTATCCCAATCATTCAAGGGAGAGGCATTAGCATGGTGGAAGTCTCTCATTCAAGCAGCTGGAAAGATCCCACTCTACAATCTGACATGGGATCAGTTTGTTGCTCTTATTAAGGAGAATTACTGCCCTCAGCATGAGGTTGAAAGAATTGAGTCAAATTTCTTATCGTTGGTTATGAAAAACCTAGATTGCCAAGCTTATCTTACAAGCTTCAACACGATGTCAAGATTGGTTCCTTACCTTGTGACACCAGAACCCAAAAGGATTGCTCGCTTCATTGGGGGTTTAGCCCCAGAAAACAAAGCCAGAGTTAAGGCTTCAAGACCTGCTACTTTTAGATCAGCAGCTGATCTATCTTTGTCTCTTACCTTAGATACGGTCAGGTTGAGATCGCTAAAGAATTCTGAAGAAGGTAAGAGAAAGCTTGAGGATGATAACTCACGTCGTTCAGACAAGAAACACAAAGGGAACCATGAGAACAAGAAGAGTTCGGGGTTCAACAAAGGTAACCAACAGTCGGGTGAGAAACCCAGATGCAAAGTTTGTCAGAAACATCACTTTGGAAAGTGTAGATTGGAATCGAACTCACAGACACAATCAAGGACTTTTGGATGTGGGATCTGCAAATCCAAGGAACACAAGACCTTAGATTGCAAAAAGTTGAATGATGCGACCTGCTACAACTGCAAGGAGAAAGGGCACATTAAGTCGAACTGCCCAAAATATGCCAAGAAACCAGAAGAAGGTAAAAAGACCAACGCTAGGGTCTTCAGAATGGATGCTAAGGAGGCAGTGTAGGATGATAACGTGATAACAGGTACCTTTCTTATAAATGATGTTTATGCGAGGGTATTGTTTGATTCAGGGGCAGATAAGTCGTTTGTAGATAATAAGTTTTGTAAGTTGCTGAATTTACCTGTTAAAACCCTAAGTGTGAAATATGAGGTGGAATTAGCTGATGGTACCTTAGAAACCGCCTCAACCGTGTTAGATGGGTGTTTCATATCCATTAGGAATCACTCTTTTCCGTTATCCTTACTTCCTTTGAAGTTAGCTGGTTTCGATATAGTAATAGGCATGGATTGGTTGTCTCGCAACCAAGCCCAGATCGTTTGTGCTAAGAAGCAAGTAGTTGTCAGAACTCCTCGTGGCGAGCCTTTGACAATCCAAGGAGATACTAAGTACGGAATGCCTGAGCAAGTGTCCATGCTCAAGGCATCAAGGTGTTTGACGAAGGGTTGTGTTATCTACATGGCACAAGTAACTATTGATGAACCAAAGCCTAAGATCGAAGACATACCTATTATCTCTGAATATCCAGTAGTATTCCCTGAAGAACTACCTGGTTTACCCCCAGATAGGCAAGTGGAGTTCAGGATTGACATTATTCCTGGAGCAGCACCTGTTGCAAGAGCGCCTTACAGATTGGCACCAACAGAGATGAAAGAGTTGAGAACTCAACTGGATGATTTGTTAGCCAAAGGATTTATTAGACCTAGCTCATCTCCTTGGGGAGCACCAATCCTGTTTGTGAAGAAAAAGGATGGGTCGATGCGTCTGTGCATCGATTATCGAGAACTTAACAAAGTTACTATTAAGAATCGGTATCCATTGCCCAGGATCGACGACTTGTTCGATCAGCTTCAAGGAGCGAGTTACTTTTCCAAGATCGACTTAAGGTCAGGATATCATCAACTGAAGGTCAAGGATGAAGATGTACATAAGACTGCATTTAGGACTCGTTATGGTCACTACGAGTTCTTAGTGATGCCTTTTGGACTCACTAATGCACCAGCCTCATTCATGGATCTCATGAACCGCGTCTGCAAGCCCTACATGGATAAATTTGTCATCGTCTTCATCAATGATATTCTTATTTACTCGAAGAGTCAAGCTGACCATGAGAAGCATCTCCATTGCATTCTGAAACTGCTTTATCAAGAAAAGCTCTATGCCAAATTCTCTAAGTGTGAATTTTGGCTTCGTGAAGTCCAATTTCTTGGACATGTGGTTAGTGAACGTGGAATCCAGGTAGATCCCGCTAAGGTTGAAGCTGTCATGAATTTGCAAGAGCCGAAGATGCCCACGGAGATTCGCAGCTTCTTGGGATTGGCAGGATATTACAGGCGTTTTATTGAAATTTTTTCAAGGATTGCTGCACCCCTAACTTCTTTGACTAGGAAGAATATTAAGTTCGACTGGGGACCGAAGCAACAAGAATCCTTTGATATCCTTAAGCAGAAGCTAAGCAATGCACCAGTGTTGACATTTCCTGAAGGGATAGAAGAATTTGTGGTATACTGTGATGCATTACACACCGGTATGGGGTGTGTGCTTATGCAGAAAGGCAAGGTTATTGCCTATGCTTCTCGACAGTTAAAGGTGCACGAAAAGAACTACACCACCCATGACTTGGAGTTGGGGGCCGTAGTATTTGCACTAAAACTTTGGAGGCACTACTTGTATGGGACTAAGTGTGTGATCTATTATGATCACAAGAGCCTTCAACATCTGTTCAATCAAAAGGACTTGAACATGAGGCAGCGACGTTGGATGGAAACTTTGAATGATTATGATTGTGAGATAAAATATCATCCTGGCAAGGCGAATGTAGTCGCCAATGCCTTAAGTCGAAAGGAAAGAGTGAAGCCTATAAGAATCAATGCCAAGAGCATTGAGATAAAGAATACTTTGAATGAAAGGTTGTTAGCTGCACAGAAGGAAGCTGTACTAGAAGCTAACTATCCTGATGAAAAGCTAGGAGTAACTGAAGAACAGTTATCCTATGGCAAGGACGGAATCCTGAGATTAAATGGACAAATTTGGGTTCCAGTTTATGGAGGACTTCGGGATGTTATCCTCCAGGAAGCCCATAGTTCTAAATACTCCGTTCATCCTGGAGCTGACAAGATGTACCAGGATCTGAAAGCAAATTTTTGGTGGATAGGCTTGAAGAAGTCTATAGCTGCCTATGTAGCGAAATGTTTAACGTGTGCACAAGTCAAAGCTGAACATCAGAAGCTGTCAGGTTTGCTACAACAGTCTGAACTTCCCACGTGGAAGTGAGAGATGGTGACAATGGATTTCATCACCAAGTTGCCAAAGACAAAGATAGGAAATGATACTATATGGGTGATAGTTTACAGATTGACTAAGTCAACACATTTCCTACCCATTAAGGAGACCTACAGCTCCGACATGTTAGCCCAATTGTACGTAGATAAGATTGTATCTCTGCATGGCGTACCAGTGTCTATTATTTCTGACAGAGATACTAGATACACATCACATTTTTGGAAAAGTTTCCAACAATCTTTGGGCACGCGCTTAAATTTTAGTACGGCTTACCATCCTTAGACGGACGGGCAGAGTGAGCGTACAATCCAAACTTTGGAGGACATGCTTCGTGCATGTGTGATTGACTTAGGTGGTAGTTGGGATAACCACCTGCCATTAATCGAATTCTCCTATAACAATAGCTACCATACCAGCATTAAGGCTGCGCCTTTCGAGGTCTTGTACGGTAGAAAGTGCAGAACGCCCGTTTGTTGGGCGGAAGTTGGAGATGTCCAACTGACAGGACCTGAAATAGTCCTAGAGACGATAGATAAGATTGTGCAAATACGCGATCATCTCAAAGCTGCCAGGGATAGGCAGAAAAGCTACGCAGACTTAAGGCGTAAACCTCTAAAGTTTGAGGGTGGTGATAAATTTCTACTTAAAGTATCACCCTGGAAAGGGGTAATGCGATTCGGTAAGAAAGGCAAGTTAAGCCCGAGATACATAGGACCATTCGAGATCATCGAATGTGTCGGATCAGTTGCTTATAAGTTAAACTTACCTGAAGAGCTCAGTGGTATTCACAATGTATTCCACATCTGCAATCTGAAGAAGTTTCTAGCTGATGAATCACTAGTAATACCACATACAGATGTGCACATAGAAGAGAGCTTGAAGTTTTTTGAAAAACCTGTGTCGATCGAGGATCGACAGGTTAAGAAGCTTCGAAGGAAGCATGTACCGATCGTAAAAGTAAAATGGGATGCCCGTAGAGGTCCCGAGTACACGTGGGAGGTAGAGTCCACAATGAAAGAAAAATACCCTCATTTATTTCAGTAAATCTCGAGGTCGAGATTTCTTTTAAGGGGGTGAGGATGTAACACCTCATAATTTCCTGTCCAATATAATATCGACACGTGTCATGAACTTTAAACGTGTAAAGGATTACTTTAGAAGGACTAAAGTTGACAAACAAGGAAAGGATGTGAATATAAGGGTTCAAAATGTCAACAGTGGATAAATATACTTTACAATAACCCTACATGATGTTTATACCCTTAAATGAATGAATCATGGATCATACGAAGCTAATTGTGAAAGAAAGTGAGAGATTACAAACTACAGGGGTTAAATGTGTCAACATGTTTAAAGTATACCTCTGAGTGACCTTTTAGCAAACCCGAAGCCTTGTAACGATTAATTATGCTCACTATAATGCATGATAAAAATTTCACCAAGTTTCGTTATCGTATGAGAAAGTTATGATAAAATTCGTATACGAGGGGTTAAAAGCGTCAACGTTGAAATTTATGACTTTTCGGGTGATCACATGGATAACCAAGGACTTAACAAAGATTGGTTATGTCTTGGAATCCTTAGAAATCAATTTAGAAGGCTTATAGTGCAAAAAGAAAAGTTAAAACAACTTTTAGAAGGACCGGGGACCAAAACTGCAAATAACTAAAACTTGTTTAACCTGAGATGGGGCTCCATACGGGGCGCGTAAGCCCATGCAGGATCTTACGCGGGCCGCCTGGCATGCCCAGCATCAGAAAAACCTGACAGGTGTCTGTCCAGCCCGTTTAACCGACTTATATGCCTTGTTTTGCATACCATGGGCTGCCCCAACTGGTTTTTAGGCATAGGAGGGCACTTGTAAGCATCTTGGACAAATCCTAGACTTGTTTGGCATGATCTAGTGAGATTAAACTCACTATATAAGGGTCCTTGTTTGCAACATTTTTGCACACACTCATAACTTCATTTCTGGAACCAACTGGAGCACAAGACCACTCCCTAAGCATCATTAGTCGTGCATTGGACATTGGTAAGCTTCCTTAACCTTCCTTAATCGTGTTTTACTTAGTTTATTAGCTTAAAGTCAAACCGTCGTAATTAAGGTTTGACTTAACGATTAATCACTAATGGTCCAGTGATTAGTCAAATTGAAAGTAGTTATAAGTTGGTTTTTATGTGGGCAATAAACCCTTAAAAGGGCACCCTCTGATTCCCGTTCTAACTAGGTCATTTCTCGGGTCAAAGTTGGTTATAAAAAGTCAACAGAATCTTAATTTTCGAATTTACACATAATTAGCAATGTAGAAGACGTGTAACCTGTTTTACCACTCATATAACTTGGTAATCAATGCAAGAACATGTCTAAGCATGTCCGACCCGACAATTTTCAGTTTAGGACCGGTTCGGAACCGAAAGTCGCATAAATTGACCATTGCTTTGACTTTCAGTTCTGACCCATATTAGCATGATTTAGAAATGCCTTAGAGCTTCAATAGGACCAGCTTGTATGATAGTATAACCCTCTGCGATCATACTACTTTACTCGTTGATTGTTTCCGTTAATTGCTTAATGTTGACCATAATGCCCTTTTGACCATAAAACGAGATTTTTGGAAGTGTGAGAGGACAATAATCTTTGTTACTGATTTATAAACAAGTCCCTAAAATTTCACATCAGTTGGAGGTCTAGATTAGGAGTTATGCTGAATAGCGTAATTAGATGGCCTTTTATTAATTAAACGGCGTAATTAGCGTAAAGCCTATCTAAACCAAATTTTTGACACCAAACCTTTTACCCACTGATGTAATATAATATTTTGGGATGTTTGAAGATTTTTAATTATTTTTAAACTGATCATAACATAGGGTTATTACCTTGATTCGATAATTACCGATTTTACCCTTTTCGTTTATAAAATGAGTTTTACATAACAATTTGATACCAAATCTTTTGCTACTGATTTATATGATAAATGAAGTATTTTGAACTTTATAACCTGATCAGAAAACTCAGATTTCCTGTATAACCCGGAAATCGCTTAAAACGACTTTTTACGCGTATTAAACAAATAGTATAGGTTAAAACCATTCTTGTCACATAAGACTTATCACCAACTGATATAACCTATTAAATTAAGTAGTTTTACTGATTACTTCAGACCCGAATCTCAGAATTTTATTTAATCTCTTTTATAATCTTTAAAATGACCAAAATACCCCTACGGGGCTTAAATTGAGATTAAACTCGTTTTGGGCATAATGGAAGGTATCCTACTGATATCACAACATATTTAAAGCATATTAACTTAGGAAACCTGTTCGTGACTCATTTGATTACCCGTTACGCGTTATTCGCGTTCGGTTCGGTTTATGTAACTAGTTTGCATAAATTGACCGAAACGGGTCAAACCCTATCACTTTCACCTCAAAATCCAGAATGTGTTTAGTTTACCCATATTATACAAGTCTTCAAACTTGTCGGGACTAAATCACATTCTAATCCGGTCTTCGCTAAATCTTGCGTTTTGAACCGTATACCTTTCTTTAAAACTAACCGGTCTAAGTTTAGGCTTAATCAAGACCCGTTAGGAATCTAATAGGTTATTAAAACCTTCGTTCCAGATTAAGAGCCCAGTAAAAGCTACGTGCACTTGCTGTTGTGATTTATACTTTGCTCAGGTAAATACTTTTAACTTATTTTCCCTATACGGGCTTGGGGTACGGTATTATAATAATACCGCTTGGTCGGGTATGAAGTCGTACAATCAGATATTGATTAAAAAGATGCATAACCCGTTTTATTCTGTTTTGTTTGATGCAATGCCTTTGGGGGGTTAATGACCATGTCCTAGATATCCTCGGCTCATTCATTAGAAATGGCCACGACTTAAGCATGAGGTGTAGGCATACACCTGACAGCTGCGTATGTGAAAAGGTAGTCCACAAGAAGGGTATCTTCTTGTGGGTATTATACCAAGTGGTGTATCTATTAATCTTGTTAAACCGGCTCTTCTAACCGGGTCCTAAATGGACGACAAACATGTAAAACTGTATACAAGTTTATTTTTAAATAATTATCCCAAGTTATAAAAGATAATTTTGTGCCATGTGCATTCAAACTAATTTTCTTAAACTCTTTTCAAAATGAGTCCGTTAATTGTATTTACCAGTGTAAACTGACGTATTTTTCCCAAAAAGGTTAAGTGCAGGTACTATACGAAATAGGCTGGCTACTCCAGGCATCAATAATCAAGTCTTGCAAGGTCTAGATGTTAAAGTCTGTTGAACAATGATTTTATTTATCTTTTGATCCGCCAGTGAACCCTTTACAGTCCGTTGTAATACTTTGATATTACTATTTATTCGATTTGTAATGTGATGCATACATTTTGCTTCCGCTGTGCATTTATAATTTGTGTTGTTTGACTATGATGATATCATCTACGTCACAATACTCCTCACCGGGCCCACCGGTAATACGTGGAAATATCGGGGTGTGACAGATGCGTATTGAAATAAAGTAAAAAACATGGCAGGCTGACATGTGCAGGTTATGTCTGGCGGCGGGCTTGATACGCATCGTATAGGCCTATACGATGCGTATCAAGTCACTAATTTTTTGAAGTTTATTTTTTGGTGTGTTGTGTCGAATGCGAACCCGGGAAACGAAAGGGATTTCGAGCAGTTGGTCGATGACATGATAGAGATAAAGATCTCTATTCGGTCATCTTTCCAAGCTTTTACACACGAATATGTGGTTCCCAATTTGCGGAACATAATCCCAGATTGTCTAAAGAAGCGCTTTTATCATGTGTCATATTGGATGCGTATCATGTGGGAGAAACTAGCTAGGACTAGACCCCTCAAGTTGTCATTTAATAATCACACGTGCCAATCACACATGACAGTTCATTTGATAAAATCGTGGGAGAAAGACCAGCACCCCAGAAACGAAAGGGATTTCGAGCAGTTGGTCGATGACATGATAGATAAAGAGCTTGACACGATCATATCCATTTTCAAGTATTAGACTAGATAGTCCAGGATGAAATATATTAAAATCATTCAAGCCCACCAGTCTACAATGTGTTATGGTCAGATTTTTCAAGTTTGCACAGTGGGAGAAAAGACCAGCACCCCTGTCAGTATTGTCCTTTAAATTCGCATAAACATATATTCGTTTCATAACCTCCTCCTATAAATCAACCACAACTCACCCGAGACCGACCTCTACATCACACATGATAAAAGCGCTTCTCTAGACAATCTGGGATTATGTTTCATTTTATGACACATGATACGCACGCTTACCTTAATCACATCTTCCATGGAGTCATAGATTCGACAATAGGGCCCACGGATCTTATGCCCACCCGAGACCGACCTCTGGATCACACGTGGGAGAAAAGACCAACACCCTTGTCGTTCCGTATTTTCTCCTTTTCTAATTCTCGATGAATCTCGTAACGTATTCTCTGTTTCTCTAAATCGTCTGTAAAATTATAAAAAAAAAAAAAAACAAACTAGTGGTTTATCACCCTGTGTGAGCATTGGAAGCCCGACAAACAGTCTTGCAATTACATCTTCAATCGAGACCGCATTATTAATTATAATGAAGCAATGAAGATTGAATGTGCAAACTGCAACCGTTTTTTACTACGGAACGGTGGCTATGGGAAATACAAACCCGACACGTCTTCTATGATGATTCGAAACATTCACGAACCACAAATGGACTCAGACTCATACTACTCTAATATGACACATGATACGGCACGCTTACCTTAATCACATCTTCCATGGAGTCACAGATCCGACAATAGGGCCCACGGATCTTATGCCCACCCAAGACCGACCTCTGGATCACACATGATAAAAGCGCTTCTTTAGACAATCTGTGATTATGTTCTGTTTTATGACACATGATACGGCATGGTCAAACCTTTCTAAAAGTAGAAAAAAATAAAGCAGAAGAAAGTGTTCCTCTTTGTTACCAAGGATGTCATCTGAAACAATTAACAGGACATTGTTAATAGGGAGAATCTATTGGAACACCTGATCCAGAGAAACTTCTTCGAGCTAACTGCCGATATCTCATCCTTCTTATCTTGTTATTAAACGAGGTATAATAGCTAATAAAATATGTCTAACTTTTGAAGGTTCTTTATATGCTTCTTTCCTGATGCATGTATGTATCGAGTAGTTTCTCTGTCGCTGATTTCTCCACTCACCATGAAATCAAACAGTTTCTTAATAGATTCCGTCCGGTTTCAAAGCCGGTTGAGGATTACGAGTGTTCTAGACTCGTTCAAGGCATGCTTGTTTGCAGGTTCTTTATATGCTTCATTGCATTACATCTCCGTTGAAAACAAGTGGTTGTAATAATGGAACCCTTGATTTAAAACACATTTTTGAGAAATTTATAGTTCAATACGCATCGTATAGGCCTATACGATGCATATTAATTGATGAATTTACTGAAATACCCCTGTTTTTCTAATAAATTCAGGGGTATTTTTGAGAAAATTCAAAGTTTAATACGCATCGTATAGGCCTATACGATGCGTATTAAGCCGATATATGATACGACATAGGCCTATACGATCGTATATGGCATTATTTCAAATTTAGTTTTATCGTGTTTCCCTCGGTTCGACGAGTATACGTGTCGTTTTTTGCCGAACTTTCGCATATTTTGACGTTTTATAACGTATACCTTCAACATAAGTCGTTTCGGTGCCGTTCGGTTGCGTGCGAATATCGTATTCTATGATTACGTACAATTTTGTTTGAAATCCACTTGTACTCCATAGTGCCGTGTTGTATGTATACGTGTGTGGAAATATCGTTAGTCGCGTATTTTGACGTAATTTTGCGTATTTTGACGTATTCTAACATATTGTTGCTTATTTAATAGTATTTTTGACGTATTTGAACGTATTATAACGTATTTTAGCTTATTTTAACCGATTTTAGCGTATTTTAGAGTATGTTAGCGTATTTTAGCGTATTTTAGCATATTTTAACGTATTTTAGAGTATTTTTAGCGTATTTTAGCTTATGTTGAAGGATAACGCAAACAACTTCTCCACAGTTTGTTATTCAGATGTCTATTCGATCATCTTTCCAAACTACAGCACACGATATGTTTAAACTTTATAGTGTGTGATTTGACCAGGAAAGGATTGGAGGTGATTTATACTTTTAATAAGCTGTCACAGTTGTCAAATTTGTTGCGTGCATTCATATTGTTTAGACAACAACAGATAATGAACGGATTGTTGGACTTCTTGTTCCAAATGCACGCCTCAATTCAACTTTTTTACTCTTTTCTTCGAATTCAACAAATCTTTTTTACTACGGAGTTTGAGCATGAAGAAACGAAACCCTAACATTCGTTGAGTGAGAATGTGTGCAAACTGAAACATCTTGACACGATATAATTCCAAGACTGTTTGTCGGGCTTCCAATGCTCACACAGTGTGATAAACAACGCTGATATGAACACATTTAAACAATGCACGCCTCAGTTCATCTTTTTTACTCTTTTCTTCGATTTCAACAAATCTTTTCCTTTTTCCTTCAATTTCGAGAACATTCTCCGTAACATGAAGACGTGTCGGGTTCTTCTGCTAGTGGTTTCCTTCAATTTCAAGATTTATGTATCTGAATCAGGTTCTCAAACAAACACTACTAAAGATGAGTTGGTACTGAACCAAGAATATGAAGATCACGGTGCAGACAGGCCGCCTTGTTAATTTTAATGAAGCAATGAAGATTGAATCTGCAAACCGCAACCCTTTTTTACTACGGAAACGGTGGCTATGTGAAATACAAACCGCAGTCTGTGTGTGTCACATCCATCCTGTTATAGCAATCGATATTTGTTTAATTTTACAGATTTGTTTCTAATTGGCCATTATTCGACCGAATTTGTTTCTTAGTGGACTGCCGCAGATGAAGTCAAATGTGATCAAACATGGACATCAGACGTAAATCTTGAAGCAAATATGTGGTTCCCAATTTACGGAACATAATCCCCGATTGTCTAGAGAAGCGTTTTTATCATGTGTCATATGGTAACAAGAGTATGCTCTTCCAAGATCAATTCCAATTGCAGTTTTTTCAACTCTCCTGTTCCAAATGCAGCTAATGAAACCAGAGCCCGTTATCTCGGTTGTTCAGTAGTTTCGTGATAAATGCAATGTTCCTCTTCGTTATCCTTTGCTTTCTGCAATTCAAGCAGGCACGGATGCTAAACGTACTGTTATTACATCCGAGACGATTCAAGTGAGTCCTATGAAGCAAGTGTCGATCTATTCAATTGAGAGTAATCATTGCATTACATACTATTATTACATCCGAGACGATTCAAGTGATTCCTATTAAGCAAGTGTCGGTTTATTCAATTGAGATGAATCATTGCATTAGATACTGTAATTACATCCGAGACGATTCAAATGACTTCTATGAAGCAAGTGTCGGTCTTTTCAATTGAGATGAATCATTGCATTACATCTCTGTTGAAAAACAGAATCGATAAATTTAGGAAAAATGAGGTTGAAAGATGATAACCCAACAGTGGAGGATCTCATTCTACAGCTTCGATAAATTCAGGGGTATTCTCAAATAATGTTTCCTAGATGTTTGAAGACCGACAAATGTCCAAAGTGCTGCTTCTTCGTTCGCGTGACGGAAAGCTACCGCGTGACAGGAAGCTACCTTGCAAAAATAAAAAAAATTAAATCGACACATTCAATACGCATCGTATAGGCCTATATGATGCGTATTACTTTTTAGTAAGGGGACATTGGCAGCCTTTGACAGACATAGAAATTTGAACCCACCTCAATACGCATCGTATTGAGGGTGTCGATTTAATCCCCAAGGCGTGCCAATAATACCAACAAAAAAGAAACAAAGTCGTAATGATTTCTATCGTTTTTGTTCCCCCAGATCCATTTCACCAATTAGGAAAAAAGCAATTATGAGTTCCAGTCCTCCAGCTCCCCCGTCGCCGCCACGTCACAGCGGGAAGGAGGAGCGGCCACGGTTCTTCGACCACATGACGAAGAAACTGTGCTGGGCCAAAGCCGACACCGTCCCGGGACGGCATCCCGATCGGTGGCGTAAAGACGCCGCCGGCAACATCGTCTGCAAACGCTTCTGCAACTGTCAGGGATGCCTGTGCTTCGAATACGATCACATTGTTCCATTCTCCAAAGGTTTATTCAACTCTGTAAGCTTCTCTTATTTGTTGTTAAGTGTTTGGGTTTTGTAATTTGTGAATGTAGTGGAAATGTAACTGTAATGAATTTGTAGGTGGTGAATCGGTAGTTGAGAATTGTCAGATTCTTCAAACTAGGGTTAATAGGTTCAAGTCGGATAAGGATCAGCTTGATAAGACTCAGTTGCGTGGTTACTCATGTGATATTAATTTTACTGGTATGTGTTCTGCTTCTGTTATTCACTTAGGTTTAATTAGGGTTTTCAATTGGTGCATATTTATGATGTTATGCCTTTGTTTGCTGTTGGTGGTAAATGATTATTTTAAATTTTAAACAAGCTGTTGTTTATGAACCCTAGTTCATCATCATCATCATCATCATCATACTCAGTAAATCCCATCGATAGCAAAGCTAAGGTTGGTCTGAGGAGGGTAAGATGTAGACAGCCTTACCTCTTCCCCCGTAGGAATAGAGAGGCTGCTTCCAGTGAGACCCCCGGCTCGTTTATTAATTTGTATACATTTATTATTTATATATTTTAGTTATAATTTATATATAGGCTTGTGAGCCAGCTCGAGTTTGATAATTGAAGCTCGGACTTGTTTAATTAAACAGGCTTATTTTTAGGTTCGAGCTTGTTTAAAGGGTCAATTTGAGCTTTTAGCGAGCCGATCTTGAGTAACTCACGAACGGCTTGGCTTGTTTACTTACTAGGTTTTTCATTGTCTAAGAACTCAATATTGCTTTGTAAGCAGTTGTGAGTGGTGAATCTGAACTGTGGGCGATACTTACTAGGTTTTTCATTGTCTCAAAAGTGTAAGTCTTTGAAGCTTAATGGCAAGGTACACAATCATGGTAATGAATATGGCTGTTATTTAATAAACCATTGAAAAACTGTCCAAACTGAAGCATGTTGGCCGCTTTGGATGCATAGGCTGTTTCAACCTTTACAATATTGATTTTCTTTTTTCTTTTTTTTCGTTTTTGGAATATGCAGCTATGTACATGTATATGTACAGTACTATGGTTAACCAAGGAAGAATGAAACCATGCTAGAACTTAATTTATAGCTTGTGTTGTATATGTGCAATGCATGAATTACAAGATACCTTTTGGTATTCATTAGTTTGATTATAGACTTGTAGATATTATCCCACACAGAATCACCTTATCTAGGCATTTTGCACTTTTATCCCCATTACAAATCTTTTCTTAAATTTAGAAGAATGCTGTTATGAATAGAGCAGTTTTTTTGTTTGAGCACGTGTTACTTTGGCCCAGTTTTAGACTTTTAGCATAAAACTAAAACCAAACCAAAATATTCTCTCTTGGATTGGTCTTCGCTTTACGGTTTTAAATAGGGTATGTTCGATGTCTAGTGTCTACAGACGTCGATCCTAACTTTCCATATCTGGAAAAGGTGAAAAGAGCAAATATAAAACAATTTCATTGATGCAGAAAGCATAAAATTAGCAGAAAGGTAGAAATTAGAAAACAATGTTGGTTTTATAATTTTTACATGTCCGTTTGCATCTTGTAGAAAGCAGAAACCTTTGTTTGGGACCAACCAAAGTAGAAATCTGCTTAAGGAAACCATAAAAACCCTTAGATGGAATAAAGTCAGAAAGCCTAAAAAGTAAAAACCACAACTTAACACACGGATTATTCAAACTTGCTCCAACTAACAATCTTATCTAGAGAGGGTCTGGTTCCGATCATTAGGATCCATAAAACACACATCATTTCTTCTCATGGAAAAACATATAAAGTTTGTGTATGAACAACACAAATACAAAGCGGAGACTAGACTATATATACAAAGAAGAAAGACGTTTAAAGCAGAATGAAGTTGTAATAATGTGAAGACTGACATACCCAGAAACTTAAGCAAAATAATCCGAAACTTACCAATCTACAAGTACAAGACAAACGAGACATATGGTAGTTATTTCCGCTGACAAGTTTGGAAATAAGTATGCTTTCTCGTGAGATATTTGCATTAACCCAATAATTTCTACTAATTGAATTGATTAACAGAAGAAAAAGTTAACATATTAGTATCCGAGCAAAAAAGGAAAATAATAAATAAGTAACGCATTCAAATAGTAAAAGTTATAGTAGAATCCATAAAATTACATATCAAACACATCTACATGCTTATTCGTCTTTTCCAATATTGAAAATGAGGAATTCAATTGGATTTCATGCATCCATCTCTTGATAATCAATTTTTTTTTCAACACCATTTCTGAAGTTCCAACCCTAGAAGGGGTGAGGAATTCAATTGGATTTCATGCATCCATGTCACATACCTTGAAAATGGCTGTGAATTTCTTGTCTAAACCAACAATCACAACAAGATTGACTAAATAACCACATCTTAAATGCAAATACTTGCAATCTAAGATGGGGTGAGGTCGTCCCTAATGTTCCAACTCCCTGTAGTTAGATTTCAACTACCCACTAAGTACACTATGTTTTTAATCAAGCATAAACCAACTTTCATATGGTCACACTCACACCCCTATGATTTGTTGTATAAAATGAAAATCTTCTTTCTCGATACCTAATTTTTATTATTAACCTAGTGAGCCTTAAAACATGTTATTACAATTTTGTATAGACGGCCAAATGTAGGAAGTATGAGACTGTTTGATCTTCTAAAAGGTCATTGAGCTTTTTTGCCTCTTATATTTATTAGGCAAGTGTTTACTCAGATGGAAGTTTGGGCATGGGATTGAGATTCTATCTCCTACTACAAGTACAACTACCCTTTTTGAAGTGTTGCTCGTCACTCATTCATCTGTTAGTAACATATTCACTATCAATATAAATCATTATATCACCCTCCTTATTCCTAATCTCAACATCGTTACCGGTTTCTTTGCTTCCATCTACAAAGATAGTAAGACAACTTACCCTTTTGAGTCTTTTACAATGAAGGATTTAATAAATATTCATGAGATTTGGATCTCATGTTCAAACTTCCATGATCCATCTAGGTGGATCGGTACTAGAGATGGTTTGGCTGCTAAAAAGAGCTCATGGATTGTTTAAAAGATCAAACTTAGCCTTTTACCATCGACGATTTTAATTTGTGTTTCACAAGTCATTGGGTGTTAGGAAGAAATTTCGTAAGTTTTTTGAATGGCGGTGAGACGATTAGGAGGTTAGTTTATGCTTGCCAACAAAATTGGGGTATTAAGCGGGGTTTTACAATAATAGTGGATAATGCCTTCAAGAGCCATATTGAACAAGCTTAAGGAACCTCATGATGTCTTTAGATTTCAAGCATTTACATTTAAAACATAATTATCTTGTTGTGGGTTAGAAGAGCAATTTGAAATTGTTTCCAAGATTCAAAATGTTGTAAGGTATGTAAAATCGTCTCATTGTGTTGCGGGTCTTTTAGAGATAATGTTGAAGAAACAAATGTTATTCGTGTCTTGATGAAGGAATTCCTCATTTTTTAATGTTGGAAATGACAGCAAAGAATATAGATGCGTTTGATTGAAGTTTTACTTATAGATCTGATCTTTGAAGTGATGTTGAGGATGATTGTGAGAGGAGTACTAGAAAAAGGAAGGAATGATATTATGGGGATTCCACAAGAAGAGGATTAGGAGAATGATATACTAGTCTTCATTTAAGATGTTATAATTCCAAAAAAGATTTTTTTAAACATATCGTCAAACTTGGTTTTCATGTAAGCATTTCACATGTGTGTAAATGTTGATGAGATTTAAAAGCTCAGGGTTTTGTCATTGAATGCAAAATAACACAAGTATTGGGACATTGCAGATAAAGTATGTTGTGGTTTTAGATCTCTGCAACAAGATATGTTATCTTGAATATTTGTTTGTATTTGATTTATGCTAAGAATGGCTTCAAAAGTCAAAAACTAAACAAGTTTTGGACCAGGTGACTAAATTTTAACAGTACAAGATGGAAGCAAATGCTTGAAACACAAAGGTTTCTTCTATTTGACCTCCGATTGTTATGATAATGGGCGCTAAAGTTAGTTTTTAATAAGTTTCTAGAAGAACATGAACACACGGTTGATAAAATAGTAAAAATGAAGTGGAGATTCATTCAATGTATATATGTGTGGGCGCTCGGGGGGCAAAAGCAAAAGTGCACTAATTTTAACGTTATTTTACTAATTTCGTGAAAATAACGTTAAAAGAGGGGATGGTTAATCATGCATCATGTGGTGGCGTTGATAGCCGAAAGACAAGGGGGTACATGCACCAATTGGCGTTTGTCTCAATTGCTGAGTGTTATGTGCCTTATGTCCAAGGCTTGATGCAAAACCACAATCGAGCCGGGGGTCTCATTGGAAGCAGCCTCTCTATTCCTACGGGGTAGAGGTAAGGCTGTCTACATCCCACCCTCCTCAGACCCTACCTTAGCTTTTGCTATTGGTGGGATATACTGAGTATGATGATGATGATGATGATGAAGTGGAGATTCATTCAGATGTATGATAGCTTTGAAAGATCAAGTTGGTGGAAACTCAATATATTGTTTCCTATACACTTCTAGCGGCTAGGTATGTGTTAGGAATGCCAATCTCCACCATTGCATTGGAGTCACATTTATGTTTGCCTTCTGTTAATCAGTCTATGAGAGCTGTAAAAGAAAGCGATGACAATAGTAAGCAAGATCCAGGAACTGTACATGTTCAGTTATACAGAGAAAAAATCTGGCTATGCCTAAAAGCATATGCTGATATTCTTCACAAAGCCGAACCACTCAAACTTAAATATGAACCCACAAATGCAGCAAGTTTCATGTTTAACACTCGAAAGTGTTTTTTCCTCTCTGGAATGTGCTGTTTAACCTTGAAAATAAAAAAAAAAAAATACACCATCCTATGTATGGTATAAAAGTAATAGCAGAACAGATAATGTTATTATATATGCAAAAATGATGATTAGTGCAGGATGACAAATGTCAGCCATTGCAGGTTTCACCAGTATCCAACAACATTTACTTAGTTTGTGGTTACACATCCACATCAATAGTTGATATTATTCTATAGCATCATGGCTTTTGGTAGCATAACATTATGTCTTGAATCGTATAGAACATCCTTTCTACTTCAATTATACTTTTTTGTTTAGATATAGATACTTGAAGCTTATCACTACATTATCCACCCCAATCTTTACTTGTTATTTACATCCATCAATCTCCAAATCTTTGTGTAGTCCAAAATCCAAATGGGTTGATTTGCCTGTTGTTTTCTTCTGATGGGTCAACTAGGTTAAAGTTAAATGATTTAACTGAAAAAGAAATGGGTCAACTTGGTCAAACAGATCTATGCACGAAACCTTCTTAATCGTTTCTTGAAAGGAGTTAAGATTATTATTGTAAGCTTATTTAATACATTAGTTATTAAATAGTTGAGAAAAGAACACATAATGTTTGCAGGTCAACCCAACCTTTACCTTGACCCATACAAATTTACCCAATTTGACCATTTATCCAACTTACCCATTTTACCACTCTTAATATCTAACTTTAACATGTTCATTATTCCCCCACCAACCCACACAAAAAAAATCAACTTGTCTTATATCCTGTCTAATCAATGATTGATGCTGATCTCAGTAGAAGGGTGTTGCATATAATAATGTCAAGTGTCAACAACTACAAACATATGTTGATTAAAGTAATATTTTAAACCGGATAAAGACAACATAATAATTACAGATTAATGTTTCAGGTGGAGCTCAATTAAGATAATGATTAATGAAAAAAAAAATTAACTGTGGCTGTATTATGTTATTCCATTAGTAAAAAAAATGACATTTTTCGAATTACAGATAAGGAGCTCGATGTTATTGAAATGGCAGTATATGGTGATGTAACTCGGCCTGGGAATCTATGTCGTTGCAGAAGTATCGCTGAAGTGTTCGGGAAGCACAAGCCGAAAGACCATACAGCTCCTTGTAAGTTACCTTGATTTTAATCATCTTATTTCCTGACTGTTCTTTTTATTTTGCGTGTCCATCTTTATACCCAAATAACAGAAAATGGGCAAATTGAAACAAAAAATATTATTCAATTTTTATATATTTGTATTTTGTTACAATTTGTATATTTTAGTAAAATTGTTCATTCACTTCACAAAGAGTAATCTGATTGCTAAGCTTTACCCTCTCTCTCTCTTTTTTTAAATTACCATAATGCCACTCTCATTTTTTTCCTTTCTTTTCATCTTTATTAGTGATCATTTTGTTGGTTAAAAATTATGAAGTAACCAAGACACATTTATGAAAGTTGGTTACTGTTTGGTCATGGTGGCAATCAATGATGAAAAACATGCCAATAAATGGATATCATCTCAAAAGAAAATGAATATTAACATAAGTAGTTGTATTCATTTCATGTATAATGATCAAATAAATGAGTTAGGGGTTGTTTGTTTACCTCTTAATAGGGTTTTTAATGGTTCAGACCTCTTACTAGTTCAGTTTTAACGGTTCAAACTGTTTGTTTCGCGAGCAAATGTCTGAATGGTTCAAACATTTGCCTCTGAATGGTTAAGATCTCTAATTTGAATTGGTCAGATATTTATCTCTAAACGGTTAAGCATTATACTGGCTCTTATGGTTCAGACCTCTTGCTAGTTCAGCATTTAATCATTCATTTAATCATTTAGAGGTTGCCAAACAGACCCTTAGGGTTGCAATCTAAATGGGTTTTTGATTGTAAACAGATCAACCCATTTGGAATAAAAGTTTTAATACATTATAAAAATACAATGGGTTATAAGTTTAAACTACCCTGGTATGCAGGTCGTGACTATGTTAGGGTTTAAGTCTTCTAACATGGTTAATTAAATGTGTCAGTGTTTGGGTCATGTGATACCAACATGGCTTAAATTGTCTAGCTCTAGACTTCAACCACTCACTTATTAGGGTGTACGGGGTGGGTTAGGCAAAGGTAATCGACATACCCTTTGCCGATTCAGGAGTCCACCGCCAAAGGAAACATGCAGCTCGGCAATGTTGATGGAGGGTTGTTTTCGGGGGATGCTTGCCGATGGGGGAAAGAAGAGAGAGAGGGAGAAGTGGTGGGGCCCATACCTAAATCAACCAATCATTCTTTTTTGTTTGTTTTAAATGGTTTGCCTAATCTCATTTTAGGCATGCACCCTTATGTTTTTTTGGGTAATAGGTAAGAATGAGAAGCAAATTACATGACACAACATGATTGGGTGGGGGAAACTTTGCCTAATCCCCTTAGGCATGCACTCCCTTCACCCTTATAGATCACTAGTTTTTTTAAACTTAAGTCCCATTTAATTATCAATGTATTTAATATTTTCATTTATTACCAACTAGTATTAAACCCTCCGCTTTGCGGTGGAGGCGTAAAACTGTGACATATAGTACCAAGGCCACAACACCGTCAACGACCACCAACACTGAAGTTGTGACATGTTAATGCGGAGAAATTAGACCGAAACATAAAACATATAAAATAATAACTAAGTCGATTTAGGGCCCGTGCGTCATGATGAACCTATCAAACGGGAAAAAAAAGACGACCATAAAAACGTTGAATCACAGGCACTTTGTGTAATGCTAACTCGCAAAATTTAAAACGAAGCGTAAAACAAAACGTAAAAACGTTGAACCACACATGAACGTTGCATTGTGTTAACTCACAAACTTTACAACAAAACGTAAAACAGAATTTTTGCGAAATATGAAGAGTATAGGGTACCAAAGTTGAAAGTAAAAAAGTTACGATGTTAAATTGACAGATAGAAAACTTTGGGGTTAAAAGTAAAAAACCAAAATAGTTTGAGGTTAAAAGTGTAACTATATCAAATTTTTTTGAAAACCTCCATAAACATAGAGTACAACTACTCTATACATCACAATGTTGTTAATTTATAAGTCTGGACGGTATGGGGTTCGTCCCCTCACGTCCTTGGTCCGGCGCCGCCGTCCTCCCATTTCCTCCCCCCTAGCCGGCGTCGTGATCGTCGAGTATTGGACGCCCAAGCCGGTCATCCCCCTCTCTCACACACTTGTACATACAACTTATATATATGCATGTTAGGATCATCCCCCATTTCCTTACCTCTATCCGCTTTGCCCCTTCCTCATGCCCATTCTACATGGCGGATCATCCTATAAGGGAGGACCATCACCATACCGTGTAGCCTAATGGGTAAATATTATTTAAAGTTAATGTTCTTTCAGATGAAAAATATATTAAACTTCAGATTTTTTGAAAAAAAATCCCAACCATAACTGTTTTGTAGAAAGAACATACATATTTTAAGAGAATTAAATACTAGAACTAACTATTTAAAGTTATGAGATTTAATTTAATTAAACACCTAAATGACCAGATTAAAATAACATGTTTATTTTATTTTATTTTTTACAAAAGATAAGACCAGATTAAAATAACAAGTTTATTTCATTTTATTTTATTTTATTTTTACTTTTAAAAGATTTAAGACTATGGGGTATGAGGCGGGGGTTGGGGCGTGGGTTGGGTACAAACGCCCACGTCACCACCCCGGGTGGGCTTGGGTTTGGGCGTGGCCCCTTGGGCGGGGGTTTCGGCCCGGGCGTTGGGCGGGGCTACCCACATGACATGACGGAACCTCATTGGCCAAGAGCACTAGCCTTTTGAAATTGTTTTTTTTTTCCACGCCACCCAACCCACGCCCCACCATACCCCTGTGAAATTAGCTTTTGGTCTTTGGTGCCCTATAGTCCACGTGTCGCACCATGCCCCCAACCCACGCCCCACCATACCCCAAGTTCTAAATGTTGGTGGATCTCATTTTCAAGATGCTTTATGGTTGTCATTCATAAAAATGTGACATGCGAGGCTTTTAAGGGCATATGTAGTAGTAATTTGTAGGGTCAAAAGTGTAAATGGTGGTTTAGATTTGCATGGACAAAGTAAGAAAAGTGAAAGCTTAGCATACTATCTTACCTTCATTGTGCTTTTTTTTTCTCTTTATTGTTTTCAACTTTACCCCTTATCTCAATTTGGTATTTTGCATATCAATTTTTTTAACTTGTTTAAAATGCATACAATTCCAAAATTTTTAGAAAATAAATTACCCTAAAAACGACTAAAATTTTGGATAGTTATTTAAAATATATAATTTGTTCTTAATTTAATTTATAGTGGTCAGTTTTATTTAATAAAATGGTATCCAAATAAAAAAAGGACTCTACATTACATATACTCTTAAATTTGTTAAAAACTAAAAATCATTCCTACACTTACATCGTTGAACTCTTTTTTATAAGAGATAATTCTTTTGTCACCACATTTTCAGTTTGAAATATTTGGTAATTTTTTTGATACATTTTCAAAAATAATATTTATTTATAATAAACCAAAAAAAAAAACAAACAAATAAATAAATAAATAAATAGATAAATACAGTAAATGGGCAAATCCACTGGTCAACTATCTACACCTAAAAAGGCTAACCCCAAAAAAGTAACAAACATGTTCTCCACAAGACCACAACTGCTATTGTATTGCTATTTAAGAGATTCAATTGTGGGCCTATGTGTATCCACATGTGAAATAGGAATGTATAATCCGGTAGTTTAAGATATAAATAAATGGAATTGGAAAAGCAGAAAAGCTATTATATAAGTTCAACATGCTGATATATATCAAAACATGTTTACAAACCATTAATGTTTTAGTGACCTAAGTAAAATAAATAATATATGAATCATGGGTCAAGTTATTATACAAAGGCTTCTAATTGTAGGAAGTGTAAGAAGGATTTATAGAGTGACAAGTGTCCAATAACCTAAAACTAAATCCACTACATCATCACAAAAAACCTAAACACCCACCCTCACCCCACCCCACCACCACCCAAAAACCTAACCCCCCCCCCCCCCCCCCAAAAAAAAAAAACTAAAACAAACTAAACACCCACCACCACCAAAAAACCTAAACCCCCACCCCCTCGGCAAAAAAAAAAAAAAAAAATTTGGGGTGGGTGAGGGGGGGGGGGGGGCGACCCCGCAGACTTTTCGCTCAGTAGTGTCCGGTATGTGGTTTTCGTATAGAATTTTTTTAGGTATATACGTTTTCGACCCCCCTGTTTTTTAATTTTTTTAGGTATATACGTTTTTGACCTCCGATCAAAAATCTCAAGCTTCGCCACTGGTTGTCACCCTTATGTGATACCCATTGTAGACGAGAACAAACACCGGACAAGATCTAATTGCCAATTTGCTAATTACCTTGAATATATATATTTGTATCTCATCTATGCTCTTATCCCCTTTGGTGTTTGAATGCTATCTATTGTAAATGACAACACCTATACAATTTCTTCGCAAGCTTAGTTGTTCAATAATCATATATTACCGTTAACGAAAATAAGCGAATATACAAAATCTGACAACATTTCATTTGAGATTGACTATAAGTTATTTATGAAAAACAAAAGACGCTTTTATTTGGAGGACTGTGATTGAATCGTGTACTAAATCACTCATGTGACCAACGGTTAGGACAAAAGGCATATAGAATTGTTGGACAAACCAGAAGTATGAATTTTTGATACGACATGATACTCATATGAATATCATGGATTTAAGTTAGTAACAAAACTATTAATAACATATGAAACTGAAAGTATGATCGAAAACTTATAATAGTCCACACATATTTTTTTCGAGAACAAAATTACAATATTATTTTACTAAATAAAGACACATTTTTTTTGTCGAAAACAATATGTAGAATATTATATTTTACTAAATAGACAAGTGAGAAACCATCATAAAACTTACGAATAAAATAAAAGAATCTTATAGTTGTAGGATAAACGAATGATACATACATAGAACAAAGTAGCCAAACTTTCATCAAGTGATTTGGGTTTAAAGAAAAAAAGTCGAGTTCTAAAAATATTTAGCCGAGTCGAGATTAAATTTTTATGAGATTTGAGATTCATGATATGTTTTAACACCTAAAGTCGAGCATGCATCAAACTCGCTCTTTGGACATAACTTCCCATCAATATTTTTAAGCTATTCTAGCTTTCTAATAAATCGAAATTTTAAAACCAAAAACAATTTTTTTCTGATTTCTATTTCTAGCGTATACGCATTTTCAAACCATAAAAAACGTTGTTGAGTGTTTCTATTAAGTCACTGATAAAATTAATTGTTTTTTAAAGTTGATTTTGATGCTGTTTGTTTTTTCGGAGGTAAAATGTCTGCAGTCTGCGGACCACATCTGCAGACATCTGCTGCAGAAGAGATGGGAAGAGCAGGAGGTGGTCGCGGCGGCTATGGGAGGAGGGGAGTGGCCACCGACACTCTGGGTTGAGAGTAGAGGTGAGAGACGACGCCGGTGGGAGGAGGGAGGGTGGTAGCGGCGGCAACGGAGGAGGAGGTGTGGAGGAGGAACATGCTAGGGATTTTTGAAAAAGCAAAGGATAAGAAGAGAAGAGGATGAGAAGAGCCTTGAAGGTGAGTCCAGGTCTGCACGGGGAAGAGGTCTAGAAGACCTTTTTTAATGAAAACACTTTCAAAAAACAAACAATCTGCAAACTCCTACGTCTGCGCGTGGTCTGCGTGAAGCAGACATAAGAGGTCCAGAAGTACTTCTCAAGAAAAACAAACACCCCCTTTGATGTTCTTTTTTTTTTTAACGGCAAACATAATAAACGTCGGATACTTCGTATGCGGCACCCAATGGCTGAAAGGTTACCTGCGGCGGCCTCTATTCCGCACGCACGAAACCCCTAGCCCACCAAACCACCAGTTTCGGGGAAAACCCAACCCTACACCCATTCGAAGGCACGACAATGCAGGACCAGTAAAACCCGGTCAGGACCAGCAATCGAACCGGTGACCTTTCGGCCAGCGGTCTTCCATCACTTCCCATGACCGCTGAGCTACAAGCCCGGGTCACCTATCCACATGACATTTATTTATTTTTTGAGTAAATTACGATTTTGGCCCCTGTAGTTATATCACTTTTACCCTTTTAGCCTAAAAAGTTTTTTTAACATCTGAGCCCCCAACGTCTTTTTTCTAACCCTTTTGGCCCCTAACACTAACCCCAACAATTAAATGTTAGGGGCCAAAAGGGTTAAAAAAAAGACGTTAGGGGGCTCAGATGTTAAAAAATTCTTTTTTAGGCTAAAAGGTTAAAGGTGATATAACCACATGGGCCAAAATCGTAATTTACTCTTATCCTTTTTAAACATTAATAAAGAAATAAGATTAAATCATAACATCACCGTTGATTCATGTTGCCATAATTAAACATGCTACCTCCTAAGTCCTGTAGGTCGAGTCTACGTAGAGTTGTTGTTCGTCTGCGTCAATTCAAGAACAACCTTCAATGATGGCAAATGATGGCGAATCAAGAATAATCATCCGCAACCAACGTCCAACGTCGATCAAGCCTTTGACCAATCCATGTTGTCATTTATAAGTCATGTCAAAATATTAAAAAAAAAACATAAATAATTGTAATATAGGTTGGATGGCCTTTTATTTTTTTTTGGAATGAGATTTTCTGTACAAGACCGATTGGTCTCTGGTGACATGTCTAAGACATTCCCCGTCAACCCCGCATCTCCGGACGCGATGTTTCTATCGGGCCCCGGCCGGCGCGCGAGCTGACTTCTGCCCGGAAACCATGTTGCCCCCACACGAGTTGCTGGGGTAACAGTTGGGTAAAACCGGGTTGCCCTCAAGACCGCTCCATACCTCGGAAGGAAACGATCCATCATTGGGACGTCCCCACACCATATGCCACAAGATGGAGTCGAACCGGCGACCTCCCAAAGGGAAGAAGCCGGCCTAACCACTTGGGCTATGGTGGGGGATTTGGATGGCCTTTTATTTAGGTAAAATGTCTAGAATTAAAATATTAAAGTAAACTAATTAAAAAAAACACTATGAGTAACACTGATTTGAACACTCATAAAACTCTATTACTATTTAACAAACACATTACTTTTTTTGATAATTTTTAATATTTAAGAAAATCCAAATGCACAATTCAATATTTAAATGTATATAAAATTCAATAATATGTATATTTATTTTTTACAAATAAGTATTAAATTTACTAAAGAAAATAAATTACATGTTAAGGAACAAATTAAAAAGTTGAAATTATATTTAACTTTTTCGATGAATAATGCTCATGTTAAACATAGTTAATCATCATACTTATTATATCTCACCAATAGCAAAGCTAAGATAGACGCTGAGGAGGATAAAATGTAGATAGTCTTGTCTCTACCCCATAGGAATAGAAAGGTTGCTTCCAGCGAGACCTCCAGCTTGATAATAGCTTTGCATCAAGCCTTGGACTTAAGGCACATAACACTCGGCAATTGAGACAAACATCGATTAGTGCAATAGTGCATGTACACCCTTGTCTTTCGGTTATCAACGCCACCATATGATGCATGATTAATCATCCACTCTTTTAACATTATTTTCACGAAATTATTAAAATTACATTAAAATTAATGAACTTTTACTTTTACCCCCGAGCACCCACACATATACATTGTATGAGCATCCGCAAGCGGAACGTTTGTTTAATAAATTTAGTTATATGGACTAAATTATTGGTAAAACATTTTATTTAAAAAAATATATATAATATGCACCAATAATATATCTACTTTAATAGCCACTAATTCAGGCCATAATTGTTCTAGAAATAAGGGCAATGTTAATAGTCATTAATTCAGGCCATAATTGTTCTGAAATATTGTTCCACGTCATTTTTTTTTTTCTTTCTGTTTAAAGACTATTAAGTTTAGTGGGCGGACCCAAGCTTTGGTTTGGGTGGGCGGTGCCCCCTAAAAAAAATTAGTGTACTTTCGAGGTAAAAATCTCGACTGCATCCCTTGAAAATTTGATTGGGCCCTTCATTCGCACCTCTCAGAAAATAACCCCTGTGTCCGCCAATCGTTTAGTCCACTTATTATTAACATGTTATCGAAGTAAAATAATAAGTTTGTTACAGGAAGAAGAGTCCATAAGATCGGTGACACCAATTCACATATATGTTTAAACAAACCTTTAGTATCTGCATATACATTCAATTTAATAATAACATTATGTGTGTTAAAATATAAAAATTATTACGTTTAAGGCCCGCTCAATAATTTTGGGCCTAAAACAAACTTCATATTCGGAGACCTTTTAAAACAAGAAAAGTTAATTATTTTGCTTTCAAACCTCAATTGTTCGCAACAGTTACATACTAATTCTGATATCATTGTAACACAAATATTGGTTCATAAATAATGTAATGAAGTTGCTGGAATTAATAATGTGCAAAAAAAAAAAAAAAAACATACCAATGAACCGTGAACAGCTTACCTCGTCTTTGGGCACAATGTAGAACTCGATAGAAAATCATCATGTCATCTTTGCTGGTGTGAGACGAACGAACCAAAGACAAAAGGGCGCTTTAATAAATCGACTTCTACAATACATTGATTTTCTTAAGTACTCATGACAATTAGACAAACCTGATGCTGCCTTGGGTGCTTTGCCCAAGAGCTAAGATCTTAAACATGTTACAAACTACAACGGAAAATTTATGTAGGATCGTGAGACGATCGAAACGAGTCTATCAGAAGAGTTCTCGGTCTAATCAGAGGCGGAATTCATTGATTAGACTTTGTAACAGCTTGATTCACTCTTAATTGTCTTGTTTAATTGATATAACACGTTTACAGATCAAACGACACGTCGGCAGCACTTCGGTACCGGAATCACGAACATTTCAAATGACTTCGCATGAAAGGTATTTATAGGTGAAGGTGTTTCGCACGGAATGACATCTAGCTATTTCGTGCGAAATAGCCAATGGTTATTTCATACGAAATAGCTCTTTGCTATTTCGTGCGAAATAGCTCAATCACACCCAAACCCTATTTTCCTCGTACAACGTGGCCTGGTCTAACAATTCTATTACAAGACTCGATACAAGACGAAGTCGACAGACGTATGCACCAACAGACTCCCCCTCGGATGTGAGATCGAATGCTTTAGTTTCATGATTGTTTTAATGGCATTTGTAACCCTATTTATCAACAAAATAAAATTATTTCATAACCAGATTAAAAAGGATTTATTTTAATCAAAAAGTATGCCACTGATTATAAGATTGGAGATAATTATAAAAGGGTGTACCTATTGGCACACCCATTTGCCTATCTACACACCTTAAAAGATGTTTTTTGTCCTTATATGCACACCCTGCAGTGTCGAACTATGGCCAAAACGCGGCGTTTTGGTTCGGTTAACCTAACAAAGACTGACGGGTCTGTTGACCGGACCAAAACGTCGAGCGTTGGCCGCGTTTTGGTCCTGTCAACCAGACAAAAGACTGACACCCAGTCTGGTTGACAGGACCAAAACGCGGCCAAAGCTTGGCGTTTTGGTCCGGTCAACAGACCCGTCAGACACCCGTCAGTCTTTGTCTGGTTAACCGGACCAAAACGCCGCGTTTTGGCCACAGTTCGACACTGCAGGGTGCACATATAAGTACAAAAAACACCTTTTTGGGGTGACTATCTACACACCAAGTGTGTAGATAGTTTGGGCCTTAAAAAAATAAGTTTGTATGGGTTGAAAAATCTTGAGAACTAAGTAATAGTGTTTTGAAATAGTTATGGTAACAAATGCAGACGTTGAATTGAGGATGAGTATTTGGTACCGGGTATATTTGGTACCAGTACCCACTTTCCCCGTTTTACAGTACCGGTACCGAACCGGTGTATTCGGTAACAGTACCGGTACCCACTTTTTCCGTTTTTCGGTACCAGTACCAGTACCGGTTCGATATCGAACGGGTACCGTGCTCATCCCTACATTGAATGGCTGCTTTATTAATTTATATTGCTTTTTACTAAATAAGTTTTCTTAGTAAAAAGCTTTTATTTAGGATTGTTGTTTTAGGCCGAAGGTCTTGAGGCGTTCATTACTGTTTGGGAAACACCACAAAACTCAACTGAAAAAAAGAGTTAGTTGAAGATGCATAATGAATGTGTAGGTTAAAAATAATTTGTATAATTTTTAATAGTTTGAACGTGCACATATGTAAATATCTATTCTTTCTTATTGATTTGAATGTGTTATGTTTGTTGATATAGATTTGAGTAAACTGCCATTTTGGTCCCTGTGGTTTAGGCACTTTTTCCATTTTAGTCCAAATCTCAAACTTTTTAAATCTGGGTCCCTATGGTTTTACTTTTATTGCCATTTTAGTCCAAAATTCAAAAACCCCCCTTTTTGACTGTTACAACCTGTCTATTTTGTCTTTTTGTGCAGGGGCATTTTGTCCAACTGATTTTCATTTAACCTATTAATAATTAATAAACTAAATAAAATAGATTTAATTCCTTTAAACACCCTCATTTAACACAAAGATCATAATCTTCCCCATTTACATTAACTCGTTGATAAAAATGCGTCACATACTCGTCGGAGAATTTTAACACAAGTGGAAAATGACTTGAGGACCACGAAATCACTGCAACAGCGATGAAAACCTCTGGTAACTGAAACAGTTTTTAGATATTCGATGTCTATAAAGTCATAAGATTCCATATTTTTTTGCTTAAAAGTGATCAAAGTGATAATTGAAGAACATAGTGTCACAACCCGACCGCGTAAAACAACAAATCGCGACGGAATCGTCGGGGAGTGTTGTAACAGAATCATTGCTTTATAACACATGGAAATTTGAAGTTTTGTTTTATTGAATTAAAAGAGGTTACAATGTCTTAAAAACAAAGAGACATAACATAATTAACTAGTCTTGCATCTTTTATTGTCACTAAGGCCCAAGTCCGCCTAAGTGTATCTTGATCAATCCTATGCATTAGCTCCTGAAACACATGTGAAAATAGGTACGTCAGCATAAAAATGCATGTGAGATACATAGGTTTTATTAAAATAGGATTCATGACTTGTAAGTTTAAATAAAATGTTTAACAAAAGTTAGTCATGAACCTTGTAAAATGTTTTCTTTTATAAGTCATACAAAAATTTATAAGAAATCAGATAATATAAAAGAAAGATGCATAGATAAATAAATAACCAAGTAAAATTGAGTTTGTATAAAATATGTTGTTTGTAAAACAATGTTTCATGAAGATATGATATTTGTGTAAAATGTAATGTGTCTAACTTGAAATGGTTTAAATAACGCTACGATATGTAATATCATAAAAGCACTTATATATAGGAAGTACCAGCGGCGTATCCACCATGCTTTTATCATATTACACACGCCTCGTTATTTAAATCACTCACCCAAACAAACCACCAAACTGTATTGTTTAAATCAATGTAAAAATGTTCATGTATAATCAAATGTTATGCATGGCAAAATAAAAAAAAATATCTATTCTAACCATATGCACAAAACAATGTATTTGAATAAATCAAAAGTTATGTTTTGTAAAATTAATGCTTTATTGATACAAACATCTACGCGGTAATGTTAAACGTCTACATCCAAGCCTTGCGACTGAAGAGACTGATGTGTTAAAAATGCAACATATAAATTTCATCAATTGAGGCATAAAACTAACCCTTTTTTTAGTACTAATGTTGGAAAAAGTGTGCTTTTGTCTTCCGTTTGTATTTTCAGGATTAAATGAGCTCAAATTAACAAAAGAAGCAAAAAGACATCAAAATCTAACATAAATACAAGAAAAGGAACAAGACGTGAGATGCCCGACCCCACGACAGCATCTTCCCAAGCAAAACAAGACAACAGAAGACTGAACACGCCCCGTGCTCAGCCAGCACGGGGGCGTTCCCAAGTGTCAGCAGAAAAGACAAAGTGGTAGAAGCTTCTATTGCCCACCACAGGGCCGTGCTCAGCGGGCACGGGGCCGTGGTCAACTATAAGATTCGCACAATCCAGCAAATCTGCATAGTACAAAGATTCTTCTGCACCACGGGGTCGTGCTCAGCGGACAAGGGGGCGTGGTCAACTAAAAAGACAAAACTGCATTAAATGAAGAAAGAGAAGGATGTGGACACGGGGCCGTGCCCACTGGACACGGGGCCGTGCCCGAGCTTCTGTTCAGCCTATAAATTGAAGTGCTTGGCTCAAGCTCAAACCATCCCTTGGCACACCACCTCTCTCACACTTCACCCACCACCACCATAACACCATCATCCACCACCACCATAACACCATCATCCACCACCATCATCCATTGTCCATCGTAGAGTGTGTGAGTCGTCTCGGGATCCAAGATTGATCGTAAGAGTTCTTGACAATCAAGGCCATGTTTGCCTAAGTCTCTTACATCACTTGGTGAAGACAAAGTGTCTAGTGTAATACTTTTTATTTCTAATCTTTTCGCACTTTTTACTTGGTTTTGTATTAATGACTTTAATAACTAGTTGCTTATGTTGAAGGTGATCTTTCCTTATCGTTTGTCCGTGGTGTCTTGGCATTATTTTACTGTCTATATAAAATAAAAGATTTTCACCATTCATATCTCCACGGTCTATATGGAGGTATGTTGGCTACCTGGTCGGGGGTTAAGGGAACGGTTTGCTAAAGGTCTTGCCATTGTTCAGCGTTTAGAGGTCCTGCAATGGACCTGGGTCAAATTTAGTAGGACCTCCTTCAATACTTAACGGTATTGGATGGCGGGGGTCCAAACTCTTTGATCCCCTCATAAGTTAACTACTATTAATACTATAACCCGGCTATTTAGGACTGTATCCCTGCTGACTCAGACTACTTAGTCGAGGGTAACGTCACCTCCAAAAGAGGAGCCTACCATAATTTGCATTAATAACTTAATTAATTATCTTCCAATAATCCACTCTTTTAGGATTGTATCCTTGCTGACTCAAACTACTGGGGTGAGGGTAACGTCACCTTCAAAAGAGGGGCCTACTACAATAACTAAGATAATCTCTTAAAATAGTGCAAAAGTGCGGAAATAATCAAAGGTTACATTAGATACGAGTCGGAACCAAGTGATTCATCTTGTCTATCTGTTTTTTCTTTTTATTTTTATTTTTCAGCATTTTTGTTAGTTTTTATTTTTCTTAGTTAAAACATTTTTCTAAACTTTTTGATTTGATTAGACGTTGAGGATAAACCGGTACTAAAAGCTCTTGTGTCCTTGGACGACCTCGGTATCTTACCAACACTATACTACGCTCACGATGGGTGCACTTGCCCATATGTGTGTCTAGTGTTAGTAAATATCGTGTTTTATAAATTTAAAACTTGACTAAAAAGTGTTAAAGGGGCTTAAAATATACACCTAATATATATAACACTCGACTACGCATCAAGTTTTTGGCGCCGTTGCCGGGGACACAAGGATTTTAAGAAAGTTAGGAATCAACGACCTAATCGTTTTTCTTATTTTTCAATTTTTAGGATTTTTTTTTAGTTTTTCAGCTTCTGCAGAACTCAGCACGGGCCGTGCCCGCTGAACACGCCCTGTGCCCAATCATTGGAACTGGCAATCCTGTTTTAAGTCAGACAGTAAGCTGAACACGGGGCCGTGCCCACTCAACACGCCCCCGTGCCCAAGTTTCAGTTACTGAAAACAGAACCGTAAGATCCCGACGGTTGGTAATTTCTGACACAAACATGAGTGATACTGATACTTTTTACTTTCGGCACTCTTATGGTACTATGTGGTGTCAATTATGTGGTGGTAACCATAAAGAATTAGAATGCTTTTTCTAACTTATAAACCCCACTATATAGACCCATCGTTTCCTAGTATCCTTAAGAGGGGCGAAAGTAAAAATAATCCCTATCTCTCCCTCGAATGCACCCAACCGGATATTCTAGGAGAAATGCTTCTCGATGAATTATTTCAACTAGAAGATCTAATTATAAATTGGTTGAAAGAACTTAGGAAAGAGTTCAATAATCTTTTCCAAGATAATGACCAAGAAGGGTTGGAACCGCATTCAAACAACTTCGTTGTTTCCGAAGATACTCCTAACTCTAGTGAGGACTTGAGCGATAGTCGTCCCTGTGTCGATTGTGCCGTGAAGGACTCCCCATCGACTTCGTTCGATGCATACATAGACCTGAGCGATTCGACATACACCTTCTTTAACGAGAGCCCGGAAAAGGGTTGGACTTGTCCACCTACATATAGCATAGGAATCACCCTCACCGACAACCTCTTGCGTTCTCGTCTTAGTCTAGATCAATTAAGGTATCTTAGGCACTTTGGGGTTGTTCCATCCAGTAAGGAACCGCCCGATCCGAAAAAGTTCCCTAAAAAATAGACGCACTTCATAAAACAGCCTTCCGACACGGGGCCGTGCCCAGGTCAACACGCCCCCGTGTCCACCAAAAGATTCCCTTCTGACTTTTGTCAGAATACGGACAAAACGTGTCCAGCCGACACGGGGCCGTGTCCATCACGCTGTCGTTTTCTATAAATGCAGCCAAGAACTCTGCACATTTGGACCATCCAGGGACAGAGATTTGAAAGGATTTTCTGACTTACCATCCTAGGTATGTTCTAAACGAAGGTTCTTACAAGCATCTTGTCCTTTCCTCTTTTATCTATTGCCTTCTTCTTCATCTTTCTTGCACCAACAACTCCATTAAAGCTTGATTTCAAGCTTTGTTGTGATGTTTATTGAATTTTTGTTCAAGGAATCTTGTTAAAAATAAGTTACACAACATTGTTTTAAGTTATTTCTGCTCAAAAAAGCTTCATAAGTTAAGAAAATAATTTGAAACCCCAAGATTCCTTGTTCTAAAAATCTGCAGAAAGTTGAACACGGGGCCGTGCTCATTGAGCACGGGGCCGTGCCCGTGGTACTGTTTCATTAAAACGAACTATTTTTGGTTTGTTTTCGTAGAATGTCTAGCCAAAACAGTGGAACCTCTTCTGCGCACTCAAGGAACAGTCGACGGGAAAGGAGGCCGTCGATTGAAGCAACTCTCGTAAGATACGTAATGGAACTTCGTGAAGCCCTTGACGAGATGACTTCAGTGGAGGAGGTCCTCATTGACCATATAAACTATCTCTCGGTAGGGTTGGAAAACAGTTTCCAATAAATAAACCTCTTGCACCAGAGGTTAAACATTCTGGTAACACCTCCCATGGAACCAATCCTCCCTTAAGAGGATTGGAACCTCGCACTTGGAATCCAAAATCCTACCGGTTGGGACGACATTCCGGCGGAACCCCCTCTTGAAGAACTCCAAGAAATCCCGGTGGAAGTTACACCTCCTCAACCCAATGCTCATGAGCCCGCTTTTCTTCTCCCTTGGGAGATCGAAGAGTGGCTCGCCGATGTATGAGGAGCCCATACCCGGAGGAAGAAGTTGTCAAGCCACTTTTAACCGAGAGATCTATCTTTTCGGAAATTTTGCTAGTAGAATAAATAGTAGGCTAGAAACTTCTTGGGTTGGATTTCTTGTGTTTCTTTGACCTAACTAGCTAATATTTTAATTTTTAGGACTAGTATGTAACTCTCTATGAAATAATGAATAATGGTTTTTAGTTAATTTGGTGTTTGGGTGGTGTTGACATGAATAAAACACACTTGAGATGACAAAGGATGCAAGGGAAACTTGAACCAGCACTCCATGCAGGAAAACAGAACCGTCCGACAAATTTCTTCGTTTACAGTAAGTTCGGCACGGGCCGTGTCCACCCAACACGGCCCCGTGCTGCACAGTCTGCAGAAAAAGACCCAGTTCAGGTAACTGGACACGGGCCGTGTTCACCCAACACGCCCCCGTGTCCAGGCTTCTGTTTCTCTTGATTTAAATTTGTTACTTGCACTTGAACACGGGGCCGTGTTCAACGCCCAGTAACACAAAATTTTTGCTTTTTCACACCTTTTACACATTCAATCAACTTAAAAACTTATTTTTGGGACACATTGAGGACAATGTGTAATTTAAGTGTGGGGGGATGCTAAAACTTTGAATCTTGCAAGTCCTAAATACAAGCCTTACACAAAACTCTATTGGAATCGCTAATCACCCCAATTTTTTTCAAAAATTTTCATTTTTTTTACTTGTCTAGGTTTAACTCGGGAATTTCAAGTTCTAAAAAGGTTATATTTTTACGAATTTACAACCGATAGCGTCGTGATAAAAAGAACCAACATAAGAAAATTATGAAAAGGCATGACAAGCTTAGTTAAAATTTAATTATATACTTGATCACATAAAAACCCATTCCCACAAAAGTGAGTTTTGAGCCTTTATTGAGCATACAATTACATATCATTAGACTAAATGCTCATTTTTCGTTTCTTGTGTGAATAGCCGCTTGGTTCTTACGACTCTAGAACTTGCCATGACGATACATTCCCGGTCCTTACCAACTTAAACCCGAGTAAGTAAATGACGGAGGCATTAGGACTAACCCTTTTTATTTCTACACCTTTATTTTTTTTACCACCTACCCAAAATTCCCTCTAGTTAGCCCCTTTGAGCCTAAACCTTTTCATTTCATAACCCAACCAAACACCCTTTTTACCCACCAAAACTTTTTTTCATTTTTACCCCTTTGTTTTAGTAACAAGTTCGATTTTTCGTGTGACTTTCAAAAAAAAAAATGTGTGTTGATGATGGAGCAAAAGAAAAATAAACAAACAAGTTCATCAAAAATAAATTTGTTTGAATAATAGCTTCATCAAACTAAAAGTAACAAAAATTGAAAGTCTTACGAAAACCGACGCTTGTTACGCTTTTTGCCCTTTTTCTACTAACCACTAACCCAACCACCTACCTTTAACCCAAGCCTAACCCTTCACCCGCAAAGTCCTCTTGATATTTACAAAGGTATATAAGTTAAAAAGGAGGAGGATTGATTGCTTGGCAAGCCTATGGTAGGAGTAAGTTCCATGCCGCTCTCGAGTGATCCACAAAAATACATTTTCGGCCGAGTGTTGAGTGATCCCTGTGAGGTATGTGAACTTGTATATAAATAGAATTTTAAAGAGGCATGTTATGCCCTAATAAGTAATTTATCTTATGAAAAGTTTTAAATAAATCATGACGAATAGGATTGTAAATAAATAAAAATTAAATTAAATAAAGAATCTTGGAAATCCCGACACTCTACGACAAGCCCAAAAACCTTCTTCTCTACCCATTCCATTTGGGAGTGTAATAGCCACATATTAAAGAGTTTTGCTTGAGGACAAGCAAAGATTCAAGTGTGGGGGTATTTGATGTGTTAAAAATGCAACATATAAATTTCATCAATTGAGGCATAAAACTAACCCTTTTTTAGTACTAATGTTGGAAAAAGTGTGCTTTTGTCTTCCTTTTGTATTTTCAGGATTAAATGAGCTCAAATTAACAAAAAAAGCAAAAAGACATCGAAATCTAACATAAATACAAGAAAAGGAACAAGACGTGACATGCCCGACCCCACGACAGCATCTTCCCAAGCAAAACAAGACAACAGAAGACTGAACACGCCCCGTGCTCAGCCAGCACGGGGGCGTGCCCAAGTGTCAGCAGAAAAGACAAAGTGGTAGAAACTTCTATTACCCACCACGGGGCCGTGCTCAGCGGGCACGGGGCCGTGGTCAACTATAAGATTCGCACAATCCAGCAAATCTGCATAGTACAAAGATTCTTCTGCACCACGGGGTCGTGCTCAGAGGACACGGGGGCGTGGTCAACTAAAAAGACAAAACTGCATTAAATGAAGAAAGAGAATGATGTGGACACGGGGTCGTGCCCACTGGACACGGGGCCGTGCCCGAGCTTCTGTTCAGCCTATAAATAGAAGTGCTTGGCTCAAGCTCAAACCATCCCTTGGCACACCACCTCTCTCACACTTCACCCACCACCCACCACCACCATAACACCATCATCCACCACCATCATCCATTGTCCATCGTAGAGTGTGTGAGTCGTCTCGGGATCCAAGATTGATCGTAAGAGTTCTTGACAATCAAGGCCATGTTTGCCTAAGTCTCTTACATCACTTGGTGAAGACAAAGTGTCTAGTGTAATACTTTTTATTTCTAATCTTTTCGCACTTTTTACTTGGTTTTTTTATTAATGACTTTAATAACTAGTTGCTTATGTTGAAGGTGATCTTTCCTTATCGTTTGTCCGTGGTGTCTTGGCATTATTTTACTGT
Source organism: Helianthus tuberosus (assembly GCA_030545235.1). Classification (NCBI taxonomy): domain Eukaryota; kingdom Viridiplantae; phylum Streptophyta; class Magnoliopsida; order Asterales; family Asteraceae; genus Helianthus; species Helianthus tuberosus. The sequence continues at coordinate 156,913,155 of CM060393.1, forward strand.
CTATATAAAATAAAAGATTTTCACCATTCATATCTCCACGGTCTATATGGAGGTATGTTGGCTACCTGGTCGGGGGTTAAGGGAACGGTTTGGTAAAGTTCTTGCCATTGTTCAGCGTTTAGAGGTCCTGCAATGGACCTGGGTCAAATTTAGTAGGACCTCCTTCAATACTTAACGGTATTGGATGGCGGGGGTCCAAACTCTTTGATCCCCTCATAACTACTATTAATACTATAACCCGGCTATTTAGGACTGTATCCCTGCTGACTCAGACTACTTAGTCGAGGGTAACGTCACCTCCAAAAGAGGGGCCTACCATAATTTGCATTAATAACTTAATTAATTCTCTTCCAATAATCCACCCTTTTAGGATTGTATCCTTGCTGACTCAAACTACTGGGGTGCGGGTAACGTCGCCTTCAAAAGAGGGGCCTACTACAATAACTAAGATAATCTCTTAAAATAGTGCAAAAGTGCGGAAATAATCAAAGATTACACTAGATACGAGTCGAAACCAAGTGATTCATCTTGTCTATCTGTTTTTTCTTTTTATTTTTATTTTTCAGCATTTTAGTTAGTTTTTATTTTTCTTAGTTAAAACATTTTTCTAAACTTTTTGATTTGATTAGACGTTGAGGATAAACCGGTACTAAAAGCTCTTGTGTCCTTGGACGACCTCGGTATCTTACCAACACTATACTACGCTCACGATGGGTGCACTTGCCCATATGTGTGTCTAGTGTTAGTAAATATCGTGTTTTATAAATTTAAAACTTGACTAAAAAGTGTTAAAGGGGCTTAAAATATACACCTAATATATATAACACTCAACTACGCATCAAGTTTTTGGCGCCGTTGCCGGGGACACAAGGATTTTAAGAAAGTTAGGAATCAACGGCCTAATCGTTTTTCTTATTTTTCAATTTTTAGGATTTTTTTTTAGTGTTTCAGCTTCTGCAGAACTCAGCACGGGCCGTGCCCGCTGAACACGCCCCGTGCCCAATCATTGGAACTGGCAATCCTGTTTTAAGTCAGACAGTAAGCTGAACACGGGGCCGTTCCCACTCAACACGCCCCCGTGCCCAAGTTTCAGTTACTGAAAACAGAACCGTAAGATCCCGACGGTTGGTAATTTCTGACACAAACATGAGTGATACTGATACTTTTTACTTTCGGCACTCTTGTGGTACTATGTGGTGTCAATTATGTGGTGGTAACCATAAAGAATTAGAATGTTTTTTTCTAACTTATAAACCCCACTATATAGACCCATCGTTTCCTAGTATCCTTAAGAGGGGCGAAAGTAAAAATAATCCCTATCTCTCCCTCGAATGCACCCAACCGGATATTCTAGGAGAAATGCTTCTCGATGAATTATTTCAACTAGAAGATCTAATTATAAATTGGTTGAAAGAACTTAGGAAAGATTTCAATAATCTTTTCCAAGATAATGACCAAGAAGGGTTGGAACCGCATTCAAACAACTTCGTTGCTTCCGAAGATACTCCTAACTCTAGTGAGGACTTGAGCGATAGTCGTCCCTGTGTCGATTGTGCCGTGAAGGACTCCCCATCGACTTCGTTCGATGCATACATAGACCTGAGCGATTCGACAGACACCTTCTTTAACGAGAGCCCGGAAAAGGGTTGGACTTATCCACCTACATATTGCATAGGAATCACCCTCACCGACAACCTCTTGCGTTCTCATATTAGTCTAGATCAATTAAGGTATCTTAGGCACTTTGGGGTTGTTCCATCCAGTAAGGAACCGCCCGATCCGGAAAAGTTCCCTAAAAAATAGACGCACTTCATAAAACAGCCTTCCGACACGGGGCCGTGCCCAGGTCAACACGCCCCCGTGTCCACCAAAAGATTCCCTTCTGACTTTTGTCAGAATACGGACAAAACGTGTCCAGCCGACACGGGGCCGTGTCCATCACGCTGTCGTTTTCTATAAATGCAGCCAAGAACTCTGCACATTTGGACCATCCAGGGACAGAGATTTGAAAGGATTTTCTGACTTACCATCCTAGGTATGTTCTAAAAGAAGGTTCTTACAAGCATCTTGTCCTTTCCTCTTTTATCTATTGCCTTCTTCTTCATCTTTCTTGCACCAACAACTCCATTAAAGCTTGATTTCAAGCTTTGTTGTGATGTTTATTGAATTTTTGTTCAATGAATCTTGTTAAAAATAAGTTACACAACATTGTTTTAAGTTATTTCTGCTCAAAAAAGCTTCATAAGTTAAGAAAATAATTTGAAACCCCAAGATTCCTTGTTCTAAAAATCTGCAGAAAGTTGAACACGGGGCCGTGCTCATTGAGCACGGGGCCGTGCCCGTGGTACTGTTTCATTAAAACGAACTATTTTTGGTTTGTTTTCGTAGAATGTCTAGCCAAAACAGTGGAACCTCTTCTGCGCACTCAAGGAACAGTCGACGGGAAAGGAGGCCGTCGATTGAAGCAACTCTCGTAAGATACGTAATGGAACTTCGTGAAGCCCTTGACGAGATGAGTTCAGTGGAGGAAACCAGCAGCTGATTCAGAAAACTGATTTTTGCAGAACTAGGGGTCTCTTGCGGGCCGCGTAGACTTTCACTAAGTCTTATGCGCCCCTCCTAGACTATTTTGACAGATTGTCAAGTTTAGTCCCTGCAAGTGTAAAACTTGGTTTTTGATGCATTTTTGACACGTTTAAGCCCCGTTAACCACATTTCAATGCTCTACATTGAAGTTAAAGTATAAGAAACTTAAAATATGCGCAAAAATATGTCGGATGTCGGTTCGTTTGGTCGTACGGTTGCGTTGTTCGGTTAATTACGACAAAACTCGAACGAACGCGAAAAACGATCCAAATTGCGCGACGAATGGAAGTTGAGCATTGCAATCACTAAAATAAAATATTTTAATGATTACATAAATTTTTGGATGTCCGGATATTTATGCACTTTTTGACGCTTTTAGTCCCTATTTGACCAAATAAGTTTATTTTAGCATACCGAACCCCTCAAAGCCTATTTCTAAGCTATGTAAAGAATATTTAGGGCATGTTTAGCATACCGAACCCTACACCCGTCCGAAGACACGACAGTGCATGACCAGTAAAACCCGGTCAGGATTAGGAATCGAACCGGTGACCTTTCGGCCGGCGGGCTTCCATCACTTCCCATGACCGCTGAGCTATAAGCCCGGGTTACCTATCCACATGACATTTATTTATTTTTTGAGTAAATTACGATTTTGGCCCCTGTGGTTATATCACTTTTACCATTTTAGCCTAAAAAGTTTTATTTAACATCTGTGCCCCGAACGCATTTTTTCTAACCCCTTTGGCCCCTAACACTAACCCCATTCATTAAATTTTAGGGGCCAAAAGGGTTAGAAAAAAAGACGTTAGGGGGCTCAGTTGTTAAAAAAAAAATTTGGCTAATAGGGTAAAAGTGATATAACCACAGGAGCCAAAATCGTAATTTACTCTTATCCTTTTTAAACATTAATAAAGAAATAAGATTAAATCATAACATCACCGTTGATTCATGTTGCCATAATTAAAAATGCTACCTCCTAAGTCCTGTGGGTCGAGTCTACGTAGAATTGTTGTTCGTCTGCGTCAATTCAAGAACAACCTTCAATGATGGCAAATGATGGCGAATCAAGAATAATCACCCGCAACCAACATCCAACGTCGATCAAGCCTTTGACCAATCCATGTTGTCATTTATAAGTCATGTCAAAATATTAAAAAAAAAAACATAAATAATTGTAATATAGGTTGGATGGCCTTTTATTTAGGTAAAATGTCTAGAATTAAAATATTAAAGTAAACTAATTAAAAAAAAACACTATGAGTAACACTGATTTGAACACTCATAAAACTCTATTACTATTTAACAAACACATTACTTTTTTTGATAATTTTTAATATTTAAGAAAATCCAAATGCACAATTCAATATTTAAATGTATATAAAATTCAATAATATGTATATTTATTTTTTACAAATAAGTATTAAATTTACTAAAGAAAATAAATTACATGTTAAGGAACAAATTAAAAAGTTGAAATTATATTTAACTTGTTCGATGAATAATGCTCATGTTAAACATAGTTAATCATCATACTTATTATATCTCACCAATAGCAAAGCTAAGATAGACGTTGAGGAGGATAAAATGTAGATAGTCTTGCCTCTACCCTATAGGAATAGAAAGACTGCTTCCAACGAGACCTCCAACTCGATAATAGTTTTGCATCAAGCCTTGGACATAAGACACATAATACTCGGCAATTGAGACAAACGTCGATTAGTACAATAGTGCATGTACCCCATTGTCTTTCAGCTACCAATGACACCATATGATGCATGATTAATCATCCACTCTTTTAACATTATTTTCACGAAATTAATAAAATTGCATTAAAATTAGTGAATTTTACTTTTATCCCCCGAGCACCCACACATATAGCATCCGCAAGCGGAACGTTTGTTTAATAAATTTAGTTATATGGACTATAAATTATTGGTAAAATATTTTATTTTAAAAAAAATATATATAATATGCACCAATAATATATCTACTTTAATAGTCATTAATTCAGGCCATAATTGTTCTAGAAATAAGGGCAATGTTAACAGTCATTAATTCAGGCCATAATTGTTCTGAAATATTGTTCCACGTCAGGGCGGTCGGTGTGAATGAGAGGAGTGGGATCGGGGAGGGGGTTGCCGCTGGGGAATCATCCCTAGTGTTTGAATGGTGAGTGGGAAGTAGGAGAGAGGGAGAGCAATTGGTGACTATTCACCGAAGGTGAAGGAGGGATGGAGGAGAGAGAGAGGAGAGAGAGAGGAGAGAAGAATCAATCATTTTTTTTAATTGAGTGAGTGTTTGAATCATACCTAGTGTTTGAGTAAAAAATGGGAGGTGAAGGGGGAGTTGACATGGTTTTAGACTGTGGGGTATGGGACGTGGGTTGGCTGAACATGCCCAAGCCACCACCCCGGGTGGGCTTGGGTTTGGGCGTGGCCCAAGGGGCGGGAGTTTAAAGCCGGGCGTGGGGCGGGCTAGCGATCCTATGTGGCCGGCTCCTATTCGCTTGTTGGCTAGGTCATAGCGGGGCATTTAAATTTCAAATTTTAACCGTTTGGCCAAGCCAAGCGGTTCACCCAACCCAACAGTCAACATCGCTATATATATAACCCTAACCCCACCGGCTACCCCAACCCAAACACACTTGTTGGCTGTCCACCGCTACCCCAACCCACTTGATTGAACCCGCTACCCAAACACACTTGATCGATGGCCTCTTGGACACACGAAGAAGAGCTAGCTCTTGTCACGAGCGTCGTTGACGCAATGAAGGGCCGACAACCCGGTGAAACGCGTTACTGGCCGGAAGCTTTTGCTAGTACCGGCATAACGTGAGAAACGACCGGCACAACTTAAACGCGTGCCAACATAAATGGCGCGAGCTACGGCCGAAGCTTGATCGTTTCAAAGCCTACTACGAAGCCGTTCCGAGCGGTGAGATAAGCCACGAAGACCGGGTGGCGGTGGCGAACATTGAGTTTCGATGCAAGGAGCGAAAGTCATTCGACAAACTCGCTCTTTTTGAAATTTACCTACCGCTCTAGGTTTTTTTTTTTTAATCCTTTTTAGGTTTTTTTGTAATTTTTATGAATTTTGTAATTTTTAAGAATTTAATAAAATTTTAGGCTTTTTTTTTAATGTTGTGTGTATTTTTTAATTTTTTGTTTTTTGTTTTAATAAACTGCCAAGCTACGCGGGCTAGCCACGCCCCGCCATACCCCACGGACACGTCACTCACCGGTGGGGGGGGGGGGGGCTCGAACTCCACGTGTCAACTCATGCCCCCAACCCCCGCCCCACCATACCCCATGGTCTTATATCATTGGGTAGAGAAAACTCAAACACCCTAAAGTGTTTGAATCATACACACTACCCTCATTTTTTTTCTTTCTGTGTAAAGACTATTAAGTTTAGTGGGCGGATCCAAGCTTTGGTTTGGGTGGGCGGTGCCCCCCTTAAAAAAATTAGTGTACTTTTGATGTAAAAATCTTGACTGCATCCCTTAAAAATTTGATTGAACCCTTCATTCGCACCTCTCAGAAAATAATCCATGTGTCCGCCGATCATTTAGTCAACTTAATATTAATATGTTATCGAAGTAAAATAATAAGTTTGTTACAGGAAGGAGAGTCCATAAGATCGTGACACCAATTCACATATATGTTTAAACAAACCTTTAGTATCTGCATATATATACATTCAATTTTATAATAACATTATTCGGAGACTTTTCAAAAAATTGTTACGTTTAAGGCCGGCTCAATAATTTTGGGCCTAAAACAAACTTCATATTCGGAGACTTTTCAAAAAAAGAAAAGTTAATTATTTTGCTTTCAAACCTCAATTGTTCGCAACAGTTACATACTAATTAGTAACACAAATATTGGTTCATAAATAATGTAATGAAGTTGCTGGAATTAATAATGTGCAAAAAATAAAAAAAAACATACCAGTGGGCAGTGAACCATGAACAGCTTACCTCGTCTTTGGGCACAATGTAGAACTCGATATAAAATCATGATGTCATCTTTGCTGGTGTGAGACGAACGAACCAAAGACAAGAGGGGACTTCTACAATACATTGATTTTCTCAAGTACTCATGACAATTAGACAAACCTGATGCTTGGGTGCTTTGCCCAAGAGCTAACATCTTAAACATGTTACAAACTACAACGGAAAATTTATTTATAGGCAAATCAATGTTCTGTATTGTGATTGTAAAAAGAATCACAAGAGTTAATTTAATACACATTAGAGATAAACATAAGGGGGGTCGGTATGATGTCGGTGAGTGTGATCGGGGAGTTTGTTTGCCGCTGGGTGAATGATCGCCGGCCTCTTTTCGGTGAGTGGGGACTGCTTTCTTCGGTGTATACTCACCAATGCGGGAAGGGGGAGAGATGGGGGTTTAATGGTGGGTCCTAACCCCTTTACCAATCACATTTTTTTTAAATTATTTACCACTCTCCATGTGTTTGAATCATTGCCAGTGATTGAGTGCAAAATGAGGAGTGGAATGGGGACTAGACATGGCATGATATCATTGGGTAGAGAATGACTCAAACACCTTAAAGTGATTGAATGATACTCTCCACCCTAACTGAATGTCTGAATGCTTCAATTTAGTTCCCAAAAATCTCGTGTGTTGCTCTTAAAATTCAAAAGTCAGGACCTTAATTTGCTTACTGTTCTCAATAAGTTTATTATACATAAGCTACCTTTTTTTAGAAAATTTTGATTACTATATATACATTTTCTTGAAAACGTGGCATTATTTTTTGGGAGGCACCAAGCCCTAGCTTGGATTAGATACGCTATATTTTTTGAGGAAGAATGGAAGTACTGGAACAGGTGGGTACCACCGAAAGTAAATTATTTCACGTGGAGAGCGATGATTGAGAGGATCCCGGTGAAAAAAGAACTAATCAGGCGGAGGATTCCGGTTAATAATCAATTATGTTCAAGATGCGAGGCACATGAGGAAACTGTAGACCACGTTATATGCGGTTGTATCATGTCAAAAGCAGTTTGGAGAAACATATTCATTTGGCTAAAATTACCAGTATCCACTGAATTCCGAGGGTGCAGAGAAGTTCTAGAATTTGTCAACGGTCTATCGGGTTCCAAGGAGTGGAAGAAAATCATCAGTGTAGTGTTTCAAACGACCATTTGGAACGTATGGAAATCTCGAAATGAAAAAGAGTTTGAAGGCAACATCCGAACCGGCAATGACATAGCAGAAACAATAATGGCGGATAGCTACTTTTGGTTAAAAAGCAGATCGAAATTCCATGATATCGTGTGGGAGAGATGGACGGATTTTAATATTCGAGATATAGTGAGATAGAGTTGTAACTGGTGGGTGTGTTACTTTTTGCTTTTTGTTTCTTTTTGTACTGTACTTTTGTGTTTTTACAGCATATGCTGGTCCTATTCTATTAATCATAGAATCTTACCGTTCAAAAAAAAATCTAGGGATGTTTAAAAATATCAATATCCGAAAATATCCGAAACTATCCGAAATATCCGAAAAATATCCAAAAATTTATCTTCGGATATCCAAAACTATCCGGAATATTAAAAAATAATAAAAATTAAAAATTAAATAACTAATGGATATTCGGATATCCGATTCACTATCCGATCGGATATACGGATTCGGATAGTGAAATCAGGTATCCGAAAATTTCGGATATCCGCTTTTAAACACCCCAAGTTATCCAGTCGGCCCTCCGTTCATAAATTAAAAAGAGGCTACCTCGTTTAATTTAACGCTAGATATCCTCTCACCCAAGAAGTAATCTAACCCTTAATTCATTAGTTTAACAGAATGGCCATGATGTGCCAATATACTTCACCATGTTTTCAATACATGTCTAAGACATATCATGTTCTTTAATTTGATACATGTTCATAGTACTTTAATTACAATGACTCATGATTGAGTTAGAAAATATCACAGTGGATAAAGAAAAAATCAATGTAACCCTTAATTCAATAGTTTGACAACAACACTGATGTGACCTCATGTTCCAATATGCTTAACAATGTTTTCAATACATGTATAAGATATTTCAGGTTATTTAATTTTATATGTGTCCATGGTACTTTAATGACAACTAGTCAATATCTTCCCCGCTTCGCGGCGGAAATTCAGTTGGTATGTTTTTTATTCTTTATGTCGGCGACATTTGTTATAGTAATAGAATAGAGAAAACCCAAGCCTTGCCCGATAGAATTTAAATATAGAAGGAAAAAAAATACATCTATAATTCAAGGCAACAACGAATTTCGGTTACTTTTAGCAACTTTAATATAAGTTTATATTTATGAAATAATTTGTTTTAGTATTAAAATATGGTAGTGATGAAAATGTAAAAGTTGATTGCTGTAAAAGCTGATTGCTGGATGACAGTAGTACATGTACTACACTTTGTATTAGGGTGATCGGGGCACTCGCGGGGAGGGGTTTCGGTGACCCCATTCACCGCTCGGGAACACCGGGGCCATCGGTGCGGGGAGGGAGATCGGGGAGGTTTCACCGAAGAAGAAGCACAAGGAGGAGAGAGGAGATGGTGGCCACCCTCATTTTCAACCAATCAGTGATTTTTTTTCTTAATAAAAAAAAGTCCCCTAAGAGGGGAGTGCCGCCATCAAATTAGGGTGTGAGGGGAGTTTAAGAGGGGAGTTAACGTGGCATAACCTGATTGGGTGTGCGTAAGAGAGGGGACTCCCTTAAGAGGGGAGTGCCCCTCTCACCCTTAACCTACATGTTTCAACTTTTGTTCTCATCTCCACCTTTCTACTCTTTGTTTCTCCCCCACACCACCACCAATACAACACCACTGTCGCACACTACAACCATGACAGTACCATAACCACCACCGCCACAATGGTTCACCAACTTCCAACATCTTTTTTTTCTGATTCTCTACCTTCTCTCTTTAAAAGCCTTAATGTTTATCTCTCTCTACAAGACCCAAATCCATTGCCGTAGAATCATTCAGATCCGCCTTTATTTTCGTATATTTGTTTTTAGATCTGTTGACGGAAGTGGTCTTGATGATCCAATCGCCGGTCACAACACAACACCTGTGATTCGTTTTGGGGTTGTTGGCGGTTGAGGATGTCTCCGGTGAAGTGGACAACCGGGATGCGGATGCCGCCGGAGGCCATGGTCGGGTCCTCGTCCTTGCGTCTCTCTTTCTTAGATCTGTTGACGGAAGTGGTCTTGATGATCCAATCGCCGGTCACAACACAACACCTGTGATTCGTTTTGGGGTTTTTGGCGGTTGAGGATGTCTCCGGTGAAGTGGACAACCGGGATGCGGAGGCCATGGTCGGGTCCTCGTCCATCACCATAGTCTTTCTCCTGCGTCTCTCTTTCTCTCTAGATATTTGTCTTTGTCGTTGTGTGATCTGTATCAATTAGCGAGCATGTAAAATAGAAAGTCAAGTCAAATAATTTGATTTTGTTAACGCCGTTACCGTTAAACCACTGTTCCTCGGTTATGTCATCAATTAATACATACTAGTGGGTTTTTTCGCGTTTCACGGCGGACTTTCAGTTATTATTGTTTATAGAGACATTTGGTATAGTAATCAAGAGGTGTTTTACATTGATGGAAAACTATGAAACTGAATACCGGTATCACTACTGATGTTGTTCAGATGATATAAGTTTGATTCGTCACAGTATGGGTTTATGTATTAATTAATGTACCGATACTGATGTTCAATTTGACACAGTACGATAGCGATACAATGTCAATTTATCATAAATACTACCTTAATCAAATGAATTTATCATTTCAATTTCACAAAAGAAATTACAATTCTTCATTGCTAACGAAATGTTTTAGCTTTGGATTTTTCTATACTAAGGCAAACAAAATTAACCTAATCATAATATTAATATAGTAATTTGATGATGTTAAAAAAAATTATCTTCAAAAATTGCTACTACTCCCTACAGATCATGTCCTTTCAGTCTTCTCATTCAAAACCCCAAAATCAACTAAGTTTATCACAAAACCCAAGTTACTCTTTCTCTCTACATCCAAATCTAACTTGCAAATAATAAATTCTTTATCATCCCCATCGGACCTTCAACACCATTTCACGACTCCTGGCCGGAGACCCGCGCAACAGCTTGTCAGAATATTAGGCTGTCCGAAATCACCCCAGCAGCCGAGTATTGTTGTCTAACGTATCAACCACCACCGCCACATTATAAGGAAACACCGTCGGTCACCATTGCCAAAAAATACAACAGCAACCAGATCTCACCTCCTTCACCAGAATAGCTCCAGTTCGCCGAAAATCGACACCTGCAGTTGGCAATCGAATTCATGGACATCCTCCCTCTTCGCCTACCTTCAGTTCCATCTCAACCCAACGTTACCAGCGGCGCGGTGCTGGTGGTTGGGTTGAAGCATCGGCAGAAAATTGTCATCAAGGATGATGGGAACGATGTGGTGGTGATGATATGAGGAGATCCTATGACGAACAGCATAGATCGAACCAAAAGGAAAATAAAAGAACTCGCTAACCGCCGTTACCGTTAAAACACTATTGCTCGGTTATGTTTTGAATTAATAATATAGAGTAATGACTCATAATAGAGTTTGAAAATATCATAATGGATCAAGATAGAATTAATCCAACACTTAATTCACTAGTTTGACACAATGTGACCGTGGTGCGTGATGTTCCAATATACTTCACGATGTTTATATACAAGTCTAAGAAAATTTTACGTTTTTTTCTCCATGTCCAAAGTACTTTACAATGACTCTCACATAGTTCGAATATATTCATGAGGGTCATGTTTTTATATGAAATTTGACATAGGTTCAAGAATGATTAAAGAGGGGCCCTTTGACGACTTTCTATTAGTTTTTATTCGACAAGGGTAATCAAGCATGTCTAGACTATTTATAAACCTGATGTTTGTAAGGTTTTATTTGGGTCCTTGTAGTTTGATGGTTTCAGGTAGGGCTGTAAACGAGCTGAGTCGAGTCGAGTCGAGCTAGACCTAGCTCGAGCCCGGCTCGAACTTGATTCGAGCTGGCTCGGCTCGAGCTCGGCTCGATTAGAATTCACCATTCATATCTCCACGGTCTATATGGAGGTGTCTTGGCATTATTTTTCCTTATCGTTTGTCCGTGGTGTCTTGGCATTATTTTACTGTCTATATAAAATAAAAGATTTTCACCATTCATATCTCCACGGTCTATATGGAGGTATGTTGGCTACCTGGTCGGGGGTTAAGGGAACGGTTTGGTAAGAGTCTTGCCATTGTTCAGTGTATAGATCCTGCAAAGGACCTGGGTCAAATTTAGTAGGACCTCCTTCAATACTTAACGGTATTGGATGGAGGGGTCCAAACTCTTTGATCCCCTCATAAGTTAAACTACTATTAAAACTTAAACCCAGCTACTTAGGAATGTATCCCTGCTGACTCAGACTACTTAGCCGAGGGTAACGTCGCCTTCAAAAGAGGGGCCTACCTGTAACACCTGTGCCTCCACGGCCATCAAACAAATACCGAACCAATGAAATATTATATTTCATACTTGGGATTTGTAAAAATATGTGTATCATTTGCACATATCAATTTTTGTTCAATTCCAAACTCTAAATCGCTTTCTGGAAGGTTATACGCGCACCGATGCGTAAATATAACCAGTTTAATGCAACAGACACTCCAGAATAGTAAAATAGGCTTAACATACCTTAAATAACCTTTACATAACTTAGAAATAAGTTTCGAAGGCTTTGGTATGGCAAAATCAAGTTAAATCGCTTAAAGGGACTAAAGTTGACAAACTGCGAAAGTATGCCAATTTGAACTGTAACAAACATTCCGGAACATGGCCATAAGTTAAACATACCATAAATATCCTTTAAATAGCTTATAAATAGGCTTTGAGGGGTTCGGTGTGCTAAAATAAACTTTTGGGTCATTCAGGGACTAAAAGTGTTAAAAAGTGCACAAGTTTGCATTTTCGCGCATAACTTTCGTTCTGAATACATCCGGACATCCAAAAATTTATGTAAGGACTAAAATATTTTATTTTAGTGTTTGGCATAAGAAGAATCCATTCGTCGCGTCATTTGGATCGTTTTTCGCGCTTATGCGCATTCCGTCGTAATTAACCGAACATCGCGATCGTACGGCTAAACGAACCGACATCCGTGATGTTTCCAAGCATATTTCATGTTCCCTATGCCTTAACATCATTTTGAAGCTTGAAATTGGGTTTGACGGGTGTTAGAAGTGCCGTTACGCAACGAAACAAGGTGCAGGGGCCTGTTCTGCCACTTTTGAAAACTTCAGACCTGCAAGGCCCTTGCGCACCGTAACAAATAATTTGTTACGGTGCGCAAGCAATGTCCAGATGCAGTAAATCGTTTTTGGCTGCTGTTATCTGCCCCTAAACATTCCCCAAAGGTCAAGTGCCACTTGTTAAACTCTTGTGGTGGCTAAAATCAGTTACCATAACATCTTGACAAGTGTACGGGCTAGATCATTCCCTCTTCTCCAAGAAACGATCCTAACGGTGAACCGAAAACTATAAATACCCACTTACCCCAACTTCATTTCTCACTAGAATCTGATCAATTGTGCTCTAAGTTGAAACCTTTGTTTCATACCTGAGCTATTTTGATCTAGATTAGCATTCGGGGACCCTTCGTAAGTGTTCCTTCGTTCTTTTATTGCTTTTCGAGTCCGAAAGTCAAACTTTGTTTGACTTTCTGCACTGACCAGTTTATGGTCGATGCGAAGTTCGTTTGAACTTCATAACGTGAGCGTGATCACGATGGTTATAGTCCCTAGTGACTATACCTACTGATTACCACGTTATCTAGGCTCAGTGACGAGCCGTAGTTTCGGTCAGAATACGTATTCTTGCGTATTTTGTAACCAAACTACTCTTAGGTATCACAACCGTTTGTTGTGATACCAAACCTGTTTTCTAAACCTAGTTAAGCATGTTTTAACATGCTTAGCTCGTCACTTTTAGTTTAGTGCTTATATAGGGTCGTCAGGTAAGCGATCTAAACAATCGCTTATACTTTCGAACCCGACCCATTTGGTCGATCATTAGGATCCGACCAAACACATTAGGTGACCATAGTAGGTAGGGAATAACCTTCCGAGGTTATACCCTATGGTCACATCGTTTGAGTAGTTGTATGATAGGTAGTTTATATGCCTTAGGTAAATTACCAGAATACCCTTTTCATGAATAATTGGTAATTAAGCATATGTAACCTAAACTTTTGTCACATAACTGATTATGTAACATGTTTAGGCATATAACACTTGTCATAGGACTAGTTAGGCGGTCCGAACGCGTTTCACGCGAACGACGCGTTAAAGTAGCATAAGCTACCTAAATGGGTCGCGATGGGTCGAAAGCACTTAGGTTAGGTTTCATTTAGTATGTAGGCTTTGTTAAACCATATGACACGAGTCTCTACACTCGTTTGGTTTACGAACCCTCATTCTATCCGATCTTCCGATTTAGGTCCGGTTTATTAACATAAGTTACCTATATTAGGTGCCGTTTGACATCCGTGATCTCTAGCATTGTTTGGTTGTCACTCAAGGACTACTGAGCATTCTCAAGTGAGTACATAGACCCCTCTTTTACTGTTTTCCAAACATTTTGGGGTGGAACACATGTGCCTACTTGTTACTTTCGTGCTTTCCATGTTTTCACATCATATACTTGCTATATTCATTAGTACATTTATAGTACATGATTTCATTACATTTTATACTATGTATGTCCATTGTGTGCATACTTAGTACATGGTTCTACATTACATTTCTGCTATGTATGTTAACTGATAGCATGCTAGCACATTGATTTACATGACTTTTCTGCTTTGTATGTTAACTTAGCATACTTAGTACATTTCTTATTCATCATATGCTTACATTTTGGTATGACATTTGGTTTGTTTAAACTATACTATACATTCATTAACACCGATCATGCCGCTCGGTAGTAGGTAGTGGTACCATAGGACTTGACAAATCCCATTCCTGAAATCTCGGGTTTGTTTGGACGTAAGGAATGACCGAATCCGAATACATATTATTTTGATAACTCATTTTTACATAGTTATCCGACTGTCGCAAGGCTTGGATGTATGAATTTTCACAATACCGCATAAATGTTTATATCAGTATAGCATGCATTTCCACAAAACATAGCTTTGATTTAAACCAAATTTTACTTCAATACTATGTTCTTGTGCATATGGTTTAGTTGATGCATTTTCACTAGCCATACATATCATTTTGGTTACACATTACATGATTTACATTGATCATGCATTTCCACAAAACATAGCTTTGATTTAAACCAAGTTTTACTTCAATACTATGTTCTTGTGCATATGGTTTAGTTGATGCATTTTCACTAGCCATACATATCATTTTGGTTACACATTACATGATTTACATTGATCATGCATTTCCACAAAACATAGCTTTGATTTAAACCAAGTTTTACTTCAATACTATGTTCTTGTGCATTTCATCTATGGTTTAGTTGATGCATTTTCACTAGCCATACATATCATTTTGGTTACACATTACATGGTTTACATTTGACACATAAACACTTTTGACATTGGTTATACATTACATGATTTACATCTTGACATAAACATTTTAACATATTATTTCAATACATTTGGAAGTTGATTTAAACATAGACATCTTACATTGTTGGTTTGGTTTGAGTAAGTGATTAAGTAACGAGGCGTGTGTAATATGATACAAGCATGGTGGATACGCCGCTGGTACTTCCTATATATAAGTGTTTGTATGGTATTACATATCATAGCGTTATTTGAATCATTTCAGTTTATGACATATAACATTTTATACAAATAACATACTTTTCACAATACATTGTTATACAAACAACTTAACTTATACAAACTCATTTTACATGGTTATTCATTTAATCATGCATTATTCTCTTATTTATACGTATCATCTGAACTTATTGTTTTTCAAATGATTTACAAAGACAAAGCAAATTACAAGGTTCATGACTAAACATTTTCTTAAACAGAAGTCACGAATCTTATTTTCACAAAACCTATGTACTCGCCGGCATTTTTATGCTGACGTACCTATTTTCACATGTGTTTCAGGAAATGAAGCACATGATTGATCAAGATACACTTAGGCGGACATGGGCCTTAGTGACAATAAAAGATGCAAGACTAGTTATTTATGTTATGTTTCTTTGATTGTCAAGACATTGTAACTCGTGTATTTAATAAAACAATATTTAAATTTCCATGTGTTATGAAACAATGATTCTGTTACAACACTCCCCGATGTTTCCGCCACGTTTGGTTGTCCTACGTGGTCGGGGTGTGACAGAAAAGTTGGTATCAGAGCCCATTGTTATAGGGAATTAGGTTATTAGTAATGCTTTGACATAGTCTATAACCTTTCTAGGACCCCAACGCGAGTTTACTTGCGGTTAGTCATAAAACAATACCGTCACCTATCCTTAGGCGACGACCACAACAAGAACATAAAATTCAAAACCGCTTTGAAAACTAATCATCTGTTCTAGGATGATTGATTACTAGGTTTTGAACCCTCTATTGTAAGGTTTTGAACCCCTTTGAGTTTTCAAAACCTCGTCAAGGTTTTGGGTTTTAAATAATGTGAACACGTGCAAACTGGAAGGGTGAATGCCTGTATTCTGGGTTTTCTGTCTAGGCAAGCACTTCGTATACATCTCATCAGACGCGAGACCAGTTGTGCTTACCTGGGAATTCTTGGGATGAGTGTTCACTTATAGGCGAGCATGTCTTCGCGATACATTATTTTTGACCCATTTACTTTGATTTGTCACCATGTCATTTGTTTGCCTTAGGTAACAAACAAATGATCGCAATTTTCATTCGTTACCATTCTGTATTGATTTTCCAATAACCTTTCACTTGTTTCTTCCTATGTCTTTCATTTTCTTCTAGAATGTCTATTCCTCTCAGCACTGGTCAAATGTACGAGCGAACAGCCAAATTTGCCCAGCAAATAGGCGAAGTGATTCAGATGACTGTGGATCTAGGCATTGCCATGGCTCGTCTCAACAATGAAGCCTCTCGTCTCGACAATGAAGCCACTCAAGAGCCACCAAAGGAAGCAGAAGTCAAGCCAGCACCAAAATCAAGGAAGCGTAAGGCTTCAAGGAAACCCGCAGCGGTTACACCTAATCAAGCGGGACCTAGCCATGTGGCAAGGCCACCAGCTAGGAAGCCATACAATGGAACTTCACCCCTGTGCAACCAATGTAACCTTCATCATCATGCTAATGTGAAGTGCCGTGAATGCCAAATTTGTGGACGTAAAGGTCATACAGCAAAAGTTTGTGTTGCAGCAGTACCAAATCAAACAGGACCCATCCGGGTGGCAACACCACCTGCTAAGAAGCAATACAAGGGAACGACACCATTATGCAACAAATGTAAGGGGCATCACCTAGCTCACTTACAGTGTCATCTGTGTGTATCATGTGGACGAGTTGGTCACCTGGCAAGTGCTTGTCGTTATAACCCGAACCAAGGTGGTCCAAATCAACCCCAAGTCAACCCTACTCGAGCTCGCTTTCCGCCTGGATCGTGCTACAACTGTGGCGATACGAGCCATTTCAGGAACAAATGCCCAAAGCTTGCTAATGCAAATCCAACCCACGGATGAGCAGTTGGCTGATTAGAAGATGTTGTTGTCTTATGCTTTTGTTTCTTCTATTTCTTGTAATGTGAAACAATCTGTTTTGTTTATAAATAAATTGTTGTTCACAATTCTGCTATGCGAGGGTAGTTACATGTGTGTATGACTTTTCCTATGATACCTACATCAAGGAACTATGTTCCTTACAAACTACTCTTGTGATTTCTCTCTTTCAAATGATCGCTCATGATTCTCTCGAAAATTTTAAGTACTCGTTTCGCTCTAAGAAACAAAGCACAGAAAATAAAGTGACATTATGGGTAATCATGCTTCTGCACATCTGTGCCTTTGAATCCTTGGTTAGATAACTAAGGATATTTTCAAATCCCATACCCATTACGTTTTGATTTTTCATACACAGTACAAGTATTTCAAAAACAATCTTCATAATCTCAAAACATTTCATATAGTTTGAAAACCATTTTTAAATGCATTGTCTATGTTATTTCAAAAACATTGGCTATGTTTTCAAAAACAACCTTCATAATTTCAAAATGTCTCATATAGCCTGAGAACAATATTAATACAATATATTTTCTTATTAAGTGCATGATTTCAAAAGCATCATTCATGTTTCCCAAAGACCTTATACATAATTTCAGAATTCATCTCGCATAATTTTAAAACACTTTTATAAATATACTTACCTAGTACACCTACTTTATGATTTCAAATGTATTATATATAAGGTTTCAAAAACATTGAACACATTTTTTTAAGAACCCCATGCATAGTTTTCAAAAAAATATTTTCCTCATACATTGACTTTGCCTTCAAATTCCGCTTCATATGTCGCCTTGACATAGCTAGCATCTCAACTTCATAAGCATTTTACTTCATGTTTTGATATAAGCACATCCAGTGCAAGGTTTCAAAACATCTCCAACTTCTAAAATCCATATGGGATCTTTTTATCTTCACATTTAGACCCTTGTGGATGATCATCTTTCAAATCAGAGTCCTTAATTGGATTCCTTATGTACCTAAATTCGAACATTTCGGTTCCTTATAATCGAAATCGAATTTTTCTTTTAAAAAAATCTTTCTATCTTTATAGTTAGATTCTTGATAATGTTTAAAGTACCAAATGAAATCCACGAGATGGATTCCTAGTGTGCTTTAAATACATGCGCTCTGTTAGCAAAACAAATTAACAAATTAACAAATTAAAGATCTAGATCAAACAATCTTTGTGGTTATATGACTATGTGTTTATGCATCTTGTGTTTTCTTTTATGCATTTTGGGTTTTTGTATACTCTGGATATTCGTTATCCAAATCCTCGTAGAATTTTTCATATCTTCATATGAGGGATTCGTAGTAGGATATTCAAAAAGGTACTACCTTAAATCCTTAATGGGCTTCTAAGTAATAGTTAAGACCCTTGGATTATATAGTACTATTCCATGGTTCATAAGAGACCCTTTTGGGGTCAAGTCAAAAAGATTGATTCAAAAATCTGGTTAAGAATGACATGTGATGGTATAAGCTGAAAAGACTCCTTGGTTGTCTATTAAAATCATTTATTGATTTAATAAAAGGGACCCTATGGTGGTCTAGTCACACTCATCACAGGTTTGTTCATTTGGTTTTCCCCTACACATTATAAATTAGACTGTGTGAACTATGCAAGGAATTGTCTAATTATGGACGCGTACATAATTATGAAATTCAGTGCACGGTAACCACAGTAAGATTTATTATGTGTAAGAACCGATAGTGACAACAATAACAAAATGAGAACGATGTAATGGAGGTACGGTGGACGCACCAATGACACCTCATATACTTGTATATAAGTGTCCCTCTTACATTGCAAGCATAATGTTATTAAGGTTACTAGAAGTTCAGAACCCTAACCAATGATGTTCGATCTTTTCAACTTCATGTTTTAAACTCTCGCAAGTTTCCTCTAAATAAATTTCGGGACGAAATTTCCTAAAGTAGGGGAGACTGTAACACCTGTGCCTCCACGGCCATCAAACAAATACCGAACCAATGAAATATTATATTTCATACTTGGGATTTGTAAAAATATGTGTATCATTTGCACATATCAATTTTTGTTCAATTCCAAACTCTAAATCGCTTTCTGGAAGGTTATACGCGCACCGATGCGTAAATATAACCAGTTTAATGCAACAGACACTCCAGAATAGTAAAATAGGCTTAACATACCTTAAATAACCTTTACATAACTTAGAAATAAGTTTCGAAGGCTTTGGTATGGCAAAATCAAGTTAAATCGCTTACAGGGACTAAAGTTGACAAACTGCGAAAGTATGCCAATTTAAACTGTAACAAACATTCCGGAACATGGCCATAAGTTAAACATACCATAAATATCCTTTAAATAGCTTAGAAATAGGCTTTGAGGGGTTCGGTGTGCTAAAATAAACTTTTGGGTCATTCAGGGACTAAAAGTGTCAAAAAGTGCACAAGTTTGCATTTTCGCGCATAACTTACGTTCTGAATACATCCGGACATCCAAAAATTTATGTAAGCACTAAAATATTTTATTTTAGTGTTTGGCATAAGAAAAATCCATTCGTCGCGTCATTTGGATCGTTTTTCGCGCTTATGCGCATTCCGTCGTAATTAACCGAACATCGCGATCGTACGACTAAACGAACCGACATCCGTGATGTTTCCAAGCATATTTCATGTTCCCTATGCCTTAACATCATTTTGAAGCTTGAAATTGGGTTTGACGGGTGTTAGAAGTGCCGTTACGCAACGAAACAAGGTGCAGGGGCCTGTTCTGCCACTTTTGAAAACTTCAGACCTGCAAGGCCCTTGCGCACCGTAACAAATAATTTGTTACGGTGCGCAAGCAATGTCCAGATGCAGTAAATCATTTTTGGCTGCTGTTATCTGCCCCTAAACATTCCCCAAAGGTCAAGTGCCACTTGTTAAACTCTTGTGGTGGCCAAAATCAGTTACCATAACATCTTGACAAGTGTACGGGCTAGATCATTCCCTCTTCTCCAAGAAACGATCCTAACGGTGAACCGAAAACTATAAATACCCACTTACCCCAACTTCATTTCTCACTAGAATCTGATCAATTGTGCTCTAAGTTGAAACCTTTGTTTCATACCTGAGCTATTTTGATCTAGATTAGCATTCGGGGACCCTTCGTAAGTGTTCCTTCGTTCTTTTATTGCTTTTCGAGTCCGAAAGTCAAACTTTGTTTGACTTTCTGCACTGACCAGTTTATGGTCGATGCGAAGTTCGTTTGAACTTCATAACGTGAGCGTGATCACGATGGTTATAGTCCCTAGTGACTATACCTACTGATTACCACGTTATCTAGGCTCAGTGACGAGCCGTAGTTTCGGTCAGAATACGTATTCTTGCGTATTTTGTAACCAAACTACTCTTAGGTATCACAACCGTTTGTTGTGATACCAAACCTGTTTTCTAAACCTAGTTAAACATGTTTTAACATGCTTAGCTCGTCACTTTTAGTTTAGTGCTTATATAGGGTCGTCAGGTAAGCGATCTAAACAATCGCTTATACTTTCGAACCCGACCCATTTGGTCGATCATTAGGATCCGACCAAACACATTAGGTGACCATAGTAGGTAGGGAATAACCTTCCGAGGTTATACCCTATGGTCACATCGTTTGAGTAGTTGTATGATAGGTAGTTTATATGCCTTAGGTAAATTACCAGAATACCCTTTTCATGAATAATTGGTAATTAAGCATATGTAACCTAAACTTTTGTCACATAACTGATTATGTAACATGTTTAGGCATATAACACTTGTCATAGGACTAGTTAGGCGGTCCGAACGCGTTTCACGCGAACGACGCGTTAAAGTAGCATAAGCTACCTAAATGGGTCGCGATGGGTCGAAAGCACTTAGGTTAGGTTTCATTTAGTATGTAGGCTTTGTTAAACCATATGACACGAGTCTCTACACTCGTTTGGTTTACGAACCCTCATTCTATCCGATCTTCCGATTTAGGTCCGGTTTATTAACATAAGTTACCTATATTAGGTGCCGTTTGACATCCGTGATCTCTAGCATTGTTTGGTTGTCACTCAAGGACTACTGAGCATTCTCAAGTGAGTACATAGACCCCTCTTTTACTGTTTTCCAAACATTTTGGGGTGGAACACATGTGCCTACTTGTTACTTTCATGCTTTCCATGTTTTCACATCATATACTTGCTATATTCATTAGTACATTTATAGTACATGATTTCATTACATTTTATACTATGTATGTCCATTATGTGCATACTTAGTACATGGTTCTACATTACATTTTTGCTATGTATGTTAACTGATAGCATGCTAGCACATTGATTTACATGACTTTTCTGCTTTGTATGTTAACTTAGCATACTTAGTACATTTCTTATTCATCATATGCTTACATTTTGGTATGACATTTGGTTTGTTTAAACTATACTATACATTCATTAACACCGATCATGCCGCTCGGTAGTAGGTAGTGGTACCATAGGACTTGACAAATCCCATTCCTGAAATATCGGGTTTGTTTGGACGTAAGGAATGACCGAATCCGAATACATATTATTTTGATAACTCATTTTTACATAGTTATCCGACTGTCGCAAGGCTTGGATGTATGAATTTTCACAATACCGCATAAATGTTTATATCAGTATAGCATGCATTTCCATAAAACATAGCTTTGATTTAAACCAAATTTACTTCAATACTATGTTCTTGTGCATATGGTTTAGTTGATGCATTTTCACTAGCCATACATATCATTTTGGTTACACATTACATGATTTACATTGATCATGCATTTCCACAAAACATAGCTTTGATTTAAACCAAGTTTTACTTCAATACTATGTTCTTGTGCATATGGTTTAGTTGATGCATTTTCACTAACCATACATATCATTTTGGTTACACATTACATGATTTACATTGATCATGCATTTCCACAAAACATAGCTTTGATTTAAACCAAGTTTTACTTCAATACTATGTTCTTGTGCATTTCATCTATGGTTTAGTTGATGCATTTTCACTAGCCATACATATCATTTTGGTTACACATTACATGGTTTACATTTGACACATAAACACTTTTGACATTGGTTATACATTACATGATTTACATCTTGACATAAACATTTTAACATATTATTTCAATACATTTGGAAGTTGATTTAAACATAGACATCTTACATTGTTGGTTTGGTTTGAGTAAGTGATTAAGTAACGAGGCGTGTGTAATATGATACAAGCATGGTGGATACGCCGCTGGTACTTCCTATATATAAGTGTTTGTATGGTATTACATATCGTAGCGTTATTTGAATCATTTCAGTTTATGACATATAACATTTTATACAAATAACATACTTTTCACAATACATTGTTATACAAACAACTTAACTTATACAAACTCATTTTACATGGTTATTCATTTAATCATGCATTATTCTCTTATTTATACGTATCATCTGAACTTATTGTTTTTCAAATGATTTACAAAGACAAAGCAAATTACAAGGTTCATGACTAAACATTTTCTTAAACAGAAGTCATGAATCTTATTTTCACAAAACCTATGTACTCGCCGGCATTTTTATGCTGACGTACCTATTTTCACATGTGTTTCAGGAAATGAAGCATAGGATTGATCAAGATACACTTAGGTGGACGTGGGCCTTAGTGACAATAAAAGATACAAGACTAGTTATTTATGTTATGTTTCTTTGATTGTCAAGACATTGTAACTCGTGTATTTAATAAAACAATATTTAAATTTCCATGTGTTATGAAACAATGATTCTGTTACAACACTCCCCGATGTTTCCGCCATGTTTTGTTGTTTTACGTGGTCGGGGTGTGACACTACCACATTATGCATTAATAACCTAATTAATTATCTTTCAATAATCCGACCCTTTAGGATTGTATCCTTGCTGACTCAAACTACTGGGTTGAGGGTAACGTCACCTCCAAAAGAGGGGCCTACTACAATAACTAAGATAATCACTTAAATAGTGCAAAAGTGCGGAAATAATCAAAGGTTACACTAAACACGAGTCGGAGCCAAGTGATTCATCTTGTCTATCTGTTTTTCTTTTATTTTTATTTTTCAGCATTTTAGTTAGTTTTTATTTTCTTAGTTTAAAACATTTTTCTAAACTTTTGATTTGATTAGATGTTGAGGATAAACCAGTACTAATAGCTCTTGTGTCCTTGGACGACCTCGGTATCTTACCAACACTATACTACGCTCACGATGGGTGCACTTGCCCATATGTGTGTTTAGTGTTGGTAAATATCGTGTTTTTATAAATTTAAAACTTGGCTAAAGAAAGTGTTAAAAAGGGCTTAATATATACATTAAAAACTAACGACACTTCACACGCATCAAAGTCCATGGAAATTTGCTCCCATTTCCATTTAGGTATCTCTGGTTGTTGAAGTAGGCCTGATGGTTTCTGGTACTCGACCTTGACCCTAGCACAAGTCAAGCATTTACTGACGTAGGTTGCTATGTGGGCTTTCATGCTAGGCCACCAGTATGTAGTCTTTAGGTCGTGGTACATCTTATCTGAACCAGGATGTACTGAATAACGAGACCTATGTGCTTCATCCATCACAAGCTCGCGTAAGTTTCCGTAAAGTGGAACCCAGATGCGCCCGTTTACATAGTGGGCGCCGTCTTCCTTTTGTTCTAACCACTGCCTCGACCCTCGTAGGGACTCAGCCTTGATGTTTTCTGCTTTCAATGCTTCAACCTGAGCATCACGAATTTGAGCGGGAAGGTTAGATTGGATGGTAAGCTGTAACGCACGTACACGCTTAGGTATAGTATCCTTTCGGCTGAGGGCGTCGGCCACAACATTGGCCTTGCCCGGGTGGTATTTGATAGCGCATTCATAATCATTCAAGAGCTCGACCCATCGGCGTTGTCACATGTTTAACTCCTTTTGCTCGAAGATATGCTCGAGACTCCTGTGATCGGTGTAAATGGTGCACTTGGTACCGTACAGGTAATGTCTCCATATCTTAAGCGCGAAAACAACTGCTCCCAATTCCAAGTCATGCGTAGTGTAGTTCCTTTCGTGAACTTTAAGTTGGTGTGATGCGTAGGCAATGACCTTGTCACGTTGCATCAACACGCAACCAAGTCCTTGGATGGAAGCGTCGTAGTAAACCACAAAATCATCTGTGCCTTCGGGTAATGAGAGGATAGGCGCGCTACAAAGTCTATCTTTTAAGTGCTGAAAGGCAGATTCCTGTGCATCACCCCAACGATAGGTGACACCCTTCTGAGTCAGTGAAGTGAGAGGTTGATCAATCTTTGAGAAATCCTTGATAAACCTTCTGTAATACCCTGCCAAACCCAAGAATTGGCGGATTTCTGTTGGTGTGCGGGGTGCAGGCCAGTTCTTGATCGAGTCAACCTTGGATGGATCTACATGAATCCCATCCTTGTTTAGCACATGGCCTAGAAAGTGGACTTCGCGAAGCTAGAAGTCACATTTCGAAAACTTGGCATACAACTGCTCTTTTCGAAGAAGTTCCAGAATAAGCCTCAGATGTTGCTTGTGTTCCTCCTGACTCTTAGAATAGATCAGGATGTCGTTGATGAACACTATGACAAACTTATCGAGGTAAGGCTTGCACACTCGGTTCATAAGATCCATGAAGACTGCAGGTGCATTCGTTAATCCGAAAGGCGTAACCAGAAACTCGTAATGGCCGTAACGAGTTCTGAACGCTGTTTTGGAGACGTCCTCCTCTCGGACTCTCAGCTGATGGTATCCCGATCTCAAATCAATCTTAGAGTAATAACTCGACCCTTGCAACTGGTCGAACAAGTCATCAATGCGTGGAAGAGGATAACGATTCTTCACGGTCACCTTGTTGAGTTCGCGGTAGTCAATACACATTCTGAAGGTACCGTCTTTCTTCTTTACGAATAATACTGGAGCTCCCCATGGCGAAGATCTAGGACGTATGAAACCCTTTTCCAGGAGTTCTTGTAGTTGCGTAGACAGTTCTTCGAGTTCTGATGGAGCTAGACGATATGGTGCTCGAGCTATTGGTGCTGCTCCAGGAGCTAGCTCGATTTGAAACTCAACTTGGCGATGAGGTGGAAGACCAGGTAATTCCTCAGGAAAATTGCGCACAATAGGAATGTCTTCAATTCTCTTCTCTTCCGCTGATGTGTCAGTAACGAGTGCTAGAATGGCAGTGTGGCCCTTTCGCAAACACTTCTGGGCCTTAAGGAAAGAGATGATGCCCATAACAGCACCACTCTTGTCGCCATGAATTATGAGAGGTTCTTGACCAGAACGTGGGATGCGGACAATCTTCTCGTTACAAAGAATTTCCGCTTGCTGATGAGATAACCAATCCATCCCAATAACAACGTCGAAACTATCCAGAATGATAGGAATAAGATCGATAGAGAAGGTCTGACCAGCTAGGACGAGGTTACAACCTTTAACTATGTGTGTGGCTTCAAGACTTTTACCGTTAGCTAGTTCTACCGTGTGTTTGGTGTTCAGGAGTGTTGGAGTGCGCTTAAGCATTTGGCTAGCTTTTAAGGACACATAACTAGTATCGGCACCCGAATTAAATAAAATAGTAACAAAGAAGTCATCCAGAAGAAACTTACCCATCACAACGTTGGGATCGTTCCTTGCATCACCCTGACCAATCACGAACACACGACCCCTTGCCCCATTACCATTGTTGTTTCCCCTATTGCCGTTTCCATTCCCCTGATTGTTGTTGTTCTGGTTCTGATTTAGCTGGGGGCAGTCTTTCTTGAAATGGCCCTCAGCACCACATTGAAAGCACCCTTTGTTATCATTGGGGGCATCAGTAATAGCAGCGCTAATACGCTTGGGCAGCCTGTTCTGCTCAACTGCCTGATCGG
Source organism: Helianthus tuberosus (assembly GCA_030545235.1). NCBI lineage: Eukaryota > Viridiplantae > Streptophyta > Magnoliopsida > Asterales > Asteraceae > Helianthus > Helianthus tuberosus. The sequence continues at coordinate 156,939,435 of CM060393.1, forward strand.
TGAGACGGTGAGCCAACTTGATGATTTGTTGAATGGTGCCAAGATTGGCTGAGGTTACGTGACTCTGAATCTCTGGTACAAGACCTTTGAGGTACAGCTCAATACGTTTGATGGGAGGGTCCACCATTTTAGGACACAAGATGGCCAGCTCGTTTGACCTCTTCGTGTTTGCCTCGATCTCAGACCCCGTCATCTTCAAATTGAACAATTCCACCTCCAGCTTGTGGATGTCGTCACGACTGCAGTACTCCTCTTTGATCAGTTCCTTGAAGTCATTCCATGGGGTGGCATTAGCAACCGCCAACCCAAGCAGTTGAACCTGTGCTTTCCACCAGGTTAACGCAGCACCTTCCAGCGTTCCAGTAGCAAATTTCACCCTACGATCTTCAGGGCATTCACACATCTCAAAAACAGACTCGAGCTTCTCGAACCAGTGAAGAAGAGCTACAGCTCCTTCTGTGCCGCTGAAAGTACTAGGTCGGCAATCCAAGAACGTTTTGAACGTGCACACAGGAGGCTGAGCATGCTGACCTGTTGCGCGAGAATAAAAGACAAGGTTAAGCACGAGGGTTGGTTTCCGAAGGTAGGATCTAAACATCCTAAAATGGGTTGATATGGCAGGTTATACCTCCTGCAGGGACAGCTGCGAGTGCCTTAGCAACTCGTTCATTGATCAAGGCCATCAACTGGGCTTGAGTGAGGTTGATACGTCCTCCGCGTCTGCTCATGATCTTCACAATGAAGCAACGTAAGTGAGAAAAGTGTCGCGAGAGTGCGTAAGTGTGGGACGACAGCAGAGAGTAAGCACACAAGGTTCAAATAGCAATTATCACGTTAACTAATGCACAGTGTGAACTATCTAACCGACAATATAACATAAATCATACCACCTATTATGTCGAGTCTTGCACGTGGAGCGAAGCGTCGTTGTGGATCGTTGAGCACTGTACAGGTTATAGTCTGGTTTTTATCAAAAAGCTTTTCCCATTTTAAAACCAAGTTCACTATAACCAATGGCTCTGATACCAATCTGTCACACCCCCAAATTCCACCATGCGGAGTATCGCCGCTTGGAGGCGTGACATGACCAGGATCGAGCCACCAATCATATTGAACAACGTATTTAAGTAAATAAAACCAACCGCAATACAATTGGTGACCGAAAGGAAGTTAACCAAGTTCAATTTAAACAGCGGAAGCATAAGACGTTAAACCATAACATAAGTTCGTAGTTCGTAATTTAAAGACCCAAAACATAAGTTTCATAATTTCATAAAGTTTATTTATTGAGTACGGGACATAACAGTTCGCATCCCACAACGACCACCTCCATGTGCAAGCCCCATAGCATCTAGCGACCTGCAAAGCATGTAACAACGAGTCAACAACAAAGTTGAGTGAGTTCACGGTTGGTTGTCCATTTTAGAGTTGTTTCCAAAAACATAGTTTAATCTTCATCAGTTATCCAGCCGTGGGGGTTACCCCATAGTTCGAAAACATTTATCAGTTAACCATCCCATGTCCACCTTCCCTGGCTATCCAGCCCGGCACTCCGGACGTGGGGGCTACCCCATTATTTAAACTACCAGACTCGTTTATCATATCGACTACTAACGAATATTACTTGTGCCCTAGCGTCGGTGTCTATCATCACCGACGTGCCATAGTCCATTAGTACACGCCCGTCCGACTGGCACGGTGTGAGGTTTGTTAAACCTAATAGCGCTATTAACTAATGACCCGCTCGCCATAGCCTCGGCGATTAAGTCGATATAAAGGGATGGACTTCACTGATAGAGTTCTAGTCCAGTAAGTCTAATTCCGTCCCAACTGGACGAGGAATTCTCATTCCTGAACACGTCCCAAGGACGAGGAATCCCTATTCCTGAACCCATTCCCATTCCCACCGGGAATTACCATGCTTTGTAGAAAAGTGTGAACTCACCTCGGTTTGCTCGGTTAGATTAGTAACTCTAATAATTAGGAAATCAAGCACGTCCTAATAAGGTACAGATAACAATCAATTTCTCATGCACAACACGTATGGTTTATCTACACATTACTTTTATCACATATCACATAATTTAAACGTCAACGCACTTTGTTAAGTTATATATTATTTTACCCTAAAATAATATAACGGTAAAATAAACAATATTCACACAAGAGTTTTAGTGTACAATATATATTTTAAATATATGTTTATCAAATTTTATTTACGAAAGTCAACCTCCGATACTTGGTGTTTTGTTACAAAAATTATGACGAAGTTTATATTCGAAAAGCAAGTTATAAAATACACTCGTAACGCTTGTTTTAGAAAAATATTTTCTAAGTGTTGGGATTTTAGAAAATTTCGCCAGAGTTTCCTTTGTAAATGGAGGTGTCCATGCTTACTAGCATATCATTTTCTTTTCAAAAATTCATTCAAACAATCAACAACAAATTACTAAACAACATTACACTAGTCAAGTGCAAAAACAATGCACTTTTACATAACAACATGAACTTGGTTTTGCATAAAAACGCGTAGTAACTTAGTGGGGTGTTTAGTGGGTTTAGTTACCCTCCAAAGTGTGTCTACTTTTGTAAAACTCTCTTTCTCGGGATTTTTAGATGTTCACAACTTGTGAACATATTTTACAAAAATATCTATTTACAATATTTTCATGTTTCACTAGCACCCATATACTTAGCTTATTTCAAAGATGGTGTAAGTATATGTAAGAATCATACTTTTTCAAAAACCGCCTTTTAAACTTGGTTTTCTAAAATAATTCATACACAAGTCTTGAGTTTACAAGTTTACTAGTCCACTAGGTTTATTATTTTCTAAGAAAATCACTTTTATTCCAAGTTCATGCTCTAACAAGAAGATGATTATTTTATGTACACATAATCACCTCTAACTTGTTAAGTCATGTTTTTAATCATAACTTAACAAGCTTCATATGATGATTAAACATCATATTGCTAGTAATCACTAAATAAACATCAAGTAATCATCCACATGACCAAACAACTTCATTTCATCATGTTTTCATCTTATTTCATCATCATGTTACTTTATATTCAAGACTTTGTTTATGATCCTTTAGTGTTCATGGATTCTCATCATAAAATAACTATTAACCACTCTAAATATGAAGCAAATGAAGATTCAAGAGACTTACTACTAGCTTTTAAACTAGGGAAGAAACAAGAAGCAAAAGTGGAGGATAATAACAAATAAATGAGGTCCTTCAAGATCCGTGAACACCAAGCTTCGTTATTCACCTTCTTACACCTTGAGATAAGCTTGGAATACTTGAACAAGAATCGAAAAATGGTGAGGTGATATAGGGGAGTTTCGGCCGAAGCTTTGTAGAGAGGGAGAGATAGTGAGTTGGTTGGTGACTTAATGAAGAAGATGATGGTTTATATCTTCTCTAAGTGTTATTAACCATTGGTTATAGTGTTTCCCATAGTACAAGCATTATCTAGATCAAATCCCATCAAATCTTAGGAGGATATATGGGGATTTAGAGAAGATTAGCAAATCATTGGTGGGGCCATGCCTTGGGGATGGTTACAAGAGGGGGGGGGGGGTTAAATGAAAATTCAAATGGTAAAAGGTAAGTTAATGGAGGGTTAAAGTGTTAAGTCTAGTGTTTAGCGTATACCATGTATCATGTAGTGTGTTTAAGTGTTCGGGGACCATAACTAGCTCAGAAAAAGTGAAACAATATTTTTAACAATATTTTGGTGTTCCGGGTCATGTCCGGTTGTTCGGTTTGATACCGGTTCGTTAACGTGCTAAGTTATTCCGTTTGGTGCCCTATATATATATTTTTGTAACATTTTTAATTCTCAACACTCAGGAAAGCATACCGGGCTATTTAGTAACTTTTCTGTACACTACTAGTATGTCAACAAGCACATGTAAGTATAACACAGTGATCAGAAAGCAGTTAAGTGATTCAGCACAGTCATCAAGCACTTTAATTATCATTAATAAATTGTACGGATACATGGAATTATGTGGGTTGTCACATAAACCTTATCGAGCCAGCTCACGAGCCGAGCCAGGCCAAGCTCGAGCTCGGCTCGTTTACAAACCGAGCCGAGCCGAGCTGGCTCGTTTACAACCGAGCCAATTTCGAGCCGAGCTTTCTTCGAGCTTTTTTCGAGCGAGTTTCGAGCGAGCTGCGAGCCACGAGTTTTTTGAACACCCCTAGTTTCAGGTTGTTATCTTAATTTCAAAGGTGATAACAATAATTTCAACTTATAAGTTCATGGATGGGTTCATGATGGTTGACTATTGATGTATCTAAATGACAACACAATTTTTAATATCTAAAAGGGGTAACTTTATAGAAATGTAATTAAGTTTGTCAAGTGTTCCAATTAAGTTATGGAAACTTTTTTTGTCTCTCTAAAATTACTAATGTTTCATTTGATGTTCCAATGTTGTGTAATTATCAGGTTAGCAGGTTACTAATGATGACGTGCCAGGTTTCATAAAAAAATTAATCTTTAATATGATGTGTAAAATATAAATAATGAAATGGATTTTTCAACTTAAAATTTTAAAAAGTCATATTTTTATTTAAAGATTTGAAAATCTCATTGCTTCATCCTCAACCTCCACTCATCATCATCATCTTCATCTACTGCCACTCACCACCATCTTCATCGGAAATAAGCAGATTTGGCCGGTTTCTGGCAATGAAAAAACTATCCCGCTCATCTATTCTTTACCTTTTTTATTATTTGAACTTGATTTGTGAATGTAAATATATTTTGTTAAGTCAAACATTTGTTGTATATTTGAAAATTTCCATGTATCGTTGATGTAAACTCTCTCGCACACCCATGTATATGTATATTATATATATATATATATAGAGAGAGAGAGAGAGAAACGAGATCAGGAGAAAACGCTCAAGAGTGTGAGAACGGTGAAAACGTTTCCTGACCTAACACGTGTCACGCCGCTTAGAGAAAGGCGGAGGGGTTTTTTTGTCCTTTCATATTTCTTTTTTTTAACGCGTGTCACTTCATCTTTCCATTTTTTGGCGTTTAATAAGTACGCGACGTTTTTATTGTTTTTAGATCAGAATCATAGTAAATATTTTGGCGTTTTAAGTATTGTTTGGCGTTTTTATTGTTTTTTAGATCAGGATGCAGGCTTTTAATGTAAAAAACATCAGCAATTTTCTTGATTTTATTATATCAAGTGTTTTGCCATTTAGGATACAGGCCTATAAAGTGACAGGCAATTATGTCGTTTTAAAAAAATAAATAAATTTCAATTTTCCATGTAGTGGCATTAATATAACTATAATGTTTTGGCAATAATGATACCGTCTCTTTATTTTACTGTTTCTTTCAATTTTCATTTGTCAATTAGTGTTGATTTTTTCAGTAATACTTTGTTTGCGTTTTTGGCGTTTTATATAGCAACCTCGTATTTTGCTAGCATTCGTTCTCACAGTTTTCAAACTATTAGGCGTTTTGGTGTTTGTAGTTTTTAGCGTGTTATCCTCAATTTTTTTTAAAAGAGTAGAGAATTAGATGATAAACAATAGAGAAATACATAACAAACAGTAGAAAATGAAAAAAAAATTAAAAATTATAATCTAATTTCTCATTCAAATTTTCACTGTCATCAGCCTCTTCTACTTTAACATTTTTGGCGTTTTGAACCTGTTTTTGAATGCCTTATGTAGATCCTCATTTTCCTACATACCGGCCGTCTTTAGAAGATGCTTATTTTTTGTGGCATCCTTTATGGTGGGTGGATATATACTTGTTTGATGACATGTTGAAGACCAACGCCTGCTCTAATGTATTGATCCGTTCATGCCATCAATATATCCATCAAGAACAAAGTGACATGATGTCATATCAGTGTCATCAGTCTCTTTATCTTGAATATTTGTCCATCTCATTCAGCAAAAGATTATAGAGATACCCAACTCAGAGAAGAATCCATTCACTGAAACTTTATTCAGATCAATACCCAATATAGCAGAATCGAGGTTTTGCATCTGTGGCTTTTTTAAGTATTTTTTTGGCGTTTTTAAAGTGAATGGTTTCTAGGAAATATGGCGTTTGTTTCTGGTTTTGTGATAAGTTGTTTGTGCAGAGAAGTCTCTCTTTATATGATGTTTTTGGTGCGTAGTTTAGGCAGGATTTTATTTATAATAAATGATATTAATAAAGTAGCCGTCTTTTCAGTTACTGTGTATTATTTACTGTTTTTGTTCAGCTTTTTATAAGTTGTTAGGGTCATAGACTTTCCATCTCCCAAGTTTGGCGTTTTTGAATGGGTTTAAGTAGTTTTTAGCGTTTTTTCCATTTTTAGCTTTTATTAATTAATACTTCTGCAAATTACTTTCATTATAGTTTGTGAGTTTTACTCCATTTATGGCGTTTCATATGCATTATGACTGTTTGGCGTTTTATTAAGATAACGTATTTTTTTTATTCTAAGTTGAAAAATACATAGCAAACAACAGAAAAAGAAAATTAAAAAAATAAAAATAAAAACAAGTCATCTTCCAAATCTTCACTGTCATCAGTCTCTTTCTTCTTTGAATCATGTTCGCTGGTGGTTTGGCTTAGCCATGCTTGTGTTTTTGTGACCGTTTGGAAAGAGAAAATGATATGAGTTTTTTTTTTAATATGTATCTTCAAACAACTCATTAGTGTCGTTCGTCTTTTCATGCCATTAAAATATTCATCAAGAACAAAACACAGAAAATGACATAAGTCTGACCCCAGCATCTTTTTGTTTATGATTTGTCCATCTCATGCAGCAAAATGTTATTTGAGTCACAGCACCTCAGGGAAGAATGCATTATCCGAAACTTTGGCGTAGAACAATATTTGAATATACAAGAAACAATATTTGGCATTTTTGGCGTTTTACTAAGGAAATAGTGTATCTGAAAGAACCGTCGATTTTTTTGGAATCTTTGATGTTTGAGTGTTTTGACGTTTTCTAAGATGAATGGTATATAGTAGAAAATATGACGTTTTTTGAGTAGGTGTGTTTGATGTTTTAGGGATTTTGGCGTTTGTAAGTTGAATGGTATATAGTAGAAAATATGGCGTTTCAGGTTCTTGGGGGTGTGTTTTTATGTCTGGGATGTTTTTGTTTATATAGAGATGTGTTTTGGTCCGTAATGGCGTTTTATGTCACACCCCCAAAATACCACATGCGGAAACCCCCGCGAGGCGTGTGACGTACCAGGATCCAAGCCACCAATCACGTTGAACTCATAAATATAATTAAAGAAAACTTTCATTCATTAACGTAAAGTGTTATAAACATTACATATCATTCATTGAATACAGCGGAAGCATAACTCATTTGTTAAGTGTTTCGTAAACCATGTGTACATAAACCAGAAGTTTGTATTGAGGTTCCCTGCATTTCGACCCATGACCACTCCAGCCTCCCAGACAGCAAGTTTCCAACAATATGCACCTAAAGGCCTGCAAGCCATGTAACAACGAGTCAACAACAAAGTTGAGCGAGTTCAAAGTTGGTTGTCCATTTTAAAGTTGTTCCAAAAACCATAAGTTCATTTGAAAATCAGTAGTTAATCCGTTCCTTGTTTCCCAAACCATAAGCAGTGGGGGCTACCCCATGTTATCCACTAGACCCGTTACCATATCGACCACTGACTGAAGTAAGTTGGTGCCCTAACGTCAATGTCTATCATCATTGACTAGTGCCCAGATCCATTAGTTCACGCCCGTCCTCTGCGGCACGGTGTGAGGCTTGTCAGACCTAAATAGCGCTATCTAACTAATGACCCGCTCGCCATTGGCCCGACGATTAAGTCGATATAAAATGAGGGACTTCATGATAGAGTTTTTGGTCTAGTATCAATGTTATCACCCTTCAATAAAGAGGATGTGGTACGTGTCCCCAAACCAGGAGATCACGCAGTTTCTGATTTAATCCTTTACCCATTCCCAACCACCGGGAATACCATGCCTTGTAGAAAGTGTGAACTCACCTTAGGTTTGCTCGATAGAATTAGTTACTTATTCCCAGTTAGTCAACCAAGTCCTAGTATTGTTACCATTAACAATTAGTTTCCGCACACTTAGATCGCATAATCAACACCTTGCATGATATGCATATAATCCCATGATACAAACTAATCATTCAGTGCACGTAGTGATTCATAACATAGATTCAGATTCCCAACTATCATCTTAGTATGTCATATCATTCATCGCACATCGTGTTTACAATACTGTTTGGGGTCACGTGTTAGCACATCAACACATGTCTTTTGTTCACATTACACAAATAACATATCAGAAAAACACATAGTTATACGTATCCACATCATCAATACATAATTAATCAGGTCTTGTGTGTGTTACATAACAATATCTCCGTCCAACGCATAACCCCGAGTTAACATGTTTCATGAACACATAGACAAACAATTCAAATGTGCAACCAATATAAGAATACCCTTAGTGCCGATATGCTGGATCGGCGCAATGTAAAAAGAGGTCGGCCTAGGTTCAGCCGAGTTCACAAGCAGCCCAACAAAGTAGGTATTTGGCCCATTGCGTAACCAAGCCCAGCTGAAACACCCTAACCTCTGCGGCCCAGTCCAGCTACAAGTATGATTTATCTTGCTAGATTAACCCAGTTACATGTAAGGCCCAATTTACCACCCTATTTATTATTGATCCATATGATTTATATGTTATCCAAGTATCATTATCATTATCACATAAGCAATTATAACAACACCTAACCAACATCAATCACATTGTCACGTAATCCATCACCGACTTCTTCACTTTGCACATTTTATTTCCCAGCAATCAATTCGTTTCATCTAGAGGTTTATGAGCCTATTGATCATCTACAATTTACATTATCACAACAACTTGAATAACAAGATCATGCAACAAAATTTTATGAACTCTTCCTTGTTATCGGTTCTCATTCAATGCCACTTAAACATCAACAGAAATCATCATGTATATCTAAAACAAATTCACGGATATCATCATTGTCTTTATTGTATTCTAACAACAATCCTAGATCATACAAATCTATGATTTCACCTACAAGACATTAATAAGTTGCACACATATTGAGCTAAACAATCACATGTCCACTTATAATTCTCATGCAAACATGAACAAAATGGCCGACAACATGAAGTGATCATTATCCAAATTGGCTGCACTTTCAAGACATCACATGCACTAATATTATAGAATATGTTCATTATCCATTTAAAGAAAACACATCAATCATTATCGGCACATAACTTTCCTACGTGAACCAAGTATTACAAACATGCATACATACCAATAACACCTTTCACACACTCAATCATAGTCAAACGAGATCAAGATCTTTAAAATTATACATACCCGATTCGAAGGGGAGGGGAGAGGCTGATCTTCAAAGAAGTAGGGTGGTTGCACTAGGGTTTTTATTTGTTAAACTCCTATGTTACGTAACCCTAACTCCCTAATATACAAATAACAAACTCATAACAGTGTGCGTGCAAATACAACTCTAGCAAGGGTCGGCCCACTTCTAAGGTTCAGTTGGGCTTTACAAGATCCATACATAAGTGTGATTTGGTTAAACATATACCCGTGCGCGGGTTGGGCTCAAATAAACTCGTGGCCCACAAGTGTTGGGTAATTCCGTGGCCCAAATGAGTTTAGTTTTCTAAATTAGCTAATCGACACATAGAAGCGTTTTAATGGTTTCTAGTAGTTAAAAGTGTTTAGCACATATAATACATACACGAGTGTTTAATAGTTTTTATCATCACAAGGGACATGAAAGAGAAATAATAAGAAACAGGATTATGTGACTAAGAGACACTGACCTTGAAAGTTTGGGTTGTCACATCATCCCCAACTTGAAAGAAATTTCGTCCCGAAATTTAGCACGTAGTTACTGAGGAAGCTAGTTAGGTTGCGTAGTTTTCCTGGTTTTTCCTGGGGTGTCACATCATCCCCCCGTTGGTTTGGAATTTCGTCCCGAAATTCCGTAGTAGCTTCAGCCTCAGTAGTGGTTTCATTGTTCTCGAACAACTGGGGACATTTGTGTTTCATTTGGTCTTCTCGTTCCCGGGTAAACTCTGGGCCACGACGGGAGTTCTAACAAACTCGAACGATAGGTATCCTGGTGCGTTTGAGAATCTTGACCTCCCGGTCCAAGATTTCCACTGGTTCTTCGGAAAATCGCAACTGGTCGTCGATGGTGAGCTCCTTGAAAGGAACTGTGAGGGTTTCATCTGACAGACACTTCTTCAGATTCGACACATGGAATACGTTGTGAACTCCACTGAGTTCTTCGGGTAGATTCAACCTGTAGGCCACCTTGCCAATTCCCTCAGTGATTTCAAAAGGTCCAACATCTCGTGGGTTGAGTTTGCCTCGTTTACCAAAATGAACTACACCTTTCCAAGGTAAGACTTTAAGTAGCACTCGATCCCCAACCTGGAATTTGAGTGGTTTCCTGCGCTTATCAGCGTAGCTTTTCTGACAGTCACGAGCTGCCGCCATCTGTTGTTGTATCTGAGCAATCTTCTCTGTTGTGTCTACGACGAGCTCTGGGCCAGTGATTTGGCTGTTTCTAACTTCTGCCCAACAAAGATGTGATCGGCACTTCCGTCCGCACAAGGCCTCGAACAGAGTAGCCTAGATGCTGGTGGGGTAACTGTTAATATACGAAAACTCCACTAAAGGTAGATGCCGCTCCCAGCCGTTACCAAAGTCAATTACACATGCTCGAAGCATGTCTTCAAGAGTTTGGATGGTGCGTTCAGTCTGCCCATCCGTCTGTGGATGGTATGATGTGCTCATGTCTAGACGTGAGCCAAAGGATTTGTGCATCGCTTGCCACAAATCAGATGCAAATCGTGGGTCGCGATTAGAGATAATGGAGGTTGGCACCCCGTGCCTAGCAACCGCTTCTTTCAGGTAGATAACTGCAAGTGTAGAAAACTTATCCATTTCCTTGATGGCTAGAAAGTGTGTTGGCTACGTGAGACAATCAACGATCATCCAGGTGATATTGTTTCCGTTTCGAGTTGTAAGTAGCCTAGTGATAAAATCCATGGCAGTCCGTTCTCGTTTCCATATGGGTGTTTCTGGTTGCTAATACTTCACCTTGACTTTCCCACAAGTCAAACATCATTCCCATACCTAGCTTGGTGGGCCTTCATGCCCGATCACCAAATGTCTCTCATCAAAACCCAGACGACTAGAATATCGAGGCCGGTGTGCTTTGCTCAACATAAATTTCCTACAGTTACTGTATAATGAGATCCACACTAGTTCCATGAGGTGGTGGATATCGTCTGACCTGCCAAGGTTGCTTCTCCATGCCCCGCATGGGTTCAACTTGAAAATCCTCTTCCTTCAGTTCTCCAGTTTGAATAGAGTGAGTCTGATCAGGTAAGATAGAGTCGATAGTGAGCTGCAAAGCTCGTGCATATTCAAGTTTCACAGTCGTAATCATCCAAAAGTTCCATCTAGCGATGCCATTAACTGTTTTAGCTCTTTCGAAACCAGGGTACACGGGAGGCCCTTGTGATCGGTCTAAGTAGTGCATTCGGTACCGTCCAAGTAATGCCTCTAACTTAAATCCAAAGACTGCGGTTTCCACCGCAGGTTGTGTGTCGTGCAGTTCCTCTTCGTAACTCCATTACGTAAGTCATCACTCCCTCATGCTGCATCGGTGTGTAACTGGGACTCTGATTTGAACCATCATTGTATACCACTAAATCACCCGTTCCCTTAGGTAAAGACGATGCTCAGTGCATTGTAGAGTTGGGATTCGAAAGCTGAAAAGACGTCCTCCTGTTTCGTCTTTCACGAACACATCACCCTGCTGAGCTAAAGAGATTTAAGTTGCGTGACCTTCGAAAATCCTGTGATTAATCTGCGATAATATCAAGCGGGTCCAAGAAATTGCTGTACCCTCGAAGGACTCTTTGGTGTCGATCGGTTTCCAACCAAAACGGGTCTTAGCGAGATCCACGTACATTCCCATTTTGTTGGTTATATAACCCAAAAGATACCTCTCGAATCCAGAAGTTACCTTTATCAAGACTTCACGCGGTGTGGCTCCTCCCTCAGGAGCTCTCAAATAAAATACAACGCTGTCCATGATGTTCTTTTCTCCTAGAAGGAATTCAAAACGTCATCCAATAGCATGGTCGGTTCACATGATCCATAAAGTTGCTGGTGTGTTGATTACCCCAAGGGTCATGGAATACAAAGTCGTATGGTCGAATTGTGTCGGATAAGCCGCTTTAAAACATCCCCCCTGGACTTCCATCTGGTAATAGTCCGCTCGTAAATCAACCCTCGAATGAAAGCTCGTCCCTTGCAACTAGTTGACAGGTTGTCAGTACATGGTCGAGGCAAACGGTTCTCAACTGTCGCCTTGATGAGTTCTTGATAATAAGTACACACACAAAAAGACTTATCTTCACAGATATAACTGGGGCTTCCCAAAGCAAGAACTAGGTCTGCCGAAACTCCTGTCCAACAATTCTCGTAGTAGCTTATACAGTTCTTGCAACCCTCCTGGTGCAAAACGGTTGGAGTATGAGTATTCGGAGCTGCCTCTGGCATGAGATCAACTGAGGTTCCGACTAACAGTTGTGGAAGTAAATCTGAAAGTTCCTCGAATAGCATACTGAGATGTGCCACAAACAATTGGTGGATCCTCGATCCTATTTTCCTTAGTCTTATCATCAGAAACGGTTGCTAGCATAGCGGGGTCATCCATCTGTAGACACTTCTGGGCCTTCATAGCTGGACTGGCACTAACCCTTGCACCTCTCTGACACTTTAGAACAGGCAGTGGTCCTCCACTAGGGAGAAGGATACGCAAAACTAACTTCTTATAGGGTATATCTGCGCGATATCTGAATAATCAATACACCCTAACTGCTGCATCAAAACTGTCAAGGGTAGTAGAAGGAAGGTCAATGTCGAACACTTGTCCCGCGAGGTCGAGTTTGCATCCCAACAATCATATGAGGTTTCCATTGTCTCGCCATCAGCCGATTCCACAACAGGTTGGGTTTCAAGAAGCATCAGGGTTATAGAGAACAGAGACGAAGTGATTCGTTACCAAAAACGTGTATGCCACCATGTTATTACAATCCTGGTGTCGCCCATGCCAATCCTAAATGCCCCTCCATGAGCATCATTTCCCGTGTGGTTGTACTTGTTGTGAGGATTTCCAATACGGCCGTCGTTTTCTTGGTTGTTATCATTTTGATTTAGCAACAACCACTCCATGTCGTAGGCACCTTCATTTCTATACTGTTGGTCGCCATTTCAAGTACCTTGATGTTGTCGTGACTGTTGCCTCAGATGCTGTTGTTTGAAACGGAGCTCTACGATCTTTCATCAACAGGGTCCATCTTTTCATATTCCGTGCCACGTTCTAAGGCGCTACTCACTGTGCTGGCAGTTACCCACTCCACGTTTAGTCGATTGCCATAGCTTTTGTCCTGTTAGGATCTGAGTTTGGTTTTGATTGTGTTTTACGTTTGAATTAAGATGAACAATGAACAAGTAATGCAGCGGAATAAGATGGTAACAAACTTTTCACAATCAAACAGGAGAATTGCTTTCAACACACATTTTCAACAATGAACCGAATGATTGAATTTATTTCATCAACGATTACAATTGCATGCATGTAACAAACTCCCCCTCAGCCTGAGCTCACAGTGATTTGTTTGTACAGGAAGAAAGATGGTGAAGAGCTAATAGAACAGTACAGGGTACTGTTCTATTTATAGGCACGGACAAACCACTGAGGCATCTTTGCTGACGTCACCATGAAAGTGACATCTAACCTCCTAACAAACTCTAACAACTGATCTATACAAGTACTGCTATGCTAACAACTAATATACATTACATTACATAAAGACAAACTAAACTACTGCTGAATCCTTCCACTGATGTGAACCCAACAACACTTGATATATTCAGCAGTGCTTGACCCATAGCAGCAGATTGAACAGCAGGGCTTTAGTCTTTATCAGTCTTTGACTTGATCAGCAGTTGTAGGTCAGCAGTTGTACCGATCAGGGATTGGAGGTCATCAGATGTTGAAACCACTTTCAAGAGGAGAGACTTGAATACATAACATCTACTTATTCTGGATCCACTGCTCTGATCCAGTTTTGGCTTTAATTATCTGTTCCTCTGATAGGGTTCAATCCCAACAATCTCCCCCTGGAACAGATAACACCAAAACCCTTCATTATTGGTAGATCTTTATTGCCTCATCAACAGTTCCCTTATTTGCCCTTTGAGTTGTAACTCAAAGCCTAAGGCATCTGTGTCATCTTCATCCCTGCACAGTGGAAGATCAAGGAGATCCAGCAAATCTTCAAGACTTAGGCCAAGTGCTTGTTCCCTTGTTATTTTCTTCACTTCTCCACTAGACTTGATCACTGTCAGTACATGGGTCTGTTTGTCAGTTTTCCACTTTAGTACTTTTGAGTCTGGTGGGTTTCTTGGGAGATTTTTATTAGATGAGGTGTTTGGTGATGCTGGCCTTGTGATGACTGACTGAGCAGTGCTTGCAGGTTGATTTAGGCCGAGAGTTTCAACTATCATCTTCTTAATGCCTTCTTTTACAGGGCCATTTCCTGCCATTAATTCTTCCACTGTTTCAACATCCAGCTGTTTTTGTTGTCTTCTTTTGTAGTTGGCAGTACCAGCTGGAGCAGTGGATCTCCTGAATTGCAGCTTTGGTGGTCTTGTTGAAACCTCTGCTTCAGGGTAGTCAGGTTTTTGTGGAACTCTAGGATCTTTCTTCCTTAATTCCTCCAACTTTTTGTAGGTGGTCCTGACTTTGTCTTCTCTCCATCTCATCACTTGATTTTTGGACCCATAATCAGCAGCAACTAATTCCTCTTTCATTCTCATCAGCTCCAATGTCTTTTCAGGCACATTCTTTTTGTACTTTGACCAATCTGGAGGAGTGTGTTTGACCTTGTTCTTTATCATTTCTTGAATCCTGGCTGCTTTACTTTCAAGCTCAGGAATGGTCCACTCTTTGTACATATATTTTTCACCCTTATACTTCTTAAAAGCCATGATATTTTCAATGTAGTCTTTTCTCAGGGTTTCATCTGCTCTTTCTGATACTTGCTTACAAACATTCTTTGCAAACTGCTCCAAAGATCTGACTTGTGTGAGCAGAAATTGATAATGCCTTTGACTTTCTTTGTCAGTTTTTCCTTGAGAGTTTCTTTTAGAGATATCCTCTGCCTGTTGAGCCTTAATTTTCAAGTACTCTTCAATGTTGTTAGGCCTAGGATATCCTTCAACTGATGGCAACCTCCTTTTAGCAGGATCATCCTCAAAGTAGAAGGATTTGATCTCTTCTCTGACTGCTATAAGTTCAAGAGGATACTGGAAACCTGCAAGAGTGATGGAAGTGATTGGTTGTTGTACTTGAGCTGATGAGAGAGGAACAGGGTTTGGGATATTAACAAGTGAAAGAGATTGTGAGGATGTTGGTGGTGGTGATGGAGAATCATCACCAGGTATAAAAATCCTTCTCCTTTTTATTGTAGGGGATGCTGATGATGTTTTGGGTGGATCAGTGGTGGTGATTTGAGTGGTAGAAGGTGGCTGACTAACAGTTGTTGAAACAATTGGTGTTCCAACCACTGTTGTCATTACAACAGATGTTGTAACATCTGATGTCTTCTGCTTCTTAGCAGGAGGTGATGGTGGTGAGGTTGTTTTTGGTGGTGATGTTGGTGTTGGTGGTGAGATGATTTTTGGTGGTGGTGGTAAAGCAGTGGTTGTGGTGTGTGTTGAAGTGGTGTATGTTGAAGTGATAACAGATGTTGAAACTACTGAAGTACCAGCAGTTGTTGATACAGCAGGAGTTACAGCAGCTGTTTGGGTGTAAGTTTGAGGTTTGGAGCCTTTATTAGGTGGTTTGGAAACATGCTTTGTGGGTCTGGATGGTGTGGATTTGGGTTGCCTCACTTGTCTAGTGGGCTTCTTCTTTTCATCCTTAGGATTTTCATCATCCTTTGGCTCAGAAATATCCTGTGCATTCAGCTCCATATAAGCTCTTTTCTCCTGTTTCCACCTGGCTTTATCCTTAGCCTCTCTATCCCTTTTTACACTTGATTTTGCTTCAGCAAGTGCATTTGTTGTAGCATCAATCTTTTTACTACCATCTGGCAAAGGAATGTCTTTAGTTATGTTTTCTTTTTCTGGTTCAATATAGAGACCATCTTCAATTCCCTTCTTCTTCCACTGCTTGATTTTCTCCCCCTTTTTGGCATTATCTGGAGGGGGGTTATCAATGAAGAGAACAGTGGGAGGAGCAGTGCCAGTGGTGTTCAGGATGTGGGCCTTTATAGCCTTGATGTCAGCTTGGGTGTCTTTAAACCTTGACTCCATCATGTTTCTCAGCATTTGAACATGTATTGCATGTTGCTGATCAGCCATTTGTCTTTGTTGTTGGAGCAGGGGTTGAAATAGATTCCATAACTCATTTGAAGCAGGTGCTTATGGTGGAGCAGTTGCTTGAGCTGGAACAGCAGTTGATGGTGCCTTTTGAACTTTCAACAACTGTTGCAGCATTTCTTTGATTTCTGCAACAGAGGTATCCAGTTTGTCAATTCTATCCGTCAATTCTAGGTACTTTAAACCATCACCCAACTTAATGGGATCATCTGATTTCCCACTAACAGTGGTTGTAACAGTGGTTGACTCAGGGAATATATTCCAAAAGTCATCCACTGATGGCCCTTTGTCTTGGTACTGGGGATCTCTTCCTTAAAAAAGAGAGACACTTTTTAGTGACCCAGTATAAACTGGATACACAAGTGTTCCCAGAGAAGAATTTTCCTCCAAGGAAGTCTTATAGATGTAACCACTGTCCAAATGCAAACCTGTGGGTTCAGCACTTGTAGTGGCTGCTTCACTTGGACTACCACCAAGAGTTACTTGTAACCCAAGGGGTGTAACCTCCTCAGGTCTTGTTGGTGGGTTAGCAATGATTGATACATCAGACCTAGTCACTTGATGAAGTATGTTCTTATTGATAGGTGAGTGAGAAGGACTAGTTTGTGCCTGGTTCAAATCAATAGCATCCAACAATAATTTTGTTGGTGGGGGAATCGTGGAGGTGAGGTTTGGTGTGGAAAGAGAATTGGCCCTGGGCATTGGGCTGTGGATGATGGAAGCAAGTGGTTCCAGAGCATCATATTATGGTATCCCTATTTGTACAACCTGTTCTTTTTGAGAAGAAGCAGGAGGAGTTTCAGCCAACTACTGTGAGGAAGTAGCAGTAGTGGTTTCTTGTGACTTTTGTGCTGTCACTGGCAGTTGCTCTGGTATCTCATCCTCCAGAGTTGCCTTTTTGGTAGGTTTGGGGGGCTTTTGAGTTTTCTTTTGTTTTGGTTTTTTGGTGATTTTAGGTGTGGGTTTCAAAGCAGTTGTTTTGCTGCTTTGATCACCTTGAGCAGTGGGCTCAGCAGCAGATACCTGAGGAACAGTGGTAGCTGCTAAAGTCTGCTCAGGCAACTCTGCTTGTGTTTTGCAAGGTGTTGACATTCTTGTAAAAGTTTCAGCAGTTAAGCTGTTTATTTGAAAAGAGTCACCTTGTTTTATTACAGAAGCATCATCCTTACCAAATTTCTTTTCAAAATAATAACTTAGAAATCTTGGAAAAAGTAAGAATGGCTTTTTATCAACATTTTTAACCAAATCATTAAAGATTTCCTGGGAGTAATTGAATTTTTCATCTTGAAGAATAGCATATCCCAGGTTTTGAATCTTTAATGGTATCTCATTAAAAGAAGTGGTTTTGTTTGAAACACACATAAGCCGGGTATGGAACAAAAATCTTGTTGCAGGTGGAAAATTACCTTTTTGTAAGGTATCCTTTTTTATTTGTTCTACATAACCCCTTTCAAGGAAATCAATTTTTAACTCATTTTTGGGAAAAGAAGTTTTACCTTGCTGATCATTGAGTTCAAAGACTTCCGAGATGGATTATGGTGTGATTTTGACAGCTTTACCCATTAGAGAAGAGTTAATGGCTATGACATCCTCGCCTTGTTTGTCAAGGGTAATATTTTTCCAAAACTCTCTTTGGGTTTTCAAGTAAATTGGAGCATCTGCTGTTAACAAAGTTTTGTACTTTGATGCAGACATGATGTCAATGATGGAATCGAAAGCATCGGTGGTGCCGGGTTTTGTAAGGAGACCCAGATAATTATGAGGAGATTTGTATGGTATTTCGATGGGTGTAGCCTTTTGAGTGGCCTTTTTAGGAGATGATTTTGAAGTGGATTTTGCGGATGACTTTGATTTTGTCATTTTGGAGAAGAAGATCGATGAAGGTTTTGAAGGATTTGAGAGAGGGAAATGGAAACTGTTTTGAGAAAGGAATTTTTGTGAATTTGATTCGACAGTAAAACCCTGTTTGGGGTTTTGAAAAGGGTTTTATAAAAGAAAAAGTGAATGCTGACGTGGCAGCGGTTACAAAAGATCTGACCGCTATGTACTGTCCACGTGCCAACCCCTGATGAGATGAAGGACAAGTGTTTTTAGGAAAACCACTGATGGAACAAGACCAGTGGTTGTAATGGTAAGAATGAAAGCAGTGGGTGATTTTTACTATCAGTGGATAGCACATCAGTGGATAAAACATTGATTTTGAACAACAATGCTTATCAAGAAAATGAGAGAACAGGGGTTGACTTTCAGCAGGGGATAGAGTTTTCAGTAGAACAGACTTTTGAACAAAGTAGTGGTTATGGAAGACTTTTAAGGATTTTAATGAAAAATTCATTTTTAGCTATTTTAAGGATGGATTTTTGATTTTCTGAAAACATTTTAATGCTTTTATTCATAGAAAAACAGGATTTTGCCTGTTATTCCATGTTTAGCATGCCAATTCTTGAGATCAAGCTTTCAAAGGTGGATGTGTCTAATGCTTTGGTTAGCACATCTGCCAGCTGATCCTTAGTTGGAACATGGTGCAGAGAAATTAAACCTTTTTCATAGCAATCCCTCACAAAGTGATGTCTGATGTCAATGAGCTTGGTGATTGAGTGGGAAACTGGATTTTTGATTATATTTTCTGCTGCCTGACTATCCAACGTGAGTGGTGTCTTTAAGGCAGTGATACCAAAATCCAGCAACTGATTTTGAAGCCAAAGCAGTTGGGCTGTACAGCTTGCAGCAGCTATATATTCTGCCTCAGCAGTGGATGTGGAAACAACTGCTTGCTTTTTTGCTTTGCCAAGACACTAAGCAATTTCCTAGGAATTGGCACCCTCCTAAAGTGGACTTCCTTGTCTTGTCACATCCAGCAAAATCACTATCTGAGAAACCTGAAAGCTCAATTTTAACATCAGCTGGATACCAGATGCCAAGTGTGGGAGCACCTTTTAGGTATCTGAATATCCTTTTTACAGCAATAAGGTTTGACTTTCTAGGGGCTGATTGGGATCTTGCACAAACACATGTAGCAAACATGATGTCTGGCCTAGATGCAGTTAGGTACAATAAAGACCCAATCATGCTTCTATATAAAGTTTGATCAACCAAGTCATCCTTTTCATCAGACACGACTACTTTATTGGTTGCAATGGGTGTACTACATGGCTTACAATCATCCATCTCAAATTTCTTTAAAAGTTCTTTGGCATATTTGCCTTGATGGATAAAAGTGTCATTTTGTAGTTGCCTTACTTAGAGACCAAGAAAGCACTGGAGTTCACCCATTGCACTCATTTCAAACTCAGCTGTCATGAGTTGCCTAAACTCTTCACACATTTTGTTACATGTTCTCCCAAAGATGATGTCATCCACATAGATTTGGACAATCATCAAATCCTTTCCTCTCCATTTTAAAAACAGTGTTTTATCTATTTTACCTCTTGTGAAGCCAATGGAAAGTAGAAAGGTGGAAAGAGTTTCATACCAGGCCCTTGGTGCTTGTTTCAGGCCATACAAAGCTTTATTCAGCTTGTAGACATGATTTGGATTAAATGGATCCTCAAAGCCTGGAGGTTGACAAACATAAACCTCCTCTTGAATCTTACCATAGAGGAATGCACATTTGATATCCATTTGGTACACCTTGATGTTGTGGTTGACAGCAAAGGCCAGAAATAGTCTGATTGCTTCAAGTCTTGCTACAGGGGCAAATGTTTCATCATAATCAATGCCCTCTTCTTGTCTGAACCCTTGAACCATAAGCCTGGCTTTATTCTTGACAACAATACCCCTTTCATCAGTTTTATTTTTGAAGACCCATTTTGTGCCAATAGGACTTACACCCTCTGGCAATGGTACAAGCTCCCAAACTTGTTGTCTTCTGAACTGTTGGAGCTCCTCTTGCATGGCTTCTACCCAGCTGTTTTCTTTTAGTGCCTCTTGGTACTTGACTGGCTGATGGAGAGATAGAAAACCAGCAAAAAGACAAATGTTTTGGGATTGACTTTTTGTGAGCACCCCTTCATTGATGTTGCCAATGATTTGGTCTGGTGGATGAGATTTCAAGAAGATGAGCTCTCATTGGTATGGAACAATGGCATTGAGTGGGGAGGGCTGCAAATGTGAATCATCTGAGCTAACCACTGCTGGTGATTTTGATGATCCAGCAGTGGCTTCAAAAGGTGGTGGAATAGGTGGTAATGGTGTGGACACATGCTGACTTTTATCCACTGTCACTACAAGAAAAGTGACCATTAGAGACTAAATTATTAGGGACTGATATATCAGTCTCAAATACATAATATCTAGGACTGATTTATCAGTTACCAATAATATTGGGGACTGATTTCTACATGACATAATTTAGTGACAGAAAACCAGTCGCTAATACCTTGACACCTTATTTTAGACTAACTTTCAGTCGCAAATACGTTCACGCCATATGACATTTTGGAGGGATATTTATATGCTACTGAATTTTAGTCTCAAATGTGTTCCCTCTGTAATGATAAATAGCGCAAAAGTATTAGCAACTACTGATCTCCAGTCTCTAATATATGGGGGGACATATTAGAGACTAAAAATCAGTTCTTAATATTCTAAATATCGAATCAAATTAGGGACTGATATTCGGTCTTGAACGCCTTTTATATACGAAGTGATTAAGGGCTAATTTTCAGCATTCAATTATGTGGCTCTAGTTCTACAATTCTAAAGGAAGTATCCGAGACTGAAAAATTAGTCTCAAACTAAAAATTAGTCTCAAACATCTTGTAAGTGACCGTATTCGAAACTAAAATTCAGTCACCTTAGAATTTGGTAGATCAACTAATTAGGGACTAATATCTAGTCTCCATACTTGACACATACTCTACAATTTTAGTAAATTATATGATAGATTGAAACTGGAAACTCATCGGGACTATTTTGCATGCCACTTATATTAGTGTTTGATTTTTAATGTCTAATAAAGAGAACATATTAGAGATTGAAAACGAGTTCTTAATATTTCCATAACTGGTCAAATTAAGGAATGATAATTTAGTCTCAGA
Organism: Helianthus tuberosus; assembly: GCA_030545235.1. Taxonomy (NCBI): domain Eukaryota; kingdom Viridiplantae; phylum Streptophyta; class Magnoliopsida; order Asterales; family Asteraceae; genus Helianthus; species Helianthus tuberosus. Next base: position 156,961,004 of record CM060393.1, read on the forward strand.
AGTGTCTCAAGATTAAAGAATTTAGGACTTTTATTTAATCTTTAATAATTGGGCCCATTATGGTATAACAAAAGGGGTACCGAATTAGTACCGAAAAAAATTCTATACCCATACTGATTTGATGCCGATACCAAATCCTAAATGCTCATCCATAGTCCAAATAACCAAAGCCTTGTATAATTATCTAAAATAGTAAATTGCCATTTTAGTCCATGAGATTTGGCCAAAATTGTCACTTTAGTCCAAATAGTTTTTTCTTGCTATTTTTAGTCCAAATAATTTTGTTTTCTGCCATTTTAGTCCTTGATTTTTTTTATCATTTTTTGCCATTTTCATCGACCACCACCACCACTTCCCACTACCCACCCCATCACAACCTTCTATCATCGCCACCACCTGCCTGCATCGTCACCACTTACCCACCCATCCCACCACCATCACCACCCACCATTTCCACCACCACTGGTCACTTTTCCGCCACCCAAATCATCAACCAACACCACCTCCATCATCGTAAAACCAACAACCACCGCCATCATCTTCACTGTAAACCGGCACAGCACAATCCCCATACCATCGCACCTACAAAAAGGAAAGAAAAATGTGGTTTGACCAGAATTCACCTAAGTTAACTAAAATTTTTGAATGGGGTTAGTGGGTTGGATGAAAATGTCAAAAAATGACAAAAGTCAGGGACTAAAATGGCAGAAAACAAAACTATTTGGATTAAAATGGCAAAAAAAGAAAAAAAAAACCATTTAAACTAAAGTGGCAAATTTGGTCAAACCTCATGAACTAAAATGGCAATTTACTATATCTAAAATTATTTAAGTTTCCCCGCCCATTTCCCCCCTTCCTCAAAAACCCAAATTTCCCCTTTCCCCTTGTTCCAAAACCTAAATTGAATCAGACGTCCTTCTATTCCCTCCCCCTCTCTCTCTCGCGCTTTCAAACTGCCCTACTGCTTCAACCCAGGCTTCCACCATTCGAATCGTCTGTTGTGGGGCTGCTTCGGAGGTGGTACTTCTCAGGGCAGGCTCAGGTGTAATTAAAGTGAAGCGGTCTCTTGGGACCTCTATTTTTTTAGGGTTTTGAGTTCTTGATAACTTTCAGTAATATTGTCTGTGTTTATGGTTTCCTTTACCTATTTATAAGTTTGATCATGTATATTCTTTTGGTCTATAGTAATTCCCTATTGATATGTGCTAGATACTTTGCACTTCACAACGCACATAAGGTGTTTGATGTAATGTCAAAGAAAGATGTGTTGTCTATTATTTAATTGGTTCAGTTGTATGCTTAAATTTGATATAAGTTTTATAGAGTTTTATGAAAATGTTGATAACCGTGTCCTATTGTTATGCTGAAAGTTCTTTGCAGACTTGGCAGCACATATTTATGAATTTGACCATATTAATGTGATTATGACTAGTTGTTGTTAGTTTCTTGGCAACTTGACTTTGAATATATGCTATTGTGGCTTGCTAGTTTTTTGGGCTTAATTTTTGGTCATATATCATTATATAACAAAGATTGGTCGTAAACATCTGATAAAAATTTATGAGATTATATCATTGTTGCTACTAGTTCTATTGTGTAATTTTTAAGGCTATTTTTTGTGGTAAGAAGCTTAGTATTAGTTACCTGTTTAGTATATTCCATGCATTTGTGTAAGAATTTTGTTTGGAAACTTTGTAATTTTTGTCGGGAATTGATGTTGACTTTTGTAAAATGCTGCAAAGAATAGGCTTCATGTAAAAGAGGGATGGACTATTGAATTAGATTGGTAGTTTAATTGTCAAATTTGATAGTATTGATATATATGGTCTAGTTACACCTGCTGTGAAGGAGATGCGCATTTATATAGTCTTCTAGTTTAAACTTTAATATATCCTACATGTAATAGATTTTTGTTGGTTATGACTAGAATCAAATATGGTTTGAATGTGAGCCCGAGCTTCGTTTATCAAGTGTGTTTAGTAAATGAGCCCGAGCTTCGTTTATCAAGCTTGAGCGACTAAAGACTATTTTAACCCCGTGTAATGCTTACTTTTGTACTAGTGATCCCTATTTGATATATTAGGATTGACCATAACATAATATATCCCTATAAGATGTAATGTGAGCCAGTAAAGTCCATTATGGTCAGCTATAATGGTTGTCAAATTCAACTATTGTCCATTAAGTCATGTAGAGGTGCGAATGAGCCGAGTCGAGTCTAAGCTCGACTAGGCTCGACCTCGAGATCTACCACGTTTAACTTATGAAAGCTTGAGCTCAAACTCGGCTTGATTCCAAGCTTAGCTTGGGCTCGACTCGTTTATTATTTAATTAATATTAATTATAATTTCTATTATATATATAATCTAGTTATTTTTGATAGTTTTATAAAAAGTAATTATTATTAGTTAAATTTATCTTTAAAATATTAGTTAAAAATTATATAAATATTGGGCTCGTACACAGGCTCATTAACTTATTGAGCACGTTTTATGGCTTGGGCTTAGGATTGAGCCCATTTAAACTCGACTCGTTTAAAACTTCATGAACGTACTTTTTCACTGGTTGGCAATGTAGTCTTTCTTCATCAAAACTACCATGGAGGTTAGTTCAACTCTTTTGTCCTTTAAGTAAGCATAAAATTTGTCTCTTATTGGTCATTATTAGTAATTGACTTATTTTCCTTTCATTGTTTAGCCAGAATCTAATTAAAGTTGACAATACAAATAAAATTTTGGATCCCGATACAACAAATAGAACACCAAATCAAATCCACACGATGATTATTATTTTTCTTACACTTAGTGGATATTCTTGTTTTAATGCCAACATACACAAGCTGGTAAGTTCATGTTATTTGCCCTGGTTATAATATATAAATTCTTTTGTTGTTAACATTTGTTAGGTACCTTACATGAGACTATTATTTTTTAATATAATTTTACACATATAGTTTTCATCAATTTTTTAAGTGTTAATCCCAATTATCATCATTCTTGTTACTACTTAGGTGGAGCGGGCACTTCTAGCTCAACCCACACCATCATGAATAATATTGTTCCATCTCATTTCAACCCATTACAACCCAAATCTACCCAAAAGGGATAGGGACTTGTTTAATCTTCTTTGATTGAATGGCACTTGTCTAATTAAATTGAATATATCCATCTTGTATTTCACTATTTTTATTTTATATTCTACTAAATTATGGTACTTTGTTCTTGTCACCAGAATTGCAAATGTATATATCGACTTCCTCAGGATCATATTGGAAATAATTAATGCAATCCTGACCTACGTGTTGCCAAGGAACCTAGAGGTGTGTAATTAAAGTTATTCGTTACAGTAGGCAACTGGGAAGATGGTTGGGTTGGAAGGATGGATAAGGATTGAAATGGTTCTTTTCTTAGAAAAGGTCAAAATAGTTAGGTCGGATTGGGTTGACCTGCTTGATTTAAAATAAAACCCAAATTAAAGCATTAATAAGTAGTTATCATGTGAATCATATTACCTAAATATCAATATATGGTTTCATAGGGTGGTAGTACTTGCCCACATGTGCTGCTTAAGTTGTTTTGATGTTTGCCTTGTGTACTTAACTACGTATGTCTGTGTTGGAACAAACAAACAAGTATTTGATAAGCAGTTGGGTTTGAAGTCATCTAACTACCTATTGGATTACTTTGGTGTTTGGTTTGTGCACCTTGTCGAAGTTTTTAGGAAATCTCTTATAGAAGTTGAGCTATTGAGTCATGATATATTACTTGTACGGTGGCTTTGAAGGGGAGTAACTTGGATGTACTTGTAACAAATGGGTTTTTATCATGCAAATATAATGTGCATTATTTAATATTTTGTTGTGTTATGCATGGGTGCTATAAGCTATGGATGAACTTGGATGAAGATGCATATCCAATATGCATGAATATATCAGCACTTGTTTCCTTGTCATAGCACTTGTTTCCTTGTCATTAAGGTAAATTACTTATAATATTGCATTCTCTGATTATTAAGTTAGATGCTTAGGCTTACGAGTTAACCCATGAGTCTAACATTAGTTTGCATTTCAATATGTTAATAGGATTCAACAACTTGTTTGATTAGTTTTAATCATCATTTAACAGGTTGGGCATCAAGAATGTAAGAAACTCATGTAGAGGGCTACACAAAGGCAAAGATCAAGGTTACAATCTGGTTTTAAACTTAAAACAAGCTATATTTGGTGTTGAAAAAGATATCAAAGTAACTCGTCTTGAGAGTTGTGGACCTTGCAACAAGTCTTGTGTCAAACCTGGGACTAGCGCGCCCAAATGCACATGTGGTGATCAAATTCAAGTTGTCTTTACCTCTGTTTATGCAACTTTAGATCTCAATATTTGTAGAATTTATACATTGTTGTAAATTTCTTGGAATATAATATATGTAAATTATGTTTAGCAACATATTTGTACTAGATTGGGTCCTCACTAAAACTCAATTGTTTTGTATTAAAGCATGTTGGGTACCAAAAGTGAATGTTACCTGATACTGATTTCTAGTCTCTAAAACCTTACCCGACCTGATATTGATTTTAGTCTCTCAAAACCATACCCGAGATTGAAAGAATATGATATTTGAGATTAATTTTCAGTCTTTAAAAGAAACAGCTCAAGAACTAAAATGCCGCGAGTTTAGAGACTAATTTTCAGTTTTCTAAACATCTTATTAGGGATTGAATACACACCAAATCATGAACCTTATGAAACGTATTAGAGACAAAATAGATGTGGTTTAGACAACTAATTTTCAGTCCCTAAAGAAATGTGTAGGAGACTGAAATATCGTAGTATTAGAAATTGATTTTCAGTCATGGAAAAAAATGCATCGGAGACTGAAGTCATGTGGTACCACGGTATACATTTAGGACTGACTTTATATGTATCCAAGATTAAATGATAGTTCCTGTTGGTGCCATATATTGGGGACTGATTTTTAGTTACTAAAGCCACTATCTAGTACTAGGTATCCGGGACTGGCTTGGGAATGGAAAATCAGTCTCCAATAACCATTAGGGACTGATTTTGACGTATTAGATACTGATTTTTAGTTAACAAAGTTTTGTACTTTGATGCAGACATGATGTCAATGATGGAATCGAAAGCATCGGTGGTGCCGGGTTTTGTAAGGAGACCTAGATAATTGTGAGGAGATTTGTATGGTATTTCGATGGGTGTAGCCTTTTGAGTGGCCTTTTTAGGAGATGATTTTGAAGTGGATTTTGCGGATGACTTTGATTTTGTCATTTTGGAGAAGAAGATCGATGAAGGTTTTGAAGGATTTGAGAGAGGGAAATGGAAACTGTTTTGAGAAAGGATTTTTTGTGAATTTGATTCGACAGTAAAACCCTGTTTGGGGTTTTGAAAAGGGTTTTATAAAAGAAAAAGTGAATGCTGACGTGGCAGCGGTTACAAAAGATCTGACCGCTATGTACTGTCCACGTGCCAACCCCTAATGAGATGAAGGACAAGTGTTTTTATGAAAACCACTGATGGAACAAGACCAGTGGTTGTAATGGTAAGAATGAAAGCAGTGGGTGATTTTTACTATCAGCGGATAGCACATCAGTGGATAAAACACTGATTTTGAACAACAATGCTTATCAAGAAAATGAGAGAACAGGGGTTGACTTTCAGCAGGGGATAGAGTTTTCAGTAGAACAGACTTTTGAACAAAGTAGTGGTTATGGAAGACTTTTAAGGATTTTAATGAAAAATTCATTTTTAGCTATTTTTAAGGATGGATTTTTGATTTTCTGAAAACATTTTAATGCTTTTATTCATAGAAAAACAGGATTTTGCCTGTTATTCCATGTTTAGCATACCAATTCTTGAGATCAAGCTTTCAAAGGTGGATGTGTCTAATGCTTTGCTTAGCACATCTGCCAGCTGATCCTTAGTTGGAACATGGTGCAGAGAAATCAAACCTTTTTCATAGCAATCCCTCACAAAGTGATGTCTGATGTCAATGAGCTTGGTGATTGAGTGGGAAACTGGATTTTTGATTATATTTTCTGTTGCCTGACTATCCAACGTGAGTGGTGTCTTTAAGGCAGTGATACCAAAATCCAGCAACTGATTTTGAAGCCAAAGCAGTTGGGCTGTACAGCTTGCAACAGCTATATATTCTGCCTCAGCAGTGGATGTGGAAACAACTGCTTGCTTTTTTGCTTTGCCAAGACACTAAGCAATTTCCTAGGAATTGGCACCCTCCTAAAGTGGACTTCCTTGTCTTGTCACATCCAGCAAAATCACTATCTGAGAAACCTGAAAGCTCAATTTTAACATCAGCTGGATACCAGATACCAAGTGTGGGAGCACCTTTTAGGTATCTGAATATCCTTTTTACAGCAATAAGGTTTGACTTTCTAGGGGCTGATTGGGATCTTGCACAAACACATGTAGCAAACATGATGTCTGGCCTAGATGCAGTTAGGTACAATAAAGACCCAATCATGCTTCTATATAAAGTTTGATCAACCAAGTCATCCTTTTCATCAGACACGACTACTTTATTGGTTGCAATGGGTGTACTACATGGCTTACAATCATCCATCTCAAATTTCTTTAAAAGTTCTTTGGCATATTTGCCTTGATGGATAAAAGTGTCATTTTGCAGTTGCCTTACTTAGAGACCAAGAAAGCACTGGAGTTCACCCATTGCACTCATTTCAAACTCAGCTGTCATGAGTTGCCTAAACTCTTCACACATTTTGTTACATGTTCTCCCAAAGATGATGTCATCCACATAGATTTGGACAATCATCAAATCCTTTCCTCTCCATTTTAAAAACAGTGTTTTATCTATTTTACCTCTTGTGAAGCCAATGGAAAGTAGAAAGGTGGAAAGAGTTTCATACCAGGCCCTTGGTGCTTGTTTCAGGCCATACAAAGCTTTATTCAGCTTGTAGACATGATTTGGATTAAATGGATCCTCAAAGCCTGGAGGTTGACAAACATAAACCTCCTCTTGAATCTTACCATAGAGGAATGCACATTTGATATCCATTTGGTACACCTTGATGTTGTGGTTGACAGCAAAGGCCAGAAATAGTCTGATTGCTTCAAGTCTTGCTACAGGGGCAAATGTTTCATCATAATCAATGCCCTCTTCTTGTCTGAACCCTTGAACCATAAGCCTGGCTTTATTCTTGACAACAATACCCCTTTCATCAGTTTTATTTTTGAAGACCCATTTTGTGCCAATAGGACTTACACCCTCTGGCAATGGTACAAGCTCCCAAACTTGTTGTCTTCTGAACTGTTGGAGCTCCTCTTGCATGGCTTCTACTCAGCTGTTTTCTTTTAGTGCCTCTTGGTACTTGACTGGCTGATGGAGAGATAGAAAACCAGCAAAAAGACAAATGTTTTGGGATTAACTTTTTGTGAGCACCCCTTCATTGATGTTGCCAATGATTTGGTCTGGTGGATGAGATTTCAAGAAGATGAGCTCTCATTGGTATGGAACAATGGCATTGAGTGGGGAGGGCTGCAAATGTGAATCATCTGAGCTAACCACTGCTGGTGATTTTGATGATCCAGCAGTGACTTCAAAAGGTGGTGGAATAGGTGGTAATGGTGTGGACACATGCTGACTTTTATCCACTGTTTGAGGACTTTTATCAACAGTGTTTGATGATGTGGAAGCAGGGGTTAATGGGCTACTTTGATCAACAACTGTTGAGGTAGTAGTGGTTGAGCTTTGACAGCTGTTTTGAACATCTGCTGCTCTTCCCATTGTGACAGACTTTTGTTGAGGAATGATGATTTCATACCCATAGTCTGGTGATGAATCCTCTGATAGACCTGCACTGTTAGTCTTGACAGCAGTATTTTCAAAAGTGAATTTATCAAGATCAAACAATTCTGCAGGGTTTGCTGGGATTTTCATTGATGAAAGTTCATTAAACTTTACATTTAAAGCCTCTTCCACTGTTTTGGTCCTTGTGTTAAACACTTTGTAGGCCTTAGCAGTGGTTGAGTATCCTAGATGATAACCACAATCAATTTTGGCTGCAGACTTTGAGATAGAATCTTTTAAGTTTAAAATGAAGCATGGGCAGCCAAAAACCTTGAAATATGAAATCAATGGTTTTATTTTATACAGTAGTTCATAGGCAGTCTTTTGATGCCTGGGGTTGATTAAAACTCTGTTTTGGTCATAGCAAGCAGTGTTTACTGCCTCTGCCAAAAAAGTTAATGGCAAACCTGAATCAGCAAGCATGGTTCTGGCAGCCTCAATCAAAGTTCTGTTCTTTCTTTCAACAACCCCATTTTGTTTTGGTGTTTTTGGAATGCTGTATTGCCTCACAATTCCTTTTAACACGTAGAAATCATCTAACTCCTTGTTCCTGAACTCTGTGCCATTGTCACTTCAGAATATTTTTACTGGAAGGTCAAACTGCTTTTCAACATGTTTCACAAAGTCTTGCAGAATGCCTGCAGTCTCATCTTTTGAGTGTAAAAAGTAAGGGGCTGTTTGGCTAAGCTTATTTTAGTGACTTATTTACTTATTGACTTTTTGAAAAGTTAAAAGGTGTTTGAGTTAGCTTATTATGTGAGAGGAATAAGTAAATAAGTCATTCCATTATGACTTATTTGCTTTTCAAATAAGCAAATAAGTTATAAGTAGCCCAAAATAAGCTTAGCCAAACAGCCCCTAAGTCCATGTAAACCTAGAAAAGTCATCAACAATAACAAAACATTACCTCTTTTCTTAAGACTCATGACTTTAACTGGGCCAAACAAATCCATATGAATCATTTGCAAACATTTGGTTGTTTTGGACTCATCAATGGATTTGTAGGAGCTTTTATGTTGTTTTCCTTTTAGGAAGGAAACACAATGCTCAGGACAGGTGAACAATTTTTGAGGTAAACCTCTTACTAACCCTTGTTTTGAAATGGCAGTGATTGTCTTGAGATTTGTGTGCCCCAATCTCCTGTGCCATAATTCTGTCTCTTTGTTTGATGTAGCTGAGAACAGACAGGCATCAGTTCTGGGGCTCTCTTTTGACATATCCACCACATAAAGGATGCATGTTCACTCTTGGTTTAGAAGGCCTATTGTAAGCCTCATAAACATGTGGGATCCTTTGGTATGGTGGTTGTCCCTTACCTCTTCTGTATTGATTGGCAGGGGGTGCATCAGTCATTTGAACATCTCTTTGGACAGATGTTTGGTTCAGCTATTTGGACTGGCACAAACAGTGGTTGGTTCTTGGTGAACTTGACAGATGATGTTCATGAACTTAAGGATGTTTTTGCAGTGTACTTATTCTTTTTTACATCAAAGTTTTTGAGATACACACATTCTTGAGTTTTGTGGTTTGTTTTACCACAGATGGTGCAGCTTTTAGCAGGTACAATGACACTTGTTTTGTTTAGATCATATGCTTTTAGATGAAAATAGTCTTTTGTTAGATGATTCCTCTTTTCACAAAAATCACAAAACAGGTTTTTGATCTTTTCTCTTTTCTTCCTTTTCTCAGACTCCTTAGCAACAGAGTTTTGAACCACTGTTGGGATGTCTTTGATAGGAATGACCTTTGCTTTTGGAGATGTGACACCATCAGTGGTTGTGAAATCCATGGGCTTGAAATTTTCAAGAATGTCACACTCATCAGACCATGTGGGTTTAAATTGGTATATCTCAATTTCCTCCAAAGTTGAGGACCCCACAGATGATCTTTCCAGAGTGATTTTGTTACCAAGTTTGTCAGTAATCTTAACTTCTTGGCCATTCTTGTTGGTTGGTTTTATTTCAGTTGAACCAGCTTGTTTAACAGCAGTGTTTTCAAGTTCATCATATTTTATATATCCTATTCCAAACTTGACATTGCTTTCAAGCTGTTTCACAAGCATGACCTCATAACCTTTGCAAGATTCCACCCATCTTTCACAAGTGATTTGGGTGGACTCCAACTCCTTTTTACAAACTTGGTATTTTTCTACCATAGTTTGGAGTTGAGTCTTGGTTATGCTTTGCTCTTCTTTGAGACTGCTGATTTCCTTGTCCTTTTCAGCCAATTTGTTTTTAAGTTCTTTTAATGACTTTTCAAATTTGACTTCATCAGTTAAGATTTTATCCCTAAGGTTTTCATTTACCTCTTTAATGCTAGCAAATGCAATAATGCATTTGTCTGAACACAGTTTTTCAAGAACTTGAGGTGATACCTTAGCAGCAGCCATCATGGCACAATCACATTGATGATCACCTTCTTCATCAGCTCTAACTTCTTTCTAACCTGCTTTCTTCTCTTCCTTTTCTTCTTTGTCTTCTTTGGACCAGGGGTCAGACAGTGGTTCAATCAGGGTTTCTGAATTTTCTCCCAGCAGTAGTTCACCAGCAACTGCAGTAACCACTGCTTCAGCCACTTCATCCACTCTTTCAGCACTTAGCTGTTCACCTTCAGTTTCTACCCCTTCTGGTATTGACTCTAATGCCATTAAACAAAATTCATCATTAAAAGTATCATTAGAAGCATAAAGTGCAAAATTTTCATCACCAAGCTCATCAGGCATGCTGCTCCAGTCAACAAAGCCTTGGGTGAAAAAGCTTTGCTGATTTGGTTGTACCACTGTTGGAGCAGCTTGTTGAGGTGCAACAGGTTGCACTTGTGCCTGAGGGACAGGGGCTTGAACATACTGAATTTGTGGAACAGTGGTTTGAACATAATGCACAGGCACTGGGGTTGCAGCATAGTGAGCAGTGTTAACATGTGCTGCAGGGGTATATTGGGTATAGTGCACAATGCTTTGATGTTGTGGTCTAGGGTTTGAGCTGGGATGAGTTATTATTGGACCAGTGGTTTGACTCCTGCATTCCCTAGCAAAATGACCTAGCCTATTGCACTTATAACACTTCATTTTTTATTTATCCAACCCCACTCTTAAATCATTGAATTCAAAACACAAGTTATCTGACATCTGGTTTTCACAATTTGCAGTAAAAGCATAATTTGCAGAGTGAGAATCAGAGTTGTTAAAATTTCCACCAGCAGTTATATCAATAAAATGATCATAACTCTGATCCTTACTACTGCTACCAGATTCTTCCTGACCAAAAAGACCTGCGCTTCCAAATGAATAATCATCAACAACTTTGCCATACTCTTGCAACTTCTTTTTCTAGTTTAACTCCCTTTCATAGGTTAGGAGTCTACCATGAAGTTGGGTCAGGGTCAGATCCTTGAACTCAGCAGAATTTCTAGTTACAAATGCAATGGTATCCCATTTTTCTTGTAGTGATCTAAGAAACCTGCTATTTTGAGTTGAATTTGGAAATGTAACTTTAACAAGTCTTAGCTCACTAATGAGACAACTGAACTGCTCAAACTGCCGAGTCAGTGATTCACCCTTGATGTGACACAAGGTTTCATACTGCTGATTCAGAATTTCCCTATTATTTTCAATAACTTCTTTCGTTCCCCCAAATTGTTCCTTCAATGCATCCTATAGCTCTTTGGCACTATTACAATGTAACAGTCCAGCATAGATTTCATTGGGTAATGCAGATGCTATGATGCTAAATGCTTTGGCATCGAGTTCGAACTTTTGAAAGTCAGTTTCAGTATAGTTTTAAGGTTTTTTAGGTTCGAACTTCTTTGTATCCTCAGCACTTGGCACCATAGGAACATGGGGCCCAAGAACAACAGATCTCCAACATCCAGTGTTCTGTAGAGCAAGGATGTGACCTATCCTTCTCTCCCAGATGTTGTATTCATTACGTTTAAGCATGGGTGGTTTGAAAAGAGAGCCAATGTTATTCTTATCATCTTGTGATTGTGACGTCATCCTGGTTGTTTTACAAGCACTGATTAATCAACTTTGATGGTGATTAAACCTTGCTCTGTTTTGCAACAAAACGAACAAACTATCAGTATCAACGATTGTGAGCTGAACTATTTATGTCAAAATGATTGTTAAATCAAATTTGATTGTCCGAGCTCTGATACCAATTGTTAGGATCTGAGTTTGGTTTTGATTGTGTTTTACGTTTGAATTAAGATGAACATTGAACAAGTAATGCAACGGAATAAGATGGTAACAAACTTTTCACAATCAAACAGGAGAATGCTTTCAACACACATTTTCAGCGGAATGATTGATTCATAAGAGTTGACTCCCATGAGTTGTTGGTGCATGCGTCTGTCGACTTCGTCTTGTATCGAGTCTTGCATTGTTCAGAGCACGAAGATCGAGAAATCAAGTCAAATGGGTGATTTCATTTGAAGATGACAACATGTGATTTCGCTTGGATTTACAATGTTATTTCGCTTGAGTGTAATTTGTTGTTAATTCGCTTGTATAGTAATTTGCTTGAAGCATGTTCAAGCGAAATCTCAACTCTATAAATAGCATTCAAGCAATATCAGATGTAATGTTCTTGTTTTCCGACGGCGAAGCTCTGTCGAAGTGTCTTCAGGATTGTAAACGTATCAGAATCAATATACAAGACAGTTTAAAGTGATATCTTGCTGAATTCAACTCATTATGTCTGTTTCCGCCTTTCATTTTGAGTAGAACACCTCTGAACGACTCAGTTCGGGTCTGAAAACGATCCTACAATTGGTATCAGAGCTCAGGAGGAGGAGTTCTGCAGATTTCAGCTTGATTTCATCTCATTTTCTTACTTCTACACCTTCTTTTATCAATTGAACAAGTTTTACCGGTTAAAATGGCATGAATTTTTCACAACTTAGTTGAAACACTGTTTTAACAAACCCTTGAGTAAATCAGATCAAAATTCGGACTAAATCAGATAAAAATGAACTAAAAACCTAATTTCGCTTGAACGGACTATCTGATTTCGCTTGAAAACTTGTGATAATTTCAAGCGAAATAATTGATTTCGCTTGAAATACATTTGATTTCGCTTCAAATTAGTATTTCGCTTGAAAGTTCAATTGAAAGTGATGATTTCGCTTGAAATTAGTCTAATTTCGCTTGAAGTTTGATTTGCAGGTAATTTCGCTTGAAGGGTGTTTTCGATTGAGATCTTATTCCGCTTGAGAATACCTGTTTTGTGAAAAATTTACTGAATCATGAGTGAAGAATTTTACAACGCATTTGCAACATCCCCAACTACTCCGGCTACCATTGCTCAAAACATGAACTTGGAAAATGAGACTAGAACTACACAAAAACCCCCGAAGCTAATGAGCATTGAGGAGTATTACGGTTGGAAAGATCGGTTTGAAAACTGGGTTCAAGCTAATCACTTGAGATCTTGGGAGTGTATTTTGAAAAAATATGTTCTACCACGTACTGATTTACAGGTTGAAAAAAAAATCTCTGAATTTACTGATCAAGAACGAGATATGTACAGAGCTGAAAAGATGATGATTAGTCTACTTCAGCAAGCTATTAAAGAAGACATCTTTGTATTGCTTCAACATGACAAAACTTCAAAATCAATTTGGGATGCGCTTAAAATCAAATTTGAGGGAAGTGAAAATATGATCAAAAGTAAAAAGTCATTACTTAAGAAAGAATTTGATCTATTCACAAGTTTGCCAGGGGAAGATAAAAAGAAATTGATTGAAAGATATTGCCACTTAGTGCGTTCCATGTCGTTGCTAAGCATAACCAAAGACAGAGAAGAATGGGTCGATAAATTAGCTGATGCTTTACCTAAAAAAGAATGGGGTACATTTTTGATGATTTTAAAGAACACCGGAGTATATGATGATTTGACGATTTCTCAGTTCATCGAGAGGATTGAGGGTCAAGATCTTGAACAGCAAAAGATTGCAAGGATGAGTAATCCAAGTGGTAAACAAGATGTGAAAATGTACTACAAAGGCAATGTTCAAGAGGTTGAAATGAGTCCGAAAATGCAAACTGCGTTTAGTGCTGGAAACTCAACAGAAAATGTTGAACAAAGTCCAAAGAGCAGCAGTGGATTTTCTTCATATTCAAATGTTAATCCGAAGAGTTCAACTTCGAGTTTTCATTCTCAAAGCTCAAAAAGTGGAAACGGTTGTGTGATACAGTGCAACATTGCATTGAATCTTCCAGATGGTCAAAGTTTTTCTGAAGAAATTGCAAAAGATCATATGGCGTTACTTGCAACTGTGCTACAATCCTATGAAGGTTTGGTTGCAGGAAGGATCGGAAATCCTATGCTGACGAAAGAGGATTACGATCAGATAGACGCTGAAGAAATGGAACTCATGGACATCAAATGGTGTCTAGCTAGTGTCTTGAGGAGAGCAGAAAAGTTTAAAATGATTACAGGGAGAAATGATTTTCTGGATGCACATGTGTCTACTTTGGGTTTTGATAAATCTAAAGTTACTTGTTTTCGATGCAGGGAGAAAGGTCATTTCAAAAGAGAATGCAAAAATCAAGAAGCAAGTGGAGCAAAGAATCCATTTGGAAAAGATGACTACTATCGGAAAGCCATATATCAACAAGTTGCTCATCAACCATATCAACAAAAAGAAACACAAACTGCTCATGGAAAAATGATTGAAGATGCTAACAAGAAAGCTTATTCTGGTATCATTGATCAAGATGATGAGAAAATGGCTCCAGGTTTCAGTTGGAACAAATATATTTCAGCTGACAGTAAAGCATGTTTAATAAACCAAGATGATGAAAAATTACCTGAAGGGTTCAGCTGGGATATGTTTGCGAATGCGAATGGGAATTTTAAAGCTTTCATTGCAAAGATAGTTCAAGAACCAGATTTGTTTACAGAATGGATGAAAGCAATTGGTGTTCATGAGAAGAAACAAGAAGAAGAATCTGTTTCATCCGATGAAAGTTTAGAAGAAGCAACTGTTGTTGATCAAACATCAAATGATTCTGGTTCTTCAGATGAAAGTTCCAAAAGAGTATTAACTTTTGATCAAACACCATCTGATTCTGGTTCTTTAGATGATAGTTCTGAAAAAGAGATAGATTTTGATCAATCACCAACTGATGATAGTGGTGATGATGAGGAAGAAAGACATATTAATATTGCTAAAACTCATCTATCTTCTGAAAGCTTTCAATTCTATTTTGCAGATCGCTTGGAGAAGCTGAAGGAGAGACGAGCAGCAAAAGAAGAGACTGTTCAAAATGAAGAAGTTAAATTTGAGAAGGTGACTAAAGCTGAAACAGTGATTGAAGTTGAAAAGATTGTGGAAGACATCAAACCTTGCTTAAAGTGTTTAGAATCTTGCAAGGAATGTGCAGCGAAAGATGAGAAACTGATTGAACAGGAAAAGATGAAAGAACAATTACTGTTCAATCTCAACTATGTGAAAGAATCTTACGATGTGCTGAATAGAACGATAACTGGTCTACAAAAGACTAATTCAGAAAGAGAAGATGCATTGACTATGATGAATGCTGTGATAATGACAAAGCAAAAGGAAATTAATCATTACATTGAGGAATGTGCAAAATTGCAGCGGGAGTTGGAAAATGAAAAGATTGAAAATGAGAGAATTAGACGTTTATTACAGAGTTATTCTAGTTCTGATTTTCTCATTGATCGAATTTATCCAACTGTTGCAGGTTTTGAAGCATTTAAAGATGATGAGAAGCCAAAGAAGAAGGATACCGGTAAGAAACAGAGCGTTAGTTATAACAAGTGTCCGCCTCCAATTTGGGAAGGGTATTCTCCTAGAAAACCGAATGAGGAGCAAGTCGAAAAAGCGGTGAATATAAAGTTAAAGTCCGACATAACCGATGAATTACCAGAAAACATCGATGTCGTTTTTACATCGTCTGACACTGATCATGAGTCCGAGTTAATAAAAAAAGGTGGTCGATCAGGTGTTGGATACAGATGAGGAGTCGGAGTTAACGTCTGAGTCAAAGTCCGAGTCTGGGTGTTCAAGTTCGTCCGTCAAAAGTTCGAGTTCGTCGGTCAACAGTTCAAAGAAGTCGGTTAAACGGTTGTACAATAAAGAATTCCTATTATCAAAATCTAATTTGAATGACGAAGCAATCAAAGTGGCATATACATTGATTGATTCAGACAAATTATATTCTGATGAGGAATTTCCAATAAGAAGTGTTAATTTTGAAAAGATCAAAAAGGTTTTCAAACTTACAGAAATCAATATTTCTGAAATAAAAGATGTAAATCTTACTGAAAAACCGAAAAAATACACTTCAAGAGTTCAACAACGTTTAAACAAGAAAAAAGGTTTTGGTTCTGGTTCTGTTTTTCAAAAGAAACCAAACCATAATGGTAATTTCAAAAAGAAAGGTCTTGGCTATATTCCACCTGAAAATTATAAAAATGAAAAATTTCTCAATCAAATACTAAATTTGTTTCAGGAGGAAGTGCTGAGGAAGAACAGAAGAAAACTTTCTGGAGACAATCAAACCAAGAGTTTCTTGCTGAAAAGAAGAGAATAGGAACTGGAATTTTTCATAGAAAGGATACTAGAACTTGTTTCAAATGCAATAAAGCTGGTCACATTGCATGGAACTGTTCTCAAGCAACAAAAACAAAACAGGAAGTATCTAAAAAACTCAAAGAAAAAGTTGTTGAGAAAAATGAGCCACCAACTGAAAAATTCAAAATTTTTGAAAATTCAACATATGAAGTTGGTGAATGTTCAAAGACTCATTTTTATCAAAAGAGAGCTAAACATGACAACCAAATGTGGGTTGTTAAGAAGTTTTATGAGAAACTTGGCGATGAATCTGATTCCACAAAATCAGAGGAGCCACAGGTTGTTAGAAATGGTGAAAATTCAGTACCTCCAATGGATGATGTTCATTTTCCACCATTGAGGGCTGAAAATTTTAAATCAAAAGTTGGGAAAGTAGAGATCTCAAATCAGTTCTATTCTGAAAAGAAAGAATTTGATGTTGAGAAAGTGTTTAATGGAAATGTGAAAAAAGATTTTTGGAAAAATGGTTGAGGGAAAGGTCAAAGGGGTAAAGGACTTTTATGAAACAAAGAAAGCAACTTTTTACCCCAAGTGAAGTTGAGGAGGAAACATCCAAGTTTGGTGAAGCTTGGATGTCTGTTTTTCACAAATAAATATCCGGACTTGCCGGAGCTCCCAGGTTGGTAAGAGTGGAGCAGGAATCGGCATCATTCTTGATATGTTTGGTTGGCAAATATTCAGGTGATATCTTTATATTGTTATATTTTGATATACATGAGGTTATGTTTGGTGAATGAACCTGCAAGTAGTTGAAGAAGGTTTTCGACTTACAAGTGGTAAATCAGGGACATTAAGTTGTACTTGATTTTCTACAAATGATTGGAGAACAATATGATGAACCCCTAATTTTACAAGTGGTAAAATCAACAAAACTTATTTTCTGGAAAAATCTTTTTGGTTAAAACAAACTTAAGTGTTTTGAAATCTTAATGAGAAAATAGTTTTGTGTAAGGGGGAGTTCTGATTGTTTATGCCAAGTGGATGGCGAAGTGAAGCGATTCGATATCAGTTGTCACATTACTTGTACAGTTTGTTTTCAAATTTCCTTAAATGATTTTGAATTTTTTGGGAAGTAAGACTTTTCAGAAAATCCAAAAACATAAGAAAATTTGAAAAAGTCAAAAACATGATAAAATTCAAAAATGAGTTTTGGTGTCAAAGAAGAGGAAATGATAGTACATCAGTAGACAGTTACAGTATGCTAAAGAAATGTAATGATTATATAGCGTTAAACAGTCTCACTGATGATATGCCGATAGGTTTTTACACATTTAGTAAACTTTTTCGGGATATAAACTTAAATTTAAACTTGCTTATTTCGTGGGGAACGCTACTTGGATATATAGGTAACCCCTGAAATTTCGTTTGAAAGGTCCCTCTTTCTGAGATACTAGGTCTTTATGCTCAGTGATATCTGGGGTATTATCCCGGGACTTCTGATTTTGCGGAAGCAATGGCCTAGTCCCCGGAGAATACTTTCTGCTTGCTTGAAATATAGCGCCGCCCTCAGCATAAAATGGTGAGACAATAAAATTGCTAATCAATGCTGTTGTACAAAAGATCCTCTAAAGGGGACCCACCAAAAGTCGAGCCATCATCTCTCTGCTGAACGGAAGTTCTGACCTGAGCTCTCACGGTTTCGCATCTAACCCTTTACAGATATCATCTGTGGTATACTCACATGTAAGACTGAATATTGGGATCTGGATACGGGAGTATATTCAAGAGGTGGGACACATGAATGAGTTTAAGTTCTTAAAACACCTAACTCATATCCTGAATCAGTTGAAATTTGTGTGAGAATTTAAGTGGATCGGTATATCGGCAATCTAAGTGAATTGTTTAATTCTTAATGTGTAACTAAGCTCAACGGTACTCGTGACTTGTCATAAACTGATATGATCCTCTTACACAAACTCACAAAAATATTATCTGTATATATTTCTTTACCGCATTTCATTTCTTTAAAAAATCCAAAAAGATTGTAGTGTGTTTTAGCATAAATTTTGAAAAATTAAAAAAAAAATTCACAACTGATGTTGGAAAGCTGATTTTCAAAATTCCAAGTGCTAAACATGATGAGTATGTGGTGAGGGGGAGTGTATGTGTCTAAATGAAATAATATTTTAAATATTTCTTTACAAGTGGTTCATAAAAAATTATCATTGATAAATCATTCTGGTTTAATTTGAGAGGGAGTCTGTATATAAATTTGTCAAATGTTAAATATGTGAAATTTATTTCTGGGTTAAGAATCTGCAGGTTTAGCCAGGTTTCAATCCTGAACCTGAAGAAAGAGCACAGAGCCAGGTTACGATGCTGAAAAGGAGAAAGAGATAACGTTTGAAGATGCTTACATTTCAGAGAACGATCAGACGGATAAAGACTGAAGACGTTGAAGACTCGACACTTTAAGACTCGTCAACATTCGAGGGGGAGTCTGTTGGTGCATGCGTCTGTCGACTTCGTCTTGTATCGAGTCTTGCATTGTTCAGAGCACGAAGATCGAGAAATCAAGTCAAATGGGTGATTTCGTTTGAAGATGACAACATGTGATTTCGCTTGGATTTACAATGTTATTTCGCTTGAGTGTAATTTGTTGTTATTTCGCTTGTATGGTATTTCGCTTGAAGCATGTTCAAGAGAAATCTCAACTCTATAAATATCATTCCAGCGATATCAGATGTAATGTTCTTGTTTTCCGACGGCGAAGCTCTGTCGAAGTGTCTTCAGGATTGTAACCGTATCAGAATCAATATACAAGACAGTTTAAAGTGATATCTTGTTGAATTCAACTCATTATGTCTGTTTCCGCCTTTCATTTTGAGTAGAACACCTCTGAATGACTCAGTTCGGGTCTGAAAACGATCCTACATGAGTCGCTGACAAGGGTAAGGATTCGATTGATGCCAATTCGCTGGTGTTCGTTACCGGTAATTAGGGTCGTCATAGTAGTGAGGTCGGTAAGGTACTACGCTCATCCTCCGGTCCATCGATGTTGCAAGTTGTTTGAGTAATACACGGTATGTTACGAGAGTGTTGCAGAAGTGATCGCACTTCGGGATTCAAGGCGTCAATACATGAGTTCCAGCAAACGACGAGAAGTAAGAAAGGTATCGATCAATCATTCGACGCTGCGACATCCAACTCAGGGACGTTCGTATAAGCACCTAACATTCTACACGGTTCGCTAGGTGTTCAGATGGGTGTTCATGGAATACTCGATAACATCGAGGTTCGAAAGGATCCAGAGATGAATGAAAAGTTCACGTTCGAGTAAGGGACATTCACTGCTATGACCCCTATAGGTTTGTTATGTTTCACATCGATCAAATAACGGAACGGAACCCCTTTTTCACTTGTTAGGCCTCACTGGGACTCGCATGCACCCCACAATATTATTATGTGTGCACCCACAATAATATTGTGATTTGCATGCTCGTCTCAGCTCTTCTTAACTCATGTCAAATGGTTCCTCAAACTCGAGTAGCAAACAAAGAGCATCACGAAGCGTAAGTCATGAAGGTTTAGGGAAATACCACCCTATCAGTCACATAACACATGCAAGTAATACATGAATTCATACTGTTGTGCTAAACGTGCAATCACATGCAATATCATATGTAAGTGTTCACTAGTTATGCAGTACAATGAGTATACGAGAGACGAACCTTGCAATCTGGAACTGAGTGTCATGGTCGTATTCACGTTTTCAGAACTGTTCGGTTATAGTCTGGTTTTACAAAAACGTTTTTCCCCTTTTTAAAACCAAGTTTACTATAACCAATGGCTCTGATACCAATCTGTCACACCCCCAAAATACCACATGTGGAAACCCCCGCGAGGCGTGTGACGTACCAGGATCCAAGCCACCAATCACGTTGAACTCATAAATATAATTAAAGAAAACTTTCATTCATTAACGTAAAGTGTTATAAACATTACATATCATTCATTGAATACAACGGAAGCATAACTCATTTGTTAAGTGTTTCGTAAACCATGTGTACATAAACCAGAAGTTTGTATTGAGGTTCCCTGCATTTCGACCCATGACCACTCCAGCCTCCCAGACAGCAAGTTTCCAACAATATGCACCTAAAGGCCTGCAAGGCATGTAACAACGAGTCAACAACAAAGTTGAGCGAGTTCACAGTTGGTTGTCCATTTTAAAGTTGTTCCAAAAACCATAAGTTCATTTAAAAATCAGTAGTTAATCCGTTCCTTGTTTCCCAAACCATAAGCAGTGGGGGCTACCCCATGTTATCCACTAGACCCGTTACCATATCGACCACTGACTGAAGTAAGTTGGTGCCCTAACGTCAATGTCTATCATCATTGACTAGTGCCCAGATCCATTAGTTCACGCCCGTCCTATGCGGCACGATGTGAGGCTTGTCAGACCTAAATAGCGCTATCTAACTAATGACTCGCTCGCCATTGGCCCAAAGATTAAGTCGATATAAAATGAGGGACTTCATGATAGAGTTTTTAGTCTAGTATCAATGTTATCACCCTTCAATAAAGAGGATGTGGTACGTGTCCCCAAACCAGGAGATCACGCAGTTTCCGATTTAATCCTTTACCCATTCCCAACCACCGGGAATCCCATGCCTTGTAGAAAGTATGAACTCACCTTAGGTTTGCTCGGTAGAATTAGTTACTTATTCCCAGTTAGTCAACCAAGTCCTAGTACTGTTACCATTAACAATTAGTTTCCGCACACTTAGATCGCATAGTCAACACCTTGCATGATATGCATATAATCCCATGATACACACTAATCATTCAGTGCACGTAGTGATTCATAACATAGATTCAGATTCCCAACTATCATCTTAGTATGTCATATCATTCATCGCACATCGTGTTTACAATACTGTTTGGGTTCACGTGTTAGCACCTCAACACATATCTTTCGTTCACATTACACAAATAACATATCAGAAAAACACATAGTTATACGTATCCACATCATCAATACACAATTAATAAGGTCTTGTGTGTGTTACATAACAATATCTCCGTCCAACGCATAACCCCGAGTTAACATGTTTCATGAACACATAGACAAACAATTCAAATGTGCAACCAATATAAGAATACCCTTAGTGCCGATATACTGGATCAGCCCAATGTAAAAAGAGGTCGGCCTGGGTTCAACCGAGTTCACAAGCAGCCCAACAATGTAGGTATTTGGCCCATTACGTAACCAAGCCCAGCTGAAACACCCTAACCTATGCGGCCCAGTCCAGCTACAAGTATGATTTATCTTGCTAGATTAACCCAGTTACAGGTAAGGCCCAATTTAACACCCCATTTATTATTGATCCATATGATTTATATGTTATCCAAGTATCATTATCATTATCACATAAGCAATTATAACAACACCTAACCAACATCAATCACATTGTCACGTAATCCATCACCGACTTCTTCACTTTGCACATTTTATTTCCCAGCAATCAATTCGTTTCATCTAGAGGTTTATGAGCCTATTGATCATCTACAATTTACATTATCACAACAACTTGAATAACAAGATCATGCAACGAAATTTTATGAACTCTTCCTTGTTATCGGTTCTCATTCAATACCACTTAAACATCAACAGAAATCATCATGTTTATCTAAAACAAATTCACGGATATCATCATTGTCTTTATTGTTTTCTAACAACAATCCTAGATCATACAAATCTATGATTACACCTACAAGTCATTAATAAGTTGCACACATATTGAGCTAAACAATCACATGTCCACTTATAATTCTCATGCAAACATAAACAAAATGGCCGACAACATGAAATGATCATTATCCAAATTGGCTGCACTTTCAAGACATCACATGCACTAATATTATAGAATATGTTCATTATCCATTTAAAGAAAACACATCAATCATTATCGGCAGATAACTTTCCTACGTGAACCAAGTATTACAAACATGCATACATACCAATACCACCTTTCACACACTCAATCATAGTCAAACGAGACTAAGATCTTTAAAATTATACATACCCGATTCGAAGGGGACGGGAGAGGCTGATCTTCGAAGAAGTAGGGTGGTTGCACTAGGGTTTTTCTTTGTTAAACTCCTATGTTACTTAACCCTAACTCCCTAATATACAAATAACAAACTCATAACAGTGTGCGTGCAAATACAACTCCAGCAAGGGTCGGCCCACTTCTATGGTTCAGTTGGGCTTTACAAGATCCAAACATAAGTGTGATTTGGTTAAAAATATACGCGTGCTCGGGTTGGGCTCAAATAAACTCGTGGCCCACAAGTGTTGGGTAATTCCGCGGCCCAAATGAGTTTAGTTTTCTAAATTAGCTAATCGACACATAGAAGCGTTTTAATGGTTTCTAGTGGTTAAAAGTGTTTAGCACGTATAATACATACACGAGTGTTTAATAGTTTTTATCATCACAAGGGACATGAAAGAGAAATAATAAGAAACAGGATTACGTGACTAAGAGACACTGACCTTGAAAGTTTGGGTTGTCACATCATCCCCAACTTGAAAGAAATTTTGTCCCGAAATTTAGCACGTAGTTACTGAGGAAGCTAGTTAGGTTGCGTAGTTTTCCTGGTTTTTCCTGGGGTGTCACATCATCCCCCCGTTGGTTTGCAATTTCGTCCCGAAATTCCGCAGTAGCTTCAGCCTCAGTAGTGGTTTCATTGTTCTCGAACAACTGGGGATATTTGTGTTTCATTTGGTCTTCTCGTTCCCAGGTAAACTCTGGGCCATGACTGGAGTTCTAACAAACTCGAACAATAGGTATCCTGGTGCGTTTGAGAATCTTGACCTCCCGGTCCAAGATTTCCACTGGTTCTTCGACAAATCGCAACTGATCATCGATGGTGAGCTCCTTGAAAGGAACTGTGAGGGTTTCATCTGACAGACACTTCTTCAGATTCGACACATGGAATACATTGTGAACTCCACTGAGTTCTTCGGGTAGATTCAACCTGTAGGCTACCTTGCCAATTCTCTCAGTGATTTCGAAAGGTCCAACATATCGCGGGTTGAGTTTGCCTCGTTTACCAAAATGAACTACACCTTTCCAAGGTAAGACTTTAAGTAGCACTCGATCCCCAACCTGGATCTCGAGTGGTTTCCTGCGCTTATCAGCGTAGCTTTTCTGATGGTCACAAGCTGTCGCCATCTGTCGTTGTATCTGAGCAATCTTCTCTGTTGTGTCTACGACGAGCTCTGGGCCAGTGATTTGGTTGTTTCCAACCTCTGCCCAACAAAGAGGTGATCGGCACTTCCGTCCGCACAAGGCCTCGAACGGAGTAGCCTGGATGCTGGTGGGGTAACTGTTGATATATGAAAACTCCACTAAAGGTAGATGCCACTCCCAGCCATTACCAAAGTCGATTACACATGCTCGAAGCATGTCTTCAAGAGTTTGGATGGTGCGTTCAGTCTGCCCATCCGTATGAGGATGGTATGCTGCGCTCATGTCTAGACGTGAGCCAAAGGATTTGTGCATCGCTTGCCACAAATCAGATGCAAATCGTGGGTCGCGATCAGAGATAATGGAGGTTGGCACCCCATGCCTAGCAACCACTTCTTTCAGGTAGATGACTGCAAGTGTAGAAAACTTATCTGTTTCCTTGATGGCTAGAAAGTGTGCTGGCTACGTGAGACAATCAACGATCATCCAGGTGATATTGTTTCCGTTTCGAGTTGTAAGTAGCCCAGTGATAAAATCCATGGCAGTCCGTTCTCGTTTCCATATGGGTGTTTCTGGTTGCTAATACTTCACCTTGACTTTCCCACAAGTCAAACATCATTCCCATACCTAGCTAGGTGGGCCTTCACGCCCGATCACCAAATGTCTCTCATCAAAACCCAGACGACTAGAATATCGAGGCCGGTGTGCTTTGCTCAACATAAATTTCCTACAGTTACTGTATAATGAGATCCACACTCATTCCATGAGGTGGTGAATATCGTCTGACCTGCCAAGGTTGCTTCTCCATCCCCCGCATGGGTTCAACTTGAAAATCCTCTTCCTTCAGTTCTCCAGTTTGAATAGAGTGAGTCTGATCAGGTAAGTTAGAGTCGATAGTGAGCTGCAAAGCTCGTGCACATTCAAGTTTCACAGTCGTAATCATCCAAAAGTTCCATCTAGCGATGCCATTAACTGTTTTAGCTCTTTCGAAACCAGGGTACACGGGAGGCCCTTGTGATCGGTCTAAGTAGTGCATTCGGTACCGTCCAAGTAATGCCTCCAACTTAAATCCAAAGACCGTGGTTTCCACCGCAGGTTGTGTGTCGTGCAGTTCCTCTTCGTAACTCCATTACGTAAGTCATCACTCCCTCGTGCTGCATCGGTGTGTAACTGGGACTCTGATTCGAACCATCATTGTATACCACTAAATCACCCATTCCCTTAGGTAAAGACGATGCTCAGTGCATTGCAGAGTTGGGATTCAAAAGCTGAAAAGACGTCCTCCTGTTTCGTCTTTCACGAACACAACACCCTGCTGAGCTAAAGAGATTTAAGTTGCGTGACCTTCGAAAATCCTGTGATTAATCTGCGATAATATCAAGCGGGTCCAAGAAATTGATGTACCCTCAAGGACTCTTTGGTGTCGATCGGTTTCCAACCAAAACGGGTCTTAGCGAGATCCACGTACATTCCCATTTTGTAGGTTATTTGACCCAAAAGGTACCTCTCGAATCTAGAAGTTACCTTTATCAAGACTTCGCGCGGTGTGGCTCCTCCCTCAGGAGCTCTCAAATAAAATACAACGCTGTCCATGATGTTCTTTTCTCCTAGAAGGAATTCAAAACGTCATCCAATAGCATGGTCAGTTCACATGATCCATAAAGCTGCTGGTGTGTTGATTACCCCAAGGGTCATGGAATACATAGTCGTATGGCCGAATTATGTCGGATAAGCCGCTTTAAAACATCCTCCCCTTGGACTTCCATCTGGGAATAGTCCGCTCGTAAATCAACCCTCGAATGAAAGCTCATCCCTTGCAACTAGTTGACAGGTTGTCAGTACATGGTCGAGGCAAACGGTTCTCAACTGTCGCCTTGATGAGTTCTTGATAATCAGTAAATACACAAAAAGACTTATCTTCACATATATAACTGGGGCTTCCCAAAGAAAGAACTAGGTCCACCAAAACTCCTGTCCAACAATTCTCGTAGTAGCTTATACAGTTCTTGCAACCCTCCTGGTGTAAAACGGTTGGAGTACGAGTATTCGGAGCTGCCTCTGGCATGAGATCAACTGAGGTTCCGACTAGCAGTTGTGGAAGTAAATCTGAAAGTTCCTCGAATAGCACACTGAGATGTGCCACAAACAATTGGTGGATCCTCGATCCTATTTTCCTTAGTCTTATCATCAGAAACGGTTCCTAGCATAGCGGGGTCATCCCTCCGTAGACACTTCTGGGCCTTCATAGCTAGACTGGCGCTAACCCTTGCACCTCTCTAACACTTTAGAATAGGCAATGGTCCTCCACTAGGGAGAAGGATACGCAAAACTAACTTCTTATAGGGTATATCTGCGCGATATCTGAGTAACCAAAACACCCTAACTGCTGCATCAAAACTGTCAAGGGTAGTAGAAGGAAGGTCAATGTCAAACACTTGTCCCGTGAGGTCGAGTATGCATCCCAACAATCATATGAGGTTTCCACTCTCTCGCCATCAGCCGATTCCACAACAGGTTGGGTTTCAAGAAGCATCAGGGTTATAGAGAACAGAGACGAAGTGATTCGTTACCAAAAACATGTATGCCACCATGTTATTACAATCCTGGCATCGCCCACGCCAATCCTAAATGCCCCTCCATGAGCATCCTTTCCCGTGTGGTTGTACTTGTTGCGAGGATTTCCAGTACGGCCGTCGTTTTCTTGGTTGTTGTCGTTTTGATTTAGCAACAACCACTCCATGTCGTAGGCACCTTCATTTCTATACTGTTGGTCGCCATTTCAAGTACCTTGATGTTTCCGTGACTGTTGCCTCTGATGCTGTTGTTTGAAACGGAGCTCTACGATCTTTCATCAATAGGGTCCATCTTTTCATATTTCGTGCCACGTTCTAAGGCGCTACTCACTGTGCTGGCAGTTACCCACTCCACGTTTAGTCGATTGCCATAGCTTATGTCCCGATTGATTCGTAAGAGTTGACTCTCATGAGTCGCTGATAAGGGTAAGGATTCGATTGAAGCCAATTCGCTGGTGTTCGTTACCGGTAATCAGGGTTGTCAAAGTACTGAGGTCGGTAAGGTACTACGCTCATCCTCCGGTCCATCGATGTTGCAAGTTGTTTGAGTAATACACGGTATGTTACGAGAGTGTTGCAGAAGTGATCACACTTCGGGATTCAAGGCGTCAATACATGAGTTCCAGCAAATGAAGAGGAGTAAGAAAGGTATCAATCAATCATTCGACGCTGCGATATCCAACTCAGGGACGTTCGTATAAGCACCTAACATTCTACACGGTTCACTAGGTGTTCAGGGAATACTCGATAACATCGAGGTTCGAAAGGATCCAGAGATGAATGAAAAGTTCACGTTCGAGTAGGGGACATTCACTGCTATGACCCCTATAGGTTTGTTATGTTTCACATCGATCAAATAACGGAACGGAACCCCTTTTTCACTTGTTAGGCCTCACTGGGACTCGCATGCACCCCACATTATTATTATGTGTGCACCCACAATAATATTGTGATTTGCATGCTCATCTCAGATCTTCTTAACTCATGTCAAATGATTCCTCAAACTCGAGTAGCAAACAAAGAGCATCACGAAGCGTAAATCATGAAGGTTTAGGGAAATACCACCCTATCAGTCACATAACACATGCAAGTAATACATGAATTCATACTATTGTGCTAAACGTGCAATCATATGCAATATCATATGTAAGTGTTCACTAGTTATGCAGTACAATGAGTATACGAGAGACGAACCTTGCAATCTGGAGCTGAGTGTCATGGTCATATTCACATTTTCAGAACTGTTCAGTTATAGTCTGGTTTTACAAAAACAAGTTCACTATAACCAATGGCTCTGATACCAATCTGTCACACCCCCAAAATACCACATGCGGAAACCCCCGCGAGGCGTATGACGTACCAGGATCCAAGCCACCAATCACGTTGAACTCATAAATATAATTAAAGAAAACTTTCATTCATTAACGTAAAGTGTTATAAACATTACATATCATTCATTGAATACAGCGGAAGCATAACTCATTTTTAAGTGTTTCGTAAACCATATGTACATAAACCAGAAGTTTGTATTGAGGTTCCCCGCATTTCGACCCATGACCACTCCAGCCTCCCAGACAGCAAGTTTCCAACAATATGCAGCAAAAGGCCTGCAAGGCATGTAACAACGAGTCAACAACAAAGTTGAGCGAGTTCACAGTTGGTTGTCCATTTTAAAGTTGTTCCAAAAACCATAAGTTCATTTGAAAATCAGTAGTTAATCCATTCCTTGTTTCCCAAACCATAAGCAGTGGGGGCTACCCCATGTTATCCACTAGTTCACGCCCATCCTCTGCGGCACGGTGTGAGGCTTGTCAGACCTAAATAGCGTTATCTAACTAATGACCCGCTAGCCATTGGCGATTAAGTCGATATAAAATGAGGGAATTCATGATAGAGTTTTTGGTCTAGTATCAATGTTATCACCCTTCAATAAAGAGGATGTGGTACGTGTCCCCAAACCAGGAGATCACGTAGTTTCCGATTTAATCCTTTACCCATTCCCAACCACCGGGAATCCCATGCCTTGTAGAAAGTGTGAACTCACCTTAGGTTTGCTCGGTAGAATTAGTTACTTATTCCCAGTTAGTCAACCAAGTCCTAGTATTATTACCATTAACAATTAGTTTCCGCACACTTAGATCGCATAATCAACACCTTGCATGATATGCATATAATCCCATGATACACACTAATCATTCAGTGCACGTAGTGATTCATAACATAGATTCAGATTCCCAACTATCATCTTAGTATGTCATATCATTCATCGCACATCGTATTTACAATACTGTTTGGGGTCACGTGTTAGCACATCAACACATGTCTTTCGTTCACATTACACAATTAACATATCAGAAAAACACATAGTTATACGTATCCACATCATCAATACACAATTAATAAGGTCTCGTGTGTGTTACATAACAATATATCCGTCCAACGCATAACCCCGAGTTAACATGTTTCATGAACACATAGACAAACAATTCAAATGTGCAACCAATATAAGAATACCCTTAGTGCCGATATGCTGGATCGGCCCAATGTAAAAAGAGGTCGGCCTGGGTTCAGCCGAGTTCACAAGCAGCCCAACAAAGTAGGTATTTGGCCCATTGCGTAACCAAGCCCAGCTGAAACACCCTAACATGTGCGGCCCAGTCCAGCTACAAGGATGATTTATCTTGCTAGATTAACCCAGTTACAGGTAAGGCCCAATTTACCACCCCATTTATTATTGATCCATATGATTTATATGTTATCCAAGTATCATTATCACATAAGCAATTATAACAACACCTAACCAACATCAATCACATTGTCACGTAATCCATCACCGACTTCTTCACTTTGCACATTTTATTTCCCAGCAATCAATTCGTTTCATCTAGAGGTTTATGAGCCTATTGATCATCTACAATTTACATTATCACAACAACTTGAATAACAAGATCATGCAACGAAATTTTATGAACTCTTCCTTGTTATCGGTTCTCATTCAATACCACTTAAACATCAACAAAAATCATCATGTTTATCTAAAACAAATTCACGGATATCATCATTATCTTTATTGTTTTCTAACAACAATCCTAGATCATACAAATCTATGATTACACCTACAAGTCATTAATAAGTTGCACACATATTGAGCTAAACAATCAAATGTCCACTTATAATTCTCATGCAAACATGAACAAAATGGCCGACAACATGAAGTGATCATTATCCAAATTGGCTGCACTTTCAAGACATCACATGCACTAATATTATAGAATATGTTCATTATCCATTTAAAGAAAACACATCAATCATTATCGGCACATAACTTTCCTACGTGAACCAAGTATTACAAACATGCATACATACCAATAACACCTTTCACACACTCAATCATAGTCAAACGAGATTAAGATCTTTAAAATTATACATACCCGATTCGAAGGGGAGGGGAGAGGCTGATCTTCGAAGATGTAGGGTGGTTGCACTAGGGTTTTTCTTTGTTAAACTCCTATGTTACTTAACCCTAACTCCCTAATATACAAATAATAAACTCATAACAGTGTGCGTGCAAATACAACTCCAGCAAGGGTCGGCCCACTTCTAAGGTTCAGTTGGGCTTTACAAGATCCATACATAAGTGTGATTTGGTTAAACATATACGCGTTCTCGAGTTGGGCTCAAAAAAACTCGCGGCCCACAAGTGTTGGGTAATTCCGCGGCCCAAATGAGTTTAGTTTTCTAAATTTGCTAATTGACACATAGAAGCGTTTTAATGGTTTCTAGTAGTTAAAAGTGTTTAGCACGTATAATACATACATGAGTGTTTAATAGTTTTTATCATCGCAAGGGACATGAAAGAGAAATAATAAGAAACAGGATTACGTGACTAAGAGACACTGACCTTGAAAGTTTGGGTTGTCACATCATCCCCAACTAGAAAGAAATTTTGTCCCGAAATTTAGCACGTAGTTACTGAGGAAGCTAGTTAGGTTGCGTAGTTTTCCTGGTTTTTCCTGGGGTGTCACATCATCCCCCCGTTGGTTTGGAATTTCGTCCCGAAATTCCGCAGTAGCTTCAGCCTCAGTAGTGGTTTCATTGTTCTCGAACAACTGGGGACATTTGTGTTTCATTTGGTCTTCTCGTTCCCAGGTAAACTCTGGGCCACGACGGGAGTTCTAACAAACTCGAACGATAGGTATCCTGGTGCGTTTGAGAATCTTGACCTCCCAGTCCAAGATTTCCACTGACTGGTTCTTCGATAAATCGCAACTGATCGTCGATGGTGAGCTCCTTGAAAGGAACTGTGAGGGTTTCATCAGACAGACACTTCTTCAGATTCGACACATGGAATACGTTGTGAACTCCACTGAGTTCTTCGGGTAGATTCAACCTGTAGGCCACCTTGTCAATTCTCTCAGTGATTTCAAAAGGTCCAACATATCGCGGGTTATGTTTGCCTCATTTACCAAAATGAACTACACCTTTCCAAGGTAAGACTTTAAGTAGCACTCGATCCCCAACCTGGAACTCGAGTGGTTTCCTGCGCTTATCAGCGTAGCTTTTCTGATGGTCACGAGCTGCCGCCATCTGTTTTTGTGTCTACGACGAGCTCTGGGCCAGTGATTTGGCTGTTTCCAACTTCTGCCCAACAAAGAGGTGATCGGCACATCCGTCCGCACAAGGCCTCGATGTAACATCTGTGCTTGTAATCATTGTGAACAGTTCAATTATCAATAAAACAATGTTATTTGATCCCAATGTTTGTTTGGTTATGTTTTACATTTTTCATGTTTTGACTTTTGTTCAATTTCAAACTTTACATCGCTTTCTGGAGAGTTATACGCAAACTGGTGCGTAAACGTAATCGGTTTAATGCAAAAAATACTCCGGAACATCAACATATACTTAACATACCTTAAATAACCTTTACATAACTTAGAAATAAGTTTTGAAGGCTTTGGTATGGCAAAAACAAGTTAATTCGCCTACAGGGACTAAATTTGACAAACTGCGAAAGTATGCCAATTTGAACTGTAACAGACATTCCGGAACATGACCATGAGTTAAACATACAATAAATATCCTGTACATAGCTTAGAAATCGGCTTTGAGGGGTTCGGTGTGCTAAAATAAACTTTTGGGTCATTCAGGGACTAAAAGCGTCAAAAAGTGCACAAGTTTGCATTTTCGCGCATAACTTACGTTCTGAATACATTCGTACATCCAAAAATTTATGTAAGCACTAAAATATTTTATTTTAGTGTTTGGCATAAGCAAAATCCATTCGTCGCGCAATTTGGATCGTTTTCCGCGCTTATGCGCATTCCGTCGTAATTAACCGAACATCGCGATCGTACGACCAAACGAACCAACATCCGACATATTTTTGAGCATGTTTCATGTCCACAATGTTTAGGCATCATTTTAGGGCCTTAACGTTGGCTTAACGGGCCTTAAACGTGTCGGAAATGGCTTTAATGCATAACAGGGACCAAAACTGACAATTCAGCAAAGTTGATGGCTTACGGACCATAAGCCCTCAACCTTACGGTCCGTAAGGGACTCCCAGCTCATCAGAAACTTCTAAACAGCTGTTAAGCACTCCCTAACTGTAGGATTGATTTGGGACCCGAATGAGTCGATCAGAAGAGTTTATCTCAGTTTCAGAGGCAAAAACTAAGAAACCGAGTTCAATTCAGCAAGCAATACACTTTAAACTATTGTTTCTATTGATTGAATGACGTTTACAAGCACGAGAAATACCGGCAGCACTTCGGTACAATATTCTGATTCCCCACCAAATGACATGATGACTCTCCTATTTATAGTGTTTCTGATTCCCCACGAAAGTGCTATTTTCTGATTCCCCACGAAATGACAATTTTCTGATTCCCCACGAAATGACAATTTTCTAATTCCCCACGAAAATGTCATGTTTATTTCATGGGAAATCAACATTTCATGCCCTAACCTAAACAATTCTATACAAGACTCGATACAAGACGAAGACGACAGACGGATGCACCAACACTAACCCAATGCCACATGTTAATCCCTGATGGTGGGGGGGGGGCAATTTGAGTTACCTTAGTGTTGCAACAAGTGTAGGGACAAGATCAAAGCACGGTATTCGAGGAACGATCCTAACGGTGGTCCAAATCCTATAAATACCCCTTTGATTCACAACTCAAAACCCACTTAATTTCTGAAAACTTCTCTAAGTTGAGGTGTAAAAGCGCTTCATACCTGAGAAATATTTGGAAATCAAAGCTTTCGGGGACCCTTTGTAAGTGTTCCTTCGTTCTTTTATTCTTTTAGCGTTAAAAGTCAAACTTTGTTTGACTTTCTGCATTGACCAGTTTATGGTCAATGCGAAGTTCGTTTGAACTTCATAACGTGAGTGTAATCACGATGGTTATAGTCCCTAGTGGCTATACCTACTGATTACCACGTTATCTAGGCTCAGTGACGAGTCGTAGTTTCGGCCAAAATGCGTGTTATTGCGTATTTTGTAACCAAACTACTCTTAGGTATCAAAACCGTTTGTTTTGATACCAAACCTGTTTCCTAAACTTAGTTAAGCATGTTTTAACATGCTTAGCTCGTCACTTTTAGTTTTGTGCTTGTCTAGGGTCGTAAGGGTAAGCGATCTAATCAATCGCTTATACTTTCGAACCCGACCCGTTTGGTCGATCATTAGGATCCGACCAAACACATTAGGTAACCATAGTTGTATAGGGAATAACCTTCCGAGGTTATACCTTATGGTCACATCGTTTGAGTAGTTGTATGATAGGTAGTATATATGCCTTAGGTAAATTACCAAAATGCCCTTTGAACGCCAAAATTCATTTTAAGCATATGTAACATAACTTTTGGTATCTAAACTGATTTGGTAACAATATTAGACATGTTAAGGCATATTTTACTTATCATAGGACTAGTTAGGCGTTCCGAACGCGTTTCACGCGAACGACGCGTTAAAGTAGCATAAGCTACCTAAACGGGTCGTAATGGGTCGTAAGCACTTAGGTTAGGTTTCATTTAGAATGAAGTCTTTGTTAAACCATACTACATGAGTTTCCATACTCGTTTGGTTTACGAACCCTCATTCTATCTGATCCTCCGATATAGGTCCGTTTAATTAACATAGTTACCTATATTAGGTGCCGTTTGATTTCCGTGATCTCTAGCATTGTTTGGTTGTTACTCAAGGACTACTAAGCAATCTCAAGTGAGTACATAGACCCCTCTTTTACTGTTTTTCAAACGTTTTGGGGTGAAACACATGTGCCTACTAGTTACTTTCATGCTTTCCATGTTTTCACATCATATACTTGCTATGTTCATTAGTACATTTATAGTACATCGTTTTACACTACATTTCATGCTAAGTATGTCCATTGTGTGCATACTTAGTACATTGTTTTACATTACATTTCATGCTATGTATGTCCATTGTGTGCATACTTAGTACATTGTTTTACATTACATTTCACGCTATGCATGTTCATTTGATTACATACTTAGTGCATTGTTTTCACATGCTTACATTTTGGTATGACCTTTGGTTTGTTTAAATGGGACAAAAATACATTCATTAACATTAGCTACGACATTCGTTAGTAGGTAATGGTACCATAGGAATTGACAACTCCCGTTCCTGATATCCTAGGTATGTTTGGATGGAAAGAATGACCGAATTCGATAGACATAACACAGATAAACCTTTAATTTGTTTAAAGGTCTATCACCACAGTCACAAGGCTTGAATGTATGCATTTTTACAATATCGCATAAATGTTTGTATTCAGTATAGCATGCATTTCCACAAAACATAACGTTGATTTAAACCACGTTTTACTTCAATACATTGCTTTGTGCATTTTTACCTATGGTTTAGTTGATACATATTTCACTTGCCATACATGACATTTTGGTTACACATTACATAATTGACATTTAACATAGACATTTTGGCATTGATATACACATTTAGTGATTTACATTAGACATAGACATTTTGATATGGTTTACACAATAACACTTGACAATTGATTTATACATGAACAATTTACAATGATGGTTGGTTTGGGTAAGTGATTTGAGTAACGAGGCGTGTGTAATATGATACAAGCATGGTGGATACGCCGCTGGTACTTCCTATATATAAGTGCTTGTATGATATTAAATGTCATAGCGTTACTTAAATCATTTCAATATTTGACATATTATATTTTACATAAACAACTTATTTTTCACAAGACATTGTCTTACAAAACAGTTTATTTTATCCAACTCATTTTACTCGGTTATTTTATTAACCATACGCCATTCTTTTATATAGTCTGATTTCTTATCGAGTTTTCATACGATTTATAAAAGAAAACACTTAACAAGATTTATGACAAATTTTTGTTAAACCTATCCTTTAAAACCCAAGTCATAAATCCTATTTTCACTAAACCTATGTATCTCACAGGCATTTTTATGCTGACGTACCTATTTTCACATGTGTTTTCAGGAGCAGTCGCTTAGGATGATGATCGTGACATTAGGGCGGACCTGTGCCTTAGAGACATAAAACGAAGATAGACTTAGTTTAATTATGTTATGTACTCTTGGTTTCATGTTTAAAGACAATGTAACTCTCATGTAGATTAATAAAACGTAACTTTAATTTCCATGGTTGTGAAACAATAATTCTGTTACAACACTCCCCGACGTTTCCGCCACGTGTTTCTCGTTTTACGTGGTCGGGGTGTTACACTTGAACGGAGTAGCCTGGTTGCTGGTGGGGTAACTGTTGATATACGAAAACTCCACTAAAGGTAGATGCCGCTCCCAACCGTTACCAAAGTCGATTACACATGCTCGAAGTATGTCTTCAAGAGTTTGGATGGTGCGTTCAGTCTGCCCATCCGTCTGTGGATGGTATGCTGTGCTCATGTCTAGACATGAGCCAAAGGATTTGTGCATCGCTTGCCACAAATCAGATGCAAATCGTGGGTCGCGATCAGAGATAATGGAGGTTGGCGCCCCGTGCCTAGCAACCGCTTCTTTCAGGTAGATGACTGCAAGTGTAGAAAACTTATCCATTTCCTTGATGGCTTGAAAGTGTGCTGGCTACGTGAGATAATCAACGATCATCCAGGTGATATTGTTTCCGTTTCGAGTTGTAAGTAGCCCAGTGATAAAATCCATGGCAGTCCGTTCTCGTTTCCATATGGGTGTTTCTGGTTGCTAATACTTCACCTTGACTTTCCCACAAGTCAAACATCATTCCCATACCTAGCTAGGTGGGCCTTCATGCCCGATCACCAAATGTCTCTCATCAAAACCCAGATGACTAGAATATCAAGGCCGGTGTGCTTTGCTCAACATAAATTTCCTACAGTTACTGTATAATGAGATCCACACTCGTTCCATGAGGTGGTGAATATCGTCTGACCTGCCAAGGTTGCTTCTCCATGCCCCGCATGGGTTCAACTTGAAAATCCTCTTCATTCAGTTCTCCAGTTTGAACAGAGTGAGTCTGATCAGGTAAGTTAGAGTCGATAGTGAGCTGCAAAGCTCGTGCACATTCAAGTTTCACAGTCGTAATCATCCAAAAGTTCCATCTAGCGATGCCATTAACTATTTTAGCTCTTTCGAAACCAGGGTACACGGGAGGCCCTTGTGATCGGTCTAAGTAATGTATTCGGTACCGTCCAAGTAATGCCTCCAACTTAAATCCAAAGACTGCGGTTTCCACCGCAGGTTGTGTGTCATGCAGTTCCTCTTCGTAACTCCATTACGTAAGTCATCACTCCCTCGTGCTGCATCGGTGTGTAACTGGGACTCTGATTCGAACCATCATTGCATACCACTAAATCACCCATTCCCTTAGGTAAAGACGATGCTCAGTGCATTGCAGAGTTGGGATTCGAAAGCTGAAACGACGTCCTCCTATTTCGTCTTTCACGAACACAGCACCCTGCTGAGCTAAAGAGATTTAAGCTGCGTGACCTTCGAAAATCCTGTGATTAATCTACGATAATATCAAGCGGGTCCAAGAAATTGTTGTACCCTCGAAGGACTCTTTGGTGTCGATCGGTTTCCAACCAAAACGGTTCTTAGCGAGATCCACGTACATTCCCATTTTGTTGGTTGTATGACCCAAAAGGTACCTCTCGAATCCAGAAGTTACCTTTATCAAGACTTCACGCAGTGTGGCTCCTCCCTCAGGAGCTCTCAAATAAAATACAACGTTGTCCATGATGTTCTTTTCTCCTAGAAGGAATTCAAAACGTCATCCAATAGCATGGTCGGTTCACATGATCCATAAAGCTGCTGGTGTGTTGATTACCCCAAGGGTCATGGAATACAAAGTCGTATGGCCGAATTGTGTCAGATGAGCCGCTTTAAAACATCCTCCCCTTGGACTTCCATCTGGTAATAGTCCGCTCGTAAATCAACCCTCGAATGAAAGCTCGTCCCTTGCAACTAGTTGACAGGTTGTCAGTACATGGTCGAGGCAAATGGTTCTCAACTGTCGCCTTGATGAGTTCTTGATAATCAGTACACACACAAAAAGACTTATCTTCACAGATATAACTGGGGCTTCCCAAAGCAAGAACTAGGTCCGCCAAAACTCCTGTCCATAAATTCTCGTAGTAGCATATACAGTTCTTGCAACCCTCCTAGTGCAAAACGGTTGGAGTACGAGTATTCGGAGCTGCCTCTGGCATGAGATCAACTGAGGTTCCGACTAACAGTTGTGGAAGTAAATCTGAAAGTTCCTCGAATAGCACACTGAGATGTGCCACAAACAATTGGTGGATCCTCGATCCTATTTTCCTTAGTCTTATCATTAGAAACGGTTCCTAGCATAGCGGGGTCATCCCTCCGTAGACACTTCTGGGCCTTCATAGTTGGACTGGCGCTAACCCTTGCACCTCTCTGACACTTTAGAACAGGCAATGCTCCTCCACTAGGGAGAAGGATACGCAAAACTAACTTCTTATAGGGTATATCTGCGTGATATCTGAATAACCAATACACCCTAACTGTTGCATCAAAACTGTCAAGGGTAGTAGAAGGAAGGTCAATGTCAAACACTTATCCCACGAGGTCGAGTTTGCATCCCAACAATCATATGAGGTTTCCACTGTCTCGCCATCAGCCGATTCCATAACAGGTTGGGTTTCAAGAAGCATCAGGGTTATAGAGAACAGAGACGAAGTGATTCGTTACCAAAAACGTGTATGCCACCATGTTATTACAATCCTGGCGTCACCCACGCCAATCCTAAATGCCCCTCCATGAGCATCATTTCCCGTGTGGTTGTACTTGTTGCGAGGATTTCCAGTACGGTCGTCGTTTTCTTGGTTGTTGTCGTTTTGATTTAGCAACAGCCACTCCATGTCGTAGGCACCTTCATTTCTATACTGTTGGTCGCCATTTCAAGTACCTTGATGTTGCCGTGACTGTTGCCTCCGATGATGTTGTTTGAAACGGAGCTCTACGATCTTTCATCAACAGGGTCCATCTTTTCATATTCCGTGCCACGTTCTAAGGCGCTACTCATTGTGTTGGCAGTTACCCATTCCACATTTAGTCGATTGCCATAGCTTATGTCCCGATTGATTCATAAGAGTTGACTCCCATGAGTCGCTGACAAGGGTAAGGATTCGATTGAAGCCAATTCGCTGGTGTTCGTTACCGGTAATCAGGGTCGTCAAAGAACTGAGGTCGGTAAGGTACTACGCTTATCCTCCGGTCCATCGATGTTGCAAGTTGTTTGAGTAATACACAGTATGTTACGAGAGTGTTGCAGAAGTGATCGCACTTCGGGATTCAAGGCGTCAATACATGAGTTCCAGCAAACGAAGAGGAGTAAGAAAGGTATCGATCAATCATTCGACGCTGCGACATCCAACTCAGGGACGTTCGTATAAGCACCTAACATTCTACACGGTTCGCTAGGTGTTCAGATGGGTGTTCAGGGAATACTCGATAACATCGAGGTTCGAAAGGATCCAGAGATGAATGAAAAGTTCACGTTCGAGTAGGGGACATATAATGGGTGTTCAGGGAATACTCGATAACATGGGTGTTCAGCAATTTTCTTGATTTTATTATATCAAGTGTTTTGCCATTTAGGATACAGGCCTATAATGTGACAGACAATTATGGCATTTTGAAAACATAAATAAATTTCAATTTTCCATGTAGTGGCATTAATATAACTATAATGTTTTGGCAATAATAATACCGTCTCTTTATTTTTCTGTTTCTTTCAATTTTCATCTGTCAATTAGTGTTGATTTTTCCAGTAATACTTTGTTTGCTTTTTTGGCGTTTTATATAGCAACCTCGTATTTTGCTAGCATTCGTTCTCACAATTTTCAAACTATCAGGAGTTTTGGTGTTTGTAGTTTTTGGCGTGTTATCCTCAATTTTTTTTTAAAATAGCAGAGAATTAGATTATAAACAATAGAGAATTACATAACAAACAATAGAAAATGAAAACAAAATTAAAAATTATAATCTAATTTCTCATTCAAATCTTCACTGTCATCAGCCTCTTCTACTTTAACATTTTTGGCGTTTTGAACCTGTTTTTGAATGCCTTATGTAGATCCTTATTTTCCTACATACCGGCCGTCTTTAGAAGATGCTTATTTTTTGTGGCATCCTTTATGGTGGGTGGATATATACTTGTTTGATGACATGTTGAAGACCAACGCCTGCTCTAATGTATTGATCCCTTCATGCCATCAATATATCCATCAAGAACAAAGTGACATGATGT
The DNA here is from genome assembly GCA_030545235.1 of Helianthus tuberosus. Classification (NCBI taxonomy): domain Eukaryota; kingdom Viridiplantae; phylum Streptophyta; class Magnoliopsida; order Asterales; family Asteraceae; genus Helianthus; species Helianthus tuberosus. The sequence goes on from CM060393.1 coordinate 157,000,009, forward strand.
CATATCAGTGTCATCAGTCTCTTTATCTTAAATATTTGTCCATCTCATTCAGCAAAAGATTATAGACATACCCAACTCAGAGAAGAATCCATTCAGTGAGACTTCATTCAGATCAATACTCAATATAGCAGAATCGAGGTTCTGCATCTGTGGCTTTTTTAAGTATTTTTTTGGCGTTTTTAAAGTGAATGGTTTCTAGGAAATATGGCGTTTGTTTCTGGTTTTGTGATAAGTTGTTTGTGCACAGAAGTCTTTCTTTATATGATGTTTTTGGTGCGTAGTTTAGGCAGGATTTTATTTATAATAAATGATATTAATAAAGTAGCCGTCTTTTCAGTTACTGTGTATTATTTACTGTTTTTGTTCAGCTTTTTATGAGTTTTTAGGGTCATAGACTTTCCATCTCCCAAGTTTGGCATTTTTGAATGGGTTTAAGTAGTTTTTTGCGTTTTTTTCCATTTTTAGCTTTTATTAATTAACACTTCTGCAAATTACTTTCATTATAGTTTGGGAGTTTTTGGCGTTTTTACTCCATTTATGGCGTTTCATATGCATTATGACTGTTTGGCGTTTTATTAAGATAATATATTTTTTTATTCTAAGTTGAAAAATACATAGCAAACAACAGAAAAAGAAAATTAAAAAAATAAAAATAAAAACAATTCATCTTCCAAATCTTCACTGTCATTAGTCTCTTTCTTCTTTGAATCATGTTCGCTGGTGGTTTAGCTTAGCCATACTTGTGTTTTTGTGACCGTTTGGAAAGACAAAATGACATAAGTTTTTTTTTAATATGTATCTTCAAACAACTCATTAGTGTCATTCGTCTTTTCATGCCATTAAAATATTCATCAAGAACAAAACACAGAAAATGACATAAGTCTGACCCCAGCATCTTTTTGTTTATGATTTGTCCATCTCATGCAGCAAAATGTTATTTGAGTCACAGCACCTCAGGGAAGAATGCATTATCCGAAACTTTGGCGTAGAACAATATTTGAATATACAAGAAACGATATTTGGCATTTTTGGCGTTTTACTGAGGAAATAGTGTATCTGAAAGAACCGTCGATTTTTTTGGAATCTTTGATGTTTGAGTGTTTTGGCGTTTTCTAAGATGAATGGTATATAGTAGAAAATATGGCGTTTTTTTAGTAGGTGTGTTTGATGTTTTAGGGATTTTGGCTTTTGTAAGTTGAATGGTATATAGTAGAAAATATGGCGTTTTAGGTTCTTGGGGGTGTGTTTTTATGTCTGGGATATTTTTGTTTATATAGCGATGTGTTTTGGTCCGTAATGGTGTTTTATTCATCAGTACGGCGTTTTGGTATAGAGGTGTAAAGACGCTTTTACCCTTAATGAGGCACGTCCACGTAATAAAATTGATGTTATTTACAAAACGCCACCGCGCCAATCTAGTCCATAGATTGTTTTAATCGGACGATCCATAAGCGTTCTCACCGTTCTCACACTTTCTACCGTTTTCTCCAAATCCCGACCCTATATATATATATATATAGGGAAAGGTTCATTGGGGAACACTAAAACAGTGGGGAACAACGGGGAACCGACTCAAACGAACTCCGATTGGACTCATTCCAGCGGCGTTGGAACCGGCTCGTCGAACCCTAACTAGGATCTCTTAACCCTAAACCCTAAATCCTAACTCCTAAACTCTAAACCCTAAAGCTAAAAAATAAGGCTAAAACTTAAGCTAAACCGTAAAATCTAAAGTATAAAACCTAAAAGCTAAACCCTAAATGCTAACCCTAAAGCTAAACCCTAAAGCTAAACACTAAAACTAAACCCTAAAGCTAAACCCTAAACCCTAATATATTTAGGGTTTAGGGGTTATAATTTAGGGTTTAGGGTTAAGAGATCCTAGTTAGGGTTCGACGAGCCGGTTCCAACGTCGCTGGAATGAGTCCAATCAGAGTTCGTTTGAGTCGGTTCCCCACTGTTCCCCACTTTTTTAGTGTTCCCCAATGAACCTCACACTATATATATATATATACATAATATGAATTGAATTAATGCAATTAAGGTTTACACTTACCTTCAAAATCATTCTCTACACATTTATAGTTTCTTCACAGTGGCCACGAAACCACCATCTGCCGTCATGAGACCACCACCGCTGACCACCTCCACCACTGACCACCGTAAAAGCCCTAATGTCGCCAGAGAGATCGACTGCTACCTCCGCTAAACCACCATATCTGAAAGCCCTAATCTGGGGCGTTGTTTGTGTCTTTTCCAATGGCTCGTTTCATCATAAGGGTGTTTAGACCATAGTTTTCAAGGTCGGTCGCTGGTGATTTTGAACAGGGAGCTGAAGTGTTACTGGGTTGGGGTCTTGGAGACGATGAATGTTTCTGGGTTAGGGTCTTGAAGTGTATTTTTTGTATATTATTTTTGTATGCATTTACTTTGAATAATATCCACATAAGCATTAAAAAAATAAAAATTAAAAGAAAAAAATGATAACTTGATGACCTGGTAATTACACAACATTATAACACAAAATTAAAGTTTAGTTATTTTAAAAAGACAAAAAAAAGTTTGGATGACTTAATTGGAACGCTTGACAAACTTGATTACATTTCTATGACATTTTCCCTATCTAAAAACCCATGTTAATAATTGTTTACTGTAATTTCACCTTTAATTGGTTAAATGTTTGTCTAGTAGTGTTTTGTAGGTCCTTTGGTTAAAAAGATGGATTTCCAAGTTAAAAGATAAACTTAATTGAAAATATCTGAAGTTGCTAGATCAGGAATAAGTACGAGCTGTACCGTTCGGAGTCGAGTAAAAATTCCACTAGTTAAAGATGGGTTGAAGAACACCCCCTTTAGAAGTTAAAACCCTAGTCGGCCCAGTTACTGACGTGGAAGGATACGCGTCGTACCTGACTAATGATCGTACGTGTCGTGCCCGATTCAACACTTGTGGGAGAGCCATCTTAGAAGCCAACCTCACCTGTTTTGCTTCCCCAACAACAAGTTGGAGCTTACTATAAGGCTAGGGAAATTATAGATATGGATGCAGAATTAGAGGAAGAGGAAGATGAAGACCTAGAGGAAGATCATTATGCACCTACTGAAGAACAAGGGGAAGAAGACCCAAGAGAAGGCCACAACTATATTGAATGATTTGGAGATCATTACTTATTTACTATTCTGGTTTCTTTTTGGATTTGGACCTAAGTTATGTTTTGGTTTGTTTTGGTTTTGTTATGTGCTTTTGTTTGTTCTAATATCTGGTTTGTTTGTTTTGATTCATCGAACTATATAATTTTGGTTAGTAAGGCACGCTTGATATTTTGAACTTTGCCTTTATGTTATTATTGTCATATATAATGTTTTGCTAAGCATCCAGGTTAAGTTGGAAATCCAAGAGCGGATGCACACTTGTAAGTTATATTTTTGTTACCGCCGCTATTTTGCAAGTAATCAAGGAAGCCTCCAATTCCTTTATTTTCCGCTTTGCTTTTAATTTTGTACATTGACGGCAATGTACATCTTAAGTGTGGGGATGAGGAACTGTAACCTAAAAGATAAAATTTTTTGAAACTTCTATCCAGTACTTAGTAATGTTAGTCATAATGTTGCAGAAATTTAGACTTTGAGATGTTTTAAGTCAATGAATGTGAATCTTAATTTTGATCCTAAGTTTTAGGATAGAGTATTCAGACACAAGTCAAGTTTTTAAAGAAAATAGGAGAAGAGGTACTTAGTTAGTGAAAGGAATCTTGTTAGACAATTATGTTAATACATATCAGTAACCTTAATTTTTCTGTTTTAGGTGAGTGATTTTGAGCCTTATATATAATTCTTTCGTTTGTTGAGAGATACTGGTATAACTTATTAAAACATAACTTGTGCATGTTATGCAATTTGTCACACCCCAATCGATGGTAGAAACATCGAGGCGAGACGTAATAGATTGCTCAAATACAACATAACACTAAATTTATGACAATAAATTAAAGTTCAAAATTTCATTTCATTTCACTAAATCAAGCATTACATTGTTCATGTAAATGGAAAATACGACACTTGGAATTTCAAAACTAATGAATTAAAATGCATAAATTAAAACTAGGTGAGTATCTAAATCCACCCTAAGTCTTTTCTTGCGAAATCATCATCAAATATTTCCTGCAACATGTATAAAATGTCCGGCAACACAGATTAGGTTGGTAAGCATACTAGTTTGTCTACATAGCATAAGTAAGAATAAAATCTCAAATCCACATGTTAATTGTATACTAAGTCATAAAATCATACTAGCATGCAAGACTAAATATCAACCCAAAGTGTCCACTAGTGTAATCTTATCATCGAAGTGAATAAGACCGTAATGACTGAATACTTAACAATGACCCAACAAACGGGCGGTGTGCTAATCCTATAGCGCTATACATGTTAAGGGAGGCTTTTAACATTAATGATATATAACATGCATAGATTTACCCTAGTATGTATAAACAAGTAGCATAACATGTAAGCATGTTTAACGATTGAGTGTTTGCATAAGATTGATTGTATGTGTGATTTTGATTTTACTACAGTTACATGTTGCAACACAAATAGTGTTTAAAGCGTAAAATGGGTTAAGTATGAACTCACGGTTTGCAAAGATTTCCACAAAGTGTGAGTGCGCGGTTTTGAAGGATGGAACACCGAAGTTATCCTAAGAAGGTAAACAAAGGTGTATGAGTATTTGGACTTGGGAATTGGGAATGTAAACGAAAGTTACAAGTATGAAATTACATAGAAATATATCCCGTTAGACACTTATTCGGACACTGTTATGTGTTTGTGTTTTTCATGAGTCCGATTACTCATTAGAGATCCGAACTAAGGAATCCAAAACCGTGGATATTCTCCACCTCAACATAATGTTCAACCATGGTTTGGTTGATATCATAGTTGGGTTTTGGAGTATGTATTATATAGGATTATATATATTATTAGGTTATATTGTCAATTATGCTAAGCATTAGAGGTAGGATAAATCCTTTAACCCCAATATTCACCAATGCACAAATCATCACATGGATGACTCAGATGGTCATGAATACAAGTATGCTAAACATAAACTAATCTATCTAGTTCACTAAGTAACCAGGTGAGGATAACTAGACGAGTGCTTCCAACATTGAATGGTTGGATACTTGGTGTAGTGTTGCTCACTTTGTGACTTGGAGATTACTTAGAGACTTGCAAGAACTTAAAAGAAGATAAATGAACCTTAAATCAAGCCATTCAACATGGAAGTTAGTTGGTGGTTTGGTTTAGCTTGCAAAAGTTCCAAGAAACGAAGTAAAGATGAACATGTTTGAAAGTTTAACAAAAATCCTCACTTGGACCTCAAAAATGGTGACATACCAACTTTGTTTATATTGGTAAACATGTGGTAATGCTCCTAGAGGTTATCCAAGGAAGAAGAAAGAAGAAAACAAGAAGAAAAATGTAAAAACAAGTTCAAAACTCACTGTTTTGAACTTAGAACAATAAGCCTGAACTTGGATTTCTTGATGATTTGAGAGTGTCAGAGAGAGTGTTTGGGATGTGAAAAGTGTTTAGGAGGTGGTAAGGGGTTGTATTTATAATTAGGATTAGGTTTTGGGTGTTGAATAAGGTGGTTGGGGGTTGAAAGGAGGGAAAATGAGCTACAATTTGCGACTAAAACATGATTTTGCCAGACATGTTCCATACGGACCGCAAAGGGGTTCCATATGGTCCGTATGGAACTCTGAAATTATAAAAATTTCATTTTTTTTGTCCCTTGAGTTGTTTGGTTGGTTATCTTATGCTATAAAATCAATGTTGAACATGTTTTTAGGGTTTTAAGGTGTATATAAGCATGTGTAATGTATGGACACGTATGAAAATCATTCCGTGAAATATAATCACAGTGTATGTCTTGGTTTTTAGCTAATAACATGTATTTCGTGATTATCTACGTATTGTGCAAGTATGATTAAACAAAATGACATAAAATATAGTTTCCATTATGATCAAGTCTCAGAATTACAATGACTGAAATTGAAATACAAATTACAAATAAATGAAAAAGAATTGGAAAATATGGAATGTTACACAATTAGCTAGTTGAGATGGTAATTACTAGATATGATTAAGGCAAAAGTAAGATAATTTTAAACAATTGTTTACCTTTTAGTTTGATATATCCTACCTTATGTTATCCATTAGAAGCCTTATTGAGCCTAAACCTGTATCGTTTGTTTAACCTATTATTTTCACCTGAGTTATACCTTTGTGAGCCTATTTTGTTTGTTTACCCAAAGTAGTAGTACGATTCAACGAATATAAAAAAGTAATGGCGAAAGAAAAAGAAAAAAAAAAGAAAGTATGAAAAAAAATAAGTGTAGGGTTAAAAGATCACAGTCCAGTTTAGTGAATTCAAAGTATTTACCAATTAAAGAGCTATGAATGAAGAAATGTTGAATTATAATATGATTAGCCTTTTGTTTACCAATTTTCATTTGTTCATTACTACCTTTTTACCATTTAACAAAAAACCCATGAAAAGTCCTTATGATCTGTTAGATTTATGTGTTGATGTAGGCTAGTGAATTTTGTACAAGCCTATGAAAATGGTAGTTATAGCTAGGTTGTGAGCTTATTCAGTATTTACCAGCACATTATATGCTAGATCGAGAAAACAATTGAGAGGAGTGTATATTGTGAGGGGTATGTACTGCATAGGTGTTCTATGGGGGTAGACTGATCAAAACTATAGTATCTTCTTGTTTTTAAATTGTAATATCAAAATGACTTGTTAAGGTTGTTAATCTCATGCCTTTGTTAGTCTTGGGGATTGAGTTTGGATTCGTGTTAGCATTTGTCTTGGTGGATGAATGTTATGAAAATGGTTAAGGTATTGAAGTTTTTAATAAAGTGATTGCTTGGGGATAAGCAATGCTCAAGTGTAGGAATATTTGATGTGTCTGAAAGACAGCATAATTTTTAATATCTAAAGCCCCCATTTTAGTAGTTGTTTATTGAAATTTCACATTGAATTGGTTAAATGTTTGTCTAGTGGGTTTTTGTAAAAAGATGGATTTCCAAGTTAAAAGAAGAGCTTAATTAAAAAGATAAGAATCTGTTGGATCAGGCCTAAGTATGAGTCGTATCATTCGAAGTCGGGTACAGATCGTACCAGGTGAAGATGGGTTGGAGAATAATGCCTTTAGAAGTTGAAACCATAGTGGGCCCAATTGCTGGCGTAGAAGGGTACACCCGTATCCAATTAATGATCGTACAAGTCACACCTGGTTCAAAACTTATGTGGAGCTTATAAACAGAATATTACGTGCAAGAAGCCTAGTTTACGAAGTTGGGTGTATGAAAAAAGCGAAAAAGGGGTTGTTCAAGGTTTTCATTCACAATTGAAGATCCAAGGTGAAGAGGAATTGAAGATCTAGCATACTGGAGATCACTTTAGTGATTCCTACTGAGTAGAACCTTTATATTTACTGTTTTCCTGAATCTTTATCATGTATTCGATGAAATCTTGTCATTTAGTTATGTGTTTGGCTAGCTAACCACGTTATAGCCAGTTAGGTAGGATGAATCTTAGTCTTTTGTTGAGTTGAATGATTTTGTTTATGAAAGTGTGATTTTATATGAGTGTTTACCATTGAACTGGTGATGTGTGTATCTATATGCCATGTATTGATCTTTGGTGCGTTTATGTGGGTAATCGAGGTCTTTTTACGAGGTTATGTATGTTTCATCTGATTAGTCTATCTCTTGGTTATATATCGATCATTAATCTAGGGAATGAAACTTAGTTGGTACTAGATGAATTTGTCCAAGGGTTGGTAAAGTGTATGGGTTACTTATGAGAAGAACTTAATTAAAAGAGTTTGGAAATTAGTCAGAGTTTGCTTGAAATTGTGTCATATAAATAGAAATTGCTCAGTTCATGAATCTGTATAACTAAACAATAAAAGAGGCTCTAAATCACAAAGGAAAGCTAAATTACTTAGCTACTTAAAAACCGGATATTTAGACGTGTCTATAGCTTGGGTTTTCGGGGTTATATAGTTAACCTAATAGGGTAATAATCTTTTAGCACTTCACACCTCATCAATATATTTTACTAAAATGAGTTTTTTTTTTCATAAATACACAATCTGATAACTTTGCAAAAGTACTAGGAGGATTCTAATCCTTACTGGTTATTCTTTCCAACATTTGATGTAACACCCCGACCGCGTAAAACAACAAACCGCAGCGGAAACGTCGGGGAGTCACGTTACAGAGAAATTGTTTCACAACACATGGTACATAAAGTTTTGTATTATTAAATTAATAGATTACATTGTCTTGGGAAAATACAAATAAAACAAAACAATTGTCTTTCAAGTTTTAAGATAACTAAGGCCCGCATCCATCCTATGTGTAGCATGCTCAAAATCAAACATTAGCTCCTAAAACATATGTGAAAATAAACGTCAGCATAAAAATGACTATGAGTAACATAGGTTTTGTGATTAAGGCTCATGGCTTTGAATGTTAAAAGAAAATGTTTAAACTATTTCAAAAGTAGCCATGAACCTTTAACAAAAGTGTTTCTTTATGAAATCATATGATAATTCATTTGATTCAAAAGAAATGATGCATGGTTAACTTAATAACCAAATATGGTTTGGAAATAACCAAATGAAATGTCTTAAATTGTCTTTGTTTGAAGTGATTTGGATAACGTTATGATATGTAATACAATAAAAGCACTTATATATAGGAAGTACTTGCGGAGTATCCACCATGCTTTTATCATATTACACATGTCTCGTTATCTAAATCACTTACCATAAACCAATAAAAGTCTTGTCTTGTATAAACCAAAATATGTCATGTCTTGTATAAACTAAAATATGTCATGTCTTGTATAAACCAACAATGTCTTGTATGGTATAAACCACAAATGTCTTGTATGGTATAAACCACGAATGTCTTGTATGGTAAAGAAAAGGTCTTGTTTAAACCATAAGATAACGTCTTGTATAAACAATCAAAATGTCTTGTATAAAACAAGTGTTTTGAATAAACAAAAGGTCTTGTTTAATCAAAAAATTTTGTTTTATAAAACAATTGCTTTTATTGTGTAAACATATATATGGATTGTTGGCGAATACATTCAAGCCTTGTCGACTGTCGGATATGTAGGATCGTATTCTGACCCGAACGAGTCTATCAGAGGAGTCTCGATCAATTACAGGTGCGGAAAACAAGTAATCAACGTAGAAACAGCTAGATCTTCACTTAAATCACTTTGTTGATTGATATAATAGCGTTTACATCCAAATCTCACACCGGCAGCACCTCGGTATGGATAACAAGAACTTTTTCAAATGATTCGCTCCTAGGGTATATATAGGGACTAGGTTTCGCTCATATGGACATGTCCATAAAAGCGAAACCCCCCATTGTACATATAAGCGAAACCATATTCAAGGTTTCCCACATACGGACATGTTCATAAAAGCGAAACCCCCTTCTAGGTTTCCCACATACGGACATGTGGTTTCCCACATATGAACATGTGGTTTCCCACATATGGACATGTCGGGAAATCTCGTACAATGTGCCCTAATCTAACATTCTAAGACTAAGACTCGATACAAGACGAAGTCAACAGATGTAGTGCACCAACAGACTCCCCCTCAGATGTTGACGAGTCTTAAGTGTCGAGTCTTCGCATCTTCAGTCTTGATCTGTCTCTGGGCTTCACTCTCTCAATCTCAATCTTTTCTTGCAAGTCTTCAGACTCCCCCTTGCGATATGCTGGCATTTCTTCAGATCATCAGCATCATCAGCTTTAGGATCGTTGTCTGGCTTTCCATCTCACAGCTTCTCTGGATAAATCACCCTAGCTCTTCATGTTCCAAGATCATTGCCCGTCTACCTCCAATCAGAGTCCTCAGGTATTGAAACCTGGCACTCTGTCTTCAGATTCAAAATCAAAAAACTGGCTACACCTGCACATTCTTAACCCAGAAGTAAATTTCACAAATTTAACATTTAACAAATTTATCAATCCAAATTCTCTCTCAAATTAAACCAGAATGATTTATCAATGATAAATTCTAATGAACCATTTGCAAAAATAAATCATTTTTCTTTTTCAAAACACATTTTCCCAAACCATTTGATCATCATGTTTAGCACTTAGGATTTTGAAAATCAGTTCTCCAACATCAGTTGTCGAAAATCTTTTTGTATTTTTCAAAATTTATGCTAAAACACACTAAAAATCTTTTTGAATTTTGAGATATTAAGAAATGCAGTAAAGAAATATTTACAGACAATATTTTTGTGAGTTTGTGTAAGAGGATCATATCAGATTTTGACAAGTCACAAGTACCGTTGAGCTTAGTTACACATTAAGAATTAAACACTTCACTTAGATTGCCGATATACTGATCCACTTAAATTCTCACACAAATTTCAACTGATTCAGGATATGAGTTAGATGTTTTAAGGACTTAAACTCATTCATGTGTCCCACCTCTTGAATATACTCCCGTATCCAGATCCCAATATTCAGTCTTACAGGTGAGTATACCACAGATGATATCTGTAAGGGGTTAAATTGCGAGGGCCTTGAGAGCTCAGGTCGATTCTTCCGTATACGCAGAGAGATGACGGCTTCGACTTTTGGTGGGTCCCCTTTAGAGGATCTTTTGTTACAACAGCAATGACTATCAATTTTATTGTTTCATCAATTTGCTGAGGGCGGCGCTATATTTCAAGCAAGCGGAAAGTATTCTCCGGGGACTAGGCCATTGCTTTCGCAAAATCAGAAGTCCCGGGATAATACCCCAGATATCACTGAGCATAAAGACCTAGTATCTCAGAAAGAGGGACCTTTCAAACGAGATTTCAGGGGTTACCTATATATCCAAGTAGTGTTCCCCACGAAATAAGCAAGTTTGAATTTAAGTTTATATCCCGAAAAAGCTTACTAAATGTGTAAAAACCTATCGGCATATCATTAGTGAGACCGTTTAACGCTATTTAATCATTACATTTCTTTAGCATACTGTAACTGTCTACTGATGTACTATCATTTCCTCTTCTTTGACACAAAAACTCATTTTTGATTTTATCATGTTTTTGTCTTTTTCAAATTTTCAAATGATTTTGGATTTTCTGAAATTTTCTACTCCCCCTAAAATGCAAACACATTTTAGGAAATTTGAAAACAAACTATACAGAAAAGTTACAACCGATATCAAATCACCTCAATTCGCCATCTACTTGGCATAAACAATCAGAACTCCCCCTTACACAAAACTATTTTCTCATTATGATTTCAAAACACTTAAGTTTGTTTTAACCAAAATGATTTTTCCGGAAAATAAGTTTTGTTGATTTTACCACTTGTAAATTCGGGGTTTGGTTCATCATATTGTCTTACAAATACCACTTGTAAGTATGGTCCAATCAAGTTCAACCTAATGACCTTGATTAACCATTTGTAAGTATAAACCTTCATCAACCAACTTGTAGGAATATCACATCTACACAAATTCATTTTACCAACAAAGATGCCGATTCCTGCTTCACACTTACCAACCTGGAAGCTCCGGCAATTCAAAATCTGTAAAATTTAACACTTTTAAAATCTTTCATAACAACAAGTTTAACAAGAATGATGCCGATTCCTGATCCACGATTACAAACTTGGAATCTCCGGCAAGTCACACTTATCCTGAAAAAATTCAACTATTTTTAAGATTCAATCACACAATCAATTACTAAGAAAGATGCCGATTCCTGATCTGCAATTACAAACTTGGGATCTCCGGCAAATCAGGTTTTTTAATGAAAGAAAATATCCACCCAAGCCTGACCAGCTTTGGGTGTTTTCAATTCAGAAGCAGTTGGAGTGTAAGTTGCTTTCTTTTTAGCATCAAACTCCTTTACCCCTTTCACTTTCCCTTCAACCATTTTTCCGAAAATCTTCTTAACTTTCCCATTAAACGCTTTCAGTTGGTGGTTCGGTTCTATCAACAACAACTTCTTTCAGTTTTCCAGAAACTCCCTGTTTTGTTTTGGTCGATTTAGGACAATTCCATGCAATGTGTCCAACTTCGTTGCATCTAAAACAGGTTCTGGTTTCTGTTCTCTGAACTTCATTCTTCTTTTTCTCAACAAGAAATTCTTGATTTGATTGTCTCCAGAATGAGCTCTTCTTCTCTTCCTCAGCAGACGGTCCTGAAACAAATTTTGTGTTTGTTTTAGAAAATTTTTCATTTTTATAGTTTTCAGGTGGAATAAAACCAAGACCTTTCTTTTTGTAGCTACGATTTTGGTTTGATTTCTTTTGAAAACCAGAACCAGAATCGTAACCCTTTTTCTTGTTTAAACGCTGTTGAACTCTTGAGGTGTAAGGTTTAGGTTTTACATTAAGATTTTCATCTTTTATTTCAGAAATATTAATTTCTGTTAGTTTAAAAACCTTTTTAATCAATTCATTTTTAACACCTCTTATTGGAAACTCTTTATCAAAATATAATTTGTCAGAATCATTCAAAGTATATGCAACTTCAAACGTTTCATCATTCAAATTAGATTTTGACAACAAAAACTCTTTACTGTAAACCCGTTTTCCCGACGATTTTGAACTCTTTTCGGACAAACTCGAACTCCTGACTGACTGACACGAACTTTCGGACTCGGACTTTGACTCTGACTCCTCATCCTTATCCAACACCTGATCGACCACTCGTTTTATCAGTTCGGACTCATGATCTGTGTCGGATGCTGTGAACGTGACATCAATATTGTCTGGTAAAATATCGGTTATCTCGGATTCTAGCTTAATATTGACCGCCTGTTTTAATTCTTCCTCGTTAGGTTTTCTAGGCGAGTACCCTTCCCAAATCGGAGGCGGACACTTATTATAACAGACATCCTGTTTCTTACCAGTATCCTTTTTCTTCTTTGGCTTTGTTTCTTCACCTTTAAACGCTTCAAATCCTTCAACTGTTGGATAAATTCTATCAATTATGTAGTCACAACCTTTGTAACTTTGCAGCAATCTTCTGATTCTTTCATTCTCAGTTGCTTCACTATCCAACTCTTTCTTCCACTTTGCACATTCTTCTATGTACAAATTGATCTCTTTCTGCTTTGTCATCATGGTAGCATTCATCATCTTCAAAGCTTTTTCTCTTTCAGAGTTAGTCTTCTCCAGACTATTCACATGTCTGTTCAATACATCATACGACTTTTTCAAATTCTTTACATCAAACAACAATTGTTCTTTCAACTTTTCTAACTCACTAAACCTCTCATCTTTCTCTATACATTGTTTACAAGACTCTAAACATGTAAGACAGGGTTTTGTGATTTCAACGATCTTCTCGACTTCAACTATCTTTTCAACTTCCACAATCTTCTCAATCACTTTGACCTCTTTCATTTCCTTTGCAGCTTTCCTTTCTTTCAGTTTCTTCAATTTTTCTGCAAAATAAAATTCAAAAGTGTCAGAAGATAAATGAGTTTTTCCCAAATTTATCTGTTCCATCTCTTCATCACTATCACTTGTTTCTGATGAACTGTTTTCAGATGAAACGTATCTTTCATCTTCATTTTTCTCTTCATCAGATAACACTTCCATCCATTCCTTCAACATTTCTGGCTTTTGAACAATATGTGCAATAAAAGCTTTAACATTAGGATCAGCTGGAATGTACTTATCCCAGCTAAAACCATCAGCCACTTTCTCGTCATCTTGATCCATGATGCCATAATAAGCCTTTTTGTTTGCAACTTCAATCATTTTCCCATGTGCCGTTTGTGGATCTTTTTGTTGATGTGGTAGATGAGTAATTTGTTGATATATGGATTTCTTATAATAATCATCTTTTCCAAAAGAATCCTTTGCTCCTCTTGGCTCCTAATTCTTGCACTCTCTTTTAAAATGGCCTTTCTCCCTGCAACGAAAACAGACAACTTTAGATTTATCAAAACCTAAATTAGAAAGATTTGCATCCAAGAAATCACTTCTTCCTGTAATCATTCTAAATTTTTCTGCTCTCCTCAAAACACTAGCTAATGCCCATTTAATATCCATCAGTTCCAGCTCCTCTGCATCGATTTGGTCATAATCTTCCTTTGTGAGCATTGGATTGCCAATTTTTTCGGCAATCAACCCTTCATAAGACTCTAATGCAGTGACCAATAATCCCATATGATGCTTTACAACTTCTTCAGAATAATTTTGACCATTTTGAAGATGTAAAGCTACATTACACTGAATCGAATGCCCATTTCCAGCAGATGCACTTTGAACACTTGGAGGATTTACCGTTGAGAACCCACTAGTGTTGACTGATCCATGACTGCTTGGTGTAGATTGATTTCCAGCACTAAATGCAGTTTGTATCTTTGGACTTGCTTCAGCAGTTTGAACATTTCCTTTATAGTACAATTTAATATCTTGTTGATGAGTAGAACTGTTCATTCTAGCAATTTTCTGCTGCTCCAGATCTTGTGCCTCCAACTTCTCTATAAACTGTGCAATCGATAACCTTCTAAACTGTCCGGAATTCTTCAATATCATCAGATATGTACTCCATTCCTTTTGCGGTAACGCGTCAGCAAGCTTTTCAACCCATTCTGCTGGAGTTTTTGTAATCTTCAACTGTGACATAGTGCGTACAAAATGACAGTATCTTTCAATAAGACTCTTTGTTGTTTCACCAGGCATGCACGTAAATAGTTCAAATTCCTTTTTCAACAAAGCTGCTTTACTTTGTAGCATTTCAGTACTTCCCTCAAATTTCTTTCTAAGAGCTTCCCAAATAGAATAAGCATTTTCATCATGTTGAAGCAACACAAATATATCTTCTTTAACAGCTTGTTGTAACAAATTGATCATCATTTTCTCTCCTTTATAAGTATCTCTTTCTTGCTCTGTGAATTCTGAAATGATTTTATCGACTCCCGCTGAATTCTTTGGCCTCTCATATTCAGTTTCGATGCTCTCCCATGCTTTTAGATGATTCTCCTGAACCCAATTCTCAAACCTTTTCTTCCATCCGTGATAATCCTCAATTCCCATAAGTTTCGGGGTTTTTGCATTATTCCGGTTTCATTCTCCATGTTCATGTTCTTAGTAATGTCGGATGAACTAGTCGGGGTTGTAGCAAAAGCATTGTAGAATTCAGTATCCATTATGACTTATCATAATTTTCAAGATCAGTGACAAATAAGCGAAATCAGATGTTTGTGCACGAAGAACGAAATCCCAGATGTTCACAAGAGTGGAACCCTGATGTTCACAAAAGCGGAACCCTGATGTTCACAAGAGTGGAACCTTGATGTTCACAAAAGTGGAACCCTGATGTTCACAAAAGCGGAACCCCAAGATATATGTGACACAAAAGTGAAACCATGTGTACAAATGAGCGAAACCCCTTCATAATGTCTGTATGAGCGAAATACTTGATGTCCTTATGAGCGAAACTAGTCACTTGGGAGGTCCTTTGGAGCGAAACCAGTCACTTAAGGGTGACACATAAGCGAAACCTGATGTATGTAAAAGCGAAATCACAGGTTGTTCGTATGAGCGAAACCTGTTCGGAGTGTAATTTGGACCATTTTTAGTTCGAATTTTAAGCTCAAACTTTCAGGGATTTGTCTATGATCAATTCCCTTTAGTCTGTAAAATTTTGAACAAGTTTCGACCGTAAAATATCATTCGGATGAAGAAAGAAGGTGTAGAAGTAAGAATTTATGATGAAATCCAGCAAATCTCTGTAAAACTCCTCCTCCTGAAGCTCTGATACCACTTGTAGGATTGTATTCTAACCCGAGCGAGTCTATCAGAGGAGTCTCGATCAATTACAGGTGCGGAAAACAAGTAATCAACGTAGAAACAGCTAGATCTTCACTTAAATCACTTTGTTGATTGATATAACAGTGTTTACATCCAAATCTCACACCGGCAGCACCTCGGTATGGATAACAAGAACTTTTTCAAATGATTCGCTCCTAGGGTATATATAGGGACTAGGTTTCGCTCATATGGACATGTCCATAAAAGCGAAACCCCCCATTGTACATATAAGCGAAACCATCTTCAAGGTTTCCCACATACGGACATGTTCATAAAAGCGAAACCCCCTTCTAGGTTTCCCACATACGGACATGTGGTTTCCCACATATGAACATGTGGTTTCCCACATATGGACATGTCGGGAAATCTCGTATAATGTGCCCTAATCTAACATTCTAAGACTAAGACTCGATACAAGACGAAGTCAACAGATGTAGTGCACCAACAGGATAAACCCTTATAAAGACAAAGGTTTATAAAAAATGTTCATCGGATTCTGTCATTCCCTAAGGTCATTTCCAAACAAACCTAAGAAGTGGCAATGGGGTTGTCAATCCTATGGTACCATAACATACTACCGATCGGCGTGATCAATGTTAATGATAGTATCATTATCGAGTTTAATGCACCAATATGTCTAGTACAATGTAAGCATATCGTGTAATGTGTTGAAACCATGTATAAGGTCTTTGAAATCATGTATAATGTCTTTGAAACCATGTACTAGGTATACTAGGTAAACATACCATGTACAATGTTTTGAAAACATGTACTATGTATACTATGTAAATAAACCATGTATAATGTCTTGAAAACATGAAAGTAGTGATAGAAACATATGAATCACCCCAAAACATTTGAAAATGTAAAAGAGGGGGCTATGTACTCACTTGGGATTGTGTATATGTCTTGTTCAATGTTCAAACAAAGCTCAAAGGTTCAAGAGTTCAATTGTTTCCTAGTGTATCGGAATACTATGTTAGTGTGTCGAGACTTTAATCGGAGGATTGGATAGAATGAAGTCTATAAACCAAACGAGTGTTGGGTCTCGTATGATATGGTTTAATAGACCTTACATCCTGATTAGAAAGGATTCCTAAGTGCTTTGACCCGTTACGACTTGTTAAAGTGGTTTACGCCACTTAAACGAGTCGTAAGCGTAATTATGAGTTCGAATGGTTAAATAAGTTTTATGATGAGTCTTGTATGTCAAAACAAGTTTGATTATGTTGTAATAAAAATTTAGATGTCAAAAATATGGTCTTACATGTATAAAACCAATTTATGCGCCACAAGGGCGTTTTCGGCATTTTAAAGTATATAAATTCAACTCATCATATAACTAACCAAACTATGTGACCATAAGGTATAACCTCAGAGGGTTATTCCCTATATTATTATGGTCATAAAAATGCGCTTGGTCGAATCCTAAGATTGACCAAACAGATCAGATTTGAAAGTTACGACTAAATAAAAAAGCACTAAACTAGAAATGATGAGTTAGACATGTTTGAACATGTCTAATAATGTTACAAAATTGATTTGGTGTCAAAACTTTAAGTTTTAAAACCCGAAAACAGTTTCGTCGTAAAATGGACTTTTGCGCATTTTTGACTTTTAATTCATAAAACTTTGACTCGTCATCTCGCCTACTAAACGTGGTAATCAGAAGGTGCAATCGCAAGGGCTTAATACCTTCGTGGTTACGATCACATTGCAAAGTTCAATTGAACTTTGACTTGACCAAAAATGGTCAGAACCAAAAGTCAAACAGAAAGTCAAACTGTTTGACTTTTGGAACAAAAATGTCAAAATAATGAAAGAACTAGGAAGAGCACTTGTGTTGAAGAACACTTTCAGAATTCAAGGTAGGAGGCTTCCAAAAGCTGGAAACAAGCTCCTAAGTAGAGAGAAAGAATTTTTGAAATGAGCAAGTTAAAAGGAGGACTTTAATCACCTATTTATAGTGATCAAGAGGCCACCAAATCATGCCAAGTGCCCATCCAGGTGTTATGGCAATTCTTAGTGTCCTCCCAGGTGTCCAAAGCAGGTGAGAAGTGGCAAAAATCGCGACTTAGGGGCCAAGAAATGAGATTAACAGCCAGCTGCTAGTTTTCTGCTGCTGGGACCTCCATACGGACCGTCTGACAAACATGCTTATAGTCCGTAAGCCTTTGGCTGGGCATAATTTTCAAAGTTTGGCAGTTTTGGCCCCTAGACTTGTATTATCGCGTTTTGTCATTTTAACCCCTTTTAACCTAATATTTAGGTTATATAAAGGTGTTAAGGCATGTGTAACTCGGATTTTGTTCCGGAAATACCGTGGATATCGTTAAGTTCGATCATATGGTTACGTGTTTCGTAAATAAAATATAACATTTTATTGAACACGAAAATGATTGAAATTGTTCAACGATTGAAAATATACATTTCGTAAATAAGATACAAGATTTTATTGAATACGAAAATGTTCGGAATTGCACAATGATTGAAAATGTGCAAATGTCACAGTCTCCCCTACTTTAGGAAATTTCGTCATGATATTTAATTAGAGGAAACTTGTGAGAAAAGATGTGGGTATTTCGCTTTCATTTAATCCTCTCGTTCTGAAGGGGTATGGTCCCAAAAACCTCGTGCAAGCGCATTGGACCATACCATAACTTCATTCCAGAAGCAGCTTGAATAAGACCCTACGCGGCTGCGTAGCGGTTCTGAACAAGATTTGGAAAGATAAGTCTTCGATGACCATGCGCTGGAGAACAGAAAGACAAATATTCAACTAACACCCGCACGGGCTCGCGCAAGGGTACAGTTAAGCTTGAAGATGAAGACCTAAACAATCATGCGTGCATGAAATCAGGACTTGAACAAAAGGAATCTTTTCTGTTACAATAGAATGGACACGTGGAAAAGGTATAACGGTTTACAGCTGTAGATCTTCTAGAACGCCCTAAGTGATCATCATGCATGCCTTCATTCGGTTACAACCGAATGTGACGTGGCATCATCCTAGACACTCATCTAAATCACGATGATGGTAATAATTTAAAGGAAGATCTACACAAAACCACTTTCCACATGGCGTCTTCCTAGCCGTTGATCAGATCCACGATCCGTGTGCATGGATGTGGAATTAACTATTAACGGAAAAAGAAGTAACCGTTAACGGAAAAAGAAGTAACCGTTAACGGAAAGTAATTTCCGTCATTTACCTCCGTCACCTTTTTGGCGCCAAAACCTTGGTTGTAAATATGGGAATTCAGGTATGATCTCACAAGCTACTTTCATATACTTTCACTCCTACTACTTCATCTTTTTCCTTTGAGATCACTATACTTATTCTCACGCCGGAGGGTGGTCACGGAGAGAACCCCCATTCTCCTCGTGGCGAGTCTAACGACTTTCTGTTTTACAGTGATCTTTGGTGAAGTAGCCCTCAGCCAGCAATCGACGAGATGATTAACCTTTTTATGCAGAAACTAAACCCCAGATCTGATTGATTCCGGTCAATTCAGATCCGTGTTTCTTCATTGGCGCCCACCGATTTTCTATTTTCATCTTCTCGATCGATTTTTTCTCTCTTCTGTTTTCAATGGCAGAAGGTTCGTCAAATTACCCACCAAGTCCTTGACCCGAGAATAGGGGCAATTTTGCCCATGCTTCCCGTGTCGACGGAATCGTGGGAGAAACGTTTAAGGACGACGAAGTTCACCGTGATATGAATCAGGTGCACGATCCTGTTACCTCGGAAGTTCAACTCGGAACTCCGATTAATTCAGATCTACCTTCTAAGGAAACCCCGATCTGTTGGTTTGTCAAATTTCAAAGGGCTTTGAATGCGATTTCTGCACAACTTTGTGCACCAGCGGCTCAAACAACAACACAGGCACATGAATCTGCAACTCAGGTGCGAACCCCAACCGCACCTCGAGTGTTTTATTATGATTCATCATCACATGTGTCGGCCAAAGATACAAAAGTGTACCCTCAGTCTAGCACCAAATACGAGTTAACTCATTTCGGATCCAAACGTCGAGAGCCTCCAGCAGAGCAAAGTTCTCAGAGGCAATCTGATCGTACGAGGCTGGGCCCACATCTATCACGGCAGTGGGACACCCAGCCCAATGGTGAAAACTATCAAGGAAAGCTCAGTCACGTGATACAAGAAGTTGGTGAAGATATTCGAAGGATCATTCACGGAGACGACAGTCCAAGCAATAACAACACTAAACAGACACATATGGTGTAAGGAGGACCACCGCGCAAGCGCAATAACAAACGAAGTCATAATCAACCCTGGCGCGAGCAACAAGTAATTTTTCCTGTCGTACCAGGAGGTCCCCAAGAGGATCGACCAGTCATCATAACCGGTATTTTTGGCCATTACCGTACTGATTATATGTTCATCGATCCGGGTAGTTCTATGGATATTATATATGAGCAGTGTTTCAAGCAGTTCGACCCAGAGGACAAGGCGTGCTTGAAACCAGTTGATTTCCCGCTAACTGGTTTCTGCAATGAAGCCGTCTTTCCACTGGGTCAGATCTCTTTTCCCGTTACACTTTCTGATGGTAAACACTCGCGCACCGTGTCGGTCAACTTTATGGTTATGCCAGCTACATCCCGTCATGATGTTTTGTCAGGTAGACGCTCGCAAAGGGAGTTTAGCATGATTACTTCCATACCACACGCTGCCTGCGGTTTTCCAACAGAAACCGGCGTAGCCATTTTATATTCAAGCAAAGAAGTCATGTTTGTAGACGATGAACCACCAGTAAAGGTCGCAAAACCATCTTCCTCTAACGAACCAGAAAAATGGGTACTCAACAATGAATACCCTGAGCAAACTATTTTGCTAGGACACGCTCTATCGCCAGCATTTCGTGCAAGACTGAAATAGCTCCTATTCGAGAATATGGATATTTTCGCATGGTCTCCAGCGGACATGACCGGCGTACCAAGAGATGTGGCGGAACATTGTTTGAATGTCCGACCTTCAGTAGAACCAGTAGCACAAGGAAAACGCAGTATGGGTGTCACACCCCGATATTTTCACGTATTACCGGTGGGCCTGGTGGGGAGTATCGTGACGTAGTTGATATCATCATAGTCAAACAACACAATTTAAATGCACAGCAGAAGCAAAGGATAAATATATTACAATCCGATTCAAAAGTAATATTTAATATTACAACGGAATGTAAGATGGATCCACAGGCGGGTCTTAAAACAGAAAGATAACATTTATTCAACAGACTTTAGGCATCTAGAACTTGCAAGATTCCCTATTAACGCCCTGAGCTTCTAGCCAATTACGTACAGCACCTGTCACTTAATCTTTTTGGAAAAAAAATACGTCAGTTTACACTGGTAAATACAATTAACTGACTCATTTTGAAAATGTTTTTAGAAAATTGATTTGAATGCACATGGCACAAAACTTTTTATAACTTGGGATAATTATTTATATATAAACTTGTAAAAGAATTACATGTTCGTTATAAGTTCAGTAGCCCGGGTTGAATACCGGGTTAAAGATTAATAGACACACCACATGGTATAGTCCCGCGGCGAGTTATTCTCGTAACCAGCGGTTATACCTTATTATTTATATATGCACTGGCGGGTGTACGCCTACACCCCGTGCTAAGGTCGTGGCCATTTCTTAAAATGATGCCAAGGATATCCGGGACATGGTCATTAACCCCCCAAAGGCTTTAAGCAAACAAAACAATTTAAATGGGTCATTTCAATAAATTAACCTTCATACGATTAAAAATTCAATGCCCGACCAAGCGGTATTTTATATACCGTACCCCAAGCCCGTATAAGGGAAAATAAGTTAAAAGTATTTACCTGAGCTTAAAAATGCAATTTATACTCAGCCGTATATCCTAATCAGCAAGTGCAAGTACCTTTACTGGGGCTCTTAATCTGGAACGAAGGTTTTTAATAACCTATTAGATTCCTAACGGGTCTTAATTAAGCCTATGCTTAGACCGGTTAGTTTTAAAGGGGGATACGGTTCAAAACGCATGATTAAGCGAAGGCCGGATTAGAATGTGGTTTAGACCCGACAAGCTTGTATACTTGTGTAATAAGGGTAAACTAAACACATTCTGGATTTTGAGATAAAAATGACAAGGTTTGACCCGTTTCGGCTAATTTATGCAAACTAGTTACATAAGCCGATCCGAACGCGAAAAGTGCGTAACGGGTAACCAAAAGAGTCATGAACAGGTTTCCTAAGTTAATATGCCTTTAATATGTTGTGATATCAGTAGGATACCTTCCATTATGCCCAAAGCGAATTTAAAACCAATTTATGCCCCGTAGGGGTATTTTGGTCATTTTAAAGGTTATAAGAGAGTTTAAATATAAATCTGAGTTTCAGGTCTGATATATTCAGTAAAAATACTTATTTTTATAAGTCATAACAGTAGGGTATGGCATATATGTGAAATTTACCTTTTATAACCAAACTATGCACCGTGTGGGCATTTTAGTAATTTCACATAAGCTTTAAAGGTCAAAACAGGGAACCTGAGTTAAAAACTTTTCTTTACTGTTAAAATATAAAAATTTTCTTTAAACATCAGTAGGTATCAAGTCCCATATATTTAAAGTAGTTTTAATACATACTATGCGTTTAAAACGCGTAAAAAGACGGTTTTAAGCGATTTCCGGGTTTTTAAAGAAAAGCTGATATTTTTATCATTCCAGAAGACTCAAAATATTTTATTTATTATATAAAATCAGTAGCAAAAGGTTTGGTATCAAAATATTATGTAAAACTCATTTTATAAGCCAAAAAGGCAAAACCGACAATTACCGAATCAAAGCTATAACCCTATGTTATGCTCAGCCTAAAAATAAATAAAAATCTTCAAAAATTCCAAAATATTATTTTACATCAGTAGGTAAAAATTTTGGTATCAAAAATTTGGTTTAGATAGGCTTTATGCTAATTACGCCGTTTAATTAATAAAAAGCTTTCTAATTACGCTATTGAGCATAACTCTTAATCTAGACCTCAAACTGATGTCAAAATTTAGGGACATGTTTATAAATCAGTAATAAAGATTATTGTCCTCTCACATTTTTAAAATTCTTGTTTTAAGGTCAAATGGGTATATTGGTCAACATTTAGGCATATAACGGAAACATGCATATGAATCGGATAATTAGTGAACCAAGTTGTACAATCACAGAGGGTTATACTAACATGTAACCTGGTCCTAATAAAGCTCTAAGGCATTTCTAAATCATGCTACATTGGGTCAGAACTGAAAGTCAAAGCAAAAGTCTAATTATGCGACTTTCGGTTCCGAACCGAGCTTAAACTGAAAATTGTAGGGTTGAACATGTTTAGACAGGTTCTTACATTAATTACCAAGTTATATAAGTGATAAAACAGGTTCCATAGCTCCTACATTGTTAATTATGCGTTTATGCAAAAAATTGCTTTCTGTTGACTTTTTATAATTAACTTTGACCCGACAATTGACCTAGTTAGAGTGGGAATCAGAGGGTGCCCTTTTAAGGGTTTATTACCCACATAATTACCAACTCATAGGTACTTTCAATTCGAGAATTGACTGGACCATTAGTGATTAATCACTAAGTCAAACCTTAATTACGACGGTTTTGACTTTAGGCCATTAAACTAATAAAACACGATTAAAAGAGATTAAGGATACTTACAAGGGTCCAATGGACTGAATAGAGGTTCCAAAAATGTCTAGGATCCTCTTCAGAATTGAGAGAAAGCATATTTGAAAAGAAAAGTGCAAATGTTCAAGTGGGTGTTCACTCCTATTTATAGTATTTTGAAAGGAACAAGATTGTGACAAGTGTTTCAAGGGTTTGAGAGATTGTTACAGGTGTTATACCACTTTTTAAGTCAGTGGGCAGCCCCTAGAGTGAATTATGTGTGAGTGGAAACCAGAAACCAGTAGCAGATTTGAATAAAACTGATTTTAGCAACTTTGAAATATTACAGAACACCCCCTGCACTTGTTATTTGCCATTTCTGACACATTTAAAGCCCGTTAACTTCATTTCAAGGCTCTACTATGATGCCTAAACATAGGGGACACGAAACATGCTCAAACATATGTCGGATGTCGGTTCGTTTGGTCGTACGGTCAGGTTGTTCGTCTAATTACGACGAAACACGAACGGATGCGAAAAATGACCCAAATTACGCGACGAATGGAGTTTAATCATGCCGATCACTAAAATAAAATATTTTAGTGGTTACATAAATTTTTGGGTGTCCAGATATATTCAGAATGTGAGATATGCGCGAAAATGCAAACTTGTGCACTTTTTGACACTTTTAGTCCCTGCATGACTTAAAAGTTTATTTTTGCGCACGAAACACCTCTAAGCCTATTTCTAAGCTAGGTAATGGATAAGTAGGGTATGTTTAACTCATGGTCATATTCCGAAAGGTCCGTTACCATACGAATCGACATACTTTTGCAGTTTGACGCAATTAGTCCTTTAATCACTCAGAGTGGCGCGAAATGTCGTTTAATGATATCCAAGCCTTCCATGGCCCATAATGGTCATTCCCAAGCATATACTTAAATATTACTACGCTCC
This sequence comes from Helianthus tuberosus, assembly GCA_030545235.1. NCBI lineage: Eukaryota > Viridiplantae > Streptophyta > Magnoliopsida > Asterales > Asteraceae > Helianthus > Helianthus tuberosus. The sequence goes on from CM060393.1 coordinate 157,024,510, forward strand.
CGTTCGCTTAAATGGTCACCAAGAGGCGTAGATTCAAAAGTTGACGCTTTAGGTCCCTCTATTGCGCAAACTTGCGCATCTCATCATTTAATAGCATTGAAGCCTCATCTAATCCATATTAGGAATTCTTGGAAGTATTATTAAACATCACGATGCTTCGGGTTCGCTAAAAGGTCATTCAGAGGTATAATTAAACATATTGACACTTTTAGTCCCTCTAACTTGCAAAGTTGCGCGTAACCTTACTTATAGGCATAAAAATCTTAGACGGCCAATAATTTGCATTCCATAGAGTATAATCAAATACCATGATGCTCCCGGTTTGTTAAAAGGTCACTCAGAGGTAAGAATTAACATGTTGACGCTTTTAACCCTTCATTGCGCAAACTTTCAATTAATTCCGCAAACGGCTACACTCGATCGCCAAGTGGCTCATTTGTGAATATAAATATCGTCAGAGGTTATTTAGAACTTATTTTAGGTATGCTAATGCTTCCAGTCCTTTCATAATCAAAGTTTTTGATTTTTCAAAAAAATTAGTCCCTTAAATTCAATGTTTGACTTCATTAGGGTTTATTACACGTGTCGATACATCGTTGAACGTGATTTTACGAGGTGTTACATCCTCACCCCCTTAAAAGAAATCTCGACCTCGAGATTTGCTAAAATGCTGGAAGTTCTTTTTGTCGCATAATGGACTTAACTTCTATAGCCAATTTGGAGCCTCTCCAAGCTCCCAAACTTACCTCTATAATATGTATATGTATTCTTTTTGGAGCTTCTTAACCTGTCGATCCTCAATCGAGACAGGTTTCTCATCATATCATCCATCTGCATATCATTATGTGATAATGCTTCTCGACTTATTGGTGAAACACATCCTTAAATCATTAGTGTGTAATGCATTGCGAGCTCCGCCAAGCTCCTTAAATAGGTTTTAGCTTATAAGCTAGTTGATCTTGATACATTAGATTCCCTTGAATAATTCTATATATTCAGAGCTTAACTAGCCTGGTAATTAACAAATTGGTACACCCTTCCAGGGTGATATCTTTTGTTGAACTTTATTTCTTAACAAGAACTTAGGAGGGTTGCTACTTTCATAAATCCTTGATTTTATGCCGAATACTGGCAACTTACAGATGATTATGGATTTGTTTGATCTTATTCGTTGTTTCCAAGGCAACTTTCAGATCCTAATAATTGGACTTACTAATCTTCTGTCTAACAATAGATGTTTAACATCCCATCTATGCAAGGTCTCCAAAGAAGCAGCCTTGATATTTATATAACATCTATTATAAAAATGCATATTTATGGTGAGATGGTTATTCCAACTATAGCTTAAAACCAATCTTAAGGGATAGCTAATCCTTACAGTTAGTCGAACAAATCGACGATCCTGGGCAGCTGATGGCGATTCTTAATTGTTGCCTAAATAGGGTTACGGTAATCATTGCATAAGTAAAATGAACCGTTTTTCTTAATTAACAATACCGAACTTCCCAGAATAATGAATTAGGCTTTATGAACCTCTATCTTAAAACTTGTTGGTGCACGAGAATGTCTGTTGACTACATCTTCATCAAGTCTTAGTTCAAGAAAGTCAAGAATGGAGCTTAATTGTCAAATTAGGGTTTTAGTTTGATTTAGAAAGTGATTTATAAGGGTTCCGTTTGAAAACAATCTTGTTATAAAGGGTTCCGTTTGAAATTGTCTCAAACGATGAGGGTTCCGTTTGAACATACCCTTCCGTTTGAGATCTGTCGTTTGAACATAAGGTATAGTTTCAAACGGAAGGGTCCCTATGTCTATATATAGGAGTGTTAGTGTCTCATTTCAAACGGAACGGTTGGATGTCATTGTGAGAGTCACGAAGTGCTGTCGGATTTTCATCAGATTTCATTGTACAAAGCACGGTTATTAATCAGAAAAGAAGAGTTAAAAGGATTGAGCTGTTTTGGACATCGTTTACTTTGATTCCGCCTTAGTATTTGATGTTGAACTACCTTAGCTGACTTTCAGGGTCACGTACACGATCCAACAAGTGGTATCAGAGCACAGGACGAGGAGTTCATACCGAATACAGCTGAAAATCATCGAATTATCTCACTTCTATCTTTCTTTTCTGTTTTTAACGAGTTTGAACGGTTATAATGGACTGAATCGATCATATATCAAACGAAATACACTAATAATCAATCCTTGAAAGTTTGATAACGAAATTCGACCTAAAACTAACTAAAATCGATCAGACCGTTTGAATTTTTCGCGAAATTGCTGACGTCACCAGATCTGTCATTTGAAAACAGATCTGTCGTTTGAAGATCAGACCCTCCCGTTTGAATATTGGACTCTATCGTTTGAAATCAGACACTTCCGTTTGAGAAATGTCTGTCGTTTGAGTCTGTCGTTTGAAAGTATATCGTTTGAAAAGTTTGGTTTCAAATGGAACAGTCCACCGTTTGAAATCTTTATCGTTTGAAACTTGTCCCTCGTTTGAAAATTTGATCGTTTGAAAAACATTTGTCATTTGAAAATATTATTTCAAACGGAACAGTACCACCGTTTGAAAATCTATACCGTTTGAAAACTTTTGTCGTTTGAAAAACCTCCATCGTTTGAAAAGTTGTTGTTCGAAACTTTTGGAATTTCAAACGATACAAACCATTCCGTTTGAACAAGTGTTGTTTGAATCTGATAATTTTCAAATCAAAATTTGTCTAAGTGTTGTTTGATTTTACAGGTACGATCACAATGGATGATATTTTCTTAAACCCATTTAGCGACATGTATGCGTTCGCTGGAGATTCTGGAAACGATAATACTTCGACAAGCAATGTAAATGATAACACACCACCGAAAGAAAGAAAGAAGGAAGCTTGGGAGTCCGAAAGCGCATTTGGAACGTTTAACAAACCTCCTAAGCTGATGGCTATAGAAGATTATAGCAGGTGGGCAACAAAGTTCGAAGATTGGTTGATGACATTTGCTTTTCCTTGCTGGAAAAGTATGAAAAATGGTTTTGCCCAAGGAAAGAAGAATGGTGAAGCATTAAGATCAGTTGAAGAGATTGATAATTTTGTGGCTGAGCAAAAATGTGTGGCATTATTGTTTCAATCGGTGCGTGAAGACATCATTTCGTTGATAGATTACTCTAATTCTAAAGACTTATGGGAAAAACTCAAAAAGAAGTGTCTTGGAAGCAAAGAGATTGTAAAAAACAAAAAGAAACTTCTTAGGAAAGAGTTTGATATGTTTGGTTGTCTTAAAAATGAATCGGTGTGTAAAATGATAGAACGGTTTGGTCATCTGAAGCTAGAATTAGTAAGACATGAGATTGATATTTCTGAAGAAGATCTTATCGACAAATTGTTCGATTCGTTGCCTGATGAGATGGATTGGAGATATTATGCGATGATGCTGAAGAATACCATCAAAGAACCAGAAAAGCTGACATTAGATTTGCTGATTGAAAAACTCGAGAGTCATGAGCTAGAGTTGAAAAAGACGTACAAAGTTAATCAGTCATCTTATCAACAGAATCTGGAACTGTACTATCCAAAAAGCATGATGCAGAAAGCTACTTCTCCAAAGACTGCATTTTCTGCTGAGAACGTTTCTTTAGCAAACAAAGAAAGTCAAAGCAATTCAAGCAGTGGAAGCCATAATGGTTATCACAGTGGATCTACATCTTCTGCAAATCATTCTGATGCGAAGTTTTCTTGCAATATCGCGATAGATCTGAAGAACGCACAGAATTTTGATGCAGAGTCGGCCAAGCAACAAATGGTCTTTCTGGCGTCTGTTCTGGAATCCTATGAAGGGTTGGTGGCTGGAAAAATTGGAAATACAAATCTGACGAAAGAAGACTACGATCAGATAGACCCTGAAGAAATGGAGCTGATCGACATTCGTTGGGCAATGGCAAGTGCAGTTCGACGTGCACAACGCTTCATGGAGATTACAGGAAGAAAAACGATTGGTGGTCCGTCTACAAAACTGGGGTTCGATAAATCCAAGGTGACTTGTTTCAAATGTAAGCAGAAGGGTCACTTCAAACGAGAATGCCGAAACGCTTATGCTGATGAATCGGAGAACCCTTTCAGAGATGAATATTACAAAAAGGCAATCTACCATCAGAATAAATCTGAGCCGCCTAGATTGAAGCAGGTTGAAGACAACAGAGACAAATCAAGGGCTCTTGCTGTGATTTATGATGATGAGGGGTATGATTGGAGTAAGGAAGTTCTACCGGAAGAAGATGCGGTTGGTTACGCATTCATGGCAAGCAATGATGAACCTAAGCCATGGAAAGATGATCGTACTGAGGAAGAGAAGTATCACTACCGGAAGATGACTGCTGAAACCAAGATTATCAGACTTTCTGGTATTTTTCTGGAAGCTAGAAGAGCAAACAGATGGGATCCAGATAGAGAGTGCTATCTTGATAGGTATGGCAACATTGCAATTGATGACAAAACGCTAGATATTGAAGCCATTATCAAGGAGTACAAAGAAGAAGATGAATATTGGCAACACAAGTGGTGGGGAACTCCAACTTCGAAAATGATTGAAGAAGAAAAAGAGAAAGAGAGAAAGGAGAAAGAGGAGAAAGAGAAGAAAGAAAAGCAAGTTGATACAGGCATAATTGATACTACGCAAGAGTTGACAGCTGAAAACCTGGGAGTGATGGCTGACAAAGTGCTAGCTGCAAAGGTACTTGAGGTAGATCCTAATTCTGTTACTGAGTCAAAGGGATCAGTCAGTCAAAGTGTGTCAACGAATGCGTCAGGTAACAAGATTGATGGAAATGCTGACTGCAAAAATTGCACCAAACAATGCAATTTTTGTAGCACTGTCACGTATCTTAACAATGAGAAAATTCAGAATCTGACAACAAAGGTTAGAAATGTTGAAAATCAGATTCTCGATCGTGACAAAAGTGTAAGAGCTTCAACTGAACGGATCAAAGAATTAACGGCTCAAATTGAAAATGATAAAACTGAACATGAGAAATTAAAATCTGAAAATGAAAAGTTAATTCTTGAAAACCGTCAAATTTCTGAAAAGTTTGAGAAATTGAAAAGCATTGTTAAAGATAGTGATGATCGTAATGGCAAAACATTTAAAGAAAATGAACATCTAAGAGCTGTTTTGAGGTTAAAAGAAGAATCAATTAATGAACAACTGGATCAAATTGCTAAACTGAAACTTAAAGTTCAAGAAGCTGAAATTGAGAATGAACGAATCCAGTTGAAGCTTAACAGCTATAAATCAGCAAGCTTTGTTTTGCAGCATATTGTTCCTAAACCTATAGGGAAAAACAAAGATGGCGAGGATGTGTTTTCTGATGGAACTGGTGTAGGTTTTCACAAAGTTCCACCGCCAATTTTAGACAACTACACGAAAAAGCAGTCTAGTTTGGTGGAAATTGAGGAAGAAAGTGAAGTTAAACTTCCTGAAAATATTGATGTCACGTTCACATCTTCCAATGACGAGAGTGTCCAAAGTGATGTGGTGAAAAGTGTGGTAGACAAAGTGCTTAAACCGGATTGTGACACTTCTGAGGAGGATGGGTGTTTCTTAGATAAATACATTCCGAAACAAAAGTCCAAAAACAACTTAAGTGATGAACCGGGTCTTGTGATGTACAAGATGGCTGGATCTGATAAGTTGTATTCGGATTCTGAGTTTCCCATTGAGAATGTTAATGAGAAAAAGTTAACAAATGTTTTCAAATTGGTTGAAGTTGAGTTGTCGGAAGTGAACAGCTTGAAACAAACAAAAAGGAAAATGAATTTTGAGAAAGATAAAGCTTATTACAAAAAGCCTGTTGTTCCACCAAGATTTTATAATAACAATCGAAACAATTGGTCGGGTGGTTATCGAGGTGGTAATAGTTATCAGAAAAAGAGTTTTAAAAACAGAAGGTTTGCTGAAAAGAAGGTGTTTGTAAATGGTTCAAGTTCACTTTCTGATGAGGAAAATGAAATTTTTTCAAAATCAAATAAAGAGTTCTTTGAGAAAAGAGTTTCACATTATCGGTCTGAAGGCACAAGTCTAGTTGTGGATACTAGAACATGTTTTAGATGTAACAAAGTTGGTCACATTGCAAGAAATTGCACCAACTCCAAGCCTAAGATTGAAAATGTGAAGTTTCAACAGAAGAAAGTTGATGTGAAGGGTAAAGCACCAATCATTGTTGAGAAAAAGAATGTGAAAAATGACAACATCAAAGTGAAAAATGAACCTGTAAAGAAAGTGGTAACTAAAAATGACAAGTTTTATAAACAGGTTGCATTATCTCAACAAGTTTGGAAACCAAAAACTGAAAAGAAAATTTCAACTTCTGAAGTGAAAAAGGCTGAAGAATCAATTACGGTTGATTATGATGCAAATTTTCCACCTTTGAAGGCTGAAAATTTCAAAATTCAAGTTGCTAGAGTCAAGGTTACACCTAAGGCTGATGAGGCCTGGGTGGACACCATGTTCGAATAAGCAGTTTGAATTGCCGGAGCTTCCTGGATCGCGAAGCATGAATCGGCATCTTTATTGAAGTGTTTTAAAATCAACTTGTGGTATGTGCAGGATCTTCCAAGAGCCATTTCAAGATGGATCATGGATAGTGGGGCATCTCGACATATGACAGGAAAAACTGCATTATTGTATGATGTGAAGAATATCAATGGTGGTTATGTGGGATTTGCTGGTCATGAAGGTGGTAGAATTGTTGGTGAAGGAACGTTATCTAATGGGATTGTGATGTTTGAGAGAGTTAACTACATCACTGAACTGGAGAACAATCTGCTTAGTATCTCGCAGATTTGTGACAATCAGTATACTACTCACTTCACTAATAAGGAATGTTTGATTCTGAAACCTGGTTTTGTTGTTCCTGAAGAATGGATTATTATGAGGGCACCTAGAGTAAACGATTTATATGTGTTAGATATGTCGGTAGCAACTACAACTACTGGTCAAGCACATTGTTTCGTGTCTAGAGCAACTGAGAAAGAATCCAGATTGTGGCACCGAAAGATGGGGCATATACATCTTAGAAAAATGAATCACTTGGTGCACAATGATTTGGTATTGGGTGTCAATATCAAAGGTTTTCATCTGGAAGGGGAGTGTATTAGCTGCATCAAAGGCAAGCAGAAGAAAAAGTCACACCCTACAAAGCAAGTCAATTCAGTTTCGAGACCTCTGGAAAGACTTCACATGGATTTGTTTGGTCCGGTGAATGTTAAGAGTATTACAGGAGATTACTATTGTTTGGTCGTTACTGATGATTATTCCAGATTTTCGTGGGTTTCTTTCTTGAAGACGAAAGATGAAACTTTTGACAGTTTGATGGGTCTTTTCAGAAAGATTGAGAATTTGTACCAAAGGCGTATCAAGAGAATTCGAAGTGATAATGGTACCGAATTCAAGAACAGCAAGATGGAAGAATTTTGTGATGAAAGAGGTATATTGCATGAGTTTAGTGCTCTGTACACTCCGCAGCAGAATGGAGTCGCAGAACGTAAAAACCAGACGCTAATCGAGACGGCTAGAACTATGCTCGCAGATTCAAAGTTACCAATTAATTTTTGGGCTGAAGCTGTTTCTGCCGCATGCTATACGCTCAACAGGGTTCTTACTGTCAAGAAGTTCAACAAAACATGCTTTGAGCTAATCAATAACCGCAAACCGAATTTGAAGTATCTAGAACCGTTTGGGTCACCCTGTACGGTTATAGAACCTTTTGGGAAGTTTGGTCCGAAGTGCATTGAGGGTATATTTGTTGGTTATTCAAATCCATTGCGACGTGTCTTCGTTCCAAGTGAGAAGCGGATTATTGAAGCTGCAAATGTTGAATGTCAAGGTTATACTATGCCGCCGCAGAATCCTGGTGATTCATGGCGTTATCATTATGACAAACTTTGGGATTCGTTTGACATGAGAGAAGAATCGGAGGAAGATGAAGATTTCTTTGATGAGTTGGATATTTTGCGTGAATATGAGTCACAGTTAAGGTTCCCAGCTGAGTATTCGAGGAGACCACGGGAAACTTCAAATGATGATGAAGCAGGTCCAAGTAATGCTGGTGAACATGATAATGTCCAACAGAATGAAGTTGCTCAGGATAATCAGTCGATTCAGAATGATAATCTAGAAGCTGAAAACATGCCAGTATTTGATCATGGTGATTCAGATTCAAATTCTGAGGGGGAGCAAATTCAGATTTCAAGTCAAACAAACCAAGTTGGTGAACAAGATGCAGAGCAGAATGTTACTAATCTGGAGGGAAATGTAGATGTTCAGAGTGAAGTGATGCCGCGAACTTTTTCATATCATCCAGAGGAGTTGATTATAGGAGAATTGCAAGCTGGTGTTCGCACTCGAAATCAGATTGATAAAGGGCTTACATGTTTTTATACAAAAGTTGCTTCTTTGCAAACTGAATTCTCATTAAGTTGTTTTATCTCGCAGGTTGAACCAAGAACTTACAAAGAGGCGCTTACTGAAGACTCTTGGGTCAATGCTATGCAGGAGGAACTTAGTCAATTCGAGAAATTGGGAGTGTGGAAGTTAGTTGATTTGCCGGATGGTCATAGGAAAATTAACACCAAGTGGGTGTTCAAGTGTAAGAGGGACGATAGAGGAGTGGTTGTAAGGAACAAAGCTCGACTCGTTGTTCAGGGATTTAGTCAACAGGAGGGAATTGATTTTACCGAAGTCTATGCTCCTGTAGCACGACTAGAGGCTATCAGAATTTTCCTAGCATTTGCGTCTTGGAAGAACTTCAAAGTTTATCAGTTGGATGTTAAATCGGCGTTTCTTTATGGGAAGGTTAAAGAGGAGGTTTATGTCGGTCAGCCACCGGGCTTTACCGATCCAATCCACAAAAACAAGGTCTACTTATTGGACAAAGCGCTGTATGGTTTACACCAGGCCCCGAGAGCTTGGTACGAGACTTTGTCTCAACACCTACTAGCCAACAAGTTCATTCGTGGAAAAGTGGATGCCACTCTCTTCACTAAAGAAGTCGATGGTCATCTTCTGATAGTTCAAATTTATGTGGACGATATAATCTTTGGGTCAACAAATGAAAATCTATGCAAAGATTTTGAATCAGTGATGAAGCAGAAGTTTGAAATGTCATCAATGGGGGAGATGAAATTCTTTCTGGGTCTACAAGTTGAACAACTTCCTGAAGGAATTTTCATTCATCAGTCAAAGTACGTTCATGATATTCTAGAGAAATTTGGGATGTCAAGTTCTACTCCAGCTGCTACCCCACTTGCAACAAATCATGGGATTCACCCAGATCTCACCGGAGACAGGGCTGATGAGACGTTTTACCGATCCATGATAGGTTCTTTAATGTACCTAACTGCTTCACGTCCTGATATCATGTACTCAACGTGCCTCGCAGCAAGATTTCAGTCTAACCCGAGAGCTTCGCATATGATCATTGTGAAGAGGATATTGCGCTACCTGAAAGGAACTCCTTCATTGGGGTTGTGGTATCCTAGAAAAGGCGATTTTACGCTCGAAGGGTATTCCGATTCGGATTTCGGATGCTGCAAAGTCAATTCAAAATCAACAACTGCAGGATGCCAGTTCTTTGGTCCTAGATTGGTTACCTGGCAGTGTAAGAAACTAACGTCTGTGGCGTTATCTACTTGTGAAGCGGAGTATGTTTCTGCTAGCAGTTGCTGCTCTCAGATCTTGTGGATACAGCAACAGATGCGCGACTACGGTTTGCAGTTTCTTAATACACCTCTTTTTGTTGATAATGAGGCCGCAATAAATATAACTAAGAATCCAGTACATCACGCTAAAACTAAACACATAGAAATTCGTCATCACTTTATTCGTGATTGCTTTGAGAAAAAGTTGATACGAATTGAGAAAATCCACACAGACGAACAGAAAGCTGATTTACATACCAAAGCTTTTGATAAAAATCGGTTTAAATATTTGTTAAAACTGAATGGTATGAAGCTTCTGTCGGTGTCGGATGGCATTATTGGCGTTGATGAGAGTACTGTTGCGGATGAAGACGAGAAACAATCTGCAATGGTTTGTCGAATTTTTACTTATTTTGGTATTTAGGGGGAGTAGATGTTTGTACATAGTTTATTTTCAGAAAATACAAAAACAGTAAAAAATGCAAAAATACAAAAACATGATAAAATGAAAAAGAGCTTGTGTATATAGGGAAAACGATAGTACATCAGCTAGACGATTACAGTATGCTAAAGATTTAAAAAGTATAAAAGAGTTAAACAATCTTACTGATGATGTGTCGATAGGTTTTCACACATTTAGTAGATTTATTCGGGATATAAACCTAAATTCAAACTTGTGAATTCGTGGGGAACACTACTTGGATATATAGGTAACCCATGAAATCTCGTTTGAAAGAACTCTTAATCTGATATACTAGGTCTTTATACTCTATGATGTCTGGGGTATTATTCCGGGACTTCTGCTGAACGGTAGTTCTGACCTAGTCCCTGGCTAATACTTGTTGCAATGCTTGAAACACAGCATTAAACCCTCAGCATGCTGAAACAATAAAATTGATATATGCTGCTGTTGTAAGCAAAAAGATCCTCTAAAGGGGACACACCGAAAAGTCGAAGCTGATATCTCTCTGCGTATACGGAAGTATCGATCTGAGATCCCTCGGCCCTCGCACACCTAAATTATATACATATATCATTGTAGTATTCTCACCTGTAAGACTGATTATTGAGATTCTGGATACGGGAGTATATTCAAGAGGTGGGACACATGAATGATCTAAGTTCTTAATTCATCTAAATCGTATCCTGAATAAATTGAAATTTGTGTGGGAATTTAAGATGGATCAGTATATCGACAATCGAGGTGAATTGTTTAAGTCTGAATATGTAATGTAGCTTAACGGTACTTGTGATTTGTCTGAAAAGCTGATATGATTCCCTGACACGCTCACCAAAATATGTTTGTAAATAGTTTACTTTGTTTAATTTCTGCAATTTAAGTTTTCTGTATTTCATTTCTTAGTTTAGAACACTTTGATAAAATCCAAAAAGATTTTATTTCTGCTTTATTTTTTGGACAAACCAAAGTGGAGAGTTGATTGTTGGATTCTCAGATATTTGAAGCAGATGCAGGAAATTCTGGACTGAAGAATGAGGAGAGCTTACTTTGAAGAAGTTTGGATTGTTTGAAATGATAAAAACAAGTTCATTAATTTGATACTTGTTATTTTCAGAAAATGTTTGAAAATATTGTTTTTAATATTAGTTTGTTTCGTCAAATGATCAACCAAGGTCATTAATTTGGACTTGGTAGATTAATCAAGTGATCAGGGTCATTAACTTGAACCTGAATACTTGAGTGGATTTCTAAAACTGATTAAGTTTGTGTTTTTGTGATTAAAAAGATAGAATTGTAATGTTTGTTGGTTGAGTAACAGATTTGGTCTTCATTATTCCCAATGAAAGCAAATTGTTAAAGCTTGAACCAGATATCTCAGATTCAGCATATCGAGAGGGGGAGTCTATGAAAGGGGGAGTCTGGATCAACAGCATATGGGAGTGTGAAGATAGAGTGCTTGTGATGAAAAGGCAGAGTTAGAGAAAAGACTAAGACTGAAGACTCAGGAGCTGAAGACTACGTCAACATCCAAGGGGGAGTCTGTTGGTGCACGAGAATGTCTGTTGACTACATCTTCATCAAGTCTTAGTTCAAGAAAGTCAAGAATGGAGCTTAATTGTCAAATTAGGGTTTTAGTTTGATTTAGAAAGTGATTTATAAGGGTTCCGTTTGAAAACAATCTTGTTATAAAGGGTTCCGTTTGAAATTGTCTCAAACGATGAGGGTTCCGTTTGAACATACCCTTCCGTTTGAGATCTGTCGTTTGAACATAAGGTATAGTTTCAAACGGAAGGGTCCCTATGTCTATATATAGGAGTGTTAGTGTCTCATTTCAAACGGAACGGTTGGATGTCATTGTGAGAGTCACGAAGTGCTGTCGGATTTTCATCAGATTTCATTGTACAAAGCACGGTTATTAATCAGAAAAGAAGAGTTAAAAGGATTGAGCTGTTTTGGACATCGTTTACTTTGATTCCGCTTTAGTATTTGATGTTGAACTACCTTAGCTGACTTTCAGGGTCACGTACACGATCCAACAAAACTCACATAATCAGGGATTCGATTATTCGATAATCAACATGGAGTCTTTACAATACTGCAACCCTAAGCGGGATGTTAATCTTAACTCTACTTGCCTCTCAGAAGGTAAATAGGGTAATCTTTGGAGAAGATAACCAAGGTACAAGGAGGTTACAGAGATTTTCCAATTCTCAGGCTCCAGTTCATTTATCCTAGTCTGTGTCAGGTAAGTGACACTTTTATGTTACAAGTCCATGAATTCCTTAATCGGAGACATTTACTTGGACAATTCCATTCTGGATATCTTCTTTGAATACCATTAGCTGACTTTAGTACCATATGACCATTGGAATAACCTCGCGGTTCCATGCATTAGACCTCCATACTGATCAGGCATGGAAGCAATCTATGGAACTTATTAATATACATCAATCCTCATGTGGTGCTTTTGTCATACCATCTGGTATTCGCAATCGATAGGGATCAAGAGATATCAATTACATATGCTGACGTACTACACCTAGAGAGAGGATGCTTCTAGAATCTACGACCGAAGGTTTCTGACAGGAACAGAAGAAATAGTTCTTATGATTTCGCCTGTAAGTTTTACCTTACACTTAATCTCTGGGGTTCTTACGGAAAAATTTCTAAAAGTTTGCTAAGCTTATGGTCTTATGAGAGACTCAACAGCACCTGAAACCAAACGTATCTCCTAGCAATAAAATCACAATAAGGGATTTATCTGGTGTCATTATTAACGTGAATTGCCTCTAATCATTCATCAGGAGGGTTAAACGCCTCCATTCTTAATCCTTTTAAACTTAGCTGCAAAATCTTTGGCAAATTTTAGGGCAGTCTCAGCTTTAACTCGTTATTTCTTAATCTATATAACGTGAGTAACTGAGGTAGATCCGTAATGGATTTATAATGAGCAGGCTTTGAAACCTTAATGTGTCCTTTTATTGCCATTGCTAACCACCAATAATTATTTGCATTAAGCTTAGATTTTGGGTAAATGGAATAGGGTACTATCTCAGCCCATGAATTAAAATTGTAACATACTGTCGACAGTCTAGAACTTTTATGGTGAGAGTCAGAAAATTCTTATTCCATCTCTTGATGCGGATAATAGGTTTTTCTAATAAGGTCCTTAAAACTTGGACCATCCCATATTGTATAAGAGGTTCTTTCTTGTGGACTTCATTAATGTCCTCACTAATTAAGGATATTGCCATCGAATGACTGTGATGCATACCTCACCGTGTCCTTTCTAGCATAACCGCTGATACACCTAATGGTTTCTACTTCATCCAACAATTTTTCTGCAATCGATGGCCCCTTTTTACTATTGAAGTCTCTTGACTTCCAAGAGACGAAGTACATTTAAGTATATCCTAAAAAGAAATGGGGTTCCTTGCCATATATGATTTTGTTTGGTTTATTCTTCGTATTTGAAGTATGAATAAAGCTCTTCTCATGAGCCGCGACTTGTGTTTTAGAGCAAACAGCATTCGGCTTCTTGAACCTTTTCATGACTTTTCTCATAGCCTTTCTAACAGCTGCGTTAATTACAGTTTTGGAGATTAACTCCATTAATATTGAGGTTCACATTTGATGCACCATTAACATTTGTCGCCTCTCTAGCATTGCGACTGTTGTTTGTCTTTTCTGAGTTTTCCATACTCGAAGCTTTGGTATTAAATACCAAATTCAACAAGTGCTTAAGCAATCCGCACCATGTGTCTCCTTGAATTGTTAAAGGTTCACCATAAGGAGTCCTGATAACTACTTGCTTCTTATCACACACAATATGGGCTTGGTTTTAAGACGACCAATCCATTCCTATCACTATATCGAGTCCCTCTATTTTAACGAAAACAAGGACAGCGGAAAAGAATAATTCCTAATGGATATAAAACATCCATCTAATATTGCTGAAGCAGTCTCTGAGGTACCATCGGCCAATTCTACTTCATACTTAACGCTTAGAGTTTTAACAGGCAGATTTAATAATTTACTAAATCTATTGTCTACGAAAGACTTATCTGCACTCGAATCAAATAATACTCTAGCATAATCGTCATTGATAAGGAAAGTACCTGTTGTGACATTGCCATCCTGAACGGCCTCTTGAGCATTCATTTGAGAGCCCCTAGCTTTGGTCTTCTTAGCCTCCCCAGGCTTCTTGGTTTTATTTGGGCAATTTGTTTTTATGTGCCCTTTTTCATCGCAACCATAGCAAGTTGCGTCCTTTATATCTTGGCACACCAATGTCTTGTGCCCTTCCTTATTACAAATTCCATAAGGCTTAGCTTGTGAATCTAAAGTGCCTTTCCCTTTAGTCGCCTTCTTTGGGCAGCGGGTCTTTATGTGCCCCTTCTTGCCACAACCATAGCATGTGGCGTCCTTCAAGTCCTTGCATTCATGGGTCTTGTGATCCATCTCTTTACAGATGCCACATCCCCTGGTCTGTTCATAGAAACATTTTCCGAAGTGCTTCTTCCCGTAGGTTTTACATTTGGGTTTTGCCTCATTTGGCTTGGATTGGTTATAGTTTGAACCGGTCTTACCCTTTTTGTAACCCTTATTTGGGTATTATCGCACTTTCGCTTATGATCCTTTAATACATGGTCCACGGCGTTGTTTACAGCTGTATCTATCATAGCCTGCAACTCAGTGCCCGTTAAGTTTAGTCTTGCATCATTATTCTGATCAACTGGATGATTGTGAGCTTCAGATGGGTCAGCCATGGTGAAGCTTTGAAGGCTACAATCCAAGTAATAATAATTTGTTTAATTATATAGTGAATTGTCTAACTTGATAATTAAATAGCCATGGTGCAAATAAACCATATAGGCCAATAGATAGTATTAATTTATTTGATTATGTTTGGCCTAGGTTTTTAAATAAACCATCTTTGGCGTTTAAACGGAATATAATTCTTCATATTTATTAGACAGGGGACATAAGTCACGACTGTCAATGTCGTACCGACATTTTATATATAGCACAAGGGCTTGTTCCAAAGGACTTTTTGATGGCACAGAGGCCTTGTCACTAGGGAAATTTTAAAACATAATCAATGATCCTTTGGGTCGGAAAAATTTCATAGTTCATTGCCTTGACAAGAAGTTATGAAATAAAACTATATTTTTCATGTATACAACTTTGCCCGTAGGTATACATCCCAAATGGATGTTTTGATGTGTACATCATGTTCGACGTTTATTAGCCATGAGTCCTATTGACCATTTAGGCTAAATAAGGGGTTTGGAAGTTCCTAATATAAGGATGACAAGTGTGATTTTATCGCATCACCTGTTGTCAGTAGTGTTAACATGTTTTCAGATGTTAACAAGGATATGAATCTCTTTTAAACAGGTTTTACCATCGTAGCCAGGTCTTTAATGACATTCAAGCTAGGTTATACCCCTTTAAGATTCTTTTTAATATATATACTGGCTGATCAATTTTAAAAAGTGATTTTATCGCATCACTGTTGTCAGGAATGTTAACATGTTTTCAGATGTGAACAAGGATTTGAATATTTTGAATAGGTTTTACCATCTTGGCCATGTCTAAAATGACATGTGGCTAGGTTTTACCTTTAAGATTCTTTTTAATATTTAACGCAGAACAATCCTAAATTGAGATGTTATTAAGGATCTGAATCTAATTAGGGAACTATCATCTTGGCCCTGTCTTAAAATGACACATGGGCTAGGTCTTGTCCTTTTTAGATTTTGCCATTTTATCATAATGGTAGATCTTAAAAAAGGAATGTTATTATTCATATTTTATGTTCATATACAATGATGTAAATAACATTTAGATAAAACATTCCAAGGATTTTTAAAAGAGGTACAGAATTGCCCTAAACGGGGCTTGAAAGAAATAGTGTTGTCCACGAAGGGATTGAGAGATACGTATGCCTTCATAAGGACTTACTAAGGAAACGCACTTCAGCAAAAGGAGTTTCTTCTTTATTTTATTTCAAAATGTTTTCTCCTTGGTTGTACGTTAATCCTAGTCGCAGTACGAAGCTCGGCCTTTCCTAGGCTTCAAATGGGGAGAATTTCCATTACGGCTTCTTTGCTTGGCGACAAATAAAAAAAATATAGAACTGAGAGCAATAATTCTCCGTATAGGGATGGGAGTATTCCTATGTTAAGTCTAGACTCAGAGGGTCAAGGAATGTGGTACTGTGTCATTGAGATTAAACACAAAAAAGGCTAGTGTTTAATTCACTCAATGTTGGCTCTGATACCAACCTGTCACACCCCGATATTTCCACGTATTACCGGTTGGCCCGGTGGGGAGTATCGTGATGTAGTTGATATCATCATAGTCAAACAACACAATTTAAATGCACAGCGGAAGCAAATGATAAATGTATTACAATCCGATTCAAGAGTAATATTTAATATTACAACGGAATGTAAGATGGATCCACAGGCAGATCTTACAACAGAAAGATAACATTTGTTCAACAGACTTTAGGCATCTAGAACTTGCAAGATTCCCTATTAACGCCTTGAGCTTCCAGCCAATTACGTACAGTACCTGTCACTTAATCTTTTTGGAAAAAAATACGTCAGTTTACACTGGTAAATACAATTAACTGACACATTTTGAAAATGTTTTTAGAAAATTGATTTGAATGCACATGGCACAAAACTTTTTATAACTTGGGATAATTATTTATATATAAACTTGTAAAATAATTACATGTTCGTTATAAGTTCAGTAGCCCGGGTTGAATACCGGGTTAAAGATTAATAGACACACCACATGGTATAGTCCCGCGGCGCGTTATTCTCGTAACCAGCGGTTATACCTTATTATTTATATATGCACTGGCGGGTGTACGCCTACACCCCGTGCTAAGGTCGTGGCCATTTCTTAAAATGATGCCAAGGATATCCGGGACATGGTCATTAACCCCCCAAAGGCTTTAAGCAAACAAAACAATTTAAACGGGTCATTTCAATAAATTAACCTTCATACGATTAAAAATTCAATGCCCGACCAAGCGGTATTTTATATACCGTACCCCAAGCCCGTATAAGGGAAAATAAGTTAAAAGTATTTACCTGAGCTTAAAAATGCAATTTATACTCAGCCGTATATCCTAATCAGCAAGTGCAAGTACCTTTACTGGGGCTCTTAATCTGGAACGAAGGTTTTTAATAACCTATTAGATTCCTAACGGGTCTTAATTAAGCCTATGCTTAGACCGGTTAGTTTTAAAGGGGGATACGGTTCAAAACGCATGATTAAGCGAAGGCCGGATTAGAATGTGGTTTAGACCCGACAAGCTTGTATACTTGTGTAATAAGGGTAAACTAAACACATTCTGGATTTTGAGATAAAAATGACAAGGCTTGACCCGTTTCGGCTAATTTATGCAAACTAGTTACATAAGCCGATCTGAACGCAAAAAGTGCGTAACGGGTAACCAAAAGAGTCATGAACAGGTTTCCTAAGTTAATATGCCTTTAATATGTTGTGATATCAGTAGGATACCTTCCATTATGCCCAAAGCGAATTTAAAACCAATTTATGCCCCGTAGGGGTATTTTGATCATTTTAAAGGTTATAAGAGAGTTTAAATATAAATCTGAGTTTCAGGTCTGATATATTCAGTAAAAATACTTATTTTTATAAGTCATAACAGTAGGGTATGGCATATATGTGAAATTTACCTTTTATAACTAAACTATGCACCGTATGGGCATTTTGGTAATTTCACATAAGCTTTAAAGGTCAAAACAGAGAATCTGAGTTAAAAAATTTTCTTTACTATTAAAATATAAAAAATTTCTTTAAACATCAGTAGGTATCAAGTCCCATATATTTAAAGTTGTTTTAATACATACTATGCGTTTAAAACACGTAAAAAGACGATTTTAAGCGATTTCCGTGTTTTTAAAGAAAAGCTGATATTTTTATCATTCCAGAAGACTCAAAATATTTTATTTATTATATAAAATCAGTAGCAAAAGGTTTGGTATCAAAATATTATGTAAAACTCATTTTATAGGCCAAAAGGGCAAAACCGACAATTACCGAATCAAAGCTATAACCCTATGTTATGCTCAGCCTAAAAATAAATAAAAATCCTCAAAAATTCCAAAATATTATTTTACATCAGTAGGTAAAAAGTTTGGTATCAAAAATTTGGTTTAGATAGGCTTTATGCTAATTACGCTGTTTAATTAATAAAAAGCTTTCTAATTACGCTATTGAGCATAACTCTTAATCTAGACCTCAAACTGATGTCAAAATTTAGGGACATGTTTATAAATTAGTAATAAAGATTATTGTCCTCTCACATTTTCAAAATTCTTGTTTTAAGGTCAAATGGGCATATTGGTCAACATTTAGGCATATAACGGAAACATGCATATGAATCGGATAACTACTGAACCAAGTTGTATAATCACAGAGGGTTATACTAACATGTAACCTGGTCCAAATAAAGCTCTAAGGCATTTCTAAATCATGCTACATTGGGTCAGAACTGAAAGTCAAAGCAAAAGTCTAATTATGCGACTTTCGGTTCCGAACCGAGCTTAAACTGAAAATTGTAGGGTTGAACATGTTTAGACATGTTCTTACATTAATTACCAAGTTATATAAGTGATAAAACAGGTTCCATAGCTCCTACATTGTTAATTATGCGTTTATGCGAAAATTTGCTTTCTGTTGACTTTTTATAATTAACTTTGACCCGACAATTGACCTAGTTAGAGTGGGAATCAGAGGGTGCCCTTTTAAGGGTTTATTACCCACATAATTACCAACTCATAGGTACTTTCAATTCGAGAATTGACTGGACCATTAGTGATTAATCACTAAGTTAAACCTTAATTACGACGGTTTTGACTTTAGGCCATTAAACTAATAAAACACGATTAAAAGAGTTTAAGAATACTTACAAGGGTCCAATGGAATGAATAGAGGTTCCAAAAATGTCTAGGATCCTCTTCAGAATTGAGAGAAAGCAGATTTGAAAAGAAAAGTGCAAATGTTCAAGTGGGTGTTCACTCCTATTTATAGTATTTTGAAAGGAACAAGATTGTGACAAGTGTTTCAAGGGTTTGAGAGATTGTTACAGGTGTTATACCACTTTTTAAGTCAGTGGGCAGCCCCTAGAGTGAATTATGTGTGAGTGGAAACCAGAAACCAGTAGCAGATTTGAATAAAACTGATTTCAGCAACTTTGAAATATTACAGAACAGCCCCTGCACTTGTTATTTGCCATTTCTGACACATTTAAAGCCCGTTAACTTCATTTCAAGGCTCTACTATGATTCCTAAACAGAGGGGACACGAAACATGCTCAAAAATATGTCGGATGTCGGTTCGTTTGGCCATACGGTCACGTTGTTCGTCAAATTACGACGAAACACGAACAGATGCGAAAAACGACCCAAATTACGCGACGAATGGAATTTTATCATGCCGATCACTAAAATAAAATATTTTAGTGGTTACATAAATTTTTGGGTGTCCGGATATATTCAGAATGTGAGATATGCGCGAAAATGCAAACTTGTGCACTTTTTGACACTTTTAGTCCCTGCATGACTTAAAAGTTTATTTTTGCGCACGAAACACCTCTAAGCCTATTTATAAGCTAGGTAAGGGATAATTATGGTATGTTTAACTCATGGTCATATTCCGGATGGTCCGTTAGTGTAACACCTCGAAAATTCACGTCCTATAATGTGTAGACACGTGTCAAATGTTTAAACGCGTGGAAGAAATATTATAGAAGGACTAAAGTTGACAAGCATGCAAAGTATGTGAATATACGTATTCTAAGTGTCAACTGAGAATAAATATAATGTACATTAACCCTACACAATGCTCATACCTTCAAACGAATAAATCATGGATCATACGAAGCTAAAAGTGAGTGATTTCAAACTACAGGGACCAAATGTGTCAACATGTTTAATTTATGCCTCTGAGTGACCTTTTGACAAACCCAAAGCTTTGTAAATAGTAGTTATGCTCACTAGAATGCACTATAAAAATTTCATAACGTTTCGTTAACGTATGAGAAAGTTATGATCAAATTCGTGTGCGAAGTGTTAAAGCGTAAACGTTGGAAGTTAGGACTTTTCGGGTGACAATAAAGTTACCCGGGGACTTAACAAAGTGGGTATATGTTTTAAGACCTTATTAGATCGATTGTGAGGGTTTAAATTGCAAGAAACAAGTGCCTAATCGGAGTTTGAAGGGTCAAGGATCAAATTGCAAAGAAAATCAAAAAGCTGATTATGCTTGCCGTCGCGCCACGCGAGGGGTCCCTCGCGCCACGCGAGGGATGCCCAGTTCCGTAAAATGTTGCTGTTGTCTGCCATTGCGTTTGTGCGCGCCTTTAACCGAATTTCCACATTCCTCTTGACCCCTAGGCACCCCCTAAGCCTCTAGGACACATGTTGCAAGCTTGTGGTCAGTCCTAGACTTGGTTGTCAACATGTTATGGGGGATTAAACCTCTATATAAGGCCCTTCAAGTTCACAACTTTTCCTCACACCATTTCTCTACATTCTGATTGATTCTGGAGCTCAAGCCTGCTTCCAAGTGATCATATCTCGTGCATAGGACTCTTGTAAGTCTGCTAATCCTTCTTTAGTTGAGTTTAGCTTGTTTAATTAGCTAAAAGTCAAACCGTCGTAATTACGGTTTGACTTTGAGATTAGTCAATAATGGCTCAGTCATATCTCGAATTAAAAGTAGTTATAAGTTGGTATTTATGTGGGTAATAAAACCCCAAAAGGGTTTCCCCTGATCACCACTCTAACTAGTTCAAATGTAGGGTCAAACATGTACTTAAAAAGTCAACAGGATTCTTAAATTGCAATTTATGCATGATTAGCTATCTAGAACATATACAACCTGTTTGATTATTGTTATAACTTAGTAATAAGTGTAAGAACATGTCTAAACATGTTCAACCCGACAATTTCCTGTTTAGACCCGGTTCGGAACCGAAAGTCACATAGTTTGACTTTCACTTTGACTTTCAGTTCTGACCCGTTTAGGCATATTTTAGAAATGCCTCAGAGCTTTAATTGGACTAGGTTACATGTTAGAACAACCCTTTGTGATTATACACCTTGGTTCATTAGTTATCCAATTAATATGCATGTTTCTGTTAATTGCTCATATGTTGACCGTTATGCCCTTATTACCTTAAAATGTGATTTATGAAAATGTAAAAGTGTAGAAACCTTTGTTACTGATATATAGACTTGTATGCAAAGTTTGACATCAGTTTGACTTGTAGATTAAGAGTTATGCTCATTATCGCAAAATTTAAAGCTTTATGTTAATAAAATGGCGTAATTAGCGTATAGCCTAGTTAAGCCTACTTTTTGGTATCAAACTTAATACCCACTGATGTAATATATTATTTTGGGATTTTTAAAGATTTTTAATTGATTTTAGGCTGAGCATAACTCATAGTCGTTGGTTTAATTCGGTAAATGTCGGTTTTGCCCTTACGGGCCATAAAATGTGAATCTAAAGTGCCTTTCCCTTTAGTCGCCTTCTTTGGGCAGCGGGTCTTTATGTGCCCCTTCTTGCCACAACCATAGCATGTGGCGTCCTTCAAGTCCTTGCATTCATGGGTCTTGTGATCCATCTCTTTACAGATGCCACATCCCCTGGTCTGTTCATAGAAACATTTTCCGAAGTGCTTCTTCCCGTAGGTTTTACATTTAGGTTTTGCCTCATTTGGCTTGGATTGGTTATAGTTTGAACCGGTCTTACCCTTTTTGTAACCCTTATTTGGGTATTATCGCACTTTCGCTTATGATCCTTTAATACACGGTCCACGGCGTTGTTTACAGCTGTATCTATCATAGCCTGCAACTCGGTGCCCGTTAAGTTTAGTCTTGCATCATTATTCTGATCAACTGGATGATTGTGAGCTTCAGATGGGTCAGCCATGGTGAAGCTTTGAAGGCTACAATCCAAGTAATAATAATTTGTTTAATTATATAGTGAATTGTCTAACTTGATAATTAAATAGCCATGGTGCAAATAAACCATATAGGCCAATAGATAGTATTAATTTATTTGATTATGTTTGGCCTAGGTTTTTAAATAAACCATCTTTGGCGTTTAAACGGAATATAATTCTTCATATTTATTAGACAGGGGACATAAGTCAAAAAACTGTCAATGTCGTACAGACATTTTATATATAGCACAAGGGCTTGTTCTAAAGGACTTTTTGATGGCACAGAGGCCTTGTCACTAGGGAAATTTTAAAACATACTCAATGATCCTTTGGGTCGGAAAAATTTCATAGTTCATTGCCTTGACAAGAAGTTATGAAATAAAACTATATTTTTCATGTATACAACTTTGCCCGTAGGTATACATCCCAAATGGATGTTTTGATGTGTACATCATGTTCGACGTTTATTAGCCATGAGTCCTATTGACCATTTAGGCTAAATAAGGGGTTTGGAAGTTCCTAATATAAGGATGACAAGTGTGATTTTATCGCATCACCTGTTGTCAGTAGTGTTAACATGTTTTCAGATGTTAACAAGGATATGAATCTCTTTTAAACAGGTTTTACCATCGTAGCCAGGTCTTTAATGACATTCAAGCTAGGTTATACCCCTTTAAGATTCTTTTTAATATATATACTGGCTGATCAATTTTAAAAAGTGATTTTATCGCATCACTGTTGTCAGGAATGTTAACATGTTTTCAGATGTGAACAAGGATTTGAATATTTTGAATAGGTTTTACCATCTTGGCCATGTCTAAAATGACATGTGGCTAGGTTTTACCTTTAAGATTCTTTTTAATATTTAACGCAGAACAATCCTAAATTGAGATGTTATTAAGGATCTGAATCTAATTGGGGAACTATCATCTTGGCCCTGTCTTAAAATGACACTTGGGCTAGGTCTTGTCCTTTTTAGATTTTGCCATTTTATCATAATGGTAGATCTTAAAAAAGGAATGTTATTATTCATATTTTATGTTCATATACAATGATGTAAATAACATTTAGATAAAACATTCCAAGGATTTTTAAAAGAGGTACAGAATTGCCCTAAACGGGGCTTGAAAGAAATAGTGTTGTCCACGAAGGGATTGAGAGATACGTATGCCTTCATAAGGACTTACTAAGGAAACGCACTTCAGCAAAAGGAGTTTCTTCTTTATTTTATTTCTGAATGTTTTCTCCTTGGTTGTACGTTAATCCTAGTCGCAGTACGAAGCTCGGCCTTTCCTAGGCTTCAAATGGGGAGAATTTCCATTACGGCTTCTTTGCTTGGCGACAAATAAAAAAAATATAGAACTGAGAGCAATAATTCTCCGTATAGGGATGGGAGTATTCCTATGTTAAGTCTAGACTCAGAGGGTCAAGGAATGTGCTACTGTGTCATTGAGATTAAACACAAAAAAGGCTAGTGTTTAATTCACTCAATGTTGTCTCTGATACCAACCTGTTACACCCCGATATTTCCACGTATTACCGGTGGGCCCGGTGGGGAGTATCGTGACGTAGTTGATATCATCATAGTCAAACAACACAATTTAAATACACAGCGGAAGCAAATGATAAATGTATTACAATCCGATTCAAGAGTAATATTTAATATTACAACGGAATGTAAGATGGATCCACAGGCAGATCTTACAACAGAAAGATAACATTTGTTCAACAGACTTTAGGCATCTAGAACTTGCAAGATTCCCTATTAACGCCTTGAGCTTCCAGCCAATTACGTACAGTACCTGTCACTTAATCTTTTTGGAAAAAAATACGTCAGTTTACACTGGTAAATACAATTAACTGACTCATTTTGAAAATGTTTTTAGAAAATTGATTTGAATGCACATGGCACAAAACTTTTTATAACTTGGGATAATTATTTATATATAAACTTGTAAAAGAATTACATGTTCGTTATAAGTTCAGTAGCCCGGGTTGAATACCGGGTTAAAGATTAATAGACACACCACATGGTATAGTCCCGCGGCGAGTTATTCTCGTAACCAGCGGTTATACCTTATTATTTATATATGCACTGGCGGGTGTACGTCTACACCCCGTGCTAAGGTCGTGGCCATTTCTTAAAATGATGCCAAGGATATCCGGGACATGGTCATTAACCCCACAAAGGCTTTAAGCAAACAAAACAATTTAAACGGGTCATTTCAATAAATTAACCTTCATACGATTAAAAATTCAATGCCCGACCAAGCGGTATTTTATATACCGTACCCCAAGCCCGTATAAGGGAAAATAAGTTAAAAGTATTTACCTGAGCTTAAAAATGCAATTTATACTCAGCCGTATATCCTAATCAGCAAGTGCAAGTACCTTTACTGGGGCTCTTAATCTGGAACGAAGGTTTTTAATAACCTATTAGATTCCTAACGGGTCTTAATTAAGCCTATGCTTAGACCGGTTAGTTTTAAAGGGGGATACGGTTCAAAACGCATGATTAAGCGAAGGCCGGATTAGAATGTGGTTTAGACCCGACAAGCTTGTATACTTGTGTAATAAGGGTAAACTAAACACATTCTGGATTTTGAGATAAAAATGACAAGGTTTGACCCGTTTCGGCTAATTTATGCAAACTAGTTACATAAGCCGATCTGAACGCGAAAAGTGCGTAACGGGTAACCAAAAGAGTCATGAACAGGTTTCCTAAGTTAATATGCCTTTAATATGTTGTGATATCAGTAGGATACCTTCCATTATGCCCAAAGTGAATTTAAAACCAATTTATGCCCCGTAGGGGTATTTTGATCATTTTAAAGGTTATAAGAGAGTTTAAATATAAATCTGAGTTTCATGTCTGATATATTCAGTAAAAATACTTATTTTTATAAGTCATAACAGTAGGGTATGGCATATATGTGAAATTTACCTTTTATAACTAAACTATGCACCGTAGGGGCATTTTGGTAATTTCACATAAGCTTTAAAGGTCAAAACAGAGAATCTGAGTTAAAAAAATTTCTTTACTATTAAAATATAAAAATTTTCTTTAAACATCAGTAGGTATCAAGTCCCATATATTTAAAGTAGTTTTAATACATACTATGCGTTTAAAACACGTAAAAAGACGATTTTAAGCGATTTCCGTGTTTTTAAAGAAAAGCTGATATTTTTATCATTCCAGAAGACTCAAAATATTTTATTTATTATATAAAATCAGTAGCAAAAGGTTTGGTATCAAAATATTATGTAAAACTCATGTTATAGGCCAAAAGGGCAAAACCGACAATTACCGAATCAAAGCTATAACCCTATGTTATGCTCAGCCTAAAAATAAATAAAAATCTTCAAAAATTCCAAAATATTATTTTACATCAGTAGGTAAAAAGTTTGGTATCAAAAATTTGGTTTAGATAGGCTTTATGCTAATTACGCCGTTTAATTAATAAAAAGCTTTCTAATTACGCTATTGAGCATAACTCTTAATCTAAACCTCAAACTGATGTCAAAATTTAGGGACATGTTTATAAATTAGTAATAAATATTATTTTCCTCTCACATTTTCAAAATTCTTGTTTTAAGGTCAAATGGGCATATTGGTCAACATTTAGGCATATAACGGAAACATGCATATGAATCGGATAACTAATGAACCAAGTTGTATAATCACAGAGGGTTATACTAACATGTAACCTGGTCCAAATAAAGCTCTAAGGCATTTCTAAATCATGCTACATTGGGTCAGAACTGAAAGTCAAAGCAAAAGTCTAATTATGCGACTTTCGGTTCCGAACCGAGCTTAAACTGAAAATTGTCGGGTTGAACATGTTTAGACATGTTCTTACATTAATTACCAAGTTATATAAGTGATAAAACAGGTTCCATAGCTCCTACATTGTTAATTATGCGTTTATGCGAAAATTTGCTTTCTGTTGACTTTTTATAATTAACTTTGACCCGACAATTGACCTAGTTAGAGTGGGAATCAGAGGGTGCCCTTTTAAGGGTTTATTACCCACATAATTACCAACTCATAGGTACTTTCAATTCAAGAATTGACTGGACCATTAGTGATTAATCACTAAGTTAAACCTTAATTACGACGTTTTGACTTTAGGCCATTAAACTAATAAAACACGATTAAAAGAGGTTAAGAATACTTACAAGGGTCCAATGGACTGAATAGAGGTTCCAAAAATGTCTAGGATCCTCTTCAGAATTGAGAGAAAGCAGATTTGAAAAGAAAAGTGCAAATGTTCAAGTGGGTGTTCACTCCTATTTATAGTATTTTGAAAGGAACAAGATTGTGACAAGTGTTTCAAGGGTTTGAGAGATTGTTACAGGTGTTATACCACTTTTTAAGTCAGTGGGTAGCCCCTAGAGTGAATTATGTGTGAGTGGAAACCAGAATCCAGCAGCATATTTGAATAAAACTGATTTCAGCAACTTTGAAATATTACAGAACAGCCCCTGCACTTGTTATTTGCCATTTCTGACACATTTAAAGCCCGTTAACTTCATTTCAAGGCTCTACTATGATTCCTAAACAGAGGGGACACGAAACATGCTCAAAAATATGTCGGATGTCGGTTCGTTTGGCCATACGGTCACGTTGTTCGTCAAATTACGACGAAACACGAACAGATGCGAAAAACGACCCAAATTACGCGACGGATGGAATTTTATCATGCCGATCACTAAAATAAAATATTTTAGTGGTTACATAAATTTTTGGGTGTCCGGATATATTCAGAATGTGAGATATGCGCGAAAATGCAAACTTGTGCACTTTTTGACACTTTTAGTCCCTGCATGACTTAAAAGTTTTTTTGCGCACGAAACACCTCTAAGCCTATTTATAAGCTAGGTAAGGGATAATTATGGTATGTTTAACTCATGGACATATTCCGGAAGGTCCGTTAGTGTAACACCTCGAAAATTCACGTCCTATAATGTGTAGACACGTGTCAAATGTTTAAACGTGTGGAAGAAATATTATAGAAGGACTAAAGTTGACAAGCATGCAAAGTATGTGAATATACGTATTCTAAGTGTCAACTATGAACAAATATAATGTACATTAACCCTACACAACGCTCATACCTTCAAACGAATAAATCATGGATCATACGAAGCTAAAAGTGAGTGATTTCAAACTACAGGGACCAAATGTGTCAACATGTTTAATTTATACCTCTGAGTGACCTTTTAACAAACCCGAAGCTTTGTAAATAGTAGTTATGCTCACTAGAATGCACTATAAAAATTTCATAACGTTTCGTTAACGTATGAGAAAGTTATGATCAAATTCGTGTGCGAAGTGTTAAAGCGTAAACGTTGGAAGTTAGGACTTTTCGGGTGACAATAAAGTTACCCGGGGACTTAACAAAGTGGGTATATGTTTTAAGACCTTATTAGATCGATTGTGAGGGTTTAAATTGCAAGAAAGAAGTGCCTAATCGGAGTTTGAAGGGTCAAGGATCAAATTGCAAAGAAAATCAAAAAGCTGATTATGCTTGCCGTCGCGCCACGGGAGGGGTCCCTCGCGCCACGCGAGGGATGCCCAGTTCCGTAAAATGTTGCTGTTGTCTGCCATTGCGTTTGTGCGCGCCTTTAACCGAATTTCCACATTCCTCTTGACCCCTAGGCACCCCCTAAGCCTCTAGGACACATGTTGCAAGCTTGTGGTCAGTCCTAGACTTGGTTGTCAACATGTTATGGTGGATTAAACCACTATATAAGGCCCTTCAAGTTCACAACTTTTCCTCACACCATTTCTCTGCATTCTGATTGATTCTGGAGCTCAAGCCTGCTTCCAAGTGATCATATCTCGTGCATAGGACTCTTGTAAGTCTGCTAATCCTTCTTTAGTTGAGTTTAGCTTGTTTAATTAGCTAAAAGTCAAACCGTCGTAATTACGGTTTGACTTCGAGATTAGTCAATAATGGCTCAGTCATATCTCGAATTAAAAGTAGTTATAAGTTGGTATTTATGTGGGTAATAAAACCCCAAAAGGGTTTCCTCTGATCACCACTCTAACTAGTTCAAATGTCGGGTCAAACATGTACTTAAAAAGTCAACAGGATTCTTAAATTGCAATTTATGCATGATTAGCTATCTAGAACATATACAACCTGTTTGATTTTTGTTATAACTTAGTAATAAGTGTAAGAACATGTCTAAACATGTTCAACCCGACAATTTCCTGTTTAGACTCGGTTCGGAACCGAAAGTCACATAGTTTGACTTTCACTTTGACTATCAGTTCTGACCCGTTTAGGCATATTTTAGAAATGCCCCAGAGCTTTAATTGGACTAGGTTACATGTTAGAACAACCCTCTGTGATTATACACCTTGGTTCATTAGTTATCCAATTAATATGCATGTTTCCGTTAATTGCTCATATGTTGACCGTTATGCCCTTATTACCTTAAAACGTGATTTATGAAAATGTAAAAGTGTAGAAACCTTTGTTACTGATATATAGACTTGTATGCAAAGTTTGACATCAGTTTGACTTGTAGATTAAGAGTTATGCTCATTATCGCAAAATTTAAAGCTTTATGTTAATAAAATGGCGTAATTAGCGTATAGCCTAGTTAAGCCTACTTTTTGGTATCAAACTTAATACCCACTGATGTAATATATTATTTTGGGATTTTTAAAGATTTTTAATTGATTTTAGGCTGAGCATAACTCATAGTCGTTGGTTTAATCCGGTAAATGTCGGTTTTGCCCTTACGGGCCATAAAATGAGTTTTACATATCTAAACGACTCCAAACCTTTTGCTACTGATCACATATGATAAATAAATTATTTTAAGCCTTCTGGAAATATAAAAATATCAGATTTAAGTATCGAACCCGGGAATGGCCCTTAATCGCCTTAATTAGCGTTTTTAACGCATAGTATGTTTTAAAATCATATTGGACATACCCGGGTTGATACCTACTGATATAAGAGGCAAATAGGTTATTATAAACCTTCGTTCCAGATTAGGAGGACCAGTAAAAGCTACGTGCATTTTGCTTATTGTGATTTATACATTACTCAGGTAAATACTTTTAACTTATTTTCCCTATACGGGCTTGGGTTACGGTATATAGCATACCGCTTGATCGGGCATCAAATCTCCACCGTTAAAGTGGGTAGTTGAATAATTTGATCGGCTCGTTTAAACAGTCTTGTTTACTTTATAGCCTTTGGGGGGTTAATGACCATGTCCTGGATATCCTTGGCATCATCTTACGAGATGGCCACGACCTGAGCACGGGGTGTAGGCGTACACCTGTCAGTGTATAACTCAATTATGTGGTGTGTCTATTGATCTTTAACCCGGACAAGATCCGGGCTACTGAACGCATAAGTAACATGTAATTCGTTCACAAGATTATAATATTAAACAATTCTCCCAAGTTAAATAAAATGTTTATGCCACGTGCATCCAAACCAATTTTTAAATCATTTTCCAAAATGAGTCAGTTGATTGTATTTACCAGTGTAAACTGACGTATTTTCCAAAAAAAGGCTAAATGCAGGTACTATACGAAATTGGCTGGATATTTCTCCTTAGCATCAATAGAAGTCTCGCAAGCTTAAGATGCCTAAAGTCTGTTGAACTATTGTTTCCATTTTATGTTCGATCCTTCTGTGGATAAACTTCCGAATATTGTGACATTTGATATTACAATAATAAATTCGGTTGTATTATATTTTCAATTGCTTCCGCTGTGCATTATTAAATATTGTGTTGTTTGACGATTATGTTGCCAACCACGTCACGATACTCCCCCATCGGGCCCACCGGTGACACGTGGAAATCGGGGTGTGACAGGTTGGTATCAGAGCCAACTCTGAGTGAATTAAACACTAGCCTTTTGTGTTTAATCTCAGTACACAATAGCACATTCTAAACTTTCGAGTCTAGACATATAACATAGGACAAATTCTATTTTTGTTCATTTTTGTCTTATACTTTATTTTGTTATGTTGTTGTTATTGTTATCTCATGAAATATTGACAGGAATCAAAAATGCCGCCAAGATTCTTTAGGAGACGAGGACGAGGCAAGGGGCCGGTCACCGCCCCCAACGATCATGAAGCTGGACCTTCGCAACGGCGAGCTCCATCCAACACCGAGAGTGATGACCCTCGGGAGAACCGGAGAAACCTGTTCGAGCCAGCCAGACGGTCGGTTTCGCATAGTTCAACACCTCCTGTTCTTAACCCTCATGAACCCAATAACCCTCAACCGTCCTACATACCACTTCAGCGATCCCTGTCTCATCATTCGTATGGTGACCCCACACCCATCTTTCGAGGCCAATTTAATCCGGCCAATTACTTACCAGAACCCGTGGGTTTCAACCCACTAGGGCCAGACGATCACTTCTCCGGTGATAATGCGGATGACATGGACGAGGATACGGACCCCGTCATGCCGGCGAGTGGTACACCAAACCATCCGATCGAAATCTCCGACGGATCTTCATTTCACGGATCACCTTATGTTGGTCCGGACAGCTTTCAGGCGATGTTCACTCGGCACGAGTGGTACTACACACCTCCTCACCACTCGTCGCCTCATGAGCAGCAGCAGTCGCCTCATGAGCAGCAACAGCCGCATCATCAAGATTCCTCTGAGGATCACCGGTTTGTGGCAGTTACGCCACCACCTCCACCGCCACCAGTTCAACCGACACCTCCTCAACCGCCAAGGCGTAGGAGAACTGGTGCACGTATGTCATCACGTGCGGGAGACTTTCATTTCAGCTCCCCACGTCAGTCTAGTGCCAGTCACTACCCGCCACACCAGGAGGACCCACAAATGGGTGGACCATCCAACCCCGCGATGCCGCAGCCGCCGCCGATGGGTTTTGACAACCCAATTCCAGCGTATACGGGTTCCATGGCGTACAACCCGTTTGAACCCCCAATGCATCATAACTATGGTTACGTGGAGGCTGACCCTTACCTGGTAGCAGTGAACTACAACACCCAAGGACCCTATGGAGATCCATGGGGAGTAGGGTACCCAACACAAGGGTACCAGATACCCCCTAGGCCTATTATTCGGACTCATTCGCAGCCGCCTAGGTTCTCACCACCTGAGCATGAAGAACTCCTTCAGAGGTTGGATCAAGTTGAACGGGTAGTTCACGAGGACCGCAGGGAAAGACAGACTTTCTTCCAAGGATTAGTAGGATTGATCAAATGGAAGAACAAGAAGGATCATTAAATACTTCCATTTTCTGTATAAGCCCCTGCGTGGGTGTATTTGGTTGTTAAGCCCCTATGTGGGTATGTGTGTTGTATGTTTATTTTGAGCCCCTGCGTGGGTCTATTTTCCGTTAACCCCTGCGTGGGTATGATGTTTAATTGTTAAGGTCCCTGCGAGGACTAGTTTGTTTGTTTAAAAGCCCCTGTGTGGGCAAGTACTTGTTTGAAACCCCTGCGTGGGTAATAGTTTGCTTGAAAAGACCCGTTTAGGGCAACATGTAACCTATGTATAATTAATGGAATGTTGTTTTTATGAATTTCATGTTTGCCATTTTGTGCATAAATAATTTATAAATGAAATAAATAAATTAAAATCATTCCTTTTAAATTAATCTGCCTATGTAACTATTTAATTAAGAATCTTAAAGTGTGAAACCTAGCCTCGTGTCAAATATAAGACCGGGCCAAGATGGTAAGACCTGTTTAAAAGATTCAAATCCCGGTTAACATCTTAAAACATGTTGACACTCCTGGCAGAAGTGATTCGTTAAAATCACATGTCATTCTTATATGTATAAGGATTCTTTAGAAGATTCCAAACCCAATTATATGATCTCTGAATCATGGGTTAAGATCATCAATTAAGATGATCATATTTTACATACGTGGTAATATGATGCCTACGGGCCCAGCTCACTTCCATATGAGCCAAAAGACAGTGGTAGCTATGACTCCCTGTCTGATAAGGGTAATGAACTAGGTTCAAACCTTAAAAGTCTTGATTCTCTGAAATCATAGCTTATAAAATTGTCCATGTGACTAAGCCTTATGTGCTAATATATATTGTTATTTTTTATAATTAGGATAAATTTTAATTGAAATCCTAAATTAATACGATTAATAAGTTAACCGAATATGGTCTCTGTTTACCATGGTTAACGAGTTACCCTAAGGGGTAATTCCATAATAAACTCCTAAATAAAATATTGTCCTTGTTTCTGCAACAGTTCAATTCAAATGGCTGACTCAAATGAAATAAATAGCCATCCAGTGGAGCAAAATGAGAACGCCCAGATTACGTTAACGGGTGCTGAATTAAAAGCGATCATAGACGGCGCTGTTACACAGGCTTTGGAAAGGCAGTATGAAGAATATAGTGGTACTCGAAGTAGGACCCACTCTGCATCACATTCAAAGCCCAAGACACATTCTGAGGCTCATAGCAAGCCTCCTCCCAAAAAGAATGGACCCAAGAAAGATGGTGATGATCGTCAGTCCACCAACCATCAAAGTGTCCCATCTCAGCATTTAGTACTGCATCAAGAACCCCGTAACAAGGGTTGCTCCTATAAGTACTTCGTGTCTTGTAAGCCCAGGGATTTTACTGGGGAAAAAGGAGCCGTCGACTGTATGACTTGGCTGGACGAGATGGACACGGTGGTAGATATCAGCGGGTGCGCTGAAAGGGATGTAGTTAAGTTTGTGTCACAGTCCTTTAAGGGTGAAGCGTTAGCATGGTGGAGATCTCTGATCGAGGCCACCGGAAAAATCCCATTGTATAATATGTCGTGGGAGCGATTCATTGCCCTAATAAAGGAAAATTTATGCCCTCAACATGAGGTGGAGAAGATAGAATCTGACTTTCTATCGTTGGTGATGACGAACCTCGACTGTCAAGCTTACCTGACAAGCTTCAATACACTGTCCCGGTTGGTTCCTTACCTGGTAACCCCGGAGCCAAAAAGAATCGCTCGCTTTATCGGTGGTTTAGCCCCGGAAATCAAGGCAAGCGTAAAAGCTTCTCGGCCAGCTACCTTCAGGTCTGTAACTGACATTTTCTTATCCCTCACTCTGGATGCGGTCAGGCAGAGATCGCTGAGGAATAAGGAGGCCGAGAAGAGGAAGCGTGAAGATGATGGTTCACGAAAGTCGAACAAGAAGCACCGTGGGAGCGGTGACAACAAGAAAGGGTCGGAGTCGAGGAAGGATGGGGATAATTCTGGTGAAAAGCCCAAGTGTAAAATTTGCAAGAAGCAGCACTATGGAAAGTGCAGACTGGAGTCGAACTCTCAGACTCAGTCAAAACCCTTTGCTTATGGAATTTGCAAGTCCACGGATCACAAAACCCTGGATTGCAAGAAGATAAAAGACGCAACGTGCTACCGTTGCAATGAAAAGGGGCACATCAAGACCAACTGCCCAAAGTACAACAAGAAGACTGAAGAGGCTAAGAAGACTAATGCTAGAGTCTTCAGAATGGACGCGAAAGAGGCTGTGCAAGACGATAATGTCATAACAGGTACCTTCCTTGTAAATGATGTCTTTGCAAGAGTACTATTTGATTCAGGCGCAGATAAGTCTTTCGTAGATCATAAATTTTGTGAATTGCTGAAATTACCTGTCAAAGCCTTAAAAGTGAATTATGAGGTAGAGTTAGCAGATGGAACCATAGAAACCGTCTCAACTATGTTAGATGGATGTGTTATATCCATTAAGAACCATTCTTTTCCTCTGTCTCTACTTCCGTTTAAGTTGGCTGGTTTTGACATAGTTCTGGGTATGGACTGGTTATCTCATAACCAGGCCCAAATCGTCTGTAACATAAAGCAAGTAGTGATAAAGACTCTGTCTGGTGAATCACTTACCATTCGGGGAGATACCCAGTATGGGCTACCTGAGCAAGCGACTATGCTCAAGGCTTCAAAATGTTTAAAAAGGGGTTGTGTCATCTACATGGCACAAGTGATTATTGATGAGCCCAAGCCAAAAATAGAAGACATCCCTGTCATCTCTGAATTCCCAGGAGTCTTTCCAGAAGAACTACCTGGTTTGCCACCAGAGAGGCAAGTGGAATTCAGGATTGATATCATCCCCGGAGCTGCACCAGTTGCAAGAGCACCTTATAGGTTGGCGCCCACAGAAATGAAAGAATTGAGGACACAGCTAGATGAATTACTAGCCAAGGGTTTCATTAAACCTAGCTCGTCGCCTTGGGGAGCGCCAGTCCTATTTGTCAAGAAGAAGGATGGATCGATGCGTCTGTGCATCGACTATCGCGAGCTTAACAAGGTCACGATAAAGAATAGATACCCTTTGCCTAGGATCGACGATTTGTTCGATCAGTTACAAGGAGCCAGTTATTTCTCGAAGATTGATTTGAGGTCAGGCTACCATCAACTGAAGGTTAGAGATGAAGACGTGCATAAAACTGCATTTAGGACTCGTTATGGTCATTACGAGTTCCTAGTGATGCCTTTTGGGCTCACTAATGCACCGGCTGCGTTCATGGATCTCATGAATCGCGTTTGCAAGCCATACTTGGATAAATTCGTTATCGTCTTCATCGATGACATCCTTATTTATTCTAAGAACCAAGCTGACCATGAGAAACACCTTCGATGTATTCTCAAACTTTTACACCAAGAGAAGCTCTATGCCAAATTCTCTAAATGTGAATTTTGGCTTCGAGAAGTCCAATTTCTTGGACATGTAGTCAGTGAGCGTGGTATCCAGGTGGATCCCGCTAAAGTTGAAGCTGTTATGAATTGGCAAGAGCCAAAGACGCCTACGGAGATTCGTAGCTTCCTGGGATTGGCAGGATATTACAGGCGTTTCATTGAAAATTTTTCAAGGATTGCTGCACCCCTAACTTCCTTAACCAAGAAGAAAGTAAAGTTCGTTTGGGGCCCTAAACAGCAAGAAGCTTTTGATATACTCAAGCAGAAGTTGAGCAATGCTCCTGTATTGACATTGCCTGATGGAACCGAAGAATTTGTAGTTTATTGTGATGCATCACACACCGGGATGGGGTGTGTGCTTATGCAGAAAGGCAAGGTTATTGCCTATGCATCACGACAGTTAAAGGTGCACGAAAAGAATTACACCACCCATGACTTGGAGTTGGGTGCCGTTGTATTCGCACTAAAACTGTGGAGGCATTATCTTTATGGAATCAAGTTTGTGATCTATTCTGATCACAAGAGCCTCCAGCATCTGTTTAATCAGAAAGAATTGAACATGAGGCAACGCCGTTGGATGGAGACCTTTAATGACTATGATTGTGAAATCAAGTACCATCCCGGCAAGGCGAATGTAGTCGCCGATGCCTTGAGTTGGAAGGAAAGGGTTAAACCCATCCGAATTAACACCAAGCGTATGGAGATAAAGAATAATTTGATTGAAAGGTTGTTAGCTGCACAGAAAGAAGCTGTGTTGGAAGCTAACTATACTAATGAAAAGTTAGGAGTAACTGAGGAGCAGTTAACTCTTAGCAAGGACGGAATTTTACGTTTAAACGGACGAATATGGGTTCCAATTTATGGAGGACTTCGAGATGTCATCCTCCAGGAAGCCCATAGTTCCAAATACTCCGTTCATCCTGGAGCTGATAAGATGTACCAGGATTTAAAGGTAAATTATTGGTGGATAGGCTTGAAAAAGTCTGTAGCCGCCCATGTAGCAAAATGCTTGACATGTGCGCAAGTCAAAGCCGAGCACCAGAAACCGTCAGGTTTGCTACAACAGCCTGAACTCCCTACGTGGAAGTGGGAAATGGTAACTATAGATTTTATTACCAAGTTACCCAAGACAAGGAAAGGAAATGATACGATATGGGTTATAGTTGACCGACTGACTAAGTCAGCTCATTTCTTACCCATCAAGGAGACTTATAGCTCCGATATGTTAGCCCAGTTATACGTTGATAAGATTGTAGCCTTACATGGCATACCTGTAGCTATTATCTCTGATAGAGATACTAGGTACACGTCACATTTTTGGAAGAGTTTCCAGCAATCTTTGGGCACACGTTTGAATTTTAGTACGGCTTATCATCCTCAGACTGACGGTCAGAGTGAGCGTACTATTCAAACATTGGAAGACATGCTACGTGCATGTGCGATCGATTTGGGTGGTAATTGGGATAAGAACTTACCATTAATCGAATTCTCCTACAACAATAGCTACCACACCGGCATAAAGGATGCGCCTTTCGAGGCATTATATGGTAGAAAGTGTAGATCGCCCGTGTGTTGGGCGGAAGTTGGAGATGTCCAATTATCTGGACCAGAGATCGTGTTTGAAATGACGGACAAGATTGTCCAGATTCGTGACCGTCTCAAAGCTGCCCGGGATAGGCAGAAGAGTTACGCTGATCCGAATCGTAAGGATGTTCACTTCGAAGTAGGTGACAAAGTCCAACTTAAAGTATCACCCTGGAAGGGAGTGATGCGATTTGGTAAGAAAGGCAAGCTAAGCCCGAGATACATAGGACCTTTTGAGGTTATCGAGCGTGTCGGGTCAGTTGCCTATAAGTTAAACTTACCAGAAGAGCTCAGTGGAATTCACAATGTGTTCCACATCTGCAATCTGAAAAAGTGTTTCACTGACGAATCACTGGTTATACCACACACAGATGTGCATATAGACAAGAGTTTGAAATTTGTTGAAAAACCTTTGTCGATTGAAGATCGACAGGTAAAGAAGCTTCGAAGGAAGCACGTACCTATTGTAAAGGTCAAATGGGATGCCCGTAGAGGACCCGAATACACGTGGGAAGTTGAATCCACGATGAAAGAAAAGTACCCTTACTTGTTTCAGTAAATCTCGGGTCGAGATTTATTTTAAGGGGGTCAGGATGTAACACCTCGAAAATTCACCTCCTATAATGTGTAGACACGTGTCAAATGTTTAAACGTGTGGAAGAAATATTATAGAAGGACTAAAGTTGACAAGCATGCAAAGTATGTGAATATACGTATTCTAAGTGTCAACTGTGAATAAATATAATGTACATTAACCCTACACGATGCTCATACCTTCAAACGAATAAATCATGGATCATACAAAGCTAAAAGTGAGTGATTTCAAACTACAGGGACCAAATGTGTCAACATGTTTAATTTATACCTCTGAGTGACCTTTTGACAAACCCGAAGCTTTGTAAATAGTATTTATGCTCACTAGAATGCACAATAAAAATTTCATAACATTTCGTTAACGTATGAGAAAGTTATGATCAAATTCGTGTGCGAAGTGTTAAAGCGTAAACGTTGGAAGTTAGGACTTTTCGGGTGACAATAAAGTTACCCGGAGACTTAACAAAGTGGGTATATGTTTTAAGACCTTATTAGATCGATTGTGAGGGTTTAAATTGCAAGAAACAAGTGCCTAATCGGAGTTTGAAGGGTCAAGGATCAAATTGCAAAGAAAATTAAAAAGCTGATTATGCTTGCCGTCGCGCCACGCGAGGGGTCCCTCGCGCCACGCGAGGGATGCCCAGTTCTGTAAAATGTTGATGTTGTCTGCCATTGCGTTTGTGCGCACCTTTAACCGAATTTCCACATTCCTCTTGACCCCTAGGCACCCCCTAAGCCTCTAGGACACATGTTGCAAGCTTGTGGTCAGTCCTAGACTTGGTTGTCAACATGTTATGGTGGATTAAACCACTATATAAGGCCCTTCAAGTTCACAACTTTTCCTCACACCATTTCTCTGCATTCTGATTGATTCTGGAGCTCAAGCCTGCTTCCAAGTGATCATATCTCGTGCATAGGACTCTTGTAAGTCTGCTAATCCTTCTTTAGTTGAGTTTAGCTTGTTTAATTAGCTAAAAGTCAAACCGTCGTAATTACGGTTTGACTTCGAGATTAGTCAATAATGGCTCAGTCATATCTCGAATTAAAAGTAGTTATAAGTTGGTATTTATGTGGGTAATAAAACCCCAAAAGGGTTTCCCCTGATCACCACTCTAACTAGTTCAAATGTCGGGTCAAACATGTACTTAAAAGGTCAACAGGATTCTTAAATTGCAATTTATGCATGATTAGCTATCTAGAACATATACAACCTGTTTGATTATTGTTATAACTTAGTAATAAGTGTAAGAACATGTCTAAACATGTTCAACCCGACAATTTCCTGTTTAGACCCGGTTCGGAACCGAAAGTCACATAGTTTGACTTTCACTTTGACTTTCAGTTCTGACCCGTTTAGGCATATTTTAGAAATGCCTCAGAGCTTTAATTGGACTAGGTTACATGTTAGAACAACCCTCTGTGATTATACACCTTGGTTCATTAGTTATCCAATTAATATGCATGTTTCCGTTAATTGCTCATATGTTGACCGTTATGCCCTTATTACCTTAAAACGTGATTTATGAAAATGTAAAAGTGTAGAAACCTTTGTTACTGATATATAGACTTGTATGCAAAGTTTGACATCAGTTTGACTTGTAGATTAAGAGTTATGCTCATTATCGCAAAATTTAAAGCTTTATGTTAATAAAATGGCGTAATTAGCGTATAGCCTAGTTAAGCCTACTTTTTGGTATCAAACTTAATACCCACTGATGTAATATATTATTTTGGGATTTTTAAAGATTTTTAATTGATTTTAGGCTGAGCATAACTCATAGTCGTTGGTTTAATTCGGTAAATGTCGGTTTTGCCCTTACGGGCCATAAAATGAGTTTTACATATCTAAACGACTCCAAACCTTTTGCTACTGATCACATATGATAAATAAATTATTTTAAGCCTTCTGGAAATATAAAAATATCAGATTTATGTATCTAACCCGGGAATGGCCCTTAATCGCCTTAATTAGCGTTTTTAACGCATAGTATGTTTTAAAATCATATTGGACATACCCGGGTTGATACCTACTGATATAAGAGGCAAATTATAATATTTTAACAGTAAGCAAAGGTTGATAAACTCAGACTTCAGTTTTGAGCTTTTCGGCTTATGTGAAATTACCAAAATACCCCTACGGGGCCTAGTTGGTTAGAAATGATAAATTTCACATATATGCTTTATCTTACTGTTATAACTCATTAATTTGAGTATGTTTACGGATTACATCAGACCTGTAACTCAGTTAAACACTTAAACCCTTGTACAACCTTTTAAATGACCAAACTACCCCTTCGGGGCCTAGTTTGTGTTTAAACACGTTTCGGGCATAATGAAAGACACCTTACTGATGTCACAACATATTTGAGACATAATTAACTTAGGAAACCTGTATATAGCTCTCATGACTACCCGTCACGCTTATTACGCGTACGGTTCGGTTTATGTAACAAGTTTACATGAATTAGCCGAAACGGGTCAAACCTTAACGGTTTTATCTCAAAATCCAGAATGTGAATAATAAACCCATATTAAACAAGTCTTCAAACTTGTCGGGTCTGAATCACATTCTATCCGGTCTTCGCTTAATCGTGCGTACGAACCGTATCGTGAAACTAGCCGGTCTAAGCTTAAGCTTAATAGAAGACCCGTTAGCATTCTAATAGGTTATTATAAACCTTCGTTCCAGATTAGGAGGACCAGTAAAGGCTACGTGCATTTTGCTTATTGTGATTTATACATTACTCAGGTAAATACTTTTAACTTATTTTCCCTATACGGGCTTGGGTTACGGTATATAGCATACCGCTTGATCGGGCATCAAATCTCCACCGTTAAAGTGGGTAGTTGAATAATTTGATCGGCTCGTTTAAACAGTCTTGTTTACTTTACAACCTTTGGGGGGTTAATGACCATGTCCCGGATATCCTTGGCATCATCTTACGAGATGGCCACGACCTGAGCACGGGGTGTAGGCGTACACCTGTCAGTGTATAACTCAATTATGTGGTGTGTCTATTGATCTTTAACCCGGACAAGATCCGGGCTACTGAACGCATAAGTAACATGTAATTCGTTCACAAGATTATAATATTAAATAATTCTCCCAAGTTAAATAAAATGTTTATGCCACGTGCATCCAAACCAATTTTTAAATCATTTTCCAAAATGAGTCAGTTGATTGTATTTACCAGTGTAAACTGACGTATTTTCCAAAAAAAGGCTAAATGCAGGTACTATACGAAATTGGCTGGATATTTCTCCTTAGCATCAATAGAAGTCTCGCAAGCTTAAGATGCCTAAAGTCTGTTGAACTATTGTTTCCATTTTATGTTCGATCCTTCTGTGGATAAACTTCCGAATATTGTGACATTTGATATTACAATAATAAATTCGGTTGTATTATATTTTCAATTGCTTCCGCTGTGCATTATTAAATATTGTGTTGTTTGACGACTATGTTGCCAACCACGTCATGATACTCCCCCACCGGGTCCACCGGTGACACGTGGAAATGGGGGTGTGACAGTTAGCATACGAATCGACATACTTTTGCAGTTTGACGCAATTAGTCCTTTAATCACTCAAAGTGGCGCGAAATGTCGTTTAATGATATAAAAGCCTTCCATGGCCCATAATGGTCATTCCCAAGCATATACTTAAATATTACTACGCTCCCGTTCGCTTAAATGGTCACCAAGAGGCGTAGATTCAAAAGTTGACGCTTTAGGTCCCTCTATTGCGCAAACTTGCGCATCTCATCATTTAATAGCATTGAAGCCTCATCTAATCCATATTAGGCATTCTTGGAAGTATTATTAAACATCACGATGCTTCGGGTTCGCTAAAAGGTCATTCAGAGGTATAATTAAACATATTGACACTTTTAGTCCCTCTAACTTGCAAAGTTGCGCGTAACCTTACTTATAGGCATAAAAACCTTAGACGGCCAATAATTTGCATTCCATAGAGTATAATCAAATACCATGATGCTCCCGGCTTGTTAAAAGGTCACTCAGAGGTGAGAATTAACATGTTGACGCTTTTAACCCTTCATTGCGCAAACTTTCAATTAATTCCGCAAACGGCTACACTCGATCGCCAAGTGGATCATTTGTGAATATAAATATCGTCAGAGGTTATTTAGAACTTATTTTAGGTATGCTAACACTTCCAGTCCTTTCATAATCAAAGTTTTCGATTTTTCAAAAAAATTAGTCCCTTAAATTCAATGTTTGACTTCATTAGGGTTTATTACACGTGTCGATACATCGTTGGACGTGATTTTACGAGGTGTTACAATGGGTCCAGAAAAGACTCGCGCAATGAATGAGCAAGTGGCTGAACTACTTCAAGCCGACATATTACGCGAAGTCCGGTATCAAAAGCATAACGTTGCAAAAGTCACGGAGAGAACCCCCATTCACCCCGTGGCGAGTCTAACGACTTTCTGTTTTGAAGTGTTCTTTGGTGAAGTAGCCCTCAGCCAGCAATCGACGAGAAGATTAACCTTTTTATGCAGAAACTAAACCCGAGATCTGTTTTTTTCGGTCAATTTAGATCCGTGTTTCTTCACCTACGATGGATCCGAGTTGGTCGGCATCACAATTTTCTTTCTCGGGTTTTCAACAAACCCACAACGCTTTCTCTCAAATGAGCCAAATGCAATCCTTGCAACAAACGCTAATGCGGAACCCGTTCAACTCACAATTTCAATCGCAACCACAATCTTCACCGCCACTGGCAAAATCGTCTCCCCAACCACAACCGTAGAAGATGAAGTTGAAGAATGTGCTCCAGAGACGCAACCCTAATACTCGAAACAGAAAAAGGGAAGCAAGTGGCGGGTCTAACCGATGATCAACCTTCGAGAGCCAAGTCACAACCTTGGTCAAAGATCGAGGATGAGACGTTAGCTAAGGCGTGGATTAGCACGTCAAAAAGCCCCATTGTTGGTATATAAAAATATATAAATTTTATACTAAAAATATAAATTTTACATTTTTTAATATATAACTTTTGTTACATTCTAAAAATATAGGTAACAACCAAACCGTCGATGGTTTTTTGAAAGAAATGTTATCAAAGTTCCTTGCGATTATGGAACAAGTCATTATCGCGATCTCGATTCCATCGCTTCGAAGTGGCGAAAGATGCATCCAGTCGTGAACCGATTTGCCGGGATATGTCGTAGTGGGCATAGTGACGAAGATGTTTTTAAAGAGGCGTTGCGTAGATACGAAGATGAGCATCGAGTCGTTTTCCCACACATCCGGGCAAGAGAGGTTATGCGAACCAATAAGAAGTGGGCAACGGTTCCAAACGAGGTTGCAAGCGCTAAACGAATAAAAACCTCGGAGACCGGAAGTTATAGTGCAGAGGGCTTGGACGCACGATGCCAAATAAATATAAACGACGAGCCAGAATTTGACGAAGAAGAGCACGTAGTTCGAGAGGAGATACGTCCACCGGGCAGGGACAAAGCCAAAAAGGCAGTGGCTGCAAAAAAAAAAAGCCGCAATGGGGGGCGGTTCGAAAATGGACGACTTGATGGCCCAGTTCAAAGCATACGCCAAGGTCACAACCCAAAAGGCACAAGCGAAGCAACGTGAAGTGGACAAACGAGTTCGGTTGAAGCAAGAAAAGCATGAACTAAAAGAATGAGAGATAATGACAACCGATATCAACTCGTATCCGGAAGAAGACCGTCCAGTTTTGCGTAAAATGAAAGAAAAGATCGCAAAAGGAATTTTAGGATTTTTAATTTTTACCAATCTAGTATTTTTTTAAGTTATGTAATGTTTGTTTTTTAATATTAATCATTTTATTTTATAACTTATTAAATGTTAAAAAAAACATGTTAAATTTTTAAGAAAAAAATAAATAAATAAGTGGGGAGGCTCATCCTTCATTTCTCTTGGTCTATCCTTGAAAGGACATCCTCCTTTAGTGTTGACATAACAATGACGTAGAGGGGTATCCTTCAAAGACTTGTCTCCTCTAGACCGAGTAGCCTTCTAAAAGATTACAATTGAAATCAAAGTATACCACGAATTCCAATCTAGCAGCTTTATGAAAATTGATTTGAAGAGTATATAAATATAACATTTAACAAATTTTTTGATAATGACATCTTACTAGACATAAGAGACAAAGCAATAAATTCATTATTAATAGGGTTTTGACAAGTAGATATTGGATGTGGTATTGATGTTCCTCCAAGTTATCCGTGAAACAAATGTGTATCTCAAATAAAAAAAAACTTAACAATTATTCATTTTAATATTTTAATCACAGTATTATTATCTCAGGAATAACATTTTTACACTATGTTATTTTGATTAGTTATTACAAAATTATTTGTTGCACAAAATTCACATCACATAAGTCATTATTAATTATGTTTATTATATCTAAGGGTGATAGGTCATTACAATAGATCGTAGCGAATTGACTCGTAAACATTTTTGTAATATGATCAAAGTTTATAAATAATTTACATTGTAATGATCAATAATAATAATAATAACTTTTTCAAAAGATTGCATGTGAATGCCAATGCTTTAAAAAAGTTTTGACCAACTGTGGTGCTTTATTTATTGGCCAATTGGATTTTAACACCTGTAACTTTGAAAAATTGGCCGATAACACCCGCAACTAACACTTTGATCTGTGACACCCCAAACTTTTAATTTCGTGTGTCATTTCACCACTCAGTTAAAAACTCAGTAACTGAGTTAGTGT
Organism: Helianthus tuberosus; assembly: GCA_030545235.1. Classification (NCBI taxonomy): domain Eukaryota; kingdom Viridiplantae; phylum Streptophyta; class Magnoliopsida; order Asterales; family Asteraceae; genus Helianthus; species Helianthus tuberosus. The sequence goes on from CM060393.1 coordinate 157,068,270, forward strand.
TCAATCCTAGGTGGCATCCTACCTGGCTTCATTAATGCAGATGTGGCATATTCATGGTTATAAAAGTCATCTTCTTCTTCGATACCCCTGGCTTCATTATGTCATGACTTATGTCAACTATGAATAAATCAGTTGTTTAAAAAAAACTGAAGGAAAGAAAATGTGATATTTCAACTGGAACTTAAACAAAAGAAAACTGTGCGATAGAGGAGAGCTATACCGAAAACGAGGCTAAACGGCTCCCGTTGAGATCTCCGTATGTCTCCGGTGAACCCGTTTCCCTCCGGCGATTACTCTGTCCTTTCCGGCAAGTTCCGGTGTAAATCCGACGAGACCCTGATTGAACCAAGCCTCCATTTCAAGCAAACCCCAAAATAGGCTCGACCCGAACCGCCGGAACCGAACCGACCCGAACCACTGATGTACTCAATGAACACTGCACAGTCCCGAGACTGAACCACCACCGTTGTTGCATTAACACCACTGTCGCCGTTCTGTACGAGTCGAATAAACGACTGAATCGACCGACCGGAATCTAAATCGAGTAAAAACAAAACAAAACCTGGAGCTGAACTGAGGACATCTGACCGGAGCACCGTCGTTGTCTCTCTCTCTCTCTCTTCCATAGATCGATCTAAGGCACGGGTGTGGGCGAAGCAGCTCAACGGAAGGAGGGTTTAGGGGTGAGTGTCACCGGAGAGGGAAAGTGGAGGTGTGGTTGTAGTGTAACAGGGGGCTGCTTGTCGCCGGAAGTGTTGTGAGGATGATGTTGTTCTGGGATTTTGCAGTAGATGAGGGTGTAGGGTGTGCGTGGGTTTGATCTGAGTTTATGTTGAAGAAGAAGAGCAGAGGATTTGGGGGTTGTGGTGTGCGTGAGTTTGATCTGAGTTTTGTGAGGGGGTGTGTGCATTGGCGAAGAAGAAGATGACTTTTATAACCATGAATATGCCACATCTGCATTAATGAAGCCAGGTAGGATGCCACCTAGGATTGAACACTAACTCAGTTACTGAGTTTTTAACTGAGTGGTGAAATGACACACGAAATTAAAAGTTTGGGGTGTCACAGATCAAAGTGTTAGTTGTGGGTGTTATCGGCCAATTCTTCAAAGTTACAGGTGTTAAAATCCAATTGGCCTTATTTATTTGGTTTTTAATTTTACAACTAGGAAACGACATAAAAAATGAATAATGAAAATTAACACGAAATTCACTTATTTAGTTTAGTCTTAAAAATCAGTTTTGGATCAAACCCGCATAATCATTTAACTAGCCAAGTTATGTTCGGGCCTACCTAATGGGTTCACAAGTTAACCCGTTTATTTTTTATAATATGTTTTATTTAATAAGCTACATTATATCCAAGTTTAATAGATAAAAAAAAGATCAAATTCTATAGTTTAAATGTAACTAATTTACAATTGTAGTTAGAGTACCATAATGCAAAATATATAAATAAAAGCTACATTATATCCTAATTTTATAGATAAAAAAGAAAAGGAGGATCAAATTCTATAGTTTAAATGTAACTAATTTACAATTGTAATTTTAGAGTACCATAATGCAAAATATATAAATAAATAACAATTTCAGACTAAACATATCGTGTTCGTATAAAGTATAAAACTCAGAAAACTCATGACGTTTCGAATCAACGTGACTAACACAATTTTAGAGTTCAAGTTCGTGGCAAATGCGACCCCTAAACCCGAACAAACCTAATTAACACTAGACTCAAATCACTCAACACAGATCAACACAAAACTCTATATAAATTAATCAAAATTATGTCTTATTAATTATTATACATACATCTTTTTAAATGATATATTCGCTAACATATCCATCTTTGTTTTTTTAACGGCCAACGAATCCTCCAAATGGGTTATTAGCGAAACTCACTACATCGGGATACACTCGCTCGAAGGCACGACAGTGCGGTGAGGTAAAACCCGCTCAGTTCAAGGATCTAACTAGCGATCTCCACCTATTCACCTAGTCTTCCATCATCATCAGGTGCCGTAGAAAATAGTAGAAGGGCAAGAATCGAACTTAAGTCCCTTAAAACAAGTCTTTTTCTTACCACTCTACCACCCCTACTATGGGGCGGGGGTTGGGGCTTGGGTTGGGTACAAACGCCCAAGTCACCACCCCAGGTGGGCTTGGGTTTTGGTGTGGCCCCTTGGGCGGGGGTTTCAGCCCGGGCGTTGGGCGGGGCTAACCACATGACATGGCGGAACCTCATTGGCCAAGAGCACTAACCCTTTGAAATTGGTTTTTTTCCACGCCACCCCAGCCACGTCCCACCATACCCCTTTGAAATTGGTTTTTGTTCTTGGGTGCCCCATACTCTATGTGTCGCACCATGCCCCCAACCAGGGGCGGACCCATGTATAGCGGAACGGGGTCCCCGGACCCCAATCTTTTTTTAAAAAGTAGTAGAAACGGTATATAAAATTTGCTACGGACCCCATAAAATTATTAAGTTGGACCCCATAACAATGAAAGTGAGCCTGGTGTAGTGGTAAAACCCCTTGTTTACACACAAAAGATCCTAGGTTCGATACCTGTTTGTTTCATTTTTTTGTGTTTTTTTTAAACCTAAAAATTTGAAAACCGGAACCGGAAAAATTGGACCCCATGGTTCCAAAATCCTGGGTCCGCCACTGCCCCCAACCCACGCTCCACCATACCCCCACGGTCTAAATTATCCAATAAATTCACCTTTGGTGTCTTTAGACCACAACAAAGTAGTCCCACTGTCTGTATTTCTTAGTGCTTCGCACATTCGCTCATTTCCGACGAAGATTTCTGACTGACCCCAAAAAGCTACTCCATTACACCAATCTTTTTTAAAAAAACCAAACACAAACCCACCAAAATTTTTGTGAATCTTGATCTGGGTTTGATCCAGATTCCCTTAAAACTCAATAAAATTCAACCTTTTTTGTACATGGATTCAGTTTCTTGAAGAAAAGAAAGATGGGTTGTGTGTCATCTAAACAGACAGTTTCTGTAACTCCGGCGTTGGATCATTCTGGGGTTTTCCGGGACAATGCGGTGGTGGGTTCTTGCCGGAGTGTTGACGGGAATGGTGGAGATGTGGTGGCACAGTTGGATAACAGGAGGAGGAAGAAGAGGAGTTCAAAGAGTGTGTCTGGGATGAGTTGGAGTGAGATGGGTGGCTCAGGGAGGAACAATGGCGGTGAGCCGGTGAGTTTTAGGTTGGGGAACTTGCATAGGTATGTAGAAGTGGAGCAGGTGGCTGCTGGTTGGCCTGAGTGGCTCAGTGCAGTGGCTGGTGAAGCTATTCATGGTTGGCTGCCTCTTAGAGCTGAATCTTTTGAGAAGTTAGAGAAGGTTGATTACTTACCATTTTTATGCATAAATATATATTCATTTGTGTGTTTTTTGTTTCTTGTTTAGTTAATTATTAATATGAATGTGTTATCTGATTTAGGGTTAGTTTTTGTTATGGTTTAAGTCAATTCACAAGTTGGTAAATTTGCATTTACCCTAAAATATTTGTTTTCTTGTAGAAAATACTCATATGGATCACATTGTATTATAATTTTTAGGGTGAGGCTTAACGTACCTCTGTATGCTTAACGCACCCCTTATAGCCTATAGGTATAAGTAGAGAGATGATGTGACTGATTTAGGATTAGTAAGGGAGATGAGGTGCATTGAGTGAAAATAATAAGGTGGGGTACGTTTACAAATCAAAGAGTCAAAATCAGATTTGACACCTGCAAAAACAAGCTACAAGTTTCGAAACTTAGGCAGATTGCTAAATCCAATGTGTGTGTTTCTTGGATACTAACACATCTCCATTTTCTGTTTTTGGGGCCACACCTTAATTTTTCTCGTTAAGTGGATCCCGCATTTGCGTCTTTTTATTCATTACTTGCAGGGGGTGTTTGTCATTGCGTTTTGAAAATGATTATGTGATATGGAGCAATTAGATTATCATTTTATATAAAACGAGTGCAAAAGATAGTGTTAAGATGTTCTTATGTTTTTTGAAGTCGTGCACTGTTTGGCAAGTTCTTATTATTCAAGGATTTACATTTTAATTGACACTTCAATTATCAGTTTTGTTGCATCCACCTTTTTTTGGTGACCGTGAGAACCTTTTACCGGTAAACTCACGGGACCCCATACCCTGTAATGGATAAGATAAAACACGGCTTTCATTGGGCATGTGGCCTTCAAGGGGCTTAAAGGCAAAAAACCAGTGGAAGCTACTGGATTCGAACCTGTTGTTCCCTAAAGTAGTTCTTTAATTAATACCAAGTTCATTATGCCCAACACTAGAAAGTGATTATCTTCTCTAAACACGCATAGAACATTTGTGCTTCTTAGGTGTTTGTTGACTCATGACTATGGTATTGACTTTGCTTATATAGGTTGGACAAGGTACATATAGTAGCGTTTTTCGTGCTCGTGACCTAGAAGGTGGGAGGATAGTTGCGCTAAAGAAGGTGCGGTTTGACAACTTTGAACCTGAAAGTGTTCGGTTTATGGCTCGTGAAATAATGATCCTTCGTAGACTTAACCATCCAAATATCATGAGACTTGACGGGATAATAACCTCACAGCTATCATGTAGCATATACCTTGTCTTTGAGTACATGGAACATGATATTTCAGGACTTTTATCATGCCCCGACATCAAGTTCACCGAATCACAGGTTTATAACATGTAATGTTTTATATTTGAGTAAAATGTCATTTTCGTCCTTGAGGCTTGGCCAGTTTTGCGACTTTCGTCCAAAGGTTTGTTTTTCGCATCCGGATCCAAAAGGTTTGAAATATTGCCATTTTCATCCAACTCGTTAACTCCACCCATTTTTTCCATTAAGTCAGGGGTATTACCGTCTTTTTAGACATTTTTTATTAAACATTAAACAAAAAACAATATAAGAAAGTAAGTCAACATAGGTGGATCTTTATTTCTTATAGTGTTTTTAGTATAATAAAAAAAGTCTAAAAAGACGGTAATACCCCTCATTTAACGAAGAAAAATGGATGGAGTTAAGAGTCAGATGAAAATGACAAGATTTCAAACCTTTTGGATTCAGATGTAGGAAAAAAACATTTGGACGAAAGTTGCAAAAGTGGCCAAACCTTAGGGACGGAAATGGCATTTTACTCTTTTTTATTTAATGGTAGTTATAAAATGATAAATCAGTTTTGTCCAATTTATGTATTAGGTAACCAACTTTATTTTCACTGTTTAAACATACAGATTAAATGCTACATGAAGCAGTTGTTGTCGGGACTCGAGCATTGTCATTCACGGGGAGTGATGCATCGTGACATCAAAGGGGCAAATCTTTTGGTAAATAATGAAGGAGTGATGAAAATAGGTGATTTCGGGTTGGCGAATTTTTGTAATGTGGCTCATGACAGGCGGCCTTTGACCAGTAAAGTTGTTACTTTATGGTACCGGCCGCCTGAACTTTTATTGGGGTCCACGGATTATGATGCTTCAGTGGATCTATGGAGTATTGGGTGTGTATTTGCAGAGCTTCTTCTTGGTGTACCTGTTCTTCAGGGTAGAACCGAGGTAAAAAGTGTTTTGACTTTTTAAAAGTCAAATGGATAGCTTTTGAAGTTGCAAAAATATGAGTGATTTTATAGAGTTTGACTTATGGATTGAGTTTGAAGGGACTATGTGGGCACTATGTTTGACTATTTGAAGTCAAATATATTGTTTTTTCGACGTCCAAACTAACGAACGTTCTTCTATTGTTGAAAAGAAAGAATCGATACACATGTTGAGTTATACAATCTATACCTCAGTGGGGTCACTGGGTTTCAGAAATCAAAATAATGGTATAATTTTGACGGTTTTAGGCTTAAAAATGCTATGTTTGACTTTTAAAAGTCAAACATAAACTAAAACTTGATTTTCACTAGTGTGAATAAATTACCTGCATTAAATAAAACAATATGAACTGCATTAAGAGATTGGTATTAATATTTAAGGAATCCTTATCACTTTATTGTTTGAATGATACCATGATTGACTATTGAAAGTCAAGTCAGTTGATTTTCAATCTCGTAATTGATGGGCATTCCATAAATTTCAGAAAACTACGTTAATCAATATGATACTGATACTGGTACAAATATTGAGGTTGAAAAACAAAGAAATTTGACTTTCAATCCTTATCACTTTATTTTTGAACGGCTAATTTTTTCCCTTAAATACTTACACCTCCCAAGGATTGAACCTTAGTCTCTACACAAGAGATAATTCCTCTTGACCTCTAGGCTATAACCTAAGTGGCACAAAGATTTGATTTCCATTACAGAGATGAGAGTTGAGTGGAGAGAGAGAGAGAGAGAGAAAAGTCATTTGAAAAATGGAATGATATTGGGTTGTTTTTCTTTTTATTCTAATTTCAGGTGGAACAAATGCATAAGATCTTTAAGCTTTGTGGATCCCCGTGTGAAAATTATTGGGATAGGTCAAAACTTCCTCATGCTATGTTGTTTAAGCCACAACGTCCTTATGAAAGTTCTCTACGGGAAACTTTCAAAGATCTACCTAAGAACACAGTGGAGCTTATAGAAACTTTGTTGTCCATTGAACCATATAAGCGCGGGACCGCCTCTTCCGCTCTTGCATCTGAGGTAACATTCAGACCTTTCATCAACGTTTGGAAGTTGCGTATGAAAATCGAAAAAAGTTAATTATACACACACACATATATGCATATATGTATGTTCGTATGCATATATGCTTTTAAACAATTTGATCATTGGGACCTTTTTAATTTTTTAAATTTGAAATCATATAATTTTGTCAAACACCTCTGCATGCATATTATTAGCCAGCTTAGACTTCTATATGTTGTTACAGTATTTCAGGACAAAGCCGTATGCATGTGAGCCATCGAGTTTACCAAAATACCCTCCTAGCAAAGAGATTGATGCTAAGCGTCATGAAGACTCAAGAAGGTAAAACATTTTTACGTGTATACATAGAATGATATCAAGTTTGGAACTGATCATTGTGACTTGAATTCACTATGATAAGTTTTTAAGTCTTGGATAAACAGATTTTGATTTTGATTATCTGATTAATTAAATAATGAGTTTTGGATACTTAGTTTCATATAATAAACTGCAACAAAACTGATTATATAAATTTACTTTCTTACCCCTCTTAACTCATGAGAATGCTGCATGTCCTTTTCAGGAAGAATCATGTTGGAAGAACGCGAGGGCCTGAAATGTCACGAAGATTTAATAGAAAACCGAATGGCATGAGTAAATTAGTGCCCGAGGAGGTATCTTTCTCTCTATCTACACACACACACATATATGGGTGCGCATGTATATACGTATGTACACATACACATATATATTTTTGTTGATGAATGGCTATTTTATAGAATTTATCAATCAAAACCGAAGTTAGGCTGAAAATAAATGGAAGTAGATTAAATAAACAGAAGGACAGTGATATAATCTTAGCTTTTGAGCCACGCAAGCCGTCTGGAAGCACAATAGACCCTGAGTCTCAAGGAGACATTACATTTTCGGGCCCATTACAAGTTCCAGGTTCAAGTGGTTTTGCATGGGCCAAAAGGCGGTTTGATGATTCTTCGTCTATCAGGTCACTCGGTAGATCGAGTTCCAAAAGTCTTGTATCTGAGCCTGAAGTGACATTACATTCAAGGGAAACAAAACGTACTGAAAAGATTGAACGGACCGGTTCTAGAGGTCGGGATTCCAAAGTTACCTACGATGGCGGGTCACATGGTTACCCTTCTCGAGATCTGTCTATGGCATTTTTCAGGAAAATAGATTCGGTAAGTTGGTTTTTGTTTGAATGCAACCCGTTTAACTTATTAACAGGATGACCATGGTTACGCTTTATCTGTATCTTTATCTGGTCAAATGGTTATTAAAAAATTAGATTAAAAGGAAGCAGGTGAAATCAGTTGAACCAGTTGAAAGTTGCTAAAAGTGTGTTTTTAATGCATAAAACCTTCTAAGCATTTTAACAAAAAGTTGGGTTATTATTGGAATAATGTCATTTTTGTAATTAGATTTGACAAATTATTATTTTGTATATGTAACACACTAATTATGTATAATGCATAAACCTCCTACATAATTTTATTAAAATGTTAGATTATTATTCCACTAAATTGTATTTGGCACAATAATATAACTTTTCTAATCACATTTGACACTATAATTTTTTAAATAAATTTGGACAAAAGCTGTCGGGTACTCGGGTCGACCCAACCCAACCCAACATTTAATTCATATATGTCACAATAATAAAATATATGTGTAATCATATTTGACAAACTAATTATTTAAAAAATTGGACAAAAGTTTTTCAGGTTAACCCAACGGACTCATACTTTACTCTTTGACCCGTTAACCAACCCGCCCTTTTTAATACACAAGGGTTTTGTTTGTTTTTGTGTTTCATGGTGCAAGTTTTAAATCTTTGGGCTTCTTAACACAGGTGTATCAGGATCAAGAAGATAAGATTGAGTTTTCGGGTCCTTTGTTGACTCAGTCCCACCAAATTACTGAACTTCTAGAGAGGCATGAACGCCAGATTCGCCAAGCGGCTCGAAGATCATTGTTGCATAAAGGTAAAAACCAAAAACTTTTTAAAAAAATATCATCAATAAACAGTTCATCACAGCCATAAATCTTGCAGGTAGGAAGAACGGGTGGTGACTGAAATGTTTCTTGAATCAGATAAATCGTTCTGAAGATCATGAAAAACTTGATCCATTGCCCATAGGGGAGTTGTTACGACACGCTTTTAGATCTCACTTTTTAACCTCCATTGATTAGTTAGAGCAATTTTAGATATTAGTATCTTCTATCCTGTAAAACAAAGGTGATTGAATATGAATGTATAGCTGCAGAAAATTTGCATGGATCTTTATGGTTTCGAATACATACAACAGTCTGTGTTTTTTTTTTACAACTAAAATGACATGTGCCATTGTACAATACCAAACCCGAGATCAAAAGTAAATATCCTCATCCAATCGGGTACAACTCACACCATCGGCCTCCAGCTCACTTGCACATACAGAATACAAGATCCTGCTCCTCATGGCCGGCCCTGGGCGGGGAGGACCACCGGCCCGATATTTCGAGGGGCACATTTTTTATGAAAAAAACCTGATATGTATATGTAAAATATTTTTTAATCGGGTACATCCATACAAACACCAACATAGGCCCCCTTACAAAACTATTTTTATGGTTTAGATTAGTTATTAACCCCTTTGGCATTAGGTTTAGACCTTTAGTGAGTCAAATACCCAATTTCGTTAAGGCCTAAAGGCACATTTTTTCAAGCTCGAACATGGTACACGAATTCTCAGGGCTGGCTCTGCTACTCCTAGAGTTGAACGAACTCTTCTTCACGTCAAGTTAGTTTCACCGATGGTTGTTACCTTTACTAAAATTGAAATGGTCAAAGGAGGAATGTTGGGGGAAACGTATAATATAACTATGGTTTTAAATTTTCAAAAACTTAAAGCAATAAGATAGAAAATAAAATAAAAAAAAGTTTAAATGAAGGGGTTTTTACATATTTCCCCTTTCTAAGAGGGCATATTACATATTTCCCTAAACAAAAAATTTAATTACATATTTCTTATTCCTAATCCACATAAATTACGTATTTCCCCTTCTCATAAAAATACTCTTATTAATTACTATTTTACCCTTAATAGTTATTAAATGACTAATTACATATTACCCAATTCTACCATCAATTACATATTTCCCTAATTCTTCTATTCTTTCAACGGATTTTTACATGTGTTCCCTTCCTAAGACCCTTCCTAGAACGTGACTAGGTCAGTTTCGATTTACGAAAAGACTTGCATAACATACTATTCACTTTCATCTTTGTGAATTACAATTCACTTCCATCTATTTACTTCCTGTTACATGGCAATGTTAATCTGGAAGAAATTAGAACATGGTGCAATATCCCCCAGATTTTTGCATTTAACATGAAAGACCTGCTAGAATTATACAAGGGGATAGTCGTGTCAAACTATTAAAAAAGGGTGATTCAAACAGTAATTTTGGTAGCGTGTTAGGCGATTTGGAAGTCACGAAATGAGTTAATTTTTTCAGGTAAGCAGCCAAGTATAGACAACATCTTTGGAAAATTACAGGTGATGTCGTATCTTTGGTTCGAACACAGATCAAAATAGAATGATCTTGAATGGAGCAGTTGGGTGATCTTCAATGCTACATATGAATGTAGCATGCTTTCTATAATGTAAAGGGTGTCAAATGGTGAATGTAATATAGGCCCAACAACTTACTGGTAACACTATGTAATTTTGGTGATGAATGATGAGTTGTTTGTTGTTAAAAAAAAAAAAAAAGTAAAATTCATTTATATTTATTGTTACATGTCATGTGATAAAGCAACCTCAGGTCCGTTACATTACGTTACTCCCAACATTTTTGTTGAAATACATAATGATTTTCAATCTTGTTGTTGATTAAACTATTGAATGCTTTTTGTATATTTTTTAGTCTAATATATATTTTTTTGTTTGATATGTGAGTGTTGGTGGGTTACTTTGCAAGTGTTGGGCTTGAGATCAAAGATATGTGCAACTGGGCTGACTCGTTAATACTTAGCGGATGGATTAATGGGCTTAGGGCGGCAAGTGGTCAGCCATATAAAAGGACATCAATCATATAAGCAACTAAAGGGGGTTCACTCAAATACTTGTCTTCGCCTTTCTCTTCATCGAACACAGCAGAGTTTCAAGATTCCTTATCATCTTGTTCCTTTGGTTTGTGCATCTAAGTCCGTTGTATATTTGGTTCATATTTACTGAATTTTAGATAAATCTAATCACTTTGTATTGTTGAACAACTCACAATTTTTTTGTGAGTTCTTCTAGGGTTCGGTTGTGTCCTTTGGTTTGGGTATAATCTTCTTAATAAAATCCTTCATCTCTGTTTTTGTCGCTATTTCTTTCTTTCGTTTACACATCCGTGATTCTTTGTCGCACCCTCAAAATCCACAAGCGGAGTATTACCGCGAGGCGTGTGACTTTCCAGGATCAAACCACCAATCGTACTGAACGTTTAACTAAAGTAAAGTAAAATGAAACCATAGCAAACCAAACGTTTAAAGTTCACCAAACCAAAATTCAAAACCAAATTTAAAAGTTAGCGGAAGCGTAAAGTGTAAAACCCATAAATAATTCAAAACATAAAGTTTATCATTAACACACAATGGTTCATGCCCCACAATGACTCCTCTATGCAAGCTCTAGCAAAAACCTAATGACCTGCAAAGCATGTGGTAACGTGTCAACAAAAGGTTGGCGAGTTCACAGTTGGTTGTCAGTTTTAACGTTGTTCCAAAAACCATAGGTTGACAAGTTGTTTCGAGACCCAAAAGTTATCCAGTTCCATGTTCCCATAACCATATACCGCGGGGGCTACCCCATGTTGTAAACCACTAGACCCGTTACCATATCGACTACTGACTTAAGTCATGTTTATGTGCCCTGCGTCAATGTCTATCGTCATTGACTAGTGCCCAAGTACATTAGTCCACTCCTGTCCTCTGCGGCACGGTGTGAGGCTTGTCAGACCTAATAGCGCTATTTAACTAATGACCCGTTCACCAATAGCCTGACGATTAAGTCGATATAAAAATGATGGACTTCAGATAGAGTTTTGCCTAGTAAGTTTAAGGTTGTCCTACCCAAGGAGGACTGAGGTACGTATTCTACCCAAGGAGAATACGCAGGTTGCATCCCACCTAAGGGGGATTGTTGTTAATTAACCCATTCCCAAACCACCAGGAATCCTTACTTAACCCATTCCCAAACCACTGGGAATCCCATGCTTTGACGAAAGTGTGAACTCACCTTTGGTTGCTCGGTTGGACTGTTAAAATAGCTAACAATTAGGGTTGGTCAATCACGTCCTAGTATAATTACCACTTAGTCCATTAGTGGTTTCAAATAGAGCACAAAGTTCCTACACGCATCTACCACATAACATGCACCCACTTTGACAGTTCACGCCCATAAACACATTCCACCTATAAATACTCAAGAGCAAGCACACCATACTTCACATAACACTTTCGTTAACATATAACAAGTTGGATCATTATCAGATAACCTAACCGACATTTAGACACGCAAATCACTACTTATATTGTTTCAGCTTTAACATCCAAAACTGGGCTGTTTTCGGGTATTTTAATAAAATAGTTAACTTACTCCAAAAATTCCCAAAATTTTTACAGAATGTTCTAAACGATCCAAATACTATTGTGTAAACATTTCGGGATCCAATTCATTAACAATTATTTTATAAAAATCATTTACCGGGCTGAAATCAGATTCGTCACTTTCTGACTGCAATCCACGGAAAAACTCATTTAAAATTTATCGTAAGTCCGATTGACGAAATTCCAGTTGGAGAATTACAAAGACACCCGTGGCCATCTACAGTACAAATTTCGTGATCTAACTCTATCCAGGTTTCAAGTAAAGACGAAAAACAAAACACACATTTTCTGCAGAAAAAATGCAGCTTATGCTGCTGTACAAAACGGACCTTTAAAAATAGCAAACGCCCTCGAAAAAATATGATTCTAGTGCCATTTGATTTGTTTTCCGAAAAAATATAATTTAGACCTCAGAAAATCAATATTTCGATTTATAACGGTCCGTTCACAGCCAATTGAATTGGCTGTTTTCATCAATCAGCATACAATTTTTACATTTAAACAACACCAAAACGCGTATAAACAATCCCGACCCTTCCTAATAACAACTAACAGCAGGTTAATCATCCTTTACCATCTAACCATACCAATAATCACAAAACCCTAGCCATAACACACCATGATTTTTCACAAAAACGCAGCCAATGATCATTCATGCATACAAACTATCGATTACATCAACAAATCGCATACTTAACCGAAACAAATCATATAACATCAAAACCCTAGCATGTTAACTAAAAATCACAGCCATGTTTCTACAAAAATCACACCAAGAATATCAATCCAAATCAAGAACACTAACCTTGAAGCAAGAGAAGGGATTACACGGAAGTGAAAGGGGAATCAAGAAGCTGAATCAGGAACTAGGGTTTGATATTCGCAAGGGGGGTCTCTCATGGTCGACGATCACAAGGAGGTGAGTTAGGGTTTTTGTGTTTGTGTATGATGGCTTTGAAGATTTTGTTGTAGAATTTTGAAAATAGAGAAGTATCTCTACCCTTCGGGTCGATCGATCGAACGGCCGTTCGATCGGATAGCGATCCGATTGGCAAGACACTCAGTGAGAACAAGTTCACAGCAGGATGGTCACTCGATCGGATAGCAATCCAATCGGATGTCAATCCGTTAGAACTGACTGAACATTGAACATGTTGAAAATTGTTTGAGTGTTGAACCTCAAGTGCAATCCGATCGGATTGCAGTTCGATCGGACGGCAATCCGTCCCAACGCATCTGATCGTTTTGAACTTGATTATTTTTGAAAGTTTGCGGTTTGTTCGAGACGGTTTGACAATGTTCTAAACAACAGAAAGGATTACATGGAAGTGAAAGGCGAATCAAGAAGCTGAATCAGGAACTAGGGTTTGATATTCGCGGGGGGGGGGGGGGGGTCTCTTCTGGTCGACGATCACAAGGAGGTGCGTTAGGGTTTCTGTTTTTGATTACTTATTCCCAAAGTCTCCTACATAATTAAAATCCAATGGGTTGGGCTTGTGGGCTACAAGGAAACAAGAGAGTATGGATTTGGGCCCCAATTTTCACACTAAGGGAAAAGGGGGTGGGGTTTGGGCTTGTTTGTGGCGCAAGGGGGGAGGAGGGGTGGGATTGGGTTGGGTTTTTAATAGGTAACGGTTCGCCAAAGTAACGGTTTCACAAGATTCACGAAATAATTACATAAAACGTTGCGTATCGCAAACTACTATAATACAACGCTTCGTTTCACAAAATAACGTATTCCAATATTTCAATTTCGGGTTTCGGTTTCACACATTACCAAGCACACAATCGTTCAAATAAAATCAACCGCCAAATTCAATTCATTTAACGTTCATACAATTACACAGTAAAACAAAACGTTCAGGAAATTACACGAGTTGTCACATCATCCCCAAGTTGAGAGAAATTTCATCCCGAAATTTAGCACATCATTGCCGGAGAAGCTAGTCGTGTTGTGCGTTTTCCTGGGGTATCACATCATCCCCCCGTTGGTTTGGAATTTCGTCCTGAAATTCTGAAGTAGCTTCTGTACTGGACTCACCTTTCTTGAATAACTGGGGGTACTTGCGTTTCATCTGGTCCTCCCGTTCCTAAGTGAACTCTAGGCCCCGACGGGAGTTCCAACGAACTCGAACAATAGGTATTTTAGTACGTTTGAGAGTCTTGATTTCCCGGTCCATAATTTCCACCGATTCCTCGACGAAGCGCAACTGGTCGTCGATATTGAGTTACTTGAAAGGAAAGATGAGGGTCTCGTCTGATTTGCATTTCTTTAGATTTGACATGTGGAAGACGTTGTGAACACCACTGAGTTCTTCGGGCAAATTCAGCCTGTAAGCCACCTTGCCGATTTTCTCAGTGATTTCAAACGGTCCGACATATCGCGGATTAAGTTTGCCCCGTTTGCCAAAACGGACCACACCCTTCCATGGTGAGACTTTGAGTAGCACTCGATCCCCAACCTGGAACTCGAGAGGCTTCCTATGCGTATCTGCGTAACTTTCTTGACGGTCACGAGCTGCCGCCATTCTTTGTCTGATTTGAGCAATCTTCTCCGTTGTGTCGACAACGAGTTCTGGGCCAGTGATTTGGCTATCACCAACTTCTGCCCATCATAGAGGTGATAAGCATTTCCGTCCGTACAAGGCCTCGAATGGAGCAACTTTGATGCTGGTGTGGTAACTGTTATTGTATGAGAACTCTACTAAAGGTAGGTGTCTTTCCTAACCGTTACCAAAATCGATAACACACGCTCGAAACATGTCTTCTAGGGTCTGGATGGTGCGTTCAGTCTGCCCATCTGTCTGAGGGTGATACACTGTGCTCATGTCTAGACGTGAGCTGAAAGATTTGTGCATCGCCTGCCACAACTCAGATGTAAAGTGTGAGTCCCGATCAGAGATAATAGAAGTTGGCACTCCGTGCCTAGAGACTACTTCCTTCAGATAGATGTCTGCGAGCGTAGAAAACTTGTCTGTTTCCTTGATTGCTAGAAAGTGTGCAGACTTAGTTAGTCGATTCACGATCACCCAGATGGTGTCGTTTCCCCGCTGAGATCTAGGCAAGCCAGTGACGAAATCCATGGAAATTTGCTCCCATTTCCATGTTGGGATTTCTGGTTGTTGAAGTAGTCCTGGCGGCTTCTGGTATTCAACCTTAACCCTAGCACAGGTCAAGCATTTACTAACATAAGTCGCTATGTTAGCTTTCATGTGGGGCCACCAGTAGAGAGTCTTGAGATCCTGGTACATCTTGTCAGAACCAGAATGCACCGAGTAACGAGACTTGTGTGCTTCATCCATCACAAGCTCTCGTAAGTTTCCATAGAATGGAACCCATACACGTTCCATGAAATAATAAGTGTCGTCTTCCTTGCATTCTAGTTTCTTCTCCATGCCCCATAGGGATTCTGCTTCGAGATTCTCTTCCTTCAATGCTTCAATCTGAGCGTCACGAATCTGAGTAGGAAGACTGGAGTGGATAGTAAGTTGTAACGCACGTACACGCTTAGGTTTGGTTTCATTATGACTAAGGGCGTTAGCCACAACGTTGGCTTTGCCTGGATGATACTTGATTGCGCATTCGCAGTCGTTAAGGAGTTCGACCCATCGACGCTGTCGCATGTTCAACTCCTTCTGATCCAAGATATGCTGGAGACGCTTGTGATCGGTGTAGATGGCACACTTGGTACCGTACAAGTAATGTCTCCATATCTTGAGTGCAAACACTACTGCTCCCAACTCCAAATCGTGGGTAGTGTAGTTCTTTTCGTTAGCCTTGAGTTGGCTTGATGCATAAGCAATGAATTTCTCACGTTGCATCAACACACAACTAAATCCTTGGATAGACATGTCACAATAAACAACAAAATCGTCTGTGCCTTCTGGTAACGAAAGAATGGGTGTACTACAGAGTTTCACCTTCAAGTATTGAAACGCGGGTTCCTGAGCAATCTTTCGAGTTAGAGTTGTGGGGTTTGTGCATACGATCAAGAAAAGCGGGCTTCGCAATGTCAAAAGTCATTCGTTGGAAACTAAACATAAGGTTGTTTGTGTTGTAGGGGCTCCATGGTAAGGTGTAGGTATCGTTCGGATTCCTACTAGTTCTTGGAGTAGTTTCAGATGTCGTCAAAGAAAACAAGTGGCATATCTGTCAAGGTAGGCGAAATTCGAATGTCGTGACTAGGAACCTATCTCGGTCGTATCGAGTTCTAAGGACAGTTCCCGTGATACCTCCATATTTGTGATATTCATGGCCCATTGCTCCTAGAGTATCGTTCGTAGAGAGCAACTCCTCCAAGCGAGAGTTCGCGAAGAATGTTGTTAGGATAAGAATCATAGGATTCGAGAAGTATATCGTGAATGGATGTGGAAGCATGCAAAAAGGGTAGTCACAATCGATGCGTAGGCGTTTAAGAATCCGTAGCAGGGGTTTACCTGTTGTCGAGGGTATAACTGGTCGTACACAAGTTGCATACGGTTAAATGAAGAGCGCCGTTTGTCGAATAGAGGTGCCACGTTGGTATATTAAGCATAACAAGAATTAACCAGAGAAGAATGGTCGTCGCACAAGTTTGTAGTGTTAAGGTTCGCTGAAACTTCCATCAAAGTTGTTGGGCTCGCCCACATGCGAAGGAGGAATAATTCACCTTGATCCATGAACTTAGATGAGTTTGCGATTTATCGAGTCGGTAAGCAACCAAATTCGGAGGAGTTTCCTTAACTCGCGTGAATGAATCTGAAATATGCCTGTGTAGTCAAGAGGTTTCAAAGAAAGGACGTGAAAACATGTTCAAGAGGGCATGGCCATATCAACAATACATCACCATCCTCAGGGTTTCAAGAAGTGATCACCAATGATCGAAAGTCGAGCCTTCCAATTTCTCTAAACTAGAGTGAATTTGTATTAGTGTCTCTGCATGGAGAAGCGAGGACGTAGTGTCACTGTGGTAAAGGAATGATGGTTTTGTCTAAGTCAGTAGTAGAAATTAGGCATTGCATTAATCGACAAGCATAGGTCGGTACAAAGGCTGGCGAAAAGATTTCACATAATTAGGATAAACTGTCGTAGGATCAAAGTGCGACTCTTGTAGTGTAAGGGGGAAAGGGGTGAGGTAAATGTGTAGTTCATCGTGTCCGTATGTAGGTTGAGTAATCCGTATCACCGTCCTCGAATGTCTATCCCATCATTATGAGGCATCCACTTGCTAAGTTGGGTATACGAAGGTGTAAATCAAAGTAGAATAATAATTAACCACCCAACAGGGTAATGGGGGGGGGGGGGGAATCTTGTGATCGGTGGAAAGCGTGGTATGGTTGTTAGCGTTTCGTTATATCAGTTGCGGATTGAAGAAACAAGAGGTTGATGATGTTCATACGAAGAATTAAGCGAAAACAAAATCCAACAAATAACCGAAGAATTCCACCAACTATTCTGTTCTCCAGAGGCAGTTCCAGTAATGGTAGATGGCGGCAACGACACGAAAGGAAAGTTCGTTACCTCATGGTCACGTGAGTATATCATTGGTCCAAAATAGAGTTTGGATAATAGGGTTCGAGTTGCACAACGACAAACGCGTGCAACTGTGACTGCTTCGTTTCAGGTGACGACGACTAGTGGAGATGACGGGGTTTGTTGACATGGACGCGTGGGTACACTGTTCTCCTAAATCCGAGTTCGTTTGGGCCGGCTCTGGTCTACGTGAATGTTGTCATGCCAACCGAATGTACGGAGGGTCAGATCTGAATTCTGGCTATAACGGCGACGTCATGTCGAGGCAATCGTATGAATATATAGAACGCATAAAACAGTTTTAGTAGCGGGGTGAAGAGAAAACAGGAAAAGAATTTGATCACCACACGTCAAATTTCAAGTAAATAGTTGGGTGTCATAAAGAGCACATTCGGGCTAGTAGATAACATGCTACTGCTCTAACTGGGCATACCATGTGCAACACACAATATAAATGTAAACTAGCAAGTAGGTAATACAAACATAAATCATACTACCTAGAGTGTTGAGTCTTGCACGTGGAGCGAAGCGTCGTTGTGGATCGTTGAACACTGAACAGGTTATAGTCTGGTTTTTGTCAAAAAGATTTTTCCCTTTTTAAAACCAAGTTCACTATAACCAATGGCTCTGATACCAATCTATCACACCCTCAAAATCCACAAGCAGAGTATTACCGCGAGGCGTGTGACTGACCAGGATCAAACCACCAATCATACTGAACGTTTAACTAAAGTAAACTAAAATGAAACCATAGCAAACCAAACGTTTAAAGTTCACCAAACAAAAATTCAAAACCAAATTTAAAAGTTAGCGGAAGCATAAAGTCTAAAACCCATAAATAATTCAAAACATAAAGTTTATCATGAACACACAACGGTTCACGCCCCACAACGACTCCTTTTCCAAGCAAGCTCCAGCAAAATCCTAATGCCAGCAAAGCATGTGGTAACGTGTCAACAAAAGGTTGGCGAGTTCACTGTTGGTTGTCTGTTTTAATGTTGTTCTAAAAACCATAGGTTGTTAAGTTGTTTCGAGACCCAAAAGTTATCCAGTTCCATGTTCCCATAACCATATACCGCGGGGGCTACCCCATGTTGTAAACCACTAGACCCGTTACCATATCGACTACTGACTTAAGTCAGGTTTATGTGCCCTGCGTCAATGTCTATCGTCATTGACTAGTGCCCAACTACATTAGTCCACTCCCGTCCTCTGCGGCACGGTGTGAGGCTTGTCAGACCTAATAGTGCTATTTAACTAATGACCCGTTCTCCAATGGCCTGGCGATTAAGTCGATATAAAAATGAGGGAATTCAGATAGAGGTTTGCCTAGTAAGTTTAAGGTTGTCCTACCCAAGGAGAACCGAGGTACGTATTTTACCCAAGGAGAATACGCATGTTGCATCCCACCTAAGGGGGATTGTTGTTAATTAACCCATTCCCAAACCACCATGAATCCTTACTTAACCCATTCCCAAACCACCGGGAATCCCATGCTTTGACGAAAGTGTGAACTCACCTTTGGTTGCTCGGTTGGACTCTTAAAATAGCTAACAATCAGGGTTGGTCAATCACATCCTAGTATAATTACCACGTTCATTAGTGGTTTCAAATAGAGCACAAAGTTACTACACGCATCTACCACATAACATGCACCCACTTTGACAGTTCACGCCTATAAACACATTCCACCTATAACTACTCAAGAGCAAGCACACCATACTTCACATAACACTTTCGTTAACATATAACAAGTTGGATCATTATCAGATAACCTAACCGACATTTAGACACGCAAATCACTACTTATATTGTTTCAGCTTTAACATCCAAAACTGGGCTGTATTCGGGTATTTTAATAAAATAGTTAACTTACTCCAAAAATTCCCAAAATTTTACAGAATGTTTTAAACGATCCAAATATTATTGTGTAAGCATTTCGGGATCCAATTCATTACCAATTATTTTATAAAAATCATTTACCGGGCTGAAATCAGATTCGTCACTTTCTGACTGCAGTCCACGGAAAAATTCATTTAAAATTCATCATAAGTCCGATTGACGAAATTCCAGATGGAGAACTACAAAGACACCCATAGCCATCTTCCGTACAAATTTCGTGACCTAACTCAATGCAGGTTTCAAGTTATGATGAGAAACATAACACATATTTTCTGCAGAAAAATGCAACTTTTGCTGCTGTACAAAATGGACCTTTAAAAATAGCAAACGACCTCTAAAAAAATATGATTCCAGCGCCATTTGATTCGTTTTCCGAAAACATATAATTTAGACCTCAGAAAATCAATATTTTGATTTATAACGGTCCGTTTACAGCCAACTGAAGTTGATTGTTTTCATAAATCAGCATGCAGTTTTTACATTTAAACAACACCAAAACGCGTATAAACAATCCCGACCCTTCCTAATAACAACTAATAGCAGGTTAATCATCCTTTAACATCTAACCATACCAATAATCATAAAACCCTAGCCATAACACACCATGATTTTTCACAAAAACGCAGCCAACGATCATTCATGCATACAAACTTTCGATTACTTCAACAAATCACATACTTAATCGAAACAAATCATATAACATCAGAACCCTAACATGTTAACTAAAAATCACAGCCATGTTTCTACAAAAATCACACCAAGAATATCAATCCAAATCAAGAACACTAACCTTGAAGCAAGAGAAGGGATTACACGGAAGTGAAAGGCGAATCAAGAAACTGAATCAGGAACTAGGGTTTGACATTCGCAGGGGGGGTCTCTTCTGGTCGACGATCACAAGCAGGTGAGTTAGGGTTTCTGTTTTTGATTATCTATGTCACACCCAACCGATGACGGAAACATCGGGGCATGGCACTGAGTGAAACAAATTGTCAAGAGAAATTCAATAACAACTAGATTACCAGATAGTTAATATTATGTCCCATACCATAACCTACCAAGCAATCAAATTATTACAGACATAGATATCCTCAAAACAAAACATGTTCTGACAACTCAGATTTAATTAAATAAATTGTCTTTGTTTCTAGACTCTCCTACTCGGTTCCATCAAATAGCAGCAAATCACAGCATCCTAAGCACCTGTCACATACGTTAAAATAGAGGTCAATACACATAGTGTAAAGGTGAGCATACAAGTTTGATAGATATAATAGAGTTCGAAAGCGTCTACGCGTAACCAGCATGTAACATGTATAGTGCGAAGCTAGTAGGTTATCGACAATGAAATATGCATAGACTAGACTGCGAGTTGTAGAATGCGCAACACATATCACCACTGCGACATGTGAGAGGTAACCTTAACAACCCCTGTCCATGACAGGTGCTGAGTCCAAACAAATAGTACTATCATTGCTAAGGCGTCAGGCAACAATCACTGTGTTAACATAACATACAAGCATTCATTGAGTAATACGTATCATGCAGTAACGGTCAGCGTATAAATAGTGTTGTGTTGTGTGATTGATGTGATTTAGAATAAGTAACGTATGTAACACCCAAAAGTGCATAAAGCGAAAAGCGATCGAGTATACTCACAACAATGGAAATGGGTTGAAGGGAGCGCTATAGTGAGTAGCCTGAACAGTTAATGATAGCATAAGCGAAGAACGGTGCGTAAACGGTGAAAAGTGACCAAGTGTCGAACGGTAATCCGATCGGATGTCAATCCGTTCGGATGGTCATCCGATCGGATGGCCATTCGGTCGGATTGACATTCGTTTGGTAAGGATGTGTTTGTGTATAATGGCTTTGAAGTTTTCGTTGTAGCATTTTGAAAATAGAGAAGTATCTCTACCCTTCAGGTCGATCGATCGAACGGCCGTTCAATCGGATAGCGATCCGATTGGCAAGACACTCAGTGAGAACAAGTTCACAGCAGGATGGTCACTCGATCGGATAGCAATCCGATCGGATGGCAATCTGTTAGAACTGACTGAACATTGAACATGTTGAAATTTTTTTGAGTGTTAAACCTCAAGTGCAATCCGATCGGATTGCAGTTCGATCGGATGGCAATCCGATCGGACGGCAATCCATCCCAACGTATCTGATCGTTTTGAACGTGATTATTTTTGAAAGTTTGTGGTTTGTTCGAGAAGGTTTGACAACGTTCTAAACAACAGAACCTAGTCAAGTCCCAAGTCGCCCGATCGAACAGGAATCACCCAAATCCGATCAGTTTACTGGTTCATGACGGTTGTTCTTGTTTAACCCGAAATCGGTTGTCTCCTTGATAGTAACCAGATCTTGAACCAACTCATCACTAAGAAAGAGTAGAAGGTCTGAACGAGCTCCGATTATATCGGTTTTAAGGGCATTGAGTGTAAAAGAGTTGAAAGAAAGTTAGAAACTATCTTTCAATCCTTTTATCTTTGAAAATGTTTAGATCTATGCGAAATCATTGTTAAATCATGTGGAAATCCTTCAGATCTGAGTTGTTCTTGGTGGGATGAAGTCAAATCTTGAAGTTCATAAGAACTCCATGATGACGTCACCCTAAAACACCTCAAATCCGGTGATTTCACGGTTAAAAGTTTAGATTCAAAGGTGAAAAAGATGAAGGAGTGCGTGTAGATCATAGAAGCACAAGATTTGAGTTGAAAAATTACAAGAATCGCGAGAAATCGGGAGAAAAAGAGGGCTGGAGCGAGCTGGTCGAGTGGAGGGCTGTCACATCACAAATGATGTGACAGGAGGGTATTTATAAGGTTTCCAAAAGAGGAAAGTGCACAAGTTTCGGATTGGCCACCGATCGGATGGCGGTTCGATCGGATGGCAATCCGATCGGATGGCCACTCGATCGGTTGGCCATTCGATCCAGGTGTCCGGCGTGTTGAGCTTTGTTGTTTCGATTCGCGTGTTGAGCGTTGCGATGCGATTCGGGTGAGCGATGCTATAGTATTACCCATTAGTTACACAAATAACCCAACTACTATATCTAACATACAATCACTATAAATAACTTGCGTTTAGCGTTTGCGATTAGATTGCGATTGCGGTAGAATTGCGATTGCGATTAAACACCTCAACATAAACATAACATGCACAAGTAACACATAATAGCACACACACATAAAAAAATATCAAGAACACATAATTCGGGTTGAAATGCGATAGCGATGCGATTAGCGATAAGTCGATTATCGATTAAGCATGCGATTAAACCTTGATTATTAATAGATACTCCACATAATACAATTAAAGCGATTAAATAAAAGATTCGATTACAAGTCATTAATGTACAATCAATAGTTAAGCAAGGAGTGACAGATCACAATTAGCAATCTTTTCTTCCTTTGACTTTGACTTTGACTTGTACTTTGACTTTCCAAAAAGCGTGTTGTTACAACTTATTCCCAAAGTCTCCTACATAATTAAAATCCAAGGGGTTGGGCTTGTGGGCTACAAGGAAACAAGAGAGTATGGGTTTGGGCCCCAATTTTCGCACCAAGGGAAAAGGGGGTGGGGTTTGGGCTTGTTTGTGGCGCAAGGGGGGAGGAGGGGTGGGCTTGGGTTGGGTTTTTAATAGGTAATGGTTTCGCACAAAGTAACGGTTTCGCAAGATTCACGAAATAATTACATAAAACGTTGCGTATCACAAAGTACTATAATACAACGCTTCGTTTCACAAAATAACGTATTCCAATATTTCAATTTCGGGTTTCGGTTTCACACATTACCAAGCACACAATCGTTCAAATAAAATCAATCGCCAAATTCAATTCATTTAACGTTCATATAATTACACAGTAAAACAAAACGTTCAGGAAATTACATGAGTTGTCACATTCTTGACATGGTATCAGAGCATTAAGGCTCATATTCAATTAGTCTTCTGCTGATTTGTGTTCGATTTTGACATTGGGGTTGGATCTTGGTGTTCTTGGTGCAAATTTCAGATCCATTGATTATGTGTGCAAAGTTTCAGATCTGTTGATTCCAAAGGTCAAGATTGGGTGATTAGTTCTTCCGATTTGAAGATTTTCTCAGCATCTTTATTTTCTCCAGTAAAATAAGGCTTCCAGACTTCTACTCAGCTTCATAGTCTATGTTGAATGTGGTGGACTTTGATTCAGATACCATAGAGTCTGTGATGTGAAGACCTGAAGATGATGATGAACAATTGATCAGAGATTGGAGAAATTTGGAAATGATTTAAAGATTCGGGTGTCAATTTAGCGAAGATGATGATAATCCATTTGTATTTGTAACCCTTGTTGGATCGACGTGTGACCCTAATGAGTCAATCTGAGTAGTTCATCATCAAAAACAAAGGCGGAATCAATGTAAATGACGTAAAACAACTTGTTCCTTTCTAATCTTTATCTATTACTGATTTCCTGAGCTTTTACAGATCTGATTACAATTCGGCAGCACCTCGGCTCTCAAACACACACATGTAATTCCATTCCAAATGACACAACAACACAGGTATTTATAGATGGGGTGATTCCGCTTGAAACTATCATGACCCTTTCAAGCGGAATTACTTTGTTTAATTTCGCTTGAAAGTGTCATGTACCATTTCAAGCGGAATTACCCACTTTTACACATAAAACCCTAATTTCTAATCCTGTTGTGTGTTAGTTTATCCTATCTAGACATAAGACTCAATAAAGACGAAGATAACAGACATTAAATGCACCAACAGACTCCCCCTTGGATGTTGACGAAGTCTTCAGCGTCGAGTCTTTAGTCTTTGTCTCTTTCCAAATTGTCTAACAATGTAAAAGCTCCCTTCAATTCTTCCATCAACAGCTAGCATGAATCACAGAATCTGAATCTTTAATATCTTCAAGCTCCCCCTTGAATGTAGATCCAGGAACTGCATCTGACTTTAAGTCTTCAGACTCCCCCTATCAGTAGGCTGGGATTTTGCTTAGTTGCTTTCTCAAATTCATACCTATTACCTGCACAATCTCTACCTAACTATAAGATATATGACAATAACAGTATCATTCCAATACTTACCATTCATACTCATTCGATGATCTTATCAGTGTTAAAAAAACAAAAAACCACTTAAGTATTTAGGTCCAAATTAATGACCCTGATTACTCAATTTGACTACCAAGTCCAACTTAATGACCTTGGTTGACCTGAGATAAATCGCACTGACTATTGTTCAATATATTCAAACAATTTTCTGAAAATTTACAAGTTTCAAATTAATGAACTTGTTTTTGACTTTTCAAATTCTCAAGTTTACCATGATTAACTCCAAACTCATCCTCCAGCCCAGAAACTTCCTGCATCTGCTTCAATTCGAATCTGAAGATCAGCTTTCCACTTTGGTTTGTCGGAAAATAAAGCAGAAGTTTAAAATCTTTTTGGATTTTTAATAAAGTTTCTATGCTTGAAATGAAATACAGAAATAAAATGCAGTAAATGTAAACTATTTACAAACATATTTTTGGTGAGCGTGTTAGGGAATCATATCAGCTATTCGACAAGTCACAAGTACCGTTAAGCTTTAATTTCATACTCAGAATTAAACAATTCACTTAGATTGTCGATATACTGATCCACTTAAATTCTCACACACATTTCAATCTGTCCAGGATACGGATTTAGGTGAATTAGAGACTTAAACTTATACGTATGTCCCACCTCTTGAATATACTCCCGTATCCAGTTCCCAATATTCAGTCTTATAGGTGAGTATACCACAGATGATATCTGTAAGGGGTTAAATTGCGAGACCGTGAGAGCTCAGGTCAGAACTTCCGTTCAGCAGAGAGATGACGGTTCGACTTTAGGTGGGTCCCCTTTAGAGGATCTTTTTTACAACAGCACATGATTTACATATTTTTTTTCAATGTTTTATCATTTTTATGCTGAGGGCGGTGCTATATTTCAAGCAAGCGGTAAAGTATTCTCCGGGGACTAGGCCATTGCTTCCGCAAAATTAGAAGTCCCGGGATAATACCCCATATATCACTGAGTATAAAGACCTAGTATCTCAGAAAGAGGGATCTTTCAAACGAAATTTCAGGGGTTACCTATATATCCAAGTAGTGTTCCCCACGAAATAAGTAAGTAAAGATTTAGGTTTATATCCCGAATAAACCTACTAAATGTGTAAAAACCTATCGGCACATCATCAGCGAGACTGTTTAAAAACTTTTTAAACTTTACATATCTTTAGCATACTGTAACTGTCAAGCCAATGTACTATCATTTTCCCTTTTTACACAAGCTCTTTTCTGGTTTTCTATTGTTTTTGGTTTTTGAAATTTTTTATTGTTTTTGTATTTTCTGAAAATATTACCCTATACTCTCCCCCTAAATACCAAAACAGCTAAAAATTCGACAAACCATTGCAGATTGCTTCTCAACATCATCTACAATGTCTCCTTCATCAACGCCAAGAATCTCTTCCAACACCGATAAAAGCTTCATACCCTTCAGTTTTAGCAAATATTGAAAACGATTTTTATCAAATGCTTTGGTATGTAAAACAGCTTTTTGATCCTCAGTGTGAATTTTCTCAATTCGTATAAACTTCTTCTCAAAACAATCGCGAATGAAGTGATGACGAATTTCAATGTGTTTGGTTTTAGCGTGATGAACTGGAATTTTAGTAATGTTAATCGCTGCCTCATTATCAACAAAGATAGGGGTGTTTAAAAATTGCAAACCGTAGTCGCGCATCTGTTGCTGGATCCACAAGATCTGAGAACAGCAACTGCTCGCAGATACATATTCAGCTTCACATGTGGATAAAGCTACAGAGGTCTGCTTCTTGCATTGCCAGGTGACCAATCGAGATCCGAAAAACTGGCACCCCGCTGTTGTTGATTTAGCGTTAACTTTGCAGCATCCGAAATCAGAATCAGAATACCCTTCGAGCGTGAAATCGCCTTCTCTTGGATACCACAACCCCAGTGATGGAGTTCCTTTCAGATAGCGTAATATCCTTTTCACAATCACCATATGCGAAGCTCTAGGATTAGACTGAAACCGCGCTGCGAGGCAGGTTGGATACATAATATTGGGTCTTGAAGCTGTCAAGTACATTAACGAACCGATCATAGAACGATACAACGTTTCATCTACCTTCTCTCCGGTGAGATCAGGGTTTATCCCATGATTCGTCGCTAATGGGGTGGTAGCTGGAGTAGAACTTGACATCCTGAATTTCTCCAAGATATCATGAACGTACTTCGTTTGATGTATGAAAATTCCTTTCGGTAGTTGATCAACCTGCAGACCCAAAAAGAATTTCATCTCACCCATCGATGACATTTCAAATTTCTGCTTCATAACTCTTTCAAAATCTTTGCACAGATTTTCATTCGTTGACCCAAATATGATGTCGTCCACGTATATTTGAACTATCAGAAGATGTCCGTCGACCTCTTTGGTGAAGAGAGTGGCATCCACTTTTCCACGAATGAAGCTGTTGGCTAGCAGATGTTGAGACAATGTCTCGTACCAAGCTCTCGGGGCCTAGTGTAAACCATACATCGCTTTATCCAGCAAATAGACCTTGTCTTTGTGGATTGGATCGGTGAAGCCCTGTGGCTGACCGACATATACCTCCTCTTTTACCTTCCCGTAGAGAAACGCCGATTTCACATCTAGCTGATATACTTTGAAATTTTTCCAAGATGCAAATGCTAGGAAGATTCTGATCACTTCTAGTCTCGCAACTGGAGCATACACTTCGGTGAAATCTATACCCTCCTGCTGACTAAAGCCCTGGACTACGAGTCGAGCTTTGTTACGAACAACAACTCCACGATCATCCCTTTTGCACTTGAACACCCACTAGGTGTTTATCTTCCTCTGACCATCAGGCAAGTCTACTAACTTCCACACACCTAACTTCTCGAATTGGCTCAGTTCCTCCTGCATCGCATTGACCCAAGAATCTTCAGTAAGCGTCTCTTTATAAGTCATTGGCTCAATCTGCGAGATAAAACAGCTCAGTGAGAACTCAGTTTATAAAGGAGTAACTTTTGAATAAAAACATGTAAGCCCTTGATCAAGTTGTCTTCTAGTGCGGATGCCTGACTGCAATTCTCCGATTATCAACTCCTCTGGATGATATGAAAGTGTTCTTGGCATCACCTCACCTGGAACATCTACCTCGCCTTCCAAATTTGTGACATTTTGATTTGCATCTTGTTCACTGAATGGAATTGTTTGACTTGAAATCTGGATCTGCTCCCCCTCAGAATCTGAATCACTATGATAAAAATCGGTCTATCATCAGATTCTAGATTGTCGTTGACAGCCGTCTGATTATCAAGAGATTCCTGAATATCATCTCGTTCACCAGCATTACTTGGACCTGCTTCATCATCGTTTGAAGCTTTTTGTTGACGAACAAAAGTTTCTGCTGGGAACCTTTCCTGCGAAGACTCATACTCTCTCAGAATATCCAACTCGTCAAAGAAATCTTCTTCTTCTTCCTTTTCTTCTTCCATGTCAAACGAATCCCATAAAGTATCGTAATTAAAACGCCATGAGTCACCGGGATTCTGAGGCGGCATAGTATACCCCTGACACTCAACATATTGTGCTTCGATGATCCGCTTCAAGCTTGGAACAAAGACTTGTTTTTGTGGACTAGCATAACCCACGAAACTTCCTTCAATGCTCTTTGCACCAAATTTTCCAAAAGGCTCTAGAACTGTGCAGGGTGACCCAAACGGTTCTAAATACTTCAGGTTCGGTTTGCGGTTATTGATCAACTCAAAGCATGTCTTGTTGAATTTCTTGACAGTAAGAACCCGGTTGAGTGTATAGCAAGCGGCTGACACTGCTTCTGCCCAAAAATTGACTGGTAGCTTTGAATCAGCAAGCATCGTCCTGGCCGTTTCAATTAGTGTCCTGTTCTTTCTTTCAGCTACTCCATTTTGCTGCGGAGTGTAAGGAGCACTAAATTCTTGCAATATACCTCTCTCATCACAATATTCTTCCATCTTGTTGTTCTTGAACTCTGTACCATTATCACACCTGATTCTTCTAATACGAGTTTGGTACAAGTTTTCAATTTTTCTGAAAAACGCCATCAAGCTTTCGAAAGTCTCATCTTTCGACTTCAGAAATGATACCCACGAAAATCTGGAATAATCATCCGTTACTACAAGACAGTAGAGATCCCCAGTTATACTTTTGACGTTTACTGGACCAAACAGATCCATATGGAGTCTCTCTAAAGGTCTCGAAACTGAATTGACTTTCTTTTTAGAATGGGATTTCTTCTTTTGCTTTCCTTTGACGCAACTGATACACTCTCCTTCCAGATGAAAACCTTTCACATGAACACCAGTAACTAAATCGTTATGCACCAGGTGATTCATTTTTCGGAGATGAATATGGCCCATCTTTCGATGCCATAACTTTGATTCTTTTTCCGTTGCTCTTGACACAAAACAGTGAGCTTGACCCGTAGTTGTAGTAGCTACGCTCATGTCTAACACGTACAAATCATTCACTCTAGGTGCCCTCATGATAATCCATTATTCAGGAACAACAAATCCTTGTTTCAAGATCAAACATTCTTTGTCTGTAAAGTGCGTTGTATACATGCGATCACAAATCTGAGATATGCTCAGAAGATTGTTTTCAAGCTCGGCGATGTAGTTCACTCTTTCAAACGTAACAATCCCATTGGATAACGTTCCTTCACCAACTATTCTACACCTTGATTGCCTGCAAAACCTACATAACCTCCATTAAACCCTCTAACATCGTACAATAGGGTCTTCTTTCCCGTCATGTGCCGAGAAGCTCCACTATCCATAATCCATCGTGAAACGGATCTTGGAAGCTCCTGCACATTTCAAAATCAATTAGTGAGATTTTGATGCCACCCAAGCCTCTTTTGACTCGGGTAACTTGACATTGATGTGAGATTTTGCAATATAAAGTGGCGGAAAGTTTTTGTCATTCATCTTCAAGCTATCTTTAGATCCAACCTCAACCTTTTTGTATAAGAAAAACTCATCTTTCTTAGGTTGACCGGTTGGTTGATCTTTCTTTTGAACATTCTTCTTCTTTGGTGGAGTAGAAGATTGTTTCTCCAACTGTTCATAATAATTCAAAGGAACATCCATCTTTACCGGAGTGGTAGAAGACGATTGTTTTTCTGACTCTGAAACCTTTGGTTTTGGAACACTTGATTTCTTTTCAACCACTTTTGGCTTCCATGTTTGTTGAGACAATGCAACTCGTTTGTAAAACTTGTCATTTTTAGTTACCATATTCTTAACAGGTTCAGTTTTGATCTTGGTGTTGTCATTTTTCAAAACCTTTTTCTCAACAACCAATGGAGCTTTTCCCTTCACGACATCTTTCTTTCTTGAATTCATCACAACTTCAGTCTTAGGCTTCAAGTTGGTACACTTTCGTGCAATATGTCCAACTTGATTGCATTTGAAGCATGTTTGGGTGTCAACTACCCGACTTGTGCCTTCAGACTGAGGCTGCGATGCTTTCTTCTCAAAGAACTCTTTGTTTGATTTTGAAAAAAATCTCAGATTCTTCATCAGAAAGTGAACTTGAACTGTTCACAAACACCTTTTTCTCAGCAAACTTCTTGTTTTGAACATTCTTTTTCTGATAATTCTTACCACCCTGATAACCACCCGACCATCTGTTTCGATTGTTGTTATAAAAACGCGGCGGTATAACAGGTTTCTTGTAGTAAGCTTTATCTTTTTCAAAATTCATTTGCCTCTTCGTCTGTTTTAGACCTTCAATCTCAGACAGATCAATTTCAACCAATTTGAACACATTTGTCAATTTAGCAACGTTAACATTCTCCAGTGGAAACTCAGAATCCGAATACAACTTATCCGATCCCGACATCTTATACATGACAAGAGTATGTTCTTCATTTAAGTTGTTTTTGGATTTTGGTTTCGGAATGTAATTGTTCAGAAAACACTCTTCGTCCTCAACTGAATCACTATCAGATTTCAAAACACTTTCAGCCATGCCTTGCAAAATCTCAGTTTGAACACTATCATCAGATGAAGAAAATATAACATCAATTGACTCTGGAAGTTTTATTTCATTTGTTTCATCTTCATCATTAACCAACCCAGCTGTTTTCTTTGAAAAATTGTTTAACACTGGCGGTGGAACCTGATGATACCCAACCCCGGTTCCATCCGAATAAACATCTTCGCCTGCTTTGTTTTTCCCGATGGGTTTAGGAACAATGTGTTGTAAAACAAAGCTTGCGGAGTTGTAACTGGTTAATTTCAGATTGATACGCTCATTCTCAATCTTAGCTTCTTCAAACTGAAGCTTCAATTTAGCAATCTCATCCAGTTGTTGGTTGATTTGCTCTTCTTTGTATCTAAGAACTACAGTTAAATGCTCATTTTCTTTATTGGTTTTACCGTTTCTTTCATCAGAATCTTTTACCATTCGTTTTAGTTTGTCAAAATTTTCTGAAAGTTGACGATTTTCGTGAATTAGCTTTTCATTCTCTTTCCTAATTCTTTCTACTTCAATTTTATCATTTTCAATTTTCTCAGTTAAATTTTTAGCTCGATCATTTGAAGCTTTTAGCATTTTATCACGGTCTAGAATCTGATCTTCAACCTTTCTGACTCTTGATGTCAGTTCTTCAACCTTTGTATCACTAAGGTAAGTGAGTGTACTACAAAACTTGCAGTTTTTCATGCAACTTTTGCAGTCACTATCACCTTTGACTTTCTTACCTGACTCTCTTGTTGAAATGTTTGGACTGACCTTGCTTTTAGACTCAGTTTCAAACTTAGAGTCTACCTCAATTTCTTTTGCAGCAAGCATTTTGTCAGCCATTTTCCCCAAGTTTTCAGCGGTGAATTCTTGTGAAGTATCAATAATCCCATCATCAATCTTCTTAGACTGCGACTCATTCTCTTTCCCTTTTTCTTTTTGTTTCTCTTCTCCATCTCCCCACCATTCTCTCTGTAAGGCTTCTTCTTCTTCAGCAAATTCCTCAATGAAAGCTTCAATACTAAGAGTTTTCGTATCAATAGCAATGTTTCCTTGAGGATCAAGGTAACATTCTTTATCAGCATCCCATCTCTTTGCTCTATTGGCTTCACTGAACACCTTAGATAATCTCATCATCTTGAATTCTGCTCTACCCTTTCTACTGAGGTATTTTTCTTCTTCAGTTCTGGTGTCTTTGTAAGGAATAATCTTTTCTGCTACGAAAGCATATCCTACTGCATCTTCCTCTGGTAGCAGTTCACTCCAATCATACCCTTCGTCATCATGAATAACAGCAAGAGCTCTTGATTTTTCTTTGGGGGCATCCTCAAGCTGCTTCATTCTGGGCGGTTCTGATTTATTCTGATGATAGATCGCTCTTTTGTAGTAATCCTCGCGGAATGGATTTGCAGTATCATCAGCAGGAGCGTTATGACATTCACGTTTAAAATGTCCTTTTTGTTTACACCTGAAGCACGTGACTTTTGATTTGTCAAAGCCAAGTTTTGTGGACGGCCCACCGATAGAATGTCTCCCAGTAATCTCCATGAACCGTTGCGCTCTCCGGACTGCACTGGCCATACACCACCTGATATCGATCAGTTCCATCTCTTCAGGATCTATTTGATCATAGTCCTCCTTAGTCAGGTTGGTGTTTCCAATCTTGCCCGCCACGAGGCTCTCGTACGATTCTAACACCGACGCTAAGAACACCATCTGTTGTTTTGCTGATTCTTCACTGAAATTTTGAGCGTTCTTCAGATCCACAGCAATGTTACATTGGAACAGATTCTTTGATGCAGATTGACTTGGAGTTGTTGAAGAAGATCCACTATGAAAACCACTGTGAGGAGTTTCTTGATCCACATTATTTGAACTCTCTGTAGAAAATGCTGTTCTTGGAGAACCAGTCTTTGGTAGATTTCCTCTGTAGTACAATTCCACATTCTGCTGATAAGATGAGTTATTGACTTTGCTAGATTTCTTGATCTCCAACTCGTGACTCTCCAGTCTTTCAATAAGCAGATCCACTTTCAACTCTTCAGACTTGATTGTATTCTTCAGCATTAATGCAAAGTACTGCCAATCTTGTTCATTCGGCAGTGAGTCGAACAGTTTGTCAACCAACTCTTCTTGAGTATATACAATTTTGTGTCATACCAGCTCAAACTTCAGATGCCCAAATCTCTCAATCATCTTGGAAACAGACTCGTTCTTTAAACAACCAAATAAATCAAACTCTTTTCTTAACAGTTTCTTTTTGTTTTTGACTATCTCAGCACTACCTACACATTTTACCCTCAGTTTCTCCCAAAGATCTTTTGAATTTTCATATTCAATAAACGAAATTATATCATCTCTCACAGACTGATGAATCAACGCTATGCAATTTTGTTCAGCAACATATCTTTCAATCTCATCAGTATCTGTCAAACTTTCACCAAACCGTCCTCCTATAACGTAACCATTCTTTAAACTTTTCCAGCTTGGATATGCAAAAGCTTGAAGCCACTCATCAAACCTTGTAGCCCACCTATTATAATCTTCAATAGCTATCAACTTTGGAGGTTTTTTGTATGTCCCATAAGCACTCTCAACACGTAATGCATCAGAAATAGTCTTCTTTGCACTCGGTGTTGGTGTAGTTTCATTTATGTTATCTGAAGTGCCATCTCCCGAACCACCGATAAATGCAAACACATCACAGAAAGGATTTATGAAATCATCCATCTTTCAATTACCTGAAATGATCAACAAACACTTAGAAAATTTTTTATTTTGAAAAAGACAATTCAAACGAAATTAGTTTGAATGGAATTGCTCAAACGGTATAAGTCCTTAAAACGGAATTATGCTATCTCAAACGAA
The DNA here is from genome assembly GCA_030545235.1 of Helianthus tuberosus. Lineage (NCBI taxonomy): Eukaryota > Viridiplantae > Streptophyta > Magnoliopsida > Asterales > Asteraceae > Helianthus > Helianthus tuberosus. The sequence goes on from CM060393.1 coordinate 157,101,909, forward strand.
AACTCTAATTTCGTTTGAGATTTCAAACGTAATCACCTATCAAGTATGAGCTTCAAACGAAATTACAATAAAGTGCACTCTCAAGCGAAATTACCTAAACACTTCAAACGAGATACCTGATTCAAACGGAATTAACTAGATCCTTCAAACGAAATCAGTTATAATGTGCATTTTCAAACGAGATTACCAGGATATTTCAAACGAAATTAAGATGATGTCATCATTTTTCGAACAGTTTTCAAGCGGAATTATCTGATTTTATCAAAATTTGTTCGAATTATGGTCCAAATCTTTCACGGATTAGTTAAAACTATGTATTGCTTGATATATATGAGTTTTAAGCCATTTCAACCGTTAAATCTCGTTCAAATCAAAAAAGAAAGAGTAGAAGTGAGAGAATCCGATGAAATCAAGCTGAATTGGTATGAACTCCTCGTCTTGAGCTCTGATACCACTTGTTGGATCGACGTGTGACCCTAATGAGTCAATCTGAGTAGTTCATCATCAAAAACAAAGGCGGAATCAATGTAAATGACGTAAAACAGCTTGTTCCTTTCTAATCTTTATCTATTACTGATTTCCTGAGCTTTTACAGATCTGATTACAATTCGGCTGTACCTCGGCTCTCAAACACACACATGTAATTCCGTTCCAAATGACACAACAACACAGGTATTTATAGATGGGGTGATTCCGCTTGAAAATATCGTGACCCTTTCAAGCGGAATTAATGATTTCGCTTGAACATGACACAGCCTATTTCAAGCGGAATTACTTTGTTTAATTTCGCTTGAAAGTGTCATGTACCATTTCAAGCGGAATTACCCACTTTTACACATAAAACCCTAATTTCTAATCATGTTGTGTGTTAGTTTATCCTATCTTGACATAAGACTCAATAAAGACGAAGTTAACAGACATTAAATGCACCAACAACCCTATATTATGGTTTCATCGAAGCTTGTAAGCAGAAATCATGATCAAATTAAATGAGAAGAATTGGCGAAAAGATGCTTTAAGGGCTTGTGTTTTAATAAAGAAGTAGTGGAAAGTCTTGATGCTCAAAAGGTGTTAGCAGATGCAGCAATGAAATATGTTGTTCCTGGCACGGATTTACTTGCTGATGTTGCCAGCTAATGTAATGCGAGAAAACTGGCCAGTATCCATGTAAAGGATGCTACTGATAAACTATATATGTGACTGATTATTTATCATTTGATCTTCGGCTAGTCGATTAGGGATTTTTATTTCACTCATAGATCAAAGCCAACTTGATGTTGTTAGAAGATCTTGATTATGGTCGGATGGAAAAGTTGAAGCCCTAAGGTGTTGATATTAATACCCTAGTTCTGACTTCTGATAACACGTCTGTCTGATTGATGATTCCGCTACGCATCTCACTCTTGTCGGTGATTAAGTTGTTATGGGATATGGTCTTGGTTTAAAGTGTTTGAGGTATCGAACAAGAAGCATCAAAAGCATTGTTTCCACTACTAGGTTGGATTGAAGGGCACAAGCTATCATTGAAGTTTTCTTGGCTAGAGTCTTGGTGTGTTTGCCATGTTTACAGCACTGTAAGTCTTCTTTTTCCCTAATCTTGTTAAATTTTAGTTCATTACACCATGACTATTTATGTTAGACATGTGATTGTGAGGCACTACAACTTGTAATGTGTTGTCTGCGCATCTATTCGTCAATATAGGTTAGGGATTGTCTTTTTTATTGTTGCTCTTCCATGAGTGTTTGTGAAGGCTCTTATGTTGTTTGTTTTTTGCTTGTTAAAAGAGTGTTTTTTTTACAAGAACAATCAAAATGTAACCATTTGTCCTATGAGAAGTTCGTCTGATAGTTGTTTTAAAAAAAGTCTAGCATCTTTTATTAGGGTTTCACTCATAGTTTTTCTTGCAATCTCTTTCTCATATCGATCTAGGGTTTGAGCATATATTGATTCATTTACCTATTAGTTCGAGTGTTATGTGAAAGTAGATTGTCATGTCAATGATCTAAGTCTGAGTTGTGTGTTTTTGTTGAGTGTTGTAGATGGTTTTGTTCAGGTTTGATCATATTTTTAACACATTTAAAATTAGTCACTAAAACAATTTTTTGTATGGCTGTTAAAAACTATGCTATTTGGGTCTACACAAGTATTTGTTAGCTTTTGTAACTAGTCTTGTTTGTTATCACAAAGTGCTATAATCTGAATTCGTTCTTTGATTTATCTCTTGCACAAGTTGATGTTTGTCTTCATTATCGATTTATGGCTTCTGATTATTTTCTCTTGAACATGTTATAGCATTAATGTCATACCTTGAATATGCTATATATAAGATTGGGAGGGGGTTATTTAAAATATGATCCAAACCTGTTCTAATTTGATCTTGTTTATCAAGTTTTTTGTGGAAAAAAGTAAAGGTTTTTTGTCATTAGGTGTCGATGATATGATCTATATCTTAGGTTGTTAAAAACCGTGTTTCCCAAATTCAACTAGGTGTATTGGTGTGCTCAAAGATTTTTTTATGTCGTGTTGTCTAATATCATGTATTGCGAATCTTTGCTTGAATTATGTAATTCGGGTTAGTCTTGATCTATGAAAAATTTCGTGTTATCAATAATCTTGTTTTATGATTAGTCTAACCATGCGATTAGTTTATTTCTAATCAGTTTAATTATCGAGGTTGTTCTTGAGTATTTTTCACAGCCTTAGTCTTTTTTCATGAGGAATGTTTTTTTTGCAAAGTCGTATGATGTTTGTATTCGGTCAAAAGTATTGTTGGCTATGAAATTGTTGTCCGTTAAAGAGTCATGTGGGTCTTTGATGCGTGTGTAGCGTGATGTATTTTTAGTTATATTTTAAGCCCTTTTAAACACTTTAATCAAGTTTTAAATTTATAAAACACAATATTTTACTAACACTAAACACACATACGGGCAAGTGCACCAATCGTGAGCGTAGTATAGCGTTGGTAAGATACCGAGGTCGTCCAAGGACACAAGAGCTTTTAATACCAGTTTATCCTCAACGTCTAATCAAATCAAAAGTTTAGAAAAAGTTTTAAACATGAAAATTAAAAACTAAAAATGCTGAAAATAAAAATAAAAACAGATAGACAAGATGAATCACTTGGATCCAACTCGCCTTTAGTGTAACCTTTGATGATTTCCGCACTTTTGCACTTTTTAAGAGATTATCTTAGTTATAGTAGTAGGCCCCTCTTTTGAAGGTGACGTTACCCTCAACCCAGTAGTTTGAGTCAGCAAGGATACAATTCTAAAGGGTCGGAATATAGAAAGATAATTAATTAAGTTATTAATGCGTAATGTGGTAGGCCTCTCTTTTGAAGGTGACATTACCCTCGGCTAAGTGGTTTGAGTCATCAGGGATACAATCCCAAGTAGCCGGGTTAATGTATTAATAGTAGTTTACATATGAGGGGATCAAGCCATTCGCACCCCCGCCATCCAATACCAGTGGGCATTGAAGGAGGTCCTAGTAAGCTTGACCTAGGTCCTTGCAGGATCTATACACAGAACAAGGCAAGAACCTTACCAAACCATTCCCTTAACCCCCGACCAGGTAGCCAACATATCTCTATATAGACCGTAGAGATATGAATGGTGTAAATTTTTATTTTATATAGACAGTAAAATAACGCCAAGACACCACGGACAAATGATAAGGAAGTTTCACATTCAACATAAGAAACTAGTTATTAAAGTCATTAATACAAAACCAAATAAAAAGTGCGAAAAGATTAAAAATCAAAAGTATTACACTAAATGCTTGTCTTCACCAAGTGATGTAAGAGACTTAGGCAAACATGGCCTTTGATTGTCAAGAACTCTTACTATCAATCTTGGATCCCGAGACTACTACACACACTCTAAGATGGATGATGGATGACGGTGATGGATGTGGGTTGTAGTGGTGGTGGAATGTGGGTGAAGTGGGATAGAGGTGGTTTGCCAAAGGATGCTTTTGAAGTGAACCAAGCACCCCTATTTATAGCCTGCACAGAAGCCCAGACACGGCTCCGTGTCCATCCTTATTCTCTTTCTTCATTAATTGCAATTTGTCTGCATTAGCTCCACACGCCCCCGTGTCCGTTGGGCACGGCTCCGTGTGCAGAAGCGTATCTGTACTATCAAGATTTGCTTGGATTCTGTGAATCTTAGAGTTGACCACGACCCGTGTTGAGCTGGGCACGCCCCCGTGTCGGGAATAGAAGCTTCTATAGCTTTGTCCTTTCTGCAGACACCTGGCCACGCCCCCCGTGTCCGCTGGGCACGGGGCCGTGGTCAGTCTTTTGTTTTCTTGTTTTTGCTTGGGAAGATGCTGTCGAGGGGTCGGGCATACCACGTTTGTTCCTTTTCTTGTATTTATGTTAGATTTTGCTGCATATTTGTTCCTTTTGTTCATTTACGCTCATTTAATCCTGAAAATACAAAAGGAAGACAAAAGCACACTTTTTCCAACATTAGTACTAAAAAGGGTTAGTTTTATGCCTCAATTGATGTATTTTATATGTTGCATTTTACGCACATCAAATACCCTCACACTTGAATCTTTGCTTGTCCTCAAGCAAAACTCTTTATAATGTGGCTTACACTCCCAAATGGAATGGGTAGAAGAGAAGTTTTTGACTTGTCTTGAGTGTCGGGAATCCAAGATCTTTGTTAGGCTTTATTTTATGTTATTTACAATCCTATTCGTTATGATTTATTTAGAACGTTTCATAAGAGAAATTACTTATTTGGGCATAACATGCCTCTTTAAAATTCCATTTATATACAAGTTCACATACCTCACGTGAGATCACTCAACACTCGGCCGAAGATGTAGTTTTGTGAAACACTCGAGACCGGCATGGAACTTACTTCTACCATATGCTTGCCAAGGAATCAATCCTCCTCCTTTTTAAGTACACACCTTTGTAAATATCAAGAGGACTTGGGGAAGGGTTAGGCTTGGGTTAAAGGTAGGGGGTTTTGGGTTAGTGGTTAGTAAAAAGGGCGAAAAACGTAAAAAGCGCCGGTCGTCATAAAACTTTTTGTTTTTGTGACTTTTATTCAAACAAAGCATTTTCAAACAAAGTTTCTTTGATGAACTTGTTTGTTTATTGCTATACTTCATTTTTTTTTGATAAGGAATGTCACATGAAGACCGAGCTTTTTACTAAAATAAAGGGTTAAAAATAAAAAAGAGTTTTGGTGGGTAAAGGGTGTTTGTTTTGTGGGTTTAAAAACGAAAAAGTTTAGGCTCAAAGGGTTTAACTAGGGGGATTTTGGGTAGGTGATAAAAAAAATTGAAAAATAATGGTGTAGAAAAGAAAAAGGGTTAGTCCTAATGCCTCCATCATTTACTTATTTGGGTTTAAGTTGGTAAGGACCGGGAATGTATCGTCATGGCAAGTTCTAGAGTCGTAAGAAACCAAGCGGCTATTCACACAAGAAACGAAAGATGAGCATTCGATTTAAAGATGTATGCTTTTATGCTCAATAAAGGCTCAAAACTCACTTTTTGTGGGAATGGGTTTTTAATGTGATCAAGTATATATAATTAAATTTTAACTAGATTTGTCATGCCGTTTTATTATTTTCTTATGCTGGTTCTTTTTATCACGACGCTATCGGTTGTAAATTTGTAAAAATATAACCTTTTTAGAACTTGTTATTCCCAAATTAAACCAAAACAAGTAAAAGAAATGAAAAGTTTTTGAAAAAATTTGGGGTGATTAGCGGTTCCAATAGAGTTTTGTGTAAGGCTTATTATTAGGACTTGCAAAATTCAAGGTTTTAGCATCCCCCCCATACTTAAATTACACATTGTCCTCAATGTGTCCCAAAAATAAGTTTTTAGGTCGATTGAATGTGTAAAAATGTGTTAAAAACAAAATTTTAGGTTACTGGGCGTCTGGACACGGGCCCGTGTTAGTCCGGGCACGGTAGGGATGAGATCGGTATGATACCGGTACCGTACCGGTACCGATACCGCAAATACCGTTACCGAAATTGAGGAAATGTGGATACCGATTACCGTACCGTATTTATAGATTCGGTACCGGTATATCGGTAATTTACCACATTGGTACCGCTTTGGTGTCATCCATTGTTTTACCTAAAAATATCATGTGCAACCCATCCATCCATACACTTTTTTTTCAAATGTAAATATGTGAAGGACAATATAATCATGTAACTAGGCTGAAACTTATCAGTCAATAACAGTACACCACACGAAATAGCTAATGCATATGCAATTACATAATATAATTCCGATGTTGAACCCTCGATATGTGAAATGAAGCACAACAGCAAACAAAGGTGCTGTTTGTTTTTTCTGCAGGAAAATGTCTGCAGTCTGCGGACAACATCTGAAGGCATCTGCAGGAGAAGAGGTGGACCCAATGTCTGCAGTCTGCAAGGAGAAGAGGGTTTGTTTTTTTTTTCTACAAAAACCCTTCTCTTCTCTTCTCACACACAGACCACTACTCTCTCTCTCTGCCTTGAACTCTCTCTCTCTCTACAAACTATCTCTCTACAATCTGTCACCACCACCGCACCACCTCCGCCATAGCACCACCGCCATCATCTACCGCCAAGAACAACCACAACCACCCACCCCCGTCTGCCTTCATCTACCGTGAACCCCCACCGCCGCCGCTGCCTCCTTCTTCTCTGATTTCCCCTCCGACTCTTCAGCTTTATCTCTCATCTCTCGTTCCAGTCTTTCACACTCGAACCGGCAACCCTGACGACACCACCATGCCATCGCCGCCGCTGATGTAGGTCTGCGGTGGGTGGTTGTGGATGACCGGCGACCTCCTGCCACCTTCGGAGATCGTCGCTGGACCACCGAGGTGTGGTGGCCGGAGATTGAGAGAGAGACAGAGGGTGGAAAGTGGGAATGTTGTGGTTGTGTTTGCAGGTAGAGGCCGAGAGGGGGAGAAGGAAGGATAAGGTGTCTGCATTTCTTTTTAGCTCTATGGTGGTGGGCTTATGCAGGTGGGAGAGGTGAGGTGAGGAGAAGGGGTGTGTGATGTGAAGAGGAGTGTTTAGAAGAGGTGAGAAGAGGTTAGAAGACATGGGTTGATGTCTGCGTGGGGAAGAGGTCTCGCAGACCTTTTTTAATGAAAGGTCTGCGAGAAAGCAAACAAGCTGCAGGACCCAAAGGTCTGTGCGCTTCTGCGCGATGCAGACATAAGTGGCCAGAAGTGCTTCTGGCCAAAAAACAAACAGCACCAAAATCTGCTAAAACACACAAACTTTGAATAACTACAAGTCACTAAAATGAAAACCATAAAAGCTTATCAATTAAAAAATTTCCATTCTCTCTCAAATATGTAAAAAATATAATATGTTATGAAAAGATTATACTATTATTAATTTTTGAGGCTTCATATCTATATACGATTAAAATAACTTTAAATTCGCTTTATTAAAAATTGTACTATAAATCAGTGTTATTGGAAAAAGATGATACATGGTATAACATAACGATGCCTTTAGATTTGAATGAATATAAGCTTTACATTATATTAGAATCTCTTTTTTATGATTATAAGCTAAACTAAATATTAACTTAGTTGCCATGAAACCATCTAATGTTTTAGTTTAATCTTAACGTACAGACGAATTCGTTTAAATATTAAGTTTCATGATTCACAGGAACTTGGACTCTTCGTAATCCAACCTAAAAACCAATTGGAATTCATTATTAAATTCGGTATTAAAACCGGTATTTATCGAAAAATACCTATACCGATACCGAATTTCAAAAAATCTATTACCGATACCGGTACTGTTTATGATCGGTACGGTACGGTATCGGTACAGTACCGGTACGGTACCGGTATTTCGGTAAAAAATCTCATCCCTAGGGCACGACCCCGTGTTCAGATTACAAGTATCATAATTAACAGAAGGCTGGGCACGGGGGCGTGTTCAGTGAACACGGCCCCGTGTCCAGTTACCTGAACTGGGCATTTTCTGCAGAACCTTGGGCACATGGCGTGTTTGGCTGAGCACGGCCACGTGCTGAACTTGCTGTAATGAAGAAAAATTGTCGGGTGGCTCTGTTTTTGTGCATGGGGTGTTGGTTCAAGTTTCCCTTAGTAACCTCCACCATTCCGAGTGTGTTTTATTCCTGAAAATTAAAACTAAACTAGAAAGCATAAAAGTTAATCTAAACTAAAACTAAGGATAGTTCTGCGGAATGCCTCCGTGGTGCGCCACGTTTATAAGGGTCCTTGGCTAGACCCAAAGTCAGTCATATGTTACCCAAGTGGGATGTTTTGCATCCCATGTTGCACCGTCGGAGAGCATCATCCAAACTTGAGTCTATGACTTTCATGTAGTTGACCGGGTCGTCGTCTTCTACTCTTTTCCCGACCCCAAATTCCATTTCCTTGTCCCCAACCTTCAATGTTAATGTCCCACCATTCATATCCACCATTGCGTGGGCGGTGGCTAGGAATGGTCTTCCTAAGATAAGCGGTACCTCGGTATCTTCCTCCATATCTAGTATGACAAAGTCGGCCGGGAAGACAAAGTCTCCGACTTTTACCAATAGATTTTCGGTGACACCTTGTGGATATTTAATGGACCTATCGGCGAGTTGCATGCTCATCTTTGTAGGGTTTGTTTTCCCTAGTCCGAGTCGGTCGAACATTGATGCGGGCATGAGGTTGATGCTAGCCCCAAGATCGGCTAGTGCATTGCGTATGGGTGATCCTCCAATTGAACAAGGGATGGTCAAGCTTCCGGGATCGATCTTCTTTTGTGGGAGTTTGTTGAGTAGCAAGGCGGAGCATTCTTCGCTTAAATTAACTAATTGCAATGATTCAATTTTCCTTTTGTGAGTGAGAAAGTGTCTCATAAATTTTGAATATTTAGGCCTTTGAGTGAGGAATTCTACAAATGGAATATTGACATGCAATTGTTTTAGTAATTTTATGAATTTTGTGAATTGTTCATCAGTCTTTTGGCGATGTAACCGTTCGGGGTAGGTTACTGCGGGATTCTTGGCAGGCTCTTGATTTGGTGTAGGAGTCGTTTCTTTTTGGGTCATCGGCGAAGTTGCGGAGCCTCTTCGGGACCTACGGTACGGTTTCTCAACGTGATGAGATGTACTTGCGCCTTTGGGTTGGTTTCAGTATTGCTGGGTAACGCGCCTTGTAGTCTCTCGGAGAAATTTTGAGCTAGTTGATTTAATTGTTTTTTAATGTTTTGAATACTAGCTTGTTGATTTCTAAAGTTTGATTCCATTTGTTGAAATCGATCCGAGTTTTTCTTTTCGGTGTTGGAGATGAGGCATGAGATAGTATCTTTAAGCCTTTCTCGTCCCCCTTGTTGTTGTTGAGAGAAATTTTGTGACTCATTTCTTGGTTGTTGAAAGTTTGTTCATTGATTTTGATTTTGTTGGTTACTACCATTGCCGGGTTCTCTCCAACCAAGGTTAGGGTGGTTACGCCATCCTTGGTTGTAGGTACCCGTTGGAGGACCTGACGGCCTAGGTCTATTATCAATGTAGTTTACCGTTTCTGTTTGACTATCCATTTCTTTCATACAACTCCAATTTTCATGTGGTCCACCACACCCTTCACAAGCCATAACTGAGGCCGTTTTTTCCATTTCTATTTTTTTTATTTTCGAAGAGAGGGCCTCAATTTGGGCTTGTAAAGAAGTACTTTCGTCAACCTTATGGGCGCCCGGGGCAATAGATTTTGTGCCTCGAGGAGTGTGCCACTGAAAATTGTTTTGAGCAATTTCCTCAATTTAATTACAAATTTCATTTGGGCGACGATTACCTAGAAGTCCCCCGGAGCTAGAGTCAAGTGTTTGTCTTGTGTGTGGCAACAACCCATTATAGAAAGTGGATACTTGTTTCCATACCGCAAGACCATGATGAGGACACTTTCTTAGTAGCTTCTTGAACATTTCCCAAGTTTCATATAAGGATTCCCCGTCCTCTTATGAGTATGTATTAATTTCAGTCATTAATTTAGCCGTTTTAGAAGGAGGGAAATACTTAAACAAAAACTTTTGGGCTTGTTCATCCCAGGTGTTTACCGAACCAGCTGGGAGGGTGTTAAGCCAAGCCTTAGCTCGGTCTTTTAGTGAAAATGGGAACATTCGGAGGCGGATGGCGTCGTTTGATGCTCCGTTGATCTGAAAGGTATCACATATTTCCAAAAAGTTGGTAATATGTAAATGGGGATCTTCGTCCGCAAGCCCATGGAAAGTTACGGAGTTTTGGAGCATTTGGATCAAATGCGGCCGAAGTTCGAAGTTGTTGGCATCGACATTCGATGCATTGATAGCGGCGTCGAGATTACCTACCGTGGGCCGTAGGTAATCCATTAGAGTACGTTGACCCGCCATTGGAAGTGGGTCCCCCGAAACTTTCTCTTGGTTTTTAGGTTTAAGTCTTTTTCTTAGAAAGCGTTCGGGTTCGTCTAGAGGTTCTTTTATGTCTTTATTGGAACTAGAGCTCATGTACTGCGTAGGAAGTTCAGGTGTGGCGCCTGGGTTCCAAGTCCTGTGATAAAAAAAAGTTTTTTTGGTCAGAAGTTTCACCACGCCCCCGTGCTCAGCTGAACACGACCCTGTGGTCGGAGTTACGGTGATTTTTCCGGATCCTTGTTACTGGGGAGTTCAACACGGCCCCGTGCTGCACCAACACGACCCGTGCTCAACTCTCTGTAACTCGGAAAATAAAAACTGCCTGTAACGATGCTGGGCACGGCCCGTGTCCGACCAGGCACCGCCCCGTGCTGAGCTCTGCAGAAACTGAAAAATTTAAGAAAAATCCTAAAAAACAGAAAAATAAGAAAAATGATTAGGCCGTTGATTCCTAACTTTTTTAAAATCCTTGTGTCCCCGGCAACGGCGTCAAAAACTTGATGCGTGTGTAGCGTGATATATTTTTAGTTATATTTTAAGCCCTTTTTTAACACTTTAGTCAAATTTTAAATTTATAAAACACGATATTTTACTAACACTAAACACACATATGGGCAAGTGCACCCATCGTGAGTGTAGTATAGCGTTGGTAAGATACCGAGGTCGTCCAAGGACACACAAGAGCTTTTAATACCGGTTTATCCTCAACGTCTAATCAAATCAAAAGTTTAGAAAAAGTTTTAAACACGAAAATTAAAAACTAAAAATGTTGAAAATAAAAATAAAAATAAAAACAGATAGACAAGATGAATCACTTGGATCCGACTCGCCTTTAGTGTAACCTTTGATGATTTCCGCACTTTTGCACTTTTTAAGAGATTATCTTAGTTATAGTAGTTTGAGTCAGCAAGGATACAATCCTAAAGGGTCGGAATATTGAAAGATAATTAATTAAGTTATTAATGCGTAATGTGGTAGGCCCCTCTTTTGAAGGTGACATTACCCTCGGCTAAGTGGTTTGAGTCAGCAGGGATAGAATCCCAAGTAGCCGGGTTAATGTATTAATAGTAGTTTACATATGAGGGGATCAAGTCATTCGCACCCCCGCCATCCAATACCAGTGGGCATTGAAGGAGGTCCTAGTAAGCTTGACCCAGGTCCTTGCAGGATCTATACACTGAACAAGGCAAGAACCTTACCAAACCATTCCCTTAACCCCCGACCAGGTGGCCAACACATCTCTATATAGACCGTAAAGATATGAATGGTGTAAATATTTTATTTTATATAGACAGTAAAATAACGCCAAGACACCACGGACAAATGATAAGGAAGTTTCACCTTCAACATAAGAAACTAGTTATTAAAGTCATTAATACAAAACCAAATAAAAAGTGCGAAAAGATTAAAAATCAAAAGTATTACACTAAATGCTTGTCTTCACCAAGTGATGTAAGAGACTTAGGCAAATATGGCCTTTGATTGTCAAGAACTCTTACTATCAATCTTGGATCCCGAGACTACTACACACACTCTAAGATGGATGATGGATGATGGTGATGGATGTGGGTTATAGTGGTGGTGGAGTGTGGGTGAAGTGGGAGAGAGGTGGTTTGCCAAGGGATGCCTTTGAAGTGAACCAATCACCCCTATTTATAGCCTGCACAGAAGCCCGGACACAGACCCCGTGTCCATCCTTATTCTCTTTCTTCATTAATTGCAATTTGTCTGCATTAGCTCCACACGCCCCCGTGTCCGCTGGGCACGGCCCCGTGTGCAGAAGCGTATTTGTACTATCAAGATTTGCTTGGATTCTACGAATCTTAGCATTGACCATGGCCCGTGTTGACCTGGCCACGCCCCCGTGTCCGCTGGGCACGGGCCCGTGGTCAGCCTTCTGTTTTCTTGTTTTTGCTTGGGAAGATGTTGTCGAGGGGTCAGGCATGCCACGTTTGTTCCTTTTCTTGTATTTATGTTAGATTTTAATGCATATTTGTTCCTTTTGTTCATTTACGCTCATTTCATCCTGAAAATACAAAAGGAAGACAAAAGCACACTTTTTCCAACATTAGTACTAAAAAAGGTTAGTTTTATGCCTCAATTGATGTATTTTATATGTTGCATTTTACACACAACAGTCTTAGTTTAATCGGACTTGTTTTTCCAGTTGTTGAACTATGTAGTTTGTGAATTTGATCGTATCTTGATGGGTTTATTGTTTATCAAATCGTATCATGGTGGTTTGTTTGACCTATATCATGATGGTTTGTTTTTCCCGTCTCATGATGGTTTGTTTGACCCATATGTTCCGTTTTCTAAAATGATTTAATACGGTTAGCCGAACCATGTGGTTCAAGTGTTTTCTAACCTAATGTGGTGTCAAGATTGTTCTTGATCGTTGTGACAGCCTTATATGCTTTCTTCTGTGTGAAAAGTGTATTCTGATTTCAAAATGGTGTGATTGTTTTTCTTGTAAAGGTTATACTATCTTGAAGATATGTTCTTCGATAGTGTTCGCCTTTATCTCACTGGTCTTGGATTCTTCATGTTTTGAGTCTGACCGTAGTGAGGTTTGTGTAGGATCATCGTGTTAGTGATCTTATTTGGTTCTTATTCGTCTCTTTGAGACTTCATCGCCGATCGTAGTGATCTTAGTTCACTGGTCTAGGTGATGCTTGTTTTTTCTTCCACACTGGTCTAGGGTTGTTTGTAGATTCTTCATGTTGTTGAGTCCAGTCCTGTTAGATCGTAGTGTTGTTTCTTGAATGGTGTTATAGCCTTGTGTTGTCTCTTGTGTAAGAGATATTTTCTGGTCTTAAAATCATGTGATTTTGTAGAGTAATCAGAAGTTGTTTTTGGCTGTAAGTTTGTTGTTTGATAAAGAATTATGTGATTCTTAGTTTTATCAGACTTGGTTTTGAATCTTGTGATTCAGAAGTTGTAAAAGTTTTTGATCATGTCAAATCAATTTTTAAGTGTTATACAAGTTTTGGCATGAATGTATTTTTGGACAATGTCCAGAGGTTTTATCTTCAAACAATGTGTCGCTTTCTTTCTCTTAGAGTTTCAAGTCGAATCCCTAATTGGAGTGTCTGTAATCTTGTTTCGAAAAGACTTCTTCCAGATCTGATCTGAAGAATTCAGATCATTCATATTAGTCTTCACTTTATTTGTTATATCTCTAGAGTTTCGTATTGAAATCTCGATTTAGGACGTTTCAGATCTTTGTAGATTATATTGTATGTTAGATCATTTGAGTGTGTTAAACAGATCATCATGTGGATGATCTTGTGGATGATCTGTGTGTCAGGCTGTGAGAAGATGCGATGTTGAAGCTGTTGTTAAAGAGTTTGTGTAATCAGTTGTAATAATGAAAGTTCTAAGTTCTGAGGTTATAAAAGTCGTGTCTTTTGTTTTATCAAATATCTCTAGTATTGTTGTGGAATCGTGTTATTCAATTTGATCAGACTTTGTTTTCCCTGATTGTTCTCTTCCAGCTATATGTGAGTGGTTATGGAAAAAGTTATGTCTAATGTAATTTGGGTTTAGATTTGTTTTCCAAATAATAGATTTGATGCTTAAAATTATTAATAAAAGGTTGGTTAATAATTGATATAGACGTATCAGATGATATAAAACATGGTGTTTCTTATGTGATTGCAAATATTTTGTTGGTATGCATTTAGATTTATTGAATCTATAATTTGTGTTTGAATATTAGGGTTCGAGAGAAAAGAATGAATATGTTCTTGAATAAGAATTGGTGAATCATAATGTGTGACAGAATATTACATATATACATGACCGGTTGGAATCATAACCGCCTCTAAACTATACTAACATATCATAATAGTAATAATAATAATAGCCTAACTTGTAAACGTTATTCGATCTCTTGAATCTAGCTTATATTGCATCATCTAATATTCCCTCCCGTAAGCTAGATTGTGACAACATGCAGAGCTTCTTTAAGGCGATTGAAATCCTTTAACTGCAGTGCTTTGGTGAGTATGTCTGCTGCCTGCTCCTTGGTTGTGCATAATCTAACTTCCACTTCATCATTCTTGATTAATTCTCGAATAAAATGATACTTGATTCTTATGTGTTTGCTTTTTCCGTGATAAACTGGATCCTTGGCCAAACTTATAGTTGATTTATTGTCACAAAGGATTGTTGGTGGACATTCTGTATTTATTTGAAGCTCATTGAGAATTCCTTTTAACCACAGTGTTTGACATCCAGTTTGAGATAGAGCAATGTATTCTGCTTCGGTTGAAGATAGTGCCACCACCTTTTGTTTCTTGGACTGCCAAGCTACTACTCCTGATCCAAGGTGAAAAACATATCCGGATATGCTCTTGCTGTCATCTATACTGCCTGCATAGTCACTGTCGCTGTAACCAACTAACTTTCCCTTACTCCCTTTTGAGTATATAATCCCATGATTCGTTGTTCCTTTGATGTATCTTAGTATTCTATTTCCTGCCTCCCAATGACTTCTTTTTGGTCTCTCCATAAATTGACTAATTTTGTTGACAGCGAATAAGATATCTGGCCTGGTGTTGGTTAGATACATAAGACATCCAACCATACTTCGGTAGATGTTTTGGTCCACTTCATCCTCGAAGTCTTCTTTGGATAGTTTGAGACCATACTCCATTGGAGTTGAAATTTCATGACAATTTTCCATTTTGAACTTTGCTAACAGACTCTTTGCATATTTTGCTGTGATAGCATAATGTTTCCATTATCATACTTGACCTCCATGCCCAAGAAATAATGAAGATTACCCAGGTCCGTCATTTCGAACTCACGTTGCATGGATTCCTTCAGCTGCTCTATCATGGTCAGAGAATCACTTGCTAAGATGATATCATCCACATATAAACAGACTATTATCCTGGAATGTTTTGAAATCTTAGTAAATAGGGTATGTTCATATATACATTTCTTGAACCCGTGAGATCTAAAGTATTCATCTATCCGGCTATACCAAGGCCTTGGAGCCTGCTTCAACCCGTAGAGAGCCTTTTTTAGATAGTATACCTTTCTTTCTTCTCCTTTTTTAACATAACCTTCCGGCTGTTCGGTGTATACTTCTTCCTTTAAGTTTCCATTTAAGAAAGCCGTCTTTACATCCATCTGATGTAAGTGTCATTCGTGTTGTGCAGCCAGTGCTAAGACAAGTCTGACGGTGTCGAATCTTATTACAGGAGCAAATACTTCTTGATAATCAACCCCATATTTTTGGTTGTATCCTTTAGCGATGAGTCGAGCCTTATACTTACTAACATTCCCATTTTCATCGTACTTGGTCTTATATATCCATTTCACACCAATGGGTTTTTGACTTTTAGGTGGATCTACCAGATCCCAAGTTCCATTCTTCAGTATAGATTGCATCTCTCTATCCATGGCTTCCCTCCATTTGATATCTTTAAACGCTTCGTTGTATGTTATCGAATCAGGATCAGCATAAAGAACAAAATCTGCTACATTATTCTGCACATTTGGTCCTCTTTCATACAATTCCTCAACCTGAGTATCGGTAAGAGGTTGAGTATCTTGATAAACTTCCGTAATCTTTCGTGTCCTCAACTCTTCATTCTCGGAGGATGAGGATAACTCTGCATCTTCATGTTGATTGCCTGTATTGTCAATCTCTTCGTCACTTGAGGGATTTTCGCTTTGATTATTCTCTGCTGATTCCTCATTCACATCTTGTTCAGTAGCATCTGGTTGTTGAACTTCTTCTTCCGAATCATTCAGTTCAATGCATGAGATTTCCTTTTAAGAAGTGCATTCATTCCACTCTTGTTCTTCATCAAACACCACATCTCTGCTAATAATTGTTTTACCCGTCGTTGGGTTATATAGCTTGTAAGCTTTGCTATTCTCACTATAACCGATGAATATCACCTTTTCTACTTTATCATCCAATTTGCCACGATGTTGTTTTGGAACATGAGCATAGGCCACACATCCAAACACTTTCAAGTGTCCGACACTTGGTTTTCTCCCACTCCATGCTTCTTGTGGGGTGATGTTCGGTATACTTTTGGTAATAGCTCTGTTTATCAGATATGTTGCACAGGCTACAGTCTCTGCCCAATATGAGTGAGGCAAGTTCTTCATTCTTAACATGCTTCTACTTAGCTCCATGAGTGTTCTATTCTTTCTTTCGGCTACCCCGTTTTGTTGTGGAGTGTAACTCGTGGTGAGTTGATGATGAATCCCATTTTCTTTCAAATAGTTTTGAAACTCGTGACTGCAATATTCTCCTCCCCTGTCTGTTCGGATGGTTTTTATTTTATAACCGGCTTGATTTTCTGCAAATGCTTTAAAAACTTTAAAGAAGTTTAATGCATCCGACTTCAGTTTCAGAAAATAAACCCATGTCTTCCTTGAGTGGTCATCTATAAAAGTTATAAAATATTTACACCCTCTAATTGAGTGTTCTCATCGGTCCACATATATCCGAGTGGATTAGTTGAAGTGGTTTCTCTGCATGCCATGTTGCTTGTTTTGGAAACGATTTCCTTGCATTTTTCCCAAACAAACAGCCCTCGTAGATGCTAGTAATTGACTTAGGAATCTTTGGTAAGCCTGTCACCACTTCATGAGTTCCCATGTTGTATAATGTATCGAAGTTTAGATGTCCATATCTTCTGTGCCACAGAACACATACATCTTGTGTCATTACGTTGCACACTCGAGGTACTATATCATGATTAAGATTGAGTGGAAACATTTTGTTTCCTGTCATCTTGATCAAACCGATACATGTACCAGTAGAGTCTTTGATCATGCACTCCTGATTTGCAAAATTTACTTCATATCCTTTCTTAACTAATTGCCCCACACTTAAAAGATTGTGCTTTAATCCTTCTACATAAAACACATTTGGAACTTTCTTTTCTATACCCTTCACTTTGATTGAAACATCACCACATCCTAACACTTCTAATCGTTTCTTATCACCGGTTCTTACTTCCCTTCGTTCTGATTCATTTAGTGTGATGAACAAGTTCTTGTTCTCTGTCATGTGGTTGCTGCACCCGCTGTCTAAATACCAACAATCATCCTTTGTTACTTCTTCTACGTTGAATATCATGAACATCGTATCGTCACCTTTTTCTTCAGTTTCTTCTTCGTGTAATAGGGCATTCCCATTTCTATCACTTTCATCTTTTCGTTGGCAGAATCTTGCCATATGTTCTAATTTCTGACAGTTGTAACATCGAACCTGGCCATATGATCTTCCTCTTCCTCTGCCTCATCCTCTACCGGCATATTCATACCTATTATGTCTTAACCGATCTCCATTATTGCTTTGCATTTGAAATGCTTGTTCCATCGGATTGTCATCGTATTGCTTTAACCTTAATTCGTGTGATTGTAAAATACCAAGTAATTCTTCTGTTGAGATTGTGGTCAGATCTTTTGATTCTTCTATTGCAACCACAACTGCTTCGTATTTCCGTATTAAACTTCTTAGAATCTTCTCTACTACCCGTTGTTCTGTGATATTTTCTTCATTCATACGTAATTGATTTACTATAATCATAATTCTGTTCATATATTCTTCTATTGTTTCGCTTTCCTTCATTCTTAAAGCATCAAACTCACATCTTAGGGTTTGAAGTTTTACCGTTTTCACTCTATGTTCTCCTTTGTACGCTTTGTGTATCACATCCCATGCTTCTTTTGATATTCTGCATGTTGCAATTCTTTCGAAAACGACTTCACTATCCGCTTGAAAAATAATATGCAACGCCTTCTTGTACCTTTTTACCTTTTCTTTATGAATATTTCGATCATTCTCAGACGCTTGGGTTGGAAGATCATTATAACCTTCTTCAACAATCGTCCACAGATCTTGCGATTCCAGTAATACATTCATTTGAATGTGACAGTGATAATAATTTTGCCCCTGTAGTTTTGGGATTTGTGTTTGAAAACTTCCATTCACCGTCGCCATACTAGAATTTGTTTAGGATTAAGATTATGACTGTGAATCTTCTTTGTTGAATACGACCTGTGAGAAAAAATTGGATTCGTTGTGGCTCTGATACCACTTTATTGAATCTATAATCTGTGTTTGAATATTAGGGTTCGAGAGAAAAGAATGAATATGTTCTTGAATAAGAATTGGTGAATCATAATATGTGACAGAATATTACATATATACATGACCGGTTGGAATCATAACCGCCTCTAAACTATACTAACATATCATAATAATAATAATAATAATAATAATAATAATAATAATAATAATAATAATAATAAAAATAAAAATAATAATAATAATAATAATAATCATCATCATCATAATAATAATAATAATAATAATAATAATAATAATAATAATAATAATAATAATAATAATAATAATAATAATGATAATAATAAAAATAATAATAATAATAATAACAATAACAATAACAATAACAATAACAATAACAATAACAATAACAATAACAATAACAATAACAATAACAATAGCCTAACTTGTAAACGTTATTCGATCTCTTGAATCTAGCTTATATTGCATCATCTAATAAGATTTAGGGTTCTTGTTTTTATTGTTGATACATGTCATCATATTGATGATTTGATTTGTGTGAGAGAGTGTTTTTAGAGTTACATTTAGTTCATTCAAACCATTTAAAAAAAAAGAAAAAGAAAAATGTATGATTGGTTAAAAGAGAGTGAGGCCCACCATTACCTCCTCTCCCTCCTCTCCCCCGCATACAGTGAGTGGTCACCGCTCACCACCTTCCCGTGCGGCAAAACCAGTGTTGGGGGCACACTCCCCTCGCGGCAAATAGCTTCCCAGCACAACTCCCCCTATTATCACCCAAAAGAAGAATAAATATCTATTCAAACATTAATTAAGAAAACTAGGAATAAAAAAATAACAAAAAAAGAAGAATAAATACCTATTCAAACATTAAGATAATAAACAATATAAATAAATATTTGTTAGAACGTGTCCACCACTCATAGACAATAAAATCAAACTTAATAAAAAAAAATATCATATCATAGTATTTTAATAAGAATAAGAATTAATTTTTTTATGATATTTGCAAAGAAAATATAACATGCAATAATCGGAAAAGCTGATCACTATTCTTCTTCCATTCCCCATTTGTTCGTCCATAATCTCATTCATTCGTGTGCACAACAAATCAAACATTTCAATTGCAGTAACCAATTCAAGATATCGCATTGTATCTCACTCACACCACTTGAACGATCTCTCAAATTATTATATATAATAGTTTCTTGCATGTGATTCGCCATTTACGTGCAAATAATATTTCAGAAACCCTAACAATCTTGCTGTCACTTAACACGATCGACGACGTAAATCTGAATTATGTTACAGTTGTAATCGTTATGGAATGTTTGGAAGCGATTTGATTTTCATGTTGTTGGAGAGGAGATATTGGGGGAATCGATCGAGTTCGAGAGGGTTAAATGGCGTTGTTGAGACGGTTTTTCTATCGTAAGCCGCCGGATCACCTCCTTGAGATCACCGAGAGGGTTTTCAGTATGTATCCTACCTACACACTTGTTTATTTTTTGCTCCATTTTGTTTACTGTATATATCATCTGCACTAGTGTGTGTTTGTTACTTTGATTTTGTGATGCTACATTAGGTAATTCTTAGTTCAGCTACCAATTATTTAGGTTTTAGGATGCAACAATAATTGAACTAGAGACCCAAAACTGATGGCATTTGTTGACAAGGGTGCTGCTATATGCACACCACCCCTACATAGGGCTTTTGCAGACCCCTACAATGTTACAATCTGTTAGTTTTCGTATAGTTATACAAGCAAGGGTATATGGCGAAGCTTGAGATTTCCGACCTGGGGGTCGAAAATACCCAAAAATTTCTATAATACCGGGGGGTCGAAAACGTATATACCAAAAAATTTCTATATGAAAACTGCATACTCTCCACTACTGAGCTAAAAGTCCGGGGGGTCGGCCGCCCCCTCCCGCCCCAACTATGCTGCGCCCCTGGTTATACGGGTTGTATAACCTTTTCTGTAAAGTTTACAGGTTGTGTAACTATAGAGAAAAGGTTATACAGCAGGGGCGGACCTATGCACTAACAAGAGGCAACGCCTGCTACCGCTTGGCGCTCCGGCGGTAGTGTAAATTTTGGAAAAAATTGACGTTTTTTCGATTTCGTTACCGCTTATTTATAAAACGTTACCGCTACGAACGAATCCTAGATCTGCCACTGTTATACAGGCCATATAACCTGTCATGAGTGTTGTCTGGATAGACTATTTTGGCTCTTGTGAACCTGGATTCTGAAATACTTATAAGAATTGAGGTGATAAAAGCATTATGTGGAAATATGGGACTCTAGTGTTGTTTTTTTCTATGTAACTATGTCCTTGAAGATTTTGATAAGTTGCCCAGCACATAGTCATTATCAAATTCCTAGATGATTTTTGATATTCTAAATTTGTAAACACTCTTGCCACCTCAAGTCTTGATGATAGATAAGTTGCACAAGGATCATGCATAATCCCAAAAGTTAACAGCCCATCTTAACTTTTATATTCTCATGTAGCAAATTTCTAGATGACTTTTTTGGTCTAACCATTGGTTTCTTGAATAATCATAAGCTGGCAAGCACTCAAACATTGAATAATTTGATTGTTACAACTTCAAACGACAGATACACATCGAAACACCATCTTATTAGCGTGTGTATATATTTGTATTTTAGGATAGATTTTATGGTATTATTCAGTAATCTCTACATCTTCTATTGCCTGTTTTGTAACACAACTGATTATCTGATTATGTTATTCAGTATCACCTATTCACTTTCGAAATGCACGTCCAAACACCCCTTATGTTCTATCGCCTAACTTCTCTTTTCATTTATAATACAGTCTTCGATTGCTGCTTCTCAACTAATGTGCTGGAAGCAGATGCATACAAAACCTATATGGGTGGCATTGTAACTCAGCTTCAAGAATACTATCCTGATTCTTCTTTCATGGTTTTTAACTTCAAAGAAAGTCAAGACAAAAAGACCCAAATTTCTTCTATATTATCTGAATATGATATGAAAGTCATGGAGTACCCTTGGCAATATGAAGGGTGTCCCATGTTACCATTAGAAGTTGTCAATCTTTTTTTGCAGTCCTGTGATAGCTGGATATCACTTGCGGACAAAAAAAACGTACTTTTAATGCACTGTGAACGAGGAGGGTGGCCGGCACTCGCCTTTATGCTTGCCGGGCTTCTTTTATTTAGAAAACAATATACGGGTGAACAAAAAACGCTTGAAATGGTGTATAAACAAGCTCCACGCGAGCTTCTTTATATTTTGACGCCTTTAAATCCTCAACCGTCACAGCTGAGGTATCTTCAGTACATCACCAAGAAAAATTTAGGGATTGACTGGCCACCCAAAGAAGCACCATTAGCTTTGGATTGTGTTATACTTCGCATCCTTCCTTTAGTTGGTGGAAAGGGTTGCCGGCCCGTTATCCGTATATATGGTCATGACCCATTTTCAACAGCACCTAATAAAAGCTGTAAGCTTTTATTTTCAACCTCAAATGCCAAGAATCATGGTCGCTATTATCGAATGGTAAACTTATCTGCTTCCATGTTAATGAAAACTAGAAGTGTCAAAACGAGCAAGTTGGATAACAGGTCAAAACGCGAACTTTTGTACGTGTTGGGTTGACCAAAACACTTTTTGTTCCAGAACCTTTTTGGTGCAAAAGTTATGTTATTTTTATAATAATATTGTTGTTTGATTAAAGATAACACTTTGGACAACTCTAGACATTCAACCCATTTGACATGTTTCCTATTAAGCATTTTTGTTTACTTGTTAGATATATTATATAACTTGAATCGACCCATTCAAAAGTAAAGGGTCGAAATTCCCACGTGTAATGAACACGTATGGAAGCATAACTTGCTCTGTTATAATTCTGTAGCTTATGATTGCAGGACGAATGCCAGCTGGCGAAAATAGATGTTCATTTTCGTGTTCAAGGGGATATTGTTCTTGAATGCATTCATTTAGATGATGATAATGTAAAGGAGGATATGTTGTTCAGAGTAGTGTTCCATACGGCTTTTATCCGAGGGTATGTATTGATGGTGGGTCGTGATGAAGTTGATCTTATGTGGGATGCCCGGGATCAGATGCCAAAAGACTTCAAGGCGGAGGTAAGCCCTTGACTTTGACTTTTCTATGCCGGAGTTAGAGGTGGCAATTTCGACCCATTTACTAAATAATGAGTCGATTTAAACAAAAAACATTTAGCTAACAGGTATTGCGTTGTATGGGTTGAAAGTCATCAAAAGTGTATTATTAATGCATACTAATTACTTACAAACGTACTAGAAAACATATTGCGGGCCAACCTGACCTGCACATCTTGCTACCTCTCTACCGGAAATGTCTTAATGACCACATAAGTTAAATGAATACTCATATCTGTGTCAGGTACTTTTTGTGGATGCTGATCCTCTACCATCTATTATCACCAAAGACCGAGTATCTGCTGATGGCAGTGAGACAACTGGCAGTGGTTCGGCTGATGAGTTCTTTGAGGTTGAAGAAATTTTCAGTAATGCGGTTGACTTTCATGATTCTAAAATGGACCATACAGATTTACTTGAAGACAATATTCCAGGATTTGAAGCAGGACTACATTCATCTCAACATCATGTTGAGGTTGACCCGAGTCTGCAATTGAAGGAAGATGTTAACATAAAAAATACAACAGTAAAAAACATTGATGTGAAGCCTGCAATAGTCACAGATGTTGATTTGAAGCCTACAACAATCAAAGAGGGTGATATGAAATCTACAATATTCAAAGACGTTGATTTGAAATCTACAAAGGTGGATATGGGTGACTCTGATAAGGTGGCTAGCTCAGAAGTGAAAACACACGATTTAGTAGAGGAAATGAAAATTATCAAAGATAAAGAAGAGAATCAAAGGGCGAAGAAGGTGGAGCCCACTTGTCGAAAAATTTCTAAAAAAGAAATTCCGACAGGTGTAAGACAGGCAAAACCAAATGCTGTCTCACGGTGGATTCCGTCTAATAAAGGGTCGTTCATGAATTCAATGCATGTGTATTATCCATATTCTAGACATATGAGTGCACCACCTGTGTTGACACCAGGGAAGGATTCTCAGTTAGTAGATAAGAAGAAAGGATCAAAGAAACAAGCTTCTTGTCCACCGTCTTTAGATGTGAAACGAGTTACAAAAACTTCAGATGGATCACTTGAATTGCCAAAACGTTTGAAGAAATTGGAATTTAAATCAGCGGTACCCGCTTCAGAACTACTGCCACCGTCGCCTCTACCTCCAGGTTCTTTATCCAACCTCTCACAACTAGCATTAGCCTCTACGCAGTATGACATTGGGGATACATACTTACCACCATATGGGAGTCCAGCAATATCCTTGTCACAAGCTCCACCGCTCCCGCCTCCTGCCTCCCATTCACTTGGTGATGCTTCTATAATTGAAAAACATGATGATGGTCGTCAACCCTCGGAGTCTGTATGTCAAACTACGTCTCCACCTTTGCAACCTCGAGTGGATGAAGCCACATCTACTCTTCGCTCATCTTCACCTACACCACATGGACCCCAATCTCTACCTTCCATGCAAGTTGCTCCATCTTTGCCAGATCTACCTTCAACGTATGAAGCTCCTACTCCATCCAAAATATCCACTCCTATGCAAGGTGCTCCTGCTCCACCACCGCCTCCTCCGCCACCTTCAGTCTATGGAACTCCATGTCCGTCACCACCTCCACCACTAGCCTCTATGCATGAAGCCTCCCCTCCTTTAAGTAGTGGACACGTTGCTATCTCACCCATAGTCCCTAGTGCACCACCTCCTCCTCCACCTATGCAGGCAGTACCACCTCCATTGGGTGGTGATGTACCTGTACCTCCTCCACCACCTGGTGGGGCACCTCCACCTCCTCCGCCGCCTGGAGGAGCCCCTCCACCTCCCCCATTGCCTGGAGGGGCACCTCCACCTCCCCCGCCACCTGGAGGAGCACCTCCGCCTCCCCCGTTACCTGGAGGGGCACCTCCGCCTCCCCCGTTACCTGGAGGGGCACCTCCGCCTCCTCCGCCACCTGGGGGAGCACCTCCACCTCCCCCACCACCAGGGGGAGCAAGGGGACCACCACCACCGCCAGGAGCACCCGGACCCCCACCACCACCTGGAGCACCCGGACCTCCAGGCGGACCTCCACCTCCACCTGGCCGACTAGGTGGTGGCCTCGGTAGAGGGCGTGGACGTGGAGGACCTGCAGTGAAGAAATCAAACCTAAAGCCATTGCACTGGAACAAGGTTGCAAGGGCTTTACAAGGAAGCTTGTGGGCGGAACTTCAAGGACAATGGTAACCCTCATTCTTCTTTTGGTTTGTATATGTTATTGCTTCATTCTTTTCTTTTTTTTTTGTAAAGTTAACTCAATCTTTCTTATCAAAATATTTTATTCCATGTTTTAACGTGTATATGCATGCATTTATATATCATTTATTCTAACGATTAATGTCATGCTATTGTATTGTAGTGCTCCAGAATTTGATATATCAGAACTTGAGACACTTTTCTCTAACATAGCCCCGAAAAAAGCTGCTCCTAAAGAGACTGATAAGAAGGCTACCAGTTCAAAACCCGAAAAAGTTCAATTGGTAATGCCATGAAAATCGAGTACCTTGTCCTTATAAAAAGTCCTTTTATTTTTCAGTAATTATTTCAATGGCATTCTTGTTTTCTAGATTGATCTGAGGAGGGCTAATAACACAGAAATCATGCTTACAAAGGTTAAAATGCCTCTTCCTGATCTGGTGGTAAGTGCAGATATCATGTTCTAGCATATCATCTTGATCTAATTGGCTTTGCAAGTATATGCTTTTAGATACTTCAGGGGTGTTTGGATTTGTGTTTGGAAGCTAATTATTAGATTAAAGTTTGGATAGAGATATTCTATTTCTGATCATCTGATTAGTTAGGGGTTAAATATTGGATAATCAGTTTCATATATCTAGCTGAAGACAAAACTTACCTATTTACTCATTTGGTTAGAAAATGACAAAAATAATTACCTTTTCTCTCCTCCTTCCATCTTTTGTGATTTGATTTTATACAAGGTATAACAACTTTCTCTGTCATCTGCAGGATGCAGTTTTAGCTATGGATGACACACTTTTAGATGTTGATCAAGTAGAAAATATTCTTAAATTCTGTCCTACAAAAGAAGAAATGGATCAACTGAAGGTGAAGCCACAATTTATTAGTTGCATTTGCTTGGTATCTAAGTATTTAAAAAAAGTTTATTTTTTTTAATATTATACTTGAACCTTTCTTTTCTTGATTATCCATTCAAGTATTGATCTTATGCACTGTGACTGTTCAGAATTATACAGGTGACATAGATAAATTGGGCAAGTGTGAACATGTAAGTACCAAGATCATAATACATTTGTTTTTCTTATAGTTATCCATGTATGAACAACTTATCTTATTTCGAACATGGGTTGTTGTAAGAATTAAACATTTTCAATCTACTCAGAAAGGATTCATATTTGTTTTAGTGAATCACAAAAAGTGGTCCCTTGCTTTATAAAATTCTGTCATTGTTTGATTTGACCTTCTAAGTTTCGTTAGCGTAAATTAGGGGTGTGAAAGAGGTCATGTTCGCGGGTTAGCAGATCGAACCCGCGAACCCGAACATGATACTAACAAGGAAACTGTGTCTGGTACATGAACCATGAACCAAAACACATCACGAATTTTTGTGGGTTAACATGTACACAACCCCTTTAACCCAGAAATTTTATTTACTCGAAAGTTACCATTTTATAACAAAAATTACGAATATATTAGAATTAATTACGCTTAAACAATAAAACAAGATGTTCATATCTCTTATATCTTTTAAATTAATTACCCAATGAGTTTAAGTTATGACATAAAACATCTTTTAAAAAGTTACAAAATAAACATTCGAACGTGTCAACCAAAATCTGTTTAGAGTAAACCCAAACTCGCTAATTTCGTGTTAAATTAGTGTCATGTCAAAAATTCAGACCGCTAGCATTACTTAAATGATAAATTATCTAATGTTTTTGGGTGCTCAAGAATTTAACTATTGTGCAGTTTTTTCTGGAGCTAATGAAGGTGCCACGTATGGAGACGAAATTAAATGCTTTTTTGTTCAAAATTCAGTTCAACGCTCAGGTTTGTGGTTACGGATTGAATTGAATACCTGCTAATCCTACATGTCCTTATCTTTGTTTCTTTCATCATCTCATATTTTCCTTTCTTTCAGCTTGCAGATTTTAAAAAGAGTTTAGACATAGTAAACTCTGCATGTGACGAGGTGATCCATTGTTATAAATGCAATGAGTTGGAAATTTCGACCCGTTAACATATAAATGGGTTGATTTTGGTTATCCTTTATCTCTAGCGGGTCTAATTCTTTAACGGGATTAATTGCTTTATTAAAAAAATGTTTCACTTTTGTAATAACACAGTTTCTTGAATCATATTTAGTGCATTGATTAATTATAAAATAAAAAAAATATTGATCAAAAAAGGGTTGTTTTAGCTCAAGCTAATAAATTACAATATTTTTATATGAACCCATTTCGACCAGTTATTCAACCCGCCCGCCCCGTCCATTTTGCCACCTCTGGCTCTCTGTTGTTAATGTTAATTTATTTTTATGTAATCTTGTTCTGTTGTTGGTTTATTAGGTCCGGAAGTCCCACAAATTTAAGGAAATCGTTAAGAGAATTTTATATCTGGGGAATACACTAAATCAAGGAACTGCTAGAGGTAATAACATCACTAACCATGCGTTAAGAAAAATATCATTGATATCTATTTGCAAGTTTCTTCATGTTACCCAAAACTTTGCAGGTGCTGCAGTCGGTTTCAAGTTGGATAGTCTTTTAAAACTGACAGATACACGAGCTTCAAACAGCAGGATGACTTTAATGCATTATCTCTGCAAGGTACAACAAGCCTTAACCCTTATAATGCAATATAACAATAAGAAACGGTTGAACCAGTCTCGCTGTTATTGCGTTAAATGCTGACGTGACTTCATTTATTTTTATCTATAGGTTCTTGCCTCCAAATCACCAACGCTTTTAGATTTCCATGAGGATCTTGTTAGCCTAGAAGCGGCAACAAAGGTTTGAATTAAATAAAAAAAACGTATAGATTATTGTAAGTAGTTTACTAATCAAAAGCTTAACTTGCAGATACAATTGAAAACTTTAGCAGAAGAAATGCAAGCGCTTACCACCGGGCTGAAAAAAGTGAAACAAGAACTAGATGCATCTGCAAATGATGGTCCAATATCTGAAGGTTTTCACAAGGTAGGTAAACATAGTATGGAATTTCTCAAGAGAATTTTTTTTAATCTTATTTTAGAGGCAGCAACGGGTTAAGATCGGCCGGGTCAGGGTGGCCTGCCCCACAAAACACTTTTATAGATGATTAGCGCGCTAATCTGATTACAAATACAAAATTATTAATCAGAAATCTTTGAATAAAAAACATTTAGGAGGTTATATGCATTAAAATTAGACTCGGTGCACTTTTAACCCTTTCGGCCCACTGACCCGTTTCCCATTTAGCTTAATCTTTTGTTGACTTGGCCCATTTAAGACAAACCATAACCAAGTTGAACCATTCACAAATAAATGGGGGCCAAAATTGACGTCTCTGACTAAATTCTACAAAGTGTACTGAAAAGCCGTATTTTTTAACTTAATTTGGAACTAAAACGTAATTAGTTCAAGCTTTGATCTTTTGCTGATTAAGATTCAGGACTATAAATTCTGATTAAGGTTTTCTCATATTGTTAGACATTGAAGGAGTTCGTTGACAATTCTGAGGCGGAGGTGACGAATGTAACAAGTTACTATACCGTTGTGGTAAATTCTTATTAACTCGGTTATTAGTTTAAGGCAATTTTCTTGCAAAAGAACATTCCTATAGTCAATTTCCGTTTAAGGGAAAATACTTTCAACTGGCCTTTATTTTGTTAAAAACATGTAACATAGTCCTTCCTTCCTTGCAATAAAGTTGTTTTTTTTTTTCCATTAAAATGTTACAGGGTAGAAATGCTGATGCATTGGCCCTATATTTTGGTGAAGATCCTAGTCGTTGCCCTTTCGAACAAGGTATGCCTGCATATGATTATCTCTAATGCATAAAATAAAACAGTTCCTGTTGAACGACTAAAAAAACACCCAGAGTGTATTATTAGTGAGTAGAACCTCTTAAATCATTTTATTAACTATTATTGAAATAATATAAACTTTGTAAATCATATTTAGTACATCAACTAGTTATCAAAAAATCGAAAAAACGACTGTTCTAACCCACAAGCATTGCGTCATGTTACCCAACCCGACCCATTTTCATTGTTTGTTTATTGGTTGTGCAGCTACTCAAACCCTTTTCAATTTTGTGAGACTGTTTAATAAATGCCATGAGGAGAACCTTAAACAGGCTGAACTTGAAAGAAAGAAAGCCGAAAAGGAGGCTCAAATGGAGAAAGCAGGTGCAAAAAAAAGCGGTTGAGAAGTAAACAAACAACGTGCGTAAAAAAATCCTTAAAAATGGATTTCACTGGTTCCTTATGCAAAAAGACAAACTGTCTGGTCAATGAAGAATTTGCAAGCCTGCTGCCAACCTGACCAGAAACCGAAATGCAACTGATGATAAAAAAAGTCAAACTCTCTGGTCAATTAGGATTTTACGGGTTCTTCATAACAGGCTTGCAAAACTCCTGCAAATACTTGTGCTGTAAATACGTATGCAGGGCACCGAGACGAAGGCACTGTTCCAACATTGTAGATTATTTGAGGGATCAAGATTATAATCTTCATGAAACCATTGTTGTATGTGTTCTCAGGAAGCACACATACCCCGTCTGGCCATAAATAGTGGTTTCAGTTGGCTGCTCGTGGGGCCCAGATCAGGATCCGAGCCATGACAGTGTATAGTATATAACCTTATACAGATTTCTAACGACCAACTTACCCGTATACATTTACTCATCATTGTATCATACCACATTCTGGTTGTTCGTTTGGTTCCCTCTAATTAAACGAGTTTTTAATGGGGTATCAAACGGGTGACAGGAATTTGATGTATATAAAACTTAAAATGGAAGATAAAATAGGAAGTGGAAAATGCAAAACAGAAAATAGGCAGGCTATTGAATACTGATTGTAATTGTTGTACCCATAAGATGTAGGATGCAGTTAAAAAACAAGGAATTGTTGCTTCTCCTTTTATTTTGAGTGAGATTTTGGTTGAGGATTATGATTATATATTGTTTTTCTAGTGTTTGTGTACTACATTGTAACATAATGTTGCATTAAATGAACTAAAATGATTTGTTTTCATTACTTGACATCCTTGTGTACGTAACATATGTATGCATATAAGCACCAAATTCTTAATGCATGATGGAACCTCGTTTATTTCTTTGTGTTTATTTATATATCTTTAATATTTCTTGAATTATTAGGGCCCTGAATGTGCAAGTGTGCTAAAAAATTACCAAGATGCAAACAAGGAAAATGATGTAAATACATAAAACAAACAAACAAATAAATCTATTATTCTTGGGAAAACTTGAATTTATGGAATAGTTCAAGTGAGATGTGACATATGACAAACAACGGCCAACCCAAATTTTTTTTCCAGGATGTGCGGAATGTTTTTAAGGGTTTTAGACCCCTAGCTATATAAAAAAAAATTGGTTCATAGCGGGTCGGATCGGGTCATGTAAAACAAAAAAAAAAACATCAAACTAAAATTTAAATATTCATCGGAAGCACATCAAAGTGTCAAACGTCATTACAATCATATTTAAAGTTGAGCCCTACGGGTTTTTGTTTTTTGAAATCTATCCAAAGAGACCTTCATAAGCAAGTCTTTTTCTATATAAACCGTTCGATAAGTCCATAAAAAACACTTAAACATATAAAGATTCATCAACAATAGTCTATAACTTTCAATTTTAAGTTTCAAACATTCAAGCCCTAGTTTTAAATGTTGATTACTTGTAGCTAATCATTTAAACAAACAAAGCTTTAAATAAAACAACAAAATCATTAACTAGAATTCTAGAACAACAAAAAATACATCAAAAAACATAAAAAGATCAAACCCTTATACATATGTATTTCTGCTAATCATCACACAAAACAACAAAAAAAAACAATCAATAAAGAAACCATGCCCGTTCTATATGAGAATTCTGCCGAAATAACGGTCGGTTCCGGTCGGAATTTTGGTTTTTCCAGAAAAAAATGGGCCTGGCCGAGCACAGTGCATCGATGCTAGGGATTTTGTGGGGCTGGAGATTTGGAGAATGGAATTGGAATGGTTAGATGGGTTTGGGTTATTTTATTTAGTTCAAATTTCTTTGGGTTGGGTTAATAAAAATGGATTATAGGTTGGGCTTTGATATTTGATTTGGTTAAGTGAATATGTGGTTAAAGTGAATAAGTGGTTAAAGAGTAATTATATATATTGTGTTATATACTTTTATATATTAATAAAATCAGTATTTACAATTTTTTTTTATAAATTCATAATATTTTTTTCTAAGGGAGGCGGTTGAAAATTTCCAATGGGTGCAGTCAAGGATTTTCGGCGGAAAATAACACTAATTTTTTTTTCAAGGGGTGCGCCCGCACACCCATGGCTTGGGGTGGGTAAACAAGTTGAATACAAATCTTGTAAAAGAAATAGAAAACAACCGAAATAAAAATGGTGCATTTGTAAGGTAGTTGTAATGCTGCAAATATGAGAAATCGAATACAAATAAGACAATGAAAGCAACTAAAATTCCTTCAAACCCAAAATTGAGTTGGCAAATTTGTAAGGCAGTGTAGTGAAACAATATACTCAGGCCCGGCCCGAAGGGTGTGCAGGGTGGGCCACCGAACAGGGCCCAAAAGTTTTAGGGGCCCAAAATAAATTTGTTTTTTTCGTAATATGTATATAAAATTTATTCAAACTGAAACAGTTATAATGTGAAATGTAGCTCAGATGGTTGGGCTATTGTTTAGAAATGTTGAGGTGTGCAAGATCGAGACCCGGCATCTCCAAACTTTTTTGTTATTTTTGTAAAAGTTACATTTGAACCATTTTTTTCTTCATACCCATGGGCTTTTTAGATTTCATGTTAGAAACAACCCAAGATAAGATTTATTATACAAACTTTTATAATAGTAGTCATTTATTTAAAAAAAAAATATTATTATAGCATTTCATTTAACATTTAATTCAATTTCATTAGATTTTTGTTTTATTCTTTTCTAACAAGACTTGTTGGATTAGTCCACTTTTCTGTAGGTTATATATGTAATTATGCAGTTTTTTATTGTGACATAATTTCTAATGAAAAACAACCTTTTTCATTTGAACTGTTTGTTTGTTTGTTTTTTTCTTGTGTCTCAAAAAACGATCTTCACAATATTAGTAATAAAAAGTTTTGATTAATATTCTTATGTTTTCACACATTTATCATCTTATTACAAAAATATTTATATATAAGTTTATAATTAGGGCCCATATTTTTTACTCGCACAGGGCCTTAAGTGGCCCCTGACTTCTCGGGGACGGCCCTGAATATACTAATACCTAAAAACCCTCAAAACAGCTAAAATTCCTCTTGGCCTCGGTCAATATACATGCACCCTCATCACAGAAAGAAACATCACAAAAAGAAAGAAAGAAAAAAGGCAACAAGGCCCTCATCACAAAAAGAATGAAAAAAAGTAATAACAGAAGGCATGAAACAGAAGATACATAGGAACAATATTCCTTCTAATCAATTAGTAACATGCTAAAACAAACAATACATTTCAAAAGTACGAGTGGAAACGGTTCAGGTGGAAACGGTACGGGTCAAAACGGTTCGCGTCAAAACGGTTCGAGTCAAAACGGCTCGTGTTGAAGCCAATTCGGTTCCAAACGGTTCGAGTCTAAACAGTTCGCGTCAAAATGGTTCGGGTGGAAACGGTTTGCGTTGAAAGTGTTCGAGTCGAAAAGGTTCATGTCAAACGCTTCGTTCCAGTCGAAACAATTCGGGTCAAAACAATTCGCGTCAAAGCAGTTCGGTTCCAAACGGTTCGCGTCAAAACGGTTCAAATCGAAACAATACGGGTCAAAACGGTACAGGTGGAGACGGTACGGGTCAAAACGGCTCGATTCCAAACGGTTTGCGTCAAAACTATTCGAGTCCAAACAGTTCGAGTCGAAACAGTTGAGTTCCACACGGTTCGCGTCAAAACGGTTTGAGTCGAAACGGTACGGGTAAAAACCATTCAAGTTGAAATGGTGCAGGTCGAAGCTATCAAAGATTCCAATGAATTTACTTTAATTCCTTCACATATAGAAAGGATTTTTGAATTCCTCTAGCTAGAGGAATTTGAAGGAATTCACCAAACACATAAAGATTGGAATTAAGATTTCAATTCCAACAAATTCTGTAAACCAAACATTTTAAGATAGAAATTCAGATTCCAATTCCCTTATATTTCATTGAATTCCTCTTGTGGTGGAGTCCGATTGTGTGCTCGGGTGTATTAAATCTTTCCCCAAAGGTACGTCGTGCGGGAGAGACGGCTTAAGGGCCCAACATCTTTTAGATGCTTTTTGTGGGGAGGGGTCTGTGATTGCTGATAGCCTGCTTAGGGCTACTTCAGCTATGGTTAATTTGTGCTTGGGGGGGAGGTGCCCGAGGAGTCTGGCGGAGTTTGTTGCTTCTGCTCCTCTTACACCTCTTCTCAAACCGGATAATGGGATTAGGCCTATCGCTGTTGGGTCGATTTGGAGGAGGGTGATCTCCAAGGTGGCCATGAAAGGTGTTGGGAAGGAGATGGCCAAATACCTTGGCGATTTCCAGTTTGGGGTAGGGATTCCGTGTGGGGCAGAGGTCGTTCTTCATAGCGCGAACAGGTTCCTTAATGAGTACCACCAAGATGGGTCTCTTGCTATGCTTACTGTTGATTTTTCAAACGTTTTTAATTTGGTTGATAGGACAGCCCTACTGTAAGAGGTAAGGAAAAGGTGTCCTTCTATTTCTACGTGGGTCGATTTTTTATATGGTCAACCAGCTAAATTATATATGGGGGATGAGTATATTTGGTCTACTACTGGCGTTCAACAGGGGGACCCCTTGGGGCCCCTCCTTTTTGCCCTTGTTCTACACCCCCTTGTTCACCGAATAAGGGATCGCTGCAAACTTCTATTTCACGTCTGGTACCTGGATGACGGATGTAACACCTCGAAAATTCACGTCCTATAAAGTGTTGACACGTGTCATATGTTTGAACGTGTGAAGGAATGTTCTAAGAAGGACTAAAGTTGACAATCATGGAAAGTATGTGAATATACGTATTCTAAATGTCAACAGTGAATAAATATATTATATATTAACCCTACATGATGCTCATACCTTCAAACGAATAAATCATGGATCATACGAAGCTAAAAGTGAGAGATTTCAAACTACAGGGGCTAAATGTGTCAACATGTTTAAGTTATACCTCTGAGTGACCTTTTGACAAACCCGAAGCTTTGTAACTGTTAATTATGCTCACTAGAATGCACGATATAAATTTCGTAAAGTT
Organism: Helianthus tuberosus; assembly: GCA_030545235.1. Lineage (NCBI taxonomy): Eukaryota > Viridiplantae > Streptophyta > Magnoliopsida > Asterales > Asteraceae > Helianthus > Helianthus tuberosus. Next base: position 157,136,034 of record CM060393.1, read on the forward strand.
TCGTTATCGTATGAGAAAGTTATGATCAAATTCGTGTGCGAAGGGTTAAAGCGTAAACGTTGAAAGTTAGGACTTTTCGGGTGACAATAAAGTTAACCGGGAACCTAACAAAGTGGGTATATGTGTTAAAGCCCTTATAGATCAATTATGAGGGTTCATAATGCAAGAAACAAGTGTCTAAACGAAGTTTGAAGAGCCAAGGATCAATACGCAATAAATCAAAAATTATGATTTTGTGCAGGAGGGTGTCGCGCGACGCGAAGCCCCAGGGGGGGGTCGTCGCGCCACGCGAGGGCCTATCTGGTCCGAAAATGTTGGGCTGTTGTCTGCATTTTGCATTCAGCTCGATTTTATCCGATTTTCCACATAAAGGGCGACCCCTAGGCACCCCCTAAGCACTAGGAACATGTGTTGATCAGTTGTGGTGGGTTGTAGACTCATGTGTCAAAGATTTGTGGTGGATTAAACACTATATAAAGGACCAAAGTTACAACCAAGTTCCTCACACCATCCTTCAGCAATCTGATCATTTCTGAAGCTCAAGTCTGCTCTCAAGTGATCACATTTCGTGCATAGGACCTTTGTAAGTTGGCTTAACCTTCTTTAATTGAGTTTAGCTTAGTTGTTTAGCTAAAAGTCAAACCATCGTAATTACGGTTTGACTTTGAGATTAATTAATAATGGCTCAGTCAAATCTCGAATTAAAAGTAGTTATAAGTTGGTAATTATGTGGGTAATAAACCCACAAAAGGGTTCCCCCTGATTCCCACTCTAACTAGGTCAAATGTCGGGTCAAACTTGTATTTAAAAAGTCAACAGAATGTGTAAATTACAATTTATGCATAATTAGCAATGTAGAACACTTACAACCTGTTTGATCATTAATATAACTTGGTAATTAGTGTAAGGACATGTCTAAACATGTTCAACCCGACAATTTCCTGTTTAGACCCGGTTCGGAACCGAAAGTCGCATAGTTTGACTTATACTTTGACTTTCAGTTCTGACCCGTTATGGTATGTTTTAGAAATTCCTTAGAGCTTTATTTGGACCAGGTTACATGCTAGTATAACCCTCTGTGATTATACACCTCGGATCATTAGTTATCCAATTAATATGCATGATTCCGTTAATTGCTCATATGTTGACCATTATGCCCTTTTCACTTTAAAACGTGATTTTTGGAAATATAAAAGAGTAGAAACCTTAATTACTGATATATAAACTTGCATACAAAATTTGACATCAGTTTGAGGTGTAGGTTAAGAGTTATGCTCGTTAGCGTAAAATTAAAGCTTTATGTTAATTAAACGGCGTATTTAGCGTATAGCCTACTTAAACATACTTTTTGATATCAAAATCTTTACCCACTGATGTAATATATTATTTTGGGATTTTTAAAGATTTTTAATTAATTTTAGGCTGAGCATAACTCATAGTCGTAGGCTTAATCCGGTAATTGTCGGTTTTGCCCTTACGGGCTATAAAATGAGTTTTACATATCTAAACGACTCCAAAGCTTTTGCTACTGATCACATATGATAAATAAATTATTTTAAGCCTTCTGGAAATATAAAAATATCAGATTTATGTATCAAACCCGGAAATGGCCTCTAATCGCCTTTTTAAGCGTTTTTAACGCATAGTATGTACTAAAACTATTTTAAACATACAAGGGTTGATACCTACTGATATTTGAGGAAAATTATAATATTTTAACAGTAAGCAAAAGTTGATAAACTCAGACTTCAGTTTTGAGCTTTTCGGCTTATGTGAAATTACCAAAATACCCCTACGGGGCATAGTTTGTGATTAAATTCATTTCGGGCATAATAAAAGACATCTTACTGATGTCACAACATATATAAAGCATATTAACTTAGGAAACCTGTAAATGGCTCTCATTATTACCCGTTACGCATATTACACGTTCGGTTCGGTTTATGTAACAAGTTTACATAAACAAGCCTAAACGGGTCAAACCTTATCGGTTTTATCTCAAAATCCAGAATGTGTATGAATTACCCATATTAAACAAGTCTCCGAACTTGTCGGGTCTAAATCACATTCTATCCGGTCTTCGCTTAATCGTGCGTACGAACCGTATCTTTGAAACTAGCCGGTCTAAGCTTAAGCTTAATTAAAGACCCGTTAGGATTCTAATAGGTTATTATAAACCTTCGTTCCAGATTAGGAGTACCAGTAAAAGCTACGTGCATTTTGCTTATTGTGATTTATACATTGCTCAGGTAAATACTTTTAACTTATTTTCCCTATACGGGCTTGGGTTACGGTATATAGCATACCGCTTGATCGGGCATCAAATCTTCCATCATTGGGTGGTTAATTGAATAATTTGACCGACTCGTTTAAACAGTCTTGTTACTTAAAGCCTTTGGGGGGTTAATGACCATGTCCCGGATATCATTGGCATCATTTTACGAAATGGCCACGACTTAAGCGCGGGGTGTAGGCGTACACCCGTCAGTGCACAAAGGAATAATGTGGTGTGTCTATTGATCTTTAACCCGGACTTGATCCGGGCTACTGAACGCACAAGGAACATGTAATTCGTTCACAAGATTATATATATTTAAATAATTCTCCCAAGTTAAATAAAATGTTTATGCCACGTGCATCCAAACCAAATTTTCAATCATTTTCCAAAATGAGTCAGTTGATTGTATTTACCAGTGTAAACTGACGTATTTTCCCAAAAATATTAAATGCAGGTACTAAGCGTAATTGGCTGGGATTTCTCCTTAGCATCATTAGAAGTCTCGCAAGCTTAAGATGCCTGAAGTCTGTTGAACTATTTGTTTCATATTTTATTTTCGATCCTTCTGTGGATAAACTTCCGAATATTGTGACATTTGATATTACAATATTAAATTCGGTTGTATTATATCTTTTAAATTGCTTCCGCTGTGCATATTAAATATTGTGTTGTTTGACTATTATGTTGCCAACCACGTCACGATAATCCCCCGCCGGGCCCACCGGTGACACGTGGAAATCGGGGTGTGACAGGTTGGTATCAGAGCCAACACTGAGTGAATTAAACACTAGCCTTTTGTGTTTAATCTCAGTTACACAATTGCACAATTCTAAACTTTCGAGTCTAGACATATAACATAGGACAAATTCCACTTTGTTTGTGTTGTCCTTTATTTTGCATTTTTTGTTTTGTTGTGTCATGCTATATTGACAAGATTAACAAAATGCCGCCAAGATTCTTCAGGAGGAGAGGGAGAGGCAAGGGGCCAATCACCGCCCCCAATGATAATGTAGCTGGACCTTCAAATGTACGAGCTCCATCTACCACGGAGAGTGATGATCCCCGGCAGAACCGGAGGAACCTCTTTGAGCCGGCTAGACGGTCGGTCTCACATAGTTCAACACCTCCTAACCCTTATGGGCCGCAACCGGAGTACGAGCCCAACAACCCTCAACCCTCATATATACCGTTACAGCGATGCTTATCGCATCATTCTTTTGGTGACCCTACACCAGTTTTTAGGGGCCGGTTTAACCCGGCGAATTATATACAAGAACCAGTGGGTTTTAACCCATTGGGGCCAGAGGATCATTTCTCTGGCGATCATGCGGACGACATGGACGAGGATACGGACCCCGTCGAGCCTGCCAGTGGTACACCAAACCACCCGATAGAGATCTCTGATGGATCTTCTTTCCACGGATCACCCTATGTTGGTCCAGATAGCTTTCAAGCTATGTTTACCAGGCACGAATGGTACTATACACCTCCTCGCCATTCACCTCCTCGGCAGCAGCAGCAACAACAACGGGATCCCTCTGAGGATCCAAGATTTGTGGCAGTCACGCCACCACCTCCGCCGCCACCAGTTCAACCGGCAGCTCCGCAACCGCCAAGGCGTAGGAGATCTGGACCGCGTATGTCTACACGGGGAGGAGACTTCCATTTCAGCTCTCCTCGGCAATCAAGTGGTAGCCATTACCCGCCGCATCAGGAGGATCCACAAATGGGTGGACCCTCACACCCAGTTGCACCGCAACCACCGCCTATGGGTTTTGATAACCCGATTCCGGCATTTACGGGTTCTATGGCGTATAACCCGTTTGAACAGCCAGTGCATACCAATTACAACTACGCAGAAGCCGACCCATACATGGTAGCGGCTAACTACAACACCCAAGGACCCTATGGAGATCCATGGGGAGTAGGGTACCCAACACATGGGTACCAGATACCTCCAAGACCTATTATCAGGCAACAGTCGCAACCACCAAGGTTCTCCCCACCTGAGCGTGAAGAAATTCTGCAAAGGTTGGACCATGTAGAGCGAGAGTTTCACAGGGAACGAAGGGAGCGACAAACTTTCTTCCAAGGATTAACGAGCCTAATTAAGGGGAAGAACAAGAAGGACCGCTAAATCCTTCCATTTGATGTATAAACCCCTGCGTGGGTATGCTTGTTTGTTTTGACCCCTGCGTGGGTCTATCTTTTTGTAAACCCCTGCGAGGGTGTGTTATTTGTGTAAGTCCCTGCGTGGACTATTATGTTATTAAGCCCCTGCGTGGGTATGTGTGTTATTAAGCCCCTGCGTGGGTAAGTACTTGTTTAAACCCCTGCGTGGGTAAGTTTGTTATTTGAAAAGACCTGTTTAGGGCAGCGTGTAATATTTTAATAAATTAATGGAATGTTTGTTTTATAAATTTCATGTTTGCCATTATGCGCATAGATAAATTATATATGAAATAAATAAATTAAAATCATTCCTTTTGATATAATATCTGCCTATGTAAATTTTAAATAAGAATCTTAAAGTGTGAAACCTAGCCTTCGGGTCATTATAAGGCCGGGCCAAGATGGTAAGACCTGTTTAAAAGATTCCTATCCCTGTTAACATCTGAAAACATGTTAACACTCCTGGCAGACGTGATTCATTTGAAATCACACACGTCATTTCCATATAAGGATCTTTCCACAGATTCCTAACCCAATTTTATGATCTCTGAATCATGGGTTTAGGTCATCAATTAAGATGATCATAATTTGACCATACGTGGTAATATAGCGCCTACGGGCCCTGCTCATTTCCATATGAGCCAAAAAGACAGTGGTAGCGATGACTCCCTGTCAGATAAAGGTAATGAACTAGGTTCAAACCTTCATGCCTTGATTCTCTGAAATCATAGCTTATAATTTATAAACGTCCTTGTGACTAGGCCTATAGTGCCAGTATACCTTCATGTTTTGATTCTCTGAAATCGTAACTTATAAATTAACATGTCCATGTGACTAGGCCTTTTGTGCCACAAATAAAACTGTTAGTGTTTTATAATTAGGAAAACTTATGATAGAAATCCTAAATAAATAAATATGATTAATAAATTAACCAAATATGGTCTCTATTTACCATGGTTAATGAATTACCCTAAGGGGCAATTCCATAATAAACTCCCAAATAAACTATTGTCCTTGTTTTCTGTAACAGTTCAATTAAATGGCTAATTCAGACGAAATTAATAGCCATCCAGTGGAGAATCACGATAACGCCCGAGTAACTTTAACGGGTGCTGAATTAAAAGCGTTGGTAGACGACGCAGTTACAAAGGCATTGGAACGGCAGTACGAAGAGTATAGTGGGACTCGAAGTAGGACCCTATCTAAGCCGCCTTCAAAGCCACCGTCCAAGAAGGATGAACCGAAGAAAGATGACGATCGACACTCCTCGAACCACCACAGTGCTCCATCTCAGCAGGTTGTACTGAACCAAGGACCCCGTGAGAAGGGTTGCTCATATAAATATTTTGTTTCTTGAAAACCCCGGGATTTCACTGGGGAGAAGGGAGCCATTGACTGTATGACATGGCTGGATGAGATGGATACGGTTGTGGATATCAGCGGATGCGCTGAGAGAGATGTGGTAAAGTTTGTGTCGCAGTCTTTTAAGGGTGAAGCTTTAGCATGGTGGAGATCTCTGATTCAAGCCACCGGGAAAATCCCACTGTACAACATGTCTTGGGATCAATTTGTTGCCCTTATCAGGGAAAATTACTTCCCTCAGCATGAGGTGGAGAAGATAGAGTCTGATTTTCTATCATTGGTGATGACAAACCTTGACTGTCAAGCTTACCTAATGAGCTTCAACACGATGTCCAGGTTGGTTCCTTATCTGGTAACCCCGGAACCAAAAAGAATAGCTCGATTTATCGGTGGTTTAGCCCCAGAAATCAAGGCAAGCGTGAAGGCTTCTCGACCAGCTACTTTTAGATCTGTAGCTGACATTTCCTTGTCCCTCACTTTGGATGCGGTCAGGCAGAGATCGCTGAGGAATAAGGAGGCTGAGAAGAGAAAGCGTGAAGATGATAGTTCATGCAGATCGAACAAGAAGCACCGTGGGAACGGTGATAACAAGAAAGGATCGGAGTCAAGGAAAGATGGGCATAATTCTGGTGAGAAGCCCAAATGTAAAATTTGCAAGAAGCAGCACTTTGGGAAGTGCAGACTTGAGTCGAACTCACAGACTCAGTCAAAAACCTATGCATGTGGAATATGCAAGTCCACGGATCACAAAACCTTGGATTGCAAGAAGATGAAAGACGCAACGTGCTACTGTTGCAATGAAAAGGGCCACATTAAATCCAACTGCCCTAAATACACCAAGAAGCCTGAAGAGGCCAAGAAGACTAATGCTAGAGTCTTCAGAATGGACGCAAAGGAAGCGGTCCTAGACGACAACGTTATTACAGGTACTTTCCTTGTAAATGACGTCTATGCTAGAGTACTTTTTGATTCAGGCGCTGATAAGTCTTTCGTTGATAATAAGTTTTGTGAATTGCTGAAATTACCTGTCAAAACCTTAAATGTGAATTATGAGGTGGAGTTAGCAGATGGCACCCTAGAAACCGTCTCTACTGTGTTAGATGGATGTGTTATATCCATTAAGAACCATTCTTTTCCTCTGTCTCTACTTCCCTTTAAGTTGGCCGGTTTTGACATAGTTCTGGGTATGGACTAGTTATCTCATAACCAGGCCCAAATTGTCTGCAACAAGAAACAAGTAGTGATAAAGACTCCGTCTGGTGAATCACTTACCATTTGGGGAGACACCCAGTATGGACTACCTGAGCAAGCGACTATGCTCAAGGCTTCAAAATGTTTAAAGAAGGGTTGTGTCATCTACATGGCACAAGTGATTATTGATGAGCCTAAACCGAAGATAGAAGACATCCCTGTCATTTCTGAATACCCTGAAGTTTTTCCGGAAGAACTACCTGGTTTGCCACCAGATAGGCAAGTTGAATTCAGGATTGATATCATCCCCGGAGCAGCACCAGTTGCTAGAGTACCTTATAGGTTGGCGCCCACAGAGATGAAAGAATTGAGGACACAGCTAGGCGAATTGCTAGCCAAGGGTTTCATTAAACCTAGCTCATCTCCTTGGGGAGCGCCAGTCCTGTTTGTCAAGAAGAAGGACGGATCGATGCGTCTGTGCATCGATTATCGTGAGCTTAACAAGGTCACGATCAAGAATAGGTATCCTTTGCCCAGGATCGACGATTTGTTCGATCAGTTACAAGGGGCAAGTTATTTCTCGAAGATTAATTTGAGGTTAGGCTACCATCAACTGAAGGTCAGAGATGAAGACGTGCATAAAACAACATTTAGGACTCGTTATGGTCATTACGAGTTCCTAGTGATGCCTTTTGGGCTCCCTAATGCACCGGCCGCGTTCATGGATCTCATGAATCGCGTTTGCAAGCCGTACTTAGATAAATTCATCATCGTTTTCATCGACGACATTCTCATTTATTCTAAGAACCAAGCTGACCACGAGAAACACCTTCGATGTATTCTCAAACTTCTACATCAGGAGAAGCTCTATGCCAAATTCTCCAAGTGTGAGTTTTGGCTTCGTGAAGTCCAATTCCTTGGACATGTGGTTAGTGAGCGTGGTATCCAAGTGGATCCCGCCAAGGTTGAAGCAGTTATGAACTGGCAAGAGCCAAAGACGCCTACAGAGATTCGTAGCTTCCTGGGATTGGCAGGATATTACAGGCGTTTCATTGAAAAATTTTCAAGGATTGCTGCACCCCTAACTTCCTTGACTAAGAAGAAAGTAAAGTTCGTTTGGGGCCCTAAGCAGCAAGAGTCCTTTGATATTCTGAAGCAAAAGTTGAGCAACGCCCCAGTACTGACATTGCCAGATGGAATAGAAGATTTTGTGGTTTACTGCGATGCATCGCACACTGGCATGGGGTGCGTGCTTATGCAGAAAGGCAAAGTTATTGCCTACGCATCACGACAGTTAAACTTGCATGAAAATAATTACACCACCCACGACTTGGAATTGGGTGCCATTGTATTCGCACTAAAACTGTGGAGGCATTATCTATATGGAATCAAGTGTGTGATCTATTCTGATCACAAGAGCCTCCAGCATCTGTTTAATCAGAAGGAATTAAACATGAGGCAACGCCGTTGGATGGAAACTTTAAATGATTATGATTGTGAAATAAGATACCATCCCGGCAAGGCGAATGTAGTCGCCGATGCCTTGAGTCGAAAGGAGAAGGTGAAACCCATCCGAATCAATGCCAAGCGCATGGAGATAAAGAATAATTTGATTGAAAGGTTGTTAGCTGCACAGAAGGAAGCTGTGTTGGAAGCTAACTATCCTAATGAAAAGTTAGGAGTAACTGAGGAGCAGTTAACTCTTAGCAAGGACGGAATTCTAAGAATGAATGGACGAATATGGGTTCCAATTTTTGGAGGACTTCGTGATGTTATCCTCCAGGAAGCCCACAGTTCCAAATACTCCGTTCATCCTGGAGCTGATAAGATGTACCAGGATCTAAAGGCGAACTATTGGTGGATAGGCTTGAAAAAGTCTGTAGCCACCTATGTAGCTAAATGCTTGACATGTGCGCAAGTCAAAGCCGAGCATCAAAAGCCGTTGGGCTTGCTACAACAGCCTGAACTTCCTACGTGGAAGTGGGAAATGGTAACTATGGATTTTATTACCAAGTTACCCAAGACAAGGAAAGGAAATGATACAATATGGGTTATAGTTGATAGGCTGACTAAGTCAGCACATTTCTTACCCATCAAGGAGACTTATAGCTTCGACATGTTAGCCCAGTTATACGTTGATAAGATTGTAGCCTTACATGGCATACCTGTGTCTATTATCTCTGACCGAGATACTAGATACACGTCACATTTTTGGAAGAGTTTCCAACAATCTTTGGGCACACGTTTGAATTTTAGTACGGCTTATCATCCTCAGACTGACGGTCAGAGTGAGCGTACTATTCAAACGTTGGAAGACATGCTACGTGCATGTGCGATCGATTTGGGTGGTAGTTGGGATAAGAACCTACCGTTAATCGAATTCTCCTACAACAATAGCTACCATACCAGCATTAAGGCTGCGCCTTTTGAGGCATTATACGGTAGAAAGTGTAGATCGCCCGTTTGTTGGGCGGAAGTTGGAGATGTCCAATTATCAGGACCAGAGATAGTCTTTGAAACGACGGACAAGATTGTCCAGATTCGTGACCGTCTCAAAGCTGCCCGGGATAGGCAGAAGAGCTACGCAGATCCAAAGCGTAAAGCTTTTCACTTCGAAGTAGGTGATAAAGTGTTGCTTAAAGTATCGCCCTGGAAGGGGGTGATGCGATTTGGTAAGAAAGGCAAGCTAAGCCCGAGATACATAGGACCTTTCGAGGTTATCGAACGTGTCGGGTCAGTTTCCTATAAGTTAAACTTACCTGAAGAGCTCAGTGGAATTCACAATGTGTTCCACATCTGCAATCTGAAGAAGTGCTTCGCTGATGAATCACTGGTAAAGAAGCTTTGTCGATTGAAGATCGACAGGTAAAGAAGCTTCGAAGGAAGCATGTACCTATTGTAAAAGTCAAATGGGATGCCCGTAGAGGTCCCGAATACACGTGGGAGGTTGAATTCACGATGAAAGAAAAGTACCCTTATTTATTTCAGTAAATCTCGGGTCGAGATTTATTTTAAGGGGGTGAGGATGTAACACCTCGAAAATTCACGTCCTATAAAGTGTTGACACATGTCATATGTTTGAACGTGTGAAGGAATGTTCTAAGAAGGACTAAAGTTGACAATCATGGAAAGTATGTGAATATACGTATTCTAAATGTCAACAGTGAATAAATATATTATATATTAACCCTACATGATGCTCATACCTTCAAACGAATAAATCATGGATCATACGAAGCTAAAAGTGAGAGATTTCAAACTACAGGGGCTAAATGTGTCAACATGTTTACGTTATACCTCTGAGTGACCTTTTGACAAACCCAAAGCTTTGTAACTGTTAATTATGCTCACTAGAATGCACGTTATAAATTTCGTAAAGTTTCGTTATCGTATGAGAAAGTTATGATCAAATTCGTGTGCGAAGGGTTAAAGCGTAAACGTTGAAAGTTAGGACTTTTCGGGTGACAATAAAGTTAACCGGGAACCTAACAAAGTGGGTATATGTGTTAAAGCCCTTATAGATCAATTATGAGGGTTCATAATGCAAGAAACAAGTGTCTAAACGAAGTTTGAAGAGCCAAGGATCAATACGCAATAAATCAAAAATTATGATTTTGTGCAGGAGGGTGTCGCGCGACGCGAAGCCCCAGGGGGGGGTCGTCGCGCCACGCGAGGGCCTATCTGGTCCGAAAATGTTGGGCTGTTGTCTGCCTTTTGCATTCAGCTCGATTTTATCCGATTTTCCACATAAAGGGCGACCCCTAGGCACTAGGAACATGTGTTGATCAGTTGTGGTGGATTGTAGACTCATGTGTCAAAGATTTGTGGTGGATTAAACACTATATAAAGGACCAAAGTTCCAACCAAGTTCCTCACACCATCCTTCAGCAATCTGATCATTTTTGAAGCTCAAGTCTGCTCTCAAGTGATCACATTTCGTGCATAGGACCTTTGTAAGTTGGCTTAACCTTCTTTAATTGAGTTTAGCTTAGTTGTTTAGCTAAAAGTCAAACCATCGTAATTACGGTTTGACTTTGAGATTAATTAATAATGGCTCAGTCAAATCTCGAATTAAAAGTAGTTATAAGTTGGTAATTATGTGGGTAATAAACCCTCAAAAGGGTTCCCCCTGATTCCCACTCTAACTAGGTCAAATGTCGGGTCAAACTTGTATTTAAAAAGTCAACAGAATGTGTAAATTACAATTTATGCATAATTAGCAATGTTGAACACTTACAACCTGTTTGATCATTAATATAACTTGGTAATTAGTGTAAGGACATCTCTAAACATGTTCAACCCGACAATTTCCTGTTTAGACCCGGTTCGGAACCGAAAGTCGCATAGTTTGACTTATACTTTGACTTTCAGTTCTGACCCGTTATGGTATGTTTTAGAAATTCCTTAGAGCTTTATTTGGACCAGGTTACATGCTAGTATAACCCTCTGTGATTATACACCTCGGATCATTAGTTATCCAATTAATATGCATGATTCCGTTAATTGCTCATATGTTGACCATTATGCCCTTTTCACTTTAAAACGTGATTTTTGGAAATGTAAAAGAGTAGAAACCTTAATTACTGATATATAAACTTGCATACAAAATTTGACATCAGTTTGAGGTGTAGGTTAAGAGTTATGCTCGTTAGCGTAAAATTAAAGCTTTATGTTAATTAAACGGCGTATTTAGCGTATAGCCTACTTAAACATACTTTTTGATATCAAAATCTTTACCCAATGATGTAATATATTATTTTGGGATTTTTAAAGATTTTTAATTAATTTTAGGCTGAGCATAACTCGTAGTCATAGGCTTAATCCGGTAATTGTCGGTTTTGCCCTTACGGGCTATAAAATGAGTTTTACATATCTAAACGACTCCAAACCTTTTGCTACTGATCACATATGATAAATAAATTATTTTAAGCCTTCTGGAAATATAAAAATATCAGATTTATGTATCAAACCCGGAAATGGCCTCTAATCGCCTTTTTAAGCGTTTTTAACGCATAGTATGTACTAAAACTATTTTCAACATACAAGGGTTGATACCTACTGATATTTGAGGAAAATTATAATATTTTAACAGTAAGCAAAAGTTGATAAAATCAGACTTCAGTTTTGAGCTTTTCGGCTTATGTGAAATTGCCAAAATACCCCTACGGGGCATAGTTTGTGATTAAATTCATTTCGGGCATAATAAAAGACATCTTACTGATGTCACAACATATATAAAGCATATTAACTTAGGAAACCTGTAAATGGCTCTCATTATTACCCGTTACGCATATTACGCGTTCGGTTCGGTTTATGTAACAAGTTTACATAAACTAGCCTAAACGGGTCAAACCTTATCGGTTTTATCTCAAAATTCAGAATGTGTATGAATTACCCATATTAAACAAGTCTCCGAACTTTTCGGGTCTAAATCACATTCTATCCGGTCTTCGCTTAATCGTGCGTACGAACCGTATCTTTGAAACTAGCCGGTCTAAGCTTAAGCTTAATTAAAGACCCGTTAGGATTCTAATAGGTTATTATAAACCTTCGTTCCAGATTAGGAGTACCAGTAAAAGCTACGTGCATTTTGCTTATTGTGATTTATACATTGCTCAGGTAAATACTTTTAACTTATTTTCCCTATACGGGCTTGGGTTACGGTATATAGCATACCGCTTGATCGGGCATCAAATCTTCCATCATTGGGTGGTTAATTGAATAATTTGACCGACTCGTTTAAACAGTCTTGTTACTTAAAGCCTTTGGGGGGTTAATGACCATGTCCCGGATATCATTGGCATCATTTTACGAAATGGCCACGACTTAAGCGCGGGGTGTAGGCGTACACCCGTCAGTGCACAAAGGAATAATGTGGTGTGTCTATTGATCTTTAACCCGGACTTGATCCGGGCTACTGAACGCACAAGGAACATGTAATTCGTTCACAAGATTATATATATTTAAATAATTCTCCCAAGTTAAATAAAATGTTTATGCCACGTGCATCCAAACCAAATTTTCAATCATTTTCCAAAATGAGTCAGTTGATTGTATTTACCAGTGTAAACTGACGTATTTTCCCAAAAATATTAAATGCAGGTACTAAGCGTAATTGGCTGGGATTTCTCCTTAGCATCATTAGAAGTCTCGCAAGCTTAAGATGCCTGAAGTCTGTTGAACTATTTGTTTCATATTTTATTTTCGATCCTTCTGTGGATAAACTTCCGAATATTGTGACATTTGATATTACAATATTAAATTCGGTTGTATTATATCTTTTAAATTGCTTCCGCTGTGCATATTAAATATTGTGTTGTTTGACTATTAAGATGCCACCCAAGTGGCTAATGCTTTAGATATCATCAGAGCTGAGGGTCCTTCCTTAGGGCTTCAACTTAATATAAAGAAAACTGAAGTTTTCTGGCCAACCTGCAATGGTGTAAAGGTTCAGGAGGGCTTATTCCCTCGGGGGATTGGGAGGCCGGTGCTGGGTGTGAAACTCCTGGGGGGTGCCGTTAGTCGTGATGCAGAGTTTATTAGTGGTATGGCTCTTAAAAGAGCGAACTGTGCAGTCGAGCTGATGAGGTGCCTTAAACGCCTACGGGAACCTCAGAGCGAGCTCCTCTTGCTTCGTTCTTGTATGAGTGTTGCTAAATTACTGTTTGGTCTTCGAACGTGTCAACCTTCTTTGGTCGGGGGAGCTGTCTCTGTTTTTTATGAAGGCCTCCGGGGAGCTTTAGAGGATATTGTTGTTTGTGGGGTGCCTTTTTTTGGAGATCTGCAGTGGAGGTTGGCTTCTCTCCCGACCCGGTTCGGAGGTGTCACACCCCAACCGATGGCGGAATCATCGGGGTATGGCACTGAGCGAAACAGATTGTCCAGAAGTTTCCATAACAATTATCAATACAATTCAATTTAAATAATACGTCCCATACCGTATCTCAAACAGCAAAATAATTATTACAGACGAAAATCTAGGCAATTATTCTGTTCCGACAACTCAGATTTCAAAATAGAGCAATTGTTTATCTGCTTCTAGAGACCCTCAGTTTGACCACTACAGACAACTATTTGTTGGGCTCTAAAGCTTTATTCTAGCTTCAAATTCCTACCAAGTGTGCGTCCTAAGCACCTGTCACATACGTTAAAATAAAAGTCAATACATATAATGTAAAGGTGAGCATACAAGTTTGATAATAACATATAGAGTTCGAATTCGTTTACGCATAACCAGCACGTACACATAGTGAAATGAAGCACGTTAGTTATCGACATAGATCCATCGATACCAATGACTGCGGGTTGACTGCCCGAGGCAGTTCGCAATACATGATTACCACTGTAATCCATGCAAGTAAATGATCCTTAACAACCCCCGTGTGAACGGGTGCTGAGTCTAAACTATAGTACTATCGTTGCTAAGGCAGGTAGACAGCATTCCATGTGTAAACATAACAAACAAGCATTCATAAGCCAGGTATAACATGCATTAACGGTTAGCGTTCAATTGTATTGAGTAGTGTGTTTGATGTGATTTGAATAGTTGTAACGTATGTAACACCCAAAAGTGCTGAAAGCAAAAATGGATCGAGTATACTCACAACGATTGATGGATTGAAGGGAGCGCTTAGCGAGTAAGATTAGCCTGAGTAGATTAGATTGTATAACGATAAGCGAGGTGTAAAACGTCACAAAATGTGAAAGGGTCGGATAGTGGTTCGATCGGATGGTAATCCGATCGGACAGCAATCCGTGCGGATAACAATCCGTTCGGGTGGTCATCCGGTCGGACAGTGGTCCGGTCGGATGGCGATTCGAGTGGATTGTTTCTTCCTATAAGGAGGATGTGTTTGTGTATGATGGTTTGACTTTTGAAGTTTTCGTTGTAGTATTTTGAAAACATTGAAGTATCTCTATTCATCAAGTCGTTCGATCGGATGGTGTGTCGTGCGGATGACAATCCGTTCGGATGGTCATCCGGTCGGACGGTGGTCCGGTCGGACGGCAACTTGGTGGTGAGATTACTTAGGGAAGACAAGTTCATGACAGAAGTGTCATTCGATCGGATGGAAATCCGATCGGATGGCAACCTTGTCATTGAACATGTTGAAAATTGTTTAAGTCTTTAAAGTCTTAGTATCTCATGATCCGAAGAGTAATCCAGTCAGATGGTCGTCCGATCGGTTTGCAATTCGTTCGATACTCAAACTTCAGTGAAGATTGTTTTAAAAGTGGGACCCAAGTGTGATCCGTTCGGATGACAATCCGTTCGGATGACCTATCCGATCAGACAGCAATCCGTTCAGACAGTAATCCGTTCTGATTGTCCTGTTCGTCCTACACTTGGTCGTTTTGAAGGTTGGTCGTTATGTCGAGACACTTTGACAACGTGTTAGCCAACAGAACCCTTAGTTCGACCCCGATGACCAACCCGACCAGGAATCACCCTAGTCCGGCCGGTTACCGGCTCGAGACGGTTGGTCATGGCTAACCCGAAATCGATAGTCTCGTGAATAGAACCCGAATCTTGAGCTAGTACAACACTACAATCGAGTAGAAGACTAAATCAGGGTCGGATCCTATCGGTTTTGAGTATTTTGAGTGCAAAAGAGTTGAAAGAAAGTTAAAATCATCTTTCGATCCTTTTTCACCATTCTTGTGTCGAGATCTTTACAAGATCTTTGTATGTTTGTGTGGAAATCGGTTAGATCTCGGTTGTTCTTGGTGGATTGAAGTCAAAGCATGAAGTTCTTGAAGAACACATGATGACGTCATCCTAGAACACCCGAAATCCAGTGATTTCACGGTTGAAAGTTAAGATCTAAAAGATAGAAAGGTGTAGGAGTGCGTGTAGATCAAGAAAGTACAAGATTTAGGGCGAGATCTTACCTGGATTGAGAGAAATCGAAGAAAAGGTGAGGAGCACGAGTGGTTCGGACAGAGAGTTTCCAGAAATGGAAAGAATGACAATGACAGGGGTATTTATAGGATTCCAAAAGAGGAAAGGGTTATCCGATCGGATGACGTACCGCTCGGATGGCTTATCCGATCGGATGACATCCTGGTCGGATGACACCTGTCTTGGCGGCAAGGCGGCTATCCGATCGGATGGCTATCCGATCGGATGGCACCTGGGTTGAGTGTTTGGCGCGACGATTTTTGATGTTTCGATTTCGATTGTGCGCGGCTCGCCACGATAGGGTTTCCTAGTCAAATTACTTTCAGTCCCAACTACTTCATATCTCGCATAATCTCTTCTCCACTAATTAGCATAGTTCGATTGCGATTCGAGTTCGAGTTTGATTGCGTTTCGAGTTTCGATTGAGTTCAATTGATTTCCACAACAACACACACATATATATATATATATATAACACGCACAAGTAACACATAAGGCACACACACACGTATAATAACCAAATTAAGTCGAGTTGCGGTTTGTATCACGATTCGATGTCGAGTAGCATAACTTGATTATCGATTAGTTAACTTTATCGCATTGTTACTTCCTATATTTCACAGTCGTAAGTCGATTAGTTATCGATTAACACACATCGATTTTAGCAATTAACAACACTTACTCCACATAATACAATTAAAATAAAGAAGTTGCTATAAGTCAAATTCGTACAATCGGTTGTTGACTTTGACCTTGACTTTGACTCCCGAAAACACGGGGTGTTACAGGAGGCTTAGGGATTTGTACGGCCGAGGATGCCTCTTCATATGCTTTCGTGGCTTCAAGGGCCCAATCTTGGGGTTTACAAGACCACATACTACGAGAATGTGGTGGGGATGTTTTAGACTCCGATTACAGGAGTGCGTTGGACCTTTTGCATAGTTCTCTTCCCGACCTTGATATTGGCGGTTTCTACATTAAAGACACCGCCCCTCCTAAATCCCAGAAAATTATGGTGAATGCCTTATATGGCGAAATTGTCAAGAGGTTTGAAGAGAAGTTTGTTTTATCCCCTCGGCAAAGAGCTGTGTTTGAATGTCTATGTGCCCCACATGCTCAGGATTTTCTGTCTGTCGCACCTATTGAAGGCTTGGGGCAACACATGTCGGCTGTGGAATACCGTGCTATCCTTAGATACCGACTGATGATTCCTTTGTTCCCAGTTGACGAGCCATGTCCGGTATGCCGCAAAGCGTGTTTGGATTCTTTCGGTGAGCACGCGATCCACTGTAAAGAGCTACCAGGGTTTAAATATCGGCATGATTGGGTGAGAGATGTGTTATGTGATGTTCTTAAGCGGGCCGGGGTCTCTGCCAAAAAGGAGGCTCCAGTAAATTTCCTGACTGTCCCCTTAGAGGGGAGGTCCACTTTACGCCCGGCGGACATCCTTGTGTTTGGATGGGAAGGGGGAAACACGCTTGTTTAGATCTAACTGGAGTCTCCCCCCTTGTCGGGCTCAATGACAAGGGCTTTGTCGTAGGGCAAGCGGTGCTCAAGGCAGAGGCGAGCAAAGTGGCAAAACATGAGAAAGCCTGCCTGGAGAATCAACATGTGTTTGTCCCGTTTGCGTTTGATACCTTTGGTGGTCTCGCTCCTGACTCTGTGCGACTTTTGAATCGGGTTCAAAAAGTCGTTAATAGTAATTCTTCGTCGCTAAATGTTTCAAACTTTGTATTTAGTAGAATTGGTTTTTCTATTCAAAAGGGGGTGGCGGCGCAACTTGTTGCCCGACTACCTGCCATTGCTTTGTAATTGCCTTTTTCGTGTGAATGAAATACTATCTATGTAGAATTCATATGAACCAATTCCTGATATTTTTTTATTACGAAATATTGCACTTAAATTCGGCGAGGACACATGACAACTTAGACAAATCATATTTCACATATTATTTTTTTTTTAACTCACCCATTATTATACAATACCATAAACTGCCAAAACAATCGTATGTTCACCTTCAAAAGGACAGTATAATATTATACAAGACATCAAAAAAGGTTGGGACCAAAATTGTGACAAAAAGATTATTGTATCACAAAAAATTAGAAAAAAAAATTGTGTTGAGAGACCTGTATATCAGTATCAGAGAATGTCATTCAAGTTGGATCTTTATTTTCATTCAATTTATAACCTTATTCCTCTGCTTTCATGAAATGGTATGCCCTCCTTAATCTCTGCAACAAAGAACACTTGGTTAGTTACAAGAATTTTCTAAAGTTGAACAACAAAACCACAATTGGGTTGCATGTAATTTGGCTGGTGTAGATTTCATTAACCCTTTTGAATAATTAAACAGCTGGCAGTTAACACTTAAAAGAAAATAAAACTAAAGCTTTTACTACTTTAGTGTGTTGTATAGTCGATTAACAGGTTTGAAACACCGCGTGTAATATTTAATTGCAGATTTGCAGGTCATGCAGGTCCTGTTGGGTTGACCTAGGGCTGCAAACGAACCAAACGTTCGGCAAACTGTTTGTGAACCGTTCGGCGGGAAGTTCGTTTGTATTCGTTCGTTTATTAGACAAACAACCACAAAGAAGAAATTTCGTTTGTTTAGTTAAATGAACAAACATGAACAGAGGCCGAGTTAGTTCATTTATGTCCGTGAACGTTTGGTAATGTGTTTGTTTGTGTTTGATAGTTCATTAGTGTTTTTAATAGGGCTGCAAACGAACCAAACGTTCGGCGAACAGTTCGTGAACCGTTCGGCGGGAAGTTCGTTTGTGTTCGTTCGTTTACTAAACAAACGAACACGAACAAGAAATTTTGTTCGTTTAGTTAAATGAACAAACATGAACAGAGGTCGTGTTCGTTCGTTTATGTTCGTGAACGTTCGGTAACATGTTCGTTTGTGTTCGATACTTCATTAGTGTTTTTAGTTTTTATATTTGTTTAAATACTTCAAAATTCTATCTAATAAGTGGCGGTGTATTATATATTCTGTTCATGAATGATTGTTTTCGTTCGTTTGTTTCCATTTGTGTTCATGAACATTAGTTTGTGCTCATTTGTGTTCGTCAACGTTCGTTGCCTAAAATTAACAAACAAACACAAACGAACACGAACAAGTTCATTTCCTTAACAAACGAACACGAACATAAAATCTCATTCGATAAGTGTTCGTGAACGGTTCGCGAACACATATATTTCTTAACAAACAAACACGAACAAGGTCTTGTTCGTGTTCGTTTGGTTCGTTTGTAGCCCTAGTTCTCGCGGTTCTTACAACTGGAGGTGGTTTTCATTTTAGCGCTCCCCTATATATATATATATATATATATATATATATATATATATATATATATATATATATATATATATATAAAATGCATCTTAGTCATAGGGCTGCAAACGAACCAAACGTTCGGCGAACAGTTCGTGAACCGTTCGGCGGGAAGTTCGTTTGTGTTCGTTTGTTTACTAAACAAACGAACACGAACAAGAAAGTTTGTTCGTTTAGTTAAATGAACAAACATGAACAGAGGTCATGTTCGTTCGTTTATGTTCGTGAACGTTCGGTAACGTGTTCGTTTGTGTTCAATACTTCATTAGTGTTTTTAGTTTTTATATTTTTTTAAATACTTCAAAATTCCGACAAATTAAATATCTAACAAGTGTCGGTGTATTATATATTCTGTTCATGAATGATTGTTTTCGTTCGTTTGTTTCCATTTGTGTTCATGAACATTAGTTTGTGCTCATTTGTGTTCGTCAACGTTCGTTGCCTAAAATTAACAAACAAACACAAACGAACACGAACAAGTTCATTTCCTTACAAACGAACACGAACATAAAATCTCATTCGATAAGTGTTCGTGAACGGTTCGCGAACACATATATTTCTTAACAAACGAACACGAACAAGGTCTTGTTCGTGTTCGTTCGGTTCGTTTGCAGCCCCAGTTTTTAATTTTTATATTGTATTTAAATACTTCAAAATCCTGACAAATACAATATTTAATAAGTGTCAGTGTATTATATATTCTGTTTATGAACGTTTGTTTGTGTTCGTTGTTTTTATTTGTGTTCATGAACATTAGTTTTTGGTCATTTGTCATCAATTTTCATTGCCTAAAATTAACAAACAAACACAAACGAACACGAACAAGTTCATTTCCTTAACAAACGAACACAAACATAAAATCTTGTTCGGTAAGTGTTCATGAACAGTTCGTGAACACGTATATTTCTTAACAAACGAACATGAACAAGGTGTTGTTCGTGTTCATTCGGTTCGTTTGCAGCCCTAGGTTGACCCATCAAAATTTCTCTTTTCATTTCGTGACGTTATATGAATAATTAATTAAATAAATATGATTATAAAAACAAAATTACTATAACCAAAAGATACTTTTTAAACCCTAAAATAGTTGCTGCTAATCCAATTTGAACCCTTTCCTTTATAGCTGATCTTCTGTATTTTGCCTATTTGATTTGTTTTCATATCAATGTTGAAAATTAAAACTGCCACTTATAATCATTAACTATGAAAATATAAAATAAGTGCCATTGCATGTTAAAATGAAATAAAATTTAAAGTCCAGTACCGCTGTTGTATCTCTAATGCGAAGGAGGTCCAGTCTCTCTTGTGGCCTCCGATGTGTTAAAGTCGCAAGCTGCATCCGTACAGTTGAATCAATGTAATGATTTTGTTGTTATCAACTAAACACATAAAAAAGTGTAAAAAGAGGTGGCAAACGGGTAGGTCAAGTGAGTTGAGTAACGAGCCAAAAAAAGCTTCTTATTACGGGTCAGGTTGAGTTGACCAGAAACATTTATGATACAAAAAGTTCACTTGTGCTAAAGATAATTAGTGTCAAATATTATTACAAACAGGCTATATTATTTCAAAAATTACCTAATCTATTATAAAAATGATTTAGTAGGTTTTATGCATAACAAATACATTTGGGTCAACTTTTAACCTGTTGGAACGGTTTCCTTTTTTCACTAACTTTCCTATTTTACCCGTTTGACTGGTTAGAGAGAGAACATAACCCAAATTGACTTGTTCCATAGGTAAATGGGCCAAAATTGGCACCTCTACACACAAATTTGCGTACCCAAAAACTGAAGCTTTCAAGATCCGTTGTTGAAGGCATCAACCCTTCTGCTTTGTGTAGTTCTGTAAGTCTCATTTGATCTGCAAGAAAAATCTTGTATCATATTCATGAAGGTGTTTCTTTTTAAAGCAAGACCAACATGTTCAATTTTGTAGTATGATATAAACTTATAAAGTACTATTAGTTGCAAGATGTAAACAATTTAATGGGCTACCAGAATAATCAAAAACCATAAAAATGACAATAAGAGAACGGGTAAAATGGCTATAATTTTGTATGGGTTGAAATGGGTCATTTTGGGTTGACCGGAACATCTTCTGCCTGAAATTTTTAAAAATTTACATACATAATTATGTGTTAAATACGATGAAAAAACTCACATTATTTCAGTAATCATCTAACTTTTTCTAACAAAACGATGCATTAGATCGTATGTGCTATAAATACACATGTTGTTTAACTTTTGACCCATTTGACTCATTTTATCATTTAGATTGTAGGTAGATTGTTTGCTCTATTTTGCGTATCATATAAAACATAACCCAAAAATCGACCCATCCATAACTAAATGGGTCAAAATTGACACCTCTGATTTATATGATTCTACCTCCTCGTGCTGCTTCTTGAGCTGCCCGTATCCATGATCGAGCATATTCTGCCACTATATCCGTCATATCCTGCAACTAAAGCATCACAAATCACAATGATTAAAATGGTTGTCTTCCATGGCTCGTTAAGAAAAATCAAACATGCAAGAACCAACAATTTTACCACTCTAGTGCACTTGATTGCTTTAACATTTAAGATATAGACATTAATACAACAGACAATGGTAATGTATCTCGGGATACTTGCTAAAAGAATGCATTGTCGGATTAGAGGTTGCAAAATGGGTGGGTCAGATAACACGCCAAAACGGGGTCGGAATGGAACAGGTTATCTTTAAAAGGGTCAAACGGCAGGGTCAATTGAGTTAGGTTGACTTGCACACAATTTTGTTAGGGGTGTAAATTTCCGACACAACACAAAAACATGACACGAACCTAACATGAAATTCATGAGTTTGCGTTTAGGTTATACGGGGTTGGGTCAGTTTTGAGTTGAACCTGAAAACAGGTTTAGCTAAACGCGACGGTATTGGGTCAAGTCAACCTGAGGGGTTCGAGGGTTGACCTTAAGGGGTGCTTTATGTCAAAATGTAAAATGGTTTGGTATTTTATATCAAAACTTAAAGTTAAAAAGAGATATGGGTGTCAAGTTATGTAGTTTAGTCGCAACTATTTTATAGTCATTTGTGTTTTTGGTGTAAATTTGAAAATTTAGATTAGTAACATACAATTTTCGGATTAAAAGGGTTTTGTCCATGTCAACCTGCAAATACACAAGCCCTTTTTTAGAGTGAGACACAATTTTGCAGCTTGTGTTGTGTTGGTATAATTTTTCGGTCCGTGTCAGTTCGACCCGCAACCCGTGAATATGACCTATTTAACACACCCGTAAATAAACGCATAGGCGACTGTATGCATTAAGCATAATTTTTTTGCTTTCTTATAAAAAAAATAATTGAAATTGTTTTTTTATTGCTTCTGATACGAACCTCTGGGTTGACCCATATGTACAGGGCAGCTCCAGCAGGGTATCTGACCCATTTAATTATTAGTGGGAATGGGTTTTGGGGGAACAGTTTCAGAAGCAAGTAATGGGCCAAAATAAGTGAGGCATTTAGTTTTCTCTAACCTTATTTAAATCTCTGTATTGTTTAGATTAGGGGTTGTCGATGTTAATTATATAAAATTAGGGTTTTTATACCTTTGTCATGGAGATTTAATCCTTCTCGAATGGGATTATTCTATCAATTTCAAATTTCTATCAGCTTCCTTTAAGATTCACAAAAATCCAAAAGATTTTGCTTTTCTTTTTATTAACCTTCAGAATTTAATCAATTTTTGGTGGAATCTTAAAAATTGAAAATTTATAAAGCCAATTTCTACTGAAGAAAATCAAGAAAGCCAAGATAAATATTTTATTTATCTCTGAGTTTATAAATCTTTTATTATATTGAGTTTATTTTTTGGAATTTAGGTAGTTGTTCATTAAAAAGACTTGAGGGGATTTTCAACATGTTTGACCCATTTGAACCATTCTATGTTAGCTGTATTTATTATTCAACCCACATGACACATTTGAGATCTACAAAAAATACCAAATTGACTAAGTCAGTGGGTAGAAATTGCCACCTCTATGTAGAATATAGAACACATGAAGAACACAATGATCCAATTTAAATAATACTTTAAAGATAGCTGTATTCAGGACACCTAAATATTAATCTGGTTATTTTGTATTCCCAACATACCCTTCGTTTTAAACCTAAATTTGGTGGCCAAGATATTACCAAAATTATTGTCATCATATAAAATTTTATCAAAAAACGACAGGTGACCCAGGTTAGATTAAAAGTCAAGGTTAAAAGTATAGTTACATCAGATCTCTCTTTGGTTCCTTCTGCTGGAGTCAAATCCTGCACCCATTCAATCTCAGCAACACGGTACCTGCAAAGGGATATGGCCAAATTAAATAACCATTTTTTTTCCTGAAAGTTGAAATGTTCATGACAGACTTTACACAAGTTAAGAACTATAGCCGGCCATAGGTCACATACCACAGTTAATAAAATAAAATTAAGAGTAAAATGTCATTTTCGTCCCAGAGGTTAGAGTTAGACCACTTCGTCCAAAGGTTTGCTTTTTTCGCATTTGGATCCAATAGGTTTTATAACGTTAAGTCAGGGGTATTTTCGCCTTTTTAGACATTTTTTTGTGATGATTAAAGGGTTTGGATGGGGAGAAAATCAATAGAGGTGGATCTTTATTTTTTATAGTGTTTTTTATTTTAATAAAAAAATGTCTAAAAAGACGGAAATGCCCCCAATTTAACGGAGAAAAATGGATGGAGTTAACGAGTCGGATAAAAATGGCAAGGTTTCAAACCTTTTGGATCCAAATGCAAAAAACAAACCTTTGGACGAAAGTCGCAAAACTGGCCAAACCTCAGGGACAAAAATGGCATTTTACTCTAAAATTAAAAAACTTCAAACAAGAATGGTACTGATGCTAACCCATCTTGATCCCAATTTCTAAGGATTCGACATCTTCGCCGACTTTCAACCTGCATGAATTTGATCTTTATAGAGTGAGTAACAGATGAAGCTTTAAAACAGAAAAAAAACTGCATAAATATATTAAAATAATTACAAATTTTATATATTGATAGTACAAAAAAGAAAGGAAATTTCACCTCCAGGAAAAAACGCCCGTCTGGAAGTGGCTCACAACTGCATGTTTAGAAACAGATTATTAATTACAACATAAAGAGCTTGAGACAAACTCGTGCAAGATACAACTTATATCAAGACAGATGATTTACTCTGTTATTTCCACTTCACATGCATAATCAGCTACAGATCCTGTTGTGGAGTCAAGTATAACCTACATTATGCAAACACAAATCAGATCCAAGAACAATGAGTTGAGATGGCTCTACCGATCCGCCTTAATCTAGGGGAAAAGATAGAGGTGGCAACTTTACTAGGTTATTTAAAAACAGGTCAATGCGGTTTATGGTTTATGTTTTATCTTTAATGGGTAAAATACAAAAGCATTGAGCTAACAAGGAAACATATCAAACCAGTTAAAAGTCGCCCAAAGTGTCGCTTCATTGCATGAAACCTTCTAAATCATTTTATAAAAAATGATTATATTATTACTGAAAATAATATAAATTCGGTAAAGTATCTATAAAAAGGTAAAATTATGGGACAAAAGGTGTTTAAGGTCAATCGTGTGTGTTACGTACAAAGATGACATGTCTTGACCGTTACTAGGGCTGCAAACGAACCTGACGAAGACGAACAAGACCTTGCCCATGTTCATTTGTTAAGATATATATGTGTTCACGAACTGTTCATGAACACTTACCGATCGAGATTTTATGTTCCTATTCGTTTGTTAAGGAAATGCAAGTGTTCGTGTCCATTTGTGTTTGTTTGTTAATTTAGGTAATGAACACTAACTAATGTTCATGGACACAAAGGAAAACAAACGAAAACAAACAAGCGTTCATGAACAGAATATACAATACACTAATACTTATTAAATATTTTATTTGTCGGAATTTTGATGTATTTAGATAAAATATAAAAACTTAAAGCACTAATGAACTATCGAATACAAACGAACATAAACGAAAACGTTACCGAACGTTCACGAACATAAATGAACGAACACGGCCTTTGTTCATGTTTCGTTCATTTAACTAAATGAATGAAATTTCTTGTTCGTGTTTGTTCATTTATTAAACGAACGAACACAAACGAACTTCCCGCCGAACAGTTCATAACTGTTCATTGAACGTTCGGTTGGTTTACAGCAACCAGCCTGACCAGCCCATTTTGCCACCTCTATAAGAGAAAGAGATCACTCGAGATATCTACCATTCCCATTCTCCGATTTCCTTCCATGATTCTCCTCACCTGTCATATAGAATGTCAACGGTCAACCATTGCAACAAGCTATCATCAACGTGAAGTCTTTTAAATAGTCCTTTGACAATGAAGTCTTGATAAATTTGTTCAACAGAAACAACTTAGTCTATATGATTATGATGCATTACATATGTGGTAAATAGGATGGATAAAAAACTCACCATAAGTCTGTAACGGGCTTCA
Organism: Helianthus tuberosus; assembly: GCA_030545235.1. Lineage (NCBI taxonomy): Eukaryota > Viridiplantae > Streptophyta > Magnoliopsida > Asterales > Asteraceae > Helianthus > Helianthus tuberosus. The sequence continues at coordinate 157,161,788 of CM060393.1, forward strand.
AAAATATTCAAGTGAAATTTTTGGCAAGGTAGGACAACATCCAAGACAAAAAGAGGTAAAAAATCAGGTCCCATATTGGTCAAACTGTCATTCTCCAATTTCCGTTCTGCATATTCCGCTGGGAAATTCCTCTCGATTATATTTTTCAGTGTCACACTAGAAAAAACAAAAAGACAGAATTCAGAAAATAAATCAGATTAGAAAGTGGATTCACGTTCAGGGCTAAAACAACTCACCTAATTGCACAAGTTCTGGGACTGATAAACAGAACCGTTCGGCACAATGGGCATCTGTTTCCTAGCAGAGATTCAATGGTCGAAAACGAAAATTAGCAAACTAATATGTTGAAAGAAAACTAGTGAGAAAAATAAACAAAAAGTCAACTCACCCCGGTCCATTGATTGGAAGAGGCATGACCGACAAAAAGTATGCCCGCATGGAGTTGTGATTGGCTCATAGAGCAATTTTAAGCAAACAGTGCAGTCAAAGTCATCGGTACGTGGCGTTTGACCATGGTTTCTCTTCCCAAAAATGTTGGCTGTGAACTTTTCTAATTTCTTTAAAGCATTGCTACATGACACCAGAGACAGAAAAAAAGAAATTAGAAACTAGAAAAAATATTTATTTAAAAGTAAAAAAACCTGAAATTGTTAATGGGGTAAAAAGTTTTTAATAAATTACCTTGAAGCATCAACTTGAAGACCTGTAAGAATTACATCACGAGCTAACTCGAACTTCTCTAACTGCCAGATCAAATGATCAAATGAGCAATGTAATTAAAAGGCATCAAACAAATATGCCACCAGTAAATAGGTTAAAATACTCACCAAAATGAGCGCGTTTGCCTTCAAGATATATGCCAATATAGAATTACTTTTTAAGTTCATAAACTGCTCAGCATCCTTCAATGCAAGCTGAATAAACAAATTCCAACAATTCAAAAATTTGGTGGTTAACAAATATATACACGGTGACAAATGATAATGAACCCGAGCCTGAAAAATAAAGATCATGTACACTAGCATGTGTTGTAGGATCAAGCCCACTTAATGGTCTTCGTTCAGACAAAGAAGCTGGTCTGTGTTTCAGAAATTGACCAATCCTGGTTCATATGATTACAGAGATTAATGCTAGTGGAACGTGAAACTTATGCACACACACAAACACATATATATGTATATGTGTGTGTGTGTGTGTATATATATATATATGCATGCACGCACGTACGCACGCACGCACAAAAAATACCTGAGGTAAGCAGCACATCGGTTGCTAAGAATGACAGGATCATCTGGTTTGATATTATGAGCTTTCGAGTAACAATGGACTGCCTGATTATTAAATATTATTCAACAGAGTTTATTTCAGTCTCAAAAATTAACAATTATGTACACAGAAGCTCATTTACAGATAGATTTAACAATAACAACAGCAACAAATTATTTTAATTATGTACCTCCTCATATCGATCATCTCTGAATGCTTTGTTACCTTTTTTCATTAAATCATAAAGATGATTATACCGTCCTGTATCTAACGACTCCCCTTCATTTCCCTGCTAAGACACAATCTTTATTCAAACCTCATACACTTCAAGCAAACAAACAAATATACTCAGTAAAAATTCACTCGTGGCAAGCTATTGGTAGAGTCTAGGGAGGGTGCGATGAGGGCACACCTTTGAGAAATATGAAAATATACAAATACCATAGAGCTTGACTAAGTCAAACAAAACAAAAAGGTACTAATAATAGCAAGACCACGTGTGGTAAGAAAGGGATTGGGCGTGGATGAGGAAAAAAAAGCCCCATTCACATGAGAACACCGCCCCCATGGGCTTTGTTTTGGGCATTTTCGGTTGGGGCGTTTCCACAAAAACGCCCGATCAAAAGTGAATGACAATTGAATGTCTTTGATGGTTTTTTTTATTTTTTATTTAATTTAATTACAATATCTAATCATTGCAAGGGGGCTTGAAGTTCAAGCCCCACTACACCCCCTTTTTAACTTCAAGCCCCTTCTTCGCTGACTAGGAGCACATGTCGGATAATGCCCAAGGGAGGAGCTTGAAGTTCAAGCCCCACTACACATGGTCTAAGATACTACCAATTACCAAAAGCGGTGATAGACTACTAATAATAGTAATAGCGGTAAAAGAGGCGGAGAAAAGAAAAGGTAGCACGAACCCCCCTTAAAAGTAAAACACTTACGCCAAGACAAAACTAAGGCAAACAAAAAGGTAGGACAAAGCTATACGCTCTCCTAAGCATCCATAACCTTTACCCTGCGTCTCCACGAAACTTGAAGTAGCATCAAACCTAACTTCTCTTAATTCATATGATCATATCAGGCTAAAACACAAAAATGTAAATGAATATTGATATCAAACCTCCAAATTCCTCAATCTAGCATCAAAATTGGTACAATCAGCCAAACAAATTCACACAAAAACTGCAACTGAAGATGACATAAACTGTAATTACCCCTAAATCAACAATATCTAAGCAAACAAAAACCCTAGAAATTACCCAAACGAAGTCCTGAACATCATCAACACCTTCCAAGCTAAATCCAGAAGATTGTTCATCTTCTTCAGTAGCCATACGAATGACACAACACAAACTGAAGGATAATTGTACTGAATTTAGTAGAAACTGAAGCGAGTGAGATAACAATTAACAAAAGCCTGAAATGAGATTGTTTGTTAATAGAAGGGTGAAGAAGCGTGTTCTTCCTTGTATCCTTCGTTCCATACACGGACCACATTCATTTACGTGGACTTGATTACTCTCTCTCTCTCTCTCTATATGCATAGTGGTTTTATGTGCGTATAGTAGAGTAAATTGCCATTTTAGTCCCTGAGTTTTGACCAAAATTGCCACTTTAGTCCAAATAGTTTTTTTCTTGCCATTTTAGTCCAAATAGTTTTGTTTTCTTGCCATTTTAGTCCAAATAGGTTTGTTTTCTGCCATTTTAGTCCCTGAGTTTTGTCATTTGTTGCCATTTTCATCCAACCCACTATTTGGACTAAAGTGGCAATTTTGGTCAAAAATGGCAAGAAAAAAACTATTTGGACTAAAATGGCAAGAAAACAAAACTATTTGGACTAAAATGGCAAGAAAAAAACTATTTGGACTAAAGTGGCAATTTTGGTCAAAACTCAGGGACTAAAATGGCAATTTACTCGCGTATAGTATTTGAATGTTAGAGCTTTGGTTCTCAAAGTCAAAATGTGTTCAACAAAATAATACTATTATAAAAGGAAACTTTTAAGTTCACTTGTAATTTACGAGTGGTTATCTCATTCTCAACCACAAAAGAGTATATTCCACTTATGTGTGCTATTAAATTCATTTTGATTTGGGATTAAATAACTAATATTATCAACTAAATCCATCATTAACTTTCCACCGTTCATCAGGTTCATCCTCTCTTCATGGTTGTGGCTTGAGTGCTCGACGACGAAGGTTTACTCCGGTTAGCGTTTGAGGTTCTGCCAAGCACATCCTCGGTGCTTCCAGGCTTTACCTTGCATTCTAATCAGTTTATTCCATAGTCCATTCGCCTCTTGCACAGCCCCTGCTGTGTTCTTTCATCTTCTTCGGTTTGGCAGTGTTTTCGGTTTCTTAATTGCTTAGCAGGTCTAATATTGGTCGCGGCTATCGTCGATAGTTTAGCTAGACCGATTTGAATCCCGTTAACCTTTTAAAGATCCGTTTTCACTCCATTCCTTTTGTTTTAATGGCGTTCGGAGGTCGGAGGGGTTATTATGGTAGAAACAAGTTTATCAGAGATGATGGATGGAATACGGTGTTGAGTAAAAAACAAGTTAGACAGGAGAAGTTGTTCATCAATCGGGAAGTTCGGCTCAGAAACGCCACTTCCTTTTTCCTATCGAATCTCCCTGATACCTGTAACCGAGACATGCTTTGGAAGGCCTTTGAGCACATGGAGAATCTGGAAGACGTGTTTGTCCCGTTCAAAAAAGATCGAGGTGGTAATAGATTTGGGTTTATCAAGATTTCTAATGTTGTCGATCCCATAGCATGTGTTGAGAAGCTGAAAGATGTAAGGATCGACGGAGCTGTGATCGACGTTAACTTGGCTAAGTTTGATAGATACGGTTCCAAAATTGATCTCTCCAAGTCTGGGGATAGAGTCTACGTTTTTTCTAGATTACGGATGCCGGATACTGGAGCTCAGCCTAATATTGCTAATGGTAAGAATACGTCTCCTATCATGGGAACGGGTCCTGTCATGGGCAATAGATCCTACCGTTCAGTTGTCGCTCCGAACCTTGGTGTCAAGTCTGACACTGTAATTGAATTACCTCCGATGAACGTTGAAACAAAGAAGAAATGGGAGTACAAATCTTTGGTCGGTGAAGCTAAAGATATCGATATCCTTAATAACCTCAAACATCACCTTTCGGGGATTATGGAGGATGGATTAGAGCTCAGGTATCTAGGGGGTTTAAAGGTCCTTCTGTGTTTTAACAGCGCTGTGGAAGCGGAGGAGTTCCACGTCAATTTGATTGACGATTGGGAAAAGTGGTTTTCCAGGCTTTACGTGTGGGAAGGAGTTCCTCTTGTTTTCGAGAGAGTAGCATGGATTAAAATCTTGGGTGTCCCGGTCTCGTTATGGGATAGAAATGTTTTTAATAAAATCGGAGAAAGGTGTGGCCGCTTGTTAGTCAAATCGGAAGCTGAATTCAACGATGGTAACCTGGCATAAGAGCGTTTGGCGGTCCTGGTCAATTATGGCAATAGAGTGGCTAAGGAGTTCCAGTTAACTTGGAAGGATCAGGTGCTTAATGTCTGGATTGAGGAAATTTCGGGTCAGTGGTGTCCGGGGTTCCTGGATCATAAGGATTTGGACTTCGGCTCACCGGCTAATTCCTCAGCCTTCGTTTCATCGCCGGTGTCTGGTAGGGGTAACTCGAGAAACTGCATGGACGGTTCGTTTTCCCAAAGGGGTAGGGGTGACTCTTCCTTCTCTTGCATGGGGAACTCACAAGCTGGTGGCCCACCAAGTTTCGAGAAGCATGAGCAGTGTATTGAAGATTTTGGGGAACTGGAGACGCCGCTGTTTGCTAATAATGAGGAGAGAGTGTTGGGCAGCTCTGTTGGGCCCACTGGTGACAATGTTTGTAATTTAGAGGAGCCCAATTTATCCCCTCCTAGACCCAGCTATATCACGTGTAGGCCCAAGAAATCTGGTTTCCCAACAAACCTGGCCCATAAACATGTTATTCCTGACTTAAATCAAGGAGTGGACCCTAGTGTTAATTCGGACCCTTTTAACATCGCTGAGATTTTTAGAATGGAGAATGAGATGAATCAGGACGGTATATGTGCAGCGGCGGAGGCCTCCCAGCCGGAAACCGTCATCAATAGCCCGGAGATGGAGCCCACTCAAGTTAACGATGAAAATGAGGTGATCAAAACTCTTGAAGTTGGAGTCAAATTAGGGATCGGTGTTGACGGTTTCCAAAATCACGTGAGGAAATTGGTCCATGGGGAGCTGAATAATAGCCTTAATCAATGATTTTTTTGTCCATAAATATGAATGGTGTGGCGGATTCTCGGAAAGGTCCCTGGGTTCGAAATCTTAAAAGTAAAGTGAAGGCATATTTTATTGGTCTGCAGGAATCTCATTTGGGAGGTTTATGCGAGCTGGATCTGCGGCGGTTCTGGGATAAACCGGAGCTGAGTTTTGCCTCTGTTGACTCTATTGGTAGATCTGGAGGTATTGTCTCCCTTTGGAGCCCCGGTGTTTTCTCGGTGGACTCTGTTGTCAAGAATCACAGGTTCCTCCTGACGTCGGGATTCCTCAATGGGGTGACTGATAGACTCCATATCCTGAACATTCATGCTCCCAACGATTCAGCTTTTCAGAGGCAACTTTGGTTGGATATCGCTGAGTTGTTTGTGCAGCATGAGGGGCTTTGGACCTTGCTCGGTGATTTTAATGATGTCAGGGACGAGTGCGAAAGGGTCAACTCGAGATTTGACCAAGGATCTTCTGATGCCTTTAATGGTTTCATAGCTAATTCAGGTCTTTTGGAATTCGCCATGGCTGGAGGTAAGTTTACCTACTTTTCGGGTCATTTAGAGGTCAAGATGAGTAAACTGGACCGGTTCCTTGTCAATGTCCCCTTTATGAGTCGATGGCCGAAAGCTAGGGTGGAGGTCCACAAACGGGGCTTTTCGGATCATTGCCCCATTTCTTTATCCTGTACTGAGATCGATTTCGGCCCTTCGCCTTTTAAATTTTATAATTCCTGGATTGGGGATAAGAATCTGGTGGATATTATTGATCGGGGTCTGTCTCTTTCGATGGGGATGGGAAACAAAGATGTGTTACTTGCGGGTATCCTGAGAAGTATTAAGGAGGGCATTAAAAAGTGGAGAGCGGAAGTGAAAGTTCTTGAAAATAAGTCCATGAAAGAGATGGAAGATTTGATTGAATCTATAGAAGATAAAGCTGTTAGAGGTGTGGCGTCTGTTGAGGATAAAAATAAGAGAATTGAGCTTAAAGTGCAGCTTAATAAAATTGAGTCGGACAAGGTCAAAGACCTCCAACAAAAGTAAATCGTCTTGAAAGTAAACATGAATCTTGACTGAAAACATTTGTCTTTGTAAAACCAAGTAGTAAATCGTCTTGAAAGTAAACATTGTATGGTTTGTATCTTTAAGTAAACATCGTTGCGTGACATCGTTTGAAAACATTCGTCCAAGTGATCTAGATAACGCTACGACATGTAATGTGATAAAAGCACTTATATATAGGAAGTATCAACGGCGTATCCACCATGCTTTTATCACATTACACCCTTCTTGCTATCTAATCACTTACCATAAACCAATCGTCCAAAATCGTTCAAATCGCCCGTGTTATAAACCATCGTTCAATTATTCGTGTTTTAATTGTGAAAACAACTTTTGGTCGTTCTTTAATGAATACATTCAAACCTGTGTGACTCGACTATACCACCCATGGGGTATCTTTAATAGACCCTGAAAGGCCTCTTTAACAAGACTAACAAATCAACACATGATTTGTTAATCAGAAAACAGTTTCTGTCGTTATCCACATTATCCACCAACTCCATGGGAATAGTCCGATAACGGGATTTGTCAGATCCTATGGTACCATAACATACTACTGGTCGGCTTGATCAAAGCTAATGAATGTCATTCGTCTTTCGACTAACGAACCAACAAGTTCGTTCACATTATTGAAATCGTCGTGTTTTATATAAACCATAAACTTTGTTTTTGAAAACTTGAAATCAATTTAGAACATATGAGTCACCCCAAAACAATTGAAAGCATAAAAGAGGGGAGCTATGTACTCACTTGGGATTGCTAAGTATCCTTGAATTAAGTGAAGTATCAAGCTTCGTACGTGTCCTAACGTGTCCTAACATCGGTAACTATGTTAAAGTAACAGTACATAATCAGAGGAATCGGATAGAATGAGGTCTTGTAAACCAAATGAGTGTTGGAACTCATATGAAATGGTTTAACAAAGTCTACATTCTGATTTGGAATGAAACCTAAGTGCTTTTGACCCGTTATGACCCGTTAAGGTAGTTTACGCTACTTTAACGTGTCATTTGCGCAATTGCGCGTTCGGATGGTCTAACTAGTCCTATGATAAGTCTTATATGCCTAAACATGTTTAATAATGTTGCAATATCAGTTTAAGTGTCAAAATTTAGGTTACATATGCTTAAAATGAATTTATGCGCAAAAAGGGCATTTTGGTCATTTTCCTAAGGCATATAAACTACCTATCATATAACTAACCAAACGAAGTGACCATAAGGTATAACCTCTGGAGGTTATTCCCTATATAACTACGATCACAATATGTGTTTGTTCGGATCCTAATGACGACCAAACGGGTCGGATTTGAAAGTCAAAGCGTTGGTCAAACCGCTCGACTTACGACCCTAAACAAGCACTAAACTAGAAGTGACGAGTTAAAAATGTTAAAACATGTTTAACTAAGGTGAAAATCTGATTTGGTATCAAAACAAAGTGTTTTGATACCCGAAAATAGTTCCATCGCAAAATGTACGTAATCATGCATTTTGACCGAAACTTTGACTCGTCATTTCGACTAGTCAACGTGGTAACCAGTAGGTATAGTCGCAAGGGACTATAACCATCGTGATTATGATCAAGTTGCAAAGTTCAATTGAACTTTGTCTTGACCAATTCATGGTGAAGTCGAAAGCCAAACATTGTTTGACTTTTAGCTTGAAATAGCTAAAATAACTAAACAAGACTATGATAGAACACATACTTATGTTCTAGGATCCAAGAATGCTCAGTAGGAAGCCTCCAAGATGATGTAGCCTCCAATTTAGAGCAGAGATGAAGATAGCAGCAAATGAGCAAGTTGTGGGGTTGAACAAGCTTGCTATTTATAGGAATTTAGAATGCATAGGATCATGCCAAGTGTATGGAGTGTTTAGCAAGGCTTAATAGGATTAAAACAAGTGTAAAGATCAGGTTCAATGCTTGGAAAGCACATAAACTTGGCCTCCACACATGAATAACAATGGGCTGTTGAAAAATCTGGTGTTGGGGACTGTTTACGGACCGCATGCAGGTCTGCCATACGGTCTGCAAGCCAGCAGAAGGGGCAGATCTTTCAAAAATGGCAGTTTTGGTCCCTGAGCTTGATTCGTCGCGTTTTGGCACTTCTAACACCCGTTAACCCCATTGTCAAGCTCCATGATGAAGTTAAAGTATATTTAACTTGAATTATGCTAAAAAATGTCATGGATGTTAGTTCGTTTGGCTGTAGGGTTGCGTTTTTTCGGTTAATTACGAAAGTCGTAACGGACGCGAAAACGACCGAAATTGCGCAACGAATGAAATTTTTGTATTCCCATCACTAACATACATTATTTTAATGATTACAAAATTTTTAGATGTACGGATATGGTCAAAACGCAGAATATGCGCGAATTTGCATACTTTCGCAGTTTTGACACTTTTAGTCCCTGTGATCAAATAAACGTATTTTCACACACCAAACCCTCCAAAACTATGTAGGATCGAGATACGACCTATACGAGTCGTTCAGAAGAGTTTTAGACCAAAACGAGAGGCGGAAACAGACATTTCGGTATCGCATCAGCTTGATTTGCGTGTAGAAGTAGTTTAACCGTCTTGTTTATTGATTTGACAAGTTTACAGACCTGTAGACACCTCGGCAGAGCTTCGCTACCGGAAAAATGGAGAAGTCCAAAATGAAATGACATTAGCTCCTATTTATAGACAGGCCAGTCCACATGGACTGACTTTCCCACTTCACATGGACTGGCTTTACTACTTCACATGGACTGGCTTTGCCACTTCACATGGACTGGCTTTGCCACTTCACATGGACTGGCTTTGCCACTTCATGTGGACTGGTCAAACAACCCTATATTCTTGACTACTGAGCTCTGGTTTATCCTATCGAATTACAAGACTTGATACAAGACGAAGTCGACAGACGTATGCACCAACAGACTCCCCCTCGGATGTTGACGAGTCTTAAGTGTCGAGTTTTCAACGTCTTCAGTCTTTATCAGTCTTCGGGTTTCCAGGATCTAAACCTGGCTCTTGCCTCACTCCAATTCCTTCTTCAAGTAATTTCCCTCTCGGATGATACTCTATCAGCAGACTCCCCCTTGAATTGTGTTGGGATCGTAGTCTGGCTTTTACTCTGCTCACATGTTTACATGATCAGGATCAAATTTCTGGCTCACCTGCAAATTCTCTACCCAAAACATAAATTTCCCAAATTTTAAGATTTTGACAAATTTAAACTTTGTTTACCACTTGTAGACACAAACAGAACACATCATCTTCAAGTATCATACAAAATGATTTAATCATGTTAATCTCTGATGAACCACTTGTATGAATATCATTTTTCAAAACACACACACTCCCAAACCTGTTCGTCATGTTCAGCACTCGGAATTTTGAAAATCAGCTTTTCAACATCAGTTGTCTAAAATCTTTTAGAATTTTTCAAAAATTTATGCTAAAACACTCCGAAAATCTTTTTGGATTTTTGATATAACAGAAATGAAATGCAGTAAAGAAATATATACATACAATATTTTTGTGAGTTTGTGTAAGAGGATCATATCAGTTTTTGAGACAAATCACCAACACCGTTAAGCTTTAAACATTTTAAGTTCTAAATGATTCACTTAGATTGTCAGTATACTGATCCACTTAAATTCTCACACAAAGTTCAACTGCTTCGAGATACGAGATTAATGTTTTAAGCACTTAAACTCAATCGCGTGTCCCACCTCAGAATATACTCCCGTATCCAGATCCCAATATTCAGTCTTACAGGTGAGTATACCTAGATGATATCTGTAAGGGGTTAAATTGCGAAGGCCGTGAGAGCTCAGGTCAGAACTTCCGTTCAGCAGAGAGATGACGGCTTCGACTTTTGGTGGGTCCCCTTTAGAGGATCTTTTTTACAACAGCACATGATTTGCATTTTTCAATGTTTTATCATTTTTTATGCTGAGGGTAGGCTATATTTCAAGCAAGCGTAAAGTATTCTCCGGGGACTAGGCCATTGCTTCCGCAAAATCAGAAGTCCCGGGATAATACCCCAGATATCACTAAGCATAAAGACCTAGTATCTCAGAAAGAGGGGTCCTTCAAACAAGATTTCGGGGGTTACCCATATATTCGAGAGATGTTACCCATGATATAAGCAAGTTTGAAATTTAGGTTTATATCTCGTCACAATCTACTAAATGTGCAAAAACCTACCGACACATCATCAGTGAGACCGTTTATCACAATTTTCTTTCCAATTCTTTAGCATGTTGTGATAGTCCACTGATGTACTATCATTTCCTCTTTTTGACAACAAAACTCATTGTTGAATTTTATCATGTTTTTGACTTTTTCAATTTTTCTAATGTTTTTGGATTTTCTGAAAATTTCTTACTCCCCCTAAAATTCAAAAACAATTAAAGGAAATTTGAAAACAAACTATACAAGCAAAGTGACAACTGATATGAAATCACATCAAATCGCCAACCACTTGGCATAAACAATCAGAACTCCCCCTTACAACAAACTATTTTCCCATTGTGATTTCAAAACACTTAAGTTTGTTTTAATTAAATGGTTTTTCCGGAAAATAAGTTTCGTTGATTTTACCACTTGTAAGTTAGGGGTTCATCACATTGTTTCTCAATTATTTGTAGTAAAAACAAGTACAACTTAATGTCCTTGATTTACCACTTGTAAGTGAAAACCTTCTTCAACCTCTTGTAGGTTCACTTATCAACCCAAACCACTTGTAAATTAAAATATAAAAATATAAAGATATCATCTGTAGTTTTACCAACCAAACATTTCAAGAATGATGCCGATTCCTGCTCCACTCTTACCAACCTGGGAGCTCCGGCAAGTCCGGATTTCCAGTTAGGAAAAACTTTCCCCCAAGCCTGACCAGCCTTGGGAGATTTTGGTACACATCTATCCCACCAACATTTTGATTTGTAAAATTCTTTTGCACCTTTTACTTTCCCATCAACCATCTTCCCAAAAATATGTTTAACTTTGCCACTAAACGCCTTTTCAGCATCAAATTCTTTCTTACCAACAAAGAATTGACCTGAAATCTCAGTTTTACCCACTTTTAATTTCAAATTTTCTTTTGACAGTTTAGGAAAGTTTTCATCGTTCACCTCTGGAACGGAATTCTCAATCTTCTTCTCAACAAATGACTCCTCTGATTTTATGGAATCAGATTCATTGTCAGAACTACTCTCAGATTTTACAACCCATCTTTGTTTGTTTAAATCAACTTTTCTTTTGTAAAAACGTTTCGAACTTTCACCAGTTTCGAAAGTTACATTTTCAAACACTTTAGATTTCTCAGTTGATTGCACGATTTTATCAACACATTTCTTTTTCACTTCAGAGTTAGAAGAAACTCCCTGTTTTGAAACACTGGACTCATGGCAATTCCAAGCAATATGTCCAACTTTTTGACATTTGAAACAGGTTCTTCTGTCAACTCTCCGAGCAAACTTCTTCACATTTCTCTTTACTTCAGCAAGAAACTCTTGATTTGACTGTTTCCAGAAAGGTTTCTTCTGTTCATCTTCAGAACTTCATCCTGCAACAAATGTTGTTTTTGGTTTACAACTTTTCTCATTTTTATAATTTTCTGAAGAATTAAAACCAACACCTTTCTTTTTGAAATTACTGTTATGGTTTGGTTTCTTTCGATAACCTGAACCAGAACTGTAACCCTTTTTCTTGTTCAATCTTTGTTGAACTCTTGAAGTGTACTTTTTTGGTTTTTCAGCAAGATTTAAATCTTTTATTTCAGAAATATTAATTTCTGTTAATTTGAAAACCTGTTTGATCATTTCAGTTTTGACACTTCTTATTGGAAATTCCTCATCAGAATATAATTTGTCTGAATCATTCAAAGTATATGCCACTTTGATTGGTTCGTCATTCAAATTAGATTTTGATAACAGGAATTCTTTATTGTAAACCCGTTTAACCGGTGAACTCGGACTCTTTTCTAACAAACTCGAACTTTCAGACTTAGACTCCGGTTTTGACTCTTCATCCATATCCAACACCTGATCGACCACTTTCTTTAACAATTCAGACTCATGATCAGTGTCAGACGCTTTGAATGTGACATCAATATTGTCTGGTAATTCATCAATGATTTCAGACTTTAACTTGATGTTGAGAGCCTTATTTACACGTTCCTCATTTGGCTTTCTGGGAGAATAACTTTCATGGATCGGGGGCGGACATCTGTTATACTTGACATTTTGTTTCTTACCAGTATCAGTATCTTTAGTCTTTTCTTCTTGTTTGTCTCTGAAGACTTCAAGACCTGCAACAGTAGGATAAACACGATCAATCAAATAATCACATGTTGTATAACTCAACAATAAACGTTTAATCCTTTCACTCTCAATCTTTTCAAGCTCTAAATCTTGCTTCAGCTTAGCACAATCTTCAATATACTCATTGATGACCTTCTGCTTCATCATTAAAGTCGAATTCATTTTTGTCATTGCATTTTCAATTTCTGAATTCGTTCTTTTCAGACTATCAACTGTTTTGTTCAGCACATCATATGATTCCTTCACATACTTCACATCAGACAGTAAATCTTCTTTAATCTTCTCTAATTCAGCAATCTTCTTATCTTTCTCCTCACAAGCTTTGCAAGATTCTAAACACTTCAAACATGGTTTTTCAACTTTAACCATTTTTTCTATTATCTTTTCAACCTCGACAATTTTCTCAACTTCAACGATTTTCTCTATAATCTTTTCAACCACTGGTTCTTCAGATTCTATTTCAGCTTTCTGTCCTTCAGCTTCCTTTGTTGAACTTTCTTCAAATTCTGCTTTCTCAGCTTCTACTTTTGCTTTTTCTTCTGCAGCTTTTCTTGCTTCTGTCTCTTCCCATTCTCTTTTCAATTGAGCAACCCTTTTTTCTTTCAGCATCTCGATCTTTTCTGCAAAAAACAAATTAAAACTATCAGTATCTAAACCTCTTCTAGCTTTTTCAATATATTATTCTTCATCATCGGTATCTGCATCAACTCCCAATTCTGGAAAAATCGGTATTCTTTTCTGACTAGCCTCATTTTCACCCAGAATTCTAGCAACAAGACCTGAACCAACTGGTATGTATTTGTCCCAGCTAAATCCCTCTGCAACAAATTCATCATCTTGATCAATTATACCAAACAAAGTTCTTTTCTCTTTTAATTCAATGGCACGTGCATGTGCAGTTTGTGGCTCCTTTTGTGGTTGTTGATCAATCTGATGAAAAATTGACTTTTGATAATAATCATTCTTTCCATCTTGTCTTACTGTTGCTTCTTTGTTTTTGCATTCTCGTTTAAAATGTCCCTTTCCTTTGCAACGAAAACAAGTGACTTTTGATTTGTCAAACCCTAACGGAGAAGTAGCCATTCCTCGAAACTCATCTCTACCAGTAATTTGTTGAAACTTTTCTGCCCTCCTACAAGCACTAGCCAAACACCACTTCACATCCATCAACTCAAGTTCCTCTGCATCAATCTGGTCATAATCTTCTTTTGTAAGCATCGGATTTCCAATCTTGCCAGCAATTAAACTTTCATAAGATTCCAACATAGCAACGAGTGATGCCATGTGTTGCTTGGCTATTTCTGGAGACAAATTCTGACCATTTTGAATGTTCAAAGTGACGTTGCATTGAAGATTTGTTGAATTCTGTCGTTGAGGACTTGATGTTGTATGATTCGGATCAAAACTTGAATATGAAGATGAAGATCCACCACTCTGTGTCACATTACTACCCTTTGTTCCAGACGAACTGTCAGCACTAAAACCAGTTTGGATCTTTGGTCTAGGGCTGGGGGTAGCCTCAAACTTGTTCCCTCTGTAATACAAACTGACATCTTGTTGAGCATTTGGATTCGTCATGATAGCAGTTTTCTGAATATCCAATTCATGCTCTTCAATTTTATGAAAGAACTGTGCCAAATTCATATTCTCAGACTTCCTTATGTGTTTCACAATCATCAAATAAGTTCCCCACTTATGCTGTGGTAGTGCTTCAGTAAGTTTATCAACCCATTCATCATCATCTTTCTTAATGTCCAATCTTCCCATTTCCAACACAAGATGACAATATATGTCGATGGTCGTTTTTGTTGATTCACCTTCGAAAGCTACAAACATATCAAATGATTTCTTCAGTAACGCCTTTCTGTTTTTAATCATATCTGCACTTCCTTTGAACTTTTGAGTCAATGCATTCCAAATCGATCTAGCAGTACCCTCATGTTGAAGCAAAACAAAAATATCTTCCTTTACCGCTTGTTGTAGAAGACTAATCATCATTTTCTCACTTGTATACTTCAATTTATCATTCTCTGAGAAATCACAAAAAGCTTTTTCAAGCCCACGCTCGTTTTTTGGTTTCTCATAATATTTGTTTAAAGCACACCATGCGTCAAACTTATATGCTTGCACCCAGTTCTCAAATCGATTTTGCCAACCTTTAAAATCTTCAATGAACATTAGCTTAGGTGGTTTTTGATACCAGTTTCATTCTCACTGTACAATGTTTCGGCAGCAGTAACAGGGGCAATCGGTGTCGCAAACGCATTATAAAATTCTTCTTCCATGTTTCGGTAAACTTTTTCACAATAACTGATTTTTCAAGCAAGCTGAGTTTAAAACGAACTGATTTGATGCGAACTGGTTCTCCTCGTGAAATATCTGTAATCACCTGGAATCATCTGTAGACAAAATCAAACAAACTTGTTAATCAACAAACAACCTAATCAAATTTTGTGCAAACAACTAACACTTTGTGCGAACTAGATTGTTCCGAAGTGAATGGTTTCCATGTGAAATGAATCAATTACACGCGAAGTGGATGACTGATGCGAACTAATGTTCAAACGAACTGATGAACCTTATCCCTTTTCAAACGAACTGATGAGTTCACTTCGTGTGAACCGGAATAAAAAAAACTTCAAGCGGACTGGATAAACTCACTTCGTGTGAGTTGAATAAATTTCAAACGGATTGATCTCTCAAACGAACTGGAACCTCTCACCTCGTATGAGCTGGATCAACTGTCAAACGACCTGGATGAAGTTCACTCCATGTGAACTGAAATCAGATTTGTTAACCACACTAACTGAGTTTAAGGATTTCAATATACCGTTGAAGTGTGATTGGGCTCCACTAAACAACTTGAACTCATGCAATTATCATTTAAAGTCCGATGATGTCACGTGAATAATGGCTGACACATTTTAATTTCAACTCAATTCTATTTGGCCTATTATAATAATTCACGAGAATCTCATGCAAACCCTTTTGCAACTGGCCGACAAGAATAGTTTTCAAATCAATTTCATTGGACCACTTAATCTGAATTCACGTGTGCTCAATAGTTTCACGCGACTTGGCAATCTCAAACGACCTGGGTAATCACTTCATACGATTTGACCTATATGATGAACTTTCGGACATATTTTGGTAAAAATGATACTCTAGGATTGTTCTTTAACACATTCCGATCATAATGAGATGTTTTCATTTAATTTCGTCCACTAAATCGTCGTAGATCTGAGTTTGAAGATTCAGTTCATACGAGATGTATAAACTTTCAAACGAACTGGCCGAATTTCGAAAAATTGATCAAGATTTACTTTGTTTTAAGATCTGAAACTTTCACAGATTGATTAAACCACTGTTTCGCACGTTATATTTCAAAATCAATCCATTTCATCCAGAAAATCTTGTTTAAATTTTGAAAAATGTGAAGAATGGAGTAGAAGTGAGATGAAATCAGATGTTTTATGATGAAATCTAGCTGAATCGGTAAGAACTCTTCCTCCTGAGCTCTGATACCACTTGTAGGATCGAGATACGACCTATACTAGTCGTTCAGAAGAGTTTTAGACCAAAACGAGAAGCGGAAACAGACATTTCGGTATCAAATCAGCTTGATTGGCGTGTAGAAGTAGTTTAACCGTCTTGTTTATTGATTTGACAAGTTTACAGACCTGTAGACACCTCGGCAGAGCTTCGCTACCGAAAAAAATGGAGAAGTCCAAAATGAAATAACATGAGCTCCTATTTATAGACAGGCCAGTCCACATGGACTGACTTTCCCACTTCACATGGACTGGCTTTGCTACTTCACATGGACTGGCTTTGTCACTTCACATGGACTGGCTTTGCCACTTCACATGGACTGGCTTTGCCACTTCATGTGGACTGGTCAAACAACCCTATATTCTTGACTACTGAGCTCTGGTTTATCCTATCGAATTACAAGACTTGATACAAGACGAAGTCGACAGACGTATGCACCAACAAACTATGTTAAGGGTATTTAGGGTATTTTTAGCTTATGACCTTGTTTCGGAGTGTACGTCGCTACGAGAATCGGCAGACTTTCGTAGTTTGTCATAAATAGTCCCTGTGATCGAATAAACTTGTTTTTGCCATACCGAACCCTTCAAAACTTATTTCTAAGTTATGTAAAGGATATTTAGGGTAGGTTTAGCTTATGTCACTATTCCTAACTGTACGTTACATTAAACTGATTACGTTTGCGTAATAGTTTATGTAAAACTTCCAGAAAAGCTTCTCGAGAATTCGAAATCGTACAAGGATTGAAATGTGTAACTGTCATATGTAATTATACAAACCCCGAGAATGAAACACATGATTCCATTGGATTCGTAATTGTATGATGGTCGTAGAGACACAAATATCACACCCAAACCCACTAAGTAACTAGGAATATCAACCTAGTTAGTTAAGTGTTGTTAAAATGCCAATGAAACTTGGTTAATAATCTTTTTATAACTCTACAAAAGTTGAGGGACTAAAAGGGTAAAAGAGAGAAATGGTTTAATAAATAAAAATAAAAAAAACCAAAACACACACTTATGTGTGTGTTCTGGTCGTGAGAATCACAAGAGCCAAAAGGGGATCTTTCAAGCTAGACATAATTCATACAAATCAGTCAAAATTCAAGGCAAAGATCAAGAATTAACATAAACCAAGCTAAATATAGTGATCACCCAAGTGAAGGGATCACAAGGTATATTGAATTTCATCTTTTGGTTACATCTTGAATTCTTGATGAAAACTTGAAATTGAAATTCATGCTTGAATGTTGAATGTATGAGTGATGTTATGTTAAATCCATGTCTAGGAGCAAACCCTAGTCGAAAGTTTGGTGATTTAGTGATGAAAATTATGAAATTGATAATTACCCATACATGTGTTAAGTGGGTGTTGTAACTATGTGATGAACACTGAATTTCAATGTTGAAATAGTGTAAAATTGATGTTATGATACAAGTCTTGATATTTTTTATGAATGCTAACCATAAGGACTTGAAGTTTGATGATTGAAACTTGGTTAAAAGTTAAATATGAACTAGATAGATGATGTGTAAAAATCATGCCCGTAAGGTGTTTGTTAAAATGCCTAAACGAATGTTCATAAGTTGAAATTGTGAAAGAAACGCATAATCGACGAACTTGATAAAATTGCGTTTAATATGGATAATAGAGTTCTAAACACGGTGTTGGTCGAACTCTATAGGCGAAGCGGATAAATCTTCAAGCGGTCAAGTTGGAGTGGACGCGCACACGCTTGAAGGATAAGCTTTGAAGGTACGCGACTCGTTGTTTCGCTACATTATGTACATAAGTGTAGGATCATTTTCAGACCCGAACGAGTCGATCAGAAGAGTTTTACTCAATACGAGTGGCGGAAACAAACGTATCGAGGTCAATTCAGCAAGATATTACTTTAAACTGTCCGTATATTGATTATATATCAAATACAAGTATGTGGACACTTCGGCAGCACTTCGTTACACTGACCGGAACTGTTACAAATGAAATGACACATGAGGTATATATAGGAGGACTGATTTCGTTTGAAAGTGTCAAGGTGTCCTTCAAACGAAATTAAGATGTTTAATTTCGTTTGAAAGTGTCACCTGACATGTTCAAACGAAATTAGCTCAAACATATGTAAACTCTCCTATTTTCCTCGTATAACGTGCCCTAATCTATCATTTTACATACAAGACTCGATACAAGACGAAGTTGACAGACGCATGCACCAACTGACTCCCCCTCGAATGTTGACGAGTCTTCAGTGTCGAGTCTTCGGTTGTCAAACCTTCAGTCTTTATCAGTCTGCTCACTCTCTTCATAAATTCTCCATTGTAAGCATCCACAATCAATCTCTTTCTCTTAATCTTCAGGATCTGAATCTGTCTCTACAATCTTCAGACTTCCTCTTGATATCTTTAGACTCCCCCTTTCGCTAAACCGGGATCGCAGTCTGGAATTCACTTTCCACAGGTTCTCAGATCATAACCTGCACAAATCTCTACCTAAAAATAAATTTCACAAATTTAAAAATTTTGCAAATTTAGAAACCACTTGCAGGTATCATTAAAAAATGATTTATTCTTTGATAACCATTTGAAAACATAACTTCTTCATACATTCTTTCCCAAACCTGTTCATCAAGCTTAGCACATGGAATTTTGAAAATCAGCTCTCCAACATCAGTTGTCGAAAATCTTTTTGTATTTTTCAAAATTTATGCTAAAACACACTAAAATCTTTTTGGATTTTTTAATGTAATGAAAAGCAGTAAAGAAATATTTACAAACAATATTTTTTGTGAGTTTGCGTAAGAGGATTATATCAGTTTTTGAGACAAATCACCAACACCGTTAAGCTTTAAAACATTTTAAGTTTTAAATGATTCCCATTGATTGACGATATTGTTGTCCACTTAAACTCAAACTAAAAACTTTCGAAATGCTTACCGATACGTTAAGGTATATTAATTTTGCACTAAGTTCTTATGGACCCCACGATCTCAGCATATCCCCTCATCATGCAATACACTGACTCAAGTAATGCCTTTAAACTTTTATCAACTGTGATTTGTGCGAAAACAAAGCAGAATGTTTAAACATTAACAATCAGGTCGATACTTCCGTATACGCAGAGAAAGTCCAATGTTTAAACAAAATAAGAAAATAAAAATAAGTTGAAGTTGTTTAGGCTTTAACCACCAGGTCGATACTTCCGTATACGCAGAGGAGGTCCAAAGCTTAAACGAAACACCAAAGAAAATAAAGCAGAACGTTTAGGCAATAACATCCAGGTCGATACTCACGTATACGCAGAGGATATCCAATGCTTAAACAAAATAAAGAAATAAAACAAGTTTAAATCTTTGCAAAATAAAATGCACAAACACAGCGACTTTTCAGCAAAGTTGTGAAAGTTCACAAACTTAACCAGTTTTATATCTTTCGACAATCAGCGATTACTGAGTAGGCACACAGTCAAGAAGGACAAAACCAAGTACTATGCTTTCAACCATGTTTCCCACTAGAACTAGGCTTTTTCATTTAAGTTTGTATCGTTATCGTAAATCTACTAGTCTAGCTGAGCCTACCGTCACATCTTTAGTGAGACCGTTTATCACATTTTAACTTTCCATTTCTTTAGCATGCTGTGATCGTCCACTGATGTACTATCATTTCCTCTTTTTCACAACAAAACTCATTTTCATTTTATCATGTTTTTGACTTTTTCAAATTTTCAAATGTTTTTGGATTTTCTAAAATTTCTTACTCCCCCTAAAATTCAAATACATTTAAAAGAAATTTGAAAACAAACTGTACAAGTAAAGTGACAACTGATATCGAATCACTTCAATTCGCCATCCACTTGGCATAAACAATCAGAACTCCCCCTCACAACAAACTATTTTCCCATTGATTTCAAAACACTTAAGTTTGTTTTAATCAAATGGTTTTTCCGAAAAATTAGTTTTGTTGAATGATTTTACCATATGTAGATTAGGGTTTTGGTTCATCACATTGTCTTTCAACCACTGTAGGAAAATGCAAGTACAACTTAATGCCCTTGATTTACTACTTGTAGGTAAAAACCTTTTCCAACCAATTTTTCAACCACATGGCTTACCAACCAATACCACTTGTAAGTTACCATATGTAGGTTGAATACTCAAGATGCCGATTCCTACTCCTCGCTTACCAACCTGGGAGTTCCGGCAAGTCACACTTATCAAAATTTTCAATTTTTACAAACAATTTAAAGAATGATGCCGATTCATGCTTCGCGATTACCAACTTGGGAGCTCCGGCAAGTCAGGTTTTTTCAGTTAATGATTTTCTCCCAAGCCTGACGGTCCTTGGGAGATTCCGAGTTACCAACACTCGGTTGCTTACCTGCCATCTTTTTCTCATAAAATTCTTTAACCCCATTAACCTTCCCATCAATCATTTTACCAATCATGTTTTGCACTGTGGGGTTAAAAGCTTTTTCAAAGTCAAATTCTTTCTTTTCACAAAAGAATTGATTTGAAATTTCAATTTTACCAATTTTAGATTTCAAATTTTCAGCCCGCAATGGTGGAAAATTCGCATCATCCAAAGGCGGAACTGACTTCTCTTCTTTCTTATCAATTTTTGGCTCCTCTGATTTTGTGGAATCAGATTCATCACCAGAATTATCACTTGAATTCTTAACAACCCATTTTTGGTTATTAAGTTTCTCTTTTCTCCTGAAAACATTTTTCGAACATTCACCAACTTCATAAATTGAATTCTCAAAAACTTTGAATCTGTTTGTTGGTGGTTCGGTTTTCTCAATAGCCTTTTCTTTCAGTTTACCAGAGACTCCCTATTTTGTTTGAATTGTCTTTGGACAATTTCGGGCAATGTGACCAGCTATTTTACATTGGAAACAGGTTCTAGTCTCTATCTTCTTCTGAGCAACACTTTTCTTCATTTCTTCTTGCTTTTTGGCAAGGAATTCTTTGTTCGTCTCCTTCCAGAATGAACTCTTTTGTTCTTTTTCAGCACTTGTTCCTGAAACAAAAACAGTTTTTGGTTTATAAATTTTCTCATTTTTATAATTTTTCGGTGCAATAAAACCCAGACCTTTCTTTTTGAAATTACCATTATGGTTTGGTTTCTTTTGAAAACTGTAACCATAATTGTAACCCATTTTCTTGTTTAAACTTTGTTGCACTCTTGAGGTGTAAGGTTTAGGTTTTTCAGAAAGATTTGCATCCTTTATTTCAGAAATATTAATTTCTGTTAGTTTGAAAACCTGTTTAATCATTTCTGGTTTAACACCTCTTATTGGAAAAGTCTCATCAGAATATAATTTGTCAGAATCTTTCAAAGTATATGCTACTTTGATCGGTTCGTCATCCAAATTTGATTTTGATATCAAAAACTCTTTATTATACACCCGTTTTCCCTGTTTGGCTTTTTGACTTGACGTGTCGGACTTTGACTTTGACTCTGATTTTGACTCCGACATTGACTCCTCTGTTTCATCCTTATCCAACACCTGATCGACCACCTTTTTATTAATTCGGACCCATGATCAGTATCGGACGACATGAAAGTGACATCTATACTTTCTGGCAAGTTATCCGACGACCCAGACTCCCACTGTAAATTTGTTGCCTTTTCGACTCTTTCAGAATTTGGATTTCGAGGAGAATATCCATTTTCGACCGGGGGTGGACATTTGTTATAGACAACACTTGGTTTCTTACCAGAAATCTTCACTTCGTCATCTTCTTTTGTTTCGGACTTCTTCTCTTCCGAAGTCTTCTCTTCATCAAAAGTCTTCAATCCTTCCACTATGGGGTAAATCCTGTCAACAATAAAAGTAGAACATGAGTAACTTTTCAACAATTCATTTACTCTATTTGTTTCAATTTTCTGAGTTTCCAATTTCTTCTCAAGTTCAGCACATTTTTCTGTGTAGTAAATGACATTGTCAAGCTGCCTCATGTATGCCCCTTTGAGTGTATTCATTGCTACAGCTTGTTCACTGTTCGACTCACGGTACTTATTCATCTCTCTGTTCAAAACATCGTAGGATTCTTTCAGCCTTTTGATGTTGTGTAGCAGTTCATTGTTTTGATTTATCAGAGATTCACAATTCATACACTTCTCTGGAACTTTGACTGCATCAGCATCTGTTTTGATTTCAAATTCTGAAACTTCTTTTATTATTCTCACTTGAACTTCTTCAGCTCTTTTCTTTTTCTCAGCTTCAGCTTGTCTCTTTTCTTCTTCTTCTTCTTCTTCTGCATATCTCTTCCATTTATCTTTTTCAGCTTCCTTAATTTTTCTGTATTTTTCTGCCCAATATTCATCAGAAGCATTAACAACACAACATTTATGATTTGTAGATTTGTTCGGATCATAGTCATCCCAGTTGAAATTTTCCCAACTAAAGCCTTCAAGTAACTTTTCATCATCTTGGTTTATCAGACATGCTTTAGTGTCAGCTGGAATATATTTGTCCCAACTGAAACCTTCTGATGATTTCTGATCTTCTTTATTCACCAAACATGCTCTCTTTGAATCTTCAATCACTTTTCTACCATGTGCCACATGAGGTTCTTGTTGTTGTGGAGCAACTTGATGATAAATGGATTTCTACTAGTAATCATTGTTGTTGAAAGGATTTTGAGCTCCACTTGCTTCGCGATTATTGCACTCCCTCTTGAAGTGTCCTTTTTCCCTGCAACGAAAAAAAATAACTTTAGATTTATCAAAACCTAAATTAGAAACAAATGCATCACGAAAGTCATCTCTTCCTATGATCTGTTTGAATTTCTCAGCTCGTCTTAACACACTAGCCGAACACCATTTTATATCCATCAATTCCATCTCCTCAGCATCGATTTGATCATAATCCTCTCTTGTCAACATAGGATTTCCGATTCTACCTGCCACTAAACTTCCATATGACTCCAAAACAGTTCCCAACAAAGACATGTGACTTTTTGCAACTTCTTCAGAATAACCTTGATCATTTTCAAGATTTAAAACAATATTGCATTGTAGCTTCTTGCCATTCTTGGTTGTGGAAGAATGCGGATCAAATGTTGGAAATGAAGTAAATCCTGTTTTGCTGCTAGATCCCTGAGATGAACTTTCTGAAGAACTTTTTGCATTGTAAGCAGTTTCAACTTTTGGAGAAAAATTGGTCTTATCACTAACACCACTTTTGAAATACAATCCGATGTCTTGTTCTCCATCATTGTTCTTCATCCTTGCAATCTTTCTTTGCTCCATCTCTTGAGCTTCATGATGTTTAATAAACTCTCCCAGTGTTAGCTTTTTATATTCCTTTATATTATTCCTCAACATCATCAGATACGTTCCCCAAATATCATGTGGTAACGCATCAGCTAGTTTCTCAATCAATTCATCTGTATCCTTTTTGATGCCTAATTTTTTCATATTTTTCACCAAGTTACAATATCTTTCAATAATCTGCTTGGTGTTTTCTGTTTTCAAACCACAGAAAAGATCAAATTCTTTCTTCATAAGTGACATTTTGTTCTTGAGCATATCATCACTTCCCAGAAATTTTGATTCTAATTCATTCCAAATCGAATATGCACTTTCGTCATGTTGAAGAAGAATCAATATGTCCTCTTTAATCGCTTGCTGTAATAGACTAACCATCAATTTCTCATCTCTATACTTCTTTTTTTCATCAGCACTCATTTCTCTAATTGGCATTATCTGATTATCGTTCTTTGTTGGTCTTTCATATTGAACTTCAGTATGTTCCCAAGCATCCAAATGATAAGCTTCAACCCAGTTACCAAAATGTTCGGACCAACCATTATAATCATCAATATCCAAAAGCTTAGGCAGTTTTTGTGATGTTCCCGTCTCATTTTCAAGCAATGTACTTTGAGTCACAGTCATCGGACTACCAAAAGCGTTATAAAACTCGTTCTCCATGTTTTGATTTTCACAAACTCACCAACAGACTGTTTCAAACGGAATACTAAAAACAAACAAGATCCCTCTTCAAACGAAATAACTAACTTTCAAATGGTATGACCACCTTCAAACGAAATCTCCTATTTCGTTTGAAGTTTCAAATGGTATTACAATCTTGAAACGGAATCACCGTGTTCAAATGGAACCCTTAAACGGAATTGTAGTTTCAAACGAGATAATCAAACTGTTCAAACGAGATATCTGGTTTCAAACGAAATCACCAGTTTCTTTCAAACGAAATCAGATGATAAGTGTGTTCTCAAACGAAATCACCAGCTCTTTTCAAATGAAATCAGTATCAATGTGTGTATTCAAACGAAATCAGCCTATGAACTCAAACGAGATCAGCATGATGTCATACTTTCGGTCAGATTTTTGTCCAATTAGTCAAGTAAATGGTCGAATTTAGGTCTGAAACTCTCTAGGGTTTGTTAAAACAACATTACGCACATGATATGTGAAAATCAGCCGTTTTTAACCGTGAAAACTTGTTTAATTTTGAAAGAAGGTGTAGAAAATCAGAATTTGCAACTGAATTGGTATGAACTCTTCCTCCTGAGCTCTGATACCACTTGTAGGATCGTTTTCAGACCCGAACGAGTCGATCAGAAGAGTTTTACTCAATACGAGTGGCGGAAACAAACGTATCGAGGTCAATTCAGCAAGATATTACTTTAAACTTCCGTATATTGATTATATATCAAATACAAGTATGTGGACACTTCGGCAGCACTTCGTTACACTGACCGGAACTGTTACAAATGAAATGACACATGAGGTATATATAGGAGGACTGATTTCGTTTGAAAGTGTCAAGGTGTCCTTCAAACGAAATTAAGATGTTTAATTTCGTTTGAAAGTGTCACCTAACTTGTTCAAACGAAATTAGCTCAAACATATGTAAACTCTCCTATTTTCCTCGTATAACGTGCCCTAATCTATCATTTTACATACAAGACTCGATACAAGACGAAGTCGACAGACGCATGCACCAACAATAAGCTTAGTAGTTGATGATTTAATGAGGATATTGTTAAAATAGTCATGTTTGGAATGTCAATGAAGTGATGTAACACACTCAACAACCAAACGAGTCAAAATAGTAATTAGATATGTTGGATGATGATATAGTGAAAATAGTCGTGTTTGGAATGTCAATGAAGTGATGTAACTCACTCGACAACCAAACGGGTCAAAATAGTTAATTAGATATGTTTGATGAGGATATAGTGAAATAGTCGAGTTTGGAATGTCAATGATGTCACACCCCCAAATTCCACAAGCGGAGTATCACCGCAAGGAGCGTGACTGACCAGGATCCAGCCACCAATCATATTGAACATTCTAAGTAAGTAAATAAAACCCAACACAATCAATATGATTAGTGTCACGCAATTAAGTAAAGTCTAAGTTATCAGCGGAAGCTGTCGCACCCTGAAATATCAGAGCTGGCGTGACTGGACTGGTATCTTCATTGCACAGCGGAAGCAAACAAGCTAAGACTTCTAGAAAATGAACGCCGCTAAGTACTCGAATCTCCAATGGTTCTCCTATTCCAACCAGGCCATAATTTCTGAAAAGTAACCTGAGAAAGAAACATGCGAAAAATCAACATAAAGTTGAGCGAGTTCATAGTTTGTTTGTAAAAGATTTGAATAAATCTATTGAGTAACCGGTTTTTTAAAAGTTGTTGAGAAAACATAATAAAGTCATTTTTCTCGGCATGTTATATGAAAACTGTGAGCTCCAAATAAACTTGTAAACATTTGTATTCATTGTAAGTATGTATGTATTTGTAAAACCCCGGTATGAAAGCAACAAGGAAAACAGATCATTAATGGTTTGCAAGGCCATTAATATGTGTGACGTGATGCAGGAAGGCTCAAACCTAGCAGATTTTGCACCGGGCTTCCGGCTGTAAGACATAGTCATCCCATGGGCCAAACCCTGGTCCAACATGGGCGGGGTTCGCTACACCCAAATAGATCTATCACTCATGTCCCTCGGTCCTACAACGAGGATTAATGGTCTTAAGCGTTATACCCACCACTCACATGATCTAGCAGTACCCTTCCTTAGCTAACCATACCAAATAATAATGTTTGTAAACAGTTTGTAACATGTACTTCACCCCCGAAGTTATAAAACTAAAAACAGTTAAGAGAAAAAGGGGGTCATGAACTCACTGGGTGTCCCGTTCTTCAAACGCAGACCAACCCAGGTCCATTATTATAACTAGAACGATCCCGTCCCTAGTCATGAAAATCATTCACATTTCGATAATACGCATTTGTTTTGTAAAACCGGCATATTTAGTATGAATCATTCGTAAACCATTTGAGTTCAATGAAAATCACAAATCATTTGTGTTAGTTAAAACGTGTTGTAACATGGTTTAGAAATATATAGTTTTTGTTCCTTCAAAAACCTCGTATGTTCTTGCAAAACGTGTTTGTCTAAAAATATGCAATCTTTGTTCATCGAAAACGTTGTATGTTTCTACAAAACGTGCATGTCTTTCCACCCCGAAAACGTTTATAAAAATGTAAAACCGTAAAAAGGTGGGGTTATGAACTCACCTGTATTTCCATGTGCAAAGCTAGCTAAATATGATTTCGTGGTGTTGTTTCTAAGACGAGACTCGCTAGCGCGCATTCTACAATATTCCTAAAACGGAATATCTTATAAGTTTCTAAATTAACACGGTAACTAAACTACGTGTCACCGAGCTCTACCGAATCATTAACCGAACGATTCAACGGTAAGTTGTTAACTTAAATGAAACAAAGGAGTTATACTTGTTAGCTCGTTTAACGTCGTTAAGGACTAACAATTAATAAGTCTTTGAAAGACTTGGTTTTTGAGAAATTTCAAATATATAAATATTTATACAAAAATATAAATATCTCGATAGAATGGTGTTAGTCGTTCCGAGAAGTCGTACGTGTATAAAAAAGAATATTTTTATGAAAATAACATATAACAAACTCGTATTACGTATCGCGTCTCGTATGATACTTGTCGAAAGATATGTGTACGCCGTTTAGGCGTAAAAAATAAATATTGAAAAGTTATATTTGCTTTACAAAAGAATCGTCGAGTTGTGTTTGAAAGTAAATATATAACTATATTTATTTTTATAAACGAATACGAGTCGTTTGATGTTTGAAACAAATATAAAGCTATATTTATTTTTGTAAAAGAATTTGTTATTGTTTGATACTAGAAATAAATATATAAACTATATTTATTTTTGTAAAAACGAATTCATGTTATTTGATCTTTGGAATAAATATAAAAACTATATGTATTTTATAAAACGAAGTCGTGTTCGGCGTCTGAAACAATATAAATAATTATATTGATTTTATAAAATGTCTGTCGTATTTTCAATGTTTAAACTAAACGTAGATAAAAATGTCCGACTTTTGATGTTCGAAGTAAGTATATAAGCTATATTTGCTTATAAAAGAATCCGGGTTATTTGATGTTGAAATAAATATATATACTATATTTAAAAATAGTTCGAGTTTATTTGATGTTCGAAATAAATATATAAACTATATTTATTTATAAAAAGGATTCGAGTTTAACGTTTGAAATATAATAATTATATTTAATTTGTACAATGGTTCGTGTCATCGTCGTTTTTAGTGAGTTGTAAAGTATCGTCAAGAGAAATTATATATTCGTATTTGTTTTTCTAAAAGTGTATTTGAAATCGAATGTTCGTTTTATAATAAAACGCATTTCATTTTACGAATTTTCTAGAAAAACGGACAGAGTTTCCTCTGTTTTTTGACGCCCCGGACAATCAAGTTGTCGTTATATTTCAAAATTCAATAATATACGCAATAACTATGTAATTATTTTCATCAATTATATCCAAAATGTAACGATATTAAACCGATTCAAGCTCGTTTCACATGTAATATTAAAAATTATATAAAAATAACATAATTAGTTATCGCGCCAAGACTTTACCAAAATCTCGTGTCGAAAAGATGAGTTGACCGAGTCAACCGGGTTGACCGAGTTGACTCGCTGAGTTGACTGAGTTGACTAGCCGCCGTTGACCGAGTTGACTCGGTTGAGTTGACCGAGTTGACTCGGTTTGACCGAGTCGACCGCACCACTTCCGAATCTGACTCGAACCTCCATTGAGCTAACCGAACCCGACCTAAGACAAGACTGAACCTGAAAACCTGAACCAATCTGTGACCCGAGACCCGAGATATCACCAAACGTGAACCGAACATCATCAGCCATAGTATAAACATCATCATCTTCATGTTCGCAAGAAATAAAGATAAATGGGGAAGGTGGTTACTGGAAAATCTGTCGAACCGAGACATAGACCGCCGGACCTTGACGCTGACCGCCGGACCGAGGCTCTGACCGCTGGTCCGAGTCTCCGATCTCTCTCTCTCTCTTCTCGATCTCTCTATTTTCCTCCGTCTCGTCGCCTAGTTCCGCCGCCGTACGGCGACGGTTCTCCGCCGTCGGATCGTCATCTGGAGGGGGTGTTCGGTGTGTGTGGGTGTGGGTGTTGAACGAAGGAGAACAGAGGGTGTCGGAGGTGTGTGGCCGGAGAAAAGGGTTGTCGGAGCTCCGCCACCAGCGGCGGCGCCGCGGCGGCTCCGCCGTGCACCGGTCGGCTCCGCCGGTTGTGTGTCGCAGGAGAGTGAGAGAGAACGAGGTGTGTGTTTGGTCTGTTTGTTGAATGACTGCATAAATGAGGAATCAAGGGGTATAGACCCTTTTATACTTAGGATTTTTGTTAATGGGCTTTGGGCTTGGGCCCAAGGCCCACAAGCCCAAATCTCGTGTTTAAAGTGGCCCGTTAAACCCTACGAACCCGTTTTCAAAGCCCGAAATTGTCGAAACGTCATAAACTAAATTTTTAGATTTAAAAACGTGTAAAATAATGTCGGCATTCGTCGTTGTCGCGTTCGTGCGTCGATAACGGTAAAAATCGCGTAAAATACGACGTTGGTCATTCTAATCTGTTTTTTGATCCGGTTTCGACTATAGTAGTTAAAATTTAATTTCGAAACAAAATATATCGTAAAATTTAAGTTTTAAAAATAATACGCTTCTCCGATGCTTTCGTTTCGTTACTGGTGCGTTTCCTGCAGTCGCGTTTCTCGTTCCTGTTTGCGTTTTGCGATGTACGGAAGCGAAATAAATTCACAACATTAAATTCATATATATAAAATATTCGTAGAAAATCCGTATTTGTCGGCGTTGTCAGTAATTTGTATGGCATCAGTTCGTTGTCGCTTAATATTCAGGAGATTTTTCCGTAAACCACCGTTCACGCCCTGTAAAGCCGGTTAGCCGTTTCTAGGCACTCCAAAGGCCTACTTAAGTTAATTTGCGTCTTAAACACTATTTATTATCGTCCTAATATTTGTTAATCTTGTAATTAGGAGCCGTAAATCACCGGTTATCACAGAAGCATTAAATTCAAAACCAAGGTATAAGTTTATAAGTTCATAAAGTTTAACATGAACACCCCACGGTTCATGTCTCACAACGACTCCTTCTCCAATACGAGCTCCTGCTAAGTACCTAACGACCTGCAAGGCATGTAGCAATGAATCAACAACAATGTTGAGCGAGTTCACAGTTGGTTGCCCATTTTAATGTTGTTCCAAAAACCACAGGTTGTTCGAAAACTACGAGTTTAACCAGTTCCTTGTTTCCCAAACCATAACCAGTGTGGGCTTCCCCATGTAATCCACTAGACCCGTTACCATATCGACTACTGACTGTAGTTATGTTTATGTGCCCTGCGTCAATGTCTATCATCATTGACAAAGTGCCCAGATCCATTAGTCCACTCCCGTCCTCTGCGGCACGGTGTGAGGTTTGTCAAACCTAATAGCGCTATTTAACTAATGACCCGTTCGTCATTGGCCCGGCGATTAAGTCAATATAAAAATGAGGGACTTAATGATAGAGTTTTGTCTAGTGTCAATGTTGTCACTCTTCAATTAAGAGGGTGGGGGTACGTGTCAAGAAGAACACGCAGGTTTCAATGTTGTCACCCTTCAAAAAAGAGGGTGGGAGTACGTATTCTACCCAAAGAGACATACGTAGGTTTCCTTATTAAACGTTAACCCATTCCCAAACCACCGGGAATCCCATGCCTTGTAGGAACTGTGAACTCACCTTAGATTAGCTCGGCAGATAAACAAAAGGTCACTTGAGCTATTTGTGGTCAACCACGTCCTAGCATGGTTACCATATAAGTCAGGTCTAGGTTCAAGTAATTCACATAGGTTTCACACATAGCTAACAGTTTACGTACACAAAAGGATCATGGCATACATGCATCATCACAGTAACTGGTTGCTCAACACTTAGCATATTAAACAGTAGCATGTAAGTTCACAAATAAAACTCAAATTGTGCGATTCAGTGTTGGGCCGATAAGATTGTGCGATTCAAGTGATTGGGCCTTGAGATTGTGCGATTCAAGTGATTGGGCCTTGAGATTGTGCGAGCCCAATCACCTTGTGCGATCTAGCAGATAAAGCCCAAAGAATGTCTGACCCAACCTGTTGTGCGATCAGCACAAACTTATGCAATGTGCAGCCCAATAACATGTGCGGCCCAAAAACGTTAAACAATTAATCTTTTGTGCGGCCCAACATGTTGTGCGATCCGCACTATCTTGTGCGATCCACAACCTGTCGTGCGATCCTGTAATAATGGGTTGTACAGTGTGCTTTGTACAGTTGTACTACATGCAATTCTAACTTGTGCGATCAAGACTTATGTGACAACCATCACTTTTCCGTACATTCCGTACACTAAATGAACAGTAATTTGTGCTTTAATGACTGTGCATGATCTAGTTTACAAGACAAATGAATTTTTTATTACTGTTATATACATACAATGGCATTTCATGATACAAGACTTTATTCGTTGCTACATGCAACACGAGATAGTTCTAATGATACACATAACAGAATTGGCACCATTATCAGACAAACTAA
The DNA here is from genome assembly GCA_030545235.1 of Helianthus tuberosus. Lineage (NCBI taxonomy): Eukaryota > Viridiplantae > Streptophyta > Magnoliopsida > Asterales > Asteraceae > Helianthus > Helianthus tuberosus. Next base: position 157,193,260 of record CM060393.1, read on the forward strand.
AATGCTGACGACGTTCAGTACATAGACAGACAATATTTTGAGGCCCAGTATGAGTCAGAGAAGACGTATTACACTAGTATAGTGTGTAGGGAAGTAAGGACCACAAAACTGCATGCCTAAGTGATAGACAAAGTGCCGGAAAGTGCCTAAAACCCACATAAAGTGCAGGATTCTGCACAAATCAGCAAAAAATCAGCATTTAACAAGATTATTACATGCAAAAATATGGCGAAATGGTCCTGTATGCTTTCCTAAGTGTCGGGAATTAAAAGTGTCATAAAAAGTTACATAAAAGACACTATACGGTATAACTTAGCACTTTAACGAATCGGTATCTAACCGAACAACCGGACATTACTCGGAACACTAAAATATTGCTAGAAGCATTGTTTTTATTTTTCTGAGCTAGTGATGGCTCCCGAACACCCTAACATACTACATGATGCGTCCTACACTTAAAACACTAGACATTACACATAACCCCTAAGTACTTAACCTACTTACCATCATTTACATTTAACCCCCCCCCCCCATGCATATTTACGGCCCAAGGGGTGTGGCCCCACCTCAAGATTTTTCACAATCTTCCTAAATCTCTTATGATCTCTCTTGGGATTTGATTAGGATTTGTGTGTACTTCATGAGACATATTAACCTATGGATAATAAAGGATTAGAGCTTATAAGGACCATGATCACTTATCATCTTCAACATCAACACAACTCTCTCCTCTCCCTCACTAACCCTCGGCCGTGAACCCCCCTCCCCACACCACCATTTTCGGTTTCCCTTCATTCATTCCAAGAGCTCCCAAAGGTGTAGCAAGGTGATTAACGAAGCTTGGAACTCACGGATCTTGAAGGACCTCTCTTGTGTGCTTTTATCCACTCCATTTTCACTTGTGATCTTCCCTAGCTTTAAGCTAGTTGTAAGACTTCTTTGATCTTTGTTGCTTCGTATTTTAGTGGTTAAAAGTGGTTGTTTAATGATTAACACAAGAACACTAATGAACATACACATAAATCATGAACATAAAGCTTTACATAAGATGAAAAATTGATGAAACATGATGTAATATTGTTAGTATGATGTTGCTTTGTATATGTTGATTTCTTGGTAATATGATGTTGATCGTCATGTGAAACTTGTTAGGTTATGATTAAAAACATAATCTAACAAGATAAGGGATGATTATGTAACAACATGAAATGATCATCCTCTTGATTAAACATGAACTTGAAAATAAAGAGATTTCTTGAAAAGTAATAAACAAAGTGAGCTAGTAAACTTGTAGATCCAAGATTTATGAATGATTTTCCAAGAAAACCAAGTTCAAAATATGATTCTTGAAAGATCATAGCTTTTACTAAAACTTACACTATTTTTGGTGATGAAATAAGTGTAAGGAGACTAGAGAAACAAGAAGATGTTATAAATAAACATTTTTGTAGAATATGTTTACAAGTTGTAAACATCTAAAATTTCCAAGAATGAAGTTTACCAAGAAGTAAATATATTTTGGAAAGTAACTAAGGCTACTAAATACTTTACCAAGCTACTACACATTTTTGTGAAAAATCAAGTTCATGTTATTATGTGAAATATATAGTTTTTGCACTTGGTAAGTGTAATATGGTTTAGTGATTTGTTGTTGATTGTTTGAATGATTTTTGGAAAAGAAAATAATATGCTAAATAGCATGGACACCTCCATTTACAAAGGAAACTATGGCAAAATTTTCTAAAAATTCCAACACTTAGAAAATATTTTCTAAACAAGTGTTTACTAGTGTATTTTGAACTATGTTTTTCAAATATAAACATTGGCATAGATTTTGGTAACAAAAATACAATGTATTGGAGGTTGGTTTTTGTAAATAAAAATGGATAAATATATATTTAGAATATATATTTTATACTAAAGACACTTGTGTGAATATCTGTATACTTTGTGGAATAGCTATATTGTTTTAGAGTGAAATAATATAACTTAACAAATACCATGACATTTACAACTCAAAAATAATACCAAAAATCACAAGGAATAAATATTTAAGTTACACACTTGGTATTGCGAAACCGAACAATAAAACGTAACTTATAAAATATTCCGGAAAATACTCTTACAAATATATTTTTGGAAAATATTATTTTGGATACAAGAAGCGAAAATATGATTTTTGTACATATTACCAAGTTATGTCATATTTTCAACAAGAAGAAAGATATTATTTTTGGGAGATTAAAATATATATTTTCTTGGAATACATTGTTTTTGACAAAACAAGTTTAAATATATTTTCTAAGGTAAGACTTGAAAATATATTATTTCGGAACTACAAATACAAGAATACGAGAATACACATATAAGGAATACTCCCATCCTTGGGAAGGAAATGCGAAAATAAATACTTGAGAAGTATTATAACTTTGGATAATGTTAAAGACATAATGGAAACGTAACTCTAAACATGAATACTAAGGCAAGGCATGACCCGCTCGTCTAATAGACCCTAGCACATTGTAGGTAGTCGTGTTTGCTGACGAGATTTGAGTTACGAGTACTGAAGACGCAAAACAGTGAGTTCAAGCTCCCCCTTTTCTTTAACTGTTTTTGGTTTTATAACTCTCGGGGGTGGAATACATGTTACAAATACTTAAACGGTATGAAATGCCTACGGAATACTAGATCATGTGAGCATAGACTAGATACGGAAATGCCATTAATACATAATTAGGGACGAGGGTTAGATCTAACGGGTACGACCGAACCCCACTCATGGTCACAACTAGTACCTAGTAGTGCTTCAGAGTCCCAGTCGTGGTTAATCGACACAGTTGAGGGTAATCGACACAGTCGATGGAAATCGACACAGTCAAGGTTAATCGACACAGTCGAGGAAAACCGACAAGGGTATAAGCCATTACGAGTGCTTCCTATGTCCTCACATGCCTTAAAGTCCTTGTAAAACATTCATGTTCATAAACGCTTTTCATACCTGTTTACAAAGGAGTCTCTCAAAGATTTACAAGAATTACAGTACACAAACAAGACGCATGAACTCGCTCAACTTTTGTTGATGTTTTCCAAAATTACATGTATTTCAGGTGACAGGATGGATCTTGGGCGCAGGTGTCGTAACTAGAAATAGACTTCAAGTTTAGATGTCATCCACCTTTGTTGATTTGTAACCTAGACGAAGGTTGTGTTTTAAAACTTAAATAACCAGTGTTTGTAATACTCAAATTTTATGAATGGATGAACGTCGTTTTGATCATGTAGTTGTTTGTTACGATTGAATGCAATGATATTAAACCAGTCACACATCATACGCTTCCGCAAAAGACACGGTGTGACAGTTTGTTATAAGAGCTTCGATTGTAGTGAACTAGGATTCCTTCTCGAGTCTAGACTACAATCACTAGAGTTCTCTCACAAAAACATTTTACAAAATGGTTTTCATTGCATTCACGTAAGCGTCAAGATCCACGAGTCAAACACTTTTCAAAAAAAGAGACAAGGCAAGGACATTAGTAGGGAATACCCTCAAGATAAGGTGCCAATTAAGGCATAGTCTACATGAGATAGACTTGCCAAAAATAAAATACACTCTTGGTGATAACTAGTACCAAGTAGTGTTTTTGTCGTGAATCGACAACTAGAAAAATGACCCCCCAAAACGAGAGTTATACGTGATATGATGCATCGAAATGCCTGTTTATGCTAAGTAACATATTTGTTTATCGATACATATATACGAATAAGTGTACGGAATAAATATTGACGTGAATACATACAAATAAGTGTACGAAATGATTATTGACGTGAATAAGATACTTTCGACTCTGACTCCTATTACTGTACGTAACTCGCACGATGAAGCTATCGACCTCGCGTTCATTGCAAAGCTCATAGCTAGAGTGATTACCAAACAAGATTCTGAGCTTCCTGACGAGAAAGTGGTGGGTGACGGGATCCAGATGACATTGTCTGCAACAGACATCGTCACAGGACTCAACAAAATGTATTCGAATCTCACCTCACACGTCTACTACTTACTAAAGCTTAGGAACACGCAATGTAACATTTATCACATAAACACATAGGCACATAATCACAAATTCATATAAACACAGAAGCATATAAGCATGTAGGGCACAGAATCACAGAAGCACATAAGCATGTAATCACAACATGCAGTCAGAATACAGAAACCTATCATTCAAAGTTCGCGAGTTGTTCGAATATAGCGTTCGCGATTAGTACATCGAGTAGTGTAGTATAAGCGTATATCATAGCATAAGGTCGTCCACAATTTAGCGATTCGTTGGCGATGTGTAGTGTGTTGTGTGATTAGCGGAAGCAAAGAGGCGTTAGATCGAAACCAGTGGTATCTCAAAACGCTAACAATAAACATCAACCACATAAAACACATAAAACCAACGAGTCATCAGAGTCAACAGTCGCGGGCTCAAAATCGAAACTCATAAAAATCGAGAGATAGATTGTCTGCGACTATTAGACTTTGACTATCCAAAGTGTTTCGACTATTCACAAGGACTTGTTGTGCACATTTGACCTTCAGGGCAGTGCCTTTGCCTCGATTCTTGGGCGTTGGGCACGCATCCCGTTAGTCATATCGTGACTTCAGGTCGTTGGATTCCATCGAGACCTTGGTGAGAGTTTTGTAAAACAAAATAAAGATCGGAACAATTTGTCAAGGTTAGGGTTTCACCCCTGGCTTAACAACTTCGTTCCTGTTTTTGATAAAGATAAGAGAATTATGTGTCGAAGTATGGATTTCACTCATATTTCAACACAAGTTTCTCATATTTATAGATAAAAATGCGGGTTGAACAAGCAATCTAGTCGAGAGTTTGCGGTTTTCTCACCTAATCTCGACTTAATCGCTCATTCATATGAAAAAATTCGAGTGCAGTGATAGTGTAACGTAGGCGAGAATAGTGAGAATTAGCAGTATACTTCATACATAATCCCCAACGGATATGCACAAGTTGGTCTGTGGTTCCTAACTATAGACTAGGTCTCTAAGACATCGACCCGGACTAGGTCGAGTCTTGCCTAATTCCCTATAGTTATGGCTCTGATACCAATCTGTCACACCCCAACCGATGGCGGAAACATCGGGGCATGGCACTGAGCGAAACAGATTGTCCAGAAGTTTCCATAACAATTATCATTACCGATTAATTTAAAGTAACATGTCCCATACCATGTCTCAAAAGGTAAACAAATTATTACAGACAAAAATCTAGGCAAATAGTTCTGTTCCGACAACTCAGATTTTTCAAATAGAGCAATTGTTTATCTGCTTCTAGAGACTCTTGATTTAATTTGTACAGACAACTATTTGTTGGCCTCTAGAGCCTTATTCAAGCCTCGATTTCCTAGCAGATGTGCATCCTAAGCACCTGTCATATACGTTAAAATAAAAGTCAATACACATGGTGTAAAGGTGAGCATACAAGTTTGGTAATAGCATATAGAGTTCGAAAGCGTTACGCATAACCAGCACGTCCACAGAGTGAAATGAGGCATGTTAGTTATCGACATAGACCTATCGATACCAATGACTACGGGTTGACTGCCCAAGGCAGTTCGTAATACATGATTACCACTGTAATCCATGCAAATAATTGTCCTTAACAACCCCCGAGTGAACGGGTGCTGAGTCCAAACTAATAGTACTACCGTTGCTAAGGCAGGTAGACAGCATTCCATGTGTAAACATAACAAACAAGCATTCATTTAGTCACGTATAACATGCGGTAACGGTTAGCGTTTAAAGTATTGCGTAGTGTGATCGATGTGATTTTGTATAAGTAACGTATGTAACACCCAAAAGTGCGTAAAGCAAAAAGGGAACGAGTATACTCACAACGATGATGGATTGAAGGGAGCGCTTAGAGCGGAATTAGCCTGATTAGAACGATAGCATACCGATAAGCGACGCGTAACACGATGCAAAGTGTAAGTGGCTCGGACCGCAGTCCGGTCGGATGGTAGTCCAGTCGGACAGCCAGTCGTGCGGATGGCAATCCGTTCGGATGGTCATCCGGTCGGACGGTAGTCCGGTCGGATGACTATTCGAGTGGATTGTTTCTTCCTATGAGAAGGATGTGTTTGTGTATGATGGCTTGCCCTTTGAAGTTTTCGTTGTAGCATTTTGAAAACATTGAAGTATCTCTACCTTTCAAGTTGGTCGATCGGATGGTCAGTGGTGCGGATGACAATCCGCTCGGATGATTATCCGGTCGGACGGCGACTCGAGTGGCGAGGTTACTCAGTGAGAACAAATCCACAGCAGGTTGTCACTCGATCAGACAGCAGTCCGGTCGGGTGGCATCCTTAGTGCATTGAACATGTTGAAAATTGTTCGAGTGTTAAAGTCCAAGTATCTCATGACCCGAAGAGTAATTCGGTCGGATGGTAGTCCGATCGGATAGCAATTCGTTCAATACTCAAACTTCAGATAAAGTTGGTCAAGTGTGGGACCCATGGTGCAAGCCGTTCGGATGGCCAGTCGCTCGGATGGCTGTCCGTTCGGACAGTAGTCCGGTCGGATAGCACTCTGTGCTGGTTAATATGTTCGTCTTTCACTTGGTCATTTTGATTGTTTGTAGTTTTATCGAGACGTTGTGACAGCGTGTTAACCAATAGAACCCTATCTTAACCCAAGTGGCCCGATCAAACAGGGATCACCCTAGTTTGACCAGTTAACCGGTTCAAGGCGGTTGTTCTTGTTTAACCCGAAATCGGTGGTCTCGTGAGTAGAATCCAGATCTTGAGCTAGTACAACACCGTAAATGAGTAGAAGACTAGAACAAGGTCCGATTCTATCGGTTTTGAGTGCATTGAGTGTAAAAGAGTTGAAAGAAAGTTAGAAACCCTCTTTCAATCCTTTTTCACCATGATTATGTTTAGATCTATGCAAGGTCTCTGTTTACTTGTGTGGAAATTGGTTAGATCTAAGTTGTTCTTGGTGGGTTGAGGCCAAAACATGAAGTTCATAAGAACAGCATGATGACGTCATCCTAGAACACCTCAAATCTAGTGATTTCACGGTTAAAAGCTGAGATTCAAAAGATAGAAAGGTGTAGGAGTGCGTGTAGATTAAGGAAGTATAAGATTTAGGACGAGATCTTACCGAAATTGAGAGAAGTCGAAGAAAAGGTGAGGAGCACGAGCTGTTCGGACGTCAGTTGGCAAAAGTGGTAACTATGAGAGTGACATGGGGTATTTATAGGATTCCCAAAATGGAAAGGGGCAGGTCGGTCGGATGATATCTCGCCCGGATGACTGTCCGATCGGATGGCATCTCGGTCGGATGGCAACCTGGCACTCAATCAAGTGACCGCCCGGTCGGATGGCAACCTGGCACTCAATCAAGTGACCGCCCGGTGGGATGGCAATCCGGCCGGATGGCACTTGGTTCGAGTGCGCGGCGCGACGATTTTTGTTGTTTCGATTTCGTTTGCGAGCATTGCGAATGCGATAGAGTTTCCTATTCAAATTACTTTTAGTTCCAACTACTCACATCTAGCGCTATCTCTTCTACACTAATTAACATACCATTTCGATTGCGATTGAGTTCGATTGCGATTGAGTTCGATTGCGATTGAGTTTCGATTGCGATTCGATTGATTACCACACATAACATAATTTAAACATGCACAAGTAACACATAAGGCACACACACACACGTATAACAATAACTAAAATGCGTAATTCGAGTTGCGAGTGCGATTGCGATTCGATGTCGATTAAACTGGATTGATTTGACTTTATCACATTGTTACTTTCTATAGTTCACAGTTGTAAGTCGATTAAATAGCGAAAAACATACGTCGATTATTGTGATTATTGACACTTACTCCACATAATACAACTAAAATAAACACATAAAAGAAATTCACTAAAAGTCAAGTTGCGAAATCGGTCGTTGACTTTGACTTTGACTTTCAAGAACACGGGGTGTTACAGCCTCCCCCTGTTTAGGGAATTTCTTCCCGTAATTAGGCCGAAGCCGTAACAAACAACAGCGGGTACTTCGCCTTCATGTCGCTTTCGAGTTCCCAAGTGAACTCTGCGCCTCGTTTGCCTTCCCATCGGACTTTCACAATAGGAATGCGCGAGTGTCTGAGATGCTTGGTTTGGCGATCCATGATTTCGACAGGTTTTTCCACGAAGTGTAGTATTTCGTTTACTTGCAGATCATCAAGAGGTACAATTAAATCATGCTCAGCTAGGCACTTTCGGAGGTTTGACACATGGAAAGTCGGGTGGACGTTACTAAGCTCCTCCGGTAGTTCGAGTCTGTAGGCGACTTTTCCGATCCTTTCCAGAATCTTAAAAGGTCCAACATATCGAGGCGCTAGTTTCCCTTTCTTGCCGAATCTGACCACACCCTTCCAAGGTGATACCTTTAGGAGTACGTAGTCGCCAACGTCAAATTCAAGGGGCTTGCGTCATCTATCGGCGTAACTTTTCTGTCGACTTCGAGCTTTCAACAAGTTGTCTCGAATTTCGAGGACTTTGTCAGTCGTTTCTTGTAAGATCTCGGGACCGGTTAGCTGCGAGTGACCGATCTCGTGCCACACAATAGGCGATCGACATTTTCTTCTGTATAAAGCCTCGAATGGTGCCATTTGAATGCTGGAATGATAAATGTTGTTATACGAGAATTCGACTAACGGTAAGTATGTATCCCAATTACCACCGAAGTCTATGGCACACGGACAAAGCGTGTCTTCAAGAGTACGAATCGTTCTTTCAGTCTGACCATCGGTTTGAGGGTGGAATGCGGTACTTAGATTAAGCGATGTACCGAGAGCCGTTTGAAACGTTTCCCACAGTCGCGAGGTAAACCGAGCATCATGGTCAGAGATGATGTCGTAAGGCGTCCCATGATTACAAATGATCTCGTTGGTGTAGATTCGGGCTAATCGTTCGACCTTGTAGTCTTCCCGTATTGGTAAGAAGTGAGCAGATTTAGTCAGTCGGTCAATAACAACCCAGATGTTGTCGTGACCTGATGACGTGTGCGGAAGGTTTGTTATGAAGTCCATAGCTATACTCTCCCACTTCCACATAGGGATCGGTGGTTGCTCGACTAAGCCAGAGGGTCTTTGGTGTTCGGCCTTAACCCTTGCACAAGTCAGGCACTTTCCAACGTAGAGAGCAATATCCCTTTTCATGCCCGGCCACCAGTACTTGTAGCGAAGATCCTGGTACATTTTGTCGGCACCGGGATGGATAGAATACCGGGATTTATGGGCTTTGTCCATCAAAATCTGTCGCAAATCGGTCCGTTTAGGGATCCAAATTCGGTCCAGAAAGTGGAATATCTCATTCGACTTACTCACAAGCTGGGCTCCATCGTGGTAGATTCTTTCCTTCTTCAGAGTGCGTTCATTAAAACATGCATGCTGAGCTTCGCGGATGAGGGTTTCGAGGTCGTATTGGGCTTGAACATTGCGAGTGCTAACCAGATAGCTCCATCTGCTGAGTGCGTCGGCAACAACATTTGCTTTGCCTGGGTGATAACGAATCTCACAATCGTAATCGTTGAGAAGTTCTACCCATCGGCGTTGACGCATATTAAGTTCCTTCTGATTAAAGATATGTTGTAGGCTCCAATGATCGGTGAAGATCGTACACTTGGTACCATACAGGTAGTGTCGCCAAATCTTTAACGCAAAAACAACTGTGCCTAGCTCGAGATCATGGGTTGTATAGTTCTTCTCGTGGATTTTGAGCTGACGAGATGCGTAAGCTATAACCTTGTCCCGCTGCATAAGGACACAACCAAGACCAAGGTTGGAAGCATCACAATAGACATTGAAATCATCATTTCCGTCGGGCAATGTGAGAACGGGAGCATTGCAAAGCATGTGCTTAAGGGTTTGGAAAGCAGACTCTTGTTCAGTCCCCTAAACAAAAGGCATGTCTTTTTGCGTGAGAGCGGTAAGCGGCACAACGATCTTTGAGAATCCTTCGATAAATCGTCGATAATAGCCCGCTAGTACGAGAAAGAACGGACTTCAGACGGGTTCTTAGGTGTAATCTAACTCTTAACGGCTTCAATATTCGCAGGATCGACGTGAATACCCTGACTATTGACAATGTGACCCAGAAACTAAACCTCCTCAAGCCAGAATTCGAACTTAGAGAACTTGGCATAGAGTTGATTCCTCTGGAGTAGCTCGAGAACCAAACGTAGATGTTGCGCGTGTTCAGCTTTCGACTTGGAATAGATCAAGACATCGTCGATGAATACGATGACGAAACGGTCGAGATAAGGTTTACACACGCGATTCATCAGATCCATGAAAACCGCGAGTGCGTTGGTTAATCCAAAGGGCATAACAACGAATTCGCAATGGCCATATCGAGTGCGAAACGCGGTTTTGGGTATATCCTCCTCTTGAATGCGTAGTTGGTGATAGCCTGAGCGTAAATCGATCTTTGAGAAACATGTGGCACCTTGTAGTTGATCAAATAAATCATCAATGCGAGGCAGGGGATAGCGGTTCTTGATAGTTAACTTATTCAATTCCCGATAGTCGATGCATATCCTGAACGTCCCATCCTTCTTTTTGATGAAAAGGACTGGCGCGCCCCAAGGAGAGGTGCTCGGGCGAATGAAGCCTTTCTCAAGTAATTCCTGGAGTTGGTTTGAGAGTTCACGCATTTCAGACGGTGCCAGTCAGTAAGGAGCTTTGGCAACAAGATTGGCTCCAGGAATGAGGTCGATATCACGACTTGGCGGTAACCCGAGAAGGTTGTCAGGGAACACATTAGGAAATTCACGAACCACAGGAACATCTTTCACCTCTGTCTTTCCTTTCTTTTCCTTCTCCGCTACTACAATGTTAGCCAAGAAAGCTCTGTATTCCTTGCGGAGATACTTGCTAGCTTGGACACACGACATGAGCTTGAGACCTTTCGAAGAAGTTTCACCATAAACATACAATAAATCAACATTTGCGAGCGAGAATTGAATCATCTTATCGAAGCACACAACTTCAGCATGGTTTTCGCAAAGAAAGTCCATGCCTGCTATGATGTCAAAACTTCCGAGTTGCATCGGAATAAGGTCGATTGGGAAGATGTGATTGTTGAGCTCAAGAGTACAATCACGAAGAACAGAATTAACGGCGACAGTTCTTCCGGTAGCGACTTCAACATCGAACATCGAGGGGAGATGGGAGCGTTTACGACTAAGGAGTTTCTCAAATTCGAACGACACAAAGCAATTATCGGCTCCAGTATCAAACAAACACGAAGCATAAATACCATTCACAAGGAACGTACCATTGACCACGTTGTTGTCAGCCTGGGCTTGGCGCACGTTGATATTGAAGGTTCTGGCGTGTGCGGCTTGTTGCTGTTGTTGAGGCTGTTGCTGCTGCTGCTGGGGCTCTTGTTTCACAACCCTGTTCGGGCACATGTTCGCAAAGTGGTTGGGATCACCACATGCGAAGCAGACTCGGGCGTTGATCGTGGGTGCCTGAGCTGCTTGTTGACCTTGCAGGGCTGGGAGCAGAGCTTGATGAGCAGTGGCTTGAGCTGGGGCTTGGCATGGACCAGTACGGCAATTTGCAGTGAAGTGGCCGTACATGTTGCAGTGAGCGCAGAAACGACAGGCGAGACCCACCGGGTGATGATAAGAGCAAGTTGGGCAAGCCGGGTGGGGGCCTGTGTATACACGCTTTGCAGGTGGTGCATAACTAGTTGGTGCTGGGCGGTGATGATGCTGCTTCTGGGCCAGTAGGGCCTGGAGAGGAGTAGCAGTGGTGGTGACAGCACAGTTCTTGTTGCTGGAGCTGCTATTGTTGTTCTTCTTCTTTCGACGTGAGGACTTTGACGGTTGAGCGGCGGCGGGTTCGGCAGTTGGAGCGGCGGTGGTAGCTTGATGCAGGTGCTTCGAAGTTTTATCCTAGACACCAGCCTTGACCTGCTTATCGTTGATTTCAGCGGCCAGTAGGTAGGTCTCTTCGATCGTCTTAGTCTTAGCCGCTTGCACGAAATCTGCAACACAGTTAGGCAGGGCTCGGATATACTTCTTGATTGCCATGTCAGAAGTCTTCACTTGATCAGGGCAGATGATGCTGAGCTGCTTGAAGCGAGCAGTGAGAGCAGCGTTTTCACCATCCTTCTGCTTTATGTGCCAGAATTCATCCTCTAACTTTTGGCGCTCATGAGGAGGGCATAATTCTTCCAGCATGACCTCCTTGAGTTCGTCCCACGACAGACCGTAGGCTGCATCGTTCCCTCGTTTGTTTCTCTCGGCCGTCCACCAGTCTAGTGCGTGGGACTGGAAGACGCCGATAGCATTTAGAGTGCGGAGATCGTCTGGGAAACCGCTCTGTCGTAGAGTGACCTCAATGGAATCAAACCATTGGAACAACGCTGTAGGGCCTTCATCGCCAGTGAATTCCTTGGGACCACAAGACTTGAACTGCTTGAAATTGAAGGCAGCTTTGGGGGTAGTTTTAGGAGTTTCGGTTCTCGACTCCTCAGATGATTTGCTGACGTTCTCGTAGACATCACTCATGGCTTTTGCTACTTGTTTAGCGATGATTAGCAGTATACTTCATACATAATCCCCAACGGATATGCACAAGTTGGTCTGTGGTTCCTAACTATAGACTAGGTCTCTAAGACATCGACCCGGACTAGGTCGAGTCTTGCCTAATTCCCTATAGTTATGGCTCTGATACCAATCTGTCACACCCCAACCGATGGCGGAAACATCGGGGCATGGCACTGAGCGAAACAGATTGTCCAGAAGTTTCCATAACAATTATCATTACCGATTAATTTAAAGTAACATGTCCCATACCATGTCTCAAAAGGTAAACAAATTATTACAGACAAAAATCTAGGCAAATAGTTCTGTTCCGACAACTCAGAGTTTTCAAATAGAGCAATTGTTTATCTGCTTCTAGAGACTCTTATTTTAATTTGTACATACAACTATTTGTTGGCCTCTAGAGCCTTATTCTAGCCTCGATTTCCTAGCAGATGTGCATCCTAAGCACCTGTCACATACGTTAAAATAAAAGTCAATACACATGGTGTAAAGGTGAGCATACAAGTTTGGTAATAGCATATAGAGTTCGAAAGCGTTACGCATAACCAACACGTACACAGAGTGAAATGAGGCATGTTAGTTATCGACATAGACCTATCGATACCTATGACTGCGGGTTGACTGCCCAAAGCAGTTCGTAATACATGATCACCACTGTAATCCGTGCAAATAATTGTCCTTAACAACCCCCGAGTGAACGGGTGCTGAGTCCAAACTAATAGTACTACCGTTGCTAAGGCAGGTAGACAGTATTCCATGTGTAAACATAACAAACAAGCATTCATTTAGTCACGTATAACATGCGGTAACGGTTAGCGTTTAAAGTATTGCGTAGTGTGTTCGATGTGATTTTGTATAAGTAACGTATGTAACACCCAAAAGTGCGTAAAGCAAAAAGGGATCGAGTATACTCATAGCGATGATGGATTGAAGGGAGCGCTTAGAGCGGAATTAGCCTGATTAGAACGATAGCATAGCGATAAGCGACACGTAACACGATGCAAAGTGTAAGTGGCTCGGACATCAGTCCGGTCGGATGGTAGTCCGGTCGGACAGCCAGTCGTGCGGATGGCAATCCGTTCCGATGGTCATCCGGTCGGACGGTAGTCCGGTCGGATGACTATTCGAGTGGATTGTTTCTTCCTATGAGAAGGATGTGTTTGTGTATGATGGCTTGACCTTTGAAGTTTTCATTGTAGCATTTTGAAAACATTGAAGTATCTCTACCTTTCAAGTCAGTCGATCGGATGGTCAGTCGTGCGGATGACAATCCGTACGGATGATTATCCGATCGAACGGCGACTCGAGTGGCGAGGTTACTCAGTGAGAACAATTCCACAGCAGGTTTTCACTCGATCGGACAGCAGTCCGGTCGGGTGGCATCCTTAGTGCATTGAACATGTTGAAAATTGTTCGAGTGTTAAAGTCTAAGTATCTCATGATCCGAAGAGTAATTCGGTCGGATGGTAGTCAGATCGGATAGCAATTCGTTCAATACTCAAACTTCAGATAAAGTTGGTCAAGTGTGGGACCCATGGTGCAAGCCGTTCGGATGGCCAGTCGCTCGGATGGCTGTCCGTTCGGACAGTAGTCCGGTCGGATAGCACTCCGTGCTGGTTATTCCGTTCGTCTTTCACTTGGTCGTTTTGATTGTTTGTAGTTTTATCGAGACGTTGTGACAGCGTGTTAACCAATAGAACCCTATCTTGACCCAAGGGGCCCGATCAAACAGGGATCACCCTAGTTCGACCAGTTAACCGGTTCAAGGCGGTTGTTCTTGTTTAACCCGAAATCGGTGGTCTCGTGAGTAGAATCCAGATCTTGAGCTAGTACAACACCGTAAATGAGTAGAAGACTAGAACAAGGGCCGATTCAATCGGTTTTGAGTGCATTGAGTGTAAAAGAGTTGAAAGAAAGTTAGAAACCATCTTTCAATCCTTTTTCACCATGATTATGTTTAGATCTATGCAAGGTCTCTGTTTATTTGTGTGGAAATTGGTTAGATCTAAGTTGTTCTTGGTGGGTTGAGGCCAAAACATGAAGTAAATAAGAACAGCATGATGACGTCATCCTAGAACACCTCAAATCTAGTGATTTCACGGTTAAAAGTTGAGATTCAAAAGATAGAAAGGTGTAGGAGTGCGTGTAGATTAAGGAAGTATAAGATTTAGGACGAGATCTTACCGAAATTGAGAGAAGTCGAAGAAAAGGTGAGGAGCACGAGCTGTTCGGACGTCAGTTGCCAAAAGTGGTAACTATGAGAGTGACATGGGGTATTTATAGGATTCCCAAAATGGAAAGGGGCAGGTCGGTCGGATGGCATCTCGCCCGGATGACTGTCCGGTCGGATGTCATCTTGGTCGGATGGCAACCTGGCACTCAATCAAGTGACCGCCCGGTCGGATGGCAATCCGGCAGGATGGCACTTGGTTCAAGTACGCGGCGCGACGATTTTTGTTGTTTCGATTTCGTTTGCGAGCGTTGCGAATGCGATAGAGTTTCCTATTCAAATTACTTTTAGTTCCAACTACTCACATCTAGCGCTATCTCTTCTACACTAATTAACATACCATTTCGATTGCGATTGAGTTCGATTGCGATTGAGTTCGATTGCGATTGAGTTTCGATTGCAATTCGATTGATTACCACACATAACATAATTTAAACATGCACAAGTAACACATAAGGCACACACACACACGTATAACAATAACTAAAATGCGTAATTCGAGTTGCGAGTGCGATTGCGATTCGATGTCGATTAAACTGGATTGATTTGACTTTATCACATTGTTACTTTCTATAGTTCACAGTTGTAAGTCGATTAAATAGCGAAAAACATACGTCGATTATTGTGATTATTGACACTTACTCCACATAATACAACTAAAATAAACACATAAAAGAAATTCACTAAAAGTCAAGTTGCGAAATCGGTCGTTGACTTTGACCTTGACTTTGACTTTCGATAACACTGGGTGTTACAGAAGAGGAATAACATTCAGAAAGATTCAGTAACGATACACTCCACCACTTTATGAAACTTGTATTACCAGGGAGATGTAGCCTCGAATACATTATTACAAATAATAAGCCAAGTTGCCAAGCCTATGTGAAGGCTCAGTAATTGTTTCCTCGCTAGTACATTGTATAGTATATATGCATGTGATATTGGGAGAATACACGATGCTTGTGGTAATATGTGCCTCGTAGACAATTATGGAATGATGTCTAACCTACTCCCTACCATTTTGATACAAGAGAATGCCGCCCAGACGCGACACAGACACCAGTACGTTACCCAGAACAGAAGCTGAGCTTCAAGAATGAATCTCACAGGCAATTGCACGACATGAAGCCCTCCGCTCTCAACACAGCGGTGGCACTACCGAAAATAACCCTCCAACTAGCTGCACCTATAAACAGTTCCTGGACTGCAAGCCATTGAATTTTGATGGCACAGGAGGTGCCGTTGCATTTGTTCGTTGGGCAAAAAAGACTGACTCCGTTCTAAGAATGAGTAACTGTTCGCCCCAGCAGAGAGTTACCTTTATCTCAGGGTTATTTTTAGATGGCGCACTCTCCTGGTGGAACCTTCAGGTTCAAACCCTTGGTGCAGATGCTGCTTATGCACTGAGCTGGGACGAGCTCAAGGAAATGATGGAAAAGAAATTATGTTCTAGGGCTGAAATCCAGAAGCTTGAGGTGGAGTTCTGGAATTTGAAAATGGACAGGCCAAAAATTCCCGAATATGTCCAGCGATTTCACGACTTGTCTAGGGTCGTCCCCTACTTAGTCAAACCGGAATTCAAGAGGGTTGAGCGATTCATTTGGGGACTTGCACCGCAAATTAGGAGCATGGTTACTACCACAAAGCCCTCGACCATCGCAGAGGCTATCGATTTGAGTGTCACTCTTACTGAAGAAGCTTTGCGCATGGGAAAATTTTCGGAATCTAAGGATAACAAGAAAGAGACTCATGTGGAGTCATCAGGCAACATGAAGAGGAAGTCTTCAAGCCTAAATTCGAGCACCCAAGTTAGCTATGGAAGCTCTAAAGAAAACAAAAGAAAGAAAGTGAATCCGCCGCATGGCAGGAAGGCTGATGGAGCCACTAATAAGGCCGGTGGTAAAGTTTACTCGGGGACTAAGCCGAGGTGCAGGGAATGCAATTTTCACCATGAAGGTCGATGTCTGAGGCCTAAGTGTGGAAAGTGTGGAAAAGAAGGACACAGCAAGGATGCCTGTTGGGCGAAGGATCCAGACAAGAGAAATAAAGGTAGAGTACCAGGTTGCTACAAATGTGGTGAAGCAGGGCACTTTAGGAAAGATTGCCCTAGAAAGAACCAAGCAAGGAAGGGTCTTCACGACTGAAACTCATGAAGCACGCCAGGATCCAGATCCAGATGCGGTTACGGGTATGTTCCCTATTAACCAACCTTATGCATCTATTTTTTATTAATACTGACATCAAATTTAACCTTGCATGCTTAGAACTTAAGAAACTGCTTGGCCTAGTTTCGAGTAAAATAAACGTCTCGTATTCTTTAGAAATGGGCATATAGGAGGCTAGTTTAAGCAGACGAAGCAATTAAGAATTGTATTTAGGGACTCAGAAGGCCGGAACCTTCTGTCACCATCAACTTGAGAAGTCATAATATGATAGTCAGCATGGATTGGATATCCAAGTATAGAGCCTGAGAACATCCCCGTGGTGGAATAATTTCCAGAAGCCTTTTTCTGAAGATTTGCCAGGAACACCCCTCCACAACAACAAGAGGAGTTTAGAATAAACCTCGTGCCAGGAACAGCACCAGTGCCGAATGACACCTTACCGACTAGCTTCGTCTGCGAAGCATGAGCTTCTGGTATAACTGCAAGAGCTACTAGAGAGAAGGAATTAAGGACATGACATCCTTAGTTAAGGACACAAAGAGAAAGTTGATAGACACCACTTTGAATAAATTTCAGAAAATTGAGAAATCAGAATCCTTTGCCAAGAACTGATGACATGAAACAGACAAATCGTAAGATCCTAGTTACCACTCAAGGATCGACTTGAGGACAGGATGTCCTCAACCGTGAATACAAGAAGGAAATGTCCCTAAAACGACCTTTAGGACTCGCTTCGAGCATTAAGAGTTCCTTGTCGTACCATTTGGCTTAACACATGCATCGACAATATTCATGGACCTCATGAATCGAACGTGTAAGCCATACCTGGATAAATCATGATTATACTTATTGACTACATTCTTATATGGCCAACGACCAAGGAAGGTCGTTAGCAACAGCTGCAATTTACCTTGCAACTCTTAGAGAAAAGAACAGTTATGTGCTATGATGACGAAAAGCGGATTTCGAATTCGTGAAGTGAGAACTTTAAGATACATGGTGGATAAGAACAAAATTCATGCCAACCCTGCAACCAAGAGCTAAGGAGCTAGAGTTGCAATTATGTGACGCTTCTCGACAAAGTCTCGATTATACGTCGATGCAACGAGACCACAACATTGCATACGCGGCACAATGATTAAGGAATCATAAGAAGAAACCTTGATCTAGATACAGTGATTGCGCACCGCAAACTTGACGTCATTACCTGAAAGGAAACGCTGCACGATCTTTACTGATCACAAGGGTTGAAGCACACCATTGATCGTAAGAACTTAAAAATTAACGAAGATGGACTGAGCCACTGAACGATGCAGACTGTACAGACATGTTACGTGCTTGTGTGATGAACTTTGATGAAAAACTAGAACACTCAGTGGAGTTTTCCTACAACAGTTTTTATCACACCGCTGTTTAAACCGCTTCGTGTGAAGCTTTAGATGAAACATAATAAGTCGATCCCTGTCATGTTGAACGGAGACCAGAAATAAACAATCTACTGGCCCAAGTTGGCTCAGGAAAAACTAGAGGCAAGACCGTTTAGATATGTGAACATATCAAGGCAACCCGCGGAAAACAGAAAGATTGCGCCGATCAGCGGCGGAAATCGTAAGAATTTGAGATAAGAAGTATGGCATAAATGGGAGCCTCGCCTAGAGAAGGCGTGGTGTGATTTGGAAAACGTAAAGGTTGGACCCCGATGTAGGGATCGGAACCATTGTTCACAAGATGAAACTTCCAGAAAAAGATCAGTAGTGATCGCGACACATTCATGTGTCTAGTCTTTAGAGGAGTCTGACTCAAGGAACAGTCGTTGTTCCCACAAATAAGATTCACGTCAATGACAAACGACAAAAATACTATAGAACCTGTTAAGGTTTCGGACCAAGAGTCCACAATACTATAGAACCTATTAAGGTTACGGACCAAGAGTCCACAAGACACAGAAAGGACGAAATTGAATTACTTGAGTACAATAGAATTCATAACATGACCCAGAGTTACATGGGAACATGAAGACAAATCTTGAACCTAAGTGACCACATTTGATTCACAACTCCCCTGTGACCGATGGCATCGCTTGAATTTCGGGACGAAATTCTTTTAACGGGGGGAGACTGTGACAACCGTCTCTTTTCCGTACATTCCGTACACTAAATGAACAGTAATTTGTGCTTTAATGACTGTGCATGATCTAGTTTACAAGACAAATGAGTTTTTTTATTACTGTTATATGCATACAATGGCATTTCATGATACAAGACTTTATTCGTTGCTACATGCAACACGAGATAGTTCTAATGATACACATAACAGAATTGGCACCATTATCAGACAAACTAAAATGCTGACGACGTTCAGTACATAGACAGACAATATTTTGAGCCCAGTATGAGTCAGAGAAGACGTATTACACTAGTATAGTGAGTAGGGAAGTAAGGACCACAAAACTGCATGCCTAAGTGATAGACAAAGTGCCGGAAAGTGCCTAAAACCCACATAAAGTGCAGGATTCTGCACAAATCAGCAAAAAATCAGCATTTAACAATATTATTACATGCAAAAATATGGCGAAATGGTCCTGTATGCTTTCCTAAGTGTCGGGAATTAAAAGTGTCATAAAAAGTTACATAAAAGACACTATACGGTATAACTTAGCACTTTAACGAATCGGTATCTAACCGAACAACCGGACATTACTCGGAACACTAAAATATTGCTAGAAGCATTGTTTTTATTTTTCTGAGCTAGTGATGGCTCCCGAACACCCTAACATACTACATGATGCGTCCTACACTTAAAACACTAGACATTACACATAACCCCTAAGTACTTAACCTACTTACCATCATTTACATTTAACCCCCCCCCCCCCCATGCATATTTACGGCCCAAGGGGTGTGGCCCCACCTCAAGATTTTTCACAATCTTCCTAAATCTCTTATGATCTCTCTTGGGATTTGATTAGGATTTGTGTGTACTTCATGAGACATATTAACCTATGGATAATAAAGGATTAGAGCTTATAAGGACCATGATCACTTATCATCTTCAACATCAACACAACTCTCTCCTCTCCCTCACTAACCCTCCGCCGTGAACCCCCCTCCCCACACCACCATTTTCGGTTTCCCTTCATTCATTCCAAGAGCTCCCAAAGGTGTAGCAAGGTGATTAACGAAGCTTGGAACTCACGGATCTTGAAGGACCTCTCTTGTGTGCTTTTATCCACTCCATTTTCACTTGTGATCTTCCCTAGCTTTAAGCTAGTTGTAAGACTTCTTTGATCTTTGTTACTTCATATTTTAGTGGTTAAAAGTGGTTGTTTAATGATTAACACAAGAACACTAATGAACATACACATAAATCATGAACATAAAGCTTTACATAAGATGAAAAATTGATGAAACATGATGTAATATTGTTAGTATGATGTTGCTTTGTATATGTTGATTTCTTGGTAATATGATGTTGATCATCATGTGAAACTTGTTAGGTTATGATTAAAAACATAATCTAACAAGATAAGGGATGATTATGTCACAACATGAAATGATCATCCTCTTGATTAAACATGAACTTGAAAATAAAGAGATTTATTGAAAAGTAATAAACAAAGTGAGCTAGTAAACTTGTAGATCCAAGATTTATGAATGATTTTCCAAGAAAACCAAGTTCAGAATATGATTCTTGAAAGATCATAGCTTTTACTAAAACTTACACTATTTTTGGTGATGAAATAAGTGTAAGGAGACTAGAGAAACAAGAAGATGTTATAAATAAACATTTTTGTAGAATATGTTTACAAGTTGTAAACATCTAAAATTTCCAAGAATGAAGTTTACCAAGAAGTAAATATATTTTGGAAAGTAACTAAGGCTACTAAATACTTTACCAAGCTACTACACATTTTTGTGAAAAATCAAGTTCATGTTATTATGTGAAATATATAGTTTTTGCACTTGGTAAGTGTAATATGGTTTAGTGATTTGTTGTTGATTGTTTGAATGATTTTTGGAAAAGAAAATAATATGCTAAATAGCATGGACACCTCCATTTACAAAGAAAACTATGGCAAAATTTTCTAAAAATTCCAACACTTAGAAAATATTTTCTAAACAAGTGTTTACTAGTGTATTTTGAACTATGTTTTCAAATATAAACATTGCCATAGATTTTTGTAACAAAAATACAAAGTATTGGAGGTTGGTTTTTGTAAATAAAAATGGATAAATATATATTTAGAATATATATTTTATACTAAAGACACTTGTGTGAATATCTGTATACTTTGTGGAATAGCTATATTGTTTTAGAGTGAAATAATATAACTTAACAAATACCATGACATTTACAACTCAAAAATAATACCAAAAATCACAAGGAATAAATATTTAAGTTACACACTTGGTATTGCGAAACCGAACAATAAAACGTAACTTATAAAATATTCCGGAAAATACTCTTACAAATATATTTTTGGAAAATATTATTTTGGATACACGAAGCGAAAATATGATTTTTGTATATATTACCAAGTTATGTCATATTTTCAACAAGAAGAAAAATATATTATTTTTGGGAGATAAAAATATATATTTTCTTGGAATACATTGTTTTTGACAAAACAAGTTTAAATATATTTTCTAAGGTAAGACTTGAAAATATATTATTTCGGAACTACAAATACAAGAATACGAGAATACACATATAAGGAATACTCCCATCCTTGGGAAGGAAATGCGAAAATAAATACTTGAGAAGTATTATAACTTTAGATAATGTTAAAGACATAAAGGAAACGTAAGTCAAAACATGAATACTAAGGCAAGGCACGACCCGCTCGTCTAATAGACCCTAGCACATTGTAGGTAGTCGTGTTTGCTGACGAGATTTGAGTTACGAGTACTGAAGACGCAAAACAGTGAGTTCATGCTCCCCCTTTTCTTTAGCTGTTTTTGGTTTTATAACTCTCGGGGGTGGAATACATGTTACAAATACTTAAACGATATGAAATGCCTATGAAATACTAGATCATGTGAGCATAGACTAGATACGGAAATGCCATTAATACATAATTAGGGACGAGGGTTAGATCTAACGGGTACGGCTGAACCCCACTCATGGTCACAACTAGTACCTAGTAGTGCTTCGGAGTCCCAGTCGAGGTTAATCGACACAGTCGAGGGTAATCGACACAGTCGAGGGAAATCGACACAGTCAAGGTTAATCGACACAGTCGAGGAAAATCGACAAGGGTATAAGCCATTACGAGTGCTTCCTATGTCCTCACATGCCTTAAAGTCCTTGTAAAACATTCATGTTTATACACGCTTTTCATACCTGTTTACAAAGGAGTCTCTCAAAGATTTACAAGAATTACAGTACACAAACAAGACGCATGAACTCACTCAACTTTTGTTGATGTTTTCCAAAATTACATGTATTTCAGGTGACAGGATGGATCTTGGGCGCAGGTGTCGTAACTAGAAATAGACTTCAAGTTTAGATGTCATCCACCTTTGTTGATTTATAACCTAGACGAAGGTTGTGTTTTAAAACTTAAATAACCAGTGTTTGTAATACTCAAATTTTATGAATGGATGAACGTCGTTTTGATCATGTAGTTGTTTGTTACGATTGAATGCAATGATATTAAACCAGTCACACATCATACGCTTCCGCACAAGACAGGGTGTGACAACTTATGCGGTTTGGCTTGAGCGATTGCTATTGTGCGATTGGGGACTTGTGCGATCAGTTACATGTTTCCTTAAATCATGGCAATCAGTTACTCAGTTTCCTTACACGATCAAATCAACACTTTTCCAATTAACACATTAATTCATATGAATTCCTAATTTCCTCTAACCACAATTAGCAACATAAACAACTTTTAATTCGGATCAAACGCCTAATGATATCCTCCCCACTCATACCCATTTCAACTAGCATGTAACCCTAATCATAATCATAATAACTCTTAATCCTCAATCATTAAAATCGCACAACAACTTTTATCAATGGTTCGATCTCATAATCCTTAAAGTTCATACCATTCTAACCATCACATAATTGGATAATAATAGTCAATTATGCTCATCATTCCATTTGAATCAAACACAAAACATCAATCATCATACGAACCCTAATTCTACATTGGACTATAAATACCAATACATTATGCGATCATCATGCAGGTTCGGATCAAACATTCAGACATATCATACAAATCGTGCATTCATGGATCATCAAGACGTTGAATATCAAACCATAAACAAACAAACACTAGCAAGAGACTAACCGATTCAAATGGTGATCCAAGGATTATGTGCGACGATAGAGCTTCGAGAAAGGGGAGGGGAGACAATCGTCAGCTTTCACTTCGGGTAGGGGGGTTGTCGTCGGGTTTCAAGGGGAGAGAGGTTAGGGTTTTGGAGTTCTTGAGTGCTTGCAATATATGAGAAATAACACACAAAAAGTGTGTACGTATATGCATAAGAGGATGGGCGGAACCTAACATAGGTTCGAGAAGATCTTGAGCCGAGCCCAGCTTAGCGTCGAAAAGGGATTGGGCCGAGAGCCTAAAATATCTAAACGGTAGTGTGCGGTTACAAGTGAAGTGTGCGGTCCGAAGGTCTTGTGCGATCCGAGAAGAAATGTGCGACCAAGGGTTCTCAACAACACCATATATTCACAAGCATGCACACGAAATCAGACACATTCTCCTAAACACATATATTCACATTTAATATTTCACATATATCGTAAGAACAACACATAAACGTTCAATATAAATCAGCTTGTCACATAGTGTTTATATAGGTTACATCAAGGTATGACAAAAGGCTCCAAAATACGAGTTCTCACAAATCAAGTGATGTAAGTCACTCGACAACCAAACGCGTCAAAATAGAATAAGCTAACAAATTGATGGTTTTAAGTG
Source organism: Helianthus tuberosus (assembly GCA_030545235.1). Taxonomy (NCBI): domain Eukaryota; kingdom Viridiplantae; phylum Streptophyta; class Magnoliopsida; order Asterales; family Asteraceae; genus Helianthus; species Helianthus tuberosus. The sequence continues at coordinate 157,217,220 of CM060393.1, forward strand.
ACTTGAACATCACTATATAAATCGGAGTATTGATGCGTAAGCCAAGTTTTGGGTACGCTAAAATTGATTTAGTAAACCCTTGGATTTGGGCCAAAAACTTAGAAATGTGAATTCCTTTGTTTTGGTAAATTATGTATGCTTAAAATTGTAGACAATAAGCACAATGATATCGAATGCGCAAACCATGTGATGGGAGCGAAAGCGCTAACATTTAACAAGCCCGGGAATGGGTAAAAAGGACTAGATACAATCATTGTTAATAAATGTGTATTATGTTGATAGATGAAACAGGTCGAACAATAGTAAAAAGGGATTTATAAGCCATTAGCTTATAAATCATATTTTGATGCGAACAAAGATGATAAACGGATCCGTAATTTAATTACGGTCGCGTAGGAAAAAGAATCACACAAATTGGATAAGTAGATAAAAAGTTATGACACTTTAAAGTTCGATTTTCGATTAAAACCATAGCTGGGCAGTTATGCAGGTCCCAGATACGGACCTGCTGGAAAAGGGTCTCCTCCGTGCCACGTGAGGGAGTGCATGAGACCGGGCGTGACACGCAGTGCCATCACGGCACGCGACAAACAGAGCTAAGCCTCTCGCGTGGCGCGAGAGGCAATAATGTTGGAAATTATTTTTGTTTTTATTGATTTGATGACGGAGCTTGTTTATACTTGTTTTTAAGCTATCAAAACTAACTTTTATGTTGGTTTTGAAATTAGGTGAACATGGTATGCTGCCAGATGAAGATCAAGCAATGAAAATGAACTGAACACATGTCCAAACGAAGCTTCCGCGTTGATCTTATTTTGTTTAGATAAAAGTGAACTTTGTAAACACTTAGCACTATATTTTGAATGTTTAAAATTATTTGAATGTTAATTTGACAAAGTTTTTGTAAAGTCGCATTTTTGGTACAAAATGCGTATTTTAAAATTATAATTGTGTTAAATCCGAAACGGGTCTTACATGATGATGATGATGATGATGGTGGTGGTGATGATGATGATGGGGTAGGCCCCTTGTTTTAAGTCTTTAAATTGTTTTTTAACCTTAGGGGTAAAACAAACATTTCACACACACTTAACTGGAAAACTTAATGTCGGTTAGTGATAAGGACCACCCAAGTTTAAAAATTGCAACCACTGGGACCAAGTGTGTAATTAGCGAACACTTGGGACCAAGTCTTCAATTTTCGCAAACCACAAGGACCAACCAGGAATTTTAACTCAATCTTATAGAAGAGATTAAAGTGATTGGTTATTTTGTGTATGAGAAGCAGGTCAAAGGGTGGGGCAATAACCTAGGAAAATTAGCTTGAGTTTGAGTTAATAAGTTTGGGGATTTAAGATGTATTTTTTCTCTTCTGTTATATCATGTTGTGCTGTTTAACATATCTGTTAGCCTCATAGACTTTCTTTGGTGATTAATAAATGGTTTTGTTTGCTTTTCAAAAAAAAAAAAAACAATACAGCATGCCTACACATTAAGACAATCATTACAAAAAGAAATTACATCAGTTTTTTTCATATTAAAGACTTACAAGGGGATCTATTTTTAATTCGCAAATAGCCTAGGCATCTGATGTTTCGCATGCCTTTGCGATGCTAGCCTCCTTATTAGAAAAGATGAGCTCGTTCCTCACATACAAAATGCACCAACAAGAGGTCAAAATAATCCCTTGCATAATTTTGCTTTTTGTCTGACCCATGTTGACAATATTATGCAACGTCGATAAGTCTTGAAGCGTAAGGGCGAAAATGGGCGACACCCCACACCATACTAAATGCCAAATAAATGTGGCAAAATAGCACAAGGTGAATATGTGATCGACCGCTTCGTCATAGTCTCCTATGAGCCACCGAACCCACATTCGTGTTTCTTTTGCTCATACCCACTAACTTAGGAACACGGCCCATTATTGACCTTTTTCCGGTACCCATGTATTCCACCCTATAACAAATGAAACATTCACTTACAATGCATTAAAGAGCCCTTTTTCATTGAATATATCGAAGATGTCCCACTATCATCCTTCGTCCAAACCCATTGGTCTGAACGTTGAGGCAAAGTAACCTTTAATAATAATCTCAAACAATCATTAAGTTCCAAACTTTCTTCCCGATTATAAGATCTCCTTTTCTCACTCCATTTTCACAATAAGTTTTGTTCATTCCTTATGTAGCAAGAGTTAACCACACATCTTTTTTCTTTCTCAAGCTTGAATATAATAGCAAACAAGACCTTTAAAGGTTCCTAAGTGACCCACGAATCTACCCAAAAACGCATATTGCCCCAACCCAACCTCTCCTTTAGTTATGGTAGCTAGATTCACATTAGAGTTTGTTAACTAGTTTTTATAATTTTTCAATAGAGTTCCAAGTACCCAAAAGATTTCTTGTGTGATGAAGAATTGGCCACGATTGGTTGGATGAATGGGGGTAGTAATCAATCTTCTCCAAAGGGCGTTTGGTTTGTTTTTGAATCACCACCACCATTTTGTGAGAAGCGAAATATTAGCATCCTTCAAAGGAGTATTGTCATACCTCGACCCATAGCGGATTATCGGTCAGAGCGAGATGATTGTCCAGAACTTATAGCAACTACTATAAGTTTAAATATTTAATCATGTCAAAATTAAAATGTCACATAACATATAACTTTCAAATAATTCATAAAATGTTTAACTTCATACAACATAAGATAAAATCCAGTTTATTTCTAAGGTATGTCCTATGTGTCTTCATCTTCAACTCATCACACCTGATTTCCTGTATCATGCGTAAAGTAATTTGGGGTCAGCAAAAATGTTGGTGAGTAACTTTATATTAAATAAAAAGATTCGTTTATTATTTTTAAGAAGATGTTTAACATGCATTTCAAGTGTTGGTATAATGATCACAATATATAAACAACAACAGTAATTCATACATATCAAATAAGATGCTACAATTATGAGAATACGCGAATAAAGCAATTATCTAACTATGTAAATATATGACTAGGCGAGACTCAAGCCCCGAAGAGCGAATCTAATGATGGCAGTGATACCAGGCTACAATTCATGTTCAAGGGGAACCGGTCAGCCAGTGGATCCACAATGACGTGCTAGAATTCAATTATCTGCGACTTGACATAAGTAAATAAACATACCACAACTACACAAACAAATAATTACACATTGATTTTGCATGTTATGATTAAAGTAAAAAAAAAGTTTGTGAATATATGACACATGATACACCCTAAAAATTTAGATATAAAAGGAGGAAGAGTTATATTTACTCACACTTTTGCGTATATTTGATCCTTGGATTTAATCGCACAAATTTTAGGGAAACCTCTAAAAGACAATGTTACCCTAAAATATAAATATCATAAATATACTAAACATCCATGTGACAATTGTGCCTTTTCAAATCATTGTACAATTCTGAACAATTTCGTATTCAATGAAACCTTATGTTTTATTTCCGGGATTGTATAATTACATGTAACATTTGCACATTTGTAATCCTTGTACGATTTCGAACTCTCAAAACTTTTCTGGAAAGTAAAAACTGTTACGCAAACGTAATCAGTTTAACACGACGTACACTCCGGAACAAGAACAGAAGCTACACATACCCTAAATACCCTTTACATAACTTAGAAATAAGTTTTGAAGGGTTCGGTATGGCAAAAACATGCTTATTCAAGTCGAGGGACTATTTTCGACAAACTGCGAAAGTCTGCCAATTCTCGTATTTTTTAATACGAACCATGTACACACATCCAAAAATTTTTGTAATCATTAAAATCTTGTATTTTATTGATAAGAATGCAAAAATATCAATCGTTGCGAAATTTCCGTCATTTTCGTGTTCGTTATAGTGTTTGACGTAATTAAGCAAAAAACGTAACCGTACAACCGAACGAACCGAAATCAACGACATTTTTGGGCAAAATCCAAGTTACATATGCCTTAACACCTTTATAGAGCCTAAATATTAGGTTAAAAGTGTCAAAACGCGACGAAACAAGTGCAGGGGCCAAAACTGTCAAAAGCCCAAAGTTCTGCCCCTGACCCCCCTATACGGACCGCATATTGGACCCCCTAGATTTCATTGCTTGGAGCCCAAGATCTCGAAAATTCCAGCTTTCTACCTGCAAGTGACACATGTTAGGACCACCCTAGGATCATGCCAACTCATGGGACATGTGTGATGATCTTGTGGCTCCCAAATTACTATAAATAGCAAGCATTTTCAACCAATTTCTTTGCTCATTCACTTCTTTCTTCCCCTATTACTCAAAACTGGAGTTTGCTTCTGTTTAGAGGCCTCCTACTGAGTTTCTTATCTTCCTAGAACAAAAGTAAGTGTTCTTCCTTAGTCTTGTTCTTTATTTTAGCTTGTTTTGAGCTGAAAGTCAAACAGTTTGACTTTCTGTTTGACTTTTGGTTCTGACCATAATTGGTCAAGTCAAAGTTCAATTGAACTTTGCAACGTGATCGTAATCACGAAGGTTATTGTCACGACCCCCGACCCCACCCTAGGAGCGGGAGCGGGAGCCGCGAGCCAGCCAAGTGGTACCGGTGGTTTATTTTGAAAAGTATTGCAGCGGAAAATTTCATCAGGACCGTGAGTTAGGAAAAATATCAGAGTTTTGAAACACCGGATTTTTTTTATTTATTAACAGATGGGGATAAACCCATGTTTTGCAAAGGTAGCTTTAATATGGGATAGACCCGAATACATAAAACAACTTTTCTTAATTTAATTTAATTGATAAAATGAGCCACTTCTGTAAGCCTTTTGGTGCCGTATCCAACTATTATTCCAATCTACTGTAATCACCTTAAACGTGTTTTAAAAAGGTTTTGTCAGCAGGAAATACTGGTGAGTTCATTCAGTTTATACAAAAAGACACATTGTTATAATTTACAGCATTAAGAGTTTTTATATTTGCCCCTATCTTATACTTAGCTGGTCCAGTTGTCACTCGACCGGATCTATGACTATGGTCATACCACTATTGGGTCCTGTCACCCAATAGTGACGTATATCACTAATTAGGCTCGCCCACCTAAAGTGATAAAAACAGTAGTAATGTGCACAATACCCCACTTACTGCCAGTAACTTAAGATTAGCAAAGACTTAATCACTGCAAAGTATAACTAGAAAACATTTAGGGTTTTATAAAGCAATTTGATAAAAACAGAATGACTCACTTTATAAGCATGCAGTCTTAGTTAACAAGTCTCTTGATTCCATGCCTTCTGATAATTAAGCATCTACTTTATAATTCTGAATCTTCTGATGATTAAACATCTTGTTTGATAGTATGTTATGGATTGGAGTTTTCTGATAGTTAAACATTTAGTTTAACAGAGTGTAGTACGTATTAGTGTAAAACCATATCAAACCTAACGATGGTCACGAGATCAGAACCTTAACGAAATTCATAAACTATAGTCTTATTTAGACAACACTTTGGCATTCGTTAGTGGTTCCCGAATCGATCGGAAAGAATATCATATCGGTGATTATTGGTTAGAACACCAACGTATATAGAGAAGAATAGAAGAAATGAGCAAGGAATAATGAAATCCTAGGCTCCTATTTATAGGTAAGGAGTATGAAATTTCCAGGAAGTTTTCTTATACTTTCTAGGAAATTACATATACCTTTTCTAGAAAGTTACCTATACATTTTCTAGGAAGCTTCCTACCCACATATATATCCTCTTATACCTTCCTTGCACCTTCCTCATATATATCTATTTTCATGTATATCTATTTAGGTGTTTAATTTACTTAGTTAATTAATTTTACTTAGCTGATTAATTAATCTTGCTTAGCTTAATTAATCTTACTTAGCTTAATTAATCTTACTTAACTGATTAATTAATCTTACTTAGCTTAATTAATCTTACTTAACTGATTAATTAATCTTACTTAGCTTAATTAATCTTACTTAGCTGATAAATAAATCTTACTTAGCTGTTAAGTTTACTTATCTATTAAGTTTACTTAATTGCTAAGCATTCTAGTTAAACAGCTCCCTGAGTATGAGTTCTAATTCTAGATACAATGGAACTCGTATTAGTGTGTTAACCCAATTCAACTTTAACGATAATCACGAAATCAAAACCCTCACGATGAATGACAAAGTATAGCCGTATACGGGCATCACTTAAACATTCATTGGATCGGTTTCAATTAATCGGATAAAGTATCGTACCAGTGATTAGAGTTATTACCCTAATAACGGGCAGAGTTTCGGGTTTTAGAGTATAATACCGAGCTACTATTTTGTTATAATAGAGACTAAGAGAAACAAAAGAAATGAACGAATTGAAATGTGCAGAGCTCGTTCTATTTATAGCTGAAACAGAAGTCTCTCGCGCCTCGCGAGAGCTTCTTCTTCTTCCTTCGCGGCCCGCGAGGAACCGAGGGCGGTTTAGGGTATGCTGAGTCATGGTGTGGTCTTGACACGTGTGACAACACGTGTCCCTTAATGTGTTCAGATAGAAACAAGTCTCTCGCGCCCCGCGAGAGATCTTTCTTCGTTGGTCGCGGCCCGCGACAGAAAAAAATCATTTTTATTTGAATTTTCAAACAGAATTTCATCGTACGTGCTTAGGATTTCGATTACGGATTATTGTGGGACTTATTTGAGGGTTGTTACAGTTATAATCCCTTGCGATTACACATTCTGATTACCACGTTTACTAGTCGAAGTGACGAGTCAAAGAATCGGTCAAAGATGCACATAATGTGCATTTTATGACGAAACTATTTTCGGGTATCAAAACACCAAGTTTTGATACCAAATCAGTTTTACAACTTAGTTAGACATGTTTTGACATGTCTAACTTGTCACTTCAAGCTTAGTGCTTGTTTAGGGTCGTAAGTCGAGCGGTCTTGACCACCGCTTTGACTGTCGAATCCGACCCGTTTGGTCGATCTTAGGATCCGACCAAACACATATTTGTGACCATAGTTGTATAGGGAATAACCTACTGAGGTTATACCTTATGGTCACGTTGTTTGGTTAGTGTTATAATAAGTCGCTTCTATGTTCTTTAAAAATGACCAAAATGCCCTTTTTGCGCATAAATCCATTTTAAGCATATGTAACCCAATTTTTGACATATAAACTGATGTTACAACATTATTAAACATGTTTTCGCATATAAGACTTATCATAGGTTATATTTAACCATCCGATCATACATTTACGCAAATGACCCGTTAAAGTAGCGTAAACCACTTTAACGAGTCACAACGGGTCAAAAGCCCTTAGGATCCTCTCCAAATCAGAATGTTGAGTTTGTTTAACCATATCATATGAGTACCAACACTCATTTGGTTTGTAAGACTTCATTCTACCCGAATCCTCTGGTTAAAGTCCCATTACACTAACATCGTTATCCGATACAATAGGACGCACTTGAGCTTGTTTATTCTCTTGATCAAGGACACTTTTGCAATCCCAAATGAGTACATAGCTCCCCTCCTTTATGTTTTGCAAATGTTTTGGGGTGACTCATATGTGCTAAATCATTTTCAAGTTTCAAAAACAAATTCGATGGTTTATATAAAACACTATGATTTCAATAATGTGATCAACTTGTTGGTGCGTTATCCATAACACGAATGACATTCATTAGCTTTGGCCGAGCCAACCAGTAGTGTTTTATGGTACCATAGGACTGACAATCCCGTTACCAGATTGTCCACTGGATTTGGTGGATCGTTTGGGGAACGACAGAAACTGTTATTTTAACAAACCCTTTGGTGGTTTGTTAGTCGATTTAAAGAGACCCTTTGGTGGTCTAGATGAGTCAACACAGGTTTGAATGTATTCATTAAAGAACGACCAAAAGTTTTCACAATTAAAACACGGACGATTGGTTAACACGGACGAATGGCTTATAACACAGACGATTGGTTTATGGTAAGTGATTTAGATAACGAGACATGTATAATATGATAAAAGCATGGTGGATACGTCGCTGGTACTTCCTATATATAAGTGCTTTTATCATATTACACATCGTAGCGTTATCCAAATCACTTGGACAAATGTTTTCAAACGATGTCACGCAACAATTTTCACTTAAAGATATAAACCATACGAAGTTTTCTTTTAAATTGATTTACTACTCGGTTTTACAAAAGAGACGTTTTGGTCAAGGTTCATGGCAACAAGGTTTTCACAAACATAAACCAACATGATTTAGTTGGTTAATTATATTGCAATATCAAACATTTTTTGTTACAAGGTTTTCACTTAACCACTCTTGTAATCGAACGAGGTATTGCAATATGTATACAAAGCCATGAATTTTACACACTCACAAAACCTATGTACTCGCCAGCTTTTTATGCTGACTCTCTTTTCGCATATGTTTCAGGAGCCAATGTTTGATAATATGATGCATGCTGCACGTAGGATTGGACACGGGCCTTAGTGACTTTATAACATGAAAGACAATTGTAGCGTTTATGTGTTTCTATTTCCAAGACAGTTTAACATATTAATTCAATAAAACAAAACTTTAAATACCATATGTTGTGAAACAATAGTTCTGTAACAAGACTCCCCGACGTTTCCACCGCGGTTTGTTGTTTTATGCGGTTGGGGTGTTACAATCCAACAATAAAATAAAACTATTAAATAAATCCTAAGATTTGGGGGCTTTTATATAACCTAGAATACTTATAATTCTTTCAACATAAATACTAACTTATTATTTGTAACTAATTAAATAACTATGATAAGTTGCAATTATAACATAAAAATGGTTTTGTCATAATTTATATATCTTGTAGAATAGACTAAGTCTAGATATTCTATGTCTATTTTATCAATAAATATCCATAACCTAATCAATTATTAAATTTATATCAAATAAGTCTAAAAATCACGAAAAAGAAATAGTAAGGCATGATAATAATAATTTATGTTATTATAAATTGAAAATACCAATTTTAACTAAACAAATACAAATTCGTCTTATAGATTTATAAGTCCAAAGATCCATCTTTCCATGTCCTACATTTTATCCGGTTTAGGATCAAATACAAAGGCGCCTGAAAATAAGAAGTCGTATAAAGGGTATCAAACGGACTTCGATTGACCTCATTCAAGCGACATTGATATTGTCTCATCAGACTCTACAATGTGAGAGTCTAGGTTTTCACTTTTCGATTTATAGGTTATAGATTTTAGATTTTTTGTTTATTATCATTGTGTCTTTTGTTTATAATTGTGTCTTTTCTTTATTTGCGTCATTGTGTCTTTTGTTTATCATTGTGTCTTTTCTATATTTGCGTCATTGTGTCTTTTTTCCTAGACATTGTGTTATATTTTCCGGCATTATGTTATATTTTGCTCGACATTGTGTCATCTTGAGCCATCCATTGTGTCATTGTACACTTCTTATTTTTAGGAGTAGAATAACTTAACCCCATTTTATCCAAAATCACTAAATTTATTTAGAAAGATAAATTTATATTTATAATTTAATCAGTCATTTTGTTACCGATAATCTACCATGGGTCATGTATTTATGAGAAATCCCAAGTCTCGTGTATTTTACGAAAAATCAGAAAATAATATTCTTCATATATTATATCGATGGTTTCATATTTTGAATCATTTTCCATATAATATATCTTGTTTAAAATTCACAATAAATCCAATTGGTGACCAAAAATTTTCAAAAAATATACAAACTAATCTAACATGGTAATAAGCAATACCCTACTTTTAGTTTCATCAAAACACAACCTAAAATCAAAAGCCCCAAATCCTATGAACTAAGAAACCTAGATTAACAAAAAAAAAAACTAAATTCGAATCCTTGAAGTAGGGTTTTGTAGAGCACAAAAAATTAAGAAGTTTAGTCTTTTGAATTACCTTATTTGGTTAAAGAATGAAGGAGAAATCATACGAACAAGTTCCAAGCCCTATAAATGATTTTGCTTTAAATTCTCCAATTATAATGAAAGTTAATCGGATTGAGAGTGGGTTGATGAAAGTTAATCTGATTGAGAGTGGGTAAAGGTGTGTATTGCCTCCAGAATGGTATCAATCTTGTGTGCTTAAGATATCGAATTTTGATAAAAGATACTATTAATGGTTATATAATTTGGAGTTAATTCGGTTAATTAAGAGTGGTAAAGGGTCGATTAAATGATAGGGTTTAATTCTCGCTTTAAATCCGATTCCAATGTACCGATTTGAAGCCCAAACGTCGAGTATCGACGAAGAACGAGTGGGTCGGATCTGTTGGTGCATATTTTGTACGTCTGCCACTGTGCGAATAGTTAGATAGAGCGTGTGTTGAATATTGTATAGAATAGGATCAGTTGGACACGATATTCATAATGTAAAGGTCCATCCGGACGGTTGGACAATAGAATAGTCCACATGTAGGCTGTTACCTAAAAATAGGGTGTTGGAGTTCACATTTGGACAAGCTTTTGGTCCTTGAGGGGAAATGCTATTCAACTAGTCTCGTGGTGCTGTAACTTTGAATAATCAATAGAGACCAGATTATAAGTGACTAATCGGTGTCGTGTCTATCTTCTACTCCTTTCTTAGTCGTAATAAACACACCGAACACGTCAGATCGGGACCGAATCTCCGTCAAACTCACCGGCTCCTGGACTAGCAGTGGTATCAGAGCTACAGTACCGATTTAATCGATCTAACAGTCGGTTAAATCACCCAAAGCTCATCAATTTTGGGTTAAACGGGAGTTTTGATGTTAAAACAGAGAAATCATCAAAATAAAGGTCAATTCATTGCTAGATTTTGGAATTGAAGACATCATTCTGTTCGAAATTGATTCGCGCAAAATCCTGTGAAGTTTCATCATGAAATTCACACAAATAAAGATTCTGGATCGAAAAAACATGATTTGGAGAGTTCTTGAACTGTTAGAACATATCCGATCGGACGACCATCCGATCGGATGACCATCCGACCCATATCATTATCTTGTGTTTGAATGTCTAGTTGGTTTTCACTTGAATGATCATTCGATTGGATGACCATCTGATCGGATGACCATCCGATCCACAATCACAAGTTTGTTCCGTTTGTCATTTGGTCGAACGACCTTCTGGACAAGAAGACCCATCCGATCGGACAACCCTCCAATCGGATGACCATCCGACAACATGCCATTCGACCAGATGATCAAATGCCTTAAAAAAGGCATTTTTTGATCGCAACGACGAGGAGAGTCTCCAGAAAAAATTTGGTGATTGAAATTTTTTTCGGGTTTGTAACGACCAAGCTGGGTTGTTCGGGGACACCGTCTGGGCTTCAGTGAACATATTTGATGATGCGATCACGGATTGTGGAAATTAGTGGGGTAGTCATGATACTGGAGTAGAAAGTTTATCTTCCAGTGTAGTGTATCTGACTATTTATGGGCCAAATCGTAAAATCCGCAACGATGAAAAACTGACGTTTGAGGAAAATTGTCATATTTTAGGCATAGTTGAGTTTTTCACAGATAAAAGAGGACTGAATTGCTCAGTTTGAGGGGGAATTCAGTGATAGATACGCCAGAATTTGCAAAAAATGAGGGGGAATAAAAATTCCATTATCATATGTTGAAATTCCGGCATTTTTGAAATTCGTGACACTGCAACAGTATTCGGGTAGTTTCGACTTCAGATTGTCAGGGGGAATGTGAATCTGATCATGGGTGAAAGCTTCCGAGATCAAGATGATCTGAGGTGTTGATATCTGATCATGGATGAAAGCATCGGAGATCTGAGAGAGACCGTGGATGATAGCTTCTGAGATCTGGATTATCTGAGGAGATGAATCTGATTGTGGACGAATGCTTCAGAGATCGGATTATATTACCAGATGATTTGTTTTCCAGTGAAGATTTGCTGATTGTGGAGAATACCGTTTACACGGATCTGTCATTCTTACGGTGCGTTAACGATGATCACGGAAACGGGATATCAGATCTTCAGGGGAAATCACGAATTTGAAGTTAATCAGTGGGGTATTTGAAGTTTCTATCAATTGGCGGTTGAGTTTTTGTACATTCTTAGATCGACCAGGCCGAATGCGAGATCATGGTGCTAATATGAGATATAAAAAACTGAGCTCGGATGCAGTTAAAGCTGAAACAGAGGATGCTGCATTGACTAGTTTTAAGTTGGTGATTGTTCATGAAGGTTGCAGTTTAGAAAATCAGAGGAGAGTCGTGAACTGTGCAAAAGATCTGAAGATTCATTTCGGGGGGGAATTAGTGCTTTGTTCTGACAAAGCAAACCCGAATCATCAATCGAGGGGTAATCTACTTTCTCATTTCAAGATGCCTGATTGAAGTTGCAGAAAAGTTGAAGTTGCAAAATATTCAAACACGGCTCAAGGTTCTTAAAGTATTAAAGACAATTCGACAGTGACAACCAAGGGCGAATCTGTTGGTGCATATTTCGTATGTCTGCCACTGTGCGAATAGTTAGATAGAGTGTGTGTCACACCCTGACTCTTTTGCGGAAGCGTGATTTGGTGTGACTTGCTTAATATCATTGCATTCAACCATAACAAACAACTATATGATAAATCCAATATGTTCATCCATTGATTAAGTTTTAAAACATTACATCATCATTGTCTTGAAACATAGACTTAAAATCCGAGTTACAAACCATATAAATTGTTTAGAGTTCCATAAGGACTCATCAAAAGACTTTAGTTAAAACCAGGTTTTGAAAGATGTGTCCCGTCCAGTATAAGACACACTAACCAAACCCTAAGTCACGGATGACATCTTTTATTCTCAACATGACTTGTAACTCCAACGCCCGCCAGATCCATACTTAATTTCCTGAAAATACATGTAATTTGAAAACATCAACAAAAGTTGAGCGAGTTCATGTGTTTGTGTTTGTGAATAAACCTTTGAAGCATTTGTAAGTATATTTATATATACTTGAAAACCCGGTATGAAAGCAACAAGGAAAAACAGATCAATTAATGTGTAGCTAATACATTAATATTTGTGACGTGATGCAGGGAACTCAAACCTAGCAAACTTTACACCGGGCTTCCGGCTGTAAGACATAGTCATCACATGGCTCATTCGGCGTGCGCATGGGTGGGGCTTGCTACACCCGAATAGATCTATCACTCATGTCCCTAGGTCCTACAACGAGGATTAATGGCCCTTTTGGTGTAAACAATGCTTCTAGTGTAAATTTGGTGTTTCGGGTAATGTCCGATTGTTCGGTTGGTTACCGGTTCGTTAAGGTGCTAAACTATGCAGTTTAGTGTGCTTTATGTACCCTTTTATGATAGTTTCAATTCCTGACACTTAGGAAAGTATTCAGGACCATTTAATCATATTTCTGCATGATATTAGATTGTTTAAATGTTGTATTTTGCTGAATTTTGCAGAATTCTGCAGTTTAGGTGAGTTTTAGGCACTTTCCGGCACTTAAACTATCTCCAGGAAGGCAGTTTTATGATCCTTACTTTCCTACACACCATACTAGTGTAAGACTAGGTTTCTGGCTCATTCTGTGTCTCAATACAAAGTATGTCTATCTGCTGAACTCTGTCAGCATTTTTCTGATTTGTCTGATAACTGTGCTAACTGTGTTTCATGCATCGTCTAAGTCAATAAAGTCCTTATGCAGTAATGATATAACATTAAGAAATATGTGATAGACATGTATGTATATGGCAGTAATCAGAAAGCAATTCAAGTCATAAATTGTAAATCAGCACAGTCATTAATCATTAATTATTGTCTAATTAATTGTACGGATGGAGGAAAATTTGGCAGTTGTCACAGCGTGTGTTGAATATTGTATAGAATAAGACCAGTTGGACACGGTATTCATAATGTAAAGGTCCATCCGGACGGATGGACAATAGAATAGTCCACTTGTAGGCTGTTGCCTATAAATAGGGAGTTGGAGTTCCCATTTGGACAAGCTTTTGGTCCCTGAGGGGGAAATGCTGTCCAACTGGTCTCGTGGTGCTGTAACGTTGAATAATCAATAAAGACCAGATTATAAGTGACTGATTTGTGTCGTGTCTATCTTCTACTCCTTTCTTAGTAGTAATAAAAGCACCGAACATGTCGGATCAGGACCAAGGCTCCGTCAAACTCGCCGGCTCCTACGTTGAATAATCAATAGAGACCAGATTATAAGTGACTGATCGGTGTCATGTCTATCTTCTACTCCTTTCTTAGTCGTAATAAATGCACCGAACACGTCGGATCGGGACCAAGGCTCCGTCAAACTCGCTGGCTCCTGGACTAGCAGGATCCCGGGTGCGTCGCAATGGGGAAGAAGAAGAAGGAGGTTGGGATTTTTGTGTCACACCCCAACCGATGGCGGAATCATCGGGGCACGGCATTAAGCGAAACAGATTGTCCAGGAGATTCCATAACAACTATTAATTATAATATATTAAAGGTTCATGTCCCATACCACAAACATATAAAATAAAAACAATTATTACAGACGTAGTTCTCAAAGACAAATATCCATTCTGACAACTCAGATTTTATTTTGTTTGTTTCTAGACTCTCCTAGCTTGATTCCATAGTAGCTAACAAGTAAAGCATCCTAAACACCTGTCACATACGTTAAAATAGAGGTCAATACACATATTGTAAAGGTGAGCATACAAGTTTAATAGCATAATAGATAGCGAAATCTTTTACCCATAACCAGCATGCAACATGTATCAAAGTGAAGCTAGTAGGTTATCAACAATGAAATATGCACAGACGTGACTGCGAGTTGTAGAATGCGCAACACATATCACCACTGGGACACGTGAAGTAAAGCCCTTAACAACCCCTGTCCATGACAGGTGCTGAGTCCAAACTATAGTACTATCGTTGCTAAGTTGTCAGGCAACAATCACTGTGTAAACATAACATACAAGCATTCATCAGGTAACACGTATAACATGCAACAGCGGTCAGCGTATAAAAGTGTTTGTGTTGTGTGTCGATTGTGATTTGAAATAGATAACGTATGTAACACCCAAAAGTGCGTAAAGAAAAAAGGGTTCGAGTATACTCACAGATTGTGTTTAGTAAATAAACACTCTCTTGGATTGAAGGGAGCGCAGGAAAGTTAGCCAGATTGCAGAACGATAGCGTAAGCGATGAATGGTGCGTTAAACGGTGTCGTGTGATGGTCATCCGGTCGGATGGCCATTCAGTCAGATTGTCATTCGTTTGGGATGGATGTGTTTGTGTATGATGGCTTTCAAGTTTTCGTTGTAGCATTTTAAAAACAGAGAAGTATCTCTACCTTTCAGGTCGTCCGGTCGGATGGCCGTTCGCTCGGATGGCGGTCCGTTCCAAGTGAGACATTTCAGAACAAGTTCACAACAGAATAGTCATTCGATCGGATGACTATTCGTCAGAAACTAATGATCTTTGATAATTTGTAAAAATGTTTAAGTGTTGGGATCACAAGTCATCCGATCAGGTTGTCGTTCGATCGGATGGCAATCCGATCGGACGGCAGTCCTTTGGGTGACTTGCTCGTTTTGTAATTTGTTAAGTTTGAAAGTTTGCGGTTTGATCGAGACGGTATGACAACGTGTTAAACAATGGGAATTCCTCCAAGTCCAAGTTATCCGATCGGACGGGAATCACCCTAGTCTGACCAGTTAAATGTTCTTGACGGTTGTTCATGTTCAACCTGCTAATTTGGTTATCTCGTTGATAGGAATCAGATCTCAGACCGACACATCACTTAGAGAATGAGTGGAAGGCCTGAATGAGCTCCGATTCTATCGGTTTTGAGTGCAAGAGTGTAAAAGAGTTGAAAGGAAGTTATGAAAGCATCTTCTAATCTTTGTAATCTTGAAAATATTTAGATTTATGCGAAATCAGAGTTTAAACATGTTGAAATCTCTTAGATCTGAGTTGTTCTTGGTGGAATGAGGTCAAATCTTGAAGTTCATAAGAACCCCATGATGACATCATCCTAGAACACCTCAAATCAGCCGGTTTCATGGTTAAAAGTGAAGATTTGATGGTGAAAAAGATGAAGAAGTGTGTGTGGATGATAGATGTACAAGATTTGAGGTAGAAACTTACAAGAATCGCGAGGAATTGAGAGAAAATGGCCTGAGAAGTTGAAGGTTCGAGAGAGAACTGTCACATCACTGTTCATGATGTGACAGGCGCTATTTATAGGTGAAAGAAGAGGAAAGTCGGTGCTAGTGACGGATCAGAGGGCAGTCCGATCGGATGGCCATCCGATCGGATGGTCATCAGACGGATGACCATTCGATCAAATGGTCATTCGATCGAATGTCTCCGGCGAGTTAAGTTTTGACATTTCGTTTCATGCGTTGAGCGTTGCGATGCGTTTTAGCGAGTGTCGACTATGCGATGCGATAGATTTAAATAATAGTCATACAATTAACATAACTAACATACCTCAACCTAAATAACCTTGCATTTAGCGTTTGTGATTAGATTGCGATGCGGTTGGGTTGCGATTGCGTTTTCGATTAACCACCACAAACATAATATAAGCATGCACAAGTAACACATAAATAACACACAAACGTAAAACAATATTCAGAATCTATGATTCAAGCTACGATGCGATTGCGATGTGACTAGTGAGAAAGTGATAAATTGATTAGCGATAAACATGCGATTAAACTGAGATTCTTATAGATACTCTACATAATACAACTAAAGTACATAAATTTGAGAAATTGCTTATAAGTCAAAAGTACAATCAATAATTAAGCAAGGAGTGACAGATCGCAATTAGCAATCTTTCCTTCCTTTGACTTTGACTTGACTTGTACTTTGACTTCCAAACGCGGGTTGTTACAGCCTCCCCTACTTTAGGGAATTTCGTCCCGAAATTAGGCCGTAGGCGTAACAAATAACTACGGGTACTTCGCCTTCATGTCACTTTCGAGTTCCCAGGTGAACTCTGCGCCGCGTTTGCCTTCCCAGCGAACCTTCACAATGGGAATGCGTGAGCGCCTGAGCTTCTTGGTTTCTCGATCCATGATCTCGACAGGCTTCTCCACGAAGTGTAATGTTTCGTCCACTTGTAAATCCTCAAGTGGCACTTGTAAATTCTGCTCGGCCATGCACTTTCTAAGGATCGATACATGGAAAGTCTGGTGGATGTTGCTAAGTTCCTCCGGTAGTTCGTGTCTGTAGGCCACTTTTCCAATCCTTTCCAGAATTTTAAAGGGTCCAACATATCGAGGCGCGAGCTTTCCTTTCTTGTCGAATCTGATCACACCCTTCCAAGGTGAAACCTTTCGGAGTACGTGATCGTCAACGTCAAATTCAAGGGGCTTGCGGCGACTATTGGCATAACTTTTCTGATGACTCCGAGCTTTTAGCAGATTGTCTTGAATTTGGAGGATTTTGTCAGTCGTCTCTTGCAGCAGCTCAGGACCGGTTAGTTGCGCATCTCCAATCTCATGCCACACAATCGGCGATCGACATTTTCTTCCGTATAGTGCCTCGAATGGTGCCATTTGAATGCTAGAATGATAACTGTTATTGTACGAGAATTCGACCAAAGGTAAGTGCGCGTCCCAATTACCACCGAAATATATGACACACGAGCGAAACATGTCTTCAAGGGTACGAATCTTTCTTTCAGTCTGACTGTCGGCTTGGGGATGGAATGCGGTACTTAGATTAAGAGTAGTACCGAGAGCAGATTGAAACGTTTCCCAAAGACGCGAGGTAAACCGACCATCGCGGTCAGTGATGATATCACGAGGCGTCCCGTGTCAACAGATGATCTCGTCGGTGTAGATTCGGGCTAATCGTTCTACCTTGTAGTCTTCCCGTATCGGCAGAAAATGAGCAGATTTAGTAAGTCGGTCAACGATAACCCATATGCTATCATGAGCTGATGGCGTACGTGGAAGTTTCGTTATAAAGTCCATGGCTATGCTTTCCCATTTCCACATCGGGATCTCGGGTTGTATAAGCAAGCCAGAGGGTCTCTGTTGCTCAGCCTTGACTTTCGAACAAGTCAGGCACTTCAAAACATAGATTGCGATATCTTTCTTCATTCCTGGCCACCAGTACCGTAGACGAAGGTCATGGTACATTTTGTCAATGCAAGGATGAATGGAATATCGAGACTTGTGCGCTTCAGTCAACAATATATCTCGAAGGTTATTGCGACTTGGAATCCAGATGCGATCTAGATAGTAATAGATACTGTTCGATTTGGTGACAAAGTGTGATTCGACACCACACCTCTTCATTTCCTCTCTCATGGTATCTTCAACGAAGCAGGCGTGTTGGGCATCGCGAATCAAGGCTTCGAGGTTGTGTTGAGCGCTAGTATTACGAACGCTATGCAAATAGCTTCGTCTGCTTAGCGCATCGACCACAACATTTGCTTTGCCAGGGTGTTAACGAATCTCACAGTCGTAATCGTTGAGAAGTTCTACCCGTCAGCGGTGGCGCATATTCAGTTCCTTTTGGTTGAGGATATGTTGTAGGCTCTTATGGTCGGTGAAGACCGTACACTTGGTACCGTACAGGTAGTGTCGCCAAATCTTCAACGCAAAAACAACTGCGCCTAGCTCGAGGTCGTGGGTCGTATAGTTCTTCTCGTGGATCTTGAGCTGACGAGAGGCGTACGCGATAACCTTGTCCCGTTGCATGAGGACACAACCGAGACCAAGGTTCGAGGCATCGCAGTAGACAACGAAGTCATCGTTTCCGTCGGTAGAGAGAGAACAGGAGCATTGCAGAGCATATGCTTCAGAGTTTGAAAGGCTTGCTCTTGTTTGGTTCCCCAAACAAAAGGCTTGTCTTTATGCGTCAAAAAAGTAAGTGGAACATCGATTTTCGAAAAGTTTGCGATGAACCGACGGTAATAGCCCGCCAATCTGAGGAATGAACGAACATCGGATGGTGATTTTGGAGTAACCCAACTCTTAACAGCTTTGATCTTCACGGGGTCGACGTGTATACCTTGGCTATTGACGGTTTGACCGAGGAATTGAACCTCCTCTAGCCAGAATTAACACTTGGAGAACTTGGCGTAGAGTCGATTCCCTTTGAGTAATTCGAGAACCAAACGTAGATGATGCGCGTGTTCGGTTTTCGACTTTGAATAGATAAGGATGCCATCGATGAATACGATGACGAAACGGTCAAGGAATGGTTTGCACACACGGTTCATCAAATCCATGAAAACTGCGGGCGAATTGGTTAAACCAAAGGGCATTACGACGAATTCATAATGGCCGTATTGGGTTTGGAAAGCGGTTTTCGGTATATCTTCCTCCTGGATTCGTAACTGGTGATAGCCTGAGCGTAAATGGATCTTCGAGAAGCACGTAGCACCTTGCAATTGATCAAACAAACCATCGATTCGGGGCAGGGGATAGCGATTCTTCATAGTCAGCTTATTCAACTCCCTATAGTCGATGCACATCCGGAACGACTCGTCCTTCTTTTTGACGAAAGAGCTGGTGCGCCCCATGGAGAGGTGCTAGGGCGAATGAAGCCTTTGTTAAGCAATTCTTGGAGCTGACTCGAGAGTTCGCGCATTTTGGACAGAGCGAGGCGATAAGGATATTTAGCAACAGGGTTGGCTCCTGGAATGAGGTCGATACGGAAGTCGATATCACGACTCGGAGGTAAACCAGGTAAATCATCAGGAAAGACACGAGGAAAATCACGAACCACAGGCACCTTTTCTATTGCCTTCTCTTTCTTTTCCTTCTCTGCTACTATGATGTATGCCAAGAAAGCTTTGTATTCCTTACGGAGATACTTGTTTGCTTGGATACACGACATGAGTTTAAGATTATTCGATGCGACTTCACCATAAACGCAAAGTTGATCACCATTAGCGAGCGAGAAACGAATCATCTTATCAAAGCAAACAACTTCAGAACGATTTTCGCGAAGAAAATCCATGCCTACTATGATATCGAAACTACCAAGCTGCATCGGGATAAGATCGATAGGGAAAATGTAATTGTTGAGTTCAAGCGTACAATCACGTAGAACAGAACGGACATTAACGGTTCTTCCAATGGCAAGTTCAACATCGAACGTCGAGGGGATGTGGGCTCGCTTACGATTAAGGAGCTTTTCGAATTCTAACGACACAAAACAGTTATCGGCTCCAGTATCAAATAAACACGAAGTATATATACCATTTACGAGGAACGTACCATTAACCACATTGTTATCTGCTTGGGCCTGGCGGGCGTTGATGTTGAAAGCACGTCTGCGGGCTGCTGGCTGCTGCTGCTGTTGATGTTGTTGAGGCTGCTGCGGTGGCTCTTGCTTCACTACTCTGTTGGGGCACATGTTTGCAAAGTGGTCGGGATCACCACATGCAAAGCAAGCTCTTGCGTGTGCTGCGGGGGCAGAAGCTGCGTGTTGGCTCTGGGGAGCAGGAAGGAGAGCTTGTGGTGCAGGAGCTTGACCTGGGGCTTGGCGTGGACCAGTATGGCAATTGGCAGTAAAGTGGCCGTACATGTTGCAGTGCACACAGAATCTGCACGCAATCCATACGGGATGATGATAGGTATAGGTAGGGCAGAGCGGGTGAGGACCAGTATATGCACGCTTGGCCGGCGGTGCATTGGTCACTAGTGCCGCTACTTGGCGGTTTTGGGGTTGCGGTTGAGCAGGGATAGCTTGGAGAGGAGCGGCGGCAACATCACAATTCTTGCTACTGTTGTTGTTGTTCTTTCTCTTGCGGCGGGAGGACTTTGAAGCTTGCGGAGTGGCGGCGGTTTTAGCGGTGGGAGCAGCGGTAACTTGATGAAGGCTCTTCGGAGTGTTCTTGAAGTACCCAGCGAGAACTCGCTTGTCATTAATCTCAGCAGCGAGTAGGTAGGTTTCTTCAATGGTTGTCGCCTTCGCGACTTGCACGAAATCAGCAACACAATCCGGTAAAGCACGGTTGTATTTCTTGATGGTTATGTCGGGAGTAGTAACTTGGCCCGGACAGATTATACTCAGCTGCTTAAAGGGGGCAGTTAAACCAGCGTTGTTGCCACCCTCTTGTTTAATGTGCCAGGACTCGTCCTCCAACTTCTGAAGCTCGTGGGGAGGGCAGAACTCCTTCATCATGATGTCCTTCAACTCGTCCCACATAAGCCCATAGGCTGCATCATTCCCTCGCTTGTTTCTTTCGGCAGTCCACCAGTCCAGAGCCCTGGACTGGAAAATGCCAGTAGCGTTAACAGTGCGAAGGTTTTCAGGACAACCGCTTTGGCGTAGGGTGACTTCGATTAAATCAAACATTGAAACATGGCAGTAGGCCCGTCTTCTCTGGTGAATTCCTTGGGTCCGCAGGCTTTAAATTGCTTGAAGCTAAAAGTAGCTCGAGGTGAATCGGTCCTTGATTCCTCAGAGGACTTGCTAGCATTTTCATTCAGCTCGCTGATAATTTGCGGAATGACTTTCTCCATCTGCTTTGCGACTAGAGAATCTATACGATTGTCCTCATGGTTTCGTCGGGCAGTGCGGGATGTGTGTGATCCGAATGACGACATTGTCTGCAACAGACATCGCCATAGGACCCAGACACAATTTCGATTAAGTCGGGTACAGTCTATAATATCATCGCATACTTCCCTATATAAAGCACAGGAACACGTCTACACGTAGGCACATATTCACTTAGGCACGTAGTCCACAGAAACACATAGGCACATAATCACATAAGCACATAGGAGCACAGAAGCACGTAATCAACTATATTTTGCACGTATTCACCTACATATATTGCACGTATTCACCTATATATATTGCACGTATTCACCTATCATTCAAGGTTCGCGTGTTCGAGATTAGCGATTGCGTGTAGCGAGTACACAACAAGTAGCATAGCGAGTAGTATAGCATCAGCGAGTAACATAGCAAGCGATTTGTTAACGTTTTGAGATAGATGTGCAGTGTGAGTTGTGTGTGTTGATCAAAGCGAAAAGCGTATAATTTACCAAAAATCGAAACACATAAGCATATAAAACCATATCAAACACATAAAAATTTCCACATAAAAGCGATAAATCACAATAAATCACAGAGTCAGCGGTTGCGGGTTCAGAATCGAAACATATAAAATCGAGAAGAGATTGTCTTCGGCTGATAGACGTCGACTACCCAAAGTGATTCGACTATTCTCAAGTACTTCGAGCACACGCCTTGGCCTATTAGACTGTGCTCTATCACCGGCATGCGGTGAACGGCACACATCCTTTCGGTTATTCGCGCTACTCGAGTTGTTGGAATCCATCGAGACTTTGGTGAGAGTTTTGTAAAACCAAAATAGAGGACGGAACGAGTCATCAAGATTCGGGTTTCACCCCTAACTTAGCGACTGCATTCCTGTTTGTGTGATAGAATGGAGAGAGAATTGCATCGAAGTACGGATTTCACTCCTGATTCAACGCAAATTCTTGTGTTTATAGTAAAAATTGCGCATCGAACAAGCGATTCGATCGAGAGTTTACGGTTTTCACACCTTGTCCCGATCTAATCACTCGTTCATTTTCGAAAATAGCGTGCGGTGTGCCTGCCTTAGGAAAGGCAGAGTGACAGTATTCCAGCCTTAGGAAAGGCGGATAGAGTATAGTATGGTCGCGAGTCGATCAAATAACAGAAATAGGCTCGCACGGAACCCCTACTGAGTTCGCACAAGGCGGTCTGTTGGTACGTAGACTATAGACTAGGTCGTTTCTAAGACACCGACCCGGACTAGGTCGAGTCTTGCCTAATTCCCTATTGTTATGGCTCTGATACCAATCTGTCACACCCCAACCGATGGCGGAATCATCGTGGCGCGGAAATGAGCGAAACAGATTGTCCAGGAGATTCCATAACAACTATTAATTATAATATATTAAAGGTTCATGTCCCATACCACAAACATATAAAATAAAAACAGTTATTACAGACGTAGTTCTCAAAGACAAATATCCATTCCGACAACTCAGATTTTATTTAGTTTGTTTCTAGACTCTCCTAGCTTGATTCCATAGCAGCTAACAAGCAAAGCATCCTAAACACCTGTCACATACGTTAAAATAGAGGTCAATACACATAGTGTAAAGGTGAGCATACAAGTTTAATAGCATAATAGATAGCGAAATCGTTTACGCATAACCAGCATGTAACATGTAGCAAAGTGAAGCTAGTAGGTTATCGACAATGAAATATGCACAGACGTGACTGTGAGTTATAGAATGTGCAACACATATCACCACTGTGACACGTGAAGTAAAGCCCTTAACAACCCCTGTCCACGACAGGTGCTGAGTCCAAACTATAGTACTATCGTTGCTTAGGTGTCAGGCAACAATCACTGTGTAACATAACATACAAGCATTCATCGGGTAACACGTATAACATGCAATAGCGGTCAACGTATAAAAGTGTTTGCGTTGTGTGTCGATTGTGATTTGAAATAGATAACGTATGCAACACCCAAAAGTGCGTAAAGAAAAAAAGGGTTCGAGTATACTCACGGATTGTGTTCAGTAAATAAACACTCTCTTGGATTGAAGGGAGCGCTGGAAAGTTAGCCAGATTGCAGAACGATAGCGTAAGCGATGAACGGTGCGTTAAACGGTGTTGTGTGAACTGGATGACGAATGGTCATTCGATCGGATTGTCATTCGTTTGGGATGGATGTGTTTGTGTATGATGGCTTTGAAGTTTTCGTTGTAGCATTTTAAAAACAGAGAAGTATCTCTACCTTTCTGGTCGTCCGGTCGAACGGTCGTCCGGTCGGATGGCCGTTCGCTCGGATGGCTGTCCTAGGAAGGTTATAGACTAGGTCAAAGTATTACTAATAACCTAATTCCCTATAACCATGAGCTCTGATACCAACTTTTCTGTCACACCCCGACCACGTAGAACAACAATACGTGGCGGAAAACGTCGGGGAGTGTTGTAACAGAATCATTGTTTCATAACACATGGAAATTGAAATATTGTTTTATTGATTAAAGTAGTTACAATGTCATGACAATCAAAGAAACATAACATAAATAACTAGTCTTGCATCTTTTATTGTCGCTAAGGCCCAAGTCCGCCTAAGTGTATCTTGATAAATCCTATGCATCATATCCTGAAACACATGTGAAAATAGGTACGTCAGCATAAAAATGCCTGTGAGATACATAGGTTTATGAAAATAGGATTCATGACTTATTGTTTAAGAAAATGTTTAGTCATGAACCTTGTAATTTGATTTGTCTTGTAAATCATTTGAAAAATGATAAGATCAGATGATATGTATAAATAAGAGAATAATGTATGGTTAAATGAATAACCATATAAAAATGAGTTTGTATAATTTAAGTTGTTTGTAAAACAATGTATTGTGAAAAATAGGTTATTTGTATAAAATGTTATATGTCTCAATTTGAAATGGTTCATATAACGCTACGATATGTAATACCATACAATCACTTATATATAGGAAGTACCAGCGGCGTATCCACCATGCTTGTATCATATTACACACGCCTCGTTACTCGAATCACTTACCCAAACAAACCACCAATGTAAGATGTCTATGTTTAAACCAATTGCCAAACGTATTAAATAATATGTCAAAATGTCTATGTCAATATGTAAATCATGTAATGTGTACCCAATGTCAATATTGTTTATGTGTCAAATGTAAATCATGTAATGTGTAACCAAAATGATATGTATGGCTAGTGAAATATATCAACTAAACCATATGCACAAAAACAAAGTATTGAAGTAAAACACGGTTTAAATCAAAGCTATGTTTTGTGGAAATGCATGCTATACTGATACAAATATCTATGCGGTATTGTGAGAATGCATACATCTAAGCCTTGAGACTGTGGCGATAAACCCTTAAACAAATTAAAGGTTTATCTTGTTGTAAATGTATATCGAATTCGGTCATTCCTTTCATCCCCACCTACCCGGGATGTCCGGAACGGGAGTTGTCAATTCCTATGGTACCACTACCTACTAACGAACGGCGTGATCAGTGTTAATGAATGTATTGTTCCATTTATACAAACCAAATATCATATCAAAATGTAAGCATGTGATGAAAACAAATGTACTAAGTATGCAATAGATGAACATACATAGCATGTGATGTGATGTGAAACGATGTACTAAGTATGAACTAAATGGACATACATAGCATGAAATGTAATGAAATCATGTACTATAAATGTACTAATGAACATAGCATGTATATGATGTGAAAGCATGAAAGTAACAAGTAGGCACATGTGTTTCACCCCAAAACAGTTTGAAAACGGTAAAAGAGGGGTCTATGTACTCACTTGAGATTGCTCAGAAGTCCTAAGATAACCACCAAGCAATGCTAGAGATCACGGATATCAAACGGCACCTAATATAGGTAACTACATTAATAAACCGGACCTAAATCGGAAGATCGGATAGAATGAGGGTTCGTAAACCAAATGGGTATGGGAACTCGTGTAATATGGTTTAACAACGCCTACATACTAAATGAATCCTAACATAAGTGCTTATGACCCATTACGACCCGTTTAGGTAGCTTATGCTACTTTAACGCGTCGCTCGCGTGAAACGCGTTCGGACCGCCTAACTAGTCCTATGACAAGTAACATATGCCTTAACATGTCTAATATTGTTGTCAAATCAGTTTAGATGTCAAAAGTTATGTTACATATGTTTAAAATGAATTTTGGCATCAAAGGGGTATTTTGGTAATTTACCTAAGGCATATAAACTACCTATCATACAACTACTTAAACGAAGCGACCATAAGGTATAACCTCGTAAGGTTATTCCCTATAAACTATGGTCACCTAAAGTGCTTGGTCGGATCCTAATGATCGACCAAACGGGTCGGGTTCGAAAGTATAAGCGATTGTTTAGATCGCTTACCTTACGACCCTAAATAAGCACTAAACTAAAAGTGACGAGCTAAGCATGTTAAAACATGCTTAACTAAGTTTAGAAAATAGGTTTGGTATCAAAACAAATGGTCTTGATACCCACAAGTAGTTTGGTTACAAAATACGCTAGAATACGTATTCTGACCGAAACTACGGCTCGTCACTGAGCCTAGATAACGTGGTAATCAGTAGGTATAGTCACTAGGGACTATAACCATCATGATCACGCTCACGTTATGAAGTTCAAACGAACTTCGCATCGACCATAAACTGGTCAATGCAGAAAGTCAAACAAAGTTCGACTTTCGGACTCGAAAAGCAATAAAAGAACGAAGGAACACTTACGAAGGGTCCCCGAATGCTAATCTAGATCAAAATAGCTCAGGTATGAAACAAAGGTTTCAACTTAGAGCACAAATTATCAGATTCTAGTGAGAAATGAAGTTGGGGTATGTGGGTATTTATAGTAAATGGACAACCGTTAGGATCATTTCTTGGAAAAGGGGGCACGATCTAAGCCGTACACTTGTTGGAAAGTTGTGGTAACTCATTTGCCATCCACCATAAGAGTTTGACACTTGGCACTTGGCCTTTGGAGAGTGTTAAGGGCTGTTAAAAGCTGAAAAAACAACGTTTTGCTGCATCTGGCCCCTGTTTACGGACCTAGTTTGGCAGATTTACAGTTTCAGTCCCTGCAACCTCAAAACTTGGTTTTCGATGCGTTTTTTTTTTACACGTTTAAGCCCTGTTAACCCCATTTCAAAGCTCTAAAATGAATTTAAAGTATAGGGAACTTAAAATGTGTTCAAAAATATCTCGGGTGTCGGTTCGTTTAGCCGTACGGTTTCGTTGTTCGGTTAATTACGACGGAATGCGCATAAGCGCGAAAAATGATCCAAATGGCGTGACGAATGGATGTTTCTTATGCCAAACACTAAAATAAAATATTTTAGTGCTTACATAAATTTTTGGATGTCCGGATGTATTCAGAACGTAAGTTATGCGCGAAAATGCAAACTTGTGCACTTTTTGACGCTTTTTGTCCCTGAATGACCCCAAAAGTTTATTTTAGCATACCGAACCCCTCAAAGCCTATTTCTAAGCTATGTAAAGGATATTTATGGTATGTTTAACTTATGGTCATGTTCCGGAATGTCAGTTACAGTTCAAATTGGCATACTTTTGCAGTTTGTCAAGTTTAGTCCCTGTAAGCGAATTAACTTGTTTTTGCCATACCAAAGCCTTTAAAACTTATTTCTAAGTTATGTAAAGGTTATTTAAGGTATGTTAAGCCTATGTCACTATTCCGGAGTGTTTGTTGCATTAAACTGGTTATATTTATGCATTGGTGCGCGTATAACCTTCCAGAAAGCGATTTAGAGTTTGGAATTGAACAAAAATTGATATGTGCAAATGATACACATATTTTTACAAATCCCAAGTATGAAATATAATATTTCATTGGTTCGGTATTTGTTTGATGGCCGTGGAGGCACGGGTGTTACAGTCTCCCCTACTTTAGGAAATTTCGTCCCGAAATTTATTTAGAGGAAACTTGTGAGAGTTTAAAACATGAAGTTGAAAAGATCGAACAATATTGGTTAGGGTTCTGAACTTCTAGTAACCTTAATAACATTATGCTTGCAATGTAAGAGGGACACTTATATACAAGTATATGAAACGTCATTGGTGCGTCCACCGTACCTCCATTACACCGTTCTCATTTTGTTATTGTTGTCGCTATCGGTTCTTACACATAATAAATCTTACTGGGTTTCTGTGCACTAAGTTTCATAATTATGTACGCGTCCATAATTAGACAATTCCTTGCACAGTTCACACAGTCTATTTTATAATGTGTAGGGTAAAACCAAATGAACAATCCTGTGATGAGTGTGACTAGACCGCCATAGAGTCCTTTTAATTAAATCAATAAATGATCTAAATAGACTATCAAGGAGTCTGTTCAGCTACATCACTAGATGTCGTCCTTTAACCAAATTGTGAATCAATCTTTTTTACTAGACCACTAAAGGGTCTCTTATGAATCAAGGAGTGGTACTATATAATCCAAGGGTCTTAACTATTACATAGAAGCCCATTAAGAATTTAAGGTAGTACCTTTTTGAATATCCTACTACGAATCCCTCATATGAAGATATGAAAGATTCTACGAGGATTTGGATAACGAATATCCAGAGTATCCAAACACAAAAATGCATAAAAGAAAACATAAGATGAATAAACACATAGTCATATAACCACAAAGATTGTTTATTTGTTAATTTGTTTTGTTGACAGAGCACATGTATTTAAAGTACAATAGGAATCCATCTCGTGGATTTCATTTGGCACTTTAAACATTTACAAGAATCTATCTATAAAGATAGAAAGATTTTTAAAAGAGAAATTCGATTTCGATTATAAGGAACCGAAATGTCCGAATTCAGGTACATAAGGAATCTAATTAAGGACCCTGATTTGAATGATGATCATCCACAAGGGTCTAAATGTGAAGATAAAAAGATCCCATATGGATTTTAGAAGTTGAAGATGTTTTGAAACCTTGCACTGGACGTGCTTATGTCAAAACATGAAGTAAAAATGCTTACGAAGTTGAGATGCTAGATATGCCAAGGCAACATATGAAGCAGAATTTGAAGGTTAAGTAAATGTATGAGGAAAATATATTTGGAAAACTATGCATGGTTCTAAAAAATGTTTTTGAAACCTTATATATAATACGTTTGAAATCATAAAGTAGGTTTTTAGATAAGTATATTTATAAAAATGATGCGAAATGAATTTTTGAAATTATGTATAAGGTTTTTGGAAAACATGAATGATGCTTTTGAAATCATGCACTTGATAAGAAAATATACTGTGTTAATATTGTTTTCAGACTATATGAAATATTCTGAAATTATGAAAATTGTTTTTTTTTTTTAAACCTAACCAATGTTTTTGAAATAACATAGACAATGCATTTGAAAAAATTGTTTTCAAACTATATGAAATGTTTTGAGATCATGAAGATTGTTTTTGAAATACTTGTACTGTGTATGTTGAGAAAATCAAAACGTAATGGGTATGAGATTTGAAACTACCCTTAGTTATCTAACCAAGGATTTAATGGCACAGATGTGTAAAAAGCACGATTACTCATAATTTCACTTTATTTCATGTACTTCGTTTCTTAGAATGAAACGAGTACTTTAAATTTTTGGGGGAATCATGAGTGATCATTTGAGAGGGAGAATCACAAGAGTAGTTTGTAAGGAACATAGTTCCTTGATGTAGGTATCATAGGAAAAGTCATACACACATGTAACTACACTCGTATATCAGAACTGTGAACAACAATTTATTTATAATCAAACAAATTGTTTCACATTACAAGAAATAGAAGAAACAAAAGCATAAGACAACAACATCTTGTAATCAGCCAACTGCTCATCCGTGGGTTGGATTTGCATTAGCAAGCTTTAGGCATTTGTTCCTGAAATGGCTCGTATCGCCACAGTTGTAGCACGATCCAGGCGGAAAGCGAGCTTGAGTAGGGTTGACTTGGGGTTGATTTGGACCACTTTGGTTTGGGGTAAATCGACAAGCATTTGCCAGGTGACCGAGTCGCCCACATGATGCACACAGACGACACTGCAGGTGAGCTAAGTGGTGTGCATTACATTTGTCGCATATTGGGGCTGTTCCCTTGTATTGCTTCTTAACAGGTTATGTTGCCACCCGGATGGGTCCTGCTTGATTTGGTACTGCTGCAGTTGGACAAACCCTTGCCGTATGACCTATAAGTCCACAAGTTTGGCAATTGCGGCACTTCACACTAGCCTGATGATGAAGGCTACATTGGTTGCACAAGGGTGCAGTTCCGTTGTATGGCTTCCTAGCAGGGGGTTGAGCTGGTTGGTTGGGGATGGCTCGACCATTGTGAGCGACCACGGCGAAGTCCTGAGAAGCCTTTCGCTTCTTTGACTTCTTAGGGGATCCAGCCTGTTCATCCATGGTCTTTGATTCCTTGATTGGTTTCTTGGCTGGTGGTGCTGTCATTTGGCTAGGTCTTGCATGTTTTGGTGCCACTGCTGCGGGTTTCCTTGAAGCCTTACGTTTCTTTGGTTTAGGTGAAGGCTTGGCTTCTGCTTCCTTTGGTGGCTCCTGAGTGGCTCCATTTTTGAGACGAGACATGGCAATGCCTAGATCCACAGACTTCAGTATCACTTCGCCTATTTGTTGGGAAAATTTGGCTGTTTGCTCGGACATTTGACCGGTGCTGAGAGGAAGAGACATTCTAGAAGAAAATGAAAGACATAGGAAGAAACAAGTGAAACGTCATCGGGTAAATAATGCAGAATGGTAATGCATAAGAATTTGCGATCATTTGTTTGTTATCTAAGGCAAACAAATGAGACAGTGACAAATCAAAGTAAATGGGTCAAAAATAATGTATCGCGAAGACATGCTCGCCTATAAGTGAACACTCATCCCAAGAATTCCCAGGTAAGCACAACTGGTCTCGCGTCTGATGAGATGTATACGAAGTGCTTGCCTAGACAGAAAACCCAGAATACAGGCATTCACCCTTCCAGTTTGCACGTGTTCACATTATTTAAAACCCAAAACCTTGACGAGGTTTTGAAAACTCAAAGGGGTTCAAAACCTTACAATAGAGGGTTCAAAACCTAGTAATCAATCATCCTAGAACAGATGATTAGTTTTCAAAGCGGTTTTGAAATTTATGTTCTTGTTGTGGTTGTCGCCTAAGGATAGGTGACAGTATTGTTTTATGACTAAACGCAAGTAAACTCGCGTTAGGGTCCTAGGAAGGTTATAGACTAGGTCAAAGTATTACTAATAACCTAATTCCCTATAACCATGAGCTCTGATACCAACTTTTCTGTCACACCCCGACCACGTAGAACAACAATACGTGGCGGAAAACGTCGGGGAGTGTTGTAACAGAATCATTGTTTCATAACACATGGAAATTGAAATATTGTTTTATTGATTAAAGTAGTTACAATGTCATGACAATCAAAGAAACATAACATAAATAACTAGTCTTGCATCTTTTATTGTCGCTAAGGCCTAAGTCCGCCTAAGTGTATCTTGATAAATCCTATGCATCATATCCTGAAACACATGTGAAAATAGGTACGTCAGCATAAAAATGCCTGTGAGATACATAGGTTTATGAAAATAGGATTCATGACTTATTGTTTAAGAAAATGTTTAGTCATGAACCTTGTAATTTGATTTGTCTTGTAAATCATTTGAAAAATGATAAGATCAGATGATATGTATAAATAAGAGAATAATGTATGGTTAAATGAATAACCATATAAAAATGAGTTTGTATAATTTAAGTTGTTTGTAAAACAATGTATTGTGAAAAATAGGTTATTTGTATAAAATGTCATATGTCTCAATTTGAAATGGTTCATATAACGCTACGATATGTAATACCATACAATCACTTATATATAGGAAGTACCAGCGGCGTATCCACCATGCTTGTATCATATTACACACGCCTCGTTACTCGAATCACTTACCCAAACAAACCACCAATGTAATATGTCTATGTTTAAACCAATTGCCAAACGTATTGAATAATATGTCAAAATGTCTATGTCAATATGTAAATCATGTAATGTGTAACCAATGTCAATAATGTTTATGTGTCAAATGTAAATCATGTAATGTGTAACCAAAATGATATGTATGGCTAGTGAAATATATCAACTAAACCATATGCACAAAAACAAAGTATTGAAGTAAAACACGGTTTAAATCAAAGCTATGTTTTGTGGAAATGCATGCTATACTGATACAAATATCTATGCGGTATTGTGAGAATGCATACATCTAAGCCTTGAGACTGTGGCGATAAACCCTTAAACAAATTAAAGGTTTATCTTGTTGTAAATGTATATCGAATTCGGTCATTCCTTTCATCCCCACCTACCCGGGATGTCCGGAACGGGAGTTGTCAATTCCTATGGTACCACTACCTACTAACGAACGGCGTGATCAGTGTTAATGAATGTATTGTTCCATTTATACAAACCAAATATCATATCAAAATGTAAGCATGTGATGAAAACAAATGTACTAAGTATGCAATAGATGAACATACATAGCATGTGATGTGATGTGAAACGATGTACTAAGTATGAACTAAATGGACATACATAGCATGAAATGTAATGAAATCATGTACTATAAATGTACTAATGAACATAGCATGTATATGATGTGAAAGCATGAAAGTAACAAGTAGGCACATGTGTTTCACCCCAAAACAGTTTGAAAACGGTAAAAGAGGGGTCTATGTACTCACTTGAGATTGCTCAGAAGTCCTAAGATAACCACCAATCAATGCTAGAGATCACGGATATCAAACGGCACCTAATATAGGTAACTACATTAATAAACCGGACCTAAATCGGAAGATCGGATAGAATGAGGGTTCGTAAACCAAATGAGTATGGGAACTCGTGTAATATGGTTTAACAACGCCTACATACTAAATGAATCCTAACATAAGTGCTTATGACCCATTACGACCCGTTTAGGTAGCTTATGCTACTTTAACGCGTCGCTCGCGTGAAACGCGTTCGGACCGCCTAACTAGTCCTATGACAAGTAACATATGCCTTAACATGTCTAATATTGTTGTCAAATCAGTTTAGATGTCAAAAGTTATGTTACATATGTTTAAAATGAATTTTGGCATCAAAGGGGTATTTTGGTAATTTACCTAAGGCATATAAACTACCTATCATACAACTACTTAAACGAAGCGACCATAAGGTATAACCTCGTAAGGTTATTCCCTATAAACTATGGTCACCTAAAGTGCTTGGTCGGATCCTAATGATCGACCAAACGGGTCGGGTTCGAAAGTATAAGAGATTGTTTAGATCGCTTACCTTACGACCTTAAATAAGCACTAAACTAAAAGTGACGAGCTAAGCATGTTAAAACATGCTTAACTAAGTTTAGAAAACAGGTTTGGTATCAAAACAAATGGTCTTGATACCCACAAGTAGTTTGGTTACAAAATACGCAAGAATACGTATTCTGACCGAAACTACGGCTCGTCACTGAGCCTAGATAACGTGGTAATCAGTAGGTATAGTCACTAGGGACTATAACCATCGTGATCACGCTCACGTTATGAAGTTCAAACGAACTTCGCATCGACCATAAACTGGTCAATGCAGAAAGTCAAACAAAGTTCGACTTTCGGACTCGAAAAGCAATAAAAGAACGAAGGAACACTTACGATGGGTCCCCGAATGCTAATCTAGATCAAAATAGCTCAGGTATGAAACAAAGGTTTCAACTTAGAGCACAAATGATCAGATTCTAGTGAGAAATGAAGTTGGGGTATGTGGGTATTTATAGTAAATGGACAACCGTTAGGATCATTTCTTGGAAAAGGGGGCACGATCTAAGCCGTACACTTGTTGGAAAGTTGTGGTAACTCATTTACCATCCACCATAAGAGTTTGACACTTGGCACTTGGCCTTTGGAGAGTGTTAAGGGCTGTTAAAAGCTGAAAAAAAACGTTTTGCTGCATCTGGCCCCTGTTTACGGACCTAGTTTGGCAGATTTACAGTTTCAGTCTCTGCAACCTCAAAACTTGGTTTTCGATGCGTTTTTTTTTTTACACGTTTAAGCCCCGTTAACCCCATTTCAAAGCTCTAAAATGAAGTTAAAGTATAGGGAACTTAAAATGTGTTCAAAAATATCTCGGGTGTCGGTTCGTTTAGCCGTACGGTTATGTTGTTCGGTTAATTACGACGGAATGCGCATAAGCGCGAAAAATGATCCAAATGGCATGACGAATGGATTTTTCTTATGCCAAACACTAAAATAAAATATTTTAGTGCTTACATAAATTTTTGGATGTCCGGATGTATTCAGAACGTAAGTTATGCGCGAAAATGCAAACTTGTGCACTTTTTGACGCTTTTTGTCCCTGAATGACCCCAAAAGTTTATTTTAGCATACCGAACCCCTCAAAGCCTATTTCTAAGCTATGTAAAGGATATTTATGGTATGTTTAACTTATGGTCATGTTCCGGAATGTCTGTTACAGTTCAAATTGGCATACTTTTGCAGTTTGTCAAGTTTAGTCCCTGTAAGCGAATTAACTTGTTTTTGCCATACCAAAGCCTTCAAAACTTATTTCTAAGTTATGTAAAGGTTATTTAAGGTATGTTAAGCCTATGTCACTATTCCGGAGTGTTTGTTGCATTAAACTGGTTATATTTAAGCATTGGTGCGCGTATAACCTTCCAGAAAGCGATTTAGAGTTTGGAATTGAACAAAAATTGATATGTGCAAATGATACACATATTTTTACAAATCCCAAGTATGAAATATAATATTTCATTGGTTCGGTATTTGTTTGATGGCCGTGGAGGCACAGGTGTTACAGTGCAGGTGACGGATCGGAGGGCAGTCCGATCGGATGGCCATCCGATCGGATGGCCATCCGGACGGATGACCATTCGATCGAATGTCTCTGGCGAGTTGAGTTTTGACGTTTTGTTTTGTTTCGTGCGTTGAGCGTTGCGATGCGTTTAAGTGAGTGTCGATTATGCGATGCGATAGATTTAAATAATAGTCACATAAATAACATAACTAATATACCTCAACCTAAATAACCTTGCGTTTAGCGTTTGTGATTAGATTGCGATGCGGTTGGGTTGCGATTGCGTTTTCGATTAACCACCACAAACATAATATAAGCATGCGCAAGTACACATAAATAGCACACACACATAAAACAATATTCAGAATCTACGATTCAAGCTGCGATGCGATAGCGATGCGACTAGCGATAAAGCGATAAATTGATTAGCGATAAACATGCGATTAAACTGCGATTATTATAGATACTCCACATAATACAACTAAAGTACATAAATTAGAGAAATTGCTTATAAGTCAAAAGTACAATCAATAATTAAGCAAGGAGTGACATATCACAATTAGCAATCTTTCCTTCATTTGACTTTGACTTGACTTGACTTGACTTGTACTTTGACTTCCAAACGCGGGTTGTTACATTTTGGGTTTAAAGTCAAATGACGACAGGTTTTATCAGATTAAGGGTTGTGGCCTAGTGGTTGTGTGTACGTGTTTAGATGGAACCGAGAGGAGACCCGGCTTCGAATCCGGTCTCCCACCCCTTTTCTTTCTTTTCTATTATTTCCCACTTTCAATACTTGACACGTTAGGCCCCTAATATTTATAACCTCATTAACTTTAAACCTCTAACTCCATTAATCATTTCCCATCATAAAACTAACTATTATAACTTTAGTTAATGATTTCTTTTATAAACACTAACGAAACTAATAGTATTATGTTATAAAATTAAGGATTATCAATCCAATTTTATTTATACAAATGCGTATCATTAATAAATTATAAAATAATAATGTAAACAATAAAAATGATCTTTATTAAACTTCTCAAGGATCCGGTTTACACAAGTCGAGTTTAAAGATCTGTTTTTTCATGGATGTTACAAGTAAGACACAAACCCCTCGTCTCAATCGGCATAGTAATTCTATCCCAACTAACCAATCTCATTTTGTCTTTATCTTCGCCTCCATCGAAAAAAAAAACTTTCTCCTTTTTGTCTCAAGTTGGTCAATTATCGTGCACGGAGTTTTAAATAATGAAAAATAATAAGTAGGAAGTGTTTCCATGACAGATTTTAGAAGGGTCTACTTACCACCAGTCAGCCTTCCATATGGCTAATATTTGATCAAACGCCTCCGTAACTGGTGCTCAATTGTGAAGTCAATTCATATATGCGTCTATAACGAGTCCCACATAGGGGCAACAAATAACACCAAGCTTGCATTTAATCAAATCAGCAAAGGCCCCTACCTCAGCTTGATCAACCCCTACTCCGAAAGGTTCGATTTAGAGTAATTATTGAGCCTTGACACTAGATGGAATCATCTTAATAGCCGAGCCATATTAGACACATTCCTTGTAGACCATCCCCTCACTGTGAAATAAATCCACCTCCACCGCCTTATACACCAAGCAAGAAAACGTTTCCATACCAATGATAAACAAAAAGGGCGATAACGGGTCACCTTATCTCATCCCTCTTTGAAATTGGAACTCAAACGAGTGAGAGTCGTTAACCAAAGACCGGGGACCTAGTCGAAGATAGAATCGCTATAACCCATCTACGCCATTTATCCGAAAATCCCATTTGTTCTTGAACTGAATTAAGAAAGGCCCAATTTATGTGGTCATACGCCTTCTCAAAGTCAGATTTAAACATCAAAAGTTTAGATTTCCTCTCTTTCACCCATGCAACCATTTCGTTCATAATCAATGGCATATCAATAATGTTGTGATTACTTAAAAAGGCCGATTATGTATCCGAAATCACCGAGTTCAAAACCGTCTTTAACATTGAAGCCATAACTTTGGAGATAACTTTGCTTAACGAGCCAACCAAGTTTATTGGCCTAAAATCATTGAACTCCACCAGACTAGCCACCTTGGAAATGAGGGATATAAAAGAAAAACTACCACCCCGGGAAATAGTTTTGTATTCGTAGAAATGAAAGATAACATTGATGAAATCGGATTTGATATATTTCCTAAAAATAATTAAAAACAGTGGTGTATATTGTAGTGGTTTGGGTTGGCTGGTTGAAATGTTTAACTTGAATACGACTCATGCATCTATTCATGAGAAATCATCAACCCTAATCCACACACATTTGAAACCATGTTAACTGGGTTGGTGGGTTATCAAAATGGGTTAAAAGGGTTTGCGTTTTGACCTTTTTTGTTCTAAAAAGGTTGGCATGTGAACTTATTTAATTAAAGAGGTTATACTCATCAACGTGAACATGAAGGGTGTAATTAAGCATGTAAACCACAAAAGACTAGTTTATTATACGGGTTGATGATGGCTAACCAAAAACTGATTACTTGTGTGTCATGTTCGTGTCGTGTTTCAGATCGTATCAAAATTTTCACCAATAAGTAGTGTAGATTTAATGTTTACTATAGGGGTGTTCATGAGCCGATCCGATCCGATCCGATCGAGGGTCTGCTCATGCTCGGATTGAATTACAACCGATCCGATCCTATTGGATCGAATTTGCAAAACCGAGCACAAAAGTGATGCTCATGCTCAGATTGAATTTGAATCGATCAGATCGTTTTCGCTCGGTTTTTATCAAATCCTAAAAAAAATCG
This sequence comes from Helianthus tuberosus, assembly GCA_030545235.1. Classification (NCBI taxonomy): domain Eukaryota; kingdom Viridiplantae; phylum Streptophyta; class Magnoliopsida; order Asterales; family Asteraceae; genus Helianthus; species Helianthus tuberosus. Next base: position 157,254,433 of record CM060393.1, read on the forward strand.
AGCGAATCGTTTTCGCTCGATTGAATTATAAGGCTTCGTTCAACAAAAACAAATCCTAACTTAATTAAAATATGTCCAACACTTTACTAACAAAAGCAATACATAACTAAAATCATGATTCTAAAAATGTTCTTAACAATATCAAGAAGCACAAAATAAAGTGTGAAATATTTTTTGGGCTTTTAGTTTTTTTTTGGCTGAATATTAAGTTGGGCTGAATGTTTTTTGGGCTTTTAGGAATAGGATTTATGGTTAGATTTTCATATTAAATATTAAGTTGGGCTGAATATTTTTTGGGCTTTTAATTTTTTTTTGCTAGTATAGTTTTTTAGGTTTTTAATCTTTAAAATCTATAGTATATATATATATATATATATATATATATATATATATATATATATGGGAAGGTTAACGTACATTACGGCTTAACGTACATCACGTACGACATGTAATAACGCACGTTTATTTTAAAATCACGCACGTTATAACTCAAAAATCCAAAATCACGCATGTTGAAACACAATAATCACGCATATAGAAAACATTTATCACGCATGTTATAGAACAAATCACGCATGTTGTCGTACGTGAAGTACGTTAAGCCGTAATGTACGATATACTTTTTCTATATATATATATATATATATATATTAATTATTAAATATTAATAAAAATAATTCGAGCGAAACCGAGCGATTAACGAGCGAGCGGAGCTTTGCTCATGCTTGGATTGAATTTGAATCGAACCGATCCGAGCGGCTCATTTACAAACTGAGCGGGAATCGAACGAGCATTTTTCGAGCAATCGTCGAGCAGTTTGGACAGCTCTAGTTTACTATGACTTGGATATATTTTTGAACCATGCAATCTAGTTTTTTTATTAAAGTTTTTGTGGGTATACAAAATCCTTAACTAGATAAGATAGCAAAACGGCTAAGGTGAAGCATCACAACCTTTGGGTATAACCGTTTTAGTTACTAGTTAGGGTGGAACCATACTAGTTACATTAGTACCACTATCGATAACAACTTGTTCAAAGTAGCTACCGCACCGAAGTACAACATACTACAACAATTCAAAGTTACTACTTAGGCATAATTAGCTACCGGCCTTTTGTAACCAAGCTGCTACCGAACAATTGTAAGTTAGTTGCCACAAAGCAGTAGCAACTTCACTACTGATGTCCACACTTTTAAACTTCATTTTAATGCACCTTTCCTTCAATCTATACAAATCTAAGGCATTGTTAAGGAACTTAAAATAAAAAAACAAAAAAGTCAGGGTGGTGGTATTTAACCCTCTATATACTTTAGAAGATCTTAAAAGTGGATAATCCAAGTCTATACCAAGAAGAGCTCGCGCGTATGTTTTTTTAATGAAACGTCTTCGGAAAAACAAACAGTCTGTCTGCAGATGGCAATGTCTGTACGTGGTCTGCGATGGCGCATACAAAAGAGCGTGCGCAGATTTTTTTTAGAAAAATAAACACCACCTAAATGTTGGAATTTTGGTGAATGGATATTAAATATATTTATAATTTAATGAAATTATAAATATTAATTAGAATATTCATGTGGTAAGTTAAAGAGTAACTCTTGAGTATTTAATTAGTTTTATTAGAGTTTTTAAGTCTCTAATTAAGTGACCAATTAAGTGAATAATTAAGTGAAACTTTTCACTAGTCTTGTACATATGACTTTGTGCTTTCTTTTGTAACAAGATAATAAGGTATTGTTTTATACATGAAGAATACTAGAAGTTGGAAAAACACTTGAAGACCAACTAGAGAGATGAGTATTCTCTACTTGTTTTCCACCACATGAGTTCAAACACTACAATTACCGGATGTAACCTTGGGCCGGTGAGCCATCTCCGGCAGTACAGACTGCTTCGGCTGTTGTACCCTGGGAGACAGATGCGTCGTCTTTAGTAGAGGCGCGAAATCTGTTTTAAGGGAAGCGTGTTGAACACGTGCCTCAACCAAAATCGTCAACGTTTTAGTGTGCTCTTTGTTGCAGTCAAGGAGTATTTTTCAAGACTCAAGATGATGAATACTCGAGTCTAGGATGCTATCAAGTGCGCGTGAAAGACCCATCAGAGATGCGGCTTGAATCAAGATTGGTATATATAATTATATTTATATTCTTTTTATTTAGTTATTGCAACCGGTATTGTACTATGATATTTCCTACAAATAACGAGAGTCTCGTTATGATATATTTTGTAATTATATTTTACAAAAGGTGAACCTAATTCCTACAAACTTAAAACATATTTCATGAGATTGTTGGTACAATCTTAAAAACCTTATTTATAAGGATTTTGGGTTTACGAAAGGATTTATAATAGAATTAAAAAAAAATATATTGTTAGAGGTTATGATCTTATAAATATTTTTTTTGGAAATATGTGTGTAGTACAACTTGTTGTGTTTGGATTTTTTGGGATTGAGATATAATCTTAAATCCTATACCGTGGTACAAAACGAATAGTTTTGGTTCCAACATTTGGTTATAAAACGATTTTGGGAATCGTTAATTTTTCTAACTTTTGTGTTAGATCGGGTTTATTAGTGTAAACCATACGTTTTTTGTAAACGTTAAATTCTCTAACATGTGTGTTAGACCGGAATTATTGGTGTAAACCATACGTTTTTTGTAAACGTTAAATTCTCTTAAGTAGAGTTTTTTTATGTCTTTAAATAAGAGTTTTATGTTACTTGATTAGAGTTTTATGTATCTAATTAAGTCTCTATTTAAAATAGACTTTTCATCCACCCATGGATTGATATGAACAAATAAGTCTTATAATGATTTTTGTAATCATTTGTCTTCTAACAATTGTGTTAGAAACGATCATGAAAAGCGTTAGTTTGGAAGCAATTTTTTAATTGTTTAGTTTCTAACGTGTGTATTAGAAATGACTTATTTATTTGAACCATATATGTGTTTAGCAAGTCGAATTAACATTTTGTGGAAATGTTAATATTTCTAACGTGCGCGTTAGAATTTCTTTCATTTTAACATGATTGTTAAAAATGGTTAAAATACAAATGCTATGAAATGTTTTATGTAAACATTTTATATAAGCAATTTGTTGTGGCATTGTTTTCAATGCTTTGTATGACTTAGAAATAGAATGTCATACATTGAAGTTGATGTTTGATTGGCTTCAAGGAATTAAAGCACCATAAAGTGATGGTGTGGTATTTATATGAATTTAATGAAATTAAAATCATTTACTAGACTCTTCATATGGAAGATAAACTCTTAAGGAGAGTTTTATGTCAATTTATTAGTTTTTATTAGAGTTTGTGTCTCTAATAAAATCTCTAATAAAGTGAGACTTTTATTAGAGTTTAAGTCTATAATTATTGAGACTTTTAACTCTTCATATGTGAAACTCTTAAGTAGAGTTTTAATGGTGACATTTGATGAGTTTTATTGGAGTTTAAATATATAATTATTGAGACTCTTAACTCTTCATATGTGAAACTCTTGAGTAGAGTTTTAATGGTGACATTTGATGAGTTTTATTAGAGTTTAAATATATAATTATTGAGACTCTTAACTCTTCATATGTGAAACTCTTGAGTAGAGTTTTAATGGTGACATTTGATGAGTTTTATTGGAGTTTAAATATATAATTATTGAGACTCTTAACTCTTCATATGTGAAACTCTTGAGTAGAGTTTTAATGGTGACATTTGATGAGTTTTATTGGAGTTTAAATATATAATTATTGAGACTCTTAACTCTTCATATGTGAAACTCTTGAGTAGAGTTTTAATGATAACATTTGATGAGTTTTATTAGAGTTTAAGTCTATAATTATTGAGACTCTTAACTCTTCATATGGTGAAACTCTTGAGTAGAGTTTTAATGATAACATTTGATGAGTTTTATTAGAGTTTAAGTCTATAATTATTGAGACTCTTAACTCTTCATATGGTGAAACTCTTGAGTAGAGTTTTAGTGATGACATTTGATGCTTTAATTTGGTCATGTTATATATATAGATAAAATGACTTAAAGTTTTCTAACATGTGTGTTAGAAAATGTGTATCACGAATACGAGGTTAGGAATTGTTCATAATGGACATAAATGTTTTATGTAAACATTTAATTGCCTATGTGTGCATTAAAACTCATGAGAAAGAGTTTATTTTATAAACTATATCTTTGGAAAACGTTTTATGTAAACGTTCGATTCTATAATGTGCTTGTTATAACTTTTTTTTCCAACATGTGTGTTAAAAAAAAAGTTATTTGGTGAAAACAACTTGGTGTTGTTGTGAACAAATTTAATTGTTCAAGTTTACTACTTAAATGTAGTATTTGTAACAACTTGGTGTTGTTTTGAGCATAATTGTCCAAGTTTAAAGTTTCAAGATGAAATGGGAAACTTGTACTTACAAGTGCATGGAGTCTTATTGAGGGAGTATCTCAAGACACGCCATGGGACAATATTGTTGAGAAGATTTCGGTCAGATTATAAAGTGTTGAAGATAAAAGCACTTTGCTATTTGATGTCTACATATTGTCTATGCTTCCGTTTAAATTTCAAAAGTGATTGACACTTATGATTTAGTTTCCAATGTATTTTATTGTTTTGTGTTCAATATCTTCGGATAACACATGCAATTTTTTACAAAGAAATAAATCACTAATGGTTGTGACGTATAAATTATTTTTGTGGAAAATAATTATAACGTCGGTTATACATTGTTTAAAAGAATATGGTTTTAAACGGATAGTACATGAAAATACTTGGACATAAACAACTTGAGAGTTGTTACATTGACTAAAAGTCAAAGACGAAACATCAAATGTATAACCACATCATGAATGAGTAATGAAAGAACGTAGTGAGTGTATTGAGATGAAATACACTAACGACATTCATGTCGCATACTTCATTAGAAGTCATTGAAAAATTCACAAGTGTGAATTCTAACATATGAAAGTAAAAGTACTATATGTTATTGTATACCTTTAATAAATCTTGCGAGATTTATAAGTAGATGCGTCTACCACTTGATTATTGTTAGATCTATATGGAGATTTTACCTTCATTTGGGAGAGCATCCTAAATATACATGTCTCCTAATGAATACCAATATATGTGTGCAAATCACTTATGGAAAAATTATGAATGCCATGTTGTTGAGTGTCAATCTAGTTTACTCTATCTCACACATAATAGTGATTGTAGATGAGAAACATTCATCTTGTTGGTGATGAATGTGTTCACCAAGTGACTTGGATTAAGGCTTATGGTTAAGTACTTATGAGTCAATGGTAGATCGTTGGAGATCAAAGGTAAACAAGTTATGTTCCTTAAATGAATGATGAAATTTAGCTTTGTGCTATATACAATAATTTGTGAGACCTTCCTAAATATTGATGTTTTAGGATTATGAATAAGTCTCATTATTTTGTCTTAACAAGGGATGAATGTTGCAAAGTGATATTATGATATCCTTAGGGCTGTGAAGAATAAGAATGATGCATCTTCTGTTCAAAAGCTAAAGTATTGTAGTCTAAAGCATGCTAGACTAGTACTTGGTTAATTATGGGTCTTGACGGAGACTAATTAACTCTAAACATTCAAATTTGTATGAACACAAAAAGAATTTGTGTATGGACAAAGTTGAGAGAGAATTTTCATTCATTATAAGGAAATGACATGTAACTTTTAAAAGTTTGTTTGAAAAGCTAATGAGGAGAACTCATTGTCTAAGCTTATTCTAGATGTTAAATTAGAATTATTCTAAGTTGGAGACAAACTTATGACAATGGCATGTGTTGTTTTGGTCAGCTCGGAAGCTTGTGTAAGCTAATGCAATATGAGTTGAATTCACTGATACAATAAGGTTGGTCTTGTTCAATCATATGTGTATAAATGTCACCATAAGTGGTGTTACGGAAATGTTGATCAAATGGCAAGAAATGTGGGGGAGGAACCATTTAAGAAACAACCCTATAAGGGTATGTAGAAATGGTTCTCATTAACACATCTAAATGTTATCCAATAACACTTAAATGTGGGGGGTGTCTTGCATTTGTTTTTAGCAATAAGGATTTTGTAATCCAATCTAACATTGCAAATAGACGACTAAGTGGAGGACACAAAGGTCGTAGTGCATAATGGAGATGTGTTTGCCTTAAATGATACACGTATCTTACGAAGACATATGTTATAACCAGATTCAGATGGCCACTGAGGTTATAGTCTTAGAAGTTGACAATAGGCAAAATTAACTTACGAGTTAAGAACACATCATGACAACTGATCTCAAATACGCAAAGTTATTTGCTAATGTTATGGATCCAACAACCTGAGGGTTTATTAGAGATCAAGTTGTGGAATGGGACTGAAGCCCTTGAAAAATGAAGTTCATATGATGGAAACCTAACTCAGTAGACTGGAGATCCCAAGAATTGAGTTCAATAGGAAAACCTAATTGTATGAATAAGCGAGGTCACTGTGGGGAAATAACCCTACGCATTTAATAAGGTAGTTTATTATAAAGATTAATAAACTTCCTAGTCCATTCCTAAAAGTGACAAGTATGAGGCTAAGCATAATATGTGGTAAATGATTTGGATAGATCACGATAACCACAATGCTTTTAATGATCTAAGGAGAATCACCTATGTTAGAGAGAAGTGGGGTCACTTCGAATGGAATTGAGGGCACAGTTCCTAGAGCTCTTGCAGAACCAGGAAAGTGTTCCACGACCATTATTGGACACGACTATGAGGAGATGACCCGGCTAGGGAGAGTCTTGTGTGAAGTGTATTGTCGTCTACACAAACGGCAGACGAGTTCAAAGACAACGAGATCTACTCAGAGCTAGTGGGCTAAGTGCATTTTATGAGCGAAGGTTCAAAGGGTAACACCTACCTATCGTATGCAAAACTCAACTGTCGAGGTTACATTGGAAATTTTAAGTGTTTTGAATGATCTCCATTCATGTGGGGGATTGTTGGAATTTTGGTGAATGGATATTAAATATATTTATAATTTAATGAAATTATAAATATTAATTAGAATATTCATGTGGTAAGTTAAAGATTAACTCTTGAGTATTTAATTAGTTTTATTAGAGTTTTTAAGTCTCTAATTAAGTGACCAATTAAGTGAATAATTAAGTGAAACTTTTCACTAGTCTTGTACATATAGTAGACTTTGTGCTTTCTTTTGTAACAAGATAATAAGGTATTGTTTTATACATGAAGAATACTAGAAGTTGGAAAAACACTTGAAGACCAACTAGAGAGATGAGTATTCTCTACTTGTTTTCCACCACATGAGTTCAAACACTACAATTACCGGATGTAACCTTGGGCCGGTGAGCCATCTCCGGCAGTACAGACTGCTTCGGCTGTTGTACCCTGGGAGACAGACGCGTCGTCTTTAGTAGAGGCGCGAAATCTGTTTTAAGGGAAGCGTGTTGAACACGTGCCTCAACCAAAATCGTCAACGTTTTAGTGTGCTCTTTGTTGCAGTCAAGGAGTATTTTTCAAGACTCAAGATGATGAATACTCGAGTCTAGGATGCTATCAAGTGCGCGTGAAGGACCCATCAGAGATGCGGCTTGAATCAAGATTGGTATATATAATTATATTTATATTCTTTTTATTTAGTTATTGCAACCGGTATTGTACTATGATATTTCCTACGAATAACGAGAGTCTCGTTATGATATATTTTGTAATTATATTTTACAAAAGGTGAACCTAATTACTACGCTAAAATCACCAACGTATAATACCTTTTGCATTATATAAAGGTATCTTTACGCATAATTTTTTTTACAGTTAGATTTTATTAAATACTCAAGAACCTAAATTGATTGCCTAAGACTTAAGAGTTCGTTTACATAAAAATTTGGAAAAATTACAAGTTTTGTCCTTTATCTTTAGGGTACTTTACAGGCGGTGTCCTTTTTTTCAAAAGTTGACAGGCGGTGTCCTTTAGTAGGAATTTTGTTACAAGTTTTGTCCTTTTTACCCAACCTGGTTAAAAAACTCAGTTAAATTGAGGCACATGATAAGCACATGAGGGTAATTATGTCTTTTCTAGCCCACCACTTCATTTCCCCCTTTTATAAACCAACACAAACCCTAATTTCCATTGTGCAGTAAAAAGACTTCAACTTTTAGGGATTTCTGAATGTGATCTTGGCGATTAAGCATGGTTATCTGCCAATGTGGCAAAGAGGCTGTGATCGTAACATCATGGACTAGCAAGAACCCTGGTCGTCGATTTTATGCATGCCCTGAACCGGTAAGCACTCTGGATTTGAATTGATTGTGATGTAGATCGTTAATACATGTTATAATGTGTAATATAGGGGAGAAATTGTCGATTTATTGGCTGGTACGATCAGGAAAGGTGTCAAAGATGCATCGATATCATACCTGGTTTGCTAAGGAGGAAGAACGCATTGGAAGAATCTAACAAGTTGCTTAATCAGGCCAACATAGTTGTTGATGGCAAACTTAAAGAAAGTGAAGCAAAAGCTATAAAATTGAAGAAGATTTTGGTTTTAAGTTGGGTCTTGTTCATAGTTTATGTGTTGTTTGTTTAAGTGCAGTAGTTTTTAATCCAGATGTAAGGACATTATGTAATGTATGTTGTTTTTTTTGTGTTAATGAAATACAAATGTATTATGTACTGATGTAAGGGCATGATGAATGTCGAAAACATTACGACCATGTCGAAAACATACTTAACCAATGTCGAAAACATGACGACGAATGTCGAAAACATTACGACCAACTTCATTACCAAAGTGCAATGTCCAAAAGTAAACGACCAATTACCAAAACATAACGACCACATGAAAATACCATAAACCACATCAATAAGCATTACAATTATAGTTATAAGGAGTTATAATCCTAAACATAATGTTGCATCAGTTTGGATACATAACCATACCACCAAAACATAACGACCACTACATGTTCAAAATACATTAACTGTAACCTTGCAAACATGTTCAAAAACACCCAAAACCTGTAACCTTGCAAACATAAAGCCTAGTCTATCAAGCCTTTCCATCCTTTGCAGCCTTCACACCCTTGGCAGCCTTCACACCCCTGCCAGCCTTCGAACTTGTTCCACTTCCAGCCTTGACACTTGTTCCAGCCGTCGTACTTTTCCCCTTGCAGGTCCTGGAGTTGTGGCCTATCTGCTTACACTTGCTACATGCTCCTTGAGTGTGCTTTTTTGTCAAACTTCCGGACTGTGTCATGTCTTCAATTTCAGCCGCAGACCTCTTCCTTAACTTCTTTGGTCTTCCCACCTGATTATGATGCTTAGGTGGTGTGATAATTGTCGGAAGTTCAATTTTTGTCCACAAAACCCTGCCATTCAATGGGTTTATCTTGTGAGAATACACCAGCCTCCATCTTTCCATTGTGTGCACCGGATGAGCCCAACTCTCTATAGCCCCAACCCTTCCTCCATTTGCAGCCATACACCAAAGTGCAGCCACAACATGTCTGCAAGGTAACCCTGTGAAAAAGGTATATACATTATACCATATACCATACACCATACAGTTTGACCCATGAAACTATAGCAAACAGTTTATTACCTGTTATTTCCCAACCCCTGCAACTACATGTTCTTGCATCCAAATTCACCACACGAGCATGATTGGGTTTCCCACTAACCTCATAGTACTCCCCTCCGTTCCACTGAACATGATAGTGACTTGCATCTTTCTTGATCTCCTCTAACATTTATGTGGCTCTTGGTGTTAGCAATCCATCATACTTTTCTATTACTTTCAAAACCGTCACAATCCTTCTCATAAGATATTCCCTGATGTACTCAAGTGCAGATATTATGGGCTTGTCCCTGCCTTCAATCACCTTGCCATTATAACACTCACACATATTGTTTAACAAAACATCAGATACTGCCCTACCTGTTGTATTCGAAAAAAATTACTTCAAAATTACTTCAATATACTTCAATATAACATACCAGAATATATATGAATATGTAACTTACCAGAAAAAATGTGATCTTGTCCAGTGTAAAGGTGGGATCTTAGACAACCACAAGTGTGCTTTTTTGTTAAAGGCCTTCAACTCATCCATGGCCATTTGAAATTCAGGAATAGTAGTAGCAGTAGCACACTTCCAGAGCATGTTTTTGTACAGATCTCCTTTAAAGGTTCCCCTCATATTCTCATAGATGTGTCTAAGGCAATATCTGTGCTCAGCACAGGGAAACAACCTTGTCACTGCTTGCAGTATTCCCTGTTTCATAACATACAACCAACATAATCAATAAACTTGCAAGTAATATGAACAGTTTTAACTAAAATAGTTGAAAGTAATAAAGGGCATACCTTTTGTCTATCACTTATGAATGTGAAGTTTGAGTTAATTCCCAAATCAAGATCACTTGCCAAGAGCTCCAAAAACCATGTCCAGGAGCTGAGATTTTCAGATTCGACTATTGCATAAGCAACTGGGTATATTCCATTGTTGCTTTCCACACCGACTGCAGTTAGCATCTGGCCTGGGAATGGCCCTTTCATAAAAGCCCCATCCAGCCCCAATAAATCCCTGCCAAGTGCCTTAAAACCCTCTTTTAAAGCTGCCAAACATATATAGATTCTTCTAAACTGTCTTTCTTGGTCCTCAGGATTTTTACCCAACTCAAGCTCTATCTTCACAGTGGTACCTGGGTTTTTGCTTATTAATTCATTGGCATAGTCCCTCAGTAAAGAATATTGACTTGCATGATCTCCTTCAACATTTTTCTTGGCTATTACCTTAGCTCTATAAGCTTTCATCCTAGAAATCCCCACTGAATACTTTCTTTGAAACTGTTCTTGAACTGCCCTCACAGGGATATCTGGGTTTTCTTCAAGCTGATCTAACATTTCTTGTGATAGAAACTTTGAGGTACAAGCATAATGTTTTCTGGTTGGTACACAAGTGTGGTTGGTATTAAGTGTTTTCACCAACCAAGTCTCAGACTCTTTTTCCTTTGCAATAAAAATGACAAAAGGGCATTGATATTGATGTGGGTTTGTCTTTTTCCCTCTACCACCCACATTTACAGATTCTTTTTCTTGGGCCCCGGATTCTTTTGATTTTTCCAAAACAACCCCTTTAACTTTTTTTTTTCTTTGATTTTGCCCTTGTTTCTCTACTTGTTCCTAAATCAACCTCTTTTCCTTTAGTTTTGCATGCAGATGTCTGTGCTTGGCTGGAAACATGCACACCATTATCATCAACCTCAAAGTCTGGCTTTGAACCATGACAATAAGCCCTTACCCTCTTGTTATCATCCTTGGTTATTCTAATCACTCTTCTGGTATCTACAGCAAGTTTTTTTTATCATTTTCTTTGCTTCTTGTTTGGTTCCAAATGCTTGTCCAATATAGAAGTTTGGAAAGTTTTCATTTGATCTCCTAAGTTGGTGCAAAAGGTGTTTCCTTTTGGCAGCCTTATCACTTTCAGAATCAGACCCACTGTCAAACCTATCATTATCTAGCACATCCCCATCTTCAGTTGGTTGGTGTGGCTCATCTAAAACATCCTCTACTTCATTGTCAACATGCATCCTATAATCACTCATGTCTACTTCATGATCAGACATGGTATTATCCTTATCTACAATATAATCACTGTCATTATCATCAGTTGCATCCTCTCTTTCACCCTGATCTAAATCATCAACCTTTGTTTCATCTAAACCTACAGCCTCTGTTTCATCTAAACCTTCACCCTCTGTTTCATCTAAATCATCACCCCCACCATCAACTAGTGTCTCAACCCACTTTGCATTTTCTACAACACCACTAGAAGACCCAACACCACTAGATGACCCAACATCTATATTCTGATTAACTTGAATACTTATGCTCTGCCCAACATCAAAATTCAGTTTACTAGGGACAATAGCATATGGCCCAGCTTCATCTATTTCTTCAATAGTAATAGAAGGTTTAGGTTTACTTGGTGATGAAAACAATTCTTTCATATTTTTTAAACCATGTGTAGTATAAACATCGATGATCTTATGTTCTCCCACATATTTAGCCAAGTTAAGACAATCCTGATCACTGCTAAGGTGTTCAAGACCATTGTCTAAGTCTTTTTCAGGGTTTAAAAACATATAATACATGGGATTAGTGCTGTTATATCCTAACTGGTCCAACATAAGATCAAGCTCAATAACAGAAAACTTATCAATGTCGATCAAGTCCACAAAATCTACCTTGCCTCCTACATACTCACGTCCTGGAGGTACTGTCAGCCTACCACCATGATGAATCCGAAAACTGAAGATATGGGGAAAACCATCTGCAAATAATCAAACATTCACAGAATTTATCAACTAATACACTACTACATTGCAAAATGCACAATTTTTAGCTCAAAAAATTGAAGTAGGGTTTCAAATTTAAGTTGAAGAACTCACCATATAGATCAACAACCTGTTCGTTGTCAAGATGGTCTCGAATGTACCATCCTTGATTGTCCTGCGACATCTTGTTCTTTGATCAGCGATTTTGTGTGGTAGAAACCCTAAATGTGAAACCTGAGGGACGAATTGGGGGTGAATGATGTTATCAAGAGGGTTTATCAGGGATAATAAATGGGGTAGGTGTAAAGGGAAAAGGAAAAGACATAATTACCCTCATGTGCTTATCATGTGCCTCAATTTAACTGAGTTTTTTAACCAGGTTGGGTAAAAAGGACAAACCTTGTAACAAAATTCCTACTAAAGGACACCGCCTGTCAACTTTTGAAAAAAAGGACACCGCCTGTAAAGTACCCTAAAGATAAAGGACAAAACTTGTAATTACTTAGAGCTAGTGGGCTAAGTGTTCCACGACCATTATTGGACACGACTATGAGGAGATGACCCGGCTAGGGAGAGTCTTGTGTGAAGTGTATTGTCGTCTACACAAACGGCAGACGAGTTCAAAGACAACGAGATCTACTCAGAGCTAGTGGGCTAAGTGCATTTCATGAGCGAAGGTTCAAAGGGTAACACCTACCTATCGTATGCAAAACTCAACTGTCGAGGTTACATTGGAAATTTTAAGTGTTTTGAATGATCTCCATTCATGTGGGGGATTGTTGGAATTTTGGTGAATGGATATTAAATATATTTATAATTTAATGAAATTATAAATATTAATTAGAATATTCATGTGGTAAGTTAAAGAGTAACTCTTGAGTATTTAATTAGTTTTATTAGAGTTTTTAAGTCTCTAATTAAGTGACCAATTAAGTGAATAATTAAGTGAAACTTTTCACTAGTCTTGTACATATAGTAGACTTTGTGCTTTCTTTTGTAACAAGATAATAAGGTATTGTTTTATACATGAAGAATACTAGAAGTTGGAAAAACACTTGAAGACCAACTAGAGAGATGAGTATTCTCTACTTGTTTTCCACCACATGAGTTCAAACACTACAATTACCGGATGTAACCTTGGGCCGGTGAGCCATCTCCGGCAGTACAGACTGCTTCGGCTGTTGTACCCTGGGAGACAGACGCGTCGTCTTTAGTAGAGGCGCGAAATCTGTTTTAAGGGAAGCGTGTTGAACACGTGCCTCAACCAAAATCGTCAACGTTTTAGTGTGCTCTTTGTTGCAGTCAAGGAGTATTTTTCAAGACTCAAGATGATGAATACTCGAGTCTAGGATGCTATCAAGTGCGCGTGAAGGACACATCAGAGATGCGGCTTGAATCAAGATTGGTATATATAATTATATTTATATTCTTTTTATTTAGTTATTGCAACCGGTATTGTACTATGATATTTCCTACGAATAACGAGAGTCTCGTTATGATATATTTTGTAATTATATTTTACAAAAGGTGAACCTAATTACTACGCTAAAATCACCAACGTATAATACCTTTTGCATTATATAAAGGTATCTTTACGCATAATTTTTTTTACAGTTAGATTTTATTAAATACTCGAGCCGGGGGTCTCACTGGAAGCAGCCTCTCTATTCCTACGGGGTAGAGGTAAGGCTGTCTACATCTTACCCTCCTCAGACCCTACCTTTGCTTTGCTATTGGTGGGATTTACTGAGTATGATGATGATGATGATGATTTTATTAAATACTCAAGAACCTAAATTGATTGCCTAAGACTTAAGAGTTCGTTTACATAAAAATTTTAGTCTGAATTTAACAGATACTTACATTAATGTAGCTTAAAACGACATAAAAACGTCCAACTTCTACAACTGATTATTTGATTGAAACTGGATTAGAGCAAATCTGAATAAAATGTACGGAAAAAAAGACCTTAACTATTAACGTTTAAAAAATATATGACTTAATTTTACGATTTCTACAAAAATAATGTTTAAAAATCATTCATAATTTTATAATATATAATTAATACAAACATCGGGTATTTATTTCTATACAAAAATCGTGTGCTATAAAAGTGAGGTAGGAAACAATATAAATTTTGGAATAAAATGAAGTAACTAACTCATTTATGTCTTTTTAGCTAATGGCAAACACACTAGTATGATGAATAAATATGTTTGAATAAAACTAACACATTCTTGTCTTTAATTTTTGTCTATATACATTGTACGTTATTTTTTATGAATATTCATATAGAACCCTGGTGATGAAGTTGTGCAAACTTATCACGGGAAGACAAAAAGAACCCTGATGAATCAGGGTAGGTGAGATTTGGCTTTTTGTTTATGATTATAACAAATGAAAGTGGACAGTGTCATTGAATATAAGAACATGAATGAGCTTTTGAATAGAGAATAAAAACTCAGTTAATGGTACAAATATTATTTTTTAGCTGTATATAAGCAATGCCAAATTCTTCTCCTTTGAATATCATTTTGAGCATACAACCGTGCATACATCTCCTTTGAATATCATTTTGAGCATACAACCGTGCATACATGCAGTACAATAGCTGTCACGTCCTGACTTTTGCGGAAGCGTGATTATGTGTGACTTGCTTAATATCATTGCATTCAATCATAACAAACAAACTATATGATAAAACTAAAGATGATCATCCATTGGTTAAGTTTAAAACATCACAAACAACATTGTCTAGAAATCTAACACAGACTTCAAATCCAAAATACAAACCATGCAAATTGTTTTAGAGTTCCATAAGGACTCGACAAAAGACATTAATAAAAACCAGGCTTTGAAAGATGTGTCTTATCCAGGATAAAACACACTATCCAAACCCTTAGACTCCGGATGACATCTTTTATTCCCAACATTACTTGAAACTTCCAAACGCCCGCCAGATCCACATTTAATTTCCTGAAATACATGTAGTTTGAAAACATCAACAAAAGTTGAGCGAGTTCATGTGTTTTGTAAGTGTGCACGGATAAACCTTTGTAATCATTGTAAGTATGTATGTTTTGTAAACCCGGTATGAAAGCAAACAAGGAAAAACAGATCGATTAGTGGGTTGCAAGGCCATTAATATGTGTGACGTGATGCAGGAAGGCTCAAACCTAGCAGATTTTGTACCGGGCTTCCGGCTGTAAGATATAGTCACCTCATGGGCCAAATCCCGGTCCACATGGGTGTGGGCTCGCTACACCCAAATAGATCTATCACTCATGTCCCTCGGTCCTACTACGAGGATTAATGGTCTTAAGCGTTGTACCCACCACTCACATGATCTAGCAGTACCTTTCCTTAGCTAACCATACCAATTGTAATCGTATGTAAACAATTTGTAACATGTACTTCACCCCCAAAGTTATAAAACCGAAAACAGTTAAAAGAAAAAGGGGGACATGAACTCACAATTTTGCGTTCTTCGAATCCAACTGTAACTCAAAGCCTTTTCTGGTGTACACGAATACCTACAACGTACTACGATCTATTAGACGAGCGGATCGTGCCTTGACTTAGTATTAATTAGTGTCTTTGAGTTACGTTTCATTGTGTCTTTAAAATTATTCCAAGTTATTTAATTATTGTTAAAATAATAAATATTTTAACTTAAATTATATTTATTAAATTTGGAATAATAGTTAAAATAATATATTTTAACTTGTTACTTATGTATTTGTATTTTCCAGAAGGATGGGTGTTTTAGTATTCGTATTCTTATCCTTGTATATTTCTGCCAAGTATCGGTGGCGTATTCCGGTGTGTATTTATACGTACGAGAATACATATTTCCATTGTGCTTATTAAGTATCTCATACTTATTTTTTATATTAACTTTTCCGGAATAATATTTCTAATAAAAATACATCAATATATATTCCCAAAATATATATTTTAAGAAATATTGCATAGAAAAATTACTTATAATTTTTCCTTGGCAAAATATTTATAAATCTCATACAAGTATAAAAAGTTATATATTTTCAAGTCTAACTTAGAAAATATATATATAAATATACTTATTTTCACCCAAAAAGTATGTATTTCATGTTTATTCAAGAAAATGTATATTTTGTGACAACTCAAACTTTCAAGGTTAGCATCGTCTAAACTCGTAACACTTAGCTCCTGATTTGAGTATATACGATCTAATTATACGTAATTACCACCGCTTGGATAATGGTAAGTTGTTAAACGCTAAGCGTTGGTTCATAAATTCAGCCGCGCACGATGTCGGGCTACACACCTTCATTCACCAGTCGCACACTTCATTCATGTTGTGTGCTTCTATAGGCCCAGTCTTGATTGGCCCAATTGGAACCCAACCCACTTAAATAAAATGCATGCATACACGATCAGGGATACAGTTTGCATTTTTTTTTCAAAATACAAAGAGTAAATTGCCATTTTAGTCCCTGAGTTTTGTTCAAATTTGCCAGTTTAGTCCAAATAGTTTTTTTTTTGCATCTGGGTCCCTGACTTTTACATTTTGTTGCCATTTTGATCACAATGCCTAACTCCATCCAAAAACCCAGTTTGTAACAGTTTGTACTTAATCACTAATGTTTTTCAGTTGCCATTTTGATCAAATTCCAAAAAATCAAAAAAATTCCAAAAAATCTAAAAATCAAAAAAATTCTAAAAAATCCAAAAATCATTAAATGTTTCGGCACGAACCGTTTCAACCCGTACCGTTTCGAACCGAACCGTTTCGACCCGTACCGTATCGAACCGAACCGTTTCGACGCGAACCGTTTCGAACCCGTACCGTATCGAACCGTACCGTTTCGACCCGTACCGTTTCGAACCCGAACCGTTTCGAGCCGAACCGTTTCGACGCGAAGCGTTTCGAACCGTACCGTTTCGACCCGTACCGTATCGAACCGAACCGTTTCGAACCCGTACCGTATCGAACCGTACCGTTTCGACCCGTACCGTTTCGAACCCGAACCGTTTCGAGCCGAATCGTTTCGACGCGAAGTGTTTCGAACCGTACCGTTTCGACCCGTACCGTATCGAACCGAACCGTTTCGACACGAAACGTTTCGACCCGTACCGTTTCGAACCCAAACCGTTTCGAACCCGAACCGTTTCGAGCAGAATCGTTTCGAACCCGAACCGTTTCGACCCGTACCGTTTCGACCCGTACCGTTTCGAACCCGAACCGTTTCGACGCGAAGCATTTCGACCCGTATCGTTTCGACCCGTACGGTCGAAACGGTACGGTCGAAACGGTTCGGGTCGAAACGGTTCGGTTCGAAACGGTTCGGGTTAGAAACGGTACGGGTCGAAACGGTACGGGTCGAAACGGTTCGGGTTCGAAACGGTACGGGTCTAACCGTTTCGGGTCGAAACGGTTCGGGTTCGATACCGTACGAGTCGAAACGGTTCGCGTCGAAACGGTACGGGTCGAAACGGTTCGCGTCGAAACGGTACGTGTCGAAACGGTTCGGCTCGAAACGGTACGGGTCGAAAAGGTACGGGTCGAAACGGTTCGTGCCGAAACATTTAATGATTTTTGGATTTTTTAGAATTTTTTTGATTTTTTAGAATTTTTATGATTTTTTAGAATTTTTTTTTATTTTTAGATTTTTTTGGATTTTTTAGAATTTTTATGATTTTTTAGAATTTATTTGATTTTTAGATTTTTTTGGAATTTTTTTGATTTTTTTTGATTTTTTGGAATTGGATCAAAATGGCAACTGAAAACATTTTTTAAGGAAATCCCAAAATACCCCTGTTTCAAACTGGGTTTTTGGATGGAGTTAGGCATTGTGATCAAAATGGCAACAAAATGTAAAAGTCAGGGACCCAGATGCAAAAAAAAAAAAACTATTTGGACTAAACTGGCAAATTTGGACAAAACTCAGGGACTAAAATGGCAATTTACTCGAATACAAAAGAAAACTACAAACCCTACCCACACATAGCAACAATTCAGCCGCACACCCCTATATCCCCTCTACCTCCGATCGCTGGAGATATCTTCTGGCCAATAACCGGTTGCCGACAACAACACGTCAACAGTGGAAGACTAACGGAGGTGGTGTTTCACGGCGATCGCGACAAGTGTTGATGGAGCTCAACTCCGTCTGTTTGAATATGACGGCACAACGACAGAATGGTGGTGGTGTGTTTCCAATCAGACGAGAGCGGGGAAGACGACTGATAGCAGCAGAGAAGTCACCAGCGACAGCGGTGGCGGACCGTCGGAGCTCCGAATCGGGCGGTAGCAGTGGCAGCGAACATCTCCTTTCGTCTCGTAGACTCTTGGTCAGTTTATGCCCATCAACATTTGTTTTAAATTCCTTGCGGTGTATAAATTGTGAAATGAAGGAGTAAGCTGTTGTGTGATTAAATGTGTAAATGATAAATGATGATGCTTGTTGTTAATAGCCTAAGCAATAATGGCTGTTAAATGATGAAAACGATTTCTGTTGATTGTTAGAAAACAATAAAGACAATGATGATATCCGTAAATTTGTTTTAGATGAACATGATGATTTCTATTGGTGTTTAAGTGGTATTGATGATGATGTCGGTTATATGGTGCTAAGTGTTAATGATGATAATGATGTCTCCAAATCGTTAAGAGAAGCTCTGTTATTTGTTTAAGTAGGGATGTTGATGTTGGGTTTTTTTATGAATTGTACAAACATGCATGCCTAGGGTACAACTCATCTGATCATCGTATGATTTGGGATAGATAAGTTATATGATTTGAAAGTTACTTGTCTTATCTGTTTGATCTTAATATGTGTATGGGCCACTTATTAAACTGAAACACATCATGCCCAATCGCATAATCATCTTTGGGCCAGGAGTATTAATGGAATCGCACATGCTTTGGGCTGCGTGGTGCTGATGGGCCGAACACAGGTTACCAGCCGCCCCTCTTATGTTGGGCCGAACATCACTAGCCCACATAATTAAACTGGTGGACGTACAATTGTGTGGGCTGGGCTGTACTGGGCCGCACACCATAAACGGGTCACACACTTGGGGTGCCGACCATACGCACCCTAAATGGGCCATAGGACAATGGGCTGTGCATTTATATGGACTATACGATGTTAGTAGACTGTTATGTTGTGTGATTAACTATTAAGACACGTGTGAATGTTGTGACAACTCGAAATTTAGAACCTTTCGTTGCATGCTTAAACGTGTGAATAGTTAAACTTATGTGATTAATGATAAGCTACAACCTTTTATATGATTATGTGTTAGGTTACATGTGTGCTTATATGTATATATCCGAGTATGTATATGAACCGAAACGACACGAACCCGGCTCGAGACCATGTGGTCTCGAGTAAACCGTAACACTTGGGCCGGATGGGCCACGCACCCCATTGGACTCAACCGAAACCCATTAGGGTGCACTACTTAGGACTAGTATATAATCCTCATGTTAGCCATAATTGTCATGTTTGGGCAACAACACTCATACTCTCCAACACACACACTCTCCACTCTCTCACACTAAAACCCTAAACACTAAACATCACCTCTTCTCCTTCTTCTCGGATCCAACCAACCGACCACCAAAGGGATTCTCGGACTTGCTTGTTCACACCAAACAAAGCTTCATCTTTCACCACCTCACAACCGGTTAGTAAATCTATGATGTTTGTTGTTGTTTGATAAGGGTATGAATGATAGAACTTAACTAGTGTGGTGTATGCTTGATAATGTTTGTGAACCGAATGTGTATTGTGTTTTGAGTTGATAATGATGTATGATAATCGGTTGAGCATGTTTGATAGTACACATTGATGTTAAGTTAGTGTTCAAGAAATCGGTTCATAAATATCCTATGTTATGAGTTTACATTCGGTTGATAATGATTATATGTTTATGATGTTGATGTTACAAATGATATAATTTAACTAGTGTAGTGGTATGATTGATGATGATTTGTGAATCGATTTGTGGGTAATATTGATAATCGGAACATGCTTGATTTCGGATATGTGGCATAATGAACTCATGATGCCTTGTGTTTAAATGTAGTCTAAAACACTAGTTGTTGATGTTCATATAAATCGGATTGTGTATTCTTGTGTTAAGAACCGAAAGCTTGCCAACTAGGGTGATTGTTGATAAGTTGTTCATGATTCTTGTTAGACTTAGGTTCACATGAATGAAGATGAGTTACTTGAATATTTGAATGATGATGAACAGGATGAATGTATGAAGAACTTGATGAATATCATGAGAACATGGTTGAATATTTGAAATCTGAATTGTTTGATCCATTTTAGGAAATTTCTAGACAAATAAACATGTTTAAGGAATTTGGTTGGATAGTACAAACTGCATGAAATCAGAATGGTAGTGGATAGTACACTGTTCCGAATCAGCTCCTGTCCACTCGTAACCATCAGTTGCGACTCGAAACCAAGCACAACGAGTCGAAATCTCCCGGTTGCGACATCAGTTGCGAGTCGCAAACACCCGGTTGCGACTCGAAACCACACCGGATCAGCACACCAAACCTTGTGACTCGAAACCACCGTTGCGAGTCCGGTTGCGACTCGTAACCAAAACAGCATGGACCGAAACCAGGGTTGCGACTCCGGTTGCGAGTCGCAAACGCCTAGTTGCGACTCGGGATCATATGCGGGTACACACTGTTGGACTTGTTTAATTATGGGCTTATTTGATTGGGCCGGACTCTTGGGCCTAGTATACAGACCTGATATATTACTGTTGAATGTGAATGTCGATGAACTGCCATGATTAACGTGTATGCCATACGTGCACTACTTGGAATACGAACCTGATTGTATGATACGACTATGATAGGACGTGAATAGCCTCAACGTTGCTTGTTTGACTTTTCTGTGTTTCCTACCGAGCAAACCAAGGTGAGTTCACACCCTCTACAAAGCATGGGATTCCCAGGGGTCGGGAATTGGGGTTAAGGAACTGGGTTCCTCGTCCTCCTTGGGTAGGACAGCAAAGGTTCAGGAATGAAATTCCTCGTCCTCACGGACAGATAACTCGTACTAGACCAAAACTCTATCACGAAGTCCCTCATTTTTATATCGACTTAATCGCCGGGCCAATGGCGAGCGGGTCATTAGTTAGATAGCGCTATTTAGGTCTGACAAACCTCACACCGTGCCGCAGAGGACGGGCGTGAACTAATGGATCTGGGGCACGTCAATGATGATAGACATTGACAGTTTCAGGGCACTTAAACATGACTACAGTCAGCAGTCGATATGGTAACGAGTCTAGTGTATACATGGGGTAGCCCCCACGGCCGAAATGCCAGATAACTAGCACGGGGTAGCCCCCACGGCTGGATAGCCAGAGTAACCGGGAATAAACAAGTCACGTTTTAACTATGGGGTAACCCCCACGGCAGGATGCCAGCTAAAGGAAACTGTTTTCGAAATAACTTAAAACGAACACCCAACCGTGAACTCACTCAACTAGTTGTTGACTCGTTACTACATGCTTTGCAGGTCCTTAGGTTTCTTAGCTGGAGCTTGCATGGAGGAGGATCGTTGTGGGACATGGACGGCTGTGTGCCATGTTAAACTTTGAAACTATTAAACTTATGTTTTGACTTTAAGACTTATGCTTCCGCTTGCAACTTAACTACGTGTTTGTTTGGACACCAATTGTATTGGTTAAACTTTTATATCTTTTAACTCGCATGTTCAATATGATTGGTGGCTGGATCCTGGTCAGTCACGCCTCTAAGCGGTAGTACTCCGCAGGGGGATTTTGGGGGTGTGACAAATGTCGATACGTGTATTTCTTATACGTTACTTGTTTAATGTGTGTATAAAATACGTGACTCCTTGTACGCAAAACTGATTGCTATTGGTAACCATGTTAGGATTTGTTGACCAACATTGAATAACGTGACATAACATACCGAGCAGTCTAAGGTGAGTTCATTTTACTTGAGCATGCGTCCCGGTGGTTGGGACAGTCATTGGGTATCCCTGAGAGGGATAGGTTTTTGGGTAAATCATGGGTATTCCTGAGAGGAATATGTCTTGTGGGTAAAATCTGGAATGTTGGATAATATACTCGCCCTATCACCATTAAAGTCCCTCCTTGTTGTTTGTTACCTGAGAGGTAACAGGGTATTAGTTGTTAGCGCTACTTAGGTTTGGCACCCTCACCCCGTACCGGAGAGGACGGGTGTGAACTAATGACCTAGTCATGACCAATGCTTTGATAGGAGCATTGGGGAAAGGGCAAAATAAATCAGGAGCCGTCTTGTATCCGAGGTATTATCAACATTGTAATCAATGAACATAATTAAACACTTGGTAACTAACGTTTTCGTAAAACTATGAACTAACCAGCGTTGTCTGATACACTTGTGTGCATGTTCACAGGTTATAGGTATGTGTGGATGTGGAACTTGCTATCTGGGATGCTGGAGTGGTCATGGGTCGTAATGCATGGAACCGCTAGACAAGTTTAATGGTTTTTGTACATACGGTTTATGTAACACTTAACAAATGATTTACGCTTCCGCTGAATACAATGAGTTATACTTTATGTAATGTAATACTTTATCTTAATAAATGAAAGTTTTATTTAAATCATGTATGAGTTCAATGTGATTGGTGGCTAGATTCTGGTACATCACACGCCTTGCGGGGGTTCCCACATGTGGTGTTTTGGGGGGTGTGACAGATTGGTATCAGAGCCACTGGTTATAGTGAACTTGGTTTTAAAAATGTTTTTATAAAACCAAACTATAACTGTACAGTTCTGAATATGAGAATATGACCGTGACACTCAGCTCCAGATTGCAAGGTTCGTCTTTTTCACCTGTTGCATCCATTACATGACTAGTACACATTTGTTTATGACGTAACATACGAACACACACTCGTCACTATAGCATGATGGAATGGATTGCTTGCTTACTTTATGATGCGTTGATAGTATGCTATAGTCCTTGGGTTTTTTTGATCTTATTACTTTGACAACCTCCGTTGATATCTGGGTTTGAAGAACCATTTGACACGAGTTAGGAGGAACTGAGATGACCATGCAACTCACAATATTATTATGGGTGCACACATAATAATAATGTGGGGTGCATGTGAGTCCCAGTGAGGCTTAACAAGTGAAAAAGGGGTTCTGTTCTGTTATTTAATCAGTGAGAAACATAACAAACCTATAGGAGTCCTAGCCGTGATTGCCCCCTACTTGAACTTGATCTTTTCACTCCTTTCTGAATCCTTACGAATCTCAATGCTATCGAGTATTACCTGAACACCCATCTGAACGCCTAGCGAACTGTGTAGAATGTTAGGTGCTTGTACGAACGTCCCTGAGTTGGATGTCGCAGTGTCGAATGATTGGTTCATACCTTTCTCACTTGTCTTCGTTTGTTGGAACTCAACGTATTGACGCCTTAGATCCCGAAGTGCGATCACTTTTGCAACACTCTAGCAACATACTGTGTATTACTCAATCAACTTGCAAGATCGATGGACAAGAGGCTGAGCGTAGTACTTCACCGACCTCAGTATTTGGACAACCCCGATTACCGGCAACGAACACCAGCAAATTGACTTCAATCGAATCCTTAACCCTAGCCAGCGACTTATGGGAGTCAACTCCTACGAATCAACCGGGACATGAACTATGATGATTGACTATAGAGTGGAATGTGTAACTTCACACGCAGTGAGTAGTGCCTTAGTACGTGGCACCGAATGTGAAAGATGTACCCTGTTGGTGAAAGGTCACAAGACCCCGTTACAAGCAGCGACATTAGAGGCAACAGTCATGGCAACATTGAGGCGCTCGTAATCGCAGTTTACAGTATGAAAACGAAGGTGACTCCGACAAGGATTGACTGTTATTAAGTCAAAATATCAACAACCAAGGGAACAATGACAGTAATTGGGAAACCACGTTATCGTATTAAGCAACAATAGAAATGATGCTCGTGGAAGAGCATTTAGGATCGGCGTGGACGACGCCAGGAATATAGCAACATGGTGGCATGCGCGGTCTTGGTAACTAATCGCTTCGTCTCTGTTCTGATTAACGCTGATGCTTCTGGAAACCAAACCTGTTATGGAACCGACTGATGGCAAGTCAATGGAAACCTCCTATGTTCGTTGGAATGCAAACTCGACCTTGTGGGACAAGTGTTCGACATCTACCCTTTATAGTTTTGTTGTAGTAGTTAGTGTGGATTGGTTATCCAGATAACGCGCGGATATAACTTGTGAGGGGAAAATTTTGAGTATCCCTCTCCCTAGTGGCGAATCGTCGTCTGTCCTAAAGCATCAGTGTGGTGTAAAGGTTAGTATCATTTCAGCAATGAAAGCCAGGAGCGT
The DNA here is from genome assembly GCA_030545235.1 of Helianthus tuberosus. Lineage (NCBI taxonomy): Eukaryota > Viridiplantae > Streptophyta > Magnoliopsida > Asterales > Asteraceae > Helianthus > Helianthus tuberosus. The sequence goes on from CM060393.1 coordinate 157,279,188, forward strand.
CTACGAAGGGACTACCCCGCTATGTTGGCAACCGTAACTAATGTTTGGGCTAAGGAAAAAGGATCGAGGATCCACCAATTGTCCGTGAATCCACTCAGCATGCTACTTGAGGAACTTTCAGGTTTACCTCCACAACTGATTAGGTAGAGTCTCAGATTGATCTCACGACCAGGGGCAGCCTTGGTTACTCGTACTCCTTATCGTCTAGCGCCTAGAAAGTTGCAAGAACCGACAAATCAACTTCAGGAAACTACAGGATGGGGGTCTTTATAGATCTAGCTCCTCGTTTTGGGGAAACGCGCTCTATTGCGGAAATTAAGGACGAGTCCTTTCATACGTGTGCAGACTACCACAAGGTGGCTATCATAGACCGTCACCCCCTGTCTCGCATTGACGACCGGCTTGACCCGTTGCAATAATCAAGATTCTATCCGGAAACTGACTTAAGACCGGACTATCATCTAATGGAAGACCATGGGAAGGATGATTTCTAACCCAGCGTTACAGATCCAGTATGGCCATTACGATTTTCTGTTCAAGTTATTTAAGATATCCAACACACCAGCAGCCTCAGGGATCACATGAGTAGTATGCGTCAACCTCGTTTCACTAGATTCGTCAACCGCATTTATCTGTGATGTTTAGAATCACTACCAGGGGAATGGAACACCATGAATGGCACCTGTATTTTGTCCTAGAGCTCCTAGGGGAGGAGCAACTCCATGCGAAATCTACCTAAGTGTGACTTCAGGATTCGAGAAGTACACTTTCTTGGTCGAGTAGTCAATGAAGTGGGGATACGCATGGATCTCGCTAAGATCCACTTTAGTGGAATTGGTCGGCACTAAGGACTCCTTCGGGGTTACAGCGATTCCTTGGTTTCGCTAGATACTATCGCTGATTCATCGTGGGATTTTTGAAGATTGCGCAACTTTAACCTCTTTAGCACAGCGGGGTGATGTGAATTCATGGGACACAAAATAGGAGGACGCCTTTCAGCTTTTGAAATACAACTCTACAATGCACTGAGCATCGTCTTTACCCGAGGGTATGGGTGATTTAGTGGTATACCATGATGGTTTGAATCAGAGTCTCAGTTACACGCCGATGCAACACGAGAAGGTGATGGCTTATGTGGTGGTTTAACAAGAAGAATTGCACGACTCATAACCTGGGGGTGGAAACCATGGCCTTGGATTCAAATTGGAGGCATTACTTGGACGGTACCAAATGCACTACTTAGACCGATCACAAGGGCCTCCCGTATACCGTTGTTTCGAAAGAGCTAAAACATGTAATGACATCACTGGATGGAACCTTTGAATGATTTCAACTGTGAAACCTAGACGTGTATGAGCCTCGCAGCACACCATCGACTCTAACCTACATGATCAGATTTGTTCTGCTCAAACCGTTGACAAGTTGGATGATATTCGCTACTTCATGGAACGAATAAGGATTCCACTGTACAGCAATCCAAGGGAACTTGTGTTAAGCGAAGCACACCAGCCTCGATATTCTAGTCATATGGATTTTGATGGAATATATTAGGATCTAAGGATCTTGTACTGACGACTGGGCTTGAAGGCCTACACAGCGAAGCATGTGAATGACGTTTGGCTTGTGCGAAAGTCAAGGTGGAACATCATAAACCTTCTGGTTTAGGTTAGTAACCAGAAACACCCTTATGGAAATGAGAACACATCGCCATGGATTTGTCACCGGTCTACTTAAAACTCGAAACGGACTTTGTCACCTGAGTGATCGTCGATAGTCTCACGTAACCCGCACACTTCCTTGCAATCAAGAAACTGGCGAGCCTTTAAGGCTTGTGAATATTCCTCTGAGAGAGGCGGCATCTAGGCATGAGGTGCCAACTCTTATTACCTCTGATTGAGATCTACGTTCATACCCGATTCTTGGCAGGCAACACATAAATCCTGTGGCTCACGTCTAGACGTGAGCGCTGCTTATCACCGTAGGACCAACGGTCAGAGTAAATGAACCATCCTGACACTTGAAGACATGCTGTGAGCATGTGTGTGATAGACTTTAGTAAACTGGTAGGACACTTATCTTTGGTAGAGTTCTACTATAGCAATTACCATTCTAGTATTCAGACAGCTCTGTTTAAGGCATCATATTTAGTAAGCCTAGTTACCCTTTAAAGTGTGGTTGTTTATTTAAAATCATCATTTTTAAAGAAATTAGATCTTCACAACTTGTAAATCATTTTTCTAAAAATATTTCTTCTTGGATTTTTCTTGTTAAATACATGATCCTACACTTGATTAACCACTAAAAATGAGGTTAATTTCTTTAAGAACCAAGATTAAGTAAACTTTGTATTTTTAACTTGATTTATTGAAAAATCATTCTTGAAATCATAGATTTACAAGACTTTACACTCACTTTGTTCATCACTTTACAAGAAAAACAACTTATACTTTCAAGTTCATGATTTATATGAGGATGATCACTTTGATCTTAACATAATCATCCTCTCATCTTGCTAGATTATGTCTTTAATCACTATCTAGCAAGATCATATGATGATCAACATCAAAATTATGAGCAAACAACATTCAACAAGCATAACAACACATAAACATCATGATTTCTTATGTATTTAGTCTTATGTTCAAGTTTCAAGTTCAAGATTCTTAGTGTTCTTTAAGATTAATAACTTGTATCTTCTTTTAACCACCAAAATAAGATGTAAAATGAAGTGTAGAGTGTTCTTACTACTAGCTCAAGGCTAGGGATGATCACTAGATGAAATGGAGTGGATTAAAGCTTGTGTGAAAGGTCATTTAGCTTCCAAGAGTTCCAATCTTCCTTATATGGCTCCTAGCACCTTTGTTTGTATATGGAATGGATGGGAATTGTTTGATGATGTTGGTAGTGTGGGGGTGTGTGTTCGGCCGTAGCAAGGAGAAGAGGAAGAAGAAAGCTTCAAGTGTTGGTGTGTGTTAAGGAATGAATGTTATGAACCTTGAGTTAAACTTATAACACTTCAATTACCATTTATCTAATGGTTTAAATGTTTTAAAAAGAAGAAACACAATCCATTATAATAAACAAATAAAATCCTCATGTGGGGCCCTTGTTGGCCGTGAACTAGGTGGGGGGGGGGGTCTAGATTAGGGGTTAAACATTAGTTAGTTTGTATAGTTAGATTTCAAGTAATAAAGTTAGGTTAGTTAGTTACTAGTTGTTATATAGTGTGTTATGATGTTCAGGGACCATTACTAGCTTGGTAATGTTAAAACAATGATTCTAGTGAAAATTTGGTGTTTCGGGTAGTGTCTGGTTGTTCGGTTGGTTACCGGTTCGTTAAGGTGCTAAACTATGCAGTTTAGTGTGCTTTATGTTACTTTTGTGACAGTTTTGATTCCCGACACTTAGGAAAGTATTCTGGACTATTTAACCATATTTCTGCATGATTTTAGAGTGTTCAATTGCTGATTTTTGCTGATTTCAGCAATTTAGGTGAGTTTCAGGCACTTTCCAGCACTTAACCTATCTCTAGGAAGACAGTTTTGTGATCCTTACTTTCCTACACACTATACTAGTGTAATACTTGGTTTCTGGCTCATTTTGTGTCTCAATACCATGTCTGTCTATGTACTGAACTCCGTCAGTGATGTGCTCGAAACGGGTCAACTAAAACAACTAAATTTACCCTAATTCTAGACTCTCTAAGTGTTAAATTTATAAAACTAAGACTCTCTAAACCCTAAACCACACAACCGGCAAGTGTACCGATCGATGAAGTATAGCCTAAGGAAGTCCGAGTATCGAACCCAAGAGACTCTACTGATTACGCTACTGACTCTATCTAGACTTAGACTGACACGACTTAACTAAATGTTTGTTGATGGGGGGGGGGTTTCTAAAAATCCTAAGAATGCAAATAACGAATACTAACTAGACTAGACTAACACGAACCTGGACGAAGACTCTAACCAGTGGGGAATGAAGACTACCTAGGTTAAACGCAAGCTAAACTCAGAATGGATCTCTATTCGATAATTTTGTGGCGTGGGACCGGGATCTTAAGATGCTAAACCTATTAAGACACCACTAAGCCCCTCAAACACTCTCAAGGCGATTCTTGTGGCACTACCTAGGCTGTTACGCTTACCGGTTTTCTAGATTTCTTTTCCGTCCTCTAGTTTCTTGAAAGTGCCTATATAAGACGCTCTACTTTGCCGCGCGAACGTCTAAAGCGACTACGGGTTCTAATCTTGGTTTAATAGACTATGGAATGTTAAGGACTTATAACCAAACCTAGACCTATTAATACCCTCGAGCCTTTCCGCGACGAGTTTAGCAGCACACTTGATTTTATTAAATTACCGAATATTACTTCTAAGGTTACTTCACGTGATTTTCACCCTAAAGGATTAATGACCTATTACGTGATATAGACAGTCACCTAAATCAAGAACCCTAGCCCGACTCTATTCCGTGATAAAGACCGTCACCAAGAATCGAACGAAGCAACAAACAATAATAAAATAATCACAAGCACACATACGCATCAAGTTAGAAATCCATAGCTTTTACAGTACAAGAAAAATCCACAACCACGACAAAAATCGAATAAAGAACCAAACTTTATTAAGCTATTGTCATAACCTAGGTAGTTAAAGGTTTTTAGCCGGAAAACATAGTCAAACACATAATATCAATCAATAACAGGTCTGAATTCATTGTGAAACAAATTTAAACAAACGAAAACAAAGGAATAAGGATGATAAAACCCGAATCTTCACTCCCGAATGCTCCAAGATGTTACCCGAATGATTCCACGCCTTCCGAATGCCTCCAAACCCTCCAAACAGCCTCTAAAACTCGTCCAAGAACTTTAATTTTCGTAATATGTTGTCTGTTGTGTGTCTTCGGCTGTTGATGATAATGATCATAAATAACCCCAAAAACCCTACAATCCGTTACTGTTCAAAGTCGGTTCACGATTTAACATCTCTCGCGGCCCACTACGGAATCTTGCCAAGCCCACATGCACGTGCCGTCCAAAAGTCTCTATCTTCCCAGCCAATTTAATAATTCATCTCTGATCCTTTACGTCCAAGGTATAGGACTAGAATTCTAGAAATATTTTTTTTTTTCCTTTTCTTTTTGAAGTCAGCCACCAAACACCCCTCAAAGTAATAAATCATAATCCTCACCTTCAAAACAATAATATGCCTGCCACTATATTTTTTCTATTTATGACTAACCGCCTTTTTTATATATTAGTAAGATATGAAGCTCTTTCGTCTGATGGGTAGCCAAACTTATGCGGTCCAACACCAATGGACTCAAATTATAAGACTATATTTTGATGTGGGCCTAGCCCTTTCTCTCGATCCAAATATATATATTTTTGGTAGCAGCCCTCTCACTTATAAAATAGAGATAGCGGCCTCGACCCACTCACAGAAAATAGCGGCAGATTTTACTCCGGTCACTGGCATTCTACTTTGCCCAACTGGCAGGTCATTTCCATATTACTCGTTTTTGCTCCATTTGCCCAGAACCTGTCCCACCACAATATAATATAATAAAGCACTAAAACTAAATAAAAATAAATAAAACCTATACAAAAATTATACAATTTACACGGGACAAATATGTGTATTTTACCCCACATCAAATATCCCCACACTTAACCTTTTTTCGTCCCCGAAAAAGAATTATGCAAACGGAATCATAGTCGGAATAGTCGAACGGGCCAAAAGCTAAAGTTATTTTATTAAAACCGAAACTCATGTTAGCCGCGATTACAAGTATATTGATCCACTTAAACCCAAACCCGGTTCCAAGCCCTTATCATGCGATTTAGTTCAAGTGCGGCCAATCTACCTAGGGTCTCACGCTAAGAATCGCAAGTTCACCTAATCCCCCCTCAAGCTTATAGCGGCAGATTTTACTCCGGTCACTGGCATTCTACTTTGCCCAACTGGCAGGTCATTTCCATATTACTCGTTTTTGCTCCATTTGCCCAGAACCTGTCCCACCACAATATAATATAATAAAGCACTAAAACTAAATAAAAATAAATAAAACCTATACAAAAATTATACAATTTACACGGGACAAATATGTGTATTTTACCCCACATCAAATATCCCCACACTTAACCTTTTTTCGTCCCCGAAAAAGAATTATGCAAACGGAATCATAGTCGGAATAGTCGAACGGGCCAAAAGCTAAAGTTATTTTATTAAAACCGAAACTCATGTTAGCCGCGATTACAAGTATATTGATCCACTTAAACCCAAACCCGGTTCCAAGCCCTTATCATGCGATTTAGTTCAAGTGCGGCCAATCTACCTAGGGTCTCACGCTAAGAATCGCAAGTCCACCTAATCCCCCCTCAAGCTTATAGGACAAAAGGAACAACCACTGGGTTATTTTCTAACCGTTTTATACCAAGATCAAGAGAGTTTAAAATCAAATCTATTTTTCCATTTTTTTCTTTTTCTTGCTTGCTTTTTTTTTTCTTTCTTTCGTGAGACCAGACGATGCTTTCCCTAACCCAGCGGTATTCCGACTGTAGAGTCGCTATCCCCAATCACAGATTACATAGGTTTCGGTACTTTTATTCGGCAAGTCGATTTCACACATCCCAGAGGCATTCCGGCTGTAGAGTCGCTATCCCCAACTCGGATTACATAGACCTGTGCTACTTTCATTTAGTTTCTAGCTCACTTTTTATTCTATTTTTTTTTTCTTTTTCTCAGCGAGATAATGACTAAAAACTCTAACGATCTTAGCTTATAACGGCATCCCTTATACTATTTTTGGCGGTTTCAATTTCCCCACTTTCCCTAGATGAGAACCCACTAGTAGACCGACAATTATGTAATTTTAAGATCAAAGAAACCCATAACCGAATCGAGCCTACCCGCATATCCCAAACTAGACACAAGCACGATTATATTAATCTCATATTATCATTATTTGAACCCGAACAAAAATCCGACTTTTCTATCACTTTCCGTTTTTTAATTTGCAAACTTCTTATTTCAAAAGACATTTTTTCATTTTTTCAATTTTTTATGACTCAAAAGACACACTAACTAATGACACTAAACGATAGTTCCCATCCCCACACTTAAACTCTACATTGCCCTCAATGTAGGATGGAAACAACTCAAAATACTAAAAATAAATAAGAAAGAAAAACAAAGGGCAAATCGGAAAGGACTTAGCTGGTTAATTAATGCGTAAGCTCCAAATCTCTCGTCCAATCCAGCTCGATCGTATAGCATTTCATTCGCGATCGGCTTGACTCCGACTGACAATGCTTGATAAATGCCTTGAAATTCGATCAACAGCTCCAAATTCACCCGAATGGAGATTGAGTACGGGTGGTACATATTCAAACATGCATAAACAAAAACAAGCAAAAACCAAAGCAGTACCGACTAAAAAAAAACGACTTAAAAACTACTAACCTAAACTCAATATACAAAAACTACGACTCAAAATACAAACTCTACAAAACCTCCCCACACTTGAATTTAATCAGGAGGTTTTTCTTTGACTTGGACCTTATCTAACTCGTTTAATTCCACCCGAACCGCAAAAATTTTCAAAAATAAATTGGTGGAATTATAAAATATTTTAAAAAATCAAAACGGGTCAGACCACCAAAACTTAAACTTACCTGGAAGAAACCGGATGCGTGGCATGTAATGATAAGAGCGGTCGTGCGTGAACGGCTTCTTCCTCTCCATCTCGCTGCAACCCTCTATCCTCTTCCGGCTTGGATCCTTTCTCTTCTCTTTCCTCGCCTTCTCCCGTGGTTTTTCTGATTTTTCAGTTACACTTAGTACTAATACCATGGGCCAGCTGTGGTGCTCTTCTTCTTCCACAACTCTCGCGGGATGATCCCCACACTTAGTTTCTTTGTCTAGTGTAGGTTCTTCTTCATCAACTTTTAAACCCGCTAACTCTAAATCTAAAAACTCGTCCTCTCTAGACAACTTAGTTTCAACCTCTTCATCTTCTTCCTCTGCACCAAACATTAACCCAAGGGAGTCTCCTAAGTCTACTTCCTCCTCCATCACTTCTTCTTTTCCCACTTCATCAAACATCCAACCAGTGGAATCCCCCAATTCCACTTCTTCTTCAATTACTTCTTTCTTCACTAACGACCTCTGATACGCCGCCCATTCTTCTTCGTCTATTTCATCATCAGAGTCACTCCCGAAGTCATATATAATACCCTTCTGTACCGGAGGTGGGACTTCGTCGTCCATTATCGTCTCCGTGACTGGAATGATCTCCTCATCTGACTCTTCTTCTACTTCCTCTAAGTCTTCTCCCTTCCATCTCTTATATGCAGCCAATTGAGCATCTATCTCTTCATTACTACACGAGAAATCAATTATTAACTGACCCGTATTCTCTTCTCGGTCTTCCTCTAACTCACCCCGCTCTCGAACTAACTCCTCTACTCTTTTTTTACTTCTCTCTGTAAGTTCAGCCATGCTTTCCAGGGTAGCCTGATTTTGCGCCATTATTTGAGCGAACATCCCTTCTATCCTACTCATACTACCCTCAAAACCTCTATCGCTCGTCTGAACCAGGTTACGTTGCGGCTGCTGATACAGATCATTGTAATATGGCCGATGATCATAACCTTGCAAAGAATACCCCTGTGAAAAATATGGTTGCGGCTGCACAAAAGGGTTAGCATAATATGGCGTAGAGGACCCCTCATATTGGGGGCATTTAACAGTAAAATGAGGTCCTCCACAAATTTCACACATATTTACAAGACTCAAGAAAAATAAAAGACACGGACAATTAGACTCCTATGACTCAACTACAAAACACAAATAGACTCACAAGACTCACCACGAAAACACAAAACAAAAGACAAGTAGCACAGATTATGTCAATTAAGTCCAAACAAAGTAATTAACGCAATCGCCAAGAGTCCCCGGCAACGGCGCCAAAAACTTGATGTGCTCGAAACGGGTCAACTAAAACAACTAAATTTACCCTAATTCTAGACTCTCTAAGTTTTAAATTTATAAAACTAAGACTCTCTAAACCCTAAACCACACAACCGGCAAGTGTACCGATCGATGAAGTATAGCCTAAGGAAGTCCGAGTATCGAACCCAAGAGACTCTACTGATTACGCTACTTACTCTATCTAGACTTAGACTGACACGACTTAACTAAATGTTTGTTGATGGGGGGGGGGGGGGTTTCTAAAAATCCTAAGAATGCAAATAACGAATACTAACTAGACTAGACTAACACGAACCTGGACGAAGACTCTAACCAGTGGGGAATGAAGACTACCTAGGTTAAACGCAAGCTAAACTCAGAATGGATCTCTATTCGATAATTTTGTGGCGTGGGACCGGGATCTTAAGATGCTAAACCTATTAAGACACCACTAAGCCCCTCAAACACTCTCAAGGCGATTCTTGTGGCACTACCTAGGCTGTTACGCTTACCGGTTTTCTAGATTTCTTTTCCGTCCTCTAGTTTCTTGAAAGTGCCTATATAAGACGCTCTACTTTGCCGCGCGAACGTCTAAAGCGACTACGGGTTCTAATCTTGGTTTAATAGACTATGGAATGTTAAGGACTTATAACCAAACCTAGACCTATTAATACCCTCGAGCCTTTCCGCGACGAGTTTAGCAGCACACTTGATTTTATTAAATTACCGAATATTACTTCTAAGGTTACTTCACGTGATTTTCACCCTAAAGGATTAATGACCTATTACGTGATATAGACAGTCACCTAAATCAAGAACCCTAGCCCGACTCTATTCCGTGATAAAGACCGTCACCAAGAATCGAACGAAGCAACAAACAATAATAAAATAATCACAAGCACACATACGCACCAAGTTAGAAATCCATAGCTTTTACAGTACAAGAAAAATCCACAACCACGACAAAAATCGAATAAAGAACCAAACTTTATTAAGCTATTGTCATAACCTAGGTAGTTAAAGGTTTTTAGCCGGAAAACATAGTCAAACACATAATATCAATCAATAACAGGTCTGAATTCATTGTGAAACAAATTTAAACAAACGAAAACAAAGGAATAAGGATGATAAAACCCGAATCTTCACTCCCGAATGCTCCAAGATGTTACCCGAATGATTCCACGCCTTCCGAATGCCTCCAAACCCTCCAAACAGCCTCTAAAACTCGTCCAAGAACTTTAATTTTCGTAATATGTTGTCTGTTGTGTGTCTTCGGCTGTTGATGATAATGATCATAAATAACCCCAAAAACCCTACAATCCGTTACTGTTCAAAGTCGGTTCACGATTTAACATCTCTCGCGGCCCACTACGGAATCTTGCCAAGCCCACATGCACGTGCCGTCCAAAAGTCTCTATCTTCCCAGCCAATTTAATAATTCATCTCTGATCCTTTACGTCCAAGGTATAGGACTAGAATTCTAGAAATATTTTTTTTTTTCCTTTTCTTTTTGAAGTCAGCCACCAAACACCCCTCAAAGTAATAAATCATAATCCTCACCTTCAAAACAATAATATGCCTGCCACTATATTTTTTCTATTTATGACTAACCGCCTTTTTTATATATTAGTAAGATATGAAGCTCTTTCGTCTGATGGGTAGCCAAACTTATGCGGTCCAACACCAATGGACTCAAATTATAAGACTATATTTTGATGTGGGCCTAGCCCTTTCTCTCGATCCAAATATATATATTTTTGGTAGCAACCCTCTCACTTATAAAATAGAGATAGCGGCCTCGACCCACTCACAGAAAATAGCGGCAGATTTTACTCCGGTCACTGGCATTCTACTTTGCCCAACTGGCAGGTCATTTCCATATTACTCGTTTTTGCTCCATTTGCCCAGAACCTGTCCCACCACAATATAATATAATAAAGCACTAAAACTAAATAAAAATAAATAAAACCTATACAAAAATTATACAATTTACACGGGACAAATATGTGTATTTTACCCCACATCAAATATCCCCACACTTAACCTTTTTTCGTCCCCGAAAAAGAATTATGCAAACGGAATCATAGTCGGAATAGTCGAACGGGCCAAAAGCTAAAGTTATTTTATTAAAACCGAAACTCATGTTAGCCGCGATTACAAGTATATTGATCCACTTAAACCCAAACCCGGTTCCAAGCCCTTATCATGCGATTTAGTTCAAGTGCGGCCAATCTACCTAGGGTCTCACGCTAAGAATCGCAAGTCCACCTAATCCCCACTCAAGCTTATAGCGGCAGATTTTACTCCGGTCACTGGCATTCTACTTTGCCCAACTGGCAGGTCATTTCCATATTACTCGTTTTTGCTCCATTTGCCCAGAACCTGTCCCACCACAATATAATATAATAAAGCACTAAAACTAAATAAAAATAAATAAAACCTATACAAAAATTATACAATTTACACGGGACAAATATGTGTATTTTACCCCACATCAGTCAGCATTTTTCTGATTTGTCTGATAACTGTGCCAACTGTGTTTCGTGCATTATTTGAGTCAATAAAGTTTGAATGTAATAATGATATGTCATTTGTAATATATGATGCACATGTATGTATCTGGCAATAATCAGAAAGCAATTCAAGTCAGTAATTGTAATTCAGCACAGTCATTAAGCACTAATCATTGTTTAATACTTGTACGGATACCTGGAATTTTGACAGTTGTCACAATAGCATATTAGAGTTCTTTGTTACATGCCATATCCGTTATATATATATATATATATAGAGGGTCGGGATTTAGAGAAAATGCTCAAAAGTGTGAGAACGCATATGGATCGTCCGATCAAAACAATCCATGGACTAGATTGCGCGGTGGCGTTTTCGTAAATAACATCAATTTTATTATGTGGGACGCGCTTCATTATGGGTAAAACGGTCTTTTACCGCTCATATTCAAAACGCCATCAAATGATAAAACGCCATACAAAAAAAATAAATAAAACGCCATTAAAAACAAAACGCCAAAAAATTAGTAATAAAACGCGTTGGATATTACAGGAAGATGAAACAACACAGTAACTGAATTTCAGTTATTAACATTTATTAGAAGAAATCCCCTCCTAAATTACGCGCCAAAAACATCATTATATAAACAAAGGTAAAACATAGCTTCCATAATCACTTCAATCTATCCATTTTCTGCAAAAAACTTCCTTAACCAAAAAACGCAAACTTAACCAAAACGCCAAAAATGGCAACACTCGTTTCGTGGAGATACACCCTGGGAATCAGGCGATACATCCTCCTTTTTGACAACAGAAGGAGGGTGTATGTTAAGACGATCAGGGCAATTCTGAAGATGGAAGAAGAGATACAGAGGCGAATCTTATCAATTGGCATCGCTATAGACAACGAATGCCATGAAACGCATATGCTTATGAAAGCATTAACCAACAAATTTGGACCAATCAAAGCAGATGTGAAGCCAGACCATGTCATGACATCATGGCGTTTTGATGATGAAACAGACATGGTGATGGTTACATACGACAGCGGAGAGCAGGAAGTGTACTGGTTTAAGAACATCATGACAAAGCAGCGTCTGGATTTCATGGAAGAATTGCATAACGTCACTTGCACCAACACAGAAATAAACTCAAAATTGGAGTTAATGCAACATATGTTCAGGTGGAGGCTTCAGAATCTTCAGGAACAAGAAGCTGATGAAGGTGAAGGTGATGACATGGATGAAGATCCAGATGAATACTCCGAGGAGGAAGAAGATAACGCAAGTGATGGATACTATTCGGATAAAGTACCTTCTGACGAAGGCTTTTAATTTTTTTTCCTTTTTTTTCTTCTGTGTAATCTTCTTTTTGTTTTTTTAAGATAATTAAATGATATATTTCTCCATTTATTAGCAAAATGCCAAAAATACTAAAAATGGTTATTCCTTACAAAACGCCAAAAATAACAAAAAATATTTTTCCTGCTTAATATTTTATTTACTCCGTTATTGTATTTTGTCATCTTGGTCTGCATAACGCCATTTAAAAACGCCAAACTTAGAAGATGGGACGTCTATAACCTATAAAACTGATAAAAGCTGATCAACACAGTAAATACAAAACAGTAACTGAAAAGACAGTTACTTTATTACTATCATTTATTACAATAAAAAGTCCCGCCTAAACTACGCGCCAAAAAACTCCTATAAGAGAGGGGTCTATACACAATGAAATTAATCACACCTAGAAAACACAAATGCCATATCCTTTAGAAACCACTCACTTTAAAAGGCCACAGATGGCAAAGCTTTCACTGAAATGGATCCTTCTTCTGAGAGGGTTAACTCAATAATATTTTGCTGAATGAGATGGACAAATATTTAAGAAAAAGAGACTGATGACAGTGATATGCCATCATGTGAGCTTTGTTCTTGATGATTATAGGCATGGAATAAAGGAATCAACACAAGTGTAAAATGCTATTTTAGACTCCATTATTACAAATAGCATCAAGCAAGAGTTGATCTTTAATGACATGCCACCAAACAAGAATATCACACCAAAACACAGAATGCCACTTAGCAGCTTCTTCTGAAAAACACGGGGTTTATGTAGAAAAGTTGGCATCTAGCTAAAGTATTCAAAAAATGTTCAAAACGCCAAAAACAAATTCAAGAAGGAAGAAGCTGATGACAGTGAAGATTCGGAAGAAAAATTAGATTACCATTTTTTATTATTTTTGTTTTCATTTTATATTGTTTTGATATCAAGTTATATGTTGTTTTGTTATCTAATTCTCTATAAATAAAATACATTATTATATAAAACACCAAAAACTACAAACACCAAAACGCTAGTAGTATGAAAACTGGGAGAACAGCTGCTGGCAAAGCACCTTGTAAAGGGTATTAAAACGCCAAAAAAAATTTGTCTTATTGTAATCTTATGCAAATATTAATGACTCGTAGTGAATTATTATACAAAATGCCACAAACGCCAAAAACATTAACCAGAAAACGCTATAACGCCAAAAAATTATATATGTGACACAAAAACAATTAATTAAACGCCAAAAAGTTTAATAAATACAATTAACGCCAAAAAAAAAAAACTTAGACGCCAGAAAATATTACACCGCGTTGGGAAAATAAAAGAAGAATGAAAAGACAAAAAAGCCCCTCCGCCCTTCTCTATGCCACGGGACACGTATTGGACCAGGATGCGTTCTCACCGTTCTCACACTTTTGAGCGTTTTCTCCTTATCCCGTTTCTATAAATATATATATATATATATATATATATTCATAAATGTTTATACAATTTAGTTTTTGACAACAACCCTTAAAGGAGAGCTAAAAAATAGAGTAGTTGTAGCTATACATGAAAAGCACAGTCTAGGTATTTTTCGTCTTGCTTCTTTTTGTGTATATTGTGGGTTTCAATTATTAATCATTTAAAGGAGAACCAAAGATAGGTTCATGATCAGATGGTAATGGCTCAAATGAGTCGTTTTAAGAAAGTATTGATTTGGTTTAATTTAAAAAAAGATCTGACAAAAAATGATTTATGATTAGATGGTAACCGGTCAAAATGGGTTGTTTTAAAGAAGTTTCAGTTTTGGTGTGTTAAAACAAAATCTAACCAAATATGGGTTCATGATCAGATGGTGGTACTGGGTCAAACATGGTGTTTTAAGAAAGTATTGATTTGGTTCAGATTAAAAAATATCTGACCAAAAATTGATTCATGATTAGATGGCAACCGGTCAAAATAGGTCGTTTTAAAGAAGTTTTAATTTTGATTTGGGTTAAAACAAAATCCGACCAAATATGGGTTCATGATCACATAGTGATGGTTTGTTTTAAAAATATTATTTCAACAATTTTAACTTATATATTTGTGTGTTAGTTCATCCGTGAAATTCGTGAGGATCTTATACTAGTATTCATATAATTAATTATGTGTAGACAAGTAATTGACACATATGCCAGATAATCCAATGTTTGGCTTCTTTATCGTCTCATTTTGATCGAACGTTCTAGATACAATATGTGAAACACTTCTTGATTTTATAATATAACTAGTAAAAAATCCACTCTATGCTAGGGTGTTTATTGAATCGAATTTTCAAATTATTTAAATAATTTTTATTTTCCTTTGAATTTGAATTCGGTTCGAATAAAAAACCCAATTCGTATTTAATTAAAAATTTGAATCGAATTCGATTTGATTCAGATTCTTTTAAAACATGTAAAAAACTAAAAATGAAACATAAATTTTAAAGCAGCCATAAAGCACGATATATCACACTACAAATTTCCAAATAAAGTACCATAAGTCTAAAATTCAAAACGAGAAGTTAGGAATAACCACTCCACATTACAAGTTAATATTTTTAGGGTTAGAAACCTATTGATAAATTTATTACTTAGCTTTTAGTTATGGGCCATGTAGTGAGTTTGGTAATGGGTAATTTTAATATATGGAACAAATTTTGAAAATAATTTATAGTATATTCCAATAAAAGTTATATATGTATCATATATAAAATTAATAAATAAAAAATGTATTATTTTATTCGAATTTTAAATCAAATTTAAAATTATAACTTCGTATTTGATTTACTTGAATTGAATTCAAATTCTTATAATTGAAATGAATTCTTGATAATCGAATCGAATTTCGAATTCGAAACGAATTCTGAACACTCCTACTCTACGCAACGGGGTTTCGGCCGATATCGGTTTGGTTTGGTAAGGCAGCCGGTGCTGAGCATAGAAACCAAAAGAAATATGGAAAAAAATATTTTGACGCGTGCTTTGCACCGATCGAAAATAATAAAAGGTGAAAACAATATTCTAAAAAAATAAAATCAATAAATAATTCTTTAAAATTTTTTAAAAATTAAATAAAGCTGGCCTTAGAAGTGGTGTGTATGTTGACGTCAGCGTCAAACTAGCAAAAGGCGTCTGGGTCTATTTCAAAGTCGAGACCTTATTAAGCAAATTGAGTTTTTTACCCTTTTGTTAATTTTACCATGTATACAAGTTTTGAAGCTACATGTACAAACACCTTCAAACCATTTGAGAGGGACTAAAACAACAAATTTTACAAACTTTTAAGACGCTTTAGGGGTAAAATTGGGAAACCTACAGGGAAATCATGCGACAGCAACCTTCAATTCGGCAAACCTACAGGGAAATCAAGCAAATTGGACTTCAATTTTTTCAATAGAGCATGCCTTCAATTCGATTTCAGTTTCAAAGAAGTAATCTCATCACCCCTAGTCTTTTTAATCCCATCCTCTGCTTGTTCATGCCATATTTTGATTTAAACTCGAACAAAACACATCAATAACCGGAATATGAAGTCGCCAGCTATAGAGTCTGTGTTTTTCATCTCTACATTCCCACGCAGGTAACGCTAATTTCAGTTGTTAGGGTTTTGCTATGTCACACCCCGACCACGTTAAAACAACAAACCGTGGCGGAAACGTCGGGGAGTGTTGTAACAGAATCATCGTTTCACAACCATGGTAATCAAAAGTTTCGTTTTATTGATTTATTAAGTAATGTACATTGTCTTTTAAACCAAACAAACAAATTAAACATCGTCTATTATCGTTATTAAGTCACTAAGGCCTCGTCCAGATCCTAAGTGACTCAAGCTTCCTAGCAACCATCACACAACATCACCTGAAACATATGTAAAAATAAAGTCAGCAAAGAAATGCTGGCGAGCACATAGGTTTTATAAGAGTATCGGAATTAGAAAACCTTGTTTTGAACAGTATGTAATATTGCAACATGATTAACCAACTCAATTCAAGACGGTTATAATTTATAAAATCTCGTAGCCATGATTCCTAACTCAAAGACTTTTGTTTTAGTAAACTAATTCGTAAAACATCTCGTTAAAACTCGTTAATAAAACTCGTATGGTTTATATCATTTCGAAAACCTCATTGTGTGACATCGTTTCAAATCGTTTCCCAAGTGAACTAAATAATGACATGAAATGTAATATGATAAAAGCACTTATATATAAGATGTACCAACGGCGTATCTACCATGCTTTTATCATGTTACACTCATCCCATTACCTAATCACAACCCAAACCAATCGTTCGTTCAAATCGTTTTATCTCGTTTAAGTCGTTCCAAATCGTTTAATTCATCCCAAAATCGTTTTCGTTTTAATTGTGAAACTACTTTTGGTCGCCTCGCTAATAACATTCAAATCTTCGTGACTCGACTACCTCGTTTCTCGTATTAACAAACCACCAAAGGGTAAGTTAACAATCATTAGATTCGGTCGTTACCTACATAACCCCCACACATAACCATGGGTGTAGTCTGATAACGGGATTTGTCAGATCCTCTGGTACCATAACCTAATACTGGTCGGCTTGATCAATGCTAATGAATGTCATTCGTTATGTAGTTACAACCAACAAGTTTCGTTCACATTATCGAAATCGTATTTAGTTTAATATAAACCATCTTAATCGTTTTTGAAAACATCGTTAAAATATCGAAATCGTTTTAATACATATGAATCACCCCAAAACAATTGAAAACAGTAAAATAGGGGAACTATGTACTCACTTTGAATGAAAGGGTATCATTGATCTAAAGAACTTAGCGAAGCTCAGACAAACCAAGGAAATTCAAGTAGTACCTAGTAATCGGATCACTAGTAAATAAATCGACACCTAAATCGGAAGATCGGATAGAATGAGGTCTTGTTAACCAAATGAGTGTTGGAACTCATGTGATATGGTTTAACAAAGCCTACATTCTAAATCGGAACTTAGCCTAAGTGCTTTCGACCCGTTACGACCCATTAAGGTAGCTTATGCTACTTTAACGCGTCGTTCGCGCAAAAACTATGTTCGGATGGTTAACTATGGGCTATGTTAAGTCTTACATGCCCAATAATTCCTATACATGTTACTAAATCAGATTATATGTCAAAAACATGTTCACATATGTAAAATACGGATTTAAGCTTCAAAAGGGCGTTTTGGTCATTTCCTATGGGCATACAAGCTATTTAACAAATAATTAACCAATCCTATGTGATCATAAGGTATAACCTCAGTGGTTATTCCCTATGCAACTATGATCACTAATCAAGCTTGGTCGGATCCTAATGATCGACCAAACGGGTCGGGTTTGAAAGTCTAAGCGGTTGTTTAGACCGCTTAACTTACGACCCTAAACAAGCACTAAACTAATAGTGACGAGTTAAACATGTCAAAACATGTTTAACTAACTTATAAAACTGATTTGGTATCAAAACAATGGGTTTTGATACCCGAAAATAGTTCCGTTGCAAAATGCGTGCTAAAACGCATTTTGACCGAAACTTTGACTCGTCACTACGCCTAGTTAACGTGGTAATCAGTAGGTATAATCGCTAAGGATTATAACCATCATGATTACAATCACGTTGTAAAGTTCAATTGAACTTTGACTTGACCAATTGATGGTCAAAACCGAAAGTCAAACTGTTGGCCAAACTGTTTGACTTTCTGCTTAAACATAAAGAATAAGCATGAAAGAAGACTTACAATAGTCCAAAGCTAGAATGAATATAATAAGAAAACCAAAGAGGAAGTTCCAAACACTTGAGAGAGCTCCCAATTCAGAGATCGAGAAGAGAATGAGAGAATGAGCAAATGAAACAATGAATGGCATGGCCTTATATAGTTTTTGCAAAACCATTAAGATCATTTCTTGGTAAGGAGGGAATGATCTTAGCCATACAATTGTTAGGAGCTGATTAGATGCCTTGGGGAGGTGTTAACTTGGTCCCCAAAACATAAAAATTGCGTACAAGCGCCTCAAGAATGAGCTGGGAAGCTGCTATGAAGTTTATGAAATTCTGATGTGCTGGGGACTGCTTACGGACCGTAAGAATATGTCCATACGGTCCGTAAGGACCTTGCAGACCAGCAACTTTCAAAAATAGCAGATTTAGTCCCTGAAGTCCCAAACTTGATTTTCGATGCATTTTTGACACGTTTAAGCCCTGGTAACCCCATTTCAAAGCTCTAAAATGAAGTTAAAGTATAGGAAACTTAAAATATGCTCAAAAACATCTCGGATGCCGGCTCGTTTGGTCGTACGATTGCGTTGTTCCGCTAATTACGACGGAAATCGTAACGGACGCAAAAACGATCCAATTTAAGCGACGAATGGAATTTTATCATGCCAATTGCTAAAATAAAATATTTTAATGATTACATAAATTTTTGGATGTCCGGATGTAGTCTGAACGTAAGATATGCGCGAAAATGCAAACTTATGCACTTTTTGACGCTTTTAGTCCCTGTAAGATCAAATAAGCATGTTTTCGCATACCGAACCACTAAAAGCTTATTTATAAGCTATGTTTAGGTTATTTATGGTATGATTAGCTTATGATCAAGTTCCAGACTCTTTGATACCATACGAATCGGTATAGTTTCACAGTTTGACACAAATAGTCCCTGCGATCGAATAGACTTGTTTTCAACACACCAAACCATCCAAAACTTATTTTTAAGTTATGTAAAGGTTATTTAAGGTATGTTAAGCCTATGTCACTATTTCGGATTGTTTGTCACATTAAACTGACTGCGTTTACGCACCAGTTTGCGTATAACTTTCCAGAAAGCGATTTAAATCTTGGAATCGAGATCGAATCAAATTGTAAAATCATCAAACATAGAAACACACATAATAACACCAAAACACATTGTTTTATTAATAATTATCATTGTTTTGCATTGTTCATCGATTACAGAGCACAGTTGTCATAGTCTCCCCTACTTTTGGAAATTTCGTCCCGAAATTTTAACTAGAGGAAACTTGTGAGAACAATTTCGGATATTTCTTCTTCATTTGGTCCTTACGTTCCCAAGTAAACTCGGGGCCACGTTTGGATTCCCAGCGAATCTTGACCAAATGAATTCGTTTGTTCTTCAACTGTTTGTATGTACGGTCCACTATCTCCACAGGTTTCTCGACAAAGTGCATCGTTTCATCGATTTGGATTTCGTCGAGTGGAATGTGAAGATCAGCGTCAGCTAAACACTTTCGCAGATTGGACATGTGAAAAGTTGGATGAACATTTCCAAGCTCTGGAGGTATCTCTAGTCGATAGGCAACCTTTCCAACTCTTTCAACAATCTTAAATGGTCCAACATATCGTGGTACAAGTTTTCCTTTCTTTCCAAATCTCACCACTCCCTTCCAAGGTGACACCTTGAGTAGGACATGGTCTCCGACTTGAAATTCTAAGGGCTTGCGTCGTAAATCCGCATAACTCTTTTGACGGCATCTAGCTGTCACAAGATTATCGCGAATTTTCTTGATTTTGTCTGTCGTTTCCAGAATGAGCTCAGGCCCAGTAAGCTGAGCTTCACCGATCTCATTCCAACAGACAGGTGAACGACATTTTCGACCGTAGAGAGCTTCGAATGGTGCCATATTAATGCTAGCATGATAACTATTGTTGTAAGAGAACTCGATCAATGGAAGATGAGAATCCCAATTACCACCAAAGTCTATCACGCATGCTCTAAGCATATCCTCCAAAGTTTGAATCGTTCTCTCAGATTGTTCATCTGTTTGAGGATGATAAGCAGTGCTTAGATTTAGTTGGGTTCCCATAGCAGATTGCATGGTCTTCCAGAAATGAGATGAAAATCGAGCATCACGATCGGATATGATGTCCAAAAGAACACCATGTCGAGATACAATCTCATCAACATAAATCTTTGCAAGTTTATCAGTAGATAGATCCTTGCGAATCGGAATAAAATGAGCTGACTTCGTTAATCGATTGATGACAACCCAAATCGCATCGTGACCCTTAGATGTACGCGGTAATTTAGTGATGAGATCCATTGCAATGTTCTCCCACTTCCAAACCGGTATCTCTGGTTGTACGAGCAAACCAGATGGTCTTTGATGTTCAGCCTTGACTTTGAGACAAGTTAGGCATTTCGATACATATAAGGCAACATCTTTCTTCATACCAGGCCTCCAGAACTTAGTACGAAGATCCTTGTACATTTTATCAGCACCAGGATGGATAGAATATCGAGTCTTGTGAGATTCGTCCATCACTAAAGTGCGAAGATCGTCTTGTTTCGGAATCCATAAACGATCCTTGAAATAGAGCAAACCATCGCCCCTCGCTTCGAGTTTAAGCTCAAGTTGACGTGGTAATTCCTTACCTATCAAATTTTGTGAAACACAAAATTGCTGAGCTTGAAGAACACGAGTTTGAAGATCAGATAGAGTTCGAACAGAATGAAGCTTGACTCTCTCTTTTCGACTAAGCGCATCGGCTTTGACATTCGCCTTACCAGGATGGTAGCGAATCTCGCAATCGTAGTCATTAAAGAGTTCAACCCAACGTCGTTGCCTCATGTTCAACTCCTTCTGATTAAGAATATGCTGGAGACTTTTGTGGTCTGTGAAAACCACACACTTTGTGCCATAAAGATAGTGTCTCCAAATTTTGAGAGCGAAAACCACTGCACCTAACTCAAGATCGTGAGTGGTGTAGTTCTTCTCGTGAACTTTCAATTGTCTAGATGCATATGCTATAACTTTACCTCGTTGCATAAGAACACAACCAAGGCCTAAGTTGGACGCATCATAGTAGACAACGAAATCATCGTTTCCCTCGGGTAGAGATAAAACAGGAGCATCACATAGCTTCTATTTCAGCGTTTGGAACGCTTCTTCTTGCTTGGGTCCCCGCTCAAAAGGCTTATTCTTTTGAGTCAAAGTAGTGAGTGGAACCGCAAGCTTCTAGAAATTAGAAATGAATCGACGATAATATCCAGCGAGACCAAGAAAAGAACGAATTTCTGTAGGTGTCGTTGGTGTATTCCAATCCTTGATTGCAACAATCTTGGATGGATCCACATGAATACCTTGCTCGTTGACAATATGTCCCAAAAACTGAACTTCTTTAAGCCAAAATTCACACTTGGAGAATTTAGCAAAAAGTTGTTCCTTCTTTAGGAGTTCCAAAGTCAAACGAAGGTGTTGCTCGTGATCGGCTCGAGACTTCGAATAAATGAGAATATCGTCGATAAACACAATGATGAACTTGTCTAAATAAGGTTTACAGACCCTATTCATTAAGTCCATAAAGATAGCTGGAGCATTCGTCAAACCAAAAGGCATGACTGTGAACTCGTAATGCCCATATCTCGTGCGGAAAGCAGTTTTGGGAATATCTTCTTCGAATACACGAAGCTGATGATACCCAGAACACAGATCGATCTTGGAAAAATAGGTAGCACCTTGCAGCTGATCAAAGAGATCATCAATTCGAGGTAGGGGATATCGATTCTTGATGGTAAGCTTGTTAAGCTCACAATAATCGATACACATACGAAAAGATCCCTCTTTCTTTTTCACAAAGAGGACAAGAGTGCCCCAAGGTGAATAACTCGGACGGATGAATCCTTTATCAGATAACTCTTCAAGCTGTTTCGATAACTCTTGCATCTCAGATGGTGCAAGACGATAAGGTGCTTTCGCAATCGGGTTAGCATTGGGTACAAGATCAATATGAAACTCGACTTGACGAACTGGAGGCAAACAAGGCAGTTCATCAGGAAACACTTCTGGATAATCCCGAACAATCAGAATATCCTGGATACTCTTGCTCTTGCCTTTCTCCTCGGTGACATGTGCCAGAAAAGCAACATATCCTTTACATAGATAGCTTTGGGCTTTCGTGCACGACATGAGTTTCAATCCACCAGATGGTTTCTCACCACGAACCTCTAGGACATCACCAGACGAAAGAGGAATACGAATGATCTTATCGAAACAAACCACCTCAGCATGGTGTTTGGTTAACCAATCCATCCCTATGATGATGTCGAAACTCCCAAGTTGCATCGGTACGAGGTCAATAGGAAAAAAAAATGGTTATCGAGGTTCAATTGACAACCACGAATAACAGAATCGAGAATATGAGGTTTACCAGTAGCAACTTCAACAGATAAGGGTTTCCTCAATTTAGTTCTAGGTATCGCAAGTAAAGGCTCAAAGGATAACGAAACAAAACTCCTATCGGCACCAGAATCGAAAAGAACAGATGCAAGTTGATTGTTAACAAGGAATGTACCGTTAACAACCTCGTTGTCTGCCCTCGCCTCATTCGCGTTCAGATTGAATGCTCGTCCACGAACGGGATTTACATTCGCGATTGCATTCGGATTTGCATTTTTACCAACCTCTGGCAGTTGTTTCGGAAATGACCCATTTCTCCACAATTAAAACACGAACCAGGTGAGAATCTCGCAACATTCCCCTGAACTTGTGCTGGAACCTGAGCAGCCTGATTTTGACCAAAACGACAAATGTTGGCCAAATGCCCAAGTCTACCACACGTAGCACACTGTTTACAGGCCTGTTGGGCAACATGGTGACCATTACATCGAGCACAGTGTGGTGCGGTACCATCATATGCTTTCTTCGCAGGAGGTTGAGTCGGTGGGTTCTGAGGGGTAACTGCAAAGTTCTGGGAAGCCTTGCGCTTCCTCGACTTTTTAGAAGACTCACCCTGCTTCTTACCCTTACCCTTTTCCTTGACAGAATCGGTCGACTTCTTTTTATCACCCTTGCGGGTGAGTTTACCCTTCCTGACTTGAGACTCAGTCAGGGTAGCCGACAACTCGATCGCGTGACAGACGGTAGTAGGATTAACACCGGTCACAATATCTTGAATGGAATCGGGTAAACCATCGATATACCTCTCGATTGCTTTCTCCAGTGGGGTAACCATAGTGGGACACAACAAACTGAGCTCCTCGAATCGATCCGTATAAGCATGGTGCTCTCCCCCGTCTTGTTTCAAATCATCGAATTCTCGTTCCAAAGCTCGTATCTCATGACGGGGACAGAACTCTCTCATCATGAGAGCTCGGAGTTCTTCCCAAGTTTGTGCTAATGCCACTTCGGCACCCCTATCGCGCATCACTCCATTCCACCATGTAAGAGCTCGCTTCTCAAACACACTTGAAGCGAACTCAACCTTACGCGCATTCGGACATTGCACATGTCCGAACGTGCTCTTGATACTTTCGAACCACTGCAGGAGCGCAGTTGCTCCTTGTGACCCAGAAAACTTAAGTGGCTTAGCAGAATTGAAATTCTTGAAATTACACTGTGCGTTATTGTTGTTATTATTATTGTTGCTGTTGTATAGCTCGTGGATTTAGGTCACAACGCCTGGAAGTACAACAGCCATTTGCTGAGAGACACGGGCTGTGATTTCTTCAGCAGTAAAAGTTTGAGCATCGCGTCGAGGAGGCATTGTCTAACAAGGAAACATGAGAAACGAGTGAGGTCGACAATTGGAGAAACAAAGAAGGTATTGAAAACATCGACAAAACACAAGGAGTGCGATCATTTGTTCATTACCTCGAACAAACAAACGATACGCAGTGAAAAATCAAAGTAAATGAGTCATAATAATGTATCACTGAAGACATGCTCGCCTATAAGTGAACACTCACCCCAAGAGTTCCCAGGTAAGAGTGACTGGTCCGATACTGCGGATTTGTACGAACACTCTAGCCTTAGACAGAAAACTCAGGGAACAGGCATTCACTCTTCCAGTTTGCACGTGTTCACATTATTTAGACCCAAACTTTGACGAGATTTTGAAAACTGAGAGGGTTCAAAACCTTACAATCAATCATCCAAGGATAGATGATTAATTTTCGAAGCGGATTTGTTATTGTGTTCTCGTTGTGGTTATCACCTAAGGATAGGTGACGATATTGTTTTAAAATCTAAACGCAAGTAAACTCGCGTTAGGGTCCTAGAAAGTTAAAGTCTAGGTCAAAGCATTGCTAATAACCTAATTCCCTATAACCATTGGCTCTGATACCAACTCTTCTTGTCACACCCTGGCTTTGCGGAAGCGTGGGTTTATTTGGTGTGACTTCTTAATACCATAGCTTAATCATAACAAAGCTATATGAAAATAAAACCATGCAGATCATCCATTTATTTAAGTTGAAAAGTAAAATACCACAACATTGTCTTAAGGCGTTGACACAAACAACGGAAATTTCAACCTAATATCATAAAAACATTGTTTGAAAGACACAACCACAAACTTAAAGTAGACGTAGTTTAAGAACCGTGACTCGTCCAGGTAAAAGCCACCACCCCTAAACTCGGATGATCCCATAACTCTAACACAGCGTGAAAACGTAGCATACCGTGCCAGATCCTTAATTCCCTGAAATACATGTAAGTTGGAAAAATCAACAAAAATTGTTGAGCGAGTTCATGTGTAGGGAGTATGTAAAACCTTTGTAAGTATAAAATCCGTGGTATGTAGCAAATAAGGAAATAAAGAGATCACCAATGGTTTGCAAGGCCATTGATATGTGTGAAATGCAGTAGGAAAACTCAAACCTAGCACATTTGTACCGGGCTTCCGGCTGGAAGACATAGTCACCTCTATGGGTCACCCTGACCTCACGGGTGTGGGCTCGCTACACCCAAATAGATCTAATCTATCACTCATGTCCCTTGGTCCGAGGATTAATGGCCTTAAGTGTTTATAAAAATGTCTGTAATAGTTGTAACATACTTGGTACTCGTTCTCACCAAGAGTGCTTTTTGTATTTTTGTATTCTCAAATTTCATCAGACTTGGTACTCGTTCTCACCAAGAGTGTTTCTTGTTATTATATCATTTGTAAACATTGTAATATTTGTAACATGTATTCCACCCCCGAAGTATAAAACTGAAAACAGTTAAGAGAAAAGGGGGACATGAACTCACTTGTCTGTAAACATTTAGTAACATGTACTTCACCCCCGAAGTATAAAACTAAAAACAGTTAAGAGAAAAGGGGGAACATGAACTCACACCATGTATAAAAATGTCTGTAAGTGTCTGTAATAATTGTAACATGTATTCCACCCCCGAAGTATAAAACTGAAAACAGTTAAGAGAAAAAGGGGGAACATGAACTCACCTTGATTTTGAGTATGTCCAAATAAGTATGCTAACGTGAGAGTTCTTGGGAATAATATTCCACGTCACTCTAATTGATTGAACATGCAATAATATGAAATATGTATCAACAATAATGTTTAATTGGATAATTGGAAATCCTAAATCTATAGGATTCGGTAATGTTTCGTTTAAATGATGACTATAGGGTTTGGATAACCTAATAGAGAACTCGAAAATTGAATATGAGGTAACATAATTATTTATGAAAAACATTTATTTATCATAAATAATAAACTTGCTAAATTGTACAAATGATTTAATATAAACATTTGTAATAATAAATCAAATATATTTAACTAGTATAATTAAATATAATGATTATTGTCAAAATATTGTACAAGTGATACAATTAATTTATAAAAATTATAAATTAATTTATATGGTTGAAATATTTATTATTTAATAAATAATAAATATTTTGTTTAAAAGAATACATATGATAATTATATGATTAATTATCAAAATAATTATATTAAATCTGAATAATTAAAAATAACATTTTTAATTATTGAACTTTAGTATTACAGATTTAAAATAATTATTATGGCCTTGGAATCATTTTAAATGATTAAAATGAATTAAAATGGTTAAAATAACCATTAATAAGTTTATATAAGTTTAATTATCTAAATAGTTAAATATAATAAAAATTCAGATTCTTATTTTATATAAACTTAGAATAATGCATATTTTGTCATAAAAATAATTTTGGATCAAAATTATATAGTTATATAATTTAATTACATTAAATTAAACTATATAAATAAGTATAAATACTGATTTATTTATATAAATATCAAATTTACATAAAATATCAGTAATAATATTATTTTTGTAAAGTCCAACATGAAAAATAATTACTATAAAAATTTCAACAATTAATTCACTAAATTCAAATTATTATAATTTTGTAAAGATTAAACTATTTTTAATTTATAAAAAATAGTTTTATAAACAATTTGACTAACATATTATTTTTAATAATTGAATCAGTAATTAAAGTATACATGTTAAAAATTTCGGACTTTAACTGATTATAACTGATTTATTACGAATTAATAAGAAAAGTCTAAATTTAAATTATAAATAGATGATGAACACTATTCATCATCTTCCCCATTTTGGTCAACAGAAGTCAAACATGTCGATTACTATATCTATACCCGATTATATCCAAAATTAAACTTGCAGGAATGTAAAACGAGTGAAAATATACCGTTCGGACGAAGAACATCGAACCGGTTACGTCTGGAACGACGTAACGACCAAACTCCGGCGACGAATTCCGGCAAAAGCTTGCAGAACCGAACAGAAGTTTGTTTGTGAAATGTGAATGGTGTAAAAGCTTAGTGGTGATATATGGAACTTATATATAGGTCCAATTGATCTCAGATTCGACAGAACACAGTGGAAACGATCCACTTTAATTTCTTTAATAAAAAGTCCGATAATAATTGGTTTGGCACGATGTTATGTCGAATTGAAGTGGTTAATCGAGTTGGCAATGAGTTGGGAATCATTTGCGATGTATTCGGATCAATTAAACAATGTTTAGTGGGATTTGGTGGTTGATCCGAAATCAGCGATTTGCTGATATATAATCAGTTTTGATTTTAAAGTCTGTATATATATTATACAAGTCAGGTTTAAATCGGATGTGGCATGCCCGGCCGAGTGGTTAAGTGTTCGCTTGTTAACGTTGAGGTCCCGAGTTCGAAACTCCGGGTGACCGGTTTTTAACTTTTTATTCAATTATATCGAAAATTACACTTAAGTTCCTGTGGTTTCATAAATTACAAAAGTCCCTAAAGTTTCTGAAAATGTTACAAATGGTCTCTGTAATAGTCAGTTAGTTTGACTGACTAGGTTAGTGTTTAAAGAAGGATTTATTATATAGGAACTAACTTAGTTAACCTATTTTAGTTAAAAGAGTTAACTGAGTTAAGCTTTAAAGAAGAAATCCTTATATGAAAGTTAACCAGGTTAGGATCTTTAGTTAAAATGAGTTTAAGAAAGCCAACTTTAGTCCCTAGAGTTTATGTTTGAAAGAATGACCAAATGAACCTTGAACTTTTATTTCAAAACTATATATTTATTTCTTTATAAAATAAGTTTCCAAAACTTACAAAAAGAACCCAAAACTTATAGTTTGAAGTAATTGCACTTTAACCCTTGTATTTATATAGTTTCAAAAATAACAATTTAGTCCCTAAACTTTATACTTTCAAATAACGACGGTTTTAGTCCTCGATGTTTTCTAGCAAGTTTCAAAGAATGTCAAATAGATCCCTCAACCTATTGTTTGGCTATGTGTTGGCATTGTCAACATGTTTCTAAGTTATCCGTTCAGTGTGTTAACTGTGTTTTGTGCATCAAGTTTATTACTCAAGCTTGTGTGTAATAAATGGAGTGACTGTATAAAATATGATGCATGTGTATGTACGATATAAAAAAAATCATAGAGCAATTTAAACTGTCAGTTGTAATCAAGCACAGTCATTAAGTACGTAATTAAAATTAATTACAGTACCTGTAATTTTGAGGGTTGTCACATTCTCCCCCCGTTAAGAAAATTTCGTCCCGAAATTTATTCGAAAGAGATCATAGAATGAAATTGTAATGATTAACAATATAAGCAAGTCATTGTTTGGTGCTGATAATTTTGAGGAAATTATCATTGTATAGAAATTATTTTGCATGGCACTATGTTATGCTGGATTTGTAATGTAAACATTATGCAAACAATCGTGTGTACAAATGAGCAAATAACGGATAATCACATAACCACATAATGTTTTTATATGCCACCTTACTTAACAAGGCTTACTATGATTCTCATGCATCGAATCCCGTAATTAAGTGTGCACCCAAAATTACGCGTTTCGTTGCATGGTCCACATAGCACTTCTAGTTAAGTGAGGAAACAAATAAAATTGAGGTATTGTTTAAATCAAACAAGCATCAATATAACATAACATCAACTTAATCAAAAAGTATTTCACATTAGCAATGATAGCATTGTTTGTTTGACAATCTATTGAACAAATTTACATTTGAAATAAATTATGTAATGGATCAAATTCAGGATTATATGGTGGTGGAAGTGGTAGAGGCAGTTGCATATGATTAGTTATTTGTATCAGCATGTTTTCCAACCTTTGATTTCTTTCTGCCAACCATCTTATTTGTTGAGACAAATTTTGAACTTGATTGTTTAACCTAGTCACTTCGTCTCCCAATGAGGTAGATTCATTTGAGGCATCGTACTTGGGCCTGCCATATCAGTTGGTGGCAGTTGTTCTACTTCGTTCAACAGTGATTGGAAAGAATGTGGCATTAATGGTGCTTGCAAAAAGGGTTCTGAGGCTAACTGATCTTGAGTCATCATGTTTTCATCAAACCAAGTTCCTTGCATCATTGAATTTTCCTCGAAAGGTAACGGGGGGAAGCTTGGTAAGACGTTCGGTATTAAAGGTTGGGGTAAGTTAGTTGTAATAGGTTCTTGTATGTATGGCAGCAGTGGTTGCATATCAAACCGATAAAAAGACGGTTGAGGAAACTGAAAAAAATGATTGTTGTAAATTTTGTGGGAAGGTATTCTCTAAGATAACTGGAGCTCCCTCCAACTGTGATGATTGTGTTAGTGTACCAATATGAACAGAGGTTAGCCTCATGGTGTAAGGATTTACAATCCCAGGTGCCTTTGGTGGAGATAATCCCTGGATAATCTGATCACTTAAGACACCTAATGATTGTGCTATTTTTGTAATGTAAGACCCTCCCATGAGACTTCTCAGAGGATTTGAATGTTGACTAGAAAAATATTCAGCAAGTTCGTGGGCAATATTACAGGGAACTTGCTCAAAAATACTATACAAATAGAAAAGTTCGATTGTTTTAACCCTGTGTAGATTATGTTTGCGCCCCGTGATAGTGTGGGCTAAAACACGGTGCATATATTGATAACAAGGGTCTATGAAGCTTGTAGAATTATTGTTGATACACCATTCTTTTAATGAATGGTATTGCCAATAATTTACCATATTCACGGAGGAACCAGATGTTGATGCCTCCGTAAAAATGGGTTGTTTGACTTCTTCATCTGTATATATGCCCAGATGAACTGCGAATTCTGTTAATGACATAGTATGAAGTTGCCCACAAAGTTGAAAATGAATGGATTCATTGGTAAGATTTTCATTAGATTTGTAATAGAAAGTGGACGAGAACTCATACACTAGTTCATCATATGATGGTTCTAGGATGTCAAAGAAACGTCGCCAAGGTGTATTAGGTTGTAGTGATCTTGCCAGCAAACCACTGAAATCAAACATTCCTATTCGTTGCCAATCAATACTGCTAATAGCAAGAACTTCTTTATACTTGAGTTTTTGATACCTCTCTTGATAGTGTAAAGTAGTAAACTGAAGGAAATGATGAATTTTTGCTGCATTTGAAGATTCAACATATGCTGTTGGGAGATTTGCCATTTGGATATGGGGTTTTGTTGAACTAAGAAAGGTTTGGGTATGTGTTGAGTTATATCAGAAGTTTGTAGTTTTTGTGTAGAATAGCTCGTGTAGTGAATTTCTTATATAGATAAGGAGATTCCGGATTACACCATGTGATCGGTTAGTGCTTCCATGCTACGTTCTGCAGCTAGTTTGAAAATTTGAATCTGACAGGTATGGTCTCGAGAAAATTTTGAAACTTTGAAAAGGAAGGAATCGTATCATAATAAATTGATAATAGTACAAAGTAGGTTGATTAGAGCTTGGATTGTTCTGAAACGGAGAGAAGAAAAAAAATTCTTTCGAATTAGGGTAACATGCCTTGAGCCGATAGGCATACTGTACTCTTATCGGTAGTTCTCAGGTAGGCAAACGTGTGTCTCGTCATGGAGGTATTTTCTGAAAGAAAGATTACAGTGATTTCATAATGGGGTAATGTAGTTTCATAAAATCAATGAGGATCAAAGAAGACACGTAACAAGATGAATATCATTTATTCCACGAATAAATGACATCAATGACAAGTCAAAGTAGTTGGGTTCTTATAACTTGGTGAAGTCATGCTTTAGCCTATAAGTGGATACTCATCCCAAGAATTCCCAGGTAAGCACAACTGGTCTCGCGTCTGATGAGATTTATACGAAGTGCTTGCCTAGACAGAAAACTCAGAATACAGGCATCCACCCTTCCAGATTGCACGAGTTCGTTATTAGAGCCCAAGACTTTGATGAGAATTTAAAAATCAGAAGAGGTTTTGAAAATAATCACCTAAGGATAGGTGATGAGCATTTGTAAAATCTAAAGATAAGATCTGTGGTAACGAGGCATTGGTTACAAAAGATAAGAATAGAGATGAAGACAAGGCAAAGATAACAAAAGAGTTACTAATGGAAAGTGTCCTAGGTAAGTTATAGTCTAGGTCAAGAGTAATTTCTAATAACCTAAATCCCTATAACCATGGCTCTGTTGCTTGACAACCAATCCATCCCTACTACCACATCGAAGCTTGACTGGCAGTAGGTCTAATGTAAGCTCGTTTTCTCCCAGCTTTATCACGCATCCTCTGATGACTTCATTCGTTTCCACTAGCTTCCCATTAGCCAGTTCAATTGAGTACGGAATGTCTAACTTACTAGTAGTTAACCTAAGTATTTTCTTAGATTCTAGCGATATAAAACTATAGTCGGCACCAGTGTCATAGTAAGTATAGTAAGTAAGTAATATGCGTATGTAATAACACAATAACTCATAACATCCCATGTCATAGCATAAACTAATCCAACAATGCATGTAAGTCACAATCAATGTAAGTAAGTAATCATCCTAGTCTTCCCAAGATTATCCCACCCAGTCTCTAAGACTAACTCCCTAGTTTCTCAAACTAGCTCCCTGGCCTCTAAGACCAAACCTCCCAGTCTCTAAGACTAAACATCCCCAATCTCTAAGATTGAATCCCTCAGTCTCTAAGACTGAACCTCCCCAGCCTCTAAGGCTGTACTCCCCCAGTCTCTAAGACTGAAATATAAATTTTTGGAAATGTGTATTTGTGCCTTTTGTTTGTAAAAATGTTTGTGCCCTGGATCTGGACGTTTAGTGTATGCAATGTAAAAATGTTTGAAAACATTTTCGTGAGAGCCCTAGTGATCATAGTCTAGACTCGAGAATGAATCCTAGTTCGCTATGATCGAGGCTCTAATACCAAGCTGTCACACCCTGGCTTTGCGGAAGCGTGGGTTTATTTGGTGTGACTTCTTAATACCATAGCTTAATCATAACAAAGCTATATGAAAATAAAACCATGCAGATCATCCATTTATTTAAGTTGAAAAGTAAAATACCACAACATTGTCTTAAGGCGTTGACACAAACAACGGAAATTTCAACCTAATATCATAAAAACATTGTTTGAAAGACACAACCACAAACTTAAAGTAGACGTAGTTTAAGAACCGTGGCTCGTCCAGGTAAAAGCCGCCACCCCTAAACTCGGATGATCCCATAACTCTAACACAACGTGAAAACGTAGCATACCGTGCCAGATCCTTAATTCCCTGAAATACATGTAAGTTGGAAAAATCAACAAAAATTCTTGAGCGAGTTCATGTGTAGGGAGTATGTAAAACCTTTGTAAGTATAAAATCCATGGTATGTAGCAAATAAGGAAATAAAGAGATCACCAATGGTTTGCAAGGCCATTGATATGTGTGAAATGCAGTAGGAAAACTCAAACCTAGCATATTTGTACCGGGCTTCCGGCTGGAAGACATAGTCACCTCTATGGGTCACCCTGACCTCACGGGTGTGGGCTCGCTACACCCAAATAGATCTAATCTATCACTCATGTCCCTTGGTCTTAGGATTAATGGCCTTAAGTGTTTTATAAAAATGTCTGTAATAGTTGTAACATACTTGGTACTCGTTCTCACCAAGAGTGCTTTTTGTATTTTTGTATTCTCAAATTTCATCAGACTTGGTACTCGTTCTCACCAAGAGTGTTTCTTGTTATTATATCATTTGTAAACATTGTAATATTTGTAACATGTATTCCACCCCCGAAGTATAAAACTGAAAACAGTTAAGAGAAAAGGGGGGCATGAACTCACTTGTCTGTAAACATTTAGTAACATGTACTTCACCCCCGAAGTATAAAACTAAAAACAGTTAAGAGAAAAGGGGGAACATGAACTCACACCATGTATAAAAATGTCTGTAAGTGTCTGTAATAATTGTAACATGTATTCCACCCCCGAAGTATAAAACTGAAAACAGTTAAGAGAAAAGGGGGAACATGAACTCACCTTGATTTTGAGTATGTCCAAATAAGTATGCTAACGTGAGAGTTCTTGGGAATAATATTCCACGTAACTCTAATTGATTGAACATGCAATAATATGGAATATGTATCAACAATAATGTTTAATTGGATAATTGGAAATCCTAAATCTATAGGATTCGGTAATGTTTCGTTTAAATGATGACTATAGGGTTTGGATAACCTAATAGAGAACTCGGAAATTGAATATGAGGTAACGGAATTATTTATGAAAAACATTTATTTATCATAAATAATAAACTTGCTAAATTGTACAAATGATTTAATATAAACATTTGTAATAATAAATCAAATATATTTAACTAGTATAATTAAATATAATGATTATTGTCAAAATATTGTACAAGTGATACAATTAATTTATAAAAATTAAAAATTAATTTATATGGTTGAAATATTTATTATTTAATAAATAATAAATATTTTGTTTAAAAGAATACATATGATAATTATATGATTAATTATCAAAATAATTATATTAAATCTGAATAATTAAAAATAACATTTTTAATTATTGAACTTTAGTATTACAGATTTAAAATAATTATTATGGCCTTGGAATCATTTTAAATGATTAAAATGAATTAAAATGGTTAAAATAACCATTAATAAGTTTATATAAGTTTAATTATCTAAATAATTAAATATAATAAAAATTCAGATTCTTATTTTATATAAACTCAGAATAATGCATATTTTGTCATAAAAATAATTTTGGATCAAAATTATATAGTTATATAATTTAATTACATTAAATTAAACTATATAAATAATAAATACTGATTTATTTATATAAATATCAAATTTACATAAAATATCAGTAATAATATTATTTTTGTAAAGTCCAACGTGTAAAATAATTACTATAAAAATTTCAATAATTAATTCACTAAATTCAAATTATTATAATTTTGTAAAGATTAAACTATTTTTAATTTATAAAAAATAGTTTTATAAACAATTTGACTAACATAATATTTTTAATAATTTAATCAGTAATTAAAGTATACATGTTAAAAATTTCGGACTTTAACTGATTATAACTGATTTATTACGAATTAATAAGAAAAGTCTAAATTTAAATTATAAATAGATTGTTGATGCACAAGAATGTTTGTTGACTGCATCTTCATCAAGTCTTAAATCAAGAAAGTCAAGATTGGAACTTAAAAGTCAAATTAGGGTTTAGTTTTGATTTAGAAAGTGATTAAAGGGGTTCCGTTTGAAACTGACGTTTGAGTTAAAGGGTTCCGTTTGAGATTAGAGGGTTCCGTTTGAATAGGTCGTTTGAGATAAAGGGTTCCGTTTGAACCAGGATATGTTAATTTCAAACGGAAGGGTCATGTCTATATATATGAGTGTGTTAGTCTCATTTCAAACGGAACGGTATACGGAACGGTACAGAAAGGTTGTGTGTGAGCGAAGGTGCTGCCAAATTTTTGTTAGAAAACATTGTAAAAGCTCACGGTTGATAATAGAAAGAAAGATTAAAGGATACAAGTTGTTTTGGACGTTGTTTACTTTGATTCCGCCTTAGTAATCGATGTTGAACTACCTTAACTGACTTTCAGGGTCACGTACACGATCCAACAAGTGGTATCAGAGCTCAGGACGAGGAGTTCATACCAAATACAGCTTGAAATCATCGGATTATCTCACTTCTACCTTTCTTTTCTGATTTAAACTAGTTGTCGCGGTTAAAATGACTTGAAACGTTCACATTGCAAACGAAATTCACTATTAACTAATCCTTGAAATTTTGAAACCAAAATTCGACCTAAAACTGTTCGAAATCATTCATACCGTTTGAAAATGTTCGCGATTTGCTGACGTCATACCGTTTGGAATTGACTCAATCGTTTGAAAATACACATATCGTTTGAAATCGGACATATCGTTTGAAAACAAACTGACCGTTTGAACTATCGTTTGAAAATGTTTATCGTTTGAAGTGGTCGTTTGAATTTCCGTCGTTTGAAAATATTGTTATTTCAAACGGAACAGTCCATTCCGTTTGAAAACAGCCCATATCGTTTGAAGTGTGAACATCGTTTGAAACTATTGTTATTTCAAACGGAACAATTCATTCCGTTTGAAAAACAACTAGTTCGTTTGAACCATTGTTTGAACCATTCCGTTTGAACAGGTTCCTATATTTTCCGAAATCAAAATTTTTCTAAGTGTTGTCTGATTTTACAGGTACATTCACGATGGATGATATTTTCTTAAACCCATTTAGCGATATGTATGTGTTCGCTGGAGATTCTGGAAACGATAATACTTCATCAAGCAATGTGAATGATAACCCGCCAAAAGAGAAGAAAAAGGAAGCTTGGGAGTCGGAAAGTGCCTTCGGAACGTTTAATAAACCCCCAAAGCTAATGGCTATTGAGGAATACAGTCGATGGTCAAGAAAGTTTGAAGACTGGTTGATGGCATTCGCATTTCCTAGCTGGAAAAGTTTGAAAAACGGTTATGCCAATGGAAAGAAACATGGTGAAACTTTAAGAGCAGCTGAGGAAATTGAATCGTTTGTAGCTGAACAAAAGTGTGTGGCGTTGTTATTTCAGTCAGTCCGGGAAGACATTATTGCCTTGATCGACTATTCAAATGCAAAAGATCTTTGGGAAAAGTTAGAAAAGAAATGTATAGGTAGTCAAGAAATTAAGAAAAACAAAAAGAAACTTCTTAAAAAAGAGTTTGATGGGGCTGTTCAGGAAGATTGAGAATTTGTACCAAAGGCGTATCAAGAGAATTCGAAGTGACAATGGTACTGAATTCAAGAACAGTAAGATGGAAGAATTTTGTGATGAAAGAGGTATTTTGCATGAGTTTAGTGCTCCGTACACTCCGCAGCAGAATGGAGTCGCAGAACGCAAAAATCGGACACTAATCGAGACGGCTAGAACTATGCTCGCAGATTCAAAGTTACCGATTAATTTTTGGGCTGAAGCTATTTCCGCCGCATGCTATACGCTCAACAGGGTTCTCACTGTCAAGAAGTTCAACAAAACATGCTTTGAGCTCATCAATAATCGCAAACCGAATTTGAAGTATCTAGAACCGTTCGGGTCACCCTGTACGGTTATAGAGCCTTTTGGAAAGTTTGGTCTGAAGTGCATTGAGGGAATTTTTGTTGGTTATGCAAATCCGTTGCGACGTGTCTTCGTTCCAAGTGAGAAGCGGATTATTGAAGCTGCAAATGTTGAATGTCAAGGTTATACTATGCCGCCGCAGAATCCTGGTGATTCATGGCGTTATCATTATGACAAACTTTGGGATTCGTTTGACATGAGAGAAGAATCAGAGGATGATGAAGATTTCTTTGATGAGTTGGATATTTTGCGTGAATATGAGTCACAGTTAATATTCCCAGCTGAGTATTCTAGGAGACCACGGGAAACTTCAAATGATGATGAAGCAGGTCCGAGTAATGCTGGTGAACATGATGATGTCCAACAGAATGAAGTTGCTCAGGATAATCAGTTGGTTCAGAATGATAATCTAGAAGCTGAAAACATGCCAGTATTTGATCATGGTGATTCAGATTCAGATTCTGAGGGGGAGCAAATTCAAATTTCAAGTCAAACAAACCAAGTTGGTGAACAAGATGCAGAGCAGAATGTTACTAATCTGGAGGGAAATGTAGATGTTCCAAGTGAAGTGATGCCACGAACTTTTTCATATCATCCAGAGGAGTTGATTATAGGAGAATTGCAGACAGGCGTTCGCACTCGAAATCAGATTGATAAAGGGCTTACATGTTTTTATACAAAAGTTGCTCCTTTGCAAACTGAATTCTCATTAAGTTGTTTTATCTCGCAGGTTGAGCCAAGAACTTACAAAGAGGCGCTTACTGAAGACTCTTGGGTCAATGCAATGCAGGAGGAACTTAGTCAATTAGAGAAATTGGGAGTGTGGAAGTTAGTTGATTTGGCGGATGGTTATAGGAAAATTAACACCAAGTGGGTGTTCAAGTGTAAGAGGGACGATAGAGGTGTTGTTGTAAGGAACAAAGCTCGACTCGTTGTTCAGGGATTTAGTCAACAGGAGGGGATTGATTTTACCGAAGTCTATGCTCCTGTAGCTCGACTAGAGGCAATCAGAATTTTCCTAGCATTTGCGTCTTGGAAGAACTTCAAAGTTTATCAGTTAGATGTTAAATCGGATTTTCTCTACGGGAAGGTTAAAGAGGAGGTTTATGTCGGTCAGCCACCGGGCTTTATCGATCCAATCCACAAAAACAAGGTCTACTTATTGGACAAAGCGCTGTATGGTTTACACCAGGCCCCGAGAGCCTGGTACGAGACTTTGTCTCAACACCCACTAGCCAACAAGTTCATTCGTGGAAAAGTGGATGCCACTCTATTCACTAAAGAAGTCGATGGTCATCTTCTGATAGTTCAGATTTATGTGGACGATATAATCTTTGGGTCGACAAATGAAAATCTATGCAAAGATTTTGAATCAGTGATGAAGCAAAAGTTTGAAATGTCATCAATGGGGGAGATGAAATTCTTTCTGGGATTACAAGTTGAACAACTTCCTGAGGGAATTTTCATTCATCAGTCAAAGTATGTTCATGATATTCTATAGAAATTTGGGATGTCAAGTTCTACTCCAGCTGCTACCCCACTTGCAACAAATCATGGGATTCACCCAGATCTCACCGGAGACAGGGCTGATGAAACTTTTTATCGATCCATGATAGGTTCTTTAATGTACCTAACTGCTTCACGTCCTGATATCATGTACCCAACGTGCCTCGCAGCAAGATTTCAGTCTAACCCGAGAGCATCGCATATGATCATTGTGAAGAGGATATTGCGCTACCTGAAAGGAACTCCTTCATTGGGGTTGTGGTATCCTAGAAAAGGCGATTTTACGCTCGAAGGGTATTCCGATTCGGATTTCGGATGCTGCAAAGTCAATTCAAAATCAACAACTGCAGGATGCCAGTTCTTTGGTCCTCGATTGGTTACCTGGCAGTGTAAGAAACAAACGTCTGTGGCGTTATCTACATGTGAAGCGGAGTATGTTTCTGCTAGCAGTTGCTGCTCTCAAATCTTGTGGATACAGCAACAGATGCGCGACTACGGTTTGCAGTTTCTTAACACACCTCTTTTTGTTGATAATGAGGCCGCAATAAATATAACAAAAAATCCAGTACATCACGCTAAAACTAAACACATAGAAATTCTTCATCACTTTATTCGTGATTGCTTTGAGAAAAAGTTGGTACGAATTGAGAAAATCCACACAGACGAACAGAAAGCTGATTTACATACCAAAGCTTTTGATAGAAATCGGTTTAAATATTTGTTAAAACTGAATGGTATGAAGCTTTTGTCGGTGTCGGATGGCATAATTGGCGTTGATGAGAGTACTGTTGCGGATGAAGACGAGAAACAATCTGCAATGGTTTGTCGAATTTTTACTTGTTTTGGTATTTAGGGGGAGTAGATATTTGTACATAGTTTATTTTTCAGAAAATACAAAAACAGTAAAAAATGCAAAAATACAAAAACATGATAAAATCTGAAAAAGAGCTTGTGTATATAGGGAAAATGATAGTACATCAGCTAGACGATTACAGTATGCTAAAGATTTGAAAAGTATAAAAGAGTTAAACAATCTTACTGATGATGTGTCGATAGGTTTTCGCACATTTAGTAGATTTATTCGGGATATAAACCTAAAATTCAAACTTTTGAATTCGTGGGGAACACTACTTGGATATATAGGTAACCCCTGAAATCTCGTTTGAAAGGTCTCTTAATCTGATATACTAGGTCTTTATACTCAATGATGTCTGGGGTATTATTCCGGGACTTCTGCTGAACGGTAGTTCTGACCTAGTCCTTGGCTAATACTTGCTGCAATGCTTGAAACACAGCATTAAACCCTCAGCATGCTGAAACAATAAAATTGATAAATGCTGCTGTTGTAAGCAAAAAGATCCTCTAAAGGGGACACACCGAAAAGTCGAAGCTGATATCTCTCTGCGTATACGGAAGTATCGACCTGAGATCCCTCGGCCCTCGCATACCTAATTTATATACAGATATCATTGTAGTATTCTCACCTGTAAGACTGATTATTGGGATTCTGGATACGGGAGTATATTCAAGAGGTGGGACACATGAATGAGCTAAGTTCTTAATTCATCTAAATCGTATCCTGAGTAAATTGAAATTTGTGTGAGAATTTAAGATGGATCAGTATATCGACAATCGAGGTGAATTGTTTAAATCTGAGTATGTAATGTAGCTTAACGGTACTTGTGATTTGTCTGAAAAGCTGATATGATTCCCTGACACACTCGCCAAAAATATGTTTGTAAATAGTTTACTTTGTTTACTTTCTGAAATTTAAGTTTTATGTATTTCATTTCTTAGTTTAGAACACTTTGATAAAATTCAAAAAGATTTTATTTCTGCTTTATTTTCCGACAAACCAAAGTGGAGAGTTGATTGTTGGATTCTCAGATGTTTGAAGCAGATGCAGGAGATTCTGGACTGAAGAATGAGGAGAGCTTACTTTGAAGAAGTTTGAATTGTTTGAAAAATAAAAAAAAACAAGTTCATTAACTTGATACTTGTTATTTTCAGAAAATGTTTGAAATTGTTGTTTTAAAATCAGTATTGTTTCGTCAAAAGATCAACCAAGGTCATTAATTTGGACTTGGTGGATTAATCAAGTGATCAGGGTCATTAACTTGGACCTGAATACTTGAGTGGATTTCTAAAACTGATTAAGTTTGTGGGTTATGTTTGAAAGATAGAATTGTAATGTTTGTTGGTTGAGTAACAGATTTGGACTTCATTATTCCCAATGGAAGCAAATTGTCAAAGCTTGAACCAGATATCTCAGATTCAGCATATCGAGAGGGGGAGTCTGTGAAAGGGGGAGTCTGGATCAACAGTATATGGGAGTGTGAAGATAGAGTGCTTATGATAAAAAGACAGAGTTAGAGAAAAGACTAAGATTGAAGACTCAGGATCTGAAGACTACGTCAACATCCAAGGGGGAGTCTGTTGATGCAGAAGAATGTTTGTTGACTGCATCTTCATCAAGTCTTAAATCAAGAAAGTCAAGATTGGAACTTAAAAGTCAAATTAGGGTTTAGTTTTGATTTAGAAAGTGATTAAAGGGGTTCCGTTTGAAACTGACGTTTTAGTTAAAGGGTTCCGTTTGAGATTAGAGGGTTCCGTTTGAATAGGTCGTTTGAGATAAAGGGTTCCGTTTGAACCAGGATATGTTAATTTCAAACGGAAGGGTCATGTCTATATATATGAGTGTGTTAGTCTCATTTCAAACGGAACGGTATACGGAACGGTATACGGAACGGTACAGAAAGGTTGTGTGTGAGCGAAGGTGCTGCCAAATTTTTGTTAGAAAACATTGTAAAAGCTCACGGTTGATAATAGAAAGAAAGATTAAAGGATACAAGTTGTTTTGGACGTTGTTTACTTTGATTCCGCCTTAGTAATCGATGTTGAACTACCTTAACTGACTTTCAGGGTCACGTACACGATCCAACATAGATGATGAACACTATTCATCATCTTCCCCATTTTGGTCAACAGAAGTCAAACATGTCGATTACTATATCTATACCCGATTATATCCAAAATTAAACTTGCAGGAATGTAAAACGAGTGAAAATATACCGTTCGGACGAAGAACATCGAACCGGTTACGTCTGGAACGACGTAACGACCAAACTCCGGCGACGAATTCCGGCAAAAGCTTGCAGAACCGAACAGAAGTTTGTTTGTGAAATGTGAATGGTGTAAAAGCTTAGTGGTGATATATGGAACTTATATATAGGTCCAATTGATCTCAGATTCGACAGAACACAGTGGAAACGATCCACTTTAATTTCTTTAATAAAAAGTCCGATAATAATTGGTTTGGCACGATGTTATGTCGAATTGAAGTGGTTAATCGAGTTGGCAATGAGTTGGGAATCATTTGCGATGTATTCGGATCAATTAAACAATGTTTAGTGGGATTTGGTGGTTGATCCGAAATCAGCGATTTGCTGATATATAATCAGTTTTGATTTTAAAGTCTGTATATATATTATACAAGTCAGGTTTAAATCGGATGTGGCATGCCCGGCCGAGTGGTTAAGTGTTCGCTTGTTAACGTTGAGGTCCCGAGTTCGAAACTCCGGGTGACCGGTTTTTAACTTTTTATTCAATTATATCGAAAATTACACTTAAGTTCCTGTGGTTTCATAAATTACAAAAGTCCCTAAAGTTTCTGAAAATGTTACAAATGGTCTCTGTAATAGTCAGTTAGTTTGACTGACTAGGTTAGTGTTTAAAGAAGGATTTATTATATAGGAACTAACTTAGTTAACCTATTTTAGTTAAAAGAGTTAACTGAGTTAAGC
Organism: Helianthus tuberosus; assembly: GCA_030545235.1. NCBI lineage: Eukaryota > Viridiplantae > Streptophyta > Magnoliopsida > Asterales > Asteraceae > Helianthus > Helianthus tuberosus. The sequence goes on from CM060393.1 coordinate 157,320,991, forward strand.
TTTAAAGAAGAAATCCTTATATGAAAGTTAACCAGGTTAGGATCTTTAGTTAAAATGAGTTTAAGAAAGCCAACTTTAGTCCCTAGAGTTTATGTTTGAAAGAATGACCAAATGAACCTTGAACTTTTATTTCAAAACTATATATTTATTTCTTTATAAAATAAGTTTCCAAAACTTACAAAAAGAACCCAAAACTTATAGTTTGAAGTAATTGCACTTTAACCCTTGTATTTATATAGTTTCAAAAATAACAATTTAGTCCCTAAACTTTATACTTTCAAATAACGACGGTTTTAGTCCTCGATGTTTTCTAGCAAGTTTCAAAGAATGTCAAATAGATCCCTCAACCTATTGTTTGGCTATGTGTTGGCATTGTCAACATGTTTCTAAGTTATCCGTTCAGTGTGTTAACTGTGTTTTGTGCATCAAGTTTATTACTCAAGCTTGTGTGTATTAAATGGAGTGACTGTATAAAATATGATGCATGTGTATGTACGATATAAAAAAAATCATAGAGCAATTTAAACTGTCAGTTGTAATCAAGCACAGTCATTAAGTACGTAATTAAAATTAATTACAGTACCTGTAATTTTGAGGGTTGTCACACTTCTGTCACACCCCGACCACGTTAAAACAACAAACCGTGGCGGAAACATCGGGGAGTGTTGTAACAGAATCATCGTTTCACAACCATGGTAATCAAAAGTTTCGTTTTATTGATTTATTAAGTAATGTACATTGTCTTTTAAACCAAACAAACAAATTAAACATCGTCTATTATCGTTATTAAGTCACTAAGGCCTTGTCCAGATCCTAAGTGACTCAAGCTTCCTAGCAACCATCACACAACATCACCTGAAACATATGTAAAAATAAAGTCAGCAAAGAAATGCTAGCGAGCACATAGGTTTTATAAGAGTATCGGAATTATGGCTCGTTTATGTATATGTTGCAATACCTCGAAAACCTTGTTTTGAACAGTATGTAATATTGCAACATGATTAACCAACTCAATTCAAGATGGTTATAATTTATAAAATCTCGTAGCCATTGTAACACCTGTGCCTCCACGGCCATCAAACAAATACCGAACCAATGAAATAATATATTTCATACTTGGGATTTGTAAAAATATGTGTATCATTTGCACATATCAATTCTTGTTCAATTTCAAACTCTAAATCGCTTTCTGGAAGGTTATACGCGCACCGATGCGTAAATATAACCAGTTTAATCCAACAAACACTCCGGAATAGTGAAATAGGCTTAACATACCTTAAATAACCTTTACATAACTTAGATATAAGTTTTGGAAGGTTTGGTATGCCGAAATCAAGTTAATTCGCTTACAGGGACTAAAGTTGACAAACTGCGAAAGTATGCCAATTTGAACTGTAACAGACATTCCGGAACATGACCATAAGTTAAACATACCATAAATATCCTTTACATAGCTTAGAAATAGGCTTTGAGGTGTTCGGTATGCTAAAATAAACTTTTGTGTCATTCAGGGACTAAAAGCGTCAAAAAGTGCACAAGTTTGCATTTTTACGCATAACTTACGTTCTGAATACATCCGGACATCCAAAAATTTATGTAAGCATGACTATATTATATTTTAGTGTTCGCCTTAAGAAAAATCCATTCGTCGCGTCATTTGGTTCGTTTTTCGCGCTTGTGCGCATTCCGTCGTAATTAAGCGAACATCGCGTTCGTACGGCTAAACGAACCGACATCCGAGATATTTTTGAGCATATTTTAAGTCCCCTATACTTTAACTTCATTTTAGAGCTTTGAAATGGGGTTAACGGGCCTTAAACGTGTCGAAAATGGGCTGATTTCAATACAGGGACCAAAAGTGTAATTCTGCCAAACTAGGGCCTAGCGGTGCGCTACACTTTTAGCGTAGCGGTGCGCTAGGGGTCTGCAGACCAGATGCAGAGTACTTAACAGCCTGTTTTCAGCTGTTTTGCACTCCTAATCTCTCTTCCACATGTCAAATCCTTATGGTTAGTGGCAATTTAGGCACCATAACATTCCGACAAGTGTACGGCTTTGATCGTTGCCTCCTTTTCCAAGAAACGATCCTAACGGTTACCCGAAAACTATAAATACCCCATCACCCCAACCTCATTTCTTACAAGAATTCTGATTTGAGAGCTCTAAGTTGAAACCATTGTTTCATACCTGAGTTCTTGGATCGGGATTAGCATTCGGGGACCCTTCGTAAGTATTCTTTCGTTCTTTTCCTTATTTTACTGCTTTTCGAGTCAGAAAGTCAAACTTTGTTTGACTTTCAGCGTTGACCAGTAATGGTCAATGCGAAGTTCGTTTGAACTTCGCAACGTGAGTGTAATCACGTTGGTCATAGTCCCTTGGGACTATGCCCACTGATTACCACGTTGTCTAGGGTCGTAGGGTAGGCGATCTAATAAATCGCCTATACCTTCGAACCCGACCCAGTTTGGTCGATCATTAGGATCCGACCAAACACATTAGGTGACCATAGTAGGTAGGGAATAACCTTCCGAGGTTATACCCTATGGTCACATCGTTTAAGTAGTTGTATGATAGGTAGTTTATATGCCTTAGGTAAATTACCAGAATACCCTTTTCATGTATAATTGGTAATTAAGCATATGTAACCTAAACTTTTGTCACATAACTGATTATGTAACATGTTTAGGCATATAACACTTGTCATAGGACTAGTTAGGCGGTCCAAACGCGTTTCACGCGCACGACGCGTTAAAGTAGCATAAGCTACCTAAACGGGTCGTAATGGGTCGTAAGCAGTTAGGTTAAGTTTCATTTAGTATGTAGGCTTTGTTAAAACCATATCACACGAGTCTCCACACTCGTTTGGTTTACAAACCCTAATGCTACCCAGTCTTCCGATTTAGGTCCGGTTATTTAACATAGTTACCTATATTAGGTGCCGTTTGATTCCGAGATCTCTAGCACTGTTTGGTGGTTATCTTTAGACAACTGAGCAATCTCAAGTGAGTACATAGACCCCTCTTTTACTGTTTTCCAAACTGTTTTGGGGTGGAACACATGTGCCTACTTGTTACTTTCATGCTTTCCTGTTTCCACATCATATACATGCTATGTTCGTTAGTACATTATAGTACATGATTTCATTACATCTTATGCTAGGTGTGCCCATTGTGTGCATTACTTGGTACATTGTTTTACATGACATTTCATGCTAGGTATGCCCATTGTGTGCATTACTTAGTACATCGTTTTACCTGACATTTCATGCTAGGTATGCCCATTGTGTGCATTACTTAGTACATCGTTTTACCTGACATTTCATGCTAGGTATGCCCATTGTGTGCATTACTTAGTACATCGTTTTACATGACATTTCATGCTAGGTATGCCCATTGTGTGCATTACTTAGTACATCGTTTTACATGACATTTCATGCTAGGTATGCCCATTGTGTGCATTACTTAGTACATCGTTTTACATGACATTTCATGCTAGGTATGCCCATTGTGTGCATTACTTAGTACATCGTTTTACATGACATTTCACGCTATGTATGTTCATTTGATTACATACTTAGTGCATTGTTTTCACATGCTCACATTTTGTTATGACATTTGGTTTGTTTACATGGGACAATATATCCATTAACATTAGCTACGCCGTTCGTTAGTAGGTAGTGGTACCATAGGAATTGACAACTCCCGTTCCGGACATCCCAGGGTAAGGGGACAGAAAGGAATGACCGAATTCGTTGACATTAAGACAGATAGACCTTTAATTTGTTTAAAGGGTTTATCACCACAGTCGCCAGGCTTGGATGTATGCATATTCACAATACCGCATAAATGTTCATATTAAATAGTTGCATGCATTTACACAAAACATAGCTTTGATTTAAACCAAGTTTTACTTCAATACTTTGTTTTCGTGCATATGGTTTAGTTGAGACATTTCACTTGCCATACATGACATTTTTGACATAGACATTTGACATGGATATTTGACATAGACATTTGACATGGATATTTGACATAGACATTTGACATGGATATTTGACATAGACATTTGACATGGATATTTGACATAGACATTTGACATGGATATTTGACATAGACATTTTGACATGATTTACATCTTGACATGAACATTTTACATTGTTTGGTTTGGTTTGATTAAGTGATTAAGTAACGATGCGTGTGTAATATGATACAAGCATGGTGGATACGCCGCTGGTACTTCCTATATATAAGTGTTTGTATGGTATTACATGTCGTAAACGTTATTTGAATCATTTCAGTTTGAGACATAGAACATTTCATACAAATAACATACTTTTCACAAGACATTGATTTATAAACAACTTATCTTATGCAAACACATTTTACTTGGTTATTCATTTAACCTTACATTTATTTATACTTATCATCTGATCTTATCGTTTTTCAAATGATTTAAAAGACAAAGCAAATAACAAGGTTCATGACTAAACATTTTCTCAAACATAAGTCATGAATCTTATTTTCACAAAACCTATGTATCTCACAGGCATTTTTATGCTGACGTACCTATTTTCACATGTGTTTTTCAGGAGCTGTTGCATAAGATGATCAAGATACACATAGGCAGACTTGGGCTTTAGTGACAATAAAAGATGCAAGACTAGTTAATTATGTTGAAATTCCTTGTTTGTTAAGACATTGTAACACTTTTAATCAATAAAACGAAACTTCTATTGCCATGGATTTGAAACAATTAATTCTGTTACAACACTCCCCGATATTTCCGCCACGTTTTGTATGTTCTACGTGGTCGGGGTGTGACAGCCATGATTCCTAACTCAAAGACTTTTATTTTAGTAAACCAATTCCTAAAACATCTTGTTAAAACTCGTTAATAAAACTCGTATGGTTTATATCATTTTGAAAACCTCGTTGTGTGACATCGTTTCAAATCGTTTCCCAAGTGAACTAAATAATGACATGAAATGTAATATGATAAAAGCACTTATATATAAGATGTACCAACGGCGTATCTTCCATGCTTTTATCATGTTACACTCATCCCATTACCTAATCACAACCCAAACCAATCGTTCGTTCAAATCTTTTTATCTCGTTTAAGTCGTTCCAAATCGTTTAATTCGTCCCAAAATCGTTTTCGTTTTAATTGTGAAACTACTTTTGGTCGCCTCGCTAATAACATTCACACCTTCGTGACTCGACTACCTCGTTTCTCGTATTAACAAACCACCAAAGGGTAAGTTAACAATCATCAGATTCGGTCGTTACCTACATAACCCCCACACATAACCATGGGTGTAGTCTGATAACGGGATTTGTCAGATCCTATGGTACCATAACCTAATACTGGTCGGCTTGATCAATGCTAATGAATGTCATTCGTTATGTAGTTACAACCAACAAGTTTCGTTCACATTATCGAAATCGTATTTAGTTTAATATAAACCATCTTAATCGTTTTTGAAAACATCGTTAAAATATCGAAATCGTTTTAATACATATGAATCACCCCAAAATAATTGAAAACAGTAAAATAGGGGAACTATGTACTCACTTTGAATGAAAGGGTATCCTTGATCTAAAGAACTTAGCGAAGCTCAGACAAACCAAGGAAATTCAAGTAGTACCTAGTAATCAGATCACTAGTAAAAAAATCGACACCTAAATCGGAAGATCAGATAGAATGAGGTCTTGTAAACCAAATGAGTGTTGGAACTCATGTGATATGGTTTAACAAAGCCTACATTCTAAATCGGAACTTAGCCTAAGTGCTTTCGACCCGTTACGACCCATTAAGGTAGCTTATGCTACTTTAACGCGTCGTTCGCGCAAAAACTATGTTTGGATGGTTAACTAAGTGCTATGTTAAGTCTTACATGCCCAATAATACCTAAACATGTTACTAAATCAGATTATATGTCAAAAACATGTTCACATATGTAAAATACGGATTTAAGCTACAAAAGGGCGTTTTGGTCATTTCCTATGGGCATACAAGCTATTTAACAAATAATTAACCAATACTATGTGATCATAAGGTATATCCTCAGTGGTTATTCCCTATGCAACTATGATCACTAATCAAGCTTGGTCGGATCGTAATGATCGACCAAACGGGTCAGGTTCGAAAGTCTAAGCGATTGTTTAGACCGCTTAACTTACGACCCTAAACAAGCACTAAACTAATAGTGACGAGTTAAACATGTCAAAACATGTTTAACTAACTTATAAAACTGATTTGGTATCAAAACAATGGGTTTTGATACCCGAAAATAGTTCCGTTGCAAAATGCGTGCTAAAACGCATTTTGACCGAAACTTTGACTCGTCACTACTCCTAGTTAACGTGGTAATCAGTAGGTATAATCGCTAAGGATTATAACCATCATGATTACAATCACGTTGTAAAGTTCAATTGAACTTTGACTTGACCAATTGATGGTCAAAACCGAAAGTCAAACTGTTGGCCAAACTGTTTGACTTTCTGCTTAAACATAAAGAATAAGCATGAAAAAAGACTTACAATAGTCCAAAGATAGAAAGAATATAATAAGAAAACCAAAGAGGAAGTTCCAAACACTTGAGAGAGCTCCCAATTCAGAGATTGAGAAGAGAATGAGAGAATGAGCAAATGAAACAATGAATGGCATGGCCTTATATAGTTTTTGCAAAACCATTAAGATCATTTCTTGGTAAGGAGGGAATGATCTTAGCCATACAATTGTTAGGAGCTGATTAGATGCCTTGGGGAGGTGTTAACTTGGTCCCCAAAACATAAAAATTGCGTACAAGGGCCTCAAGAATGAGCTGGGAAGCTGCTGTGAAGTTGATGAAATTCTGATGTGCTGGGGACTACTTACGGACCGTAAGCGTATGTCCATACGGTCCGTAAGGACCTTGCAGACCAGCAACTTTCAAAAATGGCAGATTTAGTCCCTGAAGTCCCAAACTTGATTTTCGATGCATTTTTGACACGTTTAAGCCCCGGTAACCCCATTTCAAAGCTCTTAAATGAAGTTAAAGTATAAAAAACTTAAAATGTGCTCAAAAACATCTCGTATGTCGGCTCGTTTGGTCGTACGATTGCGTTGTTCGGCTAATTACGACGGAAATCGTAACGGACGCAAAAAACGATCCAATTTAAGCGACGAATGGAATTTTATCATGCCGATCACTAAAATAAAATATTTTAATGATTACATAAATTTTTGGATGTCCGGATGTAGTCTGAACGTAAGATATGCGCGAAAATGCAAACTTATGCACTTTTTGACGCTTTTAGTCCCTGTAAGATCAAATAAGCATGTTTTCGCATACCAAACCACTCAAAGCTTATTTCTAAGCTATGTTTAGGTTATTTATGGTATGTTTAGCTTATGATCAAGTTCCGGACTCTTTGATACCATACGAATCAGTATAGTTTCGCAGTTTGACACAAATAGTCCCTGCGATCGAATAGACTTGTTTTCAACACACCAAGCCATCCAAAACTTATTTTTAAGTTATGTAAAGGTTATTTAAGGTATTTTAAGCCTATGTCACTATTCCGGAGTGTTTGTCGCGTTAAACTGACCGCGTTTACGCACCAGTTTGCGTATAAAGCGGTTTAAAGCTTGGAATCGAGATCGAATCAAATTGTAAAATCATCAAACATAGAAACACACATAATAACACCAAAACACATTGTTTTATTAATAATTATCATTGTTTTGCGTTGTTCATCGATTACAGAGCACAGTTGTCACATGCTAGATATAATCACCAGAGAGAGATGAGAGGTTTTTGGCATCACAATGAAGCCTCGAGATCGAGGGATCGACTATCGATGAGCACATGAAATAGGTATATCTTTTTTTCTAATTGTAGTTTTAGGGTTCGAATTAGGAATGAGTATATTGTTCTTAGCATCAGGCCTCGAGAGCTTGGTATGAGATACTTTCTTAGCATCTCCTGGACAATGGTTTTATCAGAGGAACATTAGACAGTACCCTCTTTATGCGAGAAGTGGACAGACACATCTTAATTGTACAAATCTACGTGGATGATATAATTTTCGGTTCAACAAATGATGCATTGTGCAAAGATTTTGAAAGAATCATGAAGAAAAAGTTTGAAATGAGTTCTATGGGGGAGATGAAGTTCTTTCTTGGACTTCAAGCCGACCAATTACCTGATGGGATCTTCATACATCAGAAGAAGTATGTGAACAACGTCTTGGAGAAATTTAATGTCTAACACATCACCAATGTCTACCCCATTGGCTCAGAATCATGGCATCGGACCAGATCCAACCGGATAGAAGATTGATGAAACTCTCTATCGTTCGATGATTGGCTCTTTGATGAATTTGACGTCATCGCGACCGGATATCATGTATCCAACATGCCTCTGTGCACGTTATCAGTCAAGTCCTAGAGTATCTCACTTAATGATCGTCAAGAGGATCCATCGATACCTTAAGGATTGTCCAAGCACCGGCTTGTGGTACCCGCGCACTGACGACTTCAATCTTGCAGGCTACTCAGAGTCTGACTTTGGGTGTTGCAAACTCAATGCTAAATCTACAACTACGAATTGCCAGTTCTTTGGCACATGTTTGGTAACGTGGCAGTGTAAGAAGCAAACCACAGTCGCTCTCTCGACTTGTGAGGCAGAATACATTTCTGCTTCCAGTTGTTGTTCATAAATTTAGTGGATACAACAACAGATGAGAGACCATGGATTGCAGTTTCTTAACACGGAAATTTATGTAGATAATGAGGCTGCTAATAACATAACTAAAAATCCGGTTCAACACTCTAAAACAAAGCATATCGAGATACGACATCACTTTATCCGTGATTGCTATGAGAAAAAGTTGGTTCGTATTGAGAAAATCCACACTGATGAACAAAAAGTTGATTTTTATACAAAACCATTTGATCGTACAAAGTTTCAATATCTTTTGAAATTAAATGGATGAAAGATTTGTCATTAGGGGGAACAAAGAGTGTGAAGCCGACATGGATGACGATTTGAAGTAATCCTCATCGGTTTGTCAAAGTTTTTGTTTTTCAAGTTTTTTCTTTAAGTCCAAAAATATGTTTTTGATTTTAGGGGGAGAAATATGTTTTGAAAAATACAAAAACATATAAAAATTTCAAAAGTACAAAAACATAGAAAAAGACAAAAATTAGAGTTTTCGTGTATAAAAGAGGAAATGATAGTACATTGTGGACTATCACACCACGCTAAAGAAATGTAATGACAAAAAGTTTTTAAACGGTCTCACTGATAATGTGCAAGTAGACTTCGCACATTCAGTAAATTGTTTTCGAGATATAAACATAACGAAACTTCTTAATTAGTGGGTTAACATCTCTCGGATATATGGTCTTAGTACACCGAAATTTCGTTTGAGAGATTTCCGGATTCTGAGATACTAGGTCTTCATAACTAGTTGATATCTAGGGTGTTATACAAGTTCTTCTGATTTTGCGTCGGAAATGACCTAGAACTTGTAGAATACTTTTGCTTTAAAACCCTAAACTGCATCAAAATTGAAAGTATTGAAAGATCTGACAATTGCAGTCAAAAGATTCCAAAATATGGAACACCACTTTTAAGTCGAGCCTTCATCTCTTTGTCTGTACGGTGGTACTAACCTGAGCTTTCAAGGCTTCGCATAACCCAGATACAGATATCAATTAGGTATATTCACATGTAAGATGAAATCTATTGAATCTTGATACGGGAGTATATTCTGAGATGGGGAACACTATTAAGTGAAGTTTTAAGACATCTAATTACCGTATCTTGAAACAACTGAACTTTGTGTAGAGGTTTAAGAGGACGAACATACTGACAATCTAAGTGAACTTGTTTAAGGCTTAAAGTTAAACAGATCAATGGTGTTGGTGATTTGTCTTAAAAACTGATATGATCCTCTTACATAAACTCAGAAAAATATGTCTGTAAATATGTTGGTACATAGCTATTTCACTTCAAAAACCAAAAAGATTTTCAGTGTGTTTTAGCATAAACTTTTGAAAATTAAAAAAGATTTTATTTCATCTTATTTTCAACTGCCGATGATGGAATGCTGATCTTCAAAATCTGAAGTTGCTGAACAAAATCTGGAGAACAACGGGTTGGGAGCTTATCTGAAATGAGAAAATGTTTTGGAAAAATTACTAGTTCATTAATTTGAAACTTAACATTAACAGAAAACATCAGTTTGTTTACAAAGTGTTCAACCAAGGTCATTAACTTGGACTTGGTAGACAAATCAGGTGACCAAGGTCATTAACTTGGACTTGGTTAATTGAGTGGGTTGTTAAAACTGATAAAATGTGAAAATTTAAAAAAAATATGGTAGTGTAAGAACTGAGAATTTCAAAAGTCTGATGCTCAAAATGTTTATATGAATAATAATTAGAATTAAGAGGAAGCTGAAAGAGAGGGGGAGCAAGATGATACGGTGAATGATGAAGAAACTTCAGGAATTTTCTAGTCATCTATCAGAAGATTTCAATTTATTAACAAGCAAATTCCTACCAATCAAATGCTGATGTCTTACGCTGAGCTAAAACATCAACGACCTAGGAAGTATTTCTTCGAGTGTTAGAGTTTTTTGAAGTTCTAAAGACCGATCGAGACTGCGACAATATCCAAGGGGGAGTTTGTTGATGCACAATGTCTGCTGCCTACGTCTACAAGTCTTGTCGAGTCATGTAATAGGGATGAAATGTTAGATTATAAGTCTTTGAGTTGTAAGTTACTTTTTTACGGAAGTAACACATCTTTGCGAAGGTAGGTTCATTCGCACGGATGTAACTACATTCATACGAAGGATCTCTAGTCCGCACGAAGGTAGGATCACGTGTATAAATAGCCATGTGGAGTGAGTGTTAGATAAGATTTTGCGCAACTGACGCCGAAGCCCTCAGATTGTTTTCTGGTTGTAAACATTGAAAAACTAATGAAAACATTGAAAAATTAAGTAATCTTGTATTGCCACCTAATCAAAATGGATTCCGCACAATTTGACTAGGTTACAGATATTACTTGAGCTATATGTCTATGGACAATGGTCCTCACAGAATCACTTTTGGTCACAACAATAACTTACAAAGACGAGACCCTAAGGTATAAATTACAACGGGTCAAATACGTAAAAATGTCGTTGAATCACCTTTTGGTGATATATAATAAGTCGATAAGATGAGACCCTATGGTATAAACCATAACGGGTCAAATGGGTAAAAATGGTATTGAATTACTTTTGGTGATAACAATAACTTGTTAAGACGAGACACTATGGTGTAAACCATAATATGTCAAAAGGGCAAAGATGGTATTGAATCACTTTTGGTGACAACAATAACTTGTTAAGATGAGACCCTATGGTATAAACCATAACTGGTCAAATAGGTAAAAGTAGTGTTGAATCACCTTTTTTTTTAACACACAATAACTTGATAAGTTAAGACCCTATGGTATAAACCATAACATATCAAATGGGTAAAAATGGTATTGAATCAATTTTGGTGACAACAATAACTTATTAAGACGAGACCCTATGGTGTAAACCATAATGGGTCAAATGGGTAAAAATGGTGTTGGGTCGCTTTTTGGTGATTAAACGATGAATTGTTAGGTTGAGACGCCTAAAGAGTAAACCAAGAATGGGGCATATGGATCATAATGGTCACATGGTGATGTTATCACCATTTGAATTTGGTATTTAATGCTTTGTCTTATGGAGTTCTATATCTACATATAAGCATAATGGTGAGCGCATGCATTGTTGTCACAAATTAACAAAGAGAATCGCAAGGTATTGGTAATGGGTCATTATTTGTAAAAAAATACCTTTTTTGTAAAGGCTTAGGACACAACAAACGAGTAAAAATGGTATTGAATCAGTTTTGGTGACAATAATTATTGGTGCATATTTCATACGTCTGCCACTGTGCGAATAGTTAGATAGAGCGTGCGTTGAATATTGTATAGAATAGGAGAAAGTTGGACACGGTTTTGAAATTGTAAAAGTCCATTCGGACGGATGACCATCCGGACGGAGGACAATCCGGACGGATGGACATAGTGTAGGTAGTTGTCTATAAATAGGGACTTGGGGTTCCCATTTGGACAAGCTTTTGGTCCCTGAGGGGAAATATTGTCCAACTGGTCTTGTGGTGCTGTAACGTTGAATAATCAATAGAGACCAGATTATAAGTGATTGCTCGGTGTCGTATCTATCTTCTACTCCTTTCTTAGTCGTAATAAACGCACCGAACACGTCGTATCGAGACCGAGGCTCTGTCAAACTCGCCGGCTCCTGGATCAGCAGTGGTATCAGAGCTACGGTACCGATTTAATCGATCTAACAGTCGGTTAAATCACCCAAAGCTCATCAATTTTGGGTTAAAGGGGAGTTTTGACGTTAAAACAGAGAAAATCATCAAAATAAAGGTCAATGCATGGATGGAATTTGGAATTGAAGACTTCATTCTGTTCGGAATTGATTCGCGCACAATCCTATGAAGTTTCATCATGAAATTCAAAAAAATAAAGATTCTGGATCGAAAAAACGTGATTCGGAGTGTTCTTGAGCTGTTAGAACATATCTGATCGGATGACCATCCGACCCATGTCATTAGCTTGTGTTTGAAAGATCAGTTGGTTTTCACTCGAATGTTCATTTGATCGGATGACCATCCAATCCACTAACACAAGTTTGTCCACTTTGTCATTCGATCGAATGACCATCCGATCGGACGACCATCCGACAACATGCCATTCGACCAGATGAACAAATGCCTAAAAAAGGCATTTTTTGATCACAACGACGAGGAGAGTCTCAAGAAAAAATTTGGTAATTGATAATTTTTTCGGGTTTTTAACGACTAAGCTGGGTTGTTCGGGGACATCATCTGGGGCTTCAGTGAACATATTTGATGATGCGATCACGGATTGTGAAATTAGTGGGGTAGTCATGATAATGGTGCAGAATGTTTATCATTCAGGTTATCTTACTATTTATGGGCCAAAACGTAAAATCCGCAACGATGAAAAACTGACGTTTTGAGGAATATTGTCATATTTTCGGCATAGTCGAGTTTTTCACAGAAAAAAGAGGACTGAATTGCTCAGTTTGAGGGGGAATTCAGTGATAGACAAGTCAGAATTTGCAAAAATGAGGGGGAATAAAAATTTCAATGTTATATGTTGAAATCCCGTCATTTTTGAAATTCGTGACACTGCAACAGTATTCGGGTAGTTTCGACTTCAGATTGTCAGGGGAATGTGAATCTGATCATGGGTGTAAGCTTCCGAGATCAAGATGATCCGAGGTGTTGATATCTGATCATGGACGAAAGGCATCAGAAATCTGAGAGAGATCGTGGATGATAGCTTCTGAGATCTGGATTATTCGAGGAGATGAATCTGATTGTGGACGAATGGTTCAGAGATTGGATTACATTACCAGATGATTTGTTTTCTGATGAAGATTTGCTGATTGTGGAGAATACCATTTACACGGATCTATCATTCTTACGATGCGTTAACGTTGATCACGGTAAACGGGATATCAGATCTTCAGGGGGAATCACGGATTTGAAGTTAATCAGTGGGGTATTTGAAGTTTCTATCAATTGCCGGTTGAGTTTTTGTACATTCTTAGATCGAGCAAGTGGAATGCGAGATCGTGGTGCTTACAGGTCATATCAAAAACTGAGCTCAGATGCGCTTAAAGTTGAAATAGAGGATGCTGCATTGATTAGTTTCAAGTTGGTGATTGTTCGTGAAGGTTGCAGTTTTGCAAATCAGAGGAGAGTCGTGAACTGTGCAAAAGACCCGAAGATTCATTTCAGGGGGAATTCATGCTTTACTTTGACAAAAGCAAACCCAAATCATCAATCTAGGGGGAATATATTTTCAGATTTCAAGATGCCTGATTGAAGTTGCAGAAAAGTTGAAGATTACAGAATATTCAGACACTGTGACACTCTAGGTTTTCCCGAGTGATCTTCTTCTTGTAGTTGTGTTATGTATACATATGATATTAAATGAAACTTGTTATTTATTCTATGCACTATATGATTCTTGGTGTTATGTGTAATATAAACGTGTATGCATATAATATGAATGCGTGCATGGGCGAACCGAGATCACTAGGTTCCGACCCGAGACCACTCGGTCTCGAGTGACCTAAATCAGTTGGGCCGCACCCCCTTGAGCCCACTCGGAAGCCTTAGGGTGCACATGGTCGGAATGGGTATAAAACCCATGTTGATAGCCGACACTGCCACTTTTGGCAACCATCATTTTCACCAAATCCCCAAACATTCCATTCCTCTCTCTCTCTCTCTAGAAAACCTTAGCAACATCAACATCACCTCCTCCCCACCTCTAGGATTCAAATTAGCGGCCATCGGAAGCTTCGGATTAGCTCACGAGCATCGTTTGGGAGCCCCAATCCTCATTAATCCACACCCTTGTGCCCACACTTGAATCGGTTAGGTGCTCCTTTTATTATAGTTGGCAATGTATGACAAAGATGTGTGTTTGATGAATAATATACATGTTCTATGAGGATAGGTGAGTTAAAGTGACTAGATGATTATTATGACTAGCTTAATGATAGATTTTGTGTTATGAAAATGAATGTGTAGCATAATAGGTGTTTGCTGTTTTGATTGTTTAAATGATGAATGATGTGTGAACCGTGATGCCTTGAATGATTCCTTGCCATATTGATATGCAACTTGTTTAATATAATCTTATATGAGTAAAGGTGTGTTAGGACGATTAGATGATTGTTTAACATTCTCCTCATAAAGTGACTATGATGTGTATGAAAAGATCGATTTGTTTTAGTATGAATGATAGACATGGAATATGTAAATGGATGAAACAGTGAAGAACATGTTGAATATGATATGAATATTTGAAATTGTTGTGTTTGATCTGTTTTGATTAGAATAGAGTAAGGAAACATGTTTATGCAATTTTATTGGGTAGTACAAGGAAAACACGTCTGCGAAATATGATTGGATAGTACAACAGAGGTTCTAGAAGGTTTCCACCTGTGCACACATCCATGGTTACGAATCGAGACCGCGGTGATTGCGACTCGAGACCATGGAACAACAACACGAGACCGGAAGCCAAACTTCAGGAACTCGAGACGGGCATGTTCTCGAGTCGAGACCCCTGATCTCAACTCGAAATGGGACTCGAGACCTCCAAGGTTGCGACTCATGCATGCACCATTCGAGACCACCCATCCGCAACCCGGACCTCTTGGTTGCGACTCGAGACCCCATGTTATCGAGTCGAGACCACCTGGTCTCGACTAGGCTGTCTGACTTAGTAATTGGGCCACAATATGTGACAACGTGTTTTGGGCTTTGTGTCTATGCTACTGTTGCTATGTGCTGTTACTGTTTAACTGTTAGATGTTAGAACATGCCCAATAACTTAGTGGATGATTAAATGTTATGCAAGCTATGTGTTAGATGCGTGTAACATATACGTGATTTGTTTGTACTCAAGCCTGACCCATACTGGTAACCATGTTAGGACGTGGTGACCAGCGTACTTGACCAAGTAAACTAATCTGCCGAGCAACCCATGGTGAGTTCACAACTTTTAAAGCATGCGTTCCCGGTGGTTGGGAAACGAAATTTAAAACAACGCTATCCCCTTGTGAGGGATACAAAACTACTTTCTTCCCTTGTGAGGGACCCTTAGTTAATTACTATTTATATTGGATGCAACAAGCAATACTAAACGAAACTCTATCACTCAAGTCCCTACTACTTATTACCGATTAGTCGCCGGGGCCTGGCGAAAGGGTTATTAGTTGATAGCGCTATTTAGGTCTCACCAGCCTCACACCGTGCCCGTGTATGGGATCGGGAGTGAACTAATAGACTCTAGCAAACCGTCAATGACGATAGACATTGACAAGCGGGGCACTCTACGGAAACGTACGGTCGCATATTATTTGGCATTGTACAGTTTAGTAGCTTATTTATGGGGTAGCTCCCCATGGCATGGTATAAATGAGTAAATTAACTGTTGAAACAAGTTTTTGGAATTAAAAACTGGACAAACTCGTGAACTCGCCAACATTATGTTGATACCCTACTGCATGCTTTGCAGGTACCCAGTGACTCAGGAGCTTGCAGCTTGGGGAAGTGTAGTGGTCGTCTTAACCCATGTGTTGGGCTCTATAATAAACCTGAACTATGAACTTTGGTTGAACTGTTTTGCCTATGCTTCCGCTACTTACTTAAACTGTTATTTGAACTTAAAACTTTTGAACTTTAACCATGGCATTTACTAGCCCTTATGGTTGGTGAACATTCTTAATATTAACTTAATGCTCAGTATAATTGGTGGCTGGATCCTGGTCAGTCACACGCCTCGCGGTAGTACTCCGCATGTGGATTTGAGGGTGTGACAGATTGGTATCAGAGCCATTGGTTATAGTGAACTCGGTTTTAAAAAGAAAGTCTTTTTGAGAAAAACCAGACTATAACCCGTGACCCGCGATGACACTACACTCCAAGTGCAAGACTCAATGTATCAGACCACATGGCTCGAACATGTGTTTACTTGCTTGTTTGTTTTATGTCTATGCTGTACTATACGTACTAGTGTGCCTATTTAGATGTATACACATCCCTCTTCTATCTCATTCTCGCTACTCTATGACATCGCACTCATATTGTGTTTTCTGGTTGTGAAGACAATGAGTGGACGCGGAAGAGGAAATGTTAACATGACTCAGGCTCAGTTCACTAACCTGATCAACACGGTGGCTGCAGCTTTCGCAGCTCACCCTGGAGGTAAACTCGTTATTTTAGGATGTTTAGATCCTGCCCCGCATCGTCTTTTCACCCCTAAACCTATTCGCTTCGCTTCTCACGACAGGTCAGCCTGCACCTGCGCAACCACGTGTTTGTACTTTCAAAACCTTCATGGATTGCAAGCCTCTCCCTTTCAATGGCACTGAGGGTGCCATAGGTCTTCTGCACTGGATTGAGAAAGATGAATATGTGTTTGCTGTGTGCGAGTGTCCCACTGCTAGTTGGGTGAAGTTTGCTACTGGTACGCTTGAAGGAAACGCGCTTTCATGGTGGAAGGCGCAGATTCAGATGCTTGGTTTGGAAACTGCTAATGCTACTGCTTGGGAGGACTTCAAGAACATGATCAAGGAAGAATACTGTCACAGGGACGACATCCACAAGCTTGAAAACGAGTACTACGAGCTTAAGATGGTTGGATCAGAAATTGAGACCTAGACCAAGCTGTCCAACGACTACGCAGCTCTCTGTCCAAACATGTCTCGACCTGTTTATCGAAGGATCGAATTATACATCAAGGGTTTGGTTCCAGAAATCCAGAGCTTGGTCAGTTCATCTAACCTCACTACCATTCAGCCAGTTATTCGTCTAGCTCACAAACTCACTGATCAGGCTGTGGAATAGGGCAAGCTGCCCAAAAGGATCAGTGCTACTACTGGAACTTCTGGTGATAACAAACGCAAGTGGGATGGAAATCAGGGTAAGGATGCTAACCCCACTCAGGCCCTAGTTCAACAAAGGAAGACTGAAAACAGCAAGGGCCCTCAGCAACAGGGTGGCTATCGAGGAAACCACTCCAAGTGTAACAAATGTAACCGACACCATAGTGGGCCATGTGGAAAAAGTCTGTGTCAGCGATGCAACAAGATGGGGCATGAAGACAAAGACTGCAGAAGCCAGCTTCCAGCTAGGCAGAATCAGCAACAACCGCAGCCACATCAACAACAAGTAAACAACCGTGGATGCTTCAAATGTGGAGCAACGGGGCACATGCGAAGGGATTGCCCTGAATTGAACCAGAACCGCAACAACAATCAGGGCGCTGGAAACCACGATCCTAACCACAACAACGCTGGCAATGGCGCAAGAGGAAGGGCATTTGTGATTGGAGCTGGAGAAGCTAGAAATGATCCCAACGTCGTAGCGGGTAAGTTCCTACTCATTGATCGCTATGTTACTGTATTGTTTGATTCTGGAGCCGATGCTAGCTATGTATCCCTACGTATTAGTAAGAAGCTTAAGCGTACGCTACATTGTTAAGTTCTAAGCATATCGTCGAGTTAGCTAATGGTAGAAACATCGAGGCCTCACACGTTATCTGTAACTGCAAACTAGTATTGTCTGGTCACACTTTCTGCATTAATCTCTTCCCTATCGTTCTGGGAAGCTTTGACGTCATCATTGGTATGGATTGGTTATCCAAACACCGGGCTGAAATCCTCTGTCAAGAGAAAATGGTTCGTATTCCCCGTCTCTCTGGCGAACCCCTTATCGTTCAAGGTGACAAAAGCGGAGCAATCACAGTCATTATCTCCTTCTTAAAAGCCCAGAAGTGTTTACGAAAGGGGCACACCGCTATCTTAGCACTCGTCACCGACACCCAGGAAAAGGAAAAGAGGATTGAAGATTTTCCTGTCGTACGCGACTATCCCAAGGTATTTCCTGAAGAATTACCTGGACTCCCTCCTCACCATCAGGTCGAATTTCAAATCGAGCTAACTCCCGGAGTGTGACAACCGGTAATTTACGCCCTTAATTACGTGATTAACAGGCGATTAACGCGATAACAAATAGTGTTTGAGATGCAGATTAACTCATATAGGCCCTTGGAGTGCCTGTGAACGCATCCTCAACATTACAGTGCGCATATGACGATCCGCGAAGGAACTGCTGAAAATTTAGTCGTGACAAACTGAAACCGTACAAAATACTGACGACACCGACAAATATGGATGTTACACAAATATTTTATGATTATGGAGTATGGGTCGCGATATCGGGTCTCGTAGGTATTACGGGCCACTTACTCATAAGATGGGCTTGTGGGCCCTGGGCCCAAGCCCAAAACCCACAAGCCTAAACCTGCATAATATATTAGATCTCTACAAGATCTCAACAAAATCCCTACAAAATCTTGTCAAACATTCAAAATCTTACAAAATCTCTACTAAGATATTCAAATCTTTATAAATCTCTCCTAGAGATTTTAGCTCCAAGGATAAAGCAAGTCACCTGAATGCAATTTAAATACACCATTGGGCAAAAAACAAACTTCCACTCTATTAATACACACACAAACATAACAAATCAAACACAGACACTAAATCTCAATTCTCTATTTCACACACATTTATATTCTTTCCTGCCTTTAACTTTTTGGAGAAACCCTTGCATACAATTAGCAACACAACATACAAATCCCAGCTCACAACCCTCTTTCTTCACAAAGTCAAATACTTCTCGGTCACCCTCCCTCCCTTTGATTCAGTCCGGCGACAACCACAGGAAACCGGCGGATGCCGGTGGTTCTCTCCGACGGGCGAGACACCCCCCTTCTCACTTCTACTTATCGGCATGGTGGCGTGTGGCGGTTGCAACAGAAAGAAACGAGAGAGAGAGAGAAAGACGGAGAGGAGAGAGAGACGGAGCAGAGGTGACGGACCGGCGGTCAGAGATTTGGTCCAGCGGTCCCTGTATCGAGCCGGTGGTCCTTGTCTTGGACCGGCGGATCTTGTTTTTATCCGAAGAATTTCGCCGTTTTACCGGCGGTCTGTGTTTCGGTCCGACGAGTTCCAGTAAGGAACTTCTTTTTGTTTTGTTTTGTAACTTTCTTTTTCAAAGATTTGATGAAACTGATGCTGATACTGTTCAGTTGTTCGAGATCGGTTCAGTTACGGTTTAAACGAGTCAACACAGTCAGACCCGGTCGACTCACTAGACGACTCAGTTCAACTCAGTTCGACTTGATGTAACTCAGTCCAACTCGGCTCGACTCGGTTCATCTCGCCTCAACTCAGTCAACAAGAGCTGACTCGGTCAACTCAGTTGACCCGGTCAACTCGGTCAGGCGGCTCGACATTTCGGCGTGAAGACTTGGTAAAAATTGATGACGCGTTTAATATTTATGTTCTATATAGATTTAATCTTACGTGAACGAGCTCAAACCATTCCGTTTATAAATTTAGTTATATTTTGAAATGCTTGATGAAAACTATATATATTTGATTATATTGGTTGAATATTGTTGAGTTTGATAAAATACGACAACTTTTTATTGTCAGGTTAGTCCAAAAACAGAGGAAACTCTGCCCGTTTTTCGAGAAAATCCGTAAAAACAACACGCGTTTTATTATATAACGAAAACAACGACTCGGAAACTATTTACAACAACAAACATAGTTGTTTTGAACTTCAGAAATTCGACGAATCCTTTTATAAAAATAAATATAATTTATATATTTATTTCAAACGTAAACTCGAATTCTTTTATAAATAAATATAGTATATATATTTATTTCAAACATCGCGTGACACGAATTCGTTTTATAAATATAGTCTTTATATTTATTTCAAAAATCGTACAATACGAATTCTTTTACAAACTAGATATAGTTTATCTATTCAACGACTCGTTGATACTTTCGCAAAATAAATATAACTTTTTATATTTATTACAAACGCCGAAGCGGCATATTATGGCAAATATATACAAGACGCGATACATAATACGAGCTTGTTATATGATATTTTCATATAAACAATCTTTTTATACGCGTACGACTTCTCGGAGTGACTAACATTATTTTGTCGATATATTGATATTTTTGTATAAATATTTATATATTTGAAATTCTCGAAAACTAAGTACTTTCTAGGCTTAGTAAACTATCAACGACATTAAGCGAGACTTAACAAGTATAACTTAATCATTACTATTAAGTTATCAACAAACCGTCAAATCGTTCGTCAACGATTCGGTAGAGCTCGGTAACACGTAGATTTGTTACCGTATTAATTAGAAACTTATAAGATATTCCGTGTTAGGAATATTATAGAATGCACGCTAGCGAGTCTCGTCTTGGAAACGACATCGTGTATAGCTAGCTTTGCACAGGAATATTCAGGTGAGTTCATAACCCCACCTTTTATGGTTTTACATTTTTATAAATGTTTTCGGGGTGGAAAGACATGCACTTTTTGCAAAGCATACAAGAATTATAATTTCTAAACCATGTTACAAAGAACACAAATGGTTTACGAAAAGCTTATATTAGATACCGGTTTTACAAAAAAAGTGAGTTCATGCTCCCCATTTTTCTTTTAACTGTTTTCAGTTTTATAACTTAGTGGGTGAAATACATGTACAAATATTACTATGTTTACAAATGGTATGATAACAAAAAGCACACTTGGTGAGGACGAGTACCAAGCGTGACGAGATATAAGAATACAAGAAGCGCACTTGGTGAGGACGAGTACCAAGTATGATGCGTTATGAGAAATGATACGAGAAATCGTGTCACGAATAGGGTACATAAGCACCATTAATCAACAATATACCTAGACCGCAGAACAAAAGGTTAGATCTAACGGGTGCCGGGCAGCCACACTCTCGGTGAGGGCGAGAATCGAGTAGTGCTTTTGTGTCTCAGAATATGCCAACTAAATGCCTAAGGTTTGGTGACTTCCTATGTCGTGTCACATGTTAATGACCTTGCAACCCATTAACAATCCTGATACTTACAAGAATACTTTATTTACATAAAATTCATACCATACTAAAACTTGATTTATAACTTGAAGTACGTGGGGTACTCAAGAAAACTTGAATTATACTTGAGTACGTGGGGTACTCAAGAAAACAGGAATTATACTTGAGTACGTGGGGTACTCAAGAAAAACTTGAATTATACATGAGTACGTGGTGTACACATGAAAACTTGATTTATATATGGAAACTCGATTTATACATGACACAAACTATGTTTTTATACAAAGTTTCTGTATAACATGACAAGAAAATGATTTTAATTCGTTTTCTCAACAATACTTCAAAAACCGGTTATTCAAAAGATTTGAGTAAATTGCCATTTTAGTCCCTGAGTTTTGTCCAAATTTGCCACTTTAGTCCAAATAGTTTTTTTTTTGCATCTGGGTCCCTGACTTTTACATTTTGTTGCCATTTTGATCATTTTGTCCAACTCCATCCAAAAACCCAGTTTGTAACATGGGGTATTTTGAGGATTTCCTTAAAAAATGTTTTCAGTTGCCATTTTGATCCAATTCCAAAAAATCAAAAAAATTCAAAAAAATTCAAAAAAATCTAAAAATCAAAAAAATTCTAAAAAATCATAAAAATTCTAAAAAATTCAAAAAAAAATCTAAAAATCAAAAAAATTCTAAAAAATAAAAAAATCATTAAATGTTTCGGCACGAACCGTTTCGACCCGTACCGTTTCGACGCGAACCGTTTCGACGCGAACCGTTTCGAACCGTACCGTTTCGACCCGTACCGTATGGAACCGAACCGTTTCGAACCAGAACCGTTTCGAGCCGAACCGTTTCGACGCGAACCGTTTCGACGCGAACCGTTTCGACCCGTACCGTTTCGACCCGTACCGTTTCGACACGAACCGTTTCGAACCGAACCGTTTCGACCCGTACCGTATCGAACCGAACCGTTTCGACGCGAACCGTTTCGACGCGAACCGTTTCGACCCGTACCGTTTCGAACCACCAGAACCGTTTCGAGCCGAATCGTTTCGACGCGAACCGTTTTGACGCGAAGCGTTTCGACCCGTACCGTTTCGACGCTCGAAACGGTTCGCGTCGAAACGGTTCGGTTCGATACGGTACGGGTCGAAACGGTTCGGTTCGAAACGGTTCGCGTCGAAACGGTACGGTTCGAAACGGTACGGGTCGAAACGGTACGGGTCGAAACGGTTCGCGTCGAAACGGTTCGGGTCGAAACGGTTCGGGTCGAAACGGTTCGCGTCGAAACGGTTCGGTTCGAAACGGCACGGTTCGAAACGGTACGGTTCGGAACGGTACGGGTCGAAACGGTTCGCGTCGAAACGGTTCGCGTCGAAACGGTTCGCGTCGAAACGGTTCGCGTCGAAACGGTTCGCGTCGAAACGGCACGGTACTCGAAACGGTTCGCGTCGAAACGGTTCGGCTCGAAACGGTTCGGGTCGAAAAGGTACGGGTCGAAACGGTTCGCGTCGAAACGGTTCGGTTCGAAACGGCACGGTTCGAAACGGTACGGTTCGAAACGGTACGGGTCGAAACGGTTCGGCTTGAAACGGTTCGGTTCGAAACGGTTCGGTTCGATACGGCACGGTTCGAAACGGTACGGTTCGGAACGGTACGGGTCGAAACGGTTCGCGTCGAAACGGTTCAGCTCGAAAATGGTTCGGTTCGATACGGCACGATTCGGTTCGAAACGGTACGGGTCGAAACGGTTCGGCTTGAAACGGTTCGGCTTCGAAACGGTACGGGTCGAAACGGTACGGGTCTAAACGGTTCGCGTCGAAACGGTTCAGCTCGAAACGGTTCGGGTTCGAAACGGGTCGCGCCGAAACGGATTTTTTGGATTTTTTTATAATTTTTTGGATTTTTTAGAATTTTTATGATTTTTTAGAATTTTTATTATTTTTTAGAATTTTTTGGAATTTTTTTGATTTTTTGGAATTGGATCAAAATTGCAATTGAAAACATTTGAAATGAAAATCCCCAAAATACCCCTGGTTAAAGATGGAGTTTTTGGATGTAGTTAGTGTATGTGATCAAAATGGCAACAAAATGTAAAAGTCAGGGACCCAGATGCAAAAAAAAAACTATTTGGACTAAAGTGGCAAATTTGGACAAAACTCAGGGACTAAAATGGCAATTTACTCAAAAGATTTATTTCAAATCTTTTACAAACAAACTATGAACTCGCTCAACTTTATGTTGATTTTTCTCATGTTTCTTTCTCAGATTGCATTTCTAAGACAAGACACGGTTGGAATAGGAGAACAATGTGGAGTCGAGTACTTAGTGGTGTTCATTTTCTAAAAGACTTAGCTTATTTGCTTCCGCTGTGCAATGAAGATACCAGTCCAGTCACGCCAATGCTCTGATAATTTCGGGGTGTGACAGATTGGTATCAGAGCTATAGGTTACAGCGAATAGGGTTTTCTGTAAAGATACCTAGGCTCTAACCTCACTTTCCTCTGGGAACTTAGAATATTAAAGCCTGAATACATACAGAACGCATAGTACTCGAATATGGTCTCCAACCGTTGCCGAAAAACAAACAGTCAAAATTTTGTTTTCAAACATACGCTAAAGTGGTGTTTTACCCATGATACACAAAACAGTCGCATACAGTACACGAAACTCTGAGAGTTTAGGAAACATGCATGTAAGACCTTCGGAAACTTATGTTGAAGTTCATTAAAGGTCATCACGTAGGAACTGCAAATATTAATTCGGGCACACACAATTATACATATTGTCTATGATGTTTTAACTTCCCGAGCAGGCAGCCTACGCATAACGAAACGTTGGCGCACGAGAATACATAGAACTCAAATTTTACGTCAACAGATGTCGGAGTACATCACATTCTACGCGAAACGAAATGCTAGGGCACAGGTATACGTGAGACTTAAGCTATACGTCAACGGAGGTTGAAGTACGTCACATGCGACTATCGATCAGGAAGCAGCAGTTGGCGCGCGGTCCTGCAAACGACACGAGTCATACTAAGGAAAAGACGCAAGTCACCGTATTCCCCCTATTTCAGTTAACGAAGAGTACGCTATATTCGACATTCTATGGTAATGTCACCTAACAAATGGTTATCACATGCAACCCCAGGTAAAGTCCTTAAATTTCTTTTATTGAAATTTTGACTTTCACTTTTACTGAGTAGATTTTCGTATCTCTACTCCTCTTAATGGTCATTGTATCACAATCATTTCGTTTAGTATAGCGAATATTCATTTGCTTCATTTCTTGAAAATTCATATGTTACGCATGCATCATTTGTAACGCATGTGGTTTCGTTTCGAATAAAGCGTTTCATTGAAGTTCAAACATTATTTCGCTAAATTTAATGATTGATTCGTGATTCGAGTGACCCGCATTATTGTAATCATTGGCTTCTTTGTTATCAAGTCAAGACATTTTCTTGAAATTTCTTTCTTTTCAAGTTACATACATGGTTTTTTTCGTTGTGACCATGCCGAAAGTTTTCTTGTCGATACATGTATTTATTGTCGGCTTGCGCCGAAATCAAATTCAATTGTTTGAACTTGTTCATTACACATATTCAATTCAAGACATCATATGATGTATTGGAAACATCATATTCGAATTCGTTTTAACAAGCGTTTCATTGTTCTGGGTCATAGTAGATTTGTTTGGTCTATGACTCCACTAGGTCGTTTGTTGATTTCGACACCTTGTGGTGTCAGTACAGACTTGTAGCTTGGGCTAATCATGATTGAGCATTTTATGCAAAACACAGGTGATACTTGTTCGATCACCGCTATATTTGAATTGTTTCATTCACTACGACACCTTGTGGCGTCGGTAGAACTTGCAGCTTGCTATCACACCCCGACCACGTGGAACAACCAAACGTGGCGGAAACGTCGGGGAGTGTTGTAACAGAATTAATTGTTTCAAATCCATGGCAATTGAAGTTTCGTTTTATTAATCAAACATGAGAGTTTACATTGTTTTAAACAAGAAACAAAGAGTACATAACATAAATTAACTAGTTCTTGTCTTGTTTTAAGTCACTAAGGCACAAGTCCGCCTAAGTATGTCTTGATAAGTCCTATGCATCATCTCCTGAAAAACACATGTGAAAATAGGTACGTCAGCATAAAAATGCCTGTGAGATACATAGGTTTTGTGAAAACAGAATTCATGACTTATGTTTGAGAAAATGTTTAGTCATGAACCTTGTAATTTGCTTTGTCTTGTAAATCATTTGAAAAACGATAAGATCAGATGATATGTATAAAAGAATAATACATGGTTAAGTAAATAACCAAGTAAAATGAGTTTGTACTAGATAAGTTGTTTGTAAAACAATGTATTGTGAAAAGTATGTTATTTGTATAAAATGTTATATGTCTAAATTGAAATGATTCAAATAACGCTACGATATGTAATACCATACAAGCACTTATATATAGGAAGTACCAGCGGCGTATCCACCATGCTTATATCATATTACACACGCCTCGTTACTTAAATCACTTACTCAAACCAAACCACCAAAGTAAAATGTTTATGTATAATCAAATGTCAAAATGTTTTGTGTATATCAATGTCAAAATGTTTATGTCTAATGTAAATCATGAATTGTGTATATAAATGTCAAAATGTTTATGTCTAATGTAATCATGAATTGTGTGTATAAATGTCAAAATGTTTATGTCTAATGTAAATCATGTAATGTGAATCCAAAATATCATGTATGGTAAGTGAAATATATCAACTAAACCATATGTAAAAATGCACAAAAGCAAGGTATTGAAGTAAAACATGGTTTAAATCAAAGTTATGCTTTGTGGAACAAATGCATGCTATACTGATACAAACATCTATGCGGTATTGTGAAAATTCATACATCCAAGCCTTGCGACTGTAGAATAAACCCTAGCACAAAGTCTAAGGTCCACCTAGAAATGTATTCGGATTCGGTCATTCCTTCCAATCCAAACAAACCCGGGATTTCAGGAATGGGAGTTGTCAAGTCCTATGGTACCACTACCTACTACCGAGCAGCATGATCGGTGTTAATGAATGTACATTGTCCCATTTAAACAAACCAAATGTCATACCAAAATGTAAGCATGTGATGAATAATAAATGTACTAAGTATGCACACAATGGACATACATAGCATAGAATGTATGTAAAACAATGTACTAAGTATGCACACAATGGGCGTTCATAGCATGAAATGTAATGTAAAACAATGTACTAAGTATGCACACAATGGGCGTACATAGCATGAAATCTAATGTAAAACAATGTACTAAGTATGCACACAATGGACATACATAGCATGAAATGTAATGTAAAATAATGTACTAAGTATGCACACAATGGGCATACATAGCATGAAATGTAATGTAAAATGATGTACTAAGTATGCACACAATGGACATACATAGCATGAAATGTAATGTAAAACAATGTACTAAGTATGCACACAATGGGCATACATAACATGAAATGTAATGTAAAACGATATACTAAGTATGCACACAATGGGCATACATAGCATGAAATGTAATGTAAAACGATGTACTAAGTATGCACACAATGGGCATACATAACATGAAATGTAATGTAAAACGATGTACTAAGTATGCACACAATGGGCATACATAGCATGAAATGTAATGTAAAACGATGTACTAAGTATGCACACAATGGGCATACATAGAAAAACACAATGAAATCATGTACTATAAATGTACTAATGAACATAGCAAGTATATGATGTGAAAGCAGGAAAGCATGAAAGTAACAAGTAGGCACATGTGTTTCACCCCAAAATGTTTGGAAAACAGTAAAAGAGGGGTCTATGTACTCACTTGAGATTGCTCAGGAGTCCTAAGATAACCACCAAGCAATGCTAGAGATCACGGAATCAAACGACACCTAATATAGGTAACTATGTTAATAAACCGGACCTAAATCGGAGGATCGGATAGAATGAGGGTTCGTAAACCAAACGAGTATGGAGACTCGTGTAATATAGTTTAACAAAGCCTACATACTAAATGAAACCTAACATAAGTGCTTGTGACCCATTACGACCCGTTTAGGTAGCTTATGCTACTTTAACGCGTCGTTCGCGTGAAACGCGTTCGGAACGCCTAACTAGTCCTATGACAAGTAAAATATGCCTTAACATGTCTAATATGGTTGTCAAATCGGTTTAGATGTCAAAAGTTATGTTACATATGTTTAAAATGAATTTTGGCATCAAAGGGGTATTTTGGTAATTTACCTAAGGCGTAACCTATCATACAACTACTTAAACGAAGCGACCATAAGGTATAACCTCGGAAGGTTATTCCCTATATGCTATGGTCACCTAATGTGTTTGGTCGGATCCTAATGATCGACCAAATGGGTCGGGTTCGAAGGTATAAGCAATTTATTAGATCGCTTACCCTTACGACCCTAGACAACGTGGTAATTAGTAGGCATAGTCACAAAGGACTATAACCATCGTGATTACAATCACGTTGCGAAGTTCAAACGAACTTCGCATTGACCATAAACTGGTCAATGCAGAAAGTCAAACAAAGTTTGACTTTCGGACTCGAAAAGCAATAAAAGAACGAAGGAACACTTACAAAGGGTCCCCGAATGCTAATCTAGATCAAAATAGCTCAGGTATGAAACAAAGGTTTCAACTTAGAGCACATTAGATCAGATTCTTGTGAGGAGTGAGTGAAAATGTGATGGGTATTTATAGATTTCGGTTCACCGTTAGGATCGTTTCTTGGAGAAGAGGGAATGATCTAGCCCGTACACTTGTCGAAATGTTGTGGTAACTCATTTTGCCATCCACCATAAGAGTTTGACACTTGGCCTTGGCCTTTGGAGTGTTTGAAAGGCTGTTTGTAGCTGTTAATACACTGAATCTGGTCCTGAAAGTGCAAAAATGATGTTTCTGCCCAGATAAGGCGCTCGCGTAGCGCCACTGCCTAGGCATGAGGTGCTCGCGCTACGCCACTGCCTACCAGTTTCAGCAAAGTTTCAAAAATGGCAGAAATGGTCCCTGCAGCCCTTTTAAGCTATTTTCGATGCGTTTGAACCCCGTTAACCTCATTTCAAGGCTCTAAAATGAAGTTAAAGTATAGGGAACTCAAAACATGCTAAAAAATATCTAGGATGTCGGTTCGTTTGGCCGTACGATCGCGATGTTCGCTTAATTACGACGGAATGCGCATAAGCGCGAAAAACGATCCAAAATGCGTGACGAATGGATTTTTCTCATGCCAAACACTAAAATAATATATTTTAGTGCTTACATAAATTTTTGGATGTCCGGAGGTATTCAGAACGTAAGTTATGCGCGAAAATGCAAACTTATGCACTTTTTGACACTTTTAGTCCCTGAATGACCCAAAAGTTTATTTTAGCACACCGAACCCCTCAAAGCCTATTTCTAAGATATGTGAAGGATATTTATGGTATGTTTAACTTATGGTCATGTTCCAGAATGTCTGTTACAGTTCAAATTGGCATACTTTCGCAGTTTGTCAAATTTAGTCCCTGTAAGCGATTTAACTTGATTTCGGCATACCAAACCTTCCAAAACTTATTTCTAAGTTATGTAGAGGTTATTTAAGGTATGTTAAGCCTATGTAACTATTCCGGAGTGTTTGTTGCATTAAACTGGTTATATTTACGCATTAGTGCGCGTATAACCTTCCAGAAAGCGATTTAGAGCTTGAAATCGAACAAGAGTTGATATGTGCAAAAGATACACATATTTATACAAGTCCAAAGTATGAAATACAATATTTCATTGATTTGGTATTTGTTTGCTGGTCGCAGTGACACAGGTGTCACAGTCTCCCCTACTTTATGAAATTTCGTCCCGAAATTAATTCGTAGGAGTCTGTCTGTGACTTTGTGTTAAGTAACAATCAAAGATAAGCAAGTCATAATCCTGTTATTTCTCTTTAACGGACATTTTTCAGAAATGAAAAATGAACGGAGTTATTTTCAACAGGCATTCTTCAGAAACGAGAAAGAACGGAATGAGTCATTTTCCACAACATCTTCAGAAACGAAAATGAACGGAACGAGTCACTTTCCACAACCTCTTCAGAAACGAAAATGAACGGAACGAGTCATTTTCCACAATCTCTTCAGAAACGAAAATGAACGGAACGAGTCATTTTCCACAACCTCTTCAAAAACGAAAATGAACGGAACGAGTCATTTTCCACAACTTCTTCAGAAACGAAAATGAACGGAACGAGTCATTTTCCACAACTTCTTCAGAAACGAAAATGAACGGAACGAGTCATTTTCCACAACCTCTTCAGAAACGAAAATGAACGGAACGAGTCATTTTCCACAACCTCTTCAGAAACGAAAATGAATGGAACGAGTCATTTTCCACAGCTTCTTCAGAAACGAAAATGAACGGAACGAGTCATTTTCCACAACTTCT
Source organism: Helianthus tuberosus (assembly GCA_030545235.1). Classification (NCBI taxonomy): domain Eukaryota; kingdom Viridiplantae; phylum Streptophyta; class Magnoliopsida; order Asterales; family Asteraceae; genus Helianthus; species Helianthus tuberosus. The sequence goes on from CM060393.1 coordinate 157,351,085, forward strand.
TCAGAAACGAAAATGAATAGAATGAGTCATTTTCCACAACCTCTTCAGAAACGAAAATGAACGGAACGAGTCATCTTCCACGATTTCTTCAGAAACGAAAATGAACAAAATGAGTCATTTTCCACAATTTCTTCAGAAATGAAAATGAACGCAATGAGTCATTTCTAGACACACGACCAAACTTGCTGTGGTTTCTGTTCACTGAATTTCATTATTATGTATGCATCCATAATTACGCAATTCCTTGCACAGTCCGCACAATTTGTCTTGTAATGTGAAGGGGAGGATAATCAAACCTGTGATGAGTGTGACTAGACTACCATAGGGTCCTTTTAATTAGATCGACAAATGATCCTTTTAATTAGGCCACCAAGGAGTCCTTTCAGCTATATCATCACCTGATATTCCTAACCAGATTTTTGGATCAATCTGTTTAACTAGACCACTCAAGGGTCTAATTATGGAATAGTACAATATAATCCAAGGGTCTTTACTATTACGTAAAAGCCCATTGAGGATTTAATATAGTACCTTTGGATATCCTACTATGAATCCCTCATACGAGTGATATGGAAGATTCTACGAGGATTTGGATAACAAAAACTTGGATTACACCAAAAACATAAAAGGGAACACATAAGCACATAATCACATAGTTGTTTAATTTGTTATCGTTTGAAAATGGATATGGAAACCAGTCAATGGACTTCAATGTCCTTTGGGATCTATCTGAAAAGATAGGAAGATCTCCCAAAATTTGATTTTGTTTTCAAAGAAACGTAATATTCGAATTAAGGAACACAACAATTTTAGGATTTACGGAAATACCCTTAGGTACCCTATTAAAGATTTATAGTGGTACTTTGGGTATTCGTCCAGTGTTGTAAATTGCGCCTTGTACTTCGATTTCCTTAGAAGAAACGGGTACTTAGGAATTTCGTGGAAAGCGCAAGAGATCATAAAATAGAAAAATCTTGGGGGGGTAGTTTGCTTTTCAAGGAATACGATTCCTTAATTGTCGGTATTGTAAGGGATATGTTGTTTATGCACACAACCTCATAAATCCATTGCAATGTAAATAAAAGATTTATTTATAAACAATGATAACAACTGTTTCATGGACCTTGACAACAAAAGAAAATAATACATAAGACGTAATTATTTCTAAAGGGTGTTGTCTTCTAGTCGGTCAGATGCTCATCCCTGTGCTGGATTAGCATTAGCAAGCTTTGGGCAATTTCTTTGGAAATGACCCATCTCGCCACAATTGTAGCAAGAACCTGGTGGAAAGCAAGCTTGAGCAGGATTGTTGTCAGCTTGATTTGGTGCAACTGCTGCTACGCAAACCTTTGCTGTATGACCTTTACGTCCACAAATTTGGCATTCGCGGCACTTCACATTAGCATGATGATGAAGGTTACATTGGTTGCACAAGGGTGAAGTTCCATTGTATGGCTTCCTAGTAGGGGTTTGAGCAGGTTGATTGGGGACGACTTGATCATTGTGAGTAACCATGGCGAAGTTCTGAGAAGCCTTTCGCTTCTTTGACTTCTTAGGGGATCCAGTCTGTTCATCCATGGTCTTTGATTCCTCGATTGGTTTCGATTCCACGACCGGTTTCTTGTCACCCTTTCGGAAAAGCTTACGTTTCCTGATCTGAGATTCAGTCAAGGTTGCAGCTAGCTCAATGGCCTGCCTAACCGTAGTGGGGTTACTACTAGTAACAATGTCCTGAACTGAGTCAGGGAGACCATCAATGTACTTTTCGATCGCCTTATCCAGAGGCGTAACCATGGTAGGACACAACAGGCTCAGCTCCTCATATCGATCAGTGTAGGCTCGATGTTCACCGCTGTCTTGCTTAAGATCGTCGAATTCCCTTTCCAATGCCCTGATCTCATGACGAGGACATAATTCCTTCATCATCAGTGCTCGAAGTTCTTCCCAAGTTTGGGCCAGTGCCACTTCGGCACCCCTATCTCTCACCACACCGTTCCACCACGTCAAAGCTCGTTTCTCAAAGACACTAGATGCGAAATCTACCTTTCGCTCGTTTGGACATTGAACATGCCTGAAGGTGCTCTCTAGACTCTCGAACCATTGCAGAAGTGCAGTCGCTCCTTGAGACCCAGAAAACTTTGATGGCTTAGTCGAGTTGAACGTCTTGAAGCTGCAGAGGGCATTATTGTTGTTGAGGGCTTGGTTACATTGGGCAACTATGTTCGGGATTGTAGCAGTTTTTTGCTGTGTAATGACAGCTGCCAGATCTTCAATAGATACCGGATTTTCGCGTCGAGGAGGCATTCTAAAAGGGGAAACATGAAATGAAACGAGTGAGAGAATTAGACGAAAAGAATGAGATGAACAATTCTGATGAAAGCAAGGATAGTGGTCATTCGTTTGTTACTACAAAGCAACAAACGACCCTGGTGATTAATCAAAGTAAATAGGTCAAAAATAATGTATCGTGAAGACATGCTCGCCTATAAGTGAACACTCATCCCAAGAATTCCCAGGTAAGCACAACTGGTCTCGCGTCTGATGAGATATATACGAAGTGCTTGCCTAGACAGAAAACCCAGAATACAGGCATTCACCCTTCCAGTTTGCACGTGATCACATTATTTAAAACCCAAAACCTTGACGAGATTTTGAAAACTCAAAGGGGTTCAAAACCTTACAATAGAGGGTTCAAAACCTTACAATAGGTGACGGTATTGTTTTATGTAACAACTCTCATCAAAAGTCCTACTTATTATTTTAATTTGGCCAATAGGAAACCCTAATTGAGAAACCCAATTGATTCTGAACAAACCCTAAAATTTTCAGAATAATCGGAATCAGGATCAGGGCCCCTAAAACTCAGGGGGGGTATACCCTAGTTAATAATTATCTAAATTTACTTGCTGTCAAAATTCGAAAATTAGAAACTGTCAAGTCAGCATAGCTAGTCCCAACCGTGGCTACTCTATAAAATATAGGTAACCCTTACGGACCGTAAGGGTTATTTGTTACGGTCCGTAAGGGGTGGAAAATTTTGACTATAAATAGCAGACATTGGGACTTGAAATTTGGCATATGATCGACGAAGAATTTCGTTTCAGACATCGAATTTCTTTTTGTTTATCACAAATTAACACACACTAATCACGAAGTGCTGCCGCAATCAGGGTAATAACTCGATCGCTATTACGATTCAACGTCCGATCGATTATAACTATCCAACGATTGTTTAAGTGCCGCTCAAATTGAGTTTATAATTTGTTATTCATCGTGATTTCGACTTGAATGTTTGAGTGCTGTTCGAAATCGGACTATACTTTGTCATTCGTTGTGAATCCGCTGAATTGTTAAGTATTGCACTAATAAATCGTTGTGAGGGTTTAATCTCGTGAATTGTCGTAACTGCTGTATTAGTTACTAACCTGTTTGTGTGTGCATTATTATTTAAATTAGGTTAATCAAGGCTAATCAGTAGGCTTATATTCTGCTCGTTAAATCTACAATGTGAGTCATTCTCTTTTTATCAACTGTTTTACAATACTCCAAATTATTTTCAAAGTTATAATTACAGTGATTAAGTTTATGTAATCACCAAATTACAGCCGGTATGTGGGGTATTGTGCACAGTATTGCAGTTTTATCACTTTAGGTGGGCGAACCTAAATTTAGTGATAACCGTCATTCATTGGGGCAGCCAATGGTGATATGACCACAGTCACAGAAAAGAGTCGAGTGACAAATACTGTGGGTAGTTGGTTTGATATCAGAAACATTGTAATCTCTTAATACTGTAAATTATAACAAATGAGTCGTTTTAGTAAAACTGAATGATTCACTCAGTATTTCCCTGCTGACAAAACCTTTTTCAAACATGTTTCAGGTGATCTGTTGTGAGCACAGGAAAAGTGCCATGGAGCACTACATGCTTAGAAAAGTGGCTCAATGTAAATAAATAAAGAAACATGTTTTAAGAAATAAAGGATTTCCTAGTGAAATCACTTATTTGTAAATTATGGGATTTATTCCTATATTATATATAAACGAGCAGTTTTAATAATAATCGATCCTGTTTAAAAAGACTTCCGCTGTCACTTAATTAGATACCATCGGATTTCCTGCCTCGCGGCTCTGGACCGGGTCAAAACGGGGCCAAGGGCCGTGACAGGAAAAGGTGGTATCAGAGCCACTGATTTAAGCTTACTATTGATTTTAGCCTATTAAAATAATTAGGAAATTTAATTGCTATTCTATGAAAACATGTTTTATTAACTGATTAATTGTTGAGTTACAGTATGGGTAAACAAAAGATTTCTGCTATCTACCACAAATTAGATACTGCACCCACAGAAAAAGGAACCTCTTCCTCCAAACACCCAACAGATCTGGGAGAAGGGATTTTTGTCCGTAAATCAAATTATGAAAATCCTCTTACCCAAGATAAAAGAAATTTGATTCTTAGAAAGGGACAGGAGAAAATAAAGAAACTCCAAGTCAAGAAAGTGAGGTTTAATTCAGAAGTCCAGGAATTAGGCAATAGGTCACCTTGGGAAGATACATTAGATGAAAAATGGGCAAACCTTTATATGCTAGCTACCGTAGCAGAGAATGCAAACCTCTAAAATATCAATAAGCCTGGTCTAGTAGAAAATTAATACCCAGTAAATAAATAAGTTATAGTATGTTCTCTTTCCAGTAGTCTTTTGTACAAATCAATATGCAATAAACTTTAATGTTTATTTGTAAAACTTTGTTCCAAAGTTTTAACTTAGCATTTTGCATATATGCTATCCAGCATGACTGAGATATCGGAAGCATTTCAGAATCTCAACCTCTACCCAGTACCAATTGAAGTCTCCCACGACTTTACTGGTTATATTGCTGACATAGAGGAACCCCTGGAATTCCAAGCTCCACCGCTGGAAAAAGCAAAACTTAAAAAGAAAAGAAGATATGTAGGATGGAGGAAAGTGCGCAGGAGAAAGCCAGTTACTAGGAAACTCCCTAAAATAGAAAACCCTATAGAAAAAGGAAAAGGAATAGAAATCGGAGAGAATTCTAATCCGGCAGAGATAGAAATCAGGAAAGATTCTAAACAAAAAGGAATAGAAATTGGAGAGAGCTCCAGACAAACTGAAGAAATCACATTTCAAGAAGAAATAGACCGTCTACTGGCAAATTGTGATGTCATTAGCCCTATCCATAATAATCTATATCCTTACCTAGAAACCCAACTTCCTGTGAATCTGGAACCAGCTATTCCAGACCCACTAATCCACACTCGACATTTAGGTCAAATGGAAGAATGGTGGACAAATGACTGGCAATTCGAAAATATCATCAACAGTCCTTATTCTTTCCTTCCACAGTTTGATCCAGAACCTATCCCCAATCCTCCAATGAGCAACGAAAACTTAGCCGAACTCCGTCAGTTCGGTGAAGAGCTGATAGGTACAGGGAATAGGATCCGGGAAATGGGGGAACAAATTTCCTGGAAATACGACGAAAGGGAGCGTCGCTACTAAACTGCCAGTTGACCAAAGAATAGTGGGGTTGGGAAGAATGTTTGTATAATAATAATAATAGCTAAATATAAATCTGTAAAATGGGAAATAAAACATTGTAAGATAAACAGTGTATAGGGATGCCTATATAATATAGAAAGCAAAATAGAAGTCGAAACATCGACAATTTTGGATATATATCTGTGTTATAAGATTTTATGTGCTTCTGTGTAATTGTTTTATTTACAAACATTTGATACTAATAGTTATATTTTTAATAATTATCAGATGGAAAACGCTAATAATGAACCAGTTAATGAAGGGAATCAATCTGAACAAAATCAGGAAAACCAGTATATGACTAGACAAGATATAGAAAATATTGTTGCTCAAGGGATAGCCAATGCTATTCCAGCATTCGTTGCTGCTATTAAAAATCCAATAGAACCGCAACAAATCGTTCCTAGTAAACGTACTCAGGAAGATAATTTTAGTCATAGTGTAAATGGAGGCGGCAATCATGACGATAATAATCCACGACAGGCTCCACCTCCTAAGAAAATGAAAGCCGCAACACCCGGTTGCACTTTCAAAGAATTTCTTGCTTGCAAACCTGTTGAATTTGCAGGTAACGAAGGAGCAACTACAGTACTGCGTTGGTTAGAGAAAACCGAAGCAGTAATTGCAATAAGTAAGTGTTCCAAAGAAGATCAGGTTATGTATGCGTCAAATTTATTCAAAGAAGGGGCACTAGAATGGTGGAACACCGTATTACAATCAAAAGGAAGAAGGATAGCTTATGCTATGGACTGGGAAGAATTTAAAATTCTTGTAGAAAGAAAATACTATCCTGAATATGAAAAGGAACAAATGGCAAATAAGTTCCTAAATCATCGTATGATAGGCTTAGAGTGTCGCGGTTATACTTCGACATTCTTTGAATATGCTAGAGTGGTACCAACACTGGCTTCGCCAGAACCTGTACTCATTTCTCGCTACATTTGGGGACTGATTAGTGAAATTCGCAATATCGTTAAAGCTGCGAGACCTAGAAATATTGACGATGCTGTGGAACTAGCTAATACCCTAACTGATGAACTAGTGCGTACAAGAGAAGAAGATCGAAAGAAGGAATTGGCTCAGAAGATTACCCAAGGATTTCGTGTGGGTAATGATAATAGGTTCAAGAAAAGAGGAAGAAGACAATCTGCACAATCACCTTTTTGCAGCAATTGCAAAAAGAATCATTTTGGAAAATGCAATGTAAAATGCAACTTCTGCAAAATGGCAGGACATCGTGAAGAAAATTGCAAAAAGAAAACCATAGTCTGCTATAACTGTGGAGAAACAGGACATTACAAAACAGAATGTCCTAAATTGATTAAAGCCGCAGACAATAAAGGCAAACCAGCTAATGGAACAACAAAGAAGAATGCCCGAGCATTTCAGCTGACCACTCAGGAAGCCGAACTAATTCCCGACGTTATAGCTGGTACGTTCTTGGTCCACGACGTTTATGCAAAAGTATTATTTGACTCTGGTGCAAACCAAAGTTTTATCAATACTTCATTTTGCCAAGCCCTTAACTTACCTTTAAATACCCTTAGGCAAATTTTTACAGTCGAAACGGCAGACAGAAATTCTGTTAACATAAATAAGGTTTTGCAAGAAGGAAAGATAGAACTGTTAGGCCATAAGTTTTCTGCAAACTTGTTACCTATGAAGTTAGCCGGATTTGATGTAGTGTTAGGAATGGATTTGTTAATAGCCAACCATGCTCGAATCCTTTGTAATAAGAATTCCATAGAAATTCAATCATCAACCGGAGAAGTGATTAGGATCATAGGAGATAAACCACGTAAGCCCATGAAGTTCATATCAGTAATGAAAGTTGCTAATTATGAACGAAAACAAGGAATAGTATATATGATTTCAGTAATCATTAGTACTAAGGGTAAAGAACTTAAGGAAATTCCTATAGTCTCAGAGTATCCGGATGTATTCCCAGAAGATTTACCAGGATTACCTCCAGACAGGAAAGTAGAATTTAGGATTCATCTAATTCCAGGAACTACACCGATAGCCAAGGCACCTTATCGGTTAGCACCTACAGAAATGTTAGAACTGAAAAAGCAATTAGATGAATTACTAAGTAAAGGATTCATACAACCTAGTTCATCCCCTTGGGGAGCACCAATGTTGTTTGTGAAAAAGAAAGATGGATCGATGAGAATGTGTATCGATTATAGAGAATTGAATAAGGTTACAATTAAGAATCGATACCCATTACCTAGGATTGATGATCTATTTGATCAACTTCAAGGTGCTAGGTATTTTTCTAAGATAGACTTAAGATCCGGATATCACCATATGAAAGTACAAGAAGAAGACATACCTAAAACTGCTTTCAGAACTAGGTATGGCCATTATGAGTTTACAGTCATGCCCTTTGGACTAACAAATGCCCCAGCAGCATTTATGGACATGATGAATCGAATCTGTAAACCATACTTGGATAAATTTGTAATCGTATTCATCGACGATATACTTATTTATTCCAAAAGTCAGGAGGAATATTGCGAACACTTGCATGCACTCTTAACTTTGTTAAGAAAAGAAAAGCTTTATGCCAAATTCTCGAAGTGTGAATTTTGGTTAAAGGAAGTGCAATTCCTAGGACATATGGTGAATCACGAAGGCATTCACGTAGACCCTGCTAAAATAGAAGCAATCACTAAATGGAAGGTCCCACAAACAGCTATGGAAATTAGAAGTTTTATAGGTTTAGCTGGGTATTATAGACGGTTTATTAAGGATTTTTCCAAGATAGCCGTACCATTAACTAAGTTAACCTGTAAAGCCACTAAGTTTGAATGGGGACATAGACAAGAAGAAGCTTTTAAGATTTTAAAGCACCGATTGACAAATGCTCCAATTTTAGCATTGCCCGAAGGAACAGCAGATTTTGAAGTATATTGTGATGCTTCAAAATTAGGATTCGGATGTGTGTTGATGCAACGCAAGAAGGTAATTGCGTATGCTTCCCGACAGTTGAAAAAGCACGAGGAAAATTATACGACTCATGACTTAGAATTAGGAGCCGTAATTTTTGCCCTTAAGATTTGGAGACATTATCTTTACGGAAGTAAATTTACTGTCTACACAGACCACAAAAGTTTAAGATATATATTTGGGCAAAAAGAGTTAAACATGAGGCAAAGAAGATGGATGGAAACCCTAAGTGACTACGACTGTGATATTCAGTATCATGAAGGAAAGGCAAATGTAGTTGCAGATGCCTTAAGTCGTAAGTATTATGAGAAACAACAACGGGTTCGTGCTCTCAGATTAAATCTACAAATAGATTTAATAGAACAATTAAAGAAAGTTCAGGAAACAGCAATCAAGGACGATGCTGAAGGAATGAAAGGTTATATAAAGGAACTAGAGCAAGGAAATGATGGAATTTGGAGATTTCACAAGAAACGAATTTGGGTACCTAAGCAAGGAGAATTAAGAAATAAGATTTTAGAAGAAGCCCATAAATCTAGGTATACTATGCATCCAGGAAACAATAAGATGTACCAAGATTTAAGAAAGAACTTCTGGTGGATAGGAATGAAGAAAGATATAGCAAGATATGTTTCTAAGTGTCTTACTTGTTCACAAGTTAAGGCAGAACACCAGAAACCTTCAGGACTACTACAACAATTGGAAATGCCAGTGTGGAAATGGGAACTTATAACAATGGATTTTGTTACTAAGTTGCCTAAAACAAGAAAAGGTAATGATGCGATTTGGGTAATTGTGGATCGATTAACCAAATCAGCTCATTTTCTACCAATGAAGGAAACCTTTAGCATGGAAAGGTTAGCCAAGTTGTACGTAGACGAAGTGGTATCGTTACATGGAGTCCCACTCTCCATTGTATCAGATAGAGATAGTCGTTTCACTTCTCATTTCTGGAAAAGTTTCCAGCAAGCTATGGGAACTCGACTAAATCTAAGTACGGCATATCATCCTCAAACAGATGGGCAAAGTGAAAGAACCATCCAAACTCTAGAAGACATGCTTCGAGCATGTGTAATAGATTTTGGTGGAAACTGGGATGATCATTTACCATTAATTGAATTCTCCTATAACAATAGTTATCATTCAAGCATTGAAACTGCTCCATTTGAAGCACTATATGGACCTAAGTGTAGAACTCCAGTTTGTTGGGCAGAAATAGGAGAAAGTCAATTATCAGGTCCAGAAATTGTACAAGAAACTACTGACAAGATAACTCAAATCAAGGAAAGACTGAAAACAGCTCGAGATCGTCAGAAGAGCTATGCAGATCATCGCCGCAAGCCGTTAGAATTTCAAATCGGAGACAAAGTACTATTAAAAGTTTCTCCTTGGAAAGGAGTTGTTCGATTCGGTAAGAAAGGAAAGCTAAGTCCAAGATACGTAGGACCATTTTCAATGATCCAACGTATAGGACCAGTTGCTTATCGTTTACAACTACCAGAAGAGTTAGCTGGAGTACATGATGTATTTCATGTATCAATCTCAAGAAATGTCTAGCAGACGAATCACTGGTAGTACCTCTTCAAGATATAGAGGTAAACGAAAAACTAAAATTTGTTGAGAAACCTCTTCAAATTGAGTATCGAAAGATTAAGTTTCTCAAACATAAACGACTAGTTTTAGTCAAAGTCAGATGGGATTCAAAAAGAGGAGCTGAATACACTTGGGAGCTGGAATCAGAAATGAAGAGAAAGTATCCTCATTTATTCCAATAAATCTCGAGGACGAGATTCTTATTAAGGTGGGGAGAATGTAACAACTCTCATCAAAAGTCCTACTTATTATTTTAATTTGGCCAATAGGAAACCCTAATTGAGAAACCCAATTGATTCTGAACGAACCCTAAAATTTTCAGAATAATCGGAATCAGGATCAGGGCCCCTAAAACTCAGGGGGGTATACCCTAGTTAATAATTATCTAAATTTACTTGCTGTCAAAATTCGAAAATTAGAAACTGTCAAGTCAGCATAACTAGTCCCAACCGTGGCTACTCTATAAAATATAGGTAACCCTTACGGACCGTAAGGGTTATTTGTTACGGTCCGTAAGGGGTGGCAAATTTTGACTATAAATAGCAGACATTGGGACTTGAAATTTGGCATATGATCGACGAAGAATTTCGTTTCAGACATCGAATTTCTTTCTGTTTATCACAAATTAACACACACTAATCACGAAGTGCTGCCGCAATCAGGGTAATAACTCGATCGCTATTACGATTCAACGTCCGATCGATTATAACTATCCAACTATTGTTTAAGTGCCGCTCAAATTGAGTTTATACTTTGTTATTCATCGTGATTTCGACTTGAATGTTTGAGTGCTGTTCGAAATCGGACTATACTCTGTCATTCGTTGTGAATCCGCTGAATTGTTAAGTATTGCACTAATAAATCGTTGTGAGGGTTTAATCTCGTGAATTGTCGTAACTGCTGTATTAGTTACTAACCTGTTTGTGTGTGCATTATTATTTAAATTAGGTTAATCAAGGCTAATCAGTAGGCTTATATTCTGCTCGTTAAATCTACAATGTAAGTCATTCTCTTTTTATCAACTGTTTTACAATACTCCAAATTATTTTCAAAGTTATAATTACAGTGATTAAGTTTATGTAATCACCAAATTACAGCCGGTATGTGGGGTATTGTGCACAGTATTGCAGTTTTATCACTTTAGGTGGGCGAACCTAAATTTAGTGATAACCGTCATTCATTGGGGCAGCCAATGGTGATATGACCACAGTCACAGAAAAGAGTCGACTGACAAATACTGTGGGTAGTTGGTTTGATATTAGAAACATTGTAATCTCTTAATACTGTAAATTATAACAAATGAGTCGTTTTAGTAAAACTGAATGATTCACTCAGTATTTCCCTGCTGACAAAACCTTTTTCAAACATGTTTCAGGTGATCTGTTGTGAGCACAGGAAAAGTGCCATGGAGCACTACATGCTTAGAAAAGTGGCTCAATGTAAATAAATAAAGAAACATGTTTTAAGAAATAAAGGATTTCCTAGTGAAATCACTTATTTGTAAATTATGGGATTTATTCCTATATTATATATAAACGAGCAGTTTTAATAATAATCGATCCTGTTTAAAAAGACTTCCGCTGTCACTTAATTAGATACCATCGGATTTCCTGCCTCGCGGCTCTGGACCGGGTCAAAACGGGGCCAAGGGCCGTGACATTTTTTGACTAAACGCAAGTAAACTCGCGTCAGGGTCCTAAGAAGGTTATAGACTAGGTCAAAGTATTACTAATAACCTAATTCCCTATAACCATTGGCTCTGATACCATCTTTTCTGTCACACCCCAACCACGTGGAACAACCAAACGTGGCGGAAACGTCGGGGAGTGTTGTAACAGAATTAATTGTATCAAATCCATGGCAATTGAAGTTTCGTTTTATTAATCAAACATGAGAGTTTACATTGTTTTAAACAAGAAACAAAGAGTACATAACATAAATTAACTAGTTCTTGTCTTGTTTTAAGTCACTAAGGCACAAGTCCGCCTAAGTATGTCTTGATAAGTCCTATGCATCATCTCCTGAAAAACACATGTGAAAATAGGTACGTCAGCATAAAAATGCCTGTGAGATACATAGGTTTTGTGAAAACAGAATTCATGACTTATGTTTGAGAAAATGTTTAGTCATGAACCTTGTAATTTGCTTTGTCTTGTAAGTCATTTGAAAAACGATAAGATCAGATGATATGTATAAAAGAATAATACATGGTTAAGTAAATAACCAAGTAAAATGAGTTTGTACTAGATAAGTTGTTTGTAAAACAATGTATTGTGAAAAGTATGTTATTTTTATAAAATGTTATATGTCTAAATTGAAATGATTCAAATAACGCTATGATATGTAATACCATACAAGCACTTATATATAGGAAGTACCAGCGGCGTATCCACCATGCTTGTATCATATTACACACGCCTCGTTACTTAAATCACTTACTCAAACCAAACCACCAAAGTAAAATGTTTATGTATAATCAAATGTCAAAATGTTTTGTGTATATCAATGTCAAAATGTTTATGTCTAATGTAAATCATGAATTGTGTATATAGATGTCAAAATGTTTATGTCTAATGTAATCATGAATTGTGTGTATAAATGTCAAAATGTTTATGTCTAATGTAAATCATGTAATGTGAATCCAAAATATCATGTATGGTAAGTGAAATATATCAACTAAACCATATGTAAAAATGCACAAAAGCAAGGTATTGAAGTAAAACATGGTTTAAATCAAAGTTATGCTTTGTGGAACAAATGCATGCTATACTGATACAAACATCTATGCGGTATTGTGAAAATTCATACATCCAAGCCTTGCAACTGTAGAATAAACCCTAGCACAAAGTCTAAGGTCCACCTAGAAATGTATTCGGATTCGGTCATTCCTTCCAATCCAAACAAACTCGGGATTTCAGGAATGGGAGTTGTCAAGTCCTATGGTACCACTACCTACTACCGAGCGGCATGATCGGTGTTAATGAATGTACATTGTCCCATTTAAACAAACCAAATGTCATACCAAAATGTAAGCATGTGATGAATAATAAATGTACTAAGTATGCACACAATGGACATACATAGCATAGAATGTATGTAAAACAATGTACTAAGTATGCACACAATGGGTGTACATAGCATGAAATGTAATGTAAAACAATGTACTAAGTATGCACACAATGGGCGTACATAGCATGAAATGTAATGTAAAACAATGTACTAAGTATGCACACAATGGACATACATAGCATGAAATGTAATGTAAAATAATGTACTAAGTATGCACACAATGGGCATACATAGCATGAAATGTAATGTAAAACGATGTACTAAGTTTGCACACAATGGACATACATAGCATGAAATGTAATGTAAAACGATGTACTAAGTATGCACACAATGGGCATACATAGCATGAAATGTAATGTAAAACGATGTACTAAGTATGCACACAATGGGCATACATAACATGAAATGTAATGTAAAACGATGTACTAAGTATGCACACAATGGGCATACATAGCATGAAATGTAATGTAAAACGACGTACTAAGTATGCACACAATGGGCATACATAGCAAAACACAATGAAATCATGTACTATAAATGTACTAATGAACATAGCAAGTATATGATGTGAAAGCAGGAAAGCATGAAAGTAACAAGTAGGCACATGTGTTTCACCCCAAAATGTTTGGAAAACAGTAAAAGAGGGGTCTATGTACTCACTTGAGATTGCTCAGGAGTCCTAAGATAACCACCAAGCAATGCTAGAGATCACGGAATCAAACGACACCTAATATAGGTAACTATGTTAATAAACCGGACCTAAATCGGAGGATCAGATAGAATGAGGGTTCGTAAACCAAACGAGTATGGAGACTCGTGTAATATGGTTTAACAAAGCCTACATACTAAATGAAACCTAACATAAGTGCTTGTGACCCATTACGACCCGTTTAGGTAGCTTATGCTACTTTAACGCGTCGTTCGCGTGAAACGCGTTTGGAACGCCTAACTAGTCCTATGACAAGTAAAATATGCCTTAACATGTCTAACATGGTTGTCAAATCGGTTTAGATGTCAAAAGTTATGTTACATATGTTTAAAATGAATTTTGGCATCAAAGGGGTATTTAGGTAATTTACCTAAGGCATAACCTATCATACAACTACTTAAACGAAGCGACCATAAGGTATAACCTCGGAAGGTTATTCCCTATATGCTATGGTCACCTAATGTGTTTGGTCGGATCCTAATGATCGACCAAATGGGTCGGGTTCGAAGGTATAAGCGATTTATTAGATCGCTTACCCTTACGACCCTAGACAACGTTGTAATCAGTAGGCATAGTCACAAAGGACTATAACCATCGTGATTACAATCACGTTGCGAAGTTCAAACGAACTTCGCATTGACCATAAACTGGTCAATGCAGAAAGTCAAACAAAGTTTGACTTTCGGACTCGAAAAGCAATAAAAGAACGAAGGAACACTTACAAAGGGTCCCCGAATGCTAATCTAGATCAAAATAGCTCAGGTATGAAACAAAGGTTTCAACTTAGAGCACATTAGATCAGATTCTTGTGAGGAATGAGTGAAAATGTGATGGGTATTTATAGATTTCGGTTCACCGTTAGGATCGTTTCTTGGAGAAGAGGGAATGATCTAGCCCGTACACTTGTCGAAATGTTGTGGTAACTCATTTTGCCATCCACCATAAGAGTTTGATACTTGGCCTTGGCCTTTGGAGTGTTTGAAAGGCTGTTTGTAGCTGTTAATACACTGAATCTGGTCCTGAAAGTGCAAAAATGATGTTTCTGCCCAGATAAGGCGCTCGCGTAGCGCCACTTCCTAGGCATGAGGTGCTCGCGCTACGCCACTGCCTACCAGTTTCAGCAAAGTTTCAAAAATGGCAGAAATGGTCCCTGTAGCCCGTTTAAGCTATTTTCGATGCGTTTGAACCCCGTTAACCTCATTTCAAGGCTCTAAAATGAAGTTAAAGTATAGGGAACTCAAAACATGCTCAAAAATATCTAGGATGTCGGTTCGTTTGGCCGTACGATCGTGATGTTCGCTTAATTACGACGGAATGCGCATAAGCGCGAAAAACGATCCAAAATGCGTGACGAATGGATTTTTCTCATGCCAAACACTAAAATAAAATATTTTAGTGCTTACATAAATTTTTGGATGTCCGGAGGTATTCAGAACGTAAGTTATGCGGGAAAATGCAAACTTATGCACTTTTTGACACTTTTAGTCCCTGAATGACCCAAAAGTTTATTTTAGCACACCGAACCCCTCAAAGCCTATTTCTAAGCTATGTGAAGGATATTTATGGTATGTTTAACTTATGGTCATGTTCTGGAATGTCTGTTACAGTTCAAATTGGCATACTTTCGCAGTTTGTCAAATTTAGTCCCTGTAAGCGATTTAACTTGATTTCGGCATACCAAACCTTCCAAAAATTATTTCTAAGTTATGTAGAGGTTATTTAAGGTATGTTAAGCCTATGTCACTATTCCGGAGTGTTTGTTGCATTAAACTGGTTATATTTACGCATTAGTGCGCGTATAACCTTCCAGAAAGCGATTTAGAGCTTGAAATCGAACAAGAGTTGATATGTGCAAAAGATACACATATTTATACAAGTCCAAAGTATGAAATACAATATTTCATTGATTTGGTATTTGTTTGCTGGTCGCAGTGACACAGGTGTCACACTTGCGCTGATCACGATCGAGCGTTTCATGCAAACTATTACATTTGAGCTTGTTGAAATCTAAATTCATTTATTGGATGCAATAATTTCTAGAATTCATTTGTATATTGTGATACATTCTTGAATTCACATCATTCGAATAAGTCTTGATTCGATTTCATGATCGTTCACTTTGGTACTATTCGTATTTTCTACGCATAATGAAACTCTAAGGAGTTAACGTAAACTAAATTTCGAGGACGAAATTTTATTAACAGGGGGAGAATGTGACAACCGGTAATTTACGCCCTTAATTACGTGATTAACAGGCGATTAACGCGATAACAAATAGTGTTTGAGACGCAGATTAACTCATTTAGGCCCTTGGAGTGCTTGTGAACGTATCCTCAACATTACAGTGCGCATATGACGATCCGCGAAGGAACTGCTGAAAATTTAGTCATGACAAACTGAAACCGTACAAAATACTGACGACACCGACAAATATGGATGTTACACAAATATTTTATGATTATGGAGTATGGGTCGCGATATCGGGGCTCGTAGGAATTACGGGCCACTTGCTCATAAGATGGGCTTGTGGGCCCTGGGCCCAAGCCCAAAACCCACAAGCCTAAACCTGCATAATATATCAGATCTATACAAGATCTCAACAAAATCCCTGCAAAATCTTGTCAAAGATTCAAAATGTTACAAAATCTCTACTAAGATATTCAATTCTTTATAAATCTCTCCTAGAGATTTTAGCTCCAAGGATAAAGCAAGTCACCTGAATGCAATTTAAATACACCATTGGGCAATAAACAAACTTCCACTCTATTAATACACACACAAACATAACAAATCAAACACAGACACTAAATCTCGATTCTCTATTTCACACACCCTTATATTCTTTCCTGCCTTTAACTTTTTGGAGAAACCCTTGCATACAATCAGCAACACAACATACAAATCCCAGCTCACAACCCTCTTTCTTCACAAAGTCAAATACTTCTCGGTCACCCTCCCTCCCTCTGATTCAGTCAGGCGACAACCACAGGAAACCGGCGGATGCCGGTGGTTCTCTCCGACGGGCGAGACACCCCCCTTCTCACTTCTGCTTATCGGCAGCCACCACCAGATGGTGGTGGCGTGTGGCGGCTGTAACAGAAAGAAACGAGAGAGAGAGAAAGACGGCGAGGAGAGAGAGACGGAGCAGAGGTGACGGACCGGCGGTCGGAGATTTGGTCCAGCGGTCCCTGTATCGAGCCGGTGGTTCCGGTAAGGAACTTCTTTTTGTTTCGTTTTGTAACTTTCTTTTTCAAAGATTTGAAGAAACTGATGCTGATACTGTTCAGTTGTTCGAGATCGGTTCAGTTACGGTTTAAACGAGTCAACACAGTCAGACCCGGTCGACTCACTAGACGACTCAGTTCAACTCTGTTCGACTTGATGTAACTCAGTCCAAATTGGCTCGACTCGGTTCATCTCGCCTCAACTCAGTCAACAAGAGCTGACTCGGTCAACTCAGTTGACCCGGTCAACTCGGTCAGGCGGCTCGACATTTCGGCGTGAAGACTTGGTAAAAATTGATGACGCGTTTAATATTTGTGTTTTATATAGATTTAATCTTACGTGAACGAGCTCGAACCATTCCGTTTATAAATTTAGTTATATTTTGAAATGCTTGATGAAAAATATATATATTTGATTATATTGGTTGAATATTGTTGAGTTTGATAAAATACGACAACTTTTTATTATCAGGTTAGTCCAAAAACAGAGGAAACTCTGCCCGTTTTTCGAGAAAATCCGTAAAAACAACACGCGTTTTTTTATATAACGAACACAATGACTCGGAAACTATTTACAACAACAAACATAGTTGTTTTGAACTTCAGAAATTCGACGAATCCTTTTATAAAAATAAATATAATTTATATATTTATTTCAAACGTAAACTCGAATTCTTTTATAAATAAATATAGTATATGTAACATCTGTGTCTGAAATCATTGTAAACAAATCGGTTATCAATAAAACAATGTTATTTGATCCCAATGTTTGTTTGGTTATGTTTTACATTTTTCATGTTTTGACTTTTGTCCAATTTCAAACTCTATATCGCTTTCTGGAGAGTTATACGCAAACGGGTGCGTAAACGTAATCAGTTTAACGCGACAAATACTCCGGAACATCAACATATACTTAACATACCTTTAATAACCTTTACATAACTTAGAAATTAGTTTTAAAGGCTTTGGTATGGCAAAAACAAGTTAATTCGCCTACAAGGACTAAATTTGACAAACTGCGAAAGTATGCCAATTTGAACTGTAACAGACATTCCAGAACATGACCATAATTTAAACATACCATAAATATCCTTTACATAGCTTAGAAATAGGCTTTGAGGGGTTCGGTGTGCTAAAATAAACTTTTGGCTCACACAGGGACTAAAAGTGTCAAAAAGTTCATAAGTTTGCACTTTCGCGCATAACTTACATTCTGAATACATCCGGACATCCAAAAATTT
Organism: Helianthus tuberosus; assembly: GCA_030545235.1. NCBI lineage: Eukaryota > Viridiplantae > Streptophyta > Magnoliopsida > Asterales > Asteraceae > Helianthus > Helianthus tuberosus. The sequence continues at coordinate 157,369,437 of CM060393.1, forward strand.
ATGTAAGCACTAAAATATTTTATTTTAGTGTTTGGCATGAGAAAAATCCATTCGTCACGCAATTTGGATCGTTTTTCGCGCTTATGCGCATTCCGTCGTAATTAACCGAACATCGCGATCGTACGACCAAACGAACCAACATCCGGCATATTTTTGAGCATGTTTCATGTCCACAATGTTTAGGCATCATTTTAGGGCCTTAACGTTGGCTTAACGGGCCTTAAACGTGTCGGAAATGAGCTTATTACACAACAGGGACCAAATCTGCCATTCTACCAAACTTGATGGCTTACGGACTGTAAGCCATCACCCTTACGGTCCGTAAGTAGGGGCCAGATGCAGAAAATCGTTTTAACTGCTGTTAACAGCCTTTCAACCCCTCAAAGGCCAATGCCACATGTAAATCTCTGGTGGTGGGGGCAAAATGAGTTACCATAACATTCCAACACATGTACGGATGAGATTCGATCACGTTATTCGATAAATGATCCTAACGGTTGTCCATTTACTATAAATACCCAACCCATCTCAACCCCAAAACCCACAAATCTGATTTCAAAGCTCTAAGTTGAAGTCATTGCTTCATACATGAGCTATTGGATCAAGTTTTACTAGCGGGGACCCTTTGTAAGTGTTCCTTTGTTCTTTTATCGCTTTTCTAGTCCGAAAGTCAAACTATGTTTGACTTTCTGCGTTGACCAGTTTATGGTCAACACGAAGTTCGGTTGAACTTCATAATGTGAGCGTGATCACGATGGTTATAGTCCCTAGTGACTATACCTACTGATTACCACGTTATCTAGGCTCAGTGACGAGTCGTAGTTTCGGCCAAAATGCGCATTCTTGCGTATTTTGTAACCAAACTACTCTTAGGTATCAAAACCGTTTGTTTTGATACCAAACCTGTTTTCTAAACTTAGTTAAGCATGTTTTAACATGCTTAGCTCGTCACTTTTAGTTTAGTGCTTATATAGGGTCGTAAAGGTAAGCGATCTAAACAATCGCTTATACTTTCGAACCCGACCCGTTTGGTCGATCATTAGGATCCGACCAAACACACTAGGTGACCATAGTTATATAGGGAATAACCTTCCGAGGTTATACCTTATGGTCACGTCGTTTGAGTAGTTGTATGATAGGTAGTATATATGCCTTAGGTAAATTACCAAAATGCCCTTTTTACGCCAAAATTCATTTTAAGCATATGTAACATAACTTTTGGTATCTAAACTGATTTGGTAACAATATTAGACATGTTAAGGCATATTTTACTTGTCATAGGACTAGTTAGGCGTTCTGAACGCGTTTTACGCGAACGACGCGTTAAAGTAGCATAAGCTACCTAAACGGGTCGTAATGGGTCGTACGCACTTAGGTTAGGTTTCATTTTAGTATGTGGGCTTTGTTAAACCATATTACACGAGAATCCATACTCGTTTGGTTTACGAACCCTCATTCTATCCAATCCTCCGATTTAGGTCCGGTATATTAACATAGTTACCTATATTAGGTGCCGTTTGATATCCGTGATCTCTAGCATTGTTTGGTTATTACTTAAGGACTACTAAGCAATCTCAAGTGAGTACATAGACCCCTCTTTTACTGTTTTTCCAAACATTTTGGGGTGAAACACATGTGCCTACTTGTTACTTTCGTGGCTTTCATGCTTTCATATCATATGCTTGTTATGTTCATTAGTACAATATAGTACATGATTTCATTACATTTTATGCTATGTATGTCCATTGTGTGCATACTTAGTACATCGTTTTACATTACATTTCATGCTATGTATGTCCATTGTGAGCATACTTAGTACATTGTTTTACTTTACATTTCTGCTATGTATGTTGACTGATAGCATGCTAGCACATTGATTTACATGACTTTTCTGCTTCGTATGTTAACTTAGCATACTTAGTACATTGTTTTCATATAACATGTTCACATTTGCTATGACATTTGGTTTGCACAAACGGGACTTATATACGTTCATTAACATTAGCTACGCCGCTCGGTAGTAAGTACTGGTACCATAGGACTTGACAAATCCCATTCCTGACATCCCGGGTTTGTTTGGATGTAAGGAATGACTGAATCCGAAAACATTTCTTTTGATAACCTTGACTTAGGGTTATCCGACTGTCTCAAGGCTTGAATGTATGCGTTAACTTACCACATAAGTGTTTGTATCAATGTAACATGCATTACTTTGCAAAACATAACTTTTTGATATATTCAAAATACTTTGTTTTGTACATTTTTACAATTGGTTTATGTAACAACACACTACTTACCAGACATAACATTTGTTACACATTACTTGACTACATTTGGACTATTAACATTTGATATGATTTATACAAGGACTTTTGACAAGTGGTTTAAACATAGACTTTATACATTGGTGGTTTGTTTAAGTGACTTAAGTAACGAGATGTGAGTAATATGATACAAGCATGGTGGATACGCCGTTGGTACTTCCTATATATAAGTGTTTGTATTATATTACATATCATAGCGTTATTTAAATCATTCAATTTGGACTTATACATTTTACACAAGTAACACGACTCTCACAAGACTTTGGTTTACAAACAATTTACTTTATACAACACATTTTACTTGGTTATACATTTAACCACACATTATGCTTTTATTTATACATATCATTTGATCTTATCGCTTTTTAAATGATTTACAAAACAAAACAATTTACAAGGTTCATGACTGACTTTTGCTAAACAACTTTTTCTAAACTTATAAGTCATGAATCCTATTTTCACAAAACCTATGTATCTCACAGGCATTTTTATGCTGACGTACCTATTTTCACATGTGTTTTCAGGAGCTGTCGCTTAGGATGATGATCGTGACACTAGGGCGGACCTGTGCCTTAGAGACATAAAATAAAGATAGAACTAGTTTATTTATGTTCTGAACTCTTTATTTCCTATTTTGAGACAATGTAACACTCTTGTTTGTTAAATAAAATATAACTTTGTATGCCATGGTTGTGAAACAATAATTCTGTTACAACACTCCCCGACGTTTCCGCCACGATTTGATGTTTTACGTGGTCGGGGTGTGACAGAAGAGTTGGTATCAGAGCCAATGGTTATAGGGAATTAGGTTATTAGTAATGCTTTGACCTAGACTATAACCTTTCTAGGACCCCAACACAAGTTATCTTATGTTTAGATTTTAAAACATGCACTTCACCTATCCTTAGGTGATAACCACAACGGGAACATCAAGTTCGAATCCGTTTTGAAAATTAATCATCTGTTTTTGGATGATTGATTACTAGGTTTTGAACCCTCTGTTGTAAGGTTTTGAACCCTTCCAGTTTGATTTTTGGCCTTGTGCCTTTCAAATTTTCAAAATCTCGTCAAAGTTTTGGGTTCTAAATAGTGTGAACACGTGCAAACTGGAAGAGTGAATGCCTGTACCCTGGGTTTTCTGTCTAAGGCTAGAGTGTTCGTACAAATCCACATAATCGGACCAGTCACTCTTACCTGGGAAGTCTTGGGGTGAGTGTTCACTTATAGGCGAGCATGTCTTCGCGATACATTATTTTTGACCCATTTACTTTGATTAGTCACAGTGTGTCGTTTGTTTGCTTTGTGATGCGGACAAATGACCACCATCTTTGCTTTTGTTGATTTTGTTTCATCTCATTCTCTTCATCCAATCATCTCACTCGTTTCCTTTCATGTTTCCTCTTTTAGAATGCCTCCTCGACGCGAAAACCAGATAGCGACTGCCGAACTGGCAGAAATTATTGCGCAGCAAATGGCTGCTCAATTCCCAAACCTCTTTGCTCAATGAAACCAAGCCAACAACAACAACATTGCTCCATGCAAATTCAAGGATTTTAACTCGGCTAAACCACCCAAGTTTAGTGGTTCTGAGGGAGCGACTTGGCTTCTTCAATGGTTCGAGAGCATTGAGAATACTTTCCATCACGTGCAGTGTCCTGACAATCGCAAGGTCGAGTTTTCTTCGAGTGTGTTTCAGAAGAGGGCTCTTACGTGGTGGAACGGGGTTATGAGAGATCGTGGTGCAGAAGTTGCTCTAGCACAGACATGGGCTGAACTTAGGGCCCTTATGATGAGGGAGTTTTATCCTCGTCATGAACAGCGAGCTTTGGAGAGAGAGTTTGATGACTTGAAGCAAGATAGTGGTGAGCACAGGGCGTATACTGATAGGTTTGAGGAGTTGAGTCCGCTTTTCCCAACAATGGTTACCCCACTCGACAAGGCTATCGAAAGGTACATCGATGGCCTACCTGACACAGTACAAGACATCATTACTGGTAGTAACCCTACCACACTCCGTCAGGCGATCGAGTTAGCAGCGACATTGACTGAGTCGCAGGTTAGAAAGGGAAAACTGCACAAAAAGGGTGACAAGGGTAAGAATCAGGCATCTGACAAAGAAGATAGCAAGAAAGGTCAAAACAAGAAGGGAAAGAATTCTGGTTCCTCAAAGGGTTCTAGGAAGCGAAAGGCTTCCCAAAACTATGCCGTTACTACACAGGCTCAAGCTGCACCAAATCAGCCTGCGCAACCACTAGCCAAGAAGCCTTATCTTGGCAATGCACCTTTGTGCAATAGGTGTAACGGCCATCACCTACCACATCTCCAATGTCGTCATTGCACTAACTGTGGGAGAATTGGTCATCCTGCCGCTACTTGTCGCATTCCTGTTAACCAGAATCAGGTAGTTCAGAACCAAGCCCAACAAGTTTCTCAGCAACAAGGTCAAGTTGCACGACCTCATTTTCCTCCTGGTTCGTGCTACAATTGTGGGGATCTGACCCACTACAGAAACCGGTGCCCAAGACTAGCTAACGCAAATCCAAATCAGAATCAGGCTCAGGCTCGAGGTCGAGTCTTCAACATGAATGCACAAGAAGCACAAGCGGACAATGAAGTGGTGAACGGTACGTTCTTTATTAATAATCAGCCTGCATCTGTTCTTTTTGATTCGGGTGCCGATAAGAGTTTTGTGTCATTATCTTTTGAGCCATTACTTCGCGTGTCTAGAACGAAACTAGGAACACCTTTGACAGTAGAAGTTGCTAGTGGTGAACCCATTGTTCTTGATTCTGTTCTTCGCAACTGCCAGTTGAACCTTAACGACCATCTTTTTCCTATTGACCTCACGCCTATGCAACTTGGAAGCTTCGACGTTATTGTGGGTATGGATTGGTTAGCCAAGCATCGCGCAGATGTAGTTTGTTTTGAGAAGATTGTTCGTGTGCCGCTTTTGATAGGCGAGATCCTACAGGTTCGTGGTGAGAAACCTGCTGGTGGTCTCATACTCATGTCTTGTTTTAAAGCTCGGAAGTATCTGCGAAAGAACTATGTGGCCTTTTTGGCACATGTTGTAGCAGATAAGGGCAAAGGTAAATCTATTCAAGATATTCCTGTTGTTCGGGATTATTCTGAAGTATTCCCTGAAGAGTTACCTGGCTTACCTCCAGCACGCCAAGTCGAGTTCCATATTGATCTCGTACCTGGTGCAAACCCCATTGCCAGAGCTCCATATCGTCTTGCACCGTCTGAGATGCAAGAGTTGTCTAAGCAGCTTCAGGAGCTCTCTGACAAAGGTTTTATCCGTCCTAGCTTTTCACCTTGGGGTGCTCCCGTTCTTTTTGTCAAGAAGAAGGATGGATCTTTTAGGATGTGTATCGATTATCGTGAGCTTAACAAGCTTACCATCAAGAATCGATATCCCCTACCTCGCATTGATGATCTCTTTGATCAGTTACAGGGCGCTTCTTATTTTTCAAAGATCGATCTGCGATCTGGATATCATCAACTTCGGGTGCATGAAGAAGACATTCCCAAGACAGCGTTCCGCACTCGTTATGGGCATTATGAGTTCACAGTCATGCCATTTGGTTTGACTAATGCTCCTGCTGTTTTCATGGACTTAATGAATAGGGTCTGCAAGCCTTATTTGGATCAGTTCGTCATTGTTTTTATTGATGACATCTTGATATACTCTAAGACGCGAGCTGAACATGAGCAACATCTTCGTCTTACTTTGGAACTCCTAAAGAAAGAGCAACTTTTCGCCAAATTCTGCAAGTGTGAAGTCTGGCTTAAAGAGGTTCAATTCTTAGGACATATTGTCAACGAACAAGGTATTCATGTAGATCCCTCCAAGATCAGTGCGATTAAGGATTGGGATACGCCTAGTACTCCTACTGAGGTTCGTTCTTTTCTTGGACTTGCGGGTTATTATCGCCGCTTCATTGAAAACTTCTCAAAGATTGCAGTTCCTCTAACTGCTCTCACTCAGAAGAACAAACCCTTTGATTGGGGATTCAAGCAAGAGGAAGAGTTTCTGACTTTGAAACAAAAGCTTTGCGACGCGCCTGTTCTGACTTTGCCTGAGGGCAATGGTGATTTCATCGTTTATTGCGATGCATCTAAATTGGGTCTTGGCTGTGTTCTGATGCAAAGGAACAAAGTCATAGCATATGCATCGAGGCAGTTGAAGATACATGAGAAAAACTACACCACTCATGATCTTGAGTTAGGTGCAGTTGTCTTCGCTCTTAAGATCTGGAGAAACTATTTGTACGGTACAAAATGTGTGGTTTTCACGGACCACAAAAGTCTTCAGCATATCTTCAATCAGAAAGAACTCAACATGAGGCAACGACGTTGGGTTGAGCTTCTAAACGACTATGACTGCGAAATTCGCTACCATCCTGGTAAGGCGAATGTCGTGGCCGATGCTTTGAGTCGCAAGGAACGTACTAAGCTTCATTGTGTTCGCGTTCAATCTGTTATTCAAGCTCGATCCGATATCCAAGCACGCATTTCTCAGGCTCAACAATCTTGTGTTTCACAAGGTTTGATGGATAAGGAATTTCCCTATCACATAACACCTGATCTGGAACTGAAGGACAATGGATCGTACTACTTCATGGACCGTTTGTGGGTCCCAAGCCAAGATAACCTTCGCACCTTGCTTATGGATGAAGCCCATAAGTCTCGTTATTCTGTTCATCCTGGCGCAGATAAGATGTATAAGGATCTTCGTATTCAGTATTGGTGGCCTGGTATGAAGAAAGACATTGCCTTATATGTATCAAAATGCCTTACTTGTCTTAAGGTTAAGGCTGAACATCAGCGTCCTTCTGGTTTATTGGTGCAACCAGAAATCCCAGTTTGGAAATGGGAAAACATTACTATGGATCTCATTACCAAACTTCCGCGCACAAAGAAAGGTCATGATGCCATCTGGGTAGTTGTTGACCGGCTTACTAAGTCAGCGCATTTCTTGCCAATCCGTGAGGATTTTTCTGCTGACAAACTTGCTAAAATCTACGTGGATGAAATTGTAGCTCGACACGGTGTTCCTTTGAACATCATTTCTGACAGAGATGCTCGTTTCACTTCTCACTTTTGGAGAACCATGCAGTCTGCTATGGGGACCCAACTTAATCTAAGCACAGCTTATCATCCGCAAACGGATGGTCAATCTGAAAGAACAATCCAGACTCTGGAGGACATGCTTAGAGCTTGTGTAATCGATTTTGGTGGTAGTTGGGATTCACATCTTCCGTTAATTGAATTCTCCTACAACAACAGTTATCACTCCAGCATCAACATGGCTCCTTTCGAGGCTCTCTATGGTCGAAAATGTCATTCACCAGTCTGCTGGAATGAGATCGGCGAGGCTCAGCTTACTGGACCTGCCCTCATTTTAGAGACAACTGATAAGATTAAGAAAGTTCGTGATAACCTTCAGACAGCTAGAAGCCGTCAAAAGAGTTACGCGGACCCAAAACGCAAGCCCTTGGATTTTCAAGTCGGTGATCATGTATTACTTAAGGTCTCACCTTGGAAAGGTGTGATCAGATTTGGAAAGAAAGGAAAACTTGCACCTAGATACGTTGGACCATTCAAGATCGTCGAAAGAATCGGTAAGGTAGCCTACAGACTTGAGTTACCTCCTGAACTTGGAAATGTTCATCCAACCTTTCACGTGTCCAATCTCAAGAAGTGTTTAGCTGATGAGAACCTCCACATACCACTTGACGAAATTCGTGTTGATAAAACACTGAAATTTGTTGAGAAGCCAGTGGAAATCATGGAACGTGAAGTCAAATGGCTCAAACGCAAGCGCATTCCTTTGGTCAAATTTTGCTGGGAATCTAAGCGTGGACCTGAGTTTACTTGGGAACGCGAAGATCAAATGAAGGCGAAGTATCCGCATCTTTTTCCACGAGTTTCCTCTAAATAACTTTCGGGACGAAATTTCCACAAGTAGGGGATACTGTAACATCTGTGTCTGAAATCATTGTAAACAATTCGGTTATCAATAAAAAAATGTTATTTGATCCCAATGTTTGTTTGGTTATGTTTTACATTTTTCATGTTTTGACTTTTGTCCAATTTCAAACTCTATATCGCTTTCTGGAGAGTTATACGCAAACTGGTGCGTAAACGTAATCAGTTTAACGCGAAAAATACTCTGGAACATCAATATATACTTAACATACCTTAAATAACCTTTACATAACTTATAAATAAGTTTTAAAGACTTTGGTATGGCAAAAACAAGTTAATTCGCCTACAGGGACTAAATTTGACAAACTGCGAAAGTATGCCAATTTGAACTATAACAGACATTCCGGAACATGACCATAAGTTAAACGTACCATAAATATCCTTTACATAGCTTAGAAATAGGCTTTGAGGGGTTCGGTGTGCTAAAATAAACTTTTGGCTCATACAGGGACTAAAAGTGTCAAAAAGTGCATAAGTTTGCACTTTCGCGCATAACTTACGTTCTGAATACATCCGGACATCCAAAAATTTATGTAAGCACTAAAATATTTTATTTTAGTGTTTGGCATGAGAAAAATCCATTCGTCACGCAATTTGGATCGTTTTTCGCGCTTATGCGCATTCCGTCGTAATTAACCGAACATCGCGATCGTACGACCAAACGAACCAACATCCGGCATATTTTTGAGCATGTTTCATGTCCACAATGTTTAGGCATCATTTTAGGGCCTTAACGTTGGCTTAACGGGCCTTAAACGTGTCGGAAATGAGCTTATTACACAACAGGGACCAAATCTGCCATTCTGCCAAACTTGATGGCTTACGGACCGTAAGCCATCACCCTTACGGTCCGTAAGCAGGGGCCAGATGCAGAAAATCGTTTTAACTGCTGTTAACAGCCTTTCAACCCCTCAAAGGCCAATGCCACATGTAAATCTCTGGTGGTGGGGGCAAAATGAGTTACCATAACATTCCAACACATGTACGGATGAGATTCGATTACGTTATTCGATAAACGATCCTAACGGTTGTCCATTTACTATAAATACCCAACCCAACTCATCCCCAAAACCCACAAATCTGATCTCAAAGCTCTAAGTTGAAGTCATTGCTTCATACCTGAGCTATTCGATCAAGTTTTACTAGCGGGGACCCATTGTAAGTGTTCCTTCGTTCTTTTATCGCTTTTCTAGTCTGAAAGTCAAACTATGTTTGACTTTCTGCGTTGACCAGTTTATGGTCAACACGAAGTTCGGTTGAACTTCATAACGTGAGCGTGATCACGATGGTTATAGTCCCTAGTGACTATACCTACTGATTACCACGTTGTCTAGGCTCAGTGACGAGTCGTAGTTTCGGCCAAAATGCGCATTCTTGCGTATTTTGTAACCAAACTACTCTTAGGTATCAAAACCGTTTGTTTTGATACCAAACCTTTTTTCTAAACTTAGTTAAGCATCTTTTAACATGCTTAGCTCGTCACTTTTAGTTTAGTGCTTATATAGGGTCGTAAAGGTAAGCGATCTAAACAATCGCTTATACTTTCGAACCCGACCCATTTGGTCGATCATTAGGATCCGACCAAACACACTAGGTGACCATAGTTGTATAGGGAATAACCTTCCGAGGTTATACCTTATGGTCACGTCGTTTGAGTAGTTGTATGATAGGTAGTATATATGCCTTAGGTAAATTACCAAAATGCCCTTTTTACGCCAAAATTCATTTTAAGCATATGTAACATAACTTTTGGTATCTAAACTGATTTGGTAACAATATTAGACATGTTAAGGCATATTTTACTTGTCATAGGACTAGTTAGGCGTTCCGAACGTGTTTTACGCGAACGACGCGTTAAAGTAGCATAAGCTACCTAAACGGGTCGTAATGGGTCGTAAGCACTTAGGTTAGGTTTCATTTTAGTATGTGGGCTTTGTTAAACCATATTACACTAGTCTCCATACTCGTTTGGTTTACGAACCCTCATTCTATCCAATCCTCCGATTTAGGTCCGGTATATTAACATAGTTACCTATATTAGGTGTCGTTTGATATTCGTGATCTCTAGCATTGTTTGGTTATTACTCAAGGACTACTAAGCAATCTCAAGTGAGTACATAGACCCCTCTTTTACTGTTTTTCCAAACATTTTGGGGTGAAACACATGTGCCTACTTGTTACTTTCGTGCCTTTCATGCTTTCATATCATATGCTTGTTATGTTCATTAGTACAATATAGTACATGATTTCATTACATTTTATGCTATGTATGTCCATTGTGTGCATACTTAGTACATCGTTTTACATTACATTTCATGCTATGTATGTCCATTGTGAGCATACTTAGTACATTGTTTTACTTTACATTTCTGCTATGTATGTTGACTGATAGCATGCTAGCACATTGATTTACATGACTTTTCTGCTTCGTATGTTAACTTAGCATACTTAGTACATTGTTTTCATATAACATGTTCACATTTGCTATGACATTTGGTTTGCACAAACGGGACTTATATACGTTCATTAACATTAGCTACGCCGCTCGGTAGTAAGTACTGGTACCATAGGACTTGACAAATCCCATTCCTGACATCCCGGGTTTGTTTGGATGTAAGGAATGACTGAATCCGAAAACATTTCTTTTGATAACCTTGACTTAGGGTTATCCGACTGTCTCAAGGCTTGAATGTATGCGTTAACTTACCACATAAGTGTTTGTATCAATGTAACATGCATTACTTTGCAAAACATAACTTTTTGATATATTCAAAATACTTTGTTTTGTACATTTTTACAATTGGTTTATGTAACAACACACTACTTACCAGACATAACATTTGTTACACATTACTTGACTACATTTGGACTATTAACATTTAATATGATTTATACAAGGACTTTTAACAAGTGGTTTAAACATAGACTTTATACATCGGTGGTTTGTTTAAGTGACTTAAGTAACGAGATGTGAGTAATATGATACAAGCATGGTGGATACGCCGTTGGTACTTCCTATATATAAGTGTTTGTATTATATTACATATCATAGCGTTATTTAAACCATTCAATTTGGACTTATACATTTTACACAAGTAACACGATTCTCACAAGACTTTGGTTTACAAACAATTTACTTTATACAACACATTTTACTTGGTTATACATTTAACCACACATTATGCTTTTATTTATACATATCATTTGATCTTATCACTTTTTAAATGATTTACAAAACAAAACAATTTACAAGGTTCATGACTGACTTTTGCTAAACAACTTTTTCTAAACTTATAAGTCATGAATCTTATTTTCACAAAACCTATGTATCTCACATGCATCTTTATGCTGACGTACCTATTTTCACATGTGTTTTCAGGAGCTGTCGCTTAGGATGATGATCGTGACACTAGGGCGGACCTGTGCCTTAGAGACATAAAATAAAGATAGAACTAGTTTAATTATGTTCTGAACTCTTTATTTCCTGTTTTGAGACAATGTAACACTCTTGTTTGTTAAATAAAATATAACTTTGTATGCCATGGTTGTGAAACAATAATTCTGTTACAACACTCCCCGACGTTTCCGCCACGATTTGATGTTTTACGTGGTCGGGGTGTGACAGTATATATATTTAATTCAAACATCGCGTGACACGAATTCATTTTATAAATATAGTCTTTATATTTATTTCAAAAATCGTACAACACGAATTCTTTTACAAACTAGATATAGTTTATCTATTCAACGACTCGTTGATACTTTCGCAAAATAAATATAACTTTTTATATTTATTACAAACGCCGAAGCGGCATATTATGGCAAATATATACAAGACATGATACATAATACGAGCTTGTTATATGATATTTTCATATAAACAATCTTTTTATACGCGTACGACTTCTCGGAGCGACTAACATTATTTTGTCGATATATTGATATTTTTGTATAAATATTTATATATTTGAAATTCTCGAAAACTAAGTACTTTCTAGGCTTAGTAAACTATCAACGACATTAAGCGAGACTTAACAAGTATAACTTAATCATTACTATTAAGTTATCAACAAACCGTCAAATCGTTCGTCAACGATTCGGTAGAGCTCGGTAACACGTAGATTTGTTACCGCATTAACTAGAAACTTATAAGATATTCCGTGTTAGGAATATTATAGAATGCACGCTAGCGAGTCTCGTCTTGGAAACGACATCGTGTATAGCTAGCTTTGCACAGGAATATTCAGGTGAGTTCATAACCCCACCTTTTATGGTTTTACATTTTTATAAATATTTTCGGGGTGGAAAGACATGCACTTTTTGCAAAGCATACACGAATTATATATTTCTAAACCATGTTACAAAGAACACAAATGGTTTACGAAAAGCTTATATTAGATACCGGTTTTACAAAACAAGTGAGTTCATACTCCCCCTTTTTCTTTTAACTGTTTTCAGTTTTATAACTTCAGGGGTGAAATACATGTATAAATATTACTATGTTTACAAATGGTATGATAACAAAAAGCACACTTGGTGAGGACGAGTACCAAGCGTGACGAGATATACGAATACAAGAAGCGCACTTGGTGAGGACGAGTACCAAGTATGATGCGTTATGAGAAATGATACGAGAAATCGTGTCACGAATAGGGTACATAAGTACCATTAATCAACAATATACCTAGACCGCAGAACAAAAGGTTAGATCTAACGGGTGTCGGGCAGCCACACTCTCGGTGAGGGCGAGAATCGAGTAGTGCTTTTGTGTCTCAGAATATGCCAACTAAATGCCTAAGGTTTGGTGACTTCCTATGTCGTGTCACATGTTAATGGCCTTGCAACCCATTAACAATCCTGATACTTACAGGAATACTTTATTTACATAAAATTCATACCATACTAAAACTTGATTTATAACTTGAAGTACGTGGGGTACTCAAGAAAACTTGAATTATACTTGAGTACGTGGGGTACTCAAGAAAACGGGAATTATACTTGAGTACGTGGGGTACTCAAGAAAAACTTAAATTATACATGAGTACGTGGTGTACACATGAAAACTTGATTTATATATGGAAACTCGATTTATACATGGAAACTCGATTTATACATGACACAAACTATGTTTTCATACAAAGTTTCTGTATAACATGACAAGAAAATGATTTTAATTCGTTTTTTCAACAATACTTCAAAAACCGGTTATTCAAAAAGATTTATTTCAAATCTTTTACAAACAAACTATGAACTCGCTCAACTTTATGTTGATTTTTCGCATGTTTCTTTCTCAGGTTGCATTTCTAAGACAAGGCACGGTTGGAATAGGAGAACCATGTGGAGTCGAGTACTTAGTGGCGTTCATTTTCTAAAAGACTTAGCTTATTTGCTTCCGCTGTGCAATGAAGATACCAGTCCAGTCACGCCAATGCTCTGATAATTTCGGGGTGTGACAGATTGGTATCAGAGCTATAGGTTACAGCGAATAGGGTTTTCTGTAAAGATACCTAGGCTCTGACCTCACTTTCCTCTGGGAACTTAGAATATTAAAACCTGAATACATACAGAACGCATAGTACTCGAATATGGTCTCCAACCGTTGCCGAAAAACAAACAGTCAAAATTTTGTTTTCAAACAGACGCTAAAGTGGTGTTTTACCCACGATACACAAAACAGTCGCATACAGTACACGAAACTCTGAGAGTTTAGGAAACATGCATGTAAGACCTTCGGAAACTTATGTTGAAGTTCATTAAAGGTCATCACGTAGGAACTGCAAATATTAATTCGGGCACACACAAGTATACATATTGTCTATGATGTTTTAACTTCCCGAGCAGGCAGCCTACGCATAATGAAACGTTGGCGCACGAGAATACATAGAACTCAAATTTTACGTCAACAGATGTCGGAGTATATCACATTCTACGCGAAACGAAATGAAACGCTAGCGCACAGGTATACGTGAGACTTAAGCTATACGTCAACGGAGGTTGAAGTACGTCACATTCGACTATCGATCAGGAAGCGGCAGTTGGCACGCGGTCCTGCAAACGACACGAGTCATGCTAAGGAAAAGACGTAAGTCACCGTATTCCCCCTATTTCAGTTAACGGCGAGTACGCTATATTCGACATTCTATGGTAATGTCACCTAACAAACGGTTATCACATGCAACCCCAGGTAAAGTCCTTAAATTTCTTTTATTGAAATTTCGACTTTCACTTTTACTGAGTAGATTTTCGTATCTCTACTCCTCTTAATGGTCACTGTATCACAATCATTTCGTTCAGTATAGCGAATATTCATTTGCTTCATTTCTTGAAAATTCATATGTTACGCATGCATCGTTTGTAATGCATGTGGTTTCGTTTCGAATAAAGCGTTTCATTGAAGTTCAAACATTATTTCGCTAAATTTAATGATTGATTCGTGATTCGAGTGACCCGCATTATTGTAATCGTTGGCTTCTTTGTTATCAAGTCAACACATTTTCTTGAAATTTCTTTCTTTTCAAGTTACATACATGGTTTTTTTCGTTGTGACCATGCCGAAAGTTTTCTTGTCGATACATGTATTTATTGTCGGCTTGCGCCGAAATCAAATTCAATTGTTTGAACTTGTTCATTACACATATTCAATTCAAGACATCATATGATGTATTGGAAACATCATATTCGAATTCGTTTTAACAAGCGTTTCATTGTTCCGAGTCATAGTAGATTTGTTTGGTCTACGACTCCACTAGGTCATTTGTTGATTTCGACACCTTGTGGTGTCAGTACAGACTTGTAGCTTGGGCTAATCATGATTGAGCGTTTTATGCAAAACACAGGTGATACTTGTTCGATCACTGCTATATTTGAATTGTTTCATTCACTACGACACCTTGTGGCGTCGGTAGAACTTGCAGCTTGCGCTGATCACGATCGAGCGTTTCATGCAAACTATTACATTTGAGCTTGTTGAAATCTAAATTCATTTATTGGATGCAATCATTTCTAGAATTCATTTGTATATTGTGATACATCCTTGAATTCACATCATTCGAATAAGTCTTGATTCGATTTCATGATCGTTCACTTTGGTACTATTCGTATTTTCTACGCATAATGTAACTCTAAGGAGTTAACGTAAACTAAATTTCGAGGACGAAATTTTATTAACAGGGGGAGAATGTGACAACCGGTAATTTACGCCCTTAATTACGTGATTAACAGGCGATTAACGCGATAACAAATAGTGTTTGAGACGCAGATTAACTCATTTAGGCCCTTGGAGTGCCTGTGAACGCATCCTCAACATTACAGTGCGCATCTGACGATCCGCGAAGGAACTGCTGAAAATTTAGTCGTGACAAACTGAAACCGTACAAAATACTGATGACACCGACAAATATGGATGTTACACAAATATTTTATGATTATGGAGTATGGGTCGCGATATCGGGTCTCGTAGGAATTACGGGCCACTTACTCATAAGATGGGCTTGTGGGCCCTGGGCCCAAGCCCAAAACCCACAAGCCTAAACCTGTATAATATATTAGATCTCTACAAGATCTCAACAAAATCCCTGCAAAATCTTGTCAAACATTCAAAATCTTACAAAATCTCTACTAAGATATTCAAATCTTTATAAATCTCTCCTAGAGATTTTAGCTCCAAGGATAAAGCAAGTCACCTGAATGCAATTTAAATACACCATTGGGCAATAAACAAACTTCCACTCTATTAATACACACACAAACATAACAAATCAAACACAGACACTAAATCTCGATTCTCTATTTCACACACCCTTATATTCTTTCCTGCCTTTAACTTTTTGGAGAAACCCTTGCATACAATCAGCAACACAACATACAAATCCCAGCTCACAACCCTCTTTCTTCACAAAGTCAAATACTTCTCGGTCACCCTCCCTCCCTCTGATTCAGTCAGGCGACAACCACAGGAAACCGGCGGATGCCGGTGGTTCTCTCCGACGGGCGAGACACCCCCTTCTCACTTCTGCTTATCGGCAGCCACCACCAGATGGTGGTGGCGTGTGGCGGCTGCAACAGAAAGAAACGAGAGAGAGAGAAAGACGGATAGGAGAGAGAGACGGAGCAGAGGTGATGGACCAGCGGTCGGAGATTTGGTCCAGCGGTCCCTGTATCGAGCCGGTGGTCCCTGTCTTGGACCGGCGGATCTTGTTTTTATCCGAAGAATTTCGCCGTTTTATCGGCGGTCTGTGTTTCGGTCCGACGAGTTCCGGTAAGGAACTTCTTTTTGTTTCGTTTTGTAACTTTCTTTTTCAAAGAATTGATGAAACTGATGCTGATACTGTTCAGTTGTTCGAGATCGGTTCAGTTACGGTTTAAACGAGTCAACACAGTCAGATCCGGTCGACTCACTAGACGACTCAGTTCAACTCAGTTCGACTTGATGTAACTCAGTCCAACTCGGCTCGACTCGGTTCATCTCGCCTCAACTCAGTCAACAAGAGCTGACTCGGTCAACTCAGTTGACCCGGTCAACTCGGTCAGGCGGCTCGACATTTCGGCGTGAAGACTTGGTAAAAATTGATGACGCGTTTAATATTTGTGTTTTATATAGATTTAATCTTACGTGAACGAGCTCGAACCATTCCGTTTATAAATTTAGTTATATTTTGAAATGCTTGATGAAAACTATATATATTTGATTATATTGGTTGAATATTGTTGAGTTTGATAAAATACGACAACTTTTTATTGTCAGGTTAGTCCAAATACAGAGGAAACTCTGCCCGTTTTTCGAGAAAATCCGTAAAAACAACAGGCGTTTTATTATATAACGAAAACAACGACTCGGAAACTATTTACAACAACAAACATAGTTGTTTTGAACTTCAGAAATTCGACGAATCCTTTTATAAAAATAAATATAATTTATATATTTATTTCAAACGTAAACACGAATTCTTTTATAAATAAATATAGGATATATATTTATTTCAAACATCGCGTGACACGAATTCGTTTTATAAATATAGTCTTTATATTTATTTCAAAAATCGTACAACACGAATTCTTTTACAAACTAGATATAGTTTATCTATTCAACGACTCGTTGATACTTTCGCAAAATAAATATAACTTTTTATATTTATTACAAACGCCGAAGCGGCATATTATGGCAAATATATACAAGACGCGATACATAATACGAGCTTGTTATATGATATTTTCATATAAACAATCTTTTTATACGCGTACGACTTCTCGGAGCGACTAACATTATTTTGTCGATATATTGATATTTTTGAAATTCTCGAAAACTAAGTACTTTCTAGGCTTAGTAAACTATCAACGACATTAAGCGAGACTTAACAAGTATAACTTAATCATTACTATTAAGTTATCAACAAACCGTCAAATCGTTCGTCAACGATTCGGTAGAGCTCGGTAACACGTAGATTTGTTACCGCATTAATTAGAAACTTATAAGATATTCCGTGTTAGGAATATTATAGAATGCACGCTAGCGAGTCTCGTCTTGGAAACGACATCGTGTATAGCTAGCTTTGGAAAGGAATATTCAGGTGAGTTCATAACCCCACCTTTTATGGTTTTACATTTTTATAAATATTTTCGGGGTGGAAAGACATGCACTTTTTGCAAAGCATACAAGAATGATATATTTCTAAACCATGTTACAAAGAACACAAATGGTTTACGAAAAGCTTATATTAGATACTGGTTTTACAAAACAAGTGTGTTCATGCTCCCCCTTTTTCTTTTAACTGTTTTCAGTTTTATAACTTCGGGGGTGAAATACATGTACAAATATTACTATGTTTACAAATGGTATGATAACAAAAAGCACACTTGGTGAGGACGAGTACCAAGCGTGACGAGATATAAGAATACAAGAAGCGTACTTGGTGAGGACGAGTACCAAGTATGATGCGTTAAGAGAAATGATACGAGAAATCGTGTCACGAATAGGGTACATAAGCACCATTAATCAACAATATACCTAGACCGCAGAACAAAAGGTTAGTTCTAACGGGTGCCGGGCAGCCACACTCTCGGTGAGGGCGAGAATCGAGTAGTGCTTTTGTGTCTCAGAATATGCCAACTAAATGCCTAAGGTTTGGTGACTTCCTATGTCGTGTCACATGTTAATGGCCTTGCAACCTATTAACAATCCTGATACTTACAGGAATACTTTATTTACATAAAATTCATACCATACTAAAACTTGATTTATAACTTGAAGTACGTGGGGTACTCAAGAAAACTTGAATTATATTTGAGTACGTGGGGTACTCAAGAAAACGGGAATTATACTTGAGTACGTGGGGTACTCAAGAAAAACTTGAATTATACATGAGTACGTGGTGTACACATGAAAAGTTGATTTATATATGGAAACTCGATTTATACATGACACAAATTATGTTTTCATACAAAGTTTCTGTATAACATGACAAGAAAATGATTTTAATTTGTTTTCTCAACAATACTTCAAAAACCGGTTATTCAAAAAGATTTATTTCAAATCTTTTACAAACAAACTATGAACTCGCTCAACTTTATGTTGATTTTTCGCATGTTTCTTTCTCAGGTTGCATTTCTAAGACAAGGCACGGTTGGAATAGGAGAACCATGTGGAGTCGAGTACTTAGTGGCGTTCATTTTCTAAAAGACTTAGCTTATTTGCTTCCGCTGTGCAATGAAGATACCAGTCCAGTCACGCCAATGCTCTGATAATTTCGGGGTGTGACACGGAGCGGCACCTATAGCTCGTGCGCCTTATCGACTAGCCCCCGCTGAACTAAAGGAACTTTCTACGCAACTGCAATAACTATTGGATAAAGGATTTATCCGTTCTAGTTCGTCACCCTGGGGAGCACCAGTGCTTTTTATCAAGAAGAAGGATGGCACATTCCGTATGTGCATCGACTATCGTGAGCTGAACAAGGTTACCATCAAGAACCGTTACCCACTCCCGCGTATCGATGATCTATTCGACCAATTACAAGGATCGAGCTACTACTCCAAGATTGATCTGCGATCAGGTTACCATCAGCTGAGAGTCCGCGACGAGGACATCTCCAAAACTGCGTTCAGAACTCGCTATGGTCATTACGAGTTTCTCGTCATGCCTTTTGAAATAACCAACGCGCCTGCGGTTTTTATGGATCTCATGAACCAGGTGTGCAAACCTCATCTCGACAAGTTTGTGATTGTGTTTATCAACGACATCCTGATCTACTCGAAAAGCCAAGAAGAGCATGAACAACACCTGCGTCTTATTCTCGAACTCCTTCGCAACGAGCAACTGTACGCCAAGTTCTCAAAATGTGACTTCTGGCTTCGGGAAGTCCATTTCCTTGGGCACGTAGTCAATCAGGAAGGGATTCACATCGATCCAGTTAAGATCAACTCCATTAAGAATTGGCCTACACCGAAGACTCCGACCAAAGTTCGCCAATTCTTGGGATTGGCAGGGTACTATCATAGATTCATCAAGGGATTTTCGAAGATCGCTCAACCTCTCACGACTCTCACCCAGAAGGGTATTGCTTACAAATGGAACGATGCTCAGGAGTCTCCTTTCCAGAAGCTAAAGGATAACCTTTGTAGTGCTCCTATTCTTTCGTTACCTGAAGGTACCGACGACTTTGTGGTTTACTGCGACGCGTCTATTCATGGGCTCTGACGTGTGCGCGTATATACATGTTTTTACAATGAATTTTACACACGATTCGGTTTTAAATTTATAAAAATGATTTACACTTCAACAATAAAACACACACGAAAGGGCAAGTGTACCCCGTCATATATGTAGTAAAGTATCGGTAAGAACCAAGTGTCGATCCAAGGACGTGGGCGGATGAATAATACTAGACCTTTGTCATTAAATTACCGGTAGGAAGATAAGAGTGTGATTTTCTAAAAACTAAAATAAGCATAAACAAATATTTATAAAAACATAGTAGACTCCAAATAAGAAAATAAATATATAGCCTTGCTTTATGCACAACCAAAGCATATGAATTAAGTCGGTTTTGTCACTTAAAACATTTGGTCAATTCTCCATTTTCAAGACAATTAGTATCCCTTTCGGGAATCCTAACATGACAATCATTCGGAAAGCTAAAACGATAATCACACTTTAACCACCTAAAATTGTTCTTTAACGTGCAATTGATAAATGTCTATGATAATCCCCTAAAGATAAGTTAGTCATCCGTTAGGAGTTTTCTAACCTCACTTAATCAAGGAAAGTGACACCGATAAACACAATGCAACCACCGAGACAAGCATAGACTAGATTAAATCACAACCGAGTTCATTTTACAAATCTTGAACATAAATTCACCAAGATAGCAATTTTGGCCTAAACTACTAACTAAGCTAACAATTCATTTCAAGAATTCATAACAACACCATTTAACCCGTTAAGGTCCTTCCGTGAGGGAAAGCCTTCTTGATTAGCAATAATTATCCCTTATTAACCCACTAACCATTTCTAGTATCATGGTGCAAACATATTAAACAAGTTAAACAAGTTCAAAGTCTACAAATACATGATTAATCAAGCTTCTTCTTGCAAATATCTTAACTAACCACATACCAATCATCCAAGATAATTAACTATAATCAAGAATTCAACATCAATAAACAAGGTTGCAAACTAATCATCAAAGATTAACATAGAAAATGCTTCAAAGTGTCATTACAAACATAATTAACATACTAATGGTTGTAATTAAGCAAGGGATACTAGTGTTTTTTCCCTTAGGCTTACAATAATACAAAATAATCAATCTAAAATTCTTGAAACATGAACAAAATCATGGAAAGAGTGGAGAATCAAACCATAAACAAGCACAAGATTGAGTATCCGGATAGTAACGGAGCTAAACGGCACGATGGGGCTTGAATCCGGGTGAAAGCTAATGCCCCCGAAGACTGATAATTCGCCTGTGAAGCTCCCAACAGTCCAGAATTGCGAACAGAATGTTGTCTTCTGTTTTTTATAACTTTTTCAGATCGCACGGTCGTGCCATTAAAGTGCACGACCGTTCACTTTATTGTACTGTTCACCATACTGTGTGACATCAACAGATCTTGACCGGTCTTCGATGTTGCACGGGCGTTCCACTGGACGCACGAGCATGCGTCGCCGAGAAATGGCTGGCACGAGCATCAGAACTGTCGGTGCAATGCCGGGCTGGGGATGGTCATCGTATCCGCACGGGGTGCCACCAGAAGCACGGTCGTGTGTCGCCGAGGATGCCTTGCACTCCTGATCGCACTGTCTGTGCAACTCCGAGCTGAGCCTTGATGTCGGATCCGCACGGTGGTGCCACTAGATGCACGACCGTGCAACTCGCCCAGGTCAGTTTCTTCACAGAATCTTCGCAGCTTTGCCGTTTCGCCCGGAAAATCCTCGTTTTCGTCATCTTCTTGTTTGGCATGCTGTTTTAGGCCTGTAAACAAATGTAAACCCGATTAAGTATCCGATTCTAGGTTTTACGGCCAAAAACGCGTAAAATGGGGATAAAATAGGGGACTAAAGTATGTGTAATTTGGCGAATATCAAACCTCCCCATACTTGAACCTTGCTTGTCCTCAAGCAAGCTAAAACTAAAATGCAATAAAAGCTAGATCCTAACGAGAACAAGTATTTACAAACTATCTACTAATACAACTACAAACGGTTAGCCAGTTTTTCGAAACGCAACGTCAATTGATTCAAACCAAACAAGCACATGAAAATATATGTGTAGATAACCAAAAAGCCGTGATTTTACTTTCGATTGACTTAGCACGCTAATCTTCACACACCTCACAATGTTCACACACACTCAGTTATATTTCTGAAACATACATAAAATGTGTATGTGCAAACACTCAGTGCCTCGTCAATGAAACGTGTAATATCATAAGCTTGTCACAAGATCTCATCTCCACCAACTAACATGCGAAAAAATGTAAATCAAGAGGTCTTTACAAGTTGTAACGATAGGCTTGGGTGAAGGGTATGGAATGGGAATTTTAAAGTGACAAAACGGTTAAAACTCGGTAGTTATGTTTAATAAGCGTAAAACAATAAAACTATACGTACTCATGCCTTAAAAAGGCGACTTTTGTATTATCGAGCTCATCAACGAGATTTCATCATTTTAGCACTTAAAATTGCTCGATTTTTGTCGACTTCACCCTATTTTAGGGTGTTTTATTTTCTGATTTTCTGAGATTTTTTTTTTGCATATAAACTAATGGCTTTGTACAATGAACAACTAATTGCAAGAAACACTAGTTAAACAACTTTTGACCGAGTTTTAACACAAAAGGTTTAAATATAAAAAGGCTAAATTTGGCTTAGTGGGTGATTTTGTTGGGTAAACAAAGGAAAACACGGGAAAGGCTCAACATGGTTAATCCTAATTGGTAATGTAGGGTTTAGGGAAACATAACACAAAGAACAAGGCTAACAACAAAGGAGTTTTCTAGGTGCCTCTATCATTTCTACACAATTTCACACATTTATGGTCTTAACAAACATGCTAGTGACAAGTTCTAAACTACACGTGACATCCGGCTCACTCCTACTCCGAAATGAACAAACATATAACAATTTTAAGGCTCAAGTATGCTGACATAACGGAAGGAATGGGTAAAAGTGTGAAAATTATCATGCAAGTCTTTCTTTGTTTGTCACGCTTTCTAGTTATCTTTTTGAAAATTTATTTGGCTTGTCGGGTTTTTTTCATATCCGAAGTTTTCTAAAACACAACTAATCGGTTTATTTACTAAAAATATATACAATTTACTGATTTTTTTATTGATTTTTTTGACTTTTTTTGATATAGGACAAACAAAGTCAAAATGTTAAACCCCCTCCCCACACTTGAACTTCGCATTGTCCCCAATGCAAAACCCGAAATATAGAGAAAAAGGAGAATAACACTCCCCTGAAGATGATTTAGATTAAACGAGTCTTCAAAGCTGATTCTGTTGTGTGCTCCAGTCCAAGACGTGCTTCCAAAATCTATACTGATGTCACAAGGCACAACAAAACAAAACAGAAGGCAGAGACAATCTAAACGCAAACAAACCATAATCTACATAAATAAAAGAAGTACTAAATATCCAAACATAGACAAAGCTAATAAACCATAATGTCTGAAAAATAAAATGCATAACCGTGGGTGTTTGAAATGAAAACCAAAATGAACACCCAGAAACATACTAACATAATACCATAACCACTGACTCACAACTCCCACTACTGCTCGTCATCGGCACCTTCACCTGTGCCTGATGGGCCAGCCCCGCCATGATCATCAGGGTTCCCAAATGGGAACTGTGGGGGCTCGCCAAAGTAGTTGGGATAGGCGTTCTGAAGTCCCCCAAATATATATGAAAATCCAGCATGCACCTCCTAGCGCATGAACTCCTGGTTCGCCCGTATGGCATCCTGGTTAGCTCTCAGCTGCTCTTGGCTAACATGCAGCTGCTCTAGACTGGCCCGCTGCTGCTCGTGGCTGATCTGGATCTGCTGGAACTCGCCATAAAACTCCGGATACGAAGGGATTCCGGGAGGCCAGTGTTCGTACTGTGGGGAGTGATGCTGCTGTGGTGAGTGTGGTGGTGAGTGTGGTGGCTCATCATGCTGCTCCTCATCCTCCATAACCTCGTCCTCATCCTCTCCTTGGAGTGTAGGCAGCGGGTCCCAGACCTCGTTATCCAACCCCTTCAACCTGTCCCCGTTGTCTGTCTCTGCTATAATCCCCATGGCTTTCAAAGAGCGAATATCAACATAAGTACCTTCCGTAAACAAAGTAAGACCCTGAACCACCTCGTCAGTCATGATACCCATGCCATAGGCGATTTGGGTAACGTATTGACCACCATGTATCTGAGTGCTGGCGGTCCTGCCCGAACTATGCACAAAGTACTCAGCCATCCGCGCGGCGAGGTTTATATGGACCCCCTCCTCGAGCGCATATAAGAATATGATATCCGGAGTGGGACAGTTTCCCAAACTGTCCATGCGCCCAGCAATGGTGTGGCTGAAGATGTGGTGCATAACCCTATGCAAAGGGTCTCGTAATCTCGAAGCTTTGGATACCCGAGGATCATACGGCCCGCCAACAGCAACCTGCGCCCAAAATTCACCCCGCTCGTCTTCGCTGTGGAAGGTTGATTGATTTGTGAAGAACTCGGAGTCAATGTCTTCATCGGTGTAAATACCGAGTCTTCGACCCAACCTTCCCACGGTCCAGTTGTGCCACCATCCTCCCAACCTGAAATTTATTCTTTTCTTGTGGCAGAAATATGGATTTCTACTCGCTTTTGGCTTGTCATACGAGTAGGTAGCGAAGAATTCTAGCGTAAGCTCCAGATAGATCGGTTGGTCAATGTTGACCAATCGCGCAAACGGAATTGTTAACATGTTTTCGAGCCGGTCGCGTTGGTTTAAATCAGTCATAACATCCCAATCCAATCTTCTAGGGATGCCGAATTGGTTCCGCCTCTGGCATAACGCATTTAGTTTTGGAATGCAAAGATTTTCCCGCGTGTCGTTTTCGTTGAATTGGAGAAAAGGATGCTTCATCTGCATGAGGGATTACAGTTAGAACAAGAGAAGCAGAAAAAATATCATTCGGAACAGCCTAACACACAGTTATGAAGGTTCTGTCCAGCTGATCTGGGCGAATCGCACGGGCGTGCGACCAGACGCACGGCCGTGCTTCACCGAGGATCAGTGATGGTTGTCGGCACATGTCAGAACTCCACGGCGTGCAATCAATGGCACCCCCATGCGTCACCGAAACCACACTGAATATTCGTGAACAGCCGCAACTACACAGACCGTGCCAAAAGGGAACGACCGTGCGACAGGGTTTTCTGCAGATTTTCAACCCCCGGTTCAGCACATCCAGATTTTTCTGAAAATCAACAAATTTTTTGCAAACGGGGGTTAGAAAACCGGCTAATTGTTCACAAATCACATGATTCTTGCAAGGGCTAGGGTTTCAATTGTGTTTATGAAGGGAACCCTAAAAAGCCTTGAAGAAATATGGAAATATACCCTAGAACAAGATTGAAACCGAAAATCAACAAGAAAAACATACCGTGCGTGAAGGATCTGAGAAATCGTGCGAAAAATGGTGCGATTTTGAGGTGGAGTCGGCCAGGAACGGTGGGTGCAGTTAGGGTTTCGCGAATTGTGAATGGGGGCTGCAGATAAGGGCTTTTATATGGCACAAAGACAAAAATGCCCCTGGCCTGTCGCACGGTCGTGCGACGTGAAGCACGGTCGTGCGTCTCCGACATTGGTTAACCCTGGCACGCTGATCTCGGTAATGCACGGTGAATGCGACTCAGGGTGCTGGCCCGAAATCGCACGGTCGTGCGACCTGTGGCACAGTCGTGCAACATCTGCAGATCAGCATATTTCCTGCAGAAACCATTTTCAGCACCCGTTTTGACCGTTTTACGCCATTTTTGCACTACGCTAACTGTTTTAACATTATTCCAACAAAGATCCTTCACTCGACATGATTAAAAATTGTACACGACTACGAAATCTACCATACACGCCAAAATTACGAAAAAATGACAAAACAAAAATATGGACAATTTTACCCCTAAAGCGCCAAACACGCACTTGCTACATTTTTTATCCTCGAGTCAGTAGTGTAGACTCTCCTCCCCACACTTACAATGTGTGCGGGACATGGAGCTCGATAACCTCCACCGCCAACTCGATCGGCCCGGCAACGTAAAGCTTCAAGCGATGACCATTTCCCTTGAAAATCACGACGTCCGCGTTCTCAATTGCGACAGTCCCATATGGAAATACCTCTTTTACCGTGCACGGACCCGTCCAGCGCGAATGTAATTTTCCCGGAAATAAACGCAACCTCGAGTTGTAGAATAAGACAAGATCTCCCGCTTGGAATTGTTTATGGTCCTTCAAGCGTTTGTCATGCAATCTCTTGGTGCGCTCTTTGTATAACACGGAGTTTTCATAAGCGTGTTATCGTAGCTCTTCTAACTCGTGAATCTGAAGGAACCGGGCTTCACCTCCGGTTTTTAGATCCAGATTTGCAGTTTTTAGAGCCCACATCGCCTTGTGCTCCAACTCCACAGGTAAATGACACGCTTTTCAGTAAACAAGCCTAAAGGGAGTAGTCCCAATAGGGGTCTTATAAGCCATACAGAAAGCCCACAATGCTTCGTCTAGTTTGTCCGACCAATCCTTGCGGTTTGCACCCACCGACTGCTCAAGGATTTGTTTCAACCCCCGGTTCGTGACCTCCACTTGCCCACTTGTTTGTGGATGATAGGGCGTGGATAAACGGCGATGCACACCATAACGGGACAAAGCTCTCTCCAGTTGAGTATTCCAAAAGTGGGTCCCTCTGTCACTAATAAGCATCTTCGGTGCACCAAACCGGGCAAACAAACTTTTCAAAAATTTCACGACTACCCTGGCATCATTGGTGGGTAAGTCCTGTGCCTCCGCCCACTTCGATACATAATCAACCACAACCAGGATATATTTGTTTCCTCGTGAGGGGGGAAATGGTCCCATGAAATCTATCCCCCAGATATCAAAGACTTCACAAACTTGAATCCAGTTCTGAGGCATTTCATCGCGTGCCGATATGTTTGCTGCCCTCTGGCAGGCATCGCACGCTCTGACCCAACTCTGCGCATCACGAAATATTGTCTGCCAATAAAACCCGGAATCAAGCACCTTCTTAGCGGTGAAATTGGCTCCATGGTGGCCTCCGGTAGGTCCCTCGTGACAGTGGCGCAGAATGTCGGTCGCCTCTTTTCCTGAAACACACCTTCTAATCACCTGATCAGCACCAACCCTAAACAAGAAAGGGTCATCCCAAATGTAGTGCTTGACATCCGAATTTTTTTTTCTCTTTTGTTGGTGAGTCAATCCCTTAATCAGAATCCCGCAAGCAAGATAGTTCGCAAATTCAGCGAACCAATGTGACTCATCGCATACCTCAACACTCATCAACGACTCGTGTGGGAAATTGTCATTGATTGGATCCCAACGCATGTCCTTGATGTCTCCATGCTCCAACCGAGAAAGATGGTCAGCTGCTACATTCAACGCACCCTTTTTGTCTTGAATTTGGATATCAAATTCCTGTAGCAATAAGATCAATCTAATGAGACACGGTTTAGCGTCCTGTTTGCTGAAAAGATATCTGATGGCTGCGTGATCAGTATACACAATTGTTTTTGAAAGCACCAAATACGATCTAAATTTGTCAAATGCGAAAACAACCGCCAAGAGCTCTTTTTCTGTCGTGGTATAATTCTCTTGAGCGTCGTGAAGAGTCTTGCTCGCATAATAGATCGGGTGAAAGTGCTTTTCTTTCTTTTGTCCCAAAACGGCCCCTATAGCGAAATCTCTCGCGTCGCACATAATTTCGAATGGAAGACTCCAGTCAGATGCAACCAAAATAGGGGCCTCAATCAACTTTTGCTTGAGAAGGTCAAAAGCCCTCAAGCAGTCATCTCCAAAGATAAACAGAGCGTCTTTCTCCAACAGACGGGTCATGGGCCTAGCGATTTTTGAAAAATCCTTGATGAATCGCCTGTAGAACCCCGCATGACCAAGAAATCTCTGAATTGCTCTCACAGAGGTGGGAGGCGGAAGTCGTGAAATAATGTCAACTTTAGCTGGATCGTCCTCCATACCAGCACGCGAAATCTTATGTCCCAGAACTATGCCTTCCCTTACCATGAAGTGGCACTTTTCCCAGTTTAGGACCAGATTCGTCTCTTCGCACCTCTTCAACATTTTCTTCAAATTTTCCAAACAATGATCGAAGGAATCTCCAAATAACAAAAAGTCATCCATGAAAACCTCCATAGAATCCTCGATCATATCATGAAAAATCGCAACCATGCATCTCTAGAAGGTCGCCGGTGCATTACACAACCCAAAAGGCATACGCCGGTAGGCGAATGTGCCGAAGGGGCAGGTAAAGGTAGTCTTCTCCTGATCCTCAGGAGCAATAGGAATTTGAAAGTACCCAGAAAACCCGTCCAAGAAACAGTAATACGACTTCCCCGACAGACGTTCCAACATCTGGTCGATGAATGGAAGTGGGAAGTGATCCTTACGAGTAGCATCGTTGAGTTTGCGGTAGTCGATGCAAACTCGCCACCCAGTGACGGTGCGGGTAGGAATAAGTTCATTCCTATCATTTGAAACTACAGTAATACCTCCTTTCTTGGGTACTACCTGCACTGGACTCACCCACACAGAGTCAGATATAGGATAAATCAACCCAGCATCCAACAACTTAATCACTTCTTTCTTGACCACATCTTGCATGTTTGGATTCAACCGCCTCTGAGGCTGTGCACAAGGCTTGTACTCGTCTTCCATCAGAATATTGTGAGTATAAAAAGAAGGATTGATGCCCTTGATGTCCATAATCTTCCACGCAATGGCTTTCTTATGAAGTCTAAGAACCTCGAGAAGCTGCTTCTTCTCCTCTTTCTTCAATGATGCAGAAATGATGACCAGCAAGCGACACTCCTCATCCAGAAATGCATAATCGAGATGTGGTGGGAGTTCTTTTAACTCCAAATATGGTGGATCTTCAATCGAAGGTTTTGATTTCTCATCTTCTACATGGCTAATTTCTAGAAACTGATCTGGACTCTGGGGAACATCGTCACCAATCTGATAGACTGGCTGCTCGAAATCGTGGCCCTCCTGCGTAATGCCAATCAGGTCCCCACACGACAGACGTGTGTCCGAATCAATCTCTTCAATGGTGCCTTGGAAATGAGAGCACACACATGCGTCGACAATGTCGACATAATAAAGCATGTCATCGTGACTTTGCGGATGTTGCATTGATCTTTTAATATCAAATGTCACGTGCTCGTCATTTACTCGGAGCGTGATTTGGCCAGCTGCCACATTTGTCACACCCCCAAAATCCACCTGCGGAGAATCACCGCTTGGAGGCGTGACTGACCAGGATCCAGCCACCAATCATATTGAACAAGCGAGTATGTAATTATAAAACCCCAACCAAAACAATTGGTGTCCAAACAAAACATAGTTTAAGTTGCAAGCGGAAGCATAACGTTTAAAGCCAAGACATAAGTTTAATTGTTCAAAGTTTAACATGGCACACAACTGTCCATGTCCCACAACGACTCTTCTCCATGCAAGCTCCAGCTAAGTACCTATTGACCTGCAAAGCATGTAGTAACGAGTCAACAAGAATGTTGAGCGAGTTCACAGTTGGGTGTTCGTTTTAAGTTGTTGCGAAAACAGTTTCCTTTATCTGGCATCCTGCCATGGGGGTTACCCCATGGTTGAAAACGTGATTTTTTTAACCCAATTACTCTGGCAATCCAGCCGTGGGGGCTACCCCATGTTTAGTTATCTGGCTCTACGGCCGTGGGGGTTACCCCATGTTTATTACTAGACTCGTTACCATATCGACTGCTGACTGTAGTCATGTTTATATGCCCTGAACTGTCAATGTCTATCATCATTGACGTGCCCAGATCCATTAGTTCACGCCCGTCCTCTGCGGCACGGTGTGAGGTTTGTCAAACCTAAATAGCACTATCTAACTAATGACCCGCTCGCCATTGGCCCGGCGATTAAGTCGATATAAAAAAAGGAGGGACTTCGTGATAGAGTTTTGGTCTAGTGAAAGTTATCTGTCCAAGAGGACGAGCAATTATATTCCTGAACCAGCATTGTCCTACCCAATAAAGGACGAGGAATCCATGTTCCTTAACCCCATTCCCAACCCCTGGGAATCCCATGCTTTGTAGAAAGTGTGAACTCACCTTGGGTTGCTCGGCAGTTTAGTTTACTTGGTTAAGTATGCGGGTCACCACGTCCTAATATGGTTACCAGTATAGGTCAGGTTTGGGTGTAAAGAAGTCACGTATATCCTACACGTATCTAACACATAGCATACATGACATATATTTATTCTCTACGTTATTGGGCCTGTCCAAGCTCTTAAACAGTAACAGTTAATACATATCCCACTTAAACAGTAACAAGCACGAGTAATCCATACACTTCGGCCCAATAACAAAGATAAGCAGCCCAGTCGAGACAGGGGGTCTCTACTCGAGATCACGCGGTCTCGAGTCGCAATGGGAGGTCTCGAGTCATGGACATCTGGTCTCGAGTAGTGCGTACATGAGTCGTAACCTCTGAGGTCTCGAGTCCAGTCTCGAGTCGAAATAACAAGATCTCTAGTCGAGACCTTGCTGGTCTCGAGTCCCTGATGTCTGCTGTTATGCTCTCGAGTCATTGATTGGTGGTCTCGAGTTATCACTCGATGGTCTCGAGTCGCAACCGGAGGTCTCGACTCGCACACCTGCTGTTTCTAGAACATCTGCCCAGAATTGTACTAACCAATAGGATTACCATTTCATGATCTTGTGTACTATCCAACCAAAATGCATCAACATGTTTTCTTGTCTAAAACCTTAATCAATTGGATCAAACATAGCAATTTTCAAATATTCATATCACATTCAACAAGTACTTCATCTAGGGTTTTCATCATTTTGCAATCATGATTAATCAAACAATCCATCCTAGCATGAACTCAAGTCAATATCATCATCGGCTCCTGAATCTAGCATATACAATCAATACTAGCATGCTTGCACAAGATTTATCATTAACATTCATCCATGTTCATACTATTTAATACACATCCTACTATCAACTAGTGTCACAATTATCAAATCACTTCAACCTTCCTAATCATATAGAGATATGCATATCAAACATGGACATGAGTACCACTAACCAAACAAACGCCTTTATTAGACTCGAACAACATTCATAACACATTCATCATGCTATTCATCAAAGCAAGTAACACCCTTATTCACATAAACACCTAGTGAGCATCTAAAAACACTAACCGGTTGTGAAAAGGCACCGAGACAGCAAAGAAGATAAATAAAATGGAGTGTCCGAGTGATGATGATGAGCTTGACCGAGTCTCCTTGTTGTTGCCGATTGATCCAAGAGAATGAGGGAAGAAGGATGTTGAGACTTAGGGTTTTAGTGAGAGAGAGAGAGAGTGTGGAGGGGAGTGTGTGAGAGTGAGTGTGGGCTTGGGGTTTTTATACTTGGGTTTGGGTTTCGAGAGGTGAATGGCCCAACCAGCCCACCATTTTACTGTTCACTCGAGACCGAGTGGTCTCGAGTCGGGTCCTTGTGTCTCGGGTCACATAAATACACGCATACATATAAGCACAGTACATATTCACATAATATTCACTTATATCATTAATTAAACCAACATGTCAACTAGTTACATAACGTTCAAACGTGTTACATCGAGATACAAAGAAGGGTTCTAAATTACGAGTTGTCACATTATCCCCAAGTTGAAAGAAATTTAGTCCCGAAATTTGGTAAGTACTCACTGAGGAAGCTAGTTAAGTTGTATGGTTTTCCTGGGGTGTCACATCCTTCCCCTGTTGATCTGGAATTTCGTCCCGAAATTCCGTAGCTTCAACCTCAGTAGTGGTTGTACTGTTTGAGAATAGTTGGGGATACTTTTGTTTCATCTGATCTTCGCGTTCCCAGGTGAACTCTGGGCCGCGACGTGAGTTCCAACGAACTCGAACGAGAGGTATTCTAGTGCTCTTGAGGACCTTAACATCCCGGTCCGTGATTTCAACTGGTTCCTCGACGAATCATAACTGCTCGTCGATGGTGAGCTCCTTCAAAGGAACTACGAGGGTCTCATCTGACAGGCACTTCTTCAGATTCGACACATGGAAGACGTTGTGAACTGCACTGAGTTCTGCTGGTAAGTTCAGTTTGTAGGCCACCTTGCCTATTTTCTCGATGATTTCAAAAGGTCCGACGTATCGTGGGTTAAGTTTGCCTCGTTTGCCAAAACGAACCACACCCTTCCAGGGTGAAACTTTGAGTAGTACACGCTCCCCAACCTGGAGCTCAAGTGGTTTCCTGTCCTTATCGGAGTAGCTTTTCTGACGGTCACGAGCTGCCGCCATGCGCTGTCGTATTTGAGCAATTCGTTCGGTTGTGTCTACCACAAGTTCTGGACCAGTGATCTGACTATCCCCCACCTCTACCCAAATGAGAGGTGACCGGCATTTACGCCCGTACAATGCCTCAAACGGAGCAGCTTTAATGCTGGTGTGGTAGCTGTTATTGTACAAGAATTCCACAAGTGGCAGATGCTTTTCCCAGCTGTTGCCAAAGTCGATTACACATGCACGAAGCATGTCTTCTAAGGTTTGAATAGTGAGCTCAGACTTCCCGTCCGTCTGAGGGTGATACGCTGTGCTCATGTCTAATCGTGAGCCAAAGGATTTGTGCATTGCTTGCCACAGCTCTGAAGTAAAACGTGCATCACGATCCGAGATAATGGAGGTGGGCACCCCGTGCCTCGAGACAACTTCCTTGAGATATACTTCTGCTAGAGTGGAGAACTTATCCGTTTCCTTGATAGCTAAGAAGTGTGCAGACTTTGTGAGTCGATCCACGATCACCCAAATAGTATCATTTCCGCGCTGAGATCTAGGAAGGCCAGTAACGAAATCCATGGAAATTTGCTCCCATTTCCATTGTGGTATCTCTGGTTGTTGGAGTAGGCTTGAGGGTTTCTGGTATTCAGTCTTGACTCTCGCACAAGTCAAACACTTGCTGACGTAAATTGCTATGTGGGCCTTCATGCTAGGCCACCAATACGTAGTTTTGATATCGTGGTACATCTTATCCGAGCCAGGATGTACCGAGTAGCGAGACTTGTGTGCTTCATCCATCACAAGCTCTCGTAAGTTTCCATATAGTGGGACCCAAATGCGTCCCGTTACGTAGTAAGCACCGTCTTCCTTTTGTTCTAATCGTTGCCTTGAGGCGCGGTGTCCTTTCGACTGAGGGCGTCAGCCACAACATTGGCTTTGACCGGGTGATACCTGATCGAGCATTCGTAGTCATTCAGTAGCTCGACCCATCGACGTTGTCGCATATTCAGTTCCTTCTGTTTGAAGATGTGCTCGAGACTCCTGTGGTCGGTGTAAATGGCGCACTTTGTACCGTATAGGTAGTGTCTCCATATCTTAAGTGCAAAAACAACAGCTCCCAGCTCTAAATCATGCGTAGTGTAGTTCCTTTCATGAACTTTAAGTTGGCATGAGGCGTAGGCTATACCTTTATCTCGTTGCATCAATACACAACCAAGACCCTGAATTGATGCGTCGCAGTAAACCACAAAATCGTCTGTGCCCTCTGGCAATGAAAGGATAGGTGCGCTGCAAAGTCTATCCTTTAAATGCTGAAAGGCTAATTCCTGTGCATTTCCCCATCAATAAACAACCCCTTTCTGCGTTAATGAGGTGAGAGGCTGTGCAATCTTGGAAAAATCCTTAATGAACCTCCTGTAGTAACCTTCCAAACCCAAGAATTGGCGAATTTCCGTTGATGTACGAGGTGCAGGCCAGTTCTTAATCGAGTCTACCTTGGATGGATCAACGTGAATCCCATCCTTGTTTACCACGTGGCCTAGGAAATGGACTTCACGAAGCCAGAAGTCGCATTTCGAGAACTTTGCGTAAAGCTGTTCCGTTCGGAGGAGTTCCAAAATAAGTCGTAGATGCTGCTCGTGTTCCTCCTGACTCTTAGAATAGATCAGGATGTCGTCGATGAAGACTATAACGAACTTGTCCAGGTAAGGCTTGCACACTCGATTCATCAAGTCCATGAAAACCGCAGGTGCGTTTATCAGCCCAAAAGGCATGACCAAAAACTCATAGTGTCCATAACGAGTTCTAAAAGCTGTTTTGGAGACGTCCTTTTCTCGGACTCTCAGCTGGTGATATCCCGACCTCAAATCAATCTTTGAATAGTAGCTCGATCCTTGCAGCTGGTCGAACAAGTCGTCAATATGTGGTAGAGGATAACGATTCTTCACGGTCACCTTGTTGAGTTCACGATAGTCGATACACATTCAAAAGGTACCGTCTTTCTTCTTCACAAATAGCACTGGAGCTCCCAGGGCGATGAGCTAGGACGAATAAAACCCTTATCCAAGAGGTCTTGTAGTTGCGTAGAGAGTTCTTCCAACTCTGATGGAGCTAAGCGATAAGGTGCACGAGCTATAGGCGCAGCTCCAGGAGCTAGTTCAATCTGAAACTCGACCTGGCGATGAGGCGGAAGGCCAGGTAATTCCTCAGGAAATACCTCAGGATAGTCGCGTACAATTGGAAAATCTTCTATCTTCTTCTCTTTCTCCGAGGTGTCAGTAACGAGAGCCAAAATGGCAGTGTGGCCCTTTCGCAAGCACTTCTGGGCCTTAAGGAAAGAGATGATGTTCTCAACAGCACCCCTCTTGTCGCCACGAATCATGAGAGGTTCACTACCAGAACCAGGAATACGAACAATCTTCTCGTTGCTAAGAATCTCTGCTCGGTGTTGGGATAACCAATCCATCCCAATGACAACGTCGAAACTACCCAAGACGATAGGGATAAGATCGATAGAGAAGGTCTGATTAGCAAGAACAAGTTTACAACCCTTGACTACGTGTGTGGCCTCTAAACTCTTACCATTTGCTAGCTCTACAGTGTGCTTGTTGTTCAAAGGTGTTGGAATACGCTTAAGCATTTGACCAACTTCTGGTGACACGTAGCTAGTGTCGGCACCCGAATCAAATAAAACTGTAACATAAAATTCGTCGAGAAGGAACTTACCCGTCACAACATTTGGGTCATTCCTTGCTTCACCTTGACCAATCACGAACACCCGCCCCCTGGCACCATTGTTGTTGTTGTTGTTGTTCCCATTGTTACCATTCCCCTGATTGTTGTTGTTGTTGTTGTTGTTCTGGTTCCTGTTCAGTTGGGGGCAATCTCTCTTGAAATGGCCTTCAGCTCCACACTGAAAGCACCCTTTGTTGATTCCTTGCTGCTGCTGCTGCTACTGTCGCTGGTTCTGTGGGGCTTGTTGTTGACGATTCTGGTTTGCGGGGTATAAGCTCCTGCAATCCTTTGCAGCGTGACCTGGCTTGTTGCACCGATGACAGTTACCCCTGGTGCATGGCCCGCTGTGGTGTAGGTTGCAGCGATTGTATTTAGGGTGATTTCCCTTGTACCCACCATGACTTTGACCACCTGATGA
This sequence comes from Helianthus tuberosus, assembly GCA_030545235.1. Taxonomy (NCBI): domain Eukaryota; kingdom Viridiplantae; phylum Streptophyta; class Magnoliopsida; order Asterales; family Asteraceae; genus Helianthus; species Helianthus tuberosus. The sequence goes on from CM060393.1 coordinate 157,404,945, forward strand.
TTGCTGACTAGGGCTCTTGTAGTCATCCGTCTTTCTCTGCTGAGACTGAGACTGAACAGAAGTTGACCCCATACTTGAAGCTCCATCCCATTTCCGTTTGTTGTCAATAGGAGCCTCTGTAGTGGTTGCAGCACCTATGTGCTTGGGTAACCTGTTCTGCTCCACCGCCTGACCCGTGAGGCGGTGAGCCAATTGTACAACTTGCTGGATGGTGGCGAGGTTTGCTGAAGTCACATGACTTTGGATTTCTGGCACTAGGCCCTTGAGAAATAGTTCGACGCGTTTGATGGGAGGGTCTACCATAGTAGGACACAGAATAGCCAACTCATTCGATCTTTTCGTGTACGCTTCGATTTCTGACCCTGTCATCTTGAGGTTGTAGAACTCTACCTCCAACTTGTGAATGTCATCACGATTGCAATATTCCTCTTTGATCATTTCCTTAAAGTTGTTCCCTGGGGTGGCGTTAGCAGCAACCAACCCCAGCATTTGAACCTGAGCGTTCCACCACGTGAGCGCTAATCCCTCCAGAGTACCGGTAGCGTACTTCACCCTGCGAGCCTCAGGGCATTCACACATCTCGAAAACAGATTCGAGCTTTTCAAACCAGTGGAGGAGACCTAGGGCTCCTTCAGTGCCGCTAAAAGTAGTTGGTCGGCAGTCCATAAAAGTTTTGAAGGAGCACACAGGTGGCTGAGCATGTTGACCTGTCGTGGGTGTAAGAAAGGACAGAGTTTAACACAAAGGTTGGTTCACGAGAGTAGGATCTAAAGATCCTAGAATGAGTTTGGACTGCAGGATATACCTCCTGCGTGTGCAGCTGCAAGTGCCGCAGCAACTTGTTCGTTAATCAGAGCCGTCAGCTGGGCTTGAGTCATGTTAACGCGTCCACTCATGGTCTTCATATAAGAGGGAAACATGAGTGAGATAGGTTCGTGAAAGTGCGATGACGGAAGAGAGTAAGAACACATGTGTTCTCATACTATAGTTGCTACGTTTATCTAGCAAGTAGGTAACAGAACATAAACCATATCACCTAGATTGTCGAGCCTTGCATGTGGAGTGAAGCGTCGTTGTGGATCGTAGAGCACTGTACAGGTTATAGTCTGATTTTAATAAAACTTTTTCCCCTTATTAAAACCAAGTTCACTATAACCAATGGCTCTGATACCAATCTGTCACACCCCCAAAATCCACCTGCGGAGTATCACCGCTTGGAGGCGTGACTGACCAGGATCCAGCCACCAATCATATTGAACAAGCGAGTATGTAATTATAAAACCCCAACCAAAACAATTGGTGTCCAAACAAAACATAGTTTAAGTTGCAAGCGGAAGCATAACGTTTAAAACCAAGACATAAGTTTAATTGTTCAAAGTTTAACATGGCACACAGCTGTCCATGTCCCACAACGACTCTTCTCCATGCAAGCTCCAGCTAAGTACCTATTGACCTGCAAAGCATGTAGTAACGAGTCAACAAGAATGTTGAGCGAGTTCACAGTTGGGTGTTCGTTTTAAGTTGTTGCGAAAACAGTTTCCTTTATCTGGCATCCTGCCGTGGGGGTTACCCCATGGTTGAAAACGTGATTTGTTTAACCCAATTACTCTGGCAATCATGCCATGGGGGCTACCCCATGTTTAGTTATCTGGCTCTACGGCCGTGGGGGTTACCCCATGTTTATTACTAGACTCATTACCATATCGACTGCTGACTGTAGTCATGTTTATGTGCCCTGAACTGTCAATGTCTATCATCATTGGTGTGCCCAGATCCATTAGTTCACGCCCGTCCTCTGCGGCACGGTGTGAGGTTTGTCAAACCTAAATAGCACTATCTAACTAATGACCCGCTCGCCATTGGCCCGGCGATTAAGTCGATATAAAAAAAGGAGGGACTTCGTGATAGAGTTTTGGTCTAGTGAAAGTTATCTGTCCAAGAGGACGAGGAATTATATTCCTGAACCAGCACTGTCCTACCCAATAAAGGACGAGGAATCCATGTTCCTTAACCCCATTCCCAACCCCTGGGAATCCCATGCTTTGTAGAAAGTGTGAACTCACCTTGGGTTGCTCGGCAGTTTAGTTTACTTGGTTAAGTATGCTGGTCACCACGTCCTAATATGGTTACCAGTATAGGTCAGGTTTGGGTGTAAAGATGTCACGTATATCCTACACGTATCTAACACATAGCATACATGACATATATTTATTCTCTACGTTATTGGGCCTGTCCAAGCTCTTAAACAGTAACAGTTAATACATATCCCACTTAAACAGTAACAAGCACGAGTAATCCATACACTTCGGCCCAATAACAAAGATAAGCAGCCCAGTCGAGACAGGGGGGGTCTCTACTCGAGATCACGCGGTCTCGAGTCGCAATGGGAGGTCTCGAGTCATGGACATCTGGTCTCGAGTAGTGTGTACATGAGTCGTAACCTTTGAGGTCTCGAGTCCAGTCTCGAGTCGAAATCACAAGATCTCTAGTCGAGACCTTGCTGGTCTCGAGTCCCTGATGTCTGCTGTTATACTCTCGAGTCGTTGATTGGTGGTCTCGAGTTATCACTCGATGGTCTCGAGTCGCAAACGGAGGTCTCGACTCGCACACCTGCTGTTTCTAGAACATCTGCCCAGAATTGTACTAACCAATAGGATTACCATTTCATGATCTTGTGTACTATCCAACCAAAATGCATCAACATGTTTTCTTGTCTAAAACCTTAATCAATTGGATCAAACATAGCAATTTTCAAATATTCATATCACATTCAACAAGTTCTTCATCTAGGGTTTTCATCATTTTGCAATCATGATTAATCAAACAATCCATCCTAGCATGAACTCAAGTCAATATCATCATCGGCTCCTGAATCTAGCATATACAATCAATACTAGCATGCTTGCACCAGATTTATCATTAACATTCATCCATGTTCATACTATTTAATACACATCCTACTATCAACTAGTGTCACAATTATCAAATCACTTCAACCTTACTAATCATATAGAGATATACATATCAAACATGGACATGAGTACCACTAACCAAACAAACGCCTTTATTAGACTCGAACAACATTCATAACACATTCATCATGCTATTCATCAAAGCAAGTAACACCCTTATTCACATAAACACCTAGTGAGCATCTAAAAACACTAACCGGTTGTGAAAAGGCACCGAGACAGCAAAGAAGATAAATAAAATGGAGTGTCCGAGTGATGATGATGAGCTTGACCGAGTCTCCTTGTTGTTGCCGATTGATCCAAGAGAATGAGGGAAGAAGGATGTTGAGACTTAGGGTTTTAGTGAGAGAGAGAGAGTGTGGAGGGGAGTGTGTGAGAGTGAGTGTGGGCTTGAGGTTTTTATACTTGGTTTTGGGTTTCGAGAGGTGCATGGCCCAACCGGCCCACCATTTTACTGTTCACTCGAGACCGAGTGGTCTCGAGTCGGGTCCTTGTGTCTCGGGTCACATAAATACACGCATACATATAAGCACAGTACATATTCACATAATATTCACTTATATCATTAATTAAACCAACATGTCAACTAGTTACATAACGTTCAAACGTGTTACATCGAGATACAAAGAAGGGTTCTAAATTACGAGTTGTCACAACATCAACAATTGTCCTCGCAGTATTGAGGAATGGGCGCCCAAGTATCAATGGCACTTTTGAATCTTCGTCCATGTCAAGAATAACAAAATCCACGGGGAAAACAAATTTATCGATTTTAACAAGCATGTTTTCAACGAATCCACGCTGATATTTGATTGAACGGTCTGCAAGCCGAATGCTCATTCTAGTGGGTGACGGCTCACCCATATCCAGTTTAGTAAAAACCTTATAAGGCATAAGGTTGATACTCGCTCCCAAATCAGCCAATGCATGGCTAACATACATGTTTCCAATCAAGTAAGGGAGCGTGAAACTGCCCGGATCTCCCATTTTAGTGGGCAGACGGTTTTGCAGAATGGCAGAACAACTTTCATTCATCACCACACAGGATATATCCTCGAGCTTCTGCTTATTCGAGAGGATGTCCTTTAAGAATTTCGCATACTTTGGCATTTGGGCCAGGGCTTCAACAAACGGTATGTTTATGTGCAGTTGCTTAAACAATTCAAGGAACTTACCGTATTGTTCTTCGTTTTTCTGTTTCTTAAGCCTGCCCGGATATGGAATTGGAGGAGTGTACTCTTTAACTGGCTCCTGGACTTGCGCTGTACTTGCTGAGCCTCGCCTGGCTTGCACCTCGTCCTGAGCATCAGTCGGGACCGCTTCATCGATCGGTGGTGAGTCCGATATGTTGGGTCCGGTAGTCTTGCCACTCCTGGTCATAACAGCATTTACATGCCCACGCAGATTTGGCTCTGTATTGCCCGGAAGACCACTTGGGGGTCTTTCAGACATCATCTTCGCCAGCTGACCAACCTAGTTCTCGATATTCTGTATCGAGGCCTTTTGAGTTCTCATTTCTCCTTCATGGGCTAGAAAACGATCTTCGCTTTGTTGGTATCATTTTTCAGCCAACTGATTTGCACTCGTGGAGCTAGTAAGGAGCTGAGCCATCATATCCTCCAGCTTGGAACTTGACTGAGGGGCCTGCTGCTGGGAGCTACTCCCGGCGCCCTGATTTTGGTACGAATATGGACGAGGCTGGAAAGATTGGTTGTAAGGATGGAATTGCTGACCATGAGCCTGCTGCAGCGCTGGAGCACGCGGGGCAAATCCCAATGGGTTTTGATTACCCACATTCGCTCGCCACGCAAAATTTGGGTAATTTCTCCATCCCGGGTTGTATGTAGTGTTGTGCGGGTTGTTCTGCGGCCTCACCTGATTACTCACGAAATCTACTTCTTCTTGGCCCTCATAGATGACTCCCTGAAAGCATGCACCAAGCTCGTGTGACACTCCGCACTGGTCACACCCTGAACTGGCTTGCGCAGCTATCTGGGACTTATCAAACTTCATCGAAAGAGCTGAGATTTGTGTAGTAATGGCTGTGTAGTCGTCCACCGCGTGAACTCCTGGGCGAGATGATGATGATGATGTTGCCCGACCTCTCTCTCCTTCTCGACGCGAGCTAGATTTCAACGCAGCTTTTTCTATGATCGCATAGGCTTCATTTGGCGTCTTCGTCCCCAGATCGCCTCCTGCATTCACATCTAATCTCTCCTGCGTATCGTAATTAAGCCCTTGGTAAAACGTCAATATCAACTGTCGTTTGGAGAAGCCATGGTGTGGAACATCAAGCAATAAATCCTTAAACCGCTCCCAGGCCACGTGCAACGATTCTCCCTCATCTTGGCGAAAGGTCACAATCTGGTTCCGTAGCTTGGTTGTTTTCTCAGGCGGAAAGTATTTCTGCATGAATAACTCCTCCAACTCATTCCAGGTCCTGATGGACCCAGCTGGAAGTGACATAAGCCAGGCTCTAGCTTTGTCACGCAGTGAGAATGGAAACAACCTCAACCGAACAGCGTCCTCCGAAACACCCCTAATCCTGAACGTTGAACATACTTCGAGAAAAGCAGCGATATGTCGTCCGGGGTCTTCATGCTCGCGCCCGTCAAACTACACCGAATTCTACACAATATTAATAATACTAGATTTAATTTCAAAAGTAGGTGCATCTATAGTAGGTTGAGCAATGCTCGGCTCCAAGCGTGTTCCTCCAGGCAGATTCGACTCATTCAATGGTCGCTCGTCGTCCGCCATGATGGCGTTTCCTCCGTCCCCTGAGCCCTCGGCTTCAGCGGGTACCACCTGCTCGTCACCAGCTGCGAGTAGCAGCGCAGCCGCGCGGGATCTCTCACGAATACGTTTCCTCATATCACGCTCGGGTTCGTCTGAAGGTTCAACAGCGTCGGGAGCGGGGGTTGAGGACATCAAACTGCAAACGAAAAATTGACACAATGAATATTTTATTATTATTATAATAATGTTGTTTTTTTTTTGCTGAATTAAAACAGAATTTCTGTAAATAGGACTGAAAAATTTTATAAAAATTCGAAAATGGGCCCAAAATTTTATAAAAATCAAAACAAATAAAATAATTGAATCGACTAGTATAAAAATAATTTTTCAGAGCCGAAAACTCAAAGAATAAATGAATAATTAGTTCGAATTCTAACAAATAAATAATATAAAAATTTGCAAGATACACCGATAAAATAATGACTCGGGTCGTTCCTAAAGCTCGCCACATCCCCGGCAACGGCGCTAAAAACTTGACGTGTGCGCGTATATACATGTTTTTGCAATGAATTTTACACACGATTCGGTTTTAAATTTATAAAAATGATTTACACTTCAACAATAAAACACACACGAAAGGGCAAGTGTACCCCGTCATATATGTAGTAAAGTATCGGTAAGAACCAAGTGTCAATCCAAGGACGTGGGTGGAGGAATAATACTAAACCTTTGTCATTAAATTATCGGTAGGAAGATAAGAGTGTGATTTTCTAAAAACTAAAATAAGCATAAACAAATATTTATAAAAAACATAGTAGACTCCAAATAAGAAAATAAATATATAGCCTTGCTTTATGCACAACCAAAGCATATGAATTAAGTCAGTTTTTTCACTTGAAACATTTGGTCAATTCTCCATTTTCAAGACAATTATTATCCCTTTCGGGAATCCTAACATGACAATCATTCGGAAAGCTAAAACGATAATCACACTATAACCACCTAAAATCGTTCTTTAACATGCAATTTATAAATGTCTATGATAATCCCCTAAAGATAAGTTAGTCATCCGTTAGGAGTTTTCTAACCTCACTTAATCAAGGAAAGTGACACCGATAAACACAATGCAACCACCGAGACAAGCATAGACTAGATTAAATCACAACCGAGTTCATTTTACAAATCTTGAACATAAATTCACCAAGATAGCAATTTTGGCCTAAACTACTAACTAAGCTAACAATTCATTTCAAGAATTCAAAACAACACCATTTAACCCGTTAAGGTCCTTCCGTGAGGGAAAGCCTTCTTGATTAGCAATAATTATCCCTTATTAACCCACTAACCATTTCTAGTATCATGGTGCAAACATATTAAACAAGTTAAACAAGTTCAAAGTCTACTAATACATGATTAATCAAGCTTCTTCTTGCAAATATCTTAACTAACCACATACCAATCATCCAAGATAATTAACTATAATCTAGAATTCAACATCAATAAACAAGGTTGCAAACTAATCATCAAAGATTAACATAGAAAATGCTTCAAAGTGTCATTACAAACATAATTAACATACTAATGGTTGTAATTAAGCAAGGGATACTAGTGTTTTTGCCCTTAGGCTTACAATAATACAAAATCATCAATCTAAAATGCTTGAAACATGAACAAAATCATGGAAAGATTGGAGAATCAAACCATAAACAAGCACAAGATTGAGTATCCGGATAGTAACGGAGCTAAACGGCACGATGGGGCTTGAATCCGGGTGAAAGCTAATGCCTCCGGAGACTGATAATTCGCCTGTGAAGCTCCCAACAGTCCAAAATTGCGAACATAATGCTGTCTTCTGTTTTTTATAACTTTTTCAGATCGCACGGTCGTGCCATTAAAGTGCACGACCATTCATTTTATTGTACTGTTCACCATACTGTGTGACATCAGCAGATGTTGACCGGTCTTCGATGTTGCACGGGCGTTCCACTGGACGCACGAGCGTGCGTCGCCGAGAAGTGGCTGGCATGAGCATTAGAACTGTCGGTGCAATGCCGGGCTGGGGCTGGTCATCGTATCCGCACGGGGTGCCACCAGAAGCACGGTCGTGCGTCCCCGAGGATGCCTTGCACTCCGGATCGCACTGTCTGTGCAACTCCGAGCTGAGCCTTGATGTCAGATCCGCACGGTGGTGCCACTAGATGCACGACCGTGCAACTCGCCCAGGTCAGTTTCTTCACAGAATCTTCGCAGCTTTGCCGTTTCGCCTGGAAAATCCTCGTTTTCATCATCTTCTTGTTTGGCATGCTGTTTTAGGCCTGTAAACAAAAGTAAACCCGATTAAGTATCCGATTCTCGGTTTTACGGCCAAAAACGCGTACAATGGGGATAAAATGGGGGACTAAAGTATGTGTGATTTGGTGAATATCAGGCTCGATTGCGTGTTGATGCAACGCGAGAAAGTTATCGCCTATGCTTCTCGACAACTTAATATTCACGAAAGGAACTACACGACTTGGAACTCGGAGCAGTCGTTTTCGCACTCAAGATTATGAGACATTACTTGTACGGTACCAAGTGCACGATTTACACCGATCACAAGAGTTTCCAGCATATTTTGGATCAGAAAGAGTTAAACATGAGGCAACGTAGATGGGTGGAACTCCTTAATGACTACGAATGCGCAATTAAGTATCATCCAGGCAAGGCTAATGTCGTGGCCGACGCCCTTAGCAGGAAGGAAACCAAACCTAAGCGTGTTCGTGCTTTACAGCTCACTATCCACTCGAACCTCCCGAGTTAGATCCGCAAGGCTCAAGTAGAAGCACTCAAGGATGAAAACCTCCCAGCCGAATCCCTGCGGGGTATGGAGAAACGGTTGGAACTCAAGGACGACGATGTTCTTTACATTGCTGGCCGTATCTGGATTCCATCTTATGGTAATCTCCGAGAACTCGTGATGGACGAAGCGCACAAGTCTTGCTACTCGATACATCCTGGTGCCGATAAAATGTATCACGATCTCAAAATCCTGTATTAGTGGCCAAACATGAAAGTCCTCATTGCTAAGTACGTTAGCAAATGCTTGACCTGCGCTAGGGTCAAGGTCGAGTACCAGAAGCCATCAGGCTTGTTGCAACAGCCAGAGCTGCCAACATGGAAATGGGAGCAGATTTCCATGGATTTCGTCACATGCTTACCAAGATCCCAAGGCGGGAACGACACCATTTGGGTCATCGTGGACCGCCTAACCAAGTCTGTGCACTTCCTCGCGATTAAGGAAACAGATAAGTATTCGAAGCTCGCTGCCATCTACTTGAAGGAAATAGTGGCTAGGCATGGAGTGCCAATCTCTATCATTTCTGATCGTGACCCACGCTTTACATCTAAGTTATGGAAAGCTACGCATAAATCCTTTGGCTCACGTCTAGATATGAGTACTGCTTACCACCCACAAACCGATGGTCAAACGGAACGTACCATCCAAATGCTTGAAGACATGCTGAGAGCATGTGTCATTGATTTTGGAAACGGGTGACAACGACACTTACCGTTGGTAGAGTTCTCCTACAACAACAACTACCACACCAGCATTCAGGCAGCACCCTTTGAGGCACTATACGGTCATAAATGCCGATCACCTCTATGTTGGGCAGAAGTTGGCGAAAGCCAAATTACTGGCCCGGAACTCGTAGTCGAGACTATGGAAAATATTGCCCAGATCAGACAACGCATGGCGGCAGCTCGCGACCGTCAGAAAAGCTACGCTGATAAGCGTTGGAAACCGCTAGAATTCCAGGTCGGTGATCGGGTTCTACTTAAAGTCTCACCCTAGAAGGGTGTGGTTCATTTTGGTAAATGGGGCAAGCTAAATCCGCGATACGTTGGACCATTTTAAATTACCGAAAGGATCGGTAAGGTTGCATACAGATTGAATCTGCCTGAAGAACTAAGTGCGGTACACAACGTCTTTCACGTGTCTAATCTGAAGAAGTGCCTGTCAGATGAAACACTCATCATTCCCTTTAAGGAACTAACTTTTGATGATCAGCTACACTTTATTGAGGAGCCGATTGAGATCACGGATCGAGAAATCAAAACCCTCAAACGTAGCCAGATACCTATCGTACGAGTTCGTTGGAACTCGCGTCGTGGCCCAGAGTTTACCTGGGAGCAGGAAGACCAGATGAAGCGCAAATATCCCCAGTTGTTCCCAAACGAAACTCCCAGAACTAAAGCTACAACAGAATTTCGGGACGAAATTCCAAACTAACGGTAACACTCTCTCACATAACTAGCTTGACAGTGGCTGCTTTAACTTTCGGGACGAAAGTTCTTAAAACTTGGGGATAATGTGACACTCTAGGTTTTTCCGAGTGATCTTCTTCTTGTAGTTGTGTTATGTGTACATATGATATTAAATGAAACTCGTTATTTATTCTATGCACGCACTATATGATTCTTGGTGTTATGTGTAATAACGTGTAGGTATATAATATGAATGCGTGCATGGGCGAGCCGTGATCACTAGGTCCCGACCCGAGACCACTCGGTCTCGAGTGACCTAAATCAGTTGGGCCGCATCCCTCTTGAGCCCACTCAGAAGCCTTAGGGTGCACATGGTCGGAATGGGTATAAAACCCATGTTGATAGCCGACACTGCCACTTTTGGCAACCATCATTTGCACCAAATCCTCAAACATTCCATTCCTCTCTCTCTCTCTCTCTCTCTAGAAAACCCTAGCAACATCAACATCACCTCCTCCCCACCTCTCGGATTCAAATCAGCGGCCATCGGAAGCTTCGGATGAGCTCACGAGCATCGTTTGGGAGCCCCAATCCTCATTACTCCACACCCTTGTGCCCACACTTGAATCGGTTAGTTGCTCCTTTTATTATAGTTGGCAATGTATGACAAAGATGTGTGTTTGATGAATAATATACATGTTCTATGAGGATAGGTGAGTTAAAGTGACTAGATGATTATTATGACTAGCATAATGATAGATTTTGTGTTATGAAAATGAATGTGTAGCATAATAGATGTTTGCTGTTTTGATTGTTTAAATGATGAATGATGTGTGAATCGTGATGCCTTGAATGATTCCTTGCCTTATTGATATGCAACTTGTTTGATATAATCTTATATGAGTAAAGGTGTATTAGGACGATTAGATGATTGTTTAACATTCTCCTCATAAAGTGACTATGATGTGTATGTAAAGATCGATCTGTTATAGTATGAATGATAGACATGGAATATGTAAATGGATGAAACAGTGAAGAACATATTGAATATGATATGAATATTTGAAATTGTTGTGTTTGATCCGTTTTGATTAGAATAGAGTAAGGAAACATGTTTATGCAATTTTATTGGGTAGTACAAGGAAAACACGTCTGCGAAATATGATTGGATAATACAACAGAGGTTCTAGAAGGTTTCCACCTGTGCACGCATCCATGGTTACGAATCGAGACCGCGGTGATTGCGACTCGAGACCATGGAACAACAACTCGAGACCGGCAGCCAAACTTCAGGAACTCGAGATGGGCATGTTCTCGAGTCGAGACCCCTGATCTAAACTCGAAATGGGACTCGAGACCTCCAATGTTGTGACTCATGCATGCACCATTCGAGACCACCCATCCGCAACCCGAGACCTCTTGGTTGCGACTCGAGACCCCATGTTCTCGAGTCGAGACCACCTGGTCTCGACTGGGCTGTCTGACTTAGTAATTGGGCCACAATATGTGACAACGTGTTTTAGGCTTTGTGTCTATGCTACTGTTGCTATGTGTTGTTACTGTTTAACTGTTAGATGTTAGAACAGGCCCAATAACTTAGTGGATGATTGAATGTTATGCAAGCTATGTGTTAGATGCGTGTAAGATATACGTGATTTGTTTGTACTCAAGCCTGACCCATACTGGTAACAATGTTAGGACGTGGTGACCAGCGTACTTGACCAAGTAAACTAATCTGCCGAGCAACCCAATGTGAGTTCATAACTTTTAAAGCATGCGTTCCCGGTGGTTGGGAAACGGAATTTAAAACAACGCTATCCCCTTGTGAGGGATACAAAACTACTTTTCTTCCCTTGTGAGGGACCCTTAGTTAATTACTATTTATATTGGATGCAACAAGCAATACTAAACGAAACTCTATCACTCAAGTCCCTACTACTTAATACCGATTAGTCGCCGGGGCCTGGCGAACAGGTTATTAGTTGATAGCGCTATTTAGGTCTCACCAGCCTCATACCGTGCCCGTGTATGGGATCGGGAGTGAACTAATAGACTCTGGAAAACCATCAATGACGATAGACATTGACAAACGGGGCACTCTACGGAAGCGTATGGTCGCATAGTATTCGGTATTGTACAGTTTAGTAGCTTACTTATGGGGTAGCTCCCCATGGCATGGTATAAATGAGTAAATTAACTGTTGAAACAAGTTTTTGGAATTAAAAACTGGACAAACTCGTGAACTCGCCAACATTATGTTGATACCCTACTGCATGCTTTGCAGGTACCCAGTGAATCAGGAGCTTGTAGCTTGGGGAAGTGTAGTGGTCGTCTTAACCCATGTGTTGGGTTCTATAATAAAACTGAACTATGAACTTTGGTTGAACTGTTTTGTCTATGCTTCCGCTACTTACTTAAACTGTTATTTGAACTTAAAACTTTTGAACTTTAACCATGGCATTTACTAGCCCTTATGGTTGGTGAACATTCTTATTATTAACTAAATGCTCAGTATAATTGATGGCTGGATCCTGGTCAGTCACACGCCTCGCGGTAGTACTCTGCATGTGGATTTGAGGGTGTGACAGACATGGCTCAAGGTTCTCAAAGTGATAGAGACGATTCGACAGTGACAGCCGAGGGGGAATCTGTTGGTGCATATTTCGTACGTCTGCCACTGTGCGAATAGTTAGATAGAGCGTGTGTTGAATATTGTATAGAATAGGAGAAAGTTGGACACGGTTTTGAAATTGTAAAAGTCCATCCGGACGGATGACCATCCGGACGAAGGACAATCCAGACGTATGGACATAGTGTAGGTAGTTGTCTATAAATAGGGACTTGGGGTTCCCATTTGGACAAGCTTTTGGTCCCTGAGGGGAAATGTTGTCCAACTGGTCTCGTGGTGCTGTAACATTGAATAATCAATAGAGACCAGATTATAAGTGATTGCTCGGTGTCGTATTTATCTTCTACTCCTTTCTTAGTCTTAATAAAATCACCGAACACGTCGTATCGGGACCGAGGCTCCGTCAAACTCGCCGGCTCCTGGATCAGCAATAATAACTAGTTAAGATAAGACCCTTGGGTATAAACCATAACATGTCTAATGGGTAAAAATTGTGCTGAATCACTTTTTGGTGACATACAATAACTTGATAAAATGAAACCTTATGGTAAAACCGTAACGAGTCAAACGGTTAAAAATAGTATTGAGTCACTTTTGGTGATAACAATAGCTTGTTAAGACGAGACCCTATGGTGTAAACCATAACAAATCAAATGGGAGAAAATGGTATTGAATCACTTTTGGTGACAATGATAACTTGTTAAGATGAGACATTATGGTATAAACCATAACAGGTCAAATGGGTAAAAATGGTGTTAAATCTCCTTTTTTTGACATACAATAACTAGATAAGATGAGACTCTATGGTATGAACCATAATAGATTAAATGGATAAAAATGGTATTGAATCACTTTTGGTATAAACCATAACAGGTCAAATGGGCAAAAATGGTGTTAAATCTCCTTTTTTTTTGACATACAATAACTATATAAGATGAGACTCTATGGTATGAACCATAATAGATTAAATGGATAAAAATGGTATTGAATCACTTTTGGTGACAACAATAACTTGTTAAGACGAGACCCTATGGTGTAAACTATAATGGGTTAAATGGGTAAAAATGGTGTTGGATCACATTTTGGTGATAAAACGATTAATTGTTAGGTTGAGACGCCTAAAGGGTAAACCAAGAATGGGTCAAATGGACAAACAGATCATACGGGTCAAATGGTGATGTTATCACCATTTGAATTTGGTATTTAAAGATTTGTCTTGTTGAGTTCTATAGCTACATATAAGCATAATGGTAAGGGCATGCATTGTTGTCACAAATTAACAAAGAGAATCACAAGGTATTGGTAATGAGTCGTTACTTTAACCCTACCAGACATTTGTAAAAAATACCTTTTGTAAGGGCTTAGGACACAACGAAAGGTTGTCGAGCTACCCCTGGGGTCTACTTCATGAGTGGTGTTATTAGTAATTAAGTGAAATGGTCCTTAAAGCCAAAAATACGTCTATGATATGAAATATGGCTAAAATGAGTTTCGAAGTAAGATGACATTAGAAATCTTTACGTCTTTAGGGACATAATTAATCTTAATGGGCTATGCAGTTAATGCGATAAAATATCGGATATCGGTCAAGGACCGATATTTGAAATATAGGTTATTTCGGTGAGATATCGGTGGGATATCGGTAATTTTAATATAATGCAGAATTTATATATATAGCAATTTAACACCAATAATTCAGTGATATATCGGTTATATCGGTCAAATATCGATTAATATCGCCGATAATATCGGTACCGATATTTTGACCGATATTTGACACCGATATTTTACTAAGGGACCGATATGACCTATATAACCGATATATCATCGATATATCACCGATATTAACTGCATAGTTAATGGGATAACAATCTAAACATGTCCACTAGTTTTCATTCAAACTTATAAAAGTCATTCTGTTTGGATAAATGGCTTAAATTGACTAAAATGCCCTTGGATAATGAATTTGGGTAAAATGCCTAACCGAAAGAAAGCTTTGGAATGCTAAAACATTGAACAATCAAACCAACAATAATTTCGTTTTTGGGTGGGAGTTAATGGGGTAAACAATGATAAGGAGTATAGTAGGTTTGAGCTAGAAAGCTCAATGCCTTCTTCACGAGTCGGTTGGGCAAAACGCTACACTGAATGAAAGAATTGGAAACCTAAGAAACCGGGTCCAAATTGTGGATATCTGGTTTGAGACTTAAATAGAAAAGTTAGCAAAGAGCACACTTTAGCAAAGTGCACTGTTAGCAAAGTGCACATATGAAGGCGTTTCTGTCATGATGCGCGACAAAAACTCAATAATTAAAACACTATCTTTTGTCATTTTTCGATCCGTTATCACAAAAGAAATATACACACTAATCGTTTATGTTGTTTATGACATGTTTATAAAGGGGCTGATACCGGACGGATGATCAAGCACGCGAAGAACCGAACTCTCTTAAACCGCCATCTACTTGAGAACATCTTTCCAAGAAAGTTGAAATGTAGTCATACGTTGTTGGATATCAAGCCTTTAAAACTCACTCTCTTAACTCACGAATAGAATGTACACTTAAACTTGCAGAAGATAAAGTGAACAATTATCAAGAATGAATATGAAAGATGTATGAAACATGCACAGTAAAGAAAAGAAAAAAGCTGCAAAAACAGAATACTTTTATTGAATAAAGGCTGAGCTATTTATAGCCAATACAAAACAAACGTGAACCAATTCTAAGCAACTACTACTCCTAGAGAACCGGTATGACCCACTCCTCAACGTTCACCTCCATAATATCCGGTCAAATGAGCATATTCCAGTTCTGACTTACAAGCATAAAATAAAATACCAAATAAATGCTTTTGGTCTTCAAGTCTACACATGCAACATCACGTGAACTGAATCCCAGCTTATTCCATGCAATTAATAAAACTAATAATAAAACCAATAAGTCAAGATTAAAACCCAACATTCTCCCCTTTAATCTTGACCCGTTTCTTCATCAAAGCAATGTCGGTTCTTCCTCGATCAAATTTGCTTCTTTCTCATCATCCTTCCATTTAGTGCACTCGTAACCAAAATGCCCAAATGCTCCACAATTGAAACACCGAAACCTGCTTTTATCACCACCTCGACCCGTACCTCTTCCTCGACCTCTCTCACCTCTACCGTAGCCTCTTCCGCGGCCTCTTCCTCGTCCGCTACTTTCACCATACTTTTGTTCGGCCATCAAAAGTTGGCTTTGCTCTTCTTCCTTTTCACCACGGCTCTTTCTTCTTTCTTCATACGACTTCAGCCTTCCTACCACTTCATCAAAGAGCATTGAATCTAAATCGAAACATTGCTCAATCGAAGTTACAACTTGAAGATAGGAGTTTGGCATTGCATCAAGTAACCTTCTCACCATTTCTTCTTCCGCAACTTCATACCCGAGGCTCCTCAACTTCGAAACCAAACCGCTCACCTTAGTAGCACCATCATCAACGAGCTCTCCTTCCTTCACCCGCAAACCTTCAAGCTCTTTTCTCAATGTTGCAATTCGAGCCGCCCTCACTCGATCTACGCCCAAGTATCGTGTTTTTAAGCCATCCCATACTTTCTTCGGGTCCGTGTAACTCGACATTTGCAACACCATCTCCTCCGGTATAGCTTGAAATAGGAATGCGAGCGCTTGTTTTGATTTCTTCGAGTCTGGCTCTTCACCTAATGCCCTCGGTTCGATCGTCTCCAAAAGACCATGTGCATCCAAAATAGACTTAACCTTGATAGCCCATATCGGATAATTGGTTGAGGTTAAAGTCGGAACTTGGTAAGACATCGAGCCTGTTTCTTTTGCTTGTATCATCGCCATTCTTCACTTTCTTTCTTTTTTTTCGTTCGAATCGACTGACCTTTCTTTCTTTGTCGATTTCTTCTTTCTCGGTCTCTTTCTTTCTGAGTTGCACCTGCGTTTTTTTTTCTTTCTCACGGCACCGAACTTTCTTCTTTCTCTTTCTCACGGCACCTCTCTTTCTTCTTTCTTCTTTCTCTAGCAGGTTGCAACTTTCTTTCTTCTTTCTTTGCTGATCTAAATCAGCTTCTTTCTTTCTTTCTCGCGAGATCTTCACATAAACTCGCTTATCATACTGCTGCTATCTTCCAAGGATCGAGCCTATGGGCTCTGATACCAATTGTTGGATATCAAGCCTTTAAAACTCACTCTCTTAACTCACGAATAGAATGTACACTTAAACTTGCAGAAGATAAAGTGAACAATTATCAAGAATGAATATGAAAGATGTATGAAACATGCACAGTAAAGAAAAGAAAAAAGCTGCAAAAACAGAATACTTTTATTGAATAAAGGCTGAGCTATTTATAGCCAATACAAAACAAACGTGAACCAATTCTAAGCAACTACTACTCCTAGAGAACCGGTATGACCCACTCCTCAACGTTCACCTCCATAATATCCGGTCAAATGAGCATATTCCAGTTCTGACTTACAAGCATAAAATAAAATACCAAATAAATGCTTTTGGTCTTCAAGTCTACACATGCAACATCACGTGAACTGAATCCCAGCTTATTCCATGCAATTAATAAAACTAATAATAAAACCAATAAGTCAAGATTAAAACCCAACATACGTGTCAAAGTTTTCGAGTCTAAAACCTTATTGTTTTTTGTCAGTAATATATGTGTGTAATAATCTGTTAAGTTGGTTCGTCTGGGTTATCAGTTAACCCAGACTCGTAAATTATTTAAAAAAAAATCTGGAACCAAGTCGACCAAATATTAAGATATTCGGCATTAACGGGAACGAGTGTTACAAGACCTGCGTTCACTCAATTGTTATGAATCTTTCCATTTTTCATTCTATCATATTATGCATTTAAGATTTCTGTTTGTTGTTTGGAATCGATTTATTTGTTGGATTTGGGTTCTGAAGTTTTGTTTAAAATGCTTGGTGATTTGTGGTTATGGTTATGAGTTTGAAGGTGGCAGCAGAAGATTTACAAATTCGAATAAGGCTTATGGTTATGGGCAAAAAGTTAGTGGACCATACCCCCGTCCAATAAAGGAGTCTCTATCAAAACGGACACTATGATCCAGTTTCTAAAATAGGTTGATTTCGGTTTAAAAAATGTATATCGGTCCTGTTAAAATTATACAACCATTTATTTTTTGGCTACCTGGCATCTTAACAAATTTGCTAATTTAGTCATTCTTAACAAATTTTCTAATTTAAATACATCGAGATAAGTCACCATCACTCACGACCATTGTTTAACTTCACCACCTACTTGTTGTCGTCAACGCCACCGTCGCCACTACCACCACCATCAGTGGCGAAGCTTGACCCGAATGACGAGGGTTTCGAAAACGTATATACCAAAAAAATTCTATAGAACCGGGGAGTCGAAAATATATATACCAAAAAATTTCTTTACGAAAACTACGTATATAACAATACTGAGCGAAAAGTTCGGGGGGTCGGGAGGCCCTCCCCGCCCCTTCTATACTTCGCCCCTGACCACCATCACCATATTCCCCTACTTTGCTTCGTTCTACGTCATCTTCTTCTAGTGCCACTAGCCTAGCCGTCATAAAAGATATAATGGTTGAACCTATTATGATATCTTTTCTTTATCCTAAATTGACTCATTTAAACCGAAGCTTGTTTAATACATTTAATGGGCCTTTTTTATTCAAACCTAGACCGATCGATCATTTTCCAATCCAAATGTGAGGCATCTAAATGATACACAAGGGTGAAAAGGGATCTCAATAACAAAAACAAAAATCAAAGCCTTAGCGGGGCCGTCTCCAAAGATTCGGTTGCCCTGTGAGACTAAAAATTAGTTCTCGAGATTATTAACTCGTATATAAAAAACAAAGTCAAGAATATGGCGCTAGTTATAACATATAAATAAAACAAAATTATTGTAGCAAAATCATCTATTTACATACTTAAACGAATGGTAAAGTTCTCCACACATTTTTGAAAACAAAGTTGTTAATCAACTCTTTATAATCCTTTCTTTCCAACATATCATTCTCAATCCATTAAATCTTTATTGAAACAATGTAGATCACAAATATGTGTTCTATCAACTTTAGATTTGAAAAGCTTCTTTCTCCATATGCTACCATTATAGGAATAAAGAGTTCTAATTATTTTTTTATTTGGCTTTCTATATTTTTTTATTTGGCATAGGCCAGTGGGTATGGGATGGCGCCACCCCGCCACCTCACCACCGATAGCGCCCTCGGGACGCCACCACCCATAATTACCGACCAAATTAAAGAATTAAAGGGGGGCTCCATGGGTCTCTCGCCAGCATAGCATGGTAACGAAGAAAAAATGGCATGATCGAGGTGGCTTTGGTCAAAAGTTACCGTTGAACGGTAACATTACATTTAAAAAAATTAATTTCAAATTTTATAAATTTCACCTATAAATACCCCACTTTTTCCATAATTTTCATCCCTTCTACCTCAATCTTTATACAAAATCTTTACACTTTTTTATATAATCACACAATGTGTGGGATCCGACCCATCCGTTTTGGCAAAGTGCGCCAAACAACGAGCAAGAAGACCATTATCGATGAAGGAAAAAGAGTAAGAACTAAAAATGGAGAAACAAATCCAGAAAGACATGGAATTTCTCGCGAAAGACTTTTCACATCTAGCGGAGGAGGACCGAGTCATTTTGGAGGCTCGTAAGCCACACATTCTGGCGAAATATATGTAGTTTTTATTTTCTAGTACCTTATATTTTAACTTTGCATTTTTTAGGACTTTGTAAGGTTTTTCTCTTTTTTAATGAAATTATGCTTTTTTTTTTATTAATTTTCTAGCTATTAAAATTGGCATTTAATTTAAAAAATATAAAATATATAAATAAAAAAATAATTAGATAATGATGATGGGGGCTTTATCCCACACCCTACAAGTTAAGGGAAGAGGCCTTAAAGCCCCTGTCTGACATGGACGGACGTGACACTGAGGTGGCGTGATAAAGCCTCTTCATACCCTCGAGCCTTAGAGTTTTAAGTTTTTAGTTGAGTATTTGGGTCTATCGGTTTTAATGTGCCAAAGTAAAACGGTTTACATGGACAAAACTAGTCTAAAGTATGAATGTGTCAATTCATGTACCAAGAAAACCATAGTAGATTCGAGCTCACAATCATCAAAAACTAGGGGGGAATAATCAAACAAAAACAAATGTATATTAAAATACTTTTATTAATTATTATTCAATCATCAACTTCATATGTATATAATATAATCCATAATTTCCTTTGGATTTTTTCTTCCATTGAAAATGAGTTTACCGTGTATTACACTCTCTCATATTATTCAATCTTTAAATCTTAATTATTCATTCATTGGTCACTTTGTCTTCCTTGACTCAGTCTACTTCACCATCTTCCCTTCACAATTTCTGTTCTCATTCCACTCTCTCTCTCTAAAACCTACCCTCAATTCTGTTATTGCATCCAATGGATTCTTCATCATTTGTAGCCATCCTTGCAGCCATAGCCAGCTTCTTCGTCATCACCTTCATCTTCTCCCTCATCTACATCATATGCCGGATTACCCGAAAAAACCGCCGTGTAGCAGAATCTCGGCCCCGGACCAGAGCGGTCCGAGGCCGCAATCGCGATACATCAACCTCGGTAATCAGCGTCTCCGAAAGCCAGCTGTTTGATCCGTCGTTGAACAAGATCGAGATGGGTGACCTGGTCAAAGCTACCCGAAACTTCTCACCGGATTTAATCGTTGGCGATGGAAGTTTCGGGTATGTTTACAAGGCCCGCCTCGAGTCGGGTGTTACTGTCGCGGCTAAGAAGCTCGGGCCTGACGCGTTTCAAGGGTACCGAGAGTTTAAGGCTGAGATGGAAACTTTGGGCAATATTCAACAACACGATAATATTGTTAAGTTTTTGGGGTATTGTGCAACGGGTTCGGATCGGATTCTGATTTATGAGTTTATCGAAAAAGGAAGCCTTGACCAATGGCTATACGACACGTCATCAATAGGCGCTGCCGCGTCAGCAAGGTTACCGTTATCTTGGAGGACTAGAGTCAATATAATGAAAGGAGTAGCAAAGGGGCTAGAATTTATGCATAATTTGGATAAACCTATAATTCATAGGGACATTAAAGCAAGTAATGTTTTATTGGATGCGGATTTTGAAGCTCATATTGCGGATTTTGGGTTAGCACGGACGATTCAGGAATCACATTCACATGTCTCGACACAAGTAGCAGGGACGATGGGGTACATGCCACCAGAATATATTCACGGGGCCACTACAGCCACTGTTGCAGGAGACGTGTATAGTTTTGGGATATTGATGTTTGAGGTTGCCACTGCTAGGCGTCCCAACTTGCGAATCAAGGACGAGGATGGAAGAGATGTTCGGCTCGTTGAATGGGTAATGAATATGGTGTCACAAAATCAGCAAATGAAATTGTTGGATGCTCGAATATTGAAAGATGAATTAAACAAGGAAGAGGTACATGAGTACCTTAGTATTGCTACATTTTGCATTAGTGAAATACCTAAATTACGACCAACTATGAAAGAAGTTGTGAATTTATTCGATCAAATTTAAGAAGAAACTACACATTAGTGAATCCATTTGATCCTGTTCTTAATTTATGTATTTATTTATAGGGGGTTGTTTCATCTTGAAAGGGATGCATGTAAGTAGCATGTTGTTGTAAACAAAGTTTCAAGAAAAAAAAGCCCCAACTCAAATATAATAGTGACACGATCTTTAATATTTTATAAGTTGGTCTTAGATTTTTTATTTGGTATGTGACAATGGTTTGGTATTACCTATATTAATATTAATTAATATTAATATTAATATTTAATATATTAAAAACATAAGCAAATGAACAGTATTACCTGTATATTAAAAAGATAAGCAAATTATATTAACACTACATAGATAGATAGAGATAAGTAAATGGTATCGGTACCGGTACTAGATTTACCAAACCGGGTATATTTTCGGTACATATTCGGTACCGACTTTTGACATTTTTTGTACCGGTTTTTACCCTCAAATACCGGTACCGTACCGGTGCCGTACCAGGTATATTTGGTACCGATACCCACTTTTGGGGGTTTTCGCTACCAAGCTCATCCCTAACATCACCTTTTAGCTCATGCCAAGTAGCAAAACAAGTAATTGCATCGTTTAGATTGCTTTTCATATACGTGGTAAGTAAATTGTATTTCGTTTGAATGAGGTTTTATATACACAACTTCTTTTGTTTTCTTTTTTTTTTCCTTTTTCTGTGATGAATGAATTGTAACATATAAAATTAACTTGCCTCAAATATCGGTACCGTACCGGTGCCGTACCAGGTATATTCGGTACTGATACCCACTTTTGGGGGTTTTCGCTACCGAGCTCACCCCTAACATCACCTTTGAGCTAATGTCACGTAGCAACGCAAGTAATTGCATCGTTTAGATTGCTTTTCATACACGTGGTAAGTACATTGTATTTCGTTTGAATGATGTTTTATATTCACAACTTCTTTTGTTTTCTTTTTTTCCTTTTTATGTGATGAATGAATTGTAACATATAAAATTAACTTGGATATTTAAATTATTGATGAGCAAATGATATCAAATCCTGTAATCAAACCGGTATCGTATCGGTACCAAATTTACTATACAAAATCATTTTCGGTACAAATTTGATACCCACCTTTTGGCGTTTTCAGAATCGTTACTTTCGGTTCGACACCGGTCTAGCACCATACCTGTATTTACTTATTTTTACCTTAAAATACCATACCGTATAGTACCGAGCATTTTCGGGATCGGTACTTTCGGTTCCATTACTGGTCCCGAGCTCATCCATGTTTTAATATGTTAGTAACGTCATAACTGAACTGAAAACAACCGAATTTCCAACGTGTAAGACGTGTGAGTCCTACTATTATATATTAGATTATTTAAAATCGTTTTTAGGACGGAGTAACTATCGTTACTACGCCATTTTTATCTATGTTTTGATACTCGGTATCCGCTTGCCGTTGTCGGCACGCGTTTTGCAGACATTGGATCCCCGCCGCAACGCGGGGTCGGAAAATCAACTAGTTTAGTTTAAAAAGTGATAATGGTAGAAATAATTAAAGTATTTAACTAGAATTATCTTCTCATGTGTTGCGCCACAGACAACATGAACGCAAAGCGTTTATAACTTAGACGCCGTTAATTATTGTTATATATTGTTAGTTTCTTGTACATAACACATTCATACAAAATTTCATACAATATAAAGTAATAAAGTTGTTTGTTTTCCTAAAAATAGAGTATAGCAACTATAAGCATAATGTTTTTATAAAAATAAGAAACCCAAACGAATTTTTGTATACTACAAAAGTACAAGCGTTGTGGTTCTGTGACGTCGTCTTTTTTTGCACCACTGCGACATACTGTGTGTACGGCCCAAGTAATCAAGTGTGTGGCCCAAACTGCTGAGTGTGTAGCTCAAACAAACAAGTGTGTGGCCTAAACTGATGAGTGTGTAGCCCAAACAAACAAGTGTGTGGCCCAAATTGAAGTGTACGACTTCAGAGTGTGCAGCCCATATAGAGTGTGCGAGTGTGTGCAAAGGTGGAACTTTAACCAGCTGACGTGTTCGGTTTTAAACGTATTTAAATGCAGAATTTGATCTGCAAACAATCTTAGCAAACCGACTACACGGTTGGACTCGTGTGATTTTTAGGACAAAAAAAGGCACGAAAATCCTGAAAAAGTGTTTCGACATTATATATGATATATCATTGGACTCGAAATTTCGAAACGAGTTTAACAGTACGATTTGGTAAAAATAGTTTTCGGTCAGTTTCATATGTTTTTAACCGTCCGGTTTGGTAAAACAGACATTTCCGGGGGATCAAGGTTTAGCAACTTAAGAATGTCTTCTCAAAGTGAAATGCTTGAGTAGAAACTTAAAGGCTTCAGTTATATCCCTGGTGAATCCGCTGAAGCACTAATTAGTCGGTTTACTGAACTGCACTCTGAAATGAAGAATGTAGAAATGGTGGTGTCTACTTATAGGGGCAACAAGAAGCTTCTGGATGCTCTAAAAAGTATTCCAGATCAGGCAAAGTGTAGCTGGTTTAGAAATGTTAATCAGATACTGTTCATAACCAACGGTTATAAAATGAAGCCGGATGAGCTGATCTCACTCATCAAATCATATGATAACGCTCAAGCCAACACATCTGCTGCAGTTTGCTTATCCACTCCTCATGCTCTATTTCCTGCTATAGTTTGCTCATCCATTCCTGCTGATACATTGCCGAATTCAGAATCGGGTTGTTGTGCATGTACTCATATTCATAACTTCACTCTCACTCCAGCTGAGGTATGTGTTGATAATATTTGCCTACTGGCTATAGAGAGAAGGTAAGTGGTTATAAAGAACAGACCAACTCATTAATTATGCAACTGCAATTATCCAAATCTGATTTATATCAGATTAAAAAGAAAATAAATTGATACAAGGATATGGTGGATGCAGAAAAGTGTAATATCCGACAGTTGCATATAGACATGAGTCAAGAAAAGTGTAGGCATCTCCACTTCAAAGAACTTTTTGAAAAATTAACTGCTGAACTTGATTCATTAAAATCAACTTTTGAAAATACAAACTTTAATTTTCGAAAATTCGATGTTTCTAGTGAAAAAGTTGAAAATATGGTAAATAAGCAGTTACAGTTTAGTAAGAAAGAAACTAGAAATAAAGGTCTAGGATATGTGAGTATTCCCCCACCATACAATCATTCCTACATCGCAATTCCTATGACTAAAGAGGAGATAGCCAACATGCTTGACATGATCTATAGGCGGGCTAGTGATGTCAAGGTTGAGCCAGCAAAACCCATGAAAATTAAAATCTCAAAGCCAAAAAAGGATGAAACAAAGACAAACGAACCTGCTTCTGCACCTGTCTTTGTTAAATCAGAAAATGTCTCTAAGCAAACAGAGACATTGAGTTTTGAGAAAATGCAGAATCGGCTATTGAACCAACTGAGCCAGCTGTACCATTTGACTCCAAATGTGAATCACCTGAAGCAACTGATTCTGAGAAACTGGAATCAGTTGAATCTAGTGAATCCAGCTGTGAGTCTTCTAAAGCAGCTAAATCAATAGTAGAGGATTCAAAAGAGCTATTACAAAAGGAATGTAACTTAAGCTCTGAGTTTAAATGTGTGAACGATACTGATGCTTCTACTTCATGTGCAGATGAAGTAAAGGTAGAGGATTGGGTTGGGTTGAGGAGGATGATATTGTTTGCCAAGAAACTGCCGATGTCCATTTGAAAACTTCAAATTTGTCTGTTCATGCTTGTCCATATGTTAAAAAGGTTGTTTCTGAGTCAGCTTTGAGAGGCCCATCAAATAAATATGTGTCTCTATCACACCCTCAAAATCCACCCACAGAATACTACTGCGAGGCGTATGACTGACCAGGATCCAGCCACTAATTATTTTGAACCGATTAGTAATTATTACAAATAATAGTATAAATAGTGACCTAATTTAAATTTTTCAAAACATAGTTTAAGTTTGCAGCGGATAGGAAGGAAAAACACATCGTAATTTAAAACCACCAGTTTACTAATCATGAAACTTACAAACCACGCACTCCAGCCGATTGCAATGTCCGTCCTAAACTGAAATGAGTAACCTGCAAAGCATGCAGTAGGGTGTCAACATAAAGTTGGAGAGTTCACGAGTTGTCCAGTTTTAGTTTTTGAAAACGTAAGTTGTTTGGATAAAACATTTATAGTCACGTTATGGGGAGCTACCCTATCAATAAGCTCACTAAACTGCGAATACCGAAACTGATGACTGTCCAATTGTTGTGCCCCGTTTGTCAATGTCTATCATCATTGACCACATGCAAGGCCTACTAGTTCACGCCCGATCCCCTCAATCACGGTGTGAGGTTTGTCAAACCTAATAGTGTGACAACCCGCACTAAACCAGGTATCCGTACGACTTAATTAGTAATTAATTACTGCTGAATTACTGTGCTTACTTGAACTTGTGAATAAACTGCTACTTGAATACTGATACATGTACTTACTTGCATCATACTTGCTTGTTGTCACTACATTATTTACATGCTGAACCTTAGTGACAAACATGATGCACAAAAAGCACAGTAGCACTATAACGGATAACCTATTGAACATGTTGATAAAGCCAGCATCAGGCAAACACTGCCTCTAAGGCCTGTAAGAGCCTGAAATATTTTGCTACACTAAGTGGTGAGTGTAGGGATACAAGGGTTGTAGAACTGCGTCTCTAGGAATAAGTCACTATGACTGGATGTGCCTAAAACGTACTCTAAGTACAAAACTCAGCACTTTACAAAATAATTCAGCTTTTAGCTAACTAATAAAGTGCCAAAACATGAGAAAAATAACACTAGACACTTTCCAAAGTGTCAGGAATAAGCTGTGTCACTACAGAGAGTAATAACGACACTTTAAAGCTTTAGTAACGCTTTAACGGATGACTATCCAACCAAACAACCGGACTATACCCAGAACATGAAAATATTGTCATTTACACTATTCATCTTTTTCTGAGCCAGTTAGGGTCCCTGTATGCCCTAACACCCGTCATAGCACACTGCACATTAGTAACCGGGTAAGACACTTAACTTAACTAACTAGTTCCTAATCTTCTAGTTGGATTCGAACTAGGTACCCCCCCCCCAACCGAATCGGTCACCAAGTGACCCCACTCTTGTACCATGTTGATTTACTAAATCTTGTTTGTCTAATATCTAAATAACACAAGATCCTTTGGTTAATACACATATGATTTGTCTATAAGTTAACCTCTAAACACATCATAGCTTTCACTAAACACAACACACTCCAAACTCTCTCTCTTGCCCTCTAGAGCTCTCGGTCGAACACCCCACCCCCATCCATCCATTCTTCAAGTTTGATCTTGCAAGTTCCAAGCTCATTCAAGCATCAAGGGTCTCGTATTAGGAAGCTTGGAGCAAGCGGAACGCGAAGGACCTCTCTACTTAGCTTTTATCCACCTCTTTTGCGCATAGATTCTTCCCTAGCCTCGAGCTAGAGGTATAACGCTTAAAACTCGTATTTGAACTAATCTAAGGTGGTTAATAAGATGTATGATGATTAAAACTCGGAATCTTGCATTTTGAAGCATTAAAGTTTACTAAAAACACTGAAAATAGTGGTTAAAAGCTTATATGTTGTGTAAATGATGTAGTATTCGAAATGTATGATTATTTAGGCCCGATCTATGATGTGGTAGCTCGGATCATCGTTTAACCCGGTTTGGTAAGATCATGGATCTTAACATAAGCTTGTTTTGAATAATACAAGGGTTAAAAGGTGAAACTCTACCACACGCGAATCATGAACTTGTGTAAAAGAGTTTTACTTGTGAAATTGTGTTTAAAACTAGCAGACCTACGTATCTGCAAGTGGTATTTTCAAAGGACCAAGCGTTAAAGGAATCATGCTTTCTAAAAATGGATCTTACACTAACAAGAATGATTTTTTTTATAAACCACAAGTGTGTAAACACTTGTGAAATGAAAAGATCCGACAAAATAACAGTTTTTGTAAAAGATGACTGGAAGTTGTAAAAATGGATTTTCTCTAAAAACGAGGTTTTTACAAGATCAAATTACCTTATATGAAGATCTACTAAATTTAAGGGGATTTACACCACAGTTTTGGGAAAAACTGCAAGTTCATGTAATTTTTGGCAATTTACACATATGTTGATTAGTTGTTGTGAGAAAAGTTGTTCTGATCAAATAAAGAAAATTGTTGAGTTGATTTGTTAAAGAAAATTATACGCTTGAAAGCGTGGCCACCTCCAGTTACAGAGGAAACTCTGGCAAAATTTTTCTAAAAACCTAACACTTAGAACTATTTACACTACAAGTGTTAGAATCATTTTTGACATGTTTTCGAAATATGAATTTCGCCATGACTTTATTTACTAAATATTCGGAGGTGGGATTTACACAAAATTTAACGTGATAAATATATATTTTCACACACTGTTTATGATTATTTTGTGAAAATACATAGATATTATTTTTAGAGTAAAAATAATATTTACGAACGTTAACGATCCCAAAATAATACGAACGCTTTCACCATAAATATATAAGTTACACCGGTAACTATATTACCACTCGATTGTTAAACGTAACTTACGCACTTACGGAAATATTTATGAACGCGTATTTTAACAACGTATTATTGGAGAAAAATACTTATATTTTGGAATTGGAAATATATATATATATTAAGTGAGACTTAATGGTATAATTTGAACGCACATGTATTGAATCCCCCATCCTTGGGAAGGAAAATAACTACCAAGTATTTACAAAATGTAAACACGAAATAGTTGCCTAACTATTTCTCAAAGACTTAATAAAGCTAAGGCACGGCCGTCCGTCTAATAGAAATTAGCACCTGTAGGTCGTCGCACAGCTGCGTGAGCAGGAGATACTTGGTAGAGATGCTTCAGTGTGAGTTCATGTCCCCCTTTTCTCTAACTGTTTTCAGTTTTCTTAACTGCGGGGGTGAAATACATGTTACTTTGATTACAAGTACTTTATACACGGTATGGTTAGCGTAAGGAGGTTTACTACTTAGATCATGTGAGTGGGTAGGAGCAATATGAGGCCATTAGTCCTCATACCGGGACCGAGGGACAGGAGCGGTAGATCTATCTGGGTGTAGCGAGCCCAGCCCCAGGCCAAACTAGAAACGGACCTTGGGGTGACTTTGTCCACATACTAATGCCGTGGTGAAATCTGCTAGGTTTGAGTCTCCCTATTTGCACTTCACATATATCAGTGGCCCTGCAAACCATTGGTGATCTCAATTCCCTTATTTGCTACATACCAAGACTATTTTTATACTCACAAAGGTTTACTTACTCACTTACACATGAACTCGCTCAACATTATTGTTGATTTTTCAACTTACATGTATTTCAGGAAATTAAAGATCTGGCGCGGTATGTTATGTTTTCCCGCTGCATATGGGTTCCAAGGTCATCCGGGTTTAGGAAATGTGACTTTTTCCTGGACGAGTCACAAATCTTAAACTGCGTTTATTTCATGTTGATGTTTATGTTTTTCAAGACAATGTTTTATGTTATGAGGTTGTAAGTCCCTAAGAAAATGTTATGTTACTCTGGTTTTAAAACTTATTCGAATGGATGATCTTGCACGATTTTATTTCATATAGCTTTGTTATGGTTAAGCTATGGTATTAAGAAGTCACACCAAATTAACCACGCTTCCGCAAAGCCAGGGTGTGACAGCTTGGTATCAGAGCTCTGATCATAGCGAACTAGGATTCTTTCTCGAGTCTAGACTATGATCACTAGGGCTCTCACGAAAACATTTTACTGCATACCACTTAAGTCCAGATCCAAAACTTTTTACAAACAAATGTTGAGCACATTTTATTATTTATAGGCTCAGCCTGGAGGGCTGAGGCTCGGTCTGGAGGATCGAGGCTCGGTCTTGGTGACCGAGGTAGTTGAGCACGTTGATTTATTATAGGCTCAGCCTGGAGGGCTGAGGCTCGGTCTGGAGGATCGAGGCTCGGTCTAGGTGACCGAGGTAGTTGGCTAGTGAGGCTAGGAAGAGTAGGCTCAGCCATGAAGGCTGAGGCTCGGTCAAGGGGACCGAGGCTCGATCTAAGAGGTCGAGGTGGATGATAGAGCAGTCTTAGAGACTGGGAGAAATTGGCTAGTGAGACTAGGAGAATTATGTGATATCTTCCTTGGTGACTTATGTGATTATCTGATTGTATGACTGATTATTTGAGCATATTTGTGTTTATGTTACAGACTCATGGATTCAGCCGGTACTGGCGTTTCGGACACCACTGGACCCATACCTATCGTATCTGATGACCCCACATCCTCCGAGCACGAGGTGCACACGCCTGACTATACCAGTACTGACGAGGATGATTTCCAGCCTTTCGCACTACCCGATGGTGCTGATGAGCCTGCAGATGACCTTCCCGCTGAGTACCTACCTCTAGTAGAGATTCCGGCCCCTATACCCTTAGCCGTTTATCCAGCATATGATTTTCTTCTTGACGCCGAGGCTGAGGGCGATATTGACCTGTTTGAGGATGAGATCGAGGGCGAGGCCCTTCTTCCTGCGGACGATCTTCTGATGATCGCTGACGTTCCCGCTGAGGATTCGCCTGCACATTCTCCTGTCCCAGACTCCTTCGAGTCTGTGGCATCCGCACCTTCTCACACATTGAGCGCACAGCACTTTGCGCATGATTCTGATCCTGACCAGGCATCCTCTGTTGCACCCATACCCAGTTTTGCGTTTGACCATGATGACATAGAGGATTCTGATCCTATCTTTTCCCCGGGATACGACCCAGACGAGGATATCGAGTTTATACCTATGGATCAGCCCATGGAGGATCCAGCTGACCCAGTAGATCCTATCGACCCCGAGTTTGACTTCGAGATGGCTTTTGATGATCCCGAGCCTGTCGTCGCCCCTGAGCAGGCAGCCGCTCTAGACCCCATACCTGAGCATGATCCCGTACATGCTGACATCCCTATTGAGCCTGGTATAGCAGACCCACCTGTTGATGATCTCCCCGTGGATGTTCCTTTGATAGAGGGCGATCATGTTGATCTTGTTGTTCCACTACCTGTTGTCGATATACCTGTTGACCATCCTGTTGAGCACATTGCACCTGTTCACCCTTTTGTTGCTCCCCCACCTGATCTCATCCCACTAGAGCCCGAGCATGCACTGTTCGCGGCACACATGGATCCACCAAATGAGCATGCACAGCACGGTTGGATACCTGCTGATGAGGATGTTCCACCTTTTCCCCCTCAGATCCCTGATACACGACATGTTGATTTTTCTTTTCAGGTTCCTCAGTTTGTACCTCCGGCAAGGACTGGAGAGGGTTCTTCAGCCCATCCTTTTGGGCATGTACCGATGTCTATCCCTTTCATGCCCCAGATGTCATCTGTTCCACCCTCTGTTGCTCCATTTCATGTGGCACCTTTTGATCCCACCAGTGAGCCGTTCCTTTGGGCACCAGACTCTGCTATGCCACCTACTGACCCCTACCATTCTTTCCACATGGGGTATACTATCGAGGACGTTTTGATGTCTTTTGTCGCCCAGCACGAGTCACACACGCAGCGCATCCAGGAGCTTGAGAGAGCTCAGCTGCCACCATGCCAGTGCCATGGTCAGACACACTCTCCTCTGCAGCCATTTCGACCCTTACCTCCAGATTATGCTACCCGTCTCTTTACACTAGAGCAGCAGGTTGCTTCTATCATTCGTACCCAGCGAGCCATGGAGGAGGACTGGCTCCAGTTACGTCGTTTGTTTTACACCCACTTTCCCCCTCCTCCACCACCATCTGTATAGAGCTCATCAGTGCTGTTTGGGTAGACGAGGGTGAGAAGACGGCGATTGTTGGACTGCACAGCATTTTTGGAGACTACTTTATGATCCTGACTTTTGTTGACATGTATTTGACGTATTTGACACTGACATGATATAGTTTTTGGACAGGGGTGATGTAGCCCCTAGTTGATTGATGATTGTATGACACAGGGATATACTGATACACTTACTATGTGGTCTCGATATATGGCAATCGCAGTATTCTCACCATATTTGATTCGCTTGATTGCTTATTTATATTTTTATGATATGAGATGTTGTGTGATTGATATTTGTGATGTATTGATAACATGAGATGTTATGTGCTATTACTATTACTATATACGTACGTTTCACTATGGCCTGACCAACGTAAACCATCTTTTAGAAGATGCCGCCGAGACGTGAGACACACATGCCTACTAATGAGGCAGAAGTCCAGCAGATTATCGCTGCTGCCATTGCACAATACGCCGCCTCTCAAGGAGGGACTAGTGGAAGCAACTCTGGCAACACTGGCAACAACAATAATCCACCTCATGGATGCACCTACAAGTAGTTCTTAGACTGCAAGCCCGTAAACTTTGATGGCACAGGAGGTGCTGTCGCCTTTGTTCGTTGGGCTGAGAAAACCGAATCTGTTCTTCGCATGAGCAAGTGCGCGCTGGATCAGCAAGTCACCTATATCTCAGGGCTATTCTTGGATGGAGCCCTCTCTTGGTGGAATCTACAAGTACAGACACTAGGCGAAGCTGCTGCCTACGCGCTGACCTGGACCGAACTAAAGGAACTTATGCGCAAAAAGTACTGTTCCCGCGTAGAAATCCAGAGGTTGGAGACCGAGTTTTGGCATTTGAAAATGGACGGTCCAAAGATCGCAGAGTACGTTCAAAGGTTCCATGACTTATCGCATGTGGTACCCTACATGGTCACTCCTGAGTTCAAGAGAATTGAACGCTTCATTTGGGGACTAGCTCCTCAAATCATAAGCATGGTAACCTCATCCAAGCCTGCGACCATTACTGAAGCGATCGATTTGAGCGTAGCTCTCACTGAGGAGGCTATTCGTTTGAACAAGTTTGATGAAGCAGAGCCGAAGAAGAAAGAGACTCACGTCGAGTCATCAGGAGGTAACAAACGGAAGTTCTCAAACTTCAAGCAGGGCGCCAGTGTGGCGGTTAAGAAAGGAGGATCAGCTGGCAGTGGAAAGAAAGGAAAAGGATACCAGGGCACCCAGCCCAAGTGTAATACCTGTCAACGCCACCATACTGGCCATTGTAATGTGAAAATATGTGAAGCATGTGGAAAGCCGGGCCACTCGAAAGATTCTTGTTGGGCTAGTGCTGGCCGGGGAGGCCAGGGAGGATTTGGGAATAGGAATAATAATCGTGGTGGTAATCGCTCGCAAGGAAACTATGGAGGGAACGGGAATCGAGGCAACCTTGCGAATCAGGCTGGCAATGCAAACCAAAACAACAACCAAGCTGGAAATGGAGGAGGAAACGGGCAAAGACTTGGATGCTATAACTGCGGTGATATCGGGCATTTTAAGAAGAACTGCCCAGAGTTAAACCAAGCCCGTGGAAGAGTGTTCCAAATCGAAGCTAGGGAAGCGCGCCAGGACCCCAATGTTGTTACTGGTACGTTCCCTGTAAATCAACGCTATGCATCCGTTTTATTTGATATTGGTGCCGATTATAGCTTCGTGTCGTTAGAATTTAAGAATATGCTTGGTTTAGCCGCTAATAAGTAAAATATTCCGTACTCAATCGAATTGGCCAATGGGAAGTTAGTAGAAGCCAATGAAGTTATCAGAGGTTGTGTGATCGAATTAGGAGAGCGTGAGTTTGCTTTAGATCTACTACCAGTCCAGTTGGGAAGCTTCGACGTGGTGGTAGGAATGGATTGGTTATCAGGCAACAAGGCTGAGATAGTTTGTCACGAAAAGACTGTTCGTATCCCAATCGAAGATGGCGAGACAATTGTGGTTCACGGAGAGAAGCGTGATACGCCGTTAAGAATTATCAGCTGCCTGAAAGCGCGAAAGTGTTTACAGAAGGGATGTGTTGCTTTCCTGGCACACATTGTGGATAAGAAGGCTGCTGAGCCAAGAATCGAAGACATCCCTGTCGTGAGGGAATATCCAGAAGTCTTCCCCGAGGACTTACCTGGACTGCCACCTCAGAGGCAAGTAGAGTTTCACATCGATCTAGTCCCAGGCGTCGCGCCTGTGGCTAAGGCACCTTATAGACTTGCTCCGTCTGAGATGCAGGAACTGTCGACACAGCTTCAAGAGTTGTTAGACAAGGGTTTTATCCGACCAAGCTTCTCGCCTTGGGGAGCTCCGGTCCTGTTTGTCAAAAAGAAGGACGGTAGCTTTCGAATGTGCATCGACTACCGGGAGCTGAACAAGCTGACGATCAAGAATAGGTACCCTCTACCAAGAATCGATGATCTGTTTGATCAACTGCAAGGCTCACGCTTTTATTCAAAGATCGATCTTCGATCTGGATACCATCAGTTAAGGATACAAGAGGAAAGTATCCCAAAGACAGCCTTCAGAACTCGTTATGGACACTACGAGTTCCTTGTTATGCCGTTTGGTTTGACAAACGCACCTGCAGTCTTTATGGATTTGATGAATAGAGTTTGCAAGCCGTACTTGGACAAGTTCGTGATTGTATTCATCGATGACATTTTAATTTATTCAAAGACGAAGGCTGAACACGAGCAGCATCTTAGAGCCATTCTAGAGCTGCTGAAGAAGGAACAGCTGTATGCCAAATTCTCCAAGTGCGAATTTTGGCTACGTGAAGTCCAATTCCTTGGGCACGTGGTAAATGGAGATGGAATCCACGTGGATCCAACCAAGATCGAGGCGATCAAGGATTGGGAAACGCCAAAGACGCCAACCGAGATTCGACAATTCTTGGGTTTGGCTGGCTACTATCGAAGGTTCATTGAGGATTTTTCAAAAATCGCTCAACCTTTGACGCTCCTCACCCAGAAAGATAAGAAGTTTGATTGGGGAATCAAACAGGAAGAAGCGTTCCAGATACTGAAGGATAAGCTCTGCAACGCGCCAATCTTAGCACTACCGGAAGGTACTGATGATTTTGTGGTATACTGCGACGCATCGCGTCAAGGACTGGGTTGTGTGTTGATGCAACGCCAAAAGGTTATTGCTTACGCATCGCGTCAGTTGAAAGTGCATGAAAAGAACTATACCACACACGATTTGGAGCTCGGCGCAGTGGTTTTTGCATTAAAGATCTGGAGACACTACCTTTATGGTACAAAGTGTACAATCTTTACAGATCATAAGAGCCTACAGCATATATTCAACCAGAAGGAGCTGAATATGAGGCAAAGACGATGGGTTGAATTGTTGAACGACTACGACTGCGAGATAAAGTATCATCCAGGGAAGGCGAATGTAGTCGCCGATGCCCTAAGTCGGAAGGAGAGGATTAAACCCATAAGGGTTAGAGCTTTAGAAATGATTATCCAAACCGATCTTTCCTTGCGCATTCGTGCCGCGCAGAAGGAAGCTCTCAAGGAAGGAAACCTTGAAGAAGAATATCTCCGTGGGATGGAGAAGCTATTGGTACCAAACGAGGAAGGAACGTTATGCTTCGAGAAAAGGATTTGGGTTCCTCTGTTTGGTGGTTTAAGAAAAGTTATTTTTGATGAAGCTCACAAATCACGGTACTCTATCCATCCTGGAGCGGATAAGATGTACCAGGATCTCAAGGATTATTATTGGTGGCCTAGGATGAAAGGCGATGTTGCTGTCTATGTGAGCAAATGTTTAACGTGCGCTAAGGTTAAAGCCGAATACCAGAAGCCTTCAGGACTTCTGCAACAACCTGAGATTCCCAAGTGGAAATGGGAACAAATCTCAATGGATTTTATTACGAAATTGCCAAGAACGCCAAGAGGCCATGACACTATCTGGGTGATAGTGGATCGTTTAACAAAGTCAGCACACTTCTTACCCATCAGGGAGAAGGATAACACTAGCAAATTGGCTGAAATTTACATGAGAGAGATCGTCGCGCGCCATGGAGTACCTCTCTCAATCATCTCTGATAGAGACGGAAGGTTTGTGTCAAGGATATGGCAATCCTTCCAAGAAGCCTTTGGCTCACAATTGAATCTGAGCACTGCGTTTCATCCGCAAACTGACGGTCAGAGCGAGCGAACGATACAGACTTTGGAAGACATGCTGAGAGCGTGTGTTATGGACTTGGGCGGTAGCTGGGACAAACATTTGCCTTTGGTCGAATTTTCATACAACAACAGCTACCACACCAGTATTGGTGTCGCGCCATTTGAAGCCCTTTACGGACGCAAGTGCCGATCACCCTTATGTTGGGCTGACGCAGGTGATAGGCAGCTTGCTGGTCCCGAAATCGTCCAAGAGACGACAGACAAGATCGCGCAGATTCTTAAACGCATCGAAGCAGCTCGCCACAGACAGAAGGCCTATGCGGATCCAAACCGGAAACATGTGGAATTCCAAGTTGGAGAAATGGTGTTATTGAAAGTCTCACCCTGGAAGGGTGTGGCACGCTTCGGAAAGCGTGGGAAGTTAAATCCGCGCTACATTGGTCCCTTCAGAATTCTGGAAAGAATAGGACTAGTAGCATACAAGTTGGACCTACCTGCTGAACTGAATGGTGTTCACGATACCTTTCATGTATCCAATCTAAAGAAAAGTCCAACTCAAGTCACCGTTGCCATTCCCACCGACGAGATTCATGTTGACGACACGCTCCACTTCGTTGAAGAACCAGTTGAGGTCACGGATTGGAAAGTTAACAAGACCCGCCGGAGCAGTGTCAAGCTCGTCAAAGTTCGTTGGAATGCCAGACATGGTCCTGAATACACCTGGGAACGTGAGGACCGGATGAAAGGGAAATACCCCCACCTTTTTCCTAAGAACCCTGCATCTACAAGCAGAACTTAAATTTCGGGACAAAATTTATTTAACGGGGGGAGAATGTGACAACCCGCACTAAACCAGGTATCCGTACGACTTAATTAGTAATTAATTACTGCTAAATTACTGTGCTTACTTGAACTTGTGAATAAACTGCTACTTGAATACTGATACATGTACTTACTTGCATCATACTTGCTTGCTGTCACTACATTATTTACATGCTGAACCTTAGTGACAAACATGATGCACAAAAAGCACAGTAGCACTATAACGGATAACCTATTGAACATGCTGATAAAGCCAGCATCAGGCAAACACTGCCTCTAAGGCCTGTAAGAGCCTGAAATATTTTGCTACACTAAGTGGTGAGTGTAGGGATACAAGGGTTGTAGAACTGCGTCTTTAGGAATAAGTCACTATGACTGGATGTGCCTAAAACGTACTCTAAGTACAAAACTCAGCACTTTACAAAATAATTCAGCTTTTAGCTAACTAATAAAGTGCCAAAACATGAGAAAAATAACACTAGACACTTTCCAAAGTGTCAGGAATAAGCTGTGTCACTAAAGAGAGTAATAACGACACTTTAAAGCTTTAGTAACGCTTTAACGGATGACTATCCAACCAAACAACCGGACTATACCCGGAACATGAAAATATTGTCATTTACACTATTCATCTTTTTCTGAGCCAGTTAGGGTCCCCGTATGCCCTCACACCCGTCATAGCACACTGCACATTAGTAACCGGGTAAGACACTTAACTTAACTAACTAGTTCCTAATCTTCTAGTTGGATTCGAACTACGTACCCCCCCCCCCCAACCGAATCGGTCACCAAGTGACCCCACTCTTGTACCATGTTGATTTACTAAATCTTGTTTGTCTAATATCTAAATAACACAAGATCCTTTGGTTAATACACATATGATTTGTCTATAAGTTAACCTCTAAACACATCATAGCTTTCACTAAACACAACACACTCCAAACTCTCTCTCTTGCCCTCTAGAGCTCTCGGCCGAACACCCCACCCCCATCCATCCATTCTTCAAGTTTGATCTTGCAAGTTCCAAGCTCATTCAAGCATCAAGGGTCTCGTATTAGGAAGCTTGGAGCAAGCGGAACGCGAAGGACCTCTCTACTTAGCTTTTATCCACCTCTTTTGCGCATAGATTCTTCCCTAGCCTCGAGCTAGAGGTATAATGCTTAAAACTCGTATTTGAACTAATCTAAGGTGGTTAATAAGATGTATGATGATTAAAACTCGGAATCTTGCATTTTGAAGCATTAAAGTTTACTAAAAACACTAAAAATAGTGGTTAAAAGCTTATATGTTGTGTAAATGATGTAGTATTCGAAATGTATGATTATTTAGGCCCGATCTATGATGTGGTAGCTCGGATCATCATTTAACCCGGTTTGGTAAGATCATGGATCTTAACATAAGCTTGTTTTGAATAATACAAGGGTTAAAAGGTGAAACTCTACCACACGCGAATCATGAACTTGTGTAAAAGAGTTTTACTTGTGAAATTGTGTTTAAAACTAGCAGATCTACGTATCTGCAAGTGGTATTTTCAAAGGACCAAGCGTTAAAGGAATCATGCTTTCTAAAAATGGATCTTACACTAACAAGAATGATTTTTTTTATAAACCACAAGTGTGTAAACACTTGTGAAATGAAAAGATCCGACAAAATAACAGTTTTTGTAAAAGATGACTGGAAGTTGTAAAGATGGATTTTCTCTAAAAACGAGGTTTTTACAAGATCAAATTACCTTATATGAAGATCTACTAAATTTAAGGGGATATACACCACAGTTTTGGGAAAAACTGCAAGTTCATGTAATTTTTGGCAATTTACACATATGTTGATTAGTTGTTGTGAGAAAAGTTGTTCTGATCAAATAAAGAAAATTGTTGAGTTGATTTGTTAAAGAAAATGATACGCTTGAAAGCGTGGCCACCTCCAGTTACAGAGGAAACTCTGGCAAAATTTTTCTAAAAACCTAACACTTAGAACTATTTACACTACAAGTGTTAGAATCATTTTTGATCGCCCCGCTTGCGGTATGCACATATAATGTATATATGTGTGGGCGCTCGGGGGGCAAAAGCAAAAGTGCACTAATTTTAACGTTATTTTACTAATTTCGTGAAAATAACGTTAAAAGAGGGGATGGTTAATCATGCATCATGTGGTGGCGTTGATAGCCGAAAGACAAGGGGGTACATGCACCAATTGGCGTTTGTCTCAATTGCTGAGTGTTATGTGCCTTATGTCCAAGGCTTGATGCAAAACCACAATCGAGCCGGGGGTCTCATTGGAAGCAGCCTCTCTATTCCTACGGGGTAGAGGTAAGGCTGTCTACATCCCACCCTCCTCAGACCCTACCTTAGCTTTTGCTATTGGTGGGATATACTGAGTATGATGATGATGATGATGATGTTAGAATCATTTTTGACATGTTTTCGAAATATGAATTTCGCCATGACTTTATTTACTAAATATTCGGAGGTGGGATTTACACAAAATTTAACGTGATAAATATATATTTTCACACACTGTTTATGATTATTTTGTGAAAATACATAGATATTATTTTTAGAGTAAAAATAATATTTACGAACGTTAACAATCCCAAAATAATACGAACGCTTTCACCATAAATATATAAGTTACACCGGTAACTATATTACCACTCGATTGTTAAACGTAACTTACGCACTTACGGAAATATTTATGAACGCGTATTTTAACAACGTATTATTGGAGAAAAATACTTATATTTTGGAATTGGAAATATATATATATATTAAGTGAGACTTAATGGTATAATTTGAACGCACATGTATTGAATCCCCCATCCTTGGGAAGGAAAATAACTACCAAGTATTTACAAAATGTAAACACGAAATAGTTGCCTAACTATTTCTCAAAGACTTAAACTATAAAGCTAAGGCACGGCCGTCCGTCTAATAGAAATTAGCACCTGTAGGTCGTCGCACAGCTGCGTGAGCAGGAGATACTAGGTAGAGACGCTTCACTGTGAGTTCATGTCCCCCTTTTCTCTAACTGTTTTCAGTTTTCTTAACTGCGGGGGTGAAATACATGTTACTTTGATTACAAGTACTTTATACACGATATGGTTAGCGTAAGGAGGTTTACTACTTAGATCATGTGAGTGGGTAGGAGCAATATGAGGCCATTAGTCCTCATACCGGGACCGAGGGACATGAGCGGTAGATTTATCTGGGTGTAGCGAGCCCAGCCCCAGGCCAAACTAGAAACGGACCTTGGGGTGACTTTGTCCACATACTAATGCCGTGGCGAAATCTGCTAGGTTTGAGTCTCCCTATTTGCACTTCACATATATCAGTGGCCTTGCAAACCATTGGTGATCTCAATTCCCTTATTTGCTACATACCAAGACTATTTTTATACTCACAAAGGTTTACTTACTCACTTACACATGAACTCGCTCAACATTATTGTTGATTTTTCAACTTACATGTATTTCAGGAAATTAAAGATTTGGCGCGGTATGTTATGTTTTCCCGCTGCATATGGGTTCCAAGGTCATCCGGGTTTAGGAAATGTGACTTTTTCCTGGACGAGTCACAAATCTTAAACTGCGTTTATTTCATGTTGATGTTTATGTTTTTCAAGACAATGTTTTATGTTATGAGGTTGTAAGTCCCTAAGACAATGTTATGTTACTCTGGTTTTAAAACTTATTCGAATGGATGATCTTGCACGATTTTATTTCATATAGCTTTGTTATGGTTAAGCTATGGTATTAAGAAGTCACACCAAATTAACCACGCTTCCGCAAAGCCAGGGTGTGACAAATAGCGCTATCAACTAATGTCCCGTTCGCCCCTGGCGATTAATCAGTATTGTAAGTGGGGACTTTCCATGATAGAGTTTCGTTTAGTTTTGCTTGTTGTGATTTATAAATATTATCCAAACGTATCCCCCCCGGGAATAGCAGTTTAACATATACCATCGTATTTCCCCTGGAAATATTAGTTTAACGGTATCCTTCTCAAAGATAGTAGTTCGTCCGCGTCCCCCCGGGACGCATGCTTTTAGTGTGTGTGAACTCACCTTGGTTTGCTCGGCAGGCAATTTACTTGTGTTACGTAGGCCAACCAAACCCTATTATGGTTATTAATATTCATTAGGTTCGTATGCAAGTAGTGTCACGTATAATCCTACATGTAATCTAACACATGGAATGCATGTTATACTAGCATATACTGTATTGGGCCTATCCTAGCATGTGAACAGTTAAACAGTAATAGTTAAACAACAACAGTAGCACACAGTCCATAATATCAGTTTGTGCAGCACAACAACCAAGAAAAGGAGTCCAGTCGAAACCGGGTGGTCTCGACTCGAGACCAAGAGATCTCGAGTCGCAACCATGAGATTCCGAGTCGCAACCAGACGATCTTGGGTTGTGCATTTCTGATTTTGTGAGACAAACAAGGATGATTACCTACTGCCCAAAGTGTAATCAAAAGAATGAGGTGCCCGCTGCCACTGCTTACGGAGCTGTGTCGGAGCTCCAACGGCCGCCGCTGCCATCGGCTCCAGTTAGCGCTCTCCTTAGCTACCACCTGCTGTCCCGAACCGGAAGTATCTGGGCCTCGATCGACTGAACCAGTCACGGCCGTCGAAGTCAGAAGCACCACCACCGCCGCCTGAAAAATCCTTGCCGAAAACCAGCTGCCGATTCGGGTGTGTGCACCGGAGGTTGAGAGGAGACAGAGGGTGTTGTTGCTGTCCGATTAACCGGCATTAGCAGCCGCCGGTAGTGTTTGCACGGGAGAATTGAGAGGGAGGGGAATAGATCGAGAGGTTGAGTGTGAGTGTGTGGGGGTGAACTAGCGTAAGAAGGAAAGGGGTTTGGGGAGGTGTTTTTCCAGAAAATGAGGCGCCGGTGTGACAACCCGCACTAAACCAGGTATCCGTACGACTTAATTAATAATTAATTACTGTGCTTGCTTGAACTTGTGAATAAACTGCTACTTGCATACTGATACATGCACTTACTTGCATCATACTTTACTTGCTGTCACTACATTATTTACATGCTGAACCTTAGTGACAAACATGATGCACAAAAGCACAGTAGCACAATACACGGATAACCTATTGAACATGCTGATAAAGCCAGCATCAGGCAAACACTGCCTCTAAGGCCTGTACGAGCCAGAAACGTTTTGCTACACTAGTAGTGAGTGTAGGGATATAAGGGTTGTGGAACTGCGTCTCTAGGAATAAGTCACTATGACTGGATGTGCCTAAAACGTACTCTAAGTACAAAATTCAGCACTTTACATAACAATTCAGCTTTTAGCTAACTAATAAAGTGCCAAAACATGAGAAAAATAACACAAGACACTTTCCAAGGTGTCAGGAATAAGTTGTGTCACTAAAAATAACAATAACGACACTTTAAAGCTTTATTAAGCGCTTTAACGGATTACTATCCGACCGAACAACCGGACTATACCCGGGACATGAAAATATTGTTATTTTTATTATTTTTCTTTTCTGAGCCAGTTAGGGTCCCCGTATACCCTACCACCCGCTTTAAAGCACTAGACATAACTAACCAAGTTAGCACTTAACTAACTTGTTTAACCTAATTAATTACCTAATTACTAGTTGAAATCGGACTAAACCCCCCCCCCCCCCCTATTCCTAACCGTCCCCAACTATGGGGAGACATACTTAGTACTTGCTTGATTATTATAATCTAAATGCTTAATATCTTCTAGACATATAATCCATTGGTTTTAACCTTAAACTTTTGTCTATAAGATCAAGATTTGAACAATTAATCACTTAACACTTAAACTCTCACCAAAACTCTCTCTCTCCCTCTCTCAAGGCTTACGGCCGAACACCCCACCATCCATCCATCTATCTTTCGATTTCATACAAGACATTCCAAGATCGTGCAAGTGTTAAGGGTCTCGTATTAGGAAGCTTGGAGCAAACGGAACGCGAAGGACCTCTTTCTCTAGCTTTTATCCACCTCTTTTGCGCATAGATTCTTCCCTAGCCTCGAGCTAGAGGTATAATGCTTAAAACTCGTTCTTGAACTAATCTAAGGTGGTTAATAAGATGTATGATGATTAAAACTCGAAATCTTACAAGTTGATGCTTTAAAGTCCACTTAAAACACTAATAATGGTGGTTAATAACTCATAAGTTGTGTAAATGATGTAGTATTCGAAATGTATGATTATTTAGGCCTGATCTATGATGTGGTAGCTCGGATCATCGTTTAACCCGGTTTGGTAAGATCATGGATCTTAACATAAGCTTGTTTTGAATAATACAAGGGTTAAAAGGTGAAACTCTACCACACGCGAATCATGAACTTGTGTAAAAGGGTTTTACTTGTGACATTGTGTTTAAAAACTAGCAGATCTACGTATCTGCAAGTGGTATTTTCAAAGAACCACGCATCAAAGAAATCATGTATTTTAAAAGGTAGATCTTACACTAACACGCATGATTTTTATAAACCACAAGTGTGTAAACACTTGTGAAATGAAAAGATCCGACAAAAGAACAGTTTTTGTAAAAGATGACGGAAAGTTGTAAAAATAGATTTTCTCTAAAAACGAGGTTTTACAAGATCAAATTATCTTATGTGAAGATCTACTAAATTTAAGGGGATTTACACCACAGTTTCGGGAAAAACTACAAGTTCATGTAATTTTTGGAAATTTACGCATATGTTGATTAGTTGTTGTGAGGAAAGTTGTTCTGATCAAATAAAGAAAATTGTTGAGTTGATTTGTTAAAGAAAATGATACGCTTGAAAGCGTGGCCACCTCCAGTTACAGAGGAAACTCTGGCGAAATTTTTCTAAAAACCTAACACTTAGAACTATTTACACTACAAGTGCTAGAATTATTTTTGACATGTTTTCGAAATATAAATTTCGCCATGGCTTTATTTACTAAATATTCGGAGGTGGGATTTTCACAAAATTTAACGTGATGAATATATATTTTTCACACACTGTTTATGATTATTTTGTGAAAATACATAGATATTATTTTTAGAGTAAAAATAATATTTACGAACATTAACGATCCCAAAATAATACGAACGCTTTCACCATAAATATATAAGTTACACCGGTGATTATATTACCACTCGATTGTTAAACGTAACTTACGCACTTACGGAAATATTTATGAACGCACATGTATTGAATCCCCCATCCTTGGGAAGGAGATTAACTACCAAGTATATACAGAACGTAAACACGAAATAGTTGTCTAACTATTTCCCAAAGACTTAAACTATAAAGCTAAGGCACGGCCGTCCGTCTAATAGAAATTAGCACCTGTAGGTCGTCGCACAGCTGCGTGAGCAGGAGATACTTGGTAGAGACGCTTCACTGTGAGTTCATGTCCCCCTTTTCTCTAACTGTTTTCAGTTTTCTTAACTGCGGGGGTGAAATACATGTTACTTTGATTACAAGTACTTTATACATGGTATGGTTAGCGTAAGGAGGTTTACTACTTAGATCATGTGAGTGGGTAGGAGCAATATGAGGCCATTAGTCCTCATACCGGGACCGAGGGACAGGAGCGGTAGATCTATCTTGGTGTAGCGAGCCCAGCCCCAGGCCAAACTAGAAACGGACCTTGGGGTGACTTTGTCCACATACTAATGCCGTGGCGAAATCTGCTAGGTTTGAGTCTCCCTATTTGCACTTCACATATATTAGTGGCCTTGCAAACCATTGGTGATCTCAATTCCCTTATTTGCTACATACCAAGACTATTTTTATACTCACAAAGGTTTACTTACTCACTTACACATGAACTCGCTCAACATTATTGTTGATTTTTCAACTTACATGTATTTCAGGAAATTAACGGATCTGGCACGGTATGGAACGTTTTCCGCTGCACTAGTCATGAGGTCATCTGGGTTTGGGGAATGTG
The DNA here is from genome assembly GCA_030545235.1 of Helianthus tuberosus. Taxonomy (NCBI): domain Eukaryota; kingdom Viridiplantae; phylum Streptophyta; class Magnoliopsida; order Asterales; family Asteraceae; genus Helianthus; species Helianthus tuberosus. The sequence goes on from CM060393.1 coordinate 157,448,971, forward strand.
ACTCTTTCCTGGACAAGTCACAGTCCTTAAACTGTGTTTATGTCATGTTATTGTTTGTGTTTATTGAACAATGTCGTTAGAACATGTTTCAGTTAAAACAATGTTACTGTATTTGGTTTTCAAAACTTAATCTAATGGATGATCTTGCATGGTTTTATTTCATATAGCTTTGTTATGGTTAAGCTATGGTATTAAGAAGTCACACCAAAATAAACCACGCTTCCACAAAGCCAGGGTGTGACAGCTTGGTATCAGAGCTCTGATCATAGCGAACTAGGATTCTTTCTCGAGTCTAGACTATGATCACTAGGGCTCTCACGAAAACATTTTTCTGCATACCACTTAAGTCCAGATCCAAAACTTTTTACAAACAAATGTTGAGCACATTTTATTATTTATAGGCTCAGCCTGGAGGGCTGAGGCTCGGTCTGGAGGATCGAGGCTCGGTCTAGGTGACCGAGGTAGTTGAGCACGTTGATTTATTATAGGCTCAGCCTGGAGGGCTGAGGCTCGGTTTGGAGGATCGAGGCTCGGTCTAGGTGACCGAGGTAGTTGGCTAGTGAGGCTAGGAAGAGTAGGCTCAGTCATGAAGGCTGAGGCTTGGTCAAGGGGACCGAGGCTCGATCTAAGAGGTCGAGGTGGAGGATAGAGCAGTCTTAGGGACTGGGAGAAATTGGCTAGTGAGACTAGGAGAATTATGTGATACCTTACTTGGTGACTTATGTGATTAACTGATTGTGTGACTGATTATTTGAACATATTTGTGTTTATATTACAGACTCATGGATTCAGCCGGTACTGGCGTTTCGGACACCACTGGACCCATACCTATCGTATCTGATGACCCCACATCCTCCGAGCACGAGGTGCACACTTCTGACTATACCAGTACTGACGAGGATGATTTCCAGCCTTTCGCACTACCCGATGGTGCTGATGAGCCTGCAGATGACCCTCCCGCTGAGTACCTACCTCTAGTAGAGATTCCGGCCCCTATACCCTTAGCCGTTTATCCAGCATATGATTTTCTTCTTGACGCCGAGGCTGATGGCGATATTGACCTGTTTGAGGATGAGCCCTTCGAGGATGAGATCCAGGGCGAGGCCCTTCTTCCTGCGGACGATCTTCTGATGATCGCTGACGTTCCCGCTGAGGATTCGCCTGCACATTCTCCTGTCCCAGACTCCTTCGAGTCTGTGGCATCCGCACCTTCTCACACATTGAGCGCACAACACTTTGCGCATGATTCTGATCCTGACCAGGTATCCTCTGTTGCACCCATTCCCAGCTTTACGTTTGACCATGATGACATAGAGGATTCTGATCCTATCTTTCCCCCGGGATACGACCCGGATCGTGATATCGAGTTTATACCTATGGATCAGCCCATGGAGGATCCAGCTGACCCAGTAGACCCTATCGACCCCGAGTTTGACTTCGAGATGGCTTTTGATGATCCCGAGCCTGTCGTCGCTCCTGAGCAGGCAGCCGCTCTAGACCCCATACTTGAGCATGATCCCGTATATGCTGACATCCCTATTGAGCCTGTTATAGCAGGCCCACCTGTTGATGATCTCCCCGTAGATGTTCCTTTGATAGAGGACGATCATGTTGATCTTGTTATTCCCCTACCTGTTGTTGATATACCTGTTGAGCACATTGCACCTGTTCACCCTTTTGTTGCTCCCCCACCTGATCCCGTTCCACTCGAGCCCAAGCATGCACTGTTCGCGGCACACATGGATCCACCAGATGAGCATGCACAGCACGGTTGGATACCTGCTGATGAGGATGTTCCACCTTTTCCCCCTCAGATCCCTGATACACGACATGCTGATTTTTCTTTTCAGGTTCCTCAGTTTGTATCTCCAGCGAGAGCTGGAGAGGGTTCTTCAGCCCATTCTTTTGGGCATATACCGATGTCTATCCCTTTCATGCCCCAGATGTCATCTGTTCCACCCTCTGTTGCTCCATTTCATGTGGCACCTTTTGACCCCACCAGTGAGCCGTTCCTTTGGGCACCAGACTCTGCTGTACCGCCTACTGACCCCTACCATCGTTTCCACATGGGGTATACTATCGAGGACGTTTTGATGTCATTTGTCGCCCAGCACGAGTCGCACACGCAGCGCATCCAGGAGCTTGAGAGAGCTCAGCTGCCACCATGCCAGTGCCATGGTCAGACACACTCTCCACTGCAGACATTTCGACCCTTACCTCCAGATTATGCTGCCCGTCTCTTTACACTAGAGCAGCAGGTTGCTTCTATCATTCGTACCCAGCGAGCCATGGAGGAGGACTGGCTCCAGTTACGTCGTTTGTTTTACACCCACTTTCCCCCTCCTCCACCACCATCTGTATAGAGCTCATCAGTGCTATTTGGGTAGACGAGGGTGAGAAGACGGCGATTGTTGGACTGCACAGCATTTTTGGAGACTACTTTATGATCCTGACTTTTGTTGACATGTATTTGATGTTGTATTTGACACTGACATGATATAGTTTTTGGACAGGGGTGATGTAGCCCCTAGTTGATTGATGATTGTACGACACAGGGATGTATTGATGCACTTACTATGTGGTCTCGATATATGGCAATCGCAGTATTCTCACCATATTTGACTTGCTTGATTGCTTATTTATATTTTTATGATATGGGATGTTGTGTGATTGATATTTGTGATGTATTGATAACATGAGATGTTATGTGCTATTACTATTACTATATACGTACGTTTCACTATGGCCTGACCAACGTAAACCATCTTTTAGAAGATGCCGCCGAGACGTGAGACACACATGCCTACTAATGAGGCAGAACTCCAGCAAATTATCGCTGCTGCCATTGCACAATACGCCGCCTCTCAAGGAGGGACTAGTGGAAGCAACTCTGGCAACACTGCCAACAACAATAATCCACCTTATGGTAATACTAAGTCATTTAGACATACCATGACCTAATTGGATATCTTTAGCAATGATGCTAATGCCAAACGTATGTTATAACGTATGTGCAGGATGCACCTACAAGCAGTTCTTAGACTGCAAGCCCGTAAACTTTGATGGCACAGGAGGTGCTGTCGCCTTTGTTCGTTGGGCTGAGAAAACCGAATCTGTTCTACGCATGAGCAAGTGCGCGCTGGATCAGCAAGTCACTTATATCTCAGGGCTGTTTCTAGATGGAGCCCTATCCTGGTGGAATCTACAAGTACAGACACTAGGCGAAGCTGCTGCCTACGCGCTGACCTGGACCGAACTGAAGGAACTTATGCGCAAGAAGTACTGTTCCCGCGCAGAAATCCAGCGATTGGAGACCGAGTTCTGGCACTTGAAAATGGACGGTCCAAAGATAGCAGAATACGTTCAAAGGTTCCATGACTTATCGCATGTGGTACCTTACATGGTCACTCCTGAGTTCAAGAGAATTGAATGCTTCATTTGGGGACTAGCTCCTCAAATCATAAGCATGGTAACCTCATCCAAGCCTGCGACCATTACCGAGGCGATCGATTTGAGCGTAGCTCTCACTGAGGAGGCTATTCATTTGAACAAGTTTGATGAAGCAGAGCCGAAGAAGAAAGAGACTCATGTCGAGTCGTCAGGAGGTAACAAGCGGAAGTTATCAAACTTCAAGCAGGGCGCCAGTGTGGCGGTTAAGAAAGGAGGATCAGCTGGCAGTGGAAAGAAAGGAAAAGGATACCAGGGCACCCAGCCCAAGTGTAATACCTGTCAACGCCACCATACTGGCCATTGTAGTGTGAAAGTATGCAAAGCATGTGGAAAGCTGGGCAACTCAAAAGATTCTTGTTGGGCTAGTGCTGGCCGGGGAGGCCAGGGAGGATTTGGGAATAGAAATAATAACCGTGGTGGTAATCGCTCGCAAGGAAACTATGGAGGTAACGAGAATCGAGGCAACAATGCTAACCAAGCGGGCGCCGTGAATCGTAATCAGAGGAATGATCAAGCTGGTGGAAACGGGCAAAGACTTGGATGTTATAACTACGGTGATATCGGGCATTTTAAGAAGAACTGCCCAGAGTTAAACCAAGCCCGTGGAAGAGTATTCCAACTCGAAGCTAGGGAAGCGCGCCAGGACCCCAATGTTGTTACTGGTACGTTCCCTGTAAATCAACGCTATGCATCCGTTTTATTTGATACTGGTGCCGATTATAGCTTCGTGTCGTTAGAATTTAAGAATGTGCTTGGGTTAGCCGCTAATAAGTTAGATATTCCGTACTCAATCGAATTGGCCAATGGGAAGTTAGTTGAAGCCAATGAAGTTATCAGAGGTTGTGTGATCGAATTAGGAGAGCGTGAGTTTGCTTTAGATCTACTACCAGTCCAGTTGGGAAGCTTCGACGTGGTGGTAGGAATGGATTGGTTATCAGGCAATAAGGCTGAGATAGTTTGTCACGAAAAGGTTGTTCGTATCCCAACCGAAGATGGCGAGACAATTGTGGTTCACAGAGAGAAGCGTGATACGCCGTTAAGGATTATCAGCTGCCTGAAAGCGCGAAAGTGTTTGCAGAAAGGATGTGCTGCCTTCCTGGCACACATTGTAGACAAGAAAGCTGCAGAACCAAAGATCGAAGACATCCCTGTCGTGAGGGAATATCCAGAAGTCTTCCCAGAAGACTTACCTGGACTGCCACCTCAGAGACAAGTAGAGTTCCGCATTGACCTAGTTCCAGGCACCGCGCCTGTGGCTAAGGCACCTTATAGACTTGCTCCGTCTGAGATGCAGGAACTGTCGACACAGCTTCAAGAGTTGTTAGACAAGGGTTTTATCCGACCAAGCTTCTCGCCTTGGGGAGCTCCGGTCCTGTTCGTCAAAAAGAAGGACGGTAGTTTTCGAATGTGCATCGACTACCGGGAGCTGAACAAGCTGACGATCAAGAATAGGTACCCTCTACCAAGAATCGATGATCTGTTTGATCAACTGCAAGGCTCATGCTTTTATTCAAAGATCGATCTTCGATCTGGATACCACCAGTTAAGGATACAAGAGGAGAGTATCCCAAAGACAGCCTTCCGAACTCGTTATGGACACTACGAGTTCCTTGTTATGCCGTTTGGTTTGACAAACGCACCAGCAGTCTTTATGGATTTGATGAATAGAGTTTGCAAGCCGTACTTGGACAAGTTCGTGATTGTATTCATCGATGACATTTTAATTTATTCAAAGACGAAGGCTGAACACGAGCAGCACCTTAGAGCCATTCTAGAGCTGCTGAAGAAGGAACAGCTGTATGCCAAATTCTCCAAGTGCGAATTTTGGCTACGTGAAGTCCAATTCCTTGGGCACGTGGTAAATGGAGATGGAATCCACGTGGATCCAACCAAGATCGAGGCGATCAAGGATTGGGAAACGCCAAAGACGCCAACCGAGATTCGACAATTCTTGGGTTTGGTTGGCTACTATCGAAGGTTCATTGAGGGATTTTCGAAGATCGCTCAACCATTGACGCTCCTCACCCAGAAAGATAAGAAGTTTGATTGGGGAATCAAACAGGAAGAAGCGTTCCAGATACTGAAGGATAAGCTCTGCAATGCGCCAATCTTAGCACTACCGGAAGGTACTGATGATTTTGTGGTATACTGCGACGCATCGCGTCAAGGATTAGGTTGTGTATTGATGCAACGCCAAAAGGTTATTGCTTACGCATCGCGTCAGTTGAAAGTGCATGAAAAGAACTATACCACACACGATTTGGAGCTCGGCGCAGTGGTTTTTGCTCTAAAGATCTGGAGACACTACCTTTATGGTACGAAGTGTACAATCTTTACAGATCACAAGAGCCTACAGCATATATTCAACCAGAAGGAGTTGAATATGAGGCAAAGACGATGGGTTGAGTTGCTGAACGATTACGACTGTGAGATAAAGTATCATCCAGGGAAGGCGAATGTAGTCGCCGATGCCCTAAGTCGTAAAGAAAGAATCAAACCCATAAGGGTTAGAGCTTTAGAAATGATTATCCGAACCGATCTTTCCTTACACATTCGTGCCACGCAGAAAGAAGCTCTCAAGGAAGGAAACCTTGAAGAAGAATATCTCCGTGGGATGGAGAAGCTACTGGTACCAAACGAGGAAGGATCGTTATGCTTCGAGAAAAGGATTTGGGTTCCTTTGTTTGGTGGTTTAAGGGAAGTTATTTTTTATGAAGCTCACAAATCTCGGTACTCTATCCATCCTGGAGCGGATAAGATGTACCAGGACCTCAAAGATTACTATTGGTGGCCTAGGATGAAAGGCGATGTTGCTGTTTATGTGAGCAAATGTTTAACGTGCGCTAAGGTCAAAGCGGAATACCAGAAGCCTTCAGGACTTCTGCAACAGCCTGAAATTCCCAAGTGGAAATGGGAACAAATCTCCATGGATTTTATTACGAAATTGCCAAGAACGCCAAGTGGCCATGATATGATTTGGGTGATAGCTGACCGCCTAACAAAGTCCACACACTTTCTGCCAATCAAAGAGAAAGACAGTACTAGTAAACTTGCGGAAATTTACATGAGAGAGATCGTCGCACGCCATGGAGTACCTCTCTCGATCATCTCTGATAGAGACGGAAGGTTTGTGTCAAGGATATGGCAATCCTTCCAAGAAGCCTTTGGCTCACAATTGAATCTGAGCACTGCGTTTCATCCGCAAACTGACGGCCAGAGCGAGCGAACGATACAGACTTTGGAAGACATGCTGAGGGCGTGTGTTATGGATTTGGGCGGTAGCTGGGATAAACATTTACCTTTGGTCGAATTTTCGTACAACAACAGCTACCACACCAGTATTGGTGTCGTGCCATTTGAAGCCCTTTACGGATGCAAGTGCCGATCACCTCTATGTTGGGCTGACGCAGGTGATAGGCAGCTCGCTGGTCCCGAAATCGTCCAAGAGACGACAGACAAGATCGCGCAGATTCTTAAACGCATCGAAGCAGCTCACCACAGACAGAAGGCCTATGCGGATCCAAACCGGAAACATGTGGATTTCCAAGTTGGAGAAATGGTGTTATTGAAAGTCTCACCCTGGAAGGGTGTGGCACGCTTCGGAAAGCGTGGGAAGTTAAATCCGCGCTACATTGGTCCTTTCAGAATTCTGGAAAGAATAGGACTAGTAGCATACAAGTTGGACCTACCTGCTGAACTGAATGGTGTTCACGACACCTTTCATGTATCCAATCTAAAGAAAAGTCCCACTCAAGTCACCGTTGCCATTCCCACCGACGAGATTCATGTTGACGACACGCTCCACTTCGTTGAAGAACCTGTTGAGGTCACAGATTGGAAAGTTAACAAGACCCGCCGGAGCAGTGTCAAGCTCGTCAAAGTTCGTTGGAATGCCAGACATGGTCCTGAATACACCTGGGAACGTGAGGACCGGATGAAAGAGAAATACCCCCACCTTTTTCCTAAGAACCCTGCATCTACAAGCAGAACTTAAATTTCGGGACGAAATTTATTTAACGGGGGGAGAATGTGACAACCCGCACTAAACCAGGTATCCGTACGACTTAATTAATAATTAATTACTGCTTAATTACTGTGCTTGCTTGAACTTGTGAATAAACTGCTACTTGCATACTGATACATGCACTTACTTGCATCATACTTTACTTGCTGTCACTACATTATTTACATGCTGAACCTTAGTGACAAACATGATGCACAAAAGCACAATAGCACAATACACGGATAACCTATTGAACATGCTGATAAAGCCAGCAGCAGGCAAACACTGCCTCTAAGGCCTGTACGAGCCAGAAACGTTTTGCTACACTAGTAGTGAGTGTAGGGATATAAGGGTTGTGGAACTGCGTCTCTAGGAATAAGTCACTATGACTGGATGTGCCTAAAACGTACTCTAAGTACAAAATTCAGCACTTTACATAACAATTCAGCTTTTAGCTAACTAATAAAGTGTCAAAACATGAGAAAAATAACACAAGACACTTTCCAAGGTGTCAGGAATAAGTTGTGTCACTAAAAATAACAATAACGACACTTTAAAGCTTTATTAAGCGCTTTAACGGATTACTATCCGACCGAACAACCGGACTATACCCGGGACATGAAAATATTGTTATTTTTATTATTTTTCTTTTCTGAGCCAGTTAGGGTCCCCGTATACCCTACCACCCGCTTTAAAGCACTAGACATAACTAACCAAGTTAGCACTTAACTAACTTGTTTAACGTAACTAATTACCTAATTACTAGTTGAAATCGGACTAAACCCCCCCCCCCATTCCTAACCGTCCCCAACTATGGGGAGACATACTTGGTACTTGCTTGATTATTATAATCTAAATGCTTAATATCTTCTAGACATATAATCCAATGGTTTTAACCTTAAACTTTTGTCTATAAGATCAAGATTTGAACCATTAATCACTTAACACTTAAACTCTCAGCAAAACTCTCTCTCTCCCTCTCTCAAGGCTTACGGCCGAACACCCCACCATCCATCCATCTATCTTTCGATTTCATACAAGACATTCCAAGATCGTGCAAGTGTTAAGGGTCTCGTATTAGGAAGCTTGGAGCAAACGGAACGCGAAGGACCTCTTTCTCTAGCTTTTATCCACCTCTTTTGCGCATAGATTCTTCCCTAGCCTCGAGCTAGAGGTATAATGCTTAAAACTCGTTCTTGAACTAATCTAAGGTGGTTAATAAGATGTATGATGATTAAAACTCGAAATCTTACAAGTTGATGCTTTAAAGTCCACTTAAAACACTAATAATGGTGGTTAATAACTCATAAGTTGTGTAAATGATGTAGTATTCGAAATGTATGATTATTTAGGCCTAATCTATGATGTGGTAGCTCGGATCATCGTTTAACCCGGTTTGGTAAGATCATGGATCTTAACATAAGCTTGTTTTGAATAATACACGGGTTAAAAGGTGAAACTCTACCACACGCGAATCATGAACTTGTGTAAAAGGGTTTTACTTGTGACATTGTGTTTAAAAACTAGCAGATCTACGTATCTGCAAGTGGTATTTACAAAGAACCACGCATCAAAGAAATCATGTATTTTAAAAGGTAGATCTTACACTAACAAGCATGATTTTTATAAACCACAAGTGTGTAAACACTTGTGAAATGAAAAGATCCGACAAAAGAACAGTTTTTGTAAAAGATGACGGAAAGTTGTAAAAATAGATTTTCTCTAAAAACGAGGTTTTACAAGATCAAATTATCTTATGTGAAGATCTACTAAATTTAAGGGGATTTACACCACAGTTTCGGGAAAAACTACAAGTTCATGTAATTTTTGGAAATTTACGCATATGTTGATTAGTTGTTGTGAGGAAAGTTGTTCTGATCAAATAAAGAAAATTGTTGAGTTGATTTGTTAAAGAAAATGATACGCTTGAAAGCGTGGCCACCTCCAGTTACAGAGGAAACTCTGGCGAAATTTTTCTAAAAACCTAACACTTAGAACTATTTACACTACAAGTGCTAGAATTATTTTTGACATGTTTTCGAAATATAAATTTCGCCATGGCTTTATTTACTAAATATTCGGAGGTGGGATTTTCACAAAATTTAACGTGATAAATATACATTTTTCACACACTGTTTATGATTATTTTGTGAAAATACATAGATATTATTTTTAGAGTAAAAATAATATTTACGAACATTAACGATCCCAAAATAATACGAACGCTTTCACCACAAATATATAAGTTACACCGGTGATTATATTACCACTCGATTGTTAAACGTAACTTACGCACTTACGGAAATATTTATGAACGCACATGTATTGAATCCCCCATCCTTGGGAAGGAGATTAACTACCAAGTATATACAGAACGTAAACACGAAATAGTTGTCTAACTATTTCCCAAAGACTTAAACTATAAAGCTAAGGCACGGCCATCCGTCTAATAGAAATTAGCACCTGTAGGTCGTCGCACAGCTGCGTGAGCAGGAGATACTTGGTAGAGACGCTTCACTGTGAGTTCATGTCCCCCTTTTCTCTAACTGTTTTCAGTTTTCTTAATTGCGGGGGTGAAATACATGTTACTTTGATTACAAGTACTTTATACACGGTATGGTTAGCGTAAGGAGGTTTACTACTTAGATCATGTGAGTGGGTAGGAGCAATATGAGGCCATTAGTCCTCATACCGGGACCGAGGGACAGGAGCGGTAGATCTATCTGGGTGTAGCGAGCCCAGCCCCAGGCCAAACTAGAAACGGACCTTGGGGTGACTTTGTCCACATACTAATGCCGTGGCGAAATCTGCTAGGTTTGAGTCTCCCTATTTGCACTTCACATATATCAGTGGCCTTGCAAACCATTGGTGATCTCAATTCCCTTATTTGCTACATACCAAGACTATTTTTATACTCACAAAGGTTTACTTACTCACTTACACATGAACTCGCTCAACATTATTGTTGATTTTTCAACTTACATGTATTTCAGGAAATTAACGGATCTGGCACGGTATGGAACGTTTTCCGCTGCACTAGTCATGAGGTCATCTGGGTTTGGGGAATGTGACTCTTTCCTGGACAAGTCACAGTCCTTAAACTGTGTTTATGTCATGTTATTGTTTGTGTTTATTGAACAATGTCGTTAGAACATGTTTCAGTTAAAACAATGTTACTGTATTTGGTTTTCAAAACTTAATCTAATGGATGATCTTGCATGGTTTTATTTCATATAGCTTTGTTATGGTTAAGCTATGGTATTAAGAAGTCACACCAAAATAAACCACGCTTCCGCAAAGCCAGGGTGTGACAGCCGGAATATGCTCCGGTCGCCGGAAGTCGCTTGATCGAGAGAGAAGGGGCAGGGGGTAGGGGTGTGCGGCTAGTGTGAGGGGTTTTGGGGTTTTTGGAAATGGGGATAAGGTTTATTGTTCTCTTAAATAGGCTAGGGTTTTAGGTTAGTTGGGTTGGGCCTAGCCCAAGTGTGTGAACCCGTTAAATAATCAGGAGTCTTACTCAAACAACTGGCCCAGATTTTATTAATAATATAATGGTAATCCAAATCATTATTTAGTAAATAATAATAATAATAATAATAATAATAATAATAATAATAATAATAATAAGAATAATAAGAATAATAATAATAATAATAATAATAATAATAATAATAATAATAAACTCGAATATAAATCAAATATTCTTCTCTCGATGATTGGGATCGAGAGTACATGGTGTCACATTCTCCCCAAGTTACAGGAATTCCGTCCTCGAAATTTAAGCTAAGATATACGATTCGTTAATAACCTTATTGTTATACCTAAATACATGTAGTTCACGAAAGTTCACAAAATGAACATGTAGCTACATAGCACATATGGTCACACAACACGTAAGGTCACATAGCATAAGGTTCACAAAGTTAGTACGTATCTCACATAGTACGGGTTTTCACGAAGTTAGCTATGACATCAGAGAAAAGTGCAGGGAAACCCGAAGTGCCACATTATCCCCAAGTTCGAAGAAATTTCATCCCGAAATTTAGCGCGCAGCCACTGACCAGCTAGTATGTCCAAACGTTTTCGCGAGGTGTCACATCTTTCCCTCGTTGGTTGGAATTTTGTCCCAAAATTCTATTGTAGCCTCGGTGCTGGAAGTTTTTCTTGTGAACAACTAGGGATACCTACGCATCATCCGGTCTTCCCGTTCCCAGGTACACTCTTGGCCATGGCGCGAGTTTCAACGAACTCGGTCTATTGACATCTTGCTATGCTTGAGGGTTATGGTCTCAACCGGTTCCGCAATAAAGTGGTAGAGTCGAGTCTATTAACTAACATCGAAAATTAAACCAAAACATGGAAAGGTATTCCTCCCAGGAATAGTAGTTTAAAAAGTATTCCCCCAGGAATAATAGTTTGTTTGTCCATCCATATTTAGGTGATAAGCAGGGCTTATGTTTAACTGTGAGCCAAAGGAATTGCGCATAGCCTGCCATAATTCGAAAGTAAAATGCGGGTCTCGATCAGAGATAATAGAGGTTGGCACCCCGTGCCTAGCAACTGCTTCTTTCAAGTAGACAGCTGCAAGTTTTGAAAACTTGTCATTTTCCTCGTTCGCAAGGAAGTGCGCAAACTTGGTTAAACGATTTATGATCCCCCAAATGGGCCTTGAGGTCATGATGCATCTTGTCAGAGTCGGGATGTACCATGTAGTGAGACTTGTGTGCTTCATCCATCACAAGCTCTCGGAGATTCCCGTAAGATGGAACCTAGATACGTTCCATAAAGTAGTGAGCACAGTCGTCTTTGAGTTCGAGCGGCTTTTCCATGCCCCGCATGGACTCAGCCAAAGGATTTTCCGCTTTCAGTGTTTCTACTTGAGCGTTTCCGGTCTGATCGGGAGGTTCGAATGAATAGTAAGCTGTAACACACTTACATGCTTAGGTTTAGTCTCTTTTCGGCTAAGCCCATCAGCAACTATGTTAGCCCAGTCCGCATGATGCCTGATCCCGCATCCGTGATCGTTTAGGAGTTCGACCCCATCGGTGTTGCCGCATCTTCAACTCCTTCTGATCCAGTCTTGTCACAACCCACTACCCCTGCCTCGGGAGGCGGGCGGTCGCAGCCTACTCAGAGATGGTGGTATCGGTGTTTATCATTATTTGGCAGCGGAAATTTCATCATGTGGCAGCGGAAATTTCATCATGACCGTAGTTAGGAAATATTTTATTAGAGTAAAACACCACATTTTTATAATAATAAACATTTTGGGATAAAACCCAAGTTTTCGTTACAAACAGGTTTATAGGGAAAATCCTTATTTTATTGAAATAAAACATCTTCTTTATTTAGGTAACTTTTATAACCACTTTTCCAAGCCTTCAGTGCCGTCCAGCTGGCTTCTATTTGGCTTTCACATTTTGTTACCTGAAGAAACACTAGATAAATGGTCGGAACCGAGATATCTAGGGGGTTTGAATCCGCATAAAAAGGTTAGTTTCCTCTCGATTGATTCAGGTGCAACAGATCTTCTTCTCCGAGAACTCTGCAAAAAAGAGCACCGTTAGCCTCGCCAAGGGGAGAAGAGGGTTCTCTCCTTGACCCGACTCCGGTGTGAGAATAAGTATGGGTAATGAAGAAGAAGAAGTATTTGAGAAGTGTGTGTAACTTGAATTCATACCTGGGTTCTTTCTCATATTTATAGCCGGGAGTCGTTTAGGCGGGAAAACCCGTTAGTGAAAAGTTGACGGAAGATGCTAACTCCGTAAGCGGTTACATTTCCTTCCGTCAAGCTCCTTGATCCGACGTGAGAGCACACAGATTGTGGTATAGATCGATGGCTGGGGTTTTGCCACGTGTAAAGTGATCAAGTGGAGATTATTCTCCAATTGCATGCCTTCGTTGTGATTTCAGGGATGTCTGAGATGGTGACACGTGTCCAGACGGTTATAACCGTCTTGGTGGTGCACGATTGTATTTCTTCTAGAAGATTACTGCTGTAATCTGGTGTGGCCCTTTTATTGTGTGGAAACAGCTGAAAGAATAAATCCCAAGTCTAGGTAAATAATATCCAAGTCTGGATATTTAAGCGGAAGTGTTTATTTTAGGATTTTCATCCTTTGCTAATGGGAGGAGGCGCAAGGATTTATGATTTCCTTTGGGCGCGCGACTATAGACTGCTGACTGTTTCTTCCTTTTGCAAGACCAGTGCGCGGCCGCGCAAGGTTAAAAAGGTTAAAAGGCAAGGTTGTGGTATGGTCCCAAGTACTTATTATGAGGTTTTTGGGACCTTACCCCTTCAAGTCCCCCCAGTCTAGTGTTGTACTTATGCAAATAAGTGGAGCACTGGACTTATAAGAGGGGAATGCTTTTTGGCGCTAAAAATAAGGAAACTTCCGGAAGAAGATTCATTTTGATGATTGTGAAGATTTTTGAAATCTTTGACTTTTAACGAGACTGGTACAGTAAACTGAGTGACAGCCTGTCACTGTCAGTTGTTTTTTACTGTCCGTGTCTTGCACGCGCGCGTGTAAGCACGTTTGTGTTGATATTCACTCTCTCTACTGCTTGGGGAACTGTGATATCCGAAAAAAGGGGTGTGACGGTTACCGATGCTATTTATTGCGGTGAGTATATATAACGTTTGAGTAACCCCCTTCTTGTGTAATCATTTGTTTTGTTGAAAATTTCCCCGTTCCTTTCCTCTAAGAAAAAGATTTATCATTCCTTCTTCTTATGTCAACCGGAGAACATCCAGAAGATCTTTCTGAAGAAATGTCGACTGAACTTCCACCATTAAAGTGGCCTAGAGCGACCTTTGATGGTTTGGTTAAGAATTTCAAATTTCCGGAGAGCTGGGGTGCTCTGTATCCTGAAGAGGGGCAAACTGCAGCAGATGCTCCGGCTGGGTATATTACCCTTTTTTGGGATTTTTTCACTGAAGGTAACTTTCGTTTGCCTGTCACTAAATTCTTTCTTGAAATCCTTGGGTTTTACCACCTGCACATCTCCCAACTTCTTGGCATGGTTAGGGTTCGACATTTCGAATTCGTGTGTCGGACAATGCATATTGAGCCGACTGTTCCCCGATTTAGGGTTTTCTATCAGATGCATTGTACCCAAGGATTTTATTCGTTTGCTCAGAGGGCGTCTGCAAAGAAGATTCTACAGCAACCCCCAAAATCCTTTCATGATTGGAAGCAAAAGTTCTTTTTTATCAAGGCCGGAGTGATTCCGGTGAGGATGGTTTTAAGGGGGAAAGAAGATGTTCCGATTGAAACGCTTCAGACTCCTGTTGATGAGAACTGGTATCAAGATTTGAAGGATGTGCCTAATATTGCTTTGCCGGAGAAAGCTCTCGTCGGAGCCGGCATGAGTTTGAATTGGAAGATGGAGCGTGATGACAAACCGGTGTACACCGAGGATGGTCATGGTAAGATTGGGGTTTCTTCCATTTCCATATTTTTTTTTGACTTGCTATCCTTTGCTTGTAGTTGTTTCACTATATGTTGTTGCCTTCAAGAGGGAAGGCGGAAGAATGGGTACCATCAAGAAAAAACCTGAAGAGGAACTCTGGTACCACCGTATTGTAAGAAACTTTGTTCTTCTGCGGGATGCGGATCTTTCTGTCCAACCAGTTGCGGGTGCTGGTAAGCTATATCTGTTTCTGTTTTTCCTTTTTGCGCTTGTGAGTAAATTGTTGTTTTGCGCTTTTGTAGGTGAGTTGTTGAATTTGGGCATAGGCCCTGAAAGGAAGAAACGCACAACAAGTTCTACCTCTGCGCCGAAGAAGGGTGAAGCTGTTAGAATTCAATCTTTGAAGGCAAAGAATGTGGGAGAGAAGAAAGGTATGCGCCGTTCCTCTGACTCCAGGTGTGATTATGTGGTGGTTTTTGATTCTTTGGAGGGTCTTACCCCTGCAGTAACTGTACGAGAACCAAAACCTGAACCGAGGGATTCTGCTGATATTCCCCCATCCAACCCAAGTGAACCTATCGACTTGGATTCTAGTCCTGAACATTTGGTGCACAGGAAGACTGGTAAAAGGAAACAAGCTGATACTGATGTGGAGGGTCAGCCTTCTAAGAAAATTCAGCGGAAGAAAATTACCAGGAAAGGGAATCTTGACTCTTTTATTTCAGAATCTGTTCCTGGTAAGGGTTGCCTTTTCTTGTTTTCTTCATGCGCGTTAAAGCTTTACAAGTTTTTGTTGTTTTTCCAGATGTTCCTGTTTCCCCTGTTCCCACAGAACTGCAATCTGTGGTGAATGAAGAGCTTCCATCCACCCCTCCGCGTACTTCTGTTGTTGATCAGTTAGAGCCTACAGAGGTTGCTGATGGTGGTGTGGAGAATATTGTTGAGGCTGAGAAGCCTGTTGATATTGCTACAGAGGCTGAAAAAGTTGTTGATCCAGGTGTAGTGGATGGTGCTGGTAAGCCACAAACCCCTGAAACTGTTGCTCAAGATCTGGGGAAAGAACAAACTGCTGAAAAAACTTCAACTTCTTCCCCTAAACCTTCTGATGCTATGCCTGAGCATGTTGAGAAGGTGACAGTTGAAGGGCAAGGCTCATCGGCTGGTGTTGGTAAACATTCTCCAATCCGCCCAGAAGAAACCTTGGGAGATTATTACTACCGGACTTATGAGGAGAAGGATGCCTCTGAACCTCACGCCCCTGTTTGGAATTTGAAGAAAGGTGACACTTTCGCAGATTGGCGTGTGTGCCAAGATTGGTTGCAGGGGATTCTTCCGCCTGGAGAGATCAAGTTTCAAGAAGGCCGGTCTTATGAACAGGCCTATGAATCTTATCTTGAAGAAACTGCTTCTCACGTCTCTACCACTCACCGTATAGTGCGTGAGTGGTATAGTATGCATACGGACCGAGAATACTTTATGGTGTCTCAAAAGAGATTTGCCAAAGATGAGAAGCGCATGGCTCAGCTGAAGGCTAAATTGGAATCTGACCAGGCCAAATTTGAAGCTGAGCGCAAAACTGAGGAATGGTCTGTTGCTGGTTGGAAAAGAAAAGCGGAAGCTGAAGCTGCTCTCCTTTCCGAGGAACGCAAAAACTGGAGGAGAATTTGCGAAAAAGATAATGTGGAAAAGGCAAACCTTCGTAATATCATTAATAACCTCAAGGAGGAGGTTGAAAAACTGAAGAATCAAGATGCGGAGGTAGAAAGGTTGAAGAAGGAGAAAGCTGATGCAGAGGCTGCTTTGGAAGAAGCGCGTTCTCATAGGGAGCGCAGTGAGCAACGAGAGGTACATGCTTGCGCCACTCTTGCTCTTAGAGATAAAGAATTGGAAGAACTTACCACTTTGCTTTCTGATCAGGAAAAACTTAAGAAGGATTTGGAGCTTGCGCATTCCGAGAATGCTGAAACCTCCCGCCGTTTGACTGCAGTTGAAGAGAAGTTGGAAAATTCAGAAATGGCGCGGGTTTCAGCGGAAAGCGAGCTTGATCCTTTGAAGAATGATATGGCCAGGTTGAAAGATCGCGGTATCGCCTGTGTAAGTTTTTTTCCTTTTCTGTTGTGGAATTGTTAATGCGCTTTCTTGATATTTATTTTCACTTGATTTCACAGATTGCTGAGTCTGTGTTGAATTCTGAAGAGTTGGATAAAACCGTTGCTCGTTTGGTGGTTGCTGCGCGAAGAGATGCGTATGCGCAAGGATATGTTGAATGTTCCCATCATGTGAACAGTGCTTTAAAGGTTGACTGGGATAATAGTAAGTCTGCAACTTTCGGCGTGGATACTGGTACCGCGCTTGCTGCCTTGAAGATAGAGTTTAACAACTTGCAACTTCCGGTTATGGATCTGATAAATGTTGCGCTGCAATCTGATGATCACGTGGCACAACTAAGAGAAATCTTTCCGGATGAGGGTGAAGATTTAGCGTAGTTTGAAAAATGTATGGAACAATTTTCTTGTAATATTTGGGATGTAAATCCCTATTTTGTTGGCGCGCTGTTGCGCAAGTAACTTAAACACTGCCGTGTTTGGAAGTTTTTTAGGGCGTATCTGTACGCTGATAATGGCATGATGTTTCTATTTGTTTTGCTTGATGTTTTTACAATATTTTGCATGATTACAATTGCTTTTATTGAGTAAGGCGAATGAAGTTGGTATAAAGCTCGTGCTTGAACTTATGGCCGTTTGTGATGTGATCACTGACCGTTCATGAAGCTTGTTTTAGAACTACCATAATGTTTTTGCGCTTACTAAAAGAAATTGCATGCACTTTGTAAACACAGAAATAATAGAAACTTTGTAATTTTATTTATGGATAGAGCTCAGAGGCTTTTACAAAGTTTTTGCTAATAATTATGTGAAACTTAACTTACTCTCTAATATTTCAGCTTTGCTTGATGGATCATGTCTTTCCGCGGGAAACTTATAGAGTCGTCTTTTAGGATTTTGCCCGTTTGCTTGGCCCCTCCTCACCCCGGGTTATCTGTTTAATCTCTTTGCGCACGTTTTGGAGTAAATGCGTGAGTTCGCCGCCCTTGAGGGCTTTCTCTATTTCTGTGCGTAGAGAGATGCAGTTGTTAGTGGTATGCCCGTTGTCTTTATGATATTCGCAGTATTGTGCCGGGTCTTGTCCACGTTTATTTTTCATTGGGATCGGAGGTTTGAATTGATAGTCTTCAGTACTCAGAACCTCCGCTGGAGTCTTTGTTAGGGGAGTCCACTGTCTCTCCCTATTCTCCAGTTTGTTCTCCCGCTGTGTGGTGAGTTTGTTGATTGTTGCGCGAGCGTCTTCAGAGGAACGACTTCCTGACCCAGACTCACGCCATGATTTTTTGAACCTTCTTTCACCGGTTGAGCTTAAGTCCGTGGGCCTATTGTGTGGTGGTGGTGGCCTGTTTGTAGTAAGGTTTTTCTCAGTTTGCGTGTAAACCTTGGCCGCCGCCATTATCTTCTCCCAACTTTTTGGAAGGCCCTCTGTTCCAGATAAGACTTTAACCATGTCATCACATCTAACAGCGTACTTGAATTGAGCGCGGATTAGTTGTTCGTGAACACCACCAATCTCCAATACCTCTTTATTGTATCTGGTGATGAAATCCTCCAGATTTTCATCATCGCGGCGCCAAATGTTCATAACGTCGGATGTATCCCGGATGGAACGCCGCTGTTGGCTGAAGTGTGTCAAAAACTTTTCACGCAGATCTTTCCATGATTTGACCTGTCCGGTTGGTAGGTTATCGAACCAGATTCGTGCTGGACCGGTTAGGGTCTGCACAAACAGATGACACCATAGTGGGAGGGTCCAACCCCCAACCAGACCTACGCTGGTAAACACTCTTAGGTGATTATCGGGGTGTGTTAGCCCATTAAACTTCCCTATGTTGGATGGTAATTTAGCTTTCTCGAGCGGAGCTAAAGCTATTTCCATTATGAACTTTGAGTTTTCCGCTGCTTCTGCAGGGCGGTAAACCAAGTCATAGTTGTGTTCTGCCTCAGGGTTATAAACCGCTCGAGGCCTGCACTTATTATAGATTGGCTGTAGTCGATTGAACACACTGGTGTTTACACTTAAACGGTATGTTGGATCGGATTCATCGGTGTGGGCATCTCGCTGGGAACCCAACCTATCATGAACCGATTGTCTTCGGTGTGTTCTACCATGATTCTCTCTCTGGTGACTTCCTGTCTGAGTGTATTCCCGTTGTGACGTAGATCTGGAATAAACTTCTGTATCTTCATAAGTTGATTCTTCCCGTTGGGAGGCATGAGCACGAGATCCCGGTCTCCGTGATTGAGTCAGGGGAGCAGTTTGAGCACACAGCTGTGTGTATACTGCGTTTAATGCTCCTTGAGACCTGACATACCATGTCACACCCCCAAAATCCACACGCGGAGTACCACCGCTTGGAGGCGTGACATGACCAGGATCAAGCCACCAATCATATTGAACATAAGTATATAGTAAAAGTCATTCATCAATACGATAGGTGTTTCCAAAACCAAATATAAACAAGTGTGTAGCGGAAGCAATAATGTAAGACCCATCATAAGTTTAAGTACAAAATGTCATAATGTTTAACAACACATTCACGATCCATGCCCACAACGACCGTGCCTCCCGTGCAAGCTCCAAAAGTACCTAAGGTCCTGCAAGGCATGTAACAGAGAGTCAACAACTAGTTGAGCGAGTTCACAGTAAGTAAGTTCGTAAATGCAAGTTCGTTTCGTAACGTGCGGCTATACTGGGCCGATAGTATGTTCTATTAGTGGGGGCTTCCCATGTTTGCATATACACTAGACTATTTGCAACCATAAGTGTTCTTCTTACCGAGAACAGTAGTACGTACAAAGTTTACGTAGGTTTTACGTAAGTGTCCTTCACAACCGAGGACAGGGGTACGCGTGGGTTTACGTAGGTTTTACGTAAGTGCCTGACACAACCCGAGGCAGTAATGAGTATAAGTTTACGTAGGTTTTACGTAAGTGCCCTTCACAACCGAGGACAGTGATGTGTACAAGTATACGTAGGTTTTACGTATGTATCCTGCGCATCCGAGGACGATGGTAGATAGTCTAGTAACATTGTAAGTACAAATCCATTCCTTCAATCCCATTCCTAACCCCGGGAATCCCATGCCTTGGTAAGAGTGTGAACTCACCTTGTTTGCTCGGTATGCTAAGTTAAGTGCTCACAATTAATCAGTCAAGTCCTATAGTGCACGTATATTAAATCAGTTCACGTTCGTAATATTACACATGTAACTATCATCACAGAAATATCACAAAGCGTGTTTGGCAGTTTGCATTCTTGTATCATGTAAACAGTTAATTCCATTCATGTCAATTCATCTTACCCATATTAGCTTTCATAGTTAATTCTAACAAAATTAACCAACAACACAGTTAATTGAGTTAATTAACTGAACTAACATATTCAAACAGGGGTACACAGTTAACAAAGTTAACATTTAATAACTAACTGTGTCACATGCTTTTCTTAACTAAATTAATAGTTAAATCAGAGTTAACATAGTTGGCATAACACAGTTAATATACTTAACAAATATAACATTTTACTAGAGTTTATCAACCAACAGGATTATTTACTTAACCTAGTGTCATACATGAGTCTAATAAAATTAATAAGGTTAACTGAGTTAATAATCTTAACTCAATTAGTTGGTTAAATATAGTTACTTACCTAATAGTGTAACTTAACGAAGTTAATCAACTTAATATAGTTAACCAGTTTACAAGTTGGACCTGAATCATGTTGAGCCGAAAACCCCTTGGCCGAAATCCCTTATGGCCGGAAACCCCTAAGTGCCGAAAACCACTTTATATTCGAAAACCCTTTATAGTCGAAAACCCATGTGGGCCGAAAACCCTTTGGGCCGGAACAGTTTGGGCCGAAATCACTTTATGTGATTTCGTCCAGTTTATTATTGTGGGGGTGTTTTCGTGAGCATGTGTGTGACGAAATCACTAAGGTGCCGAAATCCCTTAGTGATTTCGTTGGTTTCTTCATCATCTTCAACACTTACAGTAACAAAAACCCAGCAACAAATAATCGATTAACAGTTACATGCTCTGTTATAATTGAAATCATTCCATCAAATTATGATATGTAACATTTACACTACCAAATCATTGTGAAATCTAGAACATAATTCCATCAGTTTATCATTCATAACATATACCCACTGTTGATCCAAACATCCAATATTCAGACAGTTCATAGATAATAATTATCTAACAATCACACAATGATCAATCACATAATCACATATATAAATGTATACATACATCATGATTAAACATCCAAAAATCATACGATATGCAACTAAAACAACTGAATCATGAAGATCACTAACCGTAGATTAAACAGGGGTTTGGCTTCAAAAGAAGAATTCTGACAGTGGGTTTCAGATGTAGAGAGAGAGCAAAGTGATAAGGTTTGGTAAGTGGGTAACGTCTCGGAGAAGATTTGTGATTAAATAAATATATAATATCTAATATCTCAAGACTGGGCCATGGGCCAAAGCCCATCTCTGTTTTCGCCAAACATAGCTGGACGAAAACACTAAAGTGTTTTCATCACAGAAGGGTGTTTTCATGGGTGCTTGTTCTCAGTAAGTTCCATCTTTAATTAACATGTTAACTAATACAAAACCTTGTTAACATACACTCACATATAATAAATATTATGGATCCCAATTATAAAATATCAATCGAAATACGATATAACGTATTACAAAGGTAAGCGTTGTGAAACAACGAGTCGTGTAAACAAACACATAAACAATAAAAAAAAATTAACGTGCACTAAATGCGAGGATGGAAATCTCGGAAACTCGAGTTGTCACATACCAGGATATCGGAGTTTCTCCTGGTGGTAAAATTGATTGAGCAGGGTTTGCTGGTAACATTCCTGGAGTGACAGGATCGTTTGCTCGATTGGATTGAACCTCGTTATCATCCGAGGCATCTTCTGGGATTCCTTCTACTTGTAAATTGTTTCTGACGTTCGGTCGAGGACCGACTTGCCGGTGAGATGATGAGTTTTCTGCCATGCTAAAGTTGAAAACGAAAAGAACTGAATCGAAACGAGATGAAAACTGATAAGGCAGAGGAATCGGTGGGCGCCAATGAAGAAACACTAGATAAACCTTGTTAACATACACTCACATATAATAAGTATTATGGATCCCAATTATAAAATATCAATCAAAATACGATATAACGTATTACAAAGGTAAGCGTTGTGAAACAACGAGTCGTGTAAACAAACACATAAACAATAAAAAAAAATTAACGTGCACTAAATGCGAGGATGGAAATCTCGGAAACTCGAGTTGTCACATTATCCCCAACTTGAAAGAAATTTCGTCCCGAAATTTAGCATGCGGTTACTGAGGAAGCTAGGCAAGTTATCGTTTACTGGTTCTCCTGGGGTGTCACATCATCCCCCCGTTGATTTGGAATTTCTTCCCGAAATTCTGTAGTAGCTTCAGCCTCAGTAGTAGTTGCATTGTTTTCGAACAACTGGGGATATTTGAGTTCCATCAGGTCTTCGCGTTCCCAGGTGAACTCTGGGCCACGGCGGGAGTTCCAACGAACTCGAACAAGAGGTATTCTGGTGTTCTTGAGGACCTTAACATCCCGGTCCGTGATTTCAACTGGTTCTTCGACGAAATGCAACCGTTCGTCGATAGTGAGCTCCTTCAGAGGAACTATGTGGGTCTCATCTGACAGACACTTCTTCAGATTCGACACGTGAAAGACGTTGTGAACTGCACTGAGTTTAGCTGGTAAGTTCAGTCTGTAGGCCACTTTGCCTATTTTCTCAATGACTTCAAATGGTCCAACGTATCGTGGATTAAGTTTGCCCCTTTTGCCAAAACGAACAACACCCTTCCAGGGTGAAACTTTGAGTAGTGCTCGATCCCCAACCTGGAACTCGAGTAGTTTCCTGTCTTTATCGGCGTATGCTTTCTGACGGTCACGAGCTGCCGCCATGCGTTGTCGTATTTGAGCAATCTTTTCAGTAGTATCAACTACCATTTCTGGACCTGTGATCTGACTGTCACCCACCTCTGCCCAACAAAGAGGTGATCGGCATTTACGCCCGTACAATGCCTCAAATGGAGCAGCTTTAATGCTGGTGTGGTAACTGTTGTTGTATGAAAATTCCACAAGTGGCAGATGTTTTTCCCAGCCCTTGCCAAAGTCAATTACACACGCCCGAAGCATGTCTTCTAGAGTTTGAATAGTGCGCTCAGATTGCCCATCTGTCTGAGGATGGTAAGCGGTGCTCATGTCTAAACGAGAGCCAAAAGATTTGTGCATTGCTTGCCACAGTTCTGAAGTAAAACGTGCATCACGATCAGAGATAATAGAGGTGGGCACTCCGTGCCTCGAGACAACTTCCTTAAGGTATACGTCTGCTAGAGTGGAGAACTTATCCGTTTCCTTGATAGCCAAGAAGTGAGCAGACTTTGTGAGTCGATCCACGATCACCCAAATAGTATCATTTCCGCGCTGAGATCTAGGTAGGCCAGTAACAAAATCCATGGAAATTTGCTCCCATTTCCATTGTGGTATCTCAGGTTGTTGGAGTGGGCCTGATGGTTTCTGATATTCCACTTTGACTCTCGCACAAGTCAAACACTTGCTAACGTAAGTTGCTATGTGGGCCTTCATGCTAGGCCACCAATATGTAGTTCTGAGGTCGTGGTACATCTTATCCGAACCAGGATGTACTGAGTAGCGAGACTTATGAGCTTCATCCATTACAAGCTCGCGTAAGTTACCATAGAGTGGGACCCAGATGCGTCCGGTTACATAATAGGCACCGTCTGCCCTTTGTTCTAACCGTTGCCTTGAGCCGCGTAGGGCTTCAGCCCTGACGTTTTCCGGTTTCAATGCTTCTACCTGAGCATCTCGTATCTGTGAAGGAAGACTAGACTGAATAGTGAGTTGCAATGCTCGTACACGCCTAGGTGTAGTATCCTTTCGACTGAGGGCGTCGGCCACCACATTGGCTTTGCCCGGATGGTATTTTATAGCACATTCGTAATCGTTCAGTAACTCGACCCATCGACGTTGTCGCATGTTCAATTCTTTCTGCTTGAAGATATGCTCAAGACTCCTGTGATCGGTGTAGATGGTGCACTTGGTGCCATACAGATAATGTCTCCATATTTTGAGCGCAAAAACAACAGCTCCAAGCTCTAAATCGTGCGTAGTGTAATTCCGTTCGTGAATCTTAAGTTGACGTGAAGCATAAGCAATAACTTTATCCCGTTGCATCAACACACATCCAAGACCTTGGATAGATGCATCGCAGTAGACTACAAAATCGTCCGTGCCTTTAGGCAATGAGAGGATAGGTGCGCTACAGAGTCTATCCTTTAAGTGCTGAAACGCTGTTTCCTGTGTATCACTCCAACGGTAAGCAATACCTTTCTGTGTCAGTAATGTAAGCGGGTGTGCAATCTTTGAGAAGTCTTTGATGAACCGTCTATAATAACCTGCCAAACCCAAGAATTGGCGTATTTCGGTTGGTGTACGAGGTGCAGGCCAGTTCTTGATCGAATCTACTTTGGATGGATCGACATGAATCCCATCCTTGTCCACCACGTAGCCTAGAAAGTGGACTTCACGAAGCCAGAAGTCGCATTTTGAAAACTTAGCGTATAGCTGTTCCGTTCGAAGAAGTTCCAGAATAAGTCGTAAATGCTGCTCATGTTCCTCCCGACTCTTCGAGTAGATCAGGATGTCATCAATAAAAACAATAACAAACTTGTCAAGATAAGGTTTGCACACCCTGTTCATAAGATCCATGAAAACCGCAGGCGCGTTCGTTAGCCCGAATGGCATGACCAAAAACTCGTAATGGCCGTAGCGAGTTCTGAATGCTGTTTTGGAGACGTCCTCATCCCGGACTCTCAGTTGATGGTAACCTGACCTCAGGTCAATCTTTGAGTAATAGCTCGACCCTTGCAACTGGTCGAATAAGTCGTCGATGCGTGGAAGTGGATAGCGATTCTTCACGGTTACCTTGTTCAGTTCGCGGTAATCTATGCACATACGAAAGGTACCGTCTTTCTTCTTCACAAATAATACCGGAGCTCCCCAGGGCGAAGAGCTAGGACATATGAAACCCTTTTCCAAGAGTTCTTGCAATTGCTTAGACAGTTCTTCCAGTTCAGTTGGAGCTAAGCGATAAGGCGCTCGAGCTATGGGTGCTGCTCCTGGAGCTAGCTCGATCTGAAATTCGACCTGGCGATGGGGCGGTAGCCCAGGTAACTCTTCAGGAAACACTTGAGGAAAGTCGCGTACTACAGGAATATCCCCAATCTTTTTCTCTGTCGTCGATGTATCCGTAACGAGTGCTAAAATAGCTATGTGGCCCTTTCGCAGACACTTCTGAGCCTTCAAGAAGGAGATGATGCCACTCACGACACCACTCTTGTCGCCTTGAACTTCGAGAGGTTCTTTGCCAGTACGGGGAATACGAATGATCTTCTCCTTGCATAAGATCTCTGCTTGTTGTTGGGATAACCAATCCATACCAATGACGATGTCGAAACTACCCAGAGTTATAGGAATGAGATCGATAGAGAAAGTCTGACCAGCGAGGATAAGATTACAACCCTGAACCATGTGTGTGGCTTCTAGACTTTTACCGTTAGCTAACTCTACGACATGTTTGGTGTTCAATAGTGTTGGTGCGCGTTTAAGCATTTGACTAACTTTCAGAGACATATAACTGGTATCCGCACCCGAATCAAATAATACGATAACATAAAAGTCGTCAAGAAGAAACTTACCCGTAACCACATTAGGATCGTTCCTCGCATCACCCCGACCAATCACAAATGCACGACCCCTAGCACCATTGTTCCCATCATTGTTGTTTCCCCCGTTGTTGTTCCCATTGCCCTGGTTGTTGTTGTTGTTCTGGTTTCGGTTTAACTGAGGGCAGTGTCTTTTGAAGTGACCTTCAGCACCACATTGAAAACATCCTTTGTTGCCCTGTTGCTGATTCTGCGGTGCTTGCTGCTGCTGCTGATTCTGATTCGCAGGCCGCGGACTCCTACAATCCTTGGCCTCATGGCCCATCCTGAGGCACCTCTGACAACGACCCTTGTTGCACTGGCCACTGTGATGCCTGTTACAGTTGTTACACCTTGGGAGGTTCCCTCGATAACCACCCTGCCTGTGACTGCCCGAAGATTGCTGACTAGGGCTCTGATAATCACTAGTCTTGCGCTGTTGCTGTGCTTGAGACTGTACAATAGCTGAACCCCTGCTGGAATCCCCTTCCCATTTCCGGTTGTTGTCGCTGGGAGTAGCAGGAGTAGCTGGAGTGGTAACGGTGGTAGTTGCGCTAATACGTTTAGGCAGACTGTTCTGTTCCACTGCCTGTTCGGTGAGGCGATGAGCTAGCTTGACGATCTGTTGAATGGTGCCAAGATTTGCTGAGGTTACGTGACTTTGAATTTCCGGCACTAGACCATTGAGATATAGTTCGATACGCTTAATGGGAGGGTCTACCATAGTAGGACACAGAATAGCCAACTCATTCGATCTTCTGGTGTACGCTTCAATTTCTGACCCCGTCATTTTCAAGTGGTAAAACTCTACCTCCAGCTTATGAATGTCATCACGGCTACAGTATTCCTCTTTGATCAATTCCTTAAAATCATTCCAAGGTGTGGCGTTAGCAACAGCCAACCCTAACATCTGAACTTGCGCATTCCACCAAGTCAGCGCAATGCCTTCTAGAGTACCAGTGGCGTACTTCACCCTGCGAGCCTCAGGGCATTCACACATTTCAAATACCGACTCGAGCTTTTCAAACCAATGGAGGAGTCCAACCGCTCCTTCCGTGCCACTAAAAGTAGTAGGACGACAGTCCATGAAAGTTTTGAAGGTGCAAACAGGTGGCTGAGCGTGCTGACTTCCTGCTTGTGCGGCTGCAAGTGCCGCAGTAACTCGCTCGTTAATGAGAGCCGTCAATTGGGCTTGCGTCATGTTGATACGTCCAGACATGATCTTCATAGCAAAGATAACATAAGTGAGAGAGGTTCACGAATAGTGCGATGACAGAAGAGAGTAAGCACACAAGTGTTCTCATGCAATAGTGTTACGTTAATCTAAGCATACTCTGAGCAAAGTTCTATGAAATTCTAGCAAGTAGGTAATAAAACATGTACCATATTACCTAGGATGTTGAGTCTTGCACGTGGAGCGAGGCGTCGTTGTGGATCGTTGAGCACTGTTTCGGTTATAGTCTGGTTTTAATAAAAACGTTTTCCCCTTATTAAAACCGAGTTCTCTATAACCAATGGCTCTGATACCAATCTGTCACACCCCCAAAATCCACACGCGGAGTACCACCGCTTGGAGGCGTGACATGACCAGGATCAAGCCACCAATCATATTGAACATAAGTATATAGTAAAAGTCATTCATCAATACGATAGGTGTTTCCAAAACCAAATATAAACAAGTGTGTAGCGGAAGCAATAATGTAAGACCCATCATAAGTTTAAGTACAAAATGTCATAATGTTTAACAACACATTCACGATCCATGCCCACAACGACCGTGCCTCCCGTGCAAGCTCCAAAAGTACCTAAGGTCCTGCAAGGCATGTAACAGAGAGTCAACAACTAGTTGAGCGAGTTCACAGTAAGTAAGTTCGTAAATGCAAGTTCGTTTCGTAACGTGCGGCTATACTGGGCCGATAGTATGTTCTATTAGTGGGGGCTTCCCATGTTTGCATATACACTAGACTATTTGCAACCATAAGTGTTCTTCTTACCGAGAACAGTAGTACGTACAAAGTTTACGTAGGTTTTACGTAAGTGTCCTTCACAACCGAGGACAGGGGTACGCGTGGGTTTACGTAGGTTTTACGTAAGTGCCTGACACAACCCGAGGCAGTAATGAGTATAAGTTTACGTAGGTTTTACGTAAGTGCCCTTCACAACCGAGGACAATGATGTGTACAAGTATACGTAGGTTTTACGTATGTATCCTGCGCATCCGAGGACGATGGTAGATAGTCTAGTAACATTGTAAGTACAAATCCATTCCTTCAATCCCATTCCCAACCCCGGGAATCCCATGCCTTGGTAAGAGTGTGAACTCACCTTGTTTGCTCGGTATGCTAAGTTAAGT
This sequence comes from Helianthus tuberosus, assembly GCA_030545235.1. Lineage (NCBI taxonomy): Eukaryota > Viridiplantae > Streptophyta > Magnoliopsida > Asterales > Asteraceae > Helianthus > Helianthus tuberosus. The sequence goes on from CM060393.1 coordinate 157,477,090, forward strand.
GCTCACAATTAATCAGTCAAGTCCTATAGTGCACGTATATTAAATCAGTTCACGTTCGTAATATTACACATGTAACTATCATCACAGAAATATCACAAAGCGTGTTTGGCAGTTTGCATTCTTGTATCATGTAAACAGTTAATTCCATTCATGTCAATTCATCTTACCCATATTAGCTTTCATAGTTAATTCTAACAAAATTAACCAACAACACAGTTAATTGAGTTAATTAACTGAACTAACATATTCAAACAGGGGTACACAGTTAACAAAGTTAACATTTAATAACTAACTGTGTCACATGCTTTTCTTAACTAAATTAATAGTTAAATCAGAGTTAACATAGTTGGCATAACACAGTTAATATACTTAACAAATATAACATTTTACTAGAGTTTATCAACCAACATGATTATTTACTTAACCTAGTGTCATACATGAGTCTAATAAAATTAATAAGGTTAACTGAGTTAATAATCTTAACTCAATTAGTTGGTTAAATATAGTTACTTACCTAATAGTGTAACTTAACGAAGTTAATCAACTTAATATAGTTAACCAGTTTACAAGTTGGACCCGAATCATGTTGAGCCGAAAACCCCTTGGCCGAAATCCCTTATGGCCGAAAACCCCTAAGTGCCGAAAACCACTTTATATTCGAAAACCCTTTATAGTCGAAAACCCATGTGGGCCAAAAACCCTTTGGGTCGGAACAGTTTGGGCCGAAATCACTTTATGTGATTTCGTCCAGTTTATTATTGTGGGGGTGTTTTCATGAGCATGTGTGTGACGAAATCACTAAGGTGCCGAAATCCCTTAGTGATTTCGTTGGTTTCTTCATCATCTTCAACACTTACAGTAACAAAAACCCAGCAACAAATAATCGATTAACAGTTACATGCTCTGTTATAATTGAAATCATTCCATCAAATTATGATATGTAACATTTACACTACCAAATCATTGTGAAATCTAGAACATAATTCCATCAGTTTATCATTCATAACATATACCCACTGTTGATCCAAACATCCAATATTCAGACAGTTCATAGATAATAATTATCTAACAATCACACAATGATCAATCACATAATCACATATATAAATGTATACATACATCATGATTAAACATCCAAAAATCATACGATATGCAACTAAAACAACTGAATCATGAAGATCACTAACCGTAGATTAAACAGGGGTTTGGCTTCAAAAGAAGAATTCTGACAGTGGGTTTCAGATGTAGAGAGAGAGCAAAGTGATAAGGTTTGGTAAGTGGGTAACGTCTCGGAGAAGATTTGTGATTAAATAAATATATAATATCTAATATCTCAAGACTGGGCCATGGGCCAAAGCCCATCTCTGTTTTCGCCAAACATAGCTGGACGAAAACACTAAAGTGTTTTCATCACAGAAGGGTGTTTTCATGGGTGCTTGTTCTCAGTAAGTTCCATCTTTAATTAACATGTTAACTAATACAAAACCTTGTTAACATACACTCACATATAATAAATATTATGGATCCCAATTATAAAATATCAATCGAAATACGATATAACGTATTACAAAGGTAAGCGTTGTGAAACAACGAGTCGTGTAAACAAACACATAAACAATAAAAAAAATTAACGTGCACTAAATGCGAGGATGGAAATCTCGGAAAATCGAGTTGTCACATACCAGGATATCGGAGTTTCTCCTGGTGGTAAAATTGATTGAGCAGGGTTTGCTGGTAACATTCCTGGAGTGACAGGATCGTTTGCTCGATTGGATTGAACCTCGTTATCATCCGAGGCATCTTCTGGGATTCCTTCTACTTGTAAATTGTTTCTGACATTCGGTCGAGGACCGACTTGCCGGTGAGATGATGAGTTTTCTGCCATGCTAAAGTTGAAAACGAAAAGAACTGAATCGAAACGAGATGAAAACTGATAAGGCAGAGGAATCGGTGGGCGCCAATGAAGAAACACTAGATAAATGGTCGGAACCGAGATATCTAGGGGGTTTGAATCCGCATAAAAAGGTTAGTTTCCTCTTGATTGATTCAGGTGCAACAGATCTTCTTCTCCGAGAACTCTGCAAAAAAGAGCACCGTTAGCCTCGCCAAGGGGAGAAGAGGGTTCTCTCCTTGACCCGACTCCGGTGTGAGAATAAGTATGGGTAATGAAGAAGAAGAAGTATTTGAGAAGTGTGTGTAACTTGAATTCATACCTGGGTTCTTTCTCATATTTATAGCCGGGAGTCGTTTAGGCGGGAAAACCCGTTAGTGAAAAGTTGACGGAAGATGCTAACTCCGTAAGCGGTTACATTTCCTTCCGTCAAGCTCCTTGATCCGACGTGAGAGCACACGGATCGTGGTTTAGATCGATGGCTGGGGTTTTGCCACGTGTAAAGTGATCAAGTGGAGATTATTCTCCAATTGCATGCCTTCGTTGTGATTTCAGGGATGTCTGAGATGGTGACACGTGTCCAGACGGTTATAACCGTCTTGGTGGTGCACGATTGTATTTCTTCTAGAAGATTACTGCTGTAATCTGGTGTGGCCCTTTTATTGTGTGGAAACAGCTCAAAGAATAAATCCCAAGTCTAGGTAAATAATATCCAAGTCTGGATATTTAAGCGGAAGTGTTTATTTTAGGATTTTCATCCTTTGCTAATGGGAGGAGGCGCAAGGATTTATGATTTCCTTTGGGCGCGCGACTATAGACTGCTGACTGTTTCTTCCTTTTGCAAGACCAGTGCGCGGCCGCGCAAGGTTAAAAAGGTTAAAAGGCAAGGTTGTGGTATGGTCCCAAGTACTTATTATGAGGTTTTTGGGACCTTACCCCTTCATTACCTGAAACGCGTTTAAAAACATTTTGTCAGTGGGAAATACTGGTGAATGAATCCCAATTTAGTCAAGAAGAGTTTTACCATTTAACAGTATTGAGAGTGATTACAATGTTTACATTGTCACACCCCTTTCTGCGGCGGAAGCACGAGGTGTGATCTTGAAAGGTTCTCATTGCATACGAAAGGTAAACATACTACATGCTCATAAAAATAACTTTAAATGCAACACATTACATAACTGAAATCGTAGTTTAAGTGTTTACATCACAAGACAACATTTTGTCTGATAAGTTTACAACTTTATTCAAAGATAAACAAAAGCGACATCCAGGAGCATGAGTAAAACCGCGCGCACATCCACTAGTTACCTGAAATACATGTGAGTTTTGGAAAAACGTCAACATAATGTTGGTGTGAATTCATGCAATTTTTGTATTTCACATTTGTATACTTTGTATGAAAACATAATTTGTATCTTGTATAAGTCAAGTCTTTTGTGTACACCACGTACTCATGTATAAACCAAGTATTTCTATATGTATCAGGTTTTAATGGGTTGCAAAGCCATTAACATGTGACACGACATAGGAAGTCACCAAACCATAGGCATTTTTCTAGTTGTCGATTCACGACGGAGACACAAAAACACTACTCGGTACTAGTTGTCACCAAGAGTGGGGCTGCCCTGGAACCCATTAGATCTAACCTTTTGTTCTGCAGTCTTAGTATGTACACGATTAATGGTGCTTATGGTACCCTAATCGTGACAAGATTTCTCGTATCATTCCTCAATTCTTGTATCCATCATACCATTTGTAAACATTGTAATATTTGTAACATGTATTTCACCCCCGAAGTTATAAAACTGAAAAACAGTTAAAAGAAAAGGGGGAGCATGAACTCACAACTTTACGTTCCTTGCGTCGTAAACTTCACCGGATTTGCTTAATTAACGTCGTGACCTATACGTGTTTTCTTAACGTTAGTCACTAGACTTGTATCGTACAAGTACAAGTCACTGTCTTTTATGTATATGTTTTCTTGTGTTAAAAATAATTCATATTTTTAACTAAGTGTCTTACTTATATTATTTTCTTTCTTGTATTTTGCACTTTGCACCCGTGTTATGTATCTAGTATGTTGTATGTATATTTTTGTTACAAAAATTATGGCGAGGTTTATATTCGAAAAGCATAGTTTAGAACACACTAGTAAACATTTGTCTAGAATATATTTACTAAGTGTTAGGATTTTCAGAAAGTTTCACCATAGTCTCCTTTGTAAATGGAGGTGTCCATGCTTAATAGCATATCATTTCCTTTTACATATATCCCGTAGATTGTTCTCACATAACCAACCCGACAATCAGACATGCAATATACTACTTATGTCATTTCAGCTTTATTCATCAAAACTGGACTGTTCTCGAGCATTTTAATAAAATAGTTAACCTTCTCCAAAAATTCCCAAATTTTTACAGAATGTCATATACGATCCAAGTTTTATTGTGTAAAAATTTCTGGGTTCAGTTCATTACCAATATTTTAAAGAAATTCATTTACCGGACTGCAATCAGATTTGTCACTTTCTGACTGCAGTCTACAGAATAATTCACTAAAATTTAATCGTGAGTCCGATTTACGAAATTCCAGTGGGAGAATTACGGCGACAACAGTGACCATCTACAGTAAAAATTCCATGAGCTGATTCTACTCAGTTTTTAAGTTATGACTATGAATACAACACACTTTTTCAGCAGTAAAATCGCAGCTTGAGCTGCTGTCCAAAAATAGCCCTTTAAAAATAGTAAACGACTTCGAAAAATTACGATTCTAGTGCCATTTGATCCGTTTTTCGAAAATACATAATTTAGGCTTCAGAAATTATGTTTTTCGAGTTATTATGGTCAGTTTACAGCCCTTTGAAGTTGGCTGAAAATGCAAATCAGCATGTTTCTTTGTAGTTAAATCGTTACTAAATCGTATTAACAAATGTCCGAACAACGGGTTTATCAAGAAACCAACGATCAAGTATCATGTATGATTTAACCCAACCCTCAACCAACAAGATTTCATCTTCAAGTAAACTTTAATGTTCAAGTTTCATGTAAAGTTTCATATTCATCATCTTAGTGTTCTTGTTCTTGTGATTTAAACATGAACATCAAACTACAATTTTTTATCACCAAAAACAAGATGAACAAGGGTGTACAAGTAACTTACTACTAGCACAAGGCTAGGGTAGGATCTAGTGATGAAGATGATGAGAAAAAGTTGAAGAATAAGCAAGAAACAAAGCTCCTTTGAAAGCCCTTCAAGATGCAACTTCCATGGATCAACTTTGAAGCTTGAATGGAGCTTGTTATTGAAGAAGATGAAGATGTAAAATGGTGGTGGTGGGTTTGGTTTGGGGGTGACCGAAATGAGAGAGAGAGAGTGAGGTGAGAGAGGTGAAATGATGAAGTGTGATTGTGATCTTAGGGGCCATGCTTTATGTAGATACTATCACATATTTTGGTCACCAAAGCAAGTAACCTATCTAATAAATAATTGAGATAAAATCTTGAGCAAGATATGAGAACATGGTGGATGATTTGTGGGTCCACCTATGGCTGAAAATCGGTTTAAGGGGGGGGGGGGGTTTATGTAAAATTTGCAACTAAATTGTAAATGGTAGTTAGATTCCAAGTATTATATTTCCATATGTTATTTATTTGATTTTTAATGGGTGTTAGGGTACACGAGGATCATGACTAGCCAAAAATAATAAAACAGAGTATTTGACAAAAACTTGGTGTCCCAGGTAATGTCCGGTTGTTCGGTTGGATACCGTTCCGTTAAAGTGCTTAATTATTCCGCAAAGTGTCTTTTATGTACCCTTTCAATTCCCGACACTTAGGGAAATATTCTGGACGATAGAACGTAAATTCTGTATGATATTTTATTGATTAAAAGCTGGTTATAGCTGAATTTAGAACAATTATGCACTTAAAGTGCGTTTCGTAGTGCTTTTTAGTGCGTATTATAGCTTTCGGAGCGTCTATATGTTAACCCTTGTATGTACTCTTGGGTTTTAATGTATTCTTGTCGTTGGACCTACACCTAGGCCTCAGTTCTAATGTCTGACTGCTTTCTGCAGAGTTGTTGACATATTGTGTTTTACCGGTGAGTTTACTAGTATTTCTGACGCAACGCTCTCGTTAATGCATAAAGCAATATTTTGTAGTATAAAACATGTGCATGAATTCACTTGTATATAATGTAATCAATCAATGTTGACATTTAAGCACATAAATGCAGTCATTAAGTAATAATTAAAGTGTACGGAAATTACCCGTTTCGTGCCAGTTGTCACAGTCTCCCTCCGTTAAAAGAATTCCGTCCCGAAATTCAGGCTGAACTAACTCTCGCAGGATTCTTCTTGAATAGGTGGGGATACTTTTCTTTGAACTGGTCTTCACGTTCCCATGTGTACTCGGATCCGTGCTTAGAGTTCCAACGTACTTTGCCAAGTTTAACAGTGCTCCTCCTGGTCTTGTTAACTTTCCAGTCGGTAACCTCAACGGGTTGTTCTGTAAATCGGAGGGCGTCATCAATATGTACTTCATCCGCAGGGATGATCACGTCTTCTTGTGTTGGACTCTTCTTGAGGTTGGATACATGGAACGTATCATGTACTCCATTCAGTTCTTCTGGTAATTCCAACTTGTATGCCACGGTGCCAATTCTTTCCAAAATCTTGAATGGTCCGATGTATCGTGGATTCAACTTTCCACGCTTGCCAAATCTGACTACGCCCTTCCAAGGTGAGACCTTTAGCAACACTTTGTCTCCCACCTCGAAATCTAATGGCTTTCGTTTTAGATCAGCGTAGCTCTTTTATCGATCCCGAGCCGCCTTAATGCGCTCTCGGATTTGCGTAATCTTGTCGGTTGTCTCTTGTACAAGTTCAGGACCAACCATACATTTATCTCCAGCGTCTGCCCAACATAAGGGCGATCGGCACTTGCGGCCATACAGAGCTTCGAACGGTGCGGCTTTTATACTTGTATGGTAACTGTTATTGTAGGAAAACTCAACTAAAGGTAGATGAGTATCCCAGCTGCCGCCCAGGTCCATGACACATGCGCGAAGCATATCTTCTAACGTTTGTATGGTTCGTTCGCTCTGGCCGTCTGTTTGAGGATGGAATGTCGTCCTTAGATCTAACTGTGATCCAAAGGCTTCCTGAAAGGATTGCCAGATTCTTGAGACAAAGCGTCCATCTCTGTCTGAAATGATTGAGATAGGCACTCCATGACGTGCCACAATTTCTTTTAAGTATATCTCAGCAAGCTTTCCAGTGCTATCCTTTTCTTGGATTGGTAGGAAATGCGCAGATTTTGTCAATCGATCAACTATCACCCATATCATATCGTGCCCTCTCGGGGTCCTGGGTAATTTTGTTATGAAGTCCATTGAGATTTGCTCCCACTTCCACATGGGTATCTCTGGTTGTTGTAGTAGGCCGGACAGTTTCTGATATTCAGCCTTAACCTTGGCACAGGTTAAGCATTTTCCAACATAAACAGCAACATCGCTTTTAAGTCTCGACCACCAGTAGTATTCTTTTAAGTCTTGATACATTTTGTCCGATCCTAGATGGATCGAGTATCTTGACTTGTGCGCTTCATCAAGGATGACTTCTCGTATGCCACCATAGAGTGGAACCCAGATACGTTTCTCAAAGTATAAGGCTCCCTCTTCATTTGGCACCATATATTTCAATGCACCCGGAGGTATTCAGCTTTGCGGTTTCCTTCCTTAAGAGCTTCTTGTTGTGCGTCACGAATACGTGCAGTGAGGTTCGTTCGAATCGTCATTTCCAATGCTCGAACCCTTAGGGTCTTAACCCTTTCTTTTCAGCTTAGCGAATCTGCTACAACGTTTTCTTTTCCAGGATGGTACTTAATCTCAGAGTCATAAGCGTTCAGTAACTCGACCCAACGTCGTTGATGCATATTTAATTCCTTCTGATCAAATATGTGTTGTAGGCTTTTGTGATCTGTGAAGATTGTACATCGAGTACCATATAAATAATGTCGCCAAATCTTCAAGGCGAATACCACCGCACCCAGTTCCAAGTCGTGCGTGGTGTAGTTCCTTTCATGTTCCTTCAATTGTCTTGAAGCATAAGCGATGACTTTCTGGCGTTGCATGAGCACGCAACCCAAGCCTTTTCGTGAGGCGTCACAATATACCACGAAGTCTTCCGTGCCTTCGGGTAACGATAGTATCGGTGCATTGCATAGTTTGTTTTTGAGCAGTTGGAAGGCTTCTTCCTGCTTGTCACCCCAGTCGTACTTCTTGTCTTTCTGCGTAAGGGTAGTTAGCGGTTGAGCTATCTTGGAGAAATTCTCAATGAATCACCGATAATAGCCCGCTAAGCCCAAAAAATGACGAACTTCAGTTGGGGTTTTGGGAGCTTCCCAATTCTTTATTGCTTCAATCTTGGATGGGTCTACATGAATACCCTTCTCATTCACAACATGGCCCAGAAATTGTACTTCACGAATCCAGAATTCGCATTTCGAGAACTTTGCATAAAGCTTCTCTTTCTTCAGTAGTTCCAAAATGGTCCTGAGATGTTGCTCGTGCTCGTCTTTCGTTCGTGAGTAAATCAGGATATCATCGATAAATACAATCACGAATTTATCGAGATATGGTTTGCAAACGCGGTTCATCAGATCCATAAAGACCGCTGGCGCGTTCGTCAATCCGAATGGCATCACAAGAAACTCGTAATGCCCATAGCGCGTTCGGAATGCAGTCTTTGGTACGCTTTCTTCTTGTATCCTTAGCTGATGGTATCCAGATCGAAGATCGATCTTGGAATAGTAGCTTGATCCTTGCAACTGATCAAATAAGTCATCAATCCTCGGTAGCGGGTACCGATTCTTGATTGTGAGCTTGTTCAGTTCTCTGTAATCGATACACATCTGCAGAGTTCCATCCTTTTTCTTCACGGACAATACTGGAGCTCCCCAGGGTGAGAAGCTTGGCCTAATGAACCCTTTATCCAACAACTCCTGGAGTTGTGTAGATAATTCTTGCATTTCGGATGGTGCAAGCCGATAGGGTGCCTTGGCTACAGGAGCGGCTCCTGGAACCAAGTCTATACGGAATTCGACTTGTCGTTGTGGAGGTAGTCCTGGCAGATCTTCGGGAAAAACATCAGGCAATTCCTTCACCACAGGAATGTCTTCGAGTTTCGGCTCCTCAGCCTTTTTGTCTACAACATGTGCCAGGAAAGCGACACATCCTTTCCTTAAGCACTTCTGTGCCTTCATGTAACTGATGATTCGCAGAGGCGCGTCTCGTCTTTCTCCATGTACGATGGGAGTTTCATCATTTGCCAAAGGAATGCGAATGATTTTCTCATGACAAATAACTTCAGCTTTGTTCTTGGACAACCAGTCCATTCCAACCACTACATCGAAGCTACCCAATTGAATAGGTAAAAGGTCGATGCTAAATCTTCGTTCACCAAGTTCCAATGTGCAGCCTCTAACAACTTCGCCCGACTTAACAAGTTTACCATTGGCTAATTCTACGGAATAAGGAATTTCTAATCTACTAGATTCTATTCCAAGCACGCGTTTAAATTCCACAGACATGAAGCTATAATCGGCACCAGTGTCAAATAATATGGATGCAAAGTGATTGTTAACGAGAAACGTACCGGTGACCACGTTAGGGTCCTCGCGTGCGTCTCTTGCTCCAATCACAAATGCTCGTGCCTGAGCATTGTTTCCCTTTGGGCAGTCTTTCATGAAATGATCATTACTTCCACAACTGAAGCATCCTTGGTTTTTCCCAGCTCTATTACCACTCCGGTTACCGTTGCCGTTCCCACCATTGTTTCCATTCCCGTTCTTTCCTTTACCCCAACAGTCTTTAGTGCGGTGACCCAGCTTTCCACACTTGTCGCATTTTGAAACGTGACACACCCCTTCGTGGTGACGCTTGCAATGATTGCATTTGGGCAGAGTGCCCAGGTATCCTTTAGTTGGAGTGTCATTCATGGCTGCAAGAGATTTTGCCCCCTGAGGCGGGTTAGTGTCACGCTCCTTGTTGGAACCCCTGCTGTTACGAGTTGCTTGATTCAGGTTTGCATGTTTCCTTTTCTTGTCACCGGACGACTCAGCATGCGTCTCGGTATCTTCTGTTGGGTTCAGTGATAGCTTCTTCATGCGAACACAATCTTCAGTAAGGCTGACAGCCAGAGTTACAGCCTCGGTGATTGTTTGAGATTTGGCCGAAGTTACCATGCCGCGAAATTCTGGGGTCAGTCCCCAAATGTAGCGTTCAACTCGCTTAAATTCGGGAGTCACCATGTTGGGAAGCACTCTAGACAGATCATGGAACCTTCGAGTATAACCATTAATGTCAGCACCTTCCATGGTCAGATGCCAAAACTCAGTCTCCAACCTTTGGAGTTTAGCACGAGAGCAACTCTCTCATTCTTTCTTTTAGTTCATCCCAAGTCAGGCCATAGGCGGCATCATCCCCCAAGGTTTGGACCTGTAAGTTCCACCAGGTCAAAGCTTCATCGACAAACAACCCAGTAGCAAAAGTGACTTGCTGATCCGCGGTACACTTGCTCATACGCATAGTGGCTTCAGTTTTCTCCGTCCAGCATACAAACGCTACTGCACCTCCTGTGCCGTCATAGTTCATTGGTTTGCAGTCGAGAAACTGCTTGAAAGTACAGCCCTGAGCTGCGTTTCCTCCAGATGAATCTCCATTCCCATTACGTCTGGCGTTGCTTGGTCCACCACTGTTTGCAGTACGGGTTGCCTCGTAGTGGGCGATAGCTGCGGAGATTCTTTCTTCCAGTAGAGCATTCAGCTCTTCAGCAGTCTTTGGCAGTGGGGGAGGAGGAGGTTGATCACGTGCGTTCACAGCTTTCCTGGGTGCCATGTTCTGACAGAACATAACACAACAGGGTTAGATATTTGTTTGATATCGTCGTACTAGACAGTAGTAGTATATATTTATACAGGTATATACCACATAAGTGACATCAAACAATTATTACTCTAGCAGAGTAATTAATAGGCTGGTGTTCATGTTTGCCCTTTTCTTGCACTGAGGGAATCTATACGTGACAAGACTTGCTGTGATTTTTGTGCACCGAATTCCATAATTACGTATGCATCCATAATTACGTAACTCCTTGCACAGTCCGCACAGTTCGTTTCATCCTCGTATCTCTCCCTTCAGATAGGCCATTGTTTTCAGGTAAAGTCACGTATACTAGTGGTATTCTATTTCTAGTATGTTTATTTGCTAATTATCACACATAATTGCAAGTAATTTCTCAGTTAAAGCCAAGTGCTACTTCTGTGCACTCTAGGCCTCGTAGTGTCTTTTCTAGACTCCTGTAAACAGTTTCAGGTAGTGGATGTCGGGAAGGTTTTATGCAATGAAAACTTTTTGAAAAATTGTTTTCGTGAAAGGATCCTAGAGATTGTAGTCTAGACTCGAGAAGGAATCATGGTTCACTACAATCGCAGCTCTGATACCAATCTGTCACACCCCTTTCTGCGGCGGAAGCACGAGGTGTGATCTTGAAAGGTTCTCATTGCATACGAAAGGTAAACATACTACATGCTCATAAAAATAACTTTAAATGCAACACATTACATAACTGAAATCGTAGTTTAAGTGTTTACATCACAAGACAGCATTTTGTCTGATAAGTTTAAAACTTAATTCAAAGATAAACAAAAGCAACATCCAGGAGCATGAGTAAAACCGCGCGCACATCCACTAGTTACCTGAAATACATGTGAGTTTTGGAAAAACGTCACATAATGTTGGTGTGAATTCATGCAATTTTTGTATTTCACGTTTGTATACTTTGTATGAAAACATAATTTGTATCTTGTATAAGTCAAGTCTTTTGTGTACACCACGTACTCATGTATAAACCAAGTATTTCTATGTGACAACCCTCAGTAAACCAGGTATCCATACGACTTAATTAATAATTAATTTCTGCTTAATTACTGTGCTTGCTTGAACTTGTGAATAAACTACTACTTGAATACTGATACATGTACTTACTTGCATCATACTTTACTTGCTGTCACTACATTATTTACATGCTGAACCTTAGTGACAAACATGATGCATAAAAAGCACAGTAGCACTTTAACGGATAACCTATTGAACATGCTGATAGAGCCAGCATCAGGCAGACACTGCCTCTAAGGCCTGTATGAGCCAAAAATATTTTGCTACACTAGTGGTGAGTGTAGGGATACAAGGGTTGTAGAACTGCGTCTCTAGGAATAAGTTACAATGACTGGATGTGCCTAAAACGTACTTTAAGTACAAACATTCAGCACTTTACATAATAATTCAGCATTAAGCTACCTAATAAAGTGCCAAAACATGAGAAAAATATTACTAGACACTTTCCAAAGTGTCAGAAATGAGTTGTGTCACTAAAAAGGGTATTAACGACACTTTAAAGCTTTGTTAAGCACTTTAACGGATTACTATCCAACCGAACAACCGGACTATACCCGGAACATGCAAATATTGTTAATAACATTATTTATCTTTTTCTGAGCCAGTTAGGGTCCCTAAATACCCTAACACCCATTGTAACGCGTGACACACAACTAACCGGGTTAAGCACTTAATTAACTTACTTAACCTAACTATTATCCTAACTAACTAGTTGGAATCGGACCAAGACCCCCCCCCCCCCAACCGAATCGGTCACCAAGTGACCCCACTCTTGTCCTAGTTTGATTATAATATTCATTAGTGCTTAATATCTAGCAAGCATAGTGACCAATGGTTAATACACCTACTAATTGTCTATAAGTATGAGCTTATACAGACATGATCATTTCCATCACACAACACAACTCAAAACTCTCTCCCTCTCTCTAAAGAAGCTACGGCCGAACACCCCCTTGTGCATACATCCGATTTCGAGTTTAGTTCAAGTCATTCCAATCATCTACAAGTGTTAAGGGGTCGCATATAAGGAGTCTTGGTGCAAATGGAAGGCGAAGGACCTCTTTATCTTGCTTTTATCCACCCGATTTACGTCTAGATTCTTCCCTAGCCTCGAGCTAGTGGTAAGTTGCTTAAATCACCTTCTTGAACTATTCTAAAGTGGTTAAAACGTTATATGACGGTTAAAATTTATGAACATGCAAGTCGAAGCACAAAAGTCTACTAAAAACACTAAAATGTTGGTTAATAGCTCATATGTTGTGTAAATCATGTAGCATTTGATTTGTGTGATTATTTGGACCCGATCTATGTTGTGGTAGCTCGGATCATCATTTAACCCGGTTTAGTCATGATCTTGGATTATGACATAAAGCTTGTTTAAGTATAACAAGGGTTAGAAGATGAGACTCTACCACACTCGAATCATGAACTTGTGTAAAAGTGTTTTAGCTTGTAAAATAGTGATTAAAACTAGTAGATCTACGGATCTACAGGTGGTATTTTTAAAGGACCGAGTGTCAAGAAATCATGTTTTTCTAAAGACGGATCTTACACTAACAAGAATGGTTTTTAGAACACACAAGTGTGTAAACACTTGTGTAACACAAAGTTTCGACAAAATAACTATTTTTGAAAAAGATGACGAGAAGTTGTAAAGACGGAACTTCTCTAAAAACGAGGTTTTTACGAAACCGGATTGATTTATATAAAGATACACTAAAAGTAAGAATCTTTACTACATATTTTTGGATAAATCACAAGTTCATGAAGTTTATGCGATTTATATATATATTGACTAGTTTGTGGTTCGAACATTGTTTTGAATGAATGATAAAAATGGTTGGTTTGATTTATAAAAGAAAATGATACGCTTGAAAGCGTGGCCACCTCCAGTTACAGAGGAAACTCTGGCGAAATTTTTCTAAAAACCTAACACTTAGAATTATTTTCACTATAAGTGTTAGAGATACTTGTCGACTTGTTTTCAAACTATGAATTTCGCCACGACCTTATTTATAAAATATCGGAGGTGAGATTTCACAAAATAAAACGTGATACATAAATATATTTAGTATATATTTTTCACAACATCACTTATATAAGTGTTTATGATTATTTTGTGAACTACATAAATATTATTTTTAGGGTAAAAATAATATTACTAAGTATTATTTTGGGAAAATCACATGTATTAAAATATAATATTTTTGGGAAGAATACTTATATTTTGAAGTTGGAAATAAAATATATTAAGTGAGACTTAATAGTGAAATCCGAATGTTACGAACATACATGTATTGAATCCCCCATCCTTGGGAAGGAGAATAACTACCAAGTATACAGGATGTAAACACGAAATAGTTGCCTAACTATTTCCCAAAAACTTAAACCATAAAGCTAAGGCACGGCCATCCGTCTAATAGAGTTAGCACGTGTAGGTCGTCATACAGCTGATCGATTTGGAGGCATACTTGGTAGAGACGCACCACGGTGAGTTCATGTCCCCCCTTTCTCTTAACTGTTTTCAGTTTTCTAAACTACGGGGGTGAAATACATGTTACTTTGATTACAAGTACTTTATACATGGTATGGTTAGCATAAGGAGGTTTACTACTTAGATCATGTGAGTGGGTAGGCGTGAACTGGAGGCCATTAATCCTCATTATAGGACCGAGGGACGTAAGCGGTAGATCTATCTGGGTGTAGCGAGCCCAACCCCAGGTCCAACAGTACGGGCCTCGGGGTGACTTTGTGCCCCGACGCAAAATCGCAAGGTTTGAGTCTTCCTACTTGCACTTCACACATATCAATGGCCTTGCAAACCATTGGTGATCTCTTTTCCTTATTTGCTACATACCAGGATTTTTATACATACAAGGTTTATTTACTCACTTACACATGAACTCGCTCAACATTATTGTTGATTTTTCAACTTACATGTATTTCAGGAAATTAAAGATCTGGCGCGGTATGTTATGTTTTCCCGCTGCATAAGGGTTCCAAGGTCATCCCAGTTTAGGAAATGTGACTCTTTCCTGGACAAGTCACAAATCTTAAACTGCGTTTATTTCATGTTGATGTTTATGTTTTTCAAGACAATGTTTTATGTTATGAGGTTGTAAGTCCCTAAAACAATGTTATGTTACTTCAGTTTTTAAAACTTAAATCTATGGATGATCTTGCATGATTTTATTTCATATAGCTTTGTTATGGTTAAGCTATGGTATTAAGAAGTCACGCCAAAATAACCACGCTTCCGCAAAGCCAGGGTGTGACAGCTTGGTATCAGAGCTCTGATCATAGCGAACTAGGATTCTTTCTCGAGTCTAGACTATGATCACTAGGGCTCTCACGAAAACATTTTTACTGCATACCACTTAAGTCCAGATCCAAAACATTTTTACAAACAAATGTTGAGCACATTTTATTTATTATTTATAGGCTCAGTCTAGAAAGGCTGAGGCTCGGTCTGAGAGGCCGAGGCTCGGTCTGGGAGATCGAGGTAGATGGCTAGTGGGACTAGGAGAATTGGCTAGTGGGACTAGGAAGAGCAGTCTGAGAGGCTGGGAGGCTAGTGGGACTAGGAGAACTATTTGAATGCTTACTTGGTAACTTATGTGATTATCTGATTGTATGATTGACTGTTTGTGCATGTTTGTGTTTATGTTACAGACACCATGGACACCTCTGGCACTGGTGATTCAGACACCACAGGACCTAGACCTATAGTATCGGACGACCTAGAGTCTTCTGAGCGCGAGGTTCACACATCCGACGTTACGAGCACAGACGAAGATGATTTCCAGCCCTTCGCTTTACCTGATGGTGCTGATGAGCTCGCTGATGGCCCTTTGGCCGGGGACCTACCATTAGTGGAGATCCCTGCTCCCATACCGCTTGCTTCATATCCTGCTTACGATTTACTCATCGACGCCGACGCTGACGACGACGTCGATCTCTTTGATGACGAGCCCTTAGATGAGGAGGTTCAGGGCGAGGCCCTTCTTGCTGCTGGAGATCTTTTGATGATCGCAGATGCTCCCGCTGAGGAGTCACCTGCTCACTCACCGGTCCCAGACTCTTTCGAGTCTGTGGCCTCCGCATCTTCACACACCCAGAGTGCGCAGCACTTCTCACATGGATCAGATCCCGACCAGGCATCCTCTGTTGCCCCCAATTCCTAGCTTTGCTTTCGACCACGATGATGTGGAGGATTCCGATCCTGACTTTCCCCCAGGATTCGACCCAGATGAGGATATAGAGTTTATACCCATGGATTAGCCTATGGAGGATCCAGTCGACCCAGTTGACCCCATCGATCCCGAGTTTGATTTTGAGATGGCCTTTGATGAGCCCGAGCAGCCACTAGACCCTGCTCCTGACCCAGTACTTGAGCATGACCCAGTTCATGCTGACGCACCTATTATTGAGCCTGTCTTTGCTGACCCACCTATTGATGATCATCCTATAGATGCTCCGTTGTTAGAGGGCGATCATGTTATTGTTGCTGATCATGTTGATCCCCCACTTTTTGCTGATGCACCAGTTAACCCCCTTGTTGCACCTTACCATGATCCTATGCCAGCCCAGTTTGATCGTGCACTTTTTGAGGCACGAATCGACCCCCGAGACGAGCACGCCCAGTGTGGGTGGATTCCTGCTGATGACGAGGTCCCACCTTTTCCCCCTCAGATCCTTGATACCCGTCACATTGATACTTCCTTTTCATTTCCTCGGTTTACACTTCCAGCACGAGCTGGAGAGGGCTCTTCGGCTCACCCTTTTGGACACATACCGGTATCTATCCCTACTATACCACCGTCTGCTACTTTTCCCCCTGTTTCTCCATTTCATGTGGCACCTTTTGATCCCACCAGAGAGCCGTTTCTTTGGACATCACCTTCTGCTATGCCACCGACTGACCCCTACCATTCTTTCCACATGGGGTATACTATTGAGGACGTTTTGATGTCTTTTGTCGTCCAGCACGAGGCACACACACAGCGCATTCAGGAGCTTGAGAGAGCTCAGCCGCCGCCGTGTCAGTGTCAGGGTCAGACACACTCTCCTTTGCAGCCCACTCGACCTTTACCACCAGACTTGCTGCACGCCTTTTGGCACTTGAGCAGCAGGTTGCTTCTTGGTTGCGTACCCAGAGAGCCATGGAGGAGGACTGGCTCCAGTTACGTCGTTTGTTTTACACCCACTTTCCCCCTCCTCCACCGCCATCCGTGTAGAGCTCTTCAGTACCGTATGGGTAGACGTTGGTGAGAAGACGGCGAATGCTTTTGACTGCACAACATTTTTGGAGACTACATTTTGATTCTGACTTTTGTTGACATGTATTTGATGTATTGACACTGAATTGATATAGTTTTTGGACTAGGGTGATGTAGCCCTTAGTCGACTGATGTTGTATGACACTGTGATGTACTTGTACGCTTACTATGTGGTCTCATTATATGGCAATCGCAGTATTCTCATCATATTTGATGCTTGATTTGATTATTTATATTCTATGACATGGGATGTTGTGTGATTGATGTGATTATAACATGAGATGTTATGTACTATTACTATCATTATATACGTACGCTACATTATGACCTGACTTACGTATTATAACATGGGATCTTTACTATGGCCTGACCAACGTAAACCCTCTTTTAGAAGATGCCGCCGAGACGTGAGACACGCATGCCTACCAATGAGGCAGAACTCCAGCAAATTATCGCTGCTGCCATTGCACAATACGCCGCCTCTCAAGGAGGGACTAGTGGAAGCAACTCTGGCAACAACAATAATCCACCTCATGGTAATACTAAGACATTTAGATATACCATGACCTAATTGGATATCTTTAGCAATGATGCTAATGCCGATCGTATGTTATAATGTATGTGCAGGGTGCACCTACAAGCAGTTTCTAGACTGCAAACCGGTCAACTTTGATGGCACAGGAGGTGCTGTCGCCTTTGTTCGTTGGGCCGAGAAAACTGAATCTGTTCTTCGCATGAGCAAATGCGCACTAGATCAGCAAGTCACCTATATCTCGGGGCTATTCTTGGATGGAGCCCTCTCTTGGTGGAATCTGCAAGTACAGACACTTGGTGAAGCTGCTGCCTACGCGCTAACCTGGACCGAACTGAAGGAACTCATGCGCAAAAAGTACTGCTCTCGCGCGGAAATCCAAAGATTGGAAACCGAGTTCTGGCATTTGAAAATGAACGGTCCAAAGATTGCAGAATACGTTCAAAGGTTCCATGACTTATCGCATGTGGTACCCTACATGGTCACTCCGGAGTTCAAGCGGATTGAACGTTTCATTTGGGGATTAGTTCCTAAAATCATAAGCATGGTGACCTCATCCAAGCCTGCGACCATTACTGAGGCGATTGATTTGAGCGTGGCTCTCACTGAGGAGGCTATCCGCCTGAACAAGTTTGATGAGATCAAGACGAAGAAGGTAGAGACTCACGTCGAGTCATCAGGAGGTAACAAACGGAAGTTCTCGAACTTCAAGCAAGGCGCCAGTGTGGTTGTTAAGAAAGGAGAACCAAGCACACCAGCTCAGGTTACAGCTGGTAGTGGAAAGAAAGGAAAAGGATATATGGGCACCCAGCCCAAGTGCAACACCTGCCAGCGTCACCATTCTGGCCGATGCGGGCCAAAAATATGTGAAGCTTGTGGAAAGACTGGTCACTTGAAGGATTCTTGTTGGGCTAGTGCTGGCCGGGGAGGCCAAGGAGGATTTGGGAATAGAAATAATAATCGTGGTGGTATGGGGAATCGCCCACAAGGAAACAATGGAGGTAATGGAAATCGAGGCAACATTGTGAATCAGGCTGGTAATGAGAACCAAAACAACAACCAAGCTGGAAATGGAGGTGGAAACGGGCAAAGACTTGGATGCTTTAACTGTTGTGATATTGGGCATTTTAAGAGGAATTGCCCAGAGTTGAACCAAGCCCGTGGAAGAGTGTTCCAAATCGAAGCAAGGGAGGCGCGCCAGGACCCCAATGTCGTTACTGGTACGTTCCCTGTAAACCAACGCTATGCATCCGTTTTATTTGATACTGGTGCCGATTATAGCTTCGTGTCGTTAGAGTTTAAGAATATGCTTGGTTTAGCCGCTAATAAGTTAGATATTCCCTACTCAATCGAATTGGCTAATGGGAAGCTAGTAGAAGCCAATGAAGTTATCAGAGGTTGTGTGATCGAATTGGGAGAGCGTGAGTTTGCTTTGGATCTACTACCAGTCCAGTTGGGAAGCTTCGACGTGGTGGTAGGAATGGATTGGTTATCAGGCAACAAGGCTGAGATAGTTTGTCACGAAAAGGTTGTTCGTATCACAACCGAAGATGGCGAAACAATTGTGGTTCACGGTGAGAAGCGTGATACGCCGTTAAGAATTATCAGCTGCCTGAAAGCGCGAAAGTGTTTGCAGAAGGAATGTGTTGCCTTCCTGGCGCACATTGTGGACAAGAAGGCTGCTGAGCCGAAGATCGAAGACATCCCTGTCGTGAGGGAATACCCAGAAGTCTTCCCAGAAGACTTACCTGGACTGCCACCTCAGAGGCAAGTAGAGTTCCGCATTGACTTAGTTCCAGGCGCCGCGCCTGTGGCTAAGGCACCCTATAGACTTGCTCCGTCTGAGATGCAGGAACTGTCGACACAACTTCAAGAGTTGTTAGACAAGGGATTTATCCGACCAAGCTTCTCACCTTGGGGAGCTCCGGTCCTGTTTGTCAAGAAGAAGGACGGTAGTTTTCGTATGTGTATCGACTACCGGGAGCTGAACAAGCTGACGATCAAGAATAGGTATCCTCTGCCAAGAATTGATGATCTGTTTGATCAACTGCAAGGTTCAAGCTTTTATTCAAAGATCGATTTGCGATCCGGATACCATCAGTTAAGGATACAAGAGGAGAGTATCCCGAAGACAGCCTTCAGAACTCGTTATGGACACTACGAGTTCCTTGTTATGCCGTTTGGTTTGACAAACGCACCTGCAGTCTTTATGGATTTGATGAATAGAGTTTGCAAGCCGTACTTGGACAAGTTCGTGATCGTGTTTATCGACGACATCTTGATTTATTCAAGAACAAAGGCCGAGCACGAACAACATTTAAGAGCTATTTTGGAGTTGCTGAAGAAGGAACAGTTGTATGCCAAGTTCTCTAAGTGCGAGTTTTGGCTACGCGAAGTCCAGTTTCTTGGACACGTGGTTAATGGAAATGGAATCCACGTGGATCCAAGCAAGATCGAAGCGATTAAGAATTGGGAAACGCCAAAGACGCCAACCGAGATTCGACAATTCTTGGGTTTGGCTGGCTACTATCGAAGGTTCATTGAGGATTTTTCAAAAATCGCTCAACCATTGACGCTCCTCACGCAGAAAGATAAGAAGTTTGATTGGGGAATCAAACAGGAAGAAGCATTCCAGATATTGAAGGATAAGCTCTGCAATGCGCCAATCTTAGCACTACCGGAAGGTACAAATGATTTTGTGGTATACTGTGACGCCTCACGTCAAGGATTGGGTTGTGTGTTGATGCAACGCCAAAAGGTTATTGCTTACGCATCACGTCAACTAAAAGTGCACGAGAAGAACTATACCACACATGATTTGGAACTTGGCGCAGTGGTATTTGCATTAAAGATCTGGAGACACTACCTTTATGGTACAAAGTGTACAATCTTTACAGATCACAAGAGCCTACAACACATATTCAACCAGAAGGAGCTGAATATGAGGCAGAGACGATGGGTTGAGTTGCTGAACGATTACGACTGCGAGATAAAGTATCATCCAGGGAAGGCGAATGTGGTCGCCGATGCCCTAAGTCAAAAGGAGAGGATCAAGCCCATAAGGGTTAGGGCATTAGAAATGATTATCCGAACCGATCTTTCCTTGCGCATTCGTGCCGCGTAGAAAGAAGCTCTCGAGGAAGGAAACCTTGAGGAAGAATACCTCCGTGGGATGGAGAAGCTATTGGTACCAAACGAGGAAGGAACGTTATGTTTTGAGAAAAGGATTTGGGTTCCTCTGTTTGGTGGTTTAAGGAAGGTTATTTTTGATGAAGCTCACAAATCGCGGTACTCTATCCATCCAGGAGCGGATAAGATGTACCAGGATCTCAAAGATTATTATTGGTGGCCTAGGATGAAAGGCGATGTTGCTGTTTATGTGAGCAAATGTCTAACATGTGCTAAGGTTAAAGCCGAATACCAGAAGCCTTCAGGACTTCTACAACAACCTGAGATTCCCAAATGGAAATGCGAACAAATCTCAATGGATTTTATTACAAAGTTGCCGAGAACGCCAAGAGGCCATGACACTATTTGGGTAATAGTGGATCGACTAACAAAGTCAGCACACTTCTTACCTATCAGAGAGAAGGATAATACGAGCAAGTTGGCTGAAATTTACATGAGAGAGATCGTTGCACGTCATGGAGTGCCTCTCTCGATCATCTCTGATAGAGACGGAAGGTTTGTGTCAAGGATATGGCAATCCTTCCAAGAAGCTTTTGGATCGCAATTGAATCTGAGCACTGCGTTTCATCCGCAAACTGACGGTCAAAGCGAGCGAACGATACAGACTTTGGAAGACATGCTGAGAGCGTGTGTTATGGATTTGGGCGGTAGCTGGGATAAGCATTTACCTTTGGTCGAATTTTCATACAACAACAGCTACCACACCAGTATTGGTGTCGCGCCATTTGAAGCCCTTTACGGACGCAAGTGCCGATCACCCTTATGCTGGGCTGACGCAGGTGATAGGCAACTTGCTGGTCCCGAAATCGTCCAAGAGACGACAGACAATTAAATCCACGCTTAAACGCATCGAAGCAGCTCGCCACAGACAGAAGGCCTATGCGGATCCAAACCGAAAACACGTGGAATTTCAAGTGGGAGAAATGGTTTTATTGAAGGTTTCACCCTGGAAGGGTGTGGCACGCTTTGGAAAGCGTGGGAAGTTAAATCCACGCTACATTGGTCCTTTCAGAATTTTGGAAAGAATAGGACTAGTAGCATACAAGTTGGATTTACCTGCTGCACTGAATGGTGTTCACGATACATTTCATGTATCCAACCTGAAGAAAAGTCCAACTCAAGATGACATTGCCATTCCCATCGACGAGATTCATGTGGACGACGCGCTCCATTTCGTTGAAGAACCGGTTGAGGTTACGGATTGGAAGGAAAACAAGACCCGCCGGAGCAGTGTCAAGCTCGTCAAAGTTCGTTGGAATGCCAGACACGGTCCTAAATACACCTGGGAGCGTGAGGACCGGATGAAAGAGAAATATCCCCACCTATTTCCTAAGAACCCTGCATCTACAAGCAGAACTTAAAATTTCGGGATGAAATTTTTCTAACGGGGGGAGAATGTGACAACCCTCACTAAACCAGGTATCCGTACGACTTAATTAATAATTAATTTCTGCTTAATTACTGTGCTTGCTTGAACTTGTGAATAAACTGCTACTTGAATACTGATACATGTACTTACTTGCATCATACTTTACTTGCTGTCACTACATTATTTACATGCTGAACCTTAGTGACAAACATGATGCACAAAAAGCACAGTAGCACTTTAACGGATAACCTATTGAACATGCTGATAGAGCCAGCATCAGGCAGACACTGCCTCTAAGGCCTGTATGAGCCAGAAATATTTTGCTACACTAGTGGTGAGTGTAGGGATACAAGGGTTGTAGAACTGCGTCTCTAGGAATAAGTTACAATGACTGGATGTGCCTAAAACGTACTTTAAGTACAAAAATTCAGCACTTTACATAATAATTCAGCATTAAGCTACCTAATAAAGTGCCAAAACATGAGAAAAATATTACTAGACACTTTCCAAAGTGTCAGAAATGAGTTGTGTCACTAAAAAGGGTATTAACGACACTTTAAAGCTTTGTTAAGCACTTTAACGGATTACTATCCAACCGAACAACCGGACTATACCCGGAACATGAAAATTTGTTAATAACATTATTTATCTTTTTCTGAGCCAGTTAGGGTCCCTGAATACCCTAACACCCATTGTAACGAGTGACACACAACTAACCGGGTTATGCACTTAATTAACTTACTTAACCTAACTATTATCCTAACTAACTAGTTGGAATCGGACCAAGACCCCCCCCCCCAACCGAATCGGTCACCAAGTGACCCCACTCTTGTCCTAGTTTTGATTATAATATTCATTAGTGCTTAATATCTAGCAAGCATAGTGACCAATGGTTAGTACACCTACTAATTGTCTATAAGTATGAGCTTATACACACATGATCATTTCCATCACACAACACAACTCAAAACTCTCTCCCTCTCTCTAAAGAAGCTACGGCCGAACACCCCCTTGTGCATACATCCGATTTCGAGTTTAGTTCAAGTCATTCCAATCATCTACAAGTGTTAAGGGTCGCATATAAGGAGTCTTGGTGCAAACGGAAGGCGAAGGACCTCTTTATCTTGCTTTTATCCACCCGATTTACGTCTAGATTCTTCCCTAGCCTCGAGCTAGTGGTAAGTTGCTTAAATCACCTTCTTGAACTATTCTAAAGTGGTTAAAACGTTATATGACGGTTAAAATTTATGAACATGCAAGTCGAAGCACAAAAGTCTACTAAAAACACTAAAATGTTGGTTAATAGCTCATATGTTGTGTAAATCATGTAGCATTTGATTTGTGTGATTATTTGGACCCGATCTATGTTGTGGTAGCTCGGATCATCATTTAACCCGGTTTAGTCATGATCTTGGATTATGACATAAAGCTTGTTTAAGTATAACAAGGGTTAGAAGATGAGACTCTACCACACTCGAATCATGAACTTGTGTAAAAGTGTTTTAGCTTGTAAAATAGTGATTAAAACTAGTAGATCTACGGATCTACAGGTGGTATTTTTAAAGGACCGAGTGTCAAGAAATCATGTTTTTCTAAAGACGGATCTTACACTAACAAGAATGGTTTTTAGAACACACAAGTGTGTAAACACTTGTGTAACACAAAGTTTCGACAAAATAACTATTTTTGAAAAAGATGACGAGAAGTTGTAAAGACGGAACTTCTCTAAAAACGAGGTTTTTACGAAACCGGATTGATTTATATAAAGATACACTAAAAGTAAGAATCTTTACTACATATTTTTGGATAAATCACAAGTTCATGAAGTTTATGCGATTTATATATATATTGACTAGTTTGTGGTTCGAGATACTTGTCGACTTGTTTTCAAACTATGAATTTCGCCACGACCTTATTTATAAAATATCGGAGGTGAGATTTCACAAAATAAAACGTGATACATAAATATATTTAGTATATATTTTTCACAACATCACTTATATAAGTGTTTATGATTATTTTGTGAACTACATAAATATTATTTTTAGGGTAAAAATAATATTACTAAGTATTATTTTGGGAAAATCACATGTATTAAAATATAATATTTTTGGGAAGAATACTTATATTTTGAAGTTGGAAATAAAATATATTAAGTGAGACTTAATAGTGAAATCCGAATGTTACGAACATACATGTATTGAATCCCCCATCCTTGGGAAGGAGAATAACTACCAAGTATACAGGATGTAAACACGAAATAGTTGCCTAACTATTTCCCAAAAACTTAAACCATAAAGCTAAGGCACGGCCATCCGTCTAATAGAGTTAGCACGTGTAGGTCGTCATACAGCTGATCGATTTGGAGGCATACTTGGTAGAGACGCACCACGGTGAGTTCATGTCCCCCCTTTCTCTTAACTGTTTTCAGTTTTCTAAACTACGGGGGTGAAATACATGTTACTTTGATTACAAGTACTTTATACATGGTATGGTTAGCATAAGGAGGTTTACTACTTAGATCATGTGAGTGGGTAGGCGTGAACTGGAGGCCATTAATCCTCATTATAGGACCGAGGGACATAAGCGGTAGATCTATCTGGGTGTAGCGAGCCCAACCCCAGGTCCAACAGTACGGGCCTCGGGGTGACTTTGTGCACCGACGCAAAATTGCAAGGTTTGAGTCTTCCTACTTGCACTTCACACATATCAATGGCCTTGCAAACCATTGGTGATCTCTTTTCCTTATTTGCTACATACCAGGATTTTTATACATACAAGGTTTATTTACTCACTTACACATGAACTCGCTCAACATTATTGTTGATTTTTCAACTTACATGTATTTCAGGAAATTAAAGATCTGGCGCGGTATGTTATGTTTTCCCGCTGCATAAGGGTTCCAAGGTCATCCCAGTTTAGGAAATGTGACTCTTTCCTGGACAAGTCACAAATCTTAAACTGCGTTTATTTCATGTTGATGTTTATGTTTTTCAAGACAATGTTTTATGTTATGAGGTTGTAAGTCCCTAAAACAATGTTATGTTACTTCAGTTTTTAAAACTTAAATCTATGGATGATCTTGCATGATTTTATTTCAAATAGCTTTGTTATGGTTAAGCTATGGTATTAAGAGGTCACACCAAAATAACCACGCTTCCGCAAAGCCAGGGTGTGACATTCTATATGTATCAGGTGTTAATGGGTTCCAAAGCCATTAACATGTGACACGACATCGGAAGTCACCAAACCATAGGCATTTTTCTAGTTGTCGATTCACGACGGAGACACAAAAACACTACTCGGTACTAGTTGTCACCAAGAGTGGGGCTGCCCTGGAACCCATTAGATCTAACCTTTTGTTCTACGGTCTTAGTATGTACACGATTAATGGTGCTTATGGTACCCTATTCGTGACACGATTTCTCGTATCATTCCTCAATTCTTGTATCCATCATACCATTTGTAAACTTTGTAATATTTGTAACATGTATTTCACCCCCGAAGTTATAAAACTGAAAAACAGTTAAAAGAAAAGGGGGAGCATGAACTCACAACTTTGCGTTCCTTGCGTCGTAAACTTCACCGGATTTGCTTAATTAATGTCGTGACCTATACGTGTTTTCTTAACGTTAGTCACTAGACTTGTATCGTACAAGTACAAGTCACTGTCTTTTATGTATATGTTTTCTTGTGTTAAAAATAATTCATATTTTTAACTAAGTGTCTTACTTATATTATTTTTTTTCTTGTATTTTGCACTTTGCACCCGAGTTATGTATCTAGTATGTTGTATGTATATTTTTGTTACAAAAATTATGGCGAGGTTTATATTCGAAAAGCATAGTTTAGAACACACTAGTAAACATTAGTCTAGAAAATATTTACTAAGTGTTAGGATTTTATGAAAGTTTCGCCATAGTCTCCTTTGTAAATGGAGGTGTCCATGCTTAATAGCATATCATTTCCTTTTACATATATCCCATAGATTGTTCTCACATAACCAACCCGACAATCAGACATGCAATATACTACTTATGTCTTTTCAGCTTTATTCATCAAAACTGGACTGTCCTCGAGCATTTTAATAAAATAGTTAACCTTCTCCAAAAATTCCCAAATTTTTACAGAATTTCATATACGATCCAAATTTTATTGTGTAAAAATTTCGGGGTCTAGTTCATTACCAATATTTTAAAGAAATTCATTTACCGGACTGCAATCAGATTTGTCATTTTCTGACTGCAGTCTATAGAATAATTCACTAAAATTTAATCGTGAGTCCGATTGACAAAATTCCAGTTGGAGAATTACGACGACAACAGTGAACATCTACAGTAAAAATTCCATGAGCTGATTCCACTCAGGTTTTAAGTTATGACTCCGAATACAACACACTTTTTCAGCAGTAAAATCGCAGCTTGAGCTGTTGTCCAAAAATAGCCCTTTAAAAATAGTAAACGACTTCGAAAAATTACGATTCCAGTGCCATTTGATCCGATTTTCGAAAATACATAATTTAGGCTTCAGAAATTCTGTTTTTCTAGTTATTATGGTCGGTTTACAGCCCTTTGAAATTGGCTGAAAATGCAAATCAGCATGTTTCTTTGTAGTTAAATCGTTACTAAATCGTATTAACAAATGTCCGAACAACGGGTTTATCAAGAAACCAACGATCAAGTATCATGTATGATTTAACCCAACCCTCAACCAACAAGATTTCATCTTCAAGTAAACTTTAATGTTCAAGTTTCATGTAAAGTTTCATATTCATCATCTTAGTGTTCTTGTTCTTGTGATTTAAACATGAACATCAAACTACAATTTTTGATCACCAAAAACAAGATGAACAAGGGTGTACAAGTAACTTACTACTAGCACAAGGCTAGGGTAGGATCTAGTGATGAAGATGATGAGAAAAAGATGAAGAATAAGCAAGAAACAAAGCTCCTTTGAAAGCCCTTCAAGATGCAACTTCCATGGATCAACTTTGAAGCTTGAATGGAGCTTGTGATTGAAGAAGATGAAGATGTAAAATGGTGGTGGTGGGTTCGGTTTGGGGGTGACCGAAATGAGAGAGAGAGAGTGTGGTGAGAGAGGTGAAATGATGAAGTGTGATTGTGATCTTAGGGGCCATGCTTTATGTAGATACTATCACATATTTTGGTCACCAAAGCAAGTAACCTATCTAATAAATAATTGAGATAAAATCTTGAGCAAGATATGAGAACATGGTGGATGATTTGTGGGTCCACCTATGGCTGAAAATCGGTTTAGGGGGGGGGGTGTTATGTAAAATTTGCAACTAAATTGTAAATGGTAGTTAGATTCCAAGTATTATATTTCCATATGTTATTTATTTGATTTTTAATGGGTGTTAGGGTAAACGAGGATCATGACTAGCCAAAAATAATAAAACAGAGTATTTGACAAAAACTTGGTGTCCCGGGTAATGTCCGGTTGTTCGGTTGGATACCGTTACGTTAAAGTGCTTAATTATTCCGCAAAGTGTCTTTTATGTACCCTTTCAATTCCCGACACTTAGGGAAATATTCTGGACGATAGAACGTAAATTCTGTATGATATTTTATTGTTTAAAAGCTGGTTATAGCTGAATTTAGAACAATTATGCACTTAAAGTGCGTTTCGTGTGCTTTTTAGTGCGTATTATAGCTTTCGGAGCGTCTATATGTTAACCCTTGTATGTACTCTTGGGTTTTAATGTATTCTTGTCGTTGGACCTACACCTAGGCCTCAGTTCTAATGTCTGACTGCTTTCTGCAGAGTTGTTGACATATTGTGTTTTACCGGTGAGTTTACTAGTATTTCTGACGCAACGCTCTCGTTAATGTATAAAGCAATATTTTGTAGCATAAAACGTGCATGAATTCACTTGTATATAATGTAATCAATCAATGTTGACATTTAAGCACATAATTACAGACATTAAGTAATAATTAAAGTGTACGGAAATTACCGGTTTCGTGCCAATTGTCACATACATCTACACAATAACTCATTCAGTATTGTCAATCCTGACTGGTGGGTCATATTACATATTGGCTAACTCGTTGTCCAATGGTAACGTGTTCCACATTTTGTATACAAAACCCCAACAGAGCGGCAGTAATTGAAGAATTACAAAGACTCAATCACTGCTATTTATAATTTTAATTAATTAAGGTTTTGTAAATACAGTTTACAAAAAGGAGATTACTCACAAAAAGGGTTTATAAAAAAAAGGATTACTCACATTGCTACTTTAGGGTTTTCCTTTGTGGTTTCCTGGTTATTATCTATTAATTACACAATGCACACGCGTTAGTATAATAACCCAATATTTACATTAGTTATACCCTCCCCGAGACAGAACTCCAACGACTATGTCGGGCAGAGCCTTGACAGCCGTTACAGAGCGCTAGATCAATTGGGCAGCGTATCTAATACTTAACCGGGGGTTAAAATACTTACAACGAGGCAGAACTTCGCTATTTTAGTGGGTATAATACCTGATTTTAGTGTCTACACTACAGAAATAGAAAGATACACGAAATTTGAGCAAGTTGGGACTGAGGCTGATCGAAGGTATTTATAGGGCTGAAAATTGAGTTTGTCGCGCCCCGCGTAAGCCGAAGGCTAAGCCTTCGCGGCCCGCGACATAGGGGTACTAGGCCCTAGCTTTCACCAATCACCGGGTATACTTGCCACGATGTCGACACGTGGCATGCTAGGGCTCCGCCTGATCTCCTAGCTGTCGCGCCTCGCGTAGCCTGAAGACAAGGTCTTCGTGGCCTGCGAGCGCCCCTTAGAAATTGTTTTTATTTTTTTTTTAATTATATAAAGGTATTTACGGCTATTTTACGTATACGGGATGTATTTTAGGACGTATAGGGACATTCGAAATATTTTTAGGGTGTTAGAAATAATTTTAGGAGGGTTGTTATATCCTTCCCACCTTGTTTTAGAACTCGTCCTCGAGGTCTACTGGAATAGGTGTGGATATTTCCTCTGCATCTCTAATTCAAGCTCCCACGTGTATTCCGGTCCTCTTTTAGAATCCCATTTTACTTTGACTAGAACCAATCTCTTGTGTTTGAGGTTCTTGACTTTCCTGTCTTCAATTTATAGAGGCTTTTCTACAAACTTAAGCTTTTCATTTACCTCTATATCCTTAAGAGGTACCACTAATGATTCATCGGCTAAGCACTTTTTGAGATTACATACATGAAATACATCATGTATTCCTACCATTTCCTCTGGCAGTTTTAGCTAATAGGCCACTGGTCCTATCCTTCTAATAATCTCAAAAGGTCCAACGTACTTGGGGCTTAGCTTTCCCCTTTTGATGAATCTCACCACTCCTTCCCAAGGAGAGACTTTTAACAATACCTTATCTCCTACATGAAATTCCAATGGCTTTCGTCTGTTATCAGCATAACTCTTTTGTCGGTCACGTGCCGCTTTCAGTCTTTCCTTGACTTGAATAATCTTGTCTGTTGTTTCTTGTACTATCTCGGGTCCAGATAGTTGTTTTTCTCCAACTTCTGCCCAACAGACAGGAGTTCGGCACTTTCGTCCATAAAGTGCTTCGAATGGGGCAGCATTGATACTGATATGATAGCTGTTGTTGTAGGAAAATTCTATTAATGGTAAGTGATCGTCCCAATTACCTCCGAAGTCAATTACACAAGCTCTAAGCATATCTTCCATCGTCTGAATTGTCCTTTCGCTTTGTCCGCCCGTTTGAGGATGATAAGCAGTGCTTAGATTTTGCTTGGTCCACATTGCTTTTTGGAAACTTGTCCAAAAACGAGAGGTAAAACGGCTATCTCTATCAGAAACAATTGATAAAGGAATTCCATGTAATGAAACTATTTCATTTACATACAACTTAGCTAACTGTTCAATACTAAAAGTTTTCTTCATTGGTAAGAAATGAGCTGATTTAGTTAGCCTGTCTATAATCACCCATATTGTATCATTACCTTTTCGTGTCTTGGGTAATTTGGTAACAAAATCCATTGTTGTCAATTCCCACTTCCACGCCCGCATTTCTAACTGTTGCAACAAACCTGAGGGTTTCTGATGTTCAGCTTTTACTTGTGAACAAGTTAGACATTTGGCAACATAAGATGCAATATCCCTTTTCATTCCTATCCACCAGAAATTCTTTCTTAAATCTTGATACATCTTATCACTTCCGGGATGCATCGTATACTTAGACTTATGGGCTTCCTCTAATATGCGGTGGCGTAGGTTTACTAGTTTGGGTATCTACATCCTTTTCTTATGGAATTTCCAAATTCCATCTGTTGCTTATTCTAATTCCTTAATCATTCCTTTCAATTTTTCAGTATCATCCTTGATTACTGATTCTTGTGCTTTTCTAATCTAGTCATTTAAATCTATATGCAGATTTAATTTAAGAGAACGCATTCTTTTTGGTTTCTCGTGATACCTTCGACTTAAAGCATCCGCAACTACATTAGCCTTTCCTGCATGATACTGGATATTACAATCATAATCACTAAGAATTTCCATCCATCGTCTTTGTCTCATGTTTAATTCCTTTTGCCCAAAAACATATCTTAAACTCTTATGATCGGTAAAAATGGTAAACTTACTACCATAAAGGTAATGTCTCCAAATCTTAAGGGCAAAAATTATAGCTCCTAATTCCAAATCATGGGTTGAATAATTCTCTTCATGATTCCTAAGTTGTCTAGAGGCGTAGGCTATAACCTTTTGACGTTGCATCAACACACATCCGTAACCTAATTTAGAAGCGTCACAATAGAATACAAAGTCTTGAGTTCCATCTGGTAATGCTTGTATGGGTGCGCTGGTTAATCTTTACTTAAGAAT
The DNA here is from genome assembly GCA_030545235.1 of Helianthus tuberosus. Lineage (NCBI taxonomy): Eukaryota > Viridiplantae > Streptophyta > Magnoliopsida > Asterales > Asteraceae > Helianthus > Helianthus tuberosus. The sequence goes on from CM060393.1 coordinate 157,508,178, forward strand.
TCTTAAGGCTTCTTCTTGTTTTGGTCCCCATTCAAACTTAACAGATTTACAGGTTAGCTTAGTTAAGGGGATGGCTATCCTAGAAAAATCTCAAGATAAATCTTCTATAATAACCGGCAAATCCTAGGAAACTTCTAACCTCGGTTGGTGATTCGGGGGTTTTCCATTTAGTAATTGCCTCAATATTTGTGGGATCCACATGAATTCCTTCATGATTGACTAAATGTCCAAGATATTACACTTCTTCTAACCAAAATTCGCATTTTGAAAATTTAGCATAAAACTTTTCTTTTCTCAATAAACTTAGGAGTACATGCAGATGCGCTGCATGTTCCTCTTTACTCTTAGAGTAAATAAGAATATCATCTATAAAGAAAATTTTGAATTTATCCAAATATGACTTACATATTCGGTTCATCATGTCCATAAATGCGGCTGGGGCATTGGTTAAACCAAATGGCATGATAGTAAATTCATAGTGGCCATACCTTGTTCTGAAGGCGGTTTTAGGAATATCTTCTTCCTGTACCTTTAGTTGATGGTATCCTGAACGTAAATCGATTCTAGAGAAAAATCGAGCTCCTTGCAACTGATCAAACAAATCTTCGATTCTCGGTAATGGGTATCGATTTTTGATCCTGACTTTATTCAATTCACAGTAATCAATGCACATACGCATTGACCCGTCTTTCTTTTGACAAACAATATTAGTGCTCCCTATGGTGATGAACTTGGCTGTATGAATCCTTTCTCCAACAGTTCGTCCAGTTGTTTCTTTAACTCTTGCATTTCGGCTGGTGCCAAGCGGTAAGGGGCTTTGGCAATTGGTGTTGTTCCTGGTATCAGATGAATTCTGAATTCGACTTCTGTGTCTGGCGGTAGTCCTGGTATTTCTTCTCGAAACACATCTGGAAACTGAGATACTAGTGGAATATCTTTCGGTTCTTTTCCTTTTGTGTTAATGATTATGGAGATCAAATACACTAATGATCCTTTTCTTACATAACTGGCTGTTTTCATCATAAAGATGAACTTTGTGGATTTAGACCGCTTATCTTCTTTAATTGTGATCTTTTCACCCTTTGGTGAATTTACTTGGATTGACTTTTGATCACATAGAATACTGGCTTTATTGGCTATTAACCAATCCATTCCTAATACCACATCAAATCCTGCCAGATTCATTGGGTAAAGGTTTGCAATAAACTTTTAATTTAAAAATTCTATTCTTGTTACCTGCAAGATTTCAGTAATCTTAATAGTTTCTCCATTTGCTGTCTCTACTAGACATTCTTGTGGGAGTTTAGTTAATGGTTGATTGAGAAGTTTGCAAAATAAAGTATTAATAAAACTTTGGTTCGCACCAGAGTCAAATAGTACTTTAGCAAAAACATCATTAACTAAAAACGTACCGGCAATCACGTCTGGAATCATCTTGGCTTCTTCTGCAGTTAGAACAAATGCTCTAGCATTTTTAGTGGTCTTGTTGTTCATGGCTGGGGCTAGTTTTGGACAATTTGGCTTAATGTGACCTTGTTCCCCAGAATTGTAGCATATCCTAGTGTTAGGTTTCTTCCTGCAGTCTTCTTCCTTGTGTCCAGATATTTTGCAGAAATTACAGTATATGGAGCATCTTCCAAAATGCTTCCTTTTGCAATACTTGCAGTAAGGTGCAGAAGTAGAACCTACATTTTTTCCCACGATTGGAATTTCCTTAGCGAAATTCCCGAGTAAGCTTTTGAGCTAGGTTCCTTTTCTGGTTCTCTTCTTGTGTACGCACTAATTCATCAGTCAAGGTATTTGCTAGTTCTACAGCTTCTTCTATGGTTTGGGGTCTAGCTACCTTGACTACATGTCTAATCTCACTGATTAATCCCCAGATGTAACAGGAGATTAATACTGGTTCTAGTGATGCTAGGGTTGGCACTATTCTAGCATATTCAAAGAATGTAGTAGTGTAACCCCTACTATCCACTCCAGTCATTCTAAGGATTAAAAACTTATTTGCTATCTGTTCCTTTTCATTAGGAGGACAGAATTTCCTTTCAATCTTATTCTTAAATTCCTCCCATTCTATATTATAAACCCTGTCACTTCCCCTAGACTGGAGGATAGTGTTCCACCATTCTAAAGCTGAGTTCTTAAACAGATTGGAAGCAAACATTATCTTATCCTCTTCTGCACACTTGCTTATTTTCAAGACTGCCTCAGTCTTTTCTATCCAGCGTAGAGCTGCAATGGCTCCTTCATTGCCCGAGAATTCTATTGGTTTACAGGACCAGAATTCTTTGTAAGAACAACCATAGGACATGGTTCTTCTTCTTTTTGGAATGGGCACTTGAAGTATTGGTCCATTGTTTACGTTGTGTTCTGGTTCAGTAGGTGGTCGTTTACTGCCATTATTACTTTTATTATTATCTGCTTCCTTAACCATTTTGATAATATATGGCATCGCGTCTATAATCCCTTGTGCCACTATGTGTTGGATGGCACTGTTATCTACTTGGTTTCCATTATTATCGTTATTCTGGTTTTCTTGATTCACTTCGTTGTCCATCTGAATTTTAAACATTTACCACATATTAATATCACAAAACAATATTTAATGCAAACAATCACACAATAAGCATATTGATCAAAATCGTCGAACATTGCGACCTTTACTCTATTTTATATATGCGTCTATATCTATTACAAATACAACTGGAATTGAAAATACAATACTAGTATGCATCAGTAGCTATAGGATTATCTATTTTAGGGGATAAATTATATATATATTTTCATACAAACATATCATATATATTTATATATTATTATTACTATTATTAATACGGGTTCATCCAGAATTGCATATTACGCTCGTCATATTTCCAGATGAGCCTTTCACCTATTTGTCTCATTCTCTCACTTCCTTCTAAAATCTCCTCACCAAAGGTTCAGAGTTCTTGCACATTCTCAGTGCTCATGGGTGGTGCGGGTGCTGGTATCGGGTCTGGGAACTGGGGCATCGGTTCTTCGTGTCGGTAAGGGTTCTCTCGGATTTCCCTGATATATTGGTCATTATCAAAATATGGGTCCAGAGGGTCAAGGTTTGGATAGGGTGCTAGGTTTTGCATGGGTTCCTCTATTGGGTACAATTCCTGATAATCTCTGTGGTCATCAAACCAAGGGTCATAGTCTGGGGGATGGGGTTGTGACAACTGGCCCAAACCGGTAATTTCCGTACACATTAATTATTGCTTAATGACTGCAATTACGTGCTTAATTGTCAGCCATGTCTGATTTCGTACTAAACAAGTGAATTCATGCACATTGTATACTACAAAATATTGCTTTATGCATAAACGAGAGCGTTGCGTCAGAAATACTAGTAAACTCACCGGTAAGACACACTGTGTCAACGGAACTGCAGAAAGCAGCCAGACAATAAAATTGGAGCCTAGGTGTAGGTCCGACAACAAGAATGCATTAAAACCCAAGAGTACATACAAGGGTTTAATATATATGCAAGGCGAAAGCAAAATTTAGCACTAAAAAGCACCCGAAACGCACTTTAAGTGTAGAATTTACATAATTCAGCAATAAATCAGCATTTAGACATATGAATATTTTGCAGAAATGTCGTTTTATTATCCAGAATATTTCCCTAAGTGTTGGGAATCGATAGTGTTACAAAAAGATACTTATTAAACACTAAAAGGTGCAATTTAGCACTTTAACGAATCGGTAGGTAACCGAACAACCGGACTTTACCCGGAACATAAAAATATTGTCATTAACATAGTTGTTCTTTTTCTGAGCCAGTTAGGGTCCCTGGATACCCTAACACCCGTCATAAAACCCGACACACTACTAACCGGGTTAATCCCTAAACTTAACTAGATTAACCTAACTAGTGTCTAACTATTTAGTTGGATTTGAACCAAGACCCCCCCCCCCCCCATTACAAACCGTCCCCATGTAGGGGGACACACTTTGTACTTTTGTGAATTATTAAATCTTGTGTGCTTAGTATCAAGTAGACACATGGACCGTTGGTTAAACATGTTGAGAATTGCCTATAAGTTCATAGCATAACACATATGACCATTTCCATCACACAACACCACAACACACACTTCTCTCCCTCTCTTCTAGCTTACGGCCGAACACACCCACCCCCCATCCATCCATTTTTGATTTCTATCTTGCAAGTTCCAAGCTCTACAAGTGTTAAGGATCTCGTATAAGGAAGCTTGGTGCAATCGGAAGGCGAAGGACCTCTTTATCTTGCTTTTATCCACCCTATTTGCGCTTAGATTGTTCCCTAGCCTCGAGCTAGTGGTATGTTGCTTAAATCACCTACTCGAACTATATTGAAGTGGTTAAAATGTTATGTAACGATCAAAACTCGTAAACATACAAGTTGAAGCTTAAAAGTCTACTAAAAGCACTAAAAATGGTGGTTAAAAGCACATATGTTGTGTAAATCATGTAGTATTTGATTTGTGTGATTATTTGGACCCGATCTATGTTGTGGTAGCTCGGATCATCATTTAACCCGGTTTAGTCATGATCTTGGATTATGACATGAAGCTTGTTTAAGTGTAACAAGGGTTAGAAGATGAAACTCTACCACACTCGAATCATGAACTTGTGTAAAAGTGTTTTAGCTTGTAAAATAGTGATTAAAACTAGTAGATCTACGGGTCTACAGGTGGTATTTTTAAAGGACCGAGTGTCGAGAAATCATATTTTCTAAAGCCGAGTCTTACATGAAAAAGAATGATTTTAGCAAACACACGAGTATGCAAACACTTGTGTAACACAAAGTTTCGACAAAATAACTATTTTTGTAAATGTTGATCGGAAGTTGTAAAGATGTAACTTCTTTAAAAGCGAGACTTTCAAGAAACAAAGTTGATCTATACAAAGATCCACTAAAAATAATGGAAGGATACTACCTATTTTGGAAAAACCACAAGTTCATGTATTTCTGCGATTATATCTATTTTAACTAGTTGCATATTGTTTATTGTTGAATGAGGAGATTGTTGACGATTTAAAAGAAAATAAACACATGTTTTGAAAACATGGGAAACCTCCATTTTTAGGGGAAACTCTGTCAAAATTTTTATAAATTTTGACACTTAGAAAAATATAAATTTTTGAGAAACTTATTCCCTAAAAATGTGTTTAAAAGCATTACCAAGGTTTCCCTAATTTTTGGTGATAAGAAATGAGGATTTCTTCAAGAATAAAAATGGATATAAGTATGTATATTTTTGAGAGAAAAATATATATTATTTGATCACCAACTTATGTGCTAAGTGTATATAGTATGTGTTATACGTACTAGTGTATTAAGACTTAAAAATACACTAAATACTCGTGAGGAGTATAAACATAAAAATACACATACAAAATACAAGATACATAATTCGGGTGCGAAGTGCAAAACACAAAAGACTTATATTTATTTTAGAGGAAATAATATAAGTAAGATACGTAGTTAAAAATATGAAATATTTTTAACACAACAATACAAATACAAAAGAGAGTGACTGTACTTGTGTGATACAAGTCTAGTGACTAACGTTAAGAAAACACGTATAGGTTACGACGTTAAGTAAGCAAATCCGGTGAAGTTTACGACGCACAGGAACGCAAAGTTGTGAGTTCATGCTCCCCCTTTTCTTTTAACTGTTTTCAGTTTTATAACTTCGGGGGTCAAATACATGTTACAAATATTACAATGTTTACAAACGGTATGATGGATACAAGAATGATACGAGAAATCGTGTCACGAATAGGGTACCATAAGCACCATTAATCGTGTACATACTTAGACCGCAGAACAAAAGGTTAGATCTAATGGGTTCCGGGCAGCCCCACTCTTGGCCACTCTTTTACCAAGCAGTGTTTTTGTGTCTCAGTCGTAAATCGACTACAGAAAAATGCCTATGGTTTGGTGACTTCCTATGTCGTGTCACATGTTAATGGCTTTGCAACCCATTATGTCACACCCCTTTCTACGGCGGAAGCACGAGGTGTGATCATGAAAGGTTCTCATTGCATACGAAGAGTAAACATACTACATGCTCAAGAAAATAACTTCAAATACCATAATTTGAAAACATACGTTAGCGTTTACATCGCTAAGTCGCATAAAGCATTGTCTTAAAAGTTTACAACTTTATTTATAGATAAACATAAGCGACATCCACGAGCATGGGTAAGACCGCGCGCACATCCACTTCTAATTACCTGAAATACACGTGAGTTTTGGAAAATCGTCAACATAAAGTTGGTGTGAATTCATGCAGTTTTAGTTTTTCACGTTTGTATACTTTGTATGAAAACATAGTTTACGTCATGTAAAAATCAAGTTTTCATATATAAATCCAGTTTCATGTGTACACCACGTACACATGTATAATTCAATTTCTTCTTGAGTACCCCACGTACTCAAGTATAATTCTCATTTTCTTGAGTACCCCACGTACTTCAAGTATAATTCAATCTTTTCTTGAGTACCCCACGGCTCCAAGTATTCATCAATTTTTAGTATGGTATGAATTTCATGTAATTAAAATATTCCTGTAAATATCAGGATTGTTAATGGGTTGCAAGGCCATTAACATGTGGCACGACATAGGAAGTCACCAAACCTAAGGCATTTAATTTGTATATTCTGAGACACAAAAGCACTCCTCGGTTCTCGCCCCGACCGGGAGTGTGGCTGCCAGGCACCCGTTAGATCTAACCTTTTGTTCTGCGGTCTAAGTATGTACACGATTAATGGTGCTTCTGTACCCTATTCGTGACACTATTTCTCATAACGCATCCTACTTGGTTCTCGTTCTCACCAAGCGCGTTTCTTGTTATCATTTCTCATAGCGCCTCATACTTGGTTCTCGTTCTCACCAAGTGCGCTTCTCATATTCTTATATTTCATCACACTTGGTTCTCGTTCTCACCAAGTGTACTTCTTGCATTCTTATATTTCGTCACACTTGGTTCTCGTTCTCACCAAGTGTACTTCTTGTATTTATATCATACCAATTATAAATGTTGTACATTTGTACATATATTTCACCCCCGAAGTTATAAAAACTGAAAACAGTTAAAGAGAAAAGGGGGAGCATGAACTCACAACTTTGCGTTCCTAGCGTCGTAAACTTCACCGGATTTGCTTAATTAACGTCGTAACCTATACGCGTTTTCTTAATGTTAGTCACTAGACTTGTATCGCACAAGTACAGTCACTTTCTTGTGTATTCGTATTGTTGTGTTAAAAATATTTCATATTTTTAACTACGTATCTTACTTATATTATTTCCTCTAAAATAAATATAAGTCTTTTGTGTTTTGCACTTTGCACCCGAATTATGTATCTCGTATGTTGTATGTGTATTTTTATGTTTATACTCCTCATGAGTATTTAGTGTATTTTTAAGTCTTAATACACTAGCACGTATAACACATACTATATACACTTAGCACAAAAGTTGGTGATAAAATAATATATATTTTTCTCTCAAAAATATATACACATAATATCCATTTCTATTTTTGAAGAAATCACCATTTCTTATCTCCAAAAATTAGGGAAACCTTGGTAACACTTTAAATACATTTTTAGGGAATAAGTTTCCCAAAAACTTATATTTTTTTTCTAAGTGTCAAAGTTTATAAAAATTTTGACAGAGTTTCCCCTAAAAATGGAGGTTTCCCATGTTTTCAAAACATGTGTTTATTTTCTTTTAAATCGTCATCAATCATCAACAACAATTATCAACAATAATCGTCAACAATAATCACCAATTTCATGAACTTGAATATTTACAAAAATGTGTAGTAACTTACTAGCACATTTAGTGAGTCTTGTTATCTTTAAAAATAAGTTTAATTTCTTAAAAACTTCCTTTTTAAAGAATATGAAGTTTTACAACTTCTAGTCGGTTTTTACGAAAATTATTTCTTTGTTAAAACTTTTGTTACACAAGTATCCATACACTTGTTTGTTCACAAAAACCACTTTTGTTTGTGTAAGATCCGGTTTAGAACATGTGATTTCTTGGACACTTGGTCCTTTGAAAATACCGCTTGTAGATACGTAGATCTACTAGTTTTAAACACTATTTCACAAGTTAAATTGCTTTTACACAAGTTCATGATGTGTGTGGTAGAGTTTCATCATTTAACCTTTGTTACTCTTAAACAAGCTTTATGTCATAATCCAAGATCATGACTAAACCGGGTTAAATGATGATCCGAGCTACCATATCATAGATCGGGTCTAAATAATCACAACTTTCAATTACTACAACATTTACACAACTTATGTGCTATTAACCACCATTTTTCATGCCTTTAGTAGACTTTTAAGCATCATATTGCATGTTAACGAGTTTTAACCGACAAAAATCCTTTTAACCACTTTAGAATAGATTAAATACGAGTTCTAAGTGTTATACCTCTAGCTCAAGGCTAGGGAAGATTCTAAGCACGAATCGAGTGGATAAAAGCAAGGTAGAGAGGTCCTTCGCGTTCCGTTTGCTCCAAGCTTCCTAATACGTGATCCTTGTTGCTTGAATGATCTTGGAATGGCAAGAATCAAACTTGAAAAATTGATGGATGGGTGTGTGTGTGTGGCCGTGAGCTAGGTAGAGAGAAAGAGAGAGTTTGAGTTGGTGTTGTGTGTAAGTTATGATCCCATGTGTTTAGGTTAGGTTTTATATATAATCTCATGTGTAGGATCGTTTGCACGACCAAACGAGTCGTTCGGAAGAGATCTCGTCCAATACGAGAGGCGGAAACAAACGTATCGGAGTTATTACAGCTACAAACACATGAGAATCACTTTAACTATCTCTTGTATTGATTTGATGACAATTACAGACCTGGAGATACTTCGGCAGAGCTTCGCTACCGGAATCGAACAAGTTACAAATGAAAACAACAAGTCCACTATTTATACTAACTCCACTTCGTTTGAACAAGCATCTCCAGTTCATACGAACTGGCCACTTCGTTTGAACTGGCTTGTTCACCTCTGTATCCTGTTAATCTTGAACTGTGTGACTTGTTTCATCTATTCTATTACATGACTCGATACAAGACGAAGTCAACAGACGTATGCACCAACAGACTCCCCCTCGGATGTTGACGAGTCTTCGGTATGCCTTCAGAACATCTTCAGTCTTGATCAGTCTTCAAGCTCTCTCCAAAGTATCTGACAATGTAAGCATCCTAAATCTCTATCTTCTTTTCTTCTCTGTCTTATCAGCAATAACAACATCTGGCTTTAACCAATCAGAAACCTTGCTTTTTCATCTTCAGACTCCCCCTTTCAATCAACTAGGGATCGTAGTCTGGCTAACCTGCACATTCTCTACCTCAAAGTAAATTTCACAAATTTAAAATTTAACGAATTTAATCTCACTTGCAGGTATTAAACACTCAATAAATGATTTTTACAATGTTAATCTTTGATAAACCACTTGAAGAAATATCATTTTTCAACACCACACACACTCCCAAACCTGTTCGTCATGTTCAGCACTCGGAATTTTTAAAATCAGCTTTTCAACATTAGTTGTCTAAAATCTTTTTGAATTTTCAAAAAATTTATGCTAAAACACACCAAAAATATTTTTGAATTTTGAAATAAAAAAATGCAGTAAAGAAATATTTACACACACTATTTTTGTGAGTTTGTGTAAGAGGATCATATCAGTTTTTGAGACAAATCACCAACATCGTTAAGCTTTATACATTTTAAGTTCTAAACGATTCACTTAGATTGTCAGTATACTGATCCACTTAAATTTTCACACAAAGTTCAACTGCTTCGAGATATGATATTAATGTCTTAAGAACTTAAACTCAATCGCGTGTCCCACCTCAGAATATACTCCCGTATCCAGATCCCAATATTCAGTCTTACAGGTAATTATGACACAAATGATATCTGTATATAAATTAGGGAATGCGAGGGCCGAGGGATCTCAGGTCGATACTTCCGTATACGCAGAGAGATATCAGCTTCGACTTAACGGTATGTCCCCTTTAGAGGATCTTTTAGCTACAACAGCAGCGACTATCAATTTTATTGTTTCATCAGCATGCTGAGGGTTAATGCTATGTTTCAAGCATTGCGGAAAGTATTATTCGAGGACTAGGTCAGAACCATCGTTCAGCAGAAGTCCCGGAATAATACCCCAGACATCATTGAGTATAAAGACCTAGTATATCAGAATATGAGACCTTTCAAACGAGATTTCGGGGGTTACCCATATATCCGAGAGATGTTTCCCCACAATATAAGCAAGTTTGAAATTTAGGTTTATATCTCGTCACAATTTACTAAATGTGCAAAAACCTACTCACACATCCACAGTGAGATCGTTTATCACATTTGACTTTCCAATTCTTTAGCATGTTGTGATAGTCCACTGATGTACTATCATTTCCTCTTTTTGCACAACAAAACTCTTTTTCATTTTATCATGTTTTTGTCTTTTTCAAATTTTCAAATGTTTTTGGATTTTCTGAAAAATTTTACTCCCCCTAAAATGCAAACACATTTTAGGAAATTTGAAAATAAACTGTACAAACAACGTGACAACCAATATCGAATTGCTTCAATTCGCCATCCACTTGGCATAAACAATCAGAACTTCCCCTTACAACAAACTATTTTCTCATTTAGATTTCAAACCACTTAAGTTTGTTTTAATCAAAATGATTTTTCCGGAAAATAAGTTTGGTTTTACCACTTGTAGGGGCATGGTTCATCATATTGTCATTCAATCACTTGTAGTAGATCAAGTACAACTTAATGTCCCTGATTTACCACTTGCAAGTATGCAACCTCTGTACCTCTTGTAAAAATATTCACAGCATACAAACCTATGTAGGAATAAACCTCTACACAAACCATTTTACCAATCAAAATGCCGATTCCTGCTTCACACTTACCAACCTGGAAGCTCCGGCAAGTCACACTCATCCTGTACAATTTAAACACATTTAAAAATCTTTCACAAAATCTATCTTAACAAGAATGATGCCGATTCTTGATCCACGATTACAAACTTGGGATCTCCGGCAAGTCAGGAATTTATGGTGAAAAAGCTGTCACCCAAGCCTGACCAGCCTTGGGTGATTTTGGTGACAAACATCTGTCCCACCAACATTTTGATTTGTAAAACTCTTTTGCACTTTTAACCTTCCCATCAACCATCTTCCCGAAAATATGTTTGACTTTCCCATTGAAAGCCTTCTCAACATCAAATTCTCCCTTATCAGCGAAGAATTGAGTTGAGATCTCTACCTTTCCCACTTTCTTCATCAAATTTTCTTTTGACAATGACGGAAAGTTCTCATCGTTCACATCTGGAACGGAATTATCAACCTTTTTCTCAACACATGACTCCTCTGATTTTATGGAATCAGATTCATTGTCAGAATTACCCTCAGATTTAACCACCCACTTTTGTTTGTTCATATCACCTCTTCTTTTGTAAAACCTTTTTGAACTTTCTCCTTCTTCAGAAGTAGAATTTTCAAACTTTTTAACATTTTTCACAAGTTGTTCTTTCTTATCAACACAAGTCTTTCTCAGAACAGAGTTAGAAGAAACTTCCTGTTTTTGGTAGTTGGTCTTGGGGCAATTCCAAGCTATATGTCCAACTTCTTGGCATTTGAAACAGGTTCTTCTGTCAACTCTTTCAGCAAACCTTTTCACATTCTTCTTTACTTCAGCAAGAAACTCTTGATTCGACTGCTTCCAGAACGGTTTCTTCTGTTCATCCTCTAAACTTCCTCCTGAAACAAATTTTGTTTTTGGTTTATAAGTTTTCTGATTTTTATAATTTTCTGAAGAATTGAAACCCAGACCTTGTTTTTTGAAATTACGATTGTGGTTTGGTTTCTTTTGATAACGTGAACCATAACCGTAACCCTTTTTCTTGTTCAATCTCTGTTGAACTCTTGAAGTGTATTTTTTAGGTTTTTCAGCAAGATTTAAATCTTTTATTTCAGAAATATTAATTTATGTTAATTTGAAAACCTGTTTGATCATTTCAGTTTTGACATTTCTTATTGGAAATTCCTCATCAGAATATAATTTGTCTGAATCATACAAAGTATAAGCCACTTTGATTGACCCATCATTCAAATTAGATTTTGATAACATGAATTCTCTATTGTAAACCCTGTTAACCGGTGAACTCGGACTCTTTTCTGATGAACTCGGACTTTCAGACTTAGACTCCGACTTTGACTCTTCATCCATATCTAACACCTGATCGACAACTTTCTTTACTAACTCAGACTCATGATCAGTGTCAGACGCTGTGAATGCAACATCAATATTATCTGGCAATTCATCAATGATTTCAGACTTTAACTTGATGTTTACTGCCTTTTTTAGACGCTCCTCGTTAGGATTCCTTGGAGAATAAGTTTCATGGATTGGGGGCGGACATCTGTTATACTTGACACTTGGTTTCTTACCAGTATCAGTATCTTCAGTCTTTTTATCCATGAAAGCTTCCAGACCTGCAACAGTAGGATAAACACGATCAATCAAATAATCACAAGTAGTATAACTCAACGGTAATCGTTTAATCCTTTCACTTTCGATCTTTTCAAGCTCCAACTCCTTCTTCAGTTTAGCACAGTCTTCGATGTAATCATTTATGACGCTCTGCTTAGTCATTAATGTTGCGCTCATTTTTTCCATTGCTTTTTCAATTTCTGTATTTGTCTTTTTCAGACGATCAACTGTGTTGTTGAGCACATCATATGACTCTTTCACATACTTCACATCGCACAGCAAATCTTCTTTAATCTTATCTAACTCAGCAATCTTCATATCTTTCTCTTCACAAGCTTTGCAAGATTCTGAACACTTCATACAAGGTTTAATGATTTCGACTATCTTATCAACCTCAACAACTTTCTCAACTTCTACAAATTTTTCAACCTCAACTACCTTTTCTATCTCGACAATCTTTTCAACCACTGGTTCTTCAGATTCTATTTCAGCTTTCTGTCCCTCAGTTTCTTTTGTTGAGCTTTCTTCAACTTCTGCTTTCAACTCATGTTCTTCAATTTTCTGAATAAACTGTGCCAGATTCATGTTTTCATGTTTTCTCATATGTTTTACAATCAACAGATAATTTCCCCATTTTTGTTGTGGTAAGGCATCAGCAAGTTTATCAATCCATTCATCATCATCTTTCTTAATGTTCAATCTTCCCATTTCCACGACTAAATGACAATATCTATCAATGGTCATCTTTGTTGTTTCATGGTCAAAAGCTACAAACATGTCAAATGACTTCTTCAACAACGCCTCTTCCATGTTTCGGTATCCCAAAATTCACAAACTCGGACTTTCAAATGAACTGGAATCAAATCTCCAGCGAACTGGTAATTACAAACAAACTAACTTGATGCGAACTCGTTCACCTCGTGAAACACCTGGAGACACACAAACACAACACAATCAGTTTAAATGCTTATCAATTAACTGAATAAGACTGGTACTTGAACTGGTGAATTTTCTGTACGGACTGAACGTTGACCAACTGTGCAGGCTTCTAGAACTCGGATCAAAATCAAACGACCTTTGAAACTTTTGAACTCCAAACTGTACGAACTGACAGACACCACAACTCAAAACACGCGACCTGAGTACACACCGTGCGAAGTGAACATATTTGTTATCAACACATACAAACCCACAACAATATTTTTTAAAGTTTCACACACTATTAAGCACTATCACATGAAAAGCAATTCAATCGTACATTGTTATCAAGCTGTCATCATTCACAATCAAGATCAATCATATTTCAAGCAAGTTGATGATTTAATGAACCGATATGTGGTTAACTATGATTGGACCTCTAATTATCCAATATCATATGCCGAAAATTTTAAGATCACTAACTTCTCATTGGACCATTAAAGTTGACACTTATCTCAATCACATGGACTGGTAATATATGCTCTCATTGAACCGATGAACTGTTTCTTGTGCCAACAACATCACATGTGCAACTGACAAAACTTTTTTTTTTTTTTTTTTCAATTGGACTTCAACGATTAAACTTGACTTGGTTGATTGAGTAACAAAGTAATTATCAGATCACATGTAACAAGACACTACATCACGTGATTCCTACTGATTTTAATCACTTGATTTTGCCGTCAATATCGACTCAATCATCACAGGACCCAACAACTTTGAACAATCACATGCAGACTTATTACCCTTTTCAACCTTTGCCGACAACTGAACTTCACGTGAACTGATGATATGTTACCCACTACGTATGACCTGATGTTAATTTCAAACGAACTTAACAACCTCAGACGACCTGTGATTATATAAACGACCTGGTCAACTGTTTCAGACGACCTGAACGAAGAACAAATGAACAGAATCTGAAAAGCTTTCAAACGGACTGAAGATTTCAGACGAACTGTGATTCAGACGACTTCGTATGACTTTCAGACGAACTGAATTTCATACGAACAAGAAGTTCAAGTTTACTCCGTATGAACTGAATTCTCAAACGAACCAAGTACTTCGTATCAATTTAACTCTAATTTCAAACGGACTGGCACACTTCGTGTGACCTTTCAAACGATCTGGTCACTTCGTTTCAAACGATCTGATGTTTTTATCCAATTTTAACAAGTTTTCGGATGAATTAAGATCTGATATGTTCAAGGATTGTTCTACAATGAATTCCGAGCACAATGATGTGTTATCCGTTCAATTTCGTCCACTGAATCGTTGTAGATCTGAGTTCGAAGTTCCGGTTTGTGTGATATGGATCTGAAACGAACTGAATGTACTTTCAAACGATCTGATGAGTTTTTTATTAAATTGATCACGTTTTAGTTAGTTTTAAGGTCTGAAACTTTTACAGATTATGCAAAACACTATTTCGCACAATATACTTCAAAATCAATCCATTTTATCCTGAAAATCTTGGTTAATTTTGAAAAACGTGACAGTATAGAGAAGAAATCAGAATTATCGGCGAATATCGGCTGAAATATCAAGAGCTCCTCCTCCTGAGCTCTGATACCACTTGTAGGATCGTTTGCACGACCAAACGAGTCGTTCGGAAGAGATCTCGTCCAATACGAGAGGCGGAAACAAACGTATCGGAGTTATTATAGCTACAAACACACGAGAATCACTTTAACTATCTCTTGTATTGATTTGATGACAATTACAGACCTGGAGATACTTCGGCAGAGCTTCGCTACCGGAATCGAACAAGTTACAAATGAAAACAACAAGTCCACTATTTATACTAACTCCACTTCGTTTGAACAAGCATCTCCAGTTCATACGAACTGGCCACTTCGTTTGAACTGGCTTGTTCACCTCTGTATCCTGTTAATCTTGAACTGTGTGACTTGTTTCATCTATTCTATTACATGACTCGATACAAGACGAAGTCAACAGACGTATGCACCAACATCATGTGCTAATAACCGATGGTCCTTGTGTCACCTAGATATTAGGCAACTAGATTAAACAATTCAAAAAGGATGAAAGTGTGTCCCCATATGGGGAACTCGGTCAAGAGGGGGGGGGGGGGGTCTTGGTTACAACTCAACTCTAAGTTACACCATCTAGTTACATAAACTAGTTTCATTTCAAGTATTATTTCTAGTGTTAAGTAATATATAGTGTGTTAGGGTTTTCGGGGACTCTAACTAGCTTAGAAAATAAAAACAATGCTTCTAGCATTATTTTGGTGTTCCGGGTATTGTCCGGTTGTTCGGTTACATACCGATTCGTTAAAGTGCTAAATTACACTTTTTAGTGTCGTTTAAGTACCTTTCTTGTACTCTTTCAATTCCCAACACTTAGGGAAATATTCTGGATGATAAAACGACATTTCTGCATAATATTTATGTGTCTAAATGCTGAATTATTGCTGAATTTTATAAATTCTACACTTAAAGTGCGTTTCGGGTGCTTTTTAGTGCTTATTTTTGCTTTCGTATTGCATATACATTAACCCTTGTATGTACTCTTGGGTTTTTAATGCATTCTTGTTGTCGGACCTACACCTAGGTTCCAATTTTATTGTGTGACTGCTTTCTGCAGTTCTGCTGACACACTGTGTCTTACCGGTGAGTTTACTATTATTTTTGACGCAACGCTCTCGTTTATGCATAAAGCAATATTTTGTAGTATACAACGTGCATGAATTCACTTGTTTAATCATGTGTTCAGACATTGCTGACAATTAAGCACATAATTGCAATCATTAAATAATGATTAAAGTGTACGGAAATTACCGGTTTGTGCCAGTTGTCACAGTCTCCCCCCGTTAAAAGAATTTCGTCCCGAAATTCAGGCTGGACTCACTCTCGCTGGAGTCTTCTTGAATAGGTGGGGATACTTTTTCTTGAACTGGTCTTCACGTTCCCATGTGTACTCGGGTCCGTGCTTAGAGCTCCAACGTACTTTGACAAGCTTCACACTGCTCCTCCTGGTCTTGTTGACTTTCCAGTCGGTAACCTCAACGGGTTGCTCTGTAAATCGGAGGGCTTCATCAATATGCACTTCATCCATCGGGATGGTCACGTTTTCTTGTGTTGGACTCTTCTTCAGGTTGGATACATGAAACGTATCATGTACTCCATTAAGTTCTTCCGGTAACTCCAACTTGTATGCCACGGTACCAATTCTCTTCAAAATTCTGAATGGTCCGATGTATCGTGGATTCAGCTTTCCACGCTTTCCAAACCTGACTACGCCCTTCCATGGTGAGACTTTTAACAACACTTTATCTCCCACCTTGAAATCTACCGATTTTCTATTTGGATCAGCGTAGCTCTTTTGTCGCTCTCGAGCCGCCCTAATGCGCTCTCGGATCTGCGCAATCTTGTCGGTTATCTCTTGTACAAGTTCAGGACCAACCATACGTTTATCTCCGGCATCTGCCCAACATAAGGGCGATCGGCATCTGCGGCCATACAGAGCTTCGAACGGCGCGGCTTTTATGCTCGTATGATAACTGTTATTGTAGGAAAACTCAACTAAAGGTAGATGAGTATCCCAGCTGCCGCCTAGATCCATGACACATGCGCGAAGCATATCTTCTAACGTTTGTATTGTCCGTTCGCTCTGGCCGTCTGTTTGCGGATGGAATGCCGTGCACAGATCTAACTGAGATCCAAAGGCTTCCTGAAATGATTGCCAGATTCTTGAGACAAAGCGTCCATCTCTGTCTGAAATGATTGAGATTGGCACTCCATGACGTGCCACAATTTCTCTTAAGTATATCTCTGCAAGCTTTCCAGTGCTATCCTTTTCTCGGATTGGTAGGAAATGCGCAGACTTCGTCAATCGATCAACGATTACCCATATCATATCGTGCCCTCTCGGGGTCCTGGGTAATTTCGTTATGAAGTCCATCGAGATTTGTTCCCACTTCCATACGGGAATCTCTGGTTGTTGTAGTAGGCCGGACGGTTTCTGATATTCTGCCTTAACCTTGGCACAGGTTAGGCATTTTCCAACATACACAGCAACGTCGCTTTTGAGTCTCGGCCACCAATAGTATTCCTTCAAGTCTTGATACATTTTGTCCGATCCTGGGTGGATCGAATATCTCGATTTGTGGGCTTCATTAAGGATGACTTCTCGTAGGCCACCATAGAGCGGAACCCAAATGCGCTTTTTAAAGTATAAGGCTCCCTCTTCATTTGGCACCATGTATTTCAGCATACCCCGTAGGTATTCAGCTTTACGGTTTTCTTCTTTAAGAGCTTCTTGTTGTGCATCTCGAATGCGTGCAGTGAGGTTCGTTCGAATCGTCATTTCCAATGCTCGAACCCTTAGGGTCTTAACCCTTTCTTTTCGGCTCAACGCGTCTGCTACAACGTTTGCCTTTCCAGGATGGTACTTAATCTCACAGTCATAATCGTTCAGCAGCTCGACCCAACGTCGCTAGCGCATATTCAATTCCTTCTGATCAAATATGTGTTGTAAGCTTTTGTGATCTGTGAAGATTGTACATCGAGTACCATATAAATAATGTCGCCAAATCTTTAAGGCGAACACCACTGCACCCAGTTCCAGGTCGTGAGTGGTATAATTTCTCTCATGAACCTTCAGTTGTCTTGAAGCATAAGCGATGACTTTTTGGCGTTGCATGAGCACGCAACCCAAGCCTTGTCGTGAGGTGTCGCAGTATACCACGAAGTCTTCAGTGCCTTCGGGTAATGATAGTATCGGTGCATCGCATAGCTTGCTCTTAAGTAGCTGAAAGGCTTCTTCCTGTTTGTGACCCCATTCGTATTTCTTGTCTTTCTGTGTGAGGGTCGTTAGCGGTTGAGCTATCTTTGAGAAATTCTCAATAAACCGTCGATAATAGCCCGCTAAGCCCAAAAATTGTCGAACTTCAGTTGGGGTCTTGGGAGCTTCCCAATTCTTTATTGCTTCTATCTTGGACGGGTCTACATGAATGCCCTTCTCATTCACAACGTGACCAAGAAATTGTACTTCGCGAATCCAGAATTCGCATTTCGAGAACTTTGCATAAAGTTTCTCTTTCTTCAGTAGCTCCAAGATGGTTCTGAGATGTTGCTCGTGCTCTTCTTTCGTTCGCGAGTAAATCAGGATATCATCGATAAATACAATCACGAATTTATCGAGATATGGTTTGCATACGCGGTTCATTAGATCCATAAAGACCGCTGGTGCATTCATCAGCCCAAAACGGCATCACAAGAAATTCGTAGTGCCCATAGCGGGTTCTGAATGCAGTCTTTGGCACGCTTTCATCTTGGATTTTCAGCTGATGGTATCCAGACCGAAGGTCGATCTTGGAATAGTAGCTTGATCCTTGCAGTTGATCAAATAGGTCATCAATCCTCGGTAGTGGATACCGATTCTTGATTGTGAGCTTGTTCAGTTCCCTGTAATCGATACACATCCGCAGTGTTCCATCCTTCTTCTTCACGAATAATACCGGAGCTCCCCAGGGTGAGAAGCTTGGCCTTATAAATCCCTTATCCAAAAACTCCTGGAGTTGTGTAGATAACTCTTGCATCTCGGATGGCGCAAGTCGATAGGGTGCCTTGGCTACAGGAGCAGCTCCTGGAACCAAATCTATACGGAATTCGACTTGTCGTTGCGGAGGTAGTCCTGGCAGATCTTCAGGGAACACATCAGGAAATTCCTTCACCACAGGAATGTCTTCGAGTTTCGGCTCCTCAGCCTTCTTGTCTATAACGTGTGCAAGGAAAGCAACACATCCTTTCCTTAAGCACTTCTGTGCCTTCATACAACTGATGATTCGTAGAGGCGCGTTTCGTCTTTCTCCATGTACTATGAGAGTTTCATCATTCGCCAGAGGGATGCGAATGATTTTCTCATGACAAATGACTTCAGCTTTGTTCTTGGACAACCAGTCCATTCCGACTACTACATCGAAGCTACCCAATTGAATAGGTAAGAGGTCGATGCTAAAATTTCGTTCGCCAAGTTCTAGTGTGCAGCCTCTGACAACTTCGCCCGATTCAACAAGTTTACCATTGGCTAGTTCTATGGAATAAGGAATTTCTAATCTACTAGATTCTATTCCGAGTATGCGTTTAAATTCCACAGACATGAAGCTATAATCGGCGCCAGTGTCGAATAATATGGATGCAAAGTGATTGTTAATGAGAAACGTACCGGTGACCACGTTAGGGTCCTCGCGTGCGTCTCTTGCTCCAATCACAAATGCTCGAGTCGGAGCGTTGTTTCTCTCTGGGCATTTCTTCATAAAATGATCATTGCTTCCACACTTGAAGCATCCTTGCCCTTTCCCGTTGCCATTCTTGTTACCAGCACCGTTCCCATTTCGGTTCTTTCCTTTTCCCCAACAGTCTTCTGTTTGATGACCCAATTTACCACATTTGTCGCACCTTGGAATGCGACAAGCTCCATCATGATGATACTTACATTTTTGGCATCTAGGCATGGAGCCTTGGTATGCTTTGGTTGCATGGGTTTTCGTATCCTGAGGCGGATTAGTGTCGCGCTTCTTGTTAAAACCCTTGTTGTTGCGAGTAGCTTGGTTCAAACTTGTATGCTTTCTCTTTTTGTCACCGGACGACTCAGCATGTGTCTCGGTCTTTTCTGTTGGGTTTAGTGATAACTTCTTCATACGAACACAATCTTCAGTCAGGCTGACAGCCAGAGTTACAGCCTCGGTGATTGTTTGTGGTTTGGCCGACGTCACCATGCCACGAAACTCTGAGGCCAGTCCCCAAATGTAACGTTCAACACGCTTGAATTCGGGAGTCACCATGTAGGGAAGCACTCTGGACAGATCGTGGAACCTTCGAGTATAACCATTAATGTCAGCACCTTCCATGGTCAAGTGCCAGAACTCCGTCTCCAGCCTTTGGAGTTCAGCACGAGAGCAGTACTTTTCTCTCATTCTTTCCTTCAGTTCCTCCCAAGTTAAGCCATAAGCGGCGTCATCACCCAAAGTTTGGGCTTGCAGGTTCCACCAAGTCAGAGCTTCATCGACGAATAACCCAGTAGCAAAAGTGACTTGTTGATCCGCGGTACACTTGCTCATGTGGAAAGTAGCTTCAGTCTTCTCCGTCCAGCGCACAAATGCTACTGCACCTCCTGTGCCATCATAGTTCATCGGCTTGCAGTCGAGGAACTGCTTGAAAGTGCAGCCTGGAATTGATTCAACCAATTCACATGTGAGCAATCGAAGAAATGATGAAACAAAGACCGTTCATAAATTTCCTCATGCTTAGCACAGTGTCTTAAGGTTACCTTGGGCTGCATTGCCTCCAGACGAATCTCCATTCCCATTACGCCTAGCGTTGCTTGGTCCTCCACTGTCTTGAGTTCGGTTCGCCTCGTACTGGGCGATAGCAGCGGAGATCCTTTCTTCCAGTAGGGCGTTCAGCTCATCAGCAGTTCTGGGCAGTAGGGGAGGAGGAGGTTGATCGTCATTGCGAGCATTCACAGCTTTCCTGGGTGCCATGTTCTGACAGAACAAAACACAGCAGGGTTAGGCATTTGTTTGATATCGTCCTACTAGGCAGTAGTAGTATATATATATATATATATTCACAGGTATATATACCACATAAGTGACATCAAACAATTATTACTCTAGCAGAGTACTTAGTAGGCTTGCACTGAGGGAATCTATACGTGACAAGACTTGCTGTGGTTTCTGTGCACTGAATTCCATAATTATGTATGCATCCATAATTACGTAACTCCTTGCACAGTCCGCACAGTTCGTTTCATCCTCGTATTTCTTCCTTCAGATGGGCCATTGCTTTCAGGTAAAGTCACATGTACTTGTGACATTCTACTTCTAGCACATGCTAATTATCACACATAATTGCAAGTAATTTCTTAGTCAACGACAAGTGCTACTCAAGTGCACTCTAAGTCTCGTAATGTCTTTTCTAGACTCATGTAGACAGTTTCAGGCAGTGGATGTCGCGGGACGTTTTATGCAATGAAAACTCTTTGAAAATTGTTTTCGTGAATGGATCCTAGAGATTGTAGACTAGACTCGAGAAGGAATCCTGGTTCACTACAATCGCAGCTCTGATACCAATCTGTCACACCCCATTCTACGGCGGAAGCACGAGGTGTGATCATGAAAGGTTCTCATTGCATACGAAGAGTAAACATACTACATGCTCAAGAAAATAACTTCAAATACCATAATTTGAAAACATACGTTAGCGTTTACATCGCTAAGTCGCATAAAGCATTGTCTTAAAAGTTTACAACTTTATTTATAGATAAACATAAGCGACATCCACGAGCATGGGTAAGACCGCGCGCACATCCACTTCTAATTACCTGAAATACATGTGAGTTTTGGAGAATCGTCAACATAAAGTTGGTGTGAATTCATGCAGTTTTAGTTTTTCACGTTTGTATACTTTGTATGAAAACATAGTTTACGTCATGTAAAAATCAAGTTTTCATATATAAATCCAGTTTCATGTGTACACCACGTACACATGTATAATTCAATTTCTTCTTGAGTACCCCACGTACTCAAGTATAATTCTCATTTTCTTGAGTACCCCACGTACTTCAAGTATAATTCAATCTTTTCTTGAGTACCCCACGTACTCAAGTATTCATCAATTTTTAGTATGGTATGAATTTCATGTAATTAAAATATTCCTGTAAATATCAGGATTGTTAATGGGTTGCAAGGCCATTAACATGTGGCACGACATAGGAAGTCACCAAACCTAAGGCATTTAATTTGTATATTCTGAGACACAAAAGCACTCCTCGGTTCTCGCCCCGACCGGGAGTGTGGCTGCCAGGCACCCGTTAGATCTAACCTTTTGTTCTGCGGTCTAAGTATGTACAAGATTAATGGTGCTTCTGTACCCTATTCGTGACACTATTTCTCATAACGCATCCTACTTGGTTCTCGTTCTCACCAAGCGCGTTTCTTGTTATCATTTCTCATAGCGCCTCATACTTGGTTCTCGTTCTCACCAAGTGCGCTTCTCATATTCTTATATTTCATCACACTTGGTTCTCGTTCTCACCAAGTGTACTTCTTGCATTCTTATATTTCGTCACACTTGGTTCTCGTTCTCACCAAGTGTACTTCTTGTATTTATATCATACCAATTATAAATTTTGTACATTTGTACATGTATTTCACCCCCGAAGTTATAAAAACTGAAAACAGTTAAAGAGAAAAGGGGGAGCATGAACTCACAACTTTGCGTTCCTAGCGTCGTAAACTTCACCGGATTTGCTTAATTAACGTCGTAACCTATACGCGTTTTCTTAATGTTAGTCACTAGACTTGTATCGCACAAGTACAGTCACTTTCTTGTGTATTCGTATTGTTGTGTTAAAAATATTTCATATTTTTAACTACGTATCTTACTTATATTATTTCCTCTAAAATAAATATAAGTCTTTTGTGTTTTGCACTTTGCACCCGAATTATGTATCTCGTATGTTGTATGTGTATTTTTATGTTTATACTCCTCATGAGTATTTAGTGTATTTTTAAGTCTTAATACACTAGCACGTATAACACATACTATATACACTTAGCACAAAAGTTGGTGATAAAATAATATATATTTTTCTCTCAAAAATATATACACATAATATCCATTTCTATTTTTGAAGAAATCACCATTTCTTATCTCCAAAAATTAGGGAAACCTTGGTAACACTTTAAATACATTTTTAGGGAATAAGTTTCCCAAAAACTTATATTTTTTTTCTAAGTGTCAAAGTTTATAAAAATTTTGACAGAGTTTCCCCTAAAAATGGAGGTTTCCCATGTTTTCAAAACATGTGTTTATTTTCTTTTAAATCGTCATCAATCATCAACAACAATTATCAACAATAATCGTCAACAATAATCACCAATTTCATGAACTTGAATATTTACAAAAATGTGTAGTAACTTACTAGCACATTTAGTGAGTCTTGTTATCTTTAAAAATAAGTTTAATTTCTTAAAAACTTCCTTTTTAAAGAATATGAAGTTTTACAACTTCTAGTCGGTTTTTACGAAAATTATTTCTTTGTTAAAACTTTTGTTACACAAGTATCCATACACTTGTTTGTTCACAAAAACCACTTTTGTTTGTGTAAGATCCGGTTTAGAACATGTGATTTCTTGGACACTTGGTCCTTTGAAAATACCGCTTGTAGATACGTAGATCTACTAGTTTTAAACACTATTTCACAAGTTAAATTGCTTTTACACAAGTTCATGATGTGTGTGGTAGAGTTTCATCATTTAACCTTTGTTACTCTTAAACAAGCTTTATGTCATAATCCAAGATCATGACTAAACCGGGTTAAATGATGATCCGAGCTACCATATCATAGATCGGGTCTAAATAATCACAACTTTCAATTACTACAACATTTACACAACTTATGTGCTATTAACCACCATTTTTCATGCCTTTAGTAGACTTTTAAGCATCATATTGCATGTTAACGAGTTTTAACCGACAAAAATCCTTTTAACCACTTTAGAATAGATTAAATACGAGTTCTAAGTGTTATACCTCTAGCTCAAGGCTAGGGAAGATTCTAAGCACGAATCGAGTGGATAAAAGCAAGGTAGAGAGGTCCTTCACGTTCCGTTTGCTCCAAGCTTCCTAATACGTGATCCTTGTTGCTTGAATGATCTTGGAATGGCAAGAATCAAACTTGAAAAATTGATGGATGGGTGTGTGTGTGTGGCCGTGAGCTAGGTAGAGAGAAAGAGAGAGTTTGAGTTGGTGTTGTGTGTAAGTTATGATCCCATGTGTTTAGGTTAGGTTTTATATATAATCTCATGTGCTAATAACCGATGGTCCTTGTGTCACCTAGATATTAGGCAACTAGATTAAACAATTCAAAAAGGATGAAAGTGTGTCCCCATATGGGGAACTCGGTCAAGAGGGGGGGGGGGTCTTGGTTACAACTCAACTCTAAGTTACACCATCTAGTTACATAAACTAGTTTCATTTCAAGTATTATTTCTAGTGTTAAGTAATATACAGTGTTTTAGGGTTTTCGGGGACTCTAACTAGCTTAGAAAATAAAAACAATGCTTCTAGCATTATTTTGGTGTTCCGGGTATTGTCCGGTTGTTCGGTTACATACCGATTCGTTAAAGTGCTAAATTACACTTTTTAGTGTCGTTTAAGTACCTTTCTTGTACTCTTTCAATTCCCAACACTTAGGGAAATATTCTGGATGATAAAACGACATTTCTGCATAATATTTATGTGTCTAAATGCTGAATTATTGCTGAATTTTATAAATTCTACACTTAAAGTGCGTTTCGGGTGCTTTTTAGTGCTTATTTTTGCTTTCGTATTGCATATACATTAACCCTTGTATGTACTCTTGGGTTTTTAATGCATTCTTGTTGTCGGACCTACACCTAGGTTCCAATTTTATTGTGTGACTGCTTTCTGCAGTTCTGCTGACACATTGTGTCTTACCGGTGAGTTTACTATTATTTTTGACGCAACGCTCTCGTTTATGCATAAAGCAATATTTTGTAGTATACAACGTGCATGAATTCACTTGTTTAATCATGTGTTCAGACATTGCTGACAATTAAGCACATAATTGCAATCATTAAATAATGATTAAAGTGTACGGAAATTACCGGTTTGTGCCAGTTGTCACACATTAACACTTGATACATACAGAAATATTTGACTTATACATGAGTACGTGGTGTACACAAAAGACTTGATTTATACAAAAGACAAATTATGTTTTCATACAAAGTATACAAACGTGAAATACAAAAACTGCATGAATTCACACCAACTTTATGTTGACGTTTTTCCAAAACTCACATGTATTTCAGGTAACTAGGATGGATGTGCGCGTGGTCATACTCATGCTCGTGGATGTCGCTTTGTTTATCTTTAAATAAAGTCGTGACTTTTAAGACAATGTGTTATCTAGTGTTGTAAACACTTGACATATGTTTTTGGTAATGTAATATTCGAAGTTATTTTTGAGCATGTAGTATGTTTACTCTTCGTATGCAATGAGAACCTTTCATGATCACACCTCGTGCTTCCGCCGCAGAAAGGGGTGTGACAGATTGGTATCAGAGCTGCGATTGTAGTGAACCAGGATTCCTTCTCAAGTCTAGTTTACAATCTCTAGGATCCTTCCACGAAAACAATTTTCAAAGAGTTTTCATTGCATAAAACGTCCCGCGACATCCACTACCTGAAACTGTCTACATGAGTCTAGAAAAGACACTACGAGACTTAGAGTGCACTTGAGTAGCACTTGTCGTTGACTAGAAATTACTTGCAATTATGTGTGATAATTAGCATGTACTAGAAGTAGAATGTCACAAGTATACCTGACTTTACCTTAAAGCGATGGCCCATCTGAAGGAAGAAATATGAGGATGAAACGAACTGTGCGGACTGTGCAAGGAGTTACGTAATTATGGATGCATACATAATTATGGAATTCAGTGCACAGAAACCACAGCAAGTCTTGTCACGTATAGATTCCCTCAGTGCAAGCCTACTAAGTACTCTGCTAGAGTAATAATTGTTTGATGTCACTTATGTGATATATACCTGTGAATATATATATACTACTACTGCCTAGTAGGACGATATCAAACAAATGTGTAACCCTGTTGTGTTATGTTCTGTCAGAACATGGCACCCAGGAAAGCTGTGAATGCTCGCAATGACGATCAACCTCCTCCTCCCCCACTGCCAAGAACTGCTGATGAGCTGAACGCTCTACTGGAGGAAAGGGTCTCCGCTGCTATCGCCCAGTACGAGGCGAACCGAACTCAAGACAGTGGAGGACCAAGCAACGCTAGGCGTAATGGGAATGGAGATTCGTCTGGAGGCAATGCAGCTCAAGGCTGCACTTTCAAGCAGTTCCTCGACTGCAAGCCGATGAACTATGATGGCACAGGAGGTGCAGTAGCATTTGTGCGCTGGACGGAGAAGACTGAAGCTACCTTCCGCATGAGCAAGTGTACCGCGGATCAACAAGTCACCTTTGCTACCTGGTTATTTGTCGATGAAGCTCTGACTTGGTGGAACCAGCAAGTCCAAACTTTGGGTGATGATGCTGCTTACGGCTTAACTTGGGAGGAACTGAAGGAAAGAATGAGAGAGAAGTACTGCTCTCGTGCTGAACTCCAAAGGCTGGAGACAGAGTTCTGGCACTTGACTATGGAAGGTGCTGACATCAATGGATATACTCGAAGGTTCCATGATCTGTCCAGAGTGCTTCCCTACATGGTGACTCCCGAATTCAAGCGTGTTGAACGCTACATTTGGGGACCGGCCTCAGAGTTTCGTGGCATGGTGACGTCGGCCAAACCACAAACAATCACCGAGGCTGTAACTCTGGCTGTCAGCCTTACTGAAGATTGTGTTCGAATGAAGAAGCTATCACTAAACCCAACAGAAAATGCCGAGACGCATGCTGAGTCGTCTGGCGACAAGAAAAGGAAATATGCAAACTTGAATCAAGCAACTCGTAACAACAAAGGTTCCAACAAGAAGCGTGACCCTAACCCGCCTCAAGGGGCGAAATCTCTTGCAGCTATGAACGATGCTCCAGCAAGGGGATACCGGGGCACCTTGCCCAAATTCCATCGGTGTAAACACCATCACGAGGGAGCTTGTCGCATCCCAAAGTGTGACAAGTGTGGAAAGTTGGGTCACCGCACGGAAGACTGCTGGAGTAAGAGGAACGGGAATGGGAATCGTAATGGGGCTGATGATAGGAACAATGGTGGAAATGGAAACGGTGCTGGCAACGAGAATGGGCGAAACCAAGGATGCTTCAGATGTGGAAGCAAAGATCATTTCATGAAGGACTGCCCAGAGAGAAACAATGCTCAGGCCCGAGCATTTGTGATTGGAGCAAGGGACGCACGCGAGGACCCTAACGTGGTCAACGGTACGTTCCTCATTAACAATCACTTTGCATCCATATTATTCGACACTGGCGCCGATTATAGCTTCATGTCTGTGGAATTTAAACGCATACTTGGAATAGAATCTAGTAGATTAGAAATTCCTTATTCCATAGAACTAGCCAATGGTAAACTTGTTGAATCGGGCGAAGTTGTTAGAGGCTGCACGCTAGAACTTGGTGAACGAAAATTTAGCATCGACCTCTTACCTATTCAATTAGGTAGCTTCGATGTAGTGGTCGGGATGGACTGGTTATCCAAAAACAAAGCTGAAGTCATTTGTCATGAGAAAATCATTCGCATCCCTTTAGCGAATGGTGAAACTCTCATCGTACATGGAGAAAGACGAAACGCGCCTCTACGAATCATCAGTTGTATGAAGGCACAGAAGTGCTTAAGGAAAGGATGTGTTGCTTTCCTAGCACACGTTGTAGATAAGAAGGCTGTGGAGCCAAAACTCGAAGACATTCCTGTGGTGAAGGAATTTCCCGATGTGTTCCCTGAAGATCTGCCAGGACTACCTCCGCAACGACAAGTCGAATTCTGTATAGACTTGGTTCCAGGAGCTGCTCCTGTAGCCAAGGCACCCTATCGACTTGCGCCATCCGAGATGCAAGAATTATCTACACAACTCCAGGAGTTGTTGGATAAGGGATTTATAAGGCCAAGCTTCTCACCTTGGGGAGCTCCGGTATTATTCGTGAAGAAGAAGGATGGAACACTGCGGATGTGTATCGATTACAGGGAACTGAACAAGCTCACTATCAAGAATCGGTATCCACTACCGAGGATTGATGACTTATTTGATCAACTGCAAGGATCAAGCTACTATTCCAAGATCGACCTTCGATCTGGATACCATCAGCTGAGAATCCAAGAAGAAAGCGTGCCAAAGACTGCATTCAGAACGCGATATGGGCACTACGAATTTCTTGTGATGCCATTTGGATTGACGAACGCGCCAGCGGTCTTTATGGACCTGATGAACCGCGTATGTAAACCATATCTCGATAAATTCGTGATTGTATTTATCGATGATATCCTGATTTACTCACGAAAGAAAGAAGAGCACGAGCAACATCTCAGAACCATCTTGGAATTACTGAAGAAAGAGAAGCTTTATGCAAAGTTCTCGAAGTGCGAATTCTGGATCCGCGAAGTACAATTTCTTGGTCACGTTGTGAATGAGAAGGGCATTCATGTAGACCCATCCAAGATTGAAGCGATAAAGAACTGGGAAGCTCCCAAGACCCCAACTGAAGTTCGTCAATTTTTGGGCTTAGCGGGCTACTATCGGCGATTCATTGAGAATTTCTCGAAGATAGCTCAACCGCTAACGACCCTTACACAGAAAGACATGAAATACGACTGGGGTCACAAACAGGAAGAAGCCTTTTAGCTACTTAAGAACAAGCTCTGCGATGCACCAATACTATCATTACCCGAAGGCACTGAAGACTTCGTGGTATACTGTGACGCTTCACGACAAGGTTTGGGTTGCGTGCTCATGCAACGCCAAAAAGTCATCGCTTATGCTTCAAGACAACTGAAGGTTCACGAGAGAAATTATACCACTCACGACCTGGAGCTGGGTGCAGTGGTATTCGCCTTGAAGATTTGGTGACATTATTTATATGGTACTCGATGTACAATCTTCACAGATCACAAAAGCTTACAACACATATTTGATCAGAAGGAATTGAATATGCGCCAGCGACGTTGGGTTGAGCTGCTGAACGATTATGACTGTGAGATTAAGTACCATCCTGGAAAGGCGAACGTTGTAGTGGACGCGTTGAGACGAAAAGAAAGGGTTAAGACCCTAAGGGTTCGAGCACTGGAAATGACGATTCGAACTAACCTCATTGCACGCATTCGAGATGCACAACAAGAAGCTCTTAAAGAAGAGAACCGTAAAGCTGAATACCTACGGGGTATGCTGAAATACATGGTGCCAAACGAAGAAGGAGCCTTATACTTCAAGAATCGTATTTGGGTTCCACTCTATGGTGGCATACGAGAAGTCATCCTTAATGAAGCCCATAAATCGAGATATTCGATCCATCCAGGATCGGACAAAATGTATCAAGACTTGAAAGAGTACTATTGGTGGCCGAGACTCAAAAGCGACGTTGCTGTTTATGTTGGAAAATGCCTAACCTGTGCCAAGGTTAAGGCAGAATATCAGAAACCGTCCGGCCTCCTACAACAACCAGAAATTCCCGTGTGGAAGTGGGAACAAATCTCGATGGACTTCATAACGAAATTACCCAGGACCCCGAGAGGGCACGATATGATATGGGTAATAGTTGATCGATTGACGAAGTCTGCGCATTTCCTACCAATCCGAGAGAAGGATAGCACTGGAAAGCTCGCAGAGATATACTTAAGAGAAATTGTGGCACGTCATGGAGTGCCAATCTCAATCATTTCAGACAGAGATGGACGCTTTGTCTCGAGAATCTGGCAATCATTTCAGGAAGCCTTTGGATCTCAGTTATATCTAAGCACGGCATTCCATCCGCAAACAGACGGCCAGAGCGAACGGACTATACAAACGTTAGAAGATATGCTTCGCGCATGCGTCATGGACCTAGGCGGCAGCTGGGATACTCATCTACCTTTAGTTGAGTTTTCCTACAATAACAGCTATCATACGAGCATAAAAGCCGCGCCGTTCGAAGCTCTGTATGGCCGCAAATGCCGATCGCCCTTATGTTGGGCAGATGCCGGAGATAAACGTATGGTTGGTCCTGAACTTGTACAAGAGACAACCGACAAGATTGCGCAGATCCGAGAGTGCATTAAGGCGGCTCGAGAGCGACAAAAGAGCTACGCTGATCCGAATAGAAAATCGATAGAATTCAAGGTGGGAGACAAAGTGTTGTTAAAAGTCTCACCTTGGAAGGGCGTAGTCAGATTTGGAAAGCGCGGAAAGCTAAATCCACGATATATCGGACCATTCAGAATTTTGAAGAGAATTGGTACCGTGGCATACAAGTTGGAGTTACCGGAAGAACTTAATGGAGTACATGATATGTTTCATGTATCCAACCTGAAGAAGAGTCCAACACAAGAAAGCGTGATCATCCCGATGGATGAAGTGCATATTGATGAAGCCCTCCGATTTACAGAAAAACCCGTTGAGGTTACCGACTGGAAAGTCAACAAGACCAGGAGGAGCAGCGTAAAACTTGTCAAAGTACGTTGGAGCTCTAAGCACGGACCCGAGTACACATGGGAACGTGAAGACCAATTCAAGAAAAAGTATCCCCACCTATTCAAGAAGACTCCTGCGAGAGTTAGTTCAACCTGAATTTCGGGACGAAATTCTTTTAACGGGGGGAGACTGTGACAACTGGCCCAAACCGGTAATTTCCGTACACATTAATTATTGCTTAATGACTGCAATTACGTGCTTAATTGTCAGCCATGTCTGATTTCGTACTAAACAAGTGAATTCATGCACATTGTATACTACAAAATATTGCTTTATGCATAAACGAGAGCGTTGCGTCAGAAATACTAGTAAACTCACCGGTAAGACACACCGTGTCAACGGAACTGCAGAAAGCAGCCAGACAATAAAATTGGAGCCTAGGTGTAGGTCCGACAACAAGAATGCATTAAAACACAAGTGTACATACAAGGGTTTAATATATATGCAAGGCGAAAGCAAAATTTAGCACTAAAAAGCACCCGAAACGCACTTTAAGTGCAGAATTTACATAATTCAGCAATAAATCAGCATTTAGACATATGAATATTTTGCAGAAATGTCGTTTTATTATCCAGAATATTTCCCTAAGTGTTGGGAATCGATAGTGTTACAAAAAGATACTTATTAAACACTAAAAGGTGCAATTTAGCACTTTAACGAATCGGTAGGTAACCGAACAACCGGACTTTACCCGGAACATAAAAATATTGTCATTAACATAGTTGTTCTTTTTCTGAGCCAGTTAGGGTCCCTGGATACCCTAACACCCGTCATAACACCCGACACACTACTAACCGGGTTAATCCCTAAACTTAACTAGATTAACCTAACTAGTGTCTAACTATTTAGTTGGATTTGAACCAAGACCCCCCCCCCCCATTACAAACCGTCCCCATGTATGGGGACACACTTTGTACTTTTGTGAATTATTAAATCTTGTGTGCTTAGTATCAAGTAGACACATGGACCGTTGGTTAAACATGTTGAGAATTGCCTATAAGTTCATAGCATAACACATATGACCATTTCCATCACACAACACCACAACACACACTTCTCTCCCTCTCTTCTAGCTTACGGCCGAACACACACACCCCCCATCCATCCATTTTCGATTTCTATCTTGCAAGTTCCAAGCTCTACAAGTGTTAAGGATCTCGTATAAGGAAGCTTGGTGCAATCAGAAGGCGAAGGACCTCTTTATCTTGCTTTTATCCACCCTATTTGCGCTTAGATTCTTCCCTAGCCTCGAGCTAGTGGTATGTTGCTTAAATCACCTACTCGAACTATATTGAAGTGGTTAAAATGTTATGTAACGATCAAAACTCGTAAACATACAAGTTGAAGCTTAAAAGTCTACTAAAAGCACTAAAAATGGTGGTTAAAAGCACATATGTTGTGTAAATCATGTAGTATTTGATTTGTGTGATTATTTGGACCCGATCTATGTTGTGGTAGCTCGGATCATCATTTAACCCGGTTTAGTCATGATCTTGGATTATGACATGAAGCTTGTTTAAGTGTAACAAGGGTTAGAAGATGAAACTCTACCACACTCGAATCATGAACTTGTGTAAAAGTGTTTTAGCTTGTAAAATAGTGATTAAAACTAGTAGATCTACGGGTCTACAGGTGGTATTTTTAAAGGACCGAGTGTCGAGAAATCATATTTTCTAAAGCCGAGTCTTACATGAAAAAGAATGATTTTAGCAAACACACGAGTATGCAAACACTTGTGTAACACAAAGTTTCGACAAAATAACTATTTTTGTAAATGTTGACCGGAAGTTGTAAAGATGTAACTTCTTTAAAAGCGAGACTTTCAAGAAACAAAGTTGATCTATACAAAGATCCACTAAAAATAATGGAAGGATACTACCTATTTTGGAAAAACCACAAGTTCATGTATTTCTGCGATTATATCTATTTTAACTAGTTGCATATTGTTTATTGTTGAATGAGGAGATTGTTGACGATTTAAAAGAAAATAAACACATGTTTTGAAAACATGGGAAACCTCCATTTTTAGGGGAAACTCTGTCAAAATTTTTATAAATTTTGACACTTAGAAAAATATAAATTTTTGAGAAACTTATTCCCTAAAAATGTGTTTAAAAGCATTACCAAGGTTTCCCTAATTTTTGGTGATAAGAAATGAGGATTTCTTCAAGAATAAAAATGGATATAAGTATGTATATTTTTGAGAGAAAAATATATATTATTTGATCACCAACTTATGTGCTAAGTGTATATAGTATGTGTTATACGTACTAGTGTATTAAGACTTAAAAATACACTAAATACTCGTGAGGAGTATAAACATAAAAATACACATACAAAATACAAGATACATAATTCGGGTGCGAAGTGCAAAACACAAAAGACTTATATTTATTTTAGAGGAAATAATATAAGTAAGATACGTAGTTAAAAATATGAAATATTTATAACACAACAATACAAATACAAAAGAGAGTGACTGTACTTGTGCGATACAAGTCTAGTGACTAACGTTAAGAAAACGCGTATAGGTTACGACGTTAAGTAAGCAAATCCGGTGAAGTTTACGACGCACAGGAACGCAAAGTTGTGAGTTCATGCTCCCCCTTTTCTTTTAACTGTTTTCAGTTTTATAACTTCGGGGGTGAAATACATGTTACAAATATTACAATGTTTACAAACGGTATGATGGATACAAGAATGATACGAGAAATCGTGTCACGAATAGGGTACCATAAGCACCATTAATCGTGTACATACTTAGACCGCAGAACAAAAGGTTAGATCTAATGGGTTCCGGGCAGCCCCACTCTTGGCCACTCTTTTACCAAGCAGTGTTTTTGTGTCTCAGTCGTAAATCGACTACAGAAAAATGCCTATGGTTTGGTGACTTCCTATGTCGTGTCACATGTTAATGGCTTTGCAACCCATTAACACTTGATACATACAGAAATATTTGACTTATACATGAGTACGTGGTGTACACAAAAGACTTGATTTATACAAAAGACAAATTATGTTTTCATACAAAGTATACAAACGTGAAATACAAAAACTGCATGAATTCACACCAACTTTATGTTGACGTTTTTCCAAAACTCACATGTATTTCAGGTAACTAGGATGGATGTGCGCGTGGTCATACTCATGCTCGTGGATGTCGCTTTGTTTATCTTTAAATAAAGTCGTGACTTTTAAGACAATGTGTTATCTAGTGTTGTAAACACTTGACATATGTTTTTGGTAATGTAATATTCGAAGTTATTTTTGAGCATGTAGTATGTTTACTCTTCGTATACAATGAGAACCTTTCATGATCACACCTCGTGCTTCCGCCGCAGAAAGGGGTGTGACAGGGGTGCTGGTACTTTAGGAATTTCAGATGGGTCAAAAGCAGGTGCTGGAATTTGGTCTACTTGGTTTGGTTCAATTTCCATTGGTTGTGTGGGAAATAGTGGTAACGGCTGGAGTGCTATGAGTTGTTCTAGATTCGGGTCTGCAGTTGTGGTTGCTAACATATGAAAATTTGCTAATCTCCTATTGATCATATCCTGTGTTTGAGCATTCATTTCTCTATTCGCGGCTGCTAAAGCTCGCTGCTGCTGAAGTTTTTTCTCATTCTTTTTCTATGTTCATGAGCTCCTCCGCTGAACCATCCTCTCTTCTTGGTAGGGAATGGCTCTTCAGATTGTGCTTTGAACAAAAAAATCCCTTCTTCGGTATCAGCCGAATACCCCAAGGGGGTAGGCTGTGAAGAGGTTCCTTCGTCCCTAGGTGAGCTGGACAACTGACGATAAGCGTCTGAAGGTCCTTGGTCGCTCATACTGTAAACTAACAAATTGTCAAATAACATAAAACAATAATATACAGATATGCACGTATTCATGTAAATTATTTCCTAACATATTGAATAATATTTTGGTCTCAGTAGAACACTTCTGTGGCTGAATCACTGGCTATAGCTCTGATATCACCTTCTGTCGCAATCCCCGACCCCTGCCTCGGGAGGCGGGCGGCCGCGGCCTACTCAGAGATGGTGGTATCGGTGTTTATCATTATTTGGCAGCAAAAATTTCATCAGGACCGTAGTTAGGAAATATTTTATCAGAGTAAAACACCACATTTTTATAATAGTAAACATTTTGGGATAAAACCTAAGTTTTCGTTACAAACAGGTTTATAGGGAAAATCCCTATTTTATTGAAATAAAACATCTTCTTTATTTAGGTAACTTTTATAGCCACTTTTCCAAGCCTCCAGTGCTGTCCAGCTGGCTTCTATTTGGCTTTCACATTTTGTTACCTGAAACGCGTTTAAAAACTTTTTGTCAGTGGGAAATACTGGTGAGTGAATCCCAATTTAGTCAAGAAGAGTTTCATCATTTAACAGTATTGAGAGTGATTACAATGTTTACATCTACACAATTACTCATTCAGTACTATCAATCCTGACTGGTGGGTCATATTACACATTGGCTAACTCGTTGTCCAATGGTAACGTGTTCCACATTTTGTATACAAAACCCCAACATACCGGCAGTAATTGAAGAATTACAAAGACTCAATCACTGCTATTTATAATTTAAATTAATTAAGGTTTTGTAAAAACAGTTTACAAAAAGGTTTACAAAATGGAGATTACTCACAAAAAGGGTTTATAAAAAGAAGGATTACTCACATTGCTACTTTAGGGTTTTCCTGTGTGGTTTCCTGGTTATTATCTATTAATTACACAATCCACACGCGTTAGTATAATAACCCAATATTTACATTAGTTATACCCTCCCCGAGACAGAACTCCAACGACTACGTCGGGCAGAGCCTCGACAGCCATTACGGAGCGCTAGATCAATCGGGCAGCGTATCTAATACGTAACCGGGTGTTAAAATACTTATAACGAGGCAGAACTTCGCTATTTTAGTGGGTATGATACCCGATTATAGTGTCTACACTACAGAAATAGAGACAGATTCATGAAATTTGAGCGAGTTGGGACTGAGGCTGATCGAATGTATTTATAGGGCTGAAAATTGAGCTTGTCGCGCCCCGCGTAAGCCGAAGGCTAAGCCTTCGCGGCCCGCGACATAGGGGTAGTAGGCCCTAGCCTTGACCAATCACCGGGTAGACTTGCCATGATGCTGACATGAAACGCCCATTTCTTCCATATTCAAAATAAGATAACATTATACAAATTTTAATAAAATTCGGACATGACCCGTCCGTAACAAGTGCAAAACCCTGTTTTAGCAATCTTTATTTCAAGCAATTGAAAGACACTTTCAAAAGACATACAATGCCATGGCATTACGTTTAAACATCTACCAACAACAAAATTTACTTTTGACCATAAACATCATTACAAAAATAGCGGAAGCGCATGTAGACAAGTTTCACGCGTGTGTTCGTTCCAAGTTCGCCATCACATCTAAGTTGCGGATTGACCTACATCAAGCATCAAAATTTTAAACTCATTAGTTATTTACTTCTAGACTAGTAAATCAAAAATTAATCCATTTCATACATTCATCTCATACGTGCATCTTCTTACCCGATGAAACGGGTCAAAACATACTATCTCAAAATTGAGATATGACATGCCATTCTTATCCCGTGTAACGGGCATTATCATTCGTACATAAACCTTCATTCGGTTCGTTTGACGAACGAATACAATCCTTTCATTCATATACATAGACTCAAACCCGTGAGTGACAGATCGAGTAGATTTCATTCATTCATAACTATTCCGTTAGTAACGGATAATAACATTCGTAATATAACTTTCATTCGGTTCATGCAATTCGTTCATAACGGATCAAACCATATACTACTTAACTATCACAAACTATCATAATTATGGTTTTAGCACAAACGACAATTTACGAATGAAATTTTGTAAGCATAAACAACATACCTCGATCTTGTGCGTCTTCCGTTTTCCTAGTATTTGAACCTTCTTCCTTCACGCCTACATCAACATATTCGTTCATTCATTTAGTTCAACCAATTTCATTCCATCATTTTCTATATTACGCATATATTCTTCTCATAAGCATTTTATCGAACACTTGGTAGGCATCGTAATTAAAGGATAAGGTACAAGTATATAAAGCATGTCTTTACTAGTTCATTTTCACATAACATCAACAATCATTCTAGTTTACATAATTCTTTTATCCTACATCAATTTACTTATCATTCATGTATCACAAACAAGCTTATACATCTAGATTTCACATGTATGATTCTACTTGATCATCCTACTTATACTAACTTCTATCAAGTGGGTTTTTGCTACAATCTTATCAAGTCACCAAAATCGAACATCATTCCTGTCCTATTTCGTAATTTTGGCTTCCAATCACACAAAAGTTTTACATAAACTCATGATTGGGTGAAACCCATTTCTTACAATTCACCAAATCAAGAAATTTGACTTACCACTTTATTGACTATGTTAAGATGATCGAAAAATTGAAGTCATGCAACTGATTAGCCTTGAATTTCCTTGTCAATTGAATGAATTTTGCAAGAACAAGGGTTTCCCTTGTTTCCGCCTGCTCTGGTCGAACCCAACACACCAGAGTGTGTGATTTTTGGGTTTTATTTTTATTAATAACTTATATTTAACATTCTTACATAATTACCCCCTCTAGTTGTGCATTTGTTTTGTTTAGGCATCTATCATCACTTAGCTAGTTACTTAACACATTTTACCAACTAAGTTAAATTTTTAATTCAATTTAACTTATTCTCTTAATAAATATTTTTGGGGTGTTACAAGTCTACCCCCCTTAAAGGAGGTTTCGTCCCCGAAACCTTTCTCATTCCAACTAGACCAATTCTACTCTTACTTTTTCATATATTCATTCACGATGCTTACTACAACATAGATGCATTCGGGATCTTGGCAAAAGTTTCATTCATGCATAAACATATTTGTACGCATTGTCCCTCCGTTCTTAAATTAAGTAAATTACTTTCATAATCACATATAAGTCAAAATCTGATCCAGAGCTCTTATTAGTGTCGTTTTCACTTTATAATGCAAGTTCCTAGCATACATCATCACTAGCGGTTCATTCATTGAAATTTATCCCAAATGTATACTATTGGTCGTACAAGCCTATGTTTATGGCTTGTTTCTATCTTTCTAATTAAGCATAACATATTCATACATTTGCTAATAAAAATAAATCGATTTATTTCATTCCACTCACGTATCATACACGATATAATTCATTATTGTAACCATGAGAAGACCCCATCATCCCATTACTAACGTTCTTCTAATTACTTTCTTATTCATATGAGGGCTTAACATATCATTATACGCATACTATAAACATTTAATGACTTAGTAGTATTAAAATAAAGCTACCCTCTTCCTAATTACTTTTTCATACTTACTACGAGCATAAAGCATCATTCTATGGTTACTACTGTTACTTGAACTAATTACAACTTTGAGTTTAGCCTCAAATTTAATCCTTCGCAACACTTTATTATTAGCTCTTTGCATGAACTACTTATTATACTAACCAGGTATGTTGTGCAAGAGCATCATACCAGCGCTTAACCAAATCAGTTCAAATTTACATTTAAGACCTTTAGATCTTCCTCTTAATGACATACATAGCTTCTTACGCTGACCATTACAAGTCGATTCTTGCATACCATACCATAATTATCCTACCATTCATTTCGTTCACTTACAATAAATCTACAGATTCTTAATCATCGATCAAGAATTAAACATTTTACTAACCTCGCCTTCATTGCATAAATCAGTTATCCGTGTGCCGAATCGATCCGCTTCTTTATATGTACCTTCCGTACCAGAATTTGTCTCATTCATTCATGAAATATGCTCCCACTCGTGAGCATCCTTCCACCAGCTTTATTACTATCACCACACTAAGAATTCTATCATTCTTATCTATAATTAAATGGTTAGCACATAACCTTTCATAATTGCATCCTACATGGTGTTTGTTCGCCTGTGTCTCTTTCATATTTTTCTTACGTACATGCTAAAACATATCATACATTCTATTTCTTACATACAATCCTTTCATTTTATTGGTCATTTTGCCAACTTTCGCAGTTTGACCTTTCAAGGTTAGACTGACACCTCTTACTTATCGTGGACGTATCGAGGTACACGCTCGTACTTTTTTTTTTTAATTCTTGCATGCTTGCAAGGACTTCATTTTACTTCGTTTGACTTTTCAGAAGTCTAATTGTAAATACATTCTTACATATGTGTATCAGTTATCCTATTTTGACACATCCCTCTCTAGTCGAGCCCTAAGCCCCTATTAAAAATATAGCCTTTTTATACATACCTGGCGCGGGTCAAATCCCTCGACTCGTTATCCATACTTTGCGACGGTTATTTCTTTCCAATCTGTAACAATGCATGCCCATACATTATGCTTACCTATAAGTATAAAACTTGACAAATCGAACATTAAATACCGGGTTTAAATGGCGATCGCCATTTGACCCGTATGACTCATTTGTCCTTTCAACTATTCTTGTATACAAACATATTTGCATATATATACATATACATATATATATATATATATATGCGCAAGATTTAAAATATAACTTAGATAATATCAGCTTTTAAGAATATTTACTCATTTGAGTTTCGTTCTTACTTTTTATTCTTACTTGTTTAATCTGTCTTCACTTACGGATTCAAACTTTTAATTTATTACCTTTCATTCTTACTGGTTTGATCCGTGTTTGTTTACGGATCCAACCTGTCACACCCTCAAAATCCACATACGGAGTACCACCGCGAGGCGTGTGACTGACCAGGATCCAGCCACTAATTATTTTGAACCGTTTAGTTATTAATACAAATAACGGTGTAATTAGCGACCAATTTAAATTTTTCAAAACATAGTTTAAGTTTGCAGCGGAAAGGAAAGTACACGCTCGTACTTTTTTTTTAATTCTTGCATGCTTGCAAGGACTTCATTTTACTTCATTTGACTTTTCAGAAGTCTAATTGTAAATACATTCTTACATATGTGTATCAGTTATCCTTTTCTGACACATCCCTCTCTAGTCGAGCCCTAAGCTGTCACACCCCGACCACGTAGAACATACAAAACGTGGCGGAAACGTCGGGGAGTGTTGTAACAGAATTAATCGTTTCAAATCCATGGCAATTAAAGTTTCGTTTTATTAATCAAACATGAGAGTTTACATTGTTTTAAACAAGAAACAAAGAGTACATAACATAAATTAACTAGTTCTTGTCTCGTTTTAAGTCACT
This sequence comes from Helianthus tuberosus, assembly GCA_030545235.1. Taxonomy (NCBI): domain Eukaryota; kingdom Viridiplantae; phylum Streptophyta; class Magnoliopsida; order Asterales; family Asteraceae; genus Helianthus; species Helianthus tuberosus. Next base: position 157,548,196 of record CM060393.1, read on the forward strand.
AAGGCACATGTCCGCCTAAGTATGTCTTGATAAGTCCTATGCATCATCTCCTGAAAACACATGTGAAAATAGGTACGTCAGCATAAAAATGCCTGTGAGATACATAGGTTTTGTGAAAATAGGGTTCATGACTTGTAAGTTTAAGAAAATGTTTAGCCATGAATCTTGTAATTTGCTTTGTCTTGTAAATCATTTGAAAAACGATAAGATCAGATGATATGTATAAATAAGAGAATAATGTATGGTTAAATGAATAACCATGTAGAATGAGTTTGTATAAGATAAGTTGTTTGTAAAACAATGTCTTGTGAAAAGTATGTTATTTGTATAAAATGTCATATGTCTCAAATTGAAATGATTCAAATAACGCTACGATATGTAATACCATACAAACACTTATATATAGGAAGTACCAGCGGCGTATCCACCATGCTTGTATCATATTACACACGCCTCGTTACTTAATCACTTACTCAAACCAAACTACCAAAGTAAAATGTTCATGTCTGATGTAAATCATGTAATGTGTATCCAAAAATGTAAGCATGTGATGAGTAACAAATGTACTAAGTATGCAACAAAGGACATACATAGCATAAAGTGTATTGTATAACAATGTACTAAGTATGATGAACATGCATAGCATAAAATGTAATGTAAAACAATGTACCAAGTACGCACACAATGGGCATACATAGCATGTAATGTAAGGCAATGTACTAAGTACGCACACAATGGGCATACATAGCATGTAATGTAAGGCAATGTACTAAGTACGCACACAATGGGCATACATAGCATGTAATGTAATGTAAAACAATGTACTAAGTACGCACACTATGGGCATACATAGCATAAAATGTAATGTAAAACAATGTACTAAGTACGCACACAATGGCCATACATAGCATGAAATGTAATGAAATCATGTACTATAATGTACTAATGAACATAGGAAGTATATGATGTGAAAACAAGAAAGCATGAAAGTAACAAGTAGGCACATGTGTTCCACCCCAAAATGTTTGGAAAACAGTAAAAGAGGGGTCTATGTACTCACTTGAGAATGCTCAGTAGTCCTTGAGTGACAACCAAACAATGCTAGAGATCACGGATATCAAACGGCACCTAATATAGGTAACTATGTTAATAAACCGGACCTAAATCGGAAGATCGGATAGAATGAGGGTTCGTAAACCAAACGAGTGTGGAGACTCGTGTAATATGGTTTAACAAAGCCTACATACTAAATGAAACCTAACATAAGTGTTTACGACCCATTACGACCCGTTTAGGTAGCTTATGCTACTTTAACGCGCCGTTCGCGTAAAACGCGTTCGGAACGTCTAACTAGTCCTATGACAAGTGTTATATGCCTAAACATGTTACATAATCAGTTATGTGACAAAAGTTTAGGTTACATATGCTTAATTACCAATTATACATGAAAAGGGTATTCTGGTAATTTACTTAAGGCATATAAACTACCTATCATACAACTACTTAACGAAGCGACCATAAGGTATAACCTCGGAAGGTTATTCCCTATATACTATGGTCACCTAATGTATTTGGTCGGATCCTAATGATCGACCAAATGGGTCGGGTTCGAAGGTATAAGCGATTTATTAGATCGCTTACCCTACGACCCTAGACAACGTGGTAATCAGTAGGCATAGTCCCAAGGGACTATGACCATCGTGATTACAATCACGTTGTGAAGTTCAAACGAACTTCGCATTGACCATAAACTGGTCAACGCAGAAAGTCAAACAAAGTTTGACTTTCAGACTCGAAAAGCAATAAAAGAACGAAGGAATACTTACGAAGGGTGCCCGAATGCTAACCTCGATCCAAGTAGCTCAGGTATGAAACAAAGGTTTCAACTTAGAGCTTCTCAAATCAAGATTCTAGTGGGTTTTGCAATGGGGTGGGTTGGGTATTTATAGGATTCGTAGAGCCGTTAAGATCGTTCCTCGGAAACCGTGCTTTGATCTTGGCCATACACCTCAAGATAGTGGTTTTTGAAAACCATTTGAGCCCATAGATTGTCCCAAAACCATGTGCAAAAGTGAAAATGGACCAAATACAATGTTTCTGTCTAGGTTAGGCAGTCGCGTAGCGCCACTGCCTAGGCATGAGGTGATCACGCTACGCCACTGCCTACCAGTTTCAGCAAAGTTTCAAAAATGGCAGAAATGGTCCCTGCAGCCCGTTTAAGCTATTTTCGATGCGTTTGAACCCTGTTAACCTTATTTCAAGGCTCTAAAATGAAGTTAAAGTATAGGGAACTCAAAACATGCTCAAAAATATCTAGGATGTTGGTCCGTTTGGTCGTACAATCGTGATGTTCGCTTAATTACGACGGAATGCGCATAAGCGCGAAAAACGATCCAAATGGATTTTTCTTATGCCAAACACTAAAATAAAATATTTTAGTGCTTACATAAATTTTTGGATGTCCGGAGGTATTCAAAACGTAAGTTATGCGCGAAAATGCCAACTTATGCCCTTTTTGTCACTTTTAGTCCCTGAATGACCCAAAAGTTTATTTTAGCACACCGAACCCCTCAAAGCCTATTTCTAAGCTATGTAGAGGATATTTATGGTATGTTTAACTTATGGTCATGTTCCGGAATGTCTGTTACAGTTCAAATTGGCATACTTTCGTAGTTTGTCAAATTTAGTCCCTATAAGCGATTTAACTTGATTTTGCCATACCAAAGCCTTCAAAACTTATTTCTAAGTTATGTAAAGGTTATTTAGGGTATGTTAAGCCTATGTCACTATTCCGGAGTGTTTTTTGCATTAAACTGGTTATATTTACGCATTAGTGCGCGTATAACCCTCCAGAAAGCGATTTAGAGCATGAAATCGAACAAGAGTTGATATGTGCAAAAGATACACATATTTATACAAGTCCAAAGTATGAAATAAAATATTTCATTGGTTTGGTATTTGTTAGATGGTCGCAGTGACACAGGTGTCACAGTCTCCCCTACTTTAGGAAATTTCGTCCCGAAATTAATTTGTAGGAGTCTATCTGTGGCTTAGTGTTAAGTAACAATCAAAGATAAGCAAGGCATAATCCTGTTATTTCTCTTTAACGGACATTTTTTAGTAATGAAAAATGAGCGGAGTTATTTTCAACAGGCATTCTTCAGAAACGAAAAAGAACGGAATGAGTCATTATCTACAACCTCTTCAGAAACGAAAATGAACAGAACGAGTCATTTTCCACAACCTCTTCAGAAATGAAAATGAACGGAACGAGTCATTTTCCACAACCTCTTCAGAAACGAAAATGAACGGAACGAGTCATTTTCCACAATTTCTTCAGAGTTGAAAATGAACGGAACGAGTCATTTTCCACCACTTCTTCAGAAACGAAAATGAACGGAACGAGTCATTTTCCACCACTTCTTCAGAAACGAAAATGAACGGAACGAGTCATTTTCCACCACTTCTTCAGAAACGAAAATGAACGGAACGAGTCATCTTCCACGATTTCTTCAGAAACGAAAATGAACAGAATGAGTCATTTTCCACAATTTCTTCAGAAATGAAAATGAACAGAATGAGTCATTTTCCACAATTTCTTCAGAAATGATAATGAATAGAATAAGTCATTTTCCACAATTTCTTCAGAAATGAAAATGCACGGAATGAGTCATTTCTAGACACACGACCAAACTTGCTGTGGTTTCTGTGCACTGAATTTTATAATTATGTATGCATCCATAATTACGCAATTCCTTGCACAGTCCGCACAATTTGTCTTGTAATGTGAAGGGGAGGAAAATCAACCCTGTGATGAGTGTGACTAGACTACCATAGGGTCCTTTTAATTAGATCGACAAATGATCCTTTTAATTAGGCCACCAAGGAGTCCTTTCAGCTATATCATCACCTGATATTCCTAACCAGATTTTTGGATCAATTTGTTTAACTAGACCACTCAAGGGTCTAATTATGGAATAGTACAATATAATCCAAGGGTCTTTACTATTACGTAAAAGCCCATTGAGGATTTAATATAGTACCTTTGGATATCCTACTATGAATCCCTTATACGAGTGATATGGAAGATTCTACGAGGATTTGGATAACAAAAACTTGGATTACACCAAAAACATAAAAGGGAACACATAAGCACATAAGCACATAATCACATAGTTGTTTAATTTGTTATTAACTTGTTATCGATTGAAAATGGATATGGAAACCAGTTGATAGACTTCGATGTCCTCTGGGGTCTATCTGAAAAGATAGGAAGATCTCCCAAAAATTCGATTTTGTTTTCAAAGAAACGTAATAATTGAATTAAGGAACACAACATTTTTAGGATTTACGGAAAATACCCTTAGGTACCCTATTAATGATTTATAGAGGTACTTTGGGTATTCGTCCAGTGTTGTAACTTGCGCCTTGTACTTCGTTTCCTTGGAAGAAACGGGTACTTAGGAATTTCGTGGAAAGCGCAAGAGATCATCAAAAAGAAAAATCTTGGGGGGGGGGTAGTTTGCTTTTCAAGGAATACGATTCCTTGATTGTCGGTATTGTAAGGGATATGTTCTTTATACATATAACCTCATAAAATACATTGCAATGTAAATAAAAGATTTATTTATGAACAATGATAACAACTGTTTCATGGACCTTGACAACAAAAGAAAATAATACATAAGACGTAATTATTTCTAAAGGATGTTGTCTTCGAGTCGGTCAGATGCTCATCCCTGTGCTGGATTAGCATTAGCAAGCTTTGGGCAATTTCTTCAGAAATGACCCATCTCGCCACAATTGTAGCAAGAACCTGGTGGAAAGCGAGCTTGAGCAGGATTGTTGTTAGCTTGATTTGGTGCAACTGCTGCTACGCAAACTTTTGCTGTATGACCTTTACGTCCACAAATTTGGCATTCACGGCACTTCACATTAGCATGATGATGAAGGTTACATTGGTTGCACAAGGGTGAAGTTCCATTGTATGGCTTCCTAGCAGGGGATTGAGCAGGTTGGTTGGGGACGGCTTGATCATTGTGAATAACCATGGTGAAGTTCTGAGAAGCCTTTCGCTTCTTTGACTTCTTAAGGGATCCAGTCTGTTCATCCATGGTCTTTGATTCCTCGATTGGTTTCGATTCCACGACCGGTTTCTTGTCACCCTTTCGGAAAAGCTTACGTTTCCTGATCTGAGATTCAGTCAAGGTTGCAGCTAGCTCAATGGCCTGCCTAACCGTAGTGGGGTTACTACCAGTAACGATGTCCTGAACTGAGTCAGGGAGACCATCAATGTATTTTTCGATCGCCTTATCCAGAGGCGTAACCATGGTAGGACACAACAGGCTCAGCTCCTCATATCGATCAGTGTAGGCTCGATGTTCACCGCTGTCTTGCTTAAGATCGTCGAATTCCCTTTCCAATGCCCTGATCTCGTGACGAGGGCAGAATTCCTTCATCATCAGTGCTCGAAGTTCTTCCCAAGTTTGGGCCAGTGCCACTTCGGCACCCCTATCTCTCACCACACCGTTCCACCACGTCAAAGCTCGTTTCTCAAAGACACTAGATGCGAAATCTACCTTTCGCTCGTTTGGACATTGAACATGCCTGAAGGTGCTCTCTAGACTCTCGAACCATTGCAGAAGTGCAGTCGCTCCTTGAGACCCAGAAAACTTTGATGGCTTAGCTGAGTTGAACGTCTTGAAGTTGCAGAGGGTATTATTGTTGTTGAGAGCTTGGTGACATTGGGCAACGATGTTCGGGATTGCAGCAGTTATTTGCTGTGTAATGACAGCTGCCAGATCCTCAATAGATACCGGATTTTCGCGTCGTGGAGGCATTCTAAAAGGGGAAACATGAAATGAAACGAGTGAGAGAATTAGACGAAAAGAATGAGATGAATAAATCTGATGAAAGCAAGGATAGTGGTCATTTGTTTGTTAGTACAAAGCAACAAACGACCCCGGTGATTAATCAAAGTAAATAGGTCAAAAATAATGTATCGCGAAGACATGCTCGCCTATAAGTGAACACTCATCCCAAGAATTCCCAGGTAAGCACAACTGGTCTCGCGTCTGATGAGATATATACGAAGTGCTTGCCTAGACAGAAAACCCAGAATACAGGCATTCACCCTTCCAATTTGCACGTGTTCACATTATTTAAAACCCAAAACTTTGACGAGATTTTTGAAAATTCAAAGGGGTTCAAAACCTTATAACAGAGGGTTCAAAACCTTACAATAGAGGGTTCAAAACCTAGTAATCAATCATCCTAGAACAGATGATTAGTTTTCAAAGCGGTTTTGAAATTTATGTTCTTGTTGTGGTCGTCGCCTAAGGATAGGTGACAGTATTGTTTTATGACTAAACGCAAGTAAACTCGTGTTAGGGTCCTAAGAAGGTTATAGACTAGGTCAAAGCATTACTAATAACCTAATTCCCTATAACCATTGGCTCTGATACCATCTTTTCTGTCACACCCCGATGACGTAGAACATACAAAACGTGGCGGAAACGTCGGGGAGTGTTGTAACATAATTAATCGTTTCAAATCCATGGCAATTAAAGTTTCGTTTTATTAATCAAACATGAGAGTTTACATTGTTTTAAACAAGAAACAAAGAGTACATAACATAAATTAACTAGTTCTTGTCTCGTTTTAAGTCACTAAGGCACATGTCCGCCTAAGTATGTCTTGATAAGTCCTATGCATCATCTCCTGAAAACACATGTGAAAATAGGTACGTCAGCATAAAAATGCCTGTGAGATACATAGGTTTTGTGAAAATAGGGTTCATGACTTGTAAGTTTAAGAAAATGTTTAGCCATGAATCTTGTAATTTGCTTTGTCTTGTAAATCATTTGAAAAACGATAAGATCAGATGATATGTATAAATAAGAGAATAATGTATGGTTAAATGAATAACCATGTAGAATGAGTTTGTATAAGATAAGTTGTTTGTAAAACAATGTCTTGTGAAAAGTATGTTATTTGTATAAAATGTCATATGTCTCAAATTGAAATGATTCAAATAACGCTACGATATGTAATACCATACAAACACTTATATATAGGAAGTACCAGCGGCGTATCCACCATGCTTGTATCATATTACACACGCCTCGTTACTTAATCACTTACTCAAACCAAACTACCAAAGTAAAATGTTCATGTCTGATGTAAATCATGTAATGTGTATCCAAAAATGTAAGCATGTGATGAGTAACAAATGTACTAAGTATGCAACAAAGGACATACATAGCATAAAGTGTATTGTATAACAATGTACTAAGTATGATGAACATGCATAGCATAAAATGTAATGTAAAACAATGTACCAAGTACGCACACAATGGGCATACATAGCATGTAATGTAAGGCAATGTACTAAGTACGCACACAATGGGCATACATAGCATGTAATGTAAGGCAATGTACTAAGTACGCACACAATGGGCATACATAGCATGTAATGTAATGTAAAACAATGTACTAAGTACGCACACTATGGGCATACATAGCATAAAATGTAATGTAAAACAATGTACTAAGTACGCACACAATGGCCATACATAGCATGAAATGTAATGAAATCATGTACTATAATGTACTAATGAACATAGGAAGTATATGATGTGAAAACAAGAAAGCATGAAAGTAACAAGTAGGCACATGTGTTCCACCCCAAAATGTTTGGAAAACAGTAAAAGAGGGGTCTATGTACTCACTTGAGAATGCTCAGTAGTCCTTGAGTGACAACCAAACAATGCTAGAGATCACGGATATCAAACGGCACCTAATATAGGTAACTATGTTAATAAACCGGACCTAAATCGGAAGATCGGATAGAATGAGGGTTCGTAAACCAAACGAGTGTGGAGACTCGTGTAATATGGTTTAACAAAGCCTACATACTAAATGAAACCTAACATAAGTGTTTACGACCCATTACGACCCGTTTAGGTAGCTTATGCTACTTTAACGCGCCGTTCGCGTAAAACGCGTTCGGAACGTCTAACTAGTCCTATGACAAGTGTTATATGCCTAAACATGTTACATAATCAGTTATGTGACAAAAGTTTAGGTTACATATGCTTAATTACCAATTATACATGAAAAGGGTATTCTGGTAATTTACTTAAGGCATATAAACTACCTATCATACAACTACTTAACGAAGCGACCATAAGGTATAACCTCGGAAGGTTATTCCCTATATACTATGGTCACCTAATGTATTTGGTCGGATCCTAATGATCGACCAAATGGGTCGGGTTCGAAAGTATAAGCGATTTATTAGATCGCTTACCCTACGACCCTAGACAACGTGGTAATTAGTAGGCATAGTCCCAAGGGACTATGACCATCGTGATTACAATCACGTTGCGAAGTTCAAACGAACTTCGCATTGACCATAAACTGGTCAACGCAGAAAGTCAAACAAAGTTTGACTTTCAGACTCGAAAAGCAATAAAAGAACGAAGGAATACTTACGAAGGGTGCCCGAATGCTAACCTCGATCCAAGTAGCTCAGGTATGAAACAAAGGTTTCAACTTAGAGCTTCTCAAATCAAGATTCTAGTGGGTTTTGCAATGGGGTGGGTTGGGTATTTATAGGATTCGTAGAGCCGTTAAGATCGTTCCTCGGAAACCGTGCTTTGATCTTGGCCATACACCTCAAGATAGTGGTTTTTGAAAACCATTTGAGCCCATAGATTGTCCCAAAACCATGTGCAAAAGTGAAAATGGACCAAATACAATGTTTCTGTCCAGGTTAGGCAGTCGCGTAGCGCCACTGCCTAGGCATGAGGTGATCACGCTACGCCACTGCCTACCAGTTTCAGCAAAGTTTCAAAAATGGCAGAAATGGTCCCTGCAGCCCGTTTAAGCTATTTTCGATGCGTTTGAACCCTGTTAACCTTATTTCAAGGCTCTAAAATGAAGTTAAAGTATAGGGAACTCAAAACATGCTCAAAAATATCTAGGATGTTGGTTCGTTTGGTCGTACGATCGTGATGTTCGCTTAATTACGACGGAATGCGCATAAGCGCGAAAAACGATCCAAATGACACGACGAATGGATTTTTCTTATGCCAAACACTAAAATAAAATATTTTAGTGCTTACATAAATTTTTGGGTGTCCGGAGGTATTCAGAACGTAAGTTATGCGCGAAAATGCAAACTTGTGCACTTTTTGACACTTTTAGTCCCTGAATGACCCAAAAGTTTATTTTAGCACACCGAACCCCTCAAAGCCTATTTCTAAGCTATGTAGAGGATATTTATGGTATGTTTAACTTATGGTCATGTTCCGGAATGTCTGTTACAGTTCAAATTGGCATACTTTCGCAGTTTGTCAAATTTAGTCCCTATAAGCGATTTAACTTGATTTTGCCATACCAAAGCCTTCAAAACTTATTTCTAAGTTATGTAAAGGTTATTTAGGGTATGTTAAGCCTATGTCACTATTCCGGAGTGTTTGTTGCATTAAACTGGTTATATTTACGCATTAGTGCGCGTATAACCTTCCAGAAAGCGATTTAGAGCTTGAAATCGAACAAGAGTTGATATGTGCAAAAGATACACATATTTATACAAGTCCAAAGTATGAAATACAATATTTCATTGGTTTGGTATTTTTTTGATGGTCGCAGTGACACAGGTGTCACAGTCTCCCCTACTTTAGGAAATTTCGTCCCGAAATTAATTCGTAGGAGTCTATCTGTGGCTTAGTGTTAAGTAACAATCAAAGATAAGCAAGGAATAATCCGGTTATTTCTCTTTAACGGACATTTTTCAGTAATGAAAAATGAACGGAGTTATTTTCAACAGGCATTCTTCAGAAACGAAAAAGAACGGAATGAGTCATTATCCACAACCTCTTCAGAAACGAAAATGAACGCAACGAGTCATTTTCCACAACCTCTTCAGAAACAAAAATGAACGGAACGAGTCATTTTCCACAACCTCTTCAGAAACGAAAATGAACGGAACGAGTCATTTTCCACAACTTCTTCAGAAACGAAAATGAACGGAACGAGTCATTTTCCACCACTTCTTCAGAAATGAAAATGAACGGAACGAGTCATCTTCCACGGTTTCTTCAGAAACGAAAATGAACAGAATGAGTCATTTTCCACAATTTCTTCAGAAATGAAAATGAACAGAATGAGTCATTTTCCACAATTTCTTCAGAAATGAAAATGAACAGAATGAGTCATTTTCCACAATTTCTTCATAAATGAAAATGCACAGAATGAGTCATTTCTAGACACACGACCAAACTTGCTGTGGTTTATGTGCACTGAATTTCATAATTATGTATGCATCCATAATTACGCAATTCCTTGCACAGTCCGCACAATTTGTCTTGTAATGTGAAGGGGAGGAAAATCAACCCTGTGATGAGTGTGACTAGACTACCATAGGGTCCTTTTAATTAGATCGACAAATGATCCTTTTAATTAGGCCACCAAGGAGTCCTTTCAGCTATATCATCACCTGATATTCCTAACCAGATTTTTGGATCAATTTGTTTAACTAGACCACTCAAGGGTCTAATTATGGAATAGTACAATATAATCCAAGGGTCTTTACTATTACGTAAAAGCCAATTGAGGATTTAATATAGTACCTTTGGATATCCTACTATGAATCCCTTATACGAGTGATATGGAAGATTCTACGAGGATTTGGATAACAAAAACTTGGATTACACCAAAAACATAAAAGGGAACACATAAGCACATAATCACATAGTTGTTTAATTTGTTATTAACTTGTTATCGATTGAAAATGGATATGGAAACCAGTTGATAGACTTCGATGTCCTCTGGGGTCTATCTGAAAAGATAGGAAGATCTCCCAAAAATTCGATTTTGTTTTCAAAGAAACGTAATATTTGAATTAAGGAACACAACATTTTTAGGATTTACGGAAAATACCCTTAGGTACCCTATTAATGATTTATAGAGGTACTTTGGGTATTCGTCCAGTGTTGTAACTTGCGCCTTGTACTTCGTTTCCTTGGAAGAAACGGGTACTTAGGAATTTCGTGGAAAGCGCAAGAGATCATCAAATAGAAAAATCTTGGGGGGGGGGGTAGTTTGCTTTTCAAGGAATACGATTCCTTGATTGTCGGTATTGTAAGGGATATGTTCTTTATACATATAACCTCATAAAATACATTGCAATGTAAATAAAAGATTTATTTATGAACAATGATAACAACTGTTTCATGGACCTTAACAACAAAAGAAAATAATACATAAGACGTAATTATTTCTAAAGGATGTTGTCTTCGAGTCGGTCAGATGCTCATCCCTGTGCTGGATTAGCATTAGCAAGCTTTGGGCAATTTCGGAGCGCAAGATCAATCGGGCAGCGTATCTAATACGTAACCGAGTGTTAAAATACTTATAACGAGGCAGAACTTCGCTATTTTAGTGGGTATAATACCCGATTATAGTGTCTACACTACAGAAATAGAGACAGATTCATGAAATTTGAGCGAGTTGGGACTGAGGCTGATCGAATGTATTTATAGGGCTGAAAATTGAGCTTGTCGCGCCCCGCGTAAGCCGAAGGCTAAGCCTTCGCGGCCCGCGACATAGGGGTAGTAGGCCCTAGCCTTGACCAATCACCGGGTAGACTTGCCACGATACCGACATGAAACGCCCATTTCTTCCATGTTCAAAATAAGATAACATTAAACAAATTTTAATAAAATTCGGACATGACCCGTCCGTAACAAGTGCAAAACCCTGTTTTAGCAATCTTTATTTCAAGCAATTGAAAGACACTTTCAAAAGACATACAATGCCATGGCATTACGTTTAAACATCTACCAACAACAAAATTTACTTTTGACCATAAACATCATTACAAAAATAGCGGAAGCGCATGTAGACAAGTTTCACGCGTGTGTTCGTTCCAAGTTCGCCATCACATCTAAGTTGCGGATTGACCTACATCAAGCATCAAAATTTTAAACTCGTTAGTTATTTACTTCTAGACTAGTAAATCAAAAATTAATCCATTTCATACATTCATCTCATACGTGCATCTTCTTACCCGATGAAACGGGTCAAAACATACTATCTCAAAATTGAGATATGACATGCCATTCTTATCCCGTGTAACGGGCATTATCATTCGTACATAAACCTTCATTCGGTTCGTTTAACGAACGAATACATTCCTTTCATTCATATACATAGATTCAAACCCGTGAGTGACAGATCGAGTAGATTTCATTCATTCATAACTATTCCGTTAGTAACGGATAATAACATTCGTAATATAACTTTCATTCGGTTCATGCAATTCGTTCATAACGGATCAAACCATATACTACTTAACTATCACAAACTATCATAATTATGGTTTTAGCACAAACGACAATTTACGAATGAAATTTTGTAAGCATAAACAACATACCTCGATCTTGTGCGTCTTCCGTTTTCCTAGTATTTGAACCTTCTTCCTTCACGCCTACATCAACATATTCATTCATTCATTTAGTTCAACCAATTTCATTCCATCATTTTCTATATTACGCATATATTCTTCTCATAAGCATTTTATCGAACACTTGGTAGGCATCGTAATTAAAGGATAAGGTACAAGTATATAAAGCATGTCTTTACTAGTTCATCTTCACATAACATCAACAATCATTCTAGTTTACATAATTCTTTTATCCTACATCAATTTACTTATCATTCATGTATCACAAACAAGCTTATACATCTAGATTTCACATGTATGATTCTACTTGATCATCCTACTTATACTAACTTCTATCAAGTGGGTTTTTGCTACAATCTTATCAAATCACCAAAATCGAACATCATTCCTGTCCTATTTCGTAATTTTGACTTCCAATCACACAAAAGTTTTACATAAACTCATGATTGGGTGAAACCCATTTCCTACAATTCACCAAATCAAGAAATTTGACTTACCACTTTATTGACTATGTTAAGATGATCGAAAAATTGAAGTCATGCAACTGATTAGCCTTGAATTTCCTTGTCAATTGAATGAATTTTGCAAGAACAAGGGTTTCCCTTGTTTCCGCCTGCTCTAGTCGAACCCAACACACCAGAGTGTGTGATTTTTGGGTTTTATTTTTATTAATAACTTCAATTTAACATTTTTACATAATTACCCCCTCTAGTTGTGCATTTGTTTTATTTAGGCATCTATCATCACTTAGCTAGTTACTTAACACATTTTACCAACTAAGTTAAATTTTTAATTCAATTTAACTTATTCTCTTAATAAATATTTTTGGGGTGTTACAAGTCTACCCCCCTTAAAGGAGGTTTCGTCCCCGAAACCTTTCTCATTCCAACTAGACCAATTCTACTCTTACTTTTTCATATATTCATTCACGATGCTTACTACAACATAGATGCATTCGGGATCTTGGCAAAAGTTTCATTCATGCATAAACATATTTGTACGCATTGTCCCTCCGTTCTTAAATTAAGTAAATTACTTTCATAATCACATATAAGTCAAAATCTGATCCAGAGCTCTTATTAGTGTCGTTTTCACTTTATAATGCTAGTTCCTAGCATACATCATCACTAGCGGTTCATTCATTGAAATTTATCCCAAATGTATACTATTGGTCGTACAAGCCTATGTTTATGGCTTGTTTCTATCTTTCTAATTAAGCATAACATATTCATACATTTGCTAATAAAAATAAATCGATTTATTTCATTCCACTCACGTATCATACACGATATAATTCATTATTGTAACCATGAGAAGACCCCATCATCCCATTACTAACGTTCTTCTAATTACTTTCTTATTCATATGAGGGCTTAACATATCATTATACGCATACTATAAACATTTAATGACTTAGTAGTATTAAAATAAAGCTACCCTCTTCCTAATTACTTTTTCATACTTACTACGAGCATAAAGCATCATTCTATGGTTACTACTGTTACTTGAACTAATTACAACTTTGAGTTTAGCCTCAAATTTAATCCTTCGCAACACTTTATTATTAGCTCTTTGCATGAACTACTTATTATACTAACCAGGTATGTTGTGCAAGAGCATCATACCAGCGCTTAACCAAATCAGTTCAAATTTACATTTAAGACCTTTAGATCTTCCTCTTAATGACATACATAGCTTCTTACGCTGACCATTACAAGTCGATTCTTGCATACCATACCATAATTATCCTACCATTCATTTCGTTCACTTACAATAAATCTACAGATTCTTAATCATCTATCAAGAATTAAACATTTTACTAACCTCGCCTTCATTGCATAAATCAGTTATCCGTGTGCCGAATCGATCCGCTTCTTTATATGTACCTTCCGTACCAGAATTTGTCTCATTCATTCATGAAATATGCTCCCACTCGTGAGCATCCTTCCACCAGCTTTATTACTATCATCACACTAAGAATTCTATCATTCTTATCTATAATTAAATGGTTAGCACATAACCTTTCATAATTGCATCCTACATGGTGTTTGTTCGCCTGTGTCTCTTTCATATTTTTCTTACGTACATGCTAAAACATATCATACATTCTATTTCTTACATACAATCCTTTCATTTTATTGGTCATTTTGCCAACTTTCGCAGTTTGACCTTTCAAGGTTAGACTGACACCTCTTACTTATCGTGGACGTATCGAGGTACACGCTCGTACTTTTTTTTTTAAATTCTTGCATGCTTGCAAGGACTTCATTTTACTTCGTTTGACTTTTCAGAAGTCTAATTGTAAATACATTCTTACATATGTGTATCAGTTATCCTATTTTGACACATCCCTCTCTAGTCGAGCCCTAAGCCCCTATTAAAAATATAGCCTTTTTATACATACCTGGCGCGGGTCAAATCCCTCGACTCGTTATCCATACTTTGCGACGGTTATTTCTTTCCAATCTGTAACAATGCATGCCCATACATTATGCTTACCTATAAGTATAAAACTTGACAAATCGAACATTAAATACCGGGTTTAAATGGCGATCGCCATTTGACCCGTATGACTCATTTGTCCTTTCAACTATTCTTGTATACAAACATATTTGCATATATATACATATACATATATATATATATATATATGCGCAAGATTTAAAATATAACTTAGATAATATCAGCTTTTAAGAATATTTACTCATTTGAGTTTCGTTCTTACTTTTTATTCTTACTTGTTTAATCTGTCTTCACTTACGGATTCAAACTTTTAATTTATTACCTTTCATTCTTACTGGTTTGATCCGTGTTTGTTTACGGATCCAACCTGTCACACCCTCAAAATCCACATACGGAGTACCACCGCGAGGCGTGTGACTGACCAGGATCCAGCCACTAATTATTTTGAACCGTTTAGTTATTAATACAAATAACGGTGTAATTAGCGACCAATTTAAATTTTTCAAAACATAGTTTAAGTTTGCAGCGGAAAGGAAAGTAGAACATATCGTAATTTAAAACCACAAGTTTATTAGTTATGAAATTACAAACCACGCACTCCAGCCGATTGCAATGTCCGTCCTAAACTGTATCGAGCAACCTGCAAAGCATGCAGTAGGGTATCAACATAAAGTTGGCGAGTTCACGAGTTGTCCAGTTTTAACTTTTCGAAAATGTAAGTTGTTTAGATAAAGCATTTATAATCACGTCATGGGGAGCTACCCCATATGAAAGCTACTAAACTGGCGTTACCGAAACTATTGACGAGAAGATTTTGTGCCCCGAGTCAATGTCTATCGTCATTGACCAAGATGCAAGGTCCCCGGTCACGGTGTGAGGTTGTCAAACCTAATAGCGCTATCAACTAATAACCCGTTCGCCCCCGGCGATTAATCGGTACTATGAGCAGGGACTTTACATGATAGAGATTCGTTTAGTCTTGCTAGTTGTGATTTATAAATAATATCCAAACGTATCTCCCCCGGAGATAGTATTGTAAAAGTACCCATTTGCATTTTCCCCCGGAAATATTAATTGGAAGTAATCTTTAAAGATGGCGGTTTGTTCGTGTCCCTCCCTGGGACGCATGCTTTTAGTGTGTGAACTCACCTTGGTTTGCTCGGCAGACAATTTACTTGTGTTGTGTTTGCCAACCATACCCTATTATGGTTATTAGATATTTATTAGGTTCATAAGCAAGTAGTGTCATGTATAATCCTACACGTATTTAACACATAGCATGCATGTTATACTAGTATATACTGTATTGGGCCTATCCTAGTATGTGGGCAGTTAAACAGTAACAGTTAGACAACAACAGTCACACACAGCTCAAAACATAACATCACGTAGTGCGGCCCAATAATGAATTTAAGTAGTCCAGTCAAAACCGGGTAGTCTCGACTCGAGACTATGAGGTCTCGAGTCGGAACCACTGGACTCGAAGTCGCATCATCTGGTCTCGAGTTGTGAACATTTGAGTCGCAACCGTAGGGGTCTCGAGGTCGGTCTCGAGTCGAGATCAGGTGATCTCGAGTCACAACCGTGCTGGTCTCGACTCCCGAAGTGCCTTGCCTGGTTTCGAGTGGTCAATGAGTGGTCTCGAGTCGCAACATACAAGGTCTCGACTCGCAAACTGTGCGGATGTTTCTAGAACCCCTATCCAGGTCAGCGCCACCCAATCAAATTGCATTTACATGTACTGTCCAATCAAATTTCATTATCATATTTTATTCTACCGTACATTATCAATGCAGATCAAACAACAAATTTCAAATATTTTCAATAACCTTCAATCAGTTCATCACGTAGGGTTTTTCACATCATTTCTATTTTATTAAAGCATGGCACTACATTCATCATACCACAAAAACACACCCCCTTTCTATTTCACAGTTTACATCCACCAAGAATTCAAGACAAATCACACTTCAATTAATTAGCCTATCTTTTGGAAATTTTATCACCATATGTTATATATATTTTTCTTCAAAAGAATCACACAATTCTAATTTGGTAGGTTTGCATAGTTCTCATACTTATCAAAATAACTCTGTTATAATAATCAATCGCATACATAAGGCCATGAAGTTCAAAATGCAGAACAATAGACTGGATGAACATTTACTGACCGGAAGTTTATAAAAATGCATATTAGCACCTACTGACCAAACATTCATACACATGTTCTCATTTTTACAATCAGAATCAAATAGAAAGTAAGCACTAATGACACTAGAGTTACAAATCAAAATCACATATACTCCCAATAGTTATCAACCGCAAATTACTCAACCAAATCCATAATAGACATATAATCACAACAGGTTCAAGCATTTAGGACCTTATGTATTCCTAAACAAACAAGCAACCAACCATTGACAAGATCGAAACATAAGTAAACTGACCGAAGGTTTGTGGGTGTGACCCGAGACTTAACTCGGAAGACCAGTTAATCCCGAAAGAAACCAAAACTGGCCTGACAATCCGACCCGAGCCGGTGAGCCCGACGGAAAAACGTGAGGGCTTCCACCACCGCCGCTGCTCTAGACGGCTCCACCGCCACCGGACCACAGCCAATCACGTCTTTCTCTCTCTTAGACTCTTCTGTTCCTCTCTGTTTCGTTGCTGCTCCTAAGTGAGTAGAGTGTGGAGGAAAAAGGGGTCGTGAGTGTGTGTGACTGTGTGGTCGCCAGAGATGTGCTCCGGTCATCGGTTCAGCAGAGAAGGAGGGGAGGTGAAGGTGAAGTGGATTTGCGTGTTAGAGAGGGGAAGGAAGAGGGTGTGGCTGGGGCTTTTGCGGGTGTTCGCCGGAAAACGAGGCACCGGAATATGCTCCGGTTGCCAGAAATCGTCTGATCGAGAGAGGAGGGGCAGGGGAGTAGTGGTGTGCGGCTGGTGTGAGAGCTTTTAGGGTTTTTCATTTGAATATTAGAGAGGGTGAGGTTTTATGAGGGATTTATGTGTGTTAGGGTTTAGTGTGTAGAGAGATTGGGTTGGGCCTAGCCCAAGTGCGCGTGGATCCGTTATCGTATAACGTCTCGCATAAGCGGACGGGTCCGATTAATTTATCTAGATGTGTAAACAGTTGGGCCGATAAATCTCTCATCGCGTTCTATTAATATTTCACAATTAATAATAATATTAATAATAATAGTGACATAATTAATTGCGTGTGTTACCAAAATACCCTTCTCATGACAACAAGAGTTCGTGTTGTCACACAACCTTTCATTCCTTACATGATTGAATCCATTTCTCAGATTCAAACATTCTCATCCGTACCTTTCTTTCTTCTGCCGTATCATTTACCATTTCATTTCTTATGATACGTTTTCGTATTAATCTTCCACATTCAACTTCAAGTGTTGTGTCCCAACACTTTATTCCATATCCTAATTCATGTAGCGCGTCTGGACGCGACATTCTACATCCTATTTCTAATGGTGTTTACACACTTCTTTCTTAAGTTTGATTCACATTCAATCGTAAGCTTAAACTTTTCATTCTTATCTTTCTTTCTTACATTTGATCTGATCCTTTAATAATCGTTAGACCCCTTTTTTACTAGTTTGACGGGACATAAGTGAGATGATTCTCGTGTTTTCTCGAGCTTCGGTCAATACATGACCATCCCTTAATATACCGTTTTCATTTGTTCATTCACTGTATTTGGTGTTAATTCACCTACGTTCTCTCACATATCCCTTACTAATGAGTATCCTACATTACACATTGCATTTCTTACGTAATACTTCCAAAAATTTGTAAATAATTATTATTTACTGACTTCTACAATTTAACCTTTTAAAGTCAATCACCACTTAATACTTATTGTATATAAGTGTTGTATTACGCGTTGTACTTACTTTCAATTCGAACATACTTACAAAACGTCTTTAGTTAACATCTTAAATAATATTCTTTCCATACCTTTCATCAACATTACCAAGTTCTCATTTCCGTCTTAAAACTTCTCAACTAAAATTTATGACCGGTCTACCCCTATAATGAGGTCTTACTGGTTTAACATTATGCCAACCATTTCAACAAAACATACCTTAACATTTCTCATTTATTTATACGTTTCACTTTGATTTCGAATATTCAAACACGTATACATCTTCATGTAAATAAATTCGAAGTGATTGCGAAATCACTTACCTTTAGCGTCCATGTTCATGATTGCCTCATTGCTTCCACTTATTCCGTTTGCCATCCATGCTTGAGTCAATTGACAAGATTTCCATCCTTACATATTATTACGTTCGTAACATTGTTAGCTTATGTGATCATACATACAACTATTAACTTTCTTTCTATTCATACGTTAATTGACTTTCGTTAGTCAAATTTCGTATAAATGTGAAGGATCGGTTTGCGACCCGAACGAGTCGTTCAGAAGAGATTTTATCAGTTTCAGAGGCGGAAACTAAGAAACCGACGTCGAAACAGCTTGAATATCACTTTAAACACTGATTGTATTGATCTGACGTTGTTTACAATCCAATCTCACACCGGCAGCACCTCGGTATGGAATTCACAAACAGTTACAAATGAATAGACCACTACCCTATATATAGTAGTCAAGCTTTCGCTTGAAACCATACACTTTGGTTCAAGCGAAACCCACCTAATAAAGTTTCAAGCGAAACCTTCTAGATAACTTTCAAGCGAAACACATGCTTTTGTCTTCAAGCGAAACATCAAATCTGATTTGTGTGAATGTTGTAGACAGTATGTCACTAGATGATGTCATTAGTATGATGTCATCATCAAGAATGCTGACATCATGCTTGTTTAGATCCGCAACGAACCCGAGAGTCGATATAAGACGAAGTCGACAGATGAATGCACCAACAGACTCCCCCTCAGATGTTGACGAGTCTTACGTGTCGAGTCTGCATCTTCAGTCTTTATCAGTCTCTTTTCTTTCTTAGCATATACCAGGATCTTCTCTTTGGCTCTAACCTCGTCAGACTCCCCCTCTCATCATGATGGGATCGCCATCTGGAATTTGCTATCACCTTGAGATCAATCCCTAGCTTTAATTATGTTCAATTCATCTTCTGCACAAATTTTCTCACCACCACATAAGTTTTTACTTAAAACAATAAGAAAAACTTACTGGAAATAGTTACATCAAGTTCAAATTAATGACCTTGATTAACTAATCTAACTTTCTTTTTCAAAATCAGTTTCTTCTTTTAAACGCACACTCCCAAACCATTTCATCATGTTCAGCACTAGAAATTTTGAATATCAGCTCTCCAACATCAGTTGTCGAAAATCTTTTTGGATTTTTACAAAATTTATGCTAAAACACACTAAAATCTTTTTGAATTTTTAAAAGAATGAAATGCAGTAAAGAAATATTTACAGACAATATTTTTTTTAAGTTCGTGCAAGAGGATCATATCAGTTTATGAGAACAATCACCAACACCATTAAGCTTTAAACATTTTAAGCTCTAAACGATTCACATTGATTGACGATATTGTTGTCCACTTAAACTCAATCTAAAAACTTTCGAAATGCTTACCGATACGTTAAGGTATATTAATTTTGCACAAAATTCTTATGGACCCCACGATCTCAGCATATCCCCTCATCATGCAATACACTGACTCAAATAATGCCTTTAAACTTTTATCACCTGTGATTTGTGCGAAAACAAAGCAGAATGTTTAAACATTAACAATCAGGTCGATACTTCCGTACACGCAGAGAAAGTCCAATGTTTAAACAAAATAAGAAAAATAAAACAAGTTGAAGTTGTTTAGGCTTTAACCACCAGGTCGATACTTCCGTATACGCAGAGGAGGTCCAAAGCTTAAACGAAACACCAAAGAAAATAAAGCAGAACGTTTAGGCAACAACATCTAGGTCGATACTCACGTATACGCAGAGGATGTTCGATGCTTAAACAAAATAAAGAAATAAAACAAGTTTAAATCTTTGCAAAATGAAATGCACAATCACAGTGACTTTTCAGCAAAGTTGTGAAAGTTCACAAACTTAACCAGTTTTATGTCTTTCGACAATCAGAGATTACTGAGTAGGCACACAATCAAGAAGGACAAAACTAAGTACTATGATTTTGACCATGTTTCCCACTAGAACTAGGCTTTTTCATTTAAGTTTATATCGTTATCGCAAATCTACTAGTCTAGCTGAGCCTATCGTCACATCTTTAGTAAGATCGTTTATCACATTTTATCTCTCCATTTCTTTAGCATGCTGTGACAGTCGCACTGATCTACTATCATTTCCTCTTTTTACAACAAAACTCATTTTTGCATTTTTCAATGTTTTTGACTTTTCAAATTTTCTAATTTTTTAAAAATTTTTACTCCCCCTAAAATCAAAATATGTCTCAATTTTGATTTTCTGGGAAAATTTGAAAACAAACCGTACAAGAAATGTGACAACATGATGAGAATCACTTCAATTCTCCATTCACTTGGCTTGAACAATCAGAACTCCCCCTGACAACAAACTATTTTCCCATAGTGATTTCAAAACACTTAAATTTGTTTTAATCAAAATGTTTTTTCCAGAAAATTAGTTTTGTGAGTCATTTCTCAAACATGGGGATCATATTCATCACCTTGTTTTCTTTAACCACTTGTAAGATTTAACATTTATCGATTTTTCAACACAATCACTTGTAGAAAATCAAGTACAACTTAATGTCCCTGATTTACCACTTGTAAGTCGAAATATCACCGAAGTGAATTTCTCAAGAAATATGCCGATTCCTGCTCCACTCTTACCAACCTGGGAGCTCCGGCAAGTCAGGTTTTTCATTTAAACAGATTCACCCAAGCCTGACGGTCCTTGGGTGATTTTGAATTCTTGTTCAACAATGGTGGAAAATTTGCATCATCCATTGTTAAACCAGAATTCTCAACTTTTACCTCAACACACGGCTCTTCTGGTTTTAACGAACCAGAATCATTACCTGAATGTGACTTGTCTGACTTTGATGAGCCAGATTCATTGCCAACATGTGGCTCCTTTGTTTCCGAAGAAACAGATTCATTGCCACAAACTTTCTTCTTCTTCTTTCCCTCTTTCGTCCTCATATTTGTATCTGATGAATGCGTTTTTCTTGATTTGTTGTTCTTTGGTGAGCAAGACAATTTATCAGAACTTTTATCTGTTTTACCAGTTGTATCCGAGGACAAAATCCTTTCGAGATACTCTCTCGCCTTCTTTCTCTTCTTCCTCAGTCTGTCTTTCTGCCCCTGCGAAAGCTTCACTTTCTGTTCATGAACTTTCTGTTCTTTGGGCTTGACATTGACTGGTTTCTTTGCCAATTTCTGAGAATCAGCCCTCGATCTTCCCTTTGATCTCATTGAGCAATCTCTGGCAATGTGACCTTTGATATGGCATTCAAAGCATTTCCTCGTCTCAACCCACTGATTTTGGCAGTTAACCGCAATGTGTCCTCGAACACCACAGTTGTAACACACTCTGTTATCGTACCATTCATCACTATCACACCAAACACTCAGATCATAGCATTGTCTGGCTTTGTGATGATCAACATCCCTCCTAAAAACTGGATTTGGCTTTGAAGCACTGCAGTCAAACCTGCACCACTTATTACCAACTATTTTTGAGTTTTGTTTTTCAGATTTTTTTGATTTTGTATAATGATTGGATGATTGAACCGATGAGCTTTTATTCTTGTTTTGACCATTTTCTGAATTTTTAACTTTTTGTTTCTGTTCCACTTTCTTCTTCAAAGGTTTTTTGCGTAGAGCATTCACCCTTTTCAGTCGATTGCAGAACAGTTTCTTGAAATTTTTTGTTTAATTTCAAAAATATTTTCTTTTTCTCATTTTCAGCATCAGACTCTGACTCAGACTCGTCTGCTGAATAAAACTAGTCATTTTCATCATCAGTTTTCTCATCACAATCTTCAACTTTGACTTTGTCAAAGATTGTGACATTGTCACTTATTGGAACAAAATTGATCGGTTTTGGACATGGATAATCTGGTGTTGATGACGAAGTCTCAAAACCTTTCAATTTCTCTTCAAGCTCTTTGATTTTAATCCGAGCTTTTTCAACTTCATTTTCAAGTCGAATGATTTTCTGAAGATGAGAGTTTATTTCAATCTGTTTTTCAAGATTATTTTTAAAAATAGCAGATTTCTCATCTTCTAAAATCTTCATTTGACTTTGAAAATCATTTTCAATTTTTCATTTTTCATTTTCAAATTCTTTTTCCTTATCTTTCAAAATCTTGTTTTTCAATGTCAAACTGTTCAAATCACTTAACAGTTTAACATTTTCAGATTTCAACTTCTCACAATTTTCCTTCAAAATAAGAATCTGTTTAACATCAGTTTGCTTCTCATCCTTCAACTTTTTGACTTCCAATGTCAAACTTTCCACATCTTTCAAGAGTTTGCCATTTTCAGCTTCAAGTTTATCACATTTAGAGCACCCTGATGCAGAACTTGAAAATTCATTCTTCACAAATTCTTCATTTTGTGGAACTTCCTTTGTTCTTGTCTTGAATGATCCTGCACAAAAAATTTTAACGAAATTAAGAGGATTCGCATTCTCATCAATATAACAACCCCTCTTGTTATCGTATTTCATAACATTTTTTGCCTTAACACATTCAATAATCCTTTTGTTCATTTCCTCAATCACATCTAAACTCATATCCACCAAATGTGTTTCCAAGACCTTTATCAATTCTTTCTTTTTCTTTCCATTTTCATATTCATGAGTTTTAAGTTTGCTAATGAATTCTTTTAGATGTAATTTTGAAAAATTTGATTCACTTCTTAAATTTTTCAAAAATTCAATCCATTCAATAGGTAATGCATCGGCAAACTTTGTTATCTTTTCAGCATCTGTCAAGAATATCTCATGATCTTTTAGATAACCAAGTAAAACATTATATCGGTTTACTAGATCATCCAATGTTTCATTTTTCAAGCACACAAAGTAGTTAAACCTTTTCTCCCATCCAATCTTTTTCACCATTCTATAACTTTCATCTATAAACCCTCGATTCCAATCATTAAATTTCTCAAAATAATAGTTTTCTTTTTCATCAAACATCACTTCCATTTTTCAAATAGTCCCGACAAATTTCACTCAAAACACACTTTTAATTGTTCCGAGAATGAAGTGGGCTGCACTAAACAATGATTGGGCCAAGAAGTATGCAATCCGATATGATTGGGTCTGAATAAGGACAAAAACTATTTGACTAACACTAGTTCACGTGATATCCGACAATTTCAAATCACACAACACTAATATCTAGACATGGGCCGACATTTTAATTGTTTACTTAATTCTGATTGGGCCTCAAACTAACTGATTAGATCACATGTTCAATTGGCAAAACTCTTGAATATCAACCCGAGAATCACATGAACTTAAACAATTAATGATTGTTGATTTAAAGATCACATGTAATTGCAAATTCCAATCCCACTTAGCTGACACCTTTCAATGTATATCTATATCATTAATAATGCACATGGGCCAACTACAAAACAAATGATGGGTCGGCAACTACTAGTATCAAGATGATTATGATTGGGCCGCAAAAATTGAGTGGAGTGATTATATTATCTATTGATTAATGATCCGACTCTTTTGATTGGGCCTCAAAACTTTAAGTCACATGCACACTTTAAAGAACTGGTAATCTTATGATATCTACTAAAATACTGATAAAGTCGACTAAAACCCGATCAAACCAATGCAGCCTGACACAATTCACATGATCTCTTTTCCCAAATACTAATAACCTGACATCCTCGTTTTTTGTTTCACACAACTCGATGTACACACTTAAATGAACAAGTGATTCAAGCGGTTAGTTCAAGCGAGAGGTCGATGATGTCAGCAAGATCAACACGTATTTTTCAAGCGAAAGCCAATGACATCAGCAAATTCGAACACATTTCAAGCGAAAGTCATGTTTTTAACCAGTTTTAAGGCGATTTAAGCTCTGAAACTTTCCAGGATTTGTTAAAACATGATTACGCACAAGATGTGTGAATTTGAGCCGATTTTATCCGTGAAAATTTTTAAATTTGAAAAAGAATGGTGTAGAAATCAGAAAAAGTGACAAAAACAGGCTGTTTTAGCAAGATCTCTTCCTCCTGAGCTCTGATACCACTTGAAGGATCGGTTTGCGACCCAAACGAGTCGTTCAGAAGAGATTTTATCAGTTTCAGAGGTGGAAACTAAGAAACCGACGTCGAAACAGCTTGAATATCACTTTAAACACTGATTGTATTGATCTGGCGTTGTTTACAATCAAATCTCACACCGGCAGCACCTCGGTATGGAATTCACAAACTGTTACAAATGAATAGACCACTACCCTATATATAGTAGTCAAGCTTTCGCTTGAAACCATACACTTTGGTTCAAGCGAAACCCACCTAATAAAGTTTCAAGCGAAACCTTCTAGATAACTTTCAAGCGAAACACATGCTTTTGTCTTCAAGCGAAACATCAAATCTGATTTGTGTGAATGTTGTAGACATGATGTCACTAGATGATGTCATTAGTATGATGTAATCATCAAGAATGATGACATCATGCTTGTTTAGATCCGCAACGAACCCGAGACTCGATATAAGACGAAGTCGACAGATGAATGCACCAACAAAATGAGACATTTATTAATAGTTATCTCATTTCCAATCCATACAACTAAACTATCATCAAGCATAACACGTAAATCATTTAATACATAACACATTAACTCTTTACTTTAACATTTGTGTCTAATGGCCATTCCATGATATCCCTATACAGTTGACTTTCAGAAAGTCAACTGTCTTGCTTACACACTTTAAACTTTTGAACATGTATTCATCTAAATATGATAGGCCATAATATTAATATCCTACGCATTTCATACTCGTATTGTGTGATATGTACAGTTCATGTGATCCTCTAAACAATACACATATACATTCACATACACGTACTTTCACATGCTAATGCTTCATGATTCTACAAATAGCAAATATCATTCAAGGTAACTATATAACATAATTCCAACATATCATTTACTAATAAGCTCGTATGATTCACATTTAGCACATATTCGCCTCTTAATCATAACAAAGCAAATCATTAAATATACATAAGTATCACACCATTCAAGCACAAGGTACAAGCCTCTAATGCATAATTCTGATCAAAGCGTACATTTATTCGAATTCTCATACGAATTCCATTTAACTCACATTCTTCAAATTATTTTACCACTAATCTCATCGTTTTCATTTTCATTTATTAACAAATCATATTCTTTCACGCATCAAAGTACCTTAATCTATATTTACTTCATTCATTATTCATAATCATACGTTTCAAACTCAACCTCTTACGTTCGTCATTCATTTCGTGCCATTCCATACATTCCATTCAACTTTTATAAATCTTATTTCATCACCAACGATCTCTAAATAATTTACTTAATTTATTATATCTTCTAAAAACTCGACAAAACCATAAAACGGGCTTTCGGAGAGTACAAAACTCAAAATTGTGAAAAAAAAGGAAAAAAGAAAAATTAACAATTCAGCAATTCTGGGGCTGCACGGGCCGTTGGCGACGTGCAACTGCACCGTCGGCGACGGTGCCTAAAATGTTGCGTCAGCTGAAACTCCCGTAGGCAGGGGGTTAGGGCGTCGGCCCAAATGATTCTGTCGGTGACGCACCAGACGGCGTCGGCGACGGCCTGTCTGGTGTCGCCTCACTACAGATTTGTTTTTAGCTGTTTTTGTTGTTTCCCGAGCCCATTTTCCAACCATACGGGTCCCGGAACTTCCCGTTTCACCCCATTCTAACTCCCCCGCAAACGACACTTAAATTTTATATCGTTAACGCATCATACATGCTTATATCCACCGAAAACTAAATTTTTACCTCATGCGCGATCTTGGAGCGAACACACTTTCGATTGAGCCGCTAGTTTGAGTTCGAGCACTATACTTGTGCTCGAATCCCTCAAACCTCAGCTCTGATACCAACTTGAAACGCCCATTTCTTCCATATTCAAAATAAGATAACATTATACAAATTTTAATAAAATTCGGACATGACCCGTCCGTAATAAGTGCAAAACCCTGTTTTAGCAATCTTTATTTCAAGCAATTGAAAGACACTTTCAAAAGACATACAATGCCATGGCATTACGTTTAAACATCTAGCAACAACAAAATTTATTTTTGACCATAAACATCATTACAAAAATAGCGGAAGCGCATGTAGACAAGTTTCACGCGTGTGTTCGTTCCAAGTTCGCCATCACATCTAAGTTGCGGATTTACCTACATCAAGCATCAAAAGTTTAAACTCGTTAGTTATTTACTTCTAGACTAGTAAATCAAAAATTAATCCATTTCATACATTCATCTCATACGTGCATCTTCTTACCCGATGAAACGGGTCAAAACATACTATCTCAAAATTGAGATATGACATGCCATTCTTATCCCGTGTAACGGGCATTATAATTCGTACATAAACCTTCATTCGGTTCGTTTGACGAACGAATACATTCCTTTCATTCATATACATAGACTCAAACCCGTGAGTGACAGATCGAGTAGATTTCATTCATTCATAACTATTCCGTTAGTAACGGATAATAACATTCGTAATATAACTTTCATTCGGTTCATGCAATTCGTTCATAACGGATCAAACCATATACTACTTAACTATCACAAACTATCATAATTATGGTTTTAGCACAAACGACAATTTACGAATGAAATTTTGTAAGCATAAACAACATACCTCGATCTTGTGCGTCTTCCGTTTTCCTAGTATTTGAACCTTCTTCCTTCACGCCTACATCAACATATTCGTTCATTCATTTAGTTCAACCAATTTCATTCCATCATTTTCTATATTACGCATATATTCTTCTCATAAGCATTTTATCGAACACTTGGTAGGCATCGTAATTAAAGGATAAGGTACAAGTATATAAAGCATGTCTTTACTAGTTCATTTTCACATAACATCAACAATCATTCTAGTTTACATAATTCTTTTATCCTACATCAATTTACTTATCATTCATGTATCACAAACAAGCTTATACATCTAGATTTCACATGTATGATTCTACTTGATCATCCTACTTATACTAACTTCTATCAAGTGGGTTTTTGCTACAATCTTATCAAATCATCAAAATCGAACATCATTCCTGTCCTATTTCATAATTTTGACTTCCAATCACACAAAAGTTTTACATAAACTCATGATTGGGTGAAACCCATTTCCTACAATTCACCAAATCAAGAAATTTGACTTACCACTTTATTGACTATGTTAAGATGATTGAAAAATTGAAGTCATGCAACTGATTAGCCTTGAATTTCCTTGTCAATTGAATGAATTTTGCAAGAACAAGGGTTTCCCTTGTTTCCGCCTGCTCTGGTCGAACCCAACACACCAGAGTGTGTGATTTTTAGGTTTTATTTTTATTAATAACTTCAATTTAACATTTTTACATAATTACCCCCTCTAGTTGTGCATTTGTTTTATTTAGGCATCTATCATCACTTAGCTAGTTACTTAACACATTTTACCAACTAAGTTAAATTTTTAATTCAATTTAACTTATTCTCTTAATAAATATTTTTGGGGTGTTACACGACACGTAGCATGCTAGGGCTCCGCCTGATCTCCTAGCTGTCGCGCCCCACGTAGCCTGAAGACAAGGTCTTCGCGGCCCGCGAGCGCTCCTCAGAATTTTTTTGTATTTTATTTTTAATTATATAAAGGTATTTATCGCTATTTTACGTATACGGGATGTATTTTAGGACGTATAGGGACTTCTAAATATTTTTAGGGTGTCAGAAATAATTTTAGAAGGGTTGTTATAAGTCTGTGCTGGAGACTCTCGTGATCGGTGTAAATCGTGTAGTTAGTACCGTACGAGTGGTGTCTCCACATTTTGAGCACAGAGACTACGGCCCCCAATCCTGAACCGTGTGTAGAGTAGCCCCCTTTCGGGAACTTTGAGTTGTCGAGAGGCGTAAACGTTCGAGAAAAGCGGGCCTTGCGACTTTAAAAGTCGCGCGTTGAAACTTAGTGTAAAGTGTGTTAGTCCCGAAAAACCCAAGATATCACTCAACGGTCTAATCGAACGCGGAATATAAGATCAAACCGAAAGAACAAAAAGCAAATATATCATTACATAACATAGTGCCGCTGCTTAGATTGCACACAGTCTCTAGAACTTTCTGGTACGATCTCTAGGAACCTTACACACAATCTCTAGGATTGTCTGGTACAAGGTTCTCCTTAGGGGATTACATGATTACAAATGGGAGAGCTCTCACCTAATAATAATCTAGACATGACTATATATAGGAGCCTCTAACCCATTGGCCCACATGGCCATGCCCAAACCCAAGTCCTAATCTAAACCCAATAAACATAAATGAATATAATAAAGATAAGCGTAAAACTCTGGACCTAACAATCTCCCCCTATTTTTATGCTATCTTTATTACGGTTTAGATTATCTTCAATCTTGGGTTTTCAACTTTTTAGTGGCCCAGTAGTAAACGAGCCCATCAACGTATCTCGCATGATATGACGTTTGATCTCGGATGAAAGTTGAATCTATGTTGGATGAGCTATGATGATAATGAATGATGTCAAACGAAATGACGGAGGTCTCGGATGAATATGATTCTTTCTCGGATGAAAGTGATAATCTGAGATGGAATGTTATTGAACCTCGGATGAAAGAAGATGTGTCTCGGATGAACTTCGATGTATCACGGATGAAGGAAAATGATCTCGAATGAAGATGTATGATCTCGGATGAAATTTCAAATCCGAGATGAAATACTGATTCACTAACAAGAACACACGGATTCAAAGTGATCCGTCTGGTATTCAAGTCGCGCAAAAACACAAGTTTGCACTGGAACCAATAATAACTCCATAGAAACTTAACCCATACCTCTTGCTAGTGTGTCCTCATTTTGTCGGCCCATCTAAGAGAAACCCAAAAGGCTGAACCAAAAATAATAATATAACACCCCAGCCCAACGCTTTCATACTCCATAACTAAATTAGTAATACCCTTATGCCAAAATGATAAATTATTTTGAAGCCCACTCACAACTGATCCAATAACAGCTGCCATAGGCAAAGCTGTTGTAATAGATGGGCTCTTATTTGTTACTCTTCAGCTTGTACAAACCAATCCAGTGTCACACATACCTGGGCTCCTATCTATTGGGCTCAAACTAAAATGATCAGCCTTAAGAGCTTCCAACTCCACTGTTGGCCCACAGAATGTTGCACAAAATTCACAACCAATCTTGATCGTTCATCCTTTCAATCCTGCAGCTCACATTCCTTAGGGTTTTTGGAGAAGTCTGAATTTACATCATGTGCAACCGCCATCAATCATTCCCCCAACATTCTCTGCTGCTGTGACATCATCACCTTCGAACACCGTCAAACATACATTCTGCCATCATCACCTTTCAATATCCGACATCGCCTTTTGCGCCGCCAACCACCTTGTGCCACCAACTCCAGCCGCTACTTCTGTTTTCTTCTCTCTCTATGATGAACAACAATAGCAGCAACCGTCATCCTCGTCACCCACCGTGTTCCGCCATATTCAACCACCATGCTCCACCACTTTTAAGCAGTTCACCGGAGACAATCAGAATACAATCTGAAACCAAAACTACACCGGAAACCATCGTAATCAGTCTTTAAGGTTCACCGGAAGTCGTAGCTCCACCGATAACTTCCGGATTTTTCACCTGCCATCGTCTTCTTCCTTGTAGAACCCTAGTTCTATCGCTAATATCTAAATCCGTAACCGCCACATTCTACCATTATATCCGACAAACAATACTGCCGGAAAACCTAAATTCGAAGCCGATGTGATGAAAAGATTCTACAATGTCATCTCTACCGACAACCAACCTTCTAACCCCTGATCTGTCTCTACTCAGCTCTCTTTCTACAAAACACACACAACTACCGAGCACCGATTCGTGATTCACCATGACTCACCAGAAACCAACAGCACCTAAGACTCCGAAAATCAAAGTGAATCGGCGACACTGTGCAAATCCTTCTTCTAGTTCTTTGAGTGATATCAAAACCGAGCCTTTGAAAGACTTCAAATGCTCTGATACCACTTGTTAGTCCCGAAAAACCCAAGATATCACTCAACGGTCTAATCGAACGCGGAATATAAGATCAAACCGAAAGAACAAAAAAGCAAATAGATCATTACATAACATAGTGCCGCTGCTTAGATCGCACACAGTCTCTAGAACTGTGTGGTATGATCTCTAGGAACCTTGCACACAATCTCTGGGATTGTCTGGTACAAGGTTCTCCTTAGGGGATTACATGATTACAAATGGGAGAGGTCTCATTTACCAATAATCTAGACATGACTATATATAGGAGCCTCTACCCCATTGGCCCACATGGCCTAGCCCAAACCCAAGTCCTAATCTAAACCCAATAAACATAAATGAATGTAATAAAAATAAGCGTAAAACTCTGGACTTAACAAAGTGGTTTGTGTCATAGCAGTTCCAAGGTAAGACGTAGGAGACGTTCGGATCCCTACTGGTTCTCAGAGTAGGTTCAGATGTCATCGAAGGAAACAGGCGTCAAATTTTGACAGGATTGGATAAATTCGAATGTCGTAACTGGGTGTTGATCGTATCAAGTTCGAAGGACAGTGCTTGCTATACCTTTACCTCCGGGGTATCCTTGACTCGTTGCTCTATCGAGTAACATTCGTAGAGAAATTCGTCTAAATAGAGATTTGCGCAGAGTAAAGTGGGGTAAGAAGCATAACACAAGTAGCAAAAATAAGCAAGAAGGGTAGTGGCAATTGATGTGTTCAACTTGAGGCAGAACATAAAGGCTTTGGGATCGGCAATAAGGATTTATCTGATGCCGACGAGGTAGCTGGTCATACACAAGTTGTATGCGGTTAGAATAAAGAACGTCGCTTGCCGATAAGGAGTGTTATGTCGATGTGGTTAGCACAATAAGAAGTAGCTAGAGAGAGATGGTCGTCGTGCGGGTCTGTCGGTTTTAGGATCTTACTGAGACGTCTGGCACGGTGTGATTTCTCAGATCGGTAAGAAATCAAGTTCGAGTAGACTGTTCTAAGTCGTGCGAATGAGTTCGAAGTAGCGCTTACGTCGTCGAGGGGTTTCGATGTGAAAATGAGAAAACAGGTTTTTGAAGTAACATGCTGCCACATTTCAGGGTTCTATTAAGTTTGTTGGCTAAAGGTCGAGTTGGCTGAGTTCACTAAACTGGAGAGAAATCTGGTCAAGGTCTCTATACGAAGAGACGTGGATGTCGTGATAAAGAAACGATAGAAATGAGGATACCGTCTTAAGCAATAATTGTTGATTCATACGAAAGCTAGGGAAAGGGTTCACAGAATCAGAAAAGTCGTTAAAGAATAACGGCTCTGGAAAAAGAAGGGTAAGGAAAGCATCTAGGTCACCGTGCTCGTCGGTGGGTTCACTGGTTCATGTCTTCGTCATGTCACGCCTCCAAATACGCCGATTTGCAAGAAAGATATCAATTTGCTGGGTTTTTGGGGCGTGCTGAGGTATAAGGTTGAACTTGAATAAAGTTTTACCACGTAACGAGGAATTTGAGGAACTAGCTTCGAGATCGACGGGAAGGTGATATGATTGTTGGCACTGTAATGAGAAGCATACACCGCGCATGCTTCTTGTGTTCGAGATGTGCAAACAGAAATCCGAAAAGTGTAATCTCACTAGAATGCTTCAAGAATCCTAGTAATCGGTCGGATGAGGGAACAAGTCTCACCACTTGAGTCGGGAAAAAGAAATGCGTGAGTAGGAAGGATGTGAATGACGTCGTCGTTCCTTCTAACATCACATGCTATAGGAATGGCTCCCCTTCGTGGATTCGTTCTCGTGACTTCTCTATGTGGTCCGTAGCAGGCCTTTCCTAAGCAGGTATATCGAGTAAACGTTCTTCGAGTCGATTTGCTCTAATCCAGGGATGATATCAAGGAAAATGTGGACGAGGACTTGGAATAACCGGTTCCTTGCCCTCAGCATGTTGTGGCTTCAAATTAGGCTTAGGAGGACTCGCTCCTATTTTAATGCGTACCACGTTCGTATGATTCACATGGTTGAATACTTAGACATACACATACACATACACTTACACATTTATACATATATGCTAGATATACACATACACATTCACACGTATATGCTATGCACAAGTAAATGCCGATAACTTACAATTACCAGGTGAGTATCTGAGTCTGACGAACCTTGCAATCCGGAGTATGGTGTCGTTGTGGTTTTCATTAAAGAACGGTTATAGTCTAGTTTTCATATAAAATTATTTTATGTCTTAAAATTATTTTATATCTTAAACCTAGTTCACTATAACCAATGGCTCTGATACCAATCTGTCACACCCTCAAAGTCCACCCACGGAATACTACCGTGAGGCGTATGACTGACCAGGATCCAGCCACTAATTATTTTGAACCGATTAGTTATTATTACAAATAATAGTATAAATAGTGACCTAATTTAAATTTTTCAAAACATAGTTTAACTTTGCAGCGGATAGGAAGGGAAAACACATCGTAATTTAAAACCACCAGTTTATTAATCATGAAACTTACAAACCACGCACTCCAGCCGATTGCAATGTCCGTCCTAAACTGAAATGAGTAACCTGCAAAGCATGCAGTAGGGTGTCAACATAAAGTTGGCGAGTTCACGAGTTGTCCAGTTTTAGTTTTCGAAAACGTAAGTTGTTTAGATAAACATTTATAATCACGTTATGGGGAGCCATCCCATCTGTAAGCTCACTAAACTGCGAATACCAAAACTGATGACTGTCCAATTGTTGTAACCCGTTTGTCAATGTCTATCATCATTGACCACGTGCAAGGCCTACTAGTTCATGCCCGATCCCCCCGGTCACGGTGTGAGGTTTGTCAAACCTAATAGCGCTATCAACTAATATCCCGTTCGCCCCCAGCGATTAATAGGTATTGTAAGTGGGGACTTTCCATGATAGAGTTTCGTTTAGTTTTGCTTGTTGTGATTTATAAATATTATCCAAAAGTATCCCCCCGGTAATAGCAGTTTAACATATACCATCGTATTTCCCCCCGAAATATTAGTTTAACGGTATCCTTCTTAAAGATAGTAGTCCGTCCGTGTCCCCCCGGGACGCATGCTTTTAGTGTGTGTGAACTCACCTTGGTTTGCTCGGCAGGCAATTTACTTGTGTTACGTTGGCCAACCATACCCTATTTTGGTTATTAATATTCATTAGGTTCGTATGCAAGTAGTGTCACGTATAATCCTACACGTAATCTAACACATAGCATGCATGTTATACTAGAATATACTGTATTGGGCCTATCCTAGCATTTGAACAGTTAAACAGTAACAGTTAAACAACAACAGTAGCACACAGTCCATAATATCAGTTTGTGCGGCCCAACAACCAAGCAAAGGAGTCCAGTCGAAACCGGGTGGTCTCGACTCGAGACCAAGAGATATTGAGTCGCAACCATGAGATTCCGAGTCGCAACCAGACGATCTCGGGTTGTGCATTTCTGAGTCACAACCTTGAGGTCTCGAGTCAGGCTTGAGTCGAGATCAGGAGATCTCGAGTCGCAACCTACCCAATCTCGAGTCCCCTGTTGTTTGTCTGGTTTTGAGTGGTCAATGAGTGGTCTCGAGTCGAAACCACATGTTCTCGACTCACAACCACTGCAGGAATCCGTCTAGAACCTTATCCAACTTGTACGAACCAATCACATTTCCTTAACATGTTTTATCATATCGTACAATCACCAAATCAGATCAAAACAGCAAATTTCAAATATTCATAGCATATTCAAACAGTTCATCATGTTCATAAATCAAAACAGATCTAATCCAAATCAGCATGTTATCTAATACACTTCTTAAGACACCAAAATGATTTACAATCATATAATGCATGTTTTTACATCTATTTATATTGGCAATGAACATAAGCATATCACTTTAGTTATTCCCATCAAATATAAAAATGAAAAGCACATACTCCTAATCTTATTTTCAGCTAGCCAATTAAACCAATATGAACAATATCCCCACAATCACATTAACAGTTACTATCATTCTTCACACATCAAAACTCTAATTATCTTGTAACATCGACTAGCCGAACATCATTCCAACAATTAATCCATTCCAAATCAGCTTGTATGCACAAGAATCCTAAATCAACTTATATTTCAATCATAATAAAATCTACAAGTATGCACATAACTAGAATCACAAAAACGCAAGATAAATCAGAGAGGACATATACTACATCAGCAGATATTCACATTCCTTTTTGAATCTATATACAAAGCTGCCAACAAGTGTATGTTCATTTATTCAAGAGTCTGTGAGACAAACAAGGATGAGTACCTACTGCGCGAAGTGTAATCAAAAGAACGAGGTGCCCGCTGCCACTGCTTACGGAGTTGTGTCAGAGCTCCGACGGCCGCCGCCGCCACCGCCATCGGCTCCAGTCAGCGCTCTCCTTAGCTACCACCTGCTGTCCCGAACCAGAAGTATCCGGGCCTCGATCGACTGAACCAGTCACGGCTGATTTGTCACCAAGCAGAAAGGAACAAGATGAAAAGAAACGGGGAGGGTTTTCTTACTAGTGAAACCCGTCGAAGTCAGAAGCACCGCCACCGCCGCTTGAAAAACCCTTGCCGAAAACCAGCTGCCGATTCAGGTGTGTGCACCGGAGGTTGAGAGGAGACAGTGGGTGTTGTTGTTGTCCGATTAACCGGCATTAGCAGCCGCCGGTAGTGTTTGCAGGGGAGAATTGAGAGGGAGGGGAAGAGATCAAGAGGTTGAGTGTGAGTGTGTAGGGGTGAACTAGCATAAGAAGGGAAGGGGTTTGGGGAGGTGTTTCCCTGGAAAATGAGGCGCCGGAATACGCTCTGGTCGCCGGAAGTCGCTTGATCGAGAGAGAAGGGGCAGGGGGTAGGGGTGTGCGGCTAGTGTGAGGGGTTTTGGGGTTTTTTGGAAATGGGGATAAGGTTTATAGTTCTCTTAAATAGGCTAGGGTTTTAGGTTAGTTGGGTTGGGCCTAGCCCAAGTGTGTAAACCCGTTAAATAACCAGGAGTCTTGCTCAAACAACTAGCCTGGTTTTTATTAATAATATAACGGTAATCCAAATCATTATTTTAGTAAATAATAAAAACAATAATAATAATATTAATAATAATAATAATAATAATAATAATAATAATAATAATAATAAACTCGAATATAAATGGAATATTCTTCTCTCGATGATTGGGATCGAGAGTACAGGGTGTCACATTCTCCCCAAGTTACAGGAATTTCATCCTCGAAATTTAAGCTAAGATATACGATTCGTTAATAACCTTATTGTTATACCTAAATACACGTAGTTCACGAAAGTTCAGAAAATGAACATGTAGCCACATAGCACATATGGTCACACAACACGTAAGGTCACGTAGCATAAGGTTCACAAAGTTAGTACGTATCTCACATAGTACGGGTTTTCACGAAGTTAGCTATGACACTAGAGAAACGTGCAGGGAAACCCGAAGTGCCACATTATCCCCAAGTTCGAAGAAATTTCATCCCAAAATTTACCGCGCAGCCACTGACCAGCTAGTATGTCCAAACGTTTTCGCGGGGTGTCACAGTCTCCAAAACCAACAGTTTCAAATGAAAATGCAAAATCTAACACTGCTTTTAGAGAGAAAAATGGTTGTAGACAAGGACATATGAAGCAGGGCAGAAAGTTTGAACGGTCTGCAGACAAATCATCCAACAGATCCTATAAATCAAATTCTTCATCGGTTGGATCGAATGGATCGGGATATACTCATTATGTGAAGACACAAACATGTTACAACTGTGGAATACCCGGTCACATTGCACGAAATTGCACACATCATCCCTATGTGCCATATTATATAAAGAATCAGAGGGTTACATCAAGGGATAGATCTTATTCTAAGTCAATGAATGTTGAAAAGCCCAAGGCAATTATGAATAAGCATCCCAAGGTTAAACCATCTGATGGGAACTAGAATGCTGTGAGAGCTAATAGGAAACGATCTTTGAAACCTAAACAAGTTTTGAAAATCAATAAGGTTGAAAAGCAAACTGTTTTTCCAAAAGCATGTAAGATATTAGAAAAGCCTAAACAAATTTGGAAAGCAAAACATAAAGCAGCGACATCACCAGTCCTTGAAACAAAAGGGGACATGTGCCTGCGAGAAGTGTTTTATTTTGATGCTTCAGGAAATCCCAGGACCACAATGGCCTGGGTACCAATGTCTTAGTGATCTCCTTATTTTTCAGGGACAACCAATGAGGTGCTGTTGAGAATCCTTGGAATGTTGATAGCGGTTGTTCTAGAGATATAAAGGGTGACATCTCAGTTTTGCAAAAAGTTCTATTTATTTACAGTTTATATGTTTCCTTTGAAGGAGTTAAGGGAGGGAAGACAAGATCAGTGAAAAGGTACAATTTAAATTCCGTGTTCTAATCTTGATATTGATTAGTCTTAAATCTGATGAGGGAACGGTTAAGCAAACACAACAAAAATATTTTCATTTTCATTTGTTTTTCTTTTTGTACATATATTTTCTTGATAAGGTAAATCTGCGCACAGTATTTATGCACAAATTTAGGGTGACAGGGAGAGAGAGAGACATCTATATATATGTTTTAGAAGGAGAAAATGAGAAAAAATACAAAAACATTTGAAAAAACAGAAAAAGCCAAAAAGAGATTATTTCATTGTCTGGGAAATGAAATAAATGTTCGTGTTAAAGGGTTTGACTAACACATGTAAGGTGCTATAGCTGAAAAGACTAGGATCTAATGTGATATGTCGGTAGGCTTAATGCTCAAAGAGATAAAAGATACCAAGTGATATAAACATAACGAACTATGTATCATGTGGGTAACATACCATCTGTGACAACCCGAGATTTCAAGTTCTTTCATTTACGTACTTCTTGTTCTTGTGTGTGACAATTCTGTTTGGATAAATTGTTTATGTTAATGTGAAGTACTATGGTTTGAAAGATTAGAGTTGGGAGGATTGATATGTATGATTAATGAACTGTTATGTTGATTGTAAAAGCTTAAGACTTGCAAGTGTTTCGACACATAGTATTCGCGACGAAAGACCCAAATGAAACATGAGTTTCGCCATCATCAACCAATCGACGAAACATGTGTTTCGTCGGGTGCATGATTCGCCGAACTGGGCTTGGGCCCAAATGAAACCGACACGCTAATCATCTTATTTAAACCTAAACTCACGTAACCCTAAACCTTTCTCCTTAACTATAAGCGTCGGCAATACCATTCATCTCCTTCGAAGCCTTCTTGCATTCATGTATTTATCTCGTCGATCGGCTAGTGGTTAGTAAACCTTTATGTGATTCTTTATGTGGTTCCTGTTCGTGTGCACTTGATCTGGTTATTGTGAAACTACTGCATGATCTTATGTCTAGTTGTAGTTCGATATGATTGATGTTAGTCTTAGGGTTGCGTGGTAAAAAGGTTTGATGATTGACTGGTAACAAGGAATCGATCAGATTCGAACAGTGGGTGTTCGGGTAGGGTTAGTTGTTAAAAAGGGTTTTGAACCGTTATTAAATCAGAGAATTTAGAACATGCATGATTGAGATAAAACCATTTGTGCACATTCATGTTGTGGTATGCTAAATCTATTCGATGAACTAAGTGATAACAGGAAGTCGTTTAGTAATCGTATAAGTGATGCGTGAAACTGTGTTGGTTTGGGTTGGGGAGATGATGAATATGTGAAAGGGTAAGCGACAAAACAAAGGACGGCGAAACATGGGTTGTTTCATCGACAAACATCACGGCGAAACATGGGTGTTTCGTCGACGACCATTCTGACGAAACATATGGGCTTTCGTAACACCTCACTTCGATGGAAGATAATCTTTCGTCACCCGGGGATGTTTCTCCGTGTAAGTCTCTGATGTGAACAGTAGGTGCCTGTGATGTTATTGATGACAGATACGTGTGGGTATGTATGATCCATGATGCAATGATATTAAGAAACTTGGTGTGATTAATTGGTATAACAAACTCACCTGCTACGTTATGTACTGATTATGACATTCGAATGAGATGTGAACTTTTATTAGGAAAGTTATACCGGCCAACTGATGTACTGTGAACTGTTGTGTGTGATGCAATCTGTGTGAAAACAATAACTTGTTTAATCGTGAAACAGACATTCCTTGATAACCACGGTAGGATTGGTTGATTAACTTGGAGTGGGTAACTTAACAAACCGAGCAAACCAAGGTGAGTTCACTGCTCAGCATGCATCCCGGGTTGGGACATCTGGTAAACGTTCCGGGGAGGAATGTCGGGTAATGGGTTTGACTGGAATGTTAAACCTGGGTTGTTGGTTAATACACATCTGTATCTATCATTCAAGTCCCTCCTACCGATCGTTGCTTGTAGGGCAATGGGGTATTAGTTAGTAGCGCTACATAGGTTTGGCACCCTCACACCGCACCGAGGAGGTCGAGAGTGAACTAATGTCCCCCATCTTGACCATTGCTTTGATAGAGGAAATGGGGTTTAGGGAAAATAATCTGGAGCCATCGACGGTAAGCGTGTGATTAACAACAATGAATCTGTGAAACGTTTTAATCAGGTAACTGGTATCTAAACACGTTAACAAAACTTTGAACTCACCAGCGTCGTCTGACACACTTGTCTGCATGCTTGCAGGTCGATAGATTCTTGGACATGGAACTTGCTATCTGGGAGTGCTGGAGTGGTCATGGGTCACAACTCTTGGATGTTTACTCTTGGTTTAGTACATTGTTTTGAAACACGTGAACAACGAATGATATTATGCTTCCGCTAAACGTTTAATTTCGTTTTAACTTATGACTCGGTTTTATATTATGAAATGAATTGAATGTTTTATTTAATACTTATTATTGGTTCAATGTGATTGGTGGCTTGGATCCTGATACATCACACGTCCCGCGGTGTTCCCGCATGTGGTATTTTGGGGGTGTGACAGTTTGGTATCAGAGCCACTGGGTATAGTGAATTAGGTTTTAAAACGTTTTATAAAACCAGACTATAACCCAACAACTTTAAAAATCGACCATGACACTCAGCTCTAGATTGCATGGTTCGTATTCTGTTTACTTTATGCATTACTTGCTTAGTAGTTGCACATACATGACTTGCATGAAGCAACATATTTGATATCTTGATGTGATTACATGTGCTGCATGTCTTAGTGGAGCTAGATAGTGTAGCACTACCCTTCAACTCTTGTGATTATTGATCCTGTGATGCCTTTTGTTTTACTATTTGAATGTGGGGGAAACTTTTAGCGCAAGTTAAGAGGCACTGAGATAAGCATACAAATTGCCTTTTTATTATGGGTGCACACATAATAATAACGTGAGATGCATGCGAGTCCCAGTGAGGCTTAACGAGTGTGAGAAGGGTTCTGCCCTATTGTTTGGTGTAAACTTTGTAGTTTGTAGATGTCAACGTGAGATTTGACTACTACCTTATCTTGATCTTTAACCTTCACCCTTCTCTTATATAGAATCATGAGTGGACGAGGCCATGGACGTGGTCACATTGCGATGACCCAAGCCGAATTGACTGATCTAATCAACACCCGTGTAGCTGAAGCCCTAGCGGCTTATCAGGCTGGTACGAATTGTGCCAATTACTCATTATTCTTGTGTCGCGTACACAGCCCTTACCTCTGTGTTGTATTTTCTTTCGTCCATTAGGTCAGCAAGCGCATCCGAATCAAAACAATCCACCTGCCTGCTCGTTTAAGACATTTATGGATTGTAAGCCACAGACCTTCAGTGGGACTGAAGGGGCTGTGGGGCTACTTCGATGGTTCGAGAAAGCTGAGTTGGTGTTCGCCA
Source organism: Helianthus tuberosus (assembly GCA_030545235.1). NCBI lineage: Eukaryota > Viridiplantae > Streptophyta > Magnoliopsida > Asterales > Asteraceae > Helianthus > Helianthus tuberosus. The sequence goes on from CM060393.1 coordinate 157,589,233, forward strand.
TGTGTAACTGTCCCGAGGGGGACCGTGTGAAGTATGCTACAGGCACTTTGGAGGATGGTGCCTTAACTTGGTGGAATGCCCAGGTGCAAATGTTGGGCATCGAGATGGCTAATGCAACCACTTGGGATGATTTTAAGGAATTGATGCGGGAGGAGTACTGTCCTCGTGACGAGATCCAGAAGCTCGAGAACGAATACTATGATTTGAAGATGGAAGGGTCCGAGATCGAGGCTTACACGAAACGATCTCATTAATAGGCAATTTTGTGCCCTAACCTGTCTCGACCTCCACCTCAACGAATTGAATTGTATATCAAGTGTCTAGCACCAGCCGTAAAGAGTTATGTCACTGCTGCAAACCTTAACAATCTACCTCAGATCATTCGTCTAGCACACAGGATTACTGACCAAGAGGTCGAACGTGGCTCATTGCCACCACGTGTTTCTGCTACTACCTCTGCTGGTACAACTACCATGCCTGCCAGTGATAACAAGCGTAAATGGAATGATGCTGATAAAGCAACCAGTGCCAGTCAATCTCAGAAAAGGCCTGACAACAGCAATAACCGTAGTTTCAGTCAGTCGTCCTTAGTTAACCAAGGCCAGGGCAGCAATCAGAGTCAAGGCTCCTAAGTTGGTAGGAAGCCAAAGTGCAACAAGTGTGGGTATCATCATCATGGATCATGTGTTCGGGCTTACCATAGGTGCGACAAGGTGGGCCATATGGTAAAGGACTGTAGAGCTCCGCACCCAAAGCAGCAGCAGCAGCAAAACCAGCAGCAGAATCAGCAGCATCAGCAACAGCAAAGGCAACAGCCCCACCAGAATCAAGGCTTTAAGAAGGGGTGTTATCAGTGTGGGGATGAGGGTCATATTAAAAAGGATTGCCCTCAGCTGAACCAGAATGCCAACGACAACAACCGCCAGAACAACAATGCTGGGAACCACAACAATGGCAACAATGGGGGAAATGGTGCACGTGGAAAGGTATTTACGATCAGTGCTGGGGATGCTAGGAACGATGGCAATGTCGTGACTGGTACGTTTTCTATGAATGATCTTTTTGCTTCTGTGTTATTTGATTCCGGTGCCGATTGGAGTTATGTGTCCCTATAGTTCAGTCAGCGATTAGGGTTAACTCCAACACCTTTAGAAGTTAAGCATGTAGTAGAATTAGCCGATGGCAAAACGATTGAAGCTACGCATGTTCTTTTTGGGTGTAAATTAGATCTTGTGGGTCAAGTGTTTGACATTGACCTCTTCCCTATAACCCTTGGTAGTTTTGACATAGTGGTTGGTATGGATTGGTTGTCTAAGCATCAAGCTGAAATTCTGTGTAAGGAGAAGATCGTACGTATTCCTCTCCCCAGTGGACAATCTTTATCAGTACAAGGGCATCACAGTGGTGCGATGGTTGGTGTCATCTCAGCTATGCAAGCGCAGAAGTGTCTACGAAAGGGGTATCCTGCTATTCTAGCACTTGTTACTGATCCTCAGCCTGAAGAGAGAAAGATCGAGAATCTGCCAGTTGTACGCGAATTTGCCGATGTGTTTCCTGAGGAACTTCCTGGTTTACCTCCTCACCGTCAAGTGGAATTCCAGATTGATCTTACAGCAGGAGCAGCCCCGATTGCGCTTGCTCCTTATCGTCTTGCACCTAGAGAATTGCAAGAGCTATCTAATCAACTTCAAGAACTGTTGGATAGGGGCTCTATCCTACCCAGTTCTTCGCCTTGGGGAGCCCCAGTGTTGTTCGTAAAGAAGAAAGACGGGTCCTTTCGCATGTGCATAGATTATCGAGAACTCAACAAGGTGACAGTTAAGAATCGTTATCCTCTGCCGCGTATCGACGACTTATTTGACCAGTTGCAAGGGTCCAGTTTTTACTCAAAGATTGATTTAAGATCGGGCTATCATCAGATGAGAGTCCGAGATGAGGATGTTCCTAAAACGACATTGCGAACGCGGTATGGACATTATGAGTTTTTAGTTATGCCGTTTGGGTTGACAAACGCGCCAGCGGTTTTCATGGACCTCATGAACCGTGTGTGCAAGCCGTATCTTGATGATTTCGTTATTGTGTTCATCGACGACATTCTGATCTATTCAAAGAGCAAGGAAGATCACGAGCGGCATCTGCGTCTTATTTTGGAGCTTCTGAGAAAGGAGCAGCTTTACGCGAAATTCTCTAAGTGTGACTTCTGGATTCGAGAGGTGCACTTCCTTGGCCACATTGTTAACGAATCAGGAATACATGTGGATCCTGCAAAGATTGACGCAATTAGAAATTGGGCGGCACCAAGGACTCCTTCGGAGGTGCGACAATTTCTTGGACTCGCTGGGTACTATCGCAGGTTTATTAAGGACTTTTCGAAGGTTGCTCAACCTCTCACCTCGTTAACACAGAAATGTGTTGTATACTCGTGGGGAACGAAACAAGATGATGCTTTCCAGTTGTTGAAATAGAAACTCTGCAGTGCACTGATCCTGTCTCTACCTAAAGGTACTGAAGATTTTGTGGTATATTGTGATGCTTCGATTCAGGGTCTCGGTTGCGTGCTGATGCAACGCGAGAAGGTGATAGCTTACGCCTCTCGACAATTGAAGGTTCACGAGAGGAATTATACGACGCACGACTTAGAGTTAGGAGCCGTGGTGTTTGCGCTCAAAATCTGGAGGCATTACCTGTACGGTACTGAATGTACTATTTATACTGACCACAGGAGCCTTCAACATATCTTTGACCAGAAGGAATTGAATATGCGACAGCGTCGCTGGGTAGAACTTTTGAATGACTACGATTGCGCCATCAAGTACCATCTAGGCAAAGCTAATGTCGTAGCTGATGCCCTTAGTCGGAAGGAAACGAAACCGAAGCGTGTGCGAGCCTTAAGCTCACTATTCACTCAAACCTCCCTGATCAAATCCGTTCAGCTCAGGCAGAAGCGTTGAAAGAAGAGAACATCGAAGCAGAATACTTATGGGGCATGGAAAAACGACTTATAGAGAGATCTGATGTGACAACCCTCACATTTACAGGTATCCGTACAATTAATTAATATTTAATTTGTGCTTAATGACTGTGCTTGATTACAACTGTGATTTAACTGCTTACTGAATTCTGTTACATACATACACATGCATCACATTCTATACTGTCACTCCATTTACTACACACAAACTTTAGTGACAACAATGATGCACAAAGCACAGTTAGCACAGTGAGCGGATAACCCAGAGACATGCTGACAATGCCAGCACCTAGACAGACACTATATTGAGGCCCAGTATGAGCCGGGAATAAAGTACTTCACTGGTAGGGAGTGTAGGGAAGTGAGGTCCATAAAACTGCGTCACTAGGTGATAGTTATAGTCCCCGGAAGTGCCAAAAACATACTTTAAGTGCAGAATTCTTCACTAAATACGAAAATTCAGCATTTAATAATGCTAGTAAAGCGCAAAAACTTGGTAAAATAGTCCTAGATATTTTCCAAAGTGTTGGGAATTTATTGTGTCACTAAAAGTAACATAAAAGATACTTTAAAGGTTAATTTAGCGCTTTAACGGACAACATCCAACCGAACAACCGGACTTTACCCGAAACATAAAAATATTGCCAAATACATTGTTTTTACTTTTCTGAGCTAGTTAGGGTCCCCGAACACCCTAACACACCTTATATTATATAACACACAATAAAACACCAACTATATCATTCAAACTTAACTAGATTTGTAACCTTAACATTACAACCCAACCCCATACCCCCCCCCTAGTCGACGGTTGCATGATGGTGGGGACATCCCCACCATTCCTTTCAATATTTATTCAAATGATGTTGGATAATGAAACATGTTATATGATGGATAAAGGAGAAACTTGGATTATAAATAAGCACCATGGTTTAACACATTCATTTCACAAACACCCATCAAACAAAGCTCCTCTCTCTTCTCCTCCCTTGAGTTCGGCCGCCACCACCATCTACCATATCACCATCATCAAGCTTCCTTCCAAGCAATCTCCATACATACAAAGGTGCAAGAGGTCCAACAACTAAGCTTGGTGCACTCGGAAGCTCAAGGACCGCTCTAGTTTTCTTTTATCCACCACTTTTACGCTTTGAAACTCCGCTAGCCTTGTGCTAGTAATAAGTGCTTCAAATCTTCATCTTGTTCTTATTTTTAGTGGTTAATAGTTGATTGAATGATAAAATGTTAAGAAACTCTAAAGAACTTAAACTAGTCTTGAACATAAAGGATGAAGAATGGATAAAGAGATGAAGTAGTGTTAAATAATGTTGAAATCATGTTGATCTTGTGTTGTTATGCTTAATACATGCTGTTTGTTAGTAGAAGTAAGATGGTTCATCACCTAGACTTGCTAGATCATGTTTAAGAACATGAACTAGCAAGATGTAAAGGTTAAAGATATGAAGGAAGATGAAACCATCCACACATGAACTTTGAACTTGAACAAATATAAGTTTTCTTGAAAAATAAAGTTATAAACTTGTAGATCTAAAGATCTATGAGCGGTTTTTCGAAAGAACCAAGTGAAAGGAACAAGTTTCGTTAAAACTTGGATATTACATGAAGTAAACACATTTTTTGTGGGAAAACAAGTGTAGGAACACTTGTGTAAAAAGAAAATTTAACAAATAAATATTTTTAGAAAATATTACTAGAAGTTGTAAATGTTCAAACTCTTTAAAAATAAAGTTTTTAAGAAACTAACCACATTTTTAAAGGTAACAAGATTCACTAATTATGCTAGTAAGTTACTACTTGCTTTTACAAATCTTTCAAGTTCATAAGCTTATAGTTCATGCTTATTTTTGGCTAGTTTGGTAAATAGAGGTTGTAAGTTGTTGATTAAATGATTTTTACAAAAGAAAATGATACGCTAGTAAGCGTGGACGCCTCCATTTACAAAGAAAACTCGGGCGAAATTTTTCTAGAATTTTAACACTTAGAAATATTTCTCTAACAAGTATTTACAAATATATTTTTAACTTTATTTTCGAACTAAACTTCGCAATGATTTTTATTACAAAAATATTAAAGTGCCGGAGGTTGATTTTCGTAAATAAAATTTGATAAATATATATTTAGAATAAATATTTATTACTAAAACTCTTGAATGATTGTTTGTTTATTATGAGAACTAAATATATTATTTTTAGAGTAAAAATAATATAACTTATAACACCATGATATTACGACTCCAGAATAATACTAAAACTCTCACAAAATAAATATTTAAGTTACGCAAGTATTGTTGTATTACGAAGCGCTAAAATGTAACTTATGTGTATTTCGGAAAAATACCCTTATATGCGTATTTTTGGTAAAGTATTATTTTGGAATGTTTATGAAGTAAAATATAATATTTTTGGGAAAAATATGTATATTTTGGAATTAAGATATTTTAGACAAGTAAACTAAATATATTATCTAAGTGGGACTTAAAATATATTTTTCAGAATTACAAGTGTACATGTATAAATACCCCCATCCTTGGGAAGGAAATACACCTGCAATTTCTCTAACAAGTATTTACAAATATATTTTTAACTTTATTTTCGAAATAAACTTCACCATGATTTTTATTACAAAAATATTAAAGTGCCGGAGGTTGATTTTCGTATATAAAATTTGATAAATATATATTTAGAATAAATATTTATTACTAAAACTCTTGAATGATACGACTCCAGAATAATACTAAAACTCTCACAAAATAAATATTTAAGTTATGCAAGTATCGTTGTATTACGAAGCGCTAAAATGTAACTTATGTGTATTTCGGAAAAATACCCTTATATGCGTATTTTTGGTAAAGTATTATTTTGGAATGTTTATGAAGTAAAATATAATATTTTTGGGAAAAATATGTATATTTTGGAATTAAGATATTTTAGACAAGTAAATTAAATATATTATCTAAGAGGGACTTAAAATATATTTTTCGGAATTACAAGTGTACATGTATAAATACCCCCATCCTTGGGAAGGAAATACACCTGCAAAATAATTAAGAAGTGTGAATACGAAATAGTTGCCTAACTATTTTCTTAAATGCAAAAGTTAAGTTAAAATAATTATTATTATTTTAACAAGGATAATATCAAAGTAACGCAACTCAAAACACTAAACCCCAAGCCAAGGCACGGCCCATTCGTCTAATAGACATTAGTACGGGTAGGTCGTCACGCAGCAGTTCGAGTTTGAGATTGACGTTACAGGATACGCAACTCTGTGAGTTCACGTCCCCCTTTTCTCTTAACTGTTTTCAGTTTTTATACTTCGGGGGTGGAATACATGTTACAGTAATTACAGACACTTTTATACATGGTATGGTTAGCTTAAGGAGGGTATAGTACTTAGATCATGTGAGTGGGTAGGTGGTACTTGGGGCCATTAATCCTCATTGTAGGACCGAGGGTCATGAGTGATAGATCTATTTGGGTGTAGCGAGCCCAACTCCTGAGTCCACTGTACGGACCATGGGGTAACTTTGAGCCCGACGCAAAAATCTGCTAGGTTTGAGTCTTCCTGCATCACTTCACACATATCATTGGCTTTGCAACCCAGTGGTGATCTCTTTCTCCTTAATTGCTACATACCAGGGATTTTTCATACATACTACAAAGGTTTATACATACTCACCTTTACATGAACTCGCTCAACTTTTTGTTGACTTTTCAAACTACATGTATTTCAGGAAATTAATGGATCTGGTCAAGTTTGCAATGAGGTTAAGCTGCGTAGGGAGTAATGATGTCATCCGGGTTTAGGAAGTGTGACCCTTTCCTGGACGGGTTACGAGTCTTAAACCATCTTTTTATTTAAGTCTTTTCGTTGGTCGTATGAACATGTTTTAATTATGTCATCGTTGTATGTTGTTTTATGTGTCGACTTTTAAAACAATGTTGTTGTGGTAACTTTTAAAACTTGATGAATGGATGACTATCATGCGTTTTATTTTCATATAGCATTGTTGTGATTGTGCTATGGTATTAAGAAGTCACACCAAATAAACCCACGCTTCCGCAAAAGCCAGGGTGTGACAGCTTGGTATCAGAGCATCGATCATAGCGAACTAGGATTCTTTCTCGAGTCTAGACTATGATCACTAGGGCTCTCACGAAAACATTTTTACATTGCATACGCTAAAACGTCTAGATCCAGGATACAAAACATTTTTACAACAAAAAGGCACAAATACACATTTTCAAAATTTATATATTTCAGTCTTAGAGACTGAGGGAGTTCAGCCTTAGAGGCTGGGGAGGTCCAGTCTTAGAGGCTGGGGAGGTTCAGACTTAGAGGCTGAGGAGGTTCAGTCTTAGAGGCTGAGGGAGGTTCAGTCTTAGAGACTGAGGGGTCCAATCTTAAAGGTTGGGGAGGTTTAGTCTTAGAGACTGGGAGGTTGGTCTTAGAGACCAGGGAGTTAGTCTGAGAGGCTAGGAGGTTCAGTCTGAGAGGCTGGGAGGGTAGTCTAGGAGACTAGGATGATTACTAGTTTGCTTTATTATGGCTAACATTTTTATTTGACTTTATGATTGATATATGTGCATATATGTGATTGTGTTACAGACGTCATGGTTTCATCATCAGACACAGGAGTATCGGACACACTAGACCCCATGGCGATCGTGTCAGATGATGAGATTCCGTCAGAGCAAGAGGTCTACACATCAGACACCGCCAGCACTGACGACGATGATTTCCAGTCGTTCGCGCTGCCTGACGTCGGAGTTGAGCCTGCTGATGGCATTCCTGCCGGGGATCTACCTCTTGTGGTGATCCCTGCTCCCATTTCTCTTGCTGCTTTCCCAGTAGTAGATATGCCACTCGATGTCGCATCTGATGACGACATCGATCTGTTTGAGGAGGATCCGCCTGAGGCTGACTATGAGGGCGAGGCCCCTATTGATGCTGACGTTATTCTTCCCATTGCTGAGGCCCCTATAGAGGAGCTTCCTGTTGGTTCACCTGTCCCGGACTCATTGGAGTCTGTGTCATCTGCATCTTTGCACGACCATGGTGTGCAGCCTCACTCTTCTGACCCTGACATGGCGATGTCAGCTGCACCCGGTCCATCGCACGAGTTCGAGTTTGACCACGAGGTCGATGACGCTTTTGAGCCGGTCTTTCCCCCTGATTTCGATCCTGACCACGGTATTGAGTTTATTCACATGGATCAGCCCCTAGAGGCGCTCGTAGATCCTATTGACCCTTTGCTTGACATCCCTGCTGATTTTGATATGGATCTTGTTGACCCGGAGCCTGCTGTGGCTCCAGAGCCTGTAGTTGCTCCTGACCCTGCTTTAGAGTATGACCCTGTCCATGATGATGCACCAGCCGTTGCACCTCTTGTTGGTGATATACCCGTTGCTGATCTTCCCGCTGTTGCTCCACCCTTGATAGATGATCCTGTTGTTGATGCACCTTTATAAAATCATATGAAAATCGATATGAAAATCAAATGAAATTAAAGGGTAATGCATGGCTAAATGAATAACCAAGTATAAGTGTATTTGTATAAAATATGTAATTTGTAAAACAATGTCATGTCCTTGTATAAAATGTTTCATGTCTTTGTCAAAGTGGTTTAGATAACGCAACAATGTGTAATACAATAAAAGCACTTATATATAGGAAGTACCAGCGGCGTATCCACCATGCTTTTATCATATAACACATAGCCCCGTTACATAAGTCACTTATCAATAACCAACCAAAATGTCTTGTTCAATGTCAAAATGTTTATGTGTAAACCATGTTCAATGTCATGTGTGAAATGTATCATGTATAACCAAATGTAATGCATAGCAAGTAGAAAGTATCTACTCAAACTATGTGATAATGTCAATGTGAAAACAAATGTCATGTATGGTGAATAACTAGTAATTACTCAACCCCATAGGAAAATGTACAAAACAAAGTTTTTGAATAAACCTAAGTTTAAATCAAATGTTGTGTTTTGCAGAAAACAATGCTTTATGATTACAAACATTTATGCAGTTGTCACACCCCTTTCTAAGGCGGAAGCACGAGGTGTGATCATGAAAGGTTCTCATTGCATACGAATGGTAAACATACTACATGCTCGTAAAAATAACTTCAAATGCCAATAACATTACGTAAATGAAAACATAGGTTAAGTTTGGAGTTTACATCACAGCATAAAACGTTGTCTGAAAAGTTTACAACATTATTCAAAGATAAACATAAACAACATCCAAGAGCAAGAGTAAGACCGCGCGCACATCCACTTTAGTTACCTGAAATACATGTGAGTTTTTGGAAAATCGTCAACATAATGTTGGTGTGAATTCATGCAGTTTTTGTATTGAACGTTTGTATACTTGAATGAAAACATGGTATGTAATTTGTATGAAACAAGTATTTCTGTAAATGTAAGGAAATCGAGATCGCTAATGGTTTGCAAGGCCATTAACATGTGACACGACATAGGAAGCATCAAAACCATAGGCATTTTTACTTGTCGATTCACGACTAAAGACACAAAAGCACTGCTTGGTACTAGTATCACCAAGAGTGTGGCTGCCTGAAACCCATTAGATCTAACCTTTTGTTCTGTGGTCTAGGTATACTGTTGATTAATGGTGCTTATGACACACTATTCGTGACATAATCTAAAGTATCATTCCTTAGTTTTTGTATCCAACATACCATAACACATGTATTTTCCCCAAGTTTAAAAAGCGTGTAAAAGTTTAAAAGTGGGGACATGAACTCACAACTTTGCGTTTCCTGCACCGTAAACTTCACCGGGTTTGCTTATATAGCGTCGTGACCTATACGTGTTTTATTAACGTTAGTCACTAGACTTGTATCGCACAAGTACAAGTCACCATCTTTTATGTATGTGTTCTTTGTTGTTAAAAATAATTTTATATTTTTAACTATGTATCTTACTTATATTATTTTCTCAAAAATAAATATAAGTATCTTGTATTTTTCACCCGAGTTATGTATTTTTGTCCAAAACTTCATTTTGAGTTCATTACTTGCCCTAGTAATTTAATCTATTAAGAAATATATTTTCATAAATATATTTTCTTGTATTTGTCTATGCATGTTGTATGTGTATTTTGTATTTTCACTCCTTAGGAGTATTTAGTGTATTTTCAAGTCCTAATGCTCTATTACATATAATACATACTTCATACTCTCAGCACAAAATTTGGTGATCGACAAATATATATATTTACCTAAAAAATATACATACTTAATATCAATTTTTATCTTGAAAAAAATCATCATTTCTTAACTTGAAGTTTACATAAAAATTAGGGAAACCTTGGTAAATATTTTTAGGTGAATTTTTAGGGAATAAGTTTCACCAAAACTTATATTTTTCTAAGTGTCAACATTTTATAGAAATTTTGACATAGTTTCCCCTAAAATGAAGGTTTCCCATGTTTTCAAAACATGTGTTTATTTTCTTTTAAAATCATCACAAACAATCATCAACTCATTCAACATTTACCGAGTGTCAAAATCAAGTAAATTACACTACATCATGAACTTGAAGTTTTTGTAAAAACTTGTAGTAACTTACCATATTATTTAGTAAGTTTAGTTACCCTTTAAAACATATTTATTTGTTTGTAAATCACATTATTAAAGGATTTGGTCATTTACAACTTGTAAGATGATTTTTCTAAAAATATTTCTTTTGTATTTTTCTTGTTACACACATGTTTCTAGTCTTGTTTAAACACTAAAAATATGATTGGTTTACTTAGAAACCATGACTTTGTAAATCTTATAAATAAACTTGGTTTCTTGAGAAATTAGTTTTGTAATTATCTACTTACAAGATTTGTATTTTGTTTAAACCAACTTTACATATGAAAACCAATTTCATCATTCAAGTTCATGAAGACATAAAGCATGATGATCTTGATCTTTCACAAGATCACCACCTTAACTTACAAGATCATGTGTTTAATCATAATCTAGTAGGTTTCTTACGATGTCTAATATCACTAACACAAATCATCAATCACCAAGAAGCAAATCATCATCATTCAACATGTATTCTTATATTTTTAAGCTTATGTTAAAGTATCAAGATCATGTTCTTTAGTGTTCTTCAAGATTAACAATGTTTATCATCTTTTAACCAACTAAATATGAAATAACAAGGGATCATAAGGGTCTTACTACTAGCACAAGGCTAGGGAAGAACACTTTATGTTGTAGGTGACAAATGTGATGGTTAAAAGCAATCGGGAGAGGTCCTTCAATATCCAAGACCACCAAGCCTTCTTATGGACCTTCTTACACCTTGAGATGAACTAGGAATGGATGAACTTGATTGAAGAATGATGGTGGTGTAGGGTGGTGATCTCGGCCGAGAGCCAAGAGAGGGAGAGGTGAAGGGTGGTGGGGTGAAGTGTGTGAGGGAATGAGGGTGATGAGGTGTTCTTATAACCATGTTTTAGTGTTAACCTTTGGATATTATGTTTACCAAGTACAAGACATAATCTTCTCATCAAATCTTCCAAGATTATATGCAATCTAATAAGATCAAGTAGGATTTGTTGGTGGGGTCACATGGGTGACCGTCCACTTTAAGGGGGGGGGGGGGGTAAAGTGTAAGTTTAAATTACTAATTACATAAATAAGTAAGTTTTCAAGTGTAAAGTTTAGGGATTTAATGTGTTATTATGTTATAACGGGTGTTATGGTGTTCGGGGATCATAACTAGTTCAGAAACATTAAAACAATGCTTCTAATAAAATTTTGATGTTTCGGGTAATGTCCGGTTGTTCGGTCAGATACCGGTTCGTTAAAGTGCTAAATTGCACCGTTTAGCGTCCTTTAAGTACTCTTTTGTGACACTTTTAATTCCCGACACTTAGGAAGCTATTCTGGACCAATCAGTCATATTTTTACATGTTACAAACTTGTCACAATGATGAATTTTGCCGAAATGTCTGAAATTCAGCATTTAAAGTGTGTTTCGGGTGCTTTTCGGTGCGTATTTTAGCTTCCGGAAAGTCTATATGTTAACCCTTGTATACATTCTTGGGTTTTCAATGTATTTTAGACGTTGGACCTACCCCTAGGCCCCAATTCTATTGTCTGACTGCTTTCTGTAGAATTGTTGACACAATGTGTCTTACCGGTGAGTTTACTAGTATTTCTGACGCAACGCTATCATTAATGCATAAAGCAATATTTGTAGTATAAAATGTGCATGAATTCACATGTATAGCATGAAATCAGACAATGTTGACATTTAAGCACATAATTGCAGTTATTAAATAATAATTAAATTGTACGGAAATTACCGGTTTTGTGCCAGTTGTCAAAGTCTCCCCCCGTTAAAAGAATTTCGTCCCGAAATTCAGGCTGATCTATCTCTCGCGGGAGTTTTCTTGAACTGGTGGGGATACTTCTCTTTAAACTGGTCTTCACATTCCCACGTGTACTCGGGTACGTGCTTAGAGTTCCAACGTACTTTGACTAATTTGACACTACTCCTTCGAGTTTTGCTGACCTTCCAGTCTGTAACCTCAACGGGTTGTTCTGTAAATCAGAGTGCGTCGTCAATATGCACTTCATCCGCAGGGATGATCACTGTTTCTTGGGTTGGACTCTTCTTGAGGTTAGACACATGAAATGTATCATTTACTCCGTTAAGTTCTTCCGGTAATTCCAACTTGTACGCTACGGTACCAATTCTTTCCAAGATCTTGAATGGTCCGATGTATCATGGATTCAGCTTCCCACATTTTCCAAATCTTACTATGCCCTTCCAAGGTGAGACCTTTAACAAAACTTTGTCTCCCACCTCGAATTCTAAGGGTTTTCGTCTTCGATCAGCGTAGCTCTTTTGTCGATCTCGAGCCGCCTTAATGCGCTCTCGGATCTGCATAATTTTGTCGGTTGTCTCTTGAACAAGTTTAGGACCAACCATATGTTTGTCTCCAGCGTCTGCCCAACATAAAGGCGAGCGGCATTTGCGGCCATATAGAGCTTCGAATGGTGCGCCTTTTATGCTCGTATGGTAGCTGGTATTATAGGAAAACTCAACTAAAGGTAGATGAGTATCCCAGCTGCCGCCTAGGTCCATAACACAAGCACGGATCACATCTTCCAGCGTTTGTATGGTTCGTTCACTCTGACCGTCTGTTTGCGGATGGAAGGCCGTGCTTAGATCTAGTTGAGATCCAAAGGCCTCCTGGAATGATTGCCATTTCCTTGAGACAAAACGTCCATCTCTGTCTGAAATAATTGAGATAGGCACTCCATGACGTGCCACGATTTCTTTCAAGTACAGCTCAGCAAGCTTTCCAGTGCTATCCTTCTCTCGGATCGGTAGGAATGCGCAGACTTTGTTAACCGATCGACTATCACCCATATCATATCATGCCCTCTAGGGGTCTTGGGTAATTTCGTTATGAAGTCCATCGAGATTTGCTCCCAGTTCCACATGGGTATTTCTGGTTGTTGCAGTAGCCCGGACGGTTTCTGATATTCAGCCTTAACCTTAGCACAGGTTAGGCACTTTTTAATATAGATAGCAACATCGCTTTTAAGTCTCGGCCACCAATAGTATTCTTTAAACTCTTGATACATTTTGTCCGATCCTGGATGGATCGAGTATCTTGACTTGTGCGCTTCATCAAGGATGACTTCTCGAATACCGCCATAGAGCGGAACCCAAATACGCCCCTTAAAGTATAAGGTTCCCTCTTTGTTTGGCACCATATTCTTCAGCATGCCTTAGAGATATTCAGCTCTACGATTCTCTCCCATAAGAGCTTCTTGTTGTTCGTCATGAATGTGTGCAGTGAGGTTCGTCCGAATAGTCATTTCCAATGCTCGAACTCTTAGGGTCTTAACTCTTTCTTTTCGGCTTAACGCTTCTGCTACAATGTTTGCCTTTCCAGGATGGTACTAAATCTCACAGTCATAATCGTTCAGCAGCTCGACCCATCGTCACTGACGCATGTTTAATTCCTTCTGATCAAATATGTGTTGTAGGCTTTTGTGGTCTGTGAAGATTGTACATCGAGTACCATATAAATAGTGTCGCCAGATTTTCAAAGCGAATACCACTGCGCCTAGCTGCAGGTCGTGAGTGGTATAGTTCCTTTCATGCACCTTCAACTGCCTGGAAGCGTAAGCGATGACTTTTTGACGTTGCATGAGCACGCAACCCAAACCTTGACGTGATGCGTCGCAGTATACCACGAAGTCTTCAGTGCCTTCTGGTAAGGATAGTATCGGTGCATCGCATAGCTTATTTTTGTGCAGTTGGAAGGCTTCTTCGTGTTTAACTCCCCAGTCGTACCTCTTGTATTTCTGTGTGAGGGTTGTCAGCGGTTGAGCTATCTTGGAGAAATTCTCGATAAATCGTCGATAATAGCCCGCTAAGCCCAAATGTCACACCCTGACTTTTGCGGAAGCGTGGTTATTGGTGTGACTTTCTTAATATCATTGCATTCAATCATAACATCAACTATATGATAAAACCATAGGTTTGTCATCCATTAAATAAGCTTAAAACATAACAACATCGTTTTAAAACGTAGACTTCGAATTCAAGTTTTAAAAATCGTACAAATTGTTTATGAGTTCATTAAGGACTCGTCAAAAGATATTGAATAACACCAAGGTTTGGAAGACGTGTCTCGTCCAGGAATAAGACACACTAACCAAACTCAAAGACCATGGATGACATCTTTATTCTTAACGCAGCATAAAAACTTTCAACGCCCGCCAGATCCACTTTACAACAGTTGAGCGAGTTCATGTGTTCGTTTGTGTGTATGTATAAACCTTTGAAAACGTTGTAAGTATGTATGTAAGTCCATGGTATGTAGCAATAAGGAAAAAAAGAGATCACCACTGGGTTGCAAAGCCAATGATATGTGTGACGTGATGCAGGAAGACTTCAAACCTAGCAGATTTCGTCAGTAAGACATAGTCACCACATGGTCCACTCAACGGACTCAGGGGTGGGGCTCGCTACACCCAAATAGATCTATCACTCATGTCCCTCGGTCCTACGACGGGGATTAATGGCCTTAAGTGTTGTACCCACCACTCACATGATCTAGCAGTAACCCCTCCTTAAGCTAACCATACCATGTATAAAATGTTTGTAAATAATCATAACATGTATTTCACCCCCGAAGTTATAAAACTGAAAACAGTTAAAAGAAAAGGGGGATATGAACTCACAGTATTGCGTCTTCAGAATCGTAACCCAAGTCTCCTCAGCTAACACGACTCCCTACAATGTACTAATGTCTATTAGACGATGGGCCGTGCCTTGGCTTAGGGTTTAATGTTTCTGAGTTACGTTTCTTATGTTCTCAATATTATTCCAAGTTATAATTACTTGTTAAAATAATAATTATTTTAACTTTAAATTATATTTAATTTTGGAATAATTGTTAGACAATATTTCTGTATTAATACTTCTCAAGTATTTAACTCCGTATTTCCTTCCCAAGGATGGGGGTATCTTAAGCATATCATTTTCTTTTCAAAAATCATCACAACAATCAACATTCAATCCCTAAACAATGTTATACTTACCAAGTGCAAGAACAATGTCATTTGCACTACAACATGAACTTGAACTTTTATTAAAAACTTGTAGGAACTTGGTAATGTTTCTAGTAGACTTAGTTACCCTCTAAAGTGTGTTTATTTCTTTAAAAATCTCATTCTTAAAGAATTTAGGTGTTTACAACTTGTAAACATATTTTACAAAATGTTTCTTTGTGAGATCTTCTTGTTTCATAAGTGTTTATACACTTGTTTTACCACTAAAATAGTGTATATTTAAGTAAAAACCAAGATCTTCTAAAAATCACATTTTAAACTTGGTTCTTTTGGAAAACCATCCATAAATCTTAGATTCATAAGATTACTAGCTTACTTTGTTTATTATTTTTCAAGAAATCATCTTTTTAATCAAGTTCATGCTTATATATGAGGATGATCTTCTTGTGTTAACACATAATCATCCTCTAACTTGCTAGATCATGTGTTTAATCACAATCTAGCAAGCTCCTTCTGATGATCATTATCACAATCTCAAGTAAACAACAATCAAACATCATACATATTCTAAAAAACATCATTTCGTCCATATTTCATCATATGTTAAGCTTATGTTCAAGATTCAAGATTATGTATTTTAGTGTTCTTGTGATTTACCACATAATACATCTTTTAACCAACTAAAATTAGAAGTATACAAAGGTTATGAGAGTCTTACTACTAGCTCTAAGCTAGGGAAGAACACAAGATGTTGGTGATGACAAAGGTGATGGATAAAAGCAATTGATGGTGGTCCTTCAAGATCCACAAGCACCAAGCTCTTTTGAATGAAGTTTAACACCTTAGAATGGGTGAACTTGAAATGGAAAGTGGTGGTGGTGTTGGTGTTACTTACGGCCGAGAAAGGGGAGGAGGAGAAGGAGAGTGGTGGTGGTGAGGAGTGTGGAAGAAGATGGTTACTTATAATCAAGTTTTGAGTATTGTCCATTGGGTCTAATGTTTCAAGAAGTACATACACAATCTTTCACAATCTAAGCAAAATCAAGATGAGATTATGTAAGATTTAGGGAAATCTTAGGTGGTGGGGTCCTTGTGACCGATTACATACATGGGGGGGTCTAAGTGTAAGTTGGAATGATAAGTAGGTAATTAGTTGAAAACTAAGTGTATTGGTTTAGGTGTTATGCATAAGGTATGTTATATAGTGTGTTAAAGGTGTTCGGGGATCATAACTAGCCAAGAAATAATAAAACAATGCTTCTAGCAATATTTTTGTGTTCCAGGTAATGTCCGGTTGTTCGGTTAGATACCGGTTCATTAAAGTGTCAAACTATTCCGTTTAGTGTTCTTTAAGTACCATTTGTGTCACTTTTAATTCCCGACACTTAGGAAAGCATACAGGACCATTTTTCCATATTTTTGCACATTACTAGCTTATTTAAATGCTGAATTTTGCTGAAACATGCAGAATTCTGCACTTTTAGTGGGTTTTAGGCACTTTCCGGCACTTAAACTATCACCTAGTGGCGCAGTTTTATGATCCTTACTTCCCTACACACCATACTAGTGTAGAACCTTGTCTCTGGCCCTTACGTGATCTCAAAACATTGTATGTCTATGTACTGACATTGTCAGCATGTTTTTGAGTTATCCGCTAACTGTGCTAACTGTGCTTTATGCATCGTTTATGTCACTAAGAGTTTGCATGTGAAATGATGTGACAATATGTAATATGTGATGCACATGTATGTATATTACAGAAATTAGAAAGCAGTTTAAGTCATCAGTTGTAATTCAGCACAGTCATTAAGCACTAATCAGTATTAATTAATTGTACGGATACATGCGAATTTGACAGTTGTCACACCAAAATTGTCGAACTTCAGTTGGGGTTTTGGGGGCTTCCCAATTCTTTATTGCTTCTATCTTGGCTGGGTCGACATGAATGCCCTTCTCGTTCACAACGTGACCAAGAAACTGTACTTCGCGAATCCAAAATTCGCACTTGGAGAATTTCGCATAAAGTTTCTCTTTCTTCAGTAGTTCCAAAATGGTCCTGAGGTGTTGCTCGTGCTCTTCTCTGGTTCGCGAGTAAATCAGGATATCATCGATAAATACAATCACGAATTTATCGAGATATGGTTTGCAAATGAGGTTCATCAGATCCATAAATACCACTGGCGCGTTCGTCAGTCCGAATGGCATCACAAGGAATTCGTAATGCCCATAGCGTGTTCTGAATGCAGTGTTTGGTATGCTTTCCTCTTGGATTCTTAACTGATGGTATCCCGATCGAAGGTCGATCTTGGAATAGTAGCTCGATCCTTGCAATTGATCAAATAAGTCATCAATCCTCGGTAGTGGGTACCGATTCTTGATGGTGAGCTTGTTCAGTTCTCTATAATCGATACACATCCGCAGTGTTCCATCCTTCTTCTTCACGAACAATACTGGAGCTCCCCAAGGCGAGAAACTTGGCCTTATGAATCCTTTATCCAACAACTCCTGAAGTTGTGTAGATAATTCTTGCATCTCGGATGGTGCAAGTCGATAGGGTGTTTTGGCTACAGGAGCGGCTCCTGGAACCAAGTCTATATGGAATTCGACTTGTCGTTGCGGAGGTAGTCCTGGTAGATCTTCGGGAAAAACATCAGGGAATTCCTTTACCATGGGAATGTCTTCGAGTTTCGGCTCCTCAGCCTTCTTATCTACAACATGCCCCAGGAAGGCAACACATCCTTTCCTTAAGCACTTCTGTGCCTTCATACAACTGATGATACGCAGAGGCGCGTCTCATTTTTCTCCATGCACGATGAGAGTTTCATCATTCGTCAGGGGGATGCGAATGATTTTCTCATGGCAGACAACTTCAGCCTTATTCTTGGACAACCAGTCCATTCCGACCACCACATCGAAGCTACCCAATTGAATAGGTAAGAGGTCGATGCTAAATCTTTGCTCACCAAGTTCTAATGTGCAACCTCTAACAACTTCGCCCGATTCAACAAGTTTACCATTGGCTAGTTCTATGGAATAAGGAATATCTAATCTACTAGATTCTATTCCAAGCATGCGTTTAAATTCCACAGACATGAAACTATAACCGGCACCAGTGTCAAATAGTATGGATGCAAAGTGATTGTTAACGAGAAACGTACCGGTGACCACATTGGGGTCCTCGCGTGCGTTCCTTGCTCCAATCACGAATGCTCGAGCCTGAGCAGTGTTCTCTCTTGGGCAATCTTTCTTGAAATGATCTTTGCTTCCACAACCAAAGCATCCTTGGTTCTGCCCAGTTCCATTACCATTCCGGTTACCATTGCCATTGCCATTTCCATTTCCACCACCGTTTCCATTACCAGCACCGTTACGGTTTCCATTCCCGTTCCTATTATCCCTTCCATTGCTATTAGCGCCTCCGTTTCCTCTTCCCCAACAATCTTCTGTTTGGTGACCAAACCTACCACATTTGTCGCATCTTGGAATGCGACAAGCTCCTTCATGGTGATACCTACATTTTTGGCATTTAGGCAGGGTGCCTTGGTATCTTCTAGTTACAGTATCATTTGCCGCTGTAAAGGTTTTCGCCTCCTCAGGTGGGTTAGTATCATGCTTCTTATTGTTTGAACCCTTGCTGTTGCTGCGGTTTGTCTGATTCAGATTCGCATACTTCCATTTCTTCTCACCAGACGACTCAGCATGCGTCTCGGTCTTTTCAGTTGGGTTCAGTGATAACTTCTTCATGCGAACAGCATCTTTAGTAAGGCTGACAGCCAGAGTTACAGCCTGAGTGATCGTTTCAGGTTTTGCTGCAGTCACCAAGCTGCGAAATTATGGCGCCAATCCCCAGATGTAGCGCTCGATGCGTTTAAATTCTGGAGTCACTAGATAGGGGATCACTCTTGACAGATCGTGAAACCTTCGAGTGTAACCCGTAATATCAGCACCTTCCATGGTCAAATGCCAGAACTCAGTCTCCAACCTTTAGAGTTCAGCACGAGAGCAATACTTCTCTCTCATTCGTTCCTTTAGTTCATCCCACGTCATGCCGTACGCAACATCATCACCCAGAGTCTGGACTTGCAAATTCCACCAAGTCAAAGCTTCATTAACAAACAACCCAGTAACAAAAGTGACTTGCTGATCCGCGGTACACTTGCTCATACGGATAGTGGAATCCGTCTTTTCCGTCCAGCGTACAAAAGCCACTTCACCTCCAGTGCCGTCGTAGTTCAGTGGCTTGCAGTCGAGAAACTTCTTGAAGGTGCAGCCTTGAGCCGTGTTTCCTCCAGACGAATCTCCATGTCCATTACGTCTAGTACCGCTTGGTCCTCCACTGTGCTTAGTGCGGTTCGCCTCGTACTGGGCGATAGCCGCAGAGATCCTTTCTTCCAGCAGGGAGTTCAGTTCTTCAGCAGTCCTCGGCAGTTGTCACACCCCGACTGCGTAAAAAAACAAACTGCGGCAGAAACGTCGGGGAGTGCTGTGACAGAATTATTGTTTCAAAACACATGATAATTAAAGTTCAGTTTTACAAGCTTAAATTAATACATTGTCTTAGATTAAACAAGAAACATAACATAAAAGATGATAACTTTCTTGATTTTAGATTTGCTAAGGCCCAAGTCGCCCTAAGTGAGGCTTGCTGACATCAAACATTCGCTCCTGAAACATATGTGAAAGTAAATACATCAGCATAAAAATGCCTGTGAGTAACATAGGTTTAGTGTTGAAGATTCATGACTTTAAAGGTTAAAAGAAATGTTTAACGAAAAGTAGCCATGAACCTTATAAAATGTCTTCTTTTATAAAATCATATGAAAATCAAATGATATAAAAGAATGATGTATGGTTAAGTAAATGACCAAATGAAAATAATATGTATAAAATATGTCAATGTCATGTATAACCAATGTCTTATGTGATCAAATGTCATGTACAAAACAAAGTCTTTGAATAAACCAAAGTTTAAAACAAAAGTTATGTTTTGAAAACCATTGCTTTTATTGATATGAACATTTATGCGGTTTGTCTATCGTATACACTCAAGCCTTGAGACTGTCGGATAAACCCTTATCAGGATCTGGAATTTATCAAAAATGTATTCGGATTCTGTCATTCCCCTAACGAAATACCTAGAAAGCGGGAACGGGATTTGTCAAGTCCTATAGTGCTATTACATACTACCGAGCGGCGTGATCAATGTTAATGAATGTACTACTTAACGTACCAAATGTCTTTTTCAATGTAAGCATGTCATAAAAATGTCTTTGTAAAATCATGTAACAGGCATACTAAGTCAATATGCCAAGTAAATATCTTTGAAACCAAATGTTAGGTATACTAAGTCAATATACCATAAAAATGTCTTTGAAATAATGTAGTATATGTAATATGTAACAAAAATGTATAGTGTCAAGAAAACGGAAAGTAAAGTTTATGCACATATGCTTCACCCCAAAACATTTGAAAACGTAAAATAGGGGAACTATGTACTCACCTTTGGGTGCGTTTTTATATGTTAACACAAAATCCCTCAAATTGTTTATTCGTCCTAAATTAAACAAGAACAATTTAATAATCAAAACTCACAAAAATACCGAAGTTTCTCCGATACTTAGAATTTTCGCACAAACTTTGAGACTTTCTCAAAAAGTTATTATTTTTTATTATATTGGTGTATTTGTATATATACGAGTTCATATATATTTTAAAAAGTTTGCGACTTGAACGATTTTATTGGTGACCCTCATCATGTTATAAGCAATATATCTACGATTTGCGCGTCGTAATATATATACTCAAATGTGACGTACTAATAATAACGTAATACACATAATATTGTTAACATTAAACACATCATCCTACACATATTGTAAAACACATAACACATTGTAACACATAAAATTTACCCAAGAACAACCCATTATAGTGTATGTTGAAAAACACTTATTTTAGCGATTCGGTAACATTTTTGGGCGTCGGAAGTCACATATGACCAACCAAACACCAAGTAAACTTAATATAAGTTAAAATACTTATTTTTATATCAAAAATATGTGTTTACTTACTGATCTAAACAGTTTTATAAAAATCCTCCGAAAAGCCGAATTTTAACCGTTTTACCGCATAGTTTTGCATCAAACGTTACCCTAAACATCCCAAATCGTAATGACTTGATATTTTAACATAACCCATTTTATTTACTGAATAAAATAGTGGTTATACTCATGATAGTGCAGGTCTCACGTAAAGCACATAAATCATGCAAATTTCACATATTTTACCACTTTCTAAGCTATATGTACAACATGCAAAGCTATCAAACCTATGACAAAGTTTCATGCCATTATAATATACCAAATAATGTTATTTTTAGTGTTTATAATCTGTTCTAAAACATTTTTGTCATACAATCATTTTTTTATTATTTCTTGAGCTTTAAATCAACATGTATTCTCATGTACAAGTGTCTAAAGCACACTATCATATCATCATCATTTCATATGAGTTTAGATGCATCAAACATGTGATTTATTCATGTTTATTTGCTGATGTAATTGAACATTTATCATATCATGCACAAATCATCAAACACTTGCATTTTAACTATCATCCAAGAACAAGCAACAACTTAAAAATTCTCAAATATGTCTAATAAATTTTTGGCCATTTACATGACAAAATACTAACATTATTTCAAATTATAACTCATGATTCAATCACTCTCTTATATCTCTAACATGTTTGCACATAATCTTGTTCATGCAAGCAAACATCCTAAACAAGTATTTATCAAAAAAGTCAAACTCAAATCTCATACACACATATATATATATGTACGGTTATATACACACACATATATCACCATTTTTATTAAGTATCAAGACCCATTTCTTTTTAGATTTCAAGTTTGTGAAAAATTCCAAGATTTAAGAGAAACTTCCAATCATCAAGAACAACCAAGAATAAAGTATATGATTTAAACATAAACTTTATACCTTCAAGATTCAAGTAAGTTTTTGGATGAGATTTTGATGATATGGAGCTTGAAATCACTTGAAAACACCTTGGAAACTCCTTTGGATCTTCACACCAACTTGAAATTAGCTTGGAATGGGGTTTGATCTTCAAGAACAATGCTGCAAAGTTGAAGATGGGAGAGAGAAGGGGGGTTACGGTTTTGGGAGAGAGAGAGAGGAAGAGTGGAGTGCTGAGTGTTGATGGTGGTGGTGATATATAGGCCATGATCTAAATCAAATCTCCAAGATCACAAAATCTCCATGTGTATCCAAGTAATATCAAATAGGTATTTAACTGGATACCGGGTATTTTATCTAGCATGGGGTCACCCCCATGTGACCGTGAATATCAAGGGGGGGGGGGGGTAAAGTGTAATTTTTGATTGGTAAATTCGATAAAAACAGGTATTTAACTGGATACCGGGTATTTTATCTAGCGTTTAAATCCCGGTTTATGGCGTTCTAAATTATTTTTATTATTGTATAAAAATAAAATCGCCAAAATATTACTGAAATAAATTTCAGTTGCCGAGACTCTCTACGTTGTCTGCGTTATGCATTAGAAGCACCGTGTTACGCAGTAACACGCGGTACGCGCTTAAACTTGAAAAGTAATGTTTTTAAGCATTTTAATTTATTTTTCAACACGAACATGATTAAACATAAAATTTTAATCATAACAGAATATTTTCAGGATTTAAATATTATCCGGGCGGTCACCAACGTTCATTTCGCAGTTTTGTCGCAATTAGTTCTTAAGTTCGAACAAACATGTTTTTGCCATACCGAATCCTTCGAAACTTAGTTCTAAGTTATGTAAAGGGTATTTAGGGTATGTTTGGCTTATGTTATTGTTCCGGAGTGTATGTCGCGTTAAACTGATTAAGTTCACACAACGGTTTATGATTTCACTTCCAGAAGAGGTTTGAGAGTTCGGAATTGAACAATGATTGAAAATGTACTAATGTCACAATTAATTAAACAAATATTGAAATTAAAAACACCATATTTCATTAAATACAAAGCTGTTCAGAACAGTACAAGGGTTAAAAATACACAGATGTCACAGTCTCCCCTACTTTTGGAAATTTCGTCCCGAAATTTAATTAGAGGAAACTTGTGGGAAAAGGTGTGGATATTTCGCCTTCATTTGATCCTCTCGTTCCCAAGTAAACTCTGGGCCACGTTTGGATTCCCAGCGAACTTTGACTATCCGTATGCGCTTGCGCTTGAGCTTCTTGACTTGCTGGTCCAATATTTCCACAGGTTTCTCAACGAAGTGCATCGTGGCGTCGACACGAATTTCATCAAGGGGGATGTGAAGGTTTTTGTCAGCCAAACACTTTTTCAGATTGGACACATGGATAGTTGGATGAACATTTCCAAGTTCAGGAGGCAGCTCTAGTCTGTAGACTACTTTTCCGATTCTTTCAACGATCTTGAATGGTCCAACATATCGTGGTGCAAGTTTTCCTTTCTTCCCAAATCTGATTACACCTTTCCAAGGAGATACCTTGAGTAGGACGAGATCACCAACTTGGAATTCCAAAGGCTTGCGTCGTCTATCCGCGTAACTCTTTTGACGGCTTCTAGCTGTTAAGAGGTTGTCGCAAATTTTCTTGACTTTGTCTGTAGTCTCTAGAATGAGTTCAGGTCCAGTGAGCTGAGCTTCACCAATCTCATTCCAGCAGACCGGCGAATGACATTTTCGACCGTATAAAGCTTTGAAAGGAGCTATGTTGATGCTAGAGTGATAACTATTGTTGTAGGAGAATTCGATCAATGGAAGATGCGAATCCCAACTACCACCAAAATCGATCACACAAGCTCTAAGCATATCCTCCAATGTTTGGATTGTTCTTTCAGATTGTCCATCCGTTTGAGGATGATAAGTTGTGCTCAAATTGAGTTGGGTTCCCATAGCAGATTGCATGGTTCTCCAAAAGTGAGATGAGAATCGAGCATCTCGGTCTGATATGATGTTCAAAGGAACACCATGTCGGGATACAATTTTATCCACATAGATCTTAGCAAGCTTTTTAGCAGAGAAATCCTCACGGATTGGCAAGAGGTGCGCTGATTTTGTCAAACGATCAACTACTACCCAAATGGCATCATGACCTCTATTAGTGCGTGGTAGTTTGGTAATAAGATCCATGGCAATGTTTTCCCATTTCCAAACCGGTATCTTTGGTTGTTCCAATAATCCAGAGGGATGCTGATGTTCTGCCTTAACCTTCAGACAAGTAAGGCATTTTGATACATATAAGGCAATGTCTTTCTTCATTCCCGGCCACCAATACTGGGTTCGAAGATCCTTATACATTTTGTCTGCACCAGGATGAATAGAATAACGAGACTTATGAGCTTCATCCATCAACAAGGTGCGGAGATTGTCTATACTTGGGACCCACAAACGGCCCATGAAATAGAATATCCCAAAGTCTCTTAATTTAAGCTCAGGTTTAATGTGACACGGTAATTCGTTACCCATCAAGCCTTGTGTAATACAAGTATGTTGAGCTTGAAAGATGCGGGTTTGAATATCAGATCAAACTTGAACACAATGAAGTTTGACTCTTTCTTTTCGACATAACGCATCGGCTACGACATTCGCCTTACCAGGATGGTAGCGAATCTCGCAGTCGTAGTCGTTTAGAAGTTCTACCCAACGTCGTTGCCTCATGTTTAGTTCTTTCTGATTGAAGATGTGTTGGAGACTTTTATGGTCTGTGAAAACCACACATTTTGTTCCGTAAAGGTAGTGTCTCCAAATCTTGAGAGCAAAAACCACAGCGCCTAACTCAAGATCATGAGTCGTGTAGTTTTTCTCATGGATTTTCAATTGTCTTGACGCGTAGGCTATGACTTTGTTCCTTTGCATGAGAACACAACCAAGACCTAGATTCGATGCATCACAATATACGACAAAGTCGTCGTTTCCCTCAGGTAAAGACAACACAGGAGCATCACAGAGTTTTTGTTTCAAGGTCTGAAAAGCTTCTTCTTGTTTGGTTCCCCACTCAAAAGCTTTATTCTTTTGAGTTAAGGCTGTGAGAGGAACCACAATCTTGGAGAAGTTTGAAATAAAGCGGCGATAATAACCCGCGAGACCCAGAAATGAACGAACCTCGGTAGGAGTGGTTGGAGTATTCCAATCCTTAATCACACTGATTTTGGCGGGATCTACATGTATACCTTGTTCGTTGACAATGTGTCCTAAAAATTGAACTTCCTTAAGCCAAAATTCACACTTGGAGAATTTAGCGAAAAGTTGTTCCTTCTTTAGGAGTTCCATTGTTAGACAGAGATGTTGTTCTTGGTCAGCTCATGTTTTGGAATAAATCAAGATGTCATCAATGAAGACGATGATGAACTTATCTAAATAAGGCTTACAAACCCTATTCATTAAGTCCATGAAGATGGCAGGAGCATTCGTTAAACCAAAAGGCATAACAGTAAACTCATAGTGGCCGTATCGTGTGCGGAAAGCAGTCTTGGGAATATCTTCTTCAGATACGCGAAGCTATTGATACCCAGAACATAGATCAATTTTTGAAAAGCAGGTAGCACCCTGAAGCTGATCAAAGAGATCATCAATGGGAGGTAGTGGATATCGATTTTTGATGGTGAGTTTGTTAAGCTCACGGTAATCGATACACATTTAGAAAGATCCATCCTTCTTCTTTACAAAAAGAACAGGCGCTCCCCAAGGGGAAAAGCTTGGATGAATAAATCCTTTGTCTGATAACTCCTGCAGCTGCTTCGACAACTCTTGCATCTCAGACGGTGCAAGACGGTATGGAGATTTAGCAATCGGGTTAGCACCAGGTACAAGGTCAATACGGAACTCGATTTGACGCGCTGGGGGTAAACCAGGTAAGTCTTCAGGAAAAACCTCAGGATAATCCCAAACGGCAGGGATGTCTTGAACAGTTTTACCCTTGTCTTTCTCCTCTACGACATGTGCCAAGAAAGCCACATAATTCTTTCGTAGATATCTATGAGCTTGGGTGCTAGACATTAGTTTAAGGCTACTAGCGGGTTTTTCTCCACGAACTTCTAAGACTTCACCAGACGAAAGAGGTACACGAACAATCTTGTCAAAATAAACCACTTCTGCACGGTATTTGGTCAACCAATCCATCCCTACTATAACGTCGAAACTCCCAAGTTGCATTGGCGTGAGGTCAATGGGAAAGAGGTGATCGTTGAGGTTCAACTGGCAATTTTGAATGACGGAATCGAGCACAAAGGATTCACCACTGGCTAACTCTAATGTCAAGGGTTTTCCTAGTTTTGTTCTAGGTTTTGCAAGCAAAGGTTCAAAAGCTATGGATACAAAACTCTTGTCGGCACCCGAATCAAAAAGAATAGAAGCAAGTTGGTTGTTAACATAGAACATACCGTTCACCACCTCATTGTCGGCACGCGCTTCATTGGCATTGATGTTGTATACTCGTCCATGAGTCGGGTTCGCATTTGCCATCTTCGGGCTCTTGTTCCTGTAGTGAGTCAGATCTCCACAATTGTAGCAAGACCCAGGCTGAAAAGGAGGTCGTGCAGGATTAGCTGGCTGTTGAGCAGGGTTTTGTGCCGCTTGATTCGGAGCAGGAGGAGAGCGACATGTGTTAGCCAAATGGCCATATCTTCCACAGTTGTTGCAAAGATGACACTGAAGATGTGGTTGATGATGACAATTGCACTTGTTACAAAGAGGTGCAGTACCAACATACGGTTTCTTGGCAGGTGGTTGTGCTGGCTGGTTCTAAGTGTTCTGGTTGGGTTGTGCAGTAACCGTAAAGTTTTGGGAAGCCTTACGCTTCTTAGATTTCTTCGAGGTTTCAGCTTTCTTTCCCTTCTTCTTCTCTGTCTTGTCAGATGGTTTCTTGTCACCCTTGCGGTGGAGTTTACCCTTTTTGACCTGAGACTCAGTCAAAGTTGCAGCTAGCTCAATGGCTTGTCTCACCGTGGTAGGGTTGCTGCCGATGACAATATCCTGAACAGGATCAGGCAGACCATCTATGTACTTCTCAATCGCCTTGTCCAAAGGCGTGACCATGGTGAGACACAACAGGCTCAGTTCTTCGTATCGGTCGGTGTAGGCACGGTGCTCTCCACTATCTTGCTTGAGATCGTGGAATTCGTTTTCCAGTGCCCTCTGTTCAAGACGAGGACAAAAATCCTTCATCATAAGAGCTCGAAGCTCTTCCCAAGTTTGAGCCAATGCCACATCGGCACCTCTGTCCCTCATCACACCATTCCACCATGTAAGCGCCATCTTCTGAAACACACTTGATGCAAACTCAACCTTTCGCTCATTCAGGCATTGAACGTGACGAAACGTACTTTCGAGACTCTCGAACCACTATAGGAGCCTAGTTGCTCCTTCTGACCTAGAAAAGTGAAGCGGTTTAGCCGAATTGAAAGTCTTAAAGTTGCACGGAACAGGTGCATTGTTGTTGTTGTTTGCTTGGTTTAACTGAGTTACTAGGTTCGGGAGTACAACAGCAATTTGCTGAGCGATCAAGGCTGCCATTGCGGCGTCTTGAGTTTGATCACGTCGAGGAGGCATCTAAAAGAAAAGGAACACAAGGAAATGTGTGAGATTGACATAAGACAATCAAAAGGAGTATCAAAAACATCGACAACACAAAGGAAGGTGGTCATTTGTTCGTTACTTAAAACAAACAAACAACACAGTGACTAATCAAAGTAAATAGGTCTACATAATGCATAATGAAGACATGCTTTAGCCTATAAGTGGACACTCACCCCAAGAGTTCCCAGGTAAGAGTGACTGGTCCGATTATGTGGATTTGTACGAACACTCTAGCCTTAGACAGAAAACTCAGGGTACAGGCACCCACCCTTCTAGATTGCACGTGTTCACATTATTAAGACCGAAACTTTGACGAGATTTGAAAACTTTTAAAGGCATTGAATCATAAAAAGAAATCATCTAAGGATAGATGATTGATTTTCAAATGGAATTGAGATTTGTGTACTTGTTTTGGTAATCACCTAAGGATAGGTGATAGTATTGTTTTAAGATCTAAACACAAGGTAACTTGTGTTAGGGTCCTAGAAAGGTTATAGTCTAGGTCAAAATTTTACTAATAACCTAATTCCCTATAACCAGGAGCTCTGATACCAACTCTTCTGTCACACCCCGACCGCGTAAAACAACAAACCGCGGCGGAAACGTCGGGGAGTGCTGTGGCAAAATTATTGTTTCAAAACACATGATAATTAAAGTTAAGTTTTACAAGCTTAAATAAATACATTGTCTTAGATTAAACAAGAAACATAACATAAAAGATGATAACTTTCTTGATTTTAGATTTGCTATGGCCCAAGTCACCCTAAGTGAAGCTTGCTGACATCAAACATTCGCTCCTGAAACATATGTGAAAGTAAATACATCAGCATAAAAATGCCTGTGAGTAACATAGGTTTAGTGTTGAAGATTCATGACTTTAAAGGTTAAAAGAAATGTTTAACGAAAAGTAGTCATGAACCTTATAAAAATGTCTTCTTTTATAAAATCATATGAAAATCAAATGATATAAAAGAATGATGTATGGTTAAGTAAATGACCAAATGAAAATAATATGTATAAAATATGTCAATGTCATGTATAACCAATGTCTTATGTGATCAAATGTCATGTACAAAACAAAGTCTTTGAATAAACCAAAGTTTAAAACAAAAGTTATGTTTTGAAAACCATTGCTTTTATTGATATGAACATTTATGCGGTTTGTCTATCGTATACACTCAAGCCTTGAGACTGTCGGATAAACCCTTTTCAGGATCAGGAATTTATCAAAAATGTATTCGGATTCTGTCATTCCCTAACGAAATACCTAGAAAGCGGGTACGGGATTTGTCAAGTCCTATAGCGCTATTACATACTACCGAGCGGCGTGATCAATGTTAATGAATGTACTACTTAACGTACCAAATGTCTTTTTCAATGTAAGCATTTCATAAAAATGTCTTTGTAAAATCATGTAACAGACATACTAAGCCAATATGCCAAGTAAAATGTCTTTGAAACCAAATGTTAGGTATACTAAGTCAATATACCATAAAAATGTCTTTGAAATAATGTAGTATATGTAATATGTAACAAAAATGTATAGTGTTATGAAAACGGAAAGTAAAGTTTATGCACATATGCTTCACCCCAAAACATTTGAAAGCGTAAAATGGGGGAACTATGTACTCACCTTTGGGTGCGTTTTTATATGTTAACACAAAATCCCTCAAATTGTTTATTCGTCCTAAATTAAACAAGAACGATTTAATAATCAAAACTCACAAAAATACCGAAGTTTCTCCGATACTTAGAATTTTCGCACAAACTTTGAGACTTTCTCGAAAAGTTATTATTTTTTATTATATTGGTGTATTTGTATATATATGAGTTCATATATATTTTAAAAAGTTTGCGACTTGAACGATTTTATTGGTGACCCTCATCATGTTATAAGCAATATATCTACGATTTGCACGTCGTAATATATATACTCAAATGTGACGTACTAATAATAACGTAATACACATAATATTGTTAAGATTAAACACATCATCCTACACATATTGTAAAACACATAACACATTGTAACACATAAAATTTATCCAAGAACAACCCATTATAGTGTATGTTGAAAAACACTTATTTTAGCGATTCGGTAACATTTTTGGGCGTCGGAAGTCACGTATGACCAACCAAACACCAAGTAAACTTAATATAAGTTAAAATACTTATTTTTATATCAAAAATATCAGTTTACTTACTGATCTAAAACAGTTTTATAAAAATCCTCCGAAAAGCCGAATTTTAACCGTTTACCGCATAGTTTTGCATCAAACGTTACCCTAACCATCCCAAATCGTAATGACCTGATATTTTAACATAACCCATGTTATTTACTGAATAAAATAGTGGTTATACTCATGATAGTGCAGGTCTCACATAAAGCACACAAATCATTCAAATTTCATATATTTTACCACTTTCTAAGCTATATGTACAACATGCAAAGCTATCAAACCTATGACAAAGTTTCATGCCATTATAATATACCAAATAATGTTATTTTTAGTGTTTATAATCTGTTCTAAAACGTTTTTGTCATACAATCATTTTTTATTATTTCTTGAGCTTTAAATCAACATGTGTTCTCATGCACAAGTGTCTAAAGCACACTATCATATCATCATCATTTTATATGAGTTTAGATGCATCAAACATGTGATTTATTCATGTTTATTTGCTGATGATATTGAACATTTATCATATCATGCACAAATCATCAAACACTTGCATTTTAACTATCATTCAAGAACAAGCAACAACTTAAAAATTCTCAAATATGTCTAATAATTTTTTGGCCATTTACATGTCAAAATACTAACATTATTTCAAATTATAACTCATGATTCAATCACTCTCTTATATCTCTAACATGTTTGCACATAATCTTGTTCATGCAAGCAAACATTCTAAACAAGTATTTATCAAAAAAATCAAACTCAAATCTCATACACACACATATATATATATGTACGGTTATATACACACACATATATCACCATTTTTATTTAGTATCAAGACCCATTTCTTTTTAGATTTCAAGTTTGTGAAAAATTCCAAGATTCAAGAGAAACTTCCAATCATCAAGAACAACCAAGAATCAAGTATATGATTTAAACATAAACTTTATACCTTCAAGATTCAAGTAAGTTTTTGGATGAGATTTTGATGATATGGAGCTTGAAATAACTTGAAAACACCTTTGAAACTCCTTTGGATCTTCACACCGACTTGAAATTAGCTTGGAATGGGGTTTGATCTACAAGAAAAAATTGCAAAGTTGAATATGGGAGAGAGAAGGGGGGTTACGGTTTTGGGAGAGAGAGAGGAAGAGTGGAGTGTTGAGTGGTGATGGTGGTGGTGATATATAGGCCATGATCTAAATCAAATCTCCAAGATCACAAAATCTCCAAGTGTATCCAAGTAATATCAAATAGGATCACTAGAGATCTTGGCAAGATTGTGGTGGGGTCACCCCTATGTGACCGTGAATATGAAGGGGAGGGGGGGGTAAAGTGTAATTTTTGATTGGTAAATTAGATAAAAACAGGTATTTAACTGGATACCGGGTATTTTATCTAGCGTTTAAATCCCGGTTTATGGCGTTCTAAATTATTTTTATTATTCTATAAAAATAAACTCACCAAAATATTACTGAAATAATATTCAGTTGCCGAGACTGGCTGCGTTGTCTGCGTTATGCATTAGAAGCACTGTGTTACGCAGTAACACACGGTACGCGCTTAAACTTGAAAAATAATGTTTTTAAGCGTTTTAATTTATTTTTCAACACGAACATGATTAAAAATAAAATTTTAATCATAACATAATATTTTCAGGATTTAAATATTATCCGGGCGGTCACCAACGTTCGTTTCGCAGTTTTGTCGCAATTAGTTTTTAAGTTCGAGCAAACATGTTTTTGCCATACCGAATCCTTCGAAACTTATTTCTAAGTTATGTAAAGGTTATTTAGGGTATGTTTGGCTTATGTTATTGTTCTGGAGTGTGTGTCGCGTTAAACTGATTACGTTCACGCAACGGTTTATGATTTCACTTCCAGAAGAGGTTTGAGAGTTCGGAATTGAACAATGATTGAAAATGTACTAATGTCACAATTAATTAAACAAATATTGAAATTAAAAACACCATATTTCATTAAATACAAAGTTGTTCAGAACAGTACAAGGGTTAAAAATACACAGATGTCACAGCAGTGGGGGAGGAGGAGGTTGATCACGAGCGTTTACAGCTCTCCTGGGTGCCATGTTCTGTCAGAACATAACACAACAGGGTTAGACATTTGTTTGATATCGCCATTCAAGACAGTAATAGTATATATACACAAACATATACCCACATAAGTGACATCAAACAATCCGCCAAACATATAAATCAATTCATACAGCAACAAGCATGCATAAATAGATAAATATTGATGTGTCATAGGATATTCACCGAGTCTCTATACATATCAGGACAACTTGTTACATCATTGTTTGCGAAGTAAACAAAATGCGTATGGGTTGTATCACCCCGTAGTACAAGTTTAATATATGTAAAGGACAAAATATGTCACACCCCCAAAATACCACTCGCGTAAACACCGCAGGGCGTGTGACGTACCAGGATCTTAGCCATCAATCACATTGAACTCATAGGTATATGTAAATAAAACTTTCATTGATTAACTATAAATGTTACAACGTTACAATAATTTACAGTTTACAGCGGAAGCATAAATCATTCGTTAAGTGTTTATTAGCCACATGTAAAAAAAGCCATTAGTCTTGTGTTGTGATTCCATGTATCTCGACCCATGACCACTCCAGCATCCCAGACAGCAAGTTCCAACGATATGCACCTAAAAGCCTGCAAGGCATGTAACAATCAGTCAACAACAAAGTTGAGCGAGTTCACAGTTGGTTGTTTAGTTATAGTGTTCGTAAATCATATGTTTATTTTGTAAACCATGTACTGTATTAATCTGTATCGCGGTTCCCCGAACATATTTGCGATGATTAGTGGTGGCTTCCCATGTGTATCGTATTAATCCGTATCGCGGTTCCCCGAACATGTTTGCGATGAATAGTGGGGGCTTCCCATGTTGTATGTTACTAGACTAGTCGTGTATGTACGTGCCCTTCTTGATCCAAGGACCGTAGCGAGTATGAGTGTACGTAGGTTTTACGTACGTGCCCTTCAATCCGAGGACAGTAGTAAGTATGAGTGTACGTAGGTTTTACGTACGTGCCCTTCAATCCGAGGACAGTGAAAAGTAGTTTAATAGTAATGATAGTACGAGTAATTATTCAATCCCATTCCCAACCCACCGGGAATCCTATGCCTTAGGAGTGTGAACTCACCTTGGTTTGCTCGGTATGATTAGTTACTTGTTTAACAGTTGATCAAACACGTCCTAAAAGAATTACCGATAACAATCAGTTTGCATTCAAGCACAGCACGTATCATTTCACATTTATTCGTCAGCCGGTGCACACGAATACAAGCGTTGACATTCATCACTAAGCATGGTATATCAATTAATCAAGCACGTAACCCCATCACTAAAGTGTGTTTACATATTAGGTGCTACGCATATAAAGTTATACTACACATACCATGTTCCAATCATTCGTCTAACATCACATTCCAATCATGCAAACAATGTGTGGTTTGATGTACTATTCTAGGCCCTTCACCCAACATACGAGGCCCAGACCCAATCCTGTCCTGGCCCGCAACCCCCAAGCGGTTCCTGTTTCAACTCATGGTCCACCTAAACCGATTAAAAATCACTATCACATGCAGACAAGTAATGCCGCCATTATCAAGGAAATGATCAAATAAATTATCACACAAAACCTCACATGGACCCTAATCATTATCCCATAGTTCAAAGCACCATTACCATTATCAAAATACACAACAATGGCCGACATCTGTTATTGTTCCCATGTTATTATTGGACCGATTTAAGGTAGTCGGCTGCAAGTTTATCCACACGATGCATGTCACAAATATTCATAATCAATCAACCGGTTACCATTCTATTTAAATCGATTAGTTAGGCTTATTATCAAAACAACAATCACTGACATCCTATGTTTAATTCAGACCAAACAGTGGGTTATATTTCCAGATCTGAGTATTCGGTTTGTCAATTGATTTGCTAGGACATTATTAATGACTCTGATCAAAATCATGCTTGAAGAGCCGAACCCAAGTAAATATTAATACGGACCAACCCAATATCAAAATACCCTGTTTGATGAATTATCGGCCCACCAAACAAATACAAATATTAACAGATTTTTATCACAGTTCTCATCATCAAGAAAATCATATAATCAATTTAATCTGATCATGACCATGAAATTTTTATCATACAACTTCTTATCCCATATTAAAACACGATCAGCAAGCATGTCCTCGGCCAACATCATAAACAATTTCGATTAACACTCTAATTCAATTAATTCAGTTAATTCATATCAAGCCACAAATAATCATAAACAAACATAGCTATCAATCAAATCGTTCACATATGCATGAGATCTTATAAGCCTAATCTGTACGTATCACAATCAAGTAGTTGAGAATTAGACAAACATGAACTGAACTTACTAACCGGAAGTCTTGGTTGATCAAGATGATATTGCGAATGGGGGGTTTCTCCTGTTGCCGTTGAACTCTAAGGTGGGGTAGGGTTTGTATGTTGATATGGTGAGTTCACGTAATACCTAATATAATACCAACAGTCTAAAGTGGGCCGGTGGTCATAGTATAATATCTAATAATATGTCAAGAAAACAAAGTGGGCCGAAATCAATATTAACATGCACAGTACACAGTGTAGCGGGCCGAGATCAAATTAAATAAGTGGTGCATTGGGCCGAGGTCAAATTTAAACAAATGTGTAGCGGGCTCGGGTGACCCATGCTGTGAGCTGATACGTTGTCGGGCTTTAAAGTGTGAAGACGCGGCCCAGTTGATATGCGGCCCAAAAGTCAAAACTTTACTTAAAAAGCTATTGTACCAATCAGTTAAACAAGGTTATACGAACAGAACGCTTTAACATAATAGAGGAAGATAATGAGAAGTAAATATCAAAAGATGGAACGCTACCGATCTTGAAAGTTCGGGTTGTCACATCATCCCCAACTTGAAAGAAATTTCGTCCCGAAATTTAGCACGTAGTTACTGAGGAAGCTAGTTAGGTTGTGTGGTTTCCTGGTTTTCCTGGGGTGTCACATCATTCCCCCGTTGGTTTGGAATTTCGTCCCGAAATTCCGCAGTAGCTTCAACCTCAGTAGTGGTTTCATTGTTCTCGAACAATGGGGATATGTAAGTTTCATTTGGTTTTCTCGTTCCCAGGTAACCTCTGGGCCACGACGGGAGTTCCAGCGAACTCGAATAATAGGTATCCTGGTGAGTTTGAGAATCTTGACCTCCCGGTCCAAGCTTTCCACTAGTTTTTCGACAAAACGCAACTGATAGTCGATGGTGAGTTCCTTGAAAGGAACTATGAGGGTTCCACCTGGCAGACACTTCTTCAGATTTGGCACGTGGAATACGTTGTGAACTCCACTGAGTTCTGCGGGTAGGTTTAGTTTGTGGGCCACTTTGCCTATTTTCTCAATAATTATGAAAGGTTCCACATATCGCGGTTTGAGTTCCGTCTCGTATATCAAAACAAAGTACACCTTCCCAAGGTGAGACTTTAGATAGTACTCGATCCCCAACTTGGAACTCGAGTGGTTTCTTTGCGCTTAACAGCGTAGCTTTTCTGGCGGTCACGAACTGCCGTCATTCGTTTTTGTATCTGAGCAATCTCCTCTGCTGTGTGTAGGACGAGTTCTGGGCTGGTGATTTGGCCGTTTCCGACTTCTGCCCAATGAAGAGATGATTGGTACCTTTGTCCATACAATGCCTTGAACAGAGCAGCCTGAATGCTGGTGCGGTAACTGTTGTTATTCGAAAGCTCCACTAAAGGGAGGTGTCTTCCCCGACCGTTGCTAGAGTCGATTTCATGTGCTCGAAGCATGTCTTCGAAAGTTTGGATGGTGTGTTCAGTCTGCCCATCCGTCTGTGGATGATATACTGTGCTCATGTCGAAACGCGAGCCAAAGGATTTGTGCACCGCTTGCCACAAATCAGATGCATATCGTGGGTTGCGATTAGAAGTAATGAAGGTTGGCACCCCGTGCCTAGCAACCGCTTCCTTCAGGTAGATGACTGCAGGTGTAGGGAACTTATCCGTTTCTTAGCTGGCTAGAAAGTGTGCTGGTTATGCAAGACATTCAATGAGTATCCAGGTGATGTTGTTTCCGTTTCAAGTTGTAAGTAGACTATCGACCAAATCCATGGCAGTCTGTTTTTATTTCCATGTGAGTGTTGCTAGCTGCTGATGCTTCACCTTGACCTTCCACAAGTCGATCCATCATTCACATACTTGACTAGATGAGCCTTCATATCTGATTACCAGTAAAAGGTTTATAAATCCTAATGCCTCTCATTAAAACCCAGACTGCTAGAATGTCAAAACTGGTGTGCTTGCTCAACGCGAGTTTCTCTATAGTTGCCGTGTAATGAGACCCACATTCGTTTCATGAAGTAACGAGTATCGTCCGACTGGTCAAAGGTTGCTTCTCCACGCCCCGCATGGGTTCAACTTGAAATTCCTCTTTCTTCAGTTCTCCAGTTTGAACAGAGCGAGTCTGGTCCTGGTAAGTTAGAGTCGATAGCGAGCTGTAGAGCTCGTGTACGTTCAGGTTTCGTAGTCGTATTCATCCAAAAGTTCCATCCAGCTATGTCATTGTACGCTTTAGCTCTTTGGAACATCGGTACATGGGAGGCCCTTGCGATCGGTTTAAATAATGCATCTGGTACAGTCCAAGTGACACCTCCATCAAAAATCCCAAAGCCATGGGCTTTCACCGTCAGTCGAGTGTGTCGCACAGTTCCTCTTTGTGGCTCTTTCACGTATGTCATCACTTTCCAGTGTTGCGTCGTTGTGCAGCTGGGACGCTGATTCAGACCATAAGGGTATACTACTGAATCACCCGCATCCTCGGGTAAAACGATGCTCAGAGCATTGCAGAGTCGGGATTCGAAGCTAAAAGAACGGCCTCATGTACTGTCTTTCACGAACACAGCACCCTGCTGTTTTAAAGAGATTTAAGTTGCGCGACCTTCGCAAATCCTGTGATTTATCCGTGATAGCATCAAGTGAGACCAAGAGGTTGTTGTATTCACGAAGGACTTTTGGTGTCGATCAGTTTCTAACCAAGACGGATCTAAGCGATATTCCACTTCGCTGATTATATATCCAAAAGGTACCTCTCTAACCCAGAGATTACCTTTATCAAGACCTTGAACAGAGTGGCTCCTCCCTCAGAAGCCCTAATATAAGACACAAATGCCACCCATGGCGTTTCATTCTCCTGGTCAAGATTCAGAATGTTGTCAACAGATGCGGTCGATTCACGTGATCCTTGAAGCTGCTGGTGTGTTGGTCAACTTAATGATCATGGTGTATAACGTTGAAGTGGCTGCATTACATTCGACATGTTGTTCAAAGAGCATCCTCCCCTAGGACTACCATCTGATGATAGTTCGTTCACTAGCCAATCCTCGAATGGAAGCTTGTTCCTTGAACCTGGTCGAAAGGTTTTCAATACGTGGTCGAGGCAAACTGTTCTTGACTGTCACCTTGTTGAGTTCTCGAAAATCAGTACACATACGAAAAGGCTTCTCTTCGTGAGTATAACGAGGGCTCCGTAAAGCGAAACTCCTGTCCGACCGTTCCTGTAGTTGGTTAAACAGTTCCTGCAACCTTCCTGGTGCAAAACGGTAAGGGGTACGAGTAGTTAGAACCGCCTCCGGCATGAGGTCAAACTGAGTTCCTACCTAACAGTTGTAGAGATGATCCTGGGCGTTCCTCTGGCAGCCCATGGAGGGTAATCACGAACAGCTGGTGGATCCTCGATCCTCTCGTCTATAACAGTTGCCACATAGCGGGGTAATCCCTCCGTACACACTCCTGGATTTTCTTGCTGAAAAGACGCTAACCGTTATGCCACTCTGGCACGTTAGAAACAATCCTCCACGAAGGAGAGGGTTACGTAGAATTGTCTCCTCACAGGGTACACCTATCAGGAATAACAGGAGAAGGTCGTTGTCGAACACTTGTCCCACAAGGTCGTGTCTGAATCCCGACGTTCATATGAGGTTTCTGTTATCTTGCCATCAGCCGATTCCACAACAGGTTGCGTTTCAAGAAGCATTAGGGTTATAGAGAACAGAGACGAAGTGATTCGTTACCAAGAACGTGTATGCCACCATGTTATTACAATCCTGGCGTCGCCCACGCCAATCCTAAATGCCCCTCCATGAGCATCATTTCCCGTTATAGTCGATTGTCATTGCTGGTGTCCTGACTGTTTCGTAAGAGTTGACTCCCATGAGTTGCTGACATGGGTTAAGGATTCGATTGAAGCCAAATCGCTGGTGCTCGTTGCCGGTAATCAGTCGTCAAAGTACTGAGGTTGGTAAAGTACTACGCTCAACCTCCTGTCCATCAAGTTGTTCGAGTAATACACAGTATGTTGCGGGAGTGTTGCAGAAGTGATCACACTTCGGGATCTAAGTCGTCAATACGTGAGTTCCAGCAAACGAGGAGTGAGAAAGGTATCGATCAATCATTCGACGCTACAACATTCCAACTCAGGGACGTTCGTATAAACACCTAACATTCTACACGATTCGCTAAGTGTTCAGATAGGGTGTCCAGGTAACACTCGATAGCATCGAGTTTTGAAGGGATCCAAAGATAAATGAAAAGTTTACTTTTAAGTTTGAGTAGGGGACAATTACTTCTATGACCCCTATAGGTTTGTTATGTTTCTTATCGATCAATTAACGGGACGGAACCCCTTTTGCACTTGTTAAGCCTCACTGGGATTCACATGCACCCCACAGTATTATTATGTGTGCACCCACAATAATATTGTGATTTGCATGCTCATCTCAGCTCCTTTTAACTCATGTCAAATGGTTCCTCAAACTCGAGTAGCAAACAAAAGAGTATTACGAAGCGTAAGTCATGAAGGTTTAGGGATTTACCACCCTATCAGTCACATAACACGTGCAAGTGTACATGAATTCATATCGTTATGCTAAACGTGCAATCACATGCAATATCGTATGTAGGTGTTCACTAGTTATGTAGTACAATGAGTATATGAGAGACGAACCTTTCAATCTGGAGATGAGTGTCATGGTCGTATCCACG
This sequence comes from Helianthus tuberosus, assembly GCA_030545235.1. Lineage (NCBI taxonomy): Eukaryota > Viridiplantae > Streptophyta > Magnoliopsida > Asterales > Asteraceae > Helianthus > Helianthus tuberosus. The sequence goes on from CM060393.1 coordinate 157,628,724, forward strand.
TCTTTAGAACTGTACGGTTATAGTCTGGTTTTACAAAAAGCATTTTCCCCTTTTTAAAACCAAGTTCACTATAACCAATGGCTCTGATACCAATCTGTCACACCCCCAAAATACCACTCGCGTAAACACCGCAGGGCGTGTGACGTACCAGGATCTTAGCCATCAATCACATTGAACTCATAGGTATATGTAAATAAAACTTTCATTGATTAACTGTAAATGTTACAACGTTACAATAATTTACAGTTTACAGCGGAAGCATAAATCATTCGTTAAGTGTTTATTAGCCACATGTAAAAAAAGCCATTAGTCTTGTGTTGTGATTCCATGTATCTCGACCCATGACCACTCCAGCATCCCAGACAGCAAGTTCCAACGATATGCACCTAAAAGCCTGCAAGGCATGTAACAATCAGTCAACAACAAAGTTGAGCGAGTTCACAGTTGGTTGTTTAGTTATAGTGTTCGTAAATCATATGTTTATTTCGTAAACCATGTACTGTATTAATCTGTATCGCGGTTCCCCGAACATGTTTGCGATGATTAGTGGTGGCTTCCCATGTGTATCGTATTAATCCGTATCGCGGTTCCCCGAACATGTTTGCGATGAATAGTGGGGGCTTCCCATGTTGTATGTTACTAGACTAGTCGTGTATGTACGTGCCCTTCTTGATCCAAGGACCGTAGCGAGTATGAGTGTACGTAGGTTTTACGTACGTGCCCTTCAATCCGAGGACAGTAGTAAGTATGAGTGTACGTAGGTTTTACGTACGTGCCCTTCAATCCGAGGACAGTGAAAAGTAGTTTAATAGTAATGATAGTACGAGTAATTATTCAATCCCATTCCCAACCCACCGGGAATCCTATGCCTTAGGAGTGTGAACTCACCTTGGTTTGCTCGGTATGATTAGTTACTTGTTTAACAGTTGATCAAACACGTCCTAAAAGAATTACCGATAACAATCAGTTTGCATTCAAGCACAGCACGTATCATTTCACATTTATTCGTCAGCCGGTGCACACGAATACAAGCGTTGACATTCATCACTAAGCATGGTATATCAATTAATCAAGCACGTAACCCCATCACTAAAGTGTGTTTACATATTAGGTGCTACGCATATAAAGTTATACTACACACACCACGTTCCAATCATTCGTCTAACATCACATTCAAAACATGCAAACAATGTGTGGTTTGATGTACTATTCTAGGCCCTTCACCCAACATACGAGGCCCAGACCCAATCCTGTCCTGGCCCGCAACCCCCAAGCGGTTCCTGTTTCAACTCATGGTCCACCTAAACCGATTAAAAATAACTATCACATGCAGACAAGTAATGCCGCCATTATCAAGGAAATGATCAAATAAATTATCACACAAAACCTCACATGGACCCTAATCATTATCCCATAGTTCAAAGCACCATTACCAATATCAAAATACACAACAATGGCCGACATCTGTTATTGTTCCCATGTTATTATTGGACCGATTTAAGGTAGTGGGCTACAAGTTTATCCACACGATGCATGTCACAAATATGCATAATCAATCAACCGGTTACCATTCTATTTAAATCGATTAGTTAGGCTTATTATCAAAACAACAATCACTGACATCCTATGTTTAATTCAGACCAAACAGTGGGTTATATTTCCAGATCTGAGTATTCGGTTTGTCAATTGATTTGCTAGGACATTATTAATGACTCTGATCAAAATCATGCTTCAAGAGCCGAACCCAAGTAAATATTAATAAGGACCAACCCAATATCAAAATACCCTGTTTGATGAATTATCGGCCCACCAAACAAATACAAATATTAACAGATTTTTATCACAGTTCTCATCATCAAGAAAATCATATAATCAATTTAATCTGATCATGACCATGAAATTTTTATCATACAACTTCTTATCCCATATTAAAACACGATCAACAAGCATGTCCTCGGCCAACATCATAAACAATTTCGATTAACACTCTAATTCAATTAATTCAGTTAATTCGTATCAAGCCACAAATAATCATAAACAAACATAGCTATCAATCAAATCGTTCACATATGCATGAGATCTTATAAGCCTAATCTGTACGTATCACAATCAAGTAGTTGAGAATTAGACAAACATGAACTGAACTTACTAACCGGAAGTCTTGGTTGATCAAGATGATATTGCGAATGGGGGGTTTCTCCTGTTGTCGTTGAACTCTAAGGTGGGGTAGGGTTTGTATGTTGATATGGTGAGTTCACGTAATACCTAATATAATACCAACAGTCTAAAGTGGGCCGGTGGTCATAGTATAACATCTAATAATATGTCAAGAAAACAAAGTGGGCCGAAATCAATATTAACATGCACAGTACACAGTGTAGCGGGCCGAGATCAAATTAAATAAGTGGTGCATTGGGCCGAGGTCAAATTTAAACAAATGTGTAGCGGGCTCGGGTGACCCATGCTGTGAGCTGATACGTTGTCGGGCTTTAAAGTGTGAAGACGCGGCCCAGTTGATATGCGGCCCAAAAGTCAAAACTTTACTTAAAAAGCTATTGTACCAATCAGTTAAACAAGGTTATATGAACAGAACGCTTTAACATAATAGAGGAAGATAATGAGAAGTAAATATCAAAAGATGGAACGCTACCGATCTTGAAAGTTCGGGTTGTCACAAAATATCTTTCCTCACATTGGCGGTTCTTGTCTTTATACCCTAAATCATTACTCCAATAGAGTATTTAATAGGTTGAGGGAAAGGTGTTCATGTTTGACCTTCTCTTGTATTGAAGGAATCTTGGTTAATACGTGACAAGACTTGCTGTGGTTTCTGTGCACTGAATTCCATAATTATGTATGCATCCATAATTACGTAACTCCTTGCACAGTCTGCACTGTTCGTTTCATCCTCGTATCACTTCCTTCGGATAGGCCACTGCCTTCAGGTAAAGTCACGTGTACCTGTGATATTCTATTTCTAGTATATGTATATATTAATTATCACACATAATTACAAGTAATTTCTTAGTCAAAGACAAGTGCTACTCTAGTGCACCCTAAGTCTCGTAGTGTCCTTACTTGACTCTTTGAAAACAATTTCGGGTAGTGGATGTCGCGGAAAATTTTATGCAATGAAAACTTTTGAAAAATTGTTTTCGTGAGAGGATCCTAAAGATTGTAGTCTAGACTCGATAAGGAATCCTGGTTCACTACAATCACAGCTCTGATACCAATATGTCACACCCCTTTCTAAGGCGGAAGAACGAGGTGTGATCATGAAAGGTTCTCATTGCATACGAATGGTAAACATACTACATGCTCGTAAAAATAACTTCAAATGCCAATAACATTACGTAACTGAAAACATAGGTTAAGTTTGGAGTTTACATCACAGCATAAAATGTTGTCTGAAAAGTTTACAACATTATTCAAAGATAAACATAAACAACATCCAAGAGAAAGAGTAAGACCGCGTGCACATCCACTTTAGTTACCTGAAATACATGTGAGTTTTTGGAAAATCGTCAACATAATGTTGGTGTGAATTCATGCAGTTTTTGTATTGAACGTTTGTATACTTGAATGAAAACATGGTATGTAATTTGTATGAAACAAGTATTTCTGTAAATGTAAGGAAATCGAGATCGCTAATGGTTTGCAAGGCCATTAACATGTGACACGACATAGGAAGCATCCAAACCATAGGCATTTTTACTTGTCGATTCACGACTAGAGACACAAAAGCACTGCTTGGTACTAGTATCACCAAGAGTGTGGCTGCCTGAAACCCATTAGATTTAACCTTTTGTTTTGCAGTCTAGGTATACTATTGATTAATGGTGCTTATGACACCCTATTCGTGACATGATCTAAAGTATCATTCCTTAGTTTTTGTATCCAACATACCATAACACATGTATTTTCCCCAAGTTTAAAAAGCATGTAAAAGTTTAAAAGTGGGGACATGAACTCACAACTTTGCGTTTCCTGCGCCGTAAACTTCACCGGGTTTGCTTATATAGCGTCGTGACCTATACGTGTTTTATTAACGTTAGTCACTAGACTTGTATCGCACAAGTACAAGTCACCATCTTTTATGTATGTATTCTTTGTTGTTAAAAATAATTTTATATTTTTAACTATGTATCTTACTTATATTATTTTCTCAAAAATAAATATAAGTATCTTGTATTTTTCACCCGAGTTATGTATTTTTGTCCAAAACTTCATTTTGAGTTCATAACTTGCCCTAGTTATTTAATCTATTAAGAAATATATTTTCATAAATATATTTTCTTGTATTTGTCTATGCATGTTGTATGTGTATTTTGTATTTTCACTCCTTAGGAGTGTTTAGTGTATTTTCAAGTCCTAATGCTCTATTACATATAATACATGCTTCATACACTCAGCACAAAATTTGGTGATCAATAAATATATATATTTTCCTCAAAAATATACATACTTAATATCAATTTTTATCTTGAAAAAAATCATCATTTCTTTACTTGAAGTTTACATAAAAATTAGGGAAACCTTGGTAAATATTTTTAGGTAAATTTTTAGGGAATAAGTTTCACCAAAACTTATATTTTTCTAAGTGTCAAAATTTTATAGAAATTTTGACATAGTTTCCCCTAAAAATGGAGGTTTCCCATGTTTTCAAAACATGTGTTTATTTTCTTTTAAAATCATCACAAACAATCATCAACTCATTCAACACTTACCGAGTGTCAAAATCAAGTAAATTACACTACATCATGAACTTGAAGTTTTTGTAAAAACTTGTCGTAACTTACCATATTATTTAGTAGGTTTAGTTACCCTTTAAAACATATTTATTTGTTTGTAAATCACATTATTAAAGGATTTGGTCATTTACAACTTGTAAGATGATTTTTCAAAAAATATTTCTTTTGTATTTTTCTTGTTACACACATGTTTCTAGTCTTGTTTAAACACTAAAAATATGATTGGTTTACTTAGAAACCATGACTTTGTAAATCTTATAAATAAACTTGGTTTCTTGAGAAATTAGTTTTGTAATCATCTACTTACAAGATTTGTATTTTGTTTAAACCATCGTTACATATGAAAACCAATTTCATCATTCAAGTTCATGAAGACATAAAGCATGATGATCTTGATCTTTCACAAGATCACCACCTTAACTTACTAGATCATGTGTTTAATCACAATCTAGTAGGTTTCTTATGATGTCTAATATCACTAACACAAATCATCAATCACCAAGAAGCAAATCATCATCATTCAACATGTATTCTTATATTTTTAAGCTTATGTTAAAGTATCAAGATCATGTTCTTTAGTGTTCTTCAAGATTAACAATGTTTATCATCTTTTAACCCACTAAATATGAAATAACAAGGGATCATAAGGGTCTTACTACTAGCATAAGGCTAGGGAAGAACACTTGATGTTGTAGGTGACAAATGTGATGGTTAAAAGCAATCGGGAGAGGTCCTTCAATCTCCAAGACCACCAAGCCTTCTTATGGACCTTCTTACACCTTGAGATGAACTAGGAATGGATGAACTTGATTGAAGAATGATGGTGGTGTAGGGTGGTGATCTCGGCCGAGAGCCAAGAGATGGAGAGGAGAAGGGTGGTGGGGTGAAGTGTGTGAGGGAATGAGGGTGATGAAGTGTTCTTATAACCATGTTTTAGTGTTAACCTTTGGATATTATGTTTACCAAGTACAAGATATAATCTTCTCATCAAATCTTCCAAGATTATACGCAATCTAATAAGATCAAGTAGGATTTGTTGGTGGGGTCACATGGGTGACCGTCCACTTTAAAGGGGGGGGGGGGGGTAAAGTGTAAGTTTAAATTACTAATTACATAAATAAGTAAGTTTTCAAGTGTAAAGTTTATGGATTTAATGTTTTATTATGTTATAAGGGGTGTTATGGTGTTCGGGGATCATAACTAGTTCAGAAACATTAAAACAATGCTTCTAGTAATATTTTGATGTTTCGGGTAATGTCCGGTTGTTCGGTCAGATACCGGTTCGTTAAAGTGCTAAATTGCACCGTTTAGCGTCCTTTAAGTACTCTTTTGTGACACTTTTAATTCCCGACACTTAGGAAGGTATTCTGGACCAATTAGTCATATTTTTACATGTTACAAACTTGTCACAATGCTGAATTTTGCTGAAATCTATGAAATTCAGCATTTAAAGTGTGTTTCGGGTGCTTTTCAGTGCGTATTTTAGCTTCCGGAAAGTCTATATGTTAACCCTTGTATACATTCTTGGGTTTTCAATGTATTTTAGACGTTGGACCTACCCCTAGGCCCCAATTTTATTGTCTGACTGCTTTCTGCAGAATTGTTGACACAATGTGTCTTACCGGTGAGTTTACTAGTATTTCTGACGCAACGCTATCATTAATGAATAAAGCAATATTTGTAGTATAAAATGTGCATGAATTCACATGTATAGCATGAAATCAGACAATGTTGACATTTAAGCACATAATTGCAGTTATTAAATAATAATTAAATTGTACGGAAATTACCGGTTTTGTGCCAGTTGTCACAGTAGTAATGTTAATCGCATAAATTCAAGCCTTGCGACTGTGGCGACAAACCCTTAAAAAAATTAAAGGTTTATCTAAATTGTGTATATCGGATTCTGTCATTCCCAACTTCCAAACAAACCTAGGAAGTCGGAAACGGGATTTGTCAAGTCCTATGGTACCATTACATACTACCGAGCGGCGTGATCAATGTTAATGAATGTATTATTGTCCCGATTAAACATACCAAATGTCATAACCAATGTAGCCTGTGAAAACCATGTACTAGGTATGCTAAGTAAACATACATAGTAGAAATGTTCATGAAATCAATGTGCTAGCATGCTTAGTAAACATACATAGCAGAAATGTCATGTAAAACAATGCGTCCATATGCTGAGTAAACATATGCAACAAAATGTCTAATAAATCAATGTGCTAGCATGCTTAACATACATAGCAAAACATAGTTGAAATCATGTACTATGTGAGTACTAGGTGAAACTAGCATGTTTATGTCATAAAAGCATGAAAAGCACGAAAGTAACATGTATACACGTGTGTATCACCCCAAAGTATTTGAAAGCGGTAAAAGAGGGGAACTATGTACTCACTTGGGATTGCTTATTAGTCTTGAGAATAAGACCAATTAAAGCTGCAAAGATCACTGTAGGATCGTGAAACGACCTAACGAGTCGATCAGAAGAGTGCTCAGACCGAATCGGAGGCGGAATTCATTGATTCGATCTTCGTTTAGCTTGTATTCACTAATAAATGTCTTGTTTATTGATCTTGATCACTTTACAGTACAGAGACACTTCGACAGCACCTCGGCGTCGGAATCTAGAACGTTACAAATGATGACAGTTTGAAGGATATATATAGGGGAGGACCCTGACCGTTTGAAGGTGGCATGTCACCCTTCAAACGGTCACCACTTCAAACGGTCACCTCTTAAATTGTTACACTTTCAAACGGTCATGCATATTTATACGGTTTTGACAAATTCAAACAATTACATCTTTTGTCTTCATGTGATGATGCATATGATGATGTCACATATATGATGTCATCATCATATATGATAACATCACTCTTGTTCAGTAGTGCAACGAACCCAAGACTCGACATAAGACAAAGACGACAGATGAATGCACCAACAGACTCCCCCTCAGATGTTGACGAGTCTTAAGTGTCGAGTCTTTGCATCTTCAGTCTTTATCAGTCCTCTTGTCTTTCTTAGCATATACCAGGATCTTCTCTTTGGCTCTAACCTCGTCAGACTCCCCCTTTCATCATGATGGGATCGCTGTCTAGAATTAGCTATCACCTTGAGATCAATCCCTGGCTTTATCTCTGATCAGCTCATTTCCTGCACACATTATCTCATCACAACATAAGTTTTTACTTAAATCAATAAGAAAAACTTACTAGAAATAGTTCCATCAAGTTCAAATTAATGACCCTGATTAACTAATCTCAACTTCTTTCTCAAAATAAATTTCTCAATTCAATACACACACTCCCAAACCAGTTCATCATGTTCAGCACTCGAAATTTTGAATATCAGCTTTCCAACATCAGTTGTCGAAAATCTTTTTGGACTTTTCAAAAATAATGAAACATGAATGCAATAACAGAAATTAACTGCAGAAATAAAATATGTACAAACATATTTTTGTGAGTATGCGAAAGAGGATCATATCAGTTTATGTGACCAATCACTAGCATCGTTAAGCTTGATTTCATTTTATGCTCTAAACGATTCACATAGATTGACGATATTGTTGTCCACTTAAACTCAATCTAAAAACTTTCAAAATGCTTACCGATACGTTAAGGTATATTAAGATAGCACTAAGTTCTATGGACCCCACGATCTCAGCATATCCCCTCATCATGCAATACACTGACTCAAGTAATGCCTTTAAACTTTTATCAACTGTGATTTGTGCGAAAACAAAGCAGAATGTTTAAACATTAACAATCAGGTCGATACTTCCGTATACGCAGAGAAAGTCCAATGTTTAAACAAAATAAGAAAAATAAAACAAGTTGAAGTTGTTTAGGCTTTAACCACCAGGTCGATACTCCCGTATACGCAGAGGAGGTCCAAAGCTTAAACAAAACACCAAAGAAAATAAAACAGAACGTTTAGGCAACAACATCCAGGTCGATACTCACGTATACGCAGAGGATGTCCGATGCTTAAACAAAATAAAGAAATAAAACAAGTTTAAGTCTTTGCAAAATAAAATGCACAATCACAGCGACTTTTTAGCAAAGTTGTGAAAGTTCACAAACTTAACCAGTTTTATGTCTTTCGACAATCAGCGATTACTGAGTAGGCACACAATCAAGAAGGACAAAACTAAGTACTATGCTTTTGACCATGTTTCCCAATAGAACTAGGCTTTTTCATTTAGGTTTGTATCGTTTTCGCAAATCTACTAGTCTAGCTGAGCCTATCGTCACATCGTTAGTGAGACCGTTTATCACATTTTGACTTTCCATTTCTTTAGCATGCTGTGACAGTCCAACTGATTTCCTATCATTTCCTCTTGTTTCAGCAAAACTCATTTTTAAATTTTTCAACGTTTTTGACATTATCAAATTTTCTAATTTTTTTAGATTTTCAGAAATTTCTTACTCCCCCTAAAATGCAAACACATTTTAGGAAATTTGAAAACAAACTATACAAGCAAACTGACAACATGATGAGAATCACTTCAATTCTCCATTCACTTGGCTTGAACAATCAGAACTCCCCCTGACAACAAACTATTTTCCCATAGTGATTTCAAAACACTTAAGTTTTTTTTTAATCAAAATGGTTTTTCCGGAAAATAAGTTTTGTGTGTCATTTCACAAATTCGGGGATCATCACCTTGTTCTCTTCAATCACTTGTAAAAACTAACATTTTTAAGATCAAACCTCAAATATCACTTGTAGAAAATCAAGTACAACTTAATGTCCCTGATTTACCACTTGTAAGTCGAAAAATCACCAAAGTGAAATTTCTCAAGAAATGTGCCGATTCATGTTCCACGCTTACCAACCTGGGAACTCCGGCAAGTCAGGTTTTTCATTTAAACAGATTCACCCAAGCCTGACTGTCCTTGGGTGATTTTGAATTCTTGTTCAACAATGGTGGAAAATTGGCCTCATCCATTGTTAGACTAAAACTCTCAGTTTTTACCTCAACAACTGGCTCTTCTGGCTTTACCACACCAGATTCATTGCCTGAACTTGTCTTGTCTGACTTTGAAGAGTCAGATTCATCGCCAACAACTTTCTTCTTCTTCTTTCTCTCTTCTGTCCTCAGATTTGTATCTGATGAACTCGTCTTGCTTGACTTTGCAGTCGAGGAAAGCGATTCATCAGAACTCTTATTTTTACCAACAGATGAACTCGAGGACAATATCTTCTCCAGATACTCTCTCGCCTTTTTCCTCTTCTTTCTCAGTCTGTCTTTTTGCCCTTGAGAAAGCTTCACTTTCATTTCCTGAACTTTAGGTTCTTGAACCTTTTGTTCTTTGGGCTTTGCTTCGACTTTGACTGGTTTCTTCTTTGCCATTTTCTGAGATTCAGCCCTCGATCTTCCCTTTGATGTCATTGGGCAATCTCTGGCAATGTGGCCAATGATGTTGCAGTTAAAGCATCTCCTTGACTCAAATCTCCAACTCTGGCAGTTAACAGCAATGTGTCCTTGATAACCACATCGGTAACACACTCTGTTATCGTACTAATCACCATTTTCAGCCCAAATGCTCAAATCAAAGCACTGTTTGGCTTGGTGATATTCCTTTTTCCTTTTGATTGCTGGATTTGACTTTTGAGCACTGTGGTCCGACCTGCACCACTTATTGCCAACAATTTTTGAGTTTTCAATTTTTATTTTTTGTGGTTTTTGATTGCGATTGGATGATCGATCTGATGAGCTGTTATTCTCTTTTTGAACATTTTTCAAATTTTTAATTTTTTGTTTCTGTTCCACTTTCTTCTTCAAAGGTTTTTGCTTAGAGCATTCTCCCTTTTCGGTTGATTGTGGAACAGTTTCTTGAAAATTTTCTTTTAACTTCAAAAATAAATTCTTTTTGTCAAATTTTTCTTTTTCATCATCAGATTTTTCATCGCAATCTTCAACTTTGACTTGTCAAAGTTTGTGACAATGTCACTTATTGGAACAGAATTGATCGGTTTTGGACAAGGAAAATTCAAACTATCTGATGAAGTCACAAAACCTTTCAATTTCCTTTCAAGTTCATCAATCTTGTTTCTTGAATTCTCAGCTTCGTTTTCAAGCTGAGAGATTCTTTCAAGATGAGACTTGATTTATTTTTCATTCTCATTCTTCATGTTTTCAAGAACAGACTTTTCATTTTCCAAAGCTTTTATCTGTTCTTGAAATTTTGTTTCATTTGCCTTCAAATTTTTGTTCTCAAGTTTTATCCAGAAATCTTCATCTTCTGAAGATTTCTTTTTGCTTTCAAAATCTTTTTCTTTCTCTTTCAACATCTTGTTTTCTGATGTCAAACTGTTCAAGTCATTTAACAGGTTAACATTTTCAAATTTTTTCTTCGCACAAATTTCCTGCAAAATAAGAATCTGTTTAACATCAGCTTGCTTCTCATCCTTCAACTTGTTGACTTCCAATGTCAAACTTTCCGCATCTTTCAAGAGTTTGCCATTGCCAGCTTCAAGTTTATCACATTTAGAACACACTGATGTAGAACTTGAAGATTCATTCTTCACAAATTCTTCATTCTTTGGAGCTTGCTTTTCTTTTGCCCTAAATGTACCTGCACAAAAGATTTTAACGAAATCAAGAGGATTTGCATATTCATCAATATAACAATCTCTCTTAATATCGTATTTTATCACATATTTTGCCCTAACACATTCAACAATCCTTTTGTTCATCTCATCAATCACATCTAAGCCCATATCCATCAAATGATTTTCTAAGACATTTATCATTTCTTTCTTTTTCTTTCCATTTTCAAATTCATGAGTTTTAAGTATGCTGATGAATCTTTTTAGATGTAATTTTGAAAAATTTGAATCCTTTCTTAAATTTTTCAAAAATTCACTCCATTCAATAGGTAATGCATCTGCAAACTTTTCTATTTTTTCAGCATCTGATGGAAATATCTCATGATTTTTTAAGTAACCAAGTAAGACTCCATATCGGTTCTCTAATTCTTCCAATGTTTCATTTTTCAAACATGCAAAAGATTTAAACCTTTTGACCCAAAGATCCTTTTTCACATTTCTATAACTATCGTCCAAATACCCCATATACCAATCATTTAATCTTTCAAAATCATGATTTTCCATCTCATCAAACATCATTGCCATCTTTCAAACACAACCTGTTCAAACACTTAACTCTGATTGGGCCGATCAATTAATGAATATGTTTAATGAATGATTGGGCCGATCAAGACAAATGGGTCGTCTAATGATTTAAGTAACAAGATCCACTAACCCGACAAACAAACAAGTAACAAGATAAGATGATTGGACCAAAAAGAATCAATTGTGAAGATCAATATTTCTTGGGCCAAACAAATCTAAGAATCACGTGATGGGCCTGACACTTATCACTTCTCATGTAATTTTAAAAGCCATCACATGCTCTGACTTTAAAGAACCGACTATTATCAATTCACATGCAATTGTTTAAACCGAGATATTTACATGCATCAACACATGCACTCTGACTTCACATGTAGCCCTTGAACCACTAAATCACATGCAAATTCTTAATTAATGTACTGATATATCATATGTAAACTGACACGTTTTTGAATGACCTGAACAACTTTCACGTGACAATGTTTCAAACGGTGATCATGTTTTAAACGGTCATGGTCAATTTCAAACGGACAACGTCAATTTCAAACGGTCAGGTGGCAGTTTCAAACGGACAGGTATGTATTTTCAAACTGTCATGTGCATTTTCAAACGGACAGGTCAGTTTTCAAACGGACAGGTGCTGATTTCAAACTGCCAGACCAGTTTCAAACGGTCACGATGGCAACTTTCAAACGGACAGGGTTAATTTCAAACTGCCAGATCAGATTTTCAAACGGACAGCCAATTCTCGTTCAAACGGTCAGCAATTTTCAGTCCATTTTTACCACTTTTACTTTGAATTTTAAGCTGAAACTTTCAAGGGTTTGTTAAACAACAATTACGCACATATTGTGAAAGTTTTAGCCGATTTTATCTGTGAAAAATATCAATTTTATGAAAGAAGGTGTAGAAAATCAGAATTTGCTAGCGAAAACGAGCTAAACGGTAAGAACTCTTCCTCCTGAGCTCTGATACCACTTGTAGGATCGTGAAACGACCTAACGAGTCGATCAGAAGAGTGCTCAGACCAAATCAGAGGCGGAATTCATTGATTCGGTCTTCGTTTAGCTTGTATTCACTAATAAATGTCTTGTTTATTGATCTTGATCACTTTACAGTACAGAGACACTTCGACAGCACCTCGGCGTCGGAATCTAGAACGTTACAAATGATGACAGTTTGAAGGATATATATAGGGGAGGACCCTGACCGTTTGAAGGTGGCATGTCACCCTTCAAACGGTCACCACTTCAAACGGTCACCTCTTAAATTGTTACACTTTCAAACGGTCATGCATATTTATACGGTTTTGACAAATTCAAACAATTACATCTTTTGTCTTCATGTGATGATGCATATGATGATGTCACATATATGATGTCATCATCATATATGATGACATCACTCTTGTTCAGCAGTGCAACGAACCCGAGACTCGACATAAGACGAAGACGACAGATGAATGCACCAACAATCACGAATTCAATCGGCACCTAATATAGGTAACTATGTTAATAATCGTGTCACACCCCGACCGCGTAAAACAACAAATCGCGGCGGAAACATCGGGGAGTGTTGTAACAGAATTAATTGTTTCAAATCCATGGCAAACAAAGTTGTATTTTATTTATTAAACACGAGTTACATTGTCTTAACACAGGAAAAACAAAGTTTATAACATAATTAAACAAAGTCTATCATCGTTTTTAGTCTCTAAGGCACAGGTCCGCCCTAGTGTCCTGATCAACTTCCTATGGAAAAGCTCCTGAAAACACATGTGAAAATAGGTACGTCAGCATAAAAATGCCTGTGAGATACATAGGTTTGTGAAAAATTAAGATTCATGACTTATGTTTGAGAAAATGTTTAGTCATGAACCTTGTAATTTGATTTGTTTTGTAAATCACTTGAAGAACGATAAGATCAGATGATATGTATAAATAAAAGAATAATGTATGGTTAAATGAATAACCATTGTAAACTGAGTTTGTATAAGATAAGTTGTTTGTAAAACAATGTATTGTGAAAAGTATATTATTTGTATAGAATGTTATATGTATCAAACTGAAATGATTCAAATAACGCTACGATATATGTAATACCATACAAACACTTATATATAGGAAGTACCAGCGGCGTATCCACCATGCTTGTATCATATTACATACGCATCGTTACTTAACCACTTAATCAAACCAAGCCAATCAATTGTAAGATGTCTATGTTTAAACCAATAGTCAAAAGTCCTTGTATAAACCATGTCAAATCTTTATAAGTCCAAAAGTAGTCAAGTAATGTGTAACAAATGTTATGTATGGTAAGTAAAATAAGACTACTTAAACCATAAGTAAAAATGTACAAAACAATGTATTTTGAATATATCAAAAAGTTATGTTTTGCAAAGTGATGCATGATACATTGATACAAACATTTATGTGGTAAGTTAACGCATACATTCAAGCCTTGAGACAGTCGGATAACCCTTTCAGTCAAGGTTATCAAAAGAATTGTATTCGGATTCAGTCATTCCTTACATCCAAACAAACCCGGGATGTCAGGAATGGGATTTGTCAAGTCCTATGGTACCACTACTTACTCCCGAGCGGCGTAGCAAATGTTAATGAACGTTATAAAGACCCGTTTGTGCAAACCAAATGTCATAGCAGTTGTATACATGTCATAAGAAAACAATGTACTAAGTATGCTAAGTTAACATACAAAGCAGAAAAGTCTTGTAAATCAATGTGCTAGCATGCTATCAGTCAACATACATAGCAGAAATGTAACGTAAAACAATGTACTAAGTATGCTAAGTTAACATACAAAGCAGAAAAGTCTTGTAAATCAATGTGCTAGCATGCTATCAGTCAACATACATAGCAGAAATGTAACGTAAAACAATGTACTAAGTATGCACACAATGGACATACATAGCATGAAATGTAATGAAATCATGTACTATAGTGTACTAACAAACATAGCCGGTATATGATGTGAAAACAGGAAAGCATGAAAGTAACAAGTAGGCACATGTGTTTCACCCCAAAACAGTTTGGAAAACAGTAAAAGAGGGGTCTATGTACTCACTTGAGATTGCTCAGATGTCTAAAGATAATCACCAAGTAACGCTAGAGATCTCGGAATCAAACGGCACCTAATATAGGTAACTATGTTAATAAACCGGACCTATCTCGGAAGATTGGGTAGCATTAGGGTTTGTAAACCAAATGAGTGTAGGAACTCACTTGATATGGTTTAACAAAGCCTATATGCTAAATGAAACTTAACCTAAGTCTTATTGACCCATTATGATCCGTTTAGGTAGCTTATGCTACTTTAACGCATCGTGCGCGTGAAACGCGTTCGGACCGCCTAACTAGTCCTATGACAAGTATTATATGCCTAAACATGTTACATAATCAGTTACGTGACAAAAGTTTAGGTTACATATGCTAAATTACCAATTATGTATGAAAAGGGTATTCTGGTAATTTACCTAGGGCATATAAACTACCTATCATACAACTACTTAAACGTCGTGACCATAAGGTATAACCTCGGAAGGTTATTCCCTACACTATGGTCACCTAATGTATTTGGTCGGATCCTAATGATCGACCAAACTGGGTCGGGTTCGAAGGTATAGCGATTTATTAGATCGCTTACCCTACGACCCTAGACAACGTGGTAATCAGTAGGCATAGTCCCAAGGGACTATGACCATCGTGATTACAATCACGTTGCGAAGTTCAAACGAACTTCGCATTGACCGTTACTGGTCAACGCTGAAAGTCAAACAAAGTTTGACTTTCTGACTCGAAAAGCAGTAAAATAAGGAAAAGAACGAAAGAATACTTACGAAGGGTCCCCGAATGCTAATCCCGATCCAAGAACTCAGGTATGAAACAATGGTTTCAACTTAGAGCTCTCAAATAAGAATTCTTGTGCTTTAAAACAATGAAAGGCATGGGGTATATATAGTTTTCGGTGAACCGTTGAGATTGTTTCATGTAAACCGTGATTCGATCCCATCCGTACACTTGTTGAAAGGTTATGGAAGCCACATATGCTCCTTATCTTAGTGACTAAGCAACTTAAAACATGTGGTTAAGGATCAATCAGCTGCAACTTGTGTTTAGAAACATTGAATCTGATCAGATAGTCAGTCGCGTAGCGCGACAGGTAGCCCCATAGGCGTCGTGCTACGCTAGCACTCCCCCTGAATCAGAAAGTTTCAAAATTGGCAGCAATGGTCCCTGCACGTGTTTAAGGCCTTTTTCGATGCGTTTGAACCCCGTTAACCTCATTTCAAGGCTCTAAAATGAAGTTAAAGTATAGGGAACTCAAAACATACTCAAAAATATGCCGGATGATGGTTCGTTTGGTCGTACGAACGCGATGTTCGCTTAATTACGACGGAATGCGCATAAGCGCGAAAAACGAACCAAATGACGCGACGAATGGATTTTTCTTATGGCGAACACTAAAATAAAATATAGTCATGCTTACATAAATTTTTGGATGTCCGGATGTATTCAGAACGTAAGTTATGCGCGAAAATGCAAACTTGTGCACTTTTTGACACTTTTAGTCCTTGAATGTTCCAAAAGTTTGTTTTAGCACACCAAACCCCTCAAAGCCAATTCCTAAGCTATGTAAAGGATATTTAAGGTGTGTTTAACTTATGGTCATGTTCCGGAATGTTCGTTACAGTTCAAATTGACATACTTTCGCAGTTTGTCATATTTAGTCCATGTAAGCGAATTAACTTATTTTTGCCATACCAGAGCCTTCAAAACTTATTTCTAAGTTATGTAAAGGTTATTTAAGGTATGTTCAGTATATGTTGATGTTCCGGAGTATTTCTCGCATTAAACTGAGTACGTTTACGCACTAGTTTGCGTATAACTCTCCAGAAAGCGATGTAGAGTTTGAAATTACATAAAAGTCAAAACATGAAAAATGTAAAACACAATCAAACAAACATTGGGATCAAATAACATTGTTTTATTGATAATAGAACTATTCATAGCGATTACAAGCACAGTTGTTACAAATCGGATCCTAAATCGGGAGATAGGATAGAATGTGGTTCCGAAAATCAAATGAGTATTGGCACCCCATATGGCATGATTTAATAGTCCCAACATTCTGATTTGAAAGACTACCTAAGTGCTTTTGACCCGTTTCGACCCATTATGGTAGTATAAGCTACTATAATGCGTCGTTTGGGTAAAACTATGGTCGGATGGTTAACTATGTGCTATGTCAAGTCTTACATGCCCAATTATCCCTAAACATGTTACTAAATCAGATTATATGTCAAAAACATGTTCACATATGCAAAAATACGGATTTATGCTTCATAAGGGCATTTTGGTCATTTCCTATGGGCATATAAACTACTTAACAAATAACTAACCAATCCTATGTGATCATAAGGTATAAACTCAGAGGTTATTCCCTATGCAACTTTGATCACTAAACATGCTTGGTCGGATCCTAATGATCGACCAAACGGGTCAGGTTCGAAAGTCTAAGCGGTTGTTTAGACCGCTTATCTTACGACCCTAAACAAGCACTAAACTAGTATTGACGAGTTAAACATGTCAAAACATGTTTAACTAACTTAGAAAACTGATTTGGTATCAAAACAAAGTGTTTTGATACCTAAAAGTAGTTCCGTTGAAAATGCATGCTAAAACGCATTTTGACCGAAACTTTGACTAGTCACTACACCTAGTTAACGTGGTAATCAGTAGGTATAATCGCTAAGGATTATAACCATCGTGATTACAATCACGTTACAAAGTTCAAACGAACTTTGTGTTGACCATTGACTGGTCAAAGCTGAAAGTCAAACACTGTTTGACTTTCACGCTTGGAAAGCGATAAAAGAACGAAAGAAGCTTACAAAGGGTCCAAGCTAGGGAGAACTTGATCTAAAAATTCTCAGGTATGAAGTTTTGAATTTCAACTTAGAGAAAATCAGATCAAGGGTGAGGAAAACAAATGAATGGCATGGCTATTTATACTTGTAGTGAGTTAACAAGATCAATC
This sequence comes from Helianthus tuberosus, assembly GCA_030545235.1. Lineage (NCBI taxonomy): Eukaryota > Viridiplantae > Streptophyta > Magnoliopsida > Asterales > Asteraceae > Helianthus > Helianthus tuberosus. The sequence continues at coordinate 157,646,687 of CM060393.1, forward strand.
CATGTGTTTGTGTAACCTCCAAGCATTGGATCACAGCCATACATGTGTTAGGGGCCAGCTAAATTACTTGGGGAGGTGTTAACTTGGTTAACACACAAGAAAAATGGCAAGAACAGCCCCTGAACTATCAACAGATTGATAAAAATGAGTTTCTATCGCTGGGCATGCACCCGCGCCCCGCGTAAGATATGGGGTCAGCCTACGCGGCCCGTGACCTCATGGTATATCAGCAACAGTTTCAAATTTAACAGGTTTGGTCCCTGCACATGTTTAAGCTCATTTTTGGCACTTTTAACCCCCTGTTAAGCCATTTTCAAGGCTCTTCAAGGTAGTCTAGAGGACACAAAATATGCTCGGAAAAGTCCCGGATGTTGGTTCGTTTGGTCGTACGGTCACGTTATTCGTCTAATTACGACGAAACTCGAACGGACGCGAAAATGATCCAAATTAAGCGACGAATGGTATTTTTGCATGCCGATCACTAAAATAAAAATATTTTAGTCTCTACAAAAACTTTGGATGTCCAGATGTGGTTAGAACGTAAGATATGCACGTAAATGCAAACTTACGTCGTTTTTGACACTTTTAGTCCCTGAAAGATCAAATAAGCATATTTTCGCACACCGAACCACTCAAAGCTTATTTCTAAGATATGTTTAGGTTATTTATGGTATGTTTAGCTTATGATCAACTTCTGGACTATACGTTGCCTTACGAAACGGCAGACTTTTGCAGTTTGACGCAAATAGTCCCTGTGAGCGAATAAACTTGTTTTTACCATACCAAACCATTTAAAACTTATTTCTAAGTTATGTAAAGGTTATTTAAGGTATGTTAAGCTTATGTTGCTATTCCGGAGTGTTTGTCGCGTTAAACTGATTACGTGTACGCATCAGTTTGCGTATAACTTTCCAGAAAGCGATATAGAGTTTAAAATCAATCAAAAATAAAAACGTGCAAAATATCAAACATAAATAACAAACATTGGGATCAAAATACATTTTTTTATTAATATTGAATTGTTCAGAGTTTGTACAATGATTACACAAGTACATATGTTACTACTTTAGGAAATTTCGTCCCGAAACTTATTTAGAGGAAACTTGTGAGAATAGATGCGGATAATTCGCTTTCATCTGATCTTCATGTTCCCAAGTAAATTTTGGGCCACGTTTAGATTCCCAGCGAACTTTGACAATAGGTATACACTTGTGTTTGAGCTTCTTGACTTCACGGTCAATGATTTCCACATGTTTCTCAACGAAGTGCATCGTGTTATCAACACGAATTTCATCAAGTGGTATGTGGAGGTTCTCATCAGCTAAACACTTTTTGAGATTGGACACGTGGAAAGTTGGATGAACATTTCCAAGTTCAGGAGGTAGCTCAAGTCTGTAGGCTACTTTTCCGATTCTTTCAACGATCTTGAATGGTCCAACATAGCGTGGTTCAAGTTTTCCTTTCTTTCCAAATCTAATCACACCTTTCCAAGGGGATACCTTGAGTAGGATGTGATCACTGACTTGAACTTCTAAGGGCTTGCGTCATCGATCCGCATAACCCTTTTGACGGCTTCTAGCTGTCTGAAGGTTATCACAAATCTTTTTGACCTTATCAGTAGTCTCTAGAATGAGTTCAGGTCCAGTAAGCTGAGCTTCACCTATCTCATTCTAGCAGACCGGTTAATGACATTTTCGACCGTATAAAGCTTCGAAAGGAGCCATGTTGATGCTAGAGTGATAACTATTATTGTAGGAGAATTCGATCAACGGTAGATGTGAATCCCAACTACCACCAAAATCAATCACACAAGCTCTAAGCATATCCTCCAGTGTCTGGATTATTCTCTCAGATTGACCATCCGTTTGAGGATGATATGCTGTGCTTAAATTAAGTTGGGTTCCCATGGCAGATTGCATGGTTCTCCAAAAGTGAGACGAGAATCGAGCATCTCTGTCAGATATAATGTTCAAAGGAACACCATGTCGGGATAGAATCTCATCCACATAGATTTTAGCAAGCTTGTCAGCGGATAGATCCTCACGGATTGGCAACAAATGTGCTGACTTTGTAAGACGATCAACGATAACCCAATGGCATCATGACCTCAGGTTTAATAGGACACGATAATTCTTTATGCATCAAACCTTGTGTAACACAAGTATGTTGAGCCTGAGAAATGCGGGTTTGAATATCAGATCGAATCTAAACACAGTGAAGCTTGACACGTTCCTTACGACTCAATGCAACAGCCATGACATCGCCTTACCAGGATGGTAGCGAATCTCGCAATCGTAGTCGTTTAAAAGCTCAACCCAACGTCGTTGCCTCATGTTAAGTTCTTTCTGATTGAAGATATGCTGGAGACTATTGTGATCAGTAAACACTATACACTTTGTACCATACAGGTAGTGTCTCCAGATTTTGAGAGCAAAGACTACTGCACCTAACTCAAGATCATGAGTCGTGTAGTTCTTCTCGTGTACCTTCAGCTGTCTTGATGCATAAGCTATGACTTTGTTTCTTTGCATAAGAACGCAGCCAAGGCCTAAATTAGACGCATCACAGTATACGACAAAATCGTCATTGCGCTCAGGTAAAGATAGAATAGGTGCATCGCAGAGTTTCTGTTTCAAGGTCTGAAAAGCTTCTTCCTGTTTGCATCCCCACTCAAAAGGTTTATTCTTTTGGGTTAAAGCAGTGAGAGGAACCGCAATCTTGGAGAAGTTTTCAAATGAAACGGCGGTAATAACCCACTAGACCAAGAAATGAACGAACCTTGGTAGGAGTAGTAGGTGTATCCCAATCCTTAATCGCACTGATTTTGGCGGGATCTACATGAATACCTTGTTCGTTGATGATGTGCCCCAAAAATTGAACTTCCTTAAGCCAGAATTCGCACTTGGAGAATTTGGCGAAAAGCTGCTCTTTCTTTAGGAGCTCCATTGTAAGACGGAGATGCTGCTCATGATCAGCTCGAGTCTTAGAATAAATCAGAATATCATCAATGAAAATGATGATGAACCTGTCCAAATAAGGCTTACAAACCCTATTCATCAAGTCCATGAAAACTGTAGGAGCATTTGTTAGACCAAACGGCATAACAGTAAACTCATAATGACTATATCGAGTACGAAAAGCAGTCTTGGGAATATCTTCTTCGATCACTCGAAGTTGATGATACCCAGAACGTAGATCAATGTTTGAAAAGCAAGTAGCGCCCTATAGCTGATCAAAGAGATCATCAATAAGAGGTAGGGGATATCGATTCTTGATGGTAAGCTTGTTAAGCTCACGATAATCGATACACATCCTAAAAGATCCATCTTTATTTTTCACAAATAGGACAGGAGCGCCCCAAGGTGAAAAGCTCGGACGAATGAATCCTTTGTCAGAAAGCACCAGGAGGTGCTTAGACAACTCTTGCATCTCAGACGGTGCAAGACAGTAAGGTGATTTAGCAATAGGGTTAGCACCGGGTACAAGATCGATACGGAACTCAACTTGGCGTACAGGGGGTAAACCGGTAATTCTTCAGGAAATACCTCAGGATAATCCCGAACAACAGGGATATCTTGGATAGTCGTACCTTTGCCTTTCTCCTCTACTACATGTGCCAAGAAGGCGACATAGTTCTTTCGTAGGTATTTTTGGGCTTGGGTACAAGACATGAGTTTAAGACCACTATCGGGTTTCTCCCCACGAACTTCTAAGATCTCACCAGTCGAAAGCGGTATACGGACAATCTTCTCAAAACAAACCACCTCAGCATGGTATTTGGCTAACCAATCCATTCCTACTATAACATCGAAGCTCCCGAGTTGCATCGGTGTGAGGTCAATAGGGAAAAGATGGTTGTTAAGGTTCAACAGGCAATTTCGAAGAACGGAGTCAAGTACAACAGGTTCACCACTAGCTATTTCTACTGTCTAGGGCTTTCCTAGTTTTGTCCTAGTCATCGAAAGCAAAGGCTCAAATGCTAAAGACGCAAAACTCTTATCGGCACCCAAATCAAATAGAACATAAGCAAGTTGGTTGTTAACAAAGAACGTACCGTTCACCACTTCTGTGACAACCCGAATATCTAAGGTTAGCACTACTTAAATCCCACAACCTTCGGCGCGTGTCTTTACGTTTAATTTCCCTATTTCGTGCAATCATGTGAGACTTGTTAAATTACACTTGTGCACCATAAAAATGTTCTTATGTGTATATTGGTTATTCATTAATGAAAGTGTTAGGTGTTGTCATGTGTGGATTAATGTGTATACGTGTTAATTAATTCATCTAGGAATCGATTACTATTTTTCCTTGGGCCCGAATCTTCTTTAGCACTTACACACATTCACATGGGCTGGAGGCCACACCTCCCTTGTATCATTCCCCACATCACTCGTAGACCATTCCGAGTACATATACACACTCAATTACATTGGGCTTATGTTTGGGCCTAGTGGAGTCCAGAGGAGGCATAGAGTTGGGCCGGTTGTTATTATTAGCGTATATACACATGCATACGCAAGAACATTAGGGCGTTCTCATTATTAAGCACTCTCAGAATTACTAACAAACCCTAATCATCTCCTTTTACCCCTCCCTTGTGTCGTTGGCAATCTTTGGGGCCGAAGCTTCACTTATCTATCGGTTAGTGTTACATGCTTGTTATAATTCTAAATTTCTTGTTCTCTAATATATGCTGAATGAAGAACAATGAGATTTATGAGATTATAATGATGCGAGTAGGATGTACTAATGTGTTTACAATGATGTGAACGATTGTTAATGGCAAAATAGTGATTAATCGTATATAAATGTATGAGTAGTAGGACTTGATTAATGGATTGTAATGATAATTGGTTGATTTTATTCAAGGTAATCTGTTTAGTGTGACTTGTTATCATGAATTGATTTCTTGACACCCTTGGCCGAAGGTATATATGTTAATGGATATTGAATTTATGACAATGAATATGAACTAGGAAGTTGTTAAACATCATACTGAATGTGGTTAATTGTATAAAGGGTATTAACAATTCATGTAGCATGGTAATAAGGCTTGGATAAAACTGTGTTTATTAATTAGGATGGTGGCGGCAATAAGGGGTTTGACAAACCGATTAGAAAATAGGTATTTTGTTAATTATTGTGTGGTATGATGATTCATGGGGTTTGTCGGATGATTATTGAAGTTATGTATGCAAGACTATAAACATGTAGTGATTTGGTGTGGACATGTTCATGTTGCTAATTACGGCCGGAAATAAATAATGAGTAGGGTTCTTATAAGTTGTATTATTGAAACTGTTTTGGTCATGTTTGGAGGGGGGAGTGGTTATTGAAATTGTAAATGGCAGAATTGACTATGTCAACCCCATACATGCGTTGCACATTGATCAGATCACGTGAATTACATGCTCCTTCATAACACCCACTTGATCTACACATGGAACTTGAGTCATACTCCTAGCTGAGTATATCGCACACTTACTATATTTTACACACCACTCTTTTTGGATCAGATAATACTCATGGGCCTGAGACTTCTTTGGGCCATGAACAGGTTGGGCCACAGGCTGAGCCCGAGTCGCACATTAGAAGCTCGAGCCACACTCTTGTAACTGAATTGCACAACACATTTTAGGTTGCACACTTATGCGCTGAACCGCACGCTGAACCTTGGGCCACACACATCTGAGTGGGCTGTTAACTAGACGGGCCGCAAGAATAGAATGCGTTCACTGGGTCAGTTTATGTTATGCACTATAGTATATGGCCCGCATAATTGTTTACGTGTTATGTGACATTTAAATGAGATATGATTTGCTTGTTATACGTGGATTTCTTGCATAAAAACCTAACTGCTAATGATAACTGTACTAGGACTTGATTGATCAACGAGAAACAAAGTAACATAATATACCGAGCAATCTAAGGTGAGTTCACACTTTCTATAAGGCATGGGATTCCTGGTGGTTTGGGAATGGGTTAAGAAGCTAAAACGAAATCTACATATTCACCTCTAACAAAATATGTACCTCCGTCCTCGGTTGGGAAGGAGGACTACATTTAACCTTCGTATTCTCGGTTGGGTAGAGTACGTACCTCCGTCCTCGGTTGGGAAGGACGACAACATATAACTTACTAGACAAAACTCTATCATGAAGTCCCTCATTTTTATATCGACTTAATCGCCAGGACAATGGCGAGCGGGTCATTAGTTAATAGCGCTATTAGGGTTGACAAGCCTCACACCGTGCTAGTAGGACGGGCGTGTACTAATGGATCTGGGCACTTAGTCAATGATGATAGACATTGACGTAGGGCACAACTTTCTCAGTCAGTTGTCGATATGGTAACGGTCTAGTGGTTAACATGGGGTAGCCCCCACTGGTTATGGTTATGGTTTGGGAAACAAGGAACTGATTAACTACTGGTTTTCGAAGGAACTTATGATTTTTGAAACAACTTTAAACTGGACAACCAACTGTGAACTCGCACAACTTTTTTGTTGATTCATTGTTACATTCCTTGCAGGCCTTTAGGTGCATAATGTTGGAACTTGCTGTCTGGGAGGCTAGAGTGGTCATGGGTCGAGTTACATGGAATCGCAATACAAGACTACTGGTTTTCACATGTGGTTTATAAACACTCAGCGAATGAATTATGCTTCCGCTGTATACTGTGAATTATTTGTAACGCGTCACACTTAATGTTAATAAATGAATGTTTTATTTAAATATACTTATGCGTTCAATGTGATTGGTGGCTAGATCCTGGTCAGTCATGCCTCCTGCGGTGATACCCCGCTTGTGGATTTTGGGGGTGTGACAGATTGGTATCAGAGCCATTGGTTATAGTGAACTTGGTTTTAAAAAAAAGGAAAAAAACATTTTTGTAAAACTAGACTATAACCAGACAGTTCTGAAAATGTGAATACGACCATGACACTCAGCTCCAGATTGCAAGGTTCGTCTCTCGTATACTCGTTGTACTGCATAACTAGTGAACACTTACATATGATATTGCACGTGATTGCACGTTTAGTACAACAGTATGAATTCATGTATTACTTGCATGTGTTATGTGACTGATAGGGTGGTATTTCCCTAAACCTTCATGACTTACGCTTCGTGATGCTCTTTGTTTGCTACTCGAGTTTGAGGAACCATTTGACATGAGTTAAGAGGAGCTGATATGAGCATGCAAATCACAATATTATTGTGGGTGCACACATAATAATAAGGTGGGGTGCATGCGAGTCCCAGTGAGCCTTAACAAGTGGAAAAGGGGTTCCGTTCCGTTATTTGACCGATGTGAAACATAACAAACCTATAGGGGTCATAGCAGTGATTGTCCCCTACTCGAACGTGAACTTTTCATTCCTCTATGGATCCTTTCGAATCACGATGCTATCGAGTATTACCTTAACACCCATCTGAACACTTAGCGAACCGTGTAGAATGTTAGGTGCTTATACGAACGTCCCTGAGTTGGATGTCGCAGCGTCGAATGATTGCTCGATACCTTTCCCACTCCTCTTCGTTTGTTGGAACCCATGTATTGATGTCTTAGATCCCGAAGTGTGATCACTTATGCAACACTCCCACAACACACGGTGTATTACTCAAACAACTTGTAACATCGATGTACAGGAGGTTGAGCGTAGTACTTTACCGACCCTAGTATTTTGACGACCCTGATTACCGGCAACGAGCACCAGCGAATTGGCTTCAAACGAATCCTTAACCCTTGTCAGCGACTTATGGGAGTCAACTCTTACGAATCAATCAGGGCATAAGCAATGACAATCGACTATAACGTGGAAGGTGTAACTACCAGCACAGTGAGTAGCACTCTAGGACGTGGCTCACAATGCGAAGAGATGGGCCTTGATGGTGAAGAATCGTAGGGCTTCGTTTCGAGCAATGACATTGGGAGCAGCAGTCACAGCGACAATAAGGTATTCGTAACCCTAGCCTACAGTATGGAAATAAAGGTGCCTACAACATGGATTGGCCGTGGTTAAGTTAAGTAGACAACGACCAAAGGAACAACGACAGTACTTTAAATCCTTGTAATGAAAACAGCAACACTGGAAATGATGCTCATGGAGGGGCATTTAGGATTGGCATGGGCGATGCCAGGATGGTAATAACATGGTGGCATACACGTTCTTGGTAACGAATCACTTTGTCTCTATTCTATATAACCCTGATGCTTCTTGAAACCCAACCTGTTGCGGAATCGGCTGAGGGCAAGACAATGGAAACCTTATATGATCATTGGGATGCAAACTCGACCTTGTGGGACAAGTGTTCGACATCGACCTTTCTTCTGTTGTTCTTGATAGATGTACCTTGTGAGGAGAAGATTCTACATATCCCCCTCCTTAGTGGAGGATTGTTATCTGTTCTAACGCGTTAGAGTGGCGCAACAGTTAGCGTCATTTCAACAACAACTCGTTACTGATGTCAAGATTAAGGAAAAGAGGATCGAGGATCCACCAACTGCCCGTGATTTCTCTCGATGTCTTACCTGTAGAAGTTACCGGTCAACTTCCACAATTATAGAGAAGAATCTCAGTTGATCTCGCGCCAGATGCAGCCCTGATTACTCGTACTTCTTACCGTCCTACAAACCGGAGGGTTGCAAGAATTGTCTAATCAACTACAGGACCTGTCGAACATGAGTTTTGTCGGACCTAGCTTTTCGCTTTGGGGAGCCCTAGTTATACCCATGAAGATAAGCCTTTTCGTATGTATACTGACTATCGAGAACTCGACAAGGTGACAGTCAGGAACCGTTTGCCTCGACCATGTATTGACAACCCGTCGACCAGTTGTGAGGAACAAGCTTCCATTCGGGGATTGGCTAGCGAACGAACTATCATCAGATGGAAGTCCAAGAGGAGAATGCTCTTAGAACAGTGATATTCGCTAATTTACACATATTTTAGTCCCCCGTTTTACCCCTATTTTATGCGTTTTCGGCCGTAAAACCGTCATTCGGATGCTTAATCATCTACACTTTTGTTTACAGGCCTAAAACAGCATACCAGACAAGATGATAGCGAAAACGAGGACTTTCCGGACAAAACGACGAAGCTGCGAACCTTCTGTTAGAAAACTGACATGGGCTTGTGGAACGGTCGTGCGACCTAAGGCACGACCGTGCATCTCCGACAAATTCAAATCAATCCGGAACTGAACGACCAGTGCGACTCAGCGTGCAAGGCATTCAAGGCCACCCCAGTGGTGCACGGGCGTTCCATATTCTGCACCCCGTGCGGATCCGATGATCAGCCAAAAGCTCGGTGACGAACGACCAGTGCAGCAGCTCGTTCAACAAGATCCCGGCATAGAACGACCGTGCCATCTGAAGAACGGTCGTGCGATATCGAATCTGGTCAAAGATCTGATGACATCATGCAGTATGGTGCACCATACTCCAATAATTGCTTAAAGTGCACGGTCGTGCAACAGGAAGAACGACCGTGCGACATCGAAAAAATATAAAAACAGAACAGAAACATTCTGTTCGTAATTCTGGAATTTTGGAAGCTTCACATGCGATTATACAGGCTCCGGAGGCTATGCTTTTGACCCGGATTCAAGCCACATTGTGCCGTTTAGCTCCATTACTATCCGGATTCTTAGTCTAGTGCTTGTTTATGGTTTGGTTTTCTAATCTTTCCATGATTTTGTTAGTCTTTCAAGCATTTAGATTAATATTTATGTATTATTGTAGCCTTTGGGCAAAAACACAACAATCCCTTGCTTGATTATAGCCATTAGTGTGTTAATCTTTGTTTGTAATGACACTTTGAAGTATTTTCTATGTTAATCTTTGATGATTAGTTTGCAACCTTGTTATTGATATTGATTTCTTGATTATAAGTAATTATGTTGGATGATTGATGCTTGGTTAGTTAAGATAGTTGAAAAATGAAGCTTAATTAATCTTGTATTAGTAAACTTTGAACTTGGTTAACTAGTTTAGCTTGGTTTAAATGTATGCATCATGATACTAGAAATGGTTAGTGATTTAATAAAATGTAATTATTGTTAATCAAGAGAGCTTGCCGTCACGTAAGGGCCTTAACGGGTTAGATGGTGTCGTTATAAATTCTTGCCATGATTTGTTAAATTAGTTAGTAGTTTTGGCCAAAATTGCTATCTTGGTGAATTATTATGCAAGATTTGTAAAATGAACTCGGTTGTGACTTAATCTAGTTTATGCTTGTCTCGGTGGTTGCATTGTGTTTATCGGTGTCTCTTTCCTTGATTAAGTGCGGTTAGAAAACTCCTAACGGATGACTAACTTATTTTTAAGAGATTTTCATAGACACTTATCAATTGCACGTTAAAGAACAATTTTAGGTGGTTAAAGTGTTTTTATCGTTTTAGCTTTCATTGGAAAATTAACCGAATGCTTCTATTGCCAAAACCGACTTAGTTGACATGCTGTGGTTGTGTATTAAGCAAGGCTTTTTATCTATTATCTATTTTGTTTTTATTATGTATTTGTTTACGCTTACTTTAGTTTAATTAAAATCAAACAAAACTTATGTTTTTACCGGTAGTTTAGTGACAAAGGTCTAGTATTATTTCTCCGCCAATTTCCTTGGATCGATACTTGGTTCTTACCGATACTTTATTACATATGTGACGGGGTACACTTGCCTCTTTCGTGTGTGTTTTGATGTAAAAGTAATAATCACTTTTATAAATTTAAAACCAAATCGTGTGTAATTTCATTGCAATATTATGTATATATACGCACACGTCAAGTTTTTGGCGCCGTTGCCGGGGAAATGGCGAGTTTTAGGAACGACCCGAGTCATTGTGTTATCGGTGTATATACTTGTTAATATTTGTGTATACTTTCTTGATTATTTATTTATTTGTTTATTTATTTGTTAATATTTCTTGCTTTTAATTCGATTTATTCGTTTTCGTGATTCTTTTGTACACTTGTAAATTTTTGTCCTTTTATTTGTTCGAATCCTGATTTATTATTTATTTATTCTTTGAGTTGTCGGCTCCTAAAAATCATTTTTATACTAGCCGATTCGATTATTTTTATTATGTTGATTTTTATAAAATTTCGGGCCCATTTTCGGATTTTTATAAAATTTTCAGCCCATTTTAAATAATATTCTGTTTCTTTTCAGCAAAAAAAAAGAAGAAAAAAAAAAGATGAAAAAAAAATTGGTTGCACCTATTTCCAGGAAAACTTCATTCACGTTGGACAGGACCATACACAGTAAAAGAGGTATTTTCTTATGGGACTGTTGCAATAGAGAACGCGGACGACGTTATTTTCAAAGTGAATGGGCACCGCTTGAAGCTTTACGTTACCGGGTCGATCGAGTCGGTGGTGGAGGTTATCGAACTCCACGCCCCGCACACATCACAAGTGCGGGGACATGAGTCTTGCTATCGACTCACCGACAAAAATTTAGCAGGAGTCTTGCTATCGACTCGCCGACAAAAATTTAGCACGAGTCTTGCTATCGACTCGCCGACAAAAATTTAGCATGAGTCTTGCATCGACTCGCCGACAAAAATTTAGCATGAGTCTACGCTACTGACTCGCCGAAAAAAATGTAGCAGGAGCGTCTTTGGCGCTATAAGGGTAAAATAGTCCACTTTTTTGTTTTTGTAGTTTTAGTGTAATTTAGGTTAGTTAGGTAGTTTCCGTTAGTTTATTTAAGTTTCTTACGTGCCGGGCGAAGGTTCTGTGTTGAAATATTGTTTAAACAGTTTGTGTGTCGAAAAAATGGCGAAAAACGGCCGAAACAGTTGTCTGGGTTTGAGCGATATCGGTGACGCACGACCGTGCGACAGGTCGAACGACCGTGCGTCAGGCTGAGGGCAGTTTTATCATTTGGTACTATAAATACCCTCATTTGCAGCCCCCATTCACAATTCGCGAAATCCTAGTCGCACCAAGCCGTTCCAGACCATTTTTACTTCAAATCGCACGGTTTTTCGCAGGATCTCGCACCCTACTTCGCACGGTACGTTCCTAGTTGTAGATTATCTGTTTCTTTGCTTTCTAGGTTAGATTTCTTCCGATTCTTCAAGGCCTTTTAGGGTTCTCTTCATAAACAAATCGAAACCCTAACCCTTGTTTGAATCGTGCGTATCGTGAGCATCCGGTTAAGTTTCCGACCCCTGTTTGTACAAAAAAGTTGTTGATTTTGATAAAATCAGGTTATTCGAGGTTCAGGGGTTTGAAATCTGCAGAACAGGTGTCGCACGGACGTTCCTTAGATGGAACGGTCGTGCCATTCCGGATGATTCACGGTATCTGCTGTTGGTCGGTGTTGCACGGTGGTGCCGTTGGTCGCACGCCGTGTAGTTCCGACGGATTTGGGCAACTGGTGTTGGTTGTCGGCGACGCACGACCGTGCCTCTCGTCGCACGACCGTGCCACCGGCCCAGATCAGAATTCACAGAATCTTCATAATTGGCTGCTCGGCTGTTTTTGATTCAAATTTTTCCTGTTTCCATCTTTCTAACGTTATTCCTCATACAGATGGATCACCCTTTCCTTCAATTCGACCCCAACGATGAGCGAGAAGCACTTTGCATTCCGAGGCGCGACGCCCTATGGGCAAGGCGGGGGCAATTCGGAGTCCCCCGATGGCTGGATTGGGAAGTCTTGAGGGAGCTGAACCAGTATGATAGACTGGATGACATGATCAGTATCCCGCTTGCAAATCTGGTCGGTATCAACCGACCCGTATGCCGTGAGCTGACAATAGAGTTCTTTTCTACTTACGCCTATGAAAAGCCGGTTGCTCATAGGAGACCCAAATTCCGCCACAAGGAGCGGATAGCTTTCAGGTTATGTGGAAAATGGCATACGTGGTCGGTTGGTCGTTTGGGAAGGAGGCTCGGGATTTATACTAGGGATGACATGGATGATACCGATGTCTTCACAGATCAGTTCACCTTCCCTTCTGATGCAGCACGAGATGCATTTTGGGCTGAAAACGCTATTGGGGACCCCTACAACCCGAGGATGTCGAAGGCCTCACGACTGAGAGACCCTTTGGTGCGACTGATGCACCACGTGTTTAGCCACACTATATGCGGGCGCATGGACAGTCTTGGGAACAATCCCACACCAGATTTGATTTTTATCTATGCGCTGGTTATGGGAGCAAATATCAACCTAGCCGCAAGAATGGCTGAATACTTCGTCAAGTGCTCGGGGCGGACTCCGAACAGTGAGATACACGGCGGTCAGTATGTGACCGAAATAGCCTACAACCAAGGCTATATGACTGAGGAGGTGCTTCAGAGTCTCACCCTGATAACTGAGGGTGTTCATGTTGATGTTCGGTCTCTGAAGGCCATGGGTTTGATTGTTGAGCTTGATAGGGGGGATAGGTTGAAAGGGTTGAACAACGAGGTCTGGGACCCATTGCCTCCAGCTGTGGAGGAACATGAGGATGAGGAGATGCACGATCAGGAGCATCCGGAGCAGCAGCACCAGCACCAGCCACAGACGCCACCACATTCACCGCAACACCATGCATTCCACCAGCATCAGGACTGGCCAGAGTTCTACCAGCAGTTCCAACAGATGCGAGTGACACAGGAGCAGCATGGTACTTACATAGACCAGATTAGGACTAGCCAGGACCAGATCCGGGCTAGTCAGGATCAGCTCAGGGCCACTCAGGATCAGCTTAGGCAGAGCCAGGATAGTTTATACCAGGGGGTGAGTGCGGGATTTTCATATCTATTTGGGGAGATGCATCATGCATATCCCGACTACTTTCAGCATCAACCACAGTTCCCACCGTGGAACCCCCTGGTTATGGCAATGCGGGCCCATCCTTTACTAGAGACGATGATGGTGATGACGCTTAGGAGCGGTGGAGTGATAGTTGGTGGTTGTTTTTAGTATTTCGGTACTTTGTTTTGGGTGTTTATTTTGACTGTTATTTCAAACACCCCGGTTATGTATGCTTTATTTTTCAGACTCTTTACTTTAGTTTTTATGTTATGTCTTTGTTGGGATTGCTAGTATTTCTATTTATGTAAATTATGGTTTATTTGTGATTTTTCTGTTTCTGTTCTGTTTTGGTGCACATGTGACATACTTGCAGGTTTTTGGCCGATATATCTTGGACCGGAGCACGTGGCAGATACAGCTTCGGAAGTCTCGTTGCATCAACATCATCTTGAGGGGAGTATTATTATCCTTTTCTCTATATTTCGGGTCTCGCATTGGGGACAATGCGAAGTTCAAGTGTGGGGATGGGGTTAACTTTGTTAACTTTGTTTGTCCTCTATATAAAAAAAATAAAAAAATAAAAAATAAATTTCAGAAAATCAGAAAAATCATTCAAAAATACCTGTATTTTGTATATATTTTAGTAAATAAACCGGTTGGTTGGGTTTTAGACAGCTTCGGACTTGATAAAAACTCGACAAGCAAAATATTTTTGAAAAAGGAAACCGGAAAGCGTGACAAACAAAGAAAGACTTACATGATAGTTTTCACACTTTTACCCATTCCTTCCGTTACGTGAGCATATTTGAGCCTTGATATTGTTATATATTTGTTCATTTCGGATATAGGAATGAGCCGGATGTTATGTGTAATTTAGAACTTGTCACTAGTATGCTTGTTAAGACCATGAACGTGCGGATTTGTGTAAAAGTGACAGAGGCACTTAGATTACCCTTTGTTGTAAACCTTGTTCTTTGTGTTGTGCTTCCCACCTTATATTACCCTTTAGGATTAACCATGTCGAGCCTTCCCGTTTACCTTTGTTTACCCACATTATCGCCCACTTAGCCAAATTTAGCCTTTTTATGTTTTATACCTTTTTACTGTTGAAACTCGGTCAAAATAATCGTTTAACTAGCGTTTGTTATAGTTTATTTATCTAGTTTCTTGCAAAAAAAAAACAGAAAATAAAACACCCTAAAATAGGGTGAAGTCGACGAAAATCGAGCAATTTTGAATGTTTAAATGTTAAAATATCGTTGATTAGCTCGATTGCGCAATAATCGCCTTTTTAAGGCATTTGTATGTATAGTTGTATTGATTGTTGCCAGTTAAACGCTACTACCGAGTTTTAACCATTTTCGCCACTTTAAATATCCATTTCCATACCTTTCGCCCAAGCCTAACGTTATAACCCGTAAAGACCTCTTGATTTACACTTTTTCGCATGTTAGTTGGTGGAGACGAGATCTTATGACAAGCTTATGATATTACACATTTCATTGACGAGGCGTTGAGTGTTTGCACGTACACATTTTATGTATGTTTTATAAATAAAACCGAGTGTGT
This sequence comes from Helianthus tuberosus, assembly GCA_030545235.1. NCBI lineage: Eukaryota > Viridiplantae > Streptophyta > Magnoliopsida > Asterales > Asteraceae > Helianthus > Helianthus tuberosus. The sequence goes on from CM060393.1 coordinate 157,662,011, forward strand.
GTGAACATTGTGAGTTGTGTGAAGATTAACATGTTGAGTCAATTAAATGTGAAGTCACGGCTTTTTGGTTGTCTCTATATATTTGCATATGCTTGTTGGGTTTGAGTCTTTTGATGTTGTCTTTCGAAAAACCGGCTAACTGTTTGTAGTAGTTTCAATAAAATAGTGTGTAAATTATCGTTCTTGTTTGTTTCTATCTTTTATTGCTTTTTAGTTTAGCTTGCTTGAGGACAAGCAAGGTTCTAGTGTGGGGAGATTTGATATTCGCTAATTTACACATATTTTAGTCCCCCGTTTTACCCCTATTTTATGCGTTTTCGGCCGTAAAACCGTCATTCGGATGCTTAATCATCTACACTTTTGTTTACAGGCCTAAAATAGCATACCAGACAAGATGATAGCGAAAACGAGGACTTTCCGGACAAAACGACGAAGCTACGAACCTTCTGTTAGAAAACTGACATGGGCGTGTGGAACGGTCGTGCGACCTAATGCACGACTGTGCATCTCCGACAAATTCAAATCAATCCGGAACTGAACGGCCAGTGCGACTCAGCGTGCAAGGCATTCAAGGCCACCCCGGTGGTGCACAGGCGTTCCATATTCTGCACCCCGTGCGGATCCGATGATCAGCCAAAAGCTCGGTGACGAACGACCAGTGCAGCAGCTCGTTCAACAAGATCCCGGCATAGAACGACCGTGCCATCTGAAGAACGGTCGTGCGATATCGAATCTGGTCAAAGATCTGATGACGTCATGCAGTATGGTGCACCATACTCCAATAATTGCTTAAAGTGCACGGTCGTGCAACAGAAAGAACGACCGTGCGACATCGAAAAAATATAAAAACATAACAGAAACATTCTGTTCGTAATTCTGGAATTTTGGGAGCTTCACAGGCGATTATACAGGCTCCGGAGGCTATGCTTTTGACCCGGATTCAAGCCACATTGTGCCGTTTAGCTCCATTACTATCCGGATTCTTAGTCTAGTGCTTGTTTATGGTTTGGTTTTCTAATCTTTCCATGATTTTGTTAATCTTTCAAGCATTTAGATTAATGTTTATGTATTATTGTAGCCTTTGGGCAAAAACACAACAATCCCTTGCTTGATTATAGCCATTAGTGTGTTAATCTTTGTTTGTAATGACACTTTGAAGTATTTTCTATGTTAATCTTTGATGATTAGTTTGCAACCTTGTTATTGATATTGATTTCTTGATTATAAGTAATTATGTTGGATGATTGATGCTTGGTTAGTTAAGATAGTTGAAAAATGAAGCTTAATTAATCTTGTATTAGTAAACTTTGAACTTGGTTAACTAGTTTAGCTTGGTTTAAATGTATGCATCATGATACTAGAAATGGTTAGTGATTTAATAAAATGTAATTATTGTTAATCAAGAGAGCTTGCCGTCACGTAAGGGCCTTAACGGGTTAGATGGTGTCGTTATAAATTCTTGCCATGATTTATTAGCTTAGTTAGTAGTTTAGGCCAAAATTGCTATCTTGGTGAATTATTATGCAAGATTTGTAAAATGAACTCGGTTGTGACTTAATCTAGTTTATGCTTGTCTCGGTGGTTGCATTGTGTTTATCGGTGTCTCTTTCCTTGATTAAGTGCGGTTAGAAAACTCCTAACGGATGACTAACTTATTTTTAAGAGATTTTCATAGACACTTATCAATTGCACGTTAAAGAACAATTTTAGGTGGTTAAAGTGTGTTTATCGTTTTAGCTTTCTGAATGATTGTCATGTTAGGATTCCCGAAAGGGATACTAATTGTCTTAAATTGGAAAATTGACCGAATGCTTCTAGTGCCAAAACCGACTTAGTTGACATGTTGTGGTTGTGTATTAAGCAAGGCTTTTTATCTATTATCTATTATGTTTTTATTATGTATTTGTTTACGCTTACTTTAGTTTAATTAAAATCAAACAAAACTTATGTTTTTACCGGTAGTTTAGTGACAAAGGTCTTGTATTATTTCTCCGCCCATTTCCTTGGATCGATACTTGGTTCTTACTGATACTTTATTACATATGTGACGGGGTACACTTGCCTCTTTCGTGTGTGTTTTGATGTAAAAGTAATAATCACTTTTATAAATTTAAAACCAAATCGTGTGTAATTTCATTGCAATGTTATGTATATATACGCACACGTCAAACAGCATGTCGAACGCAATGCAGCCATTTTTTTACTTTGTACACCATGATCATTGAGTTGATCAACACACTAGCAGCTTCAGGGATCACATGAATCGACCGTATTTGTTGACAGTGTGACAACCCGAACCCTTGATCTTGATCGTTGAGAGACGAGCATTTTATTAATGCTCATATTCACTATTATTATTATCATTAATATTTTTGGTCGTTATTAAATAACGATAACGAGCGAAGAGAGAGACTTATTTATTTAGTTATTAATTTAATCACCGTTATAATATTAAGCGTTAAGATAAGCGGGCCGGTCAGTTAAGCAAGACACCCGACATTTTACAGACCCATGCGTACGGACCCAAGCCCAACCCAACTCATCTAAACACCCTAAAACCCTACACTATATAAACAATCCATCCTCCCCCACCTCTCATTTTTATAAAAAAAAACCCTAAATCCATAACAACAGCCGCACACCTCACTACCCCTTCACTCTCGTTCAGAATTTCCAGCGACCGGACTGTGTTTCCGGCGACCGGATGACGGAATTCCGGCACCCACCTTCTAACCGGCGAACACCCACACACACACCCCTCCCCTGAACACACACCAGCGAAACCCTTCCATCCTACGCACACACCTCAGCCGCACAAGCCTTCCTCTACCTCTCTGATTCTGGTCATTGCTCTGGTAAAGACGACGGAGGGTGGAGTCCTGGTGGTGAACAGAAGCTGCAGCAGCAGCGGCACCAGCGACGGCGGCGGCGGTGCTTCTGACTCCGACAGGTTTCACTGGTTTCGTTCTCGGGTCAGAACCGGGTCTTTGTTCGGGTTCTACTCGGGTCAACCGCAGACATGTTTGGAACAGATCTCTTCAGATGTTTGGTCTCGGCTTGGTTCAGATCAGAAGCAGGAACTGTTCGTGCACTCCTTTCGTTCTTTAAATCTTTAGGTCAGTGTTATGTTATGGGTATTAGTGTTTATTATAAATCCTTGGCTGTGCACTAGTTACCATTTGAATTGTTTTATATCCTTGTGGGTTATGAGTGTGAAATAAAAATGTATGTCTATATGTGTTAGATGAATGATAATAACAAAGGGGCATTCGATGTTATTTACTATGACAAACTGATTTGATAAAAATAGGTGTTATGCAAACAAGATGGATTAGAAATCATTGACTGTTGGAATGTTACTAGATAATTGAGACGTTGGATAACAACCTGTTAATATAATTTTTGGGGGCATTGGTCATATTAATTAAGTTAATTGACCTAGGGTTTGATGATGATGTGTAGAGGATTAAAATGATGAATAAGATTTATGTACTGTACAAATAAATTGAGATGGAACTTGGGTGGTTTTTGAATAATATATATATAGCAAATATGAAGAGTTAAATGAATAAATAACTAAAAACAGTTTGCTTGTTTGGTATGTGCATAAGTTTGATCTGGTATAATTAGTGATTGATTGTTTTGAATATGCAAAAGACCCAGAAGTTGTTCCTTTAAAGACTGTTTGGAGTATTTTAAAGATTGTGAAAGGTTGAAAACTCTAAATGATGAACAATTTGAATAACATGAAAATATTTGAAATTACTATGTTTGATCTAAATTTAGGAGTGTACGGTATAGGGGACATGTTAATAAAAATCTGATTGGATAGTACATGTTAATGAAATTTGGTTGATAGTACCGAATTGGATAAGGGGTCTAGAAGCTTCGGTGGTGGTTGCGAGTCGGGACCGTAAGGTTGCGACTCGAGACCAAAACATGACAAGTCGAAACTCCGGTTGCGACTCGAAACCAGACCATGACAAGCCGAAACCTCCGGTTGCGACTCGAAACCCCCGGTTGCGACTCGCAACCAAAACATGATAACTCGAGACCGCCCGGTTGCGACTCGCAACCAAAACATGACAACTCGAGACCGTCTGGTTGCGACTCGGAACTTCATGGTTGCGACTCGAGACCTCTTGTTCTCGATTCGAGACCCCCCGGTTTCGACTGGACTACTCTGCTTAGTTATTGGGCCGCACAAACTGATGTTTTGAACTACGTGTTACTATTAATGTTTAACTGTGACTGTTTAACTGTTTGCATGCTAGGATAGGCCCAATAACGTATATGCTAGTATGACTTACGTGCTATGTGTTAGATACGTGTAGTTATACGTGACATTACTTGCATACGAACCTAATAAATATTTAATAACCATAATAGGGTATGGTTGACCAACGTAACACGAGTAAATTAATTACCGAGCAAAGCAAAGGTGAGTTCACTACTTTTTACTTAAAGCATGCGTTCCCGGTGGATTGGGAAACGGAACAAAACACTTTTCCTGGTTTGGGATTGCTTACTATCTCCTCGTGCGGGATACGGTATTTCTATCTCCTTGTGTGGGATACGGGTAACAACGCTATCCCCTTATGAGGGATACAAACTTACTTTTCTTCCCTTGTTACTGGGAACAAACTTACTTACTTCCCTTGTTACTGGGAACTTTTAGTTAATTACTGTTTATACTGGATGCAACAAGCAACACTAAACAAAACTCTATCACTCAAGTCCTCACTTCTTAATACCGATTAGTCGCCGGGGCCAGGCGAACGGGTTATTAGTTGATAGCGCTATTTAGGTCTCACCAACCTCACACCGTGCCAAGGTATGGGATCGGTCGTGAACTAATGTACTCTGGCAACCGTCAATGATGATAGAACATTGACAAACGGGGCACTCTACGGAAACGTACGGATGAATAGTATTCGGTATTGTAAAAACAGTTTAGTCGCTTACTTATGGGGTAGCTCCCCATCGCATGTATAAACGGATAAATTAACTGGTTAAAACAAGTTTTTGGAATTAAAAACTGGAAAACTACAAACACGTGAACTCGCCAACGTTATGTTGACACTCTACTGCATGCTTTGCAGGTTGCTCGATACAGCTCTGGACGGACGTTGCAATCGGATGGAGTGCGTGGTTCGTAAGTTTCGTATGAACAACTTGCGGGTTTAAACTATGATATGTATTCTTTTCCCTTCCGCTGTGAACTTAAACTATGTTTTGAAAAATTTAAATTAGGTCACTAATTATGCTAATGTTCATAACAATAACTAATCCGTTCAAAATAATTAGTGGCTAAGATCCTGGTCGGTCACGCCTCCAAGCGGTGGTACTCCGCATGTGGATTTTGGGGGTGTGACAGATTGGTATCAGAGCCATTGGTTATAGTGAACTAGGTTTAAGATATAAAATATTTTTAAGATGAAAAATGTTTTTATATGGAAACCAGACTATAACCGTTCTTTAATGAAAACCACAACGACACCACACTCCGGATTGCAAGGTTCGTCAGATTCAGGTACTCACATGGTAATTATAGTCATCGGCATTTACTTGTGCACACATATATGTGTAAAGGTGTATGTATATATTCGGCATATGTGCGTAAATATGTAGCTGTATTCAATACTGTGAATCATACGACAACTATACAAACCTGATGTACGCTAAGCAGGAGCGAGTCCTCCTAGACCTGATTCAAAACCACAATACACTATGGGCAGGGAACCCATTTGTTCCAAGCACTCGTCCACGTATTTCCTGATATCATCCCTGGACTGCCACTCGACGCGAGGGACGTTCACTCGATAGGCCTGCCTAGGGAAGGCCTGCTACGAAGCACACAGAGAAGTTACGAGAACGAACCGACGAAGGGAAGCCACCCCTATATCGTGAAATATTAGAAAGAACAACGACGTCATTCGCATCCTTTTTACTTGCGTATTTCTTTTCTCGACTTAAGTAGTGAGACTTGTTCCCTCATACGACTGATCACCTAGATTCTTGAAGCATTCTAGTAAGTCTACACCTTTTGGGTTTCCGTTTGCACGTCTCGAACACGAAAAGCATGCGTGGTGTATGCTTCTTATTGTAGTGCCAGCAATCGTCTCACCTTTCCATTGACCACATAGTTATTTCTCCCTAATCCCTCGTTACATGGTTAACCCCTATTCAAGTACAACCTTATGCCTTAGCACGCCCCAAAACCCAAAGAATTGATAATTTTCTTACAAACCGGTGTATTTGGATGCGTGGCTAGACGAAGACACGAGCCAGTCAACCCACCGACGAGTACGGCGACCTTGATGCTTACCCTATCCTCCATTTGCCAGAACTGTTATTGTCTGACGACTTCTCTGATTCAATGAATCCTCCCACTAACTTTCGTACGAATCCGCGTTTATTGCTCAGATGGTATCCCCGCTCCTATCGTTACTTTGTCATGACATCCACGTTTCTCCGTTTAGAGACCTTGACCAGATCTCTCTTCAGCTTGGTGAATTCAACAAACTCGACCTTTAGTCGGCAAACTTTTTAATTCAACAATGTGTTACTTCAATCGTACTTTCCTGAAAACCTGTTTTCACAGTTTCACGTCGAAACCCCCCCCCCCCCCTACTGAGACCCTGACCAGATTTCCCTCTAATTTGGGGAAATTCAGCAAGCTCGGCTGCTAGTCAATAAACTTCTTGAATCTTAAAAATCGTGACGTGTGATCCAAACGTATCCTTTCAGACATATTTTTATTACCTTACATGGAAGTCTTTCGACGACACAAGCACTACTTCGGACTCGTCCTCGCGACTTCGGTAGTCTATTCAAATTTGGTTACTTACCGGTTTGGGAGATCACAAACTTGTTTTTCACATACGGATCAGCTCAGAACATCCTGTTAGACGTTTTAGTAACCCCCCCCCCCCGACCCAAACGACGACCGTCCTTCTCTATCATTGGTTCTTGTTGTGCCATTCATACTGACATAACACCTCTTACCGGCAAAACGACGTTCTTTATCCAAATCGCCCACGGCTTAGGTACGACCAGTTACCTCATTGACTCCAGAAAAATCCTTATTGCCGACCACCAAGCCTTTTATGTTTTGTCTCAAATTGAACGCATCAATTTTGACTACCCTTCTTGCATTGTCTCGCTACTCTATGTTTCACGGATTCCATGATCCTTATCCTACTCTGCTCTGCGCAAATCTCCGTTTGGACGAAATACTTCCTACGAATGTTACTCGTTGGGGCAACAAGCCAAGGATACCCCGGGGGTAACAGATATCGCAAGCACTATTCTTCGAACTCGATACGATCAACACCTAGTCTCGACACTCGAATTTATTCCATCCTGTCAATATTCGACACTTGTTTCTTTCGGCGACGCCCGAACCTATTCTGAAAGTCAGTGGGGAATCCAAACAACTCCTACGCTTTACCTTGGAACTTCTACGACGCAAAACCGCCTTGCGCTAAGTTTTCAGTACACGACTTTTAACACCACAAAGCCCCCATTTCTCGACCGTAGATGCAACCCCTCACGATTTGAACTCAAAAGGGGCATCGCCTAGCATTCGAAAGATGCTCAAATGTCCGGAACTCCAGCAATTGGAAGATGATCTATGAGATGCTTCCATCCAATTTATTCCTATCCAAAGCATTGACGAAATGTCTGCTAGTAACGACACGCAACCAAGGAAACCGGTAAGTTTTTGAATTTGCAATCATCTACTTGACAGAAGTAGATGCTGGGCACGGAGCGCCAACTTCTATCACTTTTGATCGAAACCCCCGCTTTGCATCCGATTCGTTACTAGCTGTGAACAAGGACCTTTGGCTCACAGTAGGCATGAGCACTGCTTATCGACCGCAAACTAATGGTCAGGCCAAACGCACCATCCAAACACCCAAAGGCATGCTAAGAATGTGTGTTATCGACCTTGGATACGAGTGACACTTCCCTTTTGAAAAATTCTCTTCCAACATTTGCTGCCACACTAGCATTTAGGCAGCACCATTTGAGGCATTGTGCGGACGTTGATGCCGGTTACCTCTGCGTTGGGCGGAAGCCAAATTACCGGCCCAGAACTTGCACTTGACATAACGGGTAGGATTGCCCTGAATAGACAACACATGGCGGCAGCCCTGGACCGTCAGAAAGGCTACGCGGATACGCGTAGGAAACCCCTAGAACTCCTAGTCAGAGATTGGGTTCTACTTAAAGTTCACCCTTGAAGGGTGTGGTACGTTTTGGCTAACGGGACGAACTTAATCCGCGATATGTTGGACCGTTCGAAATTACCGAAAGGGTCGGTAAGGTAGCCTTGCAGACTAAACCTGCCTGAAGAGCTGAGTGCGGTACACAACGTCTTTCACATGCCTAATCTGAAGAAGTGTCTGTCAGATGAAACATTCGTTGTTCCTTTTAGGAACTTGTGATCAGCAACAAACAACGCTTCGTTGAGGAACCGGTCGAGATCAGGGATCAAGAAATCAAAACCCTCTAGCATAGGGTAACCAACAAACCGGGTTCGTTGGAACTCACGCCGTGGCCCAGAGTTTACCTGGGAACGGGAAAACCAGCTGATGCGCATGTATCCCCAGTTGTTTGCAAACTATACTTCCAGCACTGAGGCTACAACTGAATTTCGGTAAGAAATATCAGGCCAACAAAGGGATGATGTGACGCCCCACGAAAACGCTTAAACAGACTAGCTTGTCAGTGGCTGCGTGCTAAATTTCGGGACGAAATTTCTTGAACTTGGGGATAATGTGACACTTCGGTTTTCCTGTACGTTTCTTGGATGTTATAATTAATTCTGTGAAATTCTATACTAAGTAAAATACGTACAAACCCTGTGAATCTAATGCTATGTGAATTTACGTGTTACATGACTGTATTTGCTACGTGGCTTGCATGTTCGTTCGGTGGATCTTGTGCTGCGTATGTGATTTTATGTGCTATGTGGCTTACATGTTTATTTTGTGAACTTTTGTAAATTGCGTGTATGTACGTATGACACTAGGCTATCAGCGAGTCTATAATTAGAGGGGATCGTATGACTTTTGCTTTAATTTCGAGGACGAAATTCCTGTAACACGGGGAGAATGTGACAACCCGAACCCTTGATCTTGATCGTTGAGAGACGAGCATTTTATTAATGCTTATATTCACTATTATTATTATCATTAATATTTTTGGTCGTTATTAAATAACGATAACGAGCGAAGAGAGAGACTTATTTATTTAGTTATTAATTTAATCACCGTTATAATATTAAGCGTTAAGATAAGCGGGCCGGTCAGTTAAGCAAGACACCCGACATTTTACAGACCCATGCGTATGGACCCAAGCCCAACCCAACTCATCTAAACACCCTAAAACCCTACACTATATAAACAATCCATCCTCCCCCACCTCTCATTTTTATAAAAAAAAACCCTAAATCCATAACAACAGCCGCACACCTCACTACCCCTTCACTCTCGTTCAGAATTTCCAGCGACCGGACTGTGTTTCCGGCGACCGGATGACGGAATTCCGGCACCCACCTTCTAACCGGCGAACACCCACACACACACCCCTCCCCTGAACACACACCAGCGAAACCCTTCCATCCTACGCACACACCTCAGCCGCACAAGCCTTCCTCTACCTCTCTGATTCTGGTCATTGCTCTGGTAAAGACGACGGAGGGTGGAGTCCTGGTGGTGAACAGAAGCTGCAGCAGCAGCGGCACCAGCGACGGCGGCGGCGGTGCTTCTGACTCCGACAGGTTTCACTGGTTTCGTTCTCGGGTCAGAACCGGGTCTTTGTTCGGGTTCTACTCGGGTCAACCGCAGACATGTTTGGAACAGATCTCTTCAGATGTTTGGTCTCGGCTTGGTTCAGATCAGAAGCAGGAACTGTTCGTGCACTCCTTTCGTTCTTTAAATCTTTAGGTCAGTGTTATGTTATGGGTATTAGTGTTTATTATAAATCCTTGGCTGTGCACTAGTTACCATTTGAATTGTTTTATATCCTTGTGGGTTATGAGTGTGAAATAAAAATGTATGTCTATATGTGTTAGATGAATGATAATAACAAAGGGGCATTCGATGTTATTTACTATGACAAACTGATTTGATAAAAATAGGTGTTATGCAAACAAGATGGATTAGAAATCATTGACTGTTGGAATGTTACTAGATAATTGAGACGTTGGATAACAACCTGTTAATATAATTTTTGGGGGCATTGGTCATATTAATTAAGTTAATTGACCTAGGGTTTGATGATGATGTGTAGAGGATTAAAATGATGAATAAGATTTATGTACTGTACAAATAAATTGAGATGGAACTTGGGTGGTTTTTGAATAATATATATATAGCAAATATGAAGGGTTAAATGAATAAATAACTAAAAACAGTTTGCTTGTTTGGTATGTGCATAAGTTTGATCTGGTATAATTAGTGATTGATTGTTTTGAATATGCAAAAGACCCAGAAGTTGTTCCTTTAAAGACTGTTTGGAGTATTTTAAAGATTGTGAAAGGTTGAAAACTCTAAATGATGAACAATTTGAATAACATGAAAATATTTGAAATTACTATGTTTGATCTAAATTTAGGAGTGTACGGTATAGGGGACATGTTAATAAAAATCTGATTGGATAGTACATGTTAATGAAATTTGGTTGATAGTACCGAATTGGATAAGGGGTCTAGAAGCTTCGGTGGTGGTTGCGAGTCGGGACCGTAAGGTTGCGACTCGAGACCAAAACATGACAAGTCGAAACTCCGGTTGCGACTCGAAACCAGACCATGACAAGCCGAAACCTCCGGTTGCGACTCGAAACCCCCGGTTGCGACTCGCAACCAAAACATGATAACTCGAGACCGCCCGGTTGCGACTCGCAACCAAAACATGACAACTCGAGACCGTCTGGTTGCGACTCGGAACTTCATGGTTGCGACTCGAGACCTCTTGTTCTCGATTCGAGACCACCCGGTTTCGACTGGACTACTCTGCTTAGTTATTGGGCCGCACAAACTGATGTTTTGAACTACGTGTTACTATTAATGTTTAACTGTGACTGTTTAACTGTTTGCATGCTAGGATAGGCCCAATAACGTATATGCTAGTATGACTTACGTGCTATGTGTTAGATACGTGTAGTTATACGTGACATTACTTGCATACGAACCTAATAAATATTTAATAACCATAATAGGGTATGGTTGACCAACGTAACACGAGTAAATTAATTACCGAGCAAAGCAAAGGTGAGTTCACTACTTTTTACTTAAAGCATGCGTTCCCGGTGGATTGGGAAACGGAACAAAACACTTTTCCTGGTTTGGGATTGCTTACTATCTCCTCGTGCGGGATACGGTATTTCTATCTCCTTGTGTGGGATACGGGTAACAACGCTATCCCCTTATGAGGGATACAAACTTACTTTTCTTCCCTTGTTACTGGGAACAAACTTACTTACTTCCCTTGTTACTGGGAACTTTTAGTTAATTACTGTTTATACTGGATGCAACAAGCAACACTAAACAAAACTCTATCACTCAAGTCCTCACTTCTTAATACCGATTAGTCGCCGGGGCCAGGCGAACGGGTTATTAGTTGATAGCGCTATTTAGGTCTCACCAACCTCACACCGTGCCAAGGTATGGGATCGGTCGTGAACTAATGTACTCTGGCAACCGTCAATGATGATAGAACATTGACAAACGGGGCACTCTACGGAAACGTACGGATGAATAGTATTCGGTATTGTAAAAACAGTTTAGTCGCTTACTTATGGGGTAGCTCCCCATCGCATGTATAAACGGATAAATTAACTGGTTAAAACAAGTTTTTGGAATTAAAAACTGGAAAACTACAAACACGTGAACTCGCCAACGTTATGTTGACACTCTACTGCATGCTTTGCAGGTTGCTCGATACAGCTCTGGACGGACGTTGCAATCGGATGGAGTGCGTGGTTCGTAAGTTTCGTATGAACAACTTGCGGGTTTAAACTATGATATGTATTCTTTTCCCTTCCGCTGTGAACTTAAACTATGTTTTGAAAAATTTAAATTAGGTCACTAATTATGCTAATGTTCATAACAATAACTAATCCGTTCAAAATAATTAGTGGCTAAGATCCTGGTCGGTCACGCCTCCAAGCGGTGGTACTCCGCATGTGGATTTTGGGGGTGTGACAGACAGCGTTCCGAACCATGACCAGGAGAAAGGAACACCATGGGTGGCATATGTATCCTACCTCAGCGCTTCTGTGGGAGGAGCCATTACGTGCGAAGTCTTGTTAAATGTCACATCAATGGATTCGAGAGAGGCATTTTGATCATGTAACCAACGGAGTGGGAATACACGTGGATCTCGCTGAGATGCATCTTGTTAGAAACTGATCGACACCAAAGATTCCTTCGGGGATGCAGCAATTCATTGGTTTCGTTAGATACTATCGCAGCTTACCCACATGATTCTCGAAGGTCGCACAGCTTAAACCTCCTTAGCACAGTAGGGTGCTGTGTTTGTGAAATACGAAATAGGAGGACATCTTTTCAGCTTCCGAATTCCAACTCTGCAATGCACGAAGCATCGTCTTTACCCGAGGGTGCGGGTGATTTAGTGGTATACCATGATGGTCCGAATCAGAGTCCCAGTTACACACCGACGCAACACGAGAGAGTGATGACTTACGTGATGGAGATACAAAGAGGAACTGCACGACACACAACTGGCGGTGAAAACCGTGGCCTTGGGATTTTAGATGGAGGCATTACTTGGACGGTACCAGATGCGTTATTTAGACCGATCACAAGGGTCTCCCGTGTACCTTGGCTTCGGCAAAGCTAAATCAGTTAATGGCATCGCTGGAGGGAACTTTAGGACGATTACAACTATGAAACTTGAACGTGCACAAGCTTTGCAGCTCACTGTCGACTCTAACTTACCTGATCAGACTCGCTCTGTTCAAACTGGAGAACTGAAGGAAGAGGATTTTCAAGTTGAACCCATACGGGGCATGGAGAAGCAACCTTTGACAGGTCGGACGATACTCGTTACCTCATGGAATGAATGTGGGTCTCATTATACAGCAACTGTAGGGAACTCGTGTTGAGCAAAGCACACCGGCTTCGATATTCTAGCCGTCTGGATTTTGATGAGAGGCATTAGGATTTATAAGCCTTGTACTGGTAATCGGGCATGAAGGCCCACCTAGCTAGGTATGGGAATGATGTTTGACTTGTGGGAAAGTCAAGGTGAAGTGTTAGCAACCAGAAACACCTATATGGAAAGCGAAAACAGACTGTCATGGATTTGGTTGCTAGTCTACTTACAACTCGGAACGGAAACAATATCACCTGGATGATCGTTGATTATCTCACGTAACTAGCACACCTTCTAGCCATCAAGGAAACAGATAGGTTTTCTTCACTTGCAGTCATCTACCTGAAAGAAGTGGTTGCTAGGAACGGGGTGCCAACCTCCATTATCTCTGATCGCGACCCATGATTTGCATCTAATTTGTGGCAAGCGATGCACAAATCCTTTGGCTCACGTCTAGACATGAGCACAGCATATCATCCACAGACAAATGGGCAGACTGAACGCACCATCCAAACTCTTGAAGACATGCTTCGAGCATATGAAATCGACTTTGGCAACGGCTAGGAAAGACACCTCCCTTTAGTGGAGTTTTCGTATAACAACAGTTACCACACCAGCATTCAGGCTGCTCCGTTCGAGGCATTGTATGGACGGAAGTGCCGATCACCTCTTTGTTGGGCGGAAGTTGGAAACAGCCAAACCACTGGCCCAGAACTCGTCGTAGACACAACAGAGAAGATTGCTCAGATACGACAACGAATGGCGACAGCTCGTGACCGTCAGAAAAGCTACGCTGATAAGCGCAGGAAACCACTTGAGTTCCAGGTTGGGGATCGAGTACTACTTAAAGTCTCACCTTGGGAAGGTGTAGTTCATTTTGGTATATGAGACAAACTCAAACCGCGATATGTTGGACCTTTCGAAATCATGGAGAGAATTGGCAAGGTGGCCTACAGATTAAATCTACTCGAAGAACTCAGTGGAGTTCACAACGTATTCCATGTGTCGAATCTGAAGAAGTGTCTGTCAGATGAAACTCTTATAGTTCCTTTCAAGGAGCTCACCATCGACGATCAGTTGCGAATTGTCAAAGAACCAGTGGAAATCTTGGACCGGGAGGTCAAGATTCTCAAACGCACCAGGATACCTATTGTTCAAGTTCGTTGGAACTCCCGTCGTGGCCCAGAGTTTACCTGGGAATGAGAAGACCAAATGAAACACAAATATCCCTAATTGTTCGAGAACAATGAAACCACTACTGAGGCTGAAGCTACTGCGGAATTCGGGGATGAAATTCCAAACCAACGGGGGGATGATGTGACACCCCAGGAAAACCAGTAAACCATGCAACCTAACTAGCTTCCTCAGTAACTACGTGCTAAATTTCGGGACGAATTTTCTTTCAAGTTGGGGATGATGTGACAACCCGAATATCTAATGTTAGCACTACTTAAATCCCACAACCTTCGGCGCGTGTCTTTACGTTTAATTTCCCTATTTCGTGCAATCATGTGAGATTTGTTAAATTACACTCGTGCACCATAAAAATGTTCTTATGTGTATATTGGTTATACATTAATGAAAGCGTTAAGTGTTGTCATGTGTGGATTAATGTGTATACGTGTTAATTAATTCATCTAGGAATCGATTACTATTTTTCCTTGGGCCCGAGTCTGTTTAGCACTTACACACATTCACATGGGCTGGAGGCCACACCTCCCTTGTATCATTCCCCACATCACTCGGAGCCCATTCCGAGTACATATACACACCCAATTACATTGGGCTTATGTTTGGGCCTAGTGGAGTCCAGAGGTGGCATAGAGTTGGGCCGGTTGTTATTATTAGCGTATATACCCATGCATACACAAGAAGATTAGGGCGTTCTCATTATTAAGCACTCTCAGAATTACTAACAAACCCTAATCATCTCCTTTTTCCCCTCCCTTGTGTCGTCGGCAATCTTTGGGGCCGAAGCTTCACTTATATATCGGTTAGTGTTACATGCTTGTTATAATTCTAAATTTCTTGTTCTCTAATAAATGCTGAATGAATAACAATGAGATTTCTGAGATTATAATGATGCGAGTAGGATGTACTAATGTGTTTACAATGATGTGAACGATTGTTAATGGCAAAATAGTGATTAATCGTATATAAATGCATGAGTAGTAGGACTTGATTAATGGATTGTAACGATGATTGGTTGATTTTATTCAAGGTAATCTGTTTAGTGTGACTTGTTATCATGAATTGATTTCTTGACACCCTTGGCCGAAGGTATATATGTTAATGGATATTGAATTTATGATAATGAATATGAACTAGGAAGTTGTTAAACATCATACTGAATGTGGTTAATTGTATAAAGGGTATTAACAATTCATGTAGCATGGTAATAAGGGTTGGATAAAAACTGTGTTTATTAATTAGGATGGTGGCGGCAATAAGGGGTTTGACAAACCGATTAGAAAATAGGTATTTTGTTAATTATTGTGTGGTATGATGATTCATGGGGTATGTCGGATGATTGTTGAAGTTATGTATGCAAGACTATAAACATATAGTGATTTCGTGTGGACATGTTCATGTTGCTAATTACGGCCGGAAATAAATAATGTGTAGGGTTCTTATAAGTTGTATTATTGAAACTGTTTTGGTCATGTTTGGAGGGGGGAGTGGTTATTGAAATTGTAAATGGCAGAATTGACTATGTCAACCCCACACATGCGTTGCACATTGATCAGATCACGTGAATTACATGCTCCTTCATAACACCCACTTGATCTACACATGGAACTTGAGTCATACTCCTAGCTGAGTATATCGCACACTTACTATATGTTACACACCACTCTTTTTGGATCAGATAATACTCATGGGCCTGAGACTTCTTTAGGCCATGAACAGGTTGGGCCACAGGCCAAGCCCGAGTCGCACATTAGAAGCTCGAGCCACACATTTGTAACTGAATTGCACAACACATTTTATGTTGCACACTTATGCACTGAACCGCACGCTGAACATTGGGCCGCACACATCTGAGTGGGCTGTTAACTGGACGGGCCGCACGAATAGAATGCGTTCACTGGGTCTGTTTATGTTGCACTATAGTATATGGCCCGCATACTTGTTTACGTGTTATGTGACATTTAAATGAGATATGATTTGCTTGTTATACGTGGATTTCTTGCATAAAAACCTAACTGCTAATGATTACTGTACTAGGACTTGATTGATCAACGGGAAACAAAGTAACATAATATACCGAGCAATCTAAGGTGAGTTCACACTTTCTATAAGGCATGGGATTCCCGGTGGTTTGGTAATGGGTTAAGAAGCTAAAACGAAACCTACATATTCACCTCTAACAGAATATGTACCTCCGTCCTCGGTTGGGAAGGACGACTACATTTAACCTGCGTATTCTCGGTTGGGTAGAGTACGTACCTCCGTCCTCGGTTGGGAAGGACGACAACATATAACTTACTAGACAAAACTCTATCATGAAGTCCCTCATTTTTATATCGACTTAATCGCCGAGCCAATGGCGAGCGGGTCATTAGTTAATAGCGCTATTAGGGTTGACAAGCCTCACACCATGCCGGTAGGACGGGCGTGTACTAATGGATCTGGGCACTTAGTCAATGATGATAGACATTGACGTAGGGCACAACTTTCTCAGTCAGTTGTCGATATGGTAACGGTCTAGTGGTTAGCATGGGGTATGTGACACTTGTGCTCCGTAAACACACACAATTTAGGACACTATCTTTTATCAAAGAAACAATGTGTTTTGGTCTCAAAAATTTATTTATTTTGGTTTTACAATTTCACATTTTGATTCTTGTTCATTTTCAAGCTTTAAATCACTTTCTGGAAAGTTAAACGCGAACTGATGCGTAAACATAATCAGTTTAATGCGGAAAACACTCCAGAACAGTGAAGTAGGCTTAACATACCTTAAATAACTTTTATATAACTTAGAAATAAGTTTTGAAAGTTTTGGTGTGTCAAAAACAAGTTTATTCACACTCAGGGACTATTTGCGTCAAACTGCGAAAGTCTACTGATTCACATAGTATCGCACATTCCGGAACTTTATCAAAAGTTAAATATGCCCTAAATATCCTTTACATAGCTTAGAAATAGGCTTTGAGGTGTTTGGTGCACAAAAATAAACTTTCTTGGTCAATAGGTACTAAAGGCGTCAAAAAGTGCATAAGTTTGCATTTCCGCGCATATCTTACGTTCTGAATATATCCGGACTTCCAAAAATTTATGTAATCATTAAAATATTTTATTTTAGTGATTGGCATGATAAAATTCCATTCGTCGCTTAATTTGGATCGTTTTTGCGTTCGTTACTACTTCCGTCGTAATTAACCGAATAACGCAACCGTACGACCAAACGAACCAACATCCGAGATATTTTTGAGCATATTTTAAGTTACCTATACTTTAGCTTCATTTTAGAGCTTTGAAATGGGGTTAACGGGGCTTAAAAGTGCCAAAAAATCAAGTTTTACAAGTGCAGGGACCATTTTTGAAATTTCTGGCAGATACATTGAACTTGGTCCATTTTTTAGGTTTTGATGGTTTTAACCCAAGGTTTTCCACTCTATGGGCTGGAATTTGATGGTTTTAAGTATTCCCATGGTTTTGAAAACCATGTGCCCACTTGTAAGGTCAAGATCAAAGCACGAATTGCGAGAAACGATCCTAACGGTTCTCCGAAATCTATATATACCCCTTCCATTTCATTTGCAAACTCACCTTTGATCTGATTTTTTTCTCTAAGTTGAAGTTATACACTTCATACCAGAGAATAATTAGATCAAATCTCCATTTCTTGGACCCGTTGTAAGTATTCTTTCGTTCTTTTATGCGTTTTTAAGCGTAAAAGTCAAACAGTGTTTGACTTTCTGCTTTGACCAGTCTATGGTCAACACGAAGTTCGTTTGAACTTTGTAACGTGAGAGTAATCATGATGGTTATAGTCTCTTGTGACTATACCTACTGATTACCACGTTATTTAGGCGTAGTGACGAGTCAAAGTTTTGGTCAAAATGCGTATTCTTGCGTATTTTGCAACCAAACTATTCTTGGGTATCAATACCCTTTTTCTTGATATCAAACTTGTTTTCAAACTTCGTTAAACATGTTTTAACATGTTTAACTCGTCACTTTTAGATTAGTGCTTATATAGGGTCGTAAGATATGCGGTCTAAACAACCGCTTAGACTTTCGAACCCGACCCGTTTGGTCAATCAGTAGGATTCGACCAAACATATTTTGTGACCATAGTTGTATAGGGAATAACCTTCCGAGGTAATACCTTATGGTCACTTCGTTTAAGTAGTTGTATGATAGGTAGTTTATATGCCTTAGGTAAATGACCAAAAATGCCCTTTTTACGCATAAATTCATTTTAAGCATATGTAACACATGTTTTGACATCTAAACTGATTATATAACATAATTAGATATGTTAAGGCATATAATACTTGTCATAGGACTAGTTAGGCGTCTCGAACGCGCTTTTGCGCGAACGACGCGTTAAAGTGGCGTAAGCTACCTTAACGGGTCATAAAGGGTCGTAAGCACTTATTATAGGTTCCGATTTAGAATGTAGACTTTTGTTAAACCATATCACATGAGTTCCAATGCTCGTTTGGTTTACAAGACCTCATTCTATCCAATCTTCCGATTTAGGTGTTGATTCGCTAACATAATATCTGTTACCCTAGGAGCCGCTTCAACACTTGAACTCTTGGTCTTTTGAGCTTTGTTATATCCTTTGAACCGGGACTATACGCAACCCCAGGCGAGTATATAGTTCCCTTCTTTTACTGTTTTCAAATGTTTTGGGGTGATTCATATGTGTAATCGATCTGTTTTCAAAATGTATGGCATATGTGTGTTCACTAAGTGCTTTTATGTGTATTATTCCGATTATGCAAATGTAATGTTTTATCCTTAAGTGATCTACCTATCTTCATAGCTAGATTCATATAGGATATTTGAAGTACAGTCTTAGATCTTCCTATCTTCATAGCTAGATTCATATAGGATATTTGAAGTACAGTCTTAGATCTTCCTATCTTCATAGTAAGGTTTTTAAGAAGTACTTTACAACTCGATGGTTGGTTTTTGTGTAGTTTGTTGGTGATTTAGATAACAGAACTAGATAATACAATAAGCACATGGTGGATACGCCGCTGGTACTTCCTATATATAAGTGTGCTTATTGTATTACCTTTCGTGGCGTTATCCCGAATCACCATTAGGATTTAGGATTGTTTCGATTCAATCTGACAGAACCCAAAATCCTTATAGCATCTATCTATCTTCATAGGTTGATTCTTGTAGGATGTTTAGAGTACTGATATTGGAGTCCCTGTTTGGATTCATTGTGTACTTTAATGCGTGTTAGGTTAGACGATGTTACGAGAACCCGATCCCTGTAGTATCTATCTATCTTCATAGTTAGACATATGTGGGATGTTTAGAGTACTGATATTGGAGTCCCTGTTTGGATTCATTGTGTACTTTAATGCATGTTTATGAGGTGGAACAAGTTGACGATTATGTGTTTATGTGGTAGTTGTGATTTAGATAACGAAACGGGTGTAATAAAATAAGAACATGGTGGATACGCCGCTGGTACTTCCTATATATAAGTGTTCTTATTTTATTATTCTTGTAGCATTATCTGGATCACTTTAGGATTTTGTGTACAATTGTTTCAATGTTTGATTATCTAAATCTTTGTAGAATCTCCCATACTTTTATATGTTAGATTCTTAGAAAGATATCTGAAGTATTATCATGACTCATTGATTTGATTTATATAATACTTATATAAGTTTTGATTTATTTCAAAACAGTTATTATTAATCCTTGATTGGATTCCTAATAACATATTAACAAGTTTTTACGATGGTTTAATCGAGATTTCAATGTAAGGCATAAAATGACTTAGTAAATATCATATTGCCATATACAAACCTATTTTGTTACAAGTTTTCACAATTAAGATAAATACCAAATGTTTTGCCATTTATTTGGCTAATAAAACCTATGTATTCGTCGGCATTTTTATGCTGACTGTTTTCGCATATGTTTCAGGTATTCGACTGTTCGAGCATACAACGCATAGGACTGCATACTGGCCTTAGACTTCTAAAACAAAAGAACAATTACTTGTATTCTTTGTTTGTAAAATGATGTTAATGATATTGAAACAATTTAGTACCAGTAGTTGTGAGCAATTTGTAACGTGACTCCCCGATATTTCCGCCGTGTGTTGTTATATTACGCGATTGGGGTGTTACAGGGTAGCCTCCACTGGTTATGGTTATGGTTTAGGAAACAAGGAACTGATTAACTACTGGTTTTCGAAGGAACTTATGATTTTTGAAACAACTTTAAACTGGACAACCAACTGTGAACTCGCTCAACTTTGTTGTTGATTCATTGTTACATGCCTTGCAGGCATTTAGGTGCATAATGTTGGAACTTGCTGTCTGGGAGGCTGGAGTGGTCATGGGTCGAGCTACATGGAATCGCAATACAAGACTACTGGTTTTCACATGTGGTTTATAAACACCTAACGAATGAATTATGCTTCCGCTGTATACTGTGAATTATTTGTAACGTGTCACACTTAATGTTAATAAATGAAAGTTTTATTTAAATATACCTATGAGTTCAATGTGATTGGTGGCTAGATCCTAGTCAGTCATGCCTCCTGCGGTGATACCCCGCTTGTGGATTTTGGGGGTGTGACAACTTCGTTATCTGCGCGAGCCTCATTTGCATTCAGATTAAAAGCTCTACCACGAGCTTGTGCCTGATTTGCGTTTGCCAACCTCGGGCAGTTGTTCCTGTAGTGGGTCAGATCCCCACAGTTGAAACATGAACCAGGCGGGAAGTGAGGTCATGCAGGATTCTGGGCAGGGTTTTGCGCTGCTTGGTTTTGAGCTGCTTGGTTTTGAGCTGCTTGATTTTGATTGCAAGATGACCAGACTTGCCATAATTTGTGCAGATGCGACATTGCACTTGTGGTTGATGATGGCTATTACATTTGTTGCACAGAGTGCATTGCCAGCATACTGCCTCTTGGCGGCAGGTTGTGCAGGCTGATTAGGAGCAGCCTGATTTGCCTGAGCAGTAACAGCTAAATTTTTGGAAGCCTTACGCTTCTTTGATTTCTTAGAGGACTCAGACTTCATGCCCTTTTTCTCATTGGTGCTATCAGACTGTTTCTGCTTCTTATCACCTTTTCTGTGGAGTTTACCCTTTTTGACTTGCGATTCAGTAAGGGTTGCAGCTAGCTCAATGGCCTGTCGGACGGTAGTAGGGTTGCTGCCAGTGACAATATCCTGAACAGGATCTGGCAAACCGTCTATGTATTTCTCAATAGCCTTATCCAAAGGCGTGACCATTGTAGGACAGAGCAAGCTTAACTCCTCGTATATATCTGTGTAAGCCCGGTGCTCACCACTGTCTTGCTTCAGATCATGGAACTCATTTTCAAGTGCCCTCTGCTCGTGACGAGGGCAGAACTCTCTCATCATAAGAGCTCTAAGTTCCTCCCATGTTTGACCTAAATCAACATCAGCACCTCTATCTCTCATTACCCCATTCCACCAGGTGAGAGCCCTCTTTTGGAATACACTCGAAGCAAACTCGACCTTACGGTTGTTAGGGCACTGTACATGGCGAAAGGTGCTCTCAAGACTCTCAAACCACTGTAGGAGCCCAGTTGCTCCTTCAGAACCACTAAACTTGAGCGGTTTAGCCGAGTTAAAACTTTTGAAGTTGCACGGAGCAGGTGCATTATTGTTATTGTTGGCTTGGTTTATTTGAGTGATGAGATTAGGTAGCATAGCAGCCATCTGCTGTGCTATAATAGCTACCAGTTCGGCATTGGGTTCCTGAATGTTACGTCGAGGAGGCATTCTAAAAGAGGAATCATGAGAGAAAACGAGTGAGATGATGTGATGAAAAATGAGATATCATAAATATCAACAAAATGAAAGGATGGTGGTCATTTGTTCGTTACCTCGTAATAAACAGTCGACATACAGTGACAAATCAAAGTAAATGGGTCATAATAATGTATCACCGAAGACATGCTCGCCTATAAGTGAACACTCACCCCAAGAGTTCCCAGGTAAGAGTGACTGGTCCGATACTGCGGATTTGTACAAACACTCTAGCCTTAGACAGAAAACTCAGGGTACAGGCATCCACCCTTCCAGTTTGCACGCGTTCACATTATTTAGACCCAAACTTTGACGAGATTTTGAAAATTTGGAAGGCATTAAGCCAAAAGAAATCATCTAAGGATAGATGATTGATTTCAAAATCATTTTGGAAATTGTGTTCATGTTTTGGTAATCACCTAAGGATAGGTGACGGGTATTGTTTTAAGATCTAAACACAAGGAAACTTGTGTTAGGGTCCTAGAAAGTTATAGTCCAGGTCAAAGCATTACTAATAACCTAATTCCCTATAACCATTGGCTCTGATACCAACTCTTCTGTTACACCCCGACCGCGTAAAACAACAAACCGCGGTAGAAACATCGGGGAGTGGAGCGACAGAATTATTGTTTCAACAACCATGGTAATTAAAGTTTCGTATTATTAAGATTAAAGTTTACGTTGTCTTGGAGTTCAACAAAACATAACTTAAATAACTGTCTTTTAAGTCACTAAGGCCCAAGTCTGCCTAAGTGAAGCACAAACATCATCATGCATTAGCACCTGAAACACATGTAAAAAAAAAATAGGTACGTCAGTATAAAAATGCCTGTGAGATACATAGGTTTTGTTTATGCAGGATTCATGACATGTAGTTAAAAGAAGTGTTTTACAAAAATGTAGTCATGAACCTTATAAAATGTTTTCCTTTATAAAATCATATGAAAATCGATATGAAAATCAAATGAAATTAAAGGGTAATGCATGGCTAAATGAATAACAAAGTATAAGTGTATTTGTATAAAATTTGTAATAATTTGTAAAACAATGTCATGTCCTTGTATAAAATGTTTCATGTCTTTGTCAAAGTGGTTTAGATAACGCAACAATGTGTAATACAATAAAAGCACTTATATATAGGAAGTACCAGCGGCGTATCCACCATGCTTTTATCATATAACACATAGCCCCGTTACATAAGTCACTTATCAATAACCAACCAAAATGTTTTGTTCAATGTCAAAATATTTATGTGTAAACCATGTTCAATGTCATGTGTGAAATGTATCATGTATAACCAAATGTAATGCATAGCAAGTAGAAAGTATCTACTCAAACTATGTGATAATGTCAATGTGAAAACAAATGTCATGTATGGTGAATAACTAGTAATTACTCAACCCCATAGGAAAATGTACAAAGCAAAGTTTTTGAATAAACCTAAGTTTAAATCAAATGTTGTGTTTAGCAGAAAACAATGCTTTATGATTACAAACATTTATGCAGTAATGTTAATCGCATACATTCAAGCCTTGCGACTGTGGCGACAAACCCTTAAATAAATTAAAGGTTTATCTAAATTATGTATATCGGATTCTGTCATTCCCAACTTCCAAACAAACCTAGGAAGTCGGAAATGGGATTTGTCAAGTCCTATGGTACCATTACATACTACCACGCAGCGTGATCAATGTTAATGAATGTATTATTGTCCCGATTAAACATACCAAATGTTATAACCAATGTAGCATGTGAAAACCATGTACTAGGTATGCTAAGTAAACATACATAGTAGAAATGTTCATGAAATCAATGTGCTAGCATGCTCAGTAAACATACATAGCAGAAATGTCATGTAAAACAATGCGTCCATATGCTGAGTAAACATATGCAACAAAATGTCTAAGAAATCAATGTGCTAGCATGCTTAACATACATAGCAAAACATAGTTGAAATCATGTACTATATGAGTACTAGGTGAAACTAGCATGTTTATGTCATAAAAGCATGAAAAGCACGAAAGTAACATGTATACACGTGTGTATCACCCCAAAGTATTTGGAAGCGGTAAAAGAGGGGAACTATGTACTCACTTGGGATTGCTTATTAGTCTTGAGAATAAGACCAATTAAAGCTCCAAGGATCACGAATTCAATCGGCACCTAATATAGGTAACTATGTTAATAATCGGATCCTAAATCGGGAGATAGGATAGAATGTGGTTCCATAAATCAAATGAGTATTGGCACCCATATGGCATGATTTAATAGTCCCAACATTCTGATTTGAAAGACTGCCTAAGTGCTTTTGATCTGTTTCGACCCATTATGGTAGTATAAGCTACTATAATGCGTCGTTTGGGTAAAACTATGGTCGGATGGTTAACTATGTGCTATGTCAAGTCTTACATGCCCAATTATCCCTAAACATATTACTAAATCAGATTATATGTCAAAAACATGTTCACATATGCAAAAATACGGATTTATGCTTCAAAAGGGCATTTTGGTCATTTCCTATGGGCATATAAACTACTTAACAAATAACTAACCAATCCTAAGTGATCATAAGGTATAAACTCAGAGGTTATTCCCTATGCAACTATGATCACTAAACATGCTTGGTCGGATCCTAATGATCGACCAAACGGGTCGGGTTTGAAAGTCTAAGCGGTTGTTTAGACCGCTAGTACTGACGAGTTAAACATGTCAAAACATGTTTAACTAACTTAGAAAACTGATTTGGTATCAAAACAAAGTGTTTTGATACCTAAAAGTAGTTCCGTTGCAAAATGTGTGCTAAAACGCATTTTGACCGAAACTTTGACTCGTCACTACACCTAGTTAACGTGGTAATCAGTAGGTATAACCGCTAAGGATTATAACCATCGTGATTACAATCACGTTACAAAGTTCAAACGAACTTTGTGTTGACCATTGACTGGTCAAAGCTAAAAGTCAAACACTGTTTGACTTTCATGCGTGGAAAGCGATAAAAGAACGAAAGAAGCTTACAAATGGTCCAAACTAGGGAGAACTTGATCTAAAAATTCTCAGGTATGAAGTTTTGAACTTCAACTTAGAGAAAATCAGATCAAGGGTGAGGAAAACAAATGAATGGCATGGCTATTTATACTTGTAGTGAGTTAACAAGATCAATCCATGTTAGGACCGATTTTGACTCCGAAACGATTGCGAAACAAACGTGTGACGTGCGGAATCCGTACACGAACGTGACCGAACACACGAGATGTAATATAATCGTGATTCTATTAGAAAATCTGATAACGTACAGGAACCATGAATCACGTGAAGCACTTTCTCTCTCTAGCTTCTCTCTCTAACACTAGAGCTCTCCAAAGTGCAAATGGCCAAAAGTCTTTAACTCTAACTCTAACTCCTCTATTTATAGGCAAAGGATATAAGGAGGTTCTCCTTATTTACAATAATGACACCTTGCCTTTCTAACTAGATATTACAATATAAAGCTACAATTAAACAGTTTCTCGCTACGGCTTGGATTGACGAAGGCGATAGACATAAATGCACTAACAGACTCCCCCTTGGATATTGCCGCAGTCAATGTCGTAGCGTCTTGTCTTTCTCTCTCTCTGAGTCTTCTTGAAGCTTTGACGTCTTTAGCAAACACAGACTCCCTCTTTCTCAAACAGAATCCCGGTGGATCTGTCTTCAGCTTCAGCTTCTCCCCCTTTCGGTAGACTCTTTCTTCATCAGGCTCCCCCTTTCGTCAAGCTTCCGTGCTTTTGGGATCGACACCTGGCTTTCCGGATACAAGCTCCTTCAGGATAGTTTCCTAGCACATTGAATCCACGCTTCCTCTTGCGTTGAGCTCGTCTTCAGACTCCCCCTTAGACTCGGCTGTCGAGATCGTAGTCTGGAACAACATCTGCAATTTCTCAAACATTTATAAGTACAAACATTTTGAACATTCAATTGTCCAGGAATTGTAACCTGGCTCTATTAAACTTTCTAAATCAAGATTCTGGCTTTAAGATATAATAATATGAATATATCCAGAAATACTTAATTCACTTCCCCTATCAACAATCTTCATAGATTTGGCAGTATTTAAGTATCCAAAATCGAAAACTGGCTCTTTTACAATATATTTTAACAATCTAAGCATCCAAATCCCTCATAGTTAATCATCCAAGTCCAACTTAATGACCTTGGAGATATCACAAACTGTTTTTGATTTTTGATTTTAAAAAAACTATCAAGTTTCAAATTAATGAACTTGATTTATTTTCAGAAACACGCTCAACATACTAAATTTTGAAACTCAGCATCACAGACATCGGTTGTCGAAAATGAAGCAGAAATCAAAATCTTTTTGTATTTTTCTGAAACATAAAGCAGTAAAGAAATATTTACAAACATATTTACAGACAATATTTTTGTTTGAGTTCGCGTCAGAGGATCATATCAGTTTATGACAAATCACTAGTACCGTTGAGCTTTAAACACTTTAAGTTCTAAACGATTCACTTAGATTTTCAGTATACTGATCCACTTAAATTTTCACACAAAGTTCAATTGATTCGAGATACGAGATTAGTGTTTTAAGAATTTAACTTATTCGTGTGTCCTACCTCAGAATATACTCCCGTATCAAAATTCCCTAGATTCAGTCTTACAGGTGAGTATACCAATTTGATATATGTTCTCTGGGTTCGTGCGAGACCTTGAGAGCTTAGGTATGAACTTCCGTTCAGTCAAAGAGATGAAGGCTCGACTTTAGGTGTGTTCCCTTTAGGGAATCTTTTCTTCAACTGCAATTGATTAATATCTTTCGATATTTTTCAATTTTTATGCAGAGGGTAAGCTTTTAAAGCGCGTAAAGTATTATACGAGGTCTAGGCCATTGCTTCCGCAAAATCAGAAGACCAGGTATAATACCCCAGATATCAAACAGTATAAAGACCTAGTATCTCAGAATCAGGCAATCTCTCAAACAAGATTTCGGGGGTTACCCATATATCCGAGAGATGTTCCCCACGAGATAAGTAAGTATTTGATATTTAGGTTTATATCTCGAAAACAATCTACTAAGCGTGTAAAAAACCTACTGGCATATCATCAGTGACACCGTTTATCACATTAAAACATTCCAATTCTTTAGCGTACTGTGATTGTCTACTGATGTACTATCATTTCCTCTTTTTACACAGAAACTCTTTTTCATTTTCTCATGTTTTTGGCTTTTTCAAATTTTCTAATGTTTTTGTATTTTCTGACATTTTCTTACTCCCCCTAAAATTCAAAACCATTAAAAGAAAATTTGACAAACCGACACTGATAGCTTTATCTCGCCATCCATTTTCTGCTTTTCGTGCACTGATTTGCAGAAAATATAACATACCCCCATGATTTACAACACATTGATATTTTACAGTTTGAAAACCGTTTTTCAATCTTGTGAAATTAATCATGTTTGTTCCGCCGTGAGGGTTTCGGCATATTCAATCAACATATTTTTTGAATTTTTGAATATTTGACAAAAATTAAAAACAAACATATTTTTTATTTTTCAAGTTTTTGACAAAATAAAACATATTTTTGGTTTTTTTTTTATTTTTCAATTTTTAGGGTTTTTGAAATATTGTTTATTTATATACAGAAAAACAAACAAACTCCCTGTTTCAACCAACGCAGGGATCAGCAGCCTCTTCTTCTTGTGCCAGGCTGCTCCGACACTCTTCCTTTTGACATTCAGATTTCTTCGGAAGCACCTGCACATTTACAATTACTCAATTATTTGAACAATTTAGCCCAGGTCTGTTTGACCTTAGGCATTTTAACACAATAAGCATCATTTAACTTTGGAAAATCTTTGTCATTTTGTACAAAGACTTTGTCAATTTTGACTTCAACTTTTTCATCATTTACCAAAGTCATTTGTTTCTTTACAGACCATGTTTGACCTTTTGGAGTACCTCTTTTGTAAAAATGTGAGTCTTTTTGAACATTTTGATTCTGAACAACAGTTGGTTTCCAAAATTGTTGGGGTTTTGTTGCATCGACATTTGTTCTCCAACTTTGTGTTGTTCTTAATCTGGGTGTGTGAGAATTTCAGGTCTGTCTTGAATCGAACCTATTCGGGTTTGATTCGAAGCAAACTTGTTTATGTTGTACCTCCAAGTTTGTTTTGAATCAAATCTGGTTGACCTTTGTCTCACAGTCTCAGATTTTTCTTTCTTAACATCATCAAACTTATTTTTCGTCTCAACATCAACAGGTTTCAGATTTGGACACTTGCGTGCAAGATGTCTAATTTGATCACATTTAAAACATGTTCTTTTTTAAACATCTTTGACCTGTGGTTGTTTCTTTTTGTTTTGAGCATAGAACTCTTCATTAGACTGTCGTCTAAATTGAAGTTCTTTCTCTTCTTCGGAACTTGTTCCGTGAACAAAATTCATTTTTGCCTGATAATTTGGCATTTCATTTCGTTTCCAATTTTATTTCCTTTTATAACCCAACCCAGCCTTAATGTTTTTCTTCTTGAAACCAGGTTTGTTATAAAAAGTTTTATGACATTTTCCAGCATACTTTGGAATTTCAAACTTTTCAATCTCAGCCATTTTAAAAACTTTGTCAATCTTTTCTGAAATCACATTCTGAATCGGGAATACAATATCTAAGAATAATTTGTCTGATCCAATCATGGAATAAACCAATCCTTTTGAATCATCATTCAAATTTCTCTCAGATTTAGATTTTTTCAGATATTCTTCATGAAAACTACCTTCATTTTCATCATGTGATTCAGATTTACATGTATCAACCAACTCTTCTTTCAACACACTTTCAACGACCTTACCTACCACCTCTGAATCACTAGAATCATCAGATTTGGAATAGGTTACGTCAATATTATATGGCAATTGATCTACCATGTTGAAAGCTTTTTCGACCTTTTCATCATCATAAAATGCAAACTTTTCCGGTGGAGGAACTTGATGATACTCAGAACCAATGCCCTTTTTGTTTTTCTCAGAATCATCATCACCCGGTTTTATGTTGAAAATTCTTTCAAGCACATATGATGATGCATGATAACTATGTAACTTGTTGTTATCCTGTTCTAAATCAGCAATCTGACGCTTTAGCTTAGCAACATCCTCAATGTAAGAGTTTACAACTTGTTGCTTTATTGAATACTGTCGCTTAAGCGTATCAGTTGTTTCAGAACAGTATTTCAATCTGGATTGAACAAGTTTCATTTGACTCTTCACATTTTCATATGACTCTTTTGTAATGTGATAAGCCAATTTTATTGAATCATATTCTTTTTTCATTTCTTGTTAAGCATTCTCTTTTAGATCACATTCTTCTGTCTTTTTCAAAACATTTTCTTTCAAAACTTCATTTTCTTTTTCTAATTTTTTACATTTTTCCGAAAGTTTTTCATCATTATATTTTAAAATCTTCTCATTTTCTAACATTTCTTTGCATTTATTTTTGAAAACTTCTTCGATTTTACTGAATTCAAGATCCCTTGTTCTGAATTTTTCGTCTTTTTCAGTACAAGCACTGCATGG
This sequence comes from Helianthus tuberosus, assembly GCA_030545235.1. Taxonomy (NCBI): domain Eukaryota; kingdom Viridiplantae; phylum Streptophyta; class Magnoliopsida; order Asterales; family Asteraceae; genus Helianthus; species Helianthus tuberosus. Next base: position 157,691,696 of record CM060393.1, read on the forward strand.
TTCCATGCATTTCTTGCACTGTTCAACAGTTTCATTTAAGACTTCAGAATCAGATTTTACCTCAGTGATTGGCACTTCGGCTTTCTCTTCTGCATATGTCTGAGTTTGATCAGCATCTTTCTTTTTCTCATCACCAGCACCAGCATCACTATTCACTTCAACCGAACTTTCCATCTTCACTTCTTCTTCTTCTTCTTCTTTATTCTTGTCTTGCTGCTCTTCAATAACAGCTTCTTTTTCAACAACTTTTTCTTCTACCTTCTCTTCCTCAGCAATCTTCACATCTTCTTCTTTAACAGCTTCGACTTTGACTTCCTCAACAACTTTCTTCAAATCATCGACTAACTCTTCAACATTCTTTTTCATTCTCTCTTCATCCCTCTTTTTCAAACTCGCGGTCATCACGTCACGAATTATCTTTTCCAGCTTTTTCAGATAACCTATTTTATCTTTCGCAATATTCGAATAGTATTCGCCGGACAAAGGAATACTGCAAGAACATCATCAAAAACCACTTCTTTTCTGTGAACGATAGGATCACCATTTCTGTTGACATAACATTCTCTCTTCTTGTCGTATCTTCCATAGTACTTTGCATCTTTGTATTCTTCTTGCATTTTCTCAATCCTGCTTCCTGCAAAGAATCTTTCTCTTTCGGTTTTCTCACTCAGAATTTCTTCTCTCGTTTTCACTTTCATTTCAGCCATGATTTTATTTCCTTGAATTACCTGAATCAAGCAAGCAACAATGATTAGATTTAAAAATTATCAAACTGCTGAATAAGACGGGTATCCGATCGAGTAAGTCAACAAAAGTCAACAATATAACAAAGATAGGATGACAGCGAATCGGGTGAGGATCCGTTCGGGCGAGTATCCGATGCTTTGACCTGAATCACAACAATAAATGAAATGATTAGGGTCAGGTGGTAATCCGTTCGGATTGCCACTCTATTTGTTGCACTTTAAACTTGAACAAACAAAATCCTTTAACTCGGATTGTGACCCGATCGGGTGAGTCAATCAAAGTCAAACAATATAATGAAATGCAATGAATCCTTGACAATACTTCACAAATTTAGTATGACCACTACACTTTATCACATGTGCTGACACTTTTGACAAATCACGTGATCTTAATAATAATCCTGACAAAAGATTAGAGAATGAACTTTGTGTCACAAACTTCTCACTTCACATGCACTCTAATGAATTGAATATTCTTTTAAAGCAATCAAGGTGACTGACAAACACTTTACAAATTTGATTTTATTCAAGACTTATCAAATATCACATGCAAACTGACATTATCACATGCTGTTTTCTTTGATTTTAATGAACCGACAAGCTGTTATCACGTGATGTCTCAATTTAATATCTTGAATGTCCCGAACAATTTTAATACCACTTATTAAATGTGCCGACAACTGTTGACATTAAATCATTTTTGATATTTAATTGAAATGCTGATAGGACCGAGTTCTTTCAATCACGTGGACTGTTCACATGCTGATATTAAGGCTTTCTCTTTCATTCAAACAATGGCTGACAACTGTTTTGAAATTTGGATTTTAATTGGGCCGCTAAATTAATCTTTAATATTGATTGGGCCGAGATACATATTGATCACATGAGCCGATAAGATTTTTTAAGTGGTTTGACCAACTTTCAAACTGTCTTGAATATTTTCAAACGATCTGAACAAACTTTTCACACGAATTGGACCTTTCACACGAAATGGACTTTGTTTCAAACGAAATGGAGCCTATTTCAAGGAATTGGAATCACTTTCAAATGAAATGGTGAACTTTCATACGAAATGGAGCCTATTTCAAGCGAATTGGAATCACTTTCAAACGAAATGGTGAACTTTCATACGAAATGGACCATTTCATGCGAAATGAAGTCTTATTTGGTGCGAAATGGAACACTTTGATGCGAAATGGACCTCCAAACGACCAATACGTGTGAAATGGATTACTGAATGGCCATTACGTGCGAATTGAATGAACTTTCAAGCGAAATGAGTCATTTCATGCGAAATGAAGCTGATGTCACGCGATTTTGGACCAAAAAACTTAGATTTCTCTCAAACGGCTTTGAATTAAGATTTGAAACTTTATAGGGTTATAGATCAGGTGTTTTCGCACAACATATCCAAAAATCAGCTAATTTGGACCGTAAAAACCTGTTCAATTTGACGATTTTCAGATAAAAACGTAAAAGAAATGTAGAAGATGAAGAAATAGATCAAATCTGATGCAATTTGGATCTTAATTCGATGAAATCCTGTACGAATCTGTGTGAATGATCAGTGCAATCGAGCTCATGCTCTGATACCACTTGTTAGGACCGGTTTTGACTCCGAAACGATTGCGAAACAAACGTGTGACGTGCGGAATCCGTACACGAACGTGACCAAACACGAGATGTAATATAATCGTGATTCTATTAGAAAATCTGATAACGTACAGGAACCGTGAATCACGTGAAGCACTTTCTCTCTCTAGCTTATCTCTCTAACACTAGAGCTCTCCAAAGTGCAAGTGGCCAAAAGTCTTTAACTCTAACTCTAACTCTAACTCCTCTATTTATAGGCCAATGATATAAGGAGGTTCTCCTTATTTACAATAATGCCACCTTGCCTTTGTAACTAGATATTACAATATAAAACTAGAATTAAACAGTTTCTCGCTACGGCTCGGATTGACAAAGGCGATACACATAAATGCACTAACAATCCATGTGTTTGTGTAACCTCCAAGCATTAGATCACAGCCATACATGTGTTAGGGGCCAGCTAAATTACTTGGGGAGGTGTTAACTTGGTTAACACACAAGAAAAATGGCAAGAACAACCCCTGAACTATCAACAGATTGATAAAAATGAGTTTTTGTCACTGGGCATGCGCTCGCGCCCCGCGTAAGATATGGGGTCAGCCTACGCGGCCCGCAACCTCATGGTATATCAGCAACAGTTTCAAATTTAACAGGTTTGGTCCCTACACATGTATAAGCTCATTTTGGCACTTTTAACCCCCGTTAAGACATTTTCAAGGCTCTACAAGGTAGTCAAAGTATAGAGGACACAAAATATGCTCGAAAAAGTCCCGGATGTCGGTTCGTTTGGTCGTACGGTCACGTTATTCGTCTAATTACGACGAAACTCGAACAGACGCGAAAATGATCCAAATGAAGCGACGAATGGTATTTTTGCTTGCCGATCACTAAAATAAAAATAGTTTAGTGTCTACAAAAATTTTGGATGTCCAGATGTGGTCAGAACGTAAGATATGCGCGTAAATGCAAACTTACGTCGTTTTTGACACTTTTAGTCCCTGAAAGATCAAATAAGCATATTTTCGCACAACGAACCACTCAAATCTTATTTCTAAGCTATGTTTAGGTTATTTATGGTATGTTTAGCTTATGATCAAGTTCCGGACTGTATGTTGCCTTACGAAACGGCAGACTTTTGCAGTGTGACGCAAATAGTCCCTGTGAGCGAATAAACTTGTTTGTGCCATACCAAACCCTTTAAAACTTATTTCTAAGTTATGTAAAGGTTATTTAAGGTATGTTAAGCTTATGTTGCTATTCCAGAGTGTTAATCGCGTTAAACTGATTATGTTTACACATCAGTTTACGTATAACTTTCCAGAAAGCGATATAGGGTTTAAAATCAATCAGAAATCAAAACGTGCAAAATATCAAACATAAATAACAAACATTCGGATCAAAACACATTGTTTTATTAATATTGAATTGTTCAGAGTTTGTACAATGATTACACAAGCACAGATGTCACACAAACGATGGGGTGCACCATGGGATAGAGAGGGTGGAAGTACTGAAGGGGGTGTTGGTGTTGCAATATGGGTAGTGGGTGACAGGGTGCTTATGAGGTGAAGGTCGAGAAGAGTCCTCTTGCATGTGTCATCCATGAGTCTAAGTGGAATGGGAATCTGTTGAGAAGGGGGAAATTGAGTGGTTACTTCCGTCCTTACAACGTGTGTTCTATACTTCTTGGCCTCGATTGCCCGACGTAGGAAGGACCCCTTCGCCATACTGGACTATGCGACGCATACATTGATTTTTCCTAGGTTCCATGAGTCCCAATATGGTTGATATGGTTTCCATGAATGCCGAATAGAGTGTGGTAAATGGGTTACACTACAGTTCGCGCCATGCTACCTCCTTGGGGTAATACGGATGTCAAAAGCTGGGGTCTATCGTGTGACAACCCGCACTAAACCAGGTATCCGTACAACTTAATTAATGATTAATTACTACTTGATTACTGTGCTTGTTTGAACTAGCTGATGAACTGCTACTCGAATACTGATACATGAACTTACTTGCATCATACTTTACTTGCCGTCACACTATATTCTGCTATTAGCACCTTCGTGACAAACTTGATGCACTAAACGCACAGTAGCACAATAAACGGATACACGGCGAACATGCTGATATAACCAGCATCAGGCAGATACTGCCTCTAAGGCCTGTTAAGAGCCTCAAATATTTTGGCTACACTGGTAGTGAGTGTAGGGATATAAGGGTTGTGGTACTGCGTCTCTAGGAATAAGTTACAGTGAACGGATGTGCCTAAATCGTACTTTAAGTACAAAACACAGCACTTTAATAATATAACCAGCTTCTAGCTGACTAGTAAAGTGCCAAAATATGGGAAAAATATCACTAGACACTTTCTAAAGTGTTGGAAATTAAATGGTGTCACTAAAAGTACAATAACGACACTTTAAAGCCTTTGTAACGCTTTAACGGATTACTATCCAACCGAACAACCGGACTTTACCCGGGACATGAAAATATTAATATTTTCACTATTTATATTTTTCTGAGCTAGTTAGGGTCCCTGATTACCCTAACACCCGTCATAACGCGCTATATATTACTAACGAGGTTAAACACTAAACTAACCTATTTAACCTAAACTATATCCTAACTACACTAGTTTGGATCGAACTAACCCCCCCCCCCCCCCCCATTTCCCTAACCGTCCCCTTGTATGGGGGACATGTTTGTACAACCAAGATTATCACAATCTAGATTTGTCTAGTATCTTTGTGACATATTAACCAATGGGTATAACACATGATTTTTCCTATAAATACTAGAGATTACCTAACATAATCACCACCACAAAACTCAACACTTCAACTCTCTCTCTTGCTCCCTCCACTCTCGGCCGAACCTCACCCCACCCACCATCATATTTTCGGTTGTTGATTCTTGCATACCAAGATCATACACGCGTTAAGGATCACGTATTAGGAGCCTCGGAGCAAGCGGAACGCGAAGGACCTCCACCGTTAGCTTTTATCCACGCGATTTTCATCAAGAATCTTCCCTAGCTTAGAGCTAGAGGTATAACACTTAAAACTTGTTCTTGAACTTATCTAAAGTGGTTAAAAGGAACTTTGTCGGTTAAATATCGATAACTTACATTTTGAAGCTTTAAAGTCTAGTAAAAACACTAAAATGGTGGTTAATAGCTTGTAACTTGTGTAAAAGATGTAGTATTTGGAATTTGTGATTATTGAGGCCCGATCTATGATGTGGTAGCTCGGATCATCGTTTAACCCGACTTTGTAAGATCATGGATCTTCACATAAGCTTGTTTTTAGAAGAAACAAGGGTTAAAAGGTGAAACTCTACCACACATGAAACATGAACTTGTGTAAAAATGCTCTACTCGGGTAAAAGTGTTTTAACGTGTACAAAAGTTGTTTTCTTGTTTAACCCGCTAATCGGACACTTATAACACGATTTAATAACATCTAAACCGCAAAACAGCAAGCTGAGTCACTGTTTCAGCCGCCTTCATCAGGCTGTAAACGGACTTTAAAAACTCGAAAAACGGAATTTCAAAAGCCTAAATCGTGTCATTTCGAAAAACGAAGAAAATGGCGCTGGAATCGTATTTTTCTGATGTCGGTTACTATTTTAAAAACCTGTTTTCGTGACAGCAGCTAAGGCTGTTTGTTACTGCAGTAAATTGGGCTGTGCGTTTTCGATCACAACTTAAAACCCGAACCGAACCAGCCCCTGAAACTTTTATCTAAGATGGTCACGGATGTATTTGTGAGCCTCAAACTGGAATTTCGATAAACGGACATACGAGGAAATTTTGACGAATTTTTCCACAAACTGTGATCAGAATGTGACAAATCTGATCACGGTTCGGTAAACGATTTTCTATAAATTATTGATAAGAAACTGGACCCCGATATTTTTATACAATCATTTTTGGGTCGATTAGGACGACCCGTAAAAATTTGGGAATTTTTGGAAAGGGTTAAGTATTTTATTTAGTCGTCCGAAAACAGTCCAGTTTCCACATATTGAAACTGAAACGACAAGGGTAGCGTTTCGCGTGTTAAAACGTAAGGGTTGATTGTTGATAATCATGGGTTGTTTTCAAAAAGAAAATGATACGCTTGGAAGCGTGGCCACCTCCAGTTACAGAGGAAACTCTGGCGAAATTTTCTAAAAACCTAACACTTAGGCTTATTTACACAACAAGTGTTAGAACTATTTTCGACATATTTTCGAAACATAAATTTCGCCAGAACTATGTTTTACTAAATATTCGGAGGTGGGATTTTCACAAGAGTTAACGTGATAAATATATTTTGTCACCACACTGTTTATGATTATTTTGTGAAAATACATAAATATTATTTTAGAGTAAAAATAATATTTACAAGCGTTAATGATTCCAAAACTTTACGAACGCTTCCACATTAACATATAAGTTACACCGGTAATTATATTACCACTCGATTATTAAAACGTAACTTACGCACATGTATTGTATCCCCCATCCTTGGGAAGAAGTATAACTACCAAGTGTATACAGAACATAAACACGAAATAGTTGTCTAACTATTTCCCGAAGACTTAAACTATAAAGCTAAAGCACGGCCGTCCGTCTAATAGAATTAGCACTTGTAGGTCGTTGCACAGCTTACTGTATTGGAGACACTTGGTAGAGACGCGCATTCACTGTGAGTTCATGTCCCCCTTTTCTCTAACTGTTTTCAGTTTTCTTAACTGCGGGGGTGAAATACATGTTACTTTGTTTACAAGTACTATTATACACGGTATGATTAACGTAAGGAGGTTTTAGATCATGTGAATGGGTAGTTAGAACACCGAGGGACTTAAGCGGTAGATCTATCTGGGTGTAGCGAGCCCAACCCCTGAGCCCGCATAATGGACCAGGTGGTGACTTTGTGCCCCAACGCCAAATACGCTAGGTTTGTATCTTCCTACTTGCATTTCACAACATGCTAATGGCCTTGCAAACCATTGGTGATCACAAGTCCTCTTACACTGCTACATACCAGGGAACTTTTATACTTACAAGTGTTTTTACTTACTCACTTGCACATGAACTCGCTCAACATTATTGTTGATTTTTCAACTTACATGTATTTCAGGAAATTAACGAGATCTGGCACGGTATGGCATGTTTTCCGCTGCACTAGTTTCCAAGGTCATCCGGGGTTTAGGGGATGTGTCTCTTTCCTGGACAAGACACAGTCCTTAAACCATGTTTATGTTATGTTTCAAGTTGTAACGTCTGTTGGACAAGGTTATGGTTGTTGGTTAAAACAATGGTATTGTGTTTGGTTTTCAAAACTTAATGGATGATCTTGCATGTTTTTAACTCATATAGCTTTGGTATGATTAAGCTATGGTATTAAGAAGTCACACCAAAATTAACCACGCTTCCGCAAAGCCAGGGTGTGACAGCTTGGTATCAGAGCTCTGATCATAGCGAACTAGGATTCTTTCTCGAGTCTAGACTATGATCACTAGGGCTCTCACGAAAACATTTTTCTGCATACCACTTAAGTCCAGATCCACAACTTTTTACAAACAAATGTTGAGCACATTTTATTATTTATAGGCTCAGCTTGGAGGGCTGAGGATGGTCTGGAGGACCGAGGTGATCGAGGTAGTTAAGCACGTTGGTTTGTTATAGGATCGATCTGGAGGATCGAGGTTTGGTTTAAGTGAAGGACAGAGCAGTCTTGTAGACTGGATGAAATTGGCTAGTAAGACTAGGAGAAGTATGTGATACCTTACTTGGTGACTTATGTGATTAACTGATTATATGATTGATTATTATACGTATATGTGTTTGTGTTACAAACGTTATGCTTTCATCAAGTACTAGAAAGATGGGCACTGCAAACCCCATGACCATAGTATCAGACGACATAGTTCAACGAGGCACGAGGTGTACATATCTAATACTACCGGCACAGACAATGACGACTTTCAGCCTTTTGTGCACTGCCTGAAGTCGTAGCAGAGCCTACTGATGGCCATCTTGTTGGGAACTTGCCCCCTTGCCGCTTATCCCGTTGATGATACGCCCTCCCAACGTGGCCTCTGAAAACGATAACGATCTACTAAAGGAGGACCCATTCGAGGGCAGGGCCTTATTACTGCTGGTATTAGACTACTGCATGCGGACGCTCCTATAGGGGAAACTCGTGACCATTCCCCTATCCCAGACTCATTTGAGTTTCTAACACCCGCATCTTCGCACATACAGGGAATGCAGCACCACTTACACGACGCCGACCTTGACATGGCATCATCAGCTGCACCGGATCCCGCACACAGATTCGAGTTTGATCGCGATAATGAGGACAATTCTGTTTTTCCACCTGGTGATGATCCAGACCATGACATTGAGTTCATGCACTTAGACCAGCCCTTGAGGGATCCTGTAGCCCTGTAACCCCTGTGATTGTTGATCCAGCTGATTTTGAGATGGAGTTTTTGATCCGGAGCCGGCCGTGGCCCCTGAGCCAGGCGCTGCTCCTGACCCCGCATTGGAGCATGACCCTGTTCATGCCAATGCACCTACTGTTGCTCCTTGATTGATCATCTGCTTGGACGAGAGAAAATTTGGGGTAACTGTGCAAGATAATTTATTATTACGGGGGCCCACGTAATAACGACTTGTAGTGCACATGAATCCTGGTGGACTCTGCGGGTCGAGCTAATGATAACCCATGCAGCAGGAAATAACCTAAACACGAATGACCAAGGCGATGTAACCTCGAGTTCATTCTATTACAAGCAACAAGCCAAATTGGCCAGCCTATGTGAAGGCTCGGGAATTTACTTCCCCACTCATACAGTGAGTACATTTACGTGTAAAATTGGGCGATTTCATGATGGCTTATGGTGCTATGTATCTCATAAGACAATCGACACGTTGTCTAGCCCGCATTATTCTGACAAGACGGAATGTCACCCGGACGTGACACGAACACCAGTACGTTGTCAAGGACAGAAGCCGAGCTGCAAGAACGCATCTCACAGGCAAATGCACGACCTGAAGCCCTCCGCTCTAAGCACAACGATGGTATTACTGGAAATAACCCTCCAACTGGCTGCACCTATAAACAGTTCCTGAACTACAAGCCTTTGGACTTTGATGGAGCAGGAGGCACCGTTGCATTTGTTCGTTGGTTCGAAAAGACCGACTCCATTCTAAGAATAAGGAACTGTTCGCCCCAACAGAGTGTTACCTACATCTCAGGGATATTTCTAGATGGCACACTCTCTTAATGGAACCTCCAGGATTAGATCCCTGGTACAAGATGCTACTTATGCACTGAGCTGGGACGAGCTCAAGGGAACGATTGAGAAGAAAGGTTGCTTTAAGACTGGAATTCAGAAGCTTGAGGTAGAGTTCCGGAATTGAAAATGGACGGACCAGAGATTCCGGAATACATCCAGCAATCTCACGACTTGTCTAGGGTCGTCCCCTACTTAGTCAAACCGGAGTTCAAAAGGATTGAACGATTCACTTGGACACTTGCACCCCAGATCAGGGGTATGGTTACTACCTCGAAGCCTCGACCATTGCAGAGGCTAATTTATTTATAACATGAGGTGTTATGTGGATGAATTATTGATAGCATGAGATGTTATGTGTTGATATTGTTAATGCATACGTGCATTTTGGTTGCGATGACCTAACCTAAGTGAAACATCTTTTAGGAAATGCCTCCAAAACGGGGTGTACGCATACCCACCAACGAGGTGGAACTTCAGGGAATCATTACTGCAGTCATCGCACAATACGAGGCCCATCACTCCGAGCGCAACGGAGGTACCTCAGGAAATAACCCACCCAACGGCTGCACCTACAAGCAGTTCTTAGACCACAAACCTCGAGAGTTCGACGGCACCGGGGGTGCCTTAGCCTTCGTACGCTGGGTTGTAAAGACAGATTCTGTTTTACGATTGAGCAAATGTGACCACGAACATCAAGTCAAGTATATAACTGGACTATTGGTGGATGAGGCTCTGTCATGGTGGAACCATCAAATTCGGACGACGGGCGAGACCGCTGCATATGCTATGACATGGGACAAACTGAAAAATCTGATGCGTGAAAGATATTGCTCGAGGGCAGAAGTCCAGAAATTGGAAACAGAACTGTGGAACTTGAAAATGAAAGGACCAAAAATAGCAGAGTATGTGCAGAGATTTAACGAATTATCACAAGTTGCCATACTCCTGGGGACACCAGAGTTTAAAAGAATTGAACAGTTCATAAGGGGATTGGCACCTCAGATTCTAAGCCTGGTAACAGCATCAAAACCCTCAACGATCACCGAGGCTATCAACATAAGCATAGCACTCACGGAAGAAGCAGTTAGACAAGGAAAATTTTCCCCTGCGGAGGAGAAAAAGGAGACTGCTATAAAGGCATCTGGGGATAACAAGAGGAAGCTTGCAAATTTCAAGATGGTTACTCGGGTAAGTAACAAGAAGAAGACCAAAAAGGGAAAAGATTACAAGGGTATCCTACCTAAGTGCGACAATTGTTTACGTTATCATATCGGGCGATGCAAATATGGAAATTGTGGTAACTGTGGCAAGGTGGGACATGTCAAGGAAACTTGTTGGCAAAATACTGAACTTAGTAATGGGGGCCAAGATGGTAGTGAGAATCACGAAGGGGACAACGACAATGATAATTGTCAAGGCAGAATGAGTGGTAAACAGAAGCGTGCTCGAGGATGTTTAAACTGTGGGAGCAAAAAGCATTTCAGAAGATATTGCCCGAAAAGCAATCAGGCGCAAGGATGAAAGCTCCCCATCGGAGCTAGGGAGGCACGCCAGAGATCCAAACATGGATAGCGGTACGTCCCACAGTACTCAATATTATGCGTCTGTATTGCCAACTACTGTTGCAAAATTTACGATTCACAATTCTAGTATTCAAGGACATAATTGGTTTACGTAGTGAGTGAGTAGTTATTCCAGTACCCATTAGAACTAGCTTAGGGGAAGCTAGTGGAAGCCAACGCAGTAACTGGAATCGACACGATAGAACCCGGAGAGCGTAAGTTTACGCTAGATCTATTGCCAGTTGAGTTTGGAAGCTTCGACGTGATGGACTGGTTGACGAACAACCATGCGGAGATTGTCATCCGCGCCCCGACAACGAACGAAGAAATGATCGTGACTCATGGAGCAGGATACGCTCCTACGGATTATCAGACTAAGAAAACCCAAAAATTCTCGCACAAAGGATGTGTTACATTCTTGGCTCATGTTATGGAAAAGGAAGTCGAAGAACCAAAACTCGAAGATATCCTTGTGATTGGAGAATACCCTGAAGTCTTCCCCGAAGACTTGCCGAAATCATCTCCTCACGATTAGTCGAATCCCGCGTCGATTTAATTCCGGGCACGGCACCCGTAGTCGATGCATCATAGCAACTTACATTTTCGAAGATGCAAGGATTGACAGAGAAGTGTTGGCAATGGTTAGAGAAGGAAGATAACAGACCAAAATTTCCTTTTGGGGTAACCCCATTTCTACTCGTCAAAAGGAAGGATGATGATTTTCAAATAAACATCAACTACAGAGAATTGAACAAGCTGACGATTAAGAATAGATACCCTCTGCCAAGAATCAATGATCTGTTTGATCAACTGCAAGGCTCAAGCTTTTATTCAAAGATCGACTTACGATCTGGATACCATCAGTTAAGGATACAAGAGGAGAGTATCCCGAAAACAGCCTTCCGAACTCGTTATGGACACTACGAGTTCCTCGTTATGCCGTTTGGTCTGACAAACGCACCTGCAGTCTTTATGGACTTGATGAATAGAGTTTGCAAGCCATACTTAGACAAGTTCGTGATTGTGTTTATTGATGACATCTTGATTTACTCAAAGACGAAGGCTGAACACGAACAACATCTTAGAGCCATTTTGGAGCTGTTAAAGAAGGAACAACTGTACGCCAAATTCTCCAAGTGCGACTTTTGGCTACGCGAAGTCCAATTCCTTGGGCACGTGGTGAATGGAGATGGAATCCATGTTGATCCCACAAAGATCGAGGCAATCAAGAATTGGGAAACGCCTACAACGCCAACCGAGATTCGACAATTCTTGGGTTTGGCTGGCTACTATCGAAGGTTCATCGAGGATTTTTCGAAAATCGCTCAACCGTTGACGCTCCTCACCCAGAAGGATAAGACGTTTGATTGGGGAATCAAACAGGATGAAGCATTCCAGATACTGAAGGATAAGCTTTGTAACGCGCCAATCTTAGCTCTACCAGAAGGTACTGACGATTTTGTGGTATACTGCGACGCATCGCGTCAGGGATTGGGTTGTGTGTTGATGCAACGCCAAAAGGTCATTGCTTACGCATCACGCCAACTGAAAGTGCATGAAAAGAACTATACCACCCACGATTTAGAGCTTGGCGCAGTGGTTTTCGCTTTAAAGATCTGGAGACACTACCTGTATGGCACGAAGTGCACAATCTTCACAGATCACAAAAGCCTACATCATATATTCAACCAGAAGGAGTTGAATATGAGGCAAAGACGATGGGTTGAGTTGCTAAACGACTACGACTGCGAGATAAAGTATCACCCAGGGAAGGCGAATGTAGTCGCCGATGCCCTAAGTCGTAAAGAAAGAATCAAACCCATAAGGGTTAGAGCTTTGGAAATGATCATACGAACCGATCTTTCCTTGCGCATTCGTGCTGCACAAAAGGAAGCTCTCAAGGAGGGAAACCTTGAGGAAGAATATCTCCGTGGAATGGAAAAGCTTTTGGTACCAAACGAGGAAGGAACATTATGTTTTGAGAAAAGGATTTGGGTTCCTCTGTTTGGTGGATTAAGGGAAGTTATTTTCGACGAAGCGCACAACTCACGGTACTCTATCCACCCTGGATCGGATAAGATGTACCAGGACCTCAAGGAATATTATTGGTGGCCTAGGATGAAAGGCGATGTTGCTGTCTACGTGAGCAAATGTTTAACGTGCGCTAAGGTCAAGGCAGAATACCAGAAGCCTTCGGGACTTCTGCAACAACCTGAGATTCCCAAGTGGAAATAGGAACAAATCTCCATGGATTTTATTACAAAACTGTCAAGAAAGCCAAGAGGCCATGATATGATTTGGGTGATTGTTGACCGCCTAACAAAGTCCGCACACTTTCTGCCAATCAAGGAGAAAGACAGTACTAGTAAACTTGCGGAAATATACATGAGAGAGATCGTAGCACGTCATGGAGTACCTCTCTCGATCATCTCTGATAGAGACGGAAGATTCGTGTCAAGAATATGGCAATCTTTCCAAGAAGCCTTTGGCTCACAATTGAATCTGAGCACTGCGTTTCATCCGCAAACTGATGGCCAGAGCGAGCGAACGATACAGACTTTGGAAGACATGCTGAGGGCATGTGTTATGGATTTGGGCGGTAGCTGGGATAAACACTTACCTTTGGTCGAATTTTCATACAACAACAGCTACCACACCAGTATTGGTGTCGCGCCATTTGAGGCCCTATACGGACGCAAGTGCCGATCACCACTATGTTGGTCTGACGCAGGTGATAGGCAGCTTGCTGGTCCCGAGATCGTCCAAGAGACGACAGACAAGATTGCGCAAATACTTAAACGCATCGAAGCTGCTCGCCACAGGCAAAAGGCCTACGCGGATCCAAACCGGAAGCATGTGGATTTTCCAAGTTGGAGAAATGGTGTTATTGAAAGTTTCACCCAGGAAAGGGGTGGCACGCTTTGGAAAGCATGGGAAGTTAAATCCGCGCTACATTGGTCCCTTCAGAATTCTGGAAAGAATTGGAACAGTAGCATACAAGTTGGACCTACCTGCTGAACTGAATGGTGTTCACGATACATTTCATGTATCCAATCTGAAGAAAAGTCCAACTCAAATTGACGTCGCCATTCCCATCGACAAGATTCATATTGACGACACGCTCCACTTCGTTGAAGAACCTGTTGAGGTCACGGATTGGAAAGTTAACAAGACCCGCCGGAGTAGTGTCAAACTCGTCAAAGTTCGTTGGAATGCCAGACATGGTCCTGAATTCACCTGGGAACGTGAGGACCGGATGAAAGAGAAATACCCCCACTTATTTCCTAAGAACTCTGCATCTACAAGCAGAACTTAAATTTCGGGACGAAATTTATTTAACGGGGGGAGAATGTGACAACCCGCACTAAACCAGGTATCCGTACAACTTAATTAATGATTAATTACTACTTGATTACTGTGCTTGTTTGAACTAGCTGATGAACTGCTACTCGAATACTGATACATGAACTTACTTGCATCATACTTTACTTGCCGTCACACTATATTCTGCTATTAGCACCTTCGTGACAAACTTGATGCACTAAACGCACAGTAGCACAATAAACGGATACACGGCGAACATGCTGATATAACCAGCATCAGGCAGATACTGCCTCTAAGGCCTGTTAAGAGCCTCAAATATTTTGGCTACACTGGTAGTGAGTGTAGGGATATAAGGGTTGTGGTACTGCGTCTCTAGGAATAAGTTACAGTGAACGGATGTGCCTAAATCGTACTTTAAGTACAAAACACAGCACTTTAATAATATAACCAGCTTCTAGCTGACTAGTAAAGTGCCAAAATATGGGAAAAATATCACTAGACACTTTCTAAAGTGTTGGAAATTAAATGGTGTCACTAAAAGTACAATAACGACACTTTAAAGCCTTTGTAACGCTTTAACGGATTACTATCCAACCGAACAACCGGACTTTACCCGGGACATGAAAATATTAATATTTTCACTATTTATATTTTTCTGAGCTAGTTAGGGTCCCTGATTACCCTAACACCCGTCATAACGCGCTATATATTACTAACGAGGTTAAACACTAAACTAACCTATTTAACCTAAACTATATCCTAACTACACTAGTTTGGATCGAACTAACCCCCCCCCCCCCCCCCATTTCCCTAACCGTCCCCTTGTATGGGGGACATGTTTGTACAACCAAGATTATCACAATCTAGATTTGTCTAGTATCTTTGTGACATATTAACCAATGGGTATAACACATGATTTTTCCTATAAATACTAGAGATTACCTAACATAATCACCACCACAAAACTCAACACTTCAACTCTCTCTCTTGCTCCCTCCACTCTCGGCCGAACCTCACCCCACCCACCATCATATTTTCGGTTGTTGATTCTTGCATACCAAGATCATACACGCGTTAAGGATCACGTATTAGGAGCCTCGGAGCAAGCGGAACGCGAAGGACCTCCACCGTTAGCTTTTATCCACGCGATTTTCATCAAGAATCTTCCCTAGCTTAGAGCTAGAGGTATAACACTTAAAACTTGTTCTTGAACTTATCTAAAGTGGTTAAAAGGAACTTTGTCGGTTAAATATCGATAACTTACATTTTGAAGCTTTAAAGTCTAGTAAAAACACTAAAATGGTGGTTAATAGCTTGTAACTTGTGTAAAAGATGTAGTATTTGGAATTTGTGATTATTGAGGCCCGATCTATGATGTGGTAGCTCGGATCATCGTTTAACCCGACTTTGTAAGATCATGGATCTTCACATAAGCTTGTTTTTAGAAGAAACAAGGGTTAAAAGGTGAAACTCTACCACACATGAAACATGAACTTGTGTAAAAATGCTCTACTCGGGTAAAAGTGTTTTAACGTGTACAAAAGTTGTTTTCTTGTTTAACCCGCTAATCGGACACTTATAACACGATTTAATAACATCTAAACCGCAAAACAGCAAGCTGAGTCACTGTTTCAGCCGCCTTCATCAGGCTGTAAACGGACTTTAAAAACTCGAAAAACGGAATTTCAAAAGCCTAAATCGTGTCATTTCGAAAAACGAAGAAAATGGCGCTGGAATCGTATTTTTCTGATGTCGGTTACTATTTTAAAAACCTGTTTTCGTGACAGCAGCTAAGGCTGTTTGTTACTGCAGTAAATTGGGCTGTGCGTTTTCGATCACAACTTAAAACCCGAACCGAACCAGCCCCTGAAACTTTTATCTAAGATGGTCACGGATGTATTTGTGACCCTCAAACTGGAATTTCGATAAACGGACATACGAGGAAATTTTGACGAATTTTTCCACAAACTGTGATCAGAATGTGACAAATCTGATCACGGTTCGGTAAACGATTTTCTATAAATTATTGATAAGAAACTGGACCCCGATATTTTTATACAATCATTTTTGGGTCGATTAGGACGACCCGTAAAAATTTGGGAATTTTTGGAAAGGGTTAAGTATTTTATTTAGTCGTCCGAAAACAGTCCAGTTTCCACATATTGAAACTGAAACGACAAGGGTAGCGTTTCGCGTGTTAAAACGTAAGGGTTGATTGTTGATAATCATGGGTTGTTTTCAAAAAGAAAATGATACGCTTGGAAGCGTGGCCACCTCCAGTTACAGAGGAAACTCTGGCGAAATTTTCTAAAAACCTAACACTTAGGCTTATTTACACAACAAGTGTTAGAACTATTTTCGACATATTTTCGAAACATAAATTTCGCCAGAACTATGTTTTACTAAATATTCGGAGGTGGGATTTTCACAAGAGTTAACGTGATAAATATATTTTGTCACCACACTGTTTATGATTATTTTGTGAAAATACATAAATATTATTTTAGAGTAAAAATAATATTTACAAGCGTTAATGATTCCAAAACTTTACGAACGCTTCCACATTAACATATAAGTTACACCGGTAATTATATTACCACTCGATTATTAAAACGTAACTTACGCACATGTATTGTATCCCCCATCCTTGGGAAGAAGTATAACTACCAAGTGTATACAGAACATAAACACGAAATAGTTGTCTAACTATTTCCCAAAGACTTAAACTATAAATCTAAAGCACGGCCGTCCGTCTAATAGAATTAGCACTTGTAGGTCGTTGCACAGCTTACTGTATTGGAGACACTTGGTAGAGACGCGCATTCACTGTGAGTTCATGTCCCCCTTTTCTCTAACTGTTTTCAGTTTTCTTAACTGCGGGGGTGAAATACATGTTACTTTGTTTACAAGTACTATTATACACGGTATGATTAACGTAAGGAGGTTTTAGATCATGTGAATGGGTAGTTAGAACACCGAGGGACTTAAGCGGTAGATCTATCTGGGTGTAGCGAGCCCAACCCCTGAGCCCGCATAATGGACCAGGTGGTGACTTTGTGCCCCAACGCCAAATACGCTAGGTTTGTATCTTCCTACTTGCATTTCACAACATGCTAATGGCCTTGCAAACCATTGGTGATCACAAGTCCTCTTACACTGCTACATACCAGGGAACTTTTATACTTACAAGTGTTTTTACTTACTCACTTGCACATGAACTCGCTCAACATTATTGTTGATTTTTCAACTTACATGTATTTCAGGAAATTAACGAGATCTGGCACGGTATGGCATGTTTTCCGCTGCACTAGTTTCCAAGGTCATCCGGGGTTTAGGGGATGTGTCTCTTTCCTGGACAAGACACAGTCCTTAAACCATGTTTATGTTATGTTTCAAGTTGTAACGTCTGTTGGACAAGGTTATGGTTGTTGGTTAAAACAATGGTATTGTGTTTGGTTTTCAAAACTTAATGGATGATCTTGCATGTTTTTAACTCATATAGCTTTGGTATGATTAAGCTATGGTATTA
Organism: Helianthus tuberosus; assembly: GCA_030545235.1. Taxonomy (NCBI): domain Eukaryota; kingdom Viridiplantae; phylum Streptophyta; class Magnoliopsida; order Asterales; family Asteraceae; genus Helianthus; species Helianthus tuberosus. The sequence goes on from CM060393.1 coordinate 157,709,749, forward strand.
AGAAGTCACACCAAAATTAACCACGCTTCCGCAAAGCCAAGGTGTGACATATCGTGGCAACTACAATGGATAGGGTTGGGGGTGTTGAAAGTACTGTTGTTAGGATCGGAGGCTCTCATGATTGTGCTTGTTTGTGAGATTTGAACAAATCAAATAGATATGTGTAGTTTTAAGTGCAGCGGAAATGAATAACAAACTTTGTAAACACAATCAAAGGAGAATATAGTTTGATAAACAATTGCTTTTCATAGAGTCGAAAGATTACATCAAAAGAAAAAGGTTACAATGCAAGCTTACAGACTAAACTCCCCCTCAGCCTGATACTCCAGAGTTGGTTGCACAAGATGAAAGGATTGAATTGAGGAGAAGAAGAACTCTCTCAAAACGAATCAAATATAACAGTACAGAGTACTGTCATATTTATAGGCAAACCAAACTACTGATGTACCACAGCTGACGTCACCATGATAGTGACATCTAACAGCCTAACAACCTGTAAACACTGGTCTATACAAACTACTGATGTCTAACAACTGATTGATAATAAAATACAAAACAAGTTTAACACAGTTCACGTTCCACTGTTGTAGCCTAAGCACTGATTACTTGAACATCAGTGCTTTCTTCAAAAGGTGATCAGTCTTTGAATGAGCAGTGCTTGGATCTTCAGCAGTACTTAAGAGACAGCAGTAGATAGAGCTCAGTGTTTGCCTTTTAGCAGTCTTTAGTTGTTCCATCAGTGTTTGGTTCATCAGTTGTTCTTCAGAGTAGTACTTAGAGTGTATCAGCAGATAGGTAACCACTGTCAAGGGGAGAGCTTAGAGTAAACGTCTGCTTATTGTGAATCCACTGTTGTGATCAGGTTTTGGCTTTACATTATCTGTTCCTCTGGTAGGGTTCAATCCCAACAATCTCCCCATGGAACAGATAATGCCAAAACCTGTCATTATTCTGGATCTTTATTACTCATCAGTAGTTCCCTTGCTTTTCTTTTAAATTCTTCTTCAAATGCTTTGGAACTTGTATCATCTTCATCCCGGCAAGGTGTAAGTTCAAGGAGATCCTGCAAATCTTGAACACTAAGGCCTAGTGCTTCTTTCCTTGATATGTACTTCACATTTCCATTGGATCTGACTATAGTCAATACGTGGGTCTTTTGGTCAGACATCCACTTTAGTACTTTTGAACCCAATGGATTTCTCGGGAGAGATTTATTTAAAGATGAGCTTTGGGATATTGACCTTGAGAAAAATTGTAAAGCAGTATCCTGAACTTCAGACATTCTCTTGAAAGATTCTTCTATGACTTCATTTGCTGCAGCTATATCTTCTGCAACCTCTTTGTCAATCAGCTCTTGTCTTTGTTGTTGATCAAGCTCACTGTCTGGGATATCTGCTGAACTATGTGGTGATGCAGGCTTGGTTGACCCCTTCTTAAAAAGGTTTTGAAGCTTTTCTGAGCTCTCTTCTTTTAGACCCATTTTCTTGATGGCTTCTGTGAAGTACTCAGCTTCCTTTTCTTTAACCTCTTCACTGGTCAACTGTTCTTTTTCTTCTTGATTTGCCACAAAAGTAGACCGGAACAGTGTTTTGAGGTTTTCTATCTGCTGTTCAAGCTTCATTCTATGTTCATGCTTCTTTGAGGTGCTTGAAACAGTTATCTTTCTTTTCTTTAGCCTTTCATAGGCTTCATCAGTCTGCTGTTTTGACCATTTTGATATGGCTTCAGCAGTATCCATTTTTGCATCCACCAGCTCCTTTTTCTTTCTCTTATACTCAGCAGTTAGGTCAGCAATGAGCTTTTTGTATTTTCTCCAGTTTGGAGCATTCTTCTTCTTTGTAGGATCATTCTTGATTTTCTCAATCCTTTATGCCTCATGCTTTAGAGCGACTATTGGCCATTCTTCGAACTATTGTTCTTTAGCAGGATAGAATTTCTCTTTCATGATGTAGGCTAGATATTGTTTTCTTAACTTTTTCTTTTGATCAGACTTTTCTTTGTTTAGGTCTTGTGCAAACTCTTCTATCTGTTTTACTTTTGTGAAGTAGAACTCCAGTCTTTTAGCAATGCCATCTTCGCTTAAACGTTCACGTTCACTCTCAACTTTAGCTCTTAGTTTAGCTTGCTTTGCCTTGATTTTGAGGTAATCATCCATATCCTCTGGTGGCATGTAACCTATGAGTGAGGAGAATCTTCTTTTTGAAGAATATTCTTCTGTATAGAATTGCCTCATCTCATTTTTGATAGCTTCAAGTTCCAGTGGATGTTGTGCAGCATTAGGATCATGTATACCCTCATCGGCAGAGATTGGCTTTCTTTTTCTGTTGAAGAGCTTTGGTTGTGATGTAGGGAAGGTGAGAGCAGTGGTGGATGATTGACTAACAACTGTTGAAACAACTGGTGTTTCAACTGCTGTTGTCATTACACCTGCTGATATGTCAGCTGATGTCTTCTGCTTTTGAGCAGGGGATGACGGTGGTGAGGTAGTTTTTGATGATGGTGGTGGTGAATCATCATCTGATATGAGATTCCTTCTCCTTTTTAATGAAGAAGGGGCAGATGATGTTTTGGGTGGATCAGTGGTTTGAATGATGGAGAGTGTCTGACAAACAACTGTTGAAACAACTGGTGCTTCAACCGCTGCTGTCATTACACCAGATGTTGTAACATCTGTAGTCTTCTGTTTTATGACAGGAGGCAGTGGTGATGGTGTGATTGTAGATGATGGTGGTAGAGCAGTAGTTGTAGTGGTGTGTGGTAGAGTAGTGTGTGTTGAAGATGTGTGTGTTGATGACATGGCAGCTGTTTGGCTACTGATAGCAGTTTTTGTAACTACTGGTGTATCAGCTGTTTGACTAACAGGTTTTGAGACCTGCTTTTCTTTTTCCTTTTCTTTTTCAGGCTCAATATAAAGGCCATGTTCTATTCCCATCTTATTCATTTGTCTCAACAGCTTGATATTCTCCCCCCTTTTGGCATTATCTGAAGGAGGGTTATCCAGAAATGATAGGGAAGAAGGAGCTTTGCCAGAGGCACTTTGAATGCTAGCCTTTATAGCCTTGATATCTGCTTGAGTGTCTTTAAACCTTGATTCCACCATGTTGGTCAGCATTTGTACATGAATAGCATGCTTTTTATCAGCCATTTGTTGCTGTTTTTCAAGCATGGGTTGAAAGATATTCCAGAGCTCATTTGCAGCAATTGCTTGTGATGGAGCAGATGCATTGAGTTGGAACAGATGATTGTGGTGGGGCAGCAGTAGATTGTGCTTTTTGAGCTTTAAAAATCTCTTGCACCATCTCTTTAATTTCAGCAACTGAATCTTCAAGTTTTTCAACTCTGTCCGTCAATTCCTGATATTTTGAATCATCACCTACTTTAGTAGGATCATCTGAATCCCCACCAGCAGTGGTTATATCAATGTGTGTCTTAGGAACTGAGTCCCAAAAATCACCCATTGATGCCCCTTGTTCTTGGTACTGGGGACTTCTTTCTTCAGCACTCGATAAACCTTTGATGATACCGGTGGTTAGAATCAACTCACTGGTGGTTACCGATGTTGCCATGGAAGAAATTGCCTTCAAGGGAGTCTTATTAATGAAACAACTGTCCAACTGAAGATCTGTTAATCCATCAGTTGTAGTTGCTGCTCCACTTGAACTACTGACAAGAGTTACTTGTAACTCCTGCAGTGTAACCTCCTCAACTGTTGCTGGGATATCAGAGGTATAAGCATCAGACCCAGTCACTTGTGGGGGTATACTCTCAGTGATAGGTGATAGAGAGGAACTGGTTTGTGTCTGTGCAACATCAACTGCATGCAACAGGGGTATTATTGATTGTGGCATTATGATTGGTGAGGGTATAGGTGTTGAAAGAGACATGTCCTTGGGATCAGGACTGTGGAAGATAGAGCCAAGTGGATCTAGAGCTTCATAATTTGGTGTCCCTGTGATTACAACCTGATCCTTTTGTGAGGATGCAGGAGGAGTTTTAGGCATGGGTTGAGATCTTTCTTCCAACTGCTGTGAGGAAGTAGCAGCAGTGGTTTGTGGTGACTTTTGTGTTGTCACAGGCAGTTGCTCTGGGATCTCATCTTCCAGAGTTGCCTTTGTTTTGGGTTTGGTGGGTTTTCTGGATGTTTTTCTTTTGGTCTTTTTGGTGATGTCAGGTGTGGGTTTCAAAGCAGTGGTTGTGCTGCTTTGATCACCTGGAGCAGTGGGCTCAGCAGAAGTTGCCTGAGGATCAGTGGCAGTTTCTAAAGTTTGCTCAGGTACCTTTGCTTTTAATTTTATTGGTTCCATCATTCTTGAAAATGTTTCAATTGTTAGACTTTTTATTTGAAAATGGACACCTTGTTTTGGCAAATTTTCATCCTCTTTTTCAAATTTTTGTTTAAAGTAATAGCTTAGAAATCTTGGAAAAAGAAGAAATGATTTGCTATCAACATTCTTTACCATGTCATTGAAGATCTCCTGGGAATAGTTGTAATCTTTATTGTTTAAAATAGCATAGCCCAGGCATTGAATCTTCAATGGTATTTCGTTAAAAGATGTTGTTTTATTTGAAACACACATCAAGAGTGTGTGAAATAAAAATCTGGGTGCAGACGGGAAATAACCTTTTTGTAAGGTATCTACCTTTGATTGTTCTGCATATCCCCTTTTCAGAAAATAAGCTTTTAACTCGTTTTTGTCAAAGGTATTTTTACCTTTCAGATCATCGAGTTTGAAGACCTCTGAGATTGATTGTGGAGTGATTTGAAATGCTTTACCTTGTATCGAGGAGTTAATGGCTATGACTTTATCGTCTTGTTTTTCAAGCGTCGCCTTTTTCCAAAACTCTCTCTGGGTTTGCAGATAGATGGGAGCATTTACTGACAACAAAGTTTTATACTTTGATGCAGATATTGTATCAATGATGGAGTCGAAAGTGTGGTTGTCTTTGAGTTTTGTGAGTAAACCCAAATAGTTGTGAGATTGTTTGTATGGTATTTCGATGGGTTCTTCGGTCGTTTGAGCGACCTCTTTTGAAGGTGGTGGTGATTTTGGTTTGGATTTTGATTTTGACTTTGATTTTGTCATGTTTGCAGAGAAGAACGAAGAATGATTTTGAAGATTTTGAGAAGAAGGGTTGGAAACTGCTATGAGAAGCGAATTTTGGAATTCAATTCGACAGTGTAAAACCTTGTTTGGGGGTTTAGGGCAGGGTTTTATTTAGGAAAAAGTGATCGCTGATGTGGCAGCGGTTATTATGATCTGATGGCTAAAAACTGACCACGTGTCTAACACTGATGAAATGGATGAAGGATGAAGAACAGTTGTTTTAAGGGCCACTGACGTATCAAGCATCAGTGGTTACAACGGTAAAAATTGTGGACAGTGGATGATTTTTACTATCAGTGGATAGCATATCAGTGGATAGGACACTGCTTTTAAACAACAGAGTTTATCAAAGGAATGAGAGAACAGGGGTTGACTTTCAGCAGTGGACAGTGTTTAGAGATCAGACGTTGGAACAAAACAGTGGTTAGGGTAAATGGTACAGATCTGAAGGACAAGTATTCCAGCAACAGTTTTGAGAATTTTCATTCAAGGTTTTGCCAAATGTCAATTTTGAATGACAGTGGTTTAGTACCCTAGATGATGAAAACTTTTTGCTAAGACAACTCATTTTCGTTTAACATTCAATTAAAACATGAGTGCCCCAGAATTTAAGCACAGTTAGCAATCAACTTTTGATAAAAGTTTAGGAGCAAACCTGAGTATGACATGATCTTGACATATGTACCATTTCCTTTTGACCCATTCATGAGCACAATAATACCAACAAAAATAAGGTACTATATCCTGACAGGAACTGAAACTATTGCCAACAAAAAACAAGCAAAAGTTTCAGATATATTATTCTTAAAAAAAATGAACAATATATCCTGGTTATTCGAGAGAATCCTTTGAAAAAAAAATGGTTAAAAGATTTTCTGAGAACAGTATCAAAAAGGATCTGGTGTATTTTCAAAAGAAAACATAATCATAACATTCTCAAGTTTATAAAAATGGTCAGTGGTAGGAAATTTTGACTGTATTTTGACCATTGTAAGATACCATTTTATTTGTCAGTTGATTGCAAACATGGTCCTCTTTGAAGTTCATTCACCGGGATTAAAACCTTTACCTGAACGGATGAATGCACACAATTTCTTAATGACCATTATTACCCTAAATTTTGACTCAAAAGTGTTTTATGTTTATATTCTTTTCTTTTGACAACAAAAGTTTTGAGATAAACATACTTCTGAGTTTTTGTGAATTTTAGTCCAAGATCATTTTGTAGTAATGTTTTGAGAGACATGGTCATGTTTGCACAAATTTTCAACCAATCTCACACTACACATGATACGGACTATGTTGACCCCTGATTTTCTTAATGTATTTCTAACAAAGTTGACTTGTTCCTTTTGCGGATCTCAACCTGTTTTTCAACACATAAGATCGAAAGACTAAAGTTTTAATTTCCCTCTTTTTATGTTAGCAAAACATCAATGTTTTTATGAACATAGGTTTTGTTAATCTGAGGTTCATACTTTAGTATTTAATTAGAACATCACAGATTATACATCAACAATTGAAATCAATTTAGAAAATAAGAAATAATCTCATGATTTAACAGATATTGTTTCCAGATCTAGAAACCATGAGTGTCTTGTGCATGAATTCACTTGTTGTGTGAAATTTGTGTGTCATATGACATCTTGGTTGAATTACAGAGTTTTTGAATAACCATTTTGATCATGATTTACTCGTTACTCTGTTTTTCAACTGAATACAACCAACCTTAGTATCAATGAATTTTGAGCCGAACTGTTATGTCAAAATGATTGTTAAATCAGATTTGACTGTCCAAGCTCTGATACCAATTGTTAGGATCGGAGGCTCTCATGATTGTGCTTGTTTGTGAGATTTGAACAAATCAAATAGATATGTGTAGTTTTAAGTGCAGCGGAATTGAATAACAAACTTTGTAAACACAATCAAAGGAGAATATAGTTTGATAAACAATTGCTTTTCATAGAGTCGAAAGATTACATCAAAAGCAAAAGGTTACAATGCAAGCTTACAGACTAAACTCCCCCTCAGCCTGATACTCCAGAGTTGGTTGCACAAGATGAAAGGATTGAATTGAGGAGAAGAACTCTCTCAAAACGAATCAAATATAACAGTACAGAGTACTGTCATATTTATAGGCAAACCAAACTACTGATGTACCACAGCTGACGTCACCATGATAGTGACATCTAACAGCCTAACAACCTGTAAACACTGGTCTATACAAACTACTGATGTCTAACAACTGATTGATAATAAAATACAAAACAAGTTTAACACAGTTCACGTTCCACTGTTGTAGCCTAAGCACTGATTACTTGAACATCAGTGCTTTCTTCAAAAGGTGATCAGTCTTTGAATGAGCAGTGCTTGGATCTTCAGCAGTACTTAAGAGACAGCAGTAGATAGAGCTCAGTGTTTGCCTTTTAGCAGTCTTTAGTTGTTCCATCAGTGTTTGGTTCATCAGTTGTTCTTCAGAGCAGTACTTAGAGTGTATCAGCAGATAGGTAACCACTGTCAAGGGGAGAGCTTAGAGTAAACGTCTGCTTATTGTGAATCCGCTGTTGTGATCAGGTTTTGGCTTTACATTATCTGTTCCTCTGGTAGGGTTCAATCCCAACAACTGTACAACTTAATACATAAGAATCCTGCAGTGTTGGGGTAAATCTTTCCTGAGCGTTAGTCATCTTCTCTTATTTAGATATCGGGTCTCAACGACTCGTACTACAGGTGGAAGTGTTAGGTGCAAGCATGCATAGACAGACTTCCTGCTTTGTAGAGTGTTATAGTAACTTCCTTGGTTATTGTTCTGCTAGATAAAAATTTGAACAACTTTAGAAATTTCGAATGGGTGGTGATCATTAGCTTGTCTCACAGAGTCCACCAGGATTTCCATACACTACAAGTCGTTATTACATGGGCCCCCGTAATAATGAATTGTCTTGCACGGTCACCCTAATTTTCCCTCGTTCAAAGCAGGTGATCATCTAGAGAGGGGACATTACTGTCCTCATACCTTCAACAGGGAAAGGACCTTTATGGTGGTCCACGCGCTATCATCCAATGACATTACGCGCGAATTGGCACAATGCTTAGATAAAATAGGAATAAGGAGAGTTCCTAGTAATAGTAGCTGGAGGGACACCTTCAAGATGAGTACTTCATCTTCCTCGCCTGGACAGGAGTGTCGTCAATCATGTTTCGTAAAAGCCACAGGGACCTCGTCCCACTGATAAGGTTGTTGTCCAAGGTTAACTCCTCCGCCTCGTCGTCACTGTCGTAGTCAGACACCCTCGCATTCGAGAGGGAAGAATAGCCATCTTCTACGGAAACAAGTCAGGGTCTCGTTTGGTAACTACGTCAGCCACAAGCTTCGCAATAAGACCGAGGTCGACAGTCTCATTGTGCGAGTCAAGAACAATAATAGGATTTGAAGTCGAAGGTATTTCGTTCCTATCAATAATAATCCCATACGTATATATATATATATATGCATACATATTAATGAATAATAACGTTACTTAGTATATACAAGCAAATAATGCAACATGTCGCATATAACTCTCGTGTGTTCTTTCGGGGGTCATTTTGTCTTTGGCAAGTCTATCCCACATGGACTGACTATACCTCATTTGGCACATTAGTCGGGGTATTCTCCTCCCTACTAATGTCCTTGCTTTGTCTTTCCTTTGAAAAATGCTTGATTCATGGATTTTGGCGCTTTCGTAAATGCAATGAAAAACCTTTTGTAAAAATGTTTTCGTGAGAGAATCCCAGTGATTGTAGTCTACACTCGAGAAGGAATCCTAGTTCACTACAATCGAAGCTCTGATACCAAACTGTCACACCATGACTTTTACGGAAGCGTATGATGTGTGACTTGCTCAATATCATTGCATTCAATTTTAATAAACAACAATATGGTTAAAACATGATGTTCATCCATTCAAAAGTTTGAAATGTTACAAACACAAGTCATTTAAGTTTCAACCAACATATCCTCAAGTTATGTTACAAAATGAAAGTGGATGACATCTAAACTTGAAATTTACGTCTTGAAAACAACACCAGCGCCCAAGATCCATCTTGTTTCCTGAAATACATGTAACTTTGAAAACATTAACAAAAGTTGAGCGAGTTCATGTGTTTCTGTATGAGTTCGAATAATCTTGTAAACATTTGTAAGTATTCCTTTGTAATCCGGTATGAAAGCGTCTATGAACAGATCAATTAATGATTTGCAAGGTCATTAATATGAGTGCAATGGTGCAGGAAGGCTCAAACCTAGCGGATTTTGTACCGGTCCACCCGGCTAGAACAACATAGTCACCACATTCGGCCACTCCCGGCCCATGGGTGGGGCTCGCAACACCAGATAGATCTACCACTCATGCCCCTCGGTCCTTATACAAGGATTAATGGTCTTAAGTGTGTGCCTACCCATTCACATGATCTAACAGTTCATTCCTTAGCTAACCATACCATTTGTAAACGTTTGAAACATTTGTAACATGTATTTCACCCCCGAAGTTATAAAACTGAAAAGAGTTAAAAGAAAAGGGGGACATGAACTCACAGATTTGCGTCCTGTCTCCTGTAACTCAAAGATCTCTTCCTGATGTCGTACCACTACCTACACATGTGTTATGTTTTATTAGACGCTTAGGTCGTGTGATGACTCATAGTCTTAGTTGTTCATTAAGACTTATTTTAGAATTCATGGTATATTTTGAGTTACATCTTTGATGTACATTATATAATTCCAAAGTATATAATTATTAGTTAAAATAATAATATTTTTAACTTAAATTATATTTATTCCATTATTTGAAATATTATCAAAACAATTTATTTTTAACTTGGTTTATTATGTATTTCCACATATGTATTCTCCCAAGTATGGGTATACTTGTACTTGTGTAGTTTTCATACTTCTGTATTTTGCCAAGTATTGGTGGTGTATTCCGGTGTGTATTTGTACGTATGAGGATACGTATTTTCTTGTATTTATTAAGTATTTTATACTTAATCTTGTATTAATTTTCCGGAATATTATTTTTAATCAACTAAAAGTCACCAAATTTATCTTCTTAAAATATATGTATTTTAAGAGAATTTTTATAGAAAATTATCTATAAACTTTACTTGGCAAAAATAAATATACTTTCATATAAACCTAAAAAATAATATATGTTTAAGATTAACTTAGAAAATATATATTTCTAGTTTTCACCCAAAATAATATATTCTTAACTTGTTTAAGAAAATATATATATTTTTCTCCACTCAAAATAATATATCTTCAAATTGTTTAAGAAAATATATATTTTCTCCACTCAAAATAATATATTTTCTATTTGACAAACTATGATATATTTTGTAATACTTGTAAAAATTCATATCTTGCCATTTCCTTAGTTTCAAAAATACCGTTTAACACATTTGTCGAAATATGAATTTATTTCTGGAATATATATATTTATCGTCCATATGTCCGTTTGTCCGATATTCGGGTATAAATTATATATTTATTTTCTTGGAATTTTGGTAATATTGGTGAGTTATATTATTTTCAAGTTCCTAAAATAATATAACTAATACACATAATATACAAGTAGCACACAATTTGTGACATCTAAATATATATTTTCCTAAATATATACTTAGTCATTTTTATTATCAAAAATCAACCTCCGATATTTGTAGTCTTTGTAATAAAAATAATGGCAAATTTTTATATGAAAACCATGATCAAAATTTACTTGTAAACACTTGTTTAAAAAATAATTTTTTAAGTGTTTAATTTCTACAAAAATTTTGCCATAGTTTCCCCTTAAAAATGGAGGTTTTCATGCTCATAAGCATATCATTTTCTTTTTAAAAACTCATCACTAATCATCAACAATTTACACACAACTTACCATGAGCCAAAATATGCATTTTACACTATGACATGAACTTGAAAGTTTGTAAGAATTTGTAGTAACTTCACATGTTGTTTAGTAAGTTTAGTTACCTCTAAAAACATGTTTTTTAGTTTATAAAACTCATTCTTGTAAGTTTTAGTTCTTTACAACTTGTATGATGATTTTCTAAAAATAATTCTTCTTGTATTTTTCTTGTTACCAACACTTTTCTAGCTTTGATTTAACCCTCAAAACATGTTTACTTCCTTTAAAACCAACTTCATGACAAATCTTGTAATAAACTTTAGTTTCTTGAAAATATTATCTTTGAAATCTCTTATTCTCAAGACATATAACTTGTATCAATAATCATCATTCACTAACACATGTTCATCTTCAAGTTCATGTTTAACATAAAGGATGATCATTACAAATTTCACAAGATCCATCCTTATACTTGCTAGATCATGTGTTTAATCATTATCTAGCAAGCTTCTTATGATGATCAACATCATAATCTCAAGAGGTCAACAAACAAGTTTCATACATACACTAAAACAACTTAGATTTTCATGTTATTAAGCTTTATGTTCAAGATCATCTTCATGTTTCTTTGAGATTCTTTAGATTAACATATTACATAACACTTTACCCACTAAAATTAGAAGTAATAACAAGTTGTGAGGAGCTTACTACTAGCTCTATGGCTACGGAAGAAACAAAGATGAAGATGATGATGAATGAGGTGGATAAAAGCTCTAGGAGAAGGTCCTTCAACTTCCAAACCTTCCAAGCTTCTCAGTTATACTTCTTACACCCTTGAGAGTCCTTAGAATGCTTGAGATTGAAGTGAAAATGCAAGTGTGTGTGTGTGTGTATTTGGGGTCGTAGGTAGAGAGGAAGAGAAGAAGTGTTGTTGAAATTTTGAAGTGATAAGTGAGGTTAGATCTTGTGGTCTTTTATAAATTAACTTCCAACAACATATTATCCATGAGGTCTTATGTTGCAAATCTAGCCAACACATCCAATAAAATACTCAAAGAATTAAGGGCTTGTGGGGCCCCTTGTAACCGGCCACACTATGGGGGGGGGGTATTAGTTGGTTTTTAAACATTATTAGGGATTTAGTTGGAAATTAAGGGTATTAGTTAGTATTATATGTGTTATAGTGTTTTAGGATGTGTTATGATGTTCGGTGACCATAACTAGCTTCGTGACACTAAAACAATGCTTCTAGTGAAAATTTGGTCTTTCTGGTAGTGTCCGGTTGTTCAGTTGGTTACCGGTTCGTTAATGTGCTAAATAGCGCAGTTTAGTGTGCTTTATGTTGTCTTTTATGACATTTTGATTTCCGACGCTTAGGAAGGTATTCTGGACCATTAAACCATAATTCTGCATCATATTTTGGAGTTAAAAAGCTGATTTTTGTTGAATTGTGCAGAATTCTGCAGTTTTAGTGTGTTTCGGGCACTATCCGGCACTTAAACTATCTCTCGGAAGGCATTTTTATAATCCTTACTTTCCTACACATTATTCTAGTGTAACTCTTGGTTCCGGGCTCATTCTGAGTCTTAGCATCATGTCTTTCTGAGTACTGAACTCCCGTCAATACTTCTAGTTTGTCTGATAACTGTGCTAACTTTGTTCTATGCACTAATTATACCACATTGTGTTGCATGCAATAAGGACAAACAATCTTGCAACATGAAAGGCATTTGTATGCATATGATAGTAAACAATAAACAATTCATCTCATTAATTCATTCGTGCACAGTTATTAAGGTACTAGTTACTGTTCATTGTTGTACGGAATACATGGAAAAGTGCCAGTTGTCACACGGTCTGCCTGAGAATGATTTTGATCCCATTGCAATTGTAATTGTATATTATGTGACAACCGGTAATTAACGGCTTCTAATTACGCGATTAACAAACGTTTAAGGCGATAATAAATAGTGTTTAAGACACGTATTAACTTAATTAGGCTCTTGGATGCCTAGGAACACTTATCTGACCTTGCAATGCGCGTATGGTAATTTTACGGAAGAACTGCGTAACGTTAAACGACAACAAATTGAAACCGAACAAAATACTAACAACGCCGACAATCACGAATTTTATACGAATATTTTATACTTAAAAATTTAGTTTCGTGAATTTATAGTGCTTCTGTACGCCACAAAACGTAAACTTGAACAAAAAACGCGACTGCAGGAACGCACCGGAAACATAACGGGAGCATCGGACACGCGTGTTACCTCCAAAACTTAAATTTTACGCTATATTTAGCTCCGTAATAAAATTTTAGCAACCGCAGTCGGAATTGGATTAGAAAATGGATTAAAACGACAACAACGTGATTTTTCGCGATTATTATCGTAAACAATAAACAAACGCGCCAAACGCGACTACCGACTCTATTTTTCATAATTTGATCCTAAAATTTTATCCTACGACGTTCCGTGGAGCTCGGGTTCGTAAATGGATCTTGTATAAGTAACGGGCCACTTAAAACACGGGATTGGGCTTGTGGGCTTTGGGCCCAAGCCCACTTAAAACACAATTTGACCTAGGTATATGATGCGGGTCCAAGTGTGGAGTAGCGGGCCATGTTGTATTTGGAGGCCCAAGATCGTGTGACAAAAGGGGCTTCACTAAATTGGCTCTAACTTGGGCTTTGGGTCATCGTCCGGGCCAAAATGTGACACCCCTCACCAAATCAGGTATCCGTACGAATTAATTAATATTTAATTAATGATTAATTACTGTGCTTGCTTATAGTTGTGATTAAACAGCTACTTGAATTCTGATACTTACATACTCATGCATCACACATTATACTGTCACTCTATTACTTACACACAAACATCAGTGACAACCTTGATGCACAAAAGCACAGTGAGCACACTATACGGATAACCCAGTAAACATGCTGACATAGCCAGCACTAGACAGACACTGTCTCTGAGGCCAGTATGAGCCAGGAATAGATTACTACACCAGTAGGGAGTGTAGGGGGGTGAGGATTGTAAAACTACGTCACGAGGTGATAGTTATAGTGACCGGATGTGCCTAAAACATACTTTAAGTACGAAATCCTGCACTTTATTACAAAAATTCAGCACTTAATATAACTAGTAAAGTGCAAAAACATGGGAAAATAATACTAGACACTTTCCAAAGTGTCAGGAATTCATTGTGTCACTAAAACAAATAATATCGACACTTTAAATGCTTATTAAGCACTTTAACGGATCGATATCCAACCGAACAACCGGACTCTACCCGGAACATAAAAATATTGTCAATGACATTGTTTTTGTTTTACTGAGCTAGTTAGGGTCCCCGAACACCCTAACACCCGTTATATTACATAACACACATAATACTCTAATTAATACCATTGGAACTTAACTAGTTACTAACTATTCGATTGAAATTCAACTATAACCCCCCCCCCCCAACCGATCAGTTCCCCCTTGTGAGACACACCCCATCAATTTTTAATTATTATAATCCAAGTTGTCTAATATCTTAAGGACATCTTACACAATGGATATTAAGGAAACATTAAAACTAAAGGGCAATAACTTGTTGGAGGATTATAAACTTAACCCTTAGATCACCATCCACATAACCATTCACCCATCAACAACAAACTCCACTCTCTTCTCCTCCCTCTATTCACGGCCGACCTCACCACCACCATTATCACCTTCATTCATCCACCTTACAACCATTCCAAGTTTATACAAGGATGCTAGAAGACGTATGATGAAGCTTGGTGGCTTTGGATCTTGAAGGACCGCTCTCGTTTTCTTTTAACCACCACATTTCTTCACTTGAACTCTCCTAGCCTTGAGCTAGTGGTAAGTCTCTTAGATCCATTCATTTTACATCGTTTTCTTTTAACCACCACATTTCTTCACTTGAACTCTCCTAGCCTTGAGCTAGTGGTAAGTCTCTTAGATCCATTCATTTTACATCTTATGAAGGTGGTTAATAGTTAAAGTATGATGAAAATCTATGAACATTAAAAGATCTTACACTTAAATCTCAAACATGAAGCTTTACATAAAGATCACAAGATAAGAGATGATGGTACATGGTAAATCTGAGTTAAATGAACAATAATCTGCTGTAAATAACCTGTGTTATGAGATAAATTGTATTAGAAAGGATGACGATCGTATGTGTGCATTTCAGTAACATTTAACCTTTAAACAGCATGCTGATTTGCACTTTCAGCCGACTTTAACTGGCTGTAAACTGGTCATAACTTAACAAAAAATGTATTTTCTGAAGTCTAGGTGTATGTACTATGAAATACGGTTCTAATGGCACCAGAATCATAATTTTTGGACTTCGTTTACTATTTTTAAAGTGCCATTATGTAACAGCAGCTAAAGCTGCATTTTTACAGCAGTAAATGAGAGTCATATTTTTAGTCATAACTTGATTTCTGTGTAGAGTTAGATCATAAAATTTATACTAGAGATGAACACCGATGTATTTGTAACTCTCTCACTAGAATTTCGTAAATCGGACTCTCGATGAATTTTAAATAAATTATTCCGCGGACTGTGGTCAGAAAAAGATAAATCTGATTTCGGTCCGGAAAATGATTTTCTATAAAATATTGGTGATGATTTGGACCCCGATATTTTAACACAATAATTTTTCGTTCGTATAAGACATTCTATAAAAGATTGGGAATTTTTGGAATAAGATAACTATTTTATTAAAATACTCGAAAACGGCCCAGTTTTGTATATTAAAACTGAAACGATATAAGTAGTGTTTTGCATGTCTAAATATCGGGTTGCTTAATTGAGAACTGATTGAATGATTTTACAAAAGAAAATGATACGCTAGTAAGCATGGACGCCTCCGTTTACAGAGGAAACTCTGGCGAAATGTTTCCAGAAAATATAACACTTAGAAATGTTTTTGGTGACAAGTGTTATAAATATATTTTTAACTTGTTTTCCCAAATATAAATTTCTCCATGATTTTTATTACAAAATAACCAAGTGTCGGAAGTAGATTTTCGTAAATGAAACTTGTTAAATATATATTGAGAATATATATTCCATAATAAAACGCTTGTGTGCATACGTGATTATTTTGTGAACAAGAGATATATTACTTTTAGAGTAAAGATAATACTACTTGAAATATCATGAAAATACGAATCCAAAATAATACCAACGCCCTCACAAATAAATATTTAAGTTACATCGGTATTGTTTATACAACGCGAACCCTAAAATGTAACTTGCGTATTTTCGGAAAATACTCTTAAATGTGTATTTTGATAAAGTATTATTTTGGAAAATTGTATGAAGTAAAATATAATATTTTTGGGAAAAATATGTATATTTTGGAAACAGAATATTTTAGACAAGTGAATTAAAATATATTTTCAAGTGAGACTTAAAAATATATTTTCAGAAATATAAAGCATACATGCATTTAAAAACCCCCATCCTTGGGAAGGGAACACGAATACTAAGACTTGAGAAGTACTAATACAGAAATGTTGAATAAACAATTATTCCAAAACTAAATACAATTATTATTACTTGGAATAATACCAGAATCGTAACTCAAAAACATTCTTACTAAGAAAAGGCACTACCCGTTCGTCTAATAGACATTAGACCATTGTAGGTAGTCGTGGTTACCGCGGAGATTTGGGTTACGAATACGAAGACGCAATACTGTGAGTTCATGTCCCCCTTTTCTCTTAACTGTTTTCAGTTTTTACACATCGGGGGTGAAATACATGTTACATTTACTACAAACATTTTATACATGGTATGATTAGCTAAGGAACTTACTACTAGATCACGTGAATGGATAGGCTATTATCGTAAGACCATTAATCCTTTTATAAGGACCGAGAGGCATGAGTGATAGATCTATCGGGTGTTGCGAGCCCCACACATGGGCCAGCGTGTGGCTACATGTGGTGACTATGTCGTTCTGCCGGAAGGACCGGTACGAAATCTGCGTTACAGGTTTGAGTGCTTCCTAGGCCATGTCACTTATTAATGTATTAGCTACACATTAATTGATCTCTTTTTCCTTATCGCTACATACCAAGAACATACATTCATACAGACATATTACAAGGTTTATGTAACACCTGTGCCTCCACGGCCATCAAAAAAATACCAAACCAATGAAATATTATATTTCATACTTGGGATTTGTAAAAATATGTGTATCATTTGCACATATCAATTCTTGTTCAATTTCAAACTCTAAATCGCTTTCTGGAAGGTTATACGCGCACCGATGCGTAAATATAACCAGTTTAATGCAACAAACACTCCGGAATAGTGACATAGGCTTAACATACCTTAAATAACCTTTACATAACTTAGAAATAAGTTTTGAAGGCTTTGGTATGGCAAAATCTAGTTAATTCGCTTACACGGACTAAACTTGACAAACTGCGAAAGTATGCCAATTTGAACTGTAACAGACATTCCGGAACATGACTATAAGTTAAACATACCATAAATATCCTTAGCATAGCTTAGAAATAGGCTTTGAGGTGTTCGGTGTGCTAAAATAAACTTTTGTGTCATTCAGGGACTAAAAGTGTCAAAAAGTGCACAAGTTTGCATTTTCGCGCATAACTTACGTTCTGAATACATCCGGACATCCAAAAATTTATGTAAGCATGACTATATTATGCTTTAGTGTTAAAGTAGCATAAGCTACCTAAACGGGTCCGAACACGTTTCACGCGAACGACGCGTTAAAGTAGCATAAGCTACCTAAACGGGTCGTAATGGGTCGTAAGCAGTTAGGTTAAGTTTCATTTAGTATGTAGGCTTTGTTAAACCATATCACACGAGTCTCCACACTCGTTTGGTTTACAAACCCTAATGCTACCCAGTCTTCCGATTTAGGTCCGGTTATTTAACATAGTTACCTATATTAGGTGCCGTTTGATTCCGAGATCTCTAGCAGTGTTTGGTTGTTACTCAAGGACTTCTGAGCAATCTCAAGTGAGTACATAGACCCCTCTTTTACTGTTTTCCAAACTGTTTTGGGGTGGAACACATGTGCCTACTTGTTACTTTCATGCTTTCCTGTTTTCACATCATATACTGCTATGTTCGTTAGTACATTATAGTACATGATTTCATTACATTTTATGCTATGTATGTCCATTGCGTTCATACTTAGTACATCGTTTTACATTTACATTTTATGCTATTTATGTCCATTGCGTGCATACTTAGTACATTGTTTTTCATCACATGCTTACATTTTGGTATGACATTTGGTTTGTTTACATGGGACAATACATTCATTAACACCGATCATGCCGTTCGTTAGTAGGTAGTGGTACCATAGGAATTGACAACTCCCGTTCCGGACGTCCCAGGGAAAGGGGATGAAAGGAATGACCGAATTCGTTGATATAAGACAGATAGACCTTTAATTTGTTTAAAGGGTTTATCACCACAGTCGCAAGGCTTGGATGTATGCATTTTCACAATACCGCATAGATGTTCATATTAAATATTTGCATGCATTTACACAAAACATAACTTTGATTTAAACCAAGTTTTACTTCAATACTTTGTTTTTGTGCATATGGTTTAGTTGAGACCTTTCACTTGCCATACATGACATTTTGACATAGACATTTGACATGGATATTTGACATAGACATTTGACAGGGATATTTGACATAGACATTTGACATGGATATTTGACATAGACATTTGACATGGATATTTGACATAGACATTTGACATGGATATTTGACATAGACATTTTGACATGATTTACATCTTGACATGAACATTTTACATTGTTTGGTTTGGTTTGATTAAGTGATTTAGTAACGATGCGTGTGTAATATGATACAAGCATGGTGGATACGCCGCTGGTACTTCCTATATATAAGTGTTTGTATGGTATTACATGTCGTAACGTTATTTGAATCATTTCAGTTTGAGACATAGAACATTTCAGACAAATAACATACTTTTCACAAGACATTGATTTATAAACAACTTATCTTATGCAAACACATTTTACTTGGTTATTCATTTAACCTTACATTTATTTATACTTATCATCTGATCTTATCGTTTTTCAAATGATTTAAAAGACAAAGCAAATAACAAGGTTCATGACTAAACATTTTCTCAAACATAAGTCATGAATCTTATTTTCACAAAACCTATGTATCTCACAGGCATTTTTATGCTGACGTACCTATTTTCACATGTGTTTTTTCAGGAGCTGTTGCATAAGATGGTCAAGATACACATAGGCAGACTTGGGCTTTAGTGACCATAAAAGATGCAAGACTAGTTAATTATGTTGTTTTTCCTTGTTTGTTAAGACATTGTAACACTTTTAATCAATAAAACGAAACTTCAATTGCCATGGATTTGAAACAATTAATTCTGTTACAACACTCCCCGATGTTTCCGCCACGTTTTGTAAGTTCTACGTGGTCGGGGTGTGACAGTTTATACATACTCACTTAGATATGAACTCGCTCAACTTTACGTTGATTTTTCAAACTACATGTATTTCAGGACACTAATGGATCTGGCACGGTATGCACGTATTTTCAAGCTGCGTTTGAATAAAGAAGTCATCCAGGGTTTAGAAGGTGTAACCTCTTCCTGGACGGGTTACATACCCCTAAACCTAGTATTGTTTAAAGTCTTTTGCTAAGTCTTTATAAACTCAATTAAATCAAGTTAAGGTTTGTAACTTATTTTGTGATTGTTGAAAATGGGATTTTTCTAACTTTATTAATGGATGAATATCTCATGTTTTTATCATATAGCATTGTTTTGATTGTTGCTATGGTATTAAGAAGTCACACCAAATAAACCCACGCTTCCGTAAAGCCAGGGTGTGACAGCTTGGTATCAGAGCCTCGATCATAGCGAACTAGGATTCTTTCTCGAGTCTAGACTATGATCATCAGGGCTCTCACGAAAACGTTTTCAAACACTTTTACATTGCATACACTATACGTCCAGATCCAGGGCACAAGACCTTTTTACAAATAAAAAGGCACAAATACACTTTTCGAAAATTATAGCTCAGTCGGGGAGACTGAGGGAGCCCAGTCGGGGAGACTGGGGAAGAATTAGTCTGAGAGACCAGGAAGAATTTAGTCTGAGAGACTGAGAAATTCAATCTGAGAGATTGAGAGATTGTAGTCTGAGAGACTGAGGAATTCAATCTGAGAGATTGAGAGATTGTAGTCTGAGAGACTGAGGAATTCAATCTGAGAGATTGGGAGATTGTAGTCTGAGAGACTGAGAAATTCAATCTCAGAGATTGGGAGATTATAGTCGGAGAGACTAGGTAGGATAGTCTGGGGAAGACTAGGATGAGTACATGCTTACATTGTTACAACTTAATTGATGGTTAATGATATACGTGCACATGTGGTGAATACGTGCGTACACTAATTGTTAATAACTACTATGGGTATACATGCTATGACTATTATGTGCCAGCACACATGTCACCTTCCTCAGGGAACGAATTGTCAGATGATAATGACCCTACGGTCACCGCCACAAATAAGGAGACAGTACCTGCGCTAGAGATGTTTACGTCAGACACTGAGAGTGACCCTGACATGCTGATCAAGGACGAGGACGACTTCCAACAGTCCGCGCTACCAGATTCTGGTAATACTTTACCCTTACTGATGGCTTCTCTGACAAGAACCTTCCTGTCACTCTTGTTTCAATTCATGACCACTCCATCACTGGTCATCCCAATGATGGACACACCATGGCTCCAATCCTCGATGATGCGCTTCCTACGGGCATCTCTACTGAAGGCTGGCTACTCGACAAATAGTATATGACTACGTTGGCATGCTTATCGATGGTCCTCCTGCCGACGCCCATGACGATAGAAAATTAGACGAGGACACTGTTACTAACTTCACTTCTTAAGACCCCTGTTAACAAGCCATCCTCTGATTCTAGCATGCATTCAGACTCCTTTGAGTCTGTGATACCTGCAACCTTACAAACAGCTAGAGTACAGCATTCTACTACTGACACAAGACGACGACGACATGGCTGCTGCACTATCACCTGCTCGAGGCACCACACCGTTACACGACCCAGAACCTGCTCTTGAGCTAGCTTCTACACCTTTTGGGTTAGCTTGATGTTGCGCCTGCTGAACCTACACCTTTACGTGATCACGATCCTGTTTCTTTTTGGTCTGCTAGACATTGCACCCCTTATATCTACCTGCATCGGGCAATCTCCTCATTTGTTGAGATGTTTGTTTTTACACCCGCAACCGCTGACATTGTTCCTTTCCCTTATGAAGACCAACTTCCATTGCGCCAAGGTGCCTACAGCTTTCTTTCAGAATATACCCACACCCCGGGAGGGTACTTCAGGTCAGCACCCGCATAACGATTCATCCGATACAACAGCATTTGTGACAACCCGCACTAAACCAGGTATCCGTACGACTTAATTAGAGATTAATTACTGCTTAATTGCTGTGCTTGTTTGAACTAGCTGTTGAACTGCTACTTGATATCTGATACATGTACTTACTTGCATCATACTTTACCTATCGTCACTACATTATTTACATACGGCACCTTAGTGACAAACATGATGCACAAAAAGCACAGTAGCACAATACACGGATAACCTATTGAACATGCTGATAAAGCCAGCATCAGGCAAACACTGCCTCTAAGGCCCGTATGAGCCAGAAATGTTTTGCTACACTAGTAGTGAGTGTAGGGATATAAGGGTTGTGGAACTGCGTCTCTAGGGATAAGTCACTATGACTGGATGTGCCTAAAACGTACTCTAAGTACAAAACTCAGCACTTTACAAAATAATTCAGCTTTTAGCTGACTAATAAAGTGCCAATACATGAGAAAAATAACACTAGACACTTTCCAAAGTGTCAGGAATGAGTAGTGTCACTAAAAAGAACAATAACGACACTTTAAAGCTTTGTTAAGCGCTTTAACGGATTACTATCCAACCGAACAACCGGACTTTACCCGGAATATGAAAATATTATTATTTTCACTATTAATATTTTTCTGAGCCAGTTAGGGTCCCTGATTACCCTAACACCCGCCATAACACATAACATACAAGTAACTAAGTTTAACACTTAACTTACTTAACTTAACCAATCTATGCTTAACTACCTAGTTGATTTCGAACCAAGACCCCCCCCCCCCTCTTGACCGAATTCAGTCCCCTAGGGGACATACTTGTACCTTGCAAGATTTACTTGATCACCTTGGTTTAGTATCTAGGGTACACAATTACCATTGGGTAATAACATTAATCTTTGCCTATAAGTAACCACTAAACACCTAAGATCATTCACACACTTAACCAACAACTCACACCTCTCTCTCTTGCTCTTGAACTCTCGGCCGAACACCCCACCCCCCTTATCCATCATTTTCGATTTCCATCTTGCCATTCCAACATCATACATACATCAAAGGTCACGTATTAGGAGTCTTGGAGCAAGCGGAACACGAAGGACCTCGTTGCTTTGCTTTTATCCACGCCATTTTCACCAAGAATCTTCCCTAGCCTTGAGCTAGAGGTATAACACTTAAAACTCGTTTTTGAACTAATCTAAAGTGGTTAAAAGGAATTATGTCGGTTAAATCTCGTTAAAATGCAAGATGATGCACAAAAGTTCACTAAAAACATGAGAAATGGTGGTTAATAGCATAAGTGGTGTAAAAGTTGTAGTATTTGAAATATGTGGTTATTTAGACCCGATCTATGATGTGGTAGCTCGGATCACCGTTTAACCCGGTTTGGTAAGATCATGGATCTTAACATAAGCTTGTTTTGAATGATACAAGGGTTAAAAGGTGAAACTCTACCACACATGAAACATGAACTTGTGTAAAAGTATTTTAACATGTACAATAGTGTTTAAAACTAGCAGATCTACGTATCTGCAAGTGGTATTTTCAAAGGACCACGCGTCAAAGAAATCATGTTTTCTAAAAGACGGATCTTACACTAACAAATATGATTTTATAAACCACAAGTGTGTAAACACTTGTGAAATGAAAAGATCCGACAAACAACCGTTTTTGTAAAAGATGACGAGAAGTTGTAAAGACAGATTTCTCTAAGAACAAGGTTTTTACGAGAACAAAATTTCTTTATATAAAGATCCACAAAATATAATGGGATTTACACTATAGTTTCGGAAAAACTACAAGTTCATGCGATTATGCGATTTACATACTTGTCGACCAGTTTGATGTGTCGGAAATTGTTTGATTGAATAAGGAAGTTGTTGAATTGATTTTGTAAAAGAAAATGATACGCTTGAAAGCGTGGCCGCCTCCAGTTACAGAGGAAACTCTGGCGAAATTTTTCTAAAAACCTAACACTTAGAACTATTTACACAACAAGTGTTAGAATTATTTTTGACATGTTTTCAAAATATAAATTTCGCCATAACTTTATTTATTAAATATTCGGAGGTGGGATTTTCACAAAATTTAACGTGATAAATATATATTGTCACAACACTGTTTATGATTATTTTGTGAAAATACATGAATATTATTTTTAGAGTAAAAATAATATTTACAAACGTTAACGATTCCAAAATAATACGAACGCTTTCACCATAATTATATAAGTTACACTGGTAGTTATATTACCACTCGATTGTTAAAAACGTAACTTACGCACATGTATTAAATCCCCCATCCTTGGGAAGGAGTTTAACTACCAAGTATATACAGAACATAAACACGAAATAGTTGTCTAACTATTTCCCAAAAACTTAAACTATAAAGCTAAGGCACGGCCGTCCGTCTAATAGAATTAGCACTTGTAGGTCGTCGCACAGCTTTCTGATTTGGAGATACTTGGTAGAGACGCTTCACTGTGAGTTCATGTCCCCCTTTTCTCTAACTGTTTTCAGTTTTCTTAACTACGGGGGTGAAATACATGTTACTATGATTACGAGTACTTTATAAACGGTATGGGTAGCGTAAGGAGGTGTATTACTCAGATCATGTGAGTGGGTAGGAGCAATATGAGGCCATTAGTCCTCATGTCGGGACCGAGGGACAGGAGCGGTAGATCTATCTGGGTGTAGCGAGCCCAGCCCCAGGCCAAACTAGAAACGGACCTTGGGGTGACTTTGTCCACATACTAATGCCGTGGCGAAATCTGCTAGGTTTGAGTCTCCCTATTTGCACTTCACATATATCAGTGGCCTTGCAAACCATTGGTGATCACAAGTCCCCTTATTTGCTACATACCACGACTATTTTTATACTCACAAAGGTTTACTTACTCACTTACACATGAACTCGCTCAACATTATTGTTGATTTTTCAACTTACATGTATTTCAGGAAATTAACGAGATCTGGCACGGTATGGCATGTTTTTTCCGCTGCACTAGTTTCCGAGGTCATCCGGGGTTTAGGGGATGTGTCTCTTTCCTGGACAAGACACAATCCTTAAACCATGTTTATGTTATCTTTTAAGTTGTAATGTCTGTTGAACAAGGTTATGGTTGTTAGGGTATGTTCCCGTTAAAACAATGGTACTGTATTTGGTTTTCAAAACTTAATGGATGATCTTGCATGTTTTTAACTCATATAGCTTTGTTATGATTAAGCTATGGTATTAAGAAGTCACACCAAATTAACCACGCTTCCGCAAAGCCAGGGTGTGACAGCTTGGTATCAGAGCTCTGATCATAGCGAACTAGGATTCTTTCTCGAGTCTAGACTATGATCACTAGGGCTCTCACGAAAACATTTTACTGCATACCACTTAAGTCCAGATCCAAAACTTTTTACAAACAAATGTTGAGCACATTTTATTATTTATAGGCTCAGCTTGGAGGGCTGAGGCTCGGTCTGGAGGATCGAGGCTCGGTCTAGGTGACCGAGGTAGTTGAGTACGTTGATTTATTATACGCTCAGCCTGGAGGGTTGAGGCTCGGTCTGGAGGATCGAGGCTCGGTCTAGGTGACCGAGGTAGTGGCTAGCAAGGCTAGGAAGAGTAGGCTCAGTCTTGAAGGCTGAGGCTCGGTCAAGGGGACCGAGGCTCGATCTAAGTGGTCGAGGTGGAGGAAAGAGCAGTCTAGGAAGACTGGGAGGCTAGTGAAACTAGGAGGATTATGTGATATCTTACTTGGTGACTTATGTGATTATCTGATTGTATGATTGATTATTTGAGCATATTTGTGTTACAGACTCATGGATTCGGCTGGTACTGACGATTCGGGCACCACAGGACCTATACACACTGTATCTGATGACCTTACACCCTCCGAGCACGAGGTGTACACGTCCGACTATACCAGCACTGATGAGGACGATTTCCAGCCCTTCGCACTACCCGATTGTGCTGATGAGCGTGCAGATGACCTTCCTGCTGAGTACCTACCTTTAGTGGAGATTCCTGCTCCCGTACCACTTGCTTCATATCCCGCCCATGGTTTGTTTCTCGACGACGGAGATGATGACGGCATCGATCTACTCGATGACGAGCCTTTAGAGGAGGATGCTCAGGGCGAGGCCCTTCCTGTTGCTGATGATCTCTTGATGATCGCAGATGCTCCCGCCGCGGAGTCACCTGCTCATTCACCTGTCCCAGACTCCTTCGAGTCTGTGGCATCCGCACCTTCTCATACTTTGAGCGCACATCACCTTGCGCACGATTCTGATCCTGACCAGGCATCATCTGTTGCACCTATTCCCAGCTTTATGTTTGACCATGATGACATAGAGGATTCTGACCCTATCTTTCCCCCGGGATACGACCCAGATCGTGATATCGAGTTCATACCTATGGATCAGCCCATGGAGGATCTAGCTGACCCAGTAGATCCTATCGACCCAGAGTTTGACTTCGAGATGGCATTTGATGACCCTGAGCCTGCCGTCGCCTTTGAGCAGGCAGCCGCTCTAGACCCCATGCTTGAGCATGATCCCGTACATGCTGATATACCTTTTGAGCCTGTTATAGCAGATCCACTTGTTGGCGATCTCCCCGTGGATGTTCCTTTGTTAGAGGGCGATCAACAAATTGTTGTTGATCCTGTTGTTCCCTTACCTGTTGTTGATATACCTATTGACCATCCTGTTGAGCACATTGCACATGTTCACCCTTTTGTTGCTCCCCCACCTGATCCCATCCCACTAGAGCCCGAGCATGCACTGTTCGCGGCACACATGGATCCACCTGATGAGCATGCACAGCACGGTTGGATACCTGCTGATGAGGATGTTCCACCATTTCCCCCTCAGATCCCTGATACACGACATGTTGATTTTTCTTTTCAGGTTCCTCAGTTTGTACCTCCAGCGAGGCCTGGAGTGGGTTCTTCAGCCCATCCTTTTGGGCATGTACCGATGTCTATCCCTTTCATGCCCCAGATGTCATCTGTTCCACCCTCTGTTGCTCCATTTCATGTGGCACCTTTTGACCCCACCAGTGAGCCGTTCCTTTGGGAACCAAACTCTGGTGTACCACCTACTGACCCCTACCATTCTTTCCACAGGGGGTATACTATCGAGGACGTTTTGATGTCCTTTGTCGCTCAGCACGAGTCGCACACACAGCGCATCCAGGAGCATGAGAGAGCTCAGCTGCCACCTTGCCAGTGTCATGGTCGGACACACTCTCCTCTGCAGCCGTTTCGACCTTTACCTCCAGATTATGCTGCTCGTCTCTTTACACTAGAGCAGCAGGTTGCCTCTATCATTCGTACTCAGCAAGCCAAGGAGGAGGACTGGCTCCAGTTACGTCGTTTGTTTTACACCCACTTTCCCCCTCCTCCACCACCATCTGTATAGAGCTCATCAGTGTTGTTTGGGTAGACGAGGATGAGAAGGCGGCGATTGCTTTTGACTGCACAGCATTTTTGGGAGACTACCTTATGATTCTGATTTTTGTTGACATATATATGATGTTGTATTGACACTGATGTAGTTTTTGGACAGGGGTGATGTAACCCCTAGTTGATTGATGAGTGTGTGACACAGGGATGTATTGATACACTTACTACGTGGTCTCGATATATGGCAATCGCAGTATTCTCATCATATTTGATTCGCTTGATTACTTATTTGTATTTTTGTGACATGGGATGATGTGTGATTGGTATTTGTGATGTGTTGATGACATGAGATGTTATGTGCTATTACTATCGTTATATACGTACACTACATTATGACCTGACTTACGTATTGTAACATCGGAGCTTTACTATGGCCTAACCAACTTAAACCATCTTTTAGAAGATGCCGCCAAGACGTGAGACACGTATGCCTACTACTGAGGCAGAACTACAACAAGTCATTGCTGCTGCCATAGCACAATATGCAGCATCTCAGCCCAGAACGAGCGGGAGTATTAACCAAGGCAATAACAATCCCCCTCACGGATGTACCTTCAAGCAGTTTCTAGACTGCAAACCGGTCAACTTTGATGGCACTGGAGGTGCTGTCGCCTTTGTTCGTTGGGCTGAGAAAACCGAATCTGTTCTACGCATGAGCAAGTGCGCGCTGGATCAGCAAGTCACCTATATCTCAGGGCTATTTCTAGATGGAGCCCTATCCTGGTGGAATCTACAAGTACAAACACTAGGCGAAGCTGCTGCCTACGCGCTGACCTGGACCGAACTGAAGGAACTCATGCGCAAAAAGTATTGTTCCCGCGCAGAGATCCAGCGATTGGAGACCGAGTTCTGGCACTTGAAAATGGACGGTCCAAAGATAGCGGAGTACGTTCAAAGGTTCCATGACTTATCGCATGTGGTACCCTACATGGTCACTCCTGAGTTCAAGAGAATTGAACGCTTCATTTGGGGACTAGCTCCTCAAATCATAAGCATGGTAACCTCATCCAAGCCTGCGACCATTACTGAGGCGATCGATTTGAGCGTAGCTCTCACCGAGGAGGCTGTTCGTTTGAACAAGTTTGATGAAGCAGAACCAAGGAAGAAAGAGACTCACGTCGAGTCGTCAGGAGGTAGTAAACGGAAATTCTCAAACTTCAAGCAAGGCGCCAGTGTGGCGGTTAAGAAAGGAGGATCAGCTGGTAATGGAAAGAAAGGAAAAGGATACCAGGGCACCCAGCCTAAGTGTAATGTCTGTCAACGCCATCATACTGGGCATTGTAATGTGAAAATGTGTGAAGCATGTGGAAAGCTGGGGCACTCAAAAGATTCTTGTTGGGCTAGTGCTGGCCGAGGAGGCCAGGGAGGATTTGGGAATAGGAATAATAACCGTGGTGGGAATGGAAATCGCCCACAAGGAAACTATGGAGGTAATGAGAATCGAGGCAACAATGCTAACCAAGCGGGCGCTGTGAATCGTAATCAGAAGAATGATCAAGCTGGTGGAAACGGGCAAAGACTTGGATGTTATAACTGCGGAGATATCGGGCATTTCAAGAAGAACTGCCCAGAGTTAAACCAAGCCCGTGGAAGAGTGTTCCAACTCGAAGCTAGGGAAGCGCGCCAGGACCCCAATGTCGTTACTGGTACGTTCCCTGTCAATCAACGCTATGCATCCGTTTTATTTGATACTGGTGCCGATTATAGCTTCGTATCGTTAGAGTTTAAGAACATGCTTGGGTTAGCCGCTAATAAGTTAGATATTCCCTACTCGATCGAATTAGCTAATGGGAAGTTAGTAGAAGCCAATGAAGTTATCAGAGGTTGTGTGATCGAATTAGGAGAGCGTGAGTTTGCTTTAGATCTACTACCAGTCCAGTTGGGAAGCTTCGACGTGGTGGTAGGAATGGATTGGTTATCAGGCAACAAAGCAGAGATCGTTTGTCATGAAAAGGTTGTTCGTATCCCAATCGAAGATGGCGAGACAATTGTGGTTCACGAAGAGAAGCGTGATACGCCGTTAAGGGTTATCAGCTGCTTGAAAGCAAGGAAGTGTTTGCAGAAAGGATGTGTTGCTTTTCTGGCACACATTGTGGATAAAAAGGCTGCTGAGCCAAAGATCGAAGACATCCCTGTCGTGAGGGAGTATCCAGAAGTCTTTCCAGAAGATTTACCTAGACTGCCACCTCAGAGGCAAGTAGAGTTTCACATTGACTTAGTTCCAGGCGCCACGCCTGTGGCTAAGGCACCATATAGACTTGCTCCGTCTGAGATGCAGGAACTGTCGACACAACTTCAAGAGTTGTTAGACAAGGGTTTTATCCGACCAAGCTTCTCGCCTTGGGGAGCTCCGGTCCTGTTTGTCAAGAAGAAGGACGGTAGTTTCCGTATGTGCATCGACTACCGGGAGCTGAACAAGCTGACGATCAAGAATAGGTATCCTCTGGCAAGAATTGATGATCTGTTCGACCAACTGCAGGGCTCGAACTATTATTCAAAGATCGATCTTCGATCTGGATACCATCAACTAAGGATACAAGAGGAAAGCATTCCGAAAACAGCCTTCAGAACTCGTTATGGACACTACGAGTTCCTCGTTATGCCATTTGGTTTGACAAACGCACCTGCGGTATTCATGGATCTAATGAATAGAGTTTGCAAACCGTACTTGGATAAGTTCGTGATTGTGTTTATCGACGACATCTTGATTTATTCAAAGACAAAGGCTGAACACGAGCAGCATCTTAGAGCCATTCTAGAGCTACTGAAGAAGGAACAGCTGTATGCCAAATTCTCCAAGTGCGAATTTTGGCTACGTAAAGTCCAATTCCTTGGGCACGTGGTAAATGGAGATGGAATCCACGTGGATCCAACCAAGATCGAGGCGATCAAGGATTGGGAAACGCCAAAGACGCCAACCGAGATTCGGCAATTCTTGGGTTTGGCTGGCTATTATCGAAGGTTCATTGAGTATTTTTCAAAAATCGCTCAACCTTTGACGCTCCTCACCCAGAAAGATAAGAAGTTTGATTGGGGAATCAAACAGGATGAAGCGTTTCAGATATTGAAAGATAAGCTCTGCAATGCGCCAATCTTAGCTCTACCGGAAGGTACTGATGATTTTGTGGTATACTGCGACGCATCGCGTCAAGGATTGGGTTGTGTGTTGATGCAACGCCAAAAGGTTATTGCTTACGCATCGCGTCAACTGAAAGTGCACGAGAAAAACTATACCACACATGATTTGGAACTTGGCGTAGTGGTTTTTGCTTTAAAGATCTGGAGACACTACCTTTATGGTACAAAGTGTACAATCTTTACAGATCACAAGAGCCTACAGCATATATTCAACCAGAAGGAGTTGAATATGAGGCAAAGACGATGGGTTGAGTTGCTGAACGACTACGACTGCGAGATAAAGTATCATCCAGGGAAGGCAAACGTGGTCGCCGATGCCCTGAGTCGTAAAGAAAGAATCAAGCCCATAAGGGTTAGAGCTTTGGAAATAATTATCCAAACCGATCTTTCCTTGCGCATTCGTGCCGCGCAAAAGGAAGCTCTCAAGGAAGGAAACCTTGAAGAAGAACATCTCCGTAGAATGGAGAAGCTACTGGTACCAAACGAGGAAGGAACGTTATGTTTTGAGAAAAGGATTTGGGTTCCTCTGTTTGGTGGTTTAAGAAAAGTTATTTTTGACGAAGCTCACAAGTCACGGTACTCTATCCACCCTGGATCGGATAAGATGTACCAGGATCTCAAAGATTACTATTGGTGGCCTAGGATGAAGGGCGATGTTGCTGTTTACGTGAGCAAATGTTTAACGTGTGCTAAAGTGAAGGCCGAATACCAGAAGCCTTCAGGACTTCTGCAACAACCTGAAATTCCCAAGTGGAAATGGGAACAAATCTCCATGGATTTTATTACGAAATTGCCAAGAACGCCAAGAGGCCATGATATGATTTGGGTGATAGTTGACCGCCTAACAAAGTCCGCACACTTTCTGCCAATCAAAGAGAAAGACAGTACTAGTAAACTTGCAGAAATATACATGAGAGAGATTGTCGCATGCCATGGAGTACCTCTCTCAATCATCTCTGATAGAGAAGGAAGGTTTGTGTCAAGGATATGGCAATCCTTCCAAGAAGCCTTTGGCTCACAATTGAATCTGAGCACTGCGTTTCATCCGCAAACTGACGGCCAGAGCGAGCGAACGATACAGACTTTGGAAGACATGCTAAGGGCGTGTGTTATGGATTTGGGCGGTAGCTGGGATAAACATTTACCTTTGGTCGAATTTTCATACAACAACAGCTACCACACCAGTATTGGTGTCGCGCCATTCGAAACCCTTTACGGACGCAAGTGCCGATCACCTCTATGTTGGACTGACGCAGGTGATAGGCAACTTGCTGGTCCCGAAATCGTCCAAGAGACGACAGACAAGATCGCGCAGATTCTTAAACGCATCGAAGCAGCTCGCCACAGACAGAAGGCCTATGTGGATCCAAACCGGAAACATGTGGATTTCCAAGTTGGAGAAATGGTGTTATTGAAAGTTTCACCCTGGAAGGGGGTGGCACGCTTCGGAAAGCGTGGGAAGTTAAATCCGCGCTACATTGGTCCCTTCAGAATTCTGGAAAGAATAGGACTAGTAGCATACAAGTTGGACCTACCTGCTGAACTGAATGGTGTTCACGATACATTTCATGTATCCAACCTGAAGAAAAGTCCAACTCAAGTTGACGTTGCCATGCCCATCGACGAGATTCATGTTGACGACACGCTCCACTTCGTTGAAGAACCTGTTGAGGTCACGGATTGGAAAGTGAACAAGACCCGCCGGAGCAGTGTCAAACTCGTCAAAGTTCGTTGGAATGCCAGACATGGTCCTGAATACACCTGGGAACGTGAGGACCGGATGAAAGAGAAATACCCCCACCTTTTTCCTAAGAACCCTGCTTCTACCAGCAGAACTTAAATTTCGGGACGAAATTTATTTAACGGGGGGAGAATGTGACAACCCGCACTAAACCAGGTATCCGTACGACTTAATTAGAGATTAATTACTGCTTAATTGCTGTGCTTGTTTGAACTAGTTGTTGAACTGCTACTTGATATCTGATACATGTACTTACTTGCATCATACTTTACTTATCGTCACTACATTATTTACATACGGCACCTTAGTGACAAACATGATGCACAAAAAGCACAGTAGCACAATACACGGATAACCTATTGAACATGCTGATTAAGCCAGCATCAGGCAAACACTGCCTCTAAGGCCCGTATGAGCCAGAAATGTTTTGCTACACTAGTAGTGAGTGTAGGGATATAAGGGTTGTGGAACTGCGTCTCTAGGGATAAGTCACTATGACTGGATGTGCCTAAAACGTACTCTAAGTACAAAACTCAGCACTTTACAAAATAATTCAGCTTTTAGCTAACTAATAAAGTGCCAATACATGAGAAAAATAACACTAGACACTTTCCAAAGTGTCAGGAATGAGTAGTGTTACTAAAAAGAACAATAACGACACTTTAAAGCTTTGTTAAGCGCTTTAACGGATTACTATCCAACCGAACAACCGGACTTTACCCGGAATATGAAAATATTATTATTTTCACTATTAATATTTTTCTGAGCCAGTTAGGGTCCCTGATTACCCTAACACCCGCCATAACACATAACATACAAGTAACTAAGTTTAACACTTAACTTACTTAACTTAACCAATCTATGCTTAACTACCTAGTTGATTTCGAACCAAGACCCCCCCCCCCCCCTCTTGACCGAATTCGGTCCCCTAGGGGACATACTTGTACCTTGCAAGATTTACTTGATCACCTTGGTTTAGTATCTAGGGTACACAATTACCATTGGGTAATAACATTAATCTTTGCCTATAAGTAACCACTAAACACCTAAGATCATTCACACACTTAACCAACAACTCACACCTCTCTCTCTTGCTCTTGAACTCTCGGCCGAACACCCCACCCCCCTTATCCATCATTTTCGATTTCCATCTTGCCATTCCAACATCATACATACATCAAAGGTCACGTATTAGGAGTCTTGGAGCAAGCGGAACACGAAGGACCTCGTTGCTTTGCTTTTATCCACGCCATTTTCACCAA
Organism: Helianthus tuberosus; assembly: GCA_030545235.1. Lineage (NCBI taxonomy): Eukaryota > Viridiplantae > Streptophyta > Magnoliopsida > Asterales > Asteraceae > Helianthus > Helianthus tuberosus. Next base: position 157,742,818 of record CM060393.1, read on the forward strand.
GAATCTTCCCTAGCCTTGAGCTAGAGGTATAACACTTAAAACTCGTTTTTGAACTAATCTAAAGTGGTTAAAAGGAATTATGTCGGTTAAATCTCGTTAAAATGCAAGATGATGCACAAAAGTTCACTAAAAACATGAGAAATGGTGGTTAATAGCATAAGTGGTGTAAAAGTTGTAGTATTTGAAATATGTGGTTATTTAGACCCGATCTATGATGTGGTAGCTCGGATCACCGTTTAACCCGGTTTGGTAAGATCATGGATCTTAACATAAGCTTGTTTTGAATGATACAAGGGTTAAAAGGTGAAACTCTACCACACATGAAACATGAACTTGTGTAAAAGTATTTTAACATGTACAATAGTGTTTAAAACTAGCAGATCTACGTATCTGCAAGTGGTATTTTCAAAGGACCACGCGTCAAAGAAATCATGTTTTCTAAAAGACGGATCTTACACTAACAAATATGATTTTATAAACCACAAGTGTGTAAACACTTGTGAAATGAAAAGATCCGACAAACAACCGTTTTTGTAAAAGATGACGAGAAGTTGTAAAGACGGATTTCTCTAAGAACAAGGTTTTTACGAGAACAAAATTTCTTTATATAAAGATCCACAAAATATAATGGGATTTACACTATAGTTTCGGAAAAACTACAAGTTCATGCGATTATGCGATTTACATACTTGTCGACCAGTTTGATGTGTCGGAAATTGTTTAATTGAATAAGGAAGTTGTTGAATTGATTTTGTAAAAGAAAATGATACGCTTGAAAGCGTGGCCGCCTCCAGTTACAGAGGAAACTCTGGCGAAATTTTTCTAAAAACCTAACACTTAGAACTATTTACACAACAAGTGTTAGAATTATTTTTGACATGTTTTCAAAATATAAATTTCGCCATAACTTTATTTATTAAATATTCGGAGGTGGGATTTTCACAAAATTTAACGTGATAAATATATATTGTCACAACACTGTTTATGATTATTTTGTGAAAATACATGAATATTATTTTTAGAGTAAAAATAATATTTACAAACGTTAACGATTCCAAAATAATACGAACGCTTTCACCATAATTATATAAGTTACACTGGTAGTTATATTACCACTCGATTGTTAAAAACGTAACTTACGCACATGTATTAAATCCCCCATCCTTGGGAAGGAGTTTAACTACCAAGTATATACAGAACATAAACACGAAATAGTTGTCTAACTATTTCCCAAAAACTTAAACTATAAAGCTAAGGCACGGCCGTCCGTCTAATAGAATTAGCACTTGTAGGTCGTCGCACAGCTTTCTGATTTGGAGATACTTGGTAGAGACGCTTCACTGTGAGTTCATGTCCCCCTTTTCTCTAACTGTTTTCAGTTTTCTTAACTACGGGGGTGAAATACATGTTACTATGATTACGAGTACTTTATAAACGGTATGGGTAGCGTAAGGAGGTGTATTACTCAGATCATGTGAGTGGGTAGGAGCAATATGAGGCCATTAGGTCTCATGTCGGGACCGAGGGACAGGAGCGGTAGATCTATCTGGGTGTAGCGAGCCCAGCCCCAGGCCAAGCTAGAAACGGACCTTGGGGTGACTTTGTCCACATACTAATGTCGTGGCGAAATCTGCTAGGTTTGAGTCTCCCTATTTGCACTTCACATATATCAGTGGCCTTGCAAACCATTGGTGATCACAAGTCCCCTTATTTGCTACATACCACGACTATTTTTATACTCACAAAGGTTTACTTACTCACTTACACATGAACTCGCTCAACATTATTGTTGATTTTTCAACTTACATGTATTTCAGGAAATTAACGAGATCTAGCACGGCATGGCATGTTTTTTCCGCTGCACTAGTTTCCGAGGTCATCCGGGGTTTAGGGGATGTGTCTCTTTCCTGGACAAGACACAATCCTTAAACCATGTTTATGTTATCTTTTAAGTTGTAATGTCTGTTGAACAAGGTTATGGTTGTTAGGGTATGTTCCCGTTAAAACAATGGTACTGTATTTGGTTTTCAAAACTTAATGGATGATCTTGCATGTTTTTAACTCATATAGCTTTGTTATGATTAAGCTATGGTATTAAGAAGTCACACCAAATTAACCACGCTTCCGCAAAGCCAGGGTGTGACAGCATTTTCCCAACTGCACAGGTCGCACCATTTGCTACATTCACCTCTACAACGCTGGACAAACCGTTTCGATGGTTCCTAAAATGCATTATGCTAAATTTTAGACCCTTACCATCCCACGCTTTATGGGGGCCACACACGGGATGAGTACACCTGTAACACCAACTACAGTTTGAGGATATGAGTCGCAGAATGTTGGAGCTTGAGCTGACACCACAATTGGCAACTCAGATGCAAAACATTACATAACCGAAAGCATGATTTAAGTGTCTACATCACAAGACAACATTTTCTCAGAAAAGTTTATGTAAGACACCACGTCCTCCACCCTGTCAATTGTCAGCATACTTTGATTCACCACATACATCAAGGTTCCTTTTGCGCTCTCAACCGTTGCTATCACACCGATTCCCAGGATTCTGATACTCATTTCTTTACTATCGAGCGGCATAGCAGATAATTACTCCGACGTATATACAAGCTCGAGGAGGGACTCACGCATGTTAGCAGTCACTTTTCTTTCCTCCTCCACCTCAGTCACCAGTATAGTTGGTTTCTGGATTATGCGGATTGCATTACACTTGGTTAAAGACACTAAAGATAAGCCGGGATTGCGGAGACTTGTGAGGACCACTTCTGATTACAAAATTTTGATGCACTAATATACGTGTTGGACAAGGGTAGGGTGACCCTGTGTCCCTTCTGATGTGATACATTTTGTAAGACACGGTGATTGTGGCCGGAGGATAACGAAAGCCCAATCATCTTTAAACCTGCGTCAATACTTATGACTAATAACTAATGAAAGACTCAGTCGCTATGTTCCCACTAAGCACGCTGTTGATCAGCGTATTTGTGCTATAACTATAATACTACATGCTTACTTACTACGCTCTTATTTACAAGTTGTGCAATAATTGTGATGATATGTGATTGAATAATATAACGACTGTGTATATACATATATGTAATACACCTCTGAGGTCTTGTTCGCTAAATAGAGGCTTGTGTGCTCGTGTACTTAACAAGACCTGACCTAACCGACTTTCTTCTAGGAAGATGTCGATTCAAGGGAACACCAACACCAACAACCCTCTGCCGACGACAGAGGCGGAATTTCAAGAACGCCTCTTGCAGTTCATCGCACAGTACGAGGCCCTTCGCTCCGAGCGCAGTGGAAGTACCTCAGGAAATAACCCACCCAACGGCTGCACCTACAAGCAGTTCTTGGGCTGCCAGCCCCAACATTTCGACGGCACTGGGGGTGCCGTAGCCTTCGTGCGCTGGGTTGAGAAGACGGATTCTGATTTGCGTGCGAGCAAATGCGCCCCAGAGGATCAGGTCACTTACATTTCCAGGCTGTTCCGAGATGGGGCTCTGTCATGGTGGAAACTCCAGGTTCAGACGATGGGCGAGGCCGCTGCGTATGCCTTATCATGGGACGAACTGAAAGAGCTAATGTATAAAAAGTATTGTTCGAGAACAGAAAGCCAGAAGGTGGAAACTGAGTTCTGGAACTTGAAGATGGAAGGTCCAAAAATAGCTGAGTACGTGGAGAGGTTCCAAGTTTTGTCGCGTATTGTTCCATACATGGTAGATCCAGAGTTTAAGAAGATTGAGCGTTTCATTTGGGGACTGGCACCTCAAATCATGAGCATGGTGACGACATCAAAGCCTGCAACGATCGCTGAGGCCATCAATCTAAGTGTGGCCTTGACTGAAGAGGCAATCAGGATGAACAAATTTTCAACCTCTGAGGAGAAGAAGGAGACTCATGTAGAGTCATCTGGGGACGACAAGAGAAAGTTGGCAAATTTCAAACAGGGTACCCAGTCGAGTAGCAACAACAAGGACAAAAAGAGAAAAGAGTACATGGGTAAGCTACCTAAATGCGACAGGTGCCGACGTCATCATACCGGGCGATGTAAAAATGGGAAGTGTGACAACTGTGGCAAAGTGGGACACAACAGGGAAACGTGTTGGCGTGAGACGAAGCATGGAAAGAAAGGAAAGGGGAAAGATAAGGGATGTTATACCTGCGGGGATATGAGGCACTATAGGAAAGATTGCCCAAGGGAGATTAAGCAAAATCATGGGAAAGATGTCTAACACCGGAGCCAGGGAAGCACGCCAGGAATCCAAGCATGGATATCGGTACGTCCCATACTACTCAATGTTATGCAACCGTATTGCCAAATACTGTTGCAAATTTTATGATTCGCACCCCTAGAGTTCGAGAGTATAATTGGTTTAAGCAGTGAGTAAGTAGAAATTCCAGTACCCATTAGAACTAGCTTAGGGGAAGCTAGTGGAAGCCAACACAGTAACTGAAATCGGCAAGATAGAACCCGGGAAGCATAAGATTACACTTGATCTACTGCCAGTGAATTGGGAGACTTCAACAAGGTAGTTGGAGGGATTAGTTGACAAATGATCAATAGGAGATTGATATCCGCACCATGATGGCGAACGAAGAAGTGATCTTGACTCATGAAGCGGGATACACCTCTGCAAATTACAAATCGCTTGAAGGCATAAAGGATGTTGCGTAAAGAATGTGTTGTTTTCTTGGCTCTTGTCGGGGACAACGGAGCCGAAGAGCTAAAACTTAAAGATACCCCCGTGATCGGAGAATATCCTGCAGTCTTCCTTGAAGACTTGTCGGAATTACCTCCTCAACGATTAGTCGAGTCTCGCATCGATTTAATCCCAGGAATCACGCCTGTAGCCGATGCAGCGTAGCGACTTACACTTCCGGAGAGGCAAGGATTGACAGTGCAACTTCAGTGGTTGATAAAGAAGGAAGATAACAGACCAAAACTTTTGTTTTGGATAACCTCAGTTCTGCTCACCAAAAGAAAGGACGAATGACTTTCAAATGACCGGGAGTCGGACGAGCTAGCCAACCAGAGTCGGTGGCTCTTGCTGAGGACTAACGAATTTCTTACATAACTGACTGTGAGGACCCAACTACTACTACACGACTGGTCAACAATCGAGCGTCGTTATCAGTGAATTCGAGAAGAAAGTTTACCGGTGAAAATTGTGGGACAATGACTAGTTCTTAGACGTACACAAAAAAAGGTGCTTCCTACACAATGTACAAACCGGGTCTACACGGGATACGAAATCTGGAGAATCTAGAAAACTTATATCTAGGACCTTTGGGAACCCAGGACCAAACTCGTAAGGGTTTTATTTAGGAACCACATCTGTCAACTCAATCAACCAACATTAACCTGGCGTATATGCCAGTTCCGTTGACCAAACAGAGAGAGTACTTGGACTTCTTTTACTTCTGGCGAGTAGATGTTTGCATCTCTACTCCCCTTAATGGTAGTTGCATCACAATAATTTTCTCGCTGAGAGCGAACACACATTTGCTTCGATATCTGGTCATTTCTTCACTTTAGCAAATACTCGTTGTTCCTTTTCTTGGAAACTTACCTGACATACATGCATCATTTGCTACACATGTGATTTCGTTTTGAGCAAGCACTTCATTGGAATTTACATATTATTTTGCTAAACCTAATTACTAATTACTGATTTGAGTAACCTACATTATTGTTATTGTTGGCTCTTTTGTTACCAAGCCAACACACTTTCTTGAAACCGCTTTCCTTCAAGTTACATTCATGGTTTATTTTGCTACAATGCCGAGAATTCCTTGTTGATACATACGTTTATTGTCGGGTTACGATGAAACCAAGTTCAATTGCTTGAACTTATCCAGTTCACAGGTTTAACTTGAAACGCTATATGATGTATTGGGAGCATCATATTCAACTATTTTTGCAAAGATTCTTTCACTTCGAGTCGTAGTAGATTTGGTTGGTCTACGACCCCACCAAAACGTTTGATTTGTTTCAATACCTTGCGGTGATATTTTCACAAAATTGAAGCTTGCGCTAATTTGGTTACTCACTTCGTACACGGATTTAATTCCCTATTTAGTTGTTAACAATCCATTTTGGATCTTCACGATCAAAGCGGTCTCAACACAATTGTGTGTTAAGGCAATGGTACATATATTCATTTCATAAGCACAATGTAGCTCCTAACGATTCTTTCGTTGTCAATCAAATGCCTTGCGATACTCATTACTTTTCATCTTCGGTTGGAAACAGTGGTCCTTTGATGTTCTGTATGTAATTGGAAACTCTATAACATGGTATAAATCAAATCTTCAGATTGTCTCAGTACACTTTCATTTGATTTCAAACGCGGTGAACTTGTTCAGTCACTACTATTATTGGATAATGCCATTATGACACCTTGTGGTGTCATCATAAACTTGTAGCTTGTGCTAATCATGGTTAACCGTTTAACACGAGACCACACATACTTTTGCTTGATTAATCATTTAAACATTAATGGTGCAACTACGAATCAAGACAATGATACACTAGATTCGCTGGTATTCCATTCGGTGTATCTTCACCATTCAAAAATGTCAATACACTAAACCTTACCAGACATTTATTCAGGAGTTGACAGATCATTTTACTATTACGTTGAGTTGCTGCTTTTGAGTTCATATAGCGGGTGCTATGGTTTGTGAAAACTCGTTTGCATATTGCAACCGATCGGTTAAAAATCTTATTAGTCAAAACTCCACCTTTGTGGAACCCCTGCTAGCTGGATTACACTAGACTATACGTCAAATGCGTCTTGTACCTTTGACATCCAATGCTAGAAGCACACACCTTTCAACCCTAGGATTCGGGTTGTTATAGATTCTTGGACTCACCTAATGTGAGTAATGTTATTTCGATTTGATGATTACCTACTTCGATATTATTCATATACATACGTATGTGACTTAACCATAAGGAGTAGGGTAGTACAAATTTCGAGGACGAAATTTCTTTAACGGGGGGAGAATGTGACAACCCTCACCAAATCAGGTATCCGTACGAATTAATTAATATTTAATTAATGATTAATTACTGTGCTTGCTTACAGTTGTGATTAAACTGCTACTTGAATTCTGATACATACATACTCATGCATCACACATTATATTGTCACTCTATTACTTACACACAAACATCAGTGACAACCTTGATGCACAAAAGCACAGTGAGCACACTATACGGATAACTCAGTAAACATGCTGACATAGCCAGCACTAGACAGACACTGTCTCTGAGGCCAGTATGAGCCGGGAATAGATTACTACACAAGTAGGGAGTGTAGGGGGTGAGGATTGTAAAACTACGTCACGATGTGATAGTTATAGTGACCGGATGTGCCTAAAACATGCTTTAAGTACGAAATCATGCACTTTATTACAAAAATTTAGCACTTAATATAACTAGTGAAGTGCAAAAACATGGGAAATTAATACTAGACACTTTCCAAAGTGTCAGGAATTCATTGTGTCACTAAAATAAATAATAACGACACTTTAAATGCTTATTAAGCACTTTAACGGATCGATATCCAACCGAACAACCGGACTCTACCCGGAATATAAAAATATTGTCAATGACATTGTTTTTGTTTTACTGAGCTAGTTAGGGTCCCCGAACACCCTAACACCCGTTATATTACATAACACACATAATACTCTAATTAATACCATTGGAACTTAACTAGTTACTAACTATTCGATTGAAATTCAACTATAAACACCCCCCCCCCCAACCGATCGGTTGCCCCTTGTGAGACACACCCCATCAATTTTTAATTATTATAATCCAAGTTGTCTAATATCTTAAGGACATCTTACACAATGGGTATTAAGGAAACATTAAACCTAAAGGGCAATAACTTGTTGGAGGATTATAAACTTAACCCTTAGATCACCATCCACATAACCATTCACCCATCAACAACAAACTCCACTCTCTTCTCCTCCCTCAATTCACGGCCGACCTCACCACCACCATTATCACCTTCATTCATCCACCTTACAACCATTCCAAGTTTATACAAGGATGCTAGAAGACGTATGATGAAGCTTGGTGGCTTTGGATCTTGAAGGACCGCTCTCGTTTTCTTTTAACCACCACATTTCTTTACTTGAACTCTCCTAGCCTTGAGCTAGTGGTAAGTCTCTTAGATCCATTCATTTTACATCTTATGAAGGTGGTTAATAGTTAAAGTATGATGAAAATCTATGAACATTAAAAGATCTTACACTTAAATCTCAAACATGAAGCTTTACATAAAGATCACAAGATAAGAGATGATGGTACATGGTAAATCTGAGTTAAATGAACAATAATCTGCTGTAAATAACCTGTGTTATGAGATAAATCATATTAGAAAGGATGACGATCGTATGTGTGCATTTCAGTAACATTTAACCTTTAAACAGGATGCTGATTTGCACTTTCAGCCGATTTTAACTGGCTGTAAACTGGTCATAAATTAATAAAAAAAAATGTATTTTCTGAAGTCTAGGTGTATGTACTATGAAATACGGTTCTAATGGCACCGGATCATAATTTTTGGACTTCGTTTACTATTTTTAAAGTGCCATTATATAACAGCAGCTAAAGCTGCATTTTTACAGCAGTAAATGAGAGTCATATTTTTAGTCATAACTTGATTTCTGTGTAGACTCAGATCATAAAATTTATACTGTAGATGAACACCGATGTATTTGTAACTCTCTCACTAGAATTTCGTAAATCGGACTCTCGATGAATTTTAAATAAATTATTCCGCGGACTGTGGTCAGAAAAAGATAAATCTGATTTCGGTCCGGAAAATGATTTTCTATAAAATATTGGTGATGATTTGGACCCCGATATTTTTACACAATAATTTTTCGTTCGTATAAGACATTCTATAAAAGTTTGGGAATTTTTGGAATAAGATAACTATTTTATTAAAATACTCGAAACCGGCCCAGTTTTGTATATTAAAACTGAAACGATATAAGTAGTGTTTTGCATGTCTAAATGTCGGGTTGGTTAATTGAGAACTGATTGAATGATTTTACAAAAGAAAATGATACGCTAGTAAGCGTGAACGCCTCCGTTTACAGAGGAAACTCTGGCGAAATTTTTCCAGAAAATATAACACTTAGAAATGTTTTTGGTGACAAGTGTTATAAATATATTTTTAACTTGTTTTCCCAAATATAAATTTCGCCATGATTGTTATTACAAAATAACCAAGTGTCGGAAGTAGATTTTCGTAAATGAAACTTGTTAAATATATATTGAGAATATATATTCCATAATAAAACGCTTGTGTGCTTACGTGATTATTTTGTGAACAAGAGATATATTACTTTTAGAGTAAAGATAATACTACTTGAAATATCATGAAAATACGACTCCAAAATAATACCAACGCCCTCACAAATAAATATTTAAGTTACATCGGTGTTGTTTATACAACGCGAACCCTAAAATGTAACTTGCGTATTTTCGGAAAATACTCTTAAATGTGTATTTTGATAAAGTATTATTTTGGAAAATTGTATGAAGTAAAATATAATATTTTTGGGAAAAATATGTATATTTTGGAAACAGAATATTTTAGACAAGTGAATTAAAATATATTTTCAAGTGAGACATAAAAATATATTTTCAGAAATATAAAGCATACATGCATTTAAAAACCCCCATCCTTGGGAAGGGAACACGAATACTAAGACTTGAGAAGTACTAATACAGAAATGTTGAATAAACAATTATTCCAAAACTAAATACAATTATTATTACTTGGAATAATACCAGAATCGTAACTCAAAAACATTCATACTAAGAAAAGGCACTACCCGTTCGTTTAATAGACATTAGACCATTGTAGGTAGTCGTGTTTCCCGCGGAGATTTGGGTTACGAATACGAAGACGCAATAATGTGAGTTTATGTCCCCCTTTTCTCTTAACTGTTTTCAGTTTTTACACTTCGGGGGTGAAATACATGTTACATTTACTACAAACATTTTATACACGGTATGATTAGCTAAGGAACTTACTGCTAGATCACGTGAATGGATAGGCTATTATCGTAAGACCATTAATCCTTTTATAAGGACCGAGAGGCATGAGTGATAGATCTATCGGATGTTGCGAGCCCCACACATGGGCCAGCGTGTGGCTGTATGTGGTGACTATGTCGTTCCGCCGGAAGGACCGGTATGAAATCCGCGTTACAGGTTTGAGTGCTTCCTAGGCCATGTCACTTATTAATGTATTAGCTACACATTAATTCATCTCTTTTTCCTTATCGCTACATACCAAGAACATACATTCATACAGACATATTACAAGGTTTATACATACTCACTTACACATGAACTCGCTCAACTTTACGTTGATTTTTCAAACTACATGTATTTCAGGAAACTAATGGATCTGGCACGGTATGCACGTATTTTCAAGCTGCGTTTGAATAAAGAAGTCATCCAGGGTTTAGAAGGTGTAACCTCTTCCTGGACGGGTTACATACCCCTAAACCTAGTATTGTTTAAAGTCTTTTGCTAAGTCTTTATAAACTCAATTAAATCAAGTTAAGGTTTGTAACTTATTTTGTGATTGTTGAAAATGGGATTTTTCTAACTTTATTAATGGATGAATATCTCATGTTTTTATTATATAGCATTGTTATGATTGTTGCTATGGTATTAAGAAGTCACACCAAATAAACCCACGCTTCCGCAAAGCCAGGGTGTGACACAAAAAACGCTTATTTCTATTAGTTATTTACCTTTTTATGTTTTTTTCGGTCTTTTGGGCATTTTGCTTGTTGGTGCAGTTGTATGTCGACTTCATCTTCGTTCGAGTCTCAGATTGTGAAAGAGCCCGAAGACCGGTAAAGACTGAAGAATGAGAAGACTCGATACTTCAGACTCGTCAACATCCGAGGGGGAGTCTGTTAGTGCATACGTCTGTCGACTTCGTCTTGTATCGAGTCTAGTATTAGAATTGTTTGATCAGGGCATGTTATACGAGAAAATAGGAGGTTTTGTGTGTTAAAGAGGTAATTTCGTTTGAAAATGACATTGCCACTTTCAAACGAAATTAGAATGTTTAATTTCGTTTGAAATGGGCAATGCCACATTCAAACGAAATTACATCTGTGACAACCCAAAATTTCTAGGTCTTTCCTCTATGCATTGCGTGTCTGCAATTTTGCTTTCTTAATTCGTTGACGTTGTAACTCATGCTTGATGTATGAATAATTGAAGTATCGTTTGGGGTTGATGGTTAGTGAAAACGTAAGTATTATGCAATGTTAGATGTAATGTAATGTATTTGGATCCGGTTACATTTGGGCCGCACATCATTGGGAAGAGGCACACACGTGAATATTGGTGGTAAGTCAACAATCACCTCACTCATGCAAAAGGGGGGCGGCACATGTAGCCGACATAATTGGGTGCACATGATTTGATTGGGTGCACATGATTTATTTGAAAGAAAACATAATCATTCTCATTCATTCAAACATCATCATCATCACAAGACTTTGGGGGATTGGGCTGGCCTTGTTGCTGCCATTTAATCACGTGCACACACATAGTTTTAGAGGTGGGCCGATAGAAATGAATGTATATTAATTCTGATTGGGCCTCAGATGCATGTTCATCAAGTGGAAACATGGTTTTTCGTCACAAGCATTCAACTGACACTTATGATATCATCATGTTTATATTCAAGAATTTAGTGGGCTGACACTTCTTCACCTGTGCCGAGAACCTTTGATGCAAACAATAAGCAGATCACGTGACATTTGATATTAATTGGACCAAAACTCTAACAATTATGATGTCACATGCAAGCCTTTCAAATCAACTAGCCGACAATTATCTTTACACATCACATGCAAACTGGATTGCTATGGATCGAATTACTGTCCTAAATTAATTGAAATGTTTGTTAATTGGACCAAAGAAATCACTATCTTGAATTGAATATATATAAAAAAAAGAACACTTCACGAGATGTTTAGTATAAAGGGCCTGACACACTTTGTGTCAAGCCCAAACATCACAGCCCAACCCTTCATGGGTTCGCACAATTAAATGAGGGGTCATGTAATATAATGTCACGGCCCTTGGCCCCGTTTTGACCCGGTCCAGAGCCGCGAGGCAGGAAATCCGATGGTATCTAATTAAGTGACAGCGGAAGTCTTTTTAAACAGGATCGATTATTATTAAAACTGCTCGTTTATATATAATATAGGAATAAATCCCATAATTTACAAATAAGTGATTTCACTAGGAAATCCTTTATTTCTTAAAACATGTTTCTTTATTTATTTACATTGAGCCACTTTTCTAAGCATGTAGTGCTCCACGACACTTTTCCTGTGCTCACAACAGATCACCTGAAACATGTTTGAAAAAGGTTTTGTCAGCAGGGAAATACTGAGTGAATCATTCAGTTTTACTAAAACGACTCATTTGTTATAATTTACAGTATTAAGAGATTACAATGTTTCTGATATCAAACGAACTACCCACAGTATTTGTCACTCGACTCTTTTCTGTGACTGTGGTCATATCACCATTGGCTACCCCAATGAATGACGGTTATCACTAAATTTAGGTTCGCCCACCTAAAGTGATAAAACTGCAATACTGTGCACAATACCCCACATACCGGCTGTAATTTGGTGATTACATAAACTTAATCACTGTAATTATAACTTTGAAAATAATTTGGAGTATTGTAAAACAGTTGATAAAAAGAGAATGACTCACATTGTAGATTTAACGAGCAGAATATAAGCCTACTGATTAGCCTTGATTAACCTAATTTAAATAATAATGCACACACAAACAGGTTAGTAACTAATACAGCAGTTACGGCAATTCACGAGATTAAACCCTCACAACGATTTATTAGTGCAATACTTAACAATTCAGCGGATTCACAACGAATGACAGAGTATAGTCCGATTTCGAACAGCACTCAAACATTCAAGTCAAAATCACGATGAATAACAAAGTATAAACTCAATTTGAGCGGCACTTAAACAATCGTTGGATAGTTATAATCGATCGGACGTTGAATCGTAATAGCGATCGAGTTATTACCCTGATTGCGGCAGCACTTCTTGATTAGTGTGTGTTAATTTGTGATAAACAGAAAGAAATTCGATGTCTGAAACGAAATTCTTCGTCGATCATATGCCAAATTTCAAGTCCCAATGTCTGCTATTTATAGTCAAAATTTGCCACCCCTTACGGACCGTAACAAATAACCCTTACGGTCCGTAAGGGTTACCTATATTTTATAGAGTAGCCACGGTTGGGACTAGCTATGCTGACTTGACAGTTTCTAATTTTCGAATTTTGACAGCAAGTAAATTTAGATAATTATTAACTAGGGTATACCCCCCCTGAGTTTTAGGGGCCCTGATCCTGATTCCGATTATTCTGAAAATTTTAGGGTTTGTTCAGAATCAATTGGGTTTCTCAATTAGGGTTTCCTATTGGCCAAATTAAAATAATAAGTAGGACTTTTGATGAGAGTTGTTACATTCTCCCCACCTTAATAAGAATCTCGTCCTCGAGATTTATTGGAATAAATGAGGATACTTTCTCTTCATTTCTGATTCCAGCTCCCAAGTGTATTCAGCTCCTCTTTTTGAATCCCATCTGACTTTGAGTAAAACTAATCGTTTATGTTTGAGAAACTTAATCTTTCGATCCTCAATTTGAAGAGGTTTCTCAACAAATTTTAGTTTATCGTTTACCTCTATATCTTGAAGAGGTACTACCAGTGATTCGTCTGCTAGACATTTCTTGAGATTGGATACATGAAATACATCATGTACTCCAGCTAACTCTTCTGGTAGTTGTAAACGATAAGCAACTGGTCCTATATGTTGGATCACTGAAAATGGTCCTACGTATCTTGGACTTAGCTTTCCTTTCTTACCGAATCGAACAACTCCTTTCCAAGGAGAAACTTTTAATAGTACTTTGTCTCCGATTTGAATTTCTAACGGCTTGCGGCGATTATCTGCATAGCTCTTCTGACGATCTCGAGCTGTTTTCAGTCTTTCCTTGATTTGAGTTATCTTGTCAGTAGTTTCTTGTACAATTTCTGGACCTGATAATTGACTTTCTCCTATTTCTGCCCAACAAACTGGAGTTCTACACTTACGTCCATATAGTGCTTCAAATGGAGCAGTTTCAATGCTTGAATGATAACTATTGTTATAGGAGAATTCAATTAATGGTAAATGATCATCCCAGTTTCCACCAAAATCTATTACACATGCTCGAAGCATGTCTTCTAGAGTTTGGATGGTTCTTTCACTTTGCCCATCTGTTTGAGGATGATATGCCGTACTTAGATTTAGTCGAGTTCCCATAGCTTGCTGGAAACTTTTCCAGAAATGAGAAGTGAAACGACTATCTCTATCTGATACAATGGAGAGTGGGACTCCATGTAACGATACCACTTCGTCTACGTACAACTTGGCTAACCTTTCCATGCTAAAGGTTTCCTTCATTGGTAGAAAATGAGCTGATTTGGTTAATCGATCCACAATTACCCAAATCGCATCATTACCTTTTCTTGTTTTAGGCAACTTAGTAACAAAATCCATTGTTATAAGTTCCCATTTCTACACTGGCATTTCCAATTGTTGTAGTAGTCCTGAAGCTTTCTGGTGAACTGCCTTAACTTGTGAACAAGTAAGACACTTAGAAACATATCTTGCTATATCTTTCTTCATTCCTATCCACCAAAAGTTCTTTCTTAAATCTTGGTACATCTTATTGTTTCCTGGATGCATAGTATACCTAGATTTATGGGCTTCTTCTAAAATCTTATTTCTTAATTCTCCTTGCTTATGTACCCAAATTCGTTTCTTGTGAAATCTCCAAATTCCATCATTTCCTTGCTCTAGTTCCTTTATATAACCTTTCATTCCTTCAGCATCGTCCTTGATTGCTGTTTCCTGAACTTTCTTTAATTGTTCTATTAAATCTATTTGTAGAATTAATCTGAGAGCACGAACCCGTCGTTGTTTCTCATAATACTTACGACTTAAGGCATCTGCAACTACATTTGCCTTTCCTTCATGATACTGAATATCACAGTCGTAGTCACTTAGGGTTTCCATCCATCTTCTTTGCCTCATGTTTAACTCTTTTTGCCCAAATATATATCTTAAACTTTTGTGGTCTGTGTAGACAGTAAATTTACTTCCGTAAAGATAATGTCTCCAAATCTTAAGGGCAAAAATTACGGCTCCTAATTCTAAGTCATGAGTCGTATAATTTTCCTCGTGCTTTTTCAACTGCCGGGAAGCATACGCAATTACCTTCTTGCGTTGCATCAACACACATCCGAATCCTAATTTTGAAGCATCACAATATACTTCAAAATCTTCTGTTCCTTCGGGCAATGCTAAAATTGGAGCATTTGTCAATCGGTGCTTTAAAATCTTAAAAGCTTCTTCTTGTCTATGTCCCCATTCAAACTTAGTGGCTTTACAGGTTAACTTAGTTAATGGTACGGCTATCTTCGAAAAATCCTTAATAAACCGTCTATAATACCCAGCTAAACCTATAAAACTTCTAATTTCCATAGCTGTTTGTGGGACCTTCCATTTAGTGATTGCTTCTATTTTAGCAGGGTCTACGTGAATGCCTTCGTGATTCACCATATGTCCTAGGAATTGCACTTCCTTTAACCAAAATTCACACTTCGAGAATTTGGCATAAAGCTTTTCTTTTCTTAACAAAGTTAAGAGTGCATGCAAGTGTTCGCAATGTTCCTCCTAACTTTTGGAATAAATAAGTATATCGTCGATGAATACGATTACAAATTTATCCAAGTATGGTTTACAGATTCGATTCATCATGTCCATAAATGCTGCTGGGGCATTTGTTAGTCCAAAGGGCATGACTGTAAACTCATAATGGCCATACCTAGTTCTGAAAGCAGTTTTAGGTATGTCTTCTTCTTGTACTTTCAACTGGTGATATCCGGATCTTAAGTCTATCTTAGAAAAATACCTAGCACCTTGAAGTTGATCAAATAGATCATCAATCCTAGGTAATGGGTATCGATTCTTAATTGTAACCTTATTCAATTCTCTATAATCGATACACATTCTCATCGATCCATCTTTCTTTTTCACAAACAACACTGGTGCTCCCCAAGGGGATGAACTAGGTTGTATGAATCCTTTACTTAGTAATTCATCTAATTGCTTTTTCAGTTCTAACATTTCTATAGGTGCTAACCGATAAGGTGCCTTGGCTATCGGTGTAGTTCCTGGAATTAGATGAATCCTAAATTCTACTTTCCTGTCTGGAGGTAATCCTGGTAAATCTTCTGGGAATACATCCGGATACTCTGAGACTATAGGAATTTCCTTAAGTTCTTTACCCTTAGTACTAATGATTACTGTTTTCGTTCATAATTAGCAACTTTCATTACTGATATGAACTTCATGGGCTTACGTGGTTTATCTCCTATGATCCTAATCACTTCTCCGGTTGATGATTGAATTTCTATGGAATTCTTATCACAAAGGATTCGAGCATGGTTGGCTATTAACCAATCCATTCCTAACACTACATCAAATCCGGCTAACTTCATAGGTAACAAGTTTGCAGAAAACTTATGGCCTAACAGTTCTATCTTTCCTTCTTGCAAAACCTTATTTATGTTAACAGAATTTCCGTCTGCCGTTTCGACTGTAAAAATTTGCCTAAGGGTATTTAAAGGTAAGTTAAGGGCTTGGCAAAATGAAGTATTGATAAAACTTTGGTTTGCACCAGAGTCAAATAATACTTTTTCATAAACGTCGTGGACCAAGAACGTACCAGCTATAACGTCGGGAATTAGTTCGGCTTCCTGAGTGGTCAACTGAAATGCTCGGGCATTCTTCTTTGTTGTTCCATTAGCTGGTTTGCCTTTATTGTCTGCGGCTTTAATCAATTTAGGACATTCTGTTTTGTAATGTCCTGTTTCTCCACAGTTATAGCAGACTATGGTTTTCTTTTTGCAATTTTATTCACGATGTCCTGCCATTTTGCAGAAGTTGCATTTTACATTGCATTTTCCAAAATGATTCTTTTTGCAATTGCTGCAAAAAGGTGATTGTGCAGATTGTCTTCTTCCTCTTTTCTTGAACCTATTATCATTACCCACACGAAATCCTTGGGTAATCTTCTGAGCCAATTCCTTCTTTCGATCTTCTTCTCTTGTACGCACTAGTTCATCAGTTAGGGTATTAGCTAGTTCCACAGCATCGTCAATAGTGCGAGGTCTCGCAGCTTTAACGATATTGCGAATTTCACTAATCAGTCCCCAAATGTAGCGAGAAATGAGTACATGTTCTGGCGAAGCCAGTGTTGGTACCACTCTAGCATATTCAAAGAATGTCGAAGTATAACCGCGACACTCTACGCCTATCATACGATGATTTAGGAACTTATTTGCCATTTGTTCCTTTTCATATTCAGGACAGTATTTTCTTTCTACAAGAATTTTAAATTCTTCCCAGTCCATAGCATAAGCTATCCTTCTTCCTTTTGATTGTAATACGGTGTTCCACCATTCTAGTGCCCCTTCTTTGAATAAATTTGACGCATACATAACCTGATCTTCTTTGGAACACTTACTTATTGCAATTACTGCTTCGGTTTTCTCTAACCAACGCAGTACTGCAGTTGCTCCTTTGTTACCTGCAAATTCAACAGGTTTGCAAGCAAGAAACTCTTTGAAAGTGCAACCGGGTGTTGCGGCTTTCATTTTCTTAGGAGGTGGAGCCTGCCGTGGATTATTATCGTCATGATTGCCGCCTCCATTTACACTATGACTAAAATTATCTTCCTGAGTACGTTTACTAGGAACGATTTGTTGCGGTTCTATTGGATTTTTAATAGCAGCAACGAATGCTGGAATAGCATTGGCTATCCCTTGAGCAACAATATTTTCTATATCTTGTCTAGTCATATACTGGTTTTCCTGATTTTGTTCAGATTGATTCCCTTCATTAACTGGTTCATTATTAGCGTTTTCCATCTGATAATTATTAAAAATATAACTATTAGTATCAAATGTTTGTAAATAAAACAATTACACAGAAGCACATAAAATCTTATAACACAGATATATATCCAAAATTGTCGATGTTTCGACTTCTATTTTGCTTTCTATATTATATAGGCATCCCTATACACTGTTTATCTTACAATGTTTTATTTCCCATTTTACAGATTTATATTTAGCTATTATTATTATTATACAGACATTCTTCCCAACCCCACTATTCTTTGGTCAACTGGCAGTTTAGTAGCGACGCTCCCTTTCGTCGTATTTCCAGGAAATTTGTTCCCCCATTTCCCGGATCCTATTCCCTGTACCTATCAGCTCTTCACCGAACTGACGGAGTTCGGCTAACTTTTCGTTGCTCATTGGAGGATTTGGGATAGGTTCTGGATCAAACTGTGGAAGGAAAGAATAAGGACTGTTGATGATATTTTCGAATTGCCAGTCATTTGTCCACCATTCTTCCATTTGACCTAAATGTCGAGTGTGGATTAGTGGGTCTGGAATAGCTGGTTCCAGATTCACAGGAAGTTAGGTTTCTAGGTAAGGATATAGATTATTATGGATAGGGCTAATGACATCACAATTTGCCAGTAGACGGTCTATTTCTTCTTGAAATGTGATTTCTTCAGTTTGTCTGGAGCTCTCTCCAATTTCTATTCCTTTTTGTTTAGAATCTTTCCTGATTTCTATCTCTGCCGGATTAGAATTCTCTCCGATTTCTATTCCTTTTCCTTTTTCTATAGGGTTTTCTATTTTAGGGAGTTTCCTAGTAACTGGCTTTCTCCTGCGCACTTTCCTCCATCCTACATATCTTCTTTTCTTTTTAAGTTTTGCTTTTTCCAGCGGTGGAGCTTGGAATTCCAGGGGTTCCTCTATGTCAGCAATATAACCAGTAAAGTCGTGGGAGACTTCAATTGGTACATGGTAGAGGTTGAGATTCTGAAATGCTTCCGATATCTCAGTCATGCTGGATAACATATATGCAAAATGCACAAAAATGCTAAGTTAAAACTTTGGAACAAAGTTTTACAAATAAACATTAAAGTTTATTGCATATTGATTTGTACAAAAGACTACTGGAAAGAGAACATACTATAACTTATTTACTTACTGGGTATTAATTTTCTACTAGACCAGGCTTATTGATATTTTAGAGGTTTGCATTCTCTGCTACGGTAGCTAGCATATAAAGGTTTGCCCATTTTTCATCTAATGTATCTTCCCAAGGTGACCTATTGCCTAATTCCTGGACTTCTGAATTAAACCTCACTTTCTTGACTTGGGGTTTCTTTATTTTCTCCCGTCCCTTTCTAAGAATAAAATTTCTTTTATCTTGTGTAAGAGGATTTTCATAACTTGATTTACGGACAAAAATCCCTTCTCCCAGATCTGCTGGGTGTTTGGAGGAAGAGGTTCGTTTTTCTGTGGGTGCAGTATCTAATTTGTGGTAGATAGCAGAAATCTTTTGTTTACCCATACTGTAACTCAACAATTAATCAGTTAATAAAACATGTTTTCACAGAATAGCAATTAAATTTCCTAATTATTTTAATAGGCTAAAATCAATAGTAAGCTTAAATCAGTGGCTCTGATACCACATTTTCCTGTCACGGCCCTTGGCCCCGTTTTGACCCGGTCCAGAGCCGCGAGGCAGGAAATCCGATGGGATCTAATTAAGTGACAACGGAAGTCTTTTTAAACAGGATCGATTATTATTAAAACTGCTCGTTTATATATAATATAGGAATAAATCCCATAATTTACAAATAAGTGATTTCACTAGGAAATCCTTTATTTCTTAAAACATGTTTCTTTATTTATTTACATTGAGCCACTTTTCTAAGCATGTAGTGCTCCACGGCACTTTTCCTGTGCTCACAACAGATCACCTGAAACATGTTTGAAAAAGGTTTTGTCAGCAGGGAAATACTAAGTGAATCATTCAGTTTTACTAAAACGACTCATTTGTTATAATTTACAGTATTAAGAGATTACAATGTTTCTGATGTCAAACCAACTACCCACAGTATTTGTCACTCGACTCTTTTCTGTGACTGTGGTCATATCACCATTGGCTGCCCCAATGAATGACGGTTATCACTAAATTTAGGTTCGCCCACCTAAAGTGATAAAACTGCAATACTGTGCACAATACCCCACATACCGGCTGTAATTTGGTGATTACATAAACTTAATCACTGTAATTATAACTTTGAAAATAATTTGGAGTATTGTAAAACAGTTGATAAAAAGAGAATGACTCACATTGTAGATTTAACGAGCAGAATATAAGCCTACTGATTAGCCTTGATTAACCTAATTTAAATAATAATGCACACACAAACAGGTTAGTAACTAATACAGCAGTTACGACAATTCACGAGATTAAACCCTCACAACGATTTATTAGTGCAATACTTAACAATTCATCGGATTCACAACGAATGACAGAGTATAGTCCGATTTCGAACAGCACTCAAACATTCAAGTCGAAATCACGATGAATAACAAAGTATAAACTCAATTTGAGCGGCACTTAAACAATCGTTGGATAGTTATAATCGATCGAACGTTGAATCGTAATAGCGATCGAGTTATTACCCTGATTGCGGCAGCACTTCGTGATTAGTGTCTGTTAATTTGTGATAAACAGAAAGAAATTCGATGTCTGAAACGAAATTCTTCGTCGATCATATGCCAAATTTCAAGTCCCAATGCCTGCTATTTATAGTCAAAATTTGCCACCCCTTACGGACCGTAACAAATAACCCTTACGGTCCGTAAGGGTTACCTATATTTTATAGAGTAGCCACGATTGGGACTAGCTATGCTGACTTGACAGTTTCTAATTTTCGAATTTTGACAGTAAGTAAATTTAGATAATTATTAACTAGGGTATACCCCCCCTGAGTTTTAGGGGCCCTGATCCTGATTCCGATTATTCTGAAAATTTTAGGGTTTGTTCAGAATCAATTGGGTTTCTCAATTAGGGTTTCCTATTGGCCAAATTAAAATAATAAGTAGGACTTTTGATGAGAGTTGTTACATATAATCATAACAACCCTAGCGTTCTCTTGCCCTCTCTCGGATTGACGACGGCAGACTGCTTCCCTCGAAGCAGTTTCATCCTGGTTGCCACGAGCCAGCCACCATCTTGTGTCTCGGTTAGTCCCCTATTGTACGTTTATGTTGTGATTCTTTGTTATATAGATACGTAGGTTTTGGCTCGAGTCTTGGTATGATGAGGTGTGGTAATTATGTGATGATTAGGGTGTTTGTTATTACTCAGTTTCTATCATATAAGACCCCTTACATCTACCGATTGTTGCCAGGAAGGAAACGAGGTATTTAGTTGATAGCGCTATTAGGTTTGGCACCCTCACACCGGGCCGGAATGGACGGGCGTGAACTATTTACCTTGACCACTTGCCCAATGCTTTGATAGAGGCATTGGGGTTCGGGCAAAAACATCTAGTAGCCACATACGGTAATCGAGTTAATAACAACATCAAAACAAAACGTTGAACTGTCTTAAACACACATCTGGTAACTAAACGCGTTAACAAAACTTTAAACTCACCAGCGTCGTCTGACACACTTGTCTGCATGCTTGCAGGTCTATAGGTTATATCATTTGGAACTTGCTGTCTGGGATGTTGGAGTGGTCATGGGTTAGGATATTTGGAATCGCAAGACAAGTCTAACGGTTTTGTACATGTGGTTTATGAAACGTTTAACAAATGATTTATGCTTCCGATGTATACAATGAATTACGATAAATGTTTTGTAACACTTTATGATATCGAATAAAAGTTTTTATTTAAATATATGCTATAGTTCAATGTGATTGGTGGCTTGGATCCTGGTACGTCACATGTCCCGCGGTGTTTCCACATGTGGTATTTTGGGGGTGTGACAACATCCTCTATAAATAGGCCTCATGCGAAATCATTTGTAACCTTCTTGTTTCCGACGCCAAGGTGCTGTCTACGTGCTGTAAATTGTTTCAAGATCAATAAACGAGACAATTAATAGTGAATCCAAGCTAAACAAAGACAGAATCAATGAATTCCGCCTCTGATTCTGTCTGAGCACTCTTCTGATCGACTCGTTAGGTCGTTTCACGATCCTACATGTGGTATCAGAGCTCAGGAGGAAGATTTCTTACCGTTTAGCTCATTTTCGCTGGAAAATTCTGATTTCTACACCTTCTTTTCAAAATTAATCAAGTTTTCACGGTTAAAAACGGCTGATTTTTACATATCATGTGCGTAATGTGGTTTTAACAAACCCTTGAAAGTTTCAGAACTAAAATCGGCTTAAAACTTGATCAATTGGACAAAATCTGGATCAAAAAGATGACATCATGCTGATTTCGTTTGAGAATGCTTGATGATTTCGTTTGAGAATGTACATGGTTCCTGATTTCGTTTGAAGTTAATTGCTGATTTCGTTTGAAAATAGTATCTCGTTTGAAATTGTTGAGTGATCTCGTTTGAAACAGTAATATTGTTTGGGGATCTCATTTGAAAGTGACAATTTCGTTTCAAACTGCAATTCCGTTTGAAAGTTCATACATAGTCAGTAATTTCGTTTGAGAGAGTGGGTGGTTCAAACGAAATTAGGTAGTTTGCTTGAGGGTATTCCGTTTGAAGGCATTATTCCGTTTGAAAATAATATAACAGTTATCAGCCCAATGAAAATTATGTCGTGAATTGATGTTGTCGCCATTTGAATTGAGATTAGCTTTAATGATGTCCGTCCACTTAAAATTCATTGCTTAGGTCATACCACTAACTCAATCGGCCCAATAGGATAAGAAAAAGAAATAACTTTTGTCGGCCATTTATAATAAAAAAGGAAGGGGTGAATTGAGTTGTCGGTTATTGCATGTGAAGTAATAGTGTGGCCCAATCAAACTATCTTGTTTCCTGAACAATCAAGTAATCCATGTGATTACACTTGAAGTTATCGGCTTTAGTGGGTTTGTTGGTCCAATTAAAATCAAGAAGGTATTAAAGATTTTGCGACCCAATCAAATTTAAGTGTATCAGATTGTTTTTAAAAAGTTGAACAAAATGTTTGATGAACAAAAAAAATTATTATTTTGAAAGATTTAACTATTGGCATCGAGGGTTTATAGATGATAGTTATAGAAATGTGAAAAAGGTTGGTTGGGAGAAAAGGTTTAAATACTTTGTGTGTTTGAAAAATGAAAATTTGGATGATCTAGCAAACCGATATACAGTCTTAATTGAATATTTGAAAGAACATGAGATAAGACTGTCAGATACTGAAAAAGTATCAAAGTTTGCTGATGCATTACCAGTAGAGTGGGATGAATTTTTGGAAAATCTAAAAAAGGATTTTAGTTTTTCAAAATTATATCTAAGAGAGTTTATCAACAAACTTAAAAATTATGAGTATGAAAGTAAAAAGAAAAAAGAAGAGTTGATAAATGAAATGAAAAAGAATTTGATGAAAGTGGACTTAAATGTGATTCTTGAAATGAAAAGAAGAATTAATGTATGTCTTGCTGCAAAAAGTAATATGATATATGATAACAAGAGGGGTTGTTACATTGATGAGAATGCGAATCCTCTTGATTTCGTTAAAATTTTTTATGCAGGAACATACAAGATGGAAACAAAGGAAACCACAAAGAAAGAAGAATCTAGTTCTGAATCAGTGTGCTCTAAATGTGATAAACTTGAGGCTGACAATGGCAAACTCTTGAAGAATGTGGAAAGTTTGACATTGGAAATCAAGATGTTGAAAGATGAGAAGCATTCTGATGTTAAACAGATTCTTATGTTGCAGGAAAATTGTGAGAAGCTGAAATCTGAAAATGTTAAACTGTTAAGTGATTTGAACAGTTTGACATTAGAAAACAAGGTTTTAAAGGAGAAAGAAAAGGAATTTGAAAGCAAAAAGAAATCTTCAGAAAATGAAGATTTCTGGATAAAGCTGGAGAGCAAGAATTTGAAAGCAAGTGAAACAAAATTTCAAGAACAGTTAAAAATTTTAGAAAATGAAAAATCTGTTCTTGAAAACATTAAAATTGAAAATGAAAATGAAAAGACAATCAAGTCTCATCTTGAGAGAATATTTCAGCTTGAAAATGAAGCTGAGAATTCAAGGAACAAAATTGATGAGCTTGAAAAGAAATTGAAAGGTTTTGTGACCTCATCAGAATTTATGAATCCTCCTTGTCCAAAACCGATCAATTCAGTTCCAATAAGTGACAATGTCACAAACTTTGACAAAGTCAAAGTTGAAGATTGTGATGAGAAAACTGATGATGAAGTTGAGAAAAGAAAAATATTTTTGAAATTAAATGAAATGTTTAAAGAAACTGTTTTACATTCTACTGAGAAAGGTGAATGCTCAACGCAAAAACATGTAAAGAAGAATGTGGAACAAAAACAAAAGGATAAAAAGCCGAAAAATCTTCAAAAAGAAAATAAAAGCTCATCAGTTCAATCATCCAATCGAGATTAAAAACCACAAAAATTGGAAAATCAAAACTCAAAAACTGTTGGTAATAAGTGGTGCAGGTTTGACCACAGTGCTCAAAAGCCAAATCTAGCATACAAGAGGAGAGATGGATATCACCAAGCCAAACAGTGCTATGATCTGAATGTTTGGGCTCAAGATGGTGATTGGTATGATAACAGAGTGTGTTACACTTGTGGTGTGAGAGGACACATTGCTGTTAACTGCCAGATTTGGAGTTTTGAAACAAGAAGAAGCTTTGAATGCAATATCAAAGGACACATTGCCAGAGATTGCCCAATGAGATCAAAGGGAAGATCGAGGGCTGATTTTCAGAAATTGGCAAAGAAATCAGTCAACGTCAAGCCCAAAGAAAAGAAAGTTCAAGAACCTAAAGTTCAAGAACAGAAAGTTCACGAACAGAAAGTGAAGCTTTCACAGGGGCAGAAAGACAGACTGAGGAAAAAGAGAAAGAAGGCAAGAGAGTATCTTGAAAGGATTGTATCCTTGGATACAGCCGAAAAAGCAAATAACAGTTCTTGTAAATCGTTTTGTTCTCCTAAGACAGATCAATCAAACAAAACGAATTCATCAGACACAAATCTGACGACGAAAGAGGGAAAGAAGAAGAAGAAAGTTGGTGGCAATGAATCTGTTTCTTCGGAAACAAAGGAGCCACATGTTGGCGATGAATCTGGCTCATCAAAGTCAGACAAGCCACGTTCAGGCAATGAATCTGGTGTGGTAAAGCCAGAAGAGCCGTGTGTTGAGGTAAAAGTTGATAATTCTGGTCTAACAATGGATGATGTAAATTTTCCACCATTGTTGAACAAGAATTCAAAATCACCCAAGGACAGTCAGGTTTGGGTGAATCTGTTTAAATGAAAAAACTGACTTGCCGGAGCTCCCAGGTTGGTAAGTGTGGAGCAGGTATCGGCACATTTCTTAAGAAATTCACGAAAGTGATTTCGATTTAAAAGTGGTAAATCAGGGACATTAAGTTGTACTTTATTTTCTACAAGTGATGTTTGTGGATTGATCTTAAAAATGTTAGTTTTTACAAGTGGTTAAAGTAAACAAGGTGATGAATGATCCCCATGTTTGAGAAATGACTCACAAAACTAATTTTTCGGAAAAACCATTTTGATTAAAATAAACTTAGGTGTTTTGAAATCACTATGGGAAAATTTTTTGGTGTCAGGGGGAGTTCTGATTGTTTAAGCCAAGTGAATGGAGAATTGAAGTGATTCTCATCTTGTTATCACATTCCTAGTATAGTTTGTTTTCAAATTTTCCCAGAAAATCAAAATTGAGACATATTTTGATTTTAGGGGGAGAAAAATTTTTAAAAAAAATTAGAAAATTCCAAAAACATTGAAAAATGCAAAAATGAGTTTTGTTGTAAAAAGAGGAAATGATAGTAGATCAGTTAGACTGTCACAGCATGCTAAAGAAAATGAAAGTTAAAATGTGATAAATGGTCTCACTAAAGATGTGATGGTAGGCTCAGCCTGACTAGTAGATTTGCGATAACGATACAAACTTAAATGTGAAAGCCTAGTTCTAGTGGGAAACACGGTTGAAAGCGTAGTACTTAGTTTTGTCCTTCTTGATTGTGTGCATACTCAGTAATCGTTGATTGTCGAAAGACATAAAACTGGTTAAGTTTGTGAACTTTCACAACTTTGCTGAAAAATCTCTGTGATTGTGCATTTCATTTTGCAAAGATTTAAACTTGTTTTATTTCTTTATTTTGTTTAAGCATTGGACATCCTCTGCGTATACGTGAGTATCGACCTGGATGTTATTGCCTAAACATTCTGCTTTATTTTCTTTGGTGTTTCGTTTAAGCTTTGGACCTCCTCTGCGTATACGGAAGTATCGACCTGGTGGTTAAAGCCTAAACAACTTCAACTTGTTTTATTTTTCTTATTTTGTTTAAACATTGGACTTTCTCTGCGTATATGAAAGTATCGACCTGGTTGTTAATGTTTAAACATTCTGCTTTGTTTTTGCACAAATCACAGTTGATGAAAGTTTAAAGGCATTACTTGGGTCAGTGTATTGCATGATGAGGGGATATGCTGAGATCGTGGGGTCCATAAGAATTTAGTGCAAAATTAATATACCTTAACGTATCGGTAAGCATTTCGAAAGTTTTTAGATTGAGTTTAAGTGGACAACAATATCGTCAATCTATGTGAATCGTTTAGAACTGAAAATGTTTAAAGATTAACGGTGCTAGTGATTGGTCACATACACTGATATGATCCTCTTACGCAAACTCACAAAAATATTGTTTGTAAATATTTTATTTCTGCATTTAAATTTCTGTTTAGTTTACATATTTTGAAAAATACAAAAAGATTTTTGACAACTGATGTTGAAGAGCTGATTTTCAAAATTCCAAGTGCTAAACAAGATGAACAGGTTTGGGAGTGTGTGTGATAAATTGTAAAATTTTGATTTAAGAAAGAAGTTGAGATTAGTTATTCAGGGTCATTAATTTGAACTTGATGTAACTATTACTAGTAAGTTTTTCTTATTGATTTAAGTGAAAACTTATGAGGTGGTGAGAAAATTTGTGCAGGAGATGAGCTGAACATAATTAAAGCCAGGATGTGATCTCAAGGTGATAGCTAATTCCAGACAGCGATCCCAGCATGATGAAAGGGGGAGTCTGACAAGGTTAGAGCCAAAGAAAAGATCCTGGTACATTTTAAGAAAGAAAGGAGACTGATCAAGATTGAAGAGTCGTCATGTTGAAGACTCTCACTGAAGATTCCGTCAACATTCAAGGGGGAGTCTGTTGGTGCAATTGTCTGTCGACTTCATCTTCGTTCGAGTCTCAGATTGTGAAAGAGCCCGAAGACTGGTAAAGACTGAAGAATGAGAAGACTCGATACTTCAGACTCGTTAACATCCGAGGGGGAGTCTGTTAGTGCATACGTCTGTCGACTTCGTCTTGTATCGAGTCTAATATTAGAATTGTTTGATCAGGGCATGTTATACGAGAAAATAGGAGGTTTTGTGTGTTAAAGAGGTAATTTCGTTTAAAAATGATATTGCCACTTTCAAACGAAATTAGAATGTTTACTTTCGTTTGAAATGGGCAATGCCACATTCAAACGAAATTACATCCTCTATAAATAGGCCTCATGTGAAATCATTTGTAACCTTCTTGTTTCCGACGCCGAGGTGTTGTCGAAGTGTCTACGTGCTGTAAATTGTTTCAAGATCAATAAACGAGACAATTAATAGTGAATCCAAGCTAAACAAAGACAGAATCAATGAATTCCGCCTCTGATTCTGTCTGAGCACTCTTCTGATCGACTCGTTAGGTCGTTTCACGATCCTACATTGTTTTTGGGTTTGTGTTTGGCCCATGGCCTTGTTGTGGCTCATTTCGAATTTCTGTCATTATTTACATGCTTCTCTTGTAAGTTGAAAGATCAGACTTGAATTTCGAAATTACTCAATTTTCACTTCACATTTTGTGCCCTTTGGGTTGAATTTTGGGGGTTTGGGGAAGATCAATACGGGTATTCGCAGAATCAACGTGTTTTGCTCTTCGTTATCGTAACACACGCTACATCAGTATATATATGTGCTTATACCTTATCCATATTCTGAAAACTTCAAGTAAAAAACACAGGCCTACATCTACTCTCTTCTCCTTCATATTCTTCTTGAGAAAACCTTAATACTCTCACTATTACTTGTTACAAATATCATGCCTTTCCCCCTATTTCTCTCTTTGCCTCTGCAGTTTAACCCAAGACACACACACTAAAAGAAACTTTATTCACACCAGCCACCCCCTGCTCTCTCCCTCGAGCTCTGGTCACCGGCTCCGGCGACGGGTCACAACCGTTCACCGGTCACACACACACACTAGCCCCCCCAACCCGATGAACGACTGATCACCACCACCGCCATCTGTGGCAGTTTGGTGACGAGAGAGAGAGTCGATACAAGAGAGATGGAGACTGAGAAGAGAGATAGAGAGACCGAGGAGATGGTGAGCGACGGCTTATTGAAGAGAGAGATGGCGATGAGATGAATCAGCGTCGCTGTACACGGCGGCGGCAGAAGAGACGACGCCATCGGACGATTTCCGGCAACCACACCGGTGACGGCCGGTGACCGGCTCACGGCAGTGGTGATGCTTTGATTCTTTGACGAGTTTCCTGGTAAACCCCCCCCCCCTCACAACTCTTCTTTTCTTTCGATTTTTTTAAGATCCGATCGTTATCGACAAATTGGGAATGCTGGAAAGGTGGTGGTAAGCGCCGTGATGTACGGTAGACGAGCCGAACCACCCTCCACGGCGACAGCCGGCGGCGGTGGCTCCGGCGACGGAAACGATGGGAGTAGTGCTGATGTCGGGGTTGGATTTTGGATTGGGTTCTACTCAAGTCAGACTCGGGTTACAATGTTCCAGATTCATTTTATGGGCGGTTCACATTTTCGGTTCGGGTTTGGTCAGCCGTGGCCGACATCAGGTTTAGTCAACAAGTCAACGGTTCGGGTCAAACCCGGTCAATGAAGTCAGCCAGTCAACAGAAGTTAACTCAAAGTTCCGGTAACAATATTTAAATGAAGCGTTAAACTTTTATATATAGATACGTTAGTTTAGATTTTTTTAGTCTATGCGAACTGAGCTCGAACCGCCGTACTATAGTTTATTTATTTTAGTGTTCATTATATTTTGCGAAAGATATATATAATTGTGATTGGTTTATTGTTGAGTTTTGACAAAATACGACGACTTTTATTGTCGGGTTATTCGAAAACCCGATACTTAATTAAAAGAAATATAATTCTTTATTTCAAACGCCCAAAACTTGGAAACTTTTACATCATAACAATAATTAGTAAAAATAATTATGTATATTTATTTCAAACGTCTAACTGAACACGACACGTACCGCACAATTATAACACCTTACTAACCGAGTTAGTTTGATAACAAGTATATATATATATACTTACATCTTACGTAAACTACGACGAGTCGTATTACTATTTCATCCACGCCTTTTATTCGCGACGACTAACACGACCTCGTATAAGTATATTTATATTTATAGATATAAATATATATATCCTACATCACTCGAATGACCATAATTCGGCTATTTCAAATCAAAATAAGAACACCTTCGTAGAGTCATTTGTTAACGACTCGGTAGAGCTCTGACGCGTAGTTTAGCTACGTTGTTTTAATTAAAAACTTATAAGTGATTCCTTGTTAGGAATGCTATAGTTGTACGCTAGCGAGTCAGTTCTCGGAACAACCTCACGGAGACACTTTTAGCTAGCTTTGCATAGGAATATCAAGGTGAGTTCATAACCCCTACTTTTTACGGTTTTACATTTTTATAAATGTTTTTGTTGGTACATTGAATGTCTGTTATCTACGTCTTATCGAGTCTTATGTCTAGATAGGGTTAAGGAGTGAGAAATAGTGTTTAAATTAGAGTTAGATCATGTTTTTAGTAACCTGTCCGTTTGAACATGCTGACCGTTTGAAGCGTGGCCGTTTGAAGCGTGACCGTTTAAAGCGTGACCGTTTGAAGGATGGCATGTCATCTTCAAACGGTCAGGGGCTTAGTCTATAAATAGGAGATGTGTATGCTCATTTCAAACGGACAAGGTCATAGTGTGAGAGACGAGGTGCTGCCAAAATTTCATCAGAACTCATTGTAAAGTCTCAGAAAAGCATTAATAGAAAGGAAATTGAAAGGAACAAGCTGTTGTGATTTTGTATACGTTGATTCCGCCTTCGTATTCGAAGATGAACTGCCTTAACTGACTTTTAGGGTCACGACAACGATCTAACAGTTTTTGGGGGTGGAAAGATATGCAAGTTTTGTAAAAATACACAACATTTCAATGAATGAAAACAAGAGATTTCTAAACCATGTGGCAAATGGATTTCGACAAACTCAAATGGTTTATGAAAGGTTTATGTTAAACATACCGGTTTTACAAAACACTCGTGTATTTTCAGAACGTGCATGAGTTTCATGACTAGTGCGGAAGGGTCCTAGTTACTCAGGGACTGGGTTGTCCTACATACAAATAAGAGGACGGGTTGGTCCTGCTTATAAAGACTCATTTTGGCTTGGCCCATTCTCACACGTGCAATGCACAAAGACTCTCGTGGGCTAGACTCACATTTGCTTGTGCGTGGCACAAAGAACTCAAGGACGGGATCGTCCACTACTCAACTAAGGGTCGTAGGGTCGCTTAAAACTGTATAGTGAAGTCCTCGCTACTCATTTGAAACTATAACCGCCTGCTAGTTTATATACTTGAGTAAGCGGTTTGGCGAGGCACTTGCTAGCACGGGGTGGGTTATAGGCTCATGCGGGCATGTAGTCTTTATCGTACGCGGACATTGACGGTTATACAATTTTTATAAACACAAGGTTTTCACATGACATGCCAAAGAAAATGGTTTCAATATATTCTCTCAACATTACTTAAACCGGTTATCAAAAAGATTTATTTTTAATCTTTTTCAAAACAAACTATGAACTCGCTCAACTTTATGTTGATTTTTCGCATGTTCTTTCTCAGGTTGAAGTTTTCAAACTACAGAACGGTTGGAATAGGAGAGCACATGGGAATTCGACTACTTAGCGGGAGTTCACTATTTAGAAGTCTTAGCTCAAATACTTCTGCTGTGCATTGAAGATACCATTCCGGTCACGCCAGCTCTGATATTTCGGGGTGTGACAAATTGGTATCAGAGCTATAGGTTTCAGCGAATTAGGTTTCTATAGAGATGCCTAGGCTCTAACCCCACTTTCCTCTAGGAACTTAGAACATTAAGATTTTGAATACACAGAACGTCTAAGACTCGAATATGGGTTCCAACCATTTTCGAGAACAATGAGTCAACTGTTTTGATTTTAAACATACACAAGTGTTGTGGTTGATACACGGTACATGAAACGAATACACACAAAAAGCAAAAATTTTAGAGTTTTGGATAAGATGCATTTAGGACCTTTGGAAAACTTGTGTCAAAATTCATTAAAGGTCCTCACGTGGAAGCCGCGATTATTAACTTGGGCATACGCCATTATGTTATATAGTCTATGCTATTTTACTTACCCGAGCAGGTAACCTACGCGGAACGAAATGCTATTGCACAACTATACGTGAAACCTAAACTATACGACAGCGGACGTCAAAGTATATCACACACGACTTTCGAGGCAAGGCCTTTGGAAAACATGATTGGGCATGACAACAACGATGCTAATCCCGTCAGTAGGAGAACAACAACTGAAATGCAATACTAGGCCATGTGATCCTACAATTGACACGAGTCACGCTGAGGTACGTTAAAACGAGACTTCACAACAATCGATGCTTAGTCTAATGAGACTCACAACTATTGGCGCTGCAAAAGAAGTCACATGTCTTCACATTCCCCCTAGCTCATTTATGGCGATTACGCTATGTTCCACATTCCATGGTAATGTCACCTAACAACTGGTTGTCACACGAAATTCCAGGTAAACTCCTTAAATTTCTTTTATTGAAATTCCGACTTTTGCAAATAGTGAGTAGATTTTCGCATTTCTACTCCCCCTATAAGTCATTGTATCACAAGGATTTCTTTCATAATAGCGAATACTCATTGCTTCATTTCTTGACAAATTCATATGTTACGCATGTTTTGTTTGTTATACATTCGGTTAAATTGATTCGTGAAGACCATCGGTGGCTTCACCCTAATTGTTGCTTATCAACGATCAATATTATTTCGCTATGTTTGAGTTTTGCATTGTGATCTAGATATTATTGAAAAATGTTGACTCCTTGGTATCGACTCAACGAATTTCTTGGAAAACTCATTTTCTTTTGAGTGGCATACATGGTTTTCCGTTGTAACCATGTCAAATTTCCTTGTTGATGCATGCATTCATTGTTGGAATGTATCTAAACCGAGTTCAATTGGTTGAACTTGTTCGTAATATATATACAATTCAAGGTTACATATGATGGATTGAGGTCCTCATATTCGAAATAATCCCAACAGGCACTTCATTTATATCGAACCTTAATAGGACTGTTCGGTCTTCGACTTCATTGAATCGTTTGTGTGACACCTGTGTCACTTCAACCATTAAACAAATACCAAACCAATGAAATATTTCATTTCATACTTAGGATTTGTATAAATATGTATCGTTTGCACATATCAATTCTTGTTCGATTTCGAGCTCTAAATCGCTTTCTAGAAAGTTATACGTGAACTTATGCGTAAACGTAATCATTTTAACACGAAAAACACTCTAGAATAGTGACATAGGCTTAACATACCTTAAATAACCTTTACATAACTTAGAAATAAGTTTTGGATGGTTTGGTGTGTTGAAATCAAGTTTATTCGAT
Organism: Helianthus tuberosus; assembly: GCA_030545235.1. Lineage (NCBI taxonomy): Eukaryota > Viridiplantae > Streptophyta > Magnoliopsida > Asterales > Asteraceae > Helianthus > Helianthus tuberosus. Next base: position 157,775,877 of record CM060393.1, read on the forward strand.
CGTAGGGACTATTTGTGTCAAACTACAAAAGTATGCCGATTCATGTTGTAACGAACATTCTGGAACTTGATCATAATTTAAACATACCATAAATATCCTATACATAGCTTAGAAATAGGCTTTGAGGGGTTCGGTATGCTAAAATAAACTTTATTGATCAATAGGGACTAAAAGCGTCAAAAAGTGCATAAGTTTGCATTTTCGCGCATATCTTACGTTCTGAATATATCCGGACATCCAAAAATTTATGTAATCATTAAAATATATTATTTTAGTGATTGGCATGAACAAATTCCATTCGTCGCTTAATTTGGATCGTTTTTGCGTTCGTTACGACTCCCGTCGTAATAAACCGAACAACGCAACCGTACGACCAAACGAACCGACATCCGAGATGTTTTTGAGCATATTTTAAGTTCCCTATATTTTAACTTCATTTTAGAGCTTTTAAATGGGGTTAACGGGGCTTAAACGTATCAAAAATGCATCGAAAATCAAGTTTGGGGCTTCAGGGACTAAAACTGCCAAAATGCGAAAGTTGCTGACCTGCAGGTCCCATACAGATCGTATGGGATACTGCTTGCTATCCGTAAGCTAACACCAGATCAGCAGATGTGCAGAAACATTGAATCTGGCATATTTCAGCTGTTTTGATGGTTTTAATCCCTTGTTTTCAATACCATTTGATATGTTTTCATGTTCCCATTGTATTCTAATACCTTGGGCCCAAGTGTAAGGTCTTGATCGAAGCACGGTTCACGAGGAACGATCCTAACAGTTGTGGATTTCCTATAAATACCGAACACCCTCATTCAAGTTCCTCACAAATCTGATTCTTTTGCTCTAAGTTGGGGTTTAGTACCTCATACCTGAGCAATTTGGATCAAGATTTCCTTGCTTGAACCCTTTGTAAGTATTCTTTCGTGCTTTTTATGTATTTCGAGCATGAAGGTGAAACCGTGTTTGACTTTCTGCATTGACCAGTTTATGGTCAACACAAATTTCGTTTGATCTTTGCAACGTGAGCGTAATCACGATGGTTATAGTCCCTAGTGACTATACCTACTGATTACCACGTTGATTAGGTGTAAGTGACGAGTCGTAGTTTCCGCCAAATTGCGTATTCATGCGTATTTTGTAACCAAACTACTCTTGGGTAACAAAACACTTTGTTTTGATATCAAAACCTGTTTTCTAACTTAACTAAACATGTTTTAACATGTTTAGCTCGTCACTTTTAGGTTTAGTGCTTATGTAGAGTCGTAAGTCAAGCGGTGTAAACAACCGCTTAGACTTTCGAACTAGACCCGTTTGGTCGATCATTAGGATCCAACCAAACATGTTTAGTGACCATAGTTGTATAGGGAATAACCTTCCGAGGTTATACCTTATGGTCACTTCGTTTAAGTAGTTGATATTTTAGCATATGTAACCCAAACTTTTATCACTTAACTGATTATGCAACATAATTAAACATGTTTAGGCATATAATACTTGTCATAGGACTAGTTAGGCATTCCGAACGTGTTTTACGCGAACGACGCGTTAAAATAGCATAAGCTACCTAAACGGGTCATAATGGGTCGTAAGCACTTAGGTTAGGTTTCGTTTTAGTATGTAGGCTTTGTTAAACCATATCATATGAGTTCCAATACTCATTTGGTTTATGAAACCTCATCCTATCTGATCTTCCGATTTAGGTCCGGTTTATTTACTTAGTTACCTATATTAGGTGCCGTTTGATTCCGTGATCCCTCTAGCCTTGCTTGGTTGTTATTCAAGACTTCTAAGCATCCTCATGTGAGTACATAGTCCCCTCTTTTACTGTTTTCAAATGTTTTGGCGTGAAATATGTGTACCCATTTGTTACGTTCATGATTTCAAAAGTATAATTGATTATACATATTAGTACTTATCTTTTGATAAACTGAATGATTATTTATGGTTTAAACTCTAATTTTTCAAAGATTATAAAATTAATTGTTGGATAGTACTTATTTTATGTTCACCAGACCGGTTGGTAGTATGATATAGCGCTATAGGATTAGACACCCCATTCCTGTTGTAAGGAATGTCAGAACCCGATTTTTATCCAAATAGAGATTGCCTTTATGGTATTTCTATAGTCTCAATTGGTGTAGTTTGATGCACTAAGGTTTGAATGAATTCCAAATCACATTTTTATTGTATATTTGTTATACTCCAAAAGGTATAGTTTGATATACTCTCATGTGTGATATTGTACAAAACCAACATATATTTTGTTAATTATTAAAACATAGTTTGATATGTTATTTATAAAACCAAAACAAAGTTTAATATGTTATTTATAAAACCAAAACATTGTTTAATATGTAATTTTTAAAACCAAAACATAGTTTAATATGTTATTTATAAAACCAAAGCATAGTTTAATATATTATTAATAAAACCAAAGTATACTTTTGATATATTACTAAAAATTATTATTTTGACGACTAAAGTATATTTAATATACTATTTGTTTAACGATTTTGGAACCGAAATATATTTTAATATATTACTTATTTGACTCTCTCTTAAAACCAAAGTATATATATATATATATATATATATATATTACAAACCTTTTTATCAAAATATTCTTTTACAAACAATATATTTTATACAAACTCATTTTACTTAGTTATTTATTTACCTATGTGTTATTCTGTTATATCATCTGATTTCTTATAAATTTTAGTATGATTTATAAAAGAAAATGTTTTAAGGTTCATGACTATTTTTGATTAAATATTTTTCTTTAAACTTATAAGTCATGAATCCTATTATAATAAAACCTTTGTATCTCACAGGCATTTTTATGCTGACGTACCTATTTTTACACATGTTTCAGGTGCTGTTATGTGATGATTATTGAAGCATGCTTTACATAGGATGGACTTGTGCCTTAGCGACTTTAAAACTTGAAAGATAATATTTGTATTTATCTGATTTGTAATAAAATAATGAGTTCAATAATTCAATAAAACGAATTTATTTAATCTATGGTTATGAAACAATGATTCTGTTACGACACTCCCCGACGTTTCCGCCACAATTTGTTGTTTTACGTGGTCGGGGTGTGACAGAAAAGTTGGTATCAGAGCCAATGGTTATAGGGAATTAGGTTATTAGTAATGCTTTGACCTAGACTATAACCTTCCTAGGACCCTAACACAAGTTATCTCGTGTTTAGTTTTAAAACAATACCGTCACTTATCCTTAGGTGACAACCACAACGAGAACACAAATTTTGAATCCGCTTTGAAAACTAATCATCTGTTCTAGGATGATTGATTACTAGGTTTTGAACCTTCTAAGTTTTCAAAATCTCGTCAAAGTTTGGGTCTAAATAATGTGAACACGTGCAAACTGGAAGAGTGGGTTCCTGTACGCTGAGTCTTCTGTCTAAGGCTAGAGTGTTCGTACAAATCCGCAGTATCGGACCAGTCACTCTTACCTGGGAACTCTTGGGGTGAGTGTCCACTTATAGGCGAGCATGTCTTCGTGATACATTATGAAGACCTATTTACTTTGATTCAGCTTTTGTGTGTCGTTTGTTTGCTTTGTGGTTCGAACAAATGACCATCACCCATGCCTTTTGGTTGGTAATTGTAACATCCTTACCCAATGTCATTTCACTTGTTTTCCCTCATGTTTCCTTGTTCTTTTTAGACAATGCCTCCTCGATGAGAAGCACAGCCTCAAACTAATGAAGACACAGCCCTTGTCGCTCAGCAAATGGCTGTTGTGCTTCCGGGCCTAGTAACCGAGATCCATCAGATATACAACAACAACAACAATGCTCAGTGTAATTTCAAGACCTTCAACTCTGCTAAACCTTTGAAGTTTTCTGGGTCTCAAGAAGCAAACGCGCTCCTGCAATGGATTGAAAGTTTTGAGAGCACATTCAGGCATGTGCAATGTCCGAATGAGCGTAAGGTTGAGTTTGCATCCAGTGTGTTCGAGAAGCGTGCTCTTACATGGTGGAATGGGGTGATGCGTGATAGAGGTGCCGATGTGGCACTAGCTCAAACTTGGGAGAGGCTTCGAGCTCTAATGATGAAGGATTTCTGTCCTCGTCATGAGCTTCGAGCGTTGGAAAGGGAATTCGATGATTTAAAGCAAGACAGTGGTGAGCATCGAGCCTACACTGATCGTTATGAGGAGTTGAGCCTGTTATGTCCTGCTATGGTTACGCCTATGGAGAAGGCGATTGAAAAGTACATTGATGGTCTTCCTGACTTAGTTCAGGATATCGTTACTGGCAGCAACCCTACTACCGTCAGACAGGCCATAGAACTGTCTGCCACCCTCACTGAATCTCATATCAGGAAGGGTAAGCTTTCTCGAAAGAGCGACCCAAGACCATCTGACAAGACTGCTCAAGATGAACCAAAGGAAAAACAGGCCGAGACACCCAAGAAGAAGAAGCGCAAGGCTTCTCAAAACTGCGCCATAACTGCTCAGAACAATCAGGTTGCACACCAGCCAGCACAACCTCATAAAAGGAAAAATTATGTTGGTACCACACCCTTGTGCAACAAATGCAATCGTCATCATCTGGAGCAAGTGCAGTGTCACAAATGTACCCACTGTGGGCGATTGGGACATTTGATCAACACCTGTCATTATGCCAACCAAAACCAAGCTGTTGCCAATCCTGCTGCTGTCCAAGCACGTTTCCCACCTGGGTCCTGTTATAACTGTGGTGATCTTACTCACTACAGAAACAATTGCCCAAGACTTGTTAACGCAAATCCAGCGCGTGGATGAGTGTTTAACATCAATGAGGCAAACACGAACAATGATGCAGCAGTGAACAATTAGCCTTTTGTATTTCCCTGGTTGTTATCTTTTGATGTTTGAATCAACTCAGTTGTTATATAAATAAAATTTGTCGTTTCAATTTTATTTTGCGAAACTGATGCGATTGTATGAATGTTTGATACAACCCTTCGATACCGACACCAAGACAAACTACTCGTGTGGTTCTGTCATTTTTATGATCACTTGTGATCTCCCCAAAAATCTTAAATACTCGTTTCTTTTTAAGAAACAAAGATGAATTCCTATTAAGATCTTCCTATCTTCATAGTTAGATTCTTGAAGATGTTTAAAGTGCCAAATGGAATCTACGGATTGAATTCCTGGTATGCTTTAAATACTCGTGTGCTCCATTAACAAGAAAATTAACAAAATGAATATTAAGTTAAACAAATTATGTGATTATGTGCTTATGTGATTTCTTTTATGTCTTGTGTTTTTGTGAGATCCGAATATTCATTATCCAAATCCTCATAGAATCTTCCATATCTCATATGAGGGATTCATAGTAGGATATCCAAAGGTACTATCTTAAATCCTTAATGGACTTCTACGTTGTAGTTAAGTCCCTTGGGTTATGAAGTACTATTCTATAATTGGACCCCTTGAGTGGTCTAGTTAAAAATCTGTTTAGGAATATCATGTGATGCTATAATTGAAAAGATCCCTTAAGTGGTTTATTTAAGGAGATCGTACGACAGTCTAGTTAAGAAGATCATGTGTTGATCTAGTTAAAAAGATCGTTCATTGATCTAGTTAAAAAGATCCTTTGGTGGTCTAGTCAAATCGCTTCATGTTTATTCAATTGATTTTTACCCTACGCATTATGAAATGAACTGTGCGGACTGTGCAAGGAATTACGTAATTATGGATGCATAAATAATTATGGAATTCAGTGCACAGAAACCACAGCAAGTTTTGTCATGTTTAAGACCTATAGTGATGAGAATAACGAGACGGGAACAATGTAGAAAGGGCATGGTGGATACCCCGCTGGTACTTCCTATATATAAGTGTTCCTTATTACATTGCGAACGTAGCGTTATTTAAGTTACTAGAAGTCCTGAACCTTGACCAATGTTATTTTTCACTCTCCGACTCTGATTTCGAGCACACACAAGTTTCCTATGATAATCTTCATAAGAAACGTTCTTCTGTCCGTAGTTCGAAACTCCATGTTTTGTTACTACAAGGACTTCACTTTGACGGTTAACAATTTCGCTAAGAATCCGAACATGGCCCAGAGAATTACTTAGGGTTCCAGGAGTTCATTCGAAAGCGAAACAATCACAGTTGTCCTCACAAGTTTCCTCTAAAATTAAATTTCGGGATGAAATTTCCTAAAGTAGGGGAGACTGTGACACCTGTGTCACTTCAACCATTAAAAAAATACCAAACCAATGAAATATTGCATTTCATACTTGGGATTTGTATAAATATGTATTGTTTGCACATATCAATTCTTGTTCGATTTCGAGCTCTAAATCGCTTTCTGGAAAGTTATACGCGAACTGATGCGTAAACATAATCAGTTTAACGCGACAAACACTCCGGAATAGTGACATAGGCTTAACATACCTTAAATAACCTTTACATAACTTAAAAATAAGTTTTGGATGGTTTGGTTTATTGAAATCAAGTTTATTCGATCGCAGGGACTATTTGTGTCAAACTGCGAAAGTATGCCAATTCATGTGGTAACGAACATTCCGGAACTTGATCATATGTTAAACATACCATAAATATCCTGTACATAGCTTAGAAATAGGCTTTGAGGGGTTCGGTATGCTAAAATAAACTTTATTGATCAATAGGGACTAAAAGCGTCAAAAAGTGCATAAGTTTATATTTTCGCGCATATCTTACGTTCTGAATATATCCGGACATCCAAAAATTTATGTAATCATTAAAATATATTATTTTAGTGATTGGCATGATAAAATTCCATTCGTCGCTTAATTTGGATTGTTTTTGTGTTCGTTACGACTCCCGTCGTAATTAACCGAACAACGCAACCATACGACCAAACGAACCGACATCCAAGATGTTTTTGAGCATATTTTAAGTTCCCTATACTTTATATTCATTTTAGAGCTTTGAAATGGGGTTAACGGGGCTTAAACGTATCAAAAATGCATCGAAAATCAAGTTTGGGGCTTCAGGGACTAAAACTGCCAAAATGCGAAAGTTGCTGACCTGCAGGTCCCATACGGACCGTATGGGATACTGCTTGCGGTCCGTAAGCTAACACCAGATCAGCAGATGTGCAGAAACTTTGAATCTGGCCTGTTTCAGTTGTTTTGATGGTTTTAATCCCTTGTTTTAAAGACCATTTGATGGTTTTCATGTTCCCATTGTATTCTAATACCTTGGGCCCAAGTGTAAGGTCTTGATCGAAGCACGGTTTACGAGGAACGATCCTAACGGTTGTGGATTTCCTATAAATACCCAACACCCTCATTCAAGTTCCTCACAAATCTGATTCTTTTGCTCTAAGTTGGGGTTTAGTACCTCACACCTGAGCAATTTAGATCAAGATTTCCTTGCTTGGACCCTTTGTAAGTACTCTTTCGTGCTTTTTATGTATTTCGAGCATGAAAGTCAAACCGTGTTTGACTTTCTGCATTGACCAGTTTATGGTCAACACAAAGTTCGTTTGAACTTTGCAACGTGAGCGTAATCACGATGGTTATAGTCCCTAGTGACTATACCTTCTGATTACCACGTTGATTAGGTGTAAGTGACGAGTCGTAGTTTCGGCCAAAATGCATATTCATGCGTATTTTGTAACCAAACTACTCTTGGGTATCAAAACACTTTGTTTTGATATCAAAACCTATTTTCTAACTTAACTAAACATGTTTTAACATGTTTAGCTCGTCACTTTTAGGTTTAGTGCTTATGTAGAGTCGTAAGTCAAGCGGTCTAAACAACCGCTTAGACTTTCAAACTAGACCTGTTTGGTCGATCATTAGGATCCGACCAAACATGTTTAGTGACCATAGTTTTATAGGGAATAACCTTCTGAGGTTATACCTTATGGTCACTTCGTTTAAGTAGGAAAATGACCAAAATGCCCATTTTTATGCATAATTGATATTTAAGCATATGTAACCCAAAATTTTGTCACTTAACTGATTATGCAACATAATTAAACATGTTTAGGCATATAATACTTGTCATAGGACTAGTTAGGCATTCCGAACGCGTTTTACGCGAACGACGCGTTAAAATAGCATAAGCTACCTAAACGGGTCATAATGGGTCGTAAGCACTTAGGTTAGGTTTCGTTCTAGTATGTAGGCTTTGTTAAACCATATCATATGAGTTCCAATACTCATTTGGTTTACGAAACCTCATCCTATCCGATCTTCCAATTTAGGTCTGGTTTATTTACTTAGTTACCTATATTAGGTGCCGTTTGATTCCGTGATCCCTCTAGCCTTGCTTGGTTGTTATTTAAGACTTCTAAGCATCTTCATGTGAGTACATAGTCCCCTCTTTTACTATTTTCAAATGTTTTGGGGTGAAATATGTGTACCTATTGGTTATGTTCATGATTTCAAAAGTATAATTGATTATACATATTAGTACTTATCTTTTGATAAACTAAATGATTATTTATGGTTTAAACTCTAATTTTTCAAAGATTAAAAAATTAATTGTTGGATAGTACTTATTTTATGTTCACCAGACCGGTTGGTAGTATGATATAGCGCTATAGGATTAGACACCCCATTCCTGTTGTAAGGAATGTCAGAACCCGATTTTTATCCAAATAGAGATTGCCTTTATGGTATTTCTATAGTCTCAATTGGTGTAGTTTGATGCACTAAGGTTTGAATGAATTCCAAATCACATTTTTATTGTATATTTGTTATACTCCCAAAGGTATAGTTTGATATACTCTCATGTGTGATATTGTACAAAACCAACATATATTTTGTTAATTATTAAAACATAGTTTGATATGTTATTTATAAAACCAAAACATAGTTTAATATGTTATTTATAAAACCAAAACATAGTTTAATATGTTATTTATAAAACCAAAACATAGTTTAATATGTTATTTATAAAATCAAAGCATAGTTTAATATGTTATTAATAAAACAAAAGTATACTTTTGATATACTACTGAAAATTATTATTTTGACGACTAAAGTATTTTTAATATACTATTTGTTTAACGATTTTGGAACCGATATATATTTTAATATATTACTTATTCGACTCTCTTAAAACCAAAGTATATATATATATATTACAAACCTTTTTATCAAAATATTGTTTTACAAACAATATATTTTATACAAACTCATTTTACTTAGTTATTTATTTACCTATGTATTATTTTGTTATATCATCTGATTTCTTATAAATTTTAGTATGATTTATAAAAGAAAATGTTTTAAGGTTCATGAATATTTTTGATTAAATATTTTTCTTTAAACTTATAAGTCATGAATCCTATTATAATAAAACCTATGTATCTCACAGACATTTTTATGCTGACGTTCCTATTTTTACACATGTTTCAGGTGCTGTTATGTGATGATTATTGAAGCATGCTATACATAGGATGGACTTGTGCCTTAGCGACTTTAAAACTTGAAAGATAATATTTGTATTTATCTGATTTGTAATAAAACAATGAGTTCAATAATTCAATAAAACGAAATTATTTAATCCATGGTTATGAAACAATGATTCTGTTACGACACTCCCCGACGTTTCCGCCATGATTTGTTGTTTTACGTGGTCGGGGTGTGACAGTTTGTTTGATCACGATCACCTTGTGGTGGCGTTTTCACAAATTTGAAGCTTGCGCTAATCTTGTTTGCACACAACATGTATGGATTTAATTATTCATTTAGTTTTTTATTTATATTGAATCCTCTTTGCCGATTTATCATATTAAAGCAATCTTAACACAATCGTGTGTTAAGATAATGGTACACAAATTCATGTCATATTTCGGTGTACCTCTTAACGGTTCTTTCAGCATCGATCGAACATTTTGTGATAATTATTGCTCTTTCATTATTGATCAAAAAACATTATTTATTTGTTTCATTTTCAATCGAAAATCCTATGAGATTTGTTTGAAACAAACATTCAGATTTACTTCGTTGATCCTTTCATCTGATTTCATGTGACATTTGTGCCTCTACGACCATCATACAAATACTAATCCCATGAAATCTTGTGTTTCATTCCCGATATTTTTATAACAACATGTGACACTTACACATATCAAATCTCGTATGATTTCGAACTCTCGAGAAGCTTTTCTGGAAGTTTTACGTAAACTATTACGCAAACTTAATCAGTTTAATGCAACGTACACTCCGGAATAGTGACATAAGCTAAACATACCCTAAATATCCTTTACGTAACTTAGAAATAAGTTTTGAAGGGTCCGGTATGGCAAAAACAAGTTTATTCGATCGTAGGGACTAATTGCGACAAACTGCAAAAGTCTGCCAATTCGCGTAGCAACGTACACTCCGGAACAAGGTCATAAGCTAAACATACCTTAAATACCCTTTACATGGCTTAGAAATATGTTTTGAGGGGTTCGGTATGTGAAAATACGCTTATTTGATCACAGGGGCTAAAAGTGTCAAAACTGCGAAAGTATGCAAATGCGTGCATATCTTGCGTTCTGACCATATCCGGACATCCAAAAATTTTTGTAATCACTAAAATATTGTATTTTAGTGATGGGAATGCAAAAATACCATTCGTCGTGTAATTTGGATCGTTTTCGTGTATGTTTGAGTTTCGTCGTAATTAACCGAAAAAACGCGATCGTACGACCAAACGAACCGACATCCATGATATTTCCAAGCATATTTCAAGTCCCCTATGCTTTAACATCCTTATAAAGCCTTAAAAGTGGGTTAACGGGGGTTAAACGCGTTGAAAAACAAGTTTAGAGGCTGCTGGGACTGAAACTGCCAAAAATCATAAAGTTCTTATCAGAGTGGCTCGCCCTCGGCGACCCATTTGCCTATATGGGTCGCGACCAGCGAGAGGTTTCAGACCAAAAGCTGCTTTTCTTTGAAAAACAACTGGTTTGATGGTTTTGGCTGGTTGTTTTCATGTTTGGTGTGGATCATTCCTTGGAGAACACATTTACACTTGTCATGATCCTAGAAATTCAAGAACTACTATAAATACACATCACCTTTGCTTCATCCATTGCTCATTCCATTCTTCTTATCTCCTAAACTCTAAGTGGAGGCTACCACATTTGTTGGAGGCTTCCTACCTGAGTTTTCTAGTCATCTTTCCATCCTAGAACACTTGTAAGTGTTCTTCCTAGTCTTGTTTATTTATTTCAAGCTAAAAGTCCAACAGTGTTTGACTTTCGACTTTGACCATGAATTGGTCAAGACAAAGTTCAATTGAACTTTGCAACGTGATCGTAATCACGATGGTTATAGTCCCTTGTGACTATACCTACTGATTACCACATTGACTAGTCGAAGTGACGAGTCAAAGTTTCGGTCAAAATGCACGATTTTGTGCATTTTGCGACGAAACTATTTTCGGGTATCAAAACACTTTGTTTTGATACCAAATAAGTTTTCTAACTTAGTTAAACATGTTTAACTCGTCACTTCTAGTTTAGTGCTTGTTTAGGGTCGTATGTCAAGCGGTCTCGACAACCGCTTAGACTTTCGAACCCGACCTGTTTGGTCGATCATTAGGATCCGACCAAACATATTTTGTGACCATAGTTGTATAGGGAATAACCTTCCGAGGTTATACCTTATGGTCATTTTGTTTGGTTAGTTGTATGATAGATAGTTTATATACCTTAGGAAAATGACCAAGATGCCCTTTTTGCGCATAAATTTAATTTAAGCATTTGTAATCTAAATTTTGACACTTAAACTAATTGTGCAACATTAATAAACATATTTAGGCATATAATACTTATCATAGGACTAGTTGGACCATCCGAACGCGCAATTGCGCTAATGACACGTTAAAGTAGCGTGAACTACCTTAACGGGTCATAACGAGTCAAAAACACTTAGGATTCATTCCAAATCAGAATGTAGACTTTGTTAAACCATTTCATATGAGTTCCAACACTCATTTGGTTTACAAGGCCTCATTCGATCCGATTCCTCCGATTATGTACCGATGCTATAACATAGTTCCCGATGTTAGGACACGTACGAAGCTTGATACTTCACTTGATTAAAGGATACTTAGCAATACTAAGTGAGTACATAGCTCCCCTCTTTTATGCTTTCAATTGTTTTGGGGTGACTCATATGTGATAAATGCTTTACAAGTTTTCAAAAACAAAGACTATGGTTTAAATAAAACTTGACGATTTCAATAATGTGAACGAACTTGTTTGGGCGTTAGTTGAAAGACGAATGACATTCATTAGCTTTGATCAAGCTGACCAGTAGTATGTTATGGTACCATAGGATCTGACAAATCCCATTATCGAACTATCCCCATGGACTTGGTGGGTAATGTGGGTAACGACAGAAACTGTTTTCTGATCAACAAATCATGTGTTGGTTTGTTAGTCTTGTTAAAGAGGCCTTTTAGGGTCTATTAAAGATACCCCATGGGTGCTATAGTTGAGTTAAATAGGTTTGAACGTATTCATTAAAGAACGACCAAAAGTTGTATTTCACAATTAAAACACGGACGATCGAACGATGGTTTATAACACGAACGATTTGAATGTTTTTTGGATGATTGGTTTATGGTAAGTGATTAGATAACAGGACGGGTGTAATATGATAAAAGCATGGTGGATACACCGCTGGTACTTCCTATATATAAGTGCTTTTATCACATTACATGTCGTAGCATTATCTAGATCACTTGGACGAATGATTTCAAACGATGTTACACAATGAGGTTTACTTAAAGATATAAACCATACGATGTTTACTTTCAAGAAGATTTACTAATTGGTTTCACAAAGACAAATGTTTTCAGTCAAGATTCATGGCTACAATGGTTTTGGTTTACTTATATCATCTTGTAAAGTTGATAAAACATATTGCAATATCAAACACTTTTTGATTTCAAGGTACATACTCGACAACTCTCGTAGTTGGTCGAGGTATTGCAATATGAATTCAAAGCCATGAATTTGACATACAAAACCTATGTACTCGCAGACATTTTTATGCTGACTGTTTTCACATATGTTTCAGGTTCTATTATGTGACGATTGTTGATTGTTTGCTTCACATAGGATGGACACAGGCTTTAGTGACTTAAAACCTAAAAGACAATTGCTGTATTTATTTGGTTTGTATCAAAACAACGAGTCTATTAATGAAATAAAACAAAACTTCAATTACCATGTGTTGTGAAGCAATGATTCTGTGACATGACTCCCCGACGTTTTAGCCGCGGTTTGTTGTATTACGTGGTCGGGGTGTTACATTTCAAACACGGTGCACTTGTTCGATCAACGCTTTTATTGAATTGTTTCATTCACTACGACACCTTGTGGCATCGGTATAAACTTGTAGCTTATGCTAATCACGATCAGTCGTCTCATGCGAGACTATATATGTTTTTCGTTTGACACATCATTTAAGTAGTCTTAATGCAACTTTGTATTAAGAAGATGATACACCAGGTTCAGTTGTATTTCATTTCGGTGTATCCTTACAACTCAACAATGCCAACACGTTGATTTTATCTTATTCATTTATTGGTTCAATAGTTGAAGAATCATTTCATAATTCTATCCATTTGAGCTTACTGATTCTGAGTTTCAACTATATAACAACCAACGTAAGATTTTGTTGGTAGTAAACTCTATTGTTTCAAGAATTGATTTGCAGTTTGTAAACGTTCACTTGGAATTCCATTGGTTGAATTTCCTCTTTCGTTGAACCCGGTAAACCTAGTCACATTGGTGATAGTATCACAACATCTCATTCAATTGACATCGATTTCTGGAACAAACTCAGATGAACCGTTGGGTTCCTATTGATGCAAAATGTCCTTGCAATCACGTAATCTGAACAAGTTTTGGTTCGATTACATGGTCATTCACTTTGGTATTATTCGGACTTACCTAGGAACGACACGACTCTGAGGAGATAACATAGACTAAATTTCGAGGACGAAATTTCTGCAAGAGGGGAGAATGTGACAACCGGTAATTAACGGCTTCTAATTATGTGATTAACAAACGTTTAAGGCAATAATAAATAGTGTTTAAGACAAGTATTAACTTAATTAGGCTCTTGGATTCCTATGAATGCTTATCTGACCTTGCAGTGCGCGTATGGTAATTTTGCGGAAGAACTGCGTGACGTTAAACAACAACGAATTGAAACCGAACAAAATAATGACAACGCCGATAATCACGAATTTTATACGAATATTTTATACTTATAAATTTAGTTTCGCGAATTTATAGTGCTTCCGTACGCCACAAAACGGAAACTTGAACGAAAAATGCGACTGCAGGAACGCACCGACAACAAAACGGGAGCATCGGACACGCGTGTTACCTCCAAAACTTAAATTTTACGCTATATTTAGCTCCGTAATAAAATTTTAGTAACCGCAATCGGAATCGGATCGGAAAACGGATTAAAACGGCAATAGCGTGATTTTTCGTGATTATTATCGTAAATGACAAACAAACGCGAGTACCGACTCTATTTTTCATAATTTGATCCTAAAATTTTATCCTACGACGTTCTGTGGAGCTCGGGTTCGTAAATGGATCTTGTATAAGTAACGGGCCACTTAAAACACGGGATTGGGCTTGTGGGCCTTGGGCCCAAGCCCACTTAAAATACAATTTGACCTAGGTATATATATATGTGCTTATACCTTATCCATATTTTGAAAACTTCAGATCAAAAACACACGCCTACATCTGCTCTCTTCTCCTTCATATTCTTCTTGAGAAAACCCTAACACTCTCACTATTAGACTGCCTCCAATGCTTCAAGTGAAGGGGATGCATTTACTGATGTGGAGGCAGCATGTGGGAAGGATGCAATGGAGTGGGTGATGAAGGGGAAGGATTGTAGGTGGGGAAGTGCAACCAAATGCAAGAGAATAGTGGGCCCATGTGAGAGAGGTGATGTGGAAGAGAGAGGATGCATGTGAGAAGGATGGGTTGGAGTTAAAAAGAGGAGAGAGAGTGCATATGAGAAAAATGGGTAAAAAGCTTATATGGCAGTGATGACTAGGATGCATGTAGTAAATGAAGGCTGTTGCATTGGAGACAGTCTTACTTGCCACAAATATCATGCCTTTTCCCCCCATTTCTCTCCTTGCCTCTGCAGTTTAACCCAAGACACACACACTTGAAGAAACTTTATCCACACCAGCCACCCCTTTTCTCTCCCTCGAGCTCTGGTCACCAGCGACGGCGACGAGTCACAACCGTTCACCGGTCACACACACATACACTAGCCCCCCCCCCAACCTGACGAACGACCGATCACCACCATCGCCGTCTGTGGCGGCATGGTGACGAGAGAGAGAGAGAGTCGATGCAAGAGAGAGGGAGACTGAGAAGAGAGAGAGAGACCGAGGAGATGGTGAGCGACGACTGATCGAAGAGAGAGACGGCGACGAGATGAATCAGTGCCGCTTTACACGGCGGCGGCAGAAGAGACGGCGCCGTCGGGCGATTTCTGGCAACCACACCGGTGATGGCTGATGACCAGTTCATGGCAGTGGTGATGCTTTGATTCTTCGACGAGTTTCCTGGTAAACCCCCCCCCCCCCCCCTCATAACTCTTCTTTTCTTTTGATTGTTTTTTAAGATCTGATCGTTATCGACAAATTGGGAATGGTAGATGAGCCAGGCCACCCCGCACGTATAGTAGTGCTGGGGATGAAATGCAGTACTGAGATTGAGAGTCGTACCGAGGGCGGATTGAAAAGTCTCCCAGAGACAAGAGGTAAAACGACCATCGCGGTCATAGATGATGTCACGAGGCGTCCCCTGTCGACAGATGACTTCGTCGGTATAGATTCGTGCTAATCATTGAACCTTAAAGTCTTCTCGTATTGGAAGGAAATGAGTGGATTTCGTAAGGTGATCAATGATAACCCAAATGCTATCGTGACCAGAAGGTGTGCGAGGGAGTTTCGTAATAAAGTCAATGGCTATACTCTCCCATTTCCACATTGGGATCTCGGGTTGTTCGAGCAAGCCAGAGGGTCGTTGGTGTTCGGTAGGGGTGCAAACGAGCCGAGCCGAGCCGAGCCTTACCTTACCTTAATCGAGCTAGGCTCGTTGCAACTTTCTGAAGCTTGAGCTCAAGCTCGGCTCGATTCAAGCCTTGGGTTTTGGGCTCGAGCTCGGCTCAATAGTAAAACTTAAAACTTGAGCTCGGCTCGAAAGCTAGATCTAAGCATCTAAGGTGTGAGTTAAAACAAGCTAAAGCTATACTCGGGCTCGTTTTTGGTTGTTCATGAGTCAAGGCTCGGCTCAAGTTCGAGCTCGATAGTTTGAGAACTTAATTAAAAAAGATCCTCTAGATCATTCAAAAAGTAATACATAGTATAAACCCTAAAGTATACTAAGCTCGATAAGGCTCGTCGAGCCTAAACGAGCTACACATACAAGGCTCGAGCTCGGGCTCGATATCTAATCCCTCCTAATTTCAAGATCGGGCTCGGGCTCGAGCTCGATAAGGCTCGGCTTGTTCGAGCTTTTTATCGAGCCGATCTAGAGTAGCTCGCGAGCTGCTCGGCTCGTTTGCACCCCTAGTGTTCGGCCTTAACTTTTGAGCAAGTTAGGCATTTTGAAACGTATAGAGCGATATCCTTCTTCATTCCCGGCCACCAATACCTGGCACGGAAGTCCTGGTACATCTTTTCGGCACCGGGGTTAATGGAATATCGAGATTTGTGGGCTTCAGTCAGCAGAATCTCTCGGAGATTATTGAGACTAGGAATCCAAATACGGTCGAGATAGTGAAAAATACCGTTCGGTTTATTCACTAACTGATTTTTGTTTCCACATATTCTTTCTTCCTTCAAAATGTTCTCGAGAAAGCAAGCGTGCTGAGCGTCGCGAATGAGGGCTTCGGGGTCATTTTGGGCTTGGACATTACGAACACTATGTAAATAGCTTCGTCGACTAAGAGCGTCAGCAACGACGTTTGCCCTGCCTGGGTGTTAGCGTTTCTCGCAATATTTTTAACGCAAAAACAACTGCACCGAGTTCGAGATCGTGGGTAGTGTAGTTCTTCTCATGGACCTTGAGTTGGTGAGACGCATACGCGATAACCTTGTCTCATTGCATAAGAACACATCCAAGACCTAGGTTCGAGGCATCGCAATAAACAACGAAATCGTCGTTTCCGTCGGGAAGTGTGAGTACGGGAGCGTTACAAATCATACGCTTGAGAGTTTGAAAGGCATCCTCTTGTTCGATTCCCTAAACAAATGACTTGTCTTTATGCGTTAAGGCAGTGAGAGGAACGATGATTTTAGAGAAATCAGCGATAATTCGATGGTAATAACCCGCCAAACCGAGAAAAGAACGAACTCCGGACGGAGTTTTCGGTGTAATTCAACTCTTGACAGCTCTATCTTTGCGGGGTCGACGTGAATTCCTAGACTATTAACGATGTGACTAGGGAATTGAACTTCCTCAAGCCAAAATTCACACTTGGAGAATTTGGTGTAGAGGTGATTTCATTGAAGAAGCTCAAGAACTAAAAGGAGATGTTTCGTGTGTTCGGCTCTCGACTTTGAGTAGATAAGGATATTGTCGATAAACACAAGAACAAAACGGTCCAAGAAGGGTTTGCACACCCGGTTCATCAAATCCATGAAGACCGCGGGCGCGTTTGTGAGACCAAAAGGCATGACCATGAATTCGTAATGGCCATAACGAGTACGGAAAGCGGTTTTTAGAATGTCATGCTCTTGTATACACAACTGATGTTAGCCTGAACGTAAATCGATTTTTGAGAAACACGTAGCTGTAACACCTGTGCCTTCACGGCCATCAAACAAATACCAAACCAATGAAATATTATATTTCATACTTTGGATTTGTAAAAATATGTGTATCATTTACACATATCAACTCTTGTTCAATTTCAAGCTTTAAATCGCTTTCTGGAAGGTTATACGCGCACTGATGCGTAAATATAACCAGTTTAATCCAACAAACACTCCGGAATAGTGAAATAGGCTTAACATACCTTAAATAAACTTGACATAACTTAGACATAAGTTTTGGAAGGTTTGGTGTGGTGAAATCAAAGTTAAATCGCTTACAGGGACTAAACTTGACAAACTGCGAAAGTATGTCAATTTGAACTGTAACGAACATTCCGGAACATAACCATAAGTTAAACACACCTTAAATATCCTTTACATAGCTTAGAAATAGGCTTTGAGGGGTTCGGTGTGCTAAAATAAACTTTTGGGTCATTCAGGGACTAAAAGTGTCAAAAAGTGCACAAGTTTGCATTTTCGCGCATAACTTACGTTCTGAATACATCTGGACATCCAAAAATTTATGTAAGCATGACTACATTATATTTTAGTGTTCGCCTTAAGAAAAATCCATTCGTTGCGTCATTTGGATCGTTTTTCGCGCTTGTGCGCATTTCGTCGTAATTAAGCGAACATCGCGTTCGTACGGCCAAACGAACCATCATCCGACATATTTTTGAACATGTTTCATATCCACAATGTTTAGGCAACATTTTAGGGCCTTAAAGTTGGCTTTACGGGCTTTAGAAGTGTCGGGAATGGCCTTAAACACGTGCAGGGGCTGAAACTGTCATTTCTGAAACATATATGCAGATCAGAAGCCTCAGGCGGCCCGCATTGTGTTTGGCTGATCCTAAAGCGGGCCGCTTCCCACCTTCTGACCAGATTAAATGTTTCTAAATGCAAGTTGCAACCAAATCAATTCTTAACCACATGTTTAGAGATGATGTGTCATTAAGTTATGGAGCATTTGTGGCACCATAACCTTTCAACAAGTGTACGGACTAGATCTTTTCCCCTTTTCCAAGAAACGATCCTAACGGTAGTGCTTTTACTATAAATACTCATCCATCCTCAACACAAAACCCACACCTTTGAACCTTTGAATCTTGGACCCTTCGTAAGTATTCTTTCGTTCTTTTCCTTATTTTATTGTTTTATCGAGTCTGAAAGTCAAACTTTGTTTGACTTTCTGCGTTGACCAGTAATGGTCAATGCGAAGTTCGTTTGAACTTCGCAACGTGATTGTAATCACGTTGGTCATAGTCCCTTGGGACTATGCCCACTGATTACCACGTTGTCTAGGGTCGTAGGGTAGGCGATCTAATAAATCGCCTATATCTTCGAACCCGACCCAGTTTGGTCGATCATTAGGATCCGACCAAATACATTAGGTGACCATAGTGTAGGGAATAACCTTCCGAGGTTATACCTTATGGTCACGACGTTTAAGTAGTTGTATGATAGGTAGTTTATATGCCTTAGGTAAATTACCAGAATACCCTTTTCATACATAATTGGTAATTTAGCATATGTAACCTAAAATTTTGTCACGTAACTGATTATGTAACATGTTTAGGCATATAATACTTATCATAGGACTAGTTAGGCGGTCCGAACGCGTTTCACGCGCACGACGCGTTAAAGTAGCATAAGCTTCCTAAACGGGTCGTAATGGGTCGTAAACAATTATGTTAAGTTTCATTTAGCATGTAGGCTTTGTTAAACCATATCACGTGAGTTCCGACACTCATTTGGTTTACAAACCCTAATGCTACCCAGTCTTCCGAGATAGGTCCGGTTTATTAACATAGTTACCTATACTAGGTGCCGTTTGATTCCGGGATCTATAGCATTACTTGGTGGTTATCTTTATACAACTGAGCAATCTCAAGTGAGTACATAGACCCCTCTTTTACTGTTTTCCAAACTGTTTTGGGGTGGAACACATGTGCCTACTTGTTACTTTCATGCTTTCCTGTTTTCACATCATATACTTGCTATGTTCATTAGTACATTTATAGTACATGATTTCATGGTGTTCTATGCTTTGTATGATGACTTTGCATACTTAGTACATTGTTTTACATGACTTTTCTACTTTGTATGATGACTTTGCATACTTAGTACATTGTTTTATACTGCATCTCTGTTGCATATGTTCCTGTAACATATGGACACATTGTTTTACAGCTCTACCCTGTATGTTTACTCTAGCATACTAGGTACATTATCTTCATAAAACATGCTTACATTTTGGTATGACATTTGGTTTGTTTAAACTATACTATACATTCATTAACACCGATCATGCCGTTCGTTAGTAGGTAGTGGTACCATAGGACTTGACAAATCCCGTTCCGGACATCCCAGGGAAAGGGGATGAAAGGAATGACCGAATCCGAATACATATTCTCTTGATAACTCACTTTTACATAGTTATCCGTCTGTCTCAAGGCTTGGATGTATGAATTTTCACAATACCGCATAAATGTTCATATTCAGTATAGCATGCATATATCTTACAAAACATAACTTTGATTTAAACCAAGTTTTACTTCAATACTTTGTTTTGTACATTTTTACTTATGGTTTAAGTAGTCTAAATTTTACTTACCATACATATCATTTTGGTTATACATTACTTGACTACTCTTGGACTATAGACATTTGACATGGATACTTGACATAGACATTTGACATGGATATTTGACATAGACATTTTGACATGATTTACATCTTGACATGAACATTTTACATTGTTTGGTTTGGTTTGATTAAGTGATTAAGTAACGATGCGTGTGTAATATGATACAAGCATGGTGGATACGCCGCTGGTACTTCCTATATATAAGTGTTTGTATGGTATTACATGGCGTAACGTTATTTGAATCATTTCAGTTTGAGACATAGAACATTTAATACAAATAACATACTTTTCACAAGACATTGTTTTACAAACAACTTATCTTATACAAATCCATTTTACTATGGTTATTCATTTAACCATACATTATTCACTTATTTATACATATCATCTGAACTCATTGTTTTTCAAATGATTTACAAAACAAAGCAAATTACAAGGTTCATGACTAAACATTTTCTCAAACATAAGTCATGGAACCTATTTTCACAAAACCTATGTATCTCACAGGCATTTTTATGCTGACGTACCTATTTTCACATGTGTTTTTCAGGAACTGTTGCATAAGATGGTCAAGATACACATAGACAGACTTGGGCTTTAGTGACAATAAAAGATGCAAGACTAGTTAATTATGTTGTATTTCCTTGTTTGTTAAGACATTGTAACACTTTTAATGAATAAAACAAAACTTCAATTGCCATGGATTTGAAACATTAATTCTGTTACAACACTCCCTGATGTTTCCGCCACGTTTGGTATGTTCTACGTGGTCGGGGTGTGACAGAAAAGATGGTATCAGAGCCAATGGTTATAGGGAATTAGGTTATTAGTAATGCTTTGACCTAGTCTATAACCTTTCTAGGACCCTAACACGAGTTTACTTGCGTTTAGTCATAAAACAATACCGTCGCCTATCCTTAGGCGACGACCACAACAAGAACATAAAATTCAAAACCGCTTTGAAAACTAATCATCTGTTCTAGGATGATTGATTAGTAGGTTTTGAACCCTCTATTGTAAGGTTTTGAACTCTCTATTATACGGTTTTGAACCCCTTTGATTTTTCAAAACTTTCGTCAAGGTTTTGGGTTTTTAATAATGTGAACACGTGCAAACTGGAAGGGTGAATGCCTGTATTCTGGGTTTTCTGGCTAGGCAAGCACTTCGTATACATCTCATCAGACGCGAGACCAGTTGTGCTTACCTGGGAATTCTTGGGATGAGTGTTCACTTATAGGCGAGCATGTCTTCGCGATACATTATTTTCGACCCATTTACTTTGATTTGTCACTGTGTGTCGTTTGTTGCTTTGTAGTAACAAACAAATGACCACTATCCTTGCTTTCATCAGATTTGTTCATCTCATTCTTTTCGTCTAATTCTCTCACTCGTTTCCTTTCATGTTTCCTCTTTTAGAATGCCTCCTCGACGCGAGAACCAGATAGAGACTGCCGAACTGGCAGAAATTATTGCGCAGCAGATGGCTGCCCAATTTCCAAATCTCTTTGCTCAATGGCAACAAGCCAACAACAACAACAATGCCCTATGCAAATACAAGGACTTTAATCAGGCTAAACCACTCAAGTTTAGTGGCTCTGAGGGAGCAACTGGGCTTCTTCAGTGGTTCGAGAGCATTGAGAATACTTTCCGCCACGTTCAGTGTCCGGAAAATCGCAAGGTCGAGTTTTCTTCAAGTGTGTTCCAGAAGAGGGCTCTCACATGGTGGAACGGGGTTATGAGGGACCGAGGTGCAGAAATTGCCCTTGCGCAAACCTGGGCTGAACTTAGGGCTCTTATGATGAGGGAATTCTGTCCTCGTCATGAGCAGCGAGCTTTGGAGAAGGAATTTGATGAGTTGAAGCAAGATAGTGGTGAGCACAGGGCGTATACTGATAGGTTTGAGGAGTTGAGTCTGCTTTGCCCGACAATGGTTACCCCACTTGACATAGCTATCGAAAGGTACATCGACGGCCTACCTGATTCGGTACAAGACATCCTTACTGGTAGTAACCCTGCCACACTCCGTCAAGCGATCGAGTTATCAGCAACATTGACTGAGTCGCAGATTAGGAAGAATAAGTTACACAGGAAGGGTGACAAGGGCGAGAAACAGTCGTCTGACAAGGAGGATAGCAAGAAAGGTCCAAACAAGAATGCAAAGGATTCTAGTTCATCCAAGAGGGCAAGGAAGCGTAAGGTTTCCCAAAACAATGCCATTACTGCACAGGCCCAAGCTGCACCAAATCAGCCTGCGCAACCACTAGCCAAGAAGCCTTATTTTGGCAATGCACCTTTGTGCAATAGGTGTAACGGCCATCATCAACCACACCTCCAGTGTCGTCAGTGCACCAACTGCGGAAGATCCGGTCATCTTGCTAACACCTGTCGCATCCCTGCTAATCCGAATCGCCCAGTTCAGAACCCGGCTCAACAAGTTGCTCAGCCTCTTGCTCAGCAACAGGGTCAAGCTGCACGACCACACTATCCACCTGGTGCCTGTTACAATTGTGGGGATCTAACCCACTACAGAAACCGATGCCCAAAACTTGCTAATGCGAATCCGACCCACGGATGAGCATTCAGCTGAACAAAGGATGTTGCTGTCTTACGCTTTTGTTCTTTTGTTTCCTTGTAATGTGAAACAATCTGTTTTTGTTTAAAAATAAATCGTTGTTCACAAATGCTGTTATACAAGTATAATTACATGTGTGTATGATTTTCCTATGATACCTACATCAAGGAACTATGTTCCTTACAAACTACTCTTGTGATTCTCTCTTTCAAATGATCACTCGTGATTCCTTCAAAAATTTTAAGTACTCGTTTCATTCTAAGAAACAAAGTACACAAAATAAAGTGACATTATGAGTGATCATGCTTCTGCACATCTGTGCCATTAAATCCTTGGTTAGATAACTAAGGGTATTTCCAAATCTCTTACCCATTACGTTTTGATTTTTTTCAACATACACAGTACCAGTATTTCAAAACAATCTTCATGATCTCAAAACATTTCATATAGTTTGAAAACAATTTTCCTAGATGCGTTGTCTATGTTATTTCAAGAACATTGGCCATGTTATCAAAACCAACCTTTCTAATTTCAAAATATTTCATATAGTCTGAAGACAATATTAACACAATACATTTTCTGATCAAGTGCATGATTTCGAAAAGCATCATTCATGTCTTTCAAAAACCTTATACATAATTTCAAAATTTATCTCGCATGATTTTAAAACATTTTTGTAAATAAATCTATCTAATACACCTACTTTATGATTTCAACAGTATTATATATAAGGTTTCAGAAACGTTAAACACATTTTTCTTAAAAGAACCCCATGCATAGTTTTCAAAAATATTTTCCTCATACATTGACTTAACCTTCAAAATTCTGCTTCATATGTCGCCTTGACATATCTAGCATCTCAACTTCATAAGCATTTTACTTCATGTTTTGACTTAAGCACATCCCGTGCAAGATTTCAAAACATCTCCAACTTCTAAAATCCATATGGGATCTTTTTATCTCCACAATTAGACCCTTGTGGATAATCATCATTCAAATCAGAGTCCTTAATTGGATTCCTTATGTACCTAAATTCGAACATTTCGGTTCCTTATAATCGAAATCAAATTTTTTTTTTCTTTTAAAAATCTTTCTATCTTTATAGATAGATTCTTGATAATGTTTAAAGTACCAAATGAAATCCACGAGATGGATTCCTAGTGTGCTTTAAATACATGTGCTTTGTTAGCAGAACGAACTTCTAGTTAAACAATTTTGTGGTTATGTGACTATGTGTTTATGCATCTTATGTTTTCTTTTATGCATTTTTGGTGTTTTTTTTTACTACTCTGGATATTCTTTATCCAAATCCTCGCAGGATCTTTCATATCTTCATATGAGAGATTCGTAGCAGGATATTCAAAAGGTACTACCTTAAATCCTTAATGGGCTTCTATGTAATAGTTAAGACCCTTGGATTATATAGTACTGCTCCATGATTCACTAGAGACCCTTTAGTGGTCTAGTCAAAAAGATTAATTCACAATTTGGTTAAAGAATGACATCTAGTGATGTAACTGAACAGATTCCCTGATAGTCTATTTAAATCATTTATTGATTTAGTCTAAAGGACTCTATGGCAGTCTAGTTACACTCATCACAGGATTATTCATTTGGTTTTACACTACACATTATAAAATAGACTGTGCGGACTGTACAAGGAACTACGTAATTATGGAGGCCTACATAATTATGGAATTCAATGCACAGAAACCCAGTAAGATTTATTATGTGTAAGAACCGATAGCGACAACAATAACAAAATGATAACGATGTAATGGAGGTACGGTGGACGCACCAATGACGCTTTATATACTTGTATATAAGTGTCCCTCTTACATTGCAAGCATGATGTTATTAAAGTTACTAGAAGTTCAGGACCCTAACCAATGTTGTTTGATCTTTTCAACTTCATGTTTTAAACTCTCACAAGTTTCCTCTAAATAAATTTCGGGACGAAATTTCCTAAAGTAGGGGAGACTGTAACACCTGTGCCTTCACGGCCATCAAACAAATACCAAACCAATGAAATATTATATTTCATACTTTGGATTTGTAAAAATATGTGTATCATTTACACATATCAACTCTTGTTCAATTTCAAGCTTTAAATCGCTTTCTGGAAGGTTATACGCGCACTGATGCGTAAATATAACCAGTTTAATCCAACAAACACTCCGGAATAGTGAAATAGGCTTAACATACCTTAAATAAACTTGACATAACTTAGACATAAGTTTTGGAAGGTTTGGTGTGGTGAAATCAAAGTTAAATCGCTTACAGGGACTAAACTTGACAAACTGCGAAAGTATGTCAATTTGAACTGTAACGAACATTCCGGAACATAACCATAAGTTAAACACACCTTAAATATCCTTTACATAGCTTAGAAATAGGCTTTGAGGGGTTCGGTGTGCTAAAATAAACTTTTGGGTCATTCAGGGACTAAAAGTGTCAAAAAGTGCACAAGTTTGCATTTTCGCGCATAACTTACGTTCTGAATACATCTGGACATCCAAAAATTTATGTAAGCATGACTACATTATATTTTAGTGTTCGCCTTAAGAAAAATCCATTCGTTGCGTCATTTGGATCGTTTTTCGCGCTTGTGCGCATTTCGTCGTAATTAAGCGAACATCGCGTTCGTACGGCCAAACGAACCATCATCCGACATATTTTTGAACATGTTTCATATCCACAATGTTTAGGCAACATTTTAGGGCCTTAAAGTTGGCTTTACGGGCTTTAGAAGTGTCGGGAATGGCCTTAAACACGTGCAGGGGCTGAAACTGTCATTTCTGAAACATATATGCAGATCAGAAGCCTCAGGCGGCCCGCATTGTGTTTGGCTGATCCTAAAGCGGGCCGCTTCCCACCTTCTGACCAGATTAAATGTTTCTAAATGCAAGTTGCAACCAAATCAATTCTTAACCACATGTTTAGAGATGATGTGTCATTAAGTTATGGAGCATTTGTGGCACCATAACCTTTCAACAAGTGTACGGACTAGATCTTTTCCCCTTTTCCAAGAAACGATCCTAACGGTAGTGCTTTTACTATAAATACTCATCCATCCTCAACACAAAACCCACACCTTTGAACCTTTGAATCTTGGACCCTTCGTAAGTATTCTTTCGTTCTTTTCCTTATTTTATTGTTTTATCGAGTCTGAAAGTCAAACTTTGTTTGACTTTCTGCGTTGACCAGTAATGGTCAATGCGAAGTTCGTTTGAACTTCGCAACGTGATTGTAATCACGTTGGTCATAGTCCCTTGGGACTATGCCCACTGATTACCACGTTGTCTAGGGTCGTAGGGTAGGCGATCTAATAAATCGCCTATATCTTCGAACCCGACCCAGTTTGGTCGATCATTAGGATCCGACCAAATACATTAGGTGACCATAGTGTAGGGAATAACCTTCCGAGGTTATACCTTATGGTCACGACGTTTAAGTAGTTGTATGATAGGTAGTTTATATGCCTTAGGTAAATTACCAGAATACCCTTTTCATACATAATTGGTAATTTAGCATATGTAACCTAAAATTTTGTCACGTAACTGATTATGTAACATGTTTAGGCATATAATACTTATCATAGGACTAGTTAGGCGGTCCGAACGCGTTTCACGCGCACGACGCGTTAAAGTAGCATAAGCTTCCTAAACGGGTCGTAATGGGTCGTAAACAATTATGTTAAGTTTCATTTAGCATGTAGGCTTTGTTAAACCATATCACGTGAGTTCCGACACTCATTTGGTTTACAAACCCTAATGCTACCCAGTCTTCCGAGATAGGTCCGGTTTATTAACATAGTTACCTATACTAGGTGCCGTTTGATTCCGGGATCTATAGCATTACTTGGTGGTTATCTTTATACAACTGAGCAATCTCAAGTGAGTACATAGACCCCTCTTTTACTGTTTTCCAAACTGTTTTGGGGTGGAACACATGTGCCTACTTGTTACTTTCATGCTTTCCTGTTTTCACATCATATACTTGCTATGTTCATTAGTACATTTATAGTACATGATTTCATGGTGTTCTATGCTTTGTATGATGACTTTGCATACTTAGTACATTGTTTTACATGACTTTTCTACTTTGTATGATGACTTTGCATACTTAGTACATTGTTTTATACTGCATCTCTGTTGCATATGTTCCTGTAACATATGGACACATTGTTTTACAGCTCTACCCTGTATGTTTACTCTAGCATACTAGGTACATTATCTTCATAAAACATGCTTACATTTTGGTATGACATTTGGTTTGTTTAAACTATACTATACATTCATTAACACCGATCATGCCGTTCGTTAGTAGGTAGTGGTACCATAGGACTTGACAAATCCCGTTCCGGACATCCCAGGGAAAGGGGATGAAAGGAATGACCGAATCCGAATACATATTCTCTTGATAACTCACTTTTACATAGTTATCCGTCTGTCTCAAGGCTTGGATGTATGAATTTTCACAATACCGCATAAATGTTCATATTCAGTATAGCATGCATATATCTTACAAAACATAACTTTGATTTAAACCAAGTTTTACTTCAATACTTTGTTTTGTACATTTTTACTTATGGTTTAAGTAGTCTAAATTTTACTTACCATACATATCATTTTGGTTATACATTACTTGACTACTCTTGGACTATAGACATTTGACATGGATACTTGACATAGACATTTGACATGGATATTTGACATAGACATTTTGACATGATTTACATCTTGACATGAACATTTTACATTGTTTGGTTTGGTTTGATTAAGTGATTAAGTAACGATGCGTGTGTAATATGATACAAGCATGGTGGATACGCCGCTGGTACTTCCTATATATAAGTGTTTGTATGGTATTACATGGCGTAACGTTATTTGAATCATTTCAGTTTGAGACATAGAACATTTAATACAAATAACATACTTTTCACAAGACATTGTTTTACAAACAACTTATCTTATACAAATCCATTTTACTATGGTTATTCATTTAACCATACATTATTCACTTATTTATACATATCATCTGAACTCATTGTTTTTCAAATGATTTACAAAACAAAGCAAATTACAAGGTTCATGACTAAACATTTTCTCAAACATAAGTCATGGAACCTATTTTCACAAAACCTATGTATCTCACAGGCATTTTTATGCTGACGTACCTATTTTCACATGTGTTTTTCAGGAACTGTTGCATAAGATGGTCAAGATACACATAGACAGACTTGGGCTTTAGTGACAATAAAAGATGCAAGACTAGTTAATTATGTTGTATTTCCTTGTTTGTTAAGACATTGTAACACTTTTAATGAATAAAACAAAACTTCAATTGCCATGGATTTGAAACATTAATTCTGTTACAACACTCCCTGATGTTTCCGCCACGTTTGGTATGTTCTACGTGGTCGGGGTGTGACAGAAAAGGCCTTTGAGTTGATCAAATAAATCGTCGATTCGGGGTAACGACTAACGGTTCTTAATGGTAAGCTTGTTGAGTTCCCTATAATCGATGCACATTCGGAACAATCCATCCTTCTTTTTCACGAAAAGGACAGATGCACCCCATGGCGATGTGCTAGGGCGTATGAAGCCTTTATCAAGCAATTCCTGGAGTTGGCTGGATAGTTCACGCATTTCGGACGGTGCAAGGCGATAGGGAGCTTTAGCGACAGGTGTAGCACCTGGAATGAGGTCAATGCAAAAGTCAATATCACGAGTAGGGGGTAGACCGGGTAATTCGTCAGGAAAGACATCAGGAAACTCACGAACCATAAGTACCTCTTTCATCGTCTACTTTTCCTCCACCGCTGCTACAATGTGGGCTAAGAAAGCCAAGTATTCCTTGTGGAGATACTTGCTCGCTTGAATACACGTCATAAGTTTCAATTCCTTCGAGGATACTTCACCATAAACACATAGTTGATCACCGTTTGAGAGAAAGAAACGAATAATCTTTTCGAAACAAACAACTTTGGCACGATTTTCACGAAGAAAATCCATGCCTACTATGACGTCAAAACTACCTAGTTGCATAGGTATGAGATCGATCGGGAAGATGCGATTGTTAAGTTCGAGAGTACAATCACGGAGAATGGAGCTGACGGTGACGGTTCTTCCAGTGGCAACTTCTACGTCGAAAGTCATTGGGAGGTTTGCTCGTTTACATTTTAAGAGATTTTCGAATTCAAACGACACAAAACAGTTATAGGCTCCAGTATCAAATAAGCAAGAAGCACAAATACCGTTAACAAGGAACGTACCATTGACAACATTGTTGTCAGTCTGAGCCTGGCGGACATTGATATTAAAGGTCCTTCCGCGGGCTGCTTGTTGTGGCTGCTGCTGAGGCTGCTGTTGCTGTTGTTGTTGCTATGGTGGTTGCTGCTGCTGGGGCTCTTATTTCACATAGCGGTGAGGGCAGACGTTAGCAAAATGATTCGGGTCACTACAAGTATAGCAAGTTCGAGCATTAGCAACAGGTGCTGGAACTGTTGGGTTACCCTGAAGAGCGAGAGGTTATGGTGTTGGAAGAGCTTGAGTAGCTTGCTGATGTGGGCCTAAGCGGCAGTGGGCGGTGTAGTGCCCATAGATGTTGCAATTAACACAGAAACGACAGTTCTCCCATGCCGGATGATGATAGGTGCAAGTAGGGCACCGAGGGTGAGTACCAGTGTACGCATGCTTAGCAGGCTGTGCGTTGGTAGTAGCAACTTGACGATTCTGGTTGTTGGGCGGTGCTGTGACTACACTAAGTGGTGCTACCACGGTAGTAACATAATTCTTGTTGTTGTTGTTCCTTCGCTTGCGGCTTTGTCGTGAAGATTTTGAAGCTTGAGATGCTGCAGATTCGGTACTGGGAGTGGCAGTAGCTTGATTGAGACTCTTGGTTGAGGTTTTGAAAGCTCCAGCCAAGACTCGTTTGTCGTTGATCTCAGCTGCGAGTTGGTAGGTTTCCTCGATAGTAGTGGTTCTCGCTGCTTGAACAAATTTAGCTACACAATCAGGAAGAGCTCGAATATACTTCTTGATAGCCTTTTCAGGCGTGTCCACCTGACTTGGACAGATAATATTCAGCTACTTGAAACGAGCGGTGAGACCAGCGTTGTTACTTCCTTCTTGCTTGATGTTCCTGTTAGTGCATATGTCTGTTGACTTCGTCTTATGTCTTGTATCGAGTCATGTAAACTAGATTGGATAGACTGGAGCTCGATGGACTAGAAAATAGAAGTTTAGGGTTGATTGTCCAGGCCGCACGAACTGGCTAATCCAGTTCGTACGGACTGACCAGGTCGCACGGACTGGTGAATTCTGGTTCGTGAGGACTGGCGATTCCTATAAATAGGTGAGTTCATGTCTTCATTTGAAACATTCTGATTCCGGAGACGAAGTGTTGCCGAAGTGTCGAATGATCTGTCCGAATCATTGAATTCCGCCTCTGGTTTGGATTAGAACTCTTCTGATCGACTCATTAGGTCGAAACTTCGATCCTACAAGTGGTATCAGAGCTTAGGAGGAAGAGTTCTTACCATTTCAGCTTGATTTCTGTCACAACCCGACCACGTAAAACAACAAGACGTGGCGGAAACGTCGGGGAGTGTTGTAACAGAATCATTGTTTCACAACCATGGAATAATTAATTTTGTTTTATTGAATTAAATGAACTCATTGTTTTAATAAAATCAAATAAGTACAACTATTATCTTTCAATTTTTAAAGTCGCTAAGGCACGAGTCCATCCTATGTGTAGCATAAATCATCAATCATCATAAAGCAGCACCTGAAACATGTGTAAAAATAGGTACGTCAGCATAAAAATGCCTGTGAGATACATAGGTTTTATTGTATTTAGGATACATGACTTATGAGTTTAAAGAAAAATGTTTTAAGAAAAGTAGTCATGATCCTTGAAAAAGGTTTTTCTTTTATAAATCATTTATATGAAATCAGATAATATAAAATAATAATACATAGGAAATTAAATAAGTTAGTAGAATAAGTTTGTATAAAAATATATTGTTTGAAAAACAATATTTTGATAAAAAGATTTATAGTGTATATATAAATATACTTTGGTTATAAGAAAGTCGAATAAGCAATATATTAAAATATATTTCCGTTCCCAAACCGTTAACCCAAGTGTACTAAATAACGCCACGGTATGTAATGCGAGGAAAACACTTATATATAAGAAGTACCAGCGGCGTATCTACCATGTTTTCATCACATTACCCCCGTCCCGTTATCTAAACACTAACCCAAAAACCAGTCGTTAAGTTAATAGTATATTAAATATACTTTAGTTGTTAAAATAAATAAATTTTCAGTAGTATATCAAAAGTATACTTTGGATTTATAAATAACATATTAAACTATGATTTGGTTATACAAATAACATGTTAAACTATGCTTTGGTTATGAAAATAACATATTAAACTATGCTTTGGATTTTGAGAATAACATATCAAACTATGTTTTAATGATTAACAAAATATATGTTGGTTTTGTACAATATCACATATGAGAGCATATCAAACTATACTTTTGGGAGTATAACTTAATATACAAAAATAATATGACTTAAGAATTCATTCAGACCTAGTGCATCAAAATACACCTTTGAGACTATAGAAATACCACAAAGGCAATTTCTATTTGGATGGAGAAACAAATTGGTTCAGACATTCCATGATAATAGGAATGGGGTGTCAAATTCTATAGCGCTATATCATACTACCAACCGGTCCAGTGAACAAAATAAGTACTATTCCAAACATTTATTTTATAATCTTTGAAAAATTAGATTTTAAATCATAGATAATCATTCAGTTTGCAAAAAAAGATAAGTACAAATATGTATAATCAATTATACTTTTGGAAACCATGAAAATAACAGATAGGTACACATGCTTCACCCCAAAACAGTTGAAAACAGTAAAAGAGGGGACTATCTACTCACTTGAGAGTGCTTAGAAGTCTTGAACAACTACCAAGCAAGCTAGAGGAGTCCCGAAAATCAAACGGTACCTAATATAGGTAACTACATTAATAAACGGACCTAATCGGAGGATCGGGTAGCATTAGGGTTCGTAAACCAAATGAGTGTAGGAACTCATGTAATATGGTTTAACAAAGCCTACACACTAAAACGAAACTTATCCTAAGTGCTTTTGACCCGTTACGACCCGTCTAGGTAACTTATGCTACTTTAACGCGTCGTTCGCGTAAAACGCGTTCGGACCGCCTAACTAGTCCTATGACAAGTAATATATGCCTTAACATGTCTAATATTGTTTCTAAATCAGTTTAGATGTCAAAAGTTATGTTACATATGCTTAAAATGAATTTTGGCGTCAAAAAGGCATTTTGGTAATTTACCTAAGGCATATATACTACCTATCATACAACTAACTAAACGTCGTGACCATAAGGTATAACCTCGGAAGGTTATTCCCTATAAAACTATGGTCACCTAATGTGTTTGTTCGGATCCTAATGATCGACCAAATGGGTCGGGTTCGAAAGTATAAGCGATTGTTTAGATCGCTTACCCTTACGACCCTTGACAAGCACAAATCTCAAAGTGACGAGCTAAGCATGTTAAAACATGCTTAACGATTTTAGAAAACAGGTTTGGTATCAAAACAAACGGTTTTGATACCCTAGAGTAGTTTGGTTACAAAATACACGAGAAAACGCATTTTGGCCGAAACTACGAATCGTCACTGAGCCTAGATAACGTGGTAATCAGTAGGTATAGTCACTAGGGACTATAACCATCGTGATTACGCTCACGTTATGAAGTTCAAACGAACTTCGCATTGACCATAAACTGGTCAATGCAGAAAGTCAAACGCAGTTTGACTTTAACGCTAAAACGAATGAAAAGAACGAAGGAATACTTACAGAAGGTCCCCACAAGATTTGATCCGATTTTCTCTCAGGTAGGAAGCATATACTTCCACTTAGAGAGCATAAATCAGATTCAAATTGTGGGTTTTGAGCGAGACATGGGGGGGGGTATTTATAGTTTTCGTAGAACCGTTAGGATCGTTTCTTGAAAACCGAGCTTCAATCTCAGCCCTACACTTCATACCCACTGATTTGTGAAACCATGGACATCCAAAACAAGCACATAGAATCAAAGAAACCAGGTGCAAAGGTGTATAACAGCTAGAACAAGCTGGAATCAACATTCTACTTTCTGGGACCTGCTTACGGAATGTAAGAGGATGGGAATACGGTCCGTAAGGACCATGCAGGTCAGCAAGTTTCAAAAATGCAGAACAGGCCCCTGAAGCCCCAAACTTGCTATTTGATG
Source organism: Helianthus tuberosus (assembly GCA_030545235.1). Lineage (NCBI taxonomy): Eukaryota > Viridiplantae > Streptophyta > Magnoliopsida > Asterales > Asteraceae > Helianthus > Helianthus tuberosus. Next base: position 157,809,278 of record CM060393.1, read on the forward strand.
CATTTTTGACACGTTTAAGCCACGTTAACCCCATTTCAAAGCTCTAAAATGAAGTTAAAGTATAGGGAACTTAAAACATGCTCAAAAATATCTCGGATGTCGGTTCGTTTGGTCGTACGGTTGCGTTGTTCGGTTAATTACGACGGAAGTCGTAACGAACGCAAAAACGGTCCAAATTAAGCGACGAATGGATTTTTATCATACTAAACACTAAAATAAAATATTTTAATACTTAGATAAATTTTTGGATGTCCGGATGTATTCAGAATGTAAGATATGCGCGAAAATGCAAACTTGTGCACTTTTTGACGCTTTTAGTCCCTATTGATCAAGAAAGTTTATTTTTGCGCACCAAACACCTCAAAGCCTATTTCTAAGCTATGTAAAGGATATTTAGGGCATATTTAACTTATGATCAAGTTCCGGAATGTTCGTTACTATACAAATCGGTATAGTTTCGCAGTTTGACACAATTAGTCCCTGCGATCGAACAAACTTGATTCCAACACACCAAACCATCCAAAACTTATTTCTAAGTTATGTGGAGGTTATTTAAGGTATGTTAAGCCTATTTCACTATTACAGAGTGTTCGTTGCATTAAACTGGTTATATTTACGCATCAGAGCGCGTATAACCCTCCAGAAAGCGATTTAAAGCTTGAAATCGAACAAGAGTTGATATGTGCAAACGATACACATATTTTTACAAATCCCAAGTATGAAATATAGTATTTCATTGGTTTGGAATTTGTTTGATGATTGAAGTGACACAGGTTTCACAGTCTCCCCTACTTTAGGAAATTTCTTCCTGAAATTTAATTTTAGGAGAAACTTGTGAGGACAACTGTGATGTTTTCGCTTTCGAATGAATCCCTTGAACCCTAAGTAGAACTCTGGGTGATGATAGGGTTCTTAGCGAAATTTTCAACCCTCAAAGTGAAGTTCTTGTAGTAGCAAAACATGGAGTTTCAAACTATAGACAGGAGAACGTTTCCCGTGAAGACTTATCATAGGAAACTTGGTGTGCTTGAAATCAGAATTGGGGAGTGTACGGATAAATGACATTGGTCGAGGTCCAAGACTTCTCCCATATCATTACTCTTGTCACTATAGGTCTTAACACATGACAAAACTTCTTGTGGTTTCTGTGCACTGAATTCCATAATTATGTAGGCCTTCATAATTACGTAATTCCTTGCACAATCCGCAAAGTTCATTTCATAATGCGTAGGGAAAAAATCAATTGAATAAACATGATGTCACACCCCGACCGCGTAAAACAACAAATCGCGGCGGAAACGTCGGGGAGTGTTGTAACAGAATTAATTGTTTCAAATCCATGGCAATTGAAGTTTCGTTTTATTGATTAAAAGTGTTACAATGTCTTAACAAACAAGGAAATACAACATAATTAACTAGTCTTGCATCTTTTATTGTCACTAAAGCCCAAGTCTGCCAATGTGTATCTTGATCATCTTATGCAACAGCTCCTGAAAAACACATGTGAAAATAGGTACGTCAGCATAAAAATGCCTGTGAGATACATAGGTTTTGTGAAAATGAGATTCATGACTTATGTTTAAGAAAATGTTTAGTCATGAACCTTTTTAGTTTGTTTTGTTTTGTAAATCGTTTAAAATGCAATAAGATCAGATGATATGTATAAATAAGAGAATATGGTATGGTTAAATGAATAACCATTTTAAAATGAGTTTGTAAAAGATAAGTTGTTTGTAAATCAATGTCTTGTGAAAAGTAGGTTATTTGTATAAAATGTTATATGTATCAAACTGAAATGATTCAAATAACGCTACGATATGTAATACCATACAAACACTTATATATAGGAAGTACCAGCGGCGTATCCACCATGCTTGTATCATATTACACACGCATCGTTACTTAATCACTTAATCAAACCAAACCAACAATGTAATAAGTCTATGTTTAAACCAATAGTCAAAAGTCCTTGTATAAACCATGTCAAATGTTTATAGTCCAAAAGTAGTCAAGTAATGTATAACCAAAATGATATGTATGGTAAGTAAAATTTAGACTACTTAAACCATAAGTAAAAATGTACAAAACAAAGTATTGAAGTAAAACTTGGTTTAAATCAAAGTTATGTTTTGTAAGATATATGCATGCTATACTGAATATGAACATTTATGTGGTATTGTGAAAATTCATACATCCAAGCCTTGAGACAGACGGATAACTATGTAAAACTGAGTTATCAAGAGAATATGTTTTCGGATTCGGTCATTCCTTTCATCCCCTTTCCCTGGGATGTCCGGAACGGGATTTGTCAAGTCCTATGGTACCACTACCTACTCACGAACGGCATGATCGGTGTTAATGAATGTATAGTATAGTTTAAACAAACCAAATGTCATACCAAAATGTAAGCATGTGATGAAGATAATGTACCTAGTATGCTAGAGTAAACATACAAGGTAGAGCTGTAAAACAATGTGTCCATATGTTACTGGAACATATGCAACAGAGATGCAATGTAAAATGATGTACTAAGTATGCTAAGTTAACATACAAAGTAGAAAAGTCATGTAAATCAATGCGCTAGCATGCTATCAGTCAACATACCTAGCAGAAATGTAATGTAAATCATGTACTAATAGTGTACTAATGAACATAACAAGTATATGATGTGAAAACAGGAAAGCATGAAAGTAACAAGTAGGCACATGTGTTCCACCCCAAAACAGTTTGGAAAACAGTAAAAGAGGGGTCTATGTACTCACTTGAGATTGCTCAGAAGTCCTAGGATAACCACCAAGCAAAGCTAGAGATCACGGAATCAAACGGCACCTACTATAGGTAACTACATTAATAAACCGGACCTAAATCGGAAGATCGGGTAGCATTAGGGTTTGTAAACCAAACGAGTGTAGAGACTCGTGTCATTTGGTTTAACAAAGACTACATACTAAATGAAACTTAACCAAAGTGTTTACGACCCATTACGACCCGTTTAGGTAGCTTATGCTACTTTAACGCGTCGTTCGCGTGAAACGTGTTCTGACTGCCTAACTAGCCCTATGACAAGTGTTATATGCCTAAACATATTACATAATCAGTTATGTGACAAAGGTTTAGGTTACATATGCTTAATTACCAATTATACATGAAAAGGGTATTCTGGTAATTTACCTAAGGCATATAAACTACCTATCATACAACTACTTAAACGATGTGACCATAGGGTATAACCTCGGAAGGTTATGCCCTACCTACTATGGTCACCTAATGTGTTTGGTCGGATCCTAATGATCAACCAAACTGGGTCGGGTTCGAGGTATAAGTGATTCATCAGATCGCTTACCCTACGACCCTAGACAACGTGGTAATCAGTGGGCATAGTCCCAAGGGACTATGACCAACGTGATTATACTCACGTTGCGAAGTTCAAAAGAACTTCGCATTGACCATTACTGGTCAACGCTGAAAGTCAAACAAAGTTTGACTTTCTGACTCGAAAAGCAGTAAAATAAGGAAAAGAACGAAAGAATACTTACGAAGGGTCCCCGAATGCTAATCCCGATTCAAGAATCTCAGGTATGAAACAATGGTTTCAACTTAGAGGTTCTCAAATCAGAATTCTAGTGATTTTAGCAATGGGGGGTATGGGGTATTTATAGGAATACCCGAACCGTTAAGATCGTTTCATGGAAAACGTGCCTTAATCCCATCCGTACATGTGTTGCAAAGTTATGGTGCTTAAATTCCATCCATACATGTGTTGCAAAGTTATGGTTTTTAGGTGCTTAAATTCCATCCATACATGTGTTGCAAAGTTATGGTGCCTAAATTCCATCCTTATCCGCTGACTAAGCATGTTAGAATGTGTGGTTGTGAATTAAACAACGGCTAATACATCGAATCTGGTCCCGAATGCGAAAAACGATCCAAATGACGTGACGAATGGATTTTTCTTATGGCGAACACTAAAATAAAATATTTTAGTGCTTACATAAATTTTTGGATGTCCGGATGTATTCAGAACGTAAGTTATGCGCGAAAATGCAAACTTGTGCACTTTTTGACACTTTTAGTCCCTGAATGACCCAAAAGTTTATTTTAGCACACCGAACCCCTCAAAGCCTATTTCTAAGCTATGTTAAGGATATTTATGGTATGTTTAACTTATGGTCATGTTCCGGAAGGTCTGTTACAGTTCAAATTGGCATACTTTCGCAGTTTGTCAACTTTAGTCCCTGTGAGCGAATTAACTTGTTTTTGCCATACCAAAGCCTTCAAAACTTATTTCTAAGTTATATAAAGGTTATTTAAGGTATGTTAAGCCTATGTCACTATTCCGGAGTGTTTGTTGCATTAAACTGGTTATATTTACGCATCAGTGCGCGTATAACCTTCCAGAAAACGATTTAGGGTTTGAAATTGAACAAAAATTGATATGTGCAAATGATACACATATTTTTTTACAAATCCCAAGTATGAAATACAATATTTCATTGGTTTGGTATTTGTTTGATGGCCGTGGAGGCACAGGTGTTACACATGAAGCGACTTGACTAGACCACCAAAGGGTCTTTTTAACTAGATCAACGAACGAGCTTTTTAACTAGATCAACACATGATCTTCTTAACTAGACCGTTGTACGATCTTTGTAAATAGACCACTTAAGGGATTTTTTTTCGTTTAGATCACCACATGATATTCCTAACCAGATTTTCAAATCAATCTGTTTAACTAGACTACTCAAGGGGTCCAATTATAGAATAGTACTTTAAAACCCAAGGGACTTTACTACAACATAGAAGTCCATTAAGGATTTAAGATAGTACCTTTGGATATCCTACTATGAATCCCTCATATGAGATATGGAAGATTCTACGAGGATTTGGATGGATCACATAAAAACACAAAACGTATAAGAAAACACATAAGCACATAATCACATAATTAGTTAACTTGATCTTTAATTTGTTATCTTTGGACACGGGTATTTAAAGCACACAAGGAATCCAATCCGTGGATTTCATTTGGCACTTTAAACATAAGAATCTAACTATGGAGATAGAAAGGTCTTAATAGGAAATTCAGATTTATCCTTATTGAATCGTAATTTACGTATTAAGGCATACGAATAATTCAATTAAGGGCTCCAATTTGATTGATAATTATCCATAAGGATCTAATTATGAGGATAGAAAGATCCTATTTTGGATTTTGGAATTTTGTGTAACGAAAGGTGTTTCGACACCTTGCACTAGGCGTGCTTAAGTCGATACACAAGGTAGAAAGTTCATGAGGTTGAGGTGTTAGGTATGCCAAGCGACATATAAAGCAGAGTTTGAAGGTTGGGTACTACATATGTTAAGTCGATCATACGAGCAGGGTTGACTTAGGGTTGGTTTAGACCACCTTGGTTTGGGTTGAATTGACAAGCATTTGTCAGGTGACCGAGTCGTCCATGTGATGCACACAGTAGACACTGCAGGTAAGCTTGGTGAGCTGCATTACATTTGTTGTACATAAGCACATACCGGCATTAGGTTTCCTTGCAAGAGGTTGAGCAGCAGCAGGATTTGTAACAGCTTTGCTTTGGATTGCAAAGCGGCACATGTTAAACAAATATCCCCCATCGTCCACTGTGGGTATATTTGAAATAGAGTATCTGATTCGGATGATGACGGTTGCATTGATTGCTCTAAGGAGTGGTTCCCTTGTATGGCTTCATCCCTGAGACGAGTCACAGTGATAGCTAAATCAACGGCCTTCTGGTAGTACGACGCCTAATTAATGGACAATTGCAGCACCTAGTTCAGACATTTGTTGTTGCGACGAAGAGGCACCATGAAGAAAATGGGAGACATGGGAGGAAACAAGGGAAATGAAAACAGAATAACAATGCATAAAATTGCGATCATTTGTTTGTTACCTAAGGCAAACAAATGAGACGGTGACTAATCAAAGTAAATGGGTCAATATAATGTATCGCGAAGACATGCTTGCCTATAAGTGGACACTCACCCCAAGAGTTCCCAGGTAAGAGTGACTGGTCCGATACTGCGGATTTGTACAAACACTCTAGCCTTAGACAGAAGACCCAGGGTACAGGCACCCACCCTTCCAGTTTGCACGTGTTCACATTATTTAGACCAAACTTTGACGAGATTTTGAAAACTTTGAAGGTTCAAAACCTAGTAATCAATCATCCTAGAACAGATGATTAGTTTTCAAAGCGGATTCAAAATTTGTGCTCTTATTGTGGTTGTCACCTAAGGCTAAGTGGCGGTATTGTTTTTAAAAGCTAAACACAAGGTAACTTGTGTTAGGGTCCTAGGAAGGTTATAGTCTAGGTCAAAGCATTACTAATAACCTAATTCCCTATAACCATTGGCTCTGATACCAACTTTTCTGTCACACCCCGACCACGTAAAACAACAAGACGTGGCGGAAACGTCGGGGAGTGTTGTAACAGAATCATTGTTTTACAACCATGGAATAATTAATTTTGTTTTATTGAATTAAATGAACTCATTGTTTTAATACAATCAAATAAGTACAACTATTATCTTTCAAGTTTTAAAGTCGCTAAGGCACGAGTCCATCCTATGTGTAGCATAAATCATCAATCATCATAAAGCAGCACCTGAAACATGTGTAAAAAGAGGTACGTCAGCATAAAAATGCCTGTGAGATACATAGGTTTTATTGTATTTAGGATACATGACTTAGGAGTTTAAACAAAAATGTTTTAAGAAAAGTAGTCATGATCCTTGAAAAAGGTTTTCTTTTATAAATCATTTATAAGAAATCAGATAATATAAAATAATAATACATAGGAAATTAAATAAGTTAGTAGAATAAGTTTGTATAAAAATATATTGTTTGAAAAACAATATTTTGATAAAAAGATTTATAGTGTATATATAAATATACTTTGGTTTTAAGAAAGTCGAATTAGCAATATATTAAAATATATTTCCTTTCCCAAACCGTTAACCCAAGTGTACTAAATAACGCCACGGTATGTAATGCGATGAAAACACTTATATATAAGAAGTATCAGCGGCGTATCTACCATGTTTTCATCACATTACCCCCGTCCCGTTATCTAAACACTAACCCAAAAACCAGTCGTTAAGTTAATAGTATATTAAATATACTTTAGTTGTTCAAATAAATAAATTTTCAGTAGTATATCAAAAGTATACTTTGGATTTATAAATAACATATTAAACTATGCATTGGTTATACAAATAACATATTAAACTATGCTTTGGTTATGAAAATAACATATTAAACTATGCTTTGGATTTTGAGAATAACATATCAAACTATGTTTTAATGATTAACAAAATATATGTTGGTTTTGTACAATATCACATATGAGAGCATATCAAACTATACTTTTGGGAGTATAACTTAATATACAAAAATAATGTGACTTAAGAATTCATTCAGACCTACTGCATCAAAATACACCTTTGAGACTATAGAAATACCCCAAAGGAAATTTCTATTTGGATGGAGAAACAAATTGGTTTCAGACATTCCATGATAACAGGAATGGGGTGTCAAATCCTATAGCGCTATATCATACTACCAACCGGTCCGGTGAACAAAATAAGTACTATTCCAAACATTTATTTTATAATCTTTGAAAAATTAGAGTTTAAATCATAGATAATCATTCAGTTTGCAAAAAGATAAGTACAAATATGTATAATCAATTATACTTTTGGAAACCATGAAAATAACAGATAGGTACACATGCTTCACCCCAAAACAGTTGAAAACAGTAAAAGAGGGGACTATCTACTCACTTGAGAGTGCTTAGAAGTCTTGAACAACTACCAAGCAAGCTAGAGGAGTCCCGGAAATCAAACGGTACCTAATATAGGTAACTACATTAATAAACGGACCTAATCGGAGGATAGGGTAGCATTAGGGTTCGTAAACCAAATGAGTGTAGGAACTCATGTAATATGGTTTAACAAAGCCTACATACTAAAACGAAACTTATCCTAAGTGCTTTTGACCCGTTATGACCCGTCTAGGTAGCTTATGCTACTTTAATGTCACACCCCGACCACGTAGAACATACAAAACGTGGCGGAAATGTCGGGGAGTGTTGTAACAGAATTAATTGTTTCAAATCCATGGCAATTGAAGTTTCGTTTTATTGATTAAAAGTGTTACAATGTCTTAACAAACAAGAAAATACAACATAATTAACTAGTCTTGCATCTTTTATTGTCACTAAAGCCCAAGTCTGCCTATGTGTATCTTGATCATCTTATGCAACAGTTCCTGAAAAACACATGTGAAAATAGGTACGTCAGCATAAAAATGCCTGTGAGATACATAGGTTTTGTGAAAATAGGTTTCATGACTTATGTTTGAGAAAATGTTTAGTCATGAACCTTGTTATTTGCTTTGCTTTGTAAATCATTTGAAAATCGATAAGATCAGATGATAAGTATAAATAAATGTAGGGTTAAATGAATAACCAAGTAAAATATGTTTGCATAAGATAAGATGTTTATAAATCAATGTCTTGTGAAAAGTATGTTATTTGTATAAAATGTTCTATGTCTCAAACTGAAATGATTCAAATAACGCTATGATATGTAATACCATACAAACACTTATATATAGGAAGTACCAGCGGCGTATCAACCATGCTTGTATCATATTACACACGCATCGTTACTTAATCATTTAATCAAACCAAACCAACCAATGTAAGAAGTCTATGTTTAAATCAATTGTCAAATGTATTGGGTAATATGTCAAAGTGCCCATGTCAAGATGTAAATCATCTCAAAATGTCTATGTCAAATATCCATGTCAAATGTCTATGTCAAATATCCATGTCAAACGTCTATGTCAAATATCCATGTCAAACGTCTATGTCAAGATGTCATGTATGGCAAGTGAAATGTCTCAACTAAACCATATGCACAAAAACAAAGTATTGAAGTAAATCTTGGTTTAAATCAAAGTTATGTTTTGTGGGAAATGCATGATCAAATGTCAATCATGTTAAAATGTCTATGCCGAAATGTCTATGTCAAATGTCTATGTCAAAATGTCTATGTCAAAATGTCATGTAAAACGATGTACTAAGTAATGCACACAATTGGGCACACCTAGCATGAAATGTCATAAAATCATGTACTATAATGTACTAACGAACATAGCAGTATATGATGTTAAAACAGGAAAGCATGAAAGTAACAAGTAGGCACATGTGTTCCACCCCAAAACAGTTTGGAAAACAGTAAAAGAGGGGTCTATGTACTCACTTGAGATTGCTCAGTAGTCCTTGAGTAACAACTAAACAATGCTAGAGATCGCGGATATCAAACGGCACCTAGTATAGGTAGCTACATTAATAAACCGGACCTAAATCGGAAGATCGGGTAGCATTCGGGTTTGTAAACCAAACGAGTGTAGAGACTCGTGTCATTTTGTTTAACAAAGCCTACATACTAAATGAAACTTAACCTAAGTGTCTACGACCCATTACGACCCGTTTAGGTAGCTTATGCTACTTTAACGCGTCGTTCGCGTGAAACGCGTTCGGACCGCCTAACTAGCCCTATGACAAGTGTTATATGCCTAAACATATTACATAATCAGTTATGTGACAAAGGTTTAGGTTACATATGCTTAATTACCAATTATACATGAAAAGGGTATTCTGGTAATTTACCTAAGGCATATAAACTACCTATCATACAACTACTTAAACGATGTGACCATAGGGTATAACCTCGGAAGGTTATTCCCTACCTACTATGGTCACCTAATGTGTTTGGTCGGATCCTAATGATTGACCAAACTGGGTCGGGTTCGAGGTATAAGCGATTCATCAGATCGCCTACCCTACGACCCTAGACAACGTGGTAATCAGTGGGCATAGTCCCAACGGACTATGACCAACGTGATTACACTCACGTTGCGAAGTTCAAACGAACTTTGCATTGACCATTACTGGTCAACGCTGAAAGTCAAACAAAGTTTGACTTTCTGACTCGAAAAGCAATAAAATAAGGAAAAGAACGAAAGAATACTTACGAAGGGTCCCCGAATGCTAAACTCGATTCAAAAATCTCAGGTATGAAACAAATGTTTCAACTTAGAGTTTCTCAAATCAAGTTTCTAGTGATTTTAGCAATGGGGGGTATGGGGTATTTATAGGAATACCCGAACCATTAAGATCGTTTCATGGAAAACGTGCCTTAATCCCATCCGTACATGTGTTGCAAAGTTATGGTGTTTAGGTGTTTAAATTCCATCCATACATGTGTTGCAAAGTTATGGTGTTTAGGTGTTTAAATTCCATCCATACATGTGTTGCAAAGTTATGGTACCAAAATTCCATCCTTATCCGCTGACTAAGCAAGTTTAGAATGTGTGGTTGTGAATTAAACAACGGCTAATACATCGAATCTGGTCCCGAATGCGAAAAACGAACCAAATGACGTGACGAATGGATTTTTCTTATGGCGAGCACTAAAATAAAATATTTTAGTGCTTACATAAATTTTTGGATGTCCGGATGTATTCAGAACGTAAGTTATGCGCGAAAATGCAAACTTGTGCACTTTTTGACACTTTTAGTCCCTGAATGACCCAAAAGTTTATTTTAGCACACCGAACCCATTAAAGCCTATTTCTAAGCTATGTAAAGGATATTTATGGTGTGTTTAACTTATGGTCATGTTCCGGAATGTCTGTTACAGTTCAAATTGGCATACTTTCGTAGTTTGTCAACTTTAGTCCCTGTAAGCGATTTAACTTGATTTCACCACACCAAACCTTCCAAAACTTATATATAAGTTATGTAAAGGTTATTCAAGGTATGTTAAGCTTATTTCACTATTCCGGAGTGTTCGTTGGATTAAACTGGTTATATTTACGCATTAGTGCGCGTATAACCTTCCAGAAAGCGATTTAGAGTTTGAAATCGAACAAGAGTTGATATGTGCAAAAGATACACATATTTATACAAGTCCAAAGTATGAAATACAATATTTCATTGGTTTGGCATTTGTTTGATGGTTGAAATGACACAGGTGTTACAGTCTCCCCTACTTTAGGAAATTTCGTCCCGAAATTAATTCGTAGGAGTCTATTTGTGACTTTGTGTTAAATAACCATCAAAGATGAACAAGACGTAATCCTGTAATTTCTCTTTAACGAACATTTTTCAGAAATGAAAAATGAACAGAGTTATTCTCAACAGGCATTCTTTAGAAACAAAAATGAACAGAATAGTCATTTTCCACAACATCTTCAGAAACAAAAATGAACAGAATAGTCATTTTACATCTTCAGAAACAAAAATGAACAGAATAGTCATTTTACATCTTCGGAAACAAAAATGAACAGAATAGTCATTTTACATTTTCAGAAACAAAAATGAACGGAATAGTCATTTTACACCTTCAGAAACAAAAATGAACGGAATAGTCATTTTACATCTTCAGAAACAAAAATGAACGGAATAGTCATTTTACATCTTCAGAAACAAAAATGAACGGAATAGTCATTTTACATCTTCAGAAACAAAAATGAACGGAATAGTCATTTTACATCTTCAGAAACAAAAATGAACGGAATAGTCATTTTACATCTTCAGAAACAAAAATGAACGGAATAGTCATTTTACGGAATAGTCATTTTACATCTTCAGAAAAAAAAATGAACGGAATAGTCATTTTACATCTTCAGAAACAAAAATGAACGGAATAGTCATTTTACATCTTCAGAAACAAAAATGAACGGAATAGTCATTTTACATCTTCAGAAACAAAAATGAACGGAATAGTCTCTAGACACATGACAAAATTTGTTGTGGTTTCCGTGCACTGAATTTCATAATTATGTATGCATCCATAATTACGCAATTCCTTGCATAGTCCGCACAATTTGTCTGAAATGTGAAGGGGAGGAAAAATCAAACCTGATGATGAGTGTGACTAAACTACCATAGGGTCCTTTTAATTAGATCGACAAAGGATCCTTTTAAATTAGGCCACCAAGGAGTCCTTTCAGCTATATCATCACATGATATTCCTAACCAGATTTTTGGATCAATCTGTTTACCTAGACCTCTCAGGGCCTAATTATGGAATGGTACAATATAATCCAAGGGTCTTTACTATTACGTACAAGCCCGTTGAGGATTTAATATAGCACCCAAAGATATGGAAGATTCTACGAGGATTTGGATGACAAGAATTTGGATCACACAAAAACATAAAAGGGAACACATAAGCACATAATCACATAATTGTTTAACTTGGTTATTAATTTGTTATCTTTGGACGCGGATACTCAAAGTGCACCAGGAATCCAATTCGTGGATTCCATGCGGCACTTAAATCATTAGAATCTAACTATGAAGATAGGAAGATCTAAATAAGAATTCGGCTTTGTCCTTATTGAATGGTAATGTTCTGTCACACCCCGACCGCGTAAAACAACAAATCGCGGCGGAAACATCGGGGCGTGTTGCAACAGAATTAATGTTTCATAACCATGGATACCAAAAGTGTTTCGTTTTATTAAACATTGAATAATTACATCGTCTTGAAATCTAAATACACTATTTAAACATAGTCTATCATTGTTATTGAGTCACTAAGGCCTTGTCCAGTCCTATGTGAGCATGCATCTTATCAATCGATATCATTCAACAATACCTGAAACATATGTGAAAACGAGGTCAGCAAAGAAATGCTGGCGAGTACATAGGTTTTGTAGGAGTGTCGAAATCATGGCTAGTTTAGACGTTGCAATACTTTATTTAAAAACCTTGTTTTGAAAAGAGTATAATATTGCAACTTAATTAACCAACTCAAATCAAGCGGGTTATAATTTGTAAAACCTCGTAGCCATGACTCTTAACCCAAAAACATTTATTTTAGTAAATTATTTGAAAAACAATGATAAGTTCAGGTGATATGTATAAATAAGAGAATAATGGATGATTAAATGAATAACCATGTAAAATGAGTTTGTATAAGATAAGTTGTTTGTAAATAAATGTCTTGTGAAAAGTATGTTACTTGTATAAAATGTTCTATGTCTCAAACTGAAATGATTCAAATAACGCTACAATATGTAATACCATGCAAACACTTATATATAGGAAGTACCAGCGGCGTATCCACCATGCTTGTATCATATTCCACACGCATTGTTACTTAATCACTTAATCCAAACCAAACCACCAAAGTAATGTTCATGCCCAAATGTAAATCATGTAATATGTATAACCAAAATAATATCGTATATCGCTTTGAACCCAATCGTTAACCCAATCGTTAAAACATCATGTGAAAACCAATCGTAAATCGTTTAATTCGTTTTAGGTCGTGAAACTACTTATAAGGTCGTCTCGCTAATAACATTCAAACCTTCGTGACTTTCATCGCTTCTCGTTTTCGTCTCTTCTCGTTTTCGTATTAACAAACCTCCATAGGGTAAATTAATAATTACAGATTCAGTCGCTACCTACCATACCCACACATAACCACGGGTGTAGTAAATAAAGGGATTTGTCAGATCCTATGGTACCATAACCTAATACTGGTCGGCTTGATCATTGCTAATGAATGTCATTTGTTATGTAACTACAACCAACAAGTTTGTTCACTTTATGAAATCGTTATTAGTTTTGTATAAATCGTCTTAATTGTTTTTGAAATCATCATTATAACATCGAAAACATTTAGCACATATGAGTCACCCCAAAACAATTGAAAGCAGTAAAATAGGGGAATAATGTACTCGCCTGAGAATGCTTAGAGGTCTTGAATAAAAACCAAACAAAGCTAGAGGGAGCACGGAATCAGTCGGCAATCTAAAACTATATAAATAAACCGGACTTAAATCGGGAGATCGGATAGGATGAGGTTTGGTAAACCAAATGAGTATTGGAACTCATATGATATGGTTTAACAAGGCCTACATACTACAATGAAACCAAACCTAAGTGCTTTCGACCCATCGCGACCCATTAAGGTAACATATGCTACTTTAACGCGTCGTGCGCGTGAAACGCGTTCGGACCGCCTAACTAGCCCTATGACAAGTGTTATATGCCTAAACATGTTACATAATCAGTTATGTGACAAAGGTTTAGGTTACATATGCTTAATTATCAATTATACATGAAAAGGGTATTCTGGTAATTTACCTAAGGCATATAAACTACCTATCATACAACTACTTAAACGATGTGACCATAGGGTATAACCTCGGAAGGTTATTCCCTATATACTATGGTCACCTAATGTATTTGGTCGGATCCTAATGATCGACCAAATGGGTCGAGTTCGAAGGTATAGGCGATTTATTAGATCGCCTACCCTACGACTCTAGACAACGTGGTAATCAGTGGGCATAGTCCCAAGGGACTATGACCAACGTGATTACACTCACGTTGCGAAGTTCAAACGAACTTCGCATTGACCATTACTGGTCAATGCTTAAAGTCAAACAAAGTTTGACTTTCGGACTCGAAAAGCAATAAAATAAGGAAAAGAACGAAAGAATACTTACCCAGGGTCCCCGAATGCTAATCCCGATCCAAGAATCTCAGGTATGAAACAATGGTTTCAACTTAGAGTTTCTCAAATCAGAATTCTTGTAAGTTATGCAATGGGGGGCATGGGGTATTTATAGTATTCGGTGTACCGTTGAGATCGTTTCATGGAAACCGTGATTCGATCCCATCCGTACACTTGTTGGAAGGTTATGGAAGCTAAAATTGATGCTTATCATCTGACTAAGCAAGTTAGAACATGTGGTGGAGGATCAAACAGCTGCAACTTGTGGTTAAATGCATTTAATCTTGTCAGAAGGACTGACGCGGGCCGCCTAAGATTTAAGCTTGGCTGAGGCGGGCCGCCTAGCTCTTCAGATCAGAAAACAAGTTTCAGAAATGACAGTTTCAGCCCCTGCACGTGTTTAAGCCCATTTCCGGCACTTCTAAGGCCCGTAAAGCCAACTTTAAGGCCCTAAAATGATGCCTAAACATTGTGGACATGAAACATGCTCAAAAATATGCCGGGTGTTGGTTCGTTTGGTCGTACGAACGCGATGTTCGCTTAATTACGACGGAATGCGCATAAGCGCGAAAAACGATCCAAATGACGCAACGAATGGATTTTTTGGCAAGCCAAACACTAAAGCATAATATAGTCATGCTTACATAAATTTTTGGATGTCCGGATGTATTCAGAACGTAAGTTATGCGCGAAAATGCAAACTTTTGCACTTTTTGACACTTTTAGTCCCTGAATGACACAAAAGTTTATTTTAGCATACCGAACACCTCAAACCCTATTTCTAAGCTATGTGAAGGATATTTATGGTATGTTTAACTTATGGTCATGTTCCGGAATGTCTGTTACAGTTCAAATTGGCATACTTTCGCAGTTTGTCAACTTTAGTCCCTGTAAGCGATTAAACTTTGATTTCACCACACCAAACCTTCCAAAACTTATATCTAAGTTATGTAAAGGTTATTTAAGGTATGTTAAGCCTATGTCACTATTCCGGAGTGTTTGTTGCATTAAACTGGTTATATTTACGCATCAGTGCGCGTATAACCTTCCAGAAAGCGATTTAGAGTTTGAAATTGAACAAGAATTGATATGTGCAAATGACACACATATTTTTACAAATCCCAAGTATGAAATACAATATTTCATTGGTTTGGTATTTGTTTGATGGCCGTGAAGGCACAGGTGTTACAGTCTCCCCTACTTTAGGAAATTTCGTCCCGAAATTTATTTAGAGGAAACTTGTGAGAGCTTGGAAATATGAAGTTGAAAAGATCGAACAATATTGGTTAGGGTTCTGAACTTCTAGTAATCTTTAATAACATCATGATTGCAATGTAAGAGGGATACTTATATACAAGTATATGAAGCGTCATTGGTGCGTCCACCGTACCTCCATTACATCGTTCTCATTTCGTTATTGTTGTCACTATCGGTTCTTACACATAATAAATCTTACTGGGTTCCTATGCACTAAATTTCATAATTATGTACGCGTCCATAATTAGACAATTCCTTGCATAGTTCACTCAGTCCATTTTATAATGTGCAGGGGAAAACCAAATGAACAATCATGTGATGAGTGTGACTAGACCGCCATAGAGTCCTTTTAATTAAATCAATAAATGATCTAAATAGACTATCAAGGAGTCTGTCCAGCTACATCACTAGATGTCGTTCTTTAACCAAATTGTGAATCAATCTTTTTGACTAGACCACTAAAGGGTCTCTTATGAATCATGGAGTGGTACTATATAATCCAAGGGTCTTAACTATTACATAGAAGCCCATTAAGGATTTAAGGTAGTACCTTTTGAATATCCTACTACGAATCCATCATATGAATATATGAAAGATTCTACGAGGATTTGGATAACGAATATCCAGAGTATACAAAAACACAAAAATCATAGAGGAGTAAACATAAACACATATCAGATAACCACAAAATTGTTTGTTAATTTGTCTTGTAAATTGCGTACATTCATTTAAAGCACACTAGGAATCCATTCCGTGGATTTCATTTGGTACTTTAAACGTTATCAAGAATCCAACTATAAAGATAGAAAGATTCAAAAAGAAAATTCGACTTCGATTATTAAGAATCGAAATGTTCGAATTAAGGTACACAAGGAATCCAATTAAGGACTCTGATTTGAATGATGATTATCCACAAGGGTCTAATTGTGGAGATAAAAAGATCCCATATGGATTTTAGAAGTTGAAGATGTTTTGAAATCTTGCACGGGATGTGCTTAAGTCAAAACATGAAGTTGAAATGCTTATGAAGTTGAGATGCTAGATATGTCAAGGCGACATATGAAGCAGAATTTGAAGGTTAAGTCACTGTATGAGGAAAATATATTTGGAAAACTATGCATGGGGTTCTTTTAAGAAAAATGTGTTTACCGTTTTTGAAACCTTATATATAATACATTTGAAATTATAGTAGGTGTACTAGGTAAGTATATTTATAAAAATGTTTTAAAATCATGCGAGATGAATTTTGAAATTATGTATAAGGTTTTTGAAAATATGAATGATGCTTTTCGAAATCATGCACTTGATGAGAAAATGTACTGTGTTAATATTGTCTTCAGACTATATGAAATATTTTGAAATTAGAAAGGTTGGTTTTGATAACATGGCCAATGTTTTTGAAATAACATAGACAATGCATCTAGAAAAATTGTTTTCAAACTATATGAAATGTTTTGAGATCATGAAGATTGTTTTGAAATACTGGTACTGTGTATGTTGAAAAATCAAAACGTAATGGGTATGAGATTTGAAAATACCCTTAGTTATCTAACCAAGGATTTAAAGGCACAGATGTGAGAAAAGCACGATTACTCATAATGTCACTTAATTTTCTGTACTTTGTTTCTTAGAGTGAAACGAGTACTTAAAATTTTCGAGGGAATCATGAGCAATCATTTGAGAGAGAGAAATCACAAGAGTAGGTTGTAAGGTACATAGTTCCTTGATGTAGGTATCATAGGAAAAGCCATACACTCCTAGCAAGGGGTTGAGCTGGTTGGTTGGGGACTGCTTTACCATTGTGAGCGACCATGGCGAAGTTCTGAGAAGCCTTTCGCTTCTTTGACTTCTTAGGGGATCGTTCATCCATGGTCTTTGATTCCTTGATTGGTTTATTGGCTGATGGTGTTGTCGCCTGACTAGGTCCTGCCTGTCTTGGTGACTCTTGAGTGGCTTCATCCTGGAGATGATACATGGCAGTAGCTAATTCAACAGTCTTCAGGACTACTTCGCCTATTCGCTGAGCGAATTTTGGCTGCTTGCTCAGATATCTGGGCGTCATCGTGATGAAGAGACATTCTTGAAGAAAAAGAAAGGCATGGGGAGAAACAGGTGAAAGATTATTGGACAATCAAAACAGAAAGATAACGCATGAAAATTGCGATCATTTGTTTGTTACCTAAGGCAAACAAATGAGACGGTGACTGATCAAAGTAAATGGGTCAAAAATAATGTATCGCGAAGACATGCTCGCCTATAAGTGAACACTCATCCCAAGAATTCCCAGGTAAGCACAACTGGTCTCGCGTCTGATGAGATGTATACGAAGTGCTTGCCTAGACAGAAAACCCAGAATACAGGCATTCACCCTTCCAGTTTGCACGTGTTCACATTATTTAAAACCCAAAACCTTGACGAGATTTTGAAAACTCAAAGGGTTCAAAACCATATAATAGAGAGTTCAAAACCTTACAATAGAGGGTTCAAAACCTAGTAATCAATCATCCTAGAACAGATGATTAGTTTTCAAAGCGGTTTTGAAATTCATGTTCTAGTTGTGATCGTCGCCTAAGGATAGGTGACGGTATTGTTTTTATGACTAAACGTAAGTAAACTCGCGTTAGGGTCCTAAGAAGGTTATAGACTAGGTCAAAGCATTACTAATAACCTAATTCCCTATAACCATTGGCTCTGATACCATCTTTTCTGTCACACCCCGACCGCGTAAAACAACAAATCACGGCGGAAACATCGGGGCGTGTTGCAACAGAATTAATGTTTCATAACCATGGATACCAAAAGTGTTTCGTTTTATTAAACATTGAATAATTACATCGTCTTGAAATCTAAATACACTATTTAAACATAGTCTATCATTGTTATTGAGTCACTAAGGCCTTGTCCAGTCCTATGTGAGCATGCATCTTATCAATCGATATCATTCAACAATACCTGAAACATATGTGAAAACGAGGTCAGCAAAGAAATGCTGGCGAGTACATAGGTTTTGTAGGAGTGTCGAAATCATGGCTAGTTTAGACGTTGCAATACTTTATTTAAAAACCTTGTTTTGAAAAGAGTATAATATTGCAACTTAATTAACCAACTCAAATCAAGCGGGTTATAATTTGTAAAACCTCGTAGCCATGACTCTTAACCCAAAAACATTTGTTTTAGTAAATTATTTGAAAAACAATGATAAGTTCAGGTGATATGTATAAATAAGAGAATAATGCATGATTAAATGAATAACCATGTAAAATGAGTTTGTATAAGATAAGTTGTTTGTAAATAAATGTCTTGTGAAAAGTATGTTACTTGTATAAAATGTTCTATGTCTCAAACTGAAATGATTCAAATAACGCTACAATATGTAATACCATACAAACACTTATATATAGGAAGTACCAGCGGCGTATCCACCATGCTTGTATCATATTCCACACGCATTGTTACTTAATCACTTAATCCAAACCAAACCACCAAAGTAATGTTCATGCCCAAATGTAAATCATGTAATATGTATAACCAAAATAATATCGTATATCGCTTTGAACCCAATCGTTAACCCAATCGTTAAAACATCATGTGAAAACCAATCGTAAATCGTTTAATTCGTTTTAGGTCGTGAAACTACTTATAAGGTCGTCTCGCTAATAACATTCAAACCTTCGTGACTTTCATCGCTTCTCGTTTTCGTCGCTTCTCGTTTTCGTCGCTTCTCGTTTTCGTATTAACAAACCTCCATAGGGTAAATTAATAATTACAGATTCAGTCGCTACCTACCATACCCACACATAACCACGGGTGTAGTAAATAACGGGATTTGTCAGATCCTATGGTACCATAACCTAATACTGGTCGGCTTGATCATTGCTAATGAATGTCATTTGTTATGTAACTACAACCAACAAGTTTGTTCACTTTATGAAATCGTTATTAGTTTTGTATAAATCGTCTTAATTGTTTTTGAAACCATCGTTATAACATCGAAAACATTTAGCACATATGAGTCACCCCAAAACAATTGAAAGCAGTAAAATAGGGGAATAATGTACTCGCCTGAGAATGCTTAGAGGTCTTGAATAAAAACCAAACAAAGCTAGAGGGAGCACGGAATCAGTCGGCAATCTAAAACTATATAAATAAACCGGACTTAAATCGGGAGATCGGATAGGATGAGGTTTGGTAAACCAAATGAGTATTGGAACTCATATGATATGGTTTAACAAGGCCTACATACTACAATGAAACCAAACCTAAGTGCTTTCGACCCATCGCGACCCATTAAGGTAACATATGCTACTTTAACGCGTCGTGCGCGTGAAACGCGTTCGGACCGCCTAACTAGCCCTATGACAAGTGTTATATGCCTAAACATGTTACATAATCAGTTATGTGACAAAGGTTTAGGTTACATATGCTTAATTATCAATTATACATGAAAAGGGTATTCTGGTAATTTACCTAAGGCATATAAACTACCTATCATACAACTACTTAAACGATGTGACCATAGGGTATAACCTCGGAAGGTTATTCCCTATATACTATGGTCACCTAATGTATTTGGTCGGATCCTAATGATCGACCAAATGGGTCGAGTTCGAAGGTATAGGCGATTTATTAGATCGCCTACCCTACGACTCTAGACAACGTGGTAATCAGTGGGCATAGTCCCAAGGGACTATGACCAACGTGATTACACTCACGTTGCGAAGTTCAAACGAACTTCGCATTGACCATTACTGGTCAATGCTTAAAGTCAAACAAAGTTTGACTTTCGGACTCGAAAAGCAATAAAATAAGGAAAAGAACGAAAGAATACTTACCCAGGGTCCCCGAATGCTAATCCCGATCCAAGAATCTCAGGTATGAAACAATGGTTTCAACTTAGAGTTTATCAAATCAGAATTCTTGTAAGTTATGCAATGGGGGGCATGGGGTATTTATAGTATTCGGTGCACCGTTGAGATCGTTTCATGGAAACCGTGATTCGATCCCATCCGTACACTTGTTGGAAGGTTATGGAAGCTAAAATTGATGCTTATCATCTGACTAAGCAAGTTAGAACATGTGGTGGAGGATCAAACAGCTGCAACTTGTGGTTAAATGCATTTAATCTGGTCAGAAGGACTGACACGGGCCGCCTAAGATTTAAGCTTGGCTGAGGCGGGCCGCCTAGCTCTTCAGATCAGAAAACAAGTTTCAGAAATGACAGTTTCAGCCCCTGCACGTGTTTAAGCCCATTTCCGGCACTTCTAAGGCCCGTAAAGCCAACTTTAAGGCCCTAAAATGATGCCTAAACATTGTGGACATGAAACATGCTCAAAAATATGCCGGGTGTTGGTTCGTTTGGTCGTACGAACGCGATGTTCGCTTAATTACGACGGAATGCGCATAAGCGCGAAAAACGATCCAAATGACGCAACGAATGGATTTTTTGGCAAGCCAAACACTAAAGCATAATATAGTCATGCTTACATAAATTTTTGGATGTCCGGATGTATTCAGAACGTAAGTTATGCGCGAAAATGCAAACTTGTGCACTTTTTGACACTTTTAGTCCCTGAATGACACAAAAGTTTATTTTAGCATACCGAACACCTCAAACCCTATTTCTAAGCTATGTGAAGGATATTTATGGTATGTTTAACTTATGGTCATGTTCCGGAATGTCTGTTACAGTTCAAATTGGCATACTTTTGCATTTTGTCAACTTTAGTCCCTGTAAGCGATTAAACTTTGATTTCACCACACCAAACCTTCCAAAACTTATATCTAAGTTATGTAAATGTTATTTAAGGTATGTTAAGCCTATGTCACTATTCCGGAGTGTTTGTTGCATTAAACTGGTTATATTTACGCATCAGTGCGCGTATAACCTTCCAGAAAGCGATTTAGAGTTTGAAATTGAACAAGAATTGATATGTGCAAATGACACACATATTTTTACAAATCCCAAGTATGAAATACAATATTTCATCGGTTTGGTATTTGTTTGATGGCCGTGAAGGCACAGGTGTTACAGTCTCCCCTACTTTAGGATATTTCGTCCCGAAATTTATTTAGTGGAAACTTGTGAGAGCTTGGAAATATGAAGTTGAAAAGATCGAACAATATTGGTTAGGGTTCTGAACTTCTAGTAATCTTTAATAACATCATGATTGCAATGTAAGAGGGATACTTATATACAAGTATATGAAGCGTCATTGGTGCGTCCACCGTACCTCCATTACATTGTTCTCATTTCGTTATTGTTGTCACTATCGGTTCTTACACATAATAAATCTTACTGGGTTCCTATGCACTAAATTTCATAATTATGTACGCGTCCATAATTAGACAATTCCTTGCATAGTTCACTCAGTCCATTTTATAATGTGCAGGGGAAAACCAAATGAACAATCATGTGATGAGTGTGACTAGACCGCCATAGAGTCCTTTTAATTAAATCAATAAATGATCTAAATAGACTATCAAGGAGTCTGTCCAGCTACATCACTAGATGTCGTTCTTTAACCAAATTGTGAATCAATCTTTTTGACTAGACCACTAAAGGGTCTCTTATGAATCATGGAGTGGTACTATATAATCCAAGGGTCTTAACTATTACATAGAAGCCCATTAAGGATTTAAGGTAGTACCTTTTGAATATCCTACTACGAATCCATCATATGAATATATGAAAGATTCTACGAGGATTTGGATAACGAATATCCAGAGTATACAAAAACACAAAAATCATAGAGGAGAAAACATAAACACATATCACATAACCACAAAATTGTTTGTTAATTTGTCTTGTAAATTGCGTACATTCATTTAAAGCACACTAGGAATCCATTCCGTGGATTTCATTTGGTACTTTAAACGTTATCAAGAATCCAACTATAAAGATAGAAAGATTCAAAAAGAAAATTCGACTTCGATTATTAAGAATCGAAATGTTCGAATTAAGGTACACAAGGAATCCAATTAAGGACTCTGATTTGAATGATGATTATCCACAAGGGTCTAATTGTGGAGATAAAAAGATCCCATATGGATTTTAGAAGTTGAAGATGTTTTGAAATCTTGCACGGGATGTGCTTAAGTCAAAACATGAAGTTGAAATGCTTATGAAGTTGAGATGCTAGATATGTCAAGGCGACATATGAAGCAGAATTTGAAGGTTAAGTCACTGTATGAGGAAAATATATTTGGAAAACTATGCATGGGGTTCTTTTAAGAAAAATGTGTTTACCGTTTTTGAAACCTTATATATAATACATTTGAAATTATAGTAGGTGTACTAGGTAAGTATATTTATAAAAATGTTTTAAAATCATGCGAGATGAATTTTGAAATTATGTATAAGGTTTTTGAAAATATGAATGATGCTTTTCGAAATCATGCACTTGATGAGAAAATGTACTGTGTTAATATTGTCTTCAGACTATATGAAATATTTTGAAATTAGAAAGGTTGGTTTTGATAACATGGCCAATGTTTTTGAAATAACATAGACAATGCATCTAGAAAAATTGTTTTCAAACTATATGAAATGTTTTGAGATCATGAAGCGGTTCCCTTGCACGGTATTTGATTAGAAAAATTGTTTTCAAACTAACATGGCCACCGGGGGTACATTTGTAACATGGTATTTGATTTAGATGATGACGGTTTCACTGACTTCTCCAAGGAGCGGTTCCCTTGCACGGCTTCATTCCTGAGCTGACTCATGGTGATAGCTAAATCAACGGTCTTCTGGAGTACTACGCCTATTTGTTGGGCAGTTGTAGCACCTGGTCCGGACACTCGAGTCTTGTTGCGATGAAGAGACACCATGAAGAACATAGGAGATATGGGAGGGAACAAGGGAAATGAAAACAGAATAACAATGCATAAAATTGCGATCATTTGTTTGTTACTTAAGGCAAACAAATGAGACGGTGACTAATCAAAGTAAATAGGTCAAAAATAATGTATCGCGAAGTCATGCTCGCCTATAAGTGAACACTCATCCCAAGAATTCCCAGGTAAGCACAACTGGTCTCGCGTCTGGTTGAGATGTATACGAAGTGCTTGCCTAGACAGAAAACTCAGAATACAGGCATTCACCCTTCCAGTTTGCACGTGTTCACATTATTTAAAACCCAAGACCTTGACGAGATTTTGAAAACTTAAAGGGGTTCAAAACCATATAATAGAGAGTTCAAAACCTTTCAATAGAGGGTTCAAAACCTTGTAATCAATCATCCTAGAACAGATGATTAGTTTTCAAAGCGGTTTTGAAATTTATGTTCTTGTTGTGGTCGTCGCCTAAGGATAGGTGACGGTATTGTTTTATGACTAAACGTAAGTAAACTCGCGTTAGGGTCCTAAGAAGGTTATAGACTAGGTCAAAGCATTACTAATAACCTAATTCCCTATAACCATTGGCTCTGATACCATCTTTTCTGTCACACCCCGACCACGTAGAACATACAAAACGTGGCGGAAATGTCGGGGAGTGTTGTAACAGAATTAATTGTTTCAAATCCATGGCAATTGAAGTTTCGTTTTATTGATTAAAAGTGTTACAATGTCTTAACAAACAAGAAAATACAACATAATTAACTAGTCTTGCATCTTTTATTGTCACTAAAGCCCAAGTCTGCCTATGTGTATCTTGATCATCTTATGCAACAGTTCCTGAAAAACACATGTGAAAATAGGTACGTCAGCATAAAAATGCCTGTGAGATACATAGGTTTTGTGAAAATAGGTTTCATGACTTATGTTTGAGAAAATGTTTAGTCATGAACCTTGTTATTTGCTTTGCTTTGTAAATCATTTGAAAATCGATAAGATCAGATGATAAGTATAAATAAATGTAGGGTTAAATGAATAACCAAGTAAAATATGTTTGCATAAGATAAGATGTTTATAAATCAATGTCTTGTGAAAAGTATGTTATTTGTATAAAATGTTCTATGTCTCAAACTGAAATGATTCAAATAACGCTATGATATGTAATACCATACAAACACTTATATATAGGAAGTACCAGCGGCGTATCCACCATGCTTGTATCATATTACACACGCATCGTTACTTAATCACTTAATCAAACCAAACCAACCAATGTAAGAAGTCTATGTTTAAATCAATTGTCAAATGTATTGGGTAATATGTCAAAGTGTTCATGTCAAGATGTAAATCATATCAAAATGTCTATGTCAAATATCCATGTCAAATGTCTATGTCAAATATCCATGTCAAACGTCTATGTCAAATATCCATGTCAAACGTCTATGTCAAGATGTCATGTATGGCAAGTGAAATGTCTCAACTAAACCATATGCACAAAAACAAAGTATTGAAGTAAATCTTGGTTTAAATCAAAGTTATGTTTTGTGGGAAATGCATGATCAAATGTCAATCATGTTAAAATGTCTATGCCGAAATGTCTATGTTAAATGTCTATGTCAAAATGTCATGTAAAACGATGTACTAAGTAATGCACACAATTGGGCACACCTAGCATGAAATGTCATAAAATCATGTACTATAATGTACTAACGAACATAGCAGTATATGATGTTAAAACAGGAAAGCATGAAAGTAACAAGTAGGCACATGTGTTCCACCCCAAAACAGTTTGGAAAACAGTAAAAGAGGGGTCTATGTACTCACTTGAGATTGCTCAGTAGTCCTTGAGTAACAACTAAACAATGCTAGAGATCGCGGATATCAAACGGCACCTAGTATAGGTAGCTACATTAATAAACCGGACCTAAATCGGGAGATCGGGTAGCATTAGGGTTTGTAAACCAAACGAGTGTAGAGACTCGTGTCATTTGGTTAAACAAAGCCTACATACTAAATGAAACTTAACCTAAGTGTCTACGACCCATTACGACCCGTTTAGGTAGCTTATGCTACTTTAACGCGTCGTTCGCGTGAAACGCGTTCGGACCGCCTAACTAGCCCTATGACAAGTGTTATATGCCTAAACATATTACATAATCAGTTATGTGACAAAGGTTTAGGTTACGTATGCTTAATTACCAATTATATATGAAAAGGGTATTCTGGTAATTTACCTAAGCCATATAA
This sequence comes from Helianthus tuberosus, assembly GCA_030545235.1. Taxonomy (NCBI): domain Eukaryota; kingdom Viridiplantae; phylum Streptophyta; class Magnoliopsida; order Asterales; family Asteraceae; genus Helianthus; species Helianthus tuberosus. Next base: position 157,835,198 of record CM060393.1, read on the forward strand.
ACTACCTATCATACAACTACTTAAACGATGTGACCATAGGGTATAACCTCGGAAGGTTATTCCCCACCTACTATGGTCACCTAATGTGTTTGGTCGGATCCTAATGATCGACCAAACTGGTCAACGCTGAAAGTCAAACAAAGTTTGACTTTCTGACTCGAAAAGCAATAAAATAAGGAAAAGAACGAAAGAATACTTACGAAGGGTCCCCGAATGCTAAACTCGATTCAAAAATCTCAGGTATGAAACAAATGTTTCAACTTAGAGTTTCTCAAATCAAGTTTCTAGTGATTTTAGCAATGGGGGGTATGGGGTATTTATAGGAATACCCGAACCGTTAGGATCGTTTCATGGAAAACGTGCCTTAATCCCATCCGTACATGTGTTGCAAAGTTATGGTGTTTAGGTGTTTAAATTCCATCCATACATGTGTTGCAAAGTTATGGTGTTTAGGTGTTTAAATTCCATCCATACATGTGTTGCAAAGTTATGGTACCAAAATTCCATCCTTATCCGCTGACTAAGCAAGTTCAGAATGTGTGGTTGTGAATTAAACAACGGCTAATACATCGAATCTGGTCCCGAATGCGAAAAACGAACCAAATGACGTGACGAATGGATTTTTCTTATGGCGAGTACTAAAATAAAATATTTTAGTGCTTACATAAATTTTTGGATGTCCGGATGTATTCAGAACGTAAGTTATGCGCGAAAATGCAAACTTGTGCACTTTTTGACACTTTTAGTCCCTGAATGACCCAAAAGTTTATTTTAGCACACCGAACCCATTAAAGCCTATTTCTAAGCTATGTAAAGGATATTTATGGTGTGTTTAACTTATGGTCATGTTCCGGAATGTCTGTTACAGTTCAAATTGGCATACTTTCGTAGTTTGTCAACTTTAGTCCCTGTAAGCGATTTAACTTGATTTCACCACACCAAACCTTCCAAAACTTATATATAAGTTATGTAAAGGTTATTCAAGGTATGTTAAGCCTATTTCACTATTCCGGAGTGTTCGTTGGATTAAACTGGTTATATTTACGCATTAGTGCGCGTATAACCTTCCAGAAAGCGATTTAGAGTTTGAAATCGAACAAGAGTTGATATGTGCAAAAGATACACATATTTATACAAGTCCAAAGTATGAAATACAATATTTCATTGGTTTGGCATTTGTTTGATGGTTGAAATGACACAGGTGTTACATTTAACGCGTCGTTTGCGTAAAACGCGTTCGGACCGCCTAACTAGTCATATGACAAGTAATATATGCCTTAACATGTCTAATATTGTTGCTAAATCAGTTTAGATGTCAAAAGTTATGTTACATATGCTTAAAATGAATTTTGGCGTAAAAAGGGCATTTTGGTAATTTACCTAAGACATATATACTACCTATCATACAACTAACTAAACGTCGTGACCATAAGGTATAACCTCGGAAGGTTATTCCCTATACAACTATGGTCACCTAATGTGTTTGGTCAGATCCTAATGATCGAACAAATGGGACGGGTTCGAAAGTATAAGCGATTGTTTAGATCGCTTACCCTTACGACCCTAGACAAGCACAAATCTAAAAGTGACGAGCTAAGCATGTTAAAACATGCTTAACGATTTTAGAAGACAGGTTTGGTATCAAAATAAACGGTTTTGATACCCTAGTGTAGTTTGGTTACAAAATACGTGAGAAAACGCATTTTGGCCGAAACTACGACTCGTCACTAAGCCTAGATAACGTGGTAATCAGTAGGTATAGTCACTAGGGACTATAACCATCGTGATTACGCTCACGTTATGAAGTTCAAACGAACTTCGCATTGACCATAAACTGGTCAATGCAGAAAGTCAAACGCAGTTTGACTTTAACGCTAAAACGAATGAAAAGAACGAAGGAATACTTACAGAAGGTCCCCGCAAGATTTGATCCGATTTTCTCTTAGGTAGGAAGCATATACTTCCACTTAGAGAGCATAAATCAGATTCAAATTGTGGGTTTTGAGCAAGACATGGGGGGTATTTATAGTTTTCGTAGAACCGTTAGGATCGTTTCTTGAAAACCGAGCTTCAATCTCAGTCCTACACTTCATACCCACTGATTTGTGAAACCATGGGCATCCAAAACAAGCACATAGAATCAAAGAAACCAGGTGCAAAGGTGTGTAACAGCTAGAACAAGCTGGAATCAACATTCTACTGTCTGGGACCTGCTTACGGACAGTAAGAGGATGGGAATACGGTCCGTAAGGACCATGCAGGTCAGCAAGTTTCAAAAATGGCAGAACAGGCCCCTGAAGCCCCAAACTTGCTATTTGATGCATTTTTGACATGTTTAATCCCCGTTAACCCCATTTCAAAGCTCTAAAATGAAGTTAAAGTATAGGGAACTTAAAACATGCTCAAAAATATCTCAGATGTCGGTTCGTTTGGCCGTACGGTTGCGTTGTTCGGTTAATTACGACGGAAGTCGTAACGAACGCAAAAACGATCCAAATTAAGCGACGAATGGATTTTTATCATACTAAACACTAAAATAAAATATTTTAATGCTTACATAAATTTTTGGATGTCTGGATGTATTCAGAACGTATGATATGCGCGAAAATGCAAACTTGTGCACTTTTTGACGCTTTTAGTCCCTATTGATCAAGAAAGTTTATTTTTGCGCACCAAACACCTCAAAGTCTATTTCTAAGCTATGTAAAGGATATTTAGGGCATATTTAACTTATGATCAAGTTCCAGAATGTTCGTTACTATACAAATCGGTATAGTTTCGCAGTTTGACACAATTCGTCCATGCGATCGAACAAACTTGATTCCAACACACCAAACCATCCAAAACTTATTTCTAAGTTATGTGGAGGTTATTTAAGGTATGTTAAGCCTATTTCACTATTCCAGAGTGTTCGTTGCATTAAACTGGTTATATTTACGCATCAGAGCGCGTATAACCTTCCAGAAAGCGATTTAAAGCTTGAAATCGAACAAGAGTTGATATGTGCAAACGATACACATATTTTTACAAATCCCAAGTATGAAATACAGTATTTCATTGGTTTGGCATTTTTTTGATGATTGAAGTGACACAGGTGTCACAATTTTTTCAAAAACAACTGATTTCTACTCATTTCTACTCATTCTTCTACACATTTTCTTCAAAATCAGAACGTTTTCACGGCTAAAATGATCTGAATTTCACACATAACATGTAAAATTGAGTTTTCAACAATCCGTGAACAAATCAGGACCTAATTCAACCTAAAACTTGATAAAATTGACCAAACCGCGTGAAAATCATCTCAGATCGTTCGACAAGCTTCCAAATCGTGTGAATTCTTCTCAGATCGTGTGAAAATAGTTCCAGTTCGCATGAGTTGATCATCAGGTCGAACGGATTGACCAAGTCGTTTGAGTTTGTTGCTTTCAGTTCGCACGAAGTTGTCAGGTCGTGTGGGATTGTTCCAGATCGTTTGAGATTTGAACCAGTTCGCACGGGGTTAGGTCCAAATCGTTTGAAAAACCTTCCAGTTCACACAAGGTGGTTCAGGTCATGTGAAACATCATCAGAATGTGTGAAAGTTGATCCCAGATCGTTTGAAAACTCAGCTCACTTGAACATTGTGTTTTTGTGAACTTTCGACATCAAAACATGGAAACATCTGGTTCAGGTCATGTGAAACATCATCAGAATGTGTGAAAGTTGATCCCAGATCGTTTGAAAACTCAGCTCACTTGAACATTGTGTTTTTGTGAACTTTCGACATCAAAACATGGAAAACGAATTTTACAACGCCATTGCTACTGCACCAGCTGCTCCAGTTACAGTTGCCGAAACTGTCAGTATCGAGAATGAAATAGGAACTTTGCAAAAGCCTCCAAAACTTATGTACATCGAGGACTTTAAAGGATGGCAAGATCATTTTGAAAACTGGGTGCAAGCGAACAAGTTTGATGCATGGTGTTCTTTAGAGAAAGATTATACTTTACCAAAAGATGAACATGGAATTTAAAAACAATTAAGTCAATTTTTACCGGATGAAAAATTAAAATACACAAGTGAGAAAATGATGATTAGCATTCTCCAACAAGCGGTAAAAGAAGATATTTTCGTTTTGCTTCAACATGAGGGAACTGCTAGATCAATTTGGAGAGCGTTGATTAAAAAGTTTAAGGGTAGTGCTGATATGATAAAAAATAAACGTGCATTACTAAAGAAATCTTTTGATATGTTTACAGCTCTTGAAGGTGAAACAACAAGAACGATTATTGAGAGATATTGTCATCTTGTCATGGAAATGAAAAGATTGGACATCAAGATGATGAATGGGTTGATAAGCTAGCCGATGCATTACCACAGAATGAATGGGAAACATATCTGTTGATTTTAAAGCATAATCGACAATTTGAAGATATGAATTTGAGTATGTTTATCCAGAAGTTAGAAGAACATGAGCTAGCAATTTGAAAAACTGCTACAATGAGAAGTCCGGGTGCTCAACAAGATGTTAGTCTATACTATCGAGGAAGCAAAGTTGAGACTACTCCGAGTCTGAAGATTCAGACTGCGTTCAGTGCTGATGGTACTTCCGGAACAAATACAAACAATACAAATCAGACCAGTGGATATTCTTCGTCTTATACAAGTTTTGAACCAAATTTCTCAACACTAAGTTCTCAACAACAAAGTTCAACAAATGGTACCGGTCAAGTATTGCAGTGTAATGTTACATTGAATATTCAAAATGGTCAAAAATTTTCTCCAGATATTGCAAAGCAACACATGGCATCTCTTGTCACTGTGTTAGATTCGTATGAAAGCTTAGTTGCTGGACGAATCGGCAATCTGATGCTCACTAAAGAGGATTATGACCAGATTGATTCTGAAGAACTTGAGTTGATGGATATCAAGTGGTGTTTAGCTAGTGTTTTGAGAAGAGCAGAAAAATTCAAACAAATCACCGGAAGAGATGATCTTCGTGAAGCTGCAACATCTCAGCTAGGTTTTGACAAATCGAAGGTTAGTTGTTTTCGTTGCCGAGAAAAAGGGCATTTTAAACGAGAATGTACAAACAGAGAAGCAACCGGAAGACAAGATCCTTTTGGAAACAACGATTATCATCGAAAAGCAATTTATCATCAGGTTGCCCAACAACCATATCAATAACAATCTTAACACTCAAATACTATTCCAATTGAAGATGGAAAGAGGAGAGCTTGTTTTGGTCTGGTAGATCAAGAAGATGAAAGGATTCCGAAAGAGTTCAATTGGGATGATTATGATCCTTCTAGACCTTCAGTTTCCAAAGCCTTTGTTGCTAGAAGACAACCGATTTTTAAGTCATCAGGAAGTGATGCAGACACTGATGATGAGGAAGAATATATTAATAAAGCTAGAAAACAATTAGATCCTTACAGTTTTGATTTGTTTTTTGCAGATAAAATCGAGATTTTGAAAGAGAAAAAGGCTGCTAGACTGAAGAGAGAATTGGAAGCAAGAAGGGTTGCTGAAGAAAAGGCAAAAGTTGAAGAAAAACCGACACAGAAGGTCGAGGTTGAAGAGAATGAAGTGAAGATGGAAGTTGAGAAAGAATCGATTGTGATTGAAAAGGTGGTGGAGAAAATAGTTGAAAAAATCGTCGATGTTGAAAAAATTGTTGAAGTGGAAAAGATTGTAGAGGTTGAAAAACCTTGTGCTAAGTGTTTAGTACCTTGCAAAGAGTGTGCTGAAAAAAGACATGAAGTATGCTGAATTGGAAAAGATCAAAGAAAATTTGCTGCACAATGTGAGAAGCATAAAGGAGTCATATGATCTCCTGTTGGATCTGAGTTTGGTTTTGATTGTATTTTTCGTTTGAATTAGAATGAAGATGGATGAGTTGTGCAGCGGAATTAAGATGAAAACAAACTTTGCATACAATCAAACGAGAGTATTGCTTTGCTCAAACACTTTTCACAAAGAACCGAAAGATTGAATTTATTTCAATTACGATTACAATGCAATGTTGAATACAAACTCCCCCTCAGCCAGAGCTCAGTGTTTGTTCGTGCAGAGAAGACGATTTTGCAAAGAGCTGAATAGAACAGTGCATGGTACTGTTCTATTTATAGGCACTAGCAAACCACTGAGCATCTAAGCTGACGTCACCATGAAAGTGACATCTAACCTCCTAACAAACTCTAACCTCTGATCAATACAGACACTGCTATGCTAACTACTGCTATTACATTTCATTACATAAAAGACATCTAAATAACTGCTGCATCCTTCCACTGCTGTGAACCCAGCAGTACTTGTCCGGATCAGCAGTGCTTGACTCAAGGCAGTAGATTGAACAGCAGAGCTCTAGTCTTTCATCAGGCCTTTACTTGATCAGCGGTTTGTAGGTCAGCAGTTTGCACGATCAGTAGATAGGAGGTCAGCAGATGTTGAAACCACTTTCAAGGGGAGAGACTTGTACAAAGCATCTGCTTATTCTAGATCCACTGCTCTGATCCAGTTTTGGCTTTAATTATCTGTTCCTCTGGTAGGGTTCAATTCCAACAATCTCCCCCTGGAACAGATAATGCCAAAACTCTTCATTATTGTGGAACTTTATTGCCTCATCAACAGTTCCCTTATTTGCCCTTTAAGTTGTAGTTCAAAGGTTAAGGCATCTGTGTCATCATCATCCCTGCTAAGTGGAAGATCAAGGAGATCCTGCAAATCTTCAAGACTTAGGCCAAGTGCTTGTTCCCTTGATATTTTCTTCACTTCTCCACCAGACCTGAACATAGTCAATACATGGGTATGTTTTTCAGTTTCCCACTTTAGTACTTTTGAGCCTGGTGGGTTTCTTGGGAGATTTTTATTTGATGAGGTGTTTGGTGAAGCTGGCCTATTCATGACTGACTGAGCAGTACTTGCAGTTTGATCCAAATCAAGAGTTTCTATAATCATTTTCTTTATCCCTTCTTTTACAAGGTCATATCCTTTTATCAGCTCTTGGATGGTTTCATCACCCAACTGTTTTTGTTGCCTTCTTTTATAGATGGCCGCACCAGCTGGAGCAGTGGCTCTCCTGATTTGCAGTTTAGATGGTCTTTTTGAAACCTCTGCTTCAGGATAGTCAGGTTTTTGTGGAACAGTGGGATCTTTCTTTCTTAGTTCCTCCAACCTTTTGTAGGTGGCCCTGACTACATCTTCTTTCCATCTTGCCACTTGATGTTTAGACCCATAATCAGCAGCAACCAGTTCCTCTTTCATTCTCTTCAGCTCAAGTGATTTTTCAGGCACATTCTTTTTGTACTTTGCCCATTCTGGAGAAGTGTGTTAGACCTTATTCTTTATCATTTCTTGAATCCTGGTTGCTTCTTGCTCAAGCTCAGGGATGGTCCACTCCTTGTACATGTGCTTTTCTCCCTTGTACTTCTTTGTTGCCATGATGCTTTCAATGTAGCCTTTTCTCAAAGTTTCATCTGCTCTCTCTGAGATCTGCTGACATACATTTTTTGCAAATTGCTCTAAGGATCTGACTTGTGTGAGCAAGAATTGGTAATTCTGCTGAATTTCCCTATCAGATTTTCCTTGTGCATTTCTTTTTGAGATATCCTCTGCCTGTTTAGCTTTGACTTTCAAATATTCTTCAATATTGTTTGGCCTTGAATATCCTTTGACTGATGGCAACTTCCTTTTAGCAGGGTCATCCTCATAGTAGAAAGATTTGATCTCTTCTCTAACTGCTTCAAGTTCTAGAGGAAATTGAACACCTGCAGGAGTAATGACAGGGATTGATTGTTGTACTGGTGCTGATGAGAGAGGAACAGGTTTGGGTATTGTAACAAGTGATAGAGATGTTGAATATGTTGGTGGTGGTGATGGTGAATCATCATCTGGTATGAAAATCCTTCTACTTTTTATTTTAGGAGAGGCAGATGATGTTTTGGGTGGATCAGTGGTGGTGATTTGAGTGGCAGTGGTTTGTGATTGACTAACAGCTGTTGAAACAACTGGTGTTTCAACCACTGTTGCCATTACAACAGATGTTGTATCATCTGCTGTCTTCTGCTTTTTGGCAGGAGGTGATGGTGGCGAGGTTGTTTTTGGTGGTGATGATGATGATGGTAAAGCAGTGGTTGTTGTGTGTGTTGAAGTGGTGTGTGTTGAAGTGATAACAGATGTTGAAACCTCTGAAGTACCAGCAGTAGTTGATACAGCAGGAGTTGCAACAACTGTTTGGGTGGAGGTTTAATGTAGAAAGCTTTTGGATGGTGGTTTTGGAGTATGCTTTGTGAGTCTGGATAGTATGGACTTGGGTTCCCTCACTTTTGTAGTGGGATTTCTTTTTGGCTTAGGATTTTTAGCATCCTTTGGCTCAGAACAACCCTGCGCATTCAGCTCCATGTAAGCTCTTTTCTCCTCATTCCACCTTGACATATCCTTTGCCTCTCTGTCCCTTTTTACACTTGCTATAGCTTCATCAAGTGCATTTTGGGAAACATCAAACTTTTTGCTACCATCTGGCAAAGGAATATTTCTGGTCATAGCATCTTTTTCTGGTTCAATGTAAAGACCATCATCTATTCCCTTCTTCTTCCACTCCTGAATTTTCTCCCCCTTTTTGGCATTATCTGGGGGAAGTTGATCAATAAAAAGAACTGTTGGAGGAGCAGTGCCAGTGGTTTTCAATAAATGGGCCTTGAGAGCCTTGATGTCTACTTGTGTGTTCTTGAACCTAGACTCCATAATGTTTCTCAGCTTTTGTACATGTATTTCATGTTGCTGATCAGCCATTTGTTTTTGTTGTTGGAGAAAAGGTTGAAATAGATTCCAGAGCTCATTTGCAGCAGGTGCTTGTGATGGAGCAGGTACTTGAGGTGGAACAACAGTGGATTGCATCTTTTGTACTTTCAACAACTGTTGTAGCATGTCTTTTATATCTGCAACAGCTGTATCCAGATTGTCAACTCATTCCATCAAATCCATATATTTTAAACAATCACCCAATTTAATGGGATCATCTGATTTCCCACTAGCAGTGGTTTTATCAGTGGTTGAGGTAGGGAGTGTACTCCAAACATTAACCACTGATGCCCCTTTTTCTTGGTACTGGGGTCTTCTTCCTTCAACACTTGACAACCTTTTGATGTTTCCAGTGGTTAAAACAAATCCACTGGTGGTTGGCAGAGGTGCTATGTAAGGAATTGCCTCCAAGGAATTCTTATTTATGTAACCACTGTCCAAATGTAAACCAGTGAGTTCAACATTTGTAGTGGGTGCTTCACTTGGATTACCACCAAGAGTTACTTGTAACTCAAGGGGTGTAACCTCCTCAGGTTGTGTTGGTGGGTTAGCAAGGATTGATACATCAGACCCAGTCATTTGTTGAGGTATGTTCTCATTGATAGGTGATTGAGAAGGACTGGTTAGTGCCTGGTTCAAATCAATTGCATCCAACAGAAGTTTAGTAGGTGGGGGAATTGTGGATATGATGTTTGGTGTAGAAAGAGAATTTGCCCCGGGCATTGGGCTGTGGATGATGGAAGCGAGTGATTCCAGAGCATCATAATGTGGTGTCCCTATATGTACAACCTGTTCTTTTTTAGAAGAAGCAGGAGGAGTTTCGGTTATGGGTTGAGATATTTGTACCAACTGCTGTGAGGAAGTAGCAACAGTGGTTTCTTGTGACTTTTGTGTTGTCACTGGCAATTGCTCTGGTATCTCATCCTCCAGAGTTGCCTTTTTGATGGGTTTAGGGGGTTTTTGTGTTTTTCTTTTTGTTGGCTTTTTGGTGATTGTAGGTGTGGGTTTCAAAGCAGTTGTTTTGCTACTTTGATCACCTTGAGCAGTGGGCTCAGCAGTAGATACCTGAGAAGCAGTAGTAGCTGCTAAATTCTGCTCAGGCACCTCTGCTTGTGTTTTGCAAGGTGTTGACATTCTAGTAAAAGTTTCAGCAGTTAAGCTGTTTATTTGAATAGATTCGCCTTGTTTTATTGCAGCAGGATCATTCTTACCAAGTTTCTTTTCAAAATAATAACACAAAAATCTTGGAAATAGTAAGAATGCCTTTGTTTCAACATTTTTAACAAGATCATTAAAAATTTCCCGAGAATAATTGAAATTTTCTCCTTGAAGAATAGCATATCCCAGATTTTGAATTTTTAATGGTATTTCGTTAAAAGCAGTGGTTTTGTTTGAAACACACATTAGGAGGGTATGAAATAAAAATCTTGTTGCAGAAGGGAAGTAACCTTTTTGTAAGGTGTCCTTTTTTACTTCTGCATTATACCCTATTTCCAGAAAATCATTTTTTAACTCGTTTTTGGGAAAAGAAATTGTACCTTCCTGATCATCGAGTTGAAAGACCTCTGAAATTGATTGGGGTGTAATCTTGACTGCTTTACCCTTTAGAGTGGAGTTAATGGCTATGACAGTGTCACCTTGTTTGTCAAGGTTTACATTCTTCCAAAACTCCCATTGGGTTTGCAGGTAAATGGGTGCATCTGCTGTAAGCAAAGTTTTGTACTTTGACGCAGACATGAGATCAATGATGGAATCGAAAAATTCTGTGGTGCCGGGTTTTGTGAGTAAACCCAGAAGGTTGTGAGAAGGTTTGTGTGGAATTTCAGTGGGTTTGGCCTTTTGAGAGACCTCTTTTGAAGATGATTTGGAAGTGGGTTTTGTAGATGGCTTCGATTTTGTCATTTTGGAGATGATGATCGAAGAAGGTTTTGAAGGAATTTGAAGAAAAACTGCTTTGAGAAGAGAATTTTTGAGAATTCAATTCGACAGTAAACCCCTGTTTTGGTGTGAAGTGAGGGTTTTATAAGGAAAAAGTGAAGGCTGACGTGGCAGCGGTTACAAAAGTACTGACCACTATGTACTGCCCACATGCCAACCCCTGAAGAAATGAAGGACAGTACTTTTATGAAAGTTACTGATGAAGACAGTGGTTACAACAGTAACAAGTGGAAGCAGTGGATGATTTTCACTATCAGTGGATAGCATATCAGTGGATAAGACACAGCTTTTGAACAACAGAGTTTATCAAGGAAATGGTAGGACAGGGGATGGCTTTCAGCAGTGGACAGATATTTTGAAGTAGAGCAGACTTTTGAACAAGCAGTGGTTATGGCAGACTTTTAAGGTTTTTAATGAAAACTTCATTTTTAGCTATTTTTAAGGATGGATTTTTGATTTTCTGAAAACATTTTAATGCTTTTATTCATAGAAAAACAAGATTTTGCTTGTTATTCCATGTTTAGCATGCCAATCCTAGAGACCAAGCTTTCAAAGGTGGCAGTATCTAATGCTTTTGTGAGCACATCTGCCAGCTGGTCTTTAGTTGGAACATGATGCAGAGAAATCAAACCTTTTTCATAGCAATCCCTCACAAAGTGATGTCTGATGTCGATGTGCTTGGTGGTTGAATGGGAAACTGGATTTTTGATGATATTTTCTGCTGCCTGGCTATCCAACATGAGTGGTGTCTTTAAGGCAGTGATACCAAAATCCAGCAACTGCTTTTGAAGCCACGGGAGTTGGGCTGTATAGCTTGCAGCAGCAATGTATTCAGCTTCAGCAGTGGATGTTGAAACAGCTGCTTGCTTTTTGCTTTGCCATGAAACTAAGCAATCACCTAGAAACTGGCACCCTCCTGATGTGGACTTTCTTGTGGTGTTACATCCAGCAAAGTCACTGTCTGAAAATCCTGAAAGCTTGATATTCCCATTAGCTGGATACCAGATACCAAGTGTGGGAGCACTTTTTATGTATCTGAATATCATTTTTACAGCAATAAGGTTGGATTTTCTAGGGGCTGATTGACTTCTTGCACAAACACATGTTGCAAACATGATGTCTGGCCTAGATGCAGTTAGGTACAACAAAGACCCAATCATGCTTCTATATAGAGTTTGGTCAATCAGCTCATCCTTTTCATCAGACATGACTAGCTTATTGGTTGCCATGGGTGTGCTGCATGGTTTACAATCATTCATATCAAATTTGTTTAATAGTTCTTTAGCATATTTGCTTTGATGAATGAAAGTTCCATTTTGCATTTGCTGAACTTGGAGACCAAGAAACCATTGCAGCTCACCCATTGCACTCATTTCAAACTCAGCTGTCATGAGTTCCCTAAACTCTTCACACATTTTATTACATGTGCTTCCGAAAATAATGTCATCCACATAACTTTGGACAATCATTAAATCCTTTCCTCTCCATTTTAGAAACAATGTTTTATCAATGGTGCCTCTTTTGAAACCATTTAAGAGTAGAAAGGTGGAAAGAGTTTCATACCAGGCCCTAGGTGCTTGTTTCAGGCCATACAGGGCTTTGTTAAGCCTGTAGACATGATCTGGATAAAATGAATCCTCAAAACCTGGAGGTTGACAGACATACACATCTTCTTGAATTGTACCATAGAGGAAAGCACTTTTGATATCCATTTGGAACACCTTCATGTTGTGGTTGACAGCAAAGGCCAGGAACAGTCTTATAGCTTCCAATCTTGCTACAGGGGTGAATGTTTCATCATAATCAATCCCCTCTTCCTGTTTGTAACCTTGAACCACAAGCCTGGCTTTATTCTTGACAACAATACCCCTTTCATCAGTTTTGTTTTTGAAGACCCACTTTGTGCCAATGGGGCTAACCTCTTCTGGCAGTGGTACAAGCTCCCATACTTGTTGTCTTTTAAACTGTTGGAGCTCTTCTTGCATGGCTTCTACCCAGCTGTTGTCTTTCAGTGCCTCTTGGTACTTGACTGGCTGATGGAGTGATAGAAAACCAGCAAAAAGACAAATGTTTTGGGTTTGGCTTCTTGTGAGCACCCCTTCATTGATGTTGCCAATGATTTGATCAGGTGGATGAGATCTCAAGTAGATTAAATCTCCTTGGTATGGAATGATGGCATTTGTTGGTGAAGGCTGCAAATGTGTATCATCTGAGCTAACCACTGCTAGTGACTTTGATGATCCCGCAGTGGCTTCAAAAGGTGGTGGAATAGGAGGCAATGGTGTGGACACATGCTGACTTTTATCCACTGTTTGGGGACTTTTGTCAGCAGTGTTTGTTGATGTGGAAGCAGTGGTTAAGGGGCTACTTTGGTCAACAACTGTTGAGGTAGCAGTGGTTGAGCTTTGACAGCTGTTTTGAACATTTACTTCTCTTCTTATGTTGGCAGACCTTTGAGGGATGATGATTTCATACCCATAGTCTGATGTTGAATCCTCTGATGGACCTGCACTGTTAGTCTTGACATCAGTATTTTCAAAAGTGAATTTATCAAGATCAAACAGATCTGTAGGATTTGCTGGGATTTTCATTGATGGAAGTTCATTGAACTTTACATTCAAGGTCTCCTCCACTACCTTGGTCCGTGTATTAAACACTTTGTAGGCCTTGGCAGTGGTTGAGTATCCCAGATGATAACCACAATCAATTTTGGCTGCAAATTTTGAAATGGAATCTTTTAAGTTCAAAATAGAGCATGGGCAGCCAAATACCTTGAAGTATGAGATCAGTGGTTTGATTTTATACAGAATTTCATAAGCAGTCTTTTTGTGCCTGGGGTTTATTAAAACTCTGTTTTGGACATAGTAAGCAGTGTTTACTGCCTCTGCCCAAAAAGTTAATGGCAAACCTGAATCAGCAAGCATGGTTCTGGCAGCCTCAATCAAAGTTCTGTTCTTTCTTTCAACTACCCCATTTTGCTCTGGTGTTCTAGTGATGCTGTAATGCCTTACAATCCATTTCTTCACACAGAAGGCATCCAACTCCTTATTTTTGAATTCTGTGCCATTGTCGCTCCTGAAGACTTTTACTGGAAGGTCAAATTGCTTTTCAACCTGTGTCACAAAGTCTTGCAAAATGCCTGCAGTCTCATCTTTTGAGTGTAAAAAGAAAGTCCATGTAAACCTAGAGAAGTCATCAACAATAACCAAACAATATCTTTTCTTCTTGAGACTCATGACTTAAACTGGGCCAAACAAATCCATGTGCAGCATTTGCAATCACTGGGTTGTTTTGGACTCTTCAATGGACTTAAAAGAGCTTTTATGTTGTTTTCCTTTAAAACAGGAAACACAATGCTCAGGACATGAAAACAATTTTTGTGGTAGGCCTCTTACCAAACCATTTTTTGAAATTTCAGTGATTGTCTGAAGATTTGTGTGCCCCAGTCTTCTGTGCCAAAGTTCTGTCTCTTTGTTAGAGGCAGCTGAGAACAGACAGGCATCCGCTCTGGGACACTCTTTTGACATATCAACAACATAAACATTGCCACTTCTTTGAGCAACAAGTTTTGTTTGACCAGTTTTTATTATTGCTTCTATCTTTTTGACCATTTCTGGTCCAACAATCCTACAACACTCCTTTGTGAAGAATGACCCATACCCCTTGTCACTCATTTGTGAAACACTCAGGAGGTTGAATTTCAGACTGTCTATCAGATTGACATTTTCAAATTTTATATTTCTAGACTGCACTGTACCAGACCCCAGAACTTTCCCTTTACTATTATTCCCAAAGGATATATCTCCCCATCCATGGATTTTGAAGTCTTTGAGGAAGGCTTTACATCCTGTCATGTGCCTGGAGCCTCCACTATCTACATACCAAAGGCTATCAAAGCATGCAGAAGCTCCCTGCACATGAAGTAAAAGGATTAGTTCATTAGGGTCTCCAAAGCCAGTAGGGGTTTGGATGGGGTCTCAACAGTGTCTGGGATGGATGCAGATTGATGGACAGTGGTTAGGTCAGGGGTTTGGACAGTTTTAGGACTGTTTCTTTCTAACCACTGTTGTGGGTTTTGCCCAATCACCTGTTGGTACCCAAAAGGATGCCTGTTCACTTTAGGTTTAGAGGGCCTTTTGTAGGCCTCATAAACGTGTGGAACCGTAGGGTATGGTGGTTGTCCCTTACCTCTTCTATATTGATTGGCAGGGGGTGCATCAGTAACCTGAACATCTCTTTTAATAGATGTTTGGTTCAGCTGTTTTGTGACAGCTGTTTAAACTGGCACAAACAGTGGTTGGTTCTTAGTGAACTTGACAAATGATGTTGATGGACTCAAGGATGTTTTAGCAATGTACTAATTCTTTTTTACGTCAAAGTTTTTGAGATACACATATGCTTGAGTTTTGTGGTTTGTTTTACCACAGACGATGCAGCTTTCAGTAGGAACAATGACACTTGTTTTGTTCAAATCATAAGCTTTTAAATGGAAACAGTTTTTTGTTAGATGATTCCTTTTCTCACAAAATTCACAAAACAAGTTATTGATCTTTTCTTTCTTCTTTCTTCTTTCTCTTTTCGGACTCCTTTGCAACAGAGGTTTTAACCTCTGTTGGGATGTCCTTGAGAGGAATGACTTTAGCTTTTGGAGCTTTAACACCGTCAGTGGTTGTAAAGTCCATGGGTTTGAAATTTTCAAGAATGTCACACTCATCAGACCATGTGGGTTTAAACTGGTATTTTTCAAGCTCCTCAAAAGTAGAGGATCCCACTGGTCTGTCAAGTGTGATTTTGTTACCAAGTTTATCAGTGATTTTCACTTCTTGGCCATTCTTGTTTGTGGGGATGAACTCGTTGGATTCATCAGTGGTTTGAACAGATTTTTCAAAAGCAGTGTTTTCAACTTCATCATGTTTTCTAAAACCAATTCCAAATTTCACATTACTTTTGATCTATTTTTCCAACAAGAGTTCATAACCTTTGCATGATTCCACCCATTTCTCACATGTGACTTGGGTGGACTCCAACTCCTTTTTACAAACATGATATTTTTCTATCATAGTTTGAAGTTGGGTTTTGGTTATGCTCTGCTCTTCTTTGAGAGTGCTGATTTCTTTATCTTTTTCAGCCAATTTGTTTCTAAGTTCTTTTAAAGACTTTTCAAATTTGACTTCATCAGAAAAGACTTTATCCCTAAGGTTTTCATTTACCTCTTTGATGTTAGCAAATGCAATAATGCATTGGTCTGAACACAGTTTTTCAAGAACTTGAGGTGTTACCTTAGCAGCAGCCATCATGGCACAATCACATTTATAATCACCTTCTTCATCAACTCTCTCTTCTTTCTCACCTGCTTTCTTTTCTTCCTTGTTTTCTTCAGACCAAGGATCAGTCAGTGGTTCAATCAGGGTTTCTGAATTTTCTCCCAGCAGTAGTTCACCAACAACTATTTGAACAACTGCTTCAGTCACCTCATCCACTGTTTCATCACTTAGCTGTTCACCTTCAGTTTCTACCCCCTCTGGTATTGACTCTAATGCCATCAAACAAAATTCATCATTAGAAGGTTCATTAAAAGCATAGAGTGCAAAATTTTCATCACCAAGCTCATCAGGCATGCTGCTCCAGTCAACAAAGCCTTGAGTAAAGAAGCTTTGCTGATCTGGTTATACCACTGCTGGAGCAGCTGTTTGAGGTGCAGCAGGTTGCACTTGTGCCTGGGGGACAGGGGTTTGAACGTACTGAATTTGTGGAACAGTGGTTTGGACATAATGCACAGGCACAGGGGTAGCAGCATAGTGAGAAGTGTTAACATGGGCTGCAGGGGTATATTGGGTATAGTGAAGAGTGCTTTGATTTTGTGGTCTAGGGTTTGAGCTAGGATGAATGATTATAGGACCAGTTGTTTGACTCCTGCATTCCCTAGCAAAATGATCTAGCCTATTGCACTTGTAACACTTGATTTTCGATTTATCCAACCCCACCCTTAGATTCCCATGTAACCCTGGGAATTTTCTCCCTGTTCTTTTGTAGAATTTGCTTGTTCTCACACTAAGCAAAGCCGATTGATGCAAAATATCCATCTCTTCTAAGTCAGTGGGATTAAAGTGTTGCAAATCATTGAGTTCAAAGCACAAATTATCTGACATCTGGTTTTCACAATTTGCAGTAAAAGCATAATTTGCAGAGTGAGGATCAGGGTTGTTAAAATTTCCACCAGCAGTTATATCAATGAAGTGATCATAACCCTGTTCCTTACCACTGCTACCAGATTCTTCCTGACCAAAAAGAGCTGTGCTACCGAATGAATAATCATCAGTAACTTTGCCAGACTCTTGCAACTTCTTTTTCTGGTTCAACTCCCTTTCATAGGTCAGGAGTCTACCATGAAGTTGGGTCAGGGTCAGATCTTTGAACTCAACAGAGTTTCTAGTCACAAATGCAATTGTGTCCCATTTATCAGGTAGTGATCTAAGAAACCTACTATTTTGTGTTGATTTTGGAAACTCAATGTTAACGAGCCTTAGTTCACTGATGAGACAACTAAACCGTTCAAACTGTTGGGTCAATGATTCACCCTTAATGTGACAGAAGGTTTCATACTGTTGATTCAGAATTTCCCTATTGTTTTCAATGACTTCTTTTGTTCCCCCAAACTGTTCCTTCAATGCATCCCATAGCTCTTTGGCACTGTTACAATGTAACAGTCCAGCATAGATCTCATTTGGTAATGCAGATGCTATGATGCTAAATGCTTTGGCATCGAGTTCGAACTTTTGAAAATCAGTTTCAGTATAGTTTTCAGATGGTTTAGGTACGAACTTCTTTGCATCCTCAGCACTTGGCACCATAGGAACATGGGGACCAAAAACAACAGACCTCCAACATCCAGTGTTCTGTTGAGCAAGGATGTGACCCATCCTTCTCTGCCAGATGTTGTATTCATTACGTTTAAGCATGGGTGGTTTGAAAAGAGAGCCAATGTTATTTTTATCATCTTGTGATTGTGACGTCATCCTGGTTGTTTTACAGGCACTGATTAATCAACTTTGATGGTGATTAAACCTTGCTCAGTTTTTCAACAAAACGAACAAACGATCAGTATCAACTATTATGAGCTGAACTATTTATGTCAAAATGATTGTTAAATCAAATTTGACTGTCCAGGCTCTGATACCAATTGTTGGATCTGAGTTTGGTTTTGATTGTATTTTTCGTTTGAATTAGAATGAAGATGGATGAGTTGTGCAGCGGAATTAAGATGAAAACAAAATTTGCATACAATCAAACGAGAGTATTGCTTTGCTCAAACACTTTTCACAAAGAACCGAAAGATTGAATTTATTTCAATTATGATTACGATTACAATGCAATGTTGAATACAAACTCCCCCTCAGCCAGAGCTCAGTGTTTGTTCGTGCAGAGAAGACGATTTTGCAAAGAGTTGAATAGAACAGTGCATGGTACTGTTCTATTTATAGGCACTAGCAAACCACTGAGCATCTAAGCTGACGTCACCATGAAAGTGACATCTAACCTCCTAATAAACTCTAACCTCTGATCAATACAGACACTGCTATGATAACTACTGCTATTACATTTCATTACATAAAAGACATCTAAATAACTGTTGCATCCTTCCACTGCTGTGAACCCAGCAGTACTTGTCCGGATCAGCAGTGCTTGACTCAAGGCAGTAGATTGAACAACAGAGCTCTAGTCTTTCATCAGGCATTTACTTGATTAGTGGTTTGTAGGTCAGCAGTTTGCACGATCAGTAGATAGGAGGTCAGCAGATGTTGAAACCACTTTCAAGGGGAGAGACTTGTACAAAGCATCTGCTTATTCTGGATCCACTGCTCTGATCCAGTTTTGGCTTTAATTATCTGTTCCTCTGGTAGGGTTCAATTCCAACATCTCCTAAGCAGCAAAGTGAATTTGTACAAAGGAGCTTGTGATGAGGATATTCAGATGAAGAATCTTCTGAAAGCAACAGTTAGTCAAAAGCAAACTGCAATTAACAAATATATCGAGATTATTGTTGGGCTGAAACAAGAATTGGTTGCGATGACGATTGAAACAGAAAGAGTGAATTCTTACTTCGAAGTTATCAAAGTTCAGATTATGTTATTGATCGCATCTATCCTACCGTGGCAGCTCATAAGTTTGCAGATGATGAAGAAAATCCTGGTAAGAAAACTGGTTTGAAGTATAACAGAGTTCCAAATCCAATGTGGGATGGCTATACCCCCCGAGACTTTGAAAAGGTGGCTGAAGCACTCAATCTGAATCTGAAATCCGAGTCTATCAATGGATTACCAGATGATATTGATGTCACCTTCACAACGTCTGACACAGATCATGAGTCCGAGTTAATTAAGAAAGTGGTCGATCAGGTGTTGGATAAAGATGAAGAGTCAAAGTCAGAATCTAAATCTAAATCTGAAAACTCAAATTCATCAGGAAAAAGCTCGAGTTCACCGGTCAAAAGGGTTTACAATAAAGATTTTCTGTTGTCAAAAAATAATTTGAATGATGAAACATTCAAATTAGCATATACTTTGAATAATTCCGACAAATTGTATTCTGATGAAGAATTTCCAATAAGAGGTGTTAAAACTGAAATGATTAACAAGGTTTTCAAATTAACAGAAATTAATATTTCTGAAATAAAAGATGTAAATCTTACTGAAAAACCTAAAAAATACATTTCAAGAGTTCAACAAAGATTGAACAAGAAAAAAGGTTACAGTTCTGGTTCTGGTTATCAAAAGAAACCAAACCATAACAGTAATTTCAAAAAGAAAGGATTAGGTTTTATTCCACCAGAAAATCATAAAAATAAGAAAATTTATAAACCAAAAACTAAATTTGTTTAAGGAGCAAGTTCTGAAGAGGAGAAGGAGAAACCGTTCTGGAGACAGTCAAACAAAGAGTTTCTCGCCGAAAAGCAAAAGAATATGTTGAAGGAATCTGAACCGAAAATTGAAAGAAGAACCTGTTTCAAATGCAGGGAGGTTGGACATATTGCTTGGAATTGCTCAAAGCCCACCAACACAAAACAGGGAGTTTCTTCTAACTCTAAATTGAAAGAAAAATGTGTTGATAAAAAGGAACAACCAATAGAGAAATTTAAGGAGTTCAAAAATTCGACTTTCGAAGTTGGTGAAAGTTCGAAACATTTTTACAAAAGAAGAGCAAATTTAAACAAACAAAAATGGGTTCTTAAAGAATCAGAAGTTAGTTCTGGCAATGAATCCGACTCGTCAAAGTCAGAGGAGTCACATGTTGTGATAAAAGGTGAAAATTCCGTTCCAACAATGGATGATGAAAATTTTCCACCATTGTCAAATGGAAACTTGAAGTCAGAAATTGGTAAGATTGAGATTTCAGATCAATTCTTCCCTGACAAGAAAGAATTTGATGCTGAAAAATCCTTTAACGAAAAAGTGTTACATATTTTTGGTAAGATGGCTGATGGGAAGGTGAAGGGAGTGAAAGAGTTTTATGAATCAAAAATTGTTAAACCAAATGAGGATGGTTCACCCATGATTGATCAGGCATGGGTGAGATTCTTTAAGAAGTAAAATCATGACTTGCCGGAGCTCCCAAGTTGGTAATCGTGGAGCATGAATCGGAATCATTCTTGAAAATGTCAAGTGATAGTTTGTACAAGTGGTTAAAAAGAACAATGTGATGAAACCCCATGATGTGTGAAATCAACAAAACTAATTTTCCGAAAAAATCATTTTGATTAAAACAAACTTAAGTGTTTTGAAATCATAATGGGAAAAAAGTGTTTTGAAATCATAATGGGAAAATAGTTCTGATTGTTTACGCCAAGCGAATGGCGAATTGAAGCAATTCACATCAGTTTGTCATTTTATTTGTACAGTTTATTGCGTTTATTTTCAAATTTTCCCGGAAAATCAAAAATTGAAACATATTTTTTATTTTAGGGGGAGTAAAAAATTTTTGAAAATTTGAAAATTTGAAAAATCCAAAAACATGATAAAAATCAAAAATGAGTTTTGTTGTGAAAAAGAGGAAATGATAGTACATCAGTAGACAATCACAGCATGCTAAAGAATTAGAAAGTTAAATATGTGATTAACGGTCTCACTAATGATATGCTAGTAGGTTTTTACACGCTTAGTAGATTGTTTTCGAGATATAAACCTAAATATCAAATACTTACTTATCTCGTGGGGAACATCTCTCGGATATATAGGTAACCCCTGAAATCTTGTTTGAAGGGCTTTCTATTTCTGACATACTAGGACTTTGTGCGTGATGATATCTGGGGTATTATACCGGGACTTCTGATTTTGCGGAAGCAATAGCCTAGTCCTCGTATAATACTCTGCACTGCTTTAATCATAAAGCTCACCCTCAGCATAAAAATTGATGAAACATTGAAAAATGCTAATCATGTGCTGTTGAAGAAAAGATCCCCAAACGGGACACCCCTAAAAGTCGAGCCATCATCTCTTTGTCTGAACGGAAGTTCTAACCTGTGCTCTCATGGCCTCGCATTACCCGTTTACAGGTATCATTAGTGTACATTCACCTGTAAGACTGAATATAGGAGTCTGAATACGAGAGTATATTCAGAGGTGGGACACACGAATAAGTTAAGTGCTTAAAACACTAATTCTCGTATCCCGAAACAATTGAACTTTGTGTGAAAATTTAAGTGGATCAGTATACTGACAATCTAAGTGAATCGTTTAGAACTTAAAGTGTTTAAAGCTCAACGGTGCTAGTGATTTGTCAAAAACTGATATGATCCTCTTACACAAACTCACAAAAATATTGTCTGTAAATATTTCTTTATTGCATTTTAACACACTGAAAATCTTTAAAAAAAAACCCCAAAAAGAATGTGTTTTAGCATAAAATTTTGAAAAATCAAAAAGATTTTATTTCATCTTATTTTCGACAACTGATGTTGAAAAGCTGATTTTCAAAATTCCAAGTGCTAAACATGATGAACAACAGTGTGTGTGAAATGAAAAGTGAAGTTAAAGCATTAAGATAATTTGAGAAACTAACAGTAAAATCAGTATTAGTTAATCAAGGTCATTAATTTGAACTTGATATAACTATTGTTGATTTTAAATGATATCTACAAGAGGTTTCAAAATTTGTTAAATCTTAACAATTGTGAAATTTACTTTTGGGTAGAGAAGTGTGCAGGTTACCAGGTTCTTGATCCTGTTGCTACGGAGTGCCAGGAGATGTTCCTGATGTTGATGCTGAAGAGCTTAATGAATCAAGAGACCTGATAAAGAGAAATAGAGAGAGAATAGAGCCAGGTTGAGATTCTGATAGAGAAAGAGAGAGATTGAAGGATACTTACAGAGAAAGATACTTTGGGAAGAGCGAGAAGACCGATCAAGACTGAAGACTCAATACACTGAAGACTCGTCAACATCCAAGGGGGAGTTTGTTAGTGCATATGTCTGTTGACTTCATCTTATGTCTTGTATTGAGTCATGTAAACTAGATTGGATAGACTGGAGCTCGGTAAACTAGAAAATAGAAGTTTAGGGTTGATTGTCCAGGTCGCACGAACTGGCTAATCCAGTTCGTACGGACTGACCAGGTCGCACGGACTGGTGAAGTCTGGTTCGTGAGGACTGGCGATTCCTATAAATAGGTGAGTTCATATCTTCATTTGAAACATTCTGATTCCGGAGATGAAGTGCTGCCGAAGTGTCGAACGATCTGTAAACATTATCAAATCAATACAATCGACAGTTAAAGTGATTCTTAGTGTTAATCAAGCTGCAAACATGTCCGAATCATTGAATTCCACCTTTGGTTTGGATTAGAACTCTTCTGATCGACTCATTAGGTCGAAACTTCGATCCTACAGTTCCAGAACTCATTCTCTAGCTTCTGGACTTCGTGGGGAGGAAAAAATTCCTTCATCATGAGCTCCCTGAGCTCCTCCCATGTGAGACCATAAGCTGCATCATTTCCGCGCTTGTTGCACTCGGCGGTCCACCAATCCAGTGCCTTGGACAGAAAGACTCCAGTAGCATTCACAGTGTGGAGATTTTCCGGACATCCGCTTTGACGAAAAGTGACTTCGGTCGCATCAAACCACTGAAACATAGCACTGGGTCCATCTTCACCAGTAAAACTTGCTGGACCACAGGCTTTAAATTGTTTAAAGCTGAACGAAGTTTTCGGAGCTTCATTCTTGGAGTCCACAGAAGAAGTGCTGCTGGCAGCATTGATTTCACTGAATATTTGAGGGATCACCTTGGCCACGAGAGACGCGATTCATTTGTCAGCCTTGTTCCTCTGAACATTTCGGTGAGTATGAGAACCAAAAGAAGACATTGTCGAGTGTGAGTTCTGCAGCAGATATCATCCCAAGGGATCAGACGAGATTCGATTATATCGGGTTTTGTTGAAAAGTTTAGCGTTTCATACAACTTATTTATTATTATTATGTAAAGCTCAGGAACACGTAGGCACATATTCACGTATACATATAATTCACATAAGCACGTATACACATAAGCACGTATTAGCACATAATTCACATAAACACATATTTTGCACGTATTCACCTTCTCTTAAGTAGCCTAAAACCCCATTCTATAATTTACGTATAGCCGCGAGAGTTGCGAGAGATGGCGAGTAGCATGAGCGACGAGTGTAGCGTATGCAGCTTCTTAGTTTGTTCGGGATTAGTTAGCATTTTAGATTAAGGGGGTTATGCGAGTTGTGTGCATTTGGATTGCGGAAAGCAATAAATCGAAACCATAATTCGTAAAAATCAACACATAGACATAATAAAATCGATGATGCATAAAATCGGCGATTGCAAGCTTGAAGCTAAATCGAGTGTCCAGGGTGTTAGACATCGACTACCCAAAGTGATTCAACTATTCACAATAACTCGAGTACACGCTTTGGCCTAATAGAGTATGCTCTCACTATGATACGGCTACCGACATGCATCCTTCCTGTTACTACGTGACTCGACTCATCGGAACAGTTGAGACTTTGGTGAGATCATTGAAAATCAAAATAGGGTGTGGAACTGGTCATTAAGATGCGGGTTTCACCCCTAACTTAACAACTTCATTCCTGAGTGTGGTTAGACAACCACGAGATAGAGATGGAGATTTCCGTTGAGGTATGGATGTCACTCCTAACTCAACGAAAGATTCTCGTGCTGAGAGTAATACGCGGGGTGAGTGATCGTATCGAGAGTTCTTGGTTTTCACACCTCATCTCGACACAATTACTCCTTGGTGTCATACGAGCGTTTTCAAAATGTGTGTATTGTGTTAGCCTTAGGAAAGGCAAAAATAGTTTTCAACCTTAGGAAAGGTCTCCTTCATACGAAGCTGTGTATGAGGGTCCGTACAAAGGTGTATAATGCAGTTTCGAACGAGAGTATCACAACATATGTGTTCGTACGAAGTCCCAAGTGGGTTCGTACGAAGTTGGTCTGTTTTGGTACTTAGACTATAGTCTAGGTCTTGTTCTACATGACTCGACCTAGTTCCCTATATTTATGGCTGTGATACCAATCTGTTACACCCCAACCGATGGTGGAATCATCGGGGTGCGCCACTAGGCGATTCATATTGCTCAAGAGAATCTATAACAACTATTTAATGACAATATTTAAAAGGTTCATTATCCCATACTAATAAACAAATATTTCACAAACAGTCAAAGCATAGTTCACATCTCTCAAACAAAATTCCAATCCGACAACCTAGATTTTTTTATTAGTGGGTTTCTAGACTTCCTAATCCATTGCAGCAAACAGACCATCAACCTGTCACTAACATTAATATAAAAGTCAATACATAAAGTAAAGGTGAGTACACAAGTTTGCATAGATATAGTATAAAACGCGTTTACGCATAACCAGCATGTAACACGTAACGGGCGAAGCATGTAACTATCAACAATGATACAACCTAACCACGTAACTGCAAGTAGAGTATGCGCAACCCGTGTTCACCGAAGTGAACACGTGAAGTAAAGTAATGTGATCCTTAGCAACCCCTGACACATTAGGTGCTGAGTCCAAACTATAGTACTATCGTTGCTAAAGGCGGTCTGGCAAGTAACATTGTATAAGCATAGTACAAGCATTCAACAAATCACGTATAGCATGCAGGAGCGGTTAACGTTTATAAAAGTGTTTGCGTTGTGTATCGTGTTTTGATAGAGAACGTATGTAACACCGAAAAGTGCGTTAAGCGAAAAAGGGTTCGAGGATACTCATAGTGTGTGTTTAACAGATAAACACAATCTCATTGGATTGAAGGGAGCGGGGAGTGCCGGGTCAGCCTGCGTACGGAAACAGATGCATAAGTCTTCCTCAGGGCTAAACGGTCGTAAACGGGGTGTCGAGGGGGTTAAGTGTTCAATAGTGCATCCGGACGGATGGACTCCATTCGGATGGGTACATTCCATTCGGATGGGCAGGGTTCATCCGGACGGATGGGCTTAGTCTATTCGGAAGGATGGTTCATCCGGACGGATGGCTTAGTCCATTCGGACAGATGGCTTCCTTGCTGGAACGATAAAATCTGATGTATAACTTGGTATTTTAAAACAGAAGAAACGATTTAGAGGAGTAGTAGAGTCTATCTGGGCGGATAGACATGGTCCATTCGAACGGATGGACTGTGATGGAAGTTTTGTAAAAATTTTCTTAGACAAAAGGTTTTAGTTATCGGAGACAGACATGATAACGGAATCAACCAACCAAGAGTATCAGAACAAGTCCATTCGGATGGATAGGCATAGCCCATTCGACCGAATGTGCTGTTCTTGATGAAATTTCATGTTTGATCCATTAATCGGTCCATCTATTTGGTGGAAATCAGCCCTCGAGTGGAAACCACCTTTGGGAGGCCTAAAATCAATGATTTCGAGAAATAGTTAAAGTGTGTGTGTGATTTTGATGAAGAAGATGGAGTAGAAGTGAAAGAGAGATGGAGATTGAAGAAGATTGAAGGAAAATGCTTACAAAAGTCTTTGATTCACAGCTGAAAACTTTGGAGCGGATGAGAGAACCAAAAGTGTTGAAATGGAGACACAAGGCCTTTATTTATAGTGGTGGGTGAGGACTAAGGTGGTGGCGGATGAGCTATATCCGGATGGCTCCATCCGATCGGATGAGCTCCATCCGAACGGATGAGCTCCATCCGGGCGGATGGGCTCCATTCGGACGGTTGAGCTTGGATTTTGTTAGTTTCCAACTTTGAGTGTTGCGTTGCATTTTATTGTGATAAAGCGAGTTGTTTGAGTTTGCGTTGCGATAGCGTTTGCTAGTAAACAATACACATAATAAGCACATACAAGTAGAGCATATAAAAACACACAGCATAACATTACTACTACAATTAACAGCGTTTGCGATTTAGCATGTCAGTCGTGGTAAGCGAATGTGGAGGCGTATGGTAACCAAACAAACACACTCGGCAATTTATATAGCACAATTCTCTGTATTTCGTGTTGCGTAAGCGTTTTAGAATATAAAACGTTTAAACGTATAGCGGTGCTATGTGATAAAAATGTATTTAGTACAACACAACCCTTTATTTATATCAAATCTCAGAGTACAAGACGGTTACAAATCGCAGCAAAAGCAAACGGATAACAATCTGAAAAGTCGGGTTGTTACAGTTATAGGCTCATACGGGCATGTTGTCTTTGTCGTACGTGGACATTGATGGTTATACAATTTTATAAACACAAGGTTTTCACATGACATGCCAAAAAAATGGTTTCATTATATTCTCTCAACATTACTTAAACCGGTTATCAAAAAGATTTATTTTAAATCTTTTTCAAAACAAACTATGAACTCCCTCAACTTTATGTTGATTTTTCACATGTTGTTTCTCAGGTTGAATTTTTCAAACTACGGAATGGTTGGAATAGGAGAGCCCATGGGAATTCGAGTACTTAGTGGGAGTTCACTGTTTAGAAGTCTTAGCTCAAATACTTCCGTTGTGCAATGAAGATACCAGTCCAGTTACGCCAGCTCTGATATTTCGCGGTGTGACATATTAGTTTATCCGTTTATTTGTGTTTCTGTTTATATTCTTATGGTTAAAAATTACAAAAATAGAAAATTCAAAAATCTAAAAATCCAAAAAACAGTGTTTTCTTTTATAAAATCAAAAATCCAAAAATGGAGTGTTTATTTGTTTTATAAAAAATTTAACCGTTCTTGAAGATTTGATTGATCATTAAAAATTGAGAGAAATTTGATGTACCAAGTGTTCATGTGATACTTTCCTCTGTTGCATAGAAATGTTTGCTTATGAATATCTGAGCATGTGCAGAACTTGATTTCAATCAAGAAACAGGGGTTAATGAGGATTAAGATGCTGTTAGTTGCTGACAAAGCGTGAAGCATCACAACAACAAGGTGTACATGAGTCAGAAGAACCAGATACGAGGCATAGTCTGACAATGATAGTACCTTTGAAGAAGTACCTGTGAACCTGCTTGAAAGAGAAAAGATTGACAAAGAAAAGAGTTGTCACACTGTGACACTTGTGCTCTGTAAACACCACACGTTATAGGACACTATATTTTATCAAAGAAACAATGTGTTTTGATCTCAAAATTTGTTTATTTGTTTTTTACAATTTCACGTTTTGATTCTAGTTCAATTTCAAGCTTTAAATCGCTTTCTAGAAAGTTAAACGCGAACTGATACGTAAACATTACCAGTTTAATGCGGCAAACACTCCGGAACAGGTACATAGGCTTAACTTACCTTAAATAACTTTTATATAACTTACAAATAAGTTTTGAAGGCTTTGGTGTGTCAAAATCTAGTTTATTCACTCTCAGGGACTATTTGCGTCAAACTCTGAAAGTCTACTGATTCGTATAGTAACGAACATTCCGGAACTTGATCATAAGCTAAACGTACCCTAAATATCCTTTACATAGCTTAGAAATTGGCTTTGAGGGGTTCGTTATGCGAAAATACGCTTATTTGATCACAGGGACTAAAAGCGTCAAAACTGCGAAAGTATGCATTTTCGTGCATATTTAGCATTCTGGCCATATCCGGACATCCAAATATTTTTGTAATCATTAAAATATTTTACTTTAGTGATAGGAACACAAAAACTTCATTCGTTTCGCAATTTGGGTCGTTTTCGCGTCCGTTACGATTTCCGACGTAATTTACCGAACAACGCAACCGTACAGCCAAACGAACCGACATCCGAGATGTTTTCAAACATATTTCATGTTCCCTTCACTTTAACTTCATCATGGAGCTTAAAAATGGGTTTGACGGGTGTTAGAAGTGCGGAAACGCGACAAAACACACAGGGACCAAAACTGCCAAACTTCAAACTTTGCTGATCTGCAGGTCCTATACGGACCGTATGCCTTCCCTTACGGTCCGTAAGGGTGCCCCAGCTCAGCAAAAACCAGCTTTTCAAAACCCAGCTGCTTGCACTTGTTTCCTTTGCTTGTTTTCGCATTCTATGGGCTGGTTTGTGTGCTCATCAAGGTGCCCAATCAGTGTTTGACAAGTGTAGGGTCTAGATTATGTCTTGATCCACTCAAAAACACTTGTCATTGATCTAATGGCACAAGATTTCCTATAAATAGCAAGGCCCTCTTGCTCATTCCTCACACATTTGATTCAAATTCAGCTCTAAGTTGAAGCTCTCACTTATGAAGGCTTCATACCTGAGTTGTTTTTGATCAAATCTTCCTTGTTTGGACCTTTTGTAAGTTTCTTTCATGCTTTTTGCACATTTCAAGCGTGAAAGTCAAACAATGTTTGACTTTCTGCTTTAACCAGTCAATGGTCAACATGAAGTTCGTTTGAACTTCGCAACGTGAGCGTAATCACGATGGTCATAGCCATTTGTGACTATACCTACTGATTACCACGTTGATTAAACGTAGTCACGAGTCATAGTTTCGGTCAAAATGCGTATTCATGCGTATTTTGCAACCAAACTATTCTTGGGTATCAAAACCCTTTGTTTTGATATCAAACCTGTTTTCTAACTTAATTAAACATGTTCTAACATGTTTAACTCGTCAATTTTAGTCTAGAGCTTGTGTAAGGTCGTAAGTCAAGCGGTCTGAACAACCGCTTAGACTTTCGAACCCGACCCGTTTGGTCGATCTTTAGGATCTGACCAAACACTTTAGGTGACCATATTTGTATAGGGAATAAACTTCCGAGGTTATACCTTATGGTCACTTCGATTAGTTAGTTGTATGATAGGTAGTTTATATGCCTTAGGAAAATGACCAAAATGCTCTTTTTATGCATAATTTGATTCTAAGCATATGTAACTTAAATTTTGTCACATAAACTGATTTTGCAACATAATTAAACATATTAGGGCATATAATACTTGTCATAGGACTAGTTAGGTGGTTCGAACGTGCTTTTGCGCGAACGACGCGTTAAAGTAGCATAAGCTACCTTAATGGGTCGTAACGGGTCGTAAGCACTTAGGATAGGTTCCATTTTAGAATGTAGGCTTTGTTAAACCATATCACATGAGTTCCAATACTCATTTGGTTTACGAGACCTCATTCTACCCGATCTTCCTATTTAGGTGTCGATTCACTAACATAGTATCCGTTACACTAGGAACCACTTCGACACTTGAACTCTTGGTCTTTTGAGCTTTGTTATACCCTTTGAACAGGAACTATACGCAATCCCAGGCGAGTACATAGTTCCCCTCTTTTATCGTTTTCAAATGTTTTGGGGTGATTCATATGTGTAATCGATTTGTTTTCGAAATGTATGGCATATATGTGTTCACTAAGTGCTTTTATGTGTGTTATTCTGATTATGCAAATGCGATGTTTATCTGAATCGTTAAGTGATCTACCTATCTTCATAGTTAGATTCTTATAGGATATTTGAAGTACAGTCTTAGATATTCCTATCTTCATAGTAAGGTTTTTAAGAAGTACTTTACGACTCGATGGTTGGTTGTGTGTAGATTGTTGGTGATTTAGATAACGAAACTAGATAATACAATAAACACATGGTGGATACGCCGCTGGTACTTCCTATATATAAGTGTGCTTATTGTATTACCCTTCGTGGCGTTATCCCGAATCACCATTAGGATTTAGGATGTTGTCATACAATGATTCGATGTAACGAGAACCTGATCCCTAAAGTATCTATCTATCTTCATAGCTAGACTTACTTGTAGGATGTTTAGAGTACTAATATTGAAGTCCATGTTTGGATTCATTGTATACTTTAATGCGTGCTAGTTTAGACGATGTAACGAGAACCTGATCCCTGTAGTATCTATCTATCTTCATAGCTAGACATATATGGGATGTTTAGAGTACTAATATTGGAGCCCCTGTTTGGATTCATTGTGTACTTTAATGTGTGTTAGGTTAGACGATGTAACGAGAACCTGATCCCTGTAGTATCTATCTATCTTCATAGCTAGACATATATAGGATGTTTAGAGTACTAATATTGGAGCCCCTGTTCGGATTCATTGTGTACTTTAATGCGTGTTTACGAGATGGAACAAGTTGATGATTATGTGTTTATGTGGTAGTTGTGATTTAGATAACGAAATGGGTGTAATAAAATAAGAACATGGTGGATACGCCGCTGGTACTTGCTATATATAAGTGTTCTTATTTTATTATTCTTGTAGCGTTATCTGGATCACTTTAGGATTTTGTGTATGATTGTTTCAATGTTTGATTATCGAAATCTTCGTAGAATCTCCCATATTTTTATATGTTAGATTCTTAAAAACATATCTGAAGTATTATCATGACTCATTGATTTGATTTATATAATACTTACATAAGTTTTGATTTATTTCAAAACAGTTATTATTAATCCTTGATTGGATTTCTAATAAAATATTAACGAGTTTTTACGATGGTTTAAACGAGATTACGATGTAAGGCAAAAAATTACTTAGTAATAATCATATTACCATATACAAACCTATTTTGTCACGAGTTTTTCACAATTAAGATTATGTATTGCAATACTAAATTTTTGCCATTCTTTGGCTTCAAGATTTATTTTCGATTGACAGCTCTCGTAGCTATTAAAGTATTGCAATACCAAATGTTTTGCCATTTACATGGCTAATAAAACCTATGTATTCGCCGACATTTTTATGCTGACTGTTTTTCACATATGTTTCAGGTTATCAATTATTCAAGCATGCAACGCATAGGACTGCATTCAGGGCCTTAGACTTCTAAAACAAAAGAACAATTACATGTATTCCTTGTTTGTAAAACGATGTTAATGATATTGAAACAATTTAGTACCAGTAGTTGTGAGCAATTTGTAACATGACTCCCCGATATTTCCGCCGCGTGTTGTTGTATTACGTGATTGGGGTGTTACATCAAACCCTGACCTTTACGGAAGCGTATGATGTGTGACTTGTTCAATATCATTGCATTCAATCATAATAAACAACTATATGATCAAAACGATGTTCATCCATTCATTAAGTTTAAAATATTACAAACACTAGTCATTTAAGTTTCAAACGACACAACCTTGACTAAGTTACAAACCAACAAAAGTGGATGACACCTAAACTTGGAATTTACTTCTATAAACAACACCCGCGCCCAAGATCCAACTTGCTACCTGAAATATATGTAATTTTGGAAAACATCAACAAAAGTTGAGCGAGTTCATGCGTTTTGTATAAATACTGATAGACTTGTAAACGTTTAAGAGACTCCTTTGAATACAGGTATGAAAAGCATCTATGAACAGATCAAATTAATGTTTTGTGTGACAACTCGTATTTCCGAATCTATTTTTGTACTTCGATGGAACGTATGTGTACGATATGTGACATTTCGAACTTATCTTTGTGCAACGTTATGGAATTATGTGACTTTTATTTAATGAATGTTATGTTGTTATGTGCTATGTGTAATATGTGTATGTATGCATACGAACCCAAACGCACAACACACACACAGTCGCACAAGCCCACTTGGGGCCGTGTCTATTGTAATCGGATCCAAGGGCAGCCCAAGGTTTGGGTGCGGCCCACTCCCTCATACGCCTACACACACACCCTTAGAGAGTTATTCTCATTTGGTTGCAAAAACATTCACACACACAAACCCTAGCTCTCTTCCTTCTCTCTAGAACTCGACGGCAACAACACCCCTCCATTCCTCGAAGCTTGTGATTCGGATCACTCTTATCTCATCTTAATCGGTTAGTGCTTTATGATTAGTGTGTTATGAATAATGTTATGATTCATGATTTGATTAAATGATGAAGTATTGAACGTATGATGAACATGATGTTTACTTGTATGATGATCGGCTGCCATGTTTTATTTTCGGATTTGTTTACATAATGATTCAAGATCAAATGATGAAACATGTTGTATATATGTAATCGGCTATATAGGTATTTGATTCGAATCCGAAGGACTCACTTATAGTGTTCATGAAATCGGTTTACATATGTGTACTAGATATTGTTCATATGAATCGGATTGCATGCTCTTGTTTTAAGAATCTAAATGTTGTTAATCGACTACATGTATGATGATATCAGATTTGTTAAAGGTTCGATAATGGGTGTTATGTGAGGATTGGAAATCCATAGATGGATATGGTCAAGGATGATGTTTATTGTTCATGTATAATTATGTTAGAGTTCATAAGAATTTTTGAGTTAAAAGCCTTGTTGATCGATATAGGGTTTGAGTAGGATTGTTAATTCTGTTGATTGAAATCATGCAAATAAGGAAACTGTTATATGGGTCAAACGAATTTAATGGGGATTGGTAAACTGTTGCATGAAAGTAGGAGATATGGTTGATCACACAAGTCTCTTGATCGTACAAGAGACTTCAATCACACAAGAGGTCCACTCGCACAAGGTGTCCGGTCGCACAAGGCCGAACACACAAGCCCAGTCGCACAAACAGTCCTCAGTCGCACAAGGCTGATTTGGATCGCACAAGTTGCAATGGTTGGGCCGGGTATATGTATTGGGTTGGGCCAGGTCTGATCGCACAACCCATCAGGATCGCACAAGACTTGCATTGTTTAGTGGGCCGATATATGTTATAACTGTTGTGCTACTTGTTGGGCCGTAGACTTGGGCTGGGTATTTATATGGATCGCACAAGGCTTAGTGTTTAGTTGTCTAGGCCGTGTAAGGTTTACGGATCTATTCGGTTACATGCTTTTGGGCCGGGTAATGTTGGGCTTCAACGAATGACTCGCACAAGGTCATTAGACTTGTGCGAGCCCAATCACTTAATGACAATATGTCTTATCTGTTGAACGTGATGATACGATCAGTATGTGTTTCTTATATGTGCAATCTATGTGATACCTGTGTGCGTTACTTGAGTCAAAACCTGACTTGTATGGTAACCCTGTTAGGACGTGGTTGACCACTCATAGTTCAAGAAACCCTTTATCTATCTGCCGAGCAAACCAAAGTGAGTTCACACAGCCAAGGCATGGGATTCCCGGGTTGGGAATTGGGTTGGATTATTTGAAATGGATAACTACTCGTACTTATGCTATTGCTAGACTATAGACCATCGTCCTCAGGATAGTCAGGACACTTACGTAAAACCTACGTAACTTAGTATCTACCACTGTCTCCCGGGTCGGGAGGACACTTACGTAAAACCTACGTAAACTAATACCTACTACTGTCTTCCGGGTCGGAAGGACACTTACGTAAAACCTACGTAAACCCCACACGTACCACTGTCCTCGGGGAAGGGCACTCACGTAAATCCTACGTGACCTTGTACGTATTCCTGTTCTCGGATTAAGAAGAACACATGGTTGCAAATAGTCTAGTAAGTACAAACATGGGAAGCCCCCATTAGTAAAGATAAACGTGGGAAACCCCCACCAGTAGTACATACGACCATGGGAAACCCCCACTATTAGCACATACTTACATGGGAAGCCCCCACTAAATACATATATGATTTGTTATAACGAACTTATTAACTGTGAACTCGCTCAACTAGTTGTTGACTCTCTGCTGCATGCCTTGCAGGACCTTAGGTACATTTGGAGCTTGCACAAGGAGGAGCAGGTCGTTGTGGGACATGGATCGATGATGCCATGTTAACTAACTAAACATTCGAATTTATGATTTACTTTGGGTTTACATACTTATGCTTCCGCTACACACTTATTGATGTTTGGTTTTGAAAACACCTTTCGTATTGATGAATGACTTTTACTAATTACTTACATGTTCAATATGATTGGTGGCTTGATCCTGGTCAGTCACGCCTCCAAGCGGTGATATTCCGCGTGTGGATTTTGGGGGTGTGACATTTTGCAAGGACATTAATGTATGTGAAGGCATATGGAGCACTCAATATGAGTAGGCTTATACCCTCGTCGATTTCTCTCGACTGTGTCGTATTTCTCCTCAACTGTGTCAAATTCACCATGATTGTGTCAAATTCACCATGACTGCGTCAATTTACCTTGACTGTGTCAAATTACCCTTGACCGTTGTCGAATTACCTCGACTGGGACACCAAAGCACTCAAGTGGTCACATAAGGACCATGAGTGGGGCTCGGCCGTACCCGTTAGATCTAACCTTCGTCCATATTTATTACGAGAGTTAATGGCATTTCAATTTCAATCTATGCTCACATGATCTATAATTCATTTCATAGCCAAATCATACCATTTAAACATATGCAACATGTATTCCACCCCCGAGAGTTATAAATCCGAAAACAGTTAAGAGAAAAGGGGGACATGAACTCACAAGTTTGCGTCCTGCTATCTCGTATGCTCAAGGTCCTCATATGAGTCGTACAACTACCTACACAAGTGCCATGTTTTATTAGACGGTTAGGTCGTGTCACGACTCTTTATCTTAGTTGTTCATTATGACTTGTTTTGGAAATCTTGGTGTATTCTGGGTTATCTCATTGATGTATATTATAATACTAGTAGGAAACCCGCGCGATGCGGCGGGGGCGACAATTTGCAATACGATACTTGTTTCCGTTAGTTTATCAATCATCTTGTGATATATTGTATAATACTTCTTTTAGTTTATAATTTATGTCATATGTAAGCTTTATCTATACCATAAGCATTACAGAACTTAATTTAGTAAAAAGTAAAAAACATGAATAAGAAAATGTAAGTTATGAACGTCCTTGCAATGTAATAAACCAATACTTAAAATGAATACATAGGTTATAAACATAACCATTTAAAAATAAATATATGCATGTCAACTACTTGTATTATGATGAGATAAACTTTAGTCACATGCCTTACACATATCTATTCGCTCATCTGCATTGTTCGACCACCACTCCTCATCCCAATTGATACCAAAAGGTTCTTCTTTTGCTCTAGTGGTTGGATAAACTTTAGTCACATGCCTTACACATCTCTATTTATCTTCTCAAAATCAAAAGTGCGATTTTTAGCCTATTCATGAGTTAGCAAGACAAAAGAAGAGTGATAATATAGGTCTACACAACTAAAACTGCTCTAACCAGCCAAAAACATTATATATAGTAATAGATAATAGATAATAATGTTTTTAACAACCAAATGACCAATACCATGTAAAAAGTGCCAAGGATCAACACACTTAGACATATATATATAAATCTAAACCATAGATGCATACCATATAGTTTGAAGCATACAATTGAAGGAGTTTACATATTTAGGTGTAGGAAAACAACGGATCTTATAAGGATAACCAAAAACACTTTACGTTAATATTAGACTGTGCTAGCAACAACAAATATGGGTGTCACCTATATAATACATCACAGGTACAGAACATTAGTTTTCGTATAATGGATCAAGCATTAAAAGTACACTTTTGACGGCATTTAATTCACTTGACAAATTCCCCATTATGCTAAAAAAAAAAAAAAAACTATCTGACCCATTAAACCCTTTCTTTTCATTCAAAGTAAAATATATACAAAGATTTGGTGACTGCCATGAAAAATAACCCTTTCTTTTCATTTAAATAGAGCAAACAAACTGCACTTTACAAACATAATCTTTTAAACAATAAATATTTTTTGTATTTTTCTTGTCAAAAAAGCATCGATAGATAAAGCTATTGCAAGACTTGAAATGACAGGAGGATACATACAGTGATAGAGGTGATGGTTCACTCTTTAGGTATTATATCATGTGATTAACAAGTTGACGTTAACACGCGCGTTGCAGCGGGATATTAACTATGAGTACAATATGTCATTTTTCCAATATGTCAGGAAGAAAAATAGTGCAATTTTAAAAATTAGCCTGAAATATGAAAAATGAAAAAATCACGAAAACGAAAACAACAGTTAACTCTTTATAGCATTTCGTTTCACATATAGAAAAAAAGCAAAAAAATAATACCTATTTAATAATTAAAGCCTGACAGTAACATAATTTCAAAACGATTTTTTATTTTTGAAATGTAAACTTTATAAATTAAAGCCTACTTAATAATTAAATAATTAAAGCCTCTTCAAAAACGGTTAGGCCATAGGGTGTGGGGGGCGCCATACCCGCCACTTCAACCTTTATAGCACCCCGGGCGCTATACACCCACACCCTCAGAGTTAAGAGGAGGCGCTATAAAGAGGGCTCCATGGTGGTAACGAGAGAGAAGGGGCTTTATCAGGTGGGGCCCTCACATTCATCCAATCAAAAAAACTTTTTTTTTTAATTTTGTTTAATAGGAGGCTCCATCCCATACCGTGCAAATTAAAGTAGGCGTTATGGCTGATATGGATCCTACGTGACGCTTACGTGTCTTGATAAAGCCCATAGGGGCTCCATCCCACACCCACCAGCCTTACTGGCATAGTGAAACGTGTTTAGTTCAACCATTTCTTTTTATTTAAAATTTGAAATATTACTTTGTCTGACAAATGGTTTTGTAAAACCATCAACTGTAAAACCGTTGTGTAAAACCATAAGTTATGAGTGGGAGAGTAAAAGAAAAAAACCACTAAGTTATTAGAGAGAGAAAATCGATGGGTTTCAGGCCATCGTCCACAAACGTCCGGCCGGCGAACTCGCAGTAACCGGTTTGAGTTTCCGCCGGAGAAGTGTGAACGCAAAGGTGATGGTATCTTGGGCAACCGACTGTTAAAGCGTGTCGGATGCATTGACACCAACCGGACTTCAACCGCTGGAGAAGGGTGAACGGCTCTCAACACAAATCGGGCTTCAACCACCGGAGAAGGGTGAACGGTCGTTTGATGGTTGAAGACGGCAAGATACGGTGGGTGTTTAATCAGCGGGGTTGGCACTGTTGCCGGTGGTCGTGATCGTCATCGTCGTAAGTTATTTAATGGCAACCTTATCCTCGTAAGTTATTTGCAGAAGAAAACGTTGGGTCGGGTGTCAGTTATTGTTGTTGCCATTAACAAGTGTCAACAAGCAGCTAATGACCCACCGTCAAGATGGTTTCGGGGAGTTTTACCAGTGGTGTTATCACTTGTGTCAAGAAGAAAAGGCCAGAAACGTTTTTTAACATTTGATTTCAACTTTCGAACTTTGTTGCTGATGATGTTTTTTGTCTTTATTTCTGTCCTCATGGTTTCCAATCTTAAATTCAGATATTATTTTATTTAAATATTTAATCTATCATTTTAGTGTGAATAATACTATATTCAATTTTAAACAGCACAGTTGCCTACTCACATGCGAGCTGGAGTTGCTAAAACACATGGACCGGTTATTGCACAACCACTACAATAGCGAAACACCCATAACAAATTTATCTCACAGTTTGAGGTTCCGACAACGGCACTACACTAACCGTTATGAACTCAGAGAGCTAGTAACCGCAAGACGTAACGCAGTTATGTTTGCGCAACAAGGACAGCACACCACCTATGGGGAAGACGTAACGCAGTTATGTTTGCGCATTGACTCTTGAGTCCTTGAAGGTGAAAAGAGTAGACAGAAGTGTGTGTTTCTTGTGTGTGAAGAGAAGGTGAGAGGTTGAATACTTGAATGGGTTAGGTGTGAGGAAGGTGAGAGGTTGAATACTTGAGTGGGTAGGTGTGAGGTGTGATTGCCGAAAAGATTGTTTATATAGGCTGTTGGAAGGTGTATTAATTGGTTGGTGGTGGGTGACACGGATCGGGTTACTCAACCGTTGATTTGAGGAATGGTATTTGGACGGTGAGGATTAGCACTGTTGTGAGAGAGGGGGAAGTTTTGAGACCAGATAGTGGTGATTCAAATTTCAAAAATCCATGTACTCACCTCAGTTGCCGCCAGATTCCAATTATTTCAAATGATATTTCAACAAGATAGTATAGATATAACATATCCACTAAAAGTTAAAAACTCTTAACTTTCAACATCTCAATACTCTCTCTCTTATATACATTATATATAGTAATAGATTCCAAAGTATATAAATTTTTGTTAAAATAATAAATATTTTAACTTATATTATATTCATTAAATTTTGGAATATTAGTTAAAATAACATATTTTAACTTGGTATATCATGCGGTTATGCGTATGTGTTCTCCCAAGGATGGGTATAGTCATACTGGTGTATATTAGACTTGTATATTTGCCAAGTATTTCTGGCGTATTCCGGTGTGTATTTATACGTACAAGAATACGTATTTCACTGTATTTATTAAGTATTCATATACTTAATTTTGCATTTATACTTTCCGGAATATTATTTTTAACCAATAAAAATCACCAATTGGTATTCTTAAAATATATATAAATATTTTAAGAAACTTGTATAGAAAATTACTTATATTTCTTCCTTGGCAAAAATATTTATATTTTTAATATAAATCTCAAAAATATCATATTTTCAAGATTAACTTAGAAAATATTTATAAAGCCATTTTTCACCCAAAAATAAGGTATTCTATGTTTATTTAAGAAAATATATATTTTCTCCCAAAAATAATATATCTTCTAATAATTCCAAGAAAATATATATTTTTACTTATCAAAAATAATATATTTTCTCCATGTCAAAAATATGATATATTTTGTATGACATATATGCTTGTAATCATTGTATAAACCTTAATCAGTTCAATTATCAATAAAAAAATGTTATTTGGCCCCAGTGTTTGTTTATTTATGTTTGACATTTTGCACTTTTTTTATTTTTGTTGAATTTCAAACTCTAATCGTTTTCTGGAGAGTTATACGCAAACCGATGCGTAAACCTAATCAGTTTAACACGACAAACACTCCGGAACATCAAATTATGCTTAACATACCTTAAATAACCTTTACATAACTTAGAAATAAGTTTTGAAGGCTTTGGTATGGCAAAATCAAGTCTATTCGCTTTCAAGGAATTTTACATCAAACTGCGAAAGTATGCCGATTCGTACCGTAACGAACATTCCGAAAATTGATCATAAGTTAAACATACTATAAATATCCTTTACATAGCTTAGAAATAGGCTTTGAGGGGTTCGGTGTGCTAAAATAAACTTTTTGGTCAATCAGGGACTAAAAGCGTCAAAAAGGGCATAAGTTTGCATTTTCGCGCATATCATATGCTCTGAATATATCCGGACATCCAAAAATTTTTGTAATCATTAAAATATTTTATTTTAGTGATTGGCATGATAAAATTACATTCGTCGCGTAATTTGGATCGTTTTTCGCGTCCGTTCGTGTTTCGTCGTAACTAACTGAATAACGTGATCGTACGACCAAACGAACCGACATCCGACATATTTTCAAGCATGTTTCATGTCCCCTATGCTTAGGCATCATTGTAGAGCCTTGAAAATGGCTTAACGGGCCTTAAAAAACATCGAAAATGGGCTTAAACACTTGTAGGGACCAAAGCTGTAAATAACAAAATTGTTTCTGATATCCCAGGCGGTCGCGGGCCGCGTAGACAGAGCCTGTCTCGTACGCGGGGCGCGAGAGCCCCTCAGATCAGCAAAAAGTTGTTTCCAGCTATATCCAGCTGTTCCCTTGTTTTTGCACATGGTTTAATCAATCTATGGGCTTGTTTTGGGCACCCATGGTATATTAAAACAGTGGGTACACATGTAAGGCTCAGATTGAAGCTCGAAATTCGAGGAATGATCCTAACCGTTCTTCGAAATCTATAAATACCCAACCCCATTTCATTCCAAACCCACATTTGATCTGAATTTTCTCTAAGTTGAAGTTCAAAACTTCATACCTGAGAATTTTTAGATCAAATCTCCATTTGCTTGGACCTCTTGTAAGTTTCTTTCGTTCTTTTATGCGTTTTTAAGCACGAAAATCAAACAGTGTTTGACTTTCTGCTTTGACCAGTCAATGGTCAACACGAAGTTCGTTTGAACTTCGCAACGTGAGCGTAATCACGATGGTCATAGTCCTTTGTGACTATACCTACTGATTACCACGTTATTTAGGCATAGTGACGAGTCATAGTTTCGGTCAAAATACGCGTTTATGCGTATTTTGCAACCAAACTATTCTTGGGTATCAAAACCCTTTGTTTTGATATCAAACTTGTTTTCTAACTTCGTTAAACATGTTTTAACATGTTTAACTCGTCACTTTTAGTTTAGTGCTTATATAGGGTCGTAAGATAAGCGGTCTAAACAACGGCTTAGACTTTCGAACCCGACCCGTTTGGTTGATCATTAGGATCCGACCAAACACATTTTGTGACCATAGTTGTATAGGGAATAACCTTCCAAGGTTATACCTTATGGTCACTACGTTTAGTTAGTTGTATGATAGGTAGTTTATATGCCTTAGGAAAATGACCAAAATGCCCTTTTTACGCATAAATTCATTTTAAGCACATGCAACTTAAATTTTGACATTTAAACTGATTAGGCAACATTTTTGGACATGTTAAGGCATATAATACCTGTCATAGGACTGGTTAGGTGGTCCGAACGCGTTTTACGCGAACAACGCGTTAAAGTAGCATAAGCTACCTAAACAAGTCGTAATGGGTCGTAAGCACTTAGGATAGGTTTCGATTTAGAATGTAGGCTTTGTTAAACCATATTACATGAGTTCCTATACTCATTTGGTTTACAAAACCTCATTTTATCCGATCTTCCGATTTAGGTCCGGTTTATTAACGTAGTTACCTATATTAGGTGCCGATTGATTCCGTGATCTCTCTAGCATTGCTTGGTTGTTATCCAAAGACTATTAAGAAATCTCAAGTGAGTACATAGTCCCCTCTTTTACTGTTTTCAAATATTTTGGGGTGAAACACATGTGCCTACTTGTTACTTTCGTGGTTTTCATGTTTTTATATCATATCCTTGCTATGTTTATATAGTACATGTATAGTACATGATTTCATCCATGTTTTTGCTATGTATGTTTTTTAAGATGCTGGTACATTGATTTTATAAACACATTTGTTTCATATGTTCATTTCAGCATATGTACACATTGATTTACATCATATTCATGCTATGTATGTTCATTTTTGCATACTTGGTACATTGTTTTCACATAACATGCTTACATTTGGTATGACATTTGGTTTATTTAACAGGACAAAAGTACGTTCATGAACATTGGCCATGTCGTCCGGTAGTAAGTAGTGGTACCATAGGAATTGACAACTCCCATTTCTGGGTTCCTAGGTTTGTTTGGAAGTAGGAAATGACTGAATCTGATATTCATTAGTTTAGATAAACCTTTAATTTGTTTAAGGGTTTGTCGCCACAGTCGCAAGGCTTGAATGTATGTGTTTTAACATTACCGCATAGATGTTTGTATCAGTAAAGCATGCATTTATTTTACAAAACATAACTTTTGATTTAAATTATGGTTTATTTCAATACATTGTTTTGTGCATTTTACCTATGGTTTTAGTTGACACATTTCACTTGCCATACATAACATTTGATTACACATTATGTCACACCCCGACCACGTAGAACATACGAAACGTGGCGGAAACGTCGGGGAGTGTTGAAACAGAATTAATTGTTTCAAATCCATGGCAATTGAAGTTTCGTTTTATTGATTACAAGTGTTACAATGTCTTAACAAACAAAGAAATACAACATAATTAACTAGTCTTGCATCTTTTATTGTCACTAAAGCCCAAGTCTGCCTATGTGTATCTTGATCATCTTATGCAACAGCTCCTGAAAAACACATGTGAAAATAGGTACGTCAGCATAAAAATGCCTGTGAGATACATAGGTTTTGTGAAAATAGGTTTCATGACTTATGTTTGAGAAAATGTTTAGTCATGAACCTTGTTATTTGCTTTGCTTTGTAAATCATTTGAAAATCGATAAGATCAGATGATAAGTATAAATAAATGTAAGGTTAAATGAATAACCAAGTAAAATATGTTTGCATAAGATAAGATGTTTATAAATCAATGTCTTGTGAAAAGTATGTTATTTGTATAAAATGTTCTATGTCTCAAACTGAAATGATTCAAATAACGCTATGATATGTAATACCATACAAACACTTATATATAGGAAGTACCAGCGGCGTATCCACCATGCTTGTATCATATTACACAAACATCGTTACTTAATCACTTAATCAAACCAAACCAACCAATGTAAGAAGTCTATGTTTAAATCAATTGTCAAATGTATTGGGTAATATGTCAAAGTGTTCATGTCAAGATGTAAATCATATCAAAATGTCTATGTCAAATATCCATGTCAAATGTCTATGCCAAATATCCATGTCAAACATCTATGTCAAGATGTCATGTATGGCAAGTGAAATGTCTCAACTAAACCATATGCACAAAAACAAAGTATTGAAGTAAATCTTGGTTTAAATCAAAGTTATGTTTTGTGGGAAATGCATGATCAAATGTCAATCATGTTAAAATGTCTATGCCGAAATGTCTATGTCAAATGTCTATGTCAAAATGTCATGTAAAACGATGTACTAAGTAATGCACACAATTGGGCACACCTAGCAGGAAATGTCATAAAATCATGTACTATAATGTACTAACGAACATAGCAGTATATGATGTTAAAACAGGAAAGCATGAAAGTAACAAGTAGGCACATGTGTTCCACCCCAAAACAGTTTGGAAAACAGTAAAAGAGGGGTCTATGTACTCACTTGAGATTGCTCAGAAGTCCTAGGATAACCACCAAGCAAAGATAGAGATCACGGAATCAAACGGCACCTACTATAGGTAACTATGTTAATTAACCGGACCTTAATCGGAAGATCGGGTAGCATTAGGGTTTGTAAACCAAACGAGTGTAGAGACTCGTGTCACTTGGTTTAACAAAGCCTACATACTAAATGAAACTTAACCTGAGTGATTTCGACCCATTACGACCCGTTTAGGTAGCTTATGCTACTTTAACGCATCGTTCGCGTGAAACGCGTTCGGACCGCCTAACTAGCC
The DNA here is from genome assembly GCA_030545235.1 of Helianthus tuberosus. Classification (NCBI taxonomy): domain Eukaryota; kingdom Viridiplantae; phylum Streptophyta; class Magnoliopsida; order Asterales; family Asteraceae; genus Helianthus; species Helianthus tuberosus. The sequence continues at coordinate 157,878,326 of CM060393.1, forward strand.
CTATGACAAGTGTTATATGCCAAAACATGTTACATAATCAGTTATGTGACAAAATTTTAGGTTACATATGCTTAATTACCAATTATACATGAAAAGGGTATTCTGGTAATTTACCTAAGGCATATAAACTACCTATCATACAACTACTTAAACGATGTGACCATAAGGTATAACCTCGGAAGGTTATTCCCTATATGTCACACCCCGACCGCGTAAAACAACAAACCGCGGCGGAAACATCGGGGCGTGTCGCGACAGAATTAATTGTTTCATAACCATGGCACACAAAGTGTATTTTATTTATTAAACAAAGGTGTTACATTGTTTCAAACAGGAAATTAAAGAGTTCAGATCATAATTAAACATAGTCTATCTTCTTTTAAAGTTTCTAAGGCACAGGTCCGCCCTAGTATCATGATCAACATCCTACGGAAAAGCACCTGAAAACACATGTGAAAATAGGTACGTCAGCATAAAAATGCCTGTGAGATACATAGGTTTTGTGAAAATAGGATTCATGACTTATGTTTGAGGAAATTGTTTAGTCATGAACCTTGTTATTTGCTTTGTCTTGTAAATCATTTGAAAACAATAAGATCAGATGATATGTATAAGTAAATGTCAGGTTAAATAAATATCCATGTAAAAATGTGTTTGTATAAGGTAAGTTGTTTGTAAATCAATGTCTTGTGAAAAGTATGTTATTTGTATAAAATGTTATATGTATCAAACTGAAATGATTCAAATAACGTTACGCCATGTAATACCATACAAACACTTATATATAGGAAGTACCAGCGGCGTATCCACCATGCTTGTATCATATTACACACGCATCGTTACTTAATCACTTAATCAAACCAAACCAGCCAATGTAAGAAGTCTATGTTTAAATCAATTGTCAAATGTATTGAATAATATGTCAAAGTGTTTATGTCAAGATGTAAATCATGTCAAATGTCTATGTCAAATATCCATGTCAAATGTCTATGTCAAATATCCATGTCAAATGTCTATGTCAAAATGTCATGTATGGCAAGTGAAATGTCTCAACTAAACCATATGCACAAAAACAAAGTATTGAAGTAAAACATGGTTTAAATCAACACTATGTTTTGTGTAAATGCATGCAACTATTTAATATGAACATTTATGCGGTATTGTGAATATGCATACATCCAAGCCTGGCGACTGTGGTGATAAACCCTTTAAACAAATTAAAGGTCTATCTGTCTTATGTCAACGAATTCGGTCATTCCTTTCTGTCCCCTTTCCCTGGGATGTCCGGAACGGGAGTTGTCAATTCCTATGGTACCACTACCTACTAACGAACGGCGTAGCTAATGTTAATGGATATATTGTCCCATGTAAACAAACCAAATGTCATAACAAAATGTGAGCATGAGAAAACAATGCACTAAGTATGTAATCAAATGAACATACGTAGCGTGAAATGTCATGTAAAACAATGTACTAAGTAATGCACACAATGGGCACACCTAGCAGGAAATGTCATGTAAAACAATGTACTAAGTAATGCACACAATGGGCACACCTAGCAGGAAATGTCATGTAAAACGATGTACTAAGTAATGCACACAATGGGCACACCTAGCATGAAATGAAATGAAATCATGTACTATAACGTACTAACGAACATAGCAGGTATATGATGTGAAAACAGGAAGGCATGAAAGTAACAAGTAGGCACATGTGTTCCACCCCAAAACAGTTTGGAAAACAGTAAAAGAGGGGTCTATGTACTCACTTGAGATTGCTCAGTTGTATAAAGATAACCACCAAGCAAAGCAAGAGATCTCGGAATCAAACGGCACCTAGTATAGGTAACTATGTTAATAAACCGGACCTATCTCGGAAGACTGGGTAGCATTAGGGTTTGTAAACCAAATGAGTGTCGGAACTCACGTGATATGGTTTAACAAAGCCTACATGCTAAATGAAACTTAACATAATTGTTTACGACCCATTACGACCCGTTTAGGAAGCTTATGCTACTTTAACGCGTCGTGCGCGTGAAACGCGTTTGGACCGCCTAACTAGTCCTATGACAAGTATTATATGCCTAAACATGTTACATAATCAGTTACGTGACAAAAGTTTAGGTTACATATGCTAAATTACCAATTATGTATGAAAAGGGTATTCTGGTAATTTACCTAAGGCATATAAACCACCTATCATACAACTACTTAAACGTCGTGACCATAAGGTATAACCTCGGAAGGTTATTCCCTACACTATGGTCACCTAATGTATTTGGTCGGATCCTAATGATCGACCAAACTGGGTCGGGTTCGAAGGTATAGGCGATTTATTAGATCGCCTACCCTACGACCCTAGACAACGTGGTAATCAGTAGGCATAGTCCCAAGGGACTATGACCATCGTGATTACAATCACGTTGCGAAGTTCTAACGAACTTCGCATTGACCATTACTGGTCAACGCTGAAAGTCAAACAAAGTTTGACTTTCTGACTCGAAAAGCAGTAAAATAAGGAAAAGAACGAAAGAATACTTACGAAGGGTCCCCGAATGCTAAACTTGATTCGAAAATCTCAGGTATGAAACTAATGTTTCAACTTAGAGTTTCTCAAATTCAAATTTCTAGTGATTATGAACAAAGGGGTGATGGGGTATTTATAGTTTTCGGTCCACCGTTGAGATCGTTTCTTGGAAAAGGGGAAATGATCTCGTCCGAACACTTGTCGGAAAGTTATGGAACCACATATGCTCCTTAACTTAATGACACATCACTTAAAACATGTGGTTAAGGATCAATCACTTGCAACTTGTGTTTAAAACATAGAATCTGGTCAGATCAGTCACTCGCGTAGCGCTACGGGTAGAGCCTTAGGGCTCGCGCTACGCTAGTGCCTATCTGATTCAGAATTGTTTCAAAAGTGACAGGTTTAGTCCCTGCAGCCCTTTTAAGCGATTTTCGATGCGTTTGAACCCCGTTAACCTCATTTCAAGGCTCTAAAATGAAGTTAAAGTATAGGGAACTCAAAACATGTTCAAAAATATCTCGGATGTCGGTTCGTTTGGCCGTACGAACGCGATGTTCGCTTAATTACGACGGAATGCGCATAAGCGCGAAAAACGATCCAAATGACGAAACGAATGGATTTTTCTTAAGGCGAACACTAAAATAAAATGTAGTCATGCTTTCATAAATTTTTGGATGTCCAGATGTATTCAGAACGTAAGTTATGCGCGAAAATGCAAACTTGTGCACTTTTTGACACTTTTGACACTTTTAGTCCCTGAATGTCCCAAAAGTTTATTTTAGCACACTAAACCCCTCAAAGCCTATTTCTAAGCTATGTAAAGGATATTTAAGGTGTGTTTAACTTATGTTCATGTTCCGGAATGTTCGTTACAGTTCAAATTGACATACTTTCGCAGTTTGTCATATTTAGTCCCTGTAAGCGAATTAACTTGTTTTTTTGCCATACCAAAGCCTTCAAAACTTATTTCTAAGTTATGTAAAGGTTATTTAAGGTATGTTGAGTATATGTTGATGTTCCGGAGTATTTCTCGCATTAAACTGAGTACGTTTACGCACTAGTTTGCGTATAACTCTCCAGAAAGCGATGTAGAGTTTGAAATTACATAATAGTCAAAACATGAAAAATGTAAAACATAACAAAACAAACATTGTGATCAAATAACATTGTTTTATTGATAATAGAACTGTTCATAGTGATTACAAGCACAGTTGTTACAGTCTCCCCTACTTGTGGAAATTTCATCCCGAAATTTATTTAGAGGAAACTCGTGGAAAAAGATGTGGATATTTCGCCTTCATTTGATCTTCGCGTTCCCAAGTAAACTCAGGTCCACGTTTAGCTTCCCTGCGAACTTTGACCAAAGGAATGCGCTTGCGTTTAAGCCACTTGACTTCACGTTCCATGATTTCCACTGGTTTCTCAACAAATTTCAGTGTTTTGCCAACACGAATTTCGTCAAGCGGTATGGAGTAGTTCTCATCAGCTGTACACTTCTTGAGATTTGATATGTGAAAAGTTGGATGAACATTTCCCAGTTCAGGAGGTAACTCAAGTCTGTAGGCTACCTTTCCGATTCTTTCGACGATCCTGAATGGTCCAACGTATCTAGGTGCAAGTTTTCCTTTCTTTCCAAATCTGATCACACCTTTCCAAGGTGAGACCTTAAGTAATACACGATCACCGACTTGAAATTCAAAGGCTTTGCGTTTTGGGTCCGCGTAAATCTTCTGACGGTTTCTAGCTGCCTGAAGGTTATCACGAACTTTCTTGACCTTGTCAGTTGTCTCTAAAATGAGGGCAGGTCCAGTAAGTTGAGCCTCGCCAATCTCATTCCAGCAGACTGGTGAACGACATTTTCGACCATAGAGAGCTTCGAAAGGAGCCATTTTGATGCTAGTGTGATAACTGTTGTTGTAGGAGAATTCAATCAATTTAAGATGTGAATCCCAGCTACCACCAAAATCGATCACACAAGCTCTTAGCATATCCTCCAGAGTCTGGATTGTTCTCTCAGATTGACCATCCGTTTGCGGATGATAAGCTGTGCTCAGATTAAGTTGGGTCCCCATAGCAGATTGCATGGTTCTCCAAAAGTGAGAAGTGAAACGAGCATCTCTGTCAGAAATGATGTTCAAAGGAACACCATGTCGAGCCACAATTTCATCTACATAGATTTGAGCAAGTCTGTCAGCAGGAAAATCCTCACGGATTGGCAAGAAATGTGCTGACTTTGTAAGACGATCAACGACTACCCAGATGGCATCATGACCTTTCTTTGTGCGCGGGAGTTTGGTAACAAGATCCATAGTAATGTTTTCCCATTTCCAAACTGGGATCTCTGGTTGCTCCAATAAACCAGAAGGACGCTGATGTTCAGCCTTAACCTTTAGACAAGTAAGGCATTTTGATACGTATAAGGCAATGTCTTTCTTCATACCAGGCCACCAATAGTGAGTACGAAGGTCCTTATACATTTTATCTGAGCCCGGATGAATGGAATAACGAGACTTATGGGCTTCATCCATAAGCAAGGTACGAATATCATCCTGGCTTGGGACCCACAAACGGTCCATGAAGTAATATGACCCATTGTCCTTTAGTTCCAGAGCAGGTGTTATGTGATAGGGAAATTCCTTATCCATCAAACCTTGTTAAACACAAGATTGCTGAGCTTGAGAAATGCGTGCTTGAATATCGGATCGAGCTTGAATAACAGATTGAACACGTACACAATGAAGTTTAGTACGTTCCTTACGACTCAATGCATCAGCTACGACATTCGCCTTACCAGGATGGTAGCGAATTTCGCAGTCATAGTCGTTTAAAAGCTCAACCCAACGTCGCTGTCTCATGTTGAGTTCTTTCTGGTTGAAGATATGCTGAAGACTTTTGTGGTCAGTGAAAACCACACATTTTGTACCCTACAAATAGTGTCTCCAGATTTTGAGAGCAAAGACAACTGCACCCAACTCAAGATCATGAGTGGTGTAGTTCTTCTCATGTATCTTCAATTGTCTTGATGCATAGGCTATGACTTTGTTCCTTTGCATAAGAACACAGCCAAGACCCAATTTCGATGCATCACAATACACAACAAAATCATCATCACCCTCAGGCAATGATAGAACAGGCGCATCGCAAAGTTTCTGCTTCAGGTGTTGAAAAGCTTCCTCTTGTTTGAATCCCCAGTAAAAGGGCATTTTCTTCTGAGTTAGAGTAGTAAGAGGAACTGCAATCTTAGAGAAGTTTTCAATGAAGCGGCGATAATAACCCGCTAGACCAAGAAATGAACGAACTTCAGTAGGAGTAGAAGGTGTATCCCACTCCTTAATCGCACTGATCTTGGAGGGATCTACATGAATACCTTGTTCGTTGATAATGTGTCCCAAAAATTGAACTTCTTCAAGCCAAAATTCGCACTTGGAGAATTTGGCGAAAAGTTGCTCTTTCTTCAGGAGTTCCAGAGTAAGACGAAGATGCTGCTCGTGGTCAGCTCGCGTCTTAGAGTATATCAAGATGTCGTCAATAAAAACAATGACGAACTGATCCAAATAAGGTTTGCAGACCCTATTCATTAAGTCCATGAAAACAGCAGGAGCATTAGTCAAACCGAATGGCATGACTGTGAACTCGTAATGTCCATAACGAGTACGGAATGCTGTCTTCGGAATGTCTTCTTCTTGCACCCGAAGTTGATGATATCCAGATCGCAGATCAATCTTTGAAAAATAAGAAGCGCCTTGTAACTGATCAAAGAGGTCGTCTATGCGAGGTAGAGGATATCGATTTTTGATGGTAAGCTTGTTAAGCTCACGATAATCGATACACATCCTAAAGGATCCATCCTTCTTCTTGACAAAAAGAACGGGAGCACCCCAAGGTGAAAAACTAGGACGTATAAAACCTTTGTCAGAGAGCTCCTGAAGCTGTTTAGACAACTCTTGCATCTCCGACGGTGCAAGACGATATGGAGCTCTGGCAATGGGGTTTGCACCAGGTACGAGATCAATGCGGAACTCGACTTGGCGTGCTGGAGGTAGACCAGGTAAGTCTTCAGGGAATACTTCAAAATAATCCCGAACGACAGGAATATCTGAAATAGACTTACCCTTGCCTTTATCTTCTGTAACATGTGCTAAGAAAGCCACATAGTTCTTCTGCAGATACTTCCGAGCTTTAAAACAAGACATGAGTTTGAGACCACCGGTGGGCTTCTCACCTTGAACCTGCAAAATCTCGCCTGTCGAAAGCGGCACACGAACAATCTTCTTAGAACAAACTATCTCTGCGTGATGCTTGGATAACCAATCCATTCCCACTATAACGTCGAAGCTTCCAAGTTGCATAGGCGCGAGGTCAATAGGAAAAAGATGGTCGTTAAGATTCAATTGGCAGTTGTGAAGAACAGAATCAAGAATAATGGGTTCACCACTAGCAACCTCTACTGTCAAAGATTTGCCTAGTTTCGTTCTAGACACTCGAAGCATTTGCTCAAAAGACAAAGACACGAAACTCTTATCGGCACCGGAATCGAAAAGAACAGATGCAGGCTGATTATTAATAAAGAACGTACCGTTCACCACATTATCATCCGCCTGTGCCTCTTGGGCATTCATGTTAAAAACTCGGCCTCGAGCCGGAGCCTGATTCTGGTTCTGGTTCTGGTTCTGGTTCTGGTTCTGGTTCTGGTTCGCCAGTCTCGGGCACCGATTCCTGTAGTGGGTCAGATCCCCACAATTATAACAAGCACCCGGTGGGTATTGTGGTCGTGCAGCTTGACCCTGTTGCGGAGCAGGAGGCTGAGCAACTTGTTGAGCCGGGTTCTGAACCGCGGGATTCTGAGCAGATCGACAAACATTGGCGAGATGGCCTGATTTCCCACAGTTAGTACAGAAACGGCATGGAAGTTGCGGCTGGTGGTGACTGTTGCATCTATTGCACAAAGGTGCATTCCCTGTATAGGGTTTCTTTGCTGGAAGCTGTGCAGGTTGGTTGGGAGCTGCCAGATTAGCTTGGGCAGTGATAGCAAAATTTTGGGAAGCCTTACGCTTCCTTGACCTCTTCGAAGAACCAGAGTTCTTTCCATTCAAGTTTTGACCTTTCTTGCTATCTTCCTTGTCAGCCGACTGCTTCTTGCCCTTGTCACCCTTCCGGTGTAACTTGTTCTTCCGGATCTGCGACTCAGTCAATGTCGCAGATAACTCGATCGCCTGACGAAGTGTGGCAGGGTTACTACCAGTGAGAATGTCTTGTACCGAGTCAGGTAGACCATCGATGTATCTCTCGATAGCCTTGTCGAGTGGGGTGACCATTGTTGGGCAAAGCAGACTCAATTCTTCAAACCGATCAGTATAAGCCCTGTGCTCACCACTATCTTGCTTCAAAACATCAAACTCTTTCTCCAACGCTCGCTGTTCATGGCGAGGACAGAATTCCCTCATCATAAGGGCTCTAAGTTCAGCCCATGTCTGTGCGAGAGCAACTTCTGCACCCCGGTCTCTCATAACCCCGTTCCACCATGTCAAAGCCCTCTTCTGAAATACACTCGAGGAGAACTCGACCTTGCGATTATCCGGACACTGCACATGGCGAAAAGTATTCTCTATGCTCTCAAACCACTGAAGAAGCCCAGTCGCTCCCTCAGAACCACTAAACTTGAGTGGTTTAGCCTGGTTAAAATCCTTGTATTTGCATGGAACATTGTTGTTGTTGTTGGCTTGATTCCATTGAACAAAGAGATTTGGAAACTGAGCGGCCATCTGCTGCGCAATAATTTCTGCCAGCTCGGCAGTAGCTATCTGATTCTCGCGTCGAGGAGGCATTCTAAAAGAGGAAAACATGAAAAGAAACGAGTGAGATGATTGGATGAAAAGAATGAGATGAAACAAAATCAACAAAAGCAAAAGATGGTGGTCATTCGTCCGTATCACAAAGCAAACAAACGACACACAGTGACTTATCAAAGTAAATGGGTCAAAAATAATGTATAATGAAGACATGCTCGCCTATAAGTGAACACTCATCCCAAGAATTCCCAGGTAAGCACAACTGGTCTCGCGTCTGGTTGAGATGTATACGAAGTGCTTGCCTAGACAGAAAACCCAGAATACAGGCATTCACCCTTCCAGTTTGCACATGTTCACATTATTTAAAACCCAAAACGTTTGACGGGATTTTTGAAAATTAGAAGGCACAAGGCCAAAAACCAAACTTGAAAAGGGTTCAAAACCATAAAACAGAGGGTCCAAAACCTTACAATTGAGGGTTCAAAACCTTGTAAAAATTTATTCAAAAACAGATGATTGTTTTTCAAAAATCGATTCGGAAAATTTGATTCCTTGTTTTTGTTAATCACCTAAGGATAGGTGATGTACATGTTTTAAGATCTAAACACAAGATAGCTTGTGTTAGGTTCCTAGAAAAGTTATAGTCTAGGTCAAAGCATTACTAATAACCTAATTCCCTATAACCATTGGCTCTGATACCAACTCTTCTGTCACACCCCGACCGCGTAAAACAACAAACCACGGCGGAAACATCGGGGCGTGTCGCGACAGAATTAATTGTTTCATAACCATGGCACACAAAGTGTATTTTATTTATTAAACAAAGGTGTTACATTGTTTCAAACAGGAAATTAAAGAGTTCAGATCATAATTAAACATAGTCTATCTTCTTTTAAAGTTTCTAAGGCACAGGTCCGCCCTAGTATCATGATCAACATCCTACGGAAAAGCACCTGAAAACACATGTGAAAATAGGTACGTCAGCATAAAAATGCCTGTGAGATACATAGGTTTTGTGAAAATAGGATTCATGACTTATGTTTGAGGAAATTGTTTAGTCATGAACCTTGTTATTTGCTTTGTCTTGTAAATCATTTGAAAACAATAAGATCAGATGATATGTATAAGTAAATGTCAGGTTAAATAAATATCCATGTAAAAATGTGTTTGTATAAGGTAAGTTGTTTGTAAATCAATGTCTTGTGAAAAGTATGTTATTTGTATAAAATGTTATATGTATCAAACTGAAATGATTCAAATAACGTTACGCCATGTAATACCATACAAACACTTATATATAGGAAGTACCAGCGGCGTATCCACCATGCTTGTATCATATTACACACGCATCGTTACTTAATCACTTAATCAAACCAAACCAGCCAATGTAAGAAGTCTATGTTTAAATCAATTGTCAAATGTATTGAATAATATGTCAAAGTGTTTATGTCAAGATGTAAATCATGTCAAATGTCTATGTCAAATATCCATGTCAAATGTCTATGTCAAATATCCATGTCAAATGTCTATGTCAAAATGTCATGTATGGCAAGTGAAATGTCTCAACTAAACCATATGCACAAAAACAAAGTATTGAAGTAAAACATGGTTTAAATCAACGCTATGTTTTGTGTAAATGCATGCAACTATTTAATATGAACATTTATGCGGTATTGTGAATATGCATACATCCAAGCCTGGCGACTGTGGTGATAAACCCTTTAAACAAATTAAAGGTCTATCTGTCTTATGTCAACGAATTCGGTCATTCCTTTCTGTCCCCTTTCCCTGGGATGTCCGGAACGGGAGTTGTCAATTCCTATGGTACCACTACCTACTAACGAACGGCGTAGCTAATGTTAATGGATATATTGTCCCATGTAAACAAACCAAATGTCATAACAAAATGTGAGCATGAGAAAACAATGCACTAAGTATGTAATCAAATGAACATACGTAGCGTGAAATGTCATGTAAAACAATGTACTAAGTAATGCACACAATGGGCACACCTAGCAGGAAATGTCATGTAAAACAATGTACTAAGTAATGCACACAATGGGCACACCTAGCAGGAAATGTTATGTAAAACGATGTACTAAGTAATGCACACAATGGGCACACCTAGCATGAAATGAAATGAAATCATGTACTATAACGTACTAACGAACATAGCAGGTATATGATGTGAAAACAGGAAGGCATGAAAGTAACAAGTAGGCACATGTGTTCCACCCCAAAACAGTTTGGAAAACAGTAAAAGAGGGGTCTATGTACTCACTTGAGATTGCTCAGTTGTATAAAGATAACCACCAAGCAAAGCAAGAGATCTCGGAATCAAACGGCACCTAGTATAGGTAACTATGTTAATAAACCGGACCTATCTCGGAAGACTGGGTAGCATTAGGGTTTGTAAACCAAATGAGTGTCGGAACTCACGTGATATGGTTTAACAAAGCCTACATGCTAAATGAAACTTAACATAATTGTTTACGACCCATTACGACCCGTTTAGGAAGCTTATGCTACTTTAACGCGTCGTGCGCGTGAAACGCGTTTGGACCGCCTAACTAGTCCTATGACAAGTATTATATGCCTAAACATGTTACATAATCAGTTACGTGACAAAAGTTTAGGTTACATATGCTAAATTACCAATTATGTATGAAAAGGGTATTCTGGTAATTTACCTAAGGTGTAACACCTGTGCCTTCACGGCCATCAAACAAATACCAAACCAATGAAATATTATATTTCATACTTGGGATTTGTAAAAATATGTGTATCGTTTACACATATCAACTCTTGTTCAATTTCAAACCCTAAATCGCTTTCTGGAAGGTTATACGCGCACCGATGCGTAAATATAACCAGTTTAATCCAACAAACACTCCGGAATAGTGAAATAGGCTTAACATACCTTAAATAACCTTTACATAACTTAGATATAAGTTTTGGAAGGTTTGGTGTGGTGAAATCAAAGTTAATTCGTTTACAGGGACTAAACTTGACAAACTGCGAAAGTATGTCAATTTGAACTGTAACGGACATTCCGGAACATGACCATAAGTTAAACATACCATAAATATCCTTTACATAGCTTAGAAATAGGCTTTGAGGGGTTCGGTATGCTAAAATAAACTTTTGTGTCATTCAGGGACTAAAAGTGTCAAAAAGTGCACAAGTTTGCATTTTCGCGCATAACTTACGTTCTGAATACATCTGGACATCCAAAAATTTATGTAAGCATGACTACATTATATTTTAGTGTTCGCCTTAAGAAAAATCCATTCGTCGCGTCATTTGGATCGTTTTTCGCGCTTATGCGCATTCCGTCGTAATTAAGCGAACATCGCGTTCGTACGGCTAAACGAACCGACATCCGAGATATTTTTGAGCATGTTTTAAGTTCCCTATACTTTAACTTCATTTTAGAGCTTTGAAATGGGGTTAACGGGCCTTAAACGTGTCAAAAATGGGCTGATTGCATTGCAGGGACCAAAACTGTAAATCTGCCAAAGTGTTACCTTACGGACCTCAACATTGGCAGCTTTGAGGTCCGTAAAGCAAGTTCTGACCAGATGCAGAGTACTTAACAGCCTGTTTTCAGCTGTTTTGCACTCCTAATCTCTCTTCCACATGTTGATACCTTATGGTGGGTGGCCAATTAACCTACCATAAGCTTCCGACACTTGTACGGGTGAGATCAAGGCACGTTTCCCGATAAACGATCCTAACGGTGGTGCATTTACTATAAATACCCATCCATACTCAACACAAAAACCCACTAGAATCTGATTGAGGAGCTCTAAGTTGAAGCCTTCGCTTCATACCTGAGCTATTCGATCACGATTAGCATTCGGGGACCCTGGGTAAGTATTCTTTCGTTCTTTTCCTTATTTTTACTGCTTTTCGAGTCAGAAAGTCAAACTTTGTTTGACTTTCAGCGTTGACCAGTAATGGTCAATGCGAAGTTCGTTTGAACTTCGCAACGTGATTGTAATCACTATGGTCATAGTCCCTTGGGACTATGCCTACTGATTTCCACGTTGTCTAGGGTCGTAGGGTAGGCGATCTAATAAATCGCCTATACCTTCGAACCCGACCCAGTTTGGTCGATCATTAGGATCCGACCAAACACATTAGGTGACCATAGTAGGTAGGGAATAACCTTCCGAGGTTATACCCTATGGTCACATCGTTTAAGTAGTTGTATGATAGGTAGTTTATATGCCTTAGGTAAATTACCAGAATACCCTTTTCATGTATAATTGATAATTAAGCATATGTAACCTAAACCTTTGTCACATAACTGATTATGTAACATGTTTAAGGCATATAACACTTGTCATAGGACTAGTTAGGCGGTCCGAACGCGTTTCACGCGAACGACGCGTTAAAGTAGCATAAGCTACCTAAACGGGTCGTAATGGGTCGTAGACACTTAGGTTAAGTTTCATTTAGTATGTAGGCTTTGTTAAAACCAAAAGACACGAGTCTCTACACTCGTTTGGTTTACAAACCCTAATGCTACCCGATCCTCCGATTTAGGTCCGGTTTATTAATGTAGCTACCTATACTAGGTGCCGTTTGATATCCGCGATCTCTAGCATTGTTTAGTTGTTACTCAAGGACTACTGAGCAATCTCAGGTGAGTACATAGACCCCTCTTTTACTGTTTTCCAAACTGTTTTGGGGTGGAACACATGTGCCTACTTGTTACTTTCATGCTTTCCTGTTTTAACATCATATACTGCTACGTTCGTTAGTACATTATAGTACATGATTTCATTACATTTCATGCTATGTATGCCCATTGTGTGCGTACTTAGTACATTGTTTTACATTACATTTCATGCTATGTATGCCCATTGTGTGCGTACTTAGTACATCGTTCTACATTACATTTCATGCTATGTATGCCCATTGTGTGCGTACTTAGTACATTGTTTTACATTGCTTTTCTGTTGCATATGCTTATCCAGCATATGAACACATTATACTACATATTGAACCGTTGTAATCATTTGACTGTGATCCGTTGATATCTGTGAACCGTTTGTATCTGTGAACCGTGTGAACCGTATTTGACATAGACATTTCGGCATAGACATTTTAACATGATTGACATTTAATCATGCATTTTCCCACAAAACATAACTTTGATTTAAACCAAGTTTTACTTCAATACTTTGTTTTTGTGTATATGGTTTAGTTGAGACATTTCACTTGCCATACATGATATTTTGACATAGACATTTGACATGGATATTTGACATAGACATTTTGACATTGGTTTGGTTTGATTAAGTGATTAAGTAACGATGCGTGTGTAATATGATACAAGCATGGTGGATACGCCGCTGGTACTTCCTATATATAAGTGTTTGTATGGTATTACATATTGTAGCGTTATTTGAATCATTTCAGTTTGATACATATAACATTTTATACAAATAACATACTTTTCACAAGATATTGTTTTACAAACAACTTATCTTATACAAATCCATTTTACTATGGTTATTCATTTAACCATACATTATTCATTTATTTATACATATCATCTGAACTCATTGTTTTTCAAATGATTTACAAAACAAAGCAAATTACAAGGTTCATGACTAAACATTTTCTCAAACATAAGTCATGGAACCTATTTTCACAAAACCTATGTATCTCACAGGCATTTTTATGCTGACGTACCTATTTTCACATGTGTTTTTCAGGAACTGTTGCATAAGATGATCAAGATACATATAGGCAGACTTGGGCTTTAGTGACAATAAAAGATGCAAGACTAGTTAATTTTGTTGTATTTCCTTGATTGATTAGACATTGTAACACTTTTAATCATTAAAACAAAACTTCATTTGCCATGGATTTGAGACAATTAATTCTGTTACAACACTCCCCGATGTTTCCGCCACGTTTCGTATGTTCCACGTGGTCGGGGTGTGACAGAAAAGATGGTATCAGAGCCAATGGTTATAGGGAATTAGGTTATTAGTAATGCTTTGACCTAGTCTATAACCTTCTTAGGACCCTAACGCGAGTTTACTTGCGTTTAGTCATAAAACAATACCGTCACCTATCCTTAGGCGACGACCACAACAAGAACATAAATTTCAAAACCGCTTTGAAAACTAATCATCTGTTCTAGGATGATTGATTACAGGGTTTTGAACCCTCTATCGTAAGGTTTTGAACCCCTTTGAGTTTTCAAAACTCTCGTCAAGGTTTTGGGTTTTTAATAATGTGAACACGTGCAAACTGGAAGGGTGAATGCCTGTATTCTGGGTTTTCTGTCTAGGCAAGCACTTCGTATACATCTCAACCAGATGCGAGACCAGTTGTGCTTACCTGGGAATTCTTGGGATGAGTGTTCACTTATAGGCGAGCATGTCTTCGCGATACATTATTTTTGACCTATTTACTTTGATTATTCACCGAGGTCGTTTGTTGCTTTGTAGTAACAAACAAATGACCACTATCCATTGCTTTCATCAAATTTGTTTCATCTCATTCTTTTCGTCTAATTCTCTCACTCGTTTCCTTTCATGTTTCCTCTTTTAAAATGCCTCCTCGACGCGAAAGCCAGATAGCGACTGCCGAATTGGCAGAAATCATTGCGCAGCAAATGGCTGCTCAATTCCCAAACCTCTTTGCTCAATGGAATCAAGCCAACAACAACAACAATGGTGTATGCAATTTCAAGAGTTTTAACTCGGCAAAACCACTCAAGTTTAGTGGTTCTGAGGGAGCGACTGGGCTTCTTCAATGGTTCGAGAGCATTGAGAATACTTTCCGCCACGTGCAGTGTCCTGACAATCGCAAGGTCGAGTTTGCTTCGAGTGTATTCCAGAAGAGAGCCCTTACGTGGTGGAATGGGGTTATGAGAGATCGTGGTGCAGAAGTTGCTCTAGCACAGACATGGGCCGAACTTAGGGCTCTCATGATGAAGGAGTTTTGTCCTCGTCACGAGATCAGGGCTCTGGAAAGGGAATTTGATGATCTTAAGCAAGACAGCGGTGAGCATCGAGCCTACACGGACCGTTATGGGGAGTTAAGTCTGTTATGCCCAAACATGGTCACGCCTTTGGATAAGGCGATCGAAAAGTACATTGATGGCCTTCCCAACTCAATACAAGACATTTTGACTGGTAGCAACCCTACTACTGTTAGGCAGGCCATTGAGTTATCTGCAACCTTGACTGAATCGCAGATCAGGAAACGTAAGCTTTTCCGAAAGGGTGACAAGAAACTGGTCGAGGAATCGAAACCAATCGAGGAATCAAAGACCATGGATGAACAGACTGGATCCTCTAAGAAGTCAAAGAAGCGAAAGGCTTCTCAGAACTTCGCCGTGGTCGCTCACAATGATCAAGCCATCCCCAACCAACCAGCTCAACCCCCTGCCAGGAAACCCTACAAAGGAACTGCACCCTTGTGCAACCAATGTGGCCTACATCATCATGCTGGTGTGAAGTGCCGCACATGCCAAGTTTGCGGACTTATAGGTCATACAGCGAGGGTTTGCCCAACAGCAGCAGCACCAAATCAGATTAACAACAATCCTGCTCAAGCTCGTTTCCCACTGGGATCTTGCTACAACTGTGGCGAGATGGGCCATTTTAGTAGAAATTGCCCAAGACTTGCTGATGCAAATCCAGCGCAGGGATGAGTATCTGACCGACAGAAGATAACGCTGTTTAGAAAATAATCGAGCCTTGTGTATTATTTTCTTTTATCACAATCTATGAAACAGTTGTTGTTATTGTTGTTTATAAATAAATCTTTCATTTACATTTCAATATGTTTATGTGGTTGCATGTATAAACATATCCCCTACAATACCGACAATCAAGGAACCGCATTCCTTGAAGAACAGACTACTTCCAAATTTCTTCCCTTGTATAATCTCTTGCGTTTCCACGAAAATCCTAAGTACCCGTTTCTTCCAAGAGAAACGATGTACGAGGCGCCAAGTTAATAGCAATCAATAACAAGAAAATAACAATTAAACAATTATGTGGTTATGTGCTTATGTGTTATCCTTTATGTGTCATGTGATCCAATTTATGTTATTCAAATCCTCGTAAAATCTTACATATCTTTGTGCAAGAGATTCATAGTAGGATACCCAAAGGTACTACTTAAATCCTTAATGGACTTCTACGTTGTAGTTAAAGTCCCTTGGATTATAATGTACTACTTCATAATTAGACCCCTTTAGTGGTCTAGTTAAACAGATTGATCCAAAAATCTGGTTAGGGATATCATGTGATGATATAGCTGAAAGGACTCCTTAGTGGCCTAATTAAGAAGATCCTCTGTTGATCTAATTAAAAGGACCCTATGGTAGTCTAGTCACTCTCATCTCAGGTTTGATATCTTTCCCCACAACATTTCAAAACAAACTGTGCGGACTGTGCAAGGAATTACGTAATTATGGATGCATACATAATTATGGAATTTAGTGCACAGAAATCACAGCAAGTTCTATCATGTATCAAGAGTTAACCCTATTCATTTCCAATTCTGATGAAGCATCCGTTGAGGAAAAATGAACTAGCTATTCATTTTTCACTTCTGAAGAATATCCGTTGAGGAAATGAATATCCGTTGTTTATCTTTTCATTTCCATTCTGAAGAATAACCGTTGAGGAAAATGAATTATCCATTCCTTTTCGTTCTGAAGAATATCCGTTGAGAGAAATGAATATCCGTTGTTTATCTTTTCATTTCCATTCTGAAGAATAACCGTTGAGGAAAATGAATTATCCATTCATTTTCGTTCTAAAGAATATCCGTTGAAGAAATGAATATCCGTTGTTTATCTTTTCATTTCCATTCTGAAGAATAACCGTTGAGGAAAATGAATTATCCATTCATTTTCGTTCTAAAGAATATCCGTTGAGGAAATGAATATCCGTTGTTTATCTTTTCATTTCCATTCTGAAGAATAACCGTTGAGGAAAATGAATTATCCATTCATTTTCGTTCTAAAGAATATCCGTTGAAGAAATGAATATCCGTTGTGTAATCCTTCATTTCCAACTCTGAGGAAATAACCGTTGAAAATGACTCCGTTAGTTCATTTTCGTTTCTGAAGATTTATCCGTTGAGGAAATGAATATCCGTTGATTTTTCTTTCATTTCAAATTCTGAAGAACAAACCGTTGAGGAAAATGACCCCGTTTGTTCATTTTCGTTCTGAAGAATATCCGTTGAGAGAAATGAATATCCGTTTAGTTAATTCCTTTATTTTCCATTTCCGAAGAACCCGTTGAAGAAAATGACCCTGTTCGTTCATTTTCGCTTCTGAAAAATATCCGTTGAGGAAAATAATCAGATTATGCTTTACATATCTTTGATGGCTATTTGAAACAAAGTCATAGACAGACTCCTACGAATTAATTTCGGGACGAAATTTCCTAAAGTAGGGGAGACTGTAACACCTGTGCCTTCACGGCCATCAAACAAATACCAAACCAATGAAATATTATATTTCATACTTGGGATTTGTAAAAATATGTGTATCGTTTACACATATCAACTCTTGTTCAATTTCAAACCCTAAATCGCTTTCTGGAAGGTTATACGCGCACCGATGCGTAAATATAACCAGTTTAATCCAACAAACACTCTGGAATAGTGAAATAGGCTTAACATACCTTAAATAACCTTTACATAACTTAGATATAAGTTTTGGAAGGTTTGGTGTGGTGAAATCAAAGTTAATTCGTTTACAGGGACTAAACTTGACAAACTGCGAAAGTATGTCAATTTGAACTGTAACGGACATTCCGGAACATGACCATAAGTTAAACATACCATAAATATCCTTTACATAGCTTAGAAATAGGCTTTGAGGGGTTCGGTATGCTAAAATAAACTTTTGTGTCATTCAGGGACTAAAAGTGTCAAAAAGTGCACAAGTTTGCATTTTCGCGCATAACTTACGTTCTGAATACATCTGGACATCCAAAAATTTATGTAAGCATGACTACATTATATTTTAGTGTTCGCCTTAAGAAAAATCCATTCGTCGCGTCATTTGGATCGTTTTTCGCGCTTATGCGCATTCCGTTGTAATTAAGCGAACATCGCGTTCGTACGGCTAAACGAACCGACATCCGAGATATTTTTGAGCATGTTTTAAGTTCCCTATACTTTAACTTCATTTTAGAGCTTTGAAATGGGGTTAACGGGCCTTAAACGTGTCAAAAATGGGCTGATTGCATTGCAGGGACCAAAACTGTAAATCTGCCAAAGTGTTACCTTACGGACCTCAACATTGGCAGCTTTGAGGTCCGTAAAGCAAGTTCTGACCAGATGCAGAGTACTTAACAGCCTGTTTTCAGCTGTTTTGCACTCCTAATCTCTCTTCCACATGTTGATACCTTATGGTGGGTGGCCAATTAACCTACCATAAGCTTCCGACACTTGTACGGGTGAGATCAAGGCACGTTTCCCGATAAACGATCCTAACGGTGGTGCATTTACTATAAATACCCATCCATACTCAACACAAAAACCCACTAGAATCTGATTGAGGAGCTCTAAGTTGAAGCCTTCGCTTCATACCTGAGCTATTCGATCACGATTAGCATTCGGGGACCCTGGGTAAGTATTCTTTCGTTCTTTTCCTTATTTTTACTGCTTTTCGAGTCAGAAAGTCAAACTTTGTTTGACTTTCAGCGTTGACCAGTAATGGTCAATGCGAAGTTCGTTTGAACTTCGCAACGTGATTGTAATCACTATGGTCATAGTCCCTTGGGACTATGCCTACTGATTTCCACGTTGTCTAGGGTCGTAGGGTAGGCGATCTAATAAATCGCCTATACCTTCGAACCCGACCCAGTTTGGTCGATCATTAGGATCCGACCAAACACATTAGGTGACCATAGTAGGTAGGGAATAACCTTCCGAGGTTATACCCTATGGTCACATCGTTTAAGTAGTTGTATGATAGGTAGTTTATATGCCTTAGGTAAATTACCAGAATACCCTTTTCATGTATAATTGATAATTAAGCATATGTAACCTAAACCTTTGTCACATAACTGATTATGTAACATGTTTAAGGCATATAACACTTGTCATAGGACTAGTTAGGCGGTCCGAACGCGTTTCACGCGAACGACGCGTTAAAGTAGCATAAGCTACCTAAACGGGTCGTAATGGGTCGTAGACACTTAGGTTAAGTTTCATTTAGTATGTAGGCTTTGTTAAAACCAAAAGACACGAGTCTCTACACTCGTTTGGTTTACAAACCCTAATGCTACCCGATCCTCCGATTTAGGTCCGGTTTATTAATGTAGCTACCTATACTAGGTGCCGTTTGATATCCGCGATCTCTAGCATTGTTTAGTTGTTACTCAAGGACTACTGAGCAATCTCAGGTGAGTACATAGACCCCTCTTTTACTGTTTTCCAAACTGTTTTGGGGTGGAACACATGTGCCTACTTGTTACTTTCATGCTTTCCTGTTTTAACATCATATACTGCTACGTTCGTTAGTACATTATAGTACATGATTTCATTACATTTCATGCTATGTATGCCCATTGTGTGCGTACTTAGTACATTGTTTTACATTACATTTCATGCTATGTATGCCCATTGTGTGCGTACTTAGTACATCGTTCTACATTACATTTCATGCTATGTATGCCCATTGTGTGCGTACTTAGTACATTGTTTTACATTGCTTTTCTGTTGCATATGCTTATCCAGCATATGAACACATTATACTACATATTGAACCGTTGTAATCATTTGACTGTGATCCGTTGATATCTGTGAACCGTTTGTATCTGTGAACCGTGTGAACCGTATTTGACATAGACATTTCGGCATAGACATTTTAACATGATTGACATTTAATCATGCATTTTCCCACAAAACATAACTTTGATTTAAACCAAGTTTTACTTCAATACTTTGTTTTTGTGTATATGGTTTAGTTGAGACATTTCACTTGCCATACATGATATTTTGACATAGACATTTGACATGGATATTTGACATAGACATTTTGACATTGGTTTGGTTTGATTAAGTGATTAAGTAACGATGCGTGTGTAATATGATACAAGCATGGTGGATACGCCGCTGGTACTTCCTATATATAAGTGTTTGTATGGTATTACATATTGTAGCGTTATTTGAATCATTTCAGTTTGATACATATAACATTTTATACAAATAACATACTTTTCACAAGATATTGTTTTACAAACAACTTATCTTATACAAATCCATTTTACTATGGTTATTCATTTAACCATACATTATTCATTTATTTATACATATCATCTGAACTCATTGTTTTTCAAATGATTTACAAAACAAAGCAAATTACAAGGTTCATGACTAAACATTTTCTCAAACATAAGTCATGGAACCTATTTTCACAAAACCTATGTATCTCACAGGCATTTTTATGCTGACGTACCTATTTTCACATGTGTTTTTCAGGAACTGTTGCATAAGATGATCAAGATACATATAGGCAGACTTGGGCTTTAGTGACAATAAAAGATGCAAGACTAGTTAATTTTGTTGTATTTCCTTGATTGATTAGACATTGTAACACTTTTAATCATTAAAACAAAACTTCATTTGCCATGGATTTGAGACAATTAATTCTGTTACAACACTCCCCGATGTTTCCGCCACGTTTCGTATGTTCCACGTGGTCGGGGTGTGACATAAGGCATATAAACCACCTATCATACAACTACTTAAACGTCGTGACCATAAGGTATAACCTCGGAAGGTTATTCCCTACACTATGGTCACCTAATGTATTTGGTCGGATCCTAATGATCGACCAAACTGGGTCGGGTTCGAAGGTATAGGCGATTTATTAGATCGCCTACCCTACGACCCTAGACAACGTGGTAATCAGTAGGCATAGTCCCAAGGGACTATGACCATCGTGATTACAATCACGTTGCGAAGTTCTAACGAACTTCGCATTGACCATTACTGGTCAACGCTGAAAGTCAAACAAAGTTTGACTTTCTGACTCGAAAAGCAGTAAAATAAGGAAAAGAACGAAAGAATACTTACGAAGGGTCCCCGAATGCTAAACTTGATTCGAAAATCTCAGGTATGAAACTAATGTTTCAACTTAGAGTTTCTCAAATTCAAATTTCTAGTGATTATGAACAAAGGGGTGATGGGGTATTTATAGTTTTCGGTCCACCGTTGAGATCGTTTCTTGGAAAAGGGGAAATGATCTCGTCCGAACACTTGTCGGAAAGTTATGGAACCACATATGCTCCTTAACTTAATGACACATCACTTAAAACATGTGGTTAAGGATCAATCACTTGCAACTTGTGTTTAAAACATAGAATCTGGTCAGATCAGTCACTCGCGTAGCGCTACGGGTAGAGCCTTAGGGCTCGCGCTACGCTAGTGCCTATCTGATTCAGAATTGTTTCAAAAGTGACAGGTTTAGTCCCTGCAGCCCTTTTAAGCGATTTTCGATGCGTTTGAACCCCGTTAACCTCATTTCAAGGCTCTAAAATGAAGTTAAAGTATAGGGAACTCAAAACATGTTCAAAAATATCTCGGATGTCGGTTCGTTTGGCCGTACGAACGCGATGTTCGCTTAATTACGACGGAATGCGCATAAGCGCGAAAAACGATCCAAATGACGAAACGAATGGATTTTTCTTAAGGCGAACACTAAAATAAAATGTAGTCATGCTTTCATAAAATTTTGGATGTCCAGATGTATTCAGAACGTAAGTTATGCGCGAAAATGCAAACTTGTGCACTTTTTGACACTTTTAGTCCCTGAATGTCCCAAAAGTTTATTTTAGCACACTAAACCCCTCAAAGCCTATTTCTAAGCTATGTAAAGGATATTTAAGGTGTGTTTAACTTATGTTCATGTTCCGGAATGTTCGTTACAGTTCAAATTGACATACTTTCGCAGTTTGTCATATTTAGTCCCTGTAAGCGAATTAACTTGTTTTTTTGCCATACCAAAGCCTTCAAAACTTATTTCTAAGTTATGTAAAGGTTATTTAAGGTATGTTGAGTATATGTTGATGTTCCGGAGTATTTCTCGCATTAAACTGAGTACGTTTACGCACTAGTTTGCGTATAACTCTCCAGAAAGCGATGTAGAGTTTGAAATTACATAATAGTCAAAACATGAAAAATGTAAAACATAACAAAACAAACATTGTGATCAAATAACATTGCTTTATTGATAATAGAACTGTTCATAGTGATTACAAGCACAGTTGTTACACTATATACTATGGTCACCTAATGTATTTGGTCGGATCCTAATGATCGACCAAACTGGGTCGGGTTCGAGGTATAAGCGATTTATCAGATCGCTTACCCTACGACCCTAGACAACGTGGTAATCAGTAGGCATAGTCCCGAGGGACTATGACCATCGTGATCACAATCACGTTGCGAAGTTCAAACGAACTTCGCATTGACCATTACTGGTCAACGCTGAAAGTCAAACAAGGTTTGACTTTCTGACTCGAAAAGCAGTAAAATAAGGAAAAGAACGAAAGAATACTTACGAAGGGTCCCCGAATGCTAATCCCGATTCAAGAATCTCAGGTATGAAACAATGGTTTCAACTTAGAGGTTCTCAAATCAGAATTCTAGTGATTTTAGCAATGGGGGGTATGGGGTATTTATAGGAATACCCGAACCGTTAAGATCGTTTCATGGAAAACGTGCCTTAATCCCATCCGTACATGTGTTGCAAAGTTATGGTGTTTAGGTGTTTAAATTCCATCCATACATGTGTTGCAAAGTTATGGTGTTTAGGTGTTTAAATTCCATCCATACATGTGTTGCAAAGTTATGGTGCCAAAATTCCATCCTTATCCGCTGACTAAGCAAGTTTAGAATGTGTGGTTGTGAATTAAACAACGGCTAATACATCGAATCTGATCCCGAATGCGAAAAACGAACCAAATGACGTGACGAATGGATTTTTCTTATGGCGAACACTAAAATAAAATATTTTAGTGCTTACATAAATTTTTTTGGATGTCCGGATGTATTCAGAACGTAAGTTATGCGCGAAAATGCAAACTTGTGCACTTTTTGACACTTTTAGTCCCTGAATGACCCAAAAGTTTATTTTAGCACACCGAACCCATTAAAGCCTATTTCTAAGCTATGTAAAGGATATTTATGGTGTGTTTAACTTATGGTCATGTTCCGGAAGGTCTGTTACAGTTCAAATTGGCATACTTTCGCAGTTTGTCAACTTTAGTCCCTGTAAGCGATTAAACTTGATTTCACCACACCAAACCTTCCAAAACTTATATATAAGTTATGTAAAGGTTATTTAAGGTATGTTAAGCCTATTTCACTATTCCGGAGTGTTCGTTGCATTAAACTGGTTATATTTACGCATCAGTGCGTGTATAACCTTCCAGAAAGCGATTTAGAGCTTGAAATCGAAACAAGAGTTGATATGTGCAATCGATACACATATTTTTACAAATCCCAAGTATGAAATACAATATTTCATTGGTTTGGCATTTGTTTGATGGTCGCAGTGACACGGGTGTCACAGTCTCCCCTACTTTAGGAAATTTCGTCCCGAAATTAATTCGTAGGAGTCTATTTGTGACTTTGTGTTAAATAACCATCAAAGATGAACAAGACGTAATCCTGTAATTTCTCTTTAACGAACATTTTTCAGAAATGAAAAATGAACAGAGTTATTTTCAACAGGCATTCTTTAGAAACAAAAATGAACAGAATAGTCATTTTCCACAACATCTTCAGAAACAAAAATGAACAGAATAGTCATTTTACATCTTCAGAAACAAAAATGAACAGAATAGTCATTTTACATCTTCAGAAACAAAAATGAACAGAATAGTCATTTTACATCTTCAGAAACAAAAATGAACGGAATAGTCATTTTACATCTTCAGAAACAAAAATGAACAGAATAGTCATTTTACATCTTCAGAAACAAAAATGAACAGAATAGTCATTTTACATCTTCAGAAACAAAAATGAACAGAATAGTCATTTTACATCTTCAGAAACAAAAATGAACAGAATAGTCATTTTACATCTTCAGAAACAAAAATGAACAGAATAGTCATTTTATATGTTCAGAAACAAAAATGAACGGAATAGTCATTTTACATCTTCAGAAACAAAAATGAACGGAATAGTCATTTTACATCTTCAGAAACAAAAATGAACGGAATAGTCATTTTACATCTTCAGAAACAAAAATGAACGGAATAGTCTCTAGACACATGACAAAATTTGCTGTGGTTTCCGTGCACTGAATTTCATAATTATGTATGCATCCATAATTACGCAATTCCTTGCATAGTCCGCACAATTTGTCTGAAATGTGAAGGGGAGGAAAAATCAAACCTGATGATGAGTGTGACTAAACTACCATAGGGTCCTTTTAATTAGATCGACAAAGGATCCTTTTAAATTAGGCCACCAAGGAGTCCTTTCAGCTATATCATCACATGATATTCCTAACCAGATTTTTGGATCAATCTGTTTACCTAGACCTCTCAGGGTCTAATTATGGAATGGTACAATATAATCCAAGGGTCTTTACTATTACGTACAAGCCCGTTGAGGATTTAATATAGCACCCAAAGATATGGAAGATTCTACGAGGATTTGGATGACAAGAATTTGGATCACACAAAAAACATAAAAGGGAACACAAAAGCACATAATCACATAATTGTTTAACTTGGTTATTAATTTGTTATCTTTGGACGCAGATACTCAAAGTGCACCAGGAATCAAATTCGTGGATTTCATTTGGCACTTAAATCATTAGAATCTAACTATGAAGATAGGAAGATCTAAATAAGAATTCGGCTTTGTCCTTATTGAATGGTAATGTTCGTATTAAGGCATACGAATAATTCAATTAAGGGCTCCGATTTGAGTGTTATTCATCCACAAGGATCTGATTATGAGGATAGAAAGATCCTTTATGGATTTTGAAATTTGTGTAACGAGAGGTGCTTCGACACCTTGCACTAGGTGTGCTTAAGTCGATACACAAGGTAGAAAGTTCATGAGGTTCAGGCGCTAGATATGCCAGGGCGACATATGAAGCAGAACTTGAAGGTTAAGCAGCAACAGGGTTTGCTACTGCCTTGCTTTAAACAGCAAAGCGACACATGTTATCCAAATGTCTCCATCGTCCACCGGGGGTACATTTGTAACATGGTATTTGATTTAGATGATGACGGTTTCACTGACTTCTCCAAGGAGCGGTTCCCTTGCACGGCTTCATTCCTGAGCTGACTCATGGTGATAGCTAAATCAACGGTCTTCTGGAGTACTACGCCTATTTGTTGGGCAGTTGTAGCACCTGGTCCGGACACTCGAGTCTTGTTGCGATGAAGAGACACCATGAACAACATAGGAGATATGGGAGGGAACAAGGGAAATGAAAACAGAATAACAATGCATAAAATTGCGATCATTTGTTTGTTACTTAAGGCAAACAAATGAGACGGTGACTAATCAAAGTAAATAGGTCAAAAATAATGTATCGCGAAGACATGCTCGCCTATAAGTGAACACTCATCCCAAGAATTCCCAGGTAAGCACAACTGGTCTCGCGTCTGGTTGAGATGTATACGAAGTGCTTGCCTAGACAGAAAACTCAGAATACAGGCATTCACCCTTCCAGTTTGCACGTGTTCACATTATTTAAAACCCAAAACCTTGACGAGATTTTGAAAACTCAAAGGGTTCAAAACCTTATAATAGAGGGTTCAAAACCTAGTAATCAATCATCCTAGAACAGATGATTAGTTTTCAAAGCGGTTTTGAAATTTATGTTCTTGTTGTGGTCGTCGCCTAAGGATAGGTGACGGTATTGTTTTATGACTAAACGCAAGTAAACTCGCGTTAGGGTCCTAGAAAGGTTATAGACTAGGTCAAAGCATTACTAATAACCTAATTCCCTATAACCATTGGCTCTGATACCATCTTTTCTGTCACACCCCGACCACGTAGAACATACGAAACGTGGCGGAAACGTCGGGGAGTGTTGAAACAAAATTAATTGTTTCAAATCCATGGCAATTGAAGTTTCGTTTTATTGATTACAAGTGTTACAATGTCTTAACAAACAAAGAAATACAACATAATTAACTAGTCTTGCATCTTTTATTGTCACTAAAGCCCAAGTCTGCCTATGTGTATCTTGATCATCTTATGCAACAGCTCCTGAAAAACACATGTGAAAATAGGTACGTCAGCATAAAAATGCCTGTGAGATACATAGGTTTTGTGAAAATAGGTTTCATGACTTATGTTTGAGAAAATGTTTAGTCATGAACCTTGTTATTTGCTTTGCTTTGTAAATCATTTGAAAATGGATAAGATCAGATGATAAGTTGATGTAGGGTAAAATACACATATTTGTCCCGTGTAAATTGTATAATTTTTGTATAGTTTTTATCTATTATTTTTAGTTTTAGTATTTTAGTATATTATATCGTGTTTTGGCAGGTTCTGGTGCAAATGGAGCGAAAACGAGTAATATGGAAATGACCTGCTAGTTGGCCAGAGTAGAATGCCAGTGACCGGAGTAAAATTGGCGCTATTTTCTGTGAGTGGGTCGAGCCCGCTATCTCTATTAGAGGCATATAGAATATTATTATTGTTGTGGCCATATTATTATATTATTAAAGAAAAAAAAATGGCGGCTATTATATTGTGGGGAGATGCCATCTAGACGAATATAAAAAATACCATAGAATAGAGCATCTTTGCAAGATTATTGTTGACTTTGGGCCGCAAAGGAATACAAACCCAGCGATTTTTATAAAAGTCATGATATTTGGGCCTTTGAATTAAAGTTATTGTGCATACAAAAACCCTATTGGGCCATCAATACGAGGAGACAGTGGGGGACGCAAACATTGAAGGCTACCATATTTTTAATATATATTAGAATAACATCAGACGGCACGGGGGAGACTCAACATCAGACGTACGATCATAAGTTGAAGGCTGATTTGAAGGAACAGGAGACTGGGGATCGCTGAGAATCATCGGGTACGAGTTTGAGAGCATATGGAGTGAAGCATTCGGGTTTTATCTTCCCGTCTTGTTCTTATTTTGTTTATTTTCAACTTGTTTCATGATGAATTCTGCTTTGCTTATGTTTGATATTATGTTTGAACCAATGATTTTAGGCTAAACGTATATTACTACCTAGACATGGATGAATGATTGCATAAGGTTTTGATTATTTTTGGATTTATAAATGCTATGGATTGTTTATAAATTGTAAACGGTTTGTTCTATCGATTAGATGTGTGTGCATGCTTGATGGTATTTTATTATTAATTATTGCTTCGCTTGAATCTTGGTGACGGTCTATATCACGGAATAGAGTCAGGCTAGGGTTTTAGGTTTTGGTGAGTGTCTATATCACATAATAAACCTTTGATCCTTTAGGGTGAAAATCACGTGAAGTAACCTTAGAAGTAAGAATCGGTAATTTAATAAAATCAAGTGTTCTACTAATCGTCAATAGCTGTAAGGTGCGAGATTATTGCTAGGTCTAAGTGATTAAACCGCAAGGTGGGTCCTTCTTAGAAAGTTAACCTATTTGCTGCTGTCTAGCAAGTCTAGCTGAGAAAACAATCCTATCCTTGGTTTAGGTCTCGTAAGGGAGTGAGCCTTGTAGGATACTTTTATAAACACCATTAGATGTCTTGTAAGGGAGTCTAAAAACCGGTAGTTAAACAACCTTTAGGGGATCATAGCGTGCTCTTAAAACGGTCCTTAGATTTCCCGATAGGTGAGAATTTCAAGATCCCGGTTCCATAGCAGACAACTTCCAATTATAATCATAACTAAAAGCAATCAGGATTCCTGTCTAGGTAGTTCTTTCATCATCCTTGAGTTCAGTCTTCGTGTGAGTTCGCGTCTAGTTCTTCTAGTCTAGTTAGTTTTCATTATTTGCATCTTTAGGATTTTTAGAAACCCCCCCCCCCCCCATCAATAAACATTTAGTTAAGTCATGTCAATTTAAGTCTAGATAGAGTCTTAGCGTAATCAGTAGAGTCTCTTGGGTTCGATACTCGGACTTCCTTAGGCTATACTACACTCGATCGGTACACTTGCCGGTTGTGTGTTTTAGGGTTTAGAGAGTCTTAGTCTTATAAATTTAAAACTTAGAGAGTCTAGATTTAGGGTAATTTTAGTTGTTTTAGTTGACCCGTTTTCAGCACATCAAGTTTTTGGCGCCGTTGCCGGGGATTCTTTGGCGATTGCGTTGATTTCTTTGTTTGGACTTACTTGACATATTACGTGCTATTTGTGTTCGTTGAGTCGTAGGAGTCTAAAAATCATAAAAAAAATCCAAAAATATTTGCTTTAGTGTTTTTTCTAGGTTAGCGAGTCGTAGTTAGAGTCTTTTCGTTGTTCATAGTTGGTGGATGCCCCATACGCGCTCGCAGGGACCGCCGCCACCTCTGTTCACAGTCAAGTCTTCTGAGTCGTCTTCTTCATCTTCGTCGTTTCCACATTCCACCCCCGCCTTCGATTTCACACCAAAGCCATCACCTTACGTTTCACCACACGTTTCCCCATCACCCTCCCGTTCACGTTCGCCTAGTCCTTCACCCGTTATGGCGAACCGCACCGTTTACCAGCAGGCTACCACCGGTTTCACCGGTGCTACATCACCCATCACCCTTCCCGACATAGCGAACGATAGGTCTTGGCAGATTCCTTCTTACATCATGACAGCCATCACCAATTCGTGTCAGTTTCATGGTCGAGACGACGAGGATGCACCTGCCCACATCAATCGCATCACTCGTCTTTGTGGCACCTATTCCATCGAGGGTGTCAATCTAGATGCTAGGTACCTTCAGGTCTTTCCGTTTTCTCTCGCTGGACGCGCAGCCGTCTGGTTCGATTCTCAGCCCGCAGGCACTTTCACTACTTGGGCAGGTCTTCGCGATGCATTTTTAGCCAAGTATTTTCCGCCAGCCAAGGCATCTCGCCTTCGTGATCAGATACACTCTTTCCGTATGGATCCTGATGAGCCGTATCACTTAGCTTGGGAGCGTTTTCAGACGCTTCTCTCTCGTTGCTCACAGCATGGTTTGTCCGACTGGGCGTTAGTTGAGAAGTTTTACAATGGTCTTACTCCTGAGATTAGAGCGCGATTCGATACTTCAGCAGGAGGGCAGCTTATGGGAAAGAAGACGGTGATTGAGTGCAATGATTTGTTTGAGAGCTTTGCACATTCTGATATAGATTACAGCACTACCACCAGGACTTCCATTCCTGTTCGTACTTCCTCGGCCGGTCGAGGGGTAAACCAAGTTAGCTTGGATACATCGGTAGCTGCTGCAGTCAAGAGAGTGAAGCAAGAGATTAGGAATGAGGTGAAGCAAGAGATTGATGAGATAAAGAAGAGAGTTGATATGTGTGAGCTTTGTAGGGGAGGTCACGACACACTCGAGTGTCCCACACTTACGTTAGAGCAGGTTGAGTACATAGCAGGCCAGTCTAGGGGTCAGTTCGGTAGTAATAATAGTTTTAACCCTGGTTGGCAGCATAGTGGTAGTAGTTATCGTTCTTCTGGAAATCCCCCTGGTTTCCCGTCTGGTCAGTATCAAAATAGGGGGCCGGGTCTTTACACGAGTAGTGGTTCAGGTTCGAGTGGTCAGTTTGCGAGTGGAGGGTCGAATCAGGAAAGTCAGGGTAGTGAAAAAGCTTTACAGAGTAGTTTGAGTAGGTTAGAGGAGATGATGGCTCAGATGATGACGCATAATCAGACTGTAGCTAAGAATCAGGAGCAGATTAATCAGAGACATGAACTTCAGCTTAAAAATCAAGAGTCCACTCTTCTAGATCTTCAGAGAACAGTAGGGGATATAGCTAGGCAGTTGAAAGAATCCCCTTCTGGTCAGTATTCAGGTACCACTCACCCAGTCCACCATTCTATGAAAGCAATTACTACTCGTAGTGGGTTGAGTCTAGGAAAGGTCGTGAGAGAGAGAGTTGAGGAAGAAGAAGATGATTATGTAGATGAGGTGATTGAGTTGGAGGCTCCAGGCAAGGTGCACACGAGGCTAGCCCCAGCAAGTACCGCACACGCAGATGAGCCTCAAGTAGAGAAGAAAGTAGAGAAGCAGCCGAAGAAGGTTCGGCCACCACCACCTGAGATTGATATTTCGCGTCTTCCGTTTCCCGCTCGTGCTAGGCAGCAGATATATGCTAGGGAATACGAGAAATTTCTTGAGATGTTCACCCAGCTGAAGGTGAATCTTCCGTTCATTGATGCTTTGAGATCCATGCCTAAATACGTCAAATTCCTTAAGGATTTTCTCAAGCGTAAGGATGGGGTAGGAGAGTGTTCGAGTAAATCAGTGAGTGGAGAGTGTTCAGCAGTGATCCTAAATAAACTTCCTGAGAAACTTACCGATCCTGGCATTTTCACGATTCCTTGTTTGTTTGGTGGTGATGTTAAAAACCACGCATTAGCGGACCTAGGTGCTAGTATTAATTTGATGCCATATTCATTTTACGAAAAACTAGGCCTTGGTGATTTGAAATCGACTAGGATGACCCTCTCGTTAGCAGATAAGACAGTGAAGTATCCTAGGGGGATAGTAGAGAATCTGTTAGTGAAAGTTGATAGGTTTGTTTTTCCGGCTGATTTTGTAGTGCTAGATATGGAGGCCGATGATAGAGTGCCGTTGATTTTAGGGCGCCCGTTCTTGAACACGGCTAAAGCGTTGATAGATGTCTTCTTAGGCACGATTACACTTAGAGCGGGTGATGAGTCGGTAGTGTTTGAGGTGAATAATACAAGAGGGAAGAGTGAGAGAGTTGAGGCGATAGAATCGGTAGAGGAGAGTGAGAAGAAGGAGAAAGAGGTGAAAGAGATGTTGAGTGAGCCGACTCTAGAGGAGATGATGAAACCCAAGTGTGGGGATCCACCTGAAAGGAGAGTAGAGGAGTTGGAAGAGAGAATCATTAGGTTGGAGTCTAGGATAGAGACACTGAGTAAGGCTCGGTGTGGGGATAGTTTTAAGTATGATACGTTTAGATTCAAACCGCCCGATGGAGAGTCGATGGAGTATGAGAGATTTAGGAGAGATGTGGGCGATTTTACGAATTGTAGTGCTAAGGCCCGTACGAGTTGGTGTGGAGGTGAGCTCCGCTTATATGATCCTCCGTGAGTGCGTAAATAGTTGTGACCCATTTGTAGAGTTTGTATATTGAGTCGTAGTTCGTTTCGTGTCGTTAGTTAGAGTTTTAGTATCGTTTTGTCATTTTTTAGTGGTTTATGTGTTTTTGCGTCGTTTGTCGTAGTGTCGTGTTTTTGCATCTTTTATGTGAGTCGACGTTCAGGTATGTTTTCCTGCATTTGTTGTTGTTGTATTTGAGTCTTTAGTTACCGGGATTATTTCCATCTTAAGTGTGGGGAAACGGGTTATATTTTTGGGGCATTAAAATGTGATTTTTCACTAAACTTTCAACCCGTTTTCCGTTGCATCCACACTTGGTCAGTTTTGGTGAGCAAAGTGCCGGGAGGGGGTAAGATGGTAATTCGGTGGTGTACTTTGAGTCTTTTATTTTGTACCATGTGTCTAAGTTAGTAGTTTTTGAGTCTTTTTGTGTTTCGAGTCGGTATTGCTTTGGTATTTTGCTTGTTTTTGTTGATGTAGGTTTGAACATGTTCCACCCGTACTCAATCTCCATTCGGGTGAGTTTGGAGCTGTTGATCAAATTTCAAGGCATTTATCAAGCATGTCAGTCAGTGTCAAAGCCGATCGCGAATGAAATGCTATACGATCGAGCTGGATTGGACGAGAGATTTGGAGTTTACGCATTATAAAACCAGCTAAGTCCTTTCCGATTTGCCCTTGGTTTTTTATTTCTTATTTATTTTTAGTTTTTGAGTCGGTTTCCATCCTACATTGAGGGCAATGTAGAGTTTAAGTGTGGGGATGGGAAACTATCGTTTTGTGTCTAGTTAGTGAGTCGTTTGAGTCAAAAATTTAAAAAAAAAATTAAAAAAATTAAAAAAATTAGAAAATGTCTTTTGAAATAAGAAGTTTGCAAAATAAAAGCGGAAAATGATAGAAAAGTCGGGTTTTTGTTCGGGTTCAAATAATAATAATATGAGATAATATAATCGTGCTTGTGTCTAGTTTGGGATGCGCGGGTAGGCTTGATTCGGTTCTGGGTTCCTTTGATTTAAAATATACCTAATTGTCGGTCTACTAGTGGGTTCTCATCTAGGGAAGTGGGGAAACTGAAACCGCCAAAAATAGTATAAGGGATGCCGTTATAAGCTAAGATCGTTAGAGTTTTTGGTCATTATCTCGCTGAAAAAAAAATAGAATAAAAAGTGAGCTAGAAACTAAATGAAAGTAGCACAGGCCTATGTAATCCGAGTTGGGGATAGCGACTCTACAGCCGGAATGCCTCTGGGATGTGTGAAATCGACTTGCCGAATAAAAGTACCGAAACCTATGTAATCTGTGATTGGGGATAGCGACTCTACAGTCGGAATACCGCTGGGTTAGGGAAAGCATCGTCTAGTCTCACGAATGAAAAAAAAAAAAAAAAAAAAAGCAAGCAAGAAAAAAAAAAGAAGAAAAAAAAATGGAAAAAATAGATTTGATTCTAAACTCTTTGGATCTTGGTATAAGGCGGTTAGGAAATAACCCAGTTGTTGTTCCTTTTGTCCTATAAGCTTGAGGGGGGATTAGGTGGACTTGCGATTCTTAGTGTGAGACCCTAGGTAGATTGACCGAACTTGAACTAACTTGCATGATAAGGGCTTGGAACCGGGTTGGGTTTAAGAGGATCGATATACTTGCAATCGCGGCTAACATGAGTTTCGGTTTTAATAAAATAACTTATACTTTGGCCCGAAGGATTATCCCGACTATGATTCCGTTTGCATAATTCTTTTTCGAGGACGAAAAAAGGTTAAGTGTGGGGATATTTGATGTAGGGTAAAATACACATATTTGTCCCGTGTAAATTGTATAATTTTTGTATAGTTTTTATCTATTATTTTTAGTTTTAGTATTTTAGTATATTATATCGTGTTTTGGCAGGTTCTGGTGCAAATGGAGCGAAAACGAGTAATATGGAAATGACCTGCTAGTTGGCCAGAGTAGAATGCCAGTGACCGGAGTAAAATGGGCGCTATTTTCTGTGAGTGGGTCGAGCCCGCTATCTCTATTAGAGGCATATAGAATATTATTATTGTTGTGGCCATATTATTATATTATTAAAGAAAAAAAAATGGCGGCTATTATATTGTGGGGAGATGCCATCTAGACGAATATAAAAAATACCATAGAATAGAGCATCTTTGCAAGATTATTGTTGACTTTGGGCCGCAAAGGAATACAAACCCAGCGATTTTTATAAAAGTCATGATATTTGGGCCTTTGAATTAAAGTTATTGTGCATACAAAAACCCTATTGGGCCATCAATACGAGGAGACAGTGGGGGACGCAAACATTGAAGGCTACCATATTTTTAATATATATTAGAATAACATCAGACGGCATGGGGGAGACTCAACATCAGACGTACGATCATAAGTTGAAGGCTGATTTGAAGGAACAGGAGACTGGGGATCGCTGAGAATCATCGGGTACGAGTTTGAGAGCATATGGAGTGAAGCATTCGGGTTTTATCTTCCCGTCTTGTTCTTGTTTTGTTTATTTTCAACTTGTTTCATGATGAATTCTGCTTTGCTTATGTTTGATATTATGTTCGAACCAATGATTTTAGGCTAAACGTATATTACTACCTAGACATGGATGAATGATTGCATAAGGTTTTGATTATTTTTGGATTTATAAATGCTATGGATTGTTTATAAATTGTAAACGGTTTGTTCTATCGGTTAGATGTGTGTGCATGCTTGATGGTATTTTATTATTAATTATTGCTTCGCTTGAATCTTGGTGACGGTCTATATCACGGAATAGAGTCAGGCTAGGGTTTTAGGTTTTGGTGAGTGTCTATATCACATAATAAACCTTTGATCCTTTAGGGTGAAAATCACGTGAAGTAACCTTAGAAGTAAGAATCGGTAATTTAATAAAATCAAGTGTTCTACTAATCGTCAATAGCTGTAAGGTGCGAGATTATTGCTAGGTCTAAGTGATTAAACCGCAAGGTGGGTCCTTCTTAGAAAGTTAACCTATTTGCTGCTGTCTAGCAAGTCTAGCTGAGAAAACAATCCTATCCTTGGTTTAGGTCTCGTAAGGGAGTGAGCCTTGTAGGATACTTTTATAAACACCATTAGATGTCTTGTAAGAGAGTCTAAAAACCGGTAGTTAAACAACCTTTAGGGGATCATAGCGTGCTCTTAAAACGGTCCTTAGATTTCCCGATAGGTGAGAATTTCAAGATCCCGGTTCCATAGCAGACAACTTCCAATTATAATCATAACTAAAAGCAATCAGGATTCCTGTCTAGGTAGTTCTTTCATCATCCTTGAGTTCAGTCTTCGTGTGAGTTCGCGTCTAGTTCTTCTAGTCTAGTTAGTTTTCATTATTTGCATCTTTAGGATTTTTAGAAAACCCCCCCCCCCCCCCCATCAATAAACATTTAGTTAAGTCGTGTCAATTTAAGTCTAGATAGAGTCTTAGCGTAATCAGTAGAGTCTCTTGGGTTCGATACTCGGACTTCCTTAGGCTATACTACACTCGATCGGTACACTTGCCGGTTGTGTGTTTTAGGGTTTAGAGAGTCTTAGTCTTATAAATTTAAAACTTAGAGAGTCTAGATTTAGGGTAATTTTAGTTGTTTTAGTTGACCCGTTTTCAGCACATCATAAGTATAAATAAATGTAAGGTTAAATGAATAACCAAGTAAAATATGTTTGCATAAGATAAGATGTTTATAAATCAATGTCTTGTGAAAAGTATGTTATTTGTATAAAATGTTCTATGTCTCAAACTGAAATGATTCAAATAACGCTATGATATGTAATACCATACAAACACTTATATATAGGAAGTACCAGCGGCGTATCCACCATGGTTGTATCATATTACACACGCATCGTTACTTAATCACTTAATCAAACCAAACCAACCAATGTAAGAAGTCTATGTTTAAATCAATTGTCAAATGTATTGGGTAATATGTCAAAGTGTTCATGTCAAGATGTAAATCATATCAAAATGTCTATGTCAAATATCCATGTCAAATGTCTATGTCAAATATCCATGTCAAACGTCTATGTCAAGATGTCATGTATGGCAAGTGAAATGTCTCAACTAAACCATATGCACAAAAACAAAGTATTGAAGTAAATCTTGGTTTAAATCAAAGTTATGTTTTGTGGGAAATGCATGATCAAATGTCAATCATGTTAAAATGTCTATGCCGAAATGTCTATGTCAAATGTCTATGTCAAAATGTCATGTAAAATGATGTACTAAGTAATGCACACAATTGGGCACACCTAGCAGGAAATGTCATAAAATCATGTACAATAATGTACTAACGAACATAGCAGTATATGATGTTAAAACAGGAAAGCATGAAAGTAACAAGTAGGCACATGTGTTCCACCCCAAAACAGTTTGGAAAACAGTAAAAGAGGGGTCTATGTACTCACTTGAGATTGCTCAGAAGTCCTAGGATAACCACCAAGCAAAGATAGAGATCACGGAATCAAACGGCACCTACTATAGGTAACTATGTTAATTAACCGGACCTTAATCGGAAGATCGGGTAGCATTAGGGTTTGTAAACCAAACGAGTGTAGAGACTCGTGTCATTTGGTTTAACAAAGCCTACATACTAAATGAAACTTAACCTGAGTGATTTCGACCCATTACGACCCGTTTAGGTAGCTTATGCTACTTTAACGCGTCGTTCGCGTGAAACGCGTTCGGACCGCCTAACTAGCCCTATGACAAGTGTTATATGCCAAAACATGTTACATAATCAGTTATGTGACAAAATTTTAGGTTACATATGCTTAATTACCAATTATACATGAAAAGGGTATTCTGGTAATTTACCTAAGGCATATAAACTACCTATCATACAACTACTTAAACGATGTGACCATAAGGTATAACCTCGGAAGGTTATTCCCTATATACTATGGTCACCTAATGTATTTGGTCGGATCCTAATGATCGACCAAACTGGGTCGGGTTCGAGGTATAAGCGATTTATCAGATCGCTTACCCTACGACCCTAGACAACGTGGTAATCAGTAGGCATAGTCCCGAGGGACTATGACCATCGTGATCACAATCACGTTGCGAAGTTCAAACGAACTTCGCATTGACCATTACTGGTCAACGCTGAAAGTCAAACAAGGTTTGACTTTCTGACTCGAAAAGCAGTAAAATAAGGAAAAGAACGAAAGAATACTTACGAAGGGTCCCCGAATGCTAATCCCGATTCAAGAATCTCAGGTATGAAACAATGGTTTCAACTTAGAGGTTCTCAAATCAGAATTCTAGTGATTTTAGCAATGGGGGGTATGGGGTATTTATAGGAATACCCGAACCGTTAAGATCGTTTCATGGAAAACGTGCCTTAATCCCATCCGTACATGTGTTGCAAAGTTATGGTGTTTAGGTGTTTAAATTCCATCCATACATGTGTTGCAAAGTTATGGTGTTTAGGTGTTTAAATTCCATCCATACATGTGTTGCAAAGTTATGGTGCCAAAATTCCATCCTTATCCGCTGACTAAGCAAGTTTAGAATGTGTGGTTGTGAATTAAACAACGGCTAATACATCGAATCTGGTCCCGAATGCGAAAAACGAACCAAATGACGTGACGAATGGATTTTTCTTATGGCGAACACTAAAATAAAATATTTTAGTGCTTACATAAATTTTTGGATGTCCGGATGTATTCAGAACGTAAGTTATGCGCGAAAATGCAAACTTGTGCACTTTTTGACACTTTTAGTCCCTGAATGACCCAAAAGTTTATTTTAGCACACCGAACCCATTAAAGCCTATTTCTAAGCTATGTAAAGGATATTTATGGTGTGTTTAACTTATGGTCATGTTCCGGAAGGTCTGTTACAGTTCAAATTGGCATACTTTCGCAGTTTGTCAACTTTAGTCCCTGTAAGCGATTAAACTTGATTTCACCACACCAAACCTTCCAAAACTTATATATAAGTTATGTAAAGGTTATTTAAGGTATGTTAAGCCTATTTCACTATTCCGGAGTGTTCGTTGCATTAAACTGGTTATATTTACGCATCAGTGCGTGTATAACCTTCCAGAAAGCGATTTAGAGCTTGAAATCGAAACAAGAGTTGATATGTGCAATCGATACACATATTTTTACAAATCCCAAGTATGAAATACAATATTTCATTGGTTTGGCATTTGTTTGATGGTCGCAGTGACACGGGTGTCACACATTACATGATTTACATTTGACAATAGACATTGTTTACACATAAACATTTTGTCACACCCCGACCACGTAGAACATACAAAACGTGGCGGAAACGTCGGGGAGTGTTGTAACAGAATTAATTGTTTCAAATCCATGGCAATTAAAGTTTCATTTTATTAATCAAACACGAGAGTTACATTGTTTTAAACAAGAAACAAAGAGTATATAACAAAAATTAACTAGTTCTTGTCTCATTTTAAGTCACTAAGGCACAGGTCCGCCTAAGTATGTCTTGATAAGTCCTATGCATCATCTCCTGAAAACACATGTGAAAATAGGTACGTCAGCATAAAAATGCATGTGAGATACATAGGTTTTGTGAAAACAGAATTCATGACTTATGTTTGAGAAAATGTTTAGTCATGAACCTTGTAATTTGCTTTGTCTTGTAAATTATTTGAAAAATGATAAGATCAGATGATATGTATAAATAAGAGAATAATGTATGGTTAAATGAATAACCATGTAAAATGAGTTTGTATAAGATAAGTTGTGTGTAAAACAATGTCTTGTGAAAAGTATGTTATTTGTATAATATGTTATATGTCTCAAATTGAAATGATTCAAATAACGCTACGATATGTAATACCATACAAACACTTATATATAGGAAGTACCAGCGGCGTATCCACCATGCTTGTATCATATTACACACGCCTCGTTACTTAAATCACTTACTCAAACCAAACCAGCAAGATGTAATGTTTAACAATTGTAGAAATGTTTGTGTATGGTTAAATACGGTTCACACGGTTCACAGATACAAACGGTTCACAGATACAAACGGTTCACATAGTCAAATGATTACAACGGTTCAAAAGGTAATATAATGTGTTCATATGCTGGATGAGCGTATGCAACAGAAATGCAATGTAGAACAATGTACTAAGTACGCCCACAATGGGAAAACATAGCATGTAAAGTAAAACGATGTACTAAGTACGCACACAATGGGCATACATAGCATGAAATGTAATGAAATCATGTACTATAATGTACTACGAACATAGCAGGTATATGATGTGAAAACATGGAAAGCATGAAAGTAACAAGTAGGCACATGTGTTCCACCCCAAAACGTTTGGAAAACAGTAAAAGAGGGGTCTATGTACTCACTTGAGATTGCTCAGAAGTCCTAAGATAACCACCAAGCAATGCTAGAGATCTCGGAATCAAACGGCACCTAATATAGGTAACTATGTTAATAAACCGGACCTAGATCGGAAGATCGGATAGAATGAGGGCTCGTAAACCAAATGAGTATGGGAACTCATGTAGTATGGTTTAACAAAGTCTACATACTAAAAGAAACCTAACCTTAGTGCTTACGACCCGTTACGACCCGTTTAGGTAGCTTATGCTACTTTAACGCGTCGTTCGCGTAAAACGCGTTCGGACCGCTTAACTAGTCCTATGACAAGTAACATATGCCTTAACATGTCTAATATTGTTGTCAAATTAGTTTAGATGTCAAAAGTTATGTTACATAGGCTAAAAATGAATTTTGGCCTCAAAGGGGTATTTTGGTAATTTACCTAAGGCATATAAACTACCTATCATACAACTACTTAAACGAAGCGACCATAAGGTATAACCTCGAAAGGTTATTCCCTATATGCTATGGTCACCTAATGTGTTTGGTCGGATCCTAATGATCGACCAAATGGGTCGGGTTCGAAGGTATAAGCGATTTATCAGATCGCTTACCCTTACGACCCTAGACAACGTGGTAATCAGTAGGCATAGTCACAAGAGACTATAACCATCGTGATTACAATCACGTTGCGAAGTTCAAATGAACTTCGCATTGACCATAAACTGGTCAATGCAGAAAGTCAAACAAAGTTTGACTTTCGGACTCGAAAAGCAATAAAAGAACGAAGGAACACTTACGAAGGGTCCCCGAATGCTAATCTAGATCAAAATAGCTCAGGTATGAAACAAAGGTTTCAACTTAGAGCACAATTGATCAGATTCTAGTGAGAAACGAAGTTAGGGTATGTGGGTATTTATAGTTTTCGGTTCACCGTTAGGATCATTTCTTGGAGAAGAGGGAATGATCACATCCCTACACTTGTTGCAATGTTGTGGTAACTGATTTTGGCCACCATAAGATGTTAACATGTGGCACTTGACCTTTGGGAAGTGTTAGGGGCTGTTAACTTATGTTTAAAATGACCTTTTCTGATCAGAAGAGGCCTAGCGTGACGCCAAGGGGGCTAGGCGTCGCGCTAGGGTCCCCCTGATCAGCAAACACTTTCAAATGTTTATCTTTCAGTCCCCGTTGCGTATTCAGGCCATTTCCGACATGTTTAAGGCTCGTTAACTCATTTTCAAGGCTCCACAAGGATGCCTAAACATTGTGGGCATGAAACATGCTCAAAAATATGTCGGATGTTGGTTCGTTTGGTCGTACGAACGCGATGTTCGCTTAATTACGACGGAATGCGCATAAGCGCGAGAAATGATCTAAGTTGCGTGACGAATGAATTTTTCTTTTGCCAAACACTAAAATAAAATATTATAGTGCTTACATAAATTTTTGGATGTCCGGATGTATTCAGAACGTAAGATATGCGCGAAAGTGCAAACTTGTGCACTTTTTGACGCTTTTAGTCCCTGAATGACCCAAAAGTTTATTTTAGCACACCGAACCCCTCAAAGCCTATTTCTAAGCTATGTGAAGGATATTTATGGTATGTTTAACTTATGGTCATGTTCCGGAATGTCTGTTACAGTTCAAATTGGCATACTTTCGCAGTTTTGTCAAGTTTAGTCCCTGTAAGCGAATAAACTAGATTTTGCCATACCAAAGCCTTCAAAACTTATTTCTAAGTTATGTAAAGGTTACTTAAGGTATGTTAAGCCTATTTCACTATTTCGGAGCGTTCGTTGCAATAAACTGGTTATATTTACGCATCAGTGCGCGTATAACCCTATAGAAAGCGATTTAAAGCTAGAAATCGAACAAGAGTTGATTTGTTTAAACGATACACATATTTTTACAAATCCCAAGTATGAAATACAATATTTCATTGGTTTGGCATTTGTTTGATGGTTGAAGTGACACAGGTGTCACACATTTCGACATTTGTTTAAACAAGACATTTTGGTGGTTTGTTTGGGTAAGTGATTTAAATAACGAGGCGTGTGTAATATGATAAAAGCATGGTGGATACGCCGCTGGTACTTCCTATATATAAGTTCTTTTATGATACTGCATATCGTAGCATTATTTAAACCAATTTGATTTAGACATATTTCATTTTATACAAGGAACATAACTTCACAAAACAGTGTTTTACAAGTAACATATCTTATACAAATTCATTTTTACTTGGTTGTTTATTTAACCACACATCTTTCTTTTGTATCATCAATTTCTTATCGATTTTCATATGTTTTACAAAAGAAAAGACTTTTCAAAGTTCATGACTAACTTTTGTTAAACAACTCTTTCACCTACAAGTCATGAATCCTAAATCAATAAACCTATGTATCTCACAGACATTTTTATGCTGACGTACCTATTTTTACATGTGTTTTCAGGAGCTGATGCGTAGGATTGTTCAAGATACACTTAGGCGGACTTGGGCCTTAGTGACATAAAATGAAGCAAGACTAGTTTAAATTATGTTATGTACTCTTTGTTTCTTTCGTTTTAAGACAATGTAACCGCTTTGTTAATAAATAAAACGAAACTTTAAATACCATGGTTGTGAAACAATA
Organism: Helianthus tuberosus; assembly: GCA_030545235.1. Classification (NCBI taxonomy): domain Eukaryota; kingdom Viridiplantae; phylum Streptophyta; class Magnoliopsida; order Asterales; family Asteraceae; genus Helianthus; species Helianthus tuberosus. The sequence goes on from CM060393.1 coordinate 157,919,859, forward strand.
ATTCTGTTGCTCGACTCCCCGATGTTTCCGCCGCAGTTTGTTGTTTTACGCGGTCGGGGTGTAACAGAAGAGTTGGTATCAGAGCCAATGGTTATAGGGAATTAGGTTATTAGTAATGCTTTGACCTAGACTATATGTTGGTGCACTGATGTCTGTTAACTTCGTCTTTATTGAGTCTTGTATTATATTAGATAAATCAGGGCACGTAAATCGAGAAAACAGTATTGAAAGGTAATTCCGCTTGAAATGGGATTGATGTCATTTCAAACGGAATTAAAGGTTTCAAGCGAGATTACTAATTCCGCACGGAATTAGGTAATTCCATTTGATTGATGATTCCGTTTGAGATGGTTTCAAGCGGAATTAAACGCCTATAAATACTGAAGTGCCTGTGTCATTTGAAACGAAATTAGAACAGTGATTTCAGAGCCGAGGTGCTGCCCGTTTGTCATTTGAATTGTAAAAGCTCAGGAAATCAATAAAAGAAGATAATTAGAAAGTATAAAGCTGTGTTTACGTCAAATTCATTGATTCCGCCTTTGATTTTGATGTTGAACTCTTCAGATTGACTCGTTAGGGTCACATGACGATCCAACAAGTGGTATCAGAGCTCAGGACGAGGAGTTCATACCAATTCAGCTTGATTTCATTGGATTCTCTTACTTCTACTCTTTCTTTTCTGATTTGAACGAGATTTAACGGTTGAAATGGCTTAAAACTCACATATATCACGTAAAACATAGTTTTAACTAATCCTTGATAGAATTTGATTAGAATTCGATCTAAATTGGATAAAATTGCTAATTTCGCTTGAAAATCTGTTCGAATATGCTGATGTCATCATAATTTCGTTTGAACTGGTTCACTAATTCCGCACGGAATTAGCTACATTGACTTAATTTCGCTTGAAATGTACTATTGATTTCACACGGGATTTAATTTTGTTTGAAACATTCAAACGGAATTACTGATTCCGCTTCAAAGAACTTAATTCCGTTTCAATTGGGATAATTTCGTTTGAAATTGGCCTAATTCCGCATGGAATTAGATTCTATTTGATAATCTCGTTTGAAAAGCCTAATTCCGTTTGAAGAAGTAATATCGTTTGAGCAATTCCGCTTGAACTGATTCCGTTTGAAACTGCTATTTTTTGAAATCTCAAAAATTTTTCTAAGTGTTTGTTGATTATTTCAGGAACTTGAAAAATGGATGAGTTTATGAATCCTTTCAGTGACATGTTTGCTTTCGCGGGAAACACCGGAGATGATACTTCAAACAACACAAATGAGAACACTTCGAGTGTGAAGAAAACTCTGTCCGATGCTTTAAGTGTGGAGAGTGCATGTTAATGCATACATCTGTCGTCTTCGTCTTATATCGAGTCTCAGGTTCGTTGCGGATCAGAACAAGAATTATGTCATCATCATTGATGATGACATCACATACATGACATCACATATGACATCATGGAAGCATACAACACTAAAAGTCAAAACAGAATGTTTGAAATTAGGTGATCGTTTGAATCGTTCATTTGAGAGTGACCGTTTGAAGCTAACCGTTTGAAGAGTGTGGCCGTTTGAAGCATGGTATGCCATCTTCAAACGGACAGGGTCTCTCCTATAAATACCCTTCAAACTTTCATCATTTGTAACTTTCCGGCCAGAGCAACGAAGTGCTGCCGAAGTGTTGTCAGGTTGTAAAACATTGTGAAATCAATATTACAACAGTTTTAAGCGTGAATCTAGCTGAATTGAACTCTACACGTTTGTTTCCGCCTTTCGTGTTGAGATAAACTCTTCTGAACGACTCGTTCGGGTCCCAAAACGATCCTACAAGTGGTATCAGAGCTCAGGAGGAAGAGTTCATACCAATTCAGTTGCTTTTTCTATCTTCTACACCTTCTTTTCAAAACTGAACAAGTTTTCACGGATAAAATCGGCTAAAACTTTCACAATGTGTGTGTAATTGTATTTTAACAAACCCTTGAAAGTTTCAGCTTAAAATTCGAAGTAAAAGTGGTAAAAATGGACTGAAAACTAGTGTCCGTTTGAACGAAGACTGGCCTGACCGTTTGAAATCTGTACATTACCGTTTGAAACTGGACTGACCGTTTGAAAAATGCACCTTTTCGTTTGAAAACTGCCTGACCGTTTGAAATTTGCACATGACCGTTTGAAAATTTTAGGTTAACCGTTTGAAGCTGACATGACCGTTTGAAACACGACTACCGTTTGAAAGTTCATCGTTTTGTGTGATTCATCTAACAAGGTGTCAGTACATCGGGAATAAGAGATCATGTGGTTTATGTCGGTTTGCATGTGATTTTGGTTTGATCAGTCTTTTAGTCAACATTAGTAAAAGTATCAAGTGAATCATCAGATTTTGCATGTGAACTAGAGATGTGGCCCAATCATACTTTAAAGTGATTCAGATTTATAGAGCGGCCCAATGAGATTATTGTTTTGAAATTGGTGTTGTCGATAAAGTGATTTGGGAGGCCCAATAAAATTTAGTAAATCAAAGTTGTTGTCGACCACCTACATTGATTAAATAAAAAAATTGATTCAAAGTTTGCTTGTGTCAGGTCTTTAAAAAGGTTGTTGGCTTAGTGGTTATTGTGGTCAAATTGCAACAGACTGCATGTGATGTTGCATGTGAGTATCTCGGTTTGATCAATATTAAAGCCAAAATATTCAGCACAATCAATTGAGTGTTCTGGCCCATGTGTTAAATATTATTTCGGCCCAATCATAGTTAATCAAATTGTTTAGTTTACATTAAGTCTACAGGTCACACGGTTTGAAGTTCAAAGTGTTTAAAGGTTCATCAGGTCGATTGAAAGTCAGTCAGTTTGCACGTAAAAGGGTCAAGTCATTCGAATTTGATCCGGGTCATAGCTGTCCGCACAGTGTGTCAACCTTCAGTCCGCACAGAATATTCACCAGTTCGAGTACCAGTCTTATTCTGTTAATTGATAAATCTTTAAACCGATTGTTGTTTGTTTGTTTGTTGTCAGGTATTTTTTTATGTGATACATCTCATTCAAGACCAGTATTTTTGAAACAAGAAAGTTTGTGTTATGAAAAAGTTTCCAAATCATGAGTGAAGATTTCTACAACGCGTTTGCTACTCCGTCTACTCCGGCTGTCATTGCTCAGAACATGAATATGGAAAACGAAACGGGAATTACTCAGAAACCCCCGAAGCTAATGAGCATTGAGGAGTATTATGGGTGGAAAGATAGGTTCGAAAACTGGGTACAAGCTAACCATCTAAGATCATGGGAATGTATTCTGAAGAAGTATGTTCTACCACGGACAGATCTACAAGTTATCAAAGAACTCTCAGAATTTAGTGACAAAGAACGTGATATGTACCGAGCTGAAAAGATGATGATCAGTTTACTTCAGCAGGCTAACAAGGAAGACATTTTTGTGTTGCTACAACATGACAAGACTTCAAAGTCAATCTGGGAGGCTCTTAAAGTCAAGTTTGAGGGTAGTGAGAATATGATCAAGAGCAAGAAGGCACTGCTCAAGAAAGAATTTGATCTGTTTACGAGTTTGCCCGAGGAAGATACCAAGAAGCTGATTGAACGGTATTGCCACTTAATGCGATCCATGTCAATGCTGAGTATAACATAAGATCGTGAAGAGTGGGTAGACAAGTTAGCTGACGCTTTACCGTAAAAGGAGTGGGGAACTTACTTGATGATTCTAAAGAACACTGGTGTATATGATGGGTTAACGATTTCTCAGTTTATAGAGAAGATTGAGGGTCAAGATTTGGAACAGCAAAAGATCGCGAGGATGAACAATCCAAGTGGTCAACAGGATGTAAAGATGTATTACAAAGGCAATGTTCCAGAAGTTGAAAGAAGCCCGAAAATACAAACTGTATTTAGTGCTGGAGATTCTAAAGAAAAGGTTGATCAAAATCCTAAAAGCAGCAGTGATTTCTCTTCATACCCGAGTGTCAATCCAAAAGATACTACATCAAGCTTCCGTTCTCAAAGCACAAAGACAGGAAATGGTTATGTGATCCAGTGCAATATTGCCTTGAATCTTCCAGATGGTCAAAGTTTTTCTGAAGAAGTTGAGAAAGATCACATGGCTCTACTTGGTTCTGTATTGCTATCTTATGAAGGTTTGGTCACAGGGCGGATCGGGAATCCTATGCTCACAAAGGAGGATTACGATCAGATAGACGCCGAAGAAATGGAACTTATGGATATCAAATGGTGTCTAGCTAGCGTTCTGAGAAGAGCTGAAAAATTCAAGCTGATTACTGGAATAAATGACTTTCTTGATGCACACGTTTCTACTTTGGGTTTTGATAAATCTAAAGTTACTTGTTTTAAATGCAGGGAGAAAGGTCATTTCAAGAGGGAATGCAAGAATAGAGAAGCAAGTGACATGAAGAATTCATTCGGAAAAGATGACTACTACCGGAAAGCCATATATCAACAGGTTGGTCAACAACAACTACAAGAACCACAAGTGGCTCATGGTAGAAAGGTGATAGAGGATTCAAAAAGAGCATGTCTGGGGAATCAAGAGAATTTTAACTGGCATTTTCAAGATGACGAAAAGTTACCTGAAGGTTTTAGCTGGGATATGTTTGTGGATGAAAAAGGAGAGTTTAAAGCATTCATTGCTAAGATTGTGAAAGAACCAGATATGTTTACCACATGGATGAAGTCTATTGGTGAAACTGTGAAGAATGTGGAGGAAGAGTCTGTTGTATCTGAAGAAAGCTCACAGAGTTCAGATGAAAGTTCACAAAGTGATAAAAATTCAGAAAAGGAAGTTGTTTTTGATCAAACACCATCTGATTCTGGTTCTTCAGATGATAATTCTGACAAATCAATTGAGTTTGATAAATCACCAACTGACGACAGTAGTGATGATGAGGAAGAACGACATATTAATGTTGCTAAAACTCATCTTTCTCCTGAAAGTTTTCATTTTTTTTTGCAGATCGTTTGGAAAAGCTGAAGGAAAAACAAGCTAAAAAAGAAAAAATGAAACAAAAGTCTGAAAGTGGTGATCAAACAAAAGAAGCTGTTCAAAATGAAGAAATAAAAAGTGTTGCTGAGGAGATTGCTGAACCAGAAAAGGTGACTGAAGCTGAGAAAGTTGTTGAAGCTGAAAAAATCATTGAAGTTGAAAAGATCATTGAAGTTGAAAAGATCATAGAAGTTGAAAAGATTGTTGAAGTCATCAAACCATGCCAAAAGTGTTTGGAGACTTGCAAAGAATGTACAGCAAAATATGAGAAGCTGGCAGAGTTTGAGAAGATGAAGGAACAATTACTGTTCAATCTTAACTACGTGAAAGAATCCTATGATGTTTTGAGCAGAACAGTAACGGGTCTACAAAAGACAAATTCTGAACGAGAAGATGCTTTTGACAATGATGAATGCAACACTGATGACAAAGCAAAAAGCTATAAACTTCTACATCGAAGAAAGTGCTAAGTGGAAGCAAGAGTTGGAAACTGAAAAGATTGAAAATGAGAGGATCAGAAGATTATTGCAGACTTATTCTAGTTCTGATTATCTTATTGATCGAATTTACCCGACTGTTGCAGGTTTTGAAGCATTCAAGGATGAGAAGACAAAGAAGAAGGATACTGGTAAGAAACCGAGTGTTACTTATAACAAGTGTCCGCCTCCAATCTGGGAAGGTTATTCTCCCAGAAAACCAAATGAGGAGCAAGTTGAAAAAGCAGTCAATATAAAGCTAAAAACCGTTACAACTGATGGTTTACCAGAAAACATTGACGTTATTTTCACATCGTCTGACACGGATCATGAGTCTGAGTTAATCAAAAAGGTGGTCGATCAGGTGTTGGATACTGATGAGGAGTCTGAGTCAAAATCTGAGTCTGGAGGGTCAAGTTCATCAGTCAACAGTTCAAAATCGTCGGTTAAAAGGGCTTACAATAAAGAGTTTTTGTTATCAAAATCGAATTTGGATGATGAAACATTTGAAGTAGCATATACTTTAAATGATTCTGAGAAATTATATTCTGACAAAGAGTTTCCAATAAGAAGTGTTAGATTTGAAATGATCAAAAAGATTTTCAAAATGACAGAAATTAAGATTTCTGAAATAAAAGATTTAAATCTTACTGGAAAACCTAAAAAATACACTTCAAGAGTACAACAACGATTAAAAAAGAAAAAAGGTTACAGTTCTGGTTCTGGTTTTCACAAGAAACCAAACTCTAACCGTAATTTCAAAAAGAAAGGTCTTGGTTTTATTCCACCAGAAAATTATAAAAATGAGAAAAATTCTAAAACAAAAACAGAATTTGTTTCAGGTGGAAGTGCTGAAGAGGAACAGAAGAAACCTTTCTGGAGACAATCAAACCAGGAGTTTCTTGCTGAAAAGAAAAGGAATGGAACTGGAGTGTTTCATCCTAAAGAGATTCGAACCTGTTTAAAATGCAATGAAGCTGGTCACATTGCATGGAACTGTCCGAAAAATGCTAAGATCAAACAGGGAGTTTCTGAAAAACTGAAAGAAATAGTTGTTGATGTTGAATCACCAACCGAAAAATTCAAAATGTTTGAAAATTCAACTTATGAGGTTGGTGAATGCTCTAAAAAGAATTTTTACAAAAAGAAAGCTAAAGATAACCAAATGTGGGTTGTCAAAAAGGGTGATGTAAAAGTCGGCGATGAATCTGGTTCCACAAAATCAGATGAGCCACAGGTTGAGACAAAAGAGTCAGTGAATGATGATGAATTTCCATCACTGAAATTTGAAGAAATTAAAAAGAAAATTGGTAAAGTTGAAATCTCGGATTAGTTTTACTCTGGGAAAAATGAATTTGATGTCGAGAAAACATTCAATGGGAATGTTAAGAAATTTTTTGGAAAAATGCTTAATGGGAAAGTAAAAGGGGTTAAAGATTTCTATGCAACTAAAAAGGCAACATATAACCCTACTGAGCAAGAATTGAAAACCCTCAAGTCTGAAAAGACTTGGGTGGAAATTCTTTTCCCTTGATAATCTGACTTACCGGAGATCCCAAGTTTGTAATCGTGGATTAGGAATCGGCATCTTTCTTAGTAAATGATTGTGTGTTTGAATCTTAAAAATAGTTGAATTTTTACAGGATAATTGTGAATTGCCGGAGCTTCCAGGTTGGTAAGTGTGAAGCAGGAATCGGCATCTTTATTGGTAAAATGATTTTGTGTAGATGTGGTATTCCTACATGTTGATTGATGAAGGTTTACACCTACAAGTGGTAAATCAAGGACATTAAGTTGTACTTGTTTTTCCTACAAGTGGTTAATCAAGGTCATTAGGTTGAACTTGATTGGACCATACTTACAAGTGGTATTTGAAGAACAATATGATGAACCAAACCCCTAAGCTACAAGTGGTAAAATTAACAAAACTTATTTTCCGGAAAAATCATTTTGGTTAAAACAAACTTAAGTGTTTTGAAATCATAATGAGAAAACAGTTTTGTGAAAGGGGGAGTTCTGATTGTTTATGCCAAGTGGATGGCGATTTGAAGCGATTCGATATCGGTTGTCAAGTTTGTTGTATAGTTTATTTTCAAATTTCCTAAAATGTGTTTGCATTTTAGGGGGAGTAGAAATTTTCAGAAAATCCAAAAACATTAGAAAATTTGAAAAAGACAAAAACATGAAAAAATCAAAAATGAGTTTTAGTGTCAAAGAAGAGGAAATGATAGTACATCAGTAGACAGTCACAGTATGCTAAAGAAATGTAATGTTTAAATAGCGTTAAACAGTCTCACTGATGATATGCCGATAGGTTTTCATACATTTAGTAAACTTTTTCGGGATATAAACATAAATTCAAACTTACTTAATTTGTGGGGAACACTACTTGGATATATAGGTAACCCCTGAAATCTCGTTTAAAAGATCCCTCTTTCTGAGATACTAGGTCTTTATGCTCAGTGATATCTGGGGTATTATCCCGGGACTTCTACTGAATGGAAATCCTGACCTAGTCCTCGTATAATACTTTCCACTTGCTTGAAACATAGGGCCGCCCTCAGCAAATTGATGAAACAATTAAATTGATAGTCATTGCTGTTGTAATTAAAAAGATCCTCTAAAGGGGACACACCAAAAGTCGAGCCGTCATCTCTCTGCTGAACGGAAGTTCTGACCTGAGCTCTCACGGTTTCGTACTATAATTTATTCCTTTACAGATATCATCTGTGGTAAACTCACCTGTAAGACTGAATATTGGGATCTGGATACGGGAGTATATTCAAGAGGTGGGACACATGAATAAGTTTAAGTTCTTTAATACATCTAACTCATATCCTGAATCAGTTGAAATTTGTGTGAAAATTTAAGCGGATCAGTATATTGGCAATCTAGGTGAATTGTTTAATTCTTAATGTGTAACTAAGCTCAACGATACTTGTGTCTTGTCAAAAACTGATATGATCCTCTTGCACATTTCTTTACTGCATTTCTTTATATTCAAAAATTCCAAAAATATTTTCAGTGTGTTTTAGCATAATTTTTGAAAAATCCAAAAAGATTTTCGACAACTGATGTTGGAGAGCTGATTTTCAAAATTCCAAGTGCTAGACATGATGAACAAATGGTTTGGGAGAATGTGTTTTGAAAAGAAAAATGATTAATTTTTGCAAATGGTTCATCAGAATTTATCATTGATAAATTATTCTTTGATTGTATAATTTCTGCAAGTGTTTCAGTAGATGGTGAGATTATTTTACAAGTTATCATCAGAAAATTTATTTTTGGGTAGAGAATGTGCAGGTTATTTGAATGATAGAGAGTCAGGTTCCGATACCTGAAGACTTTGTGATTTTAACATGCCAGACTGCGATCCCAGCATATTGAAAGGGGGAGTCTGAAGACATTCGAGTAGAGATTGCTTGTGGGGAGTCTGCTGATGATGAAAAGAGAAGAGAGAAGATTTGAGGATACTTACAACGTCAAATACTTTAAAGAGTTCAAAAGGACTGATAAATACTGAAGATGCGAAGACTCGACACTTAAGACTCGTCAACATCTGAGGGAGAGTCTGTTAGTGCATACATCTGTCGTCTTCGTCTTATATCGAGTCTCAGGTTCGTTGCGGATCAGAACAAGAATTATGTCATCATCATTGATGATGACATCACATACATGACATCACATACGACATCATGGAAGCATACAACACTAAAAGTCAAAACAGAATGTTTGAAATTAGGTGATCGTTTGAATCATTCATTTGAGAGTGACCGTTTGAAGAGTGTGGCCGTTTGAAGCATGGTATGCCATCTTCAAACGGACAGGGTCTCTCCTATAAATACCCTTCAAACTTTCATCATTTGTAACTTTCCGGCCAGAGCAACGAAGTGCTGCCGAAGTGTTGTCAGGTTGTAAAACATTGTGAAATCAATATTACAACAGTTTTAAGCATGAATCTAGCTTAATTGAACTCTACACATTTGTTTCCGCCTTTCGTGTTGAGATAAACTCTTCTGAACGACTCGTTCGGGTCCCAAAACGATCCTACAGTGCATATGGTACATATAACAAACCTCCAAAGTTGATGGCGATTGAAGATTACAACAGGTGGGCTACAAGGTTTGACGAGTGGCTTAAAGCGTTTGCATATCCAAGCTGGAAGAGTTTAAAGAATGGTTACAATTCTGGAGGACAGGATTGTCAAAATTTGGCAGATAATGATGATATAGAAAGATTTGTTCCTGAATAAAAGTGCATTGCCTTGATTCATCAGTCTGTGAGAGACGACATAATATCATTGATAGAATATGTTAATTCAAAAGATCTTTGGGAGAAATTGAGAGTGAAATGTGTGGGTAGTGCTGAGATAGTCAAAAACAAAAAGAAGTTGTTAAGAAAAGAATTTGATCTATTTGGCTATTTAAAAAATGAATCTGTATCTAAGATGATGGAGAGATTCGGGCATTTGAAGATGGAGCTGGCAAGACACAAAATCATATACACTCAAGAAGAGTTGGTTGACAAATTATTTGATTCTCTACCAAATGAGCAAGACTGGCAATACTTTGCCTTGATGCTGAAGAACACAATCAAGTCAGAAGAATTGACAGTGGATCTGCTTATCAAAAGATTAGAAAGTCATGAATTAGAGATCAAGAAATCCAGCAAAGTCAACAACTCATCGTATCAGCAGAATGTAGAATTGTATTACAGAGGAAACATGTTCCCGAAATCTGCATCACCAAAGACAACATTTTCTGCAGAAAATTCAAACACAGTGATTAATGAAACTCCTAGCAGTGGCTATCATGGCGGTTCATCGTCAAATACTTCAAATCAATCTGCATCAAAGAATCTGTTTCAATGCAACATTGCTGTAGATCTGAAGAACGCTCAAAATTTCAGTGAAGAATCCGCAAAGCAGCAAATGGTGTTCTTAGCATCTGTGTTAGAATCGTACGAGAGCCTTGTGGCGGACAAGATTGGAAACACTAACCTGACCAAGGAGGATTATGATCAAATAGATCCAGAAGAGATGGAGCTAATCGATATCAGGTGGTGTATGGCCAGTGCAGTCCGGAGAGTGCAACGTTTTATGGAGATTACTGGAAGACATTCAATTGGCGGACCTTCCACAAAACTTGGTTTTGATAAATTAAAGGTCACGTGCTTCAGGTGCAAACAAAAGGGACATTTCAAATGTGAATGTCGAAACGCACCTGCTGATGATACTACAAATCCATTTCGTGAAGATTACTATAAATGAGCAATCTATCATCAGAACAAATCAGAACCGGCCATAATGAAGCAGCTTGAGGATATCCCCAAAGAAAAATCAAGAGCTCTTGCTGTTATTCATGACGAGGAGGGTTACGATTAGAGTGAACTGCTACCAGAGGAAGACGCAGTGGGCTACGCTTTCATTGCAGAAAAGATTACTCCTTTCAGAGATAGCAGAAATGAAGAAGAAAAATACATAAACAGAAAGATGAAAGCACAAACCAGGATGACCAGATTATCTAAGATATTCAGTGACGCTAAGAGAGCGAAGAGATGGGATGTTGATAGAGAATGTTATCTTGACATCAATGGAAACATTGCTATTGATCCAGCTTCTCTTAGTGTTGAAGCTTTCATTGAGCAATTTGCTGAAGAAGAAGAAGAAGCCAGACAGAGAGAGTGGTGGGGAGGTGGAGAAGAGAAAGAAAAAGAGAAAGAGTCGCAGCCTAAGAAGGTTGATGATGGGATTATTGATACATCACAAGAATTCACCGCTGAAAACTTTGGAAAGATGGCTGACAAAGTGCTTGCTGCAAAAGAACTTGAGGTAGACTTTAAGTCTGAAACTGAGTCTAAAAGCAAGGTCAGTACAAATGATTCTACAAGTGAGTCAGGTAAGAAAGTCAAAGGTGATAGTGACTGCAAAAATTACATGAAAACTGCAAGGTTTGTAGTACACTTGCTTACCTCAGTGGTAAGAAGGTTGAAGATTTGACAACAAGAGTCAGAAATGTTGAAGATCAGATTCTTAACCGTGACAAAATGTTAAAAGCTTTAAATGATCGAGTTCAAAATTTAACTTAGAAAATTGAAAATGATAAAATTGAAGTAGAAAGAATTGGGAAAGAAAACGAAAAGCTAATTCATGAAAATCGTCAACTCTCAGAAAATTTTGACAAGTTGAAACGAACGGTAAAAGATTCTGATGAAAGAAATGGTAAAACCAATAAAGAAAATGTGCAGCTGACCGGTGTTCTTAGAGTAAAAGAAGAGTTAATCAATCAGCAACTGGATGAAATTGCTAAGTTGAAGCTTCAGTTTCAAGAAGCTAAAATTGAAAATGAACGCATCCAGTTGAAACTGAACAGTTACAACTCTGCAAGCTTTGTTTTACAACACATTGTTCCCAAACCCATCGGGAAAAACAAAGCAGGCGAAGATGTTTACTGTGATGGAACTGGGGTTGGGTTTCATCAGGTTCCACCACCAGTTCTAAACAATTTTTCCAAGAAAAAATCCGGGTTGGTTAATGATGAAGAAGAAAAAGAAGTTAAACTTCCAGAGTCAGTTGATGTCACATTCACATCATCTGATGAAGATAGTGTTCAATCTGAAATTGTTAAAAGCATGGCTGAAAATGTTTTGAAAACTGAAAGTGACACTACTAAGGATGATGAATGCTTTTTGGACAAATACATTCCGAAATCAAAGTCCAAAAACAACTTAAATGAAGAACCTAATCTTGTCATGTACAAGATGTCGGGATCGGATAAGTTGTATTCGGATCGTGATTTTCCTTTAGAGAATGTGAATGTTGGTAAATTGAGAAATGTGTTCAAGTTGATTGAGATTGATGTGTCTGAGATTGAAAGTTTGAAACGTTCCACTAGGAAATTGAATTTTGAAAAAGATAAAGCTTACTATAAAAAACATGTTGTACCGCCACGTTTTTCTAACAACAATCAAAACAGATGGTCGGGTGGATATCAGGGTGGTAAAAATTATCAAAGAAGGAATTTTCAAACCAAGAAGTTTGTTGAGAAAAAGGTGTTTGTTTCGAGTTCAAGTTCACTTTCTGATGAAGAATCTAAGATTTTTTTGAAAACAAATGAAGAATTCTTTGAAAAGAAAGCTTCACAATCTCAGACCGAAGGCACAAGTCGGGTAGTTGATACTCGTACATGCTTTAAGTGCAACAAAGTTGGACATATTGCACGAAAGTGCATCAACTTAAAGCCTAAGTCTGAAGTTGTTGAAAATTCGAGAAAGAAAGCTGATGCAAAAGGTAAAGCTCCTATGGTTGTTGAGAAGAAAGTTTTGAAAAATGAAAACACAAAAATGAAAACTGAACCCGTAAAGAATGTGGTAACTAAAACTGACAAATTTTACAAACGGGTTGCGTCACCTCAACAAACATGGAAGCCAAAATAAGTTGATAAGAAATCAAGTTCTCCAAAACCAAAGGTTTCTGAGACTACTAAATCATCATCTGTCACCAAGAAGATGCATGCACCTTTGGATTACTATGAGAAACTTGAATCACAAGAGGCTACTACTTCTGAAAAGAAGTATGTACCAAAGAAAGACCAATCATCTGGTCAACCTTCTCAAAATGATTTCTTTTTATACAAAAAGGTTGAGATTGGATCTGAAGAGAGCTTAAAGATGACTGATAAGAATTTTCCGCCACTTTACACTACTAAAACTCACATCAAAGTCAAGTTACCCGAGTCGAAAGAGGCTTGGGTGGCATCAAAATCTAACTAACGATTTTTTGAAATGTGCAGGAGCTTCCAAGATCCGTTTCACGTTGGATCATGGATAGTGGAGCTTCTCGACACATGACGGGGAAGAAGACCCTACTGTATGATGTTAGAGGGTTTAATGGAGGTTACATGGGTTTTGCAGGCAATCAAGGTGGTCGAATAGTTGGTGAAGGAACTCTATCGAATGGAATCTTCACATTTGAAAGAGTAAACTACATCGCCGAGCTTGAAAACAATCTTCTGAGTATCTCTCAGATTTGTGATCATATGTACACAACGCACTTTACAGACAAAGAATGTTTGATTTTGAAACCAGGATTTGTTGTTCCCGAAGAGTGGGTTATCATGAGAGCGCCTAGAGTCAATGATCTGTACGTGTTGGACATGAGTGTAGCAACTACTACCACGGGTCAGGCTCATTGTTTTATTTCAAGAGCAACGGAAAAAGAATCACAGTTATGGCATCGAAAGATGGGTCATATTCACTTGAGAAAAATGAATCACCTGGTGCATAATGACTTAGTAATTGGTGTTCATGTAAAAGGTTTTCATCTTGAGGGGGAGTGTATTAGCTGTGTCAAAGGCAAGCAAAAGAAGAAATCTCACCCTGGGAAGAAGGAAAACTCAATTTCGAGACCTTTAGAGAGACTCCATATGGATCTGTTTGGTCCTGTGAACGTCAAAAGCATAACTGGGGATCTCTATTGTCTAGTAGTTACAAATGATTACTCAAGATTTTCATGGGTATTATTTTTGAAGTCAAAAGATGAGACGTTTGATCGTTTGATGACGCTTTTCAAGAAGATAGAAAACTTATACCAAACCCGCATCAGAAGATTACGTACTGACAATGGTACTGAGTTCAAGAATTTCAAAATGGAAGAATATTGTGATGAAAGAGGTATATTGCATGAATTTAGCGCGCCTTACACTTCGCAGCAGAATGGAGTAGCTGAAAGAAAGAACAGGACGCTAATTGAAATGGCCAGGAGGATGCTTGCTGATTCTAAACTACCTGTTAACTTTTGGGCAGAAGCAGTATCCGCCGCATGCTTTACTCTCAACCGGGTTCTCACAGTGAAGAAATTCAACAAGACGTGTTTCGAGCTGATCAATAACCGCAAACCGAACCTGAAGTATTTAGAACCGTTTGGGTCTCCCTGCACAGTTCTAGAGCCTTTTGAAAAGTTTGGTGCAAAGAGCATTGAAGGAATATTTTTTGGTTACTCAAGTCCATTGAAACGAGTCTTTGTTCCAAGCTTGAAGCGGATTATTGAGGCACATAATGTTGAATGTCAAGGTTACACAATGCCACCGCAAAATCCCGATGATTCATGGCGTTTTCACTATGATACTTTGTGGAATTCGTTTGACATGGAAGAGGAAGAAGAAGAAGATTTCTTTGATGAGTTGGATATTCTGAGAGAGTATGAGTCATCGCAGGAAAGGTTCCCAACTGAATATTCTAGACGTCAAAATCGAGCTTCAAATGACGATGAAGCAGGTCCTAGTAATGCTGGAGAGCATGATGATATTCAACAAGATCAAGTTGCTCATGATAATCAGACGACAGTCAATGATAATCAAGAATCTGAGAACATGCCAATATTCGATCATGGTGATTCAGATTCTGTGGGGGAGCAGATCCAGAATTCAAATCAAACAATTCCAGTCAGTGAACAAGGTGCAAATCAGAATGTTACAAATTTGGAAGGCAAGGTAGATGTTCCAGGCGTGGTGATTCCGAGAACTCTTTCGTACCATCCAGAAGAGTTGATTATTGGAGAATTACAATCAGGCGTTCGCACTAGACGTCAAATTGACCAAGGCCTTACTTGTTTTTATTCTACAGTTGCTCCTTTACAAACTGAGTTTTCACTTAGTTGTTTTAATTCGCAGATTGAACCGCGAACATATAAAGAGGCGCTAACTGAAGATTCTTGGGTCAATGCGATGCAAGAGGAGCTGAGTCAGTTTGAGAAGTTGGGAGTGTGGAAATTGGTAGACTTGCCTGATGGCCACAGGAAGATAAACACCAAGTGGGTGTTCAAGTGTAAGAGAGACGATAGAGGGGTTATTATTCGTAACAAAGCTCGACTCATAGTCCAGGGTTTCAGTCAGCAGGAGGGTATAGATTTCACTGAAGTATATGCTCCGGTTGCTAGACTTGAAGCAATCAAAATCTTCCTAGCATTTGAATCTTGGAAAAATTTCAAAGTTTATCAGCTAGATGTGAAATCGGCGTTTCTCTATGGGAAGGTAAAAGAGGAGGTATATGTCGGACAGCCACCGGGCTTTACCGATCCAATCCACAAAGACAAGGTCTATTTACTGGATAAAGCGCTGTATGGTTTACACCAGGCCCCGAGAGCTTGGTACGAGACATTGTCTCAACACCTGCTAGCCAACAGCTTCATCCGTGGAAAAGTGGATGCCACTCTCTTCACCAAACAAGTTGACGGACATCTTCTGATAGTTCAGATATACGTGGACGACATTATATTTGGGTCAACATATGAAAATCTGTGCAAAGATTTTGAAAGAGTTATGAAGCAGAAATTTGAAATGTCATCGATGGCTGAGATGAAATTCTTTTTGGGACTTCAGGTTGATCAACTGCCTAAGGGAATTTTCATACATCAGACGAAGTATGTTCATGATATCTTAGAGAAATTTGGGATATCAGGTTCTACTCCAGCTTCCACCCCATTAGCAACGAACCATGGGATAAACCCTGATCTCACCGGAGAGAAGGTAGATGAAACTTTGTATCATTCCATGATCGGATCGCTGATGTATTTGACAGCTTCAAGACCCGATATTATGTATCCAACCCGCCTCGCAGCAAGATTTCAGTCTAACCCAAGAGCTTCGCATATGGTGATTGTGAAACGGATATTACGCTACCTGAAAGGAACTCCATCACTGGGGTTGTGGTATCCAAAAGAAGGCGATTTTATGCTCGAAGGGTATTCTGATTCCGATTTCGGATGCTGCAAAGTGAACGCTAAATCAACAACAGCGGGTTGTCAGTTTTTCGGACCTCGTTTGGTCACCTGGCAATGTAAGAAGCAAACATCTGTAGCTTTATCTACATGTGAAGCGGAGTATGTATCTGCTAGCAGTTGCTGCTCTCAGATCTTGTGGATCCAGCAACAGATGCGCGACTACGGTTTGCAATTTCTTAACACCCCTATCTTTGTTGATAATGAGGCAGCGATAAACATTACTAAAAATCATGTTCATCACGCTAAAACGAAACACATTGAGATTTGTCATCACTTCATCCTAGATTGTTTCGAGAAGAAGTTGATACGAATTGAGAAAATCCACACTGATGAGCAAAAAGCTGATTTACATACCAAAGCATTTGATAAAAATCGTATTCAATATTTGCTAAAGTTGAATGGTATGAAGTGTCACACCCCGACCGCGTAAAACAACAAATCGCGGCGGAAACATCGGGGCGTGTCGCAACAGAATTAATGTTACATAACCATGGATACCAAAGAGTGTTTCGTTTTATTAAACATTGAATAATTACATCGTCTTGAAATCTAAATACACTATTTAAACATAGTCTATCATTGTTATTGAGTCACTAAGGCCTTGTCCAGTCCTATGTGAGCATGCATCTTATCAATTGATATCATCCAACAATACCTGAAACATATGTGAAAACGAGGTCAGCAAAGAAATGCTGGCGAGTACATAGGTTTTGTAGGAGTGTCGAAATCATGGCTAGTTTAGACGTTGCAATACTTTATTTAAAAACCTTGTTTTGAAAAAGAGTATAATATTGCAACTTAATTAACCAACTTAAATCAAGCGGGTTATAATTTGTAAAACCTCGTAGCCATGACTCTTAACCCAAAAACATTTGTTTTAGTAAATTATTTGAAAAACAATGATAAGTTCAGGTGATATGTATAAATAAGAGAATAATGCATGATTAAATGAATAACCATGTAAAATGAATTTGTATAAGATAAGTTGTTTGTAAATAAATGTCTTGTGAAAAGTATGTTACTTGTATAAAATGTTCTATGTCTCAAACTGAAATGATTCAAATAACGCTACCATATGTAATACTATACAAACACTTATATATAGGAAGTACCAGCGGCGTATCCACCATGCTTGTATCATATTACATACGCATCGTTACTTAATCACTTAATCAAACCAAACCAAACAATGTAAAATGTTCATGTCAAGATGTAAATCGTGTAATATGTATAAATGAATAATATCGTATATTGCTTTCAAACCAATCGTTTACCCAATCGTTAAAACATCGTGTGAAACCCAATCGTAAATCGTTTAATTCGTTTTAGGTCGTGAAACTACTTAAATGGTCGTCTCGCTAATAACATTCAAACCTTCTTGACTCGCATTAATAAACCCTTACCAAAGGATAGATTAACAATTCGCATTAATAAACCCTTACCAAAGGATAGATTAACAACTCGCATTAATAAACCCTTACCAAAGAGTAAATTAACAACTCGCATTAATAAACCCTTACCAAAGAGTAAATTAACAATTTCAGATTCAGTCGCTACCCACAACACCCACACATAACTACGGGTGTAGTAAATAACGGGACTTGTCAGATCCTATGGTACCATAACCTAATACTGGTCGGCTTGATCATTGCTAATGAATGTCATTTGTTATGTAACCCAACCAACAAGTTCATTCACCTTATCGACATCGTTATTAGTTTTGTATAAATCGTCTTAATCGTTTTTGAAACCATCGTTATAATATCGAAAATCGTTTTGATACCATCGTTAAAACCTTGAAAACATTTAGCACATATGAGTCACCCCAAAACAATTGAAAGCAGTAAAATAGGGGAATAATGTACTCGCCTGGGAGTGCTTAGGAGTCTTGAACAACTACCAAGTAAGCTAGAGGAGTCCCGGAAATCAAACGGTACCTAATATAGGTAACTACATAATTAACCCGGACCTAAATCGGAAGACTGGGTAGCAGGAGGGTTTGTAAACCAAATGAGTGTAGGAACTCATATGATATGGTTTAACAAAGCCTACATACTAAATGAAACTTAACCTAAGTACTTTCGACCCATCGCGACCCATTAAGGTAACATATGCTACTTTAACGCGTCGTGCGCGTGAAACGCGTTTGGACCGCCTAACTAGTCCTATGACAAGTGTTATATGCCTAAACATGTTACATAATCAGTTATGTGACAAAAGTTTAGGTTACATATGCTTAATTACCAATTATACATGAAAAGGGTATTCTGGTAATTTACCTAAGGCATATAAACTACCTATCATACAACTACTTAAACGATGTGACCATAGGGTATAACCTCGGAAGGTTATTCCCTACCTACTATGGTCACCTAATGTGTTTGGTCGGATCCTAATGATCGACCAAACTGGGTCGGGTTCGAAGGTATAGGCGATTTATTAGATCGCCTACCCTACGACCCTAGACAACGTGGTAATCAGTAGGCATAGTCCCAAGGGACTATAACCATCGTGATTACAATCACGTTGCGAAGTTCAAACGAACTTCGCATTGGCCATTACTGGTCAACGCTGAAAGTCAAACAAGGTTTGACTTCCTGACTCGAAAAGCAGTAAAAATAAGGAAAAGAACGAAAGAATACTTACCCAGGGTCCCCGAATGCTAACCCAAATCAAAATAGCTCAGGTATGAAACGAAGGTTCCAACTTAGAGTCTTTTCAATCAGATTTGTGGGTTTTTGTGTTGAGTATGGATGGGTATTTATAGTAAATGCACCACCGTTAGGATCGTTTCTCGTAGTACGTGATCGAATCCAAGGCGTACACTTGTCGGAAGCTTATGGTAACTAAGTTGGCCACTCACCATAAGATATCAACACTTGGCATTGGGATTAGAAGTGGGTAACAGCTGTTAACAGCTGGATTAGAAGTTTCTGATCTGCTGGAGATACCTTACGGACCGTAAGGTAAGGCTTACGGTCCGTAAGCCTTCAAGTTTGGCAGATGTGCAGTTTTGGTCCCTGAACTGTATTTAGGCCATTTTTGACACGTTTAAGGCCCGTTAACCCCATTTCAAAGCTCTAAAATGAAGTTAAAGTATAGGGAACTTAAAACATGCTCAAAAATATCTCGGATGTCGGTTCGTTTAGCCGTACGAACGCGATGTACGCTTAATTACGACGGAATGCGCATAAGCGCGAAAAACGATCCAAATGACGAAACGAATGGATTTTTCTTAAGGCGAACACTAAAATATAATATAGTCATGCTCTCATAAATTTTTGGATGTCCAGATGTATTCAGAACGTAAGTTATGCGCGAAAATGCAAACTTGTGCACTTTTTGACACTTTTAGTCCCTGAATGTCCCAAAAGTTTATTTTAGCACACCAAACCCCTCAAAGCCTATTTCTAAGCTATGTCAAGGATATTCAAGGTGTGTTTAACTTATGGTCATGTTCCGGAATGTTCGTTACAGTTCAAATTGGCATACTTTCGCAGTTTGTCAACTTTAGTCCCTGTAAGCGAATTAACTTTGATTTCACCACACCAAACCTTCCAAAACTTATATCTAAGTTATGTATAGGTTATTTAAGGTATGTTAAGCCTATTTCACTATTCCGGAGTGTTTGTTGCATTATACTGGTTATATTTACGCATCGGTGCGCGTATAACCTTCCAGAAAGCGATTTAGAGTTTGAAATTGAACAAGAATTGATATGTGCAAATGATACACATATTTTTACAAATCCCAAGTATGAAATATAATATTTCATTGGTTTGGTATTTGTTTAATGGCCGTGAAGGCACAGGTGTTACAGTCTCCCCTACTTTAGGAAATTTCGTCCCGAAATTTATTTAGAGGAAACTTGTGAGAGTTTAAAACATGAAGTTGAAAAGATCAAACAACATTGGTTAGGGTTCTTGAACTTCTAGTAACCTTAATAACATTATGTTTGCAATGTAAGAGGGACACTTATATACAAGTATATGAAGCGTCATTGGTGCGTCCACCATGCCTTCATTACATCGTTCTCATTTTGTTATTGTTGTCACTATCGGTTCTTTCACATAATAAACCTTACTAGATTTCTGTGCACTAAATTTCATAATTATGTGCGCATCCATAATTAGAGAATTCCTTGCACAGTTCACACAGTCTATTTTATAATGTGTAGGGTAAAACCAAATGAACAATCCTGTGATGAGCGTGACTTAGACCGCCATAGAGTCCTTTAGACTAAATCAATAAATGATCTAAATAGACTATCAAGGAGTCTGTCCAGCTACATCACTAGATGTCGTCTTTTAACCAAATTGTGAATCAATCTTTTTGACTAGACCACTACAGGGTCTCTTATGAATAATGGAGTAGTACCATATAATCCAAGGGTCTTAACTATTAAATAGAAGCCCATTAAGGATTGAAGGTAGTACTTTTTTTTGAATATCCTGCTACGAATCTCTCATATGAAGATATGAAAGATCCTGCGAGGATTTGGATAACGAATATCCAGAGTATTAAAAACACAAAAATGCAGACAAGAAAACATGAGATGAATAAACACATAGTCACATAATTGTATAATCGTTTAATCGCAAAATCGTTAAATCGCAAAATCGTTTAATCGTAAAATCGTTTAATTTGTTATCTTTGGACACGGGTATTTAATGCATACAAGGAATCAATTCTTAATTGCATCAATTTGGATGGATCCACATGAATACCCTGCTTGTTGACTATATGACCCAAAAACTGAACTCCTTTAAGCCAAAATTTCCTCTTGGAGGATTTAGCGAAAAGTTTGTTCCTTCTTTAAGGGTTCCAATGTCAACGAAGGTGTTGATCGGGATCGGATTGTGATATGAATAGATCAAGACGTCATTAATAACAATGACGAACTGATCCAAATAAAGCTTGCAGACTCTATTTATTAAGTCTTTGAAGATGGCTGGAGCATTTGTCAACCAAAAAGGCATGACTGTAAACTCGTAATGGCCATACTTCGTGCAGAAAAACCGTTTTAGGAAATATCTTCTTCGAGAATACAAAGTTGATGATATCCAAAATGCAAATCGATCTTGGAAAAGCATGAACGCTATGCAGTTAATCGGAGAAATCGTTGATTTAAGGTGGGGGATATCGATTCTTGATGGTAAGCTTAATAGGCTTACGTTAATCGATATACATTTGAAAAGATCCATTTTTCTTTTCATAAAGAGAACTGGAGTTTCTCCAAGGTGAAAAGTTCGGACGGATGAATCCTTTATCAGACAACTCTTAAAGCTGTTTTGATGATTCTTGCATCTCGAACGGTGCAAGACGATAAGATACTTTGGATTTAGAAGAAACAAGTGTTTGAGGTTCTTAGGGAGATCACAAGTGATCATAAAAATGACAGAACCACACGAGTAGTTTCGTCTTTGTGATGACATCATAAGGTTGGATCAAACATTCATACAATTGCATTAGTTGAAAATAAAAACCACAAATTTTTATTTATATAACAATCGCATTGTTTTTAAATGTTACAAGATAACAACCAGAGAAATTTCAAAATTCTACTTGTTCTTCATCGTTGATTGCCTCATTGATGTTAAACACTCGACCACGTGCTGGATTCACATTGACGTTGACGTTCGCATTTGGGTTTGCGTTAGCATTTGCATTCACCAGTCTTGGGCAGTTGTGGCGGAAGTGACCAATCTCTCCGCAGTTGAAACATGAACCCAATGGGAATCTCGCAGCATTCCCTTGAACCGGAGCTTGAACCTGAGCAGCCTGATTTTGTCCCAAACGACAAATATTGGCCAAATGCCCAAGTCTACCACACGTTGTGCATTTCTTGCAATCTTGTTGTGCAACGTGATGACCGTTGCAACGGGCACAATGAGGTGCGGTACCGGCATATGCTTTCTTTGCAGGTGGCTGAGCTGGTTGGTTCCGCGGGTTCTGAGCAGTCTGTGCTGTAACAGCAAAGTTCTGACCACCCTTTCGCTTCTTCGATTTCTTTGACGTCTCACCTTCCTTTCCCTTCTCGTTTTGACCTTTCTTGCTATCCTCCTTGTCAGACCCCTGTTTCTTACCCTTGTCGCCCTTTCTGTGTAACTTATTCTTCCGAATCTGCGACTCAGTCAATGTCGCAGCTAACTCGATCGCCTGACGGAGTGTGGCAGGGCTACTACCAGTAAGGATGTCTTGTACCGAGTCAGGTAGGCCGTCGATGTACCTTTCGATAGCTATGTCAAGTGGGGTAACCATTGTCGGGCAAAGCAGACTCAGCTCCTCAAACCTATCAGTATAAGCCCTGTGCTCACCACTATCCTGCTTCAAATCATCAAATTCCTTCTCTAAGGCTCGCTGCTCATGACGAGGACAGAATTCCCTCATCATAAGAGCTCTTAGTTCAGCCCATGTCTGTGCCAAGGCAATCTCAGCACCCCTATCTCTCATAACCCCGTTCCACCATGTCAAAGCCCTCTTCTGAAATACGCTCGAAGCAAACTCGACCTTGCGATTGTCAAGACACTGCACGTGGCGAAAAGTATTCTCTATGCTTTCAAACCACTGAAGAAGCCCAGTCGCTCCTTCAGAACCACTAAACTTGAGTGGTTTAGCCTGGTTAAAATCCTTGTATTTGCATGGAACATTGTTGTTGTTGTAGGCTTGGATCCATTGAGCAAAGAGGTTTGGGAATTGAGCAGCCATTTGCTGCGCAATAATTTCTGCCAGCTCGGCAGTCTCTATCTGGTTTTCGCGTCGAGGAGGCATTGTCTAAAAGAGGAAACATGAAAGGAAACGAGTGAGAGAATTTAGACGAAAAGAATGAGATGAACAAATCTGATGAAAGCAAGGATAGTGGTCATTTGTTTGTTACTACAAAGCAACAAACGACACACAGAACTAATCAAAGTAAATGGGTAAAAATAATGTATCGCGAAGACATGCTCGCCTATAAGTGAACACTCATCCCAAGAATTCCCAGGTAAGCACAACTGGTCTCGCGTCTGATGAGATGTATACGAAGTGCTTGCCTAGACAGAAAACCCAGAATACAGGCATTCACCCTTCCAGTTTGCACGTGTTCACATTATTTAAAACCCAAAACCTTGACGAGATTTTGAAAATTCAAAGGGGTTCAAAACCTTACAATAGAGGGTTCAAAACCTAGAAATTAATCATCCTAGAACAGATGATTGGTTTTCAAAGCGGTTTTGAAATTTATGTTCTTGTTGTGGTCGTCGCCTAAGGATAGGTGACGGTATTGTTTTATGACTAAACGCAAGTAAACTCGCGTTAGGGTCCTAAGAAGGTTATAGACTAGGTCAAAGCATTACTAATTACTAATAACCTAATTCCCTATAACCATTGGCTCTGATACCATCTTTTCTGTCACACCCCGACCGCGTAAAACAACAAATCGCGGCGGAAACATCGGGGCGTGTCGCAACAGAATTAATGTTACATAACCATGGATACCAAAGAGTGTTTCGTTTTATTAAACATTGAATAATTACATCGTCTTGAAATCTAAATACACTATTTAAACATAGTCTATCATTGTTATTGAGTCACTAAGGCCTTGTCCAGTCCTATGTGAGCATGCATCTTATCAATTGATATCATCCAACAATACCTGAAACATATGTGAAAACGAGGTCAGCAAAGAAATGCTGGCGAGTACATAGGTTTTGTAGGAGTGTCGAAATCATGGCTAGTTTAGACGTTGCAATACTTTATTTAAAAACCTTGTTTTGAAAAAGAGTATAATATTGCAACTTAATTAACCAACTTAAATCAAGCGGGTTATAATTTGTAAAACCTCGTAGCCATGACTCTTAACCCAAAAACATTTGTTTTAGTAAATTATTTGAAAAACAATGATAAGTTCAGGTGATATGTATAAATAAGAGAATAATGCATGATTAAATGAATAACCATGTAAAATGAATTTGTATAAGATAAGTTGTTTGTAAATAAATGTCTTGTGAAAAGTATGTTACTTGTATAAAATGTTCTATGTCTCAAACTGAAATGATTCAAATAACGCTACCATATGTAATACTATACAAACACTTATATATAGGAAGTACCAGCGGCGTATCCACCATGCTTGTATCATATTACATACGCATCGTTACTTAATCACTTAATCAAACCAAACCAAACAATGTAAAATGTTCATGTCAAGATGTAAATCGTGTAATATGTATAAATGAATAATATCGTATATTGCTTTCAAACCAATCGTTTACCCAATCGTTAAAACATCGTGTGAAACCCAATCGTAAATCGTTTAATTCGTTTTAGGTCGTGAAACTACTTAAATGGTCGTCTCGCTAATAACATTCAAACCTTCTTGACTCGCATTAATAAACCCTTACCAAAGGATAGATTAACAATTCGCATTAATAAACCCTTACCAAAGGATAGATTAACAACTCGCATTAATAAACCCTTACCAAAGAGTAAATTAACAACTCGCATTAATAAACCCTTACCAAAGAGTAAATTAACAATTTCAGATTCAGTCGCTACCCACAACACCCACACATAACTACGGGTGTAGTAAATAACGGGACTTGTCAGATCCTATGGTACCATAACCTAATACTGGTCGGCTTGATCATTGCTAATGAATGTCATTTGTTATGTAACCCAACCAACAAGTTCATTCACCTTATCGAAATCGTTATTAGTTTTGTATAAATCGTCTTAATCGTTTTTGAAACCATCGTTATAATATCGAAAATCGTTTTGATACCATCGTTAAAACCTTGAAAACATTTAGCACATATGAGTCACCCCAAAACAATTGAAAGCAGTAAAATAGGGGAATAATGTACTCGCCTGGGAGTGCTTAGGAGTCTTGAACAACTACCAAGTAAGCTAGAGGAGTCCCGGAAATCAAACGGTACCTAATATAGGTAACTACATAATTAACCCGGACCTAAATCGGAAGACTGGGTAGCAGGAGGGTTTGTAAACCAAATGAGTGTAGGAACTCATATGATATGGTTTAACAAAGCCTACATACTAAATGAAACTTAACCTAAGTACTTTCGACCCATCGCGACCCATTAAGGTAACATATGCTACTTTAACGCGTCGTGCGCGTGAAACGCGTTTGGACCGCCTAACTAGTCCTATGACAAGTGTTATATGCCTAAACATGTTACATAATCAGTTATGTGACAAAAGTTTAGGTTACATATGCTTAATTACCAATTATACATGAAAAGGGTATTCTGGTAATTTACCTAAGGCATATAAACTACCTATCATACAACTACTTAAACGATGTGACCATAGGGTATAACCTCGGAAGGTTATTCCCTACCTACTATGGTCACCTAATGTGTTTGGTCGGATCCTAATGATCGACCAAACTGGGTCGGGTTCGAAGGTATAGGCGATTTATTAGATCGCCTACCCTACGACCCTAGACAACGTGGTAATCAGTAGGCATAGTCCCAAGGGACTATAACCATCGTGATTACAATCACGTTGCGAAGTTCAAACGAACTTCGCATTGGCCATTACTGGTCAACGCTAAAAGTCAAACAAGGTTTGACTTCCTGACTCGAAAAGCAGTAAAAATAAGGAAAAGAACGAAAGAATACTTACCCAGGGTCCCCGAATGCTAACCCAGATCAAAATAGCTCAGGTATGAAACGAAGGTTCCAACTTAGAGTCTTTTCAATCAGATTTGTGGGTTTTTGTGTTGAGTATGGATGGGTATTTATAGTAAATGCACCACCGTTAGGATCGTTTCTCGTAGTACGTGATCGAATCCAAGGCGTACACTTGTCGGAAGCTTATGGTAACTAAGTTGGCCACTCACCATAAGATATCAACACTTGGCATTGGGATTAGAAGTGGGTAACAGCTGTTAACAGCTGGATTAGAAGTTTCTGATCTGCTGGAGATACCTTACGGACCGTAAGGTAAGGCTTACGGTCCGTAAGCCTTCAAGTTTGGCAGATGTGCAGTTTTGGTCCCTGAACTGTATTTAGGCCATTTTTGACACGTTTAAGGCCCGTTAACCCCATTTCAAAGCTCTAAAATGAAGTTAAAGTATAGGGAACTTAAAACATGCTCAAAAATATCTCGGATGTCGGTTCGTTTAGCCGTACGAACGCGATGTACGCTTAATTACGACGGAATGCGCATAAGCGCGAAAAACGATCCAAATGACGAAACGAATGGATTTTTCTTAAGGCGAACACTAAAATATAATATAGTCATGCTCTCATAAATTTTTGGATGTCCAGATGTATTCAGAACGTAAGTTATGCGCGAAAATGCAAACTTGTGCACTTTTTGACACTTTTAGTCCCTGAATGTCCCAACAGTTTATTTTAGCACACCAAACCCCTCAAAGCCTATATCTAAGCTATGTCAAGGATATTCAAGGTGTGTTTAACTTATGGTCATGTTCCGGAATGTTCGTTACAGTTCAAATTGGCATACTTTCGCAGTTTGTCAACTTTAGTCCCTGTAAGCGAATTAACTTTGATTTCACCACACCAAACCTTCCAAAACTTATATCTAAGTTATGTATAGGTTATTTAAGGTATGTTAAGCCTATTTCACTATTCCGGAGTGTTTGTTGCATTATACTGGTTATATTTACGCATCGGTGCGCGTATAACCTTCCAGAAAGCGATTTAGAGTTTGAAATTGAACAAGAATTGATATGTGCAAATGATACACATATTTTTACAAATCCCAAGTATGAAATATAATATTTCATTGGTTTGGTATTTGTTTAATGGCCGTGAAGGCACAGGTGTTACATGAAGCTTTTATCGGTGTTGGAGGAGATTCTTGGCGTTGATGAAGGAGACATTGTAGATGATGTTGAGAAGCAATCTGCAATGGTTTGTCGATTTTTTACTTGTTTTGGTATTTAGGGGGAGAGTATAGGGTAATATTTTCAGAAAATACAAAAACAGTAAAAATTTCAGAAAATACAAAAACATGAGATATTTTCAAAATCTAAAAACAATAGAAAACCAGAAAGAGTTTGTGTAAAAAGGGAAAATGATAGTACATTGGTTTGACAGTTACGGTATGCTAAAGATATGTAAAGTTTAAAAAAGATTTAAACAGTCTCACTGATGATGTGCTGATAGGTTTTTACACATTTAGTACGTTTGTTCGGGATATAAACCTAAATTCAAACTTGCTTATTTCGTGGGGAACACTACTTGGATATATAGGTAACCCCTAAAATCTTGTTTGAAGGATCCCTCTTTCTGAGATACTAGGTCTTTATACTCAGTGATATCTAGGGTATTATCCCGGGACTTCTGATTTTGCGGAAGCAATGGCCTAGTCCCCGTATAATACTTTACTGCTTGCTTGAAATATAGCGCCGCCCTCAGCACAAAAATGATGAAACATTAAAAATGCTAATCATTGCTGTTGTAAAAAAGATCCTCTAAAGGGGACCCATCAAAAGTCGAAGCCGTCATCTCTCTGCTGAACGGAAGTTCTGACCTGAGCTCTCATGGCCTTCGCAATTTAACCCTTTACAGATATCATATGTGGTATACTCACCTGTAAGACTGAATATTGGGATCTGGATACGGGAGTATATTCAAGAGGTGGGACACATGAATGAGTTTAAGTCTTTAAAACACTAAATTCATATCCTGAACAGATTGAAAATTGTGTGAGAATTTAAGTGGATCAGTATATCGACAATCTAAGTGAATTGTTTAATTCTGAGTATGTAATTAAAGCTTAACGGTACTTGTGACTTGTCGAATAGCTGATATGATTCCCTAACACGCTCACCAAAAATATGTTTGTAAATAGTTTACTTTTACTGCATTTCATTTTTGTATTTCATTTCTAGCATAGAAACTTTATTAAAAATCCAAAAAGATTTTTCATTTCTGCTTTATTTTCCGACAAACCAAAGTGGAAAGCTGATCTTCAGATTCGAAAGTTGAAGCAGATGCAGGAAGTTTCTGAGCGCTGGAAGATGAGTCGTGAGCTTACTTTGTTAAGATTGAAAATTGAAAAGTTAAAACAAGTTAATTAATTTGAAACTTGTAAATTTCAGAAAATTGTTTGAACAAAGTTGAACAAATTGTCAGTGTGATTTGTCTCAGGTCAACCAAGGTCATTAATTTGGACTTGGTAGACAAATTGAGTAATCAGGGTTATTAATTTGGACCTGGATACTTAAGTGGATTTCTAAATTCTGACAAGACCAACAAATGAAGTTGAATGGTAAGTTTGGATTGAAACTGTTATTGTCATATATCTTATATTTAGGTAGAGATTGTGCAGGTAACAGGTATGAGTTTATGAAAGCAGCTAAGCAAATTCCCAGCTAATTGATAGGGGGAGTTTGAAGACTTAAAAGTCAGATACAGTTCCTGAATCTACATTCAAGGGTGAGTTTGAAGGTTGTTAAAGATTCAGATTCTGTGATTCATGCTAGCTGTTGATGAAAGAAGAGAAGAATTGAAGGATGCTTTTCAATGTCAAGACAATTTAGAGCAGAGAATGATATATCAAGACTAAAGACTGAAGACTGGATGCTAAAGACTTCGTCAACATCCAAGGGGGAGTCTGTTGGTGCACTGATGTCTGTTAACTTCGTCTTTATTGAGTCTTGTATTATATTAGATAGATCAGGGCACGGAAATCGAGAAACCAGTATTGAAAGGTAATTCCGCTTGAAATGGGATTGATGTCATTTCAAACGGAATTAAAGGTTTCAAGCGAGATTACTAATTCCGCACGGAATTAGGTAATTCCGTTTGAGATGGTTTCAAGCGGAATTAAATGCCTATAAATACTGAAGTGCCTGTGTCATTTGAAACGGAATTAGAACAGTGATTTCAGAGACGAGGTGCTGCCGGTTTGTCATTTGAATTGTAAAAGCTCAGGAAATCAATAAAAGAGGATAATTAGAAAGTATCAAGCTGTGTTTACGTCAAATTCATTGATTCCGCCTTTGATTTTGATGTTGAACTCTTCAGATTGACTCGTTAGGGTCACACGACGATCCAACACTATAACTTTTCTAGGACCCTAACACAAGATATCTTGTGTTTAGATCTTAAAACACTACCGTCGCCTATCTTTAGGTGATTACCAAAACGAGAACACAATTTTACAAAACGATTTTTGAAAATCAATCATCTATTCGTAGATGATTTATTATAAGGTTTTGAACCCTCTAAGTTTTCAAAATCTCGTCAAAGTTTGGGTCTAAATAATGTGAACACGTGCAATCTGGAATGGTGGATGCCTGTATCTCGAGTTTTTTGTCTAGGCTAGAGTGTTCGTACAAATTGTCACACCCCGACCACGTAAAACAACAAAACATGGCGGAAACGTCGGGGAGTATTATAACAGAATCATTGTTTCACAACCATGGATTAAACAGTTTCGTTTTATTGAATTTAATGTATTACATTACATTGGAATTAGAAACAAAACATGAACAAATAGACTTTCATTGTTATTAAGTCACTAAGGCCTCGTCCATTCCTATGTGAGCGTACACAAATATCATCATCAAACATCATCAACTATGGTACCTGAAACACATGTGAAAATACGTCAACATAAAAATGCCGGCGAGTACATAGGTTTTATGTGAGTGTCAGATTCATGGCTTGTTTTATATGTTGCAATACTTATTTAAAAACCTTATTTTGAAAAGTGTAGTATTGCGACATAATTAACCAACTCAAATCAAGTTGGATATGATTGATAAAATCTCGTAGCCATGATTCTTAACTCCAAAACATTTGTTTTATGAAATCAAATTGTAAAACATATCATAGAAACTCGTTAACAAAACACGTTTGGTTTATATTATTCAGAAAAACATCATTGTGTGACATAGTTTCAAAATCGTTTACCCAAGTGATCTAGATAACACAACGATATATAATGTGTTAAAAGCACTTATATATAGGAAGTACCAGCGGCGTATCCACCATGCTTTTAACACATTACAACCGCCCCGTTACCTAATCACTTCCCTAACCCAACGGTTCAGACAGTTACAAATGGTTCACATATATCAAATGGTTATAAATGGTTCACATATATCAAATGGTTACAAATGGTTCACATATATCAAATGGTTACAAATGGTTCACATCAATCAAATGGCTACAAATGGTTCACATATATCAATTGGTTACAAATGGTTCACATATATCAAATGGTTACAAATGGTTCACATCAATCAAATGGCTACAAATGGTTCACATATATCAAATGATTACCAATGGTTCACATACATCAAATGCTTACAAATGGTTCGAACAGTTCAAAATGTAAAACAATGGGCTAGCATGTTAAGTGAACATACATAGCAAAACATAATGAAATCATGTACTAATAGTGTTCTAATGAACATAGCAAGTATATAATATGAAAACATGGAAAGCATGAAAGTAAAAAGTAGGCACATGTGTTTCACCCTAAAACATTTGAAACACAGTAAAAGAGGGGACTATGTACTCACTTGAGAATGCTTAGAAGTCTTGAATAATTGGCACCTAATATAAGTAACTACGTAAATAAACCGGACCTAAATCAGAAGATCGGATAGGATGAGGTTTCGTAAACCAAATGAGTATTAGAACTCATATGACATGGTTTAACAAAGCCTACATACTAAATTGAAACCTAACTTAAGTGCTTACGACCCATTACGACCCGTTTAGGTAGCTTACGCTACTTTAACGCGTCTTTTGCGTAAAACACGTTCGGACCGCCTAACTAGTCCTATGACAAGTATTATATTCCTTAACATGTCTAATAATGTTACCTAATCAGTTTAGATATAAAAATTTAGGTTACATATGCTTAAAATGAATTTATGCGTAAAAAGGGCATTTTGGTCATTTTCCTAAGGCATATAAGCTACCTATCATACAACTAACTAAAAGAAGTGACCATAAGGTATAACCTCGGAAGGTTATTCCCTATACAACTACGGTCACTAAACATGCTTGGTCGGATCCTAATGATCGACCAAACGGGTCTAGTTCGAAAGTCTAAGCGGTTGATAAGACCGCTTGACTTACGACTCTATACAAGCACTATACTAAAAGGGACGAGCTAAACATGTTAAAACATGTTTAGTTAAGTTAGAAAATAGGTTTTGATATCAAAACAAAGGGTTTTGATACCCAAGAGTAGTTTGGTTACAAAATACGCATGAATACGCATTTTGGCCGAAACTACAACTCGTCACTACGCCTAATCAACGTGGTAATCAGTAGGTTTAGTCACACGGGACTAAAACCATCGTGATTACGCTCACGTTGTGAAGTTCAACGAACTTCATGTTGACCAACTCCTGGTCAAAGCAGAAAGTCAAACACTGTTTGACTTTCGTGCTAAAAACGCATAAAAAGCACGAAAGAGACTTACAAAGGGTCCAAGTTAGTAAGTTTTGATTCAAAAAACTCAGGTATGAAGTAATAACTTCAACTTAGAGCTGATTGAACCAAAGTGTGAGTGGAAATGAAGTGAAGGCATGGGTTTATATAGGATTCGGTAAACCGTTAGGATCGTTCCTCGCATTTCGTGCTTTGATCTTGGCCCTCCACTTGGGCTCATGGTTTTCAAAACCATGGGAATGTTTAAAAGAAACAAATTTGAGCCCATAGCATCCAAAACCAGCCATTAAAACCATCAACACTTCAAAATTGGACTAGGTTCATTGAATCTGGTCAGAAATTTCAAAAATGGTCCCTGCACTTGTAAAACTTGATTTTTGGCACTTTTAAGCTCCGTTAACCCCATTTCAAAGCTCTAAAATGATGTTAAAGTATAGGGAACTTAAAATATGCTAAAAAGCATCTCGGATGTTGGCTTGTTTGGTCGTACGGTTGCGTTGTTCGGTTAATTACGACGGAAGTCGTAACGAACGCAAAAACGATCCAAATTAAGCGACGAATGGAATTTTATCATGCCAATCGCTAAAATAAAATATTTTAATGAATACATAAATTTTTGGATGTCCGGTTATATTCAGAACGTAAGATATGCGCGAAAATGCAAACTTTTGCACTTTTTGACGCTTTTAGTCCCTGTTGATCAAATAAGTTTTTTTTTTGCGCACCAAACACCTCAAAGCCTGTTTCTAAGCTATGTAAAGGATATTTAGGGCATATTTAACTTATAATCAAGTTCCGGAATGTTCGTTACAGTACAAATCGGCATACTTTCGCAGTTTGTCGAAATTAGTCCCTGTAAGCGAATAAACTTGATTTCGCCACACCAAACCTTCCAAAACTTATTTCTAAGTTATGTAAAGGTTATTTAAGGTATTTTAAGCCTATTTCACTATTCCGGAGTGTTCGTTGCATTAAACTGGTTACATTTACGCATCAGTGCGCGTATAACCTTCCAGAAAGCGATTTAAAGCTTGAAATCGAACATGAATTGATATGTGCAAACGATACACATATTTTTACAAATCCAAAGTATGAAACACAATATTTCATAAATTTGGTATTTTTTTGATGGTCGCAGAGGCACAAGTGTCACAGTCTCCCCTACTTTAGGAAATTTCGTCCCGAAATTTATTGGTAGGAGTCTGTCTGTGACGCTGTGTTAAATAATTGTCTTGCATGGAATCTAGGGTTTTTATCTATTTGCGTAGAATAACCCATCAAAGATATGAAAGGTGTAATCCTGTTATTTCTCTCAACGGACATTTTTCAGAAACGAAAATGAACGGAATGAGTCATTTTCCTCAATGGGTATTCTTTAGAAACCAAAATGAACAGAATGAGTCATTTTCCTCAATGGGTATTCTTTAGAAACGAAAATGAACGGAATGAGTCATTTTCCTCAATGGGTATTCTTCAGTAAGGAAATGAAGGAAAAATCAAGGATATTCATTTCCCTCGATGGATATTCTTCAAAAACGAAAATGAACGAAATGAGTCATTTTCCTCAATGGGTATTCTTCAGAAATGGAAATGAAGGAAGAATCAAGGATATTCATTTCCCTCGATGGATATTCTTCAGAAACGAAAATGAACGGAATGAGTCATTTTCCTCAATGGGTATTCTTCAGAAATGGAAATGAAGGAAGAATCAAGGATATTCATTTCCCTCGATGGATATTCTTCAGAAACGAAAATGAACGGAATGAGTCATTTTCCTCAATGGGTATTCTTCAGAAATGGAAATGACGGAAAAATCAAGGATATTCATTTCCCTCGATGGATATTCTTCAGAAACGAAAATAAACGGAATGAGTCATTTTCCTCAATGGATATTCTTCAGAAATGGAATTGAATTGAGTCAACTCTAGAGACATGACAAAACTTGTTGTGGTTTCTGTGCACTGAATTCCATAATTATGTATGCATCCATAATTACGTAATTCCTTGCACAGTCCGCACAGTTTGTTTTGTAATGTGAAGGGGATAGAATATCAAACCTGTGATGAGTGTGACAAGACTACCATAGGGTCCTTTTAATTAGATCGACAAATGATTTCCTTAATTAGACCACCAAGGAGTCTTTTCAGCTATATCATCACATGATATTCCTAACCATATTTTTGGATCAATCTATTTAACTAGACCACTCAAGGGGTCTAATCATGGAATAGTACTTTATAATCCAAGGGTCTTAACTATTACGTAGAAGCCCATTAAGGATTTAAGGTAGTACCTTTGGATATCCTACTATGAATCCCTTATACGAAGATATGGAAGATTCTACGTGGATTTGGATAACAAAAATTTGGATCACACAAAAACATAAAAGGGAACACATAATCACATAATCACATAATTGTTTAATTTGACCTTTAATTTTTTATCTTTGGACGCGGATACTCAAAGCACACCAGGAATCCAATCCGTGGATTTCATTTGGCACTTTAATCATTTTCAAGAATCTATCTATGAAGATAGTATGATCTTCCAAAAATTTGATTTTGTTTTCAAAGAAACATAATATTCGAATTAAGGTACACAACAATTTTAGGATTTACGGAAATACCCTTAGGTACCCTATTAAGAATTTATAGTGGTACTTTGGGTATTCGTCCAGAATTGTAACTTGCGCCTTGTACTTCGTTTCTTTGGAAGAAACGGGTACTTAGGATTTTCGTGGAAAACGCAAGAGATCATAAAATGGAAGAATTTTGGGGGTAGTCTGTTCTTCAAGGAATACGATTCCCTGATTGTCGGTATTGCAGGGGATATGTTGTTTATACATGCAACCACATAAATACATTGCAATGTAAATAAAAGATTTATTTATAAACAACGATAACAACTATTTCATGGACCTTGAAAACAAAATAAAATAATACATAAGACGTGATTATTTCTAAACGGTATTGTCTTCTAGTCGGTCAGATGCTCATCCCTGTGCTGGATTTGCATTAGCAAGCTTTGGGCAATTTCTTCGGAAATGACCCATCTCGCCACAGTTGTAGCAAGAACCTGGTGGAAAACAAGCTTGAGCAGGATTGTTGTCAGCTTGATTGGGTGCAACTGCAACTCGGCAAACTCTTGTTGTATGCCCTATAAGTCCACAAATTTGGCATTTCCGGCACTTCACACTAGCATGATGATGAAGGTTACATTGGTTGCACAAGGGTGCAGTTCCGTTGTATGGCTTCCTAGCTGGGGGTTGAGCTGGTTGGTTGGGGGCAGCTTGATCATTGTGAGCAACCACGGCGAAGTTCTGGGAAGCTTTTCGCTTCTTTGACTTCTTGGAGGATCCAGTCTGTTCATCTTTGGGTTTCGATTCCTCGATTGGTTTCTTATCACCTTTTCAAAAAAGTTTACCTTTCCTGATTTGAGATTCAGTCAAGGTAGCAGATAGCTCAATGGCCTACCTAACTTTAGTGGGGTTACTACCAGTCACAATGTCTTGTACTGGGTCAGGGAGGCCATTAATGTACTTTTCGATTGCCTTATCCAAAGGCATAACCATATTCGGGCATAACAGACTTAACTCCTCATAACGATCTGTGTAGGCTCGATGCTCACCGCTATCTTGCTTAAGATCGTTGAATTCCCTTTCCAAGGCCCTGATCTCATGACGAGGACAGAATTCCTTCATTATTAGAGCTCGAAGCTCTTCCCACGTTTGAGCCAGTGCCACATCGGCACCCCTATCTCTCATCACACCATTCCACCAGGTCAAAGATCGTTTCTCAAAGACACTAGATGTGAATTCTACCTTTCGCTCATTTGGGCATTGAACATGTCTAAGGTGCTCTCTAGACTCTCGAACCATTGCAGAAGTGCAGTCGCTCCTTGAGACCCAGAAAACTTTCATGGCTTAGCCGAGTTGAACGTCTTGAAGTTGCAGGGGGCAATATTGTTGTTGAGAGCTTGGTTACATTGAGCAACGATGTTCGGGATTGCAGCAGTCATTTGCTGCGTAATGACAGCTGCCAGCTCTTCAATAGGTACCTGATTTTCACGTCGTGGAGGCATTCTAAAAAGGGGAAACAAGAGAGAAAACAAATGAAATGGCATTGGGTAAGAATAGGATGTTACAATTACCGACCAAAAATCATGGGTGATGGTCATTTGTCTGAACCACGAAGCAAACAAACAACACACAAAGGCTGAATCAAAGTAAATAGGTCCTCATAATGTATCGCGAAGACATGCTCGCCTATAAGTGGACACTCACCCCAAGAGTTCCCAGGTAAGAGTGACTGGTCCGATATTGTGGATTTGTACGAACACTCTAGCCTTAGACAGAAAGCTCAGGGTACAGGCACCCACCCTTCCAGTTTGAACGTGTTCACATTATGTAGCCCTAAACTTTGACGAGAATTTGAAAAATTTGAAGGTTCGAAACCTTATAATAAATCATCTTAGAACAGATGATTAGTTTTCAAAGCAGATTCAAATTTTGTGTTCTTATTGTGGTTGCTGCCTAAAGATAGGCAACGGTATTGTTTTATGACTAAATGCAAGTAAACTCGCGTTAGGGTCCTAGGAAGGTTATAGTCTAGGTCAAAGCATTACTAATAACCTAATTCCCTATAACCATTGGCTCTGATACCAACTTTTCTGTCATACCCCGACCACGTAAAACAACAAAACGTGGCGGAAACGTCAAGGAGTGTTGTAACAGAATCATTGTTTCACAACCATAGATTAAACAGTTTCGTTTTATTGAATTTAATGTATTACATTACATTGGAATTAGAAACAAAACATGAACAAATAGACATTCATTGTTATTAAGTCACTAAGGCCTCGTCCATTCCTATGTGAGCGCACACAAATATCATCATCAAACATCATCAACTATGGTACCTGAAACACATGTGAAAATAAATCAGCATAAAAATGCCGGCGAATACATAGGTTTTATGTGAGTGTCAGATTCATGGCTCGTTTTACATGTTGCAATACTTATTTAAAAACCTTATTTTGAAAAGTGTAGTATTGCGACATAATTAACCAACTCAAATCAAGTTGGATATGATTGATAAAATCTCGTAGCCATGATTCTTAACTCCAAAACATTAGTTTTATGAAATCAAATTGTAAAACATATCGTAGATATTCGTTAACAAAACTCGTATGGTTTATATTATTCAGAAAAACATCATTGTGTGACATCATTTCAAAATCGTTTACCCAAGTGATCTAGATAACGCAACGATATATAATGTGTTAAAAGCACTTATCTATAGGAAGTACCAGCGGCGTATCCACCATGCTTTTAACACATTACACCCGCCCCGTTACCTAATCACTTCCCTAACCTAACGGTTCAGACCGTTACAAATGGTTCACATATATCAAATGGTTACAAATGGTTCACATATATCAAATGGTTACAAATGGTTCACATCAATCAAAAGGCTACATATGGTTCACATATATCAATTGGTTATAAATGGTTCACATATATCAATTGGTTACAAATGGTTCACATATATCAATTGGTTACAAATGGTTCACATCAATCAAATGGCTACAAATGGTTCACATATATCAAATGATTACCAATGGTTCACATACATCAAATGGTTACAAATGGTTCAAACAGTTTAAAATGTAAAACAATGGGCTAGCATGTTAAGTGAACATACATAGCAAAACATAATGAAATCATGTACTAATAGTGTACTAAAGAACATAGCAAGTATATGATATGAAAACATGGAAAGCATGAAAGTAACAAGTAGGCACATGTGTTTCACCCCAAAACATTTGAAAAACAGTAAAAGAGGGGACTATGTACTCACTTGAGAATGCTTAGAAGTCTTGAATAACTACCAAGCAAAGCTAGAGGGATTACGGAAATCAATCGGCACCTAATATAAGTAACTACGTAAATAAACCGGACCTAAATCGGAAGATCGAATAGGATGAGGTTTCGTAAACCAAATGAGTATTGGAACTCATGTGATATGGTTTAACAAAGCCTACATACTAAATCGAAACCTAACCTAAGTGCTTACGACCCATTACCACCCGTTTAGGTAGCTTACGCTACTTGAACACGTCGTTTGCGTAAAACGCGTTCGGACCGCCTAACTAGTCCTATGACAAGTATTATATGCCTTAACATGTCTAATAATGTTACCTAA
The DNA here is from genome assembly GCA_030545235.1 of Helianthus tuberosus. Lineage (NCBI taxonomy): Eukaryota > Viridiplantae > Streptophyta > Magnoliopsida > Asterales > Asteraceae > Helianthus > Helianthus tuberosus. The sequence continues at coordinate 157,957,719 of CM060393.1, forward strand.
TCAGTTTAGATATAAAAATTTAGGTTACATATGCTTAAATTGAATTTATGCGTAAAAAGGGCATTTTGGTTATTTTCCTAAGGCATATAAGCTACCTATCATACAACTAACTAAACGAAGTGACCATAAGGTATAACCTTGGAAGGTTATTCCCTATACAACTACGGTCACTAAACATGCTTGGTCGGATCCTAATGATCAACCAAACGGGTCTAGTTCGAAAGTCTAAGCGGTTGATAAGACCGCTTGACTTACGACTCTATACAAGCACTATACTAAAAGTGACGAGCTAAACATGTTAAAACATTTTTAGTTAAGTTAGAAAATAGGTTTTGATATCAAAACAAAGGGTTTTGATACCCAAGACTAGTTTGGTTACAAAATACGCATGAATACGCATTTTGGCCGAAACTACGACTCGTCACTACGCCTAATCAACGTGGTAATCAGCAGGTTTAGTCACATGGGACTAAAACCATTGTGATTACGCTCACGTTGTGAAGTTCAACGAACTTCGTGTTGACCAACTCGTGGTCAAAGCAGAAAGTCAAACACTGTTTGACTTTCGTGCTAAAAACGCATAAAAAGCACGAAAGAGACTTACAAAGGGTCCAAGCTAGGAAGTTTTGATTCAAACAACTCAGGTATGAAGTAATAACTTCAACTTAGAGCTGATTGAACCAAAGTGTGAGTTGAAATGAAGTGAAGGCATGGGTTTATATAGGATTCGGTAAACCGTTAGGATCGTTCCTCGCATTTCGTGGTTTGATCTTGGCCCTCCACTTGGGCTCATGGTTTTCAAAACCATGGGAATGTTTAAAACCAACAAATTTGAGCCCATAGCATCCAAAACCAGCCATTAAAACCATCAACACTTCAAAATTGGACTAGGTTCATTGAATCTGGTCAGAAATTTCAAAAATGGTCCCTGCACTTGTAAAACTTGATTTTTGGCACTTTTAAGCCCCGTTAACCCCATTTCAAAGCTTTAAAATGATGTTAAAGTATAGGTAACTTAAAATATACTTAAAAACATCTCGAATGTCGGTTCGTTTGGTCGTACGGTTGCGTTGTTCGGTTAATTACGACGGAAGTCGTAACGAACGCAAAAACGATCCAAATTAAGCGACGAATGGAATTTTATCATGCCAATTACTAAAATAAAATATTTTAATGATTACATAAGTTTTTGGATGTCCGGATATATTCCAGAATGTAAGATATGCACGAAAATGCAAACTTATGCACTTTTTGCCGCTTTTAGTCCCTGTTGATCAAATAAGTTTATTTTTGCGCACCAAACACCTCAAAGCCTGTTTCTAAGCTATGTAAAGGATATTTAGGGCATATTTAACTTATGATCAAGTTCCGGAATGCTCGTTACAGTACTAATCGGCATACTTTCGCAGTTTGTCAAAATTAGTCCCTGTATGCGAATAAACTTGATTTCGCCACACCAAACCTTCCAAAACTTATTTCTAAGTTATGTAAAGGTTATTTAAGGTATGTTAAGCCTATTTCACTATTCTGGAGTGTTCGTTGCCTTAAACTGGTTATATTTACGCATCAGTGCGCGTATAACCTTCTAGAAAGCGATTTAAAGCTTGAAATCGAACATGAATTGATATGTGCTAACGATACACATATTTTTACAAATCCCAAGTATGAAACACAATATTTCATAAATTTGGTATTTGTTTGATGGTCGCAGAGGCACAGGTGTCACACAAATCCACATAATCGGACCAGTCACGCTTACCTGGGAACTCTTGGGGTGAGTGTCCACTTATAGGCTAAAGCATGTCTTCGCGATACGTTATTTTTGACCCATTTACTTTGATTAGTCACTGTGTGTTTTTTGTTTGCTTTGTACGAACGAACGACCACTATCCTTGCTTTTTGTCGATTTTGTATCATCTCATTTTCCATCTAATCATCTCACTCGTTTCCTCTCATGTTTCCTCTTTTAGAATGCCTCCTCGACACGAAAATCAGATACCTAATGCCGAACTGGCAGCAATTATTTCGCAGCAAATGGCTGTTGTACTCCCAGACATTGTCGCTCAAGTTAACCAAGCCAACAACAACAATAATGCTTCATGCAACAGGGCTCCTACAGTGGTTTGAGAGCATTGAGAGTACCTTTCGTCATGTTCAGTCTCCTGATAATCGCAAAGTCGAGTTCGCTTCTAGCGTGTTTCAAAAGAGGGCTCTTACTTGGTGGAATGGAGTCATGGGGGATCGTGGTGCTAATGTCGCTCTGGGTCAGACATGGGAAGAGCTTAGGGCTCTTATGATGAGGGAATTATGTCCCCGTCATGAACTGAGGGCGTTGGAAAGAGAGTTTAATGACCTGAAGCAGGACAGTGGTGAACACCGGGCTTATAACGACAGATACGAAGAGCTGAGTTTGTTACGCCCTACAATGGTTACCCCACTCGAGAAAGCTATCGAGAGGTATGTTGATGGTTTACCTGACTCCGTGCAAGACATCTTCACTGGTAGCAACCCTACCACAGTTCGTCAGGCAATCGAGTTAGCTGCGACTTTGACTGAGTCGCAGATCAGAAAGGGTAAGCTTCACAGGAAGGGTGACAAGGATAAGAAACAGTCGCCTGACAAGAGTGAGGGTAAGAAGGGTAAGAAAGCTGGGTCTTCAAGGAGGTCTAAGAAGCGCAAGGCTTCTCAGAATTTCGCTGTTACTGCTCAAGTCAACCAGGCAGCTCCTAGCCAGCCCGTACAACCACAATCAAAGAAACAATATGCAGGGAATGCACCGTTGTGCAACAGATGCAATAGTCACCATCAACCGCAAGTTCAGTGTCGTTTCTGTGCTAACTGTGGAAAATCGAGTCATCTTGCCAATGTTTATCGTTTTGCTCCTAATCAAGCAGCTCAGAACCCAGCTCAGCAAGCTGCTCAACCACCTGCTCCACAACAGGCTCAGGCTGCTCGACCTCACTATCCTCCTGGTTCGTGCTACAACTGTGGGGATCTGACCCACTACAGAAACCAGTGTCCAAGATTGGTAAACACAAATCAGGCTCAGGCTCGTGGACGAGTCTTTAACATGAATGCTAACGAGGCACGAGCAGACAACGAGCTGGTGAACGGACGTTCTTTGTTAATAATCAGCCTGCTTCTGTTCTTTTTTATTCGGGCGTCGATAAGAGTTTTGTGTCATTATCTTTCGAGCCTTTGCTTCGCATGTCTAGAACAAAACTAGGAAAGCCCTTGACAGTAGAGGTAGCTAGTGGTGAACCCGTTGTTCTTGATTCTGTTCTTCGAAATTTCCAGTTGAACCTTAATAACCATATTTTTTCTATCGACCTCACACTGATGCAACTTGGAAGCTTCAACATTATAGTGGGAATGGACTGGTTAGCCAAGTATCACGCAGAAGTAGTTTGTTTTGAGAAGATTGTTCGTGTACCGCTATCGACTGGTAAGGTCTTAGAGGTTTGTGGTGAGAAGCCTGCTTGTAGTCTCAAACTCATGTCCTGTACTCAAGCTCAGAAGTATCTACGAAAGAACTATGTTGCCTTCTTGGCACATGTTGTAGCAGATAAAGGCAAAGGTAAGTCTATTCGAGATATCCCCGTTGTTCGGGATTATCCTGAAGTGTTTCCTCAAGAATTACCTGGTTTACCCCCAGCGCGCCAAGTCGAGTTTCATATTGATCTTGTACCTGGTGCTAATCCTATCGCTAGGTCTCCGTATCGTCTTGCACCGTCTGAGATGCAAGAGTTATCTAAGCAGCTTCAGGAGCTTTCTGACAAAGGTTTTATTCGTCCTAGCTTTTCACCTTGGGGTGCTCCCGTTCTTTTTGTTAAGAAGAAAGATGGATCTTTCAGGATGTGCATCGATTATCATGAGCTTAACAAGCTTACCATCAAGAATCGATATCCCCTACCTCTCATTGATGATCTCTTTGATCAGTTACAGGGTGCTTCTTATTTTTCAAAGATTGATCTACGTTCTGGGTATCATCAACTTCGTGCTTGAAGAAGATATTCCCAAGACTGCTTTTTGCACAAGATATGGGCATTATGAGTTCACTGTTATGCCATTCGGTTTGACTAATGCTCCTGCTTTTTTCATGGACTTGATGAATAGGGTTTGTAAGCCTTATTTGGACAAGTTCATCATCGTTTTCATTGATGACATCTTGATTTATTCCAAGACGCGAGCCGATCATGAGCAACATCTTCGTCTTACTCTGGAACTCCTGAAGAAAGAGCAACTTTTTACCAAATTCTCCAAGTGTGAATTTTGGCTTAAGGAAGTTCAATTTTTGGGACATATTGTCAACGAACAAGCTATTCATGTAGATCCCTCCAAGATCAGCGCAATTAAGGATTGGGATACACCTACTACTCCTACTGAAGTTCGTTCTTTTCTTGTTCTCGCGGGTTATTACCGCCGCTTCATCGAAAACTTCTCCAAGATTGCAGTTCCTCTAACTGCTCTAACTCAGAAGAATAAACCCTTTGAATGGGGATCCAAACAGGAAGAAGCATTTCAGACTTTGAAACTAAAACTCTGCGATGCACCTATTCTATCTTTACCTGAGGGCAACGATGATTTCGTCGTGTACTGTGATGCATCCAAATTAGGTCTTGGCTGTGTTCTCATGCAAAGGAACAAAGTCATAGCTTACGCATCCAGACAGTTGAAGGTTCATGAGAAGAACTACACGACTCATGATCTTGATATAGGTGTAGTTGTATTCGCTCTCAAAATCTGGAGACACTATTTGTATGGTACAAAATGTGTGGTTTTCACTGACCACAAGAGTCTTCAGCACATCTTCAATCAGAAAGAACTCAACATGAGGCAACGACGTTGGTTTGAACTTCTAAACGACTATGACTGCGAAATTCGCTACCATCCTGGTAAGGCGAATGTCGTGGCTGACGCATTAAGTCGTAAAGAACGAGTCAAGCTTCATTGTGTCAAAGTTCGATCTGATATCCAAACCCGCATTTCTCAGGCTCAACATACTTGTGTTTCACAAGACTTAATGGGTAAGGAATTACCATATCACATTAAGCCTGATCTTGAACTGAAGGATAATGGATTATATTATTTCATGGACCGTTTGTGGGTCCCAAGTCAAGACAATCTCCGCACCTTGGTAATGGATGAAGCTCATAAGTCTCGTTATTCAATTCATCCTGGTGTAAACAAAATGTATAAGGATCTTCGTACTCAGTATTGGTGGCCTGGTATGAAGAAAGACATTGCCTTGTACGTGTCCAAATGCCTTACTTGTCTTAAGGTTAAGGCTGAACATCAACATCCCTCTGTGTTATTGGAGCAACCAGAGATTCCAGTTTGGAAATGGGAAAATATTGTAATGGATCTCATTACCAAACTTCCGCGCACTAAGAAAGGTCATAATGCTATTTGGGTAGTTGTTGATCGTCTTACCAAATCAGCGCATTTCTTGCCTATCCGTGAGGATCTATCTGCCGTCAAGCTGGCTAAAATCTATGTGGATGAGATTGTATCCCGTCATGGCATTCCTTTGAACATTATATCTGACAGAGATGCTCGATTCTCATCTTGTTTTTGGAGAACCATGCAATCTGCTATGGGAACCCAACTCAATTTGTGCAAAGCTTATCATTCGCAATCTGATGGTCAGTTTGAAAGAACAATCCAAACTTAGGAGGATATGCTTAGAGGTTGTGTGATCGATTTTGGTGGTAGTTGGGATTCGTATCTTCCGTTGATTGAATTCTCCTATAACAATAGTTATCACTCCAGCATCAACATGGCTCCTTTCGAGGCTTTAAATGGTCGAAAATGTCATTCACCAGTCTGCTGGAATGAGATCGGTGAGGCTCATCTTACTGGACCTGACCTCATTCTAGAGACAACAGATAAGGTTAAGAAAGTTCGCGATAACCTTCAGACAGCTAGAAGCCATCAAAAGAGTTACGCGGATCGACGACGCAAGCCCTTGGAATTTCAAGTCGGTGATCGCGTTCTACTCAAGGTTTCACCTTGGAAAGGTGTGATCAGATTTGGAAAGACAGGAAAACTTGCACCTAGATATGTTGGACCATTCAAGATCGTCAAAAGAATCGGTAAGGTAGCCTACAGACTTGAGTTACCTCCTGAACTTGGAAATGTTCATCCAACCTTTCAGGTTTCCAATCTCAAGAAGTGTTTAGCTGATGAGAACCTCCACATACCACTTGATGAAATTCGTGTCGATGACACAATGCATTTCGTTGAGAAGCCTGTAGAAATCATGGACCGTGAAGTCAAATGGCTCAAACGCAAGCGCATTCCACTTGTCAAAGTTCGCTGGGAATCTAAATGTGGACCAGAATTTACGTGGGAACATGAAGATCAAATGAAGGCGAAATATCCACATCTATTCTCACAAGTTTCCTCTAAATAAATTTCGGGACGAAATTTCCGCAAGTAGGGGAGACTGTGACATCTGTGCTTGTAATTATTGTATAAACCTTAATCAGTTCAATTATCAATAAAACAATGTTATTTGGCCCCAATGTTTGTTTAATTATGTTTGACATTTTGCACGTTTTTTATTTTTGTTCAATTTCAAACTCTAATCGTTTTCTGGAGAGTTATACGCAAACCGATGCGTAAACGTAATCAGTATAATGCGAAAAACACTCCGGAACATCAAATTATGCTTAACATACTTTAAATAACCTTTACATAACTTAGAAATAAGTTCTGAAGGCTTTGGTATGGCAAAATCAAGTTTATTCGCTTATAGGGACTATTTACGTCAAAATGCGAAAGTATGCCGATTCGTACCGTAACGAACATTCTGGAACTTGATCATAAGTTAAACATACCATAAATATCCTTTACATAGCTTAGAAATAGGCTTTGAGGGGTTTGGTGTGCTAAAATAAACTTTTTGGTCAATCAGGGACTAAAAGCGTCAAAAAGTGCATAAGTTTGCATTTTCGCGCATATCTTACGTTTTGAATATATCCGGACATCCAAAATATTTTGTAATCATTAAAATATTTTATTTTAGTGATTGGCTTGATAAAATTCCATTCGTCGCGTAATTTGGATTGTTTTTCGCGTCCGTTCGTGTTTCATCGTAATTAACCGAATAATGTGATCGTACGACCAAACGAACCGACATCCGACATATTTTCAAGCATGTTTCACGTCCCCTATGCTTAGGCATCATTTTAGAGCCTTGAAAATGGCTTAACGGGCCTTAAAAACATCGAAAATGGGCTTAAACACTTGCAGGGACCAAAGCTGTAAATAAGAAAACTGTTTCTGATATCCCAGGATGTGACAACCCGAGTTTTCAAGGTCTTTATCCGTTTTAATCTTGTACTTAATTGTAAGTGTGTTGTATAAATACTGGATGTGCAATACAAGTGTTGATCGTAGTTTGTAGTGTACATGTTATGTGTATGGATGCTATACATATTGTTTTGATTATTTGATTTTATAATTGAAAACAATAAGATGGAACTTTTGTCAAGACCCACTCACCTCACGAAAACACACCTCATGAAAACATAAAGTGTTTTCGTCTATTTAGGGGTCAATGAAAACAGGAAATGGGCTTTGGCCCAGTAGCTACCTCTTATACACTTTGTTCAACTTTTACCTAGAGATTAATCTGAAAACCCTAACCACTTCTCTTCCCTCATCTTGGTGTGACGGCAACAGCAAGACTTCAACCTCTCCCTTCAATCGATGTTGTGATCTATCGTCTCGGTTAGTGTGATTCTTGTTCGGATTGTAGATTAAAAACACTTATGATTAAATTGTTTGATCTTATGTAGTAACAGTAGGAAATCTTGTTCATGAATTAAATATATATGCGATTAGGTTATGATGGATATTGCATGTGCTTTGTATCGAAAATGCGGCCAACTGGATTCACTTTAAAATGTCGGCCATAATTGACATGGGATGATGTGATCAATATGTATGTCTGTTAAGGAATAATATGCAAATTGTTATTGGCTTTGGCCTCACATGATTAGGGTTGAAGTTGCAGCTGTTGTTGTGATGATGGATAGTATTGATGATCTCATGACATGATAATGATTGAATGATGATGTTATGTTGAAACCGATGTAACAGTAGACATCATTAGGGTTGGAACACGTAACTACTTTTATTGATGAAACCTTCCGTCAAATGTGATTTCAGCCATAGGGGTTTTCGCCAACAGTATGATTTCGGCACATGTGCTTAGGTGAATATCCTGAACATTAACCTTGTTAAGCGTAACTTTTATGATTTGTTAACTTTGTTAGTTAATTAACTCAGTTAGTTTAGTAGTTATGTTAATATGTTAGACCTGTTAAGTAACTTAAACTGTTAAAGCATGTCAATTATGTTAATATGTTAATCGGGTTATGTTAACTAGGTTATGTATGTAAAGCTCATTACGTATGATAACTTTGTTAAGTTTGATCTAACTGGATATGAAACAGTAACTGTATTAAGTGTGTTAACTCTATTTTGTATACTAGTTCTGATAATTCTGATTAACATTGTTAAACATACCCGGACTATCAACGAACAACCATGTTAGAATAAACTGTTAAAGACACTTATGTGAAGTATGAAGTGCATGAGATTGATTAGTTGCTTACGTGATACATGATGTCAACTGCCACGCACTACGGGGTGTTGGATTTACGTGCGAGTCATTACGAACCTAACTGATTAAGTATACGTGCATATTATAGGACTTGACTGATTACTTGCGAACACATACTGTAGCATACCGAGCAAACCAAGGTGAGTTCACACTTTTACTAAGGCATGGGATTCCCAGGGTATGGGAATGGGGATTGAAGGAATGAGATTTGAATAGATACTCGTACTTACACTGTTACTAGACTATCTACCATCGTCCTCGGATGCGCAGGATACATACGTAAAACCTACGTATACTTGTACTCATCACTGTCCTCTGGTTGCGAAGGAGACTCTCGTAAAACCAACGTGAACTTATACTCACTACTGCCTCGGTTGTGTCAGGCACTTACGTAAAACCTACGTAAACAAGAACATGCTACTGTCTTCCGGAGTCAGGAAGGACACTTACGTAAAACCTACGTAAACCCCCGCGTACCCCTGTCCTCGGTTGTGAAGGACACTTACGTAAAACCTACATAAACTTTATACGTACTACTGTTCTCGGTGAGAAGAACACTTATGGTTACAAATAGTCTAGTGTATGTGCAAACATGGGAAGCCCCCACTAATAGAAAATACTATCGGCCTAGTAGCGCCACATGTTACGAAGCAACCTTACTATTACGAACTTACTTACTGTGAACTCGCTCAACTAGTTGTTGACTCTCTGTTACATGCCTTGCAGGTCGTTAGGTATACATGGAGTTTGCACTGGGAGGCGCGTACGTTGGGGACAAGGATCGTGAATGCTTGATTAGACATTATGTCATTACATACTTTATTTATGTTGGGCTTTTACTCATATGCTTCCGCTAAACATTGAATTTATACTTATGTTTTGAACACCTTTCATATGGATTGGTTTGGTTACATTTACTGTTACTATTACATTGTTCTATATGATTGGTGGCTTGATCCTGGTCAGTCACGCTCCTAAGCGGTGATACTCCGTGTGTGGATTTTGGGGGTGTGACTGATTGGTATCAGAGCCATTGGTTATAGAGAAATAGGGAAAACATTTTTATTAAAACCAGACTATAACCAGAACAGTGCTCAACGATCCACAACGACGCCTCGCTCCACGTGCAAGACTCAACATCCTAGGTAATATGGTATATGTTTTATTGCCTACTTGCTAGAATTACGTAGAACTTTGCTCATGGTGTAGTCACTCTCTTCTGTCATCGCACTATTCGCGAACCTCTCTTACTTATGTTATCTTTGCTATGAAAATCATGGCTGGACGTATCAACATGACACAAGCCCAGTTGGCGGCTTTGATCACTGAACAAGTTACTGCAGCACTCGCAGCTGCCCAGGCAGGAGGTATAACCTGCCATCACCACTTACTCTAGGATCTTTAGATCCTACTCTCGTAAACCAACACTCGTGCTTAATTCCGTTTACTCCTACGCACACGACAGGTCAACACGCTCAGCCACCTGTGTGCACGTTCCAAACTTTCATGGACTGTCGTCCTACTACTTTCAGTGGCACGGAAGGAGCAGTTGGACTCCTCCATTGGTTTGAAAAGCTCGAGTCTGTCTTCGAGATGTGTGAATGCCCTGAGGCTCATAGGGTGAAGTACGCCACTGGTACTCTCGAAGGCACTGCGCTAACTTGGTGGAACACGCAAGTTCAGATGCTGGGGCTGGCGGCTGCTAATGCCACCCCATGGAATGAATTTTTAAGGAACTGATCAAACGTGAAGTTGGAAGTGGAGTCCTTTAACCTGAAGATGACGGGGTCAGAATTAGAAGCGTACACGAAACGATCCAACGAACTGGCAGTGTTGTGTCAAACTATGGTGGATCCTCCCATCAAGCGCATTGAGCTGTACCTCAATTGCTTAGTACCAGAGATTCAAAGTCATGTGACTTCTGCTAACCTTGCTACTATCCAGGATGTTACTCATCTTGCTCATCGTCTCACAGACCAGGCAGTGGAACAGAACAAGCTGCCTAAGCGTATTGGTGATACTACTACTACTACTACTACTACTTCTGCTATTCCCAGTGACAACAAGCGAAAATGGGATGGAACCTCCAGCAAGGGTTCAACTTCGGTTCAATCCCAGGCACAGCAGCGAAAGACAGATAATTACCAGAGCCCCAGTCAGCAGTCTTCTGGTAGTCAAAGGCAGGGTAGATATCGAGGAAATCACCCAAAGTGCAATAGATGCAACAGACACCTCAGTGGTCACATAGTCTTGGGTAGTTTCGACATCGTCATTGGGATGGATTGGTTATCCCAACAACAAGCAGAGATCCTATGCAAAGGGAAGATTGCTCGTATTCCTCGTTCTGGTAAAGAACCTCTCGAAGTTCAAGGCAACAAGAGTGGTGTCGTGAGTGGCATCATTTCCTTCCTGAAAGCTCAGAAGTGTTTGCGAAAGGGCCACACTGCTATATTAGCACTCTTTACTGATACATCTACGGAAGAGAAGAAGTTAGAGGATATTCCAGTCGTACGCGACTTTCCTCAAGTGTTTCCTGAAGAGTTACCTGGGCTACCGCCTCATCGCCAGGTCGAATTTCAGATCGAGCTAGCTCCTGGAGCAGCACCCATAGCTTGAGCACCTTATCGCCTAGCTTCAACTGAACTGGAAGAACTATCGAAGCAATTGCAAGAACTCTTGGAAAAGGGTTTCATACGTCCTAGCTCTTCGCCCTGGGGAGCTCCAGTATTATTTGTGAAGAAGAAAGACGGTACCTTCCGCATGTGCATAGATTACCGCGAGCTGAACAAGGTGACTGTGAAGAATCGCTATCCTCTTCCACGCATCGACGACTTATTTGACCAGTTGCAAGGGTCGAGCTATTACTCGAATATTGACCTGAGGTCAGGCTATCACCAACTGAGAGTCCGGGATGAGGACGTCTCCAAAACAGCATTCAGAACTCGCTACGACCATTACGAGTTTCTGGTAATGCCATTGGGGCTAACGAACGCGCCTGCGGTTTTCATGGATCTGATGAACAGGGTGTGCAAACCTTATCTTGACAAGTTTTTTATTGTTTTCATTGACGACATCCTGATCTATTCGAAGAGTCGGGAGGAACACGGGCAGCACTTACGACTTATTTTGGAACTCCTTCGAACGGAACAGCTGTACGCTAAGTTTTCAAAATGCGACTTCTGGCTTCGTGAAGTCCACTTCCTAGGCCACGTGGTAAACAAGGATGGGATTCATGTTGATCCATCCAAGGTAGATTCAATCAAGAACTGGCCTGCACCTCGTACACCAACAGAAATACGCCAATTCTTGGGTTTGGCGGGTTATTACAGACGGTTCATCAAAGACTTCTCCAAGATTGCACAGCCGCTTACGCTACTAACACAGAAAGGTATTGTTTATCATTGGGGTAACACACAAGAAACAGCGTTTCAACACTTAAAGGATAGACTCTGTAGCGTACCTATCCTCTCATTGCCTGAAGGCACAGACGATTTTGTAGTCTACTGCGACGCATCCATCCAAGGTCTTGGATGTGTGCTGATGCAACGGGATAAAGTCATTGCCTATGCTTCGCGCCAACTTAAGATTCACGAACGGAATTATACAACGCATGATTTAGAGCTGGGAGCAGTTGTTTTTGCGCTCAAGATATGGCGAAACTACCTATACGGTACTAAGTGCACTATATACACTGATCATAGAAGTCTCGAACATATCTTCAAACAGAAGGAACTGAATATGCGACAACGACGATGGGTGGAACTACTGAACGATTACGAATGTGCTATTAAGTATCATCCGGGCAAAGTCAATGTGGTGGCCGACGCCCTCAGTCGAAAGGATACTACGCCTAGGCGTGTACGAGCATTGCAACTTACTATCCAGTCTAGTCTTCTTTCTCAGATACGAGATGCTCAGGTGGAAGCATTGAAACCAGAAAACGTCAGGGCTGAAGCCCTACGCGGCTCAAGACAACGATTAGAACAAAAGGCAGACGGCGCCTACTACGTAACGGGACGCATTTGGGTCCCACTCTATGGCAACTTACGCGAGCTTGTAATGGACGAAGCTCATAAGTCTCGCTACTCAGTACATCCTGGTTCGGATAAGATGTATCACGACTTGAAAACCACATATTGGTGGCCTAGCATGAAAGCTCACATAGCAACCTACGTCAGCAAGTGCTTGACTTGTGCGAGAGTCAAGACTGAATACCAGAAACCATCAGGCCTACTCCAACAACCTGAGATACCACAATGGAAATGGGAACAAATTTCCATGGATTTTGTTACTGGCCTACCTAGATCTCAGCACGGAAATGATACTATTTGGGTGATCGTGGATCGACTCACAAAGTCTGCTCACTTCTTGGCTATCAAGGAAACAGACAAGTTCTCTACTTTAGCAGACGTTTACTTGAGGGAAGTGGTCTCGAGGCACGGGGTGCCCACCTCTATTATCTCTGATCGTGATGCACGTTTTACTTCAGAACTGTGGCAAGCAATGCACAAATCTTTTGGCTCTTGTTTAGACATGAGTACAGCTTATAATCCTCAGACAGATGGGCAATCTGAGCGCACTATTCAAAGTTTAGAAGACATGCTTCGTGCATGTGTAATCGATTTCGGCAACGGCTGGGAAAAACATCTCCCGTTAGTGGAGTTCTCGTACAACAACAGTTACCACACCAGCATTCAAGCCGCTCCATTCGAGGCATTGTACGGGCGTAAATGCCGGTCACCTCTCTGTTGGGCAGAGGTGGGTGATAGTCAAATCACAGGTCCAGAAATGGTAGTTGATACTACTGAAAAGATTGCTCAAATACGACAACGCACGTCGGCAACTCGTGACCGTCAGAAAGCATATGCCGATAAAGACAGGAAACTACTTGAGTTCCAGGTTGGGGATCGAGTGCTACTCAAAGTTTCACCCTGGAAGGGTGTTGTTCGTTTTGGCAAACGAGGCAAGCTCAATCCGCGATATGTCGGACCATTCGAAATCATTGAGAAAATAGGCAAAGTGGCCTACAGACTGAACTTACCAGCTGAACTCAGTGCAGTTCACAACATCTTTCACGTGTCGAATCTGAAGAAGTGTCTGTCAGATGAGACTCTCATAGTTCCTTTGAAGGAGCTTACTACCGACGAACAGTTGCGATTCGTCGAGGAACCTGTTGAAATCACGGACCGGGATGTTAAGGTCCTCAAGCATACTAGAATACCTCTTGTTCGAGTTCGTTGGAACTCCCGTCGTGGCCCAGAGTTCACCTGGGAACGCGAAGATCAAATGAAACTCAAGTATCCCCAGTTATTCGGAAACAGTGCAACCACTACTGAGGCTGAAGCTACTACAGAATTTCGGGACGAAATTCCAACTCAACGGGGGGATGATGTGACACCCCAGGAACACCAGTAAACGATACAACTCACCTAGCTTCCTCAGTAACCGCATGCTAAATTTCGAGACGAAATTTCTTTCAAGTTGGGGATAATGTGACAACCCGAGTTTTCAAGGTCTTTATCCGTTTTAATCTTGTACTTAATTGTAAGTGTGTTGTATAAATACTGGATGTGCAATACAAGTGTTGATCGTAGTTTGTAGTGTACATGTTATGTGTATGGATGCTATACATATTGTTTTGATTATTTGATTTTATAATTGAAAACAATAAGATGGAACTTTTGTCAAGACCCACTCACCTCACGAAAACACACCTCATGAAAACATAAAGTGTTTTCGTCTATTTAGGGGTCAATGAAAACAGGAAATGGGCTTTGGCCCAGTAGCTACCTCTTATATACTTTGTTCAACTTTTACGTAGAGATTAATCTGAAAACCCTAACCACTTCTCTTCCCTCATCTTGGTGTGACGGCAACTGCAAGACTTCAACCTCTCCCTTCAATCGATGTTGTGATCTATCGTCTCGGTTAGTGTGATTCTTGTTCGGATTGTAGATTAAAAACACTTATGATTAAATTGTTTGATCTTATGTAGTAACAGTAGGAAATCTTGTTCATGAATTAAATATATATGCGATTAGGTTATGATGGATATTGCATGTGCTTTGTATCGAAAATGCGGCCAAGTGGATTCACTTTAAAATGTCAGCCATAATTGACATGGGATGATGTGCTCAATATGTATGTCTGTTAAGGAATAGTATGCAAATTGTTATTGGCTTTGGCCTCACATGATTAGGGTTGAAGTTGCAGCTGTTGTTGTGATGATGGATAGTATTGATGATCTCATGACATGATAATGATTGAATGATGATGTTATGTTGAAACCGATGTAACAGTAGACATCATTAGGGTTGGAACACGTAACTACTTTTATTGATGAAACCTTCCGTCAAATGTGATTTCGACCATAGGGGTTTTCGCCAACAGTATGATTTTGGCACATGTGCTTAGGTGAATATCCTGAACAGTAACCTTGTTAAGCGTAACTTTTATGATTTGTTAACTTTGTTAGTTAATTAACTCAGTTAGTTTAGTAGTTATGTTAATATGTTAGACCTGTTAAGTTACTTACACTGTTAAAGCATGTCAATTATGTTAATATGTTAATCGGGTTATGTTAACTAGGTTATG
This sequence comes from Helianthus tuberosus, assembly GCA_030545235.1. Lineage (NCBI taxonomy): Eukaryota > Viridiplantae > Streptophyta > Magnoliopsida > Asterales > Asteraceae > Helianthus > Helianthus tuberosus. Next base: position 157,972,948 of record CM060393.1, read on the forward strand.
TATGTAAAGCTCATTACGTATGATAACTTTGTTAAGTTTGATCTAACTGGATATGAAACAGTAACTGTATTAAGTGTGTTAACTCTATTTTGTATACTAGTTCTGATAATTCTGATTAACATTGTTAAACATACCCGGACTATCAACGAACAACCATGTTAGAATAAACTGTTAAAGACACTTATGTGAAGTATGAAGTGCATGAGATTGATTAGTTGCTTACGTGATACATGATGTCAACTGCCACGCACTACGGGGTGTTGGATTTACGTGCGAGTTATTACGAACCTAACTGATTAAGTATACGTGCATATTATAGGACTTGACTGATTACTTGCGAACACATACTGTAGCATACCGAGCAAACCAAGGTGAGTTCACACTTTTACTAAGGCATGGGATTCCCAGGGTATGGGAATGGGGATTGAAGGAATGAGATTTGAATAGATACTCATACTTACACTGTTACTAGACTATCTACCATCGTCCTCGGATGCGCATGATACATACGTAAAACCTACGTATACTTGTACTCATCACTGTCCTCTGGTTGCGAAGGAGACTCTCGTAAAACCAACGTGAACTTATACTCACTACTGCCTCGGTTGTGTCAGGCACTTACGTAAAACCTACGTAAACAAGAACATGCTACTGTCTTCCGGAGTCAGGAAGGACACTTACGTAAAACCTACGTAAACCCCCGCGTACCCCTGTCCTCGGTTGTGAAGGACACTTACGTAAAACCTACATAAACTTTATACGTACTACTGTTCTCGGTGAGAAGAACACTTATGGTTACAAATAGTCTAGTGTATGTGCAAACATGGGAAGCCCCCACTAATAGAAAATACTATCGGCCTAGTAGCGCCACATGTTACGAAGCAACCTTACTATTACGAACTTACTTACTGTGAACTCGCTCAACTAGTTGTTGACTCTCTGTTACATGCCTTGCAGGTCGTTAGGTATACATGGAGTTTGCACTGGGAGGCGCGTACGTTGTGGACAAGGATCGTGAATGCTTGATTAGACATTATGTCATTACATACTTTATTTATGTTGGGCTTTTACTCATATGCTTCCGCTAAACGTTGAATTTATACTTATGTTTTGAACACCTTTCATATGGATTGGTTTGGTTACATTTACTGTTACTATTACATTGTTCTATATGATTGGTGGCTTGATCCTGGTCAGTCACGCTCCTAAGCGGTGATACTCCGTGTGTGGATTTTGGGGGTGTGACACAGGAGGTCGCGGGCCGCGTAGACAGAGCCTGTCTCGTACGCGGGGCGCGAGAGCCCCTCAGATCAGCAAAAAGTTGTTTCCAGCTATATCCAGTTGTTCCCTTGTTTTTGCATATGGTTTAATCAATCTATGGGCTTGTTTTGGGCACCCATGGTATATTAAAACAGTGGGTACACATGTAAGGCTCAGATTGAAGCTCGAAATTCGAGGAACGATCCTAACAGTTCTTCGAAATCTATAAATACCCAACCCCATTTAATTCCAAACCCACACTTGATCTGAATTTTCTCTAAGTTGATGTTCAAAACTTCATACCTGAGAATTTTTAGATCAAATCTCCATTTTCTTGGACCTCTTGTAAGTTTCTTTCGTTCTTTTATGCATTTTTAAGCACGAAAATCAAACAGTGTTTGACTTTCTGCTTTGACCAGTCAATGGTCAACACGAAGTTCGTTTGAACTTCGCAACGTGAGCGTAATCACGATGGTCATAGTCCTTTGTGACTATACCTACTGATTACCACGTTATTTAGGCATAGTGACGAGTCACAGTTTCGGTCAAAATACGCGTTTATGCGTATTTTGCAACCAAACTATTCTTGGGTATCAAAACCCTTTGTTTTGATATCAAACTTGTTTTCTATCTTCGTAAAACATGTTTTAACATGTTTAACTTGTCACTTTTAGTTTAGTGCTTATATAGGGTCGTAAGATAAGCGGTCTAAACAACCGCTTAGACTTTCGAACCCGACCCGTTTGGTCGATCATTAGGATCCGACCAAACACATTTTGTGACCATAGTTTTATAGGGAATAACCTTACAAGGTTATACCTTATGGTCACTATGTTTAGTTAGTTGTATGATAGGTAGTTTATATGCCTTAGGAAAATGACCAAAATGCCCCTTTTACGCATAAATTCATTTTAAGCACATGTAACTTAAATTTTAACATTTAAACTGATTAGGCAAGATTATTAGACATGTTAAGGCATATAATATATGTCATAGGACTAGTTAGGCGGTCTGAACGCGTTTTACGCGAACGACGCGTTAAAGTAGTATAAGCGACCTAAACAAGTCGTAATGGGACGTAAGCACTTAGGATAGGTTTCGATTTAGAATTTAGGCTTTGTTAAACCATATTACATGAGTTACTATACTCATTTGGTTTACGAAACCTCATTTTATCCGATCTTCTGATTTAGGTCCGGTTTATTAACGTAGTTACCTATATTAGGTGCCGATTGATTTCGTGATCTCTCTAGCATTGCTTGGTTGTTATCCAAAGACTATTGAGCAATCTCAAGTGAGTACATAGTCCCCTCTTTTACCGTTTTCAAATATTTTGGTGTGAAACACATGTGCCTACTTGTTACTTTCGTGTTTTTCATGTTTTTATATCATATCCTTGCTATGTTCATATAGTACATGTATAGTACATGATTTCATCCATATTTTTGCTATGTATGTTTTATTAACAAGCTGGTACATTGATTTCATAAACACATTTGTTTCATATGTTCATTTCAGCATATGTACACATTGATTTACATCATATTCATGCTATGTATGTTCATTTTTGCATACTTAGTACATTGTTTTCACATAACATGCTTACATTTGGTATGATATTTGGTTTGTTTAACGGGAAAAAGTACGTTCATTAACATTGGTCATGCCGCCCGGTAGTAAGTAGTGGTACCATAGGAATTGACAACTCCCATTTCTGGCTTCCTAGGTTTGTTTGGAAGTAGGAAATGACTGAATCTGATATTCATTAATTTAGATAAACCTTTAATTTGTTTAAGGGTTTGTCGCCACAGTCGCAAGGCTTGAATGTATGCGTTTTAACATTACCGTATAGATGTTTGTATCAGTAAAGCATGCATTTATTTTACAAAACATAACTTTTGATTTAAATTATGATTTATTTCAATACATTGTTTTGTGCATTTTACCTATGGTTTTAGTTGACACATTTCACTTGCCATACGTAACATTTGATTACACATTACATGATTTACATTTGACAATAGACAATAGACATTGTTTATGTCACACCCGCTCGTAGCGGAAACGCAAGGTGTGATCGATATGGTTTTCATTGCATAAATATCGATGTACATGAACAATACTATATGAATAAAACATACTCCATTGCCATTGCCATTACATAAGTGTTTCCAAAAGGATTACAACATAAGTTTAGTGTGTCGGTTACAAACCATTAACATAAAAGTAAAGTGTTATTGTTTCATACATTAACATGAAATAAACTACTAAGGGTTAAGCCATCATATTTCCTCAAAGAGGCGGAATATAATAGTTAAACCCTTCAAAAGATGGCATGGAGTTCTTGTACTTGTTATCTTGACTGGGAAATCCGACATGGTCCTTTAATTCCCTGAAATACATGTTAAGTTTGGAAAACATCAACAAAAGTTGGTGAATTCATGCAATTTAGTTGTAAACGATGTATTTAAAATGTGAGTTGTAGTATGTAAAGCGTCAATGAAATCGTTGATCATTAATGTTTTGCAAGGACATTAATATGTGTGACGAAAAAGGAAGCAATCCAACCCTAGACGATTTTATGTCGACTCCTATCGACTGGGACACAAACGCACTCTTCTGTATGGGTCCACGACCAAGAGTGGGGCTCGCCAAAACCCATTAGATCTAACCACTTGTACCTAGGTCCAAACTGGATTAATGGTGGTTAGATGTATAACCCTAATTCGCACATGATCTAAGGTGTTTCATTCCCTAACTTTAACATACGTTGAACATGTATTTTCCCCGATAGTTGTAAAGTTGTAAAACATTTAAATGAACAGGGGACATGAACTCACAGTATCGCGTCCTGTGAATAGATGTAAATAAGATCTCACGTGCGGTCGTCCTGAATAGCGTTGCGACCTACAAATGTTCTTATATCTGTTAGACACTTCGGTCTTTGTAAAGAACTTGAGTACAAGTCTTGTGTCTTTAAAATGTGTAAGACTTGTATGTCTTTACTGTTCGTTAACTGTGTATTCGATGAATGAGTTGTTCAAATGTTATATATATATTTCTCACCAAATATATATATATAAATGTTATCTTGTATCTTGTGAGTTGTATAGTCGGATCTAGTCCGCTGAATTTCGTGTCTTATATGTATCAATTGTATAGTTGTGTTTCCAATAATGGTATCATTGGGCCAAGCCCATGTTTTTAAGTTATTGGGCTTAAATAGTGTTGGGCCTCAAATAGTGTTGGGCCTCAAATAGTGTTGGGCCTCAAATAGTGTTGGGCCTCAATAGTGTTGGGCCTCAAATAGTGTTGGGCCTCAAATAGTGTTGGGCCTCAATAGTGTTGGGCCTCAAATAGTGTTGGGCCTTAAATAGTATAGGGCTTGAATAGTATTGGGCTTGAATAGTGTTGGGCTTGAATAGTGTTGGGCTTGAATAGTGTTGGGCTTGAATAGTGTTGGGCTTGAATAGTGTTGGGCTTAGCCCATGAATTTATGTTAAGCCCATTATGAAAAATAAGCCCATTTGTAAAACAATAGCCCATTAAGTGTAAGTAAGCCCATTTGTAATAGAAAATAGTCCATTAAATAAAATAGCCCATTTGTTATAATTTAGCCCACTTGTAAGTGTAAGCCTTTCATTTTTATAAAAACCTTTTTATAAAAATTTACTAAGTATAATTGTTAGTAAATAAAAACATACTAGTTTTTATAAGTTTATAATCATCCGAAATTTGTTATCGATAGCATACTTATATTTCGTGCCGAAAAATCGTCTAAACGTCGTAGTAACTCCCCGGATTGGTGATTCGTTTAAGGATTCGTCCGTTGTCCGTTTTGACCATAAATGGTGTCCGATTATTCGAATCGTCCGTAACTCGTTTTAAGGCGTAAATATGTGAAGTCTTGTAGGACTTTTGTTATAAAGTGCTTTGAGTTTAAATGTGACATTAGATACAAATTCCTACTTTGATATATATAACTAATACACCAAGTAATACATAACACAAAAATTGTCAAAATAATCAAATATATATTTTCTAAAAAAAATATATATTTATCTTGTCTAAAATTAACCAAAAATGTTGTTACTTTATAAAATAAAGTTTTTATGAAAAATGGCCATATAACCTTTGTATTTTTATCTTAACCATGTTTCATATACATACCTTTTTCTTTCAAATCATCTTCAATTTACTCAACTTCTTAACTAAACATATGAGACTTTTATAACATGAAATTATCAAGATGATATCCAAATCATGTAGGGTTTTAACCATGATCATTTCATATGCTAACAAGTTCAAAAACCAAGTTTAATTTTAGTTTTAACAACTTTTATAAAAATCTCTAGTTGTATGTTACTTTTTATAATCTTGTGAAAGTCTTGTTTTTAATTAAAAACCTTAAATACTTTCACAAGATCAATAGTTATGATCATCCATTTAATCCTTTATGTTAAAAACCCTTTAACATAAACATGTTTAATTTTTAGATCATATCTTAAAACATCTTCTAACAATTTATTTGTATCACAATCATCATAACAAGACTAAATATGCATATAACAAGTCTTAGATCACAATATAACCAAACATAAATATATCATGATTTTTATCTTTGCTTCTTTGTATTTTTTTTTTCATGCTTATTATGTATGATTACTTAGTTATTATTAGCTATAATAACAATCATAAACATAATATATTTGTATAAAAAATATAGTTATAGAAGCTTACTTCTAACACTAGGCTAGGGATGATCTTAGAAGATTATTAAGAACTAAGAAGATGATGATCTTGATGGTAGAACACTTTTGTATGGATGAAAATCCTTCCTTTTTCTTCCAAAAGCTTTAGATCACCTTATGTTACTTGGAAATCCATATTGATCATGAAGGAGGTAATAAAAATAATTGGGTTTTTGAAGATGTTCTTATGAAAAAGATGAAGGAATTAGAGTGTTCTTGGATGATGAAAGATGATAGGGTAAAGTGTAGTAACTTAGTGATTAAGTGTAGAAATTAATCACCATTCACATCCACTTGTAAATAAGAAATATCTAGATATTTACCCACATAAACAAGGGGTGTGGGGCCCCTTGTTCACGGTCACAAGGTGGGGGGAGGTCTTATGTGGTAAAAATAAGTTAGTTATTTATAAGGTTTCAAATGAAATATAAGATGTAAGTATTTAGGTGTTAAGGGTTTGCAATTTTTCCGAGATGTTTCTTGACTTGAAATGACCATAAACTAGCTTTATGAGACCTAAAATAATAATCACTAGTTCGCTATATGTGCCAAAATATAGTTCGGCTAGATGTTTAGCGCTCGTTTCACTAATAAATAGTCGAAAGGTACGCTTATGGAAGTTATAGGGAAAATTTCCGTTATGTGTATAATTGATATTCCATAAGTATTTTTATATGAAATTGGTGCCTAAACATCAATTTTTGCATCTTGTAATAAAAATACAATTGCTGAATTTTGCGGAAAATTAATGAAATGGTCACTTTTAGCGCATTTCGGACAGTTTTTAGTGCTACCGGGCATTGGTAAAATATTAACCAAACCCTTGTATTCCCATATAGGGTTTAACATATAATTGATATTGGACTCTCATCCAAGTCCTTAAGATGTCATTTTAGATGTTTTCTGCGGATCCGGAGTTTTCGTCAGCACTCTAGTTCACTAGGCACTACTCTAGTTGTTTTCGATGAATTGTTTGCACTATTTCAAATGTACCCAATAAAAGTGAATCATGTGTAATAATAAATGAATATTCCATGAGTTTTCTAAGATGTATATTATGAAATCATGCAGTCCGAATATTCAAAACACATACTTGTATTATGTAAATCATCGTTTTAAATGTAAGTAAATTACCCGAAAGTGGCAGTTGTCACATTCTCCCCTTGTTATTTAGAATTTCGTCCCGAAATTCTAGCTTTGTTATTCTTTGCAGGAGTCTTCGGAAATAGGTGAGGATATTTTGCCTTCATTCGGTCTTCACGTTCCCAAGTATACTCGGGTCCGTGACGAGAGTTCCAACGAACTTTTACTAACTTGATACGACTTCTCCGTGTTTTATTGACCTTCCAGTCCGTGACCTCAACAGGTTCTTCAGTGAATTGGAGTTTGTCGTCAATGTGAATTTCATCCACAGGAATGGTAACGGTTACTTGTATTGGACTCTTTTTAAGATTCGACACATGAAACGTGTGGTGTACACTGCTAAGTTCATCTGGTAACTTCAACTTGTAGGCAACAGTGCCAATCTTTTCTAAGATTTCAAATGGTCCAATGTAACGCGGGTTAAGCTTTCCACGTTTACCGAACCTCGCTACGCCTTTCCACGGTGAGACTTTTAACAAAACTTTCTCTCCAACCTCGAAAGATGCTGGTTTTCGTTTTCCATCTGCGTAGATCTTTTGTCGATCGCGAGCCGCCTTGATATGGTCTCGGATCTGAAAAATTTTATCCGTAGTATCTTGGACTAGTTCCGGACCAATTAATTGACTATCACCCGTTTCCGCCCAACATAGCGGAGAGCGACACTTTCGACCATAAAGAGCTTCGAACGGTGCAGCTCGTATACTTGTATGGTAGCTGTTATTGTAGGAAAACTCAACTAAAGGTAGATGATTATCCCAATTGCCGCCTAAATCCATAACACATGCACGAAGCATATCTTCGAGTGTTTGGATTGTCCGTTCGCTCTGGCCGTCAGTTTGTGGATGAAAGGCCGTACTTAGATTCAATTGAGATCCAAAGGCCTGTTGAAATGATTTCCATATTCTTGAAACAAAACGACCATCTCGGTCCAAAATGATTGAAATAGGCACTCCATGACGAGCCACTATTTCTTTGAGATAGATTTCCGCTAGTTTCTCAGTACTATCCTTCTCCCTAATCGGTAATAAGTGTGCGGACTTTGTCAATCTATCCACGATTACCCATATCATGTCATGACCTTTCGAGGTCCTGGGTAACTTCGTAATGAAGTCCATCGATATTTGTTCCCATTTCCAAGCGGGAATCTCGGGTTGTTGTAATAAACCTGATGGTTTCTGATACTCTGCCTTGACCTTCGCGCAGGTCAAGCATTTTCCAACATAGCTAGCAATATCCTTTTTGAGGTTAGGCCACCAATAGTACTCTTTTAAGTCTTGGTACATCTTATCTGATCCAGGATGGATCGAGTACTTTGACCTATGTGCTTCCTCAAAAATGAGATCTCGGAGACCTCCAAAGAATGGAACCCAAATTCTACCTGCAACGTACAAAGTTCCATCCTCTTTTGGCACTAACTGTTTTTCCATGCCTCGAAGTGATTCTGCTAGAATATGTTCTTCCTTGAGCGCTTCTTGTTGTGCATTTCGAATTCGTGCGGTAAGATCTGTGTGAATCGTCATCTCTAGTGCTCGCACTCTTAGTGTTTTAACTCGTTCCTTGCGGCTCAAGGCGTCTGCTACAACGTTCGCCTTGCCCGGATGGTACTTGATTTCACAATCATAATCGTTTAATAATTCAACCCAACGTCGCTGACGCATATTTAATTCTTTTTGGTTGAATATGTGTTGTAGATTCCTATGATCTGTGAAAATAGTGCACTGTGTACCATATAAGTAATGCCGCCAAATTTTCAAAGCAAATACCACCGCGCCTAGCTCTAGGTCGTGAGTGGTATAGTTCTTCTCGTGAACTTTCAGTTGGCGGGACGCGTATGCGATAACCTTTTTACGTTGCATGAGTACACAACCCAAACCTTGATGCGAAGCATCACAGTATACCACAAAGTCATCGGTACCGTCGGGTAATGATAAGATTGGTGCAATGCACAACTTGTCTTTAAGATGTTGAAATGCTGCTTCTTGTTTCTCTCCCCAATCGAATTTCCTGTCTTTCTGTGTAAGAGAAGTTAGCGGTTGAGCAATCTTTGAAAAATTCTCAATAAATCTCCGATAATATCCCGCTAAGCCCAAAAATTGTCGCACTTCAGTAGGAGTCTTGGGCGCTTCCCAATTCTTAATCGATTCAATCTTCGACGGGTCTACTTGAATACCCTTCTCGTTCACTATATGCCCGAGAAATTGTACTTCACGAATCCAAAACTCACATTTGGAAAACTTTGCGTATAGTTTCTCCTTTTTGAGTAGTTCTAAGATGGTTCTCAAATGTTGTTCATGCTCGGCTGCCGATCGGGAGTATATCAAGATGTCGTCAATGAACACTATGACGAATTTGTCGAGATACGGCTTGCACACGCGGTTCATTAAATCCATGAAGACCGCCGGTGCGTTCGTTAAACCAAAAGGCATAACGAGAAACTCGTAATGACCGTAACGAGTCCGAAAAGCCGTTTTCGGTATGCTTTCTTCTTGAATCCGTAACTGATGATACCCCGATCGTAAGTCTACCTTTGAGTAAAAACTCGACCCTTGAAGTTGATCGAATAAGTCGTCAATCCTCGGTAGTGGATACCGATTCTTGATGGTGAGTTTATTCAACTCTCTGTAGTCGATACACATTCTGAATGTCCCGTCCTTCTTTTTCACAAAAAGAACTGGAGCTCCCCAAGGCGAGAAACTCGGTCTGATTAATCCCTTATCCAATAACTCTTGAAGTTGTGTGGACAATTCCTGCATTTCAGAAGGTGCTAATCGATATGGAGATCTGGCTATAGGTGCAGCTCCTGGTACCAAGTCGATGTGAAATTCGACTTGTCGATAAGGCGGTAGTCCTGGCAAGTCTTCAGGAAAAACTTCAGGAAATTCTTTTACTACCGGAATATCTGTCAACTTCGGCCCATCGGCCTTCTTGTCTACAACATGCGCTAGAAAGGCAATATAACCTTTCCGTAAGTATTTCTGGGCTTTCATGCAATTGATTATCCGTAATAGGGTGTCACGCTTCTCTCCATGTATAACAAGTGTCTCTTCGTTCGGTAGTGGTAGTCGAATGATCTTTTCGTGGCAAACGACTTCAGCTCGATTTTTGGATAGCCAATCCATGCCAACCACTACATCGAAACTACCCAATTCAACGGGTAAAAGATCGATATTGAATTTTTGTTCGCCAAGTTCTAAGGTACACTCCTTAACAACTTCTCTCGTCTCTATTAGTTTACCGTTAGCCAATTCTATAGAATATGGAACATCTAGTTTACTAGGTTCCAAGCCCAGAATATTTTTAAATTCTATAGAGATAAAACTAAAATCGGCTCCGGTATCAAATAATATGGATGCGAAATGATCATTTAGAAGAAACGTACCAGTGACCACATTAGGGTCTTGGCGCGCATCCTTAGCTCCAATCACAAATGATCGACCACGAGCTTGAATTTCTTTAGGACAGTCTTTCTTGTAGTGATCTTTGCTTCCGCATCCAAAACATCCTTGATTACGACCATTCCCGTTCCCATTCTTGTTACCAAAACCACTTCCCGATCCAGTATTATTTCCCGTTCCCCAACATGATTCAGTACGGTGGCCAGTCTTGCCACACTTGTCACACTTGACAACCCGACAATCACCCAAGTGATGAAATTTGCATCGCTCACACTTAGGTAAAGTACCAGCGTACTTCTTAGGACCAGTGTCGTTTGTGGCTACAAACGCCCTTGCATCCTTTTGCGAGTTATTCTGTCGCGTGTTGTTGTTGTTGTTGTTGTTGGGGTTATTGTTATTGTTGTTGTGATTGTTGTTACTGTTGTTGTTGTTATTACCGCGGGTTCCCTTCTTGAAATTCGAGTAACGCCTCTTCCCACAGTTGGAAGACTCGACATGTGTTTCCTTCTTGTCATCACCTTTCTCAGTGAATATCTTCATCCTGACCCCGTCTTCAGTAAGACTCACGGCTATAGTCACAGCCTGAGTAATAGTAGTGGGTTTAGCTGCAGTAACCAGACTTCGAATCTTGTCAGAAAGTCCCCAGATGTAGCGTTCGATACGCTTGTATTCTGGTGTTACAAGATAAGGAATCACGCGGGACAGATCGTGAAATCTTTGCGTATATCCCGTGATATCAGCTCCGACCATGGTAAGGTTCCAAAACTCGTTCTCCAACTTCTGGAGTTCAGCACGAGAACAGTACTTCTCCCTCATACGTTCCTTCAGTTCCTCCCAAGTCAACGCATAAGCAGCGTTATCACCCAAAGTTTGCACTTGTAGGTTCCACCATGTAAGAGCCTCGTTGAGAAACAAGCCAGTAACGAAAGTGACTTGCTGATTAGCGGAACATCTGCTCATTCTGATAGTGGAATCCGTTTTCTCAGTCCATCTCACGTAAGCCACAGCACCGCCTGTGCCATCGTAGTTAAGTGGCTTGCAGTCCAGAAACTGCTTGAATGTGCACCCTGAAATTGGACAGCGGATTTTGAATGAGCAAATAGTGAATCGTACGAATAGATTTAGAAAGAAATTTGATGAGTTGTAATAAAACGAATAAACGTTACCCGTAATATTTGTTCCACCTGAAGGATCGCTTGGACTGGCCTCCCGATCCGCCGGTGCCACCACTTTGTTCGACACGGGATGCCTCATACAGTGCGATAGCTTAAGCGATTCTCTGTTCTATAAGTGCATTCAGTTCCTCCTCGGTCGTAGGCATTTGTGGGGGTGGGGGTGGATTAGTCCGTGAACGTAAGACTCTCCTTGGTGGCATGATTCTTCCAAAGGAGAAATAGGATAAAGATTAGACGTTGATTTTGTTTGTTCAAAAAGAAATATTCATAACATTAATAACAATATCACCACCAAAGATATAATGCGAGTAACTAAGTTAACATAAACAATAAGATATGTCCAACCAGACCACTCAAATGCATTTAATAGATAACACCAAGTTTTTCATATATATAGTCAACCGGTTACATAATCGTTTGAAAGGAACAAAATAGACTCGGGCTACATAACCCGGTCATACTAGTCTAGTACAACAAAAGAGATAACAAAATCTTCCTTCCAACTGTGTGATCCGCTGTATGTCGGTTGTCTTCAAAACTTGGTGGAGCATCAATATGTACACAAAACGGATATAAATACCCGTCCCAAAAGTATAATACCGGTAAACTTAGTCTATGGTGGGGGAAAAACTGGTGGTGGAATCGGGAACAACAACCTGTGGACATCAGAAACCCTACCCTCCAAATCTAGAACCAAACGGTTCAGGAATACAATCTGCTGCTCGAGCGTCAGAACACGAGCAGGTAAATCAACTGGCGGTAGATCCACTGGTGGCATCTGAGGTGGTAGTGGGGGTAATGGTGGTGACCCTGGTGGTGGTGGTGGTGCATGAGGTGGTGAATGGGCTGGTGGTGGTGGAGCCAGAAGTACCAAACCAAGCAGGTGAGTAAGCTCATCCTCGAGTTCACTAACTCGACGGATAACAAAGTCTATCTGATGCTCGAGTGTGAGCACACGAGCCGGTAACTCGGTAGTAGCAACTAGGTAATGCAATGGGTGGTATGGGTCTGTGATGGGCATATCATGTGGGTATAGGTCCATGTCCCCGGGTGGTATATGGGCGTGTCCAGAGGGTCCTGCCTCGTCAGTATGGTCTATGTGTGGTAGAATAGGGGCAATATGATCATGTGCAGGGACAACTGGCTCGTCTGGTAGGACATCATCCATCTCAATGTCTGCATTGCGCTGTAGGCCAATGGCCTGCAGTGCAGATGAAGTAACAGATGCATAAGATGAAGCATCTGAATCGGTATCGGAGTCAGAAGAAATGACAATAACCGGGACTACCGGTGCAGCGACCTCCAAAATAACCAAGTCATGAACATCCCCGTCTCCCAACTCATCACCTAAATGCTCCACTGGAATCACAGGAACTACAGCGTCGTCATCCTCGTCGAAGTCGTCAATAAAAGGCATAATAGCAAGAGGAAGGATATCCCAGGGTATAACCTCGACCACATGTTCACCCTCTGGGTGACCCATGATAACTATCTCGTTAAGTAGAGGGGGCATAACTAGCACATCATCATCAATGATGTCTCCTAACACGTCAGCGTCGATAATGTCACCATCAAGTGCGAACGGCTGAAAGTCATCCAAATCATCGTCAGATGCCGACTCGCTGTCGGACGTAATGACCTGGACTGCCGGTACATACTCGTCGTCGGAGGATAGCTCCATCGGGTCTACGTCGTCGTATATGTTGTGTCACACCCCCAAAATCCACACGCGGAGTATCACCGCTTGGAGGCGTGACTGACCAGGACCAAGCCACCAATCATATCAAACGTAATAAGAACTAAATGTAATTTAAACCAAACGATATGAAAGGTGTTCCAACAAAACATGTTAAGTGTATAGCGGAAGCATAAGTATGTAAACCCAATGAAAAATGTAAATTCAAATGTTTAGATAATTAGCATGGCATCATTGATCCATGTCCCACAACGACCTGCTCCTCCCTGTGCAAGCTCCAAATGTACCTAAGGTCCTGCAAGGCATGCAGCAGAGAGTCAACAACTAGTTGAGCGAGTTCACAGTTAATAAGTTCGTTATAACAAATCGTATATGCATTTAGTGGGGGCTTCCCATGTAGGTATGTGCTAATAGTGGGGGTTTCCCATGGTCTTATGTACTACTGGTGGGGGTTTCCCACATTTATCTTTACTAATGGGGGCTTCCCATGTTTGTACTTACTAGACTATTTGCAACCATGTGTTCTTCTTAATCCGAGAACAGGAATACGTACAAGGTCACGTAGGATTTACGTGAGTGCCCTTCCCCGAGGACAGTGGTACGTGTGGGGTTTACGTAGGTTTTACGTAAGTGTCCTTCCGACCCGGAAGACAGTAGTAGGTATTAGTTTACGTAGGTTTTACGTAAGTGTCCTCCCGACCCGGGAGACAATGGTAGATACTAGGTTACGTAGGTTTTACGTAAGTGTCCTGACTATCCTGAGGACGATGGTCTATAGTCTAGCGATAGCGTAAGTACGAGTAGTTATCCATTTCAAATAATCCAACCCAATTCCCAACCCGGGAATCCCATGCCTTGGCTGTGTGAACTCACCTTGGTTTGCTCGGCAGATACACAAAAGGGTTTCTTGAACTATGAGTGGTCAACCGCGTCCTAATAGGGTTACCATATAAGTCAGGTTTTGACTCAAGTAATGCACATAAGTTTACGCATAACTAACAGGTTTCAAGCACGTATAGATCATGGCAGCATTTTAACAGTCAAACAATACATTCAACTTGTGCGATTTAAATAAGCCCAATAGCACTCAGCCCAACATATAACTTACTTACGGCCCAATTAACAAACAAACAACCAACACCCTTGTGCGACTGGAGACCCTGTGTGCGATCAGAGCCTCTTGTGCGACCAGTTCTGCTTGTGCGACTGATCATCTAGTGCGTATGGACATCTTGTGCGACCAAGATGTCTTATGCGATTAATTTAAAGTCTCGGATTTCATGCATAGCAGTTATTATTTCCTTTTTGTGAACATATCAATTAGTAATTTCCAACAGTTTCCATATCAATAATAATCGATCATTAGTTATTTAATTAATAAAAACAATCAAATGCATAACAACTCATCATCATCCTTATCTAATTAAGCAATTCACATGGTCATCAGACCATCACATGTAAGTTTAACAATACTATGAAAACTCTAATGCTCATTGGACCTTCCCTTCATTAGTGGGTCTGACACAAAATCATTAATATATACTAGACTTCCAAATCCATCATATGTTAACAATTTGTCATATCTAGAAACATAACAATGGCCGACAATTTGATTTAACATTCAGAGGATGATTTTTGATTGGACCAATTTATGTATAGTGGTTGACAAATCCATTAACATATTATTCATACTAACATAACATAACAATATGTTATCATATAATCATCATCCTCATGTAAACATATCACAGCCGACATCACGAGCATTCAGTTTTCATTCATATTATCATGACAACACTCATCATCCAAATAACAATACATCACAGCCAGTTAATATACAATCGGTTCTTGATCATTAACATGCAAATTCCAAGTTATATGAACATTATCAATTACACATGTGAGTCGAGTTCATGAACTTCAATCATAATCAAACACGTAACATCCCTAGATCATCATGTAAGTTTACACATCATCTACTATGCAATTAAACGATTAGAACACTAACCGATATAACACAAGAATGGTCCGAATTCAATAGATCTTCGATGGAAAGGAGAGTTGTGGCTGCCGTCAAGTTAGAGAGAGAGAGGAGAGTACTAGGGTTTGTGTGTTATGAGAGTTGCAACAAATGAGAAGTTTACCCTAACTCCTTAATGTTATGCGATATGGGGGAGTGGGCCGAACCCTCACTTGGGCTGCCCATTGGTCCGAATACAAGTTGTGCGGCCCAACCGGGCTTGTGTGATCAAGTAGTGTTGTGCGATCGGTTTGTTTATAAATGTACATTCGCCTCATAAATTCACATAATCAAAACAACATAACATTCAATCGAATACTAAAGTTCACATAGTCACATAATGTTACACAAAGATACGCTCTAAAGTACGAGTTGTCACATTATCCCCAAGTTGAAAGAAATTTCGTCCCGAAATTTAGCACGTACTCACTGAGGAAGCTAGTTAAGTTACATGGTTTTCCTGGTTTTCCTGGGGTGTCACATCCTCCCCCCATTGATCTGGAATTTCGTCCCGAAATTCCGTAGCTTCAGCCTCAGTAGTGGTTGTACCGGTTGCGAACAGTTGGGGATACTTTTGCTTCATCTGGTCTTCGCGTTCCCAGGTGAACTCTGGTCCGCGACGTGAGTTCCAATGAACTCGAACGAGAGGTATTCTAGTACGCTTGAGGACCTTAGCATCCCGGTCCGTGATTTCAACAGGTTCCTCGACAAAGTGCAACCGCTCGTCGATAGTGAGTTCCTTTAAGGGAACTATGTGGGTCTCGTCTGACGTATACTTCTTCAGATTCGACACATGAAAGACGTTGTGAACTGCACTGAGTTCAGGTGGTAAGTTCAATCTGTAGGCCACTTTGCCTATTTTCTCAATAACTTCGAAAGGTTCAACGTATCGTGGGTTAAGTTTGCCCCGTTTGCCAAAACGAACCACACCCTTCCAGGGTGAAACTTTGAGTAGTACACGCTCCCCAACCTGGAGCTCTAGTGGTTTTCTGCCCTTATCGGCGTAGACTTTCTGACGGTCACGAGCTGCCGCCATTCGTTGTCGTATCTGAGCAATTTTCTCTGTTGTGTCAACCACATGTTCTGGACCAGAAATCTGACTATCCCCCACCTCTGCCCAACAAAGAGGTGACCGGCATTTACGCCCGTACAATGTCTCAAACGGTGACTGGTGCATTGCTTGCCACAGTTCTGATGTAAAACGCGCATCTCGATCCGAGATAGTAGAGGTTGGCACCCCGTGCCTCGAAACCACTTCTTTTAAGTAGATGTCTGCTAAGGTAGAGAACTTGTCTGTTTCTTTAATGGCCAGGAAGTGAGCAGACTTTGTGAGTCGATCCACGATCACCCAATTAGTATCATTTCCGCGCTGAGATCTAGGTAAGCCTGTAACAAAATCCATGGAAATTTGTTCCCATTTCCATTGTGGTATCTCAGGTTGTTGAAGTGGACCTGAAGGTTTCTGGTATTCGGATTTGACTCTCGCACAAGTCAGGCACTTGCTAACGTATGTGGCTATGTGGGCCTTCATGCTAGGCCACCAGTATATAGTTTTGATATCGTGGTACATTTTATCTGAACCTGGATGTACCGAGTAGCGATACTTATGAGCTTCATCCATTACAAGCTCGCGTAAGTTTCCATAGAGTGGGACCCAGATGCGTCCTATTATGTAATAAGCACCATCTTCCTTCTGTTCTAAACGTTGCTTTGAGCCGCGTAGGGCTTCAGCCCTGACGTTGTCTGGTTTCAATGCTTCTACCTGAGTATCTCGTATCTGAGAAGGAAGGCTAGACTGGATAGTAAGTTGCAATGCTCGTACACACCTAGGCGTAGTATCCTTTCGACTGAGGGCGTCAGCCACCACATTGGCTTTGCCCGGATGGTACTTTATGGCACACTCATAATCGTTCAGTAGTTCGACCCATCTACGTTGTCGCATGTTCAATTCTTTCTGCTTGAATATGTGCTCGAGACTCCTGTGATCGGTGTAGATGGTGCATTTAGTGCCATACAGGTAATGTCGCCATATCCTGAGCGCAAAAACAACAGCTCCCAGCTCTAAATCGTGTGTGGTGTAATTCTGTTCGTGAATCTTAAGTTGGCGCGAAGCATAAGCAATGACTTTATCCCGCTGCATCAACACACATCCAAGACCCTGGATAGATGCATCGCAGTAGACTACAAAATCGTCCGTGCCTTCAGGCAATGAGAGGATAGGTGCACTACAAAGTCTATCCTTTAAGTGCTGAAACGCTGTTTCCTGTGTATTACCCCAACGATAAACAACACCTTTCTGTGTCAGTAGTGTAAGCGGCTGAGCAATCTTTGAAAAATCTTTGATGAATCGTCTGTAATAACCCGCCAAACCCAAGAATTGGCGTATTTCAGTTGGTGTGCGAGGTGCAGGCCAGTTCTTGATCGAATCCACCTTGGATGGATCGACATGAATCCCATCCTTGTTTACCACGTCGCCTAAAAAGTGGACTTCACGAAGCCAGAAGTCACATTTGGAAAACTTGGCGTATAGCTGTTCCGTTCGTAGAAGTTCCAGTATAAGTCGTAAGTGCTGCTCATGTTCCTCCTGACTTTTCGAATAAATCAGGATGTCGTCGATGAAAACAATGACGAACTTGTCGAGATAGGGTTTGCACACCCTGTTCATAAGGTCCATAAAAACTGCAGGCGCGTTCGTCAACCCGAAAGGCATGACCATAACCTCGTAGTGGTCGTAGCGAGTTCTAAATGCTGTTTTAGAGACGTCCTCATCCCGGACTCTCAGCTGGTGATATCCTGACCTTAAGTCTATTTTGGAGTAGTAGCTCGACCCTTGCAGCTGGTCGAATAGATCTTCTATGCGCGGAAGAGGATAACGATTCTTGATCGTCACCTTGTTGAGTTCACGGTAGTCTATACACATCCTGAACGTACCGTCTTTCTTCTTTACGAATAACACTGGAGCTCCCCAGGGCGAAGAGCTAGGACGTATAAAACCCTTTTCCAAGAGTTCTTGTAGCTGCTTTGACAGTTCTTCCAATTCAGTTGGAGCTAAACGATATGGTGCTCGAGCTATGGGTGCTGCTCCTGGAGCGAGTTCGATCTGAAATTCGACTTGACGATGAGGCGGTAACCCAGGTAATTCCTCAGGAAACACTTGAGGAAAGTCACGTACTACAGGAATATCTTCAGTCTTTTTTTTTTCTCTTTCTTCGAGGTATCTGTAACGAGTGCCAATATAGCAGTGTGCCCCTTGCGCAAACACTTCTGAGCCTTCAAAAAAAGATATGATGCCACTCACGACACCACTCTTGTCACCTTGAACTTCGAGAGGTTCTTTACCAGAACGAGGAATACGAATGATCTTCTCCTTGCATAGGATCTCTGCTTATTGTTGGGATAATCAATCCATACCAATGACGATGTCGGAACCATCGCAACGCTGGGGTCATTCCTAGTATCAACCTGACCAATCACGAACACTCGACCCCTAGCACCATTGCCGTCGTTATTACCCCCGTTGTTGTCTTCCCTAGTTCCCGTTTCCTTGGTTGTGGTTCTGATTCTGGTTCTAGTTCAACCGTGGGCTGTGTCTCTTGAAGTGACCTTCAGCACTACACTGATAACATCCCTTGTTACCCTGCTGTTGCTGCTGATTCTATAGATCTTGTGTTTGTTGTTGTTGGTTCTGGCTTGCAGGACGTGAGTTTCTACCATCTTTGGCTCCATGACCAAGCTTGTCGCATCAATGACCATGATTTCGGTTGCACGGCCCGCTGTGGTGCAAGTTACATCGTTTGCACTTAGGGTGGTTTCCCCTGTATCCACCCTGCCCTTGAATACTAAGTGTTGCTGATCAGGTCTTTAGTTGTCATCGACCTTTCACTGCTGTGCCTGGGACGGAATCGTAGTCGAACCCTTGCTAGAGGTTCCATCCCACTTTCATCCGTTGTCACTGAGGGTAGCAGAAGTAGTTGAAGTAGTAGTGGTAGTAGTATCGCTGATACGTTGAGGCAGCTTGTTCTGTCCCACTGCCTGGTCTGTGAGACGATGAGCAAGATGAGTAACATCTTGAATAGTAGCAAGTTTAGCCGTCTTCACATGGTTTTGAATTCCTGGTACTAAGCCTTTGAGGTACATCCCAAAGCTCTTTAGGGGAGGATCCACCATAGTTGGACACCAAAATTGCCAGTTTGTTGGATCGTTATTGTGCACGCTTCCATCTCTGACCCCGTCATCTTCATGTTAAAGGACTCCACTTCCAACTTGTGGATGGTATCATAACTACTGTATTCTAGTTTGATTAGTTCCTTGAATTCGTCCCAAGGGGTGGCATTAGCAGCCGCCAGCCCCAGCATCCGAACTTGCGCGTTCCACCAAGTTAACGCAGTGCCTTCGAGAGTATCAGTGGCATATTTCACCTTACGAGCCTCGGGTCTTTCACACACTCGAAGACCGATTCGAGTTCCTTGAACTAATGGAGGAGTACAACAGCTCCTTCAGTGTCGCTGAAAGTAGTAGGACGACAGTCCATAAAAGTCTTGTATGTGTATATAGGTGGCTGAGCGTGTTGACTTGTCGTGTGCGTAAGAGTAATCAAAATTAAGCACAAGTGTTGAGTTACGAGAGTAGGATCTAAGGATCCTAGAGTAAGTGGTGATGGCAGGTTACACCTCCTGCCTGGGCAGCTGCGAGTGCTGCAGTAACTTGTTCAGTGATCGAAGCCGCCAACTGGGCTTGAGTTAGGTTAACGCGTCCACTCATGATCTTGACATCAAGGTGAACATGTGGGTGAGAGGTTCGCGAATAGTGCGAAGAGAGTGAGCACACAAGTATTCTCGAGCAATAACATATAGTAGGTTCTGTACTCTAGGCATACCACGAGCAAAGTTCTATGTAGTTCTAGCATGTAGGTAATAAACATAAACCTTATTACCTAGGATGTCGAGTCTTGCACGTGGAGCGAAGCGTCGTTGTGGATCGTTGAGAGCACTGTTCTGGTTATAGTCTGGTTTTAATAAAATCGCTTTCCCCATATTAAAACCGAGTTCTCTATAACCAATGGCTCTGATACCAATCTGTCACACCCCCAAAATCCACACGCGGAGTATCACCGCTTGGAGGCGTGACTGACCAGGACCAGGCCACCAATCATATCAAACGTAATAAGAACTAAATGTAATTTAAACCAAACGATATGAAAGGTGTTCCAACAAAACATGTTAAGTGTATAGCGGAAGCATAAGTATGTAAACCCAATGAAAAATGTAAATTCAAATGTTTAGATAATTAGCATGGCATCATTGATCCATGTCCCACAACGTCCTGCTCCTCCCTGTGCAAGCTCCAAATGTACCTAAGGTCCTGCAAGGCATGCAGCAGAGAGTCAACAACTAGTTGAGCGAGTTCACAGTTAATAAGTTCGTTATAACAAATCGTATATGCATTTAGTGGGGGCTTCCCATGTAGGTATGTGCTAATAGTGGGGGTTTCCCATGGTCTTATGTACTACTGGTGGGGGTTTCCCACGTTTATCTTTACTAATGGGGGCTTCCCATGTTTGTACTTACTAGACTATTTGCAACCATGTGTTCTTCTTAATCCGAGAACAGGAATACGTACAAGGTCACGTAGGATTTACGTGAGTGCCCTTCCCCGAGGACAGTGGTACGTGTGGGGTTTACGTAGGTTTTACGTAAGTGTCCTTCCGACCCGGAAGACAGTAGTAGGTATTAGTTTACGTAGGTTTTACGTAAGTGTCCTCCCGACCCGGGAGACAATGGTAGATACTAGGTTACGTAGGTTTTACGTAAGTGTCCTGACTATCCTGAGGACGATGGTCTATAGTCTAGCGATAGCGTAAGTACGAGTAGTTATCCATTTCAAATAATCCAACCCAATTCCCAACCCGGGAATCCCATGCCTTGGCTGTGTGAACTCACCTTGGTTTGCTCGGCAGATACACAAAAGGGTTTCTTGAACTATGAGTGGTCAACCGCGTCCTAATAGGGTTACCATACAAGTCAGGTTTTGACTCAAGTAATGCACATAAGTTTACGCATAACTAACAGGTTTCAAGCACGTATAGATCATGGCAGCATTTTAACAGTCAAACAATACATTCAACTTGTGCGATTTAAATAAGCCCAATAGCACTCAGCCCAACATATAACTTACTTACGGCCCAATTAACAAACAAACAGCCAACACCCTTGTGCGACTGGAGACCCTGTGTGCGATCAGAGCCTCTTGTGCGACCAGTTCTGCTTGTGCGACTGATCATCTAGTGCGTATGGACATCTTGTGCGACCAAGATGTCTTATGCGATTAATTTAAAGTCTCGGATTTCATGCATAGCAGTTATTATTTCCTTTTTGTGAACATATCAATTAGTAATTTCCAACAGTTTCCATATCAATAATAATCGATCATTAGTTATTTAATTAATAAAAACAATCAAATGCATAACAACTCATCATCATCCTTATCTAATTAAGCAATTCACATGGTCATCAGACCATCACATGTAAGTTTAGCAATACTATGAAAACTCTAATGCTCATTGGACCTTCCCTTCATTAGTGGGTCTGACACAAAATCATTAATATATACTAGACTTCCAAATCCATCATATGTTAACAATTTGTCATATCTAGAAACATAACAATGGCCGACAATTTGATTTAACATTCAGAGGATGATTTTTGATTGGACCAATTTATGTATAGTGGTTGACAAATCCATTAACATATTATTCATACTAACATAACATAACAATATGTTATCATATAATCATCATCCTCATGTAAACATATCACAGCCGACATCACGAGCATTCGGTTTTCATTCATATTATCATGACAACACTCATCATCCAAATAACAATACATCACAGCCAGTTAATATACAATCGGTTCTTGATCATTAACATGCAAATTCCAAGTTATATGAACATTATCAATTACACATGTGAGTCGAGTTCATGAACTTCAATCATAATCAAACACGTAACATCCCTAGATCATCATGTAAGTTTACACATCATCTACTATGCAATTAAACGATTAGAACACTAACCGATATAACACAAGAATGGTCCGAATTCAATAGATCTTCGATGGAAAGGAGAGTTGTGGCTGCCGTCAAGTTAGAGAGAGAGAGGAGAGTACTAGGGTTTGTGTGTTATGAGAGTTGCAACAAATGAGAAGTTTACCCTAACTCCTTAATGTTATGCGATATGGGGGAGTGGGCCGAACCCTCACTTGGGCTGCCCATTGGTCCGAATACAAGTTGTGCGGCCCAACCGGGCTTGTGTGATCAAGTAGTGTTGTGCGATCGGTTTGTTTATAAATGTACATTCGCCTCATAAATTCACATAATCAAAACAACATAACATTCAATCGAATACTAAAGTTCACATAGTCACATAATGTTACACAAAGATACGCTCTAAAGTACGAGTTGTCACATGTTGCTTCCGAATATTCAAAACACATACTTGTATTATGTAAATCATCGTTTTAAATGTAAGTAAATTACCCGAAAGTGGCAGTTGTCACAGTTTACACATAAACATTTCGACATTTGTTTAAACAAGACATTTTGGTGGTTTGTTTGGGTAAGTGATTTAAATAACGAGGCGTGTGTAATATGATAAAAACATGGTGGATACGCCGCTGGTACTTCGTATATATAAGTGATTTTATGATACTACATATCGTAGCGTTATTTAAACCATTTCGATTTAGACATATTTCATTTTATACAAGGAACATAACTTCTCAAAACACTGTTTTACAAGTAACATATCCTATACAAATTCATTTTTACTTGGTTATTTATTTAACCACACATCTTTCTTTTGTGTCACACCCCCAAAATCCACCATGCGGAGTATCACCGCTTGGAGGCGTGACATGACCAGGATCGAGCCACCAATCATATTGAACAACTCAATTAAGTAAATAAAACCAAACATAATACGATTGGTGACCAAGGCTAGTTAACCTTGTTTGGTTTAAACAGCGGAAGCATAAACGTGAGTTCAAAAGCATAAGTCCATAGTTCATAAGTTAAAGTTTCAAAACGCAAGTTTAGTAAGTTCATAAGGATTTAAACATTAAGCACGGAACATAACAGTCCGTACACCACAACGACTCCTTCCCCGTGCAAGCTCCAAGCATTTAGCGACCTGTAAGGCATGTAACAACGAGTCAACAACAAAGTTGAGTGAGTTCACGTTTGGTTGTTTAGTTTTAAGTTGTTTCTGAAAACGTGGTTTGACTTTCGTTGGCTTATTTGCCGTGGGGGTTACCCCGTTGTTGAAAGTATGTTCAACCATTTCTCTTTTTTCTTTACCCAATCCATAACCATGATCAGTGGGGGTTTTCCCCGTTTGAACTACTAGACGGAATGATATCGACTGCTACGCAAATAAGTTGTGCCCTATATCAGTGTCTATCATCACTGACAATCTGCCATAGTCCATTAGTACACGCCCGTCCGACTGGCACGGTGTGAGGTTTGTTAAACCTAATAGCGCTATTAACTAATGACCCGCTCGCCATTGGCCTCGGCGATTAAGTCGATATAAATTGAGGGACTTCATGATAGAGTTTTGTCTAGCTAGTTTTAAGGTTGTTGTCCTGCACCAGGAGGACGAACGTACGTATTCTGCACCAGGAGAATTCGTAGGATTAATAATGGCATCCGCTCTATGGAGGATGGCCGTACATATCCTACCCAAGGAGGATATGTAGATTTAGTTTTAATTCTTTAACCCATTCCCAAACCACCGGGAATCCCATGCCTTAGAAAGTGTGTGAACTCACCTCGGTTTGCTCGGTTAGATTCTCAATATAGTTAACAGTCAAGGTCGGTCAATCGCGTCCTAATAAGGTATGGATAACAATCAGTTTCTCATGCATAACACGTATCCTACGTACGGTTTATTTGCACATTACTTCTACCACATAACAGGCACACACTTTAACGATTTACGCCCATATATACTTCCCATCCATTCCCCACTCATAAGCAAACATACAATAATGCATATAACACATATAACATGTTAGATCATTCACAGATAGCATACTCGACATTTAGACACGCAAATCACTACTTATGTCGTTTCAGCTTTTATACTCGAAACTGGGCTGTTTTCGGGGATTTTAATAAAATAGTTAACATGTTCCAAAAATTCCCAAATTTTTACAGAATGTCTTAAACGTTCCATATTTTATTGTGTAAAAATATCGGGGTCCGGTTCATCACCAATATTTTATAAAAATTCATATTCGGGACTGAACTCAGATTTATGTATTTCTAACCACAGTCCACGAAACAATTTATTAAAAATTCATCGTAAGTCCGATTTGCGAAATTCCAGTGGGGTAATTACAAATACTTCAGTTATCATCTACAGTAAAATTTTCATGGTTCGATTCATCACAAAACTCAGGTTACGACTGAAAGTACGACACCCATTTATTGCTGTCAAAATTCAGCCTAGGTTGCTGTTACAAATTAACACTTTAAAAATAGTAAACGGAGTCCAAAAATTACGATTCCGGTGCCATTAGAACCGTATTTCATAATAACATATTTTAGATTCAAAATATCGATTTTTCGTTGAGGTTAAGACCTGTTTACAGCCAACAGAAGTGGGCTGTAAAAGTTGGACAGATTCTGATTTCAAGTGTTTAACCTTCTAAATCGTGTTCGATCGATTCTGTTAACGAGTTTAGTGACCACAACAACATCACGTACTAATATTATTCAGCACAACATCAGATAATCAGCCAATCATCATAATCACACAAGATCTACATGATTTACACTAACATTCATCCTTTAACCACCTTGTTCATCACTTTAGTAGACTTTTAGTTGGTGATCTTATATGTTAGCGATTTTTAACCGACGAAACTCTTATTAACCACTTAAATATCATAAACAATGAACGGATCTAAGTTCTTACCACTAGCTCAAGGCTAGGGAAGTTCGAGTGAAGAAATGTGGCGGTTAATAGCGAATGGAGAAGGTCCTTCAACTTCCGAGCGCACCAAGCTTCGTTGTTCACCTTCTTACACCTATGGATGTTCTTGGATTGCTTGAAGATGATCAAATGATGGTGGTGATGGTGCTCTTGGGGCTGCCGAGTTCAAGAAGAGAAGGTAGAGAAAGTTTGTTGAGGTGAAGAAGATGATATGATGGTTATGAAGAACTAGAGGGTATTTAACAAGTCTTCCACCCATTCTTTAACCCTTGGTCCATATGCTCCTCTAGTACATGACATATCCCTTAAATAAATAAAGAAAATCAAAGGTGGTTCCCTCTAGGGTGACCATCGAATGGGGGGGGGGGGGGTGCTTGGTTGGGTTTCAACTAGTTTAGTTAGCTTATGTTTACAATCCAAGTATTCTAGTTAGGTATGAGTTACTAGATATTTATGTATTGTGTGTTATGATATTCGGGGACCATAACTAATTCGAAAAAAATAAAGATAATGCCTCGGGTAATATTTTAGTGTTCCGGGTAATGTCCGGTTGTTCGGTTTGATACTGTTCCGTTAAACCGCTTAATTAATCCGTAAAGCGTCCTACTTATATATTTTGCAACGTTTTTACTTTCTAACACTTAGGAAAATATAACGGACTATTTAGTGACCTTTCTGTACACTATTAGTATATTAACAAATACGTGTAAGCATAACACAGATATCAGAAAGCAGTTAAGTGATGCCATACAGTCGTCAACCACATTATTTATTATTAATAAATTGTACGGTTACATGTAAATTTGAGGGTTGTCACATTCTCCCCCTGTTAAGAGAATTTCGTCCCGAAATTTAGCGCGTGGTTACTGAGGAAGCTAGTTAAGTTGCGTTGTTTTCCTGATTTTCCTGGGGTGTCACATCATCCCCCCGTTGATTTGGAATTTCGTCCCGAAATTCTGCGGTAGCTTCAGCCTCAGTAGTGGTTGCGTTTTTCTTAAACAGTTGGGGATACTTGAGTTTCATTTGGTCTTCTCGTTCCCAGGTATACTCTGGGCCACGACGAGCATTCCAACGAACTCGAACGAGAGGTATTCTTGTGTGCTTGAGAATCTTAACATCTCGATCAGTAATCTCTACTGGTTCCTCGACGAATCGCAGCTGGTCGTCGATTGTGAGTTCCTTGAGAGGAACTATGAAGGTCTCATCTGACAGACACTTCTTCAAATTTGACACGTGGAATACGTTGTGAACTTCGCTGAGTTTTTTTTTTTCGGGTAGATTCAACCTGTAGGCTACCGTACCAATTTTCTCAATGACTTCGAATGGTCCGATATAACGCGGATTGAGTTTGCCTCGTTTGCCAAAGCGGACTACACCTTTCCAAGGTGAGACTTTGAGTAGCACTCGATCCCCGACCTGGAGCTCGAGTGGTTTTCTTCCCTTATCAGCATAGCTTTTCTGACGGTCACGAGCTGCCGCCATTCGCTATCGTATCTGAGCAATTTTCTCGGTGGTATCTACCACATGTTCTGGGCCATTGATTTGGCTGTCACCAACTTCTGCCCAACAGAGAGGTGATCGGCATTTGCGTCCGTACAATGCCTCAAACGGAGCGGCTTGGATGCTGGTGTGGTAGCTGTTGTTATATGAGAACTCCACTAGCGGGAGGTGCTTTTCCCAGCCGTTACCAAAATCGGTTACACATGCCCTAAGCATGTCTTCAAGGGTTTGGATGGTGCGTTCAGATTGCCCATCCGTCTGCGGGTGATAAGCGGTGCTCATATCTAAACGTGAGCCAAAGGACTTGTGCATTGCTTGCCACAGTTCAGAAGTAAAACGTGCGTCACGATCAGATATAATAGAGATTGGCACTCCGTGCCTTGATACCACTTCCTTTAGGTAAATGTCTGCAAGAGTAGAGAACTTGTCCGTTTCTTTGATAGCCAGAAAATGTGCAGACTTGGTTAGTCGATCTACGATCACCCAAATGGTATCGTTTCCGCGTTGAGATCTGGGCAGGCCGGTAACGAAATCCATGGAAATTTGCTCCCATTTCCATTTCGGGATCTCCGGTTGTTGAAGTAGGCCTGATGGTTTCTGATATTCAGACTTGACTCACGCACAAGTCAAGCACTTACTGACGTAGGTTGCTATGTGGGCTTTCATGCCAGGCCACCAATACGTAGTCTTGAGGTCGTGGTACATTTTGTCTGAACCAGGGTGTACAGAATAACGAGACTTATGTGCTTCATCCATCACAAGCTCGCGTAAGTTGCCATAAAATGGAACCCAGATGCGTCCGTTAACATAGTAGGCACCGTCTCCCTTTTGTTCTAGCCGCTGCCTCGATCCTCGTAGGGACTCAGCCCTGATGTTTTCTGCTTTCAATGCTTCGACCTGGGCATCTCGAATCTGAGCCGGAAGGTTAGACTGGATGGTAAGCTGTAATGCTCGTACACGCTTAGGTAAAGTATCCTTTCGACTGAGGGCGTCAGCCACAACATTGGCTTTTCTCGGATGATACTTGATAGCGCATTCGTAATCATTCAAGAGTTCGACCCATCAGCGTTGTCGCATGTTTAACTCTTTTTGCTTGAAGATATGCTCGAGACTCCTGTGGTCGGTGTAAATGGTGCACTTTGTACCGTACAGGTAATGTCTCCATATCTTAAGTGCGAATACAACTGCTCCCAGCTCCAGATCGTGAGTAGTGTAGTTTCTTTCGTGAACTTTAAGTTGGCGCGATGCGTAGGCAATGACCTTGTCACGTTGCATCAATACGCAACCAAGTCCTTGGATGGAAGCGTCGCAATAAACCACGAAATCATCGGTTCCTTCTGGCAATGAGAGGATAGGCGCGCTACAAAGTCTATCCTTTAGATGTTGAAACGCGGACTCCTGTGCATCACCCCAACGATAGATGACGCCCTTCTAAGTCAGTGAAGTGAGAGGTTGCGCAATCTTGGAGAAATCTTTTATAAACCTTCTGTAATATCCGGCCAAACCCAAGAATTGGCGGATTTCTGTTGGTGTGCGGGGTGCAGGCCAGTTCTTGATCGATTCAACCTTAGATGGATCCACATGAATTCCATCCTTGTTTACCACGTGGCCTAGAAAGTGGACTTCGCGAAGCCAGAAATCACATTTCGAAAACTTGGCATACAACCGTTCTTTTCGAAGAAGTTCCAGCATAAGTCGTAGATGCTGCTCGTGTTCCTCCTGACTCTTAGAATAGATCAGGATATCATCGATGAACACAATAACGAACTTATCCAGGTAAGGCTTGCACACTCGGTTCATGAGATCCATGAAGACTGCCGGTGCATTCGTCAGCCCGAACGGCATAACCAGAAACTCGTAATGGCCGTAACGAGTTCTGAATGCTGTTTTGGAGACGTCCTCATCTCGGACTCTCAGCTGATGGTATCCCGATCTCAAATCAATCTTGGAGTAATAGCTCGACCCTTGCAACTGGTCAAACAAGTCGTCAATACGTGGAAGAGGATAACGATTCTTCATAGTCACCTTGTTAAGTTCGCGATAGTCAATACACATCCTGAAGGTACCATCTTTCTTCTTCACGAATAGTACTGGAGCTCCCCAGGGCGAAGAGCTAGGACGTATAAAACCCTTTTCCAAGAGTTCTTGTAGTTGTGTGGACAGTTCTTCGAGTTCTGATGGGGCTAGACGATATGGTGCTCGAGCTACTGGCGCTGCTCCAGGAGCTAGCTCGATTTGAAATTCAACTTGGCGATGAGGCGGAAGCCCAGGTAATTCCTCAGGAAATACCTCGGGAAATTCGCGCACAATAGGGATGTCTTCAATTCTCTTCTCTTCCATTGATGTGTCAGTAACGAGTGCTAAAATGGCAGTGTGGCCCTTTCGCAAACACTTCTGGGCCTTAAGGAAAGAGATGATGCCTTCGACAGCACCACTCTTGTCGCCACGAATCACGGGAGGTTCTTCACCAGAACGAGGGATGCGGACAATCTTTTCGTTGCAAAGAATTTCCGCTTGCTGATGAGATGACCAATCCATCCTAATCGCAACGTCGTTCACTGATAGGAGTGTTACATCGATATGGTTGGCACAACCAGAACTAGCTGAAGGAGGATGACCGTCGTACAGGTTTGTAGTGTTAAGGTTCACTGAAATTCCATCAAAGTTGTCGGGCTCCCCACATGCGAAGGGGAAATAATTCACCTTGATCGATGAACTTAGATGAGTTTGCAGTTTATCGAGTCGGTAAGCAACCAAATTTAGAGGAGTTTCCTTAGGTCATGCGAATGAATCCAAAATACGTCTGCGTAGTCATAAGGTTCCAAAGATAAGACTCGAAAACGTGTTCAAGAGATTATGATCGTATCACCATTCTCAAGGTTTCGAGGAGGGGTCACCAATGATCGGGAGTCGAGCCTTCCAACTTAAACCAGAGGGTGTTCGTTTCGGTGCCTCAGTATGGAGAAGCGAGGACGTAATGGTACTGTGGTAAGAGAGTGATGGTTTGGTCTAAGCCAATGGTAGAAACTGGACATATCATTAATCAACAATCATGTGTCGGTGCAAAAGCTAGCGCAAGGATTCTGCCTATTAAAGAAGACTATCATGGAATTTAAAATATGACTCTTATATTGTAGGAGGGGTAGGGTAGACGTATAGGTCATCGTGTTCGCCTGTAGGTTATGTGATCCGTAACTCCGTCCTCGAATGTCCTGAAGGCAATCCCATCAGTAAAGGCATCCATTCGTTAAGTGGGGTATACGAGGGAGCTAATCAAGTAGAATAAGAATAAACCATTCAACAGGGTAATAAGGTAGTCTTGTGATTGGTGAAAATCGTGGTATGGTTGTTGGTGTTTCATTAAATCGGTTGTCAATCGAAGCGATAGGGAATTAATGAGGTTCATGCGAAGAATCGAGTGAATACAGGGGTCCAATAATGACCGAAGGATTTGACCAGCTAATCTGTTGTCTAGAAGTAACCTCTAGTAGTGGTGCGGGGCAGCATGGCAAAAAAAAAGGGAAGTTCGTTGCATCGTGGTCGCGCGAGTGTATCACTCGTCCAAAACAGGGCAAGGTTTCGTGTTGCATAACGACAAACGCGTGTAACTGTGACTGCTTCACTTCTGGCGACGATGACAGGTGAAGGTGATAAAGTTCGTCAACCGGGATGCGTGGGTTTTGTTCTCCTAAGCCCGTGTTCGTGCAAGCCAAGTCTGGTCTTCGCGGATGTTGACGTACGAACCGGCTGTACGGAGGGTCAGATGGCGACGTCATGTCGAGGTAAACGTGCGAGTAGATAGAATGCATAAACAGTCGTTGTAGCGGAGTGACAAGAAATCAAGACATAATTTGACCACCGTTTGTCAAATTTCAAGTAAACAATTGTGTGTCATAAAGAAAACAATAGGGCTAATAGACAACATGTTGCTTTCCTAATTAAGCATACTATCACATCACACTATGCAAAAGTAATCTAGCAAGTAGATAATATAAACTCAAATCATACCACCTAGTGTGTTGAGCCTTGCACGTGGAGCGAAGCGTCGTTGTGGATCGTTGAGCACTGTACAGGTTATAGTCTGGTTTTAATGAAAACTTTTCCCTTATTAAAACCAAGTTCTCTATAACCAATGGCTCTGATACCAATCTGTCACACCCCCAAAATCCACCATGCGGAGTATCACCGCTTGGAGGCGTGACATGACCAGGATCGAGCCACCAATCATATTGAACAACTCAATTAAGTAAATAAAACCAAACATAATACGATTGGTGACCAAGGCTAGTTAACCTTGTTTGGTTTAAACAGCGGAAGCATAAACGTGAGTTCAAAAGCATAAGTCCATAGTTCATAAGTTAAAGTTTCAAAACGCAAGTTTAGTAAGTTCATAAGGATTTAAACATTAAGCACGGAACATAACAGTCCGTACACCACAACGACTCCTTCCCCGTGCAAGCTCCAAGCATTTAGCGACCTGTAAGGCATGTAACAACGAGTCAACAACAAAGTTGAGTGAGTTCACGTTTGGTTGTTTAGTTTTAAGTTGTTTCTGAAAACGTGGTTTGACTTTCGTTGGCTTATTTGCCGTGGGGGTTACCCCGTTGTTGAAAGTATGTTCAACCATTTCTCTTTTTTCTTTACCCAATCCATAACCATGATCAGTGGGGGTTTTCCCCGTTTGAACTACTAGACGGAATGATATCGACTGCTACGCAAATAAGTTGTGCCCTATATCAGTGTCTATCATCACTGACAATCTGCCATAGTCCATTAGTACACGCCCGTCCGACTGGCACGGTGTGAGGTTTGTTAAACCTAATAGCGCTATTAACTAATGACCCGCTCGCCATTGGCCTCGGCGATTAAGTCGATATAAATTGAGGGACTTCATGATAGAGTTTTGTCTAGCTAGTTTTAAGGTTGTTGTCCTGCACCAGGAGGACGAACGTACGTATTCTGCACCAGGAGAATTCGTAGGATTAATAATGGCATCCGCTCTATGGAGGATGGCCGTACATATCCTACCCAAGGAGGATATGTAGATTTAGTTTTAATTCTTTAACCCATTCCCAAACCACCGGGAATCCCATGCCTTAGAAAGTGTGTGAACTCACCTCGGTTTGCTCGGTTAGATTCTCAATATAGTTAACAGTCAAGGTCGGTCAATCGCGTCCTAATAAGGTACGGATAACAATCAGTTTCTCATGCATAACACGTATCCTACGTACGGTTTATTTGCACATTACTTCTACCACATAACAGGCACACACTTTAACGATTTACGCCCATATATACTTCCCATCCATTCCCCACTCATAAGCAAACATACAATAATGCATATAACACATATAACATGTTAGATCATTCACAGATAGCATACTCGACATTTAGACACGCAAATCACTACTTATGTCGTTTCAGCTTTTATACTCGAAACTGGGCTGTTTTCGGGGATTTTAATAAAATAGTTAACATGTTCCAAAAATTCCCAAATTTTTACAGAATGTCTTAAACGTTCCATATTTTATTGTGTAAAAATATCGGGGTCCGGTTCATCACGAATATTTTATAAAAATTCATATTCGGGACTGAACTCAGATTTATGTATTTCTAACCACAGTCCACGAAACAATTTATTAAAAATTCATCGTAAGTCCGATTTGCGAAATTCCAGTGGGGTAATTACAAATACTTCAGTTATCATCTACAGTAAAATTTTCATGGTTCGATTCATCACAAAACTCAGGTTACGACTGAAAGTACGACACCCATTTATTGCTGTCAAAATTCAGCCTAGGTTGCTGTTACAAATTAACACTTTAAAAATAGTAAACGGAGTCCAAAAATTACGATTCCGGTGCCATTAGAACCGTATTTCATAATAACATATTTTAGATTCAAAATATCGATTTTTCGTTGAGGTTAAGACCTGTTTACAGCCAACAGAAGTGGGCTGTAAAAGTTGGACAGATTCTGATTTCAAGTGTTTAACCTTCTAAATCGTGTTCGATCGATTCTGTTAACGAGTTTAGTGACCACAACAACATCACGTACTAATATTATTCAGCACAACATCAGATAATCAGCCAATCATCATAATCACACAAGATCTACATGATTTACACTAACATTCATCCTTTAACCACCTTGTTCATCACTTTAGTAGACTTTTAGTTGGTGATCTTATATGTTAGCGATTTTTAACCGACGAAACTCTTATTAACCACTTAAATATCATAAACAATGAACGGATCTAAGTTCTTACCACTAGCTCAAGGCTAGGGAAGTTCGAGTGAAGAAATGTGGCGGTTAATAGCGAATGGAGAAGGTCCTTCAACTTCCGAGCGCACCAAGCTTCGTTGTTCACCTTCTTACACCTATGGATGTTCTTGGATTGCTTGAAGATGATCAAATGATGGTGGTGATGGTGCTCTTGGGGCTGCCGAGTTCAAGAAGAGAAGGTAGAGAAAGTTTGTTGAGGTGAAGAAGATGATATGATGGTTATGAAGAACTAGAGGGTATTTAACAAGTCTTCCACCCATTCTTTAACCCTTGGTCCATATGCTCCTCTAGTACATGACATATCCCTTAAATAAATAAAGAAAATCAAAGGTGGTTCCCTCTAGGGTGACCATCGAATGGGGGGGGGGGGTGCTTGGTTGGGTTTCAACTAGTTTAGTTAGCTTATGTTTACAATCCAAGTATTCTAGTTAGGTATGAGTTACTAGATATTTATGTATTGTGTGTTATGATATTCGGGGACCATAACTAATTCGAAAAAAATAAAGATAATGCCTCGGGTAATATTTTAGTGTTCCGGGTAATGTCCGGTTGTTCGGTTTGATACTGTTCCGTTAAACCGCTTAATTAATCCGTAAAGCGTCCTACTTATATATTTTGCAACGTTTTTACTTTCTAACACTTAGGAAAATATAACGGACTATTTAGTGACCTTTCTGTACACTATTAGTATATTAACAAATACGTGTAAGCATAACACAGATATCAGAAAGCAGTTAAGTGATGCCATACAGTCGTCAACCACATTATTTATTATTAATAAATTGTACGGTTACATGTAAATTTGAGGGTTGTCACATTTTGTATCATCAATTTCTTATCGATTTTCATATGTTTTACAAAATAAAACACTTTTCAAGGTTCGTGACTAACTTTTGTTAAACAACTCTTTCACCTACAAGTCATGAATCCTAAATCAATAAACCTATGTATCTCACAGGCATTTTTATGCTGACGTACCTATTTTTACATGTGTTTTCAGGAGCTGATGCGTAGGATTGTTCAAGATACACTTAGGAGGACTTGGGCCTTAGTGACATATAATGAAGCAAGACTAGTTTAAATTATGTTAGGTACTATTTGTTTCTTTCGTTTTAAGACAATGTAACCGCTTTGTTAATAAATAAAATGAAACTTTAATGTGACACCTGTGTCACTTCAACCATCAAACAAATACCAAACCAATGAAATATTGTATTTCATACTTTGAATTTGTATAAATATGTGTATCATTTGCACATATCAATTCTTAGTCGATTTCGAGCTTTAAATCGCTTTCTGGAAGGTTATACGCGAACTGATGCGTAAATATAACCAGTTTAATGCAACAAACACTCTGGAACAGTGACATAGGCTTAACATGCCTTAAATAGCCTTTACATAACTTAGAAATAAGTTTTGGATGGTTTGGTGTGTCAAAATCAAGTTTATTCGCTTACAGGGACTAATTTCGACAAACTGTGAAAGTATGCCGATTCATACTGTAACGAACATTCCGGAACTTGATCATAAGTTAAATATGCCCTAAATATCCTTTACATAGCTTAGAAATAGGCTTTGAGGTGTTTGGTGCGCAAAAATAAACTTTCTTGATTAATAGGGACTAAAAGCGTTAAAAAGTGCATAAGTTTGCATTTTCGCACATATCACACATTCTGAATATATCCGGACATCCAAAAATTTATGTAATCATTAAAATATTTTATTTTAGTGATTGGAATGATAAAATTCCATTCGTCACGTAATTTGGATCATTTTTCGTGTCCGTTCGCGTTTCGTCGTAATTAACCGAATAACGTGATCGTACGACCAAACGAATCGACATCCGTCATATTTTTGAGCATGTTTCATGTCCACTATGTTTAGACATCATTGTAGAGCCTTGAAAAAGGCTTAACGGGCCTTAAAAGTGTCGAAAATGGACTTAAATACATGCAGGGACCAAAACTGCCATTTCTGCCAATGATGGCCCAGGCGGGCCGCGTAAGCCTTATCAGGCTTCTACGCGGGGCACGTAAAACCTGCAGATCTGCTGAAAATCTTTTCCAGCTTGTTCCAGTTGTTCCACACACTTGCAAATGGTTTTGGGCAATCTAGGGGCTTGTTTTTAAGTGCCCATGGTTTTAGAAATCAGTGGGTGCAAGTGTAAGGCCAAGATCAAAGCTCGTTTTTCGATGAACGATCCTAACGGCTACCCGAAATCTATAAATACCCAACCCCAATTGCCTTCTACCCACACCTTGATCTGATTTTGTTCTCTAAGTTGAAGTTATACACTTCATACCTGAGAATTTTCAGATCAAACTTCCATTTCTTGGACCTTTTGTAAGTATTCTTTCGTTCTTTTACGCGTTTTAAGCGTGAAAGTCAGACAAGTGTTTGACTTTTAGCTTTGACCAGTTTATGGTCAACACGAAGTTCGTTTGAACTTCACAACGTGAGCGTAATCATGATGGTCACAGTCCCTTGTGACTATACATACTGATTACCACGTTATTTAGGCATAGTGACGAGTCGTAGTTTCGGTCAAAATGCGTATTTTGCAACCAAACTACTTGTAGGTATCAAAACCCTTTGTTTTGATATCAAAACCTGTTTTCTAACTTCGTTAAACATGTTTTAACATGTTTAGCTCGTCACTTTTAGTTTAGTGCTTGTATAGAGTCGTAAGTCAAACGGTCTTGACAACCGCTTAGACTTTCGAACTAGACTCGTTTGGTCGATCATTAGGATCCGAACAAACATGTTTTGTGACCATAGTTGTATAGGGAATAACCTTCCGAGGTTATACCTTATGGTTACTTCGTTTAAGTAGTAGTATGATAGGTAGTTTATATGCCTTAGGTAAATGACCAAAATGCCCTTTTTACGCATAAATTCATTTAAAACATATGTAACATAAATTTTGATATCTAAACTTATTAGGCAACATTATTAGAGATGTTAAGGCATATATTACTTGTCATAGGACTAGTTAGGCGGTCCGAACGCGTTTTACGCGAACGACGCGTTAAAGTAGCATAAGCTACCTAAACGGGTCGTAATGGGTCATAAGCACTTAGGATAGGTTCCGTTTTAGGATGTAGGCTTTGTTTAACCATATTACATGAGTTCCTATACTCATTTGGTTTACGAAACCTCATTCTATCCGATCTTCCGATTTAGGTCCGGCTTATTTACATAGTTACCTATATTAGGTGCCATTTGATTCCGTGATCCCTCTAGCTTTGCTTGGTTGTTATTCAAGACTTCAAAGCATCCTCAAGTGAGTACATATTCCCCTCTTTTACTGTTTTCAAATGTTTTGGGGTGAAACATGTGTACCTATTTGTTATGTTCATCATTTCAAAGTGTAAATTGATTATACATGTTAGTACTTATCTTTTGACAAACTGAATGATTATTTATGGTTTAAACACAAATTTTTCAAAGATTATAAAATTAATTGTTGGATTGTACTTATTTTATACATTCACCAGACCGATTGGTAGTAGGATATAACGCTATAGGATTTGACACCCCATTCGTGTTGTAAGGAATGTCAGAAACCGATATTTTATCCAAATAGGGATTACCTTTGTGGTATTTCTATTGTCTCAAAGGTGTATTTTGATACACTAAGGTTTGAATGAATTCCAAATCACATTTTTGTTGTATATTTTGTTATACTCCCAAAGGTATAGTTTGATATGCTCTCATGTGTGATATTGTACAAAACAACATATATTTTGTTAATTACTAAAAACATAGTTTAATATGTTATTTATAAAACCAAAGCATAGTTTAATATGTTATTAATAAAACCAAAGTATACTTTTGATATACTACAGAAAACTATTATTTTGACGACTAAAGTATATTTAATATACTATCTGTTTAACTATTTTGGAACTGAAATATATTTTAATATATTATTTATTCGACTTTCTTAAAACCAAAGTATATTCTTATGTATACTACAAACCTTTTTATCAAAACATATTTTATACAAACTCATTTTACTTAATTATTTATCTATGCATCCTTCTTTATATCATCTGATTTTCTTATTACTTGTTATATGATTTATAAAAGAAAACATTTTTTAGTTGATGACTATTTTTGTTAAAACATTATTTTAAACTTATAAGTCATGAATCCTGCATTAATAAAACCTATGTATCTCAAAGGCATTTTTATGCTGACGTACCTATTTTTACACATGTTTCAGGTGCTGCTATGTGATGATTGTTGATACATGCTATACATAGGATGGACTCGTGCCTTAGCGACCTTAAAACTTGAAAGACAATATTTGTATTTATCTGATTGTAATAAAACAATGAGTTCAATAATACAATAAAACAAAATTATTTAAATCCATGGTTGTGAAATATTGATTCTGTTACAACACTCCCCGACGTTTCCGCCACGATTTGTTGTTTTACGTGGTCGGGGTGTGACAGAAAAGTTGGTATCAGAGCCAATGGTTATAGGGAATTAGGTTATTAGTAATGCTTTGACCTAGACTATAACCTTCCTTGGACCCTAACACAAGTTATCTTGTGTTTAGTCTTAAAACAATACCGTCACTTGTCCTTAGGTGACAACCACAACAAGAACACAAATTTCGAATCCGCTTTGAAAACTAATCATCTGTTCTAGGATGATTGATTACTAGGTTTTGAACCTTCTAAGTTTTCAAAAATCTCGTCAAAGTTTGGGTCTCATAGTGTGAACACGTGCAATCTGGAAGGGTGGATGCCTGTATCCTGAGTTTTCTGTCTAAGGCTAGAGTGTTCGTACAAATCCACATAATCGGACCAGTCAATCTTACCTGGGAACTCTTGGGGGGTGTGTCCACTTATAGGCTAAAGCATGTCTTCGCGATACATTATGAGGACCTATTTACTTTGATTCAGCTTTTGTGTGTCGTTTGTTTGCTTCGTGGTTCGAACAAATGACCATCACCCATGTTTTTTGGTCGGTAATTGTAACATCCTATTTTTACCCAATGCCATTTCACTTGTTTTCTCTCATGTTTCCTTGTTCTCTTTAGACAATGCCTCCTCGACGAGAAGCACAACCTCAAACTAATGAAGAAGTCGCAGCCCTTGTCGCTCAGCAAATGGCTGCTGTGCTTCTGGGCATAGTAGTCGAGATCCATCAGTTATACAACAACAATAACAACAACAATGCTCAGTGTAGTTTCAAGACCTTCAATTCTGCTAAACCTTTGAAGTTTTCTGGGTCTCAAGGAGCAACCGCGCTCCTACAATGGTTCGAAAGTTTGGAGAGCACATTCAGGCATGTGCAATGTCCGAATGAGCGTAAGGTTGAGTTTGCATCCAGTGCATTCGAGAAGCGTGCTCTTACATGGTGGAACGGTGTGATGCGTGATAGGGGTGCTGATGTGGCACTAGCTCAAACTTGGGAAGAGCTTCGAGCTCTAATGATGAAGGAGTTCTGTCCTCGTCATGAGCTTAGGGCGTTGGAAAGGGAATTCGACGATTTAAAGCAAGAGAGTGGTGAACATCAAGCCTATACTGACCGTTATGAGGAACTGAGCCTGTTGTGTCCTGCAATGGTTATGCCTGTGGAGGAGGCGAATGAAAAGTACATTGTGGTCTTCCTGACTTAGTTCAGGATATCGTTACTGGCAGCAACCCTACTACCGTCAGACAGGCCATTGAATTGTCAGCTACCCTGACTGAATCCCATATCAGGAAGGGTAAGCTTTTTTGAAAGGGCGACCCAAGACCATCTGCCAAGACTGCACAAGTTGAACCAAAGGAAAAACAGGTCGAGACATCCAAGAAGAAGAAGCGCAAGGCTTCTCAAAACTGCGCCATAACTGCTCAGAACAATCAGGTTGCACCAAACCAACCAGCATGTCACACCCCGACCGCGTAAAACAACAAATCGCGGCGGAAACATCGGGGCGTGTTGCAACAGAATTAATGTTTCATAACCATGGATACCAAAGAGTGTTTCGTTTTATTAAACATTGAATAATTACATCGTCTGGGAATCTAAATACACAATTTAAACGTAATCTATCATTGTTATTGAGTCACTAAGGCCTTGTCCAGTCCTATGTGAGCATGCATCTTATCAATCGATATCATTCAACAATACCTGAAACATATGTAAAAACGAGGTCAGCAAAGAAATGCTGGCGAGTACATAGGTTTTGTGAAAATAAGATTCATGACTTCTGTTTAAGAAAATGTTTAGCCATGAACCTTGTAATTTGCTTTGTCTTTGTAAATCATTTGAAAAAAATATAAGTTCAGGTGATATGTATAATAAGAGAATAATGCATGATTAAATGAATAACCATGTAAAATGAGTTTGTATAAGATAAGTTGTTTGTAAATAAATGTCTTGTGAAAAGTATGTTACTTGTATAAAATGTTCTATGTCTCAAACTGAAATGATTCAAATAACGCTATGATATGTAATACCATACAAACACTTATATATAGGAAGTACCAGCGGCGTATCCACCATGCTTGTATCATATTACACACGCATCGTTACTTAATCACTTAACCAAACCAAACCAAACAATGTAAAATGTCTATGTTTAAATCAATTGTCAAATGTATTGAATAATATGTCAAAGTATTCATGTCAAGATGTAAATCATGTCAAAATGTCTATGTCAAATATCCCTGTCAAATGTCTATGTCAAAATGTCCATGTCAAATGTCTATGTCAAATATCCATGTCAAATGTCTATGTCAAATATCCATGTATGGCAAGTGAAATGTCTCAACTAAACCATATGCACAAAAACAAGGTATTGAAGTAAAACTTGGTTTAAATCAAAGTTATGTTTTGTGGGAAATACATGATCAAATGTCAATCATGTACAAATGTTTACCCAATCGTTAAACCATCTTGTTTTAATCATTCAAATCGTTCTTGTTTTAATTGTGAAGCTACTTAATGGTCGATTCTCTAATAACATTCAAACCTTCTTGACGCGTTCCTCGCTCCATCTCGCTCTCGCTCTCGTTCTTAACAAACCCTTACCAAAGGATAAGTTAATAATTACAGATTCAGTCGCTACCCACAACACCCACACATAACAATGGGTGCAGTAAATAACGGGATTTGTCAGATCCTATGGTACCATAACCTAATACTGGTCGGCTTGATCATTGCTAATGAATGTCATCGGTCATGTAAACTACAACCAACAAGTTCGTTCACTTTATTGAAATTGTTATTAGTTTTTGAAATCATTGTATTCGTTCTTGAAATCATTGTATTCGTTCTTGAAATCATTGTTAGCGTTCTTGAAATAATTGTTATTGTTCTTGAAACCACATAGTAATTGTTATTGAAATCATTGATAAAGCATTTAGCACATATGAGTCACCCCAAAACAGTTTGGAAAACAGTAAAAGAGGGGAATAATGTACTCGCCTGATAATGCTTGGAGGTCTTGAACAACAACCAAACAAAGCTAGAGGGAGCACGGAATCAGTCGGCAATCTAAAACTATATAAATAAACCGGACTTAAATCGGGAGATCGGATAGGATGAGGCTTGGCAAACCAAATGAGTATTGGAACTCATATGATATGGTTTAACAAGGCCTACATACTACAATGAGACTAACCTAAGTGCTTTCGACCCATCGCGACTCATTAAGGTAACTTATGCTACTTTAACGCGTCGTGCGCGCAAAGCGCGTTCGGACCGCCTAACTAGTCCTATGACAAGTGTTATATGCCTAAACATGTTACATAATCAGTTATGTGACAAAAGTTTAGGTTACATATGCTTAATTACCAATTATACATGAAAAGGGTATTCTGGTAATTTACCTAAGGCATATAAACTACCTATCATACAACTACTTAAACGATGTGACCATAAGGTATAACCTCGGAAGGTTATTCCCTACACTATGGTCACCTAATGTATTTGGTCGGATCCTAATGATCGACCAAACTGGGTCGGGTTCGAAGGTATAAGCGATTTATTAGATCGCTTACCCTACGACCCTAGACAACGTGGTAATCAGTAGGCATAGCCCCAAGGGACTATAACCATCGTGATTACAATCACGTTGCGAAGTTCAAACGAACTTCGCATTGACCATTACTGGTCAACGCTGAAAGTCAAACAAAGTTTGACTTTCTGACTCGAAAAGCAGTAAAATAAGGAAAAGAACGAAAGAATACTTACGAAGGGTCCCCGAATGCTAAAATCGATTCAAAAATCTCAGGTATGAAACAAATGTTTCAACTTAGAGTTCCTCAAATCAAGTTTCTTGTAAGTTTAGCAATGGGGGTGTTGGGGTATTTATAGGAATACCCGAACCGTTAAGATCGCTTGTCGAATATCGTGCCATGATCCAACCCGTACACTTGTCGGAAACTCATGGTGACTAAATTGGCCACTCACCATAGGGTATCAACATGTGGCAAGGGATTAAGGAGTGGAGAACAGCTGTTAATACGTCGAATCTGGTCCCGAATGCGAAAAACTGAGTTTCTGCATGTTTTCTGCCCAGAATAGGCAGTCGCGTAGCGCGACTGGTAAGGCTACATGCAGTGGCGCTACGCCACTGCCCCCTTGTTTCAGCAAACTTTCAAAATTGGCAGAAATGGTCCCTGCAGCCCGTTTAAGCGATTTTCGATGCGTTTGAACCCCGTTAACCTCATTTCAAGGATCTAAAATGAAGTTAAAGTATAGGGAAATCAAAACATGCTCAAAAATATGCCGGATGATGGTTCGTTTGGTCGTACGAACGCGATGTTCGCTTAATTACGACGGAATGCGCACAAGCGCGAAAAACGATCCAAATGACGCGACGAATGGATTTTTCTTATGGCGAACACTAAAATATAATGTAGTCATGCTTACATAAATTTTTAGATGTCCAGATGTATTCAGAACGTAAGTTATGCGCGAAAATGCAAACTTGTGCACTTTTTGACACTTTTAGTCCCTGAATGACACAAAAGTTTATTTTAGCACACCGAACCCCTCAAAGCCTATTTCTATGCTATGTAAAGGATATTTATGGTATGTTTAACTTATGGTCATGTTCCGGAATGTCTGTTACAGTTCAAATTGGCATACTTTCGCAGTTTGTCATATTTAGTCCCTGTAAGCGAGTTAACTTGTTTTTGCCATACCAAAGCCTTCAAAACTTATTTCTAAGTTATGTAAAGGTTATTTAAGGTATGTTAAGCCTATGTCACTATTCCAGAGTGTTCGTTGCATTAAACTGGTTATATTTACGCATCGGTGCGCGTATAACCTTCCAGAAAGCGATTTAGAGTTTGAAATTGAACGAGAATTGATATGTGCAAATGATACACATATTTTTACAAATCCCAAGTATGAATTATAATATTTCATTGGTTTGGTATTTGTTTGATGGCCGTGAAGGCACAGGTGTTACAGTCTCCCCTACTTTAGGAAATTTCGTCCCGAAATTTATTTAGAGGAAACTTGTGAGAGCTTGAAAGGATGAAGTTGAAAAGATCGAACAACATTGGTTAGGGTTCTTGAACTTCTAGGAACCTTAATAACATTATGTTTGCAATGTAAGAGGGACACTTATATACAAGTATATGAAGTGTCATTGGTGCGTCCACCGTACCTCCATTACATCGTTGTCATTTTGTTATTGTTGTCGCTATCGGTTCTTACACATAATAAATCTTACTGGGTTTCTGTGCACTAAATTTCATAATTATGTACGCGTCCATAATCAGACAATTCCTTGCACAGTTCACACAGTCTATTTTATAATGTGTAGGGGAAAACCAAATGAACATTCTTATGATGAGTGTGACTAGACCCCATAGAGTCCTTTTAATTAAATCAATAAATGATCTAAATAGACTATCAAGGAGTCTGTCCAGCTACATCACTAGATGTCGTTCTTTAACCAAATTGTGAATCAATCTTTTTGACTAGACCACTAAAAGTGTCTCTTATCGAACCATGGAGTGGTACCATATAACCCAAGGGTCTTAACTACAACGTAGAAGCCCATAAAGATTTAGGTAGTACCTTTTGAATATCCTACTATGAATCCCTCATATGAATATATGAAAGATTCTATGAGGATTTGAAAATCGTATCACACAAAAACATGGAGGAGAACACACAAACACATAACATATAATCGCATAATCGTTCAATTTGTTTAATTGTTTAATTTGTTATCGTTGGACACGGGTATTTAAAGCATACTAGGGATCAAATCCTTAATTGCGGTAATTTGGATTGATCCATATGAATACCCTGCTTGTTGACTACATGACCCAAGAACTGAACTTCTTTAAGCCAAAATTTCCCCTTGGAGGATTTAGCGAAAAAATTTGTTCCTTCTTTAAGGGTTCCAGTGTCAATGAAAGTGTTGATCGTTACCAGCTCGGGATATGAATAGATCAAGATGTCATTAATAACAATGACGAACTGATCCAAATAAGGCTTGCAGACTCAATTTATTAAGTCCTTGAAGATGGCTGGAGTATTTGTCAACCTAAAAGGCATGACTGTAAACTCGTAATGGCCATACTTCGTGCAGAAAACCGTTTTGGGAATATCTTCTTCGAGAATACAAAGTTGATGATACCCAAAACGCAAATCGATCTTGGAAAAGCATGAACGCTATGCAGTTGATCGGAGAAATCGTTGATTTAAGGTATGGGGGGATAT
The DNA here is from genome assembly GCA_030545235.1 of Helianthus tuberosus. NCBI lineage: Eukaryota > Viridiplantae > Streptophyta > Magnoliopsida > Asterales > Asteraceae > Helianthus > Helianthus tuberosus. The sequence goes on from CM060393.1 coordinate 158,016,865, forward strand.
CGATTCTTGATGGTAAGCTTTCTAGGCTTACGTTAATCGATATACATTCGAAAAGATCCATTTTTCTTTTTCACAAGGAGAACAGGAGTTTCTCCAAGGTGAAAAGTTCGGACGAATGAATCCTTTATCAGACAACTCTTGAAGCTGTTTTGATAATTCTTGCATCTCGAACGGTGCAAGACGATAAGATACTTCAGATTTAAAAGAAACCAGTGTTTGAGGTTCTTAGGGAGATCTCAAGTGATCGTAAAAATGACAGAACCACACGAGTAGTTTTGTCTTTGTGTTGACATCACAAGGTTGAATCAAACATTCATACAATGGCATTAGTCAGAAAATAAAACCACAAATTTTTATTTATATAACAACCGCATTGTCTTTAAATGTTACAAGATACCAACCAGAGGAAAAACAAAATACTAATTGTCCACTCCTTCATCATTGAGTGCCTCATTGATGTTAAACACTCGACCACGTGCTGGATTCACATTGACGTTGACATTCGCATTTGGGTTTGCGTTAGCATTTGCATTCACCAGTCTTGGGCAGTTGTGGCGGAAGTGACCAATCTCTCCGCAGTTGAAACATGAACCCAGTGGAAATCTCGCAGCATTCTCTTGAACCGGAGCTTGAACCTGAGCAGCCTGATTTTGTCCCAAACGACAAATCTTGGCCAAATGCCCAAGTTTACCACACGTCGTGCATTGCCAGCAAGCTTGTTGTACTGCGTGATGACCGTTGCAGCGTGCACAATAAGGTGCGGTACCGGCATATGCTTTCTTTGCAGGTGGCTGAGCTGGTTGGTTCCGCGGGTTCTGAGCAGTCTGTGCTGTAACAGCAAAATTTTGGGCACCCTTTCGCTTCTTTGATTTCTTTGACGTCTCACCTTCCTTACCCTTCTTGTTTTGGCCTTTCTTGCTATCCTCCTTGTCAGCTGACTGTTTCTTGCCCTTGTCACCCTTCCTGTGTAACTTGTTCTTTCGAATCTGCGACTCAGTCAATGTCGCAGCTAACTCGATCGCCTGACGGAGTGTGGCAGGGCTACTACCAGTAAGGATGTCTTGTACCGAGTCAGGTAGGCCGTCGATGTACCTTTCGATAGCTATGTCAAGTGGGGTAACCATTGTCGGGCAAAGCAGACTCAACTCCTCAAACCTATCAGTATACGCCCTGTGCTCACCACTATCTTGCTTCAACTCATCAAATTCCTTCTCCAAAGCTCGCTGCTCATGACGAGGACAGAATTCCCTCATCATGAGAGCCCTAAGTTCAGCCCATGTCTGTGCGAGAGCAACTTCCGCACCTCGGTCTCTCATTACCCCATTCCACCATGTAAGAGCCCTCTTCTAAAACACGCTCGAGGAGAACTCGACCTTGCGATTATCCGGGCACTGCACGTGGCGAAAAGTATTCTCAATGCTTTCGAACCACTGAAGAAGCCCAGTTGCTCCTTCGGAACCACTAAACTTGAGTGGTTTCGCCTGGTTGAAATCCTTGTATTTGCATAGCACATTGTTGTTGTTGTTGGCTTGGTTCCATTGAGCAAAGAGGTTTGGGAATTGAGCAGCCATTTGCTGCGCAATGATTTCTGCCAGCTCGGCAGTCTCTATCTGGCTTTCGCGTCGAGGAGGCATTGTCTAAAAGAGGAAACATGAAAGGAAACGAGTGAGAGAATTTAGACGAAAAGAATGAGATGAAACAAATCTGATGAAAGCAAGGATAGTGGTCATTTGTTTGTTACTACAAAGCAACAAACGACCTTGGTGATTAGTCAAAGTAAATAGGTTAAAAATAATGTATCGCGAAGACATGCTCGCCTATAAGTGAACACTCATCCCAAGAATTCCCAGGTAAGCACAACTGGTCTCGCGTCTGATGAGATGTATACGAAGTGCTTGCCTAGACAGAAAACCCAGAATACAGGCATTCACCCTTCCAGTTTGCACGTGTTCACATTATTTAAAACCCAAAACCTTGACGAGATTTTGAAAATTCAAAGGGGTTCAAAACCATATAACAGAGGGTTCAAAACCTTACAATAGAGGGTTCAAAACCTAGAAATTAATCATCCTAGAACAGATGATTAGTTTTCAAAGCGGTTTTGAAATTTACGTTCTTGTTGTGGTCGTCACCTAAGGATAGGTGACGGTATTGTTTTATGACTAAACGCAAGTAAACTCGCGTTAGGGTCCTAAGAAGGTTATAGACTAGGTCAAAGCATTACTAATTACTAATAACCTAATTCCCTATAACCATTGGCTCTGATACCATCTTTCTGTCACACCCCGACCGCGTAAAACAACAAATCGCGGTGGAAACATCGGGGCGTGTTGCAACAGAATTAATGTTTCATAACCATGGATACCAAAGAGTGTTTCGTTTTATTAAACATTGAATAATTACATCGTCTGGGAATCTAAATACACAATTTAAACGTAATCTATCATTGTTATTGAGTCACTAAGGCCTTGTCCAGTCCTATGTGAGCATGCATCTTATCAATCGATATCATTCAACAATACCTGAAACATATGTAAAAACGAGGTCAGCAAAGAAATGCTGGCGAGTACATAGGTTTTGTGAAAATAAGATTCATGACTTCTGTTTAAGAAAATGTTTAGCCATGAACCTTGTAATTTGCTTTGTCTTTGTAAATCATTTGAAAAAAATATAAGTTCAGGTGATATGTATAATAAGAGAATAATGCATGATTAAATGAATAACCATGTAAAATGAGTTTGTATAAGATAAGTTGTTTGTAAATAAATGTCTTGTGAAAAGTATGTTACTTGTATAAAATGTTCTATGTCTCAAACTGAAATGATTCAAATAACGCTATGATATGTAATACCATACAAACACTTATATATAGGAAGTACCAGCGGCGTATCCACCATGCTTGTATCATATTACACACGCATCGTTACTTAATCACTTAACCAAACCAAACCAAACAATGTAAAATGTCTATGTTTAAATCAATTGTCAAATGTATTGAATAATATGTCAAAGTATTCATGTCAAGATGTAAATCATGTCAAAATGTCTATGTCAAATATCCCTGTCAAATGTCTATGTCAAAATGTCCATGTCAAATGTCTATGTCAAATATCCATGTCAAATGTCTATGTCAAATATCCATGTATGGCAAGTGAAATGTCTCAACTAAACCATATGCACAAAAACAAAGTATTGAAGTAAAACTTGGTTTAAATCAAAGTTATGTTTTGTGGGAAATACATGATCAAATGTCAATCATGTACAAATGTTTACCCAATCGTTAAACCATCTTGTTTTAATCGTTCAAATCGTTCTTGTTTTAATTGTGAAACTACTTAATGGTCGATTCTCTAATAACATTCAAACCTTCTTGACGCGTTCCTCGCTCCATCTCGCTCTCGCTCTCGTTCTTAACAAACCCTTACCAAAGGATAAGTTAATAATTACAGATTCAGTCGCTACCCACAACACCCACACATAACAATGGGTGCAGTAAATAACGGGATTTGTCAGATCCTATGGTACCATAACCTAATACTGGTCGGCTTGATCATTGCTAATGAATGTCATCGGTCATGTAAACTACAACCAACAAGTTCGTTCACTTTATTGAAATTGTTATTAGTTTTTGAAATCATTGTATTCGTTCTTGAAATCATTGTATTCGTTCTTGAAATCATTGTTAGCGTTCTTGAAATAATTGTTATTGTTCTTGAAACCACATAGTAATTGTTATTGAAATCATTGATAAAGCATTTAGCACATATGAGTCACCCCAAAACAGTTTGGAAAACAGTAAAAGAGGGGAATAATGTACTCGCCTGATAATGCTTGGAGGTCTTGAACAACAACCAAACAAAGCTAGAGGGAGCACGGAATCAGTCGGCAATCTAAAACTATATAAATAAACCGGACTTAAATCGGGAGATCGGATAGGATGAGGCTTGGCAAACCAAATGAGTATTGGAACTCATATGATATGGTTTAACAAGGCCTACATACTACAATGAGACTAACCTAAGTGCTTTCGACCCATCGCGACTCATTAAGGTAACTTATGCTACTTTAACGCGTCGTGCGCGCAAAGCGCGTTCGGACCGCCTAACTAGTCCTATGACAAGTGTTATATGCCTAAACATGTTACATAATCAGTTATGTGACAAAAGTTTAGGTTACATATGCTTAATTACCAATTATACATGAAAAGGGTATTCTGGTAATTTACCTAAGGCATATAAACTACCTATCATACAACTACTTAAACGATGTGACCATAAGGTATAACCTCGGAAGGTTATTCCCTACACTATGGTCACCTAATGTATTTGGTCGGATCCTAATGATCGACCAAACTGGGTCGGGTTCGAAGGTATAAGCGATTTATTAGATCGCTTACCCTACGACCCTAGACAACGTGGTAATCAGTAGGCATAGCCCCAAGGGACTATAACCATCGTGATTACAATCACGTTGCGAAGTTCAAACGAACTTCGCATTGACCATTACTGGTCAATGCTGAAAGTCAAACAAAGTTTGACTTTCTGACTAGAAAAGCAGTAAAATAAGGAAAAGAACGAAAGAATACTTACGAAGGGTCCCCGAATGCTAAACTCGATTCAAAAATCTCAGGTATGAAACAAATGTTTCAACTTAGAGTTCCTCAAATCAAGTTTCTTGTAAGTTTAGCAATGGGGGTGTTGGGGTATTTATAGGAATACCCGAACCGTTAAGATCGCTTGTCGAATATCGTGCCATGATCCAACCCGTACACTTATCGGAAACTCATGGTGACTAAATTGGCCACTCACCATAGGGTATCAACATGTGGCAAGGGATTAAGGTGTGGAGAACAGCTGTTAACAGCTGTTAATACGTCGAATCTGGTCCCGAATGCGAAAAACTGAGTTTCTGCATGTTTTCTGCCCAGAATAGGCAGTCGCGTAGCGCGACTGGTAAGGCTACATGCAGTGGCGCTACGCCACTGCCCCCTTGTTTCAGCAAACTTTCAAAATTGGCAGAAATGGTCCCTGCAGCCCGTTTAAGCGATTTTCGATGCGTTTGAACCCCGTTAACCTCATTTCAAGGCTCTAAAATGAAGTTAAAGTATAGGGAAATCAAAACATGCTCAAAAATATGCCGGATGATGGTTCGTTTGGTCGTACGAACGCGATGTTCGCTTAATTACGACGGAATGCGCACAAGCGCGAAAAACGATCCAAATGACGCGACGAATGGATTTTTCTTATGGCGAACACTAAAATATAATGTAGTCATGCTTACATAAATTTTTGGACGTCCAGATGTATTCAGAACGTAAGTTATGCGCGAAAATGCAAACTTGTGCACTTTTTGACACTTTTAGTCCCTGAATGACACAAAAGTTTATTTTAGCACACCGAACCCCTCAAAGCCTATTTCTAAGCTATGTAAAGGATATTTATGGTATGTTTAACTTATGGTCATGTTCCGGAATGTCTGTTACAGTTCAAATTGGCATACTTTCGCAGTTTGTCATATTTAGTCCCTATAAGCGAGTTAACTTGTTTTTGCCATACCAAAGCCTTCAAAACTTATTTCTAAGTTATGTAAAGGTTATTTAAGGTATGTTAAGCCTATGTCACTATTCCAGAGTGTTCGTTGCATTAAACTGGTTATATTTACGCATCGGTGCGCGTATAACCTTCCAGAAAGCGATTTAGAGTTTGAAATTGAACGAGAATTGATATGTGCAAATGATACACATATTTTTACAAATCCCAAGTATGAATTATAATATTTCATTGGTTTGGTATTTGTTTGATGGCCGTGAAGGCACAGGTGTTACACAGCAGAACCTCGTAAAAGGAAAAATTATGTTGGTACCGCACCTTTGTGCAAAAAATGCAACCGTCATCATCTAGAGCAAGTGCAGTGTTACAAATGTACCCACTGTGGGCGATTAGGACATTTGGTCGATACCTACCATTATGCAAACCAAGCTGCTGTAAATCCTACTGCTGTTCAAGCACGGTTCCCACCTGGGTCGTGTTATAACTGTGGTGACCTTACTCACTAGAGAAACAATTTCCCAAGACTTGTTAACGCAAATCCAGCGCGTGGATGAGTGTTTAACATAAATGAGGCGAACGCGGACGACAATGCAGCAGTGAACAATTAGTCTTTTGTATTTTCCTTGAATGTCATCTTTTGGATGTTTTAACATGTTTAGCTCGTCAATTTTAGTTTAGTGCTTGTATAGAGTCGTAAGTCAAGCGGTCTTGACAACCGCTTAGAATTTCGAACTAGACCCGTTTGGTCGATCATTAGGATCCGACCAAACATGTTTTGTGACCATAGTTGTATAGGGAATAACCTTCCGAGGTTATACCTTATGGTCACTTCGTTTAAGTAGTTGTATGATTGGTAGTTTATATGCCTTAGGTAAATGCCCAAAATGCCCTTTTTACGCATAAATTCATTTAAAACATATGTAACATAAATTTTGATATCTAAACTGATTAGGCAACATTATTAGACAAGTTAAGGCATATATTACTTGTCATGGGACTAGTTAGGCGGTCCGAACGCGTTTTACACGAACGACGCGTTAAAGTGGCATAAGCTACCTAAACGGGTCGTAATGGGTCATAAGCACTTAGGATAGGTTCCGTTTTAGGATGTAGGATTTGTTTAACCATATTACATGAGTTCCTATACTCATTTGGTTTACGAAAGCTCATTCTATCCGATCTTTTGATTTAGGTCCGGTTTATTTACATAGTTACTATATTAGGTGCCATTTGATTCTGTGATCCCTCTAGCTTTGCTTGGTTGTTATTCAAGACTTCTAAGTATCCTCAAGTGAGTACATAGTCCCCTCTTTTACTGTTTTCAAATGTTTTGGGGTGAAACATGTGTACCTATTTGTTATGTTCATGATTTCAAAGTGTAAATTGATTATACATGTTAGTACTTATCTTTTGACAAACTGAATGATTATTTATGGTTTAAACACAAATTTTTCAAAGATTATAAAATTAATTGTTGGATTGTACTTATTTTATACATTCACCAGAACGATTGGTAGTATGATATAGCGCTATAGGATTTGACACCCCATTCCTGTTGTAAGGAATGTCAGAAACCGATATTTTATCCAAATAGGGATTGCCTTTGTGGTATTTCTATAGTCTCAAAGGTGTATTTTGATACACTAAGGTTTGAATGAATTCCAAATCACATTTTTGTTGTATCTTTTTTTATACTCCCAAAGGTATAGTTTGATATGCTCTCATATGTGATATTGTACAAAACAACATATATTTTGTTAATTACTAAAAACATAGTTTAATATGTTATTTATAAAACCAAAGCATAGTTTAATATGTTATTAATAAAACCAAAGTATACTTTTGATATACTACTGAAAACTATTATTTTGACGACTAAAGTATATTTAATATACTATCTGTTTAACTATTTTGGAACTGAAATATATTTTAATATATTATTTATTCGACTTTCTTAAAACCAAAGTATATTCTTATGTATACTACAAACCTTTTTATCAAAACATATTTTATACAAACTCATTTTACTTAATTATTTATCTATGCATCCTTCTTTATATCATCTGATTTTCTTATTACTTGTTATATGATTTATAAAAGAAAACATTTTTAAGTTAATGACTATTTTTGTTAAAACATTATTTAAACTTATAAGTCATGAATCCTGCATTAATAAAACCTATATATCTCACAGGCATTTTTATGCTGACGTACCTATTTTTACACATGTTTCAGGTGCTGCTATGTGATGATTGTTGATACATGCTATACATAGGATGGACTCGTGCCTTAGCGACCTTAAAACTTGAAAGACAATATTTGTATTTATCTGATTGTAATAAAACAATGAGTTCAATAATACAATAAAACGAAATTATTTAAATCCATGGTTGTGAAACAATGATTCTGTTACAACACTCCTCGTTGTTTCCGCCACGATTTGTTGTTTTACGTGGTCGGGGTGTGACATTTAAATACCATGGTTGTGAAACAATAATTCTGTTGCTCGACTCCCCGACGTTTCCGCCACGGTTTGTTATTTTACGCGGTCGGGGTGTGACATTTTGTAATTATTGTAAAAATCATATTTTTGGTTTTCTTGGTGTCCAAAATACTAATTACCAAAATATACTTATGAATTTATTTCCGGAATATTTTTGTGAGTTATATTCCTTGTTCGGTTTCTTCCAAAATTTTGGATATATTTTGTATATTCATTCTCTTGGAATTTTAGTAATATTTTGGATTGTAATTTTCTTGGTATTTTGGTGAGTTATATTGTTTCAAGCCCTAAAATTAATATAACTAATACACATAATATACAAAGAATCACACACATGGTGACATCTAAATATATATTTCCTAAATACATATTTAGTCAGTTTTATTTACAAAAACCAACCTCCAATGTTTATAATTTTTGTAACAAAAATTATGGCAAATTTTATATGAAAATCCCTGGTTTAAAATACATTTGGTAAATATTTGTTTAAAAATAGTTTATTAAGTGTTTAATTTCTAGAAAAATTTTGCCATAGTTTCCCCTTAAAAATGGAGGTTTCCATGCTTTCAAAGCATATCATTTTCTTTTAAAATCATCATCATTCATCAACAAATCATTCAAGACTTACCAAGTGCCGAAAATATGAGATTTACACTATGTCATGAACTTGAAACTTTGTAAAAATTTGTAGTAACTTAGTATGTTATTTAGTAGGTTAAGTTACCCTCTAAAACATGGTTATTTGATTAATAATCACATTCTTGCAAAATCTAGTCCTTTACAACTTACAAGATGATTTTTCCAAGAACAATTCTTTTGTATTTCTCTTGTTAATAACATGTTTGTATACTTGATTTATCACTAAAAATATGATTAGTTTCTTTAAAAATCATGATCTTGTAAATCTTGTAAATAACTTTGTTCTCTTGAAAATATTATCTTTGAAATCCTTTATTTTCAAGACTTATAACATGTATCACAAATCATCATACACTAAAACAAGTTTATTTTCAAGTTCATGTTTAACATAAAGGATGATCATTATGATTTTCTCAAGAATCATCCTCATACTTGCTAGATCATGTGTTTAATCACAATCTAGCAAGCTTCTTATGATGATCAACATCATAAACATAAGAAATCAACAATCAAGTATATTACATACACTTAATCATCTTTGATTTTCATGATTTAGAGCTTTATGTTCATGTTTAAGCTTATGTTTCTTCATGATCTTTATGTTTAACAACTTATATCATCTTTTAACCAACATAATATGAAGTAAAATGAGATTAGGAAGGTCTTACCACTAGCACAAGGCTAGGGATGATGTTCAAGAAGATGAAGATAACAAATGAGGTGGATAAAAGCACTAGAGAGAGGTCCTTCAAGTTCCTACACTTCAAGCTTCCTTAGATAGGCTTAAGACACCTTTGTTAATGCTTAGAATACATGGAAATGGGTTGAAAATGAAGAAGCCATGGGGGGTTGTTGTGGCCGTGAACTAGAGAGAAGAGAAGGAAGGCTATGAAGTTGTTGTTTTGGTGAAAATGAAAGAGAAGGATTGTCTTATGGTCCTTAAATTAAGTTTCTCTAACATAATCTTTCATGAAGATCTCTTGTCCCATATCTTCTCTACAAAGCAAGATTTAATATTCAAAAGAAATGAGGGAGGTGGGGTCCACCTCATAACCGTAAGTGGGGGGTGTCCTAGTTGCGTTTCAATTGTAGGTTAAGTGTTTAGTTAGATTTCAAAGGTGTTTAGTTAGGGTTATATGTGTTATACGTTTATAGGATGTGTTATGATGTTCGGTGACCATAACTAGCTTTATAACACTAAAACAATGCTTCTAGTAAGAATTTGATGTTTCGGGTAGTGTCCGGTTGTTCATTTCGTTATTGTTCGTTAAAGTGCTAAATCGCGCAGTTTAGTGTGCTTTATGTTGTATTTTATGACAGTTTCGGTTCCCGACACTTAGGAAAGTATTCTGGACCGTTAAACCACTTTTCTGCATTATATCTAGTTGTTAAATTGCTGAAAATTGCTGAATTTATTTATTTTCTGCAGAATTTTGCAGTTTTAGTGTGTTTCTGGCACTTTCCAGTACCTATGTCATCACTAGGAAGGCAGTTTTGTAATCCCTACTTTCCTACACACTATACTAGTGTAACACTTGGTCCTGGGGCTTATTTTGTGTCTTAACATCATGTCTGTCTAAGTACTGAACTCCCGTCAGTACTTCTAGTTTATCTGATAACTGTGCTAACTCTGCTATGTGCATTAATAGAACTATATTGTGTTGCATGTAGTAATGATAAAAGTCTTGCAACATGAAATGCCATTGTATGTATATAACAGAAATCAGAAATTCATTCGTCTTGTAAACTAAATCATGCACAGTTATTAAAGCACAAATTATTGTTTAATTAGTGTACGGAATGCATGGATAAGCGCCAGTTGTCACAAGAGTTGTTGAGAATCCTCCTCTCACATTCTTTTTAATTAAGATGTTCAAGCAAAAGCTGATCCTGATCAAGATCAACAAAAGAGCCAGGTTAGAGGATAAAGAAATGAAGTATCTTTCCATAAAGACATGATAAATACTACAGTTTGATAAAGACAACAAAAACCTAGGGGGATATTGTAAGGCCATATATTGAGTAGGTTTACACTTATCTTTATCAAACATAGTTATAAGTATTGGACTTAGTTCTTCTAGTGGGTTAGATAGTATTGGGTTGATTTGTCTAGAGTGTATGGTTTGGGTTGGCCCAGTTTGTATTTAGGTCACCCTATGTAACTATATATAGGGTGTACCTTGGTCATTTTAGGGTTGTTCTTGCCTAATATTTTTGAAAGGTGGTTGATTGATTTGTGTTTTATTCGAAATTGTACCAGACAAGTCTAAGAACTTGTGTGCAATATTAATCAATCCAATTGATTTACTTCATCATGTTTTCTACTCATTCTTTGTTTTTGCACTTAGAATCGTGTTTGTGATATCCGTTTGATAGTTCCTAGACTTACAAAATCTTCTTGATGGACTATAACTCAAACAATAATGGCTAGCCATAATGAAGGCAACAATGGTGGAGGTGGAAATGTCGCAACCTCCAATAATGAAAGTGGAGGAGATATTCTCCAAACCTTAATAGCCACTTAGGTCAATAAGGCCATGGCTAATTTTATGGCCAATTTTAAAGGGCCCGAGCCATTAAGACTAAATTCAATATCCACCCCTCACTCAATTGCCCATAAAACCCATAGCTCTTATCACTCCTCCAATAGGAGCGAAGCTAGTGGGTCTGAATGTGTCACCAAAAGGAAACCACGAAGTAGCAGGGATTGGTGTTCCCACAAATACTTTGTCTCTTGTAAACTTTGTGACTTCATGGGGGAGAAATGAGCCATCGATGCCTTGGAATGGATCGATGAGATGGAAACAACAATAGATATTAGTGGTTACGCTGATAAAGACGCAATCAAATATACGTCTCAATCATTCAAAGAAGATTCCTTGACTTGGTGGAAGGCCTTAATCCAATCCACAGGGAAGTCTCCATATATAGTATGTGTTGGAAGAAGTTTGTGGAGCTGATCAGAGAAACCTACTACCTACCGCATGAGGAGAAGGTTGAGTCAGACTTCTTGAAACTGACTATGAAAGACCTAGATTATAGGAAATATACCTCAGATTATAATTCACTATCTAGGTTAGTACCCTTTCTAATTACCCCATAATCCAAACGTATCGCAAGATACATAGGGGGAATAGCTCCTGAAATCAAGGGGATGATAAAATCCTCGAAACCCACAACCTTTAGATCTATTGTAGATCTAGCGCAATCTTTAACCGAAGATGACGTTCGGTTAAGAGCGGCTAAGTCAAGTTAGATCATAAGAACAAATGGGAACAAACCCACTTTAGAGATGCTAAGAAGGGTAGAACTGATTCAAGAAGGAATCAATCAAGGCCTAATGACGACAAACCCGAATGTAAGACGTGCGGGAAAAGGCACTACGAAAGATGCTGATTCGAGCAAAAACTGGCCACCGGACTCATGAATGTAAGGACATAAAGAATGTTGTATGCTACTAATGTAGGGAGAAAGGCCACATTTAGAGCGGATGCACTAAGCGTACAACAGACGGAGGTGCAAAGACTGGTAAAGCTAAGAAAGGCAATGCTAGAGCCTTTCAGCTAACCGCGAACGAGGCAGTGAAATGTCATTACAGGTACGTTTCTCATTAATGATGTTTATGCAAGAGTCTTATTTGATTCCGGGTCTGATAGGAGCTTTGAAAACCATAAGTTTTGTAAACAGTTAGATATGCCTTTAAAAAACCCTAGATTTAACATATGAGGTGGAAATGGTGGATGGAAACATAGAAACAGATTCTAAAATCTTAGAAGGATGTGTTATATTCATTAAGAATCAATCCATCCCAATTAATCTCCTCCCTATTACTCTAGCTGGATTCGATATAGTTTAAGGCATGGACTAGTTATCCCATAACCAGGCCGGTATTGCCTGCGATAAGAAACTTATCAAGATCAAATCCCCGACTGGTGATGTACTCATCATCCATGGAGACCATCACTATGGATTGCCAGAAAAAGCATCCATGCTTAAGGCATCCAAGTGTATACGAAGCGAATGTTTCATTTACGTGGCATAAGTTATCGCAGACAACCCAAATCCAAAAATAGAAGACATCCCGGTTATATCTGAGTATCCAGATGTATTTATGGAGGACTTGCCTGGTCAACCCCCAGACAGGCAAGTAGAGTTCCGAATCGACATACTTCCTGGATCAACATCCATAGCTAGGTCCTTACCGTTTAGCTCCCACGGAGATGAAAGAATTGAAGACACAACTAGAAGAATTATTGGAGAAAGGATTCATCCAACCAAGTTCCTCACCCTGGGAAGCTCCCATATTATTTGTCAAGAAAAAAGGATGGATCAATGAGGATGTGCATTGATTATCGTGAGCTAAACAAGATAACCATAAAAATCGCTACCCTTTTCCAAGAATAGATTATCTGTTCAATCAACTGCATGGAACGAGTAATTTCTCAAAGATCGACCTTCGATCTAGTTATCACCAGCTGAAGGTCAGGAATTATGGACATAATGAGTTCCTGGTCATGACATTTGGACTCACAAATGCACCTACAATATTCATGGATCACATGAATAGATTCTTCAAACCATATCTAGATAAGTTTGTCATTGTCTTCATAGACGACATACTTATCTACTCACTTAGTAAAGAAGACCATAAGAAACACCTTAGGTGTATATTGGAATTGTTAAAGCTAGAAAAGCTTTACACAAAGTTCTCTAAATGCGAATTTTGGCTTCCTTGGGACACATCATTAGTGAGTGTGATATCCAAGTTGATCCGCTAAGATTGAGGCAATCATGAATTGGGAAGCACCCAAATCGCCTTCAGAGATCCGCAGTTTTCTGGAATTGGCTGGTTATTATCGAAGGTCCATTGAGAACTGTTCTAGAATAGCCACTCCTCTAACTGCTTTAATGTCACACCCCGACCGTGTAAAACAACGAAACTGCGGCGGAAACGTCGGGGAGTGGAGCGACAGAATTATTGTTTCACAACCATGGATTCAAAAGTTTCGTTTTATTTAGTTATTAAACATTTACATTGTCTTAAAGTTAAAACAAACAAGTTCACATATTGACCATCATCGTTATTAAGTCACTAAGGCCTCGTCCGGTCCAAAGTGAGCATGCATCCTAGTCGCAATCAACATCATTCAACACCACCTGAAACATACGTGAAAATAAAGTCAGCATAAAAATTGCCGACGAGCACATAGGTTTTGTGAGAGTGTCAGATTCATGGCTCGTTTACATGTTGAAATAACTCATACAACTTCATTCATCGATATTAGAAAACCTTGTTTTATAAAATATTTGTTTTGTAGTATGATTAACCAAATCAAACAAGTTGGTTATAGTTTATAAAACCTCGATGCCATGAATCTTAACCCAAAACATTGTTTATGTAAACTAAATCGTAAATCGTTCTTGTAAAATAACTGTATGGTTTATATCATTTAGTAAACATTGTTGCGTGTCTTCGTTTCAAAAAAATCGTTTGTCCAAGTGAACTAAATAACGCCACGGAATGTAATACGATAAAAGCACTTATATATAAGAAGTACCAGCGGCGTATCTACCATGCTTTTATCACATTAAACCCGTCCCGTTATCTAATCACAAACCAAAAACCAATCGTTCGTTCAATTCGTTTAACTTGTTTAAATCGCTCAAATCGTTCAATTTGTTCCAATCGTTCAAAATCGTTCAATCATTCCAAAATCGTTCAATCGTTCAAATCGTTCTCGTTTTAATTGTGAAAACTAACTTTTGGTCGTCTCGCTTATAACATTCAAACCTTCTCAACTCGTCCATCGTTCACCTCGTATTAACAAACCACCAAAGGGTAAGTTAACAATCATCAGGTTCAGTCGTTACCCACAAAACCCCCACACATAACCATGGTGGCAGTCCGATAACGGGATTTGTCAGATCCTATGGTACCATAACCTAATACTGGTCGGCTTGATCATTGTTAATGAATGTCATTCGTTATGTAAATATGTCCAACAAGTTCTTTCACAATATCAAAATCGTTAAGTTTAATATAAACCATAGTATTCGTTTTTGAAATCATCGTTTGAAAGTATCGAAATCGTTTAACACATATGAATCACCCCAAATCAATCGAAAATAGTAAAATAGGGGAACTATGTACTCACATTGAATTGCAAAGTATCCTTGATCTAATGAACTAACAATGCTCGGGAATACCAAGGAAATCAAGTGGTACCTAGTGTTCGGATCGCTAATAAATAAATCGACACCTAAATCTGAAGATCGGGTAGAATGAGGTCTTGTAAACCAAATGAGTATTGGAACTCATGTGATATGGTTTAACAAATCCTACGTTCTAAATCGGAACCTATCCTAAGTGCTTACGGCCCATTAAGGTAGCTTATGCTACTTTAACGCGTCGTTCGCGCAAATGCGCATTCGAGACGCCTAACTAGTCCTATGACAAGTATTATATGCCCTAACATGTTTAAATATGTTGCATAATCACTTTAAGTGACAAAAAATAAGTTACATATGCTTAGATACCAATTATGCATGAAAAGGGCATTTTTGTCATTTACCTAAGGCATATAAACTACTTATCATACAACTAATTAAAATAAGTGACCATAAGGTATAACCTCGGAAAGTTATTCCCTATACAACTATCGTCACAATATATGCTTGGTCGGATCCTAACGATCGACCAAACGGGTCGGGTTCGAAAGTTTAAGCGGTTGTCAAGACCGCTTAACTTACGTCCCTAAACAAGCACTAGACTAAAAGTGACGAGTTAAACATGTTAAAACATGTTTAACTAAGTTAGAAAACAAGTTTGATATCAAAATAAAGTCTTTTGATACCCAAAAATAGCTTCGTCGCAAAATACGCATAAACACGTATTTTGACCGAAACTTTGACTCGTCATTTCGACTAATCGACGTGGTAATCAGTAGGTATAGTCACAAGGGACAATAACCATCGTGACTTGTCCAAATCATGGTCAAAGTAGAAAGTCAAACACTGCTTGACTTTCACGCTTGAAAAGCATAAACAAGCCTAAAAGAAGCGTACAAAAGGTCCAAGATAGGAAGATTTGAACTAAAACACTCAGGTATGAAGCCTTAGCTTCAACTTAGAGCAGGTTTAGATCAAATTGTGTGAGGAATGGATGATGATCATGGTGGGTATTTATAGGAAGTATTGAGTTAACAAGATCTTTACAAGTGTTTTTGAGCAAATCAAGGTATGATCTAAGCCATACACTTGTGGAACATGGTTTTAAATACAATGGGAACTCAAAAACAAGCTCATTGTATCCAAAAACCACGTAAAAATCGCCTGAAAATAGCTGTTGTTACCAGATTCAATGATTCTGGTCTAGCTGTCGGTCGCGCCCCGCGTAGCCCTACACTGGATTTGTCGCGGCCCGCCTAGCAAGTTTGACAGAATGGCAGTTTTGGCCCATGCAAGCCCAAAACATAGATTTTGATGATTTTAAGCCCCGTTAACCCCATTTCAAGGCTCTACAATGAAGTTAAAGCATAGGGAACATGAAATATGCTTGAAAACATCTCGGATGTCGGTTTGTTTGGTCGTACGGTTGCATCTTCTGTTAATTACGACAAAAACTCGAACGGACGCGAAAACGATCCAAATTACACGACGAATGGTATTTTTGCATTCCAATCACTAAATTAAAATATTTTAAAGATTACAAAAATTTTTGGATGTCCGGATATGTTCAGAAAATAGTTTCGCAGTTTGACGAAAATAGTCTCTGCGATCGAATAAACTTGTTTTCGACACACCAAACCATCCAAAACTTATTTCTAAGTTATGTAAAGGTTATTTAAGGTATGTTAAGCCTATGTCACTATTCCGGAGTGTTTTTCGCATTTAACTGATTACGTTTACGCATCAGTTTGCGTATACTTTCTAGAAAGCGATTTAAAGCTTGAAATCGAACTAGAATGAAATCATAAAATCATAAAATCGTCAAACACAAATACACAAATATTAACACCAAAACACATTTTTTTTATTGATAATTGATATTGTTTTACATCATACATCGTTTACAGATCACAGTTGTCACAGTCTCCCCTACTTTAGGAAATTTCGTCCCGAAACTTTAACTAGAGGAAACTTGTGAAAACAAATGTGGATATTCCGCCTTCATTTGGTCCTCACGTTCCCAAGTAACTATGGGCCACGTTTGGACTCCCAGCGAACTTTGACTAATCGTATTCGCTTGTTCTTCAATCGCTTGATTTCACGGTCCATTGTCTCCACAGGTTTCTCGACAAAGTGCATCGTATCACCAACTTGCATTTCGTCGAGTGGAATATGAAGATCAGTATCGGCTAAACACTTTCATAGATTGGACACGTGGAATGTAGGGTGAATATTCCCAAGTTCAGGTGGTAGCTCTAGTCGATAGGCAACCTTTCCGATCCTTTCAACAATCTTAAATGGTCCAACATATCGTGGTGCAAGTTTTCCTTTCTTTCCAAATCTCACCACTCCCTTTCAAGGGGATACCTTGAGTAGGACACGGTCTCCGACTTGAAATTCCAAGGGCTTGCGTCGCATATCCGCATAACTCTTTTGACGACTTCTAGCTGTCAGAAGATTATCGCGAATTTTCTTGATTTTATCTGTTGTTTCCAGAATGAGCTCAGGTCTAGTAAGTTGAGCTTCACTGTTCTCATTCCAACTGACAGGTGAACGACATTTTTGACCGTATAAAGCTTCGAACGGTGCCATATTGATACTAGCATGATAACTATTGTTCTAAGAGAATTCAATCAACGGTAGATGAGAATCTCAATTCCCACCAAAGTCTGTCATGCATGCTCTAAGCATATCCTCCAATGTTTGTATCGTCCTCTCAGATTGTCCATCTGTTTGGGGATGATAAGCAGTGCTTAGATTAAGTTGGGTTCCCATAGCAGATTGCATGGTCTTCCAAAAGTGAGATGAAAATCGAGCATCACAATCAGATATGATATCCAAAGGAACACCATGTCGAGATACAATATCATCAACATAAATCTTGGCAAGTTTATCAGCAGATAGATCCTCGCGAATCGGTATAAAGTGAGCTGACTTCGTTAATCGATCAATGATAACCCAAATAGCATCGTGACCTCTAGATGTACACGGTAACTTAGTGATGAGATCCATTTCAATGTTCTCCCACTTCCATACCGGTATCTCTGGTTGTACAAGCAAACCAGATGGTCGTTGATGTTCAGCCTTGACTTTGAGACAAGTTAGGCATTTCGATACATATAAGGCAACATCCTTTTTCATACCAGGCGACCAATACTGAGTACGAAGATCCTTGTACATTTTGTCAGCACCAGGATGGATAGAGTATCAAGACTTATGAGATTCGTCCATCACTAAAGTGCGAATATTGTCTTGTTTTGGAATCCACAAACGATTCTTGAAATAGAGTAACCCATCGTCTTTCATTTCGAGTTTAAGCTCTAGTTGACGTGGTAATTCCTTACCCATCAGGTCTTGTGAAACACAAGTTTGTTGAGCTTGAGAGATGCGAGTTTGAATATCAGATAGAGTGCGAACAAAATTAAGCTTGACTCGTTCCTTTCGGCTTAGCGCATCAGCTATAACATTCGCCTTACTAGGATGGTAGCGAATTTTGCAATCGTAATCGTTTAAGAGTTCAACACAAAGCCGTTGCCTCATTTTCAGCTCCTTCTGATTGAAAATATGCTGGAGACTTTTATGGTCTATGAAAACCTCACACTTCGTGCCATAAAGATAGTGTCTCCAGATTTTGAGTGCAAAAACCATAGCGCCCAACTCAAGATCATGAGTGGTGTAGTTCTTCTCGTGAATTTTCAATTGTCTCGACACATATGCTATAACTTTACCTCGTTGCATAAGAACACAACCAAGGCCTAAATTCGACGTGTCACAATAGACAACAAAATCATTGTTTCCATCGGGCAAAGATAGAACAGGAGCATCGAAGAGTTTTCGTTTCAGTGTTTGGAATGTTTCTTCTTTTTTAGGTCCCCACTCAAAAGGCTTATTCTTTTGAGTCAAAGCAGTGAGAGGAACCGTGATCTTCGAGAAGTTCGAAATAAATCGACGATAGTAACCAACAAGACCAAGAAAAGAGCGAACTTCTGTAGGTGTAGTAGGTGTATTCCAATCCTTAATAGCAGCTATTTTGGAAAGATCCACATGAATACCCTGCGCGTTGACAATATGACCCAAAAATTGAACTTCTTTGAGCCAGAATTCACACTTGGAGAATTTGGCGAAAAGTTGCTCCTTCTTTAGAAGCTCCATCGTTATACGAAGGTGTTGTTCGTGATCGGCTCTAGACTTTGAATAAATAAGAATGTCGTCAATAAACACAATGATGAACTTGTCTAAATAAGGTTTACAAAACCTATTCATTAAATCCATGAAGATAGCTGGGGCATTCATCAAACAAAAGGCATGACAGTGAACTCGTAGTGACCATATCTCGTGCGGAAAGCAGTTTTGGGAATATCTTCTTCGAGTACACGAAGCTGATGATACCAAGAATGCAGATCAATCTTGGAAAAACATGTAGCACCTTGCAGCTGATCAAAGAGATCATCAATTCATGGTACGGGATATCGATTCTTGATGGTAAGCTTATTGAGCTCACGATAATCGATACACATTCGAAAAGCTCCATCTTTCTTTTTCACAAACAGGACTGGAGCACCCCACGGTGAATAACTCGGTCGGATGAATCCTTTGTCAGATAACTCTTGAAGTTGTTTCGATAGTTCTTGCATCTCAGATGGTGCAAGACGATAAGGTGCTTTTGCAATCGGGTTGGCATTAGGAACAAGATCAATATGAAATTCGACTTGAAGAACTGGAGGCAAACTAGGCAGTTCATCAGGAAACACCTCTAGATAATCTCGAACAATCGGAATATCTTGGATACACTTGCTCTTGCTTTTCTCCTCTATGACATGTGCCAGGAAGGATATGTAGCCTTTTCGTAAATAACTTTGGGCTTTCGTACATGACATGAGTTTCAAACCATTCGAAGGTTTCTCGCCATGAACTTCTAGAACTTCACTAGACAAAAGAGGTATACGAACAATCTTATCGAAATAAACCACCTCAGCGTGAAACTTAGTTAACCAATCCATCCCTATGATAATGTCGAAACTTCCAAGTTGCATCGGTGTGAGGTCAATAGGAAAAAAGATGGTTATCGAGGTTCAATTGACAATCACGAATGACAGAATCGAGTACAAGAGGTTTACCAGTAGCAACTTCGACAGATAGGGGTTTCCTCAGTTTAGTTCTAGGTATCGCAAGTAAAGGCTCAAATGATAACGATACAAAACATCTATCGGCACCAAAATTGAAAAGAACAGATGCAGGTTGTTGGTTAACAAGGAACGTACCATTAACAACCTCGTTGTCAGAACGAGCCTCGTTGGCATTCAAGTTGTATGCTCGTCCACGAGCGGGATTCGCATTGGCATTCGGATTTGCAAGCTTCAAACAATTGTTGCGGAAGTGACCCATCTCTCCGTAATTGTAACACGAGCCAGGTGGGAATCTAGCAGCGTTTCCCTAAACCTGTGCTGGATTCTGAGCAGCTTGATTCTGACCTAAACGACAAATGTTGGTCGTATGCCCAAGTTTACCACAAGTGGTGCACTATTTACAAGCTTGTTGGGTCGCATGATGACCATTGCACCGATTGCAGTGAGGTGCGGTACCAGCATACTGTTTCTTGGCAGGAGGTTGAGCTGGTGGGTTCTGAGCATTCTGATTGGTGACAACAAAGTTCTGGGAAGCCTTGCGCTTCCTCGACCTTCTTGATGACTCGCCCTTTTTCTTTCCCTTACCCTTGTCTTGTGCGGTATCGGTCGACTGCTTCTTGTCACCCTTGCGGGTCAGTTTACCTTTTCTGACTTGAGACTCAGTCAGAGTTGCAGCCAATTCAATTGCCTGACGCACGGTGGTAGGGTTACTACCAGTAACTATGTCTTGCACAGAATCAGGCAGACCATCGATATACCTCTCAATCGTTTTCTCCAACGGGGTAACCATAGTAGGACACAATAAACTCAGCTCCTCATAACGATCCGTATATGCACGGTGTCCTCCACCATCTTGTTTTAGATCGTCAAATTCTCGTTCCAAAGCCCTTATTTCGTGACGGGGACATAACTCTTTCATCATGAGAGCCCGAAGCTCTTCCTAAGTTTGTGCCATCGCCACATCGGCACCCCTATCACGCATCACACCGTTCCACCATGTTAGAGCGCGCTTCTCGAAAACAATGAATGCAAATTCAACCTTTCCTTCATTCGGACACTGAACATGTCTAAATGTGCTCTCCAGACTCTCGAACCATTGCAGGAGCGTAGTTGCTCCTTGAGACCCAGAAAACTTTAGTGGTTTAGCCGAATTAAACGTTTTGAAACTACACTGAGCATTGTTGTTATTGTTGTTGTTTGCTTGATTAATCTGAGTTATTAGGCTCGGAATCACGGCAGCCATTTGCTGAGCGACAAGGGCTGCGATTTCGGTGATAGATTGAGGTTGTGCATCTCGTCGAGGAGGCATATTCTAAAAAGAACAAGGAAACATGAGAAACGAGTGAGATTGATAATTGGATAAACAAAAGAGGTATTGAAAACATCGACAAAACATAAGGAAGGTGATCATTCGTTCGTTACCTCGAACAAACATACGACACACAGTGACTAATCAAAGTAAATGGATCAATGTAATGTATCGCGAAGACATGCTTTAGCCTATAAGTGGACACTCACCCCAAGAGTTCCCAGGTAAGAGTGACTGGTCCGATTATGTGGATTTGTACGAACACTCTAGCCTTAGACAGAAAACTCAGGATACAGTCATCCACCCTTCCAGATTGCACGTGTTCACATTATCTAGACCCAAACTTTGACGAGATTTTGAAAACTTTGAAGGTTCAAAACCTTATAACAAATCATCTAGGAACAGATGATTGATTTTCAAAACAGATTTGTTATTGTGTTCTCGTTGTGGTTATCACCTAAAGATAGGTGACGATATTGTTTTAGAATCTAAATGCAAGAAAACTCGCGTTAGGGTCCTAGAAAATTTATAGTCTAGGTCAAAGCATTACTAATAACCTAATTCCCTATAACCATGAGCTCTGATACCAACTCTTCTGTCACACCCCGACCGCGTAAAACAACGAAACCGCGGCGGAAACGTCGGGGAGTGGAGCGACAGAATTATTGTTTCACAACCAAGGATTCAAAAGTTTCGTTTTATTTAGTTATTAAACATTTACATTGTCTTAAAGTTAAAACAAACAAGTCCACATATTGACTATCATCGTTATTAAGTCATTAAGGCCTCGTCCGGTCCTAAGTGAGCATGCATCCTAGTCGCAATCAACATCATTCAACACCACCTGAAACATACGTGAAAATAAAGTCAACATAAAAATTGCCGGCGAGCACATAGGTTTTGTGAAAGTGTCAGATTCATGGCTCGTTTACATGTTGAAATAACTCGTACAACTTCATTCATCGCTATTAGAAAACCTTGTTTTATAAAATGTTTGTATTGTAGTATGATTAACCAAATCAAAAAAGTTGGTTATAGTTTATAAAACCTCGATGCCATGAATCTTAACCCAAAACATTGTTTATGTAAACTAAATCGTAAATCGTTCTCGTAAAATAACTCGTATGGTTTATATCATTTAGTAAACATCGTTGCATGTCTTCGTTTCAAAAAATCGTTCGTCCAAGTGAACTAAATAACGCCACGGAATGTAATACGATAAAAGCACTTATATATAAGAAGTACCAGCGGCGTATCTACCATGCTTTTATCAAACTAAACCCGTCACATTATCTAATCACAAACCAAAAACCAATCGTTCGTTCAATTTGTTTAACTTGTTTAAATCGTTCAAATCGTTCAATTTGTTCAATTTGTTCCAATCGTTCAAAATCGTTCAATCGTTCAAATCGTTCTCGTTTTAATTGTGAAAACTAACTTTTGGTCGTCTCGCTTATAACATTCAAACCTTCGTAACTCGTCCATCGTTCAACTCGTATTAACAAACCACCAAAGGGTAAGTTAACAATCATCAGGTTCAGTCGTTACCCACATAACCCCCACACATAACCATGGTGGCAGTCCGATAACGGGATTTGTCAGATCCTATGGTACCATAACCTAATACTGGTCGGCTTGATCATTGTTAATGAATGTCATTCGTTATGTAAATACGTCCAACAAGTTCGTTCATATTATCGAAATTGTTAAGTTTAATATAAACCATAGTATTCATTTTTGAAATCATCGTTTATAAGTATTGAAATCGTTTAACACATATGAATCACCCCAAAACAATCGAAAACAGTAAAATAGGGGAACTATGTACTCACATTGAATTTCAAAGTATCCTTGATCTAATGAACTAACAATGCTCGGGAAAACCAAGGAAATCAAGTGGTACCTAGTAATCGGATCGCTAATAAATAAATCGACACCTAAATCGGATGATCGGGTAGAATGAGGTCTTGTAAACCAAATGAGTATTGGAACTTATGTGATATGGTTTAACAAAGCTTACGTTCTAAATCGGAACCTATCCTAAGTGCTTACGACCCGTTATGACCCATTAAGGTAGGTTATGCTAATTTAACGCGTCGTTCGCGCAAATGCGCGTTCGAGACGCCTAACTAGTCCAATGACAAGTATTATATGCCCTAACATGTTTAAATATGTTTCATAATCAGTTTAAGTGACAAAAATTAAGTTACATATGCTTAGATACCAATTATGCATGAAAAGGGCATTTTGGTCATTTACCTAAGGCATATAAACTACTTATCATACAACTAATTAAACTAAGTGACCATAAGGTATAACCTCAGAAGGTTATTCCCTATACAAATATGGTCACAATATATGCTTGGTCGGATCCTAACGATCGACCAAACGGGTCGGGTTCGAAAGTCTAAGCGGTTGTCAAGACCGCTTGACTTACGACCCTAAACAAGCACTAGACTAAAAGTGATGAGTTAAACATGTTAAAACATGTTTAACTAATTTAGAAAACATGCTTGATATCAAAATAAAGTGTTTTGATACCCGAAAATAGCTTCATCGCAAAATACACATAAACACGTATTTTGACCGAAACTTTGACTCGTCACTTCGACTAATCGGCGTGGTAATCAATAGGTATAGTCACAAGGGACTATAACCATCGTGATTACGCTCACGTTGCAAA
The DNA here is from genome assembly GCA_030545235.1 of Helianthus tuberosus. Lineage (NCBI taxonomy): Eukaryota > Viridiplantae > Streptophyta > Magnoliopsida > Asterales > Asteraceae > Helianthus > Helianthus tuberosus. Next base: position 158,040,842 of record CM060393.1, read on the forward strand.
GTTCGATTGAACTTTGACTTGACCAAATAGTGGTCAAAGCAGAAAGTCAATCATTGTTTGACTTTCACGCTTGAAAAGCATAAATAAGCATGAAAGAAGCTTACAAAAGGTCCAAGCTAGGAAGATTTGAACTAAAACACTCAGGTATGGAGCCTTAGCTTCAACTTAGAGCAGGTTTAGATCAAATTGTGTGAGGAATGAATGATGATCATGGTGGGTATTTATAGGAAGTCTTGAGTTAACAAGATCTTTACAAGTGTTTTTGAGCAAATCAAGGTATGATCTAAGCCATACACTTGTGGAACATGGTTTTAAATACAATGGGAACTCAAAAACAAGCTCATTGTATCCAAAAACCATTTAAAAATCACCTGAAAATAGCTGCTGTAACCAGATTCAATGATTCTGGTCTGGCAGTCGGTCGCGCCCCGCGTAGCCCTACACTGGATCTGTCGCGGCCCGCCTAGCAGGTTTGACAGAATGGCAGTTTTGGCCCCTGCAAGCCCAAAACTTAAATTTTGATGTTTTTAAGCCCCGTTAACCCCATTTCAAGGCTCTACAATGAAGTTAAAGTATAGGGAACATGAAATATGCTTGAAAACATCTCGGATGTCGATTCGTTTGGTCGTACGGTTGCGTTATTCGGTTAATTAAGACAAAAACTCGAACGGACGCGAAAACGATCCAAATTACATGACGAATGATATTTTTGCATTCCAATCACTAAAATAATTACAAAAATTTTTGGATGTCCGGATATGTTCAGAACGTAAGATATGCGCGTAAATGCAAACTTATGCACTTTTTGACGCTTTTAGTCCCTATTGATCAAATAAGCGTATTTTCGCATAACGAGCCCCTCAAAGCCTATTTATAAGCTATGTAAAGGATATTTAGGGTATGTTTAGCTTATGATCAAGTTCCATAATGTTCGTTGCCATACGAATCGGCATAGTTTTGCAGTTTGACGAAAATAGTCCCTACGATCGAATAAACTTGTTTTCGACACACCAAACCATCCAAAACTTATTTCTAAGTTATGTAAATGTTATTTAAGGTATGTTAAGCCTATGTCACTATTCCGGAGTGTTTTTCGCGTTTAACTGATTACGTTTACGCATCAGTTTGCGTATAACTTTCCAGAAAGCGATTTAAAGCTTGAAATCAAACTAGAATCAAATCGTAAAATCATCAAACACAAATACACAAATATTAACACCAAAACACATTGTTTTATTGATAATTGATATTGTTTTACATCGTACATCGTTTATAGATCACAGTTTTCACATTTAACCTGAAAGAACGTCGTTTCATTGGGGACCTAAACAGAAAGAATCTTTTGAGATTATAAAGCAAAGGTTAAATCAATGCCCCTATCTTCTCCTTACCTGAGGGTATCAAAGACTTTTTCATGCACTGTGCTGCTTTGCACACATGATTGGGTTGCGTGTTAATGGAAAGAGGCAAGTTGATTGCCTACGCATCACGACAACTCAAGATACATGAAAAGAATTACACAACTCACAATTTGGAGTTGGGTGCAGTTGTGTTCACTTTAAAGCTTTGGAGACGTTATTTGTATGGTACAAAGTGTATTCTATACACTGATCATAAAAGCCTCCAACACATATCTAATAAAAAAGATTTAAGTATGAGGCAATGACGATGGATGGAAACTCTTATTGATTACGAATGTGAGATTCGTTATCATCTAGAAAAGGCTAATGTCGTTACAGACGTCCTTAGCCGGAAAGAAAGAGTTAAACCTATTTATGTTCATGCTAAAAGACTCGAGCTAAAGAGCAGCTTGATGGAACAAATCCTAAATGAACATAAGCAAGCCTTGTTGGAGGAGAATTCTCCAACTGAAGAATTTGGTGGTACTGTAGAACACTTAACAATTGGAAATGATGGAATTCGAAGATTGAATTATAGAATCTGGGTTCCCATTTTGGAGGACTCAGAGAGTTGATTCTTGAGGAATCACACAATTCAAAATATTTTGTACATCCTGGTGGAGATAAGATGTACCAAGACCTGAAGAATACTTATTGGTTGATGGGTATGAAGAAGTCCATAGTTGCCTATGTAGCTAAACGTCTGACGTGTTTGCAAGTTAAATCCAAACTTCAGAAACTGTCAGGTTTACTACAACAATTAGAAATACCCAAATGGAAATGGGAAATTGTAACAATGGATCTAATTACCAAGTTACCTAGAACAAGTTATGGCAACGATACAATTTGGGTTATAGTCGACAGACTGACTAAATCATCACATTTTTTGCCAATTAAAGAAACTTTCAATTCAAATAAATTGGCTAAGTTATATGTGGATAACATAGTATCCCTTCATGGAGTTCTATTATCCATAGTGTCCGATAGAGATACTCGTTATACATCCCATTTCTAGAAGAGCTTTCAGCAAGCTCTAGGCACGCGCCTGAATTTTAGTACGGCTTACCATCCACAGACTGATGGTCAAAGTGAGTGTACGATCTAGACTCTAGAAGATATGCTGAGAGCATGCGTGATCGATCTAGGTGGTAGTTGGGATGATCACCAACCATTGATTGAAGTCTCCTATAACAATAGTTATCACACTAGTATAAAGGTCACCCTGTTTGAGGCTTTATATGGAAGAAAGTGTAGAATGCACGTATGTGGGGCTGAAATTGGAGAAAATCAATTATTTGAGCCTGAGATAGATCTCAAAACTACGGATAAGATCATACAAATCCGCAAAAGCCTCAAGGCTACCCGAGATAGGCAGAAAACTTATGCTGATATGAGCAGAAACCCTCTTAGATTCCAAATTGGAGATAAAGTCATATTAAAACTATCACCTTAGAAAGGTGTCAAGAGATTTGGAAAGAAGGGCAAGTTAAGCCCAAGATACAACGGACCATTTGAGATAATCGAATGTACCGGCTCCGTTGCTTACAAGCTTAAGCTTCCAGAGGAACTAAGCGGAATACATGATGTATTCCAGATATCGAATTTGAAGAAATGCTTGGCCGAAGATTTGCTAGCAATGCCTCACGTTGATGTTCAAATAGATGAGAAGTTAAGACTTATCAAAAAACCTTTGTCGATCGAAGATCCACAGGTTGAAAAGATCCGTAAGAAAATGATCCCCATCATGAAAGTCAAACAAGATTCCCGTCATGGCCCTCGATACACGTGGGAAGTTGAATCAAATATGAGACGGAAGTACCCCCATTTATTTGAATAAAATCTCTAGGACGAGATCTTTTAAGGGGGTGAGGATGTAACAAGCCGAAGCTTTATATCACCTAATGTGACAAGCCGAAGCTTTGAAGGAAAGGAACAAAAATGATAAAAAAGGTCAAATATCAAGTTGAGGGGCTGAAGATGTGAAAAAGGCAAATTTATTGCCACTGGCATTCCCTAGCAGACCGCACCATCATACCTCTTGCAATCCGCAAGAAACTCAAAATAATTGCGCCCCTGCGATCCGCAGGGGGTGTGCTAACAACAGAAACATGGTTGGCAGATGCAGCCTGCTTCTTGTGCCACCTCTCACGAACTGGTGCTACCTAAAACCACCTTTAGACACATTCCCTGCCACCAATCACTCCCTAAACACACCTAGGGACACTTGGCAACACCTCATCAATCTTGGATCACTATAAATAGGCATTTAAGTTGCACTTGTTCTTCACACCAATTCCATCTTTCACTCTAAAACATTTCTCGAGCTTGCTTCTGCTTAGGAGCCTCCTTCTCAAAATTCTAAGTGTTCCTTCAAGTACTAGCAAGAATTCTCTTTAGTCAATTTCAGTTTATTAGTTAGATTTTATTCGAAATCAAGCAGTTTGACCTTTTCTTTGACTTTCGGTTCTGACTATTTTAGTCAAGTCAAATCCCGATTAAAGTTAACCACGTGATCATTATATCATAATAAATAACTCCCTGCAATTATACCTTCTAATCATCACGTTTAAACGGGTCAAATGATGATTCAAACATATATTTTATAAAAAGTCAAAATTGCCCTTTTGACAAATAATCAAAGAATGAAATCATAAACCTATGAAGCTTACAATCTGACTTCAAAACAGAATGTATAACATCTTAAAAAAATGTTTTTACTTGTCGGACTCCCCATAAACTCATTTGACCACCCGAACTAGTTTCTACGTGTGCGACTAGTTGAAATGGCATATACCGTATAAACTAGTCGTATCAGGTCAAACCTTTTCAAAATCTTTCCAAATCAGAATGCTTAGTTAATAACCTATATCACATGAGAATCCTCACTCGTATGGGTATAAATCACATTTTATCCGGTCAACGCTTAATCTATCAGAACTGGGCGTAATTCTAAGTTAACGGGTCAAAGTCAAAAGACTTACCAATGACCCATAAACATTCTAACGGATAATACTTCTATTCATTCTGGATTATAGAGCCCTCCAGAAAATCGCATCTAAGTTAATATACTTGGCATTTGGTTTTGCTACGAGAATCAAATACACTGTTTTAATTGCTAGCAAAGTTAAATACTTTTAGCCTATTTTATTTATAAAACTTGGGATATGACACTAGCCACTTGGACGGGTGTTGCAAAAGGGGCAAATGTGTCCATAGAAATGTAATAATCTGGTTTAATTTGTTTTGCTTGAATAACATTAAACACTTGGGGATTAATGGTACCGTGTCCGGGCATCCAGACTCATTAATTGTAATGGCCATATAAAATAAGCGCAAGGTGTAGGCATATACCTGACAGACCAAAATATTAAAGATGGCGTGTATATTGACCATGTACCGATATTTGATTTCCGGTCCCCGATTTTATTGACAAGCATGTAAAACTAATAACAAGAAATATATTCCAATGTATAAATAAAATGATTACCAAATGACTTTCATATATATCAAATGATTTTCAAAAAAGTCGGTTAATAGTATTTACCAGTGAAAACTGATGTATTTTTAAAGGTTGACCTCAGGTGACAAACCTCAATAGTAGGATGGATACAGTTCAGCCATAAAACTTTGGAATTTGCGACTCCATGGTTAAAGACTTATGATGTCTAACGTCCTTTTTTATACTGCCTTGTGGGACATTTGTACCGAGCACAATATTATAAATTTATTTAATATCATTTCAAGTTTTCATACTCGTACTTTATCATTCTTTACTTTCGCTGCCAATTGATACTGTTATCCGACTATCACGCATAAACCCCAAGTCCGGGCCCACTAAGAAATCAGGGTGTGACATTATCACCATTTCAATTAGTAGAATCCTACAAAACCAATGATTTTACTTCAATTCAAACTAGGCTAAATGGGGAGAATAAAAAACAATTGTTAAGTAATGAAAGTAATAAGTATTCGGATATCTTTTGTACCTCCCAAAGCGGACGAAAAGATGCAAATCAGTTAGGCTCAAACAAACAACCTATTGGACTCACAAACAAACTCAAAAGGTACAAAAAAACTCACCAAACAAAGGGGTGGGCCGCCATAGATGTTGCTATTGATGATGGTCGAGGTCGCCAGAGATGTTGATGTTGATGATAGTGGAGGCCGTCAAAAACAAAGAAGATGGAGGGTTTACGGTAGGGGAGGGCGCCAGAGATGGAGGTTTCTACAGTGGGGGGGAGGGTGGTAGAGATGGAGGATGGACTGATGTGGGAGGAGGAGGGTTGTGCAAGAGGAACGTCAGAAGGGAGATCGAGGACGGTTGTTTGCTTTGTTAAGGCAAGAGTATTCAAGTCAAAATTTTCATTCGACTTATGATATGTGCTGAATAGTTAAGATCTGGATAAGAGCATTAAGAGATTGTGTTTTACAGAACCAGTAGTCTCTTAATGAAGAGCCCATTAGAGCTCTTATTGAGTGATTCAAAGGTAGTCTTTATTAAAGAGCCCATTAGAGTTGTTAAGAGCATTCCCAATGGAGCCTTTAAACCCACTTTTACTCTGTAATGTAGAGAAAAAGTAGAGACTTTGCATATTTCACATCTACATTGGAATCTTTAAAGTAGAGATTAACTTTAGAGAACAAAAAGTGCATCTCTATGTATAAAGGGTGAAAGTAGACCCTTTATTCTCTCTCTCCACCAGTTGCCCGCCTTTTTTTCTCCAACAATACATGCCTTTTCTTTTTCCCCTCCCACAGCAGATCAGTTACCTTCTGAACTTGGAGACAAAGTAAGGCAAAATCTGAACAGCAAATCGATTCAACCTGCAACCGTGTGTGAAAACAAACTTAAAACCAAGTTTGAGACTTCTCCTTTTCTCCCCTTCCTATCGTGATTAGGGATAGCAACTTGTAGCCATTCTCTCTTTCTCTCTCGATTAAACCCTCAAAATCACAAAGTAACCTAGGTTTGAAATTGCCTTTTATTTGTTAGTAAGAAATTGAGAGAGAGACGAAATATTTGTGCAACTTTGTTTGTTATTTGGTGTTAGCTTGATGCCCACTTTAGGAGATGAAAAAAGTTTGTGTGAAATTGACTTTGTTGTTTTCATCATATAATTAGTTATTTAGCTAAATGCCCAATTTTATATCTAGAAACAAAAAATCTCTTTAATAGTGCAGAGTTTGCTCTGTTGTTATCAACGATTACTCCATCAATTTATTCAAACTACTTTCCTAAGCCCTTCAAATCCCACCTTATACCCATTCTACCCCAAGTAACCCATGTAGTTACTTGAAACCCATCAATGCACATTTAAACATTGAATATATCTATCACCACTTTTATGTTTTATTGGTGTATTGTGTTAGATGTCTCAACGCTAACCAAACATCACATTCACATTACCCCCTTTATATTTTCTAGACTTATTATTTTCCATTCCTAATACACAGACCTTCTATTTCAAACATAACACACAAATCTTTTTTCATGTAAACAAAAGCTTAGAATCCTAATCTTTTTTTCAATACAGACACATAAATGTAAAAACCGTCGAGGCTCAGATACGTAATTGAGGGATGGGGACAAAGAAGATGTGTCTTATCACATGGCTGCAAACACAAGGTTGCATAGTCACAAAAGTTCAACTATGCCATCCGGAAATTACCTTATCTCCCTTTTTTAGATCATCACGGTCTTTAAACAAATTCACTAAAATATAGTGCTACTAACACAATAATGAAAACAACCATCACCGCCTCGCCGCCACAACGGATGCAACTAACGATACCATGAACAATGCATAGGGTACAATCATATGGAGCAGCCCCAAATTGAACAACAGAACTATGTGGGAAACGAAATTTGCCACTTAATGTTATACATAAATAGCACAAGAATGACAACCGCTATCCTTATCACTCAGATCCAAAACACTTGAACCGAGAACAACAGAGGTCATGGAAACTTACTAAGAAAGCTAGAAATGGCTGGAAAGCCTCTGGCAACAGCTTGGCCGCACCCGCCTCGATCTGTTTCTCTCTCTAGGATCCCCGTAGGTCTCCCTCTCTCTACAAAATGAGCCAGTGCATGTCCAGCGATGCCATTCAAACGATGACTCATCGTCATATTGCAATGGACAGTGCCACCATTCAAACGACCACTCGTCATTGGTGGAACCACGAATATCACCGCAAAAAAGAGTAGAGAAGACGGAATCGTATTAGAGAGAGAAAGTAGCAATATCAAAGAAAGAAAAGTGAAGTATACGTGTGCTAAAGCAATGAGTTTTTGTGACAAAACCAGCACAAAGGTTTTTAAATACCACTTGTAAACAACATAATATGCAAAGAGTACAACAATGAAATAAATAAAAAACCAATTTAGCACAACTTACAGCACCTTATAGCCAAAACATGTTACTAATTATATTATTATATAATATATGATTATATAATATATAATATTTATCTATCTATACTTTCTATTAAAGGAGAAATCCAAGTGACATAAGAAAAGCTGATGTGTCAGCTAGAGAGCATGTCCAACAATGCTTTTCTTATGTCATTATTACATCATAAAGCCTAATATCTAAATCACTTTAAAATACATTTAATGCTCTATCAAACCACTGCCTTGTGTATTTTCAAATGTTAAAGGTCTGGCCCATATTCCAAAGGGAAACCACTGCCCTTCTATAAGAAAGTAGCAGATGCTTCCTTTGGCAAACGTGTGACACCTGTGTCTGTAATCATTGTAAACAGTACCATTATCAATAAAACAAAGTTATTTGATCCCAATTTTTGTTTTTTTGTTTATGTTTGACATTTTTCATGTTTTGGTTTTTTTTATTCAATTTCAAACTTTACATCGCTTTCTGGAGAGTTATACGCAAACTGGTGCGTAAACGTAATCAGTTTAATGCGAAAAATACTCCAAAACATCAACATATACTTAACATACCATAAATAACCTTTACATAACTTAGAAATAAGTTTTCAAGGCTTTGGTATGGCAAAAGCAAGTTAATTCGCCTACAGGGACTAAATTTGACAAACTGCGAAAGTATGCCAATTTGAACTGTAACAGACATTTCGGAACATGACCATAAGTTAAATATACCATAAATATCCTTTACATAGCTTAGAAATAGGCTTTGAGGGGTTCGGTGTGCTAAAATAAACTTTTGGGTCATTCAGGGACTAAAAGCGTCAAAAATTGCACAAGTTTGCACTTTCGCGCATAACTCACGTTCTGAATACATCCGGACATCCAAAAATTTATGTAAGCACTAAAATATTTTATTTTAGTGTTTGGCATGAGAAAAATCCATTCGTCGCGCAATTTGGATCGTTTTTCGCGCTTATGCGCATTCCGTCGTAATTAACCGAACAACGCAATCGTACGGCCAAACGAACCGACATCCGTGATGTTTTCAAGCATATTTCATGTTCCCTATGTCTTAACATCATTGTGGAGCTTGAAATTGGGTTTGACGGGTGTTAGAAGTGTCGTTACGCAACGAAACAAGGTGCAGGGACCAAAACTGTCATTTCAGCATAGTTGAAGGCTTACGGACCGTAATCCCTCAACCTTACGGTCCGTAAGGCATCCCCAGAACATCAAAATCTTCTAAACAGCTGTTAACAGCTGTTAAACACTCCCTAATCCATTTGCACTTGCCCCTTCCTGATAATGAGGGGCCAATTTGAGTTACCATAAGGTTGCAACAAGTGTAGGGACAAGATCAAAGCACGTTATTCGATAAACGATCCTAATGGTTCCAACATTCCTATAAATACCCAACCCATCACAACTCAAAACCCACCTGAATTCTGATTTTTCTCTAAGTTGGGGTGTTTTATCACTTCATACCTGAGAAATATTTGGAATCTGTTTCTTCGGAAACAAAGGAGTCACATGTCGGCGATGAATCTGACGTGTCAAAGTCAGACAAGCCACCTTCAGGCGATGAATCTGGCTCATCAAAGTCAGACAAGCCACGATCAGGCAATGAATCTGGTGTGGTAAAGCCAGAAGAGCCGTGTGTTGAGGTAAAAGTTGAGAATTCTGGTCTAACAATGGATGATGCAAATTTTCCACCATTGTTGAACAAGAATTCGAAATCACCCAAGGACCGTTAGGCTTGGGTGAATCTCTTTAAATGAAAAACTTGACTTGCCGGAGTTCCCAGGTTGGTAAGCGTGGAACATGAATCGGCATATTTCTTGAGAAATTCACGAAAGTGTTATTTCGTCTTACCAGTGGTAAATCAGGGACATTAAATTGTACTTGATTTTCTACAAGTGATGTTTGTGGATTGATCTTAAAAATGTTAGTTTTTTAAAAGTGGTTGAAGAAAACAAAGTGATGAAAGATCCCCGAATTTGTGAAAAGACACACAAAACTTATTTTCCGGAAAAACCATTTTGATTAAAACAAACTTAAGTGTTTTGAAATCACTATGGGAAAATAGTTTGTTGTCAGGGGGAGTTCTGATTGTTCAAGCTAAGTGAATGGAGAATTGAAGTGATTCTCATCATGTTGTCACATTTCTTGTACAGCTTGTTTTCTAATTTTCCCAGAAAATCAAAATTGAAACATATTTTGATTTTAGGGGGAGTAAAAATTTTTAAAAAATTAGAAAATTTGAAAATGTCAAAAACATTGAAAAATGTAAAAATGAGTTTTGTTGTGAAAAAGAGGAGATGATAGTAGATCAGTTGGACTGTCACAGCATGCTAAAGAAATGTAAAGTCAAAATGTGATAAACGATCTCACTAAAGATGTGACGGTAGGCTCAGCTAGACTAGTAGATTTGCGATAACGATACAAACCTAAATGAAAAAAGCCTAGTTCTAGTGGGAAACATGGTTGAAAGCATAGTACTTAGTTTTGTCCTTCTTGATTGTGTGCCTACTCAGTAATCGCTGATTGTCGAAAGACATAAAACTGGTTAAGTTTGTGAACTTTCACAACTTTGCTAAAAAGTCACTGTGATTGTGCATTTCATTTTGCAAAGACTTAAACTTGTTTTATTTCTTTATTTTGTTTAAGCATCGGACATCCTCTGCGTATACGTGAGTATCGACCTGGAGGTTGTTGCCTAAACATTCTGCTTTATTTTCTTTGGTGTTTCGTTTAAGCTTTGGATCACCTCTGCGTATACGGGAGTATCGGACCTGGTGGTTAAAGCCTAAACAACTTCAACTTGTTTTATTTTCTTATTTTGTTTAAACATTGGACTTTCTCTGCGTATACGGAAGTATCGACCTGATTGTTAATGTTTAAACATTCTGCTTTGTTTTCGCACAAATCACAGTTGATAAAAGTTTAAAGGCATTACTTGAGTCAGTGTATTGCATGATGAGGGGATATGCTGAGATCGTGGGGTCCATAAGAACTTAGTGCAAAATTAATATACCTTAATGTATCGGTAAGCATTTCGAAAGTTTTTAGATTGAGCTTAAGTGGACAACAATATCGTCAATCAACGTGAATCGTTTAGAGCTTAAAATGTTTAAAGCTTAACGGTGCTAGTGATTGGTCACATAAACTGATATGATCCTCTTACACAAACTCACAAAAATAGTGTCTGTAAATATTTCTTTACTGCATTTCATTCTATTTCGAAAACCCAAAAAGATTTTAGTTTGTTTTAGCATAAATTTTTTGAAAAATCCAAAAAGATTTTCAACAACTGATGTTGAAGAGCTAATTTTCAAAATTCTGAGTGCTGAACATGATGAACTGGTTTGGGAGTGTGTGTATTGAATTGAGAAATTTATTTTGAGAAAGAAGTTTGTTTAGTTAATCAGGGTCATTAATTTGAAATTGATGTAACTATTACTAGTAAGTTTTTCTTATTGAGTTAAGTAAAAACTTATGTGGTGGTAAGAAAATTTGTGCAGGTGATGAGCTTAAACAGAATTAAAGCCAGGGATTGATCTCAAGGTGATAGCTAATTCCAGACGGCGATCCCATCATGATGAGAGGGGGAGTCTGACGAGGTTAGAGCCAAAGAGAAGATCCTGGTATATGCTAAGAAAGAAAAAAGACTGATAAAGACTGAAGACTGAGAATACTCGACATTTAAGACTCGTCAACATCTGAGGGGGAGTCTGTTGGTGCATTCATCTGTCGTGTTCGTCTTAATATCGAGTCTCGGGTTCGTTGCGGATTTGATTGAGCATGATGTCATCATATCCAATGATGACATCATAATGATGACAACAATGGTGACATCATCACATGAAAACATCACGTGATAATGCATGAAGTTGAAACAGAATGTTAGTTGATAAGGATTTCGCTTGAAGACAAAATAGTTTGATAGGTTTCGCTTGAAATGTTTATATGGATTTCGCTTGAAGTGTTTCCAAGCGAAATCTAAATACTATATATAGTCTAGCATGTCATTTCATTGAGACAGATTCTGAAATTCCATACCGAGGTGCTGCCGGTGTGAGGACTGATTGTAAACGATATTATATCAATATAATCAGTGTTAAAGTGATACGCAAGCTGTTTCGACTTCAGTTTCTTTGTTTCCGCCTCTGAAACTGATAAAATCTCTTCTGAACGACTTGTTCGGGTCGCAAACCGATCCTACACTTTGTAAGTGTTCCTTCGTTCTTTCATTCTTTTAGCGTTAAAAGTCAAACTTTTTTTTACTTTCTTCATTGACCAGTTTATGGTCAATGCGAAGTTCGTTTGAACTTCATAACGTGAGTGTAATCACGATGATTATAGCCCTTAGTGACTATACCTACTGATTACCACGTTATCTAGGCTCAGTGACGAGTCGTAGTTTCGGCCAAAATGCGTGTTATTGCGTATTTTGTAACCAAACTACTCTTAGGTATCAAAACCGTTTGTTTTGATACCAAACCTGTTTTCTAAACTTAGTTAAGCATGTCATGTTTTAACATGCTTAGCTCGTCACTTTTAGTTTAGTGCTTATATAGGGTCGTAAGGTAAGCGATCTAAACAATCGCTTATACTTTCGAACCCGACCCGTTTTGTAACACCTGTGCCTCCACGGCCATCAAACAAATACCAAACCAATGAAATATTATATTTTATACTTGGGATTTGTAAAATATGTGTATCATTTGCACATATCAATTCTCGTTCAATTTCAAACTCTAAATCACTTTCTGGAAGGTTATACGCGCACCGATGCGTAGATATAACCAGTTTAATGCAACAAACACTCCGGAATAGTGAAATAGGCTTAACATACCTTAAATAACCTTTACATAACTTAGAAATAAGTTTTGAAGGCTTGGGTATGGCAAAATCAAGTTAAATCGCTTACAGGGACTAAAGTTGACAAACTGCGAAAGTATGCCAATTTGAACTGTAACAGACATTCCGGAACATGACCATAAGTTAAACACACCATAAATATCCTTTACATAGCTTAGAAATAGGCTTTAAGGGGTTCGGTGTGCTAAAATAAACTTTTGGGTCATTTAGGGACTAAAAGTGTCAAAAAGTGCATAAGTTTGCATTTTCGCGCATAACTTACGTTCTGAATACATCCGGACTTCCAAAAATTTATGTAAGCACTAAAATATTTTATTTTAGTGTTCGGCATAAGAAAAATCCATTCGTCACGTCATTTGGATCGTTTTTCGCGCTTATGCGCATTCCGTCGTAATTAAGCGAACATCGCGATCGTACGGCCAAACAAACCGACATCCGAGATATTTTTTAGCATATTTTAAGTTCCCTATACTTTAACTTCATTTTAGAGCTTTGAAATGGGGTTAACGGGCCTTAAACGTGTCAAAAATGGGCGGAACGCAGGACAGGGACCAAAAGTGTAAATCTGCCAAACTATGGCCTAGCGGTGCGCTACACTTTTAACGTAGCGGTGCGCTATCCTCAGACAGACCAGATGCAGTGTTTCTAACAGCCTGTTTGCAGCTGTTTTAACCACAACCACACATTCTCTTCTGCCTAGTCATGAAGATAAGGATCATTTTTAGTCACCACAAGGTCCCGACACTTGTACTGGTGGGATTAAGGCACGTTTTCCATGAAACGATCTTAACGGTGGACCTTTTACTATAAATACCCCACCCCCCATGCTTCAAAATTACAAGAATTCTGATTTGAGAACCTCTAAGTTGAAACCATTGTTTCATACCTGAGATTCTTGAATCGGGATTAGCATTCGGGGACCCTTCGTAAGTATTCTTTCGTTCTTTTCCTTATTTTATTGCTTTTCGAGTCAGAAAGTCAAACTTTGTTTGACTTTCAGCGTTGACCAGTAATGGTCAATGCGAAGTTCGTTTGAACTTCGCAACGTGAGTGTAATCACGTTGGTCATAGTCCCTTGGGACTATGCCCACTGATTACCACGTTGTCTAGGGTCGTAGGGTAGGCGATCTAATAAATCGCCTATACCCTCGAACCCGACCCAGTTTGGTCGATCATTAGGATCCGACCAAATACATTAGGTGACCATAGTAGGTAGGGAATCGTTTAAGTAGTTGTATGATAGGTAGTTTATATGCCTTAGGTAAATTACCAGAATACCCTTTTCATGTATAATTGGTAATTAAGCATATGTAACCTAAACTTTTGTCACATAACTGATTATGTAACATGTTTAGGCATATAACACTTGTCATAGGGCTAGTTAGGCGGTCCGAACGCGTTTCACGCGAACGACGCGTTAAAGTAGCATAAGCTACCTAAACGGGTCGTAATGGGTCGTAAACACTTAGGTTTGGTTTCATTGTAGTATGTAGGCCTTGTTAAACCATATCATATGAGTTCCAATACTCATTTGGTTTACCAAGCCTCATCCTATCCGATCTCCCGATTTAAGTCCGATTTATTTATATAGTTTTAGATTGCCGACTGATTCCGTGCTCCCTCTAGCTTTGTTTGGTTGTTGTTCAAGACCTCTAAGCATTCTCAGGCGAGTACATTATTCCCCTCTTTTACTGTTTTCCAAATGTTTTGGGGTGATTCATATGTACTAAATGTTTTATCAATAGTTTCAAGAACAATTACAATGTGGTTTCAAGAACAATAACAATTATTTCAAGAACGCTAACAATGATTTCAAGAACGAATACAATGATTTCAAAAACTAATTACAAATTTCATAAAGTGAACAAACTTGTAGGTTGTAGTTACATGACCGATGACATTCATTAGCAATGATCAAGCCGACCAGTATTAGGTTATGGTACCATAGGATCTGACAAATCCCGTTATTTACTGCACCCATTGTTATGTGTGGGGGTTGTGGGTAGCGACTGAATCTGTAATTATTAACTTATCCTTTGGTAAGGGTTTGTTAAGAATGAGAGCGAGAGCGAGATGGAGCGAGGAACGCGTCAAGAAGGTTTGAATGTTATTAGAGAATCGACCATAAAGTAGTTTCACAATTAAAATATTAACTTACCCTTTGGTAAGGGTTTGTTAAAACAAGAACGATTTGAACGATTAAAACAAGATGGTTTAACGATTGGGTAAACATTTGTACATGATTGACATTTGATCATGTATTTCCCACAAAACATAACTTTGATTTAAACCAAGTTTTACTTCAATACTTTGTTTTTGTGCATATGGTTTAGTTGAGACATTTCACTTGCCATACATGGATATTTGACATAGACATTTGACATGGATATTTGACATAGACATTTTGACATGATTTACATCTTGACATGAATACTTTGACATATTATTCAATACATTTGACAATTGATTTAAACATAGACATTTTACATTGTTTGGTTTGGTTTGGTTAAGTGATTAAGTAACGATGCGTGTGTAATATGATACAAACATGGTGGATACGCCGCTGGTACTTCCTATATATAAGTGTTTGTATGGTATTACATATCATAGCGTTATTTGAATCATTTCAGTTTGAGACATAGAACATTTTAGACAAATAACATACTTTTCACAAGACATTGATTTATAAACAACTTATCTTATGCAAACTCATTTACATGGTTATTCATTTAATCATGCATTATTCTCTTATTTATACTTATCATCCGAACTTATTATTTTTCAAATGATTTACAAAGACAAAGCAAATTACGAGGTTCATGACTAAACATTTTCTTAAACAGAAGTCATGAATCTTATTTTCACAAAACCTATGTACTCGCCAGCATTTCTTTGCTGACCTCGTTTTCACATATGTTTCAGGTATTATTGAATGATATCGATTGATAAGATGCATGCTCACATAGGACTGGACAAGGCCTTAGTGACTCAATAACAATGATAGACTATGTTTAATTTGTGTATTTAGATTTCCAGACGATGTAATTATTCAATGTTTAATAAAACGAAACACTTTTTGGTATCCATGGTTATGAAACATTAATTCTGTTGCAACACGCCCCGATGTTTCCGCCGTGATTTGTTGTTTTACGCGGTCGGGGTGTGACAGAAAAGATGGTATCAGAGCCAATGGTTATAGGGAATTAGGTTATTAGTAATGCTTTGACCTAGTCTATAACCTTCTTAGGACCCTAACGCGAGTTTACTTGCGTTTAGTCATAAAACAATACCGTCACCTATCCTTAGGCGACGACCACAACAAGAACATAAATTTCAAAACCGCTTTAAAAACTAATCATCTGTTCTAGGATGATTGATTACTAGGTTTTGAACTCTCTATTATATGGTTTTGAACCCCTTTGAGTTTTCAAAACTTCGTCAAGGTTTTGGGTTTTAAATAATGTGAACATGTGCAAACTGGAAGGGTGAATGCCTGTATTCTGGGTTTTCTGTCTAGGCAAGCACTTCGTATACATCTCATCAGACGCGAGACCAGTTGTGCTTACCTGGGAATTCTTGGGGTGAGTGTTCACTTATAGGCAAGCATGTCTTCGCGATACATTATTTTTGACCCGTTTACTTTGATTAGTCACCGTCTCATTTGTTTGCCTTAGGTAACAAACAAATGATCGCAATTTTCATGCGTTATCTTTCTGTTTTGATTGTCCAATAATCTTTCACCTGTTTCTCCCTATGCCTTTCTTTTTCTTCAAAAATGTCTCATCATCACGATGACGCCCAAATATCTGAGCAAGCAGCCAAAATTCGCTCAGCGAATAGGCGAAGTAGTCCTGAAGACTGTTGAATTAGTTACTGCCATGTATCATCTCCAGGATGAAGCCACTCAAGAGTCACCAAGACAGGCAGGACCTAGTCAGGCGACAACACCATCAGCCAATAAACCAATCGAGGAATCAAAGACCATGGATGAACGATCCCCTAGGAAGTCAAAGAAGCGAAAGGCTTCTCAGAACTTCGCCATGGTCGCGCACAATGGTAAAGCAGTCCCCAACCAACCAGCTCAACCCCCTGCTAGGTGTGTATGGCTTTTCCTATGATACCTACATCAAGGAACTATGTACCTTACAAACTACTCTTGTGATTTCTCTCTTTCAAATGATTGCTCATGATTCCCTCGAAAATTTTAAGTACTCGTTTCACTCTAAGAAACAAAGTACAGAAAATTAAGTGACATTATGAGTAATCGTGCTTTTCGCACATCTGTGCCTTTAAATCCTTGGTTAGATAACTAAGGGTATTTTTAAATTCTCATACCCATTACGTTTTGATTTTTCAACATACACAGTGCCAGTATTTCAAAACAATCTTCATGATCTCAAAACATTTCATATAGTTTGAAAACAATTTTTCTAGATGCATTGTCTATGTTATTTCAAAAACATTGGCCATGTTATCAAAACCAACCTTTCTAATTTCAAAATATTTCATATAGTCTGAAGACAATATTAACACAATACATTTTCTGATCAAGTGCATGATTTCGAAAAGCATCATTCATGTCTTTCAAAAACCTTATACATAATTTCAAAATTCATCTCGCATGATTTTAAAACATTTTTGTAAATATATCTACCTAATACACCTACTTTATGATTTCAAAAAGTATTATATATAAGGTTTCAAAAACGTTAAACACATTTTTCTTAAAAGAACCCCATGCATAGTTTTCAAAAATATTTTCCTCATACATTGACTTAACCTTCAAAATTCTGCTTCATATGTCGCCTTGACATATCAAGCATCTCAACTTCATAAGCATTTTACATCATGTTTTGACCTAAGCACATCCAGTGCAAGGTTTCAAAACATCTTCAACTTCTAAAATTCATATGGGATCTTTTTTATCTTTACAATTAGATCCTTGTGGATGATTATCGTTCAAATCAGAGTCCTTAATCGGATTCCTTATGTACCTTAATTCGAACACTTCGGTTCCTAGTAATCGAAATCGAATTTTCTTTTTGAATCTTCCTATCTTTATAGCTGGATTCTTGATAACGTTTAAAGTACCAAATGAAATCCACGGAATGGATTCCAAGTGTGCTTTAAATGCATGTACGCAATTTACAAGACAAATTAACAAACAATTTTGTGGTTATGTGATATATGTTTATGTGTTCTCCTCTATGATTTTTGTTTTTTTGTATACTCTGGATATTCGTTATCCAAATCCTCATAGAATCTTTCATATCTTCATATGAGGGATTCATAGTAGGATATTCAAAAGGTACTACCTTAATCTTTATGGGCTTCTACGTTGTAGTTAAGACCCTTGGGTTATATGGTACCACTCCATGGTTCGATAAGAGACCCTTTTAGTGGTCTAGTCAAAAAGATTGATTCACAATTTGGTTAAAGAACGACATCTAGTGATGTAGCTGGACAGACTCCTTGATAGTCTATTTAGATCATTTATTGATTTAATTAAAAGGACTCTATGGGGTCTAGTCACACTCATCATAAGAATGTTCATTTGGTTTTCCACTACACATTATAAAATAGACTGTGTGAACTGGGCAAGGAATTGTCTAATTATGGACGCGTACATAATTATGAAATTTAGTGCACAGAAACCCAGTAAGATTTATTATGTGTAAGAACCGATAGTGACAACAATAACGAAATGAGAACGATGTAATGGAGGTACGGTGGATGCACCAATGACGCTTCATATACTTGTATATAAGTATCCCTCTTACATTGCAAACATGATGTTATTAAAGTCACTAGAAGTTCAGAACCCTAACCAATGTTGTTTGATCTTTTCAACTTCATGTTTTCAAGCTCTCACAAGTTTCCTCTAAATAAATTTCGGGACGAAATTTCCTAAAGTAGGGGAGACTGTAACACCTGTGCCTCCACGGCCATCAAACAAATACCAAACCAATGAAATATTATATTTTATACTTGGGATTTGTAAAAATATGTGTATCATTTGCACATATCAATTCTCGTTCAATTTCAAACTCTAAATCACTTTCTGGAAGGTTATACGCGCACCGATGCGTAGATATAACCAGTTTAATGCAACAAACACTCCGGAATAGTGAAATAGGCTTAACATACCTTAAATAACCTTTACATAACTTAGAAATAAGTTTTGAAGGCTTGGGTATGGCAAAATCAAGTTAAATCGCTTACAGGGACTAAAGTTGACAAACTGCGAAAGTATGCCAATTTGAACTGTAACAGACATTCCGGAACATGACCATAAGTTAAACACACCATAAATATCCTTTACATAGCTTAGAAATAGGCTTTAAGGGGTTCGGTGTGCTAAAATAAACTTTTGGGTCATTTAGGGACTAAAAGTGTCAAAAAGTGCATAAGTTTGCATTTTCGTGCATAACTTACGTTCTGAATACATCCGGACTTCCAAAAATTTATGTAAGCACTAAAATATTTTATTTTAGTGTTCGGCATAAGAAAAATCCATTCGTCACGTCATTTGGATCGTTTTTCGCGCTTATGCGCATTCCGTCGTAATTAAGCGAACATCGCGATCGTACGGCCAAACAAACCGACATCCGAGATATTTTTAAGCATATTTTAAGTTCCCTATACTTTAACTTCATTTTAGAGCTTTGAAATGGGGTTAACGGGCCTTAAACGTGTCAAAAATGGGCGGAACGCAGGACAGGGACCAAAAGTGTAAATCTGCCAAACTATGGCCTAGCGGTGCGCTACACTTTTAACGTAGCGGTGCGCTATCCTCAGACAGACCAGATGCAGTGTTTCTAACAGCCTGTTTGCAGCTGTTTTAACCACAACCACACATTCTCTTCTGCCTAGTCATGAAGATAAGGATCATTTTTAGTCACCACAAGGTCCCGACACTTGTACTGGTGGGATTAAGGCACGTTTTCCATGAAACGATCTTAACGGTGGACCTTTTACTATAAATACCCCACCCCCCATGCTTCAAAATTACAAGAATTCTGATTTGAGAACCTCTAAGTTGAAACCATTGTTTCATACCTGAGATTCTTGAATCGGGATTAGCATTCGGGGACCCTTCGTAAGTATTCTTTCGTTCTTTTCCTTATTTTATTGCTTTTCGAGTCAGAAAGTCAAACTTTGTTTGACTTTCAGCGTTGACCAGTAATGGTCAATGCGAAGTTCGTTTGAACTTCGCAACGTGAGTGTAATCACGTTGGTCATAGTCCCTTGGGACTATGCCCACTGATTACCACGTTGTCTAGGGTCGTAGGGTAGGCGATCTAATAAATCGCCTATACCCTCGAACCCGACCCAGTTTGGTCGATCATTAGGATCCGACCAAATACATTAGGTGACCATAGTAGGTAGGGAATCGTTTAAGTAGTTGTATGATAGGTAGTTTATATGCCTTAGGTAAATTACCAGAATACCCTTTTCATGTATAATTGGTAATTAAGCATATGTAACCTAAACTTTTGTCACATAACTGATTATGTAACATGTTTAGGCATATAACACTTGTCATAGGGCTAGTTAGGCGGTCCGAACGCGTTTCACGCGAACGACGCGTTAAAGTAGCATAAGCTACCTAAACGGGTCGTAATGGGTCGTAAACACTTAGGTTTGGTTTCATTGTAGTATGTAGGCCTTGTTAAACCATATCATATGCGTTCCAATACTCATTTGGTTTACCAAGCCTCATCCTATCCGATCTCCCGATTTAAGTCCGGTTTATTTATATAGTTTTAGATTGCCGACTGATTCCGTGCTCCCTCTAGCTTTGTTTGGTTGTTGTTCAAGACCTCTAAGCATTCTCAGGCGAGTACATTATTCCCCTCTTTTACTGTTTTCCAAATGTTTTGGGGTGATTCATATGTACTAAATGTTTTATCAATAGTTTCAAGAACAATTACAATGTGGTTTCAAGAACAATAACAATTATTTCAAGAACGCTAACAATGATTTCAAGAACGAATACAATGATTTCAAAAACTAATTACAAATTTCATAAAGTGAACAAACTTGTAGGTTGTAGTTACATGACCGATGACACTCATTAGCAATGATCAAGCCGACCAGTATTAGGTTATGGTACCATAGGATCTGACAAATCCCGTTATTTACTGCACCCATTGTTATGTGTGGGGGTTGTGGGTAGCGACTGAATCTGTAATTATTAACTTATCCTTTGGTAAGGGTTTGTTAATAACGAGAGCGAGAGCGAGATGGAGCGAGGAACGCGTCAAGAAGGTTTGAATGTTATTAGAGAATCGACCATAAAGTAGTTTCACAATTAAAATATTAACTTACCCTTTGGTAAGGGTTTGTTAAAACAAGAACGATTTGAACGATTAAAACAAGATGGTTTAAGGATTGGGTAAACATTTGTACATGATTGACATTTGATCATGTATTTCCCACAAAACATAACTTTGATTTAAACCAAGTTTTACTTCAATACTTTGTTTTTGTGCATATGGTTTAGTTGAGACATTTCACTTGCCATACATGGATATTTGACATGGATATTTGACATAGACATTTTGACATGATTTACATCTTGACATGAATACTTTGACATATTATTCAATACATTTGACAATTGATTTAAACATAGACATTTTACATTGTTTGGTTTGGTTTGGTTAAGTGATTAAGTAACGATGCGTGTGTAATATGATACAAACATGGTGGATACGCCGCTGGTACTTCCTATATATAAGTGTTTGTATGGTATTACATATCATAGCGTTATTTGAATCATTTCAGTTTGAGACATAGAACATTTTAGACAAATAACATACTTTTCACAAGACATTGATTTATAAACAACTTATCTTATGCAAACTCATTTACATGGTTATTCATTTAATCATGCATTATTCTCTTATTTATACTTATCATCCGAACTTATTATTTTTCAAATGATTTACAAAGACAAAGCAAATTACAAGGTTCATGACTAAACATTTTCTTAAACAGAAGTCATGAATCTTATTTTCACAAAACCTATGTACTCGCCAGCATTTCTTTGCTGACCTCGTTTTCACATATGTTTCAGGTATTATTGAATGATATCGATTGATAAGATGCATGCTCACATAGGACTGGACAAGGCCTTAGTGACTCAATAACAATGATAGACTATGTTTAATTTGTGTATTTAGATTTCCAGACGATGTAATTATTCAATGTTTAATAAAACGAAACACTTTTTGGTATCCATGGTTATGAAACATTAATTCTGTTGCAACACGCCCCGATGTTTCCGCCGCGATTTGTTGTTTTACGCGGTCGGGGTGTGACACGTTTGGTCGATCATTAGGATCCGACCAAACCCATTAGGTGACCATAGTTGTATAGGGAATAACCTTCCGAGGTTATACCTTATGGTCACATCGTTTAAGTAGTTGTATGATAGGTAGTATATATGCCTTAGGTAAATTACCAAAATGCCCTTTTTACGCCAAAATTCATTTTAAGCATATGTAACATAAATTTTGGTATCTAAACTGATTTGGTAACAATATTAGACATGTTAAGGTATATTTTACTTATCATATGACTAGTTAGGCATTCCGAACGCGTTTCACGCGAACGACGCGTTAAAGTAGCATAAGCTACCTAAACGGGTCGTAATGGGTCGTAAGCATTTAGGTTAGGTTTCATTTTAGAATGAAGTCTTTGTTAAACCATACTACATGAGTTTCCATACTCATTTGGTTTACGAACCCTCATTCCATCCGATCCTCCGATTTAGGTCCGGTTTATTAACATAGTTACCTATATTAGGTGCCGTTTAATTTCCGTGATCTCTAGCATTGTTTGGTTGTTACACAAGGACTTCTAAGCAATATCAAGTGAGTACATAGACCCCTCTTGTCACACCCCGACCGCGTAAAACAACAAATCGCGGCGGAAACATCGGGGCGTGTTGCAACAGAATTAATGTTTCATAACCATGGATATCAAAAGTGTTTCGTTTTATTAAACATTGAATAATTACATCGTTTGGAAATCTAAATACGCAATTTAAACATAATCTATCATTGTTATTGAGTCACTAAGGCCTTGTCCAGTCCTATGTGAGCATGCATCTTATCAATCGATATCATTCAACAATACCTGAAACATATGTGAAAACGAGGTCAGCAAAGAAATGCTGGCGAGTACATAGGTTTTGTGAAAATAAGATTCATGACTTCTGTTTTAAGAAAATGTTTAGTCATGAACCTTGTAATTTGCTTTGTCTTTGTAAATCATTTGAAAAATAATAAGTTCAAGTGATATGTATAAATAAGAGAATAATGCATGATTAAATGAATAACCATGTAAAATGAGTTTGTATAAGATAAGTTGTTTGTAAATAAATGTCTTGTGAAAAGTATGTTACTTGTATAAAATGTTCTATGTCTCAAACTGAAATGATTCAAATAACGCTACAATATGTAATACCATACAAACACTTATATATAGGAAGTACCAGCGGCGTATCCACCATGCTTGTATCATATTCCACACGCATTGTTACTTAATCACTTAATCAAACCAAACCACCAAAGTAATGTTCATGCCCAATGTAAATCATGTAATATGTAACCAAAACCCAACCGTATGTCGCTTTGAAGCCAATCGTTTACCCAATCGTTAAAACATCGTGTGAAAACCAATCGTTTACCCAATCGTTAAATTCGTTTTAGGTCGTGAAACTACTTAAATGGTCGTCTCGCTAATAACATTCAAACCTTCTTGACTCGCATTAATAAACCCTTACCAAAGGATAGATTAATAATTCGCATTAATAAACCCTTACCAAAGGATAGATTAACATCTCGCATTAATAAACCCTTACCAAAGAGTAAATTAACAATTACAGATTCAGTCGCTACCCACAACACCCACACATAACTACGGGTGTAGTAACTAACGGGATTTGTCAGATCCTATGGTACCATAACCTAATACTGGTCGGCTTGATCATTGCTAATGAATGTCATTTGTTATGTAACTACAACCAACAAGTTTGTTCGCTTTATGAAATCGTTATTAGTTTTGTATAAATCGCCTTAATCGTTTTTGAAACCATCGTTATAACATCGAAAACATTTAGCACATATGAGTCACCCCAAAACAATTGAAAACAGTAAAATAGGGGAAGAATGTACTCGCCTGAGAATGCTTGGAGGTCTTGAACAACAACCAAACAAAGCTAGAGAGAGCACGGAATCAGTCGGCAATCTAAAACTATATAAATAAACCGGACTTAAATCGGGAGATCGGATAGGATGAGGCTTGGTAAACCAAATGAGTGTTGGAACTCATATGATATAGTTTAACAAGGCCTACATACTACAATGAAACCAAACCTAAGTGCTTTCGACCCATCGCGACCCATTAAGGTAGCTTATGCTACTTTAACGCGTCGTGCGCGTGAAACGCGTTCGGACCGTCTAACTAGTCCTATGACAAGTGTTATATGCCTAAACATGTTACATAATCAGTTATGTGACAAAAGTTTAGGTTACATATGCTTAATTACCAATTATACATGAAAAGGGTATTCTGGTAATTTACCTAAGGCATATAAACTACCTATCATACAACTACTTAAACGAAGCGACCATAGGGTATAACCTCGGAAGGTTATTCCCTACCTACTATGGTCACCTAATGTATTTGGTCGGATCCTAATGATCGACCAAATGGGTCGGGTTCGAGGTATAAGCGATTTATTAGATCGCTTACCCTACGACCCTAGACAACGTGGTAATCAGTAGGCATAGTCCCAAGGGACTATAACCAACGTGATTACACTCACGTTGCGAAGTTCAAACGAACTTCGCATTGACCATTACTGGTCAACGCAGAAAGTCAAACAAAGTTTGACTTTCAGACTCGAAAGACTCGAAAAGCAATAAAAGAACGAAAGAATACTTACCCAGGGTCCCCGAATGCTAACTTCGATTCAAAAATCTCAGGTATGAAACAATAGTTTCAACTTAGAGTTTCTCAAATCAAATTTCTTGTAATTTTGAAGCATGGGGGGGGGGTGGGGTATTTATAGGATTTCCCGAACCGTTAGGATCGTTTCTTGAAAAAAGTGCTTCAATCTTGGCCATACACTAGCACCCATGGTATTGTAATACCATGTGCCCAAAATACCAGCCCATAGATTCCCAAAACCATGTGCAACAAGTGGGAAGGACTAGATTCGATGTATAAGCAAACATCTTTCAGAAATGACAGTTTTGGTCCCTGTTATGTGTTTATGCCATTTCCGACACTTCTAAGGCCCGTAAAGCCAACTTTAAGGCCCTAAAATGATGTCTAAACATTGTGGACATGAAACATGCTCAAAAATATGTCGGATGTCAGTTCGTTTGGTCGTACGAACGCGATGTTCGCTTAATTACGACGGAATGCGCATAAGCGCGAAAAACGATCCAAATGGCATGACGAATGGATTTTTCTTAAGCCAAACACTAAAGCATAATATAGTCATGCTTACATAAATTTTTGGATGTCCGGATGTATTCAGAACGTAAGTTATGCGCGAAAGTGCAAACTTGTGCACTTTTTGACACTTTTAGTCCCTGAATGACCCAAAAGTTTATTTTAGCACACCGAACACCTCAAAGCTTATTTCTAAGCTATGTAAAGGATATTTATGGTATTTTTAACTTATGGTCATGTTCCGGAATGTCTGTTACAGTTCAAATTGGCATACTTTCGCAGTTTGTCAACTTTAGTCCCTGTAAGCGATTTAACTTGATTTTGCCATACCAAAGCCTTCAAAACTTATTTCTAAGTTATGTAAAGGTTATTTAAGGTATGTTAAGCCTATGTCACTATTCCGGAGTGTTTGTTGCATTAAACTGGTTATATTTACGCATCGGTGCGCGTATAACCTTCCAGAAAGCGATTTAGAGTTTGAAATTGAACAAGAATTGATATGTGCAAATGATACACATATTTTTACAAATCCCAAGTATGAAATATAATATTTCATTGGTTTGGTATTTGTTTGATGGCCGTGGAGGCACAGGTGTTACAGTCTCCCCTACTTTAGGAAATTTCGTCCCGAAATTTATTTAGAGGAAACTTGTGAGAGTTTAAAACATGAAGTTGAAAAGATCGAACAATATTGATTAGGGTTCTGAACTTCTAGTAACCTTTAATAACATCATGATTGCAATGTAAGAGGGATACTTATATACAAGTATATGAAGCGTCATTGGTGCGTCCACCGTACCTCTATTACATCGTTCTCATTCCGTTATTGTTGTCACTATCGGCTCTTACACATAATAAATCTTACTGGGTTTCTGTGCACTAAATTTCATAATTATGTACGCGTCCATAATCAGACCATTCCTTGCACAGTTTACACAGTCTATTTTATAATATGTAGGGGAAAACCAAATGAATGAACCTGTGATGAGTGTGACTAGACCGCCATAAAGTCCTTTTAATTAAATCAATAAATGATCTAAATAGACTATCAAGGAGTCTGTTCAGCTACATCACTAGATGTCGTTCTTTAGCCAAATTGTGAATCAATCTTTTAGGCTAGACCACTAAGAGGGTCTCTTATGAATCATGGAGTGGTACTATATAACCCAAGGGTCTTAACTACCAGGTAGAAGCCCATAAGGATTTAAGGTAGTACCTTTTGAATATCCTACTATGAATCTCTCATATGAAAACATGAAAGATTCTATGAGGATTTGAAAATCGGATCACACAAAATCATAGAGGAGAACACATAAACACATATCACATAACCACAAAATTGTTCGTTAATTTGTCTTGTAAATTGCGTACATGCATTTAAAGCACACTTGGAATCCATTCCGTGGATTTCATTTGGTACTTTAAACGTTATCAAGAATCCAACTATAAAGATAGAAAGATTCAAAAAGAAAATTCGATTTCGATTACTAGGAACCGAAGTGTTCGAATTAAGGTACATAAGGAATCCAATTAAGGACTCTGATTTGAACGATAATCATCCACAAGGATCTAATTGTAAAGATAAAAAGATCCCATATGAATTTTAGAAGTTGAAGATGTTTTGAAACCTTGCACTAGATGTGCTTAGGTCAAAACATGATGTAAAATGCTTATGAAGTTGAGATGCTTGATATGTCAAGGCGACATATGAAGCAGAATTTTGAAGGTTAAGTCAATGTATGAGGAAAATATTTTTGAAAACTATGCATGGGGTTCTTTTAAGAAAAATGTGTTTAACGTTTTTGAAACCTTATATATAATACTTTTTGAAATCATAAAGTAGGTGTATTAGGTAGATATATTTACAAAAATGTTTTAAAATCATGCGAGATGAAAGTTTGAAATTATGTATAAGGTTTTTGAAAGACATGAATGATGCTTTTCGAAATCATGCACTTGATAAGAAAATGTATTGTGTTAATATTGTCTTCAGACTATATGAAATATTTTGAAATTAGGAAGGTTGGTTTTGATAACATGGCCAATGTTTTTGAAATAACATAGACAATGCATCTAGAAAAATTGTTTTCAAACTATATGAAATGTTTTGAGATCATGAAGATTGTTTTGAAATACTGGTACTGTGTATGTTGAAAAATCGAAACGTAATGGGTATGAGATTTGAAAATACCCTTAGTTATCTAACCAAGGATTTAAAGGCACAGATGTGCGAAAAGCACGATTACTCATAATGTCACTTAATTTTCTGTACTTTGTTTCTTAGAGTGAAACGAGTACTTAAAATTTTCGAGGGAATCATGAGCAATCATTTGAAAGAGAGAAATCACAAGAGTAGTTTGTAAGGTACATAGTTCCTTGATGTAGGTATCATAGGAAAAGCCATACACACCTAGCAGGGGGTTAAGCTGGTTGGTTGGGGACTGCTTTACCATTGTGAGCGACCATGGCGAAGTTCTGAGAAGCCTTTCGCTTCTTTGACTTCTCAGGGGATCGTTCATCCATGGTCTTTGATTCCTCGATTGGTTTATTGGCTGATGGTGTTGTCGCCTGACTAGGTCCTGCCTGTCTTGGTGACTCTTGAGTGGCTTCATCCTGGAGATGATACATGGCAGTAGCTAATTCAACAGTCTTCAGGACTACTTCGCCTATTCGCTGAGCGAATTTGGCTGCTTGCTCAGATATCTGGGCGTCATCGTGATGAAGCGACATTCTTGAAGAAAAAGAAAGGCATAGGGAGAAACAGGTGAAAGGTTTTTGGACAATCAAAACAGAATGATAACGCATGAAAATTGCGATCATTTGTTTGTTACCTAAGGCAAACAAATGAGACGGTGACTAATCAAAGTAAATGGGTCAAAAATAATGTATCGCGAAGACATGCTCGCCTATAAGTGAACACTCACCCCAAGAATTCCCAGGTAAGCACAACTGGTCTCGCGTCTGATGAGATGTATACGAAGTGCTTGCCTAGACAGAAAACCCAGAATACAGGCATTCACCCTTCCAGTTTGCACGTGTTCACATTATTTAAAACCCAAAACCTTGACGAAGTTTTGAAAACTCAAAGGGGTTCAAAACCATATAACTGAGAGTTCAAAACCTAGTAATCAATCATCCTAGAACAGATGATTAGTTTTCAAAGCGGTTTTGAATTTTATGTTCTTGTTGTGGTCGTCGCCTAAGGATAGGTGACGATATTGTTTTATGACTAAACGCAAGTAAACTCGCGTTAGGGTCCTAAGAAGGTTATAGACTAGGTCAAAGCATTACTAATAACCTAATTCCCTATAACCATTGGCTCTGATACCATCTTTTCTGTCACACCCCGACCGCGTAAAACAACAAATCGCGGCGGAAACATCGGGGCGTGTTGCAACAGAATTAATGTTTCATAACCATGGATATCAAAAGTGTTTCGTTTTATTAAACATTGAATAATTACATCGTTTGGAAATCTAAATACGCAATTTAAACATAATCTATCATTGTTATTGAGTCACTAAGGCCTTGTCCAGTCCTATGTGAGCATGCATCTTATCAATCGATATCATTCAACAATACCTGAAACATATGTGAAAACGAGGTCAGCAAAGAAATGCTGGCGAGTACATAGGTTTTGTGAAAATAAGATTCATGACTTCTGTTTTAAGAAAATGTTTAGTCATGAACCTTGTAATTTGCTTTGTCTTTGTAAATCATTTGAAAAATAATAAGTTCAAGTGATATGTATAAATAAGAGAATAATGCATGATTAAATGAATAACCATGTAAAATGAGTTTGTATAAGATAAGTTGTTTGTAAATAAATGTCTTGTGAAAAGTATGTTACTTGTATAAAATGTTCTATGTCTCAAACTGAAATGATTCAAATAACGCTACAATATGTAATACCATACAAACACTTATATATAGGAAGTACCAGCGGCGTATCCACCATGCTTGTATCATATTCCACACGCATTGTTACTTAATCACTTAATCAAACCAAACCACCAAAGTAATGTTCATGCCCAATGTAAATCATGTAATATGTAACCAAAACCCAACCGTATGTCGCTTTGAAGCCAATCGTTTACCCAATCGTTAAAACATCGTGTGAAAACCAATCGTTTACCCAATCGTTAAATTCGTTTTAGGTCGTGAAACTACTTAAATGGTCGTCTCGCTAATAACATTCAAACCTTCTTGACTCGCATTAATAAACCCTTACCAAAGGATAGATTAATAATTCGCATTAATAAACCCTTACCAAAGGATAGATTAACATCTCGCATTAATAAACCCTTACCAAAGAGTAAATTAACAATTACAGATTCAGTCGCTACCCACAACACCCACACATAACTACGGGTGTAGTAACTAACGGGATTTGTCAGATCCTATGGTACCATAACCTAATACTGGTCGGCTTGATCATTGCTAATGAATGTCATTTGTTATGTAACTACAACCAACAAGTTTGTTCGCTTTATGAAATCGTTATTAGTTTTGTATAAATCGCCTTAATCGTTTTTGAAACCATCGTTATAACATCGAAAACATTTAGCACATATGAGTCACCCCAAAACAATTGAAAACAGTAAAATAGGGGAAGAATGTACTCGCCTGAGAATGCTTGGAGGTCTTGAACAACAACCAAACAAAGCTAGAGAGAGCACGGAATCAGTCGGCAATCTAAAACTATATAAATAAACCGGACTTAAATCGGGAGATCGGATAGGATGAGGCTTGGTAAACCAAATGAGTGTTGGAACTCATATGATATGGTTTAACAAGGCCTACATACTACAATGAAACCAAACCTAAGTGCTTTCGACCCATCGCGACCCATTAAGGTAGCTTATGCTACTTTAACGCGTCGTGCGCGTGAAACGCGTTCGGACCGTCTAACTAGTCCTATGACAAGTGTTATATGCCTAAACATGTTACATAATCAGTTATGTGACAAAAGTTTAGGTTACATATGCTTAATTACCAATTATACATGAAAAGGGTATTCTGGTAATTTACCTAAGGCATATAAACTACCTATCATACAACTACTTAAACGAAGCGACCATAGGGTATAACCTCGGAAGGTTATTCCCTACCTACTATGGTCACCTAATGTATTTGGTCGGATCCTAATGATCGACCAAATGGGTCGGGTTCGAGGTATAAGCGATTTATTAGATCGCTTACCCTACGACCCTAGACAACGTGGTAATCAGTAGGCATAGTCCCAAGGGACTATAACCAACGTGATTACACTCACGTTGCGAAGTTCAAACGAACTTCGCATTGACCATTACTGGTCAACGCAGAAAGTCAAACAAAGTTTGACTTTCAGACTCGAAAGACTCGAAAAGCAATAAAAGAACGAAAGAATACTTACCCAGGGTCCCCGAATGCTAACTTCGATTCAAAAATCTCAGGTATGAAACAATAGTTTCAACTTAGAGTTTCTCAAATCAAATTTCTTGTAATTTTGGAGCATGGGGGGGGGGGGGTGGGGTATTTATAGGATTTCCCGAACCGTTAGGATCGTTTCTTGAAAAAAGTGCTTCAATCTTGGCCATACACTAGCACCCATGGTATTGTAATACCATGTGCCCAAAATACCAGCCCATAGATTCCCAAAACCATGTGCAACAAGTGGGAAGGACTAGATTCGATGTATAAGCAAACATCTTTCAGAAATGACAGTTTTGGTCCCTGTTATGTGTTTATGCCATTTCCGACACTTCTAAGGCCCGTAAAGCCAACTTTAAGGCCCTAAAATGATGTCTAAACATTGTGGACATGAAACATGCTCAAAAATATGTCGGATGTCAGTTCGTTTGGTCGTACGAACGCGATGTTCGCTTAATTACGACGGAATGCGCATAAGCGCGAAAAACGATCCAAATGGCATGACGAATGGATTTTTCTTAAGCCAAACACTAAAGCATAATATAGTCATGCTTACATAAATTTTTGGATGTCCGGATGTATTCAGAACGTAAGTTATGCGCGAAAGTGCAAACTTGTGCACTTTTTGACACTTTTAGTCCCTGAATGACCCAAAAGTTTATTTTAGCACACCGAACACCTCAAAGCTTATTTCTAAGCTATGTAAAGGATATTTATGGTATTTTTAACTTATGGTCATGTTCCGGAATGTCTGTTACAGTTCAAATTGGCATACTTTCGCAGTTTGTCAACTTTAGTCCCTGTAAGCGATTTAACTTGATTTTGCCATACCAAAGCCTTCAAAACTTATTTCTAAGTTATGTAAAGGTTATTTAAGGTATGTTAAGCCTATGTCACTATTCCGGAGTGTTTGTTGCATTAAACTGGTTATATTTACGCATCGGTGCGCGTATAACCTTCCAGAAAGCGATTTAGAGTTTGAAATTGAACAAGAATTGATATGTGCAAATGATACACATATTTTTACAAATCCCAAGTATGAAATATAATATTTCATTGGTTTGGTATTTGTTTGATGGCCGTGGAGGCACAGGTCTTACACCTCTTTTACTGTTTTTCAAACTGTTTTGGGGTGAAACACATGTGCCTACTTGTTACTTTCATGCTTTCCATGTTTTCACATTATATGCTTGTTATGTTCATTAGTACATTTATAGTACATGATTTACATTACATTGTTTTGCTATGTATGTCCATTGTGTGCATACTTAGTACATTATTTTACATTACATTTTATGCTACGTATGTCCATTGTGTGCATACTTAGTACATTTGTTATTCATCACATGCTTACATTTTGGTATGACATTTGGTTTGTTCAAATGGGACAATATACATTCAATAACATTGATCACGCCATTCGTTAGTAGGTAGTGGTACCATAGGAATTGACAACTCCCGTTCCTGACATCCTAGGTATGTTTGGATGGAAGGAATGACCGAATTCGATAGACATAACACAGATAAACCTTTAACTTGTTTAAAGGTCTATCACCACAGTCACAAGGCTTGAATGTATGCATTTTTACAATATCGCATAAATGTTTGTATTCAGTATAGCATGCATTTCCACAAAACATAACGTTGATTTAAACCACGTTTTACTTCAATACATTGCTTTGTGCATTTTTACCTATGGTTTAGTTGATACATATTTCACTTGCCATACATGACATTTTGGGTACACATTACATAATTTACATTTGACATAGACATTTTGGCATTGATATACACATTTAGTGATTTACATTAGACATAGACATTTTGATATGGTTTACACAATAACACTTGACAATTGATTTATACATGAACAATTTACAATGATGGTTGGTTTGGGTAAGTGATTTGAGTAACGAGGCGTGTGTAATATGATACAAGCATGGTGGATACGCCGCTGGTACTTCCTATATATAAGTGCTTGTATGATATTACATGTCGTAGCGTTACTTAAATCATTTCAATATTTGACATATTACATTTTACATAAACAACTTATTTTTCACAAGACATTATCTTACAAAACAGTTTATTTTATCCAACTCATTTTACTCGGTTATTTTATTAACCATACGCCATTCTTTTATATAGTCTGATTTCTTATCGAGTTTTCATACGATTTATAAAAGAAGACACTTAACAAGATTTATGACTAATTTTTATTAAACCTATCTTTTAAAACCCAAGTCATAAATCCTATTTTCACTAAACCTATGTATCTCACAGGCATTTTTTATGCTGACGTACCTATTTTCACATGTGTTTTCAGGAGCAGTCGCTTAGGATGATGATCGTGACACTAGGGCGGACATGTGCCTTAGAGACTTAAAATAAAGATTGAACTAGTTTAATTATGTTCTGAACTCTTTATTTCCTGTTTTGAGACAATGTAACACTCTTGTTTGATAAATAAAATGTAACTTTAATTGCCATGGTTGTGGAACAATAATTCTGTTACAACACTCCCCGACGTTTCTGCCACTTGTTTCTCGTTTTACGTGGTCGGGGTGTGACAGAAGAGTTGGTATCAGAGCCAATGGTTATAGGGAATTAGGTTATTAGTAATGCTTTGACTAGACTATAACTTTCTAGGACCCCAACACAAGTTATCTTGTGTTTAGATTTTAAAACATGCACTTCACCTATCCTTAGGTGATAACCACAACGAGAACATCAAGTTCGAATCCGCTTTGAAAACTAATCATCTGTTCTAGGATGATTGATTACTAGGTTTTGAACCCTCTGTTGTAAGGTTTTGAACCCTCTGTTGTAAGGTTTTGAACTCTCTGTTATAAGGTTTTGAAACCCTTTGAATTTTTCAAAATCTCGTCAAAGTTTTGGGTTCTAAATAGTGTGAACACGTGCAAACTGGAAGAGTGAATGCCTGTACACTGGGTTTTTTGTCCAAGGCTAGAGTGTTCGTACAAATCCACATAAGCGGACCAGTCACTCTTACCTGGGAACTCTTGGGGTGAGTGTTCACTTATAGGCGAGCATGTCTTCGCGATACATTGTTTTCGACCCATTTACTATGATTAGTCACAATGTGTCGTTTGTTTGCTTTATGGTAACGAACAAATGACCACCACCTTACTGTTGTCAATTTTTGTATCATCTCATTCTTTTCACCCAATCATCTCACTCGTTTCCTTTCATGTTTCCTCTTTTAGAATGCCTCCTCGATGCGAGAATCAGATAGCTAATGCCGAACTGGTAGAAATCATTGTGCAGCAAATGGCTACTGCGTTCCCAAACCTTATTGCTCAATGGAACCAAGCCAACAACAACCACAATGCTCCTTGTAACTTCAAGAGTTTTAACTCGGCTAAACCACTCAAGTTTAGTGGTTCTGAGGGAGCAACTGGGCTCCTTCAATGGTTCGAGAGCATTGAGAACACTTTCCGTCACGTTCAGTGTCCTGATAATCGCAAGGTCAAGTTTTCTTCGAGTGTGTTTCAGAAGAGGGCTCTTAAGTGGTGGAACGGGGTTATGAGAGATCGGGGTGCAGAAGTTGCTCTAGCACAAACTTGGGCCGAACTTAGGGCCCTTATGATGAGGGAGTTTTGTCCTCATCATGAACAGCGAGCCTTGGAGAGAGAGTTTGATGACTTGAAACAGGACAGTGGTGAGCACAGGGCGTATACTGATAGGTATGAGGAGTTGAGTCTGCTTTGCCCAACAATGGTCACCCCACTCGACAAGGCTATCGAAAGGTACATCGATGGTCTACCTGACTCAGTACAAGACATCATTACTGGTAGTAATCCTACCACACTCCGTCAGGCGATTGAGTTAGCAGCGACATTGACTGAGTCGCAGGTTCGAAAGGGAAAGCTGCATAAAAAGGGTGACAAAGGTAAGAAGCAGGCGACCGACAAAGAAGATAGCAAGAAAGGTCAAAACAAGAAGGGAAAGGATTCTGGTTCCTCAAGAGGGTCAAGGAAGCGAAATGCTTCCCAAAATTTTGCTGTCACTGCCCAAGTTAACCAGGCAGCTCCCAACTAACCCGCACAGCCTCCAGGGAAGAAGCGTTATGCAGGGAATGCACCTTTGTGCAATAGATGCAACAGTCACCATCAGCCGTAACTTTCGTGCCGTTTCTGTACTAACTGTGGGAAGTCAGGTCATCTTGCTGATGTTTGTCGTTTTGCTCAGAATCAGGCAGTTTAGAACCCGGCTCAACGAGTTGCTCAGCCTCCTGCTCAGCAACAAGGTCAAGCTGCACGACCACACTATCCGCCAGGTTCTTGTTACAACTGTGGGGATCTGACCCACTACCGTAATCAGTGTCCAAGATTGGTGAACGCAAACCCAAATCAGAATCAGAATTAGGCTCAGGCTCGAGGTCGAGTCTTCAACATGAATGCACAAGAAGCACAAGCAGACAATGAAGTGGTGAACGGTACGTTCTTTATTAATAATCAGCCTGCATCTGTTCTTTTTGATTCGGGTGCCGATAAGATTTTTGTGTCATTATCTTTTGAGCCTTTGCTTCGCGTGTCTAAAACGAAACTAGGAAAACCCTTGACAGTAGAGGTTGCTAGTGGTGAACCCATTGTTCTTGATTCTGTTCTTCGCAACTGCCAGTTGAACCTTAACGACCATCATTTTCCTATTGACCTCACGCCTATGCAACTTGGAAGCTTCGACGTTATTGTGAGTATGGATTGGTTAGCCAAGCATCGCGCAGAGGTAGTTTGTTTTGAGAAGATTGTTTATGTGCCGCTTTCAACAGGCGAGATCCTACAAGTTCATGGTGAGAAACCTGCCGGTGGTCTCAAACTCATGTCTTGTTTTAAAGCTCGGAAGTATCTGCGAAAGAACTATGTGGCCTTTTTGGCACATGTTGTAGCAGATAAGGGCAAAGGTAAGTCTATTCAAGATATCCCTGTTGTTAGGGATTATCCTGATGTGTTTCCTGAAGAGTTACCTGGTCTACCCCCAGGATGCCAAGTCGAGTTCCGTATTGATCTCGTACCTGGTGCAAACCCCATTGCCAGATCTCCATATCGTCTTGCACCATCTGAGATGAAAGAGTTGTCTAAGCAGCTTCAGGAGCTCTTTGACAAAGGTTTAATCCTTCCTAGCTTTTCACCTTGGGGTGCTCCCGTTCTTTTTGTCAAGAAGAAGGATGGATCTTTTAGGATGTGTATCGATTATCGTGAGCTTAACAAGCTTACCATCAAGAATCGATATCCCCTACCTCGCATCGATGATCTCTTTGATCAGTTGCAGGGCGCTTCTTATTTTTCAAAGATTGATCTGCGATCTGGATATCATCAACTTCGTGTGCATGAAGAAGATATTCCCAAGACAGCGTTCCGCACTCGTTATGGGCATTATGAGTTCACAGTCATGCCATTCGGTTTGACTAATGCTCCTGCTGTTTTCATGGACTTAATGAATAGGGTCTGCAAGCCTTATTTGGATCAGTTCGTCATTGTTTTTATTGATGACATTTTGATTTATTCTAAGACGCGAGCTGATCATGAGCAACATCTTCGTCTTACTCTGGAACTCCTAAAGAAAGAGCAACTTTTCGCCAAATTCTCCAAGTGTGAATTCTGGCTTAAAGAAGTTTAATTCTTAGGACATATTGTCAACGAACAAGGTATTCATGTAGATCCCTCCAAGATCAGTGCGATCAAGGATTGGGATACGCCTACTACTCGTACTGAAGTTCGTTCTTTTCTTGGTCTGGCGGGTTATTACCGCCGCTTCATTGAAAACTTCTCAAAGATTGCAGTTCCTCTAACTGCTCTAACTCAGAAGAACAGGCCCTTTGATTGGGGATTCAAACAAGAGGAAGCTTTTCAAAACTTGAAGCAGAAGCTTTGTGACGCGCCTGTTCTGACTTTGCCTGAGGGCAATGATGATTTCGTCGTTTATTGCGATGCATCTAAATTGGGTCTTGGCTGTGTTCTGATGCAAAGAAACAAAGTCATAGCATATGCATCGAGGCAGTTGAAGATACATGAGAAGAACTACACCACTCATGATCTTGAGTTGGGTGCAGTTGTCTTCTCTCTTAAGATCTGGAGACACTATTTGTACGGTACAAAATGTGTGGTTTTCACGGACCATAAAAGT
The DNA here is from genome assembly GCA_030545235.1 of Helianthus tuberosus. NCBI lineage: Eukaryota > Viridiplantae > Streptophyta > Magnoliopsida > Asterales > Asteraceae > Helianthus > Helianthus tuberosus. The sequence continues at coordinate 158,077,547 of CM060393.1, forward strand.
CTTCAGCATATCTTCAATCAGAAAGAACTCAACATGAGGCAACGACATTGGGTTGAGCTTCTAAACGACTATGACTGCGAAATTCGCTACCATCCTGGTAAGGCGAATGTCGTAGCCGATGCATTGAGTCGTAAGGAACGTACTAAGCTTCATTGTGTTCGTGTTCAATCTGATATTCAAGCTCGATCCGATATCCAAGCCCGCATTTCTCAGGCTCAACACACTTGTGTTTCACAAGGTTTGATGGATAAGGAATTTCCCTATCACATAACCCCTGATCTGGAACTGAAGGGCAATAGATCGTATTACTTCATGGACCGTTTGTGGGTCCCAAGCCAAGATGATCTTCACACCTTGCTTATGGATGAAGCCCATAAGTCTCGTTATTCTGTTCATCCTGGCTCAGATAAGATGTATAAGGATCTTCGTATTCAGTATTGGTGGCCTGGTATGAAGAAAGACATTGCCTTATATGTATCAAAATGCCTTACTTGTCTTAAGGTTAAGGCTGAACATCAACGTCCTTCTGGTTTATTGGTGCAACCAGAGATCCCAGTTTGGAAATGGGAAAACATTACTATGGATCTCATTACCAAACTTCCGCGCACAAAGAAAGGTCATGATGCCATCTGGGTAGTTGTTGACCGTCTTACTAAGTCCGCGCATTTCTTGCCAATCCGTGAGGATTTTTCTGCTGACAAACTTGCTAAAATCTATGTGGATGAGATTGTAGCTCGACATGGTGTTCCTTTGAACATCATTTCTGACAGAGATGCTCGCTTCACTTCTCATTTTTGGAGAACCATGCAATCTGCTATGGGGACCCAACTTAATCTGAGCACAGCTTATCATTCACAAACGGATGGTCAATCTGAAAGAACAATCCAGACTCTGGAGGATATGCTTAGAGCTTGTGTGATCGATTTTGGTGGTAGTTGGGATTCACATCTTCCGTTAATTGAATTCTCCTACAACAACAGTTATCACTCCAGCATCAACATGGCTCCTTTCGAGGCTCTCTATGGTTGAAAATGCCGTTCACCGGTCTGCTGGAATGAGATCGGTGAGGCTCAGCTTACTGGACCTGCTCTCATTTTAGAGACAACTGATAAGGTTAAGAAAGTTCGTGATAACCTTCAGGCAGCTAGATGCCGTCAAAAGAGTTACGCGGACCTAAAACACAAGCCCTTGGATTTTCAAGTCGGTGATCATGTATTACTTAAGGTCTCACCTTGGAAAGGTGTGATCAGATTTGGAAAGAAAGGAAAACTTGCACCTAGATACGTTGGACCATTCAAGATCGTTGAAAGAATCGGAAAGGTAGCCTACAGACTTGAGTTACCTCCTGAACTTGGAAATGTTCATCCAACCTTTCATGTGTCCAATCTCAAGAAGTGTTTAGCTGATGAGAACCTCCACATACCACTTGACGAAATTCGTGTTGATAAAACACTGAAATTTGTTGAGAAGCCAGTGGAAATCATGGAACGTGAAGTCAAGTGGCTTAAACGCAAGCCCATTCCTTTGGTTAAAGTTCGCTGGGAATCTAAACGTGGACCTGAGTTTACTTGGGAACCCGAAGATCAAATGAAGGCGAAGTATCCGCATCTATTCCCACAAGTTTCCTCTAAATAAATTTCGGGACGAAATTTCCACAAGTAGGGGAGACTGTGACACCTGTGTCTGTAATCATTGTAAATAGTACCATTATCAATAAAACAAATTTATTTGATCCCAATGTTTTTTTGTTTGTTTATGTTTGACATTTTTCATGTTTTGGTTTTTTTTATTCAATTTCAAACTTTACATCGCTTTCTGGAGAGTTATACGCAAACTGGTGCGTAAACATAATTAGTTTAATGGGACAAATACTCCATAACATCAACATATACTTAACATACCTTAAATAACCTTTACATAACTTAGAAATAATTTTTGAAGGCTTTGGTATTGCAAAAGCAAGTTAATTCGCCTACAGGGACTAAATTTGACAAACTGCGAAAGTATGCCAATTTGAACTGTAACAGACATTCCAGAATATGACCATAAGTTAAACATACCATAAATATCCTTTACATAGCTTAGAAATAGGCTTTGAGGGGTTCAGTGTGCTAAAATAAACTTTTGGGTCATTCAGGGACTAAAAGCGTCAAAAAGTGCACAAGTTTGCACTTTCGCGCATAACTCACGTTCTGAATACATCCTGACATCCAAAAATTTATGTAAGCACTAAAATATTTTATTTTAGTGTTTGGCATGAGAAAAATCCATTCGTCGCCCAATTTGGATCGTTTTTCGCGCTTATGCGCATTCCGTCGTAATTAACCGAACAACGCAATCGTACGGCCAAACGAACCGACATCCGTGATGTTTTCAAGAATATTTCATGTTCCATATGTCTTAACATCATTGTGGAGCTTGAAATTGGGTTTGACGGGTGTTAGAAGTTTCGTTACGCAACGAAACAAGGTGCAGGGACCAAAACTGTCATTTCAGCATAGTTGAAGGCTTACGGACCGTAAGCCCTCAACCTTACGGTCCGTAAGGCATCCCCAGAACATCAGAAACTTCTAAACAGCTGTTAACAGCTGTTAAGCACTCCCTAATCCATTTGCACTTGCCCCTTCCTGATAATGAGGGACCAATTTGAGTTACCATAAGGTTGCAACAAGTGTAGGGACAAGATCAAAGCACGTTATTCGATAAACGATCCTAACGGTTCCAACATTCCTATAAATACCCAACCCATCACAACTCAAAACCCACTTGAATTCTGATTTTTCTCTAAGTTGGGGTGTTTTATCACTTCATACCTGAGAAATATTTGGAAATCAAAGCTTTCGGGGACCCTTTGTAAGTGTTCCTTCGTTCTTTCATTCTTTTAGCGTTAAAAGTCAAACTTTGTTTGACTTTCTTCATTGACCAGTTTATGGTCAATGCGAAGTTCGTTTGAACTTCATAACGTGAGTGTAATCACGATGGTTATAGCCCCTAGTGACTATACCTACTGATTACCACGTTATCTAGGCTCAGTGACGAGTCGTAGTTTCGGCCAAAATGCGTGTTATTGCGTATTTTGTAACCAAACTACTCTTAGGTATCAAAACCGTTTGTTTTGATACCAAACCTGTTTTCTAAACTTAGTTAAGCATGTTTTAACATGCTTAGCTCGTCACTTTTAGTTTAGTGCTTATATAGGGTCGTAAGGTAAGCGATCTAAACAATCGCTTATACTTTCAAACCCGACCCGTTTGGTCGATCATTAGGATCCGACCAAACACATTTGACCACCAAACACACGGTAGAACTAGCAAACGGTAAAAGTCTTGAGGCCACACACATAGTTAAGGACTATAACCTCGTCTTAGCTGGTCGGACCTTCTCTATCGATCTTATTCCTATCGTTCTGGGTAGTTTCGATGTTGTTATTGGGATGGATTGGTTATCTCATAAGCAAGCGGAAATTCTTTGCAACGAGAAGATTGTCCGCATCCCTCATTCTGGTGAAGAACCCCTCATAATCCGTGGCGACAAGAGTGGTGCTGTTGTGGGCATCATCTCTTTCCTTAAGGCCCAGAAGTGTTTGCGAAAGGGCCACACTGCCATTCTTGCTCTCGTTACTGACGCATCAATGGAAGAGAAGAGAATTGAAGACATTCCTATTGTACGTGATTTTCCTGAGGTATTCCCCGAGGAATTACCTGGTCTTCTGCCTCATCGTCAAGTCGAGTTTCAAATCGAGCTAGCTCCTGGAGCAGCACCCATAGCTCGAGCACCTTATCGCTTAGCCCCATCAGAACTAGAAGAATTGTCCACTCAATTGCAAGACCTCTTGGACAAGGGTTTTATTCACCCTAGCTCTTCGCCTTGGGGAGCTCCAGTGTTATTTGTGAAGAAGAAAGACGGTACCTTTAGAATGTGTATTGACTACCGCGAACTCAACAAGGTGACCGTGAAGAATCGTTATCCTCTTCCACGCATTGATGACTTATTCGACCAGTTGCAAGGGTCGAGTTTCTACTCCAAGATTGACCTGAGGTCAGGTTACCATCAACTGAGAGTCCGAGACGAGGATATCTCTAAAACAGCATGCAGGACTCGTTATGGGCATTACGAGTTTCTGGTTATGCATTTCGGATTGACGAATGCACCTGCGGTTTTCATGGATCTCATGAACCGAGTGTGCAAGCCTTACCTGGATAAGTTTGTCATAGTTTTCATCGACGATATCCTGATCTATTCGAAGAGTCAGGAAGAACACGAGCAACACTGAGGCTTATTTTGGAACTTCTTCGAACAGAGCAGCTGTATGCCAAATTTTCGAAATGTGACTTCTGGCTTCGTGAAGTCAACTTTCTAGGCCACGTGGTAAACAAGGATGGGATTCATGTGGATCCATCCAAGGTTGACTCGATCAAGAACTGGCCTGCACCCCATACACCAACAGAAATCCGCCAATTCTTGGGTTTGGCGGGCTACTACAGAAGGTTTATCAAGGATTTTTCAAGGATTGCGCAACCTCTCACTTCACTGACTCAGAAAGCTGTCACCTATCGTTGGGGTGATGTACAGGAGTCCGCATTTCAGCACTTGAAAGATAGACTTTGTAGCGCACCTATCCTCTCATTGCTTGAAGGCACAGATGATTTTGTGGTTTATTGCGACGCTTCCATCCAAGGATTTGGTTGCGTATTGATGCAACGTGACAAGGTCATTGCCTACGCATCGCGCCAACTTAAGGTTCACGAAAGGAACTACACTACGCACGACTTGGAATTGGGAGCAGTTGTTTTCGCACTTAAGATATGGAGACATTACCTGTACGGTACCAAGAGCACCATTTACACCGATCACAGGAGTCTCGAGCATATCTTCAAGCAAAAGGAGTTAAACATGCAACAACGTCGATGGGTCGAGCTCTTGAATGATTATGAATGTGCGATCAAGTACCATCCGGGCAAAGCCAATGTTGTGGCCGACGCCCTATACCTAAACGTGTGCGAGCGTTACAACTTACCATCCAATCTAGTCTTCCTACCCAAATACGAGATGCTCAGGTCGAAGCATTGGAAGCAGAAAACATCAGGGCTGAGTCCTTACGAGGATTGAGGAAGCGGTTAGAACAAAAGGAAGACGGCGCCTACTATCTAACAGGGCGCATCTGGGTTCCACTTTATGGAAACTTATGCGAGCTTGTGATGGATGAAGCGCATAAGTCTCGTTATTCAGTACATCCTGGTTCGGATAAGATGTACCACGATCTCAAGACTACGTATTGGTGGCCTGGTATAAAAGCCAACATAGCAACCTACGTCAGTAAATGCCTGACTTGTGCTAGGGTCAAGGTCGAATACCAGAAACCATTAGGCCTACTTCAACAACCAGAGATACCGAAATGGAAATGGGAGCAAATTTCCATGGATTTCGTTACTGGCCTGCCTAGATCTCAACGCGGGAATGATACCATTTGGGTGATCATGGATCGACTGACTAAGTCTGCACATTTTCTGGCTATCAAGGAAACGGATAAGTTTTCTACTCTAGCAGACGTCTACCTAAAGGAAGTAGTATCAAGGCACGGAGTGCCAACCTCCATCATCTCTGATCGTGACTCACGTTTTACATCTGAGTTGTGGCAAGCTATGCACAAGTCCTTTGGCTCTCGATTAGACATGAGCACGGCATATCATCCACAGACGGATGGGCAACTGAGCGCACCATCCAAACCCTTGAAGACATGCTTAGGGCATGTGTAATCGACTTTGGTAACGGCTGGGAAAAACACCTCCCGTTAGTGGAGTTTTCGTATAACAACAGTTACCACACCAGTATCCAGGCCGCTCCGTTCGAGGCATTGTACGGACGTAAATGCCGATCACCTCTCTGTTGGGCAGAAGTTGGCGACAGTGAAATCACTGGCCTAGAACTTGTAGTAGATACAACCGAGAAGATTGCTCAGATACGACAACGAATGGCGGCAGCTCGTGACCGTCAGAAAAGCTACGCTGATAAGCGCAGGAAACCACTCGAGTTCCAGGTTGGGGATCGAGTTCTACTCAAAGTCTCACCTTGGAAAGGTGTAGTTCGTTTTAGCAAACGAGGCAAACTCAATCCGTGATATGTTGGACCCTTCGAAATCATTGAGAAAATTGGCAAGGTCGCTTACAAGTTGAATCTACCTGAAGAACTCAGCGGAGTTCACAATGTTATCCATGTGTCAAATCTGAAGAAGTGTCTGTTAGATGATACCCTCATAGTTCCCTTAAAGGAGCTCACAATAGATGACCAGTTGCGATTCATCAAGGAACCAGTTGAAATCACAGACCGAGACTTTAAGATTCTCAAGCGTACCAGAATACCTCTTGTTCGAGTTCGTTGGAACTCCCGTCGTGGCCCAGAGTATACCTGGGAACGAGAAGACCAAATGAAACTCAAGTATCCCCAGTTGTTTAAGAAAAGTGCAACCACTACTGAGACTGAAGCTACTGCAGAATTTCGGGACGAAATTCCAAACCAACGGGGGGATGATGTGACACCCCAGGAAAAACCAGTAAACCACGCAACGTAACTAGCTTCCTCAGTAACCACGTGCTAAATTTCGGGACGAAATTTTCTTAACAGGGGGAGAATGTGGCAACCCTCATAATTACATGTATCTGTACTATTAATTAATATTAAATTGTGGTTATTGATTGTGCAGAAAATTGACTAAGTGGTTCTGAATGTTTTCCTAAGTGTTGGGAATTAAAAGTGTTACAAATAGTTACATAAAAGACACTATACGGAATAACCTAGCACTTTAATGAAACGGTATCTAACCGAACAACCGGACATTACCCGGAACACTAAAATATTGCAAGAAGCGTTGTTTTTATTTTTCTAAGCTAGACATGATCCCCGAACACCCTAACACCCGCTAGAATATCTAGTAACTAACACTTGTAAACATACACTTGGTTTTGAACTATTAACTAACCAACAAGTTACAAATATTACACTTAGCCCCCCCCCCCCCCCCCCAGCCTGTAATCGGCCATCACCACCACCATACCTCTCAAGATTTTGTTGATTATTTTAATGGATCTTGCTTGAGGATGTGAACAAAATATAGGATGAATCTCTATAGATATGGCAAAGATTACACAAGATCATTCTGTATCTTTCCATATCTCATAAGTTTCACCCCAACTCCCTCACATCTCTCTCTCCCTCTCGGCTCACTACACAACTGCCACCACCATCACCTTACAATCCATTTTCAAGCCTTATTCTAGTACTAGAAGGTGATTCCTTGGAGCTTGAAGCTTGTGGATCATCAAGGAGTTCTCTTGCTTGCTTTCATCATCCATTTTCACCATCCTTTCTCTTGAGATCTTCCCTAGCTTAAAGCTAGTTGTAAGTTCTTGATTAACCTTGTTTACTTATACTTTAATGGTTAAAAGATATAATAGGATGAAATAATGCTAGTATGATGTTGTCTTGTTTATGTTGATGATGGTTACTTGATGAAAACTTGTACTCTAGAAATCTGTTATGAACAATGGTACTTGACATGATAAATCTGAGTTAAAGAAACAATAACCTGCTGCAAGTGATGTTAAATTTCGTTGTTGATCACTAAACATGTTAACGGAACAAATAGAACTTGCGTTAGAGCGCTATAAACTGAAAACAGGAAGCTGTCAAACTCTTACAGCCGCCTTCAGTCGGCTGTAACCAGGTCGTAACTTAATGAAAAATTGATTTTTTTGTGTTTATAACGTGTTATTTCGAAATACAGTTCTAATGGCACTAGAATCATAATTTTTGGACTTCGTTTGCTATTTTTAAAGGGTCGTTTTCCACAGCAGCAAAAGCTGTGTTTTTACTGCCGAAAATGTGTGTTATGTTTTTCATTATAACTTGAAATATGTGTAGAATTAGCTCAAGAAATTTGTATTGTAGATGACCATTGATGTTATTGTAATGCTCCAACTGGAATTTCATCAATCGGACTTACGATGAATTTTAAATGAATTATTCCGTGGACTGCAGTTAGAAAGTAACGAATCTGAATGCAGTCCGGTAAATGATTTTTTAGAAAATATTGGTAATTAATTGGATCCCGATATTTTTACACAATAATATTTGGAGTGTTTAAAACATTCTGTAAAAGTTTGGGAATTTTTGGAGTAAGTTAACTATTTTATTAAAATACCCGAAAACAGTCCAGTTTTGGATGTTCAAGCTGAAACAATATAACTAGTGATATGCATGTCTAAATGTCGGTTAGGTTATCTGAGAATGATCCATCATGTTATATGTCAATAAAAGTGTTATGTGCAATATCGTATGTTTGATTTTGAATGGTAATAGATGGGGAAGTTTATATGGGCGTGAACTGTTAAAGTGAGTACATGTTATGTGAGAGATGCGTGTAGGAACTTCTTGCTTATTTGAAGTCACTAATAAACTAAATGGTAACCATACTAGGACGTGATTGACCAACACCTATTGTTAGCTACTTTAAGAGTTCAACCAAGCAACCAAAGGTGAGTTCACACTCTTAAGGCATGGGATTCCCGGTGGGTTGGGAATGGGATTAAATAACTAAGACGGAACTTGTACTTTCACCACTACTAGACTACTCACCTCCGTCCTCGGATTGGGAAGGACGCCAGCGCTAAACCTACGTATTCACTACGTACCACTGTCCTCGGATTGGGAAGGGCACCCGCGCAAAACCTACGTATTCTTATACGTACCTCTGTCCTCGGATTGGGAAGGACACCAGCGCTAAACCTACGTATTCTTATACGTACCTCTGTCCTCGGATTGGGAAGAACACTGTCACACCCCGACCACGTAGAACATACAAAACGTGGCGAAAATGTCGGGGAGTGTTGTAACAGAATTAATTGTTTCAAATCTATGGCAATTGAAGTTTCGTTTTATTGATTAAAAGTGTTACAATGTCTTATCAAACAAGGAAATACAACATAATTAACTAGTCTTGCATCTTTTATTGTCACTAAAGCCGAAGTCTGCCTATGTGTATCTTGATCATCTTATGCAACAGCTCCTGAAAAACACATGTGAAAATAGGTACGTCAGCATAAAAATGCCTGTGAGATACATAGGTTTTGTGAAAATAGGTTTCATAACTTATGTTTGAGAAAATGTTTAGTCATGAACCTTGTAATTTGCTTTGTCTTGTAAATCATTTGAAAAACAATGAGTTCAGATGATATGTATAAATAAGTGAATAATGTATGGTTAAATGAATAACCATGTAAGATGAGTTTGTATAAGATAAGTTGTTTGTGAAACAATGTCTTGTGAAAAGTATGTTATTTGTATAAAATGTTATATGTATCACTGAAATGATTCAAATAACGCTACGATATTTAATACCATACAAACACTTATATATAGGAAGTACCAGCGGCGTATCCACCATGCTTGTATCATATTACACACGCATCGTTACTTAATCACTTAATCATACCAAACCATCAAGATGTAAAATGTTCATGTCTAATGTAAATCATGTAATATGTATCCAAAATGTAAGCCTGTGATGAATAACAAGTGTACTAAGTACGCGACAATAGACATACGTAGTATGTGACCTGTACTAAGTATGCAACAATAGACATACGTAGCATGTGACCTGTACTACGTATACAACAATAGACATACGTAGCATGTGACCTGTACTACGTATACAACAATAGACATACGTAGCATGTGACCTGTACTACGTATACAACAATAGACATACGTAGCATGTGACCTGTACTACGTATACAACAATAGACATACGTAGCATGTAATGTAATGTAAAACGATGTACTAAGTAATGCACACAATGGGCATACCTAGCATAAGATGTAATAAAATCATGTACTATAATGTACTAACGAACATAGCAGGTATATGATGTGTAAACAGGAAAGCATGAAAGTAACAAGTAGGCACATGTGTTTCACCCCAAAACAGTTTGGAAAACAGTAAAAGAGGGGTCTATGTACTCACTTGAGATTGCTCAGAAGTCTTAAGATAACCACCAAGCAACGCTAGAGATCACGGGATCAAACGGCACCTACTATAGGTAACTACATTAATAAACCGGACCTAAATCGGAAGATCGGGTAGCATGAGGGTTCGTAAACCAAACGAGTGTGGAGACTTGTATACTATGGTTTAACAAATCCTACATACTAAATGAAACCTAACATAATTTTTTACGACCCATTACGACCCGTTTAGGTAGCTTATGCTACTTTAACGCGTCGTTCGCGTGAAACGCGTTCGGACCGCCTAACTAGTCCTATGAAAAGTGTTATATGCCTAAACATGTTACATAATCAGTTATGTGACAAAAGTTTAGGTTACATATGCTTAATTACCAATTATACATGAAAAGGGTATTCTGGTAATTTACCTAAGGCATATAACTACCTATCATACAACTACTTAAACGATGTGACCATAGGGTATAACCTCGGAAGGTTATTCCCTACCTACTATGGTCACCTAATGTGTTTGGTCGGATCCTAATGATCGACCAAATGGGTCGGGTTCGAGGTATAAGCGATTTATTAGATCGCTTACCCTACGACCCTAGACAACGTGGTAATCAGTAGGCATAGTCCCAAGGGACTATAACCAACGTGATTACACTCACGTTGCGAAGTTCAAACGAACGTCGCATTGACCATAACTGGTCAATGTAGAAAGTCAAACAAAGTTTGACTTTCAGACTCGAAAGACTCGAAAAGCAATAAAAGAACGAAAGAATACTTACGAAGGGTCCCCGAATGCTAATTTCGATTCAAAAATCTCAGGTATGAAACAATAGTTTCAACTTAGAGTTTCTCAAATCAAAATTCTAGTGATTTGAGCAATGGGGGGCATGGGGTATATATAGTTTTCGGGTAACCGTTAAGATCGTTTCATGGAAACCGTGCTTTAATCCCATGCGTACAAGTGTTGGAACCTTATGGTGACTAAAAGATGATCCTTATCAGCTGACTAGACAATTTAGAATGTGTGGGTGTGGTTAAAACAGCTGCAATCTGCTGTTAAATGCAGTTAACCTGGTCAGAAGGGGCCTCGCGGGCCGCGTGAGGATTTAAGGAAACTGAGGCGGGCCGCCTGGCCTGCACAGATCAGACATAAGTTTCAGAAATGACAGTTTCAGTCCCTGCACGTGTTTAAGGCCATTTCCGACACTTCTAAGGCCCGTAAAGCCAACTTTAAGGCCCTAAAATGTTGCCTAAACATTGTGGACATGAAACAAGCTCAAAAATATGCCGGGTGTTGGTTCGTTTGGTCGTACGAACGCGATGTTCGCTTAATTACGACGGAATGCGCATAAGCGCGAAAAACGATCCAAATGACGTGATGAATGGATTTTTCTTATGCCGAACACTAAAATAAAATATTTTAGTGCTTACATAAATTTTTGGATGTCCGGATGTATTCAGAACGTAAGTTATGCGCGAAAATGCAAACTTGTGCACTTTTTGACACTTTTAGTCCCTGAATGACACAAAAGTTTATTTTAGCATACCGAACACCTCAAAGCCTATTTCTAAGCTATGTGAAGGGTATTTATGGTATTTTTAACTTATGGTCATGCTCCGGAATGTCTGTTACAGTTCAAATTGGCATACTTTCGCAGTTTGTCAAATTTAGTCCCTGTAAGCGAATAAACTTTGATTTCACCACACCAAACCTTCCAAAACTTATATCTAACTTATGTAAAGGTTATTTAAGGTATGTTAAGCCTATTTCACTATTCCGGAGTGTTCGTTGCATTAAACTGGTTATATCTACGCATCAGTGCGCGTATAACCTTCCAGAAAGCGATTTAGAGCTTGAAATCGAACAAGACTTGATATGGGCAAAAGATACACATATTTATACAAGTCCAAAGTATGAAATACAATATTTCATTGGTTTGGTATTTGTTTGATGGTCGCAGTGACACAGGTGTCACAGTCTCCCCTACTTTAGGAAATTTCGTCCCGAAATTAATTTCTAGAGGAAACTTGTGAGGACAGCTGTGACGGTTTCGCGTTCTAATAGATCCAATACACCCTTAAGTAAAACTCTGGGCCATGTTAGGATTCTTAGCGAAAATGTCAACCCTCAAAGTGAAGTCCCTGTAGTAGCAAAACATGGAGTTTCAAACTATAGACAGGAGAACGTTTCCCGTGAAGAATTATCATAGGAAACTTGTGTGTGCTTGAAAACAGAATTGGGGAGTATAAGAATATATGACATTGGTCAAAGTCCAAGACTTCTCCCGTATCATTACTCTTGTCACTGTAGGTCTTAACACATGACAAAACTTCCTGTGGTTTCTATGCACTGAATTCCATAATTATGTAGGCCTCCATAATTACGTAGTTCCTTGCACAGTCCGCACAGTTCATTTCATAACAATCTCTTGATTTAGACCACCCGAGGGCCTATTTAACTACATAAACACATGATGTATTTAACTAGATTGTTGAACCAATCTATTTAACTTAGATCGACGTAGGATCTCTTTAACTAAACTACTCACGGGGAAATTTTAACCACATCGACGTAGGATGTATTTAACTAGATTGTCGGACCAATCTATTTAACTTAGATCGACGTAGGATCTCTTTAACTAAACTACCTACGGGGAAAATTTAACTACATCGACGTAGGATGTATTTAACTAGATTGTCGGACCAATCTATTTAACTTAGATCGACGTAGGATCTCTTTAACTAAACTACCTACGGGGAAAATTTAACCACATCGACGTAGGATGTATTTAACTAGATTGTCGGACCAATCTATTTAACTTAGATCGACGTAGGATCTCTTTAACTAAACTACCTACGGGGAAAATTTAACTACATCGACGTAGGATGTATTTAACTAGATTGTCGGACCAATCTATTTAACTTAGATCGACGTAGGATCTCTTTAACTAAACTACCTACGGGGAAAAATTTAACTACATCGACGTAGGATGTATTTAACTTTATCAACACATGTTGTCCTTAAACTTTGGAATAGTACTTTATAATCCAAGGAACTTAACTACAAAGTAGAAGTCCATTAAGGATTTAAGATAGTACCTTTATGAATATCCTACTACGAATCCCTCATATGAAGGTATGAAAGATTCTACGAGGATTTGGATAGCGAATATCCAGAGTATACAAAAACACAAAATGCTTAAAAGGAAAAACAAGATGTATATACACATAGTCACCTAATCACAAAATTGATTATCTAGATCTTTAATTTGTAAGTTTTGTTTTGTTAATTACGTACATGTATTTAAAGCACACTAGGAAATCCATTTCATGGATTTCATTCGGTACTTTAAACATTAGCAAGAATCTAACTATGAAGATAGCAAGATCTTCCAAAAATTCGATTTCGTTTTCAAGAAAACACAATATTCGAATTAAGGAACACAAAAATTTGAAGATACTGAAATACCCTTAGGTACCCTATTAAGAATTTATAGTGGTACATTGGGTATTCATACAAAGTTGTAACTTGCGCCTTGTACTTCGTTTCAAGAAAACACAATATTCGAATTAAGGAACACAAAAATTTGAAGATACTGAAATCTCCATTTTCGCGGAAAAGCTGAAGCTGAAGCTGCGCTTTTATCTGAGGAGCGCAAAAAATGGAGGAGAATTTGTGAAAAGGATAATGCCGAGAAGGCAAACCTTCGCAACATCATAAATAACCTCAAGGCTGAGGTTGAAAATCTGAAGAATCAAGATGTGGAGGTAGAAAGATTGAAGAAAGAAAAAGCTGATATGGAAGCTATGTTGATGGAGGCGCGCTCTCATAGGGAACGAAGTGAGCAACGGGAGGTACAAGCTTTAGCCACTCTCGCCGTTAGAGATAAAGAATTAGAGGAACTTACCGCTTTGGTTTCTGACCAGGAACAATTGAAGAAGGATCTGGAGCTAGCGCGTTCTGAGAATACTGAAACCTCCCGCCGTTTGACTGAAGTTGAAAAGAAACTGGAGAATTCAGAAATGGCGCAGGTTTCAGCGGAAAGCGAGCTCGAACCTTTGAAGAATGATATGGCCTGGTTGAAAGATCGCGGGATTGCTTGTGTAAGTTCCTTTCTTCTTTTTCGTTCATGTATGCGCTTTTCTTGTTTTGATGCTTATCTTGATTTCGTAGGTTGCTGAATCTGTATTAAACTCTGAAGAACTGGATAAAACTGTTGCAAGTTTGATGGTCGCTGCGCGACGAGATGGTTACGCGCAAGGTTATGCGGAATGTTCCCATCATGTGAATAGCGCTTTGAAAGTTAACTGGGATGATAGCAAGTCTGCTACCTTTGGCGTTAATACTGCCAGCGCACTGGCTGCTATGAAGACAGAGTTTAATAACTTACAACTTCCAGTGATGGAATTGATAAATGTGGCGTTGCAATCGGACGATCACGTTGCGCAACTTAAAGAAATCTTTCCGGATGAGGGAGAAGATTTAGAGTAGGATGAAATTGTATTGAACAATTTTCTTTCCTTTTTTTTTTTGTGTAGGATGTAGATCCTTGTTTTGTTGGTGCACTGTTTGCGCAAGGAATTTAAACACTGCTGTGTCTAAACTCTTTAGGGCGTATTTGTACGCTTAAAAATAGCAGGTTTCTATTTGTTTTGTTGAATGACTTTACAATATCTTGCATGAGTACAATTACTTTTTTTTTAGTAAGGCGAATAAAGTTGGTGTGAAGCTCATGTGTGAGTTTTTGGTCGTTTGTGACGTGATCACTGACCGCGCATGGAGCTTTGTGTTATACTACCATAATGTTTTTGCACCTACTAAAAAGGAATTGCATGCATTTTGTAAACACAAAAATAATAGAAACTTTGTAATTTTATTCATGGATAATGCTCAGAGGCGGTACAAAGTTTTTCAGATAATTAAATGGAACTTAACTTACTCCCTGATAGTTCCGCCGCTTCTGATAATTCATGTCTTTTTCGCGGAAAACGTACAGAGTTCTTTAAGTTTTAGCCCGTTTGCTTGAGCTTTCTTCTCCCCGGGTAATCTGCTTAATCTCCTTGCGCATATTCTGGAGCAAATGCGTAAGTTCTCCATTTTTGAGAGCCTTCTCGATTTCCGTGCGCAGAGATATGCAGTTGTTCGTGGTGTGCCCATTATCCTTATGATATTCGCAGTACTGCGTCGGGTCTTGACCACATTTACTCTTCATCGGAATCGGAGGTTTGAATTGGTGATCCTCAGTACTTAGCACCTTCGCCGGGGTTTTCGTTAGGGGAGTCCACTGCCTCTCCCTATTTTCGTGCTTGTTTTCTCTTTGTGCAGAGAACTTGTTAGTCGTTGTGCGGGCATCTTCCGAGGATCGACTTCCTGATGCTTCGCGCCATGACTTTTTGTACCTTTTTTCACCATTTGCGCTTAAGTCTGCGGGCCTGTTGTGTGGTGGTGGTGGCCTGTTTATAGTAAGGTTTTTCTCGGTCTGCGCATAAACCTTGGCCGCCGCCATTATCTTCTCCCAACTCGTGGGGAGGCCCTCTGTTCCTGATAACACCTTGACCATGTCGTCACACCTAACCGCGTACTTAAACTGAGCACGGATTAGTTGTTCGCTAACACCTCCAATTTCTAACACTTCTTTATTGTATCTGGTAATAAAATCTTCCAGATTCTCATCATCGCGGCGCCAGATGTTCATGACGTCGGATGTATCACGTTTTGACCGCCTTTGTTGGCTGAAGTGTGTTAAAAACTTTCTTCGCAGATCCTTCCACGACTCAATCTGTCCTGTTGGTAGGTTATCAAACCAAATTCGCGCTGGGCCGGTTAGTGTTTGCACAAACAAATGACACCACAGCGGAAGAGTCCAACCGCCAACCAACCCTGCGCTGGTGAATACTCTTAGATGATCATCGGGGTCAGTTAACCCATTGAATTTCCCAACGTTAGATGGTAATTTAGCCCTTTCCAATGGAGCTAAAGCTATCTCCAGTATGAACTTCGAGTTTTCTGCCGCTTCATCAGGGCGATAAACTAAGTCATAGTTATGCTCTGCTTCGGGATTGTAGATCGCTCGAGGCCTGCATTTGTTATAGTTTGGTTGCAGTCTGTTGAATACGCTGGTGTTTGCACTCAGACGATATGTTTGATCGGATTCATCAGTGTGAGCGTCTCGTTGGGAACCCAACCTATCATGAACCGATTGTCTTCGACGAAGGTGTGGTTCGCCATGGTGTTGTCTCTGGTAACTGCCTGTATCGTCATAAGTTGACTCTTCTCGCTGAGATGCATGAGCTCTAGACCCCGGCCTCCGTGACTGGGTTACAGGAGCAGTTTGAGCACACAATTGTGTGTATACGGCATTTAATGCCCCTTGGGACCGGACATACCATGATATCGGAGTTTCTCCTGGTGGTAAGATTGATTGTGCAGGATTTGCTGGTAACATTCCTGGGGTAACAGGATCATTTGCTCGATTAGATTGAACCTCGTTATCGTCTGAGGCCTCTTCTACGATCCCTTCTACTGGTAAATTGTTTCCGACGTTTGGTCGAGGACCAGGTTGCCGGTGAGATGACGAATTTTCTGTCATGTGAAAAAACAGAAAACGGAATGAACTGAATCGAACGAGGTAGAAACTAGAAAAACTGAGGAAACGGTGGGCGCCAATGAAGAAACACTAACTAAATGGCCGGAACCGAGATAGTTAGGGGGTTTGAATCCGCATAAAAGGGTTAGCTCTCTCTCGGTTGATTCAGTCTTAACGGGATTTCTTCTCCGGTGGTTCTGCAAAAAAGAACACCGTTAGCCTCGCCAAGGGGAGAAGAGGGTTCTCTCCTTGACCCGACTCCGGTGTGAGAATAAGTATTGATAATTGGAGAAGATAAGTCTTTGAGAAGTGAGAGTAATCTGAGTTTATACCTGAACAGTTCTCTTATTTATAACCGGGAGTTTTGGGAGGGAAAACATGTTATTGAAAAGATCACGGAAGATGCTAACGCCGTAGCGGTTATCTCTTCTTCCGTTAAGTTCTTTGATCCTTCGTTAAGTTGTCCCGATCCGATGTGAATGCACACGGATCGTGGTTTGATCTATGGCTGGGGGATTGCCACGTGGAAAGTGATTAAGTGGAGATTACTCTCCAATTGCATGCCTTTGTTGTGATTTCAGGGTTGCTTGTGGTGATGACACGTGTCCAGACGGTTATAACCGTCTGGGTGGTGCACGATTGTATTTCTTTCTAGAAGATTACTGCTGTAATCTGGTGTGACACCTTGCTGTGTGGACACGGACAAATAAATCCCAAGTCTGGGTAAAATAATATCCAAGTCTGGATATTTAGGCGGAGGTATTGAACAAAGGATTTTAATCCTTTGTTAAATGGGAGAAGGCGCAAGGACTTATGTTTTCCTTTGGGCGCGCGATTATGAATCGCTGACTTCTTCTTCTTTGTAAGACCAATGCGCGGTCGCGCAAGGTCGAACGGCTAAAAAGGTTGGTTTGTGGTGTGGTCTCAAATCCTTTTTATGAGGTTTTTGGGACCTTACCCCTTCAGACGGGTACTAAGGATTTCCGTGGAAAACGCAAGAGATAATAAAATGGAAGAAATTACGGGGTAGTCTGTTCTTCAAGGAATACGATTCCTTGATTGTCGGTATTGTAGGGAATACGTTGTTTATACATGCCATCATATTTGTACATTGCAATGCAAAATAAAAAGATTTATTTATAAACAACAACAACAACAACTGTTTCATGGACCTGACAACAAAAGAAAATAATACATAAGGCTTGATTATTTCTAAACAACATTGTCTTCTAGTTGGTCCGATGCTCATCCCTGCGCTGGATTAGCATTAGCAATCTTTGGGCAATTTCTTCGGAAATGGCTCATCTCGCCACAGTTGAAGCAAGGACCTCGTGGAAGACGAGCTTGAGCAGGATTTACTTGAGGTTGGTTTGGACCAGCTTGGTTCGGGGTAAAACGACAAGCATTTGCCAGGTGACCGAGTCGCCCACATGATGCACACAAACGACACTGTAGGTGAGCTAAGTGGTGTGCATTACATTTGTCGCATATCGGTGCAGTACCGGCATAAGGTTTCCCTGCAGGAGGCTGAGCTGGTTGGTGGCGGAGGTTTTGGTTGGGTTGAGCAGCAATCGCAAAATTCTGCGAAGCCTTACGCTTCTTATTCTTGGACACCTCAGCATGTTCTTCCTTTGGTTCTACTTGAGCAGTCTTGTCGGATGGTCTTGGGTCGCCTTTTCGAAAAAGCTTTTTCTTTCTGATGTGGGATTCAGTTAGAGTAGCAGACAATTCAATGGCTTGTCTGACAGTAGTAGGGTTGCTGCCAGTAACAATATCCTTAACTAGGTCAGGAAGACCATCAGTATATTTCTCGATCGCCTTATCCACAGGAGTAACCATAGCAGGACACAACAGGCTCAATTCTTCAAAACGGTCAGTATAGGCTCGATGTTCACCACTGTCTTGCTTCAAATCATCAAACTCCCTCTCCAAAGCTCGCAGTTCATGACGAGGACAGAACTCCCTCATCATAAGAGCTCTAAGCTCGGCCCAAGTCTGTGCTAGTGCAATTTCAGCACCCCGGTCTCTCATAATTCCGTTCCACCATGTAAGAGCCCTCTTCTGAAACACGCTCGAAGAAAACTCGACCTTGCGATTTTCAGGACACTGAACGTGACGGAACGTATTCTCAATGCTCTCGAACCATTGAAGGAGCCCAGTTGCTCCCTCTGAACCACTAAACTTGAGCGGTTTAGCCGAGTTGAAACTCTTGAAGTTGCAGGGAGCATTGTTGTTGTTGATGGCCTGCATCATTTGAGCATAAAGATTTGGGAAGGCAACAGCCATTTGCTGCGCGATGATTTCCGCCAGTTCGGCATTTTCCATCTGATTGTCGCGTCGAGGAGGCATTCTAAAAGAGGAAACATGAAAGGAAACGAGTGAGAGATTTAGACGAAAAGAATGAGATGAAACAAATCTGATGAAAGCAAGGGTAGTGGTCATTTGTTTGTTACTACGAAGCAACAAACGACCTCGGTGATTAATCAAAGTAAATAGGTCAAAAATAATGTATCGCGAAGACATGCTCGCCTATAAGTGAACACTCATCCCAAGAATTCCCAGGTAAGCACAACTGGTCTCGCGTCTGATGAGATGTATACGAAGTGATTGCCTAGACAGAAAACCCAGAATACAGGCATTCACCCTTCCAGTTTGCACGTGTTCACATTATTTAAAACCCAAAACCTTGACGAGATTTTGAAAATTCAAAGGGGTTCAAAACCATATAATAGAGGGTTCAAAACCTAGTAATCAATCATCCTAGAACAGATGATTAGTTTTCAAAGCGGTTTTTGAAATTTATGTTCTTGTTGTGGTCGTCGCCTAAGGATAGGTGACGGTATTGTTTTATGACTAAACGCAAGTAAACTCGCGTTAAGGTCCTAAGAAGGTTATAGACTAGGTCAAAGCATTACTAATAACCTAATTCCCTATAACCATTGGCTCTGATACCATCTTTTCTGTCACACCCCGACCACGTAGAACATACAAAACGTGGCGGAAATGTCGGGGAGTGTTGTAACAGAATTAATTGTTTCAAATCCATGGCAATTGAAGTTTCGTTTTATTGATTAAAAGTGTTACAATGTCTTATCAAACAAGGAAATACAACATAATTAACTAGTCTTGCATCTTTTATTGTCACTAAAGCCCAAGTCTGCCTATGTGTATCTTGATCATCTTATGCAACAGCTCCTGAAAAACACATGTGAAAATAGGTACGTCAGCATAAAAATGCCTGTGAGATACATAGGTTTTGTGAAAATAGGTTTCATAACTTATGTTTGAGAAAATGTTTAGTCATGAACCTTGTAATTTGCTTTGTCTTGTAAATCATTTGAAAAACAATGAGTTCAGATGATATGTATAAATAAGTGAATAATGTATGGTTAAATGAATAACCATGTAAGATGAGTTTGTATAAGATAAGTTGTTTGTAAAACAATGTCTTGTGAAAAGTATGTTATTTGTATAAAATGTTATATGTATCAAACTGAAATGATTCAAATAACGCTACGATATGTAATACCATACAAACACTTATATATAGGAAGTAACAGCGGCGTATCCACCATGCTTGTATCATATTACACACGCATCGTTACTTAATCACTTAATCATACCAAACCATCAAGATGTAAAATGTTCATGACTAATGTAAATCATGTAATATGTATCCAAAATGTAAGCCTGTGATGAATAACAAGTGTACTAAGTACGCGACAATAGACATACGTAGCATGTGACCTGTACTACGTATACAACAATAGACATACGTAGCATGTGACCTGTACTACATATACAACAATAGACATACGTAGCATGTGACCTGTACTACGTATACAACAATAGACATACGTAGCATGTGACCTGTACTACGTATACAACAATAGACATACGTAGCATGTGACCTGTACTACGTATACAACAATAGACATACGTAGCATGTAATGTAATGTAAAACGATGTACTAAGTAATGCACACAATGGGCATACCTAGCATAAGATGTAATAAAATCATGTACTATAATGTACTAACGAACATAGCAGGTATATGATGTGTAAACAGGAAAGCATGAAAGTAACAAGTAGGCACATGTGTTTCACCCCAAAACAGTTTGGAAAACAGTAAAAGAGGGGTCTATGTACTCACTTGAGATTGCTCAGAAGTCTTAAGATAACCACCAAGCAACGCTAGAGATCACGGGATCAAACGGCACCTACTATAGGTAACTACATTAATAAACCGGACCTAAATCGGAAGATCGGGTAGCATGAGGGTTCGTAAACCAAATGAGTGTGGAGACTCGTATAATATGGTTTAACAAATCCTACATACTAAATGAAACCTAACATAATTTTTTACGACCCATTACGACCCGTTTAGGTAGCTTATGCTACTTTAACGCGTCGTTCGCGTGAAACGCGTTCGGACCGCCTAACTAGTCCTATGAAAAGTGTTATATGCCTAAACATGTTACATAATCAGTTATGTGACAAAAGTTTAGGTTACATATGCTTAATTACCAATTATACATGAAAAGGGTATTCTGGTAATTTACCTAAGGCATATAACTACCTATCATACAACTACTTAAACGATGTGACCATAGGGTATAACCTCGGAAGGTTATTCCCTACCTACTATGGTCACCTAATGTGTTTGGTCGGATCCTAATGATCGACCAAATGGGTTGGGTTCGAGGTATAAGCGATTTATTAGATCGCTTACCCTACGACCCTAGACAACGTGGTAATCAGTAGGCATAGTCCCAAGGGACTATAACCAACGTGATTACACTCACGTTGCAAAGTTCAAACGAACGTCGCATTGACCATAACTGGTCAATGTAGAAAGTCAAACAAAGTTTGACTTTCAGACTCGAAAGACTCGAAAAGCAATAAAAGAACGAAAGAATACTTACGAAGGGTCCCCGAATGCTAATTTCGATTCAAAAATCTCAGGTATGAAACAATAGTTTCAACTTAGAGTTTCTCAAATCAAAATTCTAGTGATTTGAGCAATGGGGGGCATGGGGTATATATAGTTTTCGGGTAACCGTTAAGATCGTTTCATGGAAACCGTGCTTTAATCCCATGCGTACAAGTGTTGGAACCTTATGGTGACTAAAAGATGATCCTTATCAGCTGACTAGACAATTTAGAATGTGTGGGTGTGGTTAAAACAGCTGCAATCTGCTGTTAAATGCAGTTAACCTGGTCAGAAGGGGCCTCGCGGGCCGCGTGAGGATTTAAGGAAACTGAGGCGGGCCGCCTGGCCTGCACAGATCAGACATAAGTTTCAGAAATGACAGTTTCAGTCCCTGCACGTGTTTAAGGCCATTTCCGACACTTCTAAGGCCCGTAAAGCCAACTTTAAGGCCCTAAAATGTTGCCTAAACATTGTGGACATGAAACAAGCTCAAAAATATGCCGGGTGTTGGTTCGTTTGGTCGTACGAACGCGATGTTCGCTTAATTACGACGGAATGCGCATAAGCGCGAAAAACGATCCAAATGACGTGATGAATGGATTTTTCTTATGCCGAACACTAAAATAAAATATTTTAGTGCTTACATAAATTTTTGGATGTCCGGATGTATTCAGAACGTAAGTTATGCGCGAAAATGCAAACTTGTACACTTTTTGACATTTTTAGTCCCTGAATGACACAAAAGTTTATTTTAGCATACCGAACACCTCAAAGCCTATTTCTAAGCTATGTGAAGGGTATTTATGGTATGTTTAACTTATGGTCATGCTCCGGAATGTCTGTTACAGTTCAAATTGGCATACTTTCGCAGTTTGTCAAATTTAGTCCCTGTAAGCGAATAAACTTTGATTTCACCACACCAAACCTTCCAAAACTTATATCTAAGTTATGTAAAGGTTATTTAAGGTATGCTAAGCCTATTTCACTATTCCGGAGTGTTCGTTGCATTAAACTGGTTATATCTACGCATCAGTGCGCGTATAACCTTCCAGAAAGCGATTTAGAGCTTGAAATCGAACAAGACTTGATATGGGCAAAAGATACACATATTTATACAAGTCCAAAGTATGAAATACAATATTTCATTGGTTTGGTATTTTTTTGATGGTCGCAGTGACACAGGTGTCACAAACACCAGCGCTAAACCTACGTATTTAATATGTACCTCTGTCCTCGGATTGGGAAGGACACTTATATATACATCTAGTCTAGTGGTTCACAACATGGGGTAGCCCCCACCGTTTATGGTTTGGAAAACACAGAAAGCTGATTTAACTAGTAGTTGCAAACAAACTCATAGTTCTTGAAAAAACTACTTTATAACAAACACCTACTGTGAACTCGCTCAACTTTGTTGTTGACTCCTTGTTACATGCCTTGCAGGTCGTTAGGTATCTATGGAGTTGCACGAGAGGAAGGAGTCGTTGTGGGACATGGACTGTCGAGTCCCATGTTAAACATTTAAGCTTATGAACTTATTACTTATGTTTTGGGTTTTACCTTTAATGCTTCCGCTGTTTAATTCGAACTTGGTTAACTAGCTTTTGATCACCAATTATATTGTGTGGTTGGATTTTATCCATCTTAAATACATTGTTCAATATGATTGGTGGCTTGATCCTGGTCATGTCACGCCTCCAAGCGGTGATACTCCGCATGGTGGATTTTGGGGGTGTGACAAGTTCCTACTAAACGCAAGAAAGGATTTGCTACTGCTGTAAGATAAGATTTTATCTTACTAGAGTAATGGTCTTTCCTGCCTTTTTGTATTAAAAGAAGCATAAGGTTTGGTTTAAAGCAGCTCTTTATGAGAAAAGTTAAGGACTGAGTATGTGAGGACAGGGCTACTCTTCAACAGCTGAAGAAGTGTTTTCATGTACTGCATCTTGGTCTGTTCACGAGAGATCAGGTTTCTAGAAACCTGATTTGGATGCATTGAGTACTTTTGTGGAGTTCATGGCGATTGTCGAAGATATACATTGATGGAGTTTAAAGCTAAAAGCACTAAATTTTAAACTAAAAGCACTAAATTTGAACTGTTAGGTTCATAAATTTCTTGGTGGTGTTGTTAGATTTTAAAGTTTCGTTGTAATTTTAAGCTGAATAAGTATTATTATGTAATTTTTAATATCCTCTGATTATTGCAGATCGGTAGTTTTGATGTAGAAGTGAAATCGGTACTTTTGATGTAGAAGTGAAATTGTCTCTGAGTTTAATTAGATTATTATTATGTTGATGTTCTATCTATTTCTGTTAGTGTATAGATCTGTCAAAGTTAAAGTTTGTCAAAAGAGAATATCTGCTCTAAATCATCATCTGCTGATCTAACGGCTGTTTTACTTGCTACTGGTACCAACATCTGTTGTTGCCTAATAGAGCTTTTCAAAAAAAGGAAGTCCTCCTCTCAATTGCTAAACATCTGTTGTTGCTAACATCTGTTTGACTTGCTACAGTTGCGAACAGGAGAGGCTTTAACAGATGTTCGTAATATCTTTGTATTCCAAATGAATAGATTTGGTATCTGAGTTATGACTAAATGATGATTGCTGATGTGTCAATTTTTTATCTGAGTTAAAATACATTTAATTTCAAACTACTGCTCTATATTTAAAGGTCAAAGGTCTGGTCCACATTCAAGAGTGCAAACTACTGCCCATAGCCAACAAATTATAACTTAGCAGATGTTTCCTTTGGCAAACATATACCATAGCAGTGGTTTTGAAATTGCCGGTAATTTCAAATTCAAAATGCCTGGGGATATGTACTTTGCAATTAATGCACATCACTCAATCACTTATGTCTTATGGTAAAGGTGTCTTATACGTAAATGAATAGGTTAATTGTAATTATAATAACGTGTTTAATTTTATATTTTTCCCATGGAAATGTATTAAAAGCCTAACGACTGTCGCATCATATTATTTCGTCTGACGATGTATTTAGTCATAACCACCTTCATTGGGTATATAAAATACATTGGGCAGAGGTTTTGATCATTACCGTTTTCATCCATCTACTCAATCATCTTCAAAAGTTTTTTTTTTTATCAATATCATTAAAATTTCTTTTACTTTCAAAGACGCATTGGTTCACTGCAAAAATGGAAAAATTTGGGTTTCAAGTGATTGTTGACGAGATTTTCACAAGGCTCTCTGCAGAAGATATTGGCCGTTTCAAATGTATTTCCAAGAATTTTAAAAGGGAATTGTCAAGTCATGGATTTCAGATGATGCATGCTCTCCGAAGTGGAGATTCAGTACAAAAGAAACTACTCTCCTTTAAAGACACGTCAATTGTCGTTGACAACGTAGTTGCTGGTAATTTGGATGTTGTTAGAAGCAAAACCTTAAGTTTTCCTAACAATGTCCACCCTAGCTTCTTACGTATTCTATCGTCATTTAATGGTTTGTTGTTAGTTTACAATGAAGGGATTTGCTGTCAGCTGATTCTTTGTAATACAACTACCAGGCGCTATAAGGTTTTGTCTGATGACTACTTCAATTACAATCATGATCGAAACTCTGATACTGGTGGAATTTATTTTGATCAGTTCAATGATCTGAAAGTGTTGAACATCAGATGTTACCGTAATGTAACTGCTGCTCGTGTTTACTCACGACGTCGTGAGTCATGGAGAACAATAAATTTCGGTAGCATAAACAATTATGGTTCAAGTGGTTATTCATGGTCTACAAGAGTTTATGCTGATAAAACCGTATATATTATGGTTTCAAATTATTGGTATCCACTAGGTGAGAGGAACATCGTTGCTTTTGATGTTTTGAGTGAGACTTTCAGAATGCTTCATTTTCCAGATAGTATTGTAGTTAATCCTTGCCAAGGGCATTTTTTGACAATCGCAAAGAGGCTGCATTTGATTGTTATTGGAAAGTCTGCTGAACTAACTGCTGATTTGCTCAGATATGAAGAAGAAGGCTGGATGAAGGTGTTTGTTTTCAATAATCCTCGTGTAGTTGATTATGTAGATAGGCGCCGAAGGACTAATATAATTAAAGACTACAAGTGGCTGATAACAAGCATCTGGGGGGATATGATTGAAGTGGATCTGAGCAACGAACTTCTGAAATACCTCCAACATGTTGACAACTACAATGGTCCGAAAGGAGCTTTACTTATCGAGACTACTGTTTCACCAATTGATTAGGAATTAGGATCCTGTATTTTATTGAATGTTGTTTGCTGTTTTGACAATTGTAGTTTTTATATAATTAGTTGTGTTAAAATTATTAATCATGTTTGTTATTTAAATTAAGTAAATGAATATTTATATTTGAGAGTGTAAAAGCTTTTAATATTGGCAAAGGTCTGTTTAAATGATCAAAGCTCTGTTATTAGGAACAGATGTTTCTAAATAAAACAGTGGTTGATACATCTATTGACCCAAGTCAACAGATGGATGAACTTTGTATGCTGTTTCGCCCATTTATTTGGAATTAGTATGCTGTATTCTATTGATTGTTGTTTGTTGTTTTGAAGTTTGTTTATTATACACTTACCTCTGTTTGACACTTGTAGTTTTTATATAATTAGTTGTGTTAAAATTATTAACCATGTTTGTTATTTAAATTGTAACACCCCAATCGCGTAATATAACAACACGCGGCGGAAATATCGGGGAGTCACGTTACAAATTGCTCAAAACTACTGGTACTAAATTGTTTCAATATCATTAACATTGTTTTACAAACAAAGACTACATGTAATTTTTCTTTTTAGAAGTCTAAGGCCCGTATGCAGTCCTATGCGTTGCATGCTTGAACAGTCGAAAACCTGAAACATATGCGAAAACAGTCAGCATAAAAATGCCAGCGAATACATAGGTTTTATTGGCCAAATAAATGGCAAAAACATTTGGTATTTATCTTAATTGTGAAAACTTGTGACAAAAATAGGTTTGTATACGGCATTATGATATTTACTAAGTCGTTTTATGTCTTATATTGAAATTCTGATTAAACCATCATGAAAACTGGTGAATGTGTTATTAGGAATCAAATCAAGGATTAATAATAACTGTTTTGAAATAAATCAAAACTTATATAAGTATTACATAAATCAAATCAATGAATCATGATAATACTTCAGATATCTTTCTAAGAATCTAACACATAAAAATATGGGAGATTCTACAAAGATTTTGATAATGAACATTGAAACAATTGTACACAAAATCCTAAAGTGATCCAGATAACGCTACAAGAATAATAAAGTAAGAACACTTATATATAGGAAGTACCAGCGGCGTATCCACCATGTTCTTATTTTATTATACCTGTTTTGTTATTTAAATCACAACTACCACCTAACACATAAACCAACCAACTTGTACCAACTTGTAAACACGCATTAAAGCACACAATGAATCCAATCAAGGACTTCAATATCAGTACTTTAAACATCCCATATAAGTCTAACTATGAAGATAGATAGATACTACAGGGATCCTGGGTTCTTATCATATTGAATTATCTAACATGCATTAAAGTACACAATGGATCCAAACATGGATTCCAATATTAGTACTCTAAACATCCCATATAAGTCTAACTATGAAGATAGATAGATACTACAGGGATCCTGGGTTCATATCATATTGAATTATTGAATTGAAACCAAACTAAATCCTAATGGTGATTCGGGATAACGCCACGAAAGGTAATACAATAAGCACACTTATATATAGGAAGTACCAGCGGCGTATCCACCATGTGCTTATTGTATTATCTAGTTTCGTTATCTAAATCACCAACAAACTACACAAAAACCAACCATTGAGTCTGCAAAGTACTTCTTAAAAATCTCACTATGAAGATACTTCAAATATCCAACATGAATCTAACTATGAAGATAGGTAGATCACTTAAGGATAAAACATAACGTTTGCATAATCGGAATAATACATATAAAAGCACTTAGTGAATACATGTATGCCATACATTTTGAAAACAAATCGATTGCACATATGAATCACCCCAAAACATTTGAAAACAGTAAAAGAGGGGAACTATGTACTCGCCTGGGGTTGCGTATAGTCCCGGTTCAAAAGGTGTAACAAAGCTCAAAAGACCAAGAGTTCAAGTGTTGAAGCGATTCCTAGGGTAACAGACACTATATTAGGGAATTGACACCTAAATCGGAAGATCAGGTAGAATGAGGTCTTGTAAACCAAATGAGTATTGGAACTCATGTGTTATGGTTTAACAAAGCCTACATTCTAAAATGAAACCTATCCTAAGTGCTTACGACCCATTACGACCCGTTAAGGTAGCTTATGCCACTTTAACGCGTCGTTCGCGCGAAAGCGCGTTCGAGACGCCTAACTAGTGCTATGACAAGTATTATATGCCTTAACATATCTAATTATGTTATATAATCAGTTTAGATGTCAAAATATTGGTTATATATGTTTAAAATGAGATTATGCGCAAAAAGGGCATTTTGGTCATTTTCCTAAGGCATATAAACTACCTATCATACGACTAAATAAACGAGGTGACCATAAGGTATAGCCTTGGAAGGTTATTCCCTATACAACTATGGTCACATTATATGTTTGGTCGGTTCCTAATGATCGACCAAATGGGTCGGGTTCGAAAGTCTAAGCGGTTGTTTAGACTGCTTACCTTACGACCCTACATAAGCCTAAACCTAAAGTGACGAGCTAAACATGTTAGAACATGTTTAACAAAGTTTGAAAATAGGTTTGGTATCAAAACAAACGGTTTTGATACCTAAAAGTAGTTTGGTTACAAAATACGCAAGAATACGCATTTTGGCCGAAACTACGACTCGTCACTATGCCTAGACAACGTGGTAATCAGTAGGTATAGTCACTAGGGACTATACCGTTATGAAGTTCAAATGAACTTCGCGTTGACCATAAATTGGTCAATGCATAAAGTCAAACAAAGTTTGACTTTCATGCTAAAAACGGGAAAAAGAACGAAAGAATACTTACAAAAGGTCCAAGAACGGAAGCTTGACCCGATTATTCTCAGGTATGAAGTGAAATTACTTCAACTTAGAGAGCAATCAGATCAAGGTCTGAGTTGGGAGCAAATGGGGGTTGGGTATTTATAGGAAAACCAAGACCGTTAGGATCGTTTCTTGATAAACGTGCTTCGATCTAGGCCGTCCAAGTGGGCACACGGTTTTGTAATACTAGGGGTACTAAAAAACCATCAAAATTAGCCCATAGAATGATTAGAAACCAGTTGCAACCCATAGAAACCCAGCTGCTGATTAAACAAAGCTATTTTGCAGGTCTGATACTTTCACGCGGGCCGTGTAAGAGTAAAGGAGAATCTTACGCGGGCCGCCTGAGCTTCTGCTTCAGCAAACGAATTTCAGAATTTACAGAAATGGTCCCTGCATGCTTCTAAGGCCCTTTTTTGATGCGTTTGAGGCTCGTTAAGCCATTTTCAAGGCTCTACAATGATTCCTAAACATAAGTGACATGAAACATGCTAAAAAATATGCCGGATGTCGGTTCGTTTGGTCGTACGGTCGCGTTGTTCGGTTAATTACGACGAAACACGAAAGATTGCGAAAAACGATCCAAATTACGTGATGAATGGAATTTTATCATGCCAGTCACTAAAATATTATATTTTAATGTTACATAAATTTTTGGATGTCCGGATGCATTCAGAACGTAAGATATGCGCCAAAATGCAAACGTATGCACTTTTTGACGCTTTTAGTCCCTATTGATCAAGAAAGTTTATTTTTGCGCACCAAACACCTCAAAGCTTATTTCTAAGCCATGTGAAGGATATTTAGGGCATATTTAACTTATGATCAAGTTCCGGAATGTGCGATACTCTGTGAATCAGCAGACTTTCGCAGTTTGACGCAAATAGTCCCTGAGTGTGAATAATCTTGTTTTTGACACACCAAAGCCTTCAAAACTTATTTCTAAGTTATCTAAAAGTTATTTAAGGTATGTTAAGCCTATGTCACTACTCTGGAGTGTTTGCCGCATTAAACTGAGTACGTTTACGCATCAGTTCGTGTTTAACTTTCCAGAAAGCGATTTTAAAGCTTGAAAATGAACTAGAATCAAAATGTGAAATTGTAAAACCAAAATAAACAAATTTTTGAGGTTAAAACACATTGTTTCTTTGATAAAAGATAGTTTCCTACATTGTGTGTGTTTACGGAGCACAAGTGTCACAGTCTCCCCTACTACAGGAAATTTCGTCCCGAAATTTATTCGAAGGAGACCGTAGAGTGGAATTGAAACAACTGATTGATAAGCAGATTGCTATATCCCAAAGATGCGGAGCATCATTTGGAAATTTTAAGGATTTCAAAATGTGATTTGGGGTATTCAAAGTATCTCAAGGTATTCACTCCTTTAAAACTTGTGATAGTCGACTAGTGTTCAAAAATCATTTAAGTAAGGCACTATGTTATACTAAGCTCCTAGTGTAATTCCTAGCAAACAAAAGGGGTGTACATTCAAGCCCTTCACGTACACGGTTTCTAACATCCCACGAGGTACATCCAATGCACCATGAGCATCTCATGCATAGGAGACGGGTCAACATACCTATGGCATCAAGATCGTCACCTCTAACACCATAATATACTCCCGGTCGGCTCAAATTGAGTTAATGAATGTACTTGCTTATATCTATTGGAAATAATCACTCAAATAACATACAAACACATAATCACATAATGGTCCAAGATAACATAAAATCACCAAATGATCTTAGCAACATTCTGAAGAATAACACAATAAGAACACTTATATATAGGAAGTACCATCGGCGAATCCACCATGTTCTTATCGCATCATACTCCTCCCGTTACCTTAATCATTCTAGATTTTATGCCACCATACTTAACAAGGCTTACTATGATTCTCATGCGTCGAAACTCATAATTAAGTGTGCACCCATAATTACTTGTTTCGTCACATGGTCCACGTAGCTCCTCTTGTTAAGCAAGGGTAAACAAATAATAAGGTCGAACTATCAACTAAATCAAATAAACATTGTCACAACATAACATCTGTCAAATTGAATTGTATTTCATACTAGCAATGATAACACTACTTATTTTGCCTACGACAAATTTAGTAGTATGTATTTTATTCTAGTATAAATATATATGTTTCATATTAACCAAACAGGTAGAATGCAACATATACTAATCATACATTATCATCATAGTGTAAGCATATCGAGGAAAATTATTTTCAAATCATGCGCTAGGTATGCTAAGTGAACATACAAGGTAGAAATGTAAAACAATGTGTCCATACGCTACAAGAACATGTGTAACAGAAATGCAATGTAAAACAATGTACTAGGTATGCACTAAATGGATATACATAGCATAAAATGTAATGTAAAATAATGTACTAAGTATGCAATAAATGGACATACATAGCATTAAATGTAATGTAAAATAATGTACTAAGTATGCAATAAATGGACATACATAGCATGAAATGTAATGTAAAATAATGTACTAAGTATGCAATAAATGGACATACATAGCATGAAATGTAATGTAAAATAATGTACTAAGTTTGCAATAAATGGACATACATAGCATGAAATGTAATGTAAAATAATGTACTAAGTATGCACTAAATGGACATACATAGCATAAAATGTAATGTAATGTAAAATAATGTACTAAGTATGCAATAAATGGACATTCATAGCATGAAATGTAATGTAAAATAATGTACTAAGTATGCACTAAATGGACATACATAGCATAAAATGGAATGTAAAATAATGTACTAAGTATGCAATAATATCAACATATGAAGCAAATTGGATTTACAATCATGTGCTATACATATTAGATAACAAATCATGTGTATAATGCTATGATCATAAAACAGTATTATCTTGTATTGATCGTGTTACCAAATTTGTATGAATGCACTAGAGTGCAATCACATTATACTAAATTATAAGATTTAGTTCCTAAAGAACGGAATCCTCAAAATTAGCATGAAATTTGAAATCACACACAGTGCAATCACATTAGAATTTGAAATTGAAAATTGAATAACAGAGATAAAGATAAACTTCTTGAAATTTATATTGTCATTACAAACATTGTTTAAAATATGTACATTGATCTTGAAAATAAACAGGAAATTTAGAGGTTCAAATGAACATAAGCGCTTGATCATTAGCTTGAGCCTCATTGATGTTGAATGATCGTCCATTAGCATTGGCAAGCTTGGGGCAGTTTCGCTTGAAATGATTTAAGTCACCACAATTGAAACATGCTCTTGGGCGAGTCTGAGTAGGGGCTGCTTGATTCTGGATACGACAGGTCACATCTAGATGTCCAAATAGACTACAAATTGTACACTGGCGACAAGGGGAATTTGATGCATGATGATAATTGCAATGATTGCACCGAGGTTGCTTCCCACGATAAAATCCCTTAAAGGGTAATGAGTTCAGTGGAGCAGGTGTAGGAATTGCAAAATTCTTTGAAGCCTTGCGCTTCCTAAAACTTTTAGAAGATTCGGCCTTTGATCTTCTCGAATTCTCGGTAACAGATTCGGTGTCTTGTTTCTTGTCTCCTTGTCGAGATAACTTACCTTTTCTAACCTGAGAATCTATCAAGATAGCAGCTAATTCCTTAGCCTCCCTGAGCGTTGCAGGTTGGCTGCCAGTGACAATGTCTTGGACAGGGTCAGGTAAACCATCGATGTATTTCTCAATGGCCCGATCCAAAGGTGTGACCATAGCAGGGCAGAGTAGGCTTAACTGTTCAAATCGGTCAGTGTAGGCATGATTTTCCCCACTATCCTGTTTTAAATGATAAAACTCATTTTCCAGTGCCCTTATTTCACTTTGTGGGCAGAATTCCTTCTTCATAAGATCCTTAAATTCTTCCCACGTCAGTTCTATTGCTACCTCGGCACCTCGGTCCCTCATAATACCATTCCACCAAGTGAGTGCTCTCCTTTGAAAGACACTCGAAACGAAATCTACTTTTCGCTCATTGGGACACTGAATATGGCGGAATGTGCTTTCTATACTTTCGAACCATTGCAAGAGTGCGGTTGCTCCTTCAGACCCAGAAAATTTTAGTGGTTCGGCTGAATTAAAAGTCTTGAAATTACACTGGGCATTGTTTTTGTATATCTGATGTGTAACGACTCACACAAAAACGTCCTAAAAACATTCCGTAAGTATAAACCGGACCCTGATATAACAACTCTCATTAAAAATACTATTTCTTATCTTAATTTAACCAAAAGGAAACCCTAATTAAGACACCCAAGTGATTCTACACAAACCCTAAAAATATCAGAACAATCAGAATCAGGATCAGGGCCCCTAAAACTCAGGGGGGGGGGTATTCCCTACTTGATGATTATCTTAAATAACTCGTTGTCTAAATTTAATTTCGAGAAACTGTTGACTCAGCAGGCCTAGTCCCACGCGTGGCTACCCTATAAGAATTAGGTATCCCTTACGGACCGTAAGGGTTAATTGTTACGGTCCGTAAGCCTGGTAAAATTCGTGTATAAATAGCAGGCCTTGGCACTTGAATTCTGACATTTGAGCGACGATCAAATTCCAAACGTACGCTGAGATATCGTCCAATTACTCTCAAAATCACTAATTAGTAGAGGGGGGTGCTGCTACGATACAGGGTATTAACTCGATCGCTGCTACGATTCAATGTCCGATCGATTAAACTATCCAACGATTGTTTAAGTGCCGCTCAAATTGAGTTTATACTTTGTTATTCATCGTGATTTCGACTTGAATGTTTGAGTGCTGTTCGAACTCGGACTATACTCTGTCATTCGTTGTGAATCCGTTGAATTGTTAAGTATTGCACTTTGTCATTCGTTGTGAGGGTTCTATCTCGTGAGTTATCGTAAATGCTGTATTAAGTTATCTACCTAGTTCGTGTGCACTAGGTTACAAGGTTAATCAATAGGCTAAGTTCTGCCTGTATAAATCTGCATGCTTATAAAGTGAGTCATTCTCTTTTTATCAACTATTTTACAATACCTCAAATTATTTTCAAGGTTATAATTACAGGGACTAAGTCGTGGATATCTTGAATTACTGGTTAGTGGGGTATTGTGCACATTACTAATTTTCTCCCAGTTAGGTTCATTGACCTACTCGGGATAATCACTGTTAGGTTCATTGACCTACAGGGATAATCATCACTATTTAGGTTCATTGATCTAAATAGTGGTATGACCATCGTCACCATTGTGACATGTCACCATTGTGACAGAAGGCCAGATAAAGATAAGATAGAAGCCATTGTAATCGCTCTTATGCTGTAATTAATAACTATGCATCATTATGCAAAATAGAATGATTCACTCAGTATTTCCCGCTGACAAAACCTTTTTAAAACACTTTTCAGGTAATTACAATATATGGAAGTAAGCGTTGGATACGGCACTGAAAGGCATCAAGAAGTGGCTTATTTTATTAAATAAATCAAAATTAAGAAATATTGTTTTTTGTAATCAAAATTTATCTTTATTAAAGCTACCATTGTAAAACAT
Organism: Helianthus tuberosus; assembly: GCA_030545235.1. Lineage (NCBI taxonomy): Eukaryota > Viridiplantae > Streptophyta > Magnoliopsida > Asterales > Asteraceae > Helianthus > Helianthus tuberosus. The sequence continues at coordinate 158,111,690 of CM060393.1, forward strand.
GGGTTTATCCCATCTATTTAATAAATAAAATCCGGTGTTTTCTAAACTCTGATATTTTTCCTAACTCACGGTCCTGATGAAATTTCCGCTGCAACGTTTTCAAAATAATCACCGGTACCACTGGGCTGTTCGCGACTCCCGATTCCGTCCAGGGTGGGTCGGGGGTCGTGACAGAAGGTGGTATCAGAGCCAACTCAAAGAGACACTGTTTTAATAATACCTAAATTTATATAAAAGAGTTAGGAGATTGCTGTTAACTGGTAGCATTTAGACTTGAACTTAAGAAAAGATGCTTTAGTATTAGCTTCACGATAAGCTAAGTAATTGTGTAAATAAATATGATGGATTTGGTGTGCCATAAGTAATTGATGAAGTAATGTCACGGGACAACTTAGTCCAGAGTTACTAGTTGAGAGAATGATCAACAGTGACATGACCAAAAGCACTAGTTGAGAGAATGATCAACAGTGTTATGATTAGAATCACTAGTTGAAAGAATGATCAACAGTGATATGACCGCAATTACTAGTTGAGAGAATGATCAACAGTAATATGATCTTAGTCACTAGTTGAAAGAATGATCAATAGTAAATTGACACTGTCACAGGAATCGTCCAGTGGTCAAAATAATAATAAGATATGTTATGGAAATACAAATTTCCTTAATTCTGAATAAAAGCCCTAATAAGATAGGCATTTTTTTTAAAAGATACTATTTATGGGAAATAGAAAATTTTCTCCGGCAAGACTGGGTATGATGTAGCAGACTCTCCAGTTTGTCCGGATATACTGAAAATACCTCTCCGACGAGAACCGGGTAAGAAGGTATATAATATGTTAGTAAGTGACAAGATTTCCCTAAATAGTATCATGATCAGATATGACTAGTTTTTGAAATATAAATATGTTAAATACATTGACCTGATAGATAGTATGTTTATTTCAGCATGTGAAATATATGATTATATAGATATATATATATATATATAGATATATATATATATATATATATATAAGGATTTCCAAAAGTCAATTTGGAATAAAGCACAAGCATCTGTGTCTAGATTTCTTTATTAGGAATCTCTTTTCCGATAACAAACATTATTTCATTTTGATTATCTGCCTAGTAACTTGAGCGACAATAATAACAAATAGAAACCTATTAAGTTGGGATACCATCAAAAGTATAAGAATTTCCAATACGTTATCATAAACTATTAACGCAAGTAAGAAGTATATAAAGTTGTGCTAGTGCACAAGAAAACACATGAAACTTAAATTATACGTCCACGGACGTTGAAATATATCACACACGACTTCCAAGGCAAGACCTTTGAAAAATATAATTTGGGCACGATGACACCAATGCTAATTCCGTCAAATAAAAGAACTACTAATTAAAAGGAAGCACTTTATCACGCGATCCTACAAACAACCTGAATCTTGTAGAGGTACGTTGTAACAAGATTTCACAACTATCAGTACACAGTTTAATCTGAGTCATAATTATTTATCACTGAAAAAGGAGTCACCTACCTTTGCAAATTCCCTATTTCACTTTATTCGACATTTCCTGGTAAATTCACTTAATAACGGTTATCACAAGAAATTCCAGATAAAGCTCTTAAATTTCTTTCATTGAAATTCTGACTTCTGTATATAATAAGTTGACTTTCACATTTCTACTTTTCCTAATAGTCATCATACCATAAGGATTTCTTTCATAGAAAGCAAATATTGATCTATTTCATTTCTTGATAAAATTCACACATTACACATGCACTGTTTGTTGCGCATGTGATTCATTTGATTTATCAAGACCACAGGAGGATTTCATTCCAATTTATTATTTTATCCAAACTCAAATATCATTTCGCTTTTTGCACCGTAAAACAATAACTCCTTAATATTGAGTCAATAAATTTTTGAAAAACTCAATTTTCTTTGGCATCCATGGTTTTGTTATGACCATGTCCGAACTTTCTTATTTAAATTCGTTTCGTTTAAACCGAGTTCAATTGTTTGAACTTGCTCGTATTATATATTCAATTCAAGATTCCATATGATGAATTAAAACCATCATATTCGGAATAATCCTAACAAGCATTTCAATTCTCTTGAACTATAACATGCTTGTGTGATCCTCGACTTCACTAAATCATTTCTATGATCACAATCACTTTGAGGTAACATTTTCACAAAATCTGAAGATTGCGCTAATCTCGGATTTAATCATTTAATTATTTATATTAAATCCACTTTGTTGATTTATTCTATACAAAGAATCTTAAAATAATCATGTGCTCAGATAATGATACCCAAATTCATATTTCGGTATATCTCTTAATAGTTATTACGACATCAATCAAGCCTTTCATGATAATTATTGCTTTAACATCTTCAATTGAAAAACATTATATAAAATTTATTTTATATGGAAACTTACAAAAGTGAGTACTAATTTACAAAATAGTATTACTATATTCTTGTTAAACCATTAAGGTAAAAGAATTTATATTTTTATAAATATATAAAATTTATGTTGAAGTATACTTTCATTTAAGTTTACATTCAGTTATTTATTATTGATAATTAATATTAGTTTTATTATTAATAATAACAGAAGTGTTAGTATTATTTTAAAATGCTAGGGTTATTATCAGGGGCAGATATTGAATAGCCTAGCCTTAGTTAGGCATGTATCCTAATGATCGACCAAATGGGTCGGGTTCGAAGGTATAAGCGATTTATTAGATCGCTTACCCTACGACCCTAGACAACGTGGTAATCAGTAGGCATAGTCCCAAGGGACTATAACCAACGTGATTACACTCACGTTGCGAAGTTCAAACGAACTTCGCATTGACCATAACTGGTCAATGTAGAAAGTCAAACAAAGTTTGACTTTCAGACTCGAAAAGCAATAAAAGAACGAAAGAATACTTACGAAGGGTCCCCGAATGCTAACTTCGATTCAAAAATCTCAGGTATGAAACAATAGTTTCAACTTAGAGTTTCTCAAATCAAAGTTCTTGTAATTTTGAAGCATGGGGGGGTGGGGTATTTATAGGATTTCCCGAACCGTTAGGATCGTTTCTTGGAAAAAGTGCTTCAATCTTGGCCATACACTAGCACCCATGGTATTGTAATACCATGTGCCCAAAATACCAGCCCATAGATTCCCAAAACCATGTGCAACAAGTGGGAAGGACTAGATTCGATGTATAAGCAAACATCTTTCAGAAATGACAGTTTTGGTCCCTGTTATGTGTTTATGCCATTTCCGACACTTCTAAGGCCCGTAAAGCCAACTTTAAGGCCCTAAAATGATGTCTAAACATTGTGGACATGAAACATGCTCAAAAATATGTCGGATGTCAGTTCGTTTGGTCGTACGAACGCGATGTTCGCTTAATTACGACGGAATGCGCATAAGCGCGAAAAACGATCCAAATGGCACGACGAATGGATTTTTCTTAAGCCAAACACTAAAGCATAATATAGTCATGCTTACATAAATTTTTGGATGTCCGGATGTATTCAGAACGTAAGTTATGCGCGAAAGTGCAAACTTGTGCACTTTTTGACACTTTTAGTCCCTGAATGACCCAAAAGTTTATTTTAGCACACCGAACACCTCAAAGCTTATTTCTAAGCTATGTAAAGGATATTTATGGTATGTTTAACTTATGGTCATGTTCCGGAATGTCTGTTATAGTTCAAATTGGCATACTTTCGCAGTTTGTCAACTTTAGTCCCTGTAAGCGATTTAACTTGATTTTGCCATACCAAAGCCTTCAAAACTTATTTCTAAGTTATGTAAAGGTTGTTTAAGGTATGTTAAGCCTATGTCACTATTCCGGAGTGTTTGTTGCATTAAACTGGTTATATTTACGCATCGGTGCGCGTATAACCTTCCAGAAAGCGATTTAGAGTTTGAAATTGAACAAGAATTGATATGTGCAAATGATACACATATTTTTACAAATCCCAAGTATGAAATATAATATTTCATTGGTTTGGTATTTGTTTGATGGCCGTGGAGGCACAGGTGTTACAGTCTCCCCTACTTTAGGAAATTTCGTCCCGAAATTTATTTAGAGGAAACTTGTGAGAGTTTAAAACATGAAGTTGAAAAGACCGAACAACATTGGTTAGGGTTCTGAACTTCTAGTAACTTTAATAACATCATGCTTGCAATGTAAGAGGGATACTTATATACAAGTATATGAAGCATCATTGGTGCGTCCACTGTGCCTCCATTACATTGTTATCATTTTATTATTGTTGTCACTATCGGTTCTTACACATAGTAAACCTTACTGGGTTTCTGTGCACTAAATTTCATAATTATGTACGCGTCCATAATTAGACAATTCCTTGCACAGTTCACACAGTCTATTTTATAATGTGTAGGGTAAAACCATATGAACAAACCTGTGATGAGTGTAACTAGACCGCCATAGAGTCCTTTTAATTAAATCAATAAATGATCTAAATAGACTATCAAGGAGTCTGTTCAGCTACATCACTAGATGTCGTTCTTTAACCAAATTGTGAATCAATCTTTTAGACTAGACCACTCAAGGGTCTCTCATCGAATCATGGAATGGTACTATATAACCCAAGGGTCTTAACTACTACGTAGAAGCCCATAAGGATTTAAGGTAGTACTTTTTGAATATCCTATTATGAATCCCTCATATGAAGATATGAAAGATTCTATGAGGATTTGAAAAATCGTAACACACAAAAACATAGAGGAGAACACATATCATATAACCACAAAATTGTTCGTTAATTTGTCTTGTAAATTGCGTACATGCATTTAAAGCACACTAGGAATCCATTCCGTGGATTTCATTTGGTACTTTAAACGTTACCAAGAATCCAACTATAAAGATAGAAAGATTCAAAAAGAAAATTCGATTTCGATTATTAGGAACCGAAGTGTTCGAATTAAGGTACATAAGGAATCCAATTAAGGACTCTGATTTGAATGATAATCATCCACAAGGATCTAATTGTAAAGATAAAAAGATCCCATATGAATTTTAGAAGTTGAACATGTTTTGAAACCTTGCACTGGATGTGCTTAGGTCAAAACATGATGTAAAATGCTTATGAAGTTGAGATGCTTGATATGTCAAGGCGACATATGAAGCAGAATTTTGAAGGTTAAGTCAATGTATGAGGAAAATATTTTTGAAAACTATGCATGGGGTTCTTTTAAGAAAAATGTGTTTAACGTTTTTGAAACCTTATATATAATACTTTTTGAAATCATAAAGTAGGTGTATTAGGTAGATATATTTACAAAAATGTTTTAAAATCATGCGAGATGAATTTTGAAATTATGTATAAGGTTTTTGAAAGACATGAATGATGCTTTTCGAAATCATGCACTTGATCAGAAAATGTATTGTGTTAATATTGTCTTCAGACTATATGAAATATTTTGAAATTAGAAAGGTTGGTTTTGATAACATGGCCAATGTTTTTGAAATAACATAGACAATGCATCTAGAAAATTTGTTTTTCAAACTATATAAAATGTTTTGAGATCATGAAGATTGTTTTGAAATACTGGTACTGTGTATGTTGAAAAATCAAAACGTAATGGGTATGAGATTTGAAAATACGCTTAGTTATCTAACCAAGGATTTAAAGGCACAGATGTGCGAAAAGCACGATTACTCATAATGTCACTTAATTTTCTGTACTTTGTTTCTTAGAGTGAAACGAGTACTTAAAATTTTCGAGGGAATCATGAGCAATCATTTGAAAGAGAGAAATCACAAGAGTAGTTTGTAAGGTACATAGTTCCTTGATGTAGGTATCATAGGAAAAGCCATACACACCTAGCAGGGGGTTGAGCTGGTTGGTTGGGGACTGCTTTACCATTGTGAGCGACCATGGCGAAGTTCTGAGAAGCCTTTCGCTTCTTTGACTTCTTAGGGGATCGTTCATCCATGGTCTTTGATTCCTCGATTGGTTTATTTGCTGATGGTGTTGTCGCCTGACTAGGTCCTGCCTGCCTTGGTGACTCTTGAGTGGCTTCATCCTGGAGATGATACATGGCAGTAGCTAATTCAACAGTCTTCAGGACTACTTCGCCTATTCGCTGAGGTAATTTTGGCTGCTTGCTCAGATATCTGGGCGTCATCGTGATGAAGAGACATTCTTGAAGAAAAAGAAAGGCATAGGGAGAAACAGGTGAAAGATTATTGGACAATCAAAACAGAATGATAACGCATGAAGATTGCGATCATTTGTTTGTTACCTGAGGCAAACAAATGAGACGGTGACTGATCAAAGTAAATGGGTCAAAAATAATGTATCGCGAAGACATGCTCGCCTATAAGTGAACACTCATCCCAAGAATTCCCAGGTAAGCACAACTGGTCTCGCGTCTGATGAGATGTATACGAAGTGCTTGCCTAGACAGAAAACCCAGAATACAGGCATTCACCCTTCCAGTTTGCACGTGTTCACATTATTTAAAACCCAAAACCTTGACGAAGTTTTGAAAACTCAAAGGGGTTCAAAACCATAAAATAGAGAGTTCAAAACCTTACAATAGAGGGTTCAAAACCTAGAAATCAATCATCCTAGAACAGATGATTAGTTTTCAAAGCGGTTTTGAAATTTATGTTCTTGTTGTGGTCGTCGCCTAAGGATAGGTGACGGTATTGTTTTATGACTAAACGCAAGTAAACTCGCGTTAGGGTCCTAAGAAGGTTATAGACTAGGTCAAAGCATTACTAATAACCTAATTCCCTATAACCATTGGCTCTGATACCATCTTTTCTGTCACACCCCGACCGCGTAAAACAACAAATCGCGGTGGAAACGTCGGGGCGTGTTGCAACAGAATTAATGTTTCATAACCATGGATACCAAAAGTGTTTCGTTTTATTAAACATTGAATAATTACATTGTCTGGAAATCTAAATACACAATTTAAACATAGTCTATCATTATTATTGAGTCACTAAGGCCTTGTCCAGTCCTATGTGAGCATGCATCCTATCAATCGATATCTTTCAACAATACCTGAAACATATGTGAAAACGAGGTCAGCAAAGAAATGCTGGCGAGTACATAGGTTTTGTGAAAATAAGATTCATGACTTCTGTTTAAGAAAATGTTTAGTCATGAACCTTGTAATTTGCTTTGTCTTTGTAAATCATTTGAAAAATAATAAGTTCAGGTGATATGTATAAATAGGAGAATAATGCATGATTAAATGAATAACCATGTAAAATGAGTTTGTATAAGATAAGTTGTTTGTAAATAAATGTCTTGTGAAAAGTATGTTACTTGTATAAAATGTTCTATGTCTCAAACTGAAATGATTCAAATAACGCTACAATATGTAATACCATACAAACACTTATATATAGGAAGTACCAGCGGCGTATCCACCATGTTTGTATCATATTACACACGCATCGTTACTTAATCACTTAATCAAACCAAACCACCAAAGTAATGTTCATGCCCAATGTAAATCATGTAATATGTATAACCAAAACCCAATCGTATATCGCTTTGAAGCCAATCGTTTACCCAATCGTTAAAACATCGTGTGAAAACCAATTGTTTACCCGATCGTTAAATTCGTTTTAAGTCGTGAAACTACTTAAATGGTTGTCTCGCTAATAACATTCAAACCTTCTTGACTCGCATTAATAAACCCTTACCAAAGGATAGATTAACAACTCGCATTAATAAACCCTTACCAAAGGATAGATTAACAACTCGCATTAATAAACCCTTACCAAAGAGTAAATTAACAATTACAGATTCAGTCGCTACCCACAACACCCACACATAACTACGGGTGTAGTAAATAACGGGACTTGTCAGATCCTATGGTACCATAACCTAATACTGGTCGGCTTGATCATTGCTAATGAATGTCATTTGTTATGTAACCCAACCAACAAGTTTGTTCACTTTATTGAAATCGTTATTAGTTTTGTATAAATCGTCTTAATCGTTTTAGAAACCATCGTTATAACATCGAAAATCGTTTTGTTATCATCGTTAAAGCCTTGAAAACATTTAGCACATATGAGTCACCCCAAAACAATTGAAAGCAGTAAAATAGGGGAATAATGTACTCGCCTGAGAATGCTTAGAGGTCTTGAACAACAACCAAACAAAGCTAGAGAGAGCACGGAATCAGTCGACAATCTAAAACTATATAAATAAACCGGACTTAAATCGGGAGATCGGATAGGATGAGGCTTGGTAAACCAAATGAGTGTTGGAACTCATATGATATGGTTTAACAAGGCCTACATACTACAATGAACCCAAACCTAAGTGCTTTCGACCCATCGCGACCCATTAAGGTAGCTTATGCTACTTTAACGCGTCGTGTGCGTGAAACGCGTTCGGACCGCCTAACTAGTCCTATGACAAGTAGAATATGCCTAAACATGTTACATAATCAGTTATGTGACAAAGGTTTAGGTTACATATGCTTAATTACCAATTATACATGAAAAGGGTATTATGGTAATTTACCTAAGGCATATAAACTACCTATCATACAACTACTCAAACGATGTGACCATAGGGTATAACCTCGGAAGGTTATTCCCTACCTACTATGGTCACCTAATGTATTTGGTCGGATCCTAATGATCGACCAAATGGGTCGGGTTCGAAGGTATAAGCGATTTATTAGATCGCTTACCCTACGACCCTAGACAACGTGGTAATCAGTAGGCATAGTCCCAAGGGACTATAACCAACGTGATTACACTCACGTTGCGAAGTTCAAACGAACTTCGCATTGACCATAACTGGTCAATGTAGAAAGTCAAACAAAGTTTGACTTTCAGACTCGAAAAGCAATAAAAGAACGAAAGAATACTTACGAAGGGTCCCCGAATGCTAACTTCGATTCAAAAATCTCAGGTATGAAACAATAGTTTCAACTTAGAGTTTCTCAAATCAAAGTTCTTGTAATTTTGAAGCATGGGGGGGTGGGGTATTTATAGGATTTCCCGAACCGTTAGGATCGTTTCTTGGAAAAAGTGCTTCAATCTTGGCCATACACTAGCACCCATGGTATTGTAATACCATGTGCCCAAAATACCAGCCCATAGATTCCCAAAACCATGTGCAACAAGTGGGAAGGACTAGATTCGATGTATAAGCAAACATCTTTCAGAAATGACAGTTTTGGTCCCTGTTATGTGTTTATGCCATTTCCGACACTTCTAAGGCCCGTAAAGCCAACTTTAAGGCCCTAAAATGATGTCTAAACATTGTGGACATGAAACATGCTCAAAAATATGTCGGATGTCAGTTCGTTTGGTCGTACGAACGCGATGTTCGCTTAATTACGACGGAATGCGCATAAGCGCGAAAAACGATCCAAATGGCACGACGAATGGATTTTTCTTAAGCCAAACACTAAAGCATAATATAGTCATGCTTACATAAATTTTTGGATGTCCGGATGTATTCAGAACGTAAGTTATGCGCGAAAGTGCAAACTTGTGCACTTTTTGACACTTTTAGTCCCTGAATGACCCAAAAGTTTATTTTAGCACACCGAACACCTCAAAGCTTATTTCTAAGCTATGTAAAGGATATTTATGGTATGTTTAACTTATGGTCATGTTCCGGAATGTCTGTTATAGTTCAAATTGGCATACTTTCGCAGTTTGTCAACTTTAGTCCCTGTAAGCGATTTAACTTGATTTTGCCATACCAAAGCCTTCAAAACTTATTTCTAAGTTATGTAAAGGTTGTTTAAGGTATGTTAAGCCTATGTCACTATTTCGGAGTGTTTGTTGCATTAAACTGGTTATATTTACGCATCGGTGCGCGTATAACCTTCCAGAAAGCGATTTAGAGTTTGAAATTGAACAAGAATTGATATGTGCAAATGATACACATATTTTTACAAATCCCAAGTATGAAATATAATATTTCATTGGTTTGGTATTTGTTTGATGGCCGTGGAGGCACAGGTGTTACAATAATAGTGATTCTTTTACAAAATAATAAAATATTTTGTAAAATAATAACTTCATTGCGGTATTTTGTAATATATATTACATAGTAAATATAAGTTATTTTACATAGTATAGTAAAATACTAAAATAATATTTATTTAAAAGTAGTGACCATTTACATATAGTAAAAATGCGTCACAAATAATATTTATATTTGATATGTAAGATACGGTTCAGACAAGTACACAAATAATATATATTACATTTGCTTTACAAATATAATATAATGGTTGGTCTTACCAAAACAATTTATTCTTATTTCATTTCGATCTCTAGGACATAGTATGAAAACTATGGTCACTAATAGTGTACTATCACATTGTTTCACAATTAAAACAACTTGGAACTTTAATTAATGATACACTAACTCTATTATCTTCTGGTGTATCTTTGCAATTCACTCATCTCAACACTTTGATTTTCTAATATCATAAATATTTGACAAATCATTTTTCATACTTTTATTTCATTTGGAACCTGTCAATTCTAAGTCTTCCTCAGTTGCCAATCAAAGTAAGCTTTCTTTTGACAAAGAATTTTATTTCTAAAAATCCTTCACATTCATTCTAAATATCTATTGATCATATATCTTTTGGCTTGAACCCAGTCACATTGGAAGTTATATCATTTTATCTTATTCGATTGTTATCGATTTCCTGAACTAATTCAGTTAAACCATTGAATCCTACTTATGGTACAACTCTTATTCACAAAATTTGATATTTAATCGGTGTCATTTTGTTAACTCAAATATGACATAAATCTAAAAGAAATATCATAACCCAAATATACTTGGTAGCTGGAATCTGAGATAAAGAAAAAGTATTCCAGTAAATCTCGAGGACGAGATTTTTATTAAGGTGGGGAGAATGTAACGACTCACACAAAAACGTCCTAAAAACATTCCGTAAGTATAAACCGGACCCTGATACAACAACTCTCATTAAAAATACTATTTCTTATCTTAATTTAACCAAAAGGAAACCATAATTAAGACACACAAGTGATTCTACACAAACCCTAAAAATATCAGAACAATCAGAATCAGGATCAGGGCCCCTAAAACTCAGAGGGGGGGTATTCCCTACTTGATGATTATCTTAAATAACTCGTTGTCTAAATTTAATTTCGAGAAACTGTTGACTCAGCAGGCCTAGTCCCACGCGTGGCTACCCTATAAGAATTAGGTATCCCTTACAGACCGTAAGGGTTAATTGTTACGGTCCGTAAGCCTGGTAAAATTCGTGTATAAATAGCAGGCCTTGGCACTTGAATTCTGACATTTGAGCGACGATCAAATTCCAAACGTACGCTGAGATATCGTCCAATTACTCTCAAAATCACTAATTAGTAGAGGGGGGTGCTGCTACGATACAGGGTATTAACTCGATCGCTGCTACGATTCAATGTCCGATCGATTAAACTATCCAACGATTGTTTAAGTGCCGCTCAAATTGAGTTTATAATTTGTTATTCATCGTGATTTCGACTTGAATGTTTGAGTGCTGTTCGAACTCGGACTATACTCTGTCATTCGTTGTGAATCCGTTGAATTGTTAAGTATTGCACTTTGTCATTCGTTGTGAGGGTTCTATCTCGTGAGTTATCGTAAATGCTGTATTAAGTTATCTACCTAGTTCGTGTGCACTAGGTTACAAGGTTAATCAATAGGCTAAGTTCTGCCTGTATAAATCTGCATGCTTATAAAGTGAGTCATTCTCTTTTTATCAACTATTTTACAATACCTCAAATTATTTTCAAGGTTATAATTACAGGGACTAAGTCGTGGATATCTTGAATTACTGGTTAGTGGGGTATTGTGCACATTACTAATTTTCTCCCAGTTAGGTTCATTGACCTACTCGGGATAATCACTGTTAGGTTCATTGACCTACAGGGATAATCATCACTATTTAGGTTCATTGATCTAAATAGTGGTATGACCATCGTCACCATTGTGACATGTCACCATTGTGACAGAAGGCCAGATAAAGATAAGATAGAAGCCATTGTAATCGCTCTTATACTGTATTTAATAACTATGCATCATTATGAAAAATAGAATGATTCACTCAGTATTTCCCGCTGACAAAACCTTTTTAAAACACTTTTCAGGTAATTACAATATATGGAAGTAAGCGTTGGATACGGCACTGAAAGGCATCAAGAAGTGGCTTATTTTATTAAATAAATCAAAATTAAGAAATATTGTTTTATGTAATCAAAATTTATCTTTATTAAAGCTACCATTGTAAAACATGGGTTTATCCCATCTATTTAATAAATAAAATCCGGTGTTTTCTAAACTCTGATATTTTTCCTAACTCACGGTCCTGATGAAATTTCCGCTGCAACGTTTTCAAAATAATCACCGGTACCACTGGGCTGTTCGCGACTCCCGATTCCGTCCAGGGTGGGTCGGGGGTCGTGACATGATGAATCTGAGTTACTACGCCTAGAAGCACTGCAACCATTTGCTGAGCGACAAAGGCTGCGACTTCTTCGTTGGTTTGAGATTGAGCATCTCGTCGAGGAGGCATTTTGAAAATTCAGCTATAGAGAAAACCAATTAAGTTAGATTCGTTCAATTGTTATGGGTTTGTAACATTTTGTTTTGAAACAAGAGTTGTCTTTGAAAATAAACTTTTTGTAATAATATTTTTTTTTTTGGATGAGAGAATACAAACCGGGTTAATGGTTTGTATCATAAATTCTTTACCTGTTAAAATTTTTTTGCTTTTAAGAAAAAAATGTTTTTAAATTAAAATTTTAAAATAAAGGAACTTTGTGTTGAAATTTTGAAAATTCTCATCCAAATGGTAAAAATTTGAAATTTTAAAGGACAAAGGTAGTAAAAATAAAAAAAATAAAAAAAATAGGATCTCGTGGAGTCGTGAAATGAAATGAGATTCATTTCAACCGTATCGAATCAAACATATCACCGAGGGTAATATGATGAAATGGTATTGGGAAAAGAAGGATGCTTTGATTGTTATAAAGAGCAAACACATTACCGAGGGTAACATGAATGAGTAGGGTTACAAAGGTCGTTTAAAAGTCATTCGATAGGGTCAAGATGGATAGGTCTTTATAATGCTTCACGAAGACATGCTTTAGCCTATAAGTGGACACTCACCCTAAGAGTTCCCAGGTAAGAGTGACTGGTCCGATAATGCGGATTTGTACGAACACTCTAGCCTTAGACAGAAAACTCGGGGTACAGGCATCCACCCTTCCAGATTGCATGTGTTCACATTATTAAAACCCAAGATTTCGAAGAAAAACGTTTGAAGAAAACATTTGAGAAATATTTTGATACAAATCGTTTGAGATAAAACATGCTTGCGAAATATTTTTGACAAAAACATTTGAGAAAACATTTTGAAAAGAAAAATATTTTGATGAAAACATTTGAGAAAAACTTTAAAGAAGATAATTTGGAAAATATTTTAATGAAAATGCTTTGAGAAAACATTTTGAAGAATACCTCAAGGCATAAAGCCTAAGGTTCAGAATAAATCATCTAAGGTTAGATGATTCGTAAATCATAGAGCAGTTGTGGCACGAATAAAGATGAGGATTAGGAAAGAGTTCCTAAGTCTACTCATGTTTGGATCCTAGGAAGGTTATAGACTAGGTTTAAGACATGCTAATAACCTAATTCCCTATAACCAGTGCTCTGATACCAATCTGTAACACCCCAATCGCGTAATATAACAACACGCGGCGGAAATATCGGGGAGTCACATTACAAATTGCTCACAACTACTGGTACTAAATTGTTTCAATATCATTAACATTGTTTTACAAACAAAGACTACATGTAATTGTTCTTTTTAGACGTCTAAGGCCCGTATGCAGTCTTATGCGTTGCATGCTTGAACAGTCGAAAACTTGAAACATATGCGAAAACAGTCAACATAAAAAAGCCAGTGAATACATAGGTTTTATTGGCCAAATAAATGGCAAAAACATTTGGTATTTATCTTAATTGTGAAAACTTGTGACAAAAATAGGTTTGTATATGGCATTATGATATTTACTAAGTCGTTTTATGTCTTATATTGAAATTCTGATTAAACCATCATGAAAACTGGTGAATGTGTTATTAGGAATCCAATCAAGGATTAATAATAATTGTTTTGAAATAAATCAAAACTTATATAAGTATTACATAAATCAAATCAATGAATCATGATAATACTTCAAATATCTTTCTAAGAATCTAACACATAAAAATATGGGAGATTCTACAAAGATTTTGATAATGAACATTGAAACAATTGTACACAAAATCCTAAAGTGATCCAGATAACGCTACAAGAATAATAAAGTAAGAACTCTTATATATAGGAAGTACCAGCGGCGTATCCACCATGTTCTTATTTTATTATACCCGTTTCGTTATTTAAATCACAACTACCACCTAACACATAAACCAACCAACTTGTACCAACTTGTAAACACGCATTAAAGCACACAATGAATCCAATCAAGGACTTCAATATCAGTACTTTAAACATCCCATATAAGTCTAACTATGAAGATAGATAGATACTACAGGGATCCTGGGTTCTTATCATATTGAATTATCTAACATGCATTAAAGTACACAATGGATCCAAACATGGATTCCAATATTAGTACTCTAAACATCCCATATAAGTCTAACTATGAAGATAGATAGATACTACAGGGATCCTGGGTTCATATCATATTGAATTATTGAATTGAAACCAAACTAAATCCTAATGGTGATTCGGGATAACGCCACGAAAGGTAATACAATAAGCACACTTATATATAGGAAGTACCAGCGGCGTATCCACCATGTGCTTATTGTATTATCTAGTTTCGTTATCTAAATCACCAACAAACTACACAAAAACCAACCATTGAGTCTGCAAAGTACTTCTTAAAAATCTCACTATGAAGATACTTCAAATATCCAACATGAATCTAACTATGAAGATAGGTAGATCACTTAAGGATAAAACATAACGTTTGCATAATCGGAATAATACATATAAAAGCACTTAGTGAATACATGTATGCCATACATTTTGAAAACAAATCAATTGCACATATGAATCACCCCAAAACATTTGAAAACAGTAAAAGAGGGGAACTATGTACTCGCCTGGGGTTGCGTATAGTCCCGGTTCAAAAGGTGTAACAAAGCTCAAAAGACCAAGAGTTCAAGTGTTGAAGCGATTCCTAGGGTAACAGACACTATATTAGGGAATTGACACCTAAATCGGAAGATCAGGTAGAATGAGGTCTTGTAAACCAAATGAGTATTGGAACTCATGTGTTATGGTTTAACAAAGCCTACATTCTAAAATGAAACCTATCCTAAGTGCTTACGACCCATTACGACCCGTTAAGGTAGCTTATGCCACTTTAACGCGTCGTTCGCGCGAAAGCGCGTTCGAGACGCCTAACTAGTGCTATGACAAGTATTATATGCCTTAACATATCTAATTATGTTATATAATCAGTTTAGATGTCAAAATATTGGTTATATATGTTTAAAATGAGATTATGCGCAAAAAGGGCATTTTGGTCATTTTCCTAAGGCATATAAACTACCTATCATACGACTAAATAAACGAGGTGACCATAAGGTATAGCCTTGGAAGGTTATTCCCTATACAACTATGGTCACATTATATGTTTGGTCGGTTCCTAATGATCGACCAAATGGGTCGGGTTCGAAAGTCTAAGCGGTTGTTTAGACTGCTTACCTTACGACCCTACATAAGCCTAAACCTAAAGTGACGAGCTAAACATGTTAGAACATGTTTAACAAAGTTTGAAAATAGGTTTGGTATCAAAACAAACGGTTTTGATACCTAAAAGTAGTTTGGTTACAAAATACGCAAGAATACGCATTTTGGCCGAAACTACGACTCGTCACTATGCCTAGACAACGTGGTAATCAGTAGGTATAGTCACTAGGGACTATAACCATCGTGATTACGCTCACGTTATGAAGTTCAAACGAACTTCGTGTTGACCATAAACTGGTCAATTCAGAAAGTCAAACAAAGTTTGACTTTCACGCTAAAAACGCGAAAAAGAACGAAAGAATACTTACAAAAGGTCCAAGAACGGAAGCTTGACCCGATTATTCTCAGGTATGAAGTGAAATTACTTCAACTTAGAGAGCAATCAGATCAAGGCGTGAGTTGGGAGCAAATGGGGGTTGGGTATTTATAGGAAAACCAAGACCGTTAGGATCGTTTCTTGATAAACGTGCTTCGATCTAGGCCGGCCAAGAGGGCACACGATTTTGTAATACTAGGGGTACTCAAAAACCATCAAAATTAGCCCATAGAATGATTAGAAACCAGTTGCAACCCATAGAAACCCAGCTGCTGATTAAACAAAGCTGTTTTGCAGGTCTGATACTTTCACGCGGGCCGCGTAAGAGTAAAGGAGAATCTTACGCGGGCCGCCTGAGCTTCTGCTTCAGCAAACAAGTTTCAGAATTTACAGAAATGGTCCCTGCATGCTTCTAAGGCCCTTTTTGATGCGTTTGAGGCCCGTTAAGCCATTTTCAAGGCTCTACAATGATGCCTAAACATAAGGGACATGAAACATGCTCAAAAATATGCCGGATGTCGGTTCGTTTGCTCGTACGGTTGTGTTGTTCGGTTAATTACGACGAAACACGAACGATTGCGAAAAACGATCCAAATTACGTGATGAATGGAATTTTATCATGCCAGTCACTAAAATAATATATTTTAATGATTAAATAAATTTTTGGATGTCCGGATGTATTCAGAACGTAAGATATGCGCGAAAATACAAACGTATGCTCTTTTTTACGCTTTTAGTCCCTATTGATCAAGAAAGTCTATTTTTGCGCACCAAACACCTCAAAGCTTATTTCTAAGCCATGTGAAGGATATTTAGGGCATATTTAACTTATGATCAAGTTCCGGAATGTGCGATACTATGTGAATCAGCAGACTTTCGCAGTTTGATGCAAATAGTCCCTGAGTGTGAATAATCTTGTTTTTGACACACCAAAGCCTTCAAAACTTATTTCTAAATTATCTAAAAGTTATTTAAGGTATGTTAAGCCTATGTCACTACTCCAGAGTGTTTGCCGCATTAAACTGAGTACGTTTACGTATCAGTTCGCGTTTAACTTTCCAGAAAGCGATTTTAAAGCTTGAAAATGAACTAGAATCAAAATGTGAAATTGTAAAACCAAAATAAACAAATTTTTGAGGTTAAAACACATTGTTTCTTTGATAAAAGATAGTGTCCTACATTGTGTGTGTTTACGGAGCACAAGTGTCACATAAATTAAGTAAATAAATATTTAGTTTTGAGAGTGTAAATGCTTGTAATATTGGCAAACGTATGTTTAAATGATTAAAGCTCTGTTTTTAGGAACAGATATTTGAAAATAAAACAGTGGTTGATACATCTGTTGACTTTGGTCAACAGATGGATGAAAACAGATGTTTGGAACTACTGTTAAGAAAACTGTGGTTGAAACCGCTGTTTGGTTAAAATGGTGGTTTAAAACCACTGTTGGGTTAATATAGTGTTTTGTGGAGGTTGAAGGGGATTGAAACTATTTTTGGGTTAAAATATAGTTTTTTTGGAGAAGGAACATGCTTGAACTACTGTTTATATAATGACTATTATTAAAGCTCAGTGTTTTAATCCACTGATAGGCTATCTACTGATAGTTATAGTCAGCTACTGTTTTCATTTTCATCACTGTAAACTACTGATATTGATTCATCAGTGGTTTCCTAACAACTGTCATCCATTGTTCATCAGAGGTTGTCATATGGACAGTACTTAGCCGTCAGATCTTTTGTAACCGCTGCCATGTCAGCATTCACTTTTTCCACCTATAAAATCCTGATCAAAACCCCAAACAGGGTTTTGACTGTCGAGTCGAATTCAAAATTCCTTTCAAAAGCAGTTTTCACCAAATTCTCTCAAATCAGTCATCTTCTTCCTTCGTTCTTAACTACCTTTGATTTATCATGGATCTTCCATTCAAAACCCGTCATAACTACGTGTGTACACTTGCAAAAACAAGTAAAAAAACAGGTTTTCATTCCGTGATTGATGCACTTTCATCTTCAAAGTACAAAACTTTGTTGACGTGCAATGAAACCATCTACCTGGATACCCAACGAGAGTTCTGGAAAAATGCAAAGCTTGAAACTAAGGACAAAAAGACCTTAGCTATTACTTCATCAATAAGGGGAATTCCAGTGGTCATCACACCTCAAACGATTTCAGAGGTTTTTAATGATTTTACAGGTAAAAGCTCTTTCCCCAAAACAGAGTACCAAACTGATTTCATTGAGAGATGGTATGAAGAAGAAATGAAAAAGGATACTTTAGAAAAGGGCAGTTTTCCACCTGCTCCGAGGTTTTTATTCCATACCCTCTTGATGTGTGTGTCAAATAAAACAACTGTTTTTAATGAAATACCATTGAAAATCCAATACCTGGGCTATGCTATCATGGCTGAAGAAAATTTTAACTACTCTCAGGAAATTTTCAATGATATGGTTAAGAATGTTAATAAAAAAATATTTTTATTGTTTCCAAGGTTTTTAAGTTTTTATCTTCAAAAGAAATTTTCAAAGGATAATGCACATGTGCTTATCCAAGGAAATCCTATTCAAATAAACAGTCTAACTTCTGAAACATTCACAAGACTGTCAAAACCTTCAAAAACCCAAACAGAGGTACCTGAGCAGAATTTAGCAGCAACAACTGCTCCTCATGCCCCTGATGTTGAGCCCACTGCTCTTGGTGATCACAGAAACACAACCCCATCTGTGAAACCGACACCAAAAATCACCAAAAAGACCAAAAAGAAAACTATCCAAAAGCCACCCAAACCCACCAAAAAGGTGACTCTAGAAGACGAGATCCCAGAGGTAACACCTGTGACAACACAAAAGTCACCTGAAACCACTACTGCTACTTCCTCACAGCAGATGGAAGAAAGATCTCAACCTGAGCCTAAAACTCCTCCTGCATCCTCTCAAAAGGATCAGGTTGTATCAACAGGAACACCACAATCAATGATACCTCTGTTGGATGCACTTGATATAGCTCAGATAAAAATCAGTTCTTCTCAATCACCTGTCAATTAGAATATACCACAACAAGTGACTGAGTCTGGTGTCTCTATCTCTGCTAACCCACCAATAGTTGAGGAGGCTACACTGTAGGAATTACAAGTAATTCATGTCAGTAGTTCAAGTGGAGCAGCTACTACAGGTGTTGAACCCACTGGTTTACACCTGGACAGTAGTTTCATTAGTGAGACTCCCTTGAAGGCAATTTATTCTTTGGGAAACATAGTGCCCACTGGTGTGTTTACATTATACACTGGTCACCTTAAGATGGTAAGCTCTGCTGAAGAAAGAAGTCCCCAGTACCGAGAACAAGGGGCATCAGTGGATGATTTTTGGGAAACTTTTCCTAAGTCAACCACTGATACAACCACCACTGGTGGGAAATCAGATGATCCCATTAACTTGGGTGATGGTTTAAACTACAAAGAATTGACGGAGAGGGTTGATAAACTTGACACATCTGTTGCAGAAATCAAAACTATGTTGCAACAGTTGTTACAAGCTCAAAAGGCTAAATCCACTGCTTCACCATCTGCAACATCTGCTCCATCCACTGCTGAGCTATGGCATCTATTTCAACCTCTGCTTCACAAACAAAGAGAATATGCAGATCAACAGCATGAAGTTCAACTTCAAATGGTCATAAATGTTATGGAAGCTAGGTACAAAGATACTCAAGCAGATATCGAAGCCATTAAAGCTCATCTGCTTCAAACTACTGGCACTGCTCCTCCTTCAATCATCTATGTTAAAAATCCTGATGATGTCAAAAAGGTGGAGAAAACTAAAGGGAAGAAGGGAAAAGAAGATGGTTTATACATGCCACCAGATCGAATGTCCAAACTTGTGGTAGAAATCCCAAGGCCAGATGGTTCCAAAAAGATTGATGAGACTCAAAATGCATTTGCAGCATTAAAGGCAAACATGAAAGGGTCTAAAAGGTTTGAGGAGGAGAAGAAAGTTTTGATGGAAAAAGAAGACCAGGGTACTTCTAAACCTAAAAGAAGACAGCCTACCAGAAAAGTAAGCCAACCCAAAACCACACCTTCCAAAACCACCAAACAAACTCCTCAAATCCCCAAAAGTTCGTCTCATCAAACGTCCAAACCAACAGATGTTAAAACACATGTTGTATCAACAGTTGTTGGTACTTCAGTTGTTTCAACAGATGTTATCTCAACAACTGCCATCACTACTACATCAACCCATACTCAATCCACTGTCATACCAAAAACAATATCACCACCACAAAAATCAGCTGTCAAAAAGCAGAAAACAACAGTTGACACATCAATTGTTGTAGTGACCATAGTGATTGAAACACCAGTTGTTTCAACAGCTGTTAGTCAGATACCCACTATTTCAATCACTGCCACTCAACCCACAAATACACCACCAACTTCTCTAAAGCACAAAAGGAGAAAGATAACAAATATTGTACTGGAAGATGACACTTTCCCAACTCTAACATCTACACAACAACTGTCTCTTGTCACCATTCCAAACCCTGTTCCATTATCTTCAGTTCAACCCTTCAATCAAAACACTACCATTGTCCCTACAGGAGTACAATATCCTCTAGATATTCCAGCAGTCAAGGAGGAAATCAAATCCTTCTACTCTGAAGATGATCCTGAAAAGAGGAAACTCCCATCTGTTCAAGGTTATCCTTTGCCAAGAAATATAGAAGAATATCTCAAAATAAAGGCCCAACAAGCAGAGGATATATCTAAAAGAGATATAGAGGGAAAGTCTGACAAAGAGATTCAAAGAAATTATCAATACCTGCTCACCAAAGTTAGAACTTTAGAGCAGTTCTCAAAAGTCCTTTGTCAGAAATTATCAGAAAAAGATGATGAAAAAATGAGAAATGGCTATCTTGAATACATAATGGCATACAAGAAGTACAGGGGAGAAAAGTATCAATACAAAGAATGGACCATCAGTGAACTGCAAGAGGAGACAGCCAGAATTCAAAAGATGATTCAAGACAAGGTAAAGCAAACTCCAACAGTTTGGGCCAATTACAAGAAAAATGTACCTGAAAGGACCTTGAAACTGAAAAGAATGAAAGAAGAGTTGATAACTGCTGATTATGGGTCCAGGAACCAAGTTTTAAGGTGGAGAGAAGAAAATTGCTACCTACAAAAAGTTGGAAGAGTTAAGGAAGAGAGATCCCACTGCTCCTAAAAAGCCTGATTATCCGGAAGCAGCGGTTCCAGTCAAACAACAAAAATTGCCAATCAGGAGACCCACTGCTCCACATGCTAGCATCCTTTATCAAAGAAGGAAAGAAAAGCAGGTGGATGAATTAACAAAAGAAGACAAGGCTCAAGAAGATTACATCATCAAAATGGTTCTCCAGACATTTACGGAAGAAAAACAAGACTCAGCACAATCTAAACTTTAAGTTTTTATACTCTAAACTTTAAGTATTTACTGACTGACTTATTTATTTATTTTATTTATAAGTCTATATAAATATAACTATACTCATCGTTTATATTTGTTATGCATGGTTTTCTAAGAAACGACACGTGTTTGCACACGGGTCTTACCGCTAGTATATATATAATATATGAATAAGGTTTGGGACACGTGTCGCGTTTGTAGGATCGTTTGCACGACCAAAACGAGTCGTTCAGAAGAGTTCTAATCAATACGAGAGGCGGAAACAAACGTATCGATTTTGAATCATCTTGATATACACTCTAATTGTCTTGTTTATTGATATAACAACGTTTTACAGCCTGTAGACACTTCGGCACCGGAATCAGATCATTACAAATGAGATGGACAAGGCACGTATTTATAGGCATTCCATTGCGCACGAGATGGACTCATACGAAATGGCCAGTCCCATTTCGTACGAAATGGACATCTCCATTTCGTGCGAAATGGCATTTTCCATTTCGTGCGAAATGGCCCAAACTTAAATATTTCTTGTTTTTCTCGTATTTTGTGCCCTGATCTATCTAATCTAATACAAGACTCGATACAAGACGAAGTCGACAGACATATGCACCAACAGACTCCCCCTTGGATGTTGACGAAGTCTTTAGTGTCGAGTCTTCGGTATGTCACATCTTCAGTCTTGATCAGTCTTCTCGTGCTTTCCAAAGTATCTGACAGTGTTAGCTTCCATCAAACTCTATCTTCTTCTTTATCAACATCAGCAGCAAACCTCCCCCTTGGATGTTGATCTAAACTTCAATATCCTCCTTTTCTCGTTCATTCCCAGAATCTTAGTCCTGGCTCTATCCTCTTTTATCAGCTTCTATCTTTAACAATCTTTCAGGATCTGAAACTGGCTCTTGCATCTTCAGACTCCCCTTTGCTAGCAGACTCCCCTTTAAATTGTTCCAGGATCGTAATCTGACATAGCTCTTGTTCTAGAATCGAAACCTGGCTCACACTCTGCTCAGGCTTAGACACGGGGACCTGCACAACTCTACCCAAAATAAATTTCACAAATTTAAAAATTTGACAAATTTATAATCTCTGCTTACCACTTGTATATGAAATATTCAAATTTAAACCATTAAATCATTTCAAAAACTTTTCTTATTTCAAACAGACTCCCCTTCACCTGTTGTTCATCATGTTTAGCACTCGGAATTTTGAAAATCAGCTCTTCAACATCAGTTGTTGAAAATCTTTTGATTTTTCAAAATTTATGCTAAAAACACAATCTTTTTTTGGGTTTTTGTTTTTAATGAAAAACAGTAAAGAAATATTTACAAACAATATTTTTGTGAGATTGTGTAAGAGGATCATATCAGTTTTTGAGACAAATCACCAACATCGTTAAGCTTTAAACATTTTAAGTTTTAAACGATTCACATAGATTGTCAGTATACTAATCCACTTAAATTTTCACACAAAGTTCAACTGTTTCGAGATACGAGATTAATGTTTTAGGAACTTAAACTTATTCGCGTGTCCCACCTCAGAATATACTCCCGTATCCAGACTTCTATATTCAGTCTTACAGGTGAATGTACACTAATGATATCTGTAAACGGATAGTGCGAGACCATGAGAGCTCAGGTTAGAACTTCCGTTCAGACAAAGAGATGATGGCTCGTCTTTAGGTGTGTCCCGTTTGGGGATCTTTTCTTCAACAGCACATGATTAGCATTTTTCAATGTTTCATCATTTTTTATGTTGAGGGTATGCTTTAAGATTAAAGCAGTGCAGAGCATTATACTAGGACTAGGCTATTGCTTCCGCAAAATCAAAAGTCCTGGTATAATACCCCAGATATCATCACGCACAAAGACCTAGTATGTCAGAAATAGAAAATCTTCCAAACAAGATTTCGGGGGTTACCCATATATCTGAGAGAGATGTTCCCCACGAGATAAGTAAGCATTCGATATTTATGTTTATATCTCGAAAACAATCTACTGAATGTATAAAACCTACTGGCATATCGTCAGTGAGACCGTTTATCACATTTGACTTTCCAATTCTTTAGCGTGTTGTGATAGTCCACTGATGTATATCATTTCCTCTTTTATACAACAAAACTCGATTTTTGATTTTTTGATATTTTTGGTTTTTTAGATTTTATCATGTTTTTGGATTTTTCAAATTTTTTAAATTTCTAAAAAAAAAATTTACTCCCCCTAAAATCAAAAATATATTTCAATTTTTGATTTTCAAGGAAAATTTGAAAATAAACTGTACAAATAAAGTGACAAACTGATTTGAATTGCTTCAATTCTCCATTCGCTTGGCGTAAACAATCAGAACTTCCCCTGACAACAAACTATTTTCCCATTATGATTTCAAAACACTTAAGTTTGTTTTAATCAAAATGGTTTTTCCGGAAAATAAGTTTTGTTGATTTCATCACTTGAAAGATCGGGGATTAATTCATCACTTTGCTTTTCTATCATTTGTATGAAAGTTAAATCAAGTTCAACTTAATCACCTTGATTAACCACTTGTAGGTGAAAACCTCTTTTTCAACCACTTGTAAATCGAAATATGACAATTTTCAATTTTTAGAAAGATGCCGATTCATAATCCACGATTACCAACTTGGGAGCTCCGGCAAGTCAGGATTTTACATATGAATACAGACACCCAAGCCTGACCAGCTTTGGGTGTGACCTTCTCAGTTTCACTCGGGGTTTGAACATTCCTTTTTTCTTCATAAAAATCTTTCACCCCTTTGGCCTTACCCTCGACCATTTTCCCAAAAATATGTTTCACTTTTCCATTAAATGCTTTTTCGACATCAAATTCTTTCTTTTCAGAATATAATTGATTCGAAATCTCCACTTTTCCAACTTTTGATTTTAAATTTTTAGCCCGCAATGGTGGAAAGTTAACATCATCCATTGGCGGTACAGAATTTTCATTTTTAACCTCAACTTGTGGCTCCTCTGACTTTGACGAGTCAGATTCATCACCAGATTTCACATCTGATTTCTTAGCAACCCATGTTTGGTTGTTAAGATTTACTCTTCTCTTGTAAAACCTTTTCGAACACTCACCAACTTCGTATGTTGAGTTTTTAAACACTTTAAATTTTTTAGTTAGTGGTTCAGTTTTATCAACAACTTTTTCTTTGAGTTTAGAAACAACTTCCTGTTTGATGTTGGTTGCCTTTGGACAATTCCAGGCGATGTGACCAACTTCTTGACATCTATAACAGGTTCTTGTCTCCTTTCTCTGATGAACTCCAATCTTCTCATGTTTCTGTTTTTCTGCAAAGAACGCTTTGTTCGACTGCTTCCAGAATGAGCTCTTCTCTTCTTCCTCGGAATTTGACCCTGAAACAAATATTGTTTTTGTTTTAGAAATTTTCTCATTTTTATGATTTTTGGGTGAAGTAAATCCTAAACCTTTCTTTTTGAAATTACTGTTATGGTTTGGTTTCTTTTGAAAACCAGAACCAGAACTGTAACCTTTTTTTCTTGTTCAATCTTTGTTGAACTCTTGAAGTGTACTTTTTAGGTTTTTCATTAAGATTTACATCTTTTATTTCAGAAATATTAATTTCTGTTAATTTTAAAACCTTGTTAATCATTTCAATTTTAACACCTCTTATTGGAAATTCCTCATCAGAATATAATTTGTCTGAATCATTCAAAGTATATGCTACTTTGAATGTTTCGTCATTCAAATTATTTTTTGATAACAGGAATTCTTTATTGTAAACCCTTTTGACCGATGACTTTGGACTTTCAACTGATGAACTCGAACTCTCAGATTCGGATTTTGACTCTGAATCCTCATCTTTATCCAACACCTGATCGACCACTTTCTTTATTAATTCAGACTCATGATCAGTGTCAGACGATGTGAACGTGACGTCAATATTGTCTGGTAAATCATCAGTTGTTTCGGACTTTAACTTTATATTGACTACCTTTTTGACTTGCTCCTCATTTGGTTTTCTGGGAGAATAACCTTCCCAGATCGGAGGCGGACACTTGTTATAACTTGCACTTTGTTTCTTACCAGTATCCTTCTCTTCAGTCTTCCTATCTTGAAATGCTTCAAAACCTGCAACTGTAGGATTGATAGCCTTCTGTTTAGACATCATCACTGCATTCATCATGGTTAAAGCATCTTCTCTTTCTGAGTTTATCTTTTGCAAACTATTCACCGTTCTGTTCAACACATCATACGATTCTTTCACATACTTAACATCGAACAATAATTTTTCTTTCATCTTGTCTAGCTCACTATATTTCTCATCTTTCTCTTCACATTGTTTGCATGGTTCTAAACATTTTAGACAAGGTTTTGTGACTTCAACAATCTTTTCAATTTCGATAATCTTTTCAACTTCAATCACCATCTCAACTTCAACCACCTTCTCAACAACTTTAACTACTTCACTCTGTTCAGACTTCTCTTCTTGAGCAACATTCTCGCATTTTACCTTTTTCTGATTCTTTGCTGCTCGCTTCTCCTTTAGTTTCTCCAATCTATCTACAAAATAAAATTTAAAAATTTCAGGAGATAATTGAGTTTTTCCAATGTTTATTTGTATTTCTTCTTCATCATCACTGCTATCAGTTGATGATTGATCAAAGACTGTTGTCTTTTCTGAGCTTTCTTCTAAAGAGATAGACTCTTCATCTTGACTTTTCTCATCATTAGCAAACACATCCATCCATTCCTTCATCAAATCTAGCTCTTGAATGATTTGTGCAATGAATGCTCCAATCTTGGAATCAGCTGGAATGTATTTGTTCCAGCTAAAACCTTCTGCCACTCTTTCATCATCTTGATTTAAGAGATAAGCTTTCTTCTTTCCATCTTCAATAGCATGGGATGATGATGGTTGTTGAGCAACTTGTTGATATATAGCTTTCCGATAATAATCATTATTCCCGAACGAATTCTGAGCTCCACCTTCTTCTCGATTGGTACATTCCCTCTTGAAATGTCCTTTTTCCCTGCATCGAAAACAAGTAACTTTAGATTTATCAAAACCTAAAGTAGAAACATTAGCATCATGGAAGTCATCTCTTCCTGTAATCAGCTTAAATTTCTCAGCTCTCCTCAACACACTTGCTAAACACCACTTAATATCCATAAGCTCCATTTCCTCAGCATCGATCTGATCGTAATCCTCTTTTGTTAGCATAGGATTTCCGATTCTTCCTGCAACCAAGCCCTCATATGATTCTAACACTGTAGCTAGTAATGCCATATGACCTTTAGCAACTTCTTCAGAGAAATTTTGACCGTTCTGAAGATGTAACACGATGTTGCATTATATCACATTACCATTACCATTGTTTGAGCTTTGAGACTGATAACTTGAGGTTGAAACATTCGGATTAACATTCGAGTATGAAGAAAATCCACTGTTGCTGATTGGACTTTGATTAACTGATCCGGATGAATTTTCTACGCTGAAAGCAGTTTGGACCTTTGGACTTGCTTCAACATTCTGAACATTCCCTTTGTAATACATCTTGATGTCTTGTTGACCACTTGGATTGTTCATTCTAGCAATTTTTTGTTGTTCAAGATCTTGTCCTTCAAGTTTTTCAATGAACTGAGAAATTGTCAATTTATCATATTCTCCAGTGTTCTTTAAGATCATCAGATATGTACCCCATTCTTTCTGAGGTAAAGCATCAGCTAATTTGTCAACCCATTCTTCTCGATCTTTGTTTATATCTAACAGTGACATTGATCGCACTAAATGACAATATCTCTCAATGAGCTTCTTTGTAGATTCACCCTGCAAGCTAGTAAACAAATCAAATTCTTTCTTTAATAATGATTTTTTACTCCTGATCATATATGTACTTCCTTCAAACTTAATTCGAAGTGCTTCCCAAATCGAACGTAAAGTACCATCGTGTTGAAGTAATATGAAGATGTCTTCTTTGACAGCTTGCTGAAGTAGACTGATCATCATTTTTTCTGCCTTATACATATCTCTTTCTTTATCCGACAATTCAGAAATAGTTTTGATAACTCCCACATCTGTACGAGGTTTAACATACTTTTTTCTCAATACACTCCCAAGACCTTAAATGATTTGCTTGAACCCAATTTTCGAAACGGTCTTTCCAACAATAGTATTCTTCAATGCCCATCAACTTTGGAGGTTTTTGTAGCGTTCCTATTTCATTTTCCATGTTCACGCTCTGAGCAATGGTAACAGGAGTACCCGGGGTAGTAGCAAACGTGTTGTAAAACTCTTCTTCCATGTTTCGGTAAAAATTTCACAATATCTCAAAGTTCAAGCGAAATGGAGGTTCAAACGAAATGACATTGATGCGAAATGGACTTTGGAACAAAATGGCCCTTTCAAGCGAAGTGGAAAATCAATCCGTGCGAAATGGCAAACTTAGTGTTCAACTCGTGCGAAATGGACACTTAGGGTTCAAACCGTGCGAAATGGATCTCTGAAATACCAACTCGTGCGAAATGGGTCACTTAGTGTTCAAATCGTGCGAAATGAAAGAATGATTCAAACGAAATGATCCATTTCGTACGAAATGCTGCTGATGTCACACAATCGGGTAGTTTTTGACAAAATTGATCAGGTTTTAGGTTGATTTTAAGTCTAATTCTTTCAAGGATTGATCAAAACTGAGTTTCGCTTATAATATGTGAAAATCAGCCCATTTTAACCGTGAAATCTTGTTTAATTTTGAAAAATCTTGAAAAAGAAGGTGTAGAAGTCAGAATTTTGATGAAATCAAGCTGAAATCGGTAAGAACTCTTCCTCCTGAGCTCTGATACCACATGTAGGATCGTTTGCACGACCAAAACGAGTCGTTCAGAAGAGTTCTAATCAATACGAGAGGCGGAAACAAACGTATCGACTTTGAATCAGCTTGATATACACTCTAATTGTCTTGTTTATTGATATAACAACGTTTTACAGCCTGTAGACACTTCGGCAGCATTTCGGCACCGGAATCAGATCATTACAAATGAAATGGACAAGGCACGTATTTATAGGCATTCCATTCCGCACGAGATGGACTCATACGAAATGGCCAGTCCCATTTCGTACGAAATGGACATCTCCATTTCGTGCGAAATGGCCTTTTCCATTTCGTGTGAAATGGCCCAAACTTATATATTTCTCGTTTTTCTCGTATTTCATGCCCTGATCTATCTAATCAAATACAAGACAAAGTCGACAGACATATGCACCAACAGTGTTGTTGTGCAACCTCACTTGATTTTTGGCGGGAAAATCTAGGAACCTTATATTTTTACACGGGACCCGAATGACAATAACCATACCCGCATAGTTTGACCCGTGTATATTAGCCACTTAGAAACCCTAATTTGTGAAACTTATCATTCTTTCTTCCGTAACCTCTCAACCCTAACCAATTTTCAACGCCGTTCGTCCCTGATTCTTCATCAGACTTCCATCATCAACCTCTTAATTCGAAAAATTTGTTCGTGTAATATGTTCAATGAACGTGTTTACGAGATTATGCATTTGATTATGATTATTTTCTGGTTTTACAATATGAAACAGTGGAGATTCGAGGAAGTTTAGGGGTTTGAGAAGCTAGGGTTTGTGGTTTTGGTAAGTTTTTTCGATCTATAATCTAATCCATGCATGTTCTTTCGTATAGAGATGGGTACAAAACCTGAGGTGATTGATTAATTTAGGGTTTCGCGATACACAATCATCCATCCTTGATGACAATTTATTATTTACATTTATATTAGTTTGATGTTTTTTTTTCTTTGTATGATCTGTGTAGGATTGTTTTCAAAGCCCTAGATATTGATATACATTTTCCTTCTGGTTGAAGCCTCTTAAATACAAACATTCAAGCATCAGGTACAAACATCTTATAAGAAAATCCGTTGCAGTTTGAAGGTCTATTGTACAGCTCATACGAAGATTTGTTAGGTACTTTCATTTGTTTGGGTCGACTCCATTCCAACTCAATGTTATTGGGTTGTTTACACTTTACATATGCGGCATCTGTTATACTGCAGGAGAACTATTGCATTCTATTATATTTTATAAAATCTAAGTTTTGTATGTAGATTGGTAATTTCATTTTTTGTGCACTGTTATCGTTTCTAAATCTTAGATGTCAAGGAATACTAGATGTTTTTTTATTTCCTCTATTAATTTGGATCCGATTTGGTTTTAATTGTGGTTTGATAGTTCTTTCGAAGATTTAGCATTTGAAGAGCATCAACAATGGTGCCTTTACTCGAATTCTCCACACTCTATTTCATTTTTTTCTGTTATGGCGGTTCATGTTCTATAGAAGAAAGATTGGCAAGGAATGAAAGGAAACAGGAATCATCATCATTTCACTGTATTTGGTGACAATGTAAGGTCTATTCATTTTACATTCAAATGCATTTAAGTTTTGTGACTGATTTTACATAATTAATTGTACGTGGTTTGCTATTTTGTGTTATTGTTGATGGACCAGTAAGAAGAATAAGAGGCTGGCATCTTCAATTTTCATTTCTAAGATACGGAAACCGAAAGCAACCCTTAATGGTTCAAGAAGATTCAAAGAACTGTGAGAATATTCTGCAGACCGTTAACCCCTTTTAGACGCCCGTAGATATCTGGTAATTCTGGTGACAACTTTATTTGCGATGTTACACTTTTGAAACCCTAGATTTGATAGTCAATAAGGTTTCTTTGGATTAATTTTTATGTTTTGTTCTTGCACATGCTGTGATCACAATAATACTGATTGATCATGATTGGGACTTCGATTTGGATTAATTTTACTGTTTTTTTTTTATCTTTTTAGAATTGTTGGTTGTAGGAGTCTTAGGAATTAGGGTTTTTATAGAAGTTATACGTGGAATAGAGTTTGAGGACGGGGCTTTGTTAGGACCGGTTTTGACTCCGAAATGATTGCGAACCGAACGTGTGACGTGCGGAATCCGTACACGAACGTGACCGAACACACGAGAACGTACTATAAACGGTGATTCTATTGATTGATGTGAAAACGAACAGCACCTGAATCACGTACACGGAACTTTCTCTCTCTAGGCTTTCTCTCTCTAGCTCTAGCTCCAAAGCTCCAAATGCCAAAAGTCTCAAAAGTCTCTAACTCTAACCCTAACTCTTCTATTTATAGGCCAAGGCTTATAAGAGCTTTCCTCTTATTTACAATATTGCCACCTTGCCTTTTCTATCTAATTATAACAATATAAGGCTAGAATTAAACTATTTCTGCTACGTTCTGAATTGACGGAGGCGATAGACATAAATGCACCAACAAACTCCCCCTTGGATATTGCCGCAGTCAATCCGTAGTCAAACTCGTAGCGACTTGTCTTTCTCTCTCTCTTTGAGTCTTCTTGAAGTTTTAACACGTTTTCATCAACGTAGACTCACTCTTGCTTGAACAGAATCCCCGTGGATCTGTCTTCAGCTTCAGCTCCCCCTTTCTGTAGACTCTTTTCTTCAGGCTCCCCCTTTCATCAAGCTTCCGTGCTTTTGGGATCGACACCTGGTTTTCCGGATACAAGCTTCTTCAGGGTAGTTACCTAGCTCTTTGAAAGCACGCTTCCCTTTGCGTTGAGCTCGTCTTCAGACTCCCCCTTAGACTCGGCTATCGGGATCGTAGTCTGGTACTTTCATCTGCAACACTCAAACATTTATAAATAACAATGTTTTGAACTTCCAGGATTGAAAACCCTGGCTTTCTCAGCATAACCTATAACATTTCAAATATTCGACAGTGAAAAGATTTTTCGATTGTCCAGGAATCGTAACCTGGCTCTATTAAACTTTCTAAATCAAGATCCTGGCTCTAAATATAATAATATGAATATATCCAGGAATACTTGATTCTCTCTCTTTATCAACAATCTTCAAAAATTTGGCAATTTTAGCGAACAAAATCGAAAACTGGCTCTTTTACAGATTTTAACTATATAAGAATCCAAATCCTTCACGGTTAATCATCCAATTCCAAATTAATGACCTTGGAGATATCACAAACTGTTTTTGATTTTAGATTTTAAAACTTCAAGTTTCAAATTAATGAACTTGTTTTATTTTCAGAAACACGATCAACATACTTAGATTTTGAAACTCAGCATTCAGACATTGGTTGTCGAAAATAAATTAGAATCAAAATCTTTTTGAATTTTTCTGAAACATAAAGCAGTAAAGAAATATTTACAAACATATTTTTGGTGAGCGTGTTAGGGGATCATACCAGCTGCCGACAAGTTACAAGTACCGTTAAGCTTGATAACATACTAAGCATTAAACAATTCACAGTGATTGCCAATATACTGATCCAATTTAAATTTTCACACAAATTTCAATCTGTTCTGGATATGAATTAGTGTTTTAATGACTTAACTTATACGCGTGTACCACCTCAGAATATACTCCCGCATCCAGACTTTCTATATTCAGTCTTACAGGTGAACGTACAATAATGATATCTGTAAACGGGTAATGCGAGGCCATGAGAACTCAGGTTAGAACTTCCTTTTAGACAGAGAGATGATGGCTCGACTTTCGGTGTGTCCCGTTTGGGGATCTTTTCTTCAACAGCACATGATTAGCATTTTTCAATGTTTCATCATTTTTTTATGCTGAGGGTGAGCTTTAAGAATAAAGCAGTGCAGAGTATTATACGAGGACTAGGCTATTGCTTCCGCAAAATCAGAAGTCCTGGTATAATACCCCAGATATCATTACGCACAAAGACCTAGTATGTCAGAAATAGAAAGCCCTTCAAACAGGATTTCAGGGGTTACCTATATATCCGAGAGATGTTCCCCACGAGATAAGTAAGTATTTGATATTTAGGTTTATATCTCTAAAACAATCTACTAAGCATGTAAAAACCTAGTGGCATATCATCTGTGAGACCGATTATCACATTTATCATTCCATTTCTTTAGTGTACTGTGATTGTCTACTGATGTACTATCATTTCCTCTTTTTACACAAAAACTCAATTTTTGAATTTTATCATGTTTTTGGCTTTTTCAAATTTTCTAATGTTTTTGTATTTTCTGAAATTTTTACTCCCCCTAAAATTCAAAACATTTAAAAGAAAATTTGACAAACCGATACTGATAGCTTTGTCTCGCCATCCATTTTCTGCTTCTCATGCTCTGTTTTGCAGAAAATATAATGTATAAACCAGTAATTACCCCCATGATTTACAACACATTGATATTTTACAGTTTGAAAACCATTTTTCAATCTTGTGAAATTAATCATGTTTGTTCAGCCGTGAGGGTTTCGGCGTATTCAAGTAACAAATTTTTTTAATTTTTTCGAATTTTTGCAAATTTAAAAACAAATATATTTTTTGGTTTTTTTTTAATTTTTTGACAAAATAAAAACAAAGTTTTGGTTTTTTTTAAATTTTCAATTTTTAGGGTTTTTAGAAATAT
This sequence comes from Helianthus tuberosus, assembly GCA_030545235.1. Lineage (NCBI taxonomy): Eukaryota > Viridiplantae > Streptophyta > Magnoliopsida > Asterales > Asteraceae > Helianthus > Helianthus tuberosus. Next base: position 158,144,745 of record CM060393.1, read on the forward strand.
GGTTTATTTATTTACAGAAATCAAACAAACTCCCTGTTTCAACCAACTCAGGGTTCAGCAACCTTCTCTTCCTCTCGTGTCAGGCTGCTCCTACACTCTTCTTGTTGACATTCAGATTTCTTCGGAAGCACCTGCACATTCAAACTTAATTTAATCACTTGAACAATTTAGCCCAGCTCTGTTTGACCTTAGGCATTTCAACACAACATGCATCATTTAACTTCGGAAAATCTTTGTCATTTTGTACAAAGACTTTGTCAATTTTCACTTCAACTTTTTCATCATTTACCGAAGTCATTTGTTTCTTAACTGTCCATGTTTGACCTTTAGGAGTACCTCGTTTGTAAAAATGTGACTCTTTTTGAACATTTTGATTTTGAACAATAGTTGGTTTCCAAAACTCGTTTGGTTTTGTTGCATCGACAGTTGTTTTCCAACTTTGTGTTGTTCTAAATCTGGGTGTGTGAGAATTCCAGGTCTGTCTAGAATCGAACTTATTCGGGTTTGATTTCCAAGTTTGATTCGAAACAAACTTGTTTGTGTTGTACCTCCAAGTTTGTTTTGAATCAAATCTGGTTGACCTTTGTTTCACATTCTCAGATTTCTGTTTTTGAACATCATCAGACTTCTTTTTCGTCTCAACATCAACAGGTTTCAGATTAGGACACTTGCGTGAAAGATGTTCAGTTTAATCACACTTAAAACATGTTCTCTTTGAAACATCTTTGACCTGTTGTTGTTGCTTTTTCTTAACATAGAACTCTTCATTAGACTGTCGTCTAAATTGGAGCTCTTTCTCTTCTTCTGAACTTGTTCCATGAACAAAGTTCATCTTTGCCTGATAATTTGGCATTTCATTTTTCTTCCAATTTTGTTTCTTTTTATAACCCAACCCAGCCTTCATGTTTTTCTTCTTGACACCAGGTTTGTTATAAAAAGTTTTGTGATCTTTTCCAACAAACTTTGGAATTTCAGATTTTTCAATCTCAACCATTTTGAAAACTTTGTCAATTTTGTCTGAAATCACATTCTGAATCGGGAATACAATATCTAAGAATAATTTGTCTGATCCAATCATGGTATAAACCAATCCTTTTGAATCATCATTCAATTTTTTCTCGGATTTTGAGTTTTTTAGATATTCATCATGAAAACTACCTTCATTTTCATCTTGTAATTCAGATTTACCTTTTTCAACCGACTCTTTTTTCAACGACCTTACCTACCACCTCTGAATCACTTGAATCATCAGATTTGGAATAGGTTACGTCAATGTTATCTGGCAATTGATCGACCATGTTGAAAGCTTTTTCGACCTTCTCATCATCATAAAATGCGAACTTTTCCGGTGGTGGAACTTGATGAAACTCTGAGCCAATACCTTTCTTGTTTTGCTTAGAATCTTTACCATCCGGTTTTAGATTGAAAATTCTTTCAAGCACATATGATGATGCATGATAACTATGTAACTTGTTGTTATCATGTTCTAAATCAACTATTTGACTCTTTAGCTTAGCAACATCCTCAATGTAAGAATTGACAACTTGTTGCTTTATTGAATACTGTCGCTTAAGCGTATCAGTTGTTTCAGAACAGTATTTCAATCTGGATTGAACAAGTTTCATTTGACTTTTCACATTTTCATATGACTCTTTTGTAATGTGATATGCCAATTTTATTGAATCATATTCTTTCTTCATTTCTTGAAAAGCATTTTCTTTTTTATCACATTCTTTTGTCATTTTCGAAATCTTTTCTTTCAAAATCTCATTTTCTTTTTCTAAATTCGTGCATTTTTTTGTTAGCTTTTCGTCATTATCTTTCAAAACTTTTTCGTTTTCTAACATTTCTTTGCACTTGTTTTTTAAAACTTCTTCGATTTTATTGAATTCTAGATCTCTTGTTCTGAACTTTTCGTCTTTTTCAGTACAAGCACTGCATGGTTCCATGCATTTCTTGCATTGTTCAACTGTTTCATTTAGAGTTTCAAAATCAGATTTTACCTTAGTGATTGGCACTCCGGCTTTTGCTTCTGTCTGTATCTGATCAGCAACTCTCTTGTGCTGTTTCTCACCAACACCAGCATCATCAACAACATCATTCAAACTTTCATTCTTCTTCTCTTCTTGTTCTTCTACTTTCTTCTTCATCTCTTCTTCAATCTGCTGTTTTTCGGTAACAGCTTTTTCTTCAACAACTTCTTTTATCACCTTCTCTTCTTCTTCCTTCTTTTCTTCATCAACCTTCTTTTCCTTCACTTCTTCAGCCACTTTCTTCAAATCATTCACCAATTCATTAACATTTTTCTTCATTCTTGCTTCATCCCTCTTCTTCAGACTTAATGTCATAGCATCTCTGATGATTTTATCCAGCCTTTTCTTGTAGGTTTTATCTTTTTCAACATTTGAATAATATTCGTCGGATAGAGGAATTACTGCAAGAACATCATCATGGACTATGTCTTTCTTGTGGACAACAGGTTCACCATTTTTGTTAACATAACATTCTCGCTTCTTGTCCCATCTTTTATTTCTTACAGCATCTTCATACTCTTCCTGCATTTTCTCAATTCTGCACCCAGTAAAGAATATTTCTCTTTCAGTCTTCTCTTTCAGAATCTCTTCTTGGGTTCTCATTTTTATTTCAGTCATGATGCTATCTCCTCGAATCACCTGAATATAAACAACAAGATTCGTTCAATCACTAACAATCAACTGAATGGGACAAGTATCCGATCGAGTGAGTCAACAAAAGTCAACAATATAACAAAGATAGGATGACAGCGAATCGGGTGGGGTGTAACTCGATCGGGTGGGACCTGAAAAACAAACAAACAAATCTGATTAGCGGGTGGCAAACCGAACGACCCACCACTCAATTCACTAAACGTCAAAATGTTATGTTGTCCAATCGGGTGGGTCAACCTAAGTCAACTTGTTGTCCGATCGGGTAACACTAATTGACAAATGAATCTTTGTAATCTGAATAGGGTGGCTTTGAATCGGGTGGCACTTCGTTCGACCCACCACTCGATTGATGGCACAAGACGACAAAATACTTTGTCGATCGGGTGGCGGTTGACTCTTTGACCTCAACTGAAATTGTGATATATTTTGACTAAATTCAACTCTTCACATGCAAATTTTAAATGGCCGACAAACAATACAATCTTATTGGACCTCAAATATTATGGATCTTGGGCGGATGAACTATATTGGGTCAATCAAACACATGCAATGTATGGATATTTGTAAACAATGCCCGACAAATCTTATATATTCACATGCAAGATTTAATCAAATCATGTGCAATAATAATCTTCAATTGATTTCTATTGGACCTCAATGTCCACTTAATCGACAACAGTAATCTAATACTCAAATCTATTGGACCATTAATATGTTGAATAACAAGAACAATTAACAACTTTGACCAAGTAACTCAATCGGGTGGGAATTTGAAACGAATGGCAACTCGTACAAACTGCTGTTTGATCAAGGCACACCAAAAATTACTGTTCGATCGAGCTACTGTTCGATCGAGCTACTGTTCGATCGAGCTGCTGTTCGATCAAGGCACACCACAAAGATGTTATTCGATCGAGTTGTTGTTCGATCAATGGACACCACAAAGCTGTTGTTCGATCGAGTTGCTGTTCGATCGAGTCACACCACACACATGCAAACTGACCACATGCACATGCAATCTGAACAAACTATCACCTCTTTTAATACAATGGCCGACAATTATTTTTGTAGAATGAATTTTAGTGGACCAATGTTATAGATCAGAGAAATGTTGTCACACCCCCAAAATCACCACGCGGAGTATCACCGCTTGGAGGCGTGACATGACCAGGATCGAGCCACCAATCATATTGAACAACACAATTAAGTAAATAAAACCAACCACAATACGATTGGTGACCAAAAGGAAGTAAACCGATTTTAGGTTAACAGCGGAAGCATAATACGTAAAGCTAAAACATAAGTTCATAGTTCGTAAGTTTAAAGTCCAATACGTAGGTTTAATATGTTCATAAGGATTAAATGTTTAGCACGGGACATATTCCACAACAACCTTCTCCTCGTGCAAGCTCCAAAAGCATCTAGCGACCTGTAAGGCATGTAACAACGAGTCAACAAAAAAGTTGAGTGAGTTCACGTTTGGTTGTTTAGTTTTAAGTTGTTTCTGAAAAACGTGGTTTGACTTTCGTTGGCTTAATTGCCGTGGGGGTTACCCCGTAGTTGAAAGTATGTTTAACCAGTTACTTTTCATTACCCAAACCATATCCATAATCAGTGGGGGCTTCCCCATGTAAACCACTAGACGGTATGATATCGACTATTACGAACAAAGTTGTGCCCTACATCAGTGTCTATCATCACTGACAGTTTGCCATAGTCCATTAGTACACGCCCGTCCGAACGGCACGGTGTGAGGTTTGTTAAACCTAATAGCGCTATTAACTAATGACCCGCTTGCCATCGGCCTCGGCGATTAAGTCGATATATAATGAGGGACTTAATGATAGAGTTTTGGTCTAGTAAGTTTTAAGGGTGTTGTCCTACCCAAGGAGGACGAACGTACGTATTCTACCCAAGGAGAATACGCAGAATTTATTACTGGCATCCTACCTATGGAGGATGGCCATACATATCCTACCCAAGGAGGATATGTAGATCCCGTTTTAATTTCTTTAACCCATTCCCAACCACCGGGAATCCCATGCCTTAGAAAGTGTGTGAACTCACCTCGGTTTGCTCGGTTAGATTAATTACTCAAGTAAATCAGGAAATCAAGCACGTCCTAATAAGGTACACATAACAATCAGTTTCTCATGCGTAACATGTATCCTACGTACTTTTGATTTACTCATTACTTTCTACTACAAACCTCACAATTCAAATTTCAAGACATATTGTCAAGTTATATTATTTTACCCTAATATAATATAACTATCTCACAAAATAAACAAGTATCCACACAAGTGTTCTAGCATAAGATATATATATTTATCAGATTTTATTTACGAAAATCAACCTCCGGCACTTGGTATTTTGTAATAAAAATCATGGCGAAGCTTATTTTGAAAACCAAGTTAAAAATATATTTGTAAACGCTTGTTATAAAAATATTTCTAAGTGTTGAAATTTCTAGAAAAATTTCGCCAGAGTTTCCTCTGTAAATGGAGGTGTCCAAGCTTTTTAGCATATCATTTTCTTTTGTAAAATCAATCAAACAATTTACAATCAACAATATACAAATCTTTAATCACCAACCTTGACAAAAATAAGCCTAAATCATAAACTCATGAACTTGAAAGCTTGTAAAAATATGTAGTAAATCACTAACACACGTAGTAGGTCTTGTTATCTTTAAAAATACAATTAGTTTCCTAAAAACTTTATTTTTAAAGAATATGTAGTTTCACAACTTCTAGTCATGGTTTCCGAAAATATTTCTTTGTAAAATTTTCTTGTTTCACAAGTGTTCTTGCACTTGTTTACTTACTAAAAATGTTTTTAGTTCATACAAGATCCGGGTTTTAACAAAACTCGTTCCTTTCAGTTGGTTCTTTCGAAAAACCACTTGTGGATCTTTAGATCACAAGTTTATAACTTTATTTTTCAAGAAAAATCATATTTATTCAAGTTCAAGGTTCATGTATGGATGGTTTCATCATCCTTCGTAACTCTAACATTTACATCTTGCTAGTTCATGTTCTTAAACATGATCTAGCAAGTCTAGATGATGATCCATCTTACTTCTACTAACAAACAACATGTAATAATCGTAACAACACAAGATCAACATGATTTAACCATATATCTTCCCTTTATCCACTCTTTACCCTTTATGTTCAAGACTTAGTTCATGTTCTTTAGTGTTTCTTAATATTTCACCATTCAATCATCTATTAACCACTAAAAATAAGAACAAGATGAAGTTTTAGAGCACTAACTACTAGCACAAGGCTAGGGGAGAAACAAGGCGTAAAAGTGGTGGATAAAAGAAAACAAGAGTGGTCCTTGAGCTTCCGAGTGCACCAAGCTTGTTTGTATGACCTCTTGCACCTTTGTGTGTATGGAAAATAGCTTGAATGGAAGTTGATGATGGTGATATGGTAGAGGAAGGTGGCGGCCGTGAATAGGGAAGGAGAGGAGAGTGGTTGTTGTTTGTTGAGTGTTTGAAATGAAAGAGAATGGTTAACCTTAGTGTTAATTTATAATCCATTTCATTGTTAACCACCATGTAATATGTCTTCTTGATGTCCAACATTAGCATTTTAATATTCAAAAGAAAGCAAGGGTGGGTCACCCTTGTGGTGACCGTCGAGCAGGGGGGTAGGGGGTTGGGTTGTGATGGAACTAGTTACAATCTAGTTAGGTTGAAAGTGTTTAGTTAGCATATTATTATGTGTGTTATAATATAAGGTGTGTTAGGGTGTTTGGGGACCCTAACTAGCTCAGAAAAATAAAGACAATGTGTTTGGCAATATTTTTGTGTTCCGGGTAAAGTCCGGTTGTTCGGTTTGGTGTTGTTCCGTTAAAGTGATTAATTAATCCGTAAAGCGTCCTATATATATATATATATATATATATATATTTGTAACATTTTTAATTCTCAACACTTAGGAAAACAAATAGGACTATTTAATGACTTTTCTGTACACTACTAGTATGTTAACAAGTACATGTAAGTATAACACAGAAATTAGAGAGCAGTTAAGCACTTTAATTACCATTAATAAATTGTACGGAATACATGGAATTACGAGGGTTGTCACAAATGTCATCAAAAGAAGCACGTGACTTGATTATTGATAAAGTTGATACTATATTGACTGACACAATCAATTAAACACTTTTGACTAGAGTGGTTTGATCGAGTTGGATGTTACCCGATCGGTTGGCAATGCTGTCCGATCGGGTGACAGTCAAAGTCAAACTTTTACAAACTAGCAATGGATAGGGTGGGACAATGGATCGGACTACTGTTCGATCGACTTGTACTTCGATCGAGTGACACCAAGAACAATGACAACAGCAACAGTTAACATTTTTCTTAACTTTTTCGGACCAAAAATCTTAGATTTCTCTCAAACGGCTTTGAATTTTGATCTGAAAATTTGTAGGCTTTTAGATCAACGGTTTTCGCATAGCATATCCAAAAATCAGCAATTTTTATCCGTAAAAACTTGTTTAATTTTGCAATTTTCTGATAAAAACGTGAAGAGATGTTAAAGTGAAGAAATTTTGACAAATCTGTATGAATTTGAATCTGAATCTGATGAATTCACGAGCGAAATTGTGTGTTTGATCCGTGCAATCGAGCTCCTGCTCTGATACCACTTGTTAGGACAGTTTTGACTCCGAAACGATTGCGAACCGAACGTGTGACGTGCGGAATCCGTACACGAACGTTACCGAACACACGAGAACGTACTATAAACGGTGATTCTATTGATTGATGTGAAAACGTACAACACCTGAATCACGTACACGGAACTTTCTCTCTCTAGGCTTTCTCTCTCTAGCTCTAGCTCCAAAGCTCCAAATGCCAAAAGTCTCAAAAGTCTCTAACTCTAACCCTAACTCTTCTATTTATAGGCCAAGGCTTATAAGAGCTTTCCTCTTATTTACAATATTGCCACCTTGCCTTTTCTATCTAATTATAACAATATAAGGCTAGAATTAAACTGTTTCTGCTACGTTCTGAATTGACTGAGGCTGTAACACCCCAACCCGGAAGGGCTGACGTGTCACAATAACAGTATCATAAACAAAAGTCATAATTCCATTTATTTATTTAACAAGGATACAATCATACGACAGTTAAACTTAAAGTTAATATACAAGCTGACACATTTGACTTGATTAACTAATATCTTCAGATTTATTCCTAGGCTTTATTCTTCTCTCTTTTCCCCGCCCAAGGTAACCTGCTGACCTGTAAATACAAAATTTATACGGAATGAGCCGAATGCTCAGTACGGAATTATAGGCTCAAAGAACAAATAACGCTTTATGCAAAACTGATACGATGCAAGAACATAATTTCATAATCATATCTTACGGATATACCCATGAGCAAACTGAAAACGTGACAATACACAGGTAGCTACTCCTGCATACTTATCACACGAAATGGCGAGTTGGCATACCCTCTATCCATCTCATTAACTGAAATCCTAGGATCGATCCATACGCCTCCTAATAGCTTATATGTACCACACTTGTACTTAAGAGACGCCGTGAACTGATCTCTCCGCCACGGATGGAGCACATGATGTCGATGCCGCAACAACATGCTCGTGGGACACTCCACGAGAAGCGATACTCAGGGTATCAGAGTACAAATGGTCTTATTCACATAACTTATAAAACTTATTTTCATAACAGAACGGAACATATATTGGAACATGCGATAATGAGTACAACTAACATAATACTATCGCACGACATGAAAGCTTAAATCAAATGATTAGAATAGAATTCGAACGGACTGTCAAATGAATCGATAATCAAAGACGTGAAGAGTGTATGAATTTAATGGGTTTTATAACAATTTGAATATGAAGCAATAAGAAGTGGGGTAAGGATCCGTACCTTAAAAATTCCAAATTGATGCTACCTTGTGATAATATTTCAGATTTATATGGACAGAGTTTAGACTACTGATTAGTCTTTTAACCTAATTTAAATAACATGCACACAAATTAGGTTAGTAACTTAATACAGCCTTTACGATAACTCACGAGATCAAATTCTCACAACGAACGACAAAGTGCGATACTTCATCCATCGAATTAACGATGATCCGTCAAATTAAAGACGAACGACAAAGTACAATACTTTATCCATCGAATTAACGATGATCCGTCAAATTAATGACGAACGACAAAGTATAACCCTAATGTGGGCAGCACTTAAACATCCATTGAGTTCATTGATCGATCGGACAATGAATCGTAGCAGCGATTGAGTTATTACCCTGATTGCGGCAGCACCCCGCTATACTAATTAGTGTTTCGTGTGTGTTTTGAGTTCTTTTGACGTTGATATTCCAAATTTCGAATGCCCCTGTCCTCTATTTATAGCTGCAATTTGGACATGCTTGCCTACCTGCTTGACATGCCTACCTACCTGCTTGACATGCCTACATACCTGCTTGACATGCCTACCTACCTGCTTGACATGCCTACCTACCTGCTTGACATGCCTACATACCTGCTTGACATGCCTACCTACCTGCTTGACATGCCTACATACCTGCTTGACATGCCTACCTACCTGCTTGACATGCCTACCTACCTGCTTGACTTAATTAATCTTGCTTAGCTTAATTAATCTTGCTTAGCTGATTAATTAGCTTAATTAATCTTGCTTAGCCGTTAATTAATCTTACTTAGCTAATAATTTTACTTAATTGCTAAATATTCTATTTTAGGATCTCCCTGGTTACGAGTTCTAATTTCTAGATACAACGGAACTCGCATTAGTGTATTAACTCCATTCAACTTTAACGATGATCACTTGGGTGTTTCAATTAGGGTTTCCTATTAACTAAAATAAATAATAATAATAATAATAATAATAATAATAATAATAGTTTTAAATTTTTGGGTATTACAGAGGCGATAGACATAAATGCACCAACAGGCTTTTTTATTAGGTTATAGCGAGGATTAGACCTTCTAATTCTCAGGAAAGAGATGATTAGATGGTTCAGAAAGTTTCTGATAATTCAGTAGCCGTAGGGGATCAGAAGTTTACTGTGGATGCGGTCATCGATTCGAAATCTAGCCAGGTATGTAAAAATACCATATCTCGTATCAGTTGTTGTTAATTACGTAAATGAAAATTTATAAGATTCGAAGGATTTACTGGTGTTTTCAGGTTATTGTTGTTATTATATGAGGATGTGTTTGAGTTGGTTGGTGTTTCCATGGTTAAGAGTGCAATGGCAGGTTACAACACTTCTATGGTGGCTTATGCACAGGTACTTTTTTTACTATTTTGTGACAAGGTTTGTTAAATTTAGCTTGAATCAATATTCAAGAGGATATAAATTTAGCTTGTGTTTGACTTGTCAACTAATTAGTCATCAATAAACATACTCATTCTTAATTTGGTTTTGGTTTATCTTCATCTATGCAGATGGCTGACTCAATGGATATGGGTGGACATTTATACACATACAATGAAGGTATAACTTCAATGGTATCTATATTTTTGTGTAGTAATTCAAAATGGCTGATTGGCCTTGTCTCAAATAGCATATTTAGCAACATGATGCATTACTCTTTTGTAAAGTGATAAGTTGTTTCATACAATCTCCCAACTTTACTCGCTCCTTTCCTATTTTTCCTCACAAACCCCAACTAAAAGAGCTGAGTATATACTCTGGACAACAGACGCTGCCAAGTTGTTATTAAGGTGACTTTATATTTTGAAAACCCTAATATTGGTTTGCTTTTAGTTATTTGGTTCAATACCTTGTCTTTATTCATTATAATGTTCTGAATATTGAATTTTTTTAATCATTTGTCTATTTTTTTAGAAGCACTCTGATTATCTGTTAGGGTTCAAATTGTTTAAACGATGTTCAGATTCGACTTCTGTTGCAGCGGCGACAAAGATTAAAGATTGAACTATGTGTTGCCTGAAGAACCAAAACCCTTTTTTCCCTTCACATCTTACTCAAGGGCCGCAAGGTACTGATTTTGTATCTTCTTCATTAATTTAGGGCGAAATTGAATATGGATTTTGATTATTCATGAAGTTAGTTTGTTATTTTTTTAATAATTTTGTTATTCCATCTATGTTTCTATGTGGTTTGACTTGATTAGGGTGTCTTAGAATCCATGATGTCGTTTCTCCATCGCCGATTGTGATTTCACGTGCTATAAATCAGTTAGGTATGTAAAGAATCAATTTAATGCTTTCTATTGTTGATGATGTAGCTATTTTGTTTCATGTTAATCAAGTTGCATATGTAAAACACTGAAGTTTGGAAAATTAGCAATTGCAATATGGTATTTTTTGTCTTTTGGATATAAATATGAAAACAATTTTTTGAGAATCATATTTTTTGTCTTTTGGATATAAATACAACGCCGGTTGGATCCTTTTTACAATATTAGATCACTAGGTTATGCAAAATTAAAATTATATTACGTTTTTCCTTCAACAAAATAAATATTATAAACAAATGTTGGTTCAGGTGCCTCAATATTTGTTGAATAAATCGATGGATTTCATCTAGTGGGGCGAGATACACCTTCGATTCCTTCAAATTTCTCATATGTGTTGGTTTGTTTTTCACCCCTTAGTCAATTTTATTCCTTTCAGGCTCATAGTGAGGAATTGGATTTGATGTTCATCATTCTCTTCACAATCGCGAAGCATTGCCTTTTTTCGCTCATGTCTTTTGTTCCATGGATTGCTAGGGTTTATCAGGAACCTACGTGGATTGGAGGTATTAATCTGCAAAGGAGAGAATGTCGGTTCCAATCGTGTATCATCCACCAGCTCCTCCTCCCCCACCAAAAAGTATACAAATCATGTTTTATATATGTAGGATATCCCTTTGCCACTTGATAGGACCTTATGTCTCTCTATGTTCTCATAAGTAGGTAAATCCATTAACAGTTATGATTTTTGGGTTTATGTTTTGCTACTCTTCCATATTCAAGTATGTCTGCTGTCATCCTCAACACTAACTCAAGAGGGTTATTTTATAAATAAACTAATCTACGTAATACGTGTTGAAGTTTGATAATCTATGTAAAATAAGTTTTCAATTTGCTTAAAGTACGATTAATGTAAGGGGTTGTTTGGAATTGGAACTTATAAAGCGAGTACTACAAGAGCGAAAGTTGAAGTTGCAAAACATAGGTTTTAATGTTTGCATAAACAAACTGTGTTTACTTTTATCTGATTTGAAGATACAACAATTAGTTCTTTCATGAAAATGTTTCTTTCCATCATTATATCTATCGAACACTTACAAATCTAACTATTACAACTTCAAGTAGCGAAATCGTATCTGAACACCATTTTCACGGCCTGCCCCACTATCACAGGGACACTTTCACATAGGGATGAGCAAATGGTACCGGTACCGAACCAGGTACATTTTCGGTACCGATTCAGTACCAACTTTTTACATTTTCGATACCGGTTCGGTACCGGTTTTTACACCAAAATACCGGTACCGGTACCCACTTTTGGGGATTTTCGGTACCGAACGGGTACCATGCTCATCCCTACTTTCACATCCAGACATACCTAAATTTAATATAAGTATTACAACGTCAACCAGTAAATAAACTTCTTGGCCTGTGTTTTTTAAGAATCTAATTAAGGTAATTTTCAGTCGTTATTCCATTAGCAGGAAGATATTCTCCATGCCAGTGTTTGTATAAATCCAATTTGGGTAAAAAAATTTACCAAAGACCTCTTCATATCAAGTAAACTAGATTAACCCACTATTAATGTTATAAAAATGTTTTCATGCAGCCCTGTTGGGGAAGACAAAAATAGTGGTGAAGTGTATAGACTTTTTGATGTTGGAGGCCAAGGAAACGAGAGGAAGCGGATTCGTTTATTTGAAGGTGCTAGAGCTGTCATAGTTTGTGTTGTTATTAGCGAGTAAGATTAATTAAACCAGATGCATTTGATAATATAAACATCTCCATTTATCTATTGTGTTCATGGTTGCAAGTCATAGAGATGGCAAAATGTATGGGTCTATCTGTAGACATGAGGGTACAAAAGGCTTATGTTGGTTGTGTATTTTCATGGTAGACATTGTTTACTGGTTTCTTAAGACGATCATCTCAGCATTCATACATCTTTATATGATATTATTACAAAAATTAAAGACAAATGTATAATTTATGATGTCACATATCCAGTATAACAACAATAATAGGGGACACTATGTTGTATTTATAGACTTGTGAATTACAAGGCGAAGAGGGGGATTGGAGTTTGCGGGTATACTTTATTCAACAATATCATTAGTTAAATATCAGTTGTAATAATTGTAATTTAACTTTTTCTTTATTTAATGTAATATTTTATTTCACTTATATTTTGTTTATTTATACAATTATGACTTTTTAATGTAATTTGTTCAACCCATCACACCCGGTGATTGAATTACAGAGCAGCGTTTCGGGTGGTTCTCGGACCCTATCGAGCTGTCAAAAGTATGGTGTGATTGAGTGGTCAGCGGCCATCACATGTGTTCAATCAATAGTTATTTAGGGGCTGCATGGATGGTTAAACAGTCCTAAAAGGACGACCGTAATGGGCTGTCAAAACTGGACAGCAAGGTCACATTTTCGGGTGTGATTTTAAGACTAAATTGTGGGGTACCATGATGCGAGTTGGGATCTTTTGCAGCTGTTTGAGAGGAGCTTTAGGGTTGAGAACGCCGTACATTCAATCACGGTAAGTTCCGGTAAGGGCTGCCAAATCAAATCAAGAACGAGAAGACAACAATGAGTGTTTTGGGTTAGGTTTCGGGGCTGAATCGAGATGTGAATGGTGGGTCCATAAGTGAAGCTTGGTGTTCTATCAAGGATTGCAAGATGATATACAATGGTGGCTAGAGGTGTCCGGTGAAGGCGGTTCGCGGCAGTTTAGGCTAAAACGAACCCGAAGAAGCATTGAAAAGCTAAATATCGATTTACACGGATATTGTAACCACAACCCAAGGAAAATGGTGAAGACATGGGTTGAAAAGGAAATGAGGAATCTTATCTGGTAACATAATTTTCTATTCCTTGGTGAATTTGTATAATATCTTAACTTGATGTGGCTACAAACAATGAATATAACTACATTTTACGTAATAGGTGGGTTGGGTGATAGACTAAAATGGGTTTGAACTGAGACATGTTTTTAGTGCAAGTTGAATAAACTTCATAGGTAAATGGTGATATTCGCAATTTTACTGATGGTGTTATGCTAATGCTATCATATGACTGTATGTTAGATAGATGGGTCTTTGCGAAGTCCTTATGGTGACAGACTTGCATATGCCTTAAAATTCTGGTTTCACCTTATTTCGGTTTCGTAAAGGATACTTGGAGTATGCTAAATGTTTACAAGTAAAAGGTGCCAGACGAAGAGCTATAGAAAAAATATGTATGTTAACATGTTGGCGGATATGGAGATATAGACAACCAGCAAATATGTAATTCCTTTGATTTGCCAATGGGTTCGGATGGAAAACTTATACCGTACTGGTTCTCTAAGCTTCATGTTCTTGACAAGTCATGCAACGAATAAGGTATTGTATACTAAGTTATGGTAACATAATTCATGTTCTTTTGTATAAATTTCTTCGGTTTCCTCGGATTTTTTCTTTCAGGTAACATTTTGGAATCTTGATGGAAAGTAAAAGTGAGAGGAAGCAGTTGTTGGAGGTAAAGAAAGAGAATTTTAAAGAAACTAATAAGAAAAGCAAATTGTATGCTTTAGTATTACTGCCAATGTTATTTGATCATGCATGTGGTCATTTGAGTCTTTGAGTTTGTTTTCCTTATTGTATGATTTTGTTCCGGGTGCTTTATAATTGCTTTCAAAAACAGTGGGCTTCCACTATGGTTACACTTCATACCTGGAATTGAGTTTCAGACTTATAACGAGCCTTTTAAGGTTAATTATTATCTTTTAGTAAACATCCAAAGCTTCCTTATTTGGTCTACGGTTACTTGCCCTGCTCATAGGTAATGGGAATGTAAAAAATATAAATGCAATTGCTTTCAACATCCAAATAAATACTAATGTCAGTCAAATTTGCATATTGAAAACATTCCACTAGCTCCTTTTTATATTAAAATAATTCCAAAGGCATGGCTTATCATAACTTAAAAATGTAGTTTAGTTTAACAAGTAACAACTAGAAATTCTACAAGTTCTTTTACATGTGATGCTCATTTAACAGCTTAGTTTTATAATTTTGTGATTATGATAAAGTTTGAGTTCATATATAGTTATTTATTTCAGATGATGAGGTGAAATATGTTGTTGAGTTAAACAATTGGTGTGATAAAAAAATATGGGTAATAGGCCCCTTTGGCTATTCACGTACCCTGTTCGAGCATGAAGAAATGTGCCCTTCCGTAATGTTTTATTATTTTTTAAATCAAATTATTATCGGGCTTAATATGTCACACCCCTTTCTGCGGCGGAAGCACGAGGTGTGATCATGAAAGGTTCTCATTGCATACGAAAGGTAAACATACTATATGCTCAAAATAACTTCAAACATTACATTACCAAAACATAAGTCAAGTGTTTACAACACGTGATAGCATATTGTCTTAAGAGTTACAACTTTATTTAGCGAAAATAAAACATAGCGACATCAACGAGCATAAGTAAGACCGCGCGCACATCCACCTTTAATTACCTGAAATACATGTGAGTTTTGGAAAAACATCAACATAATGTTGGTGTGAATTCATGCAGTTTTTGTATTGAACGTTTGTATACTTTGTATGAAAAACATGGTATGTATTTTGTTTCAAAACGCGTAATCATGAATGCGTCAAGTATCTCTATATGTATCAAGTGTTAATGGGTTGCAAAGCCATTAACATGTGACACGACATAGGAAGTCACCAAACCATAGGCATTTTTCTATAGTCGATTCACGACTGAGACACAAAAACACTACTTGGTTCTAGTTGTCACCAAGAGTGGGGCTGCCCTGAAACCCATTAGATCTAACCTTTTGTTATGCGGTCTTAGTATCTACACGATTAATGGTGCTTATGGTACCCTATTCGTGACACGATTTCTGTATCAATTCTTGGCACTAGTTTTCGCCAAGAGTACTACTCGTTTCAGTACACAACATACCAATTTGTAAATATTAAAGTATTTGTAACATGTATTTCACCCCCGAGTTATAAAACTAAAAACAGTTAAAAGAAAAGGGGGAGCATGAACTCACAACTTTGCGTTCCTGTGCGTCGTAAACTTCACCGGATTTGCTTAATTAACGTCGTAACCTATACACGTTTTCTTAACGTTAGTCACTAGACTTGTGTCGCACAAGTACAGTCACTCTCTTTTGTATTTGTATTGTTGTGTTAAAAATATTTTACATTTTTAACTAAGTGCCTTACTTATATTATTTTCTCAAAAATTAATATAAGTATCTCGTGTTTTGCACTTTGCTCCCGAATTATGTATCTTGTCTAAATAGGTTGCATGTGTATTTTGTATATTTTCTTTATTCGTTACGAGTACCTCCAAGTCATATTATTTTTACTCTAAAAAATAATATATACCTAGTTCACAAAATAACCACGTCATCACACAAGCGATAAAATTATGTAGTAACTCTTTAACACATTTAGTAGGTTTTTCCATCTCTAAAAATAAAGTCGGTTTCTTGGAAATCTTATTTTTAAAGAATATGAAGTTTTACAACTTCTAGTCGGTTTTTGCGAAAATTATTTCTTTGTTAAAACTTTTGTTACACTAGTGTCCATACACTTGTTTGTTCACAAAAACACCTCTATTTCATGAAAGATCCGGTTTTAAAACATGGTTTCGTCTTACAGTTGATTTTTCGAAAATACCACTTGTAGATCTTTAGATCTACTAGTTTAGAACTTCAAATTCCTTTTACGCAAGTTCATGTTATTATGTAGTAGTGTTCATCATCTTGCCCTTTTTATACTTTAACATACACTAGTCCATGCTCTATGAACATAACCTAGCCGGGTTAGATGACGATCCGAACTACTACTAGCATTAAACAACACAAAATAATCATCACAAAACAAGTTTAACAAGTTTTACACCATTACTTTCCTTTTATCCATTAAGTTCATCATTTTACAAGACTTTTAGTTGGTGATCTTTAGTGTTTATGATTTTTAGCCATTAAATCATCTATTAACTATCATAAACGAGAACAAGAAGATGTTTAGAAGCACTTACTAATAGCACAACGCTAGGGGAGTTCAAGAGGACAAAAGAGGTGGATAAAAGCAAATGAAGAAGGTCCTTCAAGATCCGCTTGCACCGAGCTTCGTTAGTGGCCTTCTTACTCCTCAATATCACCTTGGAATGGATGGATGAGTTGGAAACTGAGGGTGGCGGTGGTGCTTGGTTGGGCCGAGAACAAGGGAGGGAGAGAGGGAAGTGAAGATGGAGTGATGAAATGGTGGTATTTATAGACCTTCCATATAGCATATTCCTAGCATATTCCTAGCATATTCCTGGTATATTCCTGGCATATTCCTGGCATATTCCTGGCATATTCCTGGCATATTCCTGGCATATTCCTGGTATATTCCTGGTATATTCCTGGCATATTCCTGGCATATTCCTGGTATATTCCTGGTATATTCCTGGCATATTCCTGGCATATTCCTGGTATATTCCTGGTATATTCCTGGTATATTCCTGGCATTCGGTTGGATTTCAACTAGATACTTAAGGTCTAGTTATGTTAAGTTAGGAGTTTATTTAGTGTATGATGTGTGTTGCATGTCATAACGGGTGTTAGGGTATTCGGGGACCCTAACTGGCTCAGAAAAAGAAAAAAAACAATGTCAATGACAATATTTTTGTGTTCCGGGTAAAGTCTGGTTGTTCGGTTAGACACCGATTCGTTAAAGTGCTAAATTGCACTTTTTAGTGTCTTCTAAGTGCCTTTCTTGTACCCTTTCAATTCCCAACACTTAGGGAAATATTCTGGATAATAAAACGACATTTTTGCAAAATATTCATGTGTTTAAATGCTGATTTAATGCTGAATTGTATAAATTCTGCACTTAAAGTGAGTTTCGGGTGCTTTTTAGTGCTTATTTTTGCTTTCGTAGTATATATATTAAACCCTTATATGTACTCTTGGGTTTTAATGTATTCTCGTTGTTGGACCTACACCTAGGCCTCAATTCTAATGTCTGACTGCTTTCTGCAGTTCTGTTGACACAGTGTGTCTTACCGGTGAGTTTACTAGTATTTCTGACGCAACGCTCTCGTTTATGCATAAAGCAATATTTTGTAGTATACAACATGCATGAATTCACTTGTTTAGTATGAAATCAGACATTGCTGACAATTAAGCACATAATTGTAGTCACTAAATAATGATCAAAGTGTACGGAAATTACCGGTTTGGTGCCAGTTGTCACAGTCTCCCCCCGTTAAAAGAATTTCGTCCCAAAATTCAGGCTGAACTAACTCTCGCTGGAGTCTTCTTGAATAGGTGGGGATACTTTTTCTTGAACTGGTCTTCACGTTCCCATGTGTACTCGGGTCCGTGCTTAGAGCTCCAACGTACCTTGACAAGTTTTACGCTGCTCCTCCTGGTCTTGTTGACTTTCCAGTCGGTAACCTCAACGGGTTGTTCTGTAAATCGGAGGGCTTCATCAATATGCACTTCATCCATCGGGATGATCACGCTTTCTTGTGTTGGACTCTTCTTCAGGTTGGATACATGAAACGTATCATGTACTCCATTAAGTTCTTCCGGTAACTCCAATTTGTATGCCACGGTACCAATTCTTTTCAATATTCTGAATGGTCTGATGTATCGTGGATTTAGCTTTCCACGCTTTCCAAATCTGACTACGCCCTTCCAAGGTGAGACTTTTAACAACACTTTGTCTCCCACCTTGAATTCTACTGATTTTCTATTCGGATCAGCGTAGCTCTTTTGCCGATCTCGAGCCGCCTTAATGCGCTCTCGGATCTGCGCAATCTTGTCGGTTGTCTCTTGTACAAGTTCAGGGCCAACCATACGTTTATCTCCGGCATCTGCCCAGCATAAGGGCGATCGGCATTTGCGGCCATACAGAGCTTCGAACGGCGTGGCTTTTATGCTTGTATGATAGTTGTTATTGTAGGAAAACTCGACTAGAGGTAGGTGAGTATCCCAGCTGCCGCCCAGATCCATGACACAAGCGCGAAGCATATCTTCTAACGTTTGTATAGTCCGTTCGCTCTGGCCGTCTGTTTGTGGATGGAATGCCGTGCTTAGATCTAACTGAGATCCAAAGGCTTCCTGAAATGATTGCCAGATTCTTGAGACAAAGCGTCCATCTCTGTCTGAAATGATTGAGATTGGCACTCCATGACGTGCCACAATTTCTCTTAAGTATATTTCAGCAAGCTTTCCAGTGCTGTCTTTTTCTCGGATCGGTAGGAAGTGCGCAGACTTCGTTAATCGATCAACTATTACCCATATCATATCGTGCCCTCTCGGGGTCCTGGGTAATTTCGTTATGAAGTCCATCAAGATTTGTTCCCACTTCCATACGGGAATCTCTGGTTGTTGTAATAGGCCGGACGGTTTCTGATATTTTGCCTTAACCTTGGCACAGGTTAGGCATTTTCCAACATAAACAGCAACATCGCTTTTAAGTCTCGGCCACCAGTAGTATTCCTTTAAGTCTTGATACATTTTGTCTGATCCTGGATGGATCGAATATCTCGATTTGTGGGCTTCATTAAGGATGACTTCTCGTATGCCACCATAGAGTGGAACCCAAATACGCTTCTTGAAGTATAAGGCTCCCTCTTCGTTTGGCACCATGTATTTCAGCATACCCCATAGGTATTCAGCTTTACGGTTCGCTTCTTTAAGAGCTTCTTGTTGTGCATCCCGAATGCGTGCAGTGAGGTTCGTTCGAATCGTCATTTCCAATGCACGTACCCTTAGGGTCTTAACTCTTTCTTTTCGGCTCAACGCGTCCGCTACAACGTTTGCCTTTCCAGGATGGTACTTAATCTCACAGTTATAATCGTTCAGCAGCTCGACCCAACGTCGCTGGCGCATATTCAATTCCTTCTGATCAAATATGTGTTGCAAGCTTTTGTGATATGTGAAGATTGTACATCGAGTACCATATAAATAATGTCGCCAAATCTTCAAGGCGAATACTACCGCACCTAGCTCCAGGTCGTGCGTGGTATAGTTTCTCTCGTGAACCTCCAGTTGTCTTGAAGCGTAAGCGATGACTTTTTGGCGTTGCATGAGCACGCAACCCAAGCCTTGTCGTGAGGCGTCGCAGTATACCACGAAGTCTTCCGTGCCTTCGGGTAATGATAATATTGGTGCATCGCATAGCTTGTTCTTAAGTAGCTGAAAGGCTTCTTCCTGTTTGTGACCCCAGTCGAATTTCTTGTCTTTCTGTGTAAGGGTTGTTAGCGGTTGAGCTATCTTTGAGAAATTCTCGATGAATCGTCGGTAATAGCCCGCTAAGCCCAAAAATTATCGAACTTCAGTTGGGGTCTTGGGAGCTTCCCAATTCTTTATCGCTTCAATCTTGGACGGGTCTACATGAATGCCCTTCTCATTCACCACGTGACCAAGAAATTGTACTTCGCGAATCCAGAATTCGCATTTCGAGAACTTTGCATAAAGTTTCTCTTTCTTCAGTAGTTCCAAGATGGTTCTGAGATGTTGCTCATGTTCTTCTTTCGTTCGCGAGTAAATCAGGATATCATCGATAAATACAATCACGAATTTATCGAGATATGGTTTGCATACGCGGTTCATTAGATCCATAAAGACCGCTGGCGCGTTCGTCAATCCAAATGGCATCACAAGAAATTCGTAGTGCCCATAGCGTGTTCTGAATGCAGTCTTTGGCACGCTTTCATCTTGGATTCTCAGCTGATGGTATCCAGATCGAAGGTCGATCTTGGAATAGTAGCTTGATCTTTGCAGTTGATCAAATAAGTCATCAATCCTCGGTAGCGGATACCGATTCTTGATCGTGAGCTTGTTCAGTTCCCTGTAATCGATACACATCCGCAGTGATCCATCCTTCTTCTTCACGAACAATACTGGAGCTCCCCAGGGTGAGAAGCTTGGCCTTATGAATCCTTTATCCAACAACTCCTGAAGCTGTGTGGATAATTCTTGCATTTCGGATGGCGCAAGTCGATAGGGTGCCTTGGCTACAGGAGCAGCTCCCGGAACCAAGTCTATATGGAATTCGACTTGTCGTTGCGGAGGTAGTCCTGGCAGATCTTCAGGGAACACATCAGGAAATTCCTTCACCACAGGAATGTCTTCGAGTTTTGGCTCCACAACCTTCTTATCTACAACGTGTGCTAGGAAAGCAACACATCCTTTCCTTAAGCACTTCTGTGCCTTCATACAACTGATGATTCGTAGAGGCGCGTTTCGTCTTTCTCCATGTACGATGAGAGTTTCATCATTCGCCAGAGGGATGCGAATGATTTTCTCATGACAAATGACTTCAGCTTTGTTCTTGGACAACCAGTCCATTCCGACCACTACATCGAAGCTACCTAATTGAATAGGTAAGAGGTCGATGCTAAATCTTCGTTCACCAAGTTCTAGCGTGCAGCCTCTAACAACTTCGCCCGATTCAACAAGTTTACCATTGGCTAGTTCTATGGAATAAGGAATTTCTAGTCTACTAGATTCTATTCCAAGTATGCGTTTAAATTCCACAGACATGAAGCTATAATCGGCGCCAGTGTCGAATAATATGGATGCAAAGTGATTGTTAATGAGGAACGTACCGTTGACCACATTAGGGTCCTCGCGTGCATCCCTTGCTCCAATTACAAATGCTCGGGCCTGAGCATTGTTTCTCTCTGGGCAGTCCTTCATGAAATGATCTTTGCTTCCACATCTGAAGCATCCTTGGTTTCGCCCATTCCCGTTACCAGCACCATTTCCATTTCCACCATTGTTCCTATCATCAGCCCCATTACGATTTCCATTCCCGTTCCTCTTACTCCAGCAGTCTTCAGTGCGGTGACCCAACTTTCCACACTTGTCACACTTTGAGATGCGACAAGCTCCCTCGTGATGGCGTTTACACCGATGGCATTTGGGCAAGGTGCCCAGGTATCCCTTTGCTGAAGCGTCGTTCATGGCTGCAAGAGATTTCGCCCCTTGAGGCGGGTTAGGGTCACGCTTCTTGTTGGAACTCTTGTTGTTACGAATTGCCTGATTCAGGTTTGCATGCTTCCTTTTCTTGTCCCCAGATGACTCAGCATGTGTTTCAGACTTTTCTGTTGGGTTCAGAGATAGCTTCTTCATGCGAACACAGTCTTCAGTAAGGATGACAGCCAGACTTACAGCCTCGGTGATTGTTTGTGGTTTGGCCGACGTCACCATGCCATGAAACTCTGAGGCCAGTCCCCAAATGTAGCGTTCAACGCGCTTGAATTCGGGAGTCACCATGTAGGGAAGTACTCTAGACAGATCGTGGAACCTTCGAGTGTAACCATTAATGTCAGCACCTTCCATAGTCAAGTGCCAGAATTCCGTTTCCAGCCTTTGGAGTTCGGCACGAGAGCAGTACTTCTCTCTCATTCTTTCCTTCAGTTCATCCCAAGTTAGGCCATAAGCGGCATCATCGCCCAAGGTTTGGACTTGCAGGTTCCACCAAGTCAGAGCTTCATCGACAAATAACCCAGTAGCAAAGGTGACTTGTTGATCCGCGGTACACTTGCTCATGCGGAAAGTAGCTTCAGTCTTCTCCGTCCAGCGCACAAATGCTACTGCACCTCTTGTGCCGTCATAGTTCATCGGCTTGCAGTCGAGGAACTGCTTGAAAGTGCAGCCTGGAATTAACCCAACCAATTCACTTATGAGCAATCGAAGAAATAATGAAACAAGGACCGTTCATAAATTCCTTCATGCTTAGTAAATTGTTTTAAGGTTACCATGAGCTGCGTTTCCTCCAGACGAATCTCCATTCCCATTACGCCTAGCGTTGCTTGGTCCTCCACTGTCTTGAGTACGGTTCGCCTCGTATTGGGCGATAGCAGCGGAGATCCTTTCCTCCAGTAGAGCGTTCAGCTCTTCAGCAGTTCTTGGTAGTGGGGGAGGAGGAGGTTGATCGTCATTGCGAGCATTCACAGTTTTCCTGGGTGCCATGTTCTGACAGAACATAACACAACAGGGTTAGACATTTGTTCGATATCGTCCTACTAGACAGTAGTAGTATATATATTCACAGGTATATACTACATAAGTGACATCAAACAATTATTACTCTAGCAGGGTACTTAGTAGGCTTGCACTGAGGGAATCTATACGTGACAAGACTTACTGTGATTTTTGTGCACTGAATTCCATAATTATGTATGCATCCATAATTACGTAACTCCTTGCACAGTCCGCACAGTTCGTTTCATCCTCGTATTTCTTCCTTCAGATGGGCCATTGCTTTTAGGTAAAGTCACGTATACTTGTGACAATCTACTTCTAGTACATGCTAATTATCACACATAATTGCAAGTAATTTCTAGTCAATGACAAGTGCTACTCAAGTGCACTCTAAGTCTCGTAGTGTCTTTTCTAGACTCATGTAGACAGTTTCAGGCAGTGGATGTCGCGGGACGTTTGATGCAATGAAAACTCTTTGAAAATTGTTTTCGTGAAAGGATCCTAGAGATTGTAGACTAGATTCGAGAAGGAATCCTGGTTCACTACAATCGCAGCTCTGATACCAATCTGTCACACCCCTTTCTGCGGCGGAAGCACGAGGTGTGATCATGAAAGGTTCTCATTGCATACGAAAGGTAAACATACTATATGCTCAAAATAACTTCAAACATTACATTACCAAAACATAAGTCAAGTGTTTACAACACGTGATAGCATATTGTCTTAAGAGTTACAACTTTATTTAGCGAAAATAAAACATAGCGACATCCACGAGCATAAGTAAGACTGCGCGCACATCCACCTTTAATTACCTGAAATACATGTGAGTTTTGGAAAAACATCAACATAATGTTGGTGTGAATTCATGCAGTTTTTGTATTGAACGTTTGTATACTTTGTATAAAAAACATGGTATGTATTTTGTTTCAAAACGCGTATTCATGAATGAGTCAAGTATCTCTATATGTATCAAGTGTTAATGGGTTGCAAAGCCATTAACATGTGACACGACATAGGAAGTCACCAAACCATAGGCATTTTTCTATAGTCGATTCACGACTGAGACACAAAAACACTACTTGGTTCTAGTTGTCACCAAGAGTGGGGCTGCCCTGAAACCCATTAGATCTAACCTTTTGTTCTGCGGTCTTAGTATGTACACGATTAATGGTGCTTATGGTACCCTATTCGTGACACGATTTCTGTATCAATTCTTGGCACTAGTTTTCGCCAAGAGTACTTCTCGTTTCAGTACACAACATACCAATTTGTAAATATTAAAGTATTTGTAACATGTATTTCACCCCCGAGTTATAAAACTAAAAACAGTTAAAAGAAAAGGGGGAGCATGAACTCACAACTTTGCGTTCCTGTGCGTCGTAAACTTCATCGGATTTGCTTAATTAACGTCGTAACCTATACGCGTTTTCTTAACGTTAGTCACTAGAATTGTGTCGCACAAGTACAGTCACTCTCTTTTGTATTTGTATTGTTGTGTTAAAAATATTTTACATTTTTAACTAAGTGCCTTACTTATATTATTTTCTCAAAAATTAATATAAGTATCTCGTGTTTTGCACTTTGCTCCCGAATTATGTATCTTGTCTAAATAGGTTGCATGTGTATTTTGTATATTTTCTTTATTCGTTACGAGTACCTCCAAGTCATATTATTTTTACTCTAAAAAATAATATATACCTAGTTCACAAAATAACCACGTAATCACACAAGCGATAAATATATATTCTAAATATATAGTTAACAAGTTCCATTTATGAAAATCCACCTCCGGTATTTGGTAATTTCGTAATAAAATCACGGCGAAGTTTGGTTGGAAAAGAAGTCAAAAATATATTCATAACACTTGTCACCAAAAATATTGTAAGTGTTATTTTCTGGAAAAATTTCGCCAGAGTTTCCTCTGTAACTGGAGGTGGCCACGCTTACTAGCGTCTCATTTTCTTTTAAAATTCAACCAATCAATTTTTCCATCATCAAAATACCATCTTCAAATATCAAACTAGTCAAAATAAACACAAATCGCATACACATGAACTTGCAAGTTGTGTAAAATTATGTAGTAACTCTTCAACACATTTAGTAGGTTTTTCCATCTCTAAAAATAAAGTCGGTTTCTTGGAAATCTTATTTTTAAAGAATATGAAGTTTTACAACTTCTAGTCGGTTTTTGCGAAAATTATTTCTTTGTTAAAACTTTTGTTACACTAGTGTCCATACACTTGTTTGTTCACAAAAACACCTCTATTTCATGAAAGATCCGGTTTTAAAACACGGTTTCGTCTTACAGTTGGTTTTTCGAAAATACCACTTGTAGATCTTTAGATCTACTAGTTTAGAACTTCAAATTCCTTTTACGCAAGTTCATGTTATTATGTAGTAGTGTTCATCATCTTGCCCTTTTTATACTTTAACATACACTAGTCCATGCTCTATGAACATAACCTAGCCGGGTTAGATGACGATCCGAACTACTACTAGCATTAAACAACACAAAATAATCATCACAAAACAAGTTTAACAAGTTTTACACCATTACTTTCCTTTTATCCATTAAGTTCATCATTTTACAAGACTTTTAGTTGGTGATCTTTAGTGTTTATGAGTTTTAGCCATTAAATCATCTATTAACTATCATAAACGAGAACAAGAAGATGTTTAGAAGCACTTACTACTAGCACAAGGCTAGGGGAGTTCAAGAGGACAAAAGAGGTGGATAAAAGCAAATGAAGAAGGTCCTTCAAGATCCGCTTGCACCGAGCTTCGTTAGTGGCCTTCTTACTCCTCAATATCACCTTGGAATGGATGGATGAGTTGGAAAATGAGGGTGGCGGTGGTGCTTGGTTGGGCCGAGAACAAGGGAGGGAGAGAGGGAAGTGAAGATGGGGTGATGAAATGGTGGTATTTATAGACCTTCCATATAGCATATTCCTAGCATATTCCTAGCATATTCCTGGCATATTCCTGGTATATTCCTGGTATATTCCTGGCATATTCCTGGCATATTCCTGGCATATTCCTGGTATATTCCTGGCATATTCCTGGCATATTCCTGGGATATTCCTGGTATATTCCTGGCATATTCCTGGCATATTCCTGGTATATTCATGGTATATTCCTGGTATATTCCTGGTATATTCCTGGCATTCGGTTGGATTTCAACTAGATACTTAAGGTCTAGTTATGTTAAGTTAGGAGTTTATTTAGTGTATGATGTGTGTTGCATGTTATAACGGGTGTTAGGGTATTCGGGGACCCTAACTGGCTCAGAAAAAGAAAAAAAACAATGTCAATGACAATATTTTTGTGTTCCGGGTAAAGTCTGGTTGTTTGGTTAGACACCGGTTCGTTAAAGTGCTAAATTGCACTTTTTAGTGTCTTCTAAGTGCCTTTCTTGTACCCTTTCAATTCCCAACACTTAGGGAAATATTCTGGATAATAAAACGACATTTTTGCAAAATATTCATGTGTTTAAATGCTGATTTAATGCTGAATTGTATAAATTCTGCACTTAAAGTGCGTTTCGGGTGCTTTTTAGTGCTTATTTTTGCTTTCGTAGTATATATATTAAACCCTTGTATGTACTCTTGGGTTTTAATGTATTCTCGATGTTGGACCTACACCTAGGCCTCAATTCTAATGTCTGACTGCTTTCTGCAGTTCTGTTGACACAGTGTGTCTTACCGGTGAGTTTACTAGTATTTCTGACGCAACGCTCTCGTTTATGCATAAAGCAATATTTTGTAGTATACAACATGCATGAATTCACTTGTTTAGTATGAAATCAGACATTGCTGACAATTAAGCACATAATTGTAGTCACTAAATAATGATCAAAGTGTACGGAAATTACCGGTTTGGTGCCAGTTGTCACATAATAAACCTAATGCCAAGTGAACTAAATTCTAAACCATGATAAACGATTTGTAAATGGACCTATATTGGAATTGTTATGTGTTTACTATTTTAAAAAAAAATATTAACATATACATATATCGGATTTTTTTTACAAATCATATGCCCCTCAAAATCATGGGCCTTGTGCGGAGGTCCTCCCCGCACACCATCAAAGCCACCACTGGCGTATGGGTTGCGAAAACATTTTTATACAGAGATCTCATTATGAATTAAAAAGGAATTAGTTTTACATGAAAACTTTGAATACATATGGATGCAAAGTTGGGATACTGATGAAACCGAACAAAAAATTTGTGGTTGGAAGGGAAACAAGAAACTTAAGAGGTTCAAAATGTTGTTTATGTACTTTTGATTATTGAAAATTAAATTTTCCTAGCCCGAGATGTTCCCGGGTGATAGCCTAGTTTAATAATAAATCACAAAGCCAAATCACTACCATCTACTACATTAATTCATTTACATCAATTCTGATTTATTAGAAGGAAAACGACAACCACCAACATAGCCTTTTTTTTTTTTGAACGGCAAATTTGGATCACTGACGGACCACTGGAGTATCATCATGCCACCAGAGGAACCACCCGATCATATCCATCTCCACTAGGCATAACGCCACACCAATTCAGGAGGAAACCCAATAAACATGGGAAACCCCCCTTGTGGGAATCGAACTCAGGACCTATTGGTCCCAAAGTCTTATCCCACCACCAAGATGCCACTAGGCTATAAAGCCATGGTCACATAGCCTTTTTATCTATTGTAATGCCAGCCTTGCCATTAAAAGAAGTTGAACCATAATGTGAGTAATCAAATTCATTCATACCATGTTTCACAGTGTATATTATGAGTCATGGGCGACAAAGGTATTAAAAGACCTTGCTTTTAATTCTATTCACGGTTTATGAATTTATTCCCATTTTTATTTTTCAATGTTTATACACAAGCCACAAGCTCAAATCGTGAAATCAAATTGGAACCAAATCATTAGTAACAGTTGGTTTAGTTTGTTCTTTATTTTCAACAGTTCGGTTTTGATTTTTTGATACCATTATTAATTAATGGTTTAGTTCACGATTTTACCTAGAAACCCAAACCATGTTTATTGCACAACTATGTTAAAATTGTAAGTAGTTAAAACTTATAATAAAATAAAATAGTTAGTAGTTAAAATAGTAAATGAAAGTAAGAGAAATAAACGATAAACAAGAATATAAAGATGTATATAGAGTAGGGCTGTCTAAAAAGCTCGTGGCTCAGAGTTCGCTCGAAGCTCGCTCGGATTTAGCTCGGAAAAAGTTCGCTCGATATAGCTTGGTTTGAAAGTGAGCCGAGCCGGCTCGGCTCGGTTAGAAAGCGAGCCTAGCTCGGCTCGGCTCGTGACGAGCCAAATTGGCTCGGTTTGGCTCGCTTTGGCTCGCTTGGTAGCTCGGCTCGACTTAGCTCGAATTATTTTAATTATAATATATTTTATTTTTATATACATATAATATATTACAAAAAGTGAGTATTATTTACATTTATTTAGGATTGTAGTATGATATCTTTGACATATTTAAAGGTTGATTGTCGTGCTAATGAACAAATATTGTATTTACTTGAAATATAAAACTTATTTTACGTTTTTGAACGTGATTTTGGCTTGTAGTGTATTAGGTTGAACTTATTTTAAATATGTTCTTTTGGAGTATTGAATAATATTTTAGAATACTGAATTTTGAGAGCTATGTATTAATTTTTATTTTTAAAATCGAGCCAAACCAAGCCGAGCCGAGCCAGCTCGTTTTAAAACAAAGCCGAGCCTAAGCTTAGATTTTCAGATCGGTTTCAAATCCGAGTCGAGCCAGCTCGTTTTAAAATCAAGACGAGCCTAAGCTTAGATTTTCAGATCGGTTTCAAATCTGAGCCCAGCCAGCTCGGTTTATAATCGAGCCAAGCCCGAGCTTGCCCTAGCTCGGCTCGGCTCGGCTCATGAACAGCCCTAATATAGAGGATTGACCGTGAGTTTTTTGAATCTTTCTAAAATTTAAAGATAATCTAAAAAAAATTATACTTTTAGTTAAATTATTTTAGATAAATTATATAGGAAAAAGAGTTTCCAATGGGAATACTCTAAAAAGTTGCTAATGACTAATGAGGTAGTGGTAGTGGTGGAGTGGTTGAGGAAATACTTGGTGTTTCTTGTGATCCAAGTTCGACTTTCACTCTTCCTATTATTTTCTGCGATATACAGGTGAAGGGCGGATACGGGTGGCGCCGGTTCGTATTGGATGGGAGGTGAGGTTTTACCGATTATTCCACTGTCGTGCCTTCGGGCGGGTGGAGGTCGGGTTTCCGCACATCTGGGAGAGCCAAGGGCCTGGCGGCGGTCGAGTAGTCGACCTTGGCTACAGCGCCCGGTGTCACGGTGGTTGGCATGTCATTGTTTACCGTTCAAAAAAAAAAGAATACTCTAAAACGTTTATATAAATGTCTAAAAACTATTAAACTAAGGCTCAAGCTATCCATACACCCTATCTGCCTATTTGCACACCCTTTGTATCATATATGCCTCGTATAGGCCTATGCGAGGCGTATAGGGTTACATCAAACTCAATGCCTGACTCATGTCAGTTCTGGTTTGGCTGCTCCTATACGCCGCGTACAGGCCTATACGTGGCATATAGGACCCCTCGTATATGACTCATACCCCATATATGCCACGTATAGGCCAATATGGGGCGTATATAAGTTTTCTTTTTAACAAACATTTTATACAATATTAATACTTTTAGCAAACTTTTATACAAAAATAAGTTTTCTATTTTAAATAAATATAAATAACAGGTACAAGATATGATACAACACTTGTATAGGACTATACGAGACCTAAACCACACCTATAGTTATATGCGAGACCTATACTACACCTACAAGCCTATACGAGTGTTGTATCTTATCATATAGTCTCGTATAATTAATATTAGTGTTATTAATATGAGTTTTTTATAATTAATATTTGTGTTATGGATATTAAAAGAGAAAACAAAAAAAAATTAAAAATATATGTCGTATATTGGGCTAGACTGGGCGTATAGTGTGGTCTAGAAGACCATTATAGCCTTATTTTGCCCTCAGTCTATGCCTAACTCAAGGCTAAAATGGTAATTTGTCATTTATAAGAGTGTTTAAAAAAAAAAAAAAAACTCTACTATATACATACGCCTCATACTGGCCTATACTAGGCATATAAGAGAGGCAAAAAAACTATTTTACCCATGCGTACAACCCTAAATCAGGGGTAAAATGGTCTTTTTTATCTATACGCCCCATATAGGCCTATACGAGGCATATATGGGGCATATAAGACAAAATATGACATAATCAGATATTCTATTGGAAATTGAAAAAGATTATACGCGATGTATAAACCTATATGAGCCGTATATAAAGGTGTATAAATAGGCACTAGGATGTGTGAATATTTCGACCCGAAATTAAAAGTCTCCCATACAATATTCTTCAAAACTAATCAACGACATCCTAAAAAGTGGCACAAACTCCACCACGACCTTCCTCCACTCAATAATGGCGGATGAAGAAGACCCAAAACCCGATATTTCGAAATTTTCTGTGATCAGAAGTGGTTTGTTTAGGTTATTCAATTTTCCTCTGATCGGATCGACGGTGTTAATTCTATTGTTTTATTGGAGGTTGCGTCTCCGGCGGCGGCGGGTACGGAAGGAGACTATTGATGGACTTCTCGGTGTAATTAAGGAGAAAGATGAGGTTTGATTATATTATCTGGAGACATATCTGTACATTGCATACCAAGTGTTTGATAAAATGCCTAGCAGAATTGCATACCAAGTGTTTGATAAAATGTCTAGCTGAAGTAACATGATTTTATATACATATTAGGTGCATTGCATCTTAGTTTAACTGGGATTTATACGATTGCTGACGGTTTTGTTTTTGGGTTTGTAGAGGATTACTCACTTGCTGCATCAGATTGCTCGAATGAACGAATTGCTTCTTGCCACCCGTCATGGAGTCCCCATCACATCCAAGGCTGCCTCTGGATAGTTAGGTTACTGCGGTTGCTGTTGCTACATGTTGGTTGCATAGCCGGGATCCACAGGGTTGATGCTGGTATAGACTAGTATTGTATATAAAGATTCAGTGTTGAGTAAGGGTTCGGTGTGGAATAATATGTATGTGTGCGCGCAATGCGTATATTAAGCAAAAGAAGTTATGGTTTTTATTGTTTGTATAATGAAGAGATAAGCCATATATAGCCAATCGGGACTGCCATGTTCGTATCACTGTGTTTGGATTGATGGGCTTAGCCAAGCCGCTATAATTGGATTGTCGAATCTCATCAGTACAAGTCTGGACTAGCAAGTTCGGAGTCATGAGGTTTGGACAATACGGGCTTGTTTGGTGGCAACCTTATAAGTGGATATATGGTGATTCCAGATGCAAGGTACATGAGCATTTATGTGACATGCATTAAATACAAGATCTTACTAACGATAGAAAGATACCGTGGGCAAAAGAGGCTTTGATATAGGTAAGAAACGGTGATTCCAGATGCAAGGTACCTGAGCATTTCTGTACGAATCTTCTCTCTTTGAGCGGCAGGTTTGGTTTACATGGCCAACTCCAAATCAAAAACCATAGCCCTCATCTAATGTACGCATTTACTTCCCTCATTTAGTACTCTTATAATCGAAAGGTACTTATTCTCATGTCGAGGTCAGGTGAAAGAAGGAAACCCTCTTTCTCATGTGGCAAGGCTAGCAACTGTTGCTTTGTGTAGCCCATATAGAAGATCACCCCTCATCGTCCTTTCGATTCACCACCATTACAATACTCTTTGGAGCCATTCGAAGTTTATTTGTAGCAACATATCACCACCCAATCTAACGACTAACGACATGACAAAAACGTTTATATCAAAATGCACTAATGCAGTGAAGTGTAGGGGTGTGCCCCTTGTGATCACAAGTGATAAGAGATCCTCAATTCACTGGACGCTTTTGGAAAACAACTTTTCAAGGATAGAGACAAATCTTTATTTCTTGACTAGCTTCTACTCACAAACCAATAAGCAGTTCGAGAGGATGAATCTGTGATGTGCGTCGTATCTTCGACACTACCGAGTGCCACGTGGAGCACTTTTCTTATAACACGCAACGGAGCAAGACCATGAGTGGTTAATCTTGAAACGGCACCAACCTTAGACCTTGAAAGCCTTAGCTACACCATACCAAGAAATATTTGTAAAATACATCTTATAAAAATATTAAGAATTATATAAATTGTGTTAGTTTAAAAAATGTTGGGCTTTACGGAGTCGTAGACAATAGATGAAACATGAAATAAACAGTAAAGGTAGTAATGCAATCACAAATAGTTTTGATAATTCACATAATCCGTAATTTAAACCAAAACATAAAAATAGTTTATGTTATTAACTATATCACGAATTAAACTAACGCACACAAAATGAATTAGACCTTCGCTTATCCTTAAATAGCTTGTAGTTCGAACATCATTCGAAGAAAACTCTATTGAAATCAGCTTGAATATTTTTTAAGCTGAGCCAAGTTAGTTCGGTTTGTAAGCCAAGCTCAAGCCGATATCAACTCAGTCAGTTGAATAATTTAACTTTAACCCAATACTAAACTGTAACCCGACAACACCCAACCACCAAAATCGACCCAATATCTTTCCCTATTTCTCCTAATATCAACATCGCTTTTTTTAATGGCAACGCTTACTCTACTCTACTACTCCAATAAACCTAAATTAATCGCCCTCGCCCAGCCCAGGTTTGAACCTGAGCCTCACCTCTAAGAGTTATATGCCTAAAATTTAGGGCTCATAAATGAAATAAATGTTCATCCAATCGCTTTTCTTTTTATTCGATCGATTGAGTACCAAAAGGTTGATAGCCTATTGGTATATTGTCTCTTTATATGGTTGAGAGTTCTAATCTCATAGTGAATACTAGTGTAAATTAAAAAGTAGATTTAGCAGGTATGTAGGTTAGCTGTTCAAAAGAAGAAGAAAAAAAGAGTAATCACTATCGAGATGAATAACATACATGCCTTATAATGGCTTCAGGTTCTTTTCCTAACCGCACATCATATTCGCTTCTTTGAGTTCCTCTTTCCATTGGAGTCATAATCAACGACTGTGGATTGCCTTAGATCTGCTTCTTCTCTTCGTCGATGCGCATTGTCCAAATGTCAACTTCTTGGATCGCTGTTTGTAACTGCATCTCTTTCCACCTTCCACGGACAACTGCCAACCCCATTTGTTGAATATTTTTTTAGAAAAATGACTTGGCTCTTTAAGCCACAAGTTGTCTCAGTTTTTTTGTAAAAGCCAAGATCAAGCTCAAGTTTTAAACTCGGTCGAGTATTTTAAGCCGAGCTTTTAATCGAGCCAAACTTAATCTAAGGGTGCGTTTGGTTCACGGAATGTTTTGGAATTGGAATTGGAATTTGAAAGAATTAGATTTGGAATTTAAACATTCCAATGGGAATTGTAACTGTTGGAATTGGAATCTCAATTCTGTTTTTGATGGGTTTGATTGTCTAATGAGTTGGAATCTATCACCTCGGTCCCCACCACCCCTGGTTCAGGTCGAAACGTTGGACAAAACGGTACAGGTTGAAATGGTACGGGTCGAAACGGTATGGGTAGAAACGGTTTAGGTCGAAACGGTGTCAGTCGAAATGGTTCGGTTCGAAAGGGTGCGGGTCGAAACAGTGCGGGTCGTCGGCGGATCAGACCAAGACGATGACCGGGAGGTCGTACATGATGGATGGTGACGGGGTGGCGAATGCGACGACGTCAACCGGTAGAAGATTCCAATGAATTTACTTGAATTCCTTCACATGTTGGAAGGATATTAAATTCCTTTAGTTAAATGAATTTCAAGAAATTCATGACCAATTCCAATTCCTTTGTCAACCAAATACATGAAGATTGCAATCTCATTCCAACAAATTCTTTGAATCAAACATCTTAAGAGTTGGAATTCATATTCCAATTCCAATTCAATTGAATTTCAGCAAACCAAACGCACCTAATAATCTTTATGCTTTGTTCTACTCATTAATAACCTTACCCTAAGACCAAAATAAACTTGGTAGTTTAAAAAAAGCGACCATAGACATTAAGCCCCAAATAGATGAAATATTCAATATTCGTCAAAATAGTTAGAGCATTCAAATTATCTCCACCATTTTCTACCCTATAATTTAACAAAAAACATACCTTCTAAAATTTATCTCTCGTTTTAAAAACCACTCACCTACCTTTATATTCCTTTTATTGTTTTTTCTCTTTTTTTATTATTTATTTCTCTTTTTGCGTGTATGGGTGTGTATGAGAAAGAGACATGACTTAGGGGTGAATAGTATTTTTTTTAAATTTGAGGGAGAGTGTAGGTTTTTGTTAAATTTTAGGAGGTGAATATAAAGATAGTGGATGGGATGTAGTGATGTTTTTGTTAAAGTTTTTAAATTTTAAAGATAGGGTGAGATATAGTGGATTGAATGTGAGTGACTGAGTGCTCTTATAAGGGAAGATTGTATGGGCGGAGTTTGGATCAATAGGTTTAGGGAAATTAGGGAACATCGCCTCCCTTGCAATTTACCAAGCAAAATATTGAAAATCGAGAGGTAGTTCCCCGAGACATAGTCGTTTAATATGACCGTTATGGTGATTAAAAAATAACTTTTAAAAAAATCAAAAAATCCTAGAAATACGAACATTAATTTCATTTATTATACCTCTATCGATCTTCTCTAAAAATTCTTTTTCTTAGCAACCTTTTAGAAGGATCCAACCCACCCTAAAAACGGTTCTCGCAGAAAAAAGGACAACCCTTAAGTCGGCTTAGTCGTGCGGAATCAACCACAATCAAATTTAACCATGCCCTTTCAACAATTTCATCGTTATGCACAAAACACTTCCCGATTTGAGCAATATACACAAAACTATTCTCGATTTCCGTCACAACATTCATATAGTGAGTTTCATCTCCTCACCGGTCAATCTAACTTTGCCCTATCAAAACCCAAACATACCATGTCGTCAATCACAAGAGGAACAATTGGAGGAGCCCGATGAAGCCACAATAAGTTGACCTTATCGGTGTTTGATGTGATCCTAGGCCTTAACCATCAAATTGCACAAAGGTGGGGTTGAAGTTTAGCTTTCGTATGATATTTAAAATTTTATTATATTAGAGTAAAATGCCATATTAGTTCCCGTGGTTAGTCTAATGTTTTATTTTTCACCTGTGGATCCAAAAATTTTTTAACATTATCATTTTAATCCAACTTACTTAACCCTATCCATTGACACCAGTTAGATACTCAGAGCCAATTTTGTCATTTCCCCTAGTATTTGAATTAAACCTTTTGTTAAACCCACCCTTTTAACCCCCCCCCCCCCCCCCCCCCTTCCCCTCTATATATAAACCCTTATTTATAGAAAACCCTATTAAACTCACCCTAATGATTTGGGAGTTTTTTTTTCTAAATGGGTGTAGTTGGAAAATATTTACCAAAATGAGTTGTATAAAACTTATTTACCAAAATGGGTGAAACCTATTTAAACATTTAAAACCACTACTTCTCAAACTATGAAATTCCAAGGAATGCAGGCAGTGGTTAACAACCAAAATCGAACGAGCTCTGATTCACAACCATGATTTTGGTGTTTCACCCCCATGATTTTGGCGATTCACAACAAAGAAAAGTACCAGTGATTCACGTGAATTCCCAAAAGAAGTACCGGTGATTAAGAGCCACGATTCTGTCAAGCTTCGATGTACAGCCATGATTCTAGTGTCTATTGGTGCATGATTTGTAACTCTTTCTATGCAAATGTAGTTAAACAATAGGTTTCATGCGAAACCTTAAAAGAGGGTTCATGCGAAACTTTGAGAGGACTCGCTAGTGGTAAATAGTTAGTTTCATGACTCGTCCAGACTACAACAGGTTGTAATTGGTGTTTGGGTTGTACATGTTTCTAAGGGCCCAAGTTAGAAAGTCCATAAGAAACCTCCCAACACTATAAATAGTTATGACCTCCTCATTTGTAGGGTGGTGATTGGGGGTGAGTCGCCAACCCTAGCTGAGCTCACTTATAGTTGGACAAGAGCATTAATATAAAGATGTAAACTCTTTCGGTATGAAATCTGTGTTTATTATCAATGAAATCAGTTTATACATCTTCTATCGTGTTCATTTTTGTTGTTTGTTTGGCTCATACCACACCCAACTCGGTTTTGATGAATCAAGAATGGTGTGAGTTTTTTTATCGATCCGCACGCACTTACACGTGGTATCAGAGCAAAGTTATCAAATTGGTTATGTCTAACAACCAATCAATTCACCATTTCTCTTGATTCGGGGCTCATATCTGGAAATTCGCCAAGAGATGTTAAGGTATGAAGAAAATGGAGTTTTTGGTTGATTTGAGGGATTTTAACGGGCTTTTTGGGTGATTTCATCGTGTTGGATTATGTTTTGGTGTGATCGGTTCATTTCTACGGGTGTTTATGGTAGATTTTGTGTTATTTTGTTGGATTTTTTAGTTTTTCGGGATCTTGGGATAAACAACAAGGTTGGAAAGCTGAAGAACTGAAATTTCAGAGTTTGAATAAGTTTCTTTCATCTGAAATATCATGTTCATCTGAAATATGATTTTCATCCAAAATATCATTTTCATTCGAAATATCATTTTTCATTCGGAATTATCATTTTCATCCGAAATAAGATTTTCATCTGAAATATGATTTTCATCTGAGATAACATTTTAGTCCGAAATATCATTTTCATTTGAAATAATTTTCATCCGAAATTTCCTTCCATACCTAAACTTTCCCTGATTTTGGGAGCGGTTGATGCTTAACTACCAAAGATTGGGTCGGATTTAATTATTTAACCACAAAAGATTGTTGGGTGAATGGATTTCATGGATCCTTTAGTCGGTTTCTAATGATTATTTCGAATAGTCACTTATACTGAGAACCAAACTCATCATTTGGGTCCTTTATTCGATAGTGACTTGTTGGGCCTATAATATGGAGCTCACTCAAAGTCAAAGAATGGTCAATATTGCATTAAAGCTTCGACATGATTTAGTTATGGATCGATTTCTCAATTAGGATCTGGGATATTATAGATAGACAACCTGATTAAGCGTGCTCACTTAGCAACCTTTTGGGTGGGGTTAACCAGGGATATTCTAGATAGATGACCTGATTATAGGTCCTTAATTAGCAACCTTTTAGGTGAAGTTAACCAGGAATGAAAAATTGAAGACTGTTGGAGATCTCGGGTGATCATTATAGAGCTCGTGTTTGCAGATTGTAGGATGTTTTCGTGATGAAGCTGGTTTTTCATCATTAACTAGTGGATGATTAAACCTTTATCATACTCCAATTATAATAGAGGTTATCAATCAGGCATAAACCTTACCTAGAAATGGAGTTGCTGGTTGAGTTGGAATCTCGAATTAATCTGGAGGAACTTACTTTGAGGGGGAAATCAGAAATGAAAGACTATGGCTTATCGGAAGAGACACGAAGACACAAGACAATGAAATACACATATGATATCATTAGTCAATGGGGAGTTTGTTGATGTATAGTTCGTGACTGATGATTTTCTGTGATTGACATATTTGAGGGAGTTACTGGTTGAGTTGGAATCTCGAATTAATTTGGAGGAACTTACTTTGAGGGGAAATTTGAAATGAAAGACTATAGCTTATCGGAAGAGACACGAAGACACAAGACAATGGCAGACACATCTGATATCATTAATCAAGGGGGTGTTTGTTGATGTATAATTTGTGACTGATGATTATCTGTGATTGACATATTTGATGGCAATAGTTAAGGGGGAATTTGTTGGTGCATGATTTGTGACTGTTGCTATGCAAAAGAAGTTAAACAATAGGTTTCACGCGAAACCTTAAGAGGATTTACTAGTGGCGACTATTTAGTTTCATGAGTCGTCCAGACTACAATAGGTTGTAATTGGTTTTTGGGTTGTACGTGTTTCTAAGGGCCCAAGTTAGAAAGTCCATAAGAAACCTCCGAACGACCTCCTTATTTGTAGGGTGGTGATTGGGGGTGAGTAACCAACCCTAGCTGTGCTCACCTAGGGTTGGACAAGAGCGTTAATGTAAAGATGTAAACTCTTTCATTATGCAATCTTTGTTGATTATCAATGAAATCAGTTTATACATCTTCTATCTTTTTCATTTTTGTTTTTTGTTTGGTTCATACCACACCCGACTCGGTTTTGATGAATTAACAGTGATGTGAGTTTGTTTATCGATCCGCATATATTTAGAGGAAAACGAACAAGATAGAAGATGTAGAAACCAATTTCATTGATAATCAACACAGATTACATTCCGAAAGAGTTAACATCTTTACATTAACTCTCTTGTCCAACCCTAGGCGAGCACAGCTAAGGTTGGTGACTCACCCCCTGTCACCACCCTACAAATGAGGGGGCATTATTATTTATAATGTTGGGGGGTTTCTTATGGGCTTTCTAACTTAGGCCCTTAGAAACATGTACAAATTAAACACCAATTACAACCTATTGTAGTCTAGATGAGTCATGAAATTAACTAATCGCCACTAGTGAATCCTCTTAAGGTTTCGCACGAACCCTCTTTTAAGGTTTCTGTAAGGACACCTATGTCTCTATAATTAGGATCAAATCAATCACAGGACATATCGTAATGTGCGGAATCCATCACGATGCTTATACACACTGTAAATTAATGTATAAGAAGGTGTAGAAATAGAGGAATTGTTGAAATTGCACTTGTATTGAACACAGAGAATACCTAGTTCTCTTAAATGTAAACATGCCAAAAGTCTCCAAAATACATACCAATCCACGTATATATATAGAGAGTTCTAACTAATCTAGAACTTATTCTAATATCCGGACTACTCTTAATAGTACAGAACTTCATTAAGTTCAGGGAAGCAAGATTTTCCCTGAACATCCACATACAAACTATATAAAACCCAGAACTACTTCAGGGTTATATAATTCCCCTGAATTTTACATGAAATCCGGAAAAAACACGTAAAACAATACAAAAGCTACACTTAAGTACCCAAAACATTTAATTATTTCAATCTCCAGCACTTCACCACATTCAGTGCATTTACAGTTTCGCATGAAACATAATGTTTAACTT
The DNA here is from genome assembly GCA_030545235.1 of Helianthus tuberosus. Lineage (NCBI taxonomy): Eukaryota > Viridiplantae > Streptophyta > Magnoliopsida > Asterales > Asteraceae > Helianthus > Helianthus tuberosus. Next base: position 158,183,850 of record CM060393.1, read on the forward strand.
CATTTGCATAACAACAGTCACAAATCATGCACCAAAAAATTCCTCTTGATTGTTGCTATCAAATCTATCAATCACTGATAATCATAAATCATGCATCAATAGCGTTTCCTGAAAACACAAAACAAATTTTTCTAAACCCAACAATTCATGATTCTCACCCAATTTACAATCATGATTTATCATGCACGAAAGTGGGAGAGGTGTTGAAGTGCTAAAATGGACCGGCTCGACCTATCGATACCAAATCCAACAATTAACAGATATATGAAAACTATGGTGCCAAAATCCTCAAATTGTGAAACTGAATAAACCTGGTAACTAAAACCTTTGGAAACCCTAAACACGAATAAACAGTTAAACCCGAGTTATCAGTCACCCAACTATCAAACAATGCTTAGCTAATAACCTAGCAATCTCGAATCATCTCTCGAGTCATCAAGAAGGAATCTCACATTTTAGTTAATTAATTTTAATGGATGTTAAACCTGTTTCATTTCTAAATTTCTAATGACAAGATCTAGACCGAAAACCTGACGATTAACGAACTAGATTAGTGTGTGACCTAAGGAATATTTATATGTGCCTAAGTCAACGGAACCAACAAGATCAATTAACACTTGTATACGAGAATCAAAATCAGAAACGATGAATAACCACGTAAATCAACACATTCAATCAACAATCAAAGCCATTCAATCAACACAACGTCTAGTTCATCTAACCTAGGTAGTTGCAACAAGTTTAGCTACACGTAATATTAAAAAACATAACAAAATCAGACCTGAAAACAATGCAAAACATGATTCTAATGTTTAAAAATGAGAAAAACAAGTATAAACCGAACCTGAGGCGCTCCAATCTTCAATCCTTTAATTCTTTTATTTCAACCTTGCTCCAAAAGCTCTCAAAAACGCCCCAAAACTGTCGTGAATTGCCCAATTTGCGAAGTCCTTAAACCCTACGGCTATAGGGTTTAAAAACAGTTTTTTTGGTTTTTCGCACCCCTTGCGGACTGTATAGGCAAAGCTTTGCAGTCCGTAATGCACCCCGTTTTTTTTCATTGCCAAAGCCTTGTGGACCGTATGGCTTTGGCCTTGCGGTCCGCAAGTGGTCTAGAAAACCACATATTTGTATTCTTCTCGTCGAGCTGCCCCAAATTCATATAATATACACCATGTAAGTCATTTTCTAACTTAAGATATGGCCATATGAAGTTCAGACTCTTTTCTGCGCATTGTTTTTCCTTAGTTTTTCCTTGTCTGCTCCTTTCTTCATGAATTTGACTTGATTTTCGCACCTTTTGCACACGAACACCTGCAAGGTATCAATTTACTAAGTACAAGATATAAATGACCAAGATCGAAAACATATACAAAATACAAGGGAAAATGGCGTGTTTTGCAAAACAACATAGGCCGATCCGATTAAGAAATAAGTTAGCGAGCTTCCACGAATAAAGAATCATTCATCGTTGCACGTTGTCTTATAGTTTTATCTAGTGCATACATTTAGGAGAATTAGCTTTTCAATTACTCAGTTATTTGGTGCTTTGGTTGCACCCGAGAGATCTGTGAAACGACACGGGAGTTTAGTGGCTAAGTTATTGTTTAAAATCGAAATCTTTCATCAGATGAGATTGTTTCTAATTTGGGTTCCAGTCTTCTTTCTACTGTATCACAAGCAAACAAAAGAGTCTTTATTAACTACTAAAAGATTGAAGAAGCATGAGCCTGTACAAGAACCATCAGAAAAAGGTTTAGAATTATTATGTACAGGAAACATCCACTTGTTTCTTGAGGGTAAAAATGGTCAAGCAATCTACTTCTATGGGTCTATACAAGAAGCATTGACTAGCATTCCTTGGAATTTCATAGTTGAATGGAGAATATGTACTGTTTTTATGTTTAACTTTAAAAGAAAACAAATAATAAATAGGTTTTCACCCATATAGGTAAATAAGTTTCAAACAACCCATTTTAGTAAATATTTTTTCCACATGTACCTATTTGGGAAAAATACTCAATGATTTGGGTTATTATTATGGGCTCAAGATGGTTAAGACCATATTCTGATCAAAGCGTGAATTTGTTTTAGTTGTTTAATGGTTAAAGAGTGATTTAAAAGGGTTGTTAGTTTTGTAACCGGCATCGTAAAGATGTTGAGCTAATGTGTTGCAAAACACATACTTTTATCCTATGTATATTGTACATTTTAATAATTAGTTTGAGTCATTTTTATTAGGTTTTATTGTATGTTTTATTATTCTATATTATTACAGGTCTTGGTGCCAAATGGAAGCAAAAACGAGCTTAAACTGATAAATAAACCAAGAACCGAAAGTTAAAAAGATCAAGGGACTAAAATGGAAAAAGATTAAAGTCATCTTAAAAATAGTTGATTAAAACCGAAGGACTAAAGCTGCATATTTGTTCATACTTAATTAATTCTCATCACTAAAAGACAAAAAAGCATCCATATTCTTTTCTTCATGTTCACCGAAAAAAAAACATTGACTGTCCACTTTTGTTTTGATTGGATCTGTCACACCCCCAAAATACCACATGCGGAAACCTCGCTAGGCGTGTGCCATACCAGTATCTAGCCACTAATCATATTGAACACATAGCAAGATTTCAATTGGAGTTGTCAAATATAAATAAAATCTATCAAACAATAAGTTTAATAAAATCCAACATGTTCAGCGGAAGCAATAAGTAAACCATTGTTTAAATGTTTCAAAACCATAAGCATGAAAATCAATAAGCCTGTCATGTGTATCCAATCAGTTCGACCCATGACCATTCCAGCCATTCTAGACAGCAAGTTCCATATCCAAGAAATCTAACGACCCGCGAGCATGCAACACGTATGTCAGACAACGGTGGTGAGTTCATAGTTTTACGAAAACGTTAGTTACCAAGTGTTTAGTTCAGTTCATTGATAATCATGTTGATAATAACTCGAGTACCGTACAAGATGGCTACCAAATTGTTTGCCCGTCCCCAATGCCCCCTATCTGTCACACCCCGACCACGTGGAACATACGAAACGTGGCGGAAACATCGGGGAGTGTTGTAACAGAATTAATTGTTTCAAATCCATGGCAATTGAAGTTTCGTTTTATTGATTAAAAGTGTTACAATGTCTTAACAAACAAGAAATACAACATAATTAACTAGTCTTGCATCTTTTATTGTCACTAAAGCCCAAGTCTGCCTATATGTATCTTGATCATCTTATGCAACAGCTCCTGAAAAACACATGTGAAAATAGGTACGTCAGCATAAAAATGCCTGTGAGATACATAGGTTTTGTGAAAATAGGTTCCATGACTTATGTTTGAGAAAATGTTTAGTCATGAACCTTGTAATTTGCTTTGTTTTGTAAATCATTTGAAAAACAATGAGTTCAGATGATATGTATAAAATAAGTGAATAATGTATGGTTAAATGAATAACCATAGTAAAATGGGTATGTATAAGATAAGTTGTTTGTAAAACAATGTCTTGTGAAAAGTATGTTATTTGTATAAAATGTTCTATGTCTCAAACTGAAATGATTCAAATAACGCTACAATATGTAATACCATACAAACACTTATATATAGGAAGTACCAGCGGCGTATCCACCATGCTTGTATCATATTACACACGCATCGTTACTTAATCACTTAATCAAACCAAACCAATGTCAAAATGTCTATGTCAAATATCCATGTCAAATGTCTATGTCAAATATCCATGTCAAATGTCTATGTCAAAATATCATGTATGGCAAGTGAAATGTCTCAACTGAACCATATACACAAAAACAAAGTATTGAAGTAAAACTTGGTTTAAATCAAAGTTATGTTTTGTGGGAAATGCATGATCAAATGTCAATCATGTTAAAATGTCTATGCCGAAATGTCTATGTCAAATACGGTTCACACGGTTCACAGATACAAACGGTTCACAGATATCAACGGATCACAGTCAAATGATTACAACGGTTCAATATGTAGTATAATGTGTTCATATGCTGGATAAGCATATGCAACAGAAAAGCAACGTAAAACAATGTACTAAGTACGCACACAATGGGCATACATAGCATGAAATGTAATGTAGAACGATGTACTAAGTACGCACACAATGGGCATACATAGCATAAAATGTAATGTAAAAAAATGTACTAAGTACGCACACAATGGGCATACATAGCATGAAATGTAATGAAATCATGTACTATAATGTACTAATGAACATAGCAAGTATATGATGTCAAAACAGGAAAGCAGGAAAGTAACAAGTAGGCACATGTGTTCCACCCCAAAACAGTTTGGAAAACAGTAAAAGAGGGGTCTATGTACTCACCTGAGATTGCTCAGTAGTCCTTGAGTAACAACTAAACAATGCTAGAGATCGCGGATATCAAACGGCACCTAGTATAGGTAGCTACATTAATAAATCGGACCTAAATCGGAAGACTGGGTAGCATTAGGGTTTGTAAACCAAACGAGTGTAGAGACTCGTGTCATTTGGTTTAACAAAGCCTACATACTAAATGAAACTTAACCTGAGTGTCTACGACCCATTACGACCTGTTTAGGTAGCTTATGCTACTTTAACGCGTCGTTCGCGTGAAACGCGTTCGGACCGCCTAACTAGTCCTATGACAAGTAATATATGCCTTAACATGTTACATAATCAGTTATGTGACAAAGGTTTAGGTTACATATGCTTAATTACCAATTATACATGAAAAGGGTATTCTGGTAATTTACCTAAGGCATATAAACTACCTATCATACAATTACTTAAACGATGTGACCATAGGGTATAACCTCGGAAGGTTATTCCCTACCTACTATGGTCACCTAAAGTATTTGGTCGGATTCTAATGATCGACCAAAACTGGGTCGGGTTCGAAGGTATAGGCGATTTATTAGATCGCCTACCCTACGACCCTAGACAACGTGGTAGTCAGTGGGCATAGTCCCAAAGGACTATAACCATCGTGATTACAATCACGTTGCGAAGTTCAAACGAACTTCGCATTGACCATTACTGGTCAACGCTGAAAGTCAAACAAAGTTTGACTTTCTGACTCGAAAAGCAGTAAAAATAAGGAAAAGAACGAAAGAATACTTACGAAGGGTCCCCGAATGCTAATCGTGATCGAATAGCTCAGGTATGAAGCGAAGGCTTCAACTTAGAGCTCCTCAATCAGATTCTAGTGGGTTTTTGTGTTGAGTATGGATGGGTATTTATAGTAAATGCACCACCGTTAGGATCGTTTATCGAGAAACGTGCCTTGATCTCACCCGTACAAGTGTCGGAAGCTTATGGTAGGTTAATTGGCCACCCACCATAAGGTATCAACATGTGGAAGAGAGATTAGGAGTGCAAAACAGCTGAAAACAGGCTGTTAAGTACTCTGCATCTGGTCAGAACTTGCTTTACGGACCTCAAAGCTGCCAATGTTGAGGTCCGTAAGGTAACACTTTGGCAGATTTACAGTTTTGGTCCCTGCAATGCAATCAGCCCATTTTTGACACGTTTAAGGCCCGTTAACCCCATTTCAAAGCTCTAAAATGAAGTTAAAGTATAGGGAACTTAAAATGTGTTCAAAAATATCTCGGATGTCGGTTCGTTTGGCCGTACGAACGCGATGTTCGGTTAATTACGACGGAATGCGCATAAGCGCGTAAAACGATCCAAATGACGCGACGAATGGATTTTTCTTAAGGCGAACACTAAAATATAATGTAGTCATGCTTTCATAAATTTTTGGATGTCCGGATGTATTCAGAACGTAAGTTATGCGCGAAAAAGCAAACTTGTGCACTTTTTGACACTTTTAGTCCCTGAATGTTCCAAAAGTTTATTTTAGCACACCAAACCCCTCAAAGCCTATTTCTAAGCTATGTAAAGGATATTTAAGGTGTGTTTAACTTATGGTCATGTTCCGGAATGTTCGTTACAGTTCAAATTGACATACTTTCGCAGTTTGTCAAGTTTAGTCCCTGTAAACGAATTAACTTTGATTTCACCACACCAAACCTTCCAAAACTTATATCTAAGTTATGTAAAGGTTATTTAAGGTATGTTAAGCCCATTTCACTATTCCGGAGTGTTCGTTGCATTAAACTGGTTATATTTACGTATCAGTGCGTGTATAACCTTCCAGAAAGCGATTTAGAGCTTGAAATCGAACAAGAGTTGATATGTGTAAACGATACACATATTTTTACAAATCCCAAGTATGAAATACAATATTTCACTGGTTGGGCATTTGTTTGATGGTTGAAATGACACAGGTGTTACAGTCTCCCCTACTTTAGGAAATTTCGTCCCGAAATTAATTCGTAGGAGTCTGTCTATGACTTTGTTTCAAATAGTCATCAAAGATATGTAAAGCATAATCTGATTATTTTCCTCAACGGATATTTTTCAGAAGCGAAAATGAACGAACAGGGTCATTTTCTTCAACGGGTTCTTCGGAAATGGAAAATAAAGGAATTAACTAAACGGATATACATTTCCCTCAACGGATATTCTTCAGAACGAAAATGAACAAACGGGGTCATTTTCCTCAACGGTTTGTTCTTCAGAATTTGAAATGAAAGAAAAATCAACGGATATTCATTTCCTCAACGGATAAATCTTCAGAAACGAAAATGAACTAACGGAGTCATTTTCAACGGTTATTTCCTCAGAGTTGGAAATGAAGGATTACACAACGGATATTCATTTCCTCAACGGATAAATCTTCAGAAACGAAAATGAACTAACGGAGTCATTTTCAACGGTTGCTTCCTCAGAGTTGGAAATGAAGGATTTCACAACGGATATTCATTTCCTCAACGGATATTCTTCAGAACGAAAATGAATGAATAATTCATTTTCCTCAACGGTTATTCTTCAGAATGGAAATGAAAAGATAAACAACGGATATTCATTTCCTCAACGGATATTCTTTAGAACGAAAATGAATGGATAATTCATTTTCCTCAACGGTTATTCTTCAGAATGGAAATGAAAAGATAAACAACGGATATTCATTTCCTCAACGGATATTCTTTAGAACGAAAATGAATGGATAATTCATTTTCCTCAACGGTTATTCTTCAGAATGGAAATGAAAAGATAAACAACGGATATACATTTCCTCAACGGATATTCTTTAGAACGAAAATGAATGGATAATTCATTTTCCTCAACGGTTATTCTTCAGAATGGAAATGAAAAGATAAACAACGGATATTCATTTCCTCAACGGATATTCTTTAGAACGAAAATGAATGGATAATTCATTTTCCTCAACGGTTATTCTTCAGAATGGAAATGAAAAGATAAACAACGGATATTCATTTCCTCAACGGATATTCTTCAGAAGTGAAAAATGAATAGCTAGTTCATTTTTCCTCAACGGATGCTTCATCAGAATTGGAAATGAATAGGGTTAACTCTTGATACATGATAGAACTTGCTGTGATTTCTGTGCACTAAATTCCATAATTATGTATGCATCCATAATTACGTAATTCCTTGCACAGTCCGCACAGTTTGCTTTGAAATGTTGTGGGGAAAGATATCAAACCTGAGATGAGAGTGACTAGACTACCATAGGGTCCTTTTAATTAGATCAACAGAGGATCTTCTTAATTAGGCCACTAAGGAGTCCTTTCAGCTATATCATCACATGATATCCCTAACCAGATTTTTGGATCAATCTGTTTAACTAGACCACTAAAGGGGTCTAATTATGAAGTAGTACATTATAATCCAAGGGACTTTAACTACAACGTAGAAGTCCATTAAGGATTTAAGTAGTACCTTTGGGTATCCTACTATGAATCTCTTGCACAAAGATATGTAAGATTTTACGAGGATTTGAATAACATAAATTGGATCACATGACACATAAAGGATAACACATAAGCACATAACCACATAATTGTTTAATTGTTATTTTCTTGTTATTGATTGCTATTAACTTGGCGCCTCGTACATCGTTTCTCTTGGAAGAAACGGGTACTTAGGATTTTCGTGGAAACGCAAGAGATTATACAAGGGAAGAAATTTGGAAGTAGTCTGTTCTTCAAGGAATGCGGTTCCTTGATTGTCGGTATTGTATGGGATATGTTTATACATGCAACCACATAAACATATTGAAATGTAAATGAAAGATTTATTTATAAACAACAATAACAACAACTGTTTCATAGACTGTGATAAAAGAAAATAATACACAAGGCTCGATTATTTTCTAAACAGCGTTATCTTCTGTCGGTCAGATACTCATCCCTGCGCTGGATTTGCATCAGCAAGTCTTGGGCAATTTCTACTAAAATGGCCCATCTCGCCACAGTTGTAGCAAGATCCCAGTGGGAAACGAGCTTGAGCAGGATTGTTGTTAATCTGATTTGGTGCTGCTGCTGTTGGGCAAACCCTCGCTGTATGACCTGTAAGTCCGCAAACTTGGCATGTGCGGCACTTCACACCAGCATGATGATGTAGGCCACATTGGTTGCACAAAGGTGCAGTTCCATTGTAGGGTTTCCTGGCAGGGGGTTGAGCTGGTTGGTTGAGGACGGCTTGATCATTGTGAGCGACCACAGCGTAGTTCTGAGAAGCCTTTCGCTTCTTTGACCTCGTAGGGAATCCAGTCTGTTCATCCATGATCTTTGATTCTTCGATTGGTTTCGATTCTTCGACCGGCTTCTTGTCACCTTTTCGGAAAAGTTTACCTTTCCTGATCTTTGATTCAGTTAAGGTTGCAGATAGCTCAATGGCCTGTCTAACTGTAGTAGGGTTGCTACCAGTCAAAATGTCTTGTATTGAATCAGGGAGGCCATCAATGTACTTTTCGATTGCCTTATCCAAAGGCGTGACCATGTTTGGGCATAACAGACTTAACTCCTCATAACGGTCCGTGTAGGCTCTATGCTCACCGCTGTCTTGCTCCAGATTGTCGAATTCCCTTTCCAAAGCCCTGATCTCGTGTCGAGGACAGAATTCCTTCATCATAAGGGCCCTAAGTTCAGCCCATGTCTGTGCGAGTGCAACTTCTGCACCACGATCTCTCATAACACCGTTCCACCACGTAAGGGCTCTCTTCTGGAACACACTCGAAGCAAACTCGACCTTGCGATTGTCAGGACACTGCACGTGGCGGAAAGTATTCTCAATGCTCTCGAACCATTGAAGAAGCCCAGTCGCTCCCTCAGAACCACTAAACTTGAGTGGTTTCGCCGAGTTAAAACTCTTGAAATTGCATGGACCATTGTTGTTGTTGTTGGCTTGATTCCATTGAGCAAAGAGGTTTGGGAATTGAGCAGCCATTTGCTGCGCAATGATTTCTGCCAGTTCGGCAGTCGCTATCTGGTTTTCGCGTCGAGGAGGCATTCTAAAAGAGGAAACATGAAATGAAACGAGTGAGAGGATTAGACGAAAAGAATGAGATGAAACAAATCTGATGAAAGCAATGGATAGTGGTCATTTGTTTGTTACTACAAAGCAACAAACGACCTCGGTGAATAATCAAAGTAAATAGGTCAAAAATAATGTATCGCGAAGACATGCTCGCCTATAAGTGAACACTCATCCCAAGAATTCCCAGGTAAGCACGACTGGTCTCGCGTCTGATGAGATGTATACGAAGTGCTTGCCTAGATAGAAAACCCAGAATACAGGCATTCACCCTTCCAGTTTGCACGTGTTCACATTATTTAAAACCCAAAACCTTGACGAGATTTTGAAAACTCAAAGGGGTTCAAAACCATATAACAGAGGGTTCAAAAACCTTACAATAGAGGGTTCAAAACCTTGTAATAAATCATCCTAGAACAGATGATTAGTTTTCAAAGCGGTTTTGAAATTTATGTTCTTGTTGTGGTAGTCGCCTAAGGATAGGTGACAGTATTGTTTTATGACTAAACGCAAGTAAACTCGCGTTAGGGTCCTAAGAAGGTTATAGACTAGGTCAAAGCATTACTAATAACCTAATTCCCTATAACCAGTGGCTCTGATACCATCTTTTCTGTCACACCCCGACCACGTGGAACATACGAAACGTGGCGGAAACATCGGGGAGTGTTGTAACAGAATTAATTGTTTCAAATCCATGGCAATTGAAGTTTCGTTTTATTGATTAAAAGTGTTACAATGTCTTAACAAACAAGAAATACAACATAATTAACTAGTCTTGCATCTTTTATTGTCACTAAAGCCCAAGTCTGCCTATATGTATCTTGATCATCTTATGCAACAGCTCCTGAAAAACACATGTGAAAATAGGTACGTCAGCATAAAAATGCCTGTGAGATACATAGGTTTTGTGAAAATAGGTTCCATGACTTATGTTTGAGAAAATGTTTAGTCATGAACCTTGTAATTTGCTTTGTTTTGTAAATCATTTGAAAAACAATGAGTTCAGATGATATGTATAAAATAAGTGAATAATGTATGGTTAAATGAATAACCATAGTAAAATGGGTATGTATAAGATAAGTTGTTTGTAAAACAATGTCTTGTGAAAAGTATGTTATTTGTATAAAATGTTCTATGTCTCAAACTGAAATGATTCAAATAACGCTACAATATGTAATACCATACAAACACTTATATATAGGAAGTACCAGCGGCGTATCCACCATGCTTGTATCATATTACACACGCATCGTTACTTAATCACTTAATCAAACCAAACCAATGTCAAAATGTCTATGTCAAATATCCATGTCAAATGTCTATGTCAAATATCCATGTCAAATGTCTATGTCAAAATATCATGTATGGCAAGTGAAATGTCTCAACTGAACCATATACACAAAAACAAAGTATTGAAGTAAAACTTGGTTTAAATCAAAGTTATGTTTTGTGGGAAATGCATGATCAAATGTCAATCATGTTAAAATGTCTATGCCGAAATGTCTATGTCAAATACGGTTCACACGGTTCACAGATACAAACGGTTCACAGATATCAACGGATCACAGTCAAATGATTACAACGGTTCAATATGTAGTATAATGTGTTCATATGCTGGATAAGCATATGCAACAGAAAAGCAACGTAAAACAATGTACTAAGTACGCACACAATGGGCATACATAGCATGAAATGTAATGTAGAACGATGTACTAAGTACGCACACAATGGGCATACATAGCATAAAATGTAATGTAAAAAAATGTACTAAGTACGCACACAATGGGCATACATAGCATGAAATGTAATGAAATCATGTACTATAATGTACTAATGAACATAGCAAGTATATGATGTCAAAACAGGAAAGCAGGAAAGTAACAAGTAGGCACATGTGTTCCACCCCAAAACAGTTTGGAAAACAGTAAAAGAGGGGTCTATGTACTCACCTGAGATTGCTCAGTAGTCCTTGAGTAACAACTAAACAATGCTAGAGATCGCGGATATCAAACGGCACCTAGTATAGGTAGCTACATTAATAAATCGGACCTAAATCGGAAGACTGGGTAGCATTAGGGTTTGTAAACCAAACGAGTGTAGAGACTCGTGTCATTTGGTTTAACAAAGCCTACATACTAAATGAAACTTAACCTGAGTGTCTACGACCCATTACGACCTGTTTAGGTAGCTTATGCTACTTTAACGCGTCGTTCGCGTGAAACGCGTTCGGACCGCCTAACTAGTCCTATGACAAGTAATATATGCCTTAACATGTTACATAATCAGTTATGTGACAAAGGTTTAGGTTACATATGCTTAATTACCAATTATACATGAAAAGGGTATTCTGGTAATTTACCTAAGGCATATAAACTACCTATCATACAATTACTTAAACGATGTGACCATAGGGTATAACCTCGGAAGGTTATTCCCTACCTACTATGGTCACCTAAAGTATTTGGTCGGATTCTAATGATCGACCAAAACTGGGTCGGGTTCGAAGGTATAGGCGATTTATTAGATCGCCTACCCTACGACCCTAGACAACGTGGTAGTCAGTGGGCATAGTCCCAAAGGACTATAACCATCGTGATTACAATCACGTTGCGAAGTTCAAACGAACTTCGCATTGACCATTACTGGTCAACGCTGAAAGTCAAACAAAGTTTGACTTTCTGACTCGAAAAGCAGTAAAAATAAGGAAAAGAACGAAAGAATACTTACGAAGGGTCCCCGAATGCTAATCGTGATCGAATAGCTCAGGTATGAAGCGAAGGCTTCAACTTAGAGCTCCTCAATCAGATTCTAGTGGGTTTTTGTGTTGAGTATGGATGGGTATTTATAGTAAATGCACCACCGTTAGGATCGTTTATCGAGAAACGTGCCTTGATCTCACCCGTACAAGTGTCGGAAGCTTATGGTAGGTTAATTGGCCACCCACCATAAGGTATCAACATGTGGAAGAGAGATTAGGAGTGCAAAACAGCTGAAAACAGGCTGTTAAGTACTCTGCATCTGGTCAGAACTTGCTTTACGGACCTCAAAGCTGCCAATGTTGAGGTCCGTAAGGTAACACTTTGGCAGATTTACAGTTTTGGTCCCTGCAATGCAATCAGCCCATTTTTGACACGTTTAAGGCCCGTTAACCCCATTTCAAAGCTCTAAAATGAAGTTAAAGTATAGGGAACTTAAAATGTGTTCAAAAATATCTCGGATGTCGGTTCGTTTGGCCGTACGAACGCGATGTTCGGTTAATTACGACGGAATGCGCATAAGCGCGTAAAACGATCCAAATGACGCGACGAATGGATTTTTCTTAAGGCGAACACTAAAATATAATGTAGTCATGCTTTCATAAATTTTTGGATGTCCGGATGTATTCAGAACGTAAGTTATGCGCGAAAAAGCAAACTTGTGCACTTTTTGACACTTTTAGTCCCTGAATGTTCCAAAAGTTTATTTTAGCACACCAAACCCCTCAAAGCCTATTTCTAAGCTATGTAAAGGATATTTAAGGTGTGTTTAACTTATGGTCATGTTCCGGAATGTTCGTTACAGTTCAAATTGACATACTTTCGCAGTTTGTCAAGTTTAGTCCCTGTAAACGAATTAACTTTGATTTCACCACACCAAACCTTCCAAAACTTATATCTAAGTTATGTAAAGGTTATTTAAGGTATGTTAAGCCCATTTCACTATTCCGGAGTGTTCGTTGCATTAAACTGGTTATATTTACGTATCAGTGCGTGTATAACCTTCCAGAAAGCGATTTAGAGCTTGAAATCGAACAAGAGTTGATATGTGTAAACGATACACATATTTTTACAAATCCCAAGTATGAAATACAATATTTCACTGGTTGGGCATTTGTTTGATGGTTGAAATGACACAGGTGTTACACTATCTAAGCATTGGTCATGATTTAAGGTCATTAGTTCACGCCCGTCCTCTTAGGACGGTGTGAGGTTGCCAAGCCTAATAGCGCTATCAACTAATACCCCGTTACCTCTCAGGTAACTAATTCGGTATAAGGTGGGACTTAAGGTGATAGGAAAGGAGTGTATTATCTAACATATCAGTTTCTTTTACCCAAAAGATTTATTCCTCTCAGGAATACCCATTTGACTGTCCCAACCACCGGGACGCATGCTCAAGAGAAATGAACTCACCTTTGGTTTGCTCGGTATGTTATGTTACCCGTTTCCAAGTTGGTCAACCAAGCCCTACCGTGGTTACCAAAGTCAGTCAATTTCGTATACACATCAAACATGTGTTCTTTGTATTCATTACATAGGTTGCAAGTAAGCAGAACACATATCATTACGCAAATCATAGCAAGTGTTTGGGTCCTAGTTTCAATCACAACACAAGTTCATATCACACCATGGTACATGTCAAGTGGGACGGTTCCCATTCAAGTGAACACCCAAGTTGTAATCAGAAATTATGCATCACAGCTATCCGTATCATTATATACCGTATCATTATATATTGAGTATTCGATTCGTATGCAATCCATGTTACTAGTTCATATTCCACAAATTGTAAATTGTAAAATTATCACATACACGTAATAAGCATTTGAGTCACAAGAAATTTTGTATCACAAGCATACTAGACTAACAACAACTTGACAGCCCAATACGGTATTCATAGTAGTGCGCGACCCAGTTGGTTTCAGGCCCAACCAAATGGTGCGATCAGCTGTGCGGACTGGTACAAACTCAGAACGTGTGCAGCCCAAAACAACTGGTCTGCTGACCGGGTATGCAGCCCACTCGAATATGACCCAACTTTGTAACAGTTTTCCGCATCATTGAATCAATCCTACTTTGCACCTTAGTAAGCATTATCTATCATTTATTTCCAATGGTAATGTGCATAATTCAAGGGTTCCATTTATTCAAATCAACACACATTATCTTATACAAACATCATGCTTGGTATGACATAACTCATCCCTATTTCATAATATCCAACCCAAGTTATTATCTAGTAATTATATCACCATTCTGTGTTTATTATGCTCTACCAACTACTATTGACATCACATAACATTTATCACATAATTATTAATCATCACATAACTTATGATCATGCGTTAACAACCCATATTCCAGCCAATCCAATGATCCCATCGTGTAAATAAACAACTCCCCCCCCCCCACATATTCAGCCGCGAACAACCACATCATGAAGTTCTCAATCTAATAACATGGAGGTCAAACCTAGACATAAACTCTAGATTATGGAATCATCATCATGCAAGTTTCCCTATCATGCACTTGTTCAATATTCATAGCACTTAAGTTAGTCATCGTTCATAATGTCAAACAGGGAAGAGTTGAGGATATTTGAGCTTCATCTGATCCTCGCGCTCCCACGTGAACTCCGGTCCACGTCTTGAGTTCCAACGAACTCTCACGATCAGGATTCGACTATGCTTATGAACCTTGACTTCCCAATCCATGATTTCGATAGGTTCTTCGACAATCTGCAACTTGTCGTCAATCTTGAGCTCTTGAAACGGCAACACCAGTGTTTCATCAGACAAACACTTCTTCAATTGCGAAACATGGAATACATCATGAACATTACCCAACTCAGCAGGTAACTCGAGCTTGTAAGCCACTTTACCAATTCGCTCCAGAATTTTGAATGGCCTTACATAACGCGGATTAAGCTTGCCGCGCTTCCTAAAGCGTACTACACCCTTCCACGGCGAGACTTTCAACATAACACGGTCGCCTATGGCGAACTCCAAAGGATTCCTACGCTTGTCAGCGTAGCTTTTCTGGCGGTCGCGCACTGCTGCCATACGGTTTCTGATCTGGACAATCTTCTCTGAAGTTTCAAGTACGAGCTCAGGACCTGTGATCTGGCTGTCACCCACCTCATCCCAACAGAGAGGAGAGCGACATTTCCGTCCATACAATGCTTCAAACGGAGCTGCCTGGATGCTGGTATGGTAGCTGTTGTTGTAAGAAAACTCTATCAACGGCAAATGTTTCTCCCATCCCTTCCCGAAATCAATCACACATGCCCGCAGCATGTCTTCAAGTGTCTGGATGGTTCGTTCGCTTTGACCATCCGTCTGTGGGTGATAAGCAGTACTCATATCGAGATGTGAACCGAATGACTTATGCATCGACTGCCATAAATCAGATATGAATCGCGGATCTCGATCTGAGATAATGGAGGTTGGCACCCCATGCCTAGAAACCACTTCCCTAAGATAGATAGCTGCAAGTTGTGAGAACTTATCCGTTTCCTTGATTGCTAGAAAATGTGCTGTCTTCGTGAGGCGGTCAACAATCACCCAAATGGTATCGTTTCTGCTTTGAGTTCTTGGTAAACCAGTGACGAAATCCATAGCAATCTGCTCCCATTTCCACATGGGTATCTCTGGTTGTTGAAACAGGCCTAAGGGTTTCTAGTACTCCACTTTGACTTTAGCATAAGTCAAACAATTACTCACATATGTCGCTATGTGAGCTTTCATCTTCGGCCACCAATACATGACTTTAAGATCCTGATATATTTTATCTGAACCCGGATGAACAGAATACCGAGACTTGTGCGCTTCGTCCATCACAAGCTCTCTAAGATTGCCATACAAAGGAACCCATATCTGTTCCATAAAATAGCGAATGCCGTCAGATCTCTCCTCAAGTCGTTTCTCCATGCCCCGCAAGTATTCAGCCTCAAGGTTTTCTTCTTTCAATGCTTCGGTCTGAGCGGAACGAATCTGATCAGGTAAGTTAGAGTGGATAGTGAGCTAAAGAGCGCGAACACGCTTGGGCTCCGTCTCCTTCCGACTAAGGGCATCAACTATGACGTTAGCTTTACCTGGGTGGTATTTGATGGCGCAAACGTAGTCGTTCAAAAGTTCTACCCAACGACGGTGTCGCATGTTCAACTCTTTCTGATCAAAAATATGCTGAAGGCTCCTGTGGTCGGTATAGATAGTGTATTTGGTACCGTACAGATAATGCCTCCAGATCTTTAGCGCGAATATAACGGCCCCCAAATCCAAGTCGTGAGTCGTGCAGTTCTTCTCATGAACCTTCAGCTGTCGAGAAGCGTAAGTTATTACCTTCTCGCGTTGCATTAGCACGCAACCAAGACCCTGAATAGAAGCATTACAATATACCACAAAATCCTCGATACCTTCAGGTAAAGACAAGATCGGTGCACTACAGAGTTTCTGTTTCAAGAGTTGGAAAGCATCTTCCTGTTTCGTTCCCCAAGAGTATACAACGCCCTTCTGCGTCAATGAGGTAAGAGCTTGAGCGATCCTTGAGAAATCCTTAATAAACCGGCGATAGTACCCAGCGAGACCAAGAAATTGTCGCACCTCCGATGGATTCCTCGGTGCCGCCCAATTTCTGATAGCATCAATCTTAGCAGGATCCACGTGTATCCCCATTTCGTTAACAATGTGACCAAGAAAGTGTACTTCTCGAATCCAGAAATCACACTTAGAGAACTTCGCATAGAGTTGCTCCTTCCTCAGGAGCTCCAAGATAAGATGTAAGTGTCGCTCATAGTCTTCCTTGCTCTTGGAGTAGATCAAGATGTCGTCGATGAACACAATAACAAAATCGTCGAGATACGGTTTGCACACGCGGTTCATGAGGTCCATGAAAACCGCTGGTGCATTAGTCAACCCAAATGGCATAACCAAAAACTCATAGTGGCCATACCGCGTTCGAAAAGCCGTTCTTGGAACATCCTCCTCTCGGACTCGCACCTGATGATAGCCCGACCTTAAGTCGATCTTTGAATAAAAACTTGACCCTTGCAACAGGTCAAACAGATCGTCGATGCGTGGTAAGGGATAACGGTTCTTGATGGTCACCTTGTTGAGTTCACGGTAATCTATACACATTCGAAAGGACCCGTCTTTCTTCTTCACAAACAGAACCGGGGTCCCCAAGGCGAAGAGCTGGGTCGAAAAAAACCTCTATCCAACAGCTCTTGGAGTTGATTTGACAACTCTTGCAACTCTCCTGGTGCAAGACGGTAAGGAGCACGAGCAATCGGGGCTGCTCCCGGTGTGAGGTCAATCTGAAATTCCACCTGACGGTATGGAGGTAAACCAGGAAGCTCTTCAAGAAACACATCAGAAAACTCACGAACAACTGGAAGGTCTTCGATCCTCCTTTCTTCAGGTTAAGAAGCAGTAACAAGAGCTAGAATAGCAAGGTAGCCCTTTCGTAAGCACTTTTGGGCTTTCATAGCTGAGATGATTCCAACCATTGCACCACTACGATGACCTTGAACTGACAAAGATTCTCCACTAGGGAGAGGGATACGCACAATTTTCTCCTTACAGAGGATTTCCGCATGATGCTTAGACAACCAATCCATACCAATGACCACATCAAAACTTCCAAGAGTAACGGGGAGTAGGTAAATGTCGAACACTTGACCCATAAGATCGAGTTTACACCCAAGGAGAAAATGTCACACCCCGACTACGTTAAAACAACAAAACCATGGCGGAAACGTCGGGGAGTTGTAACACCTCGAAAATTCACGTCCTATAATGTGTAGACACGTGTCAAATGTTTAAACGAGTGAAAGAAATATTATAGAAGGACTAAAGTTGACAATCATGGAAAGTATGTGAATATACGTATTCTAAATGTCAACAGTGAATAAATATAATATACATTAACCCTACTTGGTGCTCATACCTTCAAACGAATAAATCATAGATCATACGAAGCTAAAAGTGAGAGATTACAAACTACAGGGGCTAAATGTGTCAACATGTTTAAGTTATACCTCTGAGTGACCTTTTGACAAACCCGAAGCTTTGTAACGGTTAATTATGCTCACTAGAATGCACGATTAAAATTTCATAAAGTTTCGTTATCGTATGAGAAAGTTATGATCAAATTCGTGTACGAGGGGTTAAAGCGTAAACGTTGAAAGTTAGGAATTTTCGGGTAACAATTAAGTTAACCGGGGACTTAACAAAGTGGGTATATGTTTTAAAGCCCTTATAGATCAATTGTGAGGGTTCATAGTGCAATAAACAAGTGCCTAATCAAGTCTTGAAGGGGCAAGGATCAAATAGCAAAATCTAAGAATGTTGAATTTGTGCAGAAGAGGCCTAGCGCGACGCGAGGGAGGCCTGGCGTCACGCTAGGGGTCCCCAGCTCAGAATTAATTGGGTTTTGCCTGCTGAAGTGCAATCTGCTCGATTCCAATCGATTTTCCACATTCCTCTTGACCCCTAGACACCCCCTAAGCACTAGTAACAAGTGTTGATCAGTTGTGGTGTGTGCTAGACCTTTTTGTCAATCATTTGTGGTGATTGAATTCACTATATAAAGGACCATGAGTTTACAAACATTCCCCACATCTTCATCTGCATTCTTGGAGCACTTCTGGAACTCAACTCTTCTCCCAAGTGTTCTCTAATCAAGATTAGGACCTTTGTAAGTTGCCTAACCATCTCTAATTAGTTTTAGCTTAGTTAATTAGCTAAAAGTCAAACCGTCGTAATTACGGTTTGACTTCGAGATTAGTCAACAATAGCTCAGTCATATCTCGAATTAAAAGTAGATATAAGTTGGTATTTATGTGGGTAATAAACCCTCAAAAGGGTTCCCCCTGATTACCCCTCTAACTAATTCAAATGTCGGGTCAAACTTATATTTAAAAAGTCAACAGGAAGTCTAAAATGCCAATTATGCATAATTATCATTGTAGATCATATACAACCTGTTGGATCATTGTTATAACTTATTAATAAGTTTAAGAACATGTCTAAACATGTTCAACCCGACAATTTCCTGTTTAGACCCGGTTCGGAACCGAAAGTCACATAGTTTGACTTTCACTTTGACTTTCAGTTCTGACCCGTTTAGGCATGTTTTAGAAATGCCTCAGAGATTTAATTGGACTAGGTTACATGTTAGAACAACCCTCTGTGATTATACACCTTGGTTCATTAGTTATCCAATTAATATGCATGTTTACGTTAATTGCTCATATGTTGACCGTTATGCCCTTATTACCTTAAAACGTGATTTTTGGAAATGTAAAAGAGTAGAAACTTTAATTACTGATATATAAACTTGTATGCAAAGTTTGAAATCAGTTTGAATTATAGATTGAGAGTTATGCTCATTATCGCAAAATTAAAGCTTTATGTTAATAAAACGGCGTAATTAGCATATAGCCTAGTTAAGCCTACTTTTCGATATCAAATATTTTACCCACTGATGTAATATATTATTTTGGGATTTTTAAAGATTTTTTATTAATTTTAGGCGGAGCATAACTCATAGTCGTAGGCTTAATCCGGTAATTGTCGGTTTTGCGCTTACGGGCCATAAAATGAGTTTTACATATCTAAACGACTCCAAATCTTTTGCTACTGATCACATATGATAAATAAATTATTTTAAGCCTTCTGGAAATATAAAAATATCAGATTTAAGTATCGAACCCGGAAATGGCTTTTAATCGCCTTATTAAGCGTTTTAACTCAAAGTATGTATCAAAATTATATTGGACATACCCGGGTTGATACCTATTGATATAAGAGGCAAATTATAATATTTTAACAGTAAGCAAAGGTTGATAAACTCAGACTTCAGTTTTGAGCTTTTCGGCTTATGTGAAATTACCAAAATACCCCTACGGGGCATAGTTTGGTTAAAAATGATAAATTTCACATATATGCTTTAACTTACTGATATAACTTAGCAAATTGAATATATTTGCTGATTACATCAGACCTGTAACTCGGGTTGTTACTTAAACTCTTTTATAAACTTTTAAATGACCAAACTACCCCTACGGGGCCTAGTTTGTGTCTAAACACGTTTCGGGCATAATGAAAGACATCTTACTGATGTCACAACATTTTTGAAGCATAATAACTTAGGAAACCTGTATATGGCTCTTACGGATACCCGTTACGCTTATTACGCGTTCGGTTCGGTTTATGTAACAAGTTTACATAAATTGGCCGAGACGGGTCAAACCTTATCAGTTTTATCTCAAAATCCAGAATGTGCATGAAGGATCCATATTAAACAAGTCTCTAAACTTGTCGGGTCTAAATCACATTCTATCCGGTCTTCGCTTAATCGTGCGTACGAACCGTATCTTGAAACTAGCCGGTCTAAGCTTGAGCTTAATAAAAGACCCGTTAGAATTCTAATAGGTTATTATAAAAACCTTCGTTCCAGATTAGGAGGACCAGTAAAAGCTACGTGCGTTTTGCTTATTGTGATTTATACATTGCTCAGGTAAATACTTTTAACTTATTTTCCCTATACGGGCTTGGGTTACGGTATATAGCATACCGCTTGATCGAGCATCAAATCTCCACAGTTGAGTGGGTAGTTGAATAATTTGATCGGCTCGTTTAAACAGTCTTGTTTACTTTACAGCCTTTGGGGGGTTAATGACCATGTCCCGGATATCCTTGGCATCATCTTACGAGATGGCCACGACCTGAGCACGGGGTGTAGGCGTACACCTGTCAGTGTATAACTCTATGATGTGGTGTGTCTATTGATCTTTAACCCGGACAAGATCCGGGCGACTGAACGCATAAGTAACATGTAATTCGTTCACAAGATTATAAGATTAAAATAATTCTCCCAAGTTAAAAAGATTAATCTTGCCTCTGTGCATTTTAATCAAATTATAAAACATTTATGCCACGTGCATCCAAACCAATTTTCAATCATTTTTCAAAATGAGTCAGTTGAATGTATTTACCAGTGTAAACTGACGTATTTTCCAAAAAGGTTAAATGCAGGTACTATACGTAATTGGCTGGACATTTCTCCTTAGCATCAATAGAAGTCTCGCAAGCTTAAGATGCCTAAAGTCTGTTGAACTATTGTTTCCATTTTTATGTTCGATCCTTCTGTGGATAAACTTCCGAATATTGTGACATTTGATATTACAATAATAAATTCGGTTGTATTATATTTTCAATTGCTTCCGCTGTGCATATTAAATATTGTGTTGTTTGACTATTATGTTGCCGACCATGTCACGATACTCCCCCACCGGGCCCACCGGTGACACGTGGAAATCGGGGTGTGACAGGTTGGTATCAGAGCTAACATTGAGTGAATTAAACACTAGCTTTATGTGTTTAATCTCAATGACACAGTAGCACATTCCTTGACCTTCTGAGTCTAGACTTAACTTAGGAATATTCTCAATCCTAATCTAGAAAGTTTTACTTCCAAATTTTTATTGGATACGTCGCTAAGGGAAGAAGCCGTAATAGGAGTTCTCCACACCCGGAGCCCTGAGATGCTGAGCTTCGTACCGCGGCTAGAATGAAACGAGCATCCAAGGAGAAAGCATTCAGAAATAAAATGAAGAAGAAACTCCATTTACTGAAGATCGTTTCCTTATTAGTCCTTACAAAGACATAATTATCTTTCAGTCCCTACGAGGACAACATTATTCCTTTCAAGTCCCGCATAGGGCAACTTTATACTCTTATTTTCATATAGTGGAATGATTAAGTTTAAACTTTCATTCTAAACAAGAATATTAAATAAATGGAAAATAACATTTTTATAAGATCTACCATTGTAATAAAATGGCAAAATCTAAAAAGGACAAGACCTAGCCACGTGTCATTTTAAGACCGGGCCAAGATGGTAGTTCCATAATTAGATTCAGATCCATATTAACACCTCAAGTTAAAATTGTTCTGCATTAATTAAATTAAGAATCTTAAGTGTGAAACCTAGCCTTCGGGTCAATTATAAGACCGGGCCAAGATGGTAAGACCTGTTAAAAAGATTCAAACCATTAACTAAGAATCTTAAGAGTGAAACCTAGCCTTCGGGTCAATTATAAGACCGGGCCAAGATGGTAAGACCTGTTTAAAAGATTCAAATCACTGTTAACATCTTAAAACATGTTAACACTCCTGGCGGATGTGATTCATTTAAAATCACACACGTTATTATTATATAAGGATCTTTCTAAAGATTCCTAACCCAGTTTAATGATCTCTGAATCCTGGGTTTACATCATCAATTAAGATGATCATATTTTAACCATACGTGGTAATATAGTGCCTACGAGCCTTGCTCATTTCCACATGAGCCAAAATACAGTGGTAGCTATGACTCCCTGTCAGAAAAAGGTAATGAACTAGGTTCAAACCTCAAATGCTTGATTCTCTGAAATCATAGCATATAAATTTATATATGTCCTTGTGACTAAGCCTGTTGTGCTAATATATTTAAGGGCCTTGATTCTCTGAAATCATGGCTTATGGTTTAAAAATTGTCCTTGTGACTAGGCCTTTGGTGCTATTAAATAAAACCGTTATTGTTGCTTTGATTCTCTGAAATCATAAGCTTATAATTTATAACTGTCCATGTGACCAGGCCATTGGGTGCCACTAATAAAATTGTTAATGTTTTATAATTAGGATAAATTATAATAGAAATCCTAATTATATATGATTAATAAATTAACCAAATATGGTCTTTGTTTACCATGGTTAATGAACTTCCCTAAGGGGCAATTCCGTAATAAACATCCCTTAGAAGGGAAGTGCCTACGGGCTATAGTTAATGTCCTCTGAGACTAAAGACAGTGGTAGCCTACAACTCCCTGTCAAGAAAAGATAATGAACTTTGATTCAAACCTTAATGCCTCGATTCTCCGAAATCATGGCTTATAAATTAAACTTGTCTACGCGACTAGGCCATTTGTGCTATTATTAACTTATAAATTAGGATTTATGATAAAAATCCTGAAGAAAATAAATATCCTTCCTTCTCTGCCAGTATGCAGTTAAAAGGGAATCTTAAAGGTGAAACCTAGCCTACGCGGCCAAGATGGTGAAACCTACTCAAGGGATTCAGATCCCTGTTAACACCTAAAAACGTGTTAGCACTCTTGACAAATGTGATTCGAGAAAATCACAACAGTCATCCTTATATTGGATTCCTTCAATTCCCTTATCTAGCCTAGTGATTTAGAATCATGGCTTATATCATCCCATAACACGATCATGTTATAAACATCCGTTAATGATAAAGTGCCTACGGGCTAAACTTGTTGTCCGATAAGACAACGACAGTGGTGGTCTTTGACCTCCTGTCTAAAATGTTGGACTATGTCCAAACATAATAGTCTATATGATCAATGCGATCATGACTAATATCATCTAACACGATGATTATATTGTTTAACGTCCTTTAGTGATGTTTTGCCTACGGGCTATAATATATTGTCCATTGGAGACAATGACATTGTTATCTTTATGATTCCTTGTCTGAGGTGGTGAGCTATGCTCAAGCCAAAATAGTCGATATGATTAATGCAATCATGACTTATATCATCTAATAGGATGAACCTATTATAAACATCCATTAGTGATGTTTCGCCTATGGGCCATATTATATCGTCCATGTGTGACAAAAACATTGTGATCTTTACGATTCCCTGTCCAAGGTAGTGAGCTATGCTCAAGCCTAATAGTCTATATGATCAATGCCATCATGACGAAAATCATCAATACGATGATTAAAAATTTTAACATCCTTAATGATGTTTTGCCTGAGGGCTATATTATATTATCCAATTGAGACAAGACAATTGTAATCTTTTGTGATTCTTTGCCCAAGGGGGTGAGCTATACTCAAATCCCATAGTCTATACTATCATTGCGATCCTGACTAGTATCATCGGTATGATGATCATAATATTAACATCCCTCGTGATGAAATGCCTACGGGCTATACCTTATTCTAATGTCGGTAAAACAAAGATGGTAGTGATCTTTATGATCCCCTGTTCAAAATGGTGTGATTATACCCAAACCTAATAGTCAATATGATCGATGTGATCATGACTAATATCATTAGATACGATGGTTATATATAACATCCATTAGTGATGTTGATTGGCTTATTTATTTCTGCCAAATGAATCGTCCTTCAAGACGATGACAGTAGTAGTCTATGACTCCCTGTCCAAAGGTGAAGAACCACGTTCAAACCTTGAAGCCCTAATCTAATAAGATTGCGGCTAATAAATTAAGGACCTTGGTGGTAGACCATCGAGTTATGTTTTAAAGTCATCCATGACAAGCCTATGTGCTATAATTTGTCATTCGTGACAAGCCAACATATTAAATGTTAACATTCTTGGTGACGTGCCTTTGTGCCAAATTTGATAAATGTCCTTGTGACAAGGCCGTTTGTGCCATATCTAAATGACCTTTACGACAAGGCCTTCGCGCCATAAGATTACTTACGTCCTTCATGACTGGGCTTTATGCCATATCTTCTACGTCCCTCGAGACAGGCTTTCATGCCATATATGTATATATATAATAAAAAGTCTTGTAAGAATAGCCTTTGAGCTATTTATAACAGTCCTTGTGACAAAGACAGTTGTGACATTATGGTCCCCTGTCAGGAAGGTATTGGACTCGCTCCAAACCTTAAATGCCATTGATAGTCCTTTTGTGACCTAAGCTAAATGTAATAGATATACATTTAAATGGCATGTTCGGAACATGATGGCCTATACGGTTCGTGGATGCCGTGGCTAATTTATGACAAGTCATCAGGATGATGACTAATAATGGTTTAATTTGGTATTTAGTACCAAGTTTTGATCATAGAAAAACTCGGATGAGATAGACAATAGTCGCGATGCTATTAATGCGACAAAAGCAAATAATGTCTCAAACGTAAACCTCAATATTAATGGAGTAAATCTCCAAGCGGTGGCTAACGCAGCAGTTTGAAAGGCCAAGGGGAAAAGGTCATGAAACAATCCCAAAGAGCCGAATGCTTCTCGCTCTGAATTTCATTCAAAACCATGTTCAATTTCTCATGAGAAGAGTTTTGTTCACGCTTCGTATACGAAGGATGAACCAAAGGAGGAAGATAACTCCCAGAAATCTAAGAAAAAGAGCAAGAACAGGCTTAATAAAAAGCAACGAAAAAAATGGTGGAATTGACCGTCCCCGGAATCGAACCTGGGTCTAGGCCGCACCCTTTCGCGCGCCTAGCCAACCGAGCTAGGTGCCTAGTTTGTGAAATTTCCATTTTTGGTTGAATATAAGCACATGTACAATAACTTCCTTACTTCTTACTATAAGTCGCCTACTTATCCTCCTTATGTTGACTAAGTATTAGAATCCAAGATTTTACCTCTATGTTTTAGTTACTCTTGGCTTGCTTATGTTGACTAAGCACTTGAAAGGCTAAAGGAAGAAATGCCTGAACTCACCTAATGAACGCCAAGAGGCAGTTCATGATGTCATCAAGTACATCCCTTATCATTTACCAATTATAATTTCTGCTAAGCGTCCTGACTAAATACAGGCAATAATAGATCTTCATAAACCATAAGCTTAGTAAACTTTTATATTATCCACAAGGTATAAATTACCAAGGAAACCATAGTAACCGATTCTTCTCGTATCGGCAAGAAAACCTTCCGAAAAATCTATGAGTACTCTTTCTTCGCATAGAGTACGACAACATATGTTATTTTAATTATTTTTCTCATTGTTTTTCTATCACCTACGAATGCCAAACTATGTTTGATAAAAGTGCCATATGAGGATTGGCGTATCCTAGTGTGTCCCATAGATTACTTCCATGCCTGATCAGTATGGAGGTTTAATACATGGAACCCCTAAGATATCCCAATGATCATATTGTACTAAAGTCGACTAGTAGTATTCAAAGAAGATATCCATAATATAATTATCCAAATAAATATTCCCTGGTAACGGAATATGAGGACTCATAACATGAATGTGTCACTTATTAGACACAAGCGTGATGAGTGAACTGGAGCCTGAGATATGGAAATCTCTATAACCTCCTTGTACCTTGATTATCTTCTCCTAAGATTACCCTGTTTACCCTGGGAGGCAGGTAGAGTTAAGTTTCATATCCCATTTAAGGCTGTATTACTACGAAATCTCCAAGACGGCTAGTACCATCATTGGAAGAATCGAAACCCTGATTTACTAAGTTTTAAAATAGAGGGTTCATATAGCCTAACTCGATATTCCGAAAGTGTGATATCGTTAAATAAGAAAGACGGTTCATTTTGCTTACGCATTAATTGCCGCAACCCTAATTAGGCAACGATTAAGAATTTGCCATCAACTACCCAGGATCTAAAGGCAAATTATTGGTGGATAGGCTTGAAAAATCTTGTAGCCACCCACGTAGCTAAATGCTGGACATGTGCGCAAGGCAAAGCCGAGCATCAAAAACCGTCAGGTTTGCTACAACAGCCTGAACTTCCTACGTGGAAGTGGGAAATGGTGACGATGGATTTTATCACCAAGTTGCCAAAGACAAGGAAAGGCAATGATACAATATGGGTTATAGTTGATAGACTGACTAAGTCAGCATATTTTTTACCCATCAAGGAGACTTATAGCTCCGACATGCTAGCCCAGTTATACGTTGATAACATTGTAGCCTTACATGGCATACCTGTGGCTATTATCTCTGATAGAGATACTTGATATACGTCACATTTTTGGAAGAGTTTCCAACAATCTTTGGGCACACGTTTGAATTTTAGTATGGCTTATCATCCTCAGACTGACGGTCAGAGTGAGCGTACTATTAAAACGTTAGAAGACATGCTACGTGCATGTGCGATCGATTTGGGTGGTAGTTGGGATAAGAACCTACCATTAATCGAATTCTCCTACAACAATAGCTACCATACCGGCATTAAGGCTGCGCCTTTCGAGGCATTATACGGTAGAAAGTGTAGATCGCCTATTTGTTGGGCGGAAGTTGGAGATGTCCAATTATCAGGACCAGAGATAGTGTTCGAAACAACGGACAAGATTGTCCAGATTCGTGACCGTCTCAAAGCTGCCCGAGATAGGCAGAAGAGTTACGCTGATCCTAAGCGTAAGGATTTTCACTTCGAAGTAGGTGACAAAGTCCTACTTAAAGTGTCACCCTGGAAGGGAGTGATGCGGTTTGGTAAGAAAGGCAAGCTAAGCCCGAGATACATAGGACCTTTCGAGGTTATCGAACGTATCGGGTCAGTTGCCTATAAGTTGAACTTACCTGAAGAGCTCAATGGAATTCACAATGTGTTCCACATCTGCAATCTGAAGAAGTGTTTCGCTGACGAATCACTGGTTATACCACATACAGATGTGCATATAGATGAGAGCTTAAAGTTTGTGGAAAAACCTTTGTCGATTGAAGATCGACAGGTAAAGATGCTTCGAAGGAAGCACGTACCTATTATAAAGGTCAAATGGGATGCCCGAAGAGGTCCCGAATACACGTGGGAAGTTGAATCCACGATGAAAGAAAAGTACCCTTACTTATTTCAGTAAATCTCGGGTCGAGATTTATTTTAAGGGGGTGAGGATGTAACACCTCGAAAATTCACGTCCTATAATGTGTAGACACGTGTCAAATGTTTAAACGTGTGAAAGAAATATTATAGAAGGACTAAAGTTGACAATCATGGAAAGTATGTGAATATACGTATTCTAAATGTCAACAGTGAATAAATATAATATACATTAACCCTACTTGGTGCTCATACCTTCAAACGAATAAATCATAGATCATACGAAGCTAAAAGTGAGATTACAAACTACAGGGGCTAAATGTGTCAACATGTTTAAGTTATACCTCTGAGTGACCTTTTGACAAACCCGAAGCTTTGTAACGGTTAATTATGCTCACTAGAATGCACGATTAAAATTTCATAAAGTTTCGTTATCGTATGAGAAAGTTATGATCAAATTCGTGTACGAGGGGTTAAAGCGTAAACGTTGAAAGTTAGGAATTTTCGGGTAACAATTAAGTTAACCGGGGACTTAACAAAGTGGGTATATGTTTTAAAGCCCTTATAGATCAATTGTTAGGGTTCATAGTGCAATAAACAAGTGCCTAATCGAGTCTTGAAGGGGCAAGGATCAAATAGCAAAATCTAAGAATGTTGAATTTGTGCAGAAGAGGCCTAGCGCGGCGCGAGGGAGGCCTGGCGTCACGCTAGGGGTCCCCAGCTCAGAATTAATTGGGTTTTGCCTGCTGAAGTGCAATCTGCTCGATTCCAATCGATTTTCCACATTCCTCTTGACCCCTAGACACCCCTAAGCACTAGTAACAAGTGTTGATCAGTTGTGGTGTGTGCTAGACCTTGTTGTCAATCATTTGTGGTGATTGAATTCACTATATAAAGGACCATGAGTTTACAAACATTCCCCACATCTTCATCTACATTCTTGGAGCACTTCTGGAACTCAACTCTTCTCCCAAGTGTTCTCTAATCAAGATTAGGACCTTTGTAAGTTGCCTAACCTTCTCTAATTAGTTTTAGCTTAGTTAATTAGCTAAAAGTCAAACCGTCGTAATTACGGTTTGACTTCGAGATTAGTCAACAATGGCTCAGTCATATCTCGAATTAAAAGTAGATATAAGTTGGTATTTATGTGGGTAATAAACCCTCAAAAGGGTTCCCCCTGATTACCCCTCTAACTAATTCAAATGTCGGGTCAAACTTATATTTAAAAAGTCAACAGGAAGTCTAAAATGCCAATTATGCATAATTATCATTGTAGATCATATACAACCTGTTGGATCATTGTTATAACTTAGTAATAAGTTTAAGAACATGTCTAAACATGTTCAACCCGACAATTTCCTGTTTAGACCCGGTTCGAAACCGAAAGTCACATAGTTTGACTTTCACTTTGACTTTCAGTTCTGACCGTTTTAGGCATGTTTTAGAAATTCCTCAGAGCTTTAATTGGACTAGGTTACATGTTAGAACAACCCTCTGTGATTATACACCTTGGTTCATTAGTTATCCAATTAATATGCATGTTTCCGTTAATTGCTCATATGTTGACCGTTATGCCCTTATTACCTTAAAACGTGATTTTTGGAAATGTAAAAGAGTAGAAACTTTAATTACTGATATATAAACTTGTATGCAAAGTTTGAAATCAGTTTGAATTATAGATTGAGAGTTATGCTCATTATCGCAAAATTAAAGCTTTATGTTAATAAAACGGCGTAATTAGCATATAGCCTAGTTAAGCCTACTTTTCGATATCAAATCTTTTACCCACTGATGTAATATATTATTTTGGGATTTTTAAAGATTTTTTTATTAATTTTAGGCGGAGCATAACTCATAGTCGTAGGCTTAATCCGGTAATTGTCGGTTTTGCCCATACGGGCCATAAAATGAGTTTTACATATCTAAACGACTCCAAATCTTTTGCTACTGATAACATATGATAAATAAATTATTTTAAGCCTTCTGGAAATATAAAAATATCATATTTAAGTATCGAACCCGGAAATGGCCTTTAATCGCCTTATTAAGCGTTTTAACGCAAAGTATGTATCAAAATTATATTGGACATACCCGGGTTGATACCTATTGATATAAGAGGCAAATTATAATATTTTAACAGTAAGCAAAGGTTGATAAACTCAGACTTCAGTTTTAAGCTTTTCGGCTTATGTGAAATTACCAAAATACCCCTACGGGGCATAGTTTGGTTAAAAATGATAAATTTCACATATATGCTTTAACTTACTGATATAACTTAGCAAATTGAATATATTTGCTGATTACATCAGACCTGTAACTCAGGTTGTTACTTAAACTCTTTTATAAACTTTTAAATGACCAAACTACCCCTACGGGGCCTAGTTTGTGTCTAAACACGTTTCGGGCATAATGAAAGACATCTTACTGATGTCACAACATATTTGTAGCATATTAACTTAGGAAACCTGTATATGGCTCTTACGGATACCCGTTACGCTTATTACGCGTTCGGTTCGGTTTATGTAACAAGTTTACATAAATTGGCCGAGACGGGTCAAACCTTATCAGTTTTATCTCAAAATCCAGAATGTGCATGAAGGATCCATATTAAACAAGTCTTTGAACTTGTCGGGTATAAATCACATTCTATCCGGTCTTCGCTTAATCGTGCGTACGAACCGTATCTTGAAACTAGCCGGTCTAATTAGCTTGAGCTTAATAAAAGACCCGTTAGAATTCTAATAGGTTATTATAAAAACCTTCGTTCCAGATTAGGAGGACCAGTAAAAGCTACGTGCATTTTTCTTATTGTGATTTATACATTGCTCAGGTAAATACTTTTAACTTATTTTCCCTATACGGGCTTGGGTTACGGTATATTGCATACAGCTTGATCGAGCATCAAATCTCCACAGTTGAGTGGGTAGTTGAATAATTTGATCGGCTCGTTTAAACAGTCTTGTTTACTTTACAGCCTTTGGGGGGTTAATGACCATGTCCCGGATATCCTTGGCATCATCTTACGAGATGGCCACGACCTGAGCACGGGGTGTAGGCGTACACCTGTCAGTGTATAACTCTATGATGTGGTGTGTCTATTGATCTTTAACCCGGACAAGATCCGGGCGACTGAACGCATAAGTAACAAGTAATTCGTTCACAAGATTATAATATTAAAATAATTCTCCCAAGTTAAAAAGATTAATCTTGCCTCTGTTCATTTTAATCAAATTATAAAACATTTATGCCACGTGCATCCAAACCAATTTTCAATCATTTTTCAAAATGAGTCAGTTGAATGTATTTACCAGTGTAAACTGACGTATTTTCCAAAAAGGTTAAATGCAGGTACTATACGTAATTGGCTGGACATTTCTCCTTAGCATCAATAGAAGTCTCGCAAGCTTAAGATGCCTAAAGTCTGTTGAACTATTGTTTCCATTTTTATGTTCGATCCTTCTGTGGATAAACTTCCGAATATTGTGACATTTGATATTACAATAATAAATTCGGTTGTATTATATTTTCAATTGCTTCCGCTGTGCATATTAAATATTGTGTTGTTTGACTATTATGTTGCCGACCATGTCACGATACTCCCCCACCGGGCCCACCGGTGACACGTGGAAATCGGGGTGTGACAGGAGTGTTGCAACAGAATCATCGTTTCACAACCATGGTAATTAAAAGTTTCGTTTCATTGATTTATTAAGTAATGTACATTGTCTTAAACCAAACAAACAAATCGAACATCGTCTATTATCGTTTTTAAGTAACTAAAGCCACGTCCGGATCCTAAGTGAACTTGCTTCCTAGCAATCAACATCAAGCATTATCACCTGAAACATATGTAAAAACATAGTCAGCAAAGAAATGCTGGCGAGTACATAGGTTTATAAGAGTGTCGGAATCATGGCTCGTTTATATATTTTGTAATACCTCGAAAACCTTGTTTTGAAAAGTATATAATATTGCAACACGATTAACCAACTCAAATCAAGATGGTTATGATTTAAAACATCTCGTAGCCATGATTCTTAACCCCAAAACATTTGTTTTAGTGAACCAATTCGTTAAACATCTCGTTAAAAACTCGTTAATAAAACTCGTATGGTTTATATCATTTCGAAAACCTCGTTGTGTGACATCGTTTCAAATCGTTTCCCAAGTGAACTAAATAATGACATGAAATGTAATATGATAAAAGCACTTATATATAAGATGTACCAGCGGCGTATCTACCATGCTTTTATCATGTTACACCCATCTCATTACCTAATCACAACCCAACCCAACCCAATCGTTCGTTCAAATCGTTTTATCTCGTTTAAGTCGTTCCAAATCGTTTTAACTCGTCCCAAAATCGTATTCGTTTTAATTGTCAAACTACTTTTGGTCGTCTCGCTAATAACATTCAAACCTTCGTGACTCGACTACCTCGTTTCTCGTATTAACAAACCACCAAAGGGTAAGTTAACAATCATCAGTTTCGGTCGTTACCTACATAACCCCCACACATAACCATGGGTGTAGTCTGATAACGGGATTTGTCAGATCCTATGGTACCATAACCTAATACTGGTCGGCTTGATCAATGCTAATGAATGTCATTCGTTATGTAGTTACAACCAACAAGTTTCGTTCACATTATCGAAATCGTATTTAGTTTAATATAAACCATCTTAATCGTTTTTGAAAACATCGTTAAAATATCGATATCGTTTTAATACATATGAATCACCCCAAAACAATTGAAAACAGTAAAATAGGGGAACTATGTACTCACATTGAATGATGGGTATCCTTGATCTAAAGAACTTAGCGAAGCTCAAACAAACCAAGGAAATTCAAGTAGTACCTAGTAATCGGATCACTAGTAAATAATCGACAACTAAATCGGAGGATCGGATAGAATGTGGTCTTGTAAACCAAATGAGTGTGGAACTCATGTGATATGGTTTAACAAAGCCTACATCCTAAATCGGAACCTAACCTAAGTGCTTTCGACCCGTTACGACCCGTTAAGGTAGCTTATGTTACTTTAACGTGTCGTTCGCGCAAGACTATGTTCGGATGGTTAACTATGTGCTATGTCAAGTCTTACATGCCCAATAATACCTAAACATGTTACTAAATCAGATTATATGTCAAAAACATGTTCACATTATGGATTTATGCTTCAAAAGGGCGTTTTGGTCATTTTCTATGGGCATACAAGCTAACTAGCAAATGACTAACCACTCCTATGTGATCATAAGGTATAACCTCAGTGGTTATTCCCTATACAACTATGATCACTAATCAAGCTTGGTCGGATCCTAAAGATCGACCAAACGGGTCGGGTTCGAAAGTCTAAGCGGTTGTTTAGACCGCTTAACTTACGACTTTAAACAAGCACTAAACTAATAGTGACGAGTTAAACATGTCAAAACATGTTTAACTATCTTATAAAACTGATTTGGTATCAAAACAATGGGTTTTGATACCTGAAAATAGTTCCGTTGCAAAATGCGTGCTAAAACGCATTTTGACCGAAACTTTGA
The DNA here is from genome assembly GCA_030545235.1 of Helianthus tuberosus. Classification (NCBI taxonomy): domain Eukaryota; kingdom Viridiplantae; phylum Streptophyta; class Magnoliopsida; order Asterales; family Asteraceae; genus Helianthus; species Helianthus tuberosus. The sequence goes on from CM060393.1 coordinate 158,217,139, forward strand.
CTCGTCACTACGCCTAGTTAACGTGGTAATCAGTGGGTATAATCGCTAAGGATTAAACTCATACGGCCCGCGTAAACTATGGGGAGGGGGTCACGCGGGCACACTCATACGGCCCCTGAAGTTCAAACAGAATGCTGAAACTGAGTTTCTGTCGCTGGGCACACTCATACGGCCCGCGTAACTATGTGGAGGGGGTCACGCGGCCCGCCTGGGCTCCCCAGTTCAGCACAAGTTTGAAAAATTACAGTTCAGGTCCCTGCATGTGTTTTGACTCCATTTCAAGACCTTTTGACCTCCGTTAAGACATTTTCAAGGCTCTACAAGGTCAATAAAGTTTAGAGGACTCAAAATATTCTTGGAACACTCTCGGATGTCGGCTCGTTTGGTCGTACGGTCGCGTTGTTCGTTAAATTATGACGAAACTCAAACGGACGCGAAAACGAACCAAATTAAGCGACGAATGGTATTTTTGCATGCCGATCACTAAAATAAAAATACTTTAGTGTGTAAAAAAAATTTGGGTGTCCAGATGTGGTCAGAACGCAAGATATGCGCGTAAATGCGAACTTACGTCGTTTTTGACACTTTTAGTCCCTGTAAGATCAAATAAGCATGTTTTTGCACACCGAACCACTCAAAGCTTATTTCTAAGCTATGTTTAGGATATTTATGGTATGTTTAGCTTATGATCAAGTTCTGGACTCTTCGATACCATACGAATCGGTATAGTTTCGCAGTTTGACACAAATAGTCCATGCGATCGAATAGACTTGTTTTCAACACACCAAACCATCCAAAACTTATTTCTAAGTTATGTAAAGGTTATTTTAAGTATGTTAAGACTATGTCACTATTCCGGAGTGTTTGTCGCGTTATACTGACTGCGTTTAAGCACCAGTTTGCGTATAACTTTCCAGAAAGCGATTTAAAGCTTGAAATCGGAATCGAATCGAATTGTAAAATCATCAAACACAAATACACATATAGTAACACCAAAACACATTGTTTTATTAATAATTAACATTGTTTTGCATTGTTCATCGATTACAGAGCACAGTTGTCACAGTCTCCCCTACTTTAGGAAATTTCGTCCCGAAATTTTAACTAGAGGAAACTTGTGAGAACAATTGCGGATATTTCGCCTTAATTTGGTCCTCACGTTCCCAAGTAAACTCTGGGCCACGTTTGGATTCCCAACGAACTCTGACCAAATGAATTCGTTTGTTCTTCAACTGTTTGTATGTACGGTCCACTATCTCCACAGGTTTCTCGACAAAGTGCATCGTTTCGTCGATTTGGATTTCGTCGAGTGGAATGTGAAGATCAGCGTCAGCTAAACACTTTCGCAGATTGGACACGTGAAAAGTCGGATGAATATTTCCAAGCTCTGGAGGTAGCTTTAGTTGATAGGCAACCTTTCCAACCCTTTTAACAATCTTAAATGGTCCAATATATCGTGGTGCAAGTTTTCCTTTCTTTCCAAAACTCACCACTCCCTTCCAAGGTGACACCTTGAGTAGGACATGGTCTCCGACTTGAAATTCTAAGGAGTTGCGTCCTAAATCCGCATAACTCTTTTGACGGCATCTAGCTGTCACAAGATTATCGCAAATTTTCTTGATTTTGTCTGTTGTTTCCAGAACAAGCTCCGGCCCAGTAAGCTGAGCTTCACCGGTCTCGTTCCAACAAACAGGTGAACGACATTTTCAACCGTAGAGAGCTTCGAATGGTGCCATTTTAATGCTAGCATGATAACTATTGTTGTAAGAGAACTCGATCAATGGCAGATGGGAATCCCAATTACCACCAAAGTCTATCACGCATGCTCTAAGCATATCCTCCAAAGTTTGAATCGTTCTCTCAGATTGTCAATCTATTTGGGGATGATAAGCAGTGCTTAGATTTAGTTGGGTTCCCATAGCAGATTGCATGGTCTTCCAGAAATGAGATGAAAATCGAGCATCACGATCGGATATGATGTCCAAAGGGACACCATGTCGGGATACAATCTCATCAACATAAATCTTTGCAAGTTTATCAGTAGATAGATCCTCGCGAATCGTAATAAAATGAGCTGACTTCGTTAATCGATCGACAACAACCCATATAGCATCATGACCCTTAGATGTACGCGGTAATTTAGTGATGAGATCCATAGCAATGTTCTCCCACTTCCAAACTGGTATCTCTGGTTGCACAAGCAAACCAGATGGTCGTTGATGTTCAGCCTTGACTTTGAGACAAGTTAGGCATTTCGATACATACAAGGCAACATCTTTCTTCATACCAAGCCACCAGAACTTAGTACGAAGATCCTTGTACATTTTATCAGCACCAGGATGGATAGAATATCGAGACTTATGAGATTCGTCCATCACTAAAGTGCGAAGATCGTCTTGTTTCGGAATCCACAAACGATCCATGAAATAGAGTAAACCATCGTCCTTCGCCTCGAGTTTAAGCTCAAGCTGATGTGGTAATTCCTTACCTATCAAATCTTGTGAAACACAAGATTGCTGAGTTTGAAGAACTCGAGTTTGGAGATCAGATAGAGTTCGAACAGAATGAAGCTTGACTCGCTCCTTTCGACTAAGTGCATCGGCTACGACATTCGCCTTACCAGGATCCTAGCGAATTTCGCAATCATAGTCGTTCAAGAGTTCAACCCAACGTCGTTGCCTCATGTTCAACTCCTTCTGATTAAGAATATGCTGGAGACTTTTGTGGTCTGTGAAAACCACACACTTCGTACCATAGAGGTAGTGTCTCCAGATTTTTAGAGCAAAAACTACAGCACCTAACTCAAGATCGTGAGTGGTGTAGTTCTTCTCGTGAACTTTCAATTGTCTAGATGCATATGCTATAACTTTACCTCGTTGCATAAGAACACAACCAAGGCCTAAGTTGGATGCATCACAGTAGACAACGAAATCATCGTTTCCCTCGGGCAAAAATAGAACAGGAGCATCACATAGCTTCTGTTTCAGCGTTTGGAGCGCTTCTTCTTGCTTGGGTCCCCACTCGAAAGGCTTATTCTTTTGAGTCAAAGCAGTGAGTGGAACCGCGATCTTCGAGAAATTAGAAATAAAACGACGATAATAGCCAGCGAGATCAAGGAAAGAACGAATCTCCGTAGGTGTCGTTGGTGTATTCCAATCCTTAATTGCTGCAATCTTGGATGGATCTATGTGAATACCTTGCTCGTTGATAATATGACCCAAGAACTGAACTTCTTTAAGCCAGAATTCACACTTGGAGAATTTAGCAAAAAGTTGTTCCTTCTTCAGGTGTTCCAATGTCAAACGAAGGTGTTGTTCATGATTGGCTCGAGACTTCGAATAAATGAGAATATCGTCGATGAACACAATGATGAACTTGTCTAAATAAGGTTTACAGACCCTATTCATTAAATCCATGAAAATAGCTGGAGCATTCGTCAAACCAAAAGGCATGACAGTAAACTCGTAATGCCCATATCTTGTTCGGAAAGCGGTTTTGGGAATATCTTCTTCGAATACACGAAGCTGATGATACCCAGAACGCAGATCGATCTTGGAAAAACAGGTAGCACCTTGCAGCTGATCAAAGAGATCATCGATTCAGTAGGGGATATCGATTTTTGATGGTAAGCTTATTAAGCTCACGATAATCGATACACATTCGAAAAGATCCATCTTTCTTTTTCACAAAGAGGACAGGAGCGCCCCAAGGTGAATAACTCAGACCGATGAATCCTTTATCAGATAACTCTTGAAGCTGTTTCGATAATTCTTGCATCTCAGACGGTGCAAGACGATAAGGTGATTTCGCAATCGGGTTAGCATTGGGTACAAGGTCAATATGAAACTCGACTTGACGAACTGGAGGTAAACCAGGCAGTTCATCAGGAAACACCTCTGGATAATCCCGAACAATTGGAATATCCTGAATACTCTTGTTCTTGCCTTTCTCCTCATTGACATGTGCCAGGAAGGAAACATATCCTTTTCGTAAATAACTCTAGGCTTTCGCACACGACATGAGTTTCAATCCACCAGATGGTTTCTCGCCATGAACTTCCAGAACATCGCCAGACGAAAGAGGGATACGAATGATCTTATCGAAACAAACCACCTCAGCATGGTGTTTGGTTAACCAATCCATCCCCACGATAATGTCGAAACTCCCAAGTTGCATCGGTACGAGGTCAATGGGAAAAAGATGGTTATCGAGGTTTAATTGACAACCACGAAGAACAGAATCAAGTACGAGTGGTTTACCAGTAGCAACCTCGACAGATAAGGGTTTCCTCAGTTTAGTTCTAGGTATCGTAAGTAAAGGCTCAAAGGATAACGAAACAAAACTCCTATCAGCACCAGAATCGAAAAGAACAGATGCAAGTTGATTGTTAACAAGAAACGTACCGTTAACAACTTCGTTGTCCGCCCTCGCCTCGTTCGCGTTTAGATTGAATACCCGTCCACGAGCGGGATTCACATTTGCGTTCGCGTTTGCATTTGGATTTGCATTCGCATTTACCAATCTCGGGCAATTGTTGCGGAAATGACCCATTTCTCCGCAATTAAAACATGAACCAGGTGGGAATCTCGCAGCATTCCCTTGAGCTTGTGCTGGAACCTGGGTAGCTTGATTTTGACCAAAACGACAAATGTTGGCCAAATGCCCAAGTCTACCACACGTAGCACACTGTTTACAGGCCTGTTGGGCAACATGGTGACCATTACATCGAGCACAGTGTGGTGCAGTACCAGCATACGCTTTCTTTGCAGGAGGTTGAGTCGGTGGGTTTTGAGCAGTCTGGTCGGTGACAGCAAAGTTTTGGGAAGCCTTGCGCTTCCTTGACCTTTTAGAAGACTCACCCTGCTTCTTTCCTTTACCCTTTTCCTTGTCAGAATCGGTCGACTTCTTTTTATCACCCTTGCGGGTGAGTTTACCCTTCCTGACTTGGGACTCAGTCAGGGTAGCCGACAACTCGATCGCGTGACGAACGCTAGTAGGATTAACACCGGTCACTATATCCTGAATGGAATCGGGTAAACCATCGATATATCTCTCGATTGCTTTCTCCAGTGGGGTAACCATAGTGGGACACAACAAACTAAGCTCCTCGAATCGATCCGTATAGGCACGGTGTTCTCCCCCGTCTTGTTTCAAATCATCGAATTCTCGTTCCAAAGCTCGAATCTCGTGACGGGGACAGAACTCTCTCATCATGAGAGCTCGAAGCTCATCCCAAGTTTGTGCTAATGCCACTTCGGCACCCCTATCACGCATCACTCTGTTCCACCATGTAAGAGCTCGCTTCTCAAACACGCTTGAAGCAAACTCAACTTTACGCGCATTCGGACACTGCACATGTTTGAATGTGTTCTCGATACTCTCAAACCACTGTAGGAGCGCAGTTTCTCTTTGTGACCCAGAAAACTTAAGCGGCTTCGCATAATTAAAGTTCTTGAAATTACACTGTGCGTTATTTTTGTTATTATTATTATTGTTGTATAGCTCGTGGATTTGGGTCACAACGCCTGGAAGTACAACAGCCATTTGCTGAGAGACAAGAGCTGCGATTTCTTCAGCAGTAAAAGTTTGAGTATCGCATCGAGGAGGCATTGTCTATCAAGGAAAACATGAGAAACGAGTGAGGTTGACAATTGGGGAAACAAAAGAGGTATAGAAAACATCGACAAAACACAAGGAGTGCGATCATTTGTTCATTACCTCGAACAAACAAACGACACGCAGTGACTAATCAAAGTAAATAGGTCATAATAATGTATCGCTGAAGACATGCTCGCCTATAAGTGAACACTCACCCCAAGAGTTCCCAGGTAAGAGTGACTGGTCCGATACTGCGGATTTGTACGAACACTCTAGCCTTAGACAGAAAACTCAGGGTACAGGCATTCACTCTTCCAGTTTGCACGTGTTCACATTATTTAGACCCAAACTTTGACGTGATTTTGAAAACTGAGAGGGTTCAAAACCTTACAATCAATCATCCAAGGATAGATGATTAATTTTTGAAGCGGATTTGTTATTATGTTCTCGTTGTGGTTATCACCTAAGGATAGGTGACGGTATTGTTTTAAAATCTAAACGCAAGATAACTCGCATTAGGGTCCTAGAAAGTTATAGTCTAGGTCAAAGCATTACTAATAACCTAATTCCCTATAACCATTGGCTCTGATACCAACTCTTCTGTCACACCCCTGCCACGTTAAAACAACAAAACCGTGGCGAAAACGTCGGGGAGTGTTGCAACAGAATCATCGTTTCACAACCATGGTAATTAAAAGTTTCGTTTCATTGATTTATTAAGTAATGTACATTGTCTTAAACCAAACAAACAAATCGAACATCGTCTATTATCGTTTTTAAGTAACTAAAGCCACGTCCGGATCCTAAGTGAACTTGCTTCCTAGCAATCAACATCAAGCATTATCACCTGAAACATATGTAAAAACATAGTCAGCAAAGAAATGCTGGCGAGTACATAGGTTTTATAAGAGTGTCGGAATCATGGCTCGTTTATATATTTTGTAATACCTCGAAAACCTTGTTTTGAAAAGTATATAATATTGCAACACGATTAACCAACTCAAATCAAGATGGTTATGATTTAAAACATCTCGTAGCCATGATTCTTAACCCCAAAACATTTGTTTTAGTGAACCAATTCGTTAAACATCTCGTTAAAAACTCGTTAATAAAACTCGTATGGTTTATATCATTTCGAAAACCTCGTTGTGTGACATCGTTTCAAATCGTTTCCCAAGTGAACTAAATAATGACATGAAATGTAATATGATAAAAACACTTATATATAAGATGTACCAGCGGCGTATCTACCATGCTTTTATCATGTTACACCCATCTCATTACCTAATCACAACCCAACCCAACCCAATCGTTCGTTCAAATCGTTTTATCTCGTTTAAGTCTTTCCAAATTGTTTTAACTTGTCCCAAAATCGTATTCGTTTTAATTGTCAAACTACTTTTGGTCGTCTCGCTAATAACATTCAAACCTTCGTGACTCGACTACCTCGTTTCTCGTATTAACAAACCACCAAAGGGTAAGTTAACAATCATCAGATTCGGTCGTTACCTACATAACCCCCACACATAACCATGGGTGTAGTCTGATAACGGGATATGTCAGATCCTATGGTACCATAACCTAATACTGGTCGGCTTGATCAATGCTAATGAATGTCATTCGTTATGTAGTTACAACCAACAAGTTTCGTTCACATTATCGAAATCGTATTTAGTTTAATATAAATCATCTTAATCGTTTTTGAAAACATCGTTAAAATATCGATATCGTTTTAATACATATGAATCACCCCAAAACAATTGAAAACAGTAAAATAGGGGAACTATGTACTCACATTGAATGAAGGGTATCCTTGATCTAAAGAACTTAGCGAAGCTCAGACAAACCAAGGAAATTCAAGTAGTACCTAGTAATCGGATCACTAGTAAATAATCGACAACTAAATCGGAGGATCGGATAGAATGTGGTCTTGTAAACCAAATGAGTGTGGAACTCATGTGATATGGTTTAACAAAGCCTACATCCTAAATCGGAACCTAACCTAAGTGCTTTCGACCCGTTACGACCCGTTAAGGTAGCTTATGCTACGTTAACGTGTCGTTCGCGCAACACTATGTTCAGATGGTTAACTATGTGCTATGTCAAGTCTTACATGCCCAATAATACCTAAACATGTTACTAAGTCAGATTATATGTCAAAAACATGTTCACATTATGGATTTATGCCTCAAAAGGGCATTTTGGTCATTTTCTATGGGCATACAAGCTAACTAGCAAATGACTAACCACTCCTATGTGATCATAAGGTATAACCTCAATGGTTATTCCCTATGCAACTATGATCACTAATCAAGCTTGGTCGGATCCTAAAGATCGACCAAACGGGTCGGGTTCGAAAGTCTAAGCGGTTGTTTAGACCGCTTAACTTACGACTTTAAACAAGCACTAAACTAATAGTGACAAGTTAAACATGTTTAACTATCTTATAAAACTGATTTGGTATCAAAACAATGGGTTTTGATACCCGAAAATAGTTTCGTTGCAAAATGCGTGCTAAAACGCATTTTGACCGAAACTTTGACTCGTCACTACGCCTAGTTAACGTGGTAATCAGTGGGTATAATCGCTAAGGATTATAACCATCGTGATTACAATCACGTTGCAAAGTTCAATTGAACTTTGACTTGACCAATTGATGGTCAAAACCGAAAGTCAAACCGTTGGCCAAACTGTTTGACTTTCTGCTTAAACATAAAGAATAAGCATGAAAGAATACTTACAATAGGTCCTAGCTATCTTTTCTACAAGAATAATCAGATTAGAAAGCTCCAAACACTTGGGAGAGCTCTCAATTCAGATTGTAGAGAAGAGAATGAGGAATGAGCAAATGAAACAATGAATGGACCTTGCTATTTATAGTTGTTGCAACTCAACAAGATCATTACACATGTTTGTGTGGCCTCTAAGGATTAAATCATGGCCATACAATTGTTAGGAACTAATTAGAGACCTTGGAGAACACTTAAACTTGCTCATCACACAAAGAATTTGCTTAAACAGCCCCTGAAGTTCAAACAGAATGCTGAAACTGAGTTCCTGTCACTGGGCACACTCATACGGCCCGCGTAAACTATGGGGAGGGGGTCACGCGCCCCGCCTGGGCTCTCCAGTTCAGCACAAGTTTGAAAAATTACAGTTCAGGTCCCTGCATGTGTTTTGAGTCCATTTCAGGCCCTTTTGACCTCCGTTAAGCCATTTTCAAGGCTCTACAAGGTCAATAAAGTTTAGAGGACTCAAAATATTCTTGGAACACGCTCGGATGTCGGCTCGTTTGGTCGTACGATCGCGTTGTTCGTTAAATTACGACGAAACTCAAACGGACGCGAAAACGAACCAAATTAAGCGACGAATGGTATTTGTGCATGCCGATCACTAAAATAAAAATACTTTAGTGTGTACAAAAATTTTGGGTGTCCAGATGTGGTCAGAACGCAAGATATGCGCGTAAATGCGAACTTACGTCGTTTTTGACACTTTTAGTCCCTGTAAGATCAAATAAGCATGTTTTTGCACACCGAACCACTCAAAGCTTATTTCTAAGCTATGTTTAGGTTATTTATGGTATGTTTAGCTTATGATCAAGTTCCGGACTCTTCGATACCATACGAATCGGTATAGTTTCGCAGTTTGACACAAATAGTCCCTGCGATCGAATAGACTTGTTTTCAACACACCAAACCATCCAAAACTTATTTCTAAGTTATGTAAAGGTTATTTTAGGTATGTTAACCCTATGTCACTATTCTGGAGTGTTTTTCGCGTTAAACTGACTGCGTTTACGCAGCAGTTTGCGTATAACTTTCCAGAAAGCGATTTAAAGCTTGAAATCAGAATCGAATCGAATTGTAAAATCATCAAACACAAATACACATATAGTAACACCAAAACACATTGTTTTATTAATAATTAACATTGTTTTGCATTGTTCATCGATTACAGAGCACAGTTGTCACACCTTCCATCTTCAAATTGTAGTACTCGTTCTCAAGCTTCTGAATCTCGTCACGAGGACAGTACTCCTCTTGCATCAACTCCTTGAATTCATCCCAAGTAGTTGCATTAGCCATTTCGATGCCCAACATTTGCACCTGGGCATTCCACCAAGTTAAGGCACCATCCTCCAATGTGCCTGTAGCATACTTCACCCGGTCCCCCACGGGATAGTTACACATAGCAAAGACTGACTCAGCTTTCTCAAACCAACGTAGTAGCCCCACGGCTCCTTCAGTCCCACTGAATGTCTGTGGCTTACAATCCATGAATGTCTTAAACGTGCAAATATGCGGATTGTTTTGATTCACAGGTTGACCTAAAAAAACGAAAGAGAGTACAACACACGGTTAAAATTTGGGTATGAAACACTGGGATGAGGAATAGTTGGCACATATCATACCAGCCTGATAAGCCGCTAGGGCTTTAGCCACACGAGTGTTGATCAGGTCGGTTAACCCGGCCTGAGTCATAGCAATGTTGCCACGTCCACCGCCGCGGCCACCACCACGTCCACCATTACGTCCACACATGATTCTATATAAAAGAAGGGGAAAAAGTTAAGGATCAGACTTGAGTAGGAGTCAAACATCACGATGACTTCTATAGACTACCAAGTTCACATCAGAAAACAGAGCGGAACCCCGTTCACACTCGTTAAACATCACTGGGACTCACATGCACCCCACATTATTATTATGTGTGCACCCATAATGATAATGAAATTTGCATGTTCATCTCAGCTCCTCCCAACTCATGCTAAAAGGGTTCCTCAAATTTAAGTAACAAGACAAAAGACATCACAAATCATGGACCATGAAAGTCTAGAGGATTGTCGCATTGTGACTCTATCATCCACATAACATAGGCAAGCAACACATGGATTTCAGTCTGTAGTGCTAAGTGTGCATTCGCATGCAATGCCATAAATAAGTGTACACTAGATATGCTATGCAATAAGTAAACGAGAGATGAACCTTGCAATCTGGAGCTGAGTGTCTTGATCGATTTCGGAACTGTTCGGTTATAGTCTGGTTTAATAAAAACGTTCTAAAACCAAGTTCACTATAACCAGTGGCTCTGATACCAAACTGTCACACCCCCAAAATACCACATTCGGAAACCCCGCTAGGCGTGTGACGTACCAGGATCTAGTCACTAATCATATTGAACTCATAGCAAGATTTCAAATGGAGTTGTCAAATATAAATAAAATGTATCAAACAGTAAGTTTAAGAAAATCCAACATGTTCAGCGGAAGCAATAAGTAAACCATTGTTGAAATGTTTCAAAACCATAAGCATGAAAATCAATAAGCCTGTCATGTGTATCCAATCAGTTTGACCCATGACCACTCCAGCCATTCCAGACAGCAAGTTCCATATCCAAGAAATCTAACGACCTGCGAGCATGCAACACGTATGTCAGACAACGCTGGTGAGTTCATAGTTTTATGAAAACGTTAGTTACCAAGTGTTTAGTTCAGTTCATTGATAATCATGTTGATAATAACTCGAGTACCATACAAGATGTCTACCAGATTGTTTGCCCGTCCCCAATGCCCCCTATCTAAGCATTGGTCTTGATTTAAGGTCATTAGTTCACGCCCCTCCTCTCAGGTACGGTGTGAGGTTGCCAGGCCTAATAGTGCTATCAACTAATACCCCGTTACCTCTCAGGTAACTAATTCGGTATAAGGTGGGACTTAAGGTGATAGGAAAGGAGTGTATTATCTAACATATCAGTTTCTTTTACCCAAAAGATTTATTCCTCTCAGGAATACCATTTGACTGTACCAACCACCGGGACGCATGCTCAAGAGAAATGAACTCACCTTTGGTTTGCTCGGTATGTTATGTTACCCGTTTCCAAGTTGGTCAACCAAACCCAACCGTGGTCACCAAAGTCAGTCAATTTCGTTTACTGATGCGTGTGAAGTGTTATATATATTAGGTGTATATTTTAAGCCCCTTTAACACTTTTTTTAGCCAAGTTTTAAATTTATAAAACACGATATTTTACTAACACTAAACACACATATGGGCAAGTGCACCCATCGTGAGCGTAGTATAGTGTTGGCAAGATACCGAGGTCGTCCAAGGACACAAGAGCTTTTAGTACCGGTTTATCCTCAACGTCTAATCAAAATAAAAAGTTTAGAAAAATGTTTTAAGCTAAGAAAAATAAAAACTAACTAAAAATTCTGAAAATAAAAAGAAAAACAGATAGACAAGATGAATCACTTGGTTCCGACTCGTATCTAGTGTAACCTTTGATTATTTCCGCACTTTTGCACTTATTTAAGAGATTATCTTAGTTATTGTAGTAGGCCCCTCTTTTGAAGGTGACGTTACCCTCAACCCAGTAGTTTGAGTCAGCAAGGATACAATCCTAAAGGGTCAGATTATTGAAAGATAATTAATTAAGTTATTAATGCAAATTATGGTAGGCCCCTCTTTTGGAGGTGACGTTACCCTCGACTAAGTAGTCTGATTCAGCAGGGATACAGTCCTAAATAGCCGGGTTATAGTATTAATAGTAGTTAACTTATGAGGGGATCAAAGCGCCATCCAATACCGTTAAGTATTGAAGGAGGTCCTACTAAATTTGACCCAGGTCCATTGCAGGACCTCTAAACGCTGAACAATGGCAAGACTCTTACCAAACCGTTCCCTTAACCCCCGACCAGGTAGCCAACATACCTCCATATAGACCGGGGAGATATGAATGGTGTAAATCTTTTATTTTATATAGACAGTAAAATAATGCCAAGACACCACGGACAAACGATAAAGAAGAATCACCTTCAACATAAGAAACTAGTTATTAAAGTCATTAATACAAAACCAAATAAAAAGTGCGAAAAGATTAGAAATAAAAAGTATTACACTAGACACTTGTCTTCACCAAGTGATGTAAGAGACTTAGGCAAACATGGCCTTGATTGTCAAGAACTCTTACCATCAATCTTGGATCCCGAGATGACTCACACACTCTACGATGGACAATGGATGATGGTGGTGGATGATGGTGTTATGGTGGTGGTGGGTGGTGGGTGAAGTGTGAGAGAGGTGGTGTGCCAAGGGATGGTTTGAGCTTGAGCCAAGCACTCCTATTTATAGGCTGAACAGAAGCTCGGGCACGGCCCCGTGTCCAGTGGGCACGGCCCTGTGTCCACATCCTTCTCTTTCTTCATTTAATGCAGCTTGTCTTATTAGTTGACCACGCCCCTGTGTCCGCTGAGCACGACCCCGTGTGCAGAAGAATCTTTGTACTATGAAGATTTGCCTGGATTGTGCGAATCTTATAGTTGACCACGGCCCCGTGTCCGCTGAGCACGGCCCCGTGGTGGGCAATAGAAGCTTCTACCACTTTGTCTTTTCTGCTGACACTTGGGCACGCCCCCGTGCTGGCTGAGCACGGGGCGTGTTCAGTCTTCTGTTATCTTGTTTTGCTTGGGAAGATGTTGTCGTGGGGTCGGGCATGTCACGTCTTGTTCCTTTTCTTGTATTTATGTAAGATTTTGATGTCTTTTTGCTTCTTTTATTAATTTGAGCTCATTTAATCCTGAAAATACAAAAGGAAGACAAAAGCACATTTTTTCCAACATTAGTACTAAAAAAAGGTTAGTTTTATGCCACAATTGATGTAATTTATATGTTGCATTTTGCACACATCAAATACCCCCACACTTGAATCTTTGCTTGTCCTCAAGCAAAACTCTTTAATATGTGGCTATTACACTCCCAAATGGAAGGGGTAGAAAATAAGGTTTTGGGCTTGTCATAGAGTGTCGGGATTTCCAAGATTCTTTATTTAGTTTTATTTATATTTATTTACAATCCTATTCGTCATGATTTATTTAAAACTTTTCATAAGATAAATTACTTATTAGGGCATAACATGCCTTTTTAAAATTCTATTTATATACAAGTTCACATACCTCACGGGGATCACTCAACACTCGGCCGAAAATGTATTTTTGTGGATCACTCGAGAGCGGCATGGAACTTACTCCTACCATAGGCTTGCCAAGCAATCAATCCTCCTCCTTTTTAACTTATATACCTTTGTAAATATCAAGAGGACTTTGTGGGTGAAGGGTTAGGCTTGGGTTAAAGGTAGGTGGTTGGGTTAGTGGTTAGTAGAAAAAGAGCTAAAAGCGTAACGAGCGTCGGTTTTCGTAAGACTTTTTAATTTTATTTTTTTTTGTAACTTTTATTTTGATGAAGCTATTATTCAAACAAAGTTATTTTTGATAAACTTGTTTGTTTATTTGCTTTTGCTTCATCATCAACACACATTTTTTTTTTCAAAGTCATATGAGAAACCGAGCTAGTTACTAAAACAAAGGGTTAAAAATGAAAAAGGTTTTGGAGGGTAAAAGGGTGTTTGGTTTGGGTTATGAAATGAAAAGGTTTAGGCTCAAAGGGGCTAACTAGGGGGATTTTGGGTAGGTGGTAAAAAAAGAAAAATAATGGTGTAGAAATAAAAAGGGGTTAGTCCTAATGCCTCCATCATTTACTTACTCGGGTTTAAGTTGTTAAGGACCGGGAATGTATCGTCATGGCAAGTTCTAGAGTCGTAAGAACCAAGCGGCTATTCACACAAGAAACGAAAAATGAGCATTTAGTCTAATGATATGTATTTGTATGCTCAATAAAGGCTCAAAACTCACTTTTGTGGGAATGGGTTTTTATGTGATCAAGTATATATAATCAAATTTTAACTAAGTTTGCCATGCCTTTTCATAATTTTCTTATGTTGGTTCTTTTTATCACGACGCTATCGGTTGTAAATTCATAAAAATATAACCTTTTTGAGAACTTGAATTTCCCGAGTTAAACCTAGACAAGTAAAAAAAAATATTTTGAAAAAAATTTGGGGTGATTAGCGGTTCCAATAGAGTTTTGTGTAAGACTTGTATTTAGGACTTGCAAGATTCAAGGTTTTAGCATCCCCCCCACACTTAAATTACACATTGTCCTCAATGTATCCCAAAAATAAGTTTTTAGGTTGATTGAATGTGTAAAAATGTGTAAAAAGCAAAAATTTTGTGTTACTGGGCGCTGAACACGGCCCCGTGTTGTCCAGGCACGGCCCCGTGTTCAAGTGCCAATAACAAAATTAAATCAAGAGAAACAGAAGCCTGGACACGGGGGCGTGTTGGGTGAACACGGCCCGTGTCCAGTTACCTGAACTGGGTCTTTTTCTGCAGACTGTGCAGCACGGGGCCGTGTTGGGCGGACACGGCCCGTGCTGAGCTTACTGTAAATGAAGAATTTTGTCAGATGGTCCTGTTTTCCTGCATGGGGTGCTGGTTCAAGTTTCCCTTGTATCCTTTGCCATCTCAAGTGTGTTTTATTCATTTCAACACCATCCAAACACCAAATTAACTAAAACCATCATTCATTAATCATAGAGAGAATTACATATTAGTCCTAAACACTAGATAGTTAGGTCAAAGAAACACAAGAAATCTCAATCCAAGAAGTTCTAGCCTACTATTTATTCTACTAGCAAAATTTCCGAAAAGATAGATCTCTCGGTTAAAAGTGGCTCGACAACTTCTTTCTCCGGGTATGGGTTCCTCACACGTTGGCGAGCCATTCTTCGATCTCCCTAGGGAGAAGGAAAGCGGGCTCATGAGCATTGGTTTGAGGAGGTGCAACTTCCACCGGGATTTCTTGGAGTTCTTCAAGAGGAGGTTCCGCCGGAATGTCGTCCCAACCGGTAGGATTTTGGATTCCAAGTGCTAGGTTCCAATCCTCTTGAGGGAGGATTGGTTCCATGGGAGGTGTTACAAGAATGTTTAACCTCTGGTGCAAGAGGTTTATTTCTTGAAAACTGTTTTCCAACCCCACCGAGAGATAATTTATACGGTCTCTGAGGACCTCCTCCACAGAAGTCATCTCGTCAAGGGCTTCACGTAGCGCCATTACGTATCTTACGAGAGTCGCTTCAATCGATGGCCTCCTTTCCCGTCGACTGTTCCTTGAGTGCGCAGAAGAGGTTCCACTGTTTTGGCTGGACATTCTACGAAAACATACCAAAAATAGTTTGTTTTAATGAAACAGTATCACGGACACGGCCCCGTGCTCAGTGAGCCCGGCCCCGTGTTCAACTTTCTGCAGATTTTTAGAACAAGGAATCTTGGAGTTTTAAATTATTTTCTCAACTTATGAAGTGCTTTTGAACAAAAATAACTTAAAACAAAGTTGTGTAACTTATTTTTAACAAGATTCCTTGAATAATAACTCAACAATCATCACAATGAAGCTTGAAATCAAGTTTCAATGGAGGTGTTTGTAACACCTGTGCCTCCACGGCCATCAAACAAATACCGAACCAATGAAATATTATATTTCATACTTGGGATTTGTAAAAATATGTGTATCATTTGCACATATCAATTTTTGTTCAATTCCAAACTCTAAATCGCTTTCTGGAAGGTTATACGCGCACCAATGCATAAATATAACCAGTTTAATGCAACAAACACTCCGGAATAGTGACATAGGCTTAACATACCTTAAATAACCTTTACATAACTTAGAAATAAGTTTTGAAGGCTTTGGTATGGCAAAAACAAGTTAATTCGCTTACAGGGACTAAACTTGACAAACTGCGAAAGTATGCCAATTTGAACTGTAACAGACATTCCGGAACATGACCATAAGTTAAACATACCATAAATATCCTTTACATAGCTTAGAAATAGGCTTTGAGGGGTTCGGTATGCTAAAATAAACTTTTGGGGTCATTCAGGGACAAAAAGCGTCAAAAAGTGCACAAGTTTGCATTTTCGCGCATAACTTACGTTCTGAATACATCCGGACATCCAAAATTTATGTAAGCACTAAAATATTTTATTTTAGTGTTTGGCATAAGAAAAATCCATTCGTCACGCCATTTGGATCATTTTTCGCGCTTATGCGCATTCCGTCGTAATTAACCGAACAACGTAACCGTACGGCTAAACGAACCGACACCCGAGATATTTTTGAACACATTTTAAGTTCCCTATACTTTAACTTCATTTTAGAGCTTTGAAATGGGGTTAATGGGGCTTAAACGTGTCAAAAAAACGCATCGAAAACCAAGTTTTGAGGTTGCAGGGACTGAAACTGTAAATCTGCCAAACTAGGTCCGTAAACAGGGGCCAGATGCAGCAAAACATTTTTTTTCAGCTTTTAACAGCCCTTAACACTCTCCAAAGGCCAAGTGCCAAGTGTCAAACTCTTATGGTGGATGGCAAATGAGTTACCACAACTTTCCAACAAGTGTACGGCTTAGATCGTGCCCCCTTTTCCAAGAAATGATCTTAACGGTTGTCCATTTACTATAAATACCCACATAGCCCAACTTCATTTCTCACTAGAATCTGATCATTTGTGCTCTAAGTTGAAACCTTTGTTTCATACCTGAGCTATTTTGATCTAGATTAGCATTCGGGGACCCTTCGTAAGTGTTCCTTCGTTCTTTTATTGCTTTTCGAGTCCGAAAGTCGAACTTTGTTTGACTTTCTGCATTGACCAGTTTATGGTCGATGCGAAGTTCGTTTGAACTTAATAACGTGAGCGTGATCACGATGGTTATAGTCCCTAGTGACTATACCTACTGATTACCACGTTATCTAGGCTCAGTGACGAGCCGTAGTTTCGGTCAGAATACGTATTCTTGCGTATTTTGTAACCAAACTACTTGTGGGTATCAAGACCATTTGTTTTGATACCAAACCTGTTTTCTAAACTTAGTTAAGCATGTTTTAACATGCTTAGCTCGTCACTTTTAGTTTAGTGCTTATTTAGGGTCGTAAGGTAAGCGATCTAAACAATCGCTTATACTTTCGAACCCGACCCGTTTGGTCGATCATTAGGATCCGACCAAGCACTTTAGGTGACCATAGTTTATAGGGAATAACCTTACGAGGTTATACCTTATGGTCGCTTCGTTTAAGTAGTTGTATGATAGGTAGTTTATATGCCTTAGGTAAATTACCAAAATACCCCTTTGATGCCAAAATTCATTTTAAACATATGTAACATAACTTTTGACATCTAAACTGATTTGACAACAATATTAGACATGTTAAGGCATATGTTACTTGTCATAGGACTAGTTAGGCGGTCCGAACGCGTTTCACGCAAGCGACGCGTTAAAGTAGCATAAGCTACCTAAACGGGTCGTAATGGGTCATAAGCACTTATGTTAGGATTCATTTAGTATGTAGGCATTGTTAAACCATATTACACGAGTTCCCATACTCATTTGGTTTACGAACCCTCATTCTATCCGATCTTCCGATTTAGGTCCGGTTTATTAATGTAGTTACCTATATTAGGTGTCGTTTGATATCCGTGATCTCTAGCATTGCTTGGTGGTTATCTTAGGACTTCTGAGCAATCTCAAGTGAGTACATAGACCCCTCTTTTACCGTTTTCAAACTGTTTTGGGGTGAAACACATGTGCCTACTTGTTACTTTCATGCTTTCACATCATATACATGCTATGTTCATTAGTACATTTATAGTACATGATTTCATTACATTTCATGCTATGTATGTCCATTTAGTTCATACTTAGTACATCGTTTCACATCACATCACATGCTATGTATGTTCATCTATTGCATACTTAGTACATTTTTTTTCATCACATGCTTACATTTTGATATGATATTTGGTTTGTATAAATGGAACAATACATTCATTAACACCGATCACGCCGTTCGTTAGTAGGTAGTGGTACCATAGGAATTGACAACTCCCGTTCCGGACATCCCGGGTAGGTGGGGATGAAAGGAATGACCGAATTCGATATACAGTTACAACAAGATAAACCTTTAATTTATTTAAGGGTTTATCGCCACAGTCTCAAGGCTTGGATGTATGCATTCTCACAATACCGCATAGATATTTGTATCAGTATAGCATGCATTTCCACAAAACATAGCTTTGATTTAAACCGTGTTTTACTTCGATACTTTGTTTTTGTGCATATGGTTTAGTTGATATATTTCACTAGCCATACATATCATTTTGGTTACACGTTACATGATTTACATTTGACACATAAACATTATTGACATTGGTTACACATTACATGATTTACATATTGACATAGACATTTTGACATATTATTCAATACGTTTGGCCATTGGTTTAAACATAGACATCATACATTGGTGGTTTGTTTGGGTAAGTGATTCGAGTAACGAGGCGTGTGTAATATGATACAAGCATGGTGGATACGCCGCTGGTACTTCCTATATATAAGTGATTGTATGGTATTACATATCGTAGCGTTATATGAACCATTTCAATTTGGACATATAACATTTTATACAAATAACATACTTTTCACAATACATTGTTTTACAAACAACTTAAATTTTACAAACTCATTTTTATATGGTTATTCATTTAACCATACATTATTCTCTTACTTATACATATCATCTGATCTTATCGTTTTTCAAATGATTTACAAGACAAATCAAATTACAAGGTTCATGACTAAACATTTTCTTAAACAATAAGTCATGAATCCTATGTTCTTAAACCTATGTATCTCACAGGCATTTTTATGCTGACGTACCTATTTTCACATGTGTTTCAGGATATGATGCATAGGATTTATCAAGATACACTTAGGCGGACTTGGGCCTTAGCGACAATAAAAGATGCAAGACTAGTTATTTATGTTATGTTTCTTTGATTGTCAAGACATTGTAACTCTTTAATCAATAAAACAATATTTCAATTTCCATGTGTTATGAAACAATGATTCTGTTACAACACTCCCTGACGTTTTCCGCCACGTTTTGTTGTTCTACGTGGTCGGGGTGTGACAGAAAAGTTGGTATCAGAGCTCATGGTTATAGGGAATTAGGTTATTAGTAATGCTTTGACCTAGTCTATAACCTTTCTAGGACCCTAACGTGAGTTTACCTACGTTTAGTCATAAAACAATACTGCCACCTATCCTTAGGCGACAACCACAACAAGAACATAAATTTCAAAACCGCTTTGAAAACTAATCATCTGTTCTAGGATGATGGATTACTAGGTTTTGAACCCTCTATTGTAAGGTTTTGAACCCCTTTGAGTTTTCAAAACCTCGTCAAGGTTTTGGGTTTTAAATAATGTGAACACGTGCAAACTGGAAGGGTGAATGCCTGTATTCTGGGTTTTCTGTCTAGGCAAGCACTTCGTATACATCTCATCAGACGCGAGACCAGTTGTGCTTACCTGGGAATTCTTGGGATGAGTGTTCACTTATAGGCGAGCATGTCTTCGCGATACATTATTTTTGACGCATTTACTTTGATTTGTCACTGTCTCATTTGTTTGCCTTAGATAACAAATAAATGATCGCAAATTCTTATGCATTACCATTCTGCATTATTTACCCGATGACGTTTCACTTGTTTCTTCCTATGTCTTTCATTTTCTTCTAGAATGTCTCTTCCTCTCAGCACCGGTCAAATGTCCGAGCAAACAGCCAAATTTGCCCAACAAATAGGCGAAGTGATACTGAAGTCTGTGGATCTAGGCATTGCCATGTCTCGTCTCAAAAATGGAGCCACTCAGGAGCCACCAAAGGAAGCAGAAGCCAAGCCTTCACCTAAACCAAAGAAACGTAAGGCTTCAAGGAAACCCGCAGCAGTGGCACCAAAACAGGCAAGACCTAGCCAAATGACAGCACCACCAGCTAAGAAACCAATCAAGGAATCAAAGACCATGGATGAACAGGCTGGATCCCCTAAGAAGTCAAAGAAGCGAAAGGCTTCTCAGGACTTCGCCATGGTCGCTCACAATGGTCGAGCCATCCCCAACCAACCAGCTCAACCCCCTGCTAGGAAGCCATACAACGGAACTGCACCCTTGTGCAACCAATGTAGCCTTCATCATCAGGCTAGTGTGAAGTGCCGCAATTGCCAAACTTGTGGACTTATAGGTCATACGGCAAGGGTTTGTCCAACTGCAGCAGTACCAAATCAAGCAGGACCCATCCGGGTGGCAACACAACCTGTTAAGAAGCAATACAAGGGAACAACCCCAATATGCGACAAATGTAATGCACACCACTTAGCTCACCTACAGTGTCGTCTGTATGCATCATGTGGGCGACTCGGTCACCTGGCAAATGCTTGTCGATTTACCCCAAACCAAAGTGGTCCAAATCAACCCCAAGTCAACCCTACTCAAGCTCGCTTTCTGCCTGGATCGTGCTACAACTGTGGCGATACGAGCCATTTCAGGAACAAATGCCCAAAGCTTGCTAATGCAAATCCAACCCACGGATGAGCAGTTGGCTGATTAGAAGATGTTGTTGTCTTATGCTTTTGTTTCTTATATTTCTTGTAATGTGAAACAATCTGTTTGATTATAAATAAATTGTTGTTCACAGTTCTGATATACGAGTGTAGTTACATGTGTGTATGACTTTTCCTATGATACCTACATCAAGGAACTATGTTCCTTACAAACTACTCTTGTGATTCTCCCTCTCAAATGATCACTCATGATTCCCCCAAAAATTTTAAGTACTCGTTTCATTCTAAGAAACGAAGTACATGAAATAAAGTGAAATTATGAGTAATCGTGCTTTTTACACATCTGTGCCATTAAATCCTTGGTTAGATAACTAAGGGTAGTTTCAAATCTCATACCCATTACGTTTTGATTTTCTCAACATACACAGTACAAGTATTTCAAAAACAATCTTCATGATCTCAAAACATTTCATATAGTTTGAAAACAATTTTTTTCAAATGCATTGTCAATGTTATTTCAAAAACATTGGTTAGGTTTTCAAAAAAAATAATTTTCATAATTTCAGAATATTTCATATAGTCTGAAAACAATATTAACACAGTATATTTTCTTATCAAGTGCATGATTTCAAAAGCATCATTTGAAGGTGACGTTACCCTCAACCCAGTAGTTTGAGTCAGCAAGGATACAATCCTAAAGGGTCGAATTATTGAATGATAATTAATTAAGTTATTAATGCAAATTATGGTAGGCCCCTCTTTTGGAGGTGACGTTACCTTCGACTAAGTAGTCTGAGTCAGCAGGGATACAGTCCTAAATAGCCGGGTTATAGTATTAATAGTAGTTAACTTATGAGGGGATCAAAGAGTTTGGACCCCCGCCATCCAATACCGTTAAGTATTGAAGGAGGTCCTACTAAATTTGACCCAGGTCCATTGCAGGACCTCTAAACGCTGAACAATGGCAAGACTCTTACCAAACCGTTCCCTTAACCCCCGACCAGGTAGCCAACATACCTCCATATAGACCGTGGAGATATGAATGGTGTAAATCTTTTATTATATATAGACAGTAAAATAATGCCAAGACACCACGGACAAACGATAAGGAAGAATCACCTTCAACATAAGAAACTAGTTATTAAAGTCATTAATACAAAACCAAATAAAAAGTGCGAAAAGATTAGAAATAAAAAGTATTACACTAGACACTTGTCTTCACCAAGTGATGTAAGAGACTTAGGCAAACATGGCCTTGATTGTCAAGAACTCTTACGATCAATCTTGGATCCCGAGACGACTCACACACTCTACGATGGACAATGGATGATGGTGGTGGATGATGGTGTTATGGTGGTGGTGGGTGGTGGGTGAAGTGTGAGAGACGTGGTGTGCCAAGGGATGGTTTGAGCTTAAGCCAAGCACTCCTATTTATAGGCTGAACAGAAGCTCGGGCACGGCCCCGTGTCCACATCCTTCTCTTTCTTCATTTAATGCAGCTTGTCTTATTATTTGACCACGCCCCCGTTTCCGCTGAGCACGACCCCGTGTGCAGAAGAATCTTTGTACTATGAAGATTTGCCTGGATTGTGCGAATCTTATAGTTGACAACGGCCCCGTGTCCGCTGAGCACGGCCCCGTGGTGGGCAATAGAAGCTTCTACCACTTTGTCTTTTCTGCTGACACTTGGGCACGCCCCCGTGCTGGCTGAGCACGGGGCGTGTTCAGTCTTCTGTTATCTTGTTTTGCTTGGGAAGATGCTGTCGTGGGGTCGGGCATGTCACGTCTTGTTCCTTTTCTTGTATTTATGTAAGATTTTGATGTCTTTTTGCTTCTTTTGTTAATTTGAGCTCATTTAATCCTGAAAATACAAAAGGAAGACAAAAGCACACTTTTTCCAACATTAGTACTAAAAAAAAGGTTAGTTTTATGCCACAATTGATGTAATTTATATGTTGCATTTTGCACACATCATTTACACATAAAACATGTGTTCTTTGTATTCATTACATAGGTTGCAAGTAAGCAGAACACATATCATTACACAAATCATAGCAAGTGTTTGGGTCCTAGTTTCAATCACAACACAAGTTCATATCACACCATGGTACATGTCAAATGCGTCGGTTCCCGTTCAAGTGAACACGCAAGTTGTAATCAGAAATCATGCATCATAGCTATCTGTATCATTATATACCGTATCATTATATAGTGAGTATTCGATTCGTATGCAATCCATGTTACTAGTTCATATTCCACAAATTGTAAATTGTAAAATTATCACATACACGTAATAAGCATTTGAGTCACAAGAAATTTTGTATCACAAGCATACTAGACTAACAACAACTTGACAGCCCAATACGGTATTCATAGTAGTGCGCGGCCCAGTTGGTTTCAGGCCCAACCAAATGGTGCGATCAGCTGTGCGGCCTGGTACAAACTCAGAACGTGTGTGGCCCAAAACAACTGGTCCGCTGACCGGGTTTGCAGTCCACTCGAATATGACCCAACTTTGTAACAGTTTTCCGCATCATTGAATCAATCCTACTTTGCACCTTAGTAAGCGTTATCTATCATTTATTTCCAATGTTAATGTGCATAATTCAAGAGTTCCATTTATTCAAATCAACAGACATTATCTTATACAACATCATGCTTGGTATGCCATAACTCATCCCTATTTCATAATAACCAACCCAAGTTATCATCTTGTAATTATATCACCATTCTGTGTTTATTATGCCCTACCAACTACTATTTACATCACATAACATTTATCACATAATTATTAATCATCACATAACTTATGATCATGCCGTTAACAACCCATATTCCAGCCAATCCAATGATCCCATCGTGTAAATGAACAACTCCCCCCCCCCCACATATTCAGCCACGAACAACCACATCATGAAGTTCTCAATCTAATAACACGGAGGTCAAACCTAGACATAAACTCTAGATTACGGAATCATCATCATGCAAGTTTCCCTATCATGTACTTGTTCAATATTCATAGCACTTAAGTTAGTCATCGTTCATAATGTCAAAATATGGTTTCTACTTACTTTGCGACATAAGGGCTCCCATAATCATCATAACAAATCAGTAATGAGTTTACACGTAAACAAATATGATCAACCAGAATTAAAACAATTATTATTATACTAACCAGGATATCGTAGAGGGTGAGTTGAAATGAGAGGGAGAATGCTTCGAAGAGAGGGCTGGTCAGAATCAAGAGGCTGCCGCCGAGTTTGTGGTGTTGAAAGGAAACTTTAGGGTTTGCAACATTAGACTTGGGAGGTAACTGTGCATATACATACCATCTACTCGCATGCAATGGGTCAAGGTTGGGCTCAGTTTGGGCTAAAAGGTTTGGGCCGAGAGCTAAAAGGATTCAAGTGTAATGTGTTTAACACTTGTGCGACCCAAGTGTTTGGTCCGTAAAAGATTTGGGCCATAAAAACCCATCACGATTGTGCAACCCAACCCATGTGTTTATTGTGTTTAACACTAATAAGTTTATAGCTTTACACATAACTCACTAGTAACGATGACATTTAAGACACAAGAAACATGTCGATATAAATCAAGAGAATCGCGGAATTAGGTAACACTAACCTTGAGAGTTCGGGTTGTCACATCATCCCCAACTTGAGAGAAATTTCGTCCCGAAATTTGATAAGTAAGCCCAGAGAAGTGAAGCGGTAACTCAAGATTACTACGGATTTTCCTCAGGTGCCACAGGATCAAATCAAGTATCATATGGATTTGGGCCTTTGGAGTTCGCATGCCTGGCCCAAGCACACGCTTTGTGACCCGCTGGCCAAGCACACCCTTTGTGACCCGTTGACATATATTTTTAAATACTTTTTACTCGTTTATTAAGCTTTAAATTTATAAAAAACGATATAACACTATCACTCTCTACAACACGCTTAGGCAAGTGCACCCATCGTTGGTGTAGTATAGTGATGGTAAGATACCGAAGTCGTCCAAGGACACAAGAGCTTTTAATACCAGAATATCGTCAACGTCTAATCTAACCAAATTTTCATAAAAGATTTTTAATAAGTTAAATAAAGAAAGAAAATAAAGTAATAAAAGAAACAAATAAACAAGATAGAATCATTTGGTTCTAACTCATCGTTTATGTATCCTTTGATGATTTCCGCACTTTGAGTTTTTTAAGAGATTATCTTAGTTATAGTGGCATGTCCCTCTTTTAGAGGCAACGCTACCCTCGGTCATATTGGTCTGAGTCACCAGGGATACAGTCCCGCAAGGCCGGTTTAAAGTTTTAATAGTAGTTTATTTATAAGGGATTCAAGCCGTTCTTACTTCCCCCGATTTGATGCTATCTGCCTCAAAGGAAGTCCTGATAAGCTTGAATCAAGTCCTCACAGGATCTATACACTGAACTAGGCAATAACTTTACCCAAACCACCCTTCTAACCCCCTTCCAGGCAGTTAACGCGCTTTATATAGACCGTAATGATAGGAATGAGGAATCAACAAAACATGAAGACATGATAGATTAAAGTTCACTTTCAATATAAAAAACAAGATATTAAAGTCATTAATACAAACCCAATTAAAAAGTTTACCAAAGCTTGGAAATCAAAAGTAATACATAAATAACTTATCTTCACCATGTGATGTAAGAGATTAGCCAAGCATGGCCTTTGTTTGCCAAAAACTCTTGCGATCAATCTTGGATCCCGAAACTACTACACACTCTAAAGACGTATGATGGATGAATGTGATGGATGATGGTGGTATTATGGTGGTGGAGTGGTGGCAGGTGTGAGAGAAGTGGTTTTCCAAGGGATGGATTACAATTGAACCGATCACCCCTATTTATAGTTGGAAACAGACAGTTTACACGGCCCCGTGCCCCCTTCTTCTCTGTCTTCATTTAATGAGTTGTGTCAGTTCGGATGCTTGCACGACCCCGTATGTCAATGGCACGGCCTCGTGGCCATTGTACTGCTGTACTATCCAAGATTTGTATATCTGGGAGTTGACCACGACCCATGTCCATGGGGCATGGCTCTGTGTCTCTTGTGTGGTTATGTTTGTCTTTTTCTTTCTGGAATCTTGAGTGGGGCACAGCCAAATGCCTTGGTGGCACGGCCCCGTGCTTGTCTTCTGATTTGTTGGGTATGGTCTTGGGGTGAAGCTTAGAGGGTCGGTATGATGTATCAACTTCCCTTCTTTTGTATTTATGTTGGTTTTTGTCGTTAGTTTGTTCCTTTTGTACATTTAAGCTCTTTTAATCCTAAAACTCAAAAGTATACAAAGAAACACACTTTTTCCAACATTAGTACTAAAAAGGGTTGATTTTATATCTTATTTGATATAATTTATATGTTGCATTTGGTGCATATCACTCGCCAAATTAGCCCAGCAATTGTGGAATTGTGTTTGAATTCAAATACAACACCATAGGGGATTTAATTGGGATAAATACTTGATATACATGGCTGATCGGAAAAGATAGTAAAAAAGGAGCTACTAGAGTTAAATTTTTACTTTTTGTACGGACGAACACATTGAACCTGCTGTGAACGAAGAACACATTGGAACGAAGATTGGACGACGATTGAAGTGAAGGAACAAGTTGCAAACCGGTTAGATTGAACATTTAACTTAGTTTTTCAAATTTGAAACATGATGTATGCGATTTATTTGAACTTTGTTATTGTGTTTTTATCACCATGAGCAACTAATTTTCTTGAACTACCTGTGCTCATGGTGAAAACTAGTTAGACTCGTATTATACTCTCAGTTTGGATTATTTGGTTTTTATATATTTATTGTTTTGGCAAAAAGTTTTTTCTATTATTTGGTTTTAATACGTATGCATGCTCGTTTGAGTTGGATTTTATACTTGTTTTGCATGAATTTTTATTAATTGATTCCGTATTATCTAATATAAGTTTCATGTGCTACTCGCTTACTTTGTATTTGTGAACTTGCTTGTGGTTTCTTGTCTATGAAAAACCCAAGGAACGAGTATTATCTTCATTAAAACGGGTATTCTATTACCCTTGAGACCATGAGGTGAACCAAAGCTAATAGCCTTTAGATTCTTGAAATCTAAGTTAAAACCATAAATAGATAGATCATCTATTTTCATCTTTTGGTGAATTGTGATTAGTGAGACCGGAAGGAATCTAACTTTGGATACCTTATCATATTAGTAGGTGAGATCGGGAAGTAAACCAAAACTAAAAAACCGTTATATTTGAACGCCTAGTTTGGGGTTTTCGGGTAGCATTAGTGAGGCCGGGAGGAGATCTAGTGTGTCTTAGCAAACCCTTATTAGACGTGTCCTTAAAAACGGTTAGGACAGAATATCAAATTCTGAGAATGTGCAAGTTTACTAGTAGGATCCTACACCTAGGTAATTGCTTTCCTACCCCTTAATTTCACCCCAGTTTAGTTCGTCTTAGGAGCTGTTTGTTTAGCTCTTAATGATGCTCTTAATGGTTTAGACCGCTTACTGGTTCAGCACTTAATGGTTCAGACGGTTTGTTTAGCGAGTGGATGTCTAAACGGTTCAGACATTTGCCTCTGAATGGTTGAGCATTATACTGAGTTTCAATGGTTAAGACCCCTAATCTGAATTGGTTAGACATTTGCCTCTAAATGGTTAAGCATTATATTGGCTCTTAGTGGTTCAGACCTCTTGCTAGTTCAGCACTTAACCATTCAAAATTTGCCAAACAACCCCTTAGTATTGTGCTAGGTTATTAGTTAAAATTAATTAAATAAAAAACCCAAAAAATATATTTTAAAAAATGACTTTTATTCGACGATTGTTGTTTGTTGAAAATTCTTGCATAGAGTCCTTAGGTTCAATATCGGGTCTCATCGAATATACTACACTGCAACCGGTACACTTATCGTACATGTGTGGTTTAGTTGTTGAAATGTATATTGTTATGGGTGGAATTTCGAGCTTATATCCTGAAGGCATATCCTGATATTATATGCTTGATGCTGCGGCCAGGATATTGGTAACATCCTCTGGGGGTATCCTGGTTGCAGCTAACGATTTTCTTTGGTTGCAAGGTACCAACGTTAAAGGACTTGATCTACCTAAAGATTCGCTCAAGGTGGTTGAAAAATGGACGTTGATGGTGGAAGAATGGGTCTTGTAACGATCATAATAGAAGAAAGGCATTCCGCGAGAATATCGAATGCTGGTCAATGCTATTGACGTTGTAACGGTCATATGAGCTGAAGACCCGGTTTTATAGTTAATATGCACATGGAAAACAAGTTAAAAGAGTCCCTCAACGTTCAGAATGGAATATTCCCAGCATCCCGGAATAATAGGAGAGATAGTTTGTTATTTGTAACTATAAATAGAAGGCCAGATCGATAGGAACACACACTTCACTCTCTACTCTCGAACTCACACTTCTTTTTTCTTCATATCACACACAAACACTCAACACTTGTAATCATTGTACCACTTAGCATTGATCTGAGCCATATCCTGCACTGTATCCTGATATTTGAAGCAATAGAAGAACAAGGCAGCTGCGATTGTCAGCTCTCGAGGTTTTGTGCCGGCGATCTAGATTGATCAATGGCTTTCCTCATATATCCAGTGTCACCCTTTACCTTTTTTGCTCATTATTTGATCATAAATACAGCTCTGTATCCTGAGCCGTATCCTCAAACTGTTTTTGCAAACAACTTAACTTGAACATTTTCGACACATATTTTAAGCACACTACCTCACTTAACTAATTTGATCACTTAATTGCTTCGGTAATTTTTGACCAAAACAATTTGGCGCCCACCGTGGGGCAAGTGGTGCTATTTTTACTAAAAACTTTAGTAAAATAGTTACTCGGTTTTCTATTGTCAAAACTTTTTGCTACATTGTTTTCAATGGCCTCGAGATCAAACATGAGCTCTTCCACCATGTCTGCTACAACCTCTGAAACAATTGGTGGTGTGCTTCCACCTCCTCCTCCAAGAATGCAAACCTCTTCATAGGGAACTGAGAGTCATGTGGCTCGGAATGTTATCCCCGCTCCCAGTGCCCAGGGATCTGGTCCTGTTTTGGCTTCTAATGACGAAATTCTGAATTTGTTTAGTAGTGTACTGGAACAGATGAGGCAGCAGCAGGAAACTAATCGGATGCTGATGAGAGAGATACAACTCTTGAAATCCGGCCCAAGTAGGCCGGCTGAAGAAACTGTCACTCCTTTGCAACCAAGGGCTTTGAACTTCAGTTCTGCAGTTTACACTGAGGATAACCGGGGGAATATCGTGCCAAGCCATTCCCAGAATCATACTCCTGAGATACCTTCTTCAGTAAGAGTATCAACTGTGAGGAGCTCAAGATATGCTTCAGGATATGGCCAGAACCCCCAAGTTGGTAATGTATCTAATAATAATAATACTCTTGCTACTAATGGTGTTGGATCTTTGCAGGATGCGGGTATGACATCAGCATTTTCCATGGAGCTTCAAAAACCGAAGGACATGATATCCAGTGTACCTAGGGTGGTTCAGCCAATTCCTGAAGTATCCCAGGACAGCCACAGGATATCCCGATTTGCATATCCTATTTGTGATGCTGAAATCCCAAAAAGATTTCAAACCCCTAACATGAAGCTCTATGACGGAACTACGGATCCTGAGGAGCATATTACCCAGTATAGGGAAAGGATGGAAATCAACCCTATCCCTCCAGACCTCAAAGAAGCATGCTTGTGCAAGGGTTTCGGTTCTACCTTAACAGGATCAGCCTTACAATGGCTGTTAAACGTTCCTCCTCACTCGATTACTTCTTTTGCTCATTTAGTTAATTTATTTAATAGTCAATTTTCTTGCAGCCGGAGTTTTGAGAAATTAACCAGTGACCTTTACAGGATAACTCAAGGACCTCAGGAATCCTTGAGGGACTATGTGAGCAAGTTTAGTCGGGAATCCTTGGATATCCCACATCTTGATGTTGCAACGGCCGTGCAAGCGTTCAAGATGGGGTTGCAGAAAGATTCTCGATTTTACCAGGATCTTGTAATGAATCCCTGCAGGAATCTGGATGAACCTCGTAACAGGGCTTTGAGATACATTCGCCTGGAGGATGATAAAAAGATGCAAGAGAGGATGAATTCCACCTCAACCTATGAATCAACCAATAGGAAATCAGAATCCTCGTATAAACCATATCGCTCTAATCCGTTTGGCAGAATTGACAACAAGAAAGTGAATGCTGTTGAAGACGAGGATCCTGAAGAATATCCTGAATTATCTGAATATTGCTTTTTTGTTAACATACCTGAGTTAATGTATGCTATGCAGGGTTTAGGAGACAAAGCTAGGTGGCCTCGAAAGAATCAACAAAAAGCGGATTGGAAGGATAAATCTAAATGGTGTGCCTTCCATGAAGATTTCGGACATGTAATTGAGGATTACATTGCTCTAAGAAAGGAAATAAGTTATCTTCTAAGCAAAGGATATTTGAAGGATCTCCTAGGAAGAAAGAAGAATAAGGGTCAGGATACTGAGAAGGATGCTGAACGAGCAGCATCACCTCCTGCGGATGCCAAGATAATCAACTTTATTTCAGGAGGATCCGGCATTTGTGGGACTCCGTATTCTGCGGCCAAGAGACATGCAAAGGAAACTAAGGCCGAGAGGGGAGATAAACCAGCCAGGATGACTACCCTCACAACTGATAAATTGATCACTTTCGACAGTGATGACATGGATACTGTCCAGGATCCTCACCATGATGCTCTCGTAATAACATTATACGTGGCTAACCATTTTGTACGCAGGATATTGGTGGATAATGGCAGCTCCGTCAACATAATCCAACTAGAAACTTTGAAAAGAATGAATGTATCTCCAATGGATATTACTTCAAAATCCACCATGCTTGTTGGGTTCAGTGGAGAGGCCAGGAACACAGTGGGAGAGATAAAGTTACCAATATATGTTGAAGGGGTCAACTCAATACAACGTTTCTGTTTGATGGACTCCCTATCCTGCTATAACATCATACTAGGCAGGCCATGGATCCATGATATGAAGGTTGTGCCATCGACTTACCATCAGTGCATCAAGATCCCTACCCCTTGGGGGGTTGTCAAGGTTGATAGTGATCAGCAGGAGGCGAAGGAATGTTACTCATCCTCAATGAAATCTTCAACCAAGCCTAATGCAGCATAGCAATTAAAGATGCGGGCCCAGGATATCATGGAGGTTTCGGAGCAGGATGTAAAGAAAATTATCCTGGATCAGGATAATCCGGATATCTCGGTGCTCGTAGGAACCAATATCCCTCAGGATATTGAAAATCAATTGACTAATTTTCTAAAATGCAGGATGTCGACGTTCGCGTGGAAATACGAGGATATGACAGGTATTTCTAAGGATATTATAACTCACAAGCTTGGAATTGACAGGTCTTTCAAGCCTATCCAGCAAAAGAGAAGGAAGTTTGCTCCAGAACGAAACATAATTATTCAAGAAGAGGTTGAAAGACTACTGAAGTCAAAGATGATCAGGGAAGTCAAATTTCCCAAGTGGCTAGCAAATGTAGTCGTGGTACAGAAGAAAAATGGGAAATGGAGAGTTTGTGTAGATTACACGGACCTGAATAAAGCTTGTCCCAAAGACCCATTTCCTCTTCCTCATATTGATTCAATGGTGGATGCTACTGCTGGCCACGAAATGTTAACCTTCATGTATGCATCCTCAGGATTTCAGCAGATCCAAATGGAACCTTCAGACCAGGAGGATACTGCCTTCATGACACCGACAGGTATTTATTGTTACACTGCTATGCCCTTTGGTTTGAAAAACGCAGGTGCAACATACCAAAGATTGGTAAACATGATGTTCAAAGACAAGCTGGGGGACAGTATGGAGGTGTACATCGATGACATGGTAGTAAAATCTAAAAAGGCTGAAGATCACCTCCAGGATATTAAGGGAGCTTTCGATATCCTGGATCAGTATAACATGAAATTGAATCCTGCTAAGTGCCATTTTGGAGTGGGGGCAGGAAAGTTTCTAGGATATATGGTGACTAAAAGAGGAATAGAGGCAAGCCCGGAGCAGATTAAAGCTATCTTGGATATCAAATCACCTTCAAATATGAAGGATGTTCAATGGTTAACAGGGCGAGTAGCAGCATTGAACAGATTTATCTCAAGATCCTCCGAGAAATGCAAAGAATTTTATGATATCCTGAAGAAAAACAAGAAGTTCAAATGGAAAGAGAAGCATGAAGCAGCCCTGCAGGATTTGAAGCAGTATCTCTCAACTGCACCTCTATTGATGAAGCCTGAAAATGGTGAACCACTGTCCCTATACCTCGCAGTATCAGGGAATGCTGTAAGTGCCGTTCTTATAAAGGACCATGAAGGTCAACAATATCCTGTCTATTATGTTAGTAAAAGTTTATTAGATGCTGAAACTATATATTCTCATCTAGAAAAATTGATATTAGCTTTAGTTATGGCATCGACTAAACTTAGACATTACTTTGAAACACATAGGATTCATGTTAAAACTAATTATCCTGTTAAGAACGTGCTTAGGAAACCCGAGATGTCGGGTAGGATGGCTAAGTGGTCAGTAAAATTAAGTGCCTATGATTTAGTTTATGAGCCTAGAAATGCCATAAAGTCTCAGGCTTTAGCTGACTTTGTGGCTGATTTCAGTAGTGACATTCAAAATGAAGTAGACTTAGAAGTGCAGCAGCTAGGGGAAAACTTAGAATCATGGACATTATATACTGATGGTGCATCTAATGTAAGAGGTGTAGGTTTAGGTATACTACTAAAATCGCCACAGGGGGACATATTACCCCAGGCTGTTAGGTGTGAATTTTCTGCTACTAATAATGAAGCAGAATATGAGGCTTTAATTGCAGGATTAGAGTTGGCTAAAAATATGAGTATCAAGAATTTGCAAGTATATGTGGACTCCTTGTTAATCACTAATCATTTTAATGGATCCTATGCAGTTAAAGGTGAGAAGTTAATCGAGTCTCTCGAAATTCTCAAAAAATTAGCAAGATATTTCGATATTTTCACACTTGAACAGGTACCAAGAGAGGATAATGCTGAAGCTGATGCCTTGGCGAATCTAGGATCATCAGTCAGGATACCGGAAGGAACCCGAATACCAATGTTACATATCTTATATCCTGCGACGAATCCTCAGGATAAGGAAGTACTAAGTATTCAGGATCCTGATGAGTATCCTGAGAAGGATCCCAAGTCCTGGATGGTTCCAATTATAAGATATCTCAAGGAAGGACACATCCCAAAGGATGAGAATCCTAAGGCCTTTAGAATGAAGGTATCACGATTCACTATTATAAATAATGTCTTGTATAAGAAATCTCTTGCAGGACCATATCTGAGGTGCTTAGAGGATCCCGAAACTAAGGAAGTGCTTCAGGATATACACGAAGGGGATTGTGGTAACCATACTGGGGGCAGGTCGTTATTCTCAAAGGTATTAAGAACAGGATATTATTGGCCAACGATGAGAAAAGATGCTGCAGAATATGCCTGAAGATGTGATGCATGTCAAAGGCACAATAATATATTACATCAGCCTGCTGAACCACTGTATCCTATTGTTTCTCCTTGGCCATTCATGAAGTGGGGAATGGATATAGTAGGAAAATTACCAAAGGCTCCGGGAGGAAAAGTGTTTATGATGGCAATGACTGACTATTTTCCTAAATGGGTTGAAGCTGAAGCATTTGTCCAAGTTAGAGACCAAGAAGTAGTGTCCTTCATAAAGAGGAATGTCCTGACCAGGTTTGGGGTACCAGCTGAAATAATTTGTGACAACGGCTCTCAGTTTATAAGCAAGAGGACTACTGATTTTTGCAAGAGTTGGGGAATCAAAATGATCACATCTACTCCAGTGCATCCTCAAGCAAATGGACAAGCAGAATCCTCAAACAAGATAATTGTCAACAACTTGAAAAAGAGACTAGGGGCTAAGAAAGGAAGATGGGCAGAAGAATTACCCTTTGTTTTGTGGGCTGATAGGACGACAGTGAAA
The DNA here is from genome assembly GCA_030545235.1 of Helianthus tuberosus. NCBI lineage: Eukaryota > Viridiplantae > Streptophyta > Magnoliopsida > Asterales > Asteraceae > Helianthus > Helianthus tuberosus. Next base: position 158,251,103 of record CM060393.1, read on the forward strand.
AGTGCAACTGGCCAAACCCCATTTTCCTTGGTGTTTGGAGCAGAAGCGGTGATCCCGACAGAAATGGTGATACCTACCGCGAGATCCAACCTCCGGGATCCTGAGCAGAATCCTGAAGTCCTATGCCAGGAACTGGATACTATTGATGAGACAAGAGACGCAGCAAGGCTAAGGATGGAAGCATATCAACAGAGGATATCTAAAGCATATAACAAGAATATAAGGACTAGAAGATTTCAAGTTGGAGATTGGGTATTGAGAAAGGCTTTTCAGAATACTACTAATCCTGCTGATGGAAAGTTGGCTCCAAAATGGGAAGGACCCTATGAGGTTGAATCAGAATCAGGAAAAGGAGCATACCAACTCAAGAATATGGAGGGGGATATGCTACCGAGATCCTGGAATGCTATACATCTAAAACTCTATTTCAAGTGAGTATGGAATTTAAATTCTAACTCAGGATGGTATGGATTCTGTCTCTTTTATTAAATTTTAATATTATTTACTGTTTTGAACCCATTGCTGACTTAAGCATCGGAGGGGTGTTAGCCAAGCTAACACCCACCTTAGTTTATAGTTGTTTTGCAGTATATGTTTCGGGATATAGCTCCAGGATACACACTCAGGATACTTCGAAAGATTAGAGGATTGGCCCCCTCTCTCACGTTTAAGGGATCCTGACCCCTTCACAGGTTTAAAGGTATTCACCTTTCTCACGAATTGGGTTTAAACACCCCGCCTGCAGCGCAAGTTATCCAGGGATAGTTCAAGGTGGCGGGACCAGTTCATATAAAAGTGGCTGACAATTTCGTTACTGTTGGCTATACCCTGGATCCTCAAGGTATATGAGGATTGATCACCCTCTCTCACGAAAGGGTATTTTCATACTCTCTAAGGTTTAAAGGTTTTCACCTTTCTAAGTCTTGGAGTTTATACACTCCCGCCTGTAGCGCACGAAAACAAGGGTTTATCCCTAGTATGCTAAGGGTTTATCCCCAGGATGCTAAGGGTTTATCCCCAGTAAAACTAAAGTTTTTGACAAGTTCCAAAGATATGACAAACTACGATTGTGTTTACACACGTTCTTCTATTGGTGAAAAGTTATGAAGTGTAATCACTAAGTAAAGAGATACTCAAGTGTGTCATATATTGATGCAATATCCTGCATAGACAAGGGACATCCATGCCGGGGACATTGCAAAGGATTCAAAGGTTGAGGTTGGAAATTATTGCCTAAGTGTTTCTGGAATGATTTATTATTTTTCAAGTCTTGAAAACCTTATCTAAATGATCTAAGTTTTCTATAAAATTATATTCAACCAAGTTTTTGTTTAACATTTTGATGACAAAAGTATTGAACAGTATCCTGACCAGGATATTTGATCAGAATATTTAGAACATATCTTTCAAAACAAAAACATAACAACAACAAACAAGGTCAAAAGATTAGTCTATTATTAACAAACCAAAATGTCACACTCTTGGTTTCGTCTTAAATCAAGGCCCATCCGCCCAGAGTGTGATAGGTTCAAAAGCATATTAACACTGATGACCGAAGGCTTCGTCCTGAAACTCAGGATTCCTTCACCTCCGGACATCATATTGTACTAGTATCTAAGTGCAGGAAAGTAAATTGTTCGACAAACATCAACCATCAAATTTAACAAAGTGGACTCGATGAAGCCAGGATTCTCATAGAGAAGGTTGTGGCAGCAGTAGCAGGGAAATCAATACCCTTCCTCTTCTTAGATCCTGATGCCCGGGACCTAGTCAGAGGGGAAGGCTTAGGAGCAGCAGAAGAAGGTTTAAACCTGGTGGCAGCGGAGGGCTCCTTTTTCACCAAGGGAAATTTAAAATAGATATCCTTACCAGACGTGCCAGAAGACTACCTAGTTATGAGAAAGTATAACCTTGGAAGTTGCGCGAAGTCACATAAACATCTACATCCCATTAAGTGCATCGAGCAACACAACGAAAAATATACCCGTTTGGATTTCACGATCCTAACAGATATATTTTTGGAGACAATTGTTATGGGTGGAATTTTGAGCTTATATCCTGAAGGCATATCCTGATATTATATGCTTGATGTTGCGGCCAGGATACTGAACCAGGATATTGGTAACATCCTCTGGGGGTATCCTGGTTGCAGCTAACGATTTTCTTTGGTTGCAAGGTACCAACGTTAAAGGACTTGATCTACCTGAAGATTCGCTCAAGGTGGTTAAAAAATGGATGTTGATGGTGGAAGAATGGGTCTTGTAACAATCAGAATAGAAGAAAGGCATATTCCGCGAGAATATCGGATGCTGGTCAATGCTATTGACGTTGTAACGGTCATATGAGCTGAAGACCCGGTTTTATAGTTAATATGCACGTGGAAAACAAGTTAAAAGAGTCCCCCAACGTTCAGAATGGAATATTCCCAGCATCCCGGAATAATAGGAGAGATAGTTTGTTATTTGTAACTATAAATAGAAGGCCAGATCGATAGGAACACACACTTCACTCTCTACTCTCGAACTCACACTTCTTTTTTCTTTCTATCACGCACAAACACTCAACACTTGTAATCATTGTACCACTTAGCATTGATCTGAGCCATATCCTACACTGTATCTTGATATTTGAAGCAATAGAAGAACAAGGCAGCTGCGATTGTCAGCTCCCGAGGTTTTGTGCCGGCGATCTAGATTGATCAAGGGCTTTCCTCGTATATCCGGTGTCACCATTTACCTTTTTTGCTCATTGTTTGATCATAAATACAGCTCTGTATCCTGAGCCGTATCCTCAAACTGTTTTTGCAAACAACTTAACTTAAACATTTTCGACACATCTTTTAAGCACACTACCTCACTTAACTAATTTGATCACTTAATTGCTTCGGTAATTTTTTACCAAAACATATTTAATACAATTTTCACACCTCAAGTTTTTGGCACCGTTGCCGGGGACTTTAATTAGGCACTTTTTAGGAACGACCCGACTCATTTAATTATCACTTTTCTGTGCTTTTCTTGATTTACGTAGCCTTTAGGGATATTTGCTTGCTTGATTGCAATTTGTGCCTCTAGGTGTAGTACTTCTCGATTTGCTTTTCGTTGCATGCCATGTACTCTTTCGCAAGGATCACCATTATTAGTAGTTTCTTCAGAGCCCTAGCGAGATCTTCACGAGTGCCCTTCTCAGCACCAAAAGTGCATGAAGAAATTTAGCGACATAAAGGTACCAATCCTGATTCCCACTCCCATTCCTTTTCCTACTCTAGATATGGGAGACCAACCAACTAGGCAGACCATCCATCAGCGCACCAGCACTGGTTTCGCACTGGTTTCACAGGGGGGCGATCTCCTATCACTAAGCGTGCCATCACCACTACTCAAAACTGGCAGATTCTTTCCCATGCTATGACTACCATCTTGAACACTACTCAATTCCAAGGATTAGAGGATGAGGACGCTCCAGGATATATCACCCGCTTCCATAATATTTGCAGCACTTTCAATATCCAGAACACCACTGACAAGGCAATCTACTTACACTTCTTCCCATTTTCACTCACTGGTTGAGCTGCCACTTGGCTTGACACTCTACCCCAGGTGGACATTACTACATGGGAAGACCTAAAGGCCAAGTTTTTGAAAAAAATACTACCCACCCTCCAAAGCCGCTCGCCTTAGGGACCAGATCCACTTTTTTTGCATGGACCCTATCGAGCCATACCACATGGCTTGGGAGCGCTTCTAGACCTTGATTGCTAGATGCCATCAACATGGACTTTCTGATTGGGCGCTTATTGAGAGGTTCTTTAATGGACTAACCTTCGAGACCGAACAAAGGTTCAACACGGTCTCTAGAGAAAAATTGATGGAGAAGAAGGATGTCAGCGAGTGTGAGGATCTATTGAGAGTTTTACCCAGGCCGAACAACCACATTCTATAAGAATTCCATTTTTACTACAAGGACCACCGCATCTGTATGCGGTGCGCATCAGGTCACTCTTGACACTAGTGTTATGGCTGCTATGGAGGCTTTGGCAAAAACGTTAGAGAGCTGAAGATGAAGGTGCAAAGGTGTGAGATATGTAGAATAGGACATGAGATACGAGATTGTCTGGTTAGTCAGCAGGAGCAGGTATTTCGTTGGAAACCAAAATCGAGCTTTTGGAAATTCTTATAATTCGGGATGGAAAATCAGTCAAATTCCAACTAGAGGTCAGGAGGAAACCCACAAGTATTCGTATAATAGCAGAGTGCAGATAGTGGTAATGGTGGAGAGTCGAAGGAGTTGAAGGAAATCATGGTGCAGCAGTCTAAGAAGATGACTTAGTTTATAGTAGATAACCACATGCGTCATCAGCTGAGTGAGCAAATATTCAGAAACCAAAGCACAACCATTCAAAATTTGTAGAAGCAGATAAGAGAGATAGCGACGCAGTTGAGTCAACGACAAGCAGGAGGTCTACCGAGCAATACCGTAACGAACCCGAATGCTCAGGTACATGCAGTATTTACTAGGAGTGGTAGGAGCACGAGATTAGTTGAGCCATCACCAAGGGTAGAAGAAGAGTCGTTTGATGAGGAGCGTGAGTTAGAGACTCCAGCTAGCAAGGTGTAGCCTAGGTGTGGCCCAACAAGTATAGCACAGCCCAGTGGAGTTATAGGTGAAGAGGAGAAAGAGGAGCTTGATAGACACTACAGGTCGTTACCACCATACCCCATGAGACTTCTGAGTTCAAAACAAAAAGAGCAATATTGTGGGTTTTTAGAGATGGTAAAGAAACTCTATGTGGATATTCCCTTCATTGAAGCTATAAATGTAATGCCTAAATTTGCTATGTTTCTGAAGGATCTTTTATACAACAGAAAGAAAATTGTGGAGTTACAGGTTGTTACTTTGAGTGAAAATTGTTCCGATATTGTCCAAAACAAACATCCCATTAAGATGCCGGATCCGGGAAGTTTAACTATTCCATGTGAGATTGAGGGTTTCGAGTTTAGGAGTGCTTTGGCCGATTTAGGAGCTAGTATCAATGTCATGCCATTTCTATCTTTAAGACGCTTAACCTAGGAGAACCGACCCCAACACTCATGAATGTTCAACTCGTCGATCGTTCGGGGAAGTTTCTGAGGGGTATCATTGATAACGTGCTAGTGAAAGTTGATAGGTTTGTATTCCCGACTAGTTTTATCATTCTAGATATGGACGAGGATCCGAGTGGAGTTTCTAGTGTTGCATTCATCTTAGGTCGTCCATTCCTTTCAATCGCAAAAGCTATAGTAGATGTTCATGGCGGTAAGATCACTCTTGGGGTCAGTGATGACACAATCATGTTTCATGTTAGTAGGAAGAAAACCGAGAAGATAGGGAAACCCCCGATAATTAGTCAAGAGTTGAAGGAAGTTGGAGATGTTAGGATGGAGAGTGATGGGATTAAGGAAAAGAAGCACATTAGATTTAAGGAACAAGTGGAAGTTTTAGGGGGTAAGGATAACTTTGATGATAGATTGTGGAGTTTAGTAGAGAAAGACGAGTGGGATTTGGAAAGAGATTGTGATAGCGGACTATGAAGGAAGATAAGTGTGGGGATGATGTTTTAATGTGTAATTTGAGGTATAAATCCCCCACAAGTGAGTATAGGTCGGGTTGGTTTGATATATATTTTTGGAAGAAAAAGGGATTTGGAAAGAGATTGTGATAGCAGACTAAGTGTTAGGTATGGGGATGAGTGGGATTTGAAGGATCCTCCACAGAGTGTTGAGAGGATGAGCATACTTGGGATTCGACCAAGTTGTAGATTTTGTATTTGATTACGTGTTTATTTTTATTTTGAGTCGTGTCGTGTCGAGTCTGAGTCAGTTTTTCTTTTAGATTTAGTTTTATGTTTGGGTTTGTTTTGTCTTGTGCAGGTTTGTTTGACCTGTCCGTACTCAATCTCCATTAGGGCGGGGATTTCGGAGCTGTTATCATTATGAAAAGGCAACCCATGTGTACAAACGATCGCGAATTTATACTAACCAGCTAAGTCTTTTCTAATCTTTGTACATTTATTTTTGTTTATTATTTTAGGTTTTTCTTTCTTGTTAATTTTTAGTTAGTTTTCCATCCACATTGAGGACAATGTGTGATTTAAGTGTAGGGATGAGAAATTACGTTTTTAGGTTAGTTTGAGTCAAAAAATTAAAAAAATGTTCCTGGAATATTTTTGCAAATAAATAGAAAATGATAGAAAAATTAGGATTTTTTGGTTATAAAAAATACTATATGTATAAGATAAAATAGATAAAAGACGTATCTTCTAGGATGTACCAGTAGGCCCAACCGACTTAGAGGTTCCGTAGATTGCTCTTGATATACCTTATTAAAAATCATGATATCTTGTGGGTTCTCGTCATAGGAGAAATAGAAAAACCGAAACTATTGATAGTATAAAAGGAGCCACTATAAGTAAATAACCCATAAGTATTTTTAATAAATTGGCACGCCATATCCTTTTTATGAGAATAAATCCAGATCTGGTAGTGTTTTCCACTGAGATAGCGACTTGGTGATAATGTCCTCTGAGTTAAGCATGAAAAAATTGCTAAAACTCATATATATATCATCCATCATTCCATCAAAAATTTAATTTTAAATACATGAGGTTTATTTATATAAAGTGGTAGATTTTTAATCTTCAAGCTTGATATGGGATTAAGTGGATTTATGGACCTTGAGTGTGAGACCCTTAGATTGATTGTTAACTTGAACATAAAGCTAGCATGAATGAGGCCTAATGAGTTGTCGGTGGGGTTTAAGCAGATAATAATACCGATGATCGTAGTTTATATGATCTTATATTTTTTAATTAAATAATCTAAAGTTTTTGAAGCCATCTATCCTAGTTATGATTCCATTGGAAAGTTTTTTCAGGGACGAAAAAGTTCAAGTGTGGGGATACTTGATATGTTGCAAAAACACATACTATTATCCTATGTATTTTGTAAATTTTAATAATAATTTATAGTCGTTTTTATTAGGTTTTATTGTATATTTTATTATTCTATATTATTACATGTCTTGGTGTAAAAAAGGAAGCAAAAACGAGCTCATACTGATAAATAAACGGAGAACTGAGAGTTAATAAGATCAAGGGACCAAAATGTCAAAAGCAGCAAGTCGTTTTAAAAATAGTTGATTAAACACGAGGGACTAAAGCTGCATATTTGTTCAAACTTAATTAATTCCCATCACTAAAAGACAAAAGTACATTCATATTCTTTTCTTCATGTTGACCGGGAAAAAAAAATGTTGACTGGCCACTTTTTTTATTGGATTGGATCAAGTATCATATGTCACACCCTGCTCATAGCGAAAGCGCATTCGTGTGACTATGAAAGGTAAACATTGCATACGACCAAGTAAGCAATAAAATAACAACGATGCCATTGATGTATAGTTGAAAAATAAGTACAAAAGTTTTAGAACATGTTCACAACGTTTCCCAAATAGTATTTCAAGTTACAAAATAACTTTAACAAAAACATAGTTTGCTTCACAATGTAAAACAAGGCTTTGACTTCTATATGCTCGCACGAAGGCGGAATATATAAGGCTCGTTTACTACTTTTTCCACTTTTCTTGTTCTTGATTCACATTATGCTTTCTTTCCTGAAATACATGTAAATTTGAAAAAGTTAACAATAAGTTGGTGAATTCATGTATTTGTTTGTTTTGAATCAAATGAGTTTCGAAAACATTTGCAAGTTTTGTATCGTAAACAGATATGTGAAAGTATCTATGAAATTCGAGGATCCATCAATGTGTAGCTAATACATTATTATGTATGCCATAAGTAAGTAACCAAACCTAGACGATGATATTCGGACCCTTCTGATATGGGACCTCAAAATCACTCCTAAAAGGTTAAGAAACCAGGAGTGGAGCTCGCCAAAACTCAATAGATCAACACCCTTTGCACCTTAGTCGTTATGTATGATTAATGGTTACTCTTCCTCATTTTCTACTTATGAGCACTGGCATGTGTGGGGTGTGCATATAAATTTTAGATATATTTTAAGCACTTTTTACTCATGATTCAAGCTTTAAATTTATAAAACACGATACAGTACTATCACTCTACACACGTTAGGGCAAGTGCACCCATCGTGGACATAGTCAGTGATGGTAAGATACTGAGGTCGTTCAAGGAAACAAGAGCTTTTAATACAAGCTTATCGTTAACGTCTAATCTAACCAAATATTTGATAAAAGTTTTGAAAGTTTTAAAACATAAACTAAAAATAAAAACGTAAATGTAAGGAAAAACAAATAGATAAGAAGGAATCACTGGGTTCCAACTCCTCTTTTATGTATCCTTTGATGATTTCCTCAATTTGGGTTTTTTTTAAGAGATTATCTTAGTTATAGTGATAGGCCCTCTTGTGAAGGCGACGTTACCCTCAATCTATTGGTCTGAGTCAGCAGGGATACAGCCCCGCAAGGTCGGATTATTAAAAGCTAATTAAATAAGTTATTAATGCGAAAAGTGGTAGGCCCCTCTTGTGAAGGCGACGTTACCCTCAGCCTAATTGTCTGAGTCAGCAGGGATACAGACCCACAAGGCCGGGTTATTGTTTTAATAGTAGTTAAATTATAAGGGATTACAAGCCGTTCTTACTTCCCCCGATTTGATGCAATCTACCTCAAGGGAAGTCCTAATAAGCTTGAATCAGGTCCTCGCGAGGTCTATACACTAAACGAGGCAAGAACTTTACCCAACAACCCTTCTAACCTTTTTCTAGGTAGTTAACGCGCTTTATATAGACCGTAAAGACACGAATGAGTGAATCAACAAAACATGAAGAAATGATTAAGTAAACTTCACCTTCAATATAAAAAACTAGTTATTAAAGTCATTAATACATACCCAAATAAAAAGTTGCCAAAGATTAGAAATTAAAAGTAATACATAAAAGATCCGTCTTCACCAAGTGATGTCAGAGATTTAGCCAAGCGTGGCCTTTGATTGACAAGAACTCTTACGATCGATCTTGGATCCCGAAACTACTACAAACTCTAAAAGATGAAAGATGGGTAATGGTGGTGTGTGTTGGTGTTGTAGTGGTGGTGGACCGATGGCAAGTGTGAGAGAAATTGTTTGCCAAGGGATGAGTTGGAATGAAACCAAGCACCTCTATTTATAGCTGGAAATAGAGTCTTCACACAGCCACGTGCCCACCTGGCACGGCACCGTGGTCTTCAATTTCTCTCCCTTCATTAATTACAGATGTCGGGTCTTGTACTAACACGCCCCATGGTGATAGAGCATGGCACCGTGGTGAGTGTACTTGCTGTACTATCTCCGATTCTGCGAATCTTAGAGTTGACCATAACCCATGTTGACTGGACATGGCCCCGTGTTGGTTTGTCTTTTGCTGTTGTCTTTTTCTGTAGGGAATCTTGACTGGGCACAACCCCATTCCTGGTGGGCACGGTCCCGTGCCTAAGCTTCTATTTTTGTTATTTTTGCTGCTTTGGATGTGGATGGGTGTTCGGCGATTCGTGTCAATCCTTCTTCTTTGTATTTGTGTTGGTTTCTACTGTTAATTTGTTCCTTTTTATCATTTAAGCTCTTTTGATCCTGTAAATTAAAAGTAAACAAAGAAACATGTTTTTTCCAACATTAGTACCGAAAAAGGGTTGATTTTATGCCTTGTTTGATGTAATTTATATGTTGTATTTTACGCACATCAAATACCCCCACACTTGAATCTTTGCATGTCCTCAAGCAAAACTCTATAATGTGGCTTACACTCCTAAACGGAATTGGTAGAATAGAAGTTTTAGGTTTGTCTTTAGAGTGTCGGAATCCAAGTTCTAAATTTATTTTGTTTTTATTTTATTTACAATCTTATTCGTCATGATTTATTTAAAACACATATTAAGAAAAATTATTTGTTTTAGGCGTAACATGCCTTTATAAAATTCTATTTAGTTATATACAAATTTACACATCTCACAAGTGGTCACTCAACACTCGGCCGAAGTTGTTTAAGTGAAAACGCTCAGACCTGGTGTAGAACTTACTCCTACTATAGGCTTGACAAACAATCAAACCTCCTCCTTTTTGACGTTTAATCCTCGTAAATATCAAGAGGGCTTTTAAAATGGTAGGTTTTGGTTCGGGCAGGTGTGTTTGGATAAAATGGTGCAAAGCGTAAAAAGTGTCGGTTTTTTTCATTGCTTTGTGGCTTAGCACAAAAAGACTTTAGTTGATGTTTTTTTCCAAAGTTGAAATTAAGCCATACTTGTAATTTTGTGACTGAACTTTTTACAAAAATAAAGGATGTAAGTAAAAAGTTTTGTGGATGTGGGTGGTCCCTTTTTGCAAAAGTATATATTTTTGCGGGTTTAGAAACGAAAGGGTTAAGGCTCAAAGGGGTTTAACTAAGGGGATGTAAGGAATGAAAAGAAAAAACAAAGGTTTAGAATGAAAAATGGGTATAGTCCTAATGCCTCTATCATTTACTTACTTGGATTTATGTCAGAAAGGATTTGGAACGTATTGTTTTGGCAAGTTCAAGATTTATAATAACCAAACGGCTATTCACACAAGAAACGAAAAATTGAGCAATTAGTATAGATATGTATTTGTATGCTCGGTAAAGGCTCAAAACTTACTTTTTGTGGGAAAAGGGTATAGTGTAAAAATGTATATATAATCAAATTTTACAAAGATTTGTTATGCCCGTTTTTATAATTTTCTTAATTGGTTCTTTTTTTTTCACCACGTTATCAGGTGTAAATTAGTAAAAACATAATTTATAGAACTTATTTTTCCCAACTAAACCAAGAAAGTAAAAAAATAAAAAAAAACTAACAAAAAAGTTGGGGGTGATTAGCGGTTTTCCAAGGCGAGTTTTGTGTAAGGCTTGTCTTTAGGACAAGAGATTCATGGTTTTAACATCACCCCACACTTAAATTACACATTGACCTCAATGTGTCTCAAATAGGATATTTTTTTAATTAAATGTGCAAAAAGTGGGTAAAAATAACAATTTTTATGGTTACTGGTCACTGGGCACGGGGGCGTGCCTGGTGGACACGGCCCCGTGGTCAAAGTGCCAGTAACGAGTTGTAACAGAAAACTTACAGTATGGTGAGCACGGGGGCATGCTGGCTAGGCACGGCCCGTGTCACTTTTTCTGGAGAGAAAATTTTCAACAGACATGGGGGCGTGCCTGTTGGGCATGGCCCCGTGGTAAACGTCTGTTTTAGTTAAAGATTCGGGTTTCGTTGCTTCGCTTCTGTTTTCAGGGCTTGGGGACCACCACACTTAGTGTGTCCAAGCCTCCCAAGGTACCTATAAGCTATAGTCCTACCGCAATATAATAATCCAGCACAACATGACAAGTTCCTAAATTACGAGCGTTTAAGTTGTTCAACCACCAACACAAAAAGAAAAATGCAGGAAAGTAAATTGTCTAGAGAAGCAAACTGTTCATCGGGACGTAGCCCGGAAGGTATGAAATTTTTCAAACGTCATAGAGAGATAACTTGAAGGATAGCCTTGTCGCCCACCACCACCATTGCCTAATCCGAATCCATGTCCTCACCTTCCTCCTCCTCGTCTTGATACGCCATGTGCTCCTAGATGTAGCGTTTTGCATGTTAATGATGTTACGTTCCATGCTTCCAATTCAGCTGCTTGAGCTTTGTCCCAAGCTGTAGGCGTTCTTCGACACTTGGAGTGTTTCCTGCATAATATTATAGAAATTTTGGAGGTTAGGAAAATCTCCTCCTCCTTTAGAGGAGGAGCCCAGGAAGGATCCAGAGTGTCGAGAACGGTCGGGGCTATCTTCGATTGCAAGGACCTCATTCGGGTCGTTTAGGTTCCAAACTCGGCCACGTGCATCCTTGAAACGCATAAGGCCATTGTTGCAATAAATGATGAGGTTCAAGCTTCGGTATAAGGCAACGTCAGCCCATATCACACCCACACCTTTGTGGAATGCACTCGGAGTACGCCTAATGTAGTTCTTGAATAGCTTGGCGATCCATCCTCCGAAGAATATCAGTGTTCGGGTGTCGGCGGTAGCATTGGTGGCCATGTTCCTCAATAGCATATGGGCGACATCAATGGGTTGGTGATTCACGATGCAATAAAGGTAAATAAGCTAGCGAAGGTTCACCACCCCACCACAATCCTTCCTTTGGCACAAAGAACCCCTAAGGACCCGATGAATGTATCGGATTAGAGGGTCCCTTATTTTTGTGCTCTTTGTAGAGCTCGGATTATAGTGGCCTTCTCCGATCAGTGCCTAAGCAGCTTGTCTCAGGTTATCCTGGAGTTCACGGACAGCTTCCATGAAGTTTGGCTCGGATATGTCTTCCTAAGTGTATAGCCCAATATTCACGTCGAACTTAGCCACAAATATGCTATACCATTCTCCCCCACACCTAAACTGAACTACATCAGAGTCAAACGGATCATGCTCATTCTTATTGAAAGTAAGCATACTAAAGAACTCCATGTTGTATTCATGGATTGATCTGAGCCGGGTCTCTAGAAAGATACGGAGTGGACCAGTAATCAGAGCATCCTATCTCTCCCTTTGTCCAACAGTTTCAAGCATATCATAACACACTTGTCTTGCGGGTTCCTCGTGCCTTGTCTACAATACTTCAAACCGAGTCTAATAATCAAGTTTTGAAGTTTTGAATCTCAGAAACTTATGTGGTGTCATTCCTGCAAGAAAGAACCAGTAAGACAATTGGCGTGTCAAAAATTTATGCGAAAATTGAAATCAGGAGGTCTGGACACGGCCCTGTGTCTTTTAGACACGACCCCGTGTCTGGGGTTTGGGATGCCCATTATAACAACCCTGCTAAATTATTTACCGACACCCCTAATATTTATAATATCACTATAAGTCCTAAAATACGCCCTATATACGATATTTAATCCTAAATACCTTTATATAATTTAAATAAAAACAAAAACAAAATCCAGGTGTCGCTGGCGGGCCGCGAAGAATCTCTCTTCGGGCTACGCGGGGCGCGACCACTAGGCTACGCAGCCTCACCCGGAGCTGCCACGTGTCGTAATCGTATCGAGTCTAGTCCAATGACTGGTCCCAGCTAAACCCTAGACAACCTATGTCGCAGGCCGCGAAGGAGTACCCTTCGGCTTACGCGGGCTGCGAGGAAGTGCCTGATCAGCACTATAAATAGGATCGATCGGCATTCCATTTTCGATGTTTAATTCTGAAATCTCTCTCTCGAATTCTATAAGTGTAGAAGCTATAATCAAGTACTATACTCCCCTAATTAACGAAGTTCTGCCCCGTTGTAAGTATTATAACCCCGGTTACGTATTAGATACGCTGCCCGATTAATCTAGTGCTGTGTAACGACTTTCGAGGTTCTGCCCGACGTAGTCGTTGGAGTTCTATCTCGGAGAGGGTATTACTAATATAAATATTGGGTTATGATACTAACGCATGTGCATTGTTTAATTATGTGACACCTCGAAAACTGGTTTGGTAATCAAACCACGTTAATATTTATGAACGGGTAAAATACCGCTAGTGGTGAAATTAACCCAGTAAATATCAGGATTTAAATAAATAAACCTAATATTAAATTAAAAAGGGAATAAAAGCTTTAGAGGAAATAAAGTTTATAAGAGGCCCGAGTTAACGGGACTTAAAATAAAACGGGATTTAACTCCCCGAACCCATTAAGTTAACTAGGAATAATTAACTTAGTTAGTAATGAGTAATTAAGTGAAAACAAGAAATAAAAATAAGAATTTATGAACCTTTTTATAGAAAGGTTAGAACTATAGGGAATAAAAGGGTTAAGTGTGGAAAGAGTTTTGATTAAAACAAAAATTAAAAACCAAAACACACACAAAGTGTGTTCTGGTCGACGATTCCACAGAGCCAAGAAAGGGTTCTTCTTTTGAACCCTAAATCACCAAAAATCAACCAAATTCATGGGGCAAATCAAGTCTAAATGGAAAACCAAGCTGAAATTAGTGATCACCAAGCCTAGGGGATCACAAGGTATGTCAAAATTCGTTGTTTGATTCCATTCAAAATTCTGGATGAACAATTATAATCCGAAATTAGTATTGCATGAATGTTGTTTGGATGAAATTAGAATGAAATAGTGTCTAGGAATAAACCCTAGTCATTAGATTGTTGAGATTATGCTCAATGCTTGAGAATTCCACAATCACCATTGAAGGTGTTAAGTGGGTTTTATAGAAACATGTTAAACACTAAGATTTTGATAGTTATTCTAGTGTAATTTGAGTTCCATGAAGTAAATTCAGATTTTTTGGTGCAAAAATTTGATATGAACTTGCCTAATTGATGTTAATCTTGGCTAAATGACAAGTTATAAACTAGTTGTAAATGTGTAAAAATTATGCCCACTAGGTGTTTGTTAAAATGCCTAACTGGAATCGTGCGTCTGTAAGAAGAATTTGATTTGATTAGGTATCCGTAGGAATGCCTAATAACATGACGAAACGGGTTTCATTTATAGATGAAAACTCGTAGATTTTGCGTAATGAAAGAATAATGTGATGTTGATAATCAAGAGCTAAGATAACTTAGTATTAAAAATAGCATGAACTCGGATTACTTATTAGCTAAAATGGTGGCCTAAGAATAGTGCTATCGAGTAAAGGGCGGAACACCAACATGAGTTTGTCAAATTAGTTGCTCAATTTCATATGCTATAAGGCGGTTTGACTTTTAAAAGTCAAACCGACCTATGATAGAGTTCGGTAAGAAAAGTAGTATAAAAGTTCATAAGGCGTAAAGGTTATGATCTAGAAAGACTAACCTAACTACCTTGTGAATACTATATGATAGTTTGACGCTTGACAAGCTAGGCGGCGGCTTGGGAAAGGAAGCGGGTCAAACAGCTTGAATACGCGAAGAAAGGGCGAAATCAGACGAAAGGTAAGTAAAGCTTACACCCATTGGTAATATATGTAATTGTTTTATAGGCGATAAATACAACAATGGATTATGTTAAAAAAAAAGGGTTCCGACATGAACCGAAATTAGTCGGAACGAATAAAAACGATCAAAACTAAGGTTAATGGTAAAAAGAGGCGAAATGGTAGTTTAGTCATGAATTGACTAAGAAATTATAAGTTTTCTTAAAACTATCTAGTAACGTAACTAGTAATGGAAAAAAAGGGATAAAAAGGATAATTTAGTCACATGATGACTTAATGTAAGTGGAGATTAAACGGATACCCACGGCGTAAGCCGAAATGGGTTAAAAATGTAAGAAAAAGGAATATTTGTAGTAAATTCCGAAATGGGTTGGATGTGTGAATGGGTAGTTAAAAACCATGCTTTGTTATAAATGCAAATGTTTGGTCATATAGGTCAAACGGGTCAAATGGTGGTGATAACACTATTTGACAATATTGACTAACGTTGGTTGTCAAGTCGTATGTTCACAGGAGTGAACCGGAGGTGGATAAGTGCGTCGCTATAAAGTAGCGGCAAATAAAAGCAAGGTATAAATTGGGTCTATACATTGACCCGAGCCAGGTACGCCTAACTGAATTTATAGTTAAAAGTGCAATTTTGGTCAAATAGATAGTGATGGTCCTTCGCCGTAAAATGGAGGACATAAAATTGACCAAAAAGTCCTTGATGGGTAAGTCGGGAAAACGACCCGTAGAGGTTGTTTAGGAACTTGTATTATGATTATGAAGCCCTTAGATATGTATAAAAATTTTAGGTAATGACATTCGTGGGTCGAATGTCTAAAAACGGGTCTTATGCGTAAAATGACTAACCGAAGGGTAGAAATTGGGATTATGGATTCCTTATGTTTAATCCACCACAAAATTGTTGTGGAGGAATAAAATTAGTTGTTTAGTATGTGAATAAAATGTGCGAAGTGAAAAGAGCGAGTTTAATGTTTAAATGCTCAAAAGCCCCCTAAACGGGTCAAAATAGACTAAGAAGTAAATTGTGGTTAAATGCTTAGATATATACAAATGAATCGATGAATGTAAACGCCTGCGTAAACTCTAGGATGGGAGCAAAAACGTTAAGGTTTGACAAGCCCGGGATGGGTAAAAATGATAGGAATTAACTATTTTTCTAAAGCATGTAGTGTGATGATAATGCCAAACGGGTCGAATAATCACCCAAAGGATTTATGAGCCAATAGTGGATAAATCAGATTTTTATGCAAACCGAGGTGATAAATGGGTCTGTAATTTAATTACGGACGCATAGGAAAAAGAATCACGCGAAACGGACAACTAGATCAAAAGTTATGCACGTTTTTGTATAGGTTAATTTAGAAAAATGGAGCTGGTTATCTGCAGCACCAACCAAGTGAACATTCTGTCGAATTGGGGGTCTCGCGTCGCGCGACTGGTGGGGGTCACCACCGTCACGACACGCGACCGTACTTCAAAATCCCGTCGCGTGGCGCGACGGGTATAAAACCTGCAAATTTTGTTGTTTTGATTACTTGTTGGAAGGGACTTGATAAAACTAGTTATATTAGTATCAAAACTAACATTTGTGTTGGTTTTGATTACAGGTAAACTTAGTAAGCTTACGGATGAAGATCAAGCTCGTTGAAGGACCGAACACAATCAAGATACAAGCTTCCGCACGACGTTTCATTGTCATTTTAAACGACGAACTTAATTATATTAAGTTGTAAAAGTTTTAAATTACTCGTATTTTCTACGGATCCTTAATTTTAATTACATGTTTATTTTCGTTATGTATACGAAAACCTTTAAAATAATAGTAAGGGTGTTACAAATTAATAGATTATAACCAGGAAAAACACTAGGAAAAGTCTAAACTAGCAATGTGAGTAATCTCCTTTTTGTAAACATTTTTGCAAACTGTTTTACAAAACCTCAATTGTTTTACATTATAATTAAAGTGATTGAGTATTTGTGATTCTACAATTATCGTCGGTATGTTGGGGTTTTGTATACAAAATTTGTTACTACAATGTGAGTAGTAACATGACCACAAGTCGGGTCGACTGTACCGTGGGTGGTAATTAAGGTAGAATAAATAAACAAATGTAATTGCTGATTGCCCTCAATACTGTACAAGGATAAAACCTGTCTTGATTAAACTAGGATTCACTCACCAGTATTTCCCACTGACAAAATGTTTTTAAAACCCGTTTTAGGTAACAAAATGTGAAAGCCAAAATAGAAGCCAGCTGGAGAGCACTGAAGGCTTGGAAAAATGTGGCTATAAAAGTTACCTAATAAAGAAAGATGTTTTATTCAATAAAATAGGGTTTATCCCTATAAACATGTTTGTAACAGAAACTTGGTTTTTACCCATTATGTTTAATTAATATAAAAGGTGGTGTTTTACTCTGATAAAATATTTCCTAACTACGGTCCTGATGAAAATTCCGCTACCAAACAATGATAAACACCGATACCACCATCTCTGAGTAGGCCTTGGCCGCCCGCCTCCCGAGGCAGGGGTCGGGGGTTGCGACAGAAGGTGGCATCAGAGCTTAGCCACTGATTTCAGCCAAAGAGGTGTTCTGCTGACATTGAAATTATAAATTTTGTTAGGAAATAATCTACACAATTATGTGCATACGTGTATATTATTATTTTGTGTTATTTGACAATTTGTTAGTTTAGAGTATGAGTGACCAAGGACCTTCGGGCGTTTACCGTCAACTGTCCAACTCTCCTAGGAACGAAGGAACCTCTTCGCAGTCTACCCCCTCGGGATATTCGGCTGATACCGAAGAAGGAATTTTCGTGTTCAAAGCACAATCTGAAGAGCCATTCCCTCCTAAGAAGAGAGGATGGTTCAGCAGAGGAGTTCATGAGCGTAGAAAGAGGATGAGGAAATTGCAACAGCAAAGGGCCTTAGCAGCGGCCAATAGGGAAATGAATGTGCAAACCCAGGACATACTTAATAGGAAATTAGCTAATTTTCACATATTAGCTACCACAGCTGCAGACCCTAATCTAGAACAACTTGTAGCACCCCAGCCACTACAGTTATTCCCGACACAATCCATGGAAGTAGAGATTGACCCAGCTGACCAAAACCCACTACCTGACCTAGACCCAGCTGAAATCCCTAGAATCCCAGCACCCCATCCCCCAGACTATGACCCGTGGTTTGACGACCACAGGGGTTACCAGCAACGCTACCCAATCCCAATAGAAGAGCCCATGCAAGATCTAGTAGGACCCTACCTAGACCTTGACCATCTAGATCCCTATTATGATAATGACCAATACATCAGGGAGATTCTAGAGAACCCGTACCCTCAAGAAGAACCCATTTCCTGACCCAATACCAGCACCAGCTCCACCCATGAGTACTGAGAACCTACAGGAACTCAACACCTTTGGTGAAGAGATCCTAGAAGGAAGTGAGAGGATGAGACAGATAGGGGAACGACTCGTCTGGAAATATGACGAGCGTAATATGCAATACTGGATGAACCCCTATCAGTAATAATAGTAATAATAATAATATATAGATATATATGTGTGTATGTTTGAAAAAATAAAAAATAAATAAATAAATAACTATATATATATATATATATAAATATATTTTCCAAACTAGGATAGATAATCTTATAATTACTGATGCATACTAGTATTGTATTTTTATTTCCAGTTATGGTTTGTAATAGATAGAGATGCATACTATCAAATAGAGTAAAGGTCGCAATGATGACGATTTTGGATCAATATGTTGTTGTGTGATTATTCGCATTTAATATTATTTCATGATATGAATACTTGGTAAATGTTTAAAATTCAGATGGCCGACAATGCAAATCGGGAAAACCAGAATAATGAAAACCAGATAAATAACAGTGCTATTCGACACATAGTAACCCAGGGAATTAGAGATGCTCTGCCATCTATTATCCGACATGTTAGGGAAGCAGATAATAATAACGGTAATAGCGAAAGTAAGCGAACACATACTGAACCTGATCACAGCGTAAACAATGGACCAATACTTCAATTGCCCATTCCAAAAAGGAGAAGAACCATGTCTTATGGTTGTTGTTATAAAGAATTCTGGTCCTGTAAACCAATGGAATTCTTGGGCTATGAAAGAGCCATTGCAGCTCTACGCTGGTTAGAAAAGACTGAAGCAGTCTTAAAAATAAGCAAGTGCGCAGAAGAAGATAAGATAATGTTTGCTTCCAATCTGTTTAAGAATGCAGCTCTAGAATGGTGGAACACTATCCTCCAATCTAGGGGAAGTGACAGGGTCTATGGTATGGAATGGATTGAGTTTAAGAATATGGTGGAAAGGAAGTTTTGTCCTCCTAATGAAAAAGAGCAGATTGCTAATAAATTCTTAAACCTTAGAATGACTGGAGTAGACAGCAAGGGTTACACTACTACATTCTTTGAATATGCTAGAATAGTGCCAACCCTCGCATCACCAGAACCAGTGTTAATCTCCCATTACATCTGGGGATTAATTGGTGAAATTAGGCATGTAGTCAAGGCAGCTAGACCATCAACTATAGAAGAAGCTGTAGAACTAGTAAACACCTTGACTGATGAACTGGTACATACACAAGAAGAAAACCAGAGAAGGAACCTAGCCCAAAGGCTTACCCATGAATTTCGCTACGGTAATTCCAACCGTGGGAAAAATATAGGTTCCACCTCTACACCTTACTGTAAAGCCTGTAAGAAGAAGCATTCTGGAAAATGCTCCACCTCCTGCAACTACTGCAAAATACCAGGACACAAGGAGGAAGATTGTAGGAAGAAACCCAGTAATGGAGTGTGCTTCAACTGTGGAGAAAAATGACATATCAGGACAAATTGTCCGAAACTAGCTCTAGTCATGAACAACAAGACTACTAAGAATGCTAAAGCATTTTTTTACTGCAGAAGAAGCAAAGATGATCCCGGACGTGATCGCCGGTACGTTTTTAGTTAATGACATTTTTGCCAAAGTATTATTTGACTCTGGTGCGAACCAAAGTTTTATTAATACTTCATTTTGCAAACTTCTCAACCAACCATTAACTAAACTCCAACAAGAATGTTCGGTAGAAACGGAAAATGGAGAAACCGTTAAAATTTCTGAAATCTTGCAGGGAGCAAGAATAGAAATTTTTAAATCAAAAGTTTATTGCAAATCTTTACCTAATGAATCTGGCAGGATTTGACGTTGTATTAGGAATGGATTAGTTAATAGCCAATAAAGCCAGTATTCTATGTGATCAAAAGTTAATATAAGTAAATTCACAAAAGGGTGAAAAGATCACAATTAAAGGAGATAAGCCAACCAAACACACAAAATTCATCTCTGTGATGAAAACTGCAAGTTGTGCAAGAAAAGGGTCAATAGTGTATATGAATTCCATAATCATTAACACCAAAGGAAAAGAATTAAAAGATATCCCCGTAGTATCTCAATTTTTAGATGTATTTCCAGAAGAATTACCAGGACTACCGCCAGATAGGGAAGTTGAATTCAGAATTCATTTGCTACCCGGAACGGCGCCAATCGCCAAAGCACCTTACCATTTGGCACCTGCAGAAATGCAAGAGTTTAAGAAACAATTAGATGAACTGTTGGAGAAAGGATTCATACAGCTAAGCTCATCGCCATGGGGAGCACCGATATTGTTCGTCAAGAAGAAAGACGGATCAATGCGTATGTGCATTGATTACCGTGAATTAAATAAGGTCTCGATTAAAAATCGGTACCCGTTACCGAGAATCGATGATCTGTTTGACCAACTGCAAGGAGCTTGATTTTTCTCAAAGATCGATTTACGCTCATGATATCATCAATTAAAGGTACAGGAAGAAGACATTCCTAAGACCGCATTCCGAATAAGGTATGGCCATTATGAATTTACCGTTATGCCATTTGGTTTAACCAATGCCCCAGCCGCATTTATGGACATGATGAACCGAATATGTAAGCCATATTTGGATAAATTCATAATTATCTTTATAGATGATATTCTAATTTATTCTAAAAGTGAAGAGGAACATGCAGCGCATCTGCATACACTTTTAAATTTACTGAGAAAAGAAAAGCTCTATGCTAAATTTTCGAAATGTGAATTTTGTTTAGAAGAAGTACAGTTTCTTGGAAATTTAGTAAATCATGAAGGAATTCATGTGGATTACACAAAGATTGATGTAATTACTAAATGGAAAGTCCCTAAGTCACCAACAGAGGTTAGAAGTTTTCTAGGATTGGCCGGTTATTATAGACGATTTATCCGAGATTTTTCTAGAATAGCCATTCCATTGACTAAGCTAACCTGTAAATCTGTTAAGTTTGAATGGGGATCAAAACAAGAAGAAGCCTTTAGAATTCTTAAGCAAAGATTAACCAACGCACCCATACTAGCGTTACCAGAAGGAACGGAAGACTTTGAAGTCTATTGCGACGCTTCTAAGTTAGGTTATGGATGTGTGTTGATGCAACGCCAAAAGGTTATAGCTTACGCGTCTAGACAACTTAAGAATCATGAAGAAAATTATACAACACATGATTTAGAGTTAGGAGCTATAATTTTTGCCCTTAATATTTGGAGACACTATTTATATGGAAATAAATTTGTTGTCTTCAGTGATCATAAGAGTTTAAGGTACATTTTTGGGCAAAAAGAGCTGAATATGAGACAGAGACGCTGGATGGAATTTCTTAGTGACTATGATTGTAATATCTAGTATCATGAAGGAAAGGCTAATGTCGTAGCCGATGCTTTAAGTCAAAAGTACCACGAAAAGCCAAAAAGAGTACGTTCTCTTAAATTAAGGTGATGTTTGTTTTTTCTGCGGGAAAAGGTTTGCAGTCTGCGGACCACATCTGCAGGCATCTGCAGGAGAAGAGGTGGACCAAATGTCTGCAGTCTGCAAGGAGAAGAGGGTTTGTTTTTTTTCTTCTACAAAAACACTTCACACACACACAAAACACACACTGCCACAACTCCCTCTCTCTACAAGATAGCACCACCACCGCACCACCTCCGCCATCACACCACCGCCATCATCTACCGCCAAGAACAACCACCCACCCCGTCTTCGTCGTTCAACCCCCATCGTTCAACCACCAAGCACCACCGCCACCACTTCGATTTGGGGGTTTTTGAAACAGCAAGAGAGAGATCCAGAGAGAGAGAGTACGAGGAGAGAGAGACTGCGGTGGTTACGGTGATTGGGGGTGTCGGGTGGAGGAGATGATGATGATGAAACAGAGATCGATGATGATGATGATGATGAAACAGAGATCGATGATGATGATGATGAAACAGAGCACCGCCACCACTTCGATTTGGGGGTTTTTGAAACCCTAATTTCACCGATCGATTTGGGGGTTTCTGAAACAGAGATCGATGATGATGATGATGATGATGAAACAGAGATCGATTTGGGGGTTTTTGAAACCCTAATTTCATGATGACGATGATGTTCGATGATGATGATAACAGATGATGACCGCGATTTTGATGGTGGAGGTGATTGGGGGTGTCGGGTGGAGGAGATGGGTGAACGTGGGGTGGCGGTGGTGGCGGAGATGTGGTGGTGAAGGTGGTGGCAGGATGTGGGGGTGGAGGTGTGGAAGAAGAGCCAAGAAGAGGTTTGTGTCTGTGTGATGAAGACATGGGAACATGTCTGTGTGGTGAAGAGGTCTCGCAGACCTTTTTTAATGAAAGGTCTGCGAGAAAACAAACAATCTGCAGCATCCAAACGCTTGCCCGCGTCTGCGCGGCGCAGACATAAGTGGCCAGAAGTACTTCTAGCCAAAAAACAAACAGAACCTAAATCTACAAGTAGATTTAAATGATCAGATTAGAGAAGCACAGGAATCAGTAATCAAGGATGATACTGAGAAATTGAAAGGAATGATTAAGGAATTAGAACAAGGTATAGATGGAATTTGGAGATTCCATAAGAAAAGGATGTGGATACCTAAACTAGGAAACCTACGCCACCAATTAGAATAAGCCTATAAGTCTAAGTATACGATGCATCCTGGAAGTGATAAGATGTATCAAGATTTAAGAAAGAATTTCTGGTGGATAGGAATGAAAAAGGATATAGCAGCTTATGTTGCCAAGTGTCTAACCTATTCACAGGTCAAAGCTGAACATCAGAAACCCTCAGGATTGCTGCAACAATTGGAAATGCCTGTATGGAAATTGGAATTAATAACAATGGACTTTGTTACTAAATTACCCAAGACACGAAAAGGTAATGATACAATCTAGGTGATTGTAGATAGATTAACCAAGTCTGCTCATTTCTTACCAATGAAGGAAACATTCGGTATGGAACAGTTGGCCAAATTATATGTAAATGAAATAGTTTCATTACATGGTATTCCTTTATCAATTGTTTCTGATAGAGATAACCGTTTTACTTCTCATTTTTGGACAAGTTTCCAAAAAGCAATGAGAACCAAGCTAAATCTAAGCACCGCTTATCATCCACAAACGGACAGACAAAGCGAAAGGACAATTCAGATAATGGAAGATATGCTTAGAGCTTGTGTAATTGATTTCGGAGGAAGTTGGGACAATCATTTACCATTAATAGAATTTTCTTACAATAACAGCTATCATACCAGTATCAATGCTGCACCATTCAAAGCACTCTATGGACGAAAGTGCCGAACTCCAATCTGTTAGGCAGAGATTGGAGAAAAGCAATTGTCTGGACCTGAGATAGTACAAGAAACCACGGATAAAATCATGCAAGTCAAGGAACGACTAAAAGCAGCACGTGACCGACAGAAAAGTTATGCTGATAACAGACGGAAGCCATTAGAATTTCAAGTAGGAGATAAAGTTTTGTTAAAAGTCTCTCCTTGGAAAGAAGTGGTAAGATTCATCAAAAAATGAAAACTAAGCCCCGGGTATGTTGGACCTTTTGAGATTATCAGAAGGATAGGACCTGTAGCTTATCAACTACAACTGCAAGAGGAAATGGCAAGAATACATGATGTATTTCATGTATGTAATCTTAAAAAGTGCCTAGCCGATGAATCACTGGTAATACCTCTTAAGGATATAGAGGTAAATGAAAAACTTAAGTTTATAAAAAAGCCTCTACAGATTGAAGACAGGAAAGTCAAGAATCTCAAACACAAGAGACTAGTTCTGGTCAAAGTGAAATGGGATTCCAAGAGAGGACCAGAATACACATGGGAGCTTGAATCAGAGATGCAAAGGAAATATCCACACCTGTTCCAGTAGACCTCGAGGACGAGTTCTAAATTAAGGTGGGGAGGATATAACAACCGTCCTAAATTATTTACCGACACCCCTAATATTTATAATATCTCTGTAAGTCCTAAAATACGCCCTATATACGATATTTAATCCTAAATACCTTTATATAATTAAAATAAAAATAAAAACAAAATCCAGGTGTCTCTACCAGGCCGCGAAGAATCTCTCTTCGGGCTATGCGGGGCGAGACAACTAGGCTACGCAGCCTCACCCGGAGCTGACACGTGTCGTAATCGTGTCGAGTCTAGTCCAATGACTGGTACCAGCTAAACCCTAGACAACCTATGTTGCGGGCCGCGAAGGAGTACCCTTCGGCTTACACGGGCTGCGAGGAAGTGCCTGATCAGCACTATAAATAGGTTTGATCGGCATTCCGTTTTCGATGTTTAATTCTGAAATCTCTCTCTCGAATTCTATAAATGTAGAAGCTATAATCAAGTACTATACCCCCCTAATTAACGAAGTTCTGCCCCGTTGTAAGTATTATAACCCCGGTTACGTATTAGATACGCTGTCTGATTATTCTAGTGCTCCGTAACTGCTGTCGAGGTTCTGCCCGACGTAGTCGTTGGAGTTCTGTCTCGGGGAGGGTATTACTAATGTAAATATTGGGTTATGATACTAACGCATGTGCATTGTTTAATTAATAGATTATAACCAGGCAAAGTCTAAACTATCTGTGACAACCGGAAATTAACGGCTTCTAATTACGCGATTAACAAATGTTTAGGTGATAACAAATAGTGTTTAAGACATGAATTAGCTTAATTAGGCTATTGGAATGCCTAGGAACGCTTATCTGACGCTACAGTGCGCATATGGTGATTTTCGAAACAACTGCGTAACGAGAAACGATAACGAACTGACACCGTGCAAAATTCTGACAACGCCGTCGATTACGAAGTCTATACATATAACATATACTTATGGATTACGTTTTGCAAAAATACTATGCTTTCAAATAACACAAAACGCAAACGCGAACGAAAAACGCAGAAACAGTAACGCACCGACAATCAACGATGAAACGGAAGCACCAGACTCGAATTTCGTCTCGACATTAATATATTATGATATATTTGGCATCTTTTTCGAAATTTAATATTCATAGTTAAAAACGGATTGAGAAACAGATTTAAAAAAAAAAAAGACAAACTACACAGTTTACGCGATTTGATCACAACCGGCAAACGTACGCGCCTAATATCGACACCCGACTTAATTTTAGGTGTTTTCTACTTTAAATATGTCTTTAATGACGTTTCAAGAAATTCGAGAACGAGAACGGGCCTTGTAAACGTAATCGGGCCATCTAACACGCGCTAATGGGCCTTGGGCCCAAGCCCACTTAACACAAGAATTAACCTAGGTATAAATAACCACCAAACCCTAGTGTTCTCATTTGTTATCTGCGCACACCACGACCCCCATTTCCCTGCTCTCATTCTAACTTCATCTTCTTGAATCCTAACCTTCAAAACTAAAGAGAACACAGACAATTTCCTTCACACCTCAAACACATACATATGAAACACCCCTTTCCCTCTCTCCCTCTCTTGCAAACTCCGGTTACCGGAGCAGAGAACCGGACACAGATCCGGCCGGTATTTCGGCGACCGTACACCCACCTTCACCAACAACATCACGACACCCCCCCCCCCCCCCCCCGGCTACATGGTCCGACCGGTGAAACTGGCTCCGCCACTGTTGACGATGATGTTACGATTGATGACGACACCGGTTCCAGTAAGTTGTGACTCCTAGTTCTTCATCTCAGATTCTCTTAGATCTCCATTTTTTTCTCGGCCGTTGGTTTCCGTTTCAGGTTGTGGTGGCGAGTGGTGGTTCTGTATGACGGCCGTGGAAGGGGGGGTGGTTACACTTGGCTATTTCGACTCATTATAACACAACTATGGTTCGGTCAGTTCAGCTTCGATTCATGCTTGGTTCAGGATTGGTGCGGTTTGTTTCGGTCAAACCCAAGTCAACTCGGGTCAACAGACGGTCAACTGTTAGTCAACAGGTCAACAGCTGGTCAACGCCAGTCAAACATCATCTCGGGTCAGTTTTGAGTATGCGGTTTACTTTTGGTTCGGTCTCGATTCACCTCAAGTTTGTTCGGTTCGACAGGTTCGGATTCAATTCAAAACGGGTCAGAAAAATCAACAAAAGTCAACTCTGGTCAACCAGTCAACTGTCGGGTCAACTGGTCAAGCGCAAGACGTGGTAAAGTTAATGACGCGAAAATTAGTTTGGATTGATAGTTTATATATATTTTTAGTCTACGCGAAACCGAGCTCGACCGATACCGTTAGTAATTAATTACGTTGTCGTATTTGATAAAATTTTAGTATATATTGGTTGAATTGATTGAATATTGTTGAGTTTTGACAAAATACGACGACTTTTATTGTCGGGGTTATTCCAAAAACAGAGAAAGCTCTGCCCGATTTTCGTTAAAACCCGAATTATAAACGTATATAAATCTTAACAACGATACTTATCGAAATCCAAGTGTTCTTATAAAATAAATATAAAAGTATATTTATTTTAGTGACGTTTTATAACTTATAAACTGAAATTATAACATTTCGACAACACGCGAGTTACAACTTAACGAAACCCGACACCTATTTAGATAAGCATAATTATCTATATTTATTCGAACATCGATACTTCCGAGTACTTTCATAAAATAAATGTAACGATTTATATTTATTTCAAACGTCGTTACGTCATGTATTTTTATAAGATAAATATAATATTTATATTTATTTCATTACGTTCTACGAAAGCTACGAAGAGTCGTACAACTATTCACCTACGCCTTCTAATTCACGACGACTAACACGACTACGTAAATATACTTATATCTAAATATAAATATAAATATATATATCATAAAGTATTTGGAATACTAAGTCGTTTTCGAGACCTAGTTTTATCCCGAGTATAAACGGGATCAACTAACAATAGTTTGGTTATTTCAAACCAAAATAATAACACCTTTATAGAATTGTTTAGTTTAACGATTCGGTAGAGCTCGGACACGTAGTTTAGCTACGTTTAATTAGACACTTATAATTATTCCTTGATTAGGAATTTCATAGTTGCATGCTAGCGAGTTCACGTCTTGGAACAACATTACGGAAATCACACTTTAGCTAGCTTTGCACAAGGACATCAAGGTGAGTTCATAACCCCCACTTTTTACTGTTTTACATTTTTTATAAATGTTTTCGGGGGTGGAAAGACATGCAAGTTTTGCAAAAACACAATGTTTCGAGAAACAAAAATCATATGTTTCTAAACCATTTCGCAACAGGATTTCAACGAACTCAAATGGTTTACGAAAAGGTTTAAGCTAAACTTACCGGTTCTTACAACAAATACGTATTTACGAAACGTGCATGATTTTCATGACTAGGGACGGGAATGTCCAAGTTACAACAATAGGACTGGGTTGGTCTGCGTACGAAAAACGAGACAACCCAATGAGTTCATGTCCCTCCTTTCACTGTTTTCAATGTTTTGTTTTAAAAAACATCAAGGGGAAATACATGTTAAAACTATTGGTATGTTAGTTACGGAGTAGTAGATAACATGATCAATGTGCATAAGTAGGGAGATAACATTAGTAACCATTAATCACTTAGTGACCAAAGTGCAAAAAGGTGTAGATCTATTGGGCTTGAGGCACGCCCCACTCATGGTTGGTATACCCTGGAGTGCTTTTGTGATCCCAAATGATGACAAAGTGTTCTCGGTTTGGTTATTTACTTATGGTACATTTTGTCAGGGGGCTCGCTACCCACTGATAGATCCTTAAACAGACTCCATGTATGAATCAGAACATACCAGGATTACAAGATAATATAAAACATTTCAATACCGGTTTACAAAGATATCAGAAAACATTTCAATACCGGTTCACAAAGATAACAGAAATCATTTCAATACCAGTTTACAGATACGACAGAAAACATTTCATTACTGGTTTACAAACTCAACAGTTACATATATATGTTTATAAACATAACAGGAAACATTTCGTTACCCATATACAAAGATGACATTTCAATTGCTATGAGATATTAAGATCTCACAAACCGGTTTTTCAAATGCAAGATTACAAGTGTTTTAAAACGCATTTGATACAAAACAAACAAACTATGAACTCGCTCGACTTTATGTTGACTTTTTCGCATGTTCTTTCTCAGGTTGCATTTTCAAAGCTATGGAACGGTTGGAATAGGAGAACCCACGGGCTTTCGAGTACTTGGCGGGCGTTCAATTTCTAGAAGTCTTAGCTCAAATACTTCCGCTGTGCAATGAAGATACCGGTCCAGTCACGCCAGCTCTGATATTTCGGGGTGTGACAGATTGGTATCAGAGCTATAGGTTTCAGCGAATTAGGTTTCTGTATTGATACCTAGGCTTTAACCTCACTATCCTATGGGGACTTAGATATCAAGAATTGAACACATACCGAACGCCTAAGACTCGAATATGGGTTCCAACCGTTGCCAAGAACAATGAGTCAACTGTTTTGATTTTAAACATGCACAAGAGTTGCGTTTGATACACGATACACGAAACGATTACACACAGTAAGAAAACCTTGAGAGTTTTGATAACATGCATCTAGGACCTTTGGAGAATTTATGTCAAAATTCATTAAAGGTCATTACGTAGGAACTGTGACTATTAACTCGGGCAAACGCCATCATATTATGTCGTCTATGCTATTTCACTTACCCGAGTAGGTAACCTACGCGGAACGAAACGCTAGTGCACAAGTATACATGAAACTTAAACTATACGTCAGCGGACACGACTTTCGAGGCAAGGCCTCTAGAAAACATGATAGGGCACGATAACCACGATGCTAATCCCGACAGCGGGAGAACTACAGACTGCAATGTGGCACTTTGCCACGTGATCCTGCAAACGACACGAATCTCGCTGAGGTACGTTAGAACAAGATTTCACAACAGTCGGTACTTAGTCTAAAGAGACTCACAGTTGTTGGCGCTGCAAAAGAAGTCACATGCCTTCGCATTCCCCCTATTTCATTTATGGCGAATAGGCTATGTTCGACATTCCATGGTAATGTCATCTAACAACCGGTTATCACACGAACTTCCAGGTAAAGTTCTTAAATTTCTTTTGTTGAAATTTCGACTTTTTGCATATAGTGAGTGGATTCTCACAGTTCTACTCCTCCTAATGGTCATTGTACCACGCGGATTTCTTTTATAATAGCGAGTACTCATTTACTTATTTCTTGACAAATTCGTATGCTACACATGCGTTGTTTGTTACGCATGTGGTTTCACTTTGAATGGTTGTTTTGTCAACATCTCATATATTATTTCGCTATACTCAATCTTTGCATTGTGATCTAGATGACTCGTATTATTGCAAAATGTTGACTCCTTGATATCGAGTCGACGGATTCCTTGGAAAACTCATTTTTTTAGTGGCATACATGGTTTTTTCGTTGTAACCATGTCGAATCTTTCTTATTGATACTTGAATTCATTGTTGAATTGTGTTTCAACCAAGTTCAATTGATTGAACTTGCTCGTGATATATATTCGATTCAAGATTCCATATGATGGATTGAGGCCATCATATTCGAAATAATCCCAACAAGCACTTCATTTGCTTTGAACCATAACAGGCTTGTTTGGTCTTCGACTTCATTGAATCGTTTCTTTGATCACGATCACCTTGTTGTGGCGTTTTTCACAAGTTTGAAGCTTGCGCTAATTTCGTTGCTCGCCTCATGTACGGATTTAATTATTTATTTAATTGTTTATTGATATTAAATCCGCTTTGTTGATTATCATATTAAAGCAATCTTAACACACTCGTGTGTTAAGATAATGGTACACAAATTTATGTCATATTTCGGTGTACCACTTAACGGTTCTTTCAGCATCGATAAAACATTTTGTGATATGTATTGCTTTTCATCTTCGCTCGAAAACATTGTTTATTTGTTTCATTTTCAATCGAAAATCCTATGAGATTTGTTTGGAACAAACAATCATGATCGGGCGTTTCATGCAAAACACGGTGATGCTTGTTCAGTCACCGCTATTGTTGAATTATTTCATTCACTACGACACCTTGTGGCGTCGGTATAAACTTGTAGCTTGTGCTAATCACGAACAACCGTCTCATGCGAAACTATATTTGCTTTTTGTTTGACTCATCATTTAAATGGTCTTAATGCAACTATGTATTAAGACGATGATGCACCAGGTTCAGTTGTATTTCGTTTTGGTGTATCCTTGCAACACATTGATTGTATTCATCTAATGGTTCGATAGTTGGCAAATCATTTTTATGATTCTATCTATTCGAAGTCGTTGAATTCGAGTTTCAATCATACAACAATCGACGCAAGTTTCCGTTGGTCGTAAATACTATGGCAAACTTTATGTGAAAATCTTTGGTTTGAAATACACTTGTAAATATTTGTTTAGAAATATTTTTCTAAGTGTTTAATTTTTAGAAAAATTTCGCCATAGTTTCCCCTAAAAATGGAGGTTTCCATACCTTGAAGGTATATCATTTTCTTTTGTAAATCAACATAATCAACCAATAATCAACAATAATCAATCTACACTTACCAATCTTGCCAAAACAAGCATAATCTACTACTTCATGAACTTGAATATTTGTAAAAATTTGTAGTAACTTACTAATGTTTTTAGTAAGTCTTGTTACCCTTTAAAGTGTGGTTGATTCTTTAAAAACATCATTTTTAAAGAATTTAGATCTTTACAACTTACAATCTTATTTTCTAAAAATGTTTCTTCATGGATATTTCTTGTTACACATATGCTTCTACACTTTACTAACCACCAAAAATAAGGTTTATTTGTTTAAGAACCAAGTTTAAGTAAAACTTGTATTTTTAACTTGGTTTCTTGAAAAACCATCCATGAAATTTTAGATCTACAAGTATTACAACTTACTTTGATCATTATTTTTCAAGAAAACCACATATTCTTTCAAGTTCATGTTCTATGTGAGGATGATCTATGTATCCTTAACACTTTCATCCTCTCATCTTGCTAGATTATGTTTTTAATCATGATCTAGCAAGATCATATGATGATCAACATCAAATACATGAATAAACAACAATTATCAAGCATAACAACACATAAACAACATGATTTCTTTAAGATTTCTTATAATTTTAAGCTTATGTTCATGTTTCATCTTCTTGTTTCTTAGTGTTCTTCATGATAACCAACATGTATCATCTTTTAACCACTTAAACAAGATGTAAAATGAAGAGTATAGTGTTCTTACTACTAGCTCAAGGCTAGGGATGATCAATGTAAGAAATGTAGTCGAGAAAAGCAAATGAAGAAGGTCCTTCAACTTTCGAAGGTTCCAAGCTTCCTAATGATACTAGAGACACCTTGTGAACACCTTGGAATGCTATATAATGGAGGGAAAATGGAGATGGTATGGTGGTGATGTGTGGCCGTGAGGTGAGGGAAGGAGGAGAAGAAGATGGGTGTTGATGATATGTGTTGTAAATGAAAGTTATGGTCTCATGGGTTATCTTATAACACTCCATCTCCTAATTTTCCAATGGATTATATGTTTAAAAAGAAGGAACACAATCCATTTAATTAATCAACTAAAATCTTAGTGTGGGCCCTTGTGTTGGTCGTCTATAGGTGGGGGGGGGGGGGTAGTAGACTAGGTTTTAACCATGTAGTTAGGTTGTAGTTGAAATGTAAGTATATAGTTAGGTGTTTAGTTATTAGGTATTTATATAGTGTGTTATGATGGTCGGGGACCATAACTAGCTTGGTAATGTTAAAACGATGCTTTTAGTGAAAATTTGGTGTTTCGGGTAGTGTCCGGTTGTTCGGTTGGTTACCGGTTCGTTAAGGTGCTAAACTATGCAGTTTAGTGTGCTTTATGTACCCTTTTATGACAGTTTTGATTCCCGACACTTAGGAAAGTATTCATGACCATTTAACCATATTTCTGCATGATATTAGATTGTTTAAATGCTGAATTCAGCAGAATTCTGTGAGTTTTAGACACTTTCCGGCACTTAAACTATCACTAGGAAGGCAGTTTTATGATCCTTACTTTCCTACACACTATACTAGTGTAATACTTGGTTTCTGGCTCAT
The DNA here is from genome assembly GCA_030545235.1 of Helianthus tuberosus. NCBI lineage: Eukaryota > Viridiplantae > Streptophyta > Magnoliopsida > Asterales > Asteraceae > Helianthus > Helianthus tuberosus. The sequence continues at coordinate 158,283,571 of CM060393.1, forward strand.
TCTGTGTCTCAACACATTGTCTGTCTATCTACTGAACTCCGTCAGCATTTTTCTGATTTGTCTGATAACTGTGCAGCCGGAGTTTCGTGCATCATTTGAATCAACAAAGTTTGCATGCAGTAATGATATGTCATTTGCAATATATGATGCACATGTATGTATATTGTAATAATCAGAAAGCAATTCAAGTAATTAATTGTATTTCAGCACAGCCATTAAGCACTAATCATTATTTAATAATTGTACGGATGTATGCAAATTTGACAGTTGTCACATAAAGGTTGCACCTTGGAAGGGGTTGATCAGATTCGGCAAGAAAGGAAAGCTCGCGCCTCGATATGTTGGACCCTTTAAAATTCTGGAAAGAATTGGCAAAGTGGCCTACAAACTCGAACTACCGGAGGAACTGAGTAACGTCCACCTGACTTTCCACGTTTCGAACCTCAGAAAGTGCCTAGCCGAACAGGAATTGCATGTCCCTCTCGAGGATTTACAAGTGGACGAAACATTACGCTTCATGGAAAAGCCTGTCGAGATCATGGGCCGAGAAACCAAGGTACTCAGGCACTCACGCATTCCCATTGTGAAGGTTCGCTGGGAAGGCAAACGCGGCGCCGAGTTTACTTGGGAACTCGAAAGTGACATGAAGGCGAAGTACCCGCAACTGTTTGTCACGCCTACTTCTTAAATTTCAGGACGAAATTTCCTAAAGTAGGGGATGCTGTAACAACCCGTTTTTCGGAAAGTCAAAGTACAAGTCAAAGTCAAAGGAAGAAAAGATTGCTAATTGCGATCTGCCACCCCTTGCTTAACTATTGGATTGTGCTTCTTGACTTGTAATCGAATTATTTTATTTAATCGCTTTAGTTGTATTATGTGGAGTATCTATTAACAATCGAGATTTAATCGCATGTTAATCGCTAATCGACCTATCACTAATCGCATCCCTATCGCATTCGCAACTCGAATTATGCGTTCTGGATATTGTTTTACGTGTGTGTGCTAATACGTGTTAATTGTGCATGTTATGTTTATGTTGAGGTGATTAATAGCAATCGCAACTCTATCGCATCGCAATCAAATCGCAAATTCTAAACGTAAGTTATTTATAGTGATTGTACGTTAGATATAGCAGTTAGGTTATTTGTGTAACTAATGATTAATACTATCGCATCGCTCGCTCGAAACACATCACAACGCTCAACGCACGAGACGAAAACGCGAAAACTCAAAACGTCGAGCCACTTCGATCGAATGACCATTCGATCGAACGGCCATCCGATCGGATGGCCATTCGATCGGACCATCATCCGATCCGTGGCCAGCACTACCTTTCCTCTTTTGGAAACCCTATAAATACCCCTCTGTCACATCATTTGTGATGTGACAGCTCCTCCTCAGTCGACCAGCGCACTCAAGCCTTCTTTCTCTTGATTTCTCACAATTCTTGTAAGTTTTCAACTCAAATCTTGTACTTCTATGATCTACACACATTTCTTCATCCTTTTCACCTTTAAATCTCAACTTTTAACCGTGAAATCAGTGGATTTGAGGTGTTCTAGGGTGATTTCATCATGGATTTCTTATGAACTTCAAGTTTTGGTCTCATTCCACCAAGAACAACTTAGATCTGAAGGATTTCCATATGATTTAACACTATTTTCACCTAGATCTAAACATTTTTCAAGATGAGAAGGATTGAAAGTTGGTTTCTAACTACCTTTCAACTCTTTTACGCTCAATACGGATAAAATCAGAGCTAGTTCAGGCCTTCTACTCGTTTCTAGTGAAGTGCCGGTCCAAGATCTGATTCCTATCAACGAGACCACCGATCTCGGTTGAACATGAACATCCGTCGTGAATAGTTAATTGACTCGGATTGGGGTGATTCCCGTTCAGTCGGCTAGCCTGGTTCTGATGGGGTTCATATTGTTCAATACGTGGTCATACTGTCTCGATCAATCTCAAACCTTAACAAGATTTCAAGTTTGGAAAACGACCAGGTTGTGGGACGGGTTGCCGTCCGATCGAATTGCACTTGAGGTTCAACACTTAAACTTTTTACAACTTTCAAAGATAATCAGTTTCTAACAGATTGTCATCCTATCGGTAGACCATCTGATCGAGTGACAATCCTGCTGTGAACTTGTTCTCTGAGAAATACCTCGCCGAACGGAGCGCTACCCGATCGAACTGTCGTTCGATCGAACGACCTGAAAGGTAGAGATACTTCTCTGTTTTCAAAATGCTACAATGAAAACTTCAAAGCCATCATACACAAACACATCCATCCCAAACGAGTGTCAATCCAACCGAATGGCCATCCGAATGGATTGACATCCGATCGAATGGCCATCCGTTCGGATCGCCATCCGACCGGATGACTACTCGTCACCTTGTTCACTTGCATTGTTTTACGCGCTGCTCATCGTTTATGCTATCGTTCTGATCAGGCTAATCTCACTCTAGCACTCCTTTCAATCCATTAACTTCCATCGCTGTGAGTATACTCGATCCCTTTTTGCTTAAAGCACTTTTGGGTGTTACATACGTTACCTATATTCAAATCACATCGAACACACAACGCAACTACTTTTAACACTAACCGCTATTGCATGTTATACGTGACTCGATGAATGCTTGTTTGTTGTGTTTACACATTGATTGCTGTCTACCTGTCTTAGCAACGATAGTACTATAGTTTAGACTCAGCACTTGTTCACTCAGGGGTTGTTAAGGATATTACTTCACATGTTCGCAGTGGTGAACATGTGATGCGCATTCGCTACTCGCAGTCAAATCGCAGTCATTGGTATTGATAGGATCTTTGTCGATAACTTACATGCTTCACAATATATGTTGTACATGCTGGTTATGCGTAAATGCTTTCGAACTCTATTATTACTATCAAACTTGTATGCTCACCTTTACACTATGTGTATTGACCTCTATTTTAACGTATGTGACAGGTGTTTGAGATGCTTAGGATGCTTGCTTGCTTTCATGGAATTGAGTTAGGATGGAGTCTAGAAACAACCTAAATAAAAATCTGAGTTGTCGGAACAGTTTGCTTGTTTTTGAGACAATTATCTGTAATAACTATGGTTGCTTTATCTGTTAGTAGTATGGGATATTAACATTAAAGATTTGGTAACTTAATAGTTGTTGTGGATTCTCTTGAACAATTTGTTTCGCTCAGTGCCGCGCCCCGATGTTTCCGCCATCGGTTGGGGTGTGACATAATGGGTTTTAGCGAGCCCCACTCTTGGTCGAGGACCCATACAGAAGAGTGTGTTTGTGTCCCAATCGATGGTAGTCGACACGAAATCGTCTAGGTTTAGATTGCTTCCTAATTCGTCACACATATTAATGTCCTCGCGAAACATTAATGATCAACGATTTCATTGACGCTTTACATACTACATCTTATATACTGGTTTTCATCTAAATACAACTCACATTTTACGGATACATCTTTACATACAGTTTTGATACAAATACATCTCACATTTTACAGATACATCTTATACAACTAAACTGCATGAACTCGCCAACTTTTGTTGATGTTTTCAAACTTAAAATGTATTTCAGGAAATTAGTGGACCATGTAGATATTTCAGTTCAAGAAAGCAAGTATCAAGACTCCATGCCAACATTTGAAGGGTTTGCCTGTTATATACCGCCTCCTTACGGTGATATAGTGGTCAAAGCCTTGACATTTTAAGACTTACATTTTGATGTATGAAACAATGCCAACTTATTTTCATTTGATAGTTTGTAACCAATACATTGAACTTATGTTGCGTTCTTTTGAAACGATTATGACAATGGAATTGGAGCTTGTTTTTATTCATTTAGTATGTTCACTTATATTGTTATGCAATGAGAACCGATCAGATCACACCTCGCACTTCCGCTATGAGCGGGTGTGACAGATTGGTATCAGAGCATCGATTGTAGTGAACCAGGATTCTTTCTCGAGTCTAGTCTACAATCACTAGGGACCTCTCACAAAAACAATTTATACAGGAACAAGAGGTTTTTATTGCATAAACATTTTTCAAGGTCCACTACAATAAAATTCATTTCATATAAACCAAGCGAGGACATTTAAATGGGTGAAGTGTATAAGAAATAGACACGTTACATTAACAGACTATGTGCCTACAATACATTACATTATCAGTTTACGCATTATAAACAGTTTACAAGTTCAGCTTATACAAGATAGAAATCCTTGATTGATAGGATTTTTCATGATTATATATATATAAGTTATTCATATATGTGTTGTACGAAATATTTGGCAAGATCAAAATGCCTTTGACTTCGAATTCCATTGTCATCCTTGACACACATAACATGGTTAAGACACGACATCTTTTACACAGGACATAATACTCTATTTCAAAACATAACATGTTTTATACAATACATCTTCCATGAGAATATCGACCTCACGTCTATTGCAGAGCTTATGGAGAACGTGGTTCCTAAGTGAGACCATAAAGCATTGATCCCGTGGAAGATGGTTGCGTTCTCACGGATGCTGAGATGCCTGACTTCAGTAGTGATGATGAGGCGGAGGTGGCAGCCTTGGACAACAACTCCATTAGTGGGACGAGGTCCCTGAGGCTCATATAAATCATGATTGACGACACTCTTGTCCAGTCAAGGAAGATGAAGTACTCATCTTAAAGGTGCCCCTCTAGTTGTTATTTTTACAAATTCTCTCTATTCATATTTCATCTAACGCCGTGCCGTTCCGCGAGTAATAACAACGGACGTTGACACATGAACTATCATGAAGGTCCCTTCTACGTTGAAGGTATATAGACAATAGTGTCCTCTCTCTGACTGGTCGTCTGCTTTGAACGAGAGAATGCTAGGGTGACCATGCAAGACAATTTATTATTACGGGGGGCAACGTAATAACAACTTGTAGTGCATGGAAATTTTGGTGGACTCTACGGCAAAGCTAGTGATCACTATCCATTCAAAATTATTAAGTTGTTCAAGTTTCTATCCAGTAGAACACTAACCGAGATGGTTACTATAACACCTTACAATACAATACAGGAAGACGATACGTATTGTTCGCACCTAACATTCAACACGAGTTGTTCGAGACTAGTCATCTAAACAAACAAAACTTGTTAACCACTCATGGAGGATCTTTCCTCAACATTCTAGAATTCTTGTACATGAGTTGGTTCTTTGGTGTCTGTGACACCTTATCTTAATTATTGGAAATGAATACAAAAATTCCGTCATTTTGACATTTGTCTTATCCAAAGGGATAGTATGGCATGAGCCATGCTACAACTCCCTCATTGCATTCTATTCGACATCTATGAAGATCTTAATGATCTTGTTGGAGCTCGTGAAGCTCAACCACTGTTACCATATTCATCACATGGACAAGTACGACAAAGAAATTTCTCTACTTCGGATGATCAAAGCCTATGGAGTATGGAGTGCATACTATATGGATGAAGACGGCCGTTTGGTTTCTCTTCCTCAATGAATTATTTCGTTTTCCACTTAGGCATATGACCAATACACGCAAGAGGCGCTACGCATTTAGTTGCGGTTATCCACATGATCATTTATTCGAACATGTATGAACAATGCAATCTTGAGGTTTACATGACCGATTGCATCCTTCATTCTTGGGCACATGATAGACTATATTATCCAAATATATGTCTAGATTCTTTTAATAGTGTATATTAAAAAGATCATGGCACCAGGAGGAAGGTCTACACCCAAAAAGGGGTTAACTAATCAATATCTCACTGATTAAAGTTGAACTAAAGTTCTTATGGAACGACACGAGGGTGCAGAAATTGCACGACATGAAGTTAATCGAGATGACACTAGTGACAGTACTGGTGGTACTGGTAGTTCAAGTGGTTCAAATCCCGATGGATCGAGAACGAGTAGCAATGCCACACTGGAAGATGCGATCACACAAGGCCTTAATTTTAAGACTTTTCCAGACTGTAAGCCGCAAGACCTCATTAATACGAGAGGTGCGGGAGGTTCCGTCCGCTAAATAAAGACAATGGAGTCAGTTAGTCGTACTAATAAATGTACTCCTGAGTAAACAATTAGATACACAGAGAGTCTCCTGCTGAATGCAACATTAACTTGGTAGAATATCCAAGTACAAACGCTATGAAGTGATACAGTGAAGAGATTGTTGGGGGAAGAACTCAAGGATCTTATGCGAGAAGAGTATTGCTCGCTGATTGAAATTCAAAGGTTAGAAACAAGTTCTAGAACTCGATCATGACTAGAGCCAATGTTGTTGGTTACACTCGAGGCTTTCACGATCTCTCAAGAGTTGTTCCATACTAGGTAACACCCGAATTCAAACGCATTGAGTGTTACATTTGGGATTTAGCCTCTGAGATCCGAGGCATGACCGCATCATCCCACCCTACCTCGATCATTCAAACAGTAGTTCTCACAGTTAGTCTCATCGCAGAGACTAGTAAGTCGATAATACTCAAGAAAGAACAAGGATGTTTAAGTGTGGCACAGAGGCCACTTCAAGCATGAAAGATTTTATGAATGAATCAAACTAGTAAACAATTGGGTGTGATTAGAACTAAGGACACTCCACAAGATCCAAATGTCATCATGAGTACGTTGTACTCTACAAGCATTATGTGTCAATTCTTTTGATACTAGTGCTGAGCTTAGCTTAGTGTCTACTCGAATTAGAGTCATGTTAGACACACATTACTATATCAAGTTAGCTAATGGGGAATTAGCTGAGACATGTAGAATCATTAAGAGTCGCCGACACGATTCTTACCAACCAAACTCATGCATGAGAAATGAGTTTCATGGCTAGAGACAGGATCATCCTAGCTACAATTAGGGACTGGATTGTCCTACATCTAAACATAGCGATTGGGTTGTCCTACATCTAAACATAGGGATTGGGTTATCCTACATCTAAACATAGGGATTGGGTTTTCCTACATCTAAACATAGGATTCCTAAAACTGTACAGTGATGTCCTCGCCACATAGAATTCAAAATGTACTTGGCCTAGAGTCAAGTAAACTAGACGTCACCTAATTCTATAGAATTGGCAAACAGTAAACTAGTCGAGTCATGGGAAGTTGTTAGAGAATGTTCCTTAGAACTTGGCGAGCAGAAATTCAAAATTGATCTCTTACCCGCTCAGTTGGGTAGTTTCAATGTAGTGGTTGGCAAGGATTGACTATCTGATAACCGAGCCGAAGTCGTTTGTTATGAGAAGATCATTCGCCTACCACTACTGAACAAAGAGACACTTGTTATTCATGGAGAGAAGCACGACACACCATTGCGGATCATCAATTGCATGAAGGCACAGAAGTGCTTACGGAAGGGTGGTATTGCTTTCCTGGCGCATGTTGTCGACAAGAAGGCCGATGGACCGAAGCTGACAGATATTCCAGTGGTAAAAAAGTTTCCTGAAGTCTTTCCTGATGACTTGCCGGGACTATAACCATATCGACAAGTCGAGTTTCATATCGATTAGCACCTTCTGAAATGCAAGAGTTATCGGAACAACTTCAAGAGTTGTTGGATAAAGGATTCACTAGACCAAGCTACTCACCTTGGGAAGCTCCAGTCCTTTTTGTGGAAAAGAAGGACGGAACGTTCAGAATGTGCATGGAGTACATAGAGTTGAATAAACTCACCGTCAAGGATCGATATCCACTACCGAGGATTGATGACTTATTCAATCAATTGCAAAGTTCTAGCTTCTACTCCAAGATAGACTTACGATCTGAGTATCACCAGTTACGAAATAAAGAGGAAAGCATACCGAAAATGGCTTTTCGAACTCGTTATGGTCATTACGAGTTTCTCGTTATGCCTTTTGGTTTAACGAATGCACCAGCGGTCTTCATGGATCTAATGAATCGCGTGTGCAATTTGTATCTCGACAAATTTGTCATAGTGTTCATTGATGACATATTGATATACTCACGGTCGGCAGATGAGCACGAACAACATTTGAGAACCATTTTAGAGTTACTAAATAAGGAGAGACTATACGCGAAATTTTTAAAATGCGAGTTTTAGATTCGTGAAGTACAATTTATCGGGCATATAGTGAACGAGAAAGGCATTCAAGTAGACCCATCGAAGATCGAAGCAATTAAAAATTGGGAAGCACCCAAGACTCCAACTGAAGTCCGAAATTTTTTGGGATTAGCGGGGTATTATCGGAGATTTATTTGAGAATTTTTCAAAAATTGCTTAACCGCTAACCTCCCTCACACAAAAAGACAATAAATTCGCCCTAATCAAAAAACAAGAAGAATCATTTCAACTTCTCAAAGATGGTACCGATGACTTTGTAGTATATTGTGATGCTTCGCATCAAGGATTGGGTTGCGTGCTCATGCAATGAGAAAAAGTTATCGCATACGCGCCACATCAACTAAAAGTTCATGAGAAGAACTATACCACTCACGACCTCGAGTTAGGCGCGATGGTATTCGCTCCAAAAATATGGCGACATTATTTATATGGTACTCAATGTACATTTTTTACGGATCATAAAAGTCTTCAATATACATTCAATCAAAGAGAATTAAATATGACATTTGTGCTCTGTAAACGATGTACAATGTAAAACAATATCAATTATCAATGAAACGATGTGTTTTGGTGTCAATATTTGTGTATTTATGTTTAACAATTTTACGTTTTGATTCTAGTTCGATTTCAAGCTTTAAATCGCTTTCTGGAAAGTTATACGCAAACTGATGCGTAAACATAATCAGTTTAATGCGACAAACACTCTGGAATAGTTATATAGGCTTAACATACCTTAAATAACCTTTACATAACTTAGAAATAAGTTTTGGAGGGTTTGGTGTGCCAAAAACAAGTTTATTCGATCGCAGGGACTATTTACGACAAACTATGAAAGTATGCCGATTCGTACAGTAACAATCATTCCGGAACATGATCATAAGCTAAACATGCCCTAAATATCCTTTACATAGCTTAGAAATAGGCTTTGACGGATTCGGTATGCGAAAATACGCTTATTTGATCAATAGGGACTAAAAGCGTCAAAAAGTGCATAAGTTTGCATTTACGCGCATATCTTACGTTCTGAACATATCCGGACATCCAAAAAAAATTTTAATCATTAAAATATTTTATTTTAGTGATTAAAATTCAAAAATATCATTCGTCGCGTAATTTGGATCGATTTCGCGTTCGTTCGAGTTTTCATCGTAATTAACCGAATAACGCGATCGTGCGATCAAATGAACCGACATCCGAGATGTTTCCAAGCATATTTCATGTTCCCTATGCTTTAACTTCATTGTAGAGCCATGAAATGGGGTTAACAAGGCTTAAATGCATCAAAAACAAAGTTTTAAGCATGCAGGGACCATTTCTACCAAAACATGAAACTTTTAACTGACCTGCCTCGCGCCACGCGCCAACCTAGGTAGTCTCTGGCGCACCACGTGACAGAGCTGCTTTCCAGAAATACCAGTTTTCAGCAAACAGCTGCTGAATCATGGTTTTAATCTTTGGTTTTTGCAATCTATGAGCTGGTTTGTGTGTTTAGCAAGTTGCCCAATCAATGTTTAACAAGTGTAAGGTCATGATCTAGTCTCAAAACACATGGAATGATCCTATGGCTTCAAGATTTCTATAAATAGCATGGGTTTTTCACTCATTCCTTGCTCATTCTAGAATTTCTTCTCTAATCTGCTTATTGGAGCTATCCCTTCTTGGTTGAAGGCTCCATTCTTCTGTTTTCTTTGATCTTGATCCAAGCTTGGACCCTTTGTAAGCTTCTTTCATGCTTGTTTATGCTTTTCAAGCATGAAAGTCAAACAGTGTTTGACTTTCTACTTTGACCATGAATTGGTCAAGACAAAGTTCAATCGAACTTTGCAACGTGAGCGTAATCACGATGGTTATAGTCCCTTGTGACTATACCTACTGATTACCACATTGATTAGTCGAAGTGACGAGTCAAAGTTTCGGTCAAGATGCCGAATATGCGCATTTTGCGACGATGCTATTGTCGGCTATCAAAACACTTTGTTTTGATATCAAACCTATTTTCTAACTTAGTTAAACCTGATTTAACATGTTTAACTAGTCACTTTTAGTTTAGTGCTTGTATAGGGTCGTAAGTCAAGCGGTCTAAACCTCCGCTTAGACTTTCAAACCCGACCCGTTTGGTCGATCGTTAGGATCCGACCAAACATATTTTGTGACCATAGTTGTATAGGGAATAACCTTCCGAGGTTATACCTTATGGTCACTTAGTTTAATTAGTTGTATGATAGGTAGATTATATGCCTTAGGAAAATGACCAAAATGCCCTTTTCATGCATAATTTGAATTTAAGCATATGTAACCTAAATTTTATCACTTAAACTGATTATGCAACATATTTAAACATGTTAGGGCATATAATACTTGTCATAGGAACTAGTTAGGCGTCTCTAACGCGCTTTTGCGTGAATGACGCGTTAAAGTAGCGTAGACTACCTTAACGGGTCATAACGGGTCGTAAGCACTTAGGATAGGTTCTGATTTAGAATGTAGGCTTTGTTAAACCATATCACATGAGTTCCAATACTCATTTGGTTTACGAGACCTCATTCTACCCGATCTCCCGATTTAGGTGTCGGTTTATTAACATAGCGATCCGATTACTAGGTGCCACTTGATTTCCTTGGTTTGCCCGAGCTTTGTTAAGTTCATGTAGATCGAGGATACTTTGCAATTCAATGTGAGTACATAGTTCCCCTGTTTTACTGTTTTCAATTGTTTTGGGGTGATTCATATGTGTCAAACGATTTCGATGATTTCAAAAACGAATACTATGGTTTATATTAAACACAACGATTTCGATAATGTGAACGGACTTGTTTGGGACGTATTTACATAACGAATGACATTCATTAGCTTTGGCCAAGCCGACCAGTAGTATGTTATGGTACCATAGGATCTGACGAATCCCGTTATCGGACTGCCGCCATGGTTATGTATGGGGGTTATGTGGGTAACGACTAAACCTGATGATTGTTAACTTACCCTTTTAGTTGTATGTTAATACGTGTTGAACGATGGACGAGTTACGAAGGTTTGAATGTATTCAATGAGACGACCAAAAGTTAGCTTTCACAATTAAAACACGAATGATTGGAACGACTGAACGATTGAACGATTTGAACAAGCTAAACGAACGATTGGTTATTGGTAAGTGATTAGATAACGGGACGGGTGTAATATGATAAAAGCATGGTAGATACGCCGCTGATACTTCTTATATATAAGTGCTTTTATCATATTACATACCATGGCGTTATTTAGTTCACTTGGACGAACGATTTTCAAACAATACACACAACGATGTTTGCTAAATGATATAAACCATACGAGTTTTATTACGAGAATAATTTACAATGTTGGTTTACATAAACAAATGTTTTAGTCAAGATTCATGGTAACGAGGTTTTATAAACTATAACCAACTTGTTATGAGTTGTTTATTTATATTGCAATACAAACACTTTTCAAAACAAGGTTTTCAATTATCGACTCTTGTAGTCAAACGAGGTATTGCAACATGAATACGAGCCATGAATCTGACACACTCACAAAACCTATGTGCTCGCCGGCATTTCTTTGCTGACTTTATTTTTTTAAATATGTTTCAGGTGGTGTTTGATGATGTTGATTGCGACTAGGATGCATGCTCACTTAGGATCGGACGAGGCCTTAGTGACTTAATAACGATAAAACGAGGTATTGCAACATGAATACGAGCCATGAATCTGACACACTCACAAAACCTATGTGCTCGCCGGCATTTCTTTGCTGACTTTATTTTTTTAAATGTGTTTCAGGTGGTGTTTGATGATGTTGATTGCGACTAGGATGCATGCTCACTTAGGATCGGACGAGGCCTTAGTGACTTAATAACGATGATAGATAATATGTGAACTTGTTTGTTCTTTTCCAAGACAATGTTAAATGTTTAATATTTAAAATAAAACGAAACTTTTTAATCCATGTGTTGTGAAACAATGATTCTGTCGCTCCACTCCCCGACGTTTCCGCGGCGGTTTGTTGTTTTACGCGGTCGGGGTGTGACGTTAAATATGTGTCAACGACGTTGGATTGAATTGTTGAACGACTACGATTGTGAAATAAAGTACCATCCGGGCAAGGCGAACTTTGTAGCGGACGCCTTGAGCCGCAAGGAACGAGTTAGAACTTTGAGAGTTCAAGCATTAGAGATGACGATTCACACGGATCTTACCACACGAATTCATAATGCACAACAAGAAGCGCTCAAGGAAGAACATATTCAAGAAGAAACACTTCGAGGCATAGAAAAACAATTAGTGCCGAAAGAAGTTGGAACTTTATACTTTATGGGTAGAAATTGGGTTCCACTCTTTGGCGGCCTTCGAAGTGTTATTTTTGAGGAAGCACATAGGCCTAGGTATTGAAAGAATACTATTGGTGGCCTAACCTCAAAAGTGACCACAACTTATGTAGGAAAATGCTTGACTTGCGCGAAGGTCAAGGCCGAATATCAGAAACCCTCGGGCTTGCTACAATAACCCGAGATTTCCGTTTGGAAATGGGAACAAATATCGATGGACTTCATTACGAATTTACCCAGGACCTCAAGAGGCCACGACATGATATGGGTAATCGTCGATAGATTGACAAAGTCCGCACACTTCTTGCCGATTCGGGAGAAGGATAGCACAGAGAAACTAGCGGAACTCCACCTCAAAGAAATAGTGGCTCGTCATGGAGTGCCTATTTCAATCATTTCAGACCGAGACGACCGATTTGTTTCAAGAATTTGGAAGTCATTCCAACAGGCCTTTGGATCTCACTTAAATCTAAGCACGGCCCTTCATCCACAAACTGACGGCCAGAGCGAAAGGATAATCCAAGCACTCGAAGATATGCTTCGGGTGTGTGTTATGGATTTGGGAGGCAACTGGGATACTCATTTACCTTTGGTTGAGTTTTCCTACAACAACAGCTACCATACAAGCATACAAGCTGTACCGTTCGAAGCTCTTTACGGTCGAAAGTGTCGCTCTCCACTATGTTGGGCGGAAGCAGGAAATAAACAACTAATTAGTCCGGAGTTAGTCCAAGAGACTACGGATAAAATCTTTCATATCAGAGACCGTATCTAGGCGGTTCACGATCGACAAAAGAGCTGTGCAAATAAGAGACGGAAGCCATTATCTTTCGAGGTCGGAGATAAAGTCTTGTTGAAAGTCTCGCCTTGGAAGGGCGTAGCGAGGTTCGGTAAGCGTGGAAAGCTTAACCCTTGATATATAGGACCATTTGAAATCCTAGAAAAGATCGGCAACGTTGCCTACAAGCTGAAGTTACCAGCCGAACTTAGTAGTGTACACGACACATTTCATGTGTCGAATCTTAGGAAGAGCCCACCGCAAGAGACGGTTATCATCCCGGCGGAAGAAGTTCACATTGAAGACAAACTCCAATACACTGAAGAACCTGTTGAGGTCATGGATTGGAAGATCCAGAAAACACGAAGGAGTCGTAACATATTATTAAAAATTCATTGGAACTCTCGACACGGACCCGAATATACTTAGGAACGTGAAGATCAAATTAAAAACCAAAATACCCCCACCTGTTCGGGAACACTCCTACAAAGGATGACTCAGCTTGAATTTCAGGATGAAATTCTCAATAACAGGGGGAGAATGTGACAACTGCCACTTTTCGGTAACTTTCTTACACTTAAAGTACTCATTTTTAGCTACATTTTCATTCGTTTTGAACATCTAAACTGCATATTTCATGACATACACTTAGAATATTCATGGAATACTTACTTATGATGCATATGATTCATTTTTATTAGTTACATTTGAAACAGTTTAAACAATGCATCAAAACAACTAGAAAAGCACTTAGTAAACTAGTGTTCTGACAAAAACGCAGGATCCGCAGAAACCATCTAAATGACATCTTTAGAACTCAGACGAAAGTCCAACATCTAATATACATTAAACCCTATCTAGGAATGCAAGGGTTTGGTTTAAAACCTTCCCGAAGTCCGATAACACTAAAAACTGCCCAAAAAGCACTAAAAGCGACAATTTCAACACTTTTCCGCAGAAATTCTGCAGAAATCAGCATTTTAATCTTTTTGCAACATGTAAAAGTGTTGTTTAACATAGAATTCATATGAGGATACCTTCGGGTATCATCCGAACCATAATCACATCAATTCACACAACTTACACAAGCTTAGCGTTCAAATAACGACTAACGGAAACAATGCGAAACGAATATCCGAACGATATCGGATCTTTTTTTTAGTGACCATCTAATGTTATTTGGATTATGTTGGACTAGTAATGGTCACTTAACACCTTTTAAAACACTTAAACACTTGAACATATAAACTTCCTAACAATTCACCTAAGGATTCTAACACTTTTTAACTAATAAAACAAGTTGCAAACATGGGTACCCCCCCCCCCCATCTCGGCTCAACTAGTGGGACCCACCCCCAACTTGTTTCCAAAAATATATTGGATATTTACTTAGTGTTTGCAAGTGGATCAAGTGGGTGATAAAAGTGAAAGAGTTATAACATCTAACTTACCAAAATTACTAAGCACTTTCATCCACTTTTCACCTTTCTTAACACACACATAAGAACTCTCTCAACTATCATTGTCACACCCCAACCGATGGCGGAAACATCGGGATGAGACGAAGTGTGTATAGATTGCAAGAGACTTCATAAAACTATGTGACAATATTTAATTGAATTCAAATTTCATTGCAAGTGCTAAATTGTCATACAACATTTAAAATAGAAATAACAACATTGTTCAAATTTCAACATAACATCGAAAGATAAATAAATTAAAGGTGTGTATCTAGTCCACCCTACACTTGTTTCATCATTCATCCATACTTCATTAATCAACCTGCAACATGTATTAAAATAGAGTTTCAATGCAAAAGCAAAGGCGAGTATACAAGTTTAACTACATAGCATAATAGAATAAAAACTCAAGTCCAACATGATTCATAATATGTGATTACTAGTATGCAATTTTGGCGTACAATATGATCAAACCCGAGAATACAACGCATAAAAGAGCCTAATCCCAAAAGTTTAGCGGGGTGGTAATGTTTAACTTAACAATACCCAAAAGTATAACGGGCGGGGCGTTAATCCTATAGCGCTATAATTTTTAAGGTGGGCGAGCAAAGTTAATGAGCATATAACGTTCCAAAGCGTTCACATAGCATACGAGAATAACAAGTAAATCACAATAGTTTCATGTTTAATCATGGATAGAGTAAGTTTAATTGAGTTTAAAAGTTGTTTGCATAGATATACATGTTGCATCCCAAAGTGTAAAGGGGAAAAGGGATCGAGTATACTCACAGTGATTGCAAGCTTTCCTACTTGAAATCACGCGAGTGAGCTGGTGGATGGATTAAGTTGGAGCACCTAGCCCTTCTACATGAGGAAACATAGGTGTGTGAGTTTGGCGTTTAACGGAAGATTATAAATTTGGAGTTTAACATAACATAAAGTATAATATAAAAATAATCATCTTTAACTTTATAACCCTTGTATGACACTATGTAACCAATATGGTTAGAATGTTTTTATGGGTAGTACACCCATTAGAATCATACTTAGAGTTTTAGGTTTTAGATGATATTCTACTACTTTAACATATAAACACAAGTTTAACATTAAAGGTTCGAATGAGTGTATATATATATTTAGGTTAAGTATTATATGTTATTTAGTCCAATAAGTCAAGTAGGAGGTAGAAGATTAAATCTTCATTTAGGCACCTCTAGTATCATGAATGTCATGTATGGGGTAGGAAGAACAAGCTTCCATTTAGGAACCCCTTGAACGTTCACCACTTCACTTGATGTAAAAACAACCAAGGAGGGTCAAGAACTAGGATTAGTACAATAATATAAACAACCTAACTAAAGAGAAATCATCAAATCATGTGAGGATTTTATGTTGGAACAACCCAAGTTGTTCCACAATCACTCTACATCAAGATGTAAGCTCGAACATGACTTGTGGGTAAAATACCCTAAATAAAACAGAAAGTATTTGAGGTTTATCCTCTGATTTTACATGTCTCAATCATGTTATTATACCTAAATAACCATAGGAAAGGTTGTAGGCATTGTCACATAAGTTTGAGATGTGTTAGACACAAGTTTGATAAGTTTAAGCAAGCTTTTGAATAACTTAAAACAAAACAGAAAGTTTTGGTCCCTTTTAGGGCAATTCCAAGCATGATTTCTCCAAGGAAAAACCAAGGAATCAAACCCAAGGATTTACCAAACAATAGAAGAAAGAATCAAGTGATTTGGAGTGAAAACAAGCAAGTTACACTCACTTTTGTTAAGATGTATGAATCTGTCCAGAACTCTGATTTGCAACAGATTTGAGAGTGAATTTGTGAAGATTAGAGAGTTGTGAAAGTGTAAAATGGGTTGGAGAAGGTGTGTATTTATAATGGAAGAGATTAGAGTAGATTGGAGGTGATTAGAGGTGGATTAAAGGTGATTGAGTGAGGTTGGAACTTGGGATTTCGTGCAACCAGCTGAAGGAAACACAAAGTCTGTCGAAACAGGGGCCTGGCGTGACGCTAGGGGCCTTGGCGTCACGCGGCGCCTCATGTTTGACAACTTTGATTTTGTTGCACTTTAGTCCCTGTAGTTTCATGTTTGATGCCTTTAGGTGCAAGTTTGAGAGTTTAGGGACTTGTTTTGATATAAAAGCATAGTATAAGGCATAATCAAGCATGTCGATAATAACCCAAGTATAATTGAGTGTATAAGTATCATAGTCAAGTGTCGTTCACGTTCAAAACACGTTTTAGGCATAAGTTTAGATTAATTACAAGTTTAGCACATAGTTTCCAAGAATAACGATTAAACATCAATTGATTCACAAAGTCGAACATACGAGCATATATAGAGTGTGTATAACATAAATGTAACAAAATACAAGTTTCATTAATGATCCAAGTCTCGGTTTTACAATGATTTCAAAGAAGGAATGATTACAAGAATACAAGGTTTCCAAAAATAGAAATACGAACAAAACTTTCTATAAATGGAAAGTACAACAGAGCCGGGCGTTACAATCATCTTTTAGCCAAGAACACCATAAAAAACTTTCACATTTCAAGCCTTTCTTTGATGATCAAGATGGAGCTTGATGGTACTTAGGAGGATCTAAAGACACTACAAGAAGAAGCAAGCTTTTCCTTCCATTCCATAGCTTCCAAGCATCAAGATCAACATTGTTATTTTCTTTGATCATCATCTAGATCATCCCAAGCCACAAGTGCTAGAAGTACGCCTTTAAAAATCCCTTTGTCATACTTATTTATGTATATGATTGTTAAAAGAACATGTAATAACTAAACAATCATATAAAATAATATGAAAATACAAAGAAGCAAAATAAAAATCATGATATAAAAGTTTGTTTATGTTGTGATTTAAGGATTATTTCTTGCATATTTGATCTAGTTTTGATTATTAGCATATGAATAACTTGTTAGATGATGTTTAAAAACATAATCTAACAATTATACATGAAAATGTTTAAGGGTTTTTTGTTAAACATAAATGTTTAAATGGATTATCATAATCTTTGGTTTTGTTAAAGTATATAAGGTTTTTCACTAAAGATAATACTTTTACAAGATTATAAAAAGAAACATACAAGATGGGTTTTTATAAAAAGTTGGATAAAACTAGAAGTAAAGCATGGATTTTGAACTAGTTAACATATGTTATGATCATATCAAAACCCTACATGTTATTGATTTCATCTTGTTAAGATTTTGATATAAATCTCATATGTTTTTATTAAGAATGATATGAGAAGATTGTTGGTGATTTTTATAAGAAAAAGATATGTTTTATTAAACATGGCTAAGCATATATTTCAAAGGAAATATGGCCATTTTTCTTAAAAATCATGTGTTATAAAAACTATTATTTTTGACAAAATCTTTATTAGAATAAAAAGATTTTAAATAATAGTTTTTTTATAAAAACAAAACTAAATATAAATATATATTTTTGAGAAAATATATATTTAGTTATCTTAACAACTTATGTGCTATGTGTTATTTGTTTGTATTAGTTATATGTATGAAAACTAGTAACTTGAATACAATGGTACAAATAAACACAAGACACATTACAACTAAAGTCTTACAAGACTACATATAAATACACCTTAAAAACAACTTACGGACGATCCGAGCTTCGGACACAACTTATGGACAAATCGGACTTACGAACAAATATACGGACTATATAAGTATTACGGACTATAATACACGATATATCAACGACTTGGTAAAATACGTTTTCTAAACCGAATACGTAACGATATATTTTCTACAATATACAAAATATATTACTTATGGTTTATATTAAAAAGGTATTGTTTTTTAAATATATAAACATACATATATATTTCTTACCATCTAAAATATATTGTTTTAGTAAAAGACTAAAATTATATTTTTAGAACTAATCCTATAAATAGATTATTTTTAAGATATTTTCCATACCTTTTACAAGTATAACATATATATTCATATGAAATATATCTTAGAATATATAGGTATATATTCTTAGGATACAAGATCACGTAATGAACAACGCGGACATACATATTCCTATACGTACAACGATATACACATTTACATCACCTAACACTTGGTGAACACACATTTATACAACTACGATACCACTCACGGGATACAAGAATATATATATATATATATATATATATATATATATATATATATATATATGGCGAAATATATACACTAAACAGTTATCAGTTAATACATCTAAGACACAGTTCAACGAATAACAAAGACATACAAGTCTTAACACATATTCAAGATAAAAGACTTGTACTCAAGTCATTACAAAGACCGAATTGTCTAACAAATATAGGACGATTGTAGGTCGTGACACTATTCAAGATGATCGCATGTGAGATCACAGTTACTTACAATTCACGGACGCAATTCTGTGAGTTCATGTCCCCTATTCATTCTAAATGCTTTACAACTTTACAACTATCGGGGAAAATACATGTTCAATTGTATGTTAAGTCATGGAATGAAACACCTTAGATCATGTGCGATTAGGGTCATACATCTAAGCACCATTAATACAGTTTGGACCTAGGTACAAAGGTTTAGATCTAATGGGTTTTGGCGAGCCCCACTCTTGGTCGTGGACCCATACAGAAGAGTGAGTTTGTGTCCCAGTCAATGGTAGTCGACATGAAATCGTCTAGGTTTGGATTGCTTCCTAATTCGTCACACATATTAATGTCCTCACGAAACATTAAGGGATTAACTATTTCATTGACGCTTTACATACTACATCTTATAATTTTACTGATACATCTTTACATACAGTTTTGATACAAATACATCTCACATTTTACGGATACATCTTTAGATACAGTTTTGATACAAATACATCTCACATTTTACAAATACATCTTATACAACTAAACTGCATGAACTCGCCAACATTTTTAGGAAATTAGT
This sequence comes from Helianthus tuberosus, assembly GCA_030545235.1. Classification (NCBI taxonomy): domain Eukaryota; kingdom Viridiplantae; phylum Streptophyta; class Magnoliopsida; order Asterales; family Asteraceae; genus Helianthus; species Helianthus tuberosus. The sequence continues at coordinate 158,303,247 of CM060393.1, forward strand.
GGACCATGCAGATATTTTAGTTCAAGAAAGCAAGTATCAAGACTCCATGCCAACATTTGAAGGGTTTGCCCGTTATATACCGCCTCCTTGCGGTGATATAGTGGTCAAGGCCTTGACATTTTAAGACTTACATTTTGATGTATGAAACAATGAAAACTTATTTTCATTTGATAGTTTGTAACCAATACATTTAACTTATGTTGTGTTCTTTTGAAACGATTATGACAATGGCATTGGAGCTTGTTTTTATTCATTTAGTATGTTCACTTATATTGTTATGCAATGAGAACCGATTAGATCACACCTCGCGCTTCCGCTATGAGCGGGTGTGACATAGGGGCTTGGCGAGTGGTGTCAATCCTCCTTCTTTGTATTTATGTTGGTTTTCGCTGTTAATTTGCTTCTTTTGTGCGTTTAAGCTCTTTTGACCCTGTAAATTAAAAAGGAAGAAAGAAACAAGTTTTTTCCAACATTAGTACCAAAAAATGTTTATTTTACGTTGTATTTGATATAATTTATATATTGTATTTTACGCACATCAGGAGCCTTTTAAATCAAGAACTATAGACCTACAAGGTGAGTCATTCTCTTTTATCAAATGCTTTCAAACCCCTAAATGTTTTCCAATTGTTACTTATATTACAGTGATTAAGTCTTTGTATTCTTACTAGGAAATTACTGCCAGTATGTGGGGTTTTGTATACACTATTTTATAAGCTTCACTAGTTGAGAGAATGATCAACAGTGATATGACCACAGTCACAGGAATTGTCGAGTGACAAACCTTTGGGTAATAGTAAGATATAAACAAATGTAAAATCTCTTAATGTTGTAATTATAAGAAGGTGTCTTTTTATACAAAACGAATGATCTCACCAATATTTCCTACTGATAAAATGTTTTTAAACATGTTTCAGGTGATTATAGTAGATCTGAATAGGAGTTGTGATACAGCACCAAAAGGCTTAAAGAAGTGGCTTATTTTATCAATGAAAATTAAAAAAAATTGTATTCGGATTTATCTCCTATTAAAAGCTACCTTTGTAATACATGGGTTTTATTCCCATTTGTTATAAATAAAATTTCAGTGTTCTAAAACTCTGATATTTTTCCTAATTCACGGTCCTGATGAAATCTCCGCTACAATATTTTCAAAATAACCACCGGTACCACTTCACTGTTCACGGCTCCCGTCCAGGGTGTGGTCGGGGGTTGTGACAGGTTTGAATTAATCCATATGAAGGTTTTGTTTGATTTCAAGATTTGGTAGAAGTGTGCACTTGTGGCTTGCACTATATGCTTGAATGTTAGAGCACACCATGTGTCGGACTAGTTGCTTAATGGTAATTTAGAAATGGATGTGTATTAAATGTATAGCATATGGACTTACTAGTAAGGGATGATGTTATGATTATGTTAAATTGGCTAACTTTATATGTGGTTGTCAAATGTAGAATTACGAAAGTATTAGTATGTGTAAATTTGGTTATGTGTATATTGTATGTGTATTAAGTGATCATGTAGTTTTATGTGTCATACAACATGAGTATGAAATGCATATGAAGTCATTATTATGGTCCACCATATCAACATGAATGTACGTTCATAAGTTGGAAGTTACATGCTAGAAGGTTAACTTTCTGAAAGTCAACAAGGTATAAATAGTATGGTTAGGCTTTTGGACTCAATTGTAAGAGTAGAGAAATCATGTGATATGTACTAGATCATTATGTGTTGTGTATAGTGATAATTGAGTTTTGTGGGTGTGGAACAAGGTGACTATTAGTCTATGTCTTATGTATGTTAGTAATTTGACTAATGAAAGTCAAAGCAACCTATGGGTTGGAAATGAATGTTAGTGTGAATGAACATGCATACTAACAATGTTGTAGATATGATGACATGAAAGGATAGGAAATTACATTAGCATGGACTCAAGCACGGAAGGCTAACAGGTCAAGAAGAGGCAAGGAAGCGAACGTTAATACGGATGCTTAAGGTAAGTGATTCCTGAACTTAATTTCTTATTTTGTAATGAAGTCTTGAAAATAAGGAGATTGGGAATCATAAAAAGGGTGGTAAGTAATGGTAGGATCAAGGTATATGAGGTCGTATTAGACCATATGTAGTTTAGTCATGATTGAAAAGCAAAGTGCACACTTCAGAAAATTGCACACTAGTTCAGCAAAGTGCACTAGTTCAGTAAAGCGTGCACTAGTTCAGTGCACACTTCAGTAAAGTGTGCACTAGTTCAGCTAAGTGCACACTTTAGTAAAGTGTGCACTAATTCAATAAGAAGTGCACATTACAGCAAATTGCAAACTTCTGTAAAGTGTGCCCTAGTTCAGTAAGAAGTGCACATTACAACAAAGTGCACACTTCAGTAAAGTGTGCATTAGTTCAGTAAAGTGCACATTTCAGTTGTGCACTAGTTCAGTAAGAAGTGCACATTACAGCAAAGTACACACTTCAGTAAAATGCACGCATTAGCGAAGTGAACACTACATTAAAGTGCACACTTTAGTATAGTGCATGTATTAGCAAAGTGCACACTTTGGTAAAGTGTTGGTAGGAGGAACCACAGGCGAGCATGATTAAGAATGAATACATACGTAGGATTCTATGTTTGGATGTTGTGGCTAGGATTTGTATCTTGAATGTGTTAGATTGTAAGATGTAGGTAAAAAATGGATAGAACACTATGTATGCACATACTGGAATTTAATATATATGAATGAATGAGACTTGTACATATGTGTACGTGGCTTATAATACGTATGAGTATTAATAGTACTAATCATGTTACTTTTGAGCATGGAAGTTATTGTTGGCTTTTGAGGGCTCGTTTTCAGGATGCAAGGATTAAATTCAGAAGGATAATCGAATGGATTATCACACGTTGGAAGAATGTGTCATGTCATTTAAATTAAATATGTTTTAAGTTATGTACGTTGCCACCGATTACTAATGATGTGGATGTGTCGGTGACTGCAGGTTACATGGATCATCATCATCATCATCATGAGGTGCAAGGGATTGAAGATCGAGCCCAAACGTGGATTGTACGGGAGTATGGTCGCTTAGTTGTAAATGTATCTAACATTCGGTGTATTTAATAAGTAGGAAGGATGTAATTCATGTAAAAGAGTCATTTTAAATGGTTTTCAAACATCTTAGAACATATATAACGAAGAAATTTTATGGTTTATATTTCCCCTGCGTCTTTTCGGTTAGAACGTGTTAGAGTCTTACACTAATTCAGGTCAATGAATAGGGTTAAGTCAATTTGACTAAAATGGCAATGTTAAAAACCTTTTGGATCTACAGGTGAAAAATGAAACATTTGAATTAAAGTGATAAAATGACCGAAACCTCAAGGACTAAAATAACATTTTACTCATTAGATTAACAACTAATCTTGAAAGCATTATATTTTTTCGAGTAAATTGCCAAAATGGTCCCTGTGATTTGAGTAGTTTTGCCAATATAGTCCAAATGTTTCAATTATCGTCTGTGGGTCCAAAAAGGTTTCATCATTGCAATTTTGGTCCAACTAACTTAACCTCATCCATGCTCCTCAGTTAGTGAAGGGGTATTTTTGTCATTTCATTTTTCCATTTAATTAACCCTTTGTTTTTCCCCTCTCATTTTCCTTCTCTCTAAAGTCTGCGCAACCACCCAACCCACCCCCTCTCTCTAGCCCAATGCCTTCCATCTAAGGCCTTTAGGAGAACCAGTCAACCCCCAGAACCTAGTTAACCGTAAGCCAGAACCCAGCCAATAATCGGAGTCGGAAAGCTGGTACCACCTCCTAACACCTGCTTGTCGTCACCCAGCTTTCAAACCACTGTCGTATCACCCTCGTCGCCCCACAGTACCACTGCTGCAACACCATCTGTGACAACCCGTATTTCAGAACCCATCTTTGTGTTTAATGTAACGTATGTGAACTTGGCGTAATTATCTAATATGTTGGTTTAATAAATGTCTATGAGTTAAATATTTGTATTATGTGAAGGTGTGTATGTATATAATTATATGACTCGAATCGCACAAGCCAACAACCCGATCGCACAAGCCTTGGGCTTTGATTTTCACGTAACTCTCGGCCCACTTATCACAAAATAGGATTATAGGATTGGCCCACTTGCTTATGTGTTTGGCATATTATAACTTGAATGTACGTAATTACAAAATAGAATTATATCTCACAATTTCAAAATAACAAACCCTATCATCCTCCATATTTTGCGACGGCAGTAGATCCCCACAACGGCCTCACCTTCTTCGATTGGACTTTTGGTTAGTTTAATATTTCCTTTGCTGGATTGAATTTCTTTGATATATATTATGTGGTTGAAACGTGATGTCATATGTGTTGTTTATGAAATTGTGATTTCGATTGTGTAAGTTATGATATTGCTGAATAATTACAAACCATGGTTGAATTGTGTGATGTATAATATATAACTGAATATGGATACTTACACGAATTCCCAGCTAGTGGACAATATACACATGAAAGTACAGAATGATTTCAAATTCATGTGGAGTGTGTGTAATGATGATGTCAGGAGTGATAGTTTAATATTGATTATGTGATGTGAATTTGTATGTAATCGATAGAAGTTTGTGATTGCATAGAATATATTATTGATATGTATTGATAGAATATGAGGTGGGATTTAGTCCATAGATGAATCAATGCAAATTGAACAGGGAGGTGGTTTGTCGTTTACCAAGTCATGATTGTGAGGTTATAAATCGGCTGGATTGTTTAAGGTTATCACAAAACTAGATAAATGTTCATAGTGTTTAAATGATGATGTAGGGTTCATGCTATAAATGGTAAACAACTTATAATAATTGAATATTATTGTTGATTGACGGAACTGTGGGTACGATGATAATTATAATAATAATATGCCTGATGTGATTGTCGATGATGATGAGTGATATGTTTATACACAGAAATTATTGTATGAATGTAAAAATTAGAAACTGATGAACTGCTTGTAACTGATTGGCATGATTTTTGGTATTAATTGAGAAACGGTTTTGCATGATTCTAGAAAGTTGTTAGACTAACCGCACAAGACCAAAGTACTGTACTGTTGGGCCTTGAAGCCCAAATTCGGTCGCACAAGAATTGTCCAGTCGCACAAGACGAGCTGGACCGCACAAGATTATTTAAATTATTTCATTTGTTTGGGGCGTATACACGTTGGACTAATTATGTTATTTGGGCCGGGTTAGTTTTCCAATCGCACAACCCATTGTGGATCGCACAAGTCATGCTGATCGCACAAGGGGTTGGGCCGACTGTTATTGAGCCCAATCTTTTAATCGTACAAGTTGAATACGTTATGACTGTTAAACGTGATGATGTGTGTTTGCCATGATCTGTATGTGTTTCTTATATGCTATCTTACGTGATACTTATGTGCACTACTTGAAACCAAAACCTGACTTGTATGGTAACCATGTTAGGACGTGGTTGACCACTAGCAGCTAGACTTGACTTTTCTGTGCATCTGCCGAGCAAACCAAGGTGAGTTCACACCCCTCTACAAAGCATGGGATTCCCTGGGGTTGGGAATGGGTTAAGGAATAGGGATTCCTCGTCCTGTTGAGACGTAACCAGGAACATAGATTCCTCGTCCTGTTGTGACGTATCCAGGAACATAGATTCCTCGTCCGGTTGAGACGTATTAAACTATACTAGACTAGAACTCTATCAACGAAGTCCCTCCATTTTATATCGACTTAATCGCCGAGGCCAATGGCGAACGGGTCATTAGTTAAATAGCGCTATTAGGTTTAACAAACCTCACACCGTGCCGCAGAGGACGGGCGTGGACTAATGGACTATGGCACGTCAGTGATGATAGACACAGACGTTAGGGCACTTAAACATGACGAACGTTAGTAGTCGATATGGTAACGAGTCTGGTGGTTTGAACATGGGGTAGCCCCCACGGCCGAAATGCCAGATAACTATCATGGGGTAGCCCCCACGGCCATAGAGCCGGGCTGGAATAGCCAACGTAAGAATGGGTAACTAATAAACGTTTTTCGAACTATGGGGTAACCCCCACGGCTGGATAGCTGGTTAAGAACAAACTGCGTTTTCGGAACAACTATAAACTGGACAACCAAACGTGAACTCACTCGACATTGTTGTTGACTCGTTACTACATGCTTTGCAGGTCAATAGGTACTTAGCTGGAGCTTGCATGGGGAGAGTCGTTGTGAGACATGGACAGCTGTGTGCCATGTTAAACCTTTGGATACTTAAACTTCTGTTTGGGATTTAAACATTATGCTTCCGCTCATAACTTAAACTATGTTTGTTTTGGACACTAACTGTGTTGGTTGGACTTTTACTATTAATTACTTGCTTGTTCAATATGATTAGTGGTTTGATCCTGGTCAGTCACGCCTCCAAGCGGTGATACTCTGCATGTGGATTTTGGGGGTGTGACAGATTGGTATCAGAGCCATTGGTTATAGAGAACTTGGTTTTAATAAAGGAAAATGTTTTTGTTAAAACCAGACTATAACCTGTACAGTGCTCTACGATCCACAACGACGCTTCACTCCACGTGCAAGACTCGACATTCTAGGTGATATGGTTTATGTTATATTGCCTACTTGCTAGTTACATAGAACATTGCTCATGATATGGTTAGATAACATAGTAGCCTTTGTTTGCAACAACGCGTGCTTGCTCCCTACTGTCACTACACACTTACGCACATTCGCGACACCTTTCCTATTTGTGTTTACTTCGATGTGAAGATCACGAGGGAACGTGAGAACCTAACTCAAGCCGGCTGACGGCTCTTATCAATGAACAAGCTACGGCAGCACTCGCAGCCGCTCAGGCAGGAGGTAAAACCTGCTATTCTGAACCTAACCTAGGATGTTAGATCCTACTCTCATGACCCAACTCTCGCGCTTAACCCTGTCTTTTCTTCCTCGCGCAACAAGGTCAGAACGCTCAGCCGCCCGTATGCACATTTAAGACTTTCGTGGACTGTCGTCCTAGTACTTTTAGTGACACGGAAGTGGCCGTTGGACTCCTCCACTGGTTTGAGAAGCTCGAATCGGTCTTTGAAAGGTGTAAATGCTCTGAGGTTCGTAGGGTGAAGTACGCCACTGGTACTCTCGAAGGCACTGCGCTAACTTGGTGGAACGCGGAAGTTCAGATGCTGGGGCTGGCGGCTGCTAATGCCACCCCATGGAATGATTTTAAGGAACTGATCAAACGTGAATACTGTAGTCGTGATGACATCCACAAGCTGGAAGTGGAGTTCTTTAAACCTGAAGATGACGGGGTCAGAGATAGAAGCGTACACGAAACGATCCAACGAACTGTCAGTGTTATGTCCAACTATGGTGGATCCTCCCGTCAAACGCATTGAGCTATACCTCAAAGGCTTAGTACCAGAGATTCAAAGCCATGTGACTTCTGCTAACCTTGCTACCATCCAGGATGTTACTTGTCTTGCTCATCGTCTCACAGACCAAGCAGTGGAACAGAACAAACTGCCTAAACGTATCGGTGTTACTACTACTACTGCTGCTACTCCCAGTGACAACAAACGGAAGTGGGATGGAACCTCTAGCAAGGGTTCGACTTCAGTTCAGTCCCACGCACAGCAGCGAAAGATTGATGACTACCAGAGCCCTGGTCAGCAATCTTCTGGTAGTCAAGGGCAGGGTGGACATCGAGGAAACCTCCCGAAGTGCAACAGATGCAACAGGCACCACAGTGGTCAGTGCAACAGGGGTCGTTGCCAGAGGTGTCTCAAGATCGGTCATGAAGCTAAGGAATTGCCGGAGCTCGCGACCTACGAATCAGAACCAACGACAACAATAATCAGGACAACGGGAATAACAACGGGGGTAATAACGACGGCAATGGTGCCAGGGGTCGAGTGTTCGTGATTGGTCAGGGTGATGCTAGGAATGACCCACAACGTTGTGATGGTTTCGACATCGTCATTAAGATGGACTGGTCATCCCAACACCAAGCAGAGATCCTTTGTAACGAAAAGATTGTCCGTATTCCTCGCCCATGTGATGAACCTCTCATGATTCGTGGCGACAAGAGTGGTGCTGTTGTGAGCATCATCTCTTTCCTTAAAGCTCAGAAGTGCTTGAGAAAGGGCCACACCGCTATTCTGGCTCTCGTTACTGACACCTCGAAGAAAGAGAAGAAGATAGAAGATTTTCCGATTGTACGCGACTATCCTAAGGTATTCCCTGAGGAATTACCTGGTCTTCCGCCTCATCGCCAGGTCGAGTTTCAAATCGAGCTAGCTCCTGGAGCAGCGCCCATAGCTCGTGCACCGTATTGCTTAGCTCCATCAGAGTTGAAAGAGTTATCTACGCAACTACAAGAACTCTTGGATAAGGGTTTTATTCGTCCTAGCTCTTCGCCCTGGGGAGCTCTAGTGCTATTCGTGAAGAAGAAAGACGGTACGTTCAGAATGTGCATCGACTACCGTGAACTGAATAAGGTGATTGTGAAGAATCGCTATCCTCTTCCACGCATTGACGACTTGTTCGACCAGCTGCAAGGGTCGAGTTACTATTCAAAGATTGATTTGAGATCAGGATATCATCAGCTGAGAGTCCGAGAGGAGAACGTCTCCAAAACAGCCTTTAGAACTCGATATGGCCATTATGAGTTTTTGGTAATGCCTTTTGGGCTGACAAATGCACCAGCGGTCTTCATGGACTTGATGAATCGAGTGTGCAAGCCGTACCTAGGCAAGTTCGTTATTGTATTCATCGATGACATCCTGATCTATTCGAAGAGTCAGGAGGAACACGAGCAATACTTACGACTTATTTTGGAACTCCTTCGAAAAGAATAGCTGTACGCCAAGTTTTCGAAATGTGAATTTTGGCTTCGTGAAGTCCATTTCTTAGGCCATGTAGTGAACAAGGATGGGATTCACGTTGATCCATCCAAGGTAGAGTCAATCAAGAGCTGGCCTGCACCTCGTACGCCAACGGAAATTCGCCAATTCTTGGGATTGGCAGGTTACTACAGAAGGTTTATTAAGGATTTTTCCAAGATTGCACAGCCTCTTACTTCACTAACGCAGAAGGGCGTTGTTTATCGTTGGGGAAACGCACAGGAGATAGCGTTTCAGCACTTAAAGGATAGACTTTGCAGTGCACCTATCCTTTCATTGCCAGAGGGCACAGACGACTTCGTGGTTTACTGTGACGCATCCATTCAGGGTCTTGGTTGCGTATTGATGCAGCGGGATAAAGTTATAGCCTACGCCTCACGCCAACTCAAAGTGCATGAAAAGAACTACACTACACACGATCTGGAGCTGGGAGCGGTTGTTTTTGCACTTAAGATATGGAGACACTACTTGTATGGTACCAAATGCGCTATCTACACTGATCACAGGAGCCTCGAGCATATCTTTAAACAGAAGGAACTCAATATGAGACAACGACGATGGGTCAAACTGCTGAACGATTACAAATGCTCGATCAGGTACCACCCAGGCAAAGCCAATGTTGTGGCCGACGCCCTCAGTCGAAAGGACACTGCGCCTAAGCGCGTACGAGATTTACAACTTACTATACAGTCTAGCCTTCCTTCTCAAATACGAAATGCTCAGGTAGAAGCATTGAAACCAGAAAACGTCAGGGCTGAAGCCCTACGCGGCTCGAGGCAACGCTTAGAGCAGAGGGAAGACGGTGCTTACTACGTTACAGGACGCATCTGGGACCCACTTTATATATTGGTGGCCTAGCATGAAGGCCCACATAGCAACTTACATTAGCAAGTGCTTGACTTGTGCGAGAGTCAAGGCGGAATACCAGAAACCTTCAGGCCCACTTCAACAACCAGAGATACCACAATGGAAATGGGAGCAAATTTCCATGGATTTTGTTACTGGCCTGCCTAGATCTCAGCGTAGTAACGATACAATCTGGGTGATCGTGGATCGACTCACAAAGTCTGCTCACTTCTTGGCTATCAAAGAAACGGATAAGTTCTCCACACTAGCAGACGTATATCTTAAGGAAGTTGTATCGAGGCACGGAGTGCCCATCTCTATCATCTCGGATCGAGATGCACGATTTACATCAGAACTGTGGCAAGCAATGCACAAGTCCTTTGGCTCAAGGCTAGATATGAGCACAGCTTATCACCCGCAAACGGATGGGCAGTCGGAACGTACTATCCAGACACTCGAAGACATGCTTAGGGCATGTGTGATTGACTTTGGCAACGGCTGGGAAAAGCATCTGCCACTTGTGGAATTTTCGTACAACAATAGCTACCACACCAGCATTACGGCTGCTCCGTTTGAGGCATTGTAGGGGCGTAAATGTCGGTCACCACTTTGTTGGGCAGAGGTGGGGGATAGTTAGATTACTGGTCCAGAACATGTGGTTGACACAACAGAGAAAATTGCCCAGATACGACAACGAATGGTGGCGGCTCGTGACCGTCAGAAAGTCTACGCCGATAAGGGCAGAAAACCACTAGAGCTCCAGGTTGGGGAGCGTGTACTACTCAAGGTTTCACCCTGGAAGGGTGTGGTTTGTTTTGGTAAACGGGGCAAACTTAACCCACGATACGTTGGACCTTTCGAAGTCATTGAGAAAATAGGCAAGGTGGCCTACAGACTGAACTTACCCGCAGAACTCAGTGCAGTTCACAACGTTTTCCATGTGTCAAATCTGAAGAAGTGTCTGTCAGATGAGACCCACGTAGTTCCTTTGAAGGAGCTCACGATCGACGAGCAGTTACGATTCGTCGAGGAACCTGTTGAAATCACGGACCGGGATGTTAAGGTCCTCAAGCGTACTAGGATACCTCTCGTTTGAGTTCGTTGGAACTCACGTCGCGGCCCAGAGTTCACCTGGGAACGCGAAGATCAGATGAAACAAAAGTATCCCCAACTGTTCGCAAACGGTACAACTACTACTGAGGCTGAAGCTACGGAATTTCGGGACGAAATTCCAGATCAACGGGGGGAGGATGTGACACCCCAGGAAAACCATGCAACTTAACTAGCTTCCTCAGTGAGTACGTACCAAATTTCGGGACGAAATTTCTTTCAACTTGGGGATAATGTGACAACCCGTATTTCAGAACCCATCTTTGTGTTTAATGTAACGTATGTGAACTTGGCGTAATTATCTAATATGTTGGTTTAATAAATGTCTATGAGTTAAATATTTGTATTATGTGAAGGTGTGTATGTATATAATTATATGACTCGAATCGCACAAGCCAACAACCCGATCGCACAAGCCTTGGGCTTTGATTTTCACGTAACTCTCGGCCCACTTATCACAAAATAGGATTATAGGATTGGCCCACTTGCTTATGTGTTTGGCATATTATAACTTGAATGTACGTAATTACAAAATAGAATTATATCTCACAATTTCAAAATAACAAACCCTATCATCCTCCATATTTTGCGACGGCAGTAGATCCCCACAACGGCCTCACCTTCTTCGATTGGACTTTTGGTTAGTTTAATATTTCCTTTGCTGGATTGAATTTCTTTGATATATATTATGTGGTTGAAACGTGATGTCATATGTGTTGTTTATGAAATTGTGATTTCGATTGTGTAAGTTATGATATTGCTGAATAATTACAAACCATGGTTGAATTGTGTGATGTATAATATATAACTGAATATGGATACTTACACGAATTCCCAGCTAGTGGACAATATACACATGAAAGTACAGAATGATTTCAAATTCATGTGGAGTGTGTGTAATGATGATGTCAGGAGTGATAGTTTAATATTGATTATGTGATGTGAATTTGTATGTAATCGATAGAAGTTTGTGATTGCATAGAATATATTATTGATATGTATTGATAGAATATGAGGTGGGATTTAGTCCATAGATGAATCAATGCAAATTGAACAGGGAGGTGGTTTGTCGTTTACCAAGTCATGATTGTGAGGTTATAAATCGGCTGGATTGTTTAAGGTTATCACAAAACTAGATAAATGTTCATAGTGTTTAAATGATGATGTAGGGTTCATGCTATAAATGGTAAACAACTTATAATAATTGAATATTATTGTTGATTGACGGAACTGTGGGTACGATGATAATTATAATAATAATATGCCTGATGTGATTGTCGATGATGATGAGTGATATGTTTATACACAGAAATTATTGTATGAATGTAAAAATTGGAAACTGATGAACTGCTTGTAACTGATTGGCATGATTTTTGGTATTAATTGAGAAACGGTTTTGCATGATTCTAGAAAGTTGTTAGACTAACCGCACAAGACCAAAGTACTGTACTGTTGGGCCTTGAAGCCCAAATTCGGTCGCACAAGAATTGTCCAGTCGCACAAGACGAGCTGGACCGCACAAGATTATTTAAATTATTTCATTTGTTTGGGGCGTATACACGTTGGACTAATTATGTTATTTGGGCCGGGTTAGTTTTCCAATCGCACAACCCATTGTGGATCGCACAAGTCATGCTGATCGCACAAGGGGTTGGGCCGACTGTTATTGAGCCCAATCTTTTAATCGTACAAGTTGAATACGTTATGACTGTTAAACGTGATGATGTGTGTTTGCCATGATCTGTATGTGTTTCTTATATGCTATCTTACGTGATACTTATGTGCACTACTTGAAACCAAAACCTGACTTGTATGGTAACCATGTTAGGACGTGGTTGACCACTAGCAGCTAGACTTGACTTTTCTGTGCATCTGCCGAGCAAACCAAGGTGAGTTCACACCCCTCTACAAAGCATGGGATTCCCTGGGGTTGGGAATGGGTTAAGGAATAGGGATTCCTCGTCCTGTTGAGACGTAACCAGGAACATAGATTCCTCGTCCTGTTGTGACGTATCCAGGAACATAGATTCCTCGTCCGGTTGAGACGTATTAAACTATACTAGACTAGAACTCTATCAACGAAGTCCCTCCATTTTATATCGACTTAATCGCCGAGGCCAATGGCGAACGGGTCATTAGTTAAATAGCGCTATTAGGTTTAACAAACCTCACACCGTGCCGCAGAGGACGGGCGTGGACTAATGGACTATGGCACGTCAGTGATGATAGACACAGACGTTAGGGCACTTAAACATGACGAACGTTAGTAGTCGATATGGTAACGAGTCTGGTGGTTTGAACATGGGGTAGCCCCCACGGCCGAAATGCCAGATAACTATCATGGGGTAGCCCCCACGGCCATAGAGCCGGGCTGGAATAGCCAACGTAAGAATGGGTAACTAATAAACATTTTTCGAACTATGGGGTAACCCCCACGGCTGGATAGCTGGTTAAGAACAAACTGCGTTTTCGGAACAACTATAAACTGGACAACCAAACGTGAACTCACTCGACATTGTTGTTGACTCGTTACTACATGCTTTGCAGGTCAATAGGTACTTAGCTGGAGCTTGCATGGGGAGAGTCGTTGTGAGACATGGACAGCTGTGTGCCATGTTAAACCTTTGGATACTTAAACTTCTGTTTGGGATTTAAACATTATGCTTCCGCTCATAACTTAAACTATGTTTGTTTTGGACACTAACTGTGTTGGTTGGACTTTTACTATTAATTACTTGCTTGTTCAATATGATTAGTGGTTTGATCCTGGTCAGTCACGCCTCCAAGCGGTGATACTCTGCATGTGGATTTTGGGGGTGTGACACCATCGAATCCACCCTACACTCCACCACAGCCACCCAACCACCGCACTTTCACCACCTCCTTCACCGTAAACAATCACCCACCACCACTTTAACTTTCGAAAACCACCACACAGCTCCAACCACCAAACTCGACCACCGCTTAGTAGATCCGTTAACAACCACTAATCTCACACATCACCTCTGCCTTCACCACACCTACACCCTACCACCTTCTTTCAACAACCACCCTGCATCGTCCACCATTCGGGGTGGCAATTGAACCCGAACCCGATGGGAAACCCGAAACCTGACACATTTGGGATGAGTTTTGGGTAGGTTAATCGGGTTTGGGAATAGTTTTTATTTTTTTAGCGGGTTTGGGACGGGTTTGGGATTTGGTGATACACCCGTTTACCCGACCCAATTACTCGATAAAGTGTACCTGTTTACCCGATTGTATACCCCATATAATTTCTTTAATATTATTAAATATGCATGTATATGATACATCTGTATTTTAAACATATAGGTATTTTATTTCATATACATTGTAGTTATTTGATATATTTCTATAGTGATAATACTAAATGTAACCGATTAGTAATGTTACCCGATAGATACCTGATGGGTTTTGGGTCGGGTATACCCAACGAGTAAGCTTATTATATTAACAGGTTTACCCGAAACCCGAGGGTATACCCGATACCTGATGGGTATTTACCCGCTAGAAACCCGACGAGTTTTGGGACGAGTTTGGGATAAGCTTATCTAACCGGGTTTGGGGTTGGGATTACCTAAACCCGTCCCAAACCCGACCCATTGCCATCCATATCCACCATAAACCGTTCTGTTTGAATTCACCGTCGTCAGGCTCAGCCGCGGGGCGTTTTCCTGTGAGTGGTTGTGATCTAGGGGTTTTAGACGGCGAGTGATTCGATCCGTTGGAGGATTGTTAGGATTTTGTCCAATGAAGATTCTTTTTCTTCGCCGGAGGATAGATTGGTGGGTTCATCCATTAATGGTGAAAGAGAAATTTATAAGGTTTGGTTTGTGAAATTAGGAAGATAAGTGAAGGATGTTCAAAAATCAAAAGTCAACAATAGGTTTAATTAAGATAACATGGTAAATGACAAAATTGCCCCTGACTAAATGAAGCTTTTAGACTATAGTGGCAAAATTGCCCAAACCACAGGGACCATTTGACATTTTACTCTATTTTTTCAAACTTTGATTATATCATTTTTCTATTTTATATGTTAACCCTCTATGCTTATTTAACTTGTCACATTGTTATTGTTATTCCCCTAAAGACTTAAAGGACAAAGTCGGTGGCTTTGCTCCATGCCCCCCCTCACTTTAATAATTTTGCAATTTTAGCCCTTTACTTTGTCTTTGCTCCATGCCCCCCTCACTTTAAAAATTTTGCTATTTTAACCCTTTATTTTGTCTTTAAACTTTTATAAAATAACAAATTTAGCCTCTAAACCTCCTACTTGAATTTCTAAAACCACAACCTCATCTTTCAAACTTTACCAGCACCAACCCTCTACTTTGGTTTTTCACCATCAACCCCTTAGCTCTTACATAGTTACGCCACCAATCATCTTCTTTTACATTTCTACCAACACCCCCTCATCTTTTACACATTTCCGCCACCACCCCTAAACTTTTACACTTTGTTTTTTTTAGACTTTGTTTTTTTACCCATTGGACTATTACTCCATTTTTACACATGCCCAACGTTCAAAAAATTGCAATTGTAACCCCCTAAACTACAACTCCTACTTTTGCAAATGCCAATTCATTGTGTTTTACGAAATGTCTTAGGCATTGTGTTTTAAATTTTGTGTCTACCTTTATGTTTTACACCTTTTTTAATTGTCTTTTACGCACTGCGTTCTACGAATCATGTTTTGTCTTATTATATGTTTCCACCCGTCGCGTGCGGCCTTAACGCGTGGCGGGCAAAATACTACTACAATCTTAAAGGAGAAAGTCGGTGGGTTTCCCACCGGCTTTGCCTCCCTGTCCCCGTACTTTCACGATGTTGCAATTTTAGCCCTTTGACTTTGGTATCTTCAAAGTTTCACAAAATGACAAATTTAGTTCCTAAACCTCCCCCTCATCTTTTACACATTTCCACTACCACCCCTATACTTTTAAACTTTGTCTTTTTTAGACTTTGTTTTTTTACCCCTTGCACTATTACTCCATTTTTACCCCCACCCAACTTTTAAAAAATTGCAATTGTAACCCCTAGGCTACAACTCCTACTTTTGCAAATGCCAATGCATTGTGTTTTACGAAATGTCTTATGCATTGTGTTGTACACTTTCGGTGTGTTCCCGAGTTAAAAATCCCTCCCCTCCCCTCCATGTCTTTCCAAACTGGAAAGACTATTTTCAAGCAAAAAAAACCCCATTTTCCCTCCCCTCCCCCTATTAAGTGGATCTCTGGAACACATCATTTGTGTCTACCTTTGTGATTTACACTTTTTTTTGTAATTGTCTTTTACGCACTGCGTTTTACGAATTGTGTTTTGTCTTACTATATGTTTCCACCCGTCGCGCGCCGCCGCAACGCGCGGCGGCCAAAATCCTAGTATATCTTAAATGTAAAAGTCGGTGACTTTTACATAAAAGATCCCTCTTCTTTTCATAATTTTCCACAAATTGTATATTATTAAATGATGCATGCAACTAATTAAATAATATTCATTACAATATTTTTCACATCGTTGTGCATTATATATCTATCTTATTTGACCACCAACTCTCCTCCCACTTTTACAAATGCTAATTTTAGTCCCTATAGAATCTATCATGCACTTTGACCACCTACCAAGTCTAACCCCTAAACTTTCACATAATGTTTTTTTCCATAGGGGTGGACCTACCCTATAGCACAAGTGGGCGGCCGCACCCCTTGAAAAAAAAATTAGTGGTATTTTCTGCGAAAATCCTGACCGCACCCCTTGGAAATTTTCGTCCGCACTCATTAGAAAAATGTTATGAATTTATATAAAAAAAAATTGTGAACACGGATTGAAACCCGACCCAAATATGTAAACAAGTTAGCCCACTAACCCCTTTAATAAAACTTGAATTCATTCCATCAAGCCCAATAAGTTAATAAAATTCAAGCCCAACCCAAATACATCTTTAATTAAACAAAATTAGTCCAGTTTACAAAAAAAAACCCAATTGACTGCGAGCTTTGTGCGACTCCCGCCCTCCCTCTGCCTCACCTCACTGCCAGCGACCTGCGACACCCCCACCCCGGACGACGACTGCAAAATTCCGTCCACGAACAGCGTAATTCCGGCCACGAACAGGTACATGTTTTGTTTTTTGTTATTTTGATGTTTATGTGATTTTGTTCAAGACTCATGAGATAATAGGATAGGTTTAAAAATTTTAAACTTTTATGTGTTTTGAGGTAATTTGGGGTTATTCTAGTCTTTATAGGATGGGTTTGTTGTCTCTTAATCTCTTATTGATTATATGATTCTGGTATAGGGTTTGAAAAGTTGAAATTCACAACTTTTATGTGTTTTGAGGTAGTTTTTATGTTTTCTTGATGATTTTAGTTGATATTATAGAAGAAAAAAGGTAATAAAATTCTTAAATAGGTTTGAAATTCCGTGTGTTTTGACATTGTTTATGGTTGTTTAGATGAGTTTTAGGGTGATTATGTTATTTAGATGATTTTTAGGGTGATTACACATGATTTCTAGGGCTTAAATAGTTAAAAATTAAAATTGAAACATTATGTTATGGATCGATGAACTTATGGATCAAAAAATAATGATTAAAATTGAAACATTATGTTTTGGATAGATTTCAAAATATGAAAACCCGTGGGGTGACGTTTTAATTATGTTTATAACAAGTTTTGACGTGCTTTTTATGATTATATAAACTTAGTTTGATGTTCTTTTGTTTTACATGACCCGGCTCGATCTGATACAAACCGATTTTTTACCTATATACCTAGGGGTCTAAGATTTTTAAAAATGTTTCGCACTCCTATGGAAAAATTCCTGGGTCCGCAACTGCTTATCCACCTACCAAGTCTAACCCCTAAATTTTCAGATAATGCCTAAATTTTCAGCGGGTGCTTTGTGTAGATATTTACGATATTTATGGGGTGTTACTATTGTCTTTTACACTTTTTTTGTAATTTTTTTACGCATTGTATTTTACAAATTGTGCGTAGCGCATTTTGTCACACCCGTTGTTTTTACGCTTCGTGTCTTAGTGCACGTTTTGACTTGCCGCGCGCCGCCGCAACAACGGCAGGCAAAATATTAATTTATATTTTAAACACCTTGGTTGCATTATTATAATCAATTATAATTATAATATTCAACATTTTATGCTCATTCACAGGTAATAAATATATTCTTGTTGTTCGTTGAGGCGTTCGAACGGCGTCAGCCTGACTTTTTATAGCAACCGAGGGACATATTTGCGATAACCGCTCATTTCAGATAATCAAACCCACCCCACTTTCGTTATTTTCCGACAGCTGAAAATATTAATCTTGAAATCTTTAATCTTCACCCAGAAGATTCGGCCGGCGTGAATTTAGAAAAAAAAAAATATATTTTTTGCACCCTTTTAGGTTACACCCACCAACTGTTTGTTAAAAAGCCTCACTCAAAAAACAAACAGCAAACAACAATGGCAACTGCTTCTTTGGGTTCATCGACACTAATTCAATCACAGATTAATAGGTTTGTCAAGCCGTCAATCTCAAGGTATGATTTCCTTTTCAGAATTCTGGATTTTGGTCAAAGTTTTTTGGTGATTTTTGTTCAGAATTGTGGGTGTGTGTTGATTATCTGTTTGATTTGAAGGTTTACTGTGGAAATCGTGTAAGGGTTTTGTTTTTAGATATGTTTTTGATAGTAATTGCATGTTGAAAATAATTTTGTTTCGTAAATTTTGTAATTCTAGAGTTGGTATTTGTAAAAGGGGGCATTAAGATTGATATTCGGTCTTGGTTCTAATCTTTGATGGTGTTAAGATATTATTTGTTTTAATGCTCATTGGTTATTCTGTAAAGAAATTCATGAATCTGGAGGGCATTTTAATGCAGTTAAAATTTCTGTTGTACTAGTCTTGATTTTTAAGTTTATGAATCTAGGAGAGCTGTTAGAACGGTCGTGAAGGCTAGTGCGCGGGTTGATAACTTTTCGAAGAGTGATGTTATTGTTTCTCCTTCAATTCTGTCTGCAAATTTCTCGAAGTTGGGAGAACAGGTAATGTTATGTGTTCTTGATTCCTGTTAGCAAAAAAAAAAATAGTTCGATTGGGGATGGCAATGGGACGGGTATTGGTTATTCCACTTCCATACCCGATTGTAAAAACATGTCCCGTACCCGGCCCAATACCTGTTGGGTATTGGTTATACCCATTAGTTTGTTTAAAGTTACCTGTTGGGATTCCTAGATATAGTTACTATTTTAGTTTTTAAATAATTGTATTACCAAGGATATTAGAATTATAAAGTAACATTAGTGAATGAATAGATTATCCTATTACCAATGACAAAAAGAAAATGTTTAACGGGTATCGCGTATGTATGTTTCGGGTAATTGGGCCCAGTATCACCCATAGTTAATGGCGAATAACGACAAATAGCGATAAGGTACCTATATGCTATGTAATGAATAGCAATAAATAGTGGGCGCTATTTTATAAATAGCGATACACTATAAAAGAATTTTAAAAAAAGTTATATGTATATTATATCAAAATACCCTAGTATATACGTTGTTTTACATGTATATTTAACAAAAACCTAAAATCCAGCTATTTTATAGCTATATTTAATCGCTATTTATATTTAAAGAAAAATAAAAAATAAAAATAAATAAACTGAAATCCCTCTATTTATGGCTACATACCCTGTAGCGACCTTCGACCTATATGCTACGCTATTCGCTAATCGCTATAGAGACTATAGCGACCGCTATTGACAACGATGGTATCACCTAATATCATACCCGCGAAAATTTTTAAACCTAATCTCATACCCAAATACCCGTCCTGGATTTTTCAGCTTGGGGTTTGTTTTCCATCCCTAAGTTTTATCTGCTCGTTTTGGTTTGATGTACATAAAACAAAGAGTGATATTGTTGCTTTTCTATATAACGTGTTTGTATGTATAGGTGAAAGCGGTTGAGCTGGCTGGTTGTGACTGGATTCATGTTGATGTAATGGATGGCCGATTTGTTCCAAATATAACAATCGGACCTCTTGTTGTGGATGCATTGCGCCCCGTGACTGACCTCCCATTGGACGTTCATTTGGTAATTCTTTGCAAATAATATATACTAGGTTAGATACCCTTGTGATACACGGGTTAGATATATATACTAGGTTAGATACCCTTGTGATACACGGGTTGAACACTTTACTTGGGAAAAAGTCATTGGGAATGAATGGTGAATGACTCTTCATATATTGTTACTACTTGTACATATATATGCCAAAAAAAGATAGAAAAATACAATAAAATACATTGCATGCCCACATAGCACATAATTCTTTTTCTCAGCTTGTACCCCAAGAGAATCGCACAAAATACAGTCGTCAAGAATGCAGCAACTGACATGCAAGCAGAAGTTACTGCTGCAGAGAGGAGTGAGATATTTCCTGATAATGGATGTTATCTGTCACTACAGAGCATGACACAAGAAGGTTGCCTGCCAACTGGTTTTCATATAGGAAATATATTAACCATTGAAACATAATGTTTAAAACTAACAACTAAAAACAACTTTTATATTAACCATTGAAACATAATGTTTAAAACTAACAACTAAAAACAACTTTTATGTAAAAGATCAAGGAGGACAGAACTTACTTGAACATGTCAAACCCAAAAAAATGAGAAATCAATAATTAAGAAAAACCGGTGACCCCACTTTGGCATTTAGCAAGCTCACCTTACAAGGTGGGGTTTGTTCTGCACAAAAAGAGAATAGCATTAAGCAGTTAGTTTAGAACGTTTAACTCAATAAAAATAAAAAAATGTCTAAAGCTTTTTGAATAACTTTTACAAAATAGGTGGTGATTTGAAATGGTTCAACATTCAACAATCAACAGTATAATACTTTCTTTCCTCTTAAGAGTTTTCTAACAATAAGATCAAATAATGAATTTAATGTCTATGGTGAAGGGAGGTGACAAAATGGTGTTTTCTTAGTATTATTTATCCTCAATTAATTATTTTAAGCCTCTATAATTAGGGTATAACTATAGTGATATATTTCTGATTGTTAATCATCAAAATAACTGTGCTTAGTTCAATCATTGAAACTTTTTTACATGGTACTCATAACAACCTGTATAAGGCTGAAGGGTGTGGGGGACAAGGGTTGGGTCATCAATCGCCACGTAGGACCGTTAATGGATTGTTACGCCACCCCCTTACCACATCCACCATGGTTGGCATGGATTAAACCATGGCAACCATGGGCCTCCTTTCCGTTTTCAATATTTCTTTTTCCTTTTCACAAAAATAAATTTAAATAAGAGAATAGTGGTTTGGGTCATGACCACACCCTTAGGGTAGTGGTTTTGGATGATGGATTAGAAATGGGTGACATAGCGCTGATGTGGAGGGTCATGGTGACCATGAGGGTCATGACCACACCCTATAGCCTAAGAGTCGAATTATCTAAATATTAAATTTGGCCTTTCAAATGGTAACTAAACTCTTTATCATTAAATGACTCAAGACATGTAATTTATGAGAATCAAATAAAAAACAAACAGTTACATGAGCAATAAACTAATAACACTGAAAATATCCAATAGTATACTAAGCTGAGAAACTAAAAGTATAAACCGTGTGCAAAAAAGTTAGTAACTTAACTGGATATAAACTTTATTGCACCCCCCCCCCCCCCCAAACACATGATATCACTGAATATAAATAGAACAAACTGTAAGAGTAATCATAAAATTGTAGAATATTGAAGATGTAAAAAAACAATAACAAAGGAACATTATCTAAAAAGAGACGGCAAGATAAAACAAAAAGAAAACTGAGATTATAAACAACTCATTTATATATATGAAGTACTCTTATTTAATGTTCTGTAAAAATCTGAGAGCTGAAATGATGATATCATGATTCTATTGCTATTTGGTTAGTCAGCATGCCATATGTATTGTTGTTTTATAGTTTGCTATAGCCTTAGACCCTTTTAGTTAAGACATTAGAGTTTCATAGCAATATACTTCGGATTGTTAATCATCAAAATAATTCTACTTAGTTCAGTCATTAAAACTTTTTACATAGTATTCATAACAACTTGTATGAGAATCAAAATTATCTTAGTATTAAATTTGGCCTTTCATCATGAAATATATTGGTTGAGCTATTTTAAAATTGTAAGACAATTAAAAAGATAAATGAGTAAGTTAATTTCATCATGAATAAGCACCATAGCAAAATCCAGACCTAAGTCCTTCTCAAAACTCTCATGAGAACCTAACTATTCTGTGATATTCTCAACTAAACTTAATGAAGTTAGATACATATAACAATTATGGCTTAACTTAAGCACCATAGCAAAATCCCGACCTAAGTCCTCCTCAAAACTCTCGTTGGAACCCTAACAATTCTGTGATATTCTCAGCTAAACGTAATGAAGTTTAAATATTATATAACAATTCTGTGATATTCTCCACAATCCATATAACAAAAAAAAACACAAAATTATTATACAATCAATCAATCATCAATCATACCCAGTAAAATCCCACAAAGAGCAAAGCTATTTGTAGGGTCTGGGGAGGGTGGGATGTAGGCACACCTTACCTCTACCCCTAGGGATAGAGAGGCTGCTTCCAGAGAGACCCTCGGCTCCAAAACACCCAGGAAAGAAATAAATAGAGCATGGGGTGTGTGTGTGTATGTGTATGAAGCTACCAATGTAGTATGAGTTGCAAAATAGTGCATGGTAGAACAGAACAAATATGACAACACAAACAGTCTATACACATAGTTACATATTTACGACCATACACTACACCTAGAAACACAACTGTACAAAACATCCTATACACATAGTTACTTATGTACGACCATACACTCCACTACACCTAAAAACACAATTGTACCCTTTCCTAGAAATCCTTAACCTTAATCCTACGTCTCCACGAGCTCCTATCATGGACCATGTTCTCAGAGAGGTGCAATTTTTGCAAATCCTGCCTAATCCGCTCATCCCAAGTAATTTTGGGTCTGCCTCTACTCCTCCTCCCCTCCACCTCGAGGGTTTCAACCACTCTAACTGGTTCTATAATCTGCCTCCTCTTCACATGCCCAAACCATCTCAATCTTCCCTCCTTTATCTTATCTGATATACTAGCTACTTCTAACCTTTCCCTAAAAACATCATTTCTTATCCGGTCTAACCTTGTGTGGCCACACATCCATCTTAGCATTCTCATCTCTGCTACCTCCATCTTGCGTGCCTGTACTTCCTTAATGGCCCAACATTCGGTTCCATATAACATAGCAGGTCTAATTGCAACCCTATAAAATTTCCCTTTCAATTTTGTTGGGAACCTCCTATCGCACAATACCCCAGTGGCAGCTCTCCACCTACACCATCCGACCTGGATGCGGTGGGCAACGTCACTATCTATCTCCCCATCCCTCTGGACAAACGATCCTAGATACTTGAACTTAGTCACCTGCGGGACCGCTTGACTGTCAATGGTGATCTGAATGTCCTCATCGTTGTCTACTCCACTAAAGTCGCAATACAAGTACTCAGTCTTAGATCGACTAATCTTTAAACCTCTTCCCTCTAAAGCTGCTCGCCACTCTTCTAACCTCGCATTCAGGCTTTGTTTACTATCAGCAACTAACACAATATCATCTGCAAAAAGCAGGCACCACGGAAGAGCCCCCTGAATTAACTTTGTCAACTCATCTAGGATAACTGCAAATAGAAAAGGGCTCAAAGCGGACCCTTGGTGGAGTCCTACCTCCACCGGGAAAGAATCAGTATCCCCTACAGGCGCTCGGACACTAGTCTCAGTCCTAACATACATATCCCTAATTAAGTCTATATACTTCCCAGAAACCCCTCTACTCTCCAAACTATCCCAAATCAGTCTACGTGGCACACTGTCATAGGCCTTTTCAAGATCAATGAACACCATGTGTAGGTCCCGTTTCTTCTCCCTATACTTCTCCATCAATCTCCTTAGAATATGTATTGCCTCCGTAGTCGATCGCCCTGGCATAAAACCAAATTGGTTTACCGTGACTTGAGTTTCTCTTCGGATTCTCGTCTCAATTATTCTCTCCCATAATTTCATAGTGTGTCCTAGCAACTTAATCCCTCTATAATTCCCACAACATTGGGCGTCCCCTTTGTTCTTATACACAGGAACTACTACACTATTCCTCCATTGATCTGGCATTTTCCCAGATTTGAAAATAAGATTGAATAAAATAGTTAGCCAATGTACTCCTTCTTCTCCCAAGCATTTCCATACCTCAATCGATATGTTATCTGGCCCAACTGCCTTAGCTCTTCCCATCTTTCTAAGGTTTGTTCTCACCTCCTCCCGTGTGATACGTCGACAGTAGCCGTTATTCCGTAGTCGCCTTTGCGTAGGTGAATCATCATTTTCTTCAATTTCTCCAATTTCTTGTTGGTAATCCCTCCTGCCATTGAAAAGATTGTAGAAGTACACTTGCCATCTCATCTTAATGTCGTGTTCTTTGACCAAAACGCATCCGTCCTCTCCCTTTAAAAACTTCACTGCTCCTAAGTCTTGCCTTCTACGCTCTCTATACAACCAAAAAAATTGTGGATACCAAAACCCATCCATCCTCAAACTGGAAAAAAAAACCCAGGTTTCAAACACACATGAACATCAATAATCAAACTTTAAACTCTAGAATTAGCCAAATACCCGTACAAACTTCTATTTTATGTAAAACAAATCAACAAATACTTACCGGTAGCGGCTACATTATGTTCGTAAACACTTGGAATGAAAGCGCTACATGATCGGAGATTAGGGCCGTCTCCAATTTTGGATCGGATTTAGGGTTTTTGAATACATCAAATCGAATGGAGACAAAATTTCATGCATGATCGGCGATTAGAGGCGTCTTCAAACTTGTTTCATCAATCAACAGGATCAAGTGTTAGAGTGGTCTTCCATGGAAGATTGGGTTTAGGGTTTTCCAATTGATGAAACAACAGAGAGAGAAAGTAGCGAAAAAAAAAACGAAGAAGTCATATAGTTTAAAGGGTCGGGTCAAACGTAAAAATGGATCCAATCAATTGAGCGGGAAACCGACCAATATAATGGCTTAAGAATTTGACACCTGTCCCACCCAAAGTTCTATTTATTATATATAGAAGATTTATCATGTTGACGAGAGATAAAACATGACAGATGATTGTGGAACCTGAACAACGAGTGCCTGACTTTATAAAAGCTGGAGCTGACATAGTCAGTGTCCATTGCGAGCAATCGTCGACCATTCATCTACATCGTACTCTCAATCAAGTGAGATTTCATACATTTTATTGATTTTTGGTTATTTGTTTCTTTTATCTGTGATTTTATAACGTTTTGTTTCAGATTAAAAGTCTCGGAGCAAAAGCTGGAGTAGTCTTGAACCCTGGAACACCATTAACAACAATCGAATATGTCCTAGATGGTAAATTATAATATCTTCTCTATTTAGTGTGTTTACTTTTGGGAACTCTTGCTTGTTGCTAGATATGGGCGATTGGGTGGGTTGGGTAATGGGTCAGAAAGGTTAAATTTTGGTACCGTTGGGTAGGGGTGCGTTTGCCTGTGAAACTGCGTTCGTCCTCTTTTTTTGAACTTTGTAAATTTTAACGCATTTTTAATACACATTGTGTCACTTTCTAACCGTTGGATCCATTATATGCAAAATATAACCCGATCAACCCATTTTGAGGTTATAATTTCGTCAAATTCTTATCCTCGAATTTTATGTCGCATATTATATATATGGCGATGCTGAAAGGTTTCCTATGTTTAGTCATTTCCAAACTAGATTATCGAAATATTAAATTGTATTTATATTATTTGTAAACAGTGGTTGATCTGGTCTTGATTATGTCTGTAAATCCTGGATTTGGTGGGCAAAGCTTTATTGAAAGCCAAGTGAAGAAGATATCGGACTTGAGAAAAATGTGTATCGAGAAGGTGTGATATATTCTCAGTTTTATATTAAAAACCTAATATATAAAGGGATTCTGTAATAGACCATGTGACCAGTTGTCCTACTGGGTCAAGCAAGTTGTCCTTTGGGGTCCGTTACGGGCCATTTATGACTGTTTCTGTGGGACCTCTGATCCTCTCTGTGCTAGTGGCTTCAAGTACCACATTCTAACATAACATTCACAATGACATTGTAACTTATTCGACAGGGTGTGAACCCATGGATTGAGGTAGATGGTGGAGTTGGTCCCAATAATGCATACAAGGTTATTGAAGCTGGGGCTAATGCGTTGGTTGCGGGTTCTGCTGTCTTTGGAGCTAAAGATTATGCTCAAGGTAAGAACTCCACTCTTCACCAGATGCGGTGGCAATTGAATGGGTCGATTTGAACGTTTTTTTTTTTTTTCTTTTTTTTTTTAATCATCACAAACGGGTCAGATGTGGCAAATAAAAAACTAGTAAAAGGGGTCACGTGTTGGAAGTCACCAAGAATTTTGTTAAATGCATACAGCCTTCAAAATCATTTATTCAAATTTCAAAGATTATTATTGTAATAAAATTGTTACATCATACTTGAAACATTAATTATTTGATTATAGGTGGACAAAAATGTGTTTGCAAATAAAGCCAGCCCGTACCAAAATGACCCGTTTTCACCCTTGCTCGGCCCGCCTATTTTGCCAGCTCTATTTTACCCGTAATGGTAAACTTAAATCAAATTTGTAAACTTGTTTGACCCATTTCTCTATGCAATTGGATGCCCTTTTTTAACAGCAATAAAAGGTATTAAAACCAGCACTAGACCGGCAGCAGATAATTCATAATATACTTTTCGACCTCAGCGGGATTTATTCAAGCAGGATGTGATTCCAACATTGGTAATCTCAATGTAAGACACTTTCTTGTTATCGGTATTTGATATCTTTAATCTTTGTTGTTTGATTCAGTATTTGAATATGTTACACAATTTACAAGATCTTAAAGTTAAGATAACATCTCACATTATGCAGACAAAAGGAAGGATTCTATAGCAAAAACTGCATTGCGGCATACGCGTACAAAGGCAGTGGATAGAGGGTTCAATATAGAAGAAACGTTATAGTACCTGTGTAAAATGCGTTGCATAGACTAGTGTAAAGTTCATTTCGTTTTCTTTTCTGCCGGTTGAAAATATGATTGTTGTACCGAGTCTGAAAGTTGCTGTTAAATCTCAAATTCTCAATATATTGATTTTTTTAAACCTTTTGGGCTATTTATTTCTAGTTTATAGTAGCAGATTCTGTGAGTAAACTTAGTTTATTGCAAGATTATCACTTTGTTAAACCTTAAAAAATGCAAGAAAAGAAACACCATTTTTTATTCTCAAACTCTCCAAAAAATAAAAGATTATACAACAATGCTGTTCTGCTCTCCAAAGGGTAACTAACTCTTAAAATGTAACCAATTTTGGTTCAATTTCTATCTTTTTTCTGAAAAAAAAAAACATCATTAAACTTTCACACCCAAGCGTAAAAGATCATCAGAACACCTGAATGCTGATTTGTAATCTCCGATTTCTCCATACCCTCTAGCAAAAACACCATAAATGACATCATTCGGGATCAAACCCATCTTCAAAATGTCTGCATGTAACATCATCACATCACAAATATGCTTTGTTTTAAAATGCCATTGTGTAATGACAGCATAAAGCTCCACATCCGCCTTCAAGCCGATACTTCTCATATCCGCAAAAAACTTGCTCGCTTTGAAAATTTGGCCGTCGTTGCAAAGTCCATGAATTAGTGATGTGTAAAGAACATTATTCGGGGAGCAATAACCATTATCCAAGAAAATCTTGATCGCATCATTAACTAAACCGTCTTTGCATAATCCGTCGATCAAACAACTGAGAGTGAAAACATTCGGAGTCAGACCCGCTTCCATCATCTCTTTGTAGATCCGTAAAGCTGCTTTCGTGTTACAATCTTTAAAATGTCCATCGATTAAAGCTGTATATGCAACAATATCGGGCACGAGACCTTTAATCACCATTTCTGTGTACAAACCCATTGCCGATTTCATGTCTTTTACCTTACAATAACCGTCTATTAACGTAGAATAAGTTATGATATTAACCTCCACACCATTGACCACCATTTGACCACATAACTCCAGAGCTTTTGCCATGTTTCCGCTTTTCGAGTACCCGTTGATTAGCGAATTATACACTGCTGAATTTGCAACAACTCCCTTTCTATTCA
Source organism: Helianthus tuberosus (assembly GCA_030545235.1). NCBI lineage: Eukaryota > Viridiplantae > Streptophyta > Magnoliopsida > Asterales > Asteraceae > Helianthus > Helianthus tuberosus. The sequence goes on from CM060393.1 coordinate 158,331,434, forward strand.
TTTCTTTTAACAAATCGTCTGCTTCTTTTAATCTGCCCATATTGCAATGACCGTTTATAAGTATACAGTAAGTATAAACATCATTCGCAATACCCAACGTTTCCATTTCGGATAATAAACTAATCCCTGCAGAAAGATTGCCTTCCTTGCAGTACCCATCGATCAAACAATTATACACATAGGAATTAGGAATCTCGCCAATCTTCGTCATCTGCGCAAAACAGCTTTCGGCAGCTAGCGTCCTATTCATCTTGCGAAACATGTCGACAAGGATACCGAACGTGACAAAATTAGGGGTCACGCCAGTGATCATCATTTCTCTGTAAAAGTCAAGAGCTTTATCCACATTAGCCATCTTACAATGCCCATCTAACAACGCGTTATAAGTATACAAATCCGGATCCACCCCAGCTTTACTCATGCCACCAAACACGCTTTCCGCTTCCAACATCCTCCCTTCACAGCAAAGTCCACGAATCAAAGTCGTGTAAACGACAACAGTCGGACTCAAACCTCTCTCAACCATTTCATCGAACAACTTCCGTGCTTTCTCAACATCCCCTTCGCGACAACACCCATCGATCAATACCCCATACGTGACCACATCCGGCGACATCCCACGACAACTAACGTGTTCATAAACCTCCCACATTGCACTAAGCCTCCCCCTCTTCAAAAACCCATCTAAAACCCTGTTACAAACATGCCCAGCAGGCAACTCTTCTGTTCTCTTAACCACCCAATACGCCTCGTCAACAAAACCCAATTCGGTTAACGCGATCACCAAGACTCCAAACACTTTGGAACTGGGTCTAGCAACTTCAACTTGATCAAGGGCATGAAAGAGTAATGAAGAGAGTCTGTTTGGAGTGCAAGATTTGTTAAGAGTTTCTATGAGGCATTTCATCAAACACCTTGCCTTCAAGTAAAGTCTTGCATTGGTTAAGAAGTGGATTGCAGCAGAATGGAGTTTGAGGGTCTTGGTGGGGTCTGTGTGGTTGGAAGATGAGTAGTATAGTTGAAGTGCCTCGGTTGCTGATTTGGAGTTTAGGATTTTGTTTGCGAGATTTGATTGAAAAGATGATGCTGTGGAGAAGAGAGGGTGAGTTGTGGTGCGTGTGAGTGAGAATTTGGGTTTGATTGATGGGATGTTGATTGTCGATCGAGTTGTTCCATAAATAAGATTCATCGATTATTATTGATTGAAGTTTTGAATGAGCCAAAGTTGCCAAGAGTAGACGAAAGCTTCAAACAATTGGAGTTTCAAGTTGTCAGTATAACTTTAGCCTATTGATTGTCATACAGAAAACACGAAAATTAGGCATATGAGTATTAGGCCGTCCGTAATGGGCGGTATATGCCCAGCCACACCGCTACAGCCGACGTTATGGGCTGGTATTTTTTGTCTCCTCACGAAAATTATCACGTCGTGGCCCATCCTCCCCAACTCACACACATATATATACAGGGGTTGGTTCCGGTACAAACCATATTTATCCTACAAACCGTAAGAACAGATCCTAGCACTTAAAAAAATTAAATTAGCACATACCAAAATAATACATACATAAAAGTAGCACTTTTGAATTATATTAGCACATGAAAATTAACCAAGATAATTGATTTTAGCACATATTTGAATGATACCAGCACTTTTTCTTAATCAGCACATTGAAAACAAAAGGAAGATTGAAATAAAGAATTAATTGTTTGTTAACATATTTATAGAGAATTCAATATAATTGATATTATTTAGTATATTATTTTATCATTTCTCTATAATTGGTTGGATGTCACATGACACTTTTTAAATGGTTCTTACAGTTTGTATGCAAAATGTGCTTTGTATTTGATCCTACTCCTATATATACACACACACACACACATATATATATATATATATATATAGGATTGAGTTAAAATGAGAACCACCTCGAGTTGTAAGAACCGCGAGAACCGCGACCCGCCACAGGGCGTCGGCGACCATTTTTTTTTACAACTAGATGTGTATATTTTAACAACGTACGTAAAGTTTGGGTTCAAACGGCGCGCCCGAGGGGGTAGTTTTTTACACCCAAAGTTTGGTTAAAAAAAAAGAAAAATTAAAAAAACCCAAACTTTGGGCGTAAAAAACTACCCCCTCGGGCGCGCCGTTTGAACCGAAAATTTACACCCGGTCCTAAAATATACGGATCTAGGTGTAAAAAAAATTTCGTGGTCAACGGCCCTCCGTGGCACTTGGTTCTCGCGGTTCTTACAACTCGAGGTGGTTCTCATTTTAGCCATCCCCTATATATATATATATATATAGGTAAAGTGTACTGTACAAATGCCCTTATCGTACATTACGTACGCTACAATCTCAGCCGTCAGATCATCTTCCCGCATTATAAAAATCGCATGTTGTTTTCTTTTACAACAATTTCGCATGTGGTAATTTTTTATAAATTCGCATGTTGTTTTTTTGTACCAATTCGCATGTATATGTTACTTTTTGATTTATAAATTCGCATGTGTATGTGTTATTTTTCATTATAAAATCGCATGTGAATGACAGAAAAGTAAAGTTACTGGGATTTTGATGTATGTTACTTTTTTATTATAAAATTCGCATGTGAATTGACTTTTAATTTAATTTCGCATGTTTGAGTAATAATTATGATTCAGTGTTTATGTTACTTTTTAATTATAAATTCGCATGTGCAATGGATTTAATTTAATTTCGCATGTGACAAATAATTAGGGTTCAGTGTGTATGTTTGTATGATTCGCATGTGCATGTTGAACATACAGAATTGCAGAACAGTCGGTTGGAGAAGAAGAAGGTACCGAACTAAATTACTGGGATTTTGATAGAGAAATTATCAATTTTATCATTCGCGGTTGTTTTTATGTATATTTATTTGATTAATTTAATGATATAAATTTAGTTTCGCCCGCGTTTGATGGATTGAAGATCGTACGGTTGTGGGCATCGCGTACATAATGTAGGATAAGAGATATTGTACATTAACCGGCCTCTATATATATATAAAGCCCCATACATATATAACTTCACTACACCCTCTTGTGATATAAAGCCCCATAAAGCTCCTCTCTTACGCGTTTCGTCACTTCTCGCATAATGCCCCTCTAAAGGGCTTATGACTACACATGGTCTTATAAGACCAAAAATCATACGTACGAACTCTTGTATGATGTGTGATCGACAAAGAAATGTCTATCACTGATTAACTCATACGGTTTGTATAACCTTTTTCGTAATATTATAAAATTCAAATGATTTATACAATCACACATCCTATATGATATGATATGTGACCTAATAATACATTTTTGGGAGTGATGTATCTTTAATGACTCCTTGATTTTTATCTCTTGTTTCTTTTTCGGTTGTTATTAATATTTGTTTTCTAACATAGCCTAATTTTTTTTATTTTTTTAAGATAATTGGTTCATTCTAATTACTAGGGCAAATTACATAAGGATAGCAGGTAGACGAGCAACAAGCTGCGTCGCCATCTCCTTCTGAATAGAAAACCCTAATCTACTAAAAACAACGCTTCGCCTAAATTAATTTTTTAATAATAACTTGTAAATTATCTTTTGTTTTACATAATATGCTTATAATTTGTTTTATCTAGGGATGAGCAAATACCGATACCGTCTCGATCCCGAATTTTGTGTAAACTTGGTACCGATACCGATACCGATACCGAAATATGTTGGTATGGTATCGGTATTTTATGGGTAAAATTCGGTATTTACCGATACCGAAAATGCCAAAAAGTGGATACCGTTTCCGGTACCGAAAAAATTCAGGAACGGGATTTCGGGATCGAGATCGAGATGGGATCGGGATCAGGACGGTATTTTATACCAATTGTTCATCCCTAGTTTTATCTAAAGTAAGAATTGATCTAGATTTAATAATATTTGTTTGAAAAAAAATATATTATAAAATGAGTTGCACCATTTTATCCTTTATCTTTTACACATATTTAATAACTAGTAGGGTGCCTGCGCGATGCGGCGGGGGCGACACTTTGGATTGCGGCACTCGTTGCTGGTAGTTTTCTTATTTGTAATGATAACATTATTGTGGTGGATATATGTCATAAGTGTTACACGTGGGAGCCTAACACCTATAATGTCTTGCAATGTTCGATCAACTGCCTCTATCGCCTGACGTTTCGCCATCGATGCCTCATCCCATATAATTAACTTGGAGGACCTAGTTGACTTATAATTCCTAAAATTTTGGGACATAGTTTACTATTTATCTACTAAATATCGTAAATTAATATTAAATAATTCCTAAAATTTTGGGATATAATTTACTATCTATCTACTAATATCGTAAATTAGTATTAAATAAATATCGTAAATTAGTATTAAATAATTCCTAAAATTTTGGAACATAGTTTATCTTCTATCTACTAAATATCAAAGTTTTGTTTTGTTATAAAAATTAATAATAAATAAAGTATAGAAAAACTGTTTTAAACATGTAAAGATTCGTTCGTTAATAAAAAATACTAAACAAATGACAAAGGTATATTAGTTCAATCGAGATGTAAATTATAAGTGCAATAAAATAACACAAAACATAAACTTCAAATATAAAATAGACTTTATTATTCATCGGATAGTCTAGATCAAACAAAAACAACTGAAAATGAAAAAACATAAAAACACTTGATACATTTCATCTAATATCTCTTCTTTTTTGATCCGTTTTTCTTGTTTGTGCTCGAATCAGCAGTATCATCTAATTCATCTTCTTTCTCATCATCCTCAGAATCATCTAAATTTATAACCTCGACCCATTTTCATTCAGAGAGTCTCTTAGATCTTTTCTTTTGATTCTCATACTTCCGATCCTTAAAAAACAAAAATTTAATAAAAAAGTTAAAAAATGATTAAATAAATTTTATAAAAAAAACAAATATTGAATATAATTTTTTTAAAAAGATTAAATAAATTTTAAAATTACCTCTTTACTAAATTGACGTTGAAGATTAGACTTGTATGGACTGAACATTGCACCATAAGAAATAATTTCAACACTATTATCACTATCATCCTACAATAAAACACCAAATAATAACATAACGAACTTGTTAATATGAAAGATTATAAGCGAAAATATTACTTAAAAACTAACAAAAGCTTGTTCGACAACTGGGGTGTTTAAATTGGTGTGTTGAATCTGAAAAATCAAATAAGTTAGTATTCACATAAAAGTAAATAAAAGAAAACAATTATTCATTATTGCGATATAACAAAACTTATCATAGAACCGACCTTAGATTTTCAATATCGCATGCTTGTTTTTTCTCATCAAGTGAATTCAGAACTGGCTCCATATTTTAAATCTGTTTAGCAATAGAAATGTAGAATTATGAGTGTTTGCTATGTATTTATAGTAGTCCATTAGGGTTTAGTTTTAGATTGGTCATCCATTTATTTAGGAAGTTTGTTGTGAGTTTTAAGTTTTTAAAATAAGATGCTCATATCCTGTTTAGTTTGTTGTGGCATGTTTAATAGGAAGTTTGTTGTGAGTTTTATCTATACTATATTAAACATGCCACAACAAACATACTCTGTACAAGTAAAATTAGGGAATATTTTAGTATATTAATGCCGTTCAAAACAAAAAAACTTGGGTAAAAAACAAATGTTAATGCACGGTAGCTAGGTAATGGTCAAAGCTGGCTTGGGTAAAAAACAAATGTTGACTTTAATCAATTGTACATTTACGCATCGGCTATTTGTACTTTATGAACGCACGGCGAAACTAAAAAAGACAACTATCGAAACGTTTAAAAAAATGTGCCGATCGTCATGGTACCTTCGGATTTTTTTAAAACATTACGGGTTGTAAGATATCGCAGGAATACATTAAAGAATTAAAGAGGGGGGGGGGAGTGTAACTAATTACCCATAATTATGTTAAATGTCAAGGATTTAAATGTAATAGATTGAGGGACTAAAAAATAATTATGGTTTAAAAGACCACTTTACCCTCATTCTAGGGGTTTATTTATAAATAATGGGGGAAGAAGTTCTTAACTTTTGGGAATCCTTCCCTCATGTATTATAATATAGTATAGATATTTGTTGAAAAAAATATAAAATGAGTTGCACCACTATTAAACTACATATACAAAACCCATGGCCGGGAATAGTGCCAGGCAATTGCCTGGCACCGGTCATTGGTCGGCGAGGGCGGCAAAGAAAATTACACTTTTGCCCATGATTCTTGGTTCTTATTTCCATAAGCAAAATCCGGTCACCACCACTGACTCAGGCTCAACGGTTCCGACCCTCGGCGCCAATTAACCACGTCACCGGAAAGGCCATATGTTCACCCGTTAACATCGGTTTCGGAAAATGTAAAATTGCCTGAAACGAGCTACATGCTGTTGAATTGTACTTCAACGATGCCGATTCACACAAAAATAAGCGACGAAGGTTAGATCGGCTTGCCGGAAAACTTGCTTCGCCGGCACCCAAGTTGGACCACATTTTGACTTCTTTTTTTAGTATTATTCTGCCATTTTACCACACCCACCACCGCAGCAACACAGTGGCGATGAACTCGAGGACGGCGGCGGATTTTGGCTAAATCTCCGACAAGGACGATAGACGGGGTTGCATATTTTGATCTAAACAAGATCCGGTGGCCATCGTGACCCATGGTTGGCCGAAGGAGGTTAAGGTTTGAGATCATGGTCAAAGAGAGAGTGAGAAGATAGAGAATGGAGACCGTTCAACCTTCACGTGAAATCCAACGGTGGTGACAAAGGTGGACTTAAAGATGGAGACGGCGGTGCCATGTGGTGGTCTACGGTGTATGGTAGTGAGAGGAGATATCGGCGTTGAGAGCTCCCCATCTACCATCGTACACCACGGCTGCAAGGTTGACGACGGCGGAGTGATGATTGTTCTGGCTACCTGTGGCGGAGTCATATTTTTGTAGAAAAGAAAGTCATGGCTTTGTAGAAAAGAAAATTTGTAGTGTCAAAACTGAAAAGTAAGATATGGAAGAGATTTCGGAGTCTTGGATACAGTACAAGAAAGTTAAATTTAGTTAATAATTCAACTGAAATCCGAAATTAAGTTGTTTTCGAACTTTTCATATCATTATTTTATCTATATTTATGTGATCCACTAAATTATACATTTATCTTACATATACATTTTACAAGCTAAGGGGAATAGTGCCAGGCAGCTGCCTGGCACTCCCCCATTGGACCGACTCATTTTTTATTTAATTTAATTCCCAGTTTAAAATTACGTTTCCGTCCTTCATTTAAAATTATGTTTTTGACCCCAGCTCAAAATAAAATTATAATTTTTACCATAGCTCAAAATTACGCTTTTCCCCTCGGTTAAAAAACTCATAGTTTAAAATTACGTTTTGGCCTTCCGTTTAAAATTACGTTTTTGCCCCCAGTTCAAAATAAAATGTTCTTTTTCCCTCTAGCTCAAAATTACGCTTCTGCCCTCAGCTCAAAATTACGTTTTTTGTCCACAATTCATAATAAAATTATGTTTCCCCCTAGCTTAAAATTATCAGCTGCCTGTCACTTCCCTATTGGACTAACTCATTTTTAATTTAATTTTATTCCCAGTTTAAAATTACGATTTCGTCCTTTGTTTAAAATTACGTTTTTGCCCACAGCTCAAAATAAAATTATAATTTTATCTTAGCTTAAAATTACGCTTTTGTCATCGATTAAAAAACTTATTTTTAATTTTGTTCCCAGTTTAAAATTACGGTTTCGCTCTCCATTTAAAATTACGTTTTTGCCCCCAGTTAAAAAAATGTTGTTTTTTTCTCTAGCTCAAAATTACGATTATGCCCTTAGCTCAAAATTACGCTTTTGCCCACAGTTCAAAATAAAATTATGTTTTCCCCCTAGCTCAAAATTATGATTTTGCTCTCAGTTTAAAATTATGATTTCGTCTCTAGTTTAAAATATAATAACGATTTTGCCCTCTGTACAGACATACATGTTGTGAGAGAGAAATATTTGGCTTATTGCCCCGCAACGCGGGCGGGGCAAAAACTAGTTATATATATATATATATATATATATATATATATATATATATATATATAGATGATTAATAGTAATTTAAAATTTAAAATAATATATAGCTTTTTAATATTTTACTATATTAATATATTTTTTTAATATTAACTTTTAACTTTTAACATATTTTAACTTTTTTCTATTTACTTTTAGCTTTTAACGTATTTTTATTTTTCGTTTTCTAAAACCATATTTCCTTTATCATTTATTTTGTTTTTAATAATATTTTCTTCTTTTTTTAAATTTATCTTTACTTCATCAATTAATTTGATATTTCTTTAATAAATTATGTTCGTTAATTTTTCTTCTATAAACTTAAGTACGTAGCTGAGCTTACTTTTTACCCTCGATTAATATAAGTTTTTGTTGGTGCATCTACTGTCTGTTAACTTCGTCTTAATCGAGTCTTATGTCTAGATAGGTTGAATGAGTGCACAACAGGGATTGATTTAGGGTTTGATTACGTTTCAGGAGGTAATTTCGTTTGAAGGTGGTCTTGGACAAGTTCAAACGAAATCACCCAAGTAATTTCGTTTGAACATGGTTGTGACACCTTCAAACGAAATACCTACAAGTATATATAGGAGTTGTGTAGGTTCATTTGAAACGGATCTAAGTGTGTGTGAGCTGAGGTGCTGCTGGATTTTTGTCAAGATTTGATTGTAAAAGCTCAACAAATCAGTAATAAAGAAAGATTAGAAAGGAAACAAGCTGTGTGAAATTGTTTACTTTGATTCCGCCTTAGTAAATGATGATGAACTACCTTTACTGACTGTTTAGGGTCACCGGAACGATCCAACAAGTGGTATCAGAGCTCAGGACTAGGAGTTCATACCATTGCAGCTTGAAATCATCGGATTCTCTTACTTCTACTCATTCTTTTCTGATTTGAATAAGTTTTCACAGTTGAAATGGCCTAAAACTCACATATGTCAAGCAAAACACAGTGTTAACTAATCCTTGAAAGTTTTAGACTAAAATTCGGCTTAAAACTTGATAAAACAGTAGATTCCGTTTGAAAATTGTTCGAACATGGTGATGTCATAAGATAATCTCGTTTGAAAAGGCCATCTCGTTTGAAAATACTTGGTTATCTCGTTTGAAAACACACTTAAAACTTGGTTTCATTTGAAAGTTACGGGTTATTTTGTTTGGATATGGGTTATCTCGTTTGAATGATGTATCTCGTTTGAAAGTGGTTAGGTGATCTCGTTTGAGAGTGGATCATTATTGTATTTCCGTTTGAAAGTGTCTAAGTAGTTCACGTTTGAGAGTGGATCGTTTGAACCTTGATTAGTGTTGTCTCAAACGAAATAACAGATTTCGTTTGAGAAAAGCCATTTTGTTTGAACTTGACAATTTCGTTTGAACAGACATAATATTGTTTGAACAACAATTTCGTTTGAACAGATTCCGTTTGAATCTGTCATTTTTCAAAACCAAGAACTTTCTAAGTGTTTGTTGATTTTTCAGGTACGTGCAAGATGGATGATTTCAATCCGTTTTATGATGCCTTTGCATTTGCTGGAAATTCTGGAGACGATACTTCTCCTAGCAACACCAATGAGAATACGTCGAGTGCAAAGAAAAGCTTATCAGATGCTTTGGGAGTTGAAAGTGCTTTTGGAACATATAACAAACCCCCGAAGTTTATGGCGATCGAAGAGTACAGTCGGTGGGCAAAGAAGTTTGAAGAATGGTTGAAAGCCTTTGCTTATCCCAGCTGGAAGAGTCTAAAGAATGGATACATTGATGGAGGCAAAACTGGTGAAAGCTTGACATCATCTGATGAAATAGAATCGTTTGTTGCTGAGCAAAAATGCATCGCACTGCTATTTCAATCTGTCCGAGAAGATATAATATCCTTGATCGAGTACAAGAATTCTACAGATCTCTGGAACAAGTTGAAAGTTAAATGTTTGGGAAGTGCAGAAATTGTGAAAAATAAAAAGAAACTACTAAGAAAAGAATTTGATTTATTTGGTTGTTTAAAAAATGAATCAGTTTGTAAAATGATTGAGAGGTTTGGGCACCTAAAGCTGGAGCTGGCGAGACATGAAATTTTTTATTCTCAAGAAGAGCTAGTCGACAAATTGTTTGATTCATTGCCAGATGAGATGGATTGGCAATATTATGCCTTAATGTTGAAGAATACTATCAAGCCGCCAGAAGTGTTGACTGTAGATTTGCTGATTGAAAGACTAGAGAGTCACGAGCTGGAGTTAAGGAAAACACACAAAGTCAATCACTCGTCATATCATGTCACACCCCGATTTCCACGTGTCACCGGTGGGCCCGGTGGGGGATTATCGTGACGTGGTTGGCAACATAATAGTCAAACAACACAATATTTAATATGCACAGCGGAAGCAAATTTAAAAGATATAATACAACCGAATTTAATTATTGTAATATCAAGTATCACAACGTTCGATTGTTTATCCACAGAACGGATCGAAATAAAATATGAGACAATAGTTCAACAGACTTCATGCATCCTAAGCTTGCGAGACTTTTATTGATGCTAAGGAGACAATCCAGCCAATTTCGTTTAGTACCTGCATTCAGTCTTTTTTGGGAAAATACGTCAGTTTACACTGGTAAATACAATCAACTGACTCATTTTGAAAAATGATTTAAAAATTGGTTTGGATGCACATGGCATAAACCTTTTATTTAACTTGGGAGAATTATTTTAATATTATAATCTTGTGAACGAATTACATGTTACTTGTGCGTTCAGTAGCCCGGATCTTGTCCGGGTTAAAGATCAATAGACACACCACATCATAGAGTTATACACTGACAGGTGTACGCCTACACCCCGTGCTCAGGTCGTGGCCATCTCGTAAGATGATGCCTAGGATATCCGGGACATGGTCATCAACCCCCCAAAGGCTTTAAGTAAACAAGACTGTTTAAACGAGCTGATCAAATTATTCAACTACCCACTCAACTGTGGAGATTTGATGCTCGATCAAGCGGTATGCTATATACCGTAACCCAAGCCCGTATAGGGAAAATAAGTTAAAAGTATTTACCTGAGCAATGTATAATTCACAATAAGCAAAATGCACGTAGCTTTTACTGGTCCTCCTAATCTGGAACGAAGGTTTTATAATAACCTATTAGAATCCTAACGGGTCTTTAATTAAGCTTAAGCTTAGACCGGCTAGTTTCAAAGATACGGTTCGTACGCACGATTAAGCGAAGACCGGATAGAATGTGATTTAGACCCGACAAGTTTGAAGACTTGTTTAATATGGGTTTATTATTCACATTCTGGATTTTGAGATAAAACCGTTAAGGTTTGACCCGTTTCGGCTAATTTATGTAAACTTGTTACATAAACCGCACCATACGCGTAATAAGCGTGACGGGTATTCATGAGAGCTATATACAGGTTTCCTAAGTTAATTATGCCTCAAATTTGTTGCGACATCAGTAAGATGTCTTTCATTATGCCCGAAACGTTTTTAAACACAAACTAGGCCCCGTAGGGGTAGTTTGGTCATTTAAAAGTTTATAAAAGAGTTTAAGTGTTTAACTGAGTTACAGGTCTGATGTAATCAGTAAACATACTCAAGTTAATGAGTTATAACAGTAAGATAAAGCATATATGTGAAATTTATCATTTTTAACCAAACTATGCCCCGTAGGGGTATTTTGGTAATTTCACATAAGCCGAAAAGCTCAAAACTGAAGTCTGAGTTTATCAAACTTTGCTTACTGTTAAAATATTATAATTTGCCTCTTATATCAGTAGGTATCAACCCGGGTATGTTCAATATGAAGTCTGAGTTTATCAACCTTTGCTTACTGTTAAAATATTATAATTTGCCTCTTATATCAGTAGGTATCAACCCGGGTATGTTCAATATAATTTTTGATACACACTTTGCGTTAAAAACGCTTAATAAGGCGATTAAAGGCCATTTCCGGGTTCGATACTTAAATCTGATATTTTTATATTTCCAGAAGGCTTAAAATAATTTATTTAACATATGTGATCAGTAGCAAAAGGTTTGGAGTCGTTTAGATATGTAAAACTCATTTTATGGCCCGTAAGGGCAAAACCGACAATTACCGGATTAAGCCTACGACTACTAGTTATGCTCGGCCTAAAATTAATTAAAAATCTTTAAAAATCCCAAAATAATATATTGCATCAGTGGGTAAAATATTTGGTACCAAAAAGTAGGCTTAACTAGGTTATACGCTAATTACGCCGTTTTATTAACATAAAGCTTTAAATTTGCGATAATGAGCATAACTCTTAATCTACAATTCAAACTGATGTCAAACTTTGCATACAAGTATATGTATCAGTAATTCAAGTTTCTACTCTTTTACATTTCCAAAAATCACGTTTTAAAGTAATAAGGGCATTACGGTCAACATATGAGCAATTAACGGAAACATGCATATTAATTGGATAACTAATGAACCAAGGTGTAACATCACAGAGGGTTATTCTAACATGTAACCTAGTCCAATTAAAGCTCTGAGGCATTTCTAAAACATGCCTTAACGGGTCAGAACTGAAGGTCAAAGTGAAAGTCAAACTATGTGACTTTCGGTTCCGAACCGGGTCTAAACAGGAAATTGTCGGGTTGAACATGTTTAGACATGTTCTTACACTTATTACCAAGTTATAACAATGATCAATCAGGTTGTATATGGTCTACATTGCTAATTATGCATAAATCGCACTTTAAACTTTCTGTTGACTTTTTAAGTACACGTTTGACCCGACTTTTGACCTGGTTAGAGTGGTGATCAGGGGAAATCCTTTTGAGGTTTTATTACCCACATAAATACCAACATATAACTACTTTTAATTCGAGACATGACTAAGCCATTATTGACTAATCTCGAAGTCAAACCGTAATTACGACGGTTTGACTTTTAGCTAAAATACTAAGCTAAACTCAATTAAAGAAGGACTAGCAGACTTACAAGAGTCCTATGCACGAGATATGATCAGTTGAGAGCAGACTTGAGCTCCAGAATTGATCAGATTGCAAGAGAATGGTGTGAGGAATGTTTGTGAACTTGAAGGCCCTTTTATAGTGGTTTCAATCACCACAATTGGTTGACAACCAAGTCTACAACAGACCACAATTGTTCTACACATGTCCCTCAGTGCCTAGAATAGTTTAGGGGTCGCCCATGTTGCATTAATGTCAAAAAAGGATCGGTTTTCCGCGTTTGCAGGAGCCTGGTCGCACTTTCTGCATCTGGCAGCCTGACGCGGCCCGCCTTTCGTTTAGCAGATCCCAACGCGGGCCGCCTGGGCCTGCGAATCAGATTTTTAATTTTCTATTTATTGCAATGTTGACCCTTGGCTCTTCGAAAGGGCAACCAAGGTTATTTCTTGCATTTTGACCCCCTTATATTTACCCACAAGGGCTTTAGGACTTATACCCACTATGCCAAGTCTCTGGACACTTCCGGTTAACCCGAAAAGTCTTAACTTTCAACGTTAACACTTTAACCCCTCGCACATGAATTTGATCATAACTTTCTCATACGATAACGAAACTTTATGAAATTTATATCGTGCATTCTAGTGAGCATAGTTAACATTCATAAAGCTTCGGGTTTGTCAAAAGGTCACTCAGAGGTATATCTTTAAACATGTTGACACATTTAACCCCTGTAGTTTGTAATCTCTCACTTTTTGCTTCGTATGATCCATGATTTATTCGTTTGATGTCATAAACATCATGTAGGGTTATTATGAAGTATATTTATTCACTGTTGACATTCAGAACTCGTAAAATCACATACTTTCCATGTTTGTCAACTTTAGTCCTTTTATAACATTCTTTCACACGTTCAAACTTTATGACACGTGTCAACACATTATAGGACGTGAATTTTTGAGGTGTTACATCCTCATCCCCTTAAAATAAATCTCGACCCGAGATTTACTGAAATAAGTAAGGGTACTTTTCTTTCATCGTGGATTCAACCTCCCACGTGAATTCGGGACCTCTACGGGCATCCCATTTGACCTTTACAATAGGCACGTGCTTTCTTCGAAGCTTCTTTACCTGTCGATCTTCAATCGACAAAGGTTTTTCCACAAACTTCAAGCTCTCGTCTATATGCACATCTGTGTGTGGTATAACCAGTGATTCGTCAGCGAAACACTTTTTCAGATTGCAGATGTGGAACACATTGTGAATTCCACTGAGCTCTTCTGGTAAGTTTAACTTATAGGCAACTGACCCGACACGTTCGATAACCTCAAAAGGTCCTATGTATCTCGGGCTTAGCTTGCCTTTCTTACCAAATCGCATCACCCCCTTCCAGGGTGATACTTTAAGTAGGACTTTGTCACCTACTTCGAAGTGAAAATCCTTACGCTTAGGATCAGCGTAACTCTTCTGCCTATCCCGGGCAGCTTTGAGACGGTCACGAATCTGGACAATCTTGTCCGTCGTTTCAAACTCTATCTCTGGTCCTGACAATTGGACATCTCCAACTTCTGCCCAACAAATGGGCGATCTACACTTTCTACCGTATAATGCCTCAAAAGGCGCAACCTTAATGCTGGTATGGTAGCTATTGTTGTAGGAGAATTCGATTAATGGTAGGTTCTTATCCCAATTACCACCCAAATCGATCGCACATGCACGTAGCATGTCTTCCAACGTTTGAATAGTACGCTCACTCTGGCCGTCTGTCTGAGGATGGTAAGCCGTACTAAAGTTCAAACGTGTGCCCAAAGATTGTTGGAAACTCTTCCAAAAATGCGACGTGTATCTAGTATCTCTATCAGAGATAATAGCCACAGGTATGCCATGTAAGGCTACAATCTTATCAACGTATAACTGGGCTAACATGTCGGAGCTATAAGTCTCCTTGATGGGTAAGAAATGTGCTGACTTAGTCAGTCTATTAACTATAACCCATATTGTATCATTTCCTTTCCTGGTTTTGGGTAACTTGGTGATAAAATCCATAGTTACCATTTCCCACTTCCACGTAGGAAGTTCAGGCTGTTGTAGCAAACCTGACGGTTTTTGATGCTCGGCTTTGACTTGCGCACATGTCAAGCATTTAGCTACATGGGTGGCTACAGACTTCTTCAAGCCTATCCACCAATAATTTGCCTTCAGATGCTGGTACATCTTATCAGCTCCAGGATGAACGGAGTATTTGGAACTATGGGCTTCTTAGAGGATGACATCTCGAAGTCCTCCATAAATTGGAACCCATATTCGTCCATTTAATCTTAGAATTCCGTCCTTGCTAAGAGTTAACTGCTCCTCAGTTACTCCTAACTTTTCATTAGGATAGTTAGCTTCCAACACAGCTTCCTTCTGTGCAGCTAACAACCTTTCAATCAAATTATTCTTTATCTCCATGCGCTTGGCATTGATTCGAATGGGTTTAACCCGTTCCTTTCTGCTCAAGGCGTCGGCAACTACATTCGCCTTGCCAGGATGGTACTTGATTTCACAATCATAGTCATTCAAGGTCTCCATCCAACGGCGTTGCCTCATGTTTAACTCCTTCTGATTGAACAGATGCTGGAGGTACTTGTGATCAGAATAGATCACACATTTGATTCCATAAAGATAATGCCTCCACAGTTTTAGTGCGAACACAACGACACCCAACTCCAAGTCATGAGTGGTGTAATTCTTTTCATGCACCTTTAACTATCGTGATGCATAGGCAATAACCTTGCCTTTTTGCATAAGCACACACCCCATGCCAGTGTGTGATGCATCACAATAAACTAAAAATTCTTCGATTCCATCAGGCAATGTCAACACTGGAGCATTGCTCAACTTCTGCTTGAGAATATCGAAAGCTTCTTGCTGCTTAGGGCCCCAAACGAACTTTACTTTCTTTTTGGTCAAGGAAGTTAGGGGTGCAACAATCCTTGAAAAATTTTCAATGAAACGCCTATAATATCCTGCCAAACCCAGGAAGCTACGAATCTCTGTAGGCGTCTTTGGTTCTTGCCAGTTCATAACTGCCTCAACCTTAGCGGGATCCACTTGGATACCATGCTCACTAACCACGTGTCCAAGGAATTGGACCTCTCGAAGCCAAAATTCACACTTGGAGAATTTGGCATAGAGCTTCTCCTGATGCAGGAGCTTGAGAATACATCGAAGATGCTTCTCATGGTCAGCTTGGTTCTTTGAATAGATAAGGATGTCATCGATGAAGACGATGACGAATTTATCCAAGTATGGCTTGCAAACGCGATTCATGAGATCCATGAACGCGGCCGGTGCATTAGTGAGCCCAAAAGGCATCACTAGGAACTCGTAATGTCCATAACGAGTCCTAAATGCAGTTTTATGCACGTCTTCATCTCTGACCTTCAGTTGATGGTAGCCTGACCTCAAATCAATCTTCGAGAAATAACTTGCCCCTTGTAACTGATCGAACAAATCGTCGATCCTGGGCAAAGGATACCTATTCTTGATCGTGACCTTATTAAGCTCATGATAATCGATGCACAGACGCATCGATCCGTCCTTCTTCTTGACAAACAGGACTGGTGCTCACCAAGGAGACGAACTAGGTTTAATGAAACCCTTAGCTAGCAATTCGTCTAGCTGTGTCCTCAATTCTTTCATCTCTGTTGGAGCCAACCTATAGGGTGCTCTGGCAATTGGTGCTGCTCCGGGGATGATATCAATCCTGAATTCCACTTGTCTATTTGGTGGCAAACCAGGTAGTTCTTCCGGAAAAACTTCTGGGAATTCAGAGATGACAGGGATGTCTTCTATCTTCGGTTTGGGCTCATCAATAATTACTTGTGCCATGTAGATGACACAACCCCTCTTTAAACATTTTGAAGCCTTGAGCATAGTCACTTGCTTGGGCAGCCCATACTGAGTATCTCCCCGAATGGTAAGTGGTTCACCAGTCGGAGTCTTTATTACCACTTGCTTCATGCTACAGACAATTTGGGCCTGGTTACGAGATAACCAGTCCATACCCAGAACTATGTCAAAACCGGCCAACTTAAACGGAAGTAGAGACAGAGGAAAAGATTGGTTCTTAATGGATATAACACATCCATCTAACACAGTTGAGACGGTTTCTATTGTACCATCTGCTAACTCTACCTCATAGTTTGCGCTTAAGGTTTTGACAGGTAATTTCAACAATTCACAAAATTTATGATCTACGAAAGACTTATCTGCGCCTGAATCAAAAAGTACTCTTGCAAAGACATCATTTACAAGGAAGGTACCTGTTATGACATTATCGTCTTGCACAGCCTCTTTCGCGTCCATTCTGAAGACTCTAGCATTAGTCTTCTTAGCCTCTTCAGGCTTCT
Organism: Helianthus tuberosus; assembly: GCA_030545235.1. Lineage (NCBI taxonomy): Eukaryota > Viridiplantae > Streptophyta > Magnoliopsida > Asterales > Asteraceae > Helianthus > Helianthus tuberosus. The sequence continues at coordinate 158,348,861 of CM060393.1, forward strand.
TGTTGTACTTAGGGCAGTTGGTTTTAATGTGGCCCTTTTCATTGCAACGGTAGCACGTTGCGTCTTTTATCTTCTTGCAATCCAAGGTTTTGTGATCCGTGGACTTGCAAATACCACAAGAATAAGATTTTGACGGAGTCTGTGAGTTTTGCATTTGGGCTTCTCACCCGAATTATGCCCATCTTTCCATAGTGCTGCACTTTCCATAGTGCTGCTTCTTGCAAATTTTGCATTTGGGCTTCTCACCCGAATTATGCCCATCTTTCCTCGACTCCGATCCTTTCTTGTTGTCACCGCTCCCACGGTGCTTCTTGCTCGACTTTCGTGAACCATCATCTTCACGTTTTCTCTTCTCAGCCTCCTTATTCCTCAGCGATCTCTGCCTGACCGCATCCAGAGTTAGGGATAAGGAAATGTCAGCCACAGATCTAAAAGTAGCTGGCCGAGAAGCTTTAACGCTTGCCTTGATCTCGGGGGCTAAACCACCGATAAAATGAGCTATTCGTTTTGGTTCCGGGGTTACCAAATATGGAACCGACCGAGACATAGTGTTGAAGCTCGTCAGGTAAGCTTGACAGTCGAGGTTTGTCATCACCAAAGATAGAAAGTCAGACTCTATCTTCTCCACCTCATGTTGAGGGCAGAAATTTTCCTTGATAAGGGCAACAAATTGATCCCACGACATATTGTACAATGGGATTTTTCCGGTGGCTTGAACCAAAGATCTCCACCATGCTAACGCTTCTCCCTTAAAAGACTGCGACACAAACTTGACCACGTCTCTCTCAGCACATCCGCTGATGTCTACAACCGTATCCATCTCATCCAGCCATGTCATACAGTCAATGGCTCCCTTCTCCCCAGTGAAATCCGGGGGTTTGCAAGAAACAAAATATTTATACGAGCAACCCTTGTCACGGGGCCCTTGATTACGTATAACCTGCTGAGATGGAGCACTGTGGTTCGAGGAGCGTCGATCATCGTTTTTCTTCGGGTCGTCCTTCTTGGACGGTGGCTTTGAAGGCTGTGTAGATTGGGTCCTACTACGAGTCCCACTGTACTCTTCATACTGCCTTTCCAAAGCCTGTGTAACAGCGCCGTCTATGATCGCTTTTAATTCCGCACCCGTTAGATTAATTCGGGCGTCATTATTAACCTCCACTGGATGGCTATTACCCTCGTCCGAGTTAGCCATTTTAATTGAACTGTTGCAGAAAACAAGGACAATAGTTTATTTGGGAGTTTATTATGGAATTGCCCCTTAGGGAAATTCATTAACCATGGTAAACAGAGACCATATTTGGTTAATTTGTTAATCATATTTATTTAGGATTTCTATAATAATTTATCCTAATTATAAAACAACAATAGTTTTATTTGTGGCACAAAAGGCCTAGTCACGTGGACAATTTTATTTAATCTATGATTTCAGAGAATCAAAACATTAAGGTATACTGGCACAATAGGCCTGGTCACAAGGACATTTATAAATTATAAGCTATGAATTCAGAGAATCAAAGCATGAAGGTTTGAACCTAGTTCATTACCTTTATCTGACAGGGAGTCATCGCTACCACTGTCTTTTGGCTCATATGGAAATGAGCAGGGCCCGTAGGCACTATATTACCACGTATGGTAAAATATGATCATCTTAATTGATGATTTAACCCATGATTCAGAGCTCATATAATTGGGTTTGGGAATCGTTGAAAGATCCTTATATAATAATAATGCGTGTGATTTTTGTAGGTCCCTCGGAGGTTGAGGTTAAACCTTATCCTTGTTAAGTTTAACACACTAGCAAGTGCGGAATCCAAGCTAGAATGCAAACCGGTAGTTTATATGAGAACACAAGCTACAAAGAGAAAGGTAGACACACAAGATATCAAAGTTTTCTCTTGTATTTCAGTGGACACGGTTACAGCCCTTGACCAAACTGAAAATACGCTCTCTACAAGACTAAGTTCACTCACTCTCTGAAGTGAACACATTACATGAGTATTTATATCCATCACAGGTCGTCTGGTCGAAGGATCAGATAGACTGATCGAAAGATCATCTATCGAGATAAAACCTATCGAAGGATCCACATATACCTCGAAGGATGATATCCTTCGAGGTCCATCTATATCCATCGAAGGTTATCCTTCGAGCTCATCGAAGGATATAAACAATCCTTCGATGACTCATCCTTCGACACACATGACTTACAAACTTGTTCTAACTGTTTGACCAAGTCAAACCAGGAGGATGGTTGACTGGTCAAACTTACATTAAGCACACATATTAACACACCTAAGACGTAAACAAGACTAACAAAAGACATCGTTTTATATCATAACAAAATACAGACAAAGTACAGACACAAGTGCACCAACAAACTCCCCCTTGGCTGTAGCTTTGTCTCGATCTTCGTGTCTTCAAGTCTCTGACGTCCTTTCAACCGTTAAGTGATGCGTAGACCATGCACTTCCCGCATTCACAAGTAGGTTGAAGCAATACAAGGCCATCTTCTGAAACTTCATTGCTTGTGCACGGTCTCTAACCAAGTAGTTGATCTCGTGATCCTTAAGAATAATAATATCCGACCTGGACATGTTAGAAATCCACATTGGATCTATCATTCGAAAGTTCTCCTGACTGTCTCTGAAAAGGATCACCGCTTCTCCAGTATCTGCATCATAAACCCAGCAACGAAAGTTACCCAGAAAATCTGTCTTCATTTCGAGGGCCATTGCTTTCTCGAAGGATCAGATTTTCACCAACACTTTGGATTTTGGGAATTTGCAATTCAAACCCTTCAAATTCTTAATAACATAATGGTCCACGCAGGGACTTACACAAATAACACACCCACGTAGGGGTTTACAGAAAGATAGACCCACGCAGGGGTCAAAGCAAACAAGCATACCCACGCAGGGGCTAATACAACAAATACAAGAAAAGACAACTGTGGAAGGATTCAATGATCCTTCTTGCTCTTCCCTTTGATCAAACTTGCTAATCCTTGGAAGAAAGTATGTCTCTCCCTACGGTCCCTGTGCACTTCCCGTTCAACCTGATCCAGCCTCTGAAGGAGTTCTTCACGCTCAGGTGGGGAGAACCTAGGCGGCTGCGATTGAGTCCGTATAATAGGCCTAGGTGGTATCTGGTACCCATGTGTTGGGTACCCAACTCCCCATGGAGCTCCATATGGTCCTTCCGGGTGCAGGGCATTGTAGTTGGCTGCCACCATGTAAGGGTCGGCCTCTGCGTACCCGTAGTTGTTGTGGACCGGCGGCTCGAATGGGTTGTATGCCATGGAACCCGTATACACTGGGATTAGGTTGTCAAAACCCATTGGCGGCGGCTGCGGCATCGCTGGGTTGGAAGGCCCACCCATTTGTGGGTCCTCCTGATGTGGCGGGTAGTGGCTGCCACTGGATTGTTATGGGGAACTGAAATGGAAGTCCCCTGCTCGTGCCGACATGCGGGCACCGGTTCTCCTACGCCTTGGCGGTTGAGGAGGTGCCGGCTGAACTGGTGGCGGCGGAGGTGGTGGCGTAACTGCCACAAATCGGTGATCCTCAGAGGAATCTTGATGATGCTGCTGCTGCTGCTGCTGATGAGGCGGTGAATGGCGAGGAGGTGTATAGTACCATTCATGCCTGGTGAACATCGCCTGGAAGCTATCCGGACCAACATAGGGTGATCCGTGGAACGACGATCCGTCGGAGATTTCTATCGGGTGGTTCGGAGTACCACTTGCAGGTTCGACGGGGTCCGTATCCTCATCCATGTCATCCGCATTATCACCGGAGAAGTGATCGTCTGGCCCCAGTGGGTTAAAACCCACGGGTTCTTGCACGTAGCCTACCGGATTAAACCGGCCCTGAAAAATTGGGGTGGGGTCCCCGAAAGAATGATGAGACAGGGATCGTTGTAATGGTATGAAGGAAGGCTGAGGGTTGTTCGGCTCGTAGTCCGGTTGTGGCCCATACGGGTTTTGGACCGGAGGGGTAGAGCTGTGAGATACCGATCGTCTGGCCGGCTCAAATAGGTTCCTTCGGTTTTGCCGTGGATCATCACTCTCTGTTGTCGAAGGAGCTCGTGCATTCGAGGGTCCTGCCTCGTTGTCATTGGGGGCGGTAATCGGCCCCTTGTCTCGTCCTCTCCTACGGAAGAATCTTGGAGGCATTTTGTCCTGTCAATTCAATATAAGATAACAATACAAAAATATATGCAAAATAAAGAACATCACAAACAAAGTGGAATTTGTCCTATGTTATATGTCTAGACTCGAAAGTTTAGATTTGTGCAATTGTGTAACTGAGATTAAACACAAAAGGCTAGTGTTTAATTCACTCAGTGTTGGCTCTGATACCAACCTGTCACACCCCGATTTCCACGTGTCACCGGTGGGCCCGGTGGGGGATTATCGTGACGTGGTTGGCAACATAATAGTCAAACAACACAATATTTAATATGCACAGCGGAAGCAAATTTAAAAGATATAATACAACCGAATTTAATTATTGTAATATCAAGTATCACAACGTTCGATTGTTTATCCACAGAACGGATCAAAATAAAATATGAGACAATAGTTCAACAGACTTCATGCATCCTAAGCTTGCGAGACTTTTATTGATGCTAAGGAGACAATCCAGCCAATTTCGTTTAGTACCTGCATTCAGTCTTTTTTGGGAAAATACGTCAGTTTACACTGGTAAATACAATCAACTGACTCATTTTGAAAAATGATTTAAAAATTGGTTTGGATGCACATGGCATAAACCTATTATTTAACTTGGGAGAATTATTTTAATATTATAATCTTGTGAACGAATTACATGTTACTTGTGCGTTCAGTAGCCCGGATCTTGTCCGGGTTAAAGATGAATAGACACACCACATCATAGAGTTATACACTGACAGGTGTACGCCTACACCCCGTGCTCAGGTCGTGGCCATCTCGTAAGATGATGCCTAGGATATCCGGGACATGGTCATCAACCCCCCAAAGGCTTTAAGTAAACAAGACTGTTTAAACGAGCCGATCAAATTATTCAACTACCCACTCAACTGTGGAGATTTGATGCTCGATCAAGCGGTATGCTATATACCGTAACCCAAGCCCGTATAGGGAAAATAAGTTAAAAGTATTTACCTGAGCAATGTATAATTCACAATAAGCAAAATGCACGTAGCTTTTACTGGTCCTCCTAATCTGGAACGAAGGTTTTATAATAACCTATTAGAATCCTAACGGGTCTTTAATTAAGCTTAAGCTTAGACCGGCTAGTTTCAAAGATACGGTTCGTACGCACGATTAAGCGAAGACCGGATAGAATGTGATTTAGACCCGACAAGTTTGAAGACTTGTTTAATATGGGTTTATTATTCACATTCTGGATTTTGAGATAAAATCGTTAAGGTTTGACCCGTTTCGGCTAATTTATGTAAGAGTAAATTGCCATTTTAGTCCCTGAGTTTTGTCCAAATTTGCCAGTTTAGTCCAAATAGTTTTTTTTGCATCTGGGTCCCTGACTTTTACATTTTGTTGCCATTTTGATCCTTTTGCCTAACTCCATCCATAAACCCCATCTGTAACCAGGGGTATTTTGGGGATTTCCTTAAAATATGTTTTCAGTTGCCATTTTGATCCAATTACAAAAAATCAAAAAAATTCCAAAAAATCAAAAAAATTACAAAAAATTCAAAAAAATCTAAAAATAAAAAAAAATCTAAAAAATCATAAAAATTCTAAAAAATTCAAAAAAATCAAAAAAATCAAAAAAATTCTAAAAAATCATAAAAATTCAAAAAAATCAAAAAAATTCTAAAAAAATCCAAAAATCATTAAATGTTTCGGCACGAACCGTTTCGATCCGTACCGTTTCAAACCGAACCGTTTCGACCCGTACCGTATCGAACCGAACCATTTTGACGCGAACCGTTTTGAACCCGTACCGTATCGAACCGTACCGTATCGAACCGAACCGTTTCGACGCGAACCGTTTCGAACCCGTACCGTATCAAACCGAACCGTTTCGACCCGAACCGTTTCTAGCCGAACCGTTTCGACGCGAACCGTTTCGAACTGAACCGTTTCGACCCGTACCGTTTCGAACCGTACCGGGTCGAAACGGTTCGTGTCGAAACGGTTCGGGTTCGAAACGGTTCGGGTTCGAAACGGTACGGGTCGAAACGGTACGGGTTCGAAACGGTACAGGTCGAAACGGTACGGGTTCGAAACGGTACGGGTCGAAACGATTCGTGTTGAAACGGTTCGGGTTCGAAACGGTTTGGGTTCGAAACGTTACGAGTCGAAACGGTACGGGTTCGAAACGGTACAGGTCGAAACGGTACGGGTCGAAACGATTCGGGTCGAAACGGTTCGCGTCGAGACGGTACGGTTCGAAACAGTACGGGTCGAAACGGTTCGGTTCGAAACGGTTCGCGTCGAAACGGTTCGCGTCGAAACGGTTCGCGTCGAAACGGTTCGCGTCGAAACGGTTCGGTTCGATACGGTACGGGTCGAAACGGTTCGGTTCGAAACGGTTCGCGTCGAAACGGTTCGGCTAGAAACGGTTCGGGTCGAAACAGTTCGGTTCGATACGGTAAGGGTTCGAAACAGTTCGCGTCGAAACGGTTCAGTTCGATACGGTACGGTTCGATACGGTACGGGTTCAAAACGGTTCGCGTCAAAACGGTTCGGTTCGATACGGTACTGGTCAAAACGGTTCGGTTCGAAACGGTACGGGTCGAAACGGTTCGTGCCGAAACATTTAATGATTTTTGGATTTTTTAAGAATTTTTTTGAATATTTATGAATTTTTAGAATTTTTTTGATTTTTTAGATTTTTTTTGAATTTTTTAGAATTTTTATGATTTTTTAGAATTTTTTTTATTTTTAGATTTTTTTTGAATTTTTTGGAATTTTTTTGATTTTTTGTAATTGGATCAAAATAGCAAATGAAAACATTTTTTAAGGAAATCCCCAAAATACCCTTGGTTACAGATGGGGTTTATGGATGGAGTTAGGCAAAATGATCAAAATGGCAACAAAATGTAAAAGTCAGGGACCCAGATGCAAAAAAAAAACTATTTGGACTAAACTGGCAAATTTGGACAAAACTAAGGGACTAAAATGACAATTTACTCTTTATGTAAACTTGTTACATAAACCGCACCGTACGCGTAATAAGCGTGACGGGTATTCATGAGAGCTATATACAGGTTTCCTAAGATAATTATGCCTCAAATATGTTGCGACATCAGTAAGATGTCTTTCATTATGCCCGAAACGTTTTTAAACACAAACTAGGCCCCGTAGGGGTAGTTTGGTCATTTAAAAGTTTATAAAAGAGTTTAAGTGTTTAACTGAGTTACAGGTCTGATGTACTCAGTAAACATACTCAAGTTAATGAGTTATAACAGTAAGATAAAGCATATATGTGAAATTTATCATTTTTAACCAAACTATACACCGTAGGGGTATTTTGGTAATTTCACATAAGCCGAAAAGCTCAAAACTGAAGTCTGAGTTTATCAAACTTTGCTTACTGTTAAAATATTATAATTTGCCTCTTATATCAGTAGGTATCAACCCGGGTATGTTCAATATAATTTTTGATACATACTTTGCGTTAAAAACGCTTAATAAGGCGATTAAAGGCCATTTTCGGGTTCGATACTTAAATCTGATATTTTTATATTTCCAGAAGGCTTAAAATAATTTATTTAACATATGTGATCAGTAGCAAAAGGTTTGGAGTCGTTTAGATATGTAAAACTCATTTTATGGCCCGTAAGGGCAAAACCGACAATTACCGGATTAAGCCTACGACTACTAGTTATGCTCGGCCTAAAATTAATTAAAAATCTCTAAAAATCCCAAAATAATATATTGCATCAGTGGGTAAAAGATTTGGTACCAAAAAGTAGGCTTAACTAGGCTATACGCTAATTACGCCGTTTTATTAACATAAAGCTTTAAATTTGCGATAATGAGCATAACTCTTAATCTACAATTCAAACTGATGTCAAACTTTGCATACAAGTATATATATCAGTAATTCAAGTTTCTACTCTTTTACATTTCCAAAAATCACGTTTTAAAGTAATAAGGGCATTACGGTCAACATATGAGCAATTAACGGAAACATGCATATTAATTGGATAACTAATGAACCAAGGTGTAACATCACAGAGGGTTATTCTAACATGTAACCTAGTCCAATTAAAGCTCTGAGGCATTTCTAAAACATGCCTTAACGGGTCAGAACTGAAGGTCAAAGTGAAAGTCAAACTATGTGACTTTCGGTTCCGAACCGGGTCTAAACAGGAAATTGTCGGGTTGAACATGTTTAGACATGTTCTTACACTTATTACCAAGTTATAACAATGATCAATCAGGTTGTATATGGTTTACATTGCTAATTATGCATAAATCGCACTTTAAACTTTCTGTTGACTTTTTAAGTACACGTTTGACCCGACTTTTGACCTGGTTAGAGTGGTGATCAGGGGAAACCCTTTTGAGGTTTTATTACCCACATAAATACCAACATATAACTACTTTTAATTCGAGATATGACTAAGCCATTATTGACTAATCTCGAAGTCAAACCGTAATTACGACGGTTTGACTTTTTGCTAAAATACTAAGCTAAACTCAATTAAAGAAGGACTAGCAGACTTACAAGAGTCCTATGCACGAGATATGATCAGTTGAGAGCAGACTTGAGCTCCAGAATTGATCAGATTGCAAGAGAATGGTGTGAGGAATGTTTGTGAACTTGAAGGCCCTTTTATAGTGGTTTCAATCACCACAATTGGTTGACAACCAAGTCTACAACAGACCACAATTGTTCTACACATGTCCCTCAGTGCCTAGAATAGTTTAGGGGTCGCCCATGTTGCATTAATGTCGAAAAAGGATCGGTTTTCCGCGTTTGCAGGAGCCTGGTCGCACTTTCTACATCTGGCAGCCTGACGCGGCCCGCCTCCCGTTTAGCAGATCCCAACGCGGGCCGCCTGGGCCTGCGAATCAGATTTTTAATTTTCTATTTATTGCAATGTTGACCCTTGGCTCTTCGAAAGTGAAACCAAGGTTATTTCTTGCATTTTGACCCCCTTATATTTACCCACAAGGGCTTTAGGACTTATACCCACTATGCCAAGTCTCTGGACACTTCCGGTTAACTCGAAAAGTCTTAACTTTCAACGTTAACACTTTAACCCCTCGCACACGAATTTGATCATAACTTTCTCATACGATAACGAAACTTTATGAAATTTATATCGTGCATTCTAGTGAGCATAGTTAACATTTACAAAGCTTCGGGTTTGTCAAAAGGTCACTCAGAGGTATATCTTTAAACATGTTGACACATTTAACCCCTGTAGTTTGTAATCTCTCACTTTTTGCTTCGTATGATCCATGATTTATTCGTTTGATGTCATAAACATCATGTAGGGTTATTATGAAGTATATTTATTCACTGTTGACATTCAGAACTCATAAAATCACATACTTTCCATGTTTGTCAACTTTAGTCCTTTTATAACATTCTTTCACACGTTCAAACTTTATGACACATGTCAACACATTATAGGACGTGAATTTTCGAGGTGTTACATATCAACAGAACTTGGATTTGTATTATCCAAAAAGCATGATGCCAAAGAATACATCTCCCAAGACAGCTTTTTCTGCTAAGAATTCCAACACTTCTAGCAAAGAGAGTCAAAGTAGTGGATTTCACAGTGGTTCTTCGTCACATTCAAGCCAATCAGATGCAAAGAACCTATTTCAATGCAATATCGCTGTAGACTTAAAGAACGCTCAAAATTTCAGCGAAGAGTCAGCAAAGCAACAGATGGTTTTCCTAGCTTCTGTGCTAGAATCGTATGAAAGTCTAGTGGCAAGGAAGATTGGCAACACCAACCTGACAAAAGAAGATTACGATCAGATAGATCCTGAGGAGATGGAATTGATCGACATAAGGTGGTGTATGGCCAGTGCAGTTCGTCGGGCACAACGTTTCATGGAGATAACTGTCCGAAAGTCTATTGGTGGACCATCTACCAAGTTGGGCTTTGACAAGTCTAAAGTGACATGCTTCAAATGTAAACAGAAAGGTCACTTTAAGCATGAATGCCGAAATGCTTATGCTGATGAGTCTGAAAACCCGTTCAGAGAAGATTACTACAAGAAAGCGATTTATCATCAGAATAAATCAGAACCGCCAAGAATGAAGCAGCTTGAGGATAACAAAGAGAAATCTAGAGCTCTTGCTGTGATTCACGACGATGAAGGTTTCGACTGGAGCAAGTTGTTACCTGAGGAGGATGTGGTTGGATATGCTTTCATGGCAAAATCTGCTGAACCTGTTCCTTGGAAAGACAACAGAACTGAAGAACAGAAGTATGGTTACAAAAAGATGATAGCTCAGCAAAGAATGATCAGAATATCTGGTATCTATCTTGAAGCAAAAAGAGCAAGGAGATGGGATCCAGACAGAGAATGTTATCTTGACCCCGAAGGAAACATTGCTATTGACCATAACACTCTTGATCTTGAAACCATAATTAAAGAAATGGCTGATGAAGATGAGTATTGGCAAAGAAAATGGTGGGGAAGTGGAGAAGAGAAAGAGAAAGAGAAAGAGAAAGAGAAAGAAGAGAAGCCAAAGAAGGTTGATAATGGGATCATTGATATGACTCAAGAGTTGAATGCTGAAAACATGGGAAAGATGGCTGACAAGGTGCTGGCTGCTAAGGCACTTGAGGTAGACTCTAAGTCTGTATCTGAGTCTAAAAGCCAGGTCAGTACAAATGGGTCAACGACTGAGTCAGGTAAGAAAGTCAATGGTGATGTTGACTGCAAAAATTGCATCAAAGAATGCAAAGTTTGTAGTACAATCACTTATCTCAATGGAAAGAAAGTTGATGATCTGACTGCTAGAGTCAGAAGTGTTGAGGATCAGATCCTTAACCGTGATAAAATGTTGAAAGCTTCGAACGACAGATTAAAAGAATTAACTAACAAAATTGAAAATGATAAAATTGACCAAGAAAAGGTTAGGAAAGAAAATGAGCAGTTAGTTCTTGAAAATCGTCAGATTTCAGAAAAATTTGAGAAGCTTAAATGCATGGTGAAAGATTCTGATGATAGAAACGGTAAAACATACAAAGAAAATTGTCACTTGCAAAGTGTTTTGAGGGTTAAAGAAGAATTAATCAAGCAACAATTGGATGAGATTGCTAAATTGAAGCTTCAGTTTGAAGAAGCTAAGATTGAGAATGAGCGTATCAATTTGAAATTGAACAGTTACAGCTCTGCAAGCTTTGTTTTGCAACACATTGTTCCCAAACCCATCGGGAAAAACAAAGCAGGCGAAGATGTATACTTTGATGGAACTGATGTTGAGGATGATAATGAAGTGAAACTTCCGGACACAATTGATGTCACATTCACTTCATCTTCTGATGAAGATAGTGTCCAAACTGACGTGGTAAAAAGTGTGGTTGAGAATGTTTTAAAATCTGAAAGTGACACTACTGAGGAAGATGAATGTTTTCTGGACAAATACATTCTGAAACCAAAGTCCAAAAACAACTTAAATGAAGGACCGACACTTGTCATGTACAGGATGTCAGGATCGGATAAGTTGTATTCGGATTCTGATTTTCCAATTGAGAATGTGAATGTTGCTAAACTGACAAATGTGTTCAAAATGATTGAAATCGAGTTGTCTGAAGTAAAAAGTTTAAAACAAACAAAAAGGTAAATGAATTTTGAGAAAGATAAAGCTTACTACAAGAAACCCGTTGTTCCACCACGTTTTTATAACAACAATCGAAACAGATGGTCGGGTGGTTATCAGGGTGGTAAGAGTTATCAAAGAAAGAATTTTCAGAACAAGAAGTTTGTTGAGAAGAAAGTGTTTGTGAACAGTTCGAGTTCACTATCTGATGAAGAGTCTGAAATTTTTTCAAAATCGAATGAAGAATTCTTTGAAAAGAAAGCCTCAGTCTGAAGGCACGAGTCGGGTAGTTGATACTCGTACATGCTTTAGATGCAACAAAGTTGGTCACATTGCAAGAAATTGCACCAACTTCAAGCCTAAGACTGAAGTTGTTGAGAGTCAAAAGAAGAAGGTTGATGCAAAAGGCAAAGCTCCAATGGTTGTTGAGAAATTGGTAACTAAAAATGACAAATTCTATAAACGGGTTGCTTCATCTCAACAAACATGGAAGCCAAAAGTTGTTGAAAAACCAAAGGTTTCAGAGTTGGAAAAACAATCATCTTCTACCACACCGGTAAAGATGGATGTTCCTTTGGATTATTATGAAAAGTTGGAGAAACAATCTTCTACTCAACCAGAGAAGAAGAATGTTCAAAAGAAAGATCAATCAACCGGTCAACTTAAAATAGATAAGTTTTTCTTATACAAAAAGGTTGAGGTTGGATCTGAAGAAAGCTTAAAAATGAATGACAAAAATTTTCCGCCACTTTACAATACAAAATCTCACATTAAAGTCCAGTTACCTGAGTCGAAAGAGGCTTGGGTAGCATCAAAATCTCACTAAAAATTTCGGACTTGCCGGAGCTTCCTAGTTGGTAATTGTGAAGCATGAATCGGCATCTTTATTGAAATGTGTTTTTAAAATCAATTTGTGATATGTGCAGGAACTTCCGAGAGCTGTTTCACGATGGATTATGGATAGTGGAGCGTCTCGACATATGACAGGGAAGACTGCATTGTTGTACGATGTTAGAAATTTCAATGGTGGATATGTGGGATTCGCAGGAAATCAAGGTGGTAGAATTGTTGGTGAAGGAATGTTATCCAATGGGATTGTTACGTTTGAAAGAGTTAACTACATTGCTGAGCTGGAGAATAATCTGCTGAGCATCTCGCAGATTTGTGACAGGATGTATACTACTCACTTTACTGATAAAGAATGTTTGATCTTGAAACCAGGATTTGTTATCCCTGAAGAATGGATTATCATGAGGGCACCTAGAGTGAATGATCTGTACGTGTTAGACATGAGTGTAGCTACTACAACCACGGGTCAAGCTCACTGTTTTGTGTCTAAAGAAACGGAGAAAGAATCACAGTTGTGGCACCGCAAGATGGGGCATATTCATCTTAGAAAAATGAATCACTTGGTACACAATGATTTAGTTCTGGGTGTTCACATTAAAGGTTTTCATCTGGAAGGGGAGTGCATTAGTTGCGTCAAAGGCAAGCAAAAGAAGAAATCACATCCTCAAAAGAAAGTCAATTCAGTATTGAGACCTTTAGAGAGACTTCATATGGATCTTTTTGGTCCAGTGAACGTCAAAAGCATCACTGGTGATTACTACAGTCTGGTAGTAACAGATGACTACTCAAGGTTTTCATGGGTTTCATTTCTGAAGACGAAAGATGAGACGTTTGATAGTTTGATGGCATTGTTCAGGAAAATTGAAAATTTGTACCAAAGGCGTATAAAGAGAATCAGAAGCGACAATGGTACTGATTTCAAGAACAACAAGATGGAAGAATATTGTGATGAAAGAGGTATATTGTATGAATTTAGCGCGCCTTATACTCCGCAACAGAATGGAGTAGCTGAAAGAAAGAACAGGACGCTAATTGAAACGGCTACGACGATGCTTGCTGATTCAAAGCTACCAGTTAATTTTTGGGCAGAAGCAGTATCCGCCGCCTGCTATACGCTCAATCGGGTTCTCACTTTCAAGAAATTCAATAAGACGTGTTTCGAGCTGATTAATAATCGCAAACCGAATTTGAAGTATTTAGAACCGTTTGGGTCACCCTGTACTGTTCTAGAGCCTTTTGGAAAATTTGGTGCAAAGAGCATTGAAGGAATTTTCGTGGGTTATCAAAGTCCATTGAAACGAGTCTTTGTTCCAAGCTTGAAGCGGATTATTGAAGCACACAATGTTGAGTGTCAAGGTTACACAATGCCACCGCAGAATCGTGGAGATTCATGGCGTTTTCACTACGATACTTTGTGGGATTCGTTTGACATGGAAGAAGAAAAGGAAGAAGAAGAAGATTTCTTTGATGAGTTGGATATTCTGAGAGAGTATGAAGAATCGCAGGAAAGGTTCCCAGCTGAGTACTCAAGATGACCGCAACAAACTTCAAATGATCATGAAGCAGGTCCGAGCAATGCTGGAGAACATGATGATATTCAACAAAATGAAGTTGCTTATGATAATCAGACGGCACAAAATGATAATCAAGAATCTGAGAACATGCCAGTATTTGATCATGGTGATTCAGATTCTGAGGGGGAGCAAATTCAGATTTCAAGTCAAACAAACCCAGTCAGTGAACAAGGTGCAAATCAGAATGTTACTAATCTGGAAGGCGAGGTAGATGTTTCAGGCGAGGTGATGCCAAGAACTCTTTCATACCATCCAGAGGAGCTGATCATTGGAGAATTGCAATCAGGCGTTCGCACTAGACGTCAAATTGACCAAGGCCTTACTTGTTTTTATTCTACAGTAGCACCTTTACAAACTGAGTTTTCACTTAGTTGTTTTATTTCGCAGATCGAACCGCGTACATATAAAGAGGCGCTAACTGAAGATTCTTGGGTCAATGCTATGCAAGAAGAGTTGAGTCAGTTTGAGAAGTTGGGAGAGTGGAAGTTAGTAGACTTGCCTGATGGTCAGAGGAAGATAAACACCAAGTGGGTGTTCAAGTGTAAGAGAGACGATAGAGGAGTTGTGGTTCGTAACAAAGCTCGACTCGTAGTCCAGGGTTTCAGTCAGCAGGAGGGGATAGATTTCACTAAAGTATATGCTCCGGTTGCTCGACTAGAAGCAATCAGAATCTTCCTGGCATTTGCATCTTGGAAAAATTTCAAAGTTTATCAGTTAGATGTTAAATCTGCGTTTCTCTATGGGAAGGTAAAAGAGGAGGTATATGTCGGACAGCCACCAGGCTTCACCGATCCAATCCACAAAGACAAGGTCTATTTGCTAGACAAAGCGCTGTATGGTTTACACCAGGCCCCGAGAACTTGGTACGAGACATTGTCTCAACACCTACTAGCCAACAGTTTTATCCGTGGAAAAGTGGATGCCACTCTCTTCACCAAAGAGGTCGACGGACATCTTCTGATTGTTCAGATATACATGGACAACATCATATTTGGGTCAACAAATGAAAATTTGTGCAAAGATTTTGAACGAGTTATGAAGCAAAAATTCGAAATGTCATCGATGGGTGAGATGAAATTCTTTTTGGGACTGCAGGTTGATCAACTACCCAAAGGAATTTTCATACATCAAACGAAGTACGTTCATGATATCTTGGAGAAATTCGGGATGTCAGGTTCTACTCCAGCCTCCACCCCGTTAGCGACGAACCATGGGATAAACCCTGATCTCACCGGAGAGAAGGTAGATGAAACGATGTATCGTTCCATGATCGGATCGCTGATGTATTTGACAGCTTCAAGACCCGATATTATGTATCCAACCTGCCTTGCAGCAAGATTTCAATCTAATCCGAGAGCTTCGCACATGGTTATTGTTAAAAGGATATTACGCTACCTTAAAGGAACTCCATCATTGGGGTTGTGGTATCCAAAAGATGGCGACTTTATGCTCGAAGGATATTCCGATTCGGATTTCGAAAGCTGCAAAGTTAACGCTAAATCAACAACAGCAGGGTGCCAGTTCTTTGGATCACGATTGGTCACCTGGCAATGCAAAAAGCAGACCTCTGTGGCTTTATCCACATGTGAAGCGGAGTATGTATCTGCTAGCAGATGCTGCTCACAGATCTTGTGGATCCAGCAACAGATGCGCGATTACGGTTTGCAATTTCTAAACACCCCTATCTTTGTTGATAATGAGGCAGCGATTAACATTACTAAAAATCCTGTTCATCACGCTAAAACAAAACACATTGAAATTCGTCATCACTTCATCCGAGATTGTTTCGAGAAGAAGTTTATACGAATTGAGAAAATCCACACTGACGAGCAAAAAGCTGATTTACATACCAAAGCATTTGATAAAACTCGTTTTCAATATTTGCTAGAACTGAACGGTATGAAGCTTTTATCGGTGTTGGAAGAGATTCTTGGCGTTGATGAAGGAAACATTGTAGATGATGATGTTGAGAAGCAATCTGCAATGGTTTGTCGATTTTTTACTTGTTTTGGTATTTAGGGGGAGGTATATATTTTCAGAAAATACAAAAACAATAAAAATGACAAAAATACAAAAACAATAAAAATGACAAAAATACAAAAACATGAGATATTTTTTTTTTTCAAAATCCAAAAACAATATAAAACCAGAAAAGAGCTTGTGTAAAAAGGGAAAATGATAGTACATCGGCTTGACAGTTACGGTATGCTAAAGAAATGGAAAGTTTAAATGTGTTAAATAGTCTCGCTGATGATGTGCCGATAGGTTTTTACACATTTAGTAGGTTTGTTCGGGATATAAACTTAAATCTTACTTACTTATTTCGTGGGGAACACTACTTGGATATATAGGTAACCCCTGAAATCTTGTTTGAAAGATTCCTCTTTCTGATATACTAGGTCTTTATACTCAGTGATATCTGGGGTATTATTCCGGGACTTCTGCTGAATGGAAGTTCTGACCTAGTCCCTGAATAATACTTTCCGCATGCTTGAAACATAGCGCCGCCCTCAACATAAATGATAAAGACAATAAAATTGCTAATCAATGTTGTTGTAACAAAAGATCCTCTAAAGGGGACACACCCAAGTCGATTCGTGATCTCTCTGCTGAACGGTAGTTCTGACCTGAGCTCTCACGGTTTCGTACTATTACTTAATTTATTCCCCTTATAGATATCATCTGTGGTATACTCACCTGTAAGACTGAATATTGGGATCTGGATACGGGAGTATATTCAAGAGGTGGGACACACATATAAGTTTAAGTCTCTAAAACACTAAATCTGTATCTTGGACAGATTGAAATGTGTGTGAGAATTTAAGTGGATCAGTATATCGACAATCTAAGCGAATTGTTTAATTCTGAGTATGTAACTGAAGCTTAACGGTACTTGTGACTTGTCGAATAGATGATATGATTCCCTAACACGCTCACCAAAAATATATTTGTAAATAGTTTACTTTTATTGCATTTTATTTCTGTATTTCATTTCTAGTTTAGAAGCTTTATTAAAAATTCAAAAAGATTTTACATTTCTGCTTTATTTTTAACAAACCAAAGTGGAAAGCTGATCTTCAGATTCGAATTGAAGCAGATGCAGGAAGTTTCTGGGCTGGATGATGAGTTTGGAGCTAAAACATGATAAGTTTGTGAAAAATGAAAAGTTAAAGCAAGTTCATTAATTTGAAACTTGTAATTTTTTTAGAAAATGTTTGAAAATGATTGTACAAATGTCAGTGTGATTTATCTCTGATCAACCAAGGTCATTAAGTTGGACTAGGTAGATTAATTGAGTAATCAGGGTTATTAATTTGGACTTGAATACTTAAGTGGATTTCTAACACTGAAAGTTGAATGGTAAGTATGGATTGAAACTGTTATTGTCATATATCTTATTTTTGGGTAGAGACTATGCAGAAATGAAGTTCCCCAAGGCAACAAAATGTCAAAGTTTAAACCAGAATTTAAAGCCCTAGCTTATCGAGAGGGGGAGTCTGCGAAAGGGGGAGTCAGAATTCTGGATCAACATTCAAAGGGGAGATTGAAGATTAGAGTTTGAAGATAAAAGATTGAAGGGAGCTTTTACAATGACAAGATAAAATTTGGAAAGAGACAAAGACTAAAGACTCGACGCTGAAGACTTCGTCAACATCCAAGGGGGAGTCTGTTGGTGCATCTACTGTCTGTTAACTTCGTCTTAATCGAGTCTTGTGTCTAGATAGGTTGAATGAGTGCACAACAGGGATTGATTTAGGGTTTGATTACGTTTCAGGAGGTAATTTCGTTTGAAGGTGGTCTTGGACAAGTTCAAACGAAATCACCCAAGTAATTTCGCTTGAACATGGTTGTGACACCTTCAAACGAAATACCTACAAGTATATATAGGAGTTGTGTAGGTTCATTTGAAACGGATCTAAGTGTGTGTGAGCTGAGGTGCTGCTGGATTTTTGTCAAGATTTGATTGTAAAAGCTCAACAAATCAGTAATAAAGAAAGATTAGAAAGGAAACAAGCTGTGTGAAATTGTTTACTTTGATTCCGCCTTAGTAAATGATGATGAACTACCTTTACTGACTGTTTAGGGTCACCGGAACGATCCAACAGTTTTATAAAAACGAATTTATATTAAAAAATAAAGTAAATTATTTGCTATCGTAAAATGATACAATGGTAAACTGAACCGATTCTAATGGTTTGGCTTTCTAAACAGCACGCTACATTTTACATTATCATTTGCTTCGTTTCGCAGCAACGCGCGACTGGAAAAAAAAACCTAGTATTCTTTATCTTTTACACTAATTTTAAGTTAAATATTAATTTTTTTTTATATAATCTATACCATATACAATGCATGAGTAATGAGCATTTTAAGATACCCAATTAATAATAACTTTTTTTGCTTACATAGATAAGGTACAATATAAATGAGGGAAAATTTGTCTTTCAAACACTAATTACAATTTAATACCCTTATCTAGATTACACTTTAATCCCTCATCTTTAACAAAATTATAGATAATTAGTTCGTAGTTACATTTTATCCTCTTATAAGGCCTTTAGGTATGCTTTAACCTAACTTAACTCCACCTAAGTGACACATCAACTTTTTTTCCTCATTTCACTTTGTCTCACTCTAAATAAATGGTTTAACATGTTAACACATAACTCATTTAATGCACTTTAACATTGGGTTGTTGTCTAAAAAAGAAAATAATAATTAATTCAATCTCTTAACATTGGGTTAACATGTTAACACATAACTCATTTAATGCACTTTAACACAAGGAGGGAGTGGTTTGCAATGTTAGTTAACATGCCATGTCATTGTTAACACTCTAAATGTTAGAGTACACCCCATGGCCTAAGAAAACTAACTTTCCCATGATTTTTAAATGGTAATAACGGTTTTGTAAGTCAATAAAAAAGTCTTAAACTACACCGTAAAAACGAGTATTTTAATCTCTTTATTTGAGTATAGTATTGTTTTATTTCTTTTATTTAAAAAAACGATATGTTACGTGAGTAATAACTAAATCGTTAACCGAGACCGAACCGAAAACAGACGAAACCAAACCGAAATCAACCAAAAACTAACTTAACTGAAAATTGTCTAACCCAATCCCGAATTAACCAAAAATGGTTATCGATTTTTGTGCCCCCATTCAACTAAAATGAACCGAACCATTCATATTTTCATATATTTATAGCTTTTATACATTCAGTTCATGTATTTCATATTTATACCTCCATTTTATGTATTTATTCCTCCATTTCATGTATCTATGCATCCATTTTATGTATTTCTAAGCAAAAGTTTTAACCAAAGTTTGGTTTTTGCTATTAAATGAATTAAACCGAAAATCATCAATTTAACTGAATAAACAAAACCGATTAACTGAAAACCGATTAGTTAATAACATACACTAATCGATGACCTCGGCATATGGCGGCTACATGCCCAAACCGATTGCAATTGGTGCAATGGCGGCATGCGATGTTGGCAGGGTGATGGTAATGGCAAGTGTTACACTTGGGATGAGTCCTAGTGTATGGCTTTCTGGTGGGTTCTTGTGGGGGATTTTGGGTTAGCAACAGGTGTGATCGCGTTGCAACTCTGGCTTTGAAACTTGCGTTTCTTGCCATTATTGTTACGCGGCTGAGTTTTGGGTTCTTTGGGTTCGGTGGTAGCTTGGTTCATGAATTTGGTGGTGACGGGGGTTGTGGTTTGTTTATCTCTCACCCGGTTATTGTTGAGGCTGGCAGCTAGGCGGTAGACTAGCTCTATGGTGTCAGGTCTTGTGGCTTCAATGGTGTCGTGAATGGCATATGGAAGGCCTTGCAAGTATTTCCTAATTGAACGCTCAGGCGTTGCAACCAGGTGGGGTACAATAATACTCAACTGCTTGAAACGGGTGGTGTAACCAAGGTTATCATCACCAATCTGCTTGAGGTTCTAGAATTCTTCCTCAAGCTTCTACTGCTCATGGGGAGGGCAGAACTTGGTCATCATCAGCTGCTTAACCTCGACCCAAGGGAGGGCGTAGGCATCCTCATTAGATCGGGTATTACGCTTGTTCGTCCACCAGTCGAGAGCTCTCGCCTGGAGGACGCCAGCAGCACTTCGGGTTTTCAGTTGTTCAGGACATTCATTGTTGATGAATGTCACTTCGATGTTATCGAACCACTCGAGCATCTTAGTAACACCATCATTGCAAGTGAAGGGTTGAGGGTTGCAAGCAACGAAGTGCTTGTAGTTGAACATGACAGGCTTAGGTTGGTCGACCTTGGAATCGACATAGGAGTTGGGGGTATTGGCTGAGGTAACCTTGCTCATGATGTTAGGTATCACTTGGGCCATCTGCTTGGCCATAAACGCGAGCACTTTCTTGTTGGAGCTTGACTTGGATCCTCTCTTAGAGTTGGAGAAACAGCTGGAAGTCGTCTAGAAGTTCAAAACAGAGGAAAGGATGAGACTTGATCATAATGTTCTTGAAAAAATTAGTTTGTATCATGTAATATGTCACATAGCATGTAAATGTTTCAAGTAGTTCACATAAGCATAACAAGAATTCACATTTCATAATCACAAATAATGATAAAATAATTGTAAATTTAATTTGTTCACAAAGAATTATTATTGTTTGAGATTGCGAGGAAAGTGTGATTCGTGTCTTCAACGTTGAAATGAATAGGCATCAAATGTAAAACACATTAAAATTGATAGAACATAAAAGAGATTCAACATAAAACGTGGAATGTCTCGGAACGAAACTAAGACTTTTCCAAAGTGGTCGAGATCCTTTTGAGTTTGGGAAACATGCTTTGGCCTAATAGGTAGAATACTCTCACCGAGAACGGTTAACGGTATTCACCCTTCCAGTTACTACATGTCCCTAGTTAATCGAGGATTAAAGACTTTGGCAAGATTGAAAATCGAAGAGTGGGACTAGTTATCAAGATGCGGGTTTCACCCCTAACTTGGTAACATCGTACCTAGTGTGGTTGGTACTTATCGAACGAAACAAGATATAATCTCAAGGCGTCGATAAGGGTCCACTAGAATATGAAATGGAAATTCCCATCAAGGTATGGATATCACTCCTGACTTGATGGTGAAATTTCGTGCAAAATAACATGTAAGGCGGATTGAAAGTCATCACTAAATGTGGGAATCACCCCTATTTTGGTGAGTCGTTTCGATTGTGAGATAAGAGTGTCTTCAAGGCTTTACATGTGTATTGTGGTTACCTTAGAAAAGACATGTTTATTTAAGACCAAGAAATAGATAAGAAGCAAAAAAGAGAGAATTCAAGTAGTTTTTAAGCATAAGCAAGAAATGTTCCTAAACTATAGACTAGGTAAAAAACATAGTATTTTTTCCTAATTCCCTATAGTTATGGCTCTTATACCAATCTGTCACACCCCAACCAATGGCAGAAACATCAGAGTGAGACGAAAACAAGATTGCTCGAGACATCATAACGCTAAATGTGACAATATTTAATAAATTCCAATTGCATAAATATCCTAAAATGAAATACATTGTTCAAAATCAAATGCATCAAATTGCAAACAAACATCATGAAACAGAAATAACAGTTCATCTTTAAGGTGTGTATCTAAATCCACCCTAAATAAGTTTCTCCGTATCATCAACTAGCGACCTGCAACATGTATTAAAATAATGATCAACAAAAAGTTGGCGAGTATACAAGTTTGATAACATGGCATAATAGTGAAAAGAGTTTGCCCATATCCAAGATGATAAATTGCATATATTGTTACTAACATACTAAACAAGTGTAAGCTATATATGTCAAACCAGAGTTTAATGCAATCGTGATTACCAAGTATCGTCGAAACGACAATGGTGAACATAGTTTACTTAGCAATACCACTAGAATACAGGCGGGGCGTTAATCCTGTAATGCTATAATTGTTAAGATAGGCTAGCAAAGTTAATGAGCATATAGACACAAGTATACATAGCATGTGAGATAACAAGAATAATACAAGTCTCATGTTTAAAGTGGATAGAGTGTGATTTTAACAAGTTTAATTGTGATTGCGTGATTTGTATAAAGCGTACATGTTGCACCCAAAGTGTATAAAGCGTAAAATGAGATCGAGTATACTCACAGTTTTGCGTAGTTTTCCACTAAACCGAGAGTCGAATAAATTAGGGTCGGTACACCGAAGTTACCCTATAGTGGGTAAACGAAGGTATGAGTATTCTGATGTGATAAAGGGTTCGGATCAGACTTTAAATGCGAAAAAGTATAAAATAATTCAAGTTACAGGACCATTCGTGCGACTGGAAGTCTGTTCGCGCGGATGGGATACCACTCGTGCGAGTGGAATATCCATTCGTGCGAATGGATTTTCTCTTCGTGCGACTAGACCAGTTGTGCGATGATTCGTGTGTAAAATTTTAATTGTAAACATATTTAACGTTATACAGTAATAATAATTATCATAGAAAGTAAAAAAAAAAAACAGTTAATAAAATATCCAAACAGTCAAATAAGAACAACCCGGGCATGTCATACCCAACATGGCAAATGTTGGAGGCGAGGCGGGGTTAGCTTACTTTGTTTCTAGCAAACAGTTTGGTGTTCATTCGTATGGTACGCAAATGAGGTGGTGGAACTAGGTTGGAAAGCCAAGGCTCCCACAGTTTACACTTCGGTCACAACTCAGATTCATCCATATTGAGGATGGTGAATCTGAGATGACTTCAACACTTGAAGTACTGATGAACTTGAATCAAACATGTTAAAAATCAGAAACGTAAACGTGTGACAAAGTCCCTTCGTGCAAAGGGAATGCCCACTCGTGCGAGTGGGTGTCTCCTTCATGCGAGTGGGTGCAAACTTGTCTAAAACGATTGTTTGATTCATTCAAAACAGATCATTTCTTGATGAAAATTAATCCTAATGCAAACCCACAACTATGGACTGAGTTGTGAACTTGGTGGGTACCAGATTCCACCAAGTTTCGTAATAGAAACAGGATTTAAAATGCAAGAACAAGATTAAAATCAAGGTTTTTTTATATTAGTTTGGACCTCAAAAGTGGGGAGGTTTCACCATTAGTTTGCCAAGGCAAACTCGTGAAAACCATCCAAGAGGTGTGTCAAACAAGATGATTTGAAGGAAAAATCAAAGAAATGAAATGAAATGCAAGAAATAAGTAAAGATTGTGAGTCAAAACTCACTTACATAGTTGCTGCAATTCTCTGCTCGAAATGCAAGTTTCAGAGCGTTTTTGAGAGCTTGAGCGACTGGGAAAGTGAAATGAGTGAGGGTAGGCACGTATTTATAGGGTTAAGGAGTATTTGGGACGACTGAGCCTTTCGTACGAGTGGCTTGGCGCTAATGGGTGTTGGTGCGATTGGGCTCTTCGTACAAAGAGAAGGGTCTCTTCGCGTGAAGGGGCTCTTTCACTCTCTCGAAGGTTCAAGTTTAGTTACTTTGCGTATTTTAGCCGGTTTTAGGTGTAACGAGCATAATCGTGTAATGCACAAGTATAAAGCATGTATAATGGTATTTAAAACATAGATTTTTAGTATAAACATGTAAAAGTCTAAAATGTGTAACATAAATATGTGTAAAATAGTCGAGTTTCATTATGATCAATAATCTCAGATTACAAAGTTGAAAGGAATTATGCTACAATACAATTACAAGTTTTCAAAAATAGAATTACAACAATACTTTCTAAATAAGGAAAATAAAAAAATGCGAATCGTTACAATTACTATCGATCTCAATTCCATTCAACTTTGTATGAGTTATATAATCTCTATCTCTACTTTATACCAAATAAATAATAATCTTAGGAACCACATGACACAATTCTAAACATTTTATTTTTTGTTTTTCCGCCTAAACCGTATACCTATTTAATCTACACACGCATCCTTATCTGTTTCAAATTTACCAGATTTTCTTTACAATATTCCATTTATTACATTCCTTAACCTTGCACGTTTTTATTATTTAAACTTTATCATATTTATAATAAAATTTTCATTGTTCGTTATTTTTTTCTATTTTTTCTAAATTATGTAATTCACCGTTATTTTGTTTCTATTTTTCTAAAGTACGTATTTAACATCTATGATTCTCATTTTCGTCTTTATGCTTTTAGAATAAATTACAAAAATCGTTCTTTATGTATGTCACTTATTACAAATTGTGTCCTTTATCTTCAATAGTTATAGAAAACGTACTCGATGTTTACAATCTCTTGCAAGTTATGTCCTTTAGCCCTAACCCAGTTAATTTTTTATGGTTAAATCTGATCAAATGGACCCCACATGAGGGTATTTGGTCATTTTACTTTCATGTGAGGTTCATTTGGTCAGATTTAACCACAAAAATACACTCATATGGGGTTCATTTGGTCAGATTTAACCACAAAAAATTAACTGAGTTAGGACTAAAGGACATAACTTGCAAGAGTTTGCAAACATCGAGTACGTTTTCTGTAATTATTGAAGACAAAGCACACAGTTTGCAATAAGTGACATACATAAAGGACGATTTTTGTAATTTACTCTTTTTAAAATTATAAATATTAAATTAAATTTTACTGATTCATATCGTGTAATCCATTCTAATTAATAGACAAGATAATATTATGTTATGATACCTTACCACTCGCAAAAAAGATAAAATTTAAAATTGGAGACTTTCTCAAGAATGGTTTGTGGATTTGGCAGGTTTTATTTTTTTAACTTTTTTATGCAAACCAGGTTTTGTGATTTTGCCACTTTTACAAAATCTTGATCTTCTTTTGTGATTATTTTCTGTACAAACATGTCTTCAGGAAACTGAAATTAATGGATTTCTAAGCCATTTTATGCTATTCCTTATTTAGTCATTGGTATGAAAAAAAATTAAAAATCTTCATTTAAAAAACTATTAGTACATCAAAAAATATATCTTTTTCATCTCTTTCTTATTTCCTAGCTCTGTGTCACAAAAGCTAAATGACATAACAAGATAGGAAAGACATCAAAGATGGGGTTTGCTTGTGGAAATGGTTTATGTGCAAACTTGATTGTTTGGAGATAGGATGCGTTCCTAACATGAACATCTAAAGTGTTTTTACATGTTGCTTTTGTTCAACATGTTGCATTTTACTTAATTCTCAAGTAACGTCGAGGGGTTACTTTTCTAATTGGATTTCTTCTTGATATTATTTTTCCTATTTTCTTCTTCTTTTTTTTTTTTTTGGGCACACATGAATAGGGTATTTAACATCAAGGTCTGAAGGTCTACTTCAGCTGATTTTGAAGATTTCGATCGAACAAGTAATTACGGTTGTGAAAAAAAATACAAACCAAAATAACTAGGTTGGTTTGGTTAGCCACGTTTTTACAGCTAGATGGTATTGGTTTGGTTTGAGAAGTTTAGACAAAAAAAGGTATTTAAGAAACAAAACTTTGTATTAAATAAAAAAAACTAATAACAAAGATCGTTCATGGATATGTAATATATATAACGATCAAACACAAATGAGTCCTAACATACAAAATGTCTCGAGAAGTTAAAGAAACTTTTTTTAATATTTTTCTATCTACTTAACTATGATATTTAATTGCAAAATAGGTACTCAACTAATGTAAAAACACGATTTTTTTTTATTCCAGGACTAAAATAAGTGTTTGACAAGATGAGGAAAAAAAATCAAAAAATTCAAGAAATAAAAAAAAATCTCTACTTCACTTCTCATGTTAAGCCTAATTTTGTATGTTAAACCCCATTTATACCTGAATCTTACCCTAACCTTATACTTCTTAAAAAATAAACTAAATAATAAATGGTAAACCAGCGGTTCAACTTACATAATCACTTTAAAGTTTCAAATCATAAACCCCGTCAAACTGTTGAAAACCAAACCTTAGGTCATGCGTAGTCGAGCGCGACCTGAACTCCATGCCCGCCATAGCGCCCTATCGCACCAGGGAACACCCCCTAGCATTATGGCTTGTTGTTTGCCAGCCCCGCGATGTGCATAATGGCTTCAAATTGGGAGGGTCTTGATATATGACCGTTGGTAAACGGTAAAAAAACCTTATTATATATATACACACACACATATATAACATTTTAAACACATTCTACACCCGACCAACTCTACAAAAACCTTAAAACTTCTTACCAAAATGTCTTCACCTCCGTCGGGAGATTCATTCATCGATCTATACCACAATTTTTTTTGCTCACGACGAAGCCGCAAAGGAGGAGGAAGTGGTTACGAGTGCGCGTGCCCTCGCGATTAACGGCATGTAACATGTTAACCGTGCCCCTCCACACCCTATCTTGAGAAGAGAATGTGTTGTGCGACACTGTGAAGCCGCAAACGCTCGTCTAATGAGTAATGAAAGATTACTTCGATCTTACACCGATTCACGACCCCCACATTTTTAGGCGCCGATTTCGGATGAACAAAAGGTTATTTTTGTGCATTAACGACGATTTGGAGCATAAGTACGACTACTTTAAGCAAAAAATGGACGCAAGAGGATATCTAGGATTCACTTCAATTCAGAAGTGTACTTCCGCGTTACGTGTACTTGCCTACGGAAATACGTATGACATCAACGACGAGTATTTGAAGCTGGCGGAGAAAACATGTGATACCTTAGAACATTTCTTCTACCATATGTTTACATACGCTTAGCTATATAATTTTAATTTTTAGTACTATAATTTTAAAAAGTTACATACGCTTATATATATAAAATTTATTTTTTAAGGCATATGCCAGTTATACAGAAAACCTTACTTGAGAAACCTGACTTGGAACGATCTTCAGCAGATTTACGAAGTGCATTTAGAAAAACATGGATTACCCGATATGATTGGTAGTTTAGATTGTCGTCAATGGCGGTGGTATAATTGCCCAACCGCATGGCGATGTCAACATACACGCGGTGACAAAAAAGGACCAACATTGGTTTTACAAGCAGTTGCTTCATACGACCTTTGGGTTTGGTTGGCATTCTTTAGTGTCGCCGAGTGTTTGAACGACATAAATACTTTCGAGCTATCACCATTGTTAGAGGGATACATATCGGTTACGCTACCGAAAGCCGGGGTTCATGCAAATGGAAACGACTACCCGCATGGATACTATTTGGCCGATGCTATATACCCGGAGTATTCAAATATTATGAAAACGTTTAGTGACCCGCTCGATATAAAAAGACAATATTTTTAGACCTGCAAATGTCTTCGCGAAAGGGCATCAAGGGTGTTTTGGGGCTCTTCAGTAGCGATGACATTTTGTGAGAAACCCTTGTCGTATATGGGATAAAGAAAAAAATAGAATGGTTTTGTATGCTTGTATTATATAGCATAATATGATTTAAGAAGATGAAAGTAAAACAATATGTCAAAACTATATTACGGGTGATATTGACGTAGGAACGCAAGCAACAATGGAAGAGAGAATCTTAAACGGTCAACGCTTGTGTTCTAAGGATGCACATAATGCGTTAAAGGCGGATTTTGTTGGACATGCCTGGGCAATTCGCCCAATTTGACACCATGGCGACGAAGAAGAATTTTGAAGAGGAAGGTGACGAAGAAGAAGATTTCGAAGTTGGAGCCTATGAAGACGTATGGTTGGATGACGGAGGCGATAAAGACGAGTAGTATTTCATATATCTTATTGTAATGGTTTTTTTTTATTTAATGAAATGTTATTTCTTTTTATATATTTTAAACTAGGTTTGAACCCGTGTATTACACGAGCCATATAAATGTAATCTTATATAATAAATCATAAAAAAAAATATTTAAAAAAACTCGTGTATTGCACGTGTTGAATAAAATATAATGTCATATGTTAACACATACGCTCGTCAAGATTTATTTTTTAAAATGAACTTTGATGTACTATTTACTTATTATAACATTTTAGTTTGTTTTTTTATTTATTATTAGGTAAAAAAACACATGTAATACATGGGGTTGAATCCCGTTTTTATGACCTTCATGCTTATTTGTTTATTTAATTCATAAAACACTCATCTCAAATTTGTATTCAAGAGAGTTTACGGTACAAAAAGGTGGAGATCGATTCCCACGTTTTTATGAATTATACCGTAAAATCGAGAATTAAATTCTCTTTTAATAGAGTATAGAATTATTATATTTAAAATGATGTTCTTTCTAAATGTTCATGCTTATTTGTTTATTTCATTCATAAAACTCTCATCTCAAATTTGTATTCAAGAGAGTTTACGATATTGTAAAGGTGGAGATCGATCTCCATGTTTTTATATATTTCATCATTTTTATGAATTATACTGTAAAATTGAGAATTAAATTCTCTTTGAATGTAATATAGAATTGTTATATTTAAAATAGTATTCTTTCTAAATGTTGATGCAATTTACGATTAATGATGGGTATGTATATCTACTCATTACAAAGTACGCCTAACATTACAAAGTATATATATCATCTCATAATATTGGGAGATATAACTTTATGATTTTAAACAAACGTTTATCCTTATTTAAATATTGTTTAAATTATTTATAGAACAACAATTATTTATTTTTATCTGATTCTTGTTTAAAATTATTATTATTTATATGAGAGATAAATAGAAAAATAAGTTGAGAAAACATCAGAAAATATGACACGTGTTTAAAAAGGATTTTTATTTATTAGTATAGAAAGAAGAAAGATTTAGAAATTAAAAAAAAAAATAATAATTAAGTAACGATTGATACGGATAATACGAGGCTTGATCATTAAAAAAATAACCTGAACAATTAAGTTGACGTTGAGGATAAGCATTTGGTTTACATTTTGTGATTTTGACAAATAAATATACCACGAGGAATTTGTTATTGGGATATCCTTTTCTTGTGAGAGGGTAGAAACGTAAGACCAGACGCATCTTCTTCTTCTTCCTCACAAAAACCTCTATTCAAAGTTAAACAAATCCCCCACGCTTACCCACCTATATAAACCAAACCAAACCAAACCCAAATCACATTCACCCCCAAATTCGTCTTCAATTTTTCCCGCCAATTTCAGAGAGATTTGAGTTATGGAGCCGACTGTAGATCGATCGGAGATAGCTTTCTTCGACCTGGAAACCACAGTCCCGACCCGACCCGGCCAGGGGTTTGCTATATTGGAATTCGGGTCGATTCTCGTTTGCCCTAGGAAAATTATCGAGCTTGAAAGCTACGAGACGTTGGTAAGACCTCATGATCTCTCACTCATCACAACATTATCAGTTCGCGCCAACGGTATTACTGCAGACGACGTCGCATCGGCGCCGACCTTTTCTGATGTTGCAGATAAGGTGTTTGATATGTTGCATGGTAATTATTCAGCTTTGATTTGTTTTACATAGAGAATATTTGAGTATAAAATTATGAATTAGTTATATTTCCTATTTGCTTTATAAAAATAAAATAAAATAAAATATCCCTATGTTTCATATGGTTAAAGTGGAAAAAGAAAAACTTTCGATGAACAAAATAATAAGGAAATAACTTCACTATAGCTAACATATATATATGGTTAAAGTGGAAAAAGAAAAACTTTTGATGAGCAAAATAAAAAGGAAATAACCTCCTTGTAGCTAATATATATTATAATATAATATAATATAATAATCAGGGGGTGTAAACGAGCTGTGCCCAACTTGAGCTCGGCTAGCCTCAAGTAGACTCGTTTAAGGCTCTAAAGCTTGAGCTCGGCTTGTGCAAGCTCTGCTTGGACTCTGCTTTTTATCATTATTAATTATTTACATATATACTTTTTATATGATATATAAATTAATCATCTTTTTTAATTGTACATATAGTCATAGTTATTATATAAATATATTAAATAAATATTTATTAAATAAAAAGTTGGTTTAGACCTCCAGAGTCGTTTAACTCGGCTCGATTCGAGTATATAACAAGCTTATCTCGAGTAGCACACGAGCAGCTCGGCTGGTTTGCACCAATAGTGATCATTAGCTGTTATTGAAATGAATTGGATTGAATCGAATCAAATTGATTGAATTGAATTGGTTTGGATTGATTAGGGAGGATTTGGGCGGGTCACAATATAATTAGGTTTGATTGCGTGAGGTTACGGGAGGCGTTTGCACAGATTAATCGGCCGCCACCGGAGCCGAAGGGGACGATTGATTCGTTGGCATTATTGACACAGAGGTTTGGGAGGAGAGCTGGTGACATGAAGGTATGATGGCTTGGTGTGATTAAATTTTTGTTCATGAAGCTGTGGCCACACTATATGGCTTACATCAATCTTTATAAATTAATTATGTATTATGTGTTCATGGCTATGCTAATTATGGATCCTCTCTGTTTTCAGATGGCCACTCTGGCGAATTATTTCGGGCTTGGAAAGCAATCGCACCGGTAAGAGTTGTTTTTTTCACCAACAAAAAAGTGTAGTATCTATGGCAGATATAATCATAATCCTTTTTATAGAGGGTTGTTATGCAATAGTCGTTCAATCAAGAACCAATTTTATCTAAAGAACTGCATAGACACATATGTGACATAACTATTGGTATAATTGTATTGCTTTAACTATGATACATAACTATGTGACATAACTATTGGTATAATTTTATGTAATCGCGTAACATAAAGTTGTCAATAGCGGCTATAGCGCGCTATGTAGCGAATTGATGAAGTGTCGCTATTTGTGTTATAGCGACAATTATTTTTAATTTTTTTTATGTAAATAGCAATTAGATATAGCTATAAAATAGCTGGATTATAGGTTTTTTGTTAAATATACATGTAAAATAGCATATATACTAGGGTTTTTTGATATAATATACATATAAAAATTTTTAAAATTCTTTTTCTAGTGTATCACTATTTATAAAATAGTAGTCGCTATTTGTCTCTATTCGCTACGTAGCATATAGGTCCCTTGTCGCTATTCGCTATTAACAACTATGCGCGTAACCGTCTTGCTTTCTCTCTCCCACTCTTGGTTTTAAAAAGCACACCACAGGGGTGAGGTGATCTGGAAAACACCACAGGGCCTTTGAGGTGCGCCTCAAGCACATATGGGTCAAAATTGGTCAAACTTGAGTCTTTAGAGTCATCTTTCTCTACTTATGATTGGTTCTATACGCGCCCCTCCTTTATAAAATGACATCTTTGTCGGTTGTAACCATGTTCTTTTCCCTTTTTTTATGGTTGGTTCCAATTGTGATATTAATGTTCTCTGGTGGTGGCTGAGAATATATATGCATGTTTAATACTCTTTGATTTTTCGTTACATATCCTTTTTTATATATAACTTTTCCTTCTTTTGTTCATATTGATTTTGGACATCTCACAATTGCATGTCATGATTTGAAGAACGATTTGCGTTAGCATTTGGGTTTGACTTTTAGTCAACATTATTTTCAGGAGTTTGGATGATGTTCGAATGAATCTTGAAGTTCTCAAGTATTGTGCAACGGTTCTTTTCTTGGTAATTTCTCACTGTTCCCTACACTCTCAGAGTTCCATTTTTAAGCAACACGCCGTAAAATGACCTATCTACCCCTCATGTAGGAATCGAGCCTTCCGGATATATTTACAGGAACCAGTTCGGTTTCTCCAAACACCACCACCAGAAACCGCAGTAATGCAAAAGCTGATGTAGATGGACCCGGCCCGAGCACTAGCCCACCCTCATCTACTAGAAACAGTGACAATCAGATTTCTCCTCCAACTCATGATCCAGTTGAACTGGGTCGGGCTCAACCGGACCCGTTTGACCTGGGTCCACTTGTAGATAAAATAGAAACCGAACCCCTTCAACCAAATGATGACATGGAGGAAGAACCATCTATAGTCACTCAGTCCAACACAATCACTGAAAGCAATGAATTTCTCGAACCAGATGAAGTGTCCATACCCTCGGTAACTGTAACCACAGTCCCATTTTTCCGTGGGCCCCAAAAGATACAAATACTTCACAGAGACACACCATTGCAGATCCACTGTGGTGCCCTAAAAGTACGGTTTGGAGTAAGCACAAGATTTGTTGATCATGCGGGAAGACCGCGATTAAATTTTGTGGTTGATGCATCTCCAAATCTTTGTGGTGTTCTTGACGCGTGTGATAATATTGCTAAGAGGTTTGTGGATTCTGATAGCAACTCTGAGTGGAGACCTGTCGTGAGCAGAAAGCCCGGGTTTTATAATGCACCCACCGTCAGATTCCAGTAAGTATCTTTGTTTCAGTTTCACATATGAATTAACAAAAAGTTCATAAAGGACAACAAGTCAGACAAACTAAAAATGACCCGTTTGGACCCATTACCCAACTTGCACGATCCGCTCAACTTGTCACTTTAATTACTATTATCATTATACAGATTACCTACTGTAGCGGAAGGAGACGGTGTTAGATTGATCACAGAGATATACCAGAAAGAATCATCATCATCATCGGCGTCCATACAACACGTTGTGTTTAGTAAGTATGATGTGGCGGAACTCGAACAGTTGATTCGTCCAGGCTCGTTTGTGGATGCTTACATCTCTTTAGATCCGTACGACTATCAACAGAACGCTGGGATTCGATTAGTGGCAAAGAAACTGATTGTTGATTTCTAACTGAAGGGTTTTGGTGTATACCTTGCTGCACTCTTAGCTGACTTTTAGAAAACAGTATTTGTTTGATTCTTGTAAAGATGGCCAATTCATTTCTTTTGTTGTTTATGTAGAAAAAGAACAACTAATTAATACCAAATTATATTATAATCCTCTCTTGTCTTTCCTAATTTTGGTTTAAATCATACCTGACAAACATGGGGTGTGTGTTTGGTCCCTCGTTAGTGACGAGTTAGGTCAGGTAGGCCTGTTGTTAGTGACGGGTTAGGTCAGGCGGCCTGTTGTCAGTGACGGGTTGGGTCAAGTGGGTTAAAACTTGAAGATAGACGGGAAACATTAGGTCTCTTTCTTGATGTTAATTTGAATTCAGTTCGAGTGTGTTTTAAAGGATCTTGATGATGCTAAACGTACTGTTTGAGAAATAGTTTTTTACTAACTAATATGTGATTAACAGATTTGATAACTAAATATAATATTTTTTATTGATTATTATAAATCTAAATAATTAGAAAAATATTATAATAGCACATTTTTTTTTTAATATCAGTGTATAATTAAAAGATTTGCATCCAAGTTGGAAAAGAAATCATGAACAAAAAACTACATTTAATTGATTATTACAATTTTAATCGTTATTCTCTGTGTCAATCCCAGAAAGGTTTACATGCTTATATAATATTAAACTTATATTAAGATTATAAAGCAAGCCGTGTTCATTTATTCACAGATAGAAAGTGGCACGAAACTAAAAATCACTTGAGATATACAAACTGAGTACGGATCTGAAAAATCACGTAAGACATAAAAAAAAAGCTGCTTATGGAAATTGAAATCGTGAACTACGGGTTATAAGGGATTAATTCTTTTGATTTCAACATGTATTTATAATAAATGAATGTAAGATTATAACACTTTTTCAGCAAAATAAGAGAGGAGTTTGTGTCAATCCGAACCCTCAACTTCTATGTAGGTACGTGCCATGTGCGTCTAACCGAGCTAATTTCTTTTCAATAGGAGTTGTGTCAAACTATTGATTATGTTACTATACACGTGTTCTTAATTGTTAGTAATAGAATAGAATAGAATATAATAAAAAATAGAAAATCTTAACAAAAGATGTCCACAACATATATTTCACATTTCATTTCATTTTCAATGCTTGTAAATTTCATTTTCGATTTGAGGAGTTAGTAGTTTCATGATCTTTCAAAAGTGGCTGCTATCGTTTTCTAAAGATTTTTAATTATACTCTTTTTTTTTTAATTAAAATAACTTTATTTTCTCAAAGTGGACTTCCAGATATCATTTCACGCGAAAAATGGCAATTACAAAACAATGGCAGGTAGTCGGGCAACAAGTTGTGCCGCCACTCCTTTTGAATAGAAAAACCAATTCTACTAAATACAAAGTTTGAAACCTTTAGCGATGAATTTATATCAACTATTCTCTCATTTATCGCTCTCGTCTTTATCATACCCAAATGTACATGCGTTGCCACCACTATATCCATCATTGCACGCCACCACAAGTCATCACACCAATAACACCACCACCCCCTCTATTGCCAACGCTACCAAGCCTCCATCCTCATCGCTGCCACCGCCACCACCCAACACTTTTCATTATATATATATATATATA
This sequence comes from Helianthus tuberosus, assembly GCA_030545235.1. NCBI lineage: Eukaryota > Viridiplantae > Streptophyta > Magnoliopsida > Asterales > Asteraceae > Helianthus > Helianthus tuberosus. The sequence goes on from CM060393.1 coordinate 158,383,308, forward strand.
TATATATATATATATAGGGAGAGGATCATGAGAAAACTAGATATAAATGAGAAAACCAAAAAACTAACCAAAAAAACACTAAAAATGAGGGGGGAGACTTTTAATGAAGGAGGGGTAAAATTGGAAAAAAAAAATATAACTTTTCAAACATTTCTCATTTCTCCATACGTTATCATTTTAAAACAAAAATGGCACCATAAGATCACAAATTTTTGTATCTTTCATTCAAGTATATTCGAGCATATTTTTTATGACATAAAAAAAGATTTATGGTGTCGTCTTGTTTTCAATACTATTATTATAGTAGTGCACATGTGCAATATAACATGTACTACAATTGCATTACATGCATAAAATTAGCTTTTTGAGTCTAGTTTAACTTTTAGGGTTAGTTTTTTTGGAGGTTTAGGATTAGGATTAGGTTTTTGGGTGTGGGGGGGAGGGGGGCTTAGGTTTTTGGGGGGTGGGGGTGGGGGGGGGGGTTAGGTTTTTTTATTGCATTACATGCTTAAAATTAGCTTTTTGAGTCTAGTTTAGCTTTTAGGGTTAGTTATTTTGGAGGTTTAGGATTAGGATTAGGTTTTTGGGTGTGGGGGGGAGGGGGGTTTAGGTTTTTGGGGGGTGGGGGGGGGGGGGTTTAGGTTTTTTTCGGGTTTATGTTTAGGGTTTAGTTTTAGGTTTTTGGGAGGGTGGGGGTGGGGGGGTTTAGGTTTTTGGGGGGTGAGGGGTGGTTAGGCTTTTGGTGGGAGGGTGAATTTAGGATTTTGGGGGGTGGGGGTGGGGGGGGGGGGGTTTAGGTTTTTGGGGGGTGTCGGTGGGGGGTGGGTTAAGCTTTATGTATTAGTGCACATGTGCAGTACAACAAATTTTTTTTTTTTTTTAAATATATTTTTCATACATAAAAAGTAGCGATTTTTTAAAAAAAAATTATAAAAAAAAAAATTTGGTATGTTTTTAGGTTTTTTTGGTTAGTTTTTTGGTTTTCTCATTTAAACTAGTTTTCTTATGATCCATCCCATATATATATATATATATATATATATATATATATATATATATATATATATATAGGGGAAGGTTCATTTGAGAAGAAATTTAATGTGAGAACAAAAAGAAAAAATGGCATATTAGTAAAATGCTATTTCATTTATAACTCATATCATTAATTTTTCTCTCTTTAATTAATTAGTCAACCAAAGATTAATTATACTACATATAATCTACAAAACCTACACATATCAAAATTTTCCTACATGTACCCTACACGTTATAGAATTTTATCCTATACACTCGAAATTTATCCTACACACCTCGAAATATATCCTACACAACTCGTAATTTATCTTACACAACTAGTAATTTATTCTACACTTTAAATTAAGTTGTTTTTTTAATTTGGAAAAAGTATATATTTTGAAAAGGAGTTACAAATTTAATTTAGCTAGTTATTAAATGGGAATAATACAAATTAATGATTTATGTAAGTTTACCAATATACTCTTATATTAAAATTAAATACAAATATTAAATGAAGTAAAATAAAGCATTCTTATTGGTTGAAATTTCTTCTTTTTTCTTCTTACAAAAAAATTATTCTCATTTGAACCCTCCACTATAAATTAGAAAACTAGAAAACTAACTAAAAACCACTAAAAAAGAGGAGGGAAGACTTTTAATGAAGGAGGGGGGACTTTTAATGAAGGAGGGGTAAAATTGGAAAAAAAATATATAACTTTTCAAACATTTTTCATTTCTCCATACGTTATCATTTTAAAACAAAAATGGCACCATAAGATCACAAATTTTTGTATCTTTCATTCAAGTATATTCGAGCACATTTTTTATGACATAAAAAAAGATTTATGGTGTCGTCTTGTTTTCAATACTATTATTATAGTAGTGCACATGTGCAATATAACATGTACTACAATTGCATTAAATGCTTAAAATTAGCCTTTTGAGTCTAGTTTAGCATTTAGGGTTAGTTTTTTTGGAGGTTTAGGATTAGGTTTTTGGGTGTGTGTGTGGGGGGTTTAGGTTTTTTTCGGGTTTATGTTTAGGGTTTAGTTTTAGGTTTTCGGGAGGGTGGGGGTGGGTTTAGGTTTTTGGGGGGTGGGGGGTTAGGCTTTTGGTGGGAGGGTGAATTTAGGTTTTTGGGGGGTGGGGGTGGGGGGTTTAGGTTTTTGGAGGGGTGTCGGTGGGGGTGGGTTAAGTGGTTTAAGCTTTATGTATTAGTGCACATGTGCAGTACAACAAAAAAATTATTTTATTTTTTTGTTTAAAATTTTTTTTCCATACATAAAAAGTAGCGATTTTTCTATAAAAAATTCAAAAATTTTTTTTTTTGGTATGTTTTTAGGTTTTTTTGGTTAGTTTTTTGATTTTCTCATTTAAACTAGTTTTCTCATGATCCATCCCCTATATATATATACATACATCTATAATACTATAAAAAGGAAAAGTGGTGTACACACATGTAATTTTACATGGCATACATCATTTTATGCAATATGTACAAGTAAAGAATGCTTATTTCATAAGGGTAAAATTGTAAAAAAATAGCATATTTTAAGACACGTATAATAGTAATTTAGACCACACTTCATACTCACGCACACAAAAACCTTTCCTCCACTGCCATTGGAGAAACCTAATAGTCATCGGTGAAACGGAACCATGAAGGCAAATAGAACGATGGAAAGGTGGAACGTAAAATTGAAGATGATGATTGAATTTTTTCCTGATCCACCAATATTTAAGATGCAACCGTTCAATGGAAAATCACTCTCACCGTACCACCATAGCAATACCACCATAGCAATAGCAGGTATTACCTCCAAACTCAACACTTATTCTCTTTTCTTTGCCCTGTTGTCCTCATTATTATTAGATTTCTACAGGTTGCTTTCACCATAGCTGTGCAAACAAGGTATAATCCATTCTTCAATTTCATGTTTCTGCTTGTAATCATGTATTCCGAATTTAGCTTTATTTTCTTTCGCGTTGTCATTATCTACCTCCCTGTGATGTTGATTTTGGTTTTGACTTGGTTATATTGTGGATCGAATTTGTTTACTGAATTGAATGAAATTTAATTGGGATATTGATCTATATCAAATTTTAGGCTGAATGTATGTGAATTTCTATGAGTTAGATTTAGTTATTGACATTTGTTTAGGTGTTTTTGGCATCCTTCCTTATCCACGATGCTCACATATGTTAACAAGAAGTAAATCCAAGCGACTATGAGGAGGAACACCATTGTTGTGATTGGGCGGAAAACTAGGGTTATGATGAAGATGAGCAGTTGGTACTGGTGTTGGCAGGTATATACATCTGGGTAACTGGTCTTCGTCTTTATTTTTGTGTGTGAAAGCTAAGATGAAATTAAGAGAACTTTTACACCTAATGCCATGATGCCTGTATGTTATTTCTTAAGGCACCTTATGCGCATTTTTTAAATAAAAGCGAAGTTTTTTTTGTTAGATAATGTTTAAGCTTCTCTTTTTAATCAACGAATGCACTTTGTTACCCAGATTTTTCAACATTCTTCATCAGGGAAATATATAGCGGTGAGAAACTAGGAATGATGGGAGTTGGAATTGTAATATGGGACATGGTTCTTTAACCTGTGCCTGCAGGTCAGGGGTCTCGCACTATGTTTTCAATTACCCAACCGAATCTTTTAGCGAACAAGAGGAAGAAACTAATGTTGTGAAGTGTCATCTCTAAAAATTCAAATGATGGTGTGGATGTTGAATGGGTGCCATTTCCAATTGAAGTTACAGGTGCATCTCTGATGGTTCCCTCCCCATCAGGCTCAAAGCTTCTTGTCATTAGAAATCCCAAAAATGATTCACCGACTGTCTTTGAAATATGGGGCCCGTTTCAGTTAGAGAAGGAGATTCGTGTTCCTCAGTCCAAACATGGTTCTGTGTGTGCAGACGGATGGTAAGTGTTCCAAAGTAGATTGTGTTTGGATGTGTGTTATTAAAATGATTATGAGATATTTATAAAATAAATAAATTTCACAAATTCTCAATATTAAGTAAATTTCACAAATTTCTCTATGTTGTTTTTAGTTGTTGGATTTTGACAAACATGTTATTACATTATAATTGTAATGAATTATGAACCTAAATTGGGGAAACTATAATTAGTTTGTGAATTAAATTATCTGATTTGGTTTCAATTTTTATGTTGTTTTATGACGGTGGAGTATATGAGTCTTCCTGCAAGCCAATACTCTGTTCTTGATGCACAGAGGATAGAGAGGATTGATGACAATACTTTCAGGTGTTACGTGTACAAATTCAAGTTCTTTGCTTTTGAGGTTTGTCCTGTTTTGTTGGTTCGAGTTGAGGAGCAACTTAATGGCTGTTCGATTAACCTCTTGTCATGTAAGGTAATTTAAGTCTTCAAAATTGTATCTTCATTATAATACCATGCAGAGTTTTTTGGTGTCATTAATCTTAAAAGTTTTGACTAACTGCAGCTTGAGGGATCCCCAATTGTGGTTGCACAAAATGATAAATTTGAAGGTGAGTAATTCATTAGCCTCTTGTCTTCTTTACTTTTATCATTACTGTGGGAATATATGATTATATGAGTTATAAGATCAAAAGGAAATTACAGTTTTTACTTTCTTTTATATGATTTCTTTAGATTTGAGATAAATAGGACAACCACATGTAGTGTCATATAACCAAACTCAACAAATAGAACAGCTGGTTTACAAGTGCAAAAAATCTGGGCATTTGAAATTGCGTAGCAGTGTTGTATTGACGCATGGTAGAACCACAAATATAAGAGAACACTAAAAAAGTGATATAATTATCAATGCAGAAATTGTATGGCATAGTTGCGTGATGTGTATCATGTTTCCGCCGAGTACTATCGAATCCGCCGCAACGCGCGGGTTGCCTACTATAATATAAGATTATAATCAAGTACACAAGTAGTTCAATCTCCAGCAGAATACAAAACACTATTTTTTGGAAAGGATATTAGGAGGAATGGAGGATGACATTTTCCCCATCAAGCTTTAATCTTTTCATTAACTTAGCATGGTTAGAAAAACCAACATAAATTTCAGATTAGATCGATTGGATTCTATTTCTCAAAAGTTAACACCAGTAGTTACCAAATAGCTTGAATTTTAGGTGCCTAGATCTTATCTGACATGGGAAGTTCTTCCTCAATCTAAAGCCAAACACCAACGATACATAAGTCTGATCACAAATTGATGAGAAAATATGAGTCTTTGTTGGCTATGATGTGTAAATTTAATTATAAGTTGATGAGAAAATATGAGTTTTTGGTTGGCTATGATGTGTAAATATGATTAGTTGATGGAAAATTTGAGTTTTCGTTCGTGGTTTAAAATTAGTTAATCATGTTTTAAGCAAATCAACTAATAGTGTAAATGTAAATTTACCCTTTTATAAGAACCGCGTTTCTTGTTTTTCGAAACATGGGGGAAATGTAAAGACGGGTATTACAAATGATGATGATAATTCATTTAGATGCGATTGTCGTGGAGCTCGAATGAGGGCATCTAGCCCACGGTCACATGCTGGATACATAAGAATAAGAAAGATGTTGATTTCTAGACACGGAAAAGTAACTCTAATGAAAGATTATGAACTTACTAACCCTACAAGTAAGTGCATATTCTACTTTAATAGTTTCTTGTGTTTTTAATACCATATTTTGCTAATTATATCGTTTCGATTGTTTTTGGAATTTTTTTATTCTGTCATTCGTGCTCGTTGTTGCTTTAGATGTTGATTTTTTATTTAAATTTTGTTATGGTCAGAATGAGACAGGGGTGTACAAGAACCTACTGCTGTGTGGGTTTCTCAATGGGTCGAAGCATCTTTACCAACATATACAACCTTTGGGTCTGGCCTTGGGCATTTGCCCATCTTCACTTGTACCGTTGACTTAGCTGGTTGTACATTTACGGTTGAACCAATCAAGAATAAGAATCAAGCTGAAAAGAATGCTGCCATGTCAGCTTGGTCATCGGTAAAACTTTGTAAGTCATTTAATTTTTGTAATGTTATGGATTGAGTCTTACTAGCTGCATAATGTTGCATATGAACTTAAAGACAAATGACCAGTTTTCTCTTCTGTTCAGTGACCTAACTAATAGAAAGTTCATCATTACAAAAAGGGATTCTTGAGGAGCAGAGCATATGGTTGTAGCTCGTGCTTTACACAAGTTTAGATTAAAGGCGAGGATATCCAATATACCCTTTTCCAATCCCATTTCCATCACTAGAGTTAGATCTCGCATCACCACATTATTAGTTAATGAAAGAGCATCCAACAAAACACCTCAAAGCACCATACCCACAAACCTCTTAGCAGATATTCTTAGCAGATATATTATTGTGTATAATTATCTAGTTTCCATATTTATAGGATAGGCTGTCATATATCTGTCATGTAATTTACCCTATATAATGGGTCCTTATTCTTGAATGTACGACACAGAGAAATACACAAACCTTTATGGTATCAGAGCTACGGTTCTGCAAACCCTAGCTCTCTTCGATTTTCTTCTTTTCTTCTTCTCAACCCTAGCTCAGTCGCCGACCACCATGACTAAGACAACAGAATCATCTTCTGAACCACCCAAACCAACTTCCCTACACCCAGCCTACTCTGTTACAAGTATTCATACCAAAATCAGAACCCTAGATGGCACAGCCGTAACCTATTCATCCTGGACCAAACTGTTCAATCTTCACGTCGTAGCCTATAAGGTTGCGAACCACATTGATGAGACACCAGCCCCCGATAAAACCAATCCTGATTACCCGCTGTGGAAAGAGTTGGATGCTCTCATGCTCCAATGGATATACAGTACTATTTCAGATGATCTCTTGGACCGGATCTTGGAGACTAATTCAACGGCTCGTGATGCATGGGTCAAGTTAGAAAAAATATTTTTAAGCAACAAGAAGGCGAGGGCTGCAGCCCTCGAAACCCGTTTCTGCAACCTAACCCTTACAACATGTTCTTCATTGGATGACTATTGTAAACAGTTGAAAAGCCTGGCCAATCAGCTTGCTGATGTAGATCATTCAGTCTCCGATTCCAGACTTGTTCTCCAACTAGTTCGCGGGTTACCCGCTGAATACAGTACCACGGCCTCCTTCATCAACAACCGTGATGCTGACTGGGATCTGGCCATCAGCCTGTTACATGATGAAGCTATTCGGATTGACGCTCAGAAGGGGTCATCAACCTCTGTCCTTCTCGCACCAGCTACCGCAGCCCCAGCCCAACATTCTGCTCAACCTTCGGGTCATTCAGCCGTCGCCGACCAGTCCCAAGACCCGGGCCAGTCTTCATACCGAGGTCGGGGCCGGGGTCGTGGAAGAAACAACAGAGGCGGTCGATCGCATGGTGGCCGGTCCTACTACTCTGGGAACGAGTATTCTCCTGCACCACCATCTTACCCAAATTGGGCCTGGTGGACTCCACCGCCCTGTCCTTACCCGACCCAGAATACATGGAGGCCCAATACTACTTTCTCACCATAGCAGCCTGCTACTCAGCAACCACAGGCTCACTTTACAGGGTCTCCATAACAGTATCAGTCACCGGGTCTCACTTATGATGCCCTCAGTCCATCAGACCTAAGTGCAACTTTTGCTCAGATGCAACTTCAGCAACAAAATACTTCTTGGAACCAAGATATCATGGACACTGGGGCTGGATCACACGTCACCCGTGATCAAGGTAAAATCATTCTCCCTGATTCATCTACTGTACGCAGTTCAATTTTAGTAGGCAATGGCAATTGTGTACCAATCCAAGGATCCGGTACGTGCTTTCATACACTACCTAACCGTACCTATATCTTACCCAACGTCCTTTACAGCCCTCATATCATTAGAAACCTTATTTCTGTTCGTCGTTTTACACGAGACAATAATGTTTCCATTGAATTTGACCCGTTTGGTTTTTCTTTGAAGGACCTCATCACTAAACGGACTCTCTCTCGCCATAACAGCACCGGGGATCTCTACCCATTCACACCACCTCAACTGCCTCCTCAAGCTTGTTTTATTGCATCACCTGCTCTTCCTTGGCACGATAGGCTTGGTCATCCAGGGGCTCAAGTCTTAGACATTTTAAGTCGTACTTTTCATTTTTCTTGTAATAAAGACAATATGTCTAATCTTTGCAATTCTTGTCAATTGGCGAATAATAAACGTTTACCTTTTCATGCATCTAATTCATTTACTTTTGCTCCTTTTGACATCATACACTGTGATTTATGGACCTCACCTATCCCAAGCAAATCCGGTTATAAGTATTACATGGTGCTTATTGATAATTTTTCACATTTTGTGTGGGTGTACCCGTTGAAATTTAAATCTGAAGCTTTTTCAACCTTTACTAAATTTCACCGACTAATTCTTACCCAATTTAATCAAAACATTAAAACTTTTCAGTGTGACCTTGGGGGTGAATTTGACAATCACGCCTTCAAGAGTTTTGCATCTCATCATGGCCTTTTGTTTCGTTTCTCTTGCCCACAAACATCCTCCCAAAACGGACGTGCCGAGCGGATGATTCGTCGCCTAAACGACATCGTCCGAGCCTTGTTAATCCATGCCAATCTCCCACCAAGCTTTTGGGTCGAAGCCTTACACACCGCCACATACCTTCACAATATTCTCCCGACCAAACGATTAAAATTTTATACGCCCACCTTTGCTCTTTACCTCCGCCATCCAGACTACGAGCACTTACGTGTGTTCGGGTGTGCGTGCTACCCTAACACCTCCGCCACTCAGCCTCATAAACTTCACTCACGGGCTATTCGGTGCATCTTCCTCGGTTATCCTCCCGATTTTCGAGGCTACCGGTGCTTTGATCCCACAACCGGTAAAGTCCACATTTCTAGACATGTCACCTTTGATGAACATGTCTTCCCCTACTCCATGCCTCACACCCCTGCTACCTATAAGTTCCTTGATGACCAACTACCCCTCGGTTTCACTTTCCAACAACCCATTAAACCACCATCACTGGTTACCCCATTCCCATTCCACTACTCCCGTAGACCCAGGCCCAACCCACCACCTCAGCCCGCTTCTACCCAGCCCAATCCACCATCTCAGCCTAACCAACCTATGGCCAGCCCCGCCTCCGGCCCTCAGCCATCACAGCCCGCTGCACCGGGTAACCCACCACCTCATCCAAATCAACACCCAATGACTACACGTTCCAAATCCCGTTATCCTTATCCACCACCTCACCACATCCTTACAACTGATACCATCTCACCCGTGCCAAAGACCTATGCCAAAGCCCTTGCCGATCCTAACTGGTTACATGCCATGCAGACTGAATTTTCTGCATTACAGGAAAATGAAACATGGGAGCTTGTTCCCCGACCCACAGATCGACCCATTATCCGTTGTATGTGGCTGTTCAGACATAAGTTTCGCTCTGATGGGTCGTTAGAACGATATAAGGCTCGATTGGTAGTTAATGGCAACTCTCAGACAGTTGGTGTTGATTGTGAGGAGACGTTTAGCCCGGTTGTTAAACCGGCAACTATCAGGACAGTGTTATCATTGGCAGTTTCTAAGTCGTGGCCTATTCATCAGTTAGACGTCAAAAACGCTTTTTTACACGGGACTTTGAATGAGACTGTCTTTATGCATCAGCCTCCGGGGTTTGTTGATCGTCGGTGCCCCGATTTTGTTTGTCTCTTAAGAAATCTTTATACGGCCTCAAACAAGCTCCTAGAGCGTGGTATACACGGTTTGCTACATTTATTACCTCTCATGGCTTCAAAAGTAGTGCTTGTGATCACACTCTTTTTATTTATCAGCAGGATCCCTCTAATATCGCTTACCTGTTACTATATGTTGATGATATTGTGTTAACCGCATCTAATGAGAAATTGTTGCAGTCTATCATTGGCACCCTCTCACGAGAGTTTGCCATGACTGACCTTGGGCGCCTCCATCACTTTCTAGGCATCAAGGTTGATCAGCTGAAGAACGGAATCTTCTTGTCTCAGCAATAATACGCAAAGGATATTATCTCCCGTGCTTCTATGACTGCTTGCAAACCGTGTACTACTCCTGTTGATCTATCCTCCAAGTTGAGTGCTTCGGATGGTCCTCGATTCTCTGATCCGACTTTATACAGGAGCCTTGCAGGTGCTTTACAGTACCTTACGTTTACTCGCCCGGTTATTTCTTATGCTGTGCAACAGATTTGTTTATTCATGCATGACCCTCGGGATGCTCATTATTCGTTTATGAAGCGCATCATCCGGTACATTCAGGGTACCATTGACTATGGTATTCGCATGGTTAAGTCAAGAACCAATGAGTTGGTTGGATACTCTGATGCGGATTGGGGTGGCTGCCCTGATTCAAGAAGGTCAACTAGTGGGTATTGTGTTTTCTTAGGTGACAATCTTATTTCTTGGTCGTCTAAACGGCAGCCTACGGTTTCCCGTTCAAGTGCAGAGGCAAAATATCGGGGGGTTGCTAATGTCGTGGCTGAGGCCACGTGGATACGGAACCTACTGCTAGAATTACATACTCCGCTTCGTCAGGCATCCATTATCTATTGTGATAATGTCTCCGCTGTTTACTTGTCTGATAATCCGGTGCAACATCAGCGCACAAAGCATATAGAGATCGACATTCATTTTGTTCGTGATAAGGTCCGCGTGGGTGACATTTGAGTTCTTCATGTTCCTTCTTCATTACAATATGCGGACATATTTACGAAGGGTCTCTCTAAACAGCTATTCCAATCATTCCGACACAGAGAAATACACAAACCTTTAAAACCCAGATCCACAAAAACAAACTCAAATGAAAAATCATAAACTCACTAACCCTACAAGTAAGTGAATATACTACTTTAATATAGGGGTATGAATTTCTTACACGATCCGAAAACACGACACGAATCTGACACAAAATTCGCGGGTTTGGATTTAGTCTAAAAGGGTTCAGGTCAGTTTCAGGTTGAACCCGCCAACCCGTTTAGCTAAACAAGCCAAGTTCGGGTCAACCCGGTCGGGTTGGCGGGTTGATATAAGATTTTATGATTTTAATGTAATTTTATTATCAAATTTGTGTTTTTTTGTAGTAGATGCTAATTTTAATATATTAATTTTCTGGAAAAAATAAAAAAAATCGGGTCGGGTTCGGGTCAGCCTGCGAATATTCGGGTCAAGTTCGGGTTCATATGTATGAAATGATTTTCGGATTCAGGTCGGGTTCGTATTCGCCCAAAATTTTCAGGTTCGGGTCGGGTTGAACCCGCCAACCCGCAAACACAACCCGTTTAGCACCCCTACTTTAATACAGTTTATTACATTTTCAATGGCTTATCTTGCTAAGTATATCGTTTCGGTTGCTTTTGGCTAACCAACTATATTATGAATTCTGATTGTATAGTGAAATTTAGCATAAAGTCCTTAAAAGTGCTCGAACTTAACATCGACACCAGAGGACGCGACTATAGGTTCACTGAAGGTATTCATACTTAACATTGTTTTTATATTCTTATCTTTTTATATTACTTAGTATATCGACGAGAGGGATTGAAGGGAGACAGTGAACGGGAGGAATCCAACTAGGACTCATATTGCGTTAGATGTAGCTTTGGTGGAGATGGTCAATGATGTGTGCAAAATGCAACATGTAAATTACATCAATTGTGGCATAAAACTAACCCCTTTTTAGTACTAATGTTGGAAAAAGTATGCTTTTGTCTTCCTTTTGTATTTTCAGGATTAAATGAGCTCAAGTTAACAAAAGAAGCAAAAAGACAGCAAAATCTAACATAAATACAAGAAAAGGAACAAACGTGACATGTCCGACCCCACGACAGCCTCTTCCCAAGCAAAACAAGAAGACAGAAGACTGAACACGCCCCGTGCTCAGCCAGCACGGGGGCGTGCCCAAGTGTCAGCAGAAAAGACAAAGTGGTAGAAGCTTCGATTGCCCACCACGGGGCCGTGCTCAGCGGACACGGGGCCGTGGTCAACTATAAGATTCGCACAATCCAGGCAAATCTTCATAGTACAAAGATTCTCCTGCACACGGGGTCGTGCTCAACGGACACGGGGGCGTGGTCAACTAATAAAGACAAGCTGCATTAAATGAAGAAAGAGAGGATGTGGACACGGGGCCGTGCCCACTGGACACGGGGCCGTGCCCGAGCTTCTGTTCAGCCTATAAATAGGAGTGCTTGGCTCAAGCTCAAACCATCCCTTGGCACACCACCTCTCTCACACTTCACCCACCACCCACGACAACCATAACACCATCATCCACCACCATCATCCATTGTCCATCATAGAGTGTGCGAGTCGTCTCGGGATCCAAGATTGATCGTAAGAGTTCTTGACAATCAAGGCCATGTTTGCCTAAGTCTCTTACATCACTTGGTGAAGACAAGTGTCTAGTGTAATACTTTTTATTTCTAATCTTTTCGGACTTTTTATTTGGTTTTGTATTAATGACTTTAATAACTAGTTTCTTATGTTGAAGGTGATTCTTCCTTATCGTTTGTCCGTGGTGTCTTGACATTATTTTACTGTCTATATAAAATAAAATATTTTCACCATTCATATCTCCACGGTCTATATGGAGGTATGTTGGCTACCTGGTCGGGGGTTAAGGGAACGGTTTGGTAAGAGTCTTGCCATTGTTCAGCGTTTAGAGGTCCTGCAATGGACCTGGGTCAAATTTAGTAGGACCTCCTTCAATACTTAACGGTATTGGATGGCGGGGGTCCAAACTCTTTGATCCCCTCATAAGTTAAACTACTATTAATACTATAACCCGGCTATTTAGGACTGTATCCCTGCTGACTCAGACTACTTAGTTGAGGGTAACGTCACCTCCAAAAGAGGGGCATACCATAATTTGCATTAATAACTTAATTAATTATCTTTCAATAATCCGACCCTTTAGGATTGTATCCTTGCTGACTCAAACTATTGGGTTGAGGGTAACGTCACCTCCAAAAGAGGGGCCTACTACAATAACTAAGATAATCTCTTAAATAAGTGCAAAAGTGCGGAAATAATCAAATGTTACACTATACACGAGTCGGAACCAAGTGATTCATCTTGTCTATCTGTTTTTTTTCTTTTATTTTTATTTTTCAGCATTTTAATTAGTTTTTATTTTTCTTAGCTTAAAACATTTTTCTAAACTTTTTGATTTGATTAGACGTTGAGGATAAACCGGTACTAAAAACTCTTGTGTCCTTGGACGACCTCGGTATCTTACCAAGACTATACTACGCTCACGATGGGTGCACTTGCCCATATGTGTGTTTAGTGTTAGTAAATATCGTGTTTTATAAATTTAAAACTTGGCTAAAGAAAGTGTAAAAGGGCTTAAAATATACTTAAACTTATATACACACTTCACACGCATCAGTCATCAAGGTCAGTGGGCGAACTTGCCTTCAGATTGCTGTTGGATATAATTGATAGGATCCAAGAGAGTGAGACTTTGTGGCCTGTGAATACTGTTGTTATTGTGCATCTGTTTGTAAGTCAAACCGAGCACTTGTTTTTATTATTTTTCTTGAGTCAAATTGAACACTTGTTCATACCGTTTTAGTCATATTACGCCTCTAATTTTTGTTGTTTTCTCTTTTGTTTTGCTAACGGTACCGTATTTGATCAAAATTGGTGTTCTTTACGGTCCTGACATAAGTCTTTATGGTTATCAAACGATATAAAACACGGATTGGTATTCTTTTAGACTTATCGGATCGATAATATAGATATACAACTTATATATGATTTATTTATCGTTTTAAGGTTTGAATTATGGTTCCGCCCCGTATTGCCGGTTAGAATTATAGAAAGAATATGTTTATCGCGCCGCAATGCGCGCGGGTTTACCACTAGTGTGTGTGTATATATATATATATATAGGAGATGGTTCAAATGAAAACCACTTTTATTGTGAAAACTCGAAAACTAACTAAAAAAAGCCTAAAAGACACATACATTTTTTTTTTCAATTTTTTTATAAAAGTCGCTGATTTTTATATATGAAAAAAAACTTTTTTTCAAAAAAAAATAATTTTTTTTTGTAGTACACATGTGTAGTACACATAGATATGTGTAGTATTACACATGTGCACTACACAATTTTTTTTTATATAAAAAAACCTGCGAAAATTATTATGCAAAAAAAAAAAAAAATTTAGTATGTTTTTTTGGCTTTTTTAATTAGTTTTCGAGTTTTCACAATAACTAGTGGTTTTCATTTGAACCTTCCCCTATATATATATATATATATATATATATATATATATATATATATATATATATATATATATATATATATATTGAACATATTAACCAACCAAACATGATTATATCGTCCACAAATGTATCCCTAACGTCCAATTCATTTTACGACTTCTAATTATTTTGAAATATTTAATTCCATATCTTATTTCTTCAAATTCAATTACTTCAACACTTTTTAATTTTTTATTAAAAAAACTAGATTATTCACCCCGTGTGTCATATGAGTTGAGTAAAAAAGAAAATGTCAATAAAAACCGTATTAATAATATATTAATGTCAAGTGCCATTCTCTCTATTAATTTAGGAATAACATTGTTAATATTATTGACTAATAATAATAATATATTAGTTTAATAATATCTAATATATTAGTTTAATACTTTAATATCTAATATATTTTATATTATTAATATATAATAGCATATGAATACTTAAAATTGCATGTATGATAATAAAACAATTTGGGAATTAAATTTGAGGTATCTTATAGAACATTCGTTTTTTGTTTCTTTTTTAGAAAAGTAATTATATTTTATTTATCAGATGATATATCTTTTAGATAACTAATTTTATTTTATTTAACAGATGATATGTATAATGTTTCATATTCTATATAACAACATTTAATATGATTGATATTATATCATTTTTAATATTATTCAACTATACCATCCTAAAAGAAAATTTCATTCTCGAAATTACTAAATAAAAAAATAATTTACATGGTATGTTAATAACAAAGACAAAAAATCTAATTTAATAGAGACGAATACATAATTCAGAATATCATAAGTCTATAATGGATGAATATGAACACTATTCATAGTAATAACCTAACTTGTACATATATTCTAACCACACATCTACCCATTATCGTATATATTTTGTTTTATATAAGAAAAAAAAATTCACATAATCAATTTTCCCTGTCCAGTTTTTTTTGACCCTAAATAAAGAAATGTTATATAAAGTAAGAAAGAATAACTTAATCGACCTTATATAAATAAATGCTTTAGGGGATACGGAGTGGTGCGGCAAAGGTGTTTGCCGCTCGGGAACACCGCCGCCAACCAAGTTTGCCGCGTGGTTTGGTTAATCCTTCGGCGTTTGCTCACCGATCGACAAAGGTCAAAAAATGACCGTTGGGCCCATGTGTAACGACTTGATAGCCGTTTGATATAAAAAAATTAATTTTTCTTTAAAAAATTAAACTATAAATATCACACCAAACCATACCCAAATACCTTCAAATTTATACCCCAACCAAACCAAAAAATACCAAACATTTACCCAATTATTACAAAACAAAATGGCGGATGAACTCCCGTTATGGTTCCCACCCATGAGTAGCGACGATTCATCCGATAGTAGTATTTTTTTTCCAAAATCTCATCGAAGACGCCGAACTTCAAGACAAGGGAACATCTAACCGAATGAGATATATTGAACGTCAACGTGAGGTGGGGCATAAGACACTCATGGCGGATTATTTTGTCGAAGACCCGAAATACAACGAAGATATTTTTCGGCATAGGTTCCGTATGTCGAAACATTTGTTTCTAAAAAATGTGAGCGACGTGGAAGAGAACGACTCATGGTTTCAAGAGGCCCTCGATGCGCGAGGTAGGAAGGGCTTTACGCCGTTGCAAAATGTGACATCGGCTAATAAACAGTTCGCAACTGGTAACACTCCAGACGAGAACGACGAGTACTTGCATATGGCTGAAAGAACTTCCCGCGAGTACCTAGAATATTTTTGCGACACGGTTTGCAAAATATAATTTATTTCAAGTTAATGTAATTTTATTGTTTTTTAATTTAATGTAATTTTAATGTTTTTAATTTAATGTAAATGGTATTGTTAATTTATTCTATATATATTAACTTAAATATTAAATATACTAGTTTACAAAAAATAAAAAATAAAAAACAAAGTTTACCACTTCAGCAAGTGTCTAACCATTGCCAACACTTTTCAGCATAGTTTAAATACTTTTCACTGATTAACATGACACACTCTGATTGGTTAATTTTTTAGTTTACCATTCTCAAGTGATTAACCACTCCTTATACCCTTATAAAGTAGGTATTAATAACTTAACTATATTATAATACTAGGTTATCACCCGGGATTGCTTCCCGGGCTGGAGAAAGTTATTAATATACGTATTATTTATGAGCAATACATACTTAAAATGATACAAAATGAGTGACATGTTAATGGAATCAAAAATCAATAGTTTGCTTTATAAGCTACCAAAGACTTCTTTATAGACGACATTAGACGTCTTAGTTGTTGGTTTTCCATCGGCGTCGAATATCAATATTTTAACCCCTTCTCTGGTCTTGACCCTTGATAATGCAACGTACAACTGACCATGAGTGAACACATGATCTTTCAAATACAGACCAACTTTTGATAAAGATTGTCCTTGACTCTTGTTAATTGTCATGGCAAAACAATCTGATAAAGGAAATTTTCTTCGTTGGAATTCGAATGGTATTTTTTTGTCGGAAGGAATCATATTAAGCCTTGGAATAAAAACTCTTGTGCCGATATTACCGCCAGATATTACTTCAGCTTCTATTACTCGTTTACCGAGAAAAGTAATTTGTTGTGACACCCAGGAAAACCATGCAACTTAACTAGCTTCCTCAGTGAGTACGTACCAAATTTCGGGACGAAATTTCTTTCAACTTGGGGATAATGTGACAACTCGTATTTCAAACCTCTCTTTGTACCCTGATGTAACCAGTGAGAACGTTATGTGATTATATGAACTTGGTTGATTAATTGAATGTTATGTTATGTGTTTATGTGTAACGAATTGTATTGTATATTAACGAACCAATCGCACAACACAACCCGATCGCACAAGCCCATTCGGGCTACACTCTTTGTATCCGAACCAAGGGCAGCCCAAAGCTGGATTCGGCCCACTCCTTCTTACGCATACACATAAACTTAGGGAGTGTTATTTTCTCATTTGTTACAAAACAAGAACACACACCAAACCCTAATACCTCTCCCTCTTTCTCTCGAACCAAACGGCAACCACACCCCTATCCATCGAAGCTTTTGATTCGGATCACCCTCATCCATCTTTAATCGGTTAGTGTCTAATGGTTATTGTTTTATTAAATGATATTGTGATTGATATGTTCTCATACAAGGATGTATAAATGACATATGATTGATTTTGGTATAGAATCGGCTCACATGTGTACTTAATGATATTCATATGATGTCGGATTGCATGATCTAGATCTAGAACTGAATAGATATAAGCGGCTGTTATAGTTCAATAATCGAAGTGTTTGTATGATGGCTAGGATTTCATGTTGATATAAAAGTTCACTAATCTGATGATCCGGATTGAATGTTTGATTATTGTTCATAATTATGATTAATTAGGGTTTATGTGAATTAGTGGTAACAACCTTGTTTTGATCGATTAAAGGTTAAATGGAAACTGTTTGATTGTTTTGACCACACATATGGAAACTGTTAAATGGTGTAAATGAATTGCATGAGTTTAGGGAATTTGGTAACAAATCGCACAAGATCAGATCGCACAAGATTAGTGCAACTGTTAATACACTATGTACAATCAGGATATGCATGATCGCACAAGACCTTGTGGATCGCACAAGACAGTGCCGATCGCACAAGGCTTGGGCCACACACATATATGGAACCATGATATGATATGTTGTTGGGTCGTATGGCCCAACCCAGTTACACAACTTAACTGGACCGCACAAGTTATCCGGATCGCACAAGGACTCCTCGGTCGCACAAGATCATCCGGACCGCACAAGACTCATGTTTATTTGTTTGGGTCATTTACATGTTGGACTGCTTATGTTTTATTGGGCCGGGTATCTTTGGGCTTCAATGGGTGAATCGCACAAGGCTGTTATACTTGTGCGAGCCCAATCTTTTGAATCATACAAGTATGAGTATGTTATGTACTTGACTGTTAATGTGTTGCCATGATCAATACGTGTTCGTAAATCTGTTAATTTATGTGTAAACATATGTGCACTACTTGAATCTTGACCTGACTTGTATGGTAACCATGTTAGGACGTGGTTGACCACATATAGCTCAAGTAACTTTTCTGTGTATCTGCCGAGCAAACCAAGGTGAGTTCACACTCTTTCCAAGGCATGGGGTTCCCAAGGGTTGGGAATGGGTTAATGATTTAAACGGTAACTACAACCATCTTCCATGGGTAGGATGCCAAGATTACACACTGGACCAAACCTCTATCATGAAGTCCCTCATTTATATCGACTTAATCGCCGAGGCCTATGGCGAGCGGGTCATTAGTTAATAGCGCTATTAGGTTTAACAAACCTCACACCGTGCCAGTTGGACGGGCGTGTACTAATGGACTATGGGCAAAGGGTCAATGCTGATAGACATTGACTTAGGGCACCACTTATATTTTCATAGTAGTCGATACACACAGTCTAGTAACACATGGGAAGCCCCCACTAATCTTCGCAAACATGTCTGGGAGACCGCGATACGAATTAATACGATACCTGGTTTACAAAACGATCATATGATTTACGAAACGAATGCTATAACTAAACAACCAACTATGAACTCGCTCAACTTTGTTGTTGATTCGTTGCTACATGCCTTGCAGGTCGTTAGGTACTTATGGAGCTTGCACAGGGAGGCGCGGTCGTTGTGGGACATGGCAGTGTGTGCCATGCTAAGAACATTACTTTATTTCGTACTTAATACTTACATTTGGTTTTTTCAATTATGCTTCCGCTAAACACTTAACTACGTTTGTGATTTGAAACACCTTTCATATTGTGTGGTTGAATTTTACTTATTACTATATATGTTCAATATGATTGGTGGCTTGATCCTGGTCATGTCACGCCTCCAAGCGGTGATACTCCGCGTGAGGATTTTGGGGGTGTGACAGATTGGTATCAGAGCCATTGGTTATAGTGAACTTGGTTTTAATAAGGGAAAAAGTTTTCGTTAAAACCAGACTATAACCTGTACAGTGCTCGACGATCCACAACGACGCTTCGCTCCACGTGCAAGACTCAACATTCTAGGTGATATGAATTATGTTTACATTGCCTACTTGCTAGTTACATAGAACTTTGCTCATGGTATGCTTAGATGAACGTAACAACTATTGTTTGAAAACACCTGTGTGCTTACTCTCTTCTGTCATCGCACTTACGCAAACCCCTCTCACTCATGTTTCCCTTGATATGAAGATCATGGCTGGACGCGTTAACATGACTCAAGCCCAGTTGGCACCTTTGATCACTGAACAAGTTACTGCAGCACTCGCAGCTGCCCAGGCAGGAGGTCAGAATGCTCAACCACCTGTGTGCACGTTCAAGACGTTCATGGACTGTCATCCTAATACCTTCAGTGGCACTGAAGGAGCTGTTGGACTCCTCCACTGGTTCGAGAAGCTCGAATCGGTCTTCGAAATGTGTGAATGCCCTGAGGCTCGTAGGGTGAAGTACGCCACTGGTACTCTCGAAGGCACGGCGCTAACTTGGTGGAACGCGCAAGTTCAGATGCTGGGGCTGGCGGCTGCTAATGCCACCCCATGGAATGATTTTAAGGAACTGATCAAACGTGAATACTGTAGTCGTGATGACATCCACAAGCTGGAAGTGGAGTTCTTTAACCTGAAGATGACGGGGTCAGAGATAGAAGCGTACACGAAACGATCCAACGAACTGGCAGTGTTATGTCCAACTATGGTGGATCCTCCCATCAAGCGCATTGAGCTGTACCTCAAAGGCTTAGTACCTGAGATTCAAAGCCATGCGACATCTGCCAACCTTGCTACTATCTAGGATGTTACTCGTCTTGCTCATCGTCTCACAGACCAGGCAGTGGAACAGAACAAGCTGCCTACGCGTATTGGTGCTACTACCCCTACTACTACTTCTGCTACTCCAAGTGACAACAAACGAAAGTTGGATGGAACCTCTATCAAGGGTTCGACTACGGTTCAGTCCCAGGCACAACAGCGAAAGATCGATAACTACCAGAGTCCTGGTCAGCAATCTTCTGGTAGCCAAGGACAGGGTGGATATCGAGGAAATCACTCGAAGTGCAATAGATGCAACAGACACCACAGTGGTCAGTGGAACAAGGGTCGTTGTCAGAGGTGTCTCAAGATGGGGTATGAAGCCAAGGATTGCAGGAGCTCACGACCTGCGAATCAGAAGCAACAACAACAACCAACAGCGACATCGAGGTAACAGGGGATGCTTTCAGTGTGGTGCTGAAGGCCACTTCAAGCGGGACTGCCCCTAGTTAAATCAAAATCCGAACAACAACAACAACAATAATCAGGGCAATGAGAACAACAACGGGGGAAACAATGATGGAAACAATGGTGCCAGGGGTCGAGTGTTCGTGCTGGGTCAGGGTGACGCAAGGAATGATCCTAACGTAGTGATGGGTAAGTTTCTTCTCGATGACTTTTATGTTACTGTTTTATTTGATTCGGCTGCTGATACCAGTTATGTATCTCTAAAAGTTAGTCAAATGCTTAAGCGCACACCAACACTTTTGAACACCAAGCATGTCGTAGAATTAGCAAATGGTAAAAGCCTAGAAGCCACGCACATAGTTCAGGGTTGTAATCTTATCCTCGCTGGTCAGACCTTCTCAATCGACCTCATCCCCATCGTTCTTGCTAGTTTCGACATCGTCATCGGGATGGATTGGTTATCCCAACTGTCACACCCCGACCACGTAAAGCAACTAGACGTGGCGGAAATTTCGGGGAGTGTTGTAACAGAATCATTGTTTCATAACCATGGAATAAATAAATTCTGTTTTATTGAATAAATGAACTCATCGTTTTAATTCAATCAAATAAGTACAACTATGATCTTCCAAGTTTTAAAGTTGCTAAGGCACGAATCCATCCTAAATGTAGCATGTATCAACAATCATTGCAAAGCAGTACCTGAAACATGTGTAAAAATAGGTACGTCAGCATAAAAATGCCTGTGAGATACATAGGTTTTGTGAAAATAAGATTCATGACTTGTAAGTTTAAGAAAATGTTTAATAAAGTTTAGTCATGAACCTTGTAAATTGATTTGTTTTGTAAATCGTTTGAAAAATAATAGATCAGATGATATGTATAAATAAAGGTAAGGTTAAATGAATAACCATGTGAAATGAGTTTGTATAAGATAGGTTGTTTGTAAAACAATATTTTGATAAAGAGGCTTATAGTATATGTGAAAATGTACTTTGGATTTTAAGAGAATCGAATGAGTAATATATTAAAATATATTTCAGTTCCAATATCGTTAAACCAAGTGTACTAAATAACGCCACGGTATGTAATGCAATGAAAACACTTATATATAAGAAGTACCAGCGGCGTATCTACCATGTTTTCAACACATTACACCCGTCCCGTTATCTAAACACTAACTAAAACCCAATCGTTAGATAGATAGTACATTAAATATACTTTAGTTGTTTAAAATAATAGTTTTAAGTAGTATATTACAAGTATACTTCGGATTCATAAATAACATATATAACTATGTTTTGGTTTAGTAAATAACATATCAAAATATGCTTTGGATGTGATAAATAACATATTAAACTATGTTTTGGTTTTGTAAATAACATATCAAAATATGCTTTGGATGATTAACAAAATATATGTTGGTTTTGTACAATATCACACATGGGAGCATATCAAACTATACTTTTGGGAGTATAACTAAATATACAAAAATAATGTGATTTAAGAATTCATTCAGACCTAGTGCATCAAAATACACCTTTGAGACTATAGGGATACCACAAAGGCAATCCCTATTTGGATGGAGAAACAAATTGGTTTCAGACATTCCATGACAACAGGAATGGGGTGTCAAATCCTATAGCGCTATATCATACTAAGAACCGGTCTGGTGAACAAAATAAGTACAATTCAACAATTAATGTTATGTTCTTTGAGAAATCAGTGTTTAAACCATAGATAGTCATTTAGTTTGTCAAAAGATAAGTAATAACATGTATAATCAATTATACTTTGAAATCATGAAAATAACACATAGGTACACATGCTTCACCCCAAAACAGTTTGGAAAACAGTAAAATAGGGGAACTATGTACTCACTTGAGATTGCTCAGAAGTCCTAAGATAACCACCAAGCAATGCTAGAGATCACGGAATCAAACGTCACCTAATATAGGTAACTATGTTAATAAATTTCGGGACGAAATTTCCTAAAGTAGGGGAGACTGTAACACCTGTTCCTTCGCGGCCATCAAAAAAATGCCAAACCAATGAAATATTGTATTTCATACTTGGGATTTGTAAAAATAGGTGTATCGTTTAAACATATCAACTCTAGTTCGATTTCAAACTCTAAATCGCTTTCTGGAAGGTTATACGCGCACCGATGCGTAAATATAACCAGTTTAATGGAACGAACACTCCGGAAAAGTGAAATAGGCTTAACATACCTTAAATAACCTTTACATAACTTAGAAATAAGTTTCGAAGGCTTTGGTATGGCAAAATCAAGTTAAATCGCTTACAGGGACTAAAGTTGACAAACTGTGAAAGTATGCCAATTTGAACTGTAACAGACATTCCGGAACATGACCATAAGTTAAACATACCATAAATATCCTTTACATAGCTTATAAATAGGCTTTGAGGGGTTCGGTATGCTAAAATAAACTTTTGGGTCATTCAGGGACTAAAAGTGTCAAAAAGTGCACAAGTTTGCATTTTCGAGCATAACTTACGTTCTGAATACATCCGGACATCCAAAAATTTATGTAAGCATGACTATATTATGCTTTAGTGTTTGGCTTGCCAAAAACCCATTCGTTGCGTCATTTGGATCGTTTTTCGTGCTTATGCGCATTCCGTCGTAATTAAGCGAACATCGCGTTCGTACGACCAAACGAACCATCATCAGACATATTTTTGAACATGTTTCAAGTCCACAATCTTTAGGAAACATTTTAGGGCCTTAAAGTTGGCTTTACGGGCCTTAGAAGTGCCGGAAATGGGCTTAAACACGTGCAGGGACTGAAACTGTCATTTCTGAAACTTTGTTCTGATCTGTGACTCCTAGGCGGCCCGCCTCAGTTTCTTAACATCCTTAGGCGGCCCGCGTCAGTCCTTCTGACCAGATTAAATGTATTTAACAGCAGGTTCCAGCTGTTCGATCCACATCCACACATTCTCAATCGTCTAGTCAGCGGATAAGAACCTAATTTCAGCCACCATAAGGTTCCGACAAGTGTACGCCTTGGATCATGGCACGTTTTCCATGAAACGATCTTAACGGTTCTCCGAATACTATAAATACCCCATCACCCCAACCTCATTTCTTACAAGAATTCTGATTTGAGAGCTCTAAGTTGAAACCTTTGTTTCATACCTGAGTTCTTGGATCGGGATTAGCATTCGGGGACCCTTCGTAAGTATCCTTTCGTTCTTTTATTGCTTTTCGAGTCTTTAGAGTCTGAAAGTCAAACTTAGTTTGACTTTCAGCGTTGACCAGTAATGGTCAATGCGAAGTTCTTTTGAACTTCGCAACGTGAGTGTAATCACGTTGGTTATAGTCCCTTGGGACTATGCCTACTGATTACCACGTTGTCTAGGGTCGTAGGGTAAGCGATCTGATAAATCGCTTATACCTCGAATCCGACCCATTTGGTCGATCATTAGGATCCGACCAAATACATTAGGTGACCATAGTAGGTAGGGAATAACCTTCCGAGGTTATACCCTATGGTCGCTTCGTTTAAGTAGTTGTATGATAGGTAGTTTATATGCCTTAGGTAAATTACCAGAATACCCTTTTCATGTATAATTGGTAATTAAGCATATGTAACCTAAACTTTTGTCACATAACTGATTATGTAACATGATTAGGCATATAACACTTGTCATAGGACTAGTTAGACGGTCCGAACGCGTTTCACGCGCACGACGCGTTAAAGTAGCATAAGTTACCTTAATGGGTCGCGATGGGTCGAAAGCACTTAGGTTAGTCTCAATGTAGTATGTAGGCTTTGTTAAACCATATCATATGAGTTCCAATACTCATTTGGTTTACCAAGCCTCATTCTATCCGATCTCCCGATTTAAGTCCGGTTTATTTATATAGTTTAGATTTGCCGACTGATTCCGTGCTCCCTCAAGCTTTGTTTGGTTGTTGTTCAAGACCTCTAAGCATTCTCAGGAGAGTACATTATTCCCCTCTTTTACTGTTTTCAACTGTTTTGGGGTGACTCATATGTGCTAAATGTCTTAACAATGATTTCAAGAACGATTACAATGGTTTCAAAAACAATTACAATGTGGTTTCAAGAACGATAACAATGGTTTCAAGAACGATTACAATGGTTTCAAAAACAAATACAATGTGGTTTCAAGAACAATAACAATGGTTTCAAGAACTATTACAATGGTTTCAAAAACAATTACAATGGTTTCAAGAACGATTTCAATAAAGTGAACAAACTTGTTGGTTGTAGTTACATAACCAATGACATTCATTAGCAATGATCAAGCCGACCAGTATTAGGTTATGGTACCATAGGATCTGACAAATCCCGTTATTCTCTATACCCATGGTTATGTGTGGGTATTTTGGGTAATGACTGAATCTGTAATTATTAATTTACCCTTTGGTAAGGGTTTGTTAAGAACGAGAACGAGAACGAGTTGGAACGATGAACGAGTCAAGAAGGTTTGAATGTTATTAGAGAATCGACCATTAAGTAGTTTCACAATTAAAACAAGAACGATTTGAACGATTAAAACAAGATGGTTTAACGATTGGGTAAACATTTGGACATGATTTACATTTGATCATGCATTTCCACGAAACATAGTATTGATTTAAACCAAGTTTTACTTCAATACTTTGTTTTGTGCGTTCCTCCTATGGTTTAGTTGATGCATTTCACTAGCCATACATATCATTTTGGTTACACATTACATGGTTTACATTTGACACAAACACTTTTGACATTGATTATACATGACATGATTTACATCTTAACATAAACATTTTGTTATGTTATTCAATACATTTGACAATTTGTTTAAACATGGACATCTTGCATTGGCGGTTTGTTTGGGTAAGTGATTTGAGTAACGGTGCGTGTGTAATATGATACAAGCATGGTGGATACGCCGCTGGTACTTCCTATATATAAGTGTTTGTATGGTATTACATATTGTAGCGTTATTTGAATCATTTCAGTTTGAGACATAGGACATTTTATACAAGTAACATACTTTTCACAAGACATTGATTTACAAACAACTTATCTTACACAAACTCATTTTACATGGTTATTCATTTAATCATGCATTATTCTCTTATTTATACTTATCATCCGAACTTATTATTTTTCAAATGATTTACAAAGACAAAGCAAATTACAAGGTTCATGACTAAACATTTTCTTAAACAGAAGTCATGAATCTTATTTTCACAAAACCTATGTACTCGCCAGCAATTCCTTGCTGACCTCGTTTTCACATATGTTTCAGATATTGTTGGATGATATCGATTGATAAGATGCATGCTCACATAGGACTGGACAAGGCCTTAGTGACTCAATAACAATGATAGACTATGTTTAAATCGTGTATTTAGATTTCAAGACGATGTAATTATTCAATGTTTAATAAAACGAAACACTCTTTGGTATCCATGGTTATGAAACATTGATTCTGTTGCAACACGCCCCGATGTTTCCGCCGCGATTTGTTGTTTTACGCGGTCGGGGTGTGACAGAAAAGATGGTATAAGAGCCAATGGTTATAGGGAATTAGGTTATTAGTAATGCTTTGACCTAGTCTATAACCTTTCTAGGACCCTAACGCGAGTTTACTTGCGTTTAGTCATAAAACAATACCGTCACCTATCCTTAGGCGACGACCACAACAAGAACATAAAATTCAAAACCGCTTTGAAAACTAATCATCTGTTCTAGGATGATTGATTACAAGGTTTTGAACCCTCTATTATAAGGTTTTGAACCCTCTGTTATATGGTTTTGAACCCCTTTTAAATTTTCAAAATCTCGACAAGGTTTTGGGTTTTAAATAATGTGAACACGTGCAAACTGGAAGGGTGAATGCCTGTATTCTGGGTTTTCTGTCTAGGCAAGCACTTCGTATACATCTCATCAGACGCGAGACCAGTTGTGCTTACCTGGGAATTCTTGGTTTGAGTGTTCACTTATAGGCGAGCATGTCTTCGCGATACATTATTTTCGACCCATTTACTTTGATTTGTCACTGTGTGTCGTTTGTTGCTTTGTAGTAACAAACAAATGACCACTATCCTTGCTTTCATCAGATTTGTTTCATCTCATTCTTTTCGTCTAATTCTCTCTCTCGTTTCCTTTCATGTTTCCTCTTTTAGAATGCCTCCTCGACGCGAAAGCCAGATAGAGACTGCCGAATTGGCAGAAATCATTGCGCAGCAAATGGCTACTCAATTCCCAAACCTCTTTGCTCAATGGAACCAAGCCAACAACAACAACAATGTTCTATGCAAATACAAGGATTTTAACCAGGCTAAACCACTTAAGTTTAGTGGTTCTGAAGGAGCGACTGGGCTTCTTCAATGGTTCGAGAGCATTGAGAATACTTTCCGCCACGTGCAGTGTCCTGACAATCGCAAGGTTGAGTTTTCTTCGAGTGTGTTTCAGAAGAGGGCTCTCACATGGTGGAACGGGATTATGAGGGATCGTGGTGCAGAAGTTGCTCTAGCACAGACGTGGGCTGAACTTAGGGCCCTTATGATGAGGGAATTCTGTCCTCGTCATGAGCAACGAGCTTTGGAGAAGGAATTTGATGAGTTGAAGCAAGATAGTGGTGAGCACAGGGCATATACTAATAGGTTTGAGGAGTTGAGTCTGCTTTGCCCGACAATGGTTACCCCACTCGACAAGGCTATCGAAAGGTACATCGACGGCCTACCTGACTCGGTACAAGACATCCTTACTGGTAGTAGCCCTGCCACACTCCGTCAGGCGATCGAGTTAGCTGCGACATTGACAGAGTCGCAGATTCGGAAGAATAAGTTACACAGAAAGGGTGACAAGGGTAAGAAGCAGGGGTCTGACAAGGAGGATAGCAAGAAAGATCAAAACAAGAAGGGTAAGGAAGGTGAGACGTCAAAGAAATCAAGAAAACGAAAGGGTGGTAAGAACTTTGCTGTTACAGCACAGACTGCTCAGAACCCGCGGAACCCACCAGCTCAGCCACCTGCAAAGAAAGCATATGCCGGTACCGCACCTCATTGTGCACGCTGCAACGGTCATCACGCGGTACAACAAGCTTGCTGGCAATGCACGACGTGTGGTAAACTTGGGCATTTGGCCAATGTTTGTCGTTTGGGACAAAATCAGGCTGCTCAGGTTCCAGCTCCGGTTCAAGGGAATGCTGTGAGATTCCCACTGGGTTCATGTTTCAACTGCGGAGAGATTGGTCACTTCTGCCACAACTGCCCAAGACTGGTGAATGCAAATGCTAACGCAAACCCAAATGCGAATGTCAACGTCAATGTGAATCCAGCACGTGGTCGAGTGTTTAACATCAATGTGGCACTCAATGATGAAGGAGTGAACAATTAGCATTTTGTATTTCCTCTGGTTGTTATCTTGTAACATTTAAAGACAATGCGGTTGTTATATAAATAAAAATTTGTGGTTTTATTTTCTAACTAATGCAATTGTATGAATGTTTGATTCAACCTTATGATGTCAACAGAAAGACAAAACTACTCGTGTGGTTCTGTCATTTTTACGATCACTTGTGATCTCCCTAAGAACCTCAAACACTTGTTTCTTTTAAATCTAAAGTATCTTATCGTCTTGCACCGTTCGAGATGCAAGAATTATCAAAACAGCTTCAAGAGTTGTCTGATAAAGGATTCATCCGTCCGAACTTTTCACCTTGGAGAAATTCCTGTTCTCCTTGTGAAAATAAAAATGGATCTTTTCGAATGTATATCGATTAACGTAAGCCTAGTAAGCTTACCATCAAGAATCGATATCCCCTACCTTAAATCAACGATTTCTCCGATCAACTGCATAGCGTTTCATGCTTTTCCAAGATCGATTTGCGTTTTGGGTATCATCAACTTTGTATTCTCGAAGAAGATATTCCCAAAACGGTTTTCTGCACGAAGTATGGCCATTACGAGTTTACAGTCATGCCTTTTGGGTTGACAAATGCTCCAGCCATCTACATAGACTTAATAAATAGAGTCTGCAAGCCTTATTTGGATCAGTTCGTCATTGTTATTAATGACATCTTGATCTATTCATATCACGAGCCGATCACGATCAACACCTTCGTTGACATTGGAACCCCTAAAGAAGGAACAAACTTTTCGCTAAATCCTCCAAGAGGAAATTTTGGCTTAAAGAAGTTCAGTTTTTGGGTCATGTAGTCAACTAGCAGGGTATTCATGTGGATCCATCCAAATTGCTACAATTAAGGATTGATTCCTTGTATGCATTAAATACCCGTGTCCAAAGATAACAAATTTAAATGTCAAATTAAACAATTATGCGAGTAGGCGATTATACGATTATGTGATATGTGTTTATGTGTTCTTCTCTATGTTTTTGTGTGATACGATTTTCAAATCCTCATAGAATCTTTCATATCTTCATATGAGGGATTCATAGTAGGATATTTAAAAGGTACTACCTTAAATCCTTATGGGCTTCTACGTGGTAGTTAAGACCCTTGGGTTATATAGTACCATTCCATGATTCGATGAGAGACCCTTGAGGGGTCTAGTCTAAAAGATTGATTTACAATTTGGTTAAAGAACGACATCTAGTGATGTAGCTGAACAGACTCCTTGATAGTCTATTTAGATCATTTATTGATTTAAATAAAAGGACTCTATGGCGGTCTAGTTACACGCATCACAGGATTGTTCATTTGGTTTTACCCTACACGTTATAAAATAGACTGTGTAAACTGTGCAAGAAATTGTCTAATTATGGACGCGTACATAATTATGAAATTTAGTGCACAGAAACACAGTAAGATTTATTATGTGTAAGAACCGATAGTGACAACAATAACGAAATGAGAACGATGTAATGGAGGTACGGTGGACGCACCAATGACGCTTCATATACTTGTATATAAGTATCCCTCTTACATTGCAATCATGATGTTATTAAAGGTTACTAGAAGTTCAGAACCCTAATCAATATTGTTCGATCTTTTCAACTTCATGTTTTCAAACTCTCACAAGTTTCCTCTAAATAAATTTCGGGACGAAATTTCCTAAAGTAGGGGAGACTGTAACACCTGTGCCTTCGCGGCCATCAAACAAATGCCAAACCAATGAAATATTGTATTTCATACTTGGGATTTGTAAAAATAGGTGTATCGTTTAAACATATCAACTCTAGTTCGATTTCAAACTCTAAATCGCTTTCTGGAAGGTTATACGCGCACCGATGCGTAAATATAACCAGTTTAATGGAACGAACACTCCGGAAAAGTGAAATAGGCTTAACATACCTTAAATAACCTTTACATAACTTAGAAATAAGTTTCGAAGGCTTTGGTATGGCAAAATCAAGTTAAATCGCTTACAGGGACTAAAGTTGACAAACTGCGAAAGTATGCCAATTTGAACTGTAACAGACATTCCGGAACATGACCATAAGTTAAACATACCATAAATATCCTTTACATAGCTTAGAAATAGGCTTTGAGGGGTTCGGTATGCTAAAATAAACTTTTGGGTCATTCAGGGACTAAAAGTGTCAAAAAGTGCACAAGTTTGCATTTTCGAGCATAACTTACGTTCTGAATACATCCGGACATCCAAAAATTTATGTAAGCATGACTATATTATGCTTTAGTGTTTGGCTTGCCAAAAACCCATTCGTTGCGTCATTTGGATCGTTTTTCGTGCTTATGCGCATTCCGTCGTAATTAAGCGAACATCGCGTTCGTACGACCAAACGAACCATCATCAGACATATTTTTGAACATGTTTCAAGTCCACAATGTTTAGGCAACATTTTAGGGCCTTAAAGTTGGCTTTACGGGCCTTAGAAGTGCCGGAAATGGGCTTAAACACGTGCAGGGACTGAAACTGTCATTTCTGAAACTTTGTTCTGATCTGTGACTCCTAGGCGGCCCGCCTCAGTTTCTTAACATCCTTAGGCGGCCCGCGTCAGTCCTTCTGACCAGATTAAATGTATTTAACAGCAGGTTCCAGCTGTTCGATCCACATCCACACATTCTCAATCGTCTAGTCAGCGGATAAGAACCTAATTTCAGCCACCATAAGGTTCCGACAAGTGTACGCCTTGGATCATGGCACGTTTTCCATGAAACGATCTTAACGGTTCTCCGAATACTATAAATACCCCATCACCCCAACCTCATTTCTTACAAGAATTCTGATTTGAGAGCTCTAAGTTGAAACCTTTGTTTCATACCTGAGTTCTTGGATCGGGATTAGCATTCGGGGACCCTTCGTAAGTATCCTTTCGTTCTTTTATTGCTTTTCGAGTCTTTAGAGTCTGAAAGTCAAACTTAATTTGACTTTCAGCGTTGACCAGTAATGGTCAATGCGAAGTTCTTTTGAACTTCGCAACGTGAGTGTAATCACGTTGGTTATAGTCCCTTGGGACTATGCCTACTGATTACCACGTTGTCTAGGGTCGTAGGGTAAGCGATCTGATAAATCGCTTATACCTCGAATCCGACCCATTTGGTCGATCATTAGGATCCGACCAAATACATTAGGTGACCATAGTAGGTAGGGAATAACCTTCCGAGGTTATACCCTATGGTCGCTTCGTTTAAGTAGTTGTATGATAGGTAGTTTATATGCCTTAGGTAAATTACCAGAATACCCTTTTCATGTATAATTGGTAATTAAGCATATGTAACCTAAACTTTTGTCACATAACTGATTATGTAACATGATTAGGCATATAACACTTGTCATAGGACTAGTTAGACGGTCCGAACGCGTTTCACGCGCACGACGCGTTAAAGTAGCATAAGTTACCTTAATGGGTCGCGATGGGTCGAAAGCACTTAGGTTAGTCTCAATGTAGTATGTAGGCTTTGTTAAACCATATCATATGAGTTCCAATACTCATTTGGTTTACCAAGCCTCATTCTATCCGATCTCCCGATTTAAGTCCGGTTTATTTATATAGTTTAGATTTGCCGACTGATTCCGTGCTCCCTCAAGCTTTGTTTGGTTGTTGTTCAAGACCTCTAAGCATTCTCAGGAGAGTACATTATTCTCCTCTTTTACTGTTTTCAACTGTTTTGGGGTGACTCATATGTGCTAAATGTCTTAACAATGATTTCAAGAACGATTACAATGGTTTCAAAAACAATTACAATGTGGTTTCAAGAACGATAACAATGGTTTCAAGAACGATTACAATGGTTTCAAAAACAATTACAATGTGGTTTCAAGAACAATAACAATGGTTTCAAGAACGATTACAATGGTTTCAAAAACAATTACAATGGTTTCAAGAACGATTTCAATAAAGTGAACAAACTTGTTGGTTGTAGTTACATAACCAATGACATTCATTAGCAATGATCAAGCCGACCAGTATTAGGTTATGGTACCATAGGATCTGACAAATCCCGTTATTCTCTATACCCATGGTTATGTGTGGGTATTTTGGGTAATGACTGAATCTGTAATTATTAATTTACCCTTTGGTAAGGGTTTGTTAAGAACGAGAACGAGAACGAGTTGGAACGATGAACGAGTCAAGAAGGTTTGAATGTTATTAGAGAATCGACCATTAAGTAGTTTCACAATTAAAACAAGAACGATTTGAACGATTAAAACAAGATGGTTTAACGATTGGGTAAACATTTGGACATGATTTACATTTGATCATGCATTTCCACGAAACATAGTATTGATTTAAACCAAGTTTTACTTCAATACTTTGTTTTGTGCGTTCCTCCTATGGTTTAGTTGATGCATTTCACTAGCCATACATATCATTTTGGTTACACATTACATGGTTTACATTTGACACAAACACTTTTGACATTGATTATACATGACATGATTTACATCTTAACATAAACATTTTGTTATGTTATTCAATACATTTGACAATTTGTTTAAACATGGACATCTTGCATTGGCGGTTTGTTTGGGTAAGTGATTTGAGTAACGGTGCGTGTGTAATATGATACAAGCATGGTGGATACGCCGCTGGTACTTCCTATATATAAGTGTTTGTATGGTATTACATATTGTAGCGTTATTTGAATCATTTCAGTTTGAGACATAGGACATTTTATACAAGTAACATACTTTTCACAAGACATTGATTTACAAACAACTTATCTTACACAAACTCATTTTACATGGTTATTCATTTAATCATGCATTATTCTCTTATTTATACTTATCATCCGAACTTATTATTTTTCAAATGATTTACAAAGACAAAGCAAATTACAAGGTTCATGACTAAACATTTTCTTAAACAGAAGTCATGAATCTTATTTTCACAAAACCTATGTACTCGCCAGCAATTCCTTGCTGACCTCGTTTTCACATATGTTTCAGGTATTGTTGGATGATATCGATTGATAAGATGCATGCTCACATAGGACTGGACAAGGCCTTAGTGACTCAATAACAATGATAGACTATGTTTAAATAGTGTATTTAGATTTCAAGACGATGTAATTATTCAATGTTTAATAAAACGAAACACTCTTTGGTATCCATGGTTATGAAACATTGATTCTGTTGCAACACGCCCCGATGTTTTCGCCGCGATTTGTTGTTTTACGCGGTCGGGGTGTGACAGAAAAGATGGTATAAGAGCCAATGGTTATAGGGAATTAGGTTATTAGTAATGCTTTGACCTAGTCTATAACCTTTCTAGGACCCTAACGCGAGTTTACTTGCGTTTAGTCATAAAACAATACCGTCACCTATCCTTAGGCGACGACCACAACAAGAACATAAAATTCAAAACCGCTTTGAAAACTAATCATCTGTTCTAGGATGATTGATTACAAGGTTTTGAACCCTCTATTATAAGGTTTTGAACCCTCTGTTATATGGTTTTGAACCCCTTTTAAATTTTCAAAATCTTGACAAGGTTTTGGGTTTTAAATAATGTGAACACGTGCAAACTGGAAGGGTGAATGCCTGTATTCTGGGTTTTCTGTCTAGGCAAGCACTTCGTATACATCTCATCAGACGCGAGACCAGTTGTGCTTACCTGGGAATTCTTGGTTTGAGTGTTCACTTATAGGCGAGCATGTCTTCGCGATACATTATTTTCGACCCATTTACTTTGATTTGTCACTGTGTGTCGTTTGTTGCTTTGTAGTAACAAACAAATGACCACTATCCTTGCTTTCATCAGATTTGTTTCATCTCATTCTTTTCGTCTAATTCTCTCTCTCGTTTCCTTTCATGTTTCCTCTTTTAGAATGCCTCCTCGACGCGAAAGCCAGATAGAGACTGCCGAATTGGCAGAAATCATTGCGCAGCAAATGGCTACTCAATTCCCAAACCTCTTTGCTCAATGGAACCAAGCCAACAACAACAACAATGTTCTATGCAAATACAAGGATTTTAACCAGGCTAAACCACTTAAGTTTAGTGGTTCTGAAGGAGCGACTGGGCTTCTTCAATGGTTCGAGAGCATTGAGAATACTTTCCGCCACGTGCAGTGTCCTGACAATCGCAAGGTTGAGTTTTCTTCGAGTGTGTTTCAGAAGAGGGCTCTCACATGGTGGAACGGGATTATGAGGGATCGTGGTGCAGAAGTTGCTCTAGCACAGACGTGGGCTGAACTTAGGGCCCTTATGATGAGGGAATTCTGTCCTCGTCATGAGCAACGAGCTTTGGAGAAGGAATTTGATGAGTTGAAGCAAGATAGTGGTGAGCACAGGGCATATACTAATAGGTTTGAGGAGTTGAGTCTGCTTTGCCCGACAATGGTTACCCCACTCGACAAGGCTATCGAAAGGTACATCGACGGCCTACCTGACTCGGTACAAGACATCCTTACTGGTAGTAGCCCTGCCACACTCCGTCAGGCGATCGAGTTAGCTGCGACATTGACTGAGTCGCAGATTCGGAAGAATAAGTTACACAGAAAGGGTGACAAGGGTAAGAAGCAGGGGTCTGACAAGGAGGATAGCAAGAAAGATCAAAACAAGAAGGGTAAGGAAGGTGAGACGTCAAAGAAATCAAGAAAACGAAAGGGTGGTAAGAACTTTGCTGTTACAGCACAGACTGCTCAGAACCCGCGGAACCCACCAGCTCAGCCACCTGCAAAGAAAGCATATGCCGGTACCGCACCTCATTGTGCACGCTGCAACGGTCATCACGCGGTACAACAAGCTTGCTGGCAATGCACGACGTGTGGTAAACTTGGGCATTTGGCCAATGTTTATCGTTTGGGACAAAATCAGGCTGCTCAGGTTCCAGCTCCGGTTCAAGGGAATGCTGTGAGATTCCCACTGGGTTCATGTTTCAACTGCGGAGAGATTGGTCACTTCTGCCACAACTGCCCAAGACTGGTGAATGCAAATGCTAACGCAAACCCAAATGCGAATGTCAACGTCAATGTGAATCCAGCACGTGGTCGAGTGTTTAACATCAATGAGGCACTCAATGATGAAGGAGTGAACAATTAGCATTTTGTATTTCCTCTGGTTGTTATCTTGTAACATTTAAAGACAATGCGGTTGTTATATAAATAAAAATTTGTGGTTTTATTTTCTAACTAATGCAATTGTATGAATGTTTGATTCAACCTTATGATGTCAACAGAAAGACAAAACTACTCGTGTGGTTCTGTCATTTTTACGATCACTTGTGATCTCCCTAAGAACCTCAAACACTTGTTTCTTTTAAATCTAAAGTATCTTATCGTCTTGCACCGTTCGAGATGCAAGAATTATCAAAACAGCTTCAAGAGTTGTCTGATAAAGGATTCATCCGTCCGAACTTTTCACCTTGGAGAAATTCCTGTTCTCCTTGTGAAAAGAAAAATGGATCTTTTCGAATGTATATCGATTAACGTAAGCCTAGTAAGCTTACCATCAAGAATCGATATCCCCTACCTTAAATCAACGATTTCTCCGATCAACTGCATAGCGTTTCATGCTTTTCCAAGATCGATTTGCGTTTTGGGTATCATCAACTTTGTATTCTCGAAGAAGATATTCCCAAAACGGTTTTCTGCACGAAGTATGGCCATTACGAGTTTACAGTCATGCCTTTTGGGTTGACAAATGCTCCAGCCATCTACATAGACTTAATAAATAGAGTCTGCAAGCCTTATTTGGATCAGTTCGTCATTGTTATTAATGACATCTTGATCTATTCATATCACGAGCCGATCACGATCAACACCTTCGTTGACATTGGAACCCCTAAAGAAGGAACAAACTTTTCGCTAAATCCTCCAAGAGGAAATTTTGGCTTAAAGAAGTTCAGTTTTTGGGTCATGTAGTCAACTAGCAGGGTATTCATGTGGATCCATCCAAATTGCTACAATTAAGGATTGATTCCTTGTATGCATTAAATACCCGTATCCAAAGATAACAAATTTAAATGTCAAATTAAACAATTATGCGAGTAGGCGATTATACGATTATGTGATATGTGTTTATGTGTTCTTCTCTATGTTTTTGTGTGATACGATTTTCAAATCCTCATAGAATCTTTCATATCTTCATATGAGGGATTCATAGTAGGATATTTAAAAGGTACTACCTTAAATCCTTATGGGCTTCTACGTGGTAGTTAAGACCCTTGGGTTATATAGTACCATTCCATGATTCGATGAGAGACCCTTGAGGGGTCTAGTCTAAAAGATTGATTTACAATTTGGTTAAAGAACGACATCTAGTGATGTAGCTGAACAGACTCCTTGATAGTCTATTTAGATCATTTATTGATTTAAATAAAAGGACTCTATGGCGGTCTAGTTACACGCATCACAGGATTGTTCATTTGGTTTTACCCTACACGTTATAAAATAGACTGTGTAAACTGTGCAAGAAATTGTCTAATTATGGACGCGTACATAATTATGAAATTTAGTGCACAGAAACACAGTAAGATTTATTATGTGTAAGAACCGATAGTGACAACAATAACGAAATGAGAACGATGTAATGGAGGTACGGTGGACGCACCAATGACGCTTCATATACTTGTATATAAGTATCCCTCTTACATTGCAATCATGATGTTATTAAAGGTTACTAGAAGTTCAGAACCCTAATCAATATTGTTCGATCTTTTCAACTTCATGTTTTCAAACTCTCACAAGTTTCCTCTAAATAAATTTCGGGACGAAATTTCCTAAAGTAGGGGAGACTGTAACACCTGTGCCTTCGCGGCCATCAAACAAATGCCAAACCAATGAAATATTGTATTTCATACTTGGGATTTGTAAAAATAGGTGTATCGTTTACACATATCAACTCTAGTTCGATTTCAAACTCTAAATCGCTTTCTGGAAGGTTATACGCGCACCGATGCGTAAATATAACCAGTTTAATGGAACGAACACTCCGGAAAAGTGAAATAGGCTTAACATACCTTAAATAACCTTTACATAACTTAGAAATAAGTTTCGAAGGCTTTGGTATGGCAAAATCAAGTTAAATCGCTTACAGGGACTAAAGTTGACAAACTGCGAAAGTATGCCAATTTGAACTGTAACAGACATTCCGGAACATGACCATAAGTTAAACATACCATAAATATCCTTTACATAGCTTAGAAATAGGCTTTGAGGGGTTCGGTATGCTAAAATAAACTTTTGGGTCATTCAGGGACTAAAAGTGTCAAAAAGTGCACAAGTTTGCATTTTCGAGCATAACTTACGTTCTGAATACATCCGGACATCCAA
Source organism: Helianthus tuberosus (assembly GCA_030545235.1). Taxonomy (NCBI): domain Eukaryota; kingdom Viridiplantae; phylum Streptophyta; class Magnoliopsida; order Asterales; family Asteraceae; genus Helianthus; species Helianthus tuberosus. Next base: position 158,420,630 of record CM060393.1, read on the forward strand.
AAATTTATGTAAGCATGACTATATTATGCTTTAGTGTTTGGCTTGCCAAAAACCCATTCGTTGCGTCATTTGGATCGTTTTTCGTGCTTATGCGCATTCCGTCGTAATTAAGCGAACATCGCGTTCGTACGACCAAACGAACCATCATCAGACATATTTTTGAACATGTTTCAAGTCCACAATGTTTAGGCAACATTTTAGGGCCTTAAAGTTGGCTTTACGGGCCTTAGAAGTGCCGGAAATGGGCTTAAACACGTGCAGGGACTGAAACTGTCATTTCTGAAACTTTGTTTTGATCTGTGACTCCTAGGCGGCCCGCCTCAGTTTCTTAACATCCTTAGGCGGCCCGCGTCAATCCTTCTGACCAGATTAAATGTATTTAACAGCAGGTTCCAGCTGTTCGATCCACATCCACACATTCTCAATCGTCTAGTCAGCGGATAAGAACCTAATTTCAGCCACCATAAGGTTCCGACAAGTGTACGCCTTGGATCATGGCACGTTTTCCATGAAACGATCTTAACGGTTCTCCGAATACTATAAATACCCCATCACCCCAACCTCATTTCTTACAAGAATTCTGATTTGAGAGCTCTAAGTTGAAACCTTTGTTTCATACCTGAGTTCTTGGATCGGGATTAGCATTCGGGGACCCTTCGTAAGTATCCTTTCGTTCTTTTATTGCTTTTCGAGTCTTTAGAGTCTGAAAGTCAAACTTAGTTTGACTTTCAGCGTTGACCAGTAATGGTCAATGCGAAGTTCTTTTGAACTTCGCAACGTGAGTGTAATCACGTTGGTTATAGTCCCTTGGGACTATGCCTACTGATTACCACGTTGTCTAGGGTCGTAGGGTAAGCGATCTGATAAATCGCTTATACCTCGAATCCGACCCATTTGGTCGATAATTAGGATCCGACCAAATACATTAGGTGACCATAGTAGGTAGGGAATAACCTTCCGAGGTTATACCCTATGGTCGCTTCGTTTAAGTAGTTGTATGATAGGTAGTTTATATGCCTTAGGTAAATTACCAGAATACCCTTTTCACGTATAATTGGTAATTAAGCATATGTAACCTAAACTTTTGTCACATAACTGATTATGTAACATGATTAGGCATATAACACTTGTCATAGGACTAGTTAGACGGTCCGAACGCGTTTCACGCGCACGACGCGTTAAAGTAGCATAAGTTACCTTAATGGGTCGCGATGGGTCGAAAGCACTTAGGTTAGTCTCAATGTAGTATGTAGGCCTTGTTAAACCATATCATATGAGTTCCAATACTCATTTGGTTTACCAAGCCTCATTCTATCCGATCTCCCGATTTAAGTCCGGTTTATTTATATAGTTTAGATTTGCCGACTGATTCCGTGCTCCCTCAAGCTTTGTTTGGTTGTTGTTCAAGACCTCTAAGCATTCTCAGGCGAGTACATTATTCCCCTCTTTTACTGTTTTCAACTGTTTTGGGGTGACTCATATGTGCTAAATGTCTTAACAATGATTTCAAGAACGATTACAATGGTTTCAAAAACAATTACAATGTGGTTTCAAGAACGATAACAATGGTTTCAAGAACGATTACAATGGTTTCAAAAACAATTACAATGTGGTTTCAAGAACAATAACAATGGTTTCAAGAACGATTACAATGGTTTCAAAAACAATTACAATGGTTTCAAGAACGATTTCAATAAAGTGAACAAACTTGTTGGTTGTAGTTACATAACCAATGACATTCATTAGCAATGATCAAGCCGACCAGTATTAGGTTATGGTACCATAGGATCTGACAAATCCCGTTATTCTCTATACCCATGGTTATGTGTGGGTATTTTGGGTAATGACTGAATCTGTAATTATTAATTTACCCTTTGGTAAGGGTTTGTTAAGAACGAGAACGAGAACGAGTTGGAACGATGAACGAGTCAAGAAGGTTTGAATGTTATTAGAGAATCGACCATTAAGTAGTTTCACAATTAAAACAAGAACGATTTGAACGATTAAAACAAGATGGTTTAACGATTGGGTAAACATTTGGACATGATTTACATTTGATCATGCATTTCCACGAAACATAGTATTGATTTAAACCAAGTTTTACTTCAATACTTTGTTTTGTGCGTTCCTCCTATGGTTTAGTTGATGCATTTCACTAGCCATACATATCATTTTGGTTACACATTACATGGTTTACATTTGACACAAACACTTTTGACATTGATTATACATGACATGATTTACATCTTAACATAAACATTTTGTTATGTTATTCAATACATTTGACAATTTGTTTAAACATGGACATCTTGCATTGGCGGTTTGTTTGGGTAAGTGATTTGAGTAACGGTGCGTGTGTAATATGATACAAGCATGGTGGATACGCCGCTGGTACTTCCTATATATAAGTGTTTGTATGGTATTACATATTGTAGCGTTATTTGAATCATTTCAGTTTGAGACATAGGACATTTTATACAAGTAACATACTTTTCACAAGACATTGATTTACAAACAACTTATCTTACACAAACTCATTTTACATGGTTATTCATTTAATCATGCATTATTCTCTTATTTATACTTATCATCCGAACTTATTATTTTTCAAATGATTTACAAAGACAAAGCAAATTACAAGGTTCATGACTAAACATTTTCTTAAACAGAAGTCATGAATCTTATTTTCACAAAACCTATGTACTCGCCAGCAATTCCTTGCTGACCTCGTTTTCACATATGTTTCAGATATTGTTGGATGATATCGATTGATAAGATGCATGCTCACATAGGACTGGACAAGGCCTTAGTCACTCAATAACAATGATAGACTATGTTTAAATAGTGTATTTAGATTTCAAGACGATGTAATTATTCAATGTTTAATAAAACGAAACACTCTTTGGTATCCATGGTTATGAAACATTGATTCTGTTGCAACACGCCCCGATGTTTCCGCCGCGATTTGTTGTTTTACGCGGTCGGGGTGTGACAGGTTTAAGGGCTGTTAACATGTGTTTAAATGGCTTTTGCTGATCAGAAGGGGCCTCGTGTGACGCCAAGGGGGCTAGGTGTCACGCTAAGATCCCTCTGTTCAGCAATTGGTTTCCAAAGCTTCCAATTCAGTCCCCGTTGCGTATTAAGGCCATTTCCGACATGTTTAAGGCTCGTTAAATCATTTTAAAGGCTCCACAAGGATGCCTAAACATTGTGGGCATGAAACATGCTCAAAAATATGCCGGATGTTGGTTTGTTTGGTCGTACGATCGCGATGTTCGCTTAATTACGACGGAATGCGCATAAGCGCGAAAAACGATCCAAATTGCGCGACGAATGGATTTTTCTTATTCCAAACACCAAAATAAAATATTTTAGTGCTTACATAAATTTTTGGATGTCCGGAGGTATTCAGAACGTAAGTTATGCGCGAAATTGCAAACTTATGCACTTTTTGACACTTTTAGTCCCTGAATGAGCCAAAAGTTTATTTTAGCACACCGAACCCCTCAAAGCCTATTTCTAAGCTATATAAAGGATATTTAAGGTGTTTTTAACTTATGGTCATGTTCCAGAATGTCTGTTACAGTTCAAATTGGCATACTTTCGCAGTTTGTCAAGTTTAGTCCCTGTAAGCGAATTAACTTGTTTTTGCCATACCAAAGCCTTTAAAACTTATTCCTAAGTTATGTAAAGGTTATTTAAGGTATTTTAAGCTTATTTCACTATTCCGGAGTGTTTGTTGGATTAAACTGGTTATATTTACGCATCAGAGCGCGTATAACCCTCCAGAAAGCGATTTAAAGCTTAAAATCGAACAAGAGTTGATATGTGCAAACGATACACATATTTTTACAAATACCAAGTATGAAATACAATATTTCATTGGTTTGGCATTTGTTTGATGGTTGAAGTGACACAGGTGTCACAGTCTCCCATACTTTAGGAAATTTCGTCCCGAAATTTAATTCTAGAGGAAACTTGTGAAGACAGCTGTGACGGTTTCGCCTTCTAATAGATCCATTGAACCCTTAAGTAAAACTCTGGGCCATGTTAGGACTCTTAGCGAATTTGTTAACCCTCAAAGTGAATTCCTTGTAGTAGTAAAACATGGAATTTTGAACTACGGACAGAAGAACGTTTCTTATGAAGACTTATCATAGGAAACTTGTGTGTGCTTGAAATCAGAATTGGGGAGTGTAAGATAAAATGACATCGGTCAAGGTCCAAGACTTCTCCCGTATCATTATTCTTGTCACTATAGGTCTTAACACATGACAAAGCTTCCTGTGGTTTCTGTGCACTGAATTCCATAATTATGTAGGCCTCCATAATTACGTAATTCCTTACACAGTCCGCACAGTTCATTTCATAATGCGTAGGAAAAAATCACTTGAATAAACATGAAGTGACTCGACTAGACCACCAAAGGGTCCTTTTAATTAGATCAACGAACGAGCCTTTTAACTAGATCAACGCATGATCTTCTTAACTAGATCGTCGTATGATCTCTTTAAATAGACCACTTAAGGGATCTTTTTAGTTACATCATCACATGATATTTCTAATCAGATTTTCAAAATCAATCTGTTTAACCAGACCATTCAAGAGGTCCAATTATAGAATAATACTTTATAACCCGAGGGACTTAACTACAATGTTGACGTCCATTAAGGATTTAAGATAGTATCTTTGGATATCCTATTATGAATCTCTCGTATGAGATATGAAAGACTCTTCGAGGATTTGGATGGATCACATACAACCACAAAACATGTAAGAAAACACATAAGCACAAAATTAGTTAATTTGATTCTTTAATTTGTTATCTTTGGGCATGGATATTTAAAGCACACCAGGAATCCAATCAGTGGATTTTATTTGGCACTTTAATCATTTTCAAGGATCCATCTATAAAGATAGAAGGATTTTCAAAAAGAGTTTGGCTTTGTTTCTTAAAAGAAACGAGTGTTTAAGGTTCTTAGGGAGATCACAAGTGATCATAAAATGACAGAACCACACAAGTAGTTTGTCTTTTGGTTGACATCATAAGGTTGTATCAAGCATTCACACAAACGCAAAAATTTTGCAGAAATAAAAACAACAAATCTTTATTTATGTAACAACCGAATTGTCTTAAATTGTCAAAAAATAACAACCAAGGAAAAACAAAACACTAATTGTTCATTGCTGCATCATTGTTCATGTTTGCCTCATTGATGTTAAACACTCGTCCACGCACTGGGGGCATGTTAATAAGTCTTGGACAATTGTTCCTGTAGTGGGTAAGGTCACCACAGTTATAACATGACCCCGGAGGGAACCGTGCTTGAACAGCAGCAAGGTTTGCAGCAGCTTGATTTGCATACCGACAAACATTGATCAAATGTCCCAACCGCCCACAGTGGGTACATTTGTGACACTGCTCTTGCTCTAGATTATGACGGTTGCACTTGTTGCACAAAGGTGCTGTACCAACATAGTTTTGCCTTTTGCGAGGTTGTGCTGGCTGGTTTGGTGCAACCTGTTTGTCTTGAGCAGTTACAGTGTAGTTTTGAGAGGCTTTGCGCTTCTTCTTCTTGGACACCTCAGCATTTTCTTCCTTTGGATCAGCTGGAGTAGTCTTGTCAGATGGTCTTGAGTCGCCCTTTCGAAACAGCTTGCGCTTCCTGATATGGGATTCAGTCAGAGTGGCAGACAATTCAATGGCTTGTCTGACAGTAGTAGGGTTGCTGCCAGTAACAATATCCTGAACTACGTCAGGAACACCATCAATGTATTTCTCAATCGCCTTATCCAGAGGCGTAACCATAGTAGGGCATAACAAGCTCAATTCCTCAAAGCGGTCAGTATAGGCTCGATGTTCCCCACTGTCTTGCTTCAAATCATCAAATTCCCTTTCTAGAGCCCTTAGCTCATGACGAGGACAGAATTCCTTCATCATAAGAGCCCTAAGCTCAGCCCAAGTCTGTGCTAATGCAACCTCAGCACCGCGGTCTCTCATAACCCCGTTCCACCACGTAAGAGCCCTCTTCTGAAACACACTCGAAGAAAACTCGACCTTGCGATTTTCAGGACATTGAACATGACGGAAAGTATTCTCAATGCTCTCGAACCATTGAAGAAGCCCAGTTGCTCCCTCAGAACCACTAAACTTGAGCGGTTTAGCCGAGTTAAAATTTTTGAAATTGCATGGAGCATTGTTGTTGTTGATGGCTTGAATCATTTGAGCATAAAGATTTGGGAAGGCAGCAACCATTTGCTGCGCGATGATTTCCGCCAGTTCGGCATTCGCCATCTGATTGTCGCATCGAGGATGCATTCTATAAGAGGAAACATGGAAGGAAACGAGTGAGAGAATTAGACGAAAAGAATGAGATGAAACAAATCTGATGAAAGCAAGGATATTGGTCATTTGTTTGTTACTACAAAGCAACAAACGACCCCGGTGATTAATCAAAGTAAATAGGTCAAAAATAATGTATCGCGAAGACATGCTCGCCTATAAGTGGACACTCACCCCAAGAGTTCCCAGGTAAGAGTGACCGGTCCGATTATGTGGATTTGTACGAATACTCTAGCCTTAGACAGAAAACTCAGGGTACAGGCACCCACCCTTCCAGTTTGCACGTGTTCACATTATTTAGACCAACTTTGACGGGATTTTGAAAACTTAAAGGGTTCAAAACCATATAATAAATCATCCTAGAACAGATGATTAGTTTTCAAAGCAGGATAGAAATTTATGTTCTTATTGTGGTTGTCACCTAAGAATAAGTGACGGTATTGTTTTAAAACTAAACACAAGAAAACTTGTGTTAGGGTCCTAGGAAGGTTATAGTCTAGGTCAAAGCATTACTAATAACCTAATTCCCTATAACCATTGGCTCTGATACCAACTTTTCTGTCACACCCCGACCACGTAAAGCAACTAGACGTGGCGGAAATGTCGGGGAGTGTTGTAACAGAATCATTGTTTCATAACCATGGAATAAATAAATTCTGTTTTATTGAATAAATGAACTCATCGTTTTAATTCAATCAAATAAGTACAACTATGATCTTCCAAGTTTTAAAGTTGCTAAGGCACGAGTCCATCCTAAATGTAGCATGTATCAACAATCATTGCAAAGCAGTACCTGAAACATGTGTAAAAATAGGTACGTCAGCATAAAAATGCCTGTGAGATACATAGGTTTTGTGAAAATATGATTCATGACTTGTAAGTTTAAGAAAATGTTTAATAAAGTTTAGTCATGAACCTTGTAAATTGATTTGTTTTGTAAATCGTTTGAAAAATAATAGATCAGATGATATGTATAAATAAAGGTAAGGTTAAATGAATAACCATGTGAAATGAGTTTGTATAAGATAGGTTGTTTGTAAAACAATATTTTGATAAAGAGGCTTATAGTATATGTGAAAATGTACTTTGGATTGTAAGAGAATCGAATGAGTAATATATTAAAATATATTTCAGTTCCAATATCGTTAAACCAAGTGTACTAAATAACGCCACGGTATGTAATGCAATGAAAACACTTATATATAAGAAGTACCAGCGGCGTATCTACCATGTTTTCAACACATTACACCCGTCCCGTTATCTAAACACTAACTAAAACCCAATCGTTAGATAGATAGTACATTAAATATACTTTAGTTGTTTAAAATAATAGTTTTAAGTAGTATATTACAAGTATACTTCGGATTCATAAATAACATATATAACTATGTTTTGGTTTAGTAAATAACATATCAAAATATGCTTTGGATGTGATAAATAACATATTAAACTATGTTTTGGTTTTGTAAATAACATATCAAAATATGCTTTGGATGATTAACAAAATATATGTTGGTTTTGTACAATATCACACATGGGAGCATATCAAACTATACTTTTGGGAGTATAACTAAATATACAAAAATAATGTGATTTAAGAATTCATTCAGACCTAGTGCATCAAAATACACCTTTGAGACTATAGGGATACCACAAAGGCAATCCCTATTTGGATGGAGAAACAAATTGGTTTCAGACATTCCATGACAACAGGAATGGGGTGTCAAATCCTATAGCGCTATATCATACTAAGAACCGGTCTGGTGAACAAAATAAGTACAATTCAACAATTAATGTTATGTTCTTTGAGAAATCAGTGTTTAAACCATAGATAGTCATTTAGTTTGTCAAAAGATAAGTAATAACATGTATAATCAATTATACTTTGAAATCATGAAAATAACACATAGGTACACATGCTTCACCCCAAAACAGTTTGGAAAACAGTAAAATAGGGGAACTATGTACTCACTTGAGATTGCTCAGAAGTCCTAAGATAACCACCAAGCAATGCTAGAGATCACGGAATCAAACGTCACCTAATATAGGTAACTATGTTAATAAACCGGACCTATATCGGAGGATCGGATAGAATGAGGGCTCGTAAACCTAATGAGTATTGAACTCATGTAGTATGGTTTAACAAAGCCTACATACTAAATGAAACCTAGCCTAAGTGCTTACGACCCATTACGACCCGTTTAGGTAGCTTATGCTACTTTAACGCGTCGTTCGCGTGAAACGTGTTCGGAACGCCTAACTAGTCCTATGACAAGTAAAATATGCCTTAACATATCCAATATTGTTACCAAATCAGTTTAGATACCAAAAGTTATGTTACATATGCTAAAAATGAATTTTGGCGTAAAAAGGGCATTTTGGTAATTTACCTAAGGCATATAAACTACCTATCATACAACTACTTAAACGAAGCGACCATAAGGTATAACCTCGGAAGGTTATTCCCTATATACTATGGTAACCTAATGTGTTTGGTCGGATCCTAATGATCGACCAAATGGGTCGGGTTCGAAGGTATAAGCGATTTATTAGATCGCTTACCCTTACGACCCTAGACAACGTGGTAATCAGTAGGCATAGTCACAAGGGACTATAACCATCGTGATTACGCTCACGTTGCGAAGTTCAAACGAACTTCGCATTGACCATAAACTGGTCAATGCAGAAAGTCAAACAAAGTTTGACTTTCGGACTCGAAAAGCAATAAAAGAACGAAGGAACACTTACAAAGGGTCCCCGAATGCTAATATTGATTCAAGCAGCTCAGGTATGAAACAAAGGTTTCAACTTAGAGCTTCTCAAATCAGATTCTTGTGAGGAATGAGTGAAGTTGAGGTGGGTATTTATAGATTTCGGTTCACCGTTAGGATCGTTTCTTGGAGAAGAGGGAATGATCACATCCCTACACTTGTTGGAATGTTGTGGTAGCTCATTTTGCTTCCACCATAAGAGTTTGACACTTGGAATTGGCCCTTGGAGGGTTTAAGGGCTGTTAACATGTGTTTAAATGGCTTTTGCTGATCAGAAGGGGCCTCGCGTGACGCCAAGGGGGCTAGGTGTCACGCTAAGATCCCTCTGTTCAGCAATTGGTTTCCAAAGCTTCCAATTCAGTCCCCGTTGCGTATTAAGGCCATTTCCGACATGTTTAAGGCTCGTTAAATCATTTTCAAGGCTCCACAAGGATGCCTAAACATTGTGGGCATGAAACATGCTCAAAAATATGCCGGATGTTGGTTCGTTTGGTCGTACGATCGCGATGTTCGCTTAATTACGACGGAATGCGCATAAGCGCGAAAAACGATCCAAATTGCGTGACGAATGGATTTTTATTATGCCAAACACCAAAATAAAATATTTTAGTGCTTACATAAATTTTTGGATGTCCGGAGGTATTCAGAACGTAAGTTATGCGCGAAATTGCAAACTTATGCACTTTTTGACACTTTTAGTCCCTGAATGAGCCAAAAGTTTATTTTAGCACACCGAACCCCTCAAAGCCTATTTCTAAGCTATATAAAGGATATTTAAGGTGTGTTTAACTTATGGTCATGTTCCAGAATGTCTGTTACAGTTCAAATTGGCATACTTTCGCAGTTTGTCAAGTTTAGTCCCTGTAAGCGAATTAACTTATTTTTGCCATACCAAAGCCTTTAAAACTTATTCCTAAGTTATGTAAAGGTTATTTAAGGTATTTTAAGCCTATTTCACTATTCCGGAATGTTCGTTGGATTAAACTGGTTATATTTACGCATCAGAGCGCGTATAACCCTCCAGAAAGCGATTTAAAGCTTAAAATCGAACAAGAGTTGATATGTGCAAACGATACACATATTTTTACAAATCCCAAGTATGAAATACAATATTTCATTGGTTTGGCATTTGTTTGATGGTTGAAGTGACACAGGTGTCACACCAACAGCAGGCAAAGATTCTTTGCAAGGAGAAGATCGTTCGTATTCCCCGTTCTGGTAAAGAACCCCTCGTGATTCAAGGTGACAAGAGTGGTGCTGTTGTGGGCATCATCTCCTTTCTTAAGGCCCAGAAGTGTTTGTGAAAGGGCCACACTGCTATTTTAGCACTCGTTACTGACGCATCATCGAAAGAGAAGAAGATAGAGGATATTCCAGTGGTACGCGACTTTCCTCAAGTGTTTCCTGAGTATTTACTGGGTCTTCCGCCTCATCGTCAGGTCGAATTCCAAATCGAGTTAGCTCCTGGAGCAGCGCCCATAGCTCGAGCACCTTATCACTTAGCTCCAACCGAACTGGAAGAACTGTCTAAGCAATTGTAAGAACTCTTGGAAAAGGGTTTCATTCGTCCTAGCTCTTCACCCTGGGGAGCTCCAGTATTATTTGTGAAGAAGAAAGACGGTACCTTCCGCATGTGCATAGATTACCGTGAACTGAACAAGGTGACCGTGAAGAATCGCTATCCTCTCCCATGCATTGACGACTTGTTCGATCAGCTGCAAGGGTCGAGCTACTATTCAAAGATTGATATGAGGTCAGGCTAGCATCAGCTGAGAGTCCGATATGAGGACATTTCTAAGACAGCGTTCAGGACTCGTTATGGGCATTACAAGTTTCTGGTTATGCCTTTCGGACTGACAAACGCACATGCGGTCTTCATGGATCTTATGAACAGAGTGTGCAAGCCCTACTTGGATAAGTTTGTGATTGTATTCATCGACGACATTCTGATCTATTCTAAGAGTCGGGAGGAACACTAGTAGCATTTACGACTGATTTTGGAACTCCTTCGAGCAGAACAGCTGTACGCCAAGTTTTCAAAATGTGACTTCTGGCTTCGCGAAGTCCACTTTCTAGGCCACGTGGTAAACAAGGATGGGATACACGTTGATCCATCCAAGGTAGACTCGATCAAGAACTGGCCTGCACCTCGCACACCAACGGAAATTCGCCAATTCTTGGGTTTGGCCGGCTACTACAGGAGGTTCATCAAGGATTTTTCCAAGATGGCGCAACCTCTCACCTCACTAACTCAGAAAGGCGTTGTCTATCGTTGGGGTACTACACAGGAATCAGCATTTCAGCACTTAAAGGATAGACTTTGTAGCGCACCTATTCTTTCATTGCCAGAGGGCACATACGATTTTGTGGTTTATTGTGACGCATCCATCCAGGGACTTGGTTGCGTGTTGATGCAACGTGATAAGGTCATTGCTTACGCATCACGTCAACTTAAGGTTCACGAAAGGAACTACACTACGCATGATTTGGAGCTGGGAGCTGTTGTTTTAGCCCTCAAGATATGGAGACATTACCTGTACAGTACCAAGTGCATCATTTACACCGATCACAGGAGTCTCGAGCATATCTTCAAACAGAAGGAGTTAAACATGCGGCAACGTCGATGGGTCGAGCTTTTGAATGACTACGAATGCGCGATCAAGTACCATCCAGGCAAAGCCAATGCCGTGGCTGACGCCCTCAGTCGAAAGGATACTACACCTAAGCGTGTACGTGCTTTACAACTCACTATTCAATCTAGTCTTCCTGCACAGATACGAGATGCTCAGGTAGAAGCATTGAAACCAGAAAACGTCAGGGCTGAAGCCCTACGCGGCTCAAGGCAACGGTTAGAACAAAAGGAAGATGGCGCCTACTATGTAACATGACACATCTGGGTCCCACACTATGGAAACTTACGCGAGCTTGTGATGGATGAAACGCATAAGTCTCGTTACTCGGTACACCCTGGGTCGGATAAGATGTACCACGACTTGAAGACTACATACTGGTGGCCTAGCATGAAAGCCCACATAGCAACCTACGTTAGCAAATGTTTGACTTGTGCGAGAGTCAAGACTGAATATCAGAAACCATCGGGCCTACTCCAACAACCAGAAATACCACAATGGAAACGGGAGCAAATTTCCATGGATTTCGTTACTGGCCTGCCTAGATCACAACGTGGAAATGATACTATTTGGGTGATCGTGGATCGACTCACAAAGTCTGCACACTTTTTGGCTATCAAGGAAACGGATAAGTTCTCCACTCTAGCAGACGTTTACTTAAAGGAAGTGGTTTCAAGGCACGAAGTGCCGACCTCTATTATCTCTGATCGTGATGCACGTTTTACTTCTGAACTGTGGCAAGCGATGCACAAATCTTTTGGCTCTCGATTGGACATGAGCACAGCTTATCATCCACAGACGGATGGGCAGTCTGAACGCACCATCCAAACTCTTGAAGACATGCTTCGTGCATGTGTAATCGATTTTGGCAACGGCTGGGAAAAACATCTCCCTCTAGTGGAGTTTTCGTATAATAACAGTTACCACACTAGCATTCAAGCCGCCCCATTTGAGGCACTGTACGGGCGTAAGTGCCGATCACCTCTTTGCTGGGCAGAAGTTGGCGACAACCAAATCACTGGCCCAAAACTCGTAGTTGATACTACAGAAAGGATTGCTCAGATACGACAACGCATGGTGGTAGCTCGCGACCGTCAGAAAGCCTACGCAGACAAGTGCAGGAAACCACTTGAGTTCCAAGTTGGGGATCGAGTGCTACTCAAAGTTTCACCCTGGAAGGGTGTGGTTCGCTTTGGAAAAAGGGGCAAACTCAATCCGCGTTATGTCGGACCATTCGAAATCATAGGGAAAATAGGCAAAGTGGCCTACAAACTAAACCTACCCGCAGAACTCATTGCAGTTCACAACGTTTTTCATGTGTCGAATCTGAAGAAGTGTCTGTCAGATGAGACCCTCATAGTTCCTTTGAAGGAACTCACTATTGACGATCAGTTGCGATTCGTCGAGGAACCAGTTGAAATCATGGACCGAGACGTTAAGGTTCTCAAGCACACCAGAATACCGCTTGTTCGAGTTCGTTGGAACTCCCGTCGTGGCCCAGAGTTCACCTGGGAACGCGAAGATCAGATGAAGCACAAGTATCCCGAATTGTTCAAGAACAATGAAACCACTACTGAGGCTGAAGCTACCACGGAATTTCGGGACGAAATTCCCAACCAACGGGGGAAGGATGTGACACCCCAGGAAAACCAGGAAAACCATGCAACTTAACTAGCTTCCTCAGTGAGTACGTACCAAATTTCGGGACGAAATTTCTTTCAACTTGGGGATAATGTGACAACTCGTATTTCAAACCTCTCTTTGTACCTTGATGTAACCAGTGAGAACGTTATGTGATTATATGAACTTGGTTGATTAATTGAATGTTATGTTATGTGTTTATGTGTAACGAATTGTATTGTATATTAACGAACCAATCGCACAACACAACCCGATCGCACAAGCCCATTCGGGCTACACTCTTTGTATCCAAACCAAGGGCAGCCCAAAGCTGGATTCGGCCCACTCCTTCTTACGCATACACATAAACTTAGGGAGTGTTATTTTCTCATTTGTTACAAAACAAGAACACACACCAAACCCTAATACCTCTCCCTCTCTCTCTCGAACCTGACGGCAACCACACCCCTCTCCATCGAAGCTTTTGATTCGGATCACCCTCATCCATTTTTAATCGGTTAGTGTCTAATGGTTATTGTTTGATTAAATGATATTGTGATTGATATGTTCTCATACAAGGATGTATAAATGACATATGATTGATTTTGGTATAGAATCGGCTCACATGTGTATTTGATGATATTCATATGATGTCGGATTGCATGATCTAGATCTAGAACTGAATAGATATAAGCGGCTGTTATAGTTCAATAATCGAAGTGTTTGTATGATGGCTAGGATTTCATGTTGATATAAAAGTTCGCTAATCTGAGATCCGGATTGAATGTTTGATTATTGTTCATAATTATGATTAATTAGGGTTTATGTGAATTAGTGGTAACAACCTTGTTTTGATCGATTAAAGGTTAAATGGAAACTGTTTGATTGTTTTGACCACACAAATGGAAACTGTTAAATGGTGTAAATGAATTGCATGAGTTTAGGGAATTTGGTAATAAATCGCACAAGATCAGATCGCACAAGATTAGTGCAACTGTTAATACACTATGTACAATCAGGATATGCATGATCGCACAAGACCTTGTGGATCGCACAAGACAGTGCTGATCGCACAAGGCTTGGGCCACACACATATATGGAACCTTGATATGATATGTTGTTGGGCCGAATGGCCCAACCCAGTCACACAACTTAACTGGACCGCACAAGTTATCCGGATCGCACAAGGACTCCTCGGTCGCACAAGATCATCCGGACCGCACAAGACTCATGTTTATTTATTTGGGTCATTTACATGTTGGACTGCTTATGTTTTATTGGGCCGGGTATCTTTGGGCTTCAATGGGTGAATCGCACAAGGCTGTTAGACTTTTGCGAGCCCAATCTTTTGAATTGTACAAGTATGGGTATGTTATGTACTTGACTTTTAATGTGTTGCCATGATCAATACGTGTTCATAAATCTGTTAATTTATGTGTAAACATATGTGCACTACTTGAATCTAGACCTGACTTGTATGGTAACCATGTTAGGACGTGGTTGACCACATATAGCTCAAGTAACTTTTCTGTGTATCTACCGAGCAAACCAAGGTGAGTTCACACTCTTTCCAAGGCATGGGGTTCCCAAGGGTTGGGAATGGGTTAATGATTTAAACGGTAACTTCAACCATCCTCCGTGGGTAGGATGCCAAGATTACACACTGGACCAAACCTCTATCATGAAGTCCCTCATTTATATCGACTTAATCGCCGAGGCCTATGGCGAGCGGGTCATTAGTTAATAGCGCTATTAGGTTTAACAAACCTCACACCGTGCAAGTCGGACGGGCGTGTACTAATGGACTATGGGCAAAGGGTCAATGCTGATAGACATTGACTTAGGGCACCACTTATATTTTCGTAGTAGTCGATACACACGGTCTAGTAACACATGGGAAGCCCCCACTAATCTTCGCAAACATGTCTGGGAGACCGCGATACGAATTAATACGATACCTGGTTTACAAAACGATCATATGATTTACGAAACGAATGCTATAACTAAACAACCAACTGTGAACTCGCTCAACTTTGTTGTTGATTCGTTGCTACATGCCTTGCAGGTCGTTAGGTACTTATGGAGCATGCACAGGGAGGCGCGGTCGTTGTGGGACATGGCAGTGTGTGCCATGCTAAGAACATTACTTTATTTCGTACTTAATACTTACATTTGGTTTTTTACAATTATGCTTCCGCTAAACACTTAACTACGTTTGTGATTTGAAACACCTTTCATATTGTGTGGTTGAATTTTACTTATTACTATATATGTTCAATATGATTGGTGGCTTGATCCTGGTCATGTCACGCCTCCAAGCGGTGATACTCCGCGTGTGGATTTTGGGGGTGTGACATTTGTAGCCTTGTACCGTTACATAAGCCTTTCTGTTGATCGATGTTTCGGAGAAGCATGACAGGAACACCAACTTTAAGAACTAATCTATGATTAGACAAGCCAGAAATCTTAAGTGCATTCAAATGTTCTGTTGAGTATAAACCTTCTTGAAATGAATCAAGCATTTGTTCAGTTTGACATATGCTATCGGAACTCAAATACTCTTTAGCATCACCTGGAAATAACGAAAGCAATCGATCGTTAATTTCATGAACTACGTCATTTTTTGGTGCTAGAATTGCTCGCTCAGAAAAAAATCCAGGATTCCGAAATAGTTCCATAATTGAAGGGTATACGAAGTCAATTAAGCTTTGTATCGGATCAGAAATATCGGTGATTAATAGATCATCTGGTATCTTGATGTGTACAAAATGCAACATATAAATCACATCAATTGTGGCATAAAACTAACCCTTTTTTAGTACTAATGTTGGAAAAAGTGTGTTTTTGTCTTCCTTTTGTATTTTCAGGATTAAATGAGCTTAAATGAACAAAAGAAGCAAAAAGGCAGCTAAATCTAACATAAATACAAGAAAAGGAACAAACGTGGCATGCCCGACCCCCCGACAGCATCTTCCCAAGCAAAAACAAGAGAACAGAAGGCTGAACACGCCCCGTGCCCAATGAGCATGGGGGCGTGCCCAAGTGTCTGCAGAAAAGACAAAGTTGTAGAAGCTTCTATCACCCACCACGGGGGCGTGCCGAGTGGACACGGGGCCGTGGTCAACTCTAAGATTCGCAGAATCTGGGTAAATCTTGATAGTATAGATACGCTTCTGCACACGGGGTTGTGCCTAGCGGACACGGGGGCGTGGTCAACTAATGCAGACAAACTGCAATTAATGAAGAAAGAGAAGGAGGGTGGACACGGGGCCGTGCCCAATAGACACGGGGCCGTGCTCGAGCTGCTGTTTAGACTATAAATAGGGGTGCTTGGCTCATTTGCAAACCATCCCTTAGCACACCACCTCTCTCACACTTCACCCACCCACCACCACCATCACAACACCACATCCACCACCATCATCCATCATAGAGTGTGTGAGTCATCTCGGGATCCAAGATTGATCGTAAGAGTTCTTGACAATCAAAGGCCATGTTTGCCTAAGTCTCTTACATCACTTGGTGAAGACAAGTGTCTAGTGTAATACTTTTTATTTTTAATCTTTTTGCACTTTTTATTTGGTTATGTATTAATGACTTTAATAACTAGTTTCTTATGTTGAAGGTGATTTTTCCTTATAGTTTGTCCGTGGTGTCTTGGCATTATTTTACTGTCTATATAAAATAAAAGATTTTCACCATTCATATCTCCACGGTCTATATGGAGGTATGTTGGCTCGCTGGTCGGGGGTTAAGGGAACAGTTTGGTAAGAGTCTTGCCTTGTTTAGTGTATAGATCCTGCAAGGACCTGGGTCAAATTTAGTAGGACCTCCTTCGATACCCATCGGTATTGGATGGCGGGGGTCCAAACTCTTTTATCCCCTCATATGTAAGCTACTATTAAAACTTTAACCCAGCTACTTAGGACTGTATCCCTGCTGACTCAGACTACTTAGCCGAGGGTAACGTCACCTTCAAAAGAGGGGCCTACCACATTATGCATTAATAACTTAATTAATTATCTTTCAATAATCCGACCCTTTAGGATTGTATCCTTGCTGACTCAAACTACTGGGTTGAGGGTAACGTCACCTTCAAAAGAGGGGCCTACTACAATAACTAAGATAATCTCTTAAAAAGTGCAAAAGTGCGGAAATAATCAAAGGTTACACTACACACGGGTCGGATCCAAGTGATTCATGTTGTCTATCTGTTTTTTATTTTATTTTATTTTTCAGCATTTTAGTTAGTTTTATTTTTCCTGTTTAAAAACCTTTTTCTAACTTTTGATTTGATTAGACGTTGAGGATAAACCGGTACTAAAAGCTCTTGTGTCCTTGGATGACCTCAGTATCTTACCAACACTATACTACGCTCACGATGGGTGCACTTGCCCATATGTGTGTTTAGTGTTAGTAAATATCGTGTTTTATAAATTTAAAACTTGGCTAAAAAGTGTAAAATGGCTTAAATTATACATCAAAAACCTATCACACTCGACACGCATCAAGTTTTTGGCACCGTTGCCGGGGACATAAGGATTTTAAGAAAGCTTAAAATAGACGGCCTAATCGGTTTTTCAAAATGCGCACACATTTTTCTGCATTTTAGTTAGTTTTGCATTTACAGTAGGTTGAACACCGGTCGTGCTCGCTAAACATGGGGCCATGGTGCATATTTTTCATAAAACACCCAGATACAGAGCCTGAACACGGGGCCGTGCTCACTGAACACGCCTCGTGCTCAACGAAATCAGTAACTTTAATTCAAACGCCCAGATACAGATCCTGAACACGGGGCCGTGTCCACTGAACACGGGGCCGTGTCCAACCTCTGTTTCCGTTTTTATTTTTGTTTTCTGGTCTCGAGACTCTGTTATGGTCTGCTGAGTGATTCTTATGGATCGATACTCAGGAGGTTACAACTACATCTATGAGGAGGATGATTATAGGGAAGACTATTGCACTAATTGTGGAAACCCGCACTCGGTACAATATTGTGACTTATTTCAACCATCCACTTCATACACCTACTATGAGGAGCCCAGGTACGAGCCATCAACTTCATACACATCCTATGAAGACCAAAGGTATGAACCTTCTCCCTCATACTCATATTTTGATGAAGCAAGGTATGAGCCTTCATACTCATACTTTGAGGAACCAAGATATGAGCCACCACCTTTGTATACTTATGATGAGGAACCATGTCGTGAACAACCCACCTCATATGAGTATTATGAAGAACAAAATTACGACCCTTATCCATCATATACTTACAATGAAGAACGATGGTGTGAACCATCTACGTCCTATGAGTATTATGAGGAACAAAGGATCGAACATCCGGATTCAAGCTTTGAAAATCCCGATCCTTAGTCTATCGCCGACGTAACCGATAGGATACTAGAACACCTTAAAACTATCGAGCGTTACATAAAAGAATCTCGCGCAAGGGAAGAGGAGTCCCGCGCAAGAGAGGAATTAAATAAAGAAGAGATAGTTGAAAATGTAAAAATAGAAAAACAAATAAATGAAAAACCGACACATGAGTTAAACAACGAAAAAGGTGAGTCCGTTAACGTTAAAATTCAAGAAGAGTCTAATTTTGAAGAAATTAATCTCTTGTCACCTTCTTTCAAAAATCATTGTTTAGTTCCCACTCATGCTAAGTTTTTAAAAGAGTTAAACACTAACATTAAAATTGACGAAACGGTAAGCATTAAGTTAACTAATGATCAAACCTCGATAATAAAAGAAGACCCATTTGAAATCAACATTAGACCGGTTCCATGTTTTTTTTCAAAATTCATTTATTAGTAATGTCACAATTGATAAAGATCTTTGTGTTAACATAATGCCCAACTACATTTTCGAAAAATTAAGTATTAGTGATTTTTCTCCACTTCAAATACCCATTTTTCTATCCAATCGGAAAGCAATAAAATCAATCGGTGTAGTTGAGGATGTCTTGGTCCAAACAAATCAATTGGTAATCCCAACCGACTTTGTCATCCTCGATGACGCTCCTCTAGTGTTGGGACGACCTTTTGTAAAAACTCACGAAGCTTTGAAAAACCGGAAGTACAACAATCTATCAATTCAATTAGGGGCATTTAAAAGAAGCATCGATATTGAGCGTTCAATGAAATATCCTTTCGGCAATAATGACCCCCTAATTGAAGATGAAGATGAACCACCCGATACAAGTGAAAAGATTGACCACTTTGTTGAAGAAGAGGTCGCCATAGAACAAACTTTCAAAGTTCTTGATCAAAATGAGCAACCAAATAAGGAGTCTCCTAAAGACCCACCTCTTGAGCTCAAAGAACTTCCGTAAGGTTTGGAATATGCTTTTCTAGACAAAGATGGTAAATCATCTATAATTATTTCGTCTAATTTAGGTAGTTTAGAAAAAGAAAAATTAATTAAACTGTTGAAAAAACAAAAAAATGCGATCGCTTGTAGATATTAAAGGAATAAGTCCTTCCATGTGCACACACAAAATTTTAATGAACGATGACTACAAATCGGTAATACAACCACAACGTCGAGTAAATCCAAATGTATAAGAAGTGGTTAAAAACGAAGTCATCAAACTACTTGACGCCGGACTTATTTATCCTATCTCTGATAGTCCTTGGGTAAGTCCCGTCCAAGTAGTTCCAAAGAAAGGAGGTATGACGGTAATAACTAACGAAAAGAATGAATTAATACCAACGAGAACCGTCACTGGATGGAGGGTATGTATAGATTATAGACGATTAAATGAAGCAACAAGGAAAGATCACTTTCCTTTGCCCTTCATTGATCAAATGTTAGAAAGATTATCCGGTCATAAATTTTATTGTTTCTTGGATGGTTTTTGTTGATGCACGAGAATGTCTGTTGACTGCATCTTCATCAAGTCTTAAGTCAAAGTTAGTCAACATAGGGTTTTAATTGTCAAATTAGGGTTTTATAGTTGATTTCGCTTTAATGGTCATGTGTTAGGGTGATTTCGCTTTAATGTACATTATTAGAGTGATTTCGCTTCAATGAACATTAGGTGATTTCGCTTCAGTGTCACTGACACATGAGCGAAATCAGGACTAGTATATATACCTAGCATGTGTTCATTTGATAAGACAATTGGAGCGAAATCAGGTCATTGTTACGGTACTGAAACTCTGTCAAAACGAATTCAGAAAAGCAATAAAGTGAAGGAATTGAATAGGAAAGCTGTTGTTACATTACGTATTCTGATTCCGCCTTTATAGGTGATGTTGAACTACCTTGACTGATCGTTTAGAGACACGACACGGTCCAACAAGTGGTATCAGAGCTTCAGGACGAGGAGTTCATACTACATCAGCTGATTCGACATTATTCTCACATTTCTACTCAATTTCTCTTTTATATTTTCGGTTTAAACAAGTTCCTACGGACATAATGGTTTGAAATTTAAGTATATTGAGCGAAACTAGTTGTTAATCAATCTTTAACAATATCAGATCTTAAAACATACTAAAACTCAATCAATTTTAACAAAATCTCGATTTGTTTTCGAACCGGAACTTCATCTTCAGATCTGGAACGAATTAGCGGTCAAAATTGAACAATAATGATATCATTGTGATCGGTTTTAAGAGTATTACAACCCTTGAAAAATTCAGATTGAAATTCTGCGTAAAAATGAGTAAACTCGTGATTCCGCTTTAGTGTACATCGAGAGTTAATCTGCTGATTTCGCTCATCCGGACGAGTTGTAATTTCGCTTTAACGAACATTAAAAAGTTAATTTCGCTCATACGGACTTCTGATTTCGCTCATAAGGACAAAGTTAATTTCGCTCCAAGAGACAAAATTAATTTCGCTCCAAAGGACAAAGTCTGATTTCGCTTTTACAGACATTGTGATTTCGCTTTTAGTGACATTCTGATTTCGCTTATACGGACAAATCAGATTCCGCTTTTGTGTCACTTTAAGTGATTTCGCTTATCAGTCAATCTGACTGATTTCGCTTTAGTGTCAGTGTTTGTCAAAAATTTCGAAAATATGTCTAAGTGTTTGCTGATTGTTTGTTGCAGGTACATTCACGATGGATGATCTTTTCATGAACCCGTTCAGTGACATGTACGCTTTTGCTGGAAACTCAGGAGACGTTTCATCTACAAGCAATGAGAACGAGAATCCACCAAAAGAAAAGAAAAAGGAAGCTTGGGAATTGGAAAGTGCTTTTGGAACATTCAATAAACCCCCAAAGCTAATGGCTATCGAGGAGTATAGTCGTTGGTCCAGAAAGTTTGAAGATTGGATAATGGCGTTCGCATTTCCAAGTTGGAAAAGTCTGAAGAACGGTTATGATCAAGGAAACAAGAATGGTGAAGTCTTAACAGCATCAGATGAGATTGAATCATTTGTAGCCGAACAAAAGTGTGTAGCATTGTTATTTCAATCTGTTCGGGAGGATATCATCTCACTGATAGACTATTCAAACGCTAAAGACCTCTGGGCAAAGTTAAAACAGAAATGTTTAGGAAGTACCGAAATCGTGAAAAACAAAAAGAAACTTCTTAGGAAAGAGTTTGATATGTTTGGTTGTCTTAAAAAAAAGTCAGTGTGTAAAATGATAGAGAGGTTCGGTCATCTGAAGCTGGAATTAGCAAGACATGATATCACATATTCTGATGATGAGCAAGTAGACAAGTTGTTCGATTCATTACCAGACGAGATGGAGTGGAGACATTATGCTCTCATGCTTAAGAACACTATTCCTTCTGAATTGTTGAAACCAGATTTGGTGATTGAGAGACTTGAAAGTCATGAACTGGAGTTGAAGAAGACGTACAAAGTTAATCACTCATCTTATCAGCAGAATTTGGATTTGTACTATCCAAAAAGCATGATGCCAAAAGCAACTTCTCCAAAAACTGCTTTTTCTGCTGAAAATGTGTCGACAACTGGCAAAGAAAGTCAAAGTGGTCAAAGCAGTGGAAGTCACAGTGGTTATCCCAATGGATCTTCATCTTCTGGAAGTCATTCTGATGCAAAGAATCGTTTTCAATGCAACATTGCAATAGACTTGAAGAATGCTCAGAACTTTGATGAGGAATCGGCCAAGCAGCAGATGATCTTTCTAGCATCGGTGTTGGAATCGTATGAAGGATTGGTAGCTGGGAAGATTGGCAATACAAATCTGACGAAAGAAGATTACGATCAGATTGATCCAGAGGAAATGGAACTGATTGATATTCGTTGGGCTATGGCAAGTGCTGTTCGTCGTGCACAAAGATTCATGGAAATCACTGGAAGAAAGACAATTGGTGGTGCGTCTACTAAGTTGGGATTCGATAAATCGAAGGTGACTTGCTTCAAGTGTAAGCAGAAGGGTCATTTCAAACGAGAATGCAGAAACGCTTATGCTGATGAATCAGAGAATCCTTTCAGAGATGATTACTACAAGAAGGCAATTTATCACCAGAATAAATACGAGCCGCCTAGATTGAAGCAGGTTGAAGACAACAAAGAGAAATCTAGAGCTCTTGCAGTGATTTACGATGATGAGGGGTATGATTGGAGTCAAGAGGTTCTACCAGAAGAAGAAGCGGTTGGTTACGCATTCATGGCGAAAAATGAACCAATTCCATGGAAAGATGAGAGAACCGAAGAGCAGAAGTATAAATATAGAAAAATGATTTCAGAAAACAAAATTACTAGACTTTCTAGAATCTTTTTGGATGCAAAGAGAGCTAACAGATGGGATCCAGACAGAGAGTGTTATCTTGATGAGTATGGAAATATTGCAGTTGATCACAAAACTCTTGATCTGGAAGTCTTAATCAAGGAAATGAAAGAAAATGATGAATATTGGCAACACAAATGGTGGGGAACTCCAACTTCGAAAATGATTGAAGAAGAGAAAGAGAAAGAGAGAAAGGAGAAAGAAGAGATTGAAGAATCCAAGAAGATTGATGCTGGTATTATCGACACTACACAAGAGTTGAATGCTGAGAACTTAGGAAAAATGGCTGACAAAGTGCTAGCCGCCAAGGCACTTGAGGTAGACTCTAACTCCGTGTCTGAGTCAAAAAGCCAGGTCAGTTCAGATGTGTCAACAAAAGCGTCAGGTAAAAAGATTGAAGGAAATGCTGATTGCAAAAATTGCAACAAAGAGTGCAAATTTTGTAATACTGTCACATATCTCAACATTAAGAAAGTTGAAGATCTGACAGCTAAGGTCAGAAATGTTGAGAATCAGATTCTTGATCGTGACAAAACGGTTAGAGCTTCAACTGAACGGATAAAAGAATTAACTACTCAAATGGAAACTGATAAAATTGATCATGACAAAATTAAAAACGAAAATGAAAAGTTGATTCTTGAAAACCGTCAGATTTCTGAAAAATTTGAAAAACTCAAAAGTACAATGAAAAATTATGATGATCGAAATGGTAAAACTTTTAAAGAAAATGAACATTTGAAAGCAGTACTTAGAGTTAAAGAAGAATCAATCAATAAACAACTGGATGAAATCGCTAAATTGAAACTTAAAGTTCAAGAGGCTGTTATCGAAAACGAGTGAATCCAGTTGAAGCTTAACAGTTACAGCTCCGCAAGCTTTGTGTTGCAACATATCATTCCCAAACCCATTGGGAAAGACAAAGCGGGCGAAGATGTGTATTGTGATGGAACTGGGGTGGGGTTTCATCAAGTTCCACCACCTGTTCTGGCTAACTACACGAAAAAGCAATCTGGTTTGGTTGAAATTGAGGAAGAAAGTGTAGTTAAACTTCCTGAAAACATTGATGTTACTTTTACATCATCTGATGATAGTGTTCAGACAGAGATTGTTAAGAGCACAGCTGAAAGTGTTTTGATGTCTGATTCAACGGAAGATGATGGGTGTTTCTTAGACAAATACATTCAGAAATCAAAGTCCAAAAACAACTTAAGTGATGAACCGGGTCTTGTGATGTACAAGATGGCTGGATCTGATAAGTTGTATTCGGATTCTGAATTTCCAATTGAGAATGTTAATGTGAAAAAGTTGACAAATGTTTTCAAATTGGTTGAAGTTGAGTTGTCGGAAGTGAACAGTTTGAAACAAACAAAAAGGCAAATGAATTTTGAGAGATATAAAGCTTACTACAAAAAGCCTGTTGTTCCACCAAGGTTTTATAATAACAATCGAAACAATTGGTCGGGTGGTTATAGGGATGGTAAGAGTTATCAGAAAAAGAGTTTTCAAAACAAAAGGTTTGCTGAAAAGAAGGTGTTTGTGAACAGTTCAAGTTCACTTTCTGATGAGGAAAATGAAATTTTTTCAAAATCAAATAAAGAGTTCTTTGAGAAAAGAGCTTCACATTATCGGTCTGAAGGCACAAGTCTAGTTGTGGATACTCGAACATGTTTTAGATGTAATCAAGTTGGTCACATTGCACGAAAGTGTACCAATGTGAAGCCTAAGACTGAAAATGTGAAGATTCAACAGAAGAAAGTTGATGTGAAGGGTAAAGCACCAATCGTTGTTGAGAAAAAGAATGTGAAAAATGACAACATCAAAGTAAAAAATGAACCCGTAATGAAAGTGGTAACTAAAAATGACAAATTTTATTAGCGGGTTGCATTATCTCAACAAGTTTGGAAACCAAAAACTGAAATGAAAATTTCAACTTCTGAAGTGAAAAAGGCTGAAGAATCAATTTCGGTTGATTATGATGCAAATTTTCCACCTTTGAAGGCTGAAAATTTCAAAATTCAAATTGCTAGAGTCAAGGTTACACCTAAGGCTGATGAGGCCTGGGTGGACACCATGTTCGAATAAGCAGTTTGAATTGCCGGAGCTTCCTGGATCGCGAAGCATGAATCGGCATCTTTATTGTAGTTGATTAAACTGAAGTTTGTTTTGTGCAGGATCTTCCACAACTGGTATCCAGATGGATTATGGATAGTGGTGCATCTCGACATATGACAGGAAAAACCGCGTTGCTGTATGATGTAAGAAACATTAATGGTGGTTATGTGGGATTTGCTGGTCATGAAGGAGGTAGAATTGTTGGTGAAGGAACGTTATCCAATGGGATTGTGACGTTTGAGAGAGTTAACTACATCACTGAGCTGGAGAACAATCTGCTTAGTATCTCGCAGATTTGTGACAATAAGTATACTACTCACTTCACTGATAAAGAATGTTTGATTCTGAAACCTGGTTTTGTTATCCCTGAAGAATGGATTATCATGAGGGCACCTAGAGTAAATGATTTATATGTGTTAGATATGTCTGTAGCAACTACAACTACTGGTCAAGCACATTGTTTTGTGTCTAGAGCAACTGAGAAAGAATCAAGATTGTGGCACCGAAAGATGGGGCATATACATCTTAGAAAAATGAATCATTTGGTGCACAATGATTTGGTATTGGGAGTTAATATCAAAGGTTTTCATCTGGAAGGGGAGTGCATTAGCTGCATCAAAGGCAAGCAGAAGAAAAAGTCACACCCTACAAAGCAAGTCAATTCAGTTTCGAGACCTCTGGAGAGACTCCACATGGATTTGTTTGGTCCAGTGAATGTCAAAAGTATTACAGGAGATTACTATTGTTTGGTCGTTACTGATGATTATTCCAGATTTTCGTGGGTTTCTTTCTTGAAGACGAAAGATGAAACATTTGACAGTTTGATGGGGCTGTTCAGGAAGATTGAGAATTTGTACCAAAGGCGTATCAAGAGAATTCGAAGTGATAATGGTACTGAATTCAAGAACAGCAAGATGGAAGAATTTTGTGATGAAAGAGGTATTTTGCATGAGTTTAGTGCTCCGTACACTCCGCAGCAGAATGGAGTCGCAGAACGTAAAAACCGGACACTAATCGAGACGGCTAGAACTATGCTCGCAGATTCAAAGTTACCAATTAATTTTTGGGCTGAAGCTGTTTCCGCCGCATGCTATACACTCAACAGGGTTCTTACTGTCAAGAAGTTCAACAAAACATGCTTTGAGATAATCAATAACCGTAAACCGAATTTGAAGTATCTAGAACCATTCGGGTCACCTTGTACGGTTATAGAGCCTCATGGAAAGTTTGGTCCGAAGAGCATTGAGGGAATATTTGTTGGTTATTCAAATCCGTTGAGACGTGTCTTCGTTCCAAGTGAGAAGCGGATTATTGAAGCTGTAAATGTTGAATGTCAAGGTTATACTATGCCGCCGCAGAATCCTGGTGATTCATGGCGTTATCATTATGACAAACTTTGGGATTCGTTTGACATGAGAGAAGAATCAGAGGATGATGAAGATTTCTTTGATGAGTTGGATATTTTGCGTGAATATGAGTCACAGTTAAGATTCCCAGCTGAGTATTCGAGGAGACCACGGGAAACTTCAAATGATGATGAAGCAGGTCCAAGTAATGCTGGTGAACATAATGATGTCCAACAGAATGAAGTTGCTCAGGATAATCAGTCAGATCAGAATGATAATCTAGAAGCTGAAAATATGCCAGTATTTGATCATGGTGATTCAGATTCAGATTCTGAGGGGGAGCAAATTCAGATTTTAAGTCAAACAAACCAAGTTGGTGAACAAGATGCAGAGCAGAATGTTACTAATCTGGAGGGAAATGTAGATGTTCCAAGCGAAGTGATGCCGCGAACTTTTTCATATCATCCAGAGGAGTTGATCATAGGAGAATTGCAATATGGTGTTCGCACTCGAAATCAGATTGATAAAGGGCTTACATGTTTTTATACAAAAGTTGCTCCTTTGCAAACTGAATTCTCATTGAGTTGTTTTATCTCGCAGATTGAACCAAGAACTTACAAAGAGGCGCTTACTGAAGACTCTTGGGTCAATGCAATGCAGGAGGAACTTAGTCAATTTGAGAAATTGGGAGTGTGGAAGTTAGTTGATTTGCCGGATGGTCAGAGGAAGATTAACACCAAGTGGGTGTTTAAGTGTAAGAGGGACGATAAAGGAGTTGTCGTAAGGAACAAAGCTCGACTTGTTGTTCAGGGATTTAGTCAACAGGAGGGAATTGATTTTACTGAAGTCTATGCTCCTGTAGCGAGACTAGAGGCAATCAGAATTTTCCTAGCATTTGCGTCTTGGAAGAACTTCAAAGTTTATCAGTTGGATGTTAAATCGGCTTTTCTCTATGGGAAGGTTAAAGAGGAGGTTTATGTCGGTCAGCCACCGGGCTTTACCGATCCAATCCACAAAAACAAGGTCTACTTATTGGACAAAGCGCTGTATGGTTTACACCAAGCCCCGAGAGCTTGGTATGAGACTTTGTCTCAACACCTACTAGCCAACAAGTTCATTCGTGGAAAAGTGGATGCCACTCTGTTCACTAAAGAGGTCGATGGTCATCTTCTGATAGTTCAGATTTATGTGGACGATATAATCTTTGGGTCAACAAATGAAAATCTATGCAAAGATTTTGAATCAGTGATGAAGCAAAAGTTTGAAATGTCATCAATGGGGGAGATGAAATTCTTTCTGGGATTACAAGTTGAACAATTTCCTGAGGGAATTTTCATTCATCAGTCAAAGTACGTTCATGATATTCTAGAGAAATTTGGGATGTCAAGTTCTACTCCAGCTGCTACCCCACTTGCAACAAATCATGGGATTCACCCAGATCTCACCGGAGACACGGCTGATGAAACGTTTTACCGTTCCATGATAGGTTCTTTAATGTACCTAACTGCTTCACCTCCTGATATTATGTACCCAACGTGCCTCGCAGCAAGATTTCAGTCTAACCCGAGAGCATCGCATATGATCATTGTGAAGAGGATATTGCGCTACCTGAAAGGAACTCCTTCATTGGGGTTGTGGTATCCTAGAAAAGGCGATTTTATGCTCGAAGGGTATTCCGATTCGGATTTCGGATGCTGCAAAGTCAATTCACAATCAACAACTGCAGGATGCCAGTTCTTTGGTCCTAGATTGGTTACCTGGCAGTGTAAGAAACAAACGTCTGTAGCGTTATCTACTTGTGAAGCGGAGTATGTTTCTGCTAGCAGTTGCTGCTCTCAGATCTTGTGGATACAGCAACAGATGCGCGACTACGGTTTGCAGTTTCTTAACACACCTTTTTTTGTTGATAATGAGGCCGCTATAAATATAACTAAAAATCCAGTACATCACGCTAAAACTAAACACATAGAAATTCGTCATCACTTTATTCGTGATTGCTTTGAGAAAAAGTTGATACGAATTGAGAAAATCCACACTGACGAACAGAAAGCTGATTTACATACCAAAGCTTTTGATAAAAATCGGTTTAAATATTTGTTAAAACTGAATGGTATGAAGCTTCTTTCGGTGTCGGATGGCATAATTGGCGTTGATGAGAGTACTGTTGCGGATGAAGACGAGAAACAATCTGCAATGGTTTGTCGAATTTTTACTTGTTTTGGTATTTAGGGGGAGTAGATATTTGTACATAGTTTATTTTCAGAAAATACAAAAACAGTAAAAAATGCAAAAATACAAAAACATGATAAAATCTGAAAAAGAGCTTGTGTATATAGGGAAAATGATAGTACATCAGCTAGACGATTACAGTATGCTAAAGATTTGAAAAGTATAAAAGAGTTAAACAATCTTACTGATGATGTGTCGATAGGTTTTCACACATTTAGTAGATTTATTCGGGATATAAACCTAAAATTCAAACTTGTGAATTCGTGGGGAACACTACTTGGATATATAGGTAACCCCTGAAATCTCATTTGAAAGGTCTCTTAATCTGATATACTAGGTCTTTATACTCAATGATGTCTGGGGTATTATTCCGGGACTTCTGCTGAACGGTAGTTCTGAACTAGTCCTTGGCTAATACTTGCTGCAATGCTTGAAACACAGCATTAAACCCTCAGCATGCTGAAACAATAAAATTGATAAATGCTGTTGTTGTAAGCAAAAAGATCCTCTAAAGGGGACACACCGAAAAGTCGAAGCTGATATCTCTCTGCGTATATGGAAGTATCGACCTGAGATCCCTCGGCCCTCGCATACCTAAATTATATACAGATATCATTGTAGTATTCTCACCTGTAAGGCTGATTATTGAGATTCTGGATACGGGAGTATATTCAAGAGGTGGGACACATGAATGATCTAAGTTCTTAATTCATCTAAATCGTATCCTGAGTAGATTGAAATTTGTATGAAAATTTAAGATGGATCAGTATATCGACAATCGAGGTGAATTGTTTAAGTCTGAGTATGAAATGTAGCTTAACGGTACTTGTGATTTGTCTGAAAAGCTGATATGATTCCCTGACACGCTTATCAAAAATATGTTTGTAAATAGGTTACTTTGTTTACTTTCTGCAATTTAAGTTTTCTGTATTTCATTTCTTAGTTTAGAACACTTTGATAAAATCCAAAAAGATTTTATTTCTGCTTTATTTTCCGACAAACCAAAGTGGAGAGTTGATTGTTGGATTCTCAGATGTTTGAAGCAGATGAAGGAGATTCTGGACTGAAGAATGAGGAGAGCTTACTTTGATGAAGTTTGATTGTTTGGAAAGTCAAAAACAAGTTCATTGATTTGATACTTGTTATTTTTAGAAATTGTTTGAATTTGTTGTTTTAAAATCAGTTTGTTTCGTCAAATGATCAACCAAGGTCATTAATTTGGACTTGGTAGATTAATCAAGTGATTAGGGTCATTAACTTGAACCTGAATACTTGAGTGGATTTCTAAAACTGATTAAGTTTATGAGTTATATGTGAAAAGATAAGCTTGTAATAATTATTGGTTGAGTAACAGGTTTGAACTTCATAATTCCCAATGGAAGCTAAATGTCAAAGCTTGAACCAGATATCTCAGATTCTAGCATATTGAGAGGGGGAGTCTGGATCAATATTCAAAGGGAAGAAAGAAGTTAGAGCCAGGAGGACAAGATCCTGAAACCTGTGAAGATAGAGTGCTTATGATGAAAGGACAGAGAGTTAGAGAAAAGACTAAGACTGGAGACTCAGGAACTGAAGACTACGTCAACATCCAAGGGGGAGTCTGTTGATGCACGAGAATGTCTGTTGACTGCATCTTCATCAAGTCTTAAGTCAAAGTTAGTCAACATAGGGTTTTAATTGTCAAATTAGGGTTTTATAGTTGATTTCGCTTTAATGGTCATGTGTTAGGGTGATTTCGCTTTAATGTACATTATTAGAGTGATTTCGCTTCAATGAACATTAGGTGATTTCGCTTCAGTGTCACTGACACATGAGCGAAATCAGGACTAGTATATATACCTAGCATGTGTTCATTTGATAAGACAATTGGAACGAAATCAGGTCATTGTTACGGTACTGAAACTCTGTCAAAACGAATTCAGAAAAGCAATAAAGTGAAGGAATTGAATAGGAAAGCTGTTGTTACGTTACGTATTCTGATTCCGCCTTTATACGTGATGTTGAACTACCTTGACTGATCGTTTAGAGACACGACACGGTCCAACAGTTTTTCAGGTTACTTTCAAATCCCAATAGCACCCGAAGACCAAGAGAAGACAACCTTCACATGTCCCTATGGAACTTTTGCTTATCGACGCATGCCAATCGGTCTATGCAATGCCCCCGGAACCTTTCAACGTGTGACAACTGGCACAAAACCGGTAACTTCCGTACACTTTAATTATTATTTAATGACTGCAATTATGTGCTTAAATGTCAACATTGACTGATTAGATGCTAAGCAAGTGAATTCATGCACGTTGTATACTACAAAATATTGCTTCAGGCAATCGAGAGCGTTGCGTCAAAAATACTAAGTAAACTCACCGGTAAGAACTATGTGTCAACGGAACTGCAGAAAGCGGTCAGACAATAAAATTGAGGCCTAGGTGTAGGTCCGACGACAAAAGTACATTAAAACCCAAGAGTACATATAAGGGTTTAATTTATAGACATTGCGAAAGCAAAAATAAGCACTAAAAAGCACCCGAAACGCACTTTAAGTGCAGAATTTTGTATAATTCAGCAATAATTCAGCTTTTAGCACGCGAATATTATGCAGAAAATATAATTTTTCAGTCAGAATATTTCCTCAAGTGTCGGGAATCAAAAGTGTTACAAAAGGATACATTAAAGACACTAAAAAGTGTGATTTAGCACTTTAACGAACCGGTATGTAACCGAACAACCGAATAATATTTAATCCCACAAATATTCTGTTATGATTAAAATTTTATTTTAATCAGGTTCGTGTTGAAAAATAAATTAAAACGCTTAAAAACGTTATTTTTCAAGTTTAAGCGCGTACCGTGTGTTCATACTCGACACAATGCTTACACTGCAAAACGCAGACAACGCAACAAACCCAGGAATATGCCAGGAATATACCAGGAATATGCCAGGAATATACCAGGAATATGCCAGGAATATGCTAGGAATATACCAGGAATATACCAGGAATATGCCAGGAATATGCCAGGAATATGCCAGGAATATACCAGGAATATACCAGGAATATGCCAGGAATATGTCAGGAATATGCCAGGAATATGCCAGGAATATGCCAGGAATATGCCAGGAATATGCTATATGGAAGGTCTATAAATACCACCATTTCATCACTCCATCTTCACTTCCCTCTCTCCCTCCCTTGTTCTCGGCCCAACCAAGCACCACCGCCACCCTTATTTTCCAACTCATCCATCCATTCCAAGGTGATATTGAGGAGTAAGAAGGCCACTAACGAAGCTCGGTGCAAGCGGATCTTGAAGGACCTTCTTCATTTGCTTTTATCCACCTCTTTTGTCCTCTTGAACTCCCCTAGCCTTGTGCTAGTAGTAAGTGCTTCTAAACATCTTCTTGTTCTCGTTTATGATAGTTAATAGATGATTTAATGGCTAAAAATCATAAACACTAAAGATCACCAACTAAAAGTCTTGTAAAATGATGAACTTAATGGATAAAAGGAAAGTAATGGTGTAAAACTTGTTAAACTTGTTTTGTGATGATTATTTTGTGTTGTTTAATGCTAGTAGTAGTTCGGATCGTCATCTAACCCGGCTAGGTTATGTTCATAGAGCATGGACTAGTGTATGTTAAAGTATAAAAAGGGCAAGGTGATGAACACTACTACATAATAACATGAACTTGCGTAAAAGGAATTTTTCTTGTAAAATGAAGTTCTAAACTAGTAGATCTAAAGATCTACAAGTGGTATTTTCGAAAAACCAACTGTAAGACGAAACCATGTTTTAAAACCGGATCTTTCATGAAATAGAGGTGTTTTTGTGAACAAACAAGTGTGTGGACACTAGTGTAACAAAAGTTTTAACAAAGAAATAATTTTCGCAAAAACCGACTAGAAGTTGTAAAACTTCATATTCTTTAAAAATAAGATTTCCAAGAAACCGACTTTATTTTTAGAGATGGAAAAACCTACTAATTGTGTTGAAGAGTTACTACATAATTTTACACAACTTGCAAGTTCATGTGTATGCGATTTGTGTTTATTTTGACTAGTTTGATATTTGAAGATGGTATTTTGATGATGGAAAAATTGATTGGTTGAATTTTAAAAGAAAATGATACGCTAGTAAGCGTGGCCACCTCCAGTTACAGAGGAAACTCTGGCGAAATTTTTCCAGAAAATAACACTTACAATATTTTTGGTGACAAGTGTTATGAATATATTTTTGACTTGTTTTCCAACCAAACTTCGCCATGATTTTTATTACAAAATTTCCAAACATCGGAGGTGGATTTTCATAAATGGAACTTGTTAACTATATATTTAGAATATATATTTATCGCTTGTGTGATTACGTGGTTATTTTGTGAACTAGGTATATATTATTTTTAGAGTAAAAATAATATGACTTGGAGGTACTCGTAACGAATAAAGAAAATATACAAAATACACATGCAACCTATTTAGACAAGATACATAATTCGGGAACAAAGTGCAAAACACGAGATACTTATATTAATTTTTGAGAAAATAATATAAGTAAGGCACTTAGTTAAAAATGTAAAATATTTTTAACACAACAATACAAATACAAAAGAGAGTGACTGTACTTGTGCGACACAAGTCTAGTGACTAACGTTAAGAAAACGCGTATAGGTTACGACGTTAATTAAGCAAATCCGGTGAAGTTTACGACGCATAGGAACGCAAAGTTGTGAGTTCATGCTCCCCCTTTTCTTTTAACTTTTTTAGTTTTATAACTCGGGGGTGAAATACATGTTACAAATACTTTAATATTTACAAATTGGTATGTTGTGTACTGAAACGAGAAGTACTCTTGGCGAAAACTAGTGCCAAGAATTGATACGAGAAATCGTGTCACGAATAGGGTACCATAAGCACCATTAATCGTGTACATACTAAGACCGCAGAACAAAAGGTTAGATCTAATAGGTTCAGGGCAGCCCCACTCTTGGTGACAACTAGAACCAAGTAGTGTTTTTGTGTCTCAGTCGTGAATCGACTATAGAAAAATGCCTATGGTTTGGTGACTTCCTATGTCGTGTCACATGTTAATGGCTTTGCAACCCATTAACACTTGATACATATAGAGATACTTGACTCATTCATGAATACGCGTTTTGAAACAAAATACATACCATGTTTTTCATACAAAGTATACAAACGTTCAATACAAAAACTGCAAGAATTCACACCAACATTATGTTGATGTTTTTCCAAAACTCACATGTATTTCAGGTAATTAAAGGTGGATGTGCGTGCGGTCTTACTTATGCTCGTGGATGTCGCTATGTTTTATTTTCGCTAAATAAAGTTGTAACTCTTAAGACAATATGCTATCACGTGTTGTAAACACTTGACTTATGTTTTGGTAATGTAATGTTTGAAGTTATTTTGAGCATATAGTATGTTTACCTTTCGTATGCAATGAGAACCTTTCATGATCACACCTCGTGCTTCCGCCGCAGAAAGGGGTGTGACAGATTGGTATCAGAGCTGCGATTGTAGTGAACCAGGATTCCTTCTCGAGTCTAGTCTACAATCTATAGGATCCTTTCACGAAAACAATTTCAAAGAGTTTTAATTGCATAAAACGTCCCGCGACATCCACTGCCTGAAACTGTCTACATAAGTCTAGAAAAGACACTACGAGACTTAGAGTGCACTTGAGTAGCACTTGTCATTGACTAGGAATTACTTGCAATTATGTGTGATAATTAGCATGTACTAGTAGTAGAATGTCACGAGTATGCGTGACTTTACCTAAAAGCAATGGCCCATCTGAAGGAAGAAATACGAGGATGAAACGAACTGTGCGGACTGTGCAAGGAGTTACGTAATTATGGATGCATACATAATTATGGAATTCAGTGCACAAAAATCACAGCAAGTCTTGTCACGTATAGACTCCCTCAGTGCAAGCCTACTAAGTACTCTGCTAGAGTAATAATTGTTTGATGTCACTTATGTGGTATATACCTATGAGTATATATACTACTACTGTCTAGTAGGACGATATCAAACAAATGTCTGACCCTGTTGTGTTATGTTCTGTCAGAACATGGCACCCAGGAAAGCTGTGAATGCTCGCAATGACGATCAACCTCCTCCTCCCCCACTGCCAAGAACTGCTGAAGAGCTGAACGCTCTACTGGAGGAAAGGATCTCCGCTGCTATCGCCCAATACGAGGCGAACCGTACTCAAGACAGTGGAGGACCAACCAACGCTAGGCGTAATGGGAATGGAGATTCGTCTGGAGGAAACGCAGCTCAAGGTAACCTTAAAACAATTTACTAAGCATGAAGAGATTTATGAACGGTCCTTGTTTCATTATTTCTTCGATTGCTCATAAGTGAATTGGTTGGGTTATTTCCAGGCTGCACTTTCAAGCAGTTCCTCGACTGCAAGCCGATGAACTATGATGGCACAGGAGGTGCAGTAGCATTTGTGTGCTGGACGGAGAAGACTGAAGCTACTATCCGCATGAGCAAGTGTACCGCGGATCAACAAGTCACCTTTGCTAATGGGTTGTTTGTCGATGAAGCTCTGACTTGGTGGAACCTGCAAGTCCAAACCTTGGGCGATGATGCCGCTTATGGCCTAACTTGGGATGAACTAAAGGAAAGAATGAGAGAGAAGTACTGCTCTCGTGCAGAACTCCAAAGGCTGGAAACGGAGTTCTGGCACTTGACCATGGAAGGTGCTGACATCAATGGCTATACTCGAAGGTTCCACGATCTGTCTAGAGTGCTTCCCTACATGGTGACTCCCGAATTCAAGCGCGTTGAACGCTACATTTGGGGACTGGCCTCAGAGTTTCGTGGCATGGTGACGTCGGCCAAACCACAAACAATCACCGAGGCTGTAACTCTGGCTGTCAGCCTTACTGAAGACTGTATTCGGATGAAGAAGCTGTCACTGAACCCAACAGAAAATGCCGAGACGCATGCTGAGTCGTCTGGCGACAAGAAGAGGAAACATGCAAACTTGAATCAAGCAACTCGTAACAACAAAGGTTCCAACAAGAAGCGTGACCTTAACCCGCCTCAGGGGGCGAAATCTCTTGCAGCCATGAATGACGCTCCAGCTAAAGGATACCTGGGCACCCTGCCCAAGTGCAATCAGTGCAAGCGTCATCACGAAGGGGTATGTCGCGTTCCAAGATGCGACAAGTGTGGAAAGTTGGGTCACCGCACTGAAGACTGCTGGAGTAAGGGAAATAAGAACGGGAATGGAAATCGTGTCGGGGCTGGTAATAGAAACAATGGTGGAAATGGAAATGGTGCTGGTAACGGGAACGGTAACGGAAATGGGCGAAACCAAGGATGCTTCAGATGTGGAAGTAAAGATCATTTCATGAAGGATTGCCCAGAGGGAAACAATGCTCAGGCCCGAGCATTTGTAATTGGAGCAAGGGACGCACGCGAGGACCCTAATGTGGTCAACGGTACGTTCCTCATTAACAATCACTTTGCATCCATATTATTCGACACTGGCGCCGATTATAGCTTCATGTCTGTGGAATTTAAACGCATACTTGGAATAGAATCTAGTAGATTAGAAATTCCTTATTCCATAGAACTAGCCAATGGTAAACTTGTTGAATCGGGCGAAGTTGTTAGAGGCTGCACGCTAGAACTTGGTGAACGAAGATTTAGCATCGACCTCTTACCTATTCAATTAGGTAGCTTCGATGTAGTGGTCGGGATGGACTGGTTGTCCAAGAACAAAGCTGAAGTCATTTGTCATGAGAAAATCATTCGCATCCCTCTAGCGAATGATGAAACTCTCATCGTACATGGAGAAAGACGAAACGCGCCTCTACGAATCATCAGTTGTATGAAGGCACAGAAATGCTTGAGGAAAGGGTGCGTCGCTTTCCTAGCACACGTTATAGACAAGAAGGCTGTGGAGCCGAAACTCGAAGACATTCCTGTGGTGAAGGAATTTCCTGATGTGTTCCCTGAAGATCTGCCAGGACTACCTCCGCAACGACAAGTCGAATTCCATATAGACTTGGTTCCGGGAGCTGCTCCTGTAGCCAAGGCTCCCTATCGACTTGCTCCATTCGAAATGCAAGAATTATCTACACAACTCCAGGAGTTGTTGGATAAAGGATTCATAAGGCCAAGCTTCTCACCCTGGGGAGCTCCAGTATTATTCGTGAAGAAGAAGGATGGATCACTGCGGATGTGTATCGATTACAGGGAACTGAACAAGCTCACGATCAAGAATCGGTATCCGCTACCGAGAATTGATGACTTATTTGATCAACTGCAAGGATCAAGCTACTATTCCAAGATCGACCTTCGATCTGGATACCATCAGCTGAGAATCCAAGATGAAAGTGTGCCAAAGACTGCATTCAGAACACGCTATGGGCACTACGAATTTCTTGTGATGCTATTTGGATTGACGAACGCGCCAGCGGTCTTTATGGATCTGATGAACCGCGTATGCAAACCATATCTCGATAAATTCGTGATTGTATTTATCGATGATATCCTGATTTACTCGCGAACGAAAGAAGAGCACGAGCAACATCTCAGAACTATTCTGGAACTACTGAAGAAAGAGAAACTTTATGCAAAGTTCTCGAAATGCGAATTCTGGATTCGCGAAGTACAATTTCTTGGCCACGTTGTGAATGAGAAGGGCATTCATGTAGACCCGTCCAAGATAGAAGCAATAAAGAACTGGGAAGCTCCCAAGACCCCAACTGAAGTTCGACAATTTTTGGGCTTAGCGGGCTATTACCGACGTTTCATCGAGAACTTCTCAAAGATAGCTCAACCGCTAACGACCCTTACACAGAAAGACAAGAAATACGACTGGGGTTACAAACAAGAAGAAGCCTTCCAGTTACTTAAAAACAAGCTCTGCGATGCACCGATACTATCATTACCCGAAGGCACTAAAGACTTCGTGGTATACTGCGACGCCTCACGACAAGGCTTGGGTTGCGTGCTCATGCAACGCCAAAAAGTCATCGCTTACGCTTCAAGGCAATTGAAGGTGCACGAAAGAAACTATACCACTCACGACCTGGAGCTGGGAGCAGTGGTATTCGCCTTGAAGATCTGGCGACACTATTTATATGGTACTCGATGTACAATCTTCACAGATCACAAAAGTTTACAACACATATATGATCAGAAGGAACTGAATATGCGCCAACGACGATGGGTCGAGCTGCTGAATGACTATGACTGTGAGATTAAGTACCATCCTGGAAAGGCAAACGTTGTAGCGGACGCGTTGAGCCGAAAGGAAAGAGTTAAGACCCTACGGGTTCGAGCATTGGAAATGACTATCCGATCGAACCTCACTTCACATATTCGTGACGCACAACAAGAAGCCCTTAAGGTGGAAAATCGCAAAGCTGAATACCTCCGGGGTGCATTGAAGTACATGGCGCCAAATGAAGAGGGAGCCTTATACTTTAAAAAGCGCATTTGGGTTCCGCTCTATGGTGGCCTACGAGAAGTCATCCTTGATGAAGCGCACAAGTCAAGATACTCGATCCACCCAGGGTCGGACAAGATGTATCAAGACTTGAAAGAATATTATTGGTGGCCGAGACTCAAGAGCGACGTTGCTGTCTATGTTGGAAAATGCCTAACCTGTGCTAAGGTTAAGGACGAATATCAGAAACCGTCCAGTCTACTACAACAACCAGAGATTCCCGTGTGGAAGTGGGAACAAATCTCGATGGACTTCATAACAAAATTACCCAGGACCCCGAGAGGGCACGATATGATATGGGTAATAGTTGATCGATTGACGAAGTCTGCGCATTTCCTACCAATCCGAGAGAAGGATAGCACTGGAAAGCTTGCAGAGATATACTTAAGGGAAATTGTGGCACGACATGGAGTGCCAATCTCAATCATTTCAGACAGAGATGGACGCTTTGTCTCAAGAATCTGGCAATCATTTCAGGAAGCCTTTGGATCTCAACTAGATCTAAGCACGGCATTCCATCCACAAACAGATGGCCAGAGCGAACGAACCATACAAACATTGGAAGATATGCTTCGCGCATGCGTCATGGATCTAGGCGGCAGCTGGGATACTCATCTACCTCTAGTTGAGTTTTCCTACAATAACAGTTATCATACGAGCATAAAAGCCGCATCGTTCGAAGCTCTGTATGGCCGCAAATGCCGATCGCCCTTATGTTGGGCAGACGCTGGAGATAAACGTATGGTTGGTCCTGAACTTGTACAAGAGACAACCGACAAGATTGCGCAGATCCGAGAGTGCATTAAAGCGGCTCGAGATCGACAAAAGAGCTACGCCGATCCGAAAAGAAAATCAGTAGAATTCAAGGTGGGAGACAAAGTGTTGTTAAAAGTCTCACCTTGGAAGGGCGTAGTCAGATTTGGAAAGCGTGGAAAGCTGAATCCACGATACATCGGACCATTCAGAATATTGAAAAGAATTGGTACCGTGGCATACAAGTTGGAGTTACCGGAAGAACTTAATGGAGTACATGATACGTTTCATGTATCCAACCTGAAGAAGAGTCCAACACAAGAAAGCGTGATCATCCCGATGGATGAAGTGCATATTGATGAAGCCCTCCGATTTACAGAACAACCCGTTGAGGTTACCGACTGGAAAGTCAACAAGACCAGGAGGAGCAGTGTGAAACTTGTTAAAGTACGTTGGAGCTCTAAGCACGGACCCGAGTATACATGGGAACGTGAAGACCAGTTCAAAGAAAAGTATCCCCACCTATTCAAGAAGACTCCTGCAAGAGTTAGTTCAGCCTGAATTTCGGGACGAAATTCTTTTAACGGGGGGAGACTGTGACAACTGGCACAAAACCGGTAACTTCCGTACACTTTAATTATTATTTAATGACTGCAATTATGTGCTTAAATGTCAACATTGACTGATTAGATGCTAAGCAAGTGAATTCATGCACGTTGTATACTACAAAATATTGCTTCAGGCAATCGAGAGAGTTGCGTCAAAAATACTAAGTAAACTCACCGGTAAGACACTATGTGTCAACGGAACTGCAGAAAGCAGTCAGACAATAAAATTGAGGCCTAGGTGTAGGTCCGACGACAAAAGTGCATTAAAACCCAAGAGTACATATAAGGGTTTAATTTATAGACATTGCGAAAGCAAAAATAAGCACTAAAAAGCACCCGAAACGCACTTTAAGTGCAGAATTTTGTATAATTCAGCAATAATTCAGCTTTTAGCACGCGAATATTATGCAGAAAATATAATTTTTCAGTCAGAATATTTCCTCAAGTGTCGGGAATCAAAAGTGTTACAAAAGGATACATTAAAGACACTAAAAAGTGTGATTTAGCACTTTAACGAACCGGTATGTAACCGAACAACCGGATAATATTTAATCCCACAAATATTCTGTTATGATTAAAATTTTAGTTTAATCAGGTTCGTGTTGAAAAATAAATTAAAACGCTTAAAAACGTTATTTTTCAAGTTTAAGCGTGTACCGTGTGTTCCTACGCGACACAATGCTTACACTACAAAACGCAGACAACGCAGCAAACCCAGGAATATGCCAGGAATATATCAGGAATATGCCAGGAATATACCAGGAATATACCAGGAATATGCCAGGAATATACAAGGAATATACCAGGAATATGCCAGGAATATGCCAGGAATATGCCAGGAATATACCAGGAATATGCCAGGAATATGTCAGGAATATGCCAGGAATATGCCAGGAATATGCCAGGAATATGCCAGGAATATGCTATATGGAAGGTCTATAAATACCACCATTTCATCACTCCATCTTCACTTCCCTCTCTCCCTCCCTTGTTCTCGGCCCAACCAAGCACCACCGCCACCCTCATTTTCCAACTCATCCATCCATTCCAAGGTGATATTGAGGAGTAAGAAGGCCACTAACGAAGCTCGGTGCAAGCGGATCTTGAAGGACCTTCTTCATTTGCTTTTATCCACCTCTTTTGTCCTCTTGAACTCCCCTAGCCTTGTGCTAGTAGTAAGTGCTTCTAAACATCTTCTTGTTCTCGTTTATGATAGTTAATAGTTGATTTAATGGCTAAAAATCATAAACACTAAAGATCACCAACTAAAAGTCTTGTAAAATGGTGAACTTAATGGATAAAAGGAAAGTAATGGTGTAAAACTTGTTAAACTTGTTTTGTGATGATTATTTTGTGTTGTTTAATGCTAGTAGTAGTTCGGATCGTCATCTAACCCGGCTAGGTTATGTTCATAGAGCATGGACTAGTGTATGTTAAAGTATAAAAAGGGGAAGGTGATGAACACTACTACATAATAACATGAACTTGCGTAAAAGGAATTTTTCTTGTAAAATGAAGTTCTAAACTAGTAGATCTAAAGATCTACAAGTGGTATTTTCGAAAAACCAACTGTAAGACGAAACCATGTTTTAAAACCGGATCTTTCATGAAATAGAGGTGTTTTTGTGAACAAACAAGTGTGTGGACACTAGTGTAACAAAAGTTTTAACAAAGAAATAATTTTCGCAAAAACCGACTAGAAGTTGTAAAACTTCATATTCTTTAAAAATAAGATTTCCAAGAAACCGACTTTATTTTTAGAGATGGAAAAACCTACTAAATGTGTTGAAGAGTTACTACATAATTTTACACAACTTGCAAGTTCATGTGTATGCGATTTGTGTTTATTTTGACTAGTTTGATATTTGAAGATGGTATTTTGATGATGGAAAAATTGATTGGTTGAATTTTAAAAGAAAATGATACGCTAGTAAGCGTAGCCACCTCTAGTTACAGAGGAAACTCTGGCGAAATTTTTCCAGAAAATAACACTTACAATATTTTTGGTGACAAGTGTTATGAATATATTTTTGACTTGTTTTCCAAACAAACTTCGCCATGATTTTTATTACAAAATTTCCAAACATCGGAGGTGGATTTTCATAAATGGAACTTGTTAACTATATATTTAGAATATATATTTATCGCTTGTGTGATTACGTGGTTATTTTGTGAACTAGGTGTATATTATTTTTAGAGTAAAAATAATATGACTTGGAGGTACTCGTAACGAATAAAGAAAATATACAAAATACACATGCAACCTATTTAGAAAAGATACATAATTCGGGAACAAAGTGCAAAACACGAGATACTTATATTAATTTTTGAGAAAATAATATAAGTAAGGCACTTAGTTAAAAATGTAAAATATTTTTAACACAACAATACAAATACAAAAGAGAGTGACTGTACTTGTGCGACACAAGTCTAGTGACTAACGTTAAGAAAACGCGTATAGGTTACGACGTTAATTAAGCAAATCCGGTGAAGTTTACGACGCACAGGAACGCAAAGTTGTGAGTTCATGCTCCCCCTTTTCTTTTAACTTTTTTAGTTTTATAACTCGGGGGTGAAATACATGTTACAAATACTTTAATATTTACAAATTGGTATGTTGTGTACTGAAACGAGAAGTACTCTTGGCGAAAACTAGTGCCAAGAATTGATACGAGAAATCGTGTCACGAATAGGGTACCATAAGCACCATTAATCGTGTACATACTAAGACCGCAAAACAAAAGGTTAGATCTAATGGGTTCAGGGCAGCCCCACTCTTGGTGACAACTAGAACCAAGTAGTGTTTTTGTGTCTCAGTCGTGAATCGGCTATAGAAAAATGCCTATGGTTTGGTGACTTCCTATGTCGTGTCACATGTTAATGGCTTTGCAACCCATTAACACTTGATACATATAGAGATACTTGACTCATTCATGAATACGCGTTTTGAAACAAAATACATACCATGTTTTTCATACAAAGTATACAAACGTTCAATACAAAAACTGCATGAATTCACACCAACATTATGTTGATGTTTTTCCAAAACTCACATGTATTTCAGGTAATTAAAGGTGGATGTGCGCGCGGTCTTACTTATGCTCGTGGATGTCGCTATGTTTTATTTTCGCTAAATAAAGTTGTAACTCTTAAGACAATATGCTATCACGTGTTGTAAACACTTGACTTATGTTTTGGTAATGTAATGTTTGAAGTTATTTTGAGCATATAGTATGTTTACCTTTCGTATGCAATGAGAACCTTTCATGATCACACCTCGTGCTTCCGCTGCAGAAAGGGGTGTGACACAACGTTGCATGGTAGCCATC
Source organism: Helianthus tuberosus (assembly GCA_030545235.1). Taxonomy (NCBI): domain Eukaryota; kingdom Viridiplantae; phylum Streptophyta; class Magnoliopsida; order Asterales; family Asteraceae; genus Helianthus; species Helianthus tuberosus. The sequence goes on from CM060393.1 coordinate 158,463,589, forward strand.
TTCCATGACATGATAGAAAAGACAATGGAAGTCTTCATGGACGACTTTTCTATCTTGATGTGAGGAAACTAACCTCGCCCTTAACTGGGAAAAATGCCATTTCATGGTAACGGAGGGAATAGTACTCGGTCACAAAATCTCAAGCGAAGGAATGGAGGTTGATCGAGCCAAAATAGACACTATTTCTCGACTACCACCCCATCCTCCGTTAGAGCTATCAGAAGTTTCTTAGGGCATGCCAGATTTTATACGCGGTTTATCAAAGACTTTTCTAAAATCTCAAGCCCTCTAACAAAATTACTTGAAAAAGATGCCCCTTTCATCTTTGACAAGGATTGCAATCAAGCATTCCTAACCCTAAAGGAAATGCTAGTCAATGCACCTATCATGATAGCGCCTGATTGGAAATTCCCTTTCGAAATCATGTGTGATGCAAGTGACTTTGCAGTTGGAGCTGTCTTGGGACAAAGAAAAGAAAAGCATTTTCACCCAATTTATTATGCTAGTAAAACACTTAACGATACACAAGAAAATTACACAACAACTGAAAAAGAATTACTAGCTGTGGTATTTGCTTTTGATAAATTTTGTTCTTATCTTGTTCTTTCTAAAACAATAGTCTATACAGATCATGCAGCCATTCGATATCTCTTCAAGAAACAGGATGCTAAACCACATTTGATTCGGTGGATTCTACTCCTCCAAGAATTTGATATTGAAGTCAAAGACAAAAGAGGAGCAGAAAACACTGCAGCAGATCATCTTTCACGCTTAGAAGACCCAACTTTGGAGGCAACCAGGGACGAGCAAATAAACGAAAAATTTCCAACGGATTCCCTAGAAATGGTGGAATACAGAGAAGAACCATGGTACGCCGACTATGCTAACTACCTAGCTAGCGGTATAGTCGCAAAAGGTTGGCCACATCATCAAAGAAAGAAATTTTTTGCTGATGTAAAGCATTATTTTTGGGAAGATCCTTATCTTTTCAAAATGTGTGCCGACCAACTCATCCGGCGATGCGTACATGGTAGCGAAGCAAGAAGAATTCTCCGCCATTGTCATGAAGGTCCATACGGAGGACATCATGGTGCCGCTAGTACCGCACGAAAGGTATTTGATTCAGGATTTTATTGGCCGACCATTTACAAAGACGCCCAAAGTATTGTCAAGACATGTGACGCTTGCCAAAGGACAGGTAATATTTCTTCCAAAAACAAAATGCCACAAAATGGCATTCTTGTTTGTGAAATCTTTGATGTGTGGGGACTTGACTTTATGGGACCCTTCCCACCGTCAAAAGGAAACAAATATATACTTGTGGCAGTAGATTACTTGTCTAAATGGGCCGAGGCCGAGGCACTTCCAACAAATGATGGAAGAGTCGTGGTAAGATTTCTGAAAAAATTATTCTCTCGTTTTGGAACACCTAAATCATTAATAAGTGATAGAGGTACCCATTTTTGTAATCATCAACTTGAATTTTTTTTAACAAGATATGGGGTCTATCACCGGGTCTTAACAGCATATCACCCTCAAACAAACAGACAAGCCGAAGTGACTAATAGAGGTTTAAAACGAATACTTGAAAAAACCGTAGGGTTAAATAAAAAGGAATGGGCCGATATATTAGATGATGCTTTATGGGCTTTTCGAACTGCTTATAAAACAACAATAGGTACAACCCCATATAAGCTCGTCTATGGAAAAAGTTGTCATTTGCCAGTAGAAATAGCACACAAGGCCTACTGGGCAATAAAAAATGTAAACTTAGATTTAGAATTTGCCGGTAAAAATTGATTTTGTCAATTAAATGAATTAGACGAATTAAGGAATTATGCATACTCAAACTCTGAAATTTATAAGGAAAGAATGAAAAATTTGCACGACAAACACATAAAACCAAATGAATTTCGAGTAGGAGATCAAGTTCTATTGTTTAATTCACGACTTCGATTGTTTCCTGGTAAATTAAAGTCTAGGTGGTCAGGACTTTTTTCCATCACCCATATTTTCCCACACGGTGCAGTAGAAATTAAATCTCGGAATGGCATTCCATTCAAAGTCAATGGCCAACGGCTGAAGCTCTATTAAGGATTCATTGAGGATGAGGAGGAAGAAATCTCGCTTTAAACGGTCGAAGAATAAAAGCATCAACATCATACCTGGTAAGTTACGAACAAACGGGTTGACCTCTAAATCGGTAAGTCTTCTAACCGAGTTTTTGGGAAACAAGGGCACTCACACGAGCACTAAATTTTTTTTTGAAAATCGCCCGGCACGGGGCCATGTCCGCGCAACTGTCGGGATAAAACCCCTTTTCCAAACAGTTTCTTCATTTCTACACGCCCCGTTTCCCCGAAAACTCTCTGGTTCAGACGATTTTTTCTGCAAGATTTCGACATCTCCTCTACTTCTAACATCAAGGTATGATTCTATCATCATTAGTAGTTAGATTAAGCATTTGCATGTAGTTAAAACATCAAAAATTTGGGGAAAAATCTAGGGTTCTTGAACTTCATCTGGATCGAACCTCAAATTTTTGCTTAGATCTGTTAGCATTAGTTTAGATTCATGTTATAGGAAGTAAATCCACTTGTATTGTTCGTAGATTTTCCCGATTTCTCACAAAAAACCCCAAACCCTTGTTTTTGAACCGAAAAAGATAAAATCGAAGGGGTAAACGGTTTATTTTGGGAAAAACGGCACTAGGGGTTTCATTTTCGGGGAAAACCGCCCCTACTGGACCAAAAATTTAAAGTTTTCGGGACCGGGTCGAAAAATGGGATTTTTGGGAAACAGACGTCTGGACACGGGGTCGTGCTCGCTGAGCACGGGGGCGTGTCCAGCCAATTTCTATCCAACTCAGGGTGTGTCCACTGAACACGGGGCCGTGTTCTGCCGACTGTTTTTAGTTTTTTCCGAAAATTTCACTGTTTGGTGCTAATTGTTTGGTGTGTTCGGATGTCCAAGAAATTCACAAGGTTCAATGCAAATGAGTTGGATGCTAAAGCAAGATACGATGTGCTTCGAACCAGACCGGAGGAATACCCACGACAAGTGTGCATGGATCTTTTACAACCCAAGTAGCACTAAGAGCACTAAGTTGAGGGACCCTCTTTACCGCTACATCCATAGGGTCCTCACTTACTCTCTTAGCCAAAGGCACGATAGCAGTGGCGTTGTAGGGTTGAGAGATCTGGTGGTCCTCCATTGCATTCACAACCGCAGAAACCTTGATGTTCCGTACCTCCTGCTCCGAAACATGCATTGGAACCGGCTTGCTACTCCACCAACCCCTATCTTCTTCCGGGGATGGATATACCGTCTCTTCAAGCATTTCGTGAACATGCCCAGGTGTTTCCAAAAGAACCCATGGTCGGGAAGAGTGGACATACACATCTGCCGCTCCATGAACTTGATCTATGAAGCCGAAGACGGGACGGTTAGCTTCCAAAGAGTCCAGGGGCATGCATGGAACCCGCAAGAGGCACTCATCCTTCACGCTCCACAGTTTCAACCACCTCCTCAATACCAGTACCAGCCCCACGGTGATCTGGGCCAATCCTCCTCACAAGGAGGCGGTTTTCCTAAGTTCCAAAGTTTACATGATTTATTGCAGGAGAACCTCATGTGCACCAGGAACACCTATAACATGGCGAGCAACATGTACACCCGGGTCGGAGCAATTGAGAGAAACATCTCCGACATTCAGGATGACATTGGGAACATCCGGGAGTACATGGCGGGGCACAGAGGAGGAGGTGATGATGAAGACGAGGACATGGACTAGGCAGGAGGAGCGGAGTTAGGAGCAGCTGGTTGGTGATTCCACAGGTTAACCCTCTTTTCTTATGAACATTTTCCGGCCTGCGTGCCGTGTGTCGAACAATTTACTTCCTTTAACTCTTTTTATTTTCTGCATTTTTTTCTTTTTAACTTTGTGATGTGGATGTTTTGAACTATGGTAACTTAGGATGCTTGTTATGGTTTGGTGTAGTGTTTATTGATAAAACAAGTACATACGAGGCTTAGAGCACTAAACATTAGTGCTGATAAAGCCGGGACAGGAAAACCGAAGCCAGAAACCTATTTTTCACCTTGGCAGATTGTCTACACGGGGTCGTGTCCAGCCGACACGCCCCCGTGCCCATTGCCCCAGACCTGCTGTTTGTAAAAATTCTGCAAATTTTTTCCAGACACGGGGTCGTACTCAACCGACACGCCCCCGTGTCCACCTTCTGTAAGTTATCGTTACTGGCACTCTGACCACGGGGTCGTGTTCATTCGACACGGGGCCATGTCCAGACGCCCAGTAATATAAATTTTTGTTTTTTCACACCTTTTTACACATTCAATCAACCTAAAAACTTATTTTTGGGACACATTGAGGACAATGTGTAATTTAAGTGTGGGGGTGATGCTAAAACCTTGAATCTTGCAAGTCCTAATTACAAGCCTTACACAAAACTCTATTGGAACCGCTAATCACCCCAAATTTTTTCAAAAAATCTTCTTTTTTTTACTTGTCTAGGTTTAATTTGGGAAGTTTCAAGTTCTAAAAAGGTTATATTTTTACAAATTTATAACCGATAGCGTCGTGATAAAAAGAACCAACATAAGAAAATTATGAAACGGCATGACAAGTTTAGTTAAAATTTGATTATATATACTTGATCACATAAAAACCCATTCCCACAAAAAGTGAGTTTTGAGCCTTTATTGAGTATACAAATACATATCTTTAAACTAATTGCTCATTTTTCGTTTCTTGTGTGAATAGCCGCTTGGTTCTTACAACTCTAGAACTTGCCACGAGAATACATTCCCGGTCCTTACAAACTTAATCCCGAGTAAGTAAATGATGGAGGCATTAGGACTAACCCTTTTTATTTCTACACCATTATTTTTTTTACCACCTACCCAAAATCCCCCTAGTTAACCCCTTTGAGCCTAAAACTTTTCATTTCTTAACCCAAAACAAACACCCTTTTACCCACCAAAACCCTTTTTTCATTTTAAACCCTTTATTTTAGTAACAAAGCTCGGTTTTTGTGTGACTTCCTTTTGTTGAAAAAAAAAGTTCATAAAGAAGAAAAGAAAAAAGAAGTTAGCAATAAACAAACAAAGCTCATCAAAAGGAGGCTTGTTTGAATAATGCTTCATTGGAACAAAAAGTCACAAAAACAATATGTTTTGCAAAAACCGACGCTTTTTACGCCTTTCGCCCTTTTCTACTAACCACTAACCCAACCACCTACCTTTAACCCAAGCCTAACCCTTCACCCAAAAGTCCTCTTGATATTTACAATGGTGTATAGTTAAAAAGGATGAGGATTGATTGCTTGGCAAGCTTATGGTAGGAGTAAGTTCCATGCCGCTCTCGAGTGATTCACTAAAAAAAAACATCTTCGGCCGAGTGTTGAGTGATCCCCCGTGAGGTATGTCATATGTGAACTTGTATATAAGTGGAATTTTAAAAAGGCATGTTATGCCCTAATAAGTAATTTATCTTATGTAATGTTTTAAATAAATCATGATGAATATGATTGTAAATAAATAAAAATAAAACTTAATAAAGAATCTTGGAAATCCCGACACTCTATGACAAGCCCAAAACCTTCTCTTCTACCCATTCCATTTGGGAGTGTAAAGCCACATTATAAAGAGTTTTGCTTGAGGACAAGCAAAGATTCAAGTGAGGGGGTATTTGATGTGTGCAAAATGCAACATATAAATCACATCAATTGTGGCATAAAACTAACCCTTTTTTTAGTACTAATATTGGAAAATGTGTGTTTTTGTCTTCCTTTTGTATTTTCAGGATTAAATGAGCTAAAATGAACAAAAGAAGCAAAAAGGCAGCTAAATCTAACATAAATAAAAGAAAAGGAATAAAAGTGGCATGCCCGACCCCCCCGACAGCATCTTCCCAAGCAAAAACAAGAAAACAAAAGGCTGAACATGCCCCGTGCTCAATGAGCACGGGGGCGTGCCCAAGTGTCTGCAGAAAAGACAAAGTTGTAGAAGCTTCTATCACCCACCACAGGGGTGTGCCCAGCGGACACGGGGCCGTGGTCAACTCTAAGATTCGCAAAATCTGGGGAAATCTTGATAGTACAGATACGCTTCTGCACACGGGGTCGTGCCTAGCAGACACGGGGGCGTGGTCAACTAATGCAAACAAACTGCAATTAATGAAGAAAGAGAAGGAGGGTGGACACGGGGCCGTGCCCGAGCTGCTGTTCAGGCTATAAATAGGGGTGCTTGGCTCATTTGCAAACTATCCCTTGGCACACCACCTCTCTCACACTTCACCCACCCACCACCACCATCACAACACCACATCCACCACCATCATCCATCATCTATCATAGAGTGTGTGAGTCGTCTCGGGATCCAAGATTGATCGTAAGAGTTCTTGACAATCAAAGGCCATGTTTGCCTAAGTCTCTTACATCACTTGGTGAAGACAAGTGTCTAGTGTAATACTTTTTATTTTTAATCTTTTCGCACTTTTTATTTGGTTATGTATTAATGACTTTAATAACTAGTTTCTTATGTTGAAGGTGATTCTTCCTTATCGTTTGTCCGTGGTGTCTTGGCATTATTTTACTGTCTATATAAAATAAAAGATTTTCACCATTCATATCTCCACGATCTATATGGAGGTATGTTGGCTACCTGGTCGGGGGTTAAGGGAACGGGTTGGTAAGGTAAGAGTCTTGCCTTGTTCAGTGTATAGATCCTGCAAGGACCTGGGTCAAATTTAGTAGGACCTCCTTCGATACCCATCGGTATTGGATGGCGGGGGTCCAAACTCTTTGATCCCCTCATATGTAAGCTACTATTAAAACTTTAACCCAGCTACTTAGGACTGTATCCCTGCTGACTCAGACAACTTAGCCGAGGGTAACGTCACCTTCAAAAGAGGGGCTTACCACATTATGCATTAATAACTTAATTAATTATCTTTCAATAATCCAACCCTTTAAGATTGTATCCTTGTTGACTCAAACTACTGGGTTGAGGGTAACGTCACCTTCAAAAGAGGGGCCTACTACAATAACTAAGATAATCTCTTAAAAAGTGGAAAAGTGCGGAAATAATCAAAGGTTACACTACATACGAGTCGAATCCAAGTGATTCATCTTGTCTATCTGTTTTTTATTTTATTTTATTTTCAGCATTTTAGTTAGTTTTATTTTTCTTGTTTAAAAACCTTTTTCTAACTTTTTATTTGATTAGACGTTGAGGATAAACCGATACTAAAAGCTCTTGTGTCCTTGGACGACCTCGGTATCTTACCAACACTATACTACGCTCATGATGGGTGCACTTGCCCATATGTGTGTTTAGTGTTAGTAAATATCGTGTTTTATAAATTTAAAACTTGGCTAAAAAGTGTAAAAGGGCTTAAATTATACATCAAAAACCTATCACACTCGACACGCATCATATCTAAATAATTGCTTCGCCATCATTATCATCTCCCAACTTTCCTTCACCAATATCAAGCAGCCATTTTGCAAAATCCCTGATAGAGTCCATATTAGAACTTTCTGCTCCAATTGTTAGGCGCATGTTTTTAGTCAATCTTAACAGTTTGCACTTTGACCATATATATGAAGAGCTTAAAGACGCACAAACTATTTGTTGTCTAGTACCATTAGGAATAACTAGTAGGATTTGTCTAAAGTCACCGCCGAATACAAAAACTTTCCCTCCAAACGGAACATCAGAACGAATACTCCTACCGTCGGAAAATACGTCAGACATCGTCCTATCTAAAGCTTCAAAGGCATGTTTGTGGACCATTGGTGCTTCGTCCCATATGATCAATTGTGTTTCCTTTAATAATTTGGCGATATCACTATTTGGCTTAATATGACACATCGAATCTTCTGTGAGATTAATTGGGATATGGAAGCGAGAATGGGTTGTCCTTCCACGAGAAAGTAATAATGAAGCAATACCACTTGAAGCAACATTTAAAACTATCTCTCCTCTACATCGCACAGCTGAAGCCAAAGTCTTCCATACGAACATTTTTCCAGTTCCACCGTAACCATAGACGAAAAATAAGCCTCCTTTTTAGCTTGCAACTGTTGCCATTATTTCGTCAAAAACTTCTCGTTGTTCATTCCTCAGAGATTGATGCAACTTATTAAACTCAGCTTGTACTTCATTTACGTCATGTGATAGCTCTTCATTGATTAGACGATTAGTAGCATCACGTAACGAATCGTCATCAGGGTAAGGCATCGTGCTAAATCCTCGTAACGACGAACCATTCGAAACTAAATATTTTTCAATTTCCAACAAAGTAAGGTTCTTAATTTGATGTTCAGGAAGCACTAAACCTAACAAATTAAAAAAAATAATGTCGTTAATAATCAAAGCGAAAAGTAGACTGTCAAATAAAAAGACAGCTGAGAACCTGAAATATTTGTTTCTTTTTTACGTCTGTATACAATATCATCTGCTAAGTATTACCACGTGTTCTCCCACACAAACTCTGTCCGTGAAAGTGTATTTGATAACAACAAGGTAGCAAATAACGCCCGGAGATAGCCAGCATGACCTTCGAAACTTGCTTCTTTAATGGCCTCAGCATATTCATTGTCATCATCTAAGAGCCCCATTGCGTAGCAAGCATCTCTAAAAGTCAGGAATAACTGGCCGTTAACAGTACGTATTTCCTCGAAGGATCTGAGACCTTTAACTTTATTCAAAAGTATCCTCAAAAAATAAGGTTCGCCTAATGCAGGAGACATAGAATGTATACCGCCAACAGTCTGGTACGTCTTACGTACCTGCCAACATCTATCTTTAAGTTTTCAAACAAATTTGGAAGGAAACTCAACATAAGTCAAGTTTCTAGCATCTTCATTTGACTCATTTAACTTCATCCATTGAACAAATATTGAAGAAGCAACTGAAGGCTTGCTTAACACATTATCAATATCGTCATCCGCACCATACACAACATTCTGTTGGCCCGGCATATGAAACGGAAGCCTCATAACTGCAGGATACCTATAATGAACCTCGTTTGAGAATATTCTCCATGATGCCTCACAAGATGAAATATATCTACAATCATAATATTCCTTGATCTCATATCTTCGCTTATCCTTAATGCTTGGATTTGAAACCCCAGAAACAACCGCAATAGCCATATCAGGGCCATTGTTAATGTACTTGAACAAATATTTAACTGAACTGGCTTGATTACACCATTCTACATTGATGTGTGCTTGATATCTTTTTAGAAGCCTTTTGTTATATGGAACAACACTTCTGTTGTCCAATCTAACACCAGATTTTATAACTGTGTGGCCTGAATCTCGTCTTTGGTATACAGGAAAACCACTTGAATCAACAGTTGTATGTGGTGAAAATATTTTTGGGAAGTTTTTTGAACATCTTTTATCAACCATGTAAGGACAATTCAAATTAGCATTTCCACACGGACTGTGAATCATATAATCACTTACCAAAGAATAAAGTTCCGGATCTTTATTTTTATTGGGAATCTCAACGGATATAAATGGATCTATGTGATCTAAAGTCGGAAGTTTGTGATCGACCTTCATATATAAGCATATATGTGCATGAGGAAGACCACGCTTCTGAAATTCTACCATATAAACAAATAAATAAAAAGAAAAAAATAAATTTAGTACTTTATACAATTGATTGCAAATTATACACGCAAAGAAGAAATGTTAAAAAAACTAACATACAAGCGTTAATCTCACCGAGATAACTGGAATCCTTCAAATCTTTGAGTATGGAATCGAGCTTCATTTTAAACAATCGACACAATATGTCAGGCCTATCCTCGGCTTTGATGGTGGAATCTTTAAGAAATATTTTTACTTCTGGCCATTTAGGATTACAAGTTATAGTTATGAAGAAATCCGGGTACCCGTACGACTTACATAAGGCCATTGCATCGAGGTAGTTTTGTTGCATGAATCTTGCACCTCCAGTAAATGAAGAAGGTAGTATAACAGACATTCTAGTGTCTTTTAAAACTTGTTTACCTTTAGCTTTATGCTTTTGAAGATTTTCAAATGTTTCAGATCGAAGGTTTGTTTGTTGTCTCCGAATGTAATGTAGTCTCTCGCTCTCGATCATCGTATATGCGTCAACCAAAAATTGTTGTAACAACCTTCTTCCATTAAGAATTAAGGAAAAACCATAATTTCTATCTTGGATCCTATATGCAAAAAATTCTCTCATCGTGCACTTTGGCTTTATTTTCTTTTGTGTCGCAATGAAATCTCTATGGGGAATATCAATTCTATATCCGTCATCACCATATGGGAAAAGTAACGGATATTGCAAAGCAAGATATGATGGGTGTAATTCGCTAATACGCTACAGCATTCTAGACTAAGTCTCAACAACAATATAACGATGGTCTATAGCTTTATGTATGTCTCCGACAACCAAAGCAGCAACTTCAGACGTGGTCGGTAAATTATATGTTATGCCATCTTTTTCTCTTTTATACATAAGACGAAGTTTAAGGTTGGCCTCTGGGGATTCGTGAAAATTGTCTCTGACCATCCTATATGTCTTAACCAACATATTTTCTGAATCTAATAAATTCCTCAAATACTGTATCATTTCAACATCAAGCTCTTTATCATTAGACGACGAAGGTTTGGTTGTTTTGCTGACAAAATATAAAAAAAAACAACATAAAGTTAATATAGCATAATTATAATAGTACATCGTTTTTTATAAATAAATATAAGTAAAAAAGATGGTGCTTAGTAATCACACATACCCGAATAATGTCTGTCTGTTTGTTATTTCATTTTCAGTGTCATGTATATATAGCTGACAAAACTGAGGTTGATTTCCATTAGAAGGTTTAAGACTACCGATGCAATGATAGTCTTGGCCACTTATACGATATATAAATGGAGCATTGCCCTTGTTGATAGTAGAATCAACCTTTCCACCCATAGATGTAAAAGAGAACATAGAGTTGTATCGTCTTATATTCTTTTGGAAAAAACTTGCTTTTTTCATTTGAAGAAGAAAACAAATTTTTATAAGACAGATGAGCATCCTTTAAAGGCGGTAGCTGAACTTTACCATACCCACAACACATACTATAAGTCAGCTTATTCATAGTTATTCGACCTTTTTCCACCTTCTGATGTCCATAACTTTGCACTACAGATTTGACATGTAAGAACTTGGTCACCATGGTCCAAATAATCTATTAAAAAACAATTAATAGTTATATTTCAGTTTGAATATAATAGATGTCCTAACAAGATAAAATAGATTTAAACCTTTAGATATCCCTTTACAAGGGTCGTCCACTGTGACTGAAACAACATCATCTTCATCGGAATCCAAATTGACCATAGGTATAGGAGTAGTGATGCGTGTGAAGTGTGTATATAAGTTTAAGTATATTTTAAGCCCTTTTTACACTTTTTTAGCCAAGTTTTAAATTTATAAAACACGATATTTACTAACACTAAACACACATATGGGCAAGTGCACCCATCGTGAGCATAGTATAGTGTTGGTAAGATCCGAGGTCGTCCAAGGACACAAGAGCTTTTAGTACCAGATTATCCTCAACGTCTAATCAAATCAAAAGTTTAGAAAAAGGTTTTTAAACTAAAAGATAAAAACTAACTAAAATGCTGAAAATAAAATAAAAACAGATAGACAAGATGAATCACTTGGCTCCGACTCGTGTTTAGTGTAACCTTTGATTATTTCCGCACTTTTGCACTTTTTAAGAGATTATCTTAGTTATTGTAGTAGGCCCCTCTTTTGAAGGTGATGTTACCCTCAACCCAGTAGTTTGAGTCAGCAAGGATACAATCCTAAAGGGTCGGATTATTGAAAGATAATTAATTAAGTTATTAATGCATATTATGGTAGGCCCCTCTTTTGAAGGTGACGTACCCTCGGCTAAGTAGTCTGAGTCAGCAGGGATACAGTCCTAAGTAGCCGGGTTAAAGTATTAATAATACCTTACATATGAGGGGGTCAAAGAGTTTGGACCCCCGCCATCCAATATCGTTAAGTATTGAAGGAGGTCCTACTAAATTTGACCCAGGTCCTTGCAGGATCTATACACTGAACAAGGCAAGACTTTTACCAAACCGTTCCCTTAACCCCCGACCAGGTAGCCAACATACCTCCATATAGATCGTGGAGATATGAATGGTGAAAATCTTTATTTTATATAGACAGTAAAATAATGCCAAGACACCACGGACAAACGATAAGGAAGAATCACCTTCAACATAAGAAACTAGTTATTAAAGTCGTTAATACATAACCAAGTAAAAAGTGCGAAAAGATTAAAAATAAAAAGTATTACACTAGACACTTTGTCTTCGCCAAGTGATGTAAGAGACTTAGGCAAACATGGCCTTGATTGTCAAGAACTCTTACGATCAATCTTGGATCCCGAGACGACTCACACACTCTATGATGGACAATGGATGATGGTGGTGGATGATGGTGTTATGGTGGTGGTGGGTGGTGGGTGAAGTGTGAGAGAGGTGGTTTGCCAAGGGATGGTTTGAACTTGAGCCAAGCACTCCTATTTATAGGCTGAACAGAAGCTCGGGCACGACCCCATGTCCATTGGGCACGACCCCGTGTCCACATCCTTCTCTGTCTTCATTAATTGCACTTTGTCTGCATTAGTTGACCACGCCCCCGTGTCCGCTGGGCACGCCCCCGTGTTCCGAAGCATATCTGTACTATCAAGATTTGGCTGGATTCTGCGAATCTTATAGTTGACCACGGCCCCGTGTTCGCTGAGCACGGCCCCGTGGTGGGCAATAGAAGCTTCTACGACTTTGTCTTTTCTGCTGGGACTTGGGCACGCCCCCGTTTTCACTGAGCACGGGGCGTGTTCAGCCTCCTGTTTTCTTGTTTTGCTTGGGAAGATGCTGTCGTGGGGTCGGGCATGTCACGTTTGTTCCTTTTCTTGTATTTATGTTAGATTTAGCTGTCTTTTTGCTTCTTTTGTTAATTTGAGCTCATTTAATCCTGAAAATACAAAAGGAAGACAAAAACACACTTTTTCCAACATTAGTACTAAAAAAAGGTTAGTTTTATGCCACAATTGATGTAATTTATATGTTGCATTTTGCACACATCAAATACCCCCACACTTGAATCTTTGCTTGTCCTCAAGCAAAACTCTTTATAATGTGGCTTTACACTCCCAAATGGAATGGGTAGAAGAGAAGGTTTTTGGGTTTGTCATAGAGTGTCGGGATTTCCAAGATTCTTTATTAAATTTTATTTTTATTTATTTACAATCCTATTCGTCATGATTTATTTAAAACTTCTCATAAGATAAATTACTTATTAGGGCATAACATGCCTCTTTAAAATTCTATTTATATACAAGTTCACATACCTCACGGGGATCACTCAACACTCGGCCGAAAATGTATTTTAGTGGATCACTCGAGAGCGGCATGAAACTTACTCCTACCATAGGCTTGCCAAGCAATCAATCCTTCTCCTTTTTAACTATATACCTTTGTAAATATTAAGAGGACTTTTGGGTGAAGGGTTAGACTTGGGTTAAAGGTAGGTGGTTGGGTTAGTGGTTAGTGAAAGGGCTAAAAGCGTAACAAGCGTCGGTTTTCGTAAGACTTTTGATTTTTGTAACTTTTATTTTGATGAAACTTTTATTCAAACAAAGCTATTTTTGTTAAACTTGTTTGTTTATTTCTCTTTTTCTTCATCATCAACAATTTTTTTTTTTTGAAAAGTCATACGAAATACCGGGCTTGTTACTAAAATAAAAGGTTAAAAATAAAAAAGGTTTTGGTGGGTGAAAGGGTGTTTGGTTTGGGTTATGAAATGAAAAGGTTTAGGCTCAAAGGGGCTAACTAGGGGGATTTTGGGTGGTGGTAAAAAAGAAAAAGAAAAATAATGGTGTAGAAATAAAAAGGGTTAGTCCTAATGCCTCCATCATTCACTTACTCGGGTTTAAGTTGGTAAGGACGGGAATGTATCGTCGTGGCAAGTTCTAGAGTCGTAAGAATCAAGCGGCTATTCACACAAGAAACGAAAAATGAGCATTTAGTTTAAAGATATGTATTTGTATGCTCAATAAAGGCTCAAAACTCACTTTTGTGGGAATGGGTTTGTTGGATCTGAGTTTCTTTTTTATTGTATTTTCGTTTGTAATTAAGATGGAAATGAAAGAGTTGTGCAGCGGAAATAAGATGAAAGCAAACTTTGCATACAATCAAACGAGAGTAATACTTTTATCAAACATCTTTTCACAAAGAACCGAATGATTGAATTTGTTTCAACAACGATTACAATGATTGATGTAAGAATGCAAACTCCCCCTCAGCCAGAGCTCAGTAGTTTGTTCGTGCAACGAAGACGATGTGGTGAAAGAGCTAATAGAACAGTACAAAGTACTGAACTATTTATAGGCACTTGCAAACCACTGAGCATCTTAGCTGACGTCACCATGAAAGTGACATCTAACCTCCTAACAAACTCTAACTACTGATCTATAAACACTGATGTACAAAACTACTGCTATTACATTACATTACACAAAAGACACATAAACTGCTGCTGCATCCTTCCTCTGCTGTGAACCCAGTAGTGCTTGTCCGGATCAGCAGTACTAGACCCAAAGCAGTAGATTGAGTCAACAGAGCTTTGGTCTTCCATCAGTCTTTGACATTGGTCAGTAGATATGAAGCAGCAGTTGTAGGTCAGCACTTATTATGATCAGCAGATAGGAGGTCAGCAGATATGAAACCACTTTCAAGGGGAGAGATTTGCATGAACCAACTGTAAACGTCTGCTTATTCTGGATCCACTGCTTTGATCCAGTTTTGGCTTTACATTATCTGTTCCTCTGATAGGGTTTAATCCCAACAATCTCCCCCTGGAACAGATAATGCCAAAACTCTTCATTATTTGTGGAAATCTTTATTGCCTCAACAACAGCTCCCTTATCTGACCTTTAAATTGTAATTCAAAGTTTAGGGCATCTGTATCTTCATCATCCCTGCTGAGTGGAAGATCAAGGAGATCCTGCAAATCTTCAAGACTCAGGCCAAGAGCTTGTTCCCTTGATATTTTCTCCACTCCTCCACCAGACCTGAGCAAAGTCAATACGCAGGTCTGTTTGTCAGTTTCCCACTTTTGTATTTTTGAGCCTGGTGGGTTTCTTGGGAGATGTTTATTTGCAGAAGTATTTGGAGAGGCTGGCCTGTTCATAGCTGGCTGAGCAGCGGTTGCAGATTGTTCCAATTCAAGATCTTCCTTTATCATTACTTCTGTGCCAGCTTTTACAATGGCATCTCCGGCTAAAAGATCTTGAATTGTTTCCATGCTAAACTGGTTTTTGCTCCTTCTTTTGTAGATGGCAGCACCAGCTGGAGCAGTGGTTCTTTTGACTTGCAGCTTTGGTGGTCTTTTTGAAACCGCTGCTTTGGAATAGTCAGGCTTTTGTGGAACTCTTGGATCTTTCTTTCTTAATTGTTCCCACTTTTTGTAAGTAGCCCTGACCACATCTTCTTTCCATCTAGCAACTTGTCTTTTGTTACCATAATCAGCTGCTACCAGTTCCTCTTTCATTCTCTTCAGCTCTTCCTGTTTGTCAGGTACATTCTTTCTAAATTTTGCCCAGTTAGGAGGAGTGTGAGTGACCTTCCTTTTTATCATGTCTTGAATTCTTGCAGCTTCATCTTCAAGCTCAGGAACAGTCCACTCTTTGTACATATATCTTTCTCCTTTGTACTGTTTGTGAGCCATGATGCTTTCAATGTAGTCTTTCTTCAGAGATTCGGCTGCTCTTTCAGAAATTTGTTGACTAACATTTTTTGCAAATTGCTCTAGGGATCTGACTTGTGTAAGCAGATATTGATAATTTCTTGAAATTTCTTTGTCAGACTTCCCTTGTGTGTTTCTTTTTGAAATATCCTCTGCTTGCTTGGCTTTGATATCCAAGTATTCATCAACATTTTTAGGCCAAGGATATCCCTTTATTGATGGCAACCTCCTTTTGGCAGGGTCATCCTCATAGTAGAAGGATTTTATTTCATCTCTAACAGCTGCTAGTTCAAGAGGAAATTGAACACCTGCAGGAGGTAAGGGCTTGTACATTGGTACTGAAGAGAGAGGAACAGGTTTTGGTATTGTGACAAGAGTTAAAGATTTTGAAGATGTTTGTGGTGGAGATGTGTCATCATCTTTTAAAATTAGCCTTCTCCTTTTTGGTTTAGGAGAGACTGATGATGTTTTCGATGGAACAGTGGTGGTGAATGTTGTGGCAGTGGATTGTGATTGACTAACAGCTGTTGAAACAACTGGTGTTTCAACCACTGTTGTCATTACAACAGATGTTATAACATCTGCTGTCTTCTGCTGTATCTCAGCAGGTGTTGTTTTTGGTGATGATGATGGTAAAGCAGTGGATGTTGTGTGTGTTGAAGTGGTGTGTGTTGATGGAACAACTATTTGATAAGCAGTAGTTTTTGTAACTCCTGCTGCATCAGCTGTTTTGTATGGTGATTTTTGAGCAGACTTTGAACGTCTGATAGGAATGGATTTGGGTTGCCTTACTTTTCTAGTAGGCCTCTTCTTTTCCTCAACAGGATTTTCATGATCCCTTGACCCAGAAGTACCCTGTTCTGGATGATCCATTCTTTCCACCCTGGCTTTCCTTTTGGCCTCTCTATCCCTTTTTACACTTGCAGCTGCTTCTGCTAGTGCATTTGTTGTCACATCAATTTTCTTGCTACCATCTGGCAAAGGTATCTTTTTGGTCATATTTGAATTTTCTGGTTCAAGATAGAGACCATCCTCTATACCCTTCCTTTTCCACTCCTGAATTTTCTCCCCCTTTTTGGCATTATCTTCTGGGAGTTGATAAATGTAGCGGACTTTTGGAGGAGCAGTGCCAGTGGTGTGTAAGATCTGAGTTTTGAGAGCCTTTAAATCAGCCTGAGTGTTCTTGAACCTTGACTCCATTGCATTTCTCAGCTGTTGTACATGTTTTTCATGTTGCTGATCTGCTAATTGTGCTTGTTGTTGGAGAAAAGATTGAAATTGATTCCAGAGCTCATTTGTAGCAGGTGCCCTTTGTGGAGCAAGTGCTTGAGGTGGAACAGCAGTTGATTGTACCTTCTGAACTTGTAACACCTGTTGTAACATAACTTTGAGTTCTGCAACAGAGGTATCAAGTTTTGCAATACGATCCGTCAATTTCTGGTACTTTAAACCATCACCCAAGTTAATGGGATCATCTGATTTCCCACTAGCAGTGGTTTTATCAATGGTAGATGTAGGGAATATACTCCAAACATTAACCACTGATGCCCCTTGTTCTTGGTACTGGGGTCTTCTTCCTTCAACACTTGACAACCTTTTGATGTTGCCAGTAGGATAAATAAATCCACTGGTGGTTGGCAGAGGTGCTATAAAAGGAATTGCCTCCAAGGAAGTCTTATGAATGTAACCACTGTCCAAATGTAACCCAGTGGGTGTAACAGTTGTAGTGGCTGCTTCACTTGGAATACCACCAAGAGTTACTTGTAACTCAAGGGGTGTAACCTCCTCAGGTTGTGTTGGTGGGTTAGCAAAGATTGATGCATCAGACCCAGTCAGTTGTTGAGGTATATTCTCATTAATAGGTGATTGAGAAGGACTGGATAATGCCTGGTTCAAATCAATTGCATCCAACAGTGGTTTTATTGGTGAGGGAAATGTGGATGTGATGGTTGGTGTTGAAATAGGATGTGTCCCGGGCATTGGACTGTGGATGATAGAAACAAGTGTTTCCAGAGCATCATGATGTGGAGACCCTATTTGTACAACCTGTTCTTTTTGTGAAGAAGCAGGAGGAGTTTTGGTTATGGGTTGAGATATTTGTACCAACTGCTGTGAGGAAGTAGCAGCAGTGGTTTCTTGTGACTGTTGTGTTGTCACTGGCAGGAGCTCTGGTATCTCATCCTCCAGAGATGCCTTTTTGAGGGGTTTGGGGGGTTTTTGTGTTTTTCTTTTTGTTGGCTTTTTGGTGATTTTAGGTGTGGGTTTCAAAACAGTTGTGCTGCTGCTTTGATCACCTTGAGCAGTGGGCTCAGCAGCAGATACCTGAGGAGCAGTTGTAACTGCTAAAATCTGCTCAGGCACCTCTGCTTGTGTTTTGCAAGGTGCTAACATCCTTGAAAAAGTTTCAGTAGTTAAACTGTTTATTTGAGTAGGAGCACCCTGGTTTATTACAGCTAAATCATCCTTACTGAATTTCTTTGAAAAATAGTAACTTAAAAACCTTGGAAACAGTAAGAATGATTTTGTTTCAACATTATTAACCAAATCTTTAAAAATTTCCCGAGAATAGTTAAAATTTTCTCCTTGAAGAATAGCATATCCCAGATTTTGAATCTTTAAAGGGATTTCATTAAAAGAAGTGGTTTTGTTTGAAACACATAGTAGGAGGGTATGAAATAAAAATCTGGTTGCAGAAGGAAAATAACCTTTTTCTAAGGTAATTTTCTTCATCATTGTGGCTTCATACCCTCTCTCAATGAAGTCAATTTTTAACTCGTTTTTAGGGAAAGAAATTTTACCTTCCTGATCACCGAGTTGAAAGACCTCTGAAATGGATTGTGGCGTGATTTGGACAGCTTTACCCTTTAAGAAAGAGTTTATGGTGGTTGCAGTGTCGCCTTGTTTTTCAAGGGTTGCATTTTTCCAGAACTCCCTTTGGGTCGCCAAATAGATTGGTGCATCGGCAGTGATCAAAGTTTTGTACTTTGATTTTGCCATGATGTCAATGATGAAATCGAACACGTTGGTGGTTCCTGGTTTTGTGAGAAGACCCAGGAGATTGTGAGATGGTTTATGTGGAATTTCAGTGGAGATTGCCTTTTGGGAGGCTGTGTTCGATGATGATTTGGATGAGGGTTTTGAAGATTTCTTTGATTTTGTCATTTTGAGGATGATTAATCGAAGAAATTTGTGAAGAAATGTGAAGAAAAACTGTTTTGAGAAGAGAATTTTTAAGAATTCAATTCGACAGTAAAACCCTGTTTTGGTGGTGAGTGGGGGATTTTATAGGGAAGAAAGTGAATGCTGAGGTGGCAGCCGTTACAAAAGGTCTGACCAATATGTACTGTCCACGTGACAACCCCTGTTGAAAGTGAAGGACAGTACTTTTGTGAAAGTGACTGATGAAGGCAGTGGAATGAAAGCAGTGGGTGATTTTTACTATCAGTGGATAGCATATCAGTGGATAAGACACTGCTTTTGAACAACAGAGTTTATCAAATGAGAGAGCAGGGGTTGACTTTCAGCAGTGGACAGACTTTTTGAAGTAGAGCAGACTTTTGAACAAACAGTGGTTAATGGCAGACTTTTAAGGACTTAATGAAAAATTTCATTTTTAACTATTTTTAAGGATGGAGTTTTGATTTTCTGAAAACATTTTGTTGCTTTTATTCATAGAAAAACAAGATGTTGCTTGTTATTCCATGTTCAGCATCCCAATCCTAGAGACCAAGCTTTCAAAAGTGGCTGTATCAAGTGCTTTTGTGAGCACATCAGCCAACTGGTCTTTAGTTGGGACATGATGCAGAGAAATCAAACCTTTTTCATAGCAGTCCCTCACAAAGTGATGTCTGATGTCGATATGTTTGGTGGTTGAGTGGGAAACTGGATTTTTGATGATATTTTCTGCTGCCTGACTGTCTAGCATGAGTGGTGTCTTTAAGGCAGTGATACCAAAATCCAGCAACTGATTTTGAAGCCACAGGAGTTGGGCTGTACAGCTTGCAGCAGCAATGTATTCAGCTTCAGCAGTGGATGTTGAAACAGCTGCTTGCTTTTTGCTTTGCCATGAAACTAAGCAATCAACTAAAAACTGGCACCCTCCTGATGTGGACTTCCTTGTGGTGTGACATCCAGCAAAGTCACTGTCTGAGAAACCTGAAAGCTTGATGTTCCCATTAGCTGGATACCAGATACCAAGTGTGGGAGCACCTTTTATGTATCTGAAGATCCTTTTTACAGCAATGAGATTTGATTTTCTGGGAGCTGATTGACTTCTTGCACAGACACATGTTGCAAACATGATGTCTGGTCTAGATGCAGTTAGGTACAATAAAGACCCAATCATGCTTCTATAAAGTGTTTGGTCAATCAGCTCATCTTTTTCATCAGACATGACCAGCTTATTTGTTGCCATGGGTGTGCTGCATGGTTTACAATCATTCATATCAAATTTGGTTAAAAGTTCTTTAGCATATTTCCTTTGATGAATGAAAGTTCCATTTTGCATTTGCTGTACTTGGAGACCAAGAAAGCATTGCAGCTCACCCATTGCACTCATTTCAAACTCAGCTGTCATGAGTTCTCTAAACTCTTCACACATTGAGTTACATGTGCTTCCAAAAATAATGTCATCCACATAAATCTGGACAATCATTAAATCCTTCCCTCTCCATTTTAAAAACAGTGTTTTATCAATGGTACCTCTTTTGAAACCATTTGAGAGTAGGAAGTTGGAAAGAGTTTCATACCAGGCTCTTGGTGCTTGTTTCAAGCCATACAAGGCTTTGTTTAGCCTGTAGACATGATCTGGATAAAATGGATCCTCAAAACCTGGAGGTTGACAGACATACACCTCTTCTTGAATTGTACCATAGAGGAAAGCACTTTTGATATCCATTTGAAACACCTTCATATTGTGGTTGACAGCAAAGGCCAGGAACAGTCTAATTGCTTCTAATCTTGCAACAGGGGCAAATGTTTCATCATAATCAATCCCCTCTTCCTGTCTGTAACCTTGAACCACAAGCCTGGCTTTATTCTTGACAACAATACCCCTTTCATCAGTTTTGTTCTTGAAGACCCACTTTGTGCCAATGGGACTAACCTCTTCTGGCAGTGGTACAAGCTCCCATACTTGTTGTCTTTTAAACTGTTGGAGCTCCTCTTGCATGGCTTCTACCCAGCTGTTGTCTTTCAGTGCCTCTTGGTACTTGACTGGCTGATGGAGTGATAGAAAACCAGCAAAAAGACAAATGTTTTGGGTTTGGCTTCTTGTGAGCACCCCTTCATTTATGTTGCCAATGATTTGATCAGGTGGATGAGATCTCAAGAAGATTAAATCTCCTTGGTATGGTATGATGGCATTGGTAGGTGAAGGCTGCAAATGTGTATCATCTGAGCTAACCACTGCTGGGGACTTTGATGATCCAGCAGTGGCTTCAAAAGGTGGTGGTATAGGAGGTAATGAGGTGGACAACTGCTGACTTTTATCCACTGTTTGAGGACTTTTGTCAGCAGTGTTTGAGGATGTGGAAGCAGTGGTTGATGGGCTACTTTGGTCAACAACTGTTGAGGTAGCAGTGGTAGAGCTTTGACAACTGTTTTGAACAGCTGATGCTTTTCCCTTTGTGGCAGACCTTTGAGGGATGATGATTTCATACCCATAGTCTGGTGTTGCATCCTCTGATGGACCTGCACTGTTAGTCTTGACAGCAGTATTTTCAAAAGTGAATTTTTCAAGATCAAACAGATCTGCAGGATTTGCTGGGATTTTCATTGATGAAAGTTCATTGAACTTAACATTCAAAGTCTCCTCCACTGCCTTGGTCCGTGTATTGAACACTTTGTAGGCCTTGGCAGTGGTTGAGTATCCCAGATGATAACCACAATCAATTTTGGCTGCAAATTTTGAAATGGAATCTTTTAAGTTCAAAATAAAACATGGGCAGCCAAACACTTTGAAATATGAGATCAGTGGTTTAATTTTATACAGAATTTCATAGGCAGTCTTTTTGTGCCTGGGGTTTATTAAAACTCTGTTCTGAACATAGCAAGCAGTGTTTACTGCCTCTGCCCAGAATGTTAATGGCAAACCTGAATCTGCAAGCATGGTTCTGGCAGCCTCAATCAGAGTTCTGTTCTTCCTTTCCACTACCCCATTCTGCTCTGGTGTTCTTGGGATGCTGTACTGCCTTACAATCCCTTTCTTCACACAGAAGGCATCCAACTCCCTATTTTTGAATTATGTGCCATTGTCACTCCTGAAGCTTTTCACTGGAAGGTCAAATTGCTTTTCAACCTGTATTACAAAGTCTTGCAAAATGCCTGCAGTTTCATCTTTTGAGTGCAAAAAGAAAGTCCATGTGAACCTAGAAAAGTCATCAACAATAACCAAACAATATCTTTTCTTTTTAAGGCTCATGACTTGAACTGGGCCAAACAAATCCATGTGTAGCATTTGCAAACACTGGGTTGTTTTGGACTCTTCAATGGACTTATAAGAACTTTTATGCTGTTTTCCTTTTAAACAGGAAATGCAATGTTCAGGACATGAAAACAATTTTTGTGGTAGGCCTCTCACCAAACCATTTTTTGAAATTTCTGTGATTGTCTTAAGATTTGTGTGTCCCAACCTTCTGTGCCAAAGTTCTGTCTCTTTGTTAGAGGCAGCTGAGAACAGACAGGCATCAGCTCTGGGACACTCTTTTGACATGTCAACAACATAAACATTGCCACTTCTTTGAGCAACAAGTTTAGTTTGACCAGTTTTGATTATTGCTTCAATCTTTTTGACCATTTCTGGTCCAACAATCCTACAACAGTCTTTTGTGAAGAATGACCCAAATCCCTTGTCACACATTTGGGACACACTCAGAAGGTTGAATTTTAGATTGTCTATTAGATTGACATTTTCAAATTTTACATTACCAGATTGCACTGTACCAGACCCCAGAACCTTCCCTTTACTATTATTCCCGAAGGATATATCACCCCCACCATGGATTTTAAAGTCTTTGAGGAGGGCTTTACATCCTGTCATGTGCCTGGAGCCTCCACTATCTACATACCAAAGACTATCAAAGCATGCAGAAGCTCCCTGCACATGAAGTAAAAGGATTAGTTCATTAAGGTCTCCAAAGCCAACAAGGCTTTGGATGGGGTCTCAACAGTGTCTGGGATGGATGCAAGATGATGGACAGTGGTTAGGTCAGGGGTTTGAACTGTTTTAGGACAGTGTTTCTCTAACCACTGTTGTGGGTCCTGACCAATCATCTGATGGTAACCAAAAGGATGCTTGTTCACTTTGGGTTTAGAGGGCCTTTTGTAGGCCTCATAAACGTGAGGAATCCTTTGGTAAGACTGTTTTTCTCTGCCTTTTCTGAACTGATTGGCAGGGGGTGCATCAGTAACCTGAACATCTCTTTTGACAGATGTTTGGTTCAGCTGTTTTGTAACAGCTGTTTGTACTGCCACAAACAGTGGTTGTTTCTTGGTGAATTTGACAGATGATGATGATGATGATGGACTCAAGGATGTTTTAGCAATGTACTCATTCTTTTTCACATCAAAGTTTTTGAGGTACACACATGCTTGAGTTTTGTGGTTTGTTTTCCCACAGACAATGCAGCTTTCTGCTGAAACAATGACACTTGTTTTGTTTAGATCATAAGCTTTTAAGTGGAAACAGTCTTTTGTTAGATGATTCCTTTTCTCACAGAATTCACAAAACAAGTTATCAATTTTTTCTTTCTTTTTTCTCTTTTCAGATTCCTTTGCAGCAGAGGTTTTAACCACTGCTGGGATATCTTTGAGAGGTATGACTTTAGCTTTTGGAGCTTTAGCACCATCAATTGATGTAAAGTCCATTGGCTTGAAATTTTCAAGAATATCACACTCATCAGACCATTTTGGTTTAAACTGATGATCTTCAAGTTCCTTGAAAGTGGAGGAACCCATTGGTCTGTTAAGTGTGATTTTGTTACCAAGTTTGTCAGTGATTTTCACTTCTTGGCCATTCTTGTTTGTGGGGATAAGCTCAGTAGCTTCATCAGTGGTTTGAACAGAGTTTTCAAAAGCAGTGTTTTCATCATCATATTTTCTATACCCAACCCCAAACTTCACATTGCTTTTTCTCTGTTTTTCAAGCATAACCTCATATCCTTTGCAGGATTCCACCCATCTTTCACAAGTAATCTGGGCAGACTCCAACTCCTTTTTGCAAACTTGGTATTTTTCTACCATAGTTTGAAGTTGGGTTTTGGTTATACTTTGCTCTTCTTTTAAACAGCTGATTTCTTTTTCCTTTTCAGTCAATTTGTTTTTAAGTTCTTTTAAAGAGCTTTCAAATTTGACCTCATCAGTTAAGATTTTATCCCGAAGGTTTTCATTCACCTCTTTGATGTTAGCAAAAGCAATTATGCAATTGTCTGAACACAGTTTTTCAAGAACTTGAGGAGATACCTTGGCAGCTGCCATTATTGCACAATCACATTGATGATCTTCATCATCATCAGCTCTTACCTTCTTTTCACCAGCCTTTTCTTCTTTCTCTTCTTCTTTGTCCTCTATGGACCATGGATCTGTCATTGGTTCAATCAGAGTACCTGAACTTTCTTCCAACAGTACTTCACCAGCCACAGCAGTAACCACTGCTTCAATCACCTCTTCCACTGTTTCAAAGCACTGCTGTTCCTCCTCAGCTTCAACCCCTTCCTGTATTGACTCTAGTGCCATCAAACAAAACTCATCATGTGAAGAATCATTAGAAGCATAGAGTGCAAAATTTTCATCACAAAGATCATCAGGCATACTGCTCCAGTCAACAAACCCTTGAGTGAAAAAACTTTGTTGATCTGGTTGTGCTGCTGCTGGAGCAGTGGTTTGAGGTGCAACAGGTTGCAGTTGTACCTGTGGAACAGGGGTTTGAACATATTGGATTTGTGGAACAGTAGTTTGGACATAATGTACTGGCACAGGGGCAGCAGCATAGTGAGCAGTGTTCACTTGAGCTGCTGGGGCATATTGGGTATAGTGCACAGTGTTTTGATTTTGAGGTCTAGGATTTGAGCTAGGATGAGTAATTATGGGACCAGTATTTTGACTCCTACATTCCCTAGCGAAATGTCCCAACCTATTACACTTATAGCACTTGATTTTCGATTTATCCAACCCAACCCTTAGATTCCCATGCAAACCTGGGAATTTTCTCCCTGTTCTTTTGTAGAACTTGCTAGTTCTAACACTTAGCAAAGCCAGTTGGTGTAGGATGTCCATTTCCTCTAAATCAGTGGGATCAAAATGTTGCAAATCATTTAGTTCAAAGCTTAAATTATCTGACATCTGGTTTTCGTTTGCAGTGAATGCATAACTTGCAGAGTGAGGATCAGGGTTGTTAAAATTTGCACCAGCAGTTATGTCAATGAAGTGATCATAACCCTGGTCCTTACCACTGCTCCCAGATTCTTCTTGACCCAGAAGAGCAGTATTACCGAATGTGTAATCATCAACGGCTTTTTCTGACTCTTGTAACTTCCTTTTCTGGTTCAACTCCCTTTCGTAGGTCAGGAGTCGACCATGGAGTTGGGTCAAGGTCAGATCCTTGAACTCAGGTGAATTTCTGGTGACAAAGGCTATAGTGTCCCATTTTTCGGGCAGTGACCTGAGGAACCTGCTGTTTTGAGTCGAGTTTGTAAAGGTAGTATTAACAAGCCTCAGTTCACTGATGAGATAACTAAACCGCTCAAATTGTTGAGTCAGTGATTCACCTCTAACATGACAAAATGTTTCATACTGTTGGTTCAGGATTTCCCTATTGTTTTCTATGACTTCTTCAGTACCTCCAAACTGTTCCTTAAGTGCGTCCCACAATTCTTTGGCACTGTTACAGTGTAACAGTCCAGCATATATTTCATTGGGCAGCGCTGATGCTATGATGCTAAACGCTTTAGCATCTAGTTCGATCTTTTGAAAATCGGTTTCGGTGTAATTTTCAACTGGTTTTGGAACGAACTTTTTAGCATCTTCAGCGCTTGGCACTGAAGGAACATGAGGACCAAAGGTGACAGACCTCCAACAACCTGTGCTTTGTTGAGCGAGGATGTGACCCATCCTCCTCTGCCAGATGTTGTACTCATTTCTTTTTAGCATAGGTGGTTTAAAAAGTGAGCCGATGTTGTTTTTATCATCCTGAGATTGTGACGTCATTCTTGTTGTTTTACAGACACTGAGAAATCAACTTTAATGGTGATTAATCCTTGCTCTGTTTTTCAACGGACGAACAAACGATCAGTATCAATTGTTATGAGCTGAACTATTTACGTCAAAATGATTGTTAAATCAAATTTGACTGTCCAAGCTCTGATACCAATTGTTGGATCTGAGTTTCTTTTTTATTGTATTTTCGTTTGTAATTAAGATGGAAATGAAAGAGTTGTGCAGCGAAAATAAGATGAAAGCAAACTTTGCATACAATCAAACGAGAGTAATACTTTTATCAAACATCTTTTCACAAAGAACCGAATGATTGAATTTGTTTCAACAACGATTACAATGATTGATGTAAGAATGCAAACTCCCCCTCAGCCAGAGCTCAGTAGTTTGTTCGTGCAAAGAAGACGATGTGGTGAAAGAGCTAATAGAACAGTACAAAGTACTGAACTATTTATAGGCACTTGCAAACCACTGAGCATCTTAGCTGACGTCACCATGAAAGTGACATCTAACCTCCTAACAAACTCTAACTACTGATATATAAACACTGATGTACAAAACTACTGCTATTACATTACATTACACAAAAGACACATAAACTGCTGCTGCATCCTTCCTCTGCTGTGAACCCAGCAGTGCTTGTCCGGATCAGCAGTACTAGACCCAAAGCAGTAGATTGAGTCAACAGAGCTTTGGTCTTCCATCAGTCTTTGACATTGGTCAGTAGATATGAAGCAGCAGTTGTAGGTCAGCACTTAGTATGATCAGCAGATAGGAGGTCAGCAGATATGAAACCACTTTCAAGGGGAGAGATTTGCATGAACCAACTGTAAACGTCTGCTTATTCTGGATCCACTGCTTTGATCCAGTTTTGGCTTTACATTATCTGTTCCTCTGATAGGGTTTAATCCCAACAGGGTTTTTATGTGATCAAGTATATATAATCAAATTTTAACTAAGCTTGTCATGCCGTTTCATAATTTTCTTATGTTGGTTCTTTTTATCAAGACGCTATCGGTTGTAAATTTATAAAAATATAATCTTTTTAGAACTTGAAATTCCCAAGTTAAACCTATACAAGTAAAAAAAATGAAAATTTTTGAAAAAAATTTGGGGTGATTAGCAGTTCCAATAGAGTTTTGTGTAAGGCTTGTAGTTAGGAGTTGCAAGATTCAAGGTTTTTGCAACCCCCCCACACTTAAATTACACATTGTCCTCAATGTGTCCCAACTCCCAAAAATAAGTTTTTAGGTTGATTGAATGTATAAAAGGGTGTGAAAAAGCAAAAATTTGTGTTATTGGGCGTCTGGACATAGCCCCGTGTCGATGGACACGACCCCGTGTTCAGGTGCCAGTAACGAAAAACTTACTGAAGGTAGACACGTGGGCGTGTTTACTGGGCACGACCCCGTGTCTGGGAAAATTCTGCAGACTAAGACAAACAGCAGGTCTGGGGTAGTGGGCACGGGGGCGTGTCGGTTGGACACGACCCCGTGTAGACAATCTGCAAAGTTTGAAAAACAGGTTTCTGGCTTTGGTTTTCCTGTCCCGGCATTAGTAGCACTAAGGTTTAGTGCTCTAAGCCTCGTATGTACCTGTTTTAGCAATAAACACTACACCAAACCATAGCAAACATCCTAAATTACCAAGTTCAACATCCATATCACAAAGTTAAAAAGAAAAAGAAAAAAATGCAGAAAGTAAAAAGAGTTAAAGGAAAGTAAATTGTTCAACACACGGCACGCATGCCAGAAATTGTTCAAGATAAAAGGGGGGTTAACCTGTGTGATCACCAACCAACCGCTTCTGCCTCCGCTCCTCCCGCCTAGTCCATGTCCTCGTCCTCATCATCATCATCTCCTCCACCGTGCCCCGCAATGTACTCCCGGATATTTCCAATATCATCTTGGATATCTGATATGTTTCTCTCGATTGCTCCAACCCGGTTGTACGTGTTGCTCGCCATGTTATAGGTGTTCCTGGTGCACATGAGGTTTTCCTGCAATAAATCATGTAAACTTTGGAAGTTAGGAAAACCACCTCCTTGTGAGGAGGATTGACCCGGATCACCATGGGGCTGGTACTGGTACTGATGATGTTGTGGAGCGTGAAGGACGAGTGCCTCTTGCGGGTTCCATGCATGCCCCTGCATCCTCTGGAAGCTAACCGTCCCGTCTTCAGCCTCATAAAGTAGGTTCATTGAGCGGCAGATGTGTATGTCTACCCTTCCCGATCATGGACTCCTTTCGAAGGACCTAGGTATGTTCACGAAGTGCTTGAAGAGACGGTATATCCACCCCCCGAAGAAGATAGGTGTTGGGGAAGTAGCAAGCCGGTTCAGATGCATGTTTCGGAGCAGGAGGAACGGAACATCGAGGTGTCTGCAGTTATGGATGCAGTGGAGGACAACCAAATCTCTCAACCCAACAACGCCACCGCTATCATGCCTTTGACTAAGAGAGTAGCCGAGGAGCCTATGGATGTATCGGTAGAGCGGGTCCCTCAACTTAGTGCTGCTCGGATTGTAGTGCCCTTCACCAATCTGAGCCCAGGCGGCTTGGCGATCGTTCTCATCTATCTCTCGCATCCCTCTAGTATTCTCCTCGTTACCCGCATCTTCCTCTGCATAAAGCCCGACTATCGACCCAAATTGTGCCATTGAAATTGAGTACCTAGTTCCACCACATCGGAATTCTACCCCATCATTGTCAAATGGGTCGCACCTTGAATTGAACGTGAAGGTGCTATAGAATTCCATAGTGTACTCGTGGACTGATCGAAGTCGAGTGGTTAAGGTCACTCTTAGCGGGCCGGTATTAAACCGGTCAAGTTGGTTCACCATGGCTAACAGATCCGTGCATACTTGTTTCGGGTATTCTTCCGGTCTTGTTTGAAGTACTTCATATCTTGCCCTAGCATCGAGCTCATTTGCGTTGAAACTCGTGAATTTCCTCGACAACTGAAAGAATACACCAGAAGTTAGTATGAAAGAGTGGAATTTTCGGACAAAACTGCAAACAGCGTGCTGGACACGACCCCGTGTTCAGCGGACACGGCCCCGTGTCCAGGCGTCTTTTACTCAAAAACATCATTTTTCGACCCAGTTTCGAAAACTTGAAAATTTTTGGTCCAATAGGTGCGGTTTCCCCCGAAAATGAAACCCCAAGTGCCGTTTTTCCCAAAACAACCCGTTTACCCATTCAATTTCATCTTTTTCGGTTCAAAAACAAGGGTTTGGGGTTTTTGTGAGAAATCGGGCGAATCGTTGAACAATACAAGTGGATTTACTTAATATAACACTTATCTAACTAAATGCTAACAGATTTAAGCAAAAATTTGAGGTTCGATCCGGGTGTAGTTCAAGCCCTAGATTTTCCCCAAATTTTTGAAGTTTTAACTACATGCAAGTGCTAAATCTAACTACTAATGGTGATAGAATCATACCTTGATGTTGTTAGAACTAGAGGAGATGTCGAAAATCTGCGGAAAATCGCCTTGAACCAGAGCGTTTTTGGGGAAACGGGGCGTGTGGAATGGTGTAACTGTTTTGAAAAAGGGGATTTATCCCGACAGTCGCGCGGACACTGTCCCGTGTCCAGCGGACACGGCCTCGTGCCGAGCAATGTTTGAATTTTTTTTTGTTTTTTTTTGTAGTGCTCGTGTGAATGCCCTCGTTTTTCCCAAAACTTGGTTAGAAGACTTACCGATTTAGATGTCGTTCCAATTGTTCGTAACTTACCAGGTATGATGTTGATGCTTTCATTCTTCGACCGTTTGAAGCGAGATTTCTTCCTCTTCATCCTCAATGAATCCTTGATAGAGTTTTAGCCGTTGGCCATTGACCTTGAATGGAATTCCATTCCGAGATTTAATTTCTACTGCAACGTGTGGGAAAATATTGGTAATGGAAAAAGGTCCTGACCACCTAGACTTTAATTTAACAGGAAACAATCGAAGTCGTGAATTAAACAAAAGAACTTGATCTCCTACTCGAAATTCATTAGGTTTAATATGTTTGTCATGCAAGCTTTTCATTCTTTCCTTATAAATTTCAGAGTTTGAGTAAGCATAATTCCTAAGTTCGTCTAATTCATTTAATTGACAAAATCGATTTTTACCAGCAAATTCTAAATCTAAGTTTACATTTTTAATTGCCCAGTAGGCTTTGTGTGCTATTTCTACTGGCAAATGACAACTTTTTCCGTAGACGAGCTTATATGGTGTTGTACCTATTGTTGTTTTATAAGCAGTTCGAAAAGCCCATAAAGCATCATCTAATTTATCGGCCCATTACTTTTTATTTAACCCTACGGTTTTTTCAAGTATTCGTTTTAAACCTCTATTAGTCACTTCGGCTTGTCCGTTTGTTTGAGGGTGATATGCTGTTGAGACCCGGTGATAGACCCCATATCTTGTTAAAAAATTTTCAAGTTAATGGTTGCAAAAATGGGTACCTCTATCACTTATTAACGCTTTAGGTGTGCCAAAACGAGAGAATAATTTTTTCAGAAATCTTACCACGACTCTTCCATCGTTTGTTGGAAGTGCCTCGGCTTCGGCCCATTTAGACAAGTAATCTACTGCCACAAGTATATATTTGTTTCCTTTTGACGGTGGGAAAGGTCCCATAAAGTCGAGTCCCCACACATAAAAAAATTCACAAACAAGAATGCCATTTTGGGGCATTTCGTTTTTGGAAGAAATATTACCTGTTCTTTGGCAAGCATCGCAAGTCTTGACAAGACTTTGGGCGTCTTTGTAAATGGTCGGCCAATAAAATCCTGAATCAAATACCTTTCGTGCGGTACTAGCGGCACCATGATGTCCTCCTTATGGACCTTCATGACAATGGCGGAGAATTCTTCGTGCTTCGCTACCATGTACGCATCGTCGGATGAGTTGGTCGGCACACATTTTGAAAAGATATGGATCTTCCCAAAAATAATGTTTCACATTAGCAAAGAATTTTTTTCTTTGATGATGTGGCCAACCTTTTGCGACTATACCGCTAGCTAGGTAGTTAGCATAGTCGGCGTACCATGGCTCTTCTTTGTATTCCACCATTTCTAGGGACTCTGTTGGAAAATTTTCGTTGATTTGCTCATCCCTAGTTACCTCCAAAGCTGGGTCTTCTAAGCGCGAAAGATGATCTGCTGCGGTGTTTTCTGCTCCTCTTTTGTCTTTGATTTCAATATCAAATTCTTGGAGGAGTAGAATCCACCGAATCAAACGTGGTTTTGCGTCCTGCTTTTTGAAGAGATATCGAATGGCTGCATGATCTGTATAGACTATAGTTTTAGAAAGAACAAGATAAGAACAAAATTTATCAAAAGCAAATACCACATCTAGTAATTCTTTTTCAGTTGTTGTGTAATTTTCTTGTGCATCGTTAAGTGTTTTACTAGCATAATAAATGGGGTGAAAATGCTTTTCTTTTCTTTGTCCCAAGACTGCTCCAACTTCAAAGTCACTTGCATCGCACATGATTTCGAAAGGAAATTTCCAATCAGGCGCTATCATGATAGGTGCATTGACTAGCATTTCCTTTAGGGTTAGAAATGCTTGATTGCAATCCTTGTCAAAGATGAAAGGGGCATCTTTTCAAGTAATTTTGTCAGGGGCCTTGAAATTTTAGAAAAGTCTTTGATAAACCGCCTATAAAATCCGGCATGCCCTAGGAAACTCCTGATAGCTCTAACGGAGGATGGGGGTGGTAGTCGAGAAATGGTGTCTATTTTGGCTCGATCCACCTCCATTCCTTCGCTTGAGATTTTGTGACCGAGTACTATTCCCTCCGTTACCATGAAATGGCATTTTTCCCAGTTAAGGGCGAGGTTAGTTTCCTCACATCGGGATAGCATTCGTTCAAGGTTATCGAGGCATTGGTCGTATGAATCCCCAAAGATAGAAAAGTCGTCCATGAAGACTTCCATTGTCTTTTCTATCATGTCATGGAAGATGGCTACCATGCAACGTTGGAATGTTGCGGGGGCATTACATAGACCGAACGGCATGCGTCGATAAGCAAAAGTTCCATAGGGACATGTGAAGGTTGTCTTTTCTTGGTCTTCAGGTGCTATCGGGATTTGAAAGTAACCTGAAAAACCATCCAAGAAACAGTAAAATTTATGACCGGATAATCTTTCTAACATTTGATCAATGAAGGGCAAAGGAAAGTGATCTTTCCATGTTGCTTCATTTAATCGTCTGTAATCTATACATACTCTCCATCCTGTGACGGTTCTCGTTGGTATTAATTTATTCTTTTCATTTGTTATTACCGTCATACCTCCTTTCTTTGGAACTACTTGGACGTGACTTACCCAAGGACTATCGGAGATAGGATAAATAAGTCTGGCGTCAAGTAATTTGATGACTTCGTTTTTAACCACTTCTTGAAAATTGGGATTTACTCGACGTTGTGGTTGTATTACCGATTTGTAGTCATCAATCATTAAAATTTTGTGCGTGCACATGGAAGGACTTATTCCTTTAATGTCTACAAGCTTCCAAGCGATCGCATTTTTGTGTTTTTTCAAAAGACTAATTAATTTTTCTTTTTCTAAACTATCTAATTTAGACGAAATAGTTACAGGTAATTTACCATCTTTGTCTAGAAAAGCATATTCCACACCTTTTGGAAGTTCTTTGAGCTCAAGAGGTGGGTCTTTAGGAGACTCCTTATTTGGTTGCTCATTTTGATCAAGAACTTTAAAAGTTTGTTCTATGGCGACCTCTTCTTCAACAAAGTGGTCAAACTTTTCACTTGTATCGGGTGGTTCATCTTCATCTTCAATTAGGGGGTCATTATTGCCGAATGGATATTTCATTGACCGCTCAAGATCGACACTCTTTTTGAAAGCCCCTAATTGAAGAGGTAGATTGTTGAACTTCCGGTTTTTCAAAGCTTCGTGAGTTTTAACAAAGGGTCGTCACAACACTAGAGGAGCGTCATCAAGGATGACAAAGTCGGTTGGGATTACCATTTGATTTGTTTGAACCAAGACATCCTCAACTATACCGATTGATTTTATTACTTTCCGATTAGATAGAAAAATGAGTATTTGAAGTGGAGAAAAATCACTAATACTTAATTTTTCGAAAATGTAGTTAGGCATTATGTTAACACAAAGATCTTTATAGATTGTGACATTACTAATAAACGAATTTTGAAAGAAACATGGAACCGGTGTAATGTTAATTTCAAATGGGTCTTCTTTTATTAGCGAGGTATGATCATTAGTTAACTTAACACTTACCGTTTCGTCAATTTTAGTGTTAGTGTTTAATTCTTTTAAAAACTTAGCATGAGTTAGAACTAAACAATGATTCTCAAAAGAAGGTAACAAGAGATTAATTTCTTCAAAATTAGACTCTTCTTGAATTTTAACGTTGTCGGACTCACCTTTTTCGTTGTTTAACTCATGTGTCGGTTTTTCACTTATTTGTTCTTCCATTTTTACACTTTCAGTTATCTCTTCTTTATTTAATTCTTCTCTTGCGCGGGACTCCTCTTCCCTTGCGCGAGATTCTTTTATATAGATATCAATAACTCTAAGGTGTTCTAATATCCTATCGGTCACTTCGATTATAGAAAAAGGATCAGGATTTTCAAAGCTTGAATCCGGTTGTTCGATCCTTTGTTCCTCATAATACTCATAGGAAGTAGATGGTTCACACCATTGTCCTTCATTGTAAGCATATGATGGATAAGGGTCGTAATTTTGTTCTTCATAATACTCATACGAGGTGGGTTGTTCACACCATGGTTCCTCATAATAAGCATATGAAGGTGGTGGCTCATATCTTGGTTCCTCAAAGTATGAGTAAGAAGGCTCATATCTTGGTTCATCAAAATATGAGTATGAGGGAGGAGGCTCATACCTTTGGTCTTCATAGGATGTGTATGAAGTTGATGGCTCGTACCTGGGCTCCTCATAGTAGGTGTATGAAGTGGACGGTTGATATAAATTACAATATTGAACCGAGTGCGGGTCACCACAATTAGTGCAATAATTATTCCTATAATCATCCTCCTCATAGGTGTAGTTGTAACCTCCTGAGTATTGATCCATAAGAATCACTCAGCAGACCACAACCAAGTCTCGAGATCAGAAAACAAAAATAAAAACGAAAACAGAGGCTGGACACGGCCCCGTGTACATAATCTGTATAAGGGCGTTTTAATTAAAGTTACTGATTTCGTTGAGCACGGGGGTGTGTTCAGTGAGCACGTCCCCGTGTTCAGCTTCTGTTACTGGGTGTTTTATGAAAAATATGCAGCACGGCCCCGTGTTCAGTGAGCACGGCCTGTGTTCAACCTACTGTAAATGCAAAACTAAACTAAAATGCAGAAAAATGTGCGCGTGTTTTAAAAAGGTTTTGAAAAACTGATTAGGCCGTCGATTTTAAGCTTTCTTGAAAATCCTTGTGTCCCCGGCAACGGCGCCAAAAACTTGATGTGTGTGAAGTGTGTATATAAGTTTAAGTATATTTTAAGCCATTTTTACACTTTTTAGCCAAGTTTTAAATTTATAAAACACGATATTTACTAACACTAAACACACATATGGGCAAGTGCACCCATCGTGAGTGTAGTATAGTGTTGGTAAGATACCGAGGTCATCCAAGGACACAAGAGCTTTTAGTACCGGTTTATCCTCAACGTCTAATCAAATCAAAAGTTTAGAAAAAGGTTTTTAAACTAAAAGATAAAAACTAACTAAAATGCTGAAAATAAAATAAAAATAAAAACAGATAGACAAGATGAATCACTTGGCTCCGACTCGTGTTTAGTGTAACCCTTGATTATTTCCTCACTTTTGCACTTTTTAAGAGATTATCTTAGTTATTCTAGTAGGCCCCTCTTTTGAAGGTGACGTTACCCTCAACCCAGTAGTTTGAGTCAGCAAGGATACAATCCTAAAGAGTTGGATTATTGAAAGATAATTAATTAAGTTATTAATGCATATTATGGTAGGCCCCTCTTTTGAAGGTGACGTTACCCTCGGCTAAGTAGTCTGAGTCAGCAGGGATACAGTCCTAAGTAGCCGGGTTAAAGTATTAATAATAGCTTACATATGAGGGGGTCAAAGAGTTTGGACCCCCGCCATCCAATACCGTTAAGTATTGAAGGAGGTCCTACTAAATTTGACCCAGGTCCTTGCAGGATCTATACACTGAACAAGGCAAGACTTTTACCAAACCGTTCCCTTAACCCCCGACCAGGTAGCCAACATACCTCCATATAGACCGTGGAGATATGAATGGTGAAAATCTTTTATTTTATATAGACAGTAAAATAATGCCAAGACACCACGGACAAACGATAAGGAAAAATCACCTTCAACATAAGAAACTAGTTATTAAAGTCATTAATACATAACCAAGTAAAAAGTGCGAAAAGATTAAAAATAAAAAGTATTACACTAGACACTTTGTCTTCACTAAGTGATGTAAGAGACTTAGGCAAACATGGCCTTGATTGTCAAGAACTCTTACGATCAATCTTGGATCCCGAGACGACTCACACACTCTATGATGGACAATGGATGATGGTGGTGGATGATGGTGTTATGGTGGTGGTGGGTGGTGGGTGAAGTGTGAGAGAGGTGGTGTGCCAAGGGATGGTTTGAACTTGAGCCAAGCACTCCTATTTATAGGCTGAACAGAAGTTCGGGCACGGCCCCGTGTCCACATCCTTCTCTGTCTTCATTAATCGCACTTTGTCTGCATTAGTTGACCACGCCCCCATGTCCGCTGGGCACGCCCCCGTGTGCAGAAGCATATCTGTACTATCAAGATTTGCCTGGATTCTGCGAATCTTATAGTTGACCACGGCCCCGTGTCCGCTGAGCACGGCCCCGTGGTGGGCAATAGAAGCTTCTACAGCTTTGTCTTTTCTGCTGGGACTTGGGCACGCCCCCGTGTTCACTGAGCACAGGGCGTGTTCAGCCTTATGTTTTCTTGTTTTGCTTGGGAAGATGCTGTCGTGGGGTCGGGTATGTCACGTTTGTTCCTTTTCTTGTATTTATGTTAGATTAAGCTGTCTTTTTGCTTCTTTTGTTAATTTGAGCTCATTTAATCCTGAAAATACAAAAGGAAGACAAAAGCACACTTTTTCCAACATTAGTACTAAAAAAGGGTTAGTTTTATGCCACAATTGATGTAATTTATATGTTGCATTTTGCACACATCAAGTAGTGTCACGTTTCTTGTGCTCGAGCTTACGTTTACCAGAAGACAACCTTGTAATGGTAGACGTAGTACCGAATACCACCTGATTGTTACTGCTATTGATGCGAGGAGAAATGGAATGTCGACGATTGTTATTTGATGGTGTAGAATTGGTTCTGCCGACTGCAGTTATCCAAAGGTTACATATTTTAGCACAAATGTTAGTATAGGCATGTTGGTTAGTATAATATAATAGACAAGTAACAAAAAAGAAACATAAGACGTACCTGTTATGGTTGAAACTGATGAACTTGTATCATTTATATTTGTATGACGACCAATGGAGTATATGTTCCGGTCTGTAATATTAGAAGACTGCAGCAAACTTACGTTGTCAGGCAAGATGTTAGGAACATTTGTTGCTGACGACGATTTCTTTGATCTCTTATTATCAAGTATTATTTTTTGACGCTTACGCCTTTTACCAGGTGAAGTAACTTAATAATTAAGAAGGTAGAATACGTAAGGAACATAAGAATTAGTCCCATTTCAAAAATAAAACGTAAAAATTATACTTTTAATTAGATTTAACAACATTTACCATTTGAGATATCTGAAAGAGGAGTTCTCAGAACAGGACCTACAAAAACATAAATATGAATAGAAATTCAATCTAAAATATGCATCATTTGTGGTTAGGGAAATGAGAACTGAATAACTTAGTATGTAACTTACTATTAAATCTTTGTTGTGATGAATTCGGATCCTTTGAAGATGAATGCGACTGATATGATTTTTTTTGACATAGTATACGTGAATAACCACAACTTCATTTAAAACCAGCACAAAGAAAATTATAAGAAAACAAAATTGTTCATATTAAATTTGTAGAATAGGTAAAGGAAATGCAATTGGTGATAATTACATCTTCTATGTAACATAAACTAATGACAAATGCATATACAATTACCTTCGGAAAGTTAGATACGTATGAACTGGAACATAAACAATTGAAATGTGTGTATGAATCTCTTTGAAAGTGGGAAGTTTTCTGTTTTGAATTTTATTAACTATTATGCATAACAAATATTCTAATGCAAGATCAGAGGTTTAAAAAAAGACCTATTTTCTATTATATAATCAATTATACTAATTGAGATTAGCTCTTAAATTTGCTGAATTGATTTTTTGTTACATTCAATTAAGTACTTTCTAAATTTAATTTAAAGTTCCCATTTATACATAATCAATCATATTATTCTATTTTATGAAAACTATGAATTTTAAAACATTAAGTATAAATAAAACGATTATAAACCAAAAAAACGGAACTTCAATAATAAAAATTAAAATCGAGTCTAATACATCGAACAATGACTGAAATACGAAATCTTAAATTATTGTGACTAAACAAAAATCAAAAATCATTTCTTCATTAGTAACTCTGTAGACTTCAATCAAAATCTTTCTCATCGTTTTCTTCATTGATCTTACGCATTGTAGAACAACTCGGAAATGCTGGATCAATGTCATACAACTCATACATATTACGTTTACTTGTTGCGATATTTTGCTCCTGTAAATGCAAAATATTTTTCTTATTACTTGATTTAAAATTTTACGTTTTACTATAATAAATAATAATATGTATTCTTCATAAGCATGATTATTACCTGTGCAGTCAAAAGGCTCTTCTTAACATGGGAAATAATAGAATCATCGATGCTTATCGCAATGATATATAAACTTCATCAAATTTTTCGATATTATAGTGGGTAACTTGAATCTTATAAGCAAACAACTTCCCAACCAAAGACTTAATCTCATTTGAAAACGTCGGATAATCACCGATCTGTTAATATTTTACAACTGTTAAAAAAATATTATAGAATAAAAGTATTATGAACTGGAAATATACAGATTCATTCTCTTTTGGCAATTCATCAGCAGACTTATTCAAAACATGTATAGCTTGATCATGAAATAATATAAGATGAGTTGAATCACTCTCGTCCTCAACTTCAATTTTGATCTTAAATTTCGGCACAGGTTTTATGATGTGTTCAAAACATTCATAGTTAGAGCAACGATAAGTTTCGTATTTCTTAAAAATCAAAAGAACCATCAGGTGGAAGGTATTGCTCAATCTCCATAGTAGCCTCATGTAAACACGTTGGACATGTCATGTAGTGCCAACCAAAACCGGTTGATGGTACCGAATATGATAAGAGACTTTGGCTAAAAAAAAGTAATTGCAAAATACAACAAACAGTTAAACTAAATAATTAGAAGTTGCAACGGAAAATTAATTACGCATACCTTAGTTGTTTCCCATAACGCATCAATGCTACTGAAAGATGCATTGTTAAAAAACTCATAAGACACATCATGAGAGTTTGAAAACATGATTGTTTATAAATAAAATGCAAAATTCAATTTGAGATAATAGCTTTAATGTAAATACGGGTGTATTTATAGGCTTACAAAATTCGTTAACATTGAAAAAGATTAGGAAATAAGAAATCTTTTGCATAACCGAGATTTTGTAACATTATAAAATATGACAAAATTTTTGAAATAGAAATAGAAGAGATATAGGAATAAAATTAAGTGTAAACATTTAGTAGTTCCCTTTTAATATTATTGAATAATATAACCGTAATATTTTAATATTGAATAAAAATTTCAAAATATATTATGTATTTGCTATTTGGGATGTAAAAACTTGGAAACTTTTTTTAAAATATTAGTTAGTAATTGTAATAAGTAATAATATTCGGTAAGGTTTAAATGGCTAAAATATAATGGAAAATTCAATGGTTTAATTTTATGAAATATTATAAATATTTAGAAAGTCTTTTAATATGAAAAGTAACTAAAATAGTTTATATTTAACATCTAAATACTTCAATGGTTTAATTAAATAATATCCTCTTATTTCTCATTTTCTATATTAGATAAGTAAAAGATAAATACTAATTAATTTAAATAATACAAAATGTTAAAAAAAACTAATTATGACATAGCCGTTGATTATCAACAAACATCACGTCAATACCTTCTCCCAAACAAATAGCATCATTACTTTCTATTAATCAAATATATCAAAATATTAACAAACATATATCACTTCATCAACAACTCTCCATCATCGGCTAGGGTTTTGAACTTGGTTTCTTACAAGATTTTGAAGACAATCAAAGGGTACCGAACAAAGCTTGTTGTATAATTTGAAAGAGAAGGTACGATTTTTGTCATCGATTTTGTTAATCGGTTAGTATTTTTTGAATCATAAAAGCAGTTAAATAGATATTTAAGTATAGATTTGACATAGAATGAACAGGGTAATCGATTAAAACAAAAAATCAGTAGTATTTATAGATTGCATGTTAGGAATATCATCGATTTAGTGTGTTCACAAAGTTGATACATGCTATAAGTCATAAAAGGAATAAATTTATGCTTAAGGAACAAAGGTAATGGTTAAAAATCATTAATTTTTTTTTTCTAAAATTAGGTAAAAATTATAACTTTATATTAAACAAATAGGTTTAGGCAACACGGAAGTAAATAAAGAATGGGTAAGAAAAAACTTTATTTTTTAAGCAAATCACCATAACATTATAAATTATGAATTTTAGTCAGAATAAGATGTTTGAATGAAAAATGCAAAATTTATGTGTTTTTGATGATTTAAAAAAAAAATTATAATAACATACTTAACCATAAAAATTATGAATTTTAAATAATAAGTATCATACATTGCAGTGTACAAGATGGTTTTATCGTTTGTTCAACTGATGGAAGAACCTAAAGAGCTTTCGTTGGTATGTGTACTTTCCGTTTCTCGGTTGATGAAATATAACGTTGTCACCATATGAAATATTTAAATATGTTAGTTTGTATCTACTATACGACATATAATGTATATATCAATGTTAATGCGACTGGTACCTGTTGAATTTATTAAAAAAAATGGGGCAATGACTGGCAACATATGAACATAGAGGTTCGTCATGAAGACGGTAGACATTGAACAATACGACTTAGACACATGGATCAACTACCAGTATTAACAGATGGTTGGAGGGCTGTTGTTAATAATCTTCATTTGTTAAAAAAACACTTGGCTGCTATTTAGAAGCATAGGGGAGAAAGAGTTGGAGGTTTATCCCTTTCTAAACAATGTGCGTGGTGAATCCTACATAACAATGAACAACTACACAAAACTGGGTCTTACGGTAAGCGTACTGTTTGATAGTTAATGAAATGTGAACATTGTACATAGTTGAAATGTAATACATATCTTAATAATTATAATTTTTAATATATTTTCATAACTTGCAGGTAATTCCAGATGAGTTTATTACCATATTTTACAGAAACCACGAGCTAAACGGCATTTACCAAGTATATGCGGGTGGTAAGTACTGGGATGTAATGGCAGCTAAACTTCATGTTACTTATGCTTTTACGGAGGGATGGCCGAAACTGTGTGAGAGGTTGAACATATGTGATGGTGACACACTGATATTTGATAAGATTGGTAAAGTTATATTTCATTTGAGGGCATTCAGGAATGGAATTGAAGTTGGATTGGGTATTCAAGAAGAAGCAGAAGACAGCGATTTCTGTGAAATAACAACATTCCAAAGAAATGCTTATTTTGTAAGTATCTTCTTCTTGAAAAAAAGGTATCTCAAATAATTATGATTACTTATGTTTCTAATTTTTATTTACAGAACTTTGTTCAATCTGATAATGCAACGGATACAAGTGGAGATACATTGATGAATGAGGTAGTGTGTTATACTTTGCATTTTTTTAATATTAATTTGATTAATGAACTAATGTACTTTTGTTTTATGTTTTTTATATAAATTAAAATTGAATACAAATTAAATATCAGGATAATGATAGTGGAAGTGAAACTGAGCAGATGTTGAATACCACAAAAGGAGTTCTAAAATGTGAGCAATTGACAACACCAAAAAAGAATCCTTCATGTTCTGAGGTTCACGTCAATGAAAATGTAATAATCAGTTAATATAAATATAAACCGCATTACATATGATTAGTATCTACTTGATTTAGAAAATTGATACGTTATAAATATATAATTAATAGGTTGAGAAGAAAGGCAAAAAGGTTGCACAAGTTTTTGCTTCAACATCAAAAAAAGGAAAGGTGATTGACCAAACTCCAGAAGTTATCACACCAGAAGTTTCAAGCTGTCGTATATCATCAATCAAAAGAGAGGTAGCCTTTGCTTTATTCAAATGTGTAATACACCTATGAGTGATTGGGGTAGGACCACAATTAAAATTATTTATTGATTATAATTGATATTCAACTTGAAAGGTTGTTAACTACTATAAGAAGGTATCGAAAGTTGGACAAGAAAGGCAAACCAGACGTGATAGTGGAAAACGAAAAAAGGCTGAAGTTGATCCAGAAAATTATGAGTTTACTAGAAAAGGAGAAAACATATTGGTATGATAATTTGTATCATGAGTTGTAGGTGTGACAACCAGAGTTTTCAAGACCTTTCCTTTAAGCGTTACCTATTTCATATTCATGTTTTATACCTTATACATTGGATCATGTGTATTATTGTGGAATAATGTTAGTATAAGTTTGTTGGTTTAATGTTTGAGTATTCAATAAAAACCTTTAGTGACGAAACCCTTTTCACACTATTGCTCGACGAAAGTTCGACGAAACAAGTAGTAGTTGCTGTTCAACGAAACTTGTGGAGTTTCGTCATATGCATACTCGACGAAAAAGGGAGTATCACCACTACCTTGGCTGACGAATGTTGAGTTTCGTCCATAAAGGCCGGCCCAAATGCCTTGAAAGCCCAAGTAGGGCCCGGGTCTAGTATATCAACATAAACACCCGTAGGGTGTTTCATTCTGTAACGTAACTGACATCTTGCAACCCTAGACTTCCCTAAACCTAGCGACAGTAGTTCCCTATCTCCCATTCGAGACTCCCGAATGTTAGGCACTACTGATCTTTATCAAATCAAGGTTAGTGTGTAAACATTGCCACTCGATGAATTGTTGATGGTTATGGTTCTGTGCTGTGGTGTCATGTGGATTAGGGCTATTAACAATGTTGTAAATCTGACACTTGTATGTTTGATAGTTATTATATGTTAACAGGCCTGATGAAATTGATAGCCTTGGTGATGAGTTTGTTCTTTGATAAAAAGGGATAGTACGTTTGTATGAATAAATGATGATGAATAAAAGGTTAGGCCAACTGTGAATGTGAATTGGTAGTGTCATTGATGCCTTAGTGTTGGACCGGTTGCGACCCTAAATAGTCAGTAGAGATCGTTCATCTTCGCATATAAAGGCGGAATCAATGTATACGAAGTAACAACAGCTTTTCCTCTTTAATTCCTTCTATATTGATGCTTTCTGGATGGATTTTGACAGAGTTTTGTTACAACAAGCATGGACAGGTTTCGCTACAATAGTTCTGACTTCCTTATCAGATTTCGCTCATGATGACTATATATAGTCAACCTGATTTCGCTCCAATGTCATGACATATGAGCGAAACCCCCTGGGAAACCCTATGAGCGAAATCCTAACTACCCTATAAGCGAAACCTCAAACTAAATATGACATATGAACGAAACCTATACATTAAACCTAATTTTGACTTTCAAGCTCCTATTTTGACTTATCTTG
Organism: Helianthus tuberosus; assembly: GCA_030545235.1. NCBI lineage: Eukaryota > Viridiplantae > Streptophyta > Magnoliopsida > Asterales > Asteraceae > Helianthus > Helianthus tuberosus. The sequence goes on from CM060393.1 coordinate 158,506,503, forward strand.
ACCTAAGACTCAATGCAAACGTAGTCAACAGACATTTCATGTACCAACAGACTCCCCCTTGGATGTTGACGAAGTCTTCAGCTCTGAGTCTTCAGTCTTGGTCTTTTCTCCAACTCTGCCTTTTCATCATAAACATTCTATCTTCACAGGTTCACAATCTTGTCCTGGCTTCATCTCCAGACTTCCCTTTGATCGTTGATCCAGACTCCCCCTTTCACAGACTCCCCCTCTCAATATGCTAGAATCTGAGGTCTTGATCTGGTTCAAGCTTTGACATTTAGCTTTCGTGGGAATGATGAAGTCCAAAACCTGTGTCTCAAACATCAAACATTACAAACTATCTTTTCAACAATAAATCACAAACTCAATCAGTTTTAGAAATCCACTCAAGTATTCAGGTCCAAGTTAATGACCCTAATTACTCAATTAATCTACCAAGTTCAACTTAATGACCTTGGTTGATCATTTGACGAATCAAACTGATTTTGAAAACATTTTTTAAACATTTTTTTCTTAAAATAACAAGTATCAAGTTAATGAACTTGTTTTTGACTTTTAATAATTCAAACTCCATCAAAGTAAGCTCTCCTCATTCTTCAGCTCAGAACCTCCTGCATCTGCTTCAACATCTGAGAATCCAACAATCAACTCTCCACTTTGGTTTGTCAAAAATAAAGCAGAAATAAAATCTTTTTGAATTTTATAAAGTGTTCTAAACTAAGAAATGAAATGCAGAAAACTTAAATTGCAGAAAGTAAACAAAGTAAACTATTTACAAACTTAATTTTTGGCGAGCGTGTCAGGGAATCATATCAGCTTTTTAGATAAATTACAAGTACCGTTAAGCTTCATTTCATATTCAGACTTAAACAATTCACCTCGATTGTCGATATACTGATCCATCTTAAATTCTCACACAAATTTCAATTTAATCAGGATACGATTTAGATGTATTATGAACTTAGCTCATTCATGTGTCCCACCTCTTGAATATACTCCCGTATCCAGAATCCCAATATCCAGTCTTACAGGTGAGTATACTACAATGATATCTGTACATAAATTAGGTAATGCGAGGGCCGAGGGATCTCAGGTCGATACTTCCGTATGCGCAGAGAGATATCAGCTTCGACTTTATGGTATGTCCCCTTTAGAGGATCCTTTAGCTACAACAGCAGCGGCTATCAATTTTATTGTTTCATCTGCATGCTGAGGGTTTATGCTATGTTTCAAGCATTTATGGAAAGTATTATCCAAGGACTAGGTCAGAACTTCCATTCAGCAGAAGTCCCGGAATAATACCCCAGACATCATTGAGTATAAAAACCTAGTATATCAGAATACGAGACCTTTCAAATGAGATTTCAGGGGTTACCTATATATCCAAGTAGTATTCCCCACGAATTTCACAAGTTTGAAATTTTAGGTTTATATCCCGAATAAATCTACTAAGTGTGCGAAAACCTATCGACACATCATTAGTGAGACTGTTTAACTCATTTAAACTTTACAAATCTTTAGCATACTGTAATTGTCTAGCCGATGTACTATCATTTTCCCTATATACACAAGCTCTTTTTCAGATTTTATATTGTTTTTGTATTTTTGCATTTTTTACTGTTTTTGTATTTTCTGCAAATATATCTATATACATCTATCTACTCCCCCTAAATATCAAAACAAGTAAAAAATCGACAAACCATTGCAGATTGTTTTTCGTCTTCATCCGCAACAGTACTCTCATCAACGCCGATAATTCCATCCGACACTGAAAGAAGCTTCATACCATTCGGTTTTAACAAATATTTAAACCGATTTTTATCAAAAGCTTTGGTATGTAAATCAGCTTTCTGTTCGTCGGTGTGGATTTTCTCATTTCGTATCAACTTTTTCTCGAAACAATCGCGAATAAAGTGATGACGAATTTCTATGTGTTTAGTTTTAGCGTGATGTACTGGATTCTTTGTTATATTTATAGCTGCCTCATTATCAACAAAAAGAGGTGTGTTAAGAAACTGCAAACCGTAGTCGCGCATCTGTTGCTGTATCCACAGGATCTGAGAGCAGCAACTGCTAGCAGATCGTACTCCGCTTCACATGTAGATAGCGCCACAGACGTTTGTTTCTTACACTGCCAGGTAACCAATCTAGGTCCAAAGAACTGGCATCCTGCAGTTGTTGATTTGGAATTGACTTTGCAGCATCCGAAATCTGAATCGGAATACCCTTCGAGCGTAAAATCGTCTTTCCTAGGATACCACAACCCCAATGAAGGAGTTCCTTTCAGGTAGCGCAATATCCTCTTCACAATGATCATATGCGAAGCTCTCGGGTTAGATTGATATCTTGCTGCGAGGCACGTTGGGTACTTGATATCAGGACGTGAAGCAGTTAAGTACATCAATGAACCTATCATGGATCGGTAGAACGTTTCATCATCCCTGTCTCCGGTGAGATCTGGGTGAATTCCATGATTTATTGCAAGTGGGGTAGCAGCTGGAGTAGAACTTGACATCCCAAATTTCTCTAGAATATCACGAACGTACTTTGTCTGGTGAATGAAAATTCCCTCAGGAAGTTGTTCAACTTGTAGACCCAAAAAGAATTTCATCTCCCCCATTGATGACATTTCGAACTTTTGCTTCATCACTGATTCAAAATCTTTGCACAGACTCTCATTTGTTGACCCAAAAATTATATCGTCCACATAAATCTGAACTATCAGAAGATGACCGTCGACCTCTTTAGTGAAGAGAGTGGCATCCACTTTTCCACGAATGAACTTGTTGGCTAGTAGGTGTTGAGACAAAGTCTCGTACCAAGCTCTCGGGGCCTGGTGTAAACCATACAACGCTTTGTCCAATAAGTAGACCTTGTGTTTGTGGATTGGGTCGGTGAAGCCCGGCGGCTGTCCGACATAAACCTCCTCTTTGACCTTCCCATAAAGAAACGCCGATTTTACATCTAGCTGATATACTTTGAAGTTCTTCCAAGACGCAAATGCAAGGAAAATTCTGATTGCCTCTAGTCGTGCTACAGGAGCATAGACTTCTGTAAAATCAATCCCCTCCTGTTGACTAAAGCCCTGAACAACGAGTCGAGCTTTGTTCCTTACAACAACTCCTCTGTCATCTCTCTTACACTTAAATACCCATTTTGTATTGATTTTTCTATGACCATCCGGCAAATCCACTAACTTCCACACTCCCAACTTTTCAAACTGACTTAACTCTACTTGCATCGCAAAGACCCAGGAGTCTTCAGTAAGCGCCTCTTTGTAAGTTCACGGTTCGATCTGCGAAATGAAACAACTTAGTGAAAATTCAGTTTGTAAAGATGCTACTGTAGAATAAAAACATGTAAGGCCCTGATCAATTTGACGTCTCGTGCGAACGCCTGTTTGAAAGAGTTCGCGGCATCACTTCGCTTGGAACATCTACATTGCCCTCCAGATTAGTAACATTCTGATCTGCATCTTGTTCACCAACTTGGTTTGTTTGACTTGAAATCTGAATTTGCTCCCCCTCAGAATCTGAATCACCATGATCCAAGACTGGCATGTTTTCAGCTTCTTGATTATCATTCTGATCTGACTGATTATCCTGAGCAACTTCATTCTGTTGAACATCATCATGTTCACCAGCATTACTCGGACCTGCTTCATCGTCATTTGAAGTTTCCCGTGGTCGCCTCGAATACTCAGCTGGGAACCTTTGCTGTGACTCGTATTCGCGCAAAATATCCAGCTCATCAAAGAAATCTTCATCTTCCTCTGATTCTTCTCTCATGTCAAACGAATCCCACAGTTTGTCATAATGATAACGCCATGAATCTCCAGGATTCTGTGGCGGCATAGTATAACCTTGACATTCAACATTTGCAGCTTCAATAATCGGCTTCTCACTTGGAACGAAGACACATCGCATCGGATTTGCATAACCAACAAATATTCCCTCAAAGCACTTCGGACCAAACTTTCCATAAGGCTCTATAACAGTACAGGGTGACCCGAACGGTTCTAGATACTTCAAATTCGGTTTACGGTTATTGATTAGCTCAAAGCATGTTTTGTTAAACTTCTTGACAGTGAGAACCCTATTGAGCGTATAGCATGCGGCAGAAACAGCTTCAGCCCAAAAATTTATCGGTAACTTTGAATCTGCGAGCATAGTTCTAGCCGCCTCGATTAGTGTCCGATTTTTGCGTTCTGCGACTCCATTCTGCTGCGGAGTGTACGGAGCACTAAACTCATGCAATATACCTCTTTTATCACAAAATTCTTCCATCTTGCTGTTCTTGAATTCAGTACCATTATCACTTCGAATTCTTTTGATACGCCGTTGGTACAGATTCTCAATCTTTTTGAACAACGCCATCAAACTGTCAAACGTTTTGTCTTTCGTTTTCAAGAAAGAAACCCACGAAAATATGGAATAATCATCAGTAACGACCAAACAGTAGTAATCTCCTGTAATACTTTTGACATTCACAGGACCAAATAAATCCATGTGAAGTCTTTCCAGAGGTCTCGAAACTGAATTGACTTGCTTTGTAGGGTGTGACTTTTTCTTCTGCTTGCCTTTAACACAGCTAATGCACTCCCCTTCCAGATGAAAACCTTTGACATGAACTCCTGTAACCAAATCGTTGTGCACCAAGTGATTCATCTTCCTTAGGTGAATATGCCCCATCTTGCGGTGCCACAATCTCGATTCTTTTTCAGTTGCTCTGGACACAAAACAATGAGCCTGACCCGTGGTTGTAGTAGCTACGCTCATGTCCAACAGGTACAGATCATTAACTCTCGGTGCCCTCATGATAATCCATTCCTCAGGTATTACAAATCCCGGTTTCAAGATCAAACATTCTTTATCAGTGAAGTGAGTAGTATACATCCTGTCACAGATCTGGGAGATACTCAGCAGATTGTTCTCCAGCTCAGCAATGTAATTAACTCTTTCAAACGTCACAATCCCGTTGGATAACGTTCCTTCACCTATAATCCTTCCTCCTTGATTACCCGCAAAACCTACGTAACCACCATTGATATTTCTTACATCATACAGCAACGCAGTCTTCCCTGTCATATGTCTTGAAGCTCCACTATCCATGATCCATCTGGATACAATTTTTGGAAGTTCCTGCACATAACAAACTTTGACTTAAACTTTAATAAAGATGCCGATTCATGCTTCGCGATCAAGGAAGCTCCGGCAATTCAAACTGCTTAGTCGAACATGGAGTCCACCCAGGCCTCATCAGCCTTGGGTGTAACCTTGACTCTCGCAATTTGAATTTTGAAGTTTTCAGCCTTCAAAGGTGGAAAATTTGCATCATAATCAATTGGAATTGAATCCTCAGAAGGTGAAATCTTTTTCTCACTTTTTGGTTTCCAAACTTGTTGAGATAATGCAACCCGCTTGTAAAATTTGTCATTTTTAGTTACCACTTTCTTTACGGGTTCAATTTTCACTTTAATGTTGACATTTTTCACACTCTTTTTCTCAACAACGATTGGTGCTTCACCCTTCACCTCAACTTTCTTCTTTTGAATCTTCACAGTTTCAGTCTTAGGCTTCACATTGGTACACTTTCATGCGATATGACCAACTTGATTACATCTGAAACATGTTCGAGTATCAACTCGACTTGTGCCTTCAGACTGAGACTGTGAAGCTCTTTTCTCAAAGAACTCTTGATTTGATTTTGAAAAAAATTTCTTTCTCTTCATCAGCAAGTGAACTCGAACTGTTCACAAACTTTTTCTTCTCAACAAACTTCTTGTTTTGAACATTTCTCTTCTGATAAGACTTACCCCCCTGATAACCACCCGACCAATTGTTTCGATTGTTATTATAAAAACGCGGTGGAACTACAGATTTCTTGTAGTAAGCTTTATCTTTCTCAAAATTCATTTTTCTCTTTGTTTGACTCAAATTGTTCACTTCTGACAACTCAACTTCGACCAACTTGAAAATGTTTGTCAATTTGTTCACATTTACATTCTCAATCGGAAACTCAGAATCCGAAAACAACTTATCTGAACCCAACATCTTGTACATGACAAGATTTGATTCTTCATTTAAGTTGTTCTTGGACTTTTGTTTCAGAATGTATTTGTCCAAGAAACATCCATTTTCCTCAGTAGTGTCACTATCCGTTTTAGCACATTTTCAACAACACCTTTTACAATATCATTCTGGACACTATCGTCATTGGAAGATGTGAACGTGACATCAATTGAATCCGGAAGATTCATTTCACTTTCTTCTTCAATTTCAACCAACCCTGATTGCTTTTTCGTGTAATTATCCAAAATCGGCTGTGGAACTCTATGAAAACCCACCCCGGTTCCATCAGAATAAACATCTTCGCCAGCTTTGTTTTTCCCGATGGGTTTGGGAACAATGTGTTGCAAAACAAAACTTGCGGAGCTGTAACAGTTAAGCTTCAACTGGATTCGCTCGTTTTCAATTTCAGCCTCTTGAAATTTAAGTTTCAGTTTAGCGATTTCATCCAGTTGTTGGTTGATTGATTCTTCTTTTACTCTAAGCACTGCTTTTAGTTGAACGTTTTCTTTATAAGTTTTACCATTTCGATCATCATTATCTTTCATTGTGCTTTTAAGTTTTTCAAACTTCTCAGAAATCTGACGGTTTTCAAGAATTAACTTTTCATTTTCTTTTTTAACTCTTTCATGATCAATTTTATCATTTTCAATTTGGTTAGTTAATTCTTTTATCCGTTCAGTTAAAGCTTTAACTCTTTTGTCACGATCAAGAATTTGATTCTCAACGCTTCTGACTTTTGCTGTCAGATCTTCAACTTTCTTACCGTTGAGATACGTGACTGTATTACAAAATTTGCATTCTTTGATGCAATTTTTGCAATCAACATTTCCATCAATTTTCTTACCTGACACATTTGTTGACAAGTTTAAACTGACCTGGCTTTTTGACTCAGACATGGAGTTAGAGTCTACCTCAAGTGCCTTAGCAGCCAGCACTTTGTCAACCATTTTTCCAAGGTTTTCAGCAGTTAACTCCTGCGTTGTGTCAATAACCCCAGTGTCAACTTTCTTTGACTTCTCTATCTCTTCTTTCTCCTTCTTCTATTTCTCTTTTTTCTCTCTTTTCTCTTTCTCTTCTTTCTCTTTCTCTCTCCAGTTCCCCACCATTTATTCTGCCAATAATCATCCTCATCTTTGAACTCCTTGATTATGGCTTCCAGATCAAGAGTTTTGTCATCAACTGCAATATTTCCATATGGATCAAGATAACACTCCCTGTCCGGATCCCATCTTCTCGCTCTCTTCGCTTCCAAATAGATACCAGATATTCTAATTATTCTGTTTTCAGCCAGCATTTTTCTGTATCTATACTTCTGCTCTTCAGTCCTGTTGTCTTTCCACGGAATAGGTTTGTTTTTCGCCATGAATGCGTAACCAACCGCATCTTCCTCCGGTAGAACCTCTTCACTCCAGTCGTAACACTCATCATCATAAATCACCGCAAGAGCTCTAGATTTCTCTTTGTTGTCTTCAACCTGCTTCAATCTAGGCGGCTCGGATTTATTCTGATGATATATTGCCTTCTTGTAGTAATCCTCTCTGAAAGGGTTCTCCGACTCATCAGCATATGCGTTTCTACATTCTCGTTTGAAGTGACCTTTCTGCTTACACTTGAAGCATGTCACCTTGGACTTATCAAATCCTAGCTTGGTAGATGGACCACCAATTGTCTTCCTGCCGGTTATTTCCATGAAACGCCGTGCTCGACAAACCGCACTGGCCATGCACCAACGAATGTCGATTAATTCCATTTCTTCAGGATCTATTTGATCATAGTCCTCTTTCGTTAGGTTGGTGTTGCCTATCTTCCCTGCTACTAACCCTTCATAAGATTCCAACACAGATGCTAGAAAGATCATCTGCTGTTTAGCCGACTCCTCATCAAAATTCTGAGCATTCTTTAAGTCTATTGCGATGTTGCATTGAAAATGATTCTTTGCATCAGAATGACTTGTAGATGATGAAGATCCAGTGTGATAACCACTGTGATTTCCACTGCTTTGATTGCTTTGACTTTCTTTGCTAGTTGTGGAGACATTCTCAGCAGAAAACGCAGTCTTGGGAGAAGTTGCTTTTGGCATCATGCTCTTTGGATAATACAAATCCAAATTCTGTTGATAAGATGAGTGATTGACTTTGAATGTCTTCTTTAGTTCCAGCTCATGACTCTCGAGTTTCTCAATCAACAAATCTAAAGTCAACTTTTCTGGATCCTTGATGGTATTCTTCAGCATCAACGCATAATATCTCCCATCCATCTCGTCTGGCAACGAATCGAACAATTTGTCGATAAGCTCATCCTCAGGATATCTGATATCATGTCTTGCTAATTCTAGCTTCAGATGACCAAACCTTTCTATCATTTTACAAACTGGCTCGTTCTTTAAACATCCAAACAGATCAAACTCTTTTCTAAGAAGTTTTCTTTTGTTTTTCACAATTTCTGAACTTCCTAAACATTTTGTTTCTAGCTTCTTCCAGAGATCTTTTGCATTTGAATAATCGATCAATGAGATTATGTCCTCCCGAACGGACTGAAATAACAATGCCACACATTTTTGCTCACCCACAAATGAAATAATCTCCTCAGCTGATGTTAAAGTTTCACCATTTTTGTTTCCATGTTCATAGCCGTTTTTCAGACTCTTCCAGCGAGGAAATGCAAATGCCATCAACCAGTCTTCAAACTTTCTTGACCACCGACTATATTCCTCGATAGCCATTAGCTTTGGAGGTTTATTGAAGGTTCCAAAGGCACTTTCAGATTCCCAAGCTTCCGTTAACTTTTTCTTCGTATTCGGCGGGTTCTCATTCGCATTGCTAGACGAAGTATCATCGTTTCCGGAATTTCCAGTAAATGCATACATATCGCTGAACGGGTTCATGAAAATGTCATCCATCTTAAATGTACCTGAAAGATCAGCAAACACTTAGAAAAATTTTCGAAATTTTGGAAAACAATGACTAATAAGCGAAATCAGTTGTGATGACACAAAAGCGAAATCAGAACTGATGTTCACTCGAGCGAAATTAGCAACTTGTCCTTATGAGCGAAATTATGATGTATCTAAAAGCGAAATCTGAAACTTTATGTCCTTATGAGCGAAATTAGGCAACTAGAATGTATCTAAGAGCGAAATCAAGCACTTATAAGCGAAACCTCTTTGATGTCCGTAAAAGCGAAATCAGGTTTTTAGACAATATTTACCGTTTTTAAGTCGTATTTTAACCTGATTCTTTCTAGGGTTTGTTATTACTATGTTTTACATGTTATATTCGAAATTCAGGCCATTTCAACCGTAAGAACCAGTTCAAATCGAAAAAGTATGAGAGAAAGTGAGTAGAAGTAAGAGAATCTGGTAGAATCAAGCTGTAGTAGTATGAGCTCCTCGTCCTGAGCTCTGATACCACTTGTTGGACCGGTTGCGACCCTAAATAGTCAGTAGAGATCGTTCATCTTCGCATATAAAGGCGGAATTAATGTATACGAAGTAACAACAGCTTTTCCTCTTTAATTCCTTCTATATTGATGCTTTCTGGATTGATTTTGACAGAGTTTCGTTACAACAAGCATGGACAGGTTTCGCTCCAATAGTTCTGACTTCCTTATCTGATTTCGCTCATGATGACTATATATAGTCAACCTGATTTCGCTCCAATGTCATGCCATATGAGCGAAACCCCCTGGGAAACCCTATGAGCGAAATCCTAACTACCCTATAAGCGAAACCTCAAACTAAATATGACATATGAACGAAACCTATACATTAAACCTAATTTTGACTTTCAAGCTCCTATTTTGACTTATCTTGACCTAAGACTCAATGCAAACGTAGTCAACAGACATTTCGTGTACCAACACTTAGGGTTTTAGTTGGAACAACATGAATCTGTGATTCAATAATAAAGAACCGTAGATGCTCTTGAGTATATAGGTTTGTTGTTAATCATTTCGATTATTACTGTAACATGATTAGAACTTATGTGATAATGTTGTTGAAAGATTGATTCAATGGGGTTGCGTGAGTGATGAGAATCTATAACTGTTTGACATGAGATCCGACGAAACATAAGGTCTTTCATCACATGTGAGCCGACGAAAGGTAATGTCTTTCGTCACAGGGGAGCCGACGAAACATAGTGACTTTCGACACATGTTAACTCGACGAAACACATGGTGTTTCGTCACATGGGGTTTCGTCGAGTGCAACTTTCGCTGAAGGACTTCACATGAACAGTAGGTTATGATGATTACACTAATTGCATGTATTGTAAAGATTGAATAACATTAATCGAGAACAGGAAACCTGATGTATCTAGTATGTATGGTAAACCATCTGTTACGTGTATTACGAGCTGAGTTAATTGTTACCTGTTAAGCCATGGTTCTACTATGAATGCACACTATGAACGCATGTGATCAACATGATGGTAAACTGATTTTTGTATACGTGAATATCATAGACTGTGACTGTTTAAGTGTGAACAAGTAATTAATCAAACCGAGCAAACCAAGGTGAGTTCACTGCTCTTTTTCCAAGCATGCGTCCCGGGGAGGGACATCTGGTAAATGTTCCGGGGAGGAATGCTTGGTTATTGGGATATTTGTTAATACTCGCATATCTATCAATCAAGTCCCATATACCGATTGTTGCCGGGGAGGCAATGGGGTATTAGTTAATAACGCTATTTAGGTTTGGCAACCTCACACTGTACCGGGGAGGTCGGGAGTGAACTAATGATCCCAGTCTTGACCATTGCTTTGATAGAGGCAATGGGGTTTGGGCAAAACAACTTTAAGCCATCATCGGTAAACGAGTTATTACAACATCAAATCATTGAATCGTCTTATATTCATATCTGGTAACTAAAACGTGTTAACAAACTTTGAACTCACCAGCGTCGTCTGACATACTTGTCTGCATGCTTGCAAGTCGTTAGATTCTCGACATGGACTTGCTATCTGGGAGTGCTGGAGTGGTCATGGGTCGAGACTCTTGGATACATGCTTCGTTGATTATGAACACTTGTTTTGAAACAATTGATTTACAGTTTACTTTATGTTTCCGCTGAACAACTACTTTGGTTTAACTTATGTCTTGGATTTATATTTTTGAAATTAATGGAATGTTTTATTTAAATATTATGTGTAGTTCAATGTGATTGGTGGCTTGGTTCCTGGTACGTCACACGCCCCGCGGAGATTCCGCATGTGGTATTTTGGGGGTGTGACAGTTTGGTATCAAAGCCACTGGTTGTGACACCCTGACCGGAGGCGGAAAAGTCAAGGGCATAACGAAACATGGCAGAATGCATTTGAGCACATGATGATTAAATTAAGTTGAAATATAGTTTAGATTCAATTAAAGAGATTGCATTCACATCCGAGTAAATAAGAGTACATAAACAAAATACATCATAACAAATTGTTTCACAAATGATAGATTCGGATTTAATCTAAGGCATAAATCTTGATCAATCCTATATGAAATATTCTTGCAAATCATAGCATCAAACATTGTCACCTGAAACATATGTTAGAAAAATATTGGGTCAACAAATGGTTGAGTGAATTCATAGGTTTTGTTAGGCAAAAATAACAATGTGATATGAAAATGGTTTAACACTGTGGCATGTGATATGTCTTTAAGCAAAAGAGTAATACAAGTAGTCACTTGGTGGTACATTCAAACCTTCGTTATGACATAACACCGGTCTATCACCACACTTCCAAAATGTTTCACATGAGTACCAACAACAACAATTGCAACAAATAGTTTGGGAAGTGAGATGGGGCGTCACACCTATAGCGCTATAATATAACCGCTGGGCTTTTGCAAGTTAATGAACGTAAACGCGTTAAAGCAACAACAAGTATTAAGAAAATGCAAGGACAATCGGGGAACCACAAATTGCAAGTAAGTTTGTATCACATCGTATCATATGTTTCATCCCAAAAATAATTGTAAAAAGGGAACTATGAACTCACATTGATTGCGAGTAAGTCCAAGCACGTATGATAATGTAAGAGTTTTTTGGGAATAAGATTCCAACTTCACTCTAATTGATTGAACATGCACAAAATATAGAATTTGCATCAACAAATGTGTTTAATTGTATGAACATAAATCCTAAATCTATAGGATTTGATAGGGTTTGGCTAAACGGTAACTATGTGGTTTGGACAACCTAATTGGGGACTCGGAAAATGAATATGATATAAAGAAATTATTTATGAAAAATATTTATTTTAAATAAATAATTTAATTGTAAAATATATAATTGATTTAATATAAAGTTTTGTAATAATAATTCAAATATATGTAATTTGCATAATTAATTAATATAATTAAACAAAATGAGTAAACCAATATATAGTATAAGTGATATAATTAATCTATAAAAATTATAAATTAATTCAGATGGTCAAAAATATATAATTAATTGATAAATGATAATTATATAGTTTAAAAGAAATAACGTGATAATTATATAACTAATTATCAAAAATAATTAATTTAAATCAGAATAATTAAAAATAACATTTTTAATTGTTGAACTTGAATATTACTGGTTTAAAATAATTATTATGACCTTGGAATCATTTTAAATAAATAAGATGAAATAAAAATGTTAAAATATAAATAAATATGTTTATAAGATTTATTATCCAAATAAATCAGTAATATAAATAAAATTAGTTTCTGAATTCAAAATAATGCATATTTTATTATAAAAAAACAACTTTGGATAAAAATTATATAGTTATATAATTTAAACTTAATTAAATTTAACTATATACATAAATGAGTGAACTGATTTAATCATATAAAATCATTTTTATATAAATTAACAGTAAAAATATTATTTTCAGAAAGATTTATATTTAAAATAATTATTCTGAAAATTTCAGTATTTAAATAATTTTATTCGAATTTATATGAATTATTTAGGAAATAAACTCTTTTTAATTTAAACAAATAGTTTTATAAATAAAACAATCATTTTTATATTTTTAATAAGTGTAATAGTGTTTAATAATAATATTAAAAATAATAGCAGGTGAAAACTATCAAAAATAAAATGTTTAAAAATATTTGCACATACCCGGATTCGAACCCGGGTCTGTTTGGTACACACACACACACACATCCACTGGGCTGCCTGGTGGTTTGTGTTTGAATTTAGTTTAAATAAAATATATACAGAATATAAAATCAGTCATCTTCCCCAATAGTTCAGTCAAAGTCAGAACCGAGTCAAACCTCAAAGTCAAACCGTTAGATTAACAATCAAACTAATGTTTTGAGTTAAATTCGAAATACAGGAACATTGTATAGATGATAATGAATGAATTGGTTGATTTTGGACATACCGGTATCGATTGGATCGACGGGGTGACTAATTCTGGCGACTGTAACTCCGGCGAGAGTTGCAGAGCTTCAACAGGAGAATGTTTAAGTGTTTTGGGTGTTTTGAAAGGTGCATGAGGTTCGTATGGAGTTAATGAACTTATATAGCACTTCAATTTGATCTCAGATTCGACAAACTATAGTGTTCTTGATCCACTTTTAATTTTTTTTATAAAAAGCCGAATGTATGTGTTGTGACACTCAATTGTGTCGAATTGAAAGTGGTTTCTGGGTTGGCAAGGGGTTGGGGACTCGTGGGTGATGTTTCAGATAATGTAAACAATGAACAAGTGGGATTGATCGAAGTCCGGAAACTAGTTTAGGCGATCTGTTTTGAATTTATTATATTTAATTGCTTATAAGTGTATAAATGGAATTAAAATCCAAAACATATCAGCTCCTATTAGGAGGATAAACTGGTTAAGACGTTACGGTTATACACGAGTGACTCGAGTTCGATCCGCACTGAGGGCCGGTCCGAACAGAAGGACCCCTTTTTTTGTAATCTGATTTTAGAATTTACATTTTAGTCCCTGTACTATCATAATTTACATAAATGGTCCCTGTAGTTTCAAAAAAAAATACATAAACAGTCCCTGAAATAACTAGTTTTAATAAAATACAATTAGCTCCCTGGGTAGTTAAATATATTAACTGAGTTAAGTTTTTAAAGAAGGAATTCTTATACAAAAGTTAACCTGGTTAGAAATTATAGTTAATATAAGTTTAAGAAAATCAGTTTTAGTCCCTAAAGTATAAGTTTCAGAGAATGACCAAATGAACCCTAGACTTTTTAAAACAATTTATATATTTTTATTCCTTTTATAAAATATGTTTCAAAAATTACAAAAAGAACCCTAAACTTGTAGTTTGAAATAATTGCACTTTAATCCTTGTATTTATATAGTTTCAAAAATGACAATTTAGCCCATGGACTTGTACTTTCAAATAATTACGGTTTTAGTCCTTCAACTTAAAAAGTAATAGATTTCAAGCAGGTTTTAAAGAATGTCAAATAGGTCCCTCAACTAGTAGTTTCACAAGTAGTCACAATAAACCTTTATAGTTTATGTAACCGTGTTTAATAGCATAAAAACTCAATAAATTTGAAATTGTTTCACGTGTTTGTATCGGTATGAGCACAAAGCAAGTAGGGTCAAATAGGTTTCATTCCCGATACTGTAATTGTTACAATGCAAGTCAAAACAAATACAAGTGTGAAAACCAAGGTGGTTACAATCTCCCCTACTTTAGGAAATTTCGTCCTGAAATTTATTCGAAAGAGACCGTAGAATGTAATTGTAATGATTGAAAAGATAAGTAAGGAGTTTGTTTCTAGAGCATCCTGTGGTGTTGATAGTTTTTTTTTTTTTTTTGAAGAATCTATGAGCATCATTGAGTGTATAGAGATTTTTTTGTATATCACTATGTTAAACTAAATTTGTAATAATTTTTTTTTATAGTCTATTATGATGTGAACAATTTACATTTGAAATAAATCATGTAATGAATCAAATTCAGACTCAGAACTATAAGGTGGTGGAGGTGGTAGAGTCAGTCGCATCTGAGCAGCTAATTGTCCTAGCATGTCTTCCAACCATTTATTTCTTTCTGTCAGCCATTTTATTTGTTGAGACAAATTTCGAACCTGATCGTTTAACCTAGTCACTTCGACTCCCATTGATTCTGGAAGTAGGTTCATTTGAGGCACCGTACTTGGGCCTGCTATATCAGTTGGTGGCAATTGTTGTTCTACTTCGTTTAATAATGACTGGAAAAACTATGGCTGTAATGGTGGTTGCAAAAATGATTCCGATGCTAACTGTTCTTGGATCATCATGTTTTCATCAAACAAAGATTCTTGCATCGTTGAATCCTCCTCAAAAACTAACGGTGAGAAGTCTTGTAAGACGTTTGGTGTTAATGGTTGGGATATGTTAGTTGTAATATGTTCTTGTATGTGTGGCAGCTGTGGTTGCAGATCAAATCGATAAAAAGACGGCTGAGGAAGCTGCAACAATGATTGTTGTAAATTTTGTGTGGAGGTACTTTCTAAGATAACTGGAGCGCCCTTCGACTGGAATGGTTGAGTTGGTGTATAAATATGAACAGGGGTTAGCCTAACGGTGTGAAAATTTACAATCCCAGGTGCCTTTGGTGGAGATAATCCTTGGATAATCTGATCAGTTAAGACACCTAATGATTTTGCTATTTTTGTACTGTAAGACCCTCCCATGAGACTTCTCAAAGGATTTGATTGTTGACTAAAAAAATATGTAGCAAGCTCGTGGGCAATATTACAAGGAACTTGCTCAAAAATACTATGCAGATGGAAAAGTTCGGTTGATCTAAGCCTTTGTTGATTATACTTGCGCCCCGTGATAGTGTTGGCTAAAACATGGTGCATATATCGATAACGAGGGTTTGTGAAGTTCATAGAATTATTGTTGCCACGCCATTCTTTTGATGAATGGCATCGCCAATATTCTGCCATTTCCGCGGAGGAATAAGAGGTTGATGCCTCCGTAAAAGTGGGTTGTTTAACTTCTTCATCTGTATATATGCCCAGATGAACTGCGAATTCTGTTAATGACATAGTATGAGGTTGCCCACAAAGTCGAAAATGAATGGATTCATTGGTAAGACTTTTATTATATTTGTAATAGAAAGTGGACAAGAACTCATATACCAGTTCATCGTATGATGGTTCTAGGATGTCGAAGAAACGGCGCCAGGGCGTATTAGGTGGTAGTAATCCTGCCAGTAAACCACTGGAATCAAACATTCCCATTCGATGCCAATCAATACTGCTAATATTAGAAACTTCAAGATGCTTGAGTCTTTGATACCTCTCTCGAATGGGTAAATCAGTAAACCGAAGGAATGGATGAATTTCTGCTGCATTTGAAGATTCAGCATATGCTACTGGGAAATTTGTCATTGGAATATTGGGTTTTGTTGAACTAAGAGAAGTTTGGGTATGTGTTGAATTATTGTAGTTCTTGTGTAGATTAGATCGAGTAGTGAGTTTCTTATATAGATAAGGAAATTTAGGCTTACACCATACGATCGGTTAAGGCTCCCATGATACGTTCTAAAACAGTTTACTGCAGCTAGTTTGAAAATTTGAATTTGAAAATGTATGGTCTCGAAAAAATTTTGAACTTTGAAAAAGAGGGTGTGACAACCCGAACTTTCGAGGCCAGTGACGTTAATCTGTGCCGTTACAATTCCGTTAACTTAAACGTAACGTGTAATAATTTTGTTATTTAGCTTACACCTATGTTTTGGGCCGCCTTTATCTTTAACTACATTGGACCGGTCACTTGTACTTTTGGGCCGCGAATTACTTGAGCCCAACTCTAAACACGAAAATGAGTCTGAGTGGATCACGTTTATGCATGGGCTTAGAAAAGCCTAAACGGGGTTAAAGTGGGCCTATATGTATATATGTGTCGATTTTATGTCTGGGCCGCCCCCAAAACATGTGAAGCCCGTAGAGTTTCTAGATTGTGTTGACAGCCCAAGTGGATGGGCTTAAGCCCACTTCGATTGTGACCGCCCCTAAACATTTACCATTTATAATACGTATTGGATTCTTGTTTAACTTTTAACTCAAATAAAACCCTAAGACATTACTCCTCCATATCCCGCGTACGGCAGTAGAACACCCTTCCCCAAGTCGTGATCACCATCACCATATTCCCCATATTCTCTCGGTTAGTATTACCTTATGCTTGCTTAATTTTGTTGATGGTTTTTATTATATGTGAACATGTATGGTGTCCTGGTTGATTTATGGATGATAGTGATTCTTGGATGATCATGGTTGACTAGTGCATCGATTCATGACTATTGCTGTGGTTTATGTTTGTATGTGATGATTAGGTGTTAGGGTTGCATGAACATATGATAAAGAACCATGGATACCCTTGTGTAATATAATCAGAATAGTTATAATATGTTAGTGTTGTATTAATCGATGATGCAAATCAGATCATCAACTACAAATTATCCACTTATTCAATCGGTCCAATTAGAAGGAACAAATATTTAATGTTGTTGGCTCATTACATCTAGTGGCCCATGTGAAATTGAAATCTTATCTCACCAAATCATGTGCACCTCCTAAGCATGTTGTCAGGCTAGGTGTGTAGTCTTATCAATTGTTTTAATTTTATGAAAAACTATTTGTGATAGACACAAGAAGTTAGATATTGAATGATGATGAATAACCGTGATATGAATGAACTGTTTTTGTGTCATTAATTAATCAGACTATTGAAGTAAATCGTGTGATTGACTAGATTGAATTATGGTGATTTTAATATTGGACTCCATTAAGGTTGATTGATTTATATGATACCTAAGCTGTGAATAAATAATGATTTGCATGTTTCGAGTGGATGGGTGAATTGTTTGAGGATGCTTGATGGTAGATTAGGTTGTCACATATTCGTCATACGATTAAACAGTTATGTAACAACCTTAATGTGTAAAATAAATTGGCATACTTGTTTGTAACTGAGATTGGGCTGTTATAATTAAAAGTGTAGACAATGCTCATCGAGCTGAACATGATCAATAAATTCATATGTTTTGTGAGTAACTGAATAAGTTAGTGTTTGGATTGACAAATGTGTTGTGAATGATTTGATTACCTATATGACTTGTTATACGTGAAATGTGTGAATTATGTGCACGGAGTATTGATGGTGATTGATACCTCTTTTAGGACGAGTTGGGTCAACTGTATAACGAGTAGTTAATCTTACCGAGCAAACCAAGGTGAGTTCACTGCACTTTTCTAAGCATGCGTCCCGGTGGTTTGGGACATCTGGTAAACGTTTCAAAAGGGAATACTGGGTAAACCGTTAATTGGGATGTTGGTTATTGAACACAGAATCGATCATCTACCGTGTTGCCTGTAAGGCAATGGGGTAACTAGTTGATAGCGCTATTAGGTTTGACACCCTCACACCGGGCCGTAAGGACGGGCGTGATCTAGTTACCTGGACATCATTACCAATGCTTGGTTAGGGGCATTGGGGTTGGGCACACTCCCAGGTTATATTGGGCACACTCCCATGGTATATATTGGACACACTTCCAGTATATAAGACTCTCCTACGTTAATAACAATCCCAAAACGAAACGATGAGTTGACTTAACAGATATCTGGTAACTACACACGTTAACAAAACCTTGAACTCACCAGCGTAGTCTGACACACTTGTTTGCATGCTTGTAGGTCGTTAGCTGTTACACATTGGAACTTGCTATCTGGAGCAGCTGGAGTGGACATGGTCTTAACAAGCATACTTATCTTATGGGTTTATTGATACATTACATACTTTATTGCTTCCGCTGATTACTTTGGTTTTCATTCAAACTTACATACAGTATTTCATTTACAATTAAGTACTTTATCATTTAATTGAATACGTTGATATAATTAGTGGCTCGTTGTTGGATCGTCACACTCCTAACAGGGACATACCCTAGGTGGGAATTTGGGGGTGTGACAGTTTGGTATCAGAGCCACTGGTTATAGTGAACTTGGTTTTAAAACGTTTTCGTAAAACCAGACTATAACCGAACAGTTCTGAAAATGTGAATACGACCATGACACTCAGCTCTAGATTGCAAGGTTCGTCTCTCGTATACTCATTGTACTGCGTAACTAGTGAACACTTACATATGATATTGCATGTGATTGCACGTTTAGCTCAACAGTATGAATGCATGTATTACTTGCATGTGTTATATGACTAATAGGGTGGTATTTCCCTAAACATTCGTGACTCACGTTTTGTGATGCTCTTTGTTTGCTACTCGAGTTTGAGGAACCATTTGACATGAGTTAGGAGGAGCTGAGATGAGCATGCAAATCACAATATTATTGTGGGTGCACACATAATAATAAAGTGGGGTGCATGCGAGTCCCAGTGAGGCTTAACAAGTGAAAAGGTGGGTTACGTTTATTTATTTGATTGATGTGAAACACAACAGTCTATAGGAGTTGTAGCTGTGATTGTCTTCCACTCGAACACGGTCTTTTCACTTTTCACTGAATCCTTTCGAATCTCGATGCTATCGAGTATTACCTGAACACCCATCTGAACGCCTAGCGAACTGTGTAGAATGTTAGGTTCTTGTACGAACATCCCTGAGTTGGATGTTGCAGCGTCGAATGATTGGTTGATACCTTCTCACTCCTTTTCATTGGTTGGAACTCTGTGTATTGACGCCTTAGATTCTGTAAGTGCGATCGTTTCTGCAACACCCTAGCAACGTACTGTGTATTACTCGACCGCAAGAACGATGGACAAGAGGATGAGCATAGTACTTTACCAACTTTGGTAATTGGACGACCCCGACTATCAGTAACGAACATCAGCAATTTGACACCAAACGAATCCTAAACCCTAGTCAACAACTTATGGGAGCCGACTTTTACAAATCAATCGGGACATCAACGATGACAATTGGCCATGATGTGGAATGTGTAACTGCCAGCACAATGAGTAGCGCCTTGGAACGTGGCACGGAATGTGGAGAGATGGACATTGCTGGTGAAAGATTGCAGGACTCCATTTCGAGCAACAACATTAGAAGCAACAGTCACGATGACAGCAAGGTACTCGCAAATCATGACTTTTGGTATGGAAATGATGGTGGCTTCAACAGGTAATGGCCGATGTTAAGGCAAGACGCCAACAACCCAAGGAGCAATGACAGTTTCGGGAATTCTAGTAGTAGTAGCAACAACACTGGATATGGTACTCGCGAAGGACACTTAGGATTGGCGTGGGCAACGCCAGGATTATAGCAACATGGTGGCCTACACGTTCTTAGTAACTAATCGCTTCGTCACTGCTTTGCTTAACCCTGATGCTTCTTGAAACCGAACCTGCTGTGGAATCGGCTGATGGCAAGTCAGATGAAACCGCATATGTTAGTTGGAATGCAAACTCGACCTTGTGGGACATGTATTCGACACCGATTTTCTTTCTACTATCCTTGATGGCTACAATGCAGTAGTTAGTGTGGACTGGATATCCAGAACTCGCGCGAATGTACCCGGTGGGGAGAAAATTTTGTGTGGTGAATTGTTATTTGTTCTAAAGCGTTAGACTAGTGCAAGGGCTAGCACCATTTTGGCTATGAGGGCCCATAAACGTCTACGGAGGCATGACCCCACTATATTAGCAACCGTTTCTGATGATAAGGCTAAGGAAAATAGGATCGAGGATCCACCAATTGTTGTGACTCGTCTCAGTGTGTTATTCGAGGAACTTTCAGGTTTACTTCCACAACTGTTAGGCAGAATCTCAGTTTGATTGCACGTCAGAGGCAGTCTTGATTTTTCGTACTTCTTACCGTCTTGTACCGGGAGAGATGCAAGAACTGTCAAATCAACTACAGAGACTGTGGGACAGAAGTTTTGTCGGATCTAGTTTTCGCTCTGGGGACCCCCATTTATATCCGTGAAGATAAGCCTTTTCGTATGCATTCTGATTATCGAGAACTCAACAACGTGGCAGTCAGGAACCGTTTGCCCCGACCATGTATTGACAACTTTTCGACTAGTTGCGAGAGTTAAGCTCCCATTCGAGGACTGGCTAACGAACGAACTATCATCAAATGGAAGTCCAATGGGAAGGTGCTCTTAGAACGGCATATCAAACGCAATGCGGCCAGTGCGATTTTGTACACCATGACCATCGAGATAATCAACACACCGGCATTTTATGGACCACAAGAATCGAACGTGTTTATTGAAGACGTTTTGGGTCATTTCCAGGAGGAAGGGACATCATGGAATGACATCTGTATCTTATTTTAGAGCTCCTGAGGGAGGAGCCATTCCGTGTGAAGTCTCATTAAATGTAACATCTAGATTCGAGAGATGCATTTTGATCATGTAACCAACGAAGTGGGAGTATGGGTGGATCGTGTTAGGATCCATTTTGTTAGAGACTGATTGACACCAAAGATTCTTTCGAGGATACAACAATTTCTTGGTTTTGATGGATGCTATTGTAGATTCATCACAGGATTTTCGAAGGTCGCACAACTTAAATCTCTTTAGCACAGCAGGGTGCTGTGTTCGTGAAAGACGAAACAGGAGGACGTCTTTTCAGCTTTAGAATTCCAACTCTGCAATGCACTGGGCATCGTCTTTACCCGAGGGTGCGGGTGATTTAGTGGTATACCATGATGGTCCGAATCAGAGTCCCAGTTACACACGACGCAACATGAGAGAGTGATGACTTACGTAGTAGATTTACAAGAAGAGTTACACGAGACCCAACCTGCGGTGGAACCCATGGTCTTTAGATTTGAGTGGGAGGCATTACTTGGATGGTACCCAATGCATTACCTAAACCGATCACAAGGGCCTCCCATATACCGTTGTTTCGAAGGAGCTAAATCATGTAACGACATCGCTGGATGGAACTTTTGAATGATTGCGACTGTGGAACCTGAGCGTGCACGCGCTTTGCAGCTCACTATCGACTCTAACTTATCTGATCAGATTCGCTCTGTTCAAACTGGAAGAGGATTTTCGAGTCGAACCCATGCGGGGCATGGAGAAGCAACCTTTGGCAAGACAGACGATATTCGCTACTCCGTGGAACACATATGGGTCTCACTATACGGCAACTGCAGGGAATTTGTGTGAACAAGCACACTGGCCTTGATATTCTAGTCGTCTGGATTTTGATAGGAGGTGTCAAGTTCTATAATTTCTGACACTGGCGATCGGGCAAGAAGGCCCACATAACAATGTATGTGAACGATGTTAGACTTGTGCGAGAGTCAAGGAGGAATATCGGAAACCTTTTATTCTGTGCTAACAACCAGAAACACCCATTTGGAAATGGGAACAGACTGCCATGGATTTTGTCGCTAGTCTACTTACAACTTGAAACGGAAACAATATCACCTGGATGATCGTTGATTGTCTCACGTGACCAGCATGTTTTTTTTAGCCACCAAGGAAACTGATAAGTCTTCTACACTCGCAGTCATCTACCTGAAAGAAGTGGTTGCAAGACACTAGGTGCCAACCTCCATTATCTCTGATCACGACCCACGATTTGCATCTGATTTGTGGCAAGCGATGCACAAATCCTTCGGCTCACGTCTAGACATGAGCACAGCATGTCATCCACGGACGGATGGGTAGACTGAACTTAACATCCAAACCCCTTGAAGACATGCTTCGGGCATGTGTAATCGACTCTGCTAACGGCCGGGAGCGGCACCTACTTTTGGTGGAATTTTCGTATGACAACAGTTACCACATCAGCATCTAGGCTGCTCTGTTCGAGGCATTGTACGGGCAGAAGTGCCGACCACCTCTTTGTGGGCAGAAGTTGGAGACAGCCAAGTCACTGGCCCAGAGCTCGTTGTAGATACAGCAGAGAAGATTGCTCAGATACAACAACAAATGGCGGCGCCTCGTGACCATCAGAAAAGCTACGCTGATGAGCTCAGGAAACCACTCGAGTTCCAGGTTGGGCATCGAGCACTACTTAAAAGTCTCACCTTGGAAAAGGTGTAGTTCGTTTTGGTAAACGAGGCAAACTCAAACCACGAGATGTTGGACCTTTTGAAATCACGGAGAGAATTGGCAAAATGGCCTCCAGGTTGAATCTACCCGAAGAACTCAGTGGAGTTCACAACGTATTCCATGTGTCGAATCTGAAGAAGTGTCTGTTAGATGAAACTCTCATAATTCCTCTCAAGGAGCTCACCATCGACGATCAGTTGCGATTTGTTGAAGAACCAGTGGAAATCTTGGACCGGGAGGTCAAGATTCTCAAACGCACCAGGATACCTATTGTTTGAGTTCGTTGGAACTCCCGTCGTGGCCCAGAGTTTACCTGGGAATGAGAAGACCAAATGAAACACAAATATCCCCAGTTGTTCGAGAACAATGAAACCACTACTGAGGCTGAAGCTACTGCGGAATTTCGGGACGAAATTCCAAACCAACGGGGGAATGATGTGACACCCCAGGAAAATCAGGAAACCATCCAACCTAACTAGCTTCCTCAGTAACTACGTGCTAAATTTCGGGACGAAATTTCTTTCAAGTTGGGGATGATGTGACAACCCGAACTTTCGAGGCCAGTGACGTTAATCTGTGCCGTTACAATTCCGTTAACTTAAACGTAACGTGTAATAATTTTGTTATTTAGCTTACACCTATGTTTTGGGCCGCCTTTATCTTTAACTACATTGGACCGGTCACTTGTACTTTTGGGCCGCGAATTACTTGAGCCCAACTCTAAACACGTAAATGAGTCTGAGTGGATCACGTTTATGCATGGGCTTAGTAAAGCCTAAACGGGGTTAAAGTGGGCCTATATGTATATATGTGTCGATTTTATGTCTGGGCCGCCCCCAAAACATGTGAAGCCCGTAGAGTTTCTAGATTGTGTTGACAGCCCAAGTGGATGGGCTTAAGCCCACTTCGATTGTGACCGCCCCTAAACATTTACCATTTATAATACGTATTGGATTCTTGTTTAACTTTTAACTCCAATAAAACCCTAAGACATTACTCCTCCATATCCCGCGTACGGCAGTAGAACACCCTTCCCCAAGTCGTGATCACCATCACCATATTCCCCATATTCTCTCGGTTAGTATTACCTTATGCTTGCTTAATTTTGTTGATGGTTTTTATTATATGTGAACATGTATGGTGTCCTGGTTGATTTATGGATGATAGTGATTCTTGGATGATCATGGTTGACTAGTGCATCGATTCATGACTGTTGCTGTGGTTTATGTTTGTATGTGATGATTAGGTGTTAGGGTTGCATGAACATATGATAAAGAACCATGGATACCCTTGTGTAATATAATCAGAATAGTTATAATATGTTAGTGTTGTATTAATCGATGATGCAAATCAGATCATCAACTACAAATTATCCACTTATTCAATCGGTCCAATTAGAAGGAACAAATATCTAATGTTGTTGGCTCATTACATCTAGTGGCCCATGTGAAATTGAAATCTTATCTCACCAAATCATGTGCACCTCCTAAGCATGTTGTCAGGCTAGGTGTGTAGTCTTATCAATTGTTTTAATTTTATGAAAAACTATTTGTGATAGACACAATAAGTTAGATATTGAATGATGATGAATAACCGTGATATGAATGAACTATTTTTGTGTCATTAATTAATCAAACTATTGAAGTAAATCGTGTGATTGACTAGATTGAATTATGGTGATTTTAATATTGGACTCCATTAAGGTTGATTGATTTATATGATACCTAAGCTGTGAATAAATAATGATTTGCATGTTTCGAGTGGATGGGTGAATTGTTTGAGGATGCTTGATGGTAGATTAGGTTGTCACATATTCGTCATACGATTAAACAGTTATGTAACAACCTTAATGTGTAAAATAAATTGGCATACTTGTTTGTAACTGAGATTGGGCTGTTATAATTAAAAGTGTAGACAATGCTCATCGAGCTGAACATGATCAATAAATTCATATGTTTTGTGAGTAACTGAATAAGTTAGTGTTTGGATTGACAAATGTGTTGTGAATGATTTGATTACCTATATGACTTGTTATACGTGAAATGTGTGAATTATGTGCACGGAGTATTGATGGTGATTGATACCTCTTTTAGGACGAGTTGGGTCAACTGTATAACGAGTAGTTAATCTTACCGAGCAAACCAAGGTGAGTTCACTGCACTTTTCTAAGCATGCGTCCCGGTGGTTTGGGACATCTGGTAAACGTTTCAAAAGGGAATACTGGGTAAACTGTTAATTGGGATGTTGGTTATTGAACACAGAATCGATCATCTACCGTGTTGCCTGTAAGGCAATGGGGTAACTAGTTGATAGCGCTATTAGGTTTGACACCCTCACACCGGGCCGTAAGGACGGACGTGATCTAGTTACCTGGACATCATTACCAATGCTTGGTTAGGGGCATTGGGGTTGGGCACACTCCCAGGTTATATTGGGCACACTCCCATGGTATATATTGGACACACTTCCAGTATATAAGACTCTCCTACGTTAATAACAATCCCAAAACGAAACGATGAGTTGACTTAACAGATATCTGGTAACTACACACGTTAACAAAACCTTGAACTCACCAGCGTAGTCTGACACACTTGTTTGCATGCTTGTAGGTCGTTAGCTGTTACACATTGGAACTTGCTATCTGGAGCAGTTGGAGTGGACATGGTCTTAACAAGCATACTTATCTTATGGGTTTATTGATACATTACATACTTTATTGCTTCCGCTGATTACTTTGGTTTTCATTCAAACTTACATACAATATTTCATTTACAATTAAGTACTTTATCATTTAATTGAATACGTTGATATAATTAGTGGCTCGTTGTTGGATCGTCACACTCCTAACAGGGACATACCCTAGGTGGGAATTTGGGGGTGTGACAGAGGGGATTGTATCGTATAAAATTGATAATAGTACAACGTAGGTTGATTAAAACTTGGATTGTTCCAAAATGGAAAAATAAAAAAAATCCTTCCGAATTAGGGTAACGTGCTTTGGCCTATAGGTATTTTGTACTCTCATCGATAGTCCCTAGGTGGGCAAACTGGTCCGTTGGATTTGTACGAATTTCCAGCCTAGACAGGACGTCCCGACTACCGGTGCTTACCCTTCCAGTTCCTACACGTTTCCATTTGATCAAAAATTTGAAACTTTTGCAAGATTGAAAATCGAGGAGTGGAACTAGTTATCAAGGTGTGGATGTCACTCCTATCTTGACAATTTCGTTCCTAAAATGTGGATGTTACTTACCAAGTGAGGAGCAAATTCCGACTTGTTGGTAAGAATCCACAAGAATATGAAATGGAAATTTCCGTCAAGGTAAGGAACTCAATCCTATCTTGATGATATGTCTCCATTTGTTGTTATAAGAAATATAAACAAAATTTTATGAAATCCTGCATATGTATAAATGTAGGAAAAAGATTTAGTATAAAATAAATAACAGAATCACATGTTTGATTAAAAATTTGGATGGCTCCAAAACAGAATTTTGACTAACCAGAGTGGTCGAAAAGTCTTTTGAATTTGAGAAGCATGCCTTGGCCTAATAAGTGGAATACTCTCGCCGACAAGTCGGTTAATGGTATTTACCTTTCCGGTTACTACATGTCCCAAATCAATCGAAATTTCAAGACTTGGCGAGATTTATGAGAAAATCAAGGAGTGGAACTAGTCGACAAGGTGTGGGTTTCACCCCTAACTTGACGATTTCGTATCCTAAGTGTGGTTGGTACTCGCCGGGTCAAAATTTAATTTCAACACTTTGACGAGGGTCCACTAGAATTCAAAATTGAAATTCTTCATCAAGATGAGGACTTCACTTCTAGCTTGATGATGAATCTCATATAAAAGAATAGGTAGATTGAGAGTCGTTCACCAAATTATGGGTTTCACTCCTATTTTGGTGAATTTGTCTCGTTTGTATAATACGAGTGTTGCGGATTTAGAATAGTCGAGTAAAATGAAGAAAAGCGTATGTTGAAGATTAAGCAATCAAGTATAAACATGTCAAGAATGGAACATAAAGAATGAAGTATTAGAACAAATATTAACACAAAATAAGACATGTATTGACACATAAGAATAGTATGTCAAGTATTAACACATAAGTGACGTACATGTTTAAAGGTCCAAAAGATAATAAATAATGAGTAAATAAAGTAACATGCAAATAGTTCAAGCAAAACATGAGAATTTAAAAATCAGAGGAGGTTTTGAAAATAATCACTTAAGGATAGGTGATGAGCATTTGTAAAATCTAAAGATGAGATCCGTGGTGACGAGGCATTGGTTACAAAAGATAAGGATAGAGATGAAGACAAAGGCAAAGATAACGGAAGAGTGCTAATGGAAAATGTCCTAGGTAAGTTATAGTCTAGGTCAAAGTATTACTAATAACCTAAATCCCTATAACCATGGCTCTGATACCAATCTGTGACACCCTGACCAGAGGCGGAAAAGTCAAGGGCATCACGAAACATGGCAGAATGCATTTGAGCACATGATGATTAAATTAAGTTGAAATATAGTTTAGATTCAATTAAAGAGATTGCATTCACATCTGAGTAAATAAGAGTACATAAACAAAATACATCATAACAAATTGTTTCACAAATGATAGATTCGGATTTAATCTAAGGCATAAATCTTCATCAATCCTATATGAAATATTCTTGCAAATCATAGCATCAAACACTGTCACCTGAAACATATGTTAGAAAAATATTGGGTCAACAAACGGTTGAGTGAATTCATAGGTTTTGTTAGGCAAAAATAACAATGTGATATGAAAATGGTTTAACACTGTGGCATGTGATATGTCTTTAATCAAAAGAGTAATACAAGTAGTCACTTGGTGGTACATTCAAACCTTCGTTATGATGTAACACGGGTCTATCACCACACTTCCAAAATGTTTCACATGAGTACCAACAACAACAATTGCAACAAATAGTTTGGGAAGTGAGATGGGGCTTCACACCTATAGCGCTATGATATAACCGCTGGGCTTTTGCAAGTTAATGAACGTAAACGCGTTAAAGCAACAACAACAAGTATTAAGCAAATGCAAGGACAATCGGGGAACCACAAATAGCAAGTAAGTTTGTATCACATCGTATCATATGTTTCATCCCAAAAATAATTGTAAAAAGGGAACTATGAACTCACCTTGATTGCGAGTAAGTCCAAGCACGTATGTTAATGTAAGAGTTTTTTGGGAATAAGATTCCAACGTCACTCTAATTGATTGAACATACACAAAATATAGAATTTGCATCAAAAATGTGTTTAATTGTATGAACAGAAATCCTAGATCTATAGGATTTGATAGGGTTTGGCTAAACGGTAACTATGTGGTTTGGATAACCTAATTGGGGACTCGGAAAATGAATATGATATAAAGGAATTATTTATGAAAATTATTTATTTTACATAAATAATTTAATTGTTAAATATATAATTGATTTAATATAAACTTTTGTAATAATAATTCAAATATATGTAATTTGCATAATTAATTAATATAATTAAACAAAATGAGTAAACCAATATATAGTATAAGTGATATAATTAATCTATAAAAATTATAAATTAATTCAGATGGTCAAAAATATATAATTAATTGATAAATGATAATTATATAGTTTAAAAGAAATAATGTGATAATTATATAACTAATTATAAAAAATAATTAATTTAAATCAGAATAATTAAAAATAACATTTTTAATTATTGAACTTGAATATTACTGGTTTAAAATAATTATTATGGCCTTGGAATCATTTTAAATATATAAGATGAAATAAAAATGTTAAAATATCAATAAATAAGTTTATAAGATTTATTATCCAAATAAATCAGCAAGATAAATAAAATTAGTTTCTGAATTCAAAATAATGCATATTTTATTATAAAATAATAACTTTGGATAAAAATTATATAGTTATATAATTTAAACTTAATTAAATTTTAACTATATAAATAAATGAGTGAACTGATTTAATCATATAAAATCATTTTTATATAAATTAACAGTAAAAATATTATTTTCAGAAAGATTTATATTTAAAATAATTATTCTGAAAATTTTAGTATTTAAATAATTTTATTCGAATTTATATGAATTATTTAGGAAATAACCTGTTTTTAATTTAAACAAATAGTTTTATAAATAAAACAATCGTTTTTATATTTTTAATAAGTGTTATAGTGTTTAATAATAATATTAAAAATAATAGCAGGTGAAAAATATCAAAAATAAAATGTTTAAAAATATTTGCACATACCCGGATTCGAACCCGGGTCTGTTTGGTACACACACACACACACATCCACTGGGCTGCCTGGTGGTTTGTGTTTGAATTTAGTTTAAATAAAATATATACAGAATATAAAATCAGTCATCTTCCCCAATAGTTCAGTCAAAGTCAGAACCGAGTCAAACCACAAAGTCAAACCGTTATATTAACAATCAAACTAATGTTTTGAGTTAAATTCGAAATACAGGAACATTGTATACATGATTATGAACGATTTGGTTGATTTTGGACATACCGGTATCGATTGGATCGACGGGGTGACTAATTCCGGCGACTGTAACTCCGGCGAGAGTTGCAGAGCTTCAACAGGAGAATGTGTAAGTGTTTTGGGTGTTTTGAAAGGTGCAGGAGGTTCGTATGGAGTTAATGAACTTATATAGCACTTCAATTTGATCTCAGATTCGACAAACTATAGTGTTCTTGATCCACTTTTAATTTTTTTTATAAAAAGCCGAATGTATGTGTTGTGACACTCAATTGTGTCGAATTGAAAGTGGTTTCTGGGTTGGCAAGGGGTTGGGGACTCGTAGGTGATGTTTCAGATAATGTAAACAATGAACAAGTGGGAATGATCGAAGTCCGACAACTAGTTTATGCGATCTGTTTTGAATTTATTATATTTAATTGCTTATAAGTGTATAAATGGAATTAAAATCCAAAACATATCAACTCCTATTAGGAGGATAAACTGTTTAAGACGTTACGGTTATACACGAGTGACTCGAGTTCGATCCGCACTGAGGGCCGGTCCAAACAGAAGGACCCCTTTTTTTGTAATCTGATTTTAGAATTTACATTTTAGTCCCTGTACTATCATAATTTACATAAATGGTCCCTGTAGTTTAAAAAAAATACATAAACAGTCCCTGAAATAACTAGTTTTAATAAATTACAATTAGGTCCCTGGGCAGTTAAATATATTAACTGAGTTAAGTTTTTAAAGAAGGAATTCTTATACAAAAGTTAACCTGGTTAGAAATTATAGTTAATATAAGTTTCAGAAAATCAGTTTTAGTCCCTAAAGTATAAGTTTCAGAGAATGACCAAATGAACCCTAGACTTTTTAAAACAATTTATATATTTTTATTTCTTTTATAAAATATGTTTCAAAAATTACAAAAGAACCCTAAACTTGTAGTTTGAAATAATTGCACTTTAATCCTTGTATTTATATAGTTTCAAAAATGACAATTTAGCCCATGGACTTGTACTTTCAAATAATTACGGTTTTAGTCCTTGAACTTAAAAAGTAATAGATTTCAAGCAGGTTTTAAAGAATGTCAAATAGGTCCCTCAACTAGTAGTTTCACAAGTAGTCACAATAAACCTTTATAGTTTATGTAACCGTGTTTAATAGCATAAAAACTCAACAAATTTGAAATTGTTTCACGTGTTTGTATTGGTATGAGCACAAAGCAAGTAGGGTCAAATAGGTTTCATTCCCGATACGGTAATTGTTACAATGCAAGTCAAAACAAATACAAGTGTGAAAACCAAGGTGGTTACACTGGTTATAGTGAACTAGGTTTTAAAACGTTTTATAAAACCAGACTATAACCGAACAACTTCGAAAACCGACCATGACACTCAGCTCCAGATTGCAAGGTTCGTCCTCTGTTTACTTTATGCGTTACTTATTTAGTAGTCACACACATGACTTGTATGAAACAACATATTTGATACCTCGATGTGATTACTTGTGTTGCATGTTTTAGTGGAGCTAGATAGTGTGGCACTACTTTTCGACTTTTTTGATTATCGATCTTGTAATGCTCTTCGTTTCATTATTTGAATGTGGGGGAAACTTTTAGCGCAAGTTAAGAGGCACTGAGATGAACATGCAAATTGCCTTATTATTATGGGTGCACACATAATAATAACGCGAGGTGCATGTGAGTCCCAGTGAGGCTTAACGAGTGTGAGAAGGGTTCTGCCCTATTGTTTGGTGTAAACTATGTAGTTTGTAGATGTCAACGTGATATTTGACTCCTGCCTTATCTCGACTCTTAAATTTTTTCCCCTCTCCTTATATAGAATCATGAGTGGACGAGGTCATGGACGTGGTCACATCGCGATGACCCAGGCTGAGCTGACAAACTTAATCAACACATGTGTGGCTGAGGCTTTGGTAGCCTACCAAGCTGGTACAAAATGTGCCGAATACTCTTTAATCTTGTGTTGTGTACACAACTCTTACCCCTGTGTTGTATTTTCTTTTGCCCATTAGGTCAGCCAGCGCATCAGAACAATCCGCCTGCCTGCACATTCAAGACATTCATGGATTGTAAGCCACAGACATTCAGTGGGACTGAAGGGGCTGTGGGGTTACTGCGTTGGTTTGAGAAGGCGGAATCAGTGTTTTCTATGTGTAATTGTCCCGTGGGGGACCGTGTGAAGTATGCTACAGGCACTTTCGAGATGGCTAATGCAATGACTTGGGATGATTTTAAGGAGTTGATGCGAGAAGAGTACTGTCCTCGTGATGAGATTCAGAAGCTCGAGAACGAGTTCTACGATTTGAAGATGGAAGGATCCGAGATCGAGGCTTACACGTAACGATCTCATGAACTTGCAATTTTGTGCCCTAACCTGTCTCGACCTCTACATCTACGAATTGAGCGTATCTCAAGGACCTAGCACCGGCTGTAAAGGGGTATGTCACTGCTGCAAACCATAACAATCTACCCCAGATCATACGTTTGGCACATAAGATTACTGACCAAGAGGTCGAGCGTGGCTTATTGCCACCTCGTAAATCTGCTACTACCACTACTACTACAGCTACCACACCTGCTAGTGATAACACCCGCAAGTGGAACGATACTGACAACAGCAACAACCGCAGCTTCAGTCAGTCGTCCTCAGTTAACCAAGGCTAGGGCAGTAATCAGAATCAAGGCTCCTACGCTGGTAAGAAGCCAAAGTGCAACAAGTGTGGTTATCATCATCATGGACAGTGTGTCCGGGTTTGCCGTAGATGCGACAAGTTGGGCCATGAGGCAAAAGACTGTAGAGTCCCGTACCCAAAGCAGCAGAATCAGCAGCAACAACATCAGCAAAGGCAACAACCCCATCAGAACCAGGGCTTTAAGAAGGGGTGTTTCCAGTGTGGGTATGAGGGCCACATCAAGCGGGATTGCCCTCAGCTGAATCAGAATGCCAACGATAACAACCGCCAGAACAACAACAACAATGTTGTGAACAACAACAATGGCAACAATGGGGGCAATGGTGCTCATGGAAGGGTATTTATGATCGGTGCTGGTGATGCTAGGAACGACGGCAATGTCGTGACTGGTACGTTTTCTGTGAACAATCTTATTGCTTCTGTGTTATTTGATTCCAGTGCTAATTGGAGTTATGTGTCCCTAGAGTTTGGTCAGCGATTAGGGTTAGCCCCAACGCCTTTAGAAGTTAAGCATGTAGTAGAATTAGCTGATGGCAAAATGATTGAAGCTTCGCATGTCCTTTTTGGGTGTAAATTAGATCTTGAGGGTCAAGTGTTTGACATTGACCTCCTTCCTGTTACCCTCGATAGTTTTGATATAGTGGTTGGTATGGATTGGCTGTCCAAACACCAAGCTAAGATTGTGTGTAAGGAGAAGATTGTACGTATTCCACTCCCTGGTGGAGAGTCATTATCGGTTCAGGGGCATCGCAGTGGTGCGATGGTTGGAATCATCTCAGCTATGCAAGCACAGAAATGTCTACGAAAGGGGTATCCTGCTATCCTAGCACTTGTTACTGATACTCCGTCAGGAGAAAGAAAGATCGAGGATCTGCCAGTTGTACGCGAATTTGCCGATGTGTTTCCTGAGGAACTTCCTGGTTTACCTCCTCACCGTCAAGTGGAATTTCAGATTGATCTTGCACCAGGAGCAGCCCCGATAGCTCGTGCTCCTTACCGTTAGGCACCTGGGGAATTGCAAGAGTTGTCTAATCAACTGCAAGAGTTACAGGATAGGGGCTTTATTCGACCCAGCTCTTCTCCTTGGGGAGCCCCAGTTCTGTTCGTAAAGAAGAAAGACGGGTCCTTTCGCATGTGTATTGATTATCGGGAACTCAACAAGGTGACTGTCAAGAACCGTTATCCATTGCCATGCATCGACGACTTGTTTGACCAGTTGCAAGGGTCAAGTTTTTATTCGAAGATCGACTTAAGGTCGGGCTATAATCAGATGAGAGTCCAAGAGGAGGATGTTCCTAAAACGGCTTTTCGAACGCGTTATGGGCACTATGAGTTTTTAGTTATGCCGTTTGGGTTGACAAACGCGCCAGCGGTCTTCATGGATCTCATGAACCGTGTATGCAAACTGTATCTTGACGATTTCGTTATAGTATTCATCGATGACATTTTGATCTACTCGAAGAGCAAGGAAGATCATGAGTGGCACCTGCGTCTTATTTTGGAACTCCTTAGGAAGGAGCAACTCTATGCAAAGTTTTCTAAGTGTGACTTCTGGATTCGAGAGGTACACTTCCTTGGACACATAGTGAATGAATCAGGAATACACGTGGATCCTGCTAAGGTTGATGCTATAAGAGTTGGGCGGCACCAAAGAATCCTTCGGAGGTGCGACAATTTCTTGGTCTCGCTGGGTATTATCGAAGATTTATCAAGGATTTCTCGAAGATCGCTCAACCTCTTACTTCATTGACACAGAAAGGCGTTGTATACTCGTGGGGAACAAAACAAGAGTAAGACTTTCAGCTACTGAAACAGAAACTCTGTAGTGCGCCGATTTTGTCTCTACCTGAAGGAACATAAGATTTTGTGGTATATTGTGATGCTTCCATTCAGGGTCTTGGTTGCATGTTGATGCAATGCAACAATGTGATCGCTTATGCTTCTCGACAACTGAAGGTTCATGAGAGGAATTATACGACACACGAATTAGAGTTGGGAGCCGTGATGTTTGCACTCAAAATCTGGAGGCATTACCTGTATGGTACTAAATGCACTATTTATACCGACCACAGGAGCCTTCAACATATTTTCGACCAGAAGGATTTGAATGTGCGACAGCGTCGCTGGGTAGAACTTTTAAACGATTATGATTGTGCAATCAAGTATCATCCGGGTAAGGCCAACGTTGTAGCTGACACTCACAGTCGAAAGGAATCGAAACCCAAACGTGTTCGCGCCTTGCAGCTCACCATTCATTCTAATCTACCTGACCAGATCCATACGGCTCAGGCCGAGGAGTTGATGGAAGAAAACTATGAAGCTGAGTATTTATGGGGTATGGAGAAACGACTCGAGAAGAGATCAGATGGCATTTACTATTTTATGGAGCGGATATGGATTCTGTTGTTTGGTAATCTTAGAGACCTTGTGATGGATGAAGCGCACAAGTCTCAATAATCGGTTCATCTAGGATCGGATAAGATGTATCAGGATCTCAAAGTCATGTATTGGTGGCCGAAGATGAAAGCTCACATCACGACTTATGTGAGTAAGTGTTTGACCTGCTCGAAAGTTAAAGTGGAATATCAGAAACCGTCTGGATTGCTGCAACAACCAGAAATACCCATGTGGAAGTGGGAGCAAATCGCAATGGATTTCGTCACAGGTTTGCCGAGAACTCAAAACGGAAACGATACCATTTGGGTGATCGTTGATCGTCTCACGAAGTCAGCACACTTTCTGGCAATCAAGGAAACAGATAAGTTCTTACAACTAGCTGCCGTCTATCTTAAGGAGGTGGTTTCTAGGCACGGGGTGCCGACATCTATTATCTCTGACCGTGACCCGCCTTTCATCTCAGATTTGTGGCAGTCGATGCACAAATCATTCGGCTTGCATCTCGATATGAGCACTGCTTATCACCCGCAGACGGATGGTCAAAGTGAGTGAACCATCCAGACACTTGAGGATATGTTACGAGCATGTGTGATTGATTTTGGCAAGGGTTGGGAGAAACACCTGCCGCTCATAGAGTTTTCTTACAACAACAACTACCATACCAGCATTCAGGCAGCTCCATTCGAAGCATTGTACGGACGAAAATGTCGTTCACCTCTCTGTTGGGCTGAGGTGGGTGACAGCCAGGTTACAGGCCCAGAACTTGTACTCGAAACCTCTGAGAAAATTGTTCTGATCAGGAATCGTATGGCGGCAGCGCGTGATCGTCAGAAAAGCTACGCCGATAAGTGTAGAAAACCGTTGGAGTTCCAAGTTAATGATCGTGTTATGTTGAAGGTCTCACCCTGGAAGGGTATGGTGCATTTTGGAAAACGCGGCAAGCTAAACTCTCGTTATGTAGGGCCATTTAAAATTCTGGAGTGGATTGGTAAAGTGGCCTACAAGTTAGAGTTACCTGCTGAATTGGGTAACATCCATGATGTGTTCCATGTGTCACAATTAAAGAAGTGTTTGTCTGATGTAACACTGGTCGTACCGTTTCAAGAGCTGAAGATCGACGACAAGTTGCAGTTTGTCGAAGAACCAATAGAAATTATGGACCAGGAGGTCAAGGTCCGTAAGCATAGTTGAATTCCGATTGTGAGAGTTTGTTGGAACTCAAGGAGTGGACCGGAGTTCACATGGGAACGCGAAGATCAGATGAAGCTCAAGTACCCACAATTATTTCCAGATGACAAGTCCAAGACTGGCAAATCTAAATCTAATGCAATTAGTGAATTTCGAAACGAAATTCCCATTCAAGTTGGGGATGATGTGGTACCCGCGGAAAGTCCACAGTCATCCTGAGTTAACGTCTTGCTGTTTTGGATTGCTTATCAAATTTCGGGACGAAATTTCTTTCAAGATGGGTGTTGGGATTGAACCCTATCAGAGGAACAGATAATTAAAGCCAAAACTGGATCAGAGCAGTGGATCCAGAATAAGCAGACGTTTACAGATTAGTTCATGCAAATCTCTCCCCTTGAAAGTGACTTTGTATCTGCTGATCTCCTATCCACTGATCTTACCAAGTGTTGATCCACAACTGCTGCCTTGTATCTACTGCCAAGTGTTAAAGACTGATAGAAGACCAAAGCTCTGCTGACTCAATCTACTGCCTTGAGTCAAGTACTGCTGATCCGGACAAGCACTGCTGGGTTCACAGCAGTGGAAGGATGCAGCAGCTGTTTATGTGTCTTTTATGTAATGTAATGTAATAGCAGTAGTTACTACATCAGTGTTTTGTATAGATCAGAGGTTAGAGTTTGTTAGGAGGTTAGATGTCACTTTCATGGTGACGTCAGCTAAGATGCTCAGTGGTTTGCAAGTGCCTATAAATAGTTCAGTACTTTGTACTGTTCTATCAGCTCTTTCACCACATCGTCTTCTTTGCACGAACAAACTACTGAGCTCTGGCTGAGGGGGAGTTTGCATTCATTCATCAATCATTGTAATCGTTGTTGAAACAAATTCAATCTTTCGATTCTCTGTGTAAAGATGTTTGATTAAAGTATTACTCTCATTTGATTGTATGCAAAGTTTGCTTTCATCTTAATTCCGCTGCACAACTCTTCCATTTCCATCTTAATTCCAAACGAAAATACAATCAAAAAGAAACTCAGATCCAACAATTGGTATCAGAGCTTGGACAGTCAAATTTGATTTAACAATCATTTTGACGTAAATAGTTCAGCTCAAAATAGTTGATACTGATCTTTTGTTCGTCCGTTGAAAAACAGAGCAAGGATTAATCACCATTAAAGTTGATTTCTCAGTGTCTGTAAAACAACAAGAATGACGTCACAATCTCAGGATGATAAAAACAACATCGGCTCACTTTTTAAACCACCTATGCTAAAAAGAAATGAGTACAACATCTGGCAGAGGAGGATGGGTCACATCCTCGCTCAACAAAGCACAGGTTGTTGGAGGTCTGTCACCTTTGGTCCTCATGTTCCTTCAGTGCCAAGCGCTGAAGATGCTAAAAAGTTCGTTCCAAAACCAGTTTTCAAAAGATCGAACTAGATGCTAAAGCGTTTAGCATCATAGCATCAGCGCTGCCCAATGAAATATATGCTGGACTGTTACACTGTAACAGTGCCAAAGAATTGTGGGACGCACTTAAGGAACAGTTTGGAGGTACTGAAGAAGTCATAGAAAACAATAGGGAAATCCTGAACCAACAGTATGAAACATTTTGTCATGTTAGAGGTGAATCACTGACTCAACAATTTGAGCGGTTTAGTTGTCTCATCAGTGAACTGAGGCTTGTTAATACTACCTTTACAAACTCGACTCAAAACAGCAGGTTCCTCAGGTCACTGCTCGAAAAATGGGACACTATAGCTTTTGTCACCAGAAATTCACCTGAGTTCAATGATCTGACCTTGACCCAACTCCATGGTCGACTCCTGACCTACGAAAGGGAGTTGAACCAGAAAAGGAAGTTACAAGAGTCAGGAAAAGCCGTTGATGATTACACATTCGGTAATACTGCTCTTCTGGGTCAAGAAGAATCTGGGAGCAGTGGTAAGGACCAGGGTTATGATCACTTCATTGACATAACTGCTGGTGCAAATTTTAACAACCCTGATCCTAACTCTGCAAGTTATGCATTCACTGCAAACGAAAACCAGATGTCAGATAATTTAAGCTTTGAACTAAATGATTTGCAACATTTTGATCCCACTGATTTAGAGGAAATGGACATCCTGCACCAACTGGCTTTGCTAAGTGTTAGAACTAGCAAGTTCTACAAAAGAACAGGGCGAAAATTCCCAGGTTTGCATGGGAATCTAAGGGTTGGGTTGGATAAATCGAAAATCAAGTGCTACAAGTGTAATAGGTTGGGACATTTCGCTAGGGAATGTAGGAGTACTGGTCCCATAATTACTCATCCTAGCTCAAATCCTAGACCTCAAAACCAAAACACTGTGCACTATGCCCAATATGCCCCAGCAGCTCAAGTGAACACTGCTCACTATGCTGCTGCCCCTGCGCCAGTACATTATGTCCAAACTACTGTTCCACAAATCCAATATGTTCAAACCCCTGTTCCACAGGTACAAGTGCAACCTGTTGCACCTCAAACCACTGCTCCAGCAGCAGCACAACCAGATCAACAAAGTTTTTTCACTCAAGGGTTTGTTGACTGGAGCAGTATGCCTGAAGACCTTAATGATGAAAATTTTGCACTCTATGCTTTTAATGAACCCTCACATGATGAGTTTTGTTTGATGGCATTAGAGTCAATACAGGAGGGGATTGAAGCTGAGGAGGAACAGCAGTGCTTTGAAACAGTGGAAGAGGTGACTGAAGCAGTGGTTACTGCTGTGGCTGGTGAACTACTGTTGGGAGAAAGTTCAGGTATCCTGATTGAACCAATGACAGATCCATGGTCCATAGAGGACAAAGAAGAAGAGAAAGAAGAAAAGGCTGGTGAAAAGAAGGTAAAAGCTGATGATGATGAAGATCATCAATGTGATTGTGCAATGATGGCAGCTGCCAAGGTATCTCCTCAAGTTCTTGAAAAACTGTGTTCAGACAATTGCATAATTGCTTTTGCTAACAT
The DNA here is from genome assembly GCA_030545235.1 of Helianthus tuberosus. Taxonomy (NCBI): domain Eukaryota; kingdom Viridiplantae; phylum Streptophyta; class Magnoliopsida; order Asterales; family Asteraceae; genus Helianthus; species Helianthus tuberosus. The sequence goes on from CM060393.1 coordinate 158,545,368, forward strand.
CAAAGAGGTGAATGAAAACCTTCGGGATAAAATCTTAACTGATGAGGTCAAATTTGAAAGCTCTTTAAAAGAACTTAAAAACAAATTGACTGAAAAGGAAAAAGAAATCAGCTGTTTAAAAGAAGAGCAAAGTATAACCAAAACCCAACTTCAAACTATGGTAGAAAAATACCAAGTTTGCAAAAAGGAGTTGGAGTCTGCCCAGATTACTTGTGAAAGATGGGTGGAATCCTGCAAAGGATATGAGGTTATGCTTGAAAAACAGAGAAAAAGCAATGTGAAGTTTGGGGTTGGGTATAGAAAATATGATGATGAAAACACTGCTTTTGAAAACTCTGTTCAAACCACTGATGAAGCTACTGAGCTTATCCCCACAAACAAGAATGGCCAAGAAGTGAAAATCACTGACAAACTTGGTAACAAAATCACACTTAACAGACCAATGGGTTCCTCCACTTTCAAGGAGCTTGAAGATCATCAGTTTAAACCAAAATGGTCTGATGAGTGTGATATTCTTGAAAATTTCAAGCCAATGGACTTTACATCAGTTGATGGTGCTAAAGCTCCAAAAGCTAAAGTCATACCTCTCAAAGATATCCCAGCAGTGGTTAAAACCTCTGCTGCAAAGGAATCTGAAAAGAGAAAGAAGAAAGAAAAAATTGATAACCTGTTTTGTGAATTCTGTGAGAAAAGGAATCATCTAACAAAAGACTGTTTCCACTTAAAAGCTTATGATCTAAACAAAACAAGTGTCATTGTTTCAGCAGAAAGCTGCATTGTCTGTGGGAAAACAAACCACAAAACTCAAGCATGTGTGTACCTCAAAAACTTTGATGTGAAAAAGAATGAGTACAGTGCTAAAACATCCTTGAGTCCATCATCATCATCAACATCTGTCAAATTCACCAAGAAACAACCACTGTTTGTGCCAGTACAAACAGCTGTTACAAAACAGCTGAACCAAACATCTGTCAAAAGAGATGTTCAGGTTACTGATGCACCCCTTGCCAATCACTTCAGAAAAGGCAGAGAAAAACAGTCTTACCAAAGGATTCCTCACGTTTATGAGGCCTACAAAAGGCCTTCTAAACCCAAAGTGAACAAGCATCCTTTTGGCTACCAGCAGATGATTGGTCAGGACCCACAACAGTGGTTAGAGAAACACTGTCCTAAAACAGTTCAAACCCCTGACCTAACCACTGTCCATCATCTTGCATCCATCCCAGACACTGTTGAGACCCCATCCAAAGCCTTGTTGGCTTTGGAGACCTTAATGAACTAATCTTTTTACTTCATGTGCAGGGAGCTTCTGCATGCTTTGATAGTCTTTGGTATGTAGATAGTGGAGGCTCCAGGCACATGACAGGATGTAAAGCCCTCCTCAAAGACTTTAAAATCCATGGTGGGGGTGATATATCCTTTGGGAATAATAGTAAAGGGAAGGTTCTGGGGTCTGGTACAGTGCAATCTGGAAATGTAAAATTTGAAAATGTCAATCTAATAGACAATCTAAAATTCAACCTTCTGAGTGTGTCCCAAATGAGTGACAAGGGATTTGGGTCATTCTTCACAAAAGACTGTTGTAGGATTGTTGGACCAGAAATGGTCAAAAAGATTGAAGCAATAATCAAAACTGGTCAAACTAAACTTGTTGCTCAAAGAAGTGGCAATGTTTATGTTGTTGACATGTCAAAAGAGTGTCCCAGAGCTGATACCTGTCTGTTCTCAGCTGCCTCTAACAAAGAGACAGAACTTTGGCACAGAAGGTTGGGACACACAAATCTTAAGACAATCACAGAAATTTCAAAAAAATGGTTTGGTGAGAGGCCTACCACAAAAATTGTTTTCATGTCCTGAACATTGCATTTCCTGTTTAAAAGGAAAACAGCATAAAAGTTCTTATAAGTCCATTGAAGAGTCCAAAACAACCCAGTGTTTGCAAATGCTACACATGGATTTGTTTGGCCCAGTTCAAGTCATGAGCCTTAAAAAGAAAAGATATTGTTTGGTTATTGTTGATGACTTTTCTAGGTTCACATGGACTTTCTTTTTTCACTCAAAAGATGAAACTGCAGGCATTTTGCAAGACTTTGTAATACAGGTTGAAAAGCAATTTGACCTTCCAGTGAAAAGCTTCAGGAGTGACAATGGCACAGAATTCAAAATAGGGAGTTAGATGCCTTCTGTGTGAAGAAAGGGATTGTAAGGCAGTACAGCATCCCAAGAACACCAGAGCAGAATGGGGTAGTGGAAAGGAAGAACAGAACTCTGATTGAGGCTGCCAGAACCATGCTTGCAGATTCAGGTTTGCCTTTAACTTTCTGGGCAGAGGCAGTAAACACTGCTTGCTATGTTCAGAACAGAGTTTTAATAAACCCCAGGCACAAAAAGACTGCCTATGAAATTCTGTATAAAATTAAACCACTGATCTCATATTTCAAAGTGTTTGGCTGCCCATGCTTTATTTTGAACTTAAAAGATTCCATTTCAAAATTTGCAGCCAAAATTGATTGTGGTTATCATCTGGGATACTCAACCACTGCCAAGGCCTACAAAGTGTTTAATACACGGACCAAGGCAGTGGAGGAGACTTTGAATGTTAAGTTCAATGAACTTTCATCAATGAAAATCCCAGCAAACCCTGCAGATCTGTTTGATCTTGAAAAATTCACTTTTGAAAATACTGTTGTCAAGACTAACAGTGCAGGTCCATCAGAGGATACAACACCAGACTATGGGTATGAAATCATCATCCCTCAAAGGTCTGCCACAAAGGGAAAAGCATCAGCTGTTCAAAACAGTTGTCAAAGCTCTACCACTGCTACCTCAACAGTTGTTGACCAAAGTAGCCCATCAACCACTGCTTCCACATCCTCAAACACTGCTGACAAAAGTCCTCAAACAGTGGATAAAAGTCAGCAGTTGTCCACATCATTACCTCCTATACCACCACCTTTTGAAACCACTGCTGGATCATCAAAGTCCCCAGCAGTGGTTAGCTCAGATGATACACATTTGCAGCCTTCACCAACCAATGCCATCATACCATACCAAGGAGATTTAATCTTCTTGAGATCTCATCCATCTGATCAAATCATTGGCAACATAAATGAAGGGGTGCTCACAAGAAGCCAAACCCAAAACATTTGTCTTTTTGCTGGTTTTCTATCACTCCATCAGCCAGTCAAGTACCAAGAGGCACTGAAAGACAACAGCTGGGTAGAAGCCATGCAAGAGGAACTCCAACAGTTTAAAAGACAACAAGTATGGGAGCTTGTACCACTGCCAGAAGAGGTTAGTCCCATTGGCACAAAGTGGGTCTTCAAGAACAAAACTGATGAAAGGGGTATTGTTGTCAAGAATAAAGCCAGGCTTGTGGTTCAAGGTTACAGACAGGAAGAGGGGATTGACTATGATGAAACATTTGCCCCTGTTGCAAGATTGGAAGCCATTAGACTGTTCCTGGCCTTTGCTGTCAACCACAATATGAAGGTGTTTCAAATGGATATCAAAAGTGCTTTCCTCTATGGTACAATTCAAGAAGAGGTGTATGTCTGTCAACCTCCAGGTTTTGAGGATCCATTTTATCCAGATCATGTCTACAGGTTAAACAAAGCCTTGTATGGCTTGAAACAAGCACCAAGGGCCTGGTATGAAACTCTTTCCAACTTCCTACTCTCAAATGGTTTCAAAAGAGGTACTATTGATAAAACACTGTTTTTAAAATGGAGAGGGAAGGATTTAATGATTGTCCAGATTTATGTGGATGACATTATTTTTGGAAGCACATGTAACTCAATGTGTGAAGAGTTTAGAGAACTCATGACAGCTGAGTTTGAAATGAGTGCTATGGGTGAGCTGCAATGCTTTCTTGGTCTCCAAGTACAGCAATTGCAAAATGGAACTTTCATTCATCAAAGCAAATATGCTAAAGAACTTTTAACCAAATTTGATATGAATGATTGTAAACCATGCAGCACACCCATGGCAACAAATAAGCTGGTCATGTCTGATGAAAAAGATGAGCTGATTGACCAAACACTTTATAGAAGCATGATTGGGTCTCTATTGTACCTAACTGCATCTAGACCAGACATCATGTTTGCAACATGTGTCTGTGCAAGAAGTCAATCAGCTCCCAGAAAATCAAATCTCATTGCTGTAAAAAGGATCTTCAGATACATAAAAGGTGCTCCCACACTTGGTATCTGGTATCCAGCTAATGGGAACATCAAGCTTTCAGGTTTCTCAGACAGTGACTTTGCTGGATGTCACACCACAAGGAAGTCCACATCAGGAGGGTGCCAGTTTCTAGGTGACTGCTTAGTTTCTTGGCAAAGCAAAAAGCAAGCAGCTGTTTCAACATCCACTGCTGAAGCTGAATACATTGCTGCTGCAAGCTGTACAGCCCAACTCATGTGGCTTCAAAATCAGTTGCTGGATTTTGGTATCACTGCCTTAAAGACACCACTCATGTTGGACAGTCAGGCAGCAGAAAATATCATCAAAAATCCAGTTTCCCACTCAACCACCAAACATATCGACATCAGACATCACTTTGTGAGGGACTGCTATGAAAAAGGTTTGATTTCTCTGCATCATGTCCCAACTAAAGACCAGCTGGCTGATGTGCTCACAAAAGCACTTGATACAGCCACTTTTGAAAGTTTGGTCTCTAGGATTGGGATGCTGAACATGGAATAACAAGCAACATCTTGTTTTTCTATGAATAAAAGCAACAAAATGTTTTCAGAAAATCAAAACTCCATCCTTAAAAATAGTTAAAAATGAAATTTTTTCATTAAGTCCTTAAAAGTCTGCCATTAACCACTGATTGTTCAAAAGTATGCTATACTTCAAAAGTCTGTCCACTGCTGAAAGTCAACCCCTGCTCTCTCATTATTTTGATAAACTCTGTTGTTCAAAAGCAGTGTCTTATCCACTGATATGCTATCCACTGATAGTTAAAATCATCCACTGCTTTCATACCACTGCCTTCATCAGTCACTTTCACAAAAGTACTGTCCTTCACTTTCAACAGGGGTTGTCACGTGGACAGTACATATTGGTCAGACCTTTTGTAACGGCTGCCACCCCAGCATTCACTTTCTTCCCTATAAAATCCCCCACTCACCACCAAAACAGGGTTTTACTGTCGAATTGAATTCTTAAAAATTCTCTTCTCAAAGCAGTTTTTCTTCACATTTCTTCACAAATTTCTTCGATCAATCATCCTCAAAATGACAAAATCAAAGAAATCTTCAAAACCCTCATCCAAATCATCATCGAACACAGCCTCCCAAAAGGCAATCTCCACTGAAATTCCACATAAACCATCTCACAATCTCCTGGGTCTTCTCACAAAACCAGGAACCACCAACGTGTTCGATTTCATCATTGACATCATGGCAAAATCAAAGTATAAAACTTTGTTCATCGCCGATGCACCAATCTATTTGGCGACCCAAAGGGAGTTTTGGAAGAATGCAACCCTTGAAAAACAAGGAGACACTGCAACCACCATAAACTCTTCTATAAAGGGTAAAGCTGTCCAAATCACGCCACAATCCATTTCAGAGGTCTTTCAACTCGATGATCAAGAAGGTAAAATCTCTTTCACTAAAAACGAGTTGCAAACTGACTTCATTGAGAGAGGGTATGAATCCACAATGATGTAGAAAATTACCTTAGAAAAAGGTTATTTTCCTTCTGCAACCAGATTTTTATTTCATACCCTCCTACTATGTGTTTCAAACAAAACCACTCCTTTTAATGAAATCCCTTTCAAGATTCAAAATCTGGGATATGCTATTCTTCAAGGAGAAAATTTTAACTATTCTCGGGAAATTTTTAAAGATTTGGTTAATAATGTTGAAACAAAATCATTCTTACTGTTTCCAAGGTTTTTAAGTTACTATTTTTCAAAGAAATTCAGTAAGGATGATTTAGCTGTAATAAACCAGGGTGATCCTACTCAAATAAACAGTTTAACTACTGAAACTTTTTCAAGGATGTTAGCACCTTGCAAAACACAAGCAGAGGTGCCTGAGCAGATTTTAGCAGTTACAACTGCTCCTCAGGTATCTGCTGCTGAGCCCACTGCTCAAGGTGATCAAAGCAGCAGCACAACTGTTTTGAAACACACACCTAAAATCACCAAAAAGCCAACAAAAAGAAAAACACAAAAACCCCCCAAACCCCTCAAAAAGGCATCTCTGGAGGATGAGATACCAGAGCTCCTGCCAGTGACAACACAAAAGTCACAAGAAACCACTGCTGCTACTTCCTCACAGCAGTTGGTACAAATATCTCAACCCATAACCAAAACTCCTCCTGCTTCTTCACAAAAAGAACAGGTTGTACAAATAGGGTCTCCACATCATGATGCTCTAGAAACACTCGTTTCTATCATCCACAGTCCAATTCCCGGGACACATCCTATTTCTACACCAACCATCACATCCACATTTCCCTCACCAATAAAACCACTGTTGGATGCAATTGATTTGAACCAGGCATTATCCAGTCCTTCTCAATCACCTATTAATGAGAATATACCTCAACAACTGACTGGGTCTGATGTATCAATCTTTGCTAACCCACCAACACAACCTGAGGAGGTTACACCCCTTGAGTTACAAGTAACTCTTGGTGGTATTCCAAGTGAAGCAGCCACTACAACTGTTACACCCACTGGGTTACATTTGGATAGTGGTTACATTCATAAGACTTCCTTGGAGGCAATTCCTTTTATAGCACCTCTGCCAACCACCAGTGGATTTATTTATCCTACTGGCAACATCAAACGGTTGTCAAGTGTTGACGGAAGAAGACCCCAGTACCAAGAAAAAGGGGCATCAGTGGTTAATGTTTGGAGTATATTCCCTACATCTACCACTGATAAAACCACTGCTAGTGGGAAATTAGATGATCCCATTAACTTGGGTGATGGTTTAAAGTACCAGAAATTGACGGATCGTATTGCAAAGCTTGATAACTCTGTTGCAGAACTCAAAGATATGCTACAACAGGTGTTACAAGTTCAGAAGGTACAATCAATTGCTGTTCCACCTCAAGCACCTGCTTCACAAAGAGCACCTGCTACAAATGAGCTCTGGAATCTATTTCAATCTTTTCTCCAACAACAAGCACAATTAGCAGATCAGCAACATGAAAAACATGTACAACAGCTGAGAAATGCAATGGAGTCACGGTTCAAGAACACTCAGGCTGACTTAAAGGCTCTCAAAACTCAGATCTTGCACACCAATGGCACTGCTCCTCCAAAAGTACGCTTCATTTATGACCTCCCAGAAGATAATGCCAAAAAGGGGGAGAAAATTAAGGAGTGGAAAAAGAAGGGTATAGAAGATGGTCTTTATCTTGAACCAGAGAATTAAAACATGACCAAAAAGATCCCTTTGCCAGATGGCAGCAAGAAGATTGATGTGACAACAAATGCACTAGCAGAAGCAGTTGCAAGTGTAAAAAGAGATAGAGAGGCCAAAAGGAAAGCTAGGGTGGACAGAATGGATCATCCAGATCAGGGTACTTCTGGGTCAAGGGATCATGAAAATCCTGTTGAGGAAAAGAAGAGGCCTACTAGAAAAGTAAGGCAACCCAAATCCATTCCTATCAGACGTTCAAAGTCTGCTAAAAAACCATCATACAAAACAGCTGATGCAACAGGAGTTACAAAAACTACTGCTTGCCAAACAGTTGTTCTATCAACACACACCACTTCAACACACACAACATCCACTGCTTTACCATCATCACCACCAAAAACAACACCTGCTGACACACAGCAGAAGACAACAGATGTTATAACATCTGTTGTAATGACAACAGTGGTTGAAACACCAGTTGTTTCAACAGCTGTTAGTCAATCACAATCCACTGCCACAACATCTACCACCACTGTTCCATCCAAAACATCATCAGTCTCTCCTAAACCAAAAAGGAGAAGGCTAATTTTAAAAGATGATGACACATCACCACCACAAACATCTTCAAAATCTTCAGCTCTTGTCACAATACCAAAACCTGTTCCTCTCTCTTCAGTTCCAATGTACAAGCCCTTACCTCCTGCAGGTGTTCAATTTCCTCTTGAACTAGCAGCTGTTAGAGATGAAATAAAATCCTTCTACTATGAGGATGACCCTGCCAAAAGGAGGTTGCCATCAATAAAGGGATATCCTTGGCCTAAAAATGTTGATGAATATTTGGAAATCAAAGCCAAGCAAGCAGAGGATATCTCAAAAAGAAACACACAAGGGAAGTCTGACAAAGAAATTTCAAGAAATTATCAATATCTACTCACACAAGTCAGATCCCTAGAGCAATTTGCAAAAAATGTTAGTCAACAAATTTCTGAAAGAGCAGCTGAATCTCTGAAGAAAGACTACATTGAAAGCATCATGGCTCACAAAAAGTACAAAGGAGAGAGATATATGTACAAAGAATGGACTGTTCCTGAGCTTGAAGATGAAGCTGCAAGAATTCAAGACATGATAAAAAGGAAGGTCACTCACACTCCTCCTAACTGGGCAAAGTTTAGAAAGAATGTACCTGACAAACAGGAAGAGCTGAAGAGAATGAAAGAGGAACTGGTAGCAGCTGATTATGGTAACAAAAGACAAGTTGCTAGATGGAAAGAAGATGTGGTCAGGGCTACTTACAAAAAGTTGGAACAATTAAGAAAGAAAGATCCCACAGTTCCTCAAAAGCCTGACTATCCTGAAGCAGTGGTTTCAAAAAAAAACATCAAAGCTGCAAATCAGGAGATCCACAGCTCCAGTTGGTGCTGCCCTCTACAAAAGAAGGCCACACAAACAGCTGATTGTTGAAACCATCAAAGAGTTAATGGAAGGTGAAGACCTTGGAAAAGAGGGTATAAAGAAAATGATCATGGAAACTCTTGGTTTGGATCAAACTGCAAGTACTGCTCAGCCAATCATGAATAGGCCAGCCTCTCCAAATACTTCTGCAAATAAGCATCTCCCAAGAAACCCACCAGGCTCAAAAATACAAAAGTGGGAAACTGACAAACAGACCTGCGTATTGACTTTGCTCAGGTCTGGTGGAGGAGTGGAGAAAATATCAAGGGAACAAGCTCTTGGCCTGAGTCTTGAAGATTTGCAGGATCTCCTTGATCTTCCACTCAGCAGGGATGATGAAGATACAGATGCCCTAGACTTTGAATTACAACTTAAAGGTCAGATAAGGGAACTGTTGATGAGGCAATAAAGATTTCCACAAATAATGAAGAGTTTTGGCATTATCTGTTCCAGGGGGAGATTGTTGGGATTGAACCCTATCAGAGGAACAGATAATTAAAGCCAAAACTGGATCAGAGAAGTGGATCCAGAATAAGCAGACGTTTACAGATTAGTTCATGCAAATCTCTCCCCTTGAAAGTGACTTTGTATCTGCTGATCTCCTATCTACTGATCTTACCAAGTGCTGATCCACAACTGCTGCCTTGTATCTACTGCCAAGTGTTAAAGACTGATAGAAGACCAAAGCTCTGCTGACTCAATCTACTGCCTTGAGTCAAGTACTGCTGATCCGGACAAGCACTGCTGGGTTCACAGCAGTGGAAGGATGCAGCAGCTGTTTATGTGTCTTTTATGTAATGTAATGTAATGTAATAGCAGTAGTTACTACATCAGTGTTTTGTATAGATCAGAGGTTAGAGTTTGTTAGGAGGTTAGATGTCACTTTCATGGTGACGTCAGCTAAGATGCTCAGTGGTTTGCAAGTGCCTATAAATAGTTCAGTACTTTGTACTGTTCTATCAGCTCTTTCACCACATCGTCTTCTTTGCACGAACAAACTACCGAGCTCTGGCTGAGGGGGAGTTTGCATTCATTCATCAATCATTGTAATCGTTGTTGAAACAAATTCAATCTTTCGATTCTCTGTGTAAAGATGTTTGATTAAAGTATTACTCTCATTTGATTGTATGCAAAGTTTGCTTTCATTTTAATTCAGCTGCACAACTCTTCCATTTCCATCTTAATTCCAAACGAAAATACAATAAAAAAGAAACTCAGATCCAACAATGGGGATGATGTGACAACCAGAGATTTCAAGACATTTCCTTTAAGCGTTGCCTATTTCATATTCATGTTTTATACCTTATACATTGGATTATGTGTATTATTGTGGAATAATGTTAGTATAAGTTTGTTGGTTTAATGTTTGAGTATTCAATAAAAACCTTTAGTGACGAAACCCTTTTCACACTATTGATCGACGAAAGTTCGACGAAACAAGTAGTGGATGCTGTTCAACGAAACTTGTGGAGTTTCGTCATACGCATACTCGACGAAAAAGGGAGTTTCACCACTACCTTGGCCGACGAATGTTGAGTTTCGTCCATAAAGGCCGGCCCAAATGCCTTGAAAGCCCAAGTAGGGCCCGGGTCTAGTATATCCACATAAACAACCGTAGGGTATTTCATTCTGTAACGTAACTGACATCTTGCAACCCTAGACTTCCCTAAACCTAGCGACGGCAGTTCCCTATCTCCCATTCGAGACTCCAGAACGTTAGGCACTACTGATCTATATCAAATCAAGGTTAGTGTGTAAACATTTCTACTCGATGAATTGTTGATGGTTATGGTTCTGTGTTGTGTTGTCATGTGGATTAGGGTTATTAACAATGTTGTAAATCTGACACTTGTATGTTTGATAGTTATTATATGTTAACAGGCCTGATGAAATTGATATCCTTGATGATGAGTTTGTTCTTTGATAAAAAGGGATAGTACGCTTGTATGAATAACTGATGATGAATAAAAGGTTAGGCCAAATGTGAATGTGAATTGGTAGTGTCATTGATGCCTTAGGGTTTTGTTTGGAACAACATGAATCTGTGATTCAATAATAAAGAACCGTAGATGCTCTTGAGTATATAGGTTTGTTGTTAATCGTGTCGATTATTACTGTAACATGATTAGAACTTATGTGATAATGTTGTTGAAAGATTGATTCAATGGGGTTGCGTGAATGATGAGAATCTGTAACTGTTTGACATGAGATCCGACGAAACATAAGGTCTTTCATCACATGTGAGCCGGCGAAAGGTAATGTCTTTCATCACAGGGGAGCCGACGAAACATAGTGACTTTAGTCACATGTTAACTCGACGAAACACATGGTGTTTCGTCACATGGGGTTTCGTCGAGTGCAACTTTCGCCGAAGGACTTCACATGAACAGTAGGTTATGATGATTACACTAATTGCATGTATTGTAAAGATTGAATAACATTAATCGAGAACAGGAAACCTGATGTATCTAGTATGTATGGTAAACCATCTGTTACGTGTATTACGAGCTGAATTAATTGTTACCTGTTAAGCCATGGTTCTACTATGAATGCACACTATGAACATATGTGATCAACGTGATGGTAAACTGATTTTTGTATACGTGAATATCATAGGCTGTGACTGTTTAAGTGTGAACAAGTAATTAATCAAACCGAGCAAACCAAGGTGAGTTCACTGCTCTTTTTCCAAGCATGCGTCCCGGGGAGGGACATTTGGTAAATGTTCCGGGGAGGAATGCTGGGTTATTGGGATGTTTGTTAATACTCGCATATCTATCAATCAAGTCCCATCTATAGATTGTTGCCGGGGAGGCAACGAGGTATTAGTTAATAGCGCTATTTAGGTTTGGCAACCTCACACCGTACCGGGGAGGTCGGGAGTGAACTAATGATCCCAGTCTTGACCATTGCTTTGATAAAGGCAATGGGGTTTGGGCAAAACAACTTTAAGCCATCAACGGTAAACGAGTTATTACAACATCAAATCATTGAATCGTCTTGTATTCATATCTGGTAACTTAAACGTGTTAACAAACTTTGAACTCACCAGCGTCGTCTGACACACTTGTCTGCATGCTTGCTATCTGGGAGTGCTGGAGTGGTCATGGGTCGAGACTCTTGGATACTTGCTTCGTTGATTATGAACAATTGTTTTGAAACAATTGATTTACAGTTTACATTATGCTTCCGCTGAACAGCTACTTTGGTTTAACTTATGTCTTGGATTTATATTTTTGAAATTAATGGAATGTTTTATTTAAATATTATGCGTAGTTCAATGTGATTGGTGGCTTGGATCCTGGTACGTCACACGCCCCGCGAAGATTCCGCATGTGGTATTTTGGGGGTGTGACAGTAGGTGCATAAATATGAATTATAGGGTACATTCTAATAAAGTAATGTAACATATTTTATGTAGCGTCTTCCTGTTGAGGTAGCGAGGAGATCTGGTCTTACAAAGAAGCTTCATGCATTGAAGATTAAGACTTTGGATGGAAAAATGATGGATAACAAAGTGGAAATAGAAAAAAATGGTGACGCACCGCGTTACACAATGGTGAAGTGGGGTAAAATTATGTCCGCAAATAGTTTGAAGAAAGGTGACATTCTTCACTTCAACTTTGTTACCTCAACACAGGTGCTGGAGTTAACAAATGTGGATCGTTTTTAAGACGTGTGTGGAAGGATGGGGGTAGGACTGTTTGTTGGTTTATGGGTTGTTAATGATTATGGTTTTTTGGGATATGCATATATTTGCATATGAACATGTTAGTTGTACTTTGTTTGCTACATGTTTAGTTAATATGCCCGTCTATGGGTGATGTGAAATTTTTGAAACAATATATAAGTATATGATGAATGTTAAAAATCTTGTTTATGTTAGGATTATATTGTATCATGAGTTGTCGATTGTGATCGCACATTACTAATACTAAGAAGAAAAATAGATATGTATTATCTAGATTATAACTGAGAACCATGTAGCATTGATTTGAAACTGAGAAACAACACAAACAATACCTTTAATATTGAACAAATAAAAAGAAAGATAAATCCATGGAAGAAAACCAAATTATTTGATGTGAACGACGCTGTTAGTTGTCATCATTGTAAACTTGATACACAGTACGTGTCACACCCCGAAATATCAGAGCATTGGCGTGACTGGACTGGTATCTTCATTGCACAACAGAAGCAAATAAGCTAAGTCTTTCTAGAAATAGAACGCCCGCTAAGTACTCGACTCTTCATGGTTCTCCTATTCCAACCGTGCCTTGTCTTAGAAATGCAACCTGAGAAAGAAACATGCGAAAAAAAAGTCAACATAAAGTTGAGCGAGTTCATAGTTTGTTTGTAAAAGATTTGAAATAAATCTTTTTGAATAACCGGTTTTTGAAGTATTGTTAAGAAAACGAATTAAAATCATTTTCTTGTCATGTTATACAGAAACTTTGTATGAAAACATGTTATGTATCTTGTATAAATCAAGTTTTCATATATAAATCAAGTATTCATGTGTACACCACGTACTTATGTATAATTCAGGTTTTTCTTGAGTACCCCACGTACTCAAGTATAATTCCCGTTTTCTTGAGTACCCCACGTACTTCAAGTTATAAATCAAGTTTTTCTTGAGTACCCCACGTACTTCAAGTTATAATCAAGTTTTTCTTGAGTACCCCACGTACTTCAAGTTATAAATCAAGTTTTTGTATGGTATGAATTTTATGTAAATAAAGTATTCCTGTAAGTATCAGGATTGTTAATGGGTTGCAAAGTCATTAACATGTGACACGACATAGGAAGTCACCAAACCTTAGGCATTTAATTGGTATATTCTGAGACACAAAAGCCCTACTCGATTCTCGCCCTCACCGAGTGTGTGGCTGCCCGGCACCCGTTAGATCTAACCTTTTGTTCTGCGGTCTAGGTATATTGTTGATTAATGGTGCTTATGTACCCTATTCGTGACACGATTTCTCGTATCATTTCTCATAACGCATCCTACTTGGTTCTCATCCTCACCAAGTGCGTTTCTTGTTATCATTCCTCATAACGCATCCTACTTGGTACTAGTTATCACCAAGAGTGCTTCTTGTTTATGTATTCATCATATCAAGTATCAATTTTTCAGTTCTTGTATTCTTTATGTCAAGTATCAATTCTCATGTGTTTGTATACTCTTGTATTTGTATTTTCTCGTAGTTTAGAAAACTAGAATTCGTGTGTAAACGCTTGTTTGAAAAACCGGTATAAAACATAAGCTTTTCGTAAACCATTTCTGTTCTTTGTAACATGGTTTAGAAATATATAATTCTTGTATGCTTTGTAAAAAGTGCATGTCTTTCCACCCCGAAAACATTTAGAAAAATGTAAAAATGTGGGGTTATGAACTCACCTGAATATTCCTGAATATTCCTCTCGCGTCGAACCGCGGACTGAGTTGACCGGGTCTGAGTTGACCGAGTTGACTGGTTGACTGTTGCCGTTGACTGACTCGTTCAGCTGAGTTGACTGAGTTGACTCGGTCCGACCGAGTCATCCCGATCCGCTTCATAATCTGATCCGAAGCCGGCTGACTCGAACCAAGCTGTTGACCACTTGACCTGTTGTTGATTGTTTGTCCTGGACCCGAACCGAGTTAACTCGGTTTGACCGAGTTGACTCGCCTGCTTCCTCGAATCGGAGCTCATGTCGTTGAGCCGAACCACCACCGTCACTGACTGAACTTGAACCCAAATCAGAACATCACAAGCATCATCGGAGATCCTGTCGGAGAACGAAACCACCACCGGGTAAACGAATCGACCGGCGGTCCGAGTCTTCGACCGTCGGTCCACCCTCTCTCTCTCCTATTTCTATCGTCTCACTTTCTGATCTTGTCTCCGGCGAAGAGGTGTCCTCGGAGTTCCAAGTCTCTAGTTTACAGGAGTTGCAGGAGAGATGAAGGGGTGTCGCCGGCCGGTCATCGACGCCGGCAGCCGGTCAGACGAGTAAGAGAGGAAGTGGAGGTTGAAATGGGTGTGTGTGTTGAGATGATTTAATAGAGATGGGGGGTTGTGGCTGATGTAGAGAGATCGAGAGAGGGAGGGTGTAGAGGTGAGGTTGAGAGAAACAATCTTCTCTGTGTTTGTTGTGTTTGCATATTATGAGAGAGAAGGAGATAAGCAGATGTTTATATGTGTGTGTTGTTTTGTGTCTGCACAATTTATGCACAATTAAGAGAACAAATGGCCCCTTTTATACACATGTATGATGGGTATTGTTTAATGGTTCTTATAACAATCTATTAACTACAAGTCTCTATGTTTCTATCTTGGGGACAAAATCTCTTGGAGAGATTTATACAGATTTAATAAGATTTTAAGAGGTTATTATAATATTTTGTAAGATTTAACAATATTTCATGGAGATCTTGTATGATATGTACAGATTTAGGCTTGTGGGTTTTGGGCTTGGGCCCAGGGCCTACAAGCCCATCTCATGTGTAAGTGGCCCGTAATTCCTACGAGACCCGATATCGCGACCCAAACTCCCTAAGCATAAAATATTCGTGTAACATCCATATTTGTCGGTGTCGTCAGTATTTCGTACGGTTTCAGTCCGTTGTCGCGTAATATTCAGCAGATTTTCCGTAAATCACCACACGCGCACTGTATAGCTGAACAAACGTTCCTAGGCACTCCAAGGGCCTAATTAAGTTAATTAGTGTCATAATCACTATTTATTATTGCGTTAATCACCTGTTAATCATGTAATTAAGGGCGTAAATTACCGGTTGTCACAGTACGTTCCCCATTCTCAATTATCACCACCTCCTAGGAAACTTTTAAATTTGTCTGACTTAATTGTTGATCATCAAACGTATAAAGTTCAATGAGTTGACGCGGCCACAATTCCAACAAAACAGAGGAAGTAATGAAGGAACCTTGTTCTTGGAGCATTTCCTAAAAAATAGATTATACACATATGAGATTAATAGAAAAAAGAGTTGCTAACAAAACTAATTGTATTACAAAGTAAAGACTATAGATTAATAAAATATTACCAGATAATTTTCAACATAACAACCACGTTTGAAAGCAAATTCAGAAGATGACAGGCCATCACGCCATTGTTTAGATACCAACTTGAATCGATATATTGATTAGTATCAATCTTGATTAAAATTTGGAAAAGTATAAGTTCAAAAGGAAGATCAACCATTGTATCTTAAATACCTAAAACATTATATGAAGAAATCAAAAAATCGTTTTTAACAAAATTAAAACAACTTTACATGAACATAAAAAAAAGTAATACCGTAATGAGTGTATGAAATGTTATTGCATGAGTCATTTATAAGAAGGGTCTATGGTGTATTATATAACAATCACGATATCAAATATGGAATTGATTATGTTTAGAATGTTTTGGATTATTAGGAGATTTAATTGTCATATAATTTGAGGTATTTAGGGTTTTTAGGTATAAATTAAATGTTTTTTATAAAAATAAATGGAATTAATCAATGTAATTTAAATACATTATTTCCGGATAGGATATCTTTTTTTTTTAAAAAGTTTTTTTTAATTGTTATTTTTAGAAGACTTAATAAGGTCAAAAATAGTTGAATACTAAAAAAATAGAAACGTATATTTTATAGATTACAATTACTATAAGATGAACTAAATTAAAAAAATACAGAAAATATGATTAAAATGACTAAAAATTATGTATGTTTAAAAATATGTAGTAACATTTGAGATATTTAGGGTTTAATCTATATATAAATAAAAATAAAATAGAGAAAATTTACGTAAAGTGTATTATTAAAATTATACATATACCTTCAAAAAATGAATTCAACTATTGTTCCAATCGAAAATTGAGTTTAAGCATTAGCATTTTATAATGAATGTGGTTAGTAAAAAAGGTAATATAATGAATGTGCTTTATTAATGGAAGCGACAACTGTTGCATAACAAATTGCAATATGAAGATAATAATTGTATAACCAATACAATAAAACAGTATAATAAGTATAATAAGAAGATAACTTTATTCAATTCAAAATTCAACGATCATCCAAAAACATAAAACCACTAACTCAAAATCCAAAACAAAACCAAAACCATGTGTTCATAAAAAGCGGGAAATTATTTCTCAGTCTTTGGAATAACTGGCTTGGAAACACCAACACCTTCATCTTCGACCATTTCATCACTCATGCGGCGCTTTGTCGAAGAACAACGTAATGCATCATCTACTTCGTACACTTCACCAAGATTACGTTTTACTTCACAAGAAGACAGTTTATTATTGCTTCCAGCTGCATTGGAGATAGGCGTAGCATTGTCACCAGTGAATGACACATCATCCTAATATAAAAAAACAATAAGCATGAATCTTCCAACCAAATGAACTAAAATACTAAAATTATTGTATTACCTTAGTAACCTCATAAGCATTAGACAAACTCGCGGACACCGGAACACAATAATATTCAGACTGCTCATGCTATAACTACAAAAGAAAAAATAAAATAAAATACACCTGATTATATTTATATATATTTGAAAACGAAAGGAACATGAAACAATAAGAATGACGTAATTTAAAAGTAAACCTGATTAATATTGAATTTGGAGTAGAGCGCGACAATTATGTCATCATCGTTGGTTGCCATTGCAATACCATTGTTTTCAACTTGGTACTCAATGTTATAGTCGGTAACATTTATGACAAACGCATACTTCTTTCCAACCAATGAGTCAAAAACCTCGGGATATGGGTTGGGTATCTCTCCGTAATCAACAACCTATAATTTTATAAAACTTATTGTAAAATTACTAAGAGTACAATAATAAATAACACGGTTCAATAATCTGATTACCTGATCTTGGACAGCAAGTAAATCTTTGGCAGATTCCTTAAAAATTTTGATGCTTCATAATCAAACAGAGTTAATGAAACAGTACGAGAAGAATCTTGCACCCTGATAGGTATCTTGAAACTATTAAAGTTAAAAACAAATGAGATGGTCAATATTACTTAAAAAATAACTTCAGTTTAAAATTGTATAACGAATTAAAATGAATATCAAACCGTGGAATTGCATAAATGTCCACTCCTTGACATTCATTGTTTGTACATTTCAAAGCCTTTGTTTCAGCTACATCACAATAACCATCATCACCATCTTTGGTTAAAAATCTATCCTCGACACGTGATTTGCAGTGGTTACAACCGTTGTAATACCAAAGCTTATCAATGCAAATGGTCGTAACTGTGCCGAGAACCAACACCTTCTTTTTCTGTTAATATTAAACACAAACATTAATATTATGATGAAGTTTTTGAGAGATACCATTATGTAATATACGTATTAAAAAATACAAAAAAATAAAAATATACCTCTAATATGGTTCCAAGTAAACCAATGAGTATGAAATCTCTTTTGTTGAGGAACTCATCTTCAACAGTTGAAATAATATAAGATCCAACATTCTCATTAGATGAGGACGAAGCAGAAACTTTGGTAGCATACCTAAACATATTAGCATGATCAATGCACAGGAAATAATGACTAAAATTATAATTTCAATTAAAATAATATTGTTTGAGGTTTGTTTAGGTAGTACTAAATGTACCAGTCGTCTCTGAAAGATGAAATTTCTTCAATGTCGGCATTATCAATAAAAAGTCTGCTTAGATCAAAATTGTTGGCCACTCCACGCTTGCCTGAAATGGAATAGAACACATATTTAAGCATAAAAAATCTAAAATATAACTAAATAAAATTATAACTTATAAGATACTAACTAAATAAACAATATTGAATTGAAGATTTGTAATGTACCTTTGTAAAGGTTTACAGTACCAAAGTGACAAATCATAACAACAAATTTCTCTCGTTTTTTGTCATTCATGTACGCAAACATGTCAACAACAAAAGAGTCCCACAACGTAACCGGATATTTTTGACCTCTAAAAATAGGAACATAAAATATAAAAACATCAAACAAACATTCTAATGTATACAATTTTAAATGTTGTCTAGTAAATAAAAAAACTCACTCAAGGTCTTCAATTTTCAGATTGAGTCTCTTTCCTTTGCTACCATCCTTCTTTGTTGTGTCTTCTAGGTTGAAACACACTTCCACAAATCCAATAAAATCTAGCCAAAAAAAATATGTTGTTAAAACAATATACTATTAAGTAGGTATAAAATGATTAAAAAATTAAAATATAACTGAAAACATACAATATGATGCAATACATATACCAATAGTAGTATTAACTTTTACTTTATTTTGAACAACATCCTTGAGGTTAACGAAATTAAAATTGTATTTCGGATCAGACCACTCAAGGCATTTCTCAACAGAAGTGTAGAAATACAAAGATATTTTTTCATTCCTGTTGACACATTTAGTAGATGACTTATTAGCAGCAAGAGAAAGTTTGGTAATAAGAAGACATTGATCCAGCTGCAGGAACTCTTCGAATCTTTCTAACATCTTATGAAGACAGCTTGCTTGTATCATATTTCCCTAACAACATGAAAAATGCGATTACATATATAGAGTTTTATATAAAATTCGTGTATTTAGATTTACAACAAAAATAAAATAAAATAAAAATTAAATATATACGGTACCATCTCATCCATGAAAATCATATCCAGCCGATATGTTTCATTTTTGTTCTGATTCATCATCTTCCTTGAAGTGCTAACGATCTTAACTCTGATCGAATAGTTATTTGAATAACTGTTAACATCGTTAAGCAAGGTAACCTTGGAAACCTCCATTTGAAAACTGCAATTTAAAAAAAAACCTACGTCAAAATATAAAATAATGTTAAAAGAAACGTGAGAATAGAATTAGAATTAGCATGAATGTATATGAACAAAAACTACAAGATTGGAGATCTATATTACCAATACTAGTTGAGATTTTAGATTTAATGCAGTGAGAAATGTGATTTGAAATGGTTGAACTACATCGGTTTATATAGCATGTCAATGAAGAAGGCAAATTTGGAAACGGTATTGATACTAAAGGAAAGTATCATGTTCATAAGTAATAACAGTTGTATATGAGATTATATTTGTAAAGCATATTATACGGTAATGTAAAATAAATAAAATATTTTTATCAGCTGCATACACAAATAATTAATAATTAATGGCCAATATAACGATGAGATGAAATCTAATGTTAACTTAAAAAATATTTTTATCGTAATAGGCAAACAACTAATACCATCCGGATTTTAATATTATAAAATAAGCAAAAAAATGAAATCTAATGTTAGATGAAATCTAATGTTAATTTAAAGATGAAATTACACTTTCATTTGATAACATAATTACCAAAAGACAAAATATAATATTAATTTAAGAAACGGATAATTCAATATAATTGATTACCTAATTTATCGAAAATATTGTTCAAGATTTGTATCTCCATAATGAAGAGTGCAAAATCTCAGACAAAATTGAATTCGACTTTTAATTTTAGAAATATATTGATTTTTTATCTTGGATCCTGATTGTTAGGGATTTACGACTAATGGTTTATTCTTGAATAGTCAACGATTTAGTTTAAAAAAACGTACTAATAAACACCAAAAATGAATTACATAAATTTGAAAATTTATTTCTTTGGTGTCCTAATATTCAGAATGTAATAAATAAGATTTTGATATAAATATTTTATTCACACATTCCATTTAAATAGAAATATAATGTAAAAAAATGATTCTCTAACAAAAATTATAAACCAACACAACTGAAAAGCATAGAGAATTGGCTGAGATTGTATGTGGAACCAAAATTTCATAACCAAACTCAATGTTCAAATCATAGATAGCCAAACATATATAACAAAAAAATGTTCAAAACATAGTAACAAAAGATGTTCAAAAAACAAACTAAAAACATAGATACCCAAACATATTGTTCAAAAAGTGTTGTTAGTAAAACCACAAAACGAACTACTTCGAAACTTTCTTCAAAATCAACTTATCTGCATCAGGAGAGTAGACGAAGGTGCATCTATGAGGTGCATGGATTCCATTGGGCTTAGTGAAGTTGGTACGCCATCCATTCGCAACATATCTAAATCCACCACCATGTTTCTCTGGTCGAAAAGTAACAACGGTATCAACTCCAGCAAGATTTTGAATTGTCATCTTCTGAGAGACATCAACACAAGCCATACTCGCCACTTTGTTGTTTAGGCGCTACAACAAAAGTAAAAATAAAAATAATCAACACCAAAACATAAATTATAAAATTTTAGAACAATAATTAACTAATTCATACAAATATATCATTAATAAAACTTACAAAATGTCGTGGATGATAATCCCATACAAATTCAACAGGATGATAATCAGGGTCCTGTTTGTCATCATCAGAAGCACCACTCGAATCTTCAACGTCGTCCTCATCGAAATCATCATCAATGGACACATCACTGTCAGAACTACCAACAATGGACTCATCAGAATCAGAAGGTTCAAATAAAGCAGCTACCTCCGGATCAAGATCAGAATTCATATCAACATCATGTGCAACATCATCAAAATTGTTTACCAAGGGAGTTGAATTTCGCAACACAGGATCAGAATTGACCTGTAAACCAATGCTAGGCATAATGACCTCAGATCCATTCACATCAAACAATGTCAACTGAAAGTTGTAATCAAAGAGATAGCGTAAAACAACCACAAATTCATTACGAACACCTAGATGTTGTACAATGTTGTTCCATCCATCCGTAAAAAAAGTAACATTTGCTATCAGGATCTTTCTCAACAGATACATCTAAAGAGTCCCATGGATTAAGATGAACCTTCATTGGTCTTCTAAGTTTACCAAGACCAATAGTGTTTTTAACAACATAAGTCGGTAGAAGCTAAAATAAAAAAAATAATTTTATAACTAACATTGTAATGATAAAAAAATTTATATAAGTTATATAGTAAAAATTATAAATCTTATAAACATACCAATGTATTAAGACTTTGATCATTGAAAACATGGCAGAAAGACTCTATGTATTTCCTACTCGGCAAAGAGGAGATCGATGTAAACAAACTGATGTTTGGATCACAACATGGATAAGGTGTTTCCTTGAAAAAAGGTGTGAGTATATAATTAAAGAGATTGATTTTCCTGAAAAGAAATATACATCCCCCAGTTAAAGAAAGGTCAGCCACAACCCTTGACTATCCTTCCGTAAAAGCAAAAGCACCATTGTTCTTGGAAAACTTTACGTTCCAATCCTTTTCATTTATGCACTTTATAACCACAATATTATCACCACCCGCAGAAGATAACCATATCTTAGAAAACTGAAGAGGTATAACCTTTAAATTAAACATAAAAACAAGCAACGGTAAATAAAAAATTTAAAATATTCCAAAAATAAATGGACATGCAGTCGAAATAAGTGATAAAGAACATAAGAGTACCAAGAATTCTTTAGTTAGTGCGGACATAGATTTGTAAAAAGCCATCCTCGAGGTTGTAATGGTGATTCTGTCATAAGAAACAAACACTCATAAGAAAATCATGTTTTTAATTTAAGAAAAAATAAATTACCATAAAAACATAGATTCTTCCAAATATTGATTACACAATTCCGTTAAGCATAAAAAAACCGTAAATTACATTAATCACTAATAAAATATGAACAATTTAACTGATATATAATAATCACTAATAAATCAACATGCAAAGAAACCCTAATATCAATATACACTAAAATACAAGAATAAAAAAATGAATAATTTCAAAAATTAATACTTAAAATCATGAATCCGGAAACAAAATCAATAAAAATCAAAACACACAACCATAAAAAATGATCATTATAAAGGAAAAAAACTAATAAATCAAAATACAAAGAACAAATCAAGAATAAAACCCATGAAATCTGAAAGAGAATAAACTGCATAAAAAAATCAAAAATTTTAACTTTTGTTGAGGAAAATCTGGAAAAAGTAAACTAAAAGTCTATACATTCATCATCAAACGAAAAGAAACATGGATTTCACAAAGGTTAGAAGTAAAAAAGACGATATTACTCGGAAATATAATACGAATCTTTCTTTGAACATCAAAAACCGAAAATAAAGATGGCTTTCATAAAGACGAATAGATGATATAATACAGAAGAAGAAGACGATCAAACAGAACGAAAAGCATAAAAATTAAGATTGTTAGTTTTATACCTTCAATAGTGTGAATCGTTTGATGATGAATGCAGTGAAGATTGAAGGTCAGGTATGCAAGTGAAAAGATTTGAAAGAGATTTGATGAAGATAGTGGGAGAGAACCGAGGAAGATAGAGAGAGAAATAGGCGACTGTTAATGATGAAATAAGAAAAGGATTTGATGAAATAGCTTGTTATATAAGCTCCGAAATCAATGGGTCGGGTTACAAAAAAGAAAGATCCGCGTGACTTTTTGGCTGCGTATTGAGTTTTCCGTCAAAACCCAATCCTAGAGGCTCTAATCTAATGCCACATCAGCCCAAATACTTTCATTTATAATATATAATAGATTATTAATTTCTTTTTTTAACCAACTCGTGACATAGTAAATTAACAATTAATTAAGGAAATAATTTATTTGGCATACATAAACTGTTAACTTAGGTCATATTTTTAAAATAATTAATTATGAATTAAATTCGCACAACAACTATTAATAAGAATAACAAATCTAATTTAACGCACACCAATAAATTTATTTTCATTTACTTTAAGTAAAAGTAATATTTTAAGGATACCTAATAATAAAAAAAAAAAATATTTATATACAATATTATATGTAATTTATATATTTATGTATTTTATATTTTTTAGTATTCAATCCGTGCAGTGCACACGCTAGTATAGTATTTTAGTGTTACTAAAAAACATATATAGGCTGGTTCTTGTGATAGATTTAAATTAGTTGTATGAATTGTCATATGTTGAAAATATACATATATACAATTGAAATTCTATTGCTAGTATTTGTTTTAAATGTTTTATAAACTTTAACTAATTGGTGTATTATGTTGCATGACTTAATTGGCTTGTGGGCTCTTGATGTTGTGTGGGCTTGATGGAGATATGGACATGGGCTTACAGTTGAAGACATGGGTTAATGAAGTCTTGCAATCTGTTAGAGGTTATAACAACCATCCGAGTTTACCGGATTACCTATTAAAGACCCAGGTCACTATATATAGAAGTGTCCGGGTACTGTCACACCTAACTTGATCATTTGTTATCTTTGCATTATTGTTCTCTTTGTATTCTCTCTTTAGCGATTAGGGTTTTCTGGAATCACATTGATTCTCAGAGTAGTGAACTTGTTATTTGTCATACAAATTATCATATTGATAATCTGTTAAAGAGTGTTGAGAGTTTTGTGAGTTTAACCAGTTCATTGTATTTAGTTGTTCAATATTTTGGGGTTAATAAACTTAGGTTTGGATTTCTAGTGTTCTTAATATCATTTTTTGACATGGTATCAGAGCTATAGTTGCTCTTGAGGTTTAGTCCTTGGTTTTTGGGCTTCAGATCATTGTTCTGTTGTAAGACCTTACTTAATTTGTACGACTTTTCATATAGATTTCGACTATAATAGTGTATTTATGATTATTCACACACCTGAAAATACGAGTTTCTTAAAACATTTTACGGTTAAATCATTTCAACATATATTAAGTATATTCAGCGTTTAAAATGCGACGACAAAAAGTAACGAGGAAGCTTGAATCTCTGATCGTGTTCGGTTCTTCGTTGAGCTTGATCGTCCTCCGGTAACTTACATTATACCTACATTTCATAAAACATGAAATGAGTTAGTCATATGGCGTTTGAAACGAGTTTAAATGAGTTCGCAATGCAAAACCATTCAACAACAACAAATTGCAGGTATTTTAACTCGTCGCGTGCCGCAACGAGGTTGAGGTTCCATTGTCGCGGGAAGCGACCATAAAAGCTTTTGGTCGTCGCATGCCGCGACACCACAATTTTGAAAGAATGTTTGTTATGCAGACCTGCATATTTCCAGCCGAATCAATTTCCATGGAAACGGGCATAACTTTCTTGTTTTTGATCCGTTTCGCGTCACGTTTCTTCCTACGTGATCGTAATTCAATTCTCCATTCCATGGAGTTAAAATCCAACATTCGGATTAACAAATTCAAGGTTTTTTAAGCCTTCGGCTTAATATATATTTACAAAACTTTTGACCCGTTCATGATTTTATCGACCAAACTTGTTTGTTGACTTTAAATTATCATGAACATCATGTTATAAATGTTTACCTATTATACAAGGTGCAAATAACGGGTTTTTATGCATTCTTAAACTCGTTTTTGCTTATATGCTTATTTTGACCCGTTAAGGGTATTTAAGCACTTTTAAGCATAAATTATGCTCATTCATTGCTAGCATCATATTTCCACATTACTTATCAAATGGTCTTCCACCACAACTATAATTGTGGTGGACTTTAATGTGGTAACTATTTGTTACGAGTTTTATCCCTCGGATTATCATTTTACGGCAAAGACTCATTTAGAGTCATTTGACCCAAAGGTTCATACCTTTCGCTTTTTATACTTATTCTAAGTATTTACTTGATCATAAAACTCGTTTTCAAACAACCTTTAAGGGTCGTTTTCTCGATTTAGCTTACAAGGGTGTTTTGGTCAATTTTGTCTTTTACAACGAAGGACTTTTAATGACATGTTTGACCAAAATCCCTTATTATAACTATATTGACCCTTCTTTTACAACGAAGGACTTTTAATGACATGTTTGACCAAAATCCCTTATTATAACTATAATCTTGTTTCGAAATCATTATGTTTCTAAAAACACAATGACTATAATTTAAATTATTGGGTTTACCTATTAAGGTAACCAAATGTCCATTTTTGACTTCATTTAACTCTCATTAAACCTTAAGTTCTAAATGAGTACTTAACCTATTACACATACCTGGCTCGGATCAATATATTGACCCGTTTTAATACCTTGCTTTAATAACCGCTAATCAATAGTGATGCGAATATCCATTAAATATTTACTCCTACAAGCATATAACTCGACAAATAATCATTAGTCGATATTGTCAAAGGGTGATATCTTCATATTTTGACCCGTTTGGTCTAAGTGACCGTTTATCTTTGCGAGATGATATTTATTACCATCACATCTACATGACTCACTCCGGTTTACATAGTACGGTCATTTTACTTATAAACCATTTCTTGACTCTTTTGACCCATTATGGCTTACGCCCTAAAGTGTTTTTAAAAAACTAACGATTATTGTTAACGCGTGACCGAATTACCGTTTTACCCTTATTATTTATTTTGGGTTTATCCTATAAGGTAACCATTCTAGTCTCCTTGTATATTCGTTATTGTATGACCGAATAATCATATTATTCTCTTTTTAACCATTAACATGGTTTCTTATCATTTTCACTTATTTCGTTCCGTACGACTACACGTCGGAACATCATGTTTCAATTGCTTATATATCTTATTCGTAATTAATACAATAAGAGAATATTCTACAATTTAAGAAGAGTGTAAGCTATACTTACCTTGCATCCGAATTATGTTTTTCCTTCATTACTTGATTCGTTTGACACGCTTCCTTCCCAAGCTTCCACCTAGCTTGTCAAGCGTCAAACTATCATTATAATTTGTAAGATGGTTAGATTAGTCATTATCAATCACGACTACTCCATCTTACGGGTTTTATGTCGAAATTATCATTCGATCATATTTTTGGTCATTTTGACTTTTAAAAGTCAACTGCCTATTGACAAAAGTAATTACATGATGTAGCTCAATTACTTGTTTTATTACTTTGTCAATATCCGGTGAGCATCATTCTTATGCTACCGGTTTAATTACTTATTCAATCAATTTCATGTAATCGAATTTTTATCGAATTTACACATCATAAATCATTCTTAACATATGATGATATCAAACATCATTTTAACATGAATATATCATCATTTTCTTCATATTATACAAAGCCTATTTCATGGCAAGTATGATCATGTACTCAAACACATAATTTGTTCAAGTATTTTCTTATTGCTATCATATATGATGATCATAAACACAATTATATCATTAATTTCAGCATATGATTAAAACCCACTTATCCTAGTGTGACATTTGTGCATATGTAATCATTGTATAACTTTGAACAATTAAATTATCAATAAAACAATATGTTTTGATTCCAATATTTGTTTATTTATGTTTGACATTTTGCACATTATGATTTTGTTCGATTTTAAACTCTAAATCGCTTTCCAGAAAGTTATACGCAAACTAATGCGTAAACATAATCAGTTTAATGCCACATACACTCTGGAATAACAACATAAGCTTAACATACCTTAAATAACCTTTAGATAACTTAGGAATAAGTTTTGAAGGGTTTAGTATGGCAAAAACAAGTTTATTCGATCACATGGTCTATTTGCGTCAAAATGCAAAAGTATGCCGTTTCGTATAGCAACTTACACTTCGGAACATGATCATAAGCTAAAAATACCCTAAATACCCTTAACATATCTTAGAAATAAGCTTTGAGGGCTTCGGTGGGCGGAAATATACTTATTTGATCAACATGGACTAAAAGCGTCAAAAACTGCGTAAGTTTGCATATACGCGCATATCTTACGTTCTGGCCATATCCGGACATCCAAAAATTTTTGTAATTATTAAAATATTATATTTTAGTGATAGGAATGCAAAAATACCATTCGTCGCGCAATTTGGATCATTTTCGCATCCGTTCGAGTTTCGTCGTATTTAACCGAACAAAGCGATCATACGGCCAAATGAACCAACATCCATGATATTTTCAAGAAAATTTCAAGTCCCCTATGTTTTAACATCCTTGTAGAGCCTTGAAAATAGGTTAACGGGGCTTAAACCCGTCGAAAAATAAGTTTTGGATATGCAGGGACCTGTTTTGCCAAAGTTTGAAAGTCTGATCTGTAGACTGGCTCGCTGGGCGCGAAACCTGAAGCCTCTGGCTTCGCGGGGTGCGAGGACTCATGCTGGCAGATTCATTAAATCCTTCAAATCAGCTGCTGAATTGGTTTTTAACCTTAGTTTTTGCATACTATAGGCTGGTTTAAGTGTTCCCTAAGCCCCCAAATCAGTGTGTAACATGTGTAGGGTCAAGATCATGCTTTGATCCATTCAAAAACACTTGGCATTGATCAAATAGAGCTTGAATTCCTATAAATACCCAAGAGTTTTTCTATTGTTCCTTGCTATTTTTGCTTCATCTTCTCTAACCTGCTCTAAGTGGAGGCAATCACATAGTTGAAGGCCACCTACCTGAGCATTCTTAGTTCTTTTTCCAACCTTGGACTCTACGTGTTCCTTCATGCTTGGTTATTTATTTTAAGCAAGAAAGTCAAATATTGTTTGACTTTCAGCTTTGACGATGAATTGGTCAAGACAAAGTTCGTTTGAACTTTGCAACGTGAGCGTAATCACGATGGTTATAGTCCCTTGTGACTATACCTACTGATTACCACGTTAACTAGTCAAAGTGACGAGTCATAGTTTCAGTCAAAATTCCCGATTATGCTCATTTTGTGACGAAACTATTTTCGGGTATCAAAACACTTTGTTTTAATATCAAATCTGTTTTCTAACTTAGTTAAACATATTTTAACATGTTTAACTCGTCACTTTTAGTTTAGTGCTTACTTAGGGTCGTAAGTCTAGCGGTCTAAACAATCGCTTAGACTTTCGACCCGACCCATTTGGTCGATCAATAGAATCCGACCAAACATATATTGTGACCATAGTTGTATAGGGAATAACCTTCCGAGGTTATACCTTATGGTTACTTAGTTTAATTAGTTGTATAATAGGTAGTTTATATGCCTTAGGAAAATGACCAAAATGCCCTTTTTGCGCATAATTTCATTTTAAGCATATGTAACCAAAGTTTTGACACCTAAACTGATTATTCAACATAATTAAACATATTAGGGCATATAATACTTGTCATAGGACTAGTTAGACCATCCGAAAGCGCTTTTGCGCAAGTGACGCGTTAAAGTAGCATAAACTACCTTAACGGGTCATAACGGGGCATAAGCACTTAGGATAAGTTTCAAAATCAGAATGTAGGCTTTGTTAAACCATATCATATGATTTCTAACACTCATTTGGTTTACAAGACCTCATTCTATCATATCTTCCCGATCTGGGCTTCGATTATTAACATAGTTATCTATACTAGGTGCCGATTGATTCCGTGATCCTTCGAGCGTTACTTGGTCTTTACTTCAAGACTAATTAGCAATCTCAAGTGAGTACATAATCCCCTCTTTTACCGCTTTCAAATATTTTGGGGTGAAACACTTGTTCCTACTTGTTACTTTCGTGCTTTTCATGTTTTTCATGACATATACTTGCTATGTTCATATAGTACACATATAGTAGATGATTTCCATTATGCTTTGCTATGTATGTTGACTGAGCATGCTAGCACATTGATTTCACAGACACTTTGTTGCATATGTTTACTCAGCATATGGACACATTGATTTACATTACATTTTTGCTGCATATGTTTACTCAGCATAAGGGCACAATTGATTTCATGGACATTTCTACTATGTATGTTTACTTAGCATACTTAGTACATGGTTTTTACATGACATGCTTACATTTGGTATGACATTTGGTATGTTTAACGGGACAAAAAACGTTCATTAACATTGATCACGTCGCTCGGTAGTTTGTATTGGTACCATAGGA
This sequence comes from Helianthus tuberosus, assembly GCA_030545235.1. Classification (NCBI taxonomy): domain Eukaryota; kingdom Viridiplantae; phylum Streptophyta; class Magnoliopsida; order Asterales; family Asteraceae; genus Helianthus; species Helianthus tuberosus. Next base: position 158,575,036 of record CM060393.1, read on the forward strand.
CTTGACAAATCGCACTCCCGGCTTCCTAGGTTTGTTTGGAAGTAGGGAATGACAGAATCCGAAAACATTTTTGATAAACCTTTAACTTGTTAAGGGTTTATCCGACAGTCTCAAGGCTTGAATGTATGCAATAAACATAACTACATAAATGTTCGTAACAATAAATCATTAATTTCGCAAAACATAACTTTTGATTTAAACTATGGTTTATTCAAGGACATTGTTTTGTACATGACATTTGGTTTCACATGACATTTGATTATACATGACATTATACCTATGGTTTGAGTAAATACTTTTTATTCACCATACATGACAACTAGTTATACATTGACACATACATGTGGTTTGAGTAATTACTTTTTATTCACCATACAAGACATTGTTTGTTACCTGAAGACATAGTTTGCACATGACATTGAGACATTAAACATTGTTATACATGAACATTTGACATTAGTTTAAACAAAACATTTTTGGTGGTTATCGGTAAGTGATTTAAATAACGAGGCGTGTGTAGTATGATAAAAGCATGGTGGATACGCCGCTGGTACTTCCTATATATAAGTGCTTTTATCACATTACATATCGTAGTGTTATCTAAACCACTTCGACAAAGACAAAGACATGAAACATTTTATACAACGACAAGACAAGACATTGTTTTACAAGTAACATGTTTTATACAAATTTCATTTTCACTTGGTTATTTACTTAACCATGCATTGTCCTTTTATTATAATCTGATTTTCATATGAATTTTCACATGATTTTATAAAAGAAAACATTTTACAAGGTTCATGACTATTTCTGTTGAAACACTTCTTTTAAACTACACGTTATGAATCCTTCATCAACAAAACCTGGTATCTCACGGGCATTTTTATGCTGACGTACCTATTTTCACATGTGTTTCAGGAGCTATCCTTTGATGATTATCGTGACACACTTAGGCGGACTTGGGCCTTAGTGACATAAAATGAAGCAAGAACAGTTTAAGTTATGTTATGTTTCTGTTATTTCCAAGACAATGTAAACAATCTAATAAATAAAACCAAACGTTAAATTCCATGTGTTATGAAACAATAATTCTGTCGCTCCACTCCCCAACGTTTCCGCCGCGGTTTGTTGTTTTACGCGGTCGGGGTGTGACAGAAGAGTTGGTATCAGAGCTCATGGTTATAGGGAATTAGGTTATTAGTAATGCTTTGACCTAGACTATAACCTTCCTAGGACCCTAACACAAGTTATCTTGTGTTTAGATCTTAAAACATAAACATCACCTATCTTTAGGTGATTATCAAAACAAGAACACAAATTTCCAAAACGATTTTGAAAATCAATCATCCATTCTTGAATGATTCTTTTTGGCTTAATGCCTTTCAAGTTTTCAAAATCTCGTCAAATTTTGGGTCTAAATAATGTGAACACGTGCAATCTGGAAGGGTGGGTGCCTGTACCTCGAGTTTTCTGTCTAGGCTAGAGTGTTCGTACAAATCCACATAATCGGACCAGTCACTCTTACATGGGAACTCTTGGGGTGAGTGTCCACTTATAGGCTAAAGCATGTCTTCGCGATACATTATTGTGACCCATTTACTTTGATTAGTCACTGTGCATCGTTTGTTTGTTTTGATTATACGAATGAATGACCACCATCCTTACATGTTGTCGATATTTGTAACATTATATTTTATCCAATGTCATCTCACTTGTTTTCTATCATGTTTTCCTCTTTTAGAATGCCTCCTCGACGAGACGCACAACAACCTAACACCGAACTGGAAACTATCATAGTACAGCAAATGGCTGCTGTACTACCAAATCTCATCACTCAAATTAACCAAGCCAACAACAATAACAATAATGCACCTGCTCCATGCAACTTTAACCAGTTTAATTCGGCTAAACCGCTCAAGTTTAGTGGTACTAAAGGAGCAACTGGGCTCCTACAGTGGTTTGAGAGTCTTGAGAGTACTTTTTGCCATGTTCAGTGTCTTGATAACCGTAAAGTCGAGCTTGCTTCGAGTGTATTTCAAAAGAGGGCTCTTACGTGGTGGAATGGAGTAATGAGAGATCGTGGTGCTGATGTTGCTTTGGGTCAAACCTGGGAGGAGCTTCGGGCTCTAATGATGAGGGAATTATGTCCTCGTCATGAACTCAGGGCTTTGCAAAGGGAATTCGATGATTTGAAACAAGACAGTGGTGAACACCTTGCTTATACCGACAGATACGAGGAGTTGAGTTTACTATGTCCCACAATGGTTACTCCGTTGGATAAAGCTATTGAAAGGTATGTCAACGAACTGCCCGACCCTGTGCAAGATATCGTTACTGGTAGCAACCCTGTTATTGTCTGTCAGGCCATCAAGTTGGCTGCAACCCTGACTGAGTCTCAGGTCAGGAAAGGTAAACTCCACAAAAAGGGTGACAAGAAACCGTCTGATAAGAATGAGAAACAGAAGTGTAAGAGAGCTGAGTCTTCGAGGAAGTCTAGGAAGCATAAATCTTCCAAGAATTTCGCTGTTACAGCACAGACAAACCAAGCTGCTCCTAATCAGCCCGCACAACCACCTACAAAGAAACAATATGCTGGCAATGCACCTTTGTGCAACAAATGTAACAGTCACCATCAACCACATGTTCAGTGTCGTATTTGTACCAACTGTGGGAAATCTGGTCATCTTGCCAACACATGTCGTTTTGCTCCTACACAGAATCAAGCAGCTCAAAACCCTGCACAACAACCTGCTCAACAACCAGCACAAGCTGCACGACCTCACTACCCGCTTGGTTCTTGCTACAATTGTGGGGATTTGACCCACTATAGAAACCAATTCGAGGTTGGCAAATGCAAATCAGGCTCAAGCTCGTGGATGAGTCTTCAACATGAATGCAAACAAGGCGCGTGCAGAAAACAAGGTGGTGAATGGTTCTTTGTTAACAATCAGCCTGCTTCTGTTCTTTTTTAGTCGGGTGCCGATAAGAGTTTTGTGTCATTTACTTTTGAGCCTTTGCTTTCCATGACTAGAACAAAACTAGGAAAGCCCTTGACAGTAGAAGTTGCTAGTGGTGAACCCATTGTACTCGATTCTGTTCTTCGAAATTGTCAGTTGAACCTTAATAACCATCTTTTTCCTATCGACCTCACGCCAATGTAACTTGGAAGCTTTGATGTCATAGTAGGAATGGATTGGTTAGCCAAGTATCACGCAGAGGTGGTTTGTTTTGAAAAGATTGTCCGTATACCGCTTTCGACTGGTGAAATCTTAGAGGTTCATGGTGAGAAACCTGCTAGTAGCCTCAAACTTATGTCGTGTACTCAAGCTCAAAAATACTTACGAAAGAATTATGTGGCCTTCTTGGCACATGTCGTAGAGGAGAAAGGCAAAGGTAAGACTATTCAAGATATCCCTGTTTTTCGGGATTATCCTGAGGTATTTCTTGAAGGATTATCTGGTTTACCCCCAGCACGCCAAGTTGAGTTTCGTATTGATCTTGTACCTGGTGCTAAACCTATTGCTAAATCTCCGTATCGTCTTGCACCGTCTGAGATGCAAGAATTGTCTAAACAACTTCAGGAGCTTTCTGAAAAGGGATTTATTCATCCGAGCTTTTCACCATGGGGTGCTCCTGTTCTATTTTTGAAAAAGAAAGATGGATCTTTCAGGATGTGTATCGATTATCGTGAGCTCAATAAACTTACAATCAAGAATCGATATCCCCTACCTCGCATTGATGATATCTTTGATCAGTTACAGGGTGCTACTTGCTTTTCAAAGATTGATCTACGTTCTGGGTATCATCAGCTTCGTGTAGTCGAAGAAGGTATTCCCAAGACAGCTTTTCACACAAGATATGGTCATTATGAGTTTACTGTTATGCCCTTCGGTTTGACTAATGCTCCTGCTGTTTTCATGGACTTGATGAATAGGGTTTGTAAGCCTTATTTGGACAAGTTCATCATTGTTTTCATTGATGACAATCTGATTTATTCTAAGACACGAGCCGATCATGAACAACATCTCCGTCTTACAATGGAACTCTTAAAGAAAGAACAGCTTTTCGCCAAGTTCTCCAAGTGTGAAATTTGGCTTAAGGAAGTTCAATTTTTAGGACATATTGTTAACGAACAAGGTATTCATGTAGATCCCGCTAAAATCAGTGCGATTAAGGATTGGGATACACCTACTACTCCCACCAAGGTTCGTTCATTTCTTGGTCTCGCAGGTTATTACCACCGTTTTATTGCAAACTTCTCCAAGATTGCGGTTCCTCTCACAACTTTAACTCAAAAGAATAAACCTTTTGAGTGGGGATCCAATCAGGAAGAAGCTTTTCAGAAAACAGAAACTCTGTGATGCACCTATCTTATCTTTACCTGAAGGCAATGACGATTTTGTCGTATATTGTGATGTATCCAACTTAGGCCTTGGCTGCGTTCTCATGCAAAGAAACAAAGTCATAGCATATGCATCAAGACAATTAAAAGTACACGAGAAAAACTACACGACTCATGATCTTGAATTGGGCGCAGTAGTTTTTGCTCTCAAAATCTTGAGACACTACTTGTACGGTACAAAATGTGTAGTTTTCACTGACCACAAAAGTCTCCAGCATATTTTCAATCAGAAAGAGCTAAACATGAGGCAATGACGTTGGGTTGAACTTCTAAACGACTATGATTGCGAAATTCGCTACCATCCTGGTAAGGTGAATGTCGTGGCTGATGCATTGAGTCGTAAGGAACGCGTCAAGCTTCATTGTGTTCAAGTTCGATCTGATATTCAAACTCGCATTTCTCAGGCTCAACATACTTATGTTACACAAGACTTGATGGGTAAGGAATTACCATATCATATTAAGCCTGATCTCGAACTAAAGAACAATGAGTTATATTATTTCATGGACCGTTTGTGGGTCCCAAGTCAAGACAATCTCCGCACCTTACTAATGGACGAGTCTCATAAGTCTCGTTATTCTATCCATCCTGGTGCAGATAAAATGTATAAGGATCTTCGAACCTAGTACTGGTGGCCGGGTATGAAGAAAGACATTGCCTTATATGTATCCAAATGCCTTACTTGTCTCAAGGTTAAGGCAGAACATCAACATCCCTCTGGATTATTGGAGCAACTAGAGATACTGGTTTGGAAATGGGAAAACATTGTTATGGATCTCATTACCAAGCTACCACAAACTAATAGAGGTCATGACACCATTTGGGTAGTTGTTGATCGTCTGACCAAGTCAGCACACTTCTTGCCGATCCGTGCGGATCTATCCACTGACAAACTTACCAAGCTATACGTAGATGAGATTGTATCCCGTCATGGTGTTCCTTTGAACATTATATCTGACAGAGATGCTCGATTCTCGTCTCACTTTTGGAAAACCATGCATGCTGCAATGGGAACCCAACTTAATTTGAGCACAGCTTATCATCCGTAAACGGATGGTCAATCTGAAAGAACAATCCAGACACTGGAGGATATGCTTAGAGCTTATGTGATCGATTTTGGTGGTAGTTGGGATTCGTATCTACCATTGATTGAATTCTCCTACAACAATTGTTATCACTCCAGCATCAACATGGCTCCTTTCAAAGCTTTATACGGTCGAAAATGTCGTTCACCGGTCTGCTGGAATGAGATAGGTGAAGCTCAGCTTACAGGACCTGAACTCATTCTAGAGACTACAGATAAGGTCAAGAAAATTCTCGATAACCTTCAGACAGCTAGAAGCCATCAAAAAAGTTACGCGGATAGACGACCCAAGCCCTAGGAATTTCAAGTCGGTGATCGTGTCCTACTCAAGGTATCCCCATCGAAAGGTGTAATCAGATTTGGAAAGAAATGAAAACTTGCACCAAGATATGTTGGACCATTCAAGATCGTTGAAAGAATCAGAAAAGTGGCCAACAGATTAAAGCTACCACCTGAACGTGGAAATGTTCATCCAACCTTCCACGTGTACAATCTTAAAAAGTGTTTAGCTGATGAAAACCTCCACATACCACTTGATGAAATTCGTGTTGATGACACGATGCACTTTGTTGAGAAGCATGTGGAAATAATGGACCGTGAAGCCAAGAAGCTCAAATGCAAGCGCATACCAATTGTTAAAGTTCGCTGGGAATCTAAACGTGGACCAAAATTTACTTGGGAACGTGAAGATCAAATGAAGGCGAAATATCCACATCTATTCTCACAAGTTTCCTCCAAATAAATTTCGGGACAAAATTTCCTAAAGTAGAGGAGACTGTGACATCTGTGCGTGTGTAATCATTGTATAACTTTGAACAATTTAATTATCAATAAAACAATATGTTTTGATTCCAATATTTGTTTATTTATGTTTGACATTTTGCACATTATGATTTTGTTCGATTTTAAACTCTAAATCGCTTTCCGGAAAGTTATACGCAAACTAATGCATAAACGTAATCAGTTTAACGTGACATACACTCCGGAATAGCAACATAAGCTTAACATACCTTAAATAACCTTTACAAAACTTAGAAATAAGTTTTGAAGGGTTTGGTATGGCAAAAACAAGTTTATTCGATCACATGGACTATTTGCGTCAAAATGCAAAAGTCTGCCGTTTCCTATAGCAACGTACACTTCGGAACATGATCATAAGCTAAACATACCCTAAATTCCCTTAACATATCTTGGAAATAAGCTTTGAGGGGTTCGGTGTGCGGAAATATACTTATTTGATCAACAGGGACTAAAAGCGTAAAAAACTGCGTACGTTTGCATATACGCGCATATCTTACGTTCTGACCATATCCGGACATCCAAAAATTTTTGTAATCATTAAAATATTATATTTTAGTGATAGGAATGCAAAAGTACCATTCGTCACGTAATTTGGATCGTTTTCGCATCCGTTCGAGTTTCATCGTAATTAACTGAACAACACGATTATACGGCCAAACAACTCGACATCCATGATATTTTCAAGCATATTTCAAGTCCCCTATGTTTTGACATCCTTGGAGAGCCTTGAAAATGGATTAACGGGGCTTAAAAGCGTCGAAAAACAAGTTTCAGAGCTGCACGGACCTGTTTTGCCAAAGTTTGAAAGTCTGATCTGCAGACTGGCTCACTGGGCGCGAAACCTGAAGCCTCTGGCTTCGCGGGGCGCGAGGACTCATGCTGGAAGATTCATTGAATCCTTCAAATCAACTGCTGAATTGGTTTTTAACCTTAGTTTTTATATACTACAGGCTGGTTTAAGTGTTCCCCAAGCCCCCAAATCAGTGTGTAACATGTGTAGGGTCAAGATCATGCTTTGATCCATTCAAAAACACTTGGTGTTGATCAAATGGAGCTTGAATTCCTATAAATACCCAAGAGTTTTTCCATTGTTCCTTGCTCATTTGCTTCATCTTCTCTAACCTTCTCTAAGTGGAGGCAATCACATAGTTGAAGGCCACCTACCTGAGCATTCTTAGTTCTTTTTCCAACCTTGGACTCTTGTAAGTGTTCTTTCATGCTTGGTTATTTATTTTAAGCAAGAAAGTCAAACAGTGTTTGACTTTCAGCTTTGACCATGAATTAGTCAAGACAAAGTTCGTTTGAACTTTGCAACGTGAGCGTAATCACTGATTACCACGTTAACTAGTCAAAGTGACGAGTCATAGTTTCGGACAAAATGCATGATTATGCGCATTTTGAGACGAAACTATTTTTGGGTTTTGTGTTTTGATATCAAATCAGTTTTTTTAACTTAGTTAAACATGTTTTAACATGTTTAACTCGTCACTTTTAGTTTAGTGCTTACTTAGGGTCGTAACTCAAGCGGTCTAAACAACCGCTTAGACTTTCGAACCCGACCCGTTTGGTCGATCATTAGAATCCGACCAAACATATATTGTGACCATAGTTGTATAGGGAATAACTGTCACACCCCCAAAAATCCACACGCGGAGTATCACCGCCTGGAGGCGTGACATGACCAGGATCAAGCCACCAATCATATTGAACATAACAAGTAATAAGTATAATCCAACCACACAATATGAAAGGTGTTTCAAACCAAGAACGTAGTTAAGTGTTTAGCGGAAGCAAAATTGTAAAACCCAATGTAAGTATTAAGTACGAAATAAAGTAATGTTTGTTGGTGCACTAAATGTCTGCTGATTATGTCATTATCAAGTCTTGTGTCTAGGATTGTTTGAATGATCACACAATAGGGTTTAAGTTAGAGTTTTTATATGTTAAACACATGATTTCGCTTAAGAGGATATGAGATTGCTTGAAGCGAAATCAACACAAGAGATTTCGCTTCAGCCTCAAGCGAAATCATACATGAGATTTCGCTTCAGCCTCAAGCGAAATCATATGCTCTATATATAGGTAGGTCATTTGAAGCGAATCAGAAGTTAGTCATTGTATGTGAGTCAAGGTGCTGCTGAAATTTTGTCAGAAAATCATTGTAAAGACACAGAAAGAATTAATAGAAGGAAAATTAAAAGAGAACAAAGCTGTTATGACTTTGTATACATTGATTCCGCCTTTGTATTCAAAGATGAACGCCTTAACTGACTTTTAGAGGTCGTACAACGGTCCAACAAGTGGTATCAGAGCTCAGGACGAGGAGTTCATACCATAGCAGCGGATTATCTTCTTTCTACTCATTTCTTTTTACATTTTTTAAATCTGAACAAGTTCCAACGGTCGAAATGGTCTGATTTTCGAGTATAACGTGCAAAACGTAGTATTAACAAAGCCTACAAAGATTCGGACTGAAATTCAGATTAAAACATGATAAAATTGACCTAAAACAGGGTTTCGCTTGAAAGTTGTTCGTAGATAACAGGTTGATTTCGCTTCAATTTAGACTGTTTGGACTGGTTCGCTTGAAACTATGAAGCGAAACAGATTCCTGAAGCGAAATAGTAGATTTCGCTTGAATACTTCCTGAAGCGAAATAGTAGATTTCGCTTGAGACTGTTTGTTTTGAAATTTGTGTTGTTGAAGCGAAATAGAGGATTTCGCTTGAATCAGTTTTGCTGACTGATTTCGCTTGAAGCTGATAACTTCAAGTATTTCGCTTGAAACTGTTCTATTTTCGAAACCTAAAAATTTTCTAAGTGTTTGACTGATTTTTTCAGGTAGATTCATAATGGATGATATTTTCTTGAACCCATTTAGCGATATGTACGCATTCGCAGGAAACTCGGGAGACGATACTTCTTCAAGTGATGCAAACAAAAGTCCACCGAAAGAAAGAAAAAAGGAAGCTTGGGAGTCCGAAAGCGCATTTGGAACGTTTAACAAACCTCCTAAGCTGATGGCTATAGAAGATTATAGCAGGTGGGCTACAAAGTTCGAAGATTGGTTGATGGCATTTGCTTTTCCTTGCTGGAAAAGTATGAAGAATGGTTTTGCCCAAGGAAAGAAGAATGGTGAAGCATTAAGATCAGTTGAAGAGATTGATAATTTTGTGGCTGAGCAAAAATGTGTGGCATTATTGTTTCAATCGGTGCGTGAAGACATCATTTCGCTGATAGTTTACTCTAATTCTAAAGACTTATGGGAAAAACTCGAAAAGAAGTGTCTTGGAAGTAAAGAGATTGTAAAAAATAAAAAGAAACTTCTTAGGAAAGAGTTTGATATGTTTAGTTGTATGAAAAATGAATCGGTGTGTAAAATGATTGAAAGGTTCGGTCATCTGAAGCTGGAGTTAGCAAGACATGATATCAGATATTCGGATGATGAGCAAGTAGACAAGTTGTTCGATTCATTGCCAGACGAGATGGAGTGGAGATATTATGCTCTCATGCTTAAAAACACTATTCCTTCTGAATTGTTGACTCCAGATGTGTTGATTGAAAGACTGAAAAGTCATGAGCTAGAGCTGAAGAAAACGTTTAAGGTTAATAATTCATCTTATCAGCAGAATCTGGATTTATACTATCCAAAGAGCATGATGCCGAAAGCTACTTCTCCAAAGACTGCGTTTTCTGCTGAGAATGTTTCTTCAGCAAACAAAGAATGTCAAAGCAATTCAAGCAGTGGAAGCCATAGTGGTTATCATAGTGGATCTACGTCTTCTGCAAATCATTCTGATGCGAAGTTTTCTTGCAATATCGCGATAGATTTGAAGAATGCACAGAATTTTGATGCGGAGTCAGCCAAGCAACAAATGGTCTTTCTGGCATCTGTTTTGGAATCCTACGAAGGGTTGGTGGCTGGGAAGATTGGCAATACAAATCTGACAAAAGAAGATTACGATCAGATTGATCCGGAAGAAATGGAACTGATCGATATTCGTTGGGCAATGGCAAGTGCAGTTCGACGTGCACAACGCTTCATGGAGATTACAGGAAGAAAAACAATTGGTGGTGCTTCTACCAAGCTAGGATTCGATAAATCGAAGGTGACTTGTTTCAAATGTAAGCAGAAGGGTCACTTCAAACGAGAATGCCGAAACGCTTATGCTGATGAGTCGGAGAACCCTTTCAGAGATGATTATTACAAAAAGGCAATCTACCATCAGAATAAATCTGAGCCGCCTAGATTGAAGCAGGTTGAAGATAACAGAGAAAATCAAGGGCTCTTGCTGTAATTTATGATGATGAGGGGTATGATTGGAGTAAGGAAGTTCTACCGGAAGAAGATGCGGTGGGTTACGCATTCATGGCAAGCAATGATGAACCTAAGCCATGGAAAGATGATCGTACTGAAGAACAGAAGTATCAATACCGGAAGATGACTGCTGAAACCAAGATTATCAGACTTTCTGGTATCTTTCTGGAAGCTAGAAGAGCAAACAGATGGGATCCAGATAGAGAGTGCTATCTTGATAGATATGGCAACATTGCGATTGATGACAAAACGTTAGATATTGAAGCCATTATCAAGGAGTACAAAGAAGAAGATGAATATTGGCAGCACAAATGGTGGGGAACACCAACTTCGAAAATGATTGAAGAAGAGAAAGAGAAAGAGAGCAAAGAGAAAGAGGAGAAAGAGAAGAAAGAAAAGCAGGTTGATACAGGCTTAATTGATACTACGCAAGAGTTGACAGCTGAGAACCTGGGAATGATGGCTGACAAAGTGCTAGCTGCAAAAGCACTTGAGGTAAATTCTAATTCTGTTACTGAGTCAAAGAAGTCGGTCAGTCAAAGTGTGTCAACGAATGCATCAGGTAACAAGATTGAGTTAGGTAACAAGATTGACGGAAATGCTGACTGCAAAAATTGCACCAAACAATGCAATTTTTGTAGCACTGTCACGTATCTTAACAATGAGAAAATCCAGAATCTGACAACAAAGGTTAGAAATGTTGAAAATCAGATTCTCGATCGTGACAAAAGTGTAAGAGCTTCAACTGAACGGATCAAAGAATTAACGACTCAAATTGAAAATGATAAAACTGAACGTGAGAAAATAAAATCTGTAAATGAAAAGTTAATTCTTGAAAACCGTCAGATTTCTGAAAAGTTTGAGAAATTGAAAAATGTTGTTAAAGATAGTGATGATCGTAATGGCAAAACATTTAAAGAAAATGAACATCTAAGAGCTGTTTTGAGGTTAAAAGAAGAATCGATTAATGAACAACTGGATCAAATTGCTAAATTGAAACTTAAAGTTCAAGAAGCTGAAATTGAGAATGAACGAATCCAGTTGAAGATTAACAGCTATAAATCAGCAAGCTTTGTTTTGCAGCATATTGTTCCTAAACCTATAGGGAAAAACAAAGATGGCGAGGATGTGTTTTCTGATGGAACGGGTGTAGGTTTTCACAAAGTTCCACCGCCAATTTTAGACAACTACACGAAAAAGCAGTCTAGTTTGGTGGAAATTGAGGAAGAAAGTGAAGTTAAACTTCCTGAAAACATTGATGTCACGTTCACATCTTCCAATGACGAGGGTGTCCAAAGTGATGTGGTGAAAAGTGTGGTAGACAAAGTGCTTAAACCGGATTGTGACACTTCTGAGGAGGATGGGTGTTTCTTTGACAAATACATTCAGAAACCAAAGTCCAAAAACAACTTAAGTGATGAACCGGGTCTTGTGATATACAAGATGGCTGGATCTGATAAGTTGTATTCGGATTCTGAGTTTCCCATTGAGAATGTTAATGTGAAAAAGTTGACAAATGTTTTCAAGTTAGTTGAAGTTGAGTTGTCAGAGGTGAACAGTTTGAAACAAACAAAAAGGCAAATGAATTTTGAGAAAGATAAAGCTTATTATAAAAAGCCTATTGTTCCACCACGTTTTTATAATAACAATCGAAACAATTGGTCGGGTGGTTATCGAGGTGGTAAGAGTTATCAGAAAAAGAGTTTTCAAAACAAAAGGTTTATTGAAAAGAAGGTGTTTGTGAACAGTTCAAGTTCACTTTCGGATGAGGAAAATGAAATTTTTTCAAAATCAAATGAAGAGTTCTTTGAGAAAAGAGCTTCACAGTATCAGTCTGAAGGCACAAGTCGAGTTGTTGATACTCGTACATGTTTTAGATGTAACAAAGTTGGTCATATTGCAAGAAATTGCACCAATTCCAAGCTTAAGACTGAAACTGTGAAGTTTCAACTAAAGAAAGTTGATGTGAAGGGTAAAGCACCAATCGTTGTTGAGAAAAAGAATGTGAAAAATGACAACATCAAATTGAAAAATGAATCCGTAAAGAAAGTGGTAACTAAAAATGACAAATTTTACAAGAGGGTTGCATTATCTCAACAAGTTTGGAAACCAAAAACTGAAATGAGAATTTCAACTTCTGAAGTGAAAAAGGCTGATGAATCAATTTCGGTTGATTATAATGCAAATTTTCCACCTTTGAAGGCTGAAAATTTCAAAATTCAAGTTGCTAGAGTCAAGGTTACACCTAAGGCTGATGAGGCCTGGGTGGATACCATGTTCGAATAAGCAGTTTGAATTGCCGGAGCTTCCTGGATCGCGAAGCATGAATCGGCATCTTTCTGGAAGTTGTTTAATTCGTAGTTTGTTTTGTGCAGGATCTTTCACAACTGGTATCCAGATGGATTATGGATAGTGGTGCATCTCGACATATGACAGGAAAAACTGCATTGCTGTATGATGTGAGAAACATTAATGGTGGTTATGTGGGATTTGCTGGTCATGAAGGTGGTCGAATTGTTGGTGAAGGAACGTTATCCAATGGGATTGTAACGTTTGAGAGAGTTAACTACATCACTGAGCTGGAGAACAATCTGCTTAGTATCTCGCAGATTTGTGACAATCAGTATACTACTCACTTCACTGATAAAGAATGTTTGATTCTGAAACCTGGTTTTGTCATCCCTGAAGAATGGATTATTATGAGGGCACCTAGAGTGAATGATTTATATGTGTTAGACATGTCTGTAGCAACTACAACTACTGGTCAAGCACATTGTTTCGTGTCTAGAGCAACTGAGAAAGAATCAAGATTGTGGCACCGAAAGATGGGGCATATTCATCTTAGAAAAATGAATCACTTGGTGCACAATGATTTGGTATTGGGTGTTAATATCAAAGGTTTTCATCTGGAAGGGGAGTGCATTAGCTGCATCAAAGGCAAGCAGAAGAAAAAGTCACACCCTACAAAGCAAGTCAATTCAGTTTCGAGACCTCTGGAAAGACTTCACATGGATTTGTTTGGTCCGGTGAATGTCAAAAGTATTACAGGAGATTACGATTGTTTGGTCGTTACTGATGATTATTCCAGATTTTCGTGGGTTTCTTTCTTGAAGACGAAAGATGAAACATTTGACAGTTTGATGGGGTTGTTCAGGAAAATTGAGAATTTGTACCAAAGGCGTATTAAGAGAATTCGAAGTGATAACGGTACCGAATTCAAGAACAGTAAGATGGAAGAATTTTGTGATGAAAGAGGTATTTTGCATGAGTTTAGTGCTCCGTACACTCCGCAACAGAATGGAGTCGCAGAACGCAAAAACCGGACACTAATCGAGACGGCTAGAACTATGCTTGCAGATTCAAAATTACCGATAAATTTTTGGGCTGAAGCTGTTTCCGCCGCATGCTATACGCTCAACAGGGTTCTTACTGTCAAGAAGTTCAACAAAACATGCTTTGAGCTAATCAATAATCGCAAACCGAATTTGAAGTATCTAGAACCGTTCGGGTCACCTTGTACGGTTATAGAACCTTTTGGAAAGTTTGGTCCGAAGTGCATTGAGGGTATATTTGTTGGTTATTCAAATCCATTGCGACGTGTCTTCGTTCCAAGTGAGAAGCGGATTATTGAAGCTGCAAATGTTGAATGTCAAGGTTATACTTTGCTGCCGCAGAATCCTGGTGATTCATGGCGTTATCATTATGACAAACTTTGGGATTCGTTTGACATGAGAGAAGAATCAGAGGATGATGAAGATTTCTTTGATGAGTTGGATATTTTGCGTGAATATGAGTCGCAGTTAAGGTTCCCAGCTGAGTATTCGAGAAGACCACGGGAAAATTCAAATGATGATGAAGCAGGTCCAAGTAATGCTGGTGAACATGATGATGTCCAACAAAATGAAGTTGTTCAAGATAATCAGTCGGATCAGAATGCTAATCTAGAAGCTGAAAACATGCCAGTTTTTTATCATGGTGATTCAGATTCAAATTTTGAGGGGGAGCAAATTCAGATTTCAAGTCAAACAAACCAAGTTGGTGAACAAGATGCAGAGCAGAATGTTACTAATCTGGAGGGAAATGTAGAGGTTCCGAGTGAAGTGATGCCGCGAACTTTTTCATATCATCCAGAGGAGTTGATCATAGGAGAATTACAAGCTGGAGTTCGCACTCGAAATCAGATTGATAAAGGGCTTACATGTTTTTATACAAAAGTTGCTCCTTTGCAAACTGAATTCTCATTAAGTTGTTTTATCTCGCAGGTTGAGCCAAGAACTTACAAAGAGGCGCTTACTGAAGACTCTTGGGTCAATGCAATGCAGGAGGAACTTAGTCAATTCGAGAAATTGGGAGTGTGGAAGTTAGTTGATTTGCCGGATGGTCATAGGAAAATTAACACTAAGTGGGTGTTTAAGTGTAAGAGAGACGATAGAGGAGTTGTCGTAAGGAACAAAGCTCGACTCGTTGTTCAGGGATTTAGTCAACAGGAGGGAATTGATTTTACCGAAGTCTATGCTCCTGTAGCACGACTAGAAGCTATCAGAATTTTCTTAGCATTTGCATCTTGGAAGAACTTCAAAGTTTATCAGTTGGATGTTAAATCGGCGTTTCTTTATGGGAAGGTTAAAGAGGAGGTTTATGTCGGTCAGCCGCCGGGCTTTACCGATCCAATCCACAAAAACAAGGTCTACTTATTGGACAAAGCGCTGTATGGTTTACACCAGGCCCCGAGAGCTTGGTACGAGACTTTGTCTCAACACCTACTAGCCAACAAGTTCATTCGTGGAAAAGTGGATGCCACTCTCTTCACTAAAGTCGTTGATGGTCATCTTCTGATAGTTCAGATTTATGTGGATGATATAATCTTTGGGTCAACAAATGAAAATCTATGCAAAGATTTTGAATCAGTGATGAAGCAGAAGTTTGAAATGTCATCAATGGGGGAGATGAAATTCTTTCTGGGATTACAAGTTGAACAACTTCCTGAGGGAATTTTCATTCATCAGTCAAAGTATGTTCATGATATTCTAGAGAAATTTGGGATGTCAAGTTCTACTCCAGCTGCTACCCCACTTGCAACAAATCATGGGATTCACCCAGATCTCACCGGAGATAGGGCTGATGAAACTTTTTATCGATCCATGATAGGTTCTTTAATGTACCTAACTGCTTCACGTCCTGATATTATGTACCCAACGTGCCTCGCAGCAAGATTTCAGTCTAACCCGAGAGCATCGCACATGATCATTGTGAAGAGGATATTGCGCTACCTGAAAGGAACTCCTTCATTGGGGTTGTGGTATCCTAGAAAAGGCGACTTTACGCTCGAAGGGTATTCCGATTCGGATTTCGGATGCTGCAAAGTTAATTCAAAATCAACAACTGCAGGATGCCAGTTTTTTGGTCCTAGATTGGTTACCTGGCAGTGTAAGAAACAAACGTCTGTGGCGTTATCTACATGTGAAGCGGAGTATGTTTCTGCTAGCAGTTGCTGCTCTCAGATCTTGTGGATACAGCAACAGATGCGCGACTACGGTTTGCAGTTTCTTAACACACCTCTTTTTGTTGATAATGAGGCCGCGATAAATATAACTAAAAATCCAGTACATCACGCTAAAACTAAACATATAGAAATTCGTCATCACTTTATTCGTGATTGCTTTGAGAAAAAGTTGATACGAATTGAGAAAATCCACACTGACGAACAGAAAGCTGATTTACATACCAAAGCTTTTGATAAAAATCGGTTTAAATATTTGTTAAAACTAAATGGTATGAAGCTTCTGTCTGTGTCGGATGGCATTATTGGCGTTGATGTGAGTACTGTTGCGGATGAAGACGAGAAACAATCTGCAATGGTTTGTCGAATTTTTACTTGTTTTGGTATTTAGGGGGAGTAGATGTTTGTACATAGTTTATTTTCAGAAAATACAAAAACAGTAAAAAATGCGAAAATACAAAAACAGTAAAAAATGCAAAAATACAAAAAACATGATAAAATCTGTAAAAGAGCTTGTGTATATGGGGAAAATGATAGTACATCAGCTAGATGATCACAGTATGCTAAAGATTTGAAAAGTATAAAAGAGTTAAACAATCTTACTGATGATGTGTCGATAGGTTTTCACACATTTAGTAGATTTATTCGGGATATAAACCTAAAATTCAAACTTGTGAATTCGTGGGGAACACTACTTGGATATATAGGTAACCCCTGAAATCTCGTTTGAAAGGTCTCTTAATCTGATATACTAGGTCTTTATACTCTATGATGTCTGGGGTATTATTCCGGGACTTCTGCTGAACGGTAGTTCTGACCTAGTCCCTGGCTAATACTTACTGCAATGCTTGAAACACAGCATTAAACCCTCAGCATGCTGAAACAATAAAATTGATATATGCTGCTGTTGTAAGCAAAAAGATCCTCTAAAGGGGACATACCGAAAAGTCGAAGCTGATATCTCTCTGCGTATACGGAAGTATCGATCTGAGATCTCTCGGCCCTCGCATACCTAAATTATATACAGATATCATTGTAGTATTCTCACCTGTAAGACTGATTATTGGGATTCTGGATACGGGAGTATATTCAAGAGGTGGGACACATGAATGATCTAAGTTCTTAAAACATCTAAATTGTATCCTGAGTAAATTGAAATTTGTGTGGGAATTTAAGATGGATCAGTATATCGACAATCGAGGTAAATTGTTTAAATCTGAGTATGTAATGTAGCTTAACGGTACTTGTGATCTGTCTAAAAAGCTGATATGATTCCCTGATACGCTCGTCAAAAATATGTTTGTAAATAGTTTACTTTGTTTACTTTCTGCAATTTAAGTTTTCTGTATTTCATTTCTTAGTTTAGAACACTTTGATAAAATCCAAAAAGATTTTTATTTCTGCTTTATTTTCTGACAAACCAAAGTGGAAAGTTGATTGTTGGATTCTAAAATGTTTGAAGCAGATGCAGGAGATTCTGGACTGAAGAATGAGGAGAGCTTACTTTGAAGAAGTTTGATTTGTTTGAAAAGTCAAAAACAAGTTCATTAAATTGATACTTGTTATTTTTCAGAAAATGTTTGAAATTGTTGTTTTAAAATCAGTATTGATTCGTCAAAAGATCAACCAAGGTCATTAATTTGGACTTGGTAGATTAATTGAGTAATCAGGGTCATTAACTTGGACCTGAGTACTTGAGTGGATTATTAAAGCTGATTGAGTTTGTGTTTTATTGTTAAAAAGATAGAATGGTTATGTTTGTTGATTGAGTAACAGGATTGGACTTCATTATTTCCAACGGAAGCAAATTGACAAAGATTGAACCAGATTTCTCAGATCCTAGCATATCGAGAGGGGGAGTCTGTGAAAGGGGGAGTCTGGATCAATAGTCAAAGGAAAGATTGAAGTTTAAAGTTTAAAGCTTGAAGATAAAGATTGATGAGAGTTTTTACAATGTTTGAAGATTGTTAAAGACAAAGACTTGAAGCCAAAGACTTCATCAACATCCAAGGGGGAGTCTGTTGGTGCACTAAATGTCTGCTGATTATGTCATTATCAAGTCTTGTGTCTAGGATTGTTTGAATGATCACACAATAGGGTTTAAGTTAGAGTTTTTATATGTTAAACACATGATTTCGCTTAAGAGGATATGAGATTGCTTGAAGCGAAATCAACACAAGAGATTTCGCTTCAGCCTCAAGCGAAATCATACATGAGATTTCGCTTCAGCCTCAAGCGAAATCATATGCTCTATATATAGGTAGGTCATTTGAAGCGAATCAGAAGTTAGTCATTGTATGTGAGTCAAGGTGCTGCTGAAATTTTGTCAGAAAATCATTGTAAAGACTCAGAAAGAATTAATAGAAGGAAAATTAAAAGAGAACAAAGCTGTTATGACTTTGTATACATTGATTCCGCCTTTGTATTCAAAGATGAACGCCTTAACTGACTTTTAGAGGTCGTACAACGGTCCAACAATGTTTTTAGCATGACACACACTGCCATGTCCCACAACGACCGCGCCTCCCTGTGCAAGCTCCATAAGTACCTAACGACCTGCAAGGCATGTAACAACGAATCAACAACAAAGTTGAGCGAGTTCACAGTTGGTTGTTCAGTTAATAAGTTCGTATCAGACATCGTAAGTTCGTTTCATCACCTTGTATTTCCCATTATCCTTGATTCCCAAACCTTTACGATATTTAGTGGGGGCTTCCCATTTTGTATGTACTAGACTAGGCGTTTCCATAAGTGTCCTTCCCAATCCGAGGACAGTGGTAAGTATGAGTTTACGTAGGTTTTACGTAAGTGCCCTTCCCAATCCGAGGACAGTAGTAAGTATGAATTTACGTAGGTTTTACGTAAGTGCCCTTCCCAATCCGAGGACAGTAGTAGGTATGAGTTTACATAGGTTTTACGTAAGTGCCCTTCCCAATCTGAGGACAGTAGTAGGTATGAGTTTACATAGGTTTTACGTAAGTGCCCTTCCCAATCCGAGGACAGTAGTAAGTAGTCTAGCAGTGTTGATAGTATAAGTAGTTATTCAATCCCATTCCCAACCACCGGGAATCCCATGCCTTAGTATGGGTGTGAACTCACCTCGGTTGCTCGGTTTGGCTCTCAACAATAGCTAACAGTCAAGGTCAGTCAATCACGTCCTAGTATGATTACCACTTAGTTTATTAGTGACTTCAAAATAGAGCACAAAGTTCCTACACGTATCTATCACATAACATGCATCACTTTAACGGTTCATGCCCATATAGACTTCCCATCTATTCCCCACTCATAAACAAACATACGACATTTCACATAACACTTTTATTGACATATAACATGTTATATCATTCTCGGATAACCTACCCGCCATTTAGACACGCAAATCACTACTTATGTCGTTTCAGCCTTAATTTTCAAAACTGGGCTGTTTTCGGGGATTTTAATAAAATAGTTAACTCGTTTCAAAAATTCCCAACTTTTTACAGAAGGTCTTAAACGATCCATATATTGTTGTGTAAAAATCTCGGGATCCAATTCATTACCAATATTTTATAAAAATTCATTTTCCGAACGGAACTCAGATTTATCTTTTTCTGACTGCAGTCCACGGAATAATTTATTTAAAATTCATCGAGAGTCCGATTTACGAAATTCTAGTGGGGTAATTACAAATACATCAGTTGTCATCTACTGTACAAATTTCATGAGCTGATTCATCATAGATTTCCAGTTATGACAAAAAATATAACACCTATTTTCAGCAGCAAAAATGCAGCATGAGCTGCTGTTACAAAATGACCCTTTAAAAATAGTAAACGAAGTCCAAAAATTATGATTCTAGTGCCATTAGAACTGTATTTCATAATACATAAATCTAGAGTTCAGAAAACACATTTTCTGCTTTATGAAGGTCCGGTTACAGCCAACTGAAGTTGGCTATAATCACCAAACAGCTTTCTGTTTTTCAGCTTTTACATTCTAATGCGAGTTATATTGGTTCCGTTAACATGCATAATGATCAACAACATTTCTAGTACTCAATATTAACAAGTAAATCAGCAATATATCCAAACAACTTCATACTAACATTTTTACATCATGTTTCATCTTCTTGTTTAAACCCTTTTTTTAGTGTTCTTGTAGATTTAACATATTACATCTTTTAATCATGGAACAAGATGAGCAAAGGTGACATAAGGAACTTACTACTAACTTAAAGCTAGGGTAGGATCTTGTGATGAAGATGTAGAGAGAAGATGATGAGAAAGACTAGAAACAAGCTCCTTTGAAAGTCCTTCAACTTGCATCCTCCATGGATGAACTTCAAACTTTGAATGGAACTTGTAATTGGAGGAGATGAAGATGTTGAGGGGTGGAGGTGGGTTCGGTTATGGGGGTGACCGAAATAGAGAGAGAGAGTAGTGAGGAGAGAGAGTGAAAGATTGACAATGATCTTGTAAGAGGGTTGGCCATACATATGAGAGATTCTCTAATTATTTTGTTCATACTTGCAAGCAACAATCAAAGAAGATCTAAACAAAATATATAGGGGAAATCATGGTGATCTTTGTGGGGTCCACCTAGGACCGAAAATCAGGTTGGGGGAGGGGCTTGTTTGCAATTTTTCAACTAAATTGTAATTGTTAGTAATGTGATGATACATGCTTGTTATTGGGTTTTTAGTGGGTGTCATGGTGAACGGGGATCAAGACTAGCCAAAAATAATAACACAATGTATTTGGCAAATATTTGGTGTCCCGGGTAATGTCCGGTTGTTCGGTCGGATACTGTTCCGTTAAGTTGTTTAATTGTTCCGTAAGGCGTCTTATATATATATATATATATATATTTGTAACACAATTAATTCCTAACACATAGGAAAATATTCAGGGCCATTTAGTCAAGTTTTCTGCACAAGCCTAGTATGTTAACAAACACATGTAAGTATGACACAGTCACCAATTACTTTAATTATCATTAAATAATCGTACGGATACATGAAATTTTGAGGGTTGTCACAATAACCTTCCGAGGTTATACCTTATGGTCACTTAGTTTAATTAGTTGTATGATAGGTAGTTTATATGCCTTAGGAAAATGACCAAAATGCCCTTTTTGCGCATAATTTCTTTTTAAGCATATGTAACCAAAGTTTTGACACCTAAACTGATTATGAAACATAATTAAACATGTTAGGGCATATAATACTTGTCATAGGACCAGTTAGACCATCCGAACGCGCTTTTGCGCAAGTGACGCGTTAACGTAGCATAAACTACCTTAACGGGTGATAACGGGTCATAAGCACTTAGGATAGGTTTCAAATCAGAATGTAGGCTTTGTTAAACCATATCATATGAGTTCCAACACTCATTTGGTTTACAAGACCTCATTCTATCCTATCTTCCCGATCTAGGCTTCGATTATTAACATAGTTATCTATACTAGGTGCCGATTGATTCCGTGATCCTTTGAGCGTTACTTGGTCTTTACTTCAAGACTAATTAGCAATCTCAAGTGAGTACATAGTCCCCTCTTTTACCGCTTTCAAATATTTTTGGGTGAAACACTTGTGCCTACTTGTTACTTTCGTGCTTTTCATGCTTTTCATGGCATATACTTGCTATGTTCATATAGTAAACATATAGTACATGATTTCCATTATGCTTTGCTATGTATGTTGACTGAGCATGCTAGCACATTGATTTCACAGACACTTTGTTGCATATGTTTACTCAGCATATGGACACATTGATTTACATTACATTTCTGTTGCATATGTTTACTCAACATATGGGCACAATTGATTTCATGGACATTTCTACTATGTATGTTTACTTAGCATACTTAGTACATGGTTTTTACATGACATTCTTACATTTGGTATGTTTAACTGGACAAAAATACGTTCATTAACATTGATCACGCTGCTCGGTAGTATGTAGTGGTACCATAGGACTTGACAAATCCCGCTCCTGGCTTCCTAGGTTTGTTTGGAAGTAGGGAATGATAGAATCCGAAAACATTTTTGATAAACCTTTAACTTGTTAAGGGTTTATCCGAAAGTCTCAATGCTTGAATGTATGCGATAAACATAACTACATAAATGTTCGTAACAATAAAGCATTGATTTCACAAAACATAACTTTTGATTTAAACTATGGTTTATTCAAGGACATTGTTTTGTACATGACATTTGGTTTCACATGACATTTGATTATACATGATATTATACCTATGGTTTAAGTAAATACTTTTTATTCACCATACATGACAATTGGTTATACATTGACACATACATGTGGTTTTAGTAAATACTTTTTATTCACCATACAAGACATTGTTTGTTACTTGAAATTTGCTATATAAGACATGGTTTACACATGACATTGAGATATTAAACATTGTTATACATGAACATTTGACATTAGTTTAAAAAAAACATTTTTGGTGGTTATCGATAAGTGATTTAAATAACGAGGCGTGTGTAGTATGATAAAAGCATGGTGGATACGCCGCTGGTACTTCCTATATATAAGTGCTTTTATGATATTACATATATTAGCGTTATCTAAACCACTTCGACAAAGACAAAGACATTAAACATTTTATACAAAGACAAGACAAGACAAGACATTGTTTTACAAGTAACATGTTTTATACAAATTTCATTTTCACTTGGTTATTTACTTAACCATGCATTATCCTTTTATTATCATCTGATTTTCATATCGATTTTCACATGATTTTATAAAAGAAAACATTTTACAAGGTTGATGACTATTTCCGTTAAAACACTTCTTTTAAACTACACGTTATGAATCCTTCATCAACAAAACCTATGTATCTCACAGGCATTTTTATGCTGGCGTACCTATTTTCATATGTGTTTCAGGAGCTAACGTTTGATGATGATCGTGACACACTTAGGCGGACTTGGGCCTTAGTGACATAAAATGAAGCAAGAACAGTTTAAGTTATGTTATGTTTCTGTTATTTCCAAGATAATGTAAACAATCTAATAAATAAAACCAAACTTTAAATTCCATGTGTTATGAAACAATAATTCTGTCACTCCACTCCCCGACGTTTCCGTCGCGGTTTGTTGTTTTACGCAGTCGGGGTGTGACACCTAGTGTGGTAAATCATCTAAACATTCAATTCATAGCATCATATGTATAATTTTCACTTAGGGATACATCACTAATTCAGCCATAACTTCTATAATCCATACATAATTCGCGATTATGATGTTTCTTCAAATTTCACAACTTTACAAATCATCAAAATTTTTCATACCTTATGATCCCCTAGCTTGGGTGATCATTAATTCACGTTCAATTGTGAATTTGAGCTTCGTTTAAGCTTTCAATTTGATGATTTTGTTGAGATTAGGGTTGTGAGCTCTTGGGGAGTATCTTCTAGTCGAACAGAACACACATATGTGTGTGTTTTGTTTTAAATCTTCTTTTATTAAATAAACTTTCAAGTTATCCAAATTTAGCCCCTCTTGTTTGGTTAGTTATTAAATAGGCCACAACCTACTTATTTCTAACAATATTCCCACTTATTAATTAGGTTAAACATTTCTAGTTAACTTAGTGGGTTCGGGGAATTTATGACTCAGTTTATTTTAAGTCTCGTTAACTCAGGCCTTTTATAAACTTTATTTCCTCAAAAGCCTTTATGCAACTTTTATTTAATATTAAGTTTATTTATTTAAAATCCTAATATTCACCGGGTTACTTTTACCACTAGCGGTACTTTACCCGTCTTTTAGTATTAACGTGGTTTGATTACCAAACCCGTTTTCGGGGTGTTACAAGTCTACCCCCCTTAAAGAGGTTTCGTCCTCGAAACCTTTCTTACATAGTTCATTGAGTTTAAACCCAATACACTTAATCTGAGTAATCTTTTAAGCATTACTGTAAGACACCCTTACTAATATTTAATGGTTTTTGTATAATTTTCGTCTTAAAATGTGCAATTATGAATACACATACATATGAAAATACGGGATTATTAAAACTTTTACAATTTATAAGCAATATAACATAATGTAATTAAATTCGTTGTTCACACCGTCGACGTAATAATGTGTGGAAGCTTGTAACTTGATCGTGTTCGGTTCTTCATTGAGCTTGATCTACAACTGGGTACTCTTGATAATCACCTACGATCAAAACCAACTTAAAAGTTAGTTTTGGTAACTTAAAAATAGGATTAAACCAGTTCTATGCATCAAACAACAATTAAAAACAATCTTCCTAGTTTTTATGCCTCTCGCGCCACGCGAGAGGCTTACTCTTGTCCTTCGCGTGCCGCGACGTCCGTTGCGTGTCGCGCCCAATCCATGACACTCCCTCGCGTGGCACGAGGGAGACCATTTTCCAGCAGGTCCACATCTGCGACCTGCATATCTGCCAGCTATGGTTTTTATCAAAAATCAAACTTTAAAGTGCCATAACTTTCATTCTACTTATCCGTTTTGCGTGATTCTTTTTCCTATGCGTCCGTAATTTAATTACGGACCTGTTTATCATCTTTGTTCACGTCAAAATCTGATTTATAAGCTTAAGGCTTATAAATCCCTTTTTATGATTATTCGACCCGTTTATGTTAAAAGCACAAACTTGTTTCTAGTTAATCATAAATCATAGACCAAAGTATTTAACTCAAAATCTTTATTTCGGATTCATAAATTTTGTTAATTACGTAGCCAATACCCAAGTTATGCGCGTAATTCGTTTTGACCCGTTTAGAGAATTAAAACTTTTAAGTTTAAATTTCGCTCGTTCTTTTCACCCATCATTTTCCCCACATTTGAATTATCTACTTACATTCCACCACAACTATTCTCGTGGTGGATTTAGTATATTTGACCAATTTTCCGGATTCTACACTTCGGTTGGTCATTTTACGAAAGACCCATTTATAGGCATTTGACCAAAAAGGCTTAAGTCTAAACCTTATTACTTATTAAAAGCTTACATAACCATAATACATGTTCTTAACCTCTAAGGGTCGTTTGTCCAGTTTCAAGGGCTTTTTGGTAAATTTTAGCCTCTTATTTTACGATGAAGGACTTTCACTAATTATTTGACCAAAATCGCACTTTTAACTATAAACTTATTTATGTGTACCTGGCTCTGGTTTAAGTATCGACCCGTTTTAATACCTCATCATATAAGTGATTAGTTAATAACAACGGCGTCTCACGCGCTATTCGTTCCTGTCAGCATAAACTTGACAACAACATTAATCACTAATGTCAATTGGTGAATTCATCACCTCTTGACCTGTTTAATCCATTTACGAATTAATTATCATAAGATGGTATTTATTTACCATCCCATTCATGTACCCGTTCCGGTTTTACGCCGTGTTATTATATTACTAAAAATCATTTCTTAACCTTTTTGACTTATCATGTTTTTACGCCGTAAGGCGTCTTTTTCAAAAACAATTATTGGTCCGTTAGCTCGTGACCAATTATCATATTACCCATTTTTTCTTATAATGATTTTACCCCATAATATATCTTTTCTCTATACTCTTGTTTATTCGGTCTATTCAAGACCGAATTACCGTTTTACCCATTTTTTTACTTATTCTGACCCGCATTATTTCGCGTCGGGTCACCGTAATTAATTTGTGGTTTTATCATAATCATAATATCCTCAACAAGTAAATGATCTAATAGAAAGTGTAAGCTTTACTTACCTCTCATCCAAATTTCGCTTTTCTTCTCATACTTGATTCGTTTGACCCGCTTTCTTCCCAAGCTTCCACCTAGCTTGTTAAGCGCCAAACTATTATTTAATATTCACAAGGTGGTTAGATTAATCATAATTAAATACGATTATTCCACGTTACGCATTTCATATCAAATTTATTATTCATCGTATTGTAGGTCAGTTTGACTTTTTAGAAGTCAAACATCCATTAGTATATAAAATGCACATTCAAGTTCATCGGCTAGTTTAGGAATTCTCAAACTACCCGCTAGGCGTTCTTTTAAGCCACCGTTTTAACTATTTTCTAATCTAAATTTGTTCATTATCGCTAAGTTAACTTATCTCTTTCTTTTATGAAAGTTGATTTATTCTTTTCTTATGTAAAGTCTACGGATTTTCATCTATAAGTGAATACCCGTTTCTTCATGTTATTAGGCATTTATCCGAATACCTATTCTAATCAAGTTCTATCTACGACCTAGTAGGCACCCAATTTCACTAAGGCATTTTAACGAGCACCTTGTGGGTGAGATTCGTATACTTCTTTTGTCAAGTTTTTTATCAACTTTTTAATCAAATTTTAACATCAATATCACGCCCTTATGTCTAGTGTTAATAAATTACAACTAGAACTTGCCTTACTTACACCAATGTTCATCCATTTTAACACTCTAATTCTAGTGTTCATCATATAGTCACAAAACCCACTTAGCACCTACATAACTAGTTAACCGAAACACTAATTTATGGCGCTAAATTAACGAGTTTACATCTAGGGCTTGTTCCTAGACTTATACTCATATCAATTGTACTACAACATTCATTATTCATGCCAGAATTTCATTCTTGAATGTTAATCAAATTTCAAAGTATCACCAAATAACAAAATTCAACATACCTTGCGATCCCCATGCTTAGGTGATCACGAATTTATGTTCATGCATTGATTTAAGGCTGGAATCGACCTTCAATGTGACAACCCGAGTTTTCAAGTTCTCTATTCGACTTAAGTTTGTGCTTACTTGCAACGTGTGTTTTGTATTTATATGTGGTGGCAATATAAGTGAGTATATTTTGATATATATAGAATTAGCATTTATGATTGTTTAGTTAAAACATGGAACCTAGCTGAGAAACCCTCACCAACAAAATCACTCACTCATGAAAACACTTTGAGTGTTTTCGTCTAACATGGGCTCAACGAAATCAGAATGGGCCTTGGGCCCAGTACAATACGATCAGTTATATTTTGATCCAACCTTATCCTTTTGAGAAACTTTTAGTCGACAAACCCTAACTCTCACTTTCAAGTCTACGGCGAACCCCAATTTCCTTGAAACCCTTGCTGTTCTTGGTCTAGTATCGTAGCTGGTATGTAAACCATTTCTTTTGTAAATAGATTGTTGATATTCTGGATACGGTTATGTAATATTTGTGAATTGTTATGTGATGTTATTGGGGATTGAGCTAATCCGTATGATAAAGATACTTATAAGCTGATGTTATGGTTGATTTTATTGTGCCTGTTCATGAATGATATGAAAGATCGGATGATTGATTGATAGTCTTGATATCACAATGATTTATTAATCTGTGTGATGGTGTTTATTGTTTGGGTCGGTTGATAGTTTGTTGAAACTGTTGTGATGATTGAATGAATAGATATAGAGTTTCTGGGTTTTTTTATGTTACTGTAAATGTTGAAGAAGATGACACAGACCAACGAAAACACCCCACAACTTTAAAGTGGACGAAATCACATAAGTGATTTCGGCCCACATATATGTTTTCGGCCCAGATAAGATCTCGGCCCAATGAGGGATTTCGGCAATAAGGTTTTCGGCACATAAGGGTTTTCGGCTAGCTAGTGATTTCGGCCCAACTGTTATCTTGTTAACTGGTTAAATTTATTAAGTTGTTAACTTATTAAATTACATATAATAACTCTGTTAGTTATGTAACTATGTTTAGCCTACCAACTGAGTTAAGTTCATTAACTCAGTTAACTTTACTCACTATGTAAGATTCATGGATGACATTCTGTTAAATATGTAACTTAGTTAAGTAAAACATGTGACACAGTTAGTTACCAGTTCTGTTAAATGTTTATATATGTTAATTCTGTTAACCGTATACCCCTGTTTATATATGTTAATTCAGTTAAGCATACTAGCTTTATTAACTGTGATGTTGGTTAACTATGTTAGAATTAATTGAGAAGGCTATTATGAGGAAGATGAATTTGCATGAATTGGAGTAACTGTTTACATGATACAAGAATGCAAATTGCTAGACACACTCTGTGATATTTCTGTGATAGTGATTGCATGCAAAATCTTACAAACATGTACTGACTGAACATACGTGCACTATAGGATTTGATTGATTACTTGCGAGCACATAGTTTAGCATACCGAGCAAACCAAGGTGAGTTCACACTCTTACCAAGGCATGGGATTCCCGGGGTTGGGAATGGGTTGATTGATTAATTACGCTTAAGAATTATCGGAATTTCATACCATAGACCTCGGGAGAGGAAGGTTAATGGTAGATACTGCTAGACTAGTGATACATTACTCCTCTTCGCACACACGCCGGGATTGGCCGCGATACTAGAACAATCTTCGCAAACATGCCTGGAATGGCCGCGAACTATACTTTAATCTTCGCAAACATGCCTGGAGGGCCGCGATACAAACATACCTAGTCTAGAGAACATATGGGAAACCCCCACTAACTTCGCAAACATGCCTAGAGGGCCGCGATACCATTACACACGATACATGATTGCTAAACGAACTTACGATTTACGATACGAACACTATAACTGAATAACCCACTGTGAACTCGCTCAACTAGTTGTTGACTCTCTGTTACATGCCTTGCAGGACCATAGGTACTCTTGGAGCTTGCATGGGAGGCGCGGTCGTTGTGGGCACGGATTTTTGGATGTTATGATACACTCTTTTGTGACACTTCAACTTAATACTTATGTTGGGTTTTTACATTATTGCTTCCGCTACACACTTGTTTATGGTTGGTTTTGAAAACACCTATCGTATTGATGAATGACTTTTACTATTTGCTTATATGTTCAATATGATTGGTGGCTTGATCCTGGTCATGTCACGCCTCCAAGCGGTGGTACTCTGCATGTGGATTTTGGGGGTGTGACAGATTGGTATCAGAGCCATTGGTTATAGAGAACTCGGTTTTAATAAGGGGAAAACGTTTTTATTAAAAACCAGACTATAACCAGAACAGTGCTCAACGATCCACAACGACGCTTCGCTCCACGTGCAAGACTCAACATCCTAGGTAATATGGTATATGTTTTATTGCCTACTTGCTAGAATTGCATAGAGCTTTGCTCAGGGTATGCTTAGATTAACGTAACACTATTGCATGAGAACACTTGTGTGTTTACTCTCTTCTGTCATCGCATTACTCGCGAACCTCTCTCACCTATGTTACATTTGCTATGAAGATCATGGCTGGACGCATTAACATGACACAAGCCCAGTTGACGGCTCTTATTAACGAACGAGTTGCTGCGGCACTTGTAGCCGCACAAGAAGGAGGTATACCCTGCAGTTGTAACTCACACTAGGATCTTTAGATCCTACACTCCTAAAACAACTCTTGTGCTTAATCTTGTCCTGGTTCTTATACACAACAGGTCAGCATGCTCAGCCACCTGTTTGCACCTTCAAAACTTTCATGGACTGTCGTCCTACTACTTTTAGTGGCACGGAAGGAGCGGTTGGACTCCTCCATTGGTTTGAAAAGCTCGAGTCTGTTTTTGAGATGTGTGAATGCCCTGAGGCTCGCAGGGTGAAGTACGCCACTGGTACTCTAGAAGGCATTGCGCTGACTTGGTGGAATGCGCAAGTTCAGATGTTAGGGTTGGCTGTTGCTAACGCCACACCCTGGAATGATTTTAAGGAATTGATCAAAGAGGAATACTGTAGCCGTGATGACATTCATAAGCTGGAGGTAGAGTTTTACCACTTGAAAATGACGGGGTCAGAAATTGAAGCGTACACCAGAAGATCGAATGAGTTGGCTATTCTGTGTCCTACTATGGTAGACCCTCCCATTAAGCGTATCGAACTGTATCTCAAGGGTCTGGTGCCGGAAATTCAAAGTCATGTAACCTCAGCAAATCTTGACACCATTCAACAGATCGTCAAGTTAGCTCATCGCCTCACCGACCAGGCAGTGGAACAGAACAAGCTGCCTAAACGTATCAGCGCTACTACTACCGCTACCGCTCCAGCTACTCCTGCTACTCCCAGTGACAACAAGCGGAAATGGGAAGGGGATTCCAGCAGGGGTTCAGCTACTGTACAGTCTCAAGCACATCAGCAGCGCAAGACTAGTGATTACCAGAGTCCGAGTCAGTAATCGTCTGGTGGTCAGGGGTAGAGTGGATATCGGGGAATTCATCCACTGTGTAACAGGTGCAACAGACACCACAGTGGTCAGTGTCGTAAAGGCCGCTGTCAGAGATGTCTAAGGGTAGGTCATGAAGCTAAAGATTGCAGGAGCTCAAGGCCTGCGAATCAGAACCAGCAATAACAGCCACCAGCTCCACGAAATCAGCCACAGCAATAACAACAACAAGGAAATAGGGCATGCTTTCAGTGTGGGGCTGAAGGTCACTTCAAGCGGAACTGTCCCCTGTTAGACCAGAATCAGAATAACAACAACAATAATTAGGGCAACGGGAACAACAATGGGGGAAACAACAACAACAATGGTGCTAAGGGTCGTGCATTTGTGATTGGTCAGGGTGATGCAAGGAACGATCCTCATGTGGTTATGGGTAAGTTTCTTCTCGACGACTTTTATGTTACTGTATTATTTGATTCGGGTGTGGATACCAGTTACATGTCTCTGAAGGTTAGTAAAATGCTTAAACGCGCACCAACACTTTTGAACACCAAACATGTCGTAGAGTTAGCTAATGGAAAAAGTCTAGAGGCCACACACATAGTTCAGGGTTGTAATCTTATCCTCGCTGGTCAGACTTTCTCTATCGATCTCATTCCTATAACTCTGAGTAGTTTTGATATCGTCACTGGTATGGATTGGTTATCCCAACAACAAGCAGAGATCCTATGCAAAGAGAAGATCATTCGTATTCCTCGTTCTGGCAAAGAACCTCTCGAAGTTCAAGGCGACAAGAGTGGTGTCGTGAGTGGCATCATCTCCTTCTTGAAGGCTCAGAAGTGTTTGCGGAAGGGCCACACAGCTATTTTAGCACTCGTTACAGATACATCGACGAAAGAGAAGAAGTTAGAGGATATTCCTGTTGTACGCGACTTTCCTCAAGTGTTTCCTGAAGAGTTACCTGGGCTACCGCCCCATCGCCAGGTCGAATTTCAGATCGAGCTAGCTCCAGGAGCAGCACCCATAGCTCGAGCGCCTTACCGCTTAGCTCCAACTGAACTGGAAGAACTGTCTAAGCAATTGCAAGAACTCTTGGAAAAGGGTTTCATACGTCCTAGCTCTTCGCCCTGGGGAGCTCCAGTATTATTTGTGAAGAAGAAAGACGGTACCTTTCGCATGTGTATAGACTACCGCGAACTGAACAAGGTGACTGTGAAGAATCGTTATCCACTTCCACGCATCGACGACTTATTCGACCAGTTGCAAGGGTCGAGCTATTACTCAAAGATTGACCTGAGGTCAGGTTATCATCAATTGAGAGTCCGGGATGAGGACGTCTCCAAAACAGCATTCAGAACTCGCTACGGCCACTACGAGTTTCTAGTCATGCCATTCGGGCTAACGAACGCGCCTGCGGTTTTCATGGATCTTATGAACAGGGTGTGCAAACCTTATCTTGACAAGTTTGTTATTGTCTTCATTGATGACATCCTGATCTACTCGAAGAGTCGGGAGGAACACGAGCAGCATTTACGACTCATTTTGGAACTCTTACGAACGGAACAGCTATATGCTAAGTTTTCAAAATGCGACTTCTGGCTTCGTGAAGTCCACTTTCTAGGCCACGTGGTGAACAAGGATGGGATTCATGTCGATCCATCCAAGGTAGATTCGATCAAGAACTGGCCTGCACCTCGCACACCAACCGAAATACGCCAATTCTTGGGTTTGTCAGGTTATTACAGACGGTTCATCAAAGACTTCTCAAAGATTGCGCAGCCGCTTACATTACTGACACAGAAAGGTGTTGCTTATCGTTGGAGTAATACACAGGAAACAGCATTTCAGCACTTAAAGGATAGAAATTGTAGCGCACCTATCCTCTCCTTGCCTGAAGGCACGGACGATTTTGTAGTCTACTGCGACGCATCTATCCAAGGTCTTGGATGTGTGTTGATGCAGCGGGATAAAGTCATTGCTTATGCTTCGCGCCAACTTAAGATCCACGAACGGAATTACACTACACATGATCTAGAGCTGGGAGCTGTTGTTTTTGCGCTCAAGATATGGCGACACTACCTGTACGGCACCAAGTGCACCATCTACACCGATCACAGGAGTCTTGAGCATATCTTCAAGCAGAAAGAGTTGAACATGCGACAACGTCGATGGGTCGAGTTACTGAACGATTACGAATGTGCTATAAAGTACCATCCGGGCAAAGCCAATGTGGTGGCCGACGCCCTCAGTCGAAAGGATACTACACCAGGCATGTACGACCGTTGCAACTCACTATTCAGTCTAGTCTTCCTTCTCAGATACGAGATGCTCAGGTAGAAGCATTGAAATCAGAAAACGTCAGGGCTGAAGCCCTACGCGGCTCAAGGCAAAGGTTAGAACAAAAGGCAGACGGCGCCTACTATGTAACAGGACGCATTTGGGTCCCACACTATGGCAACCTACGCGAGCTTGTAATGGAAGAAGCTCATAAGTCTCGCTACTCAGTACATCCTGGTTCAGATAAGATGTACTACGACCTCAGAACTACATATTGGTGGCCTAGCATGAAGGCCCACATAGCCACTTACGTTAGCAAGTGCTTGACTTGTGCGAGAGTTAAAGCGGAATATCAGAAACCATCAGGCCCACTCCAACAGCCTGAGATACCACAATGGAAATGGGAACAAATTTCCATGGATTTTGTTACTGGCCTACCTAGATCTCAACGTGGGAATGATACTATTTGGGTGATCGTGGATCGACTCACAAAGTCTGCTCACTGCTTGGCTATCAAGGAAACGGATAAGTTCTCCACTCTAGCAGACGTATACCTTAAAGAAGTGGTTTCAAGGCACGGGGTGCCAACTTCCATTATCTCTGACCGTGATGCACGTTTTACTTCAGAACTGTGGCAAGCAACGCACAAATATTTTGGCTCTCGTTTAGACATGAGCACAGCTTATCATCCTCAGACGGATGGGCAGTCTGAGCGCACTATTCAAACTCTAGAAGACATGCTTCGGGCGTGCGTAATTGACTTTGGCAATGGCTGGGAAAAACATCTGCCACTTGTGGAATTTTCGTACAATAACAGCTACCACACCAGCATTAAAGCCGCTCCATTTGAGGCATTGTACGGGCGTAAGTGCCGATCACCTCTTTGTTGGGCAGAGGTGGGTGACAGTCAGATCACAGGTCCAGAAATGGTAGTTGATACTACTGAAAAGATTGCTCAAATACGACAACGCATGGCGGCAGCTCGTGACCGTCAGAAAGCATACGCCGATAAAGACAGGAAACTACTCGAGTTCCAGGTTGGGGATCGAGCGCTACTCAAAGTTTCACCCTGGAAGGGTGTTGTTCGTTTTGGCAAAAGGGGCAAACTCAATCCACGATACGTTGGACCGTTTGAAGTCATAGAGAAAATAGGCAAAGTGGCCTACAGACTGAACTTACCAGCTGAACTCAGTGCAGTTCACAACGTTTTCCACGTGTCGAATCTGAAGAAGTGTCTGTCAGATGAGACCCACATAGTTCCTTTGAAGGAGCTCACTATCGACGAACAGTTACGATTCGTCGAGGAACCTGTAGAAATCACGGACCGGGATGTTAAGGTCCTCAAGAACACCAGAATACCTCTTGTTCGAGTTCGTTGGAACTCCCGTCGTGGCCCAGAGTTCACCTGGGAGCGCGAAGACCAAATGGAACTCAAATATCCCCAGTTGTTCGAAAACAGTGCAACGACTACTGAGGCTGAAGCTACTACAAAATTTCGGGATGAAATTCCAAATCAACGGGGGGATGAGGTGACACCCCAGGAAAACCAGTAAACGATAACTTACCTAGCTTCCTCAGTAACCGCATGCTAAATTTCGGGACGAAATTTCTTTCAAGTTGGGGATAATGTGACAACCCGAGTTTTCAAGTTCTCTATTCGACTTAAGTTTGTGCTTACTTGCAACGTGTGTTTTGTATTTATATGTGGTGGCAATATAAGTGAGTATATTATGATATATATAGAATTAGCATTTATGATTGTTTAGTTAAAACATGGAACCTAGCTGAGAAACCCTCACCAACGAAATCACTCACTCATGAAAACACTTTGAGTGTTTTCGTCTAACATGGGCTCAACGAAATCAGAATGGGCCTTGGGCCCAGTACAATACGATCAGTTATATTTTGATCCAACCTTATCCTTTTGAGAAACTTTTAGTCGACAAACCCTAACTCTCACTTTCAAGTCTACGGCGAACCCCAATTTCCTTGAAACCCTTGCTGTTCTTGGTCTAGTATCGTAGCTGGTATGTAAACCATTTCTTTTGTAAATAGATTGTTGTTATTCTGGATACGGTTATGTAATATTTGTGAATTGTTATGTGATGTTATTGGGGATTGAGCTAATCCGTATGATAAAGATACTTATAAGCTGATGTTATGGTTGATTTTATTGTGCCTGTTCATGAATGATATGAAAGATCGGATGATTGATTGATAGTCTTGATATCACAATGATTTATTAATCTGTGCGATGGTGTTTATTGTTTGGGTCGGTTGATAGTTTGTTGAAACTGTTGTGATGATTGAATGAATAGATATAGAGTTTCTGGGTTTTTTTATGTTACTGTAAATGTTGAAGAAGATGACACAGACCAACGAAAACACCCCACAACTTTAAAGTGGACGAAATCACATAAGTGATTTCGGCCCACATATATGTTTTCGGCCCAGATAAGATCTCGGCCCAATGAGGGATTTCGGCAATAAGGTTTTCGGCACATAAGGGTTTTCGGCTAGCTAGTGATTTCGGCCCAACTGTTATCTTGTTAACTGGTTAAATTTATTAAGTTGTTAACTTATTAAATTACATATAATAACTCTGTTAGTTATGTAACTATGTTTAGCCTACCAACTGAGTTAAGTTCATTAACTCAGTTAACTTTACTCACTATGTAAGATTCATGGATGACATTCTGTTAAATATGTAACTTAGTTAAGTAAAACATGTGACACAGTTAGTTACCAGTTCTGTTAAATGTTTATATATGTTAATTCTGTTAACCGTATACCCCTGTTTATATATGTTAATTCAGTTAAGCATACTAGCTTTATTAACTGTGATGTTGGTTAACTATGTTAGAATTAATTGAGAAGGCTATTATGAGGAAGATGAATTTGCATGAATTAGAGTAACTGTTTACATGATACAAGAATGCAAATTGCTAGACACACTCTGTGATATTTCTGTGATAGTGATTGCATGCAAAATCTTACAAACATGTACTGACTGAACATACGTGCACTATAGGATTTGATTGATTACTTGCGAGCACATAGTTTAGCATACCGAGCAAACCAAGGTGAGTTCACACTCTTACCAAGGCATGGGATTCCCAGGGTTGGGAATGGGTTGATTGATTAATTACGCTTAAGAATTATCGGAATTTCATACCATAGACCTCGGGAGAGGAAGGTTAATGGTAGATACTGCTAGACTAGTGATACATTACTCCTCTTCGCACACACGCCGGGATTGGCCGCGATACTAGAACAATCTTCGCAAACATGCCTGGAATGGCCGCGAACTATACTTTAATCTTCACAAACATGCCTGGAGGGCCGCGATACAAACATACCTAGTCTAGAGAACATATGGGAAACCCCCACTAACTTCGTAAACATGCCTAGAGGGCCGCGATACCATTACACACGATACGTGATTGCTAAACGAACTTACGATTTACGATACGAACACTATAACTGAATAACCCACTATGAACTCGCTCAACTAGTTGTTGACTCTCTGGTACATGCCTTGCAGGACCATAGGTACTCTTGGAGCTTGCATGGGAGGCGCGGTCGTTGTGGGCACGGATTTTTTGATGTTATGATACACTCTTTTGTGACACTTCAACTTAATACTTATGTTGGGTTTTTACATTATTGCTTCCGCTACACACTTGTTTATGGCTGGTTTTGAAAACACCTATCGTATTGATGAATGACTTTTACTATTTACTTATATGTTCAATATGATTGGTGGCTTGATCCTGGTCATGTCACGCCTCCAAGCGGTGGTACTCCGCGTGTGGATTTTGGGGATGTGACATTCAATTTGATGAATTTGATTGATTTAGGGTTTTGGCTCCTTGGAGCCCTCCTGATCGTACACACACACACACACACACTTAGTGTGTGTGTGTGTTATGTTTTATTTTCTTATTTTTAATAAAACTAGTTTTCCCATTTGGCAATATTAGTCCCTCGTGTTTTATTTTGATCAAATGAAGCTGTAACTCACTATTTATCACTTAATCACATATTATTAACTGGGTTAATTATTCCTAGTTAACTTAATGAATTTGGGGAATCATAACCTGTTTTATTTTAAGTCCCGTTGTCACACCGTGACTTTTGCGGAAGCGTGGTTATTGGTGTGACTTCTTAATACCAT
Source organism: Helianthus tuberosus (assembly GCA_030545235.1). Taxonomy (NCBI): domain Eukaryota; kingdom Viridiplantae; phylum Streptophyta; class Magnoliopsida; order Asterales; family Asteraceae; genus Helianthus; species Helianthus tuberosus. The sequence goes on from CM060393.1 coordinate 158,611,726, forward strand.
AGCATTCAATCATAACATTGCTATATGATAAAACCAAAAGATATTCATCCATAAAAGTTAAGTTTGAAAGTACCACAACATACTTGTTTGAAAAGTTAACACCAAACTTAAGTTACAAACCACAACATGTTCAAATGAGTTCATCAAGACTTGACAAAGATCTTAAATAAAACCGGGTTTAGAAACATGTATCCCGTCGAGGAATAGGATACATCTTCTAAACTCTACGACCACAGATGACATCTTTTATTTATACGCAACTTGAAAACATGCCCACACCTGCCAGATCCACTAGTTCCCTGAAATACATGTAGTTTAAAAATATCAACAAAAGTTGAGCGAGTTCATGTGTTCGTGAGTACGTATAAAACCTTTGTAAACAGTGTAAGTATGAATGTCCCGGTATGATAGCAAACAAGGAAAAGATCACCAATGGTTTGCAAGGCCACTGATATGTGTGATGGTGGTGGAAGACTCAAACCTAGCAAATTTGTACCGGGCTTCCGGCAAGAAGACATAGTCACCACTATGGGCCACCCTGGCCTCATGGGTATGGGCTCGCTATACCCAAATAGATCTATCACTCATGCCTCACGGTCCTACAAGAGGATTGATGGCCTCAAGTATACGCCTACCCATTCACATGATCTATGGTTCTTTCCTAGGCTAACCATACCAATTATATTGTAAATAATCCTTTGTAACATGTATTTCACCCCCGAAGTAAATAATCAAAACAGTTTAAAGAAAAGGGGGACATGAACTCACAGTAATGCGTCTTCAGAATCGTAACTCAAATCTCCTCAACGAACACGACTACCTACAGTGTACTAACGTCTATTAAACGAACGGGTCGTGCCTTTGCTTAGTATTAATGTTTTGGAGTTACGTTTCTAATGTTATTCCAAGTTGTATAATTATTTGTCAAAATTCTTAATATTTCAACTTAAATTATATTTAGTTTTGGAATAATTGTTTAAGCAATATTTCTGTAACAATACTTCTCAAGTATTTACTTTCGTATTTCCTTCCCAAGGATGGGGGATATCTTATACATGTATTTTCATAATATTGTATTTGTAGTTCCATATTAATATATTTTCAAGTCTCACCTTTAGAAAATATATAATAACTTATTTTGTCCCAAAATAATGTATTGTCTAGAAAATATATATTTTTCCCAAAAATCATATATCTTCTAAATATACTAAGAAAATATATTTTAACTTCCCCAAAAATAATATTTTCCCTTTTGTCAAAGTATGATATAACTTTGTAATACTTACAAAAATCATATTTTCCTTTCTTGTATCTAAAATAATATTTACCAAAGATATATTTGTAACGGTATTGTTTTGGATAGTAAATTTCACGGTACTTTGTTAAGTTATATTATTTTACCCTAAAATAATATAACCATTTCACCAAGTATACAAATAATCACACAAGTGTCTTAATATGTAAATATATTCTAAATATATATATTTACCCATTTCTATTTATAAAAACTAACCTCCAATATTTGTATTTGTTACAAAAATTATGGCAAAGTTTATATTGAAGACTTATGATCAAAATACACTTGTAATACTTGTTAGAAAATATTTTTCTAAGTGTTTATATTTTTAGAAAATTTTGCCATAGTTTCCTCTAAAAATGGAGGTGTCCATGCTATTTAAGCATATCATTTTCTTTTCAAAAATCATCACAAAAATCAATAATCAATCTACACTTACCAAGTGCAAGAACTACTCACTTTACATAACAACATGAACTTGATCTTTCACAAAAACTTGTAGTAACTTGGTAATGTTTTTAGTAGGTCTAGTTATCCTTTAAAGTGTGTTTATTTCTTTAAAAATCTCATTCTTAAAGAATTTAAGTGTTTACAACTTGTAAACATATTTTACAAAAATGTTTCTTTGTGAGATCTTCTTGTTTCATGAATGTTTATACACATGTTTTACCACTAAAAATAGTATGTGTTTAAGTAAGAACCATGATCTTCTAGAAATTATATTTTGAACTTGGTTCTTTTGGAAAACCATTCATACATCTTAGATCTATAAGTTTATCAACTCACTTGATTATCATTTTTCAAGAAATCATCCTTTTATTCAAGTTCATGCTTATATATGAGGATGATCTTCTTGTGTTAACACATAATCATCCTCTAACTTGCTAGATCATGTGTTTAATCACAATCTAGCAAGCTCCCTATGATGATCAACATCATAATCTCAATTAATCAAGCAAGTATCATACATACTCTAAACAACATTATCTCATCAAGATTTCATCATATGTAAGCTTTATGTTCACGATTCAAGATTATGTTCTTTAGTGTTCTTGTGATCTACAACATAATACATCTTTTAACCAATGAAACTTAGAAGTAACAAAGGGTTGTGAGAGTCTTACTACTAGCTCTAAGCTAGGGAAGAACACTTGATGAAGAAGATGATAAAAGTGATGGATAAAAGCAATTGATGGAGGTTCTTCAAGATTCAAGAGAACCAAGCTTCACAAGACACCTTCTTACACCCTTGAGAGTATATGGGATGAGTGGATGATGGATGTAAGGTGGTGGTGGTGGCGGCACTATGCTCGGCCGAGAGGGAGGGAGAGAGTAGGAGAAAGGTGGGTGTGTGTTAGTGTGTGAAATATGATGATCTTTAGAGATCTCAAGCCATACTTATAACCTTCACTCTAAATATTTTGGCAAGAGCAGCAAGCAAGATCCAATAAAAAAAAGAAATCAAATCTTTGAGGTAGTGGTGGTATGGCCGATTATAGCATGGGGGGGGTCTAAGTGTAACTTGTAACTAGTTGGTTACTTACTAGTTCAATATCAAGTGTATAGTTAGTTAAGTTAGTTACTAGATATTTTAGTGGGTGTTAAGGTGTTCGGGGATCATGACTAGCTCAAAAATAATTAAACAATGTTTCTGGTGTAATTTTGGTGTTTCGGGTGGTGTCCGGTTAGATACCGGTTCGTTAAAGTGTCAAGCTATTCCGTTTAATAATCCTTATGTTACTTTTTGTGACACTTTTAATTCCCGACACTTAGGAAAGCATTCAGGACCATTTTGCCATATTTTTGCACATAACTAGCTTGTTAAAAAGCTGAATTTTGCTGAAAAATGCAGAATTCTGCACTTTAAGTGGATTTTAGGCACTTTCCGACACTTAAACTATCACCTAGTGACGCAGTTTTATGGTCCTTACTTCCCTACACACCATACTAGTGTAGTACTTGATTTCTGGCTCATACTGGGTCTCAAAACACTGTCTGTCTATGTACTGAACCCCGTCAGCATATTCATGTTCCATCTGTTAACTGTGCTAACTGTGCTTTGTGCATCATGTATGTCAATAAGGTTTGTATGTGATAATGATGTGACATTATGTAATATGTGATGCACATGTATGTGTGACGCAGTAATCAGAAAGCAATTAAGTAATCCAGCACAGTCATTAAGCATTAATTAATATTAATTAATTGTACGGATACCTGGATTTATGAGGGTTGTCACACCCGTTAACTCGGGCCTTTTATATACTTTGTTTTCTCAAAGTATTTATCATCCTTTTAATTAATATTAGGTTTATTTATTTAAATTCTAATATTTACCGGGTTAATTTTCACCACTAACGGTATTTTACCCGTCATCAATATTAACGTGGTGTGATTACCAAACCTGTTTTTTAGGGTGTTACAATTACTCATACTTTAACTATTTGTTCTTATTACCAGAAAAGTATGGTAATATCTTTTTGGTTATAAAGCATATGCGTCTTTCATGCAAAATAACGTAATTTCGTTATTTCGACTAGTTTGGTTAACTTAGCAAAATCCATCGCTTTTATACTATCGAATTCTTCAGGAATCCGTTATTTTAACCTATTTGGAGGTTTTAGTGAAATTCTTCACTTTTAACAATCAAACTCTTTCATTTTCGAACTTATTCATTCGGCTCATTCATACGGAATCCACGTCTTAAGAACAAGCCGAATTTCTTGATTTTTATCTTAATTATTTAACACAATTCAATTGGTGATATTAACGAAATTCTATAAAGCATATAAGCACATACCTTATAGCTTTATCCTTCAATCGAGCTTTTGCTCGAATTGACTTCTCGACACTTTGCTTGTGTTGCCTGATGATCCCTCAATATAGGTGATCAGTATTCTTCGTTAGTAAGGCCTCATAGGCCGTCACATTCATCTTGTACTTATTTACCTTTGTTGTTTACTTGACCGTGTCGCCAATTGGCTACTTGGTCATATGAGTTTATAAATTATGGCTACTTGATCATTGTTAATGAATGTATATGTAACAGTATAAATGAACAAATAGTTCTAACAAATTTGGAAATCAGTGTTTAAGCCATGGACAATAGTTCAATTCGTCAAAAGATAAGTACTATGTATAATCATATAGTCGAAATCATGAAAATAGCGTATCGGCACATATGTATCACCCCAAAACATTTGAAAACATAAAAGAGGGGACTATGTACTCACTTGAGATTATAAGTATCCTTGATTAAGTGTCCTAACAAAGCTCGGAAATCAAGGAATAAAGTGGCACCTAGTATGGAATCACTACATTAAACAATCGGTATCTAAATCGGAAAATCGGGTAGAATGAGGTCTCGTAAACCAAATGAGTATTGGAACTCATGTGATATGGTTTAACAAAGCCTACATTCTAAATCGGACCCTATCCTAAGTGCTTACGACCCGTTACGACCCATTAAGGTAGCTTATGCTACGTTAATGCGTCGTTCGCGCTAATGCACGTTCGAGACGCCTAACTAGTCCTATGACAAGTATTATATGCCCTAACATGTTTAAATATGTTGCATAATCAGTTTAAGTGACAAAAGTTAGGTTACATATGCTTAAAATGCAATTATGCATGAAAAGGGCATTTTGGTCATTTTCCTAAGGCATATAAACTACCTATCATACAACCAACTAAACTAAGTGACCATAAGGTATAACCTCGGAAGGTTATTCCCTATACAACTATGGTCACAAAACATGCTTCGTCGGATCCTAACGATCGACCAAATGGGTCCGGTTCGTCAGCCTAAGCGGTTGTCAAGACCGCTTGACTTACGACCCTATACAAGCACTAGACTAAAAGTGACGAGTTAAACATCTTAAAACATGTTTAACTAAGTTAGAAAACAAGTTTAATATCAAAACAAAGTGTTTTGATACCCGAAAATAGTTTCGTCTCAAAATACGCATAAACACGTGGTAATCAGTAGGTATAGTCACAAGGGACTGTAACCATAATGATTACACTCATGTTGTAAAGTTCAAACGAACTTTGTGTTGACCATAGACAGGTCAAAGCAGAAAGTCAAACACTGTTTGACTTTCATGCTTGAAAAGCATAAAAAGCATGAAAGAAGCTTACAAAAGGTCCAAGCAAAGAAGATTTGATTCAAATTGCTCAGGTATGAAGTATAGAACTCCAACTTAGGGCAGATTTATGAACCAAGTGTGAGGAATGAGAATGAAACCCACTTCTATTTATAGGAAGTTAGGATCAAGGAGATCATTCCATGTGTTTAGAGGGTGTAATCTTGACCCTACACTTGTGGAACATGGTATTTGATACAATGGGAGCTTAAAACCAGGCCATAGTATTGAGAAAGTTGCACAAAAGACCCTCAAATTCAAGATAGTTGCTGAAAATGGATTTTTCTATCAAAATGCACTCGTCGCGTCGCACCACGGCAAAGGGGGTACCCCTGTCGCGTGACGCCACCACCTCCTAGAGCCAGAAAGTTTCAAAAATTGGCAGAAATGGTCCCTGCAACATGTTTAAGCCATTTTCGATGCGTTTAAACCCCGTTAATCTATTTTCAAGGCTCTACAAGGATGTTAAAACATAGGGGGACTTGAAACATGCTTGAAATTATCTCGGATGTCGGTTTGTTTGGTTGTACGGTTGCGTTATTCGGTTAATTACGACGAAACACGAACGGACGCGAAATATGATCCAAATTACGCGACGAGTGGTATTTTTGCATTCCAATCATTAAAATAAAATATTTTAATGATTACAAAAATTTTTGGATGTCCGGATATGTTCAGAACGTAAGATATGCGTGAAAATGCAAACTTATGCACTTTTTGAAGCTTTTAGTCCCTATTGATCAAATAAGTTTATTTTCGCATACCGAACCCCTCAAAGCCTATTTCTAAGCTATGTAAAGGATATTTAGGGTATGTTTAACTTATGATCATGTTCTGGAATGTTCATTGCTGTACGAATCGGCATACTTTCGCAGTTTGACGCAAATAGTCCCTGCGATCGAATAAACTTGTTTTCGACACACCAAACCCTCCAAACTTATTTCTAAGTTATGTAAAGGTTATTTAAGGTATGTTAAGCCTATGTCACTATTCCGGAGTATTTATTGCATTAAACTGATTACGTTTACGTATAAGTTCGCGTATAACTTTCCAGAAAGCGATTTGAAGCTCGAAATTGAACAAGAATTGATATGTGCAAAAGTCACATGAAATTGTACAAATTCCTAGAATGAAACACGAGATTTCATTGGTTTTGTATTTGTATGATGGTCGTAGAGACACAAATGTCATAGTCTCCCCTACTTTAGGAAATTTCGTCCCAAAATTTAAATTTTAGGGGAAACTTGTGAAATCAATTGTGATTGTTTCGCTTTTGAACGAATCTTCCATTTCCTAAGTAAAAATCTGGGCCATGTTTGGATTTTTAGCAAATTTGTTAATTGTCAAGGTGATGTCGTTGTTGTAACAAAAACACGGAGCTTCGAACAACGGATGGGAGAATGTTTCCTATGAAGACTATTATAGGAAACTTGTGTGTGCTCGAAATCAGAGTTGGAGAGTGTAGGATAAAATAGCATTGGTCAAATTCCAGGACTTCTAGTAACTTAAATAACGCTACGTTCGCAATGTAATAAGGAGCACTTATATATAGGAAGTACCAGCGGCGTATCCACCATGCCCTTTTTTTTACATTGTTCCCGTCTCGTTATTCTTATAACTATAGGTCTTAACACATGACAAAACTTGTTGTGGTTTCTGTGCACTGAATTCCATAATTATGTATGCATCCATAATTACGTAATTCCTTGCACAGTCCGCATAGTTCATTTCATAATGCGTAGGGTAAAATCAATCGAACAAACATGTAATGACTTGATTAGACCACCAAAGGATCTTTTTAACTAGATCAACGAACAATCTTTTTAACTAGATCAACACATGATCTCTTTAACTAGATCATCGTACGATCTCTTTAAATAGACCACTAAAGGATCTTTGTAACTTTGAATCAAATAATCGTTTTGAAATAGCACTTTGGAATCCAAGGTTCTTACTATTTGCATAGAAAAGCCCATTAAGGAATTTAAGATAGTACTTTGAGTATCCTTCTGAGAATCTAACATATGAAAATATGGAAGATTAACCAGGACTTAGATAGCGAGCTTTAGAATTACACATAAACACATAATCACATAATCGCTTATTCGTTAATTTAGTTATTAGCTCGTTCATTAATTTGAATCAATGCATTTAAAGTACACCAGAAATCCAATCACGGACTTTAATTGGTACTTTAAATATCCCCAAGAATCAAACTATGAAAATAGGAAGACCTTATAAGGATTTGGTTTCGTCTTTGTCGTATCGTATCATTCATATTAGAGCACGCAAGGAATCCAATTAAGGATTCATGAAAGTACCTTTAGATATCAAATCAAGGTATTGAAATGGTATTTCAAGTATCTGTTTAAGAATTTGTAACTTGTACCTTGTACTTTGTTTCTTAAAAGAAACGAGTACTTAGGATGTTCGGGGAGATCACAAGTGATCATAAAATAAAAGAATCACACGAGTAGTTTGTTTTGTAAGGAACATGGTTCCTTGGTGTCGACATCGTAGGGGTATGTCACACAAACACACAACCATATCAGTTTTGTAAATAAAAGTGAAACAACAAATTTATTTATATAACAACTGAATTGTTTCAAGCGTCAAAGATAATAACAAGGAAAAATACAAAAGTCTAATTGTTCACTACTGCATTGTCATTTATGTTTGCTGTGACACCTGTGTCACTTCAACCATCAAACAAATGCCAAACCAATGAAATATTGTATTTCATACTTGGTATTTGTAAAAATATGTGTATCTTTTGCACATATCAAGTCTTGTTCGATTTCAAGCACTAAATCGCTTTCTGGAAGGTTATACGCGCACTGATGCGTAAATATAACCAGTTTAATGCAACGAACACTCCGGAATAGTGAAATAGGCTTAACATACCTTAAATAACCTTTACTTAACTTAGAAATAAGTTTTGAAGGCTTTGGTATGGCAAAATCAAGTTAAATCGCTTACAGGGACTAAAGTTGATAAACTGCGAAAGTATACCAATTTGAATAGTAACAGACATTTCGGAACATGGCCATAAGTTAAACATACCATAAATACCCTTTACATATCTTAGAAATAGGCTTTGAGGGGTTCGGTGTGCTAAAATAAACTTTTGGGTCATTCAGGGACTAAAAGTGTCAAAAAGTGCACAAGTTTGCACTTTCGCGCATAACTTACGTTCTGAATACATCCGGACATCCAAAAATTTATGTAAGCACTAAAATATTTTATTCTAGTGTTTGGCATAAGAAAAATCCATTCGTTGCGTCATTTGGATCGTTTTTCGCGCTTGTGCGCATTCCGTCGTAATTAAGCGAACATCGCGTTCGTACGACCAAACGAACCAACATCCGACATATTTTTGAGCATGTTTCATGTCCACAGTGTTTAGGCATCATTTTAAGGCCTTAAAGTTGGCTTTACGGGCCTTAGAAGTGTCGGGAATGGCCTTAAAACACAATAGGGACTGAAACTGTCACTTTTGAAACTTAATTTCTGATCAGAAGCTCCAGGCGGCCCGCCTGAGCTTTGTCTGATCCTGAAGCGGGCTGCGTCAGACTTACAGAACAGATAAGAACAATTACTCAGCAGATTACAGCTGTTTAATCCTCAACCACAAACCCACACTTGCCCTTTCAGCTGATTAGAAGCCATTTTTAGTCACCACAAGTTTCCAACAAGTGTACGCACAAGATTCGAGCACGGTTTCCATGAAACGATCTTAACGGTTACCCGAAAACTATAAATACCCATCCACCCCCATTGCAAAACCCACTAGAATCTGATCAATTGTGCTCTAAGTTGAAACATTTGTTTCATACCTGAGCTATTTTGATCTAGATTAGCATTCGGGGACCCTTCGTAAGTATTCTTTCGTTCTTTTATTGTTTTTCGAGTTCGAAAGTCAAACTTTGTTTGACTTTCTGCGTTGACCAGTTTATGGTCAATGCGAAGTCGTTTGAACTTCGCAACGTGATTGTAATCACGATGGTTATAGTCCCTTGGGACTATGCCTACTGACTACCACGTTGTCTAGGGTCGTAAGGTAAGCGATCTAAACAATCGCTTATACTTTCGAACCCGACCCATTTGGTCGATCATTAGGATCCGACCAAGCACATTAGGTGACCATAGTATATAGGGAATAACCTTCCGAGGTTATACCCTATGGTCGCTTCGTTAAGTAGTTGTATGATAGGTAGTTTATATGCCTTAGGTAAATTACCAAAATACCCCTTTGATGCCAAAATTCGTTTTAAACATATGTAACATAACTTTTGTCATCTAAACTGATTTGACAACCATATTAGACATGTTAAGGCATATTTTACTTGTCATAGGACTAGTTAGGCGTTCCAAACGCGTTTTACGCGAACGACGCGTTAAAGTAGCATAAGCTACCTAAACGGGTCGTAATGGGTCACAAACACTTAGGTTAAGTTTCGTTTTAGCATGAAGGCTTTGTTAAACCATATGACACGAGTCTCTATACTCGTTTGGTTTACGAACCCTCATTCTATCCAATCATCCGATTTAGGTCCGGTTATTAACATAGTTACCTATATTAGGTGTCGTTTGATATCCGCGATCTCTAGCATTGTTTGGTTGTTACTCAAGGACTACTAAGCAATCTCAAGTGAGTACATAGACCCCTCTTTTACTGTTTTCAAACTGTTTTGGGGTGAAACACATGTGCCTACTTGTTACTTTCATGCTTTCCTGTTTTCACATCATATACTTCCTACGTTCATTAGTACATTATAGTACATGATTTCATTGTGTTCATGCTATGTATGCCCATTGTGTGCGTACTTAGTACATCATTTTACATTACATTTTATGCTATGTATGTCCATTTAGTTCATACTTAGTACATTGTTTTACATTACATTTCTGTTGCATATGCTCATCCAGCATGTGAACACATTATACTGCATTTTGAACCGTTGTAATCATTTGACTATGTGAACCGTTTGTATCTGTGAACCGTTTGTATCTGTGAACCGTTTGTATCTGTGAACCGTTTGTATCTGTGAACCGTTCGTATCTGTGAACCGTTCGTATCTGTGAACCGTTCGTATCTGTGAACCGTTCGTATTTGTGAACCGTTTGTATCTGTGAACCGTTTGTATCTGTGAACCGTTCGTATCTGTGAACCGTTCGTATCTGTGAACCGTTTGTATCTGTGAACCGTTTGTATCTGTGAACCGTTTGTATCTGTGAACCGTTTGTATCTGTGAACCGTTCGTATCTGTGAACCGTTCGTATCTGTGAACCGTTTGTATCTGTGAATCGTGTGAACCGTGTTTGACCATACATAAACATTTCTACAACTGTTAAACATTACTTTGGTGGGTTGGTTTGATTAAGTGATTAAGTAACGATGCGTGTGTAATATGATACAAGCATGGTGGATACGCCGCTGGTACTTCCTATATATAAGTGTTTGTATGGTATTACATATCGTAGCGTTATTTGAATTATTTCAGTTTGAGACATATAACATTTTATACAAATAACATACTTTTCACAAGACATTGATTTACAAACAACTTATCTTATACAAACTCATTTTACATGGTTATTCATTTAACCATACATTATTCTCTTATTTATACATATCATTTGATCTTATCGTTTTTCAAATGATTTACAAGACAAAGCAAATTACAAGGTTCATGACTAAACATTTTCTTAAACATAAGTCATGAATCTTATTTTCACAAAACCTATGTATCTCACAGGCATTTTTATGCTGACGTACCTATTTTCACATGTGTTTTCAGGAGATGATGCATAGGACTTATCAAGACATACTTAGGCGGACCTGTGCCTTAGTAACTTAAAACGAGACAAGAACTAGTTAATTTATGTTATGTACTCTTTGGTTCTTGTTTAAAACAATGTAATCTTTCATATTTGATTAATAAAACGAAACTTCAATTGCCATGGATTTGAAACAATTAATTCTGTTACAACACTCCCCGATGTTTCCGCCACGTTTTGTATGTTCCACGTGGTCGGGGTGTGACATTTGCCTCGTTTATGTTAAACACTCGTCCACGCGCTGGATTTGCGTTAACAAGTCTTGCGCAATTGTTCCGGTAGTGAGTAAGATCACCACAGTTATAGCATGATCCAGGTGGAAACTGTGCATGAGCAGCAGCAGGATTTGCAGCAGCTTGGTTTTGAATAGCATAGTGGCAGGTATTGACCAAATGTCCCAATCGCCCATAGTAGGTACATTTGTGACACTGTGTTTGTTCCAGATGATGACGGTTGCATTTGTTGCACAAAGGTGCTGCCAACATAGTTTTTCCTTGTACGAGGTTGTGTTGGCTGGTTTGGTGCAACCTGATTGTTCTGAGCAACTACAGCGAAGTTTTGTGAAGCCTTGCGCTTTTTTGACTTTTTGGAGGACTCAGTCTGTTTATCCTTTGGTTTTTCTTGTGCAGACTCATCAGATGGTTTCGGGTCACCCTTTCGGAAAAGCTTACCTTTCCTGATATGGGATTCAGTCAGGGTAGCAGATAGTTCAATGGCCTGTCTGATGGTAGTAGGGTTGCTACCAGTAACAATGTCCTGAACTAGGTCAGGAAGACCATCAATGTACTTTTCGATCGCCTTATCCAAAGGCGTAACCATGGTAGGACATAACAGGCTCAGTTCCTCATAACGGTCAGTGTAGGCTCGATGTTCACCGCCGTCTTGCTTAAGATCGTCAAATTCCCTTTCCAAAGCCCTGAGTTCATGACGAGGACATAACTCCTTCATCATTAGAGCTCGAATCTCTTCCCAAGTTTGTGCCAATGCTACGTCGGCACCCTTATCCCTCATTACACCGTTCCACCATGTAAGTTCTCTTTTCTGGAATACGCTGGATGCAAACTCAACCTTTCGCTCATTTGGGCATTGTACATGACGAAACGTACTTTCGAGACTCTTAAACCATTGTAGGAGCCCAGTGGCCCCTTCAGACCTAGTAAATGTGAGTGGCTTAGCTGAATTGAATGTCTTATAGTTGCACGGAGCATTGTTGTTATTGTTGTTTGCTTGGTTTACTTGGGTTATTAGGTTTGGGAGTACAGCAGCGATTTGCTGAGTGATAACAGCTGCGAGTTCGGTGTTAGTTGGAGGTTGTGCATCATGTCGAGGAGGCATATTCTAAAAGAGCAAAGAAACATGAAGAGGAAACGAGTGAGATGTTATCGGATAGTAAGAATTGCATGCTTAAAAGAATATTGACAAAGCATGAAGATTGTGATCATTTGTTCGTTACCTAAAACAAACAAATGACACATGTGACTAATCAAAGTAAATGGGTCATACTAATGTATCGCGAAGACATGCTTTAGCCTATAAGTGGACACTCACCCCAAGAGTTCCCAGGTAAGAGTGACTTGTCCGATTATGTGTGTGACATCTGTGTCACTTCAACCACCAAATAAATACCAAATCAATTAAATATTTTGTTTCATACTTGGGATTTGTATAAATATGTGAATTATGCGCACATATCAATTTATGTTCGATTTCGAGCTTTAAATCGCCTTCTAGGAGGTTATACGCAAACTGATGCGTAAATATAACCAGTTTAATGCAAAAAACACTCTGGAACAGTGACATAGGCTTAACATACCTTAAATAACCTTTACATAACTTAGAAATGAGTTTTGGAGGGTTTGGTGTGGCGAAATCAAGTTTATTCGCTTACAGGGACTAATTTCGACAAACTGCGAAAGTATGCCGATTCGTACTGTAATGAATATTCCGGAACTTGATCATAAGTTAAATATGCCCTAAATATCCTTTATATAGCTTATAAATAGGCTTTGAGGTGTTTGTGCGCAAAAACAAACTTTCTGATCAATAGGGACTAAAAGCGTCACAAAAGTGCACAAGTTTGCATTTTCGTGCATATCTTACGTTCTGAATATATCCGGACATCCGAAAATTTATGTAACCATTAAAATATTTGATTTTTATGATTGGCATGATAAAATTCCATTCGTCGCAAAATTTGGAACGTTATTCGCGTCCGTTCGTGTTTCATCGTAATTAACCAAACAACGCAACCGTACGACCAAACGAACCGACATCCGAGATTTTTTTGAGCATATTTAAGTTCCCTATACTTTAACTTCATTTTAGAGCCTTGAAATGAGGTTAACGGGGCTTAAACGTGCCAAAACGCATCAAAAATCAAGTTTGGAGATGCAGGGGCCTGTTCTGCCGATTGCTGAAAGTCACTACCAGCAAACAAGGTCCTTACAGACCGTATGGTGGTGCTTACGGTCCATAAGCCTTCTCCTGGATAGAAGGTTTCATTTTCTTCAAAACCCAGCTATCCCCTTGTTTTGCACATGGTTTCTTCATACTAGGGGCTTGTTTTGAGCACCCATGGTATTATAATTCAGTGGGCACCCATGGATGGTTGAGATTGAAGCTCGAGAATCGAGGAACGATCTTAACGGTGGACCGAAATCTATAAATACCCACTTAGAATTCATTTGCTCCTCATAATTGATCTGAATTTCTCTAAGTTGAGGTTCCAAAACTTCATACTTGAGAACATTTAGATCAATATCTTCCTAGCTTGGACCCTTTGTATGTATTCTTTCGTGCTTTTATCGCTTTTCAAGCGTGAAAGTCAAACAGTGTTTGACTTTCTGCTTTAACCGGTCAATGGTCAACACGAAGTTCGTTTGAACTTCGCAACGTGAGCGTAATCACGATGGTTATAGTCCTTTGTAACTATACCTACTGATTACCACGTTGATTAGGTGTAGTGACGAGTCATAGTTTCGGTCAAAATGCGCGTTTATGCGTATTTTGCAACCAAACTATTCTTGGGTATCAAAACCGTTTGTTTTGATATCAAACTTGTTTTCAAACTTAGTTAAACATGTTTCAACATGTTTAGCTCGTCACTTTTAGTTTAGTGCTTATAGGGTCGTAAGATAAGCGGTCTAAACAACCGCTTAGGCTTTCGAACCCGACCCGTTTGGTCGATCATTAGGATCCAACCAAGCATTTATTGTGACCATAGTTGTATAGGGAATAACCTTCTGAGGTTATACCTTATGGTCACTTAGTTTAATTAGTTGTATGATAGGTTGTTTATATGCCTTAGGTAAAATGACCAAAATGCCCTTTTCATGCATAATTGGTATTTAAGCATATGTAACTTAAACTTTTGTCACTTAACTAATTATGCAACATATTTAAACATGTTTAGGCATATAATACTTATCATAGGACTAGGTAGGCGTTCCGAACGCATTTTACGCGAACGACACGTTAAAGTAGCGTAAGCTACCTAAACAAGTCGTAATGGGTCGTAAGCCCTTAGGATAGGTTTCGATTTAGTATGTAGGCTTTGTTAAATCATATCATATGAGTTCCGATACTCATTTGGTTTACGAAACCTCATCCTATCCGATCTTCCGATTTAGGTCCGGTTTATTAATGTAGTTACCTATATTAGGTGCCGTTTGATTCCGTGATCCCTCTAGCTTTGCTTGGTTGTTATTAAAGACTTCTAAGCATCCTCAAGTGAGTACATAGTCCCCTATTTTACCATTTTAAACTGTTTTGGGGTGAAACACATGTGCCTACTTGTTACTTTCGGGTTTTTACAT
Source organism: Helianthus tuberosus (assembly GCA_030545235.1). Taxonomy (NCBI): domain Eukaryota; kingdom Viridiplantae; phylum Streptophyta; class Magnoliopsida; order Asterales; family Asteraceae; genus Helianthus; species Helianthus tuberosus. The sequence continues at coordinate 158,626,824 of CM060393.1, forward strand.
GCTTTTATATCATGAGCTTGTTATGTTCAATAGTACACGTATAGTACATGATTTCATTATGTTTTGCTATGTATGTTCACTTAGCATGCTAGCACATTGATTTTCGTATATTACATTTTGTTGCATATGCTCATCCAATATATGGACATATTGTTTTACATTTTGAACCGTTTGTAACCGTTTGATTTATGTGAACCGTTTGTAACCGTTTGACTTATGTGAACCGTTTGTAACCATTTGATTTATGTGAACCGTTTGTAACCATTTGACTTATGTGAACCATTTGTAACCGTTTGATTTATGTGAACCGTTTGAAACTGTTTGAACCGTTTGGTTAGGGAAGTGATTAGGTAACGGGGCGGGTGTAATGTGCTAAAAGCATGGTGGATACGCCGCTAGTACTTCCTATATATAAGTAACACATTATATATCGTTGCGTTAACTAGATCACTTGGGCAAAGGTTATCAAAACGAAGTTATATTACAAGGTTTTTCTAACAATATAAACCATTTGAGTTTTATTACAAAAACAATTTACGATTTGGGTTTACAAAAACAAATGTTTTGAGTTAAGATTCATGGCATCGAGGTTTTATAAAACTAATCTGTTTTGACTTGGTTATTTCAATTTACATTACAAACATTTTACAAAACTAGGTTTTCTAATGTCAATTATTGAAGTTGTTCAAGTTATTTCAAAATGCAAACGAGCCATGAATCTGACACTCACATAAAACCTATGTACTCGCCGGAATTTTTATGATGGCGTATTTTCACAAGTGTTTCAGGTACCATAGTTGATGATGTTTGATGATGATATTGGTGTATGCTCATATAGGAATGGACGAGGCCTTAGTGACTTATTAACAATGAAAGTCTATTTGTTCATGTTTTGTTTCTAATTTCAATGCAATGTAATACATTTAATTCAATAAAACAGAACTTTTATCCATGTGTTGTGAAACAATGATTCTGTTACGACACTCCCCGACGTTTCCGCCGCGGTTTGTTGTTTTAACGCGGTCGGGGTGTGTCAATGTGGATTTGTATGAACACTCTAGCCTTAGACAGAAAACTCGAGGTACAGGCATCCACCCTTCCAGATTGCACGTGTTCACATTATTTAGACCCAAACTTTGACGAGATTTTGAAAACTTTGAAGGTTCAAAACCTTGTAATAAATCATCTAAGAAGAGATGACTGGTTTTCAAAAACGGATTCGTTATATGTGTTCTTGTTTTGGTTGCCACCTAAAGATAGGCGACGATATTGTTTTTAAGACTAAACACAAGATAACTTGTGTTAGGGTCCTAGGAAGGTTATAGTCTAGGTCAAAGCATTACTAATAACCTAATTCCCTATAACCATTGGCTCTGATACCAACTTTTCTGTCACACCCCGACCGCGTAAAACAACAAACCGCGGCGGAAACATCGGGGAGTGTCGTAACAAAATCATTGTTTCACAACCATGGATTAAAAGTTTCATTTTATTGAATTATTGAACTCATTGTTTTAGTACAAATAAGATAAATACAAATAATTGCCTCTTAAGTTTTAAAGTCGCTAAGGCACAAGTCCATCCTATGTGCAGCATGCATCAACAATCATCACATAGCAGTACCTGAAACATATGTGAAAATAGGTACGTCAGCATAAAAATGCCTGTGAGTAACATAGGATTTGTGTGTTAGATTCATGGCTTTGGATAACACAAGAGAAGGTTTTATGTTTTCAAAAATAGCCATGAATCCTTGTAAAAGTTTTATTTTCTAAAATGCGTTGTTTTGGTAAAATGTTTATAGTATATACAAAAATATACTTTGGTTTTGAGATAAGCGGATGAGTAGTATATCTAAATATACTTTAGTTTTGACATAGTTAAACATATAGTACATTAGAATATACTTTAGTTTCGGAAATAATAGATTTGTTAGTATATCACAAGTATACTTTGGTTTAAGAATGAAAAACATCGGTAGTATAATACATTATACTTTGGTTTTGTAAATAACATATCAACTTATGCTTTAGATTTGAAAATAGCACATCAACTATGCTTTGGTAGTATATTAAAATATACTTTAGTTTGTGAAATAACAAAATCGGTAGTATATCAACTATACTTTAGTAAGTAATATCACGTTGGTAGTATGTCGGAACATACCTAAATCGTGGTTTGGTAGTATATCAAATTATACTTTAGTAAACAATAGCATATCAACTATGCTTTAACAAATCAGTATCACGTTGGTAGTATATCGAAATATACCATATATCGCGATTTGGTAATACATTCAAACCTTAGTGCATCAAACTACACTTTAGAGACTATAGAAATACCACAAAGGCAAATTCTATTTGGTTAAAATTTGGTTTCTGACATTCCATACAACAGGAATGGGGTGTCTAGTCCTATAGCGCTATATCGTACTACCAATCGGCTTGATCATTGTTAATGAATGTATAAGTAACAGTACAAATGAACAAATAGTTCTAACAACTTTGGAAATCAGTGTTTAAGCCATGGACAATAGTTCAATTCGTCAAAAGATAAGTACTATGTATAATCATATAGTCGAAATCATGAAAATAGCGTATCGGCACATATGTATCACCCCAAAACATTTGAAAACGTAAAAGAGGGGACTATGTACTCACTTGAGATTGTAAGTATCCTTGATTGAGTGTCCTAGCAAAGCTCAGAAATCAAGGAATCAAGTGGCACCTAGTATGGAATCACTACAATAAACAATCGGTATCTAAATCAGAAGATCGGGTAGAATGAGGTCTCGTAAACCAAATGAGTATTGAAACTCATGTGATATGGTTTAACAAAGCCTACATTCTAAATCGGAACCTATCCTAAGTGCTTACGACCCGTTACGACCCATTAAGGTAGCTTATGCTACGTTAATGCGTCGTTCGCGCTAATGCGCGTTGGAGACGCCTAACTAGTCCCATGACAAGTATTATATGTGCTAACATGTTTAAATATATTGCACAATCAGTTTAACTGACAAAAGTTAGGTTACATATGCTTAAAATCCAATTATGCATGAAAAGGGCATTTTGGTCATTTTCCTAAGGCATATAAACTACCTATCATACAACCAATTAAACTAAGTGACCATAAGGTATAACCTTGGAAGGTTATTCCCTATACAACTATGGTCACAAAACATGCTTGGTCGGATCCTAACGATCGACCAAATGGGTCGGGTTCGTAAGTCTAAGCGGTTGTCAAGACCGCTTGACTTACGACCCTATACAAGCACTAGACTAAAAGTGACGAGTTAAACATGTTAAAACATGTTTAACTAAGTTAGAAAAAAAGTTTGATATTAAAACAAAGTGTTTTGATACCCGAAAATAGTTTCATCACAAGATACGCATAAACAGGTATTTTGACTGAAACTTTGACTCGTCACTTCGACTAATCGACGTGGTAATCAGTAGGTATAGTCACAAGGGACTATAACCATCGTGATTACGCTCACGTTGCAAAGTTCAAACGAACTTTGTGTTGACCATAGACTGGTCAAAGCATGAAAGAAGCTTACAAAAGGTCCAAGCAAGGAATATTTGATTCAAATTGCTCAGGTATGAAGTATAGAACTCCAACTTAGAGCAGATTTATGAACCAAGTGTGAGGAATGAGAATGAAACCCACTTCTATTTATAGGAAGTTAGTGTTACACCCCGACCGCGTAAAACAACAAACCGCGGCGGAAACGTCGGGGAGTGTAGCAACAAAATTATTGTTTCACAACCATGGTATTTAAAGTTATGTTTTAATTATAAACATTGGCTACATTGTCTTAAAACAAACAAGGAAACGAGAGTACATAACATTATTTAACTAGTCTAGCTTCATTTTATGTCACTAAGGCACAGGTCCGCCTAAGTGTATCTTGATCATTTCTACGCATCAGCTCCTGAAATCACATGTGAAAATAGGTACGTCAGCATAAAAATGTCTGTGAGATACATAGGTTTTGTTAAAATAGGATTCATGACTTAAGTTTAAAGAAATGTTTGATAAAAGTTAGTCATGAATCTTGTTAAGTGTTTTCTTTCTATAAGTCATACGAAAATTTGATAAGAAATCAGATTATATAAAAGAAAGGTGTATGGTTAATTAAATAACCAAGTAAAATGGGTTGTATAAAATAAATTGTTTGTAAAACAATGTCTTTGTGAAGATATGTTATTTGTGTAAAATGTAATATGTCTAAACTGAAATGGTTTAAATAACGCCATGATATGTAATATTATAAAAGCACTTATATATAGGAAGTACCAGCGGCGTATCCACTATGCTCTTATCATATTACATACGCCTCGTTATTTAAATCACTTACCCAAACAAACCACCAAAATGTACTGTTTAAACCAATGTCAAAAATGTTTATGTGTAAACAATGTCTATTGTCAAATGTAAATCATGTAATGTGTAACCAAATGTCAAGATGTTTATGTGTAAACAATGTCTATTGTGCAATGCAAATCATGTAATGTGTAATGAAATGTCATGTATGGCAAGTGAAATATATATCAACTAAACCATAGGTAAAATGCACAAAACAAGGTATTGAAATAAAGCATAGTTTAATTCAAAGTTATGTTTTGTAAAATAATTGTATGCTATACTGATACAAACATCTATACGGTATTGTTAAAATGCATACATTCAAGCCTTGCGACTGTGCCGACAAACCCTTGAACAAATTAAAGGTTTATCTGAATTATGTATATTAGATTCTGTCATTCCTTCCACCCAAACAAACCTACGATTTCAGGAACGGGAGTTGCCAATTCCTATGGTACCATTACTGATGCGTGTGTGGTGGTATATGGATTTAAGTATATTTTAAGCCCTTTTTACACGTTAGTCAAGTTTTAAATTTATAAAACACGATATTTTACTAACACCAAACACACATATGGGCAAGTGCACCCATCGTGAGCGTAGTATAGTGTTGGCAAGATACCGAGGTCGTCCAAGGACACAAGAGCTTTTAGTACCGGTTTATCCTCAACGTCTAATCAAATCAAAAGTTTAGAAAAAGAATTTAAACTAGAAAAATAAAAAAAAACTAAAATGCTGAAAAATAAAAATAAAAACAGATAGACAAGATGAATCACTTGGCTTCGACTCGTGTTTAGTGTAACCTTTGATTATTTCCGCACTTTTGCACTTTTTAAGAGATTATCTTAGTTATTGTAGTAGGCCCCTCTTTTGAAGGTGACGTTACCCTCAACCCAGTAGTTTGAGTCAGCAAGGATATAATCCTAAAGGGTCGGATTATTGAAAGATAACTAATTAAGTTATTAATGCATATTATGGTAGGCCCCTCTTTTGAAGGTGACGTTACCCTCGGCTAAGTAGTCTGAGTCAGCAGGGATACAGTCCTAAGTAGCCGGGTTAAAGTAATAATAGTAGCTTACATATGAGGGGATCAAAGAGTTTGGACCCACGCCATCCAATACCGGTGGGTATTGAAGGAGGTCCTACTAAATTTGACTCAGGTCCTTGCAGGATCTATACACCGAACAAGACAAGACTCTTACCAAACCGTTCCCTTAACCCCCGACCAGGTAGCCAACATACCTCCATATAGACCGTGGAGATATGAATGGTGAAAATATTTTATTTTATATAAACAGTAAAATAATGCCAAGGCACCACGGACAAACGATAAGGAAGAATCACCTTCAACATAAGAAACTAGTTATTAAAGTCATTAATACATAACCAAGTAAAAAGTGCGAAAAGATTAAAAATAAAAAGTATTACACTAGACACTTGTCTTCACCAAGTGATGTAAGAGACTTAGGCAAACATGGCCTTTGATTGTCAAGAACTCTTACGATCAATCTTGGATCCCGAGACGACTCACACACTCTATGATGGACAATGGATGATGGTGGTGGATGATGGTGTTATGGTGGTGGTGGGTGGTGGGTGAAGTGTGAGAGAGGTGGTGTGCCAAAGGATGGTTTGCAAATGAGCCAAGCACCCCTATTTATAGCCTGAACAGCAGCTCGGGCACGACCCCGTGTCCATTGGGCACGGCCTCGTGTCCATCATCCTTCTCTTTCTTCATTAATTGCAGTTTGTCTGTATCAGTTGACCACGCCCCCGTGTCCGCTGGTCATGCCCCCGTGTGCAGAAGCATATCTGTACTATCAAGATTTGCCTGGATTCTGCGAATCTTATAGTTGACCACGGCCCCGTGTCCGCTGAGCACGGCCCCGTGGTGGGCGATAGAAGCTTCTATAGCTTTGTCTTTTATGCTGGCACTTGGGCACGCCCCCGTGTTCACTGAGCACCGGGCGTGTTAAGCCTTCTGTTCTCTTCTTTTGCTTGGGAAGATGCTGTCGGGGAGGTCGGGCATGCCACGTTTGTTCCTTTTCTTGTATTTATGTTAGATTTAGCTGCCTTTTTGCTTCGTTTGTTAATTTGAGCTCATTTAATCCTGAAAATACAAAAGGAAGACAAAAACACACTTTTTCCAACATTAGTACTAAAAAAAGGTTAGTTTTATGCCACAATTGATGTAATTTATATGTTGCATTTTGCACACATCAAATACCCCCACACTTGAATCTTTGCTTGTCCTCAAGCAAAACTCTTTATAATGTGGCTTTACACTCCCAAATGGAATGGGTAGAAGAGAAGGTTTTTTGGGCTTGTCATAGAGTGTCGGGATTTCCAAGATTCTTTATTAAGTTTTTATTTTTATTTATTTACAATCCTATTCGTCATGATTTATTTAAAACTTTTCATAAGATAAATTACTTATTAGGGCATAACATGCCTCTTTAAAATTCTATTTATATACAAGTTCACATACCTCACGGGGGATCACTCAACACTCGGCCGAAGGTGTATTTTAGTGAATCACTCGAGAGCGGCATGGAACTTACTCCTACCGTAGGCTTGCCAAGCAATCAATCCTCCTCCTTTTTAACTATATACCTTTGTAAATATCAAGAGGACTTTTGGGTGAAGGGTTAGGCTTGGGTTAAAGGTAGATGGTTGGGTTAGTGGTTAGTAAAAGGGTGAAAAGCGTAAAAGCGTCGGTTTTCGTATGACTTTTTATTTTTGCAATTTTTATTTTGATGAAGCCTTTTTTTCAAACAAAGTTATTTTTAATGAACTTGTTTGTTTATTTTCTTCTTTTGCTTCATCATCAACATTTTTTTTTTTGAAAAGTCATACGAAAAACCGAGCTTGTTACTAAAACAAAGGGTTAAAAATAAAAAAAAGTTTTGGTGGGTGAAAGGGTGTTTGGTTTGGGTTAAGAAATGAAAAGGTTTAGGCTCAAAGGGGTTAACTAGGGGGATTTTGGGTAGGTGGTAAAAAAAAGAAAAAATAATGGTGTAGAAATAAAAAGGGTTAGTCCTAATGCCTCCATCATTTACTTACTCGGGTTTAAGTTGGTAAGGACCGGGAATGTATCGTCGTGGCAAGTTCTAGAGTTGTAAGAACCAAGCGGCTATTCACACAAGAAACGAAAAATGAGCATTTAGTTTAAAGATATGTATTTGTATGCTCAATAAAGGGTCAAAACTCACTTTTGTGGGAATGGGTTTTTATGTGATCAAGTATATATAATCAAATTTTAACTAAGCTTGTCATGCCGTTTCATAATTTTCTTATGTTGGTTCTTTTTATCACGACGCTATCGGTTGTAAATTTGTAAAAATATAACCTTTTTAGAACTTGAAATTCCCAAGTTAAACATAGACAAGTAAAAAAAAATAAAAAAATTTTGGAAAAATTTGGGGTGATTAGCGGTTCCAATAGAGTTTTGTTTAAGGCTTGTAATTAGGACTTGCAAGATTCAAAGTTTTAGCATCCCCCCCCCCCCCCCACACACACTTAAATTACACATTGTCCTCAATGTGTCCCAAAAATAAGTTTTTAGGTTGATTGAATGTGTAAAAAGGTGTGAAAAAGCAAAATTTTATGTTACTAGGCGTCTAGACACGGCCCCGTGGTGTCCGGGCACGGCCCCATGTTCAGTCGCCAGTAACAAAAAGTTGTAAAAAGAAACAGAAGCCTGGACACGCGGGGGTGTTGGGTGAACACGGCCCTTGTCCAGTTTACCTGAACTGGGCATTTTCTGCAGACTGTGCAGCACGGGCCTGTGTTGGGCGGACACGGCCCGTGCTGAACTTGCTGTAATGAAGAAAATTTTGTCGGATGGCCCTGTTTTCGTGCATGGGGTGCTGGTTCAAGTTTCCCTTGTTATCCTTTGTCATCCCGAGTGTGTTTTATCCATTACAACATCATCCAAAAACCAATGTAATTAAAACCATCATTCATTAAGTCATAGAGAGAATTACATAATAGTCCTAAGAAGTTAAAATTTCAAGATAAGTAGGTCAAAGAAGCACAAGAAATCTAAATCAAAAAGTTCTAGCCTAAAATTTATTCTACTAGCAAAATTTCCAAAGAGATAATTCCTCTGGTTTGATGCGGCATGAAGAACTTCTTTCTCCGAGCATGGGTCCCTCACACGTCGGCGAGCCATTCCTCTATCTCCCTTGGGAGAAGAAAGGCGGGCTCATTGGCATTGGTTTAAGGGGGTGCAACCTCCACCAGGACTTCTTGTAGATCTTCAAGAGGAGGTTCTGCTGGAAGGTCTTCCCACCCAGTAGGATTGTGGATTCCAAGTGCTAGGTTCCAATCCTCTTGAGGGACGATTGGTTCCATGGGACGTGTTACAAGACTGTTTAACCTCTGGTGCAAGAGGTTAATTTCTTGAAAACTGTTTTCCAACCCCACCGTAAGATAATTTATACGGTCTATTAGGACCTCCTCTACCGAAGTCATCTCGTGAAGAGCTTCACGTAATGCCATTACGTATCGTACGAGAGTTGCTTCAATTGATGACCTTCTTTCCCTTCGACTGTTTCTGGAGTGCGCAGAAGAGGTTCCACTGTTTTGACTAGACATTCTACGAAAGCAAACCAAAAAATAGTTTATTTTAATGAAACAGTACATCGGACACGGCCCCGTGCTCAATGAGCACGGCCCCGTGTTCAACTTTCTGCAGATTTTTGGAACAAGGAATCTTGGAGTTTCAAATTATTTTTCCAACTTATGAAGCATTTTTTAGCAGAAATAACTTAAAACAATGTTGTACAACTTATTTTTAACAAGATTCCTTGAACAAAAACCTAATAACCATCACAATAAAGCTTGGAGTCATGGTGATCTCAAGCTTCAATGGAGGTGTTGATGCAAGAAAGATGAAGAAGAAGGCAATGGATAAAAGAGGAAAGGACAAGATGTTTGTTAGAACCTTCTTTTAGAAAATACCTAGGATGGTAGGTGAGAAGATCCTTTCAAATCTCTGTCCCTGGATGGTCCAAATGTGCAGGATTCTTGGTTGCATTTATAGAAAACGACAACATACTAGACACGGCCCCGTGTCGGCTGGACACGGCCCCGTGTGCAGGCAAGATCCTGTCACATTTTGTCCGTATTCTGAAAAAAAGTCATAAAGGAATCTTTTGGGTGGACACGGGGGCGTGTTGACCTGGGCACGGCCCCGTGTCGAAAGGCTGTTTATGAAGTTTGTCTATTTTTAAGGAACTTTTTCGAATCGGGCGGTTCCTTACTGGATGGAACAACCCCAAAGTGCCTAAGATACCTTAATTGCTCTAGATTAACATGAGAACGCAAGAGGTTGTCGGTGAAGGTGATTCCTAAGCTATGTGTAGGTGGACAAGTCCAACCCTTTCCCGGGCTCTCGTTAAAAAAGGTGTATGCCGAATCGCTCAGATCTATGTATACATCGAATGAAGTCGATGGGGAGTCCTTCACGGCACAATCGACACAGGGATGACTATCGCTCAAGTCCTTGCTAGAGTTAGAGGTATCGTCAGGAACAACGAAGTTGTTCGAATGCGATCCCAACAATTCTGTCACACCCCCAAAAATCCACAAGCGGAGTATCACCGCAGGAGGCGTGACTGACCAGGATCCAAGCCGCCAATCATATTGAACTCATAAATGTAATTAAATAAGACTCTCATTTATTGACATTAAGTGTACAACGTTACAAACAATTCACAGTATACAGCAGAATCATAATTCATTCGTTAAGTGTTTATAAACCATTAGTCTTGTGTTGCGATTCCATGTTTCACGACCCAGACAGCAAGTTCCAACAATATGCACCTAAATACCTGCAAGGCATGTAACAACGAATCAACAACAAAGTTGAGCGAGTTCACAGTTGGGTGTTCGTTTTAAGTTGATTCTGAAAACATAGTTTGTCTTTAGCTGGCTTACTTGCCGTAGGGGTTACCCCATAGTTGAAAATATGATTAACCAGTTCCTTCTTTCCCAAACCATAACCAGTATCTTTATTTCCCAAACCATATCCATAATCAGTGGGGGCTTCCCCATGTGAACCACTAGACCCGTTTACCATATCGACCACTGACTGAAGTTAGTTGGTGCCCTAATGTCAATGTCTATCATCATTGACGTGCCCAGATCCATTAGCTCACGCCCGTCCTCTGCGGCATGGTGTGAGGCTTGTCAAACCTAAATAGCGCTATCAAACTATTGACCCACTCGCCATTGGCCCGGCGATTAAGTCGATATAAAAAGGGGGGACTTCATGATAGAGATTTTGGTCTAGTATCCGTGTTGTCACCCTTCAATACAGAGGGTGTGTACGTAATCCCCAAACCAGGAGATTACGCAGGTTCCAATTATATCCTTATCACGTGTTGTCACCCTTCAATAAAGAGGGTGTGTACGTGTTCCAAACCAGGAGATCACGCAGTTCCGATTTAATCCTTTACCCATTCCCAACCACCGGGAATCCCATGCCTTATAGATAGTGTGAACTCACCTTGGTTTGCTCGGTATGCTTAACTACACATTCAATTTAATCAATCAAAACCTATGTATTCATACGCACGTGATCAGTTTATGTTTGTAATGCTTTCACGTAAATTATAATCACAGAATGCATGCAACAAATAATAGCTAATCATGTAACATACTTAACCATAGCATACATCGTAGTCATTACATATTCTAGACACTTGGGCCACATAGAAATTATATCACAGCCCCTTACTGTTTGCATACAGCCTTATAGTTTGCAAAATTTATCACCCAATTGTTCCCTGGGTCGCCACACTTGACCCTGTGTAACTCTCCTAATTACCCGGCCCATATATTACTCCCAAACCCAAAAAAAGCCTCTAACCTAGAGGTTGGTTTTAATTAATATATGTAGCCCACCATAGCAAGCCGTTAACATTATTTAATCCCCTACTCGGAGGCCCAACTCTACCGTGTCCAATTATAAAGTGATGTGTGCAAAATGCAACATATAAATTACATCAATTGTGGCATAAAACTAACCCTTTTTTTAGTGCAAATGTTGGAAAAAGTGTGCTTTTGTCTTCCTTTTGTATTTTCAGGATTAAATGAGCTCAAATTAACAAAAGAAGCAAAAAGACATCAAAATCTAACATAAATACGAGAAAAGGAACAAGACGTGACATGCCCGTCCCCACGACAGCATCTTCCCAAGCAAAACAAGAAGACTGAAGACTGAACACGCCTCGTGCTCAGCCAGCACGGGGGCGTGCCCAAGTGTCAGCAGAAAAGACAAAGTGGTAGAAGCTTCTATTGCCCACCACGGGGCCGTGCTCAGCGGACACGGGGCCGTGGTCAACTATAAGATTCGCACAATCCAGGCAAATCTTCATAGTACAAAGACTCTTCTGCACACGGGGTCGTGCTCAGCGGACACGTGGGCGTGGTCAACTAATAAGACAAGCTGCATTAAATGAAGAAAGAGAAGGATGTGGACACGGGGCCGTGCCCGAGCTTCTGTTCAGCCTATAAATAGGAGTGCTTGGCTCAAGCTCAAACCATCCCTTGGCACACCACCTCTCTCACACTTCACCCACCACCCACCACCACCATAACACCATCATCCACCACCATCATCCATTGTCCATCATAGAGTGTGTGAGTCGTCTCGGGATCCAAGATTGATTGTAAGAGTTCTTGACAATCAAGGCCATGTTTGCCTAAGTCTCTTACATCACTTGGTGAAGACAACTGTCTAGTGTAATACTTTTTATTTCTATTCTTTTCGCATTTTTTATTTGGTTTTGTATTAATGACTTTAATAAATAGTTTCTTATGTTGAAGGTGATTCTTCCTTATCGTTTGTCCGTGGTGTCTTGACATTATTTTACTGTCTATATAAAATAAAAGATTTTCACCATTCATATCTCCACGGTCTATATGGAGGTATGTTGGCTACCTGGTCGGGGGTTAAGGGAACGGTTTGGTAAGAGGCTTGCCATTGTTCAGCGTTTAGAGGTCTTGCAATGGACCTGGGTCAAATTTAGTAGGACCTCCTTCAATACTTAACGGTATTGGATGGCGGGGGTCCAAACTCTTTGATCCCCTCATAAGTTAAACTACTATTAATACTATAACCCGGCTATTTAGGACTGTATCCCTGCTGACTCAGACTACTTAGTCCAGGGTAACGTCACCTCCAAAAGAGGGGCCTACCATAATTTGCATTAATAACTTAATTAACTATCTTTCAATAATCCGACCCTTTAGGATTATATCCTTGCTGACTCAAACTACTGGGATGAGGGTAACGTCATCTTCAAAAGAGGGGCCTACTACAGTAACTAAGATAATCTCTTAAATAAGTGCAAAAGTGCGGAAATAATCAAAGGTTACACTATACACGAGTCGGAACCAAGTGATTCATCTTGTCTATCTGTTTTTCTTTTATTTTTATTTTTCAGCATTTTAATTAGTTTTTATTTTTCTTAGCTTAAAACATTTTTTTTTAAACTTTTTGATTTGATTAGACGTTGAGGATAAACCGGTACTAAAAGCTCTTGTGTCCTTGGACGACCTCGGTATCTTACCAACACTATACTACGCCCACGATGGGTGCACTTGCCCATATGTGTGTTTAGTGTTAGTAAATATCGTGTTTTATAAATTTAAAACTTGGCTAAAAAAAGTGTTAAAGGGCTTAAAATATACACCTAATATATATAAAACTTCACACGCATCAAGTTTTTGGCGCCGTTGCCGGGGACAAAAGGATTTTAAGAAAGTTAGGAATCAACGGCCTAATCGTTTTTTCTTATTTTTCATTTTTTTTTAGGATTTTTCTTAATTTTTCAGCTTCTGCAGAACTCAGCACGGGCCGTGCCCGCTGAACACGCCCCGTGCCCAATCATTGGAACTGGCAATCCTGTTTTAAGTCAGACAGTAGCTAAACATGGGGCCGTGCCCACTCAACACGCCCCCGTGCCCAAGATTCAGTTACTGAAAACAGAACCATAAGATCCCGACGGTTGGTAATTTCTGACACGAACATGAGTGATACTGATACTTTTTACTTTCGGCACTCTTATGGTACTACGTGGTGTCAATTATGTGGTGGTAACCATAAGGAATTAGAATGTTATTTTCTAAATTATAAGCCCCACTATATAGACCCATCATTTCCTTGTATCCTTAAGAGGGGCGAAAGTAAAAATAATCCATATCTCTCCCTCGAATGCTCCCAACCGGATTTTCTAGGAGAAATGCTTCTCGATGAATTATTTCAATTAGAAGATCTAATTCTTAATTGGTTAAAAGAACTTAGGAAAGATTTCAATGATCTTTTCCAAGACAATAGCCAAGAAGAAGGGTTGGAACCGCATTCAAACAACTTCGTTGTTTCCGACGATACTTCTAACTCTAGTGAGGACTTGAGCGATAGTCGTCCCTGTGTCGATTGTGTCGTGAAGGACTCCCCATCGACTTCGTTCGATGCATATATAGACCTGAGCGATTCGACATACACCTTCTTTAACGAGAGCCCGGAAAAGGGTTGGACTTGTCCACCTACATATAGCATAGGAATCACCCTCACCGACAACCTCTTGCGTTCTCGTCTTAATCTAGAGCAATTAAGGTATCTTAGGCACTTTGGGGTTGTTCCATCCAGTAAGGAACTGCCCGATCCGGAAAAGTTCCTTAAAAATAAACAAGCTTCACAGACAGCCTCTAGACACGGGGCCGTGTCCAGGTCAGCACGCCCCCGTGTCCACCCAAAGATTCCCTTCTGATTTTGTCAGAATAAGGACAAAAATGTGTCAGGATTCTGTCTGCACACGGAGCCGTGTCCAGCCGACACGGGGCCGTGCGCAACGTACTGTCGTTTTCTATAAATGTAGCCAAGAATCCTACACATTTGAACCATTCCAGGGACAGAGATTTGGGGAATATTCTCACATACCATCCTAGGTATTTTCTAAAAGAAGTTTCTCAACTATCTTCTTGTCCTTTCCTCTTTTATCCACTATCATCTTCTTCAATGTTTCTCATACTTCCATTAAAGCTTGAACCTTCCATAATATCAAGCCTTATTGAAATGTTTGTTAGATTTTGTTCATGGAATCTTGCTAAAAATAAGCTCTACAAAAATGTTTTAAGTTGTTTATGTTCAAAAATGCTTTAAAAGTTATGCAAACAATTTAAAACCCCAAGATTCCTTGTTCCTAAAATCATGCAGACATCTGAACACGGGGCCATGTCCGCTGAACACGGGGCCGTGTCCGAAGTACGGGTCCCATAAAATTGAACTCTTTTCGGTATGTTTTCTCAGAATGACAAGCTGAACAAGCGGACACTTTTTGTCACATTCCAGAAACAACCGGCAGGGGAGAAGATCATCAACGATTGAAGATTCTCTTGTAAACTATGTTTACGCCTTAAGGGAAGCCCTTGATGAAATGACAAGTGTAGAAGAGGCATTGGTTGACCGAATTAATCATTTGACGGTGGGACTAGAAGGATGTCTCCGGGAAGTCAACCTTTTGCACCAAAGGTTGAACATTCTCGCCTCTCCTCCTTTGGTGCCGATTATCACCCAAAGGGCATGGAATGTGGTACCGGAAGTCATCATTCCGGCCGAATGGTACACCTTACATCCGGAGCCACCTCGAGACATACTACAAGGGGTTCCGATTGGTGTCGCTCCTACTCCACAAGATGTTGAGGAACATGAAGCCGCCTCCCTTCTCCCAAGGGAGATAGAAGAATGGCTCTAGCAACATCTAAGGGACACCGCTCGGCTTAGAGTTCTACAAGGCTTTTAGACCGGAAATCTATTTCGGGAATTTTGGTTCTTATCGTAAAAGTAGAGCTCCTTAGGAAGACTTTACGGATCACTTGACCTATCTAATATTAGGACTTTTAACTTTTATTTTCTGCTTTATTTTTCATTTTTTTAGGACTATTATGTAATTCTCTATGACTCAATAAATGATGGTTTTAGTTAATTTGGTGTTTGGATGGTGTTGAAATGAATAAAACACACTTGAGATGGCAACGGATACAATGGAAGCTTGAACCAGCACCCCATGCAGGAAAACAGGACCGTCCGACAAAATTCTTCATTTACAGTAAGTTCGGCACGGGCCGTGTCCGCCCAACACGACCCCGTGCTGCACAATCTGCAGAAATACCCAGTTCAGGTAAACTGGACACGGGCCGTGCTCACCCAACACGCCCCCGTGTCCAGGCTTCTGTTTCTCTTGATTTAATTTTGTTACTGGCACTTGAACACGGGGCCGTGTTCAGCGCCCAGTAACACAAAATTTTTGCTTTTTCACACCTTTTACACATTCAATCAACCTAAAAACTTATTTTTGGGACACATTGAGGACAATGTGTAATTTAAGTGTGGGGGGGGATGCTAAAACCTTGAATCTTGCAAGTCCTAAATACAAGCCTTACACAAAACTCGATTGGAACCGCTAATCACCCCAAATTTTTTTCAAAAATTTTCATTTTTTTACTTGTCTAGGTTTAACTCGGGAAATTCAAGTTCTAAAAAAGGTTATATTTTTACGAATTTACAACCGATAGCGTCGTGATAAAAAGAACCAACATAAGAAAATTATGAAATGGCATGACATGCTTAGTTAAAATTTAATTATATATACTTGATCACATAAAAACTCATTCCCACAAAAGAGAGTTTTGAGCCTTTATTGAGCATACAAATATATATCTTTAAACTAAATGCTCATTTTTCGTTTCTTGTGTGAATAGCCGCTTGGTTCTAACGACTCTAGAACTTGCCACGACGATACATTCCCGGTCCTTACCAACTTAAACCCGAGTAAGTAAATGATGGAGGCATTAGGACTAACCCTTTTTACTTCTACACCATTATTTTTTTCTTTTTTTTACCACCTACCCAAAAATCCCCCTAGTTAGCCCCTTTGAGCCTAAACCTTTTCATTTCTTAACCCAAACAAACACCCTTTTTACCCACCAAAACCTTTTTCAATTTTAACCCTTTGTTTTAGTAACTAGCTCGGTTTGTCATATGACTTTCAAAAAAAAAAAAAAAGTTGATTATGAAGCAAAAGCAAATAAACAAACAAGTTTATCAAAAATGACTTTGTTTGAAAAATAGCTTCATAAAAAAAAAGTGGAAAAATAGAAAGTCTTACGAAAACCGATACTTGTTACGCTTTTCGCCCTTTTTCTACTAACCACTAACTACTAACCCAACCACCTACCTTTAACCCAAGCCTAACCCTTCACCCAAAAAGTCCTCTTGATATTTACAAAGGTATATAAGTTAAAAAGGAGGAGGATTGATTGCTTGGCAAGACTATGGTAGGAGTAAGTTCCATGCCGCTCTCGAGTGATCCACAAAAATACATTTTCGGCCGAGTGTTGAGTGATCCCCGTGAGGTATGTGAACTTGTATATAAATAAAATTTTACAAAGGCATGTTATGCCCTAATAAGTAATTTATCTTATGAAAAGTTTTAAATAAATCATGACGAATAGGATTGTAAATAAATAAAAATAAAACTAAATAAAGAATCTTGGAAATCCCGACACTCTATGACAAGCCCAAAACCTTCTTTTCTACCCATTCCATTTGGGAGTGTAATAGCCACATATTAAAGAGTTTTGCTTGAGGACAAGCAAAGATTCAAGTGTGGGGGTATTTGATGTGTGCAAAATGCAACATATAAATTACATCAATTGTGGCATAAAACTAACCCTTTTTTTAGTGCTAATGTTGGAAAAAGTGTGCTTTTGTCTTCCTTTTGTATTTTCAGGAGCTCAAATTAACAAAAGAAGCAAAAAGACATCAAAATCTAACATAAATACGAGAAAAGGAACAAGACGTGACATGCCCGACCCCACGACAGCATCTTCCCAAGCAAAACAAGAAGACAGAAGACTGAACATGCCCCGTGCTCAGCCAGCACGGGGGCGTGCCCAAGTGTCAGCAGAAAAGACAAAGTGGTAGAAGCTTCTATTGCCCACCACGGGGCCGTGCTCAGCGGACACGGGGCTGTGGTCAACTATAAGATTCGCACAATCCAGGCAAATCTTCATAGTACAAAGATTCTTCTGCACACGGGGTCGTGCTCAGCGGACACGGGGGCGTGGTCAACTAATAAGACAAGCTGCATTAAATGAAGAAAGAGAAGGATGTGGACACGGGGTCGTGCCCACTGGACACGGGGCCGTGCCCGAGCTTCTGTTCAGCCTATAAATAGGAGTGCTTGGCTCAAGCTCAACCATCCCTTGGCACACCACCTTTCTCACACTTCACCCACCACCCATCACCACCATAACACCATCATCCACCACCATCATCCATTGTCCATCATAGAGTGTGTGAGTCGTCTCGGGATCTAAGATTGATCGTAAGAGTTCTTGACAATCAAGGCCATGTTTGCCTAAGTCTCTTACATCACTTGGTGAAGACAAGTGTCTAGTGTAATACTTTTTATTTCTAATCTTTTCGGACTTTTTATTTGGTTTTGTATTAATGACTTTAATAACTAGTTTCTTATGTTGAAGGTGATTCTTCCTTATCGTTTGTCCGTGGTGTCTTGACATTATTTTACTGTCTATATAAAATAAAAGATTTTCACCATTCATATCTCCACGGTCTATATGGAGGCATGTTGGCTACCTGGTCGGGGGTTAAGGGAACGGTTTGGTAAGAGTCTTGCCATTGTTCAGCGTTTAGAGGTCCTGCAATGGACCTGGGTCAAATTTAGTAGGACCTCCTTCAATACTTAACGGTATTGGATGGCGGGGGTCCAAACTCTTTGATCCCCTCATAAGTTAAACTACTATTAATACTATAACCCGGCTATTTAGGACTGTATCCCTGCTGACTCAGACTACTTAGTCGAGGGTAACGTCACCTCCAAAAGAGGGGCCTACCATAATTTGCATTAACAACTTAATTAATTATCTTTCAATAATCCGTCCCTTTAGGATTGTATCCTTGCTGACTCAAACTACTGGGTTGAGGGTAACGACACCTTCAAAAGAGGGGCCTACTACAATAACTAAGATAATCTCTTAAATAAGTGCAAAAGTGCGGAAATAATCAAAGGTTACACTATACACGAGTCGGAACCAAGTGATTCATCTTGTCTATCTGTTTTTCTTTTATTTTTATTTTTCAGCATTTTAATTAGTTTTTATTTTTCTTAGCTTAAAACATTTTTTCTAAACTTTTTGATTTGATTAGACGTTGAGGATAAACCGGTACTAAAAGCTCTTGTGTCCTTGGACGACCTCAGTATCTTACCAACACTATACTACGCCCACGATGGGTGCACTTGCCCATATGTGTGTTTTGTGTTAGTAAATATCGTGTTTTATAAATTTAAAACTTGGCTAAAAAAAGTGTTAAAGGGCTTAAAATATACACCTAATATATATAACACTTCACACGCATCATAAAGCCCCGCCCGGATTTGAATCAGACATAGCCCAAAATAGATTGGTTTGTGGTTTAGCGGGTAGCCCACCCGAGTCCGGCCCAATCATTATACCTGATTGTTATAATTTTAACAGTCCATACCTTCCCTAACTGGCAACAAATACGAATATATGCACATAAGATCTCATCTATTCAGTAACATTCATGATTTCTATATTCGTGGTCCGCTAATGTCTCTAGTCTTTATCAACTAGTTTAAGACATGACCACTAATCAAATTCGCCAAAACAATTTATAGGATAGAAACACCGTTTCGTTGAATGATCATCATGCCACTGATATATATTATCGAACCTATTATATCCGTTGTCGTTGTGATATTTTCTGATTCAAAATAACATTGTAAACAATCATCAAAGACATATCATTACACACTATTTAACAAGCCTTCTATATCATGCATTAAATTCCTGTTTATCACAACAATTTTTCATGCAATCAAGACAATTGATAAGGTTTACATCTTTGACTATTACTGACAATACATTCAAGAGGTGCACATGGGCTAAGAAGATAAAAGTCACAATTTCACATGGCCGTCAATTTCCCTAGGCAAGGTTATCCTCTTTATAACATCATTACATGCAAGCAATTGGACCGTCACATATACACATTCGATGTAAGCTCTAACATGCAAAGCAACTGTTACCTCACCATTAACTATGAATCATATATCAATTATAATATACATTCGATGTAAACCCTTTCATACACAACACAAATTTAGAACCAAATACATCATGTAATTAAATATGCTAACCTGATAGAGATATACAAGAACACGGAAATCGAAGGGAGTGGGGTTTCGATCCAAGAAGTTTGCCATCCAAGATAGAGGGTTGTGGAACGAGTAGGGTTTGCAAAAAGGGTTGTGACATCTAATACACAATTCACGTAAATAATGGGGAAAGGACTGGGCTCGGTTTTTGGGCCTGAGATAACACAAGGAGCCATAACAACCTATTATACGTGCACACAATAACCGGCCCAAATCTTTTAATTTTCATTAAAGTAGAATACGGGTGTAAGTTTGGGTTGGGCCTCAATACGCGGGTCTAGGGTAGAACAAGTTGGGTGTGGCCTCCGGCCCAAAGTGTGGGTGTTAAGTGAGTTTTGCGGCCCACTTGTGTAGAGTAGTTCGCGGCCCAAACAATTTGGCTCTCTAAATTAGTTGAACGACACACAAAAGCGTTTAACAACTTCATGTATAGTTAATCCGTTAAACACACGCAATCATAAAGTGATGCACGAGATAGGCAGATAACATAGAGGTGCACACTAAAAGTTATGGGATTTCAAGCGACGTTAACCCTAATTATCCAGGCTGTCACATTATCTTCTTGAGATAAATTATTGAAATCTATCCTAAGTTCTTTTAACCAATTAAGAATTAAATCTTCCAATTGAAATAGTTCATCAAGAAGCATTTCTCCTAGAAGATCCGGTTGAGAGAATTCGAGGGAGAGATAGGGATTATTTTTACTTTCGCCCCTCTTAAGGCTACGGGAAAACGATGGGTCTATATAGTGGGGCTTATAATTTAGAAAATAACATTCTAATTCTTTATGGGATCCTCCACATATTTGACACCACGTACCATAAGAGTGCAAAAGTAAAAAATATCAGTATCACTCATGTTTGTGTCAGAAATTACCAACCATCGGGATCTTACGGTTCTGTTTTCAGTAACTAAATCTTGGGTAGGGGGCGTGTTGAGTGGACACGGCCCCGTGTTCAGCTTAATGTCTGACTTAAAACAGGATTGCCAGTTCCAATGATTGGGCACGGGGCGTGTTCAGCGGGCACGGCTCGTGCTGAGTTCTGCAGAAGCTGAAAAATTAAGGAAAATCCTAAAAAAACAGAAAAATAAGAAAAACGATTAGGCCGTTGATTCCTAACTTTCTTAAAATCTTTGTGTCCCCGACAACGGCGCCAAAAACTTGATGCGTGTGTGGTGGTATATGGATTTAAGTATATTTTAAGCCCTTTTTACACGTTAGTCAAGTTTTAAATTTATAAAACACGATATTTTACCAACACCAAACACACATATGGGCAAGTGCACCCATGGTGAGCATAGTATAGTGTTGGCAAGATACCGAGGTCGTCCAAGGACACAAGAGCTTTTAGTACCGGTTTATCCTCAACGTCTAATCAAATCAAAAGTTTAGAAAAAGGTTTTAAACTAGAAAAATTAAAAACTACCTAAAATGCTGAAAAATAAAAATAAAAATAAAAACAGATAGACAAGATGAATCACTTGGCTCCGACTCGTGTTTAGTGTAACCTTTGATTATTTCCACACTTTTGCACTTTTTAAGAGATTATCTTAGTTATTGTAGTAGGCCCCTCTTTTGAAGGTGACGTTACCCTCAACTCAGTAGTTTGAGTCAGCAAGGATACAATCCTAAAGGGTCGGATTATTGAAAGATAATTAATTAAGTTATTAATGCATATTATGGTAGGCCCCTCTTTTGAAAGTGACGTTACCCTCGGCTAAGTAGTCTGAGTCAGCAGGGATACAGTCCTAAGTAGCTGGGTTAAAGTATTAATAGTAGCTTACGTATGAGGGGATCAAAGAGTTTGGATCCCCGCCATCCAATACCGGTGGGTATTGAAGGAGGTCCTACTAAATTTGACCCAGGTCCTTGCAGGATCTATACACTGAACAAGGCAAGACTCTTACCAAACCGTTCCCTTAACCCCCGACCAGGTAGCCAACATACCTCCATATAGACCGTGGAGATATGAATGGTGAAAATCTTTTATTTTATATAGATAGTAAAATAATGCCAAGACACCACGGACAAACGATAAGGAAGAATCACCTTCAACATAAGAAACTAGTTATTAAAGTCATTAATACATAACCAAGTGAAAAGTGTGAAAAGATTAGAAATAAAAAGTATTACACTAGACACTTGTCTTCACCAAGTGATGTAAGAGACTTGGGCAAACATGGCCTTTGATTGTCAAGAACTCTTACGATCAATCTTGGATCCCGAGATGACTCACACACTCTATGATGGACAATGGATGATGGTGGTGGATGATGGTGTTATGGTGGTGGTGGGTGGTGGGTGAAGTGTGAGAGAGGTGGTGTGCTAAGGGATGGTTTGCAAATGAGCTAAGCACCCCTATTTATAGCCTGAACAGCAGCTCGAGCACGGCCCCGTGTCTATTGGGCACGGCCCCGTGTCCATCATCCTTCTCTTTCTTCATTAATTGCAGTTTGTCTGCATCAACTGACCACGCCCCCGTGTGCAGAAGCATATTTGTACTATCAAGATTTGCCTGGATTCTGCGAATCTTATAGTTGACCACGGCCCCGTGTCCGCTGAGCATGGCCCCATGGTGGGCGATAGAAGCTTCTATAGCTTTGTCTTTTATGCTGGCACTTGGGCACGCCCCCGTATTCACTGAGCACGGGGCGTGTTCAGCCTTCTGTTCTCTTGTTTTGCTTAGGAAGATGCGGTCGGGGAGGTCGGGCATGCCACGTTTGTTCCTTTTCTTGTATTTATGTTAGATTTAGCTGTCTTTTTGCTTCTTTTGTTAATTTGAGCTCATTTAATAACTTAGAAATAAGTTTTGAAGGCTTTGGTATGGCAAAATCTAGTCTATTCGCTTACAGGGACTAAATTCGACAAACTGCAAAAGTATGTCGATTTGAACTGTAACGAACATTCCGGAACTTAATCATAAGTTAAACACACCCTAAATATCCTTTACATAGCTTAGAAATAGGCTTTGAGGGGTTCAGTGTGCTAAAATAAACTTTATGCTCATTTAGGGACTAAAAGCGTCAAAAAGTGCATAAGTTTGCATTTTCGCGCATAACTTACGTTCTGAATACATCCGGACATCCAAAAATTTATGTAAGCATTAAAATATTTTATTTTAGTGTTTGGCATGATAAAAATCCATTCGTCGCGCAATTTGGATCGTGTTTGCGTTCGTTACAACTCCTATCGTAATTAACCGAACAACGCAACCGTACGACCAAACGAGCCAACATCCGAGATATTTTTGAGCACATTTTAACTTCCCTATACTTTAACTTCATTTTAGAGCTTTGAAATGGGGTTAACGGGGCTTAAACGTGTCAAAAATGCATCAAAAACCAAGTTTGGGGCTTCAGGGACTAAATCTGCCATTTTTGAAAGTTGCTAGTCTGCAAGGTCCTTACGGACCGTATGGACATATGCTTACGGTTCGTAAGCCTTCCCCAGAACCACAGAATTGCAGAAACAATAAATCTGGCCTATTCCACTTGCTCAAATGGTTTTTACCCCTTGAATTACACACTATGGGCTGGTATTTGATGTCCCTATGGTATTCAAAACCATGTGCCCAAGTGTAAGGCCAAAATCATTCCCTCTTCTCCAAGAAATGATCCTAATGGTTGTGAAATTCCTATAAATAGCTAGCTCCATTCACTCATTTCTTCACACCTTGATCAAATCTGCTCTAAGTGGAGGCAACCACCTTTGTGGAGGCCACCTACCTGAGCATACTTGATCATTCTTCCCTCTTGGACCCTTTGTAAGTCTTTTTCGTGCTTGTTCATGTATTTCAAGCATGAAAGTCAAACTGCGTTTGACTTTCTGCTTTGACCAGTTTATGGTCAACGCGAAGTTCGTTTAAACTTCATAACGTGAGCGTAATCACGATGGTTATAGTCCCTAGTGACTATACCTACTGATTACCACGTTATCTAGGCTTAGTGACGAGTCGTAGTTTCGGCCAAAATGCGTATTCTCGCGTATTTTGTAACCAAACTACTCTAGGGTATCAAAACCGTTTGTTTTGATATCAAAACCTGTTTTCTAACTTAACTAAACATGTTCTAGCATGTTTAGCTCGTCACTTTTAGATTTGTGCTTGTCTAGGGTCGTAAGGGTAAGCGATCTAATCAATCGCTTATGCTTTCGAACCCGACCCATTTGGTCGATCATTAGGATCCGACCAAACACTTTAGTTGACCATAGTTGTATAGGGAATAACCTTCCGAGGTTATACCTTATGGTCACGTCGTTTAAGTAGTTGTATGATAGGTAGTATATATGCCTTAGGTAAATTACCAAAATGCCCTTTTTACGCCAAAATTCATTTTAAGCATATGTAACCCAAATTTTGACATCTAAACTGATTTAGCAACACTATTAGACATGTTGAGGCATAATTTACTTGTCATAGGACTAGTTAGGCGGTCCAAACGCGTTTTACGCGAACGACGCGTTAAAGTAGCATAAGCTGCCTAAACGGGTCGTAACGGGTCAAAAGCACTTAGGATAAGTTTCATTTTGGTATGTAGGCTTTGTTAAACCATATTACATGATTTCTTACACTCATATGGTTTACGGATCCTCATACTATCCGATCCTCCGATTTAGGTCCGTTTATTAACATAGTTACCTATATTAGGTGTCGTTTGATTTCCTGATCTTCTAGCTTTGCTTGGTGGTTATCCTAGGACTTCTAAGCAATCTCAAGTGAGTACATAGACCCCTCTTTTACTGTTTTTCAAACATTTTGGGGTGAAACACATGTGCATACTTGTTACTTTCATGCTTTCCCATGTTTTCATATCATATACTTGCTATGTTCATTAGTACACT
Source organism: Helianthus tuberosus (assembly GCA_030545235.1). Taxonomy (NCBI): domain Eukaryota; kingdom Viridiplantae; phylum Streptophyta; class Magnoliopsida; order Asterales; family Asteraceae; genus Helianthus; species Helianthus tuberosus. Next base: position 158,651,310 of record CM060393.1, read on the forward strand.
ATTAGTACATAATTTCAGTTTGATTTGCTATCTATGTTTACTTGGCATGATAGCACATTGATTTACATTACATCTTCTTTGCTATGTATGTTTACTTGGCATGATAGCACATTGATTTACATTACATCTTCTTTTGCTATGTATGTTTACTTGGCATGATAGCACATTGATTTACATTACATCTTCTTCTGCTATGTATGTTTACTTAGCATGATAACACATTGATTTACATGACTTTTCTGCTTTGTATGTTAACTTAGCATACTTAGTACATTACTTTCATTACATGTTTACATTTGGTATGACATTTGGTATGTTCAACGGGTCTAAACTACATTCATTAACATTGGCTACGCCGCTCAGTAGTAAGTAATGGTACCATAGGACTTGACAAATCCCGTTCCTGACATCCTAGGTTTGTTTGGGTGTAAGGAATCACTGAATCCGAAAACATTTTACTTTGATAATCTTTACTCTAAGGTTATCCTGCTGTCTCAAGGCTTGAATGTATGCGTTAACTTACCGCATAAATGTTTGTATCAGTAAGACATGCATTTATTTTACAAAACATAACTTTTGGTTTATTCAAAATACTTTGTTTTGTACATTTTCACTTGTGGTTTAAGTAGTCTCATTTTACTTACCATACATAACTTTTGTTTACACATTACATGATTTATATTTAACTTGGGTTATACTATGACATTTGACTATTGGATTAAACATGGATATTTTACATTGTTGGTCGGTTTGAGTGACTTAAATAACGAGGCGTGTGTAATATGATACAAGCATGGTGGATACGCCGCTGGTACTTCCTATATATAAGTGTTTGTATGATATTACATATCGTAGCATCATTTAAACCACTTCAGTTTAGACATATTACATTTACAACACATTTTCACTTAAACATTGTTTTACAAATAACTTAGTTTATACAAACTCTTTTTACTTGGTTATTCTCTTAACCATACATTATTCTTTTATATATACATATCATCTGATTTTGCTATCGTTTTTCAAATGATTTATAAAACAAAACAATTAACAAGGTTCATGACTGAATTTTATTAAACATTTCTTTAAACTCAAGTCATGAATCCTATTTTCATAAAACCTATGTATCTCACAGGCATTTTTATGTTGACGTACCTATTTTCACATGTGTTTTCAGGAGCTGTTGCTTAGGATGTTCGTGACACACTAGGGCGGACTTGTGCCTTAGAGACTTAAAATAAAGATAGAACTAGTTTAAATTATGAGACGTACACTTTGGTTCTTGTTTAAAACAATGTATTCCACCTTTGGTTTATGAATAAAAAATGTAATTTTAATTACCATGGTTGTGGAACAATAATTTTGTTACGACACTCCCCGACGTTTCCGCCACGATTTGATGTTTTACGTGGTTGGGGTGTGACAGAAGAGTTGGTATCAGAGCCAATGGTTATAGGGAATTAGGTTATTAGTAATGCTTTGACCTAGACTATAACCTTTCTAGGACCCCAACACAAGTTGTCTTGTTATTAGATCTTAAAACATGCACTTCACCTATCCTTCGGTGATCACCAAAACGAGAACCCGATTTTCTAAAACGATTTTTGAAAATCAATCATCTGTTTTTAAATGATTTATTACATGGTTTTGAACCCTTCCAGTTTGATTTTTTTGGCCTTGTGCCTTCCAAGTTTTCAAAATCTCGTCAAAGTTTTGGGTTCTAAATAGTGTGAACACGTGTAGACTGGAAAAGTGAATGCCTGTACCCTGGGTTTTCTGTCTAAGGCTAGAGTGTTCATACAAATCCACATAATCGGACCAGTCACTCTTACGTGGGAACTCTTGGGGTGAGTGTTCACTTATAGGCGAGCATGTCTTCGCGAAGCATTATTTTTGACCCATTTACTTTGATTAGTCACTGTGTGTCGTTTGTTTGCTTTGTGATACGGACGAATGACCACCATCTTTGCTTTTGTCGATTTTTGTTTCATCTCATTCTTTTCATCTAATCATCTCACTCGTTCCTTTCATGTTCCCTCTTTTAGAATGCCTCCTCGACGCGAAAATCCGCTACCAAATGCCGAACTGGCAGAAATCATCGCGCAGCAAATGGCTGCTGCGTTCCCAAATCTTATTGCTCAATTGAACCAAGCCAACAACAACAATAATGCTCCATGCAACTTCAAAAGCTTCAATTCGGCCAAACCACTCAAGTTCAGTGGTTCTGAAGGGGCAACTGGGCTTCTTCAATGGTTCGAGAGCATTGAGAGTACATTCCGTCACGTTCTGTGTCCTGAGAATCAGAAAGTCGAGTTTGCCTCAAGTGTGTTTCAGAAGAGGGCTCTCACATGGTGGAACGGGGTTATGAGAGATCGTGGTGCTGAGGTTGCTTTAGCACAAACATGGATAGTGGCGAGCTTTAGAAAGGGAATTTGATGACCTGAAACAGGATAGTGGCGAGCACCGGGCGTATACTGATAGATATGAGGAGCTAAGTTTGTTATACCCAACAATGGTTACCCCACTCGAGAAGCCTATCGAGAGGTATATCGATGGCATACCTGACTCCATACAAGACATCGTTACTGGTAGTAACCCTACCACAGTCCGTCAAGCAATCGAGTTGTCAGCGACATTGACTGAGTCGCAAGTTCGAAAGGGTAAGCTGCATAGAAAAGGTGACAAGGGTAAGAAGCAGTCATCTGACAAAGAGGATAGCAAGAAAGGTAAAAGCAAGAAGGGTAAGGATTCTGGTTCCTCGAAGGGTTCTAGGAAGCGTAAGGCTTCCCAAAACTACGCCGTTACTGCACAGGCAAATCAAGCTGCACCAAATTAGCCTGCGCAACCACTCACCAAGAAACCCTATCTTGGCAATGCACCTTTGTGCAACAGATGTAATGGTCATCATCAACCGCACCTCTAGTGCCATCATTGCACTAACTGTGGAAGATCTGGTCATCTTGCCGACACATGCCGCATTCCTGCCAATCAGAATCGGGCAGTTCAGAACCCGGCTCAACAAGTTTCTCAGCCTCTTGCTCAGCAACAAGGTCAAGCTGCACGACCTCACTACCCACCAGGTTCTTGTTATAACTGTGGGGATCTGACCCACTACCGTAATCAATGTCCAAGATTGGTGAATGCGAATCCAGCTCAGGCTCAGGCTCGAGGTCGAGTCTTCAACATGAATGCACAAGAGGTGCAAGCAGTCAATGAAGTGGTTAACGGTACATTCTTTGTTAATAATCAACCCGCATCTGTTCTTTTTTATTCTGGTGCCGATAAGAGTTTTGTGTCATTAACTTTTGAGCCATTGCTTCGCATGTCTAGAACGAAACTAGGTAAGCCTTTGACAGTAGAAGTTGCTAGTGGTGAACCCGTTGTTCTTGATTTTGTTCTTCACAACTGCCAGTTAAACCTTAACGACCAACTTTTTCCTATCGACCTCACACCAATGCAACTTGGGAGTTTCGACATGATAGTGGGTATGGATTGGTTAGCCAAGCATCACGCAGAGGTACTTTGTTTCGAGAAGATTGTTCGTGTTCCACTCTCGTCAGGTGAGATCCTACAGGTTCGTGGTGTGAAGCCTGCTAATAGTCTCAAGCTCATGTCTTGTTTTCAAGCTTGGAAGTATCTGCGAAAGAACTATGTGGCCTTCTTGGAACATGTTGTAGCAGATAAAGGCAAAGGTAAGTCTATTCAAGATATCCCTGTCGTTCAGGATTATCCGGAGCTATTTCCTGAGGAGTTACCTGGATTACCCCCAGCACGCCAAGTCGAGTTCCGTATTGATCTTGTACCTGGTGCAAATCCTATTGCCAGATCTCCATATCGTCTTGAACCATCTGAGATGCAAGAGTTATCTAAGCAGCTTCAGGAGCTTTCAGATAAAGGTTTTATTCGTCCTAGTTTTTCACCTTGGGGTGCTCCCGTTATTTTTGTCAAGAAGAAGGATGGATCTTTCAGAATGTGCATCGATTACCGTGAGCTTAACAAGCTTACCATCAAGAATCGATATCCCCTACCTCGCATTGATGATCTCTTTGATCAGTTATAGGGCGCTTCTTACTTTTCAAAGATTGATCTACGTTCTGGGTATCATCAACTGCATGTGCATGAAGAAGATATTCCCAAGACAGCGTTCCGCACTCGTTATGGGCATTATGAGTTCACAGTTATGCCATTCGGTTTGACTAATGCTCCTGCTATTTTTATGGACTTGATGAATAGGGTCTGCAAGCCTTATATAGATAAGTTCATCATCGTTTTTATTGATGATATATTGATATACTCTAAGACGCAAGCTGATCACGAGCAACATCTTCGTCTTACTTTGGAACTCCTAAAGAAAGAGCAACTTTTTGCCAAATTCTCCAAGTGCGAATTTTGGCTCAAAGAAGTTCAATTTTTGGGTCATATCGTCAACGAACAAGGTATTCATGTAGATCCCTCCAAGATCAGTGCGATTAAGGATTGGTACACGCCTACTACTCCTACTGAAGTTCGTTCTTTTCTTGGTCTCGCGGGTTATTATCGTCGCTTCATCGAAAATTTCTCAAAGATTGCAGTTCCCCTAACTGCTCTAACTCAGAAGAATAAACCCTTTGAATGTGGTACTAAACAAGAAGAAGCATTTCAGACCTTGAAGCAGAAGCTTTGTGATACGCCTATCCTATCTATGCTCGAAGGCAATGATGATTTTGTCGTGTACTGCGATGCATCAAATTTGGGACTTGGCTGTGTTCTGATGCAAAGGAACAAGGTCATAGCATATGCATCGAGACAGTTAAAGGTGCATGAGAAGAACTACACCACTCATGATCTTGAGTTGGGTGCAGTTGTGTTCGCTCTTAAGATCTGGAGACACTATTTGTATGGTACAAAATGTGTGGTTTTCACTGACCACAAAAGTCTTCAGCATATCTTTAATCAGAAAGAACTCAACATGAGGCAACGACGTTGGGTTGAACTTCTAAACGACTATGACTGCGAAATTCGCTACCATCCTGGTAAGGCAAATGTCGTGGCTGACGCTTTGAGTCGTAAAGAACGTGTCAAGCTTCATTGTGTTCATGTTCAATCTGATATTCAAGCTCGAGCTGATATTCAAGCCCGCATCTCTCAGGCTCAACATGCCTGTGTTTCACAAGACTTGATGGGTAAGGAGTTACCCTATCACATTAAGCCTGATCTTGAACTGAAGGATGATGGATCGTATTATTTCATGGACCGTTTGTGGGTCCCAAGCCTAGATGATCTCCGCACTTTGCTTATGGATGAAGCTCATAAGTCTCGTTATTCTATTCATCCTGGCTCAGATAAAATGTATAAGGATCTTCGTACTCAGTATTGGTGGCCTGGTATGAAGAAAGACATAGCCTTATACGTTTCAAAATGCCTTACTTGTCTTAAGGTTAAGGCTGAACACCAACATCCTTCTGGTCTTTTGGAGCAACTAGAGATTCCAGTTTAGAAATGGGAAAACATTGCTATGGATCTCATTACTAAACTTCCGCGCACTAAGAAAGGTCATGATGCCATCTGGGTAATTGTTGATCGTCTTACAAAATCAGCGCATTTCTTGCCGATCCGTGAGGATCTATCTGCTGAAAAGTTGGCTAAAATCTATGTGGATGAAATGGTATCTCGACATGGTGTTCCTTTGAACATTATTTCTGATAGAGATGCTCGCTTCTCTTCTCATTTTTGGAGAACCATGCAATCTGCTATGGGGACCCAACTTAATCTGAGCACTGCTTATCATCCGCAATCTGATGGTCAATCTGAAAGAACAATCCAGACTTTGGAGGATATGCTTAGAGCTTGCGTGATTGATTTTGGTGGTATTTGGGATACACATCTTCCATTGATTGAATTCTCCTACAACAACAGTTATCACTCCAGCATCAACAAGGCTCCTTTCGAGGCTCTCTATGGTCGAAAATGTCGTTCACCAGTCTGCTGGAATGAGATCGGTGAGGCTCAACTTACTAGACCTGACCTCATTCTAGAGACAACTGATAAGGTTAAGAAAGTTCATGATAACCTCCAGACAGCTCGAAGCCGTCAAAAGAGTTACGCGGACCAACGACGCAAGCCCTTGGAATGAGATCTGTGCTTGTAATCATTGTAATCAGTTCAGTTATCAATGAAATAAAGTTCAGCCCAATATTTGTTTCTTTATGTTTGATGTTTTTCATGTTTTGATTTCTATTCAATTTCAAACTCTATATCGTTTTCTGGAGAATTATACGCAAACTGGTGTGTAAACGTAATCAGTTTAACGCAACAAATACTCCGGAACATCAACATATGCTTAAAATACCTTAAATAACCTATACATAACTTAGAAATAAGTTTTGAAGGCTTTGGTATGGCAAAATCTAGTCTATTCGCTTACAGAGACTAAATTCGACAAACTGCAAAAGTATGCCGATTTGAACTGTAACGAACATTCCGGAACTTGATCATAAGTTAAACACACCCTAAATATCCTTTACATAGCTTAGAAATATGCTTTGAGGGGTTCGGTGTGCTAAAATAAACTTTATGCTCATTCAGGGACTAAAAGCGTTCAAAAGTGCATAAGTTTGCATTTTCGCGCATAACTTACGTTCTGAATACATCCGGACATCCAAAAATTTATGTAAGCATTAAAATATTTTATTTTAGTGTTTGGCATGATAAAAATCCATTCGTCGTGCAATTTGGATCGTTTTTGCTTTCGTTACAACTCCCGTCGTAATTAATCGAACAACGCAACCGTACGACCAAACGAGCCGACATCCGAGATATTTTTGAGCACATTTTAAGTTCCCTATACTTTAACTTCATTTTAGAGCTTTGAAATGGGGTTAATGGGGCTTAAACGTGTCAAAAATGCATCAAAAACCAAGTTTGGGGCTTCAGGGACTAAATCTGCCATTTTTGAAAGTTGCTGGTCTACAAGGTCCTTACGGACCGTATGGACATATGATTACGGTCCGTAAGCCTTCCCCAGAACCATAGAATTGCAGAAACAATGAATCTGGCCTATTCCACTTGCTCAAATGGTTTTTACCCCTTGAATTACATACTATGGGCTGGTATTTGATGTCCCCATGGTATTCAAAACCTTATGCCCAAGTGTAAGGCCAAGATCATTCCCTCTTCTCCAAGAAATGATCCTAATGTTTGTGAAATTCCTATAAATAGCTAGCTCCATTCACTCATTTCTTCACACCTTGATCAAATCTGCTCTAAGTGGAGGCAACCACCTTTGTGGAGGCCACCTACCTGAGCATACTTGATCATTCTTCCCTCTTGGACCCTTTGTAAGTCTTTTTCGTGCTTGTTCATGTATTTCAAGCATGAAAGTCAAACTGCGTTTGACTTTCTGCTTTGACCAGTTTATGGTCAACGCGAAGTTCGTTTAAACTTCATAACGTGAGCGTAATCACGATGGTTATAGTCCCTAGTGACTATACCTACTGATTACCACGTTATCTAGGCTTAGTGTCGAGTCGTAGTTTCGGCCAAAATGCGTATTCTCGCGTATTTTGTAACCAAACTACTCTAGGGTATCAAAACTATTTGTTTTGATATCAAAACCTATTTTCCAACTTAACTAAACATGTTCTAGCATGTTTAGCTCGTCACTTTTAGATTTGTTCTTGTCTAGGGTCGTAAGGGTAAGCGATCTAATCAATCGCTTATGCTTTCGAACCCGACCCATTTGGTCGATCATTAGGATCCGACCAAACACTTTAGGTGACCATAGTTGTATGGGGAATAACCTTCCGAGGTTATACCTTATGGTCACGTCGTTTAAGTAGTTGTATGATAGGTAGTATATATGCCTTAGGTAAATTACCAAAATGCCCTTTTTACACCAAAATTCATTTTAAGCATATGTAACCCAAATTTTGACATCTAAACTGATTTAGCAACAATATTAGACATGTTGAGGCATATTTTACTTGTCATAGGACTAGTTAGGCGGTCCAAACGCGTTTTACGCGAACGACGCGTTAAAGTAGCATAAGCTACCTAAATGGGTCGTAACGGGTCAAAAGCACTTAGGATAAGTTTCATTTTGGTATGTAGGCTTTGTTAAACCATATTACATGAGTTCTTAGACTCATTTGGTTTACGGACCCTCATACTATCCGATCCTCCGATTTAGGTCTGTTTATTAACATAGTTACCTATATTAGGTGCCGTTTGATTCCGTGATCTTCTAGCTTTGCTTGGTGGTTATCCTAGGACTTCTAAGCAATCTCAAGTGAGTACATAGACCCCTCTTTTACTGTTTTTCTAACATTTTGGGGTGAAACACATGTGCCTACTTGTTACTTTCATGCTTTCCCATGTTTTCATATCATATACTTGCTATGTTCATTAGTACACTATTAGTACATAATTTCAGTTTGATTTGCTATCTATGTTTACTTGGCATGATAGCACATTGATTTACATTACATCTTCTTTTGCTATGTATGTTTACTTGGCATGATAGCACATTGATTTACATTACATCTTCTTTTGCTATGTATGTTTACTTGGCATGATAGCACATTGATTTACATTACATCTTCTTCTGCTATGTATGTTTACTTGGCATGATAACACATTGATTTACATGACTTTTCTGCTTTGTTTGTTAACTTAGCATACTTAGTACATTACTTTCATTACATGTTTACATTTGGTATGACATTTGGTTTGTTCAACGGGTCTAAACTACATTCATTAACATTGGCTACGCCGCTCGGTAGTAAGTAATGGTACCATAGGACTTGACAAATCTCGTTCCTGACATCCTAGGTTTGTTTGGGTGTAAGGAATGACTGAATCCGAAAACATTTTACTTTGATAATCTTTACTCTAAGGTTATCCTGCTATCTCAAGGCTTGAATGTATGCGTTAACTTACCGCATAAATGTTTGTATCAGTAAGACATGCATTTATTTTACAAAACATAACTTTTGGTTTATTCAAAATACTTTGTTTTGTACATTTTCACTTGTGGTTTAAGTAGTCTCATTTTACTTACCATACATAACTTTTGTTTACACATTACATGATTTATATTTAACTTGGGTTATACTATGACATTTGACTATTGGATTAAACATGGATATTTTACATTGTTGGTTGGTTTGAGTGACTTAAATAACGAGGCGTGTGTAATATGATACAAGCATGGTGGATACGCCGCTGGTACTTCCTATATATAAGTGTTTGTATGATATTACATATTGTAGCGTCATTTAAACCACTTCAGTTTAGACATATTACATTTACAACACATTTTCACTTAAACATTGTTTTACAAATAACTTGGTTTATACAAACTCTTTTTACTTGGTTATTCTCTTAACCATACATTATTCTTTTATATATACATATCATCTAATTTTGCTATCGTTTTTCAAATGATTTATAAAACAAAACAATTAACAAGGTTCATGACTGAATTTTATTAAACATTTCTTTAAACTCAAGTCGTGAATCCTATTTTCATAAAACCTATGTATCTCACAGGCATTTTTATGTTGACGTACCTATTTTCACATGCATTTTCAGGAGCTGCTGCTTAGGATGTTCGTGACACACTAGGGCGGACCTGTGCCTTAGAGACTTAAAATAAAGATAGAAATAGTTTAAATAATGAGATGTACTCTTTGGTTCTTTTTTAAAACAATGTATTCCACCTTTGGTTTATGAATAAAAATGTAATTTTAATTACCATGGTTGTGGAACAATAATTCTGTTACAACACTCTCCGACGTTTCCGCCACGATTTGATATTTTACGTGGTCGGGGTGTGACATGTATTTATAGTTTTCGGGTAACCGTTAAGATCATTCCTCAATAAACGAGCTTCGATCTGAGCCGTACAAGTGCACCCCCTGATTTGTAATACCATTTGCACCCCTAAATGAGCCCATAGAATGTTCAAAACCATGTGCAAATTAGGGGAACAGCTGGAACAAGCTGGAAACAACAAACAGTTGATCTGTAGGTCGCTCGTGCCCCGCGTAAGAGCCAGGGTTGGCTTACACGGCCCGCCTGAGCTGTCTGATCAGCAAATAAGTTTCAGAAATTGCAGAAATGGTCCCTGCAAGTGTTTAAGGCCTATTTTGACTCGGTTAAGGCCCGTTAATCCATTTTCAAGGCTCTACAATGATGCCTAAGCATAAGGGGCATGAAACATGCTTGAAAATATGTCGGATGTCGGTTCGTTTAGCCGTACAATCACGTTATTTTGTTAATTACGACGAACACGAACGGACGCGAAAAACGATCCAAATTACGCGACGAATGAAATTTTATCATGCCAATCACTAAAATAAAATATTTTAATGATTGCATAAATTTTTGGATGTCCGGATATATTCGGAACGTAAGATATGCGCGAAAATGCAAACTTATGCACTTTTTGACGCTTTTAGTCCCTGATTGACCAAAAAGTTTATTTTAGCACACCGAACCCCTCAAAGCCTATTTCTAAGCTATGTAAAGGATATTTAGGGTATGTTTAACTTATGATCAAGTTTTGTAATGTATGTTACAGTACGAATCGGCATACTTTCGCAGTTCCGTAATGTCTGTTACAGTACGAATCGGCATACTTTGCCATACCAAAGCCTTCAAAACTTATTTCTAAGTTATGTAAAGGTTATTTAAGGTATGTTAAGCATAAATTGATGTTCCGGAGTGTTTTTCGCGTTAAACTGATTACGTTTACGCATCGGTTTGCATATAACTCTCCAAAAAGCGATATAGAGTTTGAAACTGAACAAAAATCAAAACATGCAAAATGTCAAACATAAACAAACAAATATTGGGATCAAATAACATTGCTTTATTGATAACTGAACTGTTCAAGGTTTATACAATGATTACAATCACATATGTCACAATTAGGATCAAGGAGATTATTCCATGTGTTTAGAGGGTGTAATCTTGACCCTTCACTTATGGAACATGATATTTGATACAATGGGAGCTTAAAACCAGGCCATAGTATTAAGAAAGTTGCACAAAAGACCCTCAAATTCAAGCTAGTTGCTGAAAATGGATTTTTCTGTCAAAATGCACCCATCGCGTTGCGCCATGGCAAAGGGGGTGCCCCTGTCGCGTGACGCCACCACCTCCCAGAGCCAGAAAGTTTCAAAAATTGGCAGAAATGGTCCCTACGGCATGTTTAAGCCATTTTCGACGCGTTTAAACCCCGTTAATCTGTTTTCAAGGCTCTAAAAGGATGTTAAAACATAGGGGACTTGAAACATGCTTGAAATTATCTCGGATTTCAGTTCGTTTGCTCGTACGGTTGCGTTGTTCGGTTAATTACGACGAAGCACGAACGGACGTGAAAAATGATCCAAATTACGCGATGAGTGGTATTTTTGCATTCCAATCATTAAAATAAAATATTTTAATGATTACAAAAATTTTTGGATGTCCGGATAAGTTCAGAACGTAAGATATGCGCGAAAAGGCAAACTTATGCACTTTTTGACGCTTTTAGTCCCTGTTGATCAAATAAGTTTATTTTCGCATACCGAACCCCTCAAACCTATTTCTAAGCTATGTAAAGGATATTTAGGGTATGTTTAACTTGTGATCATGTTCCGGAATGTTCGTTACTGTACGAATCGGCATACTATCGCAGTTTGACGCAAATAGTCCCTGCGATCGAATAAACTTGTTTTTGACACACCAAACCCTCCAAACTTATTTCTAAGTTATGTAAAGGTTATTTAAGGTATGTTAAGCCTATGTCACTATTCTGGAGTGTTTATTGCGTTAAACTAATTACTTTTACGTATCAGTTCGCGTATAACTTTCAAGAAATCGATTTAAAGCTCGAAATTGGACAAGAATTGATATGTGCAAAAGTCACATGAAATTGTATAAATTCCTAGAATGAAACACAAGATTTCATTGGTTTTGTATTCGTATGATGGTCATAGAGACACATATGTCACATATATGCCATCAGACGGGAATAGGGGGTACAGTATTTTGAATTCTTATCTGATATCCAAACACTCCCATGGTGGGATGTTGAGGAGTTGGTGCAGACCAAGAACATCAAGAAATTCTATTATGGTCTTGATGTGAAAGTTCATGATCAAAGGTTGTGGAAATACATTAAGTGGCAAGCAAAGAATCGATTTCCTGACTGGAAGCCACAGTTTCCGAAGCAAGACATAAAGATTGATCCAGTTACATAAGAGAAAGACATTACGTTGATAATCAAGCCTCCCAGATGTTTAAAGAACATGCCCTTCGTGCAACTGAACAGGATTTCTACGAAGATTTTGAGGGTTGGATGTATAACCAGAGCACAGCGGAAGCAGTGATTTCACTATTTGATAAATCCAAGGGATAATCAAGGAGGATCAGTGTGTTGGATCGCATGTGGTTGGTAAACTGCTCGAAGAAAGATATTGAATGTCTATTCTACAACAAGATTGTGTACGAAAAGCCAGACAAAGTTCAAGCTCAGCAGTATCAGAAGTTGGTGAACTTATGCTATGCAAAGGATATCAATTCGGGAAGATATTGGAAGTCTAAGTTCAGAGACTTGGAGATAGATGAATTTCTGAAGAGAGAAAAGCGTAGTCAAAGATTCAAAGAGATTTCTGATAGAGCTGCTGTTGTGGGTAGACGAAAGCTGATGAGACCTCCACCAACTGACCAGACACCAATGGAGAAAGAAGAGAACAAGATCCCGCAATGGGATAGAAAGCGTGATGGTGATCCTGAGTATAGAAAATATTGGAATGAAGTTGGTAGGCCTCTAAGGCGAAAGATGATTGCTGAGCGTGAAGAGAAACGAAGACGGAAAGCTAAAGCGAGGAGACGCAGCAGGAGGACGACTTAAAGACTATGCAGGAAGGAAGTCTACAGCTACATCCAAGGGGAGTCTGTTAGTGCATTATGTCTGTAGCTTCCGTCTGTATCGAGTCTTATGTATTTTGTCCTGTTTGTGTGTTTTTTTATATGTATGTATATGTATGTATTTGTGACAAAACAGGGATCAGTGCTTTATCTGTTAAGTGAAATACGTCGGACGACATATGTCATCCGAACGGGTGACACTCCTCACTTCCATGTTTGCCTATAAATACTAGTGTAGGGCTAGTTATCTAGAACTTTTGGCCAGATTGCTGAAGCAAAGCTCTGTCTGACTTTCATCTGGAACTCGTGTACTTTCATTATCAATCAATGAAATCGGACATGTTAAGTGTTGAGATTGTTGTTGTTGATTCTCAGACATTGTCGAGGGATTCCGCACCTCGCCACTGATCGATTCCGACACGTTCTTCCACTAGAACAGATCCTGCGAAAGGCCTAACAATCATACGTGTTACATGAATACCTAAATGCTTATACATGCAAAATGTTATTTTTATGTTATGATCAAGTCTCATCCTTTCCTTCTCTTTTGATTCTTTGGATGCCTCCCTATAGTCTATCCCACATGGCCAAGTAGTCCAAATCTGGTTCGAAAAAGGCTTCAAACAGCAACAACGATGATACAATATCGAAGAAGGATTTAGTGGGTTTAATCGCTGAACAAATGGCCGAGCAAATGGCCAAGATTATTCCCGACATTGTGAGCAAAATTCAACCCATCCCTGAAACCCCTAATGCCTCCGTCGATTCCAAGGTGGAAATACCTAAGACGACGTTTCTATTCAAGCAATTCATGGCTTGCAAAGCCTTAGAGTTCACTGGCAAAGAGGGCGCTACCGCACTACTTCAATGGTTCGATACCATCGAACTTACCTTCCTTCAAAGCGGTTGCCCTGACAACCTTAGAACCCAAAACGCAACAGGAGTGTTCCGATCAACAGCCCTCGATTGGTGGACTTCTGAGCGCAACACACGAGGGAACGAAGTAGCCCATGCCCTACCATGGGATGACTTGAAGAAGTTAATGAGGGATGAGTTTTGTGATCCCCGTGAACTTTGGAAACTAGAAAACGAATTCTGGAATCTGAAGCAAATTGGGGATGATAACGTTGGCCTCACTGCCCGATTCAAGTAGCTCAGCATCTTGTGCCCTGGCCAAGTCGACACTATTGACAAATTCATCACCAAGTACATCCATTGCCTCCCCACTTCGATTATGAACCTCATAAAGTAAGCTTCACCTAAAACTCTCGAGGACACCTTTCGTTTGGTAGCCCTTTCGTTTTTTATTAATTAAAAGAATTATAAATAAAAATTATGAGATTGAGAGAATGTTATATGACATTATTTAGATTCTTTTATTATTATTAAATTAGATTAGATTTATATACGAGTTAAATGCCATTTTAGTCCTTGTGGGTTGGGCCATTTTGACAGTTTAGTCCAAATGTTTCATTTTTCGCCTGTGAGTCCAAAAAGGTTTCACCGTCGCCATTTTAGTCCACTAGGTTAACTTCATCAATTATTTCTGTTGACGAGAAGGGCAATTCGTTCATTTTATATGGTCGAATTGCCCCTCTAGTTAACAGAATTACATATAAAATGACCAAATTGTCATTCTCGTTAACAGAAATAATGGATAAGTTAACCTAGTGGACTAAAATGACAATGGTTAAACCTTTTTAGACCCACAACTGAAAGTCTAAAAATGAAACCTTTGAACTAAACTGTTAAAATGGTTCAAACAAAAGAGATTAAAATGACATTTAACTCTTCATATACCAAAAGCATTTTAATATCTACGTGGCTTTTCAAAGTAAAATCAGATTTTCATACGGATAAAGATCAGGATTCGCATATCTTATCTATTTATTATATTTTTTTATAAGTTAGGCAATCTCGTTTTGTTATCAATCTAATCGAAACTGATTTATTCCAGCCTGGCCCAGTCAGCCTAACCCACTTGTCTCCGCCAATAATATCTTCAACCTGCTGACGTGGAAAGATCTTTTTGATGACGTGTCCTCTTCCCCATCCCAAACAAACTATCCTCATGCGCTCCACAAATCACTTTTATCCGCACTTTTTATCCACGTCAGATTTCCTTCTAACATGCGCCTACCTTACCCTCCACTCTCATCTTCACCATCCGTTTACTGTCACCCTGCCTAAATCCACGGCTCAAAATAGCCAAATAATCCTCTACCCCGGTGCACGGTAGCATCCGTCACTTAGAAAAGTGA
This sequence comes from Helianthus tuberosus, assembly GCA_030545235.1. Classification (NCBI taxonomy): domain Eukaryota; kingdom Viridiplantae; phylum Streptophyta; class Magnoliopsida; order Asterales; family Asteraceae; genus Helianthus; species Helianthus tuberosus. Next base: position 158,666,468 of record CM060393.1, read on the forward strand.
ACATTTTCAGTTATCTCCACTTGATGATCCAACATTATTCAAAGATCTCCTTCTTTTTCACACTCTTTCCGGCTGAATTCTCCGGTGAAAACTTCCGGCGGTATTCGAGATCGATTTCAGGTACCGACGGCTTTCGATTTTTCTTCCGGTTAAATTATACCAGCATCAACGTTTTTGATGATGATAACGTGCGCCGGCCGTTAGGTTTAAGTCGGAGAAACATCATTTCATCCAGTTTCTGTTGTATTATTGAAGTATTGATTTACTTATGTTTTAGTTTATTGTGTTAGAACCGTAGTGAAATGTTGTTAATGGAGTTTATCGAGTTCGAAAACGATAAATCTAGATCGTTTACGCATGAAGAATACTATTATTGAAGTTTTGCTTAAATTAGGTATTGTGTGAGAACTCTAGTGATATGTTGTTGATGAAGTGTATCGAGTTAGAAAACAATAACTCTAGATTGTTTACGCATGAAGTATATAGGAGATGTTCTGGTGTAGTGGAAGTTCTCTAGTGTTAGGTTCTGTTTTCTGATAACCGCTAGTTGAATTCGGGGATTTATGGTTGAAATTAGGTTTTTGTCGATTTTGATTGCGTCAGAACTGTTGTTAATAGAGTTGATTGAATTAGAAATTGCAACTCTAGATCATTTACGCACGAAGAACAGGAGATTTTCTGGTGTAATGGAACTGGAAGTTCTCTAGTATTAGGTTCTGTTTCGTGATACATGCATGCTTGTTGACTTTGGGGGTTTCTGGTTGAAATTATAAGGAGAGAGTGGTGAGGTTGATTTGATTGATGTGTGAGATGGAGCCGAGGGGAATTCCGTTGGGCGGAGGTGGTGGGATGACTGGGGATGGGTTTATTGATCGCAGTAAAGTGAGGATTTTACTTTGTGATAATGATTCCAACACTTCTGGAGATGTTTTTACTCTTCTTTGTAAATGCTCCTATCAAGGTATCTTCATCTACAGTCCTGTTGATTTTCTTATTAGTTTTATCTTAATCAGTTATTGGTGATTTGCTTGTTTACGTAAAGTTGGGAACTCATTTAACTTTTGGATAGTTGGTTTATCTCTACATGATTGTATTGGATGATTAACTATATTAAGTTTCTGTAAAATTTTATACATTGCTTGTTGATGGTGGTGACTGTGACCTATCATAGTAGTTCCAATTCTTTTGACAAATTTTAATTCAAAACCCAATTCTTTCAAATTCCAATTACTTTGACAAATTCCATTTCCTTCAAAAATATTCAACGAGCCAAACACCCTAAATGTGGGGTAGCCTGAAAAGAAATGAGGACAGGACTACGGTATATATGCTGTAAGATTATTTGCAATGATGTAATCAATGTAAATTACAACAAAAAGGTTAACAGAAGTAATTAGATTCGATGGAGGGGGTATTTATATTTGTTATATGAGTACATTTTTTGTGCGTTTCAGTGATTCAAGTGAAATCTCCCAGGCAAGTGATTGATGCGCTGAATGCTGAGGGACCAAACATAGATATCATTCTTTCTGAAGTTGATCTTCCTAAAGCCAAAGGCTTGAAGATGTTAAAATGCATTATGAGAAAAGAGTTGCAACGCATTCCTGTTATCAGTAAGTTTAGTGATGACGAGTTCATTATTCTTCGTGTCATAGTTTTTCATATTTATTGGGAACAAACCTCGTTTCATTTATCATTTCTTCTTTTATCAGTGATGTCTGCACAGGATGAAGTTCCCCTTGTTGTCAAGTGTTTAAGCCTTGGAGCAGCTGATTATCTTGTGAAGCCTTTAAGGATTAATGAACTCTTGAATTTGTGGACACACATGTGGAGAAGACGACGAATGGTATGTTTTGGCTGTTGTTTTCTTGGACAAGTGATTCTTGCATACATACATGTTAGATCATTTAAAAGTCTTGCTGATGGAGACTTCATTCACTGTCCTAAGCCATCAATTATCTATGTTACTGGTTTTTATTGTAATATTAACCGTTAGTTTGGCAGCTTGGATTGACTGAGAAGAAGACGATGAACTGTGAATTTGACCTGGTACTTTCAGACCATAGTGATGCTAAAACAAGTAGTACAGTGTTTTCTGATGATACGGATGAAAAGTCAGGGAAAAGTGCTAATCTAGAGATGTCTTTATCAATCCATCATGAAAATGAGGTGCAATTCATTGTTTTTTTTATATAACTGTAATGTGCATGAATTTGAAAATCAGACTTGAATGTGTGGATCACGTCCAACTCAAAATCAATTTGTGCTGAAGTTCACTATTTTCTCCTTTTTTATGAGCTTTGGTGACTAATTTAACTTGCTAAATATTCTTGTTGCTTTCAGATTAATGTGACGTTAGCTCATGCTCCTGCAGATGAACAACTTGTTCGTTTGTCAACTGATAGATTTAGTTTGCCAGAAACCAATGACTATCAACAAGGTGAACAGATTCTCCAATCCAAATTTCTTTGCCATTAACATGCTTTCTTCTTTAATGATAACGGTTATATAAATCAGACTTAATCCATTAGTGGAGGGTTCAAATGAGAATAAATTCTTTGTAAGAAGAAAAAATAAGAAATTTCAACCAATAAGAATGCTTCATTTAATATTTGTATTTAATGTTATAGTATATTGGTAAACTTGCATAGATCATTAACTTGTAGTCTTCCTCTTTAATAACTAACTACATTAAATTTGTAACTTATTTTCAAAATATATATTTTTTCACAAAAAAAATAAATAAATTAGAATGTAGGATAAAATTACGAGTTGTGTAGGATAAAGTGTAGGATAAATTCCGATATGTGTAGTACAAAATTGATAATGTGTAGAATATATGTAGGATAAAATTTTGTGTAAGATAAAATGAAATGCCAATGAGGTAGTGGTGGAGTGGTTGGGGAAAGACTTGGTGTTCCTTGAGACCCAAGTTCGACTCTCACTCTCCCCATTATTTTCTACGGCATCCAGGTGAAGGGTGAATACGGGTGGTTCCGGTTTGTCTTGGATGGGAGGCGAGGTTTTTACCGATTATTCCACGTGCCTTCGGGTAGGTGGAGGCCGGGTTTCCGCGCATCTGGGAGAGCCAAGGGGCTGACGGTGGTCGAGTAGTCGACCTTGGCCACAGCGCCCGGTGTCACGGTGGTTGGCATGTCGTTCCTTGCCGTTCAAAAAAAAAAAAAAGATAAAACGAAATTGACCAATTAATTAGAGAGATAATAATTAATGTAAGGAGTTATAAACTATTTAATGTTTTAATATTATACCCCTTTTTTTCTTAAATTGATTTTCTTCTTATTTGATCCTCCCCCATTATTATTCATATAATAATAATAATATTAAAAGTGAACAAAAAAGTTGTTTTGGTCCCATTTCAGCTCACACTAAAAAGTACCCATTCATTTTTTTTTCGTTACCGCAGACATGCTACTTACTGATTATGCTATTATGTTATCATGGCTTACATTTTCATAGGTTTTACAGGGATATTCGTGGCTAGCCCAAAGAAGAGTAAACTAAAGATAGGTCAATCTTCTGCGTTTTTTACATATGTCAACATGAGCAAGCCCACAAGAAACGCTTCAGGGGTTTTAGCATCTGTTGATGAAGCTACTCTTCTATCAAAAGCTCACAAAGAGTCAAGCTTGTGTGGTGACGTGGACAGTCCGCCTGTCAACCTTTTCGCTCAAAATATCCCAGAAAAAGCTAGAACATGTGGCGAGCATAGGCTTAACGATACTCAAGGACATTATCACACACAAGTTAAGGAAACTCAATCCCAGATAGCCGAGTTTCCTAACAGTAACAGTTTTAATCCACATTCTGCTTATCCTTATTACCAACATGAAGCAATGAATCAGGTTATGATGCCGTCATCATCGTTATCAATGTATCATGCACATTATCCACCTCATCACATGGCTGGAATGACATCATTCCCTTACTACCCATCGGTGAATCTTAGCATACAACCTGAGCCGATGCCCCACCCATGGTCCGCGTATGGAACAACATCATCCAATAATGGAAAGGGTCAAAGTCAAACAATTGACCGCAGAGAAGCAGCCTTGCGTAACTTCAGACAGAAGAGAAAACAGCGTTGCTTTGATAAGAAAATCAGATATGTTAATAGGAAAAAGTTAGCTGAGAGACGACCTCGTGTCAGGGGACAGTTTGTGAGGAAGGTTAATGGGATAGACGTGGATCTCAATGGGCACCCTGTTTTTACCGATTTTGATGATGACGATGATGAAGACGAAGAATGAAGAATAAGCAGGCCGAGTTCATTCCATTTAATGATTCAGCAGTTTTTGTGAATGACTGAAAGTCTGAAATGAATGCAATATATGTTACAATGATCTCCAGTGAAAACCGTTGTGTGACCAAATTGTACTGTGATCTTTGATAAATTATCATTGATCTTTGGTGGCACGATGGCGGTGGTGTCATTAAAGTCTCAGTCAAGAAGAAATGCAGCTAAAAATGGTAAATTATAAGTATCTTCATGAAGTTTGGAGAATGTATGTCTGATGATCCTTGAATGATCAGCTGGTAATTGTTATGCTCTTGAAATCTTGTCTAGACATTGTTTTATGGGCTTCCTTTTCTTATTTATTTGTACATTTACATCAAATTAAATGGAAGCTATTGTTATCTCCAATTCTCCATGTTTAATGACTACGGCAGGCGATTGGCAACATTACCTTGTGCTTATAGTATATTAATTTGGCCAGAACCAGCGGTTTAATCACAATTAACTAAGTTAACCGAACCACATCTCATTGTTATTTATTTATATATACTAGTCGTTTACCCGCGCGATGCGGCGGGAAACATATCACTTAGCTTGGTGAGTTTAGGGCTATGTACGGGTGGTTCGGTTTTGAGACATAACCAAAACCAAATTAGCGATGCAAAGGAAAATACAACTCTTGTTAGTAATTCTAAGTAATTTCAAAACCGGTCATGAGGATTTAAAGAGTTTTAAAAGGATGTATTCTAGTGCTGAACAGTGTGCCCCCAGTAGGCCAGTAGGTATTTTCTAGTAGAAAACCCGCACGATGCGGCGGCGATGACAAATTACTCGTAATGTATTTTATAGCATTTCTGTTAGTCTTCTTGTTTGAAGCATATTTTATAGCATTGATTTTTTAAATAGTTCATTATTTTAATTTTTGAAAATACATCAACAGCAATCTACGACCATTAAAAAAGATTGTTATTTATTTCTAGCAAATCAGAAAATTTGAGTTTTTAGGAGATTTGTGTAAAATAAAATTAAAAACACGAGTATATTCACAAATTTGCCAAAAAGCTTGCGTTTTTTTTTTCCAAAAAAAGTACACCTTTAGTGCTTTTAACATACCTTCTGGATCCAAATGCGGAAAAACAAACCTTTGGATGAAAGTCGCAAACTGGCCAAACCTCAGGGATGAAAATGACATTTTACTCAATAAAAACCATAGTTACCTAAATCGCTAGGGTTACCACGATCCACGGATTGAATCGCGGTGTACCCAATCGCAAATCGTAAACGATCCGGAACGTCATGGTCCGGCGATCCGAGTTGAATCGGTACGGCGTTCCAGATTGAAAAGGTCCGGCACTCCGATTTGTTAAGGTTCGGCGCTCTGATTTGTTATGGTACGGCGAATTTATTACTAAATGGAGTGTAAGGTCGCCAGATTGGAGTGTAAAGGCTTGACTGCTGCAAGAAAAGTGATGAAGAAGAAGACCTAATCTATGAACGACGGCAAGAAAAGTTATTTAGAAAAAACCTAATTTTAGTCTATGTTGTGTTGTAATATGAGCCTTTCTTAAAACTAACTGCACAGCCCAATATTTTATTAAAGGGCCTAATTGCCTAAAACACAAATAGGGAAAGAGAAATTATGAAATAGTAAATAAGTTAAGAGAAATGATGAAGTCTGAAAGCTATAATAATTAATATGGAAATTTATATTTTATCTAATTTTATGACGGAAATTTATATATTTATTTATTTATGATGGAAATTTATATTTTTATCTAATTTGATTATAATATATTTTATATGTTAAGTATGTTTTGGTATATTGAACCATACTTCATGGTACACCGTACCGGTTCGTACCGAAATGAACCTACCCCCTTCGTACCGAATACACCTAATCTAACGAATCGCGTACCCGGTCCGCGTACCCGTACCGGAGCGTACCGCGATTTAGGTAACTATGATAAAAACATTAGATGTGATTTTTAATGGAAGTTGAAATTTTTATAAAATTGCAGACTTCGGCTGTAAATGTGTTTTGTGAATATTGGAGGAACTTCGGCTACTAAGGATGCCATAGTATTTTCTTGTAGTGATGTTTCCCTTTGTGAAGGGGTATATTTGGAAGATGTTGCAATTGTATCAGCATTTGGGGGTGTTACAACCTCATTTTGTTGGCAAGTCAACGGGTCAACTGCAGGCTATGTATACCCTCCTATTTGTTATTCAACTTGTAAAAGCTTCATTAAGCAGACTATTTCGTCTGCCACAATCTTCAAGCCATCTAATCAACATCATTTAACTTGTACATTATACAGTGAAAGTTGTACAGTGTCTGATCTACATTTTTGCACATTTATTTGTAGCCTAAGTTTTAGGGTGCTAACGATATATTTTGACGGGTCTTGATGACAATTTTGGGTTGAACGGCTAACTATGGTTTTGGAAAACGATAAGCCAAACTGGACAAGTTGGTTGGGTTGCTGGATCAGCCAAAACAAAACAATTCAGTTTTGGTATGTTGACGGTTTGATCAGTTAATTTATTTATTTTTTTTTCCAAAATCATTAGTTTATATTAGAACTTTTAAAAATAGTAAAGGTCGTTCGTCAACAGAATACATATACACACAAATGCATATTATAAAAAATAAATTAATTATTAGGGTTAAACCCACGGTTTAGTTTACATGGCAGGTTTAAGTTTCAAATTGTCGGTTAAACATTAAAACATGAACGAACTGTCAAACCGTCAAAGTGGCTAATTTGCTTACGTTTGGACGGTTTACAAAGTGTTAACGATTTAAAAACACCCTACTAAGTTAAGAGATACTCGTGTATTTATAAAAAAAAGCCCTACTAAGTTTAGAGAAACTCGTGTAGCCACCGGCTCTTTTACGTATGACTTGTGTAGGTGGCCTGTTTTACATATGACTTGTGTAGGTGGCAAAACGAGTGATTTTTAGGACGGGTGAAACTGGTTGGGTCGGGTTGTCGGATTGAATACACATGAACATGTATTTTCCTTTACTTGGAATTAACTAAATTAATAATCTTATAGATATGATTTTAGACACAATTAAAATAACGATCCAGAAGAAATACAGTTCATCCTCTACAAAATTTGCATAAATTTCAGTACATCGGGTTGATTTAGTTTTTCTTATTTTTATATCTCTAATGATTCCAATGAAAAAAGTTAACTTAAACAAAAAGCGACCGGGTTGAAAGTCGCACAAAGTCTATTTTTTTTTTGTGGATACAAGTATACAAACTCCTATCTTATTTTATTCAGATATTCAGATTATTATTAATAATTTTATTATAGTATTGTTTTTAAGCATAATTGACACATTATCTGCAAAAAATATCTAAATAATTAACGAAAAATCTGTAACCTTAAACGGGTTCATTAGTGTTGTATTGTAACTCAACTGGGTGAAATAAACAAAAAAATAGCTTAGAAAGGGAAACGGGTGGAATGGGTTGAAAGTTGTTCAAAGTCTATTTCTAGTGCGTTATGCATACAACCTCCTAAAATCATTTTACTCTAAGATTTCTGTTATTATAATGATAATATTGTTTTTGCATTCATAATTATCTCATTAGTAATTATAAAAAGGACAAAAAAGTGTGTGGATGGCCAATCTGACCCACATGATCAGTTTCAACTGACCCTTTTTGACCCAATACACGACCCATGCATCTTGCCACCTCATATTTTCACTACATATAAATTATCTAAAAAGAGAACATGTCGATCAAGTTGAAAGTCATCAAACGTCTATTTTTATTTTAATTCATACAACCTTCTAACTCGTTTCATTCAAAGATACATATTATAATTGTGATAATATTGCTTATCACTTCCGGTAACCATGACTAATGCATTAATTATTTATAAAAAACACCAAAGAATGAAGAAAAGCTGTGTACCAGTCAACCCAACATGTTTTGACCCGTACTAAAAATGACCCATTACAACCCAAACCTGTTTTGACCCATCACCCGACCCAAACACCACTAATAATTACCTTCAAGTGTCTCCTTTTGCAGCAGATAAAAATTCACGCGCATTTTCTGTTGTCAAAACTTCACCACCCAACCGCTTCATCGCTGAATCAAACGAAAGCCTGGTTCTCGTCGAAGGCTCGTAAAAAAGAGTAGCCATTAAAAAGACTTTTAAGATTTGATTCCCACATGACTTTTTCTCAATCGTTTCCATTTCATGTGCCACTTCGAATATAGCACTCAAGATCTCTCTATCAAACTGTTGTGCTTCAATCACATCATCAAGCTAAAACAATCGCCCTTTCAAGAAAGCATCGGTGTTTTTAACATCTAGTGCCCTGCATTTAAGTCTACTTCTAGTTTGTTTCCATGTCATCGAGTTACGCCAGGTCAGCTTCAGATGCGACACGTCAGAATTGCAGTTTTTCTTGAATTCACTTGGTTTTTTGCATACGGATTCATGATTTGGCAGCGTCTCACGCAATGTAGATGTCGAAAATATGTTAATAAAAAAATAATGATTACCAAACAATATAACAAATAATAAAGGGTGGATTACTTACAAACATGGTGTTCCAGTAAGCCGGCTGTCTACACAGGCGATACATGATGGTGTACATCCAAGACCGTGGCAATGCGCTCACAATCCAATTGTAAACTACTAAAGTCCCCCATATGGCAATGTGTTGCAATATTGTAAATGAGCTGCACACATCACATTAGACAAGTGGTGACATCATTATGCAGCATGCAAAAACAGATAATTAGAATAAAAAAAGTTGAAATGAGCACAAAATGTGGTGGTGACTTACTTGGTTTCTAATGTGACTACAAAAAGCCTGCAACCAAACACACCCAAAAAGTGCCACACATCCAATTCGTTGATTCTGATCACCTCCAAGATTCTCATCGACATTCAAACTGTTAACCGGACCAAAGAGAGCCAGAAAGGGACCTCTCACACACCTTAAAGAACAACTTATGCATTAGAATTAGATTCTAAAAGATGATTACAGTGAATGTCGAATGGTTGAATAAACTTACCACAAGACTACCGTTTTCTAAACTTGTAGTATATCTGAGAGTCCAGAAATCCCGTGCTGGAGCCAGTGTGGTTGGAGCATAGACCTGAATGCAAATTCGAAGATCAGTTAATCCGTTTTAACCGAAAAATAAAATAAATGTAGAAACGATGGAAATTCACCTGCATATAAACAAGTTCAATAGGTCCACCATTTCCAGCAGGTAACATCGTCAAAACTTCAAGATTCCGGCAGTCTCGAAACCAAGATGTACGATCTTTAAGAATCTCCACAATCTAAACAAGAAGATTAAAAATAAACAAAACTGAACAATGCAATAAAACTCCAAATTAGCTTCTAAAAAGGAACAAATGGTGAAAAGAGTTATTAACAGATATCACAAAAAAAGCTAGAAATATCTTTTCCTAGCTTGTCAACCCATTCTTGTATTTAATTCCAGAATCCAAAATTAGGCGATAGCATAGGAAGAAAAAGGCGACTATCTTTCAAGCCGTAGGCTACCACCTACCAGAAACTACCATACATACAATGATAATATGAACATACTGAACCATGGAATCAAGGTAACATGTATGGTAAACTGGGGAACAAAATTCAGTGAAGGGAAGGTCATATGGGACCAAGTCAAGACATGATCAGGTCCAGAAACCACCAAAATTAGGAAAAAGGTAAAACATGAATCATGAGATTACTAGATCATTGCAAAACAAATAAATACAAGAACAGGAAATGATAAACCACATGTAAATCATAACGAATAAAATTTAATCATCAAATGACATGAAAACAGGAAAGGTCATTAAACTCACCAGAAGTGGTGATATTAATCCACTTGTAGCAGGCCAATTGCTGAGTGGACACTTAAAACTCAATCAACAGAGGACAAATCCATTACCAAAACAAAAAACTCAAAAAAAACTAAGCAAAATTGATTGTGGACTACATCAAACATATAATGCCTCCAATACCACAAAGGTTAACTGAAAAGAACATAAAGTAGTGATTAACATGTCACTAAATGAATTAGGAGAACCCCACACAGCATCACAACAATCAGAAGTAAAGATAACACAGGATCTTCCACTCGCCACTTGAAAAACAAAATAGAAAATGCAAGTATCATAAGCATTTGAGCATCTTGTTTTTCCTTCAATAATAAGAGCATCCATCACTTAATTAATTAAAATAAGACATTATAATACCTTTGCAGATTTTCTCTTCTTAAACCGGTGGCAGGCTTCCTTCTTTTTGGGGCATAATTAAGACCCTTCTTAACACAGTAGCCTTTCCATACCCTGTAAAAAGTGTACAAACATAAAAACCACATGAAGAAGATAAAAATTAATAAAAATGCCCTAACTAAAATCAGAAACTGTACCTGTAGCAGATGTATTACTTCTCTACCATACCATCACATGGAATCGCCTCATTAGTCCTCAACAACCTTAAAACCCAAATAACATGAATCTGCCTTTGCTAGATCTGTGCCCCAAACCACAAATCACCAGAAATACGAACTCAAAATGAAAGAACCTTACCTTGATTGTCTAAAGAAAATACGTGCAGAAATAGATCAGTAGTCGAAAACCTCGGTCACCTCAATATACTTGACGGGAATCGCATCTAGAACTCCAACCACCGAGATCTGATTCTTCTCCATGATTTTGTTGTCTCCTTCCGAGTATTCTTATTATTCTTCACCAGATCTAGTCTTCAAACCATGACCTACAAAAAACGAAAATCCATCTTAAAACACAAACGTAAGTAAAATCCAGTGAATACATGAAGAAATAGTGTTCAAAATCAAAAGGACGGTGTCAGTTACCCTTGACGAATGTTGCAAAACGCCAATAAAAGCTAGAAAACGGAACAAGGAGGTCAGAATCTTCATCGATCTATTGAAACTTCATAGATCTGGTGAAATCATTCCTGAATCGCCAGAAAGAGAGGAACAGATCTGGTGAAATCGTTGAATCGCCAGAGAGAGAGAGAGAGAGAGAGAGGAGCAGGGAAGCAGCGTTTTGAAATGTTTTGAAATCTGAAACCCTAGTTTGTGTGTGTCCGCGTGTTTAGTTTAGGGGAAAGGGTATAAGTGGAAAGTGAATATTTCTGGTGCTTAAAAGACTTGTACATCATGCTTTAGGGGTGTTTTAAGGAAATTTCAATGACCTTAAGAAGTCCTTTGGATATGTATATTATATATAGTATAGATATAGATAATAATAACAAATGATGAAAGGTGTTAGGAACAGTTCTTAGGGTTATTTTCGTTATTTTAACGTTCAAATATCAGAGCTTCGTCTCTACTCTACTCCATCGTGCCACTCACCCGTGTTGTCCCCTGCTTCAGACTTCAGACATAGAGAGTGAAACTGCTAGAGAGAGACACGACACCAACCGGAGCGGGTGCCAAGCATGGCCACCGGCTGGCCACTTTATCTTGAGGACGCCGGTGGTCTTGCTTGTGTGCGTCGGAGTGTCGATCGGAGAGAGAAAGAGCTAGAGAGAGAGATAACGATGGGAGTGGGTGCCGGCCGGCGACCGGTGATGCTGCTTGTGGATGTCGGCGTAGGTAATGGTGGTTTGTTTGGGGATTTCGCAGTGATCGATTCGATGATGGTGGTGGTGGTTTCACGGCGGAGAAGATGAGTGGAATCGGTTGCTTGGGCGGCCAGATATGGTAGAAGAGGGGCCGATTTGGTAACTATTTTAAGAATTAAAGGGGTTTTCCATATTCTGAAAGGGGAGAAATTCATTGTTCTTTTCTATAAATTGTATTGATATGCTATGTTTGATTATTCATATAAAACACCCATTTTGTTCCATTTCAACCGTTATTAAGTGTTGGTTTCTAGCCTCAACAACAGTTAGAACTTTTTTTTTGTAAAGACCTTAAGTAACATGATAATTTTTATATAATTCAAGTACTCAACACTACAAATAGAAAAGTATTGTATTCAAAGTTGAGCTGAAAAAGATATATAAACATTTGATTTCAAAAAGCCTCTTTCTTCTTAGGAACGGAGTGATTCAGTGTACACTTCCGAAGGTGTTGTATGGGTTAAGTACTTAAGTGGCAACTGCATAATGTAGAAACTATGTGTATCTTTTTTTTTAATCTTAAACATCCACTTCATCTTTATAATCTTTGAAATATTATAAAGAGTTCATAACTTTTGGTAAGGATGCTCAATGAGGTAATGTAATGCTTACGAGAATAGGATATCAAACATATCTCATCATGGAAAACAATTCAACATATTCCCTCTTTAGAAAAAAAGACAAATAGAGCCTCCGATCACAAAGTAAAAACAATAAGGATTAAATGCAAAGCCAATGCTTAGTCTTTATATATTTTTCTCTTTTAAATACAAATTTTAAGCATCATGTTGGTAATATAGATAGATAGATTAGGCTTCAAAGCTTCACATTATTGTGACTATAAACATTACTTTGCTATAATGTTGTGCTTATACAATCTACAATATGTAGAATGGCAAATATGTTATTTTGGTAGAGTTCAAATAACCACAATGATGTCTATTTCTTTGCAGCTGGAGTTAAAAAACTGCATTTGGCTAAACAATCCTCCTCTTGTGTGTGCTCATGGCAGTGCATGCTATGATAATAAGAATGATGTACATACTATATAAAACTATACTTTGTGTACAATCTTTTAGTGAGATAGCTGTCTAAATATTTATTAGATTCTCCTCTTCTTAAGGTTTAGTGTTTTTTCCATCTATTTTTTACGCAACAGATGTCTGCTTATAGGGGCGTAGCTTCCTTTAGACCCAGGGGTGCCCCGACCCCATTGATTTTTTCGTTCGTAGTGTTAGTTTTACCGAAAATTTCCGAATTTTTTTGTAGTGTAAACTATCGGATTTTTAAGAGTCCAACCCCCACTAATTTGGATTTTGAGAGTCTGACCCCCACTGATTTTCCATTCAAGCTCCGTCACTGGCTGCTTGCAATAATGCTCTTCGTTCTCATGTAGTCTGCATTGAGATTGATGTTTCCCGTTTTGCTCATGGGGTTTTGTTTGCTCTTCATGACAGGCAGGTAAATATGTTAATATAACTAAAAGATTCAAAATGCTTTATATTTTTTTAGTGTGAAAATAAGGATCAATATGAATTACTCTAAGGTATTTGTAGAGTTAATTCTGAAAAAAAACAGGCGGGGATCTGCAACGATTATCTAGGAAGAGTTCATCTAAGGTTGGATGCTGACGGGTGGTCCGTAGGACAACCCTTAAACAAGCTAAAAATACATACATCTCATACTTTATTCGGTTTATTGTTTGAACTTAGTAACTACGAGAGATTTGATGTTGCAGGTGTTAAGGCGCTCAAAGTGCAGGATTTAGGAAGCTTGGATGGATGTGGGAAGATGGCATCATTAAGAGATGAAGAAAACAAGTTTTGAGGGAGAAACGAAGGAAAAAGCCCACTCAGCGCCGTAACCTACGGCTAGGGGCCGTAGGTTACGGCCATCAATGATCCACAAGTGCACTGCCGTAAAACAGAAGGTTCATGCCGTAAAGAACATTCAGAGCCGTAACCTACGGCCCTCAGCCGTAGGTTACGGCACCCTATGTTGATCTTGGAGCTGCTGACAGCCGTAACCTACGGCTGGGAGCCGTAGGTTACGCCTCCGACTGATCTCAAAATGTAACTTACACATTTATTGGCCATTTCATGAGGATTTATGGGATCTTATCATGGGTATTCGGTTACGGAAGATGGGGGACGAGTTGGGGGAGTATATTTGAGGCACTTGGAAGTGAAAAACATATCTTATCATCTATCTTTCATCTAGTTTTGTTGGTGATCTTGTTGAACAACATTACCTTCTATTTTTGCATTATGATGTCACTTCAAGCCATGTGTGGCTAAACATTCTATGATTATCTTGGGTTGAAGGTTGTGTAAGACTTGTGCTTTTATTTTATATTTCTAGAATAACAACTCCTTTCTCTTTGAATTGTTTGTTATGGTGCATGATTGATTGTTAGTAAAGTATTGATTTTTATGCTAAACTAATTAGAAACCATACGTTCTTGGTGTCGTTGGCAATCGAGATATCATGGGTATAGTTAGGCTTGGGTAAGGGTTAATTAATCATCGGGTAACAACCTCACGTTCTAGGAATCTGAGTACTTAGTTCCCTTTCATCACTGCAATTGGTCATACATGAACTATGTCTATGTAGTTCTTTCTAGTTGAATGTTAGCACAAAAGTCGAAGCAAACCGGAAACTCAAGATAGTCATTTGTCTCGCAATTGTTCACAACTAAATTTTCATTTTTGCAATTAGCTTAGCATTCCTAAGTTTTAAAATCAAACAATCCAATTCTTGAATTTACTTTTATTGCAATTAGTTAACTTTAGTTAATTTAGATATAGCACATTTTCCACAAACTCCCTGTGTTCGATACCCACTTACCGCTATCTACTTAGTAGTAATTGGATTAAATTTGATTGTGACCACGACATCACGTCAGATGCCTGAGTGCATATGAGGCAAGGCTTTCTTCTGTTTTTTTTTGGTCTTCCTAGAGCATATAAATGGATAGCTAGAAATTTGTGTCTTTTAAAATGCATCTACAGGGATGTGTCAATTGTTTATATACATATGTATGTCAGAAGTGTCACGGCCCCCGACCCGGTTTGACCCGTTTCAGGAGCCGCGGGACAGAAATCCCGTGGTATTTAATTAATTGAGTTTAACAGCGAAAGTTTATTATTAGGATCTTTTTAAAACTAAAATATTTCCCGATTATTTTATTTCACAACTCGGGATAAAACCCCGGTAATTTACAATCATTTGATTTCACAAAGAAATCTTTTTATTTTACAAAACATGTTTCTTTATTTTATTCTGAGCCACTTCCTTAAGCTTGTAGTGCTTCATGACACTTTTCCTGGATCATAACAGATCACCTGAAACATGTTTGAAAAAGGTTTTGTCAGCGGGAAATACTGAGTGAATCATTCTATTTACATAAAATGATGCATAGTTATTAATTACAGCATAAGAGCGATTACAATGGCTTCTATCTTATTTTTATCTGGCTCCGTGTCACAATGGTGACATGTCACAATGGTGACGATGGTCATACCACTATTAGGTCAACGAACCTAAATAGTGATGATTATCCCTAGTAGGTCAATGAACCTAACTGGGAGAAAATTTGTAATGTGCACAATACCCCACTAGCCAGTGATTTAAGATATCCACGACTTAGTCCCTGTAATTATAACTTTTGAAAATAATTTGAGGTATTGTAAAATAGTTGATAAAAAGAGAATGACTCACATTGCAGATTTAATTTTGAGCAGAGTCTAGCCTACTGATTAGCCTTTTAACCTAAATTAATAACAGGCACACAATTCGGTCAGTAACTTAATACAGCATTTACGATAACTCACGAGATCAAACCCTCACATCGAATGACAAAGTGCGATACTTAAACATCCATCGAATTAACGACGAATGACAAAGCATAAACCCTAATGTGGGCAGCACTTAAACATCCATTGGATAGTTTAATCGACCGGACATTGAATCGTAGCAGTGATCGAGTTATTACCCTGTATTGTGGCGTCGATTAGTGATCCGTGTGTGTTAATTGTGGTAAACAGAACACAACTCAGTGCCTAAAACGAATTTCTTCGTCGAACGTACGCAGAATATCAAGTGCCAATGTCTGCTATTTATAGCCAAAATTTTGTCAGGCTTACGGACCGTAAGACTCAACCCTTACGGTCCGTAAGGGACACGAAATCATTATAGGGTTGCCACGTCTGGGACTAGCCTTGCTGAGTTGACAACTTCGTAAATTTCAATTTTGACAACGAGATTTGAAGATAATTGTAACTAGGGTTCACCCCCCCTGAGTTTTAGGGGCCCTGATCCTGATTCCGTTTGTTCTGAAAATTGTAGGGTTTGTGCAGAATCACTTGGGTGTCTCAATTAGGGTTTCCTATTGGACAATTAAAATAATAAATATGACTTTTGATGAGAGTTGTTACATTCTCCCAACCTTAATAAAAATCTCGTCCTCGAGATTTACTGGAATAATTGAGGATACTTTCGCTTCATTTCTGATTCCAGTTCCCAAGTGTATTCGGGTCCTCGTTTTGAATCCCACTTGACTTGAACTAACACTAATCGTTTGTGTTTTGAGAAATTTTATCTTTCTATCTTCTATCTGAAGAGGTTTCTCTACAAATTTTAATTTTTTTCATTTACCTTTATATCTTGGAGAGGTACTACCAAAGATTTGTTTGATAGACATTTCTTGAGATTGGATACATGAAATACATCATGTACTCCAGCTAACTCTCCTGGTAGTTGTAAACAATAAGCAACTGGTCCTATACGTTGGGTTACTGGAAATGGTCCTACGTACCTTGGACTTAGCTTTCCTTTCTTACCGAATCTAACAACTTCTTTCCAAGGAGATACTTTTAATAGCATTTTGTCTCTAACTTGAAACTCCAACGGCTTTCGTCTATTATCTGTATAACTCTTCTGGCGATCTCTAGCTGTCTTCAGCCTTTCCTTCGTGATACTGAATATCACAGTCGTAGTCACTTAGGATTTTCATCCATCTCCTTTGTCTCATGTTTAATTCTTTTTGCCCAAATATATATCTTAAATTCTTATGATCCGTATAGACAGTAAACTTACTTCCATACAGATAATGTCTCCAAATCTTAAGGCAAAAATTATGGCTCCTAATTCTAAGTCATGAGTGGTATAGTTTTCTTCGTGTTTTTTCAATTGCCTTGATGCATACGCAATTACCTTTTTGCGTTGCATTAACACACATCCAAATCCTAGCTTTGAAGCATCACTGTATACTTTAAAATCTTCTGTTCCTTCTGGTAAGGCTAGGATTGGGGCATTTGTTAATTTATGCTTTAAGATCCTAAAGGCTTCTTCTTGTCTAGGTCTCCATTCAAACTTAACTGTTTTACAGGTTAGCTTAGTTAATGGTATAGCTATCTTGGAAAAATCCTTAATAAACCGTCTATAGTATCCGGCTAAACCTACAAAATTCCTAATATCCATTGCGGATTGCGGAACCTTCCATTTGGTAATTGCTGCTATCTTATCAGGATCTACGTGAATACCTTCATGATTCACCATATGACCTAGAAATTGCACTTCTGGCAGCCAAAATTCACACTTCGAGAATTTGGCGTAAAGCTTCTCTTTTCTTAACAAAGTTAAGAGTGCATGTAGGTGTTGACAATGTTTGTCCTGACTTTTGGAATAAATAAGTATATCGTCGATGAAAACAATTACAAATTTATCCAAATACGGTTTACAAATCCTATTCATCATGTCCATGAATGCTGCAGGTGCATTTGTTAACCCAAAGGGCATGACTGTAAACTCGTAATGACCATACCTAGTTCTGAAAGCAGTTTTAGGTATGTCTTCCTCTTGTACTTTCAATTGATGATATCCGGAACGTAGGTCTATCTTAGAAAAATATCTAGCTCCTTGAAGTTGATCGAAAAGATCATCAATCCTAGGTAATGGGTATCGATTCTTAATTGTAACCTTATTCAATTATCTATAATCAATACACATTCTCATCGAACCATCCTTTTTCTTAACAAACAACACTGGTGCCCTCCACGGGGATAAACTAGGTTGTATGAAACCTTTACTTAATAATTCGTCTAATTGCTTTTTTTTTTAGTTTTAATATTTCTGTGGGTGCTAACCGATAAGGTGCCTTGGCTATTGGTATAGTTCCTGGAATTAAATGAATCCTAAATTCTACCTCCCTATCTGGTGGTAACCCTGGTAACTCTTCTAGGAATACATCTGGGTATTCTGAAACTACAGAAATTTCCTTAAGTTCTTTACCCTTAGTATCATATATACTATTCCTTGCTTTCGTTCATAATTAGCAACTTTCATTACTGATATGAACTTTATGGGTTTACATGGCTTATCTCCTGTAATCATTATTACTTCTCCAGTGGGTGCACAAATTTTTATGGAATTCTTATCACAGATAATTCGAGCATGGTTGTTTACTAACCAATCCATTCCTAACACAACATCAAATTCAACTAATTTCATAGATAATGGGGTTGCAGAAAATTTATGACTTAAAAGTTCTATTTCTACGTTTTGCAGAACCTTATTTATTTTAACTGAATTCCCATCTGCCGTTTCTACTGTAGAAATTTGCCTAATGCTGGTTAAAGGTAAGTTAAGAGTTTGGCAGAATGAAGTATTTATAAAACTTTGGTTTGCACCAGAGTCAAATAATACTTTTGTGTAAACGTTGTGAACTAAGAACGTACCAGCTATCACATCTGGAATGAGCTCTGCTTCCTGAGTAGTCAGTTGGAAGGCTCTTACATTCCTTTTTTCTCCTTCTGTAGGTTTGGCTTTATTGTCAGATAGTTTGTTCAGTTTTGGACAATCTGGCCTAAGATGTCCAGCTTCTCCACAGTTGTAGCAGACTGAAAATCTCTTCCTCCTGCAGTCTTCTTCTTGATGCCCCAGAATTTTGCAAAAATTGCAATATCCTTTGCATCTTCCAAAATGCTTCCTTTTGCAAGAATTGCAAAATGGGCTAGTGGAAGATTGCCCATTCCCTCCTCTCTTGAAATTGTTATGGTTACCCGGACGGAATCCTTAGGTAATCTTTTGGGCTACTTCCTTCCTTCTATTTTCTTCTCTTGTCCGTACTAGTTCGTCAGTCAGAGTATTGGCTAAATCCACCGCATCATCAATCGTGCGAGGTTTCGCAGCCTTGACGATATTACGGATTTCGGAAATCAATCCCCAAATATAACGATAAATAAGTACTGGCTCTGGCGAAGCCAGGGTTGGTACTACTCGAGCATACTCGAAGAATGTCGAAGTATACCCTCGACAATCTACATCCACCATCCGGTGGGTTAGAAACTTATTTGTCATTTGTTCCTTTTCATACTCGGGACATAATTTTCTTTCTACAAAGCTCTTAAATTCTTCCCAGTTCATAGCATACGCCATCCTTCTTCCTTTTGCTTGTAACACCGTATTCCACCATTCTAGCGCCCATTCTTTGAAAAGGTTTGACACGTACATGACCTGATCATCCTGAGCACATTTACTTATGGCAATTACTGCCTCGGTTTTCTCTAATCAATGCAGTGCCGCAGTCGCTCCTTCATTGCCTGCAAACTCAGTGGGTTTACAAGCAAGAAAGTCTTTGTAAGTGCAACCAGGCGTTGCAGCTTTCATTTTCTTAGGGGGAGGAGCTTGCCGTGGTTCATTCTCATGATTAGTATGATTATTGCCTCCGTTTATGCTATTACTGAAGTTATCTTCAGAAATACGTTTGCTAGGAACGATTTGTTGCGGTTCGATTGGATTTTTAACAGCAGCAACGATTGCTGGAATAGCGTTGGCTATCCCTTGAGCAACGATATTTTCTATATCCTGCCTAGTCATATATTGATCCCCCGGTTGTTGCTCAGATTGATTATCCTCATTAACTAGTTCATTATTAGCGTTTTCCATCTGATAATTAATATATATATATATATATATTTTATTAGTA
Organism: Helianthus tuberosus; assembly: GCA_030545235.1. Lineage (NCBI taxonomy): Eukaryota > Viridiplantae > Streptophyta > Magnoliopsida > Asterales > Asteraceae > Helianthus > Helianthus tuberosus. Next base: position 158,686,364 of record CM060393.1, read on the forward strand.
TCCGATAAATAACAATCATACACAAAATCATCATACAAATTTCACAATACACATATAGCCAAAACTATCGATTTCTCGATTCCCATTTTTATATTTTATATTATGCATCAATACACACTATTATCTTACAAAGTTTTATTTGTAGTTATTTTTCAGACTGATTTTTTACTATTACTATTACACAATCACAGTTCCATAAATCCCTTATCCTTTGTCAGATGGTATTCTAGTAACGGCGTTCCCTCTCATCGTATTTCCAGGAGATCTGTCCCCCAATCTCTCGGATCCTATTCCCAGCATCCATTAGTTCTTCGCCAAAGTGGCGGAGTTCAGCCATATTCTCGTTACTCATTGGTGGATTTGGTAAAGGTTCTGGATCGAACTGAGGAAAAAGCTTATAGGGATTGTTTTGGAACTGTATTTCATTAGTCAACCATTCGTCTATTCCTAAAGGTTGCGAGTGGATTGAAAGGTTTGGAATAGCTGGTTCTAAGTTCATTGGTAGTTGTGTTTCAAGAGAGTGAATAAAAACATTTTCATTAACAGGCTTAATAGTATTATAGCTTGCCAATATAAAATCTAGCTCTTCCTGAGATGGTAACCCCTCAATTTGCCTAGAGCTTTCCCCAATTTCCATTTTCTTAGGCTTGGGTTTCTCGAGAGGTAAAGCGTTGAATTCTAAAGGTTTTTCTATGTCCGGTATATACCTATTGAAATCTCTGGAAACCTCTATTCTTACCGGATAGAGATTTAAATTCTGAAGGGCGTTAGACAAGTCACTCATGCTGTTTAGCAAAATACACACAATTACTAAGTTAAAAATCATAACAAAGTTTTATAGAAAAACTTTTAAATATTATTTCATACTGGGTAACTACCAAAACAACTGAAATTTAAAACACACTAAGGTTTACTTATTTATTTACTGGGTAAAGTTTCTAGACTGTAGGTAATCCGGGTGCTAAAACTTTAAGTCAGATTATTTTAAAGATTTGTATTTATTGCTACAGTGGCAAGCATATAGATATTTGCCCATACTGTACACAATTAGTCAGATAATAAAACACATAATCATAAAATAGTAAATAAAAAAAATTAAGTATTTTCTAAATACTTAATTGGCTTAAATCAGTGGCTCGATCAGTGGCTCTGATACCACTTTTTTCTGTCACGGCCCCCGACCCGGTTTGACCCGTTTCAGGAGCCGCGGGACAGAAATCCCGTGGTATTTAATTAATTGAGTTTAACAGCGGAAGTTTATTATCAGGATCTTTTTAAAACTAAAATATTTCCCGATTATTTTATTTCACAACTCGGGATAAAACCCCAGTAATTTACAATCATTTGATTTCACAAAGAAATCTTTTATTTTACAAAACATGTTTCTTTATTTTATTCTGAGCCACTTCCTTAAGCTTGTAGTGCTTCATGACACTTTTCCTGGATCATAACAGATCACCTGAAACATGTTTGAAAAAGGTTTTGTCAGCGGGAAATACTGAGTGAATCATTCTATTTACATAAAATGATGCATAGTTATTAATTACAGCATAAGAGCGATTACAATGGCTTTTATCTTATTTTTATCTGGCTCCGTGTCACAATGGTGACATGTCACAATGGTGACATGTCACAATGGTGACGATGGTCATACCACTATTAGGTCAACGAACCTAAATAGTGATGATTATCCCTAGTAGGTCAATGAACCTAACTGGGAGAAAATTTGTAATGTGCACAATACCCCACTAGCCAGTGATTCAAGATATCCACGACTTAGTCCCTGTAATTATAACTTTTGAAAATAATTTGAGGTATTGTAAAATAGTTGATAAAAAGAGAATGACTCACATTGCAGATTTAATTTTGAGCAGAGTCTAGCCTACTGATTAGCCTTTTAACCTAAATTAATAACATGCACACAATTCGGTCAGTAACTTAATACAGCATTTACGATAACTCACGAGATCAAACCCTCACATCGAATGACAAAGTGCGATACTTAAACATCCATCGAATTAACGACGAATGACAAAGCATAAACCCTAATGTGGGCAGCACTTAAACATCCATTGGATAGTTTAATCGACCGGACATTGAATCGTAGCAGCGATCGAGTTATTACCCTGTATTGTGGCGTCGATTAGTGATCCGTGTGTGTTAATTGTGGTAAACAGAACGTAACTCAGTGCCTAAAACGAATTTCTTCGTCGAACGTACGCAGAATATCAAGTGCCAATGTCTGCTATTTATAGCCAAAATTTTGTCAGGCTTACGGACCGTAAGACTCAACCCTTATGGTCCGTAAGGGACACGAAATCATTATAGGGTTGCCACGTCTGGGACTAGCCTTGCTGAGTTGACAACTTCGTAAATTTCAATTTTGACAACGAGATTTGAAGATAATCGTAACTAGGGTTTACCCCCCCCCCCTGAGTTTTAGGGGCCCTGATCCTGATTCCGTTTGTTCTGAAAATTTTAGGGTTTGTGCAGAATCACTTGGGTGTCTCAATTAGGGTTTCCTATTGGACAATTAAAATAATAAATATGACTTTTGATGAGAGTTGTTACAAGAAGACACCCGCCACGAAGTGCGGGGGTATCTACTAGTTGAGGAAACAAAAAAAAAGGGTTTGTAGCTGAAACTGATCTGGTATGTAAGTATAAAACCAAAAAATTAGTTATAGATTTGGTTATGGTCTGACCTAGGGCATACGGAGTGGGCTGTTGGATCAGTTCTATTTTGAACATAATGTAAAACATGAAAACATACCTTTGATTGCATCAGACAGGCAAGCAGTAGTGTTTGACATGATTGTCAGCTTGATCTGGTTCCTCCTTAGGGTGCAATCTAATGATGGGGACTAAGAAAACCGACAAGGGAATCGGTCTGGAGAGGAGGTCGATTAATGTTGATGTTATGCTTATGGGTTTTGTGTCTAACTATGTAACCCCTCAACCTCTACATAAGACTCCTTTATATAAGCACTCAGGAGGAAACCTAATTAGTTAATAAGGATAATATGGTCCATCAACAATTACCAACTAATTATTTAATAGGTTATTATATATTTTGATCTATATAATGTAAATGATTATAATGGCTACTAGATTAAATATTATACCATAATATATTTAATCTTACATTCTCCCACTTTGCCGAGTAATCATTTACTATGAGTATTAGATAATCCTGATCAGGAGTTAACACTCATTTTAGCCTTAAACAAGTACTATAGCAGAGAAATACAGCCGTTGAATCATTATGCGACTCAGGACCCCCATTAATCATACTATAGCCTTAATTTAAAACCTAATCGTTATGATCAAAATACGCATAAGCCCTTTGTTTGATTTGTAACTATATTTGTCTATATGCCGTTATGCTAGCTTGACATATTCTTAGAGACATACAAAATCAAACTGATGAGGAAAAATTAACTAATACTTAGTCATTCATAGTACGATATGCAATTGCGCATGGCCATTAATTTATACCCGTCTCTGAGCTCTCTTAATAAGACTTATGGGTAATAGCCCTTCAGTTATAGGATCCTTAAGCATATCATGAATGTATTCGATACAAAACTTAGTTTCCTCAATTCTTTCATAAACGAATAATTAATTGTGTATCGAAAATTAATGCAGCCCCTCTTGAACTGTTACTGTTCAAGGAGTCATGGTAGCTGACTTTATCACACTAAGTCTTCAAAACATTAATTATATGGAGTTAATAAACTTATGAGTCCACTGATAAATTTCTAACAACATTTAGTGACTATATTATGTCGTTATAACTTAGGTTGTTAATATCAGTGCATTATGACTCCTCCATGAAATAGGTTTTGTCTGCTGACATAAAGATATACCCGAAATTACATTTTGTCATCTTTGAACATCACAAAGTTAGAGTAATAAACCGGTTTTAATTCTCACTTCTTCTTTAAATTGCAGTCTCTCGTTTCTCTCGTTTCTTTTAAAGATATTGTAATACTCCATTAGATGCTTCACATTAATCTAGACAAATCTAGTGTGTTGCAATGTGAGTAATATCTAAACGAGTATAGACTTGAACTTACATAAGGCTTCTAATTAATAAAGCGTAAAAATAATCTCATTTACCATATTATCCTCTGAAGGAGAGCAGTATTGATTGTTACATATGTAAGGACCCATTTAATGTTAAACTTATGGAACTGAACTAATATCCCATTCGGTCTATCTCAGTATGTTATGATATCAATCACGTAAGAGATATCTCTGAGATTTATTATATCAAAGTTTGTGTTAACAATGCTTTGACTTATGTAACATATACTTGTCAAAAGAATATCATCTATATAGACAAGTTTATCTCAGTTGCTCCCACTCATTTTGAGGTAGGTACATTAATCCACTTGATTCTTGATGAAAATAATTACGTCAGCTTTTCATCACATTATGATGTTTGTATTAACCCACACATGGATATTATTGGCTTACAAACAAAGTGTTCCTTAACCTTCAGTTTAGAACTTTAGGTTGTTATCTAATGAACATGTAAATGTGTCAGCCATTTGTTATGGAAAATTGTTTATAATGTTCATCTAATGTAGCTTTAAACTATTATAAGCTACTAGAACAGTGATGATCCTCAAAGAAATCTTCTGTAAGATATGTAATAAAGATTCTTTAATAATTTATCTCTTCCTGATTACAACCTTTGACAATCAATCAAGCTTCTTCGGGTCTTAACGCTTATATTAGGATTTGGTTTAATTATGAACACTCTTAGGTAATTCAATCAAATCCCAAACGTTATAAGAACACATAAAATTAGTTTTACTAGAAAACTGTTTTATTCCATTCAGAAGATTAATTGACGCTAATGGCTTAATTTGAAGAGATAGGATCAGTAAACATTTCCAAAATCCATTTCAACTTCAATTAGGGAGGTTATGTAATCATCAAAGTTAGTAGGTTTTTAAACCTAGATGACCTCCTGAGTTGATTATTGGGTTTTAAAAGTTTCAGTTTTATGGATTAGCTCTTGGTTAGGTTGCTATCATTTTCATTCTAAGTTTGAAAGAGTTGGTGCAGTATGGTGTACAAGAGGTGTAATCAGAGTTAAATTCGGAGTGAAATTTAATGACACTCTTCCCCCCGCCTCTTGTATTCCTTACAAATCATGATAAGGACTTTGACTGCTCCCACTAACCTTAGGAATCTTTAGGAACTCAGTATGCTTAGGGTCAATATGTAACGACTAACAAATTCTAATAGAGAAACACAAATTAATGACGTTAGTCGTTGTGATTTCTCTTGTTGAGGATTATATTAGTTTATGTAAGAAATCTAAGTGTGCCCACAATTAAGCAACATTGAAACCTTTTGTAAGAGTAGCATTAGATTTAAGGAAATAAGTTTTGATAGAACAATGTCGTGATGGAGCGGTGTCTTGTACAAGAGGTGCAAATTTAGGTAATGTAAACTTTTCACTCCCCACCTCTTGCAACTATTGCAAGTTATTATTAAGACACTTAATGCTCCCACTGATCTTTAATATCTCTAGAAATGCTACAAGAGAAGTTTCAATGAGGTACGTGACGTGGGAACCTATCATATATACGTTAGACTTTATTTGATTTCTTTAATGTCCAGATATCATAAGAAACTTTAGGGACATGTCTAATAGAAATCTTATTTAGTATATATATATATATATATATATATATATATATATGAATCGTAACACCTGTGCCTCCACGGCCATCAAACAAATACCAAACCAATGAAATATTATATTTCATACTTGGGATTTGTAAAAATATGTGTATCATTTGCACATATCAATTCTTGTTCAATTTCAAACTCTAAATCGCTTTCTGGAAGGTTATACGCGCACCGATGCGTAAATATAACCAGTTTAATGCAACAAACACTCCGGAATAGTGACATAGGCTTAACATACCTTAAATAACCTTTACATAACTTAGAAATAAGTTTTGAAGGCTTTGGTATGGCAAAAACAAGCTAAATCGCTTACAGGGACTAAAGTTGACAAACTGCGAAAGTATGCCAATTTGAACTGTAACAGACATTCCGGAACATGGCCATAAGTTAAACATACCATAAATATCCTTTACATAGCTTAGAAATAGGCTTTGAGGGGTTAGGTGTGCTAAAATAAACTTTTGGGTCATTCAGGGACTAAAAGCGTCAAAAGTGCACAAGTTTGCATTTTCGCGCATAACTTACATTCTGAATACATCCAGACATCCAAAAATTTATGTAAGCACTATAATATTTTATTTTAGTGTTTGGCATAAGAAAAATCCATTCGTCATGCCTTTTGGATCGTTTTTCGCGCTTATGCGCATTCCGTCGTAATTAAGCGAACATCGCGTTCGTACGACCAAACGAACTGACATCCGACATATTTTTGAGCATGTTTCATGTCCACAATGTTTAGACATCATTTTAGGGCCTTAAAGTTGGCTTTACGGGCCTTAGAAGTGTCGGAAATGGCATAAACACATAACAGGGACCAAAACTGTCATTTCTGAAAGATGTTTGCTTATACATCGAATCTAGTCCTTCCCACTTGTTGCACATGGTTTTGGGAATCTATGGGCTGGTATTTTGGGCACATGGTATTACAATACCATGGGTGCTAGGGTAAGCGATCTAATAAATCGCTTATACCTCGAACCCGACCCATTTGGTCGATCATTAGGATCCGACCAAATACATTAGGTGACCATAGTAGGTAGGGAATAACCTTCCAAGGTTATACCCTATGGTCACATCGTTTGAGTAGTTGTATGATAGGTAGTTTATATGCCTTAGGTAAATTACCAGAATACCCTTTTCATGTATAATTGGTAATTAAGCATATGTAACCTAAACCTTTGTCACATAACTGATTATGTAACATGTTAGGCATATTCTACTTGTCATAGGACTAGTTAGGCGGTCCGAACGCGTTTCACGCACACTAAGCTACCTTAATGGGTCGCGATGGGTCGAAAGCACTTAGGTTTGGTTTCATTGTAGTATGTAGGCCTTGTTAAACCATATCATATGATTTCCAATACTCATTTGGTTTACCAAGCCTCATCCTATCCGATCTCCCGATTTAAGTCCGGTTTATTTATATAGTTTTAGATTGTCGACTGATTCCGTGCTCTCTCTAGCTTTGTTTGGTTGTTGTTCAAGACCTCTAAGCATTCTCAGGCGAGTACATTATTCCCCTATTTTACTGCTTTCAATTGTTTTGGGGTGACTCATATGTGCTAAATGTTTCAAGGTTTTAACGATGATATCAAAACGATTTTCGATGTTATAACGATGGTTTCAAAAACGATTAAGACGATTTATACAAAACTAATAACGATTTCAATAAAGTGAACAAACTTGTTGGTTGGGTTACATAACAAATGACATTCATTAGCAATGATCAAGCCGACCAGTATTAGGTTATGGTACCATAGGATCTGACAAGTCCCGTTATTTACTACACCCGTAGTTATGTGTGGGTGTTGTGGGTAGCGACTGAATCTGAAATTGTTAATTTACTCTTTGGTAAGGGTTTATTAATGCGAGTTGTTAATCTATCCTTTGGTAAGGGTTTATTAATGCGAATTGTTAATCTATCCTTTGGTAAGGGTTTATTAATGCGAGTCAAGAAGGTTTGAATGTTATTAGCGAGACGACCATTTAAGTAGTTTCACGACCTAAAACGAATTTAACGATTGGGTAAACAATTGGTTTTCACACGATGTTTTAACGATTGGGTAAACGATTGGCTTCAAAGCGATATACGATTGGGTTTTGGTTATACATATTACATGATTTACATTGGGCATGAACATTACTTTGGTGGTTTGGTTTGACTAAGTGATTAAGTAACAATGCGTGTGGAATATGATACAAGCACGGTGGATACGCCGCTGGTACTTCCTATATATAAGTGTTTGTATGGTATTACATATTGTAGCGTTATTTGAATCATTTCAGTTTGAGACATAGAACATTTTATACAAGTAACATACTTTTCACAAGACTATTATTTACAAACAACTTATCTTATACAAACTCATTTTACATGGTTATTCATTTAATCATGCATTATTCTCTTATTTATACATATCACTTGAACTTATTATTTTTCAAATGATTTACAAAGACAAAGCAAATTACAAGGTTCATGACTAAACATTTTCTTAAAACAGAAGTCATGAATCTTATTTTCACAAAAACCTATGTACTCGCCAGCATTTCTTTGCTGACCTCGTTTTCACATATGTTTCAGGTATTGTTGAATGATATCGATTGATAAGATGCATGCTCACATAGGACTGGACAAGGCCTTAGTGACTCAATAACAATGATAGATTATGTTTAAATTGTGTATTTAGATTTCCAAACGATGTAATTATTCAATGTTTAATAAAACGAAACACTTTTGATATCCATGGTTATGAAACATTAATTCTGTTGCAACACGCCCCGATGTTTCCGCCGCGATTTGTTGTTTTACGCGGTCGGGGGTTTAATTATGAACACTCTTAGGTAATTCAATCAAATCCCAAACGTTATAAGAACACATAAAATTAGTTTTACTAGAAAACTGTTTTATTCCATTCAGAAGATTAATTGACGCTAATGGCTTAATTTGAAGAGATAGGATCAGTAAACATTTCCAAAATCCATTTCAACTTCAATTAGGGAGGTTATGTAATCATCAAAGTTAGTAGGTTTTTAAACCTAGATGACCTCCTGAGTTGATTATTGGGTTTTAAAAGTTTCAGTTTTATGGATTAGCTCTTGGTTAGGTTGCTATCATTTTCATTCTAAGTTTGAAAGAGTTGGTGCAGTATGGTGTACAAGAGGTGTAATCAGAGTTAAATTCGGAGTGAAATTTAATGACACTCTTCCCCCCGCCTCTTGTATTCCTTACAAATCATGATAAGGACTTTGACTGCTCCCACTAACCTTAGGAATCTTTAGGAACTCAGTATGCTTAGGGTCAATATGTAACGACTAACAAATTCTAATAGAGAAACACAAATTAATGACGTTAGTCGTTGTGATTTCTCTTGTTGAGGATTATATTAGTTTATGTAAGAAATCTAAGTGTGCCCACAATTAAGCAACAATGAAACCTTTTGTAAGAGTAGCATTAGATTTAAGGAGATAAGTTTTGATAGAACAATGTCGTGATGGAGCGGTGTCTTGTACAAGAGGTGCAAATTTAGGTAATGTAAACTTTTCACTCCCCACCTCTTGCAACTATTGCAAGTTATTATTAAGACACTTAATGCTCCCACTGATCTTTAATATCTCTAGAAATGCTACAAGAGAAGTTTCAATGAGGTACGTGACGTGGGAACCTATCATATATACGTTAGACTTTATTTGATTTCTTTAATGTCCAGATATCATAAGAAACTTTAGGGACATGTCTAATAGAAATCTTATTAAGTATATATATATATATATATATATATATATAAATAGATTTCTTCTAAGACCGTGAGCCATATGCAACAAAATTTAGATACAAGTTGATAGTCTTTTAAATGATAAATTAGTTATGTCTGAATATTCCATTTGGAATAAGTTCCACGAATGTCAATGAATGACTTATGATGGACCCATACTTATTCCATAAGCCAAGTAATATTTAGGGCTGTAACGTCATGATTTAAAATCACTTAGAATGAGATTGGATAAAAAATCATCTTGATTAACCATGTCATGATTTCTCATGAATTTCAGTTATAATGGATGGAATTTATAAGTCTCATTTTCCTTTTGTCAAATTCTCATTTGCATCATGACAAAAGTTGTGAAAGTGTAAGTGTAACACCTGTGTCATTTCAACCATCAAACAAATGCCAAACCAATGAAATAATGTATTTCATACTTTGGACTTGTATAAATATGTGTATCTTTTGCACATATCGACTCATGTTCGATTTCAAGCTCTAAATCGCTTTCTGGAAGGTTATACGCGCACTAATGCGTAAATATAACCAGTTTAATGCAACGAACACTCCGGAATAGTGAAATAGGCTTAACATACCTTAAATAACCTATACATAACTTAGATATAAGTTTTGGAAGGTTTGGTGTGGTGAAATCAAAGTTTTGGGTCATTCAGGGACTAAAAGTGTCAAAAAGTGCACAAGTTTGCATTTTCGCGCATAACTTACGTTCTGAATACATCCGGACATCCAAAAATTTATGTGAGCATGACTATATTATATTTTAGTGTTCGCCATAAGAAAAATCCATTCGTCGCGTCATTTGGATCGTTTTTCGCGCTTATGCGCATTCCGTCGTAATTAAGCGAACATCGCGATCGTACGGCCAAACGAACCGACATCTGAGATATTTTTGAGCATGTTTTGAGTTCCCTATACTTTAACTTCATTTTAGAGCCTTGAAATGAGGTTAACGGGGTTCAAACGCATCAAAAATCGCTTAAACGGGCTGCAGGGACTAAACCTGTCACTTTTGAAACTTTTCTGAAACAGGGGGGTCAGTGGCGTAGCGCGACTGCCTAGGCCCTTACCGTCGCGCTACGCGACTGCCTATTCTGGGTAGAAAACATGCAGAAACTTCATTTTCGCATTTTCGGGACCAGATTCGATGTATCGACAGCTGTTTACAGCTGTTATCCACTCCTAAAAACCTTGCCACATGTCACTACCTTATGGTGAGTGTCCAATTAATCCACCATAACTTTCCGACACTTGTACGGTTGCGATTAAGGCACGTTTTCCATGAAACGATCTTAACGGTTCGGGTATTACTATAAATACCCCATCACCCCAACCTCATTTCTTACAAGAATTCTGATTTTGAGAGCTCTAAGTTGAAACCATTGTTTCATACCTGAGTTCTTGGATCGGGATTAGCATTCGGGGACCCTTCGTAAGTATTCTTTCGTTCTTTTCCTTATTTTATTGCTTTTCGAGTCTTTCGAGTCTGAAAGTCAAACTTTGTTTGACTTTCTACATTGACCAGTTATGGTCAATGCGAAGTTCGTTTGAACTTCGCAACGTAAGTGTAATCACGTTGGTTATAGTCCTTGGGACTATGCCTACTGATTACCACGTTGTCTAGGGTCGTAGGGTAAGCGATCTGATAAATCGCTTATATCTTCGAACCCGACCCAGTTTGGTCGATCATTAGGATCTGACCAAATACATAAGGTGACCATAGTATATAGGGAATAACCTTCCGAGGTTATACCCTACGGTCACATCGTTTGAATAGTTGTATGATAGGTAGTTTATATGCCTTAGATAAATTACCAGAATACCCTTTTCATGTATAAATGATAATTAAGCATATGTAACCAAATCTTTTGTCACATAACTGATTATATAACATGTTTAGGCATATAACACTTGTCATAGGACTAGTTAGACGGTCCGAACGCGTTTCACGCGAACGACACGTTAAAGTAGCGTAAGCTATCTAAACGGGTCGTAATGGGTCGTAAACACTTAGATTAAGGTTTCATTTAGTATGTAGGCTTTGTTAAACCATATGACACGAGTCTCTACACTCGTTTGGTTTACAAACCCTAATGCTACCCGATCTTCCGATCTAGGTCCGGTTAATTAACATAGTTACCTATATTAGGTGCCGTTTGGTATCCGCGATCTCTAGCATTGTTTGGTTGTTACTCAAGGACTTCTGAGCAATCTCAAGTGAGTACATAGACCCCTCTTTTACTGTTTTCCAAACTGTTTTGGGGTGGAACACATGTGCCTACTTGTTACTTTCATGTTTTCACATCATATACCTACTATGTTCGTTAGTACATTATAGTACATGATTTCATTACATTTTATGCTAGGTGTGCCCATTGTGTGCATTACTTAGTACATCGTTCTACATTACATTTCATACTACGTATGTCTATTTTGTGCATACTTAGTACATTGTTTTACATTGCTTTTCTGTTGCATATGCTTATCCAGCATATGAACACATTATACTACATATTGAACCGTTGTAATCATTTGACTATGTGATCCGTTGATATCTGTGAACCGTTTGTATCTGTGAACCGTTTGTATCTGTGAACCGTTTGTATCTATGAACCGTGTGAACCGTCTTTGACCATACATAAACATTTCTATAACTGTTAAACATTACTTTGGTGTTTTGGTTTGATTAAGTGATTAAGTAACGATGCGTGTGTAATATGATACAAGCATGGTGGATACGCCGCTGGTACTTCCTATATATAAGTGTTTGTATGGTATTACATATTGTAGCGTTATTTGAATCATTTCAGTTTGAGACATATAACATTTTATACAAATAACATACTTTTCACAAGACATTGATTTACAAACAACTTATCTTATACAAACTCATTTTACAATGGTTATTCATTTAACCATACATTATTCTCTTATTTATACATATCATCTGATCTTATCGTTTTTCAAATGATTTACAAAACAAAGCAAATTACAAGGTTCATGACTAAACATTTTCTCAAATACAAGTCATGAAACCTATTTTCACAAAACCTATGTATCTCACAGGCATTTTTATGCTGACGTACCTATTTTCACATGTGTTTTTCAGGAGCTGTTGCATAAGATGATCAAGATACACATAGGCAGATTTGGGCTTTAGTGACAATAAAAGATGCAAGACTAGTTAATTATGTTGTATTTCCTTGTTTGTTAAGACATTGTAACACTTTTAATCTATAAAACGAAACTTCAATTGCCATGGATTTGAAACAATTAATTCTGTTACAACACTCCCCGACATTTCCGCCACGTTTTGTATGTTCTACGTGGTCGGGGTGTGACATAAAGGTATCATCTAGTTTTATCTTAGTAATGTTTCAATCCAGATATTTAGAACAAATAAAATGAGAGTTTAAGGTAAGTATGACTTTATGTTGACTATGCAAACCTCACAATCTTCATAACATTGCTTAATTATGATACTATATTCTGATTAATCTTCAGAATATATAAGGTATCGAAAAACGTTGTTAGAAGACTGCTTATTATGGTTCTTATAGCCTTAACATTTAATTTTGTCACTAACTCTCGCGTTAGTTATTTGTCGAGTTCTGGTAAGGAAACGTATGGAACTAGAGTCAACTAATCATGTGTTAATTGGAATATTAAAAATTATCAGACTTAAATATCATTAGTAAGTGACTACTTAATTAACTTATCCAACTGTTCTTTGGAATAATGGATAGTCTCGTTGCTTATGCCTAGTCTAATGACATAATTATGCAGTGAGATTTTCCCTTGAAGAACCTTAGAGTTGGGATTTTGTACTTGCATTTTGTCTATGGACCTTAGAACAATCCTCTTTTAAACTATTAGTGGTTGTAAGGTGAATAACATCTCATTTTCCAGTTTCAAACATTTATTTTGTTTGTACATATGTTGCTTATCAACACACTCATTATACTTTGGTACTTTTGAGTGTTATAGTTGATTTATAAGGCATCAAATTGTACAAGTGAAAATCTTAGTATGTAATGTACTGGAAAAATGTACTTAATTCCATGCGTAAGCCCTTAACTTTATGGGTCATGGTATTGTACATTATAATGTATTCACATATACCACTTAACTTTATAGTTTAGAATTTAAATGAAGGCATGCACTTTAGGAGTTCTTGTGATTAATCCACACATAATAGATTAGTCTTAGGAAAAACTTAATCTGGAATAACCTTTTACTGACAGCACTTATTCTTGATTATCATAAGAGACATCATGTTCGATTTATCCTAATCATCATGCTCTACTTTTCTTCTGTAGTGCTTTATCAGAAGAGAGCAATAGGATTATCGTGTCTTAAGAGATAATCAATGATTTAATTTAAGAGCTAATTCTTATAGAAACTTTAAGCAAAACATATTAGATTTAGGAATTAGAGTGGATGAGATATAGACTTATAGAAGAAAATTATAGTGACTAAAATTATGGGTACTTAAAATAAGGCAGACGAAATGATCATAAAAATTAATTAAGGATCATTAATATAAGGATCATTGTGTGAAGAGGTTGTGATATGTCTATTACTAACATCAAAATAATAGACTTATTTAAAGTTCTACTTAAACGAAGACAAATCAGCTTTGGCCAGAAGTGTAATCATTTAAGCATGTGTGCAAAGTGGTTGTAACAAATCAGCTTTGGCCAGAAATTGAGACAATCACTTTAGTTATGCACTTGTTAAGTATGCCATCTATGAAGGAATTAAATCAGCTTTGGCCAGATATTAAGACATTCATGTTTATGATGCACACTTAACATAGTTTTCGTAATACTTGAACGATAAGTAGATGTATCAAATCAGCTTTGGCCAGAAGTGATACATCAAAAGCTCATTCAAGTTAAGCCATTTTGGTTTTGTAAAACATTATTTGATCCTTACTAATTAACTAAGTATTTACAAAAACCAATCATTTAATAGCAAACTACCTGCACGGGGTTCGGGGCGGAGCCCCGAGCTAAATCTTAGTTCATATTAACTGCTTAATAAAGTAATGGGATTTCGAATAAGTCTTGAAATTTTATGAACACTCATGATTTCGGATGAATCATGAATGTCTTGGATTCATCCGAGATGATGATTTCGAATCATTTCGGACTATCCGAAATGGACTATTTCGAATGATATCGGATGTGTCCAAGACGCCTAAGTCGAGTCATTTCAGATGATTTCGGATGACTTCGGATGTGTCCAAGACCCATGATTTCGGATGATTCCATGATGATTATGCTTAGTCCGAAATGATCTTTGATGGTCCGAAATGGACGCTTAGTCCGAAGCGATTAGTCCGAAATGATCCGTGATGGTCCGTAATGACCATCCGAAATGTGTTCCACAAGATACAAAATCCTTAATTTAGGCAGTTAACAACACATGATTTCGTAACAGTAAAAATTAATGAATTTTCATCCGTAATGCATCCATAATTCATCCGAAATGCATCCATAATGATGAAACCCCAGATCCGAAATCACCCGTAATGATCCGTAATGATCCAAAATGATCCGTAATGATCAGAGATGATCCGTAAATGATCCGAAATGCATTCGAGATTATGAAACCCAGATCCGTAATCTTCCGAAATCATCCGTGATGATCCGTAATGATGATTTTGGATAGCAAAAAACGAAATTTTATTGGGTTTTCAAAGCTGTTTTCCAGTTTTAATCCAGATTTTCGGATACAAAACAGAACCGACTAATCAACATATGCTCTGATACCACATGTTGGATCAGTTCTATTTTGAACATAATGTAAAACATGAAAACATACATTTGATTGCATCAGACACGCAAGCAGTAGTGTTTGACATGATTGTCAGCTTGATCTGGTTCCTCCTTAGGGTGCAATCTAATGATGGGGACTAAGAAAACCGACAAGGGAATCGGTATGGAGAGGAGGTCGATTGATGTTGATGTTATGCTTATGGGTTTTGTGTCTAACTGTGTAACCCCTCAACCTCTACATAAGACTCCTTTATATAAGCACTCGGGAGGAAACCTAATTAGTTAATAAGGGTAATATGGTCCATCAACAATTACCAACTAATTATTTAATAGGTTATTATATATTTTGATCTATATAATGTAAATGATTATAATGGCTACTAGATTAAATTTTATACCATAATATATTTAATCTTACATGGGCAGCAAAGGGGATCGGCAAACCGAGTTTGCCACTCGGGAACACAGCCTACCCCCCTTTGCCGCGCGGTTTCATTGATGATCGGTGACAGGTTGCCGAATCGGTTAAGGGAGGGAAGGTGTGTGTGGTGGGGTCCATGCCATCTCAACCAATCACACTTTTTTCCTTTTTTTTAAATAGTTTACCAATTCATGAAGTGTTTAACCATTGCCAACACTTTTCGGCATAGTTTAAACACTTTTCATTAAATGACATGACACACTCTCATTGGTTGATTTTGAAGTTTATCACTTTTAAGTGTTTAACCACTCCCTACACCATTATAACTGAAGCTCAAATGAGGAATGTGATTTGGTTGGTATCGGTTCAAAATCGTTTCATCATGTATTCAAGATTAGGAATCCAAAGGTCGAAAATCTTTTTATTATCAAATCTTGTCCACTATAACTGCCCATATAATTATTTTAAGAACTTATAACACTAGTATTTTCAACGTATTTGGATAAAATGATAATTAAATAATCATATATTTGGAATAAAAAAATAAGAAGTTACTATAACATGTCTTACTATTCATTTATGTGTTTGATTATTAGGTGCATATCACTATGATTATTACTATTTCTGGTATGTTAATAGATTAATTCATCTTCATTCCTTTGTTCAAAGGCTCTTGAAAACAAGCATAAATTGGATTTTCGAAACGCATTATACATTTTTAAAACGCGCTATACTTGGTTCCCACATCTTTGAATATATAGACCTTTGAGTGGCCCAAAATGGTTTCCACTTATGTGTCAAATAATGTGGGAGTAGCTCACTTGGTAGAGACTCTTGCCTCTTAGTGGGAGGTTTTGGGTTCAATCCCAAGCAAAGGTGTAGTTTAGTATTTGGTGTAATTGAGAAGATGTAAGATTTGTCATTCAAAAAAAAACTTATGTGTCAAATGGTGTGAGTTGGAAACCACACCATTGGCCAAATTTCTTTCTAGTTATCTTTTTTTTGAACGGCAAATTTGGATCCCCTAGGCATAGTGTTTATATACCAATTCAGGAGGAAACCCAATAAATATGGTAAAACCCCCTTGTGAGAATCGAACCCAGGACATATTGGTCCCAAAGCCATGGGCAAAGCATGGAATAAGAAAACATGGAAAATATTGTGCATATACAACCATGGTTCACTACGATTGACCTATAGACTATGTTTAACCATTATTCATTATGATTGACCAACATATTGTGTATTACCATGGTTGAGTTGATTGAGTTAATTTGTCATAACTGGTGATACATGTTATATGGGTGGTAAGGACTGATATTGGATAAGTCAAAACGAGACAGAAAAAGACTTAACAGATCATATATGCTTAAATAGATTAATTCATCATCATCCTTGACCTATATTGACTATGATTAAATATTATTCATAGTGATTAACCACCACTGACTATGTTTTACCATGGTTGACTTGATGTGCCACAATGGGTCATACATTTCATAATGGGTCGTAAGGAGTAATAACAAGTCATTATAAGTATAATAGGACATAACGAGACTTTATGGGACATACATGTCCAAGTTTGACCATTATTCGTCCTGATTGATCTACATGACTATGCAGCATAGTCTATTCTTAACAATAATTCACTATCGATAACTAACTATACTATATTTTACCACGGTTGACCTAATGTGTAATAATGGGTCTTATATGTCATACTGGACCGTCAGGAGTTATAAGGGGTCTTTTTAAGTTAACACTAACATAATTGGTTATTGGAAGTCATTTTAGATATCAACGAAATGAAATAGTGAATTTCAAGGATTGTTCTTTATTTTTAAACCCATTTTTAGGCGTTGTCCTTTATGTTCAAAATTGACGAGTTTTGTCCTTTATGTTTTCATATCATACACGTTTTGTCTTTTAGGCCTAACTCAGTTAGTTTTTCAGTTAAATTTGGTCATGTGCTTTGCACATGAGTAGGGGTGTTCAGGACTCGTTTCAAATTCGAAAAATTCGAAATTCGTTTAAATTCGATTCGATTATCAAGAATTCGTTTCGATTATAAGAATTCGAATTCGATTCAATTCGAGTCAAGTAAATCGAATACGAATTTATAATTTCAAATTCGATTCGATTCGAAATTCGAATAAAAAATATATATTTTTATTTATTATTTTTATATATAATAAATATATAACTTTTATTAAGCTATACTATAAATTCTTTTCTAAATTTTTTCCAAGTATTAAAATTACCCATTACTAAACCCATTACATGACCCATAAGTAAAACCTAATTAACAAATCTATCAATAGATTTCTAAACATAAAAATATTAACTTATAATGTGGAGTGATTATTCCCGGCTTCTCGTTTTGAATTTTAGACTTGTGGTACTTTATTTGAAACTTTTTAATGTGATATCGTGTTTTATTGCTGCTTTAAAATTTATGTTTCATTTTTATAGTTTTTTACATGTTTTAAAGAATCTGAATTAAATCGAATTTATTCGAATTCGATTCGAATTCGAAATTTTAATCGAATACGAATTGAATACGAATTTGGTTTTTTATTCGAATACGAATTCGATTCGAATTCGATAGGTTTTAATCGAATTCGAATCGAATACGAATTCAAGGAAAAATAAAAATTATTCGAACAATTCGATTCAAATAATTCGAAAATTCGATATTCGATTCGATGAACACCCCTACACATGAGGGCATTTTTGTCAATTCAAAGGTAAGTTCAACGGCAGATTTACAGCTCAAAGATTCTAAAACCTTTGAATTGACAAAAATGCCCTCATGTGCAAAGCACATGACCAAATTTAACTAAAAAAACTAACTGGGTTAGGCCTAAAGGACAAAACGTGTATGATATGAAAACATAAAGGACAAAACTCGTCAATTTTGAACATAAAGGACAACGCCTAATAATGGATATAAAGATAAAGGACAATCCTTGAAATTAACTCGTAATGAAACGTTACTTGTCCACGTTTAAAGGCCTTATTTTAAGTCAATAAGAGGCTGTTTGGCAACATCTAAATGGTTGCTGAACCAGTAAGAGGTCTAAACCATTAAGTGCTGAACCAGTAAGAGGACTGAATCATTAAGAGCTAGTATAAAACTTAACCATTCACATGCAAATGTAACCAATTCAGATTAGAGGTCTTAACCATTCAGACTCAGTATAATGCTTAACCATTCAGACATCTGCTCATGAAACAAACAGTGTGAACCATTAAGTGTTGAACCAGTAAGAGGTATGAAACATTAAGAGCTCCATTAAGAGGTAAACAAACAACCCCTAAGTTATGTCAAAACTAGATTGTAGCAAGTCATTTTATAACAAATCATGTTAGGTACTAATATCTTATGTTACTAAGTCGATTATGCCCCTGAATGGGTCATATTATCTATAATCTATAATACCTTATTAAGAGAACTGGATTTTCTACCCTTTTCGTAATTTTGACATAGGTACAAATATTGAAGCACCATATACAAATGAAGCAAGCCATTTTAGAGGGGGGAAACTTGGACATTGTCCAAAGTTTTAAGACACTTTGAGGGAAATCTAGACATTTCATGTCACACCCTGACTTTTGCGGAAGCGTGATTATGTGTGACTTGCTTAATATCATTGCATCCAACCATAACAAACAACTAAATGATAAAACCAAGGATGTTCATCCATAGATAGTTTTAAAACATTACAAACAACGTTGTTCAAATCCCAGCACAGACTTCAAATCTATATTACAAACCATTCAAATTGTTTAGAGTTCCATAAGGACTCGACAAAAGACACTAATAAAAACTAGGTTTTGAACTATGTATCTTATCCAGGATAAGATACACAACCCAAATCCTTAGACACCGGATGACATCTTTTATTTCAAGCATCACTTTAAACTTCCAAACGCCCGCCAGATCCACATTTAGTTTCCTGAAATACATGTAGTTTGAAAACATCAACAAAAGTTGAGCGAGTTCATGTGTTTTGTGTGTGCGCACGAATAAACCTTTGTCATCATTGTAAGTATGTATGTTTTGTAAACCCGGTATGAAAGCAAACAAGGAAAACAAATCCATTAATGGTTTGCAAGGCCATTAATATGTGCGACGTGATGCAGGAAGGCTCAAACCTAGCAGATTTTACACCGGGCCTCCGACTGTAAGACATAGTCACCTCATGGGCCAAACCCCGGTCCACATGGGTGGGGCTCGCTACACCCAAATAGATCTATCACTCATGTCCCTCGGTCCTACTATGAGGATTAATGGTCTTAAGCGTTGTACCCACCACTCACATGATCTAGTAGTACATTCCTTAGCTAACCATACCATATGTAAACGTTTGTAAACAATTTGTAACATGTACTTCACCCCCGAAGTTATAAAACCGAAAACAGTTAAAAGAAAAGGGGGACATGAACTCACAATCTTGCGTTCTTCGTATCCAATGTAACTCAAAGCTTCCTCTAGTTCGCACGACTACCTACATACGTACTACGGTTTATTAGACG
The DNA here is from genome assembly GCA_030545235.1 of Helianthus tuberosus. Taxonomy (NCBI): domain Eukaryota; kingdom Viridiplantae; phylum Streptophyta; class Magnoliopsida; order Asterales; family Asteraceae; genus Helianthus; species Helianthus tuberosus. Next base: position 158,706,598 of record CM060393.1, read on the forward strand.
GGTGGGTCGTGCCTTGACTTGGTGTTAATTAGTGTCTTTGAGTTACGTTTCATTGTGTCTTTAATATTATTACAAGTTATATAATTATTTGTTAAAATAATAAATATTTTAACTTAAATTATATATTTTAAATTTTGGAATATTAGCTAAAATAATATATTTTAACTTGTCACATTTATGTATTTGTATACGTATAACTTCCCAAGGATGGGTGTATTCATACTCGTATCTTAAACTTGTATATTTTTGCCAAGTATCGGTGGCTTATTCCGGTGTATAATTATACGTACGAGAATACGCATTCTTATTGTGTTAATTAAGTATCCTTATACTTAACTTTTGTATTAACTTTTCCGGAATATTATTTCTAATAAAAATATTTATTCTCAAAATATATATTTTAAGAAAACTTACCTAGAAAAATTATTTATAATTTTTCCTTTGGCAAAAATACTTATATTTTCATATAAACCTAAAAAATAAAGTATTTTCAAGTTTAACTTAGAAAATATATATAAATCTATTTATCACCCAAAAATAATGTACTTTATGTTTACTTAAGAAAATAGATATATTTTCTCTCAAAAATAATATATCTTCTAATAATTTCAAGAAAACATATATATTTTTATTTACCAAAAAATAATATATTTTCTTCTTATAAAAAATATGATATATCTTGTAGTAATTGTAAAAATCATATTTTTGTTCTACTGGTGTCCAAAATACTAATTACCAAAATTATACTTATGAATTAAATTCCGGAATATTTTGTGAGTTATATTCCTTGTTCGGTTCCTCCAGTATTTTGGGTATAAATTATGCAATTATTTCTTGGAATTTTGGTAATATTTTGTATTGTAATTTCTTGGTATTTTGGTGAGTTATATTATTTCAAGTTCTAAAATAATATAACTAATACACATAATATACAATAATCACACACTTGGTGACATCTAAATATATATATTCCCCTAAATACATATTTTGTCACTTTTATTATCAAAAACCAACCTCCAATATTTATAATTTTTGTAACAAGAATTATGGCAAATTTTATATGAAAATTCATGGTTTAAAATATACTTGTAAATATTTGTTTAAAAATATTTTTCTAAGTGTTTAATTTTTAGAAAATTTTTGCCATAGTTTCTCCTTAAAAATGGAGGTTTCCATGCTTTCAAAGCATATCATTTTCTTTTGTAAATCATCACAATCAACAACAAACCAACCAATACTTACCAATTTGCCAAAATCAAGCATTAATCACTACTTCATGAACTTGAAAATTTACAAAAAATTGTAGTAACTTACTAGTGTGTTTAGTAAGCTTAATTACCCTTTAAAGTGTGGATTTATTTAAAAACATCATTCTTGAAGAATTTAGGTGTTTACAACTTGTTAATAAATTTTCTAAAAATATTTCTTCTTGAGTTTTTCTTGTTAAATATATATTTCTACACTTGATTAACCACTAAAAATGTGGTTAATTTCTTTAAGAACCAAGCTTATGTAAATCTTGTATTTTTTAACTTGGTTTCTTGGAAAATCATTCTTGAAATCATATGTTTACAAATCTCATTTCACACTTTGATCATCATACTTCAAGAAAACATTAAATCTTTCAAGTTCATGTTGTAACATAAGGATGATCTCTTGATCTTTAACATAATCATCCTCTCATCTTGCTAGATTATGCCTTTAATCACTATCTAGCGAGATCATATGATGTTTAACATCATAAACACAAATAATCAACAATCAACAAGCATAACAACACTTAACAACATGATTTCTTCTGATTTTTAAGCTTATGTTTAAGTTTCATGTTCTTGATTCATAGTGTTCTTCATGATTATCAACTTATACCATCATTTAACCAACTTAATAAGATGTAAAATGAAGTGTAGAATGATCTTACTACTAGCTCAAGACTAGGGATGATCACAAGATGAAGATGAGGTGGTTAAAAGCTTGTATGAGAGGTCCTTCAACTTCCAAGAGTTCCTAGCTTCCTGATGTTGCTTCTTACACCTTTGGATATGTATGGAATGGATGAATGTTGAAAGATGAAGATGAATGTGTGTGTGGGGGTTCACGGCCGAGAGGAAGAGAGGAGGAGAGGAGAGTGTGTGTGTGTTGTGTAGAAATGAGAATGATGAACTTATGATCTGGAGGTTAATCTTATAACACACCAACACAACATTCCCTAATGTGTAATATGCTCAAAAAGATGAGACAAGATCCATTATAATAATCAAATAAAATCCGTGTGTGGGGGCCACATTATGGCCATGGATAGGTGGGGGGGGTCTAGATTAGGGGGTAAATGGTAGTTAGATTAAATGGTTGAAATCTAATGTTATAGTTAGGTTATTTAGTTATTAGAATGTTATATAGTGTGTTATGATGTTCGGGGACCATAACTAGCTTGGTAATGTTAAAACAATGCTTCTAGTAAAAATTTAGTGTTTCGGGTAGTGTTCGGTTGGTTACCGGTTCGTTAAGGTGCTAAACTATGCAGTTTAGTGTGCTTTATGTTACCTTTTGTGACAGTTTTGATTCCCGACACTTAGGAAAGTATTCTGGACCATTTAACCATATTTCTGCATGAGATTAAAGTGTTTAAAAGCTGATTTTTGCGGAATTCAGCAATTTAAGTGAGTTTCAGTCACTTTCCTGCACTTAAACTATATTTAGGAAGACAGTTTTGTGATCCTTACTTTCCTACACACTATCCTAGTGTAACTCTTGGTTTTCTGGCACATTCTGTGTCTCAATACAATGTCTGTCTATGTACTGAACTCTGTCAGCATTTTTCTGATTTATCTGATAACTGTGCTAACTGTGTTTCGTGCATCATTTGAATCAACAAATTTTGCATGCAATAATCATATAACATTTTGCAATATATGATGCACATGTATGTATATGGCAATAATCAAAAAGAAATTCATGTCATTAATTGTAACTCAGCACGGTCATTAAGTCATAATTGCTGTTTAATAATTGTACGGATACCTGGAATTTTGACAGTTGTCACATTCTCCCCCTGTTAAGAAAATTTCATCTCGAAATTTTAAGCTTTACCATTAGTTGCAGGGGAGTTAGGGAACAAATGTGGGTACTTTGCTTTCATACGGTCTTCACGCTCCCAAGTAAACTCTGGGCCGTGACGTGCGTTCCAACGAACCTTGACATGCTTAACACTACTCCTCCGAGTCTTGTTAACCTTCCAATCTGTAACCTCAACGAGTTCTTCTGTAAGTGGAGTGTGTCTTCAATGTGAACCTCATCCGCAGGGATGACCACTGTCTCTTGAGTAGGACTTTTCTTCAGATTAGATACATGGAATGTATCATGAACATCATTTAGTTCTGCTGTTAGCCCCAACTTGTATGCTACAGAACCAACTCTTTCTAGAATTCTGAATGGCCCGATATAACGTGGGTTTAACTTACCACGCTTCCCAAAGCGTGCCACAAATTTCCAAGGTGCAACTTTTAACAAAACCATATCACCCACTTCAAATTCCAAGGGTTTTCGTCTTTGGTCCGCATAACTCTTCTGTCGATCACGAGCCGCCTTGATGCGCTCTCGGATCTGCATGATCTTATTTGTTGTTTCTTGGACCAGTTCGGGACCTGTTGATGCATGAAATGTCTGTTAACTACGTTTAGTTGAGTCTTAGGTCAAGTTAAGTTAGATTAGACCTTGAAAGTCAAAATTAGGGTTTCATGATGTAATTTCGTTTATATGTACTTGTTTAGAGTGATTTCGCTTATAGGTCAGATTAGGGGGTTTCGCTTTAAGGGTCCTGGTGGTTTCACTTATATGGTATCACATGGGGTTTCGCTTATATGGACATGCCATATAAGCGAACCAGCTCATCTATAAATACCCTCACATGTGATCTCATTCTGGACATTGGAGCGAGACCTGTTCATTGCGTGTGTAACAGAACTCTGTCAAAATTGATTCAGAAAGCAATAAAAGAGAAGGAATTGAAAGAGAAAAGCTATGTAACTTCGTGTATACTGATTCCGCCTTTATACGTGAAGATGAACGTCCTTGACTGACTTTTCAGGGTCGCAAAACGGTCCAACAAGTGGTATCAGAGCTTTAGGACGAGGAGTTCATACTACTACAGCTGATTCGACAAAATTCTCTCACTTCTACTCACTTTCTTTCATATTTTTTCGATTTAAACTGGTTCCTACGGTTGAAATTGTCTGAATTTCGAGTATAACGTGTAAAACATACGATTAACAAACCCTAGAAAGATTCAGATTAAAATACGGCTTAAAAATGATAAAAATCAGTTAAAAACGTGATTTCGCTTTTACGGACATCATCTGATTTCGTTCATAGTTGCCTGATTTCGTTGATTAGGACATTCAAGTTGTCTAATTTCGCTGAAAAGAACATAATTTTACTGATTTCGTTCATAGGAAAGTTGTGATTTTGCTCATAGTGCCATTACATCAGATTTCGCTTATTTGAACATCTGATTTCGCTTATTTGAACATCACATAGTTTCTCTCATACGGACAAATACAATTTCGCTTATTCGGACATATGTGATTTCGTTTATTTGTCAATATCTGATTTCGCTTTTCTGTCAAAGAACTAGTTTCGCTTTTGTGACAAAGTAATATTTCGCTTATCAGTCACATTGACTGATTTCGTTTATCTGACACTTTGACTGATTTCGCTTATCAGTCAAAATAGCTGATATTTCGTTTTTGTGTCATTGTTTTTCAAGATTTCAAAATTTTTTCTAAGTGATTGTTGATTTTTGCAGGTACATTCAAGATGGATGACATATTCTTGAACCCATTTAGCGACATGTACGCATTCGTTGGAAATTCCGGAAACGATGATTCTTCGTCTAGCAATACGAATGAGAATCCGCTGAAAGAGAAGAAAAAGGAAGCTTGGGAATCTGAAAGTGCCTTTGGAACATTCAATAAACCTCCAAAGCTAATGGCTATCGAGGAATACAGTCAGTGGTCAAGAAAGTTTGAAGATTGGTTGGTGGCATTCGCATTTCCCAGCTGGAAGAGTTTGAAAAACGGTTATGAAAATGGAAACAAAAATGGTGAAACTTTAAGATCAGCTGATGAGATTGATTCATTTGTAGCTGAACAAAAATGTGTGGCATTGTTATTTCAGTCCGTCCGGGAAGACATTATTGCCTTGATCGATTATTCAAATGCAAAAGATCTTTGGAAAAAGTTAGAAAAGAAATGTATAGGTAGTGAAGAAATCAAGAAAAACAAAATGAAATTACTTAGGAAAGAGTTTGATATGTTTGGGTGTTTAAAGAACGAGTCAGTTTGTAAAATGATAGAAAGGTTTGGTCATCTGAAGCTGGAATTAGTAAGACATGATATCAGATATCCTGAAGAAGATCTTATCGACAAATTGTTCGATTCGTTGCCTGACGAGATGGATTGGAGATATTATGCGCTGATGCTGAAGAATACCATCAAGGCACCAGAAAAGTTGACATTAGATTTGCTGATTGAGAAACTCGAGAGTCACGAGTTGGAATTGAAGAAGACGTACAAAGTAAATCACTCATCTTACCAGCAAAATTTGGATTTGTATTATCCGAAGAGTATGATACCAAAAGCAACTTCTCCAAAGACTGCATTTTCTGCTGAGAATGTGTCCACAGCAAGCAAAGAAAGTCAAAGTGGTCAAAGCAGTGGAAGTCATAGTGGTTATCACAGTGGATCTTCATCATCTGGAAGTCATTCTGATGCAAAGAATCGGTTTCAATGCAACATCGCAATAGACTTAAAGAATGCTCAGAATTTTGATGAGGAGTCAGCTAAACAGCAGATGATCTTTCTAGCATCGGTGTTGGAATCGTATAAAGGGTTAGTAGCTGGAAAGATAGGCAACACCAACTTAACGAAGGAAAATTATGATCAGATAGATCATGAGGAAATGGAGCTGATCGATATTCGTTGGGCTATGGCCAGTGCTGTTCGTCGAGCACAGCGTTTCATGGAAATTACCGGCAGGAAGACAATTGGTGGTCTATCTACCAAGCTGGGGTTCGATAAGTCCAAGGTGACATGCTTCAAGTGTAAGCAGAAAGGTCACTTCAAGCGAGAATGCAGAAATGCTTATGCTGATGAGTCGGAGAACCCTTTCAGAGATGATTATTACAAGAAGGCAATTTATCATCAGAATAAATCTGAGCCGCCTAGATTGAAGCAGGTTGAAGACAACCAAGAGAAATCTAGAGCTCTTGCGGTGATTTATGATGATGAAGGGTATGATTGGAGTAAAGAGGTTCTACCGGAGGAAGATGCAGTTGGTTACACATTCATGGTGAAAAAAGACGAACCTATTCCGTGGAAAGACGATAGAACTGAAGAGCAGAAATATAGATACAGAAAAATGCTGGCTGAAAACCGAATAATTAGAATATCTCGTATCTATTTGGAAGCGAAGAGAGCGAGAAGATGGGATCCGGACAGAGAGTGTTATCTTGATGAATATGGAAATATTGCGATCGATGACAAAACTCTTGATCTGCAAGCCATAATCAAGGAGATCAAAGATGAGGATGAGTATTGGCAGAATAAATAGTGGGGAACTGGAGACGAGAAGGAGAAAGAAGAGAAAGAGAAGAAGGAGAAAGAAGAGATAGAGAAGTCAAAGAAAGTTGACACTGGGGTTATTGACACAACGCAGGAGTTAACTGCTGAAAACCTCGGAAAAATAGCTGACAAAGTGCTGGCTGCTAAGGCACTTGAGGTAGACTCTAACTCCGTGTCTGAGTCAAAAAGCCAGGTAAGTTCAAACTTGTCAACAAATGTGTCAGGTAAGAAAATTGATGGAAATGCTGATTGCAAAAATTGCAACAAAGAGTGCAAATTTTGTAACACAGTCACGTATCTCAACGGGAAGAAAGTTGATGATCTGACAACAAAAGTCAGAAGCGTTGAGAATCAGATTCTTGATCGTGACAAAACAGTTAAAGCTTCAACTGAACGGATAAGAGAATTAACTAGCCAAGTTGAAAATGATAAAATTGATCATGACAAAATTAAACAAGAAAATGAAAAGTTAATTCTTGAAAACCATCAGATTTCTGAGAAGTTTGAAAAAATCAAAAGCACATTGAAAGATAATGATGATCGAAATGGTAAAACTTATAAAGAAAATGTTCACCTAAAAGCAGTGCTTAGAGTAAAAGAAGAATCAATCAACCAACAACTGGATGAAATCGCTAAACTGAAACTTAAATTTCAAGAGGCTGAAATTGAAAACGAGCGAATCCAGTTGAAGCTTAACAGTTACAGCTCCGCAAGCTTTGTTTTGCAACACATTATTCCCAAACCCATCCGGAAAGACAAAGCAGGCGAAGATGTGTACTCTGATGGAACTGGGGTGGGTTTTCATCAAGTTCCACCACCTGTTCTTGATAACTACACGAAAAAGCAATCAGGGTTGGTTGAAATTGAAGAAGAAAGTGAAATGAATCTTCCGGATTCAATTGATGTCACGTTCACATCTTCCAATGACGATAGTGTCCAAAATGATATTGTAAAAGGTGTTGTTGAAAATGTGCTAAAAACGGATAGTGACACTACTGAGGAAGATGGGTGTTTCTTGGAAAAATAAATTCCGAAACAAAAGTCCAAGAACAACTTAAATGAAGAATCTAATCTTGTCATGTACAAGATGTTGGGTTCAGATAAGTTGTTTTCGGATTCTGAGTTTCCAATTGAGAATGTTAATATGAACAAATTGACAAATGTTTTCAAGTTGGTCGAAGTTGAGTTGTCAGAAGTGAACAATCTGAGTCAAACAAAGAGAAAAATGAGTTTTGAGAAAGATAAATCATACTACAAGAAATCTGTTAATCCATCATGTTTTTATAATAACAATCGAAATAACTGGTCGGGTGGTTATCAGGGTGGTAGAAATTATCAGAGAAGAAATGTTCCAAACAAGAGGTTTGCTGAAAAGAAAACGTTTGTGAATAGTTCGAGTTCACTTGCTGATGAAGAGAAAGAGATTTTTTCAAAATCGAATGAAGAGTTCTTTGAGAAAAGAGCTTCACAGTATCAGTCTGAAGGCACAAGTCGAGTTGTTGATACTCGAACATGTTTCAGATGTAATCAAGTTGGTCACATTACACGAAAGTGTAACAATGTGAAGCCTAAGACTGAAACTGTGAAGATTCAAAAGAAGAAAGTTGACGAGAAGGGTAAAGCACCAATCATTGTTGAGAAAAAGAGTGTGAAAAATGACAACATCAAAGTGAAATATGAACCCGTAAAGAAAGTGGAAATAAAAATGACAAATTTTATAAACGGGTTGCATTTTCTCAACAAGTTTGGAAACCAAAAACTGAGAAAAAGATTTCACCTTCTGAGGATTCAATTCAAATTGATTATGATGCAAATTTTCCACCTCTTAAGGCTGAAAACTTCAAAATTCAAATTGCGAGAGTCAAGGTTACACCTAAGGCAGATGAGGCCTGGGTGGACTCCATGTTTGACTAAACAGTTTGAATTGCCGGAGCTTCCTGGATCACGAAGCATGAATCGGCATCTTTATTGAAGTTGGTTAAGTCAAAGTTTGTTATGTGCAGGATCTTCCAAAACTTGTATCCAGTGTGACAACCCGTGATTTACGGCTCTTAATTACGTAATTAACAGACGATTAACGCGACAATAAATAGTGTTTACAGCACGGATTAACTTAATTAGGCCTTTGGAGCGCCTGGGAACGTCTATCCGTCTTTACAGCGCGCGAATGATGGTTTACAGAGAAACCGGTCAAACGTTAAACGGCAACGGATCGAAACCAAACAGAATACTAACAAACGCCGACAAATATTAAATTTTTACGATATATATTAGCTTCGTAATAAAATTTTTGTGACTACAGTCGGAACCGGATTGAAAAACGGATTAAAGACGGCAACGATACAATTTTTCGCGATTATTACCGTAATCGACGAACGGGCGTGCAAACAACGACTACCGACCGTGTTTTTGTGTATTTTAATTTTTGACGTTAAACGGAATTCAGGATTTGACAACAGGTCTCGTAGGAATTACGGGCCACTTAAACACGGGGATTGAGCTTGTGGGCCCTGGGCCCAAGCCTAAACCTACACATAATATACAAGATCTCTTCTAGATTTAGAGAATCCTATAAAATCTCAATAGAATCCTGGCAATATCTACAAGATTTACGCAATCTATATAAAATCTCTACAAAATATTTATAGAATCTTCATGGGATCTTTGTGGATCTTTATACATAGAACAAGAGGGAATCACATTGGTCAATAACCACATGATTGTCTATAAAATCCTACCCCCCCTTAGTTCAAACAACACTCCACATCTTCTTTCAAAGCCATCAGCCAAACACCACCCCATACCCTCACTCTCTCTCGATACAACTCAAACAAACACAGACTTGAAGTCTTCTTTCTCACCCATATACAAAACATCACACATACAAGAAGTAAAGGCAGCCTTCATCACTCTCTCTCTAATACACATTCAGGCAACAAGCAGACACCTCCACTCCCTCTATTTCAAGTTCAGCAAACACAAGAGTCGACAAGCAATGGCGGCCGGCGAGCTCCTCCGGCGTCCCGATTCCCGGCGACAGCCCCCCTGTTCTCCGGTTCAGCGGCTGCCACCACCAGATGGTGGTGGCGTCTGGCGACTAACATAAGAGGCGGAAGAGAGAGAGAGAGACCGAGAGATCGGGAAGAGAGAGAGAGAGGCGGCGAGGAGGGAGAAAGGACCGATGGTGGTGGTGAACGGCGGTAGGTGTCTCGGACCGCCGGTAGGTCCACTTTTTCCGGTGGTCGGTACCTTTACCCCGCGGTCCTTGTCTCGGCCCGACGTGTATCCCGGGTGAAGGTGGTTATATGACACGATTCAATTCCATTCATGATCGGGTGCTCGGTTCAGGCAGGTCTCGGTCCAGTTCTGTTCGGGTTTCGGTTCGGGTTCCGGGTCAGCGGGTTCGAGTTTTGGTTCAGCTCATCCGGCTCAGTCAACAGGAAGGTTCGGGTCAGTTTTGTATACGATTCAGTCAACTCAGCGAGTCAACTCAGTTGACTCGGTTAACTCAGCAAGTTGACTCGGTCAACTCAACCGAGTCAACTCGGTCAACAGCAGCGAGTCAGCTCAGATGGTTCGGTTCGGGTCAAGCGGTTCGTTCAGACGGCTCAGTTTCGGTTTCAGTTGACTCGGTCAAACCGAGTCAACTCAGTCAAACTCAGTCAAACTCAGTCAACTCAGCGAGTTGACTCGGTCAGCTCGACTTTCGACTCGAAGAAGTGGTAAAGATTTTAACGGCGTTACTATTTCGTGTTTTATACTTTTAACGTATCACGTGATAACGAGCTCTCGAAACCGACTAATTATAAATTACATTCGTTATATATTAGACAAGTTTGCACATAGTTGAATCTTGATTAAATTGTGTTGAATTTTTGAGAATAAAAGCGACAACTTGTGTTGTCGGGGCGTCCAAAAATAGAGGAAACTCTGCCCGTTTTTTTTCGAGAAACACCCTTAAACACGACACGTATTATTTTTCAATAACAACGCTTAATGGAATTCGAGTCCATAATATTTCAAACCATGATAATCCCAAACGCTTTTACAAATAAATATAATGTTATATTTATTTCGAACGTCGTCAACTCGTATACTTTTACAAAATAAATATAGTTATATATTTATTCTAGATGTCGTACAACGCGAAATCTTTTACAAAAATAAATATGGTTTATATTTATTTTCAAACATAACAACTCGACGATTTCTTTATAAAATAAATATAACTCTTCATATTTATTTTATACGCCTAGACGGCATATACGCGTATTTTCGGCAAATATACACAAGACGTGATATATATAATACAAGTTATTATATATTATTTCATACGAAACGCAATATACGATACGAGTTTGTTATATGATATTTTCATAGAAATATTCTTTTATACACGTATGACTACTCGAGACGGCTAACACACCTACAACGATATATTTATATATCTTTATATAAATATTTATTCATTTTAAGTCTCTCGGAAACTAAGTCTTTTTCAAGACTTATTAAACTGCAACTGACATTAAACGAGACTTAACAAGTATAACTTAATTATTTTCATTAAGTTAATAACTTACTCGAATCGTTCGATTAACGATTCGGTAGAGCTCGGTGACACGTAGACTAGTTACCACTTTTGTTTAGAAACTTATTAGATATTCCGTGTTAGGAATATTGTAGAATGCACACTAGCGAGTCTCATCTTGGAAACGACATCACGAAGTCGTAATTAGCTCGCTTTGCACAAGAATGTTCAGGTGAGTTCATAACCCCCACTTTTTACTGTTTACATTTTTGTAAATGTTTTCGGGGTGGAAAGACATGCACGTTTTGCAAAAACATACAAAGTTCTAAACAAATGCAAAACTCGTATTTCTAAATCATATTACGAAGGGATTTCGAGGAACTCAAATGATTTACGAAAGGTTTATACTAAACATACCGGTTTTTACAAAACAAATGAGTATTATCAAAATGGGAATGATTTTCATGACTAAGGACGGATCAATTGGTGATAATATATATAGAATGAGGAGCCAGCCTTTGTGGCTGGGGAGGATCAGCCTTAGTGGCTGGGGAGGATCAGTCTTAGAGACTGGGGTAAAGTACATGTACAATGATTGTAGACAATTTTATACACGGTATGGTTAGCGTAAGGAGGTTTATTATTCCGATCATGTGAGTGGGTAGGAGCAATATGAGGCCATTAGTCCTCATGTCGGGACCGAGGGACAGGAGCGGTAGATCTATCTGGGTGTAGCGAGCCCAGCCCCAGGCCAAACTAGAAACGGACCTTGGGGTGACTTTGTCCACATACAAATGCCGTGGCGAAATCTGCTAGGTTTGAGTCTCCCTACTTGCACTTCACATATATCAGTGGCCTTGCAAACCATTGGTGATCACAAGTCCCCTTATTTGCTACATACCAGGAACTTTATATTTACGAAACATACTTGTTCATACAAATTAAATACCATGTTTTATACAAAATTTAAGGCATAGGATTATGCGGGTCAAAGTCAGGGTGGGCATTGATGATTATACGAACATTACAAAAACATGGTTTTATGAACATAACGTGTTACAAACACAACGTTTCCATATAACTTTGCAAGAAAATGTTTTTTTTTTAAATTCATTTTCTCAATACTACTTCAAAAACCGGTTATTCCAAAGATTTATTCCAAATCTTTCACAACTCAAAGGATCTATCTCAAACCTTTCACAACTCAAAAGATTTATTTCAAATCTTTTACAAACAAACTATGAACTCGCTCAACTTTATGTTGATTTTTCGCATGTTTCTTTCTCAGGTTACAGTCCTAAGACAAGGCACGGTTGGAATAGGAGAACCATTGGAGACTCGAGTACTTAGCGGGCATTCATTTTCTAAAAGACTTAGCTTATTTGCTTCCGCTGTGCATTGATGATACCAGTCCAGTCACGCCAAGCTCTGAAAATTTCGGGGTGTGACAGATTGGTATCAGAGCTATAGGTTACAGCGAATTAGGTTCCTGTTGTGATACCTAGGCTCTAACCTCACTTTCCTCTGGGAACTTAGGCTATTAAGATGTTGAATACATACAGAACGCCCAGTACTCAAATATGGTCTCCAACCGTTGCCGACAAGCAAACAGTCAAAATTTTGTTTCCAAACAAATGTTGAGCACATTTTACTATTTATAGGCTCAGCCTGGAGGGCTGAGGCTCGGTCTGGAGGATCGAGGCTCGGTCTAGGTGACCGAGGTAGTTGGCTAGTGAGGCTAGGAAGAGTAGGCTCAGTCATGAAGACTGAGGCTCGGTCAAGGGGACCGAGGCTCGATCTAAGAGGTCGAGGTGGAGGATAGAGCAGTCTTAAAGACTGGGAGAAATTGGCTAGTGAAACTAGGAGAATTACTTGATTGCTGATTGGTGACTAACATGCGCATTCGGTTATATGATTGACTATTTGTGCATGTGTTTATTAAAGGTCATCACGTAGGAACCGCGAATATTAACTCGGGCACACACTATATTTCATATTGTCTATGATATTTTAACTTCCCGAGCAGGCAGCCTACGCATAACGAAACACTAGTGCACGAGAATACATGGAACTCAATTTCTACGTCAACGGATGTCGGGATACATCACCTCCTACGCGGCACACAACGCTAGTGCGTAGGTATACGTGAAACTTAAGCTATACATCAACGGAGGTACGACACATACGACTGTCAAGGCGAGGCCTTTGAGAAGAAACGATGACGCAATCTAACGACGACGCTAGATTCCTGTCAGCAGGAGAACTAACAATCAGGAAACGACAACTTGTCACGCGATCCTGCAACGACACGAATCACGCCAGGGAGAAGACTATTGTCTCCGCAATCCCCCCTACCTAACTAACGACGAACACGCTATGTTCGACATTCCATGGTAATGTCACCAAACAATTGGTCGTCACACGAAACCCCAGGTAAAGTCCTCAAATTTCTTTATTTGAAATTTCGAATTTCACACTTACTGAGTAGGTTTTCGTATCTCTACTCCTCTTAATGGTCATTGTATTACGATCATTTCTTTACAAGTTACATACATGGTTTTTCGTTATAACCATGCCGAAAGTTTTCTTGTCGATACATATACTTATTGTCGGATTACGCTAAAACCAAGTTCAATTGTTTGAACTTGCTCATTACACTTATTCGATTCGAGACACCATATGATGTATTGGGAGCATCATATTCAAATCAATTTTTAACGAACACTTCATTTGTTCCGAGTCGTGGTAAACTTGTTGGTATTCGACTCCATTAAATTGTTGATTTCGACACCTTGTGGTGGTGTTTTCACTTATTTGAACCTTGCGCTAAACTCGTTTACGTACCTTATGCACGGATATATTTATTCATTTATTGATTCAGATTAAATCCGCTTTGAATTATCACATTACAACAGTCTTAACACAATTGTGTGTTAAGACAATGGTACACAAATTCATTTCATATTCCGGTGTACCTCATAACGGTTCTTTCAACATCGATCGAATGCTTTGCGACATCCATTGTTTCTTCACCTTCGATCGAAAACATTGTTTCATTGATGTTCCATTTTCAATTGAAAATCCTGTGATGTCATTTAAAACAAACTTTCAAGATTCACTTTATTGCGCTTTCATTTGACTTCAAACACGGTGAAATTGTTTGATCACCGCTATTATTGAATCATTTGAATCATTACGACACCTTGTGGTGTCAGTACAAACTTGTAGCTTGTGCTAATTATGATTGAGCGTTTTATGCAAAACACAGGTGATACTTGTTCGATCACCTCTATTATTAAATGGTTTCATTCATTGCGACACCTTGTGGCGTCGGTATGACTTGCAGCTTGCGCTGATTACGATCGAACGTTTCATGCAAACTATTACGTTTGAGATTGTTGATTCTAAGTTCATCCAGTGGATGTTATTGCTTCTAGAACTCATTTATACGTTCATATGGAATTCGATTGGTCGAAGTTCCTGTTGGATCCCTGTTAACTTAGTCACATTAGTGACTGTACCTATACGTCTCGTTTCCTTTGACATCAATTACTGAGACACATTTCTTCTAAACTGTTGGGATTCCTATTATGAAGGAATGCCCTTGAATTCACATGATTCGAATAAGTCTTTTTCGATTACGCGGTCATTCACTTGGTTATTATTCGGACTTACCTGCGAATAACACAATTCTGAGGGGATAACATAGTCTAAATTTCGAGGACGAAATTTCTGTAACAGGGGGAGAATGTGACAACCCGTGATTTACGGCTCTTAATTACGTAATTAACAGACGATTAACGCAACAATAAATAGTGTTTACAGCACGGATTAACTTAATTAGGCCTTTGGAGCGCCTGGGAACGTCTATCCGTCTTTACAGCGCGCGAATGATGGTTTACAGAGAAACCGGTCAAACGTTAAACGGCAACGGATCGAAACCAAACAGAATACTAACAAACGCCGACAAATATTAAATTTTTACGATATATATTAGCTTCGTAATAAAATTTTTGTGACTACAGTCGGAACCGGATCGAAAAACGGATTAAAGACGGCAACGATACAATTTTTCGCGATTATTACCGTAATCGACGAACGGGCGTGCAAACAACGACTACCGACCGTGTTTTTGTGTATTTTAATTTTTGACGTTAAACGGAATTCAGGATTTGACAACAGGTCTCGTAGGAATTACGGGCCACTTAAACACGGGGATTGAGCTTGTGGGCCCTGGGCCCAAGCCTAAAGCTACACATAATATACAAGATCTCTTCTAGATTTAGAGAATCCTATAAAATCTCAATAGAATCCTGGCAATATCTACAAGATTTACGCAATCTATAGAAAATCTCTACAAAATATTTATAGAATCTTCATGGGATCTTTGTGGATCTTTATACGTAGAACAAGAGGGAATCACATTGGTCAATAACCACATGATTGTCTTTAAAATCCTACCCCCCCCCCCCTTAGTTCAAACAACACTCCACATCTTCTTTCAAAGCCATCAGCCAAACACCTCCCCATACCCTCACTCTCTCTCGATACAACTCAAACAAACACAGACTTGAAGTCTTCTTTCTCACCCATATACAAAACATCACACATACAAGAAGTAAAGGCAGCCTTCATTACTCTCTCTCTAATACACATTCAGGCAACAAGCAGACACCTCCACTCCCTCTATTTCAAGTTCAGCAAACACAAGAGTCGACAAGCAACGGCGGCCGGAGAGCTCCTCCGGCGTCCCGATTCCCGGCGACAGCCCCCCTGTTCTCTGGTTCAGCGGCTGCCACCACCAGATGGTGGTGGCGTCTGGCGACTAACATAAGAGGCGGAAGAGAGAGAGAGACCGAGAGATCGGGAAGAGAGAGAGAGAGGCGGCGAGGAGGGAGAAAGGACCGATGGTGGTGGTGAACGGCGGTAGGTGTCTCGGACCGCCGGTAGGTCCACTTTTTCCGGTGGTCGGTACCTTTACCCCGCGGTCCTTGTCTCGGCCCGACGTGTATCCCGGGTGAAGGTGGTTATATGACACGATTCAATTCCATTCATGATCGGGTGCTCGGTTCAGGCAGGTCTCGGTCCAGTTCTGTTCGGGTTTCGGTTCGGGTTCCGGGTCAGCGGGTTCGAGTTTTGGTTCAGCTCATCCGGCTCAGTCAACAGGAAGGTTCGGGTCAGTTTTGTATACGATTCAGTCAACTCAGCGAGTCAACTCAGTTGACTCGGTTAACTCAGCAAGTTGACTCGGTCAACTCAACCGAGTCAACTCGGTCAACAGCAGCGAGTCAGCTCAGATGGTTCGGTTCGGGTCAAGCGGTTCGTTCAGACGGCTCAGTTTCGGTTTCAGTTGACTCGGTCAAACCGAGTCAACTCAGTCAAACTCAGTCAAACTCAGTCAACTCAGCGAGTTGACTCGGTCAGCTCGACTTTCGACTCGAAGAAGTGGTAAAGATTTTAACGGCGTTACTATTTCGTGTTTTATACTTTTAACGTATCACGTGATAACGAGCTCTCGAAACCGACTAATTATAAATTACATTCGTTATATATTAGACAAGTTTGCACATAGTTGAATCTTGATTAAATTGTGTTGAATTTTTGAGAATAAAAGCGACAACTTGTGTTGTCGGGGCGTCCAAAAATAGAGGAAACTCTGCCCGTTTTTTTTCGAGAAACACCCTTAAACACGACACGTATTATTTTTCAATAACAACGCTTAATGGAATTCGAGTCCATAATATTTCAAACCATGATAATCCCAAACGCTTTTACAAATAAATATAATGTTATATTTATTTCGAACGTCGTCAACTCGTATACTTTTACAAAATAAATATAGTTATATATTTATTCTAGATGTCGTACAACGCGAAATCTTTTACAAAAATAAATATGGTTTATATTTATTTTCAAACATAACAACTCGACGATTTCTTTATAAAATAAATATAACTCTTCATATTTATTTTATACGCCTAGACGGCATATACGCGTATTTTCGGCAAATATACACAAGACGTGATATATATAATACAAGTTATTATATATTATTTCATACGAAACGCAATATACGATACGAGTTTGTTATATGATATTTTCATAGAAATATTCTTTTATACACGTATGACTACTCGAGACGGCTAACACACCTACAACGATATATTTATATATCTTTATATAAATATTTATTCATTTTAAGTCTCTCGGAAACTAAGTCTTTTTCAAGACTTATTAAACTGCAACTGACATTAAACGAGACTTAACAAGTATAACTTAATTATTTTCATTAAGTTAATAACTTACTCGAATCGTTCGATTAACGATTCGGTAGAGCTCGGTGACACGTAGACTAGTTACCACTTTTGTTTAGAAACTTATTAGATATTCCGTGTTAGGAATATTGTAGAATGCACACTAGCGAGTCTCATCTTGGAAACGACATCACGAAGTCGTAATTAGCTCGCTTTGCACAAGAATGTTCAGGTGAGTTCATAACCCCCACTTTTTACTGTTTACATTTTTGTAAATGTTTTCGGGGTGGAAAGACATGCACGTTTTGCAAAAACATACAAAGTTCTGAACAAATGCAAAACTCGTATTTCTAAATCATATTACGAAGGGATTTCGAGGAACTCAAATGATTTACGAAAGGTTTATACTAAACATACCGGTTTTTACAAAACAAATGAGTATTATCAAAATGGGAATGATTTTCATGACTAAGGACGGATCAATTGGTGATAATATATATAGAATGAGGAGCCAGCCTTTGTGGCTGGGGAGGATCAGCCTTAGTGGCTGGGGAGGATCAGTCTTAGAGACTGGGGTAAAGTACATGTACAATGATTGTAGACAATTTTATACACGGTATGGTTAGCGTAAGGAGGTTTATTATTCCGATCATGTGAGTGGGTAGGAGCAATATGAGGCCATTAGTCCTCATGTCGGGACCGAGGGACAGGAGCGGTAGATCTATCTGGGTGTAGCGAGCCCAGCCCCAGGCCAAACTAGAAACGGACCTTGGGGTGACTTTGTCCACATACAAATGCCGTGGCGAAATCTGCTAGGTTTGAGTCTCCCTATTTGCACTTCACATATATCAGTGGCCTTGCAAACCATTGGTGATCACAAGTCCCCTTATTTGCTACATACAAGGAACTTTATATTTACGAAACATACTTGTTCATACAAATTAAATACCATGTTTTATACAAAATTTAAGGCATAGGATTATGCGGGTCAAAGTCAGGGTGGGCATTGATGATTATACGAACATTACAAAAACATGGTTTTATGAACATAACGTGTTACAAACACAACGTTTCCATATAACTTTGCAAGAAAATGGTTTTTTTTTAAATTCATTTTCTCAATACTACTTCAAAAACCGGTTATTCCAAAGATTTATTCCAAATCTTTCACAACTCAAAGGATCTATCTCAAACCTTTCACAACTCAAAAGATTTATTTCAAATCTTTTACAAACAAACTATGAACTCGCTCAACTTTATGTTGATTTTTCGCATGTTTCTTTCTCAGGTTACAGTCCTAAGACAAGGCACGGTTGGAATAGGAGAACCATTGGAGACTCGAGTACTTAGCGGGCGTTCATTTTCTAAAAGACTTAGCTTATTTGCTTCCGCTGTGCATTGATGATACCAGTCCAGTCATGCCAAGCTCTGAAAATTTCGGGGTGTGACATCCAGATGGATCATGGATAGTGGAGCTTCAAGACATATGACAGGGAAGACTGCGTTGCTGTATGATGTGAGAAATATCAATGGTGGTTATGTGGGATTTGCTGGTCATGAAGGTGGTAGAATTATTGGTGAAGGAACGTTATCCAATGGGATTGTTACGTTTGAAAGAGTTAACTACATTACTGAGCTGGAGAACAATCTGCTGAGTATCTCGCAGATTTGTGACAATATGTATACTACTCACTTCACTGATAAAGAATGTTTGATCTTGAAACCAGGATTTTGTTATCCCTGAAGAATGGATTATCATGCGGGCACCTAGAGTGAATGATTTATATGTGTTAGATATGAGTGTAGCAACTACATCTACTGGTCAAGCACATTGTTTTGTGTCTAGAGCAACTGAGAAAGAATCGAGATTGTGGCACCGCAAGATGGGGCATATTCACCTAAGGAAGATGAATCACTTGGTGCACAATGATTTGGTTCTTGGAGTTCATGTCAAAGGTTTTCATCTGGAAGGGGAGTGCATTAGCTGTGTTAAAGGCAAGCAGAAGAAAAAGTCACACCCTACAAAGCAAGTCAATTCAGTTTCGAGACCTCTGGAAAGACTTCACATGGATTTATTTAGTCCTGTGAATGTTAAAAGTATTACAGAAGATTACTACTGTTTGGTCATTACTGATGATTATTCCAGATTTTCGTGGGTTTCTTTCTTGAAGACAAAAGACGAAACGTTTGACAGTTTGATGGCGTTGTTAAAAAAGATTGAGAATTTGTACCAACGGTGTATCAAAAGAATTCGAAGTGACAATGGTACTGAATTCAAGAACAGTAAGATGGAAGAATTTTGGGATGAAAGAGGTATATTGCATGAGTTTAGTGCTCCGTACACTCCGCAGCAGAATGGAGTCGCAGAACGCAAAAACCGGACACTAATCGAGACGGCTAGAACTATGCTCGCAGATTCAAAGTTACCGATAAATTTTTGGGCTGAAGCTGTTTCTGCCGCATGCTATACGCTCAACAGGGTTCTCACTGTCAAGAAGTTCAACAAAACATGCTTTGAGCTAATCAATAACCGCAAACCGAATTTGAAGTATCTAGAACCGTTCGGGTCACCCTGTACAGTTATAGAGCCTCATGGAAAGTTTGGTCCGAAGTGCATTGAGGGAATATTTGTTGGTTATGCAAATCCGATGAGACGTGTCTTCGTTCCAAGTGAGAAGCGGATTATTGAAGCTGAAAATGTTGAATGTCAAGGTTATACTACGCCGCCGCAGAATCCTGGAGATTCATGGCGTTATCATTATGACAAACTGTGGGATTCGTTTGACATGAGAGAAGAATCAGAGGATGATGAAGATTTCTTTGATGAGTTGGATATTTTGCGTGAATATGAGTCACAGGTAAGGTTCCCAGCTGAGTATTCTAGAAGACCACGGGAAACTTCAAATGACGATGAAGCAGGTCCGAGTAATGCTGGTGAACATGATGATGTCCAACAGAATGAAGTTGCTCAGGATAATCAGTCGGTTCAGGATGATAATAAAGAAGCAGAAAACATGCCACTCATTGATCATGGTGATTCAGATTCTGAGGGGGAGCAAATTCAAATTTCAAGCCAAACAAACCAATTTGGTGAACAAGATGCAGAGCAGAATGTTACTAATCTGGAGGGCAATGTAGATGTTCCAAGCGAAGTAATGCCGCGAACTTTTTCATATCATCCAGAGGAGTTGATCATAGGAGAATTGCAGACAGGCGTTCGCACTCGAAGACAGATTGATAAAGGGCTTACATGTTTTTATACAAAAGTTGCTCCTTTGCAAACTGAATTCTCATTGAGTTGTTTTATCTCGCAGGTTGAACCAAGAACTTACAAAGAGGCGCTTACAGAAGATTCTTGGGTCAATGCAATGCAGGAGGAACTTAGCCAATTCGAAAAGTTGGGAGTGTGGAAGTTAGTGGATTTGCCGGATGGTCACAGGAAAATCAATACGAAATGGGTATTTAAGTGTAAGAGAGACGACAGAGGAGTTGTTATAAGGAACAAAGCTCGACTTGTTGTTCAGGGCTTTAGTCAACAGGAGGGGATTGATTTTACAGAAGTCTATGCTCCTGTAGCACGACTAGAGGCAATCATAATTTTCCTTGCATTTGCGTCTTGGAAGAACTTCAAAGTATATCAGTTAGATGTAAAATCGGCGTTTCTTTATGGGAAGGTCAAAGAGGAGGTTTATGTCGGACAGCCGCCGGGCTTTACCGATCCAATTCACAAAAAACAAGGTCTACGTATTGGACAAAGCGCTGTATGGTTTACACCAGGCCCCGAGAGCTTGGTACGAGACTTTGTCTCAACACCTACTAGCCAACAAGTTCATTCGTGGAAAAGTGGATGCCACTCTCTTCCCTAAAGAGGTTGATGGTTATCTTCTGATAGTTCAGATTTATGTGGACGATATAATTTTTGGGTCAACGAATGAAAATCTGTGCAAAGATTTTGAGTCAGTGATGAAGCAAAAATTCGAAATGTCATCAATGGGGGAGATGAAATTCTTTCTGGGTCTACAAGTTGAACAACTACCTGAGGGAATTTTCATTCATCAAACGAAGTATGTTCATGATATTCTAGAGAAATTTGGGATGTCAAGTTCTACTCCAGCTGCTACCCCACTTGCAACAAATCATGGGATTCACCCAGATCTCACCGGAGACAAGGCTGATGAAACTTTTTATCGATCCATGATAGGTTCTTTGATGTATCTAACTGCTTCACGTACTGATATCATGTACCCAACGTGCCTCGCAGCAAGATATCAATCTAACCCTAGAGCTTCGCATATGATCATTGTGAAGAGGATATTGCGCTACCTGAAAGGAACTCCTTCATTGGGGTTGTGGTATCCTAGGAAAGGCGACTTTACGCTCGAAGGGTATTCCGATTCGGATTTCGGATGCTGCAAAGTCAATTCAAAATCAACAACTGCAGGATGCCAGTTCTTTGGATCTAGATTGGTTACCTGGCAGTGTAAGAAACAAACATCTGTGGCGCTATCTACATGTGAAGCGGAGTACGTTTCTGCTAACAGTTGCTGCTCTCAGATCCTGTGGATACAGCAACAGATGCGCGACTACGGTTTGCAGTTTCTTAACACACCTCTTTTTGTTGATAATGAGGCCGCAATAAATATAACAAAGAATCCAGTACATCACGCTAAAACTAAACACATAGAAATTCGTCATCACTTTATTCGTGATTGTTTTGAGAAAAAGTTGATACGAATTGAGAAAATCCACACTGACGAACAGAAAGCTGATTTACATACCAAAGCTTTTGATAAAAATCGGTTTAAATATTTGTTAAAACTGAACGGTATGAAGATTCTTTCAGTGTCGGATGGCATAATTGGCGTTGATGAGAGTACTGTTGCGGATGAAGACGAGAAACAATCTGCAATGGTTTGTCGAATTTTTACTTGTTTTGGTATTTAGGGGGAGTAGATAGATGTATATAGATATATTTTCAGAAAATACAAAAACAGTAAAAAATGCAAAAATACAAAAACATGATAAAATCTGAAAAAGAGCTTGTGTATATAGGGAAAATGATAATACATCGGCTAGACAATTACAGTATGCTAAAGATTTGTAAAGTTTAAATGAGTTAAACAGTCTCACTAATGATGTGTCGATAGGTTTTCACACATTTAGTAGATTTATTCGGGATATAAACCTAAAATTTCAAACTTGTGAAATTCGTGGGGAACACTACTTGGATATATAGGTAACCCCTGAAATCTCGTTTGAAAGGTCTCATAATCTGATATACTAGGTTTTTATACTCAATGATGTCTGGGGTATTATTCTGGGACTTCTGCTGAATGGAAGTTCTGACCTAGTCCTTGGATAATACTTTTCTCATATGCTTGAAACATAGCATAAACCCTCAGCATGCCGATGAAACAATAAAATTGATAGTCGCTGCTGTTGTAGCTAAAAGATCCTCTAAAGGGGACATACCGTAAAGTCGAAGCTGATATCTCTCTGCGTATACGGAAGTATCGACCTGAGATCCCTCGGCCCTCGCATACCTAATTTATGTACAGATATCATTGTAGTATACTCACCTGTAAGACTGAATATTGGGATTCTGGATACGGGAGTATATTCAAGAGGTGGGACAAATGAATGAGATAAGTTCATAAGACATCTAATTCGTATCCTGAGTAAATTGAAATTCGTGTGGGAATTTAAGATGGATCAGTATATCGACAATCGAGGTGAATTGTTTAAGTCTGAGTATGAAATGAAGCTTAACGGTACTTGTAATTTGTCTAATAGCTGATATGATTCCCTGACACGCTCAGCCAAAAATAAGTTTGTAAATAGTTTACTTTGTTTACTTTATGCAATTTAAGTTTTCTGTATTTCATTTCTTAGTTTAGAATACTTTATAAAATCCAAAAAGATTTTATTTCTGCTTTATTTTTGACAAATCAAAGTAGAGAGTTGATTGTTGGATTCTCAGATGTTTGAAGCAGATGCAGGAGATTCTGGACTGAAGAATGAGGAGAGCTTATCTTGATGAAGTTTGATTTATTGAAAAGTTAAAAACAAGTTCATTAACTTGATACTTGTTATGTTCAGAAAATGTGTAAATTGTTGTTTTCAAAATCAGTTTGATTCGTCAAATGATCAACCGAGGTCATTAAATTGAACTTGGTAGATTAATCGAGTGATCAGGGTTATTAACTTGGACCTGAATACTTGAGTGGATTTCTAAAGCTAATTGAGTTTGTGATTTATTGTTGAAAAGATAAGTTTGTAATGATTGATGTTTGAGACACAGGTTTTAGACTTCATTATTCCCACGGAAGCTAAATGTCAAAGCTTGAACCAGATCAAGACCTCAGATTCTAGCATATTGAGAGGGGGAGTCTGTGAAAGGGGGAGTCTGGATCAACAATCAAAGGGAAGTTTGAAGATGGAGCTAGGTTGTGATCATAAACTTGTGAAGATAGAATGCTTATGATGTGAAGACAGAGAGTTGGAGAAAAGACCAAGACTGAAGACTCGGAGCTGAAGACTTCGTCAACATCCAAGGGGGAGTCTGTTGATGCATGAAATGTCTGTTGACTACATTTAGTTGAGTCTTAGGTCAAGTTAAGTTAGATTAGACCTTGAAAGTCAAAATTAGGGTTTCATGATGTAATTTCGTTTATATGTACTTGTTTAGAGTGATTTCGCTTATAGGTCAGATTAGGGGGTTTCGCTTTAAGGGTCCTGGTGGTTTCGCTTATATGGTATCACATGGGGTTTCGCTTATATGGACATGCCATATAAGCGAACCAGCTCATCTATAAATACCCTCACATGTGATCTCATTCTGGGCATTGGAGCGAGACCTGTTCATTGCTTGTGTAACAGAACTCTGTCAAAATTGATTCAGAAAGCAATAAAAGAGAAGGAATTGAAAGAGAAAAGCTGTGTAACTTCGTGTATACTGATTCCGCCTTTATACGTGAAGATGAACGTCCTTGACTGACTTTTCAGGGTCGCAAAACGGTCCAATAGGACCAACCATCTGTCTATCACCTGCATCTGCCCAGTATAACGGCGAGCGACACTTGCGTCCGTAGAGAGCCTCGAACGGTGCAGCTTGGATGCTTGTATGGTAGATGTTGTTATACGAAAACTCAACCAAAGGCAGATGAGTATCCCAATTACCACCTAAATCCATTACACAATCACGTAGCATATCTTCCAGCGTCTGTATCATTCTCTCGCTTTGTCCGTTCGTCTGCGGGTGGAAAGCTGTACTCAGATTCAACTGAGATCCAAAAGCTTCTTGAAAGGATTGCAAGATCCTTGACATAAACCATCCATCTCTGTCTGATATAATCGAGATAGGCACTCCATGACGTGCAACTATCTCCCTTAGGTAATGCTCAGCTAGCTTACCAGTGTTATCCTTCTCTCTAATCGGCAAGAAGTGCGCAGACTTTGTCAATCGGTCCACGATTACCCAAATCGTATCATGACCTCTGGAAGTTCTGGGTAACTTGGTTATGAAGTCCATAGATATTTGCTCCCACTTCCACATGGGTATTTATGGCTGTTGTAGAAGACCTGAAGGCTTCTGATACTCGGCCTTCACCTTGGCACAAGTCAAACACTTTCCAACGTAAGTTGCAACATCACCTTTAAGTCTTGGCCACCAATAATAATCTTTCAAATCTTGGTACATCTTGTCCGATCCTAGATGGATCGAGTACCTCGATTTATGAGCTTCATCGAAAATGACCTATCTAAGACCACCAAAAAGTGGAACCCAAATATGTCCCATATGTGACAACCTCACTAAGCCAGGTATCCGTACGACTTAATTAATAATTAATTACTGCTTAATTACTGTGCTTACTTGAACTTGTGGATAAACTGCTACTTGAATACTGATACATGTACTTACTTGCATCATACTTTACTTGCTGTCACTCCATATTTTGTGACAACCCGCACAAAACCAGGTATCCGTACAACTTAATTAATGATTGATTACTGCTTAATTACTGTGCTTGATTGAAACTAGCTGATGAATTGCTACTATTATACTGATACATGAACATAACTGCATCATACTTTACTTGCTGTCACACTATATTTTGCTTATTGCACCTTCGTGACAAACTTGATGCACTAAAAGCACAGTAGCACTAAACGGATACACAGTGAACATGCTGATATAACCAGCATCAGGCAAATACTGCCTCAAGGCCTGTTAAGAGCCTCATATATTTTAACTACACCGGTAGTGAGTGTAGGATATAAGGGTTGTGTTACCGCGTCTCTAGGGGATAAGATACACTGATTCGGATGTGCCAGAACGTACTTTAAGTACCAAAACACAGCACTTTAACAATTTAACCAGCTTCTAGCTGACTAGTAAAGTGCCAGAAATAAGAAAATATTACTAGACACTTTCTAAAGTGTCGGGAAAACAAAATGTGTCACTAAAATGTAATAACGACACTTTAAAGTCTTTTGTAACACTTTAACGGATTACTATCCAACCGGACACCCGGACTTTACCCGGAACATGAAAACTATACTATTTTTAATGTTACTATTTTTCTGAGCCAGTTAGGGTCCCTGATTACCCTAACACCCATCATGACACATAACATAACACTAACTAAGTTAGATACTTAGTTAACCTTACTTAACCTAAACTAATCACTAACCATCTAATTAAAATCGAACCATGGACCCCCCCCCCCCAACCGATCGGTTACCTAGGGAGCACAAATGGTACTTGAAATCTTGCTAAATCTTGTTACATCCAAGGTTGCCTAATATCCTTATGACATAGTGACCAATGGACAATAGCACCCTAATCTTTCTATAAATACACATCACTAACACATGAGATTATCACTTAACATTTTCACCAACACACTTTCACTCTCTTGTCTCTCCCACTCTCGGCCGAAACACCCCAGCCCCCTACACCCACTTTCGACATTCATCCTCATCATTCCAAGACCATTCAAACATCACAAGACACGTATAAGGAGCTTTGGTGCAAGCGGAACGCGAAGGACCACTCTCGTTGGCTTTTATCCACGCGGTTTTCGTCACAACTCTTCCCTAGCCTTGAGCTAGAGGTATAACCTTTAAAACTCGTTTTTACACTCATCTAAAGTGGTTAAAAGGATATTTGTCGGTTAAATCTCGTTATATTGAAAGATGGAACTTTAAAGTCTAGTAAAATCATAAAAATGGTGGTTAATAGCATATAGCGTGTGTAAAAGTCGTAGGACTTGAAATTTGTGCTTATTGTGACCCGATCTATAATGTGGTAGCTCGAAACTTCGTTTAACCCGACTTTGTAAAATCATGTATCTTCACATAAGCTTGTTTTTGAAAGATACAAGGGTTAAAGGTGAACACTACCACATTTTAGAAGCATGAACTTGTAAAGAAATATTTTACTTGTGTAAAAGTGGTTTAACCGGTAAAATGGTGTTTAAAACTAGCGGATCTACGTATCCGCAAGTGGTATCTTCAAAAGACCACACTTTAAAGAAATCATGTTTTAAAGAAACGGATCTTACAATGTTAAGAATGATATTTAGAACACACGAGTGTGTAAACACTTGTGTAACGCACATTTCGACAAAATGACTATTTTTGGGAAAAATAACTAGAAGTTGTAAAGTCGGACTTCTCTAAAAACGAAGTTTTTACAAGATTGAAAGTACTTTATATAAAGATCTACGTATATAAATGGGATTTATAATATAGATTCGGAAAAACTACAAGTTCATGCGATTATGCAACTTTACCTATTTATTGACTAGTTCGATGTGTCGGAAATTGCTTGATTGAAATAAAGAAGATTGTTGAGTTGATTTGTTAAAAGAAAATGATACGCTTGAAAGCGTGGCCACCTCCAGTTACAGAGGAAACTCTGGCGAAATTTTCTAAAAACCTAACACTTAGACTTTTTACACAACAAGTGTTACAACTATTTTTGGACATACTTTTGAAACATAAAATTTCGCCAGTACTATATTTTACTAAATATTCGGAGGTGGGATTTTCACAAAATATTAACGTGATAAATATATATTTTCACACACTGTTTATGATTATTTTGTGAAACGCATAAATATTATTTTTAGAGTAAAAATAATGTTTACAAACGTTAACGACTCCAAAAGTAATACAAACGCCTTCGCCATAAATATATAAGTTACACCGGTAATTATGTTACCACCCGTATGTTAAAACGTAACTTACGCACATGTATTGTATCCCCCATCCTTGGGAAGAAGAATAACTATCAAGCATATACAAAATGTAACACGAAATAGTTGTCTAACTATTTCCCGCAAACATAAACTGTAAAGCTAAAGCACGGCCATCCGTCTAATAGAATTAGCACTTGTAGGTCATTGCACAGCTTACAGTATCAGGAGACGCTTGATAGAGTTTACGCATCCACTGTGAGTTCATGTCCCCCTTTTCTCTAACTGTTTTCAGTTTACTTAACTGCGGGGGTGAAATACATGTTACTTTGTTTACAAGTACTTTATACACGGTATGAATAACGTAAGGAGGTTTAGATCATGTGAATGGGTAGTTAGAACCCCGAGGGACTCGAGCGGTAGATCTATTTGGGTGTAGCGAGCCCAGCTCCCGGTCCAACAGAACGGACCTCTGTGAGGACCAACAGAACGGATCCGGAGTGACTTGGTACCCAACGCAAAATCGGCTAGGGTTGTATCTTACTTACTTGCATTTCACGACATGCTAATGGCCTTGCAAACCATTGGTGATCACAAGTCCTCTTACACTGCTACATACCAGGAAACTTTTATACTTACAAGTGTTTTACTTACTCACTTGCACATGAACTCGCTCAACATTATTGTTGATTTTTCAACTCACATGTATTTCAGGAAATTAACGGATTCTGGCACGGTATGAACGTTTTCCGCTGCAACCTTTCATGAAGTCATCTGGGTTTAGGGTTGTGCCTCTTTCCTGGACAAGGCATAATCCCTAAATCACGTTTATGTTTTATTTTAAGTTGTAATGTTATTGAACAAGGTTATGGATACTAGAGTATGTCCGCGTTAAACAATGGTAATGTATGTTGATTTCTAAACTTAATGATGACTTGCATGGTTTTTAAATTCATATAGCTTTGTTATGATTACGCTATGGTATTAAGAAGTCACACCAAAATTAACCACGCTTCCGCAAAGCCAGGGTGTGACAGCTTGGTATCAGAGCTCTGATCATAGCGAACTAGGATTCTGTCTCGAGTCTAGACTATGATCACTAGGGCTCTCACGAAAACATTTTTCTGCATACCACTTAAGTCCAGATCCACACTTTTTACAAACAAATGTTGAGCACATTTTATTAATTATAAGTTCAGCTTGGAGGGCTGAGGATCGATCTGGAGGATCGAGATGGTTAAGGTAGTTGAGCACGTTGGCTTGTTATAGGATCGATCTGGAGGATCGAGGTGAATAAGGTAGTTGAGCACGTTGATTTGTTATAAGGTTCGATCTGGAGGATCGAGGTCTGGTTTAAGTGAAGGGTAGAACAGTCTTGTAGACTAGATGGTTTTGGCTAGTAAGACTAGGAGAAATTATGTGATGCCCTACTTGGTGACTTATGTGATTATCTGATTATGTGATTGACTGTTTGTGCATACTTGTGTTTATGTTACAGATACATGGATCCGGCTGATTCAGGTGGTTCAGACATCACCAACCCCAGGCGTGTTGTGTCAGATGATTTAGAGTCCTCGGAGCACGAGGTGTACACGTCAGACTTTACCAGTACCGACGATGACGACTTCCAGCCATTCGCCCTACCTGATGGCGACGATGAGCTCCCTATTGATATTCCGGCCGGGGATTTGCCACTAGCAGTGATCCCTGCTCCCATACCCCTCGCTGCTTACCCTGTTCAGGAGTTACCATTCGACGGCGACGAGGACGACGTCGACTTGTTCGAGGAGGAGCCTATGGAGGACGTTCAGGGCGAGGCCCTACCCGCTGTTGCCCCTCTACTGATTGCAGATGCTCCGGCTGCGGAGGCACCTGCACATTCCCCAGCCCAGGACTCCTCTGAGTCTGTGGCTTCTGCACCGACACATACCCTTAGTGCGCAGCACTACTCTCACGAGTCAGATTCTGATCATGCATCTTCTGTCGCCCCCATCCCCAGTCCCACTTTTGACCACGAGGACGTGGAGGATTCCGACCCTATGTTTCCCCCAGGGTTCGACCCTGATCGTGATTTGGAGTTTGTCCCTATGGACGAGATGATGGAGGATCCTGCTGATCCTATTGATCCTTTCGACCCGATTGATCCTGATTTTGACTTTGATATGGCATTCGATGACTTGGAGCCTGCCATTGCCCCTGAGCAGGCAGCTGCTCTTGATGTGTTACCAGAGCATGACCCTATGCATGCAGATATACCCCTTGAGCCCATTGCTGTTGATCCCATCGATCCTCTACCCATAGTTGCTGTACCTGTTGACCCACCATTTGAGCACTTGGCACCCGTTGACCCTGTTGTAGCCCCTTTACTTGATCCCGTTCCCATAGAGCCCGGACATGCACCGTTCGCGGCACAGATGGATCCACCGGACGAGGCCGCACAGCACGGGTGGATCCCGGCTGATGAGGACGTCCCACCACTACCCCCACAGATTCCAGACGCTAGACACACTGACTTTTCGTTTCAGATTCCCACATACATACCTCCAGCGGGGCCTGGAGAGGGCTCTTCAGCCCACCCATCAGGGCATGTACCGATGCCCATGCCTTTCTTACCACAGATGCCTTTTGTTCCACCTATTACTGCTCCTTTTGGCATAGCACCCTTCGATCCCACACGAGATCCACTGCTTTGGTCTCCGTTTTCCCCTATGCCACCCACTGATCCATACCACAGATTCCATGTGGGCCACACCATTGAGGATGTACTGATGTCTTTTGTTTACCAGCATGAGTCGCACGAGCAGCGACTACAGGAGCTCGAGAGAGCTCGGCCATGTCAGTGCCATGGTCAGGCACCCTCTCCGTTACAGCCGTTTCGATCATTACCCCCTGATTATGCTGCTCGTCTTACTACTTTGGAGCAGCAGATTGCCTCCGTTATTCGCACACAGCAGGCGATGGAGGCAGATTGGTTAGAGATGCGCCGTTTGTTTTATACCCGTTTTCCCCCTCCACCACCACCATCTGCATGAGCTCATCAGTGCCACAGGGTAGGCGAGGTGAGAAGTCAGCGATTGCTTTTACTTGCACAGCATTTTTGAGGAGACTACGTTATGATTTGACTTTTGTTATGTACTTGATGTTGTATCGATACTGATGTAGCGTTTGACAGGGGTGATGTAGCCCCAGTGATTCATGATTGTATGTATATACTTACGATGTGGTCTCATTATTATGGCAATCGCAGTTTTCTCACCATATTTGGGATTCGCTTGATTACTTATTTGCATTGTTATGGTATGGGATGTTGTGTGATTGATATTTGTGATGTGTGATAACATGAGATGCTGTGTGATTATACTATTACTACCGTTATATACGTACGCTATATTACGAACTGATTTACGTATTATAACATCGGAGCCTTCTATGGCCTAATCAACTTAAACCATCTTTTAGAAAGATGCCGCCAAGACGACAACAGCAGCCTATGCCTACCACTCAGGAAGAGTTACAACAAGTCATTGCTGCTGCCATAGCGCAGTACGCAGCTTCTCAGCCAGGAGGGAGCGGAAGTGTTAATCAAGGCAATAACAATCCACCTCACGGTAATACTACGCCATTCGAACCTACCATGAACTAGTTGGAGATTTTAGCGATGATGCTAATGCCAAACACATGTTTTAACTTACGTGCAGGATGCACCTACAAGCAGTTCTTAGACTGCAAACCAGTTAACTTCGATGGCATGGGAGGTGCAGTTGCCTTTACCCGCTGGGCTGAGAAGACCGACTCTGTCATACGCATGAGCAAGTGTGCTGAGGATCAACAAGTCACATACATCTCAGGGCTATTTCTCGACGGAGCCCTATCTTGGTGGAACTTACAAGTCCAAACCTTAGGCGAAGCTGCCGCCTACGCCCTGACTTGGGCCGAATTGAAAGAGTTGATGCGCAAAAAGTACTGTTCACGCGCAGAAATTCAGAGGTTGGAGACTGAATTCTGGCACTTAAAGATGGATGGTCCGAAAGTAGCAGAGTACGTTCAGAGGTTTCATGACCTATCTCAAGTGGTTCCTTACATGGTTACGCCAGAATACAAACGAATCGAGCGCTTCATTTGGGGTTTGGCTCCCCAAATAATAAGCATGGTAACCTCCTCCAAACCAGCAACTATCACTGAAGCCATCGATTTGAGCGTGGCTCTCACCGAGGAGGGGATCCGTTTAAACAAGTTTGGTGATGTAAAGGCAAAGGAGAAAGAGACGCATGTTGAGTCGTCCGGAAGTAACAAAAGAAAGTTTTCGAACTTCAAGCTAAGTGTTAGCGGTGATGGTAAGAGAGGAGCACCAAGCACGCCAGCTCAGGGTGCAGCTGGCAGTGGAAGGAGAGGAAAGGGATATATGGGCACCCATCCCAGGTGTAACGCCTGCCAGCGTCACCATTCTGGTCATTGTGGGCTAAAAGTGTGTGAAGCATGTGGGAAACGTGGTCACTCTAAGGACACCTGTTGGGTTGGCACTGGCCGTGGAGGCCAGGGAGGATATGGAAATAGGAATGATAACCGTGGTGGAAATGGGAATCGCCAGCAAGGAAATCTTGGAGGAAACAGAAACTGAAACAACAATGCAAACCAGGCTGGCAATGCCAACCAGAACAACACCCCAGCTGGAAATGGGGATGGTAATGGGCAAAGGCTCGGATGCTACAATTGCGGGGAAATCGGGCATTTTAAGAAGAATTGCCCAACACTGAATCAAGCCCGTGGTAGAGTGTTCCAACTTGAAGCTAGAGAAGCACGTCAAGATCCAAATGTTGTTACCGGTACGTTCCCTATCAATCAACGCTATGCATCCGTTTTATTTGATACTGGTGCCGATTATAGCTTCGTATCGCTAGAATTTAAGAATACGCTTGGGTTAGCTGCTAATAAGTTAGACATACCCTACTCGATCGAATTAGCTAATGGAAAGTTAGTTGGAGCCGACGAAGTAATCAGAGGTTGTGTGATAGAATTGGGAGAACGCGAGTTTACTCTGGATCTACTACCGGTCCCATTGGGAAGCTTCGACGTGGTAGTAGGAATGGATTGGTTATCCGGAAACAAGGCGGAGATAGTATGTCACGAGAAAGTTGTTCGTATCCCAACTGACGATGGTGAGACAATTGTGGTTCACGGAGAGAAGCGTGACACACCGCTAAGATTCATCAGCTGCTTGAAGGCAAGGAAGTGTTTACGGAAAGGATGTGTTGCTTTTCTGGCACACATCGTAGACAAGAAGGCTGCCGAGCCAACAATCGAAGACATCCCGGTCGTAAGGGAGTATCCAGAAGTCTTCCCAGAAGACCTACCTGGACTGCCACCTCAGAGGCAAGTGGAGTTTCACATTGACTTAGTTCCAGGCGCCGCGCCTGTGGCTAAGGCACCATACAGACTTGCTCCATCAGAGATGCAGGAATTGTCAACACAGCTTCAGGAGCTGTTAGATAAAGGTTGTATCCGACCAAGCTTCTCGCCTTGGGGAGCTCCGGTCTTGTTTGTCAAGAAGAAAGACGGAAGTTTCCGTATGTGTATTGACTACAGAGAATTGAACAAGCTGACGATAAAGAACAGGTATCCACTGCCAAGGATCGACGACCTGTTCGATCAACTTCAAGGTTCAAGCTGTTACTCTAAGATCGATCTTCGATCTGGATACCATCAATTAAGGATACAGGAGGAAAGTATCCCGAAAACAGCCTTCCGAACTCGTTATGGACACTACGAGTTCCTCGTGATGCCATTTGGTTTAACCAATGCGCCTGCAGTGTTTATGGACTTGATGAATAGAGTTTGCAAGCCATACTTAGACAAGTTCGTGATTGTATTCATCGACGACATCCTGATTTACTCAAAGACGAAGGCTGAACACGAACAACATCTTAGAACCATTTTGGAGCTGCTAAAGAAGGAACAACTGTACGCCAAATTCTCCAAGTGCGAGTTTTGGCTACGCGAAGTCCAGTTTCTTGGACATGTGGTTAATGGGGATGGAATTCATGTTGATCCCACAAAGATCGAGGCAATCAAGAATTGGGAGACGCCTACAACGCCAACCGAGATTCGACAATTCTTGGGTTTGGCTGGCTACTATCGAAGGTTCATCGAGGATTTTTCAAAGATCGCTCAACCCCTTACCGCGCTCACACAGAAGGATAAGACGTTTGATTGGGGAATCAAACAGGACGAAGCATTTCGGATATTGAAAGATAAGCTCTGCAACGCGCCGATCTTAGCTCTACCGGAAGGTACTGAAGATTTTGTGGTATACTGCGACGCATCGCGCCAAGGATTGGGTTGCGTGTTGATGCAACGCCAAAAAGTTATTGCTTATGCATCGCGCCAACTGAAAGTGCACGAAAAGAACTATACCACACACGATTTAGAACTTGGCGCCGTGGTATTTGCCTTAAAGATCTGGAGACACTACCTGTATGGTACGAAGTGCACAATCTTCACAGATCACAAGAGCTTGCAACACATATTCAACCAGAAAGAGCTGAATATGAGACAGAGACGATGGGTTGAATTGCTAAACGATTACGACTGCGAGATCAAGTATCACCCGGGGAAGGCGAATGTAGTTGCCGATGCCCTAAGTCGTAAAGAAAGAATCAAGCCCATAAGAGTTAGGGCTTTGGAAATGATCATACGAACCGATCTTCCCTCGCGCATTCGCGCTGCACAAAAAGAAGCTCTCAAGGAGGGAAACCTTGAGGAAGAATATCTCCGTGGGATGGAGAAGCTTTTGGTACCAAACGAGGAAGGAACGTTATATTTTGAGAAAAGGATTTGGGTTCCTCTGTTTGGTGGATTAAGAGAAGTTATTTGCAACGAAGCGCACAAGTCACGGTACTCTATACATCCAGGGGCGGATAAGATGTACCACGATCTTAAAGATTACTATTGGTGGCCTAGGATGAAGGGCGATGTTGCTGTCTACGTGAGCAAATGTTTAACGTGCGCTAAAGTTAAAGCTGAATACCAGAGGCCTTCGGGACTTCTGCAACAACCGGAGATCCCCAAGTGGAAGTGGGAACAAATCTCAATGGATTTTGTTACAAAACTGCCAAAAACGCCAAGAGGCCATGATATGATTTGGGTAATAGTTGACCGCCTAACAAAGACAGCACACTTCTTACCTATCAGAGAAAAGGATAACACAAGCAAGTTGGCTGAAATTTACATGAGAGAGATCGTCGCACGGCATGGAGTGCCTCTCTCAATCATTTCTGATAGAGACGGAAGGTTTGTGTCAAGAATATGGCAATCCTTCCAGGAAGCTTTTGGCTCCCAACTGAATCTGAGCACTGCATTCCATCCGCAAACTGATGGCCAGAGCGAGCGAACGATACAAACCTTGGAAGACATGCTGAGAGCATGCGTTATGGATTTGGGCGGTAGCTGGGATAAACACTTACCTTTGGTCGAATTTTCTTACAACAACAGCTACCACACCAGTATTGGTGTCGCGCCTTTTGAAGCCCTATACGGACGCAAGTGCCGATCACCCCTATGTTGGGCTGACGCAGGTGATAGGCAACTTGCCGGTCCCGAAATCGTCCAAGAGACGACGGATAAGATCGCGCAGATACTTAAAAACATCGAAGCCGCTCGCCACAGACAAAAGGCCTACGCGGATCCAAACCGTAAACACGTGGACTTCCAAGTCGGAGAGATGGTATTGTTGAAGGTTTCACCCTGGAAAGGGGTAGCACGCTTTGGAAAGCGAGGAAAGTTAAATCCGCGCTACATTGGTCCTTTCAGAATTCTGGAAAGAATTGGGACAGTAGCATACAAGTTGGACCTACCTGCTGAACTAAATGGCGTTCACGATACATTTCATGTATCCAATTTAAAGAAAAGTCCAACTCAAGTTGACGTTGCCATTCCTATCGACGAGATTCATGTTGACGACACGCTCCACTTCATAGAAGAACCCGTCGAGGTCACAGATTGGAAGGTTAACAGGACCCGCCGGAGTAGTGTCAAACTCGTCAAGGTTCGCTGGAATGCCAGACATGGTCCTGAATACACCTGGGAGCGTGAGGACCGGATGAAAGAAAAGTACCCCCACTTATTTCCCAAGAACCCTGCTTCTACAAGCAGAACTTAAAATTTCGGGACGAAATTTATTTAACGGGGGGAGTATGTGACAACCCGCACAAAACCAGGTATCCGTACAACTTAATTAATGATTGATTACTGCTTAATTACTGTGCTTGATTGAAACTAGCTGATGAATTGCTACTATTATACTGATACATGAACATAACTGCATCATACTTTACTTGCTGTCACACTATATTTTGCTTATTGCACCTTCGTGACAAACTTGATGCACTAAAAGCACAGTAGCACTAAACGGATACACAGTGAACATGCTGATATAACCAGCATCAGGCAAATACTGCCTCAAGGCCTGTTAAGAGCCTCATATATTTTAACTACACCGGTAGTGAGTGTAGGATATAAGGGTTGTGTTACCGCGTCTCTAGGGGATAAGATACACTGATTCGGATGTGCCAGAACGTACTTTAAGTACCAAAACACAGCACTTTAACAATTTAACCAGCTTCTAGCTGACTAGTAAAGTGCCAGAAATAAGAAAATATTACTAGACACTTTCTAAAGTGTCGGGAAAACAAAATGTGTCACTAAAATGTAATAACGACACTTTAAAGTCTTTTGTAACACTTTAACGGATTACTATCCAACCGGACACCCGGACTTTACCCGGAACATGAAAACTATACTATTTTTAATGTTACTATTTTTCTGAGCCAGTTAGGGTCCCTGATTACCCTAACACCCATCATGACACATAACATAACACTAACTAAGTTAGATACTTAGTTAACCTTACTTAACCTAAACTAATCACTAACCATCTAATTAAAATCGAACCATGGACCCCCCCCCCCAACCGATCGGTTACCTAGGGAGCACAAATGGTACTTGAAATCTTGCTAAATCTTGTTACATCCAAGGTTGCCTAATATCCTTATGACATAGTGACCAATGGACAATAGCACCCTAATCTTTCTATAAATACACATCACTAACACATGAGATTATCACTTAACATTTTCACCAACACACTTTCACTCTCTTGTCTCTCCCACTCTCGGCCGAAACACCCCAGCCCCCTACACCCACTTTCGACATTCATCCTCATCATTCCAAGACCATTCAAACATCACAAGACACGTATAAGGAGCTTTGGTGCAAGCGGAACGCGAAGGACCACTCTCGTTGGCTTTTATCCACGCGGTTTTCGTCACAACTCTTCCCTAGCCTTGAGCTAGAGGTATAACCTTTAAAACTCGTTTTTACACTCATCTAAAGTGGTTAAAAGGATATTTGTCGGTTAAATCTCGTTATATTGAAAGATGGAACTTTAAAGTCTAGTAAAATCATAAAAATGGTGGTTAATAGCATATAGCGTGTGTAAAAGTCGTAGGACTTGAAATTTGTGCTTATTGTGACCCGATCTATAATGTGGTAGCTCGAAACTTCGTTTAACCCGACTTTGTAAAATCATGTATCTTCACATAAGCTTGTTTTTGAAAGATACAAGGGTTAAAGGTGAACACTACCACATTTTAGAAGCATGAACTTGTAAAGAAATATTTTACTTGTGTAAAAGTGGTTTAACCGGTAAAATGGTGTTTAAAACTAGCGGATCTACGTATCCGCAAGTGGTATCTTCAAAAGACCACACTTTAAAGAAATCATGTTTTAAAGAAACGGATCTTACAATGTTAAGAATGATATTTAGAACACACGAGTGTGTAAACACTTGTGTAACGCACATTTCGACAAAATGACTATTTTTGGGAAAAATAACTAGAAGTTGTAAAGTCGGACTTCTCTAAAAACGAAGTTTTTACAAGATTGAAAGTACTTTATATAAAGATCTACGTATATAAATGGGATTTATAATATAGATTCGGAAAAACTACAAGTTCATGCGATTATGCAACTTTACCTATTTATTGACTAGTTCGATGTGTCGGAAATTGCTTGATTGAAATAAAGAAGATTGTTGAGTTGATTTGTTAAAAGAAAATGATACGCTTGAAAGCGTGGCCACCTCCAGTTACAGAGGAAACTCTGGCGAAATTTTCTAAAAACCTAACACTTAGACTTTTTACACAACAAGTGTTACAACTATTTTTGGACATACTTTTGAAACATAAAATTTCGCCAGTACTATATTTTACTAAATATTCGGAGGTGGGATTTTCACAAAATATTAACGTGATAAATATATATTTTCACACACTGTTTATGATTATTTTGTGAAACGCATAAATATTATTTTTAGAGTAAAAATAATGTTTACAAACGTTAACGACTCCAAAAGTAATACAAACGCCTTCGCCATAAATATATAAGTTACACCGGTAATTATGTTACCACCCGTATGTTAAAACGTAACTTACGCACATGTATTGTATCCCCCATCCTTGGGAAGAAGAATAACTATTAAGCATATACAAAATGTAACACGAAATAGTTGTCTAACTATTTCCCGCAAACATAAACTGTAAAGCTAAAGCACGGCCATCCGTCTAATAGAATTAGCACTTGTAGGTCATTGCACAGCTTACAGTATCAGGAGACGCTTGATAGAGTTTACGCATCCACTGTGAGTTCATGTCCCCCTTTTCTCTAACTGTTTTCAGTTTACTTAACTGCGGGGGTGAAATACATGTTACTTTGTTTACAAGTACTTTATACACGGTATGAATAACGTAAGGAGGTTTAGATCATGTGAATGGGTAGTTAGAACCCCGAGGGACTCGAGCGGTAGATCTATTTGGGTGTAGCGAGCCCAGCTCCCGGTCCAACAGAACGGACCTCTGTGAGGACCAACAGAACGGATCCGGAGTGACTTGGTACCCAACGCAAAATCGGCTAGGGTTGTATCTTACTTACTTGCATTTCACGACATGCTAATGGCCTTGCAAACCATTGGTGATCACAAGTCCTCTTACACTGCTACATACCAGGAAACTTTTATACTTACAAGTGTTTTACTTACTCACTTGCACATGAACTCGCTCAACATTATTGTTGATTTTTCAACTCACATGTATTTCAGGAAATTAACGGATTCTGGCACGGTATGAACGTTTTCCGCTGCAACCTTTCATGAAGTCATCTGGGTTTAGGGTTGTGCCTCTTTCCTGGACAAGGCATAATCCCTAAATCACGTTTATGTTTTATTTTAAGTTGTAATGTTATTGAACAAGGTTATGGATACTAGAGTATGTCCGCGTTAAACAATGGTAATGTATGTTGATTTCTAAACTTAATGATGACTTGCATGGTTTTTAAATTCATATAGCTTTGTTATGATTACGCTATGGTATTAAGAAGTCACACCAAAATTAACCACGCTTCCGCAAAGCCAGGGTGTGACATATTTTGCTTACAGCACCTTTGTGACAACCTTGATGCACCAAAAGCACAGTAGCACAATGAACGGATAACCTATTAAACGTGCTGTCATAACTAGCACCAGGCAGGTACTGCCTCTAAGGCCTGTAAGAGCCTGAGATAGTTTGCTACACTAGTGGTGAGTGTAGGGATATAAGGGTTGTAGAACTGCGTCACTAGGTGATAATTATAGTGACCGGATGTGCCTAAAACGTACTTTAAGTACAAAATTCAGCACTTTAAATAAAAATTCAGCATTAAGCTACCTAATAAAGTGCCAAAACATGAGGAAAATATTACTAGACACTTTCCAAAGTGTCGGGAATAAGTTGTGTCACTAAAAATAATAATAACGACACTTTAAAGCTTTGTTAAGCACTTTAACGAATCTCTATCCAACCGAACAACCGGACTTTACCCGGAACATAAAAATTTGGCCAATAACATTGTTTCTCTTTTTCTAAGCCAGTTAGGGTCCCCGAGTACCCTAACACCCGTTACAACTTACTACATGATAGTAACTAAGTTAACCTCCTAATTATGTAGCTAATGTCTAACTATCTACTTGAAATGGAACCATAGACCCCCCCTTCCAACGAAACCGTCCCCAAGGGGACACCCCTATGTACTTTCAAGATTATAATAATCTTGTTGTTTAATATCTTGGTGACATGAGAACCATTGGGTAATTAACATAAGGTTTGTCTATAAGTTTGAAACTTGATCCATCATATTCATTTCACCACAACTAAACAACACTCCACTCCTCTCTCTTCTCCTTGCTCCTCTCGGCCGAACACCCACACAACCATCCATCCATCGTCGAGTTTTGATCTTTCCATTCCAAGCTTACACAAGGGTTAAGGATCTCATACAAAGGAGCTCGGTGCATTCGGAACGCGAAGGACCTCACCCTACTGCTTTTATCCACGCATTCTTCGACTAGAATCTTCCCTAGCCTCGAGCTAGTAGTAAGTTGCTATAAACGCACTCTTGATCTATTTTAAAGTGGTTAAAATAATATATGATGGTTAAAACTCATGAACTTACAAGATGATATGTAAAAGTCTACTAAAATGTTAAAAATGTTGGTTAATAGCACAAGGGTTGTGTAAATCTTGTAAGATTTGTTTTGTGTGATTATTTAGTGCCGATCTATAATGTGGTAGCTCGGATCATCATCTAACCCGGATTAGTCATGGTCAAGAATCATGGCATAGAGTTTGTTTAAGTGAACAAAGGGTTAAATGATGAAACTCTACCACACACTAAACTTGAACTTGTGTAAAATCGATTTTACTTATGAAATAGTGTTCAAAACTAGTAGATCTACGGATCTACAAACGGTATTTTCAAAGGACCACGTGTCAAGAGAAAACAAACTTTTAAAGACGGATCTTTCATAAACAAGAATGATTTTAGCAAACACACAAGTGTGTAAATACTTGTGTAACACTAAGTTTCGACAAAGAACTAATATTGTCAAATTCTACAAGAAGTTGTAAAGATGAAATTCCTTTAAAAACGAGACTTTCAAGAAACGAAGTTGATTTATATAAAGATCCACTAAAAATAGTGGGATTTATCACGCATTTTGGATAAACCACAAGTTCATGTAATTTATGCGATTTATATATGTTTTGACTAGTTTAATGCTTTGGATATTGTTTTGGTTGAATGAGAAAATGGTTGATTTGAATTATAAAAGAAAATGATACGCTTGAAAGCGTGGCCACCTCCAGTTACAGGGGAAACTCTGGCGAAATTTTTCTAAAAACCTAACACTTGGGAATATTTTCACTACAAGTGTTGTAAGTATATTTTTGACTTGTTTTCAAAACGTAAATTTCGCCACGACTTTATTTACGAAACATCGGAGGTAGGGTTTTCACAAAATAAAAACGGGGTAAATATATATTTGATGTATATATTTTTCATAGCGTCACTTGTAAAATGTTTATGATTATTTTGTGAAATATACAAATATTATTTTTAGGGTAAAAATAATATTACCGAATGTTAATGATTCCAAAAATAATGCATACGCTTTCATAATTAATAATAAGTTACAACGGTATGATGATTACCACCTGATCTTTAAAACGTAACTTACGCATTTTAAGAAAATATTTATGAACGCGTATTTGTCAAGAATATTATTTCGGATTATTGTATGAAATAAAATATAATACTTTGGGAAAAATGATTATATTTTGGAGTTAAAAATAAAATATACTTTTAAGTGAGACTTAATAATATATTTTGAAGGTATACGAACGCACATGTATTAAATCCCCCATCCTTGGGAAGGAGAATAATTACCAAGTATCTACAAATATAAACACGGAATAGTTGTCTAACTATTTCCCAAAAACTTAAACCTTAAGCTAAGGCACGGCCGTCCGTCTAATAGATTTAGTACGTGTAGGTCGTCGCACAGCTGCTTGATCAGGAGATATACTTGGTAGAGACGCACCACTGTGAGTTCATGTCCCCCTTTTCTCTAACTGTTTTCAGTTTTCTAAACTGCGGGGTGAAATACATGTTACTATGATTACGAATAATTCTTACATGGTATGGTTAGCGTAAGGAGGGTTATTATTATTCAGATCATGTGAGTGGGTAGGCAGAAACTTGAGGCCATTAATCCTCAGGGTAGGACCGAGGGGAAAGAGCGGTAGATCTATCTAGGTGTAGCGAGCCCAGCCCCAGGCCCAAACAGAACGGACCTCGGGGTGACTTTGTACCCAACGCATAAATCTGCTAGGTTTGAGTCTTCCTACTTGCACTTCACACATATCAATGGCCTTGCAAACCATTGCTGATCTCTTTTTCCTTATTTGCTACATACCAGGATTTTTATACATACAAAGGTTTATTTACTCACTTACACATGAACTCGCTCAACATTATTGTTGATTTTTCAACTTACATGTATTTCAGGGAATTAAAGATCTGGCGCGGTATGTTGTGTTTTCCCGCTGCATATGGGTTCCGAGGTCATCCCGGTTTAGGAAATGTGACTTTTTCCTGGACGAGTCACAAATCTTAAACTGCGTTTTATTCATGTTGATGTTTATGTCTTTCAAAACAATGTTTTATGTTATGGTGTTGTAGTCCCTAAGACAATGTTATGTTACTTCGGTTTTAAAACTTAAATCTATGGATGATCTTGCATGGTTTTATTATCATATAGCTTTGTTATGATTAAGCTATGGTATTAAGAAGTCACACCAAAATAACCACGCTTCCGCAAAGCCAGGGTGTGACACCATATAATACAAGGTTCCTTCCTCGTTAGGTTCCAACCTTTTCTCCATTCCTCGGAGATATTCAGCCTTAATCTTTTCTTTTTTAAGAGCTTCTTTTTGTGCAGCACGAATATGCAATGAGAGATCTGTCTGAATGATCATCTCTGAAGCCCTAACCCTTATGGGCTTGATCCTTTCATTTCGACTCAAGGCGTCTGCTACCACATTCGCCTTTCCTGGATGATATTTGATTTCGCAATCATAATCGTTTAAAAACTCAACCCATCGTCTCTGTCTCATGTTAAGCTCTTTCTAATCAAATATGTGCTGAAGGCTCTTGTGATCCGTAAAAATAGTACAGCGAGTACCATACAGATAATGTCACCAAATCTTCAAAGCAAACACCAATGCGCCTAACTCCAAATCATGCGTGGTGTAGTTCTTCTCATGGACCTTTAACTGGCACGAAGCATAAGCGATAACCTTCTGGCGTTGCATTGGCACACAGCCCAATCCCTGACGCGAGGCGTCACAATATACCACGAAGTCGTCGGTGCCTTCGGGTAGGGATAAAATAGGTGCATCGCAAAGCTTATTCTTGAGCAGCTAAAAAGCTTCTTCTTGTCTGTCTCCCCATTCATACTTCTTATCCTTCTGAGTAAGGGAGGTCAGCGGTTAAGCGATCTTGGAGAAATCCTCAATGAACCTGCGATAATACCCTGCTAAACCCAGAAACTGTCGGATCTCGGTTGGCGTCTTCGGAGTTTCCCAATTCTTAATCGCCTCGATCTTGGTGGGATCCACATGAATTCCATTTTCATTCACCATGTGACTGAGGAACTGTACCTCACGTATCCAAAACTCGCACTTCTCCTTATTTAGCAGCTCTAAGATGGCTATGAGGTGTTGCTCATGGTCTTCCTTTGTCCGCGAATAGATCAAAATATCATCGATAAATACAATCACGAATTTATTGAGATATGGCTTGCAAACTCGATTCATCAAGTCCATAAACACTGCCGGTGCATTTGCCAACCCAAACGGCATCACTAGAAACTCGTAAGGTCCATAACGAGTTCTGAAGGCAGTTTTCGGTATACTCTCTTCTTGAATCCGCAGCTGGTGATAACTCAATCGAAGATCGATCTTGGAATAGTAACTTGATCCCTGAAGTTGATCGAACAGATCATCAATCCTCGGCAAGGGATACCGATTCTTGATGGTTAACTTGTTCAGCTCTCGGTAGTCAATGCACATACGAAAACTATCGTCCTTCTTCTTGACGAACAGTACTGGAGCTCCCCAAGGCGAGAAGCTTGGCCTTATGAATCCCTTGTCTAACAACTCCTGAAGTTGCGCTGACAACTCTTGCCTCTCTGAAGGCGCAAGTCGATAAGGTGCCTTGGCTACAGACGTGGCGCCTGG
Source organism: Helianthus tuberosus (assembly GCA_030545235.1). NCBI lineage: Eukaryota > Viridiplantae > Streptophyta > Magnoliopsida > Asterales > Asteraceae > Helianthus > Helianthus tuberosus. The sequence goes on from CM060393.1 coordinate 158,750,365, forward strand.
AACCAAGTCAATGCGGAACTCGACTTGTCGTTGAGGAGGTGATCCTGGCAAGTCTTTGGGAAAGAGTTCAGGGTATTCCCTTACCACAGGGATATCTTCGAGCTTCGGTTCTTCAGCCTCTTTGTCCACAACATGAGCCAAGAAGGCAACACATCCTTTACGCAAAAACTTCCGTGCTTTCAAACAACTAATAATCCGTAGAGGCGTATCCTGCTTCTCCCCATGAATCACGATCATCTCTTCATTCGTCATCGGGATGCAGATAATCTTCTCATGGCAAACAATCTCTGCACGATTTCTCGACAACCAATCCATCCCGACTACTACGTCGAAGCTTCCCAATTCCACTGGCAGAAGATCTATCGAAAATTCACGCTCTCCAAGCTCTATAACACAGCCTCTAATCACTTCCTTGGCTTCTACTAGCTTCCCATTAGCTAGCTCTATCGACTACGGGATATCTAACTTACTTGCAACTAAGCCAAGTATATTCTTAAACTCTAGGGATACGAAGCTATCGTCGGCACCTGTATCAAATAGCACAGATGCAAAATGTTGATTAATAGGGAACGTACCAGTGACCACGTTCGGATCCTAGCGAGCTTCCCTAGCTCCAACGTTGAATACTCTTCCCTGAGCTTGCTTATTCTTTGGGCAATACCGCTTGAAGTGCCCTACATCACCGCAACTAAAGCAACCTTGACCGTTTCAAGTACCACCCTGATTGTTGTTATGGTTGCGTCCTTCTTGGTTGTTATTATTTCCCCCGCGGTTTCCATTTCCCGCCTGGTTTCCATTTCCATTCTGGTTTCCATTACCTCCCTGATTTCTCTTTCCATAACCATTTCCACCACGGTTATTATTTCCATTACCATTTCCATTTCCTCCTTGACCACCATTTCCACGACCAGTTCCAACCCAGCATGTTTCCTTCGAATGACCATTCTTTCCACAATTACCACATTTCCTAAACCTGCACTGGCCGGCATGATGAAACTGACATGCATCACACTTGGGCAGAGTGCCCATATACCCTTTCCCTTTGTTCTCCGCATTTGCAGCACCAGTCCTGACCTCGGCTCATGGGTTAGCATCTCTCCACTTGTTAGAACTGTTGTTATTCCCTTGGGTACCCTTCTTGAAATTCGAAAACTTCCTTTTGTTTTATCCAGACGACTCTACATGAGTCTCTTTCTTCTTGGTCTCAGAAATTGAGAACTTTCCCAGACGAATCGCTTCTTCACTCAGTGCCACACTCAAGTCGATGGCTTCAGTAATTGTTGGTGGCTTAGAAGCAGTTACCATGCTCAGTATCTGGGGTGCCAATCCCCAAATGAAATGTTCAACCCTCTTGAACTCTGGTTCTACCAAGTAAGGAACCACTCTTGACAGGTCATGAAACCTCTGCACATACTCAGCTACTTTGGGACCTTCCATTTTCAGATTCCAAAATTCAGTCTCCAACTTCTGAATTTCGGCTCGGGAACAGTACTTCTTACGCATCAGCTCCTTCAACTCATCCCATGACAAGGCATACGCAACAGCCTCACCCAACGTTTGAACCTGAAGGTTCCACCATGACAGAGCCCCATCTAGAAATAGTCCAGAAATGCACGTGACTTGATGCTCTGGCGCACACTTACTCATCCGCAACACAGAATCTGTCTTCTCAAGCCATCTCACAAAAGCTACGGCACCTCTAGTGCCGTCGAAGTTCAGAGGCTTGCAGTCCAAAAACTGCTTGTAGGTACAGCCTGCCACCCAAGCAGCATCATTCACAGAAAGCATTAGCAAAATGCACTTGGAAATGTCCAAACGTATTGTAATGTGTCTTAAGTGACTTAAGCATTACTGTTAGGTGAATTATTTCCTAAGGAACCTCCGCTATGCTCGGAGGGTAGTGCCTCATGTTGTGCGATTGCCTGTGAAATTCGTTCCTGTAATTCTGCCTCGGTCGTGGGCAACTTAGTGTTTCTTTGAGGAGGCATCTTCTAAGATGAAGATCGGATAGGTCAGGTCTTATTCGTTAAATAATATATAGTACGTATATATAATAGCATTTATCATAACAAGTAATCATGCAACAACACAATCATCGCATAAAGAAGTAATCCAACAATGTGTTTAATGAGAACATGACAATTGAGCTTTCATTAATCATCGACCACAGTTACTTTGTTTACAAAGTGTATCACATCAAAAGGGACACAGGGTCACACTACCCTTATCCAAGAAGTATGTCAATATACAAAAATCACATGATCAAAAAGTGGTCTCCAAAAGGCTTCACAATCTCGGCTCAATAGTGGTGCTCTCACCAAAAGTAATGCAATCTGCATAAAACCAAAAACCAACTATGCTGATGGTGGAGGTGGAGGAGGGAAGAAAAGCAAGCTGCGAACATGTGCAAGCTCCACCTCGAGCTCATAGACACGACGGGGCAAGTAACTGATCTGCTGCTCGACAGTAAGGAAACGAGCATCAAACTCTGGAAAAGGAGTAAGAGGAGCAGGTGGATGTGCAAAAGGAGATGGTGATGTAAGTGGGGGAACAAAAGTAGGCTGACAAGGACACGGTAGGGGACACGGAGTCAGCTCAAGCTCCAAGACTCTGCGGCTCATAATCTCAAATTGAAGCTGAAGTGATAAAAGCAACTCATCCCGTGTGTAGCCAACAAAATGAGAGGGATGGTAGGGGTCTGAAATCGGCATAGAGTATGGTGGGAACCATCGGAATGGCTCATCAAGTGGTGAAGAAGTGAAAGGAGCAAATGGTGCAGCCTGTGAGGTCGGAGGAAATGCTGCCGAAACAAAAGGATCGTCACGCGGGTGCTGGCCTGAAGTACCTTCCCCTGGACGGGGTGCAGGTATGTCTTGAAGGAAAACGATAGGCAAATCCATGCGATGGACATCTGGCTTTACAGGAGGGAGAGGAGAAACATCAGCGGGTGCGAGTGGAGGAATAAATGGCTCAACAATTGGAGGATCAACGGGTACGTGAACTGGGTCAGGAATAAGAGGTGCAATGTCTGGTAAACCAAAAGGAACATTTTCAGGATTGGGAATCGGCTCAGGATCAGCAGGTGCAACATCAGGCTGATAAAAAGGATCAAGATCTGGGTCAGGACCAGGCTCGGGGTCGTGTGGAGGAGATGGTGAAATCCTCTGGAGGAATGACCATGAAAGGAACAGGATCGAGGATCTGAGCCACGATGTGCTCACCATTGGGATGCCCAATGATGAGGTGATCATGGACTGGAACAGGAATGAGAATGTCACACCCCTATTTTCCACGTGTCACCGGTGGGCCCGGTGGGGAGTATCGTGACGTAGTTGGCATCATCATAGACAAACAACACAATATAATAATGCACAGCGGAAGCAAAAGATAATATATTACAAACCGATATGGAGTAATATCAGGTATTACAAACGGAATGTAAAGGATCCACAGGCGGATCAACATAAAATAAGATATTGTTCAACAGCTTTATTGTCGTCCAAGCTTGCGAGACTTATTGTGGACGCTCTAGAAGACAGCCAGCCTATTACGTGTAGTACCTGCACTTAACCTTTTGGAAAATACGTCAGTTTACACTGGTAAATACAATTTAACTGACTCATTTTGAAAAGGTTGAAAATTGATTTGAATGCACGTGGCACAAAACATTTTTATAACTTGGGATAATTAATTGAGTATAATACTTGTAAACGAATTACATGTCCCTTATGCGTTCAGTAGCCCGGTTCGTGCCGGGTTAAAGATCAATAGACACACCACAGGTATAGTGCCCACAAGGCTGATTCCTTTAAGTGGGATACCAGTTTTTACATATGCAGCTGTCAGGTGTACGCCTACACCCCGTGCTTAGGTCGTGGCCATTTCATGAATGATGCCAAGGATATCCGGGACATGGTCATTAACCCCCCAAAGGCGTTAAGCAAACAAAACAAATTTTTAAATGGGTCATCTCGATAATACTTAACCACCAATCGATTAAGGTCGAATGCCCGACCAAGCGGTATTTTATATACCGTACCCCAAGCCCGTATAAGGGAAAATAAGTTAAAAGTATTTACCTGAGCTAAATATAAATTCAAACCCAGCCGTATATCAATCAGCAAGTACAGATAGCTTTTACTGGGCTCCTAAATCTGGAACGAAGGTTTATAATAACCTATTAGATTTCTAACGGGTCTTTATTTAAGCTTAAGCTTAGACCGGCTAGTTTAAAGGACGATACGGTTCAAACGCACGATTAAGCGAAGACCGGATAGAATGTGATTTAGACCCGGCAAGTTTGAATACTTGTATAATATGGGTATACTAAATACATTCTGGATTTTGAGACAAAAATGATAATGTTTGCCCGTCTCGGTCAATTTATGCAAACTAGTTACATAAACCGAACCGAACGCGAAAAGAGCGTTACGGGTAACAGTAAGAGTCATATGCAAGTTCCCTGATATAATATGCTATAAATATGATATAATATCAGTAAGTTATTTCCTATTATGCCCCAAATGGATTTAAACACAACCTATGCCTCATAAGGGCATTTTGGTCATTTAAAAGTTTATAAAAGAGTTTATTTATAAATCTGAGTTACAAGTCTGGTCCATACAGTAAATATATTTAATTTTACATATTATAACAGTAGGGTATGACCCATAAGTGAAAATTATCATTTAAAACAAAACTATGCACCATAGGGGCATTTTGGTAATTTCACAAGGACTAAAATGTCAAAATTGGAAACCTGAGTTTATAAACTTGTACTTTCTGTTATTTTGTAAAAATATCTTAAAAACATCAGTAGGTATCAACCTTATAGGTTTAATATGATTATAGTACATACTATGCGATAAAAATGTTTAAAAAGGCGATTTGGAGCCATTTCCGGGTTTGTAAAAGAAAGCTGATATTTTTATATTTCCAGAAGGCTCAAAATATTATATTTAACAAATAAAATCAATAGAAAAAGGTTTGGGGTCAAAAGGATTTATAAAACTCATTTTATGGCCTAAAAGGGTAAAACCGACAATAACCGATTTAGGGCTAAAATTCTATGATTCAATCAGTTTAAAAATTATTAAAAATCTTTATAATTCCTAAAATATTATATAACAACAGTAGGTATACACTTTGATGTCAAAAATTAGGTTTTGATGGGCGTTATGCTCATAACGCCGTTTAATTAATAAAAACCGTTTTATTTGCGATATTGAGCATAATTCACAATCCAGACCTCGGATTGATGTCAAATTTTTGGTGAAAGTTTATAAATCAGTAAAAAATGTTTCTACTCTTTCACTTTTTCAAAAATCGCGTTTTATAACCAAAAGGGCAAAATAGTCAATTTTAAGCATAAACCGGAAACATGCATTTGAACCGGATAGGTATTGATCCGAGTTGTAAAATCTCAGGGAGTTGAACTTATATAAAACTTGGTCCAAAATATGCTCTAATACAGATCTCAAACATGCATGTACGGATCAGAATTGATAGTCAAAGAAAAAGTCAATTTATGAGACTTTCGATTCCGATTCGGGTTTTAAACTGAAAATTGTCGAGATGATCATGATGAAACATGTTCTTACATTAATTATAAAGTTATTTTGATGATCAAACAGGTTGCATGTAGCCTACATTGTTAATCATGCTTAAATTTGTAAAAACGCATTCTGTTGACTTTTTAAGAAAAGCTTTGACTCGACAATTAACATGCTTAGAGCGTGAATCTGAAAATACCCTTTTAGGGGTTTGTTACACTCATAAATACCAACATGTGGGTACTTTCAATTTGAGAAATGACAGAGCCAATCTCGTTTAAACTCAAAGTCAAGTTTAAATTTACGATAGTTTGACTTTCGGTGAAAACACTAAGCTAGAACGAATTAGAGAATGATATGAACACTTACAATGGTCCTAAACAAGCTTAGAGATCACTATGAAGCAGCCTTGTCGAACAGAAAGCTCTATAATCGATCTTGTGAATTTTGAAAGTTCAAGTGTTCATATGTTTGCAACTTCAAGTCCACTTTATGATCATTTTGATCTGATTAGAGAGTGTTACAGGTGTTGGTAGATGTTTGTAGGATCATTACAAGTGCCTTACATGCAAATAAAACCATTGGGGAGCCCATGGTATCGACAATAGCTGTCAACAACTCGAAAACAGACCTGACTGACATCTGTTCGCTGTTCCTGTCGCTGGTCACATGTTCGCGGGCCGCGAGGACCCTCACGCGGGCCGCGTACCAGCTGTTGACCAGCTTAGCAGGTTTTCAACATTTACAATTCGGTCCCTGGTCTTTTGATACGTGTTTTTGGCTGTTTATTTTGCATTCTAAACCCTCAAATCTGGTTTTTAAGAACCTTGGGACTTTTATAAACATGATAAGGTCCTTGGTTCACTTTGCGCTTACCCGAAAAGTCACGAAATCAACGTTAACGTAATTAACCTTTCGTGTACGGTTTTGATCATAACTTTCTCATACGTTCACGAAACTTCACGAAATTTTTATCACATATTCTCGTGAGTATATTTTATCATTACAAAGCTTCGGGTTTGCCAAAAGATCTCTCAGAGGTATAATTTCAACATGTTGACACGTTTAGCCCCTGTAGTTTGTAATTCCTCACTTTCTTTCATCTTTCGCCTCGTATGATCCATGATTTATCCGTTTAAGGTTATAAACACCATGTAGGGTTATTGTAGGGCCTATTTATCATTTGTTGACACTTTGGACCCTTATAATCACGTAGTTTCACTGTTTGTCAACTTTAGTCCCTCTAAAGTATGTTTTCACATATTCAAAGTCCATGACACGTGTCAAGACATTATTGGACGTAAATTTTCGAGGTGTTACATCCTCACCCCCTTAAAAGAAATCTCGACCTCGAGATTTGCTAAGATGCTGGAAGTACTTTTTGTGGCATAATGGACTCAACTTCTATATCATATCTGGAATCTCTCCAAGCTCCCAAAGTGACCATTATATTTGGTATATGTATCCTTTTGGAGATTTTTAACCTGTCGATCCTTAATCGATATAGGTTGCTCATCGTATCATAAATCTGCATATCAATACATGATAATGTTTCTTGACTTATTGGCGAAACACATCCTTAACTCCTTAGTGTGTAATACATTGCGTACTCCGTCAAGCTCCTTAAATAGTTTTTAGCTCATAAGCTATTTGATCTTTGATACATTCGATTCTTCAAATGATTTTATATATTTAGAGCTTAACTAGTCTGATAATTAACAAATTGGCACACCCTTCCAGGGTGATTTCTTTGTTGAACCTATTCCTTAATCAAGGACTTAGGAGGGTTGCTATTCTCATTAATCTTTGATTTTCTGCCAAAACTGACAATTTACAGATGATCACGGATTTGTATGATCCTATTCGTTGTTTCCAAGGAAACTTTCAGATCTTACTGATTGGACGTACCGATCTTCTACTCATCAATAGATATCCAACATTCCATCTAAGCAAGGTCTCCAAAGGAGCAGCCTTGATACTTATACATCAACTATTATAGAAAAGCTTACCTCAATGTGAAATGGTTATTCCAACCATTACTTAAAACTGATCTTAAGGAATAGTTGATCCTCGTAGTTAGCCGAACAAATCGACGATCCTGGGCAGCTGATGAAAATTCTTAATTGTTGCCTAATTTGGGTTGCGGTATTCAATGCATAAGCAGAATGAACCGTCTTTCTTAATTATCAATACCGAATTCTTAAAACATAAGGTTAGGCTATATGAATTCTTCATTTTCAAAATTTATTTAATTGGGGTTTCCATTCTTCCAATGATGGTATTAGCCGTCTTGGAGATTTCATAATATTATAACCCTAAATGGGGTATAAATCTTAATTCTACTGGCCTCTCATGAGGTAAACAGGGAAATCTTAAGAGGAGACAATCAAGATACCAGTAAGTTACAGAGATTTTTGAAATCTCAGGCTCCAATTCATCTATCGTTGTTTGTGTCAGATAGGTGACACATTTATGTTACGAGTCCATGAATTCTTTAATCGAAAACATTCACCTGGACAATTCCATTCTGGATATCTTCTTTGAATACCATTAGTTGACTTTAGTACCATATGATCATCGGAATATCTTTGAGGTCCCATGCATTAAACCTCCATACTGATCAGGCATGGAAGCAATCTATGGGACTTATTAAGATACATCAATCCTCATGTGGCGCTTTTGTCATACCATTTGGTATTCGTAATCGATAGAGATCAAGGAGATATCAACTATTTATGCTGACGCACATCTTCTAGAGAGAGGATACTTCTAGAATTTCGTAATTTAGAGATTTCTAGCAGGAACAGAAGGAATGATTCTTATGATCTCGCCTGTAAGTTTTACCTTACACTTAACATCTGGGGTTCTTACGGAAAGTTTTTAAAGTTTGCTAAGCTTGTGGTATTATGAGAGACTTAGCGGTATCTGAACCCAAACATGACTTTTAGCAATAAAATCACAATAAAGGATTTATCTAGTGTCATTATTAATGTGAACTGCCTCTAGTCATTCATCAGGAGGGCTAACGCCTCCATTCTTAAACCTTTTACACCTAGCTACAAAACCTTTGACAAACTTTTAGGGCAGTCTCAACTTTGACTGGTTATTTCTTAATCTATATAACATGAGTATCTGAGTTAGGTCCATAATTGATTTATAATAAGCAGGTTTTGAAACCCTAAAGTTCCCTTTCATAGCCGATGTTAAATCATCGATATATATAGAGCATTACGCTTAAGTTCTAGGTTAACCGAATAAGAGCACTATTTCAACCAATGAACCAAGATTTGCAACCTACTGCCGATAGTTTATAGCACTTATGGGGGAGTCGGAAAAATTTCTTATTCCACCCTTTCCATTTAGCAAGACGGATACCAGGTTTCTCTAATAAGGTCCTTAAAATTTGGACCATCCCATATTGTATAAGGGAATCTTTCTTGTGGACTCCACTAGTGTCCTCACTAATCAAGGGTATTACCACCGAATGATTTTGACGTATACCTTACCATGTTCTTTCTAGTATAACCACTGATATACCTAATGGTTTCTACTTCCCTCAGCAATTCCTTGCAATCAATGGCCCCTTTTAACTATCGAAGTCTTTTGACTTCCAAGAGACGAAGTACTTTTTAAGTACATCCTAAAAAGAATGGGCTCATCGCCACATAAAATTTTATTTGGGTTTTCTTCTCTTATGGAATATGAATAAAGCTCTTCTCATGAGCAGTGTCATGTGTTATAGAGCAAGCAGCGTTTGGCTCTTCATGGCTTTTCTCATAGCCCTTTTCAGCAGTGATAATTATAGTTTTGGAGATTAACTCCGTTAACAGTGAGGTTCATATTTGATGCACTATTAATATTTGTCGCATCTCTTAGTATCGCGACTTTTGTTTGTCTCTTCTGAGTTTTCCATACTCAAATCTTTTGGTATTAAATACCAATTTTAACAATTAATTGTGTGCTTTTCCCCAGCTAGTCATCATCTTGTCGATTTATCATACAACGTTCACGGTATTATTAAACCATATGAACATTCCTAAGAAGTGTTATTTGATTGAACAAGTGCTTATATTTAATCAAAATGGAGATTTCACAAACTAGGCACCTAGCTCGGTTGGCTAGGCGCGCGAAAGGGTGCGGCCTAGACCCAGGTTCGATTCCGGGGACGGCCGATTCCACCATTTTTTTTTACACGTACTGATACATGTAATTATGAGGGTTGTCTCATAAGGAGTCTTGATAACTACTTGTTCCTTATTATACACAATATGGGCTTGATTTTCAAGACAACCAATTGATTTTTATCATTATGTCGAGTCCCTTATTATTAAAATAGAAGCAAGGACGCCAGAAAAGAATGATTCCTAAATGAATATAAACATCTATCTAATATTGCTGAAGCAGTCTCTGAGGTACTATTAGTCAGTTCTACTTAACGCTTACAGTTTTAACAGGCAGATTTAATGATTTACAAAATCTGTTGCCTTATGAAAGACTTATCTGAACCTGAATAAAATAATACTCTAGCATGAGCGTTATTAATAAAGGAAGTACCTGTTGTGACATTGTCACCCTGAATAGCCTCTTGAGCGTCCATTTGAGAGCTCCCAGCTTTTGTCTCCTCAGCCTCCTCAGGCTTCTTGGTTTTATTTGGGCAATTTGTCTTGATATGTCCTATTTCATTGCAACCATAGCAGGTTGCGTCCTTTATGTCTTGGCACTCCAAGGTCTTGTGCCCTTTCTTGCTACAAATCCCACAAGGTCTCGTGTGAGACTGGGATTTCGACTCCAATCGACACTTCCCAAAATGGTTCTTCTTACAAGTTTTACATTTGGGTTTTGCCTCCTTTGGTTTGGACTGGTTATAGTTCGAACCGGTCTTACCCTTTTTACAACCTTGAATTGGGGTATTATTGCACTTTCGCTTATGATCCTTCAACACACGGTCCGCAGCGTTGTTTACGGCTGTATCTATCATAGCCTGTAACTCGGTGCTTGTTAAGTTCAGTCTTGCATCATCATTCTGATCAACTAGACGATTGTAAGCTTCAGAGGAGTCAGCCATGGTGAATCTTTGAAGGCTACAAACCAAGTAATAACAATTTGGTTTAATTATATAGCGAATTGTCGAACTTGATAATTAAGTAGCCATGGTGCGAATGAACCATATGGGCCAGTAGATAGTATTTAATTTATTTGATTATGTTTTGCCTAAGTTTTTAAATAAACCATCTTTGGCGTTTAATCGGAATATAATCCTTCATATTTACTAGACAGGGGACATAAGTCACGACTGTCCATGTCATACTGATATCTTATATAGCACAATGGCTTGTTCCAAAGGACTTTTCGATGGCACAGATGCCTTGTCACTAGGGAAATTTTAAAACATAATCAATGATTCCTTTGGATCGGAAAATTTCATAATTCATTGTATTGACAAGAAGTTATGAAATAAAACTATCCTTTTCATGTATGCATCTTTGCCCGTAGGTATACATCCCAAGTGGATGTTTAGATGTGTACATCATGTTCGACGTTTATTAGCCTTGATCCCTATTGATCATTTAGGCTAAATAAGGGGTTTGGAAAATCTCCCTAATATAAAGATGACAGGCGTGATTTTATCGCATCACTATTGTCGGGAGTGTTAACATATTTACAATGTCACAAGGATTTGAATCCTTTGAATAGGTTCTACCATCTTGGCCTCGTCTGGAATGACATATAGGCTAGGTTGTACCTTTAATACTGGTAGGAAAGAATGATATTTATTTATTTTCAGGGTTTTATCATAAATCCAAATTTACAATTTAATAATGGCACGAATGGCCTAGTTGCGTAGACAAGTTTATAAGCCATGGTTTCAGATAATCGAGGCATTTAGGGTTGAATCAAAGTTCATTACCCTTTTTCGGACAGGGAGTCATTGCTACCACTGTCGTTGTTATAATTTGACGATACAATATGGCCCGTAGGCAAATCGATTACAAAACGATGTTTTAAGAAAATAATAATCATTACACTGATGATAGTAGTCATGATAGTATTGATCATATTGACTATGAGGCTTGGGCATAGCCCACCACCTTAGGCAGGAACCATAATGGTTACAACTGTCATTGTTGTATTGACAACATTATAAAGTATAGCCTGTAGGCAAAACATCACTAGGATGTTATATTATATTAGTCATGATCGCATTGATCATATAGACCATTAGGCTTAAGCATAGCTCACCACCTTAGACAAGGAATCCTAAAGATTACAATGTCAGCGTCTGTTGGCTTATGCAGAAATGAGCAAGGCCCGTAGGCATTATATTACCAACGTATGGTCAAAATATGAACATCTTAATTGATGATCTAAACCCATGATTCAGAGATCATTAAGTTGGGTTAGGGATCTTTTAAGGAATCCATATATAAGAATGACGTGTGTGATTTTTAATGGATCACGTCTGCCATGAATGTTAACATGTTCTCAGATGTTAACAGAGATTTGAATCTTTTAAACAGGTCTTACCATCATGGCCAGGCCTTATGATGACCCGAAGGCTAGGTTTCACTCTTAAGATTCTTATTTAACAATTAACGCAGAACAAATTTTAAAATCGAGATGTTAATAAGGATCTGAATCTAAATTGAGGAACTGCCATCTTGGCCGGGTCTCAATAACGACACGAGGCTAGGTCTTGTCCTTTTTAGATTTTGCCATTTTATTATAATGGTAGATCTTATAAAAATGTTATTTTAATTATTTAATATATTATATCCATATATATTGAATAAATGAAATTTTTGATAAAGTATTCCAATGGTTAACAAAAATACAGAATTGCCCTAAGCGGGACTTGAATGAAACAATATTGTCCATGAAGGGACTGATGGATAAGTATGCCCTTATAAGGGCTTATTAAGGAAACGAACTTCAACAAAAGGAGCTTCTTCTTCAATTTAGTCCCGAATGTCCTCTCCTTGGTCGTACGTTAATCCCTGTCGCAACACGAAGCTCGGCCTTTCCTAGGCTTCCAATGGGGAGAATTTCCATTACAGCTTCTTGTTTGGCGATAAAAAAAAAATATAATTAAAAGCAATAATCCTCCAAATAGGGACAAGAGTGTTCCTATGTTAAGTCTAGACTCAGAATCGAGGAACGTGCAATTGTGTAACTGAGATTAAACACAACAGACTAGTGTTTAATTCACTCAGAGTTAGCTCTGATACCAACCTGTCACACCCCTATTTTCCACGTGTCATCGGTGGGCCCGGTGGGGAGTATCGTGACGTAGTTGGCATCATCATAGACAAACAACACAATATAATAATGCACAGCGGAAGCAAAAGATAATATATTACAAACCGATATGGAGTAATATCAAGTATTACATACGGAATGTAAAGGATCCACAGGCGGATCAACATAAAATAAGATATTGTTCAACAGCTTTATTGTCGTCCAAGCTTGCGAGACTTATTGTGGACGCTCTAGAAGACAGCCAGCCTATTACGTGTAGTACCTGCACTTAACCTTTTGGAAAATACGTCAGTTTACACTGGTAAATACAATTTAACTGACTCATTTTGAAAAGGTTGAAAATTGATTTGAATGCACGTGGCACAAAACATTTTTATAACTTGGGATAATTAATTGAGTATAATACTTGTAAACGAATTACATGTTCCTTATGCGTTCAGTAGCCCGGTTCGTTCCGGGTTAAAGATCAATAGACACACCACAGGTACAGTGCCCACAAGGCTGATTCCTTTAAGTGGGATACCAGTTTTTACATATGCAGCTGTCAGGTGTACGCCTACACCCCGTGCTTAGGTCGTGGCAATTTCATGAATGATGCCAAGGATATCCGGGACATGGTCATTAACCCCCCAAAGGCGTTAAGCAAACAAAACAAATTTTTAAACGGGTCATCTCGATAATACTTAACCACCAATCGATTAAGGTCGAATGCCCGACCAAGCGGTATTTTATATACCGTACCCCAACCCCGTATAAGGGAAAATAAGTTAAAAGTATTTACCTGAGCTAAATATAAATTCAAACCCAGCCGTATATCAATCAACAAGTACAGATAGCTTTTATTGGGCTCCTAAATCTGGAACGAAGGTTTATAATAACCTATTAGATTTCTAACGGGTCTTTATTTAAGCTTAAGCTTAGACCGGCTAGTTTAAAGGACGATACGGTTCAAACGCACGATTAAGCGAAGACCGGATAGAATGTGATTTAGACCCGGCAAGTTTGAATACTTGTATAATATGGGTATACTAAATACATTCTGGATTTTGAGACAAAAATGATAATGTTTGACCCGTCTCGGTCAATTTATGCAAACTAGTTACATAAACCGAACCGAACGCGAAAAGAGCGTTACGGGTAACAGTAAGAGTCATATGCAAGTTCCCTGATATAATATGCTATAAATATGATATAATATCAGTAAGTTATTTCCTATTATGCCCCAAATGGATTTAAACACAACCTATGCCTCATAAGGGCATTTTGGTCATTTAAAAGTTTATAAAAGAGTTTATTTATAAATCTGAGTTACAAGTCTGGTCCATACAGTAAATATATTTAATTTTACATATTATAATAGTAGGGTATGACCCATAAGGGAAAATTATCATTTAAAACAAAACTATGCACCATAGAGGCATTTTGGTAATTTCACAAGGACTAAAATGTCAAAATTGGAAACCTGAGTTTATAAACTTGTACTTTCTATTATTTTATAAAAATATTTTAAAAACATCAGTAGGTATCAACCTTATAGGTTTAATATGATTATAGTAAATACTATGCGATAAAAATGCGTAAAAAGGCGATTTGGAGCCATTTCCGGGTTTGTAAAAGAAAGCTGATATTTTTATATTTCCAGAAGGCTCAAAATATTATATTTAACAAATAAAATCAATAGAAAAAGGTTTGGGGTCAAAAGGATTTATAAAACTCATTTTATGGCCTAAAAGGGTAAAACCAACAATAACCGATTTAGGGCTAAAATTCTATGATTCAATCAGTTTAAAAATTATTAAAAATCTTTATAATTCCTAAAATATTATATAACAACAGTAGGTATACACTTTGATGTCAAAAATTAGGTTTTGATGGGCGTTATGCTCATAACGCCGTTTAATTAATAAAAACCGTTTTATTTGCGATATTGAGCATAATTCACAATCCAGACCTCGGATTGATGTCAAATTTTTGGTGCAAGTTTATAAATCAGTAACAAATGTTTCTACTCTTTCACTTTTTCAAAAATCGCGTTTTATAACCAAAAGGGCAAAATAGTCAATTTTAAGCATAAACCGGAAACATGCATTTGAACCGGATAGGTATTGATCCGAGTTGTAAAATCTCAGGGAGTTGAACTTATATAAAACTTGGTCCAAAATATGCTCTAATACAGATCTCAAACATGCATGTACGGATCAGAATTGATAGTCAAAGAAAAAGTCAATTTATGAGACTTTCGATTCCGATTCGGGTTTTAAACTGAAAATTGTCGAGATGATCATGATGAAACATGTTCTTACATTAATTATAAAGTTATTTTGATGATCAAACAGGTTGCATGTAGCCTACATTGTTAATCATGCTTAAATTTGTAAAAACGCATTCTGTTGACTTTTTAAGAAAAGCTTTGACTCGACAATTAACATGCTTAGAGCGTGAATCTGAAAATACCCTTTTAGGGGTTTGTTACACTCATAAATACCAACATGTGGGTACTTTCAATTTGAGAAATGACAGAGCCAATCTCTTTTAAACTCAAAGTCAAGTTTAAATTTACGATAGTTTGACTTTCGGTGAAAACACTAAGCTAGAACGAATTAAAGAATGATATGAACACTTACAATGGTCCTAAACAAGCTTAGAGATCACTATGAAGCAGCCTTGTCGAACAGAAAGCTCTATAATCGATCTTGTGAATTTTGAAAGTTCAAGTGTTCATATGTTTGCAACTTCAAGTCCACTTTATGATCATTTTGATCTGATTAGAGAGTGTTACAGGTGTTGGTAGATGTTTGTAGGATCATTACAAGTGCCTTACATGCAAATAAAACCATTGGGGAGCCCATGGTATCGACAATAGCTGTCAACAACTCGAAAACAGACCTGACTGACATCTGTTCGCTGTTCCTGTCGCTGGGCACATGTTCGCGGGCCGCGAGGACCCTCACGCGGGCCGCGTACCAGCTGTTAACCAGCTTAGCAGGTTTTCAACATTTACAATTCGGTCCCTGGTCTTTTGATACGTGTTTTTGGCTGTTTATTTTGCATTCTAAACCCTCAAATCTGGTTTTTAAGAACCTTGGGACTTTTATAAACATGATAAGGTCCTTGGTTCACTTTGCGCTTACCCGAAAAGTCACGAAATCAACGTTAACGTAATTAACCTTTCGTGTACGGTTTTGATCATAACTTTCTCATACGTTCACGAAATTCACGGAATTTTTATCACATATTCTCGTGAGTATATTTTATCATTACAAAACTTCGGGTTTGCCAAAAGATCTCTCAGAGGTATAATTTCAACATGTTGACACGTTTAGCCCCTCTAGTTTGTAATTCCTCACTTTCTTTCATCTTTCGCCTCGTATGATCCATGATTTATCCGTTTAAGGTTATAAACACCATGTAGGGTTATTGTAGGGCCTATTTATCATTTGTTGACACTTTGGACCCTTATAATCACATAGTTTCACTGTTTGTCAACTTTAGTCCCTCTAAAGTATGTTTTCACATATTCAAAGTCCATGACACGTGTCAAGACATTATTGGACGTAAATTTTCGAGGTGTTACAGAGAAAAGGATCCTCTTCTGGAAACCATCAGCAAGGGGTAAATCATCGCCAAATTAGGGCAACGTGAACGGCTGGAAGTCATCCTTGTCATCCGATAGCATGTCAGGATCACTCTCAGTATCTGACGTAAGTATCTTGGGCTCAGGTGCAATCTCATCATCTGAGACGATAGCCATAGGATCACCAACGTCTGATAATCCACTCTCTGAAGAAGACATAATGCCTGTAACATAACAATCATAACATGTGCACATATATTAACCACTAACACTTAGTATGCAATCAAGACATAATGCCTATAACCTAACAATCCACGCGTTTTGAGTGATAACTGTCTTGAATACATGCTTGTCTTTCTTTTTGTAAAACGTTTGTTCCATGGATCTGGGCGTTTCGTGTATGCAATGAAAACATGTGGTAAAAATATTTTCGTGAGAGCCCTAATGATTGTAGTCTAGACTCGAGAAAGAATCCTAGTTCGCTACAATCGAAGCTCTGATACCAAACTGTCACACCCTGACTTTTGCGGAAGCGTGATTATGTGTGACTTGCTTAATATCATTGAATCCAACCATAACAAACAACTAAATGATAAAACCAAGTATGTTCATCCATAGATAGTTTTAAAACACTACAAACAACGTTGTTCAAATCCCAGCACATACATCAAATCCATATTACAAACCATTCAAATTGTTTAGAGTTCCATAAGGACTCGACAAAAGACACTAATAAAAACTAGGTTTTGAACTATGTATCTTATCTAGGATAAGATACACAACCCAAATCCTTAGACATCGGATGGCATCTTTTATTTCAAACATCACTTGAAACTTCCAGACGCCCGCCAGATCCACATTTAGTTTACTGAAATACATGTAGTTTGAAAACATCAACAAAAGTTGAGCGAGTTCATGTGTTTTGTGTGTGTGCATGAATAAACCTTTGTAATCATTGTAAGTATGTATGCTTTGTAAACCCGGTACGAAAGCAAACAAGGAAAACAGATCCATTAATGGTTTGCAAGGCCATTAATATGTGTGACGTGATGCAGGAAGGCTCAAACCTAGCAGATTTTGCACCGGGCCTCCGGCTGTAAGACATAGTCACCTCATGGGCCAAACCCCGGTCCACATGGGTGGGGCTCGCTACACCCAAATAGATCTATCACTCATGTCCCTCGGTCCTACTACGAGGATTAACGGTCTTAAGCGTTGTACCCACCACTCACATGATCTATCAGTACATTCCTTTGCTAACCATACCACATGTAAACGTTTGTAAACAATTTGTAACATGTACTTCACCCCCGAAGTTATAAAACCGAAAACAGTTAAAAGAAAAGGGGGACATGAACTCACAATCTTGCGTTCTTCGTATCCAATGTAACTCAAAGCTTCCTCTAGTTCGCACGACTACCTACATACGTACTACGGTTTATTAGACGGGTGGGTCGTGCCTTGACTTAGTGTTAATTAGTGTCTTTGAGTTACGTTTCCTTGTGTCTTTAAAATTATTCAAAGTTATATAATTATTTGTTAAAATAATAAATATTTTAACTTAAATTATATTTATTAAATTTTGGAATATTAGCTAAAATAATATATTTTAACTTGTCACATTTATGTATTTGTATACGTATAACTTCCCAAGGACGGGTGTATTCATACTCGTATCTTAAACTTGTATATTTTTGCCAAGTATCAGTGGCGTATGAGAATACGTATTCTTATTGTGTTAATTAAGTATCCTTATACTTAACTTTTGTATTAACTTTTCCGGAATATTATTTCTAATAAAATATATATTCTCAAAATATATATTTTAAGAAAACTTACCTAGAAAAATTATTTATAGTTTTTCCCTTGGCAAAAATACTTATATTTTCATATAAACCTCAAAAATAATATATTTTCAAGTTTAACTTAGAAAATATATATAAATCTATTTTTCACCAAAAAATAATGTACTTTATGTTTACTTAAGAAAATATATATATATTTTCTCTCAAAAATAATATATCTTCTAATATTTTCAAGAAAACATATATATTTTTATTTACCAAAAAATAATATATTTTCTTCTTGTCAAAAATATGATATATCTTGTAGTCATTGTAAAAATCATATTTTTGTTCTCTTGGTGTCCAAAATACTAATTACCAAAATTATACTTATGAATTAAATTCTGAAATATTTTGTGAGTTATATTCCTTGTTCGATTCCTCCAGTATTTTGGGTATAAATTATGCATTTATTTCTTGGAATTTTGGTAATATTTTGTGTTGTAATTTCTTGGTATTTGGGTGAGTTATATTATTTCAAGTCCTAAAATAATATAACTAATACACATAATATACAATAATCACACACTTGGTGACATCTAAATATATATATTCTCCTAAATACATATTTCGTCACTTTTATTATAAAAAACCAACCTCCAATATTTATAACTTTTGTAACAAGAATTATGGCAAATTTTATATGAAAATTCATGGTTTAAAATATACTTGTAAATATTTGTTTAAAAATATTTTTCTAAGTGTTTAATTTTTAGAAAAATTTTGCCATAGTTTCCCCTTAAAAATGGAGGTTTCCAAGCTTTCAAAGCATATCATTTTCTTTTGTAAATCATCACAATCAACAACAAACCAACCAATACTTACCAATTTGCCAAAATCAAGCATTAATCATTACTTCATGAACTTGAAAATTTACAAAAATTTGTAGTAACTTACTAGTGTGTTTAGTAAGCTTAGTTACCCTTTAAAGTGTGGTTATTTATTTAAAAACACCATTCTTGAAGAATTTAGGTGTTTACAACTTGTTAATAAATTTTCTAAAAATATTTCTTCTTGAGTTTTTCTTGTTAAATATATATTTCTACACTTGATTACCACTAAAAATGTGGTTAATTTCTTTAAGAACCAAGCTTATGTAAATCTTGTATTTTTTTAACTTGGTTTCTTGGAAAATCATTCTTGAAATCATATGTTTACAAATCTCATTTCACACTTTGATCATCATACTTCAAGAAAACATTAAATCTTTCAAGTTCATGTTGTAACATAAGGATGATCTCTTGATCTTTAACATAATCATCCTCTCATCTTGCTAGATTATGTCTTTAATCACTATCTAGCAAGATCATATGATGTTTAACATCATAAACACAAATAATCAACAATCAACAAGCATAACAACACTTAACAACATGATTTCTTCTGATTTTTTAGCTTATGTTTAAGTTTCATGTTCTTGATTCATAGTGTTCTTCATGATTATCAACTTATACCATCTTTTAACCAACTTAATAAGATGTAAAATGAAGTGTAGAATGATCTTACTACTAGCTCAAGGCTAGGGATGATCACAAGATGAAAATGAGGTGGTTAAAAGCTTGTATGAGAGGTCCTTCAACTTCTAAGAGTTCCTAGCTTCCTTATGTTGCTTCTTACACCTTTGGATATGTATGGAATGGATGGATATTGAAAGATGAAGATGAATGTGTGTGTGGGGGTTCAAGGCCGAGAGGAAGAGAGGAGGAGAGGAGAGTGTGTGTGTGTTGTGTAGAAATGAGAATGATGAACTTATGATCTTGAGGTTAATCTTATAACACACCAACACAACATTCCCTAATGTGTAATATGCTCAAAAAGATGAGACAAGATCCATTATATTAATCAAATAAAATCTGTGTGTGGGGGCCACATTATGGCCGTGAATAGGTGGGGGGGGGTCTAGATTAGGGGGTAAATGGTAGTTAGATTAAATGGTTGAAATCTAATGTTATAGTTAGGTTATTTAGTTATTAGAATGTTATATAGTGTGTTATGATGTTCAGGGACCATAACTAGCTTGGTAATGTTAAAACAATGCTTCTAGTGAAAATTTGGTGTTTCGGGTAGTGTCCGGTTGTTCGGTTGGTTACCGGTTCGTAAAGGTGCTAAACTACGCAGTTTAGTGTGCTTTATGTTACCTTTTGTGACAGTTTTGCTTCCTGACACTTAGGAAAGTATTCTGGACCATTTAACCATATTTCTGCATGAGATTAAAGTGTTTAAAAGCTGATTTTTGCTGAATTCAGCAATTTAAGTGAGTTTCAGGCACTTTCCGGCACTTAAACTATCTATAGGAAGGCAGTTTTGTGATCCTTACTTTCCTACACACTATCCTTGTGTAACTCTTGGTTTTTGGCTCATTCTGTGTCTCAATACAATGTCTGTCTATGTACTGAACTTCGTCAGCATTTTTCTGATTTATCTGATAACTGTGCTAACTGTGTTTCGTGCATCATTTGAATCAACAAAGTTTACATGCAATAATGATATGACATTTTGCAATATATGATGCACATGTATGAATATGGCAATAATCAGAAAGCAATTCATGTCATTAATTGTAACTCAGCACGGTCATTAAGTCATAATTGCTGTTTAATAATTGTACAGATACCTGGAATTTTGACAGTTGTCATATTTCATCCATGGAATTCATGCTCAATTATATTTTCCATTAGTTGAATTAAATTCAGGAATTAAATAAAAGTTTTATAATAATTAAAGGAATTAATTGATTAAATTAAAGGTCAGACATGCAACCCTTGGGATTTTCATGATTTAATAGTATATATAAATATAAATAATCTATATTCTCTCAAAACATTCACAGTATCATAACTCCTATACTTTTGGGTTATGTGAGATTTACTACTCATCAATATTTTATGATTATCAGATAAATGTATAAAATTAATAATATTTCAAACATATATTTATATAACAAGTGATCAAAACCAAACTCATCGTGGAGTTGAAAACTCAAATAAATCAATAAATAAACTTATAATTGGAATTAACTCTTTTTATTGAATGCAGTATAACTTAAATAATCCGTTTCATTTTATCAAGTGTCTTAACCGATCTTGCTTAAATAGCTATCATTGAGAATCAAATAAATCAACTGTCGTAACCGATCTTGCTTAAATGGCTATCATTGAGAATCAAATAAATCGTTATAACCACTTTGATGAAAGTTTTTTTATATATAAAAAAGAAGCACACCGTCATGTGAATCAATTCAGTTTGAAATGGTTCTAAAATCATCATCGAACCAAACCTGCAATGTTGCATCTTCTGGCAAAAGTAACCTCCATGACCGGATAACATCACCATCTTGTTTACTCAACGACGTCTAATCACGACATCTTCGAATTAGAGAACCACCGAAATTGTGTGAAGTCATCTGAGCTATCACATTATATCCAACCACAACCTTCATCTTTACTCGCCAGTTTAACACAACCGCTAGCACTATCGTTCCCATTTTCGGGATTCAGCGGCCACTATCTTCCATTCAGTAGTTCAATTGTAGTGGTCCAAGACCAATCAGAAGTGCTCTCATCTCAGTTAAGCCGGAAAAGACAACACGACAACCAAACGCAACTGCCACCTCAACCCTTTGTCTATCTCGTCTTCTGAATGCCCATGCTTTTTACGATCACATAAAAGATATTACACAGACCTTTTAGAATCATCAATGGGTTAGACATATTTTGTTTTCTGTAGCTGATTACTTAGTTCCATTTCGGAAAAGTCAAGTACATCAACAACGCCCACTACACTTCAAAACAAATAGGTACACAAATAATTTGTATTGCATGCGTTAACATTCATAATACGCAGGTACCACTGAAACAACAACCCCACAAGTCAAGGATGATAACAAAGGGAAAGTACGGCTTCCACTGAACCATCCTTAATTGATTGTCATCAACTAAAGGATTCACCAACAAATCAAAAGAAAAACAACCCTCCTGGTACACCCACAATAACTTTCACAAAAGAAAAACAACCCACCTGGTACACCCACAACAACTTTCACTATTCATATAGTTTACGGCGTATACACAGTCCACGTTATTTGTATTAACAAAAAAATGGTTTCTTAGCAACGTCCATGCACACATACAACATAATCAAAGAAATAGAGAAGACCCATGGATGTATTGGTACGACGTCCACACTACTAAACACACCAGCTCACCAGTAAACTAACGAACAAGACGATTGGGAGGATGATGAAAGATGGACAACCAATATGGACGAAATCAAGGAGACATTCAAACCTTATTTAAATTGATCATACTATCTCGTTCGACGTGGTTACTATGGTCCCCCGATTTAAAATAATTTGTCAATGACTTTCAGATGACCTTTTATTACACCTTAACTTTAGGTTTCATTTATAATAATGATTTCTAGTTAATTTTATTCAGTCCTAGATGATATGCTATATTTGTTCTTTCATCCAACCATTGTTACGCATTTCAAGTTAATTTATCATAACTCACATGTTTCGTTTTGTAAGATAAGAGTGACATGTTAGGTTTTGTAACTAACAAACTTCATGCTTAAAAGTCAACATTTATAATACATATCATAAATGAATATGATATCAGTCGGGATACCTACCGCAACGCGCGGGCTTTCCCACTAGTTTTGTTAGATACTGCTATCATTCACATCACATCTATACTACTTTAAAATACATTTGAGTAAGGTATAATTATAATTTAATCTCTATTTTAAGATGCCTAAGAGAACTTCTTGTACATGGGGCACAAGTATTCTATGCAATAGTTCAAAATAGGGGTGTTTAGAATTCGATTCGGATTCGAAAAATTTGAAATTCGACTCGATTCGATTTAAAAGGTTCGAATTCGAGTTGATTCGTATTCGAGTCCAGTAATCGAATTAGAATCAAATACGAATTATAATTTACAAGTCGTTTCAATTCGAAATTCGAATTCAATTTATATATATATTTTTAATATAGGTATATACACACCCAAACATATACACACACACATATAACTTCTAAACTTGGCCAAAGTATGAACTATCTCCATAAGTGATAAGTTTATTATTCAAAACATTACCAAACCTACTGACAAATAGCCCATACTACTTATTTCTAAATTTTTACTTAACTTAAACCGCTACCAGTAACCAACCTATCTTCTAATTTTTGGTGTGTTGACATATTGATACTTAATTAATTTTGCAGATTATTATATTTATATGTTGAATATAATTCGTTTGTAGCACTTTTAAAAAATGAAAGTAAAATAATTTATTGTTTAGGGTGAATTTGAACTAAATCGTATTTATTCGAATTCGATTTGAATTCGAGTTTCAAATACTAATCGAATCGAATCGAATACGAGTTCAGGTAAAAAAATAAAAATTCGAAAAATTCAATTCGTATAATTCAAAAATTCGTTATTCGATTCGATGAACACCCCCTAATTCAAAATTTGTCTACAAGTAGTCATTTTTTTTGTTTTTTTTTACTTTGTCCCACATCGATGGCTGAAGCCAAGATTCATAGAGCAAACCAGTATAGTTAGAGAAGTCCCCATGCTTATGAAAATGGAACGATGCGTTATGTGCCCTTTGTGAGGCTGTATTACGAATCGTTCATTAATGTTCATGGTGATATCTATACCTAAGTTTGATGTGCGGAATCCATCAAAAATAAGTAGAAACACAAGATTTCACAATTTTCTATGTTTTATAAACAATTCACAGTTTTGTTACAAATCTGATAGCGCTTCGCCTCACAGTCCGTCACATACGCCATCGAACACCTATATATACGTAACTACGTTCGTACAAACCAAAGAATCTACCTTCGTATGAAGGTGTTTCATTCGTGTGGACCAGCTCATCCGGGACCAGCTCATCCGTGCGGATGAGCTACATCCGTGCAGATGTGCTACATCCGTGCGGATGTGCTACATCTCTACGGATGAGCTTGTTTTACAACTTAAACTCATATTTGACGCTATCTAGCCCTATTACATCAAGTCGTAGGCGACAAACATATGCATCAACAATCTTCCCCTTGGCTGTTGCCGCAGTCTTGATCTGCATTCTTGATTAATATCTTCAAGTGAAAACAGAGTCTCCCCCTTGAATGACGCTCCACACACAAACAATTTCTAAATAGTCTCGTTTGTCCGAATCATATTCAACATCATTCAGATTCAATGGAAGATTTTGAAATAAAATCTTTTTTAAAATGCAGAAATGTAAACAACTTAAATGTAATATTTACAGTTAATGTTTTTGAGAGAAAACGTGCTAGAGGATCATATCAGTTTAATGAGACATATTAGTTGCACCGTTGATCTAGATGAAATACTCAGTTTAAACAATTCACATGGATCATCGGTATTTTTGTCCACTTAAACTCAATCTAAAAACTTTTGTAATGCTTACTGATACGTTAAGGTACATTAATATGCACTAAGTTCTTTTGGACCCCACAATCTTAGCATATCCCCTCATCATGTAATACAGTGACTCAAATAATGTCTTTAAACTTTCAACCGATCGGATGGCCATCCGACCTAACGGCCATCCGACCAGTTAACTCTCACCGCCTTTCCACCTCTTCCCATATAAATACTCAGCAGTCACATCAACTGTTCACTTGATATGACAGCCTTATCCGACCAGCACGCTCCCAAGAACTTTTCTCTCGATTCCTTGCGATTCCGTAAGTAATTCATCCTAAATCTTGTACTTCTATCATCCGCACACACTTTCTCAACAATTTCTCCAACAAATCATAACTTTCCACCACGAAATCCTCTGATTTGAGCTGTTCTAAGGTGACGTCATCATGGAGTTCTTATGAACACTGAAGTGTGACCTCATCTCACCAGTGGTTCAGATCTAATGGGTTTCTACAACAATTTTACACTGATGTCAACTAAATCTAAACATTTTCAACTAGACTCAAACTTTTCTTCAACATTCTTCACTTTTTACTCAAAACTGTTAGAATCTAGACTCGTTCGAGCCCTCTACTCATACTCTAGTGGAGAACCGACCTGAGAATAGATTTCTATCGAAGAGACGACCGATTCACAGGTTGAACATGGAACTCCGTCAAGAACAGACGAGTCTGATCGAACGGGGTGATTCCTGGCTGATCGAACGAGTTGGACTTGATGTGATTCCCGTTGTTCGCACGTCGTCATACCGTCTCTGTCAAACCGCAAACTTTTTAACTTAACGGTTTTTACAAAATTTATCAAACAAGCAGTTGCTCGACCATCCGATCGAATGACCATTTGACCAAGTGACTTGTGACTTAACCAAGTTTGCAAGGTTTCAAGGAATGTCACACTTCAGTCGAATAGTCATCCGATCGAAGTGACTTGTGACTTAACCAAGTTTGCAAGGTTTCAAGGAATGTCACACTTCAGTCGAAAAGTCAGCAGTTGTCCACTTCATTACCTCCTATTCCACCACCTTTTGAAGCCACTGCTGGGTCATCAAAGTCACCAGCAGTGGTTAGCTCAGATGATACACATTTGCAGCCTTCACCAACAAATGCCATCATACCATACCAAGGGGATTTAATCTTCTTGAGATCTCATCCACCTGATCAAATCATTGGTAACATCAATGAAGGGGTGCTCACAAGAAGCCAAACCCAAAACATTTGTCTTTTTGCTGGTTTTCTATCACTCCATCAGCCAGTCAAGTACCAAGAGGCACTGAAAGACAACAGCTGGGTAGAAGCCATGCAAGAGGAGCTCCAACAGTTCAAAAGACAACAAGTATGGGAGCTTGTACCACTGCCAGAAGAGGTCAGTCCCATTGGCACAAAGTGGGTCTTCAAGAACAAAACTGATGAAAGGGGCATTGTTGTCAAGAATAAAGCCAGGCTTGTGGTTCAAGGTTACAGACAGGAAGAGGGGATTGATTATGATGAAACATTCTCCCCTGTTGCAAGACTGGAAGCCATTAGACTGTTCCTGGCCTTTGCTGTCAACCACAACATGAAGGTGTTTCAAATGGATATCAAAAGTGCTTTCCTCTATGGTACAATTCAAGAAGAGGTGTATGTTTGTCAACCTCCAGGTTTTGAGGATCCATTTTATCCAGATCATGTCTACAGGCTGAACAAAGCTCTGTATGGCCTGAAACAAGCACCAAGGGCCTGGTATGAAACTCTTTCCAACTTCCTACTCTCAAATGGTTTCAAAAGAGGTACCACTGATAAAACACTGTTTCTAAAATGGAGAGGGAAGGATTTAATGATTGTCCAAATTTATGTGGATGACATTATTTTTGGAAGCACATGTAACACAATGTGTGAAGAGTTTAGAGAACTCATGACAGCTGAGTTTGAAATGAGTGCAATGGGTGAGCTGCAATGCTTTCTTGGTCTCCAAGTACAGCAAATGCAAAATGGAACTTTCATTCATCAAAGCAAATATGCTAAAGAACTTTTGACCAAATTTGATATGAATGATTGTAAACCATGCAGCACACCCATGGCAACAAATAAGCTGGTCATGTCTGATGAAAAGGATGAGCTGATTGACCAAACACTTTATAGAAGCATGATTGGGTCTTTATTGTACCTAACTGCATCTAGACCAGACATCATGTTTGCAACATGTGTCTGTGCAAGAAGTCAATCAGCTCCTAGAAAATCAAATCTCATTGCTGTAAAAAGGATCTTCAGATACATAAAAGGTGCTCCCACACTTGGTATCTGGTATCCAGCTAATGGGAACATCAAGCTTTCAGGTTTTTCAGACAGTGACTTTGCTGGATGTCACACCACAAGGAAGTCCACTTCAGGAGGGTGCCAGTTTCTAGGTGATTGCTTAGTCTCTTGGCGAAGCAAAAAGCAAGCAGCAGTTTCGACATCCACTGCTGAGGCTGAATATATTGCTGCTGCAAGCTGTACAGCCCAACTCCTGTGGCTTCAAAATCAGTTACTGGATTTTGGTATCACTGCCTTAAAGACACCACTCATGTTGGATAGCCAGGCAGCAGAAAATATCATCAAAAATCCAGTTTCCCATTCAACCACCAAACACATCGACATCAGACATCACTTTGTGAGGGATTGCTATGAAAAAGGTTTGATTTCTCTGCATCATGTCCCAACTAAAGACCAGTTGGCAGATGTGCTCACAAAAGCACTTGATACAGCCACCTTTGAAAGCTTGGTCTCTAGAATTGGGATGCTAAACATGGAATAACAAGCAACATCTTGTTTTTCTAGGTATAAAAGCACTAAAATGTTTTCAGAAAATCAAAAATCCATCCTTAAAAATAGCTAAAAATGAAATTTTTCATTAAAATCCTTAAAAGTCTGCCATTAACCACTGATTGTTCAAAAGTCTGCTCTGCTTCAAAAGTCTGTCCACTGTTGAAAGTCAACCCATGTTCTCTCATTCCTTTAATAAACTCTGTTGTTCAAAAGCAGTGTCTTATCCACTGATATGCTATCCACTGATAGTGAAAATCATCCACTGCTTTCTTACCACTGCCTTCATCAGTCACTTTCATCAAAGTACTGTCCTTCACTTTCACCAGGGGTTGTCACGTGGGTAGTACATAGTGGTCAGACTTTTTGTAACGGCTGCCACCTCAGCATTCAATTTCTTCCCTATAAAATCCCCCACTCACCACCAAAACAGGGTTTTACTGTCGAATTGAATTCTTAAAAATTCTCTTCTCAAAGCAGTTTTTCATCTCATCCTTCACAAATTTCTTCGATCATTCTATTTAAAAATGACAAAATCGAAGCCATCTGCAAAACCCACATCCAAATCATCATCGAAAACAGCCTCTCAAAAGGCAATCTCCACTGAAATCCCACATAAACCATCTCACAATATCCTGGGTCTTCTCACAAAACCAGGAACCACAAATGTTTTCGATTCCATCATTGACACCATGGCAAAATCAAAGTACAAAACTTTGTTCACCGCCGATGCACCAATCTATTTGGCGACCCAAAGAGAGTTCTGGAAGAATGCAACCCTTGAAAAACAAGGAGACACTGCAACCACCATACACTCTTCTATAAAGGGTAAAGCTGTCCAAATCACGCCACAATCCATTTCAGAAGTCTTTCAACTCGGTGATCAGGAAGGTAAAATTTCTTTCACTAAAAACGATTTACAAACTGACTTCATTGAAAGAGGGTATGAAGCCACAATGATGAAGAAACTTACCTTACAAAAAGGTTATTTTCCTTCTGCAACCAGATTTCTATCTCATACCCTCCTACTATGTGTTTCAAATAAAACCACTTCTTTCAATGAAATTCCTTTAAAGATTCAAAATCTGGGATATGCAATTCTTCAAAAAGAAAATTTTAACTATTCTCGGGAAATTTTTAAAGATTTGGTCAATAATGTTGAAACAAAATCATTCTTACTGTTTCCAAGGTTTTTAAGTTACTATTTTGAAAAGAAATTCAGTAAGAATGATTTAGCAGAAATAAATCAAGGTGATTCTACTAAAATAAACAGTTTAACAACTGAAACATTTTCAAGAATGTTAGCACCTTGCAAAACACAAGCAGAGGTGCCTGAGCAGAATTTAGCAGCTACCACTGCTCCTCAGGTATCTGCTGCTGAGCCCACTGCTCAAGGTGATCAAAGCAGCAGACCAACTGTTTTGAAACCCACGCCTACAAATCCCAAAAAGCCAAACAAAAAGAAAAATCAAAAACCCCCCAAACCAATCAAAAAGGCAACTCTGGAGGATGAGATACCAGAGCTAATGCCTGTGACAGCACAAATGTCACAAGAAAGCACTGCTGCTACTTCCTCACAGCAGTTGGTACAAATATCTCAACCCATTACCGAAACTCCTCCTGCTTCTTCACAAAAAGAACAGGTTGTACACATAGGGCCACCACATTATGATGCTCTGGAAACACTCGTTTCCATCATCCACAGCCCAATGCCCGGGGCAAATTCTCTTTCTACACCCCACCTCACATCCACAATTCCACCAAAAACACAACTTTTGTTGGATGCAATAGATTTGAACCAGGCATTACTCAGTCCTTCTTAATCACCTGTTAATGAGAATATGCCTCAACAACTGACTGAGCCTGATGTATCATTCCTTGCTAACCCACCAACACAACCTAAGGAGGTTACACCCCTTGAGTTACAAGTAACTCTTGGTGGTAATCCAAGTGAAGCAGCCACTACAACTGTTGAACCCACTGGTTTACAGTTGGACAGTGGTTATATCAATAAGACTTCCTTGGAGGCAATTCCTCTTATAGCACCTCTGCCAACCACCAGTGGATTTATTTATCCTACTGGCAATATCAAAAGGTTGTCAAGTGTTGAAGGGAGAAGACCCCAGTACCAAGAAAAAGGGGCATCAGTGGTTAATGTTTGGAGTATACTCCCTACCTCTACCACTGATAAAACCACTGCTTGTGGGAAATCAGATGATCCCATTAAATTGGGTGATGGTTTAAAGTACCAGAAATTGACGGATCGTGTTGAAAAGCTTGATAACTCTGTTGCAGAACTCAAAGATATGCTGCAACAGTTGTTACAAGTACAAAAGGTACAATCCACTGCTGTTCCACCTCAGGCATCTGCTCCACAACAGGCACCTGCTACAAATGAGCTCTGGAATCTATTTCAACCTTTTCTCCATCAACAAGCACAAATAGCAGATCAGCAACATGAAAAACATGTCCAACAGCTGAGAAATGCAATGGAGTCAAGGTTCAAGAACACTCAGGCTGATCTAAAGGCTCTCAAAAATCAGATACTGCACACCACTGGCACTGCTGCTCCAACAGTTCTCTTCATTGATCAACTTCCCCCAGATAATGCCAAAAGGGGGAGAAAATTAAGGAGTGGAAAAAGAAGGGAATAGAAGATGGTCTCTACATTGAACCTGAAAATGCAAACATGACCAAACAAATCCCTTTTCCAGATGGAAGCAAGAAAATTGATGTGACCACAAATGCACTGGCAGAAGCAGTTGCAAGTGTAAAAAGGGATAGAGAGGCCAAAAGGAAAGCCAGGGTGGATTATCCGGATCAGGGTACTTCAGGGTCGAAAGATGATGAAAATCTTTTTGAGGAAAATAAGAAGCCTACAAGAAGAGTAAGGTTACCCAAATCCATTCCAACCAGACGTTCAAAGTCTGTTCCAAAACCACCACCTAAAACAGCTGTTGTACCCACTACTGTTGGTACTTCAGTTGTTTCAACATCTGCTCCCACTTCAACACACACCACATCCACTTCTTTACCACCATCACCACCAAAAACAAAATCACCTCCTGCCAAAAGGTAGAAGACAGCAGTTGTTACAACATCTATTGTAAAGACAACAGTGGTTGGAATACCAGTTGTTTCAACAACTGAAAGTCAATCACAAACCACTGCCACTACATCCACCACCACTGTTCCATCCAAAACATCATCAGCCCCTCCTCAAATAAAGAGGAGAAGGCTAATTCTCAAAGATGATGACACTTCACCACCACAAACATCTTCAACATCTTTGGCTCTTGTCACAATACCAAAACCAGTTCCTCTCTCTTCAGTTCGAATGCACAAGCCCTTACCTCCTGCAGGTGTTCAATTTCCTCTTGAACTAGCAGCTGTTAGAGAAGAAATAAAATCTTTTTACTATGAGGATGACCCTGCCAAAAGGAGTTTGCCATCAATAAAAGGATATCCCTGGCCTAAAAATGTTGATGAATATTTGAAAATCAAGGCCAAGCAAGCAGAGGATATCTTAAAAAGAAATACAAAAGGGAAATCTGACAAAGAAATTTCAAGAAACTATCAATATCTGCTCACACAGGTCAAATCCTTAGAACAATTTGCAAAAAATGTCAGTCAACAAATTTCAGAAAGAGCAGCTGAAACTTTGAAGAAAGACTACATTGAAAGCATCATGGCTCACAAAAAGTACAAAGGAGAGAGATACATGTACAAAGAGTGGACTGTTCCTGAGCTTGAAAATGAAGCAGCTAGAATTCAAGACATGATAAAAAGGAAAGTCACTCACACTCCTCCTGACTGGGCAAAGTTTAGAAAGAATGTACCTGACAAACAGGTAGAACTGAAAAGAATGAAAGAAGAACTGGTTGCTGCTGAATATGGAAACAAAAGAGAAGTTGCTAGATGGAAAGAAGATGTGGTCAGGATCACCTACAAAAGGTTGGAGGAATTAAGAAAGAAAGATCCAAGAGTTCCTCAAAAGCCTGACTCTCCTGAAGCAGAGGTTTCAAAAAGACCATCAAAGCTGCAAATCAGGAGAGCCACTGCTCCAACTGGTGCTGCCATCTATAAAAGAAGGACACTCAAATAGTTGGGAGGTGAAACCATCCAAGAGATGATAAAAGGAGATGACCTTGTAAAAGAAGGCATAAAGAAAATGATCATAGAAACTCCTGGTTTGGATCAAACTGCAAGTACTGCTCAGCCAGTTATGAATAGGCCAGCCTCACCAAATACCTCTGCAAATAAACATCTCCCAAGAAACCCACCAGGCTCAAAAATACAAAAGTCGGAAGCTGACAAACAGACCTGCGTATTGACTTTGCTCAGGTCTGGTGGAGAAGTGGAGAAAATATCAAGGGAACAAGCTCTTGGCCTGAGTCTTGAAGATTTGCAGGATCTCCTTGATCTTCCACTTAGCAGGGATGTTGAAGACACAGATGCCCTAGACTTTGAACTACAATTTAAAGGTCAGATAAGGGAACTGTTGATGAGGCAATAAAGAATTCCACAATAATGAAGAGTTTTGGCATTATCTGTTCCAGGGGGAGATTGTTGGGATTGAACCCTATCAGAGGAACAGATAATTAAAGCCAAAACTGGATCAGAGCAGTGGATCCAGAATAAGCAGATGTTTACATACAAGTCTCTCCCCTTGAAAGTGATTTCAACATCTGCTGACCTCCTATCTGCTGATCGTGCAAACTGCTGACCTACAACTGCTGCTCAAGTAAAGATCTGATGAAAGACTAAAGCCCTGCTGATTCAATCTACTGCCTTGAGTCAAGCACTGCTGATCCGGACAAGTACTGCTGGGTTCACAGCAGTGGAAGGTTGCAGCAGCTGTTCAATAGTCTGTTTTGTAATGTAATGTAATAGCAGTAGTTAACATAGCAGTGTCTGTATAGATCAGAGGTTAGAGTTTGTTAGGAGGTTAGTTGTCACTTTCATGGTGACGTTAGCTAAGATGCTCAGTGGTTTGCAAGTGCCTATAAATAGTTCAGTACTTTGTACTGTTCTATTAGCTCTTTTGCATCATCGTCTTCTTTGCACGAACAAACAACTGAGCTCTGGCTGAGGGGGAGTTTGCATTCATTCATCAATCATTGTAATCGTTATTGAAATAAATTCAATCTTCCGATTCATTGTGAAAAGATGTTTGATCAAAGTATTACTCTTGTTTAATTGTATGCAAAGTTTGTTTTCATCATAATTCCGCTGCACACTCATCCATTTTCATTTTAATTACAAACACAAAATACAATCAGAATCAAACTCAGATCCAATACTTTGCATAGAAACTCAGGATAATCGCAGGCTATCTTGAAATCAGGCTAGGAAGTCTAGAAACTCATAATAAATCTAGGTTGTCGGATTTGTATTGTTTGAGAGAACATGGAAATCTGTATGACTATTTACTGATGTATTGTTTGTTAGTGTGGGATAATGAACGCTTAAAATATTGTCACTAAATAGTTGTTATGGATTCTCTTGAGCAATCTGATTCGCCCAGTGCCGCCCACTGATGATTCCGCCATCGGTTGGGGTGTGACATATTGGTATCAGAGCCATAACTATAGGGAATTAGGTAAGACAACAGACCTAGTCCGAGTTGAAGTCTTAGAATTGACCTAGTCTATAGTCTAAGTACCAACAGGCCGACTCGTGCGAACCCTGTGGGGGTTTGCACGGGCCTACTGTGAAACTCTCTTTCGAACTCGCAAAACAACATCCTCGTACCAACTCCCGCACATACAGCTTCGTACGAAGGAGCCTTTCCTAAGGCTGAAAACTTACTTTTGTCTTTCTTCAGGCTAACAAAATACACACATGTTTTCGAAAACACTCGCATAACAAAACCGAGTGGTTTGGTCGAGATTAGATGTGAAAACCAAGAACTCTCGATAGAATTGCTCACTCTACGCAAATTTTTTACTCTAAGCACGAGAATCTCTGTTAAATAAGGAGTGGAACCCGCAACTTGACGAAATTCCCCATCCCTACTTCGTGGAATTACCACACTTACAGGAACAAGTTGTTAGGTTAAGGGTGAAACCCGCATCTTAACGACTAGTTTCAATCCCGAAAATGGTTTTCAAAAGCTCCCACGAAAGTCTCGACTGTACCAACAACTCGAGCCGCGTTATAACTGTGAGGACGAAGATGTAGCCGCAGCCTGTAGGATCGTTGTTGGACCCAAACGAGTCGTTCAGAAGAGTTTATAATCCGATTCAAAGGCGGAATCAGTGAAACGGATGTGGAAACAGCTTGATACTATTAAATCTGTCACTTATATTGAATATAACATCAGTTACAACCTGAACAGATTTTGGCAGCACTTCATTACAAATCCAGAAGCCGTACCAAATGAATCAAACAAGTGCCCTATATATACTACACAGGGTTTCGCTTGAAATGGACATGGCATGTTCAAGCGAACTCAACTCAGTTGGTTTTGCTTGAACTTGTCCTTGATCCTTTCAAGCGAACTCACCATCTTAAACCTAAAAATCTGTTTCTCGAACCTCGAGCACTGATAATTCTATCCTATCCTATTACATGATACAAGACGAAGTCAATAGACGCAGTGTACTAACAGACTCCCCCTCGGATATTGACGAAGTCTTTAGTGTCTAGTTTTCAGCATGACACATCTTCGGTCTTGATCATTCCGCCTTCTCGTCCAAATTGTAACATTATAATCATACATCAATCCTTCTCTTCTTCCATCAGCTTCAGGCTCCCCCTTTCGTCAAGCTTCCGTGCTTTGGGATCGACACCTAGCTATCCATCTACAAGCTTCCCTTTGCTTCAAGCTTGTCTTCAGACTCCCCCTTAGACTCTGCTCTCGGGATCATAATCTGGACTATCTGCAATCACTCAAACATCTATAATTACAATGTTTTCATATCATCAATCAAATTCTCTAATCCACTCCCCCTATCAACAAACTTCATTGATTTGGCAGTTTCAACGAATCGAATCGGAAACTAGCTCTATAACAATATAAGCATCCAAATCCCTCACAGTTAATCATCCAAGTCCAACTTAATGACCTTGGAGATATCACAAACTGTTTTTGATTTTTGGAAAAAAAATTCAAGTTTCAAATTAATGAACTTGTTTTATTTTCAGAAACACAATCAGCTTACTCAGATTTTGAAATTTAGCAACTCAGACATCGGTTGTCGAAAATAAAGCAGAATCAAAAATCTTTTTGAATTTTATGAAAATATAAAGCAGTAAAGAAATATTTACAAACATATTTACAGACAATATTTTTGTTTGAGTATGCGTCAGAGGATCATATCAGATTTTGACAAGTCACAAGTACCGTTGAGCTTAGTTACACATTAAGAATTAAACAATTCACTTAGATTGTCGATATACTGATCCACTTAAATTTTCACACAAATTTCAACTGATTCAGGATACGAATTAGGTGTTTTAAAGACTTAAACTTATTCATGTGTCCCACCTCTTGAATATACTCCCGTATCCAGATCCCAATATTCAGTCTTACAGGTGAGTATACCTAAATGATATCTGTAAGGGTAATAAACTATGAAACCATACGAGTTCAGGTCAGAACTTCCGTTCAGCAG
This sequence comes from Helianthus tuberosus, assembly GCA_030545235.1. Lineage (NCBI taxonomy): Eukaryota > Viridiplantae > Streptophyta > Magnoliopsida > Asterales > Asteraceae > Helianthus > Helianthus tuberosus. The sequence goes on from CM060393.1 coordinate 158,785,455, forward strand.
AGAACTCAGGTTTGACTTTAGGTGTGTCCCCTTTAGAGGATCTTTTTTACAACAGCAATGACTATCAATTTTATTGTTTCATCAATTTGCTGAGAGCTGCGCCATGTTTCAAGCAATGCGAAAAGTATTATTCGGAGACTAGGTCAGAACTTCCATTCAGCAGAAGTCCCGGAATAATACCCCAGATATCACTTAGTATAAAGACCTAGTATTTCAGAAAGATGGACCTTTCAAACGAGATTTCAGGGGTTACCTATATATCCAAGTAGTATTCCCCACGAAATTAGCAAGTTTGAATTTAGGTTTATATCCCGAAAAAGTTTACTAAATGTATAAAAATCTACCGACGCATCCACGGTGAGATCGTTTAACACATTTTAACTTTCTAATTCTTTAGCGTACTGTAACTGTCTACTGATGTACTATCATTTCCTCTTTTTACGCAAAAACTCAATTTTTGAAATATATCATGTTTTTGACTTTTTCAAATTTTCTAATGTTTTTGTATTTTCTAACAACAATATATCTCCCCCTAAAATGCAAAATCATATAACGAAAATTTGACAACCAATACTGATAGCTTTGTCTCGCCATCCATTTTCTGCTAAAAGTGCTCTGATTTGCAGAAAATATAATGTACCCCCATGATTTACAACCCATTGATTTTCGACAGTTTGAAAACCGTTTTTCAATCTTGTGAAAGTAATCATGTTTGTTCAGCCGTGAGGGTTTCGGCGTATTCCATCAACATACTTTTGTAATTTTCTATTTTTGACAAAAATTAAAAAAAAAACAAACATATTTTTGGTTTTTCAAATTTTTCAATTTTAGGGTTTTAAAATATTGTTTATTTATATACAGAATGAAAATAAACTTCCTGTTTCAACCAACACAGGATCCAGCAACAGCCTCCTCTCCATGTGCCAGGCTGCTCCAATTTTCATTCTCACAATCTTGAATTTTCTTGAGCACCTGCACATTCAACTAACTTAATTACTTGAACAATTTAGCCCAGGTCTGTTTCACCTTAGGCATGTCGACACAATGTGTATCATGCAGTTTCGGAAAATCTTTTTCTGCAAAGACTTTTTCATCTTTGACTTCAACTATCTCATTTTTTACCGAAGTCACTTGTTTCTTAATAGACCATGTTTGACCTTTCGGCGTATCTCTTTTATAAAAATGAGACTCTTTTTGAACATTTTGTTTTTGAACAACTTTTGGTTTCCAAAACTCTTGTGGTTTTGTCATATCAACTGATTTTTGCCAACTTTGTGTTGTCCTGAATCTGGGTGTGTGAGAATTCCAGGTCTGTCTAGACTCAAACCTATTCGGGTTTGATTTCCAAGTTTGGTTCGAAACAAACTTGTTTGTGTTGTACCTCCAAGTTTGTTTTGAATCAAATCTAGTCGACCTTTGTTTTACATCCTCAGATTTTTGTTTCTCAACATTTTTAGATTCCTTTTTGTCAACATCCACAGGTTTCAGATTTGGACACTTTCGTGCAAGATGTCCTTTCTGATCACACTTAAAGCATATTCTCTTGGACACATCTTTGACCTGTGGTTGTTGCTTTTTCTTTTGTGCACTAAACTCTTCATTAGACTGTTGTCTAAATCTGAGTTTTTCTTCTTCTTCAAAACTTTTTCCTTGAACAAAACTCATTTTTGTCTGAAAATTCGGAGTTTCATTTCTTTTCCAACTTTGTTTCTTCTTATAACCCAACCCAGCCTTCATGTTTTTCTTTTTAAAACCAGGTTTGTTGTTATAAAACGATTTGTGACCTTTACCAACAAACTTTGAAATCTCAGACTTCTCAATCTCAACCATCTTGAAAACTTTATCAACCTTTTCTGAAATCACATTCTGAATCGGGAATAAAACATCTAAGAACAATTTGTCCGATCCAATCATGGTATGAACCAATCCTTTTGAATCTTCATTCAAATTTTTCTCGGATTTTGTGTTTTTCAGATATTCATCATGAAAATTACCTTCATTTTCATCCTGTGATTCAGATTTACCTGTATCAACTGACTCTTCTTGCAACACACTTTCAACAACTTTACCTACCACCTCTGAATCACGAGTATCATCAGATTTGGAATAGGTTACATCAATGTTGTCTGGCAATTGATCAACCAGGTTGAAAGCTTTTTCGACATTTTCCTCATCATAAAATGCAAATTTTCCCGGTGGTGGAACTTGATGAAACTCTGAGCCAATGCCTTTCTTGTTTTGCTCAGACTCACCATCTCCTGGTTTTATATTGAAAATACGTTCAAGCACATATGACGACACGTGGTAACTCTTTAACTTGTTGTTGTCCTGTTCTAAATCAGCAATCTGTCGCTTTAGCTTAGCAACATCCTCAATATAGGAATTAACAACATCTTGTTTTATGGAATACATTCGTTTAAGTTCTTTAGTTGTTTCAGAAAGATAATTCATTCTCGATTGAGCATATTTCATTTCATCTTTCACTTTTTCGTATGACTCTTTTGTAATATGATATGCTAATTTCATTGAGTCATATTCTTTCTTCATTTCTTGACAAGCAATTTCTTTTTGTGAACATTCTTCTGTCATTTTAGAAACATTTTCTTTCAAAACCTCATTTTCTGTTTCTAACTTTTTACATTTTTCTGAAAGTTTTTTATCATTTTCTTTTAAAACTTTTTCTTTTTCTAGCATTTCTTTGCATTTTTCTTTAAAAATGTTTTCAATTTTAGTGAATTCAAGATCTCTTGTTCTGAATTGCTCATCTTTTTCAGTACAATCTCTGCACGGTTCCATGCATTTCTTGCACTGATCAATCGTTTTTAAGATTTTAGAATCAGGATGTACCTCAGTGATTGGCACTTCAGTGTTTGATGCAGTTGCCTCAGTTTGCTTCTGATCAGCATCATCTTGCTTTTCTTCAACACCGACATCATCACCAACATTATCCGCTTCCAAATTCTCATTCTTAACTTCTTCTTCTTCTTTCCTCACCTCTTCTCCGATCTGCTGTTCTTCAGTAACATCTTTCTTAACCTCTTCATTCACCTCAACTTCTTCACTTTTGATTTCCTTCACAACCTCAACTTCAACAGCTTCTGCTTTAACCTCTTCAGCAACCTTCTTCAGATTGTTCACCATTTCTTCAACATTCTTCTTCATTCTCTCTTCATCCCTTTTTCTTAGACACGATGTCATGGCATATCTGATCTCCTTTTCATGCCTTTTAGCATATATGTAATCTTTCATCACATTTCTATAATATTCAGCTCTCAAGGGAATTATGAGAAGAACATCATCAAAGATTATGTCTTTCTTTGGAACAACTGGTTCTCCTTCTCTGTTGTAGTATCACTCTCTCTTCTTATCCCATCTTCTGCTCATAACAACACTCTCATATTCTTCCTGCATCTCATCCATTCTGTTGTAAACAACGTTTCTTTCTCGATAAGTTTTCTCACTCAAGATCTCTTCTCGAGTTTTCTCCTTCATCTCAACTTTATCTTTTTCTTCATTGTTTTCTTCACGGATTTCAGCAACAAAAACAAACTTTCTTTCCTCTGTTATAGCTTTGCCATGAGCTGTTTTTCGAACATTCTCCAAACGATCTTCTTCTGGACAAATTGAGCTCCAGTCAAAACCTTCATCATCTTGAATTACAAAACAAGCTCTTGATTTAGTTTTATCTTCAATCAATTTCGGCTCTTCTTTGCTTCGGTGGTAGATCGCCTTTCGATAATAGTCATCGTTGAAAGGACGCTCATTTCCTTCAGCAACTTCAGAATTTTTGCATTCACTTTTGAAATGACCGTTTTGCTTGCATCTGAAGCAGGTCACTTTAGAATTTCTGCATTCTCTGATACCACTTGTAGGATCGTTGTTGGACCACCCAATGATTGCTTCCCGGTAATCTCCATATACCTCTGTGCTCTTCGGATGCAACTTGCTAAGCACCAACAGATGTCAATGAGCTCCATCTCTTCCGGATCAATCTGGTCGTAGTCTTCTTTGGTCAATTCGGAGTTTCCAATTTTTCCAGCTACAAGACCTTCATACGATTCCAGAACCGATGCAAGAAAACTCATTTGCTGCTTAGCTGCATTGATGCTTATCGATGGAGAATTCTTCAATTTGAGAGCAATGTTGCACAGAATTTCCTCAGTTTCATCAGAAGTTGATTTTGAAGATGAATGATATCCAGAATGATAACTTGATGAAGTTGTTTGAGGTTCTTTCATTTTCTCTCCACTGAATGCTGTCTGTGGTGAACCAACACCTTTCTCCGAAGGTACACTGCCTTTGTAATATAGACCAACATTCTGTTGATGTGAAGAACCAATCATCATGCTTTGCTTCTGTAGCTCCAGATCGTGACTCTCTATCTTTTCAAACAATGCATCAAGAGAAATCGTATCATATAAAGCATCATTTTTCAGAATAAAAACAAACCTTTACCACTGATCAGCTCTTGGTAACGCTTCAATGACTTTATCAATAATTTCCTCTCTTGTTTTCTCAATTTTAAAACGTTCAAGTTCAATTTTGAGATGACAGAATCTCTCTATCATTTGCCTCACCGACTCTCCTTTTAAACTATCAAATAAATCGAATTCTTTTTTAAGCAATGAAATTTTGTTTTTTCTAATCTGTTTACCCCCCTCAGCTTTAACACGTAAAGCTTCCCAAACAGATTTTGATGATCCGTCATGATTAAGCAATGCAAAAATATCATTTCTAATTGCCGTCTGGATTAAAGCAATCATTCTCTGTTCAGCTGCATAATCTGCTTTGTCTTCTCTATGTAATTTCTTAAATGAAATTACTTCTCCTTTATCATCCTTCGGTCGTTCGTATCCAAACTCTAAACAGAACCAACTTTCATGCGCATACGCTTTCGCCTAGTTAAGGAACCGTTCTTTCCACCATGTATAATCCTCAATGCTTTCCAGAGTTGGTGGCTTTGAGTGTGTTCCATAGAAATTATCATGCTTGATGTTCTCATTGATCGCTTTCGTGATGGTTTTTGGTGTAACATTTGTAATCTCGGAAGATTCAGATGTGAACGCATTGAAAAACGTGTTGTAGAATTCTTTAGCCATGATGTAATCCTGAACAGATACAATCAAACAAACACAATCAGTACACACAATATCAAATATTCTGAAAACAAACTGACACTCAGTTGGTGTGAAATGATCTTTACTCGGAATTTCCACTTTCAAGCGAACTGAGACTTCAAGCGAAACAACAAGTTGAAGCAAAATCCCAAGTTGAAGCTGAATATCAGCTTTCAAGCGAAATAGCAAAACTGACACTTCAAGCGAGATAGCACTTCAAGCGAACTCTGATAAACTTTCAAGCGAAAACACCGATTTCAAGCGAGAACAGGTCTAATTTCAAGCGAACATCAATTTGAAGCGAACTCAGCAAGGTTTTCAAGCGAAACCAATGTGTTCATTCAAGCGAAATGTCATTTTTAGTCCAATGTAGTCACTTTTAAGCTGAATTTTGATCTCAAACTTTCAAGGCTTTGTTATTATACTGTTTTGCATGTTCGGTGAAAAACTCAGACCATTTTGACCGTGAAATCTTGTTCAGATTGAAAAGGAAGGTGTAGAAGTCAGAAAATAGATGATATCAAGCTAAACTCTTCTTCCTGAGCTCTGATACCACTTGTAGGATCGTTCTTGGACCCAAACGAGTCATTCGGAAGAGTTTATAATCCGATTCAAAGGCGGAATCAGTGAAACGGATGTGGAAACAGCTTGATACTATTAAATCTGTCACTTATATTGAATATAATATCAGTTACAACCTGAACATATTTTGGCAGCACTTCGTTACAAATCCAGAAGCCGTACCAAATGAATCAAACAAGTGCCCTATATATACTACACAGGGTTTCGCTTGAAATGGACATGGCATGTTCAAGCGAACTCAACTCAGTTGGTTTCGCTTGAACTTGTCCTTGATCCTTTCAAGCGAACTCACCATCTTAAACCTAAAAATCTGTTTCTCGAACCTCGAGCACTGATAATTCTATCCTATCCTATTACATGATACAAGACGAAGTCAATAGACGTAGTGCACTAACACAGCCCGGTGAGAGCCTACTCCATCAGGCCAACGCGTGTGTTCGAACTTGTTCGAGATAGTTGAATCACCTTGGGTAGTCAATTTCTAAAACCCCAGACACTCCATCTACTTTTAAACCCGCAGTCGCCGATTTTTATGTGTCAACGAATCTTATGAGATTACGATTTTATGCCTTTTCTGATTTATTTCGCTTAGATGCTTATGATTGGAAATTTTTTACGCTTTATCGATTTTCTTCGACTTTACCGCTTTATCGATTTATCCCTTTTCGCTCCCCGCTTTATACGTACAACTTGCACAACCATCGCAATCTAAAATAAGAAACGAATGCCCGCAACAAAACTAAAGACTAACAACTCGCTCCCTGTCTTCATCGCGTCTTCGCGCAATCCACACAGCTATATATATGTAAGTATATAATATACGATTACGTGTGTAACATGTGAGAACTTAGGAATCTCGTGTCTCCTATGTGAATACATATTACTATACTGCCTGCAACAAGTTTTAAACACGCACAATCGCATCGCATACTCAAAAATCTTTATGATCGAATCTCACTCCAAATCTCTTTTCGTTTAGATGTATTCAAACGACTCCACCTCGAGACGTGCAGCCAAGAGAAGAGCCAAACGAAGCGCCGATAAGAGGATCTCCTCACTCGTGGCCGAGGAAGTGGCCAGGGTTATTCCTCAAATCGTTGCACAGGTTCTATCTCTCAGCAACTCTCGAACCTCAGAAGACTCTAAGACTAACGCACCACAGACTAACTTCTTTTACAAGCACTTCAAAGCCTGTGACCCAATGGCCTTAACAGGTGAAGGAGGTGTATCTCAGCTACTTCAATGGTTTGACGCCATCGAGGTGACCCTTCGTCAGAGTGGGTGCCCCGAGCACTTCCGTACCACATGCGCTACCAGAGTATTTCAATCAAGAGCCCTCGACTGGTGAACAGCCGAGCCTAACAAACGTGGGAACGATGCAGCTTACACTCTCTCCTGGAATGAGCTGAAAGAGCTCATGAAGGAAGAGTAATGCCCTCCCCATGAAGTCCAGAAGCTAGAAAATGAATTTTGGGAAATCAAGCAAATCGACGGTGACAACGCAGGCCTCACAGCAAGGTTTAAACAGTTTAGCATTATTTGCCCAAGCCAAGTCGACACTCCCGAAAAGGCTATCAAGAAGTACATCCGTGCTTTGCCTGAGTGTGTGGGCGATTTTGTTGAACCCGCTAAAACTGCTACCATCGAAGAAACCTATCGCTTAGCCGCAGAAATCAACGACAAACGAGTCTTGGATGGATTATTCTCCAAGAATCCCATCAAAGAGGCTAATCAGGTAATCGTCATCGACTCCTCCGACGATTCCTCTAACGATTCCTCCGACGACTCTTCCAACGAGTCCTTAGACGAATCCTCCGAGGACAACGCACCGCCACAAGACGCTCAACTCAACCGCAAACGAAAGACCTCGAGCCTAAACTCTTCAACCACTAAACTGTCGCAACCAGAGCCCCTCCAAGCAGTTCCAGTCCAATCGAGGCGCGCCTACACTGGAACTCTTCCCCTGTGTTTGAAATGTACCTATCACCACCAGGCAGAAGCCGATTGTCGCTATTGCGCAAATTGCAACTGTCTTGGTAACCATACCCATCACTGTTGCACAGGGCCACGACCTTAAGGAATGCTAGTACTCTTCATACTACCAATGCCGTCTATAACTCCAGCAACAACCGCAGCTCCAGCAAGAGTTTCCAACATCAACACCAACCAGGCGTAGAGTAATGTTGTAATGATGTGATATTCAGTGAAAACTTTCGTGTACTTGTTGTATTACTCCATGCAACGTTGACTCTCTCTCTCTCTCTCTCCCCCCCCCTCATTCTTGCACCTAGACTAAGTTCGCACAACACAACGATACTTATGCTATATGCTATATACTATATCACGATATAATGTGTTTTACCCTCACTACGCGTCCTTGAAACAAGTTATGATAAACGTGCAAGGAACAACTTAATCACGGGTGCACACGGGATTATTTTGGTCAGTGCACGGAGATCGTAGTGGGTCCCAATGATGCCGTAACGTTCAAAGCATGGTTAAGCATGGTGGATACGCCTCTGGTACTTCCTATATATAAGCGTCTTAGCCATGTCGACAAAGTGTGACAACTATTCACGGGACGAGGCGTGTGGTTGAAGCATGGTGGATACGCCGCTGGTACTACCTATATATAAGTGCTTCGCCATGCTAACCAAAGTCTTGTGAAGAAAGTGCCATGCAGAGTTGAACATTACTAGACCTCCTATACTATTGAGACTATTTTCAACACGCTAAACTCAATCGCAAGGAGTAACATCTCATCGCATCTCGAACGTGTCATCGATAGACTTTTCGTAAGTCTGCACACACGTAATCGCACCGTCGCTAGAATCTAACTCACAACCGCTATCGCATTCGTTTGAACGCTTAAACGCTTATCGCATGTATCAAACTCAACTCGCATCACTTGCTGCTTATCGCTTATCGCACCTCGCTGTTCCTTGCTCGCCTATCGCACGTCGCCTATCGCTTTTGACGCTTATCGCTCCTCACGTGCCGCTTATCGCTTATTGTGTTTCACTGTTCGTGCATCGCTTATCGCATTTCGCCATCCGCTTATCGCTTATTGTGTTTCGATGTTCGCTTATCGCTTATTGTGTGTCGCTGTTCGCTTATCGCTTATTGTGTGTCGCTGTTCGCTTATCGCCTACTGCTCTTCGCTCTTCGTTTACCATGTAACGCTCGCCGCCTATCACGTACCGCGTATTGCTCACCGCTTATCGTTACCTCGATACCTCTACCGCTGACTCTTTCGCGCACACTCGCATCGCTAAACTGAGCTCGTAAAACAAATCTCGTAGCCCAGCTTACTCGCTCTTCTTTCCAAACTTGGTCCAACCACTATTCGCTTGGATCAAGAACGCAAAATCTATCCGTGCCATATCGACACACATGACATTGCTTCACGGGTCAGAGGCAATATGGCTAAAACATGGTGGATACGCCGCTGGTACTTCCTATATATAAGTGTTTTAGCCATATTGACAAACTTCCGTGGAAAGGTGCCATGTGGGGCTCGACGACAATTAAAGCTTTTTGAACCATTTAAAACTTTTGGAAAACAAAATTTTGAGTATGAAGTGGAAATTTTCTGAAAATTTTAGTTAAAACCTTTCTAACAAACAAAACTCTCTTGTAACGTGGGTTAACAATCGACTCAAGTTAATACTACGTCATAAGAAACTTTTCGATGACTCAACAAAACCATTTCAACAACGTTGGTGTGAACATCGACTCAAAGTTCAACACCGCACCGTATGAAAATTTTCCTAAAACAAATTTCTCTTTAAAATTTCATCGCCATAAAACTTTTTCGAGGACTAAAAACGCCTTTGGATCGCTAATTATCACCCTCTCATCAAAATTAATCGTTCTACTCACCGTTGTCCCCTTAGACAAACGAACCCCTTTACTCACCATTTTCTCTATGTTGCCAAGGCGTACTTGTTAGTCAATTCCCAATTGACCGCTCGTTCGCTCTCCACTTACCCTAGCGCCTTCGTTGCTCATTACTTTTCGCTCATCGATGCTCGCTTGTTCACTCTCCGCTTATCTCACTCGCTTTTATCGCTGCTCTCACTCGCATCAATTTTCACAGCCCTCCTTGTGGATTAATTTCGGGACGTTCCCTTTCCTAAAGCAGGGGAGACTGTAACAACCCGCTCCTTCGTGCTTGTTATTCTCGCTACACTTGTTACGCCTAGCACCTGAGATTCGGATCATAATGTAACTATATCGCTTACAACGCCATTTCGCATCTAATCGCATACTTTCATACACTATATCGCATATCACAACGCATACACTAACGCTCGCGATGACATCGCGTGGATAGTTAAGCTGCTCCCATTGATCGTCATGATGCAACGCGTTCACGCTAACGAAGACATCGCGTGAGTAACTTAATAATAGTGGAATTGTTGAAACTATCAAAAACCGCACTCGCAGGCACGCGCAACCCAATCTATCGCACTTAACACGACGCTACTTGTAACGATAAAATGCTTAATGTGTCAACAATGCTTAACGCGACAAAACACGTCGGACGAAACAAAAGTCGGAAAACCAACTCGCACAAACCGCCGATCGAATGACCCTTTGATCGAATGGCCATTCGTCCGGATGGCCATCCGATCGGACGATCATCCGATCGGTCGGCCATCCGACAAGTTAAGTCTCACCGCCTTTCCACCTCTTCCCCTATAAATACTCAGCAGTCACATCAACTGTTCACTTGATGTGACAGCCTTATCCGACTAGCACGCTCCCAAGCACTTTTCTCTCGATTCCTTGCGATTTCGTAAGTATTTCATCCTAAATCTTGTACTTCTATCATCCGCACACACTTCCTCAACAATTTCTCCAACAAATCGCAACTTTCCACCACGAAATCCTGTGATTTGAGCTGTTCTAAGGTGACGTCATCATGGAGTTCTTATGAACACTGAAGTGTGACCTCATCTCACCATGAGTGGTTCAGATCTAATGGGTTTTTACAACAATTTTACACTGATGTCAACTAAATCTTAACATTTTCAACTAGACTCAAACTTTTCTTCAACATTCTTCACTTTTTACTCAAAACCGTTAGAATCTAGACTCGTTCGGGCCATCTACTCATACTCTAGTGGAGAACCTACCTGAGAATATATTTCTATCGAAGAGATGACAGATTCACGGGTTGAACATGGAACTCCGTCAAGAACAGACTAGTCTGATCGAACGGGGTGATTCCTTTCCGATCGAACGAGTTGGACTTGATGTGATTCTCGTTGTTCGACACGTCGTCAAACCGTCTTCGTCAAACCGCAAACTTTTCAACTTAACGGTTTTTTACAAAATTTATCAAACAAGCAGTTGCTCGATCAAATAGCCATCCGATCGGACGACCGTCCGATCGAATAACCATTCGACTAGGTGACTTGTGACTTAACCAATTTTGCAAGGTTTCAAGGAATATCACACTTCAGCCGAATAGTCATCCGATCGGATGACCATCCGATCGAATGACTATCCGACTGATAGACTATTCCTGTGCAACCTCAACCTATCAAACGAACAGCCATCCGATCGAATGACCTTGTTTACACTACAACAAAACTTCAAAAGTTCAACTTTTCTCAAACACACCTTTCCAATCGAATGACCATCCGTCCGGATGAGTCATCCGATCGAACCACCATTCCATCACCTTCCTCACTGACACCCTGTTTAACGCTTAAGCTATCGTTCTATGATCAGGCTAACTCAGATGCGCTCTCAACCAATCCAAATCAAGTTGTGTTTACTTGTTAAACACCTACTGTGAGTATACTATACTTGACCCCCCTTTTAACGCTTTAAACACACTTTGGGGTGTAACATACGTTCATACCTAAAACACACCTATCAAAACTATAATCACATGCGAATTACTGTCGTACATATTTACACGTGATGCTTGATACATATGTGCTAGGACTCTTACTCGCGACGTCTCACCTTAGCTAGCATCGAGTGACTTAGCTGGTAGTATTTGTTTGTAGTGTATATGTTGTGTGTCTCGTTTATGTATGTGGAAATTCGCAGCACTTTTATCTACTTTATTTACCATGTCAAACCTGTATACTCGCCAATACTTTTTGTATTGACGTCGCTTTAACGTATGTTGCAGGATAATCGCAGGCTATCTTGAAATCAGGCTAGGAAGTCTAGAAACTCATAATAAATCTAGGTTGTCGGATTTGTATTGTTTGAGAGAACATGGAAATCTGTATAACTGTTTACTGATGTATTGTTTGTTAGTGTGGGATAATGAACGCTTAAAATATTGTCACTAAATAGTTGTTATGGATTCTCTTGAGCAATCTGATTCACCCAGTGCCGTGCCCCGATGATTCCGCCATCGGTTGGGGTGTGACACTTTCAACCGCGTTTCCCACTAGAACTAGTCTTTTTTATTTAAGTTTATATCGTTTTCGCAATACTACTATTCTAGCTGAGCCTACCGACACAACTTTAGTGAAATTGTTTAACCATTTTAAACACTACAATTCTTTAGCATGCACGGATAATCCACCGATCTACTATCATTTCCTCTTTTCGCACAGGTAATATCATTTTCATTTTTAATATTTGCCATTTTGATTTTTTTATTGCTTTTGGCTTTTTGAAAATTTTATCTATCTGAAATGTTTTTGAAATGATGTTTTTCAATTTTACAGAAAATTTTTAATTTTGACAATTTTGAAATTTTTTATCTCCCCCTAAAATTAAAAACATCTTTTCCAAATCGAAAATAAAAATCTTCCATTTTAATCGTTTAACGAATTTTATCGAATGTGAATGCGAGACTATCATTTTGTTTGTGCGGAACACAAAATTTTTAATCTCTTTTGCATTATTCGCTTTCTCGAACTCTGCACGAACAACCACTGCTTCTGAATAGACGTTTTCTTGAAGCCTGGTTATCCTGCACATTCAAATAAATTGTAATCAGTTTTGAATTGGAACCCAATCCATACTGGATTTAGGTTGACCAAATTTATCAAAATAAATAAAAATATTCCATTCACAATCTCGTTTATTATTCATCATAATCCTCAATCCTTATTTTGCTCAACACTTCATACCAATATCAATCTGATTATAATGATTCTCCTAACTTTTCAATCTTCTTTCTAGAGGTTTTATACACATCAAATTTATCCATTTCTTTTAAAAAATTTATATATCTGTCTACCCCTTCTTTTAACGTTTCATCATCTCTGATTTTAAAATTTTCAAATCTATCTTTTATACTCTCTTTATTTTTGAACCTTTGATAATCACTTTCTGGAATTTTATCAAATTTTGTCAACCAAACAAATTTTTAACTTGTTTAAACAGACAAAAATTCTTTCGTGCAGATGTAAGCTTTCAAACGGACAAATCTCCTTTGTGCGAATCAACTCCTTTCGTGCAAATGTAGTTTATTGGTGCGAATGTAATCACTCTCGTGTGGATGAGGCAATTCCAACGGATGAACCACTTTCGTGCGAACGAGCCCACTTTCGTGCGAACGTAGCTTTCGTCCGTCCAAATGAAAATTTTTAGAAAAACAATTTACTTTAGTGCGGACGTACCTAGTTCGTGTGGAAGTGCTCTATCCCATGCGAACGAGTACTTCCGTACGAAGATGAAAAATCTAGTTTTTCTCATTTTTTGAAAATTTTGGCATGAAAACGTTTGAATTTTAAGCTGATTTTTCAATATGTTGTTTAAAACTGAGTTTTTCACTATCTTTGGAAAAATCAGTCTAGTTTAACTGTGAAAACTATGAAACAAGAAAATGTGAAGAAAGACAGTTCTAATTGTCCAAGTCTTGTGGTTTTAGGAGATATCAGCATCCTACTCTGATGCCACATGTGAGTCCATGCTCCGGATCATTCGTTAATGTTCACGGTGATATCTAAGCCTAAGTTTGATTAGCGGAATCCATTAGAAATTGGTAGAAACATAAGATTTCACAATTTTCTATGTTTTATAAACAATTCACAGTTCTACCGAACACTCATCCGAACATCTATATATACATAAATACGTTCTTACGGACCAAAGAATCTACCTTCGTATGAAGGTGTTTCATTCGTGTGGAAGAGCTCATCCATGCGGATGAGCTACATCCATGCGGATTTGTCGTTCATTTCTTTTCTTTCTCTCAATTAACTAAATAGCTGAAACTCTCAGGAAATAATACCCCTATAAAGCGAAGCTCTCTCTCGTTGTAAGTATTATAACCCTTCTGTTACCCTACATGATCGATCTAGGGTTCCGTAACGCATGTCAAGGCTCTGCCTGACTCAGTCATTGGAGTTCTGTCTCTTGTTACACCCGATTGATCTAGGGCTCCGTAATGCAAGTCAAGGCTCTGCCTGACTCAGTCATTGGAGTTCTGTCTCGAGTTGTCAGGTTAATGCAATTTGGGTTATTTTTTACTAACACATGTGCATTGTTTAAAATTTACCAGGAAGCTATAATATTAACCAGGAAGCTATAATATTACCAGGAAGCCTGTAGAAATGCCTAAGCCTATAAATGCGAGTACATTCTCTTTTTCTCACTGTTTGTGACTACGTCTGCTTTTCCTAAACTGTTTTTACAAAACCTCAATTATTTTAAAATATAATTAACAGTGATTGAGTCTATGTATTCTTCAATTACTGCCGGTATGTTGGGGTTTTGTATACAATTGTGAAAGACGTTACCATTGGACAAAGAGTTAGCCAATGAGTAATATGACCCACCAGTCAGGATTGACAGTACCGAATGAGTAATTGTGTAGATATAAACATTGTAATCGCTCTCAATACTGTGAAATTATAAAAGTTGTTTTGATTAAACTGGGATGCACTCACCAGTATTTCTTGCTGATAAAATGTTTTAAAACGCGTTTCAGGTAACTTAATGTGAAGCCGATAAAAGCCAGCTGGAGAGCACTGAAGGCTTAGAAAAGTGGCTATAAAAGTTACCTAAATAAAACGGAAATCATGCTTTCACTAATTAGGATTTACCCCTATAAAAGTATTATCAGAAAAATTTGGGTTTCATCCTATTTATCTATTTTAAACATTTTGGTGTTTAATGCTGATAAAAATATTTCCTAACTACGGTCCTGATGAAAATTTTCGTTGCCAAATTAATAAACACCGATAGCATCTGATTGGCTCACGGCTCCCGCTCCCAGGGTGGGGTCGGGGGTTGTGACAAAATATATATATTTATTAGAGTTTATATGTATTTAAACTAACAAAAATAAGTTATATAAAAATTATTCGTATTTTTATAAACTTATCTTTTATAAAATATAAGTAACCTTTAAAATTTAGGCTAGACCCATTTACATATTCAAATAAGCGAATCCCATTTATATAATTAAAATAGGCAAAGCCCACTTACAAAATTCAATTGAGCTAGGTCAAATTTTATAAATCAATTGGGCTAGACCCACTTTTATAATTCAATTGGGCTAGACCCACTTTTATAAATCAATTGGTCTAGATCCACTCTTATAATTCAATTGGATTAGGCCCACTTCTATAAAAAAAATTTTGGGTTAGGCCCACTTATATAATTCAATTTGGCTAGGCCCACTCTTATAATTCAATTGGGCTAGGCCCACTTCTACAATTTTTTTTTGGGCTAGGCCCACTTATATAATTCAATTAGGCTATATAAAATCAAATGGATTCATTTCACTTGTCTTTTGGGCTAGGCCCATCCAAACTAAAAAGAATACAAAATATATATGAAATATATATTAACAAACAAAAATATAAACGAATATAAGTCTAACAAAAATTCAAGATAAACGACTTGTACAAAAATAAAACGTAAGCCTAAATGTCTAACAAGATTAGAACACTTGTAGGTTACGCCACAAGCGCAGATTCAGATATTATCCAGAGATTTGCACAAGACGCAAATATGTGAGTTCATGTTTCCTCTTTTATTTAAACGTTTTATAGTTTTAAACTCTCAGGGAAGGATACATGTTACAATTGTTATGGTTAAGCTAGTTAACAAACAAACATAAGATCATGTGTGAATAGGATTGTCTCAAGGGGCCACTAATGTATATCCAAGTACCGAGGAATGAAAGGGATAGATCTATTGGGTTTTGGCGAGCCCCACTTTTATCAGAACAACAAAGTTCGTTAGAGTGCTTTTGTGTCCAAAACGAGTGTCAGAGACACAATTTATCATCTATGGTTTGGTTGTCTCCTATGTCGGCACACATATTAGTATCCTTGCACACATATTAGTATCCTTGCAAAACATTCATGGGATTAAGAAGTCAAGCGATAAGATGTCATCCACTTAACATAGACTTGGTTCACATGTCGCGCCCTCGTGCGAAACATGGAACGCAAAGTCTTAGTTGTTTTAGAAATATGTTTTGTAAACTTATGTTTTAATTTCTAACAATGTAAACAAAGTTGTAGCTTGTATTTCCATTAAAACAATATATAGTTTTTGAACATCTTTTAAATTAATCATATGGATGAACCTCTTACTTTTATATTAGTTGTTTACTTGATTGAATGCAATGACTACCGCTCTGATCACACCTTGCGTTTCCGCTACGACCGGGTGTGACAACCAATCCATTTGTATTCACGCTTTCACTTGATAACAAGTATTAGAACATTGTCTGAATCTCAATAGTGGTGTCTAAGCAACTTTTAGAAAGAAACAAAACAGCTATGAAAATCTAGTTTTATTTTGTCGTAAATTGTGTGAGAAAAGATTGCATCCTTTTCGTTTTGATGTGGATTGTGTTGTTTTTAAATCATGCCCTAAACCCGTGGTTGTGTTTGTTTGGTTTTGTTTTGTTTTCAATTATCTTGTACTTTTTGTTGGTTCAGGCCCCTTCAAACTCACACTCTAACTCACTCACAAAATACACACTTTTCGGATGTTTTAGAAGCCCCATTGTAATACTCATAGACCCTCGCTGACAGATTACGACAATCACTGCCTTTATAGATAATATATGTAGGGCTGTAAACGTACCGAATGTTCAGCGAACCGTTCGTGAACCGTTCGGCGGGAAGTTCGTTCGTTTAATAAAGGAACGAATATGAACATGAAATTTCGTTCGATTAGTTAAATGAACGAACATGAATAGAGGTCTCGTTCGTTCGATTGTGTTCATGAACATTCGGTAATGTGTTCATGAACGTATTTGTGAGCATTCATTCATTTGCGTTCGTTTATGTTGGTATGTTTGTGTTTTAAATAAAGATTTTTGCACTTTCATATATTTTATCTATAATTTTTATATTATTAAACTTTTATTTATTTTATTACCCTAACAGTTAAACTAGGAAACCCTCTTTCACCTTGTTTTTGCACCATTTCCCTTTCCTTTCTCATTATTTATATCAGGGAATACGATCGACCTCCATTCCACATTAAGAGATTCAAGTTCCAGTGCTACTCTCTGGGCCATCTACCTTTATTCTTCTCCGCGTTCGCCAAATTTATTTGTGTTCGTGAACCGTTTGCGAACACATTCATTACCTTAATGACCAAACACGAACATAAAATCTTGTTCAGTAAGTGTTCATGAACCGTTCGTGAACACATTTATTTTCTTAACGAACGAACACGAACAAAGCCTTGTTCCTTGTTCGTGTTCGTTCGATTCGTTTACCGCCCTAATGATATGATTTGTAGTGTTGTAAACCGTATTATGAAATTCAATATAATGTGATTGACTTGCTAGTGCCACCATGATTCACTGGTCTTTGTTGGGCAGGTTGATATTTACATTATTTAATTAATGGATTCGATATTACATTTCTCGTGTGGTGTGAATTTTTTGTTCTTTGTGTGTGATAGCGCTAAGACTTGCACCCAATAGAGAATGTGCATGGGATATACAGTAGTAAAGTTTCACAACCCTTTAAAAATATATATGGCTGTGGTTCTCTTCACTTTCTAGGAGCATCTAATTTTGCACTCCTTTTTCGTTCTCATTTGATTCGTCATGCAAGCCTCCTCGACACTTATAGGATTATAAAAAGAAAGATTAACTCAAATATGCATGGTCATTAAAGTTTCAAGTGAAAGATATGGACCACGGCTAACATGAAGCCAAGATGACTTAAGACAGTGTTTGGTTCATTGTGCTTTTCATTTCACAAAGCGGGAAAGATATGAACCACCAGTTGTTGGAGTAAAGATAGATGCTCACAAGAGCCACTCAAGTTTATGAATTTATAGTAATAACAAAATATTGGCCACGGGATTGGATCAAAGCTGAACCATACTTTATAATTGGAATCTAAATTTTATAGCCACTAGATTGGATCTGCCATATAAACTATTAACCGCTGCTCTGCCGTAAATGCGGATCAGTTTACTAAAGCCATGATGTAACCACAAGTTCATTTTTTATAATTCCAGAAAAGCTGCATTGTAGTGTGTGAGTGTGTGCATATTATTTGTTGTAGCATCTTCAAATTCAGTTATCAACATGATTTAACTTCAATTTCAATGAGGTGGCGGTTCATTGTCAATAGCAAAACATTTAAACACCCAGGATTAAAAGAAATTTGCCTCTTAAAAAAATCAAAATGTTTTAATTATAATGTACAAATATATTGACAAAGGCATTGAAAAGTTCTGTGGTTGTGATTCCTACCTCTCACTCCTATAGAGTATCAAATTAGGCATTGTCATTCATTGCCCTTTTGACAATCAACCATTCCCCAAGGGAATAGAAAAAAAGTATTATTCTTTCAACATATGTCAAAAGACCTATGAAAGATATAAACAATGTTGATATCTATTGGCAATGTGTCTTAGATACTTTCGAATCTTGGAATGTTCAACTAATGAAAGATCAGATCAATTATTTGTTTGTTCCAAAAGAAACAAGACAAACCCAACTCCACCTTTGGGAGAGCATTAAGTTGCAACGTATAGTAAAAAGAATAGAAAATAAAGACAGAAGATTTATGTTGCACCATCCAAGTTTTTCATTCGCAAGTTTTGGTTAGCTCAAAATAGACTAATCTTATTAATCCCTCCTTCATCTATATTTCGGTGTGAGAATCATACACCAATATCACAAGTATCACACCCCAAAGACAGGGTGTGACCGCTAGTTGCGTTTACACAAATCATTCTGTTATTATCAATTACATTGTTAAAACTGTTACATTGTAGATTAGTTACATTGTTAAAACTGAAGAGCACCATGATCATGTATCATTTTGACTCGTGTATTCCCATTATAATTTTCTAGAATTAAATTGAAGAACTCATACGTGAAACAACACTCAGGTATTGTTGGAATTTGGGTGTGTGTGAATGGTAGTCTCATATGGTAAAACACTTGTCCCACATTGGTGTGGAGACAGAGAAAAAGGGTATTTATAAGGTAAAACATTTACCTAACAAATATCACTTTATGACATGTTTTACCACAAGTCCCTCGCGCGTGTGCGCAGGGGGGTAGTGCAAAAATTGGAACCAGATTTAGTTGTACTCGTGTGTGCCCGCGCGTCCTGCGGGCACGAATGCAGTTCCGAAAACCGTTTTATCGAACGAGTTTTAAAACTGAAATTAAGATGATTATTCGCATTGATGATGATCATTATTTGGTTTCGAATTTGACTCAATGATGACCGTAGTGAGTGTAAAACCAAATGTTCATGTCCGGCAGTGCGCTGTTGCTGCTTCCAACCGGCGTACCCTGGGAACAGACGACGAATCTGTTTAAGGGAATTGTGTCAAACACAAGCCCGGTTCTCGTTAACTATTTCTTTATTTTTGTTTCATATTATTTTGCAGTTCTTATCAGTACCAGTTTCTCTAACAGGCATCGCCTTTGGTGCACTTAATATGACTTTTTGGTGATGACCAGTGCTGTTTCTGCGGTCATTGTCACACCCTGTCTTTTGCGGAAGCGTATGATGTGTGACTAGCTTGTTATCATTGCATTCAATCGTAATAAACAACTACATGATCAAAACGATGTTCATCCATTCATGAAAATTTGAGTATTACAAACACTTGTTATTTAAGTTTTCAAAACACGACCTTTGAAAAGGTTACAATTCAACAAAAGTGGATGACATCTAAACTTGTAGTCTACTTCTAGTTACGACACTTGCGCCCAAGATCCATCCTGTCACCTGAAATACATGTAATTTTAGAAAACATCAACATAAAATTGAGCGAGTTCATGCGTTTTTGTATTTCACGATTTTATACTTTGTATGAAAACATAGTATGTGTCATGTATAATTCAAGTCTTTCTTGAGTACCCCACGTACTCAAGTAAAATTCCCGTTTTCTTGAGTACCCCACGTACTCAAGTATCATTCAAGTGTTCTTGTGTACCCCACGTTTTAAATGATTGTTTATACAAGGACATTAAGGCACGTGAGGATATAGGGAGCTTTAGTATATTCTCCTTCAAGGCATGTGAGGAAATAGGAAGCATTAGTGTTTTCTCCTTTAACTGTGTCGAATACCCTCGACTGTGTCGATTAACCTCGACTGCGTCAATTTCCCTCGACTGTGTCGATTAACCTCGACTGTGTCGATTTCCCTCGACCGGGACACCGAAGTGTTGATACATATTATGTGGACGCGACTTGGTTCGGTTCAACTCGTTTCGGTTCGACCCGGTTAGGTTCGGCTCAAGCCCGACGTCACGACATTCCTCCGTCGTGCGTCCCAGAGTTCGTCACGCGAAGCACGGAGAGCCGAGAACGTTTCCCGCTGCCACATCATCATGACATCATCATGATGATGTCATGATGATGTCATCATGGTGACTAAGTTGGCTAAACATCTCAAACCTTCAATCTGCATGTATTTTACGTATAGAAAGGTTGTTGGGCCATTAACTTGGGCCTTTGACAAGCCAATCGCACAAGCCAAACACAGGGCCCAGTCGCACAACATATTTATAACCGAAATCACTTGTGATTTCGGTAGACACAAGTGTGGACAAGGCAGCGAACAGGGGTGTGTGTGAGAACCGGAACAAGAGAGGCAGACACAAGAGAGAACCGAGAGTTAGCTTGTAATTCTTATGATACATTTCTGTAACAAAACTCTTTCGGTTTGAATATACGATTGTGTTAAACGGTATACGCGTCTTGTGTTTTCGTGTTCTTGTTCATCTCTATCTCGGTTTGCATCTCCGGTTGGATTCCGCACAACCGGGCGTGTTTGTACACAAGGAGTAGGCGACTAGATCCTCCCCTAGCCGGACCTACAAGTGGTATCAGAGCCTTGGCTCTTCTCCTTGTTAAAACCGAGCGTTTTCGGGTTGTTTTTCGGGTTTTAGAAGCTTGTATTTTCTGGAAATTTCTGTTTTTAGCTTCGAAAATCTGCATTTTTTGCTGGAAGTTCACATAAAAACCTTGTTATTTTTCATTTTCAGATGTTAAAAGTTGGTTTTTATTGAAGTTTTGAGCAAAACCGCGTTTCGGAAATTTGTCGGTTCACCGGAAAACTCTTTAGTTTACCGGAAAATTTAAATTTTCTGGGTTGTGTCTTCATATATTCATACAATCTTCAAGTTGTTCTTCATAAACACACTTTTTGATCCTTGAAAATTTGAATATTAAAGTTTGTTAGTGTTTTGGAAATTGTAATCTGTTTAAAATATAACATCATCATTCGGTTGGTAGTTTGGGAAAGTGTGAGCCGAAAGTGGAAGTTGAAAAAGAAAGTTATCTGTGTTTGTGTCAGGAGGTTATAGAAAGTCAACATATCTCAATCACAATTTGTTTCAATCAGCGAATTTGATTTCAGCACAAGCATAAACCAGCGATTTTGATTTCAGCAAATTTGATTTCAGCGAATTTGAGTTCTTTAACCAGCGAAATTGCTTGACCCGGCCAACTCAAATCCAAAGGCGACTTTGGTAACCGTGTAATCGTCCTCAGCGAGATTATTACGGTTTTTCAGCGATTTTACTAATCATCGTAATAGCGGGAACAGACCAGCGAAATTAAAAAAAAAAGGGGCGAAATTAAGTGAGTTCAGCGAATTTAAACAGGCTGGACGAAATCACAAGAACTGGGCTGGACGAAATCGCACACTGCCGAAAACAATTATGGGCCTAATTCACATCTGGGCCGAAATTTTCATTGGGTCTTCACGTTTTTAATTCTGGTCGCACTAGATCCATGCATGCATAACATTTATTCAGTCGTACAAGAAGCTGGGCCTGCACAACTTCTGTTTGGGCTGCTGATTTAAGTCGTACAAAAATTGTCTGGTCGCACAAGTTACTTCCGAAATCAGTTCTTATTGCCGAAAACACCTCACCTGTCCATTTCAACGAAATCACATACTTGTGTTATTTTTTTTAACAGGGGATTTTTTTTTTTCTTTGTTAACTGTTTGTTTGAGGTGTGATTTTCGGGTCTTATTTTTCTTGATCAAAAATGAATCCAAGGTGGAATACTCTGGTAAATACAGATATGTATTTTGGTACTCCGTCTCCCGCACCGGTATCTTCTAATGCAACTTCTACCGGTCAATGGGCATTCGTATCAAATCAAACTCCAAGTATTCAAAGCATTCTCTTAAGCGAGAGCGAAACCGGAAGTTTGAATCGGCCTCCAAAGTTGATGCACTTATATGAATATCCAGGATGGATTGATAGATTTCATACATACATTCTTGGTCAAAATACAGAATTGTGGTTGCGGTTCATTACAGATTTCGATCAAACAATAGAGGTTGCCGCATCATCTGCTGCTACATTTGCAGATCTTACGGAAGATCAGAAGAAGGTCTATGATTTGGAAAAGAAAGCATATGCCATTCTTACTCAGGCGTTGAGTAAAGATATTTATCATCAATTTGTCAGTTACAAGACAACAAAGAGGTTGTGGGACGCGTTGAAGACAAGGGGCGTGGGAAATGAAGCAACACGTCAATTGAGAAAAGAACTGCTGAAGAAAGAGTTTGATGGTTTTACTTGTATGGAGAATGAGTCGTTGGGTGATTTGATAAGTCGATTTAATCATTTGCTGACTGAATTAGCAAATTTTGGGGTTGTTACAGCTTCTGCAGAGATTGTAAAAAGGTTTGCAGATGCGTTGCCACCTCAATGGAATACTTTCTTGGAAATCATGAAGTACAATGGTACTTTAGCTACAACAAGCTTCAACGACTTTGTTCAAATCCTGGAAAACAAGAATCAGGAAGAAACTCTCAAGGCAAAAAGAGTTCCAGTGCAACAAAATCCTGAAATGTATTATGGATCTTCTAGCACTTCTACAAAACCTTCTTCACATGCTCCAATTCAAACAGCGTTTGTGACTAGCACTGACATGTATGGCAATACTATCCAAGTTCTGGTCCCTCCAAAAACAGACATGTATGGAAATCCGCTTGAACCAGTCCCTCAATCAGTACCACAACAACAAAGCCAACGACCTCTCAGACCAACTGATATGTTCGGAAATCCATTACCAGTTCGATCTCCCGGAACAACAGACATGTATGGGAATCCACTTCCTCCTCAATCTACCGGACCAACAGACATGTATGGGAATCCACTTCCTCCTCAACAGCAAGCGTGTTATGGAAGCACATCATCTGCTGGTCAACAATCAAAGCCAAATACAGTACGGCTCGACACCTCAAGCTTTTCTAAAGTCAGTGTGGAAGTAGCAAAGGAACACATGGAGCTGCTAAACACTTTGGTGAGCGCATACTGTGGATTAGTGGAAGGTCAGATTGGTAACATTAATCTGACACAAGAAGACTATCAGCAGATCGATAAAGAGGAGATGGAGATGATGGACATCAAGTGGGCCTTTGCCAGTGCTGTTAGGCGAGCAAATGATTTCATGGAAAGAACAGGCAGAACCAGCTTGGAGAGCAAGAAAGACACCAAGTATGGGTTTGATAAGCAGGCTGTTAAGTGTTTCAATTGTGGTGAACGTGGTCATTTCAAGCGTGAATGTACAAGACCATCTCAGCATGGAAACCAGAATCCCTTCAGAGGTCAAGGCAACAGGGCAAATCAGAACCAAGTAAGGTACAATGAGCGCACATTGGTGCCTGTCAACAACCAGAGTCAAGCAGGACCATCTAATGCCAACCAAGCACTTGTGGTTCAAGTAGATGAAGGCTGTGATTGGTCAATCCAGTTGGGAAATGATGCTCCAGATGGAACAGCGTGTTTTGCTGAAGTCGTTAAGGATTTAAATCACACCAGTGGTGGAGAATCTTCCACCAATGGTGATGAATCTTCTGAGGATGAAGACAGTTCTGGTTACAGTGGAAGCTCAGATGAAGAATCCTCCACTTCAGGTAATGATCATGTGGATGAGACATCAAGCACTTCAGTTAATGCAGATATTGATGAGCTATTGGAAGAAGCTGCAGCGGGAATTCAAAGAAGATCTATTTTGGTGGATCAAGCTGCTTATTCTTCGTCTTCTCTCCATTCAGCCTTTATGGCTAATGTCGACAGTTCATCAAGTCAGGTATGTGTCGATGAACCCACTGATGCTATTTGCGATAATTGTGATAGTTTGAGTGTTAAATGTGCTGATTTAGAGACAAGCATGTCTGAGTTGCAAGGCAAACATGATGCTTTACAAGCTAGTTTGTTTGACTTGCAAGACAAACATGCTTCATTGAATGATAAGTGGTGTGAGTTGCAAAGCAAACACGAGGCTTTGCAAGAGAAATATGATGTGACATTCATCCACAATCAGAAGTTAACCGTGGATCTTTCGAAGTGCACTGAAGCCAACATGTTTTATGAAAACCATGAAAAGGAGTTTAAATCGGTAATTGAAAAATTAAAGAAAGATAAAACCGAGTTAACTAAAATGGTTTCCAGAAAACAGACTGACATTAATTTGTATATAACTCGTCTGGAAGTAATGCAAAAGGAAATGGCTTGTGTGAAAACTGAAAGTGAGGCGATCCAACTTAAGCTAGACAGTTATTTGAGCTCTAGCTATGTGTTGGATCACATCATTGACGTACAGAAAGAGAAACGGGATGTCACATGCATAGGTTACAAGAAATGTCCACCACCTGTGAGACATAATTATGATGCCATGCCGGATGAGGAAGATAGAGTTTTCTTTGAACCATCTGTTCCTTTAGATGTTGAGGAATTTGCGACAGGACTCGGATACAAGAAAGAAGTATCATCCGATTCAGATGTGTCAGCAGATACTTTTGTAACTGCTGAACAGAATCAGGATCCTCCAGTTGTGATTGAGGATGCTGATTCTTCTGATGATGAATCTGATGATACTGACTCAGCAAAGTCTGATGCGGTGATAAAAGAAGAGGACATACCTCTTGAGAATCATATTCTGTGTGATCCTCCTGCAAAACCCGCTAAGACTGTTGCAATTGAGTCCTCGTCTGCAAAAGAGTCGGAGAGTGTGGATTTGCTGTACACTCTTGTTGGTGATAATAAAATTTATTCAGACAAAGATTTTCCTATTAAGAATGTTAATCAATCATTAATCAGTAAAGTCTTTGAAAATTCAACAAGTAAGTTTTTGGGAAAGACAGGATCACGTGTTACAGTAACACAGTGCCCTCCTATCCCAAAGGCTGAAGTTAGAAAACAATTTGGCAATCAGAAATTACCAATAGAGAAAATGCAGCAAAATCATAACAAACAAAAAGGAACATTGCCGGCTCAAAGTCAAAGGAAGCCGAATCAGAAGAAGAACAAAAATGTGAACTTTGTGAAATCTAAGGGAACGGACAAAATTGCAACGTTTGAGAACCAATCTAACTTAGATTTTGTCAAGAAAGCAACTGTGTTGAAAAGAAATGAACCAAATAGTTCAAAACCTAGTACCTCGGGATCACAAAGTTCATCATCGGCAAGACGATCACATGATACTTCGGGGTTTGTTGAACGAAGATCATGTTTTGAATGTGGTACCATTGGACACATAATTCGAAACTGTCCGTATCTTCATAAGTTGAAAGCCAAAGAAGATGATCCCCGTGAACACAATCACCAAAGGCGATCTGTTTCTGTAAAACAAGATCCCCGACTGGTAAAAGAAAGGGAAAAGAAACAGAAACGCCAACAAGTCAAGGTGGTTGAAAAGGCACTTAAAAATGAAGTGGTTCAAAAACAATCTGTTTCAGTTAAACCAGAAAGTTCAAAGTTTTCAAAAACTTCAAACAATCACGAAGTTAAAATTTCAAACAAACAAACTGGTATAACAAAACAGACCTGGAAACCAAAAACTGTTATTGAATCAGGGGGACCATCACCATTTTCAAATCATCAAAGAATAGAAGTTATTGTTGTTGATGAAAATGGAAGACCCAAGACCACAATGGCTTGGGTCCCCATCTCCAACTAATTATGTGAGTTCATGTGCAGGGTGTTCCAGGAGGAACTGTCAGTAGTCATTGGATTGTTGATAGTGGGGCATCCAGGCACATGACAGGCGACATGAAGCTTCTCTACGACGTCAAATCTATTAGAGGAGGTTATGTTGCTTTTGCTGGAGATAAAGGCGGATATATTACGGGTGAAGGAATGATTTCCAACGGGGTTGTTAGCTTTGATAAGATCAACTTCGTACAACAACTTGATCACAATCTTCTTAGTGTTTCTCAAATTTGTGATAAGCAGTTTTCAGTACACTTTGATGCAAATGGATGTTATGTGCTGAAACCCGGCTTCAAAATTCCGAAAGAATGGATTCTCTTGTCGGCTCCAAGGATAAATGATTTGTACGTCCTTGATATGAGCCAAGCTATCACAACGTCTGCACAAGCAACCTGTTTCGTTTCCAAAGCCACAGAAAAAGACACAATCTCTTGGCACAGACGAATGGGTCACATTCACTTACGCAAAATGAATCATTTGGTGTCAAATGAATTGGTGAATGGTGTTCCTCTTAAAAACTTTCATCTTCAAGACGTCTGTGTTTCGTGCCAAAAAGGAAAACAAACGAAGAAGCGACACCCTACAAAGAAGATCAACACGGTGGCTGTTCCTCTTGAACGTTTGCACATGGATTTGTTCGGTCCTGTCAAGCACAAAAGTATTAGGAATGATCAATATTGCCTCGTGATAACTGATGATTATTCAAGATTTTCTTGGGTGGCGTTCATGGCACACAAGAGCGAAACCTTCGGTATTATCAAAAACTTGATCATTCAGATTGAGAATCTTTATAACTTGAAGGTTAGGCGGATACGTAGCGACAATGGTACCGAATTCAAAAATCATGCCATGGCGGAGTTTTGCACTTCAAAAGGTATTCTTCACGAATTTAGTGCAGCTTATACTCCTCAACAGAATGGCGTCGCTGAACGTAAGAACCGCACATTGATCGAGACTGCTAGGACTATGTTGGTAGAATCGCAGCTGCCCATTCCATTATGGACTGAAGCTGTGTCCTCTGCATGTTACACGTTGAACCGAGTCCTTACAGTCAAAAGGCACAACAAGACCTGCTTTGAGCTTATAAACAAACGGAAACCAGATTTGTCATATCTTGAACCGTTTGGAGCTCCGTGCACAATAATCGATCCTAATGGAAAGTTTGGGGAAAGAGCCATTGAAGGATACTTTCTTGGGAATTCCACCCCTAACTTAAGAGTCTGGAATCTAGAGACTAAAAGGGTCGAGGAATGGTCTGAAGTCAGAGTACAAAGGCACACTTTACCAGTTAGAAATCCTGGTCAGCCTTGGATGTTCGAGTACGATGACTTTTTCAATTCGATCAATGTTGAAGCCGTTGAAGAAAATGCTGCGGCAAGGATGTTTTTCGAGAGTGACAATGCAACAGATTCACCGTTGGTTCGTCCCATTATTGTCAATCAAGAACCATCTTCAGTGAATAATAATGCTCTCGACAATGAGGATTTTCACGATGCTACCGAATTGAACGAATCTTCAGAGGATGATGAATTTCTCGATGCAGATCAAGAAGCTCCAACAACAGCAGTACATGGTACTTCAGAGGGTACACCTCCAGTGGACGCCCCTAGAACAGCTGAAGCTACTGCATCATCCTCTTCGCCAATTCCGGGCATTGAATTGGTTGTTGATCTCAATCTCAACAATCTGGGTACAAATATTCTAGTTCAAGATAATCCAGAGACAAGGATTCACAATACCCATCCTCAACAAAACATCATCGGAAATGTACAGAGTGGCGTTCAAACGAGAAACATGTTGCGAAACAACAACAATGCAGGCTTGTATGCAACTATCCGAGAATCTGGTCAACAAAATGATTGGTCTTTCGCGTGTTATGTCTCACAGGAAGAGCCAAGAACTTGGAAAGAAGCTTTGAAAGATAACTCATGGGTTGAAGCAATGCAGGAAGAACTGCAACAATTCCAGAAGCTTGGTGTCTGGAAACTCGTAGAGAAACCTGCTGGATACAAGAAGATTGGTACCCGTTGGGTGTTTAAATGCAAAAAGGATGACCGTGGAGTCGTTATTCGAAACAAAGCAAGGCTAGTCATTCAAGGTTTTCGTCAGATAGAAGGGATCGACTACAACGAAGTGTATGCACCTGTTGCACGTCTAGAAGCAATTCGGATCTTTCTGGCTTATGCCTCATTCAAAGGTTTCAAGGTATACCAGATGGACGTGAAAAGTGCATTCTTACATGGTGTGATGGAAGAAGAGGTGTACGTCGAACAGCCTCCAGGTTTTGAAGATCCTATCCATCCCGATCGGGTTTGGTTGCTCAACAAAGCTCTCTATGGTCTTCATCAAGCACCGCGAGCTTGGTATGCAACCTTATCTAATTATTTGCTGGAGAATGGATTTCGCAGAGGTCTTATCGATTGTACTCTTTTCATCAAAGAACAAGATGGAGATCTTCTACTGGTACAGGTATACGTTGATGATATTATATTTGGTTCTACTAATGATGTTTTGTGTAGGAATTTCGAGCGCATCATGCAGGATAAATTCGAGATGAGTGCTATGGGGGAAATGACTTTCTTTTTGGGCCTACAAGTACAACAAACCAAGTCTGGGATATTCATCCATCAGACTAAATATGTTGGTGACATCTTGAGCCGGTTCCAGATGTCTGATGCAACGCCCATCGGTACCCCATTGCCGCAAAATCACGGAATTACTCCAGACTTGAAGGGTGAAGCTGTTAGCCCCTCATACTACCGCGCGATGATCGGATCTCTTATGTACCTCACAGCATCAAGACCAGATATAATGTACCCAACGTGCCTGCTTGCCAGATACCAAGTCAACCCGAAGGCCTCACATCTTGCAGCTGTAAAAAGGATTTTTCGTTATTTGAAGGGTTGCCCTGACACCGGTCTATGGTACCCTAGGGATAATAACTTTGACTTGATCGCATTCAGTGATTCTGATTTTGGCGGATGCAAAATCGACGGCAAATCCACAACGGCTGGATGTCAGTTTTTGGGAAATCGCCTAGTCACATGGCAGTGCAAGAAGCAGACGTGCGTCGCTACATCAACATGCGAAGCTGAATACATTGCTGCCTCAAGTTGTTGCTCCCAAGTCCTATGGATCCAACAACAAATGCGCGACTACGGTTTTGAATTCCTAACTACTCCTATTTACGTTGATAATTCTGCTGCGTTACAGATCACTAAAAATCCTGTGCAGCATTCAAAGACTAAGCACATCGAAATTAAGTATCATTTCATACGTGATTGCTTTGAGAAAAGGCTAATCGATGTTGCTTACGTCCACACCGATGACCAACGTGCCGACCTTTTTACCAAAGCATTTGACAAATCAAGATTTGACTATCTATTATTGGTAAACGGCATTAAGGTCAAGCAAGAGTAAAACCAACATCGGAAAATCATTTTTGTAAATACCTTTGTGTTCTTAGTTTATTGATTTTAGGGGGAGTAAATCCAAAATTTGAAAATCCAAAAACATCGAAAAATTTTAAAATCACAAAAACAATAGAAAAACAAAAATGAGTTTCCTGGCGAGCAAAAGAGAAAATGATAGTACATCAGTGGTCTGTCCAAACCTCTTTAAACCTTAAATGAAAAACGATAAGCAGCTCTATATAAGATGTATCGGTAGGCTCACAATCATTTTAAAGTGTGCAGGGTGATATAAACTTAATCCGACTGAAGACCAGGTGGGAACCACTCATTGGCATATGGTCTTAGTACCGAAATTTCGTTTGAGAGATTGCCGAGGTTCTGAGATATTCGGTCTTTATGCTGCTTATCATCTGGGTATCATGGTTGTATCTTTTACCGAAAAATAACGGGGACGCAAGTCTAGATCTTCCATGATACCATACATACGTGTACATATTGCATTCGACCTCAATAAGTGATCAACAATCACATGTCCAAACAAATAAGTGATAATATATCACATTTATCCGGGAGTCAAGTTCGTCTCTCTGCTGTACGAAAGTACTGACCTGTTCACGGACTTGCTCCTGTGCCCTCATGCATATGAAAATCAAGTTCCTCATCAATAAGTGATTCTATCACATAGGGCTTGTTTTCAAATCAAAATAAGTGAGTTTCTCACATCATATACGGTCAAACAGATGATAATCGGTATACTCACCGGTAAGATGAACCCTCGTGCATACCTTGATACGGGAATGTGTCGTGATGTGGATGAACACCGGTCGGTAAGTATAAATCATACCTTAACGTATCCCCTCGCCATGATTACAAATGATAAGTTGAGCTTAAGTGGACAACAATACCGATAATTGTTATAGGATGCTTATCTTAATGTTAACTAATTGAACAAAGAGAGCGTTTTGGCATGACCGTACACTGATATGATTCTCTTACCCTCGAAACTCGCAAAAAGAATGTCTGTAAATATTTATTTAATGCTTTCAGTTTCTGCACCTTTGTATATATTTATTTACTGCTTTCTGTCTTTACATTTGAAATATTCAAAAATTCCAAAAAGATTTTAGGTGTGTTTTAATATAAACTTTATAAAAGCCAAAAAGATTTTATTTCTATCTTATTTTCGATTGTACGATGTTGGAACTCGAGTCTTCGTTACCTGAAACCTGAAGGAAAACCAAAACGACTAAATCTTCATAAACGGTCGAAATTTGCAAGTTTTGAAAGTTAAAGACTAAAATTGACAAATTTATTAAACTTTCAAACTGTCGGACGGTGTTTGATTAAATATGGTCATACGTGTGTCATTTGTTTATACTAATTATATTCCAAGCAGTTGTTCTCATTACGCGTTTAGATTTCTTGCATGTGCAGATTCTAAAGGCAAGGAGAACATGGTCGATGACAAGCTTTGGAATGAAGACACGACGTGAAGGCACTCAAATGATGAAGATGATCGAGTTGCCGCTGACCATCATCAACACCACAAGGATCTCAAGTTGTAAAGATCAAGTCATTCACGAGCATAACTCAAGGGGGAGCTTATGTTAAGGGGGAGTTTGTCGACACACTTCCTACATGAAACGGGGAGTTTGTTGATACACTTTCTGCTTTCAAGACGTGAAGACTTTGAAGATCCTCCGACTTAGAAGACATGGAAGATGAACCTCACGAGTAGCGTCCAAGGGGGAGTTTGTTGATACATATTATGTGGACGCGACTTGGTTCGGTTCAACTTGGTTCGGTTCGACCCGGTTAGGTTCGGCTCAAGCCCGACGTCACGACATTCCTCCGTCGTGCGTCCCAGAGTTCGACACGCGAAGCACGAAGTGCCGCGGCCTTTCCCGTCGACACATCACCATGACATCATCTTGGTGATGTCATGATGATGTCACCAACTTTGACTAAACACAAGAACATGAAGAAATGCAAATTATGTACGTGCATGTGTTATGTATTTTGGTCCAATCAGATTCTTTGGGCCACCAACATTGGGCCGAACTCCCAGCCAATCACACAAGATGAAGACCAAATATAAATACCGAAATCAAGTGTGATTTCGGTAGGGGTGTGTGTGAGAACCGGAACAAGAGAGGCAGACACAAGGCAACGAACAAGACAAGGCAGCGCACAAGTGTGTGAACCGGAGAGAACCGAGAGAGAAGTTTCAGTGTGTTTGTGTTTAACCGGATCTTGTATCATCTTGTACTCGTACTCTTATCTTTAATATACAAGTGTGTTAAACTTTGAATCTTCGGGTCTTGTATCTCGTGTTCTTGTCGTGTTTTATCTCGGTTTGCTTTCCCGGTTGGATTCCGCACAACCGGGTTGGTTTGTACACAAGGAGTAGGCGACTAGATCCTCCCCTAGCCGGACCTACACGAAGCACTCAAGAGGTCACATAAGGACCATGAGTGGGGCTCGGCCGTACCCGTTAGATCTAACCCTCGTCCCTAATTAAGTATTAATGGCATCTCAATATCTAGTTTAAGCTCACATGATCTAGTATTTTCTAGGCTTTTCTTAAAGCTCATCATATTGCACTCACCACGAGTGCTTCTCGTATTCTCAAATCATATTGCACTCGGTTCTCGTTCTCACCAAGAGTGTTTCTTGTATTTTTACCCTTTGTAAAAATTATAATATTTGTAACATGTATTTCACCGCCGAGAGTTATAAAACCAAAAGCAGTTAAAGAAAAGGGAGAGCATGAACTCACAACTTTGCGTTCCTGCGTCGTAAACTTCACCGGATTTGCTTAATTAACGTCGTAACCTACACGCGTTTTCTTAACGTTAGTCACTAGACTTGCGTCGCACAAGTACAGTCACTCTCTTTTGTGTATATATTCTTGTGTTAAAAACATTTTATATTTTTTTAACTAAGTATCTCACTTATATTATTTTTCTCAAAAATTAATATAAGTATCTTGTGTTTTTGCACTTTGCACCCGAATTATGTATCTTGTATGTCGTATGTGTATTTTTGTGTTTATACTTCTCATGAGTATTTCCAAGACATATTATTTTTATTCTAAAAAAAATAATATATACCTAGCTCACAAAATGATCACATAATCACACAAGCGATTTATTAGAAAATATATATTCTAAATATATATTTAACAAGTTTTACTTATGAAAATCCACCCCCGAATACATGGTCATTTGATAACAAAAATCATGGCGAAGTTTGTTTGGAAAACCAGTCGAACATATATTCATAACACTTGTCACCAAAAATATTCTAAGTGTTATTTTTTGGAAAAATTTCGCCAGAGTTTCCTCTGTAACTGGAGGTGGCCACGCTTACTAGCGCATCATTTTCTTTTAAAAATTCAACCAATCAATTTTCCGTCATCAAAATACCATCTTCAAATATCAAACTAGTCAAAATAAACAAAAATCGCATACACATGAACTTGCAAGTTGTGTAAAATTATGTAGTAACTTTTCAACACATTTAGTGGGCCTTTCCATCTCTAAAAATAAAATCATTGTCTCGAAAATTTTATTTTTAAAGAATACGAAGTTTTACAACTTCTAGTCGGTATTTACGAAAATATTTCTTTGTTAAATTCTTTCGTTACACAAGTGTCTACGCACTTTTTGGTTCTAAAAAAAACACCTTTAGTTTCAGAAAGATCCGGTTTTAAAACATGGTTTCGTCTTACAGTTGGTTCTTCGAAAATACCACTTGTAGATCTTTAGATATACTAGTTTAGAACTCCATTTCATAAGAAAAATTGTTTTTACACAAGTTCATGTTTATGTTTGAAAGGGTTCGTCATCTAGTAACTTTACAACTTAACATAAGGCTAGTTCATGTTCCATGAACATGATCTAGCGTGGTTTGATGACGATCCATTCCAACACTAGCAATCAACAACAATAAATAATCATAACAAAACAAGTTCCATAAGTTTTACACCATTACATTTCTTTTATCCAACAAGTTCATCATTTTTATAAGACTTTTAATTTTGTTCTCCAGTGTTCATAATTTTTACCCGTTAAATCTCTTATTAACCACTTTAAACAAGATCAATAGGGTGTTTAGAGTCACTTACTACTAGCACAAGGCTAGGGAAGAACACTAATTGAAGGAGATAAAAAAAATGAAGGAGATGAAGCTTCAAGTCTTGGATAATAGCAAATGGAAGTGGACAATAGACTTCCTTCACTTGCAAGCCCTTCACTTTACTATGGAGAACATCTTGTATGCCTTGAATGAAATTATGGAAGCTAAAAAAATTGGGATTGATTATGGTGATGATGGAGCCGTAGGTGGGGGAGTGAGGGAGGAAAAGTTTGTATTATGAATTGTAGGAGAGTGTTAATGAGGATAAGGTTAATGTCTTTATAACTTTATTTCAATATTTCCCACTAATGAGGTTATTAACCAATGTAGAAAAATCCTTATCCATCAAAATACATAGGACATATGGGGGGCCTTGGTGACCGTCCACTTTGAATGGGAAATGTGTTTAGTTGGTTTTGATTGGAAGCTAATTGTTTAGTTAGAAAAAGTTAAGTCTAGTTAGGTGGTAAGTTATATTTGGGGGATTTTTTAAGTGTCATGAGATGTTTGGTGTTCCTAGCTAGTTTCGTAATGTCAAAATATTATTAACTAGTTTATATATTTTTTTTTGTCCCGGGTTAAGTCCGGTTGTTCGGTTGGACACTACTCCGTTAAAGTGCTAAATTACACTTTTTTAGTACCCTTTAAGTACCTTTTTGTATCCCTTTTAATTCCCAACACTTAGGGAAATATTCTGGATAATAAAACGACATTTCTGCCTAATATTCATATGTTTAAATGCTGAATATAGTTGAATTTAAATAAATTATGCACTTAAAGTGCGTTTCGGGTGCTTTTTAGTGCGTATTTTAGCTTTCGGAAGGTCTATATTAAAACCATTGCATTTACTCTTGGGTTTTAATGCATTCTTGACGTTGGACCTACACCTAGGCTCCAATTCTAATGTCTGACTGCTTTCTGCAGTTCTGTTGACACGATGTGTCTTACCGGTGAGTTTACTAATATTTTTGACGCAACGCTATCATAAGGTAATTCTTGTAGCATATATCATGCAGGAATTCACTTGTATGGAATTCAGAAATTTATTTGTCTGGTAAACCAGATCATGCACAGTCATTTAAGCACAAATTACTGTTCATTTCGTGTACAGAATGTACGGAAAAGTGACGATTGTCACAGTCTCCCCCCGTTAAAAGAATTTCGTCCCGAAATTCAAGCGATGCCATCGGTTGCAGGTGAGTTGTGAAACCAATATGGTCACTTAGATTCATGATTTGTCTTCTTGTTCCCATGAAATCTCTGGGTCATGTCATGAATTCTATCATACTCAAGTAGATCAATCATGTCTTTTTCTGTATTTTGTGGACTCTTGGTCCATAACCTCAACAGGTTTCTATAGTAATTCTTGTCGTTTGTCATTGACGTGAATCTTATTTGTGGGAACAACGACTGCTCCTTGAGTCAGAATCCTCTAACGATTAGACACATGAATGTGTCGCGATCACTACTGATCTTTTTCTGGGAGTTTTCATCTTGTGAACAATGATTCTGATCCCTACACCGGGGATTCAACCTTTTCGTTTTCCAACTCACACTACGCCTTCTTTAGGCGAGGCTCTCATTTTAGTCATACTTCTTGTCTCATATTCTTACGATTTCTGCCGCTCATCCGCGTAATCTTTCTGTATTCTGCGGGCTGTCCTGATATGGTCACATATCCGAACGATCTTGCCTCTAATTTCCTGGGCCAACTTGGGCCAATTGATTGTTTATTTCTGGTCTCCGTTCAACATGACGGGAATTGACTCCTTATGTTCCGTCTAAAGCTTTACAAGAAGCGGTTTAGACGACGGTGTGATAAATATTGTGGTAGGAAGACTCCACTTAGGGCAAGTGAGTGTTCCAGCTTTTTATCAAAGTTTATCACACAAGCACGTATCGGGATCATACAGTCTGCATCGTTCAGCAGCTCAGTTCATATTCGAGTTCTTACGATCATCGGTGTGCTGCAACCCTTGTGATCAATAAAGATCGTGCAACGTTTTCTTTCAGGTAATGACGTCCAGTTTGCGGCGCGCAATTACTGTATCTATCTCAAGGTCTTTTCTCATGATTCCTTAATTCAATGTGCCGCGTACGCAATGTTGTGGTCTCGTTGCATCGACGTACAATCGAGACTTTGTCGAGAGACGTCACATAATTGCAACTCTAGCTCCTTAGCTCTTGGTTGCAGGGTTGGCATGAATTTCGTTCTTATCCACCATGTATCTTAAAGTTCTCCCTTCGCGAACTCGAAATCCGCTTTTCGTCATCATTGCACATAACTGTGCTTTCTCTAAGAGTTGCAAGGTAAATTGCAGCTGTTGCTCACGACCTTCTTTGGTCGTTGGCCATATAAGAATGTAGTCAATAAGTATATGACTTATCCAGGTATGGCTCACACGTTCGATTCATGATGTCCACGAATATTGTCGATGCATGTGTCAAGCCAAATGATACGACAAGGATCTCGTAATGCTCGAAGCAAGTCCTAAAGGTCGTTTTAGGGATATTTCCTCTTGTATTCACAGTGGAGGACCTCTTGTTCTCAAGTTGATCTTTGAGTGGTAACTGGAACCTTACGATTGGCTCATGTGTGTCATCAGTCCTTGGCAAAGGATTCTGATTCTCAATTTTCTGAAGTTTATGTAAAGTGGAGACTACCAACTTTCTCCTTGTCTCCTTAACTAAGGATGTTATGTCCTTAATTTCCTCTGTCTAGCAGCTCTTGCCGTTAAATCAGAGGTTCATGCTTCGCTGGTGAAGCTAGTCGGTATGGCATCATGCGTTACTGGTGCTGCTCCTGGCACGCGATTTATCCTGAACTCCTCTCGTCGCTACGGAGGGGCGTTCCCGGTAAGTCTTCCGAAAAGGCTACTGGGACTTCTTCCGTCACGGGGATGTTCTCAGGCTCTGCAGTCTACTCGGAGGCGTTTCTATGCCTCTTTGACCAATGAGGGATGTCGTAGATCTGCCGCCTTTTGGGGTCTGGCATCCTTGCACCTATTGCAAGAAAGTTGGGTTTCATCATCCACAAGAGGGATGCGTCTGATTTTCTCATATCGAACGACTTCAGCTGTATACTTGGATTTCTGATCCATGCCGACTATCATATTATGACTTCGCGAGTCAATGGTAACAGAAGGTTTCGGCCTTCTGAGTCCCTAAAATATAATTCCTTACTTTCTTTATCTACTTCAACTAGCCTTCTATATGCTTATTTCGAAAGAATATGGGACGTCTATTTTATTTGAAACTAGGCCAAGCAGTTTCTTAGGTTCTAAGCATACAAGGTTATAGTTGGTGCCAGTATTAATTAAAAGCAGATGCATAAGGTTGGTTAATAGGGAACGTACCCGTAACCGCATCTGGATCCTGGCGTGCTTCACGAGTTTCAATCGTGAAAACCCTTCCTTGTTTGTTTCTTCTTAGGGTAATCTTTCCTAAAGTGCCTTGCTTCACCACATCTGTAGCAACCTGGTATTCTCTTATTTCTCCCATCTGGGTCCTTTGCCCAACAGGCATCCTTGCTGTGCCCTTCTTTTCCACACTTTCCGCACTTAGGCCTCGGACATCGACCTTCATGGTGAAAATTGCATTCTCCGCACTTTGGTTTAGTCCCCGAGTATATTCTACCACCGGCCTTATTAGTGGCTCCATCAATTTTCCTGTCATGCGGCGATTTCACCTTCTTTCTTTTGTTTGCTTTAGAGTTTCCATAGCTTACTCGTGTGCCCACCTTTAGGTTCGAAGACTTCCTTTTCTTATTGCCTGACGACTCCACATGAGTCTCTTTCTCATTATCCTCAGATTCCGAAAATTTTCCCGCACGTAGAGCTTCTTCAGTAAGAGTGACACTCATATCGATAGCCTCTGCAATGGTTGAGGGCTTTGAGGTAGTAACCACGCTCTGATCTGAGGTGCAAGTCCCCAAATGAATCGTTCAACCCTTTTGAATTCCGGTTTGACTAAGTAGGGGACGACCCTAGATAAGTCGTGAAATCGTTGGACGTATTCAGGAATCTTCGGTCCGTCCATTTTCAAGTTCCAGAACTCCACCTCAAGCTTCTGGATTTCAGCCCTAGAACAGTATTTCTTTTCCATCATTTCCTTGAGCTCGTCCCAGCTTAGTGCATAAGCAGCATCCGCACCAAGGGTTTGAACCTGAAGGTTCCACCAGGAGAGTGCGCTATCTACGAATAACCCTGAGATATAAGTAACACTCTGTCGGGGCGAACAGTTACTCATTCTTAGAATGGAGTCAGTCTTTTCTGCCCAACGAACAAATGCAACGGCACCTCCTGTGCCATCAAAATTCAATGGCTTGCAGTCCAGGAATTGTTTATAGGTGCAGCCAGTTGGAGGGTTATTTTCCGTAGTGCCATCGCTGTGCTTAGAGCGGAGGGCTTCATGTCGCGCAATTGCCTGTGAGATGCGTTCTTGCAGCTCGGCTTCTGTCCTTGGCAACGTACTGGTGTTTGTGTCTCGCATGGGCGGCATTCTCTTCTGCTAAAATGGTATGAAGTAGGTTAGGAAATATTCCATAATTGTCTATGGGGTACATAACATCGTAAGCCATCATGTAATCTCCCAATTTCACATGTGTATATATAATCAATGTATAAGCGAGGAAACAATTACTGAGCCTTCACATAGGCTTGCCAACTTGGCTTATTGTTTGTAATAACATGAACTCGAGGTTACATCGCCTCGGTCATTTAGGTTTCAGTTATTTCCTGCTATATTAGCTTTACTGGTGCGTATATTTCCCCTTTGATGGGGTTGTTTGTGTAGAGGTAATAGGGAGTGTATCGTCGCTGATTCTTTTTGAATGTTATTCCACCTCTCTTGCTTAAATATCGTTTTCTCAAACGTCTCGTATGCAGGTAGAAGTGTCAGTCACGAAGTAGGCTAAGACAGGCTTCCTACTTTCTAACGTGCTAAAGCACTGATCTATGTGTTGTTCTACCAGATGAAGGTGAGGACACCTACAGATAAATTTTGTATGGTTTTCATTAGCTTGACCCGCAGAGTCCACCAGGATTTCTGTGCACTACAAGTCGTTATTAGGTGGGCCCCCGTAATAATAAATTGTCTTGCATAGTTACCCCAATTTTCTCTCGTCCAAGCAGATGATCAATCAAGGAGGGGACACTACTGTCCTTATACCTCTTGTCATGGAAAGGACCTTTGCGATGGTCCACGCATTAACATTCATTATCGTTACGCGCGTATAGGCACGATGATTAGATGGATTAGGAATAGAGAGAATTCCTAGTAGTTGGAGGGGCACCTTCGAGATGAATACTTCATCTTCCTTTTCTGGTCAAGTATGTCGTCAATCTTGCTTCACATAAGCCGCAGGGATCTCGTCCCGTTGATTGAGAATTCGATCAAGGTTGCCGCATCTGCCTCGTCATCATCACCGTAGTTAGGCACCTTCACGATCGAGAGGGAATAGCAGCCATCTCCTACGGAAGCAAGCTCAGCATCTTGTTTTGGTAATCACTCCCAGCCATGAGCTTTGCAAAGGATGCGAGGTCGGTAGCTTCGTCGTGCGAGTCACGTACAGTAATAGGAGTCGGAGTCGAAAGTATCTTATTCACGTCAATAGTCATTCCGTACACTTTTTTTTGTATGTATATCAATAACATATATGCTACTTAGCATAATCAAGCAATTTAATGCATTATATCACGTATAACTCTCGTTTTTGGGGGGTCATTTTGTTTTTGGCAAGTCTAACTCGTGTAGACTATGCTTTGGTTGACACCTTATTTTAAAGGTACTCCTCACTAATGTCCTTGCCTTGTCACTTTTTGAAAAGTGTTTGACTCGTGGATCTTGGCGCTTATGTGAATGCAATGAAAACCTTTTTCGTAGAATGTTTTTGTGAGAGAACTCTAGTGATTGTAGTCTAGACTCGAGAAAGAATCCTAGTTCACTACAATCGAAGCTCTGATACCAAACTGTCACACCCTGTCTTTTGCGGAAGCGTATGATGTGTGACTAGCTTGTTATCATTGCATTCAATCGTAATAAACAACTACATGATCAAAACGATGTTCATCCATTCATGAAAATTTGAGTATTACAAACACTTGTTATTTAAGTTTTCAAAACACGACCTTTGACAAGGTTACAATTCAACAAAAGTGGATGACATCTAAACTTGTAGTCTACTTCTAGTTACGACACTTGCGCCCAAGATCCATCCTGTCACCTGAAATACATGTAATTTTGGAAAACATCAACATAAAATTGAGCGAGTTCATGCGTTTTTGTATTTCACGATTTTATACTTTGTATGAAAACATAGTATGTGTCATGAATAATTCAAGTCTTTCTTGAGTACCCCACGTACTCAAGTAAAATTCCCGTTTTCTTGAGTACCCCACGTACTCAAGTATCATTCAAGTGTTCTTGTGTACCCCACGTTTTAAATGATTGTTTATACAAGGACATTAAGGCACGTGAGGATATAGGGAGCTTTAGTATATTCTCCTTCAAGGCATGTGAGGACATAGGGAGCATTAGTGTTTTCTCCTTTAACTGTGTCGATTACCCTCGACTGTTTCGATTAACCTCGACTGCGTCAATTTCCCTTGACTGTGTCGATTACCCTCGACTGTGTCGATTAACCTCGACTGTGTCGATTTCCCTCGACTGGGACACCGAAGCACTCAAGAGGTCACAAAAGGACCATGAGTGGGGCTCGG
This sequence comes from Helianthus tuberosus, assembly GCA_030545235.1. Taxonomy (NCBI): domain Eukaryota; kingdom Viridiplantae; phylum Streptophyta; class Magnoliopsida; order Asterales; family Asteraceae; genus Helianthus; species Helianthus tuberosus. The sequence continues at coordinate 158,825,827 of CM060393.1, forward strand.
CCGTACCCGTTAGATCTAACCCTCGTCCCTAATTAAGTATTAATGGCATCTCAATATCTAGTTTAAGCTCACATGATCTAGTATTTTCTAGGCTTTTCTTAAAGCTCATCATATTGCACTCACCACGAGTGCTTCTCGTATTCTCAAATCATATTGCACTCGGTTCTCGTTCTCACCAAGAGTGCTTCTTGTATTTTTTACCCTTTGTAAAAATTATAATATTTGTAACATGTATTTCACCCCCGAGAGTTATAAAACCAAAAACAGTTAAAGAAAAGGGGGAGCATGAACTCACAACTTTGCGTTCCTGCGTCGTAAACTTCACCGGATTTGCTTAATTAACATCGTAACCTATACACGTTTTCTTAACGTTAGTCACTAGACTTGCGTCGCACAAGTACAGTCACTCTCTTTTGTGTATATATTCCTGTGTTAAAAACATTTTATATTTTTTTAACTAAGTATCTCACTTATATTATTTTTCTCAAAAATTAATATAAGTATGTTGTGTTTTTGCACTTTGCACCCGAATTATGTATCTTGTATGTCGTATGTGTATTTTTGTGTTTATACTTCTCATGAGTATTTCCAAGACATATTACTTTTATTCTAAAAAAATATATATATACCTAGCTCACAAAATGATCACATAATCACACAAGCGATTTATTAGAATATATATATTCTAAATATATATTTAACAAGTTTTATTTATGAAAATCCACCCCCGAATACATGGTCATTTGATAACAAAAATCATGGCGAAGTTTGTTTGGAAAACCAGTCGAACATATATTCATAACACTTGTCATCAAAAATATTCTAAGTGTTATTTTCTAGAAAAATTTCGTCAGAGTTTCCTCTGTAACTGGAGGTGGCCACGCTTACTAGCGTATCATTTTCTTTTAAAAATTCAACCAATCAATTTTCCGTCATCAAAATACCATCTTCAAATATCAAACTAGTCAAAATAAACATAAATCGCATACACATGAACTTGCAAGTTGTGTAAAATTATGTAGTAACTTTTCAACACATTTAGTGGGCCTTTCCATCTCTAAAAATAAAATCATTATCTCGAAAATTTTATTTTTAAAGAATATGAAGTTTTACAACTTCTAATCGGTATTTACGAAAATATTTCTTTGTTAAATTCTTTGGTTACACAAGTGTCTACGCACTTTTTGGTTCTAAAAAAAACACCTTTAGTTTCGGAAAGATCCGGTTTTAAAACATGGTTTCGTCTTACAGTTGGTTCTTCGAAAATACCGCTTGTAGATCTTTAGATCTACTAGTTTAGAACTCCATTTCATAAGAAAAATTGTTTTTACACAAGTTCATGTTTATGTTTGAAAGGGTTCGTCATCTAGTAACTTTACAACTTAACATAAGGCTAGTTCATGTTCCATGAACATGATCTAGCGTGGTTTGATGACGATCCATTCCAACACTTGCAATCAACAACAATAAATAATCATAACAAAACAAGTTACATAAGTTTTAGACCATTACATTTCTTTTATCTAACAAGTTCATCATTTTTATAAGACTTTTAATTTTGTTCTCTAGTGTTCATAATTTTTACCCGTTAAATCTCTTATTAACCACTTTAAACAAGATCAATAGGGTGTTTAGAGTCACATACTACTAGCAAAAGGCTAGGGAAGAACACTAATTGAAGAAGAGAAAAAAAAATGAAGGAGATGAAGCTTCAAGTCTTGGATATTAGCAAATGGAAGTGGACAATAGACTTCCTTCACTTGCAAGCCCTTCACTTTACTATGGAGAACATCTTGTACGCCTTGAATGAAATTATGGAAGCTAAAAAAATGGGATTGATTATGGTGATGATGGAGCCGTAGGTGGGGGAGTGAGGGAGGAAAAGTTTGTATTGTGAATTGTAGGTGAGTGTTAATGAGGATAAGGTTAATGTCTTTATAACCTTATTTCAATATTTCCCACTAATGAGGTTATTAACCAATGTAGAAAAATCCTTATCCATCAAAATACATAGGACATATGGGGGGCCTTGGTGACCGTCCACTTTGCATGGGAAATGTGTTTAGTTGGTTTTGATTGGAAGCTAATTGTTTAGTTAGAAAAAGTTAAGTCTAGTTAGGTGGTAAGTTATATTTGGGGGATTTTTTAAGTGTCATGAGATGTTTGGTGTTCCTAGCTAGTTTCGTAATGTCAAAATATTATTAACTAGTTTTTATATTTTTTTTTGTCCCGGGTTAAGTCCGGTTGGACACTACTCCGTTAAAGTGCTAAATTACACTTTTTAGTACCCTTTAAGTACCTTTTTGTATCCCTTTTAATTCCCAACACTTAGGGAAATTTTCTGGATAATAAAACGACATTTCTGCCTAATATTCATATGTTTAAATGCTGAATATAGCTGAATTTAAATAAATTATGCACTTAAAGTGCGTTTCGGGTGCTTTTTAGTGCGTATTTTAGCTTTCGGAAGGTCTATATTAAAACCCTTGCATGTACTCTTGGGTTTTAATGCATTCTTGACGTTGGACCTACACCTAGGCTCCAATTCTAATGTCTGACTGCTTTCTGAAGTTCTGTTGACACGATGTGTCTTACCGGTGAGTTTACTAATATTTTTGACGCAACGCTATCATAAGGTAATTCTTGTAGCATATATCATGCAAGAATTCACTTGTATGGAATTCAGAAATTTATTTGTCTGGTAAACCAGATCATGCACAGTCATTTAAGCACAAATTACTGTTCATTTCTTGTACGGAATGTACGGAAAAGTGACGGTTGTCACAGTCATGACTTCTGCTGTTACTGTCACTACCGGTCTAGTGACACCACTGCCTAATGCAGTGTCGCATGCTGAGAAACCAGAGAAATTCAGTGGTGTGAATTTCAAACAGTGGCAGCAAAAGATGTTCATTTATCTGACCACGCTGAACCTGCAAGGTTCTTGACTGAACCTAAACCCCATGTTGATGAAAGGGATATGGATGGTCAATCTGTGAGCGCGATGCATGCCTGGAATCATTCGGATTTCCTGTGCCGCAACTTTATTTTGAATGGTTTGGTGGACACATTGTATAATATGTATTGCAAAGCAAAGACTGCCAAAGAATTGTGGGAGTCTTTGGATCGCAAATACAAAACAGAAGATGCGGGCACCAAGAAATTCGTGGTGGCTAAGTTCTTGGACTTTAAAATGATAGACTCTAAAACGGTCATGAGCCAAGTCCAAGAATTGCAGGTTATCCTTCATGATATTCATGCGGAAGGAATGATGCTCAGTGAAACATTCCAAGTTGCTGCAATGATCGAAAAATTGCCACCAAGTTGGGTTGATTTCAAGAACTATCTCAAGCATAAGCGAAAGGAGATGACCATTGAAGATCTTGTTGTTCGTCTTCGGATTGAAGAAGACAACAAAGTGGCCCTAAAAAAGGTTGATGGTCCTGAAATAGTGAAGGCCAATCTTGTTGAACATGGCCAATCTTCAAAGGGAAAAAACAGTGGAAAGGGTGGAAAGAAAAGTCATGGGAAACGCTCCAACCTTGGTCCTAAGGGAGGAGTTGGGAAAAAGAAGTTCCAAGGAACTTGTTATAATTGTCAAAATCAAGGCCACAAGGCCAGTGAATGCAAGCTTCCCAAGAAGGAAAATGCTCGACACGTGAACATGGTTGATGAAGTCGACAACCTGGTTGCCATGGTCACGGATCTCTCGATTTTGGTGACTGAAGTTAATTTGGTCGAGCAAAATAACAAGGATTGGTGGGTTGATACGAGGGCTATCCATCATGTGTGTTTCGACAAGAGCCTTTTCAACACCTTCAAAGAGGTGACTAATGGCGAAAAGGTTTTTATGGGAAACTCCACCACGGCCGAAATAAAGGCGAGGGGAACATGGTTCTAAAATTGACTTCTGGAAAGGAAGTCACCTTGTCAAACGTGTTGTATGTTCCAGAAATTCGTAAGAACCTTGTGTCGGGGTGGCAGTTGAACAAATTTGAGTTCAAAATGGTGATTGAGTCGGACAAGGTCGTGTTGACCAAAAATGGTGTGTATGTTGCTAAGGGCTATGCCCTCAATGGAATGTTTAAACTAAATGTAATTGTCGTGAATGCAATGAAAGAAAATGCTACTAGTTCTACTTAGTTGATTGAGTCTTCTAATCTTTGGCATGGTAGACTAGGTCACGTAAATTATAATTCCATTCGTTGTTTAATCAAACCTGATTGCATACCAACATTCGATATCGACTCAATTAATAAATGTGAAACTTGCGTAGAAGCAAAACAAACGAAATCGTCATTCAAAAAGGTGGAACGAATCACCGAACCCCTCGAGATGATCCACACTGATGTGTGTGATCTAAAGGCAATTCCTACTCGTGGTGGGAATAAGTACTTCATCACGTTCATTGATGATAGTACTAGGTATTGCTATGTGTACTTACTTAAGAGTAAGGACGAGGCTATTGACAAGTTTATCTTGTTCAAAGCCGAAGTTGAGAATCAACTAAATCGGAAAATAAAAATCGTAAGGAGCGACCGAGGAGGTGAATATGTTTCACCTTTTATTGACGTATGTGCAAAAAGTGGAATCATCCACGAACTCACGGCTCCTTACTCCCCTCAATCAAATGGCATAGCGGAACGGAAAAATCGTACTTTGAAAGAAATTATGAATGCCATGATGATAAGTTCTGGTGTAAACCAAAACATATGGGGGGAAGCAATCTTATCGGCAAATTATGTGTTGAACATGATACCCAATAAGAAAAAGGATGTAACGCCATACGAATTATGGACAGGAAAGAAACCACCATATAAATCGTTGAAAGTGTGGGGGTGTTTAGCTAAGGTGGTGGTCACACCACCTAAGCGCCTACTAATAGGACCCAAAATGGTGGATTGTGTATTTATAGGATACACCCGTCCTTATGGTCCTTATCGTTTTCTTGTGCATGATTCTAAGAATCCTGGAATATGCAAAGGCACCATAATGGAATCTTAAGGATGCATCATGGTTTGAACATATGTTCCCATGCTTAGATAAAAGTGAACCGAGTTCTTCTAGACCGGTTGAGGAAATTATTCCCGAGGGTGAAGTTGAAAATGATGAACCTCGAGAACAATCTAATACTGAGGAAGTTGAAATCAGGAAAAGTAAACGGCAAAGGACTGAAAAATCCTTTGGCCCTGAGTTTCTTACCTATATGGTAGAAGATGAACCTCAAACGTACCAACAAGCGGTGCATTCCTTAGAAGGACCTCAGTGGAGAGAGGCTATCAAAAGTGAGATAGACTCTATCTTACAAAACCATACTTGGGAACTAGTGGATCTTCCTCAAGGATGTAAACCACTAGGATATCGATGGATCTTCAAGAAGAAAATGAAACAATGAATGTGACAAGTGTGTGTATGTGAAGGACACAACTGATGGATATGTCATCTTGTGTCTATATGTAGATGATATGATCATTGCTGGAAGTGATGACAAAATCATAAAATCTACAAAGAACATGCTAAAGGCAAGATTTGACATGAAAGACATGGGTCTTGCGGATGTGATTTTGGGGGTCAAAATCACGCGAACCCAAACTGGACTTGTTTTAAGTCAATCCCACTATGTGGACAAAGTTCTTGAGAAGTTCAATGCAAATGATTCTAATGAAGCTAGAATTCCACTTGACACAAGTCAACATCTAGCCAAGAATAGAGGTGAACTCGTAAACCAGTTGGAATACTCAAGAATTATTGGTAGCTTGATGTATCTTATGAGTTGTACTAGACCAGACATAGCATATGCTGTGAGGAAGCTAAGTAGATACACGAGCAACCCAAGTTCAATGCATTGGAGCTGTATCACTCGGTTGCTTCGCTACTTAAGATACACTCAGGAATACAGGTTGCATTATAACAGATATCTAGCAGTGATAGAAGGACACTGCGATACAAATTGGATATCTGACACGAATGATTCCAGAGCAACAAGTAGGTATGTATTCACACTTGGAGGTGCTGCTATATCATGGAAATCGTCAAAACAAACGGTTATCGCTAGATCCACGATGGAATCAGAGTTCATCGCTTTAGATAAAGCAGGTGAAGAGGCAGAATGGCTACGTCAATTTGTTGAGGATATACCAAGATGGCCTAAGCCGGCATCAGCCATTTGTATACATTGTGATAGCCAATCGACACTTGGCAGAGCTCGTAGCACAATGTATAATGGTAGGAACAGACATATCAGACGTAGACATAGTACGATACGGCAACTAATCTCTACAGGAATTATCACTGTTGACTACGTGAGGTCAAAGGATAATATTGCGGATCCGCTAACAAAAGGCCTAAGTAGAGAGTTAGTACAGAAGTCGTCCATGGGAATGGGATTGAAGCCCTTGAAAATAAAAGTTCATATGATGGAAACCTAACTCAGTAGACTGGAGATCCCAAGAGCTGAATTCATTAGGAAAACATAATTGTATGAATTAGTAAGGTCATTGTAGGGGGATAACCCTACGTGTATATAAGGGAGTTTATTGCAAAGCTTAGTAAACTTCCTAGTCCATTCCTAAAAGTGACAAGTGTGAGGCTAAGCCTATGGCTTATAATGATTCGACTAAGGTAACCATACATAGTGAATCACCTATGTGAGAGAGAAGTGGGGTCGCTTCGAAGGGTATTGTTGGGGCACAATACCTAATGGCTCTCACAGAACCAGGCATCATGTTCATGACCATAACGAACATAACTATCAGGACTTAACTTTGTCAGGGAGAGTCTTGTGTGGAATGCATTGTCGTCTACACAAACGGTAGACGAGTTCAAAGACATCGAGTTCTACTCATAGCTAGTGGGCTAAGTGCATTTCATGAACGAAGGTTCAAAGGGTAACACCTACCTATCGTATGCAAAACTCAACTGCTGAAATCTAATGGGAACAATGTTGTTCTGAGAACGACCTCCATTCATGTGGGGGATTGTTGGAATTTGGGTGTGTGTGAATGGTAGTCTCATATGGTAAAACTGTCACACCCCCAAAATACCCCAAGCGAAAACCCCCGCAAGGCGTGTGACGTACCAGGATCTAGCCACCAAGCACATTGAACTCATACGGGATTTTAAATAAAACATTCATTCATTAACATAAAGTGTTACAAAACAGTATATACAAATCATCGTATTCAGCGGAAGCATAAATCATTAGTTAAGTGTTTCATAAATTATATGTATGATAACCATTAGACTCGTTTCGCGATTCCATGTATCTCGACCCATGACTACTCCAACATCCCAGACAGTAAGTTCCACATCCACACATACCTATAACCTGCGAGCATGCACACACGTGTATCAAACAACGCTGGTGAGTTCATAGTTTTACGAAAACGTTTGGTTACCAAGTGTTTAATCCAGTTTAATAACAATTCCGAAAGTAATGTTGATAATATCTCGATACTGAACAAGACGGCTCCTGGTGTATGTTTTGCCCGTTCCCCAGTGCTCCTATCAAAACACTGGGCATGACTGGGTCATTAGTTCACACCCGTCCTCTCCAGTACGGGGTGAGGGTGCAAAACCTAAGTAGCGCTACCAACTAATACCCCGTTACCTCTCCGGTAACAAAAAGATGGGACTTAAGAGTGATAGGGTGAGAGTATTATCCAACATCCCAGTTTTTACCCGAAAGACTTATCCCTCCCCGGGATACCCACTGACTGTCCCAACCATCGGGACGCATGCTCAAGAGTAGTGAACTCACCTTAGATTGCTCGGTATGTTATGTTACCCGTTCCCAGTTGGTCAACCAAACCCTATTGTGGTTACCAATAACAAATCAGTTTCGTATACACATAATCACGTAGTCTTTATACACATTACACAAGTAGCATGCAAGTACTTCACACATCCCTATGCAAGTCGTAATAAGAAATCATGTAGCACAATAATCCCTAACATTATGTAATAGGCATCCAAGTCATATGCATATCTCACACCACATGTTCATGTTTCATAAGACGCATAACAGTTTGCTCATCAATCATAAGAGTGTGCGATCCAGTCAAGTCAATAATTCACCTAAGATTGTGCAATGCAGTTTACAAATGTGTAATTCAACTCTTATATGGAAGGGCTTATGAGCCCAGCTTTGTAGTGTGTGTGTGCCAAAATGTGATCAACCCAAAAAGAATGTGCAAATCCCGTCCTTTGTGCAACCGTTATGTTGTACCGGCCCACTAACCTAATAGGCCCAAACACCCTTACAACCCAATATTTTTTCAATAATATGTGTGGTCCAAATCTGTGTGTATGTGCCATGTGGTGTATAATTAATCCATTCAATTATTTTCATTAGTCAACATAATATTCTTCACTAATTGGCTGAATTCGGTTGCACAGGTGTTAACTATTATGCACTTTTGTTTCCTTAGATCCAACAAACTTACACCCTACCCCATGGTCCGGTTTTCATCAAAATCAACAGGATTAAAATTCCAAATTCAAGTATTCATGTAACCATATTAAGGCTTGTATAACAATGTGATTAGCAACAATTTTTCGTATACGAAAGACTCCAAATTGTTTATTAACCACATGGCCCTTTTTGTTATCAGTTTGTATTCACAAGATTTACCCCACCATAACCATTTAACCATGCATATACGACTATCAGTTAGTTCGCATCATTCAAACACTAATTACTAAATCATTCATATGAAATCTTAACCTATTGATCTTAATGTCGAGCCACACACAAAGATCCATCGCATCATGTTTCATCACACAACATTAATCCTAGCATGAACCCTAACATACATCTACAAATACACTCCTCAATACTCATCGTTCGTTCACATGTGTTAAATCATTCGTTTATGTAACAGTTCATGCAAGAGTACATGTGTTAAATCAGATTCATAACATCCCTCCTAGCATCGTTTTAATCATACAAGGGCATAACATTAACGTACATATAAAATTTGTTAATCAAGATTACTCACAAACAAGATCACCAAATAGAGATCAACATAATATAGATTCACTAACCAATCGATCAATCAAGTAGGTTGATGTCTCGATAGGGGGGTGTCCACTGCCGTCACGATCCAAGAGAGGAGTGGGGTTAATTAGGGTTTGCAAATATGGCAAGGGTTGTGCAACACATTCAAGTTCACGTATACATAAGGCAAAAGGGAAGTTTGGGCCGAGTTCAATTATACTTATGGGTTGGGCCAAGAAGTAATAAGTTCAAAGAATTAGTTTAAGGAGGTTGGGCCAAGTTGTTTATAAATGGTGGCAGCCCAACGGTATCTGCGACCGGTTTGCGGCCCAACTCAACCTAGTGGCCCCCTAAACACACAACATACTCAACTATGTTTTTACGTTTAACATGCTTATCATAACTAGTAGCGACTACACTTTAACACATACATAACTACTTATAACATTCGCATCATGCATAAGGTATAATCAAGCACAAAAACAAAACTAGAGAAATCATATCCCTCAAATCTAGTAATGTCATACATCGAAATAGTCATGAGTTGAAACGTGGCTAACCTTAGAAGTTCGGGTTGTCACAAAAACACTTGTCCCACATTGGTGTGGAGACAAAGAAAAAGGGTATTTATAAGGTAAAACATTTACCTAACAAATATCACTTTATGACATGTTTTACCACAAGTCCCCTGTGCTTGCGCGTAGGGGGGGTGCAAAAATTGGAACCGGATTTAGTTGTACTCGTGTGTGCCCGCGCGTTCTGCGGAGACGAATGCAGCTCCGAAAACCCGGACCCGCGTGAGGCGAGTTTTTGCACTCAAGACTGTAACCGTTTTTCGAACGAGTTTTAAAACTGAAATTAAGATGATTATTCGCATTGATGATGATCATTATTTGGTCTTCGGTTTTGATTATCAGTTTCGAAACTGACTCAATGATGACCATTATTCAGTTTTAACTCATGCAAGAATGGGCCAGATTTCGGTTATAGTTTAGTGACTATAAAACCAGATGTAAGTTGCTCAGTTCAGACACACCAGAAGTCATCTCTTCTCTCGATCTCTCTACATCATTCTCTTTTTTCTTTTCAGGCAAGTGTTCAAGTCCGGCAGTGCGCTGTTGCTGCTTCCAACCGGCGTACCCTGGGAACAGACGACGAATCTATTTAAGAGAATTGTGTCAAACACAAGCCCGGTTCTCGTTAACTATTTCTGTTTCATATTATTTTGCAGTTCTTATCAGTACCAGTTTCTCTAACAGGCATCGCCTTTGGTGCACATGATATGATTTTTTGGTGATAAATGAAAAAAATCCTATGTTGCTCATGATGATGTAATGTCGAGTGACATGGTAACCGCATACTCTTACATAACACATTTTTTCATCCTAGTCTATTTTTTTACACAACTCGAAAAATTAACTACAATCTTAAAGATGTACTAACAACATTTTACATTTAAAGGATTTTAAAGCGACCTTGTCTTATTTTAGATTAATAACGTCTAGAAATTGTTATTAATTTAGCGAACGACTTTTACATAAATAATGTGCGACTATGGATCACATCGGGTCTCAATTATTGGAAGGTTTACAGAAAGAAGAGGCAATAGATGTAGAAGTTGACCCGAACTAAGAACTTTGAAAGGATGGAGAATCAACGAAGAAGACCGAATAAAAGATGCTATTATTTTCTTAAATTAGGGCATATGATTGCCTTCTACAAACTGAAAGTTTATGATGAAGCAACACAGTTAATCCGACAAGACATCAACACTGGGAGCCAAAGTCATAAAATTGTTCAAGATCTTTTAGTAGAATACATCGTCCATGGAACAGATTCAGGCGTATGGTCTGAAATCTGGTACGTAAGTACGTCTTTTAAACATCATTACGTGGGTAATAAATCTACGTTTAAGGGAGTTAGAAATTCATACGAGGTGGAGATCAGAACAGGAGAACATGATTATTTATTTAGGCTCTCACTATCTGCACACTGAGTTTGCCTATCTGCACACTTAGGGTTTAAATACGTTGCGTATTGGTCAATACGCAGCGTATAGGGTTACCCCAATACGCTGCGTATTGGTCAATACGCAGCGTAGATAGACCATAGATCTCAGCGCCTGATAACCAATCATTGCAGAGAAAACAAGGTGTATATACGCTGCGTATTGGTCAATACGCACCGTATTGGTCAAGGACCATTTTTGTCAACTTTCAAAACTTCAGGGACTGTTTATGTAAATTTTCAAAACATCAGGGACCATTTGTGTAAACTTACGAAACACCAGGGACCATCAGTGTCAATTGTTGAAACATCAGGGACCATTTTTGTAAAAATTGAAACGTTTAGGGACCAAAGTGTAAATATATCAAAAATATGTAAAAAAGGGGGTCTTCTTTAAAGAACCGGCCCTTGCATGATTCGAACTCGTGACCTATCGTTTAGAACCGCAACGCCTTAACCAGTTTATCCTCTGTCCAGAGCTGTTAGATTATGAAACTTAATTCTTATATACACGAGTTAGCTTATACGCTGCGTATTGACCTATACGTAGCGTATTTGAACACTTCATATACGCTGCGTATAGGTCAATACGCAGCGTATGTTTAAACTTCATATACGCTGCGTATAGGTCAATACGCAGCGTATGTATGTCAGGCTGATTTGACTCTGATGCGATGTTGTCAGGCACGGGAATAAAGTATACACTATAATTGAAAGTCTATTTAGCTGTGCGATGTTGTCATCTTCCATTCATTTATCAGCACTTTCTTGGCTCGCTTCTTTCATTCGCATTTCTTTTATTCTTCAGTAAACAGTTTACATTCCAAACCAAAATCATTTATTCTGGTTTTTTGCTCAATCTTGTTAAAATGTCATCATTTTGGACCGATAATTATTTCGGTAATCGCTATTCTAAAGACACAAGGGGAGCAAATGATGCCAATGAGGAGGAGGAGGTTGTGTCTAGAGTCTCTGTTGATCAAAAAACACAGTTGCCAGACTTGAACAAGACTCTCACTCCACCTGTTGATGAACCAAATTACCCGGCGTATCAAGTGTATCCGGATTACGGATACGGGTATGAATCTCCGTACGTGCAACAAAGTGGATACGGTGCTGAGAATGCACCTGTTGATGAACCATATTACCCGACGCAGCAATCGTATCCGGGTTACGGGGTATACGGGGGTGAAGATGGATACGAATGTTACAGTGGATACGGGGGTGAAGGTGGATACGAGGGTGAAGGTGGATACAGTGGATACGGGGGTGAAGGTAGATACAGTGGATACGATAGATATGGGGGTGAAGGTGGTTACAGTGGATACGAAGAACATGGTGGATATGGTTATGAGCCCCGTAACACATCACTTTATGAACCATCTACCCCGGGCAATCCGTTTCAAATAAATGAGGTATCACATTAAAATAATTATTATTAATATTATTATTATTGGTAAAATACTATAATTATAATTGTTATTAATATTATTATTATTATTGTTATTATTATTATTATTATTAAAAATATTAGAATTATAATTATTATTATTATTGTTATTATTGGTAAAATACTATAATTATAATTGTTATTATTATTATTATTATTATTAATGTTAAATACTATATTAACCCTTGTATTTATTATTATTATTATTAACGTAACTTTTTTTAGCGTTTCATGTCTCAAACTGATTTGAAGAATTGGGTACAAGAAACGGGAAAGGCGTATGGTTACGTAATTGTTACCCGCCGATCGAAAAATATTGGCGGTACTACTGGGATGGTATGGCTTGTGTGCGACCGTAGTGGTGAGCACCGTAGTAAAGCAACAGTTAGGAAAGCTGGTAGCAAAAAAATCGGTTGCCCCTTTTCATTACTCGCCATCCGGGACGTGACGAATGACACGTGGGAGTTAAAAGTGGAAGACGCGAACCATAACCACGAACCTACGACGAGTCTGTTGGGCCATGCTTTTGTGCGAAGATTTACTGAAGCCGAATACAAGCTAGTGGAGCAGCTAACTGCTCAAAACATGGAGCCACATATCATATTTCAAACCCTAAGAAAGAAGTTCCCCGACAGCCTGCATGTTCAGAAAGACGTGCAAAATGCGGTACAAAAAATTAGAGCGACCATAGTGGACGGAAAGAATCCTATTCAGGCACTGGAAAGCCTGCTGCATGACCACCGATTCGTTTACGAAACCCGACAGGAACCCAAAACAGATGTCGTAAATATATCAAAAAAGGGACCATTTGTGTCAATTTTTGAAACTCCAGGGACCATTTAAACAAAATTTCATTTTTAAACAGAAATTTTTTTTAAACAGAATTTTTTTTTAATTATTTAGTCGAAGTCGAACCGTAACCGGCGTTTAAACGGCGTTTAAACCGGCAGCCGTTTGGGGCTGCGTTTGCAGCCGTTAACCGGCGTTTAAACGGCTGCAAACACACCCCCAAACGGCAGCGATTTCGCAGCCGTTTGCGGCTGCGAAATCGCTGCCGTTTGCGGCTGCGTATGCAGCCGTTTAAACTTTAAACGCCCGTTAGGGACCTACGCGACTTACGGTTCGACACGGACTAAATAATAAAAAAATAATATAATTTAACGACGATCTTAGTTTTGACCCCTCGTAAGGCGCGTACGGTCCTAACGAGCGTCGAAACTAAGTTCGTCGTTAAAATATATATTTTTTTATTATTTAGTCGAAGTCGAACCGTAAGGCGCGTAGGTCTCTAACGAACGTCGAAACTAAGTTCGTCGTTTTATATTTTAAGGACGAACTTAGTTTCGACGCTCGTTAGGGACCATTTGTGTCAATTTTTGAAACATCAGGGACCATTTTTGTAAAAATTGAAACTTCAGGGACCAAAGTGTAAATATATCAAAAAAGGGCCATTTGTGTCAATTTTTGAAACTCCAGGGACCATTTAAACAAAATTTCTTTTTAAACAAAATTTTTTTTAAACATAATTTTTTTTAAATTATTTAGTCGAAGTCGAACCGTAACCGGCGTTTAAACGGCGTTTAAACCGGCAGCCGTTTGGGGCTGCATTTGCAGCCGTAAACCGGCGTTTAAACGGCTGCAAACACAGCCCCAAACGGCAGCGATTTCGCAGCCGTTTGCGGCTGCGTTTGCAGCCGTTTAAACGCCCGTTAGGGACCTACGCGACTTACGGTTCGACATGGACTAAATAATAAAAAAATAATATAATTTAACGACGATCTTAGTTTTACGCCTCGCTTGCGGTATGCGCATATAATGTATATATGTGTGGGCCATCGGGGGGCAAAAGTAAAAGTGCACTAATTTTAACGTTATTTTACTAATTTCGTGAAAATAACGTTAAAAGTGGAGGACGGTTAATCATGCATCATGTGGTGGCGTTGATAGCTGAAAGACAAAAGGGTACATGCACTAATCGGTCTTTGTCCAGATTGCCGAGTGTTATGTGCCTTATGTCCAAGGCTTGATGCAAAACTACTATCGAGCTGGGGGTCTCACTGGAAGCAACCTCTCTATTCCTACGGGGTAGAGGTAAGGCTGTCTACATCTTACCCTCCTCAGACCCTACCTTTGCTTTGCTATTGGTGGGATTTACTGAGTATGATGATGATGATGATGATGAACGACGATCTTAGTTTTGACGCTCGTAAGGCTCGTACGGTCCTAACGAGCGTCGAAACTAAGTTCGTCGTTAAAATATATATTTTTTTATTATTTAGTCGAAGTCGAACCGTAAGGCGTGTAGGTCCCTAACGAGCGTCGAAATAAGTTCGTCGTTAAAATATAAAACGACGAACTTAGTTTCGACGCTCGTTAGGGACCTACGCGCCTTACGGTTCGACTTCGACTAAATAATAAAAAAATATAATTTAACGACGATCTTAGTTTTGACCCTCGTAAGGCGCGTAGGTCCGTTACGTGCGTCAAAATCCGTAACGAGTAAAAAATATATTGTTTTTTTATCCTCATTTAATCGATGTCGCCTGATTATTATTTACTGACTGGTTTCCATTTATGCAGGTATTTGCACAAAATGATTTCCACTTCGATCACTGCTCGAAACAAAAGCCGGGAGTGGTGTACGAGTGGTGACTTGTTCTTTTTATATTGCCTCTTATACAAGAGGCCGTGCGCTCTCGCCCACGGGTTGGCGCAGTACTTCGCCTCCGCGCATCATCGACAGGAGCGCGGAGTGCTATTCGGCGGCGCCTACGTGACCAAGTTAGCCCATTCGTTGGGCTATCATCCGGAGAACGACCGCGGCCGTGTAGGCCCGGCGACACAGCCAAAGCGGATGGGGATGAACATAGTAAACGGGATGCAAATTACCAAAGACTTTCCATGCGGGAAGCGGTTAGAGAAACTAGACGGCACGCAATACGAGCTTACACAACTGCCAGAACAGTTCCCTCTGTATTATCCTCCGCACGATCCGGAGTCTCCGGAGCCGCATGAGCCGGTCGCCGTTCTTCCGCAGCCACCACAGCCGCGTGGACCACCCGGGGCGCCTCAGTTCCCACGCCATGTATGGCCCGGTCTTGACCCGTCACATCAGCGGCTGCTTCGGAACGTTGAAAGGAACAACTATCTGTTGGAGTGGGTGGCTGCGGCGCTGCAGCAGCAGCGACAGCATGACGGGTTACCTCCACTACCCTTCATTGCGGATGCGGAATGGGATCAGCATCATCATCATCATCAGCAGCAGCTGCAGCAGCAACAGCTTCAGGAGCAGCAGCATCAGGAGCAGCAGCAGTAGTATTTTATTATTTTGTTATATATGCACAAACTTTTCATGTATATATCAAACTTTCGGTGTAAACGGTTTAACATATTTTGAAATGTTATATACTATGATGTACATATAAAATTCTGGCAGGTTATTTAACATGTTCTGTTGTATAGATAAAGTCCTGGAAGTTTTAAACGCAGTCGTTTGCAGCCGTTTAAACGCCCGTTTACGGCTGCAAACGCAGCCGCAAACGGCAGTGAAATCGCGTTTAGGGACCTACGCGACTTACGGTTCGACATGGACTAAATAATAAAAAAATAATATATTTAACGACGATCTTAGTTTTGACGCTCGTAAGGCGCGTACGGTCCTAACGAGCGTCGAAACTAAGTTCGTCGTTAAAATATATATTTTTTTATTCTTTAGTCGAAGTCGAACCGTAAGGCGCGTAGGTCTCTAACGAGCGTCGAAACTAAGTTCGTCGTTTTATATTTTAACGACGAACTTAGTTTCGACGCTCGTTAGGGACCGTTTGTGTCAATTTTTGAAACATCAGGGACCATTTTTGTAAAAATTGAAACTTCAGGGACCAGAGTGTAAATATATCAAAAAGGGACTATTTGTGTCAATTTTTGAAACTCGAGGGACCTTTTAAAACAGAAGTTTTAAAATTCAGGAATATACGCTGCGTATTGACCAATACGCAGCGTGTATAAACCTGGTAAACTTTTGATAGTTCAAACCTACCAAAATGACCCCAATTTTGCAGATGTTTTATATACGTTGCGTATTGACCAATACGCAGCGTATTGGGTAGCTAGGGTATATATGGAATTAAGTTTCATGTTCTAACAACTCTGGACAGAGGATAAACTGGTTAAGGCGTTGCGGTTCTAAACGACAGGTCACGAGTTCGAGTCTTGCAAGGGCCGGTTCTTAAATGAAGACCCCCTTTTTACCCTTTTTTGATATATTTACAAAAATGGTCCCTGAAGTTTCAGTTTTTGCAAAAATAGTCCCTGACAGGGACCATTTATGTCAATTTATGAAACAGCAGGGACCAAAGTGTAAATATATCAAAAATAAGGGACCATTTTTGTCAATTTTTGAAACTCCAGGGACCATTAGTGTAAAATTCAATACGCTGCGTATTGGTCAATACGTAGCATAGACACACCTTGTTTTCTGTGCAATGATTGGTTATCAGGCACTGAGATCTATGGGCTATCTACGCTGCGTATTGGTCAATACGCAGCGTATTGGTTTAACCCTATACGCTGCGTATTGACCAATACGCAGTGTAGATAAACCCTAATTTTGCTAGGGTTTGGTGTGCCAATAGGCACTTTAGTGTGCCAATAGGCACACTCTTTATTTATAAGGGGTATAGGGGTTGTGGAATTCTTTTTAGGCTACCAAAAGTTAAGAATTCAAAGTGTGTTTTATGCCCCCAGAATTAACCCGAACGTTTTAAGCATGAATCAATTAATTATGCAAGGATATAAAGTCAAAATTAACTGTGAAAAACATCAGATTTAACCCATGTTCAGTAATAACCCTATTTCAAACTCTAAGTACGAACTTACAAGTCTTTTTAAAGAAGAAGAACTTGGGGAGGTGGAGAAGCAGGCAATTATAAACAATCATAACGGTCACTAGGAATTCAGAAAAGACTATTTGAATTCCTACTTTGAAGATTTAGTAGTGTCCCCAAGAGAACCGGATTGGAATGTCATGACTGTTCAAGTAATTTAATTTTGTGACTTTACCAATTGCAAGTCTTCTCTCGACATGTTAAATGATACAAAATTTGCTCACAAATCCAAATTTCATATTAAAAGCAAATTCAAAGAAATGATACGTTGGTTCCTAAGGGATCATTTAAAAATCCCAACTCGACCAATTCCGCCTTACACCGAAAACAATCTGAAGATAGATCTCTTGGATTTATATTTACTTGTGAAGAAAGATGGGGTCACAAGGTTGTCACTCCAACAACACTTGGATGGTGATCACAAAAGATGTGGGATTTGACCATACCAATGGAGACATAATGCGAATAATATATGCAATGTATTTAGATGTTCTGGAGTATTATTACAGGATCAAGATAATCCAAGAGAAGCCATGGGAAACTAAGAAGGATGATTAGGAAAGCGCAGGCTATCGGTGGAGAGAATCTCAAGAAGTAGAGGCGCAAATAATGTCAAGAATGATAGTGTTAACCCGTATCTACTTTTGATAGTGTGTAGGTCGGAGAGCTCGAGTACCTCATCCTTCAGCTTGAGAAGAGCCGAAAAGTTCAGACGTAATGCTTAAATGGTTCTGTCAGGGTTCCGTTAAGATTCTTGTGTATAGCAATTTCAGTTAGCATTTATCTTAATAAAATTGAATAAGGGAACCGATTCAAATAATGCCCTAATAGTAGCCATTTTCTGCACTATTATTGCCCCATCAGAAGAATATTTAGGCCCCCACCCACATTGAGCACTCACTGTTCTTCACTTTTCTTAGATTCGCTCTACTTACAGGCATCTATAAAGACCCCAACCAAGAAATACTTTCTAAAAAAAGACCAACAAAATGTGGAGCCATAACTCAACTACATGTGGCTTTTGCTGTAATAGGCAGTGTATGTGTCACATATCCAGGGTGCCTTATTTATGCATGAACTCCATAAACCAGTACTTTCAAAATAATGCACTGTTGAGTTCAACTCGTTTCCAAAATTACCCAAATGCCCCTGAAAATGCCATCTTTGGCTTTGCTCATGCTAGCAATACTGTTAATCCACTTTTTCATACTGACAATGATCATGAATCTGGTGAGCAAATAAAAAGAAACGAAACTGGTTCTTGGTTGTTGCCCAATCCAAAGACGAATCAGATTGATGGGTCCTTAAATCTTCCAAGTTACTGCTCCTGGACTGGAAATCAGGATCAAAGTAAGTTTGATCACATGCAGAATCAGGGTATTCAGGTAAATTACAATGAAGATTATGGTCAATCTTCTAGGGAAGGGATGGTGGAGAAACAAGAACAGCAATCAATGTTCTCCCAGGGAATTCAGAATGATCATCCCACATTTGCAAGTTTATTTTATGTAAGGTTTTTATCTCATTGTTTCTTCTGGTGAAATCTAAATACTCTGAAAAAGTAACCCATAAATCTCCTAATTTTCATCTTCTAGAAATTGTTTTCCTTGTTGCCGTATCCATAATTCCGTGGATCCGCCAGTAGTGTCTCATGATTTCTTTTTGGGTCTATTTCAAATTTCATGGTGTACGTTGTTGCCAGTTTGAAGACCTTATACAAGTAAGCATGTAGCACTAGATAATAACAATTCCCCAAACTGAGCATATAAGAGTTTGGACATATGTCATTGAAATATCATAAGATTCAGTCATTTTAGAGGTTCATGATGACATCCTCCGAACTTTTCACTCAGGGCCGGCTCTGAGAATTCATGTACCTTGTTCGAGCTCGAAAAAACGTGCCCTTAGGCCTTAACGAAATTGGGTATTGGGCTCACTAAATATCTAAAACTAATTTCAATGGGCTAATATAAACCATAAAAATAGTTTTGTAAATGTTGGTGTTTCTATGGGTATACCCTATTAATTTATTTATTTTTACATATACATACCGGAGTTTTTTAAAAAATTACGTGCCCTTCGAAATATCGGGCCCTGGCCGGTGGTCCTCCCCGCCCACCTTCCAGGATGGCCATGTTTTCACTCTAATGATATGATTTTAAATCTATGCATGCATGTGAAATAACCCTCACATAAATCTTGTTCTTTTCTATCTAGTTCTTTGTTTCGGCTTCCTGATTGTTTGAAAAATAGATCTGAAGCTTACATTTAAATGATTTCCTAACTACAAATGTTACATCTGAATCTTTTATTGTTTACATATTTACATATGAACTGGTTTGATTAAGCTGATGTTTAATCATATGTTGGTAACATCATGGAATTCATTAAATAGCGAGGGGCGAAATGTGTTGAAAGTTGCATGTAGGCTATTCCTGATTTTAAGGACATTTTAATTTGTTTTATTCATGCTAGCAATTCAGGTAAATTAACTTCATCACCTAGCTATCATACATAAGTGTTTTTTTTCCTCATTTTAATTTGTTTTATTCATAACTTAATGTTGCCGGTGGCACTAAATATTAACCTTAAACTAAAACCTAATTTATTGTGGTTCCGTCCATTGCGTCCCTTGATTTCTATTTTTATTTATTTCAAATTTCATGGTGTAAGTTATGCCAGGGATTTGAAGACCTTATGCCTTTAACCATCTAGCACTAGATAATAACTATTCGCCAAATTGAGCATACGAGAGTTTTTCAAATGTCATGAGCATATTACAAAGCATGAAGAGGCATGTACTGATTTGCCCTTAACACGGAATGTCATAAGATTCAATCATATTAGAGATTCATGAGGATGTCCTCCGAATTGTTCTCTCAAATGATATGACTTTATATGCACGCATTTGTGTGGAATAACCCTTACATAAATCTGGGTATTTCCTATGGTGTATCACTATTCTCACTACTAGAGAATAGGGTTTTTGCTACAACGATTTCGATCGTAAAACGGTAGCAATTGCCCTTTTGTCACCAAAATCTCGGTGAGAAAAACCCACGTAGCAATTGCTCTATTTTCACCTATTTGCTACCATTTTATTTTTTGTTACCGTTTTGCTACCACTCGGTTTACTACGCAGTTTGTCACCATTTTTTCACCATTTTGCTACCGTTCATTTGCCACCGTTTTGTTCTACAACTTTTGTCGCCATTTCGCTACCGTTTTTGTTACTATCTTGCTACCGCTTTTCTTTTCTTTCATTTTGTTTCCTTTTGCAATCCATTTATAGCTAGCTGCTTCATTTAGGTCATAGGGTGTGGTCATGACCCTCCACATTAGCGTCATATAACATACTTCTAATCCATCATACAAAACCACTACCATAAGGGTGTGGTCGTAACTCAAACCACTATTATCTTATTTTAATTTATTTTTATGAAAAGGAAATGAAATATTTAATAAGGAAATGAGGGCCATGGTTGCCATGGTTTAATCCATGGGAATCATGGTGGATGAGACAAGGAGTTGGTGTAGTAATCCATTAATGGTCCTACGTGGCGATTGATGACCTAACCATGTCCCTCACACCCTATAGCCTTATAAACATTTATGCCTACCTAATACAACTAAAAAATGTAACCATTTTATGAAATTTCAAAATCACAACAAACATCTAATTCAATGTTACTCGTAATAAACATCCAAATCAAACCATCAAATAACCAAAATCAAAACATCCAAATTTAAACATTCAAACTAGAAGTGTTTATAGCTATTTTTAACTGAATTTTATAGAACCGGTCTTTTTCTTTTTTTCCTTTTCCTTAATGAGCTTCTTGATAATCTTGTTCAACTTCTCAATCTACAAAACAACCAATGCATAAAGTCAATTCAGATTAAATGATTCATCCCAAACAATTCAAATAACTAAAATCTGCAATTTGGGTTAAAACAATGTCTAAAACACTACATGAAGTATAAGTCCAAAAGAAGCGTTAATGGATTTAAACACCCTCAACTATTGCCATTTGGCCGCTGGCACTCTCAACTTTGACTTTGGCTCACACCACTCCCAATTTAACACTTGGGTTGCTATGTCACCCCGTCGTTAAATAAACAATAACTAGGTTAGTTCTTTTTGCTGACGTGGCTATTTTGTCTAACGTGGCATGGTGACATGGCCTGTTTTTATCCAACGTGGCCATTTTGTGGCCAATGGTTGTTGAACAAGATTGAATCCCACTTATGTGAAACCAGAACCGAACTGAACCAAACTCCGTTCCAAAACTGAGCCACCCCTCACCATCGTTGCCGCTGTTTTCCGACGGTCGAAGCTTGTCTCCGCCGTCCGTATCCACCACCACCTGGCTCACCGTCACAGCCCAACCCTCACAAAACCAAACTAATCACCGTCGCCATCAACACCCCTTACCCCCCGCTACATCCTAAACAACACAAAACGGTCGGAACATGCGTGGATCAACAAGATCTAAAAGAAAGAGTGAACACAGGGGCTTACCAGGGAGTTCGGTGTCCTAACAAAGAACCGTCAGCGAAGGGTCACCGGACCTAAATTAGAGAGAGAGAGAGAGAGAGAGAGAGTTGAGTGAGGGTTGATGTGCGAACGCCGGAGTGGGAGGGGCGCCAGAGTCACTCCGTCAGAATCGAGAGAGCAGAGGGGTGTTGGCTGCATGAGAGTGTGTTTTATCTAGGGTTTTCACAAGATGTGTAGATTGATTAGGTCTTGGTTGGGGATGATGAGATAAATGGGTTGGTGAATCTGTGCGTGGGTATTTATAATAAATCTTATAACGTTTCACGATACATGTATATCAGATAATACAATACATCATCAAATCATAGTTAGCTCAAGTGGCCATTGTGCATATGGGTTCTTGGTTATACGGACGCGGGTTCGAGTCTTGTTAGTCCCATATAGTTTTTTGTATCCATCAGCATGCCACGTCAAAAAAAACTAAGTTAGTGGGTAGTTAATGACGGGGTGACACAACACACAAAGTGTTAAGTTGGGAGTGGTGTGAGCCAAAATCAAAGTTGAGAGTGCCAGCAGGCAAATGGCAATAGTTGGGAATGTTTAAATCCATTAACCCCCAAAAGAAACCAAGCAGTTACTTATTTTAAAGCTCATACTAGGATGACGGAGGATAAGCAGACTATGTGGAAAATCCAAGTGGTGATTCATTCTACACACCAAAAAAAAGTAATCAATATCGATTAACTGCCATACAAGGCCTTATTTGTTTTCTCCTTATTTTTTACCATTAACATTTTCGAGATGGGATCAAATAGAAACACTTATGTTTGTAAGAACCGTAAGAACCAATACATAATTGACAAGTGTCCCTAATAAAAAACTAGTTTAGGGATAATTTAGACCTTTTCACCATATTTAATTATAACTAATTAAAAATAATTATAAAACATCCCTAAATCACTACAAGTTTAATTCAAATCAAAGTTTGAATTTTTTAACATATCCATGATCTAGTAACTCTCCATGATCGAACCAACCTGTAGGAACCACCACAAAAAATATAATCAGCACAACACTATATAATTAGCATAATATCCTTAATCGTTCTTCATTATCAGTACATCGTCCTCAATCGTTCTCCATTATCAACATAAACGACATTAGCACAACATCCTCAATTGTTCTCCATTTTCAGCACATTTGATGTGCTGATTATTGTTGATACATATATGTGGACGCGACTCGACTCGACGCGACTTGGTTCGGTTCGACCCGGTTAGGTTCGGCTCAAGCCCGACGTCACGACATTCCTCCGTCGTGCGTCCCAGAGTTCGTCACGTGAAGCACGGAGCGCCGCGAGCCAGTTCCCGCTGCCACATCATCATGACATCATCATGATGATGTCATGATGATGTCACTATGTTGACTAAACTTCAAAGATATGCAACAAAATGAATTCTGGACGTGCATGCTTTAACCAGACTTCATGTTGGGCTTTTGCTTTGTCACATGGGCCTTTATGTTGTTGGTGTCGAAAGATGAGCTCGAAGGATAGTCCTTCGATGGATGTCTGCAGATGGACCTCGAAGGATATACCATCCTTCGAGGTATATGTGGATCATTCGATGGCTGTATGATCGAAAGATGATGTTTCGATCAGTTATCATGATCCTTCGTCCATACAACTTGTGCTGGGCATATATATACCCATGCAGTGTGTGTTCAATAGAGAGACGAGAGATGAACACTAGACAAGTGTGAGAGCATACTGTAAACACAGAGAGCACACGAGAGGTTGAGAGAGTTTACATATTACGTTTGTAAACATTGTTCTGTAACTGATTCCGCGTTTAATACAAGATGTGTTAATCGTTGATACCGCGTGTGTTATCTTTACTTGTTTTCGTCTCTATCTCGGTTTGCTGATCTTGTTGGATTCCGCACAACAAGATCGGTTCGTATACAAGGAAGTAGGCGTTTAGATCCGTATCCGGACACGGGGACCTACAAGTGGTATCAGAGCTTTGGCTCTTCTCCTTGTTAAAACCGAGTGGTTTTCGGGTTGTTTTTCGGATTTTTAAAGTTCATATTTTTCTGAAATTTCAGCTCTTATCTTCGAAAATTCTGGTATTTTGTTGTTAGTTCTTATAAAAACCTTGTTGTTTATCATTTTCACATGATTAAAAGTGGGTTTTTAGTGAAGTTTCAAGCAATAACGGGTTTTCGGAAAGTTGTCGGTTTGCCGGAAAACTTATATTTCTGGGTTTGTTCTTCATATCTTCAAACCATATTCAAAATGTTCTTGACAAGATTCTGTTTGATCTGATTTGGGTTTGAAATATTGTTGTTGTTTATTATAATATTAAGGTTAAAAAAAAAAAAAAAAAAAAAAAAAATGGCAGACATTGCATAATGATGATGTTTAATTGAGAAGTGTGTTTTTGGTTTTAATAGTACATATCATATCTTAGTTGGTGAATTGATCATACTTTGAGCCGAAAGTGGGTCTGCATTGTGTCAGGAGTTTAAAAGTCAACAAATTGAATCACACAAGTAGTTTGGAACGTACAAAGATCCAGCATATATTGAATCGAAAGATGTTGTGAATCGAAAGATCTTTCATACCCCGAAAGATATATTCGAAGGATCATCTTTCTTTTCGAAAGGTCATCTCATTGAATCGAAGGATAATCTTCCACCCACAACAACTTCGAAAGATCAACATAACCCCCAACGATTTCGAAAGATACATCATTGTCCCCAACGATTTCGAAAGATCAGCATATATCTTATGTTTCGAAGGATAAGTCTTGAAAAGTTGTCACCAACTCACTGAACTGCTTTTTGACAAAACAAACATTAAACAGACTTGTAGTTTCCTATTTGGGTTTTGTCAAATTTAAAAAAAAAAAATAAATAAATAAATAATAATAACAATCCATTTCGTCAAAGCCCAAGTAGGCAAAAAGAATTAGCCCAAAGATCTTGAAAGCCCATAATCATCTAAACTAATAACCAAATTCAATTTCGTCAAAAGCCCAACTCCTTTTCGTCAAGGCCCAAATTAACAATTTGTTTCGCCGGTCAACTGTCATTTCGTCAAACACACCAAAGTAAATTGTGATTCGCCGATCATATTTCTTTTCATCAAATAGTGGGCCATTTCGTCGAACATAATCGTCAATCAACATCTTGGGCTTTTATCTTGTCAATCAAGTTCACAAAATCTTTTCGTAATAATAACACCTTGATTTAACTGTTTGATTTAAGTGTGTCTTAACAGTTTGTTTTGAGTGTGTTTCACAGGTACTTGTCATCCTAGGTCAAAAATGAATCCAAGGTGGAATACTCTGGTAAATACCGATATGTATTTTGGTACTCCGTCATCTTCTGCACCAGTATCTTCTCAAGCTAATGCAATTTCTACCGGTCAATGGGCATTTGTATCAAATCAAGTTCCAAGTGTTCAAAGCATTCTTTTAAGCGAAAGCGAAACTGGAAGTTTGAATAGACCTCCAAAGTTGATGCATTTATATGAATATCCAGGATGGATTGATAGATTTCATACATACGTTCTTGGTCAGAATACAGAGTTGTGGTTGCGGTTCATCACAGATTTTGATCAAACAATAGAAGTTGCTGCATCATCTGCCGCTACATTTGCAGATCTGACGGAAGATCAGAAGAAGGTCTATGACTTGGAAAAGAAAGCATATGCCATTCTTACTCAGGCGTTGAGTAAAGATATTTATCATCAGTTTGTTAGTCACAAGACGACAAAAAGGTTGTGGGATGCGTTGAAGACAAGGGGCGTGGGAAATGAAGCGACACGTCAATTAAGAAAAGAACTGCTGAAGAAAGAGTTTGATGGTTTTACTTGTATGGAGAATGAGTCGTTAGGTGATTTGACAAGTCGATTTAATCATTTGTTGACTGAATTGACAAATTTTGGGGTAGTTACAACTCCTGCAGAGATTGTGAAAAGGTTTGCAGATTCGTTGCCACCTCAATGGAACACCTTCTTGGAGATCATGAGGTACAATGGTACTTTAGCTACAACGAGCTTCAACGACTTTGTTCAAATCCTGGAAAACAAGAATCAAGAAGAAACTCTGAAGGCAAAAAGAATTCCTGTGCCTCAAAATCCTGAAATGTATTTTGGAACGTCTAGCAGTTCTACAAAACCATCTTCACATGCTCCAATTCAAACAGCCTTTGTGACTAGCACAGACATGTATGGCAATACTATCCAAGTTCCGGTGCCTCCAAAGACAGACATGTATGGAAATCTACTGGAACCAGTTCCTCAACAGCAACAGCAAAGCCAACGACCTCCCAGACCAACTGATATGTTCGGAAATCCTTTACCAACAACAGACATGTATGGAAATCTGCTTGATCCAGTTCCTCAATCAGCACCACAACAGCAACGACCTCTCAGACCAACTGATATGTTCGGAAATCCTTTACCAACAACAGACATGTACGGGAATCCGCTTCCTCCTCAACAGCAAGCATGTTATGGAAGCACATCATCTGCTGGTCAGCAATCAAAGCCAAATACAGTACGGCTCGACACCTCAAGCTTTTCTAAAGTCAGTGTGGAAGTAGCTAAGGAACACATGGAGCTGCTAAACACTGTGGTGAGCGCATACTGTGGATTAGTGGAAGGTCAGATTGGTAATATTAATCTGACACAAGAAGACTATCAGCAGATTGATAAAGAGGAGATGGAGATGATGGACATCAAGTGGGCCCTTGCCAGTGCTGTTAGGCGAGCAAAGGATTTCATGGAAAGAACTGGCAGAACCAGCTTGGAAGGCAAGAAAGACACCAAGTATGGGTTTGATAAACAGGCCGTTAGATGCTTCAATTGTGGTGAACGTGGTCATTTCAAGCGTGAGTGTACGAGGCCATCTCAACATGGAAACCAGAATCCTTTTAGAGGCCAAGGCAACCAACAGAACCAGAACAGGAACAATGTTCGCACATTGGTGCCTGTCAACAACCAGACTCAAGCAGGACCATCAAATGCCAACCAGGCACTTGTGGTTCAAGTAGATGAAGGCTGTGATTGGTCAATCCAGTTGGGAAATGATGCTCCGGATCGAACAGCATGTTTTGCTGAGATTGTCAAAGATCTAAATCACGCCAGTGGTGGAGAATCTTCCGCCAATGGTGGTGAATCTTCTGAGGATGAAAACAGCTCAGGTTATAGTGGTAGTTCGGATGAAGAATCCTCGGGTTCAGGGAATGATCAGGAAGATGACACATCAAGTGTGTCAGTCGATGCAGTTATTGATGAACTATTGGATGAAGCTGCAGCAGGAATTGAAAGAAGATCTATTCTGGTGGATCAAGCTGCTTATTCTTTGTCTTCTCTCCATTCTGCCTTTATGGCGAATGTCGACAGTTCATCAAGTCAGGTATGTGTCGACGAACCCACTTCTGTTAGCTGTGATAATTGTGATAGTTTGAATGTTAGATGTGCTGATTTGGTTGCAAACATGTCTGAGTTGCAAGGCAAACACGATGCATTACAAGCTAGTTTGTTTGAATTGCAAGACAAACATGTTTTAGTGAATGATAAGTGGTGTGAATTGCAAAGCAAGCATGAGGCTTTGCAAGAGAAATATGATGTGACTTTTATTCATAATCAGAAATTGACAGTTGATCTTTCAAAGTGCACTGAAGCCAATATGTTTTATGAAAACCATGAAAAGGAATTTAAAAGGATGATTGAAACATTAAAGAAAGATAAAACAGAACTGACTAAAATGGTTTCCAGAAAACAAACTGACATTAATTTGTATATCACTCGTCTTGAGGTGATGCAAAAAGAAATGGCTTGTGTTAAAACCGAAAGTGAGGCAATCCGACTTAAGTTAGACAGTTATTTGAGCTCTAGCTATGTGTTGGATCACATCATTGATGTTCAGAAAGAGAAAAAGGATGTCACATGCATAGGTTATAAGCAATGTCCACCACCTGTCAGACACAACTATGATGCACTGCCTGATGAGGAGTATAGAACTCATTTTGAACCATCTGTCCCTCTAGATGTTAAGGAATTTGCAACAGAATTTGCAGCTGGACTCGGATACAAGAAAGAGGAATCATCAGATTCAGATGTGTCAGCAGATACATGTGTGTGATCTGCTGAACTGAAACAGAATCCTCCAGTTGTGATATACAGTGAGGCTTCTGATTCTTCTGATGATGAGTCCGATGATTCTGATTCGGAAAAGTCTGATGCGATAATCAAAGAAGAGGACATACCTCTTGAGAATCATATTTTATGTGATCCTCCCGTAAAACCTGCTAAGACTGTTCCAACCGAGTCCACATCAGCTAAAGAGTCGGAGAGTGTGGATTTGCTGTACACTCTTGTTGGTGATGATAAAGTCTATTCAGACAAAGATTTTCCTATTAAAAATGTTAATCAATCTTTAATCAGTAAAGTCTTTGAAAATTCTACAAGTAAGTTTTTGGGAAAGACAGGACCACATGTTACAGTCACACAGTGTCCTCCTATCCCAAAGGCTGAAGTTAGAAAACAATTTGGGAACAAGAAATTACCAACAGTGGAAAAACAGCAAAATCATGCCAAACCCAAAGGTAAAGCACCGACTCAGAATCAAAAGAAGCCGAATCAGAAGAAGAAGAAGAATGTGAACTTTGTGAAATCGAAGGGAACGGACAAAATTGCAAAGTTTGAAAATCAATCTAATTTAGATTTTGTCCAAAAAGCAACTGTGATGAAAAGGAATGAATCAAGTAGTTCAAAACCTAGTACCTCGGGATCACAAAGTTCATCATCGGCAAGACGACCACATGATACTTCGGGGTTTGTTGAACGAAGATCATGTTTTGAATGTGGTACAATTGGGCATATCGTTCGAAATTGCCCGTATCTTCATAAACAAAAAGGCATAGTTGATGTTCCCCGTGACCACATTGACCGCAAGCGATCTGTTTCATCAAAACAAGATCCCCGACTCATAAGAGAAAGGGAAAAGAAACAGAAACGCCAACAGGTCAAGAAAATTGAAAAGGCAATTAAAACCGATGTGATTCACAAACCATCTGTTTCAGTTAAACCAGATAATTCAAAGTTTTCAAAAACTTCAAACAATCAAACTGGTAAAACTCAACAGACCTGGAAACCAAAAACGGTTACTGAGTCAGGGGGACCATCTCAATTCTCGAATCATCAAAGAATAGAGGTTATTGTGATTGATGAAAATGGAAGACCCAAGACCACAATGGCTTGGGTTCCCATCTCCAACTAATTGTGTGAGTTCATGTGCAGGGTGTTCCAGGAGGAACTATCAGTAGTCATTGGATTGTTGATAGTGGGGCATCCAGGCACATGACAGGCGACATGAAGCTTCTCTACGACGTCAAATCTATTAGAGGAGGTTATGTTGCTTTTGCTGGAGATAAGGGCGGATACATTACGGGTGAAGGAATGATTTCCAACGGGGTTGTTAGTTTTGACAAGATCAACTTCGTACAACAACTTGATCACAATCTTCTTAGCGTTTCTCAAATTTGTGATAAGCAGTTCTCAGTACACTTTGATGCAAATGGATGTTATGTGCTGAAACCCGGCTTCAAAATTCCAAAAGAATGGATTCTCTTGTCGGCTCCAAGGATAAATGATTTGTATGTCCTTGATATGAGCCAAGCTATTACTACGTCTGCACAAGCAACTTGTTTCGTTTCCAAAGCCACAGAAAAAGACACAATCTCTTGGCACAGACGAATGGGTCACATTCACTTACGCAAAATGAATCATTTGGTGTCAAATGAATTGGTGAATGGTGTTCCTCTTAAAAATTTCCATCTTCAAGACGTCTGTGTCTCGTGCCAGAAAGGAAAACAAACAAAGAAGCGACACCCTACAAAGAAAGTCAACACGGTGGCTGTTCCTCTTGAACGTTTGCACATGGATTTGTTCGGTCCTGTCAAGCACAAAAGTATTAGGAATCATCAATACTGCCTCGTGATTACTGATGATTATTCAAGATTTTCTTGGGTGGCGTTCATGGCACATAAGAGTGAAACCTTCGGTATTATCAAAAACTTGATCATTCAGATTGAGAATCTTTATAAGTTGAAGGTTAGGCGGATACGCAGCGACAATGGTACTGAATTCAAAAATCATGCCATGGCGGAGTTTTGCACGGAAAAAGGTATTCTTCACGAATTTAGTGCAGCTTATACTCCTCAACAGAATGGCGTCGCTGAACGTAAGAACCGCACATTGATCGAGACTGCTAGGACTATGTTAGTAGAGTCGCAGCTGCCCATTCCATTCTGGACTGAAGCTGTGTCCTCTGCATGCTACACGTTGAACCGAGTCCTTACAGTCAAAAGGCACAACAAGACCTGCTTTGAGCTTATCAACAAACGGAAACCAGACTTGTCATATCTTGAACCGTTTGGAGCTCCTTGCACAATTATCGATCCTAATGGAAAGTTTGGGGCAAGAGCATTTGAGGGATACTTTCTTGGGTATTCCACCCCGAACTTAAGAGTCTGGAATCTCGAGACTAAAAGGGTCGAGGAATGGTCTGAAGTCAGAGTACAAAGGCACACTTTGCCAGTTAGAAATCCTGGTCAGCCTTGGATGTTTGAGTACGATGACTTTTTCAATTCGATCAATGTTGAAGCAGTTGAAGAAAGTGCTGCGGCAAGGATGTTTTTCGAGAGTGACAATGCAGCAGATTCACCGTTGGTTCGTCCCA
Organism: Helianthus tuberosus; assembly: GCA_030545235.1. NCBI lineage: Eukaryota > Viridiplantae > Streptophyta > Magnoliopsida > Asterales > Asteraceae > Helianthus > Helianthus tuberosus. The sequence goes on from CM060393.1 coordinate 158,856,416, forward strand.
TTATAGTCAATCAAGAACCATCTTCAGTGAACAATAATGCTCTCGACAATGAGGATTTTCAAGATGCTACCGAATTGAACGAATCTTCAGAGGATGATGAATTTCTAGATGCAGATCAAGAAGCTCCAACAGCAGTTCATGGTATTTCAGAGGGTACACCTCCAGTGGATGTCCCTAGAACAGCTGAAACTTCTGCATCATCCTCTTCGTCAATTCCGGGCCTTGAATTGATTGTTGATCTGAATCTCAACAATCTGGGTACAAATATTCCAGTTCAAGAAAATCCAGAAACAAGGATTCATAATACCCATCCTCAACAAAACATCATAGGTAATGTTCAAAGTGGCGTTCAAACAAGAAACATGTTGCGAAACAACAACAATGCAGGCTTGTATGCAACTATCCGAGAATCTGGTCAACAGAATGATTGGTCTTTCGCGTGTTATGTCTCACAGGAAGAACCAAGAACTTGGAAAGAAGCTTTGAAAGATAGCTCTTGGGTTGAAGCAATGCAGGAAGAACTGCAACAATTCCAGAAGCTTGGTGTCTGGAAACTCGTAGAGAAACCTTCTGGATACAAGAAGATTGGTACCCGTTGGGTGTTTAAATGCAAAAAGGATGACCGTGGGATAGTTATCCGGAACAAAGCAAGGCTAGTCGTTCAAGGTTTTCGTCAGATTGAAGGAATCGACTACAACGAAGTCTATGCACCTGTTGCACGTCTAGAAGCAATTCGGATCTTTCTGGCTTATGCCTCATTCAAAGGTTTCAAGGTATACCAGATGGACGTGAAAAGTGCATTCTTACATGGTGTGGTAGAAGAAGAGGTGTACGTCGAACAGCCTCCAGGTTTTGAAGATCCTATCCATCCCGATCGGGTTTGGTTGCTCAACAAAGCTCTCTATGGTCTTCATCAAGCACCGCGAGCTTGGTATGCAACCTTATCTAATTATCTGCTGGAGAATGGTTTTCGAAGAGGTCTTATCGATTGTACTCTTTTCATCAAAGAACAAGATGGAGATCTTCTACTGGTACAGGTATACGTTGATGATATTATTTTTGGTTCTACTAATGATGTTTTGTGTAGGGATTTCGAGCGTGTTATGCAGGATAAATTCGAGATGAGTGCTATGGGGGAAATGACTTTCTTTTTGGGCCTACAAGTACAACAAACGGAGTCTGGGATATTCATCCATCAGACTAAATATGTTGGTGACATCTTGAGCCGGTTCCAGATGTCTGATGCAACGCCCATTGGTACCCCATTGCCACAAAATCACGGAATTACTCCAGACTTGAAGGGTCAAGATGTTAGCCCCTCATACTATCGCGCGATGATCGGATCCCTTATGTACCTCACAGCATCAAGACCAGATATAATGTACCCAACGTGCCTGCTTGCCAGATATCAAGTCAACCCGAAGGCCTCACATCTTGCAGCTGTAAAAAGGATTTTTCGTTATTTGAAGGGTTGCCCTGACACCGGTCTATGGTACCCTAGGGATAATAACTTTGACTTGATCGCATTCAGTGATTCTGATTTTGGCGGATGCAAAATCGACGGCAAATCCACAACGGCTGGATGTCAGTTTTTGGGAAATCGCCTAGTCACATGGCAGTGCAAGAAGCAGACGTGCGTCGCTACATCAACATGCGAAGCTGAATACATTGCTGCCTCAAGTTGTTGCTCCCAAGTCCTATGGATCCAACAACAAATGCGTGATTACGGTTTTGAATTCCTAACTACTCCTATTTACGTTGATAATTCTGCCGCCTTACAGATCACTAAAAATCCTGTGCAGCATTCAAAGACTAAGCACATCGACATTAAGTATCACTTCATACGTGATTGCTTTGAGAAAAGGCTAATCGATGTTGCTTACGTCCACACCGATGACCAACGTGCCGACCTTTTTACCAAAGCTTTTGACAAATCAAGATTTGACTACTTATTATTGGTAAACGGCATTAAGGTCAAGCAAGAGTAAAACCAACATCGGAAAATCATTTTTGTAAATACCTTTGTGTTTTAAATTTGTCTTAGTTTATTGATTTTAGGGGGAGTAAATCCAAAATTTGAAAATCCAAAAACATTGAAAAATTTCAAAAACACAAAAACAATAGAAAAACAAAAATGAGTTTCCTGGCGAGCAAAAGAGAAAATGATAGTACATCAGTGGTCTGTCCAAACCTCTTTAAACCTTAAATGAAAAGCGATAAGCAGCTCTATATAAGATGTATCGGTAGGCTCACAATCATTTTAAAGTGTGCAGGGTGATATAAACTTAAATCGACTGAAGACTGGGTGGGAACCATTCATTGGCATATGGTCTTAGTACCGAAATTTCGTTTGAGAGATTGCCGAGGTTCTGAGATATTCGGTTTTTATGCTGCTTATCATCTGGGTATCATGGTTGTATCTTTTACCGAAAAATAACGGGGACGCAAGTCTAGATCTTCCATGATACTATACATACGTGTACATATTGCATTCGACCTCAATAAGTGATAAACAATCACATGTCCAAACAAATAAGTGATAAATTATCACAAATTCTTTCCGGGTGTCAAGTTCGTCTCTCTGCTGTACGAAAGTACTGACCTGTTCACGGACTTGCTCCTGTGCCCTCATGCATCGAAAATCAAGTTCCTCATCAATAAGTGATTCTATCACATAGGGCTTGTTTTCAAATCAAAATAAGTGAGAGTCTCACATCATATACGGTCAAACAGATGATAATCGGTATACTCACCGGTAAGATGAACCCTCGTGCATACCTTGATACGGGAATGTGTCGTGATGTGGATGAACACCGGTCGGTAAGTATCAATCATACCTTAACGTATCCCCTCGCCATGATTACATCTGATAAGTTGAGCTTATGTGGACAACAATACCGATAATTGTTATAGGATGCTTATCTTAATGTTAATTAATTGAACAAAGAGAGCGTTTTGGCATGACCGTACACTGATATGATTCTCTTACCCTCGAAACTCGCAAAAAGAATGTCTGTATATATTTATTTACTGCTTTCAGTCTTTACATTTGAAATATTCAAAAATACCAAAAAGATTTTAAGTTTGTTTTAATATAAACTTTATAAAATCCAAAAAGATTTTATTTCTATTTTATTTTCGATCGTACGATGTTGGAGCTCGAGTCTTCGTTACCTGAAACCTGAACGGAAACCGAAAACGACTAAATCTTCATAAACGGTCGAAATTTGCAAGTTTTGAAAGTTAAAATTGAAATTGATAAAATTTGTTAAACTTTCAAACTGTCGGACGGTGTTTGCTTAAACAATGGTCACACGTGTGTCGTTTGTTTATGTTTACTATATTCCAAGCGGTTGTTCTCATTACGCGTTTAGATTTCTTGCATGTGCAGATTCTAAAGGCTAGGAGAACATGATCGATGACAAGCTTCGGAATGAAGACACGACGTGAAGGCACTCAAAAGACAAAGATGATGGAGTTGCCGCTGACCTTCAACACCACAAGGATCTCAAGTTGTAAAGATCAAGACATTCACGAGCATAACTCAAGGGAGAGCTTATGTTAAGGGGGAGTTTGTCAACACACTTCCTACATGAAACGGGGAGTTTGTTGATACACTTTCTGCTTTGAAGACGTGAAGACATTGAAGATCCTCCGACTTAGAAGACAAGAAAGGCGAATCTCGCGAGTAGCGTCCAAGGGGGAGTTTGTTGATACATATATGTGGACGCGACTCGACTCGACGCGACTTGGTTCGGTTCGACCCGGTTAGGTTCGGCTCAAGCCCGACGTCACGACATTCCTCCGTCGTGCGTCCCAGAGTTCGTCACGTGAAGCACGGAGCGCCGCGAGCCAGTTCCCGCTGCCACATCATCATGACATCATCATGATGATGTCATGATGATGTCACTATGTTGACTAAACTTCAAAGATATGCAACAAAATGAATTCTGGACGTGCATGCTTTAACCAGACTTCATGTTGGGCTTTTGCTTTGTCACATGGGCCTTTATGTTGTTGGTGTCGAAAGATGAGCTCGAAGGATAGTCCTTCGATGGATGTCTGCAGATGGACCTCGAAGGATATACCATCCTTCGAGGTATATGTGGATCATTCGATGGCTGTATGATCGAAAGATGATGTTTCGATCAGTTATCATGATCCTTCGTCCATACAACTTGTGCTGGGCATATATATACCCATGCAGTGTGTGTTCAATAGAGAGACGAGAGATGAACACTAGACAAGTGTGAGAGCATACTGTAAACACAGAGAGCACACGAGAGGTTGAGAGAGTTTACATATTACGTTTGTAAACATTGTTCTGTAACTGATTCCGCGTTTAATACAAGATGTGTTAATCGTTGATACCGCGTGTGTTATCTTTACTTGTTTTCGTCTCTATCTCGGTTTGCTGATCTTGTTGGATTCCGCACAACAAGATCGGTTCGTATACAAGGAAGTAGGCGTTTAGATCCGTATCCGGACACGGGGACCTACAATTATATCTACTTTTGGTGTTTGTTTGTATTATACTGTAATTAACACATAATCAGCACATTATGAGCACAATTATAAAACAACTTTTGGTAACTTTTTTAAAAGTTACATTTATAAATAAAAAAGTTATGCCAATATGGTACTCATATTAAAAATAAAAAAGTACTTGATTTTATGGTATATTTTTTTTTTTTAAATAATGAAGTATATAAAAGTTATTTTAGTTTAAAAAACCTTGGTGGAATTTGTATTTAATTGAAAATGGTCAAATGACTAACAATTTTATGAAATTACCCCTAACTTGTTAGTACTAATTTTTAATTATAAGGGTTTTATTTATAATCAACCTCAACCCTAACCCTTCATTTAAACTATCAATAGTTCAGATATGTTCTTACAGTTAGCATTGTTTGTACAGGATCTCAACTCTTCATTTTATTAACTAACAACACATTATTGTTATAATGGTATCAAGACCACCAAAAACTAAAACAAGATCCTATAGGTACCACCAAACTAAAAATAACAACTTTATATGAGGAGCATAGAAATGCAATACATAGATGATGGAACAAACTATTACATACAATTAACAATAACATAAGTTAAACAGTAATTTCAAAACAGATAACTTCAAAGCCATTTCAAAGTTAGATAGTAAGAGTTGCATACCGAACCTAGATCTTCAGACGCTGTATCATCTACATAAGAGCTAGAATGATCTTTTTGAGGTTCCCCAATCTTCACCTTATGTTTAGTATCTTTCTTGTGAGTTGCCGCTGGAATCATCTTTTTAAGGTTCCACAACCTTCACCTTATGCTTAATATCTTTCTTGTTAGCTGCCACTAGTTCCTTCTTTCTTAGCATCCTTCTTTGCCTGCAAGCCAACATAAATGTTATAAACCACAAATACTACCCAAATAAAAATTCATTACCCAAATATGTTTCTTCCAAACTCCTTGTTTCTTGTAATATGTTAGGTAGAGATGAGCTCGGTACCAACCGATGTCGAAGCGGTACATGTAACGAAAATCCCCAAAAGCGAGTACCGGTACCGAAAACGTTAAAAGTTGGTACCGAAAAAAATTTCGGTTTGGGAAATTCGGTACCGGTACCATTTGCTCATCCGTAAATTATTAGGGATATGTCGGGGTGGGCTGGAGCTTAGCTTGTTTACAAACCAAGAAGCACCGAGCCGAATTATTTATCTTAACGAGCTAAAAATGTAATTTTTAGTAGAATATTGTTATAGCTGTACACACTATGATCTGTGAAATCCAGTATCTGATAAGAATATTTTTTGGTAGAAAGTTAGAATGTGAAAACAATACTGCTTTTACATGTTTCATACAATACAGATCTAGCAAAGTTACATCGTTGCTACGTACCCAAATCATTACATTAAAAAACCTAAATATCTATCAATATTTAAAGGAATCAACTCTAAATACTAACTTCTATTAAATAAAGCTACATCAATATACACTAACTAAATGTGCTACATTAACTAAATGAAGATAAGTGCCTTACCAAACAAGTATCATACCAAAAGAACGACAATACTGTGAAAAGGAATTGGCCCACTCCCCACAAGGCCCCTTCTTTGTTTCAAGAAGCTACATCACTAAATATGCTCTGTAGTTTAAATAACCAGAAACTTCTGGTAGGGAAAAACAAAGCTTGCTTACCTTGATTGGACTGTTGTAGCATGGGAAACAGTTCGTTCTAGAACATGTGTTGCAACTGGTCAACGTATGAAAAATATATAAGAAAATAAATTCATCCGGATATCCATTGAACATTACAAGGTTAACACCACTTTGAGTTTTGCATACGTACCCAAATGATAAATTCACAACCTTATTTAAAAAGTTAAAAAGGTAAAAAGAATATAAAAAAAATCTTAGAAATGACCTAGAACTGAAAGACTACAGATGCAAACAGAATCTCATATATAACTAATCAATCAAACGAAACCCGAAGATGGTATTCTAGCAATAGAAATAAAAATCTTATTTATTACAGATCAAAAATCTTCTCTCCGTACCGATAAAGTTCAACTTGAGAGGCACCATATAAGCTAACTCTGATGAATTGGCTCGGTGCTAACTTTAGACACAGATTGAGACTTCAATCATGTCCATGATCTACCGGTAGGTCAAGAAGTAACGAATATCGATTATGATGGAGTTTTTGGTTCATCTTTTTCTTCACAACATGAAAATGCAAAACAATACATAGCCTCCAAAGATTTTCAAGGATCCAAAGCAGGGTTAAATTAGAACTAAGAGCATTCACATTCTGGGAATCAAAATCTGTGTGTGAGGTTTTTAAAATATAAGGAGTATAAAAAGTTGTTGTGAGTGGAGGAGAGAGAAAATGTTACTATTCATCTATATATTTGGGGGACACTCTTCACCCACTATAATTTTTTAATATATATTTAACGTGGTTGTGAGTGAAGGAGAGAGAATAATGTAATGATAAAGGTATAATAATATTATTTAATTGAAAAGTAGAGAGAAAAAGTATTTGTTTTTAATAGAAATATATTGATATATGAGTTGTTTTTTAGTGGAATGTATATACATTTTTAGAGAGCTGGATGTGAATGCTCGATGTTAGATAACCCTATAACCTCCAAACAAACTCTAATGATGTCAGATAACAAACAGTTACCCTACGAACTGAATTTTTGAACACATAAAAACAAACAAGATAAAATTTAGGTCAAAAGTAATACAATTAACAATCTAAACTTAATCTTTTTCAAATGAAGATGCAATATAGACAAAAACACAACGTAAATCACCAAACATCGCTACATTCAACTTGATACACTGCAAATTAAAACAATACAAACGTATAAGAACAACACGAACTTTTAACGAGCCCTAACTCTTCTACTTGTCTTCCGACACTTGATTCTTCGAAAACATAAATAGATTCGGTTCCAATTGCACAGATCTGGTGTCTGCTTGTTTGATTTTGTTCTAACAGTTGCGAATCCGGATATGTGAGGCGTTGAAAATACGTAACATAATTCGGATTATAATGACAATTTAAATCAAGTCTATTCTCGATTATAACGACAATTTAAATTGTTTTATTAGTGCTAGCAGTACTGTTAATCCTGTTTTTCTTGTTGACAATGATCAGGAAACTAGTGAGCAAATCACAACAAATGAAACCGATACTTGGTTGCTGCCCAATCCTTACATTAATCAGATTAATGGGTCCTTGAATCTTACAAGTTACTGTCCGTTGACTGGAAATCAGGATCATGGTCCAGTTGATCACAATGCGAATTATGTTCGCTTTTCTAGGGAAGGGTTGGAGGAGCAACATGAACATATATTAAAGTTATCTCAAGGGATTCAGAGTGATTACTCAACATTTCCAAGTTTATTTTATGTAAGGTTTTCCACATATTTTTCCTTCTGGTGATATCTAAGTACTATCAGAAAGAAACTCATAATTTTCCTTATCTTCATATCTTAGATATCAGAAACACTGTTGGAGGTCCAAGGATAAATAAGAATGAAATGATCTTATATTTATAAGCGAAAAGTCATAGTTAACGGTAAAGTTGATGGTCGATGCTCAAGTCAATAGTCGACAAGTCAAGTTCACTAAATAACTACCATTTAATTATTGAAACTTTAGATGTAGAACTAGTCAAAATGCATTCATGTGTTCTTATGTATAAATAGACTTGTAAATAAGCTGTAATCATTCTTTTTCTCAATCAAATTTTTATACCATTATAACTAGATAAACATAGAATCAATAAATATAATTTTATTCATATATTTTTATTCATAATGTTTGGTTATAAAGATTTAAAAAATAAAACTATATGTAACATAAGATACAATTGAAATTACGTATAACTTACTATATTTTATTTTTCAATATTAAACATAATTTATTTTTTTTTTATAGAAGAGTGGAAAAAGTTTTGGGTTGAAAATGGGTTAGATATTTTATACGGTGTATCATCTTAATGTTGGCATCAACATCTTTGTTTAGACTTCTTGTATAATCGCGTTGAATTAAGCTTTTCCTTTACTACAAAATGGTGAAATCACCAACTTTCACAAAAAAGAGTGAAATAGGTTGTAAGTTGCATTTAGTCTAGTCTTGATTTAAATGACTCTTTAAATCTATTTATTCAAATATTTAATCTAATCTTTATTTAGGCTTTATAATACATTTGTAAAAAAATGGAAAATAACATTTTAGTGGCTCATGTACAAAAATATAAGCTTTTCAATTCTTGAGCCCAGTTTTACGCTGATTCAACTCTGGTCACCTCTAATAACTTATTTCTGTTTTCTTAACAAAGCCTGTATGCAGTATGCCAGAGGTAACAATTAGCACCATGAATATGCCACAAGAATGGGCACTAAACCAGTTATGTTTTACTCCTTTTCGTCCTGGAAATCTAGTTGAAGAAACAGTTGGAAGTAATTCAAACTCATGGGATTATTTAAAACGGCTACCTCCAAGTCCTCCAATGAGCAGGCAAGAGAGAATCTTACGTTATCTAGAGAAAAAGAAATTAAGAAAATACACGAAGAAAACAATACATTCTGCAAGGAAAGCATATGCTCAGACTCGGCCTTGGGTACGGGGCAGGTTTACAAGATGTTCTCAAACTAATGTCTGATGACAAAATAAATGTTTTTACGTAAACTGCGGAAGTTAATAATAATAAGAAAGAACCAATGCTATGCGTGGATTGCTTTAGCAATCTTACTTTTCTCAGGTTGATTGTTTGTTTTATCACCTTGTTAAAGTTATGTTACAAAATAAATTTATAAAGGATTAGTTTGTGTTTGATATGCAATGGCTCAAACTATTGGCACACCCTTGGTGCATATTTGCACACTTTAGGATTTATATACCCCACATACAGATATAGAAGTACATAAAATTCAGTGTCCGAGTGAAGTTCAGCACAAGATTTTAGGTTATGTATACGTCATGTACAAGGCTATACGTGGCGTACATAAGACATCAGAATTTAGATTGGTGAATTTGGTGCTACAAAGTCTTGTTCGGTTTAAACATTATATCGTTTAAAATATGTTAGGATCTGAGATGCTCTTAGTATGCTTTGAAGAACAAGTATCACTAAATTTTGTGTAAACAATGAAAATTTGCGGAAATAAATGAGCATACAAGAGTGGAAAGATATATCAAACAGTTTTCGAGTGAAAATCAGATTGATTACAAATACGTAACGATTATACTAACTCCCCCTCAGCCTGATCACTCAACTTTGTTGTTCGTACAAAAGTAATGTAGGTGATTTGATGATAAAGATCTCTTTATACAAATACTAAAGCTCTATTGGCAATAAGTTGACGTCACCTTGATAGTGATAACATTCCTAACATAAAAGATTCCTCAGATGTTAGCAAACATCTAGGATAATCTAACATCAGATCTATTACATACAAACTTTGTTCTAAGCTAAATAATGTTACATTGAATAAAGCTCTGTTTTTCAAACCTCTCTTGCTTTATTTCAAATATCTGTTTGGCCAAAAAAAATGTTTGGTCTTCATGATCAGTGATTTTCTTCAACTGGGCTTTGCTCATTGATTAGCGGTTTCTTCTTCTTCAACAGTGGTTCCAAGGCTTTGAACAATTGTTTGAATGTCTTCAACAGATGTTCTGACTAGTTTTCAAGATTCACTATCTTTGGAGGGAATAAGTTTAACTTAATATTTATTTCTTAATCTGACTGTAATGTTTTTGCTTTCAGAAATCAGCTGTTATTTTGTAGGTCTAACAATCTCCCCCAAGAAAAGATGATGCCAAAACTTAACCTTATTTGATCAACTTTTATTCCTCATCAGCTTCTTTCTAATTTGGCCCTTGAACTGTAATTCAAACTTCATGGAGTAGTTATCTTCTGGATCCCTTTTGGGTGGAAGAATTATTATGTCTTGCAAATCTGCAACTTTGAGCCCAAAGGCACTATTCATAGATATCTTTTGCACTTCCCCACTGGCCCTTATTAGAGTAAATTCATGGGTTGATTTCTCAGACTTCCATTTTGGAATTTTATGACTAGGAGTGTTTGCTGGTACCAGAGTTATTGTAGATGAGTTTGGTGAGACAGGTCTTACCAAAATTTGGCCAATGAGGTTTTCTAGATTTTGATCTACATGTGCATACATTAATTGACATCTGATCCCGTCTTTTCTCAGTTCATCTTGGTACTTCTTCATATCTTCTATAGACATTTCCTATTGCCATTTAAGGTAGCTAATTGCAGGTAATGAAACGTTCTTTGTAGTAGGAACTTTTGAGGGATTAACTAGAGATATGATGGGGAAGTCTACCTTCTCATAGGTTGTCTTTCTAGGGACTGAGGGATCATTTTCTCTTAGGACTTCAAGTTTTTTGTAGTTTTCTTGGATAGTTGGCTCATCCCTTCTAGCCATGGAGCTCATAGTCCTAAACTTTGCAGCAACCATCTTCTGTTTCATTCTTTTTAACTAGAGGGCCTCTCTTTCATTTAGCCTCTTTCATGTGTTTCTAGGTTGGAGTGGTGGGCTTGAGCTTAGGATTTTTGTAACACCCCAAAAAAAATGGGTTTGGTAATCCATGGATGTATTGCGAAATTAAGCATGAATGTTAGTTAATTTCAACATAAGGAAGTCGTAATGTGCTTGATTTTGACTATATTGATGGTTTGATAAGAAACCCATTTGAAAATTTGATGATATGATTAGTGATGATGATGTATGTGTTAATTCTTGATATAGTTTGATGAGTAAGGTTAATATATGCATAATGATGTTATAATAATCTGAATATTTGAAGAATTCATGTGTTGGTGATGTTTTGCCATGACTTTAGAAAAGATTTTGTAGAGATGTGCTTAATAGGCTTGTACATTTCGCTAGATAAGTAGTATGCACATAAGGTGTTCGATGAAATGCTTGAGCTGAATTGATTATGTATGAATATGAAGAATTTTAGATTTAAAAGATCTAATAATGGCGTGGAATATGAATATGAGTAATGAACGTTAGAGTGAATGATGTGAATGCGTGTAAATGATGTATAATGTGAAAACTAAATGCAAATGTGATACACCCTTTAGGGTCGAAGAAAGGAGGAGATCAAGTCAAGCGAAAGCATTAGGAGTGCATGACTCCGGTAAGTTCTTATGAACTTCGTTTACTCTACTAGTAGGTTTATGAATGATATTAATGATTATATGAATTCGTACAATTTTCCATTGTAGATTAAATTGATTAGATGCAGGAAATTATACTTGAAGAAGGTTTTAAAATTGATGTTGTAGCGAAGATGAACCAACCCGTCTAAATGGGTTGAAATGATTAGTGGAATGATTCTCTTAATGTTTATATAATGACTTGTTCATAACGGGTTAAATAATGTAAGTGAACTCCGAACTTACCCTTTTGTTTGGTAATGTAATTATGATATATGGTAATTATTGAATGTAATATAAGAAGATATGAATCGATGTTATTACTAAGTTAAGTTTTAGTGGAAATGGGTCGGAAGTAGTTAAGAAAGAAATTCGATTAAGTTTGGATAAGAAAGGGAAATTACATAATGAATTATGTATAAACATGAATTAAGGAGTTATACATGTAGGATGTAAATTGCAAGTACGTGTATGAATAGATAGTGAATACATGCTTGAGTGAGTATTTAATTATATGCTTGAATGAATAAGATGAGTTATGGGTATTTGAGGACATGTTCATATGAAAGGAAGCTAACGATACTAACCGTTTTCTTTTGAGAATTAATGTGAAGCATAGGCATGTTAACAATGGAGGTGAAGGTTGACTTCGCAATCCGATGCGAGTGATCGAATGGATGGATAAAGGGGCTAGTAATAGAGAAAGCATGATATGTTGTCGCCTTATTCTGCATATGTTAAGATTCTGTATTTTGTCACTGGTTGCTAATGATGTGATTTAATGTGGTGACTGCAGGCTGTATAGGGTTATGGATGTTTCATCAAGAAGTGTACGCGATTGAAGATCGAGTCAACGATTGGATTGTACGTGGGTGTGAATGTGGTCACTTAATAATTATATAAGTATGTTAGTTTTTGATAAATTTATAGAAAGGGATTAATGTATTTAAGTGAAAGAATGAATATAATGAAAGAAATTTTAAATATGGTCTTTTTCCGCTGCGTGATATTTGATTAAAACGTGTTAGGGCGTTACAATTTTACTTTAGCTTTTCAATCCTCAAAATTTCATCCAGGAAGGATTCTGTAGACCATCTAGTGAATTGAGCTCTTATTGCTTTGTAAGGGTTGTTCTTCATGATATATTCCATATAATCTTCCCTTAATCCCCTTTTGAGGCCATGGTTGGTTACAACACCTTGTGAAGTATTTTTTGTAACACCCCGACCACATGGAACTTGTGGCGGAAATGTCGGGGAGTCACGTTACAAGATTGTTCACAACACATGGTACTAAAGTTTCATTATTATAAACAAATACATTACATTGTTTTTTTTACACAAAGGATTAGAAGTATTTGTTTTAGAATTAAGCAAAACTAAGGCCTGAGTCCATTCCTTTGTGTAGCATACTTGAATATCATGTGTTAGTACTTGAAATATATGTGAAAATAGACAGTCAACAATAAAGTTGGTGAGTAACATAGGTTTAGTGGTCAAATTCATAACTATGTATTTGGTATTGCAATACATTATTCGACTACGAGACCCGATGAGTGAAATAAACCCTGTATCCAAATGGATGTCAAATGTGTTTGGTAGTGAAATATGTTGACCAACTAGAAGAGTTGGTATAATGAATAAACTATTGTAGCCATGAATTTTGACAAAAATGTCACTTTGTAATAATCATGTAAATAACAAATTGTTTAAATACGAATTTGTATGGTTTATATATATTTGAAAACTATTTGGGATTTTGTATAAACCAACTATTTTGTTTTGTATAAACAAGTTTGGTCGTTTGGAAATACATTCAGGCCTGTGTTGATTCGTTGGACAAACCCAAGAAGGGTTCGTCAAAATTGCCAGTTTCTCTCATTCCCTAAGCAAACATCCAAACAAATCTAGGAAGCGGGAATGGGTTTTTCAATCCAATAACCCTATAACATACTACCGGTCAGCTTGGCCAAAGTTAATGAACGTATTCGTGATATGGATGACACACTACCAAGTTTCATACAAATTGCAAAGCATATATATATATATATATATATATATATATATATATATATATATATATATAGGGGGATGTTCATCTGAGAAGAAAATTAAATTGAGAAAAAAAAGAACAAAGGGTACAATTGTAAAACATTAAATAGTTTTTCTCTCATCTCATTTATTATTATTTTTTACTAATTAATTAGTCATAAAGACTATCATCCTACACACTAAAATTTTTGCCTAGACACATCAAAATTTATCCTATACGTTTTTTAAATTTATCCTACACATACTGAAATTTATCCTACGCAACTCGTAATTCATCCTACACACCTCATACTTTATCCTACACTTTAAAATAATTTTTTTCTTCGTTGAAAAAATAATTTTTTTTGAAAATAAGTTACAATTTTAATTTAGTTAGCTATTAAAAAGGAAGACTAACAATTAATGATCTATCTAATTTTACCAATATACCCTTACACCTATATTAAAGACAAAAATTAAATGAAGTAAAAAGAATCATTCTTATTGGTTGAAGATTGTTCTTTTTTATTCTTACAAAAAATTTCATCTCATTTGAACCCTCCACTATATATATATATATATATATATATATATATATATATATATATATAGGGGGCCGCTAAAATGAAAACCACCCCCAGTTGTAAGAACCGCGAGAACTACTCTCCACCAATCAGATAATGACAACCAAAAGGGTAATATAGTCATTTAATCAAAACCATCAAATCATTTCTCTCTCCTCCTTAAAATATCTTTTTAAAGTCTTTTCAGTTTCTCCTTCTTCAATTTCTCTCTCTTCTCATTTCTCTCTCCTATTTTTGTTACTTTAAAAATAAGTTTTTGTAAAAAAAATTGTAAAAAGTTTTGTTAAAAAAAAAATAAAATCGTAAAAAAAGTTTTCGTAAAAAAATGTAAAAAATTTAAAAAATGTGTGCGTAAAAAAAGGTTAAAACCAAAAAAAAAAATTCGTATAAATTTTTGTTCTTTGTTAAAAAGTTTTTGTAAAAAAAATTGTAAAAAAGTCTTTTTGTAAATTTTTTTTATAAAAAGAAAGTTTAAAACCGTAAAAAAAGTTTTCGTAAAAAAAAGTTTAAAACCGTAAAAAAAATTTAAAAACGTGTGAGTAAAAAAACGACACGTAAATACGGGGCGTAAAAACGGTGCGTAAAAAAAACAGCACGTAAAAAACGGGATGTAAAAACAGTGCGTAAAAAACGGCCAGTAAAAAAATCCGGGTCATAAAACGACGCGTAAATATGTTGGTGCACTGAATGTCTGTTTACTACGTCTTAGTTGAGTCTTAGGTCTAGATAGGTTGTTCGGAGTTGGAAATCATGAAAAGTGGTTTTAGAGTGTAATTCCGCTCGTCATTTGGAGCGAAATCAGGAAGTCATGTGATTCCGCTCAAGATGTAAGCAGGTGATTCCGCTCCTGATTGAATTTAGGTGATTCCGCTCATAATGGTCATGTAGTTTGGAGCGGAATCAGACCGCCTATATATAGGTGTGTGTTCATTTCATTTGTAACGTTTTGGAGCAGAATCTGGTCATGCTATAGGTGTCGAATTGCTGTCAAAATTCATTCAGAAAGCATTAATAGAAAGGATATTGAAAGGAGAAAGCTGTTGTGACTTTGATTACTTTGATTCCGCCTTTGTATTCAAAGATGAACTGCCTTTACTGACTATATAGGGTCGCACACGGTCCAACAAGTGGTATCAGAGCTCAGGACGAGGAGTTCATACCATAGCAGCTTAATTCTACCAGATTTTCTCACTTCTACTCACTTCTTCTCATAATTTTCTTATTTGAACTAGTTCCAACGGTTGAAATAACTTGAATTTCGAATATATTGTGTAAAACATAGTATTAACAAACCCTAGAAAGAATCAGGTTAAAATTCGGAGTAAAAATGGTAAAAATGATCTAAAAACCTGATTCTGCTCGAAAAGTTATTCGGTGTTTTCGCTTGTAAAACCTGATTCCGCTCGTAGTTTTGCTTGTGATTTCGCTCGAAATCAGAACAATTCTGATTTCGCCTGAAAGTTATCCTCTGATTTCGCTCGAAATCAGATCAATTCTAATTTCGCTCGAAAGTTACTATCTGATTTCGCTCGAAACAGATTTCATTTTGATTCCGCTCGAAATCAGATTACTTCTGCTTTCGCTTGAAAATTTTCATCTGTTTCCGCTCGAAATCAGATATCATTCATATTTCACTCGAAAGCTGATTTCGCTCGAAATTAGCTGTTTTTCAAAATTTCGAGAATATTTTTAAGTGTTTGCTGATTTTTCAGGTACGTACAAGATGGATGATTTCAATCCATTTTATGATGTCTTTGCATTTGCTGGAAATTTTGGGGATGATGCTTCACCTAGCAACACCAATGAGAACACGCCAAACACAAAGAAAAAGTTATCGGATGCCTTGGAGGTTGAAAGTGCTTTTGGAACTTATAACAAACCCCCGAAGTTGATGGCTATCGAAGAATACAGTCGGCGGGCCAAGAAGTTTGAAGATTGGTTGAGAGCTTTTGCTTTTCCCAGCTAGAAGAGTCTAAAAAATGGTTACGATGATGGAGGCAAAAGTGGCGAAACTTTATCATCACCTGAAGAAATAGAGGTATTTGTCGCTGAGCAAAAATGCGTTGCACTGCTATTTCAGTTTGTTCGAGAAGATATAATATCTTTGATCGAGTACAGCAGTTCTAAAGATCTCTGGAAAAAGTTAGAAACCAAATGTTTAGGAAGTACAGAAATAGTGAAAAACAAAAAGAAACTACTTAGAAAAGAGTTCGATTTGTTTGGGTGTTTAAAGAATGAATCAGTTTGTAAAATGATTGAGAGGTTTGGGCACCTGAAGCTGGAACTGGCGAGACATGGAATTTCCTATACTCAAGATGAGCTAGTTGACAAATTGTTCGATTCGTTGCCAGATGAGATGGATTGGCAATATTATGCGTTGATGCTAAAGAATACTATCAAGGCACCAGAAGTGTTGACAGTAGACTTGCCGATTGAGAGACTAGAGAGTCACGAGTTGGAATTAAAGAAGACACACAAAGTCAATCATTCATCTTATCAGCAAAACTTGGATTTGTATTATCCAAAGAACATGATGCCAAAGAGTACATCTCCCAAGACAACCTTTTCTGCCGAAAATCTTAACACATCAAACAAAGAAAGTCAAAGCAGTGGATTTCACAGTGGATCTTCGTCATATGCAAATCATTCTGATGCAAAGAATCTATTTCAATGCAATATCACTGTAGACTTAAAGAATGCTCAAAACTTCAGCGAGGAGTCAGCAAAGCAACAGATGGTTTTCTTAGCATCTGTGCTAGAATCTTATGAAAGTCTTGTAGCAGGGAAGATAGGCAACACCAACCTGATGAAGGAAGATTATGATCAGATTGATCCTGAGGAGATGGAACTGATCGACATAAGGTGGTATATGGCCAGTGCAGTTCGTCGAGCACAGCGTTTTATGGAGATCACAGGGAGGAAGTCTATTGGTGGACCTTCTACCAAGTTAGGCTTTGACAAGTCTAAAGTGACGTGCTTTAAGTGCAAACAGAAAGGTCACTTTAAGCGTGAATGCCGAAATGCGTATGCGTATGCTGATGAATCTGAGAACCCGTTCAGAGAAGATTATTACAAGAAAGCGATTTATCATCAGAATAAATCGGAGCCGCCGAGAATGAAGCAGATTGAGGATAACAAAGAGAAATCTAGAGCTCTTGCGGTGATTCATGACGATGAAGGTTTTGATTGGAGCGAGTTGTTACCTGAGGAGGATGCGGTTGGATATGCATTCATGGCAAAATCTGAACCTGTTCCTTGGAAAGACAACAGAAATGAAGAACAGAAGTATAATCACAGAAAGCTGTTGGCCACGAACAAATTGATCAGATTATCTGGTATTTTTTCCGAGGCAAAAAGAGCAAGTAGATGGGATCCAGACAGGGAATGTTATCTTGACCCTCAGGGAAACATTGCTATTGATCATAAAACTCTTGATTTGGAAACCATAATCAAAGAATATAAAGAAGAAGGTGATTATTGGCAGAGGAAATGGTGGGGAAGCGGAGAAGAGAAAGAGAAAACAAAGAAGATTGAGAATGGAATCATTGACACGACACAGGAGTTGAATGCTGAAAACATGGGAAAGATGGCTGACAAGGTGCTGGCTGCTAAGGCACTTGAGGTAGATTCTAAATCCGTTTCTGAGTCTAAAAGCCAGGTCAGTTCAAACGCGTCAACGACTGAGTCAGGTAAGAAAGTCAATGGTGATGTTGACTGCAAAAATTGCATCAAGGAATGCAAAGTTTGTAGTACAGTCAATTATCTCAACGGTAAGAAGGTTGAAGATCTGACTGCTAGAGTCAGAAGTGTTGAGGATCAAATTCTTGATCGTGATAAAATGGTGAAAGCTTCAACTGAACGGTTAAAAGAATTAACTAACAAAATTGAAAATGATAAAATTGACCATGAAAAGTTTAGGAAAGAAAATGAA
Organism: Helianthus tuberosus; assembly: GCA_030545235.1. Taxonomy (NCBI): domain Eukaryota; kingdom Viridiplantae; phylum Streptophyta; class Magnoliopsida; order Asterales; family Asteraceae; genus Helianthus; species Helianthus tuberosus. The sequence goes on from CM060393.1 coordinate 158,874,663, forward strand.
AGGTTAGTTTTTGAAAATCGTCAGATTACTGAAAAATTTGAGAAGCTTAAAAGCACGGTTAAAGATAATGATGATAGAAATGGTAAAACATACAAAGAAAATTGCCAATTGCAATGTGTTTTGAGAATTAAAGAAGAATTAATCAATCAACAATTGGATGAGATTGCTAATTTGAAGCTTCAATTTGAAGAAGCTAAGATTGAGAATGAGCGAATCCAGTTGAAGCTTAAGAGTTACAACTCCGCAAGCTTTGTTTTGCAACACATTGTTCCCAAACCCATCGGGAAAAAGAAAGCAGGCAAAGATGTATACTGTGACGGAACTCGGGTCGGGTTTCATCAAGTTCCGCCACCAGTTCTAGACAATTATTCGAAAAAGCAATCTGGGTTGGTTAATCTTGAAGATGAAAATGAAGTTAAACTTCCTGGTTCAATTGATGTGACATTTTCTTCATCATCATCTGATGATAGTGTTCAAACTGAGATTGTTAAAGGCATGGCTGAAAGTGTTTTGGATAGTGATTCAGCTGAGGATGAAAAATGTTTCTTGGACAATTACATTCCGAAACCAAAGTCCAAAAACAACTTAAATAAAGAACCGGGTCTTGTGATGTACAAGATGACTAGATCTGATAAGTTGTATTCGGATTCTGAGTTTCCCATTGAGAATGTTAATGTGAACAAGTTAACAAATGTTTTCAAATTGGTTGAAGTTGAGTTGTCAGAAGTGAACAGTTTGAGTCAAACAAAGAGACAAATGAATTTTGAGAAAGATAAAGCTTACTACAAGAAACCTATAGTTCCACCACGTTTTTATAACAACAATAGAAACAGATGGTCGGGTGGTTATCAGGGTGGTAAGAGTTATCAAAAGAGAAATGTTCAAAACAAGAAGTTTTCCGAGAAGAAAGTGTTTGTGAACAGTTCGAGTTCACTTTCTGATGAAGAGAAAAATATTTTTTCGAAATCAATTGAAGAGTTCTTTGAGAAGAGGGCTTCACAACCTCAGTCTGAAGGCACAAGTCGGGTAGTTGATACTCGTACATGCTTTAGATGCAACAAAGTTGGTCACATTGAAAGAAATTGCACCAACTTTAAGCCTAAGACTGAAGTTGTTGAGAATCAAAAGAAGAAGGTTGATGCAAAAGGAAAAGCTCCAATGGTTGTTGAGAAAATTTTTAAAAATGAGAAAACAAAAGTCAAAATTGAACCTGTTAAGAATGTGGTAACTAAAAATGGCAAATTTTATAAACGGGTTGCATCATCTCAACAAACATGGAAGCCAAAAGTTTTTGAAAAACCAAAGTTTTTCAGTGTTGGAAAAACAATCGTCTTCTACCACACCGGTAAAGATGGATGTTCCTTTGGATTATTATGAAAAGTTGGAGAAACAATCTTCTACTCCACCAGAGAAGAAGAATGTTCAAAAGAAAAATAACCAACCGGTCAACTTAAAATAGATGAGTTTTTCTTATACAAAAAGATTGAGGTTGGGTCTGAGGAAACTTTAAAGATAAATGACAAAAATTTTCCGCCACTTTACACTGCTAAAACTCACATTAAAGTCAAGTTACCCGAGTCAAAAGAGGCTTGGGTGGCATCAAAATCTCACTAAAGATTTTGGACTTTCCGGAGCTTCCTAGTTGGTAATTGTGAAGCATGAATCGGCATCTTTATATAAATGTGTTTTTGAATCAAATTGTGATATGTGCAGGATCTTCCGAGAGCTGTTTCACGATGGATTATGGACAGTGGAGCATCTCGACATATGACAGGAAAGACTGCATTGTTGTATGATGTTAGAAATTTCAATGGAGGTTATGTGGGATTTGCAGGAAATCAAGGTGGTAGAATTGTTGGTGAAGGAACGTTATCCAATGGGATTGTTACATTTGAAAGAGTTAACTACATTGCTGAGCTGGAGAATAATCTGCTGAGTATCTCACAGATTTGTGACAGGATGTATACTACTCACTTCACATACAAAGAATGTTTGATCTTGAAACCAGGATTTGTTATCCCTGAAGAATGGATTATCATGAGGGCACCAAGAGTCAATGATCTGTACGTGTTGGACATGAGTGTAGCTACTACAACCACGGGCCAGGCTCATTGTTTTGTGTCTAGAGCAACAGAGAAAGAATCGAAGTTGTGGCACCGGAAGATGGGGCATATACATCTTAGAAAAATGAATCACTTGGTGCACAATGATTTGGTTCTTGGAGTTAATATCAAAGGTTTTCATCTGGAAGGGGAGTGCATTAGTTGCATCAAAGGCAAGCAAAAGAAAAAGTCACACCCTAAAAAGCAAGTTAATTCAGTTTCCAGACCATTAGAGAGACTACATATGGATCTGTTTGGTCCAGTAAACGTCAAAAGTATTACAGGGGATCTCTACTGTCTTGTGGTTACTGATGATTATTCCAGATTTTCATGGGTATCATTCTTGAAGTCGAAAGATGAAAGTTTGACAGTTTGATGGCGTTGTTCAGAAAGATTGAAAATCTGTACCAAAGGCGTATCAGAAGAATCAGAAGTGATAATGGTACTGAATTCAAGAACAACAAGATGGAAGAATATTGTGATGAAAGAGGTATATTGCATGAGTTTAGTGCTCCGTACACTCCGCAGCAGAATGGAGTTGCAGAACGCAAAAACCGGACACTAATCGAGACGGCTAGAACAATGCTCGCAGATTCAAAGTTACCGATAAATTTTTGGGCTGAAGCAGTTTCCACCGCATGCTATACACTCAATCGGGTTCTCATTGTAAAGAAATTCAACAAGACATGCTTTGAGTTGATCAATAACCGCAAACCGAACCTGAAGTTTTTAGAACCGTTTGGGTCTCCTTGTACAGTTCTAGAGCCTTTTGGTAAGTTTGGTCCAAAGAGTATTAAAGGAATATTTGTGGGTTATTCAAGTCCACAAAGACGTGTCTTTGTTCCAAGCCTGGAGCAGATCATCGAAGCACAACATGTTGAGTGTCAAGGGTATACTATGCCGCCTCAGAATCCCGGTGACTCATGGCGTTTTAATTATGATAAATTATGGGATTCGTTTGACATGGAAGAAGAAAAGGATGAAGAAGAAGATTTCTTTGATGAGTTGGATATTTTGCTAGAGTATGAAGAATCGCAGGAAAGGTTCCCAGCTGAGTATTCAAGAAGACCACGACAAATTTCAAATGACGATGAAGCAGGTCCAAGCAATGCTGGTGAACATGATGATGTTCAACAAAATGAAGTTGCTCAAGATAATCAGTCGGCACAGAATGATAATCAAGAATCTGAGAACATGCCAGTATTTGATCGTGGTGATTCAGATTATGAGGGGGAGCAAATTCAGAATTCAAGTCAAACAAACCCAGTCAGTGAACAAGGTGCAAATCAGAATGTTACTAATCTGGAGGGTGATGTAGATGTTCCAGGCGAAGTGATGCCACGAACTCTTTCATACCATCCAGTGGAATTGATCAGTGGAGAATTGCAAACAGGCGTTCGCACTCGAAGACAGCTTGATAAAGGGCTTATATGTTTTTATACAAAAGTTGCTCCTTTGCAAACTGAATTCTCATTGAGTTGTTTTATCTCGCAGGTTGAACCAAGGACTTATAAAGAGGCGCTTACTGAATATTATTGGGTCAATGCAATGCAGGAGGAACTGAGCCAATTCGAAAAGCTGGGAGTGTGGAAGCTAGTGGATTTACCTGATGGTCAGAGGAAGATAAACACCAAGTGGGTGTTCAAGTGTAAGAGAGATGATAGAGGGGTTGTTGTTTGTAACAAAGCTCGACTCGTAGTCCAGGGTTTCAGTCAGCAGGAGGGTATAGATTTCACCGAAGTGTATGCTCCAATTGCTCGACTAGAAGCGATCAGAATCTTCCTAGCATTTGCGTCTTGGAAAAATTTCAAAGTATATCAGTTAGATGTTAAATCGGCTTTTCTCTATGGGAAGGTAAAAGAGGAGGTATATGTCGGTCAGACACCGGGCTTTACCGATTCATTTCACAAAGACAAGGTCTACTTGCTAGACAAAGCGCTGTATGGTTTACACCAGGCCCCGAGAGCTTGGTACGAGACATTGTCTCAACACCTGCTAGCCAACAGCTTCATCCGTGAAAAAGTGGATGCCACTCTCTTCACCAAAGAGGTCGACGGACATCTTCTGATAGTTCAAATATATGTGGATGACATCATATTTGGGTCAACAAATGAGGATCTATGCAAAGATTTTGAAAGAGTTATGAAGCAGAAATTCGAAATGTCATCGATGGGTGAGATGAAATTCTTTTTGGGATTGCAGGTTGATCAACTACCCAAAGGAATTTGCATACATCAAACGAAGTACGTTCATGATATCTTGGAGAAATTCGGGATGTCAGGTTCTACTCCAGCTTCCACCCCGTTAGCAACGAATCATGGGATAAATCCTGATCTCACCGGAGAGAAGGTAGATAAAATGATGTATCGTTCCATGATCGGATCGCTAATGTATTTGACAGCTTCAAGACCCGATATTATGTACCCAACCTGCCTCGCAGCAAGATTTCAATCTAACCCGAGAGCTTCGCATATGGTGATTGTGAAAAGGATATTACGCTACCTGAAAGGAACTCCATCATTGGGGTTGTGGTATCCAAGAGAAGGCGATTTCACGCTCAAAGGGTATTCCAATTCTGATTTCGGATGCTGCAAAGTTAATGCTAAATCAACAACAGCAGGGTGCCAGTTTTTCGGACCACGATTGGTCACCTGGCAATGCAAAAAGCAAACCTTTGTGGCTTTATCCACATGTGAAGCGGAGTATGTATCTGCTAGCAGCTGCTGCTCACAGATCTTGTGGATCCAGCAACAGATGCGCGACTATGGTTTGCAATTTCTAAACACACCTATCTTTGTTGATAATGAGGCAGCGATTAACATTACTAAAAATCCAGTTCATCACGCTAAAACTAAACACATTGAAATTCGTCATCACTTCATTCGCGATTGTTTCGAGAAGAAGTTGATACGAATTGAGAAAATCCACACTGACGAACAAAAAGCTGATTTACATACCAAAGCATTTGACAAAACACGTTTTCAATATTTGCTAAAACTGAATGGTATGAAGCTTTTATCGGTGTTGGAGGAGATTATTGGAATTGATGAAGGAGACATAGTAGATGATGTTGAGAAGCAATCTGCAATGGTTTGTCGATTTTTTACATGTTTTGGTATTTAGGGGGAGTTATAGGGTAATATTTTCAGAAAATACAAAAACAATAAAAAATGTCAAAAATACAAAAACATGAGATATTTTTCAAAATCCAAAAACAATAGAAAACCAGAAAAGAGCTTGTGTCAAGAAGGGAAAATTATAGTACATCGGCTTGACAGTTACAGTATGCTAAAGAAATGGAATGTTTAAATGCGTTAAACAGTCTCGCTGATGATGTGCCGATAGGTTTTTACACATTTAGTAGGTTTGATCGGGATATAAACCTAAATCTTTACTTACTTATTTCGTGGGGAACACTACTTGGATATATAAGTAACCCCTGAAATCTTGTTTGAAAGATTCCTTTTTCCGATATACTAGGTCTTTATACTCAGTGATATCTGGGGTATTATTCCGGGACTTCTGCTGAATGGAAGTTCTGACCTAGTCCTCGAATAATACTTTCCGCAATGCTTTAAACATAGCATCACTCTCAGCATATATGTTTAGACAATAAAATTGCTTAGCAATGCTGTTGTAACAAAAGATCCTCTAAAGGGGAAATACCCAAGTCGATTCGTGATCTCTCTGCTGAACGGTAGTTCTGACCTGAGCTCTCACGTTTTCGTAATATAAATTATTTCCCTACAGATATTATTTGTGGTATACTCACCTCTAAGACTGAATATTGGGATCTGGATACGGGAGTATATTCAAGAGGTGGGACACACGTATAAGTTTAAGTCTCTAAAACACTTAATCCGTATCCTGAACAGATTGAAATGTGTGAGAATTTAAATGGATCAGTATATCGACAATCTAAGCGAATTGTTTAATTCTGAGTATGAAATTGAAGCTTAACGGTACTTGTGACTTGTCGTATAGCTGATATGATTCCCTAACACGCTTAACCAAAAATATGTTTGTAAATAGCTTACTTTTACTGCATTTTAGCTATGTATTTCATTTCTAGTTTAGAAGCTTTATCAAAATTAAAAATTTTATACTTCTGCTTTATTTTTGACAAACCAAAGTGGAGAGTTGATCTTCGGATTCAAAAGTTGAAAGCAGATGCAGGAGGTTTCTGGACTGGATGATGAATTTGGAGCTAATCATGATAAACTTGTGAAATTGGAAAGCTGAAACAAGTTAATTAAGTTAAAACTTGTAATTTTCAGAAAATTGTTTGAAAAAGTTGAACAAAAAGTCAGTGTGAATTATCTCTGATCAACCAAGGTCATTAAGTTGGACTTGGTAGATTAATTGAGTAATCAGGGTCATTAATTTGGACCTGAATACTTAAGTGGATTTCTAACACTGAAGGTTAAATGGTAAATTTTGGATTAAAACTGTTATCATATATCTTATATTTGGGTAGAGTATATGCAGGTAACAGGAATCCCCATGGTAATGGAAATGTCAAAGTTTGAACCAGAATTAAAGCCCTAGCTTATCAAGAGGGGGAGTTTGCGAAAGGGGGAGTCAGAATTCTGGATCAACAATCAAAGGGGAGATTGAAGATTAAAGTTTGAAGACAAGTTGGAAAGAGACCAAAACTGAAGACTCAATGCCGAAGACTTCGTCAACATCCAAGGGGGAGTCTGTTGGTGCACTGAATGTCTGTTTACTACGTCTTAGTTGAGTCTTAGGTCTAGATAGGTTGTTCGGAGTTGGAAATCATGAAAAGTGGTTTTAGAGTGTAATTCCGCTCCAAATGACATTTATGTCATTTGGAGCGAAATCAGGAAGTCATGTGATTCCGCTCAAGATGTAAGTAGGTGATTCCGCTCCAGAGTGATTTTAGGTGATTCCGCTCGTAATGGTCATGTAGTTTGGAGCGGAATCAGACCGCCTATATATAGGTGTGTGTTCATTTCATTTGTAACGTTTTGGAGCGGAATCTGGTCATGCTATAGGTGTCGAATTGCTGTCAAAATTCATTCAGAAAGCATTAATAGAAAGGATATTGAAAGGAGAAAGCTGTTGTGACTTTGATTACTTTGATTCCGCCTTTGTATTCAAAGATGAACTGCCTTTACTGATTATATAGGGTCGCACACGGTCCAACAAAATACAAGGCGTGAATACGGGGGCGTAAATAACGGCTCGTAAAAAAACCGGGTCATAAAACGACGCGTAAATAATAGGCGTGAATACGGGGGCGTAAAAACTCGTAAAAATGTTTTTTTTGTAAAAAAAATCCTGAAAAATTGTTTTTTGTAAAAAGAATCAGTACATAACAACGGGGCATGAAAAATGGCTTGTAAAAAATCCGGGTGATAAAACGACGGGTAAATAAGGGGGCATGAATACGGGGCGTAAAAACGGCGCGAATAAACGGGACGTGAAAAACGGCGTGTAAAAAACCGGTCTAAAAAACGGCGCGTAAAAACATGGCGTAAAAAACGACGCGTAAAAGCGGGGCGTAAAAACGACGCGTAAAATTTGGCGTAAAAAATAGCGTGTGAAAAAGCCGGGCTTAAAACGGCGTGCAAAAAATTGTTTTTGTTTAAAAATCTGGATCTAAAATGGTTTCTAACAAAAAATTATGTTTAAAAAAAATAAGTAATATAATAATACAAAAAAATAATAAAAAACAAGACAAAAAGACCAAAAAAGGTAAATTTACTAAACTACCCTTTTGCATTAAAATATTAAAAACATAATAAGACAAAAATTATTTAATATTAGTTTTAGTTACTTTTAATCTTATCCATCCATCTTGTTGATCTAGTGGCTAGAAAGTGGTTCTATCTGTTCTTACAACTGGGGGTGGTTTTCATTTTAGCGGTCCCCTATATATATATATAGGGGACCGCTAAAATGAAAACCACATCCAGTTGTAAGAACCGCGAGACGAAACGGAGGTGGGGGTTGGTTGAGGCCGGAGAATCGAGGGGGCGTCTCCGTCACCGTCGCGGCAGAAGGGGTGGAGGTCACAGGTGGCGGCGAAAGGGGTGACGGTGGAGGTCGTCGTGCACCACCATGTCGGCAGACTTGATTCTTCAAGATCTGATAGAGAGAGAAAGCAATTTGAAATTGGTTGAAGATATGAATAGAGAGAGAAAGCATATTTCATTTATATAGAGAGAGAATAAGAGATTATTAGATGATGAGAGAGATAGTGATTGGACATTTGAGGTAAATGACCATAATACCCTTTGGGTTGTCATATTTTGATTGGTTGAGAGTGGTTCTCGCGGTTCTTACAACTGGAGACGGTTCCTATTTTAGCGGCTCCATATATATATATATATAAAATATGTAATAAGTTTTGGAAATTTGGAAAAGTAGTAGGCACATATGAATCACCCCAAAATAATTTGAAAACGGAAAAGTATGGACTATGTACTCACTTTGGAAATCAATGATGTGTTTACATGTGCTTGCAAAGCTCAAGTGTTTCCTAATAATTCACATAATTATATAGTTAGAGTATATTATGGTTTAAATGGAATATTAGATAGAATGTGTTTTATAACCAAACGAGCGAAGGATCTCGTATAATATGGTTTGTTAAACCTCACATTCTGATTTAAAAGTGTCTTGAAGTGTTTTAACCCGTTACGACTTGTTAAAATGGGTTTACGCCATTTTAACGGGTCGTATGCGCAAATACGGATCCGAATGGTCGAATGGATTTTATGACGAGTACGACATGTCAAAGTATGTTTTATGATGTTATATGATCAGTCTTGAAGTTAGATTATAGATTATATAAATTTAAAACCATTTCATTTGTTTTTATGCCAAAAGGGCATTTTTTTACTTTTTCAGATATATATATTTGACTCGTCAGTTGACCCATCGAACGAAACGACCAGAAGGTATAATCTCAGAGGATTATTCCCTATATTATTATGGTCAAATAGTCGGGCTTGATTGGGTTTTAAGGCTGACCAAACTTTTTGACTTTCGAAAAGGAATTGAGCGCTAAACTGAATATGATGGGTTAGACATGATAAAACAAGTCTTATAATGTTATATACATTGTTATAATATCAAAATTTATAGTTTTGATACTTAAAAGTTCATTCGTTGAAAAATGCAAATTCTGCGTTTTTTACTTTTATTTTATACATGTTTGACTCTTCATTTCACCTACTAAATGTGATGATCGGAGGGGGTAATCACAAGGGATTAACATCTTTATTATTACGATCAAGTAGGAAAGTTTAATTTGAACTTTGACTTGACCAAAATGGCTAGAATTGGTAGTCAAACCAAAAGTCAATTTGCTTGACTTTCGACTAATAACTAGCTAATAAATTGAAATAGACTAGAAGAAACACTTACAAGTGTTTAGATGGAAATATTAGAACTAAAAAATGGAAGCTTCAATTCCAGAAGCAAGCTCCATGAGCATTTTAAAGAGTTGAAGAAATAAATGTGTGAATGAAACTCAAGAACATAGAACCTATTTATACTAATGGAGGATCAAGGAGGTGTTGCCAAGTATGTTTAGATGTTGATTAGTATCCTAACATGTGTCAAGACTAGATTTAAAGTGGCAAAATTTGTGCAAATGTGTCAAAATATGATGAAAGGTGGCAAAACTTAGAGATCAAACATAGTTCCGCACGTTGGGCACCCCTAACGGACCGTAAGGGCTTAGGCCTTGTGGCCCGCAAGGCCCTCTAACAAAAAAAAATGTGACACCTGTGTCACTACGACCATCAAACAAATACCAAACCAATGAAATATTGTATTTCATACTTGATATTTGTATAAATATGTGTATCGTTTGCACATATCAATTCTTGATAGATTTCGAGCTCTAAATCGCTTTCTGGAAAGTTAAACGCGAACTGATGCGTAAACGTAATCAGTTTAACGCGACCAACACTTTGGAATAGTGACATAGGCTTAACATACCTTAAATAACCTCCACATAACTTAGAAATAAGTTTTGGATGGTTTGGTGTGTTGAAATCAAGTTTATTCGATCGAAGGGACTAATTTCAACTAACTACAAAACTATACCGATTTATATAGTAACGAACATTCCGGAACTTGATCATAAGTTAAATATGCCCTAAATATCCTTTACATAGCTTAGAAATAGGCTTTGAGTTGTTTGGTGCGCTAAAATAAACTTTTTGCTCATTCAGGGACTAAAAGCGTCAAAAAGTGCATAAGTTTGCATTTTCGCGCATATCTTACGTTCTGAATATATCCGGACATCCAAAAATTTATGTAATCATCAAAATCTTTTATTTTAGTGATTGGCATGCTAAAACTTCATTCGTTTCGCAATTTGGATCGTTTTCGCGTCCGTTACGATTTCCGTCGTAATTAACCGAACAACGCAACCGTACAGCCAAACGAACCGACATCCGAAACATTTTTGAGCAAAATTCAAGTTAAATACACTTTAAATTCATTATGGAGCTTGAAAATGGGCTTGACGGGTGTTAGAAGTGCCAAAAACGCGTCAAAACAAGCTCAGGGGCTGAAACTATCATTTTGTGAAACTAGCTGGTCTGCAAGTAGCTTACGGACCGTATGCACATGTCCTTACAGTCCGTAAGGCATGCCCAGTTCACAGAAAATTCCCAGCAGCTTCCCAGCTCGTTCTTGAGGCCCTTGTTTGTAATTTTTATGTTTTGGGGACCAAGTTAACACCTCTCCAAGGCTTTGAACCTGCATCAAACACTTGTATGGTTGAGATCTTTCCTTGTTGGCCACACAAACACTTGTCTTGATCTTGTTCATCATGCACAAGTATAAATAGCCAAACATTTCATTTGTTTTCCTCACCCTTGATCTGATTTTCTCTAAGTTGGAGTTATAAACTTCAAACCTGAGATTATTGGATCAAGTTCTCCCTAGCAAGGACCCTTTGTAAGCTTCTTTCGTTCTTTTATCGCTTTTCGAGCGTGAAAGTCAAACAGTGTTTAACATTTTGCTTTGACCACGAGTTGGTCAACACGAAGTTCGTTTGAACTTCGCAACGTGAGCGTAATCACGATGGTTATAGTCCTTAGTGACTATACCTACTGATTACCACGTTGACTAGGCGTAGTGACGAGTCGTAGTTTCGGTCAAAATGCGCATTTAAGCGTATTTTGCAACCAAACTACTCTTGGTATCAAAACACTTTGTTTTGATATCAAAAGCTATTTTCTAACTTAGTTAAGCATGTTTTAACATGCTTAGCTCGTCACTTTTAATTTAGTGCTTGTTTAGAGTCGTAAGTCGAGCGATCTAAACCACCGCTTAGACTTTCGAACTCGAACCGTTTGGTTAATCATTAGGATCCGACCAAGCATGTTTAGTGACCATAGTTGTATAGGGAATAACCTTCCGAGGTTATACCTTATGGTCACATAGTTTAAGTAGTTGTATGATAGGTAGTTTATATGCCTTAGGTAAATGACCAAAATGCCCTTTTCATGCATAATTGGTATTTAAGCATATATAACATAAACATTTTCCACTTAACTGATTATGTAACATATTTAAACATGTTTAGGCATATCACACTTGTCATAGGACTAGTGATACACTCTAATTTACACATATTTTAGTCCCCCGTTTTACCCCTATTTTATGCGTTTTTGGCCGTAAAACCGTCGTTCGGATACTTATTTATCTACATTTGTGTTTACAGGCCTAAAACTGCATTTCAGACAAGATGATAGCAAAAACGAGGACTTTCCGGATGAAACGACGAAGCTGCGGATATTCTGTTAAGGATTCTGAACTGGGCCTGTGGAACGGTCGTTCCACCTGATGCACGACCGTGCATCTCCGACATCGATGATCATCTCGGAACTGAACGGTAGGTGCGATCTGGCGTGCAACGTAGCTCGGAACAGAACGGTCGTTCCGTCCTAAAGAACGACCGTGCAACTTCAGATCTGGTCAACGATCCGGTGACGTATGCAGTATGGCGACCCATCATCAATAATTCAATAAAGTGAACGGTCGTTCCATATGGGGAACGACCGTGCAACAGCAGAAAAGTATAAAAACACAGCAGAAACAGTCTGCTCGTTATCTTGGGAAATTCTGGATTTTTGGAGAGCTCTCAGGCGATTTTCAGGCTCCGGAGGCATTAGCTTTCACCCGGATTCAAGCCACATTATCCCGATTAGCTCGATTACTACCCGGATCCTTAGTCTAGTACTTGTTTATGGTTTGATTTTCTAATCTTTCCAAGTTTTTGTTAATCTTTCAAGTACTTAGATTATGATTTATGTTTTATTGTAGCCTTTGGGCAAAAACACAACAATCCCTTGCTAGATTATAACCATTAGTTTGTTAAACTTTGTTTGTAATGACATTTGAAGTATTTTCTATGTTAATCTTTGATGATTAGTTTGCAACCTTGTTATTGATATTGAACTCTTGATTATAAGTAATTATGTTGGATGATTGATGCTTGGTTAGTTAAGATAGTTAAAAAAAATGAAGCTTAATTAATCTTGTATTAGTAAACTTTGAACTTGGTTAACTAGTTTAGCTTGGTTTAAATGTGTGCATCATGATACTAGAAATGGTTAGTGATTTAATAAAATGTAATTATTGTTAATCAAGAGAGCTTGCCGTCACGGAAGGACCTAAACGGGTTAGATGGTGTCGTTATGAATTCTTGCCATGATTTGTTAGCTTAGTTAGTAGTTTAGGCCAAAATTGCTATCTTAGTGAATTATTGTGCAAGATTTGTAAAATGAACTCGGTTGTGATTTAATCTAGTTTATGCTTATCTCGGTGGTTGCATTGTGTTTATCGGTGTCGCTTTCCTTGTTTAAGTGAGGTTAGAATAATCCTAACGGCTGCCTAACTTATTTTTAAGAGATTTTCATAGACATTTATCAATTGCACGTTAAAGAACAATTTTAGGTGGTTAAAGTGTGTCTATCGTTTTAACTTTCCGAATGATTGTCATGTTAGGATTCCCGAAAGGGATACTAATTGTTTTAAATTGGAAAATTGACCGAATGCTTCTAGTGCCAAAACTGACTTAGTTGACATGCTGTGGTTGTGTATTTAGCAAGGCTTTTTATCTACTTTCTATTATGTTTTTATTATGTATTTGGTTATGTTTACTTTAGTTTAGTTTAAAATCACAAAACCTATGTTTTTACCGGTAGTTTAGTGACAAAGGTCTAGTACTAATTCTCCGCCCATTTCCTTGGATCGATACTTGGTTCTTACCGATACTTTATTACATATATGACGGGGTACACTTGCCTCTTTCGTGTGTGTTTTGATGTAAAAGTAATAATCACTTTTATAAATTTAAAACCCATTCGTGTGTAATTCATTGCAAAATATTATGTATAAATACGCACACGCCAACTAGTTAGACGTCTCGAACGCGCGTTTGCGCGAACGACGCGTTAACGTAGCGTAAGCTACCTTAATGGGTCGTAACGGGTCGAAAGCACTTAGAATAGGTTCCGTTTTAGAATGTAGACTTCGTTAAACCATATCACATGAGTTCCAATGCTCATTTGGTTCATGAGACCTCATTCTACCCAATCTTCCAACTTAGGTGCCGATTGTATAACATAGTGATTCCATACTAGGTGCCACTTGATTCCTTGATTTCCCGAGCTTCGTTAGGACACTTAAATCAAGGATACTTGCAATCTCAAGTGAGTACATAGTCCCCTCTTTTACTTCTTTCAAATGATTTGGGGTGAAACATATGTGCCTATTTGTTACTTTCATGATTTTAAACTATATGATTACACATGCTTAGTACTTATTCTTTTGACGAATTAAACGATTATCTATGGTTTAAACTCTGATTTTCAAAGATTGTAAAACAAATTGTTGGATTGTACTCATTTTAATACATTCACCAAGCCGATTGGTAGTATGGTATAGCGCTATAGGACTAGACACCCCATTCCTGTTGTATGGAATGTCAGAAACCAAATTTTAACCAAATAGAAATTGCGTTTGTGGTATTTCTATAGTCTCCAAAGTGTAGTTTGATACACCAAGGTTTGAATGAATACCAAATCACAGTTTCTTTTGTATATTTTGATATAATACAAAAGTACAGTTTGATGTGCTCTCAAATGTGATATTATCCAAAGCATATTTTGATATACTATGTAAAAAATCCAACATATGTTCTAACGTGCTACTTTGTTATTTACCAAAGCATAGTTGATATGCTATTTTCAAAACCAAAACATAATTGATATGTTATTATCAAAACCAAAGCATAGTGGATATGCTATTATCAAAACCAAAACATAGTTGATATGTTATTATCAAAACCAAAGCATAGTGGGTATGCTATTATCAAAACCAAAGCATAGTTGATATGCTATTTTCAAAACCAAAACATAGTTGATATGTTATTCTCAAAACCAAAGCATAATTGATATGCTATCTTTCAAAACCAAAGTATTTTTGTGATATACTACCAAATCTATTATTTTAGTAACAAAAGTATATTTTGATATACTATACGTTTAACTATTTCCGAAACCAAAGTATATTTTGTATATACTACAAACCTTTTATCAAAACAATTGCATTTTTAGAAACAAAACTTTTACAAGGATTCATGGCTATTTTTGTAAAACATAAAACCATTTTCTTATATTAACTAAAGCCATGAATCTAAATCCACAAAACCTATGTTACTCACAGGCATTTTTATGTTGACGTACCTATTTTCATATATGTTTCAGGTGATGCTATGAGATGATTGTTGATGCATGCTAAATATAGGATGGACTCGTGCCTTAGTGACTTTAAAACTCGAAAGACAATATATGTATTTATCTGAATTGTAATAAAACAATGAGTTCAATAATTCAATAAAACAAAACAATTTAATCCATGGTTGTGAAACAATGATTCTGTTACAACACTCCCCGACGTTTCCACCACGATTTATTGTTTTACGTGGTCGGGGTGTGACAGAAAATTTAGTATCAGAGCCAATGGTTATAGGGAATTAGGTTATTAGTAATGCTTTGACCTAGACTATAACCTTCCTAGGACCCTAACGCAAGTTATCTTGTGTTTAGTCTTAAAACAATACACTTCACCTATCCTTAGGTGATTAACAAAAACAAAACACAATTCATTCTCTCGAGTCAAAATCTTTCAAAATATTACAAGAAGTCAACTATCCTTAGATGATTTGTTTTTAGGCTTTTAAGCCTTTGGTTTTTTCAAAATCTCGTCAAAGTTTGGGTCTAAATAATGTGAACACATGCAAACTGGAAGGGTGAATGCATGTACCCTGAGTTTTCTGTCTAAGGCTAGAGTGTTCGTACAAATCCGCAGTATCGGACCAGTCACTCTTACCTGGGAACTCTTGGGGTGAGTGTTCACTTATAGGCGAGCATGTCTTCGGTGATACATTATATTGACTAATTTACTTTGATTAGTCACTGCGTGTCGTTTGTTTGTTTTTAAGTAACGAACAAATGATCGCAATCTTTATGCTTTGTCGATATTCCTTTCAGCTTTCAATTCTTACTACCCAATATCATCTCATTCGTTCCCTTACATGTTCCTTTGCTCTTTTAGAATATGCATCCTCGACGTGATCAAACTCAGGATGCCGCCATGGCAGCCTTAATCACTCAACAAATCGCTGCTGTACTCCCGAACCTTATTACCCAGATAAATCAAGCGAACAATAACAATAACAATGTTCAGCAGCTAAAAGACATTCAACTCAGCTAAGCCACTTCCATTTACTGGGTCTGAAGGGGCCACTGGGCTCCTACAGTGGTTTGAGAGTCTTGAAAGCACATTTCGTCATGTGCAATGCCCAAACGAGCGAAAAGTTGAGTTTGCATCGAGTGTATTCCAGAAAAGAGCACTCACATGGTGGAACGGTGTAATGAGGGATAGGGGTGCCGATGTGGCAATGACACAAACCTGGGAAGAGCTTCGGGCTCTAATGATGAAGGAATTCTGTCCTCGTCATGAGCTCAAGGGTTTAGAACGGGAATTTGACGATCTCAAACAAGACAACGGTGAACATCGAGCCTACACTGATCGTTATGAGGAGTTAAGTCTGTTATGTCCTACCATGGTTACATCTTTGGTGAAGGCGATCGAAAAGTACATTGATGGTCTTCCTGACCAAGTTCAGGACATTGTTACTGGTAGTAACCCCACTACTGCCAGACAAGCCATCGAATTATCTGCTACCCTGACTGAATCTCGAATCAGGTAGGGTAAGCTTTTCCTGTCACACCCTGCTAGTAGCGGAAGCGTATTGTGTGTGACGTAAGAAAGGTAATCATTGCATCCAAATGTATTAACAATATGAACCAACAACGATGCCATAGGTATATAGTTTTCAACAAAAGATTGTTGGTGCATCTGTCTGTCGTCTACGTCTTATATCGAGTCTCAGTCTCATTACGGATCTGAACGAGGATGATGTCACCATCTTGGATGATGACATCATAATGGTGATGTCATCATTACATCATCACATGAAGACAAAAGCATTTATGATAGTTAGATAATGATTTTAGTCATAATGTATCATTCTGATTTCGTTCATGTCTGGTTCGCTTATATGACATCATGTCTGGTTCGCTTATATGACATTATGTCTGGTTCGCTTATATGTAAGTGTGAGGTCCGCTTATGTGAACATGTACGTAAGAGCGGACCAGATCTCCTATATATAGGTCTTATTAGCGAACCTCATACACATAGTTGTAGGTGTTTGTCTTCCGGTGAGCCACGAAGTGCTGCCGAAGTGTCGACAGGTTGTAAACGTCATCTATATCAATAATATCGACAGTTTTACGTGTATACGTGCTGAATTACATCGAAACACTTGTTTCCGCCTCTTGTTTTGATGAAAAACTCTTCTACACGACTCGTTTAGGTCAGAATTCGATCCTTGAATTGGTATCAGAGCCAGTGAAGAAGAGTTTTCTACAATTCAGCCGAAAAATCTGTTTCTACACCTTTCTTTTTCGAAAAACAAAAATTTTACGGTCGGAATCGCTTTAAATTCACACAGTGTGTTCGTAATCATGTATAAGTAAATCCTTGAAAGTTTCAAAGCTTGAATCGACCTAAAACCTTGGATTTTTGATGTTTCGCTCATACGGAATCGTGATATTGATGATGTCATCAGCTGGTCCGCTCTTAGTGACACTAGTGGTTTCGCCTTTGTGACATGTTTGATTCAGCTTCAAAAGTGTATTGAGTTCATCGTTTTGTGTGACACATCTATCAAGGCTGTCAGTTTGCGTAAAAGAGATAATAACGTGTATTAGTTGTTGGTTTGCATATGTGTTAGACAGTTTGCATGTGATAATAATCAATTTAATGTGTCAGTCGGTTAGTGGATAATTGTTGTGAGGTCTAATCGTCTTAAAAAAATCACGAATTGGCTTGATCAGATCATTTAAACAATCGGCCCAATGACATCGGCACATTTGTGATAAATAATTCAGAATTTCACGTGACATATTTCATAGAACTACATATTAACTGTGAATTAGTGTGTGGTCTAATCAAATTTTATTGAAATTGGATTTGTGTCAGACTCATGTGATATTTAAAAAAAAAAAAAAACAAGTTGTTGATTCAAATATGTCAGACATAATGTCGGTTGCATGTGATACAAAGTTGGTTCATTAAAATTGTGTGAATGTAAAGTGTTGTAAGAAAGTATTAAATGTTCATGTTAATTGTCAGATTGCACATGAAAAGATTCTAAAAGTTGTTGGAATTGTGAAATTGTAAAGATGTTAGCCCACCATTGTTGTCGCTTTGTATGATTTAAGTCCAGTGGATGTTAAGTGCACCAAACAAGATCCTTAGCCCAAATATAGATTGATATTACGGCCCAAATAGTCATTTGTTTGTTAACAGTTTTCGACCCAATCTTATTGGTTTGACAATTAATATTGTTTGGTTAAGTGTCGATAGAATCTTCAGGTTGTGTGGTTTGACATTAAAATCCGTTTGCATCAAATATGTTCACTTCGCACGGTGTGTACTCAGGTCTCATGGTTTCAGGTTTGAAATTTAGTCGGTTCGCACGTTTTGATCAGTACATTTGATCAGTCAAGTCATTTTGTGTGGATAAGTCATGTAATAAAGTCAGTTCGTACGAGTTGGAGTTCAAAAGGTGTCAAAAAGTCAGGATAATCGAATTCGATCCGGGTCATTCTGTCTGCAAAATTGGTCAACGTTCAGTTCGCACAGTGTGTCAACCTTCTGTCCGAAAAGAAAAACATCAGTTTGAGTACCAGTCTTATTTTGTTAATCGATAAATTTTTAAACTGATTGTTGTTTGTTTGTCGACAGGTACTCGACAGGTATTCTTACAAGGTGATACAGTTCATTTGAAAAACCGAATCATGGACGAGGAATTCTACAACGCGTTCGCTACTCCTGTTACTCCAATTTCTCTTGCACAAAATACGATGTTGGAAAACGAAACGGGAACAATGCAAAAACCTCCCAAACTAATGAACATCGAAGAATATAAGGGTTGGGAAGGTCGTTTTGAGAATTGGGTACAAGCTAACTACTTGGATGCGTGGGAATGTGTCGAGACAAAATACATTCGACCAATGAATGATGATGAAGAAGTGGTTCCGATTAAAGATCTAAGCGCCGATGCTAGAAAGAAATACAAAGATGAGAAAATGATGCTGAGTCTTCTACAACAAGCTGTGAAAGAAGACATCTTAGTGTTATTACAACATAATGGAACTTCCTACTCGATTTGGAAAGCTTTAAGATCAAAGTTTGTTGGTAGTCAAGAAATGATAAAGAACAAGAAGTCACTTCTGAAGAAAGAGTTCGATTTGTTTCGTGGTTTGAAGAATGAAAGCACAAAGCAGATTATTGAAAGATATTGCAATCTGCTAGCAAACATGAAGAGATTGAGTATTGAGAAAGACAATGAAGAGTTGATCGAAAAGCTTGCTGATTCATTGCCACATGAGACTTGGGGCACATATCTCATGATGCTTAGAAACAAGAAAGGTTTTAGCAGTTTGACACTCAGCAAGTTCATTGAGAAGCTGGAAGCTCAAGAAATGGAGCAACGAAAGATTATTCGAATGAAAGACTTTGATGGTGAACAGGATATTGGGTTGTATTACAAAGCAAGGGTGAATGAGAAGTCTACAAATTTATCTCCAAAAATAGAAACTGCTTACAATGCCAAGAATTCTTCTGGAAGTTCATCATCAGGATCAAACAGCAAAACGAGTTTCTCATCATTTCCATCTTTTGATCCAAATGTTTCAACAACAAGAAATGGAAAAAAGCTTCAATGCAACATTGTGTTGAACATTGAAAATGATCAGGAATATTCTGAAGAGTTAGCAAAAAGTCATATGTCTTTATTGGGAACTGTTCTTGAATCTTATGGTAGTTTTGTTGCAGGTCGAATCGGGAATCCAATGCTGACAAAGGAAGATTACGACCAGATAGATGCTGAAGAGATGGAACTGATGGACATAAAATGGTGCTTAGCCAGTGTGTTGAGGAGAGCTGAGAAATTCAAGCAAATCACTGGAAGAGATGATCTTCGTGAGGCTGGTACTTCTACTTTAGGTTTTGACAAATCTAAAGTCACTTGTTTTCGTTGCAGAGAAAAAGGACACTTCAAGAGGGAGTGCAAAAACCGCGAAGCAAGTGGAGTTCAAAATCCATTCAACAACAACAATGATTACTATCGAAAGGCCATCTACCATCAAGTTGCTCAACAACCATCTCAACAACATCAACATCAAGCACAAACTGCACATGGAATGCATATTATTGAAGACTCTGGAAAGAGAGCTTGTGCAGTGAATCAAGATTCTTTAAAGAAAGTTAATGGTAGTGCCTTGATAATAGATCAAGATGACGAAAAATTACCTGAGGGTTTTAGTTGTGAGAATTTTACTTGGGATAACTATATTCCTGATCAAGCTAAAGCTCACACAGCTTTTGTAGCTCGAGTTGAAGAAGATAGTGATGATGATCGTGAGTATTGGGCGAGAAAATTCAAAGCTGATATGAAACTGATTGCTGAAAGTGACAGTGAAGATGAAAATGTTAAAAAGAAGAAGAAAAAGATCAAGACTCCAGTGAGCAGTGATGACGAAGAAATTCCAGTGATCAAAAGGAAAGTAAAGGTTGAAGTTGCGAAGTTCAAAGTTGATGAAGAAGTTGATGCAAAGAAGATTCCAGTGAAGTGTGAAAACTGTGAAGCTGTGAAGAAGCAGAACAGTACACTGATCTATAACTTGAATAGTTTGAAGGAATCTTATGATGTACTGAACAAAGCAATGAACCAATATAATCAAACAAGTGAAGAACAAGCAACAGCGATGAAAACACTTCAAGGAGCTTTTATGACAAAACAAAAAGTGGTGAACAATTACATTGAGAAGTGTGCTGTGTTAGAACAAAGGTTGGAATTACAAAGAATTGAAACTGAAAGAGTTAATCGATTGTTGAAAAGTTACTCATGTACTTCTTATGTCATTGACAGGATTTATCCAACTGTTGAAGGCATGAAGGCATTTGAAGAGGATGAAGTAACTGAAGAAAATAATGATGATGGAAAAGTGACTGAAGAAAAGACTCCAGAAAAGAAGAACAAGAAGAAGAGTGACTCAAAGAAAAAGACTGATAAAAAGGATTCTGGTAAGAAACAAAATGTTGGTTACAACAAGTGTCCACCCCCGTTAGAAAATGGATATTTGCCCAGAAATCCAAATCCGGAAAGAGTCGAAAAAGCAACAAATTTACAATGGGAGTCGGAGTCCTCTGTCAATTTGCCAGAAAATATTGATGTTGTGTTTACATCATCTGACACTGATCATGAGTCAGAGTTAATAAAGAAAGTCGTCGATCAGGTGTTGGATAAAGATGAAACTAAGGAGTCAAAGTTGGAGTCAAACTCAGAGTCAAAGTCAGAGTCAAAGTCTGGTTCTGAAAGTTCGAGTTCGACAGTCAACAGTCCAAATTCTTCGGTTAAAAGAGTTTATAATAAAGAATTCCTGTTATCAAAATCTAATTTGAGTGACGAAACATTCAAAGTTGCATATACATTGAATGATTCTGACAAATTATATTTTGATGAGGAATTTCCAATAAGAGGTGTCAAAACTGAATTGATCAAAAAGGTTTTCAAACTAACAGAAATTAATATTTCTGAAATAAAAGATTTAAATCTTAATGGTAAACCTAAACCTTACACCTCAAGAGTTCAACAACGTTTAAACAAGAAAAAGGGTTACAGTTCTGGTTCTGGTTTTCAAAAGAAATCAAACCAAAACCGTAATTTCAAAAAGAAAGGTCTTGGATTTATTCCAACAGAAAAACAGAAAAATGAAAAATATGTTCGTGATTTTAAATCAAAGATGACATTTGTTTCAGGAACTAGCTCAGAAGAGGAAGAAAAGAAAGAATTCTGGAGGCAATCGAACAAAGAATTCCTTGCAAAGAAGCAAGAAGAGATGAAAGAAACAAGAACCTGTTTCAAATGCAACAATGTTGGACATATTGCCAAAGATTGTTCAAAGGCAATACAGTCAAAACAGGGAGTTTCTCGTAAACTGAAAGAACAAAGGGTTGAGTTTGAACCACTAATTGACAGAACCAAACTTTTCAAAAATTCTACATTTGAAATTGGTGAATGTTCAAACAAGTTTTACAAGAAGAGAGCCATATCTGACAACCAGAAATGGGTTGTTAAGAAAGCTGCTGAAAGCTCTAGTGATGATTCTGATAGATCAAAATCAGAGGAGCTATTTTCTGGCGATGAATCTGATTCCACAAAATCAGAGGAGCCACAGGTTGAGGTAAAAAGTGAAAAATCAGTTCTGACTGTGGATGATGAAAATTTTCCATCACTTCGGGCTGAAAATTTTAAGAAGAAAATTGGTAAAGTTGAGATATCAAACCAATTTTATGATGAAAAGAAGGAATTTGATGTTGAAAAGGCCTTTAACCCCGCGGTGAAACACATTTTTGGTAAAATGATTGATCGAAAAGTCAAAGGGGTTAAAGAGTTCTATGAGAAGAAGATGCAGAAAGATAAAGTTGAACCATCCCTGGTTTGTGACTGGGATGGTACATACTACGAACAATGAGTCTGTGGACTTGCCGGAGCTCCCAGGTTTGTAAGCGTGGAGCAGGAATCGGCATCTATCTTTCTTAGTTGGATTTTTCGTACAAGTGGTAAATCAGGGACATTAATTTGTACTTGATTTTCTACAAGTGGTTGAAGACAAAATGATGAACCACATCCCCAACTTTACAAGTGGTAAAAACAAACTTATTTTCCGGAAAAACCATTTGATTAAAACAAACTTAAGTGTTTTGAAATCTAAATGGGAAAATAGTTTGAGGGGGAGTTCTGATTGTTTATGCCAAGTGAATGGCGAATTGAAGCAATTCAATATCGGTTGTCAATTTTATTGTATAGTTTGTTTTCAAATTTCCTAAAATGTGTTTGCATTTTAGGGGGAGTAAGAATTTTAGAAAATCCAAAAACATTTAAAATTTTGAAAAAGCCAAAAACATGATAAAATCAAAAATGAGTTTTTGTTGCATAAAAGAGGAAATGATAGTACATCAGTGGACGATCACAGCATGCTAAAGAATTGGAAAGTAAAAATGTGATAAACGGTCTCACTGATGATGTGCCAGTAGGTTTTTGCACATTTAGTAGATTGTGACGAGATATAAACCTAAATTTCAAACTTGCTTGTTCTGTGGGTTAACACAAACTTGGATATATAGGTAACCCATGAAATCTTGTTTGAAAGGTCCCTTATTCTGAGATACTAGGTCTTTATGCTCAGTGATATCTGGGGTATTATCCCGGGACTTCTGCTGAAAGAAATTTCTGACCTAGTCCCCGGATAATGCTTTCTGCAAATGCTTGAAACATAGCATCGCCCTCAGCAAGCTGATGAAACAATAAAATTGATAGTCGCTGCTGTTGTAATGCAAAAGATCCTCTAAAGGGGACACACCAAAAGTCGAAGCCGTCATCTCTCTGCGTATCGAAAGATCGACCTGAGCTCTCACGGCCCTCGTACTATAATTTATTCCCCTGACAGATATCATCTGTGGTATACTCACCTGTAAGACTGAATATTGGGATCTGGATACGGGAGTATATTCAAGTAGTGGGACACACGGATAAGTTCAAGTGCTTAAAACATTAATATCGTATCTCGGATCAATTGAACTTTGTGTGAAAATTTAAGTGGACAAATATACTGACAATCTAGGTGAAGTGTTTAGAACTGAAAATGAAATGCAGCTTAACGGTGTTAGTGACATGTCTCAAAATCTGATATGATCCTTTTACACAAAACTCACAAAAATATTGTCTGAAAATATTTCTTTACTGTATTTCATTCTATTCAAAAAATCCAAAAATATTTTAGTGTGTTTTAGCATAAATTTTGTAAAATGCAAAAAGATTTTCGACAACTGGTGTTGGAGAGCTGATTTTCAAAATTCCAAGTGCTAAATATGATGAACAGATGGTTTGGGAGAATGTTTTGTTTTTGAACATAAAGAATGATATTTCTTCAAATGGTTCATCAGAAACTATAAATTTTAGATCATTTTTGTGATATTTTCGAGTGATGTCTAATTGTGTTCAAGTTATCATCAGAAAATTTATTTTTGGGTAGAGTATGTGCAGGTATAGTCAGGTTTCAATTTTAAACATGAAGATAGAGTGTCAGGTTCCGATACCTGATATAGATATTGAGAGAGAAGAAAGAGATTGAGGATACTTACAATGTCAGACACTTCAAAGAGTTCGAGAGGACTGATAAAGACTGAAGATGCAAAGACTCGACACTGAAGACTCCGTCAACATCCGAGGGGGAGTTTGTTGGTGCATCTGTCTGTCGTCTACGTCTTATATCGAGTCTCAGTCTCATTACGGATCTGAACGAGGATGATGTCACCATCTTGGATGATGACATCATAATGGTGATGTCATCATTACATCATCACATGAAGACAAAAGCATTTATGATAGTTAGATAATGATTTTAGTCATAATGTATCATTCTGATTTCGTTCATGTCTGGTTCGCTTATATGACATCATGTCTGGTTTGCTTATATGACATTATGTCTGGTTCGCTTATATGTAAGTGTGAGGTCCGCTTATGTGAACATGTACGTAAGAGCGGACCAGATCTCCTATATATAGGTCTTATTAGCGAACCTCATACACATAGTTGTAGGTGTTTGTCTTCCGGTGAGCCACGAAGTGCTGCCGAAGTGTCGACAGGTTGTAAACGTCATCTATATCAATAATATCGACAATTTTATGTGTATACGTGCTGAATTACATCGAAACACTTGTTTCCGCCTCTTGTTTTGATGAAAAACTCTTCTACACGACTCGTTTAGGTCAGAATTCGATCCTTCAAAGATTACAAGTTTTTAACATAGTTTCCAAGTTCAACAACGTTTGACATAGCATGGTTCTAAGTTATTTTACACATAACAAAAGATAGTTTTTGACACAACACATAGTGAGGTTTTGTCCCCTATATACCCATACGAAGTTGGGATATAAAAGACAAACCCTCCCAAAAAATGGCCATCGTTGTCATTTGTTTTCCCGAATCCCATAGTGAATCACCGACTCAAGACCTGTTTCCTGAAATACATGTAGTTTTAAAAAGTCAACAAAAAGTTGAGCGAGTTCATGCAGTATTTGATATCATTTGAAATCTAGTAATTGTTATCTTGTAATCATGGTATGTTCTGATTCATTCATGGAGTCTGTTAAAGATCTATCAGTGGGTAGCGAGCCCCCTGACATAATGCACCATAAGCAAAATAACCAAACCGAGAACACTTTGTTATCATTTGGGATCACAAAAGCACTCCACGGTTAACAACTAGGAGTGGGGCGTGCCTCAAGCCCAATAGATCTACACCTTTTGCACCTTGGTCACTAAGTGATTAATGGTTATTAATGTAGTTTCCCTACTTATGCACATTGATCATGCCATCTACTCCGTAACTAACATACCAATAGTTTTAGCATGTATTTCCCCTCGATGTTTTTGAAAACAAAACATTGAAAACAGTGAAAGGAGGGACATGAACTCACAAGTTTGCGTTCTGTGAAATATGATATCGAAGTAAGCGTCCGTACGTGTCAATAACCTACATGTGTACTAATCTCGTTAGACACTAGGTCTTTTGGACCTCGTACAAGTCGTTCATCTTGAATTCTTTATTATGTTTTCGCTTGTCATCATTAGAACACTTAGTCATTGGGCTTAACCCACGTTTTAATGTTATTGGGCCTAGCCCTAGTTTTCTTGTTATTGGGCCTAGCCCTAGTTTTCTTGTTATTGGGCCTAGCCCTAGTTTTCTAGTGAGTCCATTAAGTATACTCTTGCAATTTTTACCAAAAATTCACCAAGCATGTACTTTAATAAGTTCGTTTTTCACATGAAAATACTTGGTAATTTTTATAGTTTTCGACTTTCCAGATTCTTGTTTTTGACCACTTAGTTATGCGTTCGCTTTAGTGTCTAAAAATATGTTATTTTTAGACTCGACATTGTAGTAACTTGTTTACGATGTCGATACGCCCAAATTGTCGTCATCAAGTGTTATGTATTTCCATTTCGGCCATTTTTTTTAATTGTCCGATTTTACTAGCATTTCTTGGACCATGTAGGAACATGTACGTGTATTTATTTTGATCACCCTATAGGTATCTAATACATACACATATGTAGCACACATTGCAAGCACTTAGAAAGTTCCCGAAAATATATAATTTTTCTTACCAAAAATTATATTTACATATTGTTATATTTTTACCCATTTATTTTTGTAAAAATAAAAGTTTAAGTTCATAAGAACTTCTTTAATATTTAAACCTTAAATATTCTCATCAAAGTTTCCATAATGACGTTTAAGACCACTAATCGCGTTTAACCTTGTTAATCACCCTTTAATCCCATCTTTAATCGCGATTAGATTTTTAGAAAAATTCGCCATAGTTTCCCCTAAACTATGACGTTTCCCACGTTACAAAAACGCGTTTAAATCAATAATCCATTTCCAAACATCACTAATTATACTTATCTATTCAAAGATTCTTATGAGCATTATTTTTCTTAAACTTTCAAGTCTTCAAAGTTAACCATCTATTAAGTTTATTTCTTACATAAACTTGATTGTAAATTGTTTTTCACTTTTAAAGATTCACACATCTTTATGTAGAAATTTCCAAGACTTTTACATAACACTTTTGATAATTAATATCACATAAACTTATTTTATGTCAAAAACCAAGTTCATTAGTGTTGTTAAAAGCCTTTCACATGATTATTCTTGGTTTAATCTTTCAAGAATCACTAAATCGAGTTTATATATAAATGCTCATAATCTTTGAAGTTGATGATCTTTCTTGATTTAAACATAACTATGTTTAAATCACATATTTATGTTCATCATAATAATATGAACACAAATATAATGTGACAACCGTCACTTTTCCGTACATTCCGTACACGAAATGAACAGTAATTTGTGCTTAAATGACTGTGCATGATCTGGTTTACCAGACAAATAAATTTCTGAATTCCATGAAAGTGAATTCATGCACATTTTGTGCTACAAAATATAGCTTTATGCATAAACGAGAGCGTTGCGTCAGAAATATTAGTAAACTCACCTGTAAGACACATCGTGTCAACAGAACTGCAAAAAGCAGTCAGACATTAGAATTGAGGCCTAGGTGTAGGTCCGACGACAAAAGTACATTAAAACCCAAGAGTACATATAAGGGTTAAATTTATAGGCATTGCGAAAGCAAAAATAAGCACTAAAAAGCACCCGAAACGCACTTTAAGTGCAGAATTTATATAATTCAGCAATAATTCAGCATTTAAACACATGAATATTTTGCAGAAATATCGTTTTATTATCCAGAATATTTCCCTAAGTGTTGGGAATTGAAAGAGTACAAGAAAGGTACTTAAAAGACGCTAAAAAGTGTAATTTAGCACTTTAACGAATCGGTATCTAACCGAACAACCGGACTTTACCCGGAACACCAAAATATTGCTGGAAGCAATGTTTTTATTTTTCTAAGCTAGTTAGGGTACCCGAACACCCTAACACACTATATAATTAATAACACACCATAACACCTAAATCTAATACTTGATGTCTAACTAGATTGATAACTAAACAATTGAAATCAAACTAGACCCCCCCCCCCCCCCCTTGATGAACGGTTAGGGGACATAGTTCCCACCTTTGATTACTTTGATTATTTTATTAGATATGGTTGGAAGATTAAGAAACATATTATCCTATGGACTAATAATTGTTGGAAGGTTATTATTTATAACCACAAGTCCATCCTCCCACTTCATTTCACCTTCTCAACACACCAAAAACTCTCCATCCATCCACCATACCTACGGCCCCAAGCTCCCATCCATACACCTCCATTTTCAATCCATTTCAACACATTTTAAGCATAACCTAAGGTGATTCAAGCCTAATTAGGAAGGTGGGAAGCAAAGGAACTTGAAGGACCTCTCTCTAGTGCTTTTATCCATCTCATTTCTTCTCTTGTTCTTCCCTAGCCTTGTGCTAGTAGTAAGTTTCTTATATCTTCATCTTCTTCATATTTTTGGTGGTTAATGGGTGACTTATGATGAAATGATAAGAAACTCTAAAGAACATAACTTAAAGTCTTGAACATAAGATGAATAAGGTGGATAAAGAGAAGATATGTGTGTAAATCTTGTGAAACTTGTCTAGTTATGATTATTTGATGTTGTTGTTAGTAAAAGCAAGATGGATCATCATCTAGACATACTAGTCCATGTTAGAAAGCATGAACTAGTAGGATGTAAAAGTTAGAAAGTTAAAAGATGATGGATCCATCCATTCATAAGACATGAACTTGAGTAAAAGTAATTTTCTTGTAAAATAAGACTCTAAACATGTAGATCTAAAGATCTACAAGTGGTTTTTCGGAAGAACCAAGCAAAAAAAAAAACATTAGTCTTGTTTAAAACCCGGATCTTACATGAACTAAATATATTTTTAGTAAATAAAGAAGTGTGTAAACACTTGTGTAACAAGGAAGTTCAACAAAGAAATATTTTTGTGAATCTTGACTAGAAGTTGTGAAACTTCATATTCTTTAAAAATAAAGTTTTTAAGAAATTAAACTTATTTTTAAAGATAACAAGACTTACTAAATGTGCTAGTAAGTTACTACACATTTTTTTAAATATTCAAGTTCATGAAATGGAGAAATTAGTGATTATTGTTGATGATTGTTATTGAAAATTGTTGACGATTTAAAAGAAAATAAACACATGGTTTGAAAAAATGGGAAACCTCCATTTTTAGGGGAAACTCTGTCAAAATTTTTATAAATTTTAACACTTAGAAAAATATAAGTTTTTTATAAACTTATTCCCTAAAAATGTATTTAAGAGTATTACCAAGGTTTCCCAAATTTTTTTGGTGATAAGAAATGAGGATTTCTTCAAGAATAAAAATGGATATTAAGTATGTATATTTTGAGAAAAATATATATATTATTTGGTCACCAACTTGTGTGCTAAGTGTATATAGTATGTGTTATACGTGCTAGTGTATTAAGACTTAAAAATACACTAAATACTCATGAGGAGTATAAACATAAAAATACACATACAACATACAAGATACATAAATCGGGTGCAAAGTGCAAAACACAAAAGACTTATATTTATTTTAGAGAAAATAATATAAGTAAGATACGTAGTTAAAAATATAGAATATTTTTAACACAAGATTATATATACAAAAGAGAGTGACTGTACTTGTGCGACGCAAGTCTAGTGACTGACGTTAAGAAAACGCGTATAGGTTACGACGTTAATTAAGCAAATCCGGTGAAGTTTACGACGCACAGGAACGCAAAGTTGTGAGTTCATGCTCCCCCTTTTCTTTAACTGTTTTTGGTTTTATAACTCTCGGGGGTGAAATACATGTTACAAATATTATAATTTTTACAAAGGGTAAAAATACAAGAAGCACTCTTGGTGAGAACGAGAACCGAGTGCAATATGAATTGAGAATACGAGAAGCACTCGTGGTGAGTGCAATATGATGATCTTTAAGAAAAGCCTAGAAAATACTAGAACATGTGAGCATAGACTAAATACAGAAATGCCATTAATACTTAATTAGGGACGAGGGTTAGATCTAACGGGTACGGCCGAGCCCCACCCACTCAGGGTCCTTATGTGACCACTTGAGTGCTTCGGTGTCCCAGTCGAGGGAAATCGACACAGTCGAGGTTAATCGACACAGTCGAGGGTAATCGACACAGTCAAGGAAAATTGACACAGTCGAGGTTAATCGACACAGTCGAGGGAAAATCGACACAGTGAAAGGAGAAAATACTAAAGCTCCCTATGTCCTCACATGCCTTAATGTCCTTGCTCAAACACTCATTTAGTACGTGGTGTACACAAGAAAACGTGATTTATACAATAAATACTTGATTTGTAAAGGTTACAAACTATGTTTTCATACAAGATATACAAGACGCATGAACTCGCTCAACTTTATGTTGATGTTTTCCAAAATTACATGTATTTCAGGTGACAGGATGGATCTTGGGCGCAAGTGTCATAACTAGAAGTAGACTACAAGTCTAGATGTCATCCACTTTCGTTAAATCGAAACCTTGTCAAAGGTCGTGTTTTGAAAACTTAAATAACAAGTGTTTGTAATACTCAAATTTTCATGAATGGATGAACATCGTTTTGATCATGTAGTTGTTTATTACGATTGAATGCAATGATAACAAGCTAGTCACACATCATACGCTTCCGCAAAAGACAGGGTGTGACAGTTTGGTATCAGAGCTTCGATTGTAGTGAACTAGGATTCTTTCTCGAGTCTAGACTACAATCACTAGAGTTCTCTCACGAAAACATTTTTCAAAAAGGTTTTCATTGCATTCACAAAAGCGCCAAGATCCACGAGTCAGACACTTTACAAAGAAAATACAAGGCAAGGACATTAGTGAGGAATACCTTTAAAATAAGGTGCCAACCAAAGCATAGTCTACACGAGTTAGACTAGCCAAAAAACAAAATGACCCCCAAAAACGAGAGCTATACGTGATATAATGCATTAAAATGCTTGATTATGCTAAGTAGCATATATGTTATTGATATACATACATACAAATAAGTGTACGGAATGATTATTGACGTGAATAAGTTACTTTCGACTCCGACTCCTATTACTATACGTAACTCGCACGATGAAGCTACCGACCTCGCGTCCTTTGCAAAGCTCATGGCTGGGAGTGAATACCAAACAAGATGCTGAGCTTGCTTCCGTAGGAGATGGCTGTTCTTCCCTCTCGATCGTGAAGATGCCTAACTACGGTGAAGATGACGAGGCAGAGGTGGCAACCTTGAACAAATTCTCAATCAACGGGACGAGATCCCTGTGGCTTATGTGAAGCAAGATTGACGATATGCTTAACCAGAAAAGGGAGATGAAGTATTCATCTCGAAGGTGCCCCTCCAACTACTAGGAATTCTTTCTATTCCTATTCCATCTAATCATTGTGCCTATACGCGCGTAACGATAACGAGTGTTAGCGCGTGGACCACTGCAATGGTCCTTTCCATGACAGAGGTATAAGGACAGTAGTGTCCCCTCCTTGATTGATTATCTGCTTGGACGAGAGAAAATTTGGGGTAACTGTGCAAGACAATTTATTATTACGTGGGCCCACGTAATAACGACTTGTAGTGCACAGAAATCCTGGTGGACTCTGCGGGTCAAGCTAATGAAAACCATACAAAATTTAATCTATAGGTGTCCTCACCTTCATCTGGTAGAACAACACATAGATCAGTGCTTTAGCACGATAGAAAGTAGGAAGCCTGTCTTAGCCTACTTCGTGACTGACACTTCTACCTGCATACGAGACGTTTGAGAAAGAGATATTTAAGCAAGAGAGGTGGAATGACATTTAGGAAGAATCAGTGACGATACACCCCTACACAAACAACCCCATCAAAGGGGAAATATACGCACCAGTAAAGCTAAAGACCTAAGAAAACCAATGTAGCAGGAAATAACTGAAACTTGAATGACCAAGACGATGTAGCCTTGGGATCATCTCAAACAATATGCCAAGTTGGCAAGCCTATGTGAAGGCCCAATAACTGTTTCCTCGCTTATACACTGGTTATATATACGTGTGAAATTGGGTGGCTTATGGTGCTATGTATATCATAGACAATTGAAATATTGTCTAACCTACTTCATACCATTTTGGCAGAAGAGAATGCCTCCCAGGCGAGACACAAACACCAGTACGTTGCCAAGGACAGAAGCCGAGCTGCAAGAACGCATCTCACAGGCGATTGCTCGACATGAAGCCCTCCGCTCTAAGCACAGCAATGGCACTACTGGAAATAACCCTCCAACTGGCTGCACCTATAAACAGTTCCTAGACTGCAAGCCATTAAATTTTGATGGCACAGGAGGTGCCGTTGCATTTGTTCGTTGGGCAGAAAAGACTGACTCCATTCTAAGAATGAGTAACTGTTCGCCCCGACAGAGTGTTACTTATATCTCAGGGTTATTCGTAGATGGCGCACTCTCCTGGTGGAACCTTCAGGTTCAAACCCTTGGTGTGGATACTGCTTATGCACTAAGCTGGGACGAGCTCAAGGAAGTGATGGAAAAGAAATATTGTTCTAGGGCTGAAATCCAGAAGATTGAGGTGGAGTTCTGGAACTTGAAAATGGATGGACCGAAGATTCCTGAATACGTCCAACGATTTCACGACTTGTCTAGGGTCGTCCCCTACTTAGTCACACCGGAATTCAAAAGGGTTGAACGATTCATTTGGGGACTTGCACCTCAGATCAGGAGCATGGTTACTACCTCAAAACCTTCAACCATTGCAGAGGCTATCGATATGAGTGTCACCCTTATTGAAGAAGCTCTACGTGCGGGAAAATTTTCAGAATCCGAGGATGACAAGAAAGAGACTCATGTGGAGTCATCAGGCAATAAGAAGAGGAAGTCTTCAAATCTAAAGATGAGCACCCAAGTCGACTATGGAAGCTCCAAAACAGGCAAAAGAAAGAAAGTGAACCCGCCGCCTGGAAGGAAAACTGTTGGAGCCACTAATAAGGCCGGAGGTAAAGTTTACTCGGGGACTAAGCCAAGGTGTGGGAAATGCAACTTTCACCATGAAGGTCGATGTCTGAAGCCTAAGTGCGGAAAGTGTGGAAAAGAAGGGCACAGCAAGGATGCCTGTTGGGCGAAGGACCCAGATGGAAGAAATAAGAGAATACCAGGTTGCTACAAATGTGGTGAAGCAGGGCACTTTAGGAAAGATTGCCCTAGGAAGAAACAAGCAAGGAAGGGTTTTCACGATCGAAACTCGTGAAGCACGCCAGGATCCAGATGCAGTTACGGGTACGTTCCCTAATAACCAACCCTATGCATCTACTTTTAATTAATACTGGCATCAACTTTCACCTTGCATGCTTAAGAACATAAGAAACTACTGGGCCTAGTTTCGAGTAAAAATAGACTCCCCGTATTCTTTAGAAATGGGCATATAGAAGGCTAGATTAAACAGTCGAAGCAATTAAGGATTGCGTTTAGGGACTCAGAAGGCCGGAACCTTCTGTTACCATTGACTCGCGATGTCATAATATGATAGTCAGCATGGATCAGAAATCCAAGTATACAGCTGAAGTTGTTCGATATGAGAAAATCAGACGCATCCCTCATGCGGATGATGAAACCCAACTTCCCTGCAATAGGTGCAAGGTGTCACACCCCGACCACGTAGAACATACCAAACGTGGCGGAAACATCGGGGAGTGTTGTAACAGAATTAATGTTTCAAATCCATGGCAATTGAAGTTTTGTTTTATTCATTAAAAGTGTTACAATGTCTTAACAAACAAGGAAATACACAATATTAACTAGTCTTGCATCTTTTATTGTCACTAAAGCCCAAGTCTGTCTATGTGTATCTTGACCATCTTATGCAACAGTTCCTGAAAAACACATGTGAAAATAGGTACGTCAGCATAAAAATGCCTGTGAGATACATAGGTTTTGTGAAAATAGGTTCCATGACTTATGTTTGAGAAAATGTTTAGTCATGAACCTTGTAATTTGCTTTGTTTTGTAAATCATTTGAAAAACAATGAGTTCAGATGATATGTATAAATAAGTGAATAATGTATGGTTAAATGAATAACCATAGTAAAATGGATTTGTATAAGATAAGTTGTTTGTAAAACAATGTCTTGTGAAAAGTATGTTATTTGTATAAAATGTTCTATGTCTCAAACTGAAATGATTCAAATAACGTTACGCCATGTAATACCATACAAACACTTATATATAGGAAGTACCAGCGGCGTATCCACCATGCTTGTATCATATTACACACGCATCGTTACTTAATCACTTAATCAAACCAAACCAAACAATGTAAAATGTTCATGTCAAGATGTAAATCATGTCAAAATGTCTATGTCAAATATCCATGTCAAATGTCTATAGTCCAGGAGTAGTCAAGTAATGTATAACCAAAAATGATATGTATGGTAAGTAAAATTTAGACTACTTAAACCATAAGTAAAAATGTACAAAACAAAGTATTGAAGTAAAACTTGGTTTAAATCAAAGTTATGTTTTGTAAGATATATGCATGCTATACTGAATATGAACATTTATGCGGTATTGTGAAAATTCATACATCCAAGCCTTGAGACAGACGGATAACTATGTAAAAGTGAGTTATCAAGAGAATATGTATTCGGATTCGGTCATTCCTTTCATCCCCTTTCCCTGGGATGTCCGGAACGGGATTTGTCAAGTCCTATGGTACCACTACCTACTACCGAGCGGCATGATCGGTGTTAATGAATGTATAGTATAGTTTAAACAAACCAAATGACATACCAAAATGTAAGCATGTTTTATGAAGATAATGTACCTAGTATGCTAGAGTAAACATACAAGGTAGAGCTATAAAACCATGTGTCCATATGTTACTGGAACATATGCAACAGAGATGCAGTATAAAACAATGTACTAAGTATGCAAAGTCATCATACAAAGTAGAAAAGTCATGTAAAACAATGTACTAAGCATGTTATCAGTCAACATACATAGCAGAAAAGTCATGTAAATCAATGTGCTTAGCATGTTATCAGTCAACATACATAGCAGAAAAGTAATGAAATCATGTACTATAATGTACTAACAAACATAGTCGGTATATGATGTGAAAACAGGAAAGCAGGAAAGTAACAAGTAGGCACATGTGTTCCACCCCAAAACAGTTTGAAAACAGTAAAAGAGGGGTCTATGTACTCACTTGAGATTGCTCAGTTGTATAAAGATAACCACCAAGTAATGCTATAGATCTCGGAATCAAACGGCACCTAGTATAGGTAACTATGTTAATAAACCGGACCTATCTCGGAAGACTGGGGTAGCATTAGTGTTTGTAAACCAAATGAGTGTCGGAACTCACGTGATATGGTTTAACAAAGCCTATATGCTAATTGAAACTTAACATAATTGTTTACGACCCATTACGACCCGTTTAGGTAGCTTATGCTACTTTAACGCGTCGTGCGCGTGAAACGCGTTCGGACCGCCTAACTAGTCCTATGACAAGTATTATATGCCTATACATGTTAAATAATCAGTTATGTGACAAAGGTTTAGGTTACATATGCTTAATTACCAATTATACATGAAAAGGGTATTCTGGTAATTTACCTAAGGCATATAAACTACCTATCATACAACTACTTAAACGATGTGACCATAGGGTATAACCTCGGAAGGTTATTCCCTACCTACTATGGTCACCTACTGTGTTTGGTCGGATCCTAATGATCGACCAAACTGGGTCGGGTTCGAAGGTATAAGCGATTTATCAGATCGCTTACCCTACGACCCTAGACAACGTGGTAATCAGTAGGCATAGTCCCAAGGGACTATAACCAACGTGATTACACTCACGTTGCGAAGTTCAAACGAACTTCGCATTGACCATTACTGGTCAACGCTGAAAGTCAAACAAAGTTTGACTTTCTGACTCGAAAAGCAGTAAAATAAGGAAAAGAACGAAAGAATACTTACCCAGGGTCCCCGAATGCTAACCCAGATCAAAATAGCTCAGGTATGAAACGAAGGTTCCAACTTAGAGTCTTTTCAATCAGATTTGTGGGTTTTTAAGCCAAAGGGGGGTGGGTATTTATAGGATATGCACCACCGTTAGGATCGTTTCTCGTAGTACGTGATCGAATCCAAGGCGTACACTTGTCACAAAGGTTATGGAGCCACATATGCTCCTAATCTTAGTGATTAAGCAAGTTGAAAACATGTGGTTGTGGTTAAATTGGTTGCAACTTGCATTTAAAACACTGAATCTGGTCCAGATAGGGGCTCGCGTGACGCTAAGGACCCTCGCGTCACGCTAGGCCCCTGTTTTGGCAGATTTTGCAGAAATGGTCCCTGTTGTGTTTTTAAGCGATTCTCGATGCGTTTGAACCCCGTTAACCTCATTTCAAGGCTCTAAAATGAAGTTAAAGTATAGGGAACTCAAAACATGCTCAAAAATATCTAGGATGTCGGTTCGTTTGGCCGTACGATCGCGATGTTCGCTTAATTACGACGGAATGCGCATAAGCGCGAAAAACGAACCAAATGACGCAACGAATGGATTTTTCTTATGGCGAACACTAAAATAAAATGTAGTCATGCTTTCATAAATTTTTGGATGTCCAGATGTATTCAGAACGTAGGTTATGCGTGAAAATGCAAACTTGTGCACTTTTTGACACTTTTAGTCCCTGAATGACCCAAAAGTTTATTTTAGCATACCGAACCCCTCAAAGCTTATTTCTAAGTTATGTAAAGGTTATTTATGGTATGTTTAACTTATGGTCATGTTCCGGAATGTCTGTTACAGTTCAAATTGGCATACTTTCACAGTTTGTCATATTTAGTCCCTGTAAGCGAATTAACTTGTTTTTGCCATACCAAAGCCTTCAAAACTTATTTCTAAGTTATGTAAAGGTTATTTAAGGTATGTTGAGTATATGTCACTATTCCGGAGTGTTTGTTGCATTTAACTGGTTATATTTACGCATCGGTGCGCGTATAACCTTCCAGAACGCGATTTAGAGTTTGAAATTTAACAAGAATTGATATGTGCAGAATGTTACACATATTTTTACAAATCCCAAGTATGAAATATAATATTTCATTGGTTCGGTATTTGTTTGATGGCCGTGAAGGCACAGGTGTTACACAAGGATGCTAGACCCTACAAGGCGGCAGATCTACGACCTCCCTCATTGGTCGAAAAGGTATAGAAACGCCTCCGAGTAGACTGCTGAGCCTGAGAACATCCCCGTGGCGGAAGAAGTCCCAGTAGCCTTTTCGGATGACTTGCCAGGAACGCCTCTCCGTAGCAACGAGAAGAGTTCAGGATAAATCGCATGCCAGGAGCAGCATCAGCGCTGAATGACGCCTTACCGACTGGCTTCGTCCGCGAAGCATAAACCTCTGATATAACCGCAAGAGCGGCTAAACAGAGGAAATTAAGGACATAACATCCTTAGATAAGGACTTGAGGAGAAAGTTGGTAATCTCCACTCTACGTAAAACTTCAGAAAATTGAGAATCAGAATCCTTTGCCAAGGATCAACTTGAGGACAAGAGGTCCTCCACTGTGAATACAAGAGGAATTATCCCTAAAACGACCTTTAGGACTCGCTTCGAGCATTACGAGATCCTTGTCGTATCATTTGGCTTAACACATGCATCGACAATATTCATGGACCTCATGAATCGAACGTGTGAGCCATACCTGGATAAGTCATATACTTATTGACTACATTCTTATATGGCCAACGACCAAGGAAGGTCGTGAGCAACAGCCGCAAATTACCTTGCAACTCTTAGAGAAAGCACAGTTATGTGCAATGATGACGAAAAGCGGGTTCCGAGTTCGCAAAGGGAGAACTTTAAGATACATGGTGGATAAGAACGAAATTCACGCCAACCCTGCAACCAAGAGCTAAGGAGCTAGAGTTGCAATTATGTGACGTCTCTCGGCAAGTCTCGATTGTACGTCGATGCAACGAGACCACGACATTGCACACGCGGCACATTGATTAAGGAATCACGAGAAGAAGTCTTGAGATAGATACAGTGATTGCGCGCCGCAACTGGACGTCATTACCTGAAAGAAAACGTTGCACAATCTTTATTGATCACAAGGGTTGCAACACACCAATGCAGACTGTATGAACACAATATGTTCTTGTGTGATAAACTTTGATGAAAAGTCGAAACACTCACTTGCCCTTAGTGGAGTTTTCCTACAACGGTATCTATCACACCGTCGTCTAAACCGCTTCGTGTAAAGCTTTAGACGGAACATAATGAGTGAATTCCCATCATGTTGATCGGAGACGAGAAATAAACGATCAACTGGCCCAGGAAAAACTAGAGGCAAGATCGTTCAGATATGTGATCATATCAGGACAGCCCGCAGAATACAGAAAGATTACGGCCGATGAGCGGCAGAAATCGTAAGAATATGAGGCAAGAAGTATGACTTAAATGAGAGCCTCACCTAGAGAAGGCGTAGTGTGAGTTGAAAAACGAAAAGGTTGAATCCCCGGTGTAGGGATCAGAACCATTGTTCACAAGATGAAGCTCCCAGAAAAAGATCAGTAGTGATCGCGACACATTCATGTGTCTAGTCTGTAGAGGAGTCTGACTTAAGGAACAGTCGTTGTTCCCACAAATAAGATTCACGTCAATGACAAACGACAAGAATTACTATAGAAACCTGTTGAGGTTTTGGACCAAGAGTCCGTGATACTATAGAAACCTGTTAAGGTTTTGGACCAAGAGTCCGTGATACTATAGAAACCTGTTGAGGTTTTGGACCAAGAGTCCGTGATACTATAGAAACCTGTTGAGGTTATGGACCAAGAGTCCACAAGATACAGAAAAGTCATGATCGACTTACTTGAGTATGATAGAATTCATGACATGACCCAGAGATTTCATGGGAACATGAAGACAAATCATGAATCTAAGTGACCATATTGGTTTCACAACTCCCCAGCGACCGATGGCATCGCTTGAATTTCTGGACGAAATTCTTTTAACGGGGGGAGACTGTGACAACCGTCACTTTTCCGTACATTCCGTACACGAAATGAACAGTAATTTGTGCTTAAATGACTGTGCATGATCTGGTTTACCAGACAAATAAATTTCTGAATTCCATGAAAGTGAATTCATGCACATTTTGTGCTACAAAATATAGCTTTATGCATAAACGAGAGCGTTGCGTCAGAAATATTAGTAAACTCACCTGTAAGACACATCGTGTCAACAGAACTGCAAAAAGCAGTCAGACATTAGAATTGAGGCCTAGGTGTAGGTCCGACGACAAAAGTACATTAAAACCCAAGAGTACATATAAGGGTTAAATTTATAGATATTGCGAAAGCAAAAATAAGCACTAAAAAGCACCCGAAACGCACTTTAAGTGCAGAATTTATATAATTCAGCAATAATTCAGCATTTAAACACATGAATATTTTGCAGAAATATCGTTTTATTATCCAGAATATTTCCCTAAGTGTTGGGAATTGAAAGAGTACAAGAAAGGTACTTAAAAGACGCTAAAAAGTGTAATTTAGCACTTTAACGAATCGGTATCTAACCGAACAACCGGACTTTACCCGGAACACCAAAATATTGCTGGAAGCAATGTTTTTATTTTTCTAAGCTAGTTAGGGTACCCGAACACCCTAACACACTATATAATTAATAACACACCATAACACCTAAATCTAATACTTGATGTCTAACTAGATTGATAACTAAACAATTGAAATCAAACTAGACCCCCCCCCCCCTTGATGAATGGTTAGGGGACATAGTTCCCACCTTTGATTACTTTGATTATTTTATTAGATATGGTTGGAAGATTAAGAAACATATTATCCTATGGACTAATAATTGTTGGAAGGTTATTATTTATAACCACAAGTCCATCCTCCCACTTCATTTCACCTTCTCAACACACCAAAAACTCTCCATCCATCCACCATACCTACGGCCCCAAGCTCCCATCCATACACCTCCATTTTCAATCCATTTCAACACATTTTAAGCATAACCTAAGGTGATTCAAGCCTAATTAGGAAGGTGGGAAGCAAAGGAACTTGAAGGACCTCTCTCTAGTGCTTTTATCCATCTCATTTCTTCTCTTGTTCTTCCCTAGCCTTGTGCTAGTAGTAAGTTTCTTATATCTTCATCTTCTTCATATTTTTGGTGGTTAATAGGTGACTTATGATGAAATGATAAGAAACTCTAAAGAACATAACTTAAAGTCTTGAACATAAGATGAATAAGGTGGATAAAGAGAAGATATGTGTGTAAATCTTGTGAAACTTGTCTAGTTATGATTATTTGATGTTGTTGTTAGTAAAAGAAAGATGGATCATCATCTAGACATACTAGTCCATGTTAGAAAGCATGAACTAGTAGGATGTAAAAGTTAGAAAGTTAAAAGATGATGGATCCATCCATTCATAAGACATGAACTTGAGTAAAAGTAATTTTCTTGTAAAATAAGACTCTAAACATGTAGATCTAAAGATCTACAAGTGGTTTTTCGGAAGAACCAAGCAAAAAAAAAAAACATTAGTCTTGTTTAAAACCCGGATCTTACATGAACTAAATATATTTTTAGTAAATAAAGAAGTGTGTAAACACTTGTGTAACAAGGAAGTTCAACAAAGAAATATTTTTGTGAATCTTGACTAGAAGTTGTGAAACTTCATATTCTTTAAAAATAAAGTTTTTAAGAAATTAAACTTATTTTTAAAGATAACAAGACTTACTAAATGTGCTAGTAAGTTACTACACATTTTTTTAAATATTCAAGTTCATGAAATGGAGAAATTAGTGATTATTGTTGATGATTGTTATTGAAAATTGTTGACGATTTAAAAGAAAATAAACACATGTTTTGAAAACATGGGAAACCTCCATTTTTAGGGGAAACTCTGTCAAAATTTTTATAAATTTTAACACTTAGAAAAATATAAGTTTTTGATAAACTTATTCCCTAAAAATGTATTTAAGAGTATTACCAAGGTTTCCCAAATTTTTTTGGTGATAAGAAATGAGGATTTCTTCAAGAATAAAAATGGATATTAAGTATGTATATTTTGAGAAAAATATATATATTATTTGGTCACCAACTTGTGTGCTAAGTGTATATAGTATGTGTTATACGTGCTAGTCTATTAAGACTTAAAAATACACTAAATACTCATGAGGAGTATAAACATAAAAATACACATACAA
This sequence comes from Helianthus tuberosus, assembly GCA_030545235.1. Taxonomy (NCBI): domain Eukaryota; kingdom Viridiplantae; phylum Streptophyta; class Magnoliopsida; order Asterales; family Asteraceae; genus Helianthus; species Helianthus tuberosus. Next base: position 158,915,296 of record CM060393.1, read on the forward strand.
CATACAAGATACATAAATCGGGTGCAAAGTGCAAAACACAAAAGACTTATATTTATTTTAGAGAAAATAATATAAGTAAGATACGTAGTTAAAAATATAGAATATTTTTAACACAAGATTATATATACAAAAGAGAGTGACTGTACTTGTGCGACGCAAGTCTAGTGACTGACGTTAAGAAAACGCGTATAGGTTACGACGTTAATTAAGCAAATCCGGTGAAGTTTACGACGCACAGGAACGCAAAGTTGTGAGTTCATGCTCCCCCTTTTCTTTAACTGTTTTTGGTTTTATAACTCTCGGGGGTGAAATACATGTTACAAATATTATAATTTTTACAAAGGGTAAAAATACAAGAAGCACTCTTGGTGAGAACGAGAACCGAGTGCAATATGAATTGAGAATACGAGAAGCACTCGTGGTGAGTGCAATATGATGATCTTTAAGAAAAGCCTAGAAAATACTAGAACATGTGAGCATAGACTAAATACAGAAATGCCATTAATACTTAATTAGGGACGAGGGTTAGATCTAACGGGTACGGCCGAGCCCCACTCAGGGTCCTTATGTGACCACTTGAGTGCTTCGGTGTCCCAGTCGAGGGAAATCGACACAGTCGAGGTTAATCGACACAGTCGAGGGTAATCGACACAGTCAAGGAAAATTGACACAGTCGAGGTTAATCGACACAGTCGAGGGAAAATCGACACAGTGAAAGGAGAAAATACTAAAGCTCCCTATGTCCTCACATGCCTTAATGTCCTTGCTCAAACACTCATTTAGTACGTGGTGTACACAAGAAAACGTGATTTATACAATAAATACTTGATTTGTAAAGGTTACAAACTATGTTTTCATACAAGATATACAAGACGCATGAACTCGCTCAACTTTATGTTGATGTTTTCCAAAATTACATGTATTTCAGGTGACAGGATGGATCTTGGGCGCAAGTGTCATAACTAGAAGTAGACTACAAGTCTAGATGTCATCCACTTTCGTTAAATCGAAACCTTGTCAAAGGTCGTGTTTTGAAAACTTAAATAACAAGTGTTTGTAATACTCAAATTTTCATGAATGGATGAACATCGTTTTGATCATGTAGTTGTTTATTACGATTGAATGCAATGATAACAAGCTAGTCACACATCATACGCTTCCGCAAAAGACAGGGTGTGACATATAAAATACTACATAAAACTAACAACAAGATCATCATAATTATACACTTTAAGCTACTAATCACAACAAAATTAACATAATCAACAAGATCACATGAACATATTAACACTAAACAACATAAATTAACACATAATATATTCATATTTAGTGTTTATTAGCTTTATGTTTAGGGTTTTTGATTATGTTTATCTTAGATTTCAAGAACAACAACTTGTACTTCTACGGTTAACTAGTAATAAGAAGCATAAAAAAATGTGTTTAGAAGACTCACAAAGTGCACAAGCTAAATAAGAAGATTAGAAGAAAATTAAGCTCCAATCAAGTCCCTAAGTGTACTCCATGCATGCACCAAGTGTATGTGATCTTGTAAAGGCTAGAAAAGGTGTAAAATGAGATGTTTAGTGAAGATTGAAAATGGTTGAATGGGGGACTAGGGCTGCCGTGAGTTAGGGGGTTTCAAAGGAAAGGTTTTTGTGTTTTGAAAGATGATGGAAATGATAAGGATGAATGATAATAATAAGTAGTATGGTATGGTTAAGTTTTTCAACAACAACTATCAAGTGCCATACCATATTACTTACAAGTTTCACACAATTATGGTGAGGCAATGGGCCCACCAAAACAAAAAAAAAACGTAAGTAAAGGGGGGGGGGGGGTAAGATGTTTATTTTTTTTATAAAAAAAATACTTAAAACTAGATATTTTGGTAATTAAAAGGTGTAGGGTGATTAGTATTTTAAGTACATCAATAGTAGGGTAATTAGGGATTGGGACTTTATTTATCATTAACTAGTTCACTAGACTAGTTAAAATAGTGTTTAACTAGTTTAGACGGTTCCCGGTTAAGCGCCGGTTCACCTACGATGCTTTTATGTCGTACCGACAAGGATTTTCCGTAAGTTGTTTTCTTGCATCCGTAAGTTGTATGAAATGATTCCGAGTCCCAAATTTAGCTTCACTAGCTCGCTAGATTCTTCATTTGCTTGTTTCATGACCGAAAATGTCGCCTACTAGTTCGTCGACCCGCTAACGGACTAGATTAGCGCATAGAGACGTAACGCCGGAAACTTGTGATTATGTATCTTTCCTTGGTACCATCTTATTGTTTTAGTATATTTTTCATCAATTGACATTATTCCGAAGTCCCGGAAATGCTTTGTTATAAGCTCGGACGCATTAAAAATACCATATTTTAAGCCGAAACGGACATTTTTGAGATTAGGACGTTATACCGGAAAGTCTTGTTTCTTTGCAAGACATGTTTTCACAATAATGTTTTCTTATACAAATGGACTCAGTTATGTTATCCGAGTGTCGTTTTTCAGTGTTTCGGTCTAGTTTCACGGTTTGTTGGCATGAATAGTGTAACCGTGAATAGTGCACGCAGCACTTTCTACCAACACTTTTAGGACATTGTTTGTTTGGTTTCGCCATATGACGAAAACTAACATATGTTTTAGCTTTGTTTTCTTGTCCTAACGCTGTTATTCAGTATACGACACAGTTACGTAATTAAATTACGCTAAATGCATGAGATTAAGAAATATAAATAGTGATTAGATTGTACGGAATTACCAGTTATTTGCCAGTTGTCACATTCTCCCCCTGTTAAAAAGAATTTCGTCCCGAAATTCAAGTTGAGCCACCCTTTGCAGGGGTCTTCTTAAACAGATGGGGATACTTTGCCTTAATCTGATCTTCACGTTCCCAAGTGTACTCGGGTCCATGACGTGAATTCCAGCGGACCTTGATTAGTTCGATATTACTTCTCCTTGTCTTGTGGACCTTCCTGTCCATAACCTCAACGGGTTCTTCTGTAAACTGGAGCGTGTCGTCTACATGAATTTCATCCGCTGGAATGATAACTGTATCAACTGTCGGACTTTTCCTGAGGTTCGACACATGAAATGTGTCATGTACGTTACTGAGTTCTTCTGGCAGCTTCAACTTGTACGCAACAGTACCGATCTTTTCTAAAATTTCAATTGGCCCAATGTATCTCGGGTTTAGCTTCCCGCGCTTCCCGAATCTAGCTACGCCTTTCCAAGGTGAGACTTTCAGTAAGGCTTTGTCTACGACCTCGAAGGAGAATGGTTTACGTTTTTCGTCCGCGTACCTCTTTTGTCTGTCACGAGCCGCTTTGATACGGTCTCGTATTTTTGCTATCTTGTCGGTAGTCTCTTGGACTAGTTCAGGGCCAACGAGTTGTTTGTCTCCGACTTCCGCCCAACACAGCGGTGATCGGCACTTCCGTCCGTATAGTGCTTCGAATGGGGCGGCTTTAATGCTTGTGTGATAACTGTTATTTTATGAGAACTCTACCAGCGGTAAATGATTATCCCAATTTCCGTCCAAATCCATCACATAGGCGCGAAGCATGTCTTCCATCGTTTGGATGGTTCGCTCGCTTTGCCCATCGGTTTGCGGATGAAATGCGGTGCTCAGATCCAGACGTGATCCAAGCGATTCTTGAAATGATTGCCATATTCTTGATACAAAGCGACCATCACGATCCGAGATTATCGAAGTAGGCACTCCATGACGTACCACAATCTCGTTGAGGTAGATTTTGGATAACTTCGCGGTACTGTCTTTTTCACGAATAGGCAGGAAGTGAGCCGACTTGGTTAATCGATCAACGATAACCCATATCATGTCATGACCTCGAAAGGTCCATGGGAGTCCTGTAACGAAATCCATTGATATCTGCTCCCATTTCCAAATAGGAATCACGGGTTGTTGTAATAACCCAGATGGCTTTTGATATTCGGCCTTGACCTTTGAACAAGTTAGGCAATTTCCAACGTAGATCCCAATATCTTTCTTGAGTTTAGGCCACCAATAATATTCTCTCAGATCCTGATACATCTTATCAGATCCTGGGTGTATTGAATATCTGGACTTGTGTGCTTCATCCAGCACTAAGTCTCGTAAGCCACCAAAATAGGGAATCCAGATCTTTCCTCCGAAATATAAGGTGCCATCCTTATTTGTTTCCATGTGTTTCCTTGCTCCACTCAAGTATTCTGCTTGTATATTCCCTGGTTTTAGAGCTTCCCGTTGTGTGTCGCGAACTCGAGTTGTAAAGTTTTTCTGGATTGTCAACTCTAAAGCCCGTACTCGTAATGTTCTAACTCGTTCCTTCCGGCTCAAAGCATCCGCTACAACGTTTGCTTTCCCCGGATGGTATCTGATTTCGCAGTCATAGTCGTTCAACAATTCCACCCATCGCCGCTGGCGCATGTTTAATTCTTTTTGATTGAATATGTGTTGAAACCTTCTATGATAAGTGAATATGGTACACTTAGTACCATAGAGATAGTGACGCCAAATCTTTAAAGAGAATACCACTGCGCCTAACTCTAGGTCGTGAGTGGTATAGTTCTTTTCATGAACTTTTAACTGTCGCGACGCGTACGCGATGACTTTTTCATGTTGCATTAACACGCAACCCAAGCCTTGACGCGATGCATCACAGTACACCACGAAGTCATCGGTGCCGTCAGGGAGTGATAAGATTGGCGCTTGGCATAGTTTATCTTTGAGCGTTTGGAATGCCATTTCCTGTTTTTCTCCCCAATCGAACTTTCTATCCTTTTGAGTGAGCGAGGTTAGCGGTTGAGCAATTTTAGAAAAATTCTCTATGAATCTTCGATAGTACCCCGCTAAACCCAGAAATTGTCTTACTTCCGTTGGGGTCCTCGGAGTGTTCCAGCTCTTTATGGCTTCTATCTTAGTTGGATCAACATGTATTCCGTTCTCATTCACCACATGACCGAGAAACTGTACTTCACGAATCCAAAATTCGCATTTTGAGAACTTGGCGTACAATTGTTCCTTCTTAAGTAACTCCAAAATAGTTCTCAAGTGTTGCTCGTGTTCCGCCTCTGTTCGTGAGTATTTTAAAATGTCATCAATGAATACGATCACGAACTTGTCCAGGTATGGTTTACATACCCGATTCATCAAGTCCATGAATACAGCGGGAGCGTTCGTTAAGCCGAAAGGCATAACAAGGAACTCATAATGCCCATAGCGAGTCCTAAACGCTGTCTTAGGAATGCTTTCCTCCTGAACCCTCAGTTGATGGTATCCGGATCTTAGATCGATCTTGGAGTAGAAGCTGGAACCTTGTAACTGATCAAACAAGTCATCAATCCTCGGTAAAGGATACCGATTTTTGATAGTTAGCTTATTTAGTTCTCTGTAATCGATGCACATTCGAAAGGTTCCGTCCTTCTTCTTGACAAATAGCACCGGAGCTCCCCAAGGTGAGAAACTCGGTCTGATGAATCCCTTGTCAAGCAACTCCTGAAGCTGAGTAGATAATTCCTGCATCTCCGAGGGCGCGAGTCTATATGGAGCTTTTGCCACCGGTGCTGCTCCTGGCACCAGATCGATATGAAATTCCACTTGTCGTTGTGGTGGCAGTCCCGGCAAGTCTTCTGGGAAGACTTCAGGATATTCCCTTACCACAGGGATGTCTTCCACCTTGCGCTCCTCGGCCTTCTTGTTAACGACATGAGCAAGAAATGCGATGTATCCTTTCCTTAGACATTTTTGAGCCTTCATGCAACTAATAATTCGTAAGGGCGTGTCTTGTTTCTCCCCGTGTACTAGCAAATGTTCTCCATCGGGTAGGGGAATGCGTATGATCTTCTCATAACATATGACTTCGGCTCGGTTATCGGATAACCAATCCATACCAATTATGACATCGAAACTACCTAACGGAACTGGTAAGAGATCTATGTCGAACTTTCGTTCACCCAGCTCTAAGGTACATTTCTTTATGATTTCCCCCGATTCTACTAATTCCCCGTTAGCTAATTCAATCGAGTATGGAATATTCAATTTGCTCGATTCTACCCCAAGTATGTCTCTAAATTCCTTAGAAATAAAACTATAATCTGCTCCAGTATCGAAAAGAATAGATGCAAAGTGATTATTGATAGGGAACGTACCGGTGACCATATTCGGGTCCTGGCGCGCATCCTTAGCTCCAATCACAAATGCCCTTCCCCGAGCTTGAATTTCTTTCGGGCAATCCCTATTGAAGTGTCCTTTGTCACCACAATTGAAGCACCCTTGATCCCTGGTATTCGTACCCCGGCACGCTTCGGTGCGGTGCCCAAACCTATTACATTTGCCACACCTGGTGCTACGACACTCCCCGTAATGGTGGAAGGGGCATGTATTGCACTTCGGTGCAGTTCCAGCGTAAGATTTCTTGTCGGGGTTATTTGTGGTGGTGGTAACATAAGCTTTTGCATCCCTAGTTTCCTTCCCGGGTTCTCCTCTGTTATTGTTATTCTTGTTGTTCCTTCCCCGCGAACCTTTCTTAAAATGGGAAAACTTTCTTTTATTAGAGCCCGAATTTTCCACAGCAGCTTCCTTTTTGTTCGATCCAGACTCATCAAACTTTCCTTGACGTAGTGCTTCCTCGGTAAGTGCTACAGCTAAATCGATTGCTTCGCCGATTTCTGTGGGCTTAGAAGTAGTAACCAGACTTAGTATTTGGGGGGCATGTCCCCAAATGTACCTCTCGATCCTCTTGTATTCGGGATCCACCAAGTATGGGACTACACGGGATAAATCGTGAAATCGCTGCGTGTAACCCGCGATGTCCGCACCAATCATTTTCAAATTCCAGAATTCCGTTTCTAGCTTCTGGATTTCTGACCTTGAGCAATACTTTTTCCTCATCAATTCTTTTAGTTCCTCCTAGGTCAGGCCATACGCAGCAGTTTCGCCTTTCGTTTGGACCTGGAGGTTCCACCATGATACTGCCCCATCAACGTATAGTCCGGTGACATAAGTAACCCTTTGTTCAGCAGGGCACTTGCTCATTCGAATAACTGAGTCGGTCTTCTCAGTCCAGCGAACGAAGGAAACAGCACCTCCCGTACCATCAAAATTTAGAGGTTTGCAGTCTAAGAACTGCTTATAAGTGCAACCTGAAATTATCATATACCCAAATTCATGAGTGAGTATCAAGAGCACGATTTGAATGGATGAGAGTAATCGCGTAGATTAATGATTAACCAAGCATTACCAGTCGGATGATTGCCTCCAGAAGTACCTCCTGTTCCACCGCTTTGTTCAGGGCGGTTAGCTTCGTATTGAGCAATCGCTTGGGAAATGCGTTCGTTCAATTCTTCTTGTATTGTCGGGAGCGGGTTAGTGTTCGTTTTTCTACGGCGAGCCGACATTGTCTTCTAGATGAAATATCGATCTCCATTAGACAAGTATTTAATAAAAAAATATTGTCAAGTATATGTATATATATAAACACATCGGGTTTATATAAATAAGAAATGCATACACACGTATACATGACATAACCACACAATCGCAAGCACGCATAACCACAACGTCATCACAATGGTCGTATAACTCAACATGTAGAATACACCAAGCCACAACATAACATCAACCATAAGTCCACCATGTCATAACAATGTCAACCACAATATCATCACATCACCATAATATCACCCACAACATAAAAGAAATACAATGTGAAATACAGAAAACATACTTTTATACATAACGACAACTTGTTACATTTGTTCATGAAGATCAAAAGGACTTAGGGATACATATCCCTAGTCAGTACAAGTCATAATACAAAAGTAAGATTTTCTACTACATTGCATCTTCATGTCTTCCAGTTGTCTTCAAAAGTCTTGATCTTCATAAGCCTTGGTCTTCACAGAAGAGATAGTCTCCCCAAAAGATAGCTATATACATACGACTAACATAAGACCAACATACAATCGGCAGACTACTAGTGTGGAGATGGCGGGGGTGGTGACTGTGGTAGTGGTGGTGGTGATGGAGGGGGTGACGCTGGCAATGGTGGCTGTGGTGATGCAGGTGGTGGTGGTGCGATAGCGGCAAGGACCGCAGCTAACTGGGCATCAAGCTCTCGAACCCTACGGAAGAGTATGGTAAACTGGATGTCATAGGATATCATCCTATCCACCATGGTAGTCGGAGGAAAGTGGGAAGGATGATAAGGGTCCGATGGGTCCATGCCCGGTGGGGGTATCACGACATATAGTCTAGTATAGTCGGAGGCAAGTCCGACGGGCTGAGATGGTCCCGCAGCATAGGGGTCCTAGGGTGTACTAGATTGTAACACCTGTGCCTCCACGGCCATCAAACAAATACCGAACCAATGAAATATTATATTTCATACTTGGGATTTGTAAAAATATGTGTATCATTTGCACATATCAATTTTTGTTCAATTCCAAACTCTAAATCGCTTTCTGGAAGGTTATACGCGCACCGATGCGTAAATATAACCAGTTTAATGCAACGAACATTCCGGAATAGTGAAATAGGCTTAACATACCTTAAATAACCTTTACATAACTTAGAAATAAGTTTCGAAGGCTTTGGTATGGCAAAATCAAGTAAAATCGCTTACAGGGACTAAAGTTGACAAACTGCGAAAGTATGCCAATTTGAACTGTAACAAACATTCCGGAACATGGCCATAAGTTAAACATACCATAAATATACTTTAAATAGCTTAGATATAGGCTTTGAGGGGTTCGGTGTGCTAAAATAAACTTTTGGGTCATTCAGGGACTAAAAGTGTCAAAAAGTGCACAAGTTTGCATTTTCGCGCATAACTTACGTTCTGAATACATCAGGACATCCAAAAATTTATGTAAGCACTAAAATATTTTATTTTAGTGTTTGGCATAAGAAAAATCCATTCGTCGCGTCATTTGGATCATTTTTCGCGCTTATGCGCATTCCGTCGTAATTAACCGAACATCGCGATCGTACGGCTAAACGAACCGACATCCGTGATGTTTCCAAGCATATTTCATGTTCCCTATGCCTTAACATCATTGTGAAGCTTGAAATTGGGTTTGACGGGTGTTAGAAGTGTCGTTACGCAACGAAACAAGGTGCAGGGGCCTGTTCTGCCACTTTTGAAAACTTCAGACCTTCAAGGCCCTTGCGCACCGTAAAAAATAATTTGTTACGGTGCGTAAGCAGTGTCCAGATGCAGCAAATCATTTTTGGCTGCTGTTATCTGCCCCTAAACATTCCCCAAAGGTCAAGTGCCACTTGTTAAACTCTTGTGGTGGCCAAAATCAGTTACCACAACATTCCGACAAGTGTACAGGCTAGATCATTCCCTCTTCTCCAAGAAACGATCCTAACGGTGGACCGAAAACTATAAATACCAACCCGTTTCACTTCTTTTCTCACTAGAATCTGATCAATTGTGCTCTAAGTTGAAACCTTTGTTTCATACCTGAGCTATTTTGAACTAGATTAGCATTCGGGGACCCTTCGTAAGTGTTCCTTCGTTCTTTTATTGCTTTTCGAGTCTTTTCGAGTCCGAAAGTCAAACTTTGTTTGACCTTCTGCACTGACCAGTTTATGGTCGATGCGAAGTTCGTTTGAACTTCATAACGTGAGCGTGATCACGATGGTTATAGTCCCTAGTGACTATACCTACTGATTACCACGTTATCTAGGCTCAGTGACGAGCCGTAGTTTCGGTCAGAATACGTATTCTTGCGTATTTTGTAACCAAACTACTCTTAGGTATCACAACCGTTTGTTGTGATACCAAACCTGTTTTCTAAACCTAGTTAAGCATGCTTTAACATGCTTAGCTCGTCACTTTTAGTTTAGTGCTTATATAGGGTCGTCAGGTAAGCGATCTAAACAATCGCTTATACTTTCGAACCCGACCCATTTGGTTGATCATTAGGATCCGACCAAACACATTAGGTGACCATAGTAGGTAGGGAATAACCTTCCGAGGTTATACCCTATGGTCACATCGTTTGAGTAGTTGTATGATAGGTAGTTTATATGCCTTAGGTAAATTACCAGAATACCCTTTTCATGAATAATTAATTAAGCATATGTAACCTAAACTTTTGTCACATAACTGATTATGTAAAATGTTTAGGCATATAACACTTGTCATAGGACTAGTTAGGCGGTCCGAACGCGTTTCACGCGAACGACGCGTTAAAGTAGCATAAGCTACCTAAATGGGTCGCGATGGGTCGAAAGCACTTAGGTTAGGTTTCATTTAGTATGTAGGCTTTGTTAAACCATATGACACGAGTCTCTACACTCGTTTGGTTTACTAACCCTCATTCTATCCGATCTTCCGATTTAGGTCCGGTTTATTAACATAAGTTACCTATATTAGGTGCCGTTTGACATCCGTGATCTCTAGCATTGTTTGGTTGTCACTCAAGGACTACTGAGCATTCTCAAGTGAGTACATAGACCCCTCTTTTACTGTTTTTCCAAACGTTTTGGGGTGGAACACATGTGCCTACTTGTTACTTTCATGCTTTCCTGTTTTCACATCATATACCTGCTATGTTTGTTAGTACATTATAGTACATGATTTCATTACATTTCATGCTATGTATGTCCATTGTGTGCATACTTAGTACATTGTTTTACTTTACATTTCTGCTATGTATGTTGACTGATAGCATGCTAGCACATTGATTTACATGACTTTTCTGTTTTGTATGTTAACTTAGCATACTTAGTACATTTCTTATTCATCATATGCTTACATTTTGGTATGACATTTGGTTTGTTTAAACTATACTATACATTCATTAACACCGATCATGCCGCTCGGTAGTAGGTAGTGGTACCATAGGACTTGACAAATCCCATTCCTGAAATCTCGGGTTTGTTTGGACGTAAGGAATGACCGAATCCGAATACATATTATTTTGATAACTCATTTTTACATAGTTATCCGACTGTCGCAAGGCTTGGATGTATGAATTTTCACAATACCGCATAAATGTTTATATCAGTATAGCATGCATTTACTACACAAAACATAACTTTGATTTAAACCAAGTTTTACTTCAATACTTTGTTTTGTACATTTTTTTTTTTACTTATGGTTTAAGTAGTCTTATTTTACTTACCATACATAACATTTGTTACACATTACCTGACTAGTTTTGGACTATTAACATTTCATATGATTTATACAAGGACTTTTGACAATTGGTTTAAACATAGACTTATTACATTGGTGGTTTGTTTAAGTGACTTAAGTAACGAGGCGTGTGTAATATGATACAAGCATGGTGGATACGCCGCTGGTATTTCCTATATATAAGTGTTTGTATGGTATTACATATTGTAGCGTTATTTGAATCATTTCAATTTGAAACATATAACATTTTATACAAATAACATACTTTTCACAATACATTGTTTTACAAATAACTTATCTTATACAAACTCATCTTACATGGTTATTCATTTAACCTTACATTTATTTATACATATCATCTGATTTTATTGTTTTTCAAATGATTTACAAAACAAAGCAAATTACAAGGTTCATGACTAAACATTTTCTCAAACATAAGTCATGAATTCTATTTTCACAAAACCTATGTATCTCACAGGCATTTTTATGCTGACGTGCCTATTTTCACATGTGTTTTCAGGATATGATGCATAGGACTTGTCAAGATACACTTAGGCGGACTTGGGCCTTAGCGACAATAAAAGATGCAAGACTAGTTATTTATGTTATGTTTCTTTAATTGTCAAGACATTGTAACTATTTTAATCAATAAAACAATATTTCAATTCCCATGTGTTATGAAACAATGATTCTGTTACACCACTCCCCGATGTTTCCGCCACGTTTGGTTGTCCTACGTGGTCGGGATGTGACAGAAAAGTTGGTATCAGAGCCCATGGTTATAGGGAATTAGGTTATTAGTAATGCTTTGACCTAGTCTATAACCTTTCTAGGACCCCAACGCGAGTTTACTTGCGTTTAGTCATAAAACAATACTGTCACCTATCCTTAGGCGACAACCACAACAAGAACATAAAATTCAAAACCGCTTTGAAAACTAATCATCTGTTTTAGGATGATTGATTACTAGGTTTTGAACCCTCTATTGTAAGGTTTTGAACTCTCTATTATATGGTTTTGAACCCCTTTGAGTTTTCAAAACCTCGTCAAGGTTTTGGGTTTTAAATAATGTGAACACGTGCAAACTGGAAGGGTGAATGCCTGTATTCTGGGTTTTCTGTCTAGGCAAGCACTTCGTATACATCTCATCAGACGCGAGACCAGTTGTGCTTACCTGGGAATTCTTGGGATGAGTGTTCACTTATAGGCGAGCATATCTTCGCGATACATTATTTTTGACCCATTTACTTTGATTTGTCACCATCTCATTTGTTTGCCTTAGGTAACAAACAAATGATCACAATTTTCATTCGTTACCATTCTGTATTGATTATCCAATAACCTTTCACTTGTTTCTTCCTATGTCTTTCATTTTCTTCTAGAATGTCTATTCCTCTCAGCACTGGTCAAATGTCCGAGCGAACAGCCAAATTTGCCCAGCAAATAGGCGAAGTGATTCAGAAGACTGTGGATTTAGGCATTGCCATGGCTCGTCTCAACAATGAAGCCTCTCGTCTCGACAATGAAGCCACTCAAGAGCCACCAAAGGAAGCAGAAGTCAAGCCAGCACCAAAATCAAGGAAGCGTAAGGCTTCAAGGAAACCCGCAGCGGTTACACCTAATCAAGCGGGACCTAGCCATGTGGCAAGGCCACCAGCTAGGAAGCCATACATAGGAACTGCCCCTTTGTGCAAACGATGCAACCGTCATCATTCAAACCTCATACCCTGCTCCAAATGTACCTACTGTGGACGGAGGGGACATTTGGTCAACACATGCCGCTTTGCTATCCAAAACAAAGCTGCTATAAACCTTGCTGCTACCCAACTCCAAGTCAACCCTACTCAAGCTCGCTTTCCGCCTGGAACGTGCTACAACTGTGGCGAGACAAGCCATTTCAGGAACAAATGCCCAAAGCTTGCTAATGCAAATCCAACCCTTGGATGAGCATTCGGCCTTTGATGATGCTGTCTTATGCCTTTGTTTCTTTTGTTTTCGTGTATTGTGAAACAATATGTCTCGTTCATAAATAAAAGTTGTTGTTCGCAATTCTGATATACAAGTATAATTACATGTGTTTATGGCATTTCCCTATAATACCTGTATTAAGGAACTATATTCCTTACAAACTACTCTTGTGATTCTCTCTTTCAAATGATCGCTCATGATTCGCTCGAAAATTTTAAGTACTCGTTTCACTCTAAGAAACAAAGTACAGAAAATAAAGTGACATTATGAGTAATCATGCTTTTGCACATCTATGCCATTACATCCTTGGTTAGGTAACTAAGGGTATTTTCAAATCTCATACCCATTACATCTTGATTTTTCAACATACACAGTACAAGTATTTCAAAAACAATCTTCATGATCTCAAAATGTTTCATATAATATGAAAACAATATTAACACAGTACATTTTATTATCAAGTGCATGATTTCAAAAACCTCGTCTACGTTTCAAAAATAACCTTCATGACTTCGAAATGTTATTAATACAATATATATCAAATGCATGACTTCAAAAGCATCATTCATGTTTTCAAAAAAAAAAAAAAAAAACCTTATACATAATTTCAAAATTCATCTCGCACGATTTTAAAACATTTTTTTTATAAATATACTTACCTAGTACACCTACTTTATAATCTCAAAGGTATTATATATAAGGTTTCAAAAACGTTAAACACATTTTTCTTAAAAGAACCCCATGCATAGTTTTCAAAAATATTTTTCTTCATACATTGACTTAACCTTCAAATTCTGCTTCATATGTCGCCTTGACATATCAAGCATCTCAACTTCATAAGCATTCTTACTTCATGTTTTGCCATAAGCACATCAAGTGCAAGGTTTCAAAACATCTCCAACTTCTAAAATCCATATGGGATCTTTTTATCTTCACATTTAGACCCTTGTGGATGATCATCATTCAAATCAGAGTCCTTAATTGGATTCCTTATGTACCTAAATTCGAACATTTCGGTTCCTTATAATCGAAATCGAATTTTTCTTTTAAAAATCTTTCTATCTTTATAGTTAGATTCTTGATAATGTTTAAAGTACCAAATGAAATCCACGAGATGGATTCCTAGTGTGCTTTAAATACATGCACTCTGTTAGCAAAACTAATTAACAAATTAAAGATCAAGATAAACAATCTTTGTGGTTATATGACTATGTGTTTATGCATCTTGTGTTTTCTCTTATGCATTTTGTGTTGTTATACTCTGGGTATTAGTTATCCAAATCCTCGTAGAATCTTTCATATCTTTATATGAGGGATTCGTAGTAGGATATTCAAAAAGGTACTACCTTAATTCCTGAATGGGCTTCTATGTAATAGTTAAGACCCTTGGATTATATAGTACTATTCCATGATTCATAAGAGACCCTTTTAGTGGTCTAGTAAAAAAAGATTGATTCAAAAATCTGGTTAAGAATGACATGTGATGATATAAGCTGAAAAGACTCCTTGGTTGTCTATTAAAATCATTTATTGGTTTAATAAAAGGGACCCTATGGTGGTCTAGTCACACTCATCACAGGTTTGTTCATTTGGTTTTCCCCTACACATTATAAATTAGACTGTGTGAACTATGCAAGGAATTGTCTAATTATGGACGCGTACATAATTATGAAATTCAGTGCACGGTAACCACAGTAAGATTTATTATGTGTAAGAACCGATAGTGACAACAATAACGAAATGAGAACGATGTAATGGAGGTACGGTGGACGCACCAATGACGCTTCATATACTTGTATATAAGTATCCCTCTTACATTGCAAGCATGATGTTATTAAAGTTACTAGAAGTTCAGAACCCTAACCAATGTTGTTCGATCTTTTCAACTTCATGTTTTCAAGCTCTCACAAGTTTCCTCTAAATAAATTCCGGGAAGAAATTTCCTAAAGTAGGGGAGACTGTAACATCTGTGCCTCCACGGCCATCAAACAAATACCGAACCAATGAAATATTATATTTCATACTTGGGATTTGTAAAAATATGTGTATCATTTGCACATATCAATTTTTGTTCAATTCCAAACTCTAAATCGCTTTCTGGAAGGTTATACGCGCACCGATGCGTAAATATAACCAGTTTAATGCAACGAATATTCTGGAATAGTGAAATAGGCTTAACATACCTTAAATAACCTTTACATAACTTATAAATAAGTTTTGAAGGCTTTGGTATGGCAAAATCAAGTTAAATCGCTTACAGGGACTAAAGTTGACAAACTGCGAAAGTATGCCAATTTGAACTGTAACAAACATTCCGGAACATGGCCATAAGTTAAACATACCATAAATATCCTTTAAATAGCTTAGAAATAGGCTTTGAGGGGTTCGGTGTGCTAAAATAAACTTTTGGGTCATTCAGGGACTAAAAGTGTCAAAAAGTGCACAAGTTTGCATTTTCGCGCATAACTTACGTTCTGAATACATCCGGACATCCAAAAATTTATGTAAGCACTAAAATATTTTATTTTAGTGTTTGGCATAAGAAAAATCCATTCGTCGCGTCATTTGGATCATTTTTCGTGCTTATGCGCATTCCGTCGTAATTAACCGAACATCGCGATCGTACGGCTAAACGAACCGACATCCGTGATGTTTCCAACCATATTTCATGTTCCCTATGCCTTAACATCATTGTGAAGCTTGAAATTGGGTTTGACGGGTGTTAGAAGTGCCGTTACGCAACGAAACAAGGTGCAGGGGCCTGTTCTGCCACTTTTGAAAACTTCAGACCTGCAAGGCCCTTGCGCACCGTAACAAATAATTTGTTACGGTGCGTAAGCAGTGTCCAGATGCAGCAAATCGTTTTTGGCTGCTGTTATGTGCCCCTAAACATTCCCCAAAGGTCAAGTGCCACTTGTTAAACTCTTGTGGTGGCCAAAATCAGTTACCACAACATTCCGACAAGTGTACAGGCTAGATCATTCCCTCTTCTCCAAGAAACGATCCTAACGGTGGACCGAAAACTATAAATACCCAACCCGTTTCACTTCTTTTCTCACTAGAATCTGATCAATTGTGCTCTAAGTTGAAACCTTTGTTTCATACCTGAGCTATTTTGATCTAGATTAGCATTCGGGGACCCTTCGTAAGTGTTCCTTCGTTCTTTTATTGCTTTTCAAGTCTTTTCGAGTCCGAAAGTCAAACTTTGTTTGACTTTCTGCACTGACCAGTTTATGGTAGATGCGAAGTTCATTTGAACTTCATAACGTGAGCGTGATCACGATGGTTATAGTCCCTAGTGACTATACCTACTGATTACCACGTTATCTAGGCTCAGTGACGAGCCGTAGTTTCGGTCAGAATACGTATTCTTGCGTATTTTGTAACCAAACTACTCTTAGGTATCACAACCGTTTGTTGTGATACCAAACCTGTTTTCTAAACCTAGTTAAGCATGTTTTAACATGCTTAGCTCGTCACTTTTAGTTTAGTGCTTATATAGGGTCGTCAGGTAAGCGATCTAAACAATCGCTTATACTTTCGAACCCGACCCATTTGGTCGATCATTAGGATCCGACCAAACACATTAGGTGACCATAGTAGGTAGGGAATAACCTTCCGAGGTTATACCCTATGGTTACATCGTTTGAGTAGTTGTATGATAGGTAGTTTATATGCCTTAGGTAAATTACCAGAATACCCTTTTCATGAATAATTGGTAATTAAGCATATGTAACCTAAACTTTTGTCACATAACTGATTATGTAACATGTTTAGGCATATAACACTTGTCATAGGACTAGTTAGGCGGTCCGAACGCGTTTCACGCGAACGACGCGTTAAAGTAGCATAAGCTACCTAAATGGGTCGCGATGGGTCGAAAGCACTTAGGTTAGGTTTCATTTAGTATGTAGGCTTTGTTAAACCATATGACACGAGTCTCTACACTTGTTTGGTTTACGAACCCTCATTCTATCCGATCTTCCGATTTAGGTCCGGTTTATTAACATAAGTTACCTATATTAGGTGCCGTTTGACATCCGTGATCTCTAGCATTGTTTGGTTGTCACTCAAGGACTACTGAGCATTCTCAAGTGAGTACATAGACCCCTCTTTTACTGTTTTTCCAAACGTTTTGGGGTGGAACACATGTGCCTACTTGTTACTTTCATGCTTTCCTGTTTTCACATCATATACCTGCTATGTTTGTTAGTACATTATAGTACATGATTTCATTACATTTCATGCTATGTATGTCCATTGTGTGCATACTTAGTACATTGTTTTACTTTACATTTCTGCTATGTATGTTGACTGATAGCATGCTAGCACATTGATTTACATGACTTTTCTGCTTTGTATGTTAACTTAGCATACTTAGTACATTTCTTATTCATCATATGCTTACATTTTGGTATGACATTTGGTTTGTTTAAACTATACTATACATTCATTAACACCGATCATGCCGCTCGGTAGTAGGTAGTGGTACCATAGGACTTGACAAATCCCATTCCTGAAATCTCGGGTTTGTTTGGACGTAAGGAATGACCAAATCCGAATACATATTATTTTGATAACTCATTTTTACATAGTTATCCGACTGTCGCAAGGCTTGGATGTATGAATTTTCACAATACCGCATAAATGTTTATATCAGTATAGCATGCATTTACTACACAAAACATAACTTTGATTTAAACCAAGTTTTACTTCAATACTTTGTTTTGTACATTTTTTTTTTTACTTATGGTTTAAGTAGTCTTATTTTACTTACCATACATAACATTTGTTACACATTACCTGACTAGTTTTGGACTATTAACATTTCATATGATTTATACAAGGACTTTTGACAATTGGTTTAAACATAGACTTATTACATTGGTGGTTTGTTTAAGTGACTTAAGTAACGAGGCGTGTGTAATATGATACAAGCATGGTGGATACGCCGCTGGTATTTCCTATATATAAGTGTTTGTATGGTATTACATATTGTAGCGTTATTTGAATCATTTCAATTTGAAACATATAACATTTTATACAAATAACATACTTTTCACAATACATTGTTTTACAAATAACTTATCTTATACAAACTCATCTTACATGGTTATTCATTTAACCTTACATTTATTTATACATATCATCTGATTTTATTGTTTTTCAAATGATTTACAAAACAAAGCAAATTACAAGGTTCATGACTAAACATTTTCTCAAACATAAGTCATGAATTCTATTTTCACAAAACCTATGTATCTCACAGGCATTTTTATGCTGACGTGCCTATTTTCACATGTGTTTTCAGGATATGATGCATAGGACTTGTCAAGATACACTTAGGCGGACTTGGGCCTTAGCGACAATAAAAGATGCAAGACTAGTTATTTATGTTATGTTTCTTTAATTGTCAAGACATTGTAACTATTTTAATCAATAAAACAATATTTCAATTCCCATGTGTTATGAAACAATGATTCTGTTGGTGTGACAGAAAAGTTGGTATCAGAGCCCATGGTTATAGGGAATTAGGTTATTATTAATGGTTTGACCTAGTCTATAACCTTTCTAGGACCCCAACGCGAGTTTACTTGCGTTTAGTCATAAAACAATACTGTCACCTATCCTTAGGCGACAACCACAACAAGAACATAAAATTCAAAACCGCTTTGAAAACTAATCATCTGTTTTAGGATTATTGATTACTAGGTTTTGAACCCTCTATTGTAAGGTTTTGAACTCTCTATTACATGGTTTTGAACCCCTTTGAGTTTTCAAAACCTCGTCAAGGTTTTGGGTTTTAAATAATGTGAACACGTGCAAACTGGAAGGGTGAATGCCTGTATTCTGGGTTTTCTGTATAGGCAAGCACTTCATATACATCTCATCGTACGACGGTCTGGTTAAAAAGATCATGTGTTGATCTAGTTAAAAAGATTGTTCGTTGATCTAGTTAAACAGATCCTTTGGTGGTCTAGTCAAGTCATTACATGTTTGTCGGATTGATTTTCCCCCTACACATTATAAAATAAACTGTGCGGACTGTGCAATGAATTACGTAATTATGGATGCATACATAATTATGGAATTCAGTGCACAGAAACCACAACAAATGTTATCATGTGTTAAGACCTATAGTGATAAGGATAACGAGACGGGAACAATGTAAAAAGGACATGGTGGATACGCCGCTGGTGTAGGATCGTTTTGCCGACCAAACGAGTCGATCAGAAGAGTTCTCAGACTGAATCAGAGGCGGAATTCATTGATTCAGTCTTCTTACAGCTTGATATTCACTATTAACTGTCTGGTTTATTGATTTGAAAAGATTTACAACACAGAGACACTTCGGCGTCCGGTATACAATTTCATACGAAATGACACAACAAGACACCTATATATAGCCGTCTAATTTCGCACGAAATAGCTATCTGCTATTTCGTACGAAATAGCATATGTTAATTTCGTACGAAATAGCTAAGTGCTATTTCGTGCGAAATTACCTTTTCACACATTTTCTCGTTTTTCGTGCCTTGATCTTTCAGTTCTAATCTAAGACTCGAACGAAGACGAAGTCGACAGACGTATGCACCAACAGACTCCCCCTCGGATGTTGACGAGTCTTCAGTGCGAGTCTTCAGTATGACGACTCTTCAGTCTTGATTAGTTTTCTCGTACTTCAGGTACTTCTCCTGGCTTTCCGTAGCAACAGGATCAGGAATCTGCCTTCTTTGTCTTCAGACTCCCCCTTTCAATCAGCTGGGATCGCAGTCTAGAATTCTTTATTAGTAGCTTAGAATCGAAGACCTGGAATTAGACCTCAGGAATTGAAACCTAGCTCTTTCAACATTTTCTGCACAAAATTTCTTCTCAAAACATAAGTTTTTACTTAAATCAATAAGAAAAACTTACTGTTAGAAACCACTTCATTCATCAATTATTCAAACAAACATCCCAACCCAAAATTCATCATGTTTAGCACTTGGAATTTTGAAAATCAGCTTTCCAACATCAGTTGTCGAAAATCTCTTTGTATTTTTCAAAATTTTATGCTAAAACACACTAAAATCTTTTTGGATTTTTGATATTAATGAAATGCAGTAAAGAAACAATATTTTTGTGAGTTTGTGCAAGAGGATCATATCAGTTTTTTAGAAAAATCACTAGCACCGTTAAGCTTTAAACATTTTAAGTTCTAAACGATTCACGTTGATTACCGATATAGTTGTCCTCTTAAACTCAATCTAAAACTTTCGAAATGCTTTCCGATACGTTTAGGTATATTAATTTTGCACTAAATTCTTATGGACCCCACGATCTCAGCATATCCCCTCATCATGCAATACACTAACTCAAGTAATCCCTTTAAACTTTCATCAACTGTGATTTGTGCGAAAACAACGCAGAATGTTTAAACATTAACAATCAGGTCGATACTTTTGTATACGAAGAGAAAGTCCAATGTTTAAACAAAATAAGAAATAAAAACAAGTTGAAATTGTTTAGGCTTTAACCACCAGTTCGATACTCCCGTATACGCAGAGGTGATCCAAAGCTTAAACGAAACACCAAAGAAAATAAAGCAGAACGTTTAGGCACTAACATCCAGGTCGATACTCACGTATACGCAGATGATGTCCAATGCTTAAACAAAATAAAGAAATAAAACAAGTTTAAGTCTTTGCAAAATGAAATGCACAATCACAGTGATTTTTCAGCAAAATTGTGAAAGTTCACAAATTTAACCAGTTTTTATGCTCTTTGCATTCAGCGATTACTGAGTAGGCACACAATCAAGAAGGACAAAACTAAGTACTATGCTTTCAATCATGTTTCCCACTAGAACTAGGCTTTTTCATTCAAGTTTGTATCGTTATCGCAAATCTACTAGTCTAGCTGAGCCTATCGTCACATCTTTAGTGAGACCGTTTATCACATTTGACATTTCATTTCTTTAGCGTGTTGTGATAGTCCACTGATTTTCTATCATTTCCTTTTATTCACAACAAAACTCATTTTTGCGTTTTCAATGTTTTTAACATTTTTCAAATTTTCAAAAATTCTAAAAATTTTCTTACTCCCCTTAAAATCAAAATATGTTTCAATTTTGATTTTTCGGGAAAATTTGAAAACAATAGACTGTACAAATAAAATGACAAACTGATGTGAATTGCTTCAAATCGCCATCCACTTGGCATAAACAATCAGAACTCCCCCTGACAACAAACTATTTTCCCATTATGATTTCAAAACACTTAAGTTTGTTTTAATCAAAATGGTTTTTCCGGAAAAATTAGCTTTGTTGATTTTACCACTTGTAAAATCAGGGTATCATCACATTGTTCTTTCAATCACATGTAGGAATTTAACATTTCCCGATTTTCACAACACAATCACTTGAAGGGAAGATAAATCAAGTACAATTTAATGTCCCTGATTAATCTTGAAGGTCGAAATATCACAAACGTGAATTTCTCAAGAAAGATGCCGATACCTGCTTCACACTTACCAACCTGGAAGCTCCGACAAGTCAGGTTTTTCATTTAAAGAGATCCACCCAAGCCTGACGAACCTTGGGTGTTTTCAAGTGATCCTCACTCTGTTTCTTTTCACTTTTTTGTTTTAATTTTCCGTTTGACAATGATGGAAAATTTGCATCATCGATTGTCTTAATGGAATTATCACTTTTTACTTCAACACATGGCTTCTCTGCCTTTGACGAACCAGATTCATCACCTGAACGTGGCTTGTCTGACTTTGATGAGTCAGATTCATCGCCAAAACGTGGCTCCTTTGTTTCCGAAGAAACAAACTCATCGCCAGAAAGTGAAAATTTCACTTTCTTTGGTTTGTTAATCACTTGATTAACCACTTTCTCTTTCTTTAATATCCCTTTCGTCCTCATATCTGTATCTGATGAATCCGTTTTACTTGACTGGTCAGTCTTTGAAGAGCAAAACGATTTATCAGAACTGTTATCTGTTTTTTCGGTTGTATCCGAGGACAAAATCCTTTCAAGATACTCCCTTGCTTTCTTCCTTTTCTTCCTCAGTCTGTCTTTCTGCCCTTGTGAAAGCTTCACTTTCTTTTCTAGAACTTTCTGTTCTTTGGGCTTTTCTTCTACTTTGACTGGTTTCTTTGCAATTTTTTGAGATTCAGCCCTCGATCTTCCTTTTGATCTCATTGGGCAATCTTTTGCAATATGGCCTTTGATTTGGCATTCAAAGCATCTTCTCGTCTCAAAACTCCATCTTTGGCAGTTAACAGCAATGTGTCCTTGACAACCACAGGTGTAACACACTCTGTTATCATACCATTTACCACTATCAAACCACACACTCAGATCATAACATTGTTTGGCTTTGTGGCAATCATCACTCCTTTTGTAAGCTGGATTTGGCATTTGAACACTGTGGTCAAACCTGCACCACTTATTACCAACTTTTTGTGAATTTTGATTTTCCAATTTTTGTGGTTTTTTATCACGATTGGATGATTGAACTGATGACCTTTTATTTTCTTTTTGAAAACTTATTGAATTTTTAACACTTTGTTTTTGTTCTGCAATCTTCTTCAAAGGTTTCTGTGTTGAGCATTCACCTTTTTCTGTAGATTGCAAAACAGTTTCTTGAAACTGCTCTTTTAGTTTCAAAAATATTTTCTTTTTCTCATTTTCATCATTAGTTTTATCATCACAATCTTCAATTTTGACTTTGTCAAAATTTGTGACATTTTCACTTATTGGAGCTAAATTGATTGGTTTTGGACAAAAATGATTCAGAAATTCTGACGAGTTCACAAAACCTTTCAATTTCTTTTCAAGCTCATCAATTTTATTTCTAGCACTCTCAGCTTCATTTTCAGGCTGAGAGATTTTCTCGAGATGAGAAATTATTTCCTTTTCATTCTCACTTTTATTCTTTTCAAGAACAAATTTTTCATTTTCTAAAACTTTTATTTGATCTTGAAATTTTGATTCATTTTCTTTTAAATTTTTATTTTTCAATTTTACCCAAAAATCTTCATTTTCTGAAGATTTTATTTTATTTTCAAAAACTTATTCCTTTTCTATCAAAATTTTGTTTTCCAATGTCAAACTCTCCACATCTTTCAAGAGTTTGACATTATCAGCTTTGATTTTATCACATTTGGAGCACACAACAGTTATTTTTTCAACATCAGCTTTCTTCTCAATCTTGAAAGCTGGAATTTCTTCAACCTGTTCTGTTATCACTTGAACTTTTTCTTCAGGTTTGACGTCATTGTTCTGTGACAACCCAGTTGTCTCATCTTGTTCAGATGTTTCTTGATGAACACTGTCAACCTGTTTCTTCTCGGATTTTACATTTTCTTCCACATTTGCTGCCTCATGATTCTTCATTTTTGCAGCTTGTTTATTTTTAAGCTTTTCCAGTGTACCTGCATAAAACATATTAAACAATTCAGGTGCAAACACTCCTTTATAATATTCAAGTTTTTCAATTTCTTTACTATCATCTTCACTCTCTTCATCTGATGAGTGATCAAACACTGGAGCTATCTCTGAAACAACTTCTGAATTATTTTCAGCTTTTTCTGAATCAACTTCTAAACCCTTTTCAGTTTTATCTAAAACAATTTCCGAATCCTTTTTTGTTGAAACTGGTTCTCTTGAAATTGATTCTTCTAAAACTGATTCTTCTTCAATCTTAATAGGACTCTCCTCTTGAGATATATAGTAATACAACATTATATCTTCTAAAGTTTCCATGTTTCGGTAACAGGTTTTACAATATCAGTCAATTTCAAATGAAATCAGCACTTCAAACGAAGTCCCTTTAAGCGAAATACTGATTGGTGCGAAATGACATGCAATAGACTTTCAAACGAAATAACAACTCACACGAAATCAGAAGTTTCACACGAAATAGTGTTTTTGTTGATGCACGGAATGTCTGTTGACTACGTCTACATCAAGTCTTAAGTCAAGATAGTCAACAAAGGGTCTTGAGAGTTAGATTAGGGTTTATAATGTTAATTTCGCTTTTATGAACATAGGTTAGAAGTGATTCCGCTTTTATGTCACTAGGTGATTTCGCTTTTATGTCACATGGTGATTCCACTTATACGGACATGCCATATAAGCAGAATCAGTTACAAGTGATTCCACTTATATGGACATGCCATATAAGCGGAATTAGATCTAGTATAAATACCACACATGTGTGACTTCATATGTAACTAGGAGCGGAATCAGATCATTAGCTTGGTAACGAAACTCTGTCAAATTGAATTCAGAAAGCTAATAAAGAGAAGAAATTGAATGAAACAGATGTTGTTACGTTACGTATACTGATTCCGCCTTTATACGTGATGATGAACTGCCTTGACTGATCGTTTAGGGTCACGACACGGTCCAGCAAGTGGTATCAGAGCTTCAGGACGAGGAGTTCATACTACTACATCTTGATTCTACCGATTTCTTTCATTTCTACTCACTTTCTCTTTTATTTTTTCGAATTGAACTGGTTTCTATGGGTAAAATGGGCTGATATTCAAATATAATGTGTAAAATTCAGTATTGATAAACCCTAGAAAGTGTTAGATATTAAAACAAAGTAAAACTCAATCAATTTTCACAAAATCTCGATCAGTTCACGAACAGGAATTTCAGTCTCAGTTCTGGAACAAATTAGTGGTCAAAATTGAACATATTACATATCATTGTGATCGGAATTAAGTGTAGATCATTCCTTGAAAGTTGCAGGTTGAAATTTGGCTTAAAAATGAGTAAAAACGTGATTCCGCTTTTGTGAACATCGAGTTTTAAACGTCTGATTTCGCTCATACGGACATAGTGATTTCGCTCATACGGACAAGTAGTGATTTCGCTCATACAGACAAGTGTGATTTCCTTCTTTCGGACATAAGTGATTTCGCTCTTGTGGACTTAGTGATTTCGCTCATTCGCACATCATTTGATTTCGCTTATTTGAACATACCTGATTTCGCTTATTCAGACAAGTGATTCCGCTTTTACGGACTTACATAGTTTTGCTGATAAGAACATTTCGATTTATGTGTGCATGTGAACTTGTGCGCATGTGATTGTGTCGGTTTGCATGTGAGTTGTGTCAGCAAGAATTAATCAGAGAATTCATGTGATAATGAAATAATTTTGTTGAATATTATAGTTTGTTTCATGTGAAGTATCAGATCCACTAATACGGGAGGCCCAATGAGCATTGAATTGATAAACGAGATGTCGGCCACATATTAATAAGTCCATACAGACGGCCCTATTGATTTCAAGATGATTTGTTATTTGTCGGCTCCGTGAGATTGAGATAAACAATTTGGCATGTGAATTCAGAATTTTGGCCCAATCATGTTTGGTTGTTAACAGAGTCAAGTGAAATTCATTAGTTGAAAGGCCCAAAATTGCATTTGATCTGATTAATTGTCAATCAGTCCATTACCAGATTTCTAGGAATTGATAGCTCATCAGTTTTTGAAGATTCGTTAGGCCCAAGTCATTCTAAGCCCATTAAAGGACGTGTCACACTTGTTCATTTTTCCGGATCATTCATATACAACTATTTCATCCGAACATCATTGGAACGAGTTCACAAATCTTCGACACGAGTCTTAGATTGATTTCACAAACAAATACTTTCACGTATTCAATCCATTTAAAACTGATAGTTTGTTTGTTTTTTTTTCCTCAAGGTGATTAAAGATTTACAAGGGGCGAATATCAAGAAGAAGATTTAAAATGTCAGGAGAAAGTACTCATGATAGTTGGTGGAGAAGAGACAGTGCAAGATGGGAGATTGGCAAATTGTATGAACCATTTAAGGAAGCACAAAGAGCCAAGAGATGGAATGAAGAACTAGAGTGTTACATGGATCCACAGGGTAATCCAGTAGTTGATCCATCAAAAGTGGATTTTGATGCTGTAACCAATGTGTTTCCAAGTGAAGGCACTTTCAACACAAGAAGGCTTTCTGATAAAAGCTATTTGCCAAATTTGATGATCAAGTTAAAAGAAGTTTTTGAAGCAAGTTTACCAAAGGTGGTAGAACTGAAGAAAAGAAAAGAAGAAGAATTGAAGAAGATGATTGAAGAAGTGAAGACTGTTGCAAAGCTTGCTGGAGAGGAACAGAGAGCTGAAGAAACACATAAAAATGAAGAAGCTCAGAAAGAAGAAAAGGAGGAAGATCAGAAAGTTGAATCAGAAGAACCGGTGCTGAATGAGACTGATGTTAGAAAATCTTCTGATCTATCGAATGTTGAATTGGTTGATGAAAAAGAAAACAAGTGCAGGAATTGCATAGAAATGTGCAAAGCCTGTACTGAAAAAGATGACATCATAAAAATAAAAGATATTGAAACAAATAAACTTGAAAATGTTTTCAAAATAAAATGTAAAGATATGATTGAAAAAGAAGAAATTTTGAAACTAAAAGTTGAAAATTTGACACAGAAATGTCAAGGTCTTGAAAAGGATAATGATGTTTATAGACAACCGTGTTCTACAAAATGTGTCGATTGTGTTGAAAAAGAATCGAAATTTCAAGATTTACAAAAACAGTATGATTCTTTAAAGTGGTCGAGTCAGAGAGTACAAGAAGCTTATGATACTTTGAAGAGCCAAGTCAAAAGTTTTGATCAAAGATTGTCAGAAACTTTAGTCACTAAAGAAATGTATGAAAGAAAGTTTAAAGAAAAGCAAATTGAATTGAACAAGTGTGTTGATGAAATTGCTAATCTTAAACAAGTCTTGGCTGAAAAAGAAAAAAATTGTTACAAAACTTCAAAGTTATCATAACTCTTCGTACATTCTCGAACGCATTTTCAACATCACACCAGATGACAAAGATACTGAAAATTGCAAAAAGGGTATTGGTTCAGAGTTTCATCAGGTACCACCACCATTGAGAAACAATTATACTTTTTATGATGAGGAAAAGGTGGCAAAGGGTTTGAACATAGCTGACCAGTTACCTGAAAGTATCGATGTGACTTATTCCAAATCTGATGATGCTAATGATTCAGAGGTGGTAAGTAAGGTTGTTGAAAGCGTTTTGAAAGATGAGTCTACAAAAGGTAAGTCTGAATCACAGGATGAAAATGAAGGAAATCTTTATGATGGTTATCTGAAAAACACAAAATCCGAGAAAAATTTGAATGATGATTCAAAAGGATTGGTTTATACCATGATTGGATCGGACAAATTATTCTTAGATGTTGTATTCCCGATTCAGAATGTGATTTCAGAAAAGGTCAATCAAGTTTTCAAAATGGTTGAGATTGAGAAGTCTGAGATTCCAAAGTTTGCTGGTAAAGGTCATAAATCTTTTTATAACAAACCTGGTTTTAAGAAGAAAAACATGAAGG
This sequence comes from Helianthus tuberosus, assembly GCA_030545235.1. Lineage (NCBI taxonomy): Eukaryota > Viridiplantae > Streptophyta > Magnoliopsida > Asterales > Asteraceae > Helianthus > Helianthus tuberosus. Next base: position 158,942,795 of record CM060393.1, read on the forward strand.
CTGCTTTGGGTTATAAAAAGAAACAGAATTGGAATCAAAGTAAAAAACCAAATTTGCAACAAAAGATGAATTTTGTTCAAGGGAAAAGTTTGAAAGAAGAGGAAAAACTCAAAATTGGACGACAGTCTAATGATGAGTTTGATGCTATGAAAAAGAAATAACAACAGGCCAAGGATGTTTCAAAGAAAGTGTGTTTTAAATGTGATCAAATTGGACATGTTGCAAGAAAGTGTCCAAATCCAAAGCCTGTTGATGTTGAAAAACAGAAATCTGAGGATGTGAAATCGAGGTTAACCAGATTTGATTCGAAACAAACTTGGAGGTACAATACAAACAAGTTTGCTTCAAATCAAAATTGGAAATCAAACCCGAACAGGTTCGATTCAAGACCGGCCTGGAACTCTCACACACCTAGATTCAGAACAACACAGAGTTGGAGAACATCTGTTGATATGACAAAACCTCAAGAGTTTTGGAAACCTAAAAATGTTATTCAATATCAAAAGGTTCAAAAAGAGTCAAACTTTTACAAAAGAGGTACTCCGGAAGGTAAAATGTGGAGTGCTAAGAAACAAGTGACGTTGGTAAAACATGAGAAAGTTGAAGTCAAAGTTGAAAAATTTTTAAATGACAAAGAGTTTCCGAAATTGAATGAACATTATTGTGTTGAAATGCCTAAGGTCCAACAGACCTGGGCTAAATTGTTCAAATGATTGATAAAGTTTGAATGTGCAGGTGCTCAACGAAGCTGAAAATTGTGAGAATGGTAGTTGGAGCAACCTGGCACAGGAAGAGGTTGCAGGACCCTGGTTTGGTTGAACAAGGAGTTTAGTTTGATGTTTTCTGTACATAAATAAAAATATTTTCAAAATCCTAAAAATTGGAAAAATTAAAAACCAAAAATATGTTTTGAGTTTGTTAAAATTTGAAAAACCAAAAATATGTTGTTTTTAATTTTGTTTTGATTGTATGTTGATTGAATACGCCGAAACCCTCACGGCTGAACAAACATGATTACTTTCATCAGATTGAAAAACGGTTTTCAAACTGTTAAGATCAATGGGTTGTAAATCATGGGGGTACGTTATATTTTCTGCAAATCAGAGTACTTGAAGCAGAAAATGGATGGCGAGACAAAGCTATCAGTGTTGGTTGTCAAATTTTCTTTAAATGATTTTGCATTTTAGGGGGAGAAAAATTGTCATTAGAAAATACAAAAACATTTTAAAATTTGAAAAAGTCAAAAACATGATAAAAATTTAAAAATTGAGTTTTGCGTAAAAAGAGGAAATGATAGTACATCAGAAGACAGTTACAGTACGCTAAAGAAATGGAAAGTTTAAATGTGTTAAACGATCTCACCGTGGATGTGTCGGTAGGTTTTTATACACTTAGTAAACTTTTTCGGGATATAAACCTAAATTCAAACACTTGCTTATTTCGTGGGGAACACTACTTGGATATATAGGTAACCCCTGAAATCTCGTTTGAAAGGTTTCGTATTCTGATATACAGGTTATTATACTCAATGATGTCTGGGGTATTATTCCGGGACTTCTGCTGAACGGTAGTTCTGACCTAGTCCTCGAATAATACTTTCCGCAAATGCTTGAAACACAGCATCACCCTCAGCATATATGATAAGACAATAAAATTGCTTAGCAATGCTGTTGTAAAAAAGATCCTCTAAAGGGGACACACCTACAAGTTGAGTCATGATCTCTCTGCTGAACGGTAGTTCTGACCTGAGCTCTCATGATTCTTCATAATTTATTAACCCCTTACAGATATCATTTGTGTTATAATTGCCTGTAAGACTGAATATTGGGATCTGGATACGGGAGTATATTCAAGAGGTGGGACACATGAATGGGTTTAAGTTCTTAAAATTCCTAATTCGTATCCTGAATCAGTTGAAATTTGTATGAAAATTTAAGTGGACAAGTATATCGACAATCTGAGTGAATTGTTTAATTCTTAAAGTGAAATTAAGCTCAACGGTACTTGTGACTTGTCATAAACTGATATGATCCTCTAACGCATACTCTAACAAAAATATTATTTGTAAATATGTTTGTACATATTTCTTTACTGCTTTACGTTTTCAGAAAATACAAAAAGATTTTGATTTCTGCTTTATTTTTGACAACTGATGTCTGAGTGCTGAGTTTCAAAATCTAAGTAAGCTGATTGTGTTTCTGAAAATAAAACAAGTTCATTAATTTGAAACTTGAAGTTTTAAAATCAAAAATTCAAAAACAATTTGTGATATCTCCAAGGTCATTAGTTTGGACTTGGATGATTAACTGTGGGGGATTTGGATGCTTATATTGTTATAGAGCTAGTTTCCGATACGATTCGATGAAACTGCCATTTTCATGAGAAGTGATTTTGAGTAGATTGATTTGTCAGATTACGATATCTGGAAGATTAAAATGTTGTTACTTATAGATGTATGAGTTATTGCAGGAAAAGTCCAGATTACGATCCCGAGAGCAGAGTCTAAGGGGGAGTCTGAAGACAAGCTGAAAGTTAGGAGGAGCTTGTAGCTGGAAAGCTAGGTGTCGATCCCTAAAAGCATGGAAGCTTGACGAAAGGGGGAGCCTGCTGATGATAAAGTTGTTAATGATAGAATCAATGATGAGATTCTGGTGTAAGAGTCAAAAAGTGTGAAGCTGATCAAAGAGAAAGATTGATAGATGCTTACAATGTTACAATCTGATTGAGAAGGTAAAATGACTAAGACTGAAGACTCAGGAGCTGAAGACTTCGTCAACATCCAAGGGGGAGTCTGTTGATGCACGGAATGTCTGTTGACTACGTCTACATCAAGTCTTAAGTCAAGATAGTCAACAAAGGGTCTTGAGAGTTAGATTAGGGTTTATAATGTTAATTTCGCTTTTATGAACATAGGTTAGAAGTGATTCCGCTTTTATGTCACTAGGTGATTTCGCTTTTATGTCACATGGTGATTCCACTTATACGGACATGCCATATAAGCGGAATCAGTTACAAGTGATTCCACTTATATGGACATGCCATATAAGCGGAATTAGATCTAGTATAAATACCACACATGTGTGACTTCATATGTAACTAGGAGCGGAATCAGATCATTAGCTTGGTAACGAAAATCTGTCAAATTGAATTCAGAAAGCTAATAAAGAGAAGAAATTGAATGAAACAGCTGTTGTTACATTACGTATACTGATTCCGCCTTTATACGTGATGATGAACTGCCTTGACTGATCGTTTAGGGTCACGACACGGTCCAACAGTTTTCGTGTGAAAATACCAAACGAAATATAATTTCACGCGAAATTAACTTCGATTCAAACGAAATCAGGCTCTTTGGAGCGAAATAGTGATTTCGTATGAAATATCTCAAACAAAATCTGATTTCGTGCAAAATCAAACAGCAATTTCAAACGAAATTAATCACAAAATGTAATTTCGTGCGAAATTAAGAAGCTATTCCGTGCGAAATACTGCTGATGTCATCATGTCGATCTGTTTTTGGCAAAATTGATCAAGTTCTAGGTCAATTTTAGGTCTGATTCTTTCAAGGATTTGTTAAAACTATGTTTTGCACGTTATATGTGAAAATCAGTCCATTTTAACCGTGAAATCTTGATTAATTTTGAAAAGAAGGTGTAGAAATCAGAATTTTCAAGCGAAAACAAGCTAAAAGGTAAGAACTCTTCCTCCTGAGCTCTGATACCACTTGTAGGATCGTTTTGCCGACCAAACGAGTCGATCAGAAGAGTTCTCAGACTGAATTAGAGGCGGAATTCATTGATTCAGTCTTCTTACAGCTTGATATTCACTATTAACTGTCTGGTTTATTGATTTGAAAAGATTTACAGCACTGAGACACTGCGGCAGCACTTCGGCATCCGGTATACAATTTTGTACGAAATGACACAACAAGACACCTATATATAGCCGTCTAATTTCGCACGAAATAGCCATCTGCTATTTCGTACGAAATAGCTAAGTGTTATTTCGTGCAAAATTACCTTTTCACACATTTTCTCGTTTTTCGTGCCTTGATCTTTTAGTTCTAATCTAAGACTCGAACGAAGACGAAGTCGACAGACGTATGCACCAACAGCTGGTGCTTCCTATATATAAGTGTTCCTTATTACATTGCGAGCGTACCGTTATTTAAGTTTCTAGAAGTCCTGGACCTTGACAGTGTTATACTATTTTGAACTCTCCGACTCTGATTTCGTGTACACACAAGTTTCCTATAATAGTCTTCATAGGAAACATTCTCTTATCCGTTGTTCAAAGCTCCATGCTTTTGTTGCAACAACAACAACACTTTGACAATTATCAAATTCGCTAAAGAACCCAAACGTGACCTAGAGTTCTAATTGGGAAACGGAGGATTCACTCGGAAGCAAAAACAATCACAGTTGTCTTTACAAGTTTCCTCTAAAATTACATTTCGGGACGAAATTTACCAAAGTGGGGGAGACTGTGACACCTGTGTCACTACGACCATCAAACAAATACCAAACCAATGAAATATTTTATTTCATACTTGGGATTTGTATAAATATGTGTATCGTTTTCACATATCAATTCTTGATCGATTTCGAGCTCTAAATCGCTTTCTGGAAAGTTATACGCGAACTGATGCGTAAACGTAATCAGTTTTACGCGACCAACACTCCGGAATAGTGACATAGGCTTAACATACCTTAAATAACCTCCACATAACTTAGAAATAAGTTTTGGATGGTTTGGTGTGTTGAAATCAAGTTTATTCGATCGCAGGGACTAATTTCGACAAACTGCAAAACTATACCGATTTGTATAGTAACGAACATTCCAGAACTTGATCATAAGTTAAATATGCCCTAAATATCCTTTACATAGCTTAGAAATAGGCTTTGAGGTGTTTGGTGCGCTAAAATAAACTTTTTGCTCATTCAGGTACTAAAAGCGTCAAAAAGTGCATAAGTTTGCATTTTCACGCATATCTTACGTTCTGAATATATCCGGACATCTAAAAATTTATTTAATCATTAAAATATTTTATTTTAGTGATTGGCATGCTAAAACTTCATTCGTTTCGCAAATCGGATCGTTTTCGCGTCCGTTATGATTTCTGTCGTAATTAACCGAACAACGCAACCGTACAGCCAAACGAACCGACATCCGTAACATTTATTGCAAAATTCAAGTTAAATATACTTTAAATTCATTATGGAGCTTGAAAATGGGCTTCACGAGTGTTAGAAGTGCCAAAACGCGTCAAAACAAGCTCAGGGGCTGAAACTGTCATTTTGTGAAACTAGCTGGTCTGCAAGTAGCTTACGGACCGTATGCACACGTCCTTACGGTCCGTAAGGCATGCCCAGTTCGCAAAAAATTCCCAGCAGCTTCCAAGCTCGTTCTTGAGGCCCTTGTTTGCAATTTTCATGTTTTGGGGACCAAGTTAACACCTCTCCAAGGCTTTGAACCTGCATCAAACACTTGTATGGTTGAGATCTTTCCTTGTTGGCCACACAAACACTTGTCTTGATCTTGTTCATCATGCACAAGTATAAATAGCCAAGCATTTCATTTGTTTTCCTCACCCTTGATCTGATTTTCTCTAAGTTGGAATTATAAACTTCATACCTAAGATTATTGGATCAGGTTCTCCCTAGCAAGGACCCTTTGTAAGTTTCTTTTGTTCTTTTATCGCTTTTCGAGCATGAAAGTCAAACAGTGTTTGACTTTATGCTTTGAACACGAGTTGGTCAACACGAAGTTCGTTTGAACTTCGCAACGTGAGCGTAATCACGATGGTTATTGTCCTTTGTGACTATACCTACTGATTACCACGTTGACTAGGCGTAGTGAAGAGTCGTAGTTTCGGTCAAAATGCGCATTTAAGAGTATTTTGCAACCAAACTACTCTTGGTATGAAAACACTTTGTATTGATATCAAAAGCTATTTTCTAACTTAGTTAAGCATGTTTTAACATGCTTAGCTCGTCACTTTTAGTTTAGTGCTTGTTTAGAGTCGTAAGTCGAGCGGTCTAAACCACCGCTTAGACTTTCCAACTCGACCCGTTTGGTCGATCATTAGGATCCGACCAAGCATGTTTAGTGACCATAGCTGTATAGGGAATAACCTTCCGAGGTTATACCTTATGGTCTCATAGTTTAAGTAGTTGTATGATAGGTAGTTTATATGCCTTAGGTAAATGACCAAAATGCCCTTTTCATGCATAATTGGTATTTAAGCATATGTAACATAAACATTTGCCACTTAACTGATTATGCAACATATTTAAACATGTTTAGGCATATAACACTTGTCATAGGACTAGTTAGACGTCTCGAACGCGCATTTGCGCGAACGACGCGTGAAAGTAGTGTAAGCTACCTTAATGGGTCGTAACGGGTCGAAAGCACTTAAATCATATCACATGAGTTCCAATGCTCATTTGGTTATGAGACCTCATTCTACCCAATCTTCCGACTTAGGAGCCGATTGTATAACATAGTGATTCCATACTAAGTGCCACTTGATTCCTTGATTTCCCGAGCTTCGTTAGGACACTTAAATCAAGGATACTTGCAATCTCAAGTGAGTACATAGTCCCCTCTTTTACTGCTTTCAAATGATTTGGGGTGAAACATATGTGCCTATTTGTTACTTTCATGATTTTAAACTATATGATTACACATGCTTAGTACTTATTCTTTTGACGAATTAAACGATTATCTATGGTTTAAACTCTGATTTTCAAAGATTGTGAAACAAATTATTGGATTGTACTCATTTTAATACATTCACCAAGCTGATTGGTAGTATGATAGCGCTATAGGACTAGACACCCCATTCCTGTTGTATGGAATGTCAGAAACCAAATTTTAACCAAATAGAAATTGCCTTTGTGGTATTTCTATAGTCTCCAAAGTGTAGTTTGATACCTTAAGGTTTGAATGAATACCAAATCACAGTTTCTTTTGTATATTTTGATATACTACAAAAGTACAGTTTGATGTGCTCTCAAATGTGATATTATCCAAATTATATTTTGATATACTATGTACAAAATCCAACATATGTTTTAACATGCTACTATGTTATTTACCAAAGCATAGTTGGTATGCTATTTTCAAAACCAAAACATAATTGATATGTTATTATCAAAACCAACGTATTGTGGATATGCTATTATCAAAACTAAAACATAGTTGATACGTTATTATCAAAACCAAAGCATAGTGGGTATGCTATTATCAAAACCAAAGCATAGTTGATATGCTATTTTAAAAACCAAAACATAGTTGATATGTTATTCTCAAAACCAAAGCATAATTGATATGCTATCTTTTAAATCTAATATTTTAGTAACAAAAGTATATTTTGATATACTATACGTTTAACTATTTCCTAAACCAAAGTATATTTTGTATATACTACAAACCTTTTATCAAAACAAATGCATTTTTAGAAACAAAACTTTTACAAGGATTCATGGCTATTTTTGTAAAACATGAAACCTTTTTCTTATATTAACTAAAGCCATGAATCTAAATCCACAAAACCTATGTTACTCACAGGCATTTTTATGCTAACGTACCTATTTTCATATATGTTTCGGGTTATGCTATGAGATGATTGTTGATGCATGCTAAATATAGGATGGACTCGTGCCTTAGTGACTTTAAAACTCGAAAGACAATATTTGTATTTATCTGAATTGTAATAAAACAATGAGTTCAATAATTCAATAAAACAAAACAATTTAATCCATGGTTGTGAAACAATGATTCTGTTACAACACTCCCCGACGTTTCCGCCACGATTAGTTGTTTTACGTGGTCGGGGTGTGTCAAAAAAAAGCTTTTTTTAATAGTTTTGGCCTCTGGGCTTGTATTATCATCTTTTTGACATTTTAACCCTTCTAGCTTGTAATTTAAGTTATGTGAAGGGTATCAAGGCATGCATAGAATATTGTTTTTCTTGAATGTACAATTACAAACACATAAATAAAATATAGAATTTTATTAAACACGGAAACAATCAAAAGTTTACAATCTATAAAATGGCTATTGTCACAATTTTGCTGACATCTTTAGCAAAATCTTCTAAGTTGTTCACTTAAGTGAACTCTTCAGAGAGTATTTGTTGAGCCTCTTTGTCTTCGTTCCCTTTGCTTATTTTTGTTGTAATTAGTTATGTTTGTTTAAGCTTTAGTTGCAAATATTCTTGTAACATAGTTTCTATGAAAAGATGAAAAGGAGAGTTGGCTTGGGTCATCTGTGGAATTGAAAGACTGTATCTTTTATGACATAATTCCTAGTTTAAGGGGATGTGAGAAGGTGGTTATGGCTATGGTGGTTGATTGTGGAATTGATGAGATGTGTTAGGCTTGGGGAGTTTCTTCATCATCTTCATGGATGGTGAATGTTGTTCTTCTCCCCCTAGTATATGGTGTGGGTGTTTTTGTTGGTTGAGAGAGGTTGTGAATGGGTAGCTTTCTTTTGAGTAACCTTGTAGGGGTACATTGGTAAATTTGCAAGGGTCTGTTGTGGTTTTGTGGTAGGTTATGTTTTAGTAGATGTAACATATGTTCTCATTTTTTTAGTGGTAACTGATATTTGGATAATGAGAGTAGTAGTTTGCATGGTGATAATGGTTTCAATGATGGCAATGGTTTGGTTGGATGCAACAGTGGTTCATGAAAAAGATGTTTAAGTAGGCTTGGCCTCTCTTGCAGGTTGCCTTCTAGTAGGAGTAGCATCTGTTGAGGTTGTTGAAGGGCCCAAATTTTCTTCAATCCTTTTTCTTTCTTGGATTTCATGAAGTACTATTGCATTTTTGGCTTCCTTTGTGACAAACAACAAAATTCTGGTAATTCCGTACAACCTGAACAACTATTTCAATTTTTATTCTCGTGTGTACGACTTGATTTTAAGTAATTAAGTCTTAAAAGTGTAGGGATTATAAAAATTATAATGAATTATGACAACAAATCCGTTGCGATTAGAAACTATATCCTAGACTGTCACTAGGAACACGAATAAACAATACTTGTTAGTACTAGTCGCGGTACAGTCAGACACGATAAAAACAAGACATACATATATGTCTACACAAATATTCTATAAAAGATTTGTCTAAAATAATATGTGCCTTATTATTTAGAAAGTTCCAAATTAAAAACCAAATTGTCCAAGTCCGTAGAAAAAAAATACAGCAATCAAGCGGTAATATACAGCATTCCGCAAAACGAAACAGTAACTGTCCGAAAACCCAAAAATAAATATTATTTGTCATAAATAATATAATGGGTATTAAAAAATGATACGAAATCCGCACTTAAATCTTATTGTGTTAAGATACACGGCTAGTTCAGTAAACTGCCTGACAACAAAGCCGGTACAAAACCTGAACCAAATTTTTCAACCGAACAACGAACTACTAATTTTAGTGAGTCAGTTTTATCTAGTGTCACATTAGTTTAAAATGTTGAACCTTGAAACTTTATAGAAAATTTCATCTAAATTATTAAAGTTTATGAAGTTTATAAAGTATAACAAAGTTTTTATAAAAAAAAAATATAAAAACCCCAAACCACCCTCATGTCCATGGTTTTGGTGGGTCCCCACCAACTCATCTTTCATTGATGTGTTGTAAAATTAGAGAGTGATTAGTGTTGGCGATGTGTAAGAAGAAGAGATGATCACAACACTTAACAATACATCTCACAAACCATTTCACTTTAAGTTTTCATAAGCAATCAACACACACAACTCACTCTCTTTCTCCCTCTAGAAATCGATCAAGAACAAACACCTCCATCTTCAACTTTTCAAAATCCAAACACTAGAATTTCATATATACATGGAGGTTCAAAGATGATTTAAGTCATTTTCAAGACTTAGGAGCACACTTGAAACATTTCTCAAGCTTGGAGGCTCTTGGATCTTTAGCTTTTCATCATCTTTTCTACTTGTTCTTCCCTAGCCTAGTGCTAGTAGTAAGCTTCAAATCTTGTACTTACATTTTTGTGATTTATGTTTAAACACAAATGTACAAGTAATCATCTTGAAGCTTATTTAAAAATCACATGAATCACTAACAAAAGCTAAACAAAACCAATATAATTATATGTTAATTATGATGATTCTTGATAATCTTTGAAGTTATGACCATGTAGTAAACTTGATCTTGCATCTTCATTTTTAAAAGTATGATCTAAACACATGCATGTTTAGATCTAGCAAGATCCATTAACATGAAAGTTATGAACTTGTAATTTTGTTTAAAAATGTTTTTATAAAACATGAAATACATAGTTTACATAGGCTTTGTTCAACCGAAAAGTTACATGAACATGTTAAGAAAATAAAGATGAACACTTTAAAACATGATTTTTGAACTAAACAAGATTTCATATAAGTTCATAATGCTTCATGATAAGGTTTTAAGTTTATATTGTTATTTTGGAAGATCAGAAAATCGTTGATTTGAAAAAGTATATAAAGACATGTTTATATAACATGGGAAAAGTCCATAGTTTAAGGTAAACTATGGCAAAATTTTTATAAAATTTAATCATGATTAAAATATGTTTAACTAAAGATTAATTTGATTTAAAATGATTAGAAACTTTAATCATGATTATACAAGTTATCTAGGCATCTAGGTTATCAGTCAAAACCCAGACGACTTACTTGGTCATCTAGGTTATCAGTCATAACCCAAACAAGTTATCTGGTCATCTAGGTTATTAGTCATAACCCAGACAAGTTATATGGTCATCTACGTTATCAGTCATAGCCCAGACGACTTACTTGGTCATCTAGGTTATCAGTCTAGGTTATCAGTCATAACCCAGACAAGTTATATGGTCATCTAGGTTATCAGTAATAACCCAGAAAAGTTATCTGGTCATCTAGGTTATCAGGCATAACCCAGTCAAGTTAAAAGTAAACTTTAAACATGAATCCAACCCATTAAGATAAACCCACTTTTATAAGAACACATGGGCTAGACCCATTCAAACATAAACTAAGAAAGCAAACGAATACAAGAACCAAAAACGAAATTCAAGATGAGATACTTGTACGAAAAACAAACGTAAACCTAAGTATCTAATGAGATTAGAACACTTGTAGGTCAAGAAACAAACAAAGAACCAGGAATCGAATAGAGATTTGCACGGAACGCAAATCTGTAAGTTCATGTTTCCCCTTTTATTTTGAATGTTTATAGTTTAAACTTTCGGGGATGTATAGATGTTACAAATAGTATGATGCTTACCATGAAACTATTTTGATCACATGCGGATAGGTGTTTAAAATAAAGGGACCATTAATGAATAAACAAGTACCGAGGAACAAACGAATAGATCTATTTGGGTTTTGGCAAGCCCCACTCTTATCGGCAACGATAACCACGATCGTTTAGAGTGCCTTTGTGTCCAAACTAGTGTCGTTGACACACACGATAAATTGTCAAGGTTTGGTTGCCTCTTATTCGGCATACATATTAGTGTCCTTGCAAAACACTAATGATCATACGATTTTTCATCAAACTATACAAAAACGAATTTTACTACTTCAAATGTTTTGGAGACTCATTTGATGGGAAAACAAAATAACATAAATTCACTCAACTTTTGTTGACGATTTCAAAATTAACATGTATTACAGGAGATTAGTGGACGACTTTGGGGAAAAATATGTTCGAGTGGTTATCAAGAACGCAAGCTTTTGAGATGTCATCTGTGTTCAGTTGTCATGTTGTGTGAAACTATTTTCAACTTTGAATAATGTGTTAAAGTTGTAGTGGTTTTAAATTTCGAACAAGACATACGTATTGTAAATTATGGTTTAGAAATAATGTATGGATGAACATCTTTTATGTTTCAAATATGTTGTTTACTCGATTGATTGTAACGATTGCCGCTCTCGTCACACCTCGCCATACGCTTCCGCATAAACCTACAATCGAGGTGTGACAGACCTGGTATCAGAGCATCAATTGTAGTGAACTAAGATTCTTTTTAAGTCTGGTCTACAATTACAAAACGATGTTCTTTACAACAAGCATTCTACATTATGTTTTTACAAAGCGTCCCCTGATACAAAACAATGAATTCGAAACGATAATGCAAGGATACTATGTGATAATATTAAATGATAGTTCGAAACGATGATACCAAAGACTAGTTTATTTGGTACAAGTCTATGGGGTTAGACATGATAACAATAAGTCGAACTTGAAACGATACACGATATAAACAACGATGAAAATAAAAGTACAATTGGCCAAAAATGTATTATTTATAAGTTGTTCACATGTATACGTTGTACGGATTATTTTTCCAGGACCATGTCATCCAGTTCAGACACAGATTCAGCGGGTCACGCCTCTGATACTGACTACATACCATTAGACGATCCTGCCCCACCTATTATACTCGTTTCCGATGATGAGGTTTCCGATGACGAGGGCATAGACATTGATTTCCAGCCATTCGCACTCCCATATCCCGATCCAGCCGACATCCCACAGGTGGATGACGTTCTTGCTATTCCCACTTTCATGACATGATCATATTTGGCCACCCTGAGGGTGAACATGTTGTAGCATTTATTCCAATTCCACTCGATGTTGTAGGCCCAGAGGGCGTTGATGACGTCCCTCCTGTTGTTGATCCTATGCATGATGATGATGAGGACATCATCATCCCTATTGTTCTGGTCGAGCACCTCATGATGTTCTTGGCATCGGTATTGATTTTGATACTGCTATACTTGAGGTTTCTCATCCCGATGCTACTACTATTGAGATCTCATCCTCAGCCCCTGCTTCACCTTTGACACCATCTCCGATACACTCACCTGATACGGTGTTACCTCCACACTCGGAGGCATTGCCCTTCCATGTCGATCCTAGTTTTCCTACTACATTTCCAGATTTTCATCCGATCATTCCTCCTATTGTTGGACCATTTCATTACTCACTGGGCGGTACATCTATGCCAGGTGAGCACCTACCCCCACATCCGTCTGCCGGATCTTTTGCTACCTTTGTTACATCTACAGTCAGTTCTCATTATAACCCGTATGCTGACGGGCCATCCCACACTGCTCCTAGTTACCATATGGCGGGGTATCCTTCGCAGACTTAAGTTCCTTTGGTCAAAGATCCATATCATGTCCCTACTTCCATGCAAAGTACTGTCACATATCCATCTCCATACTTTACAGACTTCCATACACAGCCCCACCGGGTATGGGTCCGCTCGATCCGTACCATCCGAGACACTTGCCTCCATCCACTACTGAGTTTAGGCTCACATCAATCGAGATTCAGCTCGACATCATTTTTAGTCCTCTTCATGAGCTTCGTGCTCAGTCACCTGCTTCGCGAGCACCTACGAGTGCCGCACCTTCGTCATCCTCATTGCCACCATTACCGACAGCATCCCCTCCTCCACCACCGTCGTTACCGATGTCACCTCCACCACCATCTCCACTAGCACCGTCCTTTCCACCACACCATGCCACACCTCCGTCACTTGAGAGGCGCGTTAGCGCCATTGAAGAGGAAATGGCATACTTCCGAGGGATCACTGGTGCATCTACACCCCCACCCCCACCCCCACCTCCACTCTAGTCTTGGTATGTGCTCGCATCATGAGGTAGATACCCTTAGCAGGATAGAAGACTATTAGAAGAGACTTTTGAAGATATATATAAGATCAACTTGAAGACGACAAAGAATTGTGTGAAGAAGGAATTTATTTTGTGTTTGTATTTTGTTTATGACATGGATTTTGGAGTAATGTAACTCCTAACTATATTTTTGTTTCTTCACAAACATTTTGTATCAAGTTGACAATTATATATATGTCTGTGGCATCTCTTCTTTTATGATTTGTTATTGTTGGATTTGTTTGTATGTCGATGATTTTGGTATGGATGTTTTTGCACAAGTTATGAACTATTTATTCTTTTATGATGTATGTATGTGTTGTAATGATGTGTTACATTCTATTTTTGAGCCTATGAACGACAATATTTATTTTAAATATTGGTCTAAATTCTTCTATATGATTTTCATATGAAGATTCATGGCTCCAAGAAGGAGGAACTTGCGTGACGTTCAAAATCCTATACCCACGACTCAAGCTGACTTGATGCCTTACTAAACCAACGCATAGCTGATGCGATTGCACAGCACGAGGCAATATGGGTTAACCAAAATGATGGGCTGAGAGTTCAAGCTCCACCAGTAGCCCAAAATCCTGTAAACGGTTGGTTACTCTTATCCTTTCAAAGGAATTCTCATTAATATTTATTTGCAAAAATATAAATTTTTGACAATTTGAGAACCAACATTTCAGGATGCACGTATAAACAATTCCTTGATTGTAAACCCTTGAATGTCGATGGCACGGGTGGTGCCGTGGCATTCGTCCGTTGGACGGAGAAAATGGATTCCGTCATTCGCATGAGCTACTGTACCCCTAATCAGACTGTGTTATATGTATCGGGTATATTCATGGCTGAAGCTTTATCTTGGTGGAATCTACAAGTACAAAATTTGGGAGACGCATCGGCTTATGCAATCACTTAGGATAGACTGAAGGAGATAATGAGGGAGAAATACTGTTCGAGGGCGAAGTTACAAATGTTAGAAACGGAGTTTTGGAATCTAACAATGGACGGACCAGATATTTACGGGTATATACAATGATCCCATGACCTTTCACGAGTAGTTCCGTATATGGTAACTCCGAAGTTTAAATGAGTTGAAAGGTATATTTGGGGATTGGGACCCCAGATCCGGAGTATGGTCACGTCTTCACATCCTACCACGGTCACTGAGGCCATCACAATCTCCGTTAGTCTAACCGAAGAAGCGAAGAGGATGAATAAATTTGACAAAAAGGGTACTGAGAAAACGATGGAAAAATAAGGAGAATCCGCTTCACATGACAATAAGCGAAAGTTCTCACAATTCAAGAAAGGATCCCAATCGGGCAATAAGAAAAAGGAGAACCCCCCAAGGAGAAGGGGAAGGCATTCGTAGCAGCAGCAGAAACGGAATCGAAAGGTTATGTGGGGAATGCACTAAAGTGCAACAGATGCGGGTTTCATCACACGGGTAGTTGCCGAACTATCAAGTGTGACAAGTGCGAAAAGATGGGGCACCGCACAGAAAAATGCTGGGGAAACAACAAGGTGACTAAGAAAGAAGGAGGCAGCAGAAACGATAACGAATGAGGGAAAAACCAAGGTTGTTTCAATTGCGGTGATATGGGACACTTTCGGAAGGACTGTCCCAAAGAAAACAAAGGCCGCAGACGAGCCTTTGTGGTTGGAGCTAAGGAAGCGCGACAGGATCCCAACGTAATCACCGGTACGTTCCCTATCAACGATCATTTCGCTTCTATTTTATTTGATACCAGTGCAGATTTTAGTTTTATATCTTTAGAATTTAAAGATATGCTTGGACTAAAGTCAATTAAACTAGATGTTCCATTCACTATCGAATTAGCGAATGGAAAGGTGATTGAATCCAATAACATTGTTAAAGGATGTTCCTTAGAACTAGGAGGACGAAAATTCAAAATTGACCTAATGCCCGTTGAACTAGGTAGTTTTGATATTGTAATTGGAATGGATTAGCTATCCACCAACCAAGCGGAAGTCGTATGTTACGACAAGATCATTTGAATTCCCCTACCTAATAACGAAACACTTCTTGTGCACGGTGAGAAAACCGAAATGCCATTACGAATTGTTTCCCGTATGAAAGCCCGAAAGTGCCTACGAAAAGGATGTATACCATTCTTAGCACACATAGTTGACAAAAAGGCCAAGGAGCTAAAACTCGAGGAAATCCCGGTTGTGAAGGAATTTCCTGAAGTCTTTCTAGAAGACTTGCCGGGAGTACCTCCACAACGACAAGTCGAATTCCGAATAGACTTAATTCCAGGTGCCGCACCTTTGGCAAAGTTTCCATATCGACTAGCTCCTTCGGAAATGCAAGAATTGTCCACACAACTCCAAGAGTTGTTGGATAAGGGTTTCATCAGGCCAAGCTACTCACCCTGGGGAGCTCCAGTGTTATTCGTAAAGAAGAAGGATGTGCATAGACTATCAGGAATTGAATAAACTCACAATAAAAAATCGGTATCCATTAACGAGGATTGATGATCTATTCGATCAACTTCAAGGATTGAGCTTTTATTCGAAGATCGATTTGAGGTCAGGATACCATCAACTCATTGTTCAAGAAGAAAGTGTTCCAAAAATGGCATTTCAAACTCACTACGGTCATTACGAGTTCCTTGTCATGCCGTTTGGCTTAACAAATGCACCAGCGGTGTTCATGGATTTAATGAACCGCGTGTGCAAGCCCTACCTTGACAAATTCGTGATAGTGTTTATCGACGATATATTGATATATTCACGAAGCAAAGACGAACACGAGCACCATCTTAGAACTATTCTTGAGTTTTTGAAAAAGGAGAAACTGTATGTGAAATTTTCCAAATGCAAATTTTGGCTTCGCGAAGTTCGATTTCTCAGACATGTAGTCAACGAGAAAGGCATACAGGTTGATCCATCGAAAATTGAGGCCATAACGAATTGGAGTGCACCAAAGACACCGACCGAAATACGTCAATTCCTAGGATTGGCCGGTTATTATCGAAGGTTCGTTGAGAATTTTTTGAAGATTGCTTAATCACTCCCTTCTCTCACTAAAAAAGATAGGAAATTTGAATGGGGAGAAAAATAAGAAGCAACTTTTCAACTGCATAAAGACAAACTCTGTAATGCACCAATTCTATCACTCCTAGATGGAACGGATGATTTCGTAGTCTATTGTGACGCCTCACGACAAGGGTTAGGATGCATGTTGATGCAAAAGGGAGAAAGTTATTGCATACGCATCACACCAACTAAAGTTACACGAAAGGAATTATACCACACATGACCTAGAGTTAGGTGCAGTGGTATTTGAACTAAAAATTTGGCGTCATTATCTTTATGGTACCAAATTCACGATATTCACGGATCACAAGAGTCATCAACATATATTTAACCAGAAAGAGTTAAATATGCACCAAAGACGATGGGTCGAATTGTTGAATGACTACGATTGCGAGATCAAATATCATCCGAGCAAAGCGAACGTTGTCGCGGATGCATTAAGTTGAAAAGAACGAGTTAAACCTTTACGTGTGCGATCTTTAAGGCTCACAATTCACAATGACCTTACCTCTCGAATTCGTGATGCTCAGCAAGAAGCATTAAAAGAAGAAAACTTCAAAGCAGAAATGCTTAGAGGTATGGAAAAACAATTAGAGTCAAAAGAGAACGGAGCCTTATATTTCATGAATAGAATTTGGATTCCTCATTTTGGTGGTCTTCGAGATCTAATTCTTGATGAGGCTCATAAATCCAAATATTCGATACATCTTGGAGCAGATAAGATGTATCATGATCTCAAGGAATTTTATTGGTGGCCTAATATCAAAGGTGATATTGCGACATATGTTGGAAAATGTCTATCATATGCTAAAGTTAAGGCCAAGTACCAAAAACCTTCTGGATTGCTACAACAACCCGAAATCCCTAATTGGAAATGGGAACATATTTCTATGGATTTCGTAACTAAATTACCCATGACTTCTCGTGGTCATGACATGATTTGGGTAATTGTCGACCGATTAACCAAGTCAGCTCACTTCTTGCCTATCCGTGAGAAAGATAGTACTGAGAAGTTAGCTGAAATCTATCTCAAAGAAATTGTAGCAAGACATGGTGTACCTATGTCAATAATCTCTGACCGAGACGGTCGTTTTATATCAAGGATTTGGCAGTCATTTCAAAAGGCCTTTGGATCCCAATTAAATTTGAGCACGGCCTTTCATCCCCAAACTGACAGCCAAAGTGAACGCACAATTCAAACTCTAGAAGATATGTTGCATGCTTGTGTGATGGATTTAGGTGGGAATTGGGACACTCACTTGCCTTTAGTGGAGTTCTCATACAATAACAGTTATCACACGAGTATTAAAGCCGCACCATTCGAAGCGTTATATGGTCGTAAGTCTCGATCTCCGCTATGCTGGGCGGAATTAGGCAACAAACAAATGTTAGGTCCTGAGTTAGTTCAAGAAACTACCGATAAAATATTCAAAATTCGAGACCGTATCAAGGCGGCTCGAGACAGACAGAAAAGCTACGCGGACAGACACCACAAACCATTGTCTTTTGAGGTTGGAGAGAAGGTGTTGTTAAAGTCTCACCATGGAAAGGCGTAGCTAGATTTGGTAAGAAAGGGAAGATTAGCCCAAGATACATAGGACCATATGAAATCTTAGAAAAGATTGGAAATGTCGCCTACAAATTAAAACTGCCAGAATCACTCAGTAACGTTCACGACACTTTTCATGTGTCGAATTTGAAAAAGTGTCTTTCGGATGAATCACTTATTATTCCCGCGGACGAAATCCATGTAGACGACAAACTCCATTTCATCGAAGAAATTGTTGAGGTTTTGGATCCAGAAATTCATAAAACAAGGAGAAGTCGTATCAAACTTATCAAAGTCCGATGGAACTCGAAACGAGGGCCCGAGTTCACATGGGAACGAGAAGACGAAATCAAAAAGAAGTATCCTCATTTTTTTAAGAAAGTCCCAACAAAGAGTAACGCAATCTAAAATTTCTGGATGAAATTTTCTTTAACAGGGGGAGAATGTGACAAACGGCAAAATTCCGGTAATTCCGTACAACCTGAACAACTATTTCAATTTTTATTCTCGCGTGTACGACTTGATTTTAAGTAATTAAGTCTTAAAAGTCTAGGGATTATAAAAATCATAATGAATTATGATAACAAATCCGTTGCGATTAGAAACAATATCCTAGACTGTCACTAGGAACGCGAATAAACGATACTTGTCAGTACTAGTCGCGGTACAGTCTGACACGATAAAAACAAGACATCCAGATATGTCTACACAAATATTCTATAAAAGATTTGTCTAAAATAATATGTGCCTTATTATTTAGAAAGTTCCAAATTAAAAACCAAATTGTCCAAGTCCGCAGAAAAAAAATACAGCAATCAGGCGGTAATATACAACATTCCGCAAAAGGAAACATTAACTGTCCGAAAACCCAAAAATAAATATTATTTGTCATAAATAATATAATGGGTATTAAAAAAATGATACGAAGTCCTCACTTAAATCTTATTGTGTTAAGCTGCACGGCTACTTCAGTAAATTGCCTGACAACAAAGCCGGTACAAGACCTGAACCAAAATTTTCAACCGAACAACGAACTACTAATTTTAGTGAGTCAATTTTATCTTGTGTCACATTACTTTAAAATGTTGGACCTTGAAACTTCATAGAAAATTTCATCTAAATTATTAACGTTTATGAAGTTTATAAAGTATAACAAAGATTTTATAAATTTTTTTTATAAAAACCCCAAACCACCCCCATGTCCATGGTTTTGGTGGGTCCCCACCAACTCATCTTCCATTGATGTGTTGTAAAATTTAGAGAGTGATTAGTGTTGGTGATGTGTAAAAAGAAGAGATGATCACAACACTTAACAATACATCTCACAACCCATTTCACTTTAAGTTTTCATAAGCAATCAACACACACAACTCACTCTCTGTCTCCCTCTAGAAGTCGATCAAGAACAAACACTTCCATCTTCAACTTTTCAAAATCCAAACACTAGAATTTCATATATACATGGAGGTTCAAAGATGATTTAAGGCATTTTCAAGACTTGGGAGCACAGTTGAAACATTTCTCAAGCTTGGAGGCTCTTGGATCTTTAGCTTTTCCTCATCTTTTCTACTTGTTCATCCCTAGCCTAGTGCTATTAGTGAGCTTCAAATCTTGTACTTACATTTTTGTGATTTATGTTTAAACATAAATGTACAAGTAATCGTCTTGAAACTTATCTAAAAATCACATGAATCACTAACAAAAACTAAACAAAACCAATATCATTATGTGTTAATTATGATGATTCTTGATAATATTTGAAGTTATGACCATGTAGTAAACTTGATCTTGCATCTTCATTTTTTAAAGTATGATCTAAACACACGCATGTTTAGATCTGGCAAGATCCATTAACATGAATGTTATGAACTTGTAATTTTGTTTAAAAATGTTTTTATAAAACATGAAATACATAGATTGATATAAAATTCATGTTACAAAATTGAAGTCTTTAAAAATATATAAACAAAGTTTACATAGGCTTTGTTCAACCAAAAAGTTACATGAACATGTTAAGAAAATAAAGATGAACACTTTAAAACATGATTTTTGAACTAAACATGATTTCATATAAGTCCATAATGCTTCATGATAAGGTTTTAAGTTTATATTGTTATTTTGGAAGATCGGAAAATCGTTGATTTGAAAAAGTATACAAAATCATGTTTATAAAACATGGGAAAAGTCCATAGTATAAGGGAAACTATGGCAAAATTTTTATAAAATTTAATCATGATAAAAATATGTTTAACTAAAGATTAATTTGATTAAAACTGATTAGAAACTTTAATCATGAATATACAAGTTATCTGGTCATCTAGGTTATCAGTCATAACCCAGACGACTTACTTGGTCATCTAGGTTATCAGTCTAGGTTATCAGTCATAACCCAGACAAGTTATCTGGTCATCTAGGTTATCAGTCATAACCCAGACGACTTACTTGGTCATCTAGGTTATCAGTCTATGTTATCAGTCATAACCCAGACAAGTTATATGGTCATCTAGGTTATCAGTCAAAACCCAGACGACTTACTTGGTCGTCTAGGTTATCAGTCATAACCCAGACAAGTTATATGGTCATCTAGGTTATCAGTCATAACCCAGACAAGTTATTTGGTCATCTAGGTTATCAGGCATAACCCATTCAAGTTAAAAGTAAACTTTAAACATGAATCTAACCCATTAAGATAAACGCACTTTTATAAGAACACATGGGCTAGACCCATTCAAACATAAACAAAGAGAGCAAACGAATACAAGAACCAAAAACGAAATTCAAGATGAGATACTTGTACGAAAAACAAATGTAAACCTAAGTGTCTAATGAGATTAGAACACTTGTAGGTCAAGAAACAAACAAAGAACTAGGAATCGAATAGAGATTTGCACGGAACGCAAATCTGTGAGTTCATGTTTCCCCTTTTATTTTGAATGTTTATAGTTTTAAACTTTCGGGGATGTATACATGTTATAAATAGTATGATGCTTACCATGAAACTATTTTGATCACATGCGGATAGGTGTTTAAAATAAAGGGACCATTAATGAATAAACAAGTACCTAGGAACAAACGAATAGATCTATTTGGGTTTTGGAAAGCTCCACTCTTATCGGCAACGATAACCACAGTCGTTAAGAGTGCCTTTGTGTCCAAACTAGTGTCGTTGGCACACAAGAAAAATTGTCAAGGTTTGGTTGCCTCCTATTCGGCATACATATTAGTGTCCTTGCAAAACACTAATGATCATACGATTTTTCATCATACTATACAAAAATGAATTTTACTACTTAAAATGTGTTGGAGACTCATTTGATGCGAAAAAAAACATGAATTCACTCAACTTTTTTGACGATTTCAAAATTAACATGCATTACAGTAGATTAGTGGACGGCTTTGGGGAAAAATATGTTCGAGTGGTTATCAAGAACGCAAGCTTTTGAGATGTCATCCGTTTTCAGTTGTCATGTTGTGTGAAACTATTTTGAACTTTGAATAATCTGTTAAAGTTGTAGTGGTTTTAAATTTCGAACAAGACATACGTATTGTAAATTATGGTTTCGAAATAAATGTATGGATGAACATCTTTTATGTTTCAAATATGTTGTTTACTCGATTGATTGTAATGATTGCCACTCTCGTCACACCTCGCCATACGCTTCCGCATAAACCGAAAATCGGGGTGTGACCTCCTTTGTGTCTTCCTCTTTTCTTTTTTCCATTGCATCTTGTTTGGCCTTTTTGGCTGCAGAGGTGTCAGATCTCTTTTGAGCATTTTTGACATTAGAAGGAAGCTTTCTCATGTGATCATTCTCCCTCTTTCTAGCATCTTCTTCTATGTATTTAGGGAGAATTAGGACAGTGTCATTGGCTTGTAGATGATGGTCTTTTATATCCCTAATCTCTGCTTGAGTATCAATAGATCTAACATCCACCATGTTATTTATCAGTTCCATGTGTATGTTATGGGTGGCATCTGTAGATTGCTTTTGAAGTTGAAGGTACATTTATTCATGCACCCACATTTCTTTTGCTATTTCTGCATTGGTTGGTGGAGACGGTCTTCATCATTTCTTTGATTTCATCAACTGAAGACTCTATCTTGGATAATTTCTCTGTTAATTCTTGGTATCTTAACCCATCACCTAAGTTAAAAGGATCATTTGAGTTCCCACCTGAGGTGGTTGTACTTGGTTTTGAACCAAGCGCCCCTTGGTCTTGATTCTGGAGATTTCCAACTGTTAATGAGTGTACTATTGTATACTCAACAGTTATTTCTTTTAAGGAGTTCTTTAGTAACGTAACCAATGTCCAACTGGAGATTGTTGTCTCTACAGGTGTAGTGACTACCTCACTTGAAAACCCTTCAAATGTAACTTGTGACACAAGAGGTGTACCCACCTCTGCTTGTGGGCTGGTAATAACTTGACTTGGCCCAATCACTTGTTATTTATGGGTGGTGGAGTGGAAAGATAAGTAGCCTTGGGAGAAGGGCTTGAGTGTAGATGTTTAAGTGAATCATTTATCTCTTGATTTGGTTCCCTGTACTTACAACACTATCCTTTTTGAAGAAACACGGAACTAATTTTAGGATTAATTAGTTTGGTTTATGTTTCAAACATGAGGGTTAATCTTCTTAAGCTTTCCTCAGCTCTGATTTGATCCGTTCTTCCTGCAAAACAGAACACCGTTAGCTCGTTAAGAGGGGAATATGGGGGTTTCCCTCTTAACCAGACTCCGGCGTGAGAATAAGTATCTGCTTTGAGGAAATAAGTGTGTGTTAAGAGTGAGAGAAGATAGAATGGAATGTTTAACCTGTGCATGAAGGTCTCTATTTATAGCCGGAGAGGTTTAAGAGGAGATGGGCTGATGGGTCTTGGGCCGGAAGACGACAACCAGGGAATATCCTGCTTGTCTCACTGGTGTCGACCGTTAGTGCCTTCTAGAAGATCTCTGGTGCTGGCGCAACGTGATTGGAGCCACGTATCCTAGTTGTCGGCCTTGTTGTCCCTCTACCATCAGCAGGTAAGTGGAGATCATGGGGCAGTTGTCGCCGCCCCCTGATTGGTGCTACGTAGGCGTCCTGGTGTACTCATTGTCTCCTACACGTCAGACGATTGTGGAGCATGATAGAGCACAACCTGGAGGACGCTGATTGGCCTATTCTTCTGCCACTTGTACCTTCTGTATTCTCTGAAGTGGCCTTGCACTCTAACTCCTGCGTGACCCTTGCTGAGCACGTAACTAGCCCGCACAGGGTTATAGGGCTGAAGGCTCTTATTCAGAATATTAAGTGTGGAAACTGATGTTATCTCTTGTTTGGGCCTCACGCGAGGTTAGGCTCTGCTTGAACAGCTCGCGCGAGTCTAAAAAATTAATCAGCTTGCTGAATAAAGAGTATGGTCCAGCGCGCGACCTAAATGGTCTGCGCGGCTTTTTGGGACCATACCCCTTCAAGTCCCCCCAGTCCAGTGCTGCACCATGCGCGAAGTAAATGGTTGGAGCTCTGGACTTAGAAAAAAGAAAGTGCTAGGTTGAAAAATGCCTGCTAAATCTTGGTAAGCCGCGCGCGTGTAAGTGTTTGTTAGTTACTACGGCGCGACTACCAGATTTGCCTGTTGATAATTATCTACTTTTGAGTGTAAGCGCGCAGGTTCATTGGATAATTATAAATGTTGTGCGGCCTGGTTAACTTCTGCATGAAGTTTGTAGTAACTTTGAGCGGGAAAAACCTTGAATTTTGAATTCTGACAGGTTGGTGGAAAATGTCGTTGACGGCGACGCTCGAGCTGACTGCTAACATGGCCATCATCATGCTGTCACTGACGGTTCGGCTTTCCGTCAGGTGAGAGAGGCCCACGCGCGCGTGGTAAACGTTGCTCCAGGAATCTCGCCTACGTGGCGTCTTCTGATTGGTTACGCGTGCGATAAGTCCGGCACGTTTACCCATCGCATTAAATGCGATGAGTATAAATAGCCGAAGAGAGGAGAGAGGATTGCACAAATCTTCTTCTGTCTTCCCTTTTTCTCTCTCGAGTATTCAAATCTTCTTCGAATCTTCAACCATTTCACTAGCAGATCTTCAAGTTCTTGAACACCCTTCAAGTTTCTCAGAGTAGACCTTCATATTCAAGTATTTCCATGGCTGAAGAAGAACCTCAAGTCGAAGAAGGTCCCCTCCCTGTCCTCAAATAGGAGCAGGGGTTATTTGAACAGATAACCAGAGGATTCCAATTTCCACCGGAGTGGGATGCCCAATATCCCCAGCAGGGTCAGACTACCGCTGATGCACCGCCGGGGCATATAACCCTTTTCGAGGATTTCTTTCTGCAAGGAAACTTTAGGTTGCCGGCGACGGAGTTTATGGCCCAGATACTCCATTATTATGGGTTTCACATATCTCAAATGAGTCCACCCGGCATGGTGAGGGTGAGACATTTCGAGTTTTTGTGCCGGTCTCATGGCAGAGAGCCCACAGATGAGAAATTTAGGGTATTCTACCAGTTGATTAGGAACATGGGGTTCTACTCTTTTGGCAACTGGGGATCTGCCAAGAAGATTCTTCTAAACCCTCCAAAGAGTTTCCATGACTGGAAGCAGAAGTTTTTCTTCATCAGAGAAGAAGTTATTCCGATCGCGATGATCTTCCATGAGCCAGACGCGATTGAGAAGGAAGAACTTGCTATCCCCAAGGGAGGCGACTGGTATTTGAAGCTAACTGCAACACCAAATCGAATTTTTTGGTGAAAATGTCTTGGTCGCGACGCAAATGAGTGACCAGTGGCCGGAGGATAGCAATGAAGTCCCTGTTCTGAAGTTTCAAGATAGAGGTTTGTTGTTTCTTTGCTTATTCCCCTTTCGTAGTTCATATGCGCTTAAGTGTTTGATTTCATTGCAGAGGCTCATCTTTACCAGGCTACTTTCCCCACATTTGGAGGATCTATGGGCGTGCG
Organism: Helianthus tuberosus; assembly: GCA_030545235.1. Classification (NCBI taxonomy): domain Eukaryota; kingdom Viridiplantae; phylum Streptophyta; class Magnoliopsida; order Asterales; family Asteraceae; genus Helianthus; species Helianthus tuberosus. The sequence goes on from CM060393.1 coordinate 158,968,055, forward strand.
CCCGTTAGAATCAGGGGAGCCATATTGGTACGAGCGGATCAAGGGTAACTTTCTTTATCCTCTTGCTGGAGCCTTTGCCAATCCTCCCACTGCAACCGAAGGTGCACATCTACCCAACCCCAGGCCCTTGTGTGTTGTGACTTCCGCTGGGAAAGTGATTCTTTATCTTTCCAGCGAAGAGCTTGTAGGGTCATCAAATGGGGAGCTAAGTTCCTGGTCTAACATCTTTGCAGGTGTGTTGCGCGACCATGGGATCGATCCGGAGGAGAAGAAGAAGAAGACAAGCAATAAGAAGGAAAAGGTGATCACTATCGACGCTGAACCGTCCAGCAAGAAGGGCGGGAGTAGCCACGCGACTCCTGGTGCTTCTGAGAAAGGTACTCTTCGATTTCTGTAGAGTAACCTGGAAGATTACATTGTTGCAAGTGATTCACTTGAGGGTTTATCCCGTATAGGGGAGAAGAAGACCAGCACTGCTGGTTCAAAAAACTCAGGAAGCGTGGGGTTAAGGAACCCAGATCCTGGCGCTACACCTTCGATCGCGCTGGATGAAGGGGAGGAAGAAGAAGAGAAAGAGAAAGAGGAAGAACCTGCCCTTAAGTTAGTAAGTAGGAAGAGGAGTAGAGAGGAAGCTGCTGCTGAGATTAAAGCGGCACAGAAGGCTGTTGAAGTCCCTTTGATAAGGAAAAAAAGTAAACTGCGCACCCTTTACAAGTTCTCTCCAGGTTAGTTTTATGATGTTGGTACTTGTGTTTTTAATTTAGTGGCATTTCTTCCTAATACTTAATTTCTGCAGAGGCCCTAAAGAAGGCCCCTGAGAAGACTAAGGGTGTTGAGATTAAGGATCCAAAGGAGCCAGCGCCGAAGAAAACGAAGTTTATTATCAGGCCTCCCAAGACAACCGAGGGGACGGTTGAGAAGGTGATTGGGGAGGAGAAAGAAAAAGAAAAAGAGAAGGAAAAAGAGAAAAAGAAGGCGTTTGAGAAGCCCGTGGGCGATAAATCGAGAGAGACCGAGACCGCTGCTAATACCGCGCGGCAGAAAACACAGGGTCCGGAGGTCGTGCACATTACGGGGCTTGACCAGCCCTTTCATGAAAAAGAGAAGGAAGCTACCTGGGGGAAGGGACCCGAGGTTGTTAAGCCGGCGGAACTTGCGCAGCCTGATATCCCTCTCCAAACTAAGAAGGTTATAACTACTGCTGGGGCGTCAGCTGCTACTGCGCCCGAGCAGACGGCGCCTAAAGATGCTACTGCTGCTGCGGGTGGAGCGGGTGCTAGAGGGTCTGGTGGCATCGCAGGTGCTTTCGCGGCTGGTCAGGCTGGTACGGGGAGCCAAAGCTCGATGCCACATCCTCCGATAGGTCCTAAGGATACCTTAGGAGATATCTATTACGAGACTTACACCGAGGAGGCTCGCGGTGATGCTCCCCACCATCCTCCATGGGGCTTAAAACAGAAGGACACGTTCATGGAGTTTGCTCCTTGTCGTGATTGGTACTTAAACTCTTTTCCTCCCGGTGAAGTGAATAGGCAGAGAGCATGAACCCATGATGGGTTGTATCATGCATATGTCATTGGGGAGGCCAACACCCGCGCAGCTAACCACCAAATTGTGCGCGAGTGGCGTACAATGGTTAAAGAGCGGGGTGATTGGGAGAAGTACCGTGAGCGCTTGTTGAGGCAGGTTAAAGATTTTGAGAAGTTGAAGAGTTTGTTTGCTAAGGAGAAGGCTGCCTTCGAAGCCAAGAGAAAATCTGAAGAATGGGGGCGCTAAGACCTAAGGAGCAAGCATCGTGCCACTTAGGAGCTCTTGTCGAAAGAGCGAGCTGAATGGAAAGAGTTATGTAAGAAAGATAACCAGCGCATGTATGCTGCTCGCTCCAAGATTACCGACCTTGAGGGTCAAATTGCCACATTAAAGAAGAAGGTTGAGGATGTTGAAGCGGACAAAGAGCATGTTGAGGTTCAACAAGCCTAACCCTTTCCTCTTTATGTTGCTTTGTACTTATAAAAATATTGCTTAAGTCTTTGTTTTCGTTCTTCGCAGGCTGAGTTGAAGGCGCAGGTGGCCAGCAAGGATAAGGACTTACATGCCAAGGATGTGGAGATTGCAGAGTTGAAGCGTCGATTGCATGAGCAAACAGACAAGAATTAGTCTTTAGAGATTGATCTTGAGGCTGAGAGGGTGAAAGCTGCTACCGCCGAGGAGGCCAAACAGAAGGCCGAAGAGGCGCGAGATATTAGCACTTCCGCCCTCAACGTAGCTCAGAACAACTACGCTGAAGCTCAAGGAATCGTGGACACACTGGTCTCCGAATCTGAATGGATGCGTAATAGAGGGGTAGTTTTGGTGAGTTTCCCCTTTCTTAACTTAAGCTTTATTTATTGTTGTCTTGTTCTCATCTGTTGTCTTTCTTTTGTAGATTACTAACGCTATCCTGAATGCCTCTGAGATGGATACGGCTGTTGTCACGCTCATAGATGCCTCACGTGCGGTTGGGCATCATGGAGGTTATCTAGAGTGTGCTCATCATGTTGAAGAGGCCTTTGGCTAGGAGTTTGACACCACTCATTGTTCGGTGACAGATCAGGCTGATGCTGTGTTAGCCCGCGCTGAAGAAGTTTATGACCATCTATCTTTGCCTGTGATGGATTTGGTCACCGAAGCGTTAAAGCACGATGACTGGTGCGTGTGGCTAAAGACTATCCTAGACCCTCCACAAACTGTAGAGTTATCGGATGAGGAAGAAACAGTCGGTGGGGATGGCGATGGTGATGGAGATTGCGAAGGTGGTGGTAACGAATAGATAGTGTTTGCAGGCTGATGCCTTGTACTTTTTGTTTTTGACTTATGTAATCATTGCGGGGCTGCGCTTTTTGGAATATGACATTTACGTTTGCTTTATATTGGTCAAGTTACAATTATTGCATTGTTGTTAGAAACTTTGGTTAAGCTAGCGCGAATAAATGTTAGCTCGTGTATGAGTGTAACTACCCGGTCTCGCGCTATGATCGCGGAGGACCTTGGAGGCATAACTTATGAGCTCGTAATTTACCGAAGTGTTTTCGTGCTAATCAAAAATTTAACATGCATTTGTAACGTAGAAGTCATGATGATAAAAACAAAAGGCATAGTCAATGCTTTCATTCAGTAACTTAGAAACAGGCGCGCGGCCAACATACATCATCAGAATAGAAAGAAGAGCGTATAGCCGACATAGGTACCTAAAAAGGCGTGTGGCCAACATAAGTAGATAAAAGGCGCAGGGCCAACATAACTAAGTGAAAAGGCGCACGGCCAAGGGTGTCCACATGTAGCATTTGCGTAATTGTTGCGCATTCCACGTGCGCGGGATGATGTGTCCATCCAGGGTGCGCAGCTTGTATGCCCCTTTTCCTAGCACCTCATGTATTAAGTATGGGCCTTCCTACTTAGGTGCTAGTTTCCCGGGGCGTTCAGCATTGGAGGCTTAATTGTCTCTGAAGACATATTCTCCTGGAGTGTAGGTACAAATGCGCACTCTTGCATTGTAGTACCTCTCCAACTGTGTCTTATACTTGGCCTCTTTGATTCGCGCTATTTCGTGCCTCTCTTCGAGCAGGTCCAAGTCTAGACGACGCTCCGCCTCGTTATCAATTTTGTTGACTGCTGATAAGCGCGGCGAGGGGAGGCCAATCTCAGCTGGGATAACCGCCTCAGGGCCGTAGACCAGGCTAAAAGGGGTTTCGCCAGTGCTTGTTTTTGGCATGGTTCGATGAGCCCACAGGATGCTCGGGAGCTCATCTACCCAGCCTCTTCTGTTGGTGCCCAGGCGAGCCTTTATCCCTTCGACGATACTATTGTTGACACTTTCTACTTGACCGTTACCCTGAGGGTGCGCAACGGAAGAGGAAGTGTGCTCGATGTTCATCTCTTTCATCCATTCTTGAAGGTCACCAGAAGCAAAATTGGTGCCATTATCAGTTAAAATCTTGAGTGGGAGACAAAATCTGTAAATAATGTGTTCCCATATGAATTTGCGCACCATCATTGCAGTAGTTGAAGCGAGTGCTTTGGCCTCCACCCATTTGGTGAAATAATCGACGGCAACAATTATGAACTTCACTGCTCCAGGAGCTTCAGGGAAAGGTCCCACCATATCGATCCCCCACTGCTGGAAAGTCCAGGCAGTGGATACAGGGATGAGATCTTTTTTCGGGCGCAGGGTTTTTGGGGCGTGCCTTTGACAGGAGTCACATTTGTGCAACTCCTTCAGAGCGTCAACGTGCATCCCGCATGAATGCCGCAGATGCATCTTGAGCGTAACTTGCATCTTGAGGGTCCACACAACGAAGTAGTGGCCCTAAGAAGGATCTTCTGTACAAAATTCCTCCATTCATCTCGTAGAACAACGCTTTATTTTGTATCTTCCTAGCCTCTACATTGTTATCAGAGAGAATTCCTTCTTGAAGATATTGAATGATAGGGGTCATCCACGATGGTGGCCCTATTTCAACTACATTAAGTTGGAGCAACAAAACGGATGGGTTCTTTAGAACTTCGATTCTTACATCTTTGGCGAGATGTTGGACGGCCGTTGAGGCAAGCTTGCTCAACCCGTCTGCTGGTTTGTTCTCTGATCGGTTGATATGAACGACCTTGTATGATTTGAACTATTGAAGCAACTCTTTCGCTTGCTCTAAATACAAGGCCATAGCTTCACCCTTTGTATCATACAATCCATTAATTTGACTCACGATCAGGAAAGAGTCGACATGCGCTTGTATGTTCTGAGCTCCCATCTTGATGGCCAGGCGCAAGCCTGCCAAAAACGCTTCATATTCTGCCTCATGTTTGTATTTTTGAAATCCAACTTGATGGCATAGGTGAACTCATGTTTCTCTGGGCTAACAAGGCGCAACCCAAGTCCTACGCCGTCTTCGTTCGAGGCTCCATCAGTGTATAGCAACCATAACCCATCTGATGTGTCTTTGATGGGATTATCAACAACTTCACAATCTTTGATCTTGTCTTCTGGGACTTCAGTGATGAAGTCTGCTAGGACTTGGCCTTTAATGGATGGGCGCGGCCTGTACAGAATGTTATGGCCCCCCAGTTCGATTGCCCACTTTGCCAAGTGTCCAGACGTTTCTGGTTTTTGCAATATTGTGCCAATATGGAAGTTAGTGAGTGCAGTGATTACATGCCCAGTGAAATACCTGCGCAGCCTCCTGTAGGCGTGTAGCAGCGCGAGCACTAACTTTTCCATGGTTGAGTATTGTGTTTCCGGATCTATAAGCACCCTACTAACATAGTAAATTGGAGTCTGAACTCCGTCTCTTTCCACCAACAATACCGACCCAACTGCTTTGTCCGACAAAGACAAGTACAAGATGAGTGGCTCTTTCTCGAATGGCGCGGTTAGGGTAGGGAGCTTGATCAAGCACTCCTTCATTTGTTGGAAGGCAGCTTCTGCTTCTGGCGTCCATTTGAATTCTTGCTTTTTCGCGCAGTTGCGCAGGGTACTGATAAAAGGGTAAGATTTTGCAGCGTGATTTGATAGAAATCAATTAAGCGCGGCTAGGCGGATGGCCAATATCTGCATTTCTTTGATCGTGCGCGGTGACGGCATCCGCTCAATGGCTTGAACTTTTTCGGGGTTAACTTTGAAACCGCCATTTGTAACCACGAAGCCTAAAAATTTGCCTTCCTCCATACCAAAGGAACATTTCGCTGGATTCAGCTTCATGTTCACGCTACTTAGAGAATTAAATGTCTTCTCTATGTCTTTTAACATCCGGTCTTTGTTAATTAAATTCAACAAGTTTTAAAAATTGGAAAAACTCGTAAACCACACACTACCGGCAAGTGTACCGGCCGTAAGTAGTAAAACAAGTAAGTCCGAGTATCGAACCGTGGACACAATCTAGCGACTCTTGATACTAAACCTCTATCGACCCCTAGCCTAATAATTTAGTTTTGTTTTGAGAGAAAATATTTTTTTAAACTAAAAAAAACAATTTAAATACATAGACGACCAAACAGCAGCAAGCGCAGACAACTAGAGACTAGACTGAAACTCAAGTATGAGAAAAATAGGTTACCTAGGTAAGAATCCCTAGACTCATGAATAAAATCCTAACCTTGGTTCTGAATGAAGACTCTGCCTAACCCGATAAACCCCTGGAAGGTAAATCGAACCTGACAGTATGACAAGTGATGAAGTGCTAAAATGGATTGACTCGAGTTATCGACCACCAAGTCCCACAACTATCAGGTATAAAGCAATTTATTTACTAAAACCCTCAAATTATGAAGCAGAAATAACTAAGAACACCGAGACCCTAGGAAACTCTAGACGCGAATAAACAGATGAACCCGAGTTATCGGCCACCCAAACTGCCAAACAACGCCTAGGTAATAACCTAGCAATTCTAAATTAGATTTCTCACCTCTAGAAAAGATTGCACGTTTTAATTAATTGGTTTTAATAATTATTAAACTTGAATTAGATTTCTCACCTTCAAGGTCTAGACCGAAAGATTACAACCTAGACTGACTCCCGGCTCTAAAGTATATTTCTAAGTATCTAGAGCAATGGAACCAACAAATAAATTATTAAGCCAATCAACACCAACACACAAATAATTAGAATCGGGTTCAAAAATTATATCATGTAAATCATCACATTCATTTAAAACCAAAAGTTAATCATTCAAACAATCATCTAGTTCATCAACCCTAGGCAACCATAAAAAGTTTAGCTACTCATAGTAAATAAAAACGCATAAACCATGTTCAATATAACCGAATACATCATGTTTAATAATGAAAAGAACAAAGTTTAGTGTTTAAATCTACCCGGGTCGCGAATTAAATAATCTCTTTTGTTGGTTCAGTTCTGTTTGTACATGAAGGAAAACATTAAAACATACCTGTTACAACAGACAGTGCAGTGGAGAATCCAGTTATGGAGTTCGACATGCTTGTCATCGTGATCTGGTTCCTCCTTAGGGTGCTGACTGATGATGGGAACTTAGAAAACCGAAAAGGGGTATCGGCTTAGGAGAGGAGGTCGAATGTGATGTTATGACTAATAGGGTGTGTTTAATTGTGTAACTGAGTAACCCTTTAACCTCCATATAATTCTCCTTATATAAGCACCCAGGAGGAAACCTAATTAGTTAATAAGGGTAATATGGTCCATCAACAATTACCAACTAATTATTTAATAGGTTATTATATATTTTGATCTATATTATGTAAATGATTATAATGGCTATAGATTAAATATTAATACATAATATATTTAATATTACATTCTCCCACTTAGCCGAGTAATCATTTACTATGAGTATTAGATAAGCCTGATCAGGAGTTAACACTCATTTTAGCCTTAAACAAGTACTATAGCAGAGAAATACAGCCGTTGAATCATTATGCGACTCAGGACCCCCATTAATCATAATATAGCCTTAATTTAAAACCTAATCGTTATGATCAAAATACGCATAAGCCCTTTGTTTGATTTATAACTTTATTTGTCTATATGCCATTATACCGGTTGAACATATTCTAAGAGACATACAAAATCAAACTGAGGAAATTTCATTAACATAAAACATAAGCTAGTACAATATGCTAAACAAGGTCTTTACTAAATCCCATATTCCGAACATGTTTTTCATAAACCTTAGGAGGGAGACCTTTAGTCATCAGATCCCCAAGCATATCTTTAGTACTAATATACTCGATACAAAGATTATTTTCCTCAACTCGTTCACGTACGAACAAATATTTTGTATCGAGATATAAACCAGCTCCAGTCGAACTGTTACTGTTCGAGAAACTAACAGCAGCTGAATTATCACAGTAAAGCTTCAATGGTCTAGAAATGGAATTAACGATTTTGAGTCTAGTGATCAGATTTCTAAGCAACATTCCATGACAGGTTGCGTTATAAACAGCAATGTACTCTGCCATCATTGTGGAAGTTGTGGTCAACTGTTGTTTATGACTCTTCCATGAGATAGGGCCGCCTGCTAACATAAATATATAGCCCGAAGTGGATTTCTTGTCATCTTTGCACTTTGCAAAGTCCGAATCAGAATAGCCCACCACTTCTAAATGATCACTTCTTCTATAAGTCAGTTTATAGTCTTTCGTCCCTTGCAGATATCGAAGTACCTTCTTAGCTGCTTTCCAGTGATCTAGGCCAGGATTAGTCTGATAACGGCCTAGCATTCCAGCAATATAAGCGATATCTGGGCGAGTACAGACTTGAGCATACATCAGGCTCCCGACTACTGACGCGTAAGGTATCTGGCTCATTTGCTCCTTCTCAACCTCTGTTGTCGAACACTGGAATGAACCGAAAACATCTCCCTTAACTACTGGAGCGACGGAGGGTTTGCGCTGTTGCATGTTATTACGTGTAAGGACACGATCTATGTAAGCCTTCTGGGACAATCCTAAGATCCCTTTGTGTCTATCTCGGTGAATTTCGATGCCAATGACGTAAGAAGCATCTCCAAGATCCTTCATGTCGAAGTTATGCGAGAGTACCGCTTCGACTCATGCAACATGTCTAAACTATTACTTGCCAATAGAATATCATCTACGTAAAGGACAAGAATAGTAAAGTTGCTCCCACTCATCTTGAGGTAGGTGCATTGATCCACTTGATTCTTCATAAAACCTTGTTTCTTCATGACTTCATCAAACTTGAGGTACCATTGACGTGATGCTTGTTTTAACCCGTAAATGGATTTCTTCAACTTACAGACTAGATGCTCCTCACCTTCAGGTTTAAAGCCTTCAGGTTGTTTCATGTAAACATCTTCGTCCAAATCTCCGTTAAGGAAAGCGGTTTTAACGTCCATCTGATGTAACTCCAAATCAAAATGAGCTACTAGGGCCATGACGATCCTTAATGAATCTTTACGAGAGACAGGTGAAAACGTCTCTTGATAATCAATTCCCTCTTTCTGAGTGTAGCCCTTTGCAACCAATCTCGCTTAGTAGCGTTCAACGTTCGCATTCGGATCCAGTTTTGTTTTGAATACCCATTTACATCCTACGGGTTTGGCTCCATTGGATAATTCTACCAAATCCCAAACGTCATTTTTCTTCATGGATTCAAGCTCTTCAATCATTGCTTTATTCCATTCAGAAGACTGATCACTGCTAATGGCTTCATTGTAAGAGATAGGATCATTGAGCTTTCCGAGATCCATTTCAGTCAGGTAGGTAACATAATCATCCCAATTAGTAGGCCTTCTTTGCCTAGATGACCTCCTGAGTGGATTATCGGGTTCAGCGTTGTCTTGGTTTTGAGCGTTGGATGTGCCTTCGTCATGAGGTATAATGGGTTCTGATTGTAGAGGTAAATTTGGAGTTGGTGCAGTAGCTTCAGGTACAGTAGTTGCATTGGGTACAAGAGGAGTAATCGGAGTAATGGTAAGCGACGAGTCTCTCCCCCCCGCGTCTTGTACTTCTTGCAATTCTTCGTAAGGGTTGGTACTGCTCCCACTGACCTTGAAATCCTCCAGGAACGCGGCACGCTTGGTTTCAACAATACGGGTGACATGGGAAGGACAATAGAAACGATAACCCTTAGAGTTCCCAGGATACCCGATAAAGAAACAGGTAACTGTTTTAGGGTCAAGTTTCCTTAGGAAAGGATTGTAAAGTTTTGCTTCAGCAATGCAGCCCCATACTTTCATATATTTAAGACTCGGTTTCCTTCCTGTCCAAAGTTCATAAGGAGCTTTAGGGACAGACTTAGAAGGAACTCTATTGAGTATATGAACAACTGCTTTTAACGCTTTAGTCCAGAGGAATAATGGTAAATTAGTGTTGGCTAACATACTGCGCACCATGTTCATATGGGTACGGTTTCTTCTTTCAGCGACACCGTTCTGCTGAGGTGTACCAGGCATGGTGTATTGGTTCACAATCCCCTGGCCCTTACAAAACTCATAAAATGGACCAGGAGCTTGACCCACATCAGTATGTCTTCCATAATATTCACCGCCTCTATCTGATCTCACAACTTTAATCTGACGATCTAATTGCTTTTCAACTTCAGCCTTATAATCTTTAAAAGTTGTAAGAGATTCAGATTTATCCTTAATTAGATACAAGTACATGTAACGAGAATAATCATCAATAAAAGTGATAAATGAAGTATGTCCTGTTATGCCAGCGATTTGGTAGGGACCACTAATGTCAGTATGAATGAGTTCTAATAAATTAGAACTCCTAGTGGCACCTTTCTTATTCGCTAATGTCATTTTACCTTTAAGACATTTGACACATGTTCCAAAATCAGAGAAATCGAGAGGAGGTAAGAATTCATCCTTTACGAGACAATTTAATCGTTCTCTTGAGATGTGGCCTAAACGTTGATGCCACAACATGGATGAAGTTTCTAAGTCTCGTTTCTCTTCCATCTTTGTGAGTGATTCATTAATGTTATATGACAACAAAGATTTGGAAAAGTTATCTTCTAGTTCTAATCTATAGAGACCACCATCCAGAATACCAGTACCATAAAGAACAGAATCATAAAGGATAGAGAGTTTGCGATGACCATGGGAAACAATAAAACCGTCCATGTCTAACTTTGGTCCTGATACAAGGTTCCGAGTTACCTCAGGAACATATAAGGAATCATAAAGTTTAATACATAAACCAGTTTTCATAACTAATTGTAATGTTCCAATGGCCTTCACTTCTAATTCTCAATCATCCCTAACCTTAAGCGTTCTTTGGTTTCTTTCCAGCTTCCGGATTGAAAGGAATCACTGAGTTGAATTGGTTACATGAACCATAGAACCAGAATCAAACCACCAAGAATTAGCAGGAACACTTAAATTATAGGACTCAAGTATCATAAAATAATCGTTACCTTTCTTAGCCAGCCACTCCTTAAAGTCAGGGCATTCCTTCTGCATGTGTCCTGTCTTTTTACAGAATTTGCAGCGGATACTGCCTAAGGAGTTCTTAGAGCTGGAAGGTGCACTTGTATTAGGATTAGGATTAGGCCTTTGGACTTTTGAAGCATCCTTCCTCTGATAATTGTTCTTCCTCTTCTTAGAGTTGGAGGTAGTGAAGTTTGCAACATCAATATGGCGATCCATCCACATACGCTCTTCCTCCTGTACGCACATGGCGACCAATTCACTCATTTGTCCATTTGTCCTTCTGAGTGTTGTAATTGATCTTAAATGCTTCAAAGGACGAAGGAAGCGAAGTAATGATGAAATGAACAAGGAAACCATCACTGATTTCCATTTCCAGCCCCTTCAGCTTATTGGCCATGTCATTCATCATCATGATGTGCTCGCGAATGCCGCTCCTCCCATCATACTTAGTTGTCACCAGCTTGAGAATAAGAGTACTAGCGTGTGCTTTAGACGTCCCTTTGAATTGCGCCTCCACATGTTCCAAGTAGGTTTTAGCATCTTCAGAATCAGGAATGGCTCCCCTGATTGCATTGCTTATGGACTGCTTCATAAACATGAGAGACATGCGGTTACACCTAGTCCACTTATCATGAGTCAACTGCTCAGCAGCAGTACTTTGAGTGGTAAGATCCGCTGGCTTATTCTCTCTTAGAGCATAATCAAAGTCCAGCAGCCCAAGAGTAAGCATGAGAGCATCCTTCCATGCAGCAAAGTTATCACCAGTCAAAGGTGGAATCCCGTAATTTGGTGCTGATAGTGGAAATAAGATGAGCAAGTTATGATACTAAGGAAGAAGTCTTAATGTGATCTAAGGGCATGTTAAACTAAGGCAGGCAAAATAATGACCATTTTACATTATGAAGTTGTGATATTGTCTATTACTAACATCAAAATAATAGACTTAGCTAAAAATTCTACTTAAACGAAGACAAAACAGCTTTGGCCAGAAGTGTAATCATTTAAGCATATGTGCAAAGTGGTTGTATCAAATCAGCTTTGGCCAGAAATTGAAACAATCACTTTAGTTATGCACTTGTTGAGTATGCCATCTATGAATGAATTAAATCAGCTTTGGCCAGAAATTAAGACATTCATGCTTATGATGCACACACAACATAGCTTTCGTAATACTTGAACGATAAGTAGATGTGTCAAGTCAGCTTTGGCTAGAAATGATACATCAAAAGCTCATTCAAGTTAAGCTATTTTAGTTTTGTAAAACATTATCTGATTCTGATTAATTAACTAAGTAATTACAAAACAAATTATTTAATAGCAAACCACCCGTTAGCGCGGATCGAACTTGTTGTCTCGCGTTATGACCTTAAAATAATGAGGTTTCGAGTCACAACCTTGTTGTCTCGAGTTCACATTAAACCGCTTAAAATAATGAGGTTTCGAGTCACAACCTTGTTGTCTCGAGTTATGACCTTATGGTCTCGAGTCGAGACCTTTTTCTCGAGTTATGATCTTATGGTCTTGAGTCGATACCTCTGTCTCGAGTTATGATCTTATGGTCTCGAGTCGAGACCTCTGTCTCGAGTTGTAATCTCTTGAGCCCTTATGACTTCGAGTCGAGACCTTATGGTCTCGAGTCGAGATCTGTTGGTCTCGAGTTGTGAAGGTTTAAGGACCTGATGATTTCGAGTCGAGACCTTATGGTCTCGAGTCGAGACTGATGGTCTCGAGTCGTAATCTGATGGTCTCGAAACTTCTTGTTAACAGCTGTGAATGTGAAAACATAACTGAAAATTCGAAATCTAAGGGATTTTGAGATATGGTTTCCTGTTTTAGTGATGATCTAAATTTATGAAATATTTCAAAATTATAATCTGTTTATCTTTTAACAGTTTTCGAAAAATCTTTAGAGGACAAAATCAGATCAAAACAGGAAAAACACTTAATAATCCGAATCATATTCCAAAACATAATAGAATTTTCGAATTTTCCTAAGAACATGATGAACCCTAAAAAAATAAAACATAAATTCTGGAACCCGAAACCTGAATTTTAATAGTTTTCTAAACAGATTTCGGTTAAAACATAATCCAATTAATTTCGAATGAACATATGATTAACCTTTTTCCGAAAACAGTGATCTCGAGTGGACATGACCGACTCGAAACCGGCTGTTAATTAAATGAGGCTTTCAAAATTCCGTTTTCCAAGTTTCAATCCCAGAATTATGGATACGAAAACAGAACTGACTAATCAACATATGCTCTGATACCACATGTTGGTTCAGTTCTGTTTGTACATGAAGGAAAACATTAAAACATACCTGTTACAGCAGACAGTGCAGTTGAGAATCCAGTTATGGAGTTCGACATGCTTGTCATCGTGATCTGGTTCCTCCTTAGGGTGCTGACTGATGATGGGAACTTAGAAAACCGAAAAGGGGTATCGGCTTAGGAGAGGAGGTCGAATGTGATGTTATGACTAATAGGGTGTGTTTAATTGTGTAACTGAGTAACCCTTTAACCTCTATATAATTCTCCTTATATAAGCACCCAGGAGGAAACCTAATTAGTTAATAAGGGTAATATGGTCCATCAACAATTACCAACTAATTATTTAATAGGTTATTATATATTTTGATCTATATTATGTAAATGATTATAATGGCTATAGATTAAATATTAATACATAATATATTTAATCTTACATCTTTTTTTTCTCTTTTTTCCCTTCTTTTCTTGCTGCCGTGCGATCTGATGTTCGTCCATAGTATGATTTCTTCTGCCGTCAACTGGTGTTTTCTATGCTTGCTGCCGTATGCTCCTCCTCAGTTTTTTCGTCTCAATGCCATCTGCTTCCTCTCATGTATGCGTGGTATTTTAATTTAGGTCCAATACAAATTCTAGCGAGCTGGGCTCTTTTTAGCGGATCTTGAAAGTGGGTTGGGCCTATCTAGTGTTGATCAAAACCCCATATCAAAGAGTAAAGACAAACAAAATCGGTCAATTAGAACTCTCGGTCAATGCATATGCTCCTTTTTTTTCTCTGTGGTGACATCATAACTTCTTTTAGAATAATCCTTCACCATCTTTTGTAATATGTTGACACCCTATAATGAATTCTACCAACTCCTTTCACATCCTGCATTTTAACCATAAAGAGATTAATTACATTACATTCTTTTAGAAAGTAGAATTAGTTAACTCATTTAATTGCATTCATATCTTTTTCCATGAATTACACGTCCACTTAACCAATTTCTATAAAATCTTTCCAACACAAACCACTTCATAAACAATTATCACCATTTAACTTTATAACTAATAATAATAATTGTTATTATTAGAAATATTTTACTCATTTTAGCTCATTTTCACTAAAAATCGTCAAACTTCAACCCTGAACCAACTACCAGTGGATTTTTAATCAAAAACAACCATAAGGCCACTCAAAAGTATAGGAATAATGACATAAAATATGTATATTTTAGACCCCATCAAATATCTCCACACTTTACCTTTTGCTTGTCCCTAAGCAAAATCCAAGCAACATGTCCAACTTAAACACTTAACAATAACGCAAGTCTCAACCAAATTATAACGCGAACTACGAAATCATTAAACACAGCGGTTTCGCAAGACTTACAACGTTCAAAAGGTTGACGAATCATAATATTTAAATGAAAACGGGCCTACCTAAATAATTTTTTCTTACCTTCAAGCAATCAATTATGCACTGTCAACACCCCTCACAATGTCACTCATCTCTCGTCTAATATATATATGTAATTTCGAGTGAACTCTCAAAACCGAACTATGAAGCATACTATCATAAGCTTGTACGTCAATCAGATCTCCACCTAAATGTTAGAATTCGACACGGATCAAGAGGGCTTTAATGGGTAGGTAAGGGCTAAAGGTAGGTTTTTTTTGTTTTTTTTTATTTGGGAAGAAATGGCTAAACATATAATCACACGATAAACCAGATAAGCACGAAACAAATACTAACATATTGGTCATTTTGACCCACAACTTTTTTCTTTTTTTTTTCTTTTTCTTCTTCTTTCGTTTTTTTCTTTTTTTTTTCTTTTTCTCATTTTTTTTTCATTTTCAAGATAAAGATAACAATAACATAACACGATCCGGTTATCAAATTAACAATGGGTAAAAAACGAATGGTTTCAGGCTCAAAGTGGTGTCTAAAGGTAATGGCGAAACGGGTCAAACACAAAGGCTACACAAATAGGGTGATCCTAATGCCTCTATCACATCCATGTCAAATCCTAACCGAAGGTCTCAAACTGTATCAAAACGCACAAGTTCTAAAGTAATGCAACAAGTCGGTAAACACACATGAAACGAAAATAGGGATCATATATATGAAACATGTAAAGGCTCAAATCTCACTATCATGTGGAAAATATGGCTACCGATATCGACAATGCACAACTAATTAACTCTCCGGCTCCACCCACTATCCTAGGCATCCCAAAACCTTTTACTCCCAAAAACCGATTCAGTCAACCTACTATCCCGCAACTTAAAGAAACATGCACTCTCGACTCGTAAATTCGACAATTAAACCGTTTTTGACCGACGTTTTGAAAAGGTTTTTTTTTGTTTTCTATGCGCTAAAGGATCGGGACTCGCAACAACCTCACCTTTTTTTTCAATTTTTTTTAATTTTTTTTTACTCAAATCTAGCTAAAAAGACGTAGTCTCCCATCCCCACACTTAAAGTTTACATTGTCCCCAATGTAGGATGAAAAACAACTAAAAATAAATAAGAAATAAAAAGATAAAGGGCAAATCGAAAAGGACCTAGCTGGTTTTATCATCACATATGCTCAAAATCTCTAGTCCAATCCAGCTCGATCGTATAGCATTTCGGTCGCGATCGGCTTTGACACTGACTAGTACACTTGGTAAATTCCTTGAAATTGGTATACAGCTCCGAAATCACCCGAATGGAGATTGAGTACGGGTGGTACATATCCAAACCTGCATAAACAAAAACAAGCAAAGACCCAAGCAGTACTGACTCGACACAAAACATTGACTCATAAACTACTAACTAAGACTCAAAATAAAATAAAATAAAACAAATACGAAACACAACAAAAAATAATACAATTCTACAACACGTTATCAAAAGTCACGGGGGATCATAAAGATCAAACTCACCCCTGAACCTCTCACTAGGGCCTCTAAAACAATCACTCATACCGAAATCCTTCTTTCTCCAAAAGTCGCCATCAAACCAACTCAACTTATGCTCGCTCATGGGGAATTTATACCTCGAGTTACACACTAAAATACCATCCCCACACTTAGTTTCCTTCACACCTCCTGAACTAAACTCTCCCCATTCATCTTCCTCTACAGAACTCCTAGAATTATCCTTAAACTCAACCTCACCTCCTACTACTTCCACCTTTTCCTTAAACCTAACATGCTTCTCTTTCTTCCTATCACTCTCCATTCTAACATCTCCAATTCCCTTTAACTCTTGCCTAATTACCGAGGGCGTCCCTACCTTCTCGGAATTTTTTCCATTAACATGGAATGTAACCGTGTCATCAGTGACACCAAGAGTTATCCTACCACCATGAACATCTATTATAGCTTTCGCGGTAGAAAGGAATGGACGACCTAAGATGAGTGAAACACAAGAGTGTCCACTAGGATCCTCGCCCATGTCTAGAACAACAAAATCAGTGGGAAACACAAACTTACCTACTTTCACTAGCACGTTTTCAACTATCCCTCTAGGAAATTTCACTGAACGATCGGCGAGTTGAACATTCATGTAGGTCGGGGTAGACTCTCCTAGCTTAAGCTTCTTAAACACAGAATATGGCATCACATTTATACTAGCTCCTAGGTCGGCCAAAGCAATCCTAAACTCATAACCCTCTATCTCACAAGGAATGGTGAAACTTCCCGGATCTGGCATCTTTGTGGGAAGCTTGTTTGAGATCACCGCAGAACATTCTTCGCTTAATGTAATAATCGAAAGATTCTCAATTTTCTTCTTATTGAGCAGGAGTCCCTTGAGAAACTTGGAAAATTTGGGCATTTTAGCCAAAGCCTCAAGGAAGGGAATGTCTACGTGAAGCTTTTTGATCATCTCCAAAAACCCATTATACTGAGCAATTTGTTTCTTATTCAAAAGTCTCATAGGGTATGGAGGAACGGGCTCATACACTTCAACCGGTTCTTCTACATTCTCATCTTTCGGTTTAACCACCTTCTCAAATACCTTTTCCGGTTCCACCTCTTTCTCAACAACCATCTTAGGTTCTATCACCTTCTCTATCTCAAACCCCTCATCAACAACTCCTGCGCTCCGACCACTACGTGTGAACACGGCATGTAACTGGGCATTAGGTTAAGCTGGGTGGTGCTAGGGAATGTACCTGCGGGCCTCTCAGTCATCCTACTCGCCATTTCTCCTATAGTCCTCTCTAAACTCTGTATGGTGGACCCCTGATTCCTAAACATCAACTCAAACACCTGGTTTTTCTTCAGCTGCTCTTGATGTCTAGCCTCACCCTGCATCACTATCGACTCTAGGAGTTTGTTAGTCCTACTCTGACTCTCCTCATTTCTCTTCAAAAACTCGCTCAACTCAGATCTAGACTCTGTAACACCCCGAAAATGGGTTTGGTAATCAAACTCTGTTAATGCTAAAAGACGGGTAAAGTACCGTTAGCAGTAAAAATAACACGGTAAATAATTGGATTTAAATAAGAAATCCAAATAATTAAATACGAGCGAATCAAAGAATTAAGGAATCTAGTTTATAAGAGCCCGAGTCAACGGGACTTAAAATAAAACGGGTTTTTAACTCCCGGAACCCACTAAGTTAACTAGGTAAAAATTAACCTAGTTAGTAATGGGTAATTAAATAATAAACTATGAGTTATAGTTTCATTTATGAATCTCTAAACTTGAGGGACTAAACATGGGCAAATGTAATGAAGTTTAATAAAAAAAAACACAAACCACACATACGTTTGTGGTGTCTGCGATTTCATCAGAGCCACAAGGAGCTCTCAAAACTCAACCCTAAACTTCAAGAAATTCACCAAATTGAAGGGTGAATCAGAGCCAAATCGTATGCATGAACACATAAAAACAATCACCAAGCTTATGGGATCATAAGGTATGTCGAATTTCAGTATTTTGTTCCATCTCAGATTCTTGATGAACCCTAGAAGTTCGAAAATTGATCTTGAATGATGGTTATTTGGGTGAAAATAGGATGTATGCATGATTTGAAATAAACCCTAGCTAATAAACTAAGGGATTTGAGGGCATGTTAGTAAAACTCATGATCACTATCTAGGTGTTTAATGGGTTTTGTAGAAACATGATGAACACTAGAATCATGATTATCAAACTAGTGTTATTTGAACTCTATGAAGTTAATCTTGACATTTAACCATGAGTTAGACGATTATTTAGTAAAAAGATGTTGAAATTGGCAAGATATGTAATCATGGAGTTTGATTGTTAATTTTATAAAAGTATGCTCACTAGGTGTTTGATAAAATGCCTAAGAGAAAGCTAAATATTGAAATTTAGAACGAAACGCGTATTTGAATAATATGGCTAGTTAAATGAAATATGAAACAAGAAGAGTTATAATCATCATGTTGATTTGAACTTAATGTTGTAAATCATGTGATTGAAAGTAGTTAGCTTTAATAAACTAAGTTAACTAATCTTGAAGTCGAATAGTAGCTTCGACATAGAGAATAAGTAAGGTGGAATGGTCGTGATTTTAAATGACTAGTCTAACCACCTTGTAAATGTTGGCAATAGTTTAACGCTTAACGAGCTAGGTGGAGGCTTGAGAAAGAAGCGGTTAAACGAATCAAGCGCGTGAAGAAAGGCGTAAACCGGATGAGAGGTAAGTGTAATTTTCGCACTTATGTAGATTACTCGTTTATTCTATACAAAATAATCGCGATAACGATAATATTGAAATATGGATTTTTGTTAAGATTACTTTGTGGTGTAATCTAATGATGAGGAAAAATGGTGAAAATGGAAATTGGTCAAGAGTCGACTAATGTAATTAAGGTTAAAAGCGTGCCCATGGCGTAAGCCGAAATGGGTTGAATTAGTAAGAAAAGAGTTTAAGAGATAAAGGATTTGGTAATATAATACGGGATGGGATGGATGTATGAATTGGACATCAAAAACCATGTTTTTGATTTAAATAGATAACGTTGGGTATATAGTCCAAATGGGTCAAATGGTGGTGACTAATGCGGTGGTCAAGTCTTATGTTAACAGGATCAATTGGCGAATCGGATAAATGCGTCGCCATAGATTGAGTGACAATTAAAGCAAGGTACAAAACCGGGTCTATTTGTTGTCCCGAGCCAGGTACGTATAAATATGATTATAGCTAACGTACAAATTTGGGCAAATAAGTAGTGAAGGTCCTTCATCATAAATGAAAGGTAAAATGGACCATTATGCCCTTGTAAGCTAAATTGAACAAATGGCCTTTAACGGTAGTTTGGAAATGAGTTTTATGCTTAATTAAATGCTTACAATAGGTACAAGAAGGAGAAAGATGTAGGACTTTGGTTAAACGACTTTATATGGGTCTTACCGTAGAATAAAAATCCGAGGAAATAAAACTCGGATTACATAGAACATTACATTAAATTCACCACACATATAGTTGTGGTGGGAGATTATTTGATAAATATTGTGGAAATAAGATGCTAGAAATAGACGAGTATGATGTATGCGGAAAAGTGCTTAAATACCCTTAACGGGTCAAAATAATCATTTAAGTATAAACGAGTTTAAGATTATACATAAACTTGTGAATTGAACCTAATATGATAGACAACAATGAAATTATAAGGTTCATGTGAAATCGGGATCAAACAATCATGTTTGTTTGATAAAATGCATAAACGGGTTAAAATTCGGTAAAAAGGTGATGAGTCGAAGGCTTAAAAGTCTAAAAATTTATTTTGTTGGATGTTGGGTTTTAATTCCATAAGATGGAGGATTAAATTACGGACGCGTAGGAAAAAGAATCGGGTAAAACAGATCAATAACGAAGAAGTTATGGCCGTTTCCGTAAAAACTGGCATAGCTGAACTGAGCTGCAGACCTGTTGGAAAACGGTCTCCCTCGCGTGGCGCGAGGGAGCAACTGGGTTCCTTCGCGTGGCGCGAAAAACCCTGTTTTGGCGAAAAAAATTTATTTTAATCAGTTTCGCTTCCCGGACTCATTTAAATACGTTTTAAGTTACGTATGACTAATCCAACTCATGTTTTATGAGTTTCAGGTATAATTTTAGCACCGGAGGACGATCAAGCACAACGAAGAACCGAACACGATTAAGAAATAAGCTTCCGCACTTTGTATCGTTGTTATGTAAAATGACGAACTCACCCATAATATGTTGTATAGTTTTTAATTATGTAAATAAAGTTTAATGAACCCGTATTTTCAATTTATTTGAAATCATAATTACTCGTTTGTTTTCGTAAATTATACGAAAACCTTTAAATAATAATAAGGGTGTTACAAGTTGGTAATCAGAGCTCAAGGTTGTTGACAAATGTGTTCGGTTCGAGGCTTGATCGCAAATCCGGTAAGTACATGTATATCAAAGGTTTAGTATGATTAAAGTGTTGAGAACAACGCATATGGTTATCGTGTAATACACGTTACACCAATAAAAACGATATAGAATAGATATAGTCAACGAAATTACACGCGTTGATGCGTATAGTAGAAAAGCCTTGTATTATAATACGGGCATCCTTTGTTGTTGAAATTACTAACTGTTGTATATGTTTTAGTTGAAGGACACTCGCAGATGAGGATAGCGAGAGTTTAACAAATTACGGATATGATAGAAGAACGGTCCGAAGTATGACTAGTTGAAGGACTAAATCGCGTAACGACCGCGAACAAAGTTAATGGCAAGAGAAGCCCGTTATGGCAAACATTACCAGGTGCACATTTTTAAATTTAATTGCATAAATAGTAATATGCAACAAATATGTAGAAAGTGAAAGTTGCATATGTAGATTAAAAACTTGGAAAAACCCGAATAGAAAATGTATTCGGGATATTGTTTCCAAGAGAAACAAATAGAGGCATTACTTACATGGAGTGTAATGTGAAAATTATAAAAAGGTCATGTATACCAGGTGTTGATCGCTTACTCTGGCCAAGTAAGTAGTGAACACGTGGTACCATGAACTTCTTATGATGGACACATTTATGTCCGATGTAGTAAGGGTGGGGTGAATGGGACTAATTTAAATGGTTCCCAAATGAATCAAATAAGTAAGATATTTGATAGTAAACGTAAACGTAAGTCGGATTACTTGAAAATGATTACTGTAAATATACCCGATGAATGGGTAGGATTTGGAAAGAATGCGTAAACCGAGAGACGGGAACGCGAAATAGAAAGTCAAAAGACTCGGAATATGAGTCATGACTAAAAGACAATGAAAATTTGCAAACAGAAATGTTAGTAACTACGCTCAACTATTTTAAAGTTGAACGGGTCGAATAAAGAATGGAGTTTGATGTTCACAAGTGATGAAATTTCACACGAACTGTCACACCCCGACCACGTAGAACATACAAAACGTGGCGGAAACGTCGGGGAGTGTTGTAACAGAATTAATTGTTTCAAATCCATGGCAATTGAAGTTTTGTTTTATTAATCAAACATGAGAGTTTACATTGTTTTAAACAAGAAACAAAGAGTACATAACAAAATTAACTAGTTCCTGTCTCGTTTTAAGTCACTAAGGCCCAGGTCCGCCTAAGTATGTCTTGATAAGTCCTATGCATAATCTCCTGAAAACACATGTGAACATAGGTACGTCAGCATAAAAATGCCTGTGAGATACATAGGTTTTGTGAAAACAGAATTCATGACTTATGTTTGAGAAAATGTTTAGTCATGAACCTTGTAATTTGCTTTGTCTTGTAAACCATTTGAAAAACGATAAGATCAGATGATATGTACAAATAAGAGAATAATGTATGGTTAAATGAATAACCATGTAAAATGAGTTTGTATAAGATAAGTTGTTTGTAAATCAATGTCTTGTGAAAAATATGTTATTTGTTTACAATGTTATATGTCTCAAATTGAAATGATTCAAATAACGCTACAATATGTGATACCATACAAACACTTATATATAGGAAGTACCAGCGACGTATCCACCATGCTTGTATCGTATTACACACGCCTCGTTACTTAAATCACTTACTCCAACCAAACCATCAAGATGTAATGTTTAACAATTGTAGAAATGTTTATGTATAGTCAATTACGGGTCACACGGTTCAATAGCTACAAACGGTTCAAATGATCAAACGGTTACAACGGTTCACATAGTCAAATGGTTATAACGGTTCACATAGTCAAATGGTTACAACGGTTCAAAATGTAATATAATGTGTTCATATGCTGGATGAGCATATGCAACAGAAATGCAATGTAAAACAATGTACTAAGTATGCACACAATGTGCGTATATAGCATGAAATGTAATGTAAAACAATGTACTAAGTACGCACACAATGGGCATACATAGCATGAAATGTAATGTAAAATGATGTACTAAGTACGCACACAATGGGCATACATAGCATGTAATGTAATGAAATCATGTACTATAATGTACTAACGAACATAGCAGGTATATGATGTGAAAACAGGAAAGCATGAAAGTAACAAGTAGGCACATGTGATTCACCCCAAAACAGTTTGGAAAACAGTAAAAGAGGGGTCTATGTACTCACTTGAGATTGCTCAGAAGTCCTAATATAACCACCAAGCAATGCTAGAGATCACGGAATCAAACGGTACCTAATATAGGTAACTACATTAATAACCGGACCTAAATCGGAGGATTGGATAGGATGAGGGCTCGTGAACCAAATGAGTATGTGAACTCATGTAATATGGTTTAACAAAGCCCACATACTAAAACGAAACTTAACCTAAGTGTTTGTGACCCATTACGACCCGTTTAGGTAGCTTATGCTACTTTAACGCGTCGTTCGCGTAAAACGCGTTCGGAACGCCTAACTAGTCCTATGACAAGTAAAATATGCCTTAACATGTCTAATATTGTTGTCAAATCAGTTTAGATATCAAAATTTATGTTACATATGTTTAAAATGAACTTTGGCATCAAAGGGGTATTTTGGTAATTCACCTAAGGCATATAAACTACCTATCATACAACTACTTAAACGAAGCGACCATAAGGTATAACCTCGGAAGGTTATTCCCTATATGCTATGGTCACCTAATGTGTTTGGTCGGATCCTAATGATCGACCAAATGGGTCGGGTTCGAAGGTATAAGCGATTTATTAGATCGCTTACCCTTACGACCCTAGACAACGTGGTAATCAGTAGGCATAGTCACAAGGGACTATAACCATCGTGATTACAATCACGTTGCGAAGTTCAAACGAACTTCGCATTGACCATAAACTGGTCAATGTAGAAAGTCAAACAAAGTTTGACTTTCGGACTTGAAAGCAATAAAAGAACGAAGGAATACTTACGAAGGGTCCCCGCAAGATTGATAATCCAAGTATTCTCAGGTATGAGGTGATGAAACACCCCAACTTAGAGAAATCTCAGATTTCAAGTGGGTTTGGCAATGAAGGGGGTTGGGTATTTATAGTTTTTGGTTCACCGTTAGGATCGTTTCTTGGAAAAGAGGGAATGATCTCGCCCGTACACTTGTCGGAATGTTGTGGTAGCTGATATTGCTTCACCACAAGAGTTTGACACTTGGCCTTGGCCTTTTGGAGGGGTTAAAGGCTGTTAACAGCTGAGAAAACGATTTTATGCATATCTGACCCCTGCTTGCGCACCGCAACAATGAGAGTGTTGAGGTGCGCAAGGGTCAAGTTTGGCAGAATTACAGTTTTGGTCCCTGCAGCCTCAAAACTTGGTTTTTGATGCGTTTTTGACACGTTTTGAGCCCCGTTAACCCCATTTCAAAGCTCTAAAATGAAGTTAAGGTATAGGGAACTTAAAATGTGCTCAAAAATATCTCGTATGTCGGTTCGTTTAGCCGTACGGTTGCGTTGTTCGATTAATTACGACGGAATGCGCATAAGCGCGAAAAACGATCCAAATTGCGTGACGATTGTATTTTTCTTATGCCAAACACTAAAATAAAATATTTTAGTGCTTACATAAATTTTTGGATGTCCGGATGTATTCAGAACGTAAGTTATGCGCGAAAGTGCAAATTTATGCACTTTTTGACACTTTTAGTCCCTGAATGACCCAAAAGTTTATTTTAGCACACCGAACCCCTCAAAGCCTATTTCTGAGCTATATAAAGGATATTTATGGTGTGTTTAACTTATGGTCATGTTCCAGAATGTCTGTTACAGTTCAAATTGGCATACTTTCGTAGTTTGTCAAGTTTAGTCCCTGTAAGCGAATTAACTTGTTTTTGCCATACCAAAGCCTTCAAAACTTATTTCTAAGTTATGTAAAGGTTATTTAAGGTATGTTAAGTATATTTCACTATTCCGGAGTGTTTGTTGCATTAAACTGGTTATATTTACGCATCAGCGCGCGTATAACCTTCCAGAAAGCGATTTAGAGCTTGAAATCGAACAAGAGTTATTATGTGCAAAAGATACACATATTTATACAAGCCCAAAGTATGAAATACAATATTTCATTGGTTTGGTATTTTTTTGATGGTCGCAGTGACACAGGTGTCACAGTCTCCCCTACTTTAGGAAATTTTGTCCCGAAATTTATTCGTAAGAGTCTGTCTGTGACTTTGTGTTAAATAGCCATCAAAGATATGTGAAGCATAATTTTGTTATTTTCCTCAACGGATATTTTTCAGAAGCGAAAATGAACGAACGAAGTCATTTTCTTCAACGGGTTCTTCGGAAATGGAAAATAAAGGATTTTTTTAACTAAACGGATATACATTTACCTCAACGGATATTCTTCAGAAGTGAAAACGAATGGATGATTCATTCTTCCTCAACGGGTCCTTCGTCAGAAACAGGAATGAAGGAATAATCCACGGATATTCATTTCTCTCAATGGATATTCTTCAGAACGAAAAATGAACAAACGGGGTCATTTTCCTCAATGGTTATTCTTCAGAATTTGAAATGAAGGAATAATCAACGGATATTCATTTCCTCAACGGATAATCTTCAGAAACGAAAATGAACTAACGGAGTCATTTTCAACGGTTGCTTCCTCAGGTATGGAAATGAAAGATTTAACAACGGATATTCATTTCCTCAACGGATAATCTTCAGAAACGAAAATGAACTAACGGAGTCATTTTCAACGGTTGCTTCCTCAGAGTTGGAAATGAAGGATAAACAGATATTCATTTCCTCAACGGATATTCCTCAGAAGTGAAAAATGAATAGCTAGTTCATTTTTCCTCAACGGATGCTTCATCAGAATTGGAAATGAATTGGGTTAACTTAGATACATGATAGAACTTGCTGTGATTTCTGTGCACTAAATTCCATAATTATGTATGCATCCATAATTAGGTAATTCCTTGCACAGTCCGCACAGTTCGTTTTGTAATGTTGTGGGGAAGGATATCAAACTTGTGATGACGATGACTAGACTACCATAGGGTCCTTTTAATTAGATCAACAGAGGATCTTCTTAATTAGGCCACCAAGGAGTCCTTTCAGCTATATCATCCAATTTAACTAGACCACCCAAGGGGTCTAATTATGAAGCAGTACTTTATAATCCAAGGGACTTAACTATAGCGTAGAAGTCCATTAAGGATTTTAGGTAGTACCTTTGGGTATCCTACTATGAATCTCTTGTACAAAGATATGTAAGATTCTACGAGGATTTGGATAACATAATTTGGATCACATGAAACATAAAAGGGAACACATAAGCACATAATCACATAATTGTTTAATTGTTATTATCTTGTTATTGATTGCTATTAACTTGGCACCTCGTACTACGTTTCTCTTGGAAGAAACGGGTACTTAGGATTTTCGTGGAAAACGCAAGAGATCATACAATGGAAGAAATTTGGGGGTAGTCTGTTCTTCAAGGAATACAGTTCCTTGATTGTCGGTATTGTAAGAGATATGTTTGTTTATACATACAACCACATAATTACATTGCAATAAAAGACTTATTTATAAACAATGATAACAACTGTTTCATGGACCTTGACAACAAAAGAAAATAATACATAAGACGTGATTATTTCTAAACGATGTTGTCTTCTGGTTGGTCAGATGCTCATCCCTACGCTGGATTTGCATTAGCAAGCCTTGGACAATTCCTACGAAAATGGCCCATCTCGCCACAGTTGTAGCAAGACCCCGGTGGAAAACGAGCTTGAGCGGGATTGTTGTTAACTTGATTTGGTGCAGTTGCTGTTGGGCAAACCCTCGCTGTATGACCTATAAGTCCGCAAACTTGGCATGTGCGGCACTTTACACCAACATGATGATGTAGGCCACATTGGTTGCACAAGGGTCCAGTTCCGTTGTAGGGTTTCCTGGCAGGGGGTTGAGCTGGTTGGTTGGGGACGGCTTGATCATTGTGAGCGACCACGGCGAAGTTCTGAGAAGCCTTTCGCTTCTTTGACTTCTTAGAGGATCCAGTCTGTTCATCCATGGTCTTTGATTCCCCGATTGGGTTCGATTCTTCGACCGGTTTCTTGTCACCCTTTCGGAAAAAGCTTACGTTTCCTGATCTGAGATTCAGTCAAGGTTGCAGCTAGCTCAATGGTCTGCCTAACTGTAGTAGGGTTGCTACCAGTCATAATGTCTTGTATTGAGTCAGGGAGGCCATCAATGTACTTTTCGATTGCCTTATCCAACGGCGTGACCATGTTTGGGCATAACAGACTTAACTCCTCATAACGGTCCGTGTAGGCTCGATGCTCACCGCTATCTTGCTTCAAACCATCAAACTCTCTTTCCAATGCTCGCAGTTCATGACGAGGACAAAACTCCCTCATCATAAGAGCTCTAAGTTCAGCCCATGTCTGTGCTAGAGCAACTTCTACACCACGGTCTCTTATAACCCCGTTCCACCATGTAAGGGCCCTCTTCTGAAACACACTCGAAGAAAACTCGACCTTGTGATTGTCAGGACACTGCACGTGGCGGAAAGTATTCTCAATGCTCTCGAACCATTGAAGAAGCCCAGTCGCTCCCTCAAAACCACTAAACTTGAGTGGTTTAGCCGAGTTAAAACTCTTGAAATTGCATGGACCATTGTTGTTGTTGTTGGCTTGGTTCCATTGAGCAAAGAGGTTTGGGAATTGAGCAGCCATTTGCTGCGCAATGATTTCTGCCAGCTCGGCAGTCGCTATCTGGTTTTCGCGTCAAGGAGGCATTCTAAAAGAGGAAACATGAAAGGAAACGAGTGAGAGAATTAGACGAAAAGAATGAGATGAAACAAATCTGATGAAAGCAAGGATAGTGGTCATTTGTTTGTTACTACAAAGCAACAAACGACCCCGGTGATTAATCAAAGTAAATAGGTCAAAAGTAATGTATCGCGAAGACATTCTCGCCTATAAGTGAGCACTCATCCCAAGAATTCCCAGGTAAGCACAACTGGTCTCGCGTCTGATGAGATATAAACGAAGTGCTTGCCTAGACAGAAAACCCAGAATACAGGCATTCACCCTTCCAGTTTGCACGTGTTCACGTTATTTAAAACCCAAAACCTAGACGAGATTTTGAAAACTCGAAGGGGTTCAAAACCTTACAATAGAGGGTTCAAAACCTAGTAATCAATCATCCTAGAACAGATGATTAGTTTTCAAAGCGGTTTTGAAATTTATGTTCTTGTTGTGGTCGTCGCCTAAGGATAGGTGACGGTATTGTTTTATGACTAAACGCAAGTAAACTCGCGTTAGGGTCCTAAGAAGGTTATAGACTAGGTCAAAGCATTACTAATAACCTAATTCCCTATAACCATTGGCTCCGATACCAACTTTTCTGTCACACCCCGACCACGTAGAACATACAAAACGTGGCGGAAACGTCGGGGAGTGTTGTAACAGAATTAATTGTTTCAAATCCATGGCAATTGAAGTTTTGTTTTATTAATCAAACATGAGGGTTTACATTGTTTTAAACAAGATAACAAAATTAACTAGTTCCTGTCTCGTTTTAAGTCACTAAGGCCCAGGTCCGCCTAAGTATGTCTTGATAAGTCCTATGCATCATCTCCTAAGTATGTCTTGATAAGTCCTAAGTATGTCTTGATAAGTCCTATGCCTGTGAGATACATAGGTTTTGTGAAAACAAAATTCATGACTTATGTTTGAGAAAATGTTTAGTCATGAACCTTGTAATTTGCTTTGTCTTGTAAATCATTTGAAAAACGATAAGATCAGATGATATGTACAAATAAGAGAATAATGTATGGTTAAATGAATAACCATGTAAAATGAGTTTGTATAAGATAAGTTGTTTGTAAATCAATGTCTTGTGAAAAATATGTTATTTGTTTACAATGTTATATGTCTCAAATTGAAATGATTCAAATAACGCTACAATATGTGATACCATACAAACACTTATATATAGGAAGTACCAGCGGCGTATCCACCATGCTTGTATCGTATTACACACGCCTCGTTACTTAAATCACTTACTCCAACCAAACCATCAAGATGTAATGTTTAACAATTGTAGAAATGTTTATGTATAGTCAATTACGGGTTACACGGTTCAATAGCTACAAACGGTTCAAATGATCAAACGGTTACAACGGTTCACAAAGTCAAATGGTTATAATGGTTCACATAGTCAAATGGTTACAACGGTTCAAAATGTAATATAATGTGTTTATATGCTGGATGAGCATATGCAACAGAAATGCAATGTAAAACAATATACTAAGTATGCACACAATGGGCGTATATAGCATGAAATGTAATGTAAAACAATGTACTAAGTATGCATACAATGGGCGTATATAGCATGAAATGTAATGTAAAACAATGTACTAAGTACGCACACAATGGGCATACATAGCATGAAATGTAATGTAAAACGATGTACTAAGTACGCACACAATGGGCATACATAGCATGAAATGTAATGTAAAACGATGTACTAAGTACGCACACAATGGGCATACATAGCATGTAATGTAATGTAATGAAATCATGTACTATAATGTACTAACGAACATAGCAGGTATATGATGTGAAAACAGGAAAGCATGAAAGTAACAAGTAGGCACATGTGTTTCACCCCAAAACAGTTTGGAAAACAGTAAAAGAGGGGTCTATGTACTTACTTGAGATTGCTCAGTAGTCCTAATATAACCACCAAGCAATGCTAGAGATCACGGAATCAAACGGTACCTAATATAGGTAACTACATTAATAACCGGACCTAAATCGGAGAATTGGATAGGATGAGGGCTCGTGAACCAAATGAGTATGTGAACTCATGTAATATGGTTTAACAAAGCCCACATACTAAAACGAAACTTAACCTAAGTGTTTGTGACCCATTACGACCCGTTTAGGTAGCTTATGCTACTTTAACGCGTCGTTCGCGTAAAACGCGTTCGTAACGCCTAACTAGTCCTATGACAAGTAAAATATGCCTTAACATGTCTAATATTGTTTTCAAATCAGTTTAGATGTCAAAAGTTATGTTACATATGTTTAAAATGAATTTTGGCATCAAAGGGGTATTTTGGTAATTCACCTAAGGCATATAAACTACCTATCATACAACTACTTAAACGAAGCGACCATAAGGTATAACCTCGGAAGGTTATTCCCTATATGCTATGGTCACCTAATGTGTTTGGTCGGATCCTAATGATCGACCAAATGGGTCGGGTTCGAAGGTATAAGCGATTTATTAGATCGCTTACCCTTACGACCCTAGACAACGTGGTAATCAGTAGGCATAGTCACAAGGGACTATAACCATCGTGATTACAATCACGTTGCGAAGTTCAAACGAACTTCGCATTGACCATAAAGTGGTAAATGTAGAAAGTCAAACAAAGTTTGACTTTTGGACTCGAAAGCAATAAAAGAACGAAGGAATACTTACGAAGGGTCCCCGCAAGATTGATAATCCAAGTATTCTCAGGTATGAGGTGATGAAACACCCCAACTCAGAGAAATCTCAGATTTCAAGTGGGTTTGGCAATGAAGGGGGTTGGGTATTTATATTTTTCGGTTCACCGTTAGGATCGTTTCTTGGAAAAGAGGGAATGATCTCGCCTGTACACTTGTCGAAATGTTGTGGTAGCTGATATTGCTTCACCACAAGAGTTTGACACTTGGCCTTGGCCTTTTGGAGGGGTTAAAGGCTGTTAACAGCTGAGAAAACGATTTTCTGCATATCTGACCCCTGCTTGCGCACCGCAACAATGAGATTGTTGAGGTGCGCAAGGGTCAAGTTTGGCAGAATTACAGTTTTGGTCCCTGCAGCCTCAAAACTTGGTTTTCGATGCGTTTTTGACACGTTTAAGCCCCGTTAACCCCATTTCAAAGCTCTAAAATGAAGTTAAAGTATAGGGACCTTAAAATGTGCTCAAAAATATCTCGTATGTCGGTTCGTTTAGCCGTACGGTTGCGTTGTTCGGTTAATTACGACGGAATGCGCATAAGCGCGAAAAACGATCCAAATTGCGTGACGAATGGATTTTTCTTATGCCAAACACTAAAATAAAATATTTTAGTGCTTACATAAATTTTTGGATGTCCGGATGTATTCAGAACGTAAGTTATGCGCGAAAGTGCAAACTTATGCACTTTTTGACACTTTTAGTCCCTGAATGACCCAAAAGTTTATTTTAGCACACCGAACCCCTCAAAGCCTATTTCTAAGCTATATAAAGGATATTTAAGGTGTGTTTAACTTATGGTCATGTTCCAGAATGTCTGTTACAGTTCAAATTGGCATACTTTCGTAGTTTGTCAGGTTTAGTCCCTGTAAGCGAATTAACTTGTTTTTGCCATACCAAAGCCTTCAAAACTTATTTCTCAGTTATGTAAAGGTTATTTAAGGTATTTTAAGTATATGTCACTATTCCGGAGTGTTTGTTGCATTAAACTGGTTATATTTACGCATCAGCGCGCGTATAACCTTCCAGAAAGCGATTTAGAGCTTGAAATCGAACAAGAGTTGTTATGTGCAAAAGATACAAATATTTATACAAGCCCAAAGTATGAAATACAATATTTCATTGGTTTGGTATTTGTTTGATGGTCGCAGTGACACAGGTGTCACACGAACAAGTCAAACGAGATAAATAAGGTATAAAAACTAAGTAGTGCAAGTAAGCGCAAACTGAATAATGGAAGTGTGAAACATTAATGAACCTACGTGATGGGTCATAAAGGAATATATACAGGAAAAACGCAAACTAGTGAGACAAAGAGGAAACGTAAAACTAAAAAATTCGGTTTTTAGTCAAAAACAACGTTTTAACAAAACATAAGTGGTATGAAGTGATTTAGAAAATCTTATACACACATAAGGCCGGAGGTGGCAAAATAGTATACCCGAGTGACGGGGTATAAAGTGACGGAGACTGATTAGTCTAGCCGGTAAAACTATTTGAAGTCAAGATATTGTCATAACAGATACAAAGCACTTGTTAAATATAAGACAAGCGCGAAATAAACATGTTGACAGACTAACGCTGTTAATTAGAAAAAGCGAGGGAATCAGTTGAGAATCCCCGCATAAAACTAAGACTATAAAGGAATAAATTATGGACTGTCAATATCCTGGTATGGATAATTGACAAAGGTTAAGAGAAGATCCTAAACTAAAAGTTCGGTTTTAGTAAGAAATAACGTTTTTACAAATATAAATTCTGATAGGAATTTGAATAGTAAGCATGGAAGATTCAAGTCTTGACACTTATAGGCGCAAGACGATATATTCGAAAAGTGATATTTTCGAAAATGAAAGGTTGATATAAATTAAACATGATGTGACGCGATCACGGTTAGGAAATGCAATATGAAATAGAATCACATTATAACCAAGGGAGCGGTAAAAAGTAACTGGACTAATAAGTCAGTTAGTGAGACCGGTGAAGGTCAGCAATTCGAATCGAGAAATTTGTTTTGCTCGTAAGCGGAGGATTCGGAGTAACTGAACCGAATAAATGAATTTGAAAACAAAAGAAATAGTTGCTAAAAGTGAAAGATTTCACTAAAGACCTTTAAACGGGTCAAGGTAACGGATTCACAAAGAGTTCGATAATATATAAAAGCGATGGATATCGCTAAGTTAACTAAACAAGTAGAAATAACGGAATTACGTTATTTCAAGTTACATTATATCGTATGAGCTACGTAGATGTTCTGTAACCAAAGAGATATTACCATAATTCTTCTGGTAATACTAACAATTAGTTAAAGTATGTGTAATGCTTAAAAGATTACTCAGGTCAAACGCATCGAGTTTAGAACTCGATGAACTATGTAAGAAAGGTTTCGAGGACGAAACCTCTTTAAGGGGGGTAGACTTGTAACACCCCGAAAACGGGTTTGGTAATCAAACTCTGTTAATGCTAAAAGACGGGTAAAGTACCGTTAGCAGTAAAAATAACCCGGTAAATAATTGGATTTAAATAAGAAATCCTAATAATTAAATACGAGCGAATCAAAGAATTAAGGAATCTAGTTTATAAGAGCCCGAGTCAACGGGACTTAAAATAAAACGGGTTTTTAACTCCCGGAACCCACTAAGTTAACTAGGTAAAAATTAACCTAGTTAGTAATGGGTAATTAAATAATAAACTATGAGTTATAGTTTCATATATGAATCTCTAAACTTGAGGGACTAAACATGGGCAAATGTAATGAAGTTTAATAAAAAAAAAACACAAACCACACATACGTATGTGGTGTCTGCGATTTCATCAGAGCCACAAGGAGCTCTCAAAACTCAACCCTAAACTTCAAGAAATTCACCAAATTGAAGGGTGAATCAGAGCCAAATCGTATGCATGAACACATAAAAACAATCACCAAGCTTATGGGATCATAAGGTATGTCGAATTTCAGTATTTTGTTCCATCTCCGATTCTTGATGAACCCTAGAAGTTCGAAAATTGATCTTGAATGATGGTTATTTGGGTGAAAATAGGATGTATGCATGATTTGAAATAAACCCTAGCTAATAAACTAAGGGATTTGAGGGCATGTTAGTAAAACTCATGATCACTATCTAGGTGTTAAATGGGTTTTGAAGAAACATGATGAACACTAGAATCATGATTATCAAACTAGTGTATTTGAACTCTATGAAGTTAATCTTGACATTTAACCATGAGTTAGACGATTATTTAGTAAAAAGATGTTGAAATTGGCAAGATATGTAATCATGGAGTTTGATTGTTAATTTTATAAAAGTATGCTCACTAGGTGTTTGATAAAACGCCAAAGAGAAAGCTAAATATTGAAATTTAGAACGAAACGCGTATTTGAATAATATGGCTAGTTAAATGAAATATGAAACAAGAAGAGTTATAATCATCATGTTGATTTGAACTTAATGTTGTAAATCATGTGATTGAAAGTAGTTAGCTTGAATAAACTAAGTTAACTAATCTTGAAGTCGAATAGTAGCTTCGACATAGAGAATAAGTAAGGTGGAATGGTCGTGATTTTAAATGACTAGTCTAACCACCTTGTAAATGTTGGCAATAGTTTGACGCTTAACGAGCTAGGTGGATGCTTGAGAAAGAAGCGGTTAAACGAATCAAGCGCGTGAAGAAAGGCGTAAACCGGATGAGAGGTAAGTGTAATTTTCGCACTTATGTAGATTACTCGTTTATTCTATACAAAATAATCGCGATAACGATAATATTGAAATATGGATTTTTGTTAAGATTACTTTGTGGTGTAATCTAATGATGAGGAAAAATGGTGAAAATGGAAATTGGTCAAGAGTCGACTAATGTAATTAAGGTTAAAAGCGTGCCCATGGCGTAAGCCGAAATGGGTTGAATTAGTAAGAAAAGAGTTTAAGAGATAAAGGATTTGGTAATATAATCCGGGATGGGGTGGATGTATGAATTGGACATCAAAAACCATGTTTTTGATTTAAATAGATAACGTTGGGTATATAGTCCAAATGGGTCAAATGGTGGTGATAACACCATTTGACAATACCGACTAATGCGGTGGTCAAGTCTTATGTTAACAGGATCAATTGGCGAATCGGATAAATGCGTCGCCATAGATTGAGTGACAATTAAAGCAAGGTACAAAACCGGGTCTATTTGTTGTCCCGAGCCAGGTACGTATAAATATGATTATAGCTAACGTACAAATTTGGGCAAATAAGTAGTGAAGGTCCTTCATCATAAATGAAAGGTAAAATGGACCATTACGCCCTTGTAAGCTAAATTGAACAAATGGCCTTTAACGGTAGTTTGGAAATGAGTTTTATGCTTAATTAAATGCTTACAATAGGTACAAGAAGGAGCAAGATGTAGGACTTTGGTTAAACGACTCTATATGGGTCTTACCGTAGAATAACAATCCGAGGAAATAAAACTCGGATTACATAGAACATTACATTAAATTCACCACACATATAGTTGTGGTGGAAGATTATTTGATAAATATTGTGGAAATAAGATGCTAGAAATAGACGAGTATGATGTATGCGGAAAAGTGCTTAAATACCCTTAATGGGTCAAAATAATCATTTAAGTATAAACGAGTTTAAGATTATACATAAACTTGTGAATTGAACCTAATATGATAGACAACATTGCAATTATAAGGTTCATGTGAAATCGGGGATCAAACAATCATGTTTGTTTGATAAAATGCATAAACGGGTTAAAATTCGGTAAAAAGGTGATGAGTCGAAGGCTTAAAAGTCTAAAAATTTATTTTGTTGGATTTTGGGTTTTAATTCCATAAGATGGAGGATTAAATTACGGACGCGTAGGAAAAAGAATCGGGTAAAACGGATCAATAACGAAGAAGTTATGGCCGTTTCCGTAAAAACTGGCATAGCTGAACTGAGCTGCAGACCTGTTGGAAAAACGGTCTCCCTCGCGTGGCGCGAGGGAGCAACTGGGTTCCTTCGCGTGGCGCGAAAAACCCTGTTTTGGCGAAAAAAATTTATTTTAATCAGTTTCGCTTCCCGGACTCGTTTAAATACGTTTTAAGTTACGTATGACTAATCCAACTCATGTTTTATGAGTTTTAGGTATAATTTTAGCACCGGAGGACGATCAAGCACAACGAAGAACCGAACACGATCAAGAAATAAGCTTCCGCACTTTGTATCGTTGTTATGTAAAATGACGAACTCACCCATAATATGTTGTATAGTTTTTAATTCTGTAAATAAAGTTTAATGAAACCGTATTTTCAATGTATTTGAAATCATAATTACTCATTTGTTTTCGTAAATTATACGAAAACCTTTAAATAATAATAAGGGTGTTACAAGTTGGTAATCAGAGCTCAAGGTTGTTGACAAATGTGTTCGGTTCGAGGCTTGATCGCAAATCCGGTAAGTACATGTATATCAAAGGTTTAGTATGATTAAAGTGTTGAGAACAACGCATATGGTTATCGTGTAATACATGTTACACCAATAAAAACGATATAGAATAGATATAGTCAGCGAAATTACACGCGTTGATGCGTATAGTAGAAAAGCGTTGTATTATAATACGGGCATCCTTTAATGTTGAAATTACTAACTGTTGTATATGTTTTAGTTGAAGGACACCCGCAGATGAGGATAGCGAGAGTTTAACAAATTACGGATATGATAGAAGAACGGTCCGAAGTATGACAAGTTGAAGGACTAAATCGCGTAACGACCGCGAACAAAGTTAATGGCAAGAGAAGCCCGTTATGGCAAACATTACCAGGTGCACATTTTTAAATTTAATTGCATAAATAGTAATGTGCAACAAATATGTAGAAATTGAAAGTTGCATATGTAGATTAAAAACTTGGAAAAACCCGAATAGAAAATGTATTCGGGATATTGTTTCCAAGAGAAACAAATAGAGGCATTACTTACATGGGGGGTAATGTGAAAATTATAAAAAGGTCATGTATACCAGGTGTTGATCGCTTACTCTGGCCAAGTAAGTAGTGAACACGTGGTACCATGAACTTCTTATGATGGACACATTTATGTCCGATGTAGTAAGGGTGAGGTGAATGGGACTAATTTAAATGGTACCCAAATGAATCAATTAAGTAAGATATTTGATAGTAAACGTAAACGTAAGTCGGATGACGGAAGCGTATTACGTAAGGATAACGAGCCCGAGAGAAGGGACAAGGATCAAGTAAAAAGAAAAATACAGACCGACCAATAGGAATGCTAAGGCATAGGGATAAAAGTTTGACTGTCACAAGTGATGAAATTCACATGGACAAGTCAAACGAATTGAATAAAGAATAAAGGATTAATTAGAATAAAAGCGATGGATCTCGCTAAGACGACCAAATAAATTAAAATAACGTCTAAAACCATATAAGGATGGTTACTTGAAAATGATTACTGTAAATATACCCGATGAATGGGTAGGATTTGGAAAGAATGCGTAAACCGAGAGACGGGAACGCGAAATAGAAAGTCAAAAGACTCGGAATATGAGTCATGACTAAAAGACAATGAAAATTATACGAAAACCTTTAAATAATAATAAGGGTGTTACAGACTCCCCACTGTTCTGTCCATCAGCAGGGGTCTGAAACAGACTCTGGCGGGGCTGGAATCTAGG
Organism: Helianthus tuberosus; assembly: GCA_030545235.1. Lineage (NCBI taxonomy): Eukaryota > Viridiplantae > Streptophyta > Magnoliopsida > Asterales > Asteraceae > Helianthus > Helianthus tuberosus. Next base: position 159,004,770 of record CM060393.1, read on the forward strand.
GGGATTCCCACCTCGCCAGTTTGAGGTTTGGCGTGGCTGCCATCCAGAGTTGTAACCCTGGCCTCGTCCCTGGTTCTGGACAAAACTCAACTCCTCCTCATATCCTACAGGGCAATCTATCGTCTCATGCCCACCTCTACACACCTCACACTTAGAACTAATCTTAACTTGAATGTCCTTGACCATCTTTGTTAAGGATTCGACCTGGGCGGCTAAAGCTACACTAGAATCTACCGTATGAATACCTTTAGGGGCAGCAGTAACGCCCCCAAAGCCTGGCTCGGTGTAAGTACTGGTGGCTAGATCCTCTATCATCTCAAGACACTCAGCAGCTGTCTTGGTCTTCATCATGTTGCCTCCTGCTGTGGAGTCAAGCAGTCTCTTAGTCGCTTCAGAAAATCCGTTATAGAATTTCTCCATGACTCTCCACTCCTCAAGGCCATGGCGTGGGCACTTGTTCAGCAGCGCCTTAAACCTGTCCCACGTCTCGTAGAAAGACTCCCCCGGTTGCTCAGTGAATGCGTAGATAAGATTTCTAAGACGAGCGGTTTTCGCAGGTGGGAAGTATTTCTGTAAGAATTTAGACTGAAGGTCATTCCAAGTGGTGATGGCCCCCTGTGGGAGGGAGTCCAACCAGATAGCGGCTTGATCAGTGAGTGAGAACAGAAACAAACGGAGGTGAATAGCCTCCTTAGTGACGCCCGTAAGGCGGAAAGTACTACAGACCCTACCGAATCTAGTCAGATGAGCATGTGGGTCCTCGTCTCGTAGACCATAGAACTGGACCGAATGGGTAATGGTGTTGATCAAGGTAGGTGGGATGGTCCAGTTGTTCGCCTCTACAGCAGGAAGGGTGATGCTCGAGCAAATGGTGGTTGGAGCAACACTAATGTAATCAGCAACAGTCCTACGATCAGCCATAACTACTTTTGGTTCTAGATTGAATTCTACTTTTGGAACCTTAAACTTAAGCTGACGTAGGCGATGGTGGAATTCGGATTCGGGCTCAGAGAATGGTGAAGTATCAGGTGGGCCCGAGGAACGTGTGTGCAGACACTGAAAAGCAAGTATAAACGGCACGTATCACAAACAAGCAAGCTAAACAATTAAGCACACAGAACCAGCAAGTATACTTAGAAGGCAAACAACTATTTTTTTTAATTTTTAGTTTTTATTATTTTTATTATTTTTATTTTTTTATAACTAAGAAATAAAACAAACAACTAATCTAAGAAAGCAGTAAAATGGCTAAATCCCCGACTCGGGTTGTCCTCAAAAGCGCACCGTGTCCCCGACAACGGCGCCAAAAACTTGATGTGTGAAATATATGTTAATTAAATTCAACAAGTTTTAAAAATTGAAAAAACTCGTAAACCACACACTACCGGCAAGTGTACCGGCCATAAGTAGTAAAACAAGTAAGTCCGAGTATCGAACCGTGGACACAATCTAGCGACTCTTGATACTAAACCTCTATCGACCCCTAGCCTAATAATTTAGTTTTGTTTTGAGAGAAAATATTTTTTTAAACTAAAAAAAACAATTTAAATAAATAGACGACCAAACAGCAGGAAGCGCAGACAAATAGAGACTAGACTGAAACTCAAGTATGAGAAAAATAGGTTACCTAGATAAGAATCCCTAGACTCATGAATAAAATTCTAACCTTGGTTCTGAATGAAGACTCTGCCTAACCCGATAAACCCCTGGAAGGTAAATCGAACCTGACAGTATGACAAGTGATTAAGTGCTAAAATGGACTGACTCGAGTTATCGACCACCAAGTCCCACAACTATCAGGTATAAAGCAATTTATTTACTAAAACCCTCAAATTATGAAGCAGAAATAACTAAGAACACCGAGACCCTAGGAAACTCTAGACGCGAATAAACAGATGAACCCGAGTTATCGGCCACCCAAACTGCCAAACAACGCCTAGGTAATAACCTAGCAATTCTAAATTAGATTTCTCACCTCTAGAAAAGATTGCACCTTTTAATTAATTGGTTTTAATAATTATTAAACTTGAATTAGATTTCTCACCTTCAAGGTCTAGACCGAAAGATTACAACCTAGACTGTGTTGGCGGTAATTCCCGACTCATCACAAGTCGGTGATGGGAAAAGGGTGACAAAGGATATCAAGTCACAAGTTGGTGAACTTGAGGGATCAATGTTGACAAGTTGGTCATAATTGGTTAAGTTTCCTAATTACATTATAATTATATTTGGTAATGTCTTGGTCACCAGGTTAGGGTTATATTGTAATGTCTTGGTCACCAAGTTAGGGTAAGCCTATATAAACCAAGCTAGGGTTTGCCATTATTAAGTTAAGTTAAGAGAAAAGAGACAAGACTAAAGAGAAACCGAGTTATGGTTTAAGAGTCTGTAATCAGTTTTGAGTTATTTTCTGATTAATAAGATTGAGAGTTATTCGATCTAAATTCTCTTCTTCATCTTTTCTATTCGGTTTGATTGTCGATTGGGACTTGAATTGGTATCAGAGCCAAGTTCAATCGTCGTTATCAAACGGGTACTCGGGCTCTTCATCCCGGCCAAGGAGTCTAACGGGTTGACGATCGGGAAGGTCGAGATCGGTGGTACTGGTTCGTCGGGGCAGCGGCGTGGTATCGTTACGACTACGTGCAACGACTAGGTTGTTCGTGTAGTGGCCAACGGCAACTCGGAAACAAGTTGGTTTCCAATCCGGTCTGGTCAACGGGGATTTCGGTTGTGTTGCGAGAGTTATTCGTCACCAGTTTTGCGAGAGGCAAACGGAAAACGGAAATCTACGAAGATTAGATTAGTGGCCAGCGATTTAATAAAAAAGGAAGGTGGGTTTGTTTTGCGCCTCACTGTTGTTCTATGATTGAACAAGAAAAAAAGTAAAAAAAAGGTGATTTGATTTATTTTAGGAGGTGACATTAATTCGAGAATAATAACAAAAAAACAACTACAAATTGTTTAAAGTTATTTTTGTTGCTGGTGACCTGAACAAGAAAAAAATCATATACAAAATTTGGATTTTTCTTATTTGGGTTAAGTTTAACAAGTTAAGGTTCATTCTTAACTTCTGTTTTATCATTTAAGTTGAACAGGTAGGTGGGTTCAATTTAAGATTTTTTTATATTCGGGTTCGCAAGAGGGATTTGCGATCAGATTTGTGAATAGACGGGTTGGTTTTGAAAAGTTGTTTAGGACTAATCGGTTTGCGTTTGTTTTAAATCGACAAAAAGGTTGATTTTTGTTGCTGATTTGAAAGAGTAAGGTTCAAAGTCTTTGGGTTAACCAAGTTGGTTTAATCAAGTAATATTTTTTGGGTTGACCGGGTTTGGGTTTGACCAAGGATTAAACCGAGGTTTGAGTTGGCAAGGAAGAACCGACCGGGAGGATCAAGACCGACAAGAGGATTGGTAAGAAGATCAAAGGGCCGATCGAGTTTCTTTAAGAAGTCGCTACCCATGTTTTAGTCGCGAGGTTTGAATCAAGATGAGCCTAAATTCTAAGGGAACGCATTATGATCCAAGAAAGCTAGTGTTTGCTCAAGATCGCAGCCGAGTCAATGGTGGTGTGAGTTCTTATGACCAAAGGACGAGTCGTGGAAGGACTAGTCGAGTACAAGGTCGCAAGAATGTTCGAGCTTGGAAAGAGCTAAAAAACACAGCTAGAGATCAAGATATGTTCTATGAGAATCAAGACAAAGAAGACATGTTGGAGCCTACTTATTTCAAGTCGGAAATTAAGGGGGTGATTGTTGGCGGTAATTCCCGACTCATCACAAGTCGGTGATGGGAAAAGGGTGACAAAGGATATCAAGTCACAAGTTGGTCAACTTGAGGGATCAATGTTGACAAGTTGGTCATAATTGGTTAAGTTTCCTAATTACATTATAATTATATTTGGTAATGTCTTGGTCACCAGGTTAGGGTTATATTGTAATGTCTTGGTCACCAAGCTAGGGTAAGCCTATATAAACCAAGCTAGGGTTAGCCATTATTAAGTTTAGTTAAGAGAAAAGAGACAAGACTAAAGAGAAACCGAGTTATGGTTTAAGAGTCTGTAATCAGTTTTGAGTTATTTTCTGATTAATAAGATTGAGAGTTATTCGATCTAAATTCTCTTCTTCATCTTTTCTATTCGGTTTGATTGTCGATTGGGACTTGAGACTGACTACCAGCTCTAAAGTATATTTCTAAGTATCTAGAGCAATGGAACCAACAAATAAATTATTAAGCCAATCAACACCAACACACAAATAATTAGAATCGGGTTCAAAAATTATATCATGTAAATCATCACATTCATTTAAAACCAAAAGTTAATCATTCAAACAATCATCTAGTTCATCAACCTTAGGCAACCATAAAAAGTTTAGCTACTCATAGTAAATAAAACCGCATAAACCATGTTCAATATAACCGAATACATCATGTTTAATAATGAAAAGAACAAAGTTTAGTGTTTAAATCTACCCGGGTCGCGAATTAAATAATCTTTTTTTTTCTCTCTTTTTTCCCTTCTTTTCTTGCTGCCGTGCGATCTGATGTTCGTCCGTAGTATGATTTCTTCTGCCGTCAACTGTTGTTCTCTATGCTTGCTGCCGTATGCTCCTCCTCAGTTTTTTCGTCTCAATGCCATCTGCCTCCTCTCATGTATGCGTGGTATTATAATTTAGGTCCAATACGAATTCTAGCGAGCTGGGCTCTTTTTAGCGGATCTTGAAAGTGGGTTGGGCCTATCTAGTGTTGATCCAAACCCCATATCAAAGAGTAAAGACAAACAAAATCGGTCAATTAGAACTCTCGGTCAATGCATATGCTCCTTTTTTTTTCTCTGTGGTGACATCATAACTTCTTTTATAACAATCCTTCACCATCTTTTGTAATATGTTGACACCCTATAATGAATTCTACCAACTCCTTTCACATCCTGCATTTTAACCATAAAGAAATTAATTACATTACATTCTTTTAGAAAGTAGAATTAATTAACTCATTTAATTGCATTCATATCTTTTTCCATGAATTACACGCCCACTTAACCAATTTCTATAAAATCTTTCCAACACAAACCACTTCATAAACAATTATCACCATTTAACTTTATAACTAATAATAATAATTGTTATTATTAGAAATATTTTACTCATTTTAGCTCATTTTCACTAAAAATCGTCAAACTTCAACCCTGAACCAACTACCAGTGGATTTTTAATAAAAAAATAACCATAAGGCCACTCAAAAGTGTAGGAATAATGACATAAAATATGTATATTTTAGACCCCATCAGTCTTCCTCAGGACTTTTGATCACGAGATCGTCAATGTATACTTCGATGTGCTTCCCGATACCTTCAGCAAATATTGTGTCCAAGAGTCGCTGGTAGGTTGCGCCAGCATTCTTGAGCCCGATGGGCATCTTTGTGTAACAGAAGATTCTGATGTCAGTGCGGAAAGCTGTCTTATCCTCATCCTCCACCGCCATTTGGACTTGATGATACCTCTTGTAACAATCCAAAAAACATTTCCACCTATATGGCGCGAGAGAGTCTATCTTCCTGTCGATCTCAGGCAGTGAATAACAATCCTTGGGACATGCCTTGTTGAGATCAGTATAATCAACACACATGCGCCATCCTCGAATAGACTTCTCGACCATAACAGGGTTTGCAACCCAACTCTGGTAGCGCACCGCCCTCAGTATACCTGCCTTTAGCAGTTCACAAACTTGCTCATTCATAGCTTTAGTCTTATCCGCTCCTAGGCTGTGCCTTCTTTGTACCTTTGGCTCGACGGAAGGATTAGTGTTTAAACAATGCTCAGTGACGTCGCACGGGACACCGGTTATGTCGGCCGGAGTCCAGGCAAAGATGTCCATGTTCTTGAACAGTAGTTGCTTGAGGTGCGTCCTAATACCTGGTGAGATAGTGTGGCCTATCGTCACCGTCTGTTCTGGGTACTTGCGGTTCAAGACCCATTTTTCTGGTTCGGTTGTTGAAATTTTTGCTGCTTTGACTGGGCGCGCGTCCTCAGTTGCCATCACCTCTTTCTTTGCATAGATAATTGCCACCCCCATCTCGGTTGGGAAGCCGATGGCTGAGTAGGGCGTGGAGGTTACCATATTCATTTCTCCTTGGGTTTCTCTCCCAATTAAAACGTCATGTCTTGACTTAACTGACATCACCATAAAGTTGACGTTTGTAGTTCTTGAATGTTTCCCATCAGATAGCGTGACGGGGAAACTGATCTGGCCTAGTGGGAAGACCATCTCATTGCAGAATCCCGATAGAGGATAATCAACAGGCTCGAGGGGCGCTATATTTTCGTCATCAAAGTGATTGAAGCATTGTTCATAAATGATATCAGTTGTACTTCCCGGATCGATGAAGATGTATTCTGTTTCATAATGACCTATGATGCCGGTAATGACAACGGGGCTTGTGGCGCGTGGTCCCCCGCGGACTACCGGAAAGATGACTTGTTGTTCTTGCCATGCTGGCTCGAATGGGCGCTTGCCTTTGTCTCTCGCGCTGTATTTTGGTCCATTGACCATGTGTGTCTCTAGGCGTCTAACCTTCTTCTGTTTTCCATCATCATTCCTCTAAATCTGGCGTGTCTCCTTGCGCACATTTTTTACCAGGTGGCTTAATTTTCCGCTCTTCAGCGCTTTCTCGATTTCTTGCCTTAGACTGATACAGTTATCCGTCAGATGACCTGTATCCTTGTGAAAATCACAGTACAGGTTTGGGTCTTGCCCCTTCTTGTTTGTCATAGGCTTTGGTGCCTTGAAGTCATGATTCTCCGTCATGAGCACCTCTTTTGGTGTCTTAATGAGCGGAGTCCAGTGTTTTTCTCGATTCTCGTTCCTGACTGCCTTTCGATAACCAATGCAATCGATTGTGTCTCGTGCGTCTTCTTTGATGCGAGGCCTTTCTTCATAACCGCTGGATTGGTTTGCTTTCCATCCAGGGTTTCTGTTTCTGTTTCGCATTTTGTTGTCGCGCGAGCTTCCTTTGGAAAAACGATCTTCGGTATAAGAGCTTTTGGTTCCAGTCAATGATTCTTCAGTTTGTGCTACTATCTTTGCAGCTGCCATGAGTTTGTCCCACTCTTTGGGCATACCGTCTTTTCCTGTGACAGTTCTGATTAAACTGTCACATCGAATGGCTTTCTTGAAGTGAGTGCGCATCAGTTGCTCGTTTACATCACCAATCTCTAAACACTCCTTGTTGAAGCGAGTGATAAAGTCTTCTAACCCCTCATTGTCTCTGCGCCAGATCTCTGTCACTTCAGACGTATCTTGCTGATAACGTCTTTGCTGGGCTAAAATGATTTACAAACTGAGTTCTGAAGTCAAACCATGACGTGATTTTTCCAGGCGGAAGGCTGTCGTACCAAGCGTGAGCAGCCTATGTGAAAGTCTGGATAAACAGATGGCACCACATTGGCATGTTCCATCCTCCCATAACACCAACGCTTGTAAATACTCGAACATGATCATCAGGGTCGGTGAGATCATTGAACATACCCACTATTGGAGGCAATTTCTCTTTTGATAGCGGGGCTAGAGCGATCTTTGGAATGAACTTCGAGTGTTCGGTGGCTTCAGCTGGTCTATAGACAAGGCTGAAGTCTCGTTCTGCTTCTTCGTTGTATGCGATGCGCTGCTTTGGTCTCTAAGACTCGTGATTTTTCTGCAAATGGTTGAAAACTGAGGAACCTTCATCCTCTGGCCAAGTATAATCATCCGGATCCGTGTCGTCCCATTCGTTGTTCATGTTGCGCGGCCCGAGCCGGCTATGAACTGGACCCTTTTGCACATTTGACGGATGGTCATAATAATTGCCTGTCTCCCCTCGTGTGTCGCGCGTGTCATGTACGCTTGGCCTTCTCAGGGGAGGAGGTCTGCTGATTCTTCCTTGAAAGTTTTGCTGCGGGGGTGTCTGGCGCGCGCCCTGACTTAGACCCGGAGGGGTACCAAAGATGGTTCTGCTTGCAAGATTGCTTGTTGTGCGCTCAAAGACTGATACGCTGCATTAATGGTAGCAATTTTCTTGGCGTACCAGGAGGCTAAAGTTTCGCCTTTTAGTAGCCCTAGTAGCGCCGAAATGTTCAGGTTCGGAGCTGGGTTTGAAGGTCCAGCGACATGACTTGCTGGGGTTCCCGTCTGAGTGATACGAGTGATGCTCGCTCGAGGTCCCTCAGTGTTCATTGCTTCGATTTCACCTATCTCTTCAACAGGTTGGACTTGGACATTGGGATTGTCCCCCCCCCAATCCTGCGTTAGAGTTTGTGCCGAAACCGAAATCAGGAATGATCCCTTGACCAGCCATGATCAAGAGAACCGAAAAAACTCAGAAAAAAGAAGATGAAAATGATTGTAAAAATCGGTGGGTGCCAATGAAGAAACACGGAACTAATTTTATGATTAATTAGTTTGGTTTATGTTTCAAACTTGAGGGTTAATCTTCTTAAAATTTCCTGAGCTCCGATTTGATCCGTTCTTCCTACAAAACAGAACACCGTTAGCTCGTTAAGAGGGGAATATGGGGGTTTCCCACTTAACCAGAATCCGGCGTGAGAATAAGTATCTGCTTTGAGGAAATAAGTGTGTGTTAAGAGTGAGAGAAGAGAGAATGGAATGTTTAACCTGTGCATGAAGGTCTCTATTTATAGCCGGAGAGGTGTAAGAGGAGAACGGCTGATGGGCCTTGGGCCGGAATAAGTATCTCTGTAGGACCGGGTTTGGGGGACCGAAACCGTGATTCTTTTGATTATGTTCAAAGACGGAAGAGATTAACAATGATAAACAAACAACTTTGTATTAATCCGGTAGTATAACATTACAAATCGGCCCGATTACATGATAACCGAACTAATACCAAAGGAGTATACATTCCGGGAGAGATCAAGTGGTGATCTCTCCCCGAGTGAGGTCTCAAACCTTCACTCACTCTCTTGGTCTTGCAAATGACAAAGTGTTGGTATTTATACCCAACACAGGTTGTATGGTCGAAGGATCTAACTGATTGATCGATAGATCATCTGTCGATCATCCAGCTATCGAAAGATACACATATACCTCGAAGGATGACATATCCTTCGAGGTCCATCTTCATCTATCGATGGTTATCTTTCGAGCTCATCGAAGGATATACACAATCCTTCGATGCCTTATCCTTCGACACCAAACATTATACAACCATAATCTAACTGTTTGTCTAGCAAAACCCACACGGTCAACCGAATAACCCTCTCGTTTGACCACTTCAAACGAGCGGGTCTATACACGTTCGATAGACCGTTTCACTAACTATTACAAATTCAGCGTAAAATAAAAACTAATCTATTCGACAAGCATCGGACACAAAATCTGCATCAACAAATTCCCCCTTGTCCGTTGCTGTCGAATGCTGAAAATGCAACTGCAATCGATCTTCAGTCAAGTATTCATCTTCTCTGTGTTAACAAATTCCCCCTTGACCGATGATCCAGGTAAGTAGTATCTTGACGCTCCTTGTAAAATATTTCCCCCTTAAAGTACGCATATCCGTGTTGGGTGTTGTGCAATTTCCTCAATTGACCGATCTTCCGCTGATCTTCCAATACTCCAAACGGCATTTGATAAGGGTTCCAATCTTTAAGAACTGCATCAAGTCTTGATCTTGTCATAAGAACTCTGTTTCATACAAGCATACTACATTGATAGAGATTTCTGGTGAACTGTCTTCTGTAAACCGTCTTTGTGGAATCGACCAAGTAATGCACTTTAATCTTCAGCATCAACACTCAGGAAAGTCAGCTAGACCAAGTGTATCCCTTGCAAGCTCAACCAGCATGCTTAGTTGAACTACATCCAGATCTCATTGTCTCGCCTTTGTGAAGTTGACCACGTAATGCACTACGGATCTTCAGCATCAGTACTCAGGAAGTCAGCTTGACCAAGTACATCGTTTGCAAACTCAACGAATTGAGTTACCCCCAGATCCCTGTAAAATCCCAAAGAAACATCAAACCCAAAACCGAATCCTGCAGGTCTTCAGCCTTGAACTATCAGCTTTCATTAAGATTCCCCAGGTCTTCAGTGAACAGCGCTTTTGTAACTACTGTAGACTTTAGAAACCTGTATTTTTCCGTGCAAAACCCTTCACGCTGGCTGGAGAATTAATTAAAATCCTCAAATATGTGTATGTGCAAAACATTCCACGCCGAACCGTTTGTATCACCAGAAAATCACAAACTCTACCACCTGTGATTGCGTTTAGAAATTTACCGAAGAAATTCAACATACGAAATTTTTATTCCCCCTATTTCTTTGGTAAGATCTCTAAACCTTAACAGATTCTCTCCACTTCAAAGAAACTGTCGTCAAATGTTCACCAGTTCCCTCCACTAAGCGGAACTGTCATCAATCTCCGTTGAATGTTCTTGGTTTTTCGAAAAATCACGAAAACGAATTTCTTCTTTGCATAAGCTAGTTGAATAAGAACGTCCCCTAGTACCCCGTAGGATCCGACTTGTATCCCTCCAAAGACTTTGTGAACTCGTTAGGACCGGTGTTGACATTCTAGGTTCATTCATTCGTTACCAAATGCGAGAATATGACAATAAACAAAAAGGATTTCTTCGTTGCATATTCTAGTTGATAAAGCAATATCGCCTAGTACCCCATCGGATCCGACTTGTATCCCTCCAAAGACTTTGTGAACTCGTTAGGACCGGTGTTGGCGTTCAAGGTTCATACGTTCGTCTTCAAATGCGAGAATATGACAAGTAACAAAATGCTTTCGAACATTTTCGAATAACCGATAACAATCATAAACAATCGACGTGCGGAAGTGAACATACCGTTCTCGTTTTTGGTTTTTGGCCCATAATAGTCGCGTCACCATTTTTGACATTTGCATCGGTAACCGTGACTACCCCACAATTTTTCAACCATCAAGTATCATCATCTTTTGTTTTCTTTTCATCATGCCGCAACATCCCGCGCGCTCTCAAAACCCGTACAAATTTGACGTTGTCATTTATAAAGCGCGATTCAGCTAAACTTCGTGAACACCCGACCAAAGTAGCATTCCTCACAATACGTCCGTCACTCATTCAGTCATTTCATTGGCCCAAAAAAAAAAGAAAATTGATTAGAAACCCAATGACAATTTTCTTGTCTACGAAGACTAGGCCTACCAACAGCCCAATGGCAATATTCACAAAAAGGCCCAAAAGTCCACGAAGACTTAATTGGATCTGTTCCTAATTCTTTTGGAGCACAATATTATACCCTAGCTGACAACAACATTTCTGTCGACATATTGCATCCACACCCCAAAAGTCAATATCCCTAAAACTTTATCATTTCGTCTTCCTCTTTCTCTACGATACCAAACAACAGCCGACATCTTCATCTTTACCCAGCCAACATACTCTATCTCTTCGATGCACACATCAAAAGCACCTAACTCTTCATTGTCAAACTTTTCAGCAAACAAAATCAGACCTCAAAGCAGTAGATAGATGAGTGCACGACACCCAACGAATAATTGATTCCGCAACCACCGTGAAGTATTCTGATCAGAATAGTAGGTCCGGCTAGGGGAGGATCTAGACGCCTAATCCTTGTATACGAACCACTCCGGTTGTGCGGAATCCAACCGAAATAGCAAACCGAGATAGAACACACAATAACACGACACGCAAAGTTCAACGATTAACACCACTTGTATTAAACGTATGAAAGGTCCAGTTACAGCTCAATGTTTACAAATCAGTCTTGCAAACTCTCTCTAGTGTGTGTGTGTGTTCCTTATCTGTCTGAGTGTCTCTCTATGTCTCCTATCTGTTCTCTCTTTTTTTTGAAATGAACACAACACACGGGTATTTATACCCAACACAGCAGGTCTGATCGAAGGATCAGATTTACTGGTCGAACGATTATCTGTCGACCAGGAAGAGCTCGAATGATCCAGATGTACCTCGAAAGATGTGATCTTTCGTGGTCCATCTATCGAAGGTTCATGTTTCGAGCTAATCATCATCGAAGGATATAAGTGATCCTTCGATGACTATCCTTCGACTCAGCCATCTTACAAACATAGTGTTGACTGTTTGGCCAAGTCAAACCAGGAGGATGGTTGACTTGGTCAAACTTACATGACTACAAAGACATCGTTTTACATTGTGACCGAATACAGACAAAGTGCAGACATAAGTGCACCAACAAACTCCCCCTTGGCTGTAGCTTTGTCTGGCTTATCAACAATCAGCTGTTGCTTTGTCTCGATCTTCGACCTTGTAGGTTCTTCGTGTCTTTAAGTCTTTGACGTCTCTTCACGTCTTCAATGTCGGAGGATCTTTAAAGTCTTCACGTCTTGAAAGCAGAAAGTGTATCAACAAACTCCCCGTTTCATGTAGGAAGTGTGTCGACAAACTCCCCCTTAACATAAGCTCCCCCTTGAGTTATGCTCGTGAAAGTCTTGATCTTTATGAAGTGAGATCCTTGTGGTGTTGATGATGGTCAGCGGCAACTCGATCATCTTCATCATTTGAGTGCCTTCACGTCGTGTCTTCATTCCAAAGCTTGTCATCGACCATGTTCTCCTAGCCTTTAGAATCTGCACATGCAAGAAATCTAAACGCGTAATGAGAACAACCGCTTGGAATATCATAAGCAAACACACATGTGACCGTTGTTTAAGCAAACACCGTCCGACAGTTTGAAAGTTTAACAAGGTTTATCAATTTCAATTTTAACTTTCAAAACTTGCAAATTTCGACCGTTTATGAAGATTTAGTCGTTTCGGTTTTCGTTCAGGTTTCAGGTAACGAAGACTCGAGCTCCAACATCGTACGATCGAAAATAAAATAGAAATAAAATCTTTTTGGCTTTTATAAAGTTTATACTAAAACACACTTAAAATCTTTTTGGTATTTTTGAATATTTCAAATGTAAAGACTGAAAGCAGTAAATAAATATATACAGACATTCTTTTTGCGAGTTTCGAGGGTAAGAGAATCATATCAGTGTACGGTCATGCCAAAACACTCTCTTTGTTCAATTAGTTAACATTAAGATAAGCATCCTATAACAATTATCGGTATTGTTGTCCACTTAAGCTCAACTTATCAGACGTAATCATGGCGAGGGGATACGTTAAGGTATAATTTATACTTACCGACCGGTGTTCATCCACATCACGACACATTCCCGTATCAAGGTATGCACGAGGGTTCATCTTACCGGTGAGTATACCGATTATCATCTGTTTGACCGTATATGATGTGAGATTCTCACTTATTTTGATTTGAAAACAAGCCCTATGTGATATAATCACTTATTTATGAGGAACTTGATTTTCGATGCATGAGGGCACAGGAGCAAGTCCGTGAACAGGTCAGTACTTTCGTACAGCAGAGAGACGAACTTGACTCCCGGAAAGAATTTGTGATAATTTATCACTTATTTGAGGGACATGTGATTGTTTATCACTTATTGAGGTCGTATGCAATATGTACACGTATGTATAGTATCATGGAAGATCTAGACTTGCGTCCCCGTTATTTTTCGGTAAAAGACACAACCATGATACCCAGATGATAAGCAGCATAAAGACCGAATATCTCAGAACCTCGGCAATCTCTCAAACGAAATTTCGGTACTAAGACCATATGCCAATGAATGGTTCCCACCTGGTCTTCAGTCGGATTAAGTTTATATCACCCTGCACACTTTAAAATGATTGTGAGCCTACCGATACATCTTATATAGAGCTGCTTATAGTTTTTCATTTAAGGTTTAAAGAGGTTTAGACAGACCACTGATGTACTATCATTTTCTCTTTTGCTCGCCAGGAAACTCATTTTTTGCTTTTCTATTGTTTTTGTGTTTTTGAAATTTTTCAATGTTTTTGGATTTTCAAATTTTTGGATTTACTCCCCCTAAAATCAAAAAACTAAGACAAATTTAAAACACAAAGATATTTACAAAAATGATTTTCCGATGTGGATTACTCTTGCTTGACCTTAATGCCGTTTACCAATAAAAGATAGTCAAATCTTGATTTGTCAAATGCTTTGGTAAAAAGGTCGGCACGTTGGTCATCGGTGTGGACCATGACAACATTGATGAGTTTCATAGTGAAACAATCACGTGTGAGGTGATATTCGAGATCAATGTGTCAGGTCAAAGAGTGCTGTACGAGATGATAATAATTCATAAAGCAGCTTAAATATCGACAAGTATATGAGAGATTAGAAATTCAAAACCGTATCCTGCAACTGCTTCGTGCATTGCAAGGAATTTGTGTGTTCTCCCAAACTGGATATCCACCAGGTGTGGATTTCAAAGTCGATTTTGTAGCTACTGAGAGATCTCTTCACAGCAACAAGATCAAAAACCTCCGGGTCCGGCTGGTCTTCCACATTGTACCAGCGAAGGTCTTTGTCTTTCTCTTTGAGAAGTAGTGTGCGGTTGATCAATCCACGCCAAGGCATCCGCACACCCGCTTGGTTTGATCAACCAACATATTTTCTTCAGTCACACCGTAGAGAAAAGTACCCTACACGTTCATCTTGTGGACTTTGAACTTCTTGTGGAAGAAAAATCCATGAATCTTCGAAAAGCTTCAGACGTGCTACAGGCGTGTACTTTTCATTGGAATCTTTCCTGAGGACCCGATCAAAAACTATAACAACCAAATTTTGGTACATATCTCATCATGTCGAATTTTTCAACTTCATTCAACAACATTCTTTCATCAGACATTTTTGTCTTCTTTTCTCCTCTCTCCATCAATGGCAACAATATTCTCCTAAATGTAACAATATTTCGGAGCCTGGTGTCGCCGATCTTGTGTAAGGACGCTCCACTATCAACAATCTTACGACTATCGAAAGTTCCTCCTGGAACATCCTACACACTCACCCAGAGATTAGTTGGAGAGGGGGACCCAAGCCATTGTGGTCTTGGGTCTTCCATTCTTATCAACAACAATAACTTCCACCTTTTGATGATTCGGAAATTGTGATGGTCCCCCTGATTCAGTAACCGATTTCGGTTTCCAGGTCTGTTGAGTTTTACCAGTTTGATTGTTTGAAGTTTTTGAAAACTCTGAATTATCTGGTTTAACTGAAACAGATGGTTTGTGAACCACATCAGTTTTAATTGCTTTTTCAATTTTCTTGACCTGTTGGCGTTTCTGTTTCTTTTCCCTTTCTCTTATGAGTCGGGGATCTGGCTTTACAGAAACAGATCGCTTGCGGTCAGTTGGGCCACGGGAATCATCAACTATGCCTTTTTGTTTATGAAGATACGGGCAGTTTCGAACAATATGCCCGATTGTTCCACATTCAAAACATGATCTTCGTTCAACAAACCCCGAAGTATCATGTGGTCGTCTTGCCGATGATGAACTTTGTGATCCCGAGGTACTAGGTTTTGAACAACTTGGTTCATTCCTTTTCATCACAGTTGCTTTTTGGACAAAATCTAAATTAGATTGATTTGCAAACTTTTCAATTTTGTCCGTTCCCTTCGACTTCACAAAGTTCACATTCTTCTTCTTCTTCTGATTCGGCTTCTTTTGAGTTTGAGTCGGTGCCTTACCATTTGTTTTGGTATGGTTTTGCTGTTTTGGCACTGTTGGTAATTTCTTGTTCCCAAACTGTTTTCTAACTTCAGCCTTTGGGATAGGAGGACACTGTGTGACTGTAACATGTGGTCCTGTCTTTCCCAAGAACTTACTTGTAGAATTTTCAAAGACTTTACTGATTAAAGATTGATTAACATTTTTAATAGGAAAATCTTTGTCTGAATAGATTTTATCATCACCAACAAGAGTGTACAGTAAATCCACACTCTCCGACTCTTTCTCAGACGAGGACTCAGTTGCAATAGTCTTAGCGGGTTTTGCTGGAGGATCACACAGGATGTGATTCTCAAGAGGTATGTCCACATCTTTTATCACCGCATCAGACTTTGCTGAATCAGTATCATCAGATTCATCATCAGAAGAATCAACATCCTCAATCACAATTGGAGGATCCTGATTCTGTTCAGCAGTTACAAATGTATCTGCTGACACATCTGAATCTGACGATACTTCTTTCTTGTATCCGAGTCCTGTAGTAAATTCTGTAGCAAACTCATTAACATCCAGAGGAACAGACGGTTCAAAGTGAGTTCTATATTCCTCATCAGGCAGAGCATCAAAATTGTTTCTCACGGGTGGTGGACATTTCTTATAACCTATGCATGTGACATCCTTTTTCTCTTTCTGCACATCAATGATGTGATCCAACACATAGCTAGAACTCAAATAACTGTCTAACTTGAGTCGGATCGCCTCACTTTCTGTTTTAACACAAGCCATTTCTTTTTGCATCACCTCAAGACGAGTGATATACAAATTAATGTCAGTTTGTTTTCTGGAAACCATTTTAGTCAGCTCCTTTTTATCTTTCTTCAATGTTTCAATCATTGATTTATAATCCTTTTCATGGTTTTCATAAAACATATTGGCTTCAGTGCACTTTGACATATCAACTGTCAATTTCTGATTATGAATAAATGTCACATCATATTTCTCTTGCAAAGCCTCGTGTTTGCTTTGCAATTCACACCACCTATCATTCACAGAAACATGTTTGTTTTGCAATTCAAACAAACTAGCTTGTAAAGCATCGTGTTTGCCTTGCAACTCAGACATGTTTGCTTCCAACTCAGCACATCTAACATGCAAACTATCACAGTTATTACAGCTAACAGAAGTGGGTTCGTCGACACATACCTGACTTGATGAACTGTCGACATTCGCCATAAAGGCTGAATGGAGAGAAGACGAAGAATAAGCAGCTTGATCCACCAAAATAGATCTTCTTTGAATTCCTGCTGCAGCTTCCTCCAAAAGCTCATCAAAATCAGCAGCATCGACTGACGCACTTGTTGTGTCATCCACCTGATCATTGCCTGAAGTTGAGGATTCTTCATCCGAGCTTCCACTATAACCGGAAGAGTCTTCATCCTCAGAAGATACATCACTATTGGTGGAAGATTCTCCACCACTGGTGTGTTTAAGATCATTAACCACTTCAGCAAAACAAGCGGTTCCATCTTGTGCATCGTTTCCCAACTGGATTGACCAATCACAACCTTCGTCTACCTGAACTACTAGTGCCTGATTGGCATTTGATGGTCCTGCCTGAGTCTGATTGTTGACAGGCACCAATGTGCGAACATTGCTCCTGTTCTGGTTCTGCTGGTTGCCTTGACCTCTGAAGGGATTCTGGTTACCATGTTGAGATGGCCTTGTACATTCACGCTTGAAATGGCCGCGCTCACCACAGTTGAAGCATTTAACAGCTTGCTTATCAAACCCATACTTGGTATCTTTCTTGCTTTCCAAGCTGGTTCGTCCAGTTCTTTCCATGAAATCCTTTGCTCGTCTAACAGCACTGGCAAAGGCCCACTTGATATCCATCATCTCCATCTCCTCTTTATCTATCTGCTGATAGTCTTCTTGTGTCAGATTAATATTACCAATCTGACCTTCCACTAATCCACAGTATGCGCTCAACACAGTGTTTAGCAGCTCCATGTGTTCCTTTGCTACTTCCACACTGACTTTAGAAAGGCTTGAGGTGTCGAGCCGTACTGTATTTGGTTTTGATTGTTGACCAGCAGATGATGTGCTTCCATAACATGCTTGCTGTTGAGGAGGAAGTGGATTCCCGTACATGTCTGTTGTTGGTAAAGGATTTCCGAACATATCAGTTGGTCTGAGAGGTCGTTGCTGTTGTGGTGCTGATTGAGGGATTGGTTCCAGCAGATTTCCATACATGTCTGTCTTTGGAGGAACCGGCACTTGGATAGTATTGCCATACATATCTGTGCTAGTCACAAAAGCTGTCTGAACTGGAGCATGCGAAGAGGGTTTTGTAGAGGTGCTAGAGGTTCCAAAATACATATCAGGATTTTGAGGCACGGGAATTCTTTTTGCCTTCAGAGTCTCTTCCTGATTCTTGTTTTCTAGAATTTGAACAAAATCGTTGAAGCTCGTTGTATCTAAAGTACCATTGTACTTCATGATTTCCAAGAATGTATTCCACTGAGGTGGCAATGCATCTGCAAACCTCTTTACAATCTCTACAGGAGTTGTAACAACCCCAAAATTTGTCAATTCAGTCAACAAGTGATTAAATCGACTTGTCAAATCACCCAACGACTCATTTTCCATACACGTAAAACCATCAAACTCTTTCTTCAGCAACTCTTTTCTCAACTGACGTGTTGCTTCATTTCCTACGCCCCTTGTTTTCAACGCGTCCCACAACCTCTTTGTCGTCTTGTAACTGACGAATTGATGATAGATATCTTTACTTAAGGCCTGAGTGAGAATGGCGTATGCCTTCTTTTCTAGATCATAGACTTTCTTCTGATCTTCCGTGAGATCTGCAAACGTAGCAGCAGATGATGCAGCAACCTCTATTGTTTGATCGAAATCAGTAATAAACCGCAACCACAATTCTGTATTTTGGCCAAGAACGTATGTATGAAATCTATCAATCCATCCTGGATATTCATACAAGTGCATCAACTTTGGAGGTCTATTCAAACTTCCAGTTTCGCTTTCGCTTAAAAGAATGCTTTGAACACTTGGAACTTGATTTGATACAAATGCCCATTGACCGGCAGAAATTGCATTGGCTTGAGAAGATGCCGGTGCGGAAGATGACGGAGTACCAAAATACATATCTGTATTTACCAAAGTATTCCACCTTGGATTCATTTTTAATCAGCCGAAGGATACCTGTCGAAAGACTTGGAAAAACACAAACTGTTAAGTACAAACAGACTGATGATCGAAAGATCCACACCTGTTCGAAGGATCAACAGGGTTCGAAAGATCTCTGTTGAGTTTCGAGCAATGTTTTCGAAGGATTCTCCAACCGAAGGATCCTTATCCTTCGAAAAAGTACTGTAGACCGAAAGATACACACGAAAGATGACTTCGAAAGACTCCCCTGTCGAAGGATCCTAGTCTTTCGAAAATGAACAGTAGACCGAAAGATGAAAGTTTCGAAATGATTCCTTGGTTCGAAGGATGATGATCTATCGAACCTCCACTGGTCGAAAGATGATCTTTCGAGTTCGAAGGATGTCTTTCGAAATGGTTCTGACACAGTTGACAATCGGTGACAAGTTGGTGAAAAGTTGACGGGTTGGTGAGAACTTTCGGCAGAAAGTATGTTCAGACCATATCTTCAGGTCTGAACATGCAGGTTTTTCACCAACCAGGTAATGATGTCCAATATTTTAATCAAAACACAACTCCCAACACACAAACACTTAGGAATTTAAAATTTTAAGATCAAAGTGTAGTTTAACGAAAGCCAACTTGAATATATCAAGAACACAGCCCAGATATGTGAGTTTTCCAGAAAACCCACACACTTCTGAAGCTCGGTTATGCTCGAAACTTCACTAAAAACCAACCTTTATCATGTGATAATGAAAAATAACAAGGTTTTTATAAGAACTTCCAGCAAAACAACAAGATTACACCCGATTTTAACAAGTTTTTCAGAAAATATTAGCTTTTCAAAAACCCGAAAATCAGCAAGAACACCTCGGTTTTAACAAGGATAAGAGCCAAGGCTCTGATACCACTTGTAGGTCCGGCTAGGGGAGGATCTAGACGCCTAATCCTTGTATACGAACCACTCCGGTTGTGCGGAATCCAACCGAAATAGCAAACCGAGATAGAACACACAATAACACGACACGCAAAGTTCAACGATTAACACCACTTGTATTAAACGTATGAAAGGTCCAGTTACAGCTCAATGTTTACAAATCAGTCTTGCAAACTCTCTCTAGTGTGTGTGTGTGTTCCTTATCTGTCTGAGTGTCTCTCTATGTCTCCTATCTGTTCTCTCTTTTTTTTGAAATGAACACAACACACGGGTATTTATACCCAACACAGCAGGTCTGATCGAAGGATCAGATTTACTGGTCGAACGATTATCTGTCGACCAGGAAGAGCTCGAATGATCCAGATGTACCTCGAAAGATGTGATCTTTCGTGGTCCATCTATCGAAGGTTCATGTTTCGAGCTAATCATCATCGAAAGATATAAGTGATCCTTCGATGACTATCCTTCGACTCAGCCATCTTACAAACATAGTGTTGACTGTTTGGCCAAGTCAAACCAGGAGGATGGTTGACTTGGTCAAACTTACATGACTACAAAGACATCGTTTTACATTGTGACCGAATACAGACAAAGTGCAGACATAAGTGCACCAACAATCTCCTTGTCTTACTGGTGTCGACCGTTAGTGCCTTCTAGAAGATCTCCGGTGCTGGCGCACCATGATTGGAGCCACGTGTCCTAGTTGTCGGCCTTGTTGTCCCTCTGCCATCAGCAGGTAAGTGGATCATGGGGCAGTTGTCGCCGCCCCCTGATTGGTGCCACGTGTCACACCCCGAAATATCACAGCATTGGCGTGACTGGACTGGTATCCTCATTGCACAGCGGAAGTATTTGAGCTAAGACTTCTAGAAAATGAACGCCACTAACTACTCGAATTCCCTTGGGTTCTCCTATTCCAACCGTTCCATAGTTTTGAAAGTGCAACCTGAGAAAGAACATGCGAGAAAAATCAACATAAAGTTGAGCGAGTTCATAGTTTGTTTTGTATCAAATGCGTTTTAAAACACTTGTAATCTTGCATTTGAAAAACCGGTTTGTGAGATCTTAATATCTCAAAGCATTTGAAATGTCGTCTTTGTATATCGGTAACGAAATGTTTTATGCTATGTTTACAAACCGATATATGTAACTGTTGAGTTCGTAAACCAGTAATGATATGTTTTCTGTCGTATCTGTAAACTGTATTGAAATGATTTCTGTTATCTTTGTAAACCGGTATTGAAATGTTTTATGTTATCTTGTAATCATGGTATGCTCTGATTAATTCATGGAGTCTGTTAACGATCTATCAGTGGGTAGCGAGCCCCTGACATAATGTACCATAAGCAAATAACCAAACCGAGAACACTTTGTCATCATTGGGATCACAAAAGCACTCCAGGGTATACCAACCAGGAGTGGGGCGTGCCTCAAGCCCAATAGATCTACACCTTTTGCACCTTGGTCACTAAGTGATTAATGGTTACTAATGTAGTTTCCCAACTTATGCACATTGATCATGTCATCTACTCCGTAACTAACATACCAATAGTTTTAGCATGTATTTCCCCTCGATGTTTTTGAAAACAAAACATTGAAAACAGTGAAAGGAGGGACATGAACTCACTGGTTTGTCCTGTTGTCCGTATGCACGTTTTGAAAATACGCGTGTGTTTTGTAAAACCGGTATATTTAACATAAACTTTTCGTAAGCCATTTGTATTCATTGAAATTCACAAATCAATTGTGATAGTTAAAACTTGTTTGTAACATGGTTATGAAATACGAAGTTTATGTTCATCGAAAACCTTGTATGTTTTACAAAACTTGCATGTCTTTCCACCCCGAAAACATTTATAAAAATGTAAAACTGTAAAAAGTGGGGTTATGAACTCACCTTGACATTCCTGTGCAAAGCTAGCTTAGCGTTATTCCGTAGCGTCATTCCAAAAACGTACATTAGCTAGCGTGCAACTATGGTATTCCTAACAGGGAATAACTTATCAGTTTCTAGTATAACAACGTAGTTAAACTACGTGTCCGAGCTCTACCGAATCGTTAACTAAACGATTCTATTAAGGTGCTATCTTGATTTTAGAATAACCATTCTATGGTTAATTGATCCCGTTTATAATCGGGATAAAACTAAGTTTCGAAATCGACTTAGTTTTCGAGTGACTTAGAATATATATTTTATATGTATATATTCAAATATACTTATGAAATCGTGTTGGTCATCGCGAATAAAAAGCGTAGATAATTATATATATAGCTCGTTGTTATCGTATCGAGTCGGTTAATGATATCGTTTGTTATGTATCGTATGGCAAGGTGTCATACTTCGAGTAAAGACGTTTAAAATGAATATAACAAATATATTTGTTTTATAAACTTACACGTTTAAAATAAACGTGAGTAACATTAATTTCGTATGAGTTTTCGTTAACTAGCGAACTTCGCCAAAATAAGGAATACACTGTATACTTTATCTTATAAGAAAAACTCGAATTTTGGATAAGTGTCATTGTTGGAATAAAATACATTTCGTGTTTTGGATTTTTCTGAAAATCGGACAGAGTTTCCTCTGTTTTTGGACGATCCCGACAACTAAAGTGTCGATTTATTTCCAAAACTCAATCAATTACTCAACAATATAACAATATATTTAAGATTTTCGTCAAAGCATATCAAAAGTAAACTAATATGTAATTGTTTCGGGTCGAGCTCGGTCGCGTAAATTGACTAAAATCTAATGTAAAATAACTCGCTACGCTAACAACTTTACCGGCTCCTTCGTGTTGACAAGTCGTTGACCTGTTTAACCGCTGTTGACCAAGTCGTTTACTGAGTTGACTCGGTTTGACCGAGTCAAACCGGGTTGAACCAAACCTTGACCCGAACACCGAACTGAGTCGCAAACCCAAATATGACTTTGACCGAATCGTTGACCTGTTGACCCGTAGCTTGACCCGAGTTGACTCGGGCGTTGACCGAGTCGACTCGGTTTGACCGGGGTGACTCGAACCGACCGTGACGTGCACCCGAGTCATCGAAACTGATCTGAAGTGTGAACCACTGGAATCGCGACTCAAATACACCCCGAACTAGAAATAAAATAACCATTTTGAACTTGAACCAAAACCACTCTGAACTTGAACCAAACACCCAAACTAGTGTCTGATTGAACCGAATCCACATAACCATCATCGTCTTCAACGGCCGGCACCACCACCGACATAATCATCATCATCGTTGACAATAGTTATCATCATCACCATCATTCATCAGCGGTCATCATCATCATCGGAACAAACAAAAAAAACCATCCCTTGTCGGTTAATCACTGGAGCTTCTGAAAGATTTTTAAAAGGTAAAATGGAGAGTTGAGAGGGGGAAAGCTTACCGGGACAGAAACCTTGCCGGAAAAGAACCCACTATCGCCGCTCACGGCGGTAACCAGTCGTCGCCGGTGTGGGTGTGCGACGTTCGTTCCGGTTGACCGTTCGTTCCGAATCAGAGAAAGAGAGACGAGAGGTGTGGGCGGGTGTTTAGCGGAGGAGCCATCGAGAAAACACGTTGTCGCCGCCACAGACGGCGTTTCTGATCTGCGAGCATAGGTGGGGTGTGGGTGAGAAGGGAGAGGTGGTCACTTACCAGCGAGAACAGGAGTACCGGAGTCCGATCGGACCTCCGGCTCCGGCTGCTGGAGCTGACGTCGAGAGGGAGAGACCAGGGGGTCTGCAGTTGGTGTGCAGATGCAAATGACGGAAGATTAGGGTTTCAAGTCTTTATAACTGGTTATATATAGTTAGGTATTTTTTTCTTTAAGTGGGCTTGGGCCCCAGGCCCACAAGCCCGCTTCTCGCATGGCCCGATACATTTACGAAGCCCATTTTCGAACCCGGTCGTAGAAAAAATGTCGTAGAATATTATTTTAGGGTCAAAACTTCGTAAAAAGGATGTCGTTAGTCGATATTAATGGCGTAAGTTGTCAGTGCGTTGCTGTTTCCGCGTTTTTCGTTGACTTTTGCGTTCTGTGTCGTTCGAAAGCATAATATTTTCGCAAAACCCCATTCATATGTTTAAATTATACGTATAAACTTCGTATTTGTCGGCGTTATCAGTATTTTGTACGGTATCAGTTCGTTGTCGCTTAACGATCATCAGTTTTCTCACAAATCCACATACGCGTATTGTAAAGTTAGATAGGTGTTCCTAGGCATTCCAAAAGCCTAATTAAGTTAATTTGTGTCATAAACACTATTTATTACCACCTTAAACGTTTTTTAATCGCGTAATTAGAAGCCGTTAATTACCGGTTGTCACATTCTCCCCCTGTTACAGAAATTTCGTCCTCGAAATTTAGAATATGTTATCTCCTCATAATTGTGTTGTTCACAGGTAAGTCCGAATAATAACAAAGTGAATGACCGCGTAATCGAATCAAGACTTATTCGAATCATGTGAATTTAAAGACATTTTGCATCAATAATAACCCAACGGTTCAAATGAGTTTGTTCCAGAATTTGATATCAAGCGAACGAAGCGTAGTGATATTATCACCAATGTGATCAAGTTTACTGGGTTCAACAAAGTAGGAATTTCGACCAATAGAATTCAAAATAAACGTTCACAGCATGCAATCAACTCTTGAAGCAACAAAATTTACTACCAACGGAAACTTGCTTTGGTTGTTGTATGATTGAAACTCGAATTCAACAAGTTCAAATAGTTAGGATCATACAAATGCTTTGTCAACAATCAAATCGTTAAATAAATGAAATCAATGTGTTGACATTATTGAGTTGCAAGGATACACCGAAATGAAAGACAACCGAACTGGGTGTATCATCGCCTTAATACATAGTTGCATTAAGGCTATTTAAATGATGTGTCAAACGAAAAGCATATATAGTTTCTCATGAAACGGCTGATCGTGATTAGCACAAGCTACAAGTTTGAACCGACGCCACAAGGTGTCGTAGTGAATGAAACAATTCAATAATATCGGTGATCGAACAAGAATCACCTGTGTTTTACATGAAACGCTCGATTATGATTAGCCCAAGCTACAAGTTTATACCGACGCCACAAGGTGTCGTACTGATTGAAGTAATTCAATAATAGCGGTGACCAAACAAGTATCACCGTGTTTTCAATCAAATGAAGGCTCAACGAAATAAATGTGAATGTTCCACACAAATCCCATAGGATTTTCAAATGAAAATGAAACGAATAATTAGTGTTTTTCGATCGAAGATGGAAAGCAATAAATATCACAAGATGTTCAATCAATGATGAAAGAACAGGGGTACACCGAAATATGACATAAATTTGTGTACCCTTGTCTTAACACACAATTGTGTTAAGATTGCTTTAATATGATAAATCAACAAAGCAGATTTAATATCAATAAACAAATAAAAAATAATTAAATCCGTACATGAGGTGAGCAACGAGATTAGCGCAAGCTTCAACTTGTGAAAACGCTACCACAAGGTGATCGTGATTAAGGAAACGATTCAATGAAGTCGAAGACCAAACAAGCATGTTATGGTTCAAAGAAAATGAAGTGCTTGTTGGGAGTATTTCAAATATGATGGCCTCAATCCATCATATGGAATCTTGAATCGAATATATATTACGAGCAAGTTCAATCAATTGAACTTGGTTGAAACATAATCCAACAATGAATTCATGTATCAATAAGAAAGTTTCGACATGGCCACAACGAAAAACCATGTATGCCACTCAAAAGAAAATGAGTTTTCCAATAAATCCGTTGACTCGATACCAAGGAGTCAACATTTTGCAACTATACGGGTCGTCTAGAATAAAATGCAAAGATTTAGTATAGCGAAATAATATATACGATTTTGACAAAACAACCACTCGAAGTGAAACCACACGCGTAGCAAACAATGCATGTGCGGCGTACGAATTTGTCAAGAAATAAGCAAATGAGTGTCCGCTATCAGGAAATAAAATCTTCGTGATGAAATGACCATTAGGGGGAGTAGAAATGCGAAAATCTACTCACTGTATGCAAAAGTCAGGATTTCAATAGAAAACGTTTAAGGACTTTACCTGGAACTTCGTCTGATGGCCGGTTGTTAGATGACATTACCATGGAATGTCGAACATAGTGTAATCGCCATTAATGAAGTAGGGGGAATACGAAGACATGTGACTTCTTTTGAAGCGTCAATAGTTGTGAGTCTCATTAGACTAAGTATCGATAGTTATGAAATCTTGTTTCAACGTACCTCAGCGAGATTCATGTCGTTTGGAGGATCACGTGACAAAGAACTGCATTGCAATCGGTAGTTCTCTCACTGCCGGGATTAGCGTCGTTGTTATCGTGCCCAATTATGTTTTCCAAAGGCCTTGCCTCGAAAGTCGTGTATGACATATTTCGATGTCCGCTGACGTATAGCTTAAGTTTCATGTATACTTGTGCACTAGCGTTTTGTTCCGCGTAGAATGTGATGTGCTCCGACATTGCTTGATGTATAATTTGAGTTTCATGTATTCTCGTGCATTAGTGTTTCGTTCCGCGTAGGTTACCTGCTCGGTAAGTAAGATAGCATAGACGACATAATATAATGGCGTTTGCCCGAGTTGTTAGTCACGGTTTCTAAGTGAGGACCTTTAATGAGTTTCGACATAAGCTTTACAAAGGTCCTAAATGCATGTTATCCAAAACTCTCAGAGTTTTGCTTAAAGTATAAATCTGTTTCGTGAACTGTGTATCAACACAACACTTGTGTTTGTTTAAAACCAAACTTATGGACTCATTGTTTTCGGCAACGGTTGGAACCCATATTCGAGTCTTAGACGTTCTGTATGTGTTCCAGTCTAAATAATCTAAGTCCCCAGAGTGAGGTTAAAGCCTAGGTATCTCTACAGAAACCTAATTCGCTGAAACCTATAGCTCTGATACCAATCTGTCACACCCCGAAATATCATAGCATTGGCGTGACTGGACTAGTATCCTCATTGCACAGCGGAAGTATTTGAGCTAAGAGTTCTAGAAAATGAACGCCACTAAGTACTCGAATTCCCTTGGGTTCTCCTATTCCAACCGTTCCATAGTTTTGAAAGTGCAACCTGAGAAAGAACATGCGAGAAAAATCAACATAAAGTTGAGCGAGTTCATAGTTTGTTTTGTATCAAATGCGTTTTAAAACACTTGTAATCTTGCATTTGAAAAACCGGTTTGTGAGATCTTAATATCTCAAAGCATTTGAAATGTCGTCTTTGTATATCGGTAACGAAATGTTTTATGCTATGTTTACAAACCGATATATGTAACTGTTGAGTTCGTAAACCAGTAATGATATGTTTTCTGTCGTATCTGTAAACTGTATTGAAATGATTTCTGTTATCTTTGTAAACCGGTATTGAAATGTTTTATGTTATCTTGTAATCATGGTATGCTCTGATTAATTCATGGAGTCTGTTAACGATCTATCAGTGGGTAGCGAGCCCCTGACATAATGTACCATAAGCAAATAACCAAACCGAGAACACTTTGTCATCATTGGGATCACAAAAGCACTCCAGGGTATACCAACCAGGAGTGGGGCGTGCCTCAAGCCCAATAGATCTACACCTTTTGCACCTTGGTCACTAAGTGATTAATGGTTACTAATGTAGTTTCCCAACTTATGCACATTGATCATGTCATCTACTCCGTAACTAACATACCAATAGTTTTAGCATGTATTTCCCCTCGATGTTTTTGAAAACAAAACATTGAAAACAGTGAAAGGAGGGACATGAACTCACTGGTTTGTCCTGTTGTCCGTATGCACGTTTTGAAAATACGCGTGTGTTTTGTAAAACCGGTATATTTAACATAAACTTTTCGTAAGCCATTTGTATTCATTGAAATTCACAAATCAATTGTGATAGTTAAAACTTGTTTGTAACATGGTTATGAAATACGAAGTTTATGTTCATCGAAAACCTTGTATGTTTTACAAAACTTGCATGTCTTTCCACCCCGAAAACATTTATAAAAATGTAAAACTGTAAAAAGTGGGGTTATGAACTCACCTTGACATTCCTGTGCAAAGCTAGCTTAGCGTTATTCCGTAGCGTCATTCCAAAAACGTACATTAGCTAGCGTGCAACTATGGTATTCCTAACAGGGAATAACTTATCAGTTTCTAGTATAACAACGTAGTTAAACTACGTGTCCGAGCTCTACCGAATCGTTAACTAAACGATTCTATTAAGGTGCTATCTTGATTTTAGAATAACCATTCTATGGTTAATTGATCCCGTTTATAATCGGGATAAAACTAAGTTTCGAAATCGACTTAGTTTTCAAGTGACTTAGAATATATATTTTATATGTATATATTCAAATATACTTATGAAATCGTGTTGGTCATCGCGAATAAAAAGCGTAGATAATTATATATATAGCTCGTTGTTATCGTATCGAGTCGGTTAATGATATCGTTTGTTATGTATCTTATGGCAAGGTGTCATACTTCGAGTAAAGACGTTTAAAATGAATATAACAAATATATTTGTTTTATAAACTTACACGTTTAAAATAAACGTGAGTAACATTAATTTCGTATGAGTTTTCGTTAACTAGCAAACTTCGCCAAAATAAGGAATACACTGTATACTTTATCTTATAAGAAAAACTCGAATTTTGGATAAGTGTCATTGTTGGAATAAAATACATTTCGTGTTTTGGATTTTTCTGAAAATCGGACAGAGTTTTACTCTGTTTTTGGACGATCCCGACAACTAAAGTGTCGATTTATTTCCAAAACTCAATCAATTACTCAACAATATAACAATATATTTAAGATTTTCGTCAAAGCATATCAAAAGTAAACTAATATGTAATTGTTTCGGGTCGAGCTCGGTTGCGTAAATTGACTAAAATCTAACGTAAAATAACTCGCTATGCTAACAACTTTACCGGCTCCTTCGTGTTGACCGGGCGTTGACCTGTTTGACCGCTGTTGACCAAGTCGTTTACTGAGTTGACTCGGTTTGACCGAGTCAAACCGGGTTGAACCAAACCTTGACCCGAACACCGAACTGAGTCGCAAACCCGAATCTGACTTTGACCGAATCGTTGACCTGTTGACCCGTAGCTTGACCCGAGTTGACTCGGGCGTTGACCGAGTCGACTCGGTTTGACCGGGGTGACTCGAACCGACCGTGACGTGCACCCGAGTCATCGAAACTGATCTGAAGTGTGAACCACTGGAATCGCGACTCAAATACACCCCGAACTTGAAATAAAATAACCATTTTGAACTTGAACCAAAACCACTATGAACTTGAACCAAAACCACTCTGAACTTGAACCAAACACCCAAACTAGTGTCTGATTGAACCGAATCCACATAACCATCATCGTCTTCAACGGCCGGCACCTCCACCGACATAATCATCATCATCGTTGACAATAGTTATCATCATCACCATCATTCATCAGCGGTCATCATCATCATCGGAACAAACAAAAAAAAACCATCCCTTGTCGGTTAATCACTAGAGCTTCTGAAAGATTTTTAAAAGATAAAAAAGGGAGAGTTGAGAGGGGGAAAGCTTACCGCGACAGAAACCTTGCGAGAAAAGAACCCACTGTCGCCGCTCACGGCGGTAACCAGTCGTCGCCGGTGTGGGTGTGCGACGTTCGTTCCGGTTGACCGTTCGTTCCGAATCAGAGAAAGAGAGACGAGAGGTGTGGGCGGGTGTTTAGCGAAGGAGCCATCGAGAAAACACATTGTCGCCGCCACAGACGGCGTTTCTGATCTGCGAGCATAGGTGGGGTGTGGGTGAGAAGGGAGAGGTGGTCACTTACCAGCGAGAACAGGAGTACAGGAGTCCGATCGGAGCTCCGGCTCCGGCTGCTGAAGCTGACGTCGAGAGGGAGAGACCAGGGGGTCTGCAGTTGGTGTGCGGATGCAAATGAGGGAAGATTAGGGTTTCAAGTCTTTATAACTGGTTATATATAGTTAGGTATGTTTTTCTTTAAGTGGGCTTGGGCCCCAGGCCCACAAGCCCGCTTCTCGCATGGCCCGATACATTTACGAAGCCCATTTTCGAACCCGGTCGTAGAAAAAATGTCGTAGAATATTATTTTAGGGTCAAAACTTCGTAAAAAGGATGTCGTTAGTCGATATTAATCTCGTAAGTTGTCAGTGCGTTGCTGTTTCCGCGTTTTTCGTTGACTTTTGCGTTCTGTGTCGTTCGAAAGCATAATATTTTCGCAAAACCCCATTCATATGTTTAAATTATATGTATAAACTTCGTATTTGTTGGCATTATCAGTATTTTGTACGGTATCAGTTCGTTGTCGATTAACGATCAGCAGTTTTCTCACAAATCCACATACGCGCATTGTAAAGTTAGATAGGCGTTCCTAGGCATTCCAAAAGCATAATTAAGTTAATTTGTGTCATAAACACTATTTATTACCGCCTTAAACGTTTGTTAATCGCGTAAGTAGAAGCCGTTAATTACCGGTTGTCACACCACGTAGGCGCCCTTGTGTACTCATTGTCTCCTGCACGTCAGACGACCCTGGAGCATGATAGAGCATAGCCTGTAGGACGCCGATTGGCCTATTCTTCTGCCACTTGTACCTTTTGTACTCTCTGAAGTGGCCTTGCACTCTAACTCATGCTCGACCCTTGCTGAGCACGTAACTAGCCCGCGCTGGGTTGCAGGACTGAAGGCTCTTATTCAGAATACTAAGTGTGGAAACTGATGTTATCTCTTGTTTAGGCCTCGCGCGAGGTTAGGCTCTGCTTGAGCAGCTCGCGCGGGTCTAAAAAATTGGTCAGCTTGCTGAGTAAGGAGTATGGTCCAGCGCGCGACTTAAATGGTCTGCGCGGCTTTTTGGGACCATACCCCTTCACTTTTGTGAGGATATATGAAGAGTTTGGATGGGGGTAGATGTGTGCATCTGTTGTGAAGAAGTAACAACAGATGTTTGTTGCTTTTGTGTTGCAGCAGGCTCTTCTAGTATCTCAACCGCCAGAGTTACCTTCTTTTTGGCTCGTTTGGCTTTTTGGATTGTGGTGGTTTTTGTTAGAGTTTTTGATGTGGGTTCCACAGTGGGTCACTGTGGACATTGGAACAGTGGGCTCTGCAACAAAGGTAAAAAAAATCTATTGGTTGGTTTTGTAAAACATTTTCATGACCTTTATTAGTCATCATTCTTGTAAATGTTTCAGTTTAAAGGCTATTCATTTGCAGAGGTTTACTCAGTTCAATTTGTTTTTTTTTTGTTAGTGCAGTTGTCTGTCGACTTCATCTTCGTTCGAGTCTTAGATTAGTAATGAAAGATCAAGTCACGCAGTTCGAGTTAAACAGGAAACAAAGGTGAACAAGCCAGTTCAAACGAAGTGGACAGTTCAAACGAAGTGGACTGTTCAAACGAAGTGGACTGTTCAAACGAACTGGAAATAGTATAAATATGTGACTTGAGTTTTTCATTTGTAACTTTGATTTTTCCGGTAGCGAAGCTCTGCCGAAGTGTCTCCAAGTCTGTAATCACGTTCTAATCAATATAAGAGACAGTTATTAGTGAATATCAAGCTGAAACAAACTCTGATTCATCGTATTCCGCCTTTGAATCAGTTTAGAGTTCTTCTGAAGACTCGTTCAGATCGTTTCTCGATCCTACAAGTGGTATCAGAGCTCAGGAGGAAGAGTTCCATCGATTTCAGCTTGATTTCATCTCACTTCTACACCATTCTTCACATTTTTCAAAATTAAAAGAGTTTTACTGGATAAAATGGCTTGATTTTGACATATATTGTGCGAAAGAGTGTTTTAATCAATCTGTGAAAGTTTCAAATTTTAAAACAAAGTAAAACTTCATCATTTTTTACGAAAATTCGATCAGTTTGTATCAGATCCAGTTCACACGAACTGGAACTTTAAACTCAGATCTACAGCGATTCATTGGACGATATTGAACAAATTATACATCATTGTGTTCGGAATTCATAGTAGAACAATCTTTGAACATATCAGATTCTAATTCAATCGAAAACTTGATCAATTTGTCAAAAGATACTCTGGTTCGTATGTAATTTGTTCGTCAGTTCGTATGAAGTGAATCTCCACTTCGCATCAAATAATTCAGGTCGTTTGAAAAGTATATTCAGTTCGTGTGAAACTGACTCAGATCGTGTGAAAAGTATATTCAGTTCGTGTGTATTGAGTCACTTCGTTTGAGTGAGTTGTTCAGGTCGTACGGACTGGTTATCACATCATCAGTTCACATCGTTTGAATTTGTTTTCACATCGTACGATGTGATATCAGATCACAATTCAACTGTTCCGTGATTAAGTGAATATTATATCAGCTCATGTGAAGTGTCAGAACTATTAAAGTCTTTTGATTCAATTCACGAGTTGAAGGAATTGGTCAAATCAGTTTTGATAAGAGGAATATAGTTCACGTGATTACCTTGGGTTGATTGCATGTTCAAATTTATGGTCCAATCAGAATTTTAGTCAAATTTGTTGTCAGCTAAGTGGATGTGAAGGCTCAATCAGATTTAATGCATACATAAGATTGTCTGCTACATTACGAGATATCATAAATTCATTTATCACATAATATCAGCGGTTCAATCATATGATGTCTTAGTTGTCGGATTAGTGATTCTGTTGAACAAATCAATTGTTAAAAGATCTTTTTATTTGTGGCCCAAAATGTTGTTGGGCTATTGAAATTTGGGTTATAATCCAAGATTAGAGTGAATAGCCCAAGTCTAGGCCCAAGTCTCAACATCCTTAATGATTCATTTTGCAATTAAGAAAAGTCCAAGAAAATCATCGGCCTAATCAAGAAAGTCATTTGCAAGTTCATTTGTTCAGTTCGCAGAATTCATTAAACGAGTACACGAATCTTCGACACGAGTCCTAGATCGAATCAATCATCACACACTTTTAAGTATTAAATTCGTTTTAAACTGATCATTTGTTTGTTGTCGACAGGTATTTTCACAAGGTGATACAGTTCAGTTGACACCGAAACATGGATAAAGAGTTTTATAGACTTTTTGGTATTGATTTCAGTGTCTTTATTAATGGACAAGTTGCTCCTGTTATTGTTGCCGAAACTTCCGGTATTGAAACTGAAACAGAAACTTTTCAAAAGGATGAAGAAAAAGCGCCTATTTTTGATCACTCGTCTGATGAAGAGAGTGACAACGATGAAGAGGGAATACAAAAGCTTGAAGATTTTCAAAATAAAATTTCATCTGATAAGAATGATGGGTGTTTTGCAGGTCAAGTGAAAGAGACTGATGAGATCAAATCTGAGAAAGATGTAAAAACAACAACAGCTGAAGAACAAATCAAACCTAGTGAGAAAAAACAGGTTGAACAAATTCCAGCGGTCAAAATTGAGAAAGAAGAATCTGAAAAACCTGTATCTGTGAATCCTGAATCAGAGTCAAAGAAAGATGTTGCAGAAGACGCACCTATCTTTGATCATTCACCAGAAGAAGAGAGTAAGGATGAAAGTGTTCATGAGAAAAAGAAACAGGTTGAAAATATTTCATCTTTAAAGGTTGAGACAAAAGTTGATGATAAACATATTTTTGTTTTGCTGAAAAATTGTGAGATGTTGACATTTGTAAATGACAAACTCTTGAAGGATGTTGAGAGTTTGTCATTAGAAAACAAAAATCTAAAAAAATCAGAAAATGTTTTGAAAAATCAAATTCACAATTTGGAAAATGAAAAATCAAAGATTGAAAAAGATTTTCAAAGTCAGATAAAAATTTTAGAAGATGAGAGAGATTTGTTTGGTAAAAACAATCTTGAAAAACAAATTGCAATCAATTCTCATCTTGAAAAGATTATTCGACTTGAGAAAGAGGCAGAATGTGCTCAAAAGAAAATCAATGAATGGGAAGAAAAGTTGAAGGCTTTTGTGAATACTTCAACTATTCCTTGCCCAAAACCTTTAAATTCTGTTCCAATAAGTGACAATGTCACAAACTTTGACAAAGTCAAAGTTGAAGATTGTGATGAGAAATCTGATGATGAAAATGATAAAATGAAGAAAAAGAATTTATTTTTGAAGTTAAAAGAAAAGTTTCAAGAAACTGTTCCACAATCAACTGAAAAGGGAGAATGCTCTAAGCAAAAACCTTTGAAGAAGAAAGTAGAACAAAAACAAAAAGAGAAAAGTTTGAAAAATGTTCAAAAAGAAAATAAAAGTTCATCAGATCAATCATCCAATCGCAATCAAAAATTACAAAAAGTAAAAATTCAAAATTCTAAAATTGTTGGTAATAAGTGGTGCAGATCGGACCACAGTGCTCAAAAGTCAAATCCATCAAACTTGAGGAAGGAATATCACCAAGCCAAACAGTGCTTTGATTTGAGCATTTGGGCTGAAAATGGTGATTGGTACGATAACAGAGTGTGTTACCAATGCGGTTATCAAGGACACATTGCTGTTAACTGCCAGAGTTGGAGTTATGAGACGAGGAGATGCTATAACTGCCATATCAGAGGTCACATTGCCAGAGATTGCCCAAGGAGATCAAATGAAAGATTGAGGGTTAATTCTCAGAAAATGGCAAAGAAATCAGTCAATGTCAAGCCCAAAGAACAGAAGGTTCAAGAACCTAAAGTTCAAGAAACGAAAGTGAAGCTTTCTCAAGGGCAAAAAGACAGACTGAGGAAGAAGAGAAAGAAGGCAAGAGAGTATCTCGAGAAGATTTTGTCATCGGGTTCACCGGTTGGATCAAATAAGAGTTCTGATAAATCGCCTCTCTCGACTACAAAGTCAAGCAAGACGAATTCATCAGATACAAATCTGAGGACGAAAGACGAAAAGAAGAAGAAGAAAATGGTCGCGATGAATCTGACATGTCGAAATCAGACAAGCCACCTTCAGGCGATGAATCTGATTTTTCAAAGTCAGACAAGCCATGTGCAGGCAATGATTCTGGTACGGTAAAGCCAGAAGAGCCAGTTGTTGAGGTAAAAATTGAGAATTCTGGTCTAACAATGGATGATGCAAATTTTCCACCATTGTTGAACAAGAATTCAAAATCACCCAAGGACCGTCAGGCTTGGGTGAATCTGTTTAAATGAAAAACCTGACTTGCCGGAGTTCCCAGGTTGGTAAGCGTGGAACAGGAATCGGCACATTTCTTGAGAAATTCACGAATGTGATATTTCGACTTACAAGTGGTAAATCGGGGACATTAAGTTGTACTTGATTTTCTACATGTGATTGTGTTGTTAAAATTGATAAATGTTAAATCTTACAAGTGATTGAAGAAAACAAAGTGATGAAAGATCCCTGAATTTGTGAAAAGACACACAAAACTTATTTTCCGGAAAAACTATTTTGATTAAAACAAACTTAAGTGTTTTGAAATCATTATGGGAAAATAGTTTGTTGTGAGGGGGAGTTCTGATTGTTCAAGCCAAGTGAATGGAGAATTGAAGTGATTCTCATCATGTTGTCAGCTTATTTTGTACAGTTGTTTTTCAAATTTTCCCAGAAAATCAAAATTGAAACATATTTTGATTTTAGGGGGAGTAAAATTTAAAAAAAAAAATTTTGAAAATTTGAAAATGTTAAAAACATTGAAAAATTTAAAAATGAGTTTTGCTGAAACAAGAGGAAATGACAGTAAATCAGTGGACTGTCACAGCATGCTAAAGATATGTAAAGTCTAAATGTGATAAACGGTCTCACTAAAGATGTGACGATAGGCTCAGCTAGACTAGTAGATTTGCGAAAACGATACAAACCTAAAGCAAAAAGCCTAGTTCTAGTGGGAAACACGGTTGAAAGTGTAGTACTTGGTTTTGTCCTTCTTGACTGTGTGCCTACTCAGTAATCGCTGATTGTCGAAAGACATAAAACTGGTTAAGTTTGTGAACTTTCACAACTTTGCTAAAAAGTCGCTGTGATTGTGCATTTCATTTTGCAAAGATTTAAACTTGTTTTATTTCTTTATTTTGTTTAAGCATCGGACATCCACTGCGTATACGTGAGTATCGACCTGGATGTTGTTGCCTAAACGTTCTGTTTTATTTTCTTTGGTGTTTCGTTTAAGCTTTGGATCACCTCTGCGTATACGGGAGTATCGACCTGGTGGTTAAAGCCTAAACAACCTCAACTTATTTTTATTTTCTTATTTTGTTTAAACATTGGACTTTCTCTGCGTATACGGAAGTATCGACCTGATTGTTAATGTTTAAACATTCTGCTTTGTTTTCGCACAAATCACAGTTGATAAAGTTTAAAGGCATTACTTGAGTCAGTGTATTGCAAGATGAGGGGATATGCTGAGATCGTGGGGTCCATAAGAACTTAGTGCTATCTTAATATACCTTAACGTATCGTTAAGCATGTCGAAAGTTTTTAGATTGAGCTTAAGAGGACAAATATATCGTCAATCAATGTGAATCGTTTAGAGCTTAAAACGATTAAAAGCTTAACGGTGCTTGTGTTTTGTCTAAAAACTGATATGATCCTCTTTCACAAACTCACAAAAAATATGTTTGTAGATTTTTCATTTCTGCATTTTATTTCTGTTATTGCATTTATGTTTTTGAAAAATCCAAAAGGATTTTCGACAACTGATGTTGAAAAGCTGATATTCAAAATCTCAAAGGCTAAACAAGATGAACAGTTGGGTTGGTTAATTGGTTTGAAATGTTTAAAATGATTCATTAATTTGAATCAGAATTTTGAATGTTTTAAATTCTTGATCAAGTTTAAATGAAAGTGATTCTCAAATGTTTAGTTGATTCATTAAGTTGAATCACAACATTGTTGGTTTGTAAATTGTGTGTTTGAGATATGTAGGTTTCTGATCCTGTTGCTACGGAAAGCCAGGAGATGCATCAGAACCTGAAGAGAGCTTAAATTGAAAAAGCCAGGATTTGATTTCAATGGTGATAACAAATTCCAGACGGCGATCCCAGCTTGATGATAGGGGGAGTCTGACGAGAGTTAGAGCCAGAGAAAGATCCGGGTTCATGATTCCAGGAAGAGTTCCTGAAGAAGACTGATCAAGATTGAAGAGTCGTCATGATGAAGACTCTCACTGAAGATTCCGTCAACATTCAAGGGGGAGTCTGTTAGTGCAGTTGTCTGTCGACTTCATCTTCGTTCAAGTCTTAGATTAGTAATGAAAGATCAAGTCACGCAGTTCGAGTTAAACAGGAAACAAAGGTGAACAAGCCAGTTCAAACGAAGTGGACAGTTCAAACGAAGTGGACTGTTCAAACGAAGTGGACTGTTCAAACGAAGTGGACTGTTCAAACGAACTGGAAATAGTATAAATATGTGACTTGAGTTTTTCATTTGTAACTTTGATTTTTCCGGTAGCGAAGCTCTGCCGAAGTGTCTCCAAGTCTGTAATCACGTTCTAATCAATATAAGAGACAGTTATTAGTGAATATCAAGCTGAAACAAACTCTGATTCATCGTATTCCGCCTTTGAATCAGTTTAGAGTTCTTCTGAAGACTCGTTCAGATCGTTTCTCGATCCTACATTTTTGTTAATACCTTTTGAACGTAAAAACTTTATTACCTTAGGTACAAAAGAAATGCATTGGCAGTTCCCTTCTTCATTGCTTTGATATGACCCACCATGTCAAAAAATAGTGTTTGGGATATATTATAATCTATATTTGTAGGAATAGCATATCCCAAATACTGAGTTTTTAAGGGAATTTCTTTAAAAGAGGTGGGTTTTACAGATAAGCACACTACAATTGTCTTAAAAAAGAATTTCATATCTGATGGGAAGTGTGGTTTAAAAAGTGTAGCTCCCATTAGTTGAGCATCATATCCCCATTCTATGAACTCATGTTGAAGATCATTTTTTGGGAAAGTTTCCATACCGGTGAAGTCATTTATGTTCAAGGTGGTGGATAGTGATTTTGGTGAGATCTGAATGTTAACACTATCAACCTATGAGATGATTGTGAAGGGATTTTTGTTTCTTAGCAGAAAATCGCCCAAAACTTGAGCCCATCCACCCAGGCTACCATTTTTAGCAATTTGTTTAAAACCCCACACCGGGGAACAAGCATAAAAGACAGGAAAGTAAATTGTTCGAGAATACAAAACCACAAACTTTTTTTACGAAAATGGGGCACCAGCCTAGTCATTAATATCCATCATCACCCCACTACCACTTATTCCTTCTTGCCATCACCTCTTGCAGTTTTATTCTGAGGATCCTCACCCGCCTTGCTAGCCTCAGCCTCCTACGTCTTATCAACCTTGGCCTCAGAAAGCTCAGTATGTCTACCCAGCTTCACCACCACTGCTTTATATTTCTTCACATCCCAGGCCTTGGCTTCAAACTCTCCAGCCATAGTCTCTTCATACATCTAGATCTTGGATTAGAAGATCGTGAGGGCAGCAGACTTCTTGGCCTCTGACTATAGCTGCTTTAGGAGGTGCTCCTGGTGGTTTCCCGAGAGGTCCTTGTGTCATGGCCCCTGACCCAGTTTGACCCATTTTAGGAGCCGTGGGACAGAAATCCCGTGGTATTTAATTAACAGCGGAAGTTTTCTTCAGGATCTTTTAAAACTGAAATATTTCCCGATTTTTTTATTTCACAATTCGGGATAAAACCCGATAATTTACAATCTTGAGATTTCACGAAGAAATCTTTATTTTACAAAACATGTTTCTTTATTTTATATTGAGCCACTTCCTTAAGCTTATAGTGCTTCTCTGCACTTTTCCTGGATCACAACAGATCACCTGAAACATGTTTGAAAAAGGTTTTGTCAGCGGGAAATACAGAGTGAATCATTCTTTTTAATAAAATGACTCATTGTTATTAATTACAGCATAAGAGAGATTACGATGGTTTCTATCTTATTGTTATATGGCACTGTGTCACTTCCTGGTGATGATGGTCATACCACTATTCAGTCCTGTCACTCAACTAGTGATGATATATCACTGTTAGGGCTTATTTGCCTAACCTGTGTTAGGGCTTATTAGCCTAACCCCGTGAGAAATTAGTAATGTGCACAATACCCCACTAGCCATTGATTAAGATTACCATGACTTAATCCCTGTAATTATAACCTTGAAAATAAATATGCTTTTGAAAGTAATTTGAGAAAAAGAGAATGACTCACATTGCAGATTTAATTGAGCAGAGCCTAGCCTACTGATTAGCCTTTTAACCTAAATTAATAATAGGCACACAATTCAGTAAGTAACTTAATACAGAATTTATGATAACTCACCAGATTAAACCCTCACATCGAATGACAAAGTGCGATACTTAAACATCCATTGATTTAATCAACGAATGACAAAGCATAAACCCTAATGTGGGCAGCACTTAAACATCCATTAGATAGTTTAATCGATCAGACATTGAATCGTATCAGCGATCGAGTTATTACCCTGTATTGCGGCGGCGATTAGTGATCCGTGTGTGTTTTTATAGTGAACAGAACGTAACTCAACGTACGTAATGAAATTTTATGTTGTTTCAATTGCAGAATTCAAGTCCCAACTCCTGCTATTTATACACAAAATTTGACAGGCTTACGGACCGTAAGCCTTATCCCTTACGGTCCGTAAGGGACACCTATTCACCCTAGGGTGGCCACGTCCTTGACTAGCCTAGCTGACTTGACTGTTTCGTAAATTTCATTTTTGACAGCAATTTATTGAGATAATCGTGACTAGGGTTTTACCCCCCCTGAGTTTTAGGGGCCCTGATCCTGATTCTGATTGTTCTGAAAATTTTAGGGTTTGTGCAGAATCACTTGGGTGTCTCAATTAGGATTTCCTATTAGATAAAATAATAAAATAAATAGGACTTTTGATGAGAGTTGTTACATTCTCCCCACCTTAATAAAATCTCGTCCTCGAGATATACTGGAATAATTGAGGATACTTTTGCTTCATTTCTGATTCCAGTTCCCAAGTGTATTCAGCTCCTCTCTTTGAATCCCACTTGACTTTAACTAGCACTAGTCGTTTATGCTTGAGAAACTTTACTCTTCTGTCTTCTATCTGAAGAGGTTTCTCAACAAATTTTAACTTTTCGTTTACCTCTATATCTTGGAGAGGTACTACCAAAGATTCAACTGATAAGCATTTCTTGAGGTTGGATACATGAAATACATCATGTACTCCAGCTAACTCTTCTGGTAGTTGTAAACGATAAACAACTGGTCCTATACGTTGGATCACTGGAAATGGTCCTACGTATCTTGGACTTAGCTTTCCTTTCTTACCGAATCGAACAACTCCTTTCCAAGGAGAAACTTTTAACAGTACTCTGTCTCCAACTTGGAATTCTAACGGCTTGCATCTATTGTCTGCATAACTCTTCTGACGATCTCGAGCCGTCTT
The DNA here is from genome assembly GCA_030545235.1 of Helianthus tuberosus. NCBI lineage: Eukaryota > Viridiplantae > Streptophyta > Magnoliopsida > Asterales > Asteraceae > Helianthus > Helianthus tuberosus. The sequence continues at coordinate 159,044,843 of CM060393.1, forward strand.
CAGCCTTTCCTTGATTTGAGTAATCTTATCAGTAGTTTCTTGCACTATCTCGGGACCTGACAATTGACTTTCTCCTATTTCTGCCCAACAAACTGGAGTTTTGTACTTTCTTCCATACAGTGCCTCGAATGGGGCAGTTTCAATACTTGAATGATAACTATTGTTATTGGAGAATTCAATTAATGGTAAGTGATCGTCCCAATTCCCACCAAAATTTATCACACATGCTCTGAGCATGTCTTCTAGAGTTTGGATTGTCCGTTCACTTTGTCCGTCTGTTTGAGGATGATATGCAGTACTTAGGTTTAGTCGAGTTCCTATTGCTTCTTAGAAACTTTTCCAAAAATGAGAAGTAAAACGACTATCCCTATCTGAAACAATGGAGAGTGGAACTCTATGTAAGGATACTATATCATCTACATACAACTTGGCCAACCTTTCCATGCTAAAGGTTTCTTTCATAGGTAGAAAGTGAGCTGATTTGGTTAATCGATCAACAATTACCCAAATCGCATCATTACCTTTTCTGGTCTTGGGTAACTTAGTAACAAAATCCATTGTTATAAGCTCCCATTTCCATACCGGCATCTCTAATTGTTGTAGTAGGCATGAAGGTTTCTGATGTTCTGCCTTAACTTGTGAACAAGTAAGACACTTAGAAACATATCTAGCTATATCCTTCTTCATGCCTATCCACCAGAAATTATTTCTTAAATCTTGGTACATCTTATTGTTTCCTGGGTGCATGGTATACCTAGATTTATGAGCTTCTTCTAAAATCTTATTTCTTAATTCTCCCTGCTTAGGTACCCAAATTCTTCTTTTGTGGAATCTCCAAATTCCATCAACTCCTTGTTCTAATTCTTTTATTCGTCCCTTCATTCCTTCAGCATCATCCTAGATTGCTGTTTCTTGAACATTCTTCAATTGTTCCATTAAATCTAACTGTAGATTTAATCTAAGAGCACGAACTCGCTTATGCTTTTCATGATATTTACGACTTAAGGCATCTGCAACTACATTTGCCTTTCCTTCATGATATTGAATATCACAGTCGTAGTCACTTAGGATTTCCATCCATCTCCTTTACCTCATATTTAACTCTTTTTTCCCAAATATATATCTTAAACTTTTATGATCTGTATAGACAGTAAACTTACTTCCGTACATATAATGTCTCCAGATTTTCAGGGCAAAAATTACGGCTCCTAATTTTAAATCATGAGTCGTATAATTTTCTTCGTTCTTTTTCAATTGTCTTGAAGCATACGCAATTACCTTCTTGCGTTGCATTAGCACACATCCAAATCCTAATTTTGAAGCATCACAATATATTTCAAAATCTTCAGTTCCTTCTGGTAAGGCTAAGATTGGAGCATTGGTTAATTTCTGCTTTAAGATTCTAAAGGCTTCTTCTTGTTTAGGTCCCCATTCAAACTTAATTGCCTTACAGGTTAGCTTAGTTAGTGGTACAACTATTTTGGAAAAATCCTTAATAAACCGTCTATAATATCCAGCTAAACCTATAAAACTTCCAATTTCCATTGCAGTTTGCGGAACCCTCCATTTGGTAATAGCCTCTATCTTAGCAGGATCTACATGAATGCCTTCGTGATTTACCATGTGTCCTAGGAATTGCACTTCTTGCAACCAAAATTCACACTTCGAGAATTTGGCATAAAGCTTTTCTTTTCTTAACAAAGTTAAGAGTGCATGCAAGTGCTCACAATGTTCTGTCTGACTTTTGGAATAAATAAGTATATCGTCTATAAAAACAATTAAAAATTTATCCAAATACGGTTTACAGATTCTATTCATCATGTCCATGAATGCGGCAGGTGCATTCGTTAACCCAAAGGGCATGCCTGTAAACTCGCAATGACCATACCTAGTCCTGAGAGCAGTTTTAGGTATGTCTTCCTCTTGTACTTTTAATTGATGATATCCGGAACGTAAATCGATCTTAGAAAAATATCTAGCTCCTTGGAGTTGATCGAATAGATCATCAATCCTTGGTAATGGGTATCGATTCTTAATTGTAACCTTATTCAATTCTCTATAATCAATACACATTCTCATTGAACCATCCTTTTTCTTCACAAACAACACTGGTGCTCCCTATGGGGATGAACTAGGTTGTATGAACCCTTTGCTTAGTAATTCATCTAATTGCTTTTTCAGTTCTAACATTTCGGTAGGAGCTAACCGATAAGGTGCCTTAGCTATCGGTGTAGTTCCAGGAATTAGATGAATCCTAAATTCTACTTCCCTATCTGGTGGTAATCCTGGTAACTCTTCTGGGAATATATCTGAGTATTCTGAGACTACAGGAATCTCCTTAAGTTCTTTACCCTTAGTACTAATGATTACTGAATTCATATATAATATTCCTTGCTTTCGTTCATAACTAGCAACTTTCATTACTGATATGAACTTCATGGGATTACGTGGTTTATCTCCTGTAATTATAATGACTTCTCCGGTGGGTGTTTGAATTTCTATGGAATTTTGATCACAAAGAATTCGAGCATGGTTGGCTACTAACCAATCCATTCCTAACACAACATCAAATTCGGCTAATTTCATAGGTAATAGGTTTGCAAAGAATTTATGACCTGAGAGTTCTATATTTTCTTTTTGCAAAACTTTATCTATGCTAACAGAATTTCCGTCTGCCGTTTCGACTGTAAAAATTTACCTAAGGTTGGTTAATGGTAAATTAAGAGCTTGACAGAATGAAATATTGATAAAACTTTGGTTTGCACCAGAGTCAAATAATACTTTTGCATATACGTTGTGAACTAAGAACGTACCAGCTATCACATCTGGAATGAGTTCTGCCTCCTGAGTAGTTAATTGGAATGCACGAACATTCTTCTTTGTAGCTCCATCTGCAGTTTTGGCTTTGTTGTCAGCTGGTTTAACTAATTTCGGGCAGTCCGATCTGAAATGTCCAGCTTCTCCACAATTAAAACAAACTGTGGATTTCTTCTTTCGGCAATTTTCTTCTTGATGCCCTGGAATTCGGCAGAAATTGCAATATAATTTGCATTTTCCAAAATGCTTCCTTTTGCAGGAATTGCAAAATGGACCTGTGGAAGATTGTCCGGTTCCCCTTCGCTTGACATTATTACGGTTACCCATACGAAATCCTTGGGTAATCTTTTGAACTACTTCCTTTTTCCGATCTTCTTCTCTTGTGCGCACCAGTTCGTCAGTTAGGGTGTTAGCTAATTCCACCGCATCGTCAATAGTGCGAGGTCTCGCAGCCTTAACGATGTTACGGATTTCACCAATTAATCCCCAATTATAGCGAGAAATGAGTACCGGTTCTGGCGAAGCCAGCATTGGTACCACTCTAGCATATTCAAAGAATGTCGAAGTATAACCACGACAATCTACACCCATCATTCTATGATTTAAGAATTTGTTTGCCATTTGATCTTTTTCATACTCGGGATAGAATTTTCTTTCTACAAGACTCTTAAATTCTTCCCAGTTCATGGCATACACCATCCTTCTTCCTTTTGCTTGTAACACTGTGTTCCACCATTCTAGCGCCACTTCTTTAAAAAGATTTGACGCATACATGACATTGTCATCCTTGTCACATTTACTTATGGCAATTATTGCCTCGGTTTTCTCTAACCAACGCAGTGACGTAGTCGCTCCTTCATTGCCTGCAAACTCAGTGGGTTTACAAGCAAGAAATTCTTTGTAAGTGCAACCAGGTGTTGCAGGTTTCATTTTCTTAGTGAGCGGAGCCTGTCGTGGTTCATTATCATGATTAATATGATCATTGCCTCCGTTTACGATATTACTGAAGTTATCTTCAGAAATACGTTTGCTAGGAATGATTTGTTGCGGTTCAATTGGATTTTAACAGCAGCAACTATTGCTGGAATAGCATTGGCTATCCCTTGAGCAACGATATTTTCTATATCTTGCCTTGTCATATATTGATCCCCCGGTTGTTGCTCGGATTGATTAACCTCATTTACTGGTTCATTATTAGCGTTTTCCATCTGATAATTTAATTTTATTAGTATCAAATAAATAACAATTATTCACAAAATAATCATACTAATTTCACAATACACATATAGCCAAAACTATCGATTTCTCGATTTCCATTTATATTTAATAGTATGCATCAATACACACCATTATCTTACAAAGTTTTATTTTAGGTTATTTCACATGATTATATTATTATTGCTAATTTACAATCACAGTCTCATAAACCACTACCCTTCGTCAGTTGGTATTTTAATAACGGCGCTCCCTCTCATCGTACTTCCAGGAGATCTGTTCTCCTACTTCCCGGATCCTATTTCCCGCATCCATTAACTCCTCACCAAAGTGGCGAAGTTCAGCTAAATTCTCATTGCTCATAGGTGGATTAGGTATAGGTTCTGGGTCGAATTGAGGAAGAAAGGAATAAGGACTGTTGAGCAGGTTTTGGAACTGCCAATCATTCGTCCACCATTCGTCCACCATTCGTCCATTCCCAAAGGTTGGGTGTGGATTATAGGTTCTGGGATTGCTGGTTCTAAGTTTATAGGGAGTTGAGATTCAATAGAACGAATAAAAACATTTTCATTAACAGGCTTAATAGTATCATGGCTTGCCAATATAAAATCTAGCTCTTTCTTGATATGGTAATCCCTTAGTTTGCCTAGAGCTTTCCCCAATTTCCATTTTCTTAGGCTTGGGTTTCTCGAGAGGTGAAGCGTTGAATTCTATAGGTTCTTCTATACCTGGTATATACCTATTGAAATCTCTGGAAACTTCTATTCTTTCTAGATAGAGATTTAAATTCTGAAGGTCATCAGACAAGTCACTCTTGCTGTTTAATACACATGCAAAATACACACAAATACTAAGTTAAAAATTTTATCAAATTTCATAGAAAACCTTTAAATATTATTTCATACCGGGTAACTACAAAACAACTAAAATTTTAAAACACACTAGGGTTTTATTTGTAAATTTATTTATTTACTGGATCAGGTTTCTGGCTTATATTTAATAAGGGTGCTAAAACTTGAATTAAAATTTTAAAGATTTGTATTTACTGCTACAATGGCTAACATATAAAGATCCGCCCATTTCTCATCTAACTTGTCCTCCCAAGGTGATTTACTGGTTAATTCCTGGGTTTCCTGTTTAACTTTCTTTTCTCGAGATTTCTTTATTTTCTCTTTACTTTTCCTAATAATCAGACTTCTTTTACTAGGAGAAAGTGGTTCTTCATATTGTGCCTTTCGCACAAATATTCCTTCTTCAGGAATTTCAGAGTGATTTGAGGATTTGGTTTGGGATGAACTTCCCTTCTCGTTGGATGACCTATCTAATTTAAGATAGATATTTGACAGCTTTTGTTTACCCATACTATACACAAATATTCAAATAAGGAAACACATATTCACAGAATGACAAGTAGAAACAAAAAAAAATTAAGTATTTTCTAAATACTTAATAGGCTTAAATCAGTGGCTCTGATACCACCTTTTTCTGTCACGGCCCCCGACCCGGTTTGACCCGTTTCAGGAGCCGCGGGACAGAAATCCCGTGGTATTTAATTAACAGCGGAAGTTTTCTTCAGGATCTTTTAAAACTGAAATATTTCCCGATTATTTTATTTCACAATTCGGGATAAAACCCGATAATTTACAATCTTGAGATTTCACGAAGAAATCTTTATTTTACAAAACATGTTTCTTTATTTTATATTGAGCCACTTCCTTAAGCTTATAGTGCTTCTCTGCACTTTTCCTGGATCACAACAGATCACCTGAAACATGGTTGAAAAAGGTTTTGTCAGCGGGAAATACTGAGTGAATCATTCTTTTTAATAAAATGACTCATTGTTATTAATTACAGCATAAGAGCGATTACGATGGTTTCTATCTTATTGTTATATGGCACCGTGTCACTTCCTGGTGACGATGGTCATACCACTATTGAGTCCTATTACTCAACTAGTGATGATATATCACTGTTAGGGCTTATTTGCCTAACCTGTGTTAGGGCTTATTAGCCTAACCCCGTGAGAAATTAGTAATGTGCACAATACCCCACTAGCCATTGATTAAGATTACCATGACTTAATCCCTGTAATTATAACCTTGAAAATAAATATGCTTTTGAAAGTAATTTGAGAAAAAGAGAATGACTCACATTGCAGATTTAATTGAGCAGAGCCTAGCCTACTGATTAGCCTTTTAACCTAAATTAATAATAGGCACACAATTCGGTTTGTAACTTAATACAACATTTACGATAACTCACGAGATTAAACCCTCACATCGAATGACAAAGTGCGATACTTAAACATCCATTGATTTAATCAACGAATGACAAATCATAAACCCTAATGTGGGCAGCACTTAAACATCCACTGGATAGTTTAATCGATCGGACATTGAATCGTATCAGCGATCGAGTTATTACCCTGTATTGCGGCGGCGATTAGTGATCCGTGTGTGTTTTTAAATTGAACAGAACGTAACTCAACGTACGTAATGAAATTTTACGTCGTTTCAATTGCAGAATTCAAGTCCCAACTCCTGCTATTTATACACAAAAATTGACAGGCTTACGGATTGTAAGCCTTATCCCTTACGGTCCGTAAGGGACACCTATTCACCCTAGGGTGGCCACGTCCTTGACTAGCCTAGCTGAGTTGACTGTTTCGTAAATTTCGTTTTTTACAGCAATTTATTGAGATAATCGTGACTAGGTTTTTACTCCCTGAGTTTTAGGGGCCCTGATCCTGATTCTGATTGTTCTGAAAATTTTAGGGTTTGTGCAGAATCACTTGGGTGTCTCAATTAGGGTTTCCTATTAGATAAAATAATAAAATAAATAGGACTTTTGATGAGAGTTGTTACACCTTGCATTCTTTACGAGAAGCCTCAAGTTGAAGACAAAGATCCTCAGAATACTTCATCATGTGCTTAGTCAATAACTCCATGTCAGCGATCTTCCCAGCATGCTCGGCTATTTTCTCATCATAAGTGGTGAAAATCTTGGAGAAACTTGCATAAAAACAAATTTTATATACATATGTTATTTAAGATCCTGAATCTAACCAAGGATTCTAAGTTGTTGGTGATTTCCACAAGTTCCAGGCTTACAAAGGCTTCAAGGTCCCTGGATTCAGGAGCTTTGCGTTTCTTGTTTGAAGAAGCCTTGGAACGCAGCGGAAGGGCTCTAGCTTTGCTGGCAGGAGGGGAAGGATTCTCTTGCTTAACCAAGGCACCTTCTTCGGCGAGGATGAGGAGTCCATCAAGATCAAAGCAGCTGATGGGATTCTGGCTTCCTACACCTATCAAACAATGTGAGGATCCTAAACATACAAATGGAAAAGAAGGTATTCTAGAAGTTATAAGTACCTAAAGACATGACGGATTCTTTAGCGTGAGACTAGAGGTTGGTTTCTTGAAAAGCGGGGCCTGGGTGGAAGTTCCTCTCCGTTTAAAGAGGAGCAGCAACCTTGTGATTTTACTTTCTGTATCTTGCATTCCAGGGGCTCGGATATTAAGATCGAAAGCCGAATAAAACAAAGAACAGAAGAGTCAGAATAACAAAGTACATTATCTACAATTAGGATCCTAAATAGATCCAGATGGACCATACCCTTCCAGATCCAATGAACAAGCAGGGATTGACTATTTGGGATCTGTCTGGGCATAATTCTGAGGGTGAATCGGCTGGCTCCATGAGTTCTTAGCTCATAGACATTGGCGATTTCAGTAAGGGTGAATTCTAGAGAATGGGTGCGATTGATTCTATCGAGGGGGTACAAAATGCTCCACAAAAGGGGAATGACTTGGGTGTAAGCTAGCTTGGTAATGTGGATGAACTCATCTACGTGGGGCGAAAAAAGGAAAGTGAAACCGATCGAGAAAATGTAAAACGAGAAGCAAACCCACTTCTTAGAACATTAGTTGGCTTTGGTTGTGGGATCAAAAGGAGGGATGATGGTTTGTTTTGGTAAAATCTGGGAAGTAACTAAATGCCTGATGCATTGGTCATCGAAAGTGCAGAGTTCCTCTTCAGAGGATTCCAGGATCCTCTGATCGGTAAACTCTGCAACATTTGATGCTCGGAGACGCTTCTTGGCCATTGATGCTATTCACTGGAAAAAACGAAGATGAAAAAGTGAAAGAGAGAAGAGAGAGACTGACCTTTGCTTCGTCACCTTCACCGATATAATGACTATGAAGTAAATCTAGGGCTAGAAGTTATAAAGGCGATTGACAACCGTCAGCTCACAAGGGTAAAAGGGTCAACAATGTTATTCTTTAATCCTATCCACATTTATATTTGAATTTCGAAATTTTACAGCTGTAATCTACAGCTATAAAATTGGGTGGCTATTGTTTGGGTTAAGTTTTTACGTCCGGGATCCTAATGTTTCTAGTATGCGGTAGAATCCTGAAATCTTTAGCATCAGGCAGGATCCTGATGTGACTAGGGATCCTGAACCTAATAGTTACTAATCAACTGCTTGTGCCTTTAAGGAATATTTTGCAGGAATATTCCCATGTCCACAGCTAGTGGATAGCTTGTATCGGAATTATGGTAAAGCTAGCTCGGGAAAACGTGTGGAAATAGAGCTAAAGCTGCCAAGGGGTCGCTGACTTGTTCTCCTTAGGATCCCAGAATTCTCCGAAGCTTAGTTAGGATAACATTTAAACTTTGTACAATAAAAGGGCTTGATCGGATCTGTTTAGAGACACGACTTTCACAGCTAAAACACAACACTCACTCGCGAACACCGATATCATCATTGTAGCACTTAGTTTGATTGATCAAGGCTCACTCTTGTTATTTTTTATGATATTAATAGTGGTGGGGCTGTGTAGTTTCCATCTCCCGGGGTTTTTTGTGCCGGAGATCGTCTTTTTCCTCGTGATAAATTCATTGTGTTTATCGCATTCATCTTACATTCATTTCATTTTACTTTATAAAATGTTTACCTAAACAAGGATCCGGACAGTTCACCCAGGATCCTGAATATCAAACCCGCCATTTTAACAAACACCTCACCTTACTTTCTCATTTTAGTTGTAAAGTTCATCTTGTTAATTTTTAACCAAAACAATAATCTTATATTTTCCCGACTATTATAGATTTGCTAAATTATATTTTTGGATATTATATATATGCTTATTTTCAGGAAATAGTAGATACTGTATTTATATTTTTCCTAACAAAAACCAACAACACCCCTGAATCTTAAAAGGAACCTTGTCGGAGAATGCTCGTCATGTCTTAAACAAGACCTAAGACCGATGTTCATGTTATGTCGAGCATGTTGTGGTCAATGACAATGTCATCAGTAATCTGTGAGTGATATACATCGTTGTTCCACAACTATAGGTGATTCGTCGGTAATGTTTCCTTTGGTGATCCTTTACAAAACCAGTGAAGACTTTATCCACGCTCCTTTTCCTCGCGGTTTTCAACAACGTAATACAATGAGTTCTACTTTCATCAAGGATACACCCGTTGCTAGTCCTTCAACACCTAAGACCCAAAGCATTGTTATTAGTAGGATCCATTTTGCTATTCAAAAGAGGGTTGCGGCCTAACTTGTTGTCCGTTTACTTGCCACTTTATTGTAAGTTTGGTTGTTTATCTAATATAATTGTAATCTTGATTCAAAAGTTACAATTGTAAAAACTATGTAACAAAATCAATTAGCCGCCATATGAGCTACAGGCCTGATCCGTAGAAAAAGTTGAATTCGTTTCATACAATCTGCATACATACACCAAATTTCCTCTAGTATGGGTGTCTCTCTTTGGTCCTTAGAAGAATCAATGGGATGTTATCTTTTGTTGTTACCCCACCCCAAGCATATTTTTTGGAAACTTAGATAGCCACACGTATATTAATTAGGGAGAAAATTACAAAATTAGCCATGGGATGAGTCTTTGGAAGGCCACTCATGTATGGGATGAGTCTTTTCAAGCATGGGATGAGTCCTTGGGGAGAAACCCAATAAAAAAAAGACACGTGGCGGGGATGAGTCTGCGGACGCATGGGATGAGTCTGCGGACGCATGGCTTGTGGGTCCGCGGACGCATGGGATGAGTCCGTGGACGCATGAGATGAGTCTTTCATGTGTGTGATGTGATTTGTGGGTCCGCGGAGGCATGAGATGAGTCCGCGGACGCATGGGATGAGTCTTTTATGTGTGTGATGTGATTTGTGGGTCCGCGGACGCATGGGATGAGTCCGCGGACGCATGGGATGAGTCTTTCATGTGTGTGATGTGATGAGTCTTTCCACGTGTCAGTTGGGGATTGGCGGACGCAATACTTGGCCTGGCAGACGCATTAGAAGACTTGGGATCTGTGAGTGGCCTTCCAAAGACGCATCCCATGGCTAGATTGGTAAGTTGACTTTTTTGTTGGCTAATTTTGTAATTTTCTCTTAATTAGGAGCCTCTTCCCTTTTCACCCATTCATTTTTCACTTTTCTTGGATTCGCTCTTTAGCACACAAATCAGATGCATATCTACATATGTAAATATACCACTATGATATAGTTGTTAAACAGTCCCAGAAAATGTGGAGTGATAATTCAACTAGTTATGGCCTTGGTTCTAATAGGCACTGTATGTGTCACACAACCATGGTGCCTTGTTCATCCACCAACCCCATGACCCAGTTGTACAATAATGTACCGCTGAGTTCAACTAGTTTCCTAAATTACCAAACAGCCCCTGAAAATACCATGTGTGGTTTTTCACATTCTAGCAATCCTACTAATCCTCTTTTTCTTGATGAAAATGATCAGGAAGCTGGCGAGCATATGTCAACAGATGAAATTGATTCTTGGTTGCTGCCCAATCCTTACACTAATCCGACTGATGAGCCGTAAATCGTACAACTTGCTGCTCCTGGACTGGAAGTCAGGATCATGGTCAGTTTAACAACATGCAGACTCAGGATACGCAGGTAAATTACGATCAAAACTGTGGTCAATCTTCTAGGGAGCGGTTGATAGAGCAACAGCTGGAACAAACACTAAACTTCTCTCACGGAATTGGTCAGAATGATTATTCAACATCTGCAAGTTTATTTTATGTAAGGTTCTACACTTTTAATTCTTCAGGTGAATATTTCAGTAATGCTCTTAAATTCATCTCTTAGAGATTGTATCTAAGGGTGTGTTTCATTTTATTCTCTTTATCTGTTGGTATATTTCATGGCGGATCCAGAATCTTAGTTGCCTATTTTTGTTGCATGTTGCACAAAATAATATCCATGATATTGATTGGTACAAAAGTTGAAAACCAATACAGAATGACTAGGTAACATATTAAAACGGAACGGATTCGTGATCATATTGGATCGCAAAAAACCTTTCTTTATGAGAACTAACATCTATATTATAAATGAATGAAAAATGAAGCCCTTTAACTACGGAGACTTCAACTACTATTATCACTAAAACTACGTTTTGGATCCGCTCATGCTTTAAATATATTTCGAATTTCATGGTGTACTTTATGCCAGGGATTTGAAGAGCTTATGTCAAAATAGCATTAGATAATTTCGTTTCGCCAGTTTGAGCATGTTAAGAGTTTTCCCACCTGTCATGGGTATATCATATGGCACAAAGAGGTATGTACTGACTTGCCCTTACATGGAATGTAATAAGATTAAATCATTTTAGAGATTCATAAGGAAGTCCTCTTCTTGAATTATATGATTTTATAGCCATGCATGCAAGTGAAATGATAAATTTGTAATACTAGTGTTTTTATAATAGTAATAGTGCCTCCAATCTTTATTAAAAATTGATAAAAAAATATAATATCACTGTACCGGTACAAAGTGCAATGATTCAACGCTATAGATCCTAGGAGACCATGAATTCAACTCATCAATCAAGAACAAAGTAACAATCCAACAAAGAATAAGAAGAGAGGGATTAACCCTAATATACAATCGTATTAATAAACTGAACAATTGAATCTGATTGTTTCAAGGTACAAAAAACAAACAGAAACCCTAATCCTATTTATACACACTGAACGGTTACGTCTTGAACCATCGTGTCTCCTCGCGAACGGTTGTGTCTCTTCACGAAACAACGTGCCTTTTGAAGATGTCTGATGTTTGGCGCCCTAATTCTGATCGACACACCCCTTCTGTACGCACCTCTTCACTTGTTGGTTTTTATCTTTGATTCTTGACACAACTAACGTTAACCCTTATACTATAACACAACTTCTCACATTATCATACTTTAAACAAATTACACTTCTGACCCATATCTTCTCTTTCGACTTGATCAACAAGACTTAGACAATTAAAGTCCAACAAACGCAAGCCCAGTTTTACCCATTATCCTTGTCACCTCTAATACATTTTATTGACATTTTTCAGGCATTACTCCCGCCAACATCTGGCGTGAATTTGGCACAAGAATGGGCACTAACCAAGTCTTCTTTTTCTCCTCTTCATCCTGAAATTTTACTTGACGAAACAGTTGGAAGACATTCAAACTCAACAAGAACATCCTCACTAGGGACCCAACAACAAACATCTGAATTTCCACCAGTGAGCAGACAAGAGAGAATCTTACGTTATTTGGAGAAAAAGAAATCAAGGAAATACAAGAAGAAAATAATATATTCATCAAGGAAAGAATTTGCACGGACTCGACCTCGGATAAGGGGCAGGTTTGTAAGAAGATCTGAAACTAATGTTGAATGACGCAACAACTGTACGTGTTACATATTAATAAGAAAGCAAAAAATGCTTTAGGAATGTTTTAATTTTCTCATAGACTGATATTGTTGCCACCTTGTTAAAGTTCAATGATGAAATAAATTAGTAGTGGTCAGTTTGATTGTGATTCAGTTTCCAGTTGCACGGACTCGACTTCGGATAAGGAGCAGGTTTGCAAGATCTGAAACTAATGTTGAATGACGCAACAACTGTACGTGTTACATATTAATAAGAAAGCAAAAAATGCTTTAGGAATGTTTAAATTTTCTCGTAGACTGATATTATTGGTACCTTGTTAAAGTTCGATGATGAAATAAAATTAGTAATGGTCAGTTTGATTATGACTCAGTTTCCAGTGAGTCGTATATCTCACTCTATGGCCTACACCTTAAAGCAGAGATGACTATTCCACATGTGTAGTTATGAATTAGTTGATTGTGTTTCATATAAAATGGTCCCATAAAAAGATCGTCAAAATGAGAACAAGTTGAATGCGTTGAAAGTGGTCCAAAACTTTATTTAGTGAAAAAAAAATTATTTTAAGTTATATATACAGAGATTTATTGGTGAATACGAAAAAAGTGAGAAACCGGAAAATACTGTATTTAACATATTAAATATATCTTAATAATTTAACTTAACATATTAAAAATCATTTTTCTTAAATCGGCGATTTTCCTTATAAAAATGTGTAGAAGTTATTCCAATAAAAAATAATTTAAAAAAAAAAACTAAACCTTTTTAAACTGTTTTTTAAATATGTTTTTGTATTTTTAGTTTTTGAATTTTATTATGGTTCTACATGTATCTAAAAGGAAAAGTGCCGAAATTGTTTTTAAAAAAATATTAACATGTTAAGTTGAATTTTTAACATGTTAAATTCATGGTTCGAAGTTCCCCACTTTTTTATTCTATTCTTTACCCTCTTGATTTTCAAACGACTATAACATTTTCATATGTTAATATATGTTTTTTAAATTACACTATATTAATGAGCACTTCATTCTCTTTAATTCGAGCAGGCTATTCCTATAATTTTCTTAAAAAACTCTACAAGATTTTGAATACCTATTACGTGATTTCATTATGGTATGTGAAACCACATTAAGGGTGGAGGGTATCATTCAATCACTTTAGGGTGTTTGAGTTACCGTCTAGCCAATAATATCATGCCATGTCAAGTCACAATTCCACTCTCAATTTTGCACTCAATCACTGGCAATGATTCAAACACTATTAGGGTGTTTGATTTATATATTTTTTAATTATTCATAAATCAATCCCACTAAAACAACCGGTGACTATATACCGAAAAAGGGACTCACCGAACACCGAAAAAAGGGTGGCGGTCATTCACCGCTCGGTGAAATCATATCCCCGAAGGGGTCCCCGACATCACTCCGACCACCCTAAGTGATTACGTAATTACGTAACAACAGTTGACTATATATTATTACGTGACTACGTGATTTAGACTACCCATTTTGTGATTGTGTGATTTCATTATAGTATTTTATGTGAAACCACAATGAGTGATTACGTAATTACGTAAAAACATGAATATGTAATACATAATATTTCAGGTCTAATCACATATTAAGGATACATTATACACAAAACATTAGCTAAATCAATATATAATAACCACATAATTATGTATATTAGAGATTTAATCACATAATAAAGTATAAATAATGAAGTTCTTACTATTGGATATGTAATCAAGTAATAAGCATAATTGTAATAACATTTGTTATAATAAATCATATTGAATGTGTAATCAAGTAACTAATTTATATTAAATGTGTAATCACGTAATGGTTTATGTTGAATGTGTAATCACGTAATTGATATTCAAAATCGCGTTGTCATGTGCTGGGTATTTAAAATCATTTAATGGACTAATAGGTATTTAAAATCTTGTAATTTTTTTTAAGAAAAATATAGCAATAGATTGCTCGAATTAAAGAGAATTAAATGCTTGTTGGTGTAATTAACGTATGAAAATATTATAGCCATTTGAAATCAGGGGGGTTGTTTCAAGTGAGAAATGACTAAATTACCCTTACTGCCAATGACACTAGTCCTCCTCTCCTTCTCGCGTATATTTCGTATGTGAATTTCTTATACATAATCCAACCTCTCAAAAATATATATGAATTAAGTTGATGGATGATTAGTAGAAGATTACCTTCTATATGTTTTTATGGTTTAATATTGAATGAAATATGTTTGTTAAAATCGAACAAAAAAATAAAATTAAAGAAAAAAAAAACAATGAAAGCACGACAATCCACAAAACTTACAATATTATATAATAAAGATATTAAGAAGCCCCTACTAATTATCTATAATCTATAATCTATACTATCTATTAAAGGAGCTTAGAAGCTGATGTAATTTTACCTACGTGTCATCATATTAGCTATACCACATTGACTCCGCTGATGTCATAATTCCGAATTTTTTATACATTATTTGTTATGATAAATATAATTTTCTAAATTCAAATCACCATTTTGGAATCCGAAAAAATGGACGGTACTTTGATTAGTTTTGATTTTGAAATTTGAATTACTCTACACAAATGTTTGAACCATAATTTCCACCTCATCTTCTCTTTCTCTCTCTCAAATTCCATCAGGTTTACATAAGGATCTGCCATCTAGATCTGCATCTGCCCCTTCTCTCGATTCAACTTAAATCAAAGAAGAAAAATCATGCCATGGATTGAAGAGCTTATCAACTATCAACTCTCTCTCTAAAACTCAGAGCTAGGGTTTCGAAGTCAGAACCACAAGGTGAAAACCGAAGAATCAAGTTGATTTAATCCATAAAAGATTTCATATCTCGATTGATTCAGGTGAAAAACATAACCCTAACTCGAAATCAGCCTTATTCAGCCATATATTGCTATTGTCATATGAATTCAAGAACCATAAAGCCAAAATCAGAGTTGGTGATTTGTGCTTATATAGAGATAAAGCATTGAAAAGGGTTAGTCCATCATGTCTACGTTTTTCTTCCTGTTTGTAGGCCTCATAAAGGCCTTTATGTTTCATGAATAAGCAAGAAAAACCGTTTAGGGTTTGTGGATCTCATTTTAAGTTCGATGCAATTAGGTTTAGGATATCTTCTTATTTATGATATTTGATAACCATATCAAAAGGAAATCAGGTATTTTTGTATGCTATGTATATCCCTTCTCCTTGCTTATTGTAATAAAAAAATAATCTTGTAGATTTAGTCCTGATGAAGAAACATCAATGGGATTAGTTCAACATGAAGGTGGGTCGTGTGGTGTATTAGCAGCTATAGAAGTAAACATCTTGAGTTCTCAGTTTACCTCTTTATTTGTGAATTAATGTTGTGTAGAATACATATTTGGATTGTCTTAATTTGAATGATATAAACCTAAAAATACCATAGTTACAAGTTAGAAAAAAACAATTTAGGTTTGGTTTTAAACCCTTATCTTTTAAGGAATAGTTTTTGGTTCATTAAGCAATTATTTTTTTGGTACATTAAAAGTTGATTGATAAAAACTGACATTTTGTACAATACGATTTGTTTCCATTTGCAGGCGTTTGTTCTTAAATATCTCCTGTTCTTCCCACAAGAATTAGCCAAATCTATCCTATTTGCTGGCACCCTAGAGCCAATGGTCCATTTCAAATCTATCCTATTTGCTGGCAAGGAGTGTATATCTCAAATCTATCCTATTTCTCACGATGCTATGAAAGATATGGATACTACTCAGTTCAGGTATCATTTTTGCTTTTACAGATTTAGTGTTATTATTATGGATTGTAACTGATTTAGAAATATGTAATTTTGGATGAAGGTCACCGAGCTTCTATGTGCTTTTTTGTGGTTTAGGATGAAGGTCAATTTAGGTGATTACTTATCTTTGACAACTGAATGGGATATACAATAGTACATCATCAAATTGAAGGTATGAGATTTGGATTCCATTTTAGTTGTATTTTTTTGTTGCTATCTTGCGCCGATGCAGACTAACGAGAGCCTAATCTTTGATTAATTTCAGTTAATTTTTCTATAATTAGTGTGAAAAGTTGCGAGCAGGTTTAACTTGCGCTTTTATTTTAATATTTTTTTGCTGCTATCTTGCACCGATGCAGACTAACGTGAGCCGAATCTGTAGTTAATTCCTGTTAATTTTTCTAAAATTTGTTATAAAATAAATTCAGGTCTGGTCCGGGAGCTCTTT
This sequence comes from Helianthus tuberosus, assembly GCA_030545235.1. NCBI lineage: Eukaryota > Viridiplantae > Streptophyta > Magnoliopsida > Asterales > Asteraceae > Helianthus > Helianthus tuberosus. The sequence continues at coordinate 159,061,835 of CM060393.1, forward strand.
TGATTAATAAAAGGTACATGTTAACTCCATAACTTAAAACCTATTCCTTATAGTTTGCTGATGAAAATGGTCAAAGACAGCATGTGTGGCAAACTTCTTGGGCTATAAGTACTCGATTTGTTGGTGGTATTATCATGACCCATGGTGATGATGCTGGATTAATGCTTCCCCCAAGACTCGCTTCTGTACAGGTGTTCTTTATTATTAAGCTCTTATCAGTATTATTTCATAAACGTGTTTTAATAATTTATGTTATTTTACTTTCATCACAAGTTGTTTTCATGGTTTAAAGGTGGTGATTGTACCAATTTGGAAGAAGGCTAATGAGAAAAACGAAGTTCTCGATGCTGCATTGTCCGTCAAAGATGTTCTTCATAGTGCTGGTATTAAAGTAAAGCTAGATGATTCTGATCAACGAACACCTGGATGGAAATTTAAATTCTGGGAAATGAAGGTAAGGTATTAAATAGAGTCTTGAAGTGAATTTTATTTTTTGTATTATAAATTATTTTGAGGTTAGTTTACATGTGTAGGGTGTGCCTCTAAGAATTGAAATTGGTCCACGTGACGTTTCAAGCGGGAGTGTGGTCGTATCCAGAAGAGATATTCCCAGAAAACCGGGGAAGGTTTTTGGAAAATCGATGGAATCGTCGGTTCTTGTACCCTATATCAAAGAAAAGCTCGATGAAATTCAATCATCCCTTTTGGATAAAGCTATAGCTTTTCGAGATAGGTATACGGCTTATGGGCAATATCGTAATTTACTATTTTCTTACCTTTCTTCCCATCACAAACAAGAGGCCATGAATTTGTTTTGCATTGTTTTTTTAAATGTTTGTTAAGAAACAAAGGGTATTAAGGCTAATGAGTATTGATTTTATTTCAACAATATTGTGGATGTGAGCTCATATGATGAACTGAAAGAGGCAATATCACAAGGAAAATGGGCCATGGGTCGGAAGGTATGTTGTTAGCTTTCATACTACAGTTGTTGAGAAAGAAGTTAAACGAGCCTAAGAATGAGCCAACGAGCCGAGCCATGAGCCGAGCTCGACTAAGTTACAAAATGAGCCCGCTCGGTTCAGGTCGTTTCAAATTGAGTTTTTTAGCTAGATTTTTTCGAGCTTTAGTCGAGCGGGCTACGAGCCGCAAGCTTCATGAACAGGCCATCTGACCTTTTTGTTATGGTTTTTGAAGTGATGAAGATGAATTGAAGGTCAAAGAAGAAACAGGGGCATCTGACCTTTTTGTTATGGTTTAAGTGTTTACATTTCAGGTTTTTTCGGTTTACGATTTGATGATATGTTTTCAAAACCGTCTTCTAGAGACAGATTGTTGTATGTATCTGCTGTTGACGTTTATGCTTAGCTATTATGTTTAAAAAGTTATTGTTCTTTAGTTATTTTTGATATAATGGGTTGGCTGAAAATGTTGATTAAGTAAAGGAGGACTAAACTTATTGATGGTTTTCTTTGTTTGGCAGAACTAAACTTGATCATGGTTTTCTTTCTGGTGCATATTTTATCCCAACTATGCAGGTATGCTAATGATAGTAATTTAGGTTTCTTTTTGCATTTCTTTCTCATCTTCAAGTGTGGTAAGTCTAACTAATTTCCATGTGTTCTCATATATTGATTAAACTTGAGCTCATTATAAATTAAAATTCAGGTCTAGTCAGGAGCTCTTTAGATGAGTGAAAAGAATGGGTTAGACTTTAGAGAGAGAGAGACGTTTGTGGCGGAAGTTGAGTCATTGAAGAAGGAATCGACGAGTTGGACGAGTTTGATGAGTGAAAAGAATGTTGTGATTAGAACGTTGAAGTCGGAATTAAAAGTGTTGAAAGGTGATTACAATCAACTGTAACAAAGGTTGTTGGTTATTGAGTCGGAGAGAGATAACTTACAGAAAGAAGTTTCGAGATTAGATCAAGAAAATCAGAAATTGGCCAAGGTAAATATATACATACAGGTTTAATGTATAAGTCTTTAGAAATCTATAAAAAACAATACCTTTAGAGCCTAAATGGGTCAGGAAAAAATGTTAACTTACCACGTGATTAATCTTCGATATGTAGGAAAGTAAAACAACTTTTAGTGTCGTGACTAGCAAGCATGATGAAAGCAGATTTAAACTGGAATCAGGAAAAAGGTATGCATAATTAACTTAAATCCATTTCATATATCAGTTATATTTGTTTAGTTCTTAGGTATCCATCTTTTTAGCATTGGGTTTAGTTACTGGATGAATGAGGGTATGGATTTGGTTATGTGATTTTTAGGATTATATAATTAGCTTATATTTGAAAAAGGCTTAGGTTTATGTTGATTAATTTTAGTTTTGAAACAAGTTGTATGCTTTTGTAACAATTATGTTTTTTTAGGTGGGAGTGAGAGCTCAAAGCAAAGCAGGAGTGAGTCGAAAGACGATGTTGAAACTCGGAATGAAACTGATTCTTGGTGTTAGTCGGGTTACCATCAAAAGAGCAAAAAATGTAAGATATATATTGTTACTCATCGTGTTTGCTTAATTTGTTAGCGTTACTTCTAATTCATGACCGAGATGTTCCGATTCCAGCAAGTGAAGATCAGAAAACGATTCTGATTATGTTCCGATTCCAGCCCGTGAAGATCAGAAAACAACTCCGATGCTTTATTTGCCATTCCGGCCGCGGTGTTGTGGAATTTATCGGATATTTTGTATGTGTTTTTTTAGGTGGGAGTGAGAGCTCAAAGCAAAGCAGGAGTGAGAAGAAGAGTCGAAAGACGGTGTTGAAACTCGGAATGAAACCGGTTCTTAGTGTTAGTCGGGTTACCATCAAAAGAGCAAAAAATGTAAGATATATATTGTTACTCATCGTGTAACTAAATGCAAATAATTTAAATGATATATTATAATCTGTTTTTTAGTATTTGAGTTTGATCGTTATTAAACATACCCGTGTGTTCACACGGGTGTTACAACTAGTACTATATTAAGAGAACTGGGTTTTCTACCCTTTTCGTAATTTTGTCATAGGTACAAATCATGAAGCACCGTGTACAAATGAAGCAAGCCATTTTAGAGGGGGAAACTTGGACATTGTCCAAAGTTTTAAGACACTTGGAGGGCAATCTAGACATTTCATCCATGGAATTCACGCCCACTTATGTCTTCCATTAATTGAATTAAATTAAGGAATTAAATTAAAGTTTTATAATAATTAAAGGAATTGATTAAATTAAAAGTTAGACATGCAACCTTTGGGATTTTTACACATTTTGAAGCAACATGTACAAGAGAGCCAAGCTATTTAAGAGGGGGTAAACTTGCGCATTGTTCAAAAATTTAAGACACTTTACGGGCATTTTAGGGATTCCGAAACCTTTTTAACCCTTCATCAATTAAAAATTGAATGGCACCTTTGTAACCCTTCATCAATTAAAAATTGAATATCATCGTACACAACCCCTCAATAGAAATCTTGAAGCAATCAACAATTACAAATTAATCAATTCATTACCATTCGATTCAATTCAATTCTTTAATTCCTTTACTTTGTCTTTTAAGTTTCCCCTCAGTTTCAACTCACCCCTTTTAACATCTGCACAATTGTTTTGGTCAAAAAATCAGACTAGGATAATGTAACCAAATATTCTTTTGTGAGGTGTGATGCTTGAATTGAATTACGAATGTATGAACAACTTGTAAACGAAATGACCAAGTGACACAAGGATTTATACGAGGAAAAAGCCCTTGATCAATGTATGATCTCCGGCATAAAAAACCTCGGGTGATGGAAACTACTGATCACCAACTATAATTAATCAAATGATCGTTACAACTCGGGATGATAACAAGCTTGTTACAAGGATCACTAGTGTGTAATGTGTGTGAAATCGCTAATGAACTGTAGAGAGCTGTTTCGAGTGTGTAAGTGTGTTGCTAACTATTCTAATTCAAGCTGTTATCCCCTTTAAAAATAGAAATAATCTAAAAAACTAACTATCCGCTAAATGTGCAAGCTACCCACGACTTCTAAAACGGTCACCAAGCTATGCAGGTGAGGAATATTGAGAGCATATTCCCCAAGAATATCGGCAAGACCAAGTCCACTCGTTCATTCCTGCAAAACAAGCTTAAATATAATGGAAACAACCGTTACTGTTAGGATAACAATGAGGATCCTGGATCCTTAATTCTGCAACGTCTTCTAAGGATCCTTAATTCAAACAGAATTGAGGATCCATGATCCTGGCTGCACTTGTGGATCCGTGATCCTTAGGTTTAGAAAATCCATCCCTAAAAATTTCCCCCAAAATATGATGAATAAAATATCACTTAATGAGTCATATTTTTTCGATATTATCTGCAACGAACTAGCCAACGGAAATATAGCCGTTAGAATCGAACTAGCCGTTACACATCATGCGTCAGCGAAGTGACAACCTCCAGAATCATCATTATATATAGGTTAGAGGTAAGGATCAATTTGCATTTAAATTCGAGCGATACTTCCCTTTAAATCCTCATTCAAAGATCGTAACAGGTATCTCGCTTCTCCTTCTCTCTTCATCTTCTTACTCTGATCTTCTTTTTTATCACCACCCATGGCAAAAATGGTTCTTCGATCCTCACTAGCCAAGGATCCAAAGAAGGATGACTCCTTGAAAAGCCAAGGGATCATCAAAAATCCCTCATCTGAGTTGTGCCGCTTCACTGACCCGGAGATTGGTCGGATTCGCCATTGCTTCCCGACGGATACCGTCTTCAAACCTTTTGATTCCTCTGTGAAAAGTGACTCTGTCTCCGACACTTGGGTTGCTTTTCCGGCCACCCCATTCCTGATAGGATTCTCCTACCCTTTCCCTGCCTTTACGCAATCTTTCTTTGCACTCACCGGTATGTGCTATATCCAGGCCATGCCGATGATGTGGAGGGTTCTGCATACCTTAGAAAACATCATTGAGCTGGAAGGTATAGAGATAGGAATGTCGGAACTGGCTGAGCTGTATAATCTTGTGAGCCATGGTTCACACCGTATCTTTTTCAAACATAAGTCTAGTGATCCTCATCCAATCCTTAAAACCACAAAGAATGATACCCACTGGAAAAACCACTTCTTCTTTGTTAAGAGAGATTCTATTCCAGATGGGAAAGATCTCCCCAAATAGTGGACCACCCATGGTAGGATATATGATCCTTATAGAAGGATCATAGGATGACTCTGTTTTTGTTGAGGATAACTAATCCTTTTCTGTCTTTTTGTGTAGCTATCTTAGTTTATCATCTCATTCAGTCCCCTGCAACAAAAGAAAGAATCGCTGCCTTCTGGAACCTTGATCCTGCAGTTAGAACATTCCAGGCCAACGCAAAGGATTCATAAGAAGTATCCTCCAGATCAGTCACCATGTTAAGTAAGTATTTACATTTTTGTATGATTAAATATATATAGATTAAGGATACTTATCTGTTGTTTGCCGTTTGTAGGTGCTGGAAAGTCCTCAAAATCAACCTCTCGCTTCAGTGTCAGTGATCTTGATGCTGTCACTGCCCGGTCCAGCAAGAAACAAATTGCTACCAGCCCTAGCGTCCCCGCTCCTAAGCCTGTCACGTCCAAGGGCAAGGGCGGAAAGAAGAAGAAGACCACTGACACCCTTGAAGGCCTGCCCCTCATCCGACATCAGTTTGAAGAATACTACTCTGATGTGAGGATCCCTGATTCTTAAATCTATCTTGCCCATTTAAGGATAACGGATCCTGAATTGTATCTTTCCTTTTTTACAGAAATTTGCTGAGATCCAGATGCTCTTTGATTCGTACGCTGAAGAGGCTGAGCAGAAGCACTTGGACTTTCAGAAGATCTTCTTGGCAAAGGATCAAACCATCTCTTCCCTCGAGAAGGAGCTTAACTTGGTGAAAAAGTAGCTGGTCATGGCCCACATCACTGTTGCTCATGAGAAGGCTTAAGTGATGGAGGGTGCTAAGCTTTCTGCCGCCATTGCCATGCTCAAGATCAGGCTTCAAATGGCGAAGGAGGATGAGGATCCTAGCTTTGACAGGAACACCTGGGACCAGGAGGGTTGGAAGGCCAAGCTAGCTGAACTGGATGATGAAGAGGAGACTGAAGAAGTTCTTGCAATCGAGGCAAGCGGCAGCGGGGTGAAGGATCAGGCTGAGGATGCAGAGGCTGGAGGTGATGGTGATGCAGCGAAGTTGTGGCTGCAACAACGAGCGATGATGGATTTATCTAGACGCGGCCGGAGCCCATTTTTTATGGTTTGGTAGTTTTTTGGTTGTTTGATGATGTTTTTAGAACAACGGTTGGTTTGTACTTAAACAATAGTAATTAGGTTTAAGGATCACTGATCCTTCAGACAATAGGTAGGATTACAAATGGTGGAGGGATCCTCTGTTTGGGGAATGAAGCCATTGTGATCCTGCCGTCTTTATATTCCTGCACTTATTAAAACTTATTATCATGGACACCCTTTACCTACACCAGCGGACGGGCCACATATTGTTGGTAGATGCTTGGGGTAGGTAATTTTGACAACCTTTAGAGGGTTAATCTTTTGCTAAATAAATAAAACCTTAATCTTTTGGCTATCTCATGTGTTGTTATATTTGTGAATACTTTACCTTTCAATTGTTATGATACATTTTGCTTGAATTCATGAGTTAAGAACAAAAGTTTAGTAGATTATGTCAAAAAGTTTAGGATATGATCAAGGATCAAATATCCTATAATCGGAAAATTCAAAAAGTGATGTCACTTAAGAATCATGTATACTGTTGTCAAAGAATAAGGGTCACTTAGATAAATAAAGAATAAAGTAAAGGTAAATAAGGATCATACCTGAGAATCCAAGTTAGGATCCTAAACTCTTAATCAAAATAACCATAAGACAAACCTTAATAAAAGGTTAGGATCAAGGATCCTTATTTGTTTAGCTTCGAAAACCAGAAATGGAATGTAACTTGTGACTAAGCCAATCATAAGAGAAGAGTTAGTAACTGGGGACAAGCCCAACAATCTGGGGACAAGCCCAAAAAAGAAACTTGGGACAAGCCTAAAAAACTGGGGACAAGCCCAAAGGATCTTGTGTAAACTGGGGTATGGCCCTAACTGGCGACTATCCAAACTTAGTGACATGAAAATACCAAAACCTTAGCTAACGTGAAAACATTAGAAACCTTAGGAACGGATGTATGGTACGTCTACCATTATACATAGGATCCTGAATACAGCCAGTACAATGAAATTGTCAGCCCCTAAAGCGGGTACTGGTCCCATTGCCTTGAACTGCACCAGGATCATCGTGCGCTACTGGCGATACTGGGGACAAGCCCAAAAAACCAGGGACAAGCCCAAATACTGGGGACAAGCCCATAAAACTTAGGAGACTTCTTTGAAAACTCGATCCTTTCTCAAGGATATATGAATCTTCTGCAAAACTCAAAACTAAGTGAAAGAAGGATAAAGGATCCAGGATCATTCTCCTTGTAAACAAGATAATTGAAGAATTAAATATATTGAAATTAGATCATTACCAGAGTGAGGATCATCTATCCTCTAAGGATCCTTCAAGGCTACCGAACATGAAAATAGCTAAGGATCCTGGATCCTTATTACATGAAGTATCTCTTCAAATGGACAGCATTCCAAGCTCTTGGTAGCAAATCTCCTTCCATTGTTAATAACCGATATGCCCCCTTTCCTGCCCCAGCTTCAATAAGATAGGGGCCTTCCCACTTTGGTGCTAATTTACCATCAGCAGGATTGGTGGTATTTTGGAATGCTTTCCTCAACACCATATCACCAATTTGAAATTCCCTGATCCTGACATTCTTGTTGTAAGCTCCAGCCATCCTTTGTTGATAACTAGCCATTCTTATTCTTTCCAAATCCCTGAGTTCTTCTATGGTATCCAAATCTTGAACCAAGTTTTCAGCATTTCCTTCAAGATCACGGATGCTTGTTCTTGCAGTGGGAACCACCATTTCTGTAGGGATAACTGATTCTGCTCCAAACACTAAAGAAAATGGAGTTTGACCAGTAGCATTCTTGGGAGTTGTTCTATCAGCCCATAGTACATAAGGTAGCTCTTCTGCACATTTTCCTTTCTTAGATCCAAGCTTCTTCTTCAAATTGTTGATGATGATCTTGTCGGATGATTCTACTTGACCATTAGCTTGTGGGTGGACTGGTGTTGATGTTATCATCTTAATTCCCCAGCTGTCACAAAAGTTAGTAGTTCTACTCCCAATAAATTGGGATCCATTATCACAAACAATTTCAGAAGGGATACCATATCTAGTAATAATGTTTCTTTTAATAAAGGATATCACTTCTTTTTCTCTGACTTGAGCAAAGGCTTCAGCTTCTATCCACTTAGAGAAGTAATCAGTCATAGCAAGCATGAATACTTTTCCTCCAGGTGCCTTGGGAAGTTTGCCAACTATATCCATTCCCCATCTCATGAATGGCCAAAAAGAGGATATAGGATATAGGAGCTCTGTTGGTTGATGAAGGATATTGCTATGTCTCTGACAAGCATCACATCTCTTGGCATAATCCACAGCATCATTTCTCATTGTAGGTCAATAGTATCCTGTTCTAAGGATCCTTGAGAACAGTGCTCTGCCCCCAGTGTGGTTTCCATAATCTCCTTCATGAAAATCCTTTAGGACTTCTTGAATTTCAGGATCCTCAATGCATCTTAGATATGGATCTGCAAGAGAGCGTTTATATAACATGTTATTTAATATTGTAAATTGAGATACCTTGACTTTAAAAGCTCTAGGATTTTCTCTTGTATGGATCTCTCCATGTTGTATATATCTCATGATTGGAAGGATCCATGATCCTGAATGAGATTGTGTATCGTCACTAGGAATGATCGCAGAATCCTCTCCTATCTCCATGGCTACATGATCCTCAATAGTGTTAGGGGAGGATTTTCTAACAATTAGTGATCCTTATTCTTTATCCTAATTAGTGATCCTTACTTCTGTGACAGGTGGTGATCCTCAGAAGGGCTTTAGGATCAGGATCATGGATCACTTCAAGGATCCTCATACTGACGATTGTTTACTTATGTTTTATAACATCTCGCAGGTATAACAAGCTTGACCAAGTCTTAGCGACATTCTTGGAGAATATTCCCGAAGTATTCCGCACGTGCTAGATCAAAACTAGACGTTATGGAGAACGTGGAGGCTTGGCCCGAAAGTCGGAGAGTTTGTTAGCTAGATATTTTTCTTATTTTAAAGGGAGTAACGAGCTAAGTTAGAGAGTTAGTGACACTTAGTCATTTTTTGGCAGTTACACACACTCATACAAGCGCTCATACAAGCTCTCGTTCAAACACTTAGCGATTTCATACACTTTTTACACACTTCACCGTAGTGATCCTTGTACCTAGCTCGTTACTATCCGAAGTTGTAAACATTTAACCATTTATTTTAGCTTGGTGATCGGTAGTTTCCATCACCCGGGGTTTTTTATGCCGGAGATCAACTCTTGATCAAGGGCTTTTTCCCCGTATAAATCTTTGTGTTGTTTGTGCACTTTACATTGAAGTGATGCTGACCACTGTTATACATTTTAAGCATCATTCCCCTAAACAAAGAGTTTGGTTGCAATATCCTCATCAGATTTTCTGACCAAAACAGTTTGGCGCCCACCGTGGGGCAATTGGTGCTTCGTCCTTAAGAAAATACGCATTTCTGTGCTTAATTCGGCTCACTACAACCAAGCAGATGGCTTCCTCATCGAAGAATGCTTCAAACTTGATGCCCTCATTCACTTCCTCACAAGGCGTTCCTCCTTTGCCTCCACCACCTTCTGGATCCCAGAAGAATACAGAGAATGCTGCGAAGAAACCGACTCCCATTTTCTCAAAACCACCTACTTCTTCTGTTTCAACTAATCCTACTACTAATGATCTCTATGCCTTGATTTTGCAGATGAGGAATCATGCACAAGAGCAGGATAAGACCAATGAAAGGATCCTCCGGGAGATTGATGAAATTAAGAAACAGAAGAAAACGGCAGAGGATCATTCTCCACTGATGCCCAGATCTTTGAATTTTGACACTCCGGCGGTTACTTCTCAGCCGTCAGTGGTTCCAAACATTCAATATGCGGGTGGACCAAAAGGAATGCACTACGGAACAACAGCTATGACCCAGGCACTAGATTCATATTTCCAGCCAGCAGGATCCTATCCCCAGCATATGGGATCCCTCACGAGTACAGGAGGATATTCAGGAATGCAGCAGTTTCAAGGATCCTCCTTCGTTCCAGGATCATCCCAGGTTCAAGGATCCTCTTTCGTTCCAGGATCATCCCAGGTTCAAGGATCCTCCTTCGTTCCAGGATCATCTCAGGTTCAAGGATCCTCCTTCGTTCCAGGATCATCCCAGGTTCAAGGATCCTCCTTTGTTCCAGGATCATCCCAGTTTCAGGGATCCTTCCAGATGCCAGGATCCTTGAGGAGTTTGCAAACAGGAAGTTCAGATGTCCATCAAGGAGATTTTATTCCAATGCAGACCAATGCCTCTGCTGGTCCCTCGATCATTCCAGAGTTTCAACAATATGGATTAACCTCCATACTTCCTAACTTGAATCCAATGGGAGGTAACACTTTTAATAATTCTCATACTACTAACCATGGTCTTATGCAGGATCCAGGTATCAATCATGCCATGGCCAGAGAATTGCAAAAGCTAAAGGATATGATCTCGAGTGTTCCGGGAGTAGTCAAACCTATTCCAGAGATTGCAGATGGGAGCCACAAGATATCTCGCTTTGCACCACCAATCTGTGATGCTGAGATACCCAAGAGGTTCCATGTGCCTACAATGAAACTGTATGATGGTTCGACGGATCCTGAAGAACACATAGCACAATACAGGGAGAGGATGGAGATCAATCCAATCCCAGAAAAGCTAAAGGAAGCATGCCTATGCAAAGGATTCGGATCCACTCTTACTGGATCAGCTCTCAAATGGCTGCTAAGTCTTCCTCCCTATTCTATTACCTCATTTGCAAACCTAGTTAACTTGTTTAATACTCAGTTTTCCTGTAGTAGAAAATTTGAACGATTAACTAGTGATTTATATAGGATAACCCAGGGCCATAATGAATCATTAAGGGATTACATTACCAAATTTAGTAAAGAATCCTTAGACATCCCCAACTTAGATATAGCCACGGCTGTTGAGGCCTTCAAGATGGGACTGCTTAGGGATTCGTTATTTTATGATGATCTTGTTATGACACCATGCAGGAACCTAGATGAGGTAAGAACCCGGGCCCTCAGGTTCATTCGGCTAGAGGATGACAAGAGGATTCAGGAGAGGGTAACAGGATCCTCAAAGCAGGATAAGCAAGGATCCTCATTCAGAAACAACAAGTTCAGATTCTACAACAAATCTGATAATCAGAACGTGCATTCTATTGATCAAGAAGAGGATGATGAGGATTATCCTCCAATTTCTGAATATTGCTTTAGTGTTGATAACAATGAACTAATCCTTGCCATGCAGAACCTAGGTGATAAAGCTAGATGGCCAAGAAAGAATGACAGGCCAGCTGCAACTAAGGATAAATCAAAGTGGTGTGCATATCATGAAGATTTTGGGCACCTCACAGAGGAATGCATTGCATTAAGAAAGAAAATTGTATACTTGTTGAGCAAAGGGCATCTAAAAGAGTTGTTGGGAAGAAAAAAGTCAAGGACTCAGGATCCTGAAAGGATCCCTGAGAAGGCTCCAGCCCCTCCAGCAGACGCACAAGTGATAAACTTTATTTCTGGGGGATCCGACATTTGTGGCACATCCTTCTCAGCAGCTAAGAGGCATGCAAAGGAAACTAAAATGGACAATGGAGAAAGACCAGTTCGAACATCGAGTGTCTCCGAAGGAAAAGTCATAACCTTTGATGAAGAGGATCGTATTGATATCCAGGATCCTCATCACGATGGTTTAGTTATTACTCTTTTTATATCTAACTATTTTGTCCGCAGGATCCTAATAGACGGAGGAAGTTCAGTGAACATTATCCAGCTTGATGTTCTAAAGAAGATGGGTATCCCTGAATCAGAGATCATACCAAGATCCTCCGTGCTCGTGGGATTTAGTGGCGAAACCAAGAACACCCTGGGGGACATTAAACTCCCAATATATATTGAAGGCTTACACTCTTATCAAAAGTTTTGTGTTATTGACTGTTTATCTTGTTGTAATGTTATCCTTGGCAGGCCCTGGATACACAATATGAAAGCAGTCCCATCTACTTACCATCAATGTGTGAAGCTCCCTAGTCCTTGGGGAATAGTAAAGATTGATAGCGATCAGCAGGAAGCTAAGAACTGCTACACTTCATCGATGAAACCAGCTTCGAAGTCAAGCGAGCAATAGCAATCAAGGTATCCTCCAAGGAGTGTCTTGGAGGCCAGAGAGCAGGATGTGGTAGAAATCCTCATGGATCCTGATGATCCTGAATCCAAAATCTATATCGGGTCAGGGATCCTTGGCGAAATGAAAGAAGACCTCATATCCTTCCTGAAAAGGAGAAAGACTACCTTTGCATGGAAACACGAAGACATGACCGGTATATCCAAGGATGTTATCACTCACAAGCTCGGCATCGATAGATCCTTCAAACCAATCCATCAAAGGAGAAGGAAGTTTGCACCAGAAAGGAATGCCATTATCCAGGAAGAGGTAGAGAAATTGCTCCGGGCAGGTATGATTAGAGAGGTCAAGTATCCAAGATGGTTGGCTAATGTGGTTGTGGTTCAAAAGAAAAACGGAAAGTGGAGGGTATGTGTCGATTTTACCGACTTAAATAAGGCATGTCCCAAGGATCCTTTCCCTTTACCCCACATTGACTCCATGGTGGATGCAACTGCGGGTCATGAACTGTTAACTTTTATGGATGCTTCATCTGGATTTCAACAAATCCAAATGGAACCATCCGACCAAGAGGATACGGCCTTCATGACTCCAACTGGTATATATTGCTATATTGCTATGCCGTTCGGATTGAGAAATGCAGGTGCAACGTACCAAAGGCTGGTGAATATGATGTTCAAGGATCAGATTGGACAAACTATGGAGGTTTACATAGATGATATGGTGGTAAAATCCTTAAAAGCTGAGGATCACCTAAGAGACTTGGAGGAAGCATTCGATATCCTTGACAAATATAACATGAAGCTTAATCCTTCAAAATGTCATTTTGGTGTTAAAGCAGGTAAATTCTTAGGATACATGGTGACTAAGAGAGGCATCGAAGCTAGCCCGGAACAAATCAAAGCAATAGTGAACATCAAATCTCCGGCTAATGCTAAGGATGTTCAAAGGTTAACAGGAAGGATAGCAGCCTTGAACAGATTCATATCCAAGTCCTCCGAGAAGTGTAAAGAATTCTATGATATCCTAAGGAAGAACAAGAAATTTGAGTGGACGGAGAAGCATGAAAATGCTTTAAAAGCCCTCAAAGATTACCTATCATCGGCCCCGGCTTTAATGAAACCAGAAAAAGGTGAAGTGTTATCCTTGTATCTTGCAGTATCCTCAAAAGCAGTAAGTGCGGTCCTTGTTAAGGATCATCAAGGTACACAACATCCTGTTTATTATGTAAGTAAAAGTTTACTTGATGCCGAATCCAGGTACTCACACCTTGAAAAGCTTATCCTTGCATTAATAATGGCATCTACCAAGTTAAGACATTATTTTGAAACTCATGTTATCATTGTTAAAACTAATTTTCCAATTAAGAATGTCCTCAGGAAACCAGAGATGTCGGGAAGAATGGCTAAGTGGGCAGTGAAATTGAAGGCATATGATATAAGATATGAGCCTAGGACAGCCATCAAATCCCAAGCATTAGCTGACTTTGTGGCTGATTTCAGTAGTGATTTACAAGAAGAAGCTGAGCTGGAAGTCCAGCAGCTAGAAGAGACCAAGGATCCTTGGATACTTTATACTGATGGATCCTCAAATGTCAAAGGCACAGGGCTCGGAATACTACTAAAATCGCCACAGGGGGACATAATACCCCATTCTATAGCTTGTGAGTTCCAAACCACCAATAATGAGGCTGAATATGAAGCCTTAATTGCTGGTTTGCAAATTGCAAAACATATGGGGATCAGGTATCTTGAGGTATACGTAGACTCTTTGTTGATTACAAACCACTTTAATGGATCATATGCTGTTAAAGGTGAAAAGCTAACCAAATATTTGGAGATAGTCAAAAGTTTGGCACTCTCTTTTGTTTCCTTTAGTTTGTCACAGGTACCAAGGGAAAAAAATACGGAAGCTGATGCATTGGCTAACTTAGGATCATCTTTGAAGATCCCACAGGATATCAGGATTCCCATTATCCATATCCTGACCCCGGCTATCGAGGATCACCAGACTATGGAGATAGGAGATGATTCTGCAGTCGTCCCTAGTGAGGATACTCAATCCTATTCAGGATCCGGATCATGGATCTCACCAATTATGAGATACTTACAACATGGAGAGATTCCTACAGGAGAAAACCCTAGGGCTTTCAAATCTAAGGTATCTCAATTCACAATTATGAATAATATGTTGTATAGGCGATCTCTTGCAGGACCATACTTGAGATGCATTGAGGATCCTGAAGTTCAAGAAGTTTTAAAAGACTTCCATGAAGGAGATTGTGGAAACCACACTGGGGGCAGGGCGTTATTCTCAAGGATCCTGAGGACAGGATATTACTGGCCAACCATGAAGAAAGATGCTGTGGAATATGCCAGAAGATGTGATCCTTGCCAGAAACACAGCAATATCCTTCATCAACCAGCTGAATTATTGCATCCTATATCCTCCTCTTGGCCATTTATGAGATGGGGTATGGATATAGTTGGAAAGCTCCCTAAGGCACCTGGTGGGAAAGTATTCATGCTAGCTATGACTGATTACTTCTCCAAGTGGATAGAGGCTGAAGCTTTTGCTCAAGTTAGAGAAAAGGAAGTTATATCCTTCATTAAAAGAAATATTATAACTAGATTTGGAATTCCTTCTGAGATTATATGTGATAATGGTTCCCAATTTATTGGGGGCAGAACCACTAACTTTTGTGACAGCTGGGGGATTAAGATGATAACATCAACACCAGTCCACCCACAAGCTAATGGTCAAGCAGAATCATCCAACAAGATCATCATCAACAACTTGAAGAAGAAGCTTGGATCCAAGAAAGGGAAATGGGCAGAAGAACTACCCTATGTGCTCTGGGCTGACAGGACAACCCCTAAGAATGCTACTGGTCAAACACCATTCTCTTTGGTGTTTGGGGCAGAATCAGTGATCCCAACAGAAATGGTGGTTCCTACTGCTAGAACAAGTACCCGTGATCCTGAGGAAAATAATGAAAACTTGGCTCAAGACCTGGATACTATTGAAGAAATCAGGGATATGGCTAGGATCAGGATGGCCAGTTATCAACAAAGAATGGCTGGTGCTTACAACAAAAATGTCAGGATCAGGAGGTTTCAAGTTGGAGATATGGTATTAAGGAAAGCATTCCAGAATACTACCAATCCTGCTGATGGGAAGTTGGCTCCAAAATGGGAAGGCCCTTATTTGATTGAAGCTGAAGCAGGAAAGGGGGCATATAGATTGCTAACCATGGAAGGTGATTTGCTACCAAGAGCTTGGAATGCTGTCCACTTGAAGAAATATTTCATATAAGCAGGATCCTTATGACATAGGTGATCCTTAGGAAAGGGATATCCTTGAAGGATCCTCAAAGTACCGATGATCCTTACTTAGGTAATATCCTAAAATTAAGCTATTTCATTTTATTATTTTCTCTTATAAGGATAAGGATCATGTATCCTTTATCCATCTCTCACGTGAGTTTAAGTTTTGAAAGTTCAGGTATCTTTAGCAAAACGTTGGTTATCCACAGAAGCAATCCGTCTTTGGGTTTAACCCCAGTTATTTGGGCTTGTCCCCAGATTCCGCCTGTAGCGCACGATGATCCTAGTGTAGTTCAAGGCTTTGGGACCAGTACTCGTTCTAGGGGCTGATAATTCCATTGTTCTGGCTATGCTTAGGATCCTACGTATAATGGTAGACGTACCATACATCCGTTCATAAGGTTTCTAACGTTTTCACGTTAGCTAAGGTTTCTAACGTTTTCACGTTGGCTAAGGTTTTGGCATCTTCATGTCACTAAGTTTGGATAGTCGCCAGTTAGGGCCATACTCCAGTTTACATACGATCCTTGGGCTTGTCCCCAGTTATCCTTGGGCTTGTCCCCAGTTATCCTTGGGCTTGTCCCCAGTTGCTAACTCTTTTCTTATATCGGCTTAGTCCCAAGTTATGCTCTATTTCAGGTCCTTGAAGATAGGCAGCTAGGGATCCTTGATCCTTATTTCACTCTAAGGTTTATCTTATAGTTATCCTTATTATGGTTAGGATTCTAACTTGGATCCTCAGGTCTGATCCTTAACTTTTTTTGGTTTTATTCATTATTCATTTGAATAACCCCTATACTTGACAACTGAACTTGTGTTTCTTAAACTATACCATTTTTTAAAACTTATCAGTTATGGGATACGTGATCCTTGTTCATATCTTAAACTTTTTGGATATCTTTTCTAGTTTTTCAAGGCTTGATAAGTATAAACAAATTGAACATTATAACAGTTGGAAAATAACATACTAAAAAGGATAACAACACAAGATAAGCGACAAAAGGTTAAGTTTTTATTTATTAACATAAGACTAACCCTTTAAAGGTTGTCAAAATTACCTACCCGAGCATCTACCAGCAAAACGTGGCCCGTCCGCTGGGTAGGTAAAGGGTGTCCATGATAATGAGTTCAAAGATAGTGCAGGAATATAAAGGCGGCAGGATCACAATGGCTTCATCCCCCGAACAGAGGATCCCTCCACCAATTGCTATCCTGCCTATTATCCAAAGGATCATACATGATCCTTAATCCTAAAAACCTATTGTTCAGTACAGACCATCATTGTTCAACAAAAAACACCATAACCAAAACAAACCATCAAACTAAAAAATGGGCTCCGGCTACGTCTAGAAATGTCCTTCATCGCCCATTCATGCAGCTCACACCTTGGCTGCATCACCACCAGCATCATCACCACCAGCCTGATCCTTCCCACTGCCACTTGCCTCAATTGCCAGGACATCAGCTGCCTCCTCCTCATCATCCTCAAGATCAGCCAACCTTGCCTTCCAGCCTTCAACATCCCAGCTGTCTTTGTCAAAAGCAGGGTCTTGAGCTTCCTGGGCCATCTTCAACTTAGTCTGATACATTGTGATGGCAGCAGAGAGCTTGGCATTTTCGATGAGGTCATGCTTTTCATAATCAAAGTTAACCAGCACCTTGGCCATTTCCTGCTTGGTATCCTGGAGTTCCTTCCGAGCATCAGCAAGTGCAAGATCTTTGAGCACGGCAACCTGTTGCAGATCAGCTATTTTCTTGTCCAGCTCCTCAACATTGCCCACGTAATCCTCGATCTCAGCAAATTTCTGCAGAAAGAAGATAAGGCAGTTCAAGGTCAAGTGATCCTCATAAGAGCAGGATACCTAGGCAAAGTTAAGGATCCTTACTTCATTGAAGTATTCAAGGAATTGGTGGCGGATCAGTGGCAGCCCTTGAAGATCCTCAGCATCAGAAGTTTTCCTCTTCTTGACACCCTTTCCTTTAGTGGGTGCCCTTGGAATGGAGATGCTAGGACTGGTAGTGGACCTCTTCTTCCTGGGTCGTACGAGATCAAGGTCAGCTGTGTTGAATTGGGAAACAGGCTTGACAGGTTTTCCAGCGCCTACACATTTAAAGCAAGATGAGTATCCTTATCCTATTTCAATTTATCTATTTATTTTAATATTTAAACTATGCAAAAGACAGTATACTTACTCGACATGGTAATGGAACCTGAGGATACTTCTTGTGAGTCTTGGGTGTCTATCTTGAATGTCCTTGTTTCAGGATCAAGCTTCCAAAAAGCAGCGAGCCTATCCTTGGTTTCAGGTGATGTGCGGATATGTGAGACAGAGATAGCTGCATAACATAAGACAGAAAGGGGTCAGTAATCCTTATACGAAAACAAGATTGCCTGGTGATCCTTCTTATGATCCTCCAGCCTACCATGGGTGGACCATGCCTTGGGGAGGTCTTGACCGTTTAGAATGGAATCCCTCTTGACAAAGAAAAAGCGACGTTTCCAGTCTTTGTCATTCTTGGTGACTTTCAGAAGAGGATGATCTGCACCGGGTTTTCGCTTAAGCAAATAACGATGGGAACCAAAAGTAGTAAGATCATACAGTTCCGCCAACTCTGACATGCCCAAAGCAATGCCTTCCTGTTCGATGATCCTCTCTAGGGTATACAAGACCCTCCAAATCATCGGCATGGCTTGGATATAAGAGATGCCGGTAAGGGAAAAGAAGGATTGTGTAAACTCTGGGAAAGGATAGGTGTATCCTATGGTGAATGGAGTGGCTGGAAATGCAACCCATGTTTCTGAAACACAGTCGCTAAGGGTAGAAGGATCAAAGGGTCTGAAAAAGGCATTCGCCGGAAAACAGCAACGGATTTTGTCTATCTGTGCGTCGTTAAAACAACACTTTTCATTCGATGAGTCCTTGATGATTTTCTGACTTTTCAAAGGACTATCCTTCTTGTGATCTTTGCCCGGAGAACTTCGGAGCAACATCTTTGATGGAAAGATAAAAACAGAGCAAGAGAGGGAAGAGGATAGAGAGAGAGAATACCTGAACGTCTTCGGAATGTGGATTATAAAGGGAGTTTCTCTGAAAATTTGAATGCATTTGATCCTATCTATATCTCTATTTATAATCATGATCTTGCAGGTTGTCACTTCCGTGACATCATCATCGCAACGGCTAGTTTAAAATTAACGGCTATATATCCGTTAGTTTGTTACGGATAAGATCAAGAAAACATAACTCGCTAATTTTACAATTTCACTCCTTATATTTTGGGGGCAATTGTTAGGGGAGGATTTTCTAACAATTAGTGATCCTTATTCTTTATCCTAATTAGTGATCCTTACTTCTGTGACAGGTGGTGATCCTCAGAAGGGCTTTAGGATCAGGATCATGGATCACTTCAAGGATCCTCATACTGACGATTGTTTACTTATGTTTTATAACATCTCGCAGGTATAACAAGCTTGACCAAGTCTTAGCGACATTCTTGGAGAATATTCCCGAAGTATTCCGCACGTGCTAGATCAAAACTAGACGTTATGGAGAACGTGGAGGCTTGGCCCGAAAGTCGGAGAGTTTGTTAGCTAGATATTTTTCTTATTTTAAAGGGAGTAACGAGCTAAGTTAGAGAGTTAGTGACACTTAGTCATTTTTGGCAGTTACACACACTCATACAAGCGCTCATACAAGCTCTCGTTCAAACACTTAGCGATTTCATACACTTTTTACACACTTCACCGTAGTGATCCTTGTACCTAGCTCGTTACTATCCGAAGTTGTAAACATTTAACCATTTATTTTAGCTTGGTGATCGGTAGTTTCCATCACCCGGGGTTTTTTGTGCCGGAGATCAACTCTTGATCAAGGGCTTTTTCCCCGTATAAATCTTTGTGTTGTTTGTGCACTTTACATTGAAGTGATCCTGACCACTGTTATACATTTTAAGCATCATTCCCCTAAACAAAGAGTTTGGTTGCAATATCCTCATCAGATTTTCTGACCAAAACAAATAGCAGGGGTTAGGATATGAATAATGGGAATTTTAATATCCTCTGGAATCTTCAAGGATGATCCAAGGTTGTCCAATGCATCAACTTCTGCATTTTCTTCTCTGGGTACCTGTGTCAAACTAAAGTAAACAAAAGAGAGTGCCAATTCTTTGACTATCTCTAAATATTTAATTAGTCTTTCACCTTTAACAGCATAGGATCCATTAAAGTGATTGGTAATTATTAATGAATCCACATGTACCTCAAGATACCTAATCCTCATATGCTTGGCAATTTGCAAACCAGCTATCAAGGCCTCATATTCAGCCTCATTATTAGTATTTTGAAACTCACAAGCTATTGAGTGGGGTATTATGTTCCCCTGTGGCGATTTTAGTAGTATTCCAAGTCCAGTTCCCTTGACATTAGAGGCTCCATCTGTGAAGAGTATCCAAGGATCCTTGGTCTCTTCAAGCTGCTGAACTTCTAACTCAGCTTCCCTTTGTAAATCACTACGGAAATCTGCCACAAAGTCAGCTAAGGCTTGAGATTTATTGGCAGTTCTTGGCTCATATCTTATATCATAAGCACTGAGCTTCACTGCCCATTTGGCCATCCTTCCTGACATCTCAGGTTTTCTGAGAACATTCTTAATTGGGAAATTAGTTCTAACAATAATGGCATGAGTTACAAAATAATGTCTTAATTTAGTAGATGCCATAATCAAAGCAATAATAAGTTTTTCTAAATGTGAATACCTGGATTCAGCATCAAGCAAACTCTTACTTACATAATAGACAGGGTGTTGTGTACCTTCATGATCCTTAACAAGGACTGCACTTATTGCTTTGGGAGAGACTGCCAAATATAAGGATAATATATCCCTTTTTCTGGTTTCATTAAGGCAGGAGCTGAGGATAGGTAATCCTTAAGGGCTTTGAGAGCATTCTCATGCTTTTCAGTCCACTCAAATTTCTTATTCTTTCTCAAAATGTCATAGAATTCTTTGCACTTCTCTGATGACTTTGATATGAACCTGTTTAAGGCTGCGATCCTCCCTGTCAACCTTTACACATCCTTGGCATTGGCAGGAGATTTTATATTCACGATTGCCTTGATTTGCTCTGGACTTTCTTCAATGCCTCTTTTTGTCACCATATAGCCTAAGAATTTGCCTGCTTTAACACCAAAATGACACTTGGAAGGATTCAATTTCATATTGAATTTATCAAGGATATTGAATGCTTCCTCCAAATCTTGTAGGTGATCCTCAGCTCTCTTGGACTTAACCACCATGTCATCTATATAGACTTCCATAGTGTGTCCAATTTGCTCCTTAAACATCATATTGACTAGCCTTTGATAAGGAGCACCATCATTTCTTAGTCCAAATGGCATAGCAATATAAAAGTATATACCAGTTGGGGTCATAAAGGCTGTATCCTCTTGATCAGATGGTTCTATCTGAATTTGCTGAAATCCAGATGAAGCATCCATAAAAGTCAACAACTCATGACCAGCGGTAGCATCCACCATGGAGTCAATGTGGGGTAATGGGAAAGGATCCTTGGGACATGCCTTGTTTAAATCAGAAAAATCGACACATACCCTCCACTTTCTATTTTTCTTTTGAAGAACAACCACATTGGCTAACCATCTTGGATACTTAACCTCCCTTATCATACCGGCTCTAAGCAGCTTATCTACCTCCTCCTGGATAATGGCATTCCTCTCAGGTGCAAATTTTCTCCTTTTTTGATGTATTGGTTTGAATGACCTGTCAATGCCAAGTTTATGAGTAATTATATCTTTAGAGATATCTTCATGTTTCCAGGCAAAGGTAGTTTTTCTCTTCTTTAGGAAGGATACTAGATCCTGTTCAATGTTGTTGAGGATCCCTGATCCTATGAAGATCTTGGATTCAGGATCCTGAGGATCCATAAGGATATCTTTCACATCCTGTTCCCTTGCCTCCAAGACTTCTCTTGGAGGATGCTTTGATTGCTATTGCTCCCTTGGTCTTGAGGCTGGCTTCATTGATGAGGTGTAGCAATTCTTCGCTTCTTGTTGATCACTCTCAATCTTTACCACCCCCCATGGACTAGGAAGCTTTACACACTGATGATACGTAGATGGGACCGCCTTCATGTCATGTATCCATGGCCTGCCAAGGATAACATTGCAACAAGATAAGCAATCTGTAACACAAAATTTCTGATAAGAATGAAGTCCTTCCATGTAGATGGGAAGTTTAATGTCCCCCAATGTGTTCTTGGTTTCTCCACTGAATCCGACAAGAACCGAGGATCTTGGGACAATATCCGATTCAGGAATGTTCATCTTCTTAAGGACATCAAGCTGAATGATGTTTACAGAGCTTCCACCATCTATCAAGATCCTGCGAACAAAATGGTTAGATATAAACAGGGTAATAACAAGACCATCATGATGAGGATCATGGACATCAACTCGATCATCCTCATCAAAAGTTATAACTTTTTTCGGTGTAACTATAGAGGTTCGGATGGGTCTATCCCCATTATCCATCTTGGTCTCCTTTGCTTGCCTCTTAGCTGCTGAAAAAGAAGTTCCACATATATCTAATCCTCCGGATATGAAGTTAATAATTTGTGCATCAGCAGGGGGAGCAGGAGCTCTCTCTGGAACTTTTTCAGGATCCTGGATCCTTGACTTTTTTCTTCCCAACAGTTCCTTCAAGTGCCCTTTGCATAACAAGTAACCAATCTCTTTTCTTAGTGCAATACATTCTTCAGTGAGATGACCGAAATCTTCATGATATGCACACCATTTGGATTTGTCTTTTGTTGCAGCTGGCTTATCACTTTTTCTGGGCCATCTTGCCTTTTCACCTAAGTTCTGCATTGCAAGGATTAGTTCATTGTTATCAACAGAAAAACAATATTCAGAAATTGGAGGATAATCCTCATCATCCTCTTCCTGTTCTACTGCATGCACGTTCTGGCTATCAGACTTGTTGTAAGACTTGGACTTGTTGTTCCTGAAGTAGGATCCTTGCTTTTCCGGCTTCGAGGATCCTGCCAGTCTTTCCTGGATCCTTTTATCATCCTCTAATCGGATGAATCTAAGGGCCCTGGTTCTCACTTCATCAAGATTCCTGCAAGGGGTCATGACAAGATCATCATAGAACAATGAATCCCTAAGTAAACCCATTTTGAAGGCTTCTACAGCCGTAGCAATATCCAAATTGGGAATATCTAAGGATTCTTTACTAAACTTAGTGATATAATCTCTAAGTGATTCATTTTGACCTTGTGTTACCCTATATAGATCACTAGTTAATCGTTCAAATTTTCTGCTACATGAGAATTGACTATTAAACAGATTAACTAAATTAACAAATGAAGTAATAGAGTAAGGGGGAAGACTTAGCAGCCATTTAAGAGCTGGTCCTGTTAATGTGGATCTGAAACCCTTGCATAGACATGCTTCTTTTAACATCTCCAGGATGGGATTGATCTCCATCCTTTCTCTGTATTGAGCTACATGTTCTTCTGGATCCGTTGAGCCATCATATAGCTTCATGGTTGGTATTTGAAATCTCTTTGGAATTTCGGCATCACATATAGGTGGTGCAAAACGGGATATCTTGTGGCTTCCATCTGGAATTTCAGGAATGGGCTTAACCACTCCTGGTATGTTGGATATCATATCCTTCAGTTTCTGTAATTCCCTAGCCATAGCTTGGTTGATACCTGTATCCTGCACTGAGCCATGGTTAGCATTATAAAAATTATTCAAAGTGTTACCTCCTGAAGGATTCAAGTTTGGGATTCTAGATGTGAATCCATATTGGCGGGATTCTGGTATAATTGATGGACCAGAGGAAGCAATAGTCTGCATTGGAATGAAGTCTCCCAGATGAACATCTGAACCTCCAGGTTGTGCACTCCTTTAGAATCCTTGATCCTAGAAGATGTTGGATCCTTGATGTGATGTGGATAAGGGTCTTGGAGGATAATCCATGGATCCGTAAACCTAAGATGAGGATCCTTGAACTTGGAAGGAGGATCCTTGAACCTGAGAGAATCCTTGAACCTGAGAGGAGGATCCCTGAACCTGGGAGGATCCTTGAATCGGCTGCGTCCCCATGTATCCTCCTAAACTGGTGAAGAATCCCTGATGCTGGAATGAAGATCCTGAAGGCTGGAAAGAGGATCCTTGAGCCTGAGACATTGTCGATGATCCAGAACGCATTCCAGTTGATCCACCCTGGTATTGGACATCTGGAACTGCAGAATGCTGGGAAGTTATGACCGGAGTATCGAAATTCAGCGACCTCTGCACCAAGGGAGAGTGATCCTCCGCTGATCTCTTCAGTTTCTTGATGTCATCAATCTCCCGGAGGATCCTTTCATAGGTTTTGTCCTGCTGTTGCGTGTAACCCTTCATCTGCACAATCAAAGAATAAAGATCACTGTTAGTAGGGCTAGAAGAAACAACAGAAGTTGGTGGTTTTGAGAAAACGGGGGTTAGTCTCTTCGCAGGATTCTCAGCATTCTTCTGAGGTGCAAAAGGTGGTGGAGGCAAAGGTGGAACGCCTTGTGAAGAAGTGACTGCCGGCATGGAACTTGAAGTGTTTATAGCTGAGGAAGCCATATGGTTGAAGATAATGAACCGAAATGATCACAATGAGCAAAATTTCTCAGAAATGAAGCACCAATTCCCCCACGGTGGGCGCCAAACTGTTTTGGTCAAAAAATCAGACTAGGATAATGTAACCAAATCTTCTTTTGTGAGGTGTGATGCTTGAATTGAATTACGAATGTATGAACAACTTGTAAACGAAATGACCAAGTGACACAAGGATTTATATGAGGAAAAAGCCCTTGATCAATGTATGATCTCCGGCATAAAAAACCTCGGGTGACGGAAACTACCGATCACCAACTATAATTAATCAAATGATTGTTACAACTCAGGATGATAACAAGCTTTTTACAAGGATCACTAGTGTGTAATGTGTGTGAAATCGCCAATGAACTGTAGAGCGCTGTTTCGAGTGTGTAAATGTGTTGCTAACTATTCTAATTCAAGCTGTTATCCCCTTTAAAAATAGAAATAATCTAAAAAATTAACTATCCGCTAAATGTGCAAGCTACCCACGACTTCTAAAACGGTCACCAAGCTATGCACGTGCGGAATATTGAGAGCATATTCCCCAAGAATATCGGCAAGACCAAGTCCACTCGTTCATTCCTGCAAAACAAGCTTAAATATAATGGAAACAACCGTTAGTGTTAGGATAACAATGAGGATCCTGGATCCTTAATTCTGCAACGTCTTCTGAGGGTCCTTAATTCAAACAGAATTGAGGATCCGTGATCCTGGCAGCACTTGTGGATCCGTGATCCTTAGGTTTAGAAAATCCATCCCTAACAACAATGGAAATCAAACACCCATAAATCGGTCCACATATCAGGTTCGCTAATTTTTTACTTTGTCTTTTAAGTTCATCTTGCTAATTTTTAACCAAAACAATAATCTTATATTTTCCCCGACTATTATAGATTTGGTAAATTATAACTTTGGATATTATATATATGCTTATTTTCAAGAAATAGTAGATATTGTATTTATATTTTTCCTAACAAAAACCAACAACACCCCACCCTGGATCTTAAAAGGAACCTTGTCGGAGAATGCTCGTCATGTCTTAAACAAGACCTAAGACCGATGTTCATGATATGTCGAGCATGTTGTGGTCAATGACAATGTCACCAGTAATCTGTTAGTGATATACATCGTTGTTCCACAACTATAGGTGATTCGTCGGTAATGTTTCCTTTGGTGATCCCTTTAGAAAAGCCAGTGAAGACTTTACCCACACTCCTTTCCTCGCGGTTTTCGACAACGTAATACAATGAGTTCTACTTTCATCAAGGATACACCCATTGCTAGTCCTTCAACACCTAATTAGACCCAAAACTTTGTTATTAGTAGGATCCATTTTGCTATTCAAAAGAGCGTTGCGGCATAACTTGTTGTCCGTTTACTTACTACTTTATTGTAAGTTTGGTTGTTTATCTAATATATTTGTAATCCATAACTGATTCAAAAGTTACAATTGTAAAAAATGTGTAACGAAATCAATTAGACACCATATGAGCTACAGGCCTAATCCCAAGAAAAAGTTGAATTCGTTTCATACAATCTGCATACATACACAAAATTTCCTCTAGTATGGGTGTCTCTCTTTGGTCCTTAGAAGAATCAATGGGATGTTATCTTTTGTTGTTACCCCACCCCAAGCATATTTTTTGGAACCTTAGATAGCCACACGTATATTAATTAGGAGCCTCTTCCCTTTTCACCCATTCATTTTTCACTTTTCTTGGATTCCCTTTTTAGCACACAAATCAGATGCATATCTACATATATATATATACCACTATGATATAGTTGTTAAACAGTCCAAGAAAATGTGGAGTGATAATTCAACTAGTTATGGCCTTGGTTCTAATAGGCACTGTATGTGTCACACACCCATGGTGCCTTGTTCATCCACCAACCCCATGACCCAGTGGTACAATAATGTACCGCTGAGTTCAACTAGTTTCCTAAATTACCAAACAGCCCCTGAAAATACCATGTGTGGTTTTTCACATGCTAGCAATCCTACTAATCCTCTTTTTCTTGATGAAAATGATCAGGAAGCGGGTGAGCATATGTCAACAGATGAAATTGATTCTTGGTTGCTGCCCAATCCTTACACTAATCCGACTGATGAGCCGTTAAATCGTACAACTTGCTGCTCCTGGACTGGAAGTCAGGATCATGGTCAGTTTAACAACATGCAGACTCAGGATACGCAGGTAAATTACGATCAAATCTGTGGTCAATCTTCTAGGGAGCGGTTGATAGAGCAACAGCTGGAACATACACTAAACTTCTCTCATGGAATTGATCAGAATGATTATTCAACATCTGCAAATTTATTTTATGTAAGGTTCTACACTTTTTATTCTTCAGGTGAATATTTCAGTAATGCTCTTAAATTCATCTCTTAGAGATTGTATCTAAGGGTGTGTTTCATTTTATTCTCTTTATCTATTGGTATATTCATGGCGGATCCAGAAATCTTAGTTGCCTATTTTTGTTGCATGTTGCACAAAATAATATCCATGATATTCATTGATACAAAAGTTAAAAAATACAGAATGGCTAGGTAACATATTAAAATCGAACGGATTCGTGATCATATTGGATCGCATAAAACCTTTTTTCATGAGAATTAACATCTATATTATAAATGAATGAAAATGAAGCCCTTTAACTACGGAGACTTCAACTCCTGTTATTACTAAAACTACGTTTTGGATCCGCTCATGTCCCTGTTCCCTTTAAATATATTTCGAATTTCATGGTGTACTTTATGCCAGGGATTTGAAGAGCTTATGTCAAAATAGCATTAGATAATTTCGGTTCGCCAGTTTGAGCATGTTAAGAGTTTTCCCACCTGTCATGGGTATATCATATGGCACAAAGAGGTATGTACTGACTTGCCCTTACATGGAATGTAATAAGATTAAATCATTTTAGAGATTCATGAGGAAGTCCTCTTCTTGAATGATATGATTTTATAGCCAAGCATGCAAGTGAAATGATAAATTTGTAATACTAGTATTTTTGTAATAGTAATAGTGCCTCCAATCTTTATTAAAAATTGATAAAAAATAATAATATCACTGTACTGGTACAAAGTGCAATGATTCAACGCTATAGATCCTAGGAGACCATGAATTCAACCCATCAATCAAGAACAAAGTAACAATCGAACAAAGAATAAGAAGAGAGGGATTAACCCTAATATACAATCGTATTAATAAACTGAACAATTGAATCTGATTATTTCAATGTACAAAAAACAAACTGAAACCCTAATCCAATTTATACATACTGAACGGTTGCGTCTTGAACCATCGCGTCACCTCGCGAACGGTTGTGTCTCTTCACGAAACAACGTGCCTTTTGAAGATGTCTGATGTTTGGCGCCCTAATTCTGATCGACACACCCCTTCTGTACGCACCTCTTCACTTGTTGGTTTTTATCTTTGATTCTTGACACACTAACCCTTATACTATAACACAACTCTCACATTATCATACTTTAAACTAATTACACTTCTGACCCCTATCTTCTCTTTCGAACTTGATCAACAAGACTTAGACAATTAGAGTCCAACAAACGCAAGCCCAGTTTTACCCATTATCCTTGTCACCTCTAATACATTTTATTGACATTTTTCAGGCATTACTCCCGCAAACATCTGGCGTGAATTTGGCACAAGAATGGGCACTAAACAAGTCTTCTTTTTCTCCTCTTCATCCTGAAATTTTACTTGACGAAACCGTTGGAAGACATTCAAACTCAACAAGAACATCCTCACTAGGGACCCAACAACAAACATCAGAATTTCCACCCGTGAGCAGACAAGAGAGAATCTTACGCTATTTGGAGAAAAAGAAATCAAGGAAATACAAGAAGAAAATAATATATTCATCAAGGAAAGAATTTGCACGGACTCGACCTCGGATAAGGGGCAGGTTTGTAAGGAGATCTGAAACTAATCTTGAATGACGCACAACTGTACGTGTTACATATTAATAAGAAAGCAAATAATGCTTTAGGAATGTTTTAATATTCTCGTAGACTGATATTGTTGGCACCTTGTTAAAGTTCGAAGATGAAATAAATTAGTTGTGGTCAGTCTGATTATGATTCAGTTTCCAGTTGCACGGACTCGACCTCGGATAAGGGGCAGGTTTGCAGGTAGATCTGAAACTAATGTTGAATGACGCAACAATTGTACGTGTTACCTATCTTTTTATATAATAAAGCAATGTTAATGCATCTGATGTGTCAAAATTCTAGTCCTCGTGTTATATAAGTGTTATATAAATCCTATGTGTAATTTTGTTAGCTTTTTTTATTTTTATCTATACTATTATTATCTAAGAGAGGCATTCTGGCTTTGTATACATCTGAAAATTCATGTCATGTTGCAACACCAAAGAGGAATTCTACAAATCCCTGAATTAAAAAATAGTCTGCAATTCACAACTCCGTCAGTTCTACCTCATTCCAAAATTCAAAATTTAAAAGCCAAAACTCGCTCTCTATATACATATATTATTTACCATGTACGCATGCCCAAAATTCAAAACTTAAAAGCTAAAACTCGCTCTCTATATACATGTATTATTTACCATGTACGCATGAACACACAAACACATGATTTTTTTCTCATCATTTGAGAGTGAAATCAAATCGGAGACGGATACGGTTTCCATAGTGATTTCCGGTTGGATGTTCTTCGAGAACATACTATATGTCTCATCTACAGTCAGATCTACATCAATGGCAAGTGTTTTTGGTAGAGATGGAATTTCGGCTCTGATCGGGAGTCAGGTGTCTGATTTGGTTGGGTTAAACCCGTGCAGCAACATATCAGATTTCGGTCAAGACTAGGGTTCTGGCGAGTACTTAGGTAAGCTTTTTCAGTTTCATGATTCTATTTTTGTTTACATTGGTAATGTCAAGCATGTTTCGGTTCTGTTTTGACTACTCCGACTACGTGCTTGGTTTTCCTGCGACTACCGGTTTAATTCCGGTGAATAGGTGAGTCCCGAGTAACTGTTTAATCATCTGAAATTTTATATTATATAATTAAAATAACTGAATTTTCTAGATTAAAATCAATGGTAAACTGTTGGCCGGTGTGCTTTGAGGTTGAAACTTAAGGTCAAAATTCTCCTTTCATAAGGTCAAATTTAGTTATCGGAAAGATTTAAAAATCTGTTTACACATTTTTTTTGAACAAAAGTTTTTTTCCTAAATTTTATTGTTATATTGGTTAATCACAAAACTATAGGGATATGATTAAACTAGTGCCTGTGTACAGTTTGTTCTAAAGTAACCGAACCCTTACCCTTTATTAATTCTGCAAGAATGGTATATCAATTGCAATGTAAGGGCAGGAAGGAATTGACTAAAATTAGTGCATCTTTAGCATTATAATATTGGCTGTATAGGTTCTTGCTTATATTCACTTATTTAAATGCATGTTTCCATCTCATAAATCATGTATAGAACTCATTGAAGTTATGTTCTTAGATTATGTTAATTTTAATCAATTTTCCCGAACCATGTATTCAACTTATCGAGTCATTGGTTATCAATTTGGGCTAGCTGGTGTTTGGCATTACCTTTTGAAAGTAATATATGTCATATGGAACAATGCATGTGTGATTATAAAGTGAAATTAATGATCTTTAATTCACTAGTCTAACATAACAAGGTCTTAATTTGTCTTTAAGTTTGCTTAAAATGAAAAGATTAGACATGATGGCCTTGAATCATAGCATGCTCCTTCAAAGGTATTACTTTGTTACTCATGTAAAAACATTGAAATATTATAGAATTCTCATGTTGTATTCATATTTTGATTGACAAGTACATTGTTATTGTTGCCCAGACTTGATCTTTGATCTCTAGAACATAAACGATAATCTAAACTTTATTGAATACTGAATTTGAATACAATGGAATGAATTACAAATGAAACTATCTATCCCTATTTATACTAATCTAATGGGTACGAGTGTAGAGACATGTCTCTTCGTGAATAGGCATGTCCTTTGAGTGAATGGTTGTGATCACATATGAAGAGATGCGTCTTTTCCTTCTTAATCACAGCCACTAATTGAATAGATGTGTCTCTTGGTGGTGCCTCTTGAAGCCATCGATCAAAGGAGGTAGCCCTAGGGGTTTCGCACCCTTCGGGGTGGAAGTTACCAACTTCTGAAATGTCATAAACAACCCCTGAACTTTGTAACCGCCACTCTTCTTTAATTACCATAAAACCCTTGTAGTTTAGGATGTGTAATGATTAGTGATTTCATTCACCCCCCTAATCATGAACATCTTTAGGTTGTTGCAGATCTTGAACTCCGAGCAGTTCTCTCATAGTAGCGAACTTGATCCTTGCTAGTGCTTTTGTTAGTATATCTGCCCGTTGTAGTTCTCCACTTACATGTTCCACAGTGATATCTTCGTTCTCCACGCATTCTCTTATGAAATGATAGCGTGTATCAATGTGCTTGCTTCTTCCATGAAATACTGGATTTCTCATGAGTGCTATTGCAGAAACATTATCCACTCTGAGTGTTGTATTCTCTTCCTTCCAGCCTGTAATTTCACTTAATAGTCTTTTAAGCCATAGTGCTTGGCATGCTGCTGTAGTGGTTGCCATGAATTCTGATTCACATGATGATAATGCCACTGTCTGTTGCTTCTGTGTACACTAGGTTATAGGTGATTCTCCAAAGTAGAATACCAGACCAGTTGTTCCTTTTCCTTTGTCTGTATTAACTCTAAAACTGCTATCACTATAACCTGTGATCTTACATCCTCCTTGCTTCTTGTATATGATTCCATGCTCTTTAATTCCTTTGATATAATGTAGTATTTGCTTCACTGCTTTCAAGTGTTGCTCCTTTGGTTCTAGCATGAATCTACTAAGCAGATTGAATGGGTAACATAGATCTGGCCTTGTATGCATTAAGTACCTGAGAGAACCTATCAGCCTTCTGTAATGTGTTGCATCTACTAGATCTCCTTCTTCAGTCTTTGTTAATTGTGTTCCTGGATTCAT
The DNA here is from genome assembly GCA_030545235.1 of Helianthus tuberosus. Classification (NCBI taxonomy): domain Eukaryota; kingdom Viridiplantae; phylum Streptophyta; class Magnoliopsida; order Asterales; family Asteraceae; genus Helianthus; species Helianthus tuberosus. The sequence continues at coordinate 159,093,256 of CM060393.1, forward strand.
GGGAATCTTTGTATCGTTGCAGGATAACATATCCGCGTCTTTGAATATCTTGTTGATATAGCCTGTCTGCTTGATGGCTATCTCACCCCCTGCTTGAATAACTTCTATTCCCAGATAATATGCTAGCAATCCTAGATCGCTCATTTCAAACTTGTTCTTCATCTGAGATTAGAAAACATCTATCTCCTTCCTTGATGTTCCAGTGACTATCAAATTATCAACATAGACTCCGACTATTAGTGTAGAAGTCTTACTCGTCCTTGTATAGATTGCATTCTCTAAAGTGCACTTCTTGAAGTCAAGTGACTTTAGGGTTTGATCTAACTTCGTATTCCAAGCTCTTGGTGCTTGTCTTAATCCATACAGTGCTTTTGATAGTCTATAAAGCTTCCCTTCATTTCCTGGCTTTACAAATCCTTCTGGTTGTGAGACACATACCTCCTCCTTGAGATCTCCGTGTAAGAATGCAGACTTTACGTCTAAGTGATGTACTTCCCAAGCTTGATATGCTGCTAAAGCCAACATTAGTCGAACTGTCTCTATGCACGCTACTGGTGCAAAAACTTCGTCAAAGTCTATTCCATGTTGCTGAACATATCCTTTGGCAGCCAGCCTTGCTTTGTGTCTGACCACGTTTCCGTTTGCATCTTTCTTAGTCTTGAATACCCATTTTAAACCTATTGCCTTCTGATTTCTTGGCAACTCTGTCAACCTCCAAGTGTTACTTTTGTTTATCAAGTCTAACTCGGCCTTCATTGCTTTAATCCACTTTTTGTCACTAGACGCTTCCTTGTAATTCCTTGGTTCTTCTTCAGCAAGTAATAATTTTTGTGGATCTACTTGAATTTTCTCTGTCTCTTCGTATAGTTCTTCAAGACTTCTTAGTTTTACTGGAGTGTCACTAATACTCTCCATTGTACTTTCAGAGGTAGATGGACCTCTACTTGATAATCTGCTTGAACTTCCTGATGAGTTTTGATTGTACGAATGTGCTGGCGGAGTTACATAGGAGTTTGGTTCTTCTGTCTAATCTACTCCTGAATCATCATGATGTGGCCCGCTACTACCAGGGTTCATTTTCTTCTAACTCTGGTGGGTTGTCATCTTCTTGAATGACAAAGTTTGTCCATTTGGGATTCCCTGAATCTACCGTTTCCATATAGCTATTCCAGTTCCATGGTTGACATTCCATGAACTTTACATCTCTACTGACACATATGTTGTTCTTCGCCGGATCATATAATCTGTATGCCTTTGATCCTTCTTCTATTCCAAGGTAAACCATAGGTGCACTTCTATCATCTAACTTCTTTTGTTGAAGTGGTAATACCTTAGTGTATGCTATGCAGCCAAAAACCTTTAAGTGTTCCAGATTCGGCTTTCTTCCTTTCAATGCTTCATACGGGGTCTTGTTTACCAAAGCCTTCGTTGGAATCCGGTTTAATACATATAATGTATGTCTTATTGCTTCTCCCCAGAAATTTTGTGGCATGTTCATCGCCTTTAACATACTTCGAGTAGTTGACAACATTGTCCTTTTTCTTCTTTCCACTACTCCGTTTTGTTGTGGGGAATATGGCGTTGTAAGTTGTCTTGCTATGCCATTGTCTTTGCAATACTTGTTGAATTCAGCCGACGTGAATTCTCCTCCTCTGTCCGTCCTTAGCATTTTTAACTTGGTTCGAGTTTCTGTCTCCACCTTTTCTTTGAACTGCTTGAAAGTTTTGAATGCTTGATCCTTGGAAGTTAGTAGATATGCCCACATGTAGCGAGTACAGTCGTCTACAAGTAGAAATATATACTTCTTCCCAGCATGTGTTGGTGGGGATATAGGACCACACAAATCTCCATAGACTAAATCTAGAGGTCTCAAAGATCTGAATTTTGCCTGATTTGGAAATGGTGTCCTAGTATGTTTTCCTAATAAGCATGCGTCACATACTTGATTAGCATGACTTATTTGTGGAACTCCATGTACCAAGTTCTTTTGAGTCATTTCCTTGATAGCATCGAAATGTAAATGGCCTAACCTTGCGTGCCATAACCATGCTAAATCTTCTGTGTTTGAGAGCTGTAGGTCCACCCGGAGGATCGAGTAACCTCTATTCCCTGTTTTCCGAAAAACCCGAAAGTGCGGAATCCAAACGGGTAAGTTAAACCAAGTTACGAACACGTAAGACACAAAGATTCAACGATTAACACTCCATTGTATTAATGCGTATGAAACGGTTACAAATCAATGTTTACAAGATGCTCTCATAAACTCTCAGTGTGTGTGTGTTTACAGTGTGTTCGCTCTCAAAGTCTATGCAGACTCGTAACTATGTTCTGTCTGTTGTCTGTGTATATATACTGAAACACATCGACGAAATCAAGAAGCCGACGAAAACAGGACGACGAACTCAAATGTCTTCGACGAAATCCATCATCACGACGAAATCACATTTGTCTTTGATGAAATCAAAGTGATTTCGTCACTTTGATGGGCCTGGGCTTAGTCTTCGTCGCATGATGTTGGGCCTTGAAAGAGACTTCGTCATATGTAAACCTTCGTCATGCATGGTACTTAGAAGAGTGTTCATCAATTTCTAAACAATAATATATTTCTAACAGAAAACATTTAATGACAATAATAACTTGAATTCACGTTCATTTCATGTGCGTATGGAATGATAAGTCTTCTCATGACATCATAATGACATCATCATGGTGATGTCATGGTGATGTGGCGTCGGGAATGTTCGCGGCTCTTTGTGCTTCGCGTGTCGATCTCTGGGGCGCACGACGAAGGAATGTCGCAACGTCGGTATTGAGCCGAATCTAACCGAGTTGAACCGAATCGAACTAAACCGAGTCGTGTCCACTTAATATGTATCAACAAACTCCCCCTTGGACGCTACTCGTGAGGTTCATCTTCCATGTCTTCCATGTAGGAGGATATTCAAAGTCTTCAAGCGTCGTGAGTAGAAAGTGTATCAACAAACTCCCGCTTTCATTTAGGAAGTGTATCAATAAACTCCCCCTTTGATTATGCTTGTGAATCTTTTGATCTTCAATGCTTTAGATCCTTGTGGTGTTGATGAGTGATCAGCGGCAACTTGATCATCTTTATCATTTGAGTGCCTTCACGTCGTGTCTTCATTCCGAAGCTTATCATCGAACATGTTCTCCTCGCCTTTAGCATCTGCACATGCAAGAAAGCTAAACACGTAATGAGAACAAACGCTTGGAATATAGTTAACATTTAAACAAATGACACACATGTGACCATTTTTCAATCAACTACCGTCCGACAATTTAGTTTGAAAAGTTAACAGATTTTTCAATTTTGATTATTAACTTTCAAAACTTGCAAACTCTGACCGTTTATGAAGATTCAATCGTTTTGGTTTTCATCAGATTTCAGGTAACGAAGACTTGAGTTCCAACATCGGTTAATCAAAACTAAAGCAGAAATAAAATCTTTTTGGCTTTTATAAAGTTTATATTAAAACACACCTAAAATCTTTTTGGCATTTTGAATATTTCAAACTTAAAGACTGAAAGCAGTAAATAAATATATACAGAGTTGCAGAAACTAAGAAAAGTAAATATATACAAAAATTCTTTTTGCGAGTTTCGAGGGTAAGAGAATCATATCAGTGTACGGTCATGCCAAAACACTCTTGTTGTTCTTTTTGTTAACATTTAGATAAACATCCTATAACGATTATCAGTATTGTTATCCACATAAGCTCAACTTATCAGATGTAATCATGGCGAGGGGATACGTTAAGGTATGATTTATACTTACCGACCGGTGTTCATCCACATCACGACACATTCCCGTATCAAGGTATGCACTAGGATTCATCTTACTGGTGAGTATACCATTTATCATCTGTTTGGCCGTATATGAAAATGTGAGAAACTCACTTATTTGATTGAAAACAAGCCCTATGTGATAGAATTACTTATTGATGAGGAACTTGATTTTCAGATGCATGAGGGCACAGGAGCAAGTCCGTGAACAGGTCAGTACAACATACAGCAAAGAGACTAACTTGACTCCCGGATAAATGTGATATATTATCACTTGTTTTGTGGACATGTGATTGTTGATCACTTATTGAGGTCGTATGCAGTATGTACACGTATGTATGATATCATGGAAGATCTAGACTTCGTCTCCGTTTGTTTTCCGGTAAAAGAAACAACCATGATACCCAGATGATAAACAGCATAAAGACCACATATCCCAGAACCTCGGCAATCTCTCAAACGAAATTTCGGTACCAAGACCATATGCCAATGTGTGGTTCCCACCTGGTCTTCAGTCAATTTAAGTTTATATCACCCTGCACACTTTAAGATGATTGTGAGCCTACCGATACATCTTATATAGAGTTGCTTATCGTTTTTCATTTTGCTTTTCAGTTTAAAAAGGTTTCAACAGACCACTCATGTACTATCATTTTCTCTTTTGCTCGCCAGGAAACTCATTTTTGTTTTTCTATTGTTTTTGAGTTTTTGAAATTTTTCGATGTTTTTGAATTTTCAAATTTGGAATTACTCCCCCTAAAATCAATAAACTTAGAATAATTTTAAAAACACAAAGATATTTACAAAAATGATTTTCCGATGTCGGTTAACTCATGTTTTACCTCGATGTCGTTTACCAAAATTAAATTTTTGTCAGAAATGATTTATCGAATTTTAGAAAAATCAGTTGGCATGTCGGTAATCGGTGCGGACCATGGCAACATTGATGAGTTTCATAGTGAAACAATCACGTGTGAGGTGATATTCGAGATCAACGTGTCTGGTCAAAGAGTGTTGTACGAGAGGATAATAATTCATAAAGCAGCTTAAATATCGACAAGTATAGGAGAGATTAGAAATTTAATACCGTATCCTGCAACTGCTTCGTGCATTGCTAGGAATCTGAGTGCTCTCCCAAACTAGATATCCACGTGGTGTGGACTTCAAAGTCGATTTTTGTAGCTACTGAAAAATCTCTTCACAGCAACAAGATCAAAAACCTGTAACAACCAAAACTTTGGAATGATCTTCATTTTGTCGAAGTGGTCAAATTCTTTCATCATCATTCTTCTTTTCTTTTTCTCTCTCTCTCTCCATCAATGGCAACAATATTCTCCTAGATGTAACTATATTTCGGAGCCTTATGTCGCTGATCTTGTGCATGGACGCTCCACTATCAACAATCCTAAGACTATCAATAGTTCTTCCTGGAACATCCTGCACACTCATTCAGAGATTAGTTGGAGAGGGGGACCCAAGCCTTCACAGACTTGGGTCATCCGTCATCATCGAGAATTGTAACATCCATTTCCCGATGATTCGGAATTGATGTAGCTCCCCCTGAAATAGTTACTGGTTTTGGTTTCCAAATCTGTTTTTGTTTTTCATTTTTAATTTCTAACTTAACAGACTGTGTTTGGATAACCTCTGGTTTTAAAACCTTTTCAATTTCTTTTCTTTGTTTCCTTTTCTGTTTCATTTCCCGTTGTTTAACAAGACGAGGGTCCTGTCTTGGTGAAACAGATCTTTTATGGTAACTGTTACCATGGGGGGCATCAACCTTTGCCTTTCCTTTCGTGAGATATGGACAATTTCTGACAATGTGCCCATACTCACCACATTCAAATCATGATCTCCGTTCCACAAACTTTGGAGTATCATAACTGTAAGAGCTTGATGTTGAACTTTGTGATCTTGAGGTACTTGGTCCTACATCACAACCGTTTGTGTGTTGTGTGTAATTTTTTTGACTGTTTCTTTTCAAAATTTTAACTTGTTTAACAAAATCCGTGTTGGATTTGTTTTCGAAAGTTTCAATTTTATCAGTCCCTCTGGATTTCACGAAGTTTATCTTCTGAATCGTTTTCTTGTTTTGGCTTTGTTTGCCTTTTCCCTTTCCTTGTTGAACGTGACCTTGCTTTCGTTGATTGTGTTGTGATTGCAATTTTTTATTTCCATATTTCTTTCTAACTTCGGATTTTGGGATAGGAGCACACTGAGTTACTACAACTCCTGGGCTCGACTTTCCCAAAAACTTACTGGTAGAATCTTCGAAAACTTTATCAATCATTGATTGATTGACATTTTTGATAGGGAAATCCTTGTCTGAATATATTTTATCAGATCCAATCAACGTGTAAAGCAAGTTCACGTTTTCACAACTTCCCGATGAGGATTCAACAGACTTGGCTTTAGCAGTCACAAACGGTTTTGTAGGTGATCACAAAGAATGTAATTTTCGAGAGGTATGTTTTCCTCTTTTGTTACCGTTTCTGACTGTTCAGAGTTAGTATCCTCGGATTCATCATCTAACGAATCAGCATCCTCAACAATGACTGGAGGATCCTGATTTCGTTCAGTTGTTGACACTTTCGTATCTGCTGATTTATCCGAATCTGAGGATACTTCCTTTTTGTAACCTAGCCCAAATGTGAATTCCTCAAGGCTCATTGAAACTAAGGGCTCAAAATGAGGTTTATTTTCCTCATCAGGCATCGAAGAATAATCGTGTTTAATAGGTGGTGGACATTTCTTATAACCTATGCACGTGACATCATTTTTCTTTTTCTGAACATCAATGATGTGATCCAGCACATAGCTAGAGCTTAAATAGCTGTCTAACTTGAGTCGGATCGCCTCACTTTCAGATTTAACACAAGCCATTTCTTTTTGCATTAACTCGAGCCTACTGATGTAAAGGTTTATTTCAGTTTGTTTTCTTGAAACCATTTTCGTTAGCTCGGTCATATCTTTCTTTAATGTTCCAATTATCTTTTTAAATTCCTTTTCATAATTTTCACGAAACATGTTGGCCTCTGTGCATTTTGAAAGATCCACGATCAAATGTTGATTGTGGATATTTGTCACTTCATATTTGTTTTGCAAATCGTCATATTTACTTTGCAAATCAGACAATTTAACATTTAATCCAACACACCTATCACATCTATCACAACTATCAGATTTTGATTCATCGACACGTACCTGACTGGAATCACTCTCAGATGTTGACCTATCTGCATCAGAATCAACAACCTCCCTTGATGATTTACATTCAGATCCATCCTCGCTTGAACTTGAACTTGAATTTGTAACATCTTCAACTGAAGTTGAAACGTCTTCAACTGAACTACTGTCATGTTCAGAACTGTCATCGTTTCGCGATGATTCACCATTGCTGGCATCTTTGACAATTTAAGCATAAAATTCCGTTTTTGTTTGACTACAGTTCCTTGGATCAAGAGATGATGGTGCTACAGTAGAACGATGGTGCTGTGAAGCAACTGGTGTTAATGGATTTCCATACAAATCGGTGGTTGGAACTCGGATTGCTGGTAACTGAGCAACTGGTACTAGATCACCATACATATTTCTAGCCATTTTCGGTTCACTTTGATTTTGGTTAGTAACCGATGCCCATTGTTCTGCCGTAATTCGAGGTGGTGTGGGAGATTCGGCCCATGATGGCGATAAACCGGTGCTTCTATACTTGCTTTCTGCATTAGACGGAGTACCCCAAGCCGGATTCATTTTGAATGTATAATGACGAATACCTGATTAAATCACACAAATTAAACAGTTAAAAATGTTTTACAAGTCTTCTGTTTAAAAATAACACAAGTATGTGACGAAAATAGTGGTTTTCGTCGCTAATATGTTTGATTTCGTTGCTGAAATGGTGATTTCGTTGCTGAAATGGTGATTTCGTCGCTGAAAGGGTGATTTCGACGCGAAAGGTGATTTCGTCGTGAAAGGTGATTTCGTCGCTGAAAGGTGATTTCATCGCTGAAAGGTTATTTCGTCACTGAAAGGTGATTTCGTCGCGAAAGGTGATTTCGTCCAGAAATGCCTTTGATGAAAATAGGATTTCGTCCAGAATGCCAAAAGTGATTTCGTCGATGATCTGTTTTCGTCGTTGAAAGGTGATTTCGTCTAGAATGATATGTTTGACAATGTTGGGTGTTTTCGTCCAGAATGATATGTTGACTAAAGAGATTTCGTCCAGATCAAGTTGGACTAAATGGGTGATTTCGTTGAATATAGCAAGTTGCAAGATATTTTCAACAAAATTAGATCATATCCTGACATAAACCTGCCCAAGATGTCCAATTTTCAAACACTATCTTATCTTTATCAGACTCCTTTTACCAACTACTCATGATATTTTGTGTACACCAATTTCAAACAACTAATATAATATTCAGTAACACTTCAACAATTTAACAGAAAAAGATCAAAATACAGATATCACTATGAACATGTTGAAGATCTGATGAACTTATGAGTTTTCCGGCAACAAGAAAAACTTCCGAACACAAGTTTTTGCACAATGTTTCAATAAAAATCCTTTTTTAACATGTATAAATGAAAACTAACAAGATTTTTATAAGAACAATCAGCAAAAACACAAGATTTTCAAAGATTTAAACCTGATTTTTCTGAAAATATAAACTTTTTGTTTCAAAAATCAAGAACAAATCTGGAAACACATGAAAATCTACTTGGTTTTAACAAGGAATCGAGCCAATGCTCTGATACCAATTGTAGGTCCACCCGGAGGATCGAGTAACCTCTATTCCCTTTTTTCCGACAAACCCGAAAGTGCGGAATCCAAACGGGTAAGTTAAACCAAGTTACGAACACGTAAGACACAAAGATTCAACGATTAACACTCCATTATATTAATGCGTATGAAATGGTTAGAAATCAATGTTTACAAGATGCTCTCATAAACTCTCAGTGTGTGTGTGTTTACAGTGTGTTCGCTCTCAAAGTCTATGCAGACTCGTAACTGTGTTCTGTCTGTTGTCTGTGTATATATACTGAAACACATCGACGAAATCAAGAAGCTGACGAAAACAGGACGACGAACTCAAATGTCTTCGACAAAATCCATCATCACGATGAAATCACATTTGTCTTTGACGAAATCAAAGTGATTTCGTCACTTTGATGGGTCTGGGCTTGGTCTTCGTCGCATGATGTTGGGCTTGGGCCTTGAAAGAGACTTCGTCATATGTAAACCTTCGTCATGCATGGTACTTAGAAGAGTGTTCGTCAATTTCTAAACAATAATATATTTCTAACAGAAAACATTTAATGACAATAATAACTTGAATTCACGTTCATTTCATGTGCGCATGGAATGATAAGTCTTCTCATGACATCATCATGACATCATCATGGTGATGTCATAGTGATGTGGCGTCGGGAATGTTCGCGGCTCTTCGTGCTTCACGTGTCGATCTCTGGGGCGCACGACGGAGGAATGTCGCAACGTCGGTATTGAGCCGAATCTAACCGAGTTGAATCGAACCGAACCGAGTCGTGTCCACTTAATATGTATCAACAAGAGCAAGCTGATTGGCCTTCCAATCTTCAACTTTACATTATACAACCTGTTCTTCATTCTCCTGACTCGCATTAGTAACTTTATGTTTCTGTCGCGGACTGTTAGTAGGTCTCCGTCCATTAATACTTTGCAACCGATTTCTATGAGTTGTCCGAGGCTCAATATGTTGCTTTTAAAACTTGGAATGTAGTATACTTGAGAAACAATCTTCTGTTCTTGGTTCAGACATTCCAGTAGTATTGAACCTATGCCTTTAATTTCTACGTGCGACCCGTCACCGAAACGAACTTGCCCTGTCTCCTTTTCATCTAATTCTCTGAAGTGACTTCGCACTCCTATTATGTGGTTACTGGCCCCGTTGTCTAAATACCATGGAGTTTCATCTTCTGTGGCGTAACTTGCTGGTTCTATGCGTTCTTCCTTTAGTAGAACCCTTTCTTGAACAACGTTTTCTTCTTGTATTGCCATTAGTAATGTTGGTGCTTCGTCCTCCTCGATGAGGTTTGAGTGTTCTTGTATAACATCTTTCTCAGGACAGTCTTACTTGAAGTGTCCATACTTCTGACACTTGTAGCACTAGATCTTACTTGTGTCTGTTTGGTTTCTTCCAAAATTCCTCCAATTCTTAGACCTTCCACCTCTAGGTCTATACGAAGATCCTTCATACTTAGTGCTTTGCTTGTCTTTATTGTCTCGCCAGTTTCCACGCGGTTTGTTGAACCTGCCACACCCGCGGTTTCCAAACTGTGTTCCTCTGCCTGAGTTGTTGTGGTGATGTGTAAACATAAACTTGTCTTGACTTTCTCCTGGGCTTTCTTTCTTTTGCTTGATTCTTTCTTCGAATGTTTTTAACCTTCCGACCGCTTCTTCTAGCGTCATTGTTTCAAGATCGGAGTACTGTTCCATCAAGGCGACAATCTGAGTAAACTTATCTGGCACTGCATTTAGAAGTTTGTGTACCAGAGTCGGTTGACTCAGTTTTGTCCCTAATTCGCTTGCCCGGGTAACTAAACTGTTTATCTTTGCGGTGAAGGAGTCTATAGTGTCATCTTCCCTCATTTGCATTAACTCGAATTCTGATATAAGTGTATGCCAACGAGCCTTCTATACCCGATCAACCCCAACGTGTCTTGTCTTGAGATTTTCCCAAATTTCCTTTGCAGTTTTACAACTTGCAACTTGCAATACAACATCCTCCGGTATTGCTTGGAACAGATAAGCAATTGTCGCCTTATCTTTCTTAACATCTGTTTGCGTATTTTCTGCCGGTTCAATCGTTTCCCAAAGTCCATTCGCTTCCAAAATCGTTTTGATGCGAATTGCCTAAACCGTATAGTTTGTTGGTTTCAAAATAGGACACTGGAATTGGGAAAGAGAACTTCCTTCCTTTTGAATTACAACTTGTGAATTTGGTCCGGTTGCTCCTGACATGTCTTCCGACCGAACAATCTTAACTTTCAAAAACTTTTATCTTTCTTGGTTTTAACAAACCTCTAATCCTTAACCCCCGCGTATAACCCAACGCGTAACAAACAATCAATCTAATTCGCACTATACCCCGGAATCAAAACCCTAGATTCCTAACCCCTGGTTCGACCCTGAACCAAAAATAAAACTAACTTGCGAATTGAGAAAGAATAATAATACCTGATCGCGAATTCCCTGCGATGCCTAGAGCCTGATGCTCTGATACCAATTGTTGCCCAGACTTGATCTTTGATCTCTAGAACATAAACGATAATCTAAACTTTATTGAATACAATGGAATGAATTACAAATGCAACTATATATCCCTATTTATACTAATCTAATGGATACGAGTGTAGAGACATGTCTCTTCGTGAATAGGTATGTCCTTTGAGTGAATGGTTGTGATCACATATGAAGAGATGCGTCTTTTCCTTCTTAATCACAACCACTAATTGAATAGATGTGTCTCTTGGTGGTGCCCCTTGAAGCCATCGATCAAAGGAGGCAGCCGTAGGGGTTTCGCACCCTTTGGGGTGGAAGTTACCAACTTATGAATGTCAAAAACAGCCCCTGAACTTTGTAACCGCCAATCTTTTCTTTAATTACCATAAAACCCTTGTAGTTTAGGATGTGTAATGATTAGTGATTTCAGTTATCAGTTGATTAACACTCATTTTGACAAGTATGTTGCTTTGGTTTTCTTCAGCTTGCTTTTTGGAGTATAAACTATCATACTATCTACCTTGAGGCCCAATGGGTTTGGGTTTTCTATAAATTGATGTGTGTAAGTTTTGGTCTCCTGTGATGGCTGATAGGGGGCGGGTCTAGCACCTGGTGTGAGTCTTTGAGTGAGTTTCATGGGGCTATAAGATTCTTAAAACTTAAAGAAATGTGTGGAGTATTCTGATATCTAGGTGTTGGGTGCTAGAGGATCAGTCATATATAGTTGTTTCATGTTGATTTTTCGCGTTATTTGGTTCTGGGTTGGAGTTTTACTTCAGTTTTTTTTGGAAATATAAAGTGATAACAATATCTGTCTTCAGTGGGAAAGGCTGTGCGAAATGAATGTATGTGTAAGAAGAATGATTATGGTCATAAGATGCGACTGGTGTAGGTCCGTTTTTCCCGGAGGATCCGATACGAAAACCTATTCCCTGTTTATCACAAACACGATCGCGGGTGCGGAATCCCCGTGACGGTGCAAACCGAACAAAGTAGATAAATAACAACAGCAAGTAACCAAAGATTAACTTCGATTAAATGGATGAGAACATTCACAAACATATACACACAATGCTTGTACAATAAACTCTCACAAGTCTCTCAGCTCTCGTGGAGTCTCACAATAATCTCATGGAGTCTCACAATGATCTCATAACTAAACTGATAAACAACTTAGCTATTTAAACTGTCCATCGACGAACTCCCACTTGACGAAAACCATGTGTGACGAAATCAGGGATTTCGCCACACACACATAATGACGAAAACAGGGGATTTCGCCACATCAATATTAACGAACACAGGGAGTTCGTCATATATGTTTCATGAAGTCTTCATATGATCATCATGACATCATCATGGTGATGTCATGGATGATGTGTCTGCGGGACGGTTTGCGGCTCTCCGTGCTTCGCGTGTCGATCTCTGGGGCGCACGACGGAGGAATGTCGCGACGTCGGACTTGAGCCGAACCTAACCGCGTCGAACCGAAACGAGTCGCGTCCACATAAAGTGTATCAACAAACTCCCCCTTGGACGCTACTCGTGATGGTTCAATCTACACATTGAAGGATCTTCAACAGGTCTTCACATGACACAAATAGGGAGTGTATCAATAAACTCCCCCTTGGACGCTGCTCGTGAATGTTTTGAACTTCAACACTTCAGATCCTTTCGATGTTGATGAGTGGTCAGTTGCAATTTGATCATCTTGATCTTCAGATTGCATCACTATCGTGTCTTCACTTTACGGCTTGTCATCTGACACGTTCTCTTTGCTTTTAGCTGGTTCAAATGCACCATCTGGACATACAACAGAGCTAAAAATGTAATGAGAACAACCACTTAGAATATAAACAAATTAAACAAACGACACATATGAGATCAAATCTCAATCAAACACCGACCGACAACAGTTTGAAAGTTTAGAAATTGATCAATTTTAACCTTTTAACTTTCAAAACTTGTTAACTTCGACAGATTATGAAGGTTCAATTGTTTTTCGGCTTACAATCAGGATTTTGGGTAGGATAGACTCGAGTTCCAACATCGGTCAATCAAAAATAAACTAGAAGCAAAATCTTTTTGGCTTTTATAAAGTTTATATTAAAACACACCTAAAATCTTTTTGGCATTTTTCATTTTTCACATGTAAAGACGGAAAGCAATAAGTAAATATATACAGAGATACAGAAACCGAAAGCAGTAGACAAATATTTACAGACATTCTTTTTACGAGTTTTGAGGGTAAGAGAATCATATCAGTGTACGGTCACGCCAAAACGCTCTTTTTGTTCAATTAGTTAACATGTAGATAAGCATCCTATAACAATTATCGGTATTGTTGTCCACATAAGTTCAACTTATCAGATGTAATCATGGCGAGGGGATACGATTAGTGTATGATTTATACTTGCCGACCGGTGTTCATCCACACACGACACATTCCCGTATCAAGGTATGCACGAGAGTTCATCTTACCGGTGAGTATACCGTTTATCATCTGTTTGACCGTATAAAAGATGTGAGAAACTCACTTATTTTGATTTGAAAACAAGCCCTATGTAATAGAATCACTTATTGATGAGGAACTTGATTTTCATATGCATGAGGGCACAAGAGCAAGTCCGTGAACAGGTCAGTACTAACGTACAGCAAAGAGACGAACTTGACTCCCGAATAAATGTGATAAATAATCACTTATTTTGTTGGACATGTGATTGTTGATCACTTATTGAGGTCGTATGCAGTATGTAAACGAATGTATGATATCATGGAAGATCTAGACTTCGTCTTCGTTATTTTTCGGTAAAAGATACAACCATGATACCCAGATGATAAACAGCATAAAGACCACATGTCTCAGAACCTCGGCAATCTCTCAAACGAAATTTCGATACTAAGACCATATGCCAATGTGCGGTTCCCACCTGGTCTTCAGTCGATTTAAGGTTTATATCACCCTGCACACTTTAAAATGATTGTGAGCCTACCGATACATCTTATATAGAGCTGCTTAACATTTTTCATTTTGCATTTCAGTTCGAAGTGGTTTCGACAGACAACTGATTTACTATCATTTTCTCTTTTTCTCGCCAGGAAACTCATTTTTGTTTTTCTATTGTTTTTGAGTTTTGAAATTTTTCACTATTTTTGAATTTTCAAATTTTGGATTTACCCCCCCTAAAATGCAACAAACTATGATAAATTTCAAAAACACAAAGGTATTTACAAAAACAATTTTCTGATGTCGGTTAACTCATGTTTTACCTCAATGCCGTTTACCAAAATTAATTTAATCAGAAATGATTTTATCGAATTTTGGGAAAATGAGTTGGCACGTAGGTAAGCGGTGCGGACCATGACAACATTGACGAGTTTCATAGTAAAACAATCACGTGTGAGGTGATATTTGAGATCAACGTGTCAGGCCAAAGAGTGCTGTACGAGATGATATAATTCATAAAGCAGCTTAAATATCGACAAGTATAGGAGAGATTAGAAATTCAAAACCGTATCCTGCAACTGCTTCGTTCATTGCCAGGAATCCGTGCGCTCTCCCAAACTGGATATCCAACCGGTGTGGACTTCAAAGTCGATTTTTGTAGCTACTTCAATTAATCCGAGAAAATTCTTCACAACAACAAGATCATAAACCTCTGGGTCCGGCTGGTCTTCCACATTGCACCAGCGAAGGTCTTTGTCTTTCTCTTTGAAAAGTAGTGTGCGGTTGTTCAATCCAAGCCAAGGCATCCGCACACCCGATTGGTTTGTTCAACAAACACGTTTTCTTCAATCACACCGTGAAGAAATGTACACTGCACGTTCATCTTGTTAATTTTGAACATCAGACGTGTTGCAGGTGCGTACATTTTAATTGATCTAACTTGGGGACCCGATTAAAGCCTTGAACAATCAAACTTTGATATGATTTTCATTTTGTTGAAGGTTTTCAATTTCTTTCGACAGACAATTCTGTCTTCTTTTCTTTTTCTCTCCATCAAAGGCAACAGTTTCTTTATCGCCGATCTTGTGCATGGACACTCCACTATCAACAATCCGATGACTATCGGTAGTTTCTCCTGGAACATCCTGCACACTCACTCAGAGATTAGTTGGAGAGGGGGACCCAAGCCTTCATAGACTTGGGTCGTCCCTGTTCATCGACAAAGGTTATTTCAACCTCGCGATGACCTGGAACTGGTGAGACTCCCCCTGAAACTTTATATGTTTTAGGTTTCCAAGCTTGTTTCCGTTTACCGGATTGTGTATTATTTACAGAATTAGAAATCTCCGGTTTTAACGGTTGTGACAAAATTGGTTTCCTTTTAACAGTTTCTGTTTTTAAAGCCTTTTCGATCACCTTCACATTTTGAAGTCGTTGTTTTGTTTCTTGTTCTATAATCGTACGTTTGTCATTTTTGGGTGAAACAGGACGATGTTTTTGGTGACCTTGTTCAGAAGGGGCTCTTTCTACAAAATTTGGTTTCAGAGAGTTTGTGCAATTTCTGATATTGTGGCCAAACTCCCCGTATTTAAAGCATGATCTCCTTTTAACAAAATTAGGAGATTCTGTTCGATGACCTGACAGTGAATTTGTAGACCCCGAGGTACTAGCTTCACACCCGTTTGTGTGTTGGGTGTAATTGTTATCACTATTACGTTTCAAAATTTTAACCTTTTAAACAAACTTAGTACTGGATTTATTTTCAAAAGTCTCAACTTTATCAGTACCCATGGAAGCCACAAATTTAATGTCTTTGTTTTTCTTCTTGTAACGAGCTCCCTTTGTTTCAGCCTTTCGGCGTAAAGCCTTAGGCTTTTGAGCTCGTTGTTGTTGTTTACCCTTGAAGGCGACAGGTTGTTGCTTAGTCGGTAATTTCTGATTTCCATGCTGTTTTCTAATTTCAGCTTTTGGAATAGGATCACATTGAGTTACAGAAACTCTCGGGATCGCTTTACCCAAAAACTTAGTTGTATTATCTTCAAACACTTTATCAATCAAGGATTGATTGATGTTTTTGATTGGAAAATCTTTGTCTGAATAAATTTTACTATCACCGACCAAAGTATACAACACGTTATTACTTTTAATGGTAGACACTGTCTCAGTGATATGATCTATCTCTTGTTTAGCACCAGTTGATTGCACAGCAGGAGTAGGAGGATCACACAGAATGTGATTCTCAAAAGGCACTTCTACTCCTTTTCTATCGTCAAGAGATTTATCCTCATCACTCACATCTGATTCATCATCTAACGAATCATAGTCCTCAACTGTGGGAGGACTTTGTTCCGTATCACACGATGACTTTTCCTTGCTATCAGATGAGTCCTCCGATGAATTGTTCGTTTTGAACCCTAAGCCAGTTGTAACTTCCTCATAATCAAGAGGTACAGTTAGCTCAAAACGCGGCATTTCCTCCTCATCGGGCATCTTGGAATAGTTGTGTCTCAAAGGAGGCGGACACGACTTATACCCAACGCCTTTAACATTACCTTTTAGTTGTTGAACGTCAATGATGTGATCAAGCACATATCGGGAGTTTGAGTAACTCTCCAATTTGAGCTTGATCGCCTCATATTCACATTTAGCCATGGCCAACTCTTTCTTTGTTTCTTCAATGATATTAATGTAGTTATTAATACCAATTTGTTTTGAAAACAGTTTTTTGTTAATTCGGAAACGCTTTTCTTGAGTGTTTCAATTACCGATTTAAATTCCTTTTCATTGCGAGCTAAGGCCATGTTTGCCTCTTTGCATTTTGACAGTTCAATAACTAAACTTTGATTGTGACTATGAATCATTTCAGATTCATGTTTTAATTTATCACATTCATGTTTCATATCGGCACAATCACTACATATGCTAGGAGTTTCAGATTTTACCTGACTTGTAGAAGCTGCGACATTATTCGTAGTGTCATTCTGGCAAGAGAAAGATCCATCTTCAGATAAGAACTGCTCCATGTCATTCAATGCAGCAGCAGCTTTCTTGATCAAGTCAGATTTTTCACATTTCATCTCCTTGGCATCATTCGACAAACTATCAGCTTCAGAATCCATTCCCTCCTTCACGTCCGATTCTGAACTTTAATCGCTCACACCTGAGCCATCTTCATCAGTACTGCCACTATATCCTGAACTGTCATCATTTCCTGAAGATTCACCATCATTGACATTCTTGACAATTTCAGCATAAAACGCAGTTCCTCCTTGATTTCCACCTACACATTGTACAGACCAGTCACACCTTTCATCAGGTTGATTTGAGTTGGACGTGGATGTACTTGTTTGATTTCTGAAAGGATTTTGGTTTCTTTTTTGAGGTTGGGCTTGAGGTGTAACAAATCGAGGTTGAAGTGGAGTGTAAGTAATCGATGGTGTCATACCGAAGTAGACACTTGGATCAAATTTAGGTTTTGAAAAAGCGTGAGCTTGAGCAATCATATGCGCTGGCGGTTGATAAGCACTTGGATCGAAAGGTCTTCCATAAGGATCTGTGGGAGGACCAGGGGGTTGTGTCGGTTTGCGTGGTGGTAGATAGGCATTTGGATCGAAAACCGGAGGAGGAGTTGATTATGGAAACGGAAACGAACTCGACAATGGATTGTTTTTTGCGAGTAATTACTCGAAAAACCAACTAAAACTAGTTTGATATGATTGTAAACCTTCTGTGAAAAAAAAATTACAAGTTTCTCGACGAAACTCCAGGTCTTGGCGAAACTCTATGCTTGAAACACTATGTGACTTTGGCTAAACTTTTTTGTGAACCTTTTGATGACGAATCCTCAAATTATGATAAGGCTCGACGAAACTTCTTGTGATTACGAAACCTGTTGTGTGAAATCTATGTTCGACGAAACCTTCGATGATTGAAATACAAAATGACCTTTTCTTTCAAACGAATCACATGTCACCACTGAATGAATTCATATGCAAATTTTGACTTAACTGAACCACAAAATTGAAATCTCATGAGCTGACACATGAATTACATCACGTGAATATGGGCCACAATCATTAATTCACCTCACATTCAAAGTCACTAACTGATCTTACATGTATATGGCCGACATCATTTATATCTACTTAATTTTTATTGGGCCGCAACATCTAACACATATGGGCTGATGATGGCATCTGATATGTGACGAAATCCAATCTGTTTATGTTTGTTGGTGACGAAATACAATATTGTTGATGACGAAATCTGATATGTTGATGACGAAATCTTATGATGAGTGACGAAGACTGAAGTGTGACGAAAATGATGGGTGACGAACACTCAACGGAATCTGGTGACGACGAAGACTATGTGTGTGACGAAGATGCTGTGGTTGACGAAATCTATGTGAATGGCGAAGATTAGATTAGATATTTTCAAAATAAAACTTATCTCTTCTGACAAAGGCCACAAATTTCAAACCTACACCTTACTTTAACAGTTCACTCAACAACTAGTCATCATGCCTTTTGTATACAAAAGTCAAGTTAATATATTTTAAACACAAACACAATAATTCAAATACACATAAGGATCAAACACAGAAATATTCGATTAACACTTTGAAGATATTAAGAACACTATGAAGATTCCGGCCAAAATATCACCGGAGAAATTTTCAAACATGAATTTTGCATAAACTTTCAACAAAAACCAACTAGTAACATGTAAACATTCAAACAAACAATGTTTTTGAACAAACTTTTACCAAAACAACAGGATAAACACTGATTTTTAAAGCCTTTTTCCAAAAAAATATGAACTTTTCAAGAACAAAAATCTGGAAAATCATTAAAAACCACTTGATAAAACACAACAATGTTTGGTTTTAAACAAGGAAAAGAGCCAAGGCTCTGATACCAATTGTAGGTCCGTTTTATCGGAGGATCCGATAAGAAAACCTATTCCCTGTTTATCAAAAACACGATCGCGGGGGCGGAATCCCCGTGATGGTGCAAACCGAAGAAAGTAGATAAATAACAACAGCAAGTAACCAAAGATTAACTTCGATTAAATGGATGAGAACATTCACAAACATATACACACAATGCTTGTACAATAAACTCTCACAAGTCTCTCAGCTCTCGTGGAGTCTCACAATATTCTCATGGAGTCTCGCAATGATATCATAACCAAACTGATAAACAACTTAGCTATTTATACTGTCCATCGACGAACTCCCACTTGACGAAAACCATGTGTGACGAAATCAGGGATTTCTCCACACACACATAATGACGAAAACAGGGGATTTCGCCACATCAATATTAACGAACACAGGGAGTTCGTCATATATGTTTCATGAAGTCTTCATATGATCATCATGACATCATCATGGTGATGTCATGGATGATGTGTCTGCGAGACGGTTCGCGGCTCTCCGTGCTTCGCGTGTCGATCTCTGGGGCGCACGACGGAGGAATGTCGCGACGTCGGACTTGAGCCGAACCTAACCGCGTCGAACCGAAACGAGTCGCGTCCACATAAAGTGTATCAACAACTGGCTGTGTTTGTGGCCCATGATTTGCTGCACTACATGAATGGTTTAAGCAACGATGTTTGTGTTCGCTGGTAGCAACCCAAATGAGTAAAATCCATTAGGCTAGATGAGATGATGATTGCTCGGGATGATATCGATGGAGTTGTTCGTTAATTGGAGAGTCTGTGAGGTGTTAACACTGGCATGGTAGATTAGAAGTATTTTAGAAATATGTTAAATGTTGATTGTATTATCGAGCGAGTCTTTGATGTCAACCCTTTTGTAGGTTTTCTTTTTGATCGTTATGTCTGTCGTTTTCCAAGCGAGACATTAGGTTGTTTTAATGAAAGTATAAGCATTGCCTCTTCAAAAAAGTAAAGGAAAAAAATATATATTTCACTTTTGTTTCAATGTTTCGCATTCAGTGCCCTCTAAATGAAGTCTATATATGTTTTGAAAACACATCTTCATGTATGTGTGTAAACTAATATTATTGCCATTGTGTTTAAATTAATAACTCAAAATTAACAAACTTATATAAAACAATACAACGTATTTAAAATATTTAAACTCTTCACACTACAAGAAAGAGGATCAATAGCGGCGACACTATTAGCGGCGACAACCAATATGTCGCCGCTATTGGCCTTATCTGCACCCGGTGTCCCACGTTAAACCCTAGCCACATGTTTCTTATCATCATCCAACGGCTGGGGATTGTACAGGTTAATGGCGGCGACGGGTTTAACCAATAGCGGCGACATGTTGTCGCCCCTATTGGTCCGACGAATAAAGATCAGATTTGCGCCATTTCTTCCACTTCCCTCCTTCCACTTTCCCAAAACCTTTCATCTCTCTCACGGTTCTTCTGCAAATCGGCTTCATCTCTTCATTTTTACCAATTTCTTCTTCAAATCGGTTAGTGTTGTTATTTTTATGTTGAATTTCTTTTTTAATTTGTTATATATGTTATTAATCGGTTAGTGTATACTAGATAATATCTCTGCCGGCGCCACCTCGTCTCCAAGGCCACCACCTAATCTCCACCGTCACCATCTCTTCTCCTCCTTCTCTTTTTGCGTATGTTTTTCACCTTGCTGCTTCTCTTTTTGCGCCCACTGTTGCTTAGTTTCATACATCCTAAGGGTGCTTGTCATATTATGGCTGCTGGAAGTTGTATTGTTTATTTTTAAGCTGAGATTAAATTGAGAACTGGGTTCATTTGTTGTTATATTATGACTGCTGGAGTGTACTTTTAACACTACAAGAAGAAGGCTGAAAATGTATGTTAGGATGTTAGGATTTATTTGTTGCGGAAAATGTATGTTAGGATTTACCAAATTCTGCCCATTTTCTAACTTTTCTAACTTGTAACACTCATTGAAATATGATGTGATAATGAAAATTTGACATATGACAAATGATAACTCGAAACCTTAAAGTTTCCTCAACATGACTTATATAAAGATTGACTTATGTACCAAACAATTTTTGAGGTAAGCTTATGTACCATTTTTTATTAAATAATTTATAATGTCTATTTTTTTATTAAATACTTTATAATGCCCATTTTCTAGCTAATGGAATAATTTTATTAAATACTTTATAATTTGAACAAGAAGTTTTTTGAGCTGCATGTAAAAGTTAAGATATAATTGAAAGATATATGCCATTCTAAACCTATGCTTGACTATTTATACAACCGTATTATAGGGTGTGTTTGGTTTGAGGATTTAATGAGCTAATGGAATGAAATTGATTTATGTTCGTTTATAGGGTGTGTTTGGTTTGAGGATTTAATGAGCAAATGGAATGAAAGTTGGTTTGAGGATTTCACTATGATGCCTATTTTTTTTATTAAATACTTTATAATGTCTATTTTTTTTTCACATGATGCCTATTTTTCACATGTCGGATGTCCTATTATCCTACATATGATTATTCCTTGTTTCTTTTTTTTTTAAATATATTTAAATTGAAAAAGGAATTATGTATGATCACATTATTATATTCAAATTAATAATTGAGAACTAAATGTTCACATTCCTTTTCAAAGGGCTCACCCGCTCGAAATTGAAATTATTATGTAAAACATAACGAGCTTACAAAATATCCGATCAAAATTGAAATCATCATTTTAAACATAACCAAATTTATACCATCATTTAGAACATAACGAGCATAGAAATACACCCCCGATATTGAATTCGCCATTTTAAACATAATGAGCTTAGAAATACCCGCCCGGAATTGATTTAGAAATTAATTTCGGGTTGTCCCCGTTTAATTTGGGACTGCTTTTTGAATACTTTATCTCATTTAGGATGTGAATGTGTATTACATGATTGTTTGTTTAAGAAGGATTCGGTTATCATTTTCTCTTTGCTCCTCGGGTATATATATTCTTACATATGCTGCCGATTTTTTCTTAAACAAACAACCATGTAATACACATTCATATATGAGATAAAGTGTTTAAAAAGTGGGTTTAGCAGCCTACCCTTGTCCTGCAAACCCTAAATTAAATTATCTTTCAGTTGCATAATGCCTATAGATAAAAGCTGAATTGATTCCGCACTTCAATCAACTCACTATCAGCAAGGACTCAGGTCTTTTATTGCGATGTGTGAAAGAGTGCTCCCCGACCATAATGAAGTTAGATGTCCGCGTTCAAAATGTAAATGTTCCGGCTTAACAACCATGACAAAAATGAAACTCCATTTGGGGCGTATGGTTTTCTGAAAAGATTACATAAAATGGGACTACCACGGCGAAAAATCTAGGCCTGCCGTTGTAGAAGTAGATAATGTTGTGCCACAGGATGGTATGGAAAACATTATTGAAGACATTAGGGGGAACGTATGGAAGAAAATACAGACCGTAACCAGGAGATGTCAGGTGGAGAATCTAACAGTTTTGATGAGGATTTTGAAGACATACAAAAGGAAGTTGAAACAGAATTATATCCTGGTTGTGATAAGTTTTCTTCCCTTGACTTTTTTAGCAAAGCTTATGAATCTAAAGGAGATGTACCATTGGACTAATACTTCATTTGATCATCTACTAAAGTTGTTGCAAACTTCAATGCCAAAAGGCAACAAGATTCCCCCTAAGCATTATGTAGTTAAGAAGAGATTTAAGAAGATTGGTTTGGATTATGAGATGATAGACGCATGCGTAAATGATTGTGCTCTCTTCTGGAAATAACACCAGTCGTTGCAAAATTGTCCCATTTGTAATGAGAGTCGATAGGTCGATAAAGACACAAAAGGCACGAAGGTAGCTCGCAAGGTGTTACGATACTTTCCTTTGACGCCTAGACTTCGGCGTTTGTATTGTTCAAGGCACATGCCAAAAGATATGATATGGTATAGTACCGTACGTTTAGAAGATGGGACCATGCGGCATCCAGTTGATAGATCTTCATGGAAAGACTTTGATACGAAGTACACAAACTTCGCGATGGAGGCACGAAATGTTCGTTTGGGGCTTGCAGCTGACGGTTTTAATCCGTTTAACGGTAACGGACCCTCGACTCATAGCACATGGTCGGTTATACTCACCACATACAATTTGCCTCCATGGCTATGCATGCGGGAGTCCACATTCATGTTGACCTTGTTGATTCCTGGCCCTAAATCACCTGGGAAAGACATGGATGTTTACCTTAGACCGTTAGTGGATGAGCTTAAAAATTTGTGGCACTCAGGTGTACGTACTAAAGACGCAACAACAAACGAATTCTTCACAATGAAGGCGGCGTTGTTATGGACCATAAACGACTTTCCAGCCCGTAGTAGTCTATCATGTTGGAGCGGACAGGGCTACATGGCATGCCCGACTTGCAACGAAGACACTCCTTCAATGCGTGTAACTGGTAATTGTGTGTATTTTGGTCATCGCCGGTTCTTAGATGCCAACCATCCATGGAGAACAAGTCTCGACTTTAACGAGAGACCCGAGACACGAGGCCCTCCGAGACAGTTTAGTACTGCTGGCATAGAAGCTCAACACGGTCGTCTACTTCATCGTCTACAAGGAAAGCATCTAGCTTTTGAAGGTGGGAGGATACACCAAGCAGATTTCAAGCTGAACTGGACCAAACGAAGCATATTTTTCGAACTTGAGTAATGGTCTTCTTTGCAGCGGAAGCACAACTTATATGTAATGCATATCGAGGAAAATGTGTGCGACAGCTTGCTTGGTACTCTCTTAATGAATGAGAAGACCAAAGATACACCAAACGCACGAAACGACTTGCAAAAACTAAATATCCGGCTGACACAATGGTTGAAACAATCGGGTAGCAAGTTCTTAAGTCCCCAACCAAAGTACTCATTCAAGTCCGATGATCGAAAGCTTTTCTGTGAATTTATTAAAAATGTTAAACTACTAATATCAGCAAGAGGGTGACAGATAACAATTCTAACATTACTGGGTTGAAATCTCATGACTGCCATATTCTCATGCAACGTTTGATACCGATTGGGGTTAGAGGGCTTTTGACAAAAGATACATCTACACCAATGGTAGACCTTTGTATGTTTTTTAAGCAACTTTGCTCAAGAACACTATTGGTTGAGGATATAAGGAAAGCAAAGGATGACATTATTACAATCCTATGCAAGTTAGAGATGATCTATCATCCGGCATTTTTTGACATTATGGTTCATTTACTTGTGCATTTACCTGATGAAGCGATTGCGGGAGGTCCAGTAGCTTTCAGATGGATGTATCCATCTGAAAGGTACATGAAAAAGCTAAAAAAACTATGTCAAAAACCCGACTGGGCCGGAAGGTTGTATAGCTGAAGGTTATGTGCTTGAAGAAGCTCTAACATTTTGTTCAATGTATCTTCAAGATGTTCAGACTAAGTTCAATCGCCCAGATAGAAACGAGGATGTCATTGTTGAAAAACGTAAGTTTTGGGTGTTTGAGTCTAAATGTCGTCCGGCAAGCGCAACGAAGAGAAAATATCTTTCAACCATTAAGAAAAGCAAGATGTAATGGTTTGTCCTCGAGAACTGTGCAGAAGTCTTGGAGTGCATGAAGTGAGTGTTCCTATGTTTACTTTTGGGTTAATTACTATTTTCTCTTCCTTGCTTATATTTGTCATTAATGTAGTGAGTTCATATCTACACATCCCCAAGATGATCTTAAAACCAAATTTCCAGGGTGGTTTCTTAATAAGGTATAAAACATATATAACACGCATTACTCTACATCGGTTAGGTAATACATATATAACAAGCATTCTTACTCTATATTTGTTAGGTCCATTTGATGAAAACACAAAATTCTCCAGAATTCCACCCAGAGTTGTATGCTCTTTCAATTGGTGCGAAAATAAATGCTGAAACTTACACTGGTTGCATAATCAACGGTGTTAGGTTTATGACACTTGAACGTGATGCAAAACGCGCAACGTAAAACTCTGGGGTAGAAGTCGTCGGAGAGAACAGTGTGAAATTTTATGGCCAATTAGAAGAAATTATTGAGTTGCATTATACAAATGGTTATTCAACTGTCCTATTTTGGTGCAAGTGGTTTGATACTCGAAGTGGTGTTAAGTATGACAATAACATCACCAGTATAAGCAATGAACATGAATGGGACAAAGACGATCAACTCATATTTGCTTCGCAAGCCAAACAAGTGTTCTTCATCCAAGAACCGTCTCAAAACAAAAAAAAATAAACTTAGATGGGTAGTCGAAAACATTAATCATCGAAAAATTTGGGATCGGCCATTAAATGATGACCGCATTGAGCCAGCTCAAAATGCTAATGACGACTTAGAAGATATTGATATTGTCCACAACAACTCTTCATCCGACTGTCCACAACAACTCTTCATCGATCACACAAAATTTGATGTTGCTGATGTTGCAAAATCAACTTTCACAACCATCAAGACAAATGTGACATTATATATGTATATGATTATAAAATAAAGCTCTTAGCTTCAGCTAATTAAAAAAAATAAGTAAAGATTTGTCTCTCTGTTGTGATATTTTTCTGACCAAAAAAAATAAGTAAAGATTTGCAACTTAGCCTTCCAATTTAAGTAAGCCTTGTAAATATTGACTGCGTGTTGAATAGCCTAACAGTCAAGTCCATTGACAAGATCATACAACTTTATAGTGTAAGCGATGACATTTATTTTGAGAATAGGGGCACAAAGATACAAATTCTCTTTAATTGCAGCTTTATCATATGCCCTAGAAGGTTTTTAAAAAATATAAAAAAAGTAAAAATATTATATTCCTTTTTAAACCCATTGAACATTGTAATTTGACAGTGAAGGTCCCTCTAGAAAACCGACAATTACCTGGCAGCTTCAACCTCAGTGTCAAAAAGACCCAAATACACATACCTGTAATAAAATAACCCAAATTTGTTGTTGTTCTCTTGTTTGGCTGCTTTGTCGCCTTATAGAATATGCTAAGGGGTTATCTTTTTTCGCTATTTATAACATTTTCCGAACATTGTATCCAAAAAAAATAAAGACCTTACCTTTTCCCCAAGAACTGCCCCATAAACGCAGCCGTTTGCAGCCGTTTAACGGCGCGTTTACGGCTGCAAATATAGTAGAAATCGGGTGTAAAAACGCAGTCGTTTGCTGCTGCGTTTGCAGCCGTAAACCCGTCGTTAAACGGCTGCGTTTATTGCTGCAAACGCAGCAGCAAACGGGTTTAAAAATGTAGCCATTTGTTGCTGCGTTTGCAGCCGTAAACGCAACGTTAAACAGATTCAAACGCAACAACAAACGGGTATAAAAACGCCGCCGTTTGATGCCGCGTTTGCAGCTGTAAACGCGCCGTTAATGTTTTAACGTTTTTATATAATGTTTTAACTTTTTTATTTAATTCCTAGGAGAACTTCAATTTCGATGAAGTTGAACAGGATTTGGACGCTAACAGCATGAAAGGCGGCATTAGACAAGTGATTACGAAGCGGTACTCCGAACGCAAGCACATGGCTAAGGATGAATTTATCGCTAATGGAGGTTATAACGATGTCGAAAGAGCAAGTGCATACCAGCCCAAGGATATGCCTTATGAAAATTGGCTGAGAACCATTGATCACTTCTTGGACCCCAAATACATTGCAAGATGTGAGGCAAACACAAGAATCCGCCAACTTCAACAATTCCAAAACCGTGGGGGTACATCGTCATACAGTAGCACCGCCTACAAACATGTAATGTTTTATATATGTGTGTTTGTATGTTTATGTTTATTTAAATGTCTAATCTAAGTTTTAATGTTAAACAAGGTTTGAAACGTCTTGATACGTACCGCAAAACTCACACCGACAAAGATGGGAATTTTGTTGACCCGGTAGCCGAGCAGAATTATGTAAGTATCTATCTAAAGTTTTTTTTCTCTATAATATATATATTTAATCATCTTTGTAAAATACAACTTAATTTAGAACGCAAGATTATGGGCGGAGAAAGCGGTGGTTCTCAACCGCCGAATGAGACAGTCGTGTTTCAAAACGTGTTGGGTGATCGACAAGGATGGTTCCGGGGGCTTGGGCATAAACCTTCGAATATGCCATCGAACCCGTTTGGTGCACAACCTCCAACCCCACAACCCTTTTTGGAGGTAAACTATACAATTTGACCTTAAAAATATAGCATGTATCCAAACAATATCTAATATTACAATCTAATACTATAGGTTTTCAATATAATTTAGGCTTTTAGTTTTGGTTCTTTTTTTATATAATTGATCTTGGGTATGTTTCTTATTATAACCAAATCAAATAAACCGAACGAATCTATGGGTTTTCAATATAATTTTGGCCACGTTCCTGCTTCTTATTAGTTAGATGATTTTAGCTTTGTGGTTTACATATTGTTGAACCTTTAGCTGCTTTGAATACTCATAATATTGGTTTTGATATGTATTAATGTAGGAACACGTTTCGAGTTTGTTCCAAACTCCAGCATTCGTAAACCAACTTGAATCCTATCTTGCGGCGAGGGGAAAGCAAGCCGCAACCGACGATGACTATGACGATGACGACCTTTTTGACAAGGAAGATGAGGATGAGTAATTAGTATTATCTACTTGTAGTTTTCGAATGTTATTTTTCGGATATTTTAGGATGTTATTGTACGGATACGTTTTATGCAATTTTAGTATATAAAGCATTATGTTTATTTAGTTTGTTTATGTTGCGTAAAACTGGAAAATTGGCAGGTTTGTTTATAACTGGAAATACTGCAAATGCAGCAAAACTAAAAAAAAATTGACTTTTAGCGGCGACATAATTCAAACCATTAGCGAAGACACTATTAGCGAAGACACCTGTCGCCGCTAAAAGTCAACATCATTAGCGGCGACGTCTTTTAATAGCAGCGACAAAAGACCCTTTACCGGCCAACCTTTAGCGGCGACCCTTTACCGGCGACAATTGTCGCCGCTATTAATCGACTTTCTTGTAGTGTCATATGGCAGAATAAACTATTTAATAGACAATATCATATACTTTATAGCTATTAGTGTTTAAACTATTTACATTACCATAACTAAACTATTTTAGGTTCTAATATAAATCAAATTTTTGATCAACTCATTTCAGCAATGGTTCATGTTCTCAACATAATATATGAAAATAATCTATTAATAACATGAATTACTTTTATATTTACTTTTATAAGTACTAATTCTAAATACAATATTGTATTTTTTTTAACATTCTGTGCAGTTTCACTTAAAAGCCATATTTACAAAAGATAATAGTTCAATATGTGTGATACACGGGTAACTAACCCAGTTAATAAGAAAGCAAAAATGCTTTAGGAATGTTTTAATTTTCTATTGTTAGCACCTTGTTAAAGTTTGATGATGAAATAAAATTAGTAGTGGTCAGTTTGATTATAATTCAGCTTCCAGTGAGTCATATATCCCACTCTATGGCCTACACCTTAAAGCAAAGATGACTATTCCACATGTGTAGTTATGAACTAGTTGAATGTGTTTCATATAAAATGGTCCCATAAAAAATCGTCAAATTCAGAACAAGTTGAATGCGTTGAAAGTTGTTCCAAACTTTATATATATGGTAGGGTTCATGCGAGAACCACATTTATTGGGAGAATCACGAGAACCGCGAGAATCAATGTGAACACAAAAAAAATACCTAAAAAATTCTAAAAACACACAAAAAAATTAATATTTTTTAAAGAAAATCGCTATATTTCGTTACAACAACAAAAAAAAGAAACTTTTTGTAGGATCGTTGTGACGACCAAACGAGTCGTTCAGAAGAGTTTTTTTTTTTTTTATCAAAACGAGAGGCGGAAACAGACGTTTTGATGTTGAATCAGCTTGATTTGCACAAAGAAGTAGTTTAAATGTCTTCTGTATTGATTTAACAACGATTTACAACCTGGAGACACCTCGGCAGAGCTTCGCTACCGGAATTGCAAAAGTTACAAATGAAATCTCAAGTCACCTATTTATAGGATTTCCATTCCGCACGAAATGGTACAAGTCCATTTCGCACGAAATGGTCCATTTCGTGTGAACATGCCATTTCATGTGAACATGCCATTTCGTGTGAAATGGCCATTTCATGTGGAATGGCCATTTCGTGTGGAATGGCCATTTCGTGTGGAATGGCCATTTCGCATGAACTGGTCAATCAGCACTAAAACCCTATTTCTTTGACTACCAAGCTCTGGTTTATCCTATCTAGATACAAGACTCGATACAAGACGAAGTCGACAGACATATGAACCAACAGACTCCCCCTTGGATGTTGACGAAGTCTTCGGTGTCGAGTCTTCAGTTTGACGAGTCTTCAGTCTTGATCAGTCTTCACGCTCTTTCCAAAGTTTATGACATTGTAAGCATCCTCAATCTTCTCTCTTCTCTTTATCAGCTTCTGCAGCTAACCTCCCCCTTGGATGTTGATCTAATAATCTTCAATCTCCTTATTCTTTCACTCATCAGCAACATCAGCTTCTGTCTTGATCACAGTTCCATAATCAGAAACTGGCTCTACTGTCTTTAGACTCCCCTTTGCTAGTAGACTCCTCCTTAAATTGTTCCGGGATAGCAATCTGACATAGCACTTTCACAAGTTCAAGAACAATTCCTGGCTCTCTGTAGCAACAGGATCAAACACGGGGATCTGCACAAATCTCTACCCAACACATAAGTTTCACAATTATTAAAATTGAACAATTTTAATCTCTACTAACCACTTGTAATTGAAATATACAAATTTGTCATTTTCATTAATTTGAAACCAATTAATCTTTTCAAAAACATTTCTCATTTCAAAACAAACTCTCCCAACCCTATTGTTCATCATGTTCAGCACTCGAAACTTTGAAAATCAGCCTTCCAACATCAGTTGTCGAAAATAAGATGAAATGAAATCTTTTTGATTTTTCAAAATTTTATGCTAAAACACACCTAAAATCTTTTTGGATTTTTAACAGCAGTAAAGAAATATTTACATACAATATTTTTGTGAGTTTGTGTAAGAGGATCATATAGTTTATGAGACAAATCACTAACACCGTTTAAGCTTTAAACATTTTAAGTTCCAAATGATTCACTTAGATTGTCAGTATACTGATCCACTTAAATTTTCACACAAAGTTCAACTGTTCCGAGATACGAGATTAATGTTTTAAGCACTTTAACTTATTCGCGTGTACCACCTCAAAGTATACTCCCGTATCCAGACTTCTATATTCAGTCTTACATGTGAATGTACACTAATGATATCTGTAAACGGGTACTGCGAGACCATGAGAGCTCAGGTTAGAACTTCCGTTCAGACAAAGAGATGATGGCTCGTCTTTAGGTGTGTCCCGTTTGGGGATCTTTTCTTCAACAGCACATGATTAGCATTTTTTAATGTTTCATCATTTTTTATGCTGAGGGTGGGCTTTACGATTAAAGCAGTGCAGAGCATTATACGAGGACTAGGCTATTGCTTCCGCAAGATCAGAAGTCCAGGTATAATACCCCAGATATCATCACGCACAAAGACCTAGTATGTCAGAAATAGAAAGTCTTTCAAACAAGATTTCGGGGGTTACCCATATATCCGAGAGATGTTCCCCACGAAATAAGTAAGTTATGATATTTAGGTTTATATCTTGAAAACAATCTACTGAATGAGTAAAAACCTAGTGGCATATCTGCAAAGAGATCGTTTATCACATTTGACATTCCATTTCTTTAGCATGCTGTGATTGTCCACTGATGTACTATCATTTCCTTTTTTTACAACAAAACTCATTTTTGTTTCTTTTTCGATGTTTTTTTATTTTAGATTTTATCATGTTTTTGGATTTTTTTAAATTTTCTAATGTTTTTGGATTTTCTGAAATTTCTTACTCCCCCTAAAATTCAAAACCATGTAAAGAAAATTTGACAAACCGATGTGAAATGCTTCAATTCTCTATCCACTTGGCGTAAACAATCAGAACTCCCCCTGACAACAAACTATTTTCCCATTATGATTTCAAAACACTTAAGTTTATTTTAATCAAAATGTTTTTTCTGAAAAATTAGTTTTGTTGATTTTACACAAACCACTTGTAGGTTAGGGGTTTCATCACATCGTTCTTTCAACCACTTGTATGAGAGTTACATCAAGTTCAACTTAATGACCTTGATTAACCACTTGAAATTTCACTTGCAGGAACTTATCAACATTCTTACTTGAAAAAAACAAAATATGACAATTTTTTTAGTTTTGAGAAAGATGTCGATTCCTGCTCCACGATTACCAACTTGGGAGCTCCGGCAAGTCAGGATTTTACATATGGAATATACAGACACCCAAGCCTGACCAGCTTTGGGTGTGACCTTTTCAGTTTCACTTGAGGTTTGAACATTTCTTTTTGTTTCATAAAATTCTTTTACCTCTTTTACCTTTCCCTCAACCACCTTTCCAAAAATATTTTTAACTTTCCAATTGAACACCTTTTTGACATCAAATTCTTTCTTTTCATAATAGAATTGATTCGAAATTTCCACTATACCAACTTTTGATTTTAAATTTTCAACCCGCAATGGTGGAAAGTTAACATCATCCATTGGCGGTACTGAATTTTCACTCTTAACCTCAACTTGTGGCTCCTCTGACTTTGACGAGTCAGATTCATCGCCAGATTTAACATCTGTTTTCTTAGCAACCCATGTTTGGTTGTTAAGATTCACCCTTCTTTTGTAAAATCTTCTTGAACTCTCACCAACTTCAAATTTTGAATTTTTGAACACTTTAAACTATTCAGTTGGTGGTGCAGTTTTGTCAACAACTTTTTCTTTGAGTTTAGAAACAACTTCCTGTTTTGTGTCGGATGCCTTTGGACAGTTCCAAGCGATGTGACCAACTTCTTGACATCGGTAACAGGTTCTTGTCTCTTTTTTCTGATTAGCTCCATTCTTCTCATTTTCTGTTTTTCAGCCAGAAATGCTTTGTTTGACTGCTTCCAGAACGAGCTTTTCTTCTCTTCTTCAGAACTTGACCCTGAAACAAATATTGTTTTTGTTTTAGAAATTTTCTCATTTTTATGATTTTCGGGTGAAGTAAAACCTAAACCCTTCTTTTTGAAATTACTCTTATGGTTTGATTTCTTTTGAAAACCAGAACCAGAACTATAACCCTTTTTCTTGTTCATTCTTTGTTGAACTCTTGAAGTGTATTTTTTAGGTTTTTCAGTAAGATTTACATCTTTTATTTCAGAAATATTAATTTCTGTTAATTTGAAAACCTTTATGATCATTCAGTTTTAACACCTCTTATTGAAAATTCCTCATCAGAAAATAATTTGTCAGAATCATTCAAAGTATATGCAACTTTGAATGTTTCATCATTCAAATTACTTTTTGATAACATAAATTCTTTATTGTAAACCCGTTTGACCAACGATTTTAGACTGTTAACTGATGAACTCGAACTCTTGGATTCGGACTTTGACTCTGACTCCTCATCTTTATCCAACACCTGATCGACAACTTTCTTTATTAACTCAGACTCATGATGTGACAACTGGCGCCAAACCGGTAATTTCCGTACACTTTAATTATTATTTAATGACTGCAATTATGTGCTTAAATGTCAACATTGACTGATTACATGATAAACAAGTGAATTCATGCACGTTGTATACTACAAAATATTGCTTTATGCATAAACGAGAGCGTTGCGTCAGAAATATTAGTAAACTCACCGGTAGGACACAATGTGTCAACCGAACTGCAGAAGGCAGTCTGACATTAGAACTGAGGCCTAGGTGTAGGACCAACGACAAGAATACATTAAAACCCAAGAGTACATACAAGGGTTTAATATATATACTATTCGAAAGCAAAAATAAGCAATAAAAAGCACCCGAAACGCACTTTAAGTGCAGAAATCTATACAAATCAGCTATAAATCAGCTTTTAGCACATGAATATCACGCAGAAATTCCGTTTTACTATCCAGAATACTACCCCAAGTGTCGGGAATCGTAAATATTACAAAAAGGTACTTAAAATACACTTTAAATACTTATTTAGCACTTTAACGGATCAGAATCCAACCGAACAACCGGACTTTACCCGGAACATAAAAATATTGTCAATGACATAGTTTTTCTTTTTCTGAGCTAGTTAGGGTCCCCGAATACCCTAACACCCGATATAAATTACAAAACACATAATACCTTATTTTTTTTTATTCCTAACTAAACTAATGCCTAACAACTAGTTGAAATCCCATTTGTAAACCCCACCCCCACAACCGTTCGGTTCCCCCTAGGGGACACCCTCTTGATTTATTGATTATTTTAATCACCTATGCTTATTATCTAGGAAGCATGTTATCCAAGGGTTACTAGTGGGATTGGTCTTTAAGTATGTTTAGAAGGTTATAACCTTCATTCCATCCATCACCCAACTTCAACTCCCTCCTTTTCCCTCTTTGATATCTTCGGCCGAACACAACCATCAACATCCACTCACTTTCCAACTTTGATCTTACAATATTACATACTTACTAGTGTATTAGAGTTCATTCAAGGAGACCCGGTGCCTACGGAATCACAAGGACCTCTCTACGACGCTATTAACCACCCATTTTTCGTCTAGTTTCTTCCCTAACCTCGAGCTAGTAGTAAGTGTCTCTAAACATTCTCTTATTCATGTTTAAAGTGGTTAATAAGAGATTTAACGGGTAAAAATCATAAACATTAGAGACCAAAGTTTAAAGTCTTGTAAAGAAGATGAACTTGGTGGTTAAAGACTAACTAATAGTGTAAAATTTATGGAACTTGTTTTGTTATGATTATTTTATGTTGTTTGACGCTAGTAGTAGAACGGATCGTCATCTAACCAGGCTAGGTCATGTTCATGAAACATGAACTAGTGTTATGTTAAATAGAAAAGTTGCAAGATGACGAATCTTTCCACAACATAAACATGAACTTGTGTAAAAATAGTTTTTCTTATAAAATGGAGTTCTAAACTAGTAGATCTAAAGATCTACAAGTGGTATTTTCGAAGAACCAAGTAAAATATATACAAGTCTTATTTTAAGTCGGATCTTTCATGAACTAGAGGTGTTTTTGTGAACAAACAAGTGTGTGGACACTTGTGTAACAAAAGTTTTAACAAAGAAATAATTTTCGTAAAAACCGACTAGAAGTTGTAAAACTTCATGTTCTTTAAAAATAAGATTTCCAAGAAACCGACTTTATTTTTAGAGATGGAAAAACCTACTAAATGTGTTGAAGAGTTACTACACATTTTTACACAAGTTGCAAGTTCATGTGATTGCGATATATGTTTATGTTGGACTAGTTTGATGATGATTGGAAATTGATTGGTTGAATTTTTAAAAGAAAATGATACGCTAGTAAGCGTGGCCACCTCCAGTTACAGAGAAAACTCTGGCGAAATTTTTCCAGAAAATAACACTTAGAATATTTTTTGTGACAAGTGTTACGAATATATTTTTGACTTGTTTTCCAAAAAAACTTCGCCATGATTTTTATTACAAAATTACCAAATACCGGAGGTGGATTTTCATAAATAAAACTTGTTAAATATATATTTAGAATATATATTTATCGCTTGTGTGATTATGTGATTATTTTGTGAACTAGGTATATATTATTTTTAGAGTAAAAATAATATGACTTGGAGATACTCGTAACGAGTAAAAATACAAAAGAATACACATGCAACCTATTTAGACAAAATACATAATTCGGGTGGAAAGTGCAAAACACAAAAGACTTGTATTTATTTTTGAGAAAAATAATATAAGTAAGACACTTAGTTAAAAATATAGAATGTTTTTAACACAACAATACAAATGCAAAAGAGAGTGACTGTACTTGTGCGACGCAAGTCTAGTGACTAATGTTAAGAAAACGCGTATAGGCTACGACGTTAATTAAGCAAATCCGGTGAAGTTTACGACGCAAGGAACGCAAAGTTGTGAGTTCATGCTCCCCCTTTTCTTTAACTGTTTTCAGTTTTTATAACTTTGGGGGTGAAATACATGTACAAATATTACTATGTTTATTAATGGTTGATAATAAGAAGCACACTTGGTGAGGACGAGTACCAAGTGTGACGATATATAAGAATACAAGAAGCACACTTGGTGAGGACGAGTACCAAGTGCGATGAGATATAAGAATACGAGAAGCGCACTTGGTGAGGACGAGTACCAAGTATGATGCGTTATGAGAAATGATACGAGAAATCGTGTCACGAATAGGGTACATAAGCACCATTAATCAACAATATACCTAGACTGCAGAACAAAAGGTTAGATCTAACGGGTGCCGGGCAGCCACACTCTCGGTGAGGGCGAGTATCGAGTAGTGCTTTTGTGTCTCAGAATATACCAATTAAATGCCTAAGGTTTGGTGACTTCCTATGTCGTGTCACATGTTAATGGCTTTGCAACCCATTAACAGTCCTCATACTTACATGAATACTTTATTTACATATAATTCATACCATACTAAAACTTGATTAATACTTGAAGTACGTGGGGTACTCAAGAAAAACTTGAATTAAATTTGAGTACGTGGGGTACTCAAGAAGATGGGAATTATACTTGAGTACGTGGGGTACTCAAGAAAAACTTGAATTATACATGAGTACGTGGTGTACGCATGAATACTTGATTTATATATGAAAACTTGATTTATACGTGACTCAAACTATGTTTTCATATAAAGTATACAAACGTGAAATACAAAAATTGCATGAATTCACACCAACATTATGTTGACGTTTTTCCAAAACTCACATGTATTTCAGGTAACTAGGATGGATGTGCGCGTGGTCTTACTCATGCTCGTGGATGTCACTTATGTTTGTCTTTAAATAAAGTGTAAACCTTTTAAGACAATGATTTATGTTAACTCGCGATGTAAACGCTAACTTATGTTTTCAAATCATGGTATTTGAAGTTATTTTCATGAGCATGTAGTATGTTTACCTTTCGTATGCAATGAGAACCTTTCATGATCACACCTCGTGCTTCCGCCGCAGAAAGGGGTGTGACAGATTGGTATCAGAGCTGCGATTGTAGTGAACCAGTATTCCTTCTTGAGTCTAGTCTACAATCTCTAGGATCCTTTCACGAAAACAATTTTCAAAGAGTTTTCATTGCATAAAACGTCCCGCGACATCCAATGCCTGAAACTGTCTACATGAGTCTAGAAAAGACACTACGAGACTTAGAGTGCACTTGAGTAGCACTTGTCATTGACTAGAAATCACTTGCAATTATGTGTGATAATTAGCATGTACTAGAAGTAGAATGTCACGAGTATACGTGACTTTATCCGAAAGTGATGGCCTATCTGAAGGAAGAAATACGAGGATGAAACGAACTGTGCGGACTATGCAAGGAGTTACGTAATTATGGATGCATACATAATTTTGGAATTCAGTGCACAGAAACCACAGCAAGTCTTGTCACGTACAGATTCCCTCAGTGCAAGCCTACTAAGTACTCTGCTAGAGTAATAATTGTTTGATGTCACTTATGTGGTATATACCTGTGAATATATATACTACTACTATCTAGTATGACGATATCAAACAAATGTCTAACCCTGCTGTGTTATGTTCTGTCAGAACATGGCACCCAGGAAAGCTGTGAATGCTCGCAATGATGATCAACCTCCTCCGCTGTTATCGCCCAATACGAGGCAAACCGTACTCAAGACAGTGGTGGCCCAAGCAACGCTAGACGTAATGGGAACGGAGATTCATCTGGAGGCAACGCAGCTCAAGGTAACCTTAAGACAATGTACTAAGCATGGAGAAATTTATGAACGCTCCTTGTTTCATTATTTCTTCGATTGCTCACATGTGAATTGGTTGAATCAATTCCAGGCTGCACTTTCAAGCAGTTCCTCGACTGCAAGCCGATGAACTATGACGGCACAGGAGGTGCAGTAGCATTTGTGCGCTGGACAGAGAAGACTGAAGCTACTATCCGCATGACCAAGTGTACTACGGATCAACAAGTCACTTTTGCTACCGGATTGTTTGTCGATGAAGCTCTGACTTGGTGGAACCTGCAAGCCCAAACTTTGGGTGATGATACTGCTTATGGCTTAACTTGGGAGGAACTGAAAGAAAGAATGAGAGAGAAGTATTGCTCTCGCGCTGAACTCCAAAGGCTGGAAACGAAGTTCTGGCACTTGACTATGGAAGGTGCTGACATTAATGGTTATACTCGAAGGTTCCACGATCTGTCTAGAGTGCTTCCCTACATGGTGACTCCCGAATTCAAGCGCGTTGAACGCTACATTTGGGGACTGGCCCCAGAGTTTCGTGGCATGGTGACGTCGGCCAAACCGCAAACAATCACTGAGGCTGTAACTATGGATGTCAGCCTGACTGAAGATTGTGTTCGTATGAAGAAGTTATCACCGAACCCAACAGAGAAGACCGAGACACATGTTGAGTCGTCCGACGACAAAAAGAGAAAGCATACAAGTTTGAATCAAGCAACTCGTAACAACAAGGGTTTCAGCAAGAAGTGTGACGCTAACCCGTCTCAGGAGGCGAAAACCCATGCAACCAAAGCATACCAAGGCTCCATGCCTAGATGTCAAAAATGTAAGTTTCATCATGAAGGAGCTTGTCGCATTCCAATGTGCGACAAATGTGGTAAATTGGGTCATCAAACGGAAGACTGTTGGGGAAAAGGAAAGAATCGGAATGGAAATGGTGCTGGTAACAAGAATGGTAACGGGAAAGGGCGGAACCAAGGATGCTTCAAATGTGGAAGCAATGATCATTTCATGAAGGACTGCCCAGAGGGAAACAATGCTCAGGCTCGAGCATTTGTAATTGGAGCAAGGGACGAACGCGAGGACCCTAATGTGGTCAACGGTACGTTCCTCATTAACAATCACTTTGCATCCATATTATTTGACACTGGCGCCGATTATAGCTTCATGTGTGTGGAATTTAAACGCATGCTTGGAATAGAATCTAGTAGATTAGAAATTCCTTATTCCATAGAACTAGCCAATGGTAAACTCGTTGAATCGGGTGAAGTTGTTAGGGGCTGTACACTAGAACTTGGTGAACGAAGATTTAGCATCGACCTCTTACCTATTCAATTGGGTAGCTTCGATGTAGTAGTCGGGATGGACTGGTTGTCCAAGAACAAAGCTGAAGTTGTATGTTATGAGAAAATCATTCGCATCCCTCTGGCGAATGATGAAACTCTCATCGTGCATGGAGAAAAACGAGACGCGCCTCTTCGAATCATCAGTTGCATGAAGGCACAGAAGTGCCTGAGGAAAGGATGTGTCGCTTTCCTAGCACACATTATAGACAAGAAGGCTGTGGAGCCAAAACTCGAAGACATTCCTGTGGTGAAGGAATTCCCTGATGTTTTTCCCGAAGATCTGCCAGGACTACCTCCGCAACGACAAGTCGAATTTCGCATAGACTTGGTTCCAGGAGCCGCTCCTATAGCCAAGGCTCCTTATCGACTTGCCCCATCTGAAATGCAAGAATTATCTACACAACTTCAGGAGTTGTTGGATAAAGGATTTATAAGGCCAAGCTTCTCGCCATGGGGAGCTCCTGTATTGTTCGTAAAGAAGAAGGATGGAACGCTGCGAATGTGTATCGATTACAGGGAACTGAACAAGCTCACTATCAAGAATCGGTACCCACTACCAAGGATTAATGACTTATTTGATCAATTGCAAGGATCAAGCTACTATTCCAAGATCGACCTTCGATCTGGATACCACCAGCTGAGAATCCAAGGG
Organism: Helianthus tuberosus; assembly: GCA_030545235.1. Taxonomy (NCBI): domain Eukaryota; kingdom Viridiplantae; phylum Streptophyta; class Magnoliopsida; order Asterales; family Asteraceae; genus Helianthus; species Helianthus tuberosus. The sequence continues at coordinate 159,132,103 of CM060393.1, forward strand.
GAAAGCGTACCAAAGACTGCATTCAGAACACGCTATGGGCACTACGAATTTCTTGTGATGCCATTCGGGCTGACGAATGCACCAGCGGTCTTTATGGATCTGATGAACCGCGTATGCAAACCATATCTCGATAAATTCGTGATTGTATTTATCGATGATATCCTGATTTACTCGCGAACGAAAGAAGAGCACGAGCAACATCTCAGAACCATCTTAGAACTACTGAAGAAAGAGAAGCTTTATGCAAAGTTCTCGAAATGCGAATTCTGGATTCGTGAAGTACAATTTCTTGGTCACGTTGTGAATGAGAAGGGCATTCATGTAGACCCATCCAAGATAGAAGCAATAAAGAATTGGGAAGCTCCCAAGACCCCAACTGAAGTTCGACAATTTTTGGGCTTAGCGGGCTATTATCGGAGATTCATCGAGAATTTTTCAAAGATAGCTCAACCGCTAACGACCCTTACACAGAAAGACAAGAAATACGACTGGGGTCACAAACAAGAAGAAGCCTTCCAGTTACTTAAAAACAAGCTCTGCGATGCACCGATACTATCATTACCCGAAGGCACTGAAGACTTCGTGGTATACTGCGACGCCTCACGACAAGGCTTGGGTTGCGTGCTTATGCAACGCCAGAAAGGGATCGCTTATGCTTCAAGACAGCTGAAGGTACATGAAAGAAACTATACCACTCACGACCTAGAGCTAGGCGCAGTGGTATTCGCCTTGAAGATTTGGCGACACTATTTATATGGTACTCGATGTACAATCTTCACAGATCACAAAAGCCTACAACACATATTTGACCAGAAAGAATTAAACATGCGACAACGACGTTGGGTCGAGCTGCTAAATGATTATGACTGTGAGATTAAGTACCATCCTGGAAAAGCAAATGTTGTAGCAGACGCGTTGAGCCGAAAAGAAAGGGTTAAGACCCTAAGGGTTCGAGCATTGGAAATGACCATTCGAACGAACCTCACTGCACGTATTCGTGATGCACAACAAGAAGCTCTTAAAGGAGAAAACCGTAAAGCTGAATACCTCCGGGGTATGTTGAAATACATGATGCCAAATGAAGAAGGAGCCTTATACTTCAAGAAGCGTATTTGGGTTCCACTCTATGGTGGCATACGAGAAGTCATCCTTGATGAAGCGCATAAATCGAGATACTCGATCCATCCAGGATCGGACAAGATGTATCAAGACTTGAAGGAATATTATTGGTGGCCGAGACTCAAAAGCGACGTTGCTGTTTATGTTGGAAAATGCCTAACCTGTGCCAAGGTTAAGGCAGAATATCAGAAACCGTCCGGCCTACTACAACAACCAGAGATTCCCATGTGGAAGTGGGAACAAATCTCAATGGACTTCATAACGAAATTACCCAGGACCCCGAGAGGTCACGATATGATATGGGTGATAGTTGATCGATTGACGAAATCTGCGCAATTCCTACCAATCCGAGAGAAGGATAGCACTGGAAAGCTTGCAGAGATATACTTAAGGGAAATTGTGGCACGTCATGGAGTGCCTATCTCAATCATTTTAGACAGAGATGGACGCTTTGTCTCAAGAATCTGGCAATCATTTCAGGAAGCCTTTGGATCTCAATTAGATCTAAGCACGGCATTCCATCCACAAACAGACGGCCAGAGCGAACGGACTATACAAACGTTAGAAGATATGCTTCGCGCATGCGTCATGGATCTAGGCGGCAGCTGGGATACTTACCTACCTCTAGTTGAGTTTTCCTACAATAATAGTTATCATACGAGCATAAAAGCTGCGCCGTTCGAAGCTCTGTATGGCCGCAAATGTCGATCGCCCTTATGTTGGGCAGATGCCGGAGATAAACGTATGGTTGGTCCTGAACTTGTACAAGAGACAACCGACAAGATTGCGCAGATCCGAGAGCGCATTAAGGTGGCTTGAGATTGACAAAAGAGCTACGCTGATCCGAAACGAAAATCAGTAGAATTCGAGGTGGGAGACAAAGTGTTGTTAAAAGTCTCACCTTGGAAGGGCGTAGTCAGATTTGGAAACCGTGGAAAGCTGAATCCACGATACATCGGACCATTCAGAATATTGGAAAGAATTGGTACCGTGGCATACAAGTTGGAGTTACCGGAAGAACTTAATGGAGTACATGATACGTTTCATGTATCCAACCTGAAGAAGAGTCCAACACAAGAAAACGTGATCATCCTGATGGATGAAGTGCATATTGATGACGCCCTCCGATTTACAGAACAACCCATTGAGGTTACCGACTGGAAAGTCAACAAGACCAGGAGGAGCAGTGTGAAACTTGTCAAAGTATGTTGGAGCTCTAAACACGGACCCGAGTATACGTGGGAACGTGAAGACCAGTTCAAAGAAAAGTATCCCCACCTATTCAAGAAGACTCCTGCGAGAGTTAGCTCAGCCTGAATTTCGGGACGAAATTCTTTTAACGGGGGGAGACTGTGACAACTGGCGCCAAACCGGTAGTTTCCGTACACTTTAATTATTATTTAATGACTGCAATTATGTGCTCAAATGTCAACATTGACTGATTACATGAGAAACAAGTGAATTCATGCACGTTATATACTACAAAATATTGCTTTGTACAGTATCCAACCGAACAACCGGACTTTACCCGGAACATAAAAATATTGTCAATGACATAGTTTTTCTTTTTCTGAGCTAGTTAGGGTCCCCGAATACCCTAACACCCGTTATAAATTACAACACACATAATACCTTATTTTTTTTTATTCCTAACTAAACTAATGCCTAACAACTAGTTGAAATCCCATTTGTAACCCCCACAACCGTTTGGTTCCCCCAAGGGGACACACTCTTGATTTATTGATTATTTTAATCACCTATGCTTATTATCTAGGAAGCATGTTATCCAAGGGTTACTAGTGGGATTGGTCTTTAAGTATGTTTAGAAGGTTATAACCTTCATTCCATCCATCACCCAACTTCAACTCCCTCTCTTTCCCTCTTTGATATCTTCGGCCAAACACAACCATCAACATCCACTCACTTTCCAACTTTGATCTTACAATATTACATACTTACTAGTGTATTAGAGTTCATTCAAGGAGACCCGGTGCCTACGGAATCACAAGGACCTCTCTACGACGCTATTGACCACCCATTTTTCGTCTAGTTTCTTCCCTAGCCTTGAGCTAGTAGTAAGTGTCTCTAAACATTCTCTTGTTCATGTTTAAAGTGGTTAATAAGAGATTTAACGGGTAAAAATCATAAACACTAGAGACCAAAGTTTAAAGTCTGGTAAAGAAGATGAACTTGGTGGTTAAAGACTAACTAATAGTGTAAAATTTATGGAACTTGTTTTGTTATGATTATTTTATGTTGTTTGACGCTAGTAGTAGAACGGATCGTCATCTAACCAGGCTAGGTCATGTTCATGAAACATGAACTAGTGTTATGTTAAATAGAAAAGTTGCAAGATGACGAATCTTTCCACAACATAAACATAAACATGAACTTGTGTAAAAATAGTTTTTCTTATAAAATGGAGTTCTAAACTAGTAGATCTAAAGATCTACAAGTGGTATTTTCGAAGGACCAAGTAAAATATATACAAGTCTTATTTTAAGTCGGATCTTTCATGAACTAGAGGTGTTTTTGTGAACAAACAAGTGTGTGGACACTTGTGTAACAAAAGTTTTAACAAAGAAATAATTTTCGTACAAACCGACTAGAAGTTGTAAAACTTCATGTTCTTTAAAAATAAGATTTCCAAGAAACCGACTTTATTTTTAGAGATGGAAAAACCTACTAAATGTGTTGAAGAGTTACTACACATTTTTACACAACTTGCAAGTTCATGTGATTGCGATATATGTTTATGTTGGACTAGTTTGATGATGATTGGAAATTGATTGGTTGAATTTTTAAAAGAAAATGATACGCTAGTAAGCGTGGCCACCTCCAGTTACAGAGGAAACTCTGGCGAAATTTTTCCAGAAAATAACACTTAGAATATTTTTGGTGACAAGTGTTATGAATATATTTTTGACTTGTTTTCCAAACAAACTTCGCCATGATTTTTATTACAAAATTACCAAATACCGGAGGTGGATTTTCATAAATAAAACTTGTTAAATATATATTTAGAATATATATTTATCGCTTGTGTGATTATGTGATTATTTTGTGAACTAGGTTTATATTATTTTTAGAGTAAAAATAATATGAATTGGAGATACTCGTAACGAGTAAAAATACAAAAGAATACACATGCAACCTATTTAGACAAAATACATAATTCGGGTGCAAAGTGCAAAACACAAAAGACTTGTATTTATTTTTGAGAAAAATAATATAACTAAGACACTTAGTTAAAAATATAGAATATTTTTAACACAACAATACAAATACAAAAGAGAGTGACTGTACTTGTGCGACGCAAGTCTAGTGACTAATGTTAAGAAAACGCGTATAGGTTACGACGTTAATTAAGCAAATCCGGTGAAGTTTACGACGCAAGGAACGCAAAGTTGTGAGTTCATGCTCCCCCTTTTCTTTAACTGTTTTCAGTTTTTATAACTTCGGGGGTGAAATACATGTATAAATCTTACTATGTTTATTAATGGTGTGATAATAAGAAGCACACTTGGTGAGGACGAGTACCAAGTGTGACGAGATATAAGAATACAAGAAGCACACTTGGTGAGGACGAGTACCAAGTGCGATGAGATATAAGAATACGAGAAGCGCACTTGGTGAGGACGAGTACCAAGTATGATGCGTTATGAGAAATGATACGAGAAATCGTGTCACGAATAGGGTACATAAGCACCATTAATCAACAATATACCTAGACCGCAGAACAAAAGGTTAGATCTAACGGGTGCCGGGCAGCCACACTCTCGGTGAGGGCGAGTATCGAGTAGTGCTTTTGTGTCTCAGAATATACCAATTAAATGCCTAAGGTTTGGTGACTTCCTATGTCGTGTCACATGTTAATGGCTTTGCAACCCATTAACAGTCCTGATACTTACAGGAATACTTTATTTACATATAATTCATACCATACTAAAACTTGATTAATACTTGAAGTACGTGGGGTACTCAAGAAAAACTTGAATTAAATTTGAGTACGTGGGGTACTCAAGAAGATGGGAATTATACTTGAGTACGTGGGGTACTAAAGAAAAACTTGAATTATACATGAGTACGTGGTGTACACATGAATACTTGATTTATATATGAAAACTTGATTTATACATGACTCAAACTATGTTTTCATACAAAGTATACAAACGTGAAATACAAAAACTGCATGAATTCACACCAACATTATGTTGACGTTTTTCCAAAACTCACATGTATTTCAGGTAACTAGGATGGATGTGCGCGTGGTCTTACTCATGCTCGTGGATGTCGCTTATGTTTGTCTTTAAATAAAGTGTAAACCTTTTAAGACAATGTTTTATGTTAACTCGCGATGTAAACGCTAACTTATGTTTTCAAATCATGGTATTTGAAGTTATTTTCATGAGCATGTGGTATGTTTACCTTTCGTATGCAATGAGAACCTTTCATGATCACACCTCGTGCTTCCGCCGCAGAAAGGGGTGTGACACATGATCAGTGTCAGACGATGTGAATGTGACGTCAATGTTATCTGGCAACTCATCAGTTGTTTCAGACTTTAAATTTATATTGACAGCCTTTTTGACTTGTTCCTCATTTGGTTTTCTAGGAGTATAACCTTCCCAGATCGGAGGCGGACACTTGTTATAACTGACACTTTGTTTCTTACCAGTATCCTTCTCTTCCATCTTCTTGTCCTGAAAGACTTCAAAACCTGCAACAGTTGGATAAATTCTATCAATCAAATAATCAGAACTTGAATAACTTTGAAATAATCGTCTGATTCTTTCATTCTCTATCTTTTCAGTCTCCAAATCTTGCTTCAACTTTGCACATTCTTCAATATAGTGATTGATAGCCTTCTGCTTAGACATCATCACTGCATTCATCATGGTTAAGGCATCTTCTCTTTCAGAATTTGTCTTTTGTATACTATTCACCGTTCTGTTCAACACAACATACGATTCTTTCACATACTTAACATCGAACACTAATTTTTCTTTCATCTTGTCAAACTCACTATACTTCTCATCTTTTTCTTCACAATGTTTGCATGGTGCCAAACATTTTAGACAAGGTTTTGTGACTTCTACAATCTTTTCAACTTCGATAATCTTTTCAACTTCGACTATCTTTTCAACTTCAACCACCTTCTCAGTAACTTTAACTTCCTCACTCTGTTCATTCTTCACCTTCTTATCAACATTCTCACATTTTGCTTCTTTCTTTTCTTTTGCAGCTCGTTTCTCCTTTAGGTTCTCCAATTTATCTGCAAAATAAAATTTGAAACTTTCAGGAGATAGATGAATTTTGCCAATGTAAATTTGATTAATTTCTTCCTCATCATCGCTACTATCAATTGATGATTGATCAAAGACTTGTGTCTTTTTTGAACTATTCTCTGAAGAAACAGACTCTCCATCTTGGCTTTTCTCATCATCTGCAAACACATCCATCCACTCTTTCATCAACTCTGGTTCTTGAACTATTTGTGCAATGAATGCTCTAAACTTTGAATTAGCCGGAATGTATTTGTCCGATAAGCTTCTGGCAATTTTTCATCATCTTGATTAACCAGATAAGCTTTCTTCTTTCCATCTTCAATAGCATTTGATGATGATGGTTGTTGAGCAACTTGTTGATATATAGCTTTCCGATAATAATCAATATTCCCGAACGGATTCTGAGCTCCACCTGCTTCTCGATTGGTACATTCCCTCTTGAAATGTCCTTTTTCCCTGCATCGAAAACAAGTAACTTTAGATTTATCAAAACCTAAAGTAGAAACATTAGCATCACGGAAATCATCTCTTCCGGTAATCTGCTTAAATTTCTCAGCTTTTCTCAACACGCTTGCTAAACACCACTTAATATCCATCAGCTCCATTTCCTAAGCATCGATCTGATCGTAATCCTCTTTTGTCAACATAGGATTTCCGATCCTTCCTGCAACCAAACCTTCATAAGATCCTAACACTGTAGCTAGTAATGCCATATGACCTTTAGCGACTTCTTCAGAGAAATTTTGACCGTTCTAAAGATACAACGCGATGTTGCAGTGTAACACATGACCATTACTGTTGTTTGAGCTTTGGAAATGATGATTTGAAGTTGAAACATTTGGATTAACACTTGGATATGAAGACAATCCACTGCTGTTGTTTGAGCTTTGATTGAGTGATCCGGATGAGTTCTCTGCGCTGAAAGCGGTTTGTATCTTCGGACTAGCTTCAAGATTTTGAACATTACCTCTGTAATACAACTTGAAGTCTTGTTGACCACTTGAATTGTTCATTCTAGCAATCTTCTGCTGTTCAAGATCTTGTCCCTCAAGTTTCTCAATAAATTGTGCAATCGACAATCTACTATACTCTCCAGAATTCTTTAAAATCATGAGGTATGTACCCCATTCTTTTTGAGGTAACGCATCTGCTAATTTTTCAACCCATTCCTCTGGAGTTTTAGTAATTTCCAATTGAGACATTGAACGCAGTAGATGACAATATCTCTCAATGAGAGTCTTTGTAGTTTCACCTGGCACACTTGTAAACAGTTCAAATTCTTTCTTCAATAATGATTTTTTTACTCTTGATCATCTCTGCACTTCCTTCGAATTTTTTTCGAAGTGCATCCCAAATCGAATAAGCACTACAATCATGTTGAAGTAATATGAAAATATCTTCTTTCACAGCTTGTTGAAGTAAACTGACCATCATTTTTTCTGCCTTGTACATATCTCTCTCTTTATTTTAAAATTCCGAGATAATCTTTGCAACTCCCAAATCAGAAAGTGGTCTAGCATACTTAGTTTCAATACTTTCCCATGACCTTAGATGATTTGCTTGAACCCAATTCTCGAAACGTTCTTTCCAACTATGATATTCTTCAATGCCCATCAGTTTTGGAGGTTTCTGTAACGTTCCGGTTTCATTTTCCATGGTTACACTCTGAGCAACGGTAACCGGAGTACCCGGAGTTGTAGCAAACGCATTGTAAAACTCGGTTTCCATGTTTCGGTATCGAAGGATTTCTCAAACAAGCTTTCAAACGAACTGGTTCACCTCGTGAAACACCTGGAGATAGACAAAAAAATATCAGTTTAAGCGAACTGAATATGTGAACGTGTGTGACGGTTGAATCAATCTAGGACTCGTGTCGAAGATTCGCGGACTCGTTCAATGTATTTCGGGTATAATCACTGAATGAATGGGCCGATCAAAGAGAAATGAATTCAATTGGGCCTCTAGATAAACCAATTACATGGGCCGAAGACATTTTGTTAGAAAAATGAAATGATAACAAGCACTAATCTTCACATGTGCTTTCAAGTAATGGCCGATAACATTTAAACAAATTCAATCTTCATTGGGCCGCACATCTTTAATCTAAATATTGATTGGGCCGCACAACTCATTCAGTCAAAGCACATGGACTGAATCTGCAATTCACTCTGATTAGACCTCCAATTTGAATTACATAGGCCGACAAACACTTAGACTAAACAAACTCTTACTGGACCGATGATATTCACTTGCAAACAAAATTAATTTGGCCGACAATCTTTAAATTCTTTGATGAAATTTTATTGGACCTCTAAATTGAGCAATGATATCAATCACGTGGGCTGTCACATTCACTTTTTGTTCAATTAAAGCTGGCCGATAACACTAAATGGGAATATAAATCTATTGGGCCGCCCAACTTTAATCTTCATCCAAACCTTGGGCTTAGATATTCACGTGACATTCTGATATCTTTTAACATATGATTGGACCAATATTCAATAAACTCAATCTGAATCAATATACAATCTGATTACTCCTTTTGAACTTGACCGACAACTGTGATCACCACTCAATTCTCATTGGACCAACTGAATTAGTGAACTTTAATGTGCATGAATTAATCAGAATTCAATGTTATCGAAACTCATAAAATCACATGCAATCATAAATGGATAAATGGTTCTGATCACCTCGTGACTTGAAAATATGCACCTCGAAAATCATCGTTTGAAACGAAATGGACACTTTCACGCGATATGAAGTCACTTCGTGTGACTTGAATTAATCAATTCGTGCGAAATGGAGGTCCAATACGTACGGAATGAGATTAACTATGTTCAATTCGTGCGAAACGAGCCAAATGTCTTCAATTCGTGCGAAATGGAGCTCAAATTCAAACAAAATGGATCCAATTCGTATGAACTGGTGCGAAATGGGGTTCTTATCTCGTGCGAAATGGCGACATGTTCGAACAATCGGATAGTAGTTTGACAAATTGATCAACTTTTAAGATGAATTAGGGACTGATATGTTCATGGATTGATTAAAACTATGTTTTGTATGTAATATATGAAAATCAGTTCATTTTGACCGTAAAATCTCGGTTAATTTTGAAAAAATGTGAAGAAAGTGAGTAGAAGTGAGATTTTCATATGAAATCAAGCTGAATCGGTAAGAACTCTTCCTCCTGAGCTCTGATACCACTTGTAGGATCGTTGTGACGATCAAACGATTCGTTCAGAAGAGTTTTTGATCAAAACAAGAGGCGGAAACAGACGTTTTGATGTTGAATCAGCTTGATTTGCACAAAGAAGTAGTTTAAATGTCTTCTGTATTGATTTGACAACGATTTACAACCTGGAGACACCTCGGCAGAGCTTCGCTACCGGAATTGCAAAAGTTACAAATGAAATCTCAAGTCACCTATTTATAGGATTTCCATTCCGCACGAAATGGTACAAGTCCATTACGCACGAAATGGTCCATTTCGTGTGAACATGCCATTTCGTGTGGAATGGCCATTTCGTGTGGAATGGCCATTTCGTGTGGAATGGCCATTTCGCATGAACTGGTCAATCAGCACTAAAACCCTATTTCTTTGACTACCGAGCTCTGGTTTATCCTATCTAGATACAAGACTCGATACAAGACGAAGTCGACAGACATATGCACCAACACTTTTTTTTCGATTAACAATTATCGTTGCACATGTGCATATGTATCATTTCTTGGAAAAATTCCGTAATATATTACCCATAGTAGACAAATGCACTTTCATTTATACTACCATATGTAATACACTACTTTTTACATTACTAATATTAAAAATGCACATGTGCATCATTATGTATAACCATGATATAACGTGTTTTTGTACAAAAAGTTTGTGATTTTAAATGATGAAGTGGGCCCATATACATGTTTTTTGGTTAGTTATATCTAGTTGTTGATGGTTTGATTATATTTCTCACTTTATGATGTACTATGTTGTTTGGATGGTATAAAAGGTGTTGGTGTACATGTAATAAAGTGAAATTTTGGTAATGGTATTGTATTATGGATGGTAGAAGGTAATGGCATTGTATTACGGATGGTAGGAGGTAACGGTAGTGTATTATGGATGGTATGATAGATGAAAGAGATAATGTATTCAAAGTAGTGTACCAAAACACGTTATAACACATCCATACGTATAGATGCACATGTGCATTTCTAATATTGTTAACGTAAAAAAGTAGTGTATTATGAATGGTAGTGTATTATGAAAGTGCAATTGTCTAATATTAGTAGCGGAATTAATTTGTCAAGGAAATGATACATATGCACATGTGCATGGATAATTGTTACTCGAATTTTTTTAGTGATGAAATATAACTTGATTTTTTTTGTTATATCTAGTGGTTGATGGTTTGATTATATTTTGTCGCAACCCCCGATCCCTGAACCCAGGGAACGGGCGGACGCGAGCTCAGTGACGGTGGTATCAGTTTGTTTTTAATTTGGCAGCGGAATTTACATCAGGACCGTAGTTAGGAAATGTTTATCAGAGTAAAACCACCATATTTTATATTAATAAACACATGGGTAAAACCCAGGTTTCTTATTACAATACATATATAGGGATAAACCCTATTTTATTGAATTTAAAACATCATCTTTTAGGTAACTTTTATAGCCACATTTTTTCCAAGCCTTCAGTGCTCTCCAGCTGGCTTTTTACTAATTGGCTGTCACATTGTGTTACCTGAAACGTGTTTTAAAAACATTTGTCAGTGGGAAATACTGGTGAGTGAATCCCAGTTTAATCAAGTTTAAATAAAAAGTCACAGTGAACAGCATTGAGAGCGATCACATTGTTTATTTCTACACAATTACTCCATTAGTACTGTCAATCCTGACTTGTGGGTCATATTACCCATTGGCTAACTCATTGTCCAATGGTAACGTATTGTCATCCCGACTTACTACTCACAGTGTAGTAAATTTTGTATACAAAACCCCAACATATCGGCAGTAATTGAAGAACTACAAAGACTCAATCACTGCTAAATTTCATTGTAAAACATTTAACGTTTGGTAAAACATTACCAAAAAGATTAACAAAAAGAGGATAAACTCACATTGCTATCTTAGACTTCGCGTAATGGTTTCCTGGATATAATCTATAATTTATATAAATGTACATTGGTTAGTATCATAACCCTTTAAAAATATTGATGATACCCTCCCCGAGACGGCATTCCAACAACTACGTCGGGCAGAACCACGACAGTTATTACGGAACCCAAAATCAATCGGGCAGCGTATCTACTATGAAACTGGGGTTATAATACTTACAACGGAGCAGAACCTCGCTAATTAGGGGGATATAATACCCGTATATTATAAGCCTAGTACAGAAATTCATGATTGAGATTTGAGAAATTAACGACGGAAAATGAAACCCGATGCCTCCATTATATAGTTGCTGATCTCGACTCTCACGCGGCCCGCGTGAAAGATAAGGGTCGCTTACGCGGCCCGCGTCAAAGCTAGTCAACGGACTAGCTTGTCCGGCTCACCAAGTAGACCCGCCACGATGTCGACACGTGTCAGCTCAGGGCTGCGCCACCATTCATGACTATCGCGGCCCGCGTAAGATTGAGGTGGGTTCTACGCGTCCCGCCTCAACCTAATGTTTCTTGTTTTTAATTATTTTTAAATGTTATAATGTATTTCGGGCTCGGTTTTCACTTATGGGGTATATTTAAAGACATATTGGGACATTTTAAAATATACTAGAGTGTCGGAAATAACCTGAGGGTGTTGATTTTACCGAGGGTTGTTACATTCTCCCCACCTTGTTTTAGAGCTCGTCCGCGAGATCTACTGGAACAAGTGCGGATATTTCCTTTGCATTTCAGATTCGAGTTCCCATGTGTACTCAGGTCCTCTTTTGGAGTCCCATTTCACTTTGACCAGAACTAATCTCTTATGCTTGAGATTCTTGATTTTCCTGTCTTCAATTTGTAGAGGCATTTCTACAAACTTGAGTTGTTCATTTACCTCTATATTCTCAAGAGGTACTATCAGTGATTCGTCAGCTAAACACTTTTTGAGATTAGATACATGAAACACATCATGTATTCCTGCCATTTCATCTGGCAGTTGTAGCTGATAGGCTACGGGTCCTATTCTTTTAATAATCTCAAAAGGTCCAACATACCTGGGACTTAGTTTTCCTCGTTTGATGAATCTTACTACTTCTTTCCAAGGAGAGACTTTCAACAATACTTTATCTCCTACTTTAAACTCCAATGGCTTGCGTCGGTTATCAGCATAACTCTTCTATCGATCACGTGCTGCTTTCAGTCGTTCCTTGACTTGAATAATCTTATCAGTTGTTTCTTGCACTATCTCAGGTCCAGATAGTTGCTTTTCCCCAATTTCTGCCCAACAGACTAGGGTTCGGCACTTTCGTCCATAAAGTGCTTCGAATGGTGCAGCATTGATACTTGTGTGATAACTATTATTGTAAGAAAATTCTATTAAAGGTAAGTGATCGTCCCAATTACCTCCGAAATCAATTACACAAGCTCTAAGCATGTCCTCCATCGTCTGAATAGTTCTTTCGCTTTGTCCGTCCGTTTGAGGATGATAAGCTGTGCTTAATTTTAACTTGGTTCCCATTGCCTTTTGGAAACTTGACCAAAAATGAGAGGTAAATCGACTATCTCTATCAGAAACAATTGATAAAGGAATGCCATGTAAAGAAACAATTTCATTTACATATAATTTAGCTAATTGTTCCATACTGAAAGTTTCTTTCATTGATAGAAAATGAGCTGACTTGGTTAACCTATCTACAATCACCCAGATTGTATCATTTCCTTTCTTTGTTTTGGGTAATTTAGTAACAAAGTCCATTGTTATCAATTCCCATTTCCACACTGGCATTTCTATTTGTTGTAACAAACCTGAGGGTTTCTGGTGTTCAGCTTTAACTTGTGAACAAGTTAAACATTTAGAAACATAAGCTGCTATGTCCTTTTTTATTCCTATCCACCAGAAATTCTTCCTTAAATCCTGGTACATTTTATCATTTCCTGGATGCATCGTATATTTAGACTTATGGGCTTCTTCTAAAATACGATAACGTAGGTTCCCTAATTTAGGTATCCACATTCTCTTTTCATGGAATCTCCAAATTCCATCTGTTCCATGTTCTAATTCTTTTAGCATACCTTTTAATTTTTCAGTATCATCCTTGATTACTGATTCTTGTGCTTCTCTTATCTGATCATTTAAATCTACTTGTAGATTTAATTTAAGTGAACGTACCCTTTTTGGCTTTTCATGATACTTTCGACTTAAAGCATCTGCTACTACATTTGCTTTTCCTTCATGATACTGGATATCACAATCATAATCATTAAGCATCTCCATCCAGCCTCTTTGTCTCATATTCAACTCCTTTTGCTTGAAAATATACCTTAAACTCTTATGATCAGTGAATATGGTAAACTTACTACCATAAAGGTAATGTCTCCAAATCTTAAGAGCAAAAATTATAGCTCCTAATTCTAGATCATGGGTTGAATAATTTTCTTCATGATTCTTAAGTTGTCTAGATGCATAAGCTATAACCTTTTGTCGTTGCATCAATACACATCCATAACCTAATTTAGAAGCGTCACAATAAATTACAAAATCTTCAGTTCCTTCTGGTAACGCTAATATGGGTGTATGGGTTAATCTTTGCTTAAGAATTCTAAATGCTTCTTCTTGTTTTAATCCCCATTCAAACTTAACAGATTTACAGGTTAACTTAGTTAAGGGAATGGCTATTCTAGAAAAATCTTGAATAAATCTTCTATAATAACCGGCCAATCCTAAGAAACTTCTAACCTCAGTTGGTGACTCAGGGGTTTTCCATTTAGTAATCGCCTCGATCTTTGTGGGATCTACATGAATTCCTTCATGGTTTACTAAATGTTCAAGGAATTGTACCTGTTCTAACCAAAATTCGCACTTTGAAAACTTAGCATAAAGTTTTTCCTTTCTTAATAAACTTAAAAGTTCGTACAAATGATTTGCATGATCTTCCTTATTCTTAGAGTAAATTAGAATATCATCTATAAAAACAATTATTAATTTGTCCAAATATGGCTTACATATTCGGTTCATCATGTCCATAAATGCGGCTGGGGCATTGGTTAGACCAAATGGCATGACAGTAAATTCATAATGACCATACCTTGTTCTGAATGCGGTTTTAGGAATATCCTCTTCTTGTACCTTTAATTGATGATATCCTGATCTTAAATCGATTTTAGAGAAAAATCTAGCTCCTTGCAGTTGATCGAATAGATCATCGATTCTCGGTAATGGGTACCAGTTCTTAATCATAACCTTGTTTAATTCACGGTAGTCAATGCACATACGTATTGATCCGTCCTTCTTTTTAACAAATAGTATCGGCGCTCCCTATGGCGACGAACTTGGCTGTATAAATCCTTTTCCAATAATTCATCTAATTGTTTCTTTAATTCTTGCATTTCTGCAGGTGCCAAACGGTAAGGTGCTTTGGCAATCGGTGATGTTCCTGGTATCAAATGGATCCTGAATTCGACTTCTCTATTTGGTGGCAGTCCTGGTAATTCTTCTGGAAATACATCTGAAAACTGAGATACTACTGGAATATCTTTTAAATCCTTTCCTTTAGTGTTAGTGATTATAGAAATCAAATACACTAATGATCCTTTTCTTATGTATCTTGAAGTTTTTATCACAGAGATAAATTTTGTAGATTTAGATGGTTTATCTCCTTTAATTGTGATCGTTTTACCTATTGGTGCATTTACTTGAATTGACTTTTGATCACATAAAATACTAGCTTTATTGGCTATTAACCAATCCATTCCTAAAACAACATCAAATCCTGCCAGTTTCATGGGATAAAGATTTGCAACAAATTTCTGATTTAAAATTTCTATTCTTGCTCCCTGCAAGATTTCAGAAATTCTAACGGTTTGTCCATTAGATGTCTCTACTATACATTCTTGTGGTAGTTTAGTTAATGACTGATTTAGAAATTTGCAAAATGATGTATTAATAAAACTTTGGTTTGCACCAGAGTCAAATAATACTTTAGCAAAAATATCATTAACTAAAAACGTACCAGCTATGACATCTGGAATCATCTTGGCTTCATCTGGAGTTAAAACAAATGCTCTAGCATTTTGAGTATTCTTGTTGTTTGCAGCTGGAGCTAATTTCGGACAGTTTGGCCTGATATGACCTTTTTCTCCACAGTTGTAGCACAATCCATTACTGGATTTCTTCCTGCAATTTTCTTCCTTGTGTCCTGGCATCTTGCAATAATTGCAAAAAGTGGAGCATTTTCCCGAATGCTTTTTCTTGCAGACCTTGCAGAAAGGTGCAGAGGTAGAACCCATATTTCTACGGTTGTAATTCCTAGAAAGGAATTCTTGAGTAAGCCTTTGGGTTAGGTTTCTCCTCTGTTCTTCTTCTCTAGTACAGATTAATTCATCTGTCAAGGTATTTGCCAGTTCTACAGCTTCTTCTATAGTTTGAGGTCTAGCTGCCTTGACTACGTGTCTTATCTCTCCAATTAATTCCCAGATGTAACGGGAGATTAATACTGGTTCTGGTGAAGCAAGGGTTGGCACTATTCTAGCATATTCGAAAAATATTTTAGTGTATCCCTTACTATCCACACCAGTCATCCTAAGATTTAGGAATTTGTTTGCTATCTGTTCCTTCTCATTGGGTGGGCAGAATTTCCTTTCTACCTTGTTCTTAAATTCTTCCCATTCCATAGTGTAAGTTCTATCACTTCCTCTTGATTGGAGGATAGTGTTCCACCATTCTAGCGCTGAATTCTTAAACAGATTCGAAGCAAACAATATCTTATCTTCTTCAGCACACTTGCTTATTCTTAAAACTGCCTCAGTCTTCTCTATCCAGCGTAAGGTTGCAATGGCCCCTTCGTTGCCCGAGAATTTCATTGGTTTACAAGACCAGAATTCTTTATAAGAACAACCGTAAGATACGGTTCTTCTTCTTTTAGGAATGGGCATTTGAAGTACAGGTCCATTGTTCACGCTGTGTTCTGGTTCAATGGGTCGCTTACTACTATGTTTACTTTTATTATTCGATTCTTGAATAGTTTGAATAATAAATGGCATTGCATCTATGATTCCTTGTGCCACTATATGTTGAACATCACTATTATCCATTTGATTTCCATTGTTATTTATGCTTGGATTCTCATTAACTACGTTAATGTTACTCTGTTTATCATTATTCAAATTTCCTTGGTTTCCTTCATCGGCCATCTCAATTTTAAACATTTATCCCATATTAATATCACAAGGTAATATTTAATATAATTAATCATATGACACACAATCTAGACAAAAACGTCGATCATTGCGACTTTTACTCTATTTTCATATACTATTATGCATCTATTACATTCTAGTACTAAAATAAAATTACAATACCAACAGAATAGAATCACACTAATAGTAATATCCATCCGTACACACATATTTTATTTTATTTTTATTTTATTATATTATTATTATTACTATTACCAATTTTTCTATCACATCACGGATATGGATTTATCCAAAAATCCATATTGCGCTCATCGTATTTCTATACGACACGCTCTCCTACCTGTCTCATTCTCTCACTGCTTTCTAAAATCTCTTATCCAAAAGTCCTAAGTTCTTGCACATTTTCTGCACTCATTGGGGGTGCAGGTTCTAGGACTGGGTTCGGAATCTGGGGTGCGGGTTCCTGATATGGGGGTGAAAGTGCCTGAAATCGGTAAGGATCTTCTAAGATCTCCCTAATATAATCATCTTGGTAATAGGGATCTAAAGGGTCCATACCTGGGTAGGCTTCTATATTCTGTATGGGGTTGTCTTCATGTATCGGGTAACGTTGCACAAAGTCCCTATTGTCGTCCCACCAGGGGTCGTAATTTGGGTCTAGGGGATTTGGTGCAGGTACCCTAGGGATTTCTTCTGGGTTAAAGTCATGCATCTCCTCCTAGTTTTCAGGGTTTTATATTTCCATGGGTTGTTCTGGGATTTGTGGTTGTGGGGCTACTAGTTGTTCCAGACTCGGGTCAGCAGCAGTTGTGGCTAGGATATGGAAATTGGCTAGGCTTCTATTAAGCATATCCTGTGTATGGGCATCAGTCTTTCGCTTAGCAGCCGCTAAAACTCTTTGCTTTTGCAACTTTCGCATTCTTTTCCTACCAGCAAAGGCTTCCTTACTGAACCATCCTCTCTTTTTATTAAAAAATGGCTCATCCGACTGAGCTCTAAAGGCAAATATTCCTTCTTCTAATCAGCAGAATACCCAGAAAGGGCAGGCTGTGATGAAGTACCTTCGCTCCTAGGTGAATCAGACAACTGACGACTCATGTCTGAGGGTCCTTGATCACTCATACTGTAAACTAACAAATAGTCAAATAACACATAACAAATAAATACGGTTATGCACTTATTTTCAAAATTTATTTCCTAACACAAAATTTAAAATTTAAGTGTCAGCAGAACACTTCTTTGGCTCAGACCAGTGGCTAGGCTCTGATACCACCTCCTGTCGCAACCCCCGATCCCTAAACCCCGGGAACGGGCGGACGCGAGCTCAGTGACGGTGGTATCAGTTTGTTTTTAATTTGGCAGCGGAATTTACATCAGGACCGTAGTTAGGAAATGTTTATCTGAGTAAAACCACCATATTTTATATTAACAAACACATGGGTAAAACCCAGGTTTCTTATTACAATACATATATAGGGATAAACCCTATTTTATTGAATTTAAAACATCATCTTTTAGGTAACTTTTATAGCTATATTTTTCCCAAGCCTTCAGTGCTCTCCAGCTGGCTTTTTACTAATTGGCTGTCACATTGTGTAACCTGAAACGTGTTTTAAAAACATTTGTCAGTGGGAAATACTGGTGAGTGAATCCCAGTTTAATCAAGTTTAAATAAAAATTCACATTGAACAGTATTGAGAGCGATCACATTGTTTATTTCTACACAATTACTCCATTAGTACTGTCAATCCTGACTTGTGGGTCATATTACCCATTGGCTAACTCATTGTCCAATGGTAACGTATTGCCATCCCGACTTACTACTCACAGTGTAGTAAATTTTGTATACAAAACCCCAACATACCGGTAGTAATTGAAGAACTACAAAGACTCAATCACTTCTAAATTTCATTGTAAAACATTTAAGGTTTGGTAAAACATTACCAAAAAGATTAACAAAAAGAGGATAAACTCACATTGTTATCTTAGACTTCGCGTAATGGTTTCCTGGATATAATCTATAATTTAGATAAATGTACAATGGTTAGTATCATAACCCTTTAAAAATATTAATGATACCATCCCCGAGACGGCATTCCAACAACTACGTCGGGCAGAACCACGACAGTTATTACGGAACCCTAAATCAGTCGGGCAGCGTATATACTATGAAACTGGGGTTATAATACTTACAACGGAGCAGAACCTCGCTAATTAGGGGGATATAATACCCGTATATTATAAGCCTACTACAGAAATTCGTGATTGAGATTTGAGAAATGAACGACGGAAAATGAAACCCGAGGCCTCCTTTATATAGTTGCTGATCTCGACTCTCACTCGGCCCGCGTGAAAGATAAGGGTCGCTTACGCGGCCCGCGTCAAAGCTAGTCAACGGACTAGCTTGTCCGGCTCACCAAATAGACCCGCCACGATGTCGACACGTGTCAGCTCAGGGCTGCGCCACCATTTATGACTATCGCGGCCCGCGTAAGATTGAGGTGGGTTCTACGTGGCCCGCCTCAACCTAATGCTTCTTGTTTTTAATTATTTTTAAATGTTATAACGTATTTCGGGCTCGGTTTTCACTTATGGGGTATATTTAAAGACATATTGGGACATTTTAAAATATACTAGAGTGTCGGAAATAACATGAGGGTGTTGATTTTACCGAGGGTTGTTACATATTTGTCACTTTATGATGTAATATGTTATTTGGATGGTGTAAAGGGTGTTGATGTACATGTAATAAAGTGAAATATTGGTAATGGTATTGTATTATGGATGGTAGGAGGTAATGGTATTGTATTACGGATGGTAGGAGGTAATGATAGTGTATTATGGATGCTATGATAGATGAAAGGGAAAATGTATTCAAAGTAGTGTACCAAAAGACGTTATAACATGTTATATAGATGCACATATGCATTTCTAATATTTTTAATGTAAACAGTAGTGTATTATGAATGGTAGTGTAAATGAAAGTGCAATTGTCTAATATTAGGAATATTTTACGGAATTTGTCAAAGAAATTATACATATGCACATATGCATTGATAACTGTTACTCGAATTTTTTTTTGGCTTTTTAGTGACAAAATATAGCGATTTTTAAAAAAAAAATTAAAAAAGAATTTTGAGTGTTTTTTAGATTTTTTAAGTATTTTTGGTTGTGTTCACACTGGTTCTCACGGTTCTCGCAATAAAGGGTGATTTCTAACGAATCCTTTCCTAAATATATATATATATATATATATATATAGTGTGAGATTTATTAGTGAACTCGAAAAAAGTGGGAAAAGTGCATTTAAAATATTATATATATCTTAAAAATTCAACTTAAATGTTAAAAATCATTTTTTTAAATCGGCGTTTTTCCTTATCAAAATGTGTAGAAGTTATTACAATAAAAAATAATTTTTGTAAAAAACATATTAACCTTTTTTTATCTGTTTTTTAAATATTTTTTTATATTTTTAGTTTTTGAATTTTATTATTTAAAATGGTTCTACATGTATTTATAAGGAAAAGTGCCGAAATTGTTTTTTAAAAAAATATTTTTTACATGTCAAGTTGAATTAATAACATGTTAAATTCATGGTTCCTAGTTCCCCAGTTTTTAATTCTGGCCCTTACCCTCTTGATTTTCAATCGACAATAACATTTTCATATGTTAATATATATTTTTTAAATTACATTTTATTAATGAGCACTCCATTTTCTTTAATTCGAGCAGTCTATAGCTATAATTTTCTTAAAAACTCTACAAGATTTTGAATACCTATTATGTGATTACGTGATTTCATTATAGTATGTGAAACCAAACTAAGTGATTACGTAATTACGTAACAACTGTTGACCATGTATTATTACATGACTACGTGATTTTGAATAGACATTTCATGATTACGTGATTTCATTTTAGTATTTTATATGAAACCACAATGAGTGATTACCTAATTATGTAAAAACAAGAACATGTAATACATAATATTTCAGGTCAAATCACTTATTAAGGATAAATTATATAAAAAACATTAGCCAAATCAACATATAATAACCACATAATTCCGTATATAAGAGATTTAATCATATAATAAAGCATAAATAATCAAGTTCTTATTATTGGATATGTAATCAAGTAATAAGCATAATTGCGAGTGAGTTGTTTCAGGCTATAACACCTCATAAAATCACGTCTAATGATGTATGGACACGTGTGCTAAACCTTAATAAAGTCAAACGTTGAATTTGAGGGACAAATTTTGCGAAAAATAAAAAACCTTGATTATAGAAGGACTGGAAATGTTAACATGCTTAATATAATCCTCTGAATAACGTTACACGGTAATCATATTCACAAATGATCCATTTGTTGATCGAGAGTAGCCGTTTGCGTAATTAATTGAAAGTTTGCGCGATGAAGGGTTAAAAGTGTCAACATGTTAATTCTTACCTCTGAGTGACCTTTTAACAAACCGAGAGCTTCATGATAATTGATTACACTCTCAGGAATGCCTAATATTGGCCATTAAGGGCTTTTATGCCTGTAAGTGAAGTTACGCGCAACTTTGCAAGTTAGAGGGACTAAAAGCGTCAATATGTTTAATTATACCTCTGAATGACCTTTTTACGAACCCGAAGCATCGTGATGTTTAATAATACTCTCGAGAATCCCTAATATGGATTAGATAAGGCTTTGATACTATTAAACGATGATATGCGCAAGTTTGGGCATTAGAGGGACCAAAAGCGTCAACTTTTAAATCTGCACCTTTGGGTGACCATTTAAGCAAACGGGAGCATGGTAATATTTAAGCGTATGCTCGGGAATACTCATTATGGGCTACAGAAGGCTTGGATATCATTAAACGACATTTCATGCTACTTTGTGCGATTAAGGGACTAAAAGCGACGACTAGCGAAACTATGCCTTTGAGAGGTCTTCTGAACGAACCGGAAACTCTGCAATGCTCGTTCATACCTTCGGGAGTATTTATATGGGACATGTAAGAATTTTATACCGTTTTGCGATAATGCGCGCAAACTCGCGAGTTAGGGGTTAAGGGCGTCAACGCGCGAAACTACACATCAGGGTGATCTTTTGAACGAAACAGGAACTTTGTCAGGATCAGTTAACTCCCGAGTGTGCCTAAGGTTGGCCGTATGAGGTTTCGTACCTTATATTAATACATTATTCAAGAAACTAGAAAGTTAAGTGCCAAAAATGTAAATAATGAAAGATTAAAAGCTAAACAAAGACAGGGACCAGAACTGTCAACCTGCATTTTGTTGCATGGACTGGACTAATTCACTGTCCGCAAGCCCTTAGAGCCTACCCTTCGCATACCGTTAGAGAGCAATCAGCAACATCAGCTGATATGGATGTTTATGTGCCACTTATGCCATTTTTTAGAACTTCAGAACTTGACTAAAGATGACAGGGACTGAAACTACCATTGCAGAAAACTTGTTTGCTGGTACGGGCCAGCCACGCAGGCCGCGAAGCCCACAGGGCCTGCCTACGCGGGCCGCCAAGATAGTAACAGCAGTAGCAGTTGTTTTAAAGCTGCTGTTTTAGGGCCGTTTGTTTGTTCTTCTTACAATAAAAACCATTAAACTCAATCTAGGGACTTGCTAGCTGATTTATAAAACCAGAGTACACTTGTTATAATCTTGTTATCCTTTCCAACACTTGGCATTTATCCGTGGCTTCCCGAAAACAATAAAGAGAGGTGGATTTCATTTGATCAAATCACACCATCATTTCAAACCTGCTCTATCTCTCAGCTCTAAGAGGATCCTAATCATTTTGGAACCTCCTCTCAGTCCTTTGGACCCCTTGTAAGTGCCCTCTTGTGGCTAGTTATTTTTATTTGGATTAGAAAGCCGAAAAGTCAAGCGTTTGCGATAACCGCTTTGACTTTTAAACGGTCGAGCCATGTCACGGCCCATGACCCGGTTTGACCCGTTTCAGGAGCCGCGGGACAGAAATTCCCGTGGTATTTATTTAATTGAGTTGACATCGGAAGTTTGTCTTCAGGATCTTTTTAAAACTGCAATTTCCTGATTATTTTATTTCATAACTCGAGATAAAACCCCGGTAATTTATAATCGTATGATTTCACTGAGAAATCTTTATTTTACAAAACATGTTTTTTTATTTTATACTGAGCCACTTCCTTAAGCTTGTAGTGCTTCACAGCACTTTTCCTGGATCACAACAGATCACCTGAAACATGTTTGAAAAAGGTTTTGTCAGCGGGAAATACTGGTGAATCATTCTTTTTACTAAAACAACTCGTTTGTTATAATTTACAGTATTAAGAGCGATTACAATGTTTCCATATATCAACCAACTACCCACAGTATTTGTCACTCGAACATCCATCGGTAACCTCAGAGTCCAATGGTGTCTGTGACTATGGTCATATCACCCCTTGGCTAACTCGTTGTCCAATGGTGAAGTTTATCAAGTAATGTATACAAAACCCCACATACCGGCTGTAATTTGGTGACTACAAAGACTTAATCCCTGTAATTATAACTTTGAAAATAAACATGCTTTTGAACGCAAATTTGATAAAAAGAGAATGACTCACATTGCAGATTTAATATGAATACAACTTAGCCTACTGATTAGCCTTGATAACCTAGTTTAAATAACAATGCACACAAACTAGGTTAGTAACTAATACAGGATTTACGATAACGCACCAGATTAAACCCTCACAACGAATGACAAAGTGCGATACTTAAACATCCATCGAATTAATGACGGATGACAAAGCATAAACCCTAATGTGGGCAGCACTTAAACATCCATTGGATAGTTTAATCGATCGGACATTGAATCGTAGCAGCGATCGAGTTATTACCCTGTATTGCTGCAGCACTTCGTGATATGTGTGTGTTTTTGTAATAATTAGGCAATATCTCAACGTACGTTTTGAATTTCTACGTCGAACCAACGCAAAATGTCAAGTCCCAAGCCCCTGTATTTATACTTAAAATTTTTCCCTCTCGCGTGTCGCGAGAGGTCCTCTTGTGTGCGTCGCGTGGCGCGAGGGACACCAATCTACCATAGGGTAGCCTCGTGTCCAGGTAGCTCAGCTGAGTTGGTCTTGCATGAAATTTCAATTTCGACAACAAACTGTGTGGATATTACTAACTAGGGTTTACCCCCCTGAGTTTTAGGGGCCCTGATCCTGATTCCGATTGTTCTGAAAATTTTAGGGTTTATGCAGAATCACTTGGGTGTCTTAATTAGGGTTTCCTATTGGACAAATTAAAATAATAAATAGTACTTTTGATGAGAGTTGTTACAAGCCATTGTTCGCAACGAACATGGCCATGTGATCGTAATTAGGTAGGTATTAAAACCTCAAAAGGGCACCTCCTAATTACCACGTTTGCTTAGTAAATTGTCGGGTCAAAGTAATTAAAACAAAAGTCAAACGAGTCGGTTTTTAATTAAAATTCGTAACTAATGATATAAAAGCAATAAAATCAGTTTTATCACTTTAATAACTTGGTAAATATTAATTGAACATGTATAGGCATGTTCAACCCGACAATTCTGAGTTTAGGCTCGGTTTGCAACAGAAAGTCGCAAAAGTTGACTTTTGCTTTGACTTTCAGTTCTGACCCTTTTCAGCTTAGTTTGGTTATGACTTAGGGTTCCTTTTGGACCATGTTATATGTTAGTATAACCCTCTGAGGTTATACAACTTGGTTCCATAGAAATCCTAGTTCAATGCATGTTTCCGTTAAATGCTTAAAAGTTGACCATTATACCCTTTTGATATTAAAACAAGATTTTTGAAAATGTGAGAGGACAAAAACCTTTATTACTAATATTTAAGTATGTCCTAAAAGTTTGACATCAGATTATGCGCGATATCGTAAAATGCAAGCTTTTTATTAACTAAACGGCATTTTTGGCAGAAAACCCATTTAAACCCAAATGTTGACACCAAACTTTCTACCCACTATTATTATATAATATTTAGGGATTTTTGGAGATTTTTGTTAAATTTTAAACTGATCATAACATAGGGTTCTTGCATTGACTCGGTAATTAACGGTTATGCCTTTTTTGCTAATAAAATGAGTGTCACACATCCTTTACATATCAAACCTTTTTCTACTGATTTTATACATTAAATAAATTATTTTAAACAGTAGAGGCTGATCAAAATCTCAGATTTCTTTAATCAACCCGAATATCGTCAATTACCGACTTTTATGCGATTTAGGCGCATAGTATGGTTTAAAACCATATTTGGCACCTAAGGCTTGTTACCTACTGATATTCTGAATACATTTTTATACTTTAACAGTAAATTTAAGTCTCGGACACAGATTTCCAAATTTGGCCATTATAACAAATGTGAAATGACCAAAATGCCCATACGGTGCATAGTTTTGCCATAAATGATAAAATTCACACACACACACACACACATATATATATATATATATATATGATATCTTGCTGATGTAACTCGTTAAAATAAATATTTTTACTGATTATTTTAGACCAGAACCTCAGATTACTATTCAACCTATTTTATAAACTTTAAAATGACCAAAATACCCTTTCGGGGCTTGGTTTGGTTTTAAATTCGTTTTAGGCATAATGGAAGGTATCCTACGGATATAATAACATATTTTAAGTATATTAACTTATGGAACCTGTATATGACTTATTTGGTTACCCGTTATGCATATTCGCGTTCGGTACGGTTTATGTAACTAGTTTGCATAAATTAACCGAAGCGGGTCAAACCTTATCATTTTCACTTCAAAATCCAGAATGTGTTTAGTTTACCCATATTATACAAGTATTCATACTTGTCGGGTCTAAATCACATTCTAATCCGGTCTTCGCTTAATCTTGCATTTTGAACCGTAAACCTTTCATTAAAACTAACCGGTCTAATTTTAAACTTAAGTAAGACCCGTTAGGAATCTAATAGGTTATTAAAACCTTCGTTCCAGATTTAGGAGCCCGGTAAAAGCTATTTGCACTTGCTTATTGTTATACGGCTGAGATTAAAATTATATTTTGCTCAGGTAAATACTTTTAACTTATTTTTTCGTTATACGGGCTTGGGATACGGTATTATAATAATACCGTTTGGTCGGGTATGTAGTTATTTAAATCAGATTGTGATTAATACATTTACATAACCAGATTTAATATGTTATGTTTGATGCAATGCCTTTGGGGGGTTAATGACCATGTCCTGGATATCCTCGACTCATTCAATAGAAATGGCCACGACTTAAGCTCGGGGTGTACGCATAAACCTGACAGTTGCGTATGTAAAACGGTACCCCACTCGTGAGGAAACTTCTTGTGGGTATTATACCAAGTGGTGTGTCTATTAATCTTATCCGGCTCTTCTAACCGGGTCCTGAATGGACGACAAACATGTAAAACTGTATACAAGATTATATTTAAATAATTGTCCCAAGTTACAAAAGATTTTATGCCTTGTGCATTCAAACCAATTTTATAAACACCTTTCAAAAGAGTCAGTTAATTGTATTTACCAGTGTAAACTGACGTATTTTCAAAAAGGTTAAGTGTCACACCCCTTTCTGCGGTGGAAGCACGAGTTGTGATCATGAAAGGTTCTCATTGCATACGAAGAGTAAACATACTACATGCTCATGAAAATAACTTCAAATACCATAATTTGAAACATAAGATAGCGTTTACATCGCTAAGTCGCATAAAACATTGTCTTAAAAGTTTACAACTTTATTTAAAGATAAACATAAGCGACATCCAAGAGCATAAGCAAGACCGCGCGCACATCCATCCTAGTTTCCTGAAATACATGTGAGTTTTGGAAAAACGTCAACATAATGCTGGTGTGAATTCATGCAGGTTTTCTATTTTACGTTTGTATACTTTGTATGAAAACATAGTTTGTGTCATGTATAAATCAAGTTTTCATATATAAATCAAGTATTCATGTGTACACCACGTACTTATGTATAATTCAGGTTTTTCTTGAGTACCCCACGTACTCAAGTATAATTCCTGTTTTCTTGAGTACCCCACGTACTTCAAGTTATAAATCAAGTTTTTTTCTTGAGTACCCCACGTACTTCAAGTTATATGTCAAGTTTATCTTGAGTACCCCACGTACTTCAAGTATCAATCAAGTTTTAGTATGGTATGAATTTTATGTAAATACAGTATTCCTGTAAGTATCAGGATTGTTAATGGGTTGCAAAGCCATTAACATGTGACACGACATAGGAAGTCACCAAACCTTAGGCATTTAATTGTTTATTCTGAGACACAAAAGCACTACTCGATTCTCGCCCTCACCGAGAGTGTGGCTGCCCGGCACCCGTTAGATCTAACCTTTTGTTCTGCGGTCGAGGTATATTGTTGATTAATGGTGCTTCTGTACCCTATTCGTGACACGATTTCTCGCATCATTTCTCATAACGCCTCCTACTTGGTTCTCGTTCTCACCAAGTGCGCTTCTCGTATTCTTATATCTCGTCACACTTGGTTCTCGTTCTCACCAAGTGTGCTTCTTGTTATCATACCATTTGTAAACTTAGTAATATTTGTACATGTATTTCACCCCCGATGTTATAAAACTGAAAACAGTTAAGAGAAAAAGGGGAGCATGAACTCACAACTTTGTGTTCCTTGCGTCGTAAACTTCACCGGATTTGCTTAATTAACGTCGTAACCTATACGCGTTTTCTTAACGTTAGTCACTAGACTTGCGTCGCACAAGTACAGTCACTCTCTTTTGTGTATATTTTCTTGTGTTAAAAATATTTTATATTTTTAACTAAATGTCTTACTTATATTATTTTCTCAAAAATAAATATAAGCTTTTTGTATTCTGCACTTTGCACCCGAATTATGTATCTTGTATGTTGTATGTGTATTTTTATGTTCATACTCCTCATGAGTATTTAGTGTATTTTTAAGTGTTAATACACTAGCACGTATAACACGTACTATATACACTTAGCACAAAAGTTGGTGATAAAATAATATATAATTTTCTCTCAAAAATATACATACTTATATCCATTTTATTCTTGAAGAAATCCTCATTTCTTATCACCAAAAATTAGGGAAACCTTGGTAATACTATTAAATACATTTTTAGGGAATAAGTTTCTCGAAAACTTATATTGCAGGAGTCTTCTTGAATAGGTGGGGATACTTTTCTTTGAACTGGTCTTCACGTTCCCATGTGTACTCGGGTCCGTGCTTAGAGCTCCAACGTACTTTGACAAGTTTCACACTGCTCCTCCTGGTCTTGTTGACTTTCCATTCGGTAACCTCAACGGGTTGTTCTGTAAATCGGAGGGCTTCATCAATATGCACTTCATCCACCGGGATGATCACGTTTTCTTGTGTTGGACTCTTCTTCAGGTTGGATACATGAAACGTATCATGTACTCCATTAAGTTCTTCCGGTAACTCCAACTTGTATGCCACGGTACCAATTCTTTTCAATATTCTGAATGGTCCGATGTATCACGGATTCAGCTTTCCACGCTTTCCAAATCTGACTACGCCCTTCCAAGGTGAGACTTTTAACAACACTTTGTCTCCCACCTCGAATTCTACTGATTTTCTTTTCGGATCAGCGTAGCTCTTTTGTCGATCTCGAGCCGCCTTAATGCACTCTCGGATCTGCGCAATCTTGTCGGTTGTCTCTTGTACCAGTTCAGGACCAACCATACGTTTATCTCCAGCGTCTGCCCAACATAAGGGCGATCGGCATTTGCGGCCATACAGAGCTTCGAACGGCGCGGCTTTTATGCTCGTATGATAAATGTTATTGTAGGAAAACTCAACTAAAGGTAGATGAGTATCCCAGCTGCCGCCTAGATCCATGACACATGCGCGAAACAAATCTTCTAACGTTTGTATAGTTCGTTCGCTCTGGCCGTCTGTTTGCGGGTGAAATGCCGTGCTCAGATCTAACTGAGATCCAAAGGCTTCCTGAAATGATTGCCAGATTCTTGAGACAAAGCGTCCATCTCTGTCTGAAATGATTGAGATTGGCACTCCATGACGTGCGACAATTTCTCTTAAGTATATTTCAGCAAGCTTTCCAGTGCTGTCTTTTTCTCGGATCTGTAGGAAGTGCGCAGAGTTCGTTAATCGATCAACTATTACCCATATCATATCGTGGCCTCTCGGGGTCCTGGGTAATTTCATTATGAAGTCCTTCGAGATTTGTTCCCACTTCCACACGGGAATCTCTGGTTGTTGTAATAGGCCGGACGGTTTCTGATATTCTGCCTTAACCTTGGCACAGGTTAGGCATTTTCCAACATAAACATCAACATCGCTTTTAAGTCTCGGCCACCAGTAGTATTCCTTTAAGTCTTGATACATTTTGTCCGATCCTGGATGGATCGAATATCTCGATTTGTGGGCTTCATTAAGGATGACTTCTCGTATGCCACCATAGAGTGGAACCCAAATACGCTTCTTGAAGTATAAGGCTCCCTCTTCGTTTGGCACCATGTATTTCAGCATACCCCATAGGTATTCAGCTTTACGGTTCTCTCCTTTAAGAGCTTCTTGTTGTGCATCACGAATACGTGCAGTGAGGTTCGTTCGAATCGTCATTTCCAATGCTCGAACCCTCAGGGTCTTAACCCTTTCTTTTCGGCTCAAAGCGTCCGCTACAACGTTTGCCTTTCCAGGATGGTACTTGATCGCACAGTCGTAATCATTTAGTAGCTCGACCCATCGCCGTTGGCGCATATTCAATTCCTTCTGATCAAATATGTGTTGTAAGCTTTTGTGATCTGTGAAAATTGTACATCGAGTACCATATAAATAGTGTCGCCAGATCTTCAAGGCGAATACCACCGCACCTAGTTCCAAGTCGTGAGTGGTATAGTTTCTTTCATGAACCTTCAATTGTCTCGAAGCGTAAGCGATGACTTTTTGGCGTTGCATAAGCACGCAACCCAAGCCTTGTCGTGAAGCGTCGCAGTAAACCACGAAGTCTTCAGTGCCTTCGGGCAATGATAGTATCGGTGCATCACATAGCTTGTTCTTAAGTAGTTGGAAGGTTTCTTCTTGTTTGTAACCCCAGTCGTATTTCTTGTCTTTCTGTGTAAGGGTCGTTAGCGGTTGAGCTATCTTTGAGAAGTTCTTAATGAATCGCCGATAATAGCCCGCTAAGCCCAAAAATTGTCGTACTTCGGTTGGGGTCTTGGGAGCTTCCCAATTCTTTATTGCTTCTACCTTGGACGGGTCTACATGAATGCCCTTCTCATTCACAACGTGACCAAGAAATTGTACTTCGTGAATCCAGAATTCGCATTTCGAGAACTTTGCATAAAACTTCTCTTTCTTCAGTAGTTCCAAGATGGTTCTGAGATGTTGCTCATGCTCTTCTTTTGTTTGCGAATAAATCAGGATATCATCGATAAATACAATCACGAATTTATCGAGATATGGTTTGCATACGCGGTTCATCAAATCCATAAAGACTGCTGGTGTATTCGTCAGACCGAATGGCATCATAAGAAATTCGTAGTGTCCATATCGCGTTCTGAATGCAGTCTTTGGTACGCTTTCCTCTTGGATTCTCAGCTGATGGTATCCAGATCGAAGGTCAATCTTGGAATAGTAGCTTGATCCTTGCAGTTGATCAAATAAGTCATCAATCCTCGGTAGCGGGTACCGATTCTTGACAGTGAGCTTGTTCAGTTCCCTGTAATCAATACACATCCTCAGTGTTCCATCCTTCTTCTTCACGAATAATACTGGAGCTCCCCAGGGTGAGAAGCTTGGCCTTATAAATCCTTTATCAAACAACTCCTGAAGTTGTGTAGATAATTCTTGCATTTCGGATGGCGCAAGTCTATAGGGTGCCTTGGCTACAGGAGCAGCTCCTGGAACCAAGTCTATGTGAAATTCGACTTGTCGTTGCGGAGGTAGTCCTGGCAGATCTTCGGGAAAAAACATCAGGGAATTCCTTCACCACAGGAATGTCTTCGAGTTTTGGCTCCACAGCCTTCTTGTCTATAAGGTGTGCTAGGAAAGCGACACATCCTTTCCTCAAGCACTTTTGTGCCTTCATGCAACTGATGATTCGAAGAGGCGCGTTTCGTCTTTCTCCATGTACGATGAGCGTTTCATCATTCGCCAAAGGGATGCGGATGATTTTCTCGTGACAAATAACCTCAGCTTTGTTCTTGGACAACCAATCCATTCCGACTACTACATCGAAGCTACCCAGTTGAATAGGTAAGAGATCGATGCTAAAATTTCGTTCGCCAAGTTCTAATGTGCAACCTCTGACAACTTCGCCCGATTCAACAAGTTTACCATTGGCTAGTTCTATGGAATAAGGAATTTCTAATCTACTAGATTCTATTCCGAGTATGCGTTTAAATTCCACAGACATGAAGCTATAATCGGCGCCAGTGTCAAATAATATGGATGCAAAGTGATTATTAATGAGAAACGTACCGGTGACCACATTAGGGTCCTCGCGTGCGTTCTTTGCTCCTATCACAAATGCCCGAGCCTGAGCATTGTTTCCTTTTGGGCAGTCTTTCATGAAATGATCATTGCTTCCACAACTGAAGCATCCTTGGTTCCGCCCTTTCCCGTTACCATTCTTGTTACCAGCACCATTTCCATTTCGGTTCTTTCCTTTTCCCCAACGATCTTCTGTTTGATGACCCAATTTACCACATTTGTCGCACCTTGGAATGCGACAAGCTCCATCATGATAATACTTACATTTTTGACATCTAGGCATGGAGCCTTGGTATGCTTTGGTTGCATGGGTTTTCGCCTCCTGAGACGGGTTAGCGTCACGCTTCTTGTTGTTGAAACCTTTGTTGTTACGAGTTGCTTGGTTCAGGTTTGCATGTTTTCTTTTCTTGTCGCCGGACGACTCAGCATGTGTCTCGGTCTTCTCTGTTGGGTTCAACGATAACTTCTTCATACGAACACAATCTTCAGTCAGGCTGACAGCCAGAGTTACAGCCTCGGTGATTGTTTGTGGTTTGGCCGACGTCACCATGCCACGAAACTCTGGAGCCAGTCCCCAAATGTAGCGTTCAACGTGCTTGAATTCGGGAGTCACCATGTAGGGAAGTACTCTAGACAGGTCGTGGAACCTTCGAGTATAACCATTGATGTCAGCACCTTCCATGGTCAAGTGCCAGAACTCCGTTTCCAGCCTTTGGAGTTCAGCGCGAGAGCAATACTTCTTTCTCATTCTTTCCTTCAGTTCCTCCCAAGTTAGGCCATAAGCGGCATCATCACCCAAAGTTTGGGCTTGCAAGTTCCACCAAGTCAGGGCTTCATCGACAAACAACCCAGTGGCAAAAGTGACTTGCTGGTCCGCGGTACACTTGCTCATGCGGATAGTAGCTTCAGTCTTCTCCGTCCAGCGTACAAATGCTACTGCACCTCCTGTGTCGTCATAGTTCATCGGCTTGCAGTCGAGGAACTGCTTGAAAGTGCAGCCTGGAATTGATTCAACCAATTCACATGTGAGCAATCGAAGAAATAATGAAACAAAGACTGTTCATAAATTTCTCCATGCTTAGCAAATTGTCTTAAGGTTACCTTGAGCTGCATTGCCTCCAGACGAATCTCCATTCCCATTACGCCTAGCATTGCTTGGTCCTCCACTGTCTTGAGTACGGTTTGCCTCATACTGGGCGATAGTAGCGGAGATCCTTTCTTCCAGTAGAGCGTTCAGCTCTTTAGCAGTTCTGGGCAGTGGGGGAGGAGGAGGTTGATCGTCATTGCGAGCATTCACAGCTTTCCTGGGTGCCATGTTCTGACAGAACATAACACAACAGGGTTAGACATTTGTTCGATAATGTCATACTAGATAGTAGTAGTATATATATTCATAGGTATATACCACATAAGTGACATCAAACAATTATTACTCTAGCAGAGTACTTAGTAGGCTTGCACTGAGGGAATCTATACGTGACAAGACTTGCTGTGATTTCTGTGCACTGAATTCCATAATTATGTATGCATCCATAATTACGTAACTCCTTGCACAGTCCGCACAGTTCGTTTCATCCTCGCATCTCTTCCTTCAGATGGGCCATCGCTTTCAGGTAAAGTCACGTATATTTGTGACCTTCTACTTCTAGTACATGCTAATTATCACACATAATTGCAAGTAATTTCTAGTCAATGACAAGTGCTGCTCAAGTGCACTCTAAGTCTCGTAGTGTCTTTTCTAGATTCTTGTAAACAATTTCAGGTAGTGGATGTCGCGGGACGTTTTATGCAATGAAAACTCTTTGAAAAATTGTTTTCGTGAAAGGCTCTTAGAGATTGTAGACTGGACTCGAGAAGGAATCCTGGTTCACTACAATCGCAGCTCTGATACCAATCTGTCACACCCCTTTCTGCGGTGGAAGCACGAGGTGTGATCATGAAAGGTTCTCATTGCATACGAAGAGTAAACATACTACATGCTCATGAAAATAACTTCAAATACCATAATTTGAAACATAAGATAGCCTTTACATCGCTAAGTCGCATAAAACATTTTCTTAAAAGTTTAAACTTTATTTAAAGATAAACATAAGTGACATCCAAGAGCATAAGCAAGACCGCGTGCACATCCATCCTAGTTTCCTAAAATACATGTGAGTTTTGGAAAAACGTCAACATAATGTTGGTGTGAATTCATGCAGTTTTTGTATTTCACATTTGTATACTTTGTATGAAAACATAGTTTGTGTCATGTATAAATCAAGTTTTCATATATAAATCAAGTATTCATGTGTACACCACGTACTTATGTATAATTCAGGTTTTTCTTGAGTACCCCACATTCTCAAGTATAATTCTCGTTTTCTTGAGTACCCCACGTACTTCAAGTTATAAATCAAGTTTTTTTTCTTGAGTACCCCACGTACTTCAAGTTATATGTCAAGTTTATCTTGAGTACCCCACGTACTTCAAGTATCAATCAAGTTTTAGTGTGGTATGAATTTTATGTAAATACAGTATTCCTGTAAGTATCAGGATTGTTAATGGGTTGCAAAGCCATTAACATGTGACACGACACAGGAAGTCACCAAACCTTGGGCATTTAATTGGTATATTCTGAGACACAAAAGCACTACTCGATTCTCGCCCTCACCGAGAGTGTGGCTGCCGGGCACCCGTTAGATCTAACCTTTTGTTCTGCGGTCTAGGTATATTGTTGATTAATGGTGCTTCTGTACCCTATTCGTGACACGATTTCTCGCATCATTTCTCATAACACCTCATACTTGGTTCTCGTTCTCACCAAGTGCGCTTCTCGTATTCTTATATCTCGTAACACTTGGTTCTCGTTCTCACCAAGTGTGCTTCTTGTTATCATACCATTTGTAAACTTAGTAATATTTGTACATGTATTTCACCCCCGAAGTTATAAAACTGAAAACAGTTAAGAGAAAAGGGGGAGCATGAACTCACAACTTTGCGTTCCTTGCGTCGTAAACTTCACCGGATTTGCTTAATTAACGTCGTAACCTATACGCGTTTTCTTAACATTAGTCACTAGACTTGCGTCGCACAAGTACAGTCACTCTCTTTTGTGTATATTTTCTTGTGTTATAAATATTTTATATTTTTAACTAAATGTCTTACTTATATTATTTTCTCAAAAATAAATATAAGCTTTTTGTATTTTGCACTTTGCACCCGAATTATGTATCTTGTATGTTGTATGTGTATTTTTATGTACATACTCCTCATGAGTATTTAGTGTATTTTTAAGTGTTAATACACTAGCACGTATAACACATACTATATACACTTAGCACAAAAGTTGGTGATAAAATAATATATACTTTTCTCTAAAAAATATACATACTTATATCCATTTTATTCTTGAAGAAATCCTCATTTCTTATCACCAAAAATTAGGGAAACCTTGGTAATACTTTTAAATACATTTTTAGGGAATAAGTTTCTCGAAAACTTATATTTTTCTAAGTGTCAAAATTTATAAAAATTTTGACAGAGTTTCCCCTAAAAATGGAGGTTTTTAATTGGTATATTCTGAGACACAAAAGCACTACTCGATTCTCGCCCTCACCGAGAGTGTGGCTGCCCGGCACCCGTTAGATCTAACCCTTTGTTCTGCGGTCTAGGTATATTGTTGATTAATGGTGCTTCTGTACCCTATTCGTGACACGATTTCTCGCATCATTTCTCATAACGCCTCATACTTGGTTCTCGTTCTCCCCAAGTGCGCTTCTCGTATTCTTATATCTCGTCACACTTGGTTCTCGTTCTCACCAAGTGTGCTTCTTGTTATCATACCATTTGTAAACCTAGTAATATTTGTACATGTATTTCACCCCCGAAGTTATAAAACTGAAAACAGTTAAGAGAAAAGGGGGAGCATGAACTCACAACTTTGCGTTCCTTGCGTCGTAAACTTCACAGGATTTGCTTAATTAACGTCGTAACCTATACGCGTTTTCTTAACGTTAGTCACTAGACTTGCGTCGCACAAGTACAGTCACTCTCTTTTGTGTATATTTTCTTGTGTTAAAAATATTTTATATTTTTAACTAAATGTCTTACTTATATTATTTTCTCAAATATAAATATAAGCTTTTTGTATTTTGCACTTTGCACCCGAATTATGTATCTTGTATGTTGTATGTGTATTTTTATGTTCGTACTCCTCATGAGTATTTAGTTTATTTTTAAGTGTTAATACACTAGCACGTATAACACATACTATATACACTTAGCACAAAAGTTGGTGATAAAATAATATATACTTTTCTCTCAAAAATATACATACTTATATCCATTTTATTCTTGAAGAAATCCTCATTTCTTATCACCAAAAATTAGGGAAACCTTGGTAATACTTTTAAATACATTTTTAGGGAATAAGTTTCTCGAAAACTTATATTTTTCTAAGTGTCAAAATTTATAAAAATTTTGACAGAGTTTCCCCTAAAAATGGAGGTTTTTAATTGGTATATTCTGAGACACAAAAGCACTACTCGATTTTCGCCCTCACCGAGAGTGTGGCTGCCCGGTACCCGTTAGATCTAACCCTTTGTTCTGCGGTCTAGGTATATTGTTGATTAATGGTGCTTTCGTACCCTATTCGTGACACGATTTCTCGCATCATTTCTCATAACGCCTCATACTTGGTTCTCGTTCTCCCCAAGTGCGCTTCTCGTATTCTTATATCTCGTCACACTTGGTTCTCGTTCTCACCAAGTGTGCTTCTTGTTATCATACCATTTGTAAACTTAGTAATATTTGTACATGTATTTCACCCCCGAAGTTATAAAACTGAAAACAGTTAAGAGAAAAGGGGGAGCATGAACTTACAACTTTGCGTTCCTTGCGTCGTAAACTTCACCGGATTTGCTTAATTAACGTCGTAACCTATACGCGTTTTCTTAACGTTAGTCACTAGACTTGCGTCGCACAAGTACAGTCACTCTCTTTTGTGTATATTTTCTTGTGTTAAAAATATTTTATATTTTTAACTAAATGTCTTACTTATATTATTTTCTCAAAAATAAATATAAGCTTTTTGTATTTTGCACCTTGCACCCGAATTATGTATCTTGTATGTTGTATGTGTATTTTTATGTTCATACTCCTCATGAGTATTTAGTGTATTTTTAAGTGTTAATACACTAGCACGTATAACACATACTATATACACTTAGCACAAAAGTTGGTGATAAAATAATATATACTTTTCTCTCAAAAATATACATACTTATATCCATTTTATTCTTGAAGAAATCCTCATTTCTTATCACCAAAAATTAGGGAAACCTTGGTAATACTTTTAAATACATTTTTAGGGAATAAGTTTCTCGAAAACTTATATTTTTCTAAGTGTCAAAATTTATAAAAATTTTGACAGAGTTTCCCCTAAAAATTGAGGTTTCCCATGTTTTCAAAACATGTGTTTATTTTCTTTTAAATCGTCAACAATCATCAACAACAATTATCAACAATAATCATCAACAATAATCACTAATTTCTCCATTTCATGAACTTGAATATTTACAAAAATGTGTAGTAACTTACTAGCACATATAGTAAGTCTTTCCATCTCTAAAAATAAAATCATTATCTTGAAAACTTTATTTTTAAAGAATATGAAGTTTTACAACTTCTAGTCGGTATTTACGAAAATAATTCTTTGTTATATCCTTTCGTTACACAAGTGTCTACACACTTTTTGGTTCTAAAAAATGTCTTTATTTTGAGAAAGATCCGGCTTTTTAAACATGATTTCATCATACACTTGGTTCTTCGAAAAGACCACTTGTAGATCTTTAGATCTACTAGTTAGAACTCCATTTTATAAGAAAAACTATTTTTACACAAGTTCATGTTTATGTTGTGGAAATATTCGTCATCTTGCCACTTTTCTATTTAACATAACACTAGTTCATGTTTCATGAACATGACCTAGTCCGGTTAGATGACGATCTGTTCTACTACTAGCGTCAAACAACATAAAATAATCATAACAAAACAAGTTCTATAAATTTTACACTATTAGTTATTCTTTAACCACCAAGTTCATCTTCTTTACAAGACTTTAAATTTTGGTCTCTAGTGTTTACGATTTTTACCCGACAAATCTCTTATTAACCACTTTAGACAAGATCAATAGGGTGTTTAGAGTCACTTACTACTAGCTCGTGGCTAGGGAAGAAACTAGACAAAAAAACGGGTGGTTAATAGCGTTGTGGAGAGGTCCTTGGCAATCCGTAAGCACCGGGTCTCCTTGTATGAGATCCTTCACCCTTGAATGTATGTAGAATGCAAGATGGAAATTTGAAAAATAATAGTGGGTGTGTGGCTTGGCTCTCGGCCATGAGTATCAAGGGGAAAGAAAGTTGCAAATTTTGTTTGTTTGAAATGTTGAAGTTAGTGGAGTGATCCTTAGGTTAATTTATAACCCATCATATGCTTTTACCCAATATGTAAATTGTCACCAAGATACTAGACAATCCTCAAATAAAATAAAATATTCAATAATTTGGGTGAGTGTGTCCCCTCATAGGACCGATTGGTTGAAATGGGGGGTATTTTGGTTTATTTTCAACTAGTTAGTTAGGCACTAGATAAGTTAGTTAGGAGTTTATATTAGTGTAATAGTGTGTGGTGTATTATAGCGGGTGTTAGCGTATTCGGGTATCCTAACTAGCTCAGAAAAGGAAAAATAATGTCATGGACAATATTTTTATGTTCCGGGTAAAGTCCGGTTGTTCGGTTATAAACCGGTTCGTTAAAGTGCTAAATCGCACTTTTTAGTGTCTTTTAAGTACCTTTTTGTATCCCTTTCGATTCCCAACACTTGGGGAAATATTCTGGATAATAAAACGACATTTCTGCATAATATTCACATGTCTAAAAGCTGAATTATTGCTGAATTATACAAAATTCTGCACTTAAAGTACGTTTCGGGTGCTTTTTAGTGCTTATTTTTGCTTTCGCAATGTCTATAAATTAAACCCTTATATGTACTCTTGGGTTTTAATGTACTTTTGTCGTCGGACCTACACCTAGGCCTCAATTTTATTGTCTGACTGCTTTCTGCGGTTCTGTTGACACAGTGTGTCTTACCGGTGAGTTTACTATTATTTCTGACGCAACGCTCTCGTTTATGCATAAAACAATATTTTTTGTAGTATACAACGTGCATGAATTCACTTGTTTAGTATGTGTTCAGACATTGCTGACAATTAAGCAAATAATTGCAGTCATTAAATAATGGTTAAAGTGTACGGAAATTACCGGTTTGGTGCCAGTTGTCACATTAAGTGCAGGTACTAAGCGTAATGGGCTGGAACTCCTGAGTGATTAAATAAAGAGTCTTGCAAGCTTTTATCACTTTAAGTCTGTTGAACAATATTTCTTTTGTGATGATCCGCCTGTGGATCCATCTACATTTCGTTGTGTAATATTTTATTATACTTTCAATCGGTTTGTAATATTATTACTTTAGACTTCCGTTGTGCATTAAACTGTGATTAATTGACTATGATGATTTCAACTACGTCACGATACTCCCCATCGGGCCCACCGGTAATACGTGGAAATATCGGGGTGTGACAGGTTGGTATCAGAGCCAACGTTTGAGTGAATTAAACACTAAACTTAAGGATTTAATCTCAAATGATACAGTAGCACATTCCTTAGACCTTCTGAGTCTAGACTTAACATAAGAATGCTCCCATCCCTATTAAGTAATTATTGCTTTCGATTTTATGTATTTTGAATATGACGCCAAGCACATAAGCTGTGAATGGAAATTCTCCACATCCGAAGCCTAGAAATGCCAAGCTTCGTACCACGGCTAGGATAAGCGTGCAACCAGTTGGAGGAAAGACCTTTATGGACCTATTCCCAAAACCAAACTTGTTTAAACCCTTATCCAGACTACGGAGTCCATACCAGAAGGTCCCTGTGGCTCCCACAATGAAGATGACACATGTGGATGTTATTAAACCCTATTTCCTGCCTCCGGGTTTTCAAATTTCAAACTTAGACTATACTAGTCAAAACCTAATCTGTGATCTATGGCATGCCTTTAATCATTGAATCCTTGGATTCTACTTCTGCAATGGATCCTGATTTGAAATATTACTTATTCACTAAAATCTTCAGAGTCGCTACTGCGTACAATAAATAAAGATGAAGAACAATCAGAATAAAGAAAGGAAGACATTAGAAGACCCTCCTTCCATCATACTCCTTTCCATTTAAGTCCCTGTTTGGGCATTTGATTATTGTAGTCCTTTGTGGACATATTATTTCATCATAGTCCTTGTAGACTTACCTCTTTTGATAAGACTCCATAAATATAGACGTCTATCTATTAAAAACCCTTTGAGGACATTATATTTCAATATAGTCCTTCCGAGGACATTATATTCAATAATGGTCCTTTCGAGGACATCATACTTTAAAATAGTCTTTTCATAGACATATCATTTCATTAAAATCTTTTTGTCGACATAATATTTCATTAAAGTCCCTTGGCGGACATAATAATTCACCATAGTCCTTCCGTGAGCAAGAGATTTCATTATAAGTCCTTTAGTGGATATGATATTTCCTTATGACCCCTTTGTAAGACCTGATATTTTATTATAGTCCCTTCATGGGAAAACTGTTTTAATATAGTCCCTATACAGACTTATGATATTTTATAGTCCCTATATGGACTTATAATTTCCTTTTGGGTCATCTGTGGACAAATATGATACTAAAAGTCTTGTTTAAGGCACTATGATCAATTTCCTTATGATTTATTGAAAGTTTTGAAAATTTTATATAGGTACTCATATCGTCCTTTATCAACCATTACGAACTTCACCGATCTGCTAAATATTTTCAAAAGATCTTCTTAATGGTATGACCTAGCCAATATGTCAATACAGACATGCTATGATGGTAAAACCCTCTTAAGAAAAATTAATCCTTGTTAACATCTAAGAACATGTTAACACTCCTGGCAGTGTGACTTGAGAGACCACAATAGCCGTCAAGGTATTTGGACTATGTCCAAGCCTTAAAGCCTATATGATCGAATTTGATCATGGCAAGTAACATCAATGTGATGATCAAAATATAAACATCCGTTAGTGATGAAGTGCCTACGGGCTAAACTTGTTGTCCAATAATGTCACACCCCGACCACGTAAAACAACAAAACGTGGCGGAAACGTCGGGGAGTGTTGTAACAGAATCATTGTTTCACAACCATGGATTAAATAATTTCGTTTTATTGAATTATTGAACTCATTGTTTTATTACAAATCAGATAAATACAACTTTTATCTTTCAAGTTTTAAATTTGCTAAGGCACGAGTCCATCCTAAGTATAGCATGCATCAACAATCATCACATAACAGCACCTGAAACATGTGTAAAAATAGGTACGTCAGCATAAAAATGCCTGTGAGATACATATGTTTTATTATAATTAGGATTCATGACTTATAAGTTTAAAGAAAAATGTTTAACAAAAGTAGTCATGATCATTGTAAAATGTTTTCTTTTATAAATCATACTAAAATTTATAAGAAATCAGATGATATAAAAGAATAATACATAGGAAATTAAATAACTAAATAAAAATGAATTTGTATAAGGTATATTGTTTATAAAACAATATTTTGATAAAAAGGTTTATAGTATATATAAAAATATACTTTGGTTAAGAAAGTCGAATAAGTAATATATTAAAATATATTTTAGTTCCAAAATCGTTAACCCAAGTGTCCTAAATAACGCCACGGTATGTAATGTGATGAAAACAATTATATATAAGAAGTACCAGCGGCGCATCTACCATGTTTTCATCACATTACACCCGTCCCGTTATCTAAACACTAACCAAAAACCAATCGTTAAACAAATAGTATATTAAATATATACTTTAGTCGGTAAAACAATAAATTTTCAGTAGTATATCAAAAGTATACTTTGGTTTTATTAATAACATATTAAAATATGTTTTGGTTTTATAAATAACATATTAAACTATGTTTTGGTTTTAGTAATAACATATCAAACTATGTTTTGGTTTTATAAATAACATATCAAAATATGTTTTGGTTTTATAAATAACATATTAAAATATGTTTTGGTTTTATAATTATAAGTTGGTTTTGTACATTATCACATATGCGAAACTATACTTTTGGGAGTATATCAAAATATACCATAAAAATGTGATTTAAGAATTCAACCAAACCTAATGTATCAAACAACACCTTGGAGACTATAGGAATACCACAAAGGCAATCCCTATTTGGATAAAAATAAATCGGTTTCTGACATTCCATGACAACAGGAATGGGGTCTCAAATCCTATAGTGCTATATCATACTACCAATCGGTCTGGTGAACATAAAATAAGTACTATCCAACAATTTATTTTATAATCTTAAAAAAAATTAGTGTTTAAACCATAAATAATCATTCTGTTTGTCAAAAGATAAGTATTAATATGTATAATCAAATTACACTTTGAAATCATGAACATAACAAATAGGTACACATATTTCACCCCAAAACATTGAAAACAGTAAAAGAGGGGACTATGTACTCACTTGAGAATGCTTAGAAGTCTTGAACAACAACCAAGCAAAGCTAGAGGGAGCATGGAATCAAACGACACCTAATATAGGTAACTATGTAAATAAACCGGACCTAAATCGGAAGATCGGATAGGATGAGGTTTCGTAAACTAAATGAGTATTGGATCTCATATGACATGGTTTAACAAAGCCTACATACTAAAACGAAACCTAACCTAAGTGCTTACGACCCATTATGACCCGTTTAGGTAGCTTACGCTACTTTAACGCGTCGTTCGCGTAAAACGCGTTCGGAACGCCTAACTAGTCCTATGACAAGTATTATATGCCTAAACGTGTTTAATTATGTTGCATAATCAGTTAAGTGACAAAATTTTGGGTTACATATGCTTAAATATCAATTATGCATAAAAAGGGCATTTTGGTCATTTTCCTAAGGCATATAAACTACCTATCATATAACTAGTTAAACGACGTGACCATAAGTATAACCTTGAAAGGTTATTCCCTATACAACTATGGTCACCTAATGTGTTTGGTCGGATCCTAATGATCGACCAAACGGGTCGGGTTTGTAAGTATAAGCGATTATTTAGATCGCTTACCTTACGACCCTACATAAGCACTAAACCTAAAGTGACGAGCTAAACATGTTAAAACATGTTTAACGAAGTTAGAAAACAGGTTTGGTATCAAAACAAATGGTTTTGATACCTAAAAGTAGTTTGGTTACAAAATACGCAAGAATACGCATTTTGGCCGAAACTACGACTCGTCACTACACCTAAACAACGTGGTAATCAGTAGGTATAGTCACTAGGG
Organism: Helianthus tuberosus; assembly: GCA_030545235.1. NCBI lineage: Eukaryota > Viridiplantae > Streptophyta > Magnoliopsida > Asterales > Asteraceae > Helianthus > Helianthus tuberosus. The sequence continues at coordinate 159,174,808 of CM060393.1, forward strand.
ACTATAACCATCGTGATTACGCTCACGTTGCGAAGTTCAAACGAACTTCGTGTTGACCATAAACTGGTCAATGTAGAAAGTCAAACAAAGTTTGACTTTTAACGCTAAAAACGTAAAAGAACGAAAGAATACTTACAACGGGTCCAAGAACGGAAGTTTTGATCCGATTACTCTCAGGTATGAAGTGAATACTTCAACTTAGAGAGCCAAATCAGATCAAATGTGCAGAATTCAAAAGAGGGGTAAGGGTATTTATAGTTTTAGCACAACCGTTAAGATCCTTCCTCGTAAAACGTGATTCAATCTCTACCGTACATGTGCACCCCTGGTTTTGGAATACCATGGGCACTTAAAATGGCCCATAGATTGCTTAGAAAACCATTTGCAACACTCACAAACAGCTGGAACAGGCTGTAACCAGCTGGGAAATAATTTTTGCAGGTCTGAAACTTTTACGTGGGCCGCGTAAGAGTAAACGGAAGCTTATGCGGGCCGCCTGAGATCCTAGTTCAGCAAAATAGTTTCATTAATTGCAGTTTTGGTCCCTGCATGTATATAAGCCTCATTTTGACCCATTTAAGACCAGTTAAGACATTTTCAAGGCTCTACAATGATGCCTAAGTATAGGGGACATGAAACATGGTCAAAAATATGTCGGATGTCGGTTCGTTTGGTCGTACGATCACGTTATTCGGTTAATTACGACGAAACACGAACGGACGCGAAAAACAATCCAAATCACGCGACGAATGGAATTTTATCATGCCAATCACTAAAACATAATATTTTAATGATTACATAAATTTTTGGATGCCCGGATGTATTCAGAACGTAAGATATGCGCGAAAATGCAAACTTATGCACTTTTTGACGCTTTTAGTCCCTATTGATCAAGAAAGTTTATTTTTGGGCACCAAACACCTCAAAGCCTATTTCTAAGCTATGTAAAGGATATTTAGGGCATATTTAACTTATGATCAAGTTCTGGAATGTTCGTTACAGTACGAATCGGCATACTTTCACACTTTGTCAAAATTAGTCCCTGTAAGTGAATAAACTTGATTTCGACACACCAAACCTTTCAAAACTTATTTCTAAGTTATGTAAAGGTTATTTGAGGTATGTTAAGCCTATGTCATTGTTCCAGAGTGTTTGTTGCATTAAACTGGTTATATTTACGCATCAGAGAGCGATTTAAAGCTCGAAATCGAACAAGAATTGATATGTGCAAATGATACACATATTTATACAAATCCCAAGTATGAAATACAATATTTCATTAATTTGGTATTCGTTTTATGGTTGAAGTGACACAGGTGTCACAGTCTCCCCTACTTTAGAAAATATCGTCCCGAAATTTAATTTTAGAGGAAACTTGTGAAGACAACTGTGATGGTTCCACCTTCGAATGAATCTCTCGAACCCTAAGTGAAACTCTGGGCCATGATTGGATTCTTAGCGAAATTGTCAACTGTCAAAGTGAAGTCCTTGTAGTAACAAAACATAGAGTTTCGAACTACGGACAGAAGAACGTTTCTTATGAAGACTTATCATAGGAAACTTGTGAGTGCATGAAATCAGAACTGGAGAGTGAAAAATAACATTGGTCAAGGTTCAGGATTTCTAGTAACTTAATTAACGCTACGTTCACAATGTAATAAGGAACACTTATATATAGGAAGTACCAGCGGCGTATCCACCATGACTCTTTCTACATTGTTCCCGTTTCGTTATTCTCATCACTATAGGTCTTAACACATGACAAAACTTGTTGTTGTTTCTGTGCACTGAATTCCATAATTATGTATGCATCCATAATTACGTAATTCCTTGCAAAATCCGCACAGTTCATTTCATCATGCGTAGGGAAAAAAATCAATCAAATAAACATGAAGCGACTTGACTAGACCACCAAAGGATCTTTTTAACTAGATCAACGAACATTCTTTTTAACTAGATCAACACATGATCTTCTTAACTAGACCGTCGTACGATCTCCCTAAATAGACCACTTAAGGGATCTTTTCAATTATATCATCACATGATATTTCTAACCAGATTTTCAAATCAATCTGTTTAACTAGACCACCAAAGGGTCCAATTATAGAATAGTACTTTATAACCCAAGGGACTTAACCACAATGTAGAAGTCCATTAAGGATTTAAGGTAGTACCTTTGGATATCCTACTATGAATCCCTCATATGAGATATGGAAGATTCTATGAGGATTTGGATATTGAAAAATTTGGATTACAAAAAACACAAGACATAAAAGAAATCACATAAGCACATAATCATTTATTTAATTTGATCTTCATTTTGTTAATTTTCTTGTTAATGGAGCACACGAGTATTTAAAGCATACCAGGAATTCAATCCGTGGATTCCATTTGGCACTTTAAACATTTTCAAGAATCTAACTATGAAGATAGGAAGATCTTGATAGGAATTTATCTTTGTTTCTTAAAAAGAAACGAGTATTTAAGATTTTTTGGGAGATCACAAGTGATCATAAAAATGACAGAACCACACGAGTAGTTTGTCTTGGTGTCGGCATCGAAGGGTTGTATCAAACATTCACACAATCGTATCAGTTTCGCAAAATAAAATTGAATCAAATTTTATTTATATAATAACTGAGTTGATTTAAACATCCAAAAGATAACATACAAGGAAATACAAAAGACTAATTGTTTACTGCTGCATCATTGTTTGCATTTTCCTAATTTATGTTAAACACTCGTCCACGCGCTGGATTTGCATTAACAAGTCTTGGGCAATTGTTTCTGTAGTGAGTAAGATCACCACAGTTATAACATGACCCCGATGGGAACCGTGCTTGGACAGCACCAGGGTTTGCAGCAGCTTGGTTTGCATAATGGCATGTATTGATCAAATGTCCCAATCGCCCACAGTGGGTACATTTGTGACACTACTCTTGCTCCAGATGATGATGGTTGCACTTATTGCACATAGGTGCGGTACCAACATAATTTTGCCTTTTACGAGGTTGGGCTGGCTGGTTTGGAGCAACCTGATTGTTCTGAGCAGTTATGGCACAATTTTGAAAAACCTTGCGCTTCTTCTTCTTGGGTGTCTCGGCCTGTTTTTCCTTCGGTTCAACTTGTGCAATCTTGTCAGATGGTCTTGGGTCTCCCTGTCGAGAAAGCTTACCCTTCCTGATATGGGATTCAGTCAGGGTGGTAGACAATTCAATGGCCTGTCTGACAGTAGTAGGGTTGCTGCCAGTAACGATATCCTGAACTAAGTCAGGAAGACCATCAATGTACTTTTCAATCGCCTTTTCCCCAGGCGTAACCATGGCGGGACATAACAGACTCAATTCTTCATAACGGTCAGTATAGGCTCGATGTTCACCACTGTCTTGCTTTAGGTCGTCAAATTCCCTTTCTAAAGCTCTCAATTCATGATGAAGACAAAACTCCCTCATCATAAGAGCCCTAAGCTCAGCCCAAGTCTGTGCTAACGCAACCTCAGCACCACGGTCCCTCATAACCCTGTTCCACCATGTAAGAGCCCTCTTTTGAAACACACTGGAAGCAAACTCGACTTTCCGATTTTCAGGACACTGAACGTGATGAAACGTACTCTCAATGCTCTCGAACCACTGTAGGAGCCCAGTTGCTCCTTCAGAACCACTAAACTTGAGTGGGTTAGCCGAATTGAAACTTTTGAAATTGCATAGAGCATTCTGGTTATTGTTGGCTTCGTTCACTTGAGCAATAATATCTGGGAGTACAGCAGCCGCATGCTGTGCCATAATATGTACCATTTCGGCATTTGGTAGCGGATTTTCGCGTCGAGGAGGCATTCTAAAAGAGGAAACATGAAGGAAAACGAGTGAGATGAATAGATGAAAAGAATGAGATGAAACAAAATCGACGAAAGCAAAGATAGTGGTCATTTATTTGTTACCACAAGGCAACAAACGACACACAGTGATTAATAAAAGTAAATGGGTCAAAAATAATGTATCGCGAAGACATGCTCGCCTATAAGTGGACACTCACCTCAAGAGTTCCCAGGTAAGAGTGACTGGTCCGATACTGCGGATTTGTGTGAACACTCTAGCCTTAGACAGAAAGCTCAGGGTACAGGCACCCACCCTTCCAGTTTGCACGTGTTCACATTATTTAGACCCAAACTTTGACGAGATTTTGAAAACTTAGAAGGTTCAAACCCTAGTAATCAATCATCCAAGAACAGATGATTAGTTTTCAAAGCGGAATCGAAATTTGTGTTCTTATTGTGGTTGTCACCGAAAGATAGGCGACGGTATTGTTTTAAAACTAAACACAAGATAACTTTTGTTAGGGTCCTAAGAAGGTTATAGTCTAGGTCAAAGCATTACTAATAACCTAATTCCCTATAACCATTGGCTCTGATACCAACTTTTCTGTCACACCCCGACCATGTAAAACAACAAAACGTGGCGGAAACGTCGGGGAGTGTTGTAATAGAATCATTGTTTCACAACCATGGATTAAATAATTTTGTTTTATTGAATTATTGAACTCATTGTTTTATTACAAATCAGATAAATACAACTATTATCTTTCAAGTTTTAAAGTTGTTAAGGCACGAGTCCATCCTAAGTATAGCATGCATCAACAATCATCACATAACAGCACCTGAAACATGTGTAAAAATAGGTACGTCAGCATAAAAATGACTGTGAGATACATAGGTTTTATTATAATTAGGATTCATGACTTATAAGTTTAAATAAAAATGTTTAACAAAAGTAGTCATGATCCTTGTAAAATGTTTTCTTTTATAAATCATACTAAAATTTATAAGAAATCAGATGATATAAAAGAATAATACATAGGAAATTAAATAACTAAATAAAAATGAATTTGTATAAGGTATATTGTTTATAAAACAATATTTTGATAAAAAGGTTTATAGTATATATAAGATTTATACTTTGGATAAGAAAGTCGAATAAGTAATATATTAAAATATATTTTAGTTCCAAAATCGTTAACCCAAGTGTACTAAATAACGCCACGGTATGTAATGTGATGAAAACACTTATATATAAGAAGTACCAGCGGCGTATCTACCATGTTTTCATCACATTACACCCGTCCCGTTATCTAAACACTAACCAAAAACCAATCGTTAAACAAATAGTATATTAAATATATACATTAGTCGGTAAAACAATAAATTTTCAGTAGTATATCAAAAGTATACTTTGCTTTTATTAATAACATATTAAACTATGTTTTGGTTTTAGTAATAACATATCAAACTATGTTTTGGTTTTATAAATAACATATCAAAATATGTTTTGGTTTTATAAATAACATATTAAAATATGTTCTGGTTTTATAATTATAAGTTGGTTTTGTACATTATCACATATGAGAAACTATACATTTGGGAGTATATCAAAATACACCATAAAAATGTGATTTAAGAATTCAACCAAACCTAGTGTATCAAACTACACCTTGGAGACTATAGGAATACCACAAAGGCAATCCCTATTTGGATAAAAATAAATCGGTTTCTGACATTCCATGACAACATGAATGGGGTCTCAAATCCTATAGCGCTATATCATACTACCAATCGGTCTGGTGAACATAAAATAAGTACTATCCAACAATTTATTTTATAATCTTAAAAAAATTAGTGTTTAAACCATAAATAATCATTCAGTTTGTCAAAAGATAAGTTATTATGTATAATCAAATTACACTTTAAAATCATGAACATAACAAATAGGTACACATATTTCACCCCAAAACATTGAAAACAGTAAAAGAGGGGACTATGTACTCACTTGAGAATGCTTAGAAGTCTTGAACAACAACCAAGCAAAGCTAGAGGGAGCACGGAATCAAACGACACCTAATATAGGTAACTATGTAAATAAACCGGACCTAAATCGGAAGATCGGATAGGATGAGGTTTCGTAAACTAAGGGTATGTTTGGCATGGAGCTTTTATGAGCTTTTAGGAGCTTCTAGCTTTAAGCTTTTAAGAAAAAACTCATACTCAATAAAAAGTCTTGTTTGGTTGAAGGAGCTTTAAGCTTTTAGGTTAGGAGCTTGAAGCTTTTGGTTGAACGCTACTACTAGTAGCGTTTAGAAGGAGCTACAAGCTTTTAGGGAAAAAATGACTATTTTAACCTCTAAAAATAAGGAACTTTTTAATGCACCAACTTTCTAAATTTTTAGTTATGTCCATTTTGGTCATTTTATACATTTTATTAAAAGTTCCCGCTACTCTATCAAACACCAAATATATCTAAAAAGCTACAGCTACCAGCTTCCAGCTACAGCTACCAGCTTCCAGCCACCAGCCACCAGCCACCAGCTACCAGCTTCCAGCTTCCAGCTACCAGCCACCAGCCACCAGCTAATTTTGCCAAACATACCCTAAATGAGTATTGGATCTCATATGACATGGTTTAACAAAGCCTACATACTAAAACGAAACCTAACCTAAGTGCTTACAACCCATTACGACCCGTTTAGGTAGCTTACGCTACTTTAACGCATCGTTCGCGTAAAACGCGTTCGGAACGCCTAACTAGTCCTATGACAAGTATTATATGCCTAAACATGTTTAATTATGTTGCATAATCAGTTATGTGACAAAATTTTGGGTTACATATGCTTAAATATCAATTATGCATAAAAAGAGCATTTTGGTCATTTTCCTAAGGCATATAAACTACCTATCATATAACTACTTAAACGACGTGGCCATAAGGTATAACCTTGAAAGGTTATTCCCTATACAACTATGGTCACCTAATGTGTTTGGTCGGATCCTAATGATCGACCAAACGGGTCGGGTTTGTAAGTATAAGCGATTATTTAGATCGCTTACCTTACGACCCTACATAAGCACTAAACCTAAAGTGACGAGCTAAACATGTTAAAACATGTTTAAGGAATTTAGAAAACAGGTTTGGTATCAAAACAAACGGTTTTGATACCTAAAAGTAGTTTGGTTACAAAATACGCAAGAATACGCATTTTGGCCGAAACTACGACTCGTCACTACACCTAAACAACGTTGTAATCAGTAGGTGTAGTCACTAGGGACTATAACCATCGTGATTACGCTCACGTTGTGAAGTTCAAATGAACTTCGTGTTGACCGTAAACTGGTCAATGCAGAAAGTCAAACAAAGTTTGACTTTTAATGCTAAAAACGTAAAAGAACAAAACAATACTTACGACGGGTCCAAGAACGGAAGTTTTGATCCGATTACTCTCAGGTATGAAGTGAATACTTCAACTTAGAGAGCCAAATCAGATCAAATGTGCAGAATTCAAAAGAGGGGTAAGGGTATTTATAGTTTTAGCACAACCGTTAAGATCGTTCCTCATAAAACGTGATTCGATCTAAACCGTACTTGTGTACCCATGGTTTTGGAATACCATGGGCACTTAAAATGGCCCATAGATTGCTTAGAAAACCATTTGCAACACTCACAAACAGCTGGAACAGGCTGTAACCAGCTGGGAAATGGTTTTTGCAGGCCTTAGATCCTAGTCCAGCAAAATAGTTTCATTAATTGCAGTTTTGGTCCCTGCATGTATATAAGCCTCATTTTAACCCATTTAAGGCCCGTTAAGCCATTTTCAAGGCTCTATAATGATGCCTAAGTATAGGGGACATGAAACATGCTCAAAAATATGTCGGATGTCGGTTCGTTTGGTCGTACGATCACGTTATTCGGTTAATTACGACGAAACACGAACGGACGCGAAAAACAATCCAAATCACGCGACGAATGGAATTTTATCATGCCAATCACTAAAACATAATATTTTAATGATTACATAAATTTTTGGATGCCCGGATGTATTCAGAACGTAAGATATGCGCGAAAATGCAAACTTATGCACTTTTTGACGCTTTTAGTCCCTATTGATCAAGAAAGTTTATTTTTGCGCACCAAACACCTCAAAGCCTATTTCTAAACTATGTAAAGGATATTTAGGGCATATTTAACTTATGATCAAGTTCTGGAATGTTCATTACAATACGAATCGGCATATTTTCGCAGTATGTCGAAATTAGTCCCTGTAAGCGAATAAACATGATTTCGACACACCAAACCTTTCAAAACTTATTTCTAAGTTATGTAAAGGTCATTTGAGGTATGTTAAGCCTATGTCACTGTTCCGGAGTGTTTTTTGCATTAAACTGGTTATATTTACGCATCAGATTGCGTATAACCTTCAAGAAATCGATTTAAAGCTCGAAATCGAACAAGAATTGATATGTGCAAAAGATACACATATTTATACAAATCCCAAGTATGAAATACAATATTTAATTAATTTTGTATTTGTTTTATGGTTGAAGTGACACAGGTGTCACAAATAAGACAACGACAGTTATGGTCTATGACCCCCTGTCTAAGGATATTGGACTATGTCCAAGCCTAATAGTCTATATGATCAATGCAATCATGAATAATATCAGCTGATACGATGATCGTATTATTTTATAGGATATTTGAAGTACAGGCTTAGGCCTTCCTATCTTCATAATAAGATTTTTAAGAAGTATTTTACGACTCGATAGTTATGGTTTATGCATAAATTTTCGGTGATTTAGATAACGAAACTAGAGTAATACAATAAACACATGGTGGATACGCCGCTGGTACTTCCTATATATAAGTGTGTTTATTGTATTACCCTTCGTGGCGTTATCTCGAATCACCAGTAGGATTTATGTCGCCTACGGGTTATATACTATACTGTCCATTAGAGACATTGTCAAGAGTGGCCGTTATGGTTCATCGTCAAAGGTGATGGGCAATGCCCAAGCCTTATAGTCTATAAGATCGATAAGATCATGACTAATATACTCAATTGCAATAATTGTATATATATATATATACATATATGTATATATATATATATATATATATATATATATACATATATGTATATATGTAAACATCCATTAGTAATGTCCTATGATTTGCCTATGTGCCAAAATGAATCGTCTTTCAAGACGATGACAGGCTTTTGTTGCCATATCTTATAACGTCCTTTGCGACTAGGCCTTCGTGCCATATGATTATTAAGTCCTTCCTGATGGACTCATATTTCATATTTCATATTTAGAAGTCATTGTGGCAAGCCTTCGAGCCATCAAAAATCGTCAGTATAACAAAGACAGTTGTGACATTGTGATCCCCTGTCCAAAAGGAAATAGACTCGGTCTAAACCCTCAAGGCCATAGATGGTCCTTTTGTGACCTGGGCTGAATATAATTGATGTGCATACAAACAACATTCATTAGGAATGTTCATACCCTATCAGCTTATATGGTTTAATAATACCATGGCTAATGTATGTTAGGTCGTTAGGGTGATGACTCGCTATAGTAATACAACTAAACAATTGTTTAATTTTGGTGTTTAGTGCCAAGCTTCAAGTATGGCAAATTTGAATGACACAAATAACAGTCGCGATATTGATGATGCAACAAATGCTAATGATGCAACAAACGTGAACCTCAAGGTTAATGGAGCTAATCTCTAAGCTGTGATTGACGCAGCTGTTAGAAAGGCTATGAGAAAGGTCATGAAAAGGTTCGAAAAGCCGAATGCTACCTGCTCTAAATCATATTTCCCTGCTCATGAGAAGTGTTTTGCTCACACTTCGAATGCAGAGGACAAACCAAATAAGATGACATATAGTAATGAGCCCCGTTCCTCTAAAGGATGTACTTAAAAGTACCTTGTCTCTTGCAAGTCAAGAGACTTCAATGGCGAAAAAGGGAGCCATTGATTTCGTAAAATTGTTGGATGAAATGGAAACCATTATGGACATCAGCGGTTGTGCTGAGAAAGACATTGTGAGATATGTATCACAGTCATTCAAGGGCAGTGCCCTTAATTGGTGGAAGACTTTAATGAAATTTCAGGAAGAACACTGCTACACAATTTGGGATGGTCCAAGCTCATGGACTAATCAGAAAAACCGATTGACTGCGACGCGGAATGGAAAAGGTGGAATAAGAATTTTCTGACTCTCACCATGAAGGATCTTGGCTGTCGACAGAATGTTACAAACTTTAGTTTATTATATGAGATAGTGCCCTATTTAGTTAACCCAAAATCTAAGCTTAATGCATTAATTATTGGTGGATTAGCATCGGTAATAAAAAGGGCATATTAGGGTTTCAAAGCCTGCTTCTTAAAAATCCATTATGGATCTATCTCAGGTACTCACGTTATATAGATTAAGAAATAAACCAGTCAAAGCTGAGACTGCCCTAAAACTGTCAAAGATTTTATAGCTAAGTATAGAAGGATTAATAATGGAGGCGCCTAACCCCTCCTGATGAATGTTAGAGGCAGTTCATATAAAAAATGACACCAGATAAATCCCTTATTGTGATCTTATTGCTAAGAGTTACGTTTGAATTCAGGTGCTACTAAGTCTCTCATAAGACCATGAGCTTAGCAAACTTTTAGAATTCTCCCATGAGAACTCCAGACATTAAGTGTAAGGTAAAACTTACCAACAAAAATCATAGAGACCTTTCCTTCTATTTTCGTCGAATAATCTTCATTCATAAAAATCTAATGTACTCTTTCTCCAGATCGAGCACGATGATATATGTTATTTTATTTTGTTACATCATTGATTTCTATCAACTGTGAATGCTAGACTATGTTCGATAAAGGAGCCATATGAGGATTTACGTATCCTAGTGCGTCCCATAGATTGCTTCCATGCCTGGTCAGTATGGAGGTTTAATGCATGGAACCACCGAGATATCCCGATGATCATATGGTACTAGAGTCGGCTAATGGTATTCAAAGAAGATATCCAATATAGGATTGTCCAAGTAAGTGCCACTAATTAAGGCATCCATGCATTCGTAAAGTAAAAGTGTCATTTATCTGACACGAGTATCGATAGATGAACTGAAGCCTGAGATTTAGAATATCCTTGTAACCTCTGTGTGTCTCTATTATCTTCTCCATAAGAACTACCCTGTTCACCTCCTAAGACAAGCAGAGTTAAGATTAACATCTCGCTTAGGGTTGTATTTGTTGTAAAAGCTCTATATCAGTTAGTACCGACAATAATTAAAGGATTGAAACCCCAAAACAAATGAGTTTTAAGAAAAAGGTTCATAAAGCCTAGCTCATCATTCTGAGAGCTCCAATATTATTAATTAAGGAAGACTGTTCATTATGCTTATGCATTATTTAACGCAACCCTATCTAGGCAACAATTAAGAATCGCCATCAGCTGCCAAGGATCGTCGAATTGTTTAACTAACTGTGAGGTTAGCTATTCCTTGAAATTGGTTTAAGCGGTAGTTGGAATAACCATCTCACCTTAAAAAAGCTTTTCTATAACTAATAGTTGTTATTTAAGTATCAAGGCTGCTCCTTGGAGACCTTGTATGGATGGAATGTCGAACGTCCGTTTGATGGACAAAAGATTGGTATGTCCAATTATCAGAATATGAAGCTACCCTAAAGACAATGGATAAGATTATACAAATTTATGATCATCTGGAAGCTGCCAGTAATCGGCAGAATATCAATGATTGATGGAAGTCGCAAACCTCTTAAGTTCTTAATAAGGAATGAGATTTAACTGAAAGTATCACCTAGAAGAGTGTGCTGAATTTTAATTAGTAAAGCTCTGGATATATATTAAACCATTCAAGAAAAACCGAGTATGTCAAGATCGGTAGCCGGTAAGCTGAAACTTACCTAAGAAGCTTGATGGAAATCACAATGTGCTCTACACTAGTGATTTAAGGATATGTCTAGCCGTTAAGTCGACAACATTAGGATGTGCAGAGTAATGAAAACTTATGGGTTGTTGAGAAACCAGTGTTGATTAAGGATCGACAGGATTTAAAAGCTCCAAAAGATAGCATATACCTACTGTAAAGGTTAAACGGGATACCGTTGGGATCCCGAATATATACGAGAGGTCATATTCACCTTGTAACAAAAAAACTCCTATCTTTTTAGCAAATATCGAGGTCGAGATTTCTTATAAGGGGGTAAGGATGTAACACCTCATAAAATCACGTCCAATGATGTATCGACACGTGTGCTAAACCTTAATAAAGTCAAACATTGAATTTGAGGGACTAATTTTGCGAAAAATCAAAAACTTTGATTATAGAAGGACTGGAAATGTTAACATGCTTAATACAAGCCTCTGAATAACGTTACATGGTAATCATATTCACAAATGAGCCATTTGTTGATTGAGAGTAGCCGTTTGCGTAATTAATTGAAAGTTTGCGCGATGAAGGGTTAAAAGTGTCAACATGTTAATTCTTACCTCTGAGTGACCTTTTAACAAACCGAGAGCTTCATGATAATTGATTACACTCTCAGGAATGCCTAATATTGGCCATTAAGGGCTTTTATGCCCATAAGTGAAGTTACGCGCAACTTTGCAAGTTAGAGGGACTAAAAGCGTCAATATGTTTAATTATACCTCTTAATGACCTTTTTACGAACCCGAAGCATCTTGATGTTTTATAATACTCTCAAGAATGCCTAATATGGATTAGATAACGCTTTGATACTATTAAACGATGATATACACAAGTTTGCGCATTAGAGGGACCAAAAGCGTCAACTTTTAAATCTGCGCCTTTGGATGACCATTTAAGCAAACGGGAGCATCTTAATATTTAAGCATATGCTCGGGAATACTCATTATGGGCTACGGAAGGCTTGGATATCATTACACGACATTTCGTGCTACTTTGTGCGATTAAGGGACTAAAAGCGACGACTAGCGAAACTACGCCTTTGAGAGGTCTTTTGATCGAACCGGAAACTCCGCAATGCTCGTTCATACCTTCAGGAGTATTTAATATGGGCCATGTAAGAATTTTATACCATTTCGTGATAATGCGCGCAAACTCGTGAGTTAGGGGTTAAGAGGGTTAACGCGCGAAACTACACATCAGGGTGATCTTTTGAATGAAACAGGAACTTCGTCAGGATCAGTTAACTCCCGAGTGTGACTAAGGTTGGCCGTATGAGGTTTCCTACCTTATATTATTACATTATTCAAGAAACTAGAAAGTTAAGTGCCAAAAATGTAAATAATGAAAGATTAAAAGCTGAACAAAGACAGGGACCAGAACTGTCAACCTGCAATTTGTTGCATGGACTGGACTAATTCACTGTCCGCAAGCCTTTAGAGCCTACCCTTCGTGTACCGTTAGAGAGCAAACAGCAACATCAGCTGATATGGATTTATGTGCCACTTATGCCATTTTTTAGAACTTCAGAACTTGACTAAAGATGATAGGGACTGAAACTGCCATTGTAGAAAACTTGTTTGCTGGTCTGGGCCAGCCACGTGGGCCGCGAAGCCCACAGGGCCTGCCTACGCGGGCCGCCAAGACAGTAACAGCAACAACAGTTGTTTTAAAGCTGCTGTTTTAGGGCCGGTTGTTTGTCCTTCTCACAATAAAAACCATTAAACTCAATCTAGGGACTTGCTAGCTGATTTATAAAACCAGATTAAAGTTGTTGTAATCTTGTTATCCTTTCCAACACTTGGCATTCATCCGTGGCTTCCCGAAAACTATAAATAGAGGTGGATTTCATTTGATCAAATCACACCATCATTTCAAACCTGCTCTATCTCTCAGCTCTAAGAGGATCCTAATCATTTTGGAACCTCCTCTCAGTCCTTTGGACCCCTTGTAAGTGCCCTCTTGTGGCTAGTTATTTTTATTTGGCTTAGAAAGCGGAAAAGTTAAGCGTTTGCGATAAACGCTTTGACTTTTAAACGGTCGAGCCATTGTTCGCAACGAACATGGCCACGTGATCGTAATTAGGTAGGTATTAAACCCTCAAAAGGTGTAGGATCGTGAAACGACCTAATGAGTCAATCAGAAGAGTGCTCAGACAGAATCAGAGGCGGAATTCATTGATTCTGTCTTTGTTTAGCTTGTATAACACAAGAATCACTATTAACTGTCTCTTGTATTGCTCAAAACTCTATTACAAAGCTGGAGACACCTCGACAGCACCTCAGCGTCGGAAATCAGAACTTCTCTAACTAAACTCGCTTCAAAGCTATATATAGGGCTTAGGGTTTCGCTTGAGAGTGACACTTGTCATTTCAAGCGAAATGCCTTATGTTGATTTCGCTTGAAATGATGTTTGTCACTTTCAAGCGAACTAGCATGTTCAAGCGAACTTCCAACTTAAACACCCTAAAATCTGATATTTTATCGTATTACAAGCCCTGATCTGTTAGTTCTAATCTAAGACTCGAACGAAGATGAAGTCGACAGATAACTGCACCAACAGACTCCCCCTTGAATGTTGACGGAATCTTCAGTGAGAGTCTTCAACATGACGACTCTTCAATCTTGATCAGTCTTCTTCAGGAATTTCTCCTGGAATCATGTACCCGGATAATTTCTCTAGCTCTAACCTCGTCAGACTCCCCCTTTCATCAAGCTAGGATTTTCAGTCTGGAATTAGTTATCGCCTTTGAAATCAAATCCTGGCTTTTTCTCTGATCAGCTCAACATCTACACAATTCTTAACCAAACATAAGTTTTTACTCAAATTAATAAGAAAAACTTACTAGAAATAGTTACATCAAGTTCAATTTAATGACCCTGATTAACTAATCTCAACTTTTTCCTTAGATCAAAATTTTTCAATTCAGCACACATAATTCCAACCCAGTACAACTTGTTTAGCACTTTAAATTTTGAATATCAGCTCTCCAACATCAGTTGTCGAAAATCTTTTTGTATTTTCCTAAATTTATGCTAAAACACTCCGAAAATCATTTTGGATTTTTTATAACAAAGGAATGCAGTAAAGAAATATTTACATACAATATTTTTGAGAGTTTGTGTAAGAGGATCATATCAGTTTTTGAGACAAATCACAAGCACCGTTAAGGTTTAAACACTTTCAGTTCTAAACGATTCACATAGATTGACGATATTGTTGTCCACTTAAACTCAATCTAAAAACTTTCGAAATGCTTACCGATACGTTAAGGTATATTAATTTGCACTAAATTCTTATGGACCCCACGATCTTAGCATATCCCCTCATCATGCAATACACTGACTCAAGTAATGCCTTTAAACTTTTATCAACTGTGATTTGTGCGAAAACAAAGTAGAATGTTTAAACATTAACAATCAGGTCGATACTTCCGTATACACAGAGAAAGTCCAATGTTTAAACAAAATAAGAAAAATAAAACAAGTTGAAGTTGTTTAGGCTTTAATCACCAGGTCGATACTTCCGTATACGTAGAGGAGGTCCAAAGCTTAAATGAAACACCAAAGAAAATAAAGCAGAACATTTAGGCAATAACATCCAGGTCGATACTCACGTATACGCAAATGATGTCCAATGCTTAAACAAAATAAAGAAATAAAACAAGTTTAAATCTTTGCAAAATGAAATGCACAATCACAGTGGCTTTTCAGCAAAGTTGTGAAAGTTCACAAACTTAACCAGTTTTATGTCTTTCGACAATCAACGATTACTGAGTAGGCACACAATCAAGAAGGACAAAACTAAGTACTATGCTTTCAACCATGTTTCCCACTAGAACTAGGCTTTTTCATTTAAGTTTGTATCGTTATCGCAAATCTACTAGTCTAGCTGAGCCTACCGTCACATCTTTAGTAAGATCGTTTATCACATTTTATCTTTCCATTTCTTTAGCATGCTATGACAGTCCAACTGATCTACTATCATTTCCTCTTTTTCACAACAAAACTCATTTTTGCATTTTTTCAATATTTTTGACATTTTCAAATTTTCTAATTTTTTTTTAATTTTTCTCCCCCTAAAATCAAAATATGTCTCAATTTTGATTTTCTGGGAAAATTTGAAAA
The DNA here is from genome assembly GCA_030545235.1 of Helianthus tuberosus. NCBI lineage: Eukaryota > Viridiplantae > Streptophyta > Magnoliopsida > Asterales > Asteraceae > Helianthus > Helianthus tuberosus. The sequence goes on from CM060393.1 coordinate 159,190,715, forward strand.
TCAACTGTACAAAGTAACGTGACAACATGATGAGAATTACTTCAATTCTCCATTCACTTGGCATAAACAATCAGAACTTCCCCTGACACCAAAACATTTTCCCATAGTGATTTCAAAACACTTAAGTTTGTTTTAATCAAAATGGTTTTTCCGGAAAATTAGTTTTGTGAGTCATTTTTCAAACATGGGGATCTTTCATCACCTTGTTCTCTTTAACCATTTTCAACACAATCACTCGTAGAAAATCAAGTACAACTTAATGCCCCTGATTTACCACATGTATGACGAAATCACTTTCGTGAGTTTCTCAAGAAATAGGCCGATTCCTGCTCCACTCTTACCAACCTGGGAGCTCCGGCAAGTCAGGTTTTTCATTTAAAGAGTTTCACCCAAGCCTGACGGTCCTTGTGTGCTTTTTAAATTCCATTTGACAATGATGGAAAATTTTCATCATTCATTGTCAAACCGGAATCACTTTTTACCTCAACACATGGCTCCTCTGGCTTTACCACAACAGATTCATTGCCTGAACGTGGCTTGTCTGACTTTGAAGAGTCAGATTCATCGCCAACAACTGGCTCCTTTGTTTCTGGAGAAACAAATTCATCACCAGGAAGTGAATCCTTCACTTTCCTTGATTTCCCTTTCGTCCTCAGATTTGTATCTGATGAATCCGTTTTGCTAGATTTTTCATTCTTTGGAGAGCAAGACGATTTATCAGAACTTTTATCTGTTTTACCAGTTGTATCCGAGGATAAAATCCTTTCGAGATACTCTCTCGCTTTCTTCCTCTTCTTCCTCAGTCTGTCTTTCTGCCCCTGCGAAAGCTTAACTTTCTGTTCGTGAACTTTCTGTTCTTGAACTTTAGGTTCTTGAACTTTCTGTTCTTTGGGCTTGACATTGACTGGTTTCTTTGCCACTTTCTGAGATTCAGCCCTCGATCTTCCCTTTGATCTCATTGGGCAATCTCTGGCAATGTGACCTTTGATATTGCATTCAAAACATCTTCTCGTCTCATAACTCCAATTCTGGCAGTTAACAGCAATGTGTCCTCTTACACCATAAGTGTAACACACCCTGTTATCGTACCATTCACCACCTGCAGCCCAAACATTCAAGTTATAGCACTGTTTGGCTTTGTGGTAATCATCACTCCTCTTGAAAGTTGGATTTGTCTTTTGAGCACTGTGGTCAAACCTGCACCACTTATTACCAACAAATTTGATGTTTTGATTTTCTAATTTTTGTGGTTTTTTGTCACGATTGGATGATTTAACTGATGAGCTTTTATTTTCACTTTGAATATTTTTTTGGATTTTTCTCTATTTGTTTCTGTTCCACTTTCTTCTTCAAAGGTTTTTGCATAGAGCATTCTCCCTTTTCAGTTGATTGCAGAATAGTATCTTGAAACATTTCATTTAATTTCAAAAATATTTTTCTTTTCTCATCATCATCAGTTTTCTCATCACAGTCTTTAACTTTGACTTTGTCAAAGTTTGTGACATTGCCACTTATTGGAACATAATTGATCGGTTTTGGACAGGGAAACTCTGATGAAGTCACAAAACCTTTCAATTTCTTTTCAAGCTCATCAATTTTGTTCCTTGAATTCTCAGCTTCATTTTCAAGCTGAGATATTCTCTCAAAATGAGACTTGATTGTCTTTTCATTTTCAATTTTAATAGTTTCAAGAACAGATTTTTCATTTTCTAAAACTTTTAACTGTTCATGAAATTTTGTTTCATTTGCTTTCAAATTTTTGTTCTCCAGCTTTATCCAGAAATCTTCATCTTCTAAAGATTTCTTTTTGCTTTCAAAATCCTTTTCTTTCTCTTTCAAAATTTTGTCTTCTAATGTCAAACTGTTCAAACCACTTAACAGTTTGACATTTTCAGATTTCAATATCTCCAAATCTTCCTGCAAAATAAGAATTTGTTTATCATCAGATTGCTTCTCATCCTTCATCATTTTGACTTCTAATGTCAAACTTTCCGCATCTTTCAAGAGTTTGGCATTGTCAGCTTCAAATTTCTCACATTTAGTGCATACTGATTCGGAATTCGAAGATCCAATCTTCACAGATTCTTCATTCTTTGAAACTTGCTCTGTCTCTGTTCTTGTTAAAAATATGCCTGCATAAAAAATTTTAACGAAATCAAGAGGATTCGCATTCTTATCAATATAACAACCCCTCTTAATGTCATAATTCATGACATTTTTTGCTGCAAGACACACACATATTCTTTTATCTATTTCAACAATTACATCCAAACGTATTTTATCTAGATTTCCTTTTATTTTATCCAACAATTCTCTCTTTTTCTTGTTATTTTCATAATCATATGCTTTGAGCTTTTTGATAAAATCTTTTGGATGTAATTTTGAGAACCCAGAAAATCCAGAATCTCTTTTAAGATTTTTCAAAAAATCATCCCATTCTGCAGGTAATGCATCTGCAAGCTTTGATACTTTTTCAGCATCTGTCAAGTTTATCTCATATATTTTCAATTTGTCCAGTAAATAGTTAAATCTGCTTTTCAACTCCTCCCATGTCTCATTCGTTTTACACATAAAATTTTCAAGTCGCATAATCCAAATCCTTTTATCATCTTGTTCATAACTGCTTGCTCTATACCAACCATATCCATCATTTAATCGTTCAATATGATCATTTTATTTTTCATCTAACATCATTGCCATTTTTCAAACAATCCCGACAAATTTCAAACAAACACACTTTCAAGCGAAATTATGTCTGCAAGCGAAATGACCTGCACATACACTTCAAGCGAGATCAAAGATTTCAAGCGAGATAGTATGTTGAAGCGAAATGACAGATTTTGCTTGATGATTCAAGCGAACTAGTACCTTTTCAAGCGAAGTAAGGTGTTTCGCTTGAAATGTTAACAACTTTTCAAGCGAAACCTCAATTTCAAGCGAAATGAGGTCAAAAACTCAAGCGAAACCTGGTTTTCAAGCGAAATCAAACTGCTGAGTTCGCTTGAAATGTGCTGACATCATCAATTCCATCTGATTTGTGCAAAATTGATCAAGTTTTAAGCCGATTTTATGTCTGATTCTTTCAAGGATTTGTTAATTCAATGTTTCGCATACTATATGTGAAAATCAGTTCATTTTAACCGTGAAAACTTGATTAATTTTAAAAAGAAGGAGTAGAAGTCAGAAATTTCCAGCGAAAACGAGCTAAACGGTAAGAACTCTTCCTCCTGAGCTCTGATACCACATGTAGGATCGAGAAACGACCTAATGAGTCAATCAGAAGAGTGCTCAGACAGAATCAGAGGCGGAATTCATTGATTCTGTCTTTGTTTAGCTTGTATAACACAAGAATCACTATTAACTGTCTCTTGTATTGCTCAAAACTCTATTACAAAGCTGGAGACACCTCGACAGCACCTCGGCGTCGGAAATCAGAACTTCTCTAACTGAACTCGCTTCAAAGCTATATATAGGTCTTAGGGTTTCGCTTGAGAGTGACACTTGTCATTTCAAGCAAAATGCCTTATGTTGATTTCGCTTGAAATGATGTTTGTCACTTTCAAGCGAACTAGCATGTTCAAGCGAACTTCCAACTTAAACACCCTAAAATCTGATATTTTCTCGTATTACAAGACCTGATCTATCAGTTCTAATCTAAGACTCGAACGAAGATGAAGTCGACAGACAACTGCACCAACAAAAGGGCACCTCCTAATTACCACGTTTGCTTAGTAAATTGTCGGGTCAAAGTAATTAAAATAAAAGTAAAACGAGTCGGTTTTTAATTAAAATTCGTAACTAATTATATAAAGCAATAAAATCAGTTTTATCACTTTAATAACTTGGTAAATATTAATTGAACATGTCTAGGCATGTTTAACCCTACAATTCTGAGTTTAGGCTCGGTTCGCAACAGAAAGTCGCAAAAGGTGACTTTTGCTTTGACTTTCAGTTCTGACCCGATTTATATGTTGTGCCTTAGGGTTCCTTTAGGACCATGTTATATGTTAGTATAACCCTCTGTGGTTATAAAACTTGGTTCCATAGAAATCCTAATTCATTGCATGTTTCCGTTAAATGCTTAAAAGTTGACCATTATGCCCTTTTGATATTAAAACGAGATTTTTGAAAATGTGAGAGGACAAAAACCTTTATTACTAATATAAGTATGTCCTAAAAGTTTGACATCAGATTATGGTCTAAAATAGAAGTTATGCGCGATATCGTAAAATGCAAGCTTTTTATTAATTAAACGGCATTTTTGGCATAAAACCCATTTAAACCCAAATGTTGACACCAAACTTTCTACTCACTGTTATTATACAATATTTAGGGATTTTTGGAAATTTTTGTTAAATTTTAAACTGATCATAATATAGGGTTCTTGCATTGACTCGGTAATTGACGGTTATGCCCTTTTTGTTAATAAAATGAGTTTTACACGTACTTTACATATCAAACCTTTTTCTACTGATTTTATACATTAAAGAAATTATTTTAAATAGTAGCGGTTGGTCAAAATCTCAGATTTCTTTAATCAACCCGAATATCGTCAATTACCGACTTTTATGCGATTTAGCCGCATAGTATGGTTTAAAACCATATTTGGCACCTAAGGCTTGTTACCTACTGATGTTATGAATGAATTTTTATACTTTAACCAAGGTCATTAAAACTAACCGGTCTAAGTTTAAACTTAAGTAAGACCCGTCAGGAAACTAATAGGTTATTAAAACCTTCGTTCCAGATTTAGGAGCCCGGTAAAAGCTATTTGCACATGCTGATTGTTATACGGCTGTGATTAAAATTATATTTTGCTCAGGTAAATACTTTTAACTTATTTTTCTGTTATACGGGCTTGGGATACGGTATTATAATAATATCGCTTGGTCGGGTATGTAGTTATTTAAATCGGATTGTGATTAATACATTTACATAACCCGTTTTAATCTGTTATGTTTGATGCAATGCCTTTGGGGGGTTAATGACCATGTCCTGGATATCCTCGGCTCATTTATTAGAAATGGCCACGACTTAAGCACAGGGTGTAGGCATACACCTGACAATTGCATATGTAAAACGGTACCCCACTCGTGAGGAAACTTCTTGTGGGTATTATACCAAGTGGTGTGTCTATTAATCTTATCCGGCTCTTTTAACCGGGTCCTGAATGGACGACAAACATGTAAAACTGTATACAAGATTATATTTAAATAATTATCCCAAGTTACAAAAGATTTTATGCCTTGTGCATTCAAACCAATTTTATAAACAATTTTCAAAAGAGTCAGTTAATTGTATTTACTAGTATAAACTGACGTATTTTCAAAAAGGTTAAGTGCATGTACTAAGCGTAATGGGCTGGAACTCCTGAGTGATTAAATAAAGAGTCTTGCAAGCTTTTATCACTTTTAGTCTGTTGAACAGTATTTCTTTTGTGATGATCCGCCTGTGGATCCATCTGCATTCCGATGTGTAATATTTTATTATACTTTTGATCGGTTTGTAATATTATTACTTTAGACTTCCGCTGTACATTAAACTGTGATTAATTGACTATGATGATCTCAACTAAGTCACGATACTCCCCACCGGTCCCACCGGTAATACGTGGAAATATCAGGGTGTGACACAGGCAGATCAAAATCGAAATAGAAAGCAAAATCAAAATCGAGATCTAGTGTGCTTGTTTCTTGAGTAGTAGTAGTGACTTGTGGATTGGTGGGCAAAGTAGGCTATGGTTCTGAGCTTGGGCCAGTAGAATGAAAATCAGGAGCTGTTTCAGTTCTTCATTTCTTGTTGGATGCTTGTTCAGCATCATCTGTTGAATCATCTTCAGTTTCAGGAATAGATACGGAAGGAGGGTTTCCGACACTATCCTGCAAAGACTCAAGTAGGGCTTGTAGGATTTTTGCAGACATTAGCGTTGATTTTCAAACGGGTTCTTAGCTTTCTTAGAGACAATCACATCCACATCACTGTCATCGTCAGATTCTTCTTCATCCATCTTGAACACTTCAGCTTCTATCTTAGAATTAACAGCAGCACTCATGAGTTGCTCGTCATGTTCTTTGGAAACTGAGGCATTCAAAGGCTTTGGTTTGAAACATATAGGAACCTGCAAACCTCATAATTCGAATAAGTGGTCTGAGAAGACACTGAGAGAATCCGAAATGCTTAGGAGATGAGATTAGTCCGAAATATGACTCGAAAGAGAAATGGTTGACAATTTTTAGTGTTTTGGATTGGGCCTAAGATCAAACGGCTATGCCCCAACTCGGAACAATGGTCAGAATTACATTCGAGAGCAATGGGCCGGATCTGATTCATTTTATCAGAAACAATGGGCCCCAATCCGAAACAGTGGGCCAGACTATTACTTAAATGTTTTGTCTTTTCAAGACAGAAAAACATATTTCTCAAAATCAACGATCCAACCAACCGAGCAGCCCTTTTTGAACATAGAAATAAGAAAGATAATAATAACACAGTAAAATAATGATAGAATAATAGTAGAGGGGTTGTTGGTACACTTTATGTGGACGCGACTCGATTCGGTTAACTTGGTTCAGTTCAACTTGGTTCGGTTCAACTTGGTTCGGTTCGACTCGGTTAGGTTCGGCTCAAGCCCGACGTAGCGACATTCCTCCGTCGTGCGCCCCAGAGTTCGACATGCGAAGCACGGAGAGCCGCGAACTGCTTCCCGCCGACACATCACCATGACATCACCATGATGATGTCATGTAGAAGGAAATGCATGCGTTTATTGTAATTATCATGTGCATTCCGTTGATTTAACTGGATTGGGCCAATCAACTTCTTTGGGCCAAATCTCATTATTTCAAGCATGTATGTCGACGAAACTTGACTAGTTTCATCGACTTTGAAGTTTCATCATGGCCTCCACCCAGGTTTCGTAATATATATCGACGAAACTCTTCAAGTTTCGTCGATGTTGATGTTTCGCCGGGACACCCTTTGAGTTTCGTCGAAGCTGTGACTGGTTGCCTATATAAACAAGTAGAGAACACAGAACAGAGAGAGAGAACTGAGAGTTTCATTTGTGTGTTTCATTGTAATATCTTTCTGTAACGAAACTCTGTTAATTCAATATACAACCGTTAAACGTTATATCTTTGTGTTGTGTTTATCTCTCGCTCGGTTTGTATCGTAACGTGGATTCCGCACTCGTTACGGTACCCGAAACAAGAAATCATTGTTGTCCGACGATCCACAAACGGACCTACAAGTGGTATCAGATCGTAAGGCTCGATTTCTTGTTGAAAACCGAGTTACCGGTGTGATTTTCGAGTGGGTTTTGAGTGTGTTTTGTGTAAAACTTTCAAAAACCCAGTTCTAGTTCATAAAGTCTGAATCAAAACTCGAAAATCTTTGTTATTTTGGTGTTGTATTTAATTAAAACTTGTTTAAAAAACATTGGAGATAATCGAAAGTACAAGTTGTGTCGAGTGTTAAGCAAACTCGGGTTTCGAAAAATTCGTCAGTGACTGGAAACTTCAAATCTTCATCGTGTTCTTCATATCTTCAAAGTTTTCATAAGATAATTGTTGATTTTAAAACTAAAATATAAAAGGACTATTGATTAAAATATTGCAAACAACATGGTGTTTGGTAAGATAAGTATGTTGTAGTTTGAAAATTGTAGCAACTTTCATTACTGAAATGAACTTCATGGGTTTACGTGGTTTATCTCCTGTAATCAGGATTACTTCCCCAGTAGGTGCCTGAATTTCTATGGAATTCCTATCACAAATAATTCGAGCATGATTAGCTACTAACCAATCCATTCCTAACACAACATCGAATTCGGCTAATTTCATAGGTAACAGGTTTGCACGAAATTTATGTCCTAAAAGTTCTATATTTTCTTTCTGCAAAACCTTATCTATGTTAATAGAATTTCCGTCTGCTGTTTCGACTGTAAAAATCTGCCTAAGGTTGGTTAAAGGTAAGTTAAGAGATTGGCAGAATGAAGTATTGATAAAACTTTGGTTTGCACCAAAGTCAAATAATACTTTTGCGTAAATGTTGTGAACTAAGAACGTACCAGCTATCACATCTGGAATGAGTTCTGCTTCTTGAGTGGTCAGTTGGAATGCTCTAACATTCTTTTTAGTAGCTCCGTCGGCCGTCTTGGCTTTGTTGTCTGCTGGTTTAACCAACTTAGGACATTCTGTTTTGAAATGTCCTGCTTCGCCACAGTTAAAGCAGATTCTTGTTTCTCTCTACAGTCTTCTTCACGATGTCCTATGGCTTTGCAAAAGTTGCAGGTCACATTACATCTTCCATAATGTTTCTTTCTGCAATTCCTGCAGAATGGCGGAGTTGACGATTGCCCTGTTCCTCTTTTCCTGAAACTGCTGTTATTACCCGTACGAAATCCTTGGGTAATTTTTTGAGCCAGTTCCTTTTTCATGTTTTCATCTTGTGTGCGTACCAGTTCGTCAGTTAGGGTGTTAGCTAATTCCACAGCATCGTCAATAGTACGAGGTCTCGCAGCTTTAACGATATTACAGATTTCGCTAATTAATCCCCAAATATATCGAGAAATGAGTACCGGTTCTGGCGAAGCCAGTGTTGGTACCACTCTAGCATATTCAAAGAAGGTCAAAGTATACCCACGACAATCTACCCCTATCATTCGATGATTTAAGAACTTATTTGCCATTTGATCTTTTTCATATTCGGGATAGAATTTTCTTTCTACAAGACTCTTAAATTCTTCCCAGTTCATGGCATAGGCCATATTTCTTTCTTTAGCTTGAAGTACGGTATTCCACCATTCTAGCGCCCCTTCTTTGAAAAGATTTGACGCATACATGACTTTATCGTCCTTGGCACATTTATTTATTGTAATTACTGCCTCGGTTTTCTCTAACCAATGCAGTGCCACAGTTGCTACTTCATTGCCTGCAAATTCAGCGGGTTTACAAGCAAGAAATTCTTTGTAAGTGCAACCAGGTGTTGCAGCTTTCATTTTCTTAGGGAGCGGGGCCTGTCGTGGATCGTTATTGTTATTAGTATGATTGCCGCCTCCATTTACACTATTACTGAAATTATCTTCCTGAGTTCGTTTACTAGGAACAATTTGTTGAGGTTCGATTGGATTTCGAGCAGCAGAAACGATTGCTGGAATAGCATTGGCTATTCCTTGAGCAAAGATATTTTCGATATCTTGCCTATTTAGAAATTGATCCTCCGGATGTTGCTCAGATTGATTAACCTCATTAACTGGTTCGTTATTAGCGTTTTCCATCTGATAATTAATATATATATATATAATTTATTAGTATCGAATAAATAACAATTTATACACAAAACAATCATACAAATTTCACAATACACATATAGCCAAAACTATCGATTTCTCGATTCCCATTTTAATATGTTATATATTATGCATCATTACACACTTTTTATCTTACAAAGTTTTATTTGTAGTTATTTTACAAGATTATAGTTTATTGTTATTATTATTCAACCACATTTTCATAAACCCACTATCCTTCGTCAGTTGTTATTTCAGTAACGACGTTCCCTCTCGTCATATTTCCAGGAGATCTGTTCTCCTACTTCCCTGATCCTATTTCCTGCATCCACCAACTCCTCGCCAAAGTGGCGGACTTCAGCTAAATTTTCATTGCTCATTGGTGGGTTTGCTATAGGTTCTGGGTCAAACTGAGGAAGAAAGGAATAAGGACTGTTGAGCAGGTTTTGGAACTGTCAATCATTGGTCCACCACTCATCCATTCCTAGAGGTTGGGTGTGTATTATAGGTTCTGGGATTGCTTGTTCAAAATTCATTGGTAGTTGTGTTTCAGCAGGATAAGGGTAGAGATTATTATTAATAGGCCTGACGACATCACAGCTTGCCAATGCACGATCCAATTCCTCCTGAAATGGTAACTCCTCAATTTGTTTAGAGCTTTCCCCAATTTCTATCTTGGTTTGCCTAGAACCTTCCCCGAACTCCATTTCCATTTTCCTAGAATATTCCTCAAACTGCATTTCCATCTGCCTAGAACTTTCCCCGACTTCAATCCCCTTCCCTTTATCTAAGGGATTTTCTATTTTGGGAATCTTCCTAGTGGCAGGTTTCCTTCTGCGCACCCGCCTCCATCCCACAAATCTTCTCCTTTTCTTAGGCTTGGGTTTCTCTGGAGGTGGAGCGTTGAATTCCATAGGTTCTTCTATATCTGGTATGTACCTATTAAAATCTCTCGAAACCTCTATTTTCACCGGATATAGATTTAAATTCTGAAGGGCTTCAGACAGGTCTTTCATGCTGTTTAGCATATATGCAAAATACACAAAAATTGCTAAGTTAAAATTTTATAACAAAATTTCATAAATAACCTTTTAAATATTATTTCATATCGTGGGACTAATTTAACACAAAGGAACAACTGATAATTAAAACATATTAAGTTTTATTGTAGACTTATTTATTTACTGGGTAAAGTTTCTGGCTTGTAGATGATAAGAGTGCTAAAACTTAAGTCAAAGTATTTAAAGATTTGCATTTACTGCTACAGTATCTAGCATATAGAGATCTGCCCATTTTTCATCTAACTTGTCTTCCCATGGTGGGTTATTGCCTAGTTCTTGGGTTTTCTGATTAACTCTCTTTTCTTTTGGTCGTGATTTCTTTAATTTCTCCTGACTTTTCCTAATAATCAAACTTCTTTTATTAGGAGAAAGTGGTTCCTCATATTGTGCTTTTCGGACAAATATTCCTTCTTCAAGACTTGCATAGTGTTTTGAGGAATTTGTTTGGGATGAACTTCCTTTCTCATTTGATGACCTATCTAATTTAAGATAGATGTTTGAAAGCTTTTGCTTACCCATACTGTACACAAATATTCAAATAATAAAACATATAATCACAGAATAGCAATTAGTAAAATTAAGTATTTTTCTAAATACTTAATTGGCTTAAATCAGTGGCTCTGATACCACCTTTTTCTGTCACGGCCCCCGACTCGGTTTGACCCGGTTCAGGAGCCGCGGGACAGAAAATACCGTGGTATTTATTTAACAGCGGAAGTTTTCTTCAGGATCTTTTTAAAACTGAAATTTCCCGATTATTTTATTTCATAACTCGGGATAAAACCCCGGTAATTTACAATCGTATGATTTCACTGAGAAATCTTTATTTTACAAAACATGTTTCTTTATTTTATATTGAGCCACTTCCTTAAGCTTGTAGTGCTTCACGGCACTTTTCCTGGATCATAACAGATCACCTGAAACATGTTTGAAAAAGGTTTTGTCAGCGGGAAATACTGGTGAGTCATTCTTTTTATGAAAACGACTCGTTTGTTATAATTTACAGTATTAAGAGCGATTACAATGCTTCCATATATCAACCAACTACCCACAGTATTTGTCACTCGAACATCCATCGGTAACCTCTGAGTCCAATGGTGTCTGTGACTATGGTCATATCAGCCCTTGGCTACCCCGTTGTCCAATGGTGACGGTTATCAAGTAATGTATACAAAACCCCACATACCGGCTGTAATTTGGTGATTACAAAGACTTAATCCCTGTAATTGTAACTTTGAAATATTCATGCTTTTGAAATCAAATTTGATAAAAAGAGAATGACTCACATTGCAGATTTATATGAGCAGAGCTTAGCCTACTGATTAGCCTTTTAACCTAAATTAAATAACATGCACACGAACTCGGTTAGTAACTAATACAACATTTACGATAACTCACGAGATTAAAACCTTCACAACGAATGACAAAGTGTGATACTTAAACATTCATCATATTAACGACGAATGACAAAGCATAAGCCCTAATGTGGGCAGCACTTAAACATCCATTGGATAGTTTAATCGATGGGACATTAAATCGTAGCAGCGATTGAGTTAATACCCGGTATCGGAGCAGCGCCTCACTAAATTTGAAAGTAATTTCGACTTCAGAGTAACAAGAATTCGTTTTTTAAACTTTGTTTTCGACACCAATAGACTGTGCATGCAACAAGCTATTTATAGCTGAAATTGGAGGTTCACACGGCCCGGGTAAACCTTCTCTTGTTCTTTACGCGGCCCGCGAGGGCAGTCTATACGTAGATTAGGGCTATCGTGTCACCACTAGACTTGCCACGCGTGTAACACGTGGATCCGGATGCTTATCCGGTCAAAAAACATGTTGACGCGGCCCGCGTAAGACATGTCTTGTCTTTTACGCAGCCCGCCTAAGACCCAGAATTTTGTTTTCTTGGTTTTTAATATGGTTTAGGGTTTCAGGGGTCCGGGTTTATACTTACGATTATTTTTAGGAAAATTTTGGGAGTCCTTACAAGAACTGTCCATATCTCACCAAAGGAAAGGCAAAGGTTGAAGCCCCCCATGGTAAAAGTTACCATAAAAGATCGGTTTCACCAAAACAGGACCCTCGTCTTGTTAAACAACGAGAAGTGAAACAGAAAAGGAAACTACAAAAAGAAGTTGAAAAGGCGTTAAAGCCGGAGGTTGTCCAAACAAAATCTGTTAAATCGGATGTTAAACATGAAAAATAGAAACAAATTTAGAAACCAAAAACGGTAAATGTTTCAGGGGGAGCTCAATCTATTCCGAATCATCAGGAAATCGAAGTCACAATCCTCGATGATGATGGACGACCCAAGACCACTAAGGCTTGGGTCCCCCTCTCCAACTAATCTCTGAATGAGTGTGCAGAATGTTCCAGGAGGAACTATTGATAGTCTTAGGATTGTTGATAGTGGGGCGTCCATGCACAAGATTGGCGACATGCGGCTCCAAAACATCGTTACATCTAGGAGTTGTTGCCTGTGATGGAGAGAGAAAAAGAAAAGAAGTGAACGATTGTCTGATAAAAGAAATTGAAAGCTTCGACACAATGGAAATCATTACAAAGTTTGATTATTAAAGGCTTTGATCGGGTCCCCAGGATAGATTCATTCAAAATGTACGCACCAGCAGCACGTTTGAAGTTCAAAATCAACAAGATGAACGTGCAGTGTACATTTCTTCGCGGTGTGATTGAAGAAAATGTGTTTGTTGAACAAACCAACCGGGTGTGCGGATGCCTTGGCATGGATTGAACAACCGCACACTACTTCTCAAAGAGAAAGACAAAGACCTTCGTTGGTGCAATGTGGAAGACCAGCCGGACCCAGTGGTTTCTGATCTTGTTGCTGTGAAGAGATTTCTCGGATTAGTTGAAGTAGCTGAAATATCAACCTTAAAGTCCACACCGGGTGGATATCCAGTTTGGGAGAACACTTAGATTCCTGGCAATGCAAGAAGCAGTTGCAGGATACGGTTTTGAATTTCTAATCTCTCCTATACTTGTCGATATTTAAGCTGCTTTATGAATTATTATTATCTCGTACAACACTCTTTGACCTGACACGTTGAACTCGAATATCACCTCACACGTGATTGTTTCACTATGAAACTCATCAATGTTGTCATGGTCCACACCGCTTACCGACGTGCCAACTCATTTTCCCAAAATTCGATAAAATCATTTCTGATTAAAATTAATTTTGGTAAACAGCATTGAGGTAAAACATGAGTTAATCCGACATCGGGAAATCATTTTTGTAAATACCTTTGTGTTTTTAAAATTTATCATAGTTTGTTGATTTTAGGGGGAGTAAATCCAAATTTTGAAAATCCAAAAACATCGAAAAATTTCAAAAATACAAAAACAATAGAAAAACAAAAATGAGTTTCCTGGCGAGAAAAAGAGAAAATGATAGTACATCAGTGGTCTGTCCAAACCTCTTTAAACCTTAAATGAAAAACGATAAGCAGCTCTATATAAGATGTACCGGTAGGCTCACAATCATTTTAAAGTGTGCAGGGTGATATAAACTTTAATCGACTGAAGACTGTGTGGGAACCACTCATTGGCATATGGTCTTGGTACCGAATATTCGTTTGAGAGATTGCCGACGTTCTGAGATATTCGGTCTTTATGATGTCTTATCATCTGGGTATCATGGTTGTATCTTTTACCAAAAATACGGAGACGAAGTCTAGATCTTCCATGATACTATATATACGTGTACATATTGCATTCGACCTCAATAAGTGATCAACAATCACATGTCCAAACAAAATAAGTGATAATATATCACATTTATCCAGGAGTCAAGTTCGTCTCTTTGCTGTACGTTAGTACTGACCTGTTCACGGACTTGCTCCTATGCCCTCATGCATATGAAAATCAAGTTCCTCATCAATAAGTGATTCTATCACATAGGGTTTGTTTTCAATAAAAAATAAGTGAGTATCTCACATTCTTATATACGGTCAAACAGATGATAAACGGTATACTCACCGGTAAGATGAACTCTCGTGCATACCTTGATACGGGAATGTGTCGTGTGTGGATGAACACCGGCCAGTAAGTATAAATCATACCTTAATGTATCCCCTAATCTTGATTACAACTGATAAGTTGAGCTTATGTGGACAACAATACCGATAATCGTTATAGGATGCTTATGTTAATGTTAACTAACTGAACAACAAGAGCGTTTTGGCGTGACCATACATTGATATGATTCTCTTACCCTCGAAACTCGCAAAAAGATCGTCTGTAGATATTAATTTACATTTCTTCGTTTCTGCATCTCTGTATATATTTCTTTATTGCTTTCCGTCCTTACATTTGAAAAATAAAAAATTCCAAAAATATTTTAGGTGTGTTTTAATATAAATTTTACAAAATCCAAAAAGATTTTGCTTCTAGTTTATTTTTGATTGACCGATGTTGGAACTCGAGTCTATCCTACCCAAAATCCTGATTGTAAGCCGAAAAACAATTGCATCTTCATAAACGATCGAAGTTAATGGTTTTTTTTAAGTTAAAAGCTAAAGTTTATCATGTTGTAAACTTTCAAACTGTTGTCGGTCGGTGTTTGATTGAGAGTTGGTCTCATATGGGTCGTTTGTTTATGTTAACTATATTCCAATCATTTGTTCTCATTACGCGTTTAGGTTTCTTGCATGTGCAGATGTTACATTCAATGCAGCTAAAGGCGAAGAGAACGTGATAAAAAACGAGCTCTGGAATGAAGACACGACGTGAAGGCACTCAAAGGATAAAGATGATCGAGTTGCCGATGACCCTTCATCAACACCACAAGGATCTGAAGAATTAACGATTGAAAGATTCACGAGCATAACTCAATGGAGAGTTCATTCCAAGTGGGAGTTTATTAACGCACTTCCTAAATGAAATGGGGAGTTTGTTGATACACTTTCTACTTACGATGCGTGAAGACATCTGAAGATCCGACAATGTGAAAAACGAACCATCACGAGTAGCGTCCAAGGGGGAGTTTGTTGGTACACTTTATGTGGACGCGACTCGATTCGGTTCAACTTGGTTCGGTTCAACTTGGTTCGGTTCGACTCGGTTAGGTTCGGCTCAAGCCCGACGTAGCGACATTCCTCCGTCGTGCACCCCAGAGTTTGACACGCGAAGCACGGAGAGTCGCGAACTGTTTTCCGCCGACACATCACCATGATGATGTCATGTAGAAGGAAATGCATGCTTTTATTGAAATTATCTTGTGCATTCCGTTGATTTAACTGGATTGGGCCAATCAACTTCTTTGGGCCGAATCTCATTATTTCAAGCATGTATGTCAACGAAACTTGACTAGTTTCTTCGACTTTGAAGTTTCATCATGGCCTCCACCCAGGTTTCGTCATATATATCGACGAAACTCTTCAAGTTTCATCGATGTTGATGTTTCGCCGGGACACCCTTTGAGTTTCGTCGAAGCTGTGACTGGTTGCCTATATAAACAAGTAGAGAACACAGAACAGAGAGAGAGAACTGAGAGTTTCATTTGTGTGTTTCATTGTAATATCTTTCTGTAACGAAACTCTGTTAATTCAATATACAACCGTTAAATGTTATATCTTTGTGTTGTGTTTATCTCTCGCTCGGTTTGTATCGTAATGTGGATTCCGCACTCGTTACGGTACCCGAAACAAGAAATCATTGTTGTCCGACGATCCGCAAACGGACCTACAGGGGTAATATAAGAGGAGCTCGCATGGGATCTAATCGTTTTCGAACTGATTAAAGAACACTTTTCAGCACATGCTTACTTAGACTGGTCCACGCGATTGTAAATATACTTGTCCTCTTAAATCTAACGCTCAACCTTCAAGTTTCAACCTTGTGATAAGCTTAGGGTAGAATTATACTGTGACATCTGGGTGTCCCATTCCAAGGCATACCCCCGCGATCAAGGTAAGCACAACAGTTCATCGTAGCAGGTGAGTATACTGAGTTCATCCTTAAACTTTTTAACGCCAGACTTTCTGGTGAATAGGTCAGTACTTTCGTACAGCAGAGTGACCAGAGAAGTCTGATGAGGGCGAAGCAAATACCTTTAACGGTATGGATTTGGCTTTTATAAGCTCACGAAATTCTCTTTTGTGAGATTTTCTTCCGTTTTCAGGTTTTGGCCCTTAAGCGGCTCTTTTTCAAGATATCACGACTGTGCCCAGGTCTACATATAATCTGGATGCAACAGATGGATAGTCCTGATATCCCAGATGACTCATCGGTATAAAGACCCGAAACTTCAGATGTTGGCTATCTATCAACGCAGGATTTAAGACCATGAAATCATACACCGTTGGTCTGTTACCCACGCGATGTCCAGTTGGTTAGGTTTATATCACTTGGTATCTCTTTGCTTTTCGTTGACACCATGATGATGTCATGATGATGTCATGTAGAAGGAAATGCATGCTTTTATTGAAATTATCTTGTGCATTCCGTTGATTTAACTGGATTGGGCCAATCAACTTCTTTGGGCCGAATCTCATTATTTCAAGCATGTATGTCAACGAAACTTGACTAGTTTCATCGACTTTGAAGTTTCATCATGGCCTCCACCCAGGTTTCGTCATATATATCGACGAAACTCTTCAAGTTTCATCGATGTTGATGTTTCGCCGGGACACCCTTTGAGTTTCGTCGAAGCTGTGACTGGTTGCCTATATAAACAAGTAGAGAACACAGAACAGAGAGAGAGAACTGAGAGTTTCATTTGTGTGTTTCATTGTAATATCTTTCTGTAACGAAACTCTGTTAATTCAATATACAACCGTTAAATGTTATATCTTTGTGTTGTGTTTATCTCTCGCTCGGTTTGTATCGTAATGTGGATTCCGCACTCGTTACGGTACCCGAAACAAGAAATCATTGTTGTCCGACGATCCGCAAACGGACCTACAGGGGTAATATAAGAGGAGCTCGCATGGGATCTAATCGTTTTCGAACTGATTAAAGAACACTTTTCAGCACATGCTTACTTAGACTGGTCCACGCGATTGTAAATATACTTGTCCTCTTAAATCTAACGCTCAACCTTCAAGTTTCAACCTTGTGATAAGCTTAGGGTAGAATTATACTGTGACATCTGGGTGTCCCATTCCAAGGCATACCCCCGCGATCAAGGTAAGCACAACAGTTCATCGTAGCAGATGAGTATACTGAGTTCATCCTTAAACTTTTTAACGCCAGACTTTCTGGTGAATAGGTCAGTACTTTCGTACAGCAGAGTGACCAGAGAAGTCTGATGAGGGCGAAGCAAATACCTTTAACGGTATGGATTTGGCTTTTATAAGCTCACGAAATTCTCTTTTGTGAGATTTTCTTCCGTTTTCAGGTTTTGGCCCTTAAGCGGCTCTTTTTCAAGATATCACGACTATGCCCAGGTCTACATATAATCTGGATGCAACAGATGGATAGTCCTGATATCCCAGATGACTCATCGGTATAAAGACCCGAAACTTCAGATGTTGGCTATCTATCAACGCAGGATTTAAGACCATGAAATCATACACCGTTGGTCTGTTACCCACGCGATGTCCAGTTGGTTAGGTTTATATCACTTGGTATCTCTTTGCTTTTCGAGCGTTAGACCTATCAAGACATCGCAGTGGATCCTAGTGTCACACCCCGACCGCATATAACATGCAACCGCGGCGGAAACGTCGGGGAGTGTTGTAACAGAATTAATTGTTTCATAACCATGGCATTCAAAGTTGTATTTTATTTATAAACATAAGAGTTACATTGTCTTAAACAGGAAATAAAGAGTTCAGAACATAATTAAACTAAGTCTATCTTCATTTTATGTCTCTAAGGCACAGGTCCGCCCTAGTGTCACGATCATCATCCTACGGAAAAGCTCCTGAAAACACATGTGAAAATAGGTACGTCAGCATAAAAATGCCTGTGAGATACATAGGTTTTGTAAAAATAGGATTCATGACTTATAAGTTTAGGAAAATTGTTTAATAACAGTCAGTTATGAACCTTGTAAGTTGTTTTGTTTTGTAAATCATTCAAAAGCCATGATATGTATAAATAAGAGAATAATGTAATGTTAAATGAATAATCAAGAAAATGAGTTTGAATAAGATAAGTTGTTTTGTAAATCAATGTCTTGTGAAAATAAGTTGATTATGTAAAATTTGTAATATGTCAAATATCGAAATGATTTAAATAACGCTATGATATGTAATATAATACAAACATTTATATATAGGAAGTACCAGCGGCGTATCCACCATGCTTGTATCATATTACTCACATCTCGTTACTCAAGTCACTTAAACAAACCACCAATGTATAAAGTCTATGTTTAAACCAATAGTCAAAAGTCCTTGTATAAACCATGTCAAATGTTTAAAAGTCCAAAAGTAGTCAAGTAATGTGTAACAAAAGTTATGTATTTGTAAGTAAAGTATTGTCACATAAACCAAATGTAGAAATGTACAAAACAATGTATTTTGAATTTATCAAAAAGTTATGTTTTGCAAAGTGATGCATGTTACATTGATACAAACATTTATGTGGTAAGTTAACGCATACATTCAAGCCTTGAGACAGTCGGATAACCCTTTCAGTCAAGGTTATCAAAAGAAATGTTTTCGGATTCAGTCATTCCTTACATCCAAACAAACCCGAGATGTTAGGAATGGGATTTGTCAAGTCCTATGGTACCACTACTTACTACCGAGCGGCGTAGCAAATGTTAATGAACGTAATAAAGACCCATTTGTGCAAACCAAATGTCATAGCAGTTGTATACATGTCATATGAAAACAATGTACTAAGTATGCTAAGTTAACATACAAAGCAGAAAAGTCTTGTAAATCAATGTGCTAGCATGCTATCAGTCAACATACATAGCAGAAATGTAATGTAAAACAATGTACTAAATATGCACACAATGGACATACATAGCATGAAATGTAATGAAATCATGTACTATAATGTACTAACAAACATAGCCGGTATATGATGTTCAAACAGGAAAGCATGAAAGTAACAAGTAGGCACATGTGTTTCACCCCAAAACAGTTTGGAAAACAGAAAAAGAGGGGTCTATGTACTCACTTGAGATTGCTCAGAAGTCCTAAGATAATCACCGAGCAATGCTAGAGATCGCGGATATCAAACGGCACCTAATATAGGTAACTACATTAATAATCCGGACCTATAATCGAAAGATCGTGTAGCATGAGGGTTTGTAAACCAAATGAGTGTAGGAACTCATGTAATATGGTTGAACAAAGCCTACATACTAAATGAAACTTAACCTAAGTGTTTGTGACCCATTACGACCCCTTTAGGTAGCTTAGGCTACTTTAACGCGTCGTTCGCGTAAAACGCGTTCGGAACGCCTAACTAGTCCTATGACAAGTAAAATATACCTTAACATGTCTAATATGGTTGTCAAATCAGTTTAGATGTCAAAAGTTATGTTACATATGTTAAAAATGAATTTTGGCATCAAAGGGGTATTTTGGTAATTTACCTAAGGCATATAAACTACCTATCATACAACTACTTAAACGAAGTGACCATAAGGTATAACCTCGGAGGGTTATTCCCTATATACTATGGTCACCTAATGTATTTGGTCGGATCCTAATGATCGACCAAATGGGTCGGGTTCGAAGGTATAAGCGATTTATCAGATCGCTTACCCTTACGACCCTAGACAACGTGGTAATCAGTAGGCATAGTCCCAAGGGACTATAACCATCGTGATTACAATCACGTTGCGAAGTTCAAACAAACTTCACATTGACCATTAACTGGTCAATGCAGAAAGTCAAACAAAGTTTGACTTTCGGACTCGAAAAGCAATAAAAGAACGAAGGAACACTTACGAAGGGTCCCCGAATGCTAATCTAGATCAAAATAGCTCAGGTATGAAACAAAGGTTTCAACTTAGAGCACAATTGATCAGATTCTTGTGAGGAATGAGTGAAAATGTGATGGGTATTTATAGATTTCGGTCCACCGTTAGGATCGTTTCTTGGAAAAGAGGGAATGATCTAGCCCGTACACTTGTCAAGATGTTGTGGTAACTAAAAATGGTTCCTCATGAGCTGAAAGGGCAAGTTAGAATGTGTGGTTGTGAATTAATCAGCTGAAATCTGCTGATTAGATGATCTTATCTGATCTGGGAGCCTGATGTGGCCCGCTTCAGGATCAGGCAAAACTCAGGCGGGCCGCCTGGCCTTGTCTGATCAGCAACATGTTTCAGAAGTTACAGTTTTGGTCCCTGCACGTGTTTAAAGCCATTTCCGACACTTCTAAGGCCCGTAAAGCCAGCTTTAAGGCCCTAAAATGATGCCTAAACATTGTGGACATGAAACATGCTCAAAAATATGTCGGATGTTGGTTCGTTTGGTCCTACGAACGCGATGTTCGCTTAATTACGACGGAATGCGCACAAGCGCGTAAAACGATCCAAATGACGCAACAAATGAATTTCTCTTATGCCAAACACTAAAATAAAATATTTTAGTGCTTACATAAATTTTTGGATGTGCAGATGTATTCAGAACGTAAGTTATGCGCGAAAGTGCAAACTTGTGCACTTTTTGACACTTTTAGTCCCTGAATGACCCAAAAGTTTATTTTAGCATACCGAACCCCTCAAAGCCTATTTCTAAGCTATGTAAAGGATATTTATGGTATGTTTAACTCATGGTCATGTTCTGGAATGTTCGTTATAGTTCAAATTGGCATACTTTCGCAGTTTGTCAAGTTTAGTCCCTGTAGACGAATAAAATTGTTTTTGCCATACCAATGCCTTCAAAACTTATTTCTAAGTTATGTAAAGGTTATTTAAGGTATGTTAAGTATATGTTGATGTTTCGGAGTATTTTTCGTATTAAACTGATTACGTTTACGCATCAGTTTGCATAAAACTCTCCAGAAAGCGATGTAGAGTTTGAAATTACATAAAAGTCAAAACATGAAAAATGTAAGACACAACCAAACAAACATTGGGATCAAATAACATTGTTTTATTGATAATAGAACTGTTCACAATGATTACAAGCACGGATGTTACACCTAGCCTGTTCAGCTTTGAAACCTTACATGTGTTAATCAGATTCTTTAGCACGAAAATTTATTTCACTTCCCAGCGACTATTTCTCCCCCTCAAACAATGCGTATGTACATATATGTGTTATTTTTTTTTTGCTTTTCTCCCCCTCAAACAAAGCATATGTACATATATGTCCCTCCCCGCCCCCCCTAAAGTTGTGCATCACAATTTATGCGCAAATTTACTTATTTGTTTACGTTAGTATAGAAATCCAGGTTTTTTTGTGTCGTTGCTCAATCGGTGAAAACGTATCATTTTTAAAAGATCCACAAGCCCATTGAATCTCGAGATGCTGACAGGTTTTGTAAAAAGATCTGCTGAATTAGCATCAATGTGGATCTGTTAAGTTTAAACAATCCTCTGTCATAGCAATCTCGAATAAAACGCACCTTGATATCAATGTGCTTGGTTTTAGAGTGAAAACAGGGTTTTTGATAATCTGGATAACGGGATCATTATCAAAATAAGTAGTAGAGTTTAGATAAGTCAAACCGTAATCCTTGAGCTGGTGTTGCGTTCAAAGAGCCTAAGAGCAGCAGGCAGTAGATGCTGCAACACACTTTGCTTCCGCTTCAAAAGTGAGTTGTTGCTTCTTGCACTGCCATGGGATGAGACTGTCCCCCAAGAATTGGCATCTAGCCGATGTAGACTTCAAATCTTGTTTTCATGAACTTGCAAGCCCAGAAACATTGTCACTTCTCCTAACGAGCTCATTTCGAACTTCTTTCTCATCATCCGAAAATACGAATCAAAGAATCTTTCTTTTCATCTCTTTTATTTATTTCATAGCTTGTTTGTGTGATTCTGCCTCCTTGCAAGCTAGTGCGATATCATTGAGATCTCGTTACGGGACTTACAAGTACAAACCTAACCACTGAGCATCTAATGCTGACGTCACCTAGATAGTGGCATCTAACAGACTAACAAACTCTAACCACTGATACATGTAAATCACTGATACAATAAACAACTGCTTATATAAACACTGATGCAGCTTCCCACTGTTGTTGCCTAAGCACGGATGTTGGAGATTAGTGCTTTCTTCAAAGGATGATCAGACCTTGAGTCAGCAGTGCTTTAGTCTTCATCAGTACTTCAGAAACATCAGTTGTTAGGGCTTCAGTCTTTATACCTCAGTAGTTCTTTGATTAACAGTTTTTAAGAAGATCAGCACTTAGAATCATCAGCTGATAGAAGACACTATCATTGGGGAGAATCTAGGTCATGCACTGCTTATAGTGATCAACTGTTGAGAACCAGTTTTGGCTTTTCATATCATTTGTTCTTCTGGGCTTGATTACATGGGCTAACAATGTCACTTTCTGTCTCGCTGGAATCTGTATGTACTTCACCTTCAACGAAATTTTCTTTCAAACTTTCATCACCAGCTTCAACATTTTTCGTTGTCTTTGCCGCATCTTGAGCACCTTGAGCAGTAGATAACTTCTCATAATTAGCAAAAGACATCTTTAGAAGATCAACGCCTTGATTAATCATTTCTGTTGGAGGAATCATAGGCTCATCGACCCGGCGTGGTGGTAATTTCTTCTTCTTTGTTTCAGCAACACAAACATTAACATTGTCAGAAAAATATTCAAATGATTTATCTACCAACCTTTCTGATGATTCCTGCTTCTTTGTTTTACCCTTAATCATAACTTTCTGCGTTGTCACTTTTGAAGTTCTTTTCCTCTTTTCTTCTCTCACAAACCACCAACATGTCTTCTTAAGAACAAGAAGCTTCATTCCATCTGTTTCATTATCTGAATTACTATCATCATGTCTCCAGTTGTCGCCCTCTTGTGACAACTGTGTTCTGTAAACGATTTACGATGTAAAACAATGATGTTTATTAATAAAACAATGTGCTTTTGTGTTATTATATGTTTTTTGGTGTTTCTATGTGTGTTTTTGTGTTTGGTGATTTTTCAATTCGATTCGATTCCGATTGCAAGCTTTAAATCGCGTTCTGGAAGGTTATACGCAAACTAGTGCGTAAAAGCAGTCAGTATAACGCGAAAAACACTCCAGAATAGTGACATAGGCTTAACATACCTTAAATAACCTCCACATAACTTAGAAATAAGTTTTGAATGGTTTGGTGTGTTGAAATCAACTTTGTTCGATCGCAGGGATTATTTGTGTCAAACTGCGAAACTATGCCGATTTGTATAATAACGAACAATCTGGAACTTGATCCTAAGTTAAACATACCCTAAATAACCTTTGCATAGCTTAGAAATAGGCTTTGAGGGGTTCGGTATGCTAAAATAAACTTTATGCTCATTCAGGGACTAAAAGCGTAAAAAAAGTGCACAAGTTTGCATTTTCACGCATATCTTACGTTCTGAATATATCCGGACCTCCAAAAAAATTTATGTAAGCATTGAAATATTTTATTTTAGTGTTTGGCATAAGAAAAATCCATTCGTCGCGCAATTTGGATCATTTTTCGCGCTTATGCGCATTCCGTCGTAATTAAGCGAACATCGCGATCATACGACCAAACGAACCGACATCCGGCATATTTTTGAGCATGTTTCATGTCCACAATGTTTAGGCATCATTTTAGGGCCTTAAATTTGGCTTAACGGGCCTTAAACGTGTCGAAATGAGCTTTAAACACCAACAGGGACTGAAACTGTCAATATGGCAAAGTTGTTTTCTGATCAGGACCCTCAGGCGGGGCGCGTAAGGTTTGTGTATACCTTACGCGGGCCACGAGGCCCTCCCAAATCAGAATGATCTGTTTTAAACAGCTCTTAACAGCTGTTAAACACCCAAAACCCAATTCCACATGTCTTTTCCTGATGCAAGGGGGCCTTTTTTATGCACATGGGGTTATCAACACTTCACTTGCAAAACCCACTTGATTTCTGAAAATTTCTCTAAGTTGATGTGTTTGAAACACTTCATACCTGAGAAATACTTGGAAATCAAACTTGCGGGGACCCTTTGTAAGTGTTCTTTCGTTCTTTTCATTCGTTTTAGCATTAAAGTCAAACTGCGTTTGACTTTCTGCATTGACCAGTTTGTGGTCAATGTGAAGTTCGTTTGAACTTCATAACGTGAGCGTAATCACGATGGTTATAGTCCCTAGTGACTATACCTACTGATTACCACGTTATCTAGGCTCAGTGACGAGTCTTAGTTTCGGCCAAAATGCGTATTCTTGCGTATTTTGTAACCAAACTACTCTAGGATATCAAAAATATTTGTGAGTACATAGTTCCCCTATTTTACTGTTTTCAAATGTTTTGGGGTGATTCATATGTACATAATGTTTTCAAGGTTTTAAACGATGATTTCAAAAACGAATAGAACGATTTATACTAAACTAATAATGATTTCGATAATGTGAATGAACTTGTTGGTTGTAGTTACATAACGAATTACATTCATTAATTTTGGCCGAACCGACCAGTATTAGGTTATGGTACCATAGGATATGACAAATCCCGTTATTGCACTATACCCATGGTTATGTGTGGGTGTTGTGGGTGACGACTGAATCTGATGATTGTTAACTTACCCTTTGGAGGTTTGTTAATGCAAGAACGAGTTGAACAATGAACGAGTCACAAAGGTTTGAATGTTATTAACGAGACGACCATATATAAGTTTTCACAATTAAAACGAAGATGATTTAAACGAGTAAACGATTTGGAAACAATTTGGAAACGATTTGGAAATGATGTTAAACGATCTGGGTAAACGATTGGTTTTTGGCTAGTGTTTAGATAACGGGACGGGTGTAATGTGGTGAAAACATGGTAGATACGCCGCTGGTACTTCTTATATATGAGTGTTTTCAACATATTACATACCGTGGCGTTATTTAGTTCACTTGGGTAATCGATATTGAAACGATGTCACTCAACGATGTTTTCGAAATAATATACGAGTTTTATTAACGAGTTTATACGAGATGTTTTACAAGATGGTTTTCTAAAACAAAAAGCTTTTGCGTTAAGAATCATGGCTACGAGGTTTTATAAATTATAACCCGCTTGATTTGAGTTGGTTAATTAAGTTGCAATGTTATACTCTTTTCAAAACATGGTTTTCTAGGTATTGCAATATATGTAAACAAGCCATGATTCCGATACTCCTACAAAACCTATGTACTCGCCAGCATTTCTTTGCTGACTTTGTTTTTACATATGTTTCAGGTGATGTTGCTTGATTGACGTTCTAGGATGCATGTGTCACATAGGATCTGGACGAGGCCTTAGTGACATAAAACAATGATAGTCGATATAAAACTTGTTTGTTATGTGTTAAAACAATGTTAATGTTTAATATTATCAATAAAATGAAACACTTTTTTGTATCCGTGGTTATGAAATGATAATTCTGTTACAACACCCCCCGACGTTTCCGCCACGCTTTGTTGTTTTACGTGGTCGGGGTGTGACAGAAGAGTTGGTATCAGAGCCAATGGTTATAGGGAATTAGGTTATTAGTAATGCTTTGACCTAGACTATAACTTTTAGGACCCTAACGCAAATTTCTTTGCGTTTAGATTTTTAAAACAAAACTGTCACCTACCCTTAGGTGATAACCACAACGAGAAACACAATTTTCGAATCTGCTTCGAAAATTAATCATCCATTCTAGGATGATTGATTACTAGGTTTTGAACCCTCTGTTGTAAGGTTTTGAAACCTTCCAGTTTAACTCATTTTTAGCTTAGTGCCTTCTGAGTTTTCGAAATCTCGTCAAAGTTTGGATCTAAATAATGTGAACACGTGCAAACTAGAAGAGTGAGTGCCTGTACTCTGAGTTTTCCGTCTAAGGCTAGAGTGTTCGTACAAATCCACATAATCGGACCAGTCACTCTTACCTGGGAACTCTTGGGGTGAGTGTTCACTTATAGGAGAGCATGTCTTCGTGATACAATATATTGACCCATTTACTTTGATTAGTCACTGCGTGTCGTTTGTTTGTTCGAGGTAATGAACAAATGATCTCCTTCCTTGTGTTTTGTCGATGTTTTCAATACCTCTTTGTTTTTCCAATTGTCGATCCCACTCGTGGGCGAGCGTACAATTTGAATGCAAACGAGGCTCGGGCTGAGAATCTCGTTGTCAGAGGTACCTTGGTTGTCAATGGTACGTTTCTTGTTAACAATCAACCTGCATCTATTCTTTTTGATTCTGGTGCCGATAGAAGTTTTGTTTCTTTGTCTTTTGAGCCTTTGCTTGCGATACCTAGAACCAAACTGAGGAAACCCTTATCTGTCAAAGTTGATACTGGTAAACCTCTTGTTCTCGATTCTGTTATTCGTAATTGTTAGTTGAACCTTGATAACCATCTTTTTCCTATTGACCTCACACCGATGCAACTTGGGAGCTTCGATATTATAGTTGGAATGGATTGGTTAACCAAACACCACGCTGAGGTGGTTTGTTTCGATAAGATTGTTCGTATTCCTTTGTCTTCTGGCGATCTTCTGGAGATTCGTGGCGAGAAACCTTCAGGTGGATTGAAGCTTATGTCGTGTATGGAAGCCCTAAGGTATTTACGAAAAGGATATGTTGCTTTTCTGGCACATGTCACCGAGGAGAAAAGCAAGAGCAATAGTATTCAGGATATTCCGATTGTTCGGGATTATCCGGAGGTGTTTCCTGATGAACTGCCTGGTTTGCCCCCAGTTCGTCAAGTCGAGTTTCATATTGACCTTGTACCCAATGCCAACCTGATTGCAAAAGCACCTTATCGTCTTGCACCGTCTGAGATGCAAGAGTTATCGAAACAACTTCAAGAGTTATCTGATAAAGGATTCATCCGACCGATCTTTTCACCTTGGGGAGCTCCTGTCCTCTTCGTGAAAAAGAAAGACGGATCCTTTCGAATGTGTATCGATTATCGTGAGCTTAATAAGCTCACCATCAAGAATCGATATCCCCTACCTCGAATTAATGATCTCTTCGACCAGCTGCAGGGTGCTTCATGTTTTTCCAAGATCGATCTACGATCTGGGTATCATCAACTTCGTGTTCTCGAAGAAGATATTCCCAAAACTGCTTTCCGCATAAGATATGGGCATTACGAGTTCACTGTCATGCCTTTTGGTTTGACAAATGCTCCAGCTATCTTTATGGACTTAATGAATAGGGTCTGCAAACCTTATTTGGACAAGTTCATTATTGTGTTCATCGACGACATTCTCATTTATTCAAAATCTCGAGCCGAGCACGAGCAACACCTTCGCTTAACATTAGAACTCCTGAAGAAGGAACAACTTTTTGCTAAATTCTCCAAGTGTGAATTCTGGCTTAAAGAAGTTCAATTCTTGGGTCATATAGTCAATGAGCAGGGTATTCATGTGGATCCATCCAAGATTGCTGCTATCAAGGACTGGAATACACCGATGTCGCCTACAGAGATTTGATCTTTTCTTGGTCTTGCTGGTTATTATCGTCGATTCATTTTGAACTTCACAAAGATTGTGGTTCCACTCACTGCTTTGACTCAGAAGAATAAGCCTTTTGAGTGGGGTCCCAAGCAAGAAGAAGCGTTCCAAACGCTGAAGCAGAAGTTATGTGATGCTCCTGTTCTATCTCTGCCCGAGGGAAGGGATGATTACGTTGTCTATTGCGATGCGTCCAACTTAGGCCTTGGTTGCGTCCTTATTCAACGAGGTAAAGTTATTGCGTATGCATCTAGGCAGCTGAAAGTTCACGAGAAGAACTACACGACTCATGATCTTGAGTTAGAAGCTGTAGTTTTCGCGCTTAAAATCTGGAGACACTACCTCTATGGAACGAAGTGTGTGGTTTTCACAAACCACTAAAGTCTCCAGCATATTCTTAATCAGAAAGAGCTGAACATGAGGAAACGACGTTGGGTTGAACTCTTAAACGATTACGATTGCGAGATTCGCTACCACCCTGGTAAGGCGAATGTTGTAGCTGATGCGCTTAGTCGAAAAGAACGAGTCAAGCTTCATTATGTTCGAACTCTATCTGATCTTCAGTCTCGTGTCCTTCAAGCTCAGCAATTTTGTGTTTCACAAAATTTGATGGGTACGGAATTACCACGTCAACTTGAGCTAATGCTCGAAGCGAAAGACGATGGTTTGCTCTATTTTAAGGATCGATTGTGGATTCCAAAACAAGACGATCTTCGCACCTTGGTAATGGACGAATCTCATAAGTCTTGATATTCTATCCATCCTGGTGCTGATAAAATGTACAAGGATCTTCGTACTCGGTGCTGGTGGCCTGGTATGAAGAAGGATGTTGCCTTGTATGTATCAAAACGCCTAACTTGTCTCAAAGTCAAGGCCGAACATCAGCGACCTTCTGGCTTGCTTGTACAACCAGAGATACTGGTTTGGAAGTGGGAGAACATTGCGATGGATCTCATTACTAAGTTACCGCGTACGTCTAAAGGTCACGATGCTATTTGGGTTGTAGTTGATCGTTTGACAAAATCTGCTCACTTCTTACCAATCCGTGAGGATTTCTCTGCTGAGAAGCTTGCCAAGATCTATGTAGACGAGATTGTATCACGACATGGTGTGCCCTTGGATATCATCTCCGATCGTGATGCTCGATTTTCATCTCATTTCTGGAAGGCCATACAATCTGCTTTGGGAACCCAACTGAATCTAAGCACTGCTTATCATCCCCAAACAGATGGACAATCTGAGAGAATGATTCAAACTTTGGAGGATATGCTTAGAGCATGCGTGATAGACTTTGGTGGTAATTGGGATTCTCATCTACCGCTGATCAAGTTCTCTTACAACAATAGTTATCATACTAGAATTAATATGGCACCATTCGAAGCTCTCTACGGTCGAAAATGTCGTTCACCTGTCTGTTGGAACGAGACCGGTGAAGCTCAGCTTACTGGACCTAAGCTCGTCCTGGAAACAACAGACAAAATCAAGAAAATCCGCGATAATCTTGTGACAGCTCGAAACCGTCAAAAGAGATATGCGGATTTGGGACGCAAGCCCTTAGAATTTCAAGGTTTCACCTTGGAAGGGAGTCGTGAGATTTGGAAAGAAAGGAAAACTTGCACCTCGATATGTGGGACCATTTAAGATTGTGGAAAGAATTGGAAAGGTTGCCTATCGTCTTGGGCTACCTCCAGAGCTTGGAAATATTCATCCGAGTTTTCACGTGTCCAATTTATGAAACTGTTTAGCTGACGCTGATCTACACATTCCTCTCGACGAGATTCGAATTGATGAAATGATGCACTTTGTCGAGAAACCTGTGGAGATAGTGGAACGTACATACAAACAGTTGAAGAACAAACGGATTCATTTGGTCAAAGTTCGCTGGGAATCCAAACGTGGCCCAGAGTTTACTTGGGAACGTGAGGACCAGATGAAGGCGAAATATCCGCATATGTTTTCACAAGCTTCCTCTAATTAAACTTTCGGGACGAAATTTCCTGAAGTAGGGGAGACTGTGACAACTGTGTTCTGTAATCGATTTACGATGTAAAACAATGATGTTTATTAATAAAACAATGTGCTTTGGTGTTATTATATGTGTTTTGGTGTTTCTATGTGTGTTTTTGTGTTTGGTGATTTTTCAATTCGATTTGATTCCGATTGCAAGCTTTAAATCACGTTCTGGAAGGTTATACGCAAACTGGTGCGTAAACGCAATCAGTATAATGCGACAAACACTCCGGAATAGTGACATAGGCTTAACATACCTTAAATAACCTCCACATGACTTAGAAATAAGTTTTGAACGGTTTGGTGTGTTGAAATCAACTTTGTTCGATCGCAGGGATTATTTGTGTCAAACTGTGAAACTATGCCGATTTGTATAATAACGAACAATCCAGAACTTGATCATAAGTTAAACATACCCTAAATAACCTTTACATAGCTTAGAAATAGGCTTTGAGGGGTTCGGTAAGCTAAAATAAACTTTATGCTCATTCAGGGACTAAAAGCGTCAAAAAAGTGCACAAGTTTGCATTTTCGCGCATATCTTACGTTCTGAATATATCCGGACCTCCAAAAAAATTTATGTAAGCATTGAAATATTTTATTTTATTTTAGTGTTTGGCATAAGAAAAGTCCATTCGGCGCGCAATTTGGATCGTTTTTCTCGCTTATGCGCATTCCCTCGTAATTAAGCGAACATCGCGATCATACGACCAAACGAACCGACATCCGGCATATTTTTGAGCATGTTTCATGTCCACAATGTTTAGGCATCATTTTAGGGCCTTAAAGTTGGCTTAGCGGGCCTTAAACGTGTCGAAATGAGCTTTAAACACCAGCAGGGACTGAAACTATCAATATGGCAAAGTTGTTTTCTGATCAGGACCCTCAGGTGGGGCACGTAATGTTTGTGTATACCTTACGCGGGCCGCGAGACCCTCCCAGATCAGAATAATCTGTTTTAAGCAGCTGTTAACAGCTGTTAAACACCCAAAACCCAATTCCACATGTCTTTTCCTGATGCAAGGGGGCCATTTTGATGCACATGGGGTTATCAACACTTGTATGGATGAGATCGAATCACGGTTTACGATAAACAATCTTAACGGTTCTAGAAATCCTATAAATACCCCCACCCTTCACTTGCAAAACCCACTTGATTTCTGAAAATTTCTCTAAGTTGATGTGTTTGAAACACTTCATACCTGAGAAATACTTGGAAATCACACTTGCGGGGACCCTTTGTAAGTGTTCTTTCGTTCTTTTCATTCGTTTTAGCGGTAAAGACAAACTGCGTTTGACTTTCTGCATTGACCAGTTTATGGTCAATGTGAAGTTCGTTTGAACTTCATAACGTGAGCGTAATCACGATGGTTATAGTCCCTAGTGACTATACCTACTGATTACCACGTTATCTATGCTCAGTGACGAGTCGTAGTTTCGGCCAAAATGCGTATTCTTGCGTATTTTGTAACTAAACTAATCTAGGATATCAAAACCGTTTGTTTTGATATCAAAACCTGTTTTCTAACTTAACTAAACATGTTTTAGCATGTTTAGCTCGTCACTTTTTAGTTTAGTGCTTGTGTAGAGTCGTAAGTCTAGCGGACTAAACACCCGCTTAGACTTTCGAACACGACCCGTTTGGTCGATCATTAGGATCCGACCAAATATGGTTAGTGACCATAGTTGCATAGGGAATAACCTTCCGAGGTTATACCTTATGGTCACCTAGTTTAGATAGTTGTATGATAAGTAGTTTATATGCCTTAGGTAAATGACCAAAATGCCCTTTTCATGCATAATTGGTAATTAAGCATATGTAACCTAAACTTTTGTCACATAACTGGTTATACAATGTGATTAAACTTGTATTGGCATATAATACTTGTCATAGGACTAGTTAGACGTCTCGAACGCGCATTTGCACGCACGACGCGTTAAAATAGCATAAGCTACCTTAATGGGTCACGATGGGTCGAAAGCACTTAGGTTAGGTTCCGATTTAGAATGAAGGCTTTGTTAAACCATATCACATGAGTTCCAACACTCATTTGGTTTGCAAGACCTCATTCTGTCCGATCTTCCGATTTAGGCGTCTATTGTTTGACTAGTGATTCAATTACTAGGTGCTGCTTGATTTCCCTGGTTTACTCGAGTTTGTTGAAGTACTATTGATTGAGGATACCTTGCACTACATGTGAGTACATAGTTCCCCTATTTTACTCTTTTCAAATGTTTTGGGGTGATTCATATGTACATAATGTTTTCAAGGTTTTAAACGATGATTTCAAAAACGAATAGAATGATTTATACTAAACTAATAACGATTTCGATAATGTGAACGAACTTGTTGGTTGTAGTTACATAACGAATTACATTCATTAATTTTGGCCGAACCGACCAGTATTAGGTTATGGTACCATAGGATATGACAAATCCCGTTATTGCACTATACCCATGGTTATGTGTGGGTGTTGTGGGTAACGACTGAATCTGATGATTGTTAACTTACCCTTTGGAGGTTTGTTAATGCAAGAACGAGTTGAACAATGAACGAGTCACAAAGGTTTGAATGTTATTAATGAGACGACCATATATAAGTTTTCACAATTAAAACGAGGATGATTTAAATGATTTAAACGAGTAAACGATTTGGAAACGATTTGGAAACGATGTTAAACGATCTGCGTAAACGATTGGTTTTTGGCTAGTGTTTAGATAACGGGACGGGTGTAATGTGGTGAAAACATGGTAGATACGCCGCTGGTACTTCTTATATATAAGTGTTTTCAACATATTACATACCGTGGCGTTATTTAGTTCACTTGGGTAATCGATATTGAAACGATGTCACTCAACGATGTTTTCGAAATAATATACGAGTTTTATTAACGAGTTTATACGAGATGTTTTACAAGATGGTTTTCTAAAACAAAAATCTTTTGGGTTAAGAATCGTGGCTACGAGGTTTTATAAATTATAACCCGCTTGATTTGAGTTGGTTAATTAAGTTGCAATGTTATACTCTTTTCAAAACAAGGTTTTCAAGGTATTGCAATATATGTAAACAAGTCATGATTCCGATACTCCTACAAAACCTATGTACTCGCCAGCATTTCTTTGCTGACTTTGTTTTTACATATGTTTCAGGTGTTGTTGCTTGATTGACGTTCTAGGATGCATGCGTCACATAGGATCCGGACGAGGCCTTAGTGACATAAAAAAATGATAGTCGATATAAAACTTGTTTGTTATGTGTTAAAACAATGTTAATGTTTAATATTATCAATAAAACGAAACACTTTTTGTATCCATGGTTATGAAACGATAATTATGTTACAACACCCCCCGACGTTTCCGCCACGCTTTGTTGTTTTACGTGGTCGGGGTGTGACACCTCTGGTGCTACATAATCCAGCTTCTTTATCTTTGCAAACTTCTGCCTATACTTCGGTTCATCTTCCGGTTTCACTCCTCTGTATACATCCATCCATTTCAACGTTTCACTGTCCATGTGATCTAACCGTAATTCATCACTAGGATCCTTTGGCAGATTTTGAATTTGATCATCTATCAACATCTGCACAAATCTTGGATATTGGACATACTTTTCTCCCTAAACATTGTCCAGCATGTGATTGAATATCACTTGAGATATGTTATACGGTCTGTTGAGCACCAAGCTTGAAATGTTATTCATGATGTAATCTGAAGCTTCATCATAAGCACCTTTCCTATGTGCTAAAGCATGTATCACATAGTGAACAAAGAACTTGTAAGGCCTGCAGAATTTTGACTTCTTCTAACCTTTATCATTGATAATTCCAGAGTATCCCATACGTAACCAGAATCCCTTATACATACGTTCAGAACCAATTATAAGATCTTCATCTTTATCTTGCAAGTCCAACACTCTTCTTATATCTCCCATAGTGATCTTCACAGGTAGATCAACATCTTTGTCATTCTCGTCCTTGATCCTCATAGCTGAGTGTATTGCTTTCTTGCTCTCCACGTAATGAGAAGCATTACAAACGAATCTAACGTGTGAACCATAGCACTTACGCTTATCGGTCAATGCCTTAAAAATCCTACTTTCCTTTAAGAACGGCACTACGTCTTTAAATGGATCAATGTTTGGATAATTCTAATCCAAAACACAACATATATTATGTTTATTATGGAAATCAGAAGCCCTTGCCTGCAAAATTTTCATTATTAGAGTATGCACGCTTATCGAGGTAAATAGTACATAGTGAAAAATGGTTCGAATGAGAAATGGTCCGAATGACCATTCGACCAGAGTAAAATAAACATGAAAGCAACATGTTCCGGATGGTCATTCGACCGAATGGCAAAGGAACAAGATAGTGATATGGATCGGATGGTCATTCGAGTGATAATGAAGAACAGTTATGAACACTCAAACACATCAATTCAAATTTACCATGTTTTTGCAAAATTGAACTCAGTTTCTCTTAAAACTATCGCCGATTAAAAAACCCTATGTTCAATTTCTTCAAAAACTGCCTAATTTGTCCTAGATCTGAGAAAAAGCATGTCGGCGGTTCGAAACTATTTAATGGATCTAAGGCCAAATCTAATCATGTTATGATGAAATTGGAACGGTAAACTCTTAAATCTAAGGCCGATGAACAAATTTCTATGAACAATTTCACTAAAAATCATCAAATCAAGCCTAGATCTAAGAATATGTATGACGTCAGTGTTCGGCAGTTTCAAACAGCAAAAACACACATTAAAAGTTGAAATCAGTGGAACTTACCTTCACCATAGTGAATGATGTGCAAACCAACAAGCCTATGTAAGAGATCCGGCAAGAAAATGTCTCAGAAACACAATATGCTTTGGGAGAAAAATTTGGTAGAGTGACGGAAGGCTATTCGATCGAATGAGAAAAATGTTGATCGAATGGCTTTATATAGGGCATGCACCCATTCGGATGGCCATCCGATCGGATGGTCATCCGTTTGGGTGACTCTCCAAACCAAATTTTCAAAATTTCAAACTTTTTCAATTTTAATCAGTTTTGATTATCCACTCAAGTATCCAGGTCCAAGTTAATGACCCTGGTTACTCGATTTGTCAACCAAGTCCAAGTTAATGACCTTGGTTGACCCGATTCGAACCAACTGACATTTTTAAACAAACTTTCAAGTTTTTCTTAAAGATAGAAGTTTCAAATTAATGAACTTGTTTGACATTTGAAGATTCCCAACATCCAGATTAGCTCCCAACTCAGTTGTTCAGCAAAATATTTCTCTGCATCGCATCTGAGATTCTGAAGGTCAGCTCTCCACAATGGTTTGTCAAAACTAAAGCAGAAATAAAATCTTTTTGAATTTTAGAAATTTTATGTCAAAACACACTAAAAATCTTTTTGGTTATGCTGAAATGAAATAACAGAAAACTATTTACAAACATATTTTTGTGAGTTGTGTTAGAGGATCATATCAGCTACCGACATGTCACTGGCATCGTTGAGCTTAAATTTCACATTAAGTTTTAAACGATTCACCTAGATTGTCGATATACTAATCCGCTTAAATTCTCACACAAATTTCAACTGATTCAGGATAAGAATTTATTGTTTTAAGAACTTAACTTATTCGCGTGTCCCACCTCAGAATATACTCTCGTATCCAGATTCTCCATATTCAGTCTTACAGGTGAATATACTATAATGATATCTGTTTTCAGGGTAGTGCGAGACCATGAGAGCTCAGGTTAGAACTTCCGTTCAGACAGAGAGATGATGGCTCGACTTTGAGGTGTGTCCCACTTAAGGATCTTCTTTACAATAGCACTTGATTCACATCTTTCGATATTTATCAATTTTTATGCTGAGGGAAAGCTTTATATTTAAGCGCATAAAGTATTATACGAGGACTAGGCTATTGCTTCCGCAAAATTAGAAGTCCTGGTATAATACCCCAGATATCACTAAGTATATGGACCTCGTATCTCAGAAACAGGCAATCTTTCAAACAAGATTTTAGGAGTTACCTATATATCCGAGAGATGTTCCCCACGAATTAAGCAAGATATAGATTTAGGTTTATATCCCGAAAAAGTTTACTAAATGTGTAAAAACCTATCGACACATCATCAGTGAGACCATTTAACGCTTTTAACCTTTACAAATCTTTAGCGTACCGTGACAGTCTAGATGATGTACTATCATTTCCTCTTTTTACACAAAAACTCTTTTTGGGTTTTCTATTGTTTTTTATTTACATTTTGAAATTTCTAATGTTTTTGTATTTTTTAAATTTTTTATGTTTTTGGATTTTCTGTAAAAAAACTATATCCCCCTAAATACCAAAACATCTAAAAAGTTGACAGATCAGAGTAGATTGCGTCCCAACGTCCTCTGCTTTGGATTGTTTATCAACACCAACAACAACTCCCCCTAACGACAAAAGCTTCATACCGTTTAGTTTTAACAAATATTGAAAACGTGATTTATCAAACGGCTTTGTGTGCAAATTAGTTTTTTGTACATCGGTGTGGATTTTTTCAATTCTAATCAACTTCTTCTCGTAGTAATCACGGATGAAGTGATGTCGAATTTCAATATGTTTTGTTTTAGCGTGATGTACCGGGTTTTTAGTTATGTTGATTGCTGCCTCATTGTCAACAAAAATAGGAGTAGTAAGAATTGCAAACCGTAATCCCTCATTTGTTGTTGGATCCACAGAATCTGAGAGCAGCAACTGCTTCCTGAAACATACTCTACTTCACACGTTGAGAGTGCAACGGTAGTCTGCTTCTTACATTGCCAAGTCACCAGACGTGGTCCAAAAAACTGGCATCCTGCTGTTGTAGACTTTGAATTCAGTTTGCAGCATCCGAAATCAGAGTCAGAGTAACCTTCCTGTCTGAAATCACCGTCTTTTGGATACCACAACCCCAAAATTGGAGTTCCTCTCAGGTAGCGTAGAATCCGCTTGACAATGACCATATGTGAAGATCTTGGACTTGATTGATAACGGACCACGACGCAGGTCGAGTACATTACATCGGGCCGAGATGTAGTGAGGTACATTAACGAACCAATCATTGAGCGGTAAAGCGTTTCATCGACCTTCTCTCCGGTGAGATCAGGATTGATACCGTGATTAGTTGCTAACGGGGTGGACATAGGTGCAGTCTCTGACATACCGAATTTCTCCAGAACGTCGTGGACATACTTTGTTTGATGTATGAAGATCCCCTCCGGCAGTTGATCGACTTGTAGCCCAAGGAAAATTTTAATCTCAACCATTAAAGACATCTCGAACTTCTGCTTCATCACGTTCTCGAATTCTTTGCCGAGTTCCTCGTTCGTGGAATCGAAAATAATATCATCAACATATATTTGCACGATTAGAAGATGTCCAGCGACCTCCTTTGTGAAAAGAGTGGCATCTACCTTTCCTCGAATAAAGTCGTTGGATAGGAAATCTTGAGAGAGCGTCTCATACCAGGCTCTCAGGGCCTGGTGTAATCCGTACAACGCTTTGTCCAAGAGGTAGACTTTATCTTTGTGAATCGGATCGGTGAAGCCGGTGGCTGACCGACGTAGACCTCCTCTTTCACTTTGCTGTACAAGAACGGCGACTTAACATCCAACTGATAGACTTTAAACCCTTTTCCACGAAACAAATGCGAGAAAGATTCTGATAGCTTCTAGTCTGGAAACCGGAGCATAAACTTCCATGAAGTCTATTCCCTCCTGTTGACTGAAGCCCTGAACAACTAGGCAAGCTTTGTTTCGAACTATCACGCCTCGATCATCCCCCTTGCATTTGAACACCCACTTTGTGTTAATCTTTCTATGACCATCAGGACGATCCACCAGCTTCCACACACCAAGCTTTTCAAACTGACCTAGCTCTTCTTGCATAGCGTTAACCCATGACTCCTCTGTCAGTGCTTCTTTATACGTTCTCGGTTCAACCTGTGAAAAAAGCAACTGATTGAAAAATCATTTTGTAATGGTGTAATTTTAGTATAAAAAGAAGCAAAGCTGATGTGTGTAAAATGCAACATATAAATACATCAAATGAGACATAAAACTAACCCCTTTTTAGTACTAATGTTGGAAAAAGTGTGCTTTTGTCTTCCTTTTGTATTTTCAGGATTAAATGAGCACAAATGAACAAAAGAAGCAAAAATACATCTAAATCTAACTTACATACAAAAAAAGGAATAAACGTGGCATGCCCGACCCCTCAACAGCATCTCCCAAGCAAAAACAAGAGATCAGAAGGTTGAACACGCCCCGTGCCCAGCGGACACGGGGGCGTGCTCAAGTGTCTGCAGAAAAGACAAAGTTGTAGAAGCTTCTATTTCCCAACACGAGGGCTGCCCAGCTCAACACGGTCGTGATCAACGCTAAGATTCGCAGAATCCAAGCAAATCTTGATAGTACAGATAGGCTTCTGCACACGGGGCCGTGCCCAGCAGACACGGGGGCGTGGTCAACTAATGCAGACAAACTGCAATTAATGAAGAAAGAGAAAGTGGATGGACACGGGGCCGTGTCCGGGCTTCTGTGCAGGCTATAAATAGAGGTGCTTGGTTCACTTCAAAAGCATCCCTTGACAAACCACCTCTCTCCCACTTTACCCACACTCCACCACCATCACAACACCCACATCCACCACCATCATCCATCATAGAGTGTGTGTAGTAGTCTCGGGATCCAAGATTGATAGTAAGAGTTCTTGATAATCAAAGGCCATGTTTGCCTAAGTCTTTTACATCACTTGGTAAAGACAAGCATTTAGTGTAATACATTTATTTTTTTTTAACTTTTCGCACTTTCTATTTGGTTTTGTATTAATGACTTTAATAACTAGTTTCTTATGTTAAAGGTGAAACTTCCTTATCATTTATCCGTGGTGTCTTGGCGTTATTTTACTGTCTATATAAAATAAAAGATTTACACCATTCATATCTCTACGGTCTATATAGAGATATGTTGGCTACCTGGTCGGGGGTTAAGGGAATGGTTTGGTAAGATTCTTGCCTTTTTCAGTGTATAGATCCTGCAAGGACCTGGGTCAAGCTTACTAGGACCTCCTTTAATACCCACTGGTATTGGATAGCGGGGGTGCGAATGGCTTGATCCCCTCATATGTAAACTACTATTAATACATTAACCCGGCTACTTGGGATTGTATCCCTGGTGACTCAAACCACTTAGTCAAGGGTAACGTCACCTTCAAAAGAGGGGCCTACCACATTACGCATTAATAACTTAATTAATTATCTTTCAATAATCCAACCCTTTAGGATTGTATCATTGTTGACTCAAACTACTGGGTTGAGGGTAACGTCACCTTCAAAAAAAGGGCCTACTACTATAACTAAGATAATCTCTTAAAAAGTGCAAAAGTGTGGAAAACATCAAAGGTTACACTAAAGGCGAGTCGGATCCAAGTGATTCATCTTGTCTATCTGTTTTATTTTTATTTTTATTTTCTGCATTTTTAGTTTTTATTTTCATGTTAAAACCTTTTTTCAAACTTTTGATTTGATTAGACGTTGAGGATAAACCGGTACTAAAAGCTCTTGTGTCCTTGGACGACCTCGGTATCTTACCAACGCTATACTACGATCACGATGGGTGCACTTGCCCATATGTGTGTTTAGTGTTAGTAGAATATCGTGTTTTATATATTTAAAACTTGACTAAAAGTGTTAAAAGGGGCTTAAAATATAACTAAAAATATATTCACGCTAACACACATCAAAAGCCTTGGTCGATTTGATATCTGGTTCTAACTCCTGACTGCAACTTTCCAATAATCAACTCCTCGGGGTGATATGATAGAGTCCTCGGCATAACTTCACCAGGAACATTCACCTCGCTTTCCAAATTAGTGACATTTTGATCTGCAACTTGTTCATCGACTTGAACTGTTTGATCTGATGACTGGATCTGCTCCCCCTCGGGTTCTGAATCACCTCGATCAAAGGTCGAGCTATCCAAGTTAGACTCTGATTCATCAAACACTGCTGTTTGATTTTCTTGATCAGGCACCTGTTCTGAAGTTGTCTGAGTTTGCTGCAAATCTGCATCACTGTGACTACTGTGAATGGGACCAGCTTCATGATCATTTGTATTCTGTTGACGCTTGGAAGACTTGGTTGGCCATTTGTTCAACTGGGAAGCTTCGTATTCCCGAAATAGCTTTAACTGATCAATAAACTCTGGTTCTTCAGGTAGATCGAAAGACTCCCACAACTTTTCATAGTTGAATCGCCAAGAGTCACCAGGAATCTGTGGAGGCATAGTATAACCCTGACATTCAACATGCTGAGCTTCAATAATCTTTCCAAGTCGTCTAAGTGGACTAGAATAACCCACAAAGATTCCCTCTAAACTCTTAGAACCAAACTTTCCATCGGCTCCAGATATTCGAGATTTGGCTTTCTTTTGTTGAGTAGCTCAAAGCACGTTTTGTTATGCTTCTTCACAGTTAAAACCCAATTTAGAGTATAGCAAGCAGCAGAACGGCTTCTCCCCAAAAGTTCATAGGATGCTTTGAGTCCGCGAACATTGTTCGTGCTATCCCTATCAGTGTCCAGTTTTTCCTTTCTACTACTCCATTCTGTTGCGGAGTGTATGGAGCACTGAATTCTTGCAAGATACCCTTTCTGTCACAGAATTCCTCCATCTGACTGTTTTTAAACTCGGTACAATTATCGCTTCGAAGTCGGCATATGCACCTTTGGTATAAATTCTCTATCTTCCTGAGCAGATTCAGCACACTCGTACAAGTTTGATCTTTTGACTTCAAGAACATGACCCACAAATACCTCGAGAAATCGTTTGTAACCACTAAGAAATATAGATCACCAGTTGCGCTCTTCACATTCACAGGACCAAAGAGATCCATGTGAAGTCTTTCTAGCGGTCTCGAGATCGAGTTTTCCATCTTCCAAGGGTGAGACTTCTTGGTTTGTTTACCTTTTTGACAGCTGATGCATCCTCCCTCCAAGTGAAAACTTTTCAAATTCACACCTTTGACTAAATCTTTATGTACCAAGTGATTCATTTTTCGTAGGTGGATGTGGCCCATCTTTCGATGCCACAATATTGACTCTTTCTCGATAGCTTTGGACACTAAACACTAATGATGACCAGAAGTTGTCATCGCTATGCTCATGTCTAGAACATATAAGTCGTTCTCCATCGGTGCTCGCATGATAATCCATTCTTCGGGGACAACAAACCCCGGCTATAGAATCAGACATTCTTTGTCGGTAATGTGCGTTGTATACATTCTGTCACAGATTTGCGAAATGCTTAGAAAGTTGTTCTCTAGTTCCGAAATGTAGTTGACTCGTTCAAAAGATACGACACCATTGGATAAAGTACCCTCCCCGATAATTCTTCCACCTTGGTTTCCAGCAAAACCAACGTATCCACCATTAAACCACTAACGTCATATAACAGGGTTTTTTGCCCCGTCATGTGCCTGGATGCTCAGCTATCCATTATCCACTTTGAGATAGATCTCGGGAGCTCCTACACATTTCAAATGTCATTTAGTTAGATGAAGTAACCCAAGCCTCTTTTGACTCGGGTAGCTTGACGTTTAGGTGTGTTTTCATGGTGTAAAGTGTTGGGAAGTTCTTATCGTTCATTTCCAAGTTTTTCTCGGTTCCAACCTCAACCTTTTTGTACAGGAAAAATTCATCTTTTTCAGGTTGACCAGATGATTGGACCTTTTTGGGAACATACTTCTTGACCGGTGGAGTCACAGAAGTTTAGATCTCTAACTTTTGATACAAATCCAAAGGTACAGACTTCGCAACCGATTTGGTTGGTGAAGTTTGTTTTGCAGCACTAACAGGAACCTTTGGTTTTGCTTCAGTTGATGCCTTGACTTGAGACTTAGGCATCCATGTTTGTTGTTGTGTGTGAAAACGTTTGAAATTATTATCACCAGGTTTCTTATGTGGTTGGTTAACTAGTTTAGAGTTGATTTTAACATTTTCAGTTTTTGGAATCTTCTTCTCAACAAACATAGGCGCCTTACCTTTTGCATCGTTTGACTTCTTGGGATTCTCAATAATCATAGACTTAGGTTGTTGATTGGTACACTTTCGTGCAATATGTCCAATTTGATCGCATTTAAAGCACGTTCGGGTGTCAACAACCCAACTCTGACCTTCAGTTTGTGGTTGTGAGACTTTCTTTGCAAAAAAAATCTTCATTCGTTTTCGAAAAAATTTCAGATTCTTGTTCGGTCATCGAACTAGAACTCTTCACACAAGTTGTCTTTTTCACAAACTTTGATTTTTGAAATTTTTTTCTAGGATAATTCTTACCATCCCGATGCCTGACAAACCCTCTGTTTTGGTTGTTATTGTGAAAACGTGGTTGTACATTAGGTTTGTTATAGTAAGATTTATCTCTTTGGAAATTCAAAAACCTTTTCAAACTTGACAATCCATTGACTTCTGAAACATCAATTTCAACCAACTTAAAAACTTTCTTTAGCTTACCACATTGACATTCTCAATCGGAAACTCTTCATCCGAGTACAACTTATCTGAACCATTCATCTTGTACATGACAAGAGTCAGTTCGTCCTCTAAGTTTTTCTTGGACTTAGGTTTCGGGATGTAATTGTTTAGAAAACAATCATCATCATCGTTTGTGGAATCATAGTAAGTTTCTAAAACATTTTCAACAACATTCTTCACAACCTCAGATTCGATACTTTCTTCATCGGATTGTAAGCTAAAAGTGACATCAATGTTATTAGGTAATTTATCAATTTCACTTTTCTTACTCAAATCTGATTCTTTAACCAACCCAGATTGTTTTTTAGTGAAGTTATTGCTCATGGGTGGTGGAACCTTTTGATACCCTACCCCGGTTCCATCAGAGTATACATCTTCACCGTCTTTGTTCTTTCCAATGGGTTTTGGAACAATGTGTTGGAGAACAAAGCTGGCGAAAGTGTAATTGTTCAGTTTCAAATTAATTCTCTCATTCTCAATCTTAGCTTCTTGATACTGAAGCTTGAGATTCGCAATCTCATCCAATTGAGCGTTTATCATTTTTTCTTTTGCTTGAAGAACACCTATCAAATTCGTGTTTTCTTTTCGAGTTTTAGCGTTTCTTTCATCTGAGTCTTTAATTGTTCTTTTTAATTTGTCAAAATCGTCAGTTATTTTTCTGTTTTCAAGCACAAACTTTTCATTTTTTTTTCTAAAACGTTCAACATCATTTTCATCATTTTTTATTTTCTCATTTAACTCATTAATTCTGTCAGTTGAAATTTTCACCAGTTTGTCTCGATTAACCACTTCCCTTTTTAGGATGTTGATTTTATTTGTTAGTTCTTGGATTTGAGATCTCGACAAATACTCGTGTGTATTACAGACTTTGCACTCTTTCATGCAATTTCTGCAATCACTTTCAGTTTTTGCTTTTTCAGCGTTACCTAGTTCAAAATTTGAACCAACAGAACTGACATTTCCCGACGACTCAGACTCAGAGGC
Organism: Helianthus tuberosus; assembly: GCA_030545235.1. Lineage (NCBI taxonomy): Eukaryota > Viridiplantae > Streptophyta > Magnoliopsida > Asterales > Asteraceae > Helianthus > Helianthus tuberosus. The sequence goes on from CM060393.1 coordinate 159,234,142, forward strand.
TGATTTGGAATCTACCTCTAGTGCCTTTGCCATCATGACTTGATCAGCCATCTTCGTTAGGTTCTCGGCTGTCATTTCTGTATTCACATCAATAACTTCTCCATCAAACTTCTTAGACTTTTTAGACTCCTCAAACTTCTCATATGTCTCCTTTCGTAGTCTCTCTTTTTCAGCCCTTTTTGCTACATCTATTTTATCTGCTCCTCTTCTGACGGAATTGACTTTACAAGAGCTTCAAAGTCTATTGTTTAAGGATCAGTGTAGATATACCCTTTCGGATCTAGGTAGCATTCTCTATCCGGATCCCACCTTTTTGCCTTCACTGCCTCTTTGTAGGCTTCAGGAATTCTTTTCAGTTGTCTATGTGCCAGTTGTCTTTCTCTGTTATACACTGGTTCTGGCTCTACATGGGCCATGAAAGCAGATCCAACAAAATCTTCTTCTGGAAGAAAATCGTTCCAATTAAAACCCTCGTCATCCTGAATAACCGCAAGAGCCCTCGATTTCTCCTTCCCTGGATTATCTTCGATTTGCTTCATCTTTGGCGGTTCTTCACGGTTTTTGAGATAAACTGCTTTTCGGTAGTAGTCATCGTGAAATGGGTTAGCAGTTTCATCAGCAGCCGAGTTTCTACACTCTCTCTTTAAATGACCTTTTTTCACATTTGAAACAAGTCACCTTTGACTTGGCAAATCCCAGTTTCGTCGATGGCCCCCAATAGACTGTCACCCAGTGATTTCCATGAATCGTTTCGCTCGACAGATAACACTTGTCATACACCATCTGATGTCAATGAGTTTTATTTCCTCCGGGTCGATCTGATCATAGTCTTCTTTTGTAAGATTCGTGTTTCCAATCTTCCCCGCTACCGGGCTCTCATATGACTCTAAGATTGATGCAAGAAAAACCATCTGGTGTTTAGCAGTCTCCTTGTTAAAGTTTTGGGCATTGTTGAGGTTGACGGCAATGTTGCATTGAAAAACATTAGCATTCGGAGCATTTTGACTTTGTTGATTGTTTGAAGCACGCGATGCTGGTGTGCTCGATCCGGTACCATGATAACCATAACCACTTGACCCAGACGATCCACTTCCTGTGTTATCTTTTGCAGTAGTGTTTGAACTTTCAGCACTGAAGGCTATCTTTGGCGATGAGGGTTTGGAAATCATGCTTCCCCGGTAATACAAATCCACGTTCTATTGATAATTTGCATTATTCATTTTGCTCTGCTTCTTGATCTCCAGTTCGTGACCTTCCAGCTTCTCTATCAACCAATTAAGTGTAATATCCTTCATGGGTTTTGTGTTCTTTAGCACTATTGCGAAATAGTTCCAATCATTCTCGTTTGGTAACGCTTCGAACAACTTATCAACAATCTCCTCTTGATCCTTTACGATACCAAATCTTTCCAGTTCTGCTTTCAAGTGGCAAAACCTTTCTATCATTTGACGAACAGCTTCTTTTTTCAAACAAACAAACAGATCAAACTCCTTTTTCAACAATGATATCTTGCTTTTAACGATCTCTTCACCTCCCGTGCACTTTTTCTCCAACGTAATCCACAATTCTTTTGCATTTTTGTAATCGATCAGGGAAATAATGTCATCCCTAACTGATTGGTGTAACAATGCTATGGCTTTTTGCTCAACAACGAATTCTTCTTGCTCATCATCTTGTAAATTCTCGAAATTAGTTATTGTAGTCTTATATCCGCTTTTAATACCCTTCCAACTCTCAAAAGCAAACGCTCTTAACCAATTATCAAATCGTTTAGCCCAGCGGTTATAATCTTCAATAGCCATAAGCTTAGGTGGTTTATTATATGTCCCGTAAGCATTGTCCACATTAAGCGAGTCACAAATCGCTTTTGTCGCTGTTTTTGGATTAGCATCTGAAGATGTGGCTCCGGTGTTGTTATAAGCAAATATGTCATCAAATGGGTTCAGAAATTCATCACTCATGATTGCAAATTCCTGAAAAAAATCAAACACGGTTAAACTTAATTGAATGAACACAAACACAACTATCTAAATGACCAATCGTCCGGATGGTCAGTTGTCCGGATGGGATTTCGTTCGGATGGCTATTCGAATGAAATGTATCGAATGGTCAAGTGTCGAATGGGTAACCTGTCGGATGGCTATCCGATCGAATGGACAATCGAAGAACAACAAGTCTCAAACTTCAAACAACAGCAACTCAATCCGGTCGGATGGCTATCCGATCGGATGGGCAATGACGTCAGCACAGTTCGTTTGAAAATTCATGGTTTTTGACAGATTTTGATACGATTTTGTTTGAATTCAGCTTTGAAACTTTGTAGGATTGTTCTTGTCACACCCCGAAATTATCAGAGCATTGGCGTGACTGGACTGGTATCTTCATTGCACAGTGGAAGTGTTTGAGCTAAGACTTCTAGAAAGTGAACGCCGCTAAGTACTCGACTCCACATGGTTCTCCTATTCCAACCGTGCCTTGTCTTAAAATGCAACCTGAGAAAGAAACATGCGAAAAATCAACATAAAGTTGAGCGAGTTCATAGTTTGTTTGTAAAAGATTTGAAATAAATCTTTTGAGTTGTGAAAGGTTTGAAATAAATATTTGGTATTGTGAAAGATTTGAAATAAATCATTGGAATTACCGGTTTTTGAAATAGTATTGAGAAAATGAATTTAAAAAATCATTTTCTTGCCAAGTTATATGGAAACGTTGTGTTTGTAACACGTTATGTTCATCAAACCATGTATTTGTAAAGCCTTGTATTTGTAATGTTCGCATAACCGTCAATGCCCACCCTGACTTTGACTCCATACCCGCATAATGCTTTGAATTTGTATAAAACATGGCAGTTAATTTGTATGAACAAGAAGTTTCCGTAAGTATAAAATCCCTGGTATGTAGCAGATAAGGAAAAAGAGATCACCAATGGTTTGCAAGGCCATTGATATATGTGAAGTGCAAGTAGGAAGACTCAAACCTAGCGGATTTGTGCGTCGGGCACAAAGTCACCCCGAGGTCCGTTCTGTTTGGCCTGGGGGCTGGGCTCGCTACACCCAGATAGATCTACCGCTCCTGTCCCTCGGTCCTACAATGAGGATTAATGATCCCAAGTTGCGCCTACCTTCTCACATGATCTGTGCGTTCTAACCCTCCTTAAGCTAACCATACCGTGTATAAAAATGTCTGTAATCCTTTGTACATGTATTTTACCCCAGTCTCTAAGACTGATCCTCCCCCAGTCACTAAGACTGATCCTTACTCAAAACGCATCATACTTGGTACTCGTTCTCACCAAGAGTGCTTCTTGTATTTACCCGTAGTTTAGAAAACTAGAATTCGTGGGTATGCATATTCCGAAAGATACGTTTGTTTGAAAACCGGTATGTTTAGTATAAACCTTTCGTAATCATTTGAGTTCCTCGAAATCACTTCGTAATATAATTTAGAAATACGAGTTTTGCGTTTGTTCAAAACTTTGTATGTTTTTGCAAAACGTGCATGTCTTTCCACCCCGAAAACATTTACAAAAATGTAAACAGTAAAAAGTGGGGGTTATGAACTCACCTGAATTTCCATGTGCAAAGCTAGCTAATTACGACTTCGTGATGTCGTTTCCAAAATGAGACTCGCTAGCGTGCATTCTACAATATTCCTAACACGGAATATCTAATAAGTTTCTAAATAAAAGCGGTAACTAATCTACGTGTTACCGAGCTCTACCAAATCGTTAATCGAACGATTTGACGGTAAGTTATTAACTTAATGGAAAAGATTAAGTCATATGTGTTAAGTCTCGTTTAATGTCAGTAGCAATTTAATAAGTCTTGAAAAAGACGTAGTTTCCGAGAGACTTAAAATGAATAAATATTTATATAAACATATATAAATATATCGTTGTAAGTGTGTTAGCCGTCTCGAGTAGTCATACGTGTATAAAAGAATATTTCTATGAAAATATCATATAACAAACTCGTATCATATATCGCGTTTCGTATGAAAATAATATATAATAACTTGTATTATATATATCACGTCTTGTGTATATTTGCCAAAAATATACGTATATGCCGTTTAGGCGTATAAAATAAATATGAAGAGTTATATTTATTTTATAGAGGAATCGTCGAGTTGTTATGTTTGAAAATAAATATATAACCTATATTTATTTTCGTAAAAGAATTCGCGTTGTACGACATTTGGAATTATATAACTATATTTATTATTGTAAATTACTTTCTGAATCGTCGTTTTCGAAAATTGCGAAGTTTTGTCGAAAGTAATTATATACTTTTGCTAGTTTTCATAGAAGGTTGTTGGGATCCGATAGTTTCGTTTTATAATAAAACGCCTTTTGTGTTTGCGGATTTTCTCGAAAAACGGGCAGAGTTTCCTCTGTTTTTGGACGCCCCGGACAACCAAGTTGTCGTTATTTTAACAAAATTCAATCAAGAGTAAGTAATATATATCAAGTTCGTCAGATTTTTCATATAATGTCGACTATAAACATATTGGTTCGAGCTCGTTATCACGTAACATTGAAGTTATATAAAAAAATAGTATAAATAAATCGCGATGTTGAATATTTACCAATTCTTCATGTCAAAACGCAAAAAGTTGACTGAGCCTGACCGGGTTGACCGGTTGAGTTGACTGAGTCAACTCGCTGTGTTGACCAGGTTTGACCGAGTCAACCAATCCCGAAATCTGACCCGAACACCGAATCCTGCACCGAACCCGAACCGCGCTGCTGTTAACCGTCTCTGACCTCCTTTGACCGAATTTGACCAAACCCGAACCGAGTTGACCCGCAAGCTGAGTTAACCGAGTCACTGAGTTGACTCGGTGATTGAGTCAACTGAACCGCCTGACCAAACCGGACCTGTTGACCCGATAAACCAAAGCTCGAACCCGCTGACCTCAATCCTGACCCGACTGTGTCTAACCCAAGACTCGAACCCGAACCGAGACGTCACCCAAACCCAAAACCCGTCTCGAACTGAATCTCCTCTTGACCCAAAACCAAGTTTGTAACCCGAGTCAAAACAAACCGAACCAAAACTCGAGCCGACTGAGTCGCGCGATCTGGACCGAAACTAATCAAAAGAAAATGACGGTTAAAGTTTGTTTACCGGACAGAACCCGTCGGTTCTGCAGTACCGATTGCCGCCACGCCCCGCCGTCACGCGCCGCCACACGCTTCCATGCGCCACCGTCTCTTTCTCCGACATCTCTCTCTCCCTTATCAGCCTCTCCCTCTCTCTTCGAACCCTGTCGGGTCACCGCCGCCGCCATGGTGGCGGTGTTGTTACTGTTCAACCGAGGGGGGGGGGGGCTGTGTGTGTACTACCGGAGAAGAAAGAGGAGCCGGCAACCGGCTCCGGTTACTGGAACCGAGAGAGGAAGGGGGTGTCTTCGCCTGAAAGGACCACCGGTAGCCACCGGTTCCCTGTGGTTGTTCGCCGGACAGAAATCAGAGGGGGAAGTGGAGGTGACCGAGAGATGTGTGTTGAAGTGTGATCGAGAGAGGGAGGCAGACCTTGTGTCTGTGTATATGTTTGTGTGGGTATAAAAATCGAGAGAGAGTGAGAGTAATTGGTGGGTTTGTTTGGATGTGCAGTGAACAAAGGGAAGTGGGGAGGTGATCTAATATAGAGGGTTTGAGATCTATAGAGATCTTATGAGATCTAGTTAAGATATTTTGTACAGATTTTCCAATCTATAGAGATTTTATTTAGATCTTAAATGGATTTTTGGGAAAGATCTACAAGAAAAATCTTGTAGTAGAGATCTAGAATATTATGTGTAGGTTTAGGCTTGGGCCCAGGGCCCACAAGCTCATCTCGTGCGTAAGCGGCCCGTAATTCCTACGAGACCCGTTGTCAAAACCCTGAACTCCGTTCAACGTCAAAAATTAAAATACACAAAAATACGATCGGTAGTCGTTGTTCGCATGCCCGTTCGCCGATTACGGTAATAATCGTGAAAAATTGTATCGTTGCCATCTTTAATCCGTTTTTCGATCCGGTTTCGACTGTAGTCACTAAAATTAATTACGGAGCTAAATATAGCGTAAAAATTCAATATTTGTCGGTGTTGTCAGTATTCTGTTCGGTTTCAATCCGTTGCCGTTTAACGTTTCACCGGTTTCTCTGTAAACCACCATTCGCGCACTGTAAAGACGGATAGACGTTCCCAGGCACTCCAAAGGCCTAATTAAGTTCATTCGCGCTGTAAACACTATTTATTATCGCGTTAATTACTTGTTAATCACGTAATTAGGTGCCGTAAATCACGGGTTGTCACATTCTCCCCCTGTTACAGAAATTTCATCCTCGAAATTTAGACTATGTTATCTCCTGAGAATTGTGTTGTTCGCAGGTAAGTCCGAATAATAACAAAGTGAATGACCGCGTAATCGAAACAAGACTTATTCGAATCAGGTGAATTTAATAACATTCCTCCACAATAGGAATCCCAACGGTTTAAAAGAAATGTGTCTCAGTAATTGATGTCAAAGGAAACGAGACGTAATGATACAGTCACCAGTGCGACTAAGTTAACAAGGATCCAACAATGAACAGGAACTTCGACTAATCGAATTCCATATGAACGTTTATAACATGTAAATGAGTTCTAGAAGCAATAACATCCACTGGATGAACTTAGAATCAACAATCTCAAATATAATAGTTTGCATGAAACGCTCGATCGTGATCAGCGCAAGCTGCAAGTCATACCGACGCCACAAGGTGTCGCAATGAATGAAACAATTTAATAATAGAGGTGATTAAACAAGTATCACCTGTGTTTTGCATAAAACGCTCAATCATAATTAGCCCAAGCTACAAGTGTATACCGACACCACAAGGTGTCATAGTGGTTTAAATAGTTCAGTAACAGCGGTGATCAAACAAATCCACCGTGTTTGAAGTCAAATGGAAGCGTAATAAAGTGAATCCGAAAGTTTGTTTCAAATGACATCATAGAATTTTCAATTGGAAATGGAACATTAAAGAAATAATGTTTTCGATCGAAGATGAAGAAGCAATGAATTTTGCAAAACATTCGATCGATGTTGAAAGAACCATTAAGAGGTACACCGAAATATGACATAAATTAGTGTACCATTATCTTAACACACGATTGTGTTAAGACTGTTGTAATGTGATAAATCAAAGCGGATTTAATCTAAATCAATAAATAAATAATTAAATCCGGGCATAAGATATGTAAACGAGTTTAGCGCAAGGTTCAAATAAGTGAAACTATCACCACAAGGTGTCGAAATCAACAATTTAATGGAGTCGAATACCAAACAAGTTTACCACGACTCGGAACAAATGAAAACACTTGTCAAAACGAATTTTGGAATATGATGCTCCCAATACATCATATGATGCTCTGAAGTAAATGTGTGTAATGGGCAAGTTCAAACAACTGAACTTGGTTTTAGTGCAATCCGATAATAAATATATATATATCGACAAGAAAACTTTCGGCATGGTCACAGCGAAAAACCATGTATGTAACTTGTAAAGAATTGATCGTGATACAATGACCATTAAGAGGAGTAGAGATGCGAAAATCTACTCAGTAAGTGTGAAATTCAAAATTTCAATAAAATAAATTTGAGGACTTTACCTGGGGTTTCGTGTGACGACCAATTGTGAGGTGACATTACCATGGAATGTCGAACATAGCGTATTCGTCGTTAGTTAGGTAGGGGGAAATGCGGAGACAATCGTCTTCTCCCTGGCGTGATTCGTGTCGTTGCAGGATCGCGTGACAAGTTGTCGTTTCCTGATCGTTAGTTCTCCTACTGACAGGAATCTAGCGTCGTCGTTAAATTTGCGTCATCGTTCCTTCTCAAGGCCTCACCTCGATAGTTGTATGTGTCGTACTTCAACCTCCGTTGATGTATAGCTTAGGTTTCACGTATACCTGTGCACTAGCGTCGTGTGCCGCGTAGAAGGTGATGTACCCCGACATCCGTTGACGTAGAAATTGAGTTCCATGTATTCTCGTGCGCTAGTGTTTCGTTATACGTAGGCTGCCTGCTCGGGAAGTCAAAATATCATAGACAATATGGATAATAATATGTGCCCGAGTTAATATTTGCAGTTCCTACGTGATGACCTTTAATAAACACACACATGCGCAAATAATCAATCATATAATCAAATAAACATGTTAGTCACCAATAAGCAATCAAGTAATTCCCCTAGTCCCACTAGTCTATCCTCCCAGCCTCTCAGACTGAATCTCCTAGTCCCACTAGACTATCCTCCCAGCCTCTCAGACTGAATCTCCTAGTCCCACTACACTATCCTCCCAGCCTCTCAGACTGAATCTCCTAGTCTCTCAGATTTTTGTGTACTGTATGTAATCGTTTCGTGTACCGTGTGTAAAACATCACAATAGCGTGTGTTTGAAAACAAAATTTTGACTGTTTGCTTTTCGGCAACGGTTGGAGAGACCATATTCGAGTACTGGGCGTTCTGTATGTATTTAACGTCTTAATAGTCTAAGTTCCCAGAGGAAAGTGAGGTTAGAGCCTAGGTATCATAACAGAAACCTAATTCGCTGTAACCTATAGCTCTGATACCAATCTGTCACACCCCGAAATTATCAGAGCATTGGCGTGACTGGACTGGTATCTTCATTGCACAGCGGAAGTGTTTGAGCTAAGACTTCTAGAAAGTGAACGCCGCTAAGTACTCGACTCCACATGGTTCTCCTATTCCAACCGTGCCTTGTCTTAAAATGCAACCTGAGAAAGAAACATGCGAAAAATCAACATAAAGTTGAGCGAGTTCATAGTTTGTTTGTAAAAGATTTGAAATAAATCTTTTGAGTTGTGAAAGGTTTGAAATAAATATTTGGTATTGTGAAAGATTTGAAATAAATCTTTGGAATAAACGGTTTTTGAAATAGTATTGAGAAAATGAATTTAAAAAATCATTTTCTTGCCAAGTTATATGGAAACGTTGTGTTTGTAACACGTTATGTTCATCAAACCATGTATTTGTAAAGCCTTGTATTTGTAATGTTCGCATAACCGTCAATGCCCACCCTGACTTTGACTCCATACCCGCATAATGCTTTGAATTTGTATAAAACATGGCAGTTAATTTGTATGAACAAGAAGTTTCCATAAGTATAAAATCCCTGGTATGTAGCAGATAAGGAAAAAGAGATCACCAATGGTTTGCAAGGCCATTGATATGTGTGAAGTGCAAGTAGCAAGACTCAAACCTAGCGGATTTGTGCGTCGGGCACAAAGTCACCCCGAGGTCCGTTCTGTTTGGCCTGGGGGCTGAGCTCGCTACACCCAGATAGATCTACCGCTCCTGTCCCTCGGTCCTACAATGAGGATTAATGATCCCAAGTTGTGCCTACCCACTCACATGATCTGTGCGTTCTAACCCTCCTTAAGCTAACCATACCATGTATAAAAATGTCTGTAATCCTTTGTACATGTATTTTACCCCAGTCTCTAAGACTGATCCTCCCCCAGTCTCTAAGACTGATCCTTACTCAAAACGCATCATACTTGGTACTCGTTCTCACCAAGAGTGCTTCTTGTATTTACCCGTAGTTTAGAAAACTAGAATTCGTGGGTATGCATATTCCGAAAGATACGTTTGTTTGAAAACCGGTATGTTTAGTATAAACCTTTCGTAATCATTTGAGTTCCTCGAAATCACTTCGTAATATAATTTAGAAATACGAGTTTTGCGTTTGTTCAAAACTTTGTATGTTTTTGCAAAACGTGCATGTCTTTCCACCCCGAAAACATTTACAAAAATGTAAACAGTAAAAAGTGGGGGTTATGAACTCACCTGAATTTCCATGTGCAAAGCTAGCTAATTACGACTCCGTGATGTCGTTTCCAAAATGAGACTCGCTTGCGTGCATTCTACAATATTCCTAACACGGAATATCTAATAAGTTTCTAAATAAAAGCGGTAACTAATCTACGTGTTACCGAGCTCTACCGAATCGTTAATCGAATGATTTGACGGTAAGTTATTAACTTAATGGAAAAGATTAAGTCATACGTGTTAAGTCTCGTTTAATGTCAGTAGCAATTTAATAAGTCTTGAAAAAGACGTAGTTTCCGAGAGACTTAAAATGAATAAATATTTATATAAACATATATAAATATATCGTTGTAAGTGTGTTAGCCGTCTCGAGTAGTCATACGTGTATAAAAGAATATTTCTATGAAAATATCATATAACAAACTCGTATCATATATCGCGTTTCGTATGAAAATAATATATAATAACTTGTATTATATATATCACGTCTTGTGTATATTTGCCAAAAATATACGTATATGCCGTTTAGGCGTATAAAATAAATATGAAGAGTTATATTTATTTTATAGAGGAATCGTCGAGTTGTTATGTTTGAAAATAAATATATAACCCATATTTATTTTCGTAAAAGAATTCGCGTTGTACGACATTTGGAATTATATAACTATATTTATTATTGTAAATTACTTTCTGAATCGTCGTTTTCGAAAATTGCGAAGTTTTGTCGAAAGTAATTATATACTTTTGCTAGTTTTCATAGAAGGTTGTTGGGATCCGATAGTTTCGTTTTATAATAAAACGCCTTTTGTGTTTGCGGATTTTCTCGAAAAACGGGCAGAGTTTCCTCTGTTTTTGGACGCCCCGGACAACCAAGTTGTCGTTATTTTAACAAAATTCAATCAAGAGTAAGTAATATATATCAAGTTCGTCAGATTTTTCATATAATGTCGACTATAAACATATTGGTTCGAGCTCGTTATCACGTAACATTGAAGTTATATAAAAAAAATAGTATAAATAAATCGCGATGTTGAATATTTACCAATTCTTCATGTCAAAACGCGAAAAGTTGACTGAGTCTGATCGGGTTGACCGGTTGAGTTGACTGAGTCAACTCGCTGTGTTGACCAGGTTTTACCGAGTCAACCAATCCCGAAATCTGACCCGAACACCGAATCTTGCACCGAACCCGAACCGCGCTGCTGTTAACCGTCTCTGACCTCCTTTGACCGAATTTGACCAAACCCGAACCGAGTTGACCCGCAAGCTGAGTTAACCGAGTCACTGAGTTGACTCGGTGATTGAGTCAACTGAACCGCCTGACCAAACCGGACCTGTTGACCCGATAAACCAAAGCTCGAACCCGCTGACCTCAATCCTGACCCGACTGTGTCTGGCCCGAGACTCGAACCCGAACCGAGACGTCACCCAAACCCAAAACCCGTCTCGAACTGAATCTCCTCTTGACCCAAAACCAAGTTTGTAACCCGAGTCAAAACAAACCGAACCAAAACTCGAGCCGACTGAGTCGCGCGATCTGGACCGCAACTAATCAAAAGAAAATGACGGTTAAAGTTTGTTTACCGGACAGAACCCGTCGGTTCTACAGTACCGATTGCCACACGCCCCGCCGTCACGCGCCGCCACACGCTTCCACGCGCCACCGTCTCTTTCTCCGACATCTCTCTCTCCCTTATTAGCCTCTCTCTCTCTCTTCGAACCCTGTCGGGTCACCGCCGCCGCCATGGTGGCGGTGTTGTTATTGTTCAACCGAGGGGGGGGCTGTGTGTGTACTACCGGAGAAGAAAGAGGAGCTGGCAACCGGCTCTGGTTACTGGAACCGAAAGAGGAAGGGGGTGTCTTCGCCTGAAAGGACCACCGGTAGCCACCGGTTCCCTGTGGTTGTTCGCCGGACAGAAATCAGAGGGGGAAGTGGAGGTGACCGAGAGATGTGTGTTGAAGTGTGATCGAGAGAGGGAGGCAGACCTTGTGTCTGTGTATATGTTTGTGTGGGTATAAAAATCGAGAGAGAGTGAGAGTAATTGGTGGGTTTGTTTGGATGTGCAGTGAACAAAGGGAAGTGGGGAGGTGATCTAATATAGAGGGTTTGAGATCTATAGAGATCTAGTTAAGATATTTTGTACAGATTTTCCAATCTATGGAGATTTTATTTAGATCTTAAAGGGATTTTTGGGAAAGATCTACAAGAAAAATCTTGTAGTAGAGATCTAGAATATTATGTGTAGGTTTAGGCTTGGGCCCAGGGCCCACAAGCCCATCTCGTGCGTAAGCGGCCCGTAATTCCTACGAGACCCGTTGTCAAAACCCTGAACTCCGTTCAACGTCAAAAATTAAAATACACAAAAATACGATCGGTAGTCGTTGTTTGCATGCCCGTTCGCCGATTACGGTAATAATCGTGAAAAATGGTATCGTTGCCATTCTTAATCCGTTTTTCGATCCGATTTCGACTGCCGTCACTAAAATTAATTACGGAGCTAAATATAGCGTAAAAATTTAATATTTGTCGGCGTTGTCAGTATTCTGTTCGGTTTCAATCCGTTGCCGTTTAACGTTTCACCGGTTTCTCTGTAAACCACCATTCGCGCACTGTAAAGACGGATAGACGTTCCCAGGCACTCCAAAGGCCTAATTAAGTTAATTCGCGCTGTAAACACTATTTATTATCGCGTTAATTACTTGTTAATCACATAATTAGGTGCCGTAAATCACGGGTTGTCACAGTTCTATAGTGTATCGCACACAGTATATGTGAATTTTAGGCCATTTATCCCTGACATCTCAGTTAATTTTGGATTTTAAGATGTTTAATATGAGAAAGGTCTGAAATAAGTAGAAATCAGATAAATAGATGAAAGAAATGATGAAATCTCGAGTAGAATCGGTTGTATATCTCTAAAATCGGTCGAATCTCTGTCAATTTGCTGTAGATCTTCTCCGAATCCGACCTCCAAGCTCTGATGCCACTTGTGAGGACCGGGAATTCGGTTTGCTTGAACTCGCTCATGTTAGATCTGTGATCACCACGATTGTGCGGAATCCAATTGTTATGTAGGAGTAAGATCAACAACGTAGACACCGTTCAAAGCATTCATTCTCACTGAAATAGTTGAATTGTACAAGGTTCTAGAGAAATTTTGCAAGAGCTCCGCCAGAGGTGTCAAAATAGATGTCTCAAATGAGAACCGGAATCCTCTATTTATAGGTGCGCTCATCCGGGAGAAACCATCACACCGTTCGGATGACTTTGTCCATCCGATCGGATGGACTCCATCCATCCGGATGGACTTTGCAAAACAAACTTACTTCGTTTCGTCCCGGATTCAATATAAAACATAAAAAAAATTATACAAAGACAACAACCAGGTAAATATAGACTAAATACAGACAAAAGCTACAGATATATGCATTTACACAAGTTGAAGGTCTGGATTATGATGAGGTGTACGCACCAGTGGCACGTCTGCAGGCCATTTGCATTTTCTTGGCATACGCATCTTTCATGGGATTTACAGTTTACCGGACGGATGTCAAGACGGCATTTCTGTAAGGGAAGGTTGTTGTCTAGCACTGCTTCTTTGGCATCCATTCTGAAGACTCTAGCATTTGTCTTCTTGGCCTCTTCAGGCTTCTTGGCGTATTTAGGGCAGTTGGTCTTAATGTGCCCTTTCTCATTGTAGTTGTAGCATGTGGCATCTCTTATCTTCTTGCACTCTATCGTCTTGTGCTCTTTAGACTTGCATATCCCACATGCAGGTGCTCCTGAATTAGAATTGGACTCAAGTCTGCATTTTCCAAAGTGGCGTTTCTGGCTATTCGTGCACTTTGGTTTTTCCTCTGTTCGCTGACTGTTCCTTCCAGACCCATACTTCTTAGAATCAGTGTTTCCCTTGTGCTTCTTCTCTGACCCTCATGAGTTATCATCCTCACGCTTCCTCTTACTTTCTTCAGATTTCTTTAGCGATCTCAACCTGACCGCATCTAAAGTAAGGGACAAAGAGAGATCAGCTGCTGACCTAAATGTAGCAGGTCTTGAAGCCTTAACACTGGCTTTGATTTCTGGGGCTAAACCCCTAATGAAGCGAGCAATTCGCTTGGGCTCTGGTGTTACTAGGTAAGCAACCAGTCTGGACAGGGTATTGAAACTGGTGAGGTAAGCTTGACAATCTAAGTTTGTCATCACCAATGATAAGAAATCAGATTCAATTCTTTCAACCTCATGTTGAGGGCAGTAGTTTTCCATAATGAGGGTAACAAACTGCTCCCATGACATGTTGTAGAGCGGGATCTTCCCAACAGCTTGAATGAGAGACCTCCACCATGCCAGTGCCTCTCCTTTGAACGATTGGGATACATACTTTACTACATCCCTTTCAGCACAATCGCTGATGTCCACCACCGTGTCCATTTCATCCAACCAGGTCATTCAATCTACTGCTCCTTTCTCCCCAGTGAAATCTCGGGGTTTACAGGAAACAAAGTACTTATAGGTACAAGACTTGGTACGTGGTTCATTATCGAACGCTATCTTCTTGGATGGAACACTGTGTTCATTTGATGAATGACGATCATCATCCTTCTTTGGCTCCTCTTTCTTAGAGGGCGGTTTGTTATGAGGCTCTGAATGAGTTTTAGGAACAGACTTAGAGTGGGGTATAGATGAGGCTCGACTATGCGTCCCACTATACTCCTTAAATTGTTCTTCTACAGCTTTAGATACAGCTGTGTCAATCAGTGAACGAAGCTCTCCTTTGGTTATATTAATCCTATCATTATCATCGTGGTTTTCCAAAGGATGACTGTTTATCTCGTCAGAGTCAGCCATGTAGTCTTAGTTGCTACAAAAAGAAAAATAAGGGCAAGGTTTATTTAGAAGCCCTTACAGTACTATCGTTCTTAAACGATTTATTAACCATGCTTTTAATACACATTTTGGTTAATTTGTTAAATATAAAAATTGTTCAGGATCTTTATCATAATCCTAAATTATAAGTTAATAATAGCACAAAAGGCCTAGTCACGTAGACAAGTTTAATTTATAAGCCATGATTTCAGAGAATCGAGGCACTAAGGTTTGAATCAAAGTTCATTACCTTTTCTTGATAGGGAGTTGTAGGCTACCACTATCTTTAGTCTCAGAGGACGTTAATTATAACCCGTGGGCACTTCATCCATAAGGGATGATTATATAAATAAGGGGATTTAGAATAACCCAATTAAAAATGACTTATGTGATTTTCATCGTATCACACTTTGTCAAGCATGTTAATATGCTTTCATATGTTTAACAAAAATTTGAATCTCTTAAATAAGTTTTACCATCTTGGCCATGTCCATAATGACATTTAGGCTAGGTTTTACTCTTTAGATTCTTTTTAATAATTAACGCAGAACAATTTCTAAATTGAAATGTTAATAAAGATCTGAATCTAATTGTGGAACTACCGTCTTGGCCCTGCCTTAAAACGACACATGAGCTAGGTCTTGTCCTTTTTAGATTTTGCCATTTTATTATAATGGTAGATCTTATAATATAGGAATGATATTTTAAACATAATCGTTCCTTTAAAATTTAAACAAATATATGTTTGCCCTAAACGGGACTTCTTCAAGAAAATGACTTGCCCATGCAAGGGCTAATCAGAAAAATAACAAAGAAGTAATTAAAAGACAATGAAACGAATTTGGATTAATCCTATGTTCTTGTCTAGACTCAAGAATGTGCAACTGTGTAACTGAGATTAAACACAAAGGCTAGTGTTTAATTCACTCAGTGTTGGCTCTGATACCAACCTGTCACACCCCGACTTCCACGTGTCACCGGTGGGCCCGGTGGGGAGTATCGTGACGTGGTTGGAAACATAATAGTCAAAGAACACAATATTTAATATGCACAGCGGAAGCAAATTTAAAGATATAATTCAACCGAATATAATGTTGTAATATCAAGTATCACCATAGTCGATTGTTTATCCACAGACGGATCGAAAATAAAATAGAAACAATAGTTCAACAGATTTTGACATCTAGAGCTTGCAAAACTTGAGTAATGATGCCTGGAGTAGCCAGCCTATTTCGTCTAGCACCTGCACTTAACCTTTTTGGAAAATACGTCAGTTTACACTAGTAATTACAACTCAACTGACTCGTTTTGAAAAGAGTTTGTAAATTGATTTGAATGCACTTCGGCACAAAATATCTTTATAACTTGGGACAATTATTTGTATATAATCTTGTATACAGATTTACTTATTTGCCGTCCATTAGCACCGGTTAGAAGAGCCGGTTTAAGTTAACTGACACGCCACATGTATAATGCCCACAAGGTTGATTCCTTTACGTGGATTACCAGTTTTTACATAATGCATCTGTCAGGTGTACGCCTACACCCCGTGCTTAGGTCGTGGCCATTTCGTAAAATGATGCCAAGGATATCCGGGACATGGTCATTTAACCCCTAAGGGCCATACATCAAATAATACAGAACAAAGCGAGTTATGTAAATACATTAATCACAATCCGATTTAAATGACTACATACCCTACCAAGCGGTACTTTTATAGTACCGTATCCCAAGCCCGTATAGGAAAAATAAGTTAAGAGTATTTACCTGAGCAAAGTATCAATCAAATACAGCAAATGCAAGTACTTTTACTGGGCTCCTAATCTGGAACGAAGGTTTATATGTGAAATTTATCAATTATAACCAAACTATGCACCGTATGGGCATTTTGGTAATTTCACATAATCCGTAAAGCTCAAAACTGAAGTCTGAGTTAAACAACTTTTGCTTGCTGTTAAAATATTATAATTTACCTAAAATATCAGTAGGTATCACCCTTTGTATGTTTAAAATAGTTCTAGTACACACTAATCGTTAAAACGCTTAATTAGGCGATTAGAAGCCATTTCCGGGTTCTATATAGAAATCTGATATTTTTATTATTCCAGGAGGTTTAAAATAATTTATTTATCATTTAAGATCAGTAGCAAAAGGTTTGGAGTCGATTAGATATGTAAAACTCATTTTATGGCCCGTAAGGGCAAAACCGACAATTACCGGATTAAACCTACGACTATTAGTTATGCTCAGCCTAAAATTAATTAAAAATCTTCAAAAATCCAAAAAATAATATATTACATCAGTGGGTAATAAGTTTGATATCAAAAAGTAGGCTTAACTAGGCTATACGCTAATTACGCCGTTTAATTAACATAAAGCATTCAATTTACGCTAATGAGCATAACTCTCAAACTACACCTCAAACTGATGTCAAACTTTGCATTAAAGTTTATATATCAGTAATTAAGGTTTCTACACTTTTACATTTTCACAAATCACGTTTTAAGGTGAAAAGGGCATAATGGTCAACATATGAGCAATTAACGGAATCATGCGTATTAATCGGTTAACTAATGAACCATGATGTATAATCACAGAGGGTTATACTAGCATGTAACCTGGTCCAAATGAAGCTCTTAGGTATTTCTAAATCATACCAAAACGGGTCAAAACTGAAAGTCAAAGCAAAAGTCAAACTATGCGACTTTCGGTTCCGAACCGGGTCTAAACTGGAAATTGTCGGGTTGAACATGTTTAGACATGTTCTTACACTAATTACCAAGTTATATTAATGATCAAACAGGTTGTATGTGTTCTACATTGCTAATTATGCGTAAATTAGAAATTACACATTCTGTTGACTTTTTAATAGTAAGTTTGACCCGACATTTGACCTAGTTAGAGTGGGAATCAGGGGGAACCCTTTTAAGGGTTTATTACCCACATAATTACCAACTTATAACTACTTTCAATTCGACTAATCACTGAGCCATTAGTGATTAATCGTTAAGTCAACCGTTAATTACGACGGTTTGACTTTTAGCTAAATAACTAAGCTAAACTCAATTAAAGAAGGTTAAGCATACTTACAAGTGTCTAATGGTCGACTAGGAAGGCTTGGAAGGTGCTCTTGTGCTCCACAAATGATCAGATTTGCAAGAATGAATGTGTGAAGCATGTTTGCAACTTAGAGGCCTTTATATAGTGGTTTAATCACCACAAAATGTTGACACACAAGTCTAACATGGACCATGAATCATTAACACATGTCCCTAAGTGTTTAGGGGGTGCCTAGGGGCCAAGAAAGATGTGGAGAATCGGATATAAATCGATTGCAAGGGCTGTGGCAGGCAAGAAACCAAAAAAATTGGATCAGAAGGACCCTCGCGTGGCGCGAAGGCCCCTCCCCTGGGCTTCGCGTGGCGCGAGGCCTCATCTGACAAAATCTTTAACTTTTGATTTTTGTGTTTTGGTCCTTGGCTCTTCAAACTTTGTTTAGACATCATTTTCTTGCACTTTGAGCCCTCCAAATTGATGTTTAGGGGCTTCAAGACATATACCCATTTTGTTAAGTCCCCGGTTAACTTTATTGTTACCCGAAAAGTCCTAACTTTCAATGTTAACGCTTTAACCTCTTGTACGCGAATTTGATCATAACTTTCTCATACGATTATGAAACTTTATGAAATTTTTATCGTGCATTCTAGTGAGCATAATTAACTGTTACAAAGCTTCGGGTTTGTCAAAAGGTCACTCAGAGGTATAACTTAAACATGTTGACACATTTAACCCCTGTCGTTTGTAATCTCTCACTTTTAGCTTCGTATGATCCATGATTTATTCGTTTGGTGATATGAGCATCATGTAGGGTTAATGTACAATATATTTATTCACTGTTGACATTTAGAACTCGTATTTTCATATAATTTTCATGTTTGTCAACTTTAGTCCTTTCATAACATTCTTTCACACGTTCAAACATATGACACGTGTCAACCCATTATAGGACGTGAATTTTCGAGGTGTTACATCCTCACCCCCTTAAAATAAATCTCGACCCGAGATTTACTGAAATAAATAAGGGTACTTTTCTTTCATCGTGGATTTAACCTCCCACGTATATTCGGGTCCTCTACGGGCATCCCATTTGACTTTTACAATAGGCACATGCTTCCTTCGAAGCTTTTTAACCTGTCGATCTTCAATCGACAATGGTTTTTCCACAAATTTTAAGCTCTCATCTATATGCACATCTGTATGTGGTATAACCAGTTATTCATCAGCGAAGCACTTCTTCAGATTGCAGATGTGGAACACATTGTGAATTCCACTGAGCTCTTCAGGTAAGTTTAACTTATAGGAAACTGACCCGACACGTTCGATAACCTCGAAAGGTCCTATGTATCTTGGGCTTAGCTTGCCTTTCTTACCAAATCGCATCACCCCCTTCCAGGGTGATACCTTAAGTAAAACCTTGTCACCTACTTCGAAGTGAACAGATTTACGCTTTGGATCTGCGTAACTTTTCTGCCTATCTCGGGCAGCTTTGAGACGGTCACGAATCTGGACAATCTTGTCCGTCATTTCAAAGACTATCTCTGGTCCTGATAATTGGACATCTCCAACTTTCGCCCAACAAACGGGCGTTCTACACTTTCTACCGTATAAGGCCTCGAAAGGCGCAGCCTTTATGCTGGTGTGGTAGCTATTGTTGTAGGAGAACTCAATCAAAGGTAGGTGGTTATCCCAACTACCACCTAAATCAATTACACATGCTTGTAGCATGTCTTCCAAGGTTTGAATAGTACGCTCACTCTGACCGTCTGTCTGAGGATGGTAAGCCGTACTAAAATTCAACCATGTGCCCAAAGATTGTTGGAAGCTTTTCCAAAAATGTGACGTGTACCTAGTATCTCTGTCAGAGATAATAGACACAGGTATGCCATGTAAGGCTACAATCTTATCCACGTATAACTGGGCTAACATGTCGGAGCTATAAGTCTCCTTGATGGGTAAGAAATGTGCTGACTTAGTCAGTTTATCAACTATAACCCATATTGTATCATTTCCTTTGCTTGTCTTAGGTAACTTGGTGATAAAAATGCATAGTTACCATTTCCCACTTCCACGTAGGAAGTTCAGGCTGTTGTAGCAAGCCTGACGGCTTTTGATGCCCGGCTTTGACTTGCGCACATGTCAAGCATTTAGCTACATAGGTGGCTACAGACTTTTTCAAGCATATCCACCAATAATTTGCCCTTAGATCCTGGTACATCTTATCAGCTCCAGGATGAACGGAGTATTTGGAACTATGGGCTTCCTGGAGGATGACATCTCGAAGTCCTCCATAAATTGGAACCCATATTAATCCATTTAACCTTAGAATTCCGTCCTTGCTAAGAGTTAACTGCTCCTCGGTTACCCCTAGCTTTTCATTAGGATAGTTAGCTTCCAACACAGCTTCCTTCTGTGCAGCTAACAACCTTTCAGTCAAACTGTTCTTTATCTCCATGCGCTTGGCATTGATTCGGATAGGTTTCACCCTTTCTTTTCTACTCAAGGCATCGGCGACTACATTCGCCTTGCCGGGATGGTATCTGATTTCACAATCATAATCATTTAAAGTCTCCATCCAACGGCGTTGCCTCATATTTAAATCTTTCTGATTGAATAGGTGTTGGAGGCTCTTGTGATCAGAATAGATCACACACTTGATTCCATAAAGACAATGCCTCCACAGTTTTAGTGCGAATACAACGGCACCCAACTCCAAGTCGTGGGTGGTGTAATTCTTTTCATGCACCTTTAACTGTCGTGATGCATAGGCAATAACCTTGCCTTTCTGCATAAGCACACACCCCATGCCAGTGTGTGATGCATCGCAGTAAACTACGAATTCTTCGATTCCATCAGGTAACGTCAACACAGGAGCGTTGCTCAACTTCTGCTTAAGGATATCAAAGGACTCTTGCTGCTTAGGGCCCCAAACGAACTTTACTTTCTTCCTAGTCAAGGAAGTTAAGGGTGCAGCAATCCTTGAAAAATTTTCAATGAAACGCCTGTAATATCCTGCCAATCCCAGGAAGCTGCGAATCTCTGTAGGCGTCTTTGGCTCTTTCCAGTTCATAACTGCTTCAACCTTAGCGGGATCCACTTGGATACCACGCTCACTCACCACATGTCGAAGGAATTGGACTTCTCGCAGCCAAAATTCACACTTGGAGAATTTGGCATAGAGCTTCTCCTGATGCAGGAGTTTGAGAATACAACGAAGGTGTTTCTCATGGTCAGCTTGGTTCTTCGAGTAGATAAGAATGTCGTCGATGAAAACGATGACGAATTTATCTAAGTATGGCTTGCACACGCAATTCATGAGATCCATGAACGCGGCAGGTGCATTAGTGAGCCCAAAAGGCATCACTAGGAACTCGTAATGACCATAACGAGTCCTAAATGCAGTTTTGTGTACGTCTTCATCTCTAACCTTCAGTTGATGGTAGCCTGACCTTAAGTCAATCTTCGAGAAATAACTTGCCCCTTGCAATTGATCGAACAAATCGTCGATCCTGGGCAAAGGATACCTATTCTTTATCGTGACCTTATTAAGCTCACGATAATCGATGCACAGACGTATCGATCCATCCTTCTTCTTGACAAACAGGACTGGCGCTCCCCAAGGAGACGAACTAGGTTTAATGAAACCTTTAGCTAGTAATTCATCCAGTTGTGTTCTTAATTCCTTCATTTCCGTTGGCGCCAACCTATAGGGTGCTCTAGCAACTGGTGCTGCCCCGGGGATGATATCAAACCTGAATTCCACTTGCCTATCTGGTGGTAAACCAGGTAGTTCTTCAGGAAAAACTTCTGGGTATTCAGAAATGATGGGGATGTCTTCGATTTTCGGTTTAGGCTCATCAATAATCACTTGTGCCATGTAGATGACACAACCCTTCTTTAAACACTTGGAGGCCTTGAGCATAGTCACTTGCTCAGGCAGTCCATACTGGGTATCTCCCCGAATGGTAAGTGATTCACCAGATGGAGTCTTTATCGCCACTTGCTTTTTGTTACAGACAATTTGGGCCTGGTTATGAGATAACCAGTCCATACCCAAAACTATGTCAAAACCTGCCAACTTAAAGGGAACTAGAGATAGAGGAAAAGAGTGGTTCTTAATGGATATCACACATCCATCTAACACAGTGGAGACGGTTTCTATGGTGCCATCTGCTAACTCTACCTCATAATTTATACTCAAGGTTTTGATAGGTAAATTCAGCAATTTGCAAAATTTATGATCTACGAAAGACTTATCAGCGCCTGAATCAAAGAGTACTCTAGCATAGACGTCATTTACAAGGAAAGTACCTGTAATAACGTTGTCGTCTAGCACTGCTTCTTTGGCATCCATTCTGAAGACTCTAGCATTTGTCTTCTTGGCCTCTTCAGGCTTCTTGGCGTATTTAGGGCAGTTGGTCTTAATGTGTCCTTTCTCATTGCAGTTGTAGCATGTGGCATCTCTTATCTTCTTGCACTCTATCGTCTTGTGCTCTTTAGACTTGCATATCCCACATGCAGGTGCTCCTGAATTAGAATTGGACTCAAGTCTGCATTTTCCAAAGTGGCGTTTCTGGCAATTCGTGCACTTTGGTTTTTCCTCTGTTCGCTGACTGTTCCTTCCAGACCCATACTTCTTAGAATCAGTGTTTCCCTTGTGCTTCTTCTCTGACCCTCGTGAGTTATCATCCTCACGCTTCCTCTTACTTTCTTCATATTTCTTTAGCGATCTCAACCTGACCGCATCTAAAGTAAGGGACAAAGAGAGATCAGCTGCTGACCTAAATGTAGCAGGTCTTGAAGCCTTAACACTTGCTTTGATTTCTGGGGCTAAACCCCCAATGAAGCGAGCAATTCGCTTGGGCTCTGGTGTTACTAGGTAAGGAACCAGTCTGGACAGGGTATTGAAACTGGTGAGGTAAGCTTGACAATCTAAGTTTGTCATCACCAATGATAAGAAATCAGATTCAATTCTTTCGACCTCATGTTGAGGGCAGTAGTTTTCCATAATGAGGGTAACAAACTGCTCCCATGACATGTTGTAGAGCGGGATCTTCCCAGCAGCTTGAATGAGAGACCTCCACCATGCCAGTGCCTCTCCTTTGAACGATTGGGATACATACTTTACTACATCCCTTTCAGCACAACCGCTGATGTCCACCACCGTGTCCATTTCATCCAACCAGGTCATACAATCTACTGCTCCTTTCTCCCCAGTGAAATCTCGGGGTTTACAGGAAACAAAGTACTTATAGGTACAAGACTTGGTACGTGGTTCATTATCGAACGCTATCTTCTTGGATGGAACACTGTGTTCATTTGATGAATGACGATCATCATCCTTCTTTGGCTCCTCTTTCTTAGAGGGCGGTTTGTTATGAGGCTCTGAATGAGTTTTAGGAACAGACTTAGAGTGGGGTATAGATGAGGCTCGACTATGCGTCCCACTATACTCCTTAAATTGTTCTTCTACAGCTTTAGATACAGCTGTGTCAATCAGTGAACGAAGCTCTCCTTTGGTTATATTAATCCTATCATTATCATCGTGGTTTTCCAAAGGATGACTGTTTATCTCGTCAGAGTCAGCCATGTAGTCTTAGTTGCTACAAAAAGAAAAATAAGGGCAAGGTTTATTTAGAAGCCCTTACAGTACTATCGTTCTTAAACGATTTATTAACCATGCTTTTAATACACATTTTGGTTAATTTGTTAAATATAAAAATTGTTCAGGATCTTTATCATAATCCTAAATTATAAGTTAATAATAGCACAAAAGGCCTAGTCACGTAGACAAGTTTAATTTATAAGCCATGATTTCAGAGAATCGAGGCACTAAGGTTTGAATCAAAGTTCATTACCTTTTCTTTATAGGGAGTTGTAGGCTACCACTGTCTTTAGTCTCAGAGGACGTTAATTATAACCCGTGGGCACTTCATCCATAAGGGATGATTATATAAATAAGGGGATTTAGAATAACCCAATTAAAAATGACTTATGTGATTTTCATCGTATCACACTTTGTCAAGCATGTTAATATGCTTTCATATGTTTAACAAAAATTTGAATCTCTTAAATAAGTTTTACCATCTTGGCCATGTCCATAATGACATTTAGGCTAGGTTTTACTCTTTAGATTCTTTTTAATAATTAACGCAGAACAATTTCTAAATTGAAATGTTAATAAGGATCTGAATCTAATTGTGGAACTACCGTCTTGGCCCTGCCTTAAAACGACACATGAGCTAGGTCTTGTCCTTTTTAGATTTTGCCATTTTATTATAATGGTAGATCTTATAATATAGGAATGATATTTTAAACATAATCGTTCCTTTAAAATTTAAACAAATATATGTTTGCCCTAAACGGGACTTCTTCAAGAAAATGACTTGCCCATGCAAGGGCTAATCAGAAAAATAACAAAGAAGTAATTAAAAGACAATGAAACGAATTTGGATTAATCCTATGTTCTTGTCTAGACTCAAGAATGTGCAACTGTGTAACTGAGATTAAACACAAAGGCTAGTGTTTAATTCACTCAGTGTTGGCTCTGATACCAACCTGTCACACCCCGACTTCCACGTGTCACCGGTGGGCCCGGTGGGGAGTATCGTGACGTGGTTGGAAACATAATAGTCAAAGAACACAATATTTAATATGCACAGCGGAAGCAAATTTAAAGATATAATTCAACCGAATATAATGTTGTAATATCAAGTATCACCATAGTCGATTGTTTATCCACAGACGGATCGAAAATAAAATAGAAACAATAGTTCAACAGATTTTGACATCTAGAGCTTGCGAAACTTGAGTAATGATGCCTGGAGTAGCCAGCCTATTTCGTCTAGCACCTGCACTTAACCTTTTTGGAAAATACGTCAATTTACACCGGTAAAAACAACTCAACTGACTCGTTTTGAAAAGAGTTTGTAAATTGATTTGAATGCACTTCGGCACAAAATATCTTTATAACTTGGGACAATTATTTGTATATAATCTTGTATACAGATTTACTTATTTGCCGTCCATTAGCACCGGTTAGAAGATCCGGTTTAAGTTAACTGACACGCCACATGTATAATGCCCACAAGGTTGATTCCTTTACGTGGATTACCAGTTTTTACATAATGCATCTGTCAGGTGTACGCCTACACCCCGTGCTTAGGTCGTGGCCATTTCGTAAAATGATGCCAAGGATATCCGGGACATGGTCATTTAACCCCTAAGGGCCATACATCAAATAATACAGAACAAAACGAGTTATGTAAATACATTAATCACAATCCGATTTAAATGACTACATACCCGACCAAGCGGTACTTTTATAGTACCGTATCCCAAGCCCGTATAGGAAAAATAAGTTAAGAGTATTTACCTGAGCAAAGTATCAATCAAATACAGCAAATGCAAGTACTTTTACTGGGCTCCTAATCTGGAACGAAGGTTTATAATAACCTATTAGATTTCTAACGGGTCCTTAATTAAGCCTTAGCTTAGACCGGTTAGTTTCAATGATACGGTTCGTACGCACTATTTAAGCGAAGACCGGATAGAATGTGATTTAGACCCGACAAGTTTGGAGACTTGCTTAAGATGGGTATTTCATACACTCTCTGGATTTTGAGATAAAACCGATAAGGTTTGACCCGTTTCGGCTAATTTATGTAAACTAGTTACATAAACCGAACGCGTAATAAGCGTAACGGGTAATAATGAGAGCTATTTACAGGTTTCCTAAGTTAATATGCTCCAACTATGTTGTGACATCAGTAAGATATCATTTATTATGCCCGAAATGGATTTAAACACAAACTATGCCTCCTAGGGGTAGTTTGGTCATTTTCAGTGTTGTAAAAGAGTTTAAGTATTTACCTGAGTTACAGGTCTGATATAATCAGAAAAAACACTTAGTTTACTAAGTTATAACAGTAGGGTAAGGTATATATGTGAAATTTATCAATTATAACCAAACTATGCACCGTAGGGGCATTTTGGTAATTTCACATAAGCCGTAAAGCTCAAAACTGAAGTCTGAGTTTAACAACTTTTGCTTACTGTTAAAATATTATAATTTACCTAAAATATCAGTAGGTATCACCCTTTGTATGTTTAAAATAGTTCTAGTACATACTAGGCGTTAAAACGCTTAATTAGGCGATTAGAAACCATTTCCGGGTTCTATATAGAAATCTGATATTTTTATTATTCCAAGAGGTTTAAAATAATTTATTTATCATTTAAGATCAGTAGCAAAAGGTTTGGAGTCGATTAGATATGTAAAACTCATTTTATGGCCCGTAAGGGCAAAACCGACAATTACCGGATTAAGCCTACGACTATTAGTTATGCTCAGCCTAAAATTAATTAAAAATCTTCAAAAATCCCAAAATAATATATTACATCAGTGGGTAATAAGTTTGATATCAAAAAGTAGGCTTAACTAGGCTATACGCTAATTACGCCATTTTATTAACATAAAGCTTTCAATTTACGCTAATGAGCATAACTCTCAAACTACACCTCAAACTGATGTCAAACTTTGCATACAAGTTTATATATTAGTAATTAAGGTTTCTACACTTTTACTTTTTTACAAATCACGTTTTAAGGTGAAAAGGGCATAATGGTCAACATAAGAGCAATTAACGGAATCATGCGTATTAATCGGTTAACTAATGAACCATGATGTATAATCATAGAGGGTTATACTAGCATGTAACCTGGTCCAAATGAAGCTCTTAGTTATTTCGAAATCATAACAAAACGGGTCAGAACTGAAAGTCAAAGCAAAAGTCAAACTATGCGACTTTCGGTTCCGAACCGGGTCTAAACTGGAAATTGTCGGGTTGAACATGTTTAGACATGTTCTTACACTAATTACCAAGTTATATTAATGATCAAACAGGTTGTATGTGTTCTACATTGCTAATTATGCATAAATTAGAAATTACACATTCTGTTGACTTTTTAATAGTAAGTTTGACCCGACATTTGACCTAGTTAGAGTGGGAATCAGGGGGAACCCTTTTAAGGGTTTATTACCCACATAATTACCAACTTATAACTACTTTCAATTCGACTAATCACTGAGCCATTAGTGATTAATCGTTAAGTCAACCGTTAATTACGACGGTTTGACTTTTAGCTAAATAACTAAGCTAAACTCAATTAAAGAAGGTTAAGCATACTTACAAGTGTCTAATGGTCGACTAGGATGGCTTGGAAGGTGCTCTTGTGCTCCACAAATGATCAGATTTGCAAGAATGAATGTGTGAAGCATGTTTGCAACTTAGAGGCCTTTAAATAGTGGTTTAATCATCACAAAATGTTGACGCACAAGTCTAACATGGACCATGAATCATTAACACATGTCCCTAAGTGTTTAGGGGGTGCCTAGGGGCCAAGAAAGATGTGGAGAATTGGATATAAATCGATTGCAAGGGCTGTGGCAGGCAAGAAACCAAAAAAATTGGATCAGAAGGACCCTCGCGTGGCGCGAAGGCCCCTCCCCTGGGCTTCGCGTGGCGCGAGGCCTCATCTGACAAAATCTTTAACTTTTGATTTTTGTGTTTTGGTCCTTGGCTCTTCAAACTTTGTTTAGACATCATTTTCTTGCACTTTGAGCCCTCCAAATTGATGTTTAGGGGCTTCAAGACATATACCCATTTTGTTAAGTCCCCGGTTAACTTTATTGTTACCCGAAAAGTCCTAACTTTCAATGTTAACGCTTTAACCCCTTGTACGCGAATTTGATCATAACTTTCTCATACGATTACGAAACTTTATGAAATTTTTATCGTGCATTCTAGTGAGCATAATTAACCGTTACAAAGCTTCGGGTTTATCAAAAGGTCACTCAGAGGTATAACTTAAACATGTTGACACATTTAACCCCTGTAGTTTGTAATCTCTCACTTTTAGCTTCGTATGATCCATGATCTATTCGTTAGGTGATATGAGCATCATGTAGGGTTAATGTACAATATATTTATTCACTGTTGACATTTAGAACTCGTATTTTCATATACTTTTCATGTTTGTCAACTTTAGTCCTTTCATAACATTCTTTCACACGTTCAAACATATGACACGTGTCAACCCATTATAGGACGTGAATTTTCGAGGTGTTACAAAGGTCATGGAAGAAATTTATGTTGCTCAACCCCCTGGGTTCGTAGATTCAGAGAAACCAGACTATGCCTACAAGCTAGATAAATCTTTGTATGGGTTACACCAAGCACCTCGTGCATGGTATGCAACCTTAACAAAGTATCTTCTTGCCCATGGATATACTCGTGGGGGGGGGGGACAATAGATCAAACTTTGTTCATCAAACGCGTTGACAATGATCTTATCCTTGTAAAGATCTACGTTGATGACATCATTTCAGGTCAACCAATGAAGTTCTATGTAAGGAGTTCGAAGAGGTTATGAAGAAGAATTTCGAAATGAGCTCATTGGGAGAAATGACAATGTTTCTGGGCTTTCAAGTTTGTCAGAATAGTCAAGGAATCTTGATTCATCAAAGCAAATATGTTCACGACGACCTTGCAAAATTTAACATGACAGATTCAAAGCCTACGGACTCCCCCATTGTAGAGCGGCCCTTACTTAATGAGAATGCTGAAGGAAGGCCGGTTAATCAGACTCTGTATCGATCTATGATTAGTTCATTAATGTACTTGACTGTAAGTCGGCCAGACATTATGTTTGCCATTTGTCATTGTGCTCGTTATCAGGCTAATCCTAAACTCTCTCATCTCACTGCTGTTAAAAGAATTTTTAGATATCTAAAGGGAGCTCCTAAACTTGGACTCTAGTATCCCAGAGATTCAAACTTTGATCTGTTTGCTTTTTCAAACAGCAACTTTGGAGGGACAGACAGGGATAGGAAATCTACATCAGCTGGATGCCAATTCTCCGGAGACAGACTCATCTCACGGCAGTGCAAGAAGCAACAGACTGTGTCTCTTTCCACAACGGAAGCGGAGTATATTGCAACATCTGCTTGCTGCTCCCATGTTCTTTGGATATGGTTTGACTTATCTAAACACTACTATTTATTGTGATAATGATGCCGCTATCCATATTATCAAAAAAAAAAACCTGTTTTTCACTCTAAATCCAAGCACATTGATATCAAGCTTCATCTTCATAGAATTCAAAATATACTTGGCCTAAAGTCAAATAAGCTAGATGACCCCTCATTCTATAGGATTGGTAAACGGCAAACTAGTCAAGGCAGGAGAAGTTATTAAAGGATGCACTTTGGAACTTGACCAACGAAAAGTTAATATCGATCTTTTACCCATTCATTTGCGTAGTTTCGACATAGTGGTAGGCATGGACTGGTTGTCCGATAATCGGGCGGGAGTGGTTTGTCATGAGAAAACCATCTGCATCCCCCCTACCAAATGAAGAGACGCTTATAGTACATGGAAAGGAGCGCGAGATGCTGTGAGTGCATATATCTATCGCTTCCGTCAATCACGTATCGTAGCTAACAGATGAAACAAGACATGGTTTGAAATGTAATATACATTAGAAAGAATAACAGGTCTGCATGGATCAACCATGTCAATGCGCACGAACCTGCGTCGAATTAGGGTTTTTTATGTTGATTCGTGCGCACGGACTTAAGTAGATCCGCATGAGTTGGTCCGTGAGTATATAGGTGCGAATGGAGTCTTAGTATAAATAGGGATTGAGTCTTGTTCATTTGTAACTTTGTGAACTTGAGTAGCGAAGCTCTATCCAAAGTGATTTCGTGGTTTTGTATTGTTAATAAATCAATAGAAATCATCTTAAATTTACTTGATCTTGTTCAATCCACTCTCGTACTTGTATTCCGCACAAGATACGAGATCTACGCAATCAACAGAACATCGGAATCAATCCAAACACGCACTCTCAAGTGGTATCAGAGTAGGAGATTGATTGCAAGGACTGAAGATACAAGAAACAAGAAGATTCAAGAAAAATCAGAGCTTAATTTCATCAATTTCTACTCATTTTTCTTCTACACTTCTTTTTCAAATTTAAAACTCAAATTCACGACGAATCCACGGTAAAAACGACTAATTTTTGAACATGTTGGGCGAAATTAAGATTTAATCAATCCTTCAAAGTTTCAAATCAAAATTCGAACAAAATCATCAAAAAATTTGTGAAAAACTAAGAAATTATGGCTGAGTTGTGCACAGACTTGATTCGCACGGATCTATACTAGTCCATTCGCACGAACCAACATTGATAAGTTCACACGAATCTGATTTTGTCCATTCGTGTGAACCAATATCCCTCATCCGCACGGATCAAGGTGTTAGATTGTTTGGTTTTCTACGTTTTTTAATATTTTGTTGATTCTTGCAGGTGATCTTCAAGCATTTCAAAATCATTTTTCAACGAATTCTACAACGCTTTCACATCCGAAAAAATCCCACACCAAAGAACATCTCTAATTCTATTTCAGAAAGTTTGAAATACGATAATGTGTACGGAACTCATCAAATACCACTGAAATTAATGAATATAGAAGATTATAACTGGTGGAAAGATAGATTTGAGAATTGGGTAAAAGCGTATGCCTATGAATGTTGGTTCTTGTTAAAATTTGGATATAAAAAACCTAAAAATGATAAACAAGAAGAAATTCCACTTGAGCAATTTGAAGATGATGATAAAATAGTATTCTCTAATGAACAAAGGATGATTGCATTGATACAACAGTCGGTTAGGAATGATATTCTTTGGTTACTCCAACATAATGAAACGTCAAAATCAATTTGGGAAGCACTGAAAGTTAAAGCTGAAGGTGGAAAAGAGATAGTGAAGAACAAAAGATCATTGCTTAAGAAAGCGTTTGATCTATTCAACTGTCTAAAGGATGAGAATGTCCGACAGATGCTAGAACGTTTCTCTCATCTGAAAATTAAGCTAGAAAGATTCGATATCAAAAAGGACAGAGAAGAAATCATTGATAAACTTATTGATGCATTACCTCACGTAGATGATTGGCAAACCTTTTTCATGATTCTGAAAAATGATGCCAAATTTGATGAGATAACCCTAGACACGTTGATTGAAAAACTAGAAGGACATGAGCTGGAACTTCAAAAACAAAATAAAATGAGCAGCTCGAACTATCAGCAAAATGTGAATCTATATTACCGAGGAAGCATGTTATCGAACAATCAATCATTGAACATTGATTGAAGTTTTTGTGCCTTGAACCTTTGAATACCTTAGATAGATGCCGATTTCCCTACACAGGTGAAACGTTCGGCTCTAAACGAAGCTGATCAGTCAATAAAATATGGCGTTTTGGTTTTTGGTGCTGTAACACCCCGTGTTTCCATAAGTCAAAGTCAAAGTCAAGGTCAAAGTCAACGACCGATTGTACTAATTTGACTTATAGTAATTTCCTTATTTTAATTGTATTATGTGGAGTAAGTATTGTTAATTGCTAAAATCGATGTGTGTTAATCACTATCTAATAAACTCGCGACTGTGAATTATAGGAAATAACAATGCGATAAAGTTAACTAATCGATAATCAAACTATGCTACTCGACATCGAATCGTGATACGAACCGCAACTCGACTTAATTTGGTTATTATACGTGTGTGTGTGCCTTATGTGTTACTTGTGCGTGTTTATATGTATATGTTGTGGAAATCAATCGAACTCAATCGAAACTCGAAACGCAATCGAACTCAATCGCAATCTAAATCGAACTATGATGATTAGTGGTTAGGACTGAAAGTAATTTGACTAGGAAACCCTATCGTGACGAGCCGCTCGCAATCGAAATCAAAACACTAAAAATCGTCGCATCAAACAATCGAACCAAGTGCCATCCGGCCGGATAGCC
This sequence comes from Helianthus tuberosus, assembly GCA_030545235.1. Classification (NCBI taxonomy): domain Eukaryota; kingdom Viridiplantae; phylum Streptophyta; class Magnoliopsida; order Asterales; family Asteraceae; genus Helianthus; species Helianthus tuberosus. The sequence goes on from CM060393.1 coordinate 159,265,761, forward strand.
ATCCGACCAGATAGCCACTACGCCACAGGTCAGGTGTCATCCGACCAGGATGTAATCCGACCGGATCGTCATCCGGATGGTGAACCATCTGATCGGATAGCCCTTTCCTCTTTTGGAATCCTATAAATACCCCTGTCATTGTCATCATTTCCATTTCTGGAAACACTCTGTCCAAACCATTCGTGCTCCCCAATTTTTCTTCGATTTCTCTCAATCCAGGTAAGATCTCGTCCTAAATCTTGTACTTTCTTGATCTACACGCACTCCTACACCTTTCTATCTTTTAAATCTTAACTTTTAACCATGAAATCACTAGATTTCGGGTGTTCTAGGGTGACATCATCATGTGTTCTTCAAGAACTTCATGGTTTGACTTCAATCCACCAAGAACAACCGAGATCTAACCGATTACCACGGAAACACACAAAGATCTTGTAAAGATCTCGACCCAAGAGTGGTGAAAAAGGATTGAAAGATGGTTTCTAACTTTCTTTCGACTCTTTTACTCTCATTACACTCAAAACCGATAGAATCGGACCCGGTTCTAGTCTCCTACTCATCCATAGTGTTGTACTTGTCCAAGGTCTGGATTCTACTCACGAGACCACCGATTTCGGGTTAAACAAGAACAACCATCCTGAGCCGGTAACTGGCCGAACTAGGGTGATTCCTGGTCGGTCTGGTCACTTGGGTCGAAACGGGGTTCTATTGGTTAACACGTTATCACAACGTCTCGATAAAACGACAAACGACCAAAACCACCAAGTGAAAGACGAACGGAATAATCGGAACGGAATGCTGTCCGACCGGAATGCTGTCCGAGCGGATAGTTCATCCGAACGGATTGCCATTCGAACGGATCACACTTTGGGACCCACACTTAAACGATATTATCTGAAGTTTGAGTATTGAACGAATTGCAATCCGATCGGACGACCATCTGACTGGATTACTCTTCGGATCATGAGATACTAAGACTTAAAAGACTTAAACAATTTTCAACATGTTCAATAATAGGGTTGCCATCTGATCGGATGGGCATCCGATCGAATGACAATTCTATTGCGAACTTGCTTTCAATAATAACCCCATCACTAAGTCGCCGTCCGACCGGACCACTGTCCGACTGGATGACCATCCGAACGGATTGCCATCCGCACGACTAGTCATCCGATCGACCGACTTGATGGATAGGGATACTTCAATGCATTCAAAATACTACACCGAAAACTTCAAAAGTCAAACCATCATACACAAACACATCCTTCTTATAGGAAGAAACAATCCACTCGAATAGTCATCCAACCGGACAAGCCATCCGACCGGAGGACCATCCGAACGGATTGTTATCCGCACGGATTGCTGTCCGATCGGATTACCATCCGATCGAGCTACCATCCGACCCACTCACAATTCGTATCGTTTTACGCGTCACTTATCGATTATACGATCTAATCTACTTAGGCTAATCTTACTCGCTAAGCGCTCCCTTCAATCCATCAACTGCTGTGAGTATACTCGATCCCTTTTTGCTTTATGCACTTTTGGATGTTACATACGTTACAACTATTCAAATCACATCAAACACACTACTCAATACTATTTGAACGCTAACCGTTAATGCATGTTATACGTGGCTTATGAATGCTTGTTTGTTATGTTTACACATGGAATGCTGTCTACCTACCTTAGCAACGATAGTACTATAGTTTGGACTCAGCACCCGTTCACACGGGGGTTGTTAAGGACAATTACTTGCATGGATTACGGTGGTAATCATGTATTGCGAGCTGCCTCGGGCAGTCAACCCGCAGTCATTGGTATCGATGGATCTATGTCGATAACTAACGTGCTTCATTTCACTATGTGTACGTGCTGGTTATGCGTAAACGAATTCGAACTCTATATGCTATTATCCAACTTGTATGCTCGCCTTTACATTATATGTATTGACTTTTATTTTAACGTATGTGACAGGTGCTTAGGATGCACACATGTTAGGATGTTGAAGCTAGAATAAAGCTTTAGAGCCCAACAAATAGTTGTCTGTAGTAAATGGATCAAGGGTCTCTAGAAGCCGATAAACAATTGCTCTATTTTAAATATGAGTTGTCGGAACAGAATTTATTTTCCTAGATTTTTATCTATAATAATTTGTTTATTGTTTGAGGCATGGTATGGGACATGTTATTTAAATTGAATAGTAATGATAATTGTTGTGGAAACTTCTGGACAATCTATTTCGCTCAGTGCCATGCCACGATGATTCCGCCATCGGTTGGGCTATGACAGATTGGTATCAGAGCCATAACTATAGGGAATTAGGCAAGACTCGACCTAGTCCGGGTCGACATCTTAGAGACCTAGTCTATAGTTAGGAACCAACTGACCGACTTGTGCATAACCAGTAAGGATTACATACGAGCTTATTTCCTCGCTATTCTCGCTTATGCTACACTATCACTACACTCGAATTTACAGCTATAAATAGGCGACAAAGTCGAGATTAGGTGTGAAAACCACAAATTCCCGACTAAATTGCTTGAAACAATGTTGTTTTATCCATTTATCAACGATTTCTTCTTTCTTTTTCAATAACGAACGCTTGTTCAACGGGAGAATTATACCAAATCAGGAGTGAAATCCATATTTTGATGAATAATCTCCTCTATTTTATCAAAAACAGGGACGGAGTTGTTGAGCCAGGGGTGAAACCCTAACCTTGACGACTTGTTCCGCACATTTTACAAAACTCCCACCAAAGTCTCAACGGACTCCAACGACCTGAAGTCACGACACGACTAACGGGATGTGTGTCAGACGCCCAAGAATCGAGGCAAGGACACAGTCCTGAAGGTCAAACGTGGACGACAAGTCCTTGTGAATAGTTGAATCGCTTTGGTTAGTCGAAGTCTACTAGCCGCAGACAGTCTATCTCTCGATTTTTACGTGTTTCGATTCTGAACATACAACTGCTGACTCTGATAATACGTCGATTTTATGATTTTATATGTGTGTTTACCTGTTTATGTGTTTAAATTTTTGGAATTTACTCGATTTTGCTTTCACTTCGATCGACACGTACAACTCGCACTGCTTTTCTACCTCAAAACGTCAAAAAATCGCTGAATTATGGACGACCTTATGCTACGATATGCGTTTATACTACGCTACTCTCGAACGATCGCAGGCTTTGAATGATAGGTTTCTGTATTTTGACTGCCTCTTGTGTTGAAATGTTTCTGTGATTCCGTGCTTATGTGTTAATGTGATTCTGTGCTCTACGTGCTTATGTGTTTAGGTGGTTTTGTGTTCTACGTGGTTATGTGTCTATGTGTTCTAAGAATATGCGTGTTCCTGAGCTTTAGTAGTAATAGACGTGTGAGGTGAGATTCGAATATTTTGTGTTGAGTCCTGTGACGATGTCTGTTGCAGACAATGTCGTCTGGATCCCGTCATCCCTCAATTTCTCGTCAAGAAAAATGCCTTGCTGCCATCATCGCTAAAAGTGTAGCAAAGGCCGTGAGTGATGTTTATGAGAATGCCAGCAAATCGTCTGAGGAATCGAGAACCGAAGCTCCTAAAGCTACCGCTAAGACCTTCAACTTCAAGCAATTCAAGTCTTGTGGGCCAAAAGAATTCACTGGCGAGGGAGGCCCTACGGCACTATTCCAATGGTTTGATTCCATTGAGGTTACTCTGCAACAGAGCGGTTGCCCTGATAACCTCCGTACTCTGAATGCTACCGGCGTTTTCCAGTCCCGTGCACTAGACTGGTGGACGGCCGAGAGGAACAAGCGAGGGAACGATGCAGCCTACGGTCTGTCGTGGGACGAGCTCAAGGATGTTATGCTAGAGGAATTATGCCCTCCTCACGAACGTCAAAAGCTAGAAGATGAATTTTGGCACATACAGCAAAAGGATGGCGACAATGCTAGTCTCACTGCTCGTTTCAAACAGCTCAGCATTATCTGTCCCGACCAAGTCAAAACCCCAGACATGGCGATCAAGAAGTACATCCGGGCCCTGCCCGAGTGTGTTGCTGATTTCGTGCAAGCGGCTAAGACTACGACGATCGAAGAAACTTATCTAATGGCCGCTGAAATCAACGACAAGCGGGTTAAGGCTGGTGTCTGGGATAAGACTTCGAAGCACCTGCATCAAGCTACTACTGTCGCACCAGCTGTCGAACCCACCTCATCAAGAAACAAAAGGAAGAACAAGAGAAAGAACAGCTCCAGCAACAAGAACTGTGCGATCACTGCTGCACCAGTTCAAGTTATACCAGCTTAGCAGCGCCAAGTGGTGGCGCCTGTGGCCAATGCACCTCTTGCTAAGCGTGCATACACTGGGCCACATCCGCTCTGCACTACCTGTACCTACCATCACCCAACTGCCATCGCTTGCCGTTTCTGTGCCCATTGCAATATGTACGGCCACTTCACAACCAACTTCCGTGCTCGACAAGCTCGTGCTCATCAAGCTCTACTCACTGCCCCTCAGGGTCAACAAGCTCCTCCGGCACCCGCGGTCAACGCCAGAGCCTGTTTCGCGTGTGGCGACCCGAACCACTTCGCGAACATGTGCCCAAACAGGGTTGTGAAACAAGAGCCCTAGCAGCAGCAATAGCCTCAGCAACAGCAACACCAGCAGCAACAACAAGCAACACGTGCCCGAACTTTCAACATCAACGTGCGCCAAGCCCAAGCCAACAACAACGTGGTTAATGGTACGTTCCTTGTGAATGGTATTTATGCATCATGTTTGTTTGATACTGGAGCCGATAATTGCTTTGTGTCGTTCGAATTCGAGAAGCTCCTTAGTCGTAGATGCTCCAAACTCTCTTCGACGCTCGATGTAGAAGTCGCCACCGGAAGAACTGTCACCGTCAATTCCGTTATCCGTGATTGTACCCTTGAACTCGACAATCACATTTTTCCAATCGACCTTATTCCGATGCGACTCGGAAGTTTCGACGTCATAGTAGGCATTGACTTTCTACACGAAAACCATGTTGAAGTAGTGTGTTACGATAAGATGATTCGATTCTCGCTCGCGAATGGTGATTTATTGTGTGTATACGGTGAAACTGCCTCGAAAGGACTCAAGCTCATGTCATGTGTCCCAGCTAGCAAGTATCTCCGCAAGGAATACAGAGCTTTCTTGGCTAACATGGTAGTAGCGGAGAAGGAAAAGAAAGAGAAGAAGGTAGTGAAAGACGTTCCTGTGGTTCGTAAATTTCCTCATGTGTTTCCTGATGATCTTCCAGGTTTGCCACCAAGTCGTGATATCGACTTTCGTATCGACCTCATTCCTGGAGCCAATCCTGTTGCCAAAGCTCCTTATCGACTCGCGCCGTCCGAAATGCGTGAACTCTCAAACCAACTTCAGGAATTACTTGAGAAAGGCTTCATTCGCCCGAGCACCTCTCCATGGGGCGCTCCAGTCCTTTTCGTCAAAAAGAAGGATGGGTTGTTTAGGATGTGCATCGACTATCGGGAATTGAATAAGTTAACTATCAAGAACCGCTATCCCCTACCCCGCATTGACGACTTGTTTGATCAGCTACAAGGTGCTACGTGTTTCTCGAAGATCGACTTACGATCAGGCTACCACCAACTACGCATACAAGAGGAGGATATACCCAAAACCACATTTCGCACCCGATACGGCCATTACGAATTCGTTGTTATGCCCTTTGGTCTAACCAACGCACCCGCGGTCTTCATGGATCTTATGAATCATGTGTGTAAACCGTATCTCGACCGTTTCGTCATCGTGTTCATCGACGATGTCTTGATCTATTCCAAGTCGAAGGTCGAACATGCGCAACAACTACGTTTGGTTCTCAAGCTGCTTCAGGGGAATCGACTCTATGCCAAATTCTCCAAGTGCGAATTTTGGCTGGGGGAAGTTCAGTTTCTGGGCCACATTGTCAACAGTCAGGGTATTCACGTCGATCCCGCGAAGATTGAAGCCGTCAAGAGTTGGATTACACCCAAGAACCCTTCGGAAGTCCGTTCTTTTCTCAGACTAGCGGGCTATTATCGACGATTTATCGAAGGATTCTCGAAGATTGTTGTGCCGCTTACCGCTCTCATGCATAAAGACCAGCCTTTTGTTTGGGGAACCAAACAATAGACTGCCTTTCAAACCCTCAAGTATAAGCTTTGCAATGCTCCTATTCTCACTCTACCCGACGGAAACAACGATTTCATTGTCTACTGTGATGCTTCCAACCTGGGTCTCGGTTGTGTCCTCATGCAACGGAGCAAGGTTATAGCTTACGCGTCTCGTCAGCTCAAAATCTACGAGAAGAACTATACAACCCATGATCTCGAGCTAGGCACGGTTGTTTTTGCATTAAAGATTTGGCGACACTACCTGTATGGTACCAAGTGTACGATCTTCACCGATCATAGGAGGCTACAACATATCTTTAATCAGAAGGAACTTAATATGCGTCAACCGGTGGGTAGAACTTCTCAACGATTACGACTGTGAGATCCGTTATCATCCAGGCAAGGCGAATGTTGTTGCCGACGCGCTCAGCAGACGGAGTTATTTGCTTAGCACTCGTAATGTTCAAGCCTAACATGATCTCGAAACCCTTATTCGTGAAGCCCAGCATGCGTGTTTTAATGAACGCACGCTGAAGAGGGAACGAATCTACCACGATGGAGCCCAGCTTGTGAGCAAGTCCAATGGGATATTCCACTTTCTGGACCGAATTTGGACCCCTAAGCGGACCGATTTGCGACAGATCCTGATGGACGAAGCCCATAAATCCCGATACTCTATTCATCCCGGTGCCGATAAAATGTACCAGGACCTTCGCTATAAGTACTGGTGGCCGGGTATGAAAAGGGATATTGCTCTCTACATTGGAAAATGCCTAACCTGTGCAAGAGTCAAGGCTGAACATCAAAGACCCTCTGGTTTACTCGAACAACCACCAATTCCTATGTGGAAGTGGGAAAGTATAGCTATGGATTTCATAACGAAGCTTCCGCACACGTCATCAGGCCACGACAGCATATGGGTTGTTGTTGACCGTTTGACTAAAGCAGCTCACTTTCTGCCGATACGAGAAGACTACAAGGTAGAACTATTAGCCCGAATCTACACCGACGAGATCATTTCTAATCATGGGACGCCTCATGACATCATCTCTGATCGTGATGCTCGGTTTACCTCGCGACTGTGGGAAACGTTTCAAAAGGCTCTTGGTACATCGCTTAATCTAAGTACCGCCTTCGACCCTCAAACCGACGGTCAGACTGAAAGAACTATTCGTACTCTTGAAGACATGCTCTGTTCGTATGTCATAGACTTCGCTGGTAATTGGGATAAATACCTGCCGTTAGTCGAATTCTCGTATAATAACAGTTATCATGCAAGCATTCCAATGGCACCATTCGAGGCTTTATACGGAAGAAGATGTCGATCGCCTATTGTGTGGCACGAGATCGGTCATTCGCAATTAACCGGTCCTGAGCTATTACAAGAAACGACAGACAAAATTTTCCAAATTCGAGACAACCTGGAAAAAGCTCGGAATCGACAGAAAAGTTACGACGATAGACGACGCAAGCCCCTTGAATTTGACGTTGGCGACTACGTACTCCTAAAGGTTTCACCTTGGAAGGGTATGGTCAGATTTGGCAAGAAAGGGAAACTAGTGCCTCGATACATTGGACCTTTTAAGATTCTGGAAAGAATCGGAAAAGTTGCCTACAGACTCGAACTACCGGAGGAACTGAGTAACGTCCACCCAACTTTCCACGTGTCAAACCTCTGAAAATGCCTGGCTGAACATGATTTAATTGTACCTCTCGATGACCTCCAAATAAACGAGACATTGCACTTCGTGGAGAAGCCTATCGAAATCACGGATCGCCAAACCAAGCAGCTCCGCCGCTCATGCATTCCTATTGTGAAAGTCCGATGGGAAGGCAAACGAGGCGCAGAGTTCACTTGGGAACTCGAAAGCGACATGAAGGCGAAGTACCCGCAACTGTTTGGAGAAAGTCTAGAGAAAGAAAGTGCCCCAAGGTGATTCACGGTGTGGTACGACTTACGGCTTAATTTCGGAATGAAATTCCCTCAACTAGGGGAGGCTGTAACACCCCGTGTTTCCATAAGTCAAATTCAAAGTCAAGGTCAAAGTCAACGACCGATTGTACGAATTTAACTTATAGTAATTTCCTTATTTTAATTGTATTATGTGGAGTAAGTATTGTTAATTGCTAAAATCGATGTGTGTTAATCGCTATCTAATCAACTCGCGACTGTGAATTATAGGAAGTAACAATGCGATAAAGTTAACTAATCGATAATCAAACTGTGCTACTCGACATCGAATCGTGATACGAACCGCAACTCGACTTAATTTGGTTATTATACGTGTGTGTGTGCCTTATGTGTTACTTGTGCGTGTTTATATGTATATGTTGTGGAAATCAATCGAACTCAATCAAAACTCGAAACGCAATCAAACTCAATCGCAATCGAAATCGAACTATGATGATTAGTGGTTAGGACTGAAAGTAATTTGACTAGGAAACCCTATCGTGACGAGCCGCTCGCAATCGAAATCGAAACACCAAAAATCGTCGCGTCAAACAATCGAACCAAGTGCCATCCGGCCGGATAGCCATCCGACCGGATAACCACTACGCCACAGGTCAGGTGTCATACGAACCTTTCCTCTTTTGGAATCCTATAAATACCCCTGTCATTGTCATCATTTCCATTTCTGGAAACTCTCTGTCCGAACCATTCGTGCTCCCCACTTTTTCTTCGATTTCTCTCAATCCAGGTAAGATCTCGTCCTAAATCTTGTACTTTCTTGATCTACACGCACTCCTACACCTTTCTATCTTTTAAATCTTAACTTTTAACCATGAAATCACTAGATTTCGGGTGTTCTAGGGTGACGTCATCATGTGTTCTTCAAGAACTTCATGTTTTGACTTCAATCCACCAAGAACAACCGAGATCTAACTGATTTCCACGCAAACACACAAAGATCTTGTAAAGATCTCGACCCAAGAGTGGTGAAAAAGATTTGAAAGATGGTTTCTAACTTTCTTTCGACTCTTTTACTCTCATTACACTCAAAACCGATAGAATCGGACCCGGTTCTAGTCTCCTACTCATCCATAGTGTTGTATTAGTCCAAGGTCTGGATTCTACTCACGAGACCACCGATTTCGGGTTAAACAAGAACAACCGTCCTGAGCCGGCACTGGCCGAACTAGGGTGATTCCTGGTCGGTCTGGTCACTTGGGTCAAAACGGGGTTCTATTGGTTAACACGTTGTCACAACGTCTCGATAAAACGACAAACGACCAAAACCACCAAGTGAAAGACGAACGGAACAATCGGAACGGAATGTTGTCCGACCGGACTGCTGTCCGAGCGGATAGTTCATCTGAACGGATTGCCATCCGAACGGATCACACTTTCGGACCCACACTTAAACAATATTATCTGAAGTTTGAGTATTGAACGAATTGCAATCCGATCGGACGACCATCTGACTGGATTACTCTTCGGATCATGAGATACTAAGACTTAAAAGACTTAAACAATTTTCAACATGTTCAATAATAGGGTTGCCATCCGATCGGATGGGCATCCGATCGAATGACACTTCTGTTGCGAACTTGCTTTCAATAAGTAACCTCATCACTAAGTCGCCGTCCGACCGGACCACTGTCCGACCGAATGACCATCCGAACGGATTGCCATCCGCACGACTAGTCATCCGATCGACCGACTTGATGGATAGGGATACTTCAATGCATTCAAAATACTATAACGAAAACTTCAAAAGTCAAACCGTCATACACAAACACATCCTTCTTATAGGAAGAAACAATCCACTCGAATAGTCATCCAACCGGACAAGCTGTCCGACCGGATGACCATCCGAACGGATTGTTATCCGCACGGATTGCTGTCCGATCGGATTACCATCCGATCGAGCTACCATCCGACCCACTCACAATTCGTATCGTTTTACGCGTCACTTATCGATTATACGATCTAATCTACTCAGGCTAATCTTACTCGCTAAGCGCTCCCTTCAATCCATCAACCGCTGTGAGTATACTCGATCCCTTTTTGCTTTATGAACTTTTGGGTGTTATATACGTTACAACTATTCAAATCACATCAAACACACTACTCAATACTATTTGAACGCTAACCGTTAATGCATGTTATACGTGGCTTATGAATGCTTGTTTGTTATGTTTACACATGGAATGTTGTCTACCTGCCTTAGCAACGATAGTACTATAGTTTGGACTCAGCACCCGTTCACACGGGGGTTGTTAAGGACAATTACTTGCATGGATTACGGTGGTAATCATGTATTGCGAACTGCCTCGGGCAGTCAACCCGCATTCATTGGTATCGATGGATCTATATCGATAACTAACGTGCTTCATTTCACTATTTGTACGTGTTGGTTATGCGTAAACGAATTCGAACTCTATATGCTATTATCCAACTTGTATACTCACCTTTACATTATATGTATTGACTTTTATTTTAACGTGTGTGACAGGTGCTTAGGATGCACACATGTTAGGATGTTGAAGCTAGAATAAAGTTTTAGAGCCCAACAAATAGTTGTATGTAGTAAATGGATCAAGGGTCTCTAGAAGAAGATAAACAATTGCTCTATTTTAAATCTGAGTTGTCGGAACATAATTTATTTGCCTAGATTTTTATCTGTAATAATTTGTTTACTGTTTGAGGCATGGTATGGGACATGTTATTTAAATTGAATAGTAATGATAATTGTTGTGGAAACTTCTGGACAATCTGTTTCGCTCAGTGCCATGCCCTGATGATTCCGCCATCGGTGGTTTTGTGGATTTTGGAGACATAGATTGATGTCGTATGTGTGGATGCTAATTGGTTGTCATCCTCATTATCATTATGGAGTCCAAAATAGCATTTACACTGGGATCGGTATCTTCTTCTCATCCAAACCTTCTTCAAGCAAAGCACACAAAATGACATATCACTGTCATCATTATCTTTTTCTTGAAGATTTGTCCATCTCATTTAGCAAAATCTTATTGATTTACCTCCCTCACCTAAGAATCCATTTAGTGAAACTTCATGCAGAACAATATTGAATATCCAAGAAACGACGTTTGCCATCTGTGGTTTTTTTTTTTACTTTTTTGGAATTTTAAAGTTAGTGGTAATTAGGAAACATGGTGTTTGTTTTTGGGTGTGATTAATGGAAGGTGTGGAGATGTTTGTTTTTATAAGGTGTTTTTGGCGCGTAGTTTAGACGGGATTTTATTATAATAAATGCTAGTAGTAAAGTATCTATCGTTTCTGTGACAACTGCCACTTTTCGGTAACTTTCTTACACTTAAAGTACTCATTTTAGCTACATTTTTATGCATTTTGAACACTCGAACTGCGTATTTCATGACATACACTTAGAATACTCATGGAAAACTTACTTCGGATGCATATGATTCATTTTTATTAAGTACATTTGACAAATTTTGAACAATGCATCGAAACTACTAGAAAAGCAACTAGTAAACTAGTATTCCGACGAAAACGCAGGATCCGCTGAAACCATCTAAATGACATCTTTAGGACTTAGACGAAAGTCCAACATCTAATATACATTAAATCCTAACTAGGAATGCAAGGGTTTGATTTAATACCTTCCCGAAGTCCGATAACACTAAAAACTGCCCGAAAAACACTAAAAGCGACGATTTCAACACTTTTTCGCAGAAATTCTGCAGAAATCGGCCATTTAATATCTTTGCAACATGTAAAAGTGCTATTTAACATAGAATTCATATGAGGATACCTTCGGGTATCATCCGAACCAATAACTACATCAATTCACACAAGTTACACAAGTTAGCGTTCAAATAACGTCTAACCGAAACAATTCGAAACGAATATCCGAACAATATCAAATCTTTTTTTTAGTGACCATCTAGTGTTAATTGGATCATTATGGTCTAGTAATGGTCATTTAACACCCTTTAAACACTTAAACACTTATACATATAACTTTCCTAAACAATTTCCTCAATAATCCTAACACTTTTTAACAAGGAAAGTCATGAAACAAATTCACAAGGCAAGGGTAACCCCCCCCCCCCCCACTTCATTCACGGTTACAAGCACATGTGGGACCCACTTTTTTTACCTTTTCTCCACAAATATCTTGCTAATTACCTTATGATGCAAGTGGTTACACAAGTGGGCCTAGTGGTAAAGCATGGTGAAGACTTATAACACTTTGATTCATAATCCTCTAAGCACTTCATCTCATTTTTTCACCATCTTTTTCACACACTTAAGAAACTCTCTCAACATTCATATATTATCCAGGAACACCATCAAAAACATTTCACCTTTCAAGACTTCTTTGATGATCAAAATGGAGCTTGAAGATACTTATGGTGATCTAAAGCAACAACAAGTTGGAGAAGCTGATGTCGGGTTAGAATTTGTGTAGGTAGTCGTAGTTAGCGTCGAGTTTTATTGTGTTAAATACGTTAAGTCATGGTATTTATATATTTATTATATGTTTGTGTGTTTGTGCTTAACAGGTCTTAAAACAAGTTAACGGGAGTAAACGAGCTCAAACATGGATTCGACAAGTTGATTCGAGACGCGAAACAAAAGAAAATCAATTGAACAAGTCAGGAGACACGCGGAGAATAGCTATGATCATGCCGTGACTTGCACGAGATGTCAAAGTTTTGGTCAATCAAATTAATTAGGTGTGTTTCAAAGGAATCTACAACAAAAGATATATTAAAAGAAAAAAAAAAACCTACGTTGAAAAAAGGGACCAAGGAGGTATTATATGATTAGAGGTCAATAGGCAAAAGACTAGGGCTGTTTGGCGCAAGAATTAAAAAGAAAGGAGAAGAATAGGGCCAAAGAAAACAAGAGTATTATTTATTTTAGTAGTTGGTGGCCCAAAATGAAAAGGAAGTAACCGGATGAAGTCATGAGTGGATGCAAAGTCAGCTGGGCCACGTAACAATTTGGACGAATAGGAGGGCTTGGGCTACATGGGTTACCAAATATCAAAAAGGCCAACAGTTTGCGTGAATGTGAGAATGGAGGCTGCTACCCTATTATACATATATTAAAAAACAAAGCTAATGAATAGTAGTTGTCACATCATAATGCATAGTAAACTTTCCTTATTGGTTGTCTTTGTTGACTTCTTTCCCCTATACCCTTTTTATGTGTGTATATATATCCATTTTCTTCAAAGTTAGTTAGATTATACATCATGGTGGAGTGGTTTTGTGGTTGTATGTGTTTTAAAGAGACTCAAGTTCAAATCATGGGGTCTTTTTTTCCATTTTATGCTTACATAACTTCACGTCATCTTCCTTTTTCTCCTCTTTCACACGTTTTTCTTATTGTATTTATACAATTCTTATTCCTTATTTGTTGGGTTAGTGGATGCTTAGACATCGCAATAGTCGCCATCGCCAGGAGTTACTAACTCGCTTGCTACCAACGACTCTGTTGTATGAAAACTCCACTTGTCAACTTAAAAATAAGACACTAAATAGCACAGCTTTAATAACAACCAAGTATTTAGTCGCAATAAATAGTTTTACAATGACTTAGATTTTTCGCGCCACAACGCGGCGCGCAGCATTAAAACCTAGTTTATTTTATTTTATTTATATATATAGACGAACGAGAAGAGAAAGGAGGGGAGGATGAAGTTATTGGACGGTAGTTTTGAGAGGAACAGTGGGCACGCAGGAAAGGCAGCCGCCTTCGGGTGGCTGTGCACGGTTTAAGGGATGAGCATCTAGGTGGCTTTCTTCAAATGTACGGTTCATAGGGTTTGATACTTTTCTTAATTTTATTCATGATTGGATTTTTTTTTGACATTGACAACGTCGTATAAACAATTTGATGAGTTTGGTTTATTTATACTATTTGCGTATGTTTGAGTTCTTGCTTTATAACTTGCTCGGTTGATGACAAAACTTTGTAGCTTGTTGGGTGACATAGAGTAGGTTGACTCACATTAGTAAATAGGGTAATTAAATTGTAAAAGATCTGATGACAAAGACCTGTTTTTTATTACCACTTAAATTAACCGACTTTTCAGCATCATGTCTATGTGGTGTCCAATCAATGATTAAGTTGAGTTTTGTGTAAACCTAGAATCTGAAACTTGGAGGACATTACCTTTATCTTTTTGCTTGTGGCTTCTACCCGGATGAACGATTACTTTGTTTTTCATTAAACTTTGTTTGCGGATTCTTTTAAACTGGTAAAGCTTGACCACTTGTGTTGAATTCTTGGTAAACATTTTTTATATTTGAATTATTTGTCGTTTATCAAGCGTATTGGCGATATACTTGCATCGTTAGCGGGTTGGTAAATTGGTGGGTAGTTGATATAAATAAATGGATTATTAGGTTGTATGGTGAATCTTTAAAACTATCCCTAATAATTAATCAAATTCATTAATTCCGAGGCCATGTCTATGTGGTGTTTTAAATCGGTAAACATGTTTTCGTGTTAAACTTGCAATCGGGATTCTGGGTGGGAGTTGCTTTCCTTTAATATATAATAATTCTCTAGTTAAACACTAACCACGTATTCCCCGTGGATACGATACCCTACTTACGCTATCTACGTAGTTTAATTAGGTTTTTGATTGACTCTGACGACAGTCATCAAAATGGCGTCGTTGCATGGGAATTAGTGCGCTTAGTGTTTTTCTAGTTAAAAAATTTTAAATAAATTAAAAAAACAAATAAATAAAAAAACTAAAAAAAATAATAAAAAAACAAAAACCCAAAAATAATTTTTCTTTATATTTTGTATTATTTATTTTTGTTTAGTTCGGTATTACGCTTGGGTATCCTTGTTTGAGTTTATACAGGTGAATTCTTCGAAACATGGATGAAGCTTATCAGATCAAGATTCAGTCAGAAGTGTCCATACTCAATCTCCATTTGGACAGGGATGATCTGAACATCATTTATTGAGAGAAACCCGAGTTTTTGCTGAATGCGGCCGCGAAAGAAATGCTATACGGTCGCATTGGAATATTCACGAGGATCCTGCTTCTTTAACCAGGGGAGTCTGTTCCAATCTTTTGTAAATATATTTTTTTCTTTTATCTTTGAGTCGTAGTTTCCTTCCACATTGAGGACAATGCAGGAATTAAGTTTGAGGAGGGGAGACTAGTGTCTAGTTGTATTTTAGTTGTATCTTCGTGTCGTGTCGTAAAAATAAAAAAAAATTGAAAAAAATAAAAAATCCAAAAAAAAAATTGAAAATGTCTCGTAAAAGTTTTTGCAATTAAATGGAAAATGATAGATATAATTGGATCGTTGGCTTTTAATTACTATATATATGAGATAATGAAACGATCAGTCATGCGTCTAATTTAGGATATGTGGGTAGGCCCAGCCAGTTGAAGAGTTCCTTAGGAGGGATATAATATACCCTAAATTAGGAGTCTTGTGGGTTCTCACCTTAGGAGCTATGATAAAACTGAAACTGTGTAGAGTATATGAGACACGTCATAAATAAAAAACTTATAAGTTTTTCCTATTAAATTGGCACACCTGTTTCTTTTTGTGAAAACAAATCCGAAACAATGTGGCGCCCAAAAAAAAATTATATTCCATCCATTCATTTGAGCACATGTAGAAAAAAAAAAGAGAAAAACGAAGCTTATGGTATTGCCGCGGGGATAGCGACTCATGCGGTACATACCCTCTAGGTGGAGTTATAAAAATATGTGAAGTTTAAGACATTAACCATGGGGATGGTGACTCGTGTGGGGTATGTCCGCTAAACTGATCGTATATAAAAGCATGTAAAGCTCGCAATATCTTCCATCTATCCATCATAAAGTTTAATTGGAATAATATAAGAGTTTTTTTATATAAGACGGTAGATTAATATCTTTTAGCCTTATAAGCTTGAAACGGGAATAGGTGGCGTTGTAGTCTTTTGAGTGTGGGATCCATAGATAACTATAATTACTTGAACTTAATGGATCAAAAATAAGGGCATGGAAACTGGCGGTTGGGTTTAAGTGGACCGTATATTCACAATCTTGGTTAACGTGTGGTTTGGCTTGTTAATAAAATAATTGAATATATTGAATGCCGATGTTCTGATTGTGATTCCATTGCATATAATTTTTTCGGGACGAAAAAAGATAATTGTGGGGATGTGATGTCGGGTTAGAATTTGTGTAGGTAGTCGTAGTTAGCGTCGAGTTTTATTGTGTTAAATACGTTAAGTCATGGTATTTATATATTTATTATATGTTTGTGTGTTTGTGCTTAACAGGTCTTAAAACAAGTTAACGGGAGTAAACGAGCTCAAACATGGATTCGACAAGTTGATGCGAGACGCGAAACAAAAGAAAATCAATTGAACAAGTCAGGCGACACGCGGAGAATAGCTATGATCATGCCGTGACTTGCAAGAGATGTCAAAGTTTTGGTCAATCAAATTAATTAGGTGTGTTTCAAAGGAATCTACAACAAAAGATATATTAAAAGAAAAAAAAAACCTACGTTGAAAAAAGGGACCAAGGAGGTATTATATGATTAGAGGTCAATAGGCAAAAGACTAGGGCTGTTTGGCGCAAGAATTAAAAAGAAAGGAGAAGAATAGGGCCAAAGAAAACAAGAGTATTATTTATTTTAGTAGTTGGTGGCCCAAAATGAAAAGGAAGTAACCGGATGAAGTCAAGAGTGGATGCAAAGTCAGCTGGGCCACGTAACAATTTGGACGAATAGGAGGGCTTGGGCTACATGGGTTGCCAAACATCAAAAAGGCCAACAGTTTGCGTGAATGTGAGAATGGAGGCTGCTACCCTATTTATTTTATTTTATTTATATATATAGACGAACGAGAAGAGAAAGGAGGGGAGGAGGAAGTTATTGGACGGCAGTTTTGAGAGGAACAGTGGGCACGCAGGAAAGGCAGCCGCCTTCGGGTGGCTGTGCACGGTTTAAGGGATGAGCATCTAGGTGGCTTTCTTCAAATGTACGGTTCATAGGGTTTGATACTTTTCTTAATTTTATTCATGATTGGATTTGTTTTTGACATTGACAACGTCGTATAAACAATTTGATGAGTTTGGTTTATTTATACTATTTGCGTATGTTTGAGTTATTGCTTTATAACTTGCTCGGTTGATGACAAAACTTTGTAGCTTGTTGGGTGACATAGAGTAGGTTGACTCACATTAGTAAATAGGGTAATTAAATTGTAAAAGATCTGATGACAAAGACCTGTTTTTTATTACCACTTAAATTAACCGACTTTTCAGCATCATGTCTATGTGGTGTCCAATTAATGATTAAGTTTAGTTTTGTGTAAACATAGAATCTGAAACTTGGAGGACATTACCTTTATCTTTTTGCTTGTGGCTTCTGCCCGGATGAACGTTTACTTTGTTTTTCATTAAACTTTGTTTGCGGATTCTTTTAAACTGGTAAAGCTTGACCACTTGTGTTGAATTCTTGGAAAACGTTTTTTATATTTGAATTATTTGTTGTTTATCAAGCGTATTGGCGATATACTTGCATCGTTAGCGGGTTGGTAAATTGGTGGGTAGTTGATATAAATAAATGGATTATTAGGTTGTATGGTGAATCTTAAAAACTATCCCTAATAATTAATCAAATTCATTAATTCCGAGGCCATGTCTATGTGGTGTTTTGAATCGGTAAACATGTTTTCGTGTTAAACTTGCAATCGGGATTCTGGGTGGGAGTTGCTTTCCTTTAATATATAATAATTCTCTAGTTAAACACTAACCACATATTCCCCGTGGATACGATACGCTAATTACGCTATCTACGTAGTTTAATTAGGTTTTTGATTGACTCTGACGACAGTCATCAAAATGGCGCCGTTGCCGGGGAATTAGTGCGCTTAGTGTTTTTCTAGTTAAAAAATTTTAAAAAAATTAAAAAAACAAATAAATAAAAAAACTAAAAATAATAATAAAAAAAAAACAAAAACAAAAACCCAAAAATAATTTTTCTTTATATTTTGTATTATTTATTTTTGTTTAGTTCGGTATTACGCTTGGGTATCCTTGTTTGAGTTTGTACAGGTGAATTCTTCGAAACATGGATGAAGCTTATCAGATGCAAGATTCAGTCAGAAGTGTCCATACTCAATCTCCATTTGGACAGGGATGATCTGAACATCATTTATTGAGAGCAACCCGAGTTTTTACTGAATGCGGCCGCGAAAGAAATGCTATACGGTCGCATTGGAATATTCACGAGGATCCTGCTTCTTTAACCAGGGGAGTCTGATCCAATCTTTTGTAAATATATTTTTTTTCTTTTATCTTTGAGTCGTAGTTTCCTTCCACATTGAGGACAATGCAGGAATTAAGTTTGGGGAGGGGAGACTAGTGTCTAGTTGTATTTTAGTTGTATCTTCGTGTCGTGTCGTAAAAATAAAAAAAATTTGAAAAAAATCAAAAATCCAAAAAAAACTTTGAAAATGTCTCGTAAAAGTTTTTGCAATTAAATGTAAAATGTTAGGATCTGAGGCTCTCATGATAGTGTTTGTTTGTTTAAAATGAACAATCAATGAGTATGAAAACATGTTAGGTGCAGCGGAAATGAAAACAAACTTAGTAAACACAATCAAAGGAGAAAATAGTTTGATAAACAGTTGCTTCACATTGAGTCAAAAGATTACAAATCAAAGCAAAAGATTACAGTCATGCTTACAAACTATACTCCCCCTCAGCCTGATGCCCCAAGGTTGGTTGCACACAAGATGAAAGGATTAGACATGAGGAGAAGAACCCACTCAGTCAAATCAAATGTAACAGTACAGGGTACTGTTACATTTATAGGCAAACCAAACCACTGAGGTATCTCAGCTGACGTCACCATGAAAGCGACGTCTAACAGCCTAACAACCTGTATCTACTGTCCTTATACAAACACTGATGTCCTAACAACTGATTGTAAATAAAATACAAAACATGAGGAAACAACTGCTTCACGTTCCACTGTTGTAGCCTAAGCACTGATGCTTAACAACAACATCAGTGCTTTCTTCAAAGGTGATCAGTCCTTGAATGAGCAGCGCTTGTGTCTTCAGCAGCCCTTAAGAGACAGCAGTAGATAGAGCGACAGAGTTTGTCTTCAGCAGTCTTTAGGATTACATCAGCGTTTGGATCATCAGTTGTTCTTTTGAGCAGTACTTAAGGTTCATCAGCTGATAGATATCCACTGTCAAGGGGAGAGCAAAGTGTAAACTACTATTTATTGTGAATCCTCAGTTGTGACCTGGTTTTGGCTTTACATTATCTGTTCCTTTGGTAGGGTTCAATCCCAACAATCTCCCCCTGGAACAGATAATGCCAAAACCTTTCATTATTCAGGACCTTTATTACTCATCAAGAGTGCCTTAGCTTGTTCTTTGAATTCAGCTTCAAATTCCTTTGCACTCTGGTCATCCTCATCCCTACACAGTGAAAGCCCAAGGAGATCCTGCAAATCTTGAACACTAAGGCCTAGTGCTTCTTTCCTTGATATGTGCTTCACATCGCCATTGGCTCTGACCAAGGTCAATACGTGAGTCTTTTGATCAGACATCCACTTTAGTATTTTTAAGCCAAGTGGGTTTCTTGGGAGAGACTTATTTGAAGATGAGTTGAGGGATAATGGCCTTGAAAACAACTGCAGACTTTCAGACATTCTTTTGAAAGCTTCTTCAAAGACTTTGTCAGCTGCAGCTATATCTTCTGCAGTTTCTTGTTCAATAAGTTCTTGTCTTACAGCTTCTGTCTTGTCTTTAGCAGTGTTTGGAGACGCAAGTTTGTTTAATGCCTTAAAAAGGCTTTGAAGCTTTGTTGAAGTATCTTCTTTTAGACCCATTTTCGTGATGGTATCTTTGAAGTACTCTGCTTCCTTTTCCATTACCTCTTCTTCAGTCAGCTGTTCTCCCTCTTCTTGATTTGTTACAAAGGTAGACCGGAACAGTGTGTCGAGGTTTCCCATCTTCTGTTCAAGCTTCATCATTTGTTCTTTCTTTTTAGAAGTGCCTGAAACAGTTATCTTTCTTTTCTTTAGCCTTTCGTCGGCTTCATCAGTCTGCTGTTTAGACCATTTTGATATGGCTTCAGCAGTATCCATTTTTGCATCCACCAGCTCCCTTTTCTTTCTCTTATATTCAGCAGTTAAGTCAGCAATGAGCTTTTCATATTTTCTCCAGTTAGGAGCATTCTTCTTCTTCGTAGGATCATTCTTAATCCTTTCAATCCTTTCTGCCTCACGCTTAAGAGCTACTACTGGCCATTCTCTGAACTGTAGTTCTTCAGCAGGATAGAATTTCTCTTTCATGATGTAGGCTAGATATTATTTTCTTAACTCTTTCTTTTGATCAGCCTTTTCTTTGTTTAGGTCTTGTGCAAACCCTTCTATCTGCTTTACTTTTGTGAAGTAGAACTCCAGTCTTTTAGCAATGCCATCTTCGCTTAACTTTTCTTTTTCACTATCAACCTTGGCTTTTACATTGGCCTGCTTTGCCTTGAGTTTGAGGTAATCATCCATATCCTCTGGTGGCATGTAGCCTATGAGTGAGGAGAATCTTCTTTTTGAAGGATCCTCTTCTGTATAGAATTGCCTCATCTCATCTCATTCTCTGAACTGTTGTTCTTCAGCAGGATAGAATTTCTCTTTCATGATGTAGGCTAGATATTGTTTTCTTAACTCTTTCTTTTGATCATCCTTTTCTTTGTTTAGGTCTTGTGCAAACCCTTCTATCTGCTTTACTTTTGTGAAGTAGAACTCCAGTCTTTTAGCAATGCCATCTTCGCTTAACTTTTCTTTTTCACTATCAACCTTGGCTTTTACATTGGCCTGCTTTGCCTTGAGTTTGAGGTAATCATCCATATCCTCTGGTGGCATGTAGCCTATGAGTGAGGAGAATCTTCTTTTTGAAGGATCCTCTTCTGTATAGAATTGCCTCATCTCATTTTTGATAGCTTCAAGTTCCAGTGGATATTTTGCAGCATTTGGATCATGTATACCCTCATCAGCAGTGATTGGCTTTCTTATTCTGTTGAAAAGCTTTGGTTATGATGTAGGAAAGGTGAGAGTAGTGGTGGATGACTGACTAACAGCTGTTGAAACAACTGGTGTCTCAACATCTGCTGTCATTACAACTGCTGATATGTCAGCAGTTGTCTTCTGCTTTTGAGCAGGGGATGGAAGTGGTGATGTTGGTGGTGATGGTGGTGAATCATCATCTGATATGAGATTTCTTCTCCTTTTTAATGAAGAAGAAGCAGATGATGTTTTGGGTGGATCAGTGGTGGTAGATTGGATAGCAGTGGTTTGTGGCAGTGATTGACTGACAGTGGTTGAAACAACTTGTGTTTCAATCACTGTTGTCATTACAACAGATGTTGTAACATCTGTTGTCTTCAGTTTTATAACAGGAGGCAGTGGTGATGGTATGATTGTAGATGATGATGGTGGAGCAGTAGTTGTAGTGGTGTGTGGTAGAGTGGTGTGTGTTGAAAGTGTGTGTGTTGATAAAATGGCAGCTGTTTGGCTACTGTCAGCAGTTTTTGTAACTGCTGCTGCAGCAGTTTTTGTAACTGCTGCTGTATCAGCTGTTTGGCTAGCAGGTTTTGAGACCTGCTTTTCTTTTGCTTTTTCAGGCTCAATATGGAGGCCATGCTCTATTCCTTTCGTATTCAATTTTCTCAACATCTTGATATTCTCCCCCTTTTTGGCATTATCTGAAGGGGGGTTATCAAGGAATGATATGGAAGAAGGAGCTTTGCCAGAGACACTTTGAATGCTTGCCTTTATGGCCTTGATATCTGCTTGAGTGTCCTTGAACCTTGATTCAACCATGTTGGTCAGCATTTGTACTTGAATAGCATGCTTTTTGTCAGCCATAAGTTGCTGTGCTTCAAGCATTGGTTGAAAAATATTCCATAGCTCATTTGCAGCAGGTGCTTGTTGTGGAGCAGATGCTTGAGCAGGAACAGCAGAGGATTGTGCTTTCTGAGCTTTTAAAATCTCTTGCACCATCTCTTTTATTTCAGCAACTGATTCTTCAAGTTTGTCAACTCTACCCGTCAATTCCTGATATTTTGAATCATCACCCATTTTACTGGGATCATCTGAATCCCCACCTGTGGTGGTTATATCAATGTGTGACTTAGGAACAGAGTCCCAAAAATCACCCATTGATGCCCCTTGTTCTTGGTACTGGGGACTTCTCTCTTCAGCACTCGATAAACCTTTGATGGTACCAGTGGTTAGATCTAACTCACTGGTGGTCACCGAAGTTGCTATGGAAGAAATTGCCTTCAAGGGAGTCTGATTTATGAAACAACTGGCCAACTGGAGACCTGTTGATCCACCAGTTGTAGTTGTTGCTCCACTTGAACTACTGAGAGGAGTTACTTGTAACTCCTGCAGCGTAACCTCCTCAACTGTTGCTGGGATAGCAGAAGTATAAGCATCAGACCCAGTCACTTGTGGATGTATACTCTCAGTGATAGGTGATAGAGAGGAACTGGTTTGTGTCTGTGCAATAGCAGCTGCATGCAACAGAGGTAGCATGGATTGTGGCATTATTATTGGTGAGGGGATGGGGGTTGAAAGAGATATGTCCTTGGGATCAGGACTGAGGAAGATGGATCCGAGTGGATTCAGAGCTTCATATTGTGGTGTCCCTGTGCTTACAACCTGATCCTTTTGTGAGGATGCAGGAGGAGTTTCGGTTATGGGTTGAGATCTTTCTTCCAACTGCTGTGAGGAAGTAGCAGCAGTGGTTTGTGGTGACTTTTGTGTTGTCACAGGAATTTCCTCTGGGATCTCATCTTCCAGAGTTGCCTTTGTTTTGGGATTGGTGGGTTTTCTGGATGTTTTCTTTTTGGTCTTTTTAGTGGTGGCAGGTGTGGGTTTCAAAGCAGTGGGAGTGCTGCTATGATCACCTGGAGCAGTGGGCTCAGCAGCTGATACCTGAGGAGCAGTTGTAACCGCTAAAGTCTGCTCAGGTACCCCTGCTTTTGTTTTTATTGGTGCCATCATCCTTGAAAATGTTTCTTTTGTTATGCTTTTTATTTGACAATGAACACCTTGTTTGAGCAAATTTACATTTTTCTTTTCAAATTTTTGTTCAAAATAATAACTCAAAAATCTTGGAAAAAGTAAAAATGCTTTACTTTCAACGTTTTTCACCATGTCATTGAAAATCTCCTGGGAGTAGTTATAGTCTTTATTATTCAAAATAGCGTAACCCAGGCTTTGAATTTTCAATGGTATTTCGTTGAAAGATGTTGTTTTATTTGAAGCACACATCAAGAGTGTGTGAAATAAAAACCTGGGTGCAGATGGAAAATAACCCTTTTGTAGGGTATCTACCTTTGGTTCTTCTGCATAACCCCTTTTCAGAAAATCAGCTTTTAACTCGTTTTTGTCAAAAGAGGTTTTACCGTTCTCATCGTCGAGTATGAAGACTTCTGATATCGATTTCGGTGTGATTTTGATCGCTTTTCCCTGTATCGAGGAGTTAATGGCTATGACTTTTCCATCTTGTTTTTCAAGCGACGCCTTTTTCCAAAACTCTCTCTGGGTTTGCAGATAGATAGGAGCATTTGCTGTCAACAAAGTTTTGTACTTTGATCCAGATAATGCATCAATGATGGTGTCAAAGGTGTGATTATCAGTAGGTTTTGTGAATAAACCCAGATAGTTGTGAGATTGTTTGAATGGTATTTCGATGGTTTCTTCAGCCGTTTGAGCGGCCTCAGTTGAAGGTGGTGGTGATGTAGGTTTTGATTTTGATTTTCCTTTTGACTTCGTCATTTTGATGAAGAAGAATTGGAGAATGATTTTGAGGGTTTTGAGAAGAAGGGTTGGAAACTGCTATGAGAAAAGAATTTTTGGAATTCAATTCGACAGTGTAAAACCCTGTTTGGGGTTTTAGGGCAGGGTTTTATTTAAAAAATGATCGCTGATGTGGCAGCAGTTATTTAGATCTGAGGGCTAAAAACTGACCACGTGTCAAACACTGATGAAACGGATGAAGTATGGAGAGCAGTTGTTTTCAGAGCCACTGACGTATCAAGCATCAGTGGTTACAACGGTAAAATTTATGGGCAGTGAATGATTTTAACTATCAGTAGATAGCATATCAGTGGATAAGACACTGATTTTGAGCATCAGTGCTTTTCAAGAAAATGAGGGATCAGTGGTTTACTTTCAGCAGTGGACAGTGTTTAGAGATCAGACGTTAAAACAAAACAGTGGTTAGGGTAAATGGTATAATTCTGAAGGACAGGTGTTTCAGCAACAGTTTTGAAGATTTTCATTCAAGGTTTTGCCACATGTCAATTTTGAAGGACAGTGGTTTAGTACCCCAGATGAATGAGAACTTTTTGCTAAGGCAACTCATTTTCGTTAAATATTCAATTAACACATGAGTACCCTAGTATTTTAAGCACAGTTTGCAATCAACCTTTGATAAAAATTTAGGAGCAAACCTGAGTATGACATGATCATGACATATGTACCATTTCCTTTTGACCCATTTATGAGGACACTAATACCATAAAAATGAGGTATTACATCCTGACAGGAGCTGAAACTATTGCCAACAAAAACAAGCATAAGTTCCAAATATATTATTCCAAAAAAAATGAATAATATATCCTGATTATTTGAGAAAATCCTTTGAACAACAAAAAAAATAGTTAAAGGATTTTTCTGAGAATAGTATCAAAAAGGATCTGGTATAATTTCAGTAGAGTATATAATCATATCATTCATAAGTTTTTGAAAATGGTCAGTGGTCACCAGTGGAAAGAAACTTTTGGATACATTTTGACCACTGTTTGGAACCATTTTCTTTGACACTTGATTGCAAACTTGAGGACACATGGAGAAAAAAAATTTTGAACATTTGTCTAGTCCTCTTTGGAGTTCATTTACTGGAATCAAAACCTTTTTCTGAACAGATAAATGCACATAGTTGCTTAATTGACCATTATTACCCTAAACTTTGACTCATAAGTGTTTTATGTTTATACTCTTTTCTTTTGACTTCAAAAGTTTTGAGATAAACACACTTATGAGTTTTGTGAATATATCTTAATGTATTTTTACATAGCTGATTTTGTCCTTTTGAGGAACTCAACCTGTTTTCAACACATAAGATCTGAATACCTAAAGTTTCAAATTCCTCTTTATAGAAAAACAAAACACTAATGTCTTATGAATCATAGGTTTTGTCAATCTGAGGTTCATACTTTAGTATTTAATGAAAACATCACAAATATCAAAACAACAGTTGAAATCAATTTTGAAAAATATAGAACAATCCCATAATTTAACAGATATTTTTACAGATCTGAAAACTATGAGTGACTTCTGCATGATATCACTTGTAGTGTGAAATTTGTGTGTCATATGACATCTTGGTTGATTTTCAGAGTTTTTGAATAACCATTTTGAACATGACTTACACAGTACTCTGTTTTTCAACTAAATACAACCAACCTTAGTATCAATGAATTTTGAGCCGAACTGTTATGTCAAATTGATTGTTAGATCGAATTTGACTGTCCGGGCTCTGATACCAATTGTTAGGATCTGAGGCTCTCATGATAGTGTTTGTTTGTTTAAAATGAACAATCAATGAGTATGAAAACATGTTAGGTGCAGCGGAAATGAAAACAAACTTAGTAAACACAATCAAAGGAGAAAATAGTTTGATAAACAGTTGCTTCACATTGAGTCAAAAGATTACAAATCAAAGCAAAAGATTACAGTCATGCTTACAAACTATACTCCCCCTCAGCCTGATGCCCCAAGGTTGGTTGCACACAAGATGAAAGGATTAGACATGAGGAGAAGAACCCACTCAGTCAAATCAAATGTAACAGTACAGGGTACTGTTACATTTATAGGCAAACCAAACCACTGAGGTATCTCAGCTGACGTCACCATGAAAGCGACGTCTAACAGCCTAACAACCTGTATCTACTGTCCTTATACAAACACTGATGTCCTAACAACTGATTGTAAATAAAATACAAAACATGAGGAAACAAGTGCTTCACGTTCCACTGTTGTAGCCTAAGCACTGATGCTTAACAACAACATCAGTGCTTTCTTCAAAGGTGATCAGTCCTTGAATGAGCAGCGTTTGTGTCTTCAGCAGCCCTTAAGAGACAGCAGTAGATAGAGCGACAGAGTTTGTCTTCAGCAGTCTTTAGGATTACATCAGCGTTTGGATCATCAGTTGTTCTTTTGAGCAGTACTTAAGGTTCATCAGCTGATAGATATCCACTGTCAAGGGGAGAGCAAAGTGTAAACTACTGTTTATTGTGAATCCTCAGTTGTGACCTGGTTTTGGCTTTACATTATCTGTTCCTTTGGTAGGGTTCAATCCCAACAGAAAATGATAGATATAATTGGATCGTTGGCTTTTAATTACTATATATATGAGATAATGAAACGATCAGTCATGCGTCTAATTTAGGATATGTGGGTAGGCCCAGCCAGTTGAAGAGTTCCTTAGGAAGGATATAATATACCCTAAATTAGGAGTCTTGTGGGTTCTCACCTTAGGAGCTATGATAAAACTGAAACTGTGTAGAGTACAAGAGATACGTCATAAATAAAAAACTTATAAGTTTTTCCTATTAAATTGGCACACCTGTTTCTTTTTGTGAAAACAAATCCGAAACAATGTGGCGCCCAAAAAAAAATTATATTCCACCCATTCATTTGAGCACAAGTAGAAAAAAAAGAGAAAAACGAAGCTTATGGTATTGCCGCGGGGATAGCGACTCATGCGGTACATACCCTCTAGGTGGAGTTATAAAAATATGTGAAGTTTAAGACATTAACCATGGGGATGGTGACTCGTGTGAGGTATGTCCGCTAAACTGATCGTATATAAAAGCATGTAAAGCTCGCAATATCATCCATCTATCCATCAGAAAGTTTAATTGGAATAATATAAGAGTTTTTTTATATAAGACGGTAGATTAATATCTTTTAGCCTTATAAGCTTGAAACGAGAATAGGTGGCGTTGTAGTCTTTTGAGTGTGGGATCCATAGATAACTATAATTACTTGAACTTAATGGATAAAAAATAAGGGCATGGAAACTGGCGGTTGGGTTTAAGTGGACCGTATATTCACAATCTTGGTTAACGTGTGGTTTGGCTTATTAATAACATAATTGAATATATTGAATGCCGATGTTCTGATTGTGATTCCAGTGCATATAATTTTTTCGGGACGAAAAAAGATAATTGTGGGGATGTGATGTCGGGTTAGAATTTGTGTAGGTAGTCGTAGTTAGCGTCGAGTTTTATTGTGTTAAATACGTTAAGTCATGGTATTTATATATTTATTATATGTTTGTGTGTTTGTGCTTAACAGGTCTTAAAACAAGTTAACGGGAGTAAACGAGCTCAAACATGGATTCGACAAGTTGATGCGAGACGCGAAACAAAAGAAAATCAATTGAATAAGTCAGGCGACACGCGGAGAATAGCTATGATCATGCCGTGACTTGCAAGAGATGTCAAATTTTTGGTCAATCAAATTAATTAGGTGTGTTTCAAAGGAATCTACAACAAAAGATATATTAAAAGAAAAAAAACCTACGTTGAAAAAAGGGACCAAGGAGGTATTATATGATTAGAGGTCAATTGGCAAAAGACTAGGGCTGTTTGGCGCAAGAATTAAAAAGAAAGGAAAAGAATAGGGCCAAAGAAAACAAGAGTATTATTTATTTTAGTAGTTGGTGGCCCAAAATGAAAAGGAAGTAACCGGATGAATTCAAGAGTGGATGCAAAGTCAGCTGGGCCACGTAACAATTTGGACGAATAGGAGGGCTTGGGCTACATGGGTTGCCAAACATCAAAAAGGCCAACAGTTTGCGTGAATGTGAGAATGGAGGCTGCTACCCTATTTATTTTATTTTATTTATATATATAGACGAACGAGAAGAGAAAGGAGGGGAGGAGGAAGTTATTGGACGGCAGTTTTGAGAGGAACAGTGGGCACGCAGGAAAGGCAGCCGCCTTCGGGTGGCTGTGCACGGTTTAAGGGATGAGCATCTAGGTGGCTTTCTTCAAATGTACGGTTCATAGGGTTTGATACTTTTCTTAATTTTATTCATGATTGGATTTGTTTTTGACATTGACAACGTCGTATAAACAATTTGATGAGTTTGGTTTATTTATACTATTTGCGTATGTTTGAGTTCTTGCTTTATAACTTGCTCGGTTGATGACAAAACTTTGTAGCTTGTTGGGTGACATAGAGTAGGTTGACTCACATTAGTAAATAGGGTAATTAAATTGTAAAAGATCTGATGACAAAGACCTGTTTTTTATTACCACTTAAATTAACCGACTTTTCATCATCATGTCTATGCGGTGTCCAATTAATGATTAAGTTGAGTTTTGTGTAAACCTAGAATCTGAAACTTGGAGGACATTACCTTTATCTTTTTGCTTGTGGCTTCTGCGCGGATGAACGATTACTTTTTTTTTCATTAAACTTTGATTGCGGATTCTTTTAAACTGGTAAAGCTTGACCACTTGTGTTGAATTCTTGGTAAACGTTTTTTTATATTTGAATTATTTGTCGTTTATCAAGCGTATTGGCGATATACTTGCATCGTTAGCGGGTTGGTAAATTGGTGGGTAGTTGATATAAATAAATGGATTATTAGGTTGTATGGTGAATCTTAAAAACTATTCCTAATAATTAATCAAATTCATTAATTCCGAGGCCATGTCTATGTGGTGTTTTGAATCGGTAAACATGTTTTCGTGTTAAACTTGCAATCGGGATTCTGGTTGGGAGTTGCTTTCCTTTAATATATAATAATTCTCTAGTTAAACACTAACCACATATTACCCGTGGATACGATACCCTACTTACGCTATCTACGTAGTTTAATTAGGTTTTTGATTGACTATGACCACAGTCATCAAAATGGCGCCGTTGCCGGGGAATTAGTGCGCTTAGTGTTTTTCTAGTTAAAAAATTTTAAAAAAATTAAAAAAAACTAAAAAAAGTAATAAAAAAACAAAAACCCAAAAATAATTTTTCTTTATATTTTGTATTATTTATTTTTGTTTAGTTCGGTATTACGCTTGGGTATCCTTGTTTGAGTTTGTACAGGTGAATTCTTCGAAACATGGATGAAGCTTATCAGATGCTGATCAAGATTCAGTCAGAAGTGTCCATACTCAATCTCCATTTGGACAGGGATGATCTGAACACCATTTATTGAGAGCAACCCGAGTTTTTGCTGAATGCGGCCGCGAAAGAAATGCTATACGGTCGCATTGGAATATTCACGAGGATCCTGCTTCTTTAACCAGGGGAGTCTGTTCCAATCTTTTGTAAATATATTTTTTTTCTTTTATCTTTGAGTCGTAGTTTCCTTCCCCATTGAGGACAATGCAGGAATTAAGTTTGGGGAGGGGAGACTAGTGTCTAGTTGTATTTTAGTTGTATCTTCGTGTCGTGTCGTAAAAATAAAAAAAATTGAAAAAAATCAAAAATCCAAAAAAAAAAAATTGAAAATGTCTGGTAAAAGTTTTTGCAATTAAATGGAAAATGATAGATATAATTGGATCGTTGGCTTTTAATTACTATATATATGAGATAATGAAACGATCAGTCATGCGTCTAATTTAGGATATGTGGGTAGGCCCAGCCAGTTGAAGAGTTCCTTAGGAAGGATATAATATACCCTAAATTAGGAGTCTTGTGGGTTCTCACCTTAGGAGCTATGATAAAACTGAAACTGTGTAGAGTATAAGAGATACGTCATAAATAAAAAACTTATAAGTTTTTCCTATTAAATTGGCACACCTGTTTCTTTTTGTGAAAACAAATCCGAAACAATGTGGCGCCCAAAAAAAAATTATATTACATCCATTCATTTGAGCACATGTAGAAAAAAAAAAAGAGAAAAACGAAGCTTATGGTATTGCGGCGGGGATAGCGACTCATGCGGTACATACCCTCTAGGTGGAGTTATAAAAATATGTGAAGTTTAAGACATTAACCATGGGGATGGTGACTCGTGTGGGGTATGTCCGCTAAACTGATCGTATATAAAAGCATGTAAAGCTCGCAATATCATCCATCTATCCATCATAAAGTTTAATTGGAATAATATAAGAGTTTTTTTTATATAAGACGGTAGATTAATATCTTTTAGCCTTATAAGCTTGAAACGGGAATAGGTGGGGTTGTAGTCTTTTGAGTGTGGGATCCATAGATAACTATAATTACTTGAACTTAATGGATCAAAAATAAGGGCATGGAAACTGGCGGTTGGGTTTAAGTGGACCGTATATTCACAATCTTGGTTAACGTGTGGTTTGGCTTGTTAATAAAATAATTGAATATATTGAATGCCGATGTTCTGATTGTGATTCCATTGCATATAATTTTTTCGGGACGAAAAAAGATAATTGTGGGGATGTGATGTCGGGTTAGAATTTGTGTAGGTAGTCGTAGTTAGCGTCGAGTTTTATTGTGTTAAATACGTTAAGTCATGGTATTTATATATTTATTATATGTTTGTGTGTTTGTGCTTAACAGGTCTTAAAACAAGTTAACGGGAGTAAACGAGCTCAAACATGGATTCAACAAGTTGATGCGAGACGCGAAACAAAAGAAAATCAATTGAACAAGTCAGGCGACACGCGGAGAATAGCTATGATCATGCCGTGACTTGCACGAGATGTCAAAGTTTTGGTCAATCAAATTAATTAGGTGTGTTTCAAAGGAATCTACAACAAAAGATATATTAAAAGAAAAAAAAACCTACGTTGAAAAAAGGGACCAAGGAGGTATTATATGATTAGAGGTCAATAGGCAAAAGACTAGGGTTGTTTGGCGCAAGAATTAAAAAGAAAGGAGAAGAATAGGGCCAAAGAAAACAAGAGTATTATTGATGTTGGTGCACGGAATGTCTGTTGACTACGTTTAGTGAAGTCTTAGGTCAAGTTAGGTCAACATAGGGTCTTGAAAGTCAAATTAGGGTTTAATGTTGGGTTTTCGCTTATGTGTACATAGGTTAGGATAGTATTTCGTTTATATGTACATGTTAGAAGTGATTTCGCTTATAGGTACATTTGTGGTTTCACTCATAGGGTTTGTATAGGTGGTTTCCCTTATTTGTCATAGAGGTTTCGCTCATGTGTCATGTCATCAGAGCGAAACCACATAGACTATATATAGCCATCAGGAGCGAACACTTGTCATTAGTGCTGAACCATTGGAGCGAAACCTGGTCTTGCTTTAGGGAAAGAAACTCTGTCAAATTGTAATCAGAAAGCATCAATAAAGAAGGAAATTGAAAGGAAAAGCTGTTGTAACTTCGTGTATACTGATTCCGCCTTTATACGTGAAGATGAACGTCCTTGACTGACTTTTCAGGGTCGGAACACGGTCAAACAAGTGGTATCAGAGCTTCAGGACGAGGAGTTCACACTACTACAGCTGATTCGACAAAATTCTCTCATTTCTACTCACTTTCTCTCATACTTTTTCGATTTAAACTGGTTCCTAAGGTTGAAATGGTCTGAAATTCGAGTATAATGTGTTAAATACAGTAATAACAAACCCTAGAAAGATTCAGGTTAAAATTCGGACTAAAAATGGTGAAATTTGACTAAAACTTGATTTCGCTTATTCGGTAATCGAAGGTTTCGCTTATTCGGACATACAGACTAGTCAGTTTCGCTTTTACGGACATATCTTGCTGGTTTCGCTCATACAAACAATCATAGTTTCGCTTATAGGGACAAAGTGCTATTTCGCTTTGGTGTCATTGTCTGGTTTCTCTTTTCTGTCAAAAGTGATTTCGCTCATAAGGACTAACCTAGTTTCGCTCATAAGAACACTGTGATTTCGCTTATCTGTCAACTAGGGTTTCGCTCAAAGGAACATATTGATATTTCGCTCTTGTGGACATACAACCTGATTTCGCTTATCAGTCATTTAGACTGATTTCGCTTTTGTGACATACGTGATTTCGCTTATTTGTCACAAAATTGTTATTTCGCTCATTTGTCACTATTTTCCAAAAATTCGAAAATTTTTCTAAGTGTTTGCTGATTTTGTAGGTACACTCAAGATGGATGACATATTCTTGAACCCGTTTAGCGACATGTACGCATTTGCTGGAAATTCGGGAGACGATACATCTACAAGCAAAGAGAATGAGAATCCATCGAATGCGAAGAAAAAGTTAACAGAAGCTTGGGAATCTGAAAGTGCCTTTGGAACATTTAATAAACCTCCAAAGCTAATGGCTATCGAGGAATACAGTCGGTGGTCAAGAAAGTTTGAAGATTGGTTGATGGCATTCGCATTTCCCAGCTGGAAGAGTTTGAAAAACGGTTATGAAAATGGAAACAAAAATGGTGAAACTTTAAGATCAGCTGAGGAGATTGATTCATTTGTAGCTGAACAAAAATGTGTGGCATTGTTATTTCAATCCGTCCGGGAAGACATAATCTCATTGATCGATTATTCAAATGCAAAAGATCTTTGGAAAAATTTAGAAAAGAAATGTATAGGTAGTGAAGAAATCAAGAAAAACAAAATGAAACTACTTAAGAAAGAGTTTGATATGTTTGGGTGTTTAAAGAACGAGTCAGTTTGTAAAATGATAGAAAGGTTTGGTCATCTGAAGCTGGAATTAGTAAGACATGATATCAGATATTCTGAAGATGATCTTATCGACAAATTGTTCGATTCGTTGCCTGACGAGATGGATTGGAGATATTATGCACTGATGCTGAAGAATACCATCAAGGCACCAGAAAAGTTGACATTAGATTTGTTGATTGAGAAACTCGAGAGTCACGAGTTGGAATTGAAGAAGACGTATAAAGTCAATCACTCATCTTATCAACAAAATTTGGATTTGTATTATTCGAAGAGTATGATGCCAAAAGCAACTTCTCCCAAGACTGCATTTTCTGCTGAAAATGTGTCCACAACAAGCAAAGAAAGTCAAGGTGGTCAAAGCAGTGGAAATCACAGTGGTTATCACAGTGGATCTTCATCATCTGCAAGTTATTCTGATGCAAAGAATCGTTTTCAATGCAACATTGCAATAGACTTGAAGAATGCTCAGAATTTTGATGAGGAGTCGGCCAAACAGCAGGTGATCTTCCTAGCATCAGTGTTAGAATCGTATGAAGGGTTAGTAGCTGGGAAGATAGGCAACACCAACTTAACGAAAGAAGATTATGATCAGATAGATCCTGAAGAAATGGAGCTGATCGATATTCGTTGGGCTATGGCTAGTGCTGTTCGTCGAGCACAGCGTTTCATGGAAATTACTGGCAGGAAGACAATTGGTGGTCCATCTACCAAATTGGGGTTCGATAAGTCCAAGGTGACTTGCTTCAAGTGTAAGCAGAAAGGTCACTTCAAGCGTGAATGCAGAAACGCATATTCTGATGAGTCGGAGAACCCTTTCAGAGAAGATTACTACAAGAAGGCAATATATCATCAGAATAAATCTGAGCCGCCTAGATTGAAGCAGGTGGAAGACAACAAAGAGAAATCTAGAGCTCTTGCGGTGATTTATGATGATGAAGGGTATGATTGGAGTCAAGAGGTTCTACCGGAGGAATATGCGGTTGGTTACGCATTCATGGCGAAAAACGACGAACCTATTCCTTGGAAAGATAACCGAACTGAAGAGCAGAAGTATAGATACAGAAAAATGTTGGCTGAAAACAAAATCATTAGAATTTCTGGTATCTATCTGGAAGCGAGGAGAGCGAGAAGATGGGATCCGGATAGGGAGTGTTATCTTGACCCATATGGAAATATTGCAATCGATGACAAAACGCTTGATATCGAAGCCATAATCAAGGAGTACAAAGAAGACGATGAGTATTGGCAGAATAAATGGTGGGAAACTGGAGACGAGAAGGAGAAAGAAGAAAAAGAGAAAAAGGAGAAAGAAGAGTCAGAGAAATCAAAGAAAGTTGATACTGGAGTTATTGACACAACACAGGAGTTGACTGCAGAGAATCTGGGAAAAATGGCTGACAAAGTGTTGGCTGCTAAGGCACTTGAGGTAGACTCTAACTCCGTGTCTGAGTCAAAAAGCTAGGTCAGTTCAAACTTGTCAACAAATGCGTCAGGTAAACAAATTGATGGAAATGCTGATTGCAAAAATTGCAACAAAGAGTGCAAATTTTGTAACACAGTCACGTATCTCAACGGGAAGAAAGTTGATGATCTGACAGCAAAGGTCAGAAGCGTTGAGAATCAGATTCTTGATCGTGACAAAACAGTTAAAGCTTCAACTGAACGGATAAGAGAATTAACTAGCCAAATTGAAAATGATAAAATTGATCATGACAAAATTTAACAAGAAAATGAAAAGTTAATTCTTGAAAACCGTCAGATTTCTGAGAAGTTTGAAAAACTCAAAAGCACAATGAAAGATAATGATGATCGAAATGGTAAAACTTATAAAGAAAACGTTCAACTAAAAGCAGTGCTTAGAGTAAAAGAAGAATTAATCAACCAACAACTGGATGAAATCGCTAAACTGAAACTTAAATTTCAAGAGGCTGAAATTGAAAACGAGCGAATCCAGTTGAAGCTTAACAGTTACAGCTCCGCAAGCTTTGTTTTGCAACACATTATTCCCAAACCCATCGGGAAAGACAAAGCAGGCGAAGATGTGTACTCTGATGGATCTGGGGTGGGTTTTCATCAAGTTCCACCACATGTTCTTGATAACTACACGAAAAAGCAATCAGGGTTGGTTGAAATTGAAGAAGAAAGTGAAATGAATCTTCTGGATTCAATTGATGTCACGTTCACATCTTCCAATGACGATAGTGTCCAAAATGATATTGTAAAAGGTGTTGTTGAAAATGTGCTAAAAACGGATAGTGACACTACTGAGGAAGATGGGTGTTTCTTGGATAAGTACATTCAGAAACCAAAACCCAAAAACAATTTAAGTGATGAACCGGGTCTTGTAATGTACAAGATGGCTGGATCTGATAAGTTGTATTCGGATTCTGAGTTTCCGATTGAGAATGTAAATGTGAACAAATTGACAAATGTTTTCAAATTGGTCGAAGTTGAGTTGTCAGAAGTGAACAATCTGAGTCAAACAAAGAGAAAAATGAGTTTTGAGAAAGATAAATCATACTACAAGAAATTTGTTAATCCATCACGTTTTTATAATAACAATCGAAATAACTGGTCGGGTGGTTATCAGGGTGGTAGGAATTATCAGAGAAGAAATGTTCCAAACAAGAGGTTTGCTGAAAAGAAAAAGTTTGTGAACAGTTCGAGTTCACTTGCTAATGAAGAGAAAGAGATTTTTTTCAAAATCGAATGAAGAGTTCTTTGAGAAAAGAGCTTCACAGTCTCAGTCTGAAGGCACAAGTCGAGTTGTTGATACTCGAACATGTTTCAGATGTAATCAAGTTGGTCACATTGCACGAAAGTGTACCAATGTGAAGCCTAAGACTGAAACTGTGAATATACAAAAGAAGAAAGTTGACGAAAAGGGTAAAGCACCAATCGTTGTGGAGAAAAAGAGTGTGAAAAATGACAACATTAAAGTGAAAATTGAACCCGTAAAGAAAGTGGTAACTAAAAATGACAAATTTTACAAGCGGGTTGCATTATCTCAACAAGTTTGGAAACCAAAAACTGAGAAAAAGATTTCACCTTCTGAGGATTCAATTCAAATTGATTATGATGCAAATTTTCCACCTTTGAAGGCTGAAAACTTCAAAATTCAAATTGCGAGAGTCAAGGTTACACCTAAGGCTGATGAGGCCTGGGTGGACTCCATGTTCGACTAAACAGTTTGAATTGCCGGAGCTTCCTGTATCGCGAAGCATGAATCGACATCTTTATTGAAGTTGGTTAAGTCAAAGTTTGTTATGTGCAGGATCTTCCAAAACTTGTATCCAGATGGATTATGGATAGTGGAGCTTCAAGACATATGACAGGGAAGACTGCATTGTTGTATGATGTAAGAAATATAAATGGTGGTTACGTAGGATTTGCTGGTCATGAAGGTGGTAGAATTATTGGTGAAGGAACGTTATCCAATGGGATTGTGACGTTTGAAAGAGTTAACTACATTACTGAGTTGGAGAACCATCTGCTTAGTATCTCGCAGATTTGTGACAATATGTATACTACTCACTTCACTGATAAAGAATGTTTGATCTTGAAACTAGGATTTGTTATCCCTGAAGAATGGATTATCATGCGGGCACCTAGAGTGAATGATTTATATGTGTTAGATATGAGTGTAGCAACTACAACTACTGGTCAAGCACATTGTTTTGTTTCTAGAGCAACTGAGAAAGAATCAAGATTGTGGCACCGCAAGATGGGGCATATTCACCTAAGGAAGATGAATCACTTGGTGCACAATGATTTGGTTCTTGGAGTTCATGTCAAAGGTTTTCATCTGGAAGGGGAGTGCATTAGCTGTGTTAAAGGCAAGCAGAAGAAAAAGTCACACCCTACAAAACAAGTCAATTCAGTTTCAAGACCTCTGGAAAGACTTCACATGGATTTGTTTGGTCCTGTGAATGTCAAAAGTATTACAAGAGATTACTACTGTTTGGTCGTTACTGATGATTATTCCAGATTTTCATGGGTTTCTTTCTTGAAGACGAAAGATGAAACGTATGATAGTTTGATGGCGTTATTCAAAAAGATTGAGAATCTGTACCAAATGTGTATCAAAAGAATTCGTAGTGACAATGGTACTGAATTCAAGAACAGTAAGATGGAAGAATTTTGTGATGAAAGAGGTATATTGCATGAGTTTAGTGCTCCGTACACTCCGCAGCAGAATGGAGTCGCAGAACGCAAAAACCGGACACTAATCGAGACGGCTAGAACTATGCTCGCAGATTCAAAGTTACCGATAAATTTTTGGGCTGAAGCTGTTTCCGCCGCATGCTATACGCTCAACAGGGTTCTCACTGTCAAGAAGTTCAACAAAACATGCTTTGAGCTAATCAATAACCGCAAACCGAATTTGAAGTATCTAGAACCGTTCGGGTCACCCTGTACAGTTATAGAGCCTCATGGAAAGTTTGGTCGGAAGTGCATTGAGGGAATATTTGTTGGTTATGCAAATCCGATGCGACGTGTCTTCGTTCCAAGTGAGAAGCGGATTATTGAAGCTGCAAATGTTGAATGTCAAGGTTATACTATGCCGCCGCAGAATCCTGGAGATTCATGGCGTTATCATTATGACAAACTGTGGGATTCGTTTGACATGAGAGAAGAATCAGAGGATGATGAAGATTTCTTTGATGAGTTATCATTATGACAAACTGTGGGATATTTTGCGCAAATATGAGTCGCAGCTAAGGTTCCCAGCTGAGTATTTTAGAAGACCATGGGAAACTTCAAATGACGATGAAGCAGGTCCGAGTAATGCTGGTGAACATGATGATGTCCAACAGAATGAAGTTGCTCAGGATAATCAGTCGGCTCAGAATGATAATCAAGAAGCTGAAAACATGTCAGTCTTTGATCATGGTGATTCAGATTCTGAGGGGGAGCAAATTCAGATTTCAAGTCAAACAAACCAAGTTGGTGAACAAGATGCAGATCAGAATGTTACTAATCTGGAGGGCAATGTAGATGTTCCAAGCGAAGTGATGCCGCGAACTTTTTCATATCATCCAGAGGAGTTGATCATAGGAGAATTGCAGACAGGCGTTCGCACTCGAAGACAGATTGATAAAGGGCTTACATGTTTTTATACAACAGTTTCTCCTTTGCAAACTGAATTCTCATTGAGTTGTTTTATCTCGCAGGTTGAACCAATAACTTACAAAGAGGCGCTTACTGAAGACTCTTGGGTCAATGCAATGCAGGAGGAATTGAGTCAATTCGAGAAATTAGGAGTGTATATAGATATATTTTCAGAAAATACAAAAACAGTAAAAAATGCAAAAATTCAAAAACATGATAAAATTTGAAAAAGAGCTTGTGTATATAGGGAAAATGATAGTACATCGGCTAGACAATTACAGTATGCTAAAGATTTGTAAAGTTTAAATGAGTTAAACAGTCTCACTAATGATGTGTCGATAGGTTTTCACACATTTAGTAGATTTTTTCGGGATATAAACCTAAAATTTCAAACTTGTGAAATTCGTGGGGAACACTACTTGGATATATAGGTAACCCCTGAAATCTCGTTTGAAAGGTCTCATAATCTGATATACTAGGTTTTTATACTCAATGATGTATGGGGTATTATTCCGGGACTTCTGCTGAATGGAAGTTCTGACCTAGTCCTTGGATAATACTTTCTGCATATGCTTGAAACATAGCATAAACCCTCAGCATGCCGATGAAACAATAAAATTGATAGTCGCTGCTGTTGTAGCTAAAAGATCCTCTAAAGGGGACATACCGTAAAGTCGAAGCTGATATCTCTCTGCGTATACGGAAGTATCGACCTGAGATCCCTCGGCCCTCGCATTACCTAATTGATGTACAGATATCATCGTAGTATACTCACCTGTAAGACTGAATATTGGGATTCTGGATACGGGAGTATATTCAAGAGATGGGACACATGAATGAGCTAAGTTCATAAGACATCTAATTAGTATCCTGAGTAAATTGAAATTTGTGTGAGAATTTAAGATGGATCAGTATATCGACAATCGAGGTGAATTGTTTAAGTTTGAGTATGAAATGAAGCTTAACGGTACTTGTAATTTGTCTGATAGCTGATATGATTCCCTAACACGCTCGCCAAAAATAAGTTTGTAAATAGTTTACTTTGTTTACTTTCTGCAATTTAAGTTTTCTGTATTTCATTTCTTAGTTTAGAACACTTTATAAAATCCAAAAATAATTTATTTCTGCTTTATTTTCCGACAAACCAAAGTGGAGAGTTGATTGTTGGATTCTCAGATGGTGAAGCAGATGCAGGAGATTCTGGACTGAAGAATGAGGAGAGCTTATCTTGATGAAGTTTGATTTATTGAAAAGTCAAAAACAAGTTCAATAACTTGATACTTGTTATTTTCAGAAAATGTGTAAATTGTTGTTTTTAAAATCTGTTTGATTCGTCAAATGATCAACCAGGGTCATTAAATTGAACTTGGTAGATTAATCGAGTGATCAGGGTCATTAACTTGGACCTGAATACTTGAGTGGATTGCTAAAGCTGATAAGTTTATGATTTATTGTTGAAAAGATAAGTTTGTAATGATTGATGTTTGAGACACAGGTTTTAGACTTCATCATTCCCACGGAAGCTAAATGTCAAAGCTTGAACCAGATCAAGACCTCAGATTCTAGCATATTGAGAGGGGGAGTCTGTGAAAGGGGGAGTCTGGATCAACAATCAAAGGGAAGTCTGAAGATGAAGCTAGGACAAGATTTTGAACCTGTGAAGATAGAGTTGTTTTTGATGGAAAGACAGAGAGTTGGAGAAAAGACCAAGACTGAAGACTCGGAGCTGAAGACTTCGTCAACATCCAAGGGGGAGTCTGTTGGTGCACGGAATGTCTGTTGACTACGTTTAGTGAAGTCTTAGGTCAAGTTAGGTCAACATAGGGTCTTGAAAGTCAAATTAGGGTTTAATGTTGGGTTTTCGCTTATGTGTACATAGGTTAGGATAGTATTTCGTTTATATGTACATGTTAGAAGTGATTTCGCTTATAGGTACATTTGTGGTTTCACTCATAGGGTTTGTATAGGTGGTTTCCCTTATTTGTCATAGAGGTTTCGCTCATGTGTCATGTCATCAGAGCGAAACCACATAGACTATATATAGCCATCAGGAGCGAACACTTGTCATTAGTGCTGAACCATTGGAGCGAAACCTGGTCTTGCTTTAGGGAATGAAACTCTGTCAAATTGTAATCAGAAAGCATCAATAAAGAAGGAAATTGAAAGGAAAAGCTGTTGTAACTTCGTGTATACTGATTCCGCCTTTATACGTGAAGATGAACGTCCTTGACTGACTTTTCAGGGTCGGAACACGGTCCAACAATTTATTTTAGTAGTTGGTAGCCCAAAATGAAAAGGAACTAACCGGATGAAGTCAAGAGTGGATGCAAAGTCAGCTGGGCCACGTAACAATTTGGACGAATAGGAGGGCTTGGGCTACATGGGTTGCCAAATATCAAAAAGGCCAACAGTTTGCGTGAATGTGAGAATGGAGGCTGCTACCCTATTTATTTTATTTTATTTATATATATAGACGAACGAGAAGAGAAAGGAGGGGAGGAGGAAGTTATTGGACGGCAGTTTTGAGAGGAACAGTGGGCACGCAGGAAAGGCAGCCGCCTTCGGGTGGCTGTGCACGGTTTAAGGGATGAGCATCTAGGTGGCTTTCTTCAAATGTACGGTTCATAGGGTTTGATACTTTTCTTAATTTTATTCATGATTGGATTTGTTTTTGACATTGACAACGTCGTATAAACAATTTGATGAGTTTGGTTTATTTATACTATTTGCGTATGTTTGAGTTCTTGCTTTATAACTTGCTCGGTTGATGACAAAACTTTGTAGCTTGTTGGGTGACATAGAGTAGGTTGACTCACATTAGTAAATAGGGTAATTAAATTGTAAAAGATCTGATGACAAAGACCTGTTTTTTATTACCACTTAAATTAACCGACTTTTCAGCATCATGTCTATGTGGTGTCCAATTAATGATTAAGTTGAGTTTTGTGTAAACCTAGAATCTGAAACTTGGAGGACATTACCTTTATCTTTTTGCTTGTGGCTTCTGCCCGGATGAACGATTACTTTGTTTTTCATTAAACTTTGTTTGCGGATTCTTTTAAACTGGTAAAGCTTGACCACTTGTGTTGAATTCTTGGTAAACGTTTTTTATATTTGAATTATTTGTCGTTTATCAAGCGTATTGGCGATATACTTGCATCGTTAACGGGTTGGTAAATTGGTGGGTAGTTGATATAAATAAATGGATTATTAGGTTGTATGGTGAATCTTAAAAACTATCCCTAATAATTAATCAAATTCATTAATTCCGAGGCCATGTCTATGTGGTGTTTTGAATCGGTAAACATGTTTTCGTGTTAAACTTGCAATAGGGATTCTGGGTGGGAGTTGCTTTCCTTTAATATATAATAATTCTCTAGTTAAACACTAACCACATATTCCCCGTGGATGCGATACTCTACTTATGCTCTCTACGTAGTTTAATTAGGTTTTTGATTGACTCTGACGACAGTCATCAGAAGCCTTTCCATCCATTCAAAAGCTTTCAAAACCCCAAGATCAACAACTTTTCTTTTCTTTAAATCATCATTAAGATCATCCCTAGCCATTAGTGCTAGAAGTAAGTTTCTATAATCCCCTTTTCATACTTATTTATGTATTATTTGGTTAAAGAACATGTAATAAACTAAATAATCATACAAAATAATATGAAAATACAAAGAAGCAAAATAATAATCATGATATAAAAGTGTGTTTATGTTGTGATTTAAGGATGAATACTTGCATATTTGATCTAGTTTTGATGATTAGCATACAAATAACTTGTTAGATGATGTTTAAAAACATAATCTAACAAGTGTACATGAAAATGTTTAAGGGTTTTGTTAAACATAAATGTTTAGATGGATGATCATAATCTTTGATTTTGTTAAAGTATATAAGGTTTTTCACTAAAAATAATACTTTTACAAAGTTATAAAAAGAAACATACAAGATGGGTTTTTATAAAAAGATTGTTAAAACTAGAAGGAAAGCATGGATCTAGTTAACTTATGTTATGATCATACCAAAACCCTACATGTTATTGATTTCATCTTGTTAAGATTTTGATATAAATCTCATATGTTTTTATTAAGAAAAATTTGAGAAGATTATTGGTGATTTTATAAGAAAAAGATATGTTTTATATAAACATGGCAAAGTATATATTTCAAAGGAAATATGGTCATTTTTCTTAAAAATCATAAGTTATAAAAACTATTATTTTTGACAAAATCTTTATTAGATTAAAAAGATTTTAAAGAATAGTTTTTATAAAAGCAAAGTTTGATATAAATATATATTTTTGAGAAAATATATATTTAGTTAACTTAACAACTTATGTGCTATGTGTTATTTGTTTGCATTAGTTATATGTATGATAACTAGGAACTTGAATACAATGGTACAAATAAACACAATGTACATTTCGACTAAAGTCTTACAAGACTACATGTAAATACGCCTTAAAAACAACTTACGGACATTCCGAGCCTTCGGACACAACTTATGGTCAAAACGGACGACGGGCGAATCTATAAACATATCGTCATTCCGAGGAGTTACTACGACGTTTAGGCGATCTTTCGACGCGGATACATATATATATTACCGTTAACAAAAGTCAAAATTTTAGAAACTTATAAAAACTTATATGTCTTCTATTTAACTAAAAACTCCATGTATGGTGATTTTTTTAAAATAAAAGATGTTTTATAAATGGGCTTATAATTACAAATGGGCTTATTTTTATAAATGGGCTTATACTTACAAATGGGTTTATTTTTATAAATGGGCTTATACTTACAATTGGGCTTATCTTCATAAATGGGCTTATCAAAATACTTGGGCTAAGCCCAATAACATGAATACATGGGCTAAGCCCAATGTCAAAACATATGGGCTAAGGCCCAATAACATTAACCCAATAACATGAATACATGGGCTCAGCCCAATGTCGAAACATATGGGCTAAGGCCCCATAACATTTGGGCCCAATAATATTATGGCCCAATAACATAAATTCTTGGGCTAGGCCCAATAACATTAAGATATGGGCTCGGCCCAATGGCATATAATTGATGAAAATACAATTATACAATTTATTCATACAAGACATGAAATCAAGAGGGCAAGGCCTGTTGATACAACACACAAGATACAAGATTACATATATATATTTGGTGAAATATATATATATATATATAACAGTTTAACAAATCATACATCTAATACACAGTTCAACGAAAAACAAAGACATACAAGTCTTACACACAATCAAGACACAAGACTTGTACTCAAGTCATTTATAAAGACCGAAGTGTCTAACAAATATAAGAACATTTGTAGGTCGCAACACTATTCAGGACGACCGCACGTGAGATCATAGTTACTTCTATTCACAGACACGATTCTGTGAGTTCATGTCCCCTATTCATTTTAAATGCTTTACAACTTTACAACTATCGGGGAAAATACATGTTCAATTGTATGTTAAGTCATGGAATGAAACACCTTAGATCATGTGCGATTAGGGTCATACATCTAAGCAACATTAATCCAGTTTGGACCTAGGTACAAGTGGTTAGATCTAATGGGTTTTGGCGAGCCCCACTCTTGGTCGTGGACCCATACAGAAGAGTGCGTTTGTGTCCCAGTCGATTGTAGTCGACACGAAATCGTCTAGGTTTGGATTGCTTCCTATTTCGTCACACATATCGATGTCCTCGTGAAACATTAATGATCAACGATTTCATTGACGCTTTACATACTACATCATTACATACAGATACATCTTATACAACTCACATTTTACAGATACAGTTTATACAACTCACATTTTACAGATACATTTTATACAACTCACATTTTACAGATACATTTTATACAACTCACATTTTACAGATACATCTCATACAACTAAACTGCATGAACTCGCCAACTTTTGTTGATGTTTTCAAACTTAATATGTATTTCAGGAAATTAGTGGACCATGCGGACATTTCAGTCAAGGAAAGCAAGTATCAAGACTCCATGCCACCATTTAAAGGGCTTGCCCGTTATATACCGCCTCTTTGCGGTGATATAGTGGTCAAAGCCTTGACATTTTAAGACTTACATTTTGATGTATAAAATAATGACAACTTATTTTCATTTGATGGCTTGTAACCAATACATTTAACTTATGTTGCGTTCTTTTGAAACGATTATGACAATGGCATTGGAGCTTGTTTTTATTCATTTAGTATGTTCACTTATATTGTTATGCAATGAGAACCGATCAGATCACACCTCGCGCTTCCGCTATGAGCGGGTGTGACAGATTGGTATCAGAGCATCGATTGTAGTGAACCAGGATTCTTTCTCGAGTCTAAGTCTACAATCACTAGGGACCTCTCACGAAAACCTCTTGTTCATGTTGAACATATTATAAATAAAATTGGACAGGTCAAAAGGTTTTCATTGCATAAACATTTTTTTAAGGTCCACTACAACAAAAATTCA
The DNA here is from genome assembly GCA_030545235.1 of Helianthus tuberosus. Lineage (NCBI taxonomy): Eukaryota > Viridiplantae > Streptophyta > Magnoliopsida > Asterales > Asteraceae > Helianthus > Helianthus tuberosus. The sequence continues at coordinate 159,310,136 of CM060393.1, forward strand.
CTTCACATAAATCAAGCGAGGACATTTCCATGGGTGAAGTCTATGAGAAATAGACACATTACATTAACAAACTATGTACCTACAATACATTACATTATCAGTTTACGCATTGTAACAGTCTACAAGTTCAGCTTATACAAGATAGATATCCTTGATTGATAGGATTTTACATGATTATATATATAAGTTATTCATATATGTGTTGTACGAAATATTTGGCAAGAACAAAATGCCTTCAACTTCGAATTCCATTGTCATCCTTGACACACATAACATGCTTAAGACACGACATCTTTTACACAAGATATGATACTCAATTTTCAAACATGACATATTTTATACAATACATCTTCCATGAGAATACCGACCTCACATCTATTGCGGAGCTTATGACGAACGTGGTTCCTAAGTGAGACCATAAAGCATTGATCCCGTGGAAGATGGTTGCTTTCTCGCGGATGCTGAGATACCTGACTTCGGTAGTGATGATGAGGTGGAGGTGGTAGCATTGGACAACAACTCCATTAGTGGGACGAGGTCCCTGAGACTCATATAAATCGTGATTGACGACACTCTTATCCAGACAAGGAAGATGAAGTACTCATCTTGAAGGCGTCCCTTCAGATGTTATTTTTACAAATTCTCTCTATTTTTATTTCATCTAACGTCGTGCCATTCCGCGAGTAATGACAACGGACGTTGACACATGAACTATCATAAAGTTCCCTCCTGTGTTACACATAGACAATAGTGTCCTCTCTCTGACTGATCGTCTGCTCTAAACGAGAGAATGCTAGAGTGACCATGCAAGACAATTTATTATTACGGGGGCCCACGTAATAACAAATTGTAGTGCATGGGAATCCTGGTGGACTCTGCGAGCAAAGCTAAGTGATCACTATCCATTCAAAATTCTTAAATTGTTAAAGTTTATATCCAGTAGAACATTAACCGAGATGGTTACTATAACACCCTACTATACAATACAGGAAGACCATACGTATTTGTCCGCATCTAACATTCGATCTATAACACGAGTTGTTCGAGACTAGTCATCTAAACAAACAAAACTTGTTAACCACTCATGGAGGATCTTTCCTCAACATTCTAGAATTCTTGTACATGAGTTGGTTCTTTGGTGTCTATGACACCTTATCTTACTTATTGGAAATGAATACGATAAATTCCGTCATTTGACATTTGTCCTATCAAAAGGGATAGTATGGCATGCGCCATGCTACAACTCCTTCATTGCATTCTCTTCGACATCTATGAAGATCTTAATGATCTTGTTGGAGCTCGTGAAGCTCAAGCACTATTACCATATTCGTCACATGGGCAAGTACGACAAAGGAATTTCTCTACTTCGGATGATCAAAGCCTATGTAGTATGGAATGCATACTATAGGGACGGAGGCCACTGGTTGGTTTCCCCTCCTCAACAAATTATTTCGTTTTCCACTTAGACATATGTCCAGTACACGCAAGAGGCGCTACGCATTTTGGTTGCGGTTATCCACATTATCATTTATTCAAACATGTATGAACAATACGATCTTGAGGATTTTATGACCAATTTCCTTCTTCATTCTTGGGCACATGATAGACTATATTTATCCAAAATATATGTCTAGATTCTTTTAATGTTGTATATTAAAAAGATCATGGCGCCAGGAGGATGGTCTACACCCAAAAAGGGGTTAACTAATCAACATCTCACAGTAAAACTAAAGTTCTTATGGAACAACACGAGGGTGCAGAAATTGCACAACATGAGGTTAATCGGGATGACACTAGTGACGGTACTGGTGATACTGGTAGTTCAAGTTATTCAAATCCCGATGGATCGGGAATGAGTAGCAATGCCACACTAGAAGATGCGACCACACAAGGCCTTAATTTTAAGACTTTTCGGACCGTAAGCAGCATGACCTCGTTAATACAAGAGGTGCAGTAGGTTCTATCTGCCACGTAAAGACAATGAAGTCGGTTAGTCATACTAGGAAACGCATTCCTGAGTAGACAATTAGATACACAGAGAGTCTCCTGCTGAACGCAACCTTAACTTGGTGGAATCTCCAGGTACAAACGCTAGGAATGGATACATTGAAGAGGTTGTTAGGGGAAGAACTCAAGGATCTTATACGAGAAGAGTATTGCTCGCTGATTTAAATTCAAAGGTTGGAAACAAAATTCTAGAACTCGATCATGATTAGAGCCATTGTTGTTGGTTACACTCGAGGCTTTCACGATATCTCAAGGGTTGTTTCCATACTACGTAACACCCGAATTCAAACGCATTGCGCGTTACACATGGGATTTAGCCCCGGAGATCCGAGGTATGACCGCATCATCCCACCCTACCTCGATCACTCAAACAGTAGTTACTCGACACGTTTCCAATCAACCAACATTTCACATCCATGTTATTTGATACTGGTGCCAATTTTAGCTTCATCTCAACATTTCACATACATGAGTTTCATGGCTAGGGACGGGATTGTCCTAGCTACAATTAGGGATTGGGTTATCCTACATCTAAACATATGGATTGGGTTATCCTACATTTAAACATAGGGTTCCTAAAACTATACAGTGAAGTCCTCGCCACACAGAATTTAAAATGTACTTGTCCTAGAGCCAAGTAAGCTAGACGTCCCCTCATTCTATAGAATCGACATACGGTGAACTAGTCGAGTCAGGGAAAGTTGTTAGAGGATGTTCCTTGGAACTTGGCGAGCGAAGATTCAGTATCGATCTCTTACCCGTTGAGTTGGGTAGTTTCGACGTAGTGGTTGGCATGGATTGGTTATCTGATAACCAAGCCGAATTCTTTTGTCATAAGAAGGTCATTCGCCTACCACCACTGAACAAAGAGACACTTGTTATTCACGGAGAGAAGCACGACACACCATTGCGGATCATCAATTGGATGAAGGCACAGAAGTGCTTACAGAGAGGTTGGGTTGCCTTTCTGGCACATGTTGTCGACAAGAAGGCCGAAGCTGACAGTTATTTCAGTGATAAAAAAAAAAGTTTCCTGAAGACTTGCCGGGACTATAACCATATCGACAAGTCGAGTTTCATATCTACTTGGTATCGTGAACCGCACCCATAACCAAATCTCTATATCGATTAGCACCTTTTGAAATGCAAGAGTTACTCACACAACTTCAAGAGTTATTGGATAAAGGAATCATTAGACCAAGCTTCTCGCCTTGGGGAGCTCCAGCTTCGTTTGTAAAGAAGAAGGATGAAACACTTAGAATGTGCATCGACTACAGAGAGTTGAATAAACTCACCATCAAGAATCAGTATCCACTATCGAGGATTGGTGATTTATTCGATCAATTGCAAGGTTCAAGCTTCTACTCCAAGATAGACTTACGATCGGGGTATCACCAATTACGAATTTAAGAGGAAGGTGTACCGAAAACGGCTTTTCAGACTCGTTACGGTCATTACAAGTTTCTCGTTATACGTTTTAGTTTAACGAACACGCCTGCGGTCTTCATGGACTTAACGAACCACGTGTGCAATCCATACTTCGACAAATTCGTCATAGTGTTCATTGATGACATTTTGATACACTCACGATCGGTAGACGAGCACGAACAACATTTGAGAACCATTTTATAACTACTCAAGAAGGAGACACTATACGCAAAATTTTCCAAATACGAGTTTTGGATTCGTGAAGTACAATTTCTCGGGCAGATAGTGAACGAGAAAGGCATTCAAGTAGACACCTCGAAGATCGAAGCAATTAGGAACTGGGAAGCGCCCAAGACTCCAACTGAAGTCCGACAATTCTTGGGATTAGCAGGGTACTATCGGAGATTTATAGAGAATTTTTCTAAAATTTTCTCAACCGCTAACCTCCCTCACCCCAATCGAGAAACAAGAAGAATCATTTCAACTTCTCAAGGATAAGTTGTGCGATGCACCAATCTTATCACTACCCGATGGTACCGATGACTTTGTGGTATATTGTGATGCTTCGCATCAAGGATTGGATTGCGTGCTCATGCAAGGAGAAAAAGTTATCACGTACGCGTCACATCAATTAAAAGTTCACGAGAAGAACTATGCCACTCATGACCTCGAGTTAGGCGTGCTGGTATTCACCTTGAAAATATGGCGACATTAATTATATGGTACTCAGTGTACGATTTTCACGGTTCATAAAAGTCTTCATCATATATTCAATAAAAAAAACTAAATATGCATCAGCGACGTTGGATTGAATTGCTGAACGACTATGATTGTGAAATAAAGTACCATCCGGGCAAGGCGAACGTTGTAGCAGACGCCTTGAGCCGCAAGGAACGAGTTAGAAATTTGAGAGTTCAAGCATTAGACATGACGATTCACACGGATCTTACCACATGAATTCATGATGCACAACAAGAAGCGCTCAAGGAAGAACATATTCGAGCAGAAACACTTTGAGTCATAGAAAAACAACTAGTACCGAAAGAAGATGGAACTTTATACTCTGTGGGTAGAATTTGAGTTCCACTCTTTGGCGGCCTTCGATGTTATTTTGAGGAAGCACATAGGCCCAAGACTTGAAAGAGCACTATTGGTGGCCTAACCTCAAAGAGGATATCGCGACTTATGTCGGGAAATGCTTGACCTGCGCAATGGTCAAGGCAGAATATCAGAAACCCTCGGGTTTGCTACAACAACCTGAGATTCCCGTCTGGAAATGAGAACAAATATCGATGGACTTCGTTAAGAAATTACCCAGGACCTCAAGAGGCCACAACATGATATGGGTAATCGTCGATAGATTGACAAAGTCTGCATACTTCTTGCCGATTCGGGAAAAGGATAGCATAGAGAAACTAGCAGAACTCTATCTCAAAGAAATAGTGGCTCGTCATGGAGTTCCTATTTCAATCATCTCAAACCGAGACGTTCGCTTTATTTCAAGAATTTAGAAGTCATTTCAAGAGGCCTTTGGATCACATTTAAATCTAAGCACGACCTTTCATCCACAACTGACGGCCAGAGCAAACGAACAATCCAAACACTCGAAGACATGCTTCGTGCGTGTGTTATGGATTTGGGCGGCAACTGGGATACTCATTTACCTTTGGTTGAGTTTTCCTACAACAACAGCTACCATACAAGTATACCAACTGTACCGTTTGAAGCTCTCTATGGTCGAAAGTACCGCACTCTGCTATGTTGGGCGGAAGCAGGCAATAAACAACTAAGTGGTTCGGAATTAGTCCAAGAGACTACCGATAAAAATTTTCAGATTAGAGACCGTATGAAGACGGCTCGCGATTGACAAAAGAGCTACGCAGACAAGAGACGGAAGCCATAATCTTTCGAGATCGGAGACAAAGTCATATTGAAAGTCTCGACTTGGAAGGGCGTAGCAAGGTTCGGTAAGCGTGGAAAGCTTAACCCACAATATGTAGGACCATTTGAAATCTTAGAGAAGATTGGCACCTTTTCCTACAAACTGAAGTTACTAGAAGAACTAAGTAGTGTACACGACTCATTTCATGTGTCGAATCTTAAGAAAAGTCCAACACAAGAAACGGTTATCATCTCGGAGGATGAGATTCACATTGATGACAAACTCCAATTCACAAAGAACTTGTTAAGGTCATGGACCGGAAGGTCCAGAAAATACGAAGGAGTTGTAACATATTAGTAAAAATTCGTTGGAACTCTCGACACGGACCCGGATATACTTGGGAACGTGCAGATCAAATCAAAACCAAAATACCCCCGCCTATTCGAGAATACTCCTGCAAAGGATGACTCAGCTTGAATTTCGGGATGAAATTCTCAATAACAGGGGGAGAATGTGACAACTGCCACTTTTCGGTAACTTTCTTACACTTAAAGTACTCATTTTAGCTACATTTTTATGCACTTTGAACACTCGAACTGCGTATTTCGTGACATACACTTAGAATACTCATGGAATACTTACTTCGGATGCATATGATTCATTTTTATTAAGTACATTTCACACAGTTTGAACAATGCATCGAAACTACTAGAAAAGCACCTAGTAAACTAGTATTCCGACGAAAACGCAGGATACGCTGAAACCATCTAAATGACATCTTTAGGACTTAGACGAAAGTCCAACATCTAATATACATTAAATCCTAACTAGGAATGCAAGGGTTTGATTTAAAACCTTCCCGAAGTCCGATAACACTAAAAACTGTCCGAAAAGCACTAAAAGCGACGATTTCAACACTTTTTCGCAGAAATTCTGCAAAAATCAGCCATTTAATATCTTTGCAACATGTAAAAGTGCTATTTAACATAGAATTCATATGAGGATACCTTCGGGTATCATCCGAACCAATAACTACATCAATTCACACAAGTTACACAAGTTAGCGTTCAAATAACGTCTAACCGAAACAATTCGAAACGAATATCCGAACAATATCAAATCTTTTTTTTAGTGACCATCTAGTGTTAATTGGATCATTATGGTCTAGTAATGGTCATTTAACACCCTTTAAACACTTAAACACTTATACATATAACTTTCCTAAACAATTTCCTCAATAATCCTAACACTTTTTAACAAGGAAAGTCATGAAACAAATTCACAAGGCAAGGGTAACCCCCCCCCCCCCTTCATTCACGGTTACAACCACATGTGGGACCCACTTTTTTTACCTTTTCTCCACAAATATCTTGCTAATTACCTTAAGATGCAAGTGGTTACACAAGTGGGCCTAGTGGTAAAGCATGGTGAAGACTTATAACACTTTGATTCATAATCCTCTAAGCACTTCATCTCATTTTTTCACCATGTTTTTCACACACTTAAGAAACTCTCTCAACATTCATATATTATCCAGGAACACCATCAAAAATATTTCACCTTTCAAAACTTCTTTGATGATCGAAATGGAGCTTGAAGATACTTATGGTGATCTAAAGCAACAACAAGTTGGAGAAGCCTTTCCATCCATTCAAAAGCTTTCAAAACCCCAAGATCAACAACTTTTCTTTTCTTTAAATCATCATTAAGATCATCCCTAGCCATTAGTGCTAGAAGTAAGTTTCTAAAATCCCTTTTTCATACTTATTTATGTATTATTTGGTTAAAGAACATGTAATAAACTAAATAATCATACAAAATAATATGAAAATACAAAGAAGCAAAATAATAATCATGATATAAAAGTGTGTTTATGTTGTGATTTAAGGATGAATACTTGCATATTTGATCTAGTTTTGATGATTAGCATACAAATAACTTGTTAGATGATGTTTAAAAACATAATCTAACAAGTGTACATGAAAATGTTTAAGGGTTTTGTTAAACATAAATGTTTAGATGGATGATCATAATCTTTGATTTTGTTAAAGTATATAAGGTTTTTCACTAAAAATAATACTTTTACAAAGTTATAAAAAGAAACATACAAGATGGGTTTTTATAAAAAGTTTTGTTAAAACTAGAAGGAAAGCATGGATCTAGTTAACTTATGTTATGATCATACCAAAACCCTACATGTTATTGATTTCATCTTGTTAAGATTTTGATATAAATCTCATATGTTTTTATTAAGAAAAATATGAGAAGATTATTGGTGATTTTATAAGAAAAATATATGTTTTATATAAACATGGCAAAGTATATATTTCAAAGGAAATATGGCCATTTTTCTTAAAAATCATAAGTTATAAAACTATTATTTTTGACAAAATCTTTATTAGATTAAAAAGATTTTAAAGAATAGTTTTTATAAAAGCAAAGTTTGATATAAATATATATTTTTGAGAAAATATATATTTAGTTAACTTAACAACTTATGTGCTATGTGTTATTTGTTTGCATTAGTTATATGTATGATAACTAGGAACTTGAATACAATGGTACAAATAAACACAATGTACATTTCGACTAAAGTCTTACAAGACTACATGTAAATACGCCTTAAAAACAACTTACGGACATTCCGTGTGACAACTCGGAATCTAGAGCCCTTCATTGCATCTTAATGTAACATGCTTGAACATTATGTGTTTGTATATTAGTAAAGGAAAGTTCGTGATTATCTTGATGTGCTATGTGTTATTAATGTGTACGTATAAAGTATAGTGTTAGACAAGGATGTATGTAGTGAACCGGAACCAAAACACAAGGACCCGACTCGAGACCGCTTGGTCTCGAGTGAACAGTTGGGCCGCACCTCCTGTTGTCCACCCGGAAGCCCATTAGGGAGCACCATTTGATATAAAATCCATGCCATCATCCACATTTCCCTTACACTCACTCCCACACTCTCCTACATTCTCTCTCACTAAAACCCTAACAATCAAGCATCACCTTCCCCTCCATCTCTCGGACTCAAACCGGCAGTCATCGGAGGTCTCGGATCAGCCCGTACACACCGTTTAGGAGCCTCATTCTTCGATACTCTACACCTTTTTACCCACACTTGAACCGGTTAGTTGCTCCTTTCATTATAGTGACAATGTATGACAAAGGTGTGTGTTTGTGGAATGATATACATGTTTCTATATGGCTGTGTGGGTTAAAACGATTAGATAATCATTATGCTAGCTTGATGTGTAGATGGTATGTTAGGTAATATGGAAATGGATGAGCATTGATGATAATATGCAAGATGGTTATAACATACAGGAATGTGCATACGTGCTTTAGAACCGAGGAATGCATGCTAGTTGTTAGAAGTTAATAATGAATCTTGATGCTAGTTAGAAACCGAGTCATGTGTTGTTACTGTTGATGATGTTTTGACCACATGTTAACATGATTTCCTCATAAATGGATAAACATATTTTTGGATGTATGCTAGTTGTTCTGAATTTAATGTAGTAGGGATAGGATGATTATGTATCAAAGGTTTGAAAACCCTAATGAAGAACTTGTTGAATGTGATATGAATATTTGAAAATTGCTATGTTTGATCCGAGTGATTAAGGTTTTAGACAAGAAAACATGTTAATGCATTTTGGTTGGATAGTACACAGTTACATGAAATCGAAATTCTATTGGCTAGTACAAATGCTGGCAATCAGCAGGTATGCCAGTCGAGACCCCTGGTCTCGACTCGAGACCCCTGGTCTCGACTCGAGACCCCTGGTCTCGACTCGAGACCCCTGGTCTCGACTCGAGACCAACACAGGACAACTCGAGACCACGGTTGCGACATAGGTTGCGAGTCGAGAACCCTTAGTCTCGACTCGAGACCACACCTTACCAGCACAAACAACATGACTCGAAACCAGGTTACGGGTCTTATTGCAACTCGAGACCTGACTCGAGACCACCAGGTCTCGAGTGTTGAAGGCCAAACCGAGACAGCACCGTCTCGACTCGAGATCTCTAGTCTCGACTCGAGACCACTTGATTATGTATATTCTGTTTGGACCTGCATGATTACAGGGCTAAGTAATTGGGCCGAATATATGGACTTTATGTGTATTGTTAATTGTGTATGTTGTGCACTGTTGATTGGACTGCCATGAATAACACCTGTTTGCAACGTGCTAGTATACGTGTAGAAAATGTACGTGCATTACTTGGTTTGTGTCTGACTTGTGTGGTAACCATACTAGGACGTGGTTGACCATAATTAGCTTGATTTGACCCTTCGTTTATCTGCCGAGCAAACCAAGGTGAGTTCACACTTTCTACAAAGCATGGGATTCCCAGGGGTTGGGAATTGGGGTTAAGGAACATGGATTCCTCGTCCTTTCTTGGGTAGGACAGCATCGGTTCAGGAATATAATTCCTCGTCCTCATGGACAGATAACTCGTACTAGACCAGAACTCTATCACGAAGTCCCTCCTTTTTATATCGACTTAATCGCCGGGCCAATGGCGAGCGGGTCATTAGTTAGATAGCGCTATTTAGGTTTGACAAGCCTCACACCGTGCCGCAGAGGACGGGCGTGAACTAATGGACTATGGCACGTCGGTGATGATAGACACCGACGCTAAGGGCACATAAACATGACTACAGTCAGCAGTCGATATGGTAACAAGTCTAGTAACATACATGGGGTAGCCCCCACGGCCGTAGAGCCAGATAATCAAACATGGGGTAACCCCCACGACTGTATTGCCAGGGTAATTGGGTTAAACAAATCACGTTTTCAACTATGGGGTAACCCCCACGGCAGGATGCCAGATAAAGGAAACTGTTTTCGAAACAACCTAAAACGAACACTCAACTGTGAACTCGCTCAACATTATTGTTGACTCGTTACTACATGCTTTGCAGGTCAATAGGTACTTAGCTGGAGCTTGCATGGGAAAGAGTCATTGTGGGACATGGACAGCTGTGTGCCATGTTAAACTTTGAAACAATTAAACTTATGTTTTGGTTTTGAACGTTATGCTTCCGCTTGCAACTTAAACTATGTTTTGTTTGGACACCAATTGTATTGGTTGGATTTTATAACCACTTACATGCTTGTTCAATATGATTGGTGGCTGGATCTTGGTCAGTCACGCCTCCAAGCGGTGGTATTCCGCAAGTGGATTTTGGGGGTGTGACAGATTGGTATCAGAGCCATTGGTTATAGAGAACTTGGTTTTAATAAAGGGAAAACGTTTTTTGTTAAAACTAGACTATAACCTGTACAGTGCTCAACGGTCCACAACGACGCTTCACTCCACATGCAAGGCTCGACATTATAGGTGATATTATTTATGTTCTGTTACCTACTTGCTAGATTTCATAGAACTATGCTCGTGGTATGCTTAGATAAACGTAGCAACTATAGTATGAGAACACATGTGTGCTTACTCTCTTCCGTCATCGCACTTTCACGAACCTCTCTCACTCATGTTTCCCTCTTATATGAAGATCATGAGTGGACGCGTTAACATGACTCAAGCCCAGTTGACGGCTCTGATTAACGAACGAGTTGTTGCGGCACTTGCAGCTGCACACGCAGGAGGTATATCCTGCAGTCCAAACTCATTCTAGGATCTTTAGATCCTACTCTCGTGAACCAACCTTTGTGTTAAACTCTGTCCTTTCTTTCACCCACAACAGGTCAACATGCTCAGCCACCTGTGTGCACCTTTAAAACTTTTATGGACTGTCGACCCACTACTTTTAGCGGCACTGAAGGAGCTGTAGGTCTCCTCCACTGGTTTGAGAAGCTCGAGTCAGTTTTCGAAATGTGTGAATGCCCTGAGGCGCCCAGGGTGAAGTATGCTACCGGTACTCTCGAGGGTTTAGCTCTCACATGGTGGAATGCTCAGGTCCAAATGCTGGGGTTGGTTGCTGCTAACGCCACCCCATGGAACAATTTTAAAGAAATGATCAAGGAGGAATACTGCAGTCGTGACGACATTCATAAGCTGGAAGTCGAGTTCTACAACCTCAAGATGACGGGGTCAGAAATTGAGGCATATACTAAGAGATCGAATGAGCTTGCATTACTGTGTCCTACTATGGTGGACCCTCCAATTAAGCGTATTGAACTCTTTCTCAAGGGCTTAGTGCCAGAAATCCAAAGTCATGTGACTTCAGCAAACCTCGCCACCATCCAGCAGGTTGTTCAGCTGGCTCACCGTCTCACTGATCAGGCGGTCGAGCAGAACAGGCTACCAAAGCGTATAAGCGCTACAGCTACTTCGGATGCTCCTAGTGACAACAAGAGGAAATAGGATGGAGCTTCAAGCAAAGGTTCAACTTCTGTACAATCTCAGTCTCAGCAGAGAAAGACTGATGACTACAAGAGCCCCAGTCAGCAATCATCTGGTGGTCAAAGTCATGGTGGGCACAAGGGGAATCACCCCAAATGCAATCGCTGCAACCTACACCACAGCGGGCCATGCACCAGGGGCAACTGTCATCAGTGCAACAAGCCAGGTCACGCCGCCAAGGATTGCAGAAGCTTATACCCCGCAAACCAGACTCGTCAACAACAAGCCCCTCAGAACCAACGACAGCAGCAGCAGCAAGGTATCAATAAAGGGTGCTTTCAGTGTGGAGCTGAAGGCCATTTCACAAAAGATTGCCCCCAACTGAACAGGAACCAGAACAACAACAACAATAACAATAATCAGGTGAATGGTAACAATGGGAACAACAACAACAATGGTGCCAGGGGGCGAGTGTTCGTGCTTGGTCAAGGTGAAGCAAGGAATGACCCCAATGTTGTGACGGGTAAGTTCCTTCTCGACGACTTTTATGTTACAGTTTTATTTGATTCGGGTGCCGATACTAGCTACGTGTCACTAGAAGTTAGTCAAATGCTTAAGCGTATTCCAACACCTTTGAACAACAAGCACACTGTAGAGCTAGCAAATGGTAAGAGTTTAGAGGTCGCACACGTAGTCAAGGGGTGTAAACTTATTCTTGCTAACCAGACCTTCTCTATCGACCTCATTCCTATCGTCTTGGGTAGTTTCGACGTTGTCATTGGGATGGATTGGTTATCCCAACACCGAGCAGAGATTCTTTGCAACGAGAAGATTGTTCGTATTCCTGGTTCCGGTGACGAACCTCTCATGATTCGTGGCGACAAGAGGGGTGCTGTTGAGAACATCATCTCTTTTCTTAAGGCCCAGAAGTGCTTGCGAAAGGGCCACACTGCCATATTGGCTCTCGTTACTGACACCTCGGAGAAAGAGAAGAAGATAGAAGATTTTCCAATTGTACGCAACTATCCTGAGGTATTTCCTGAGGAATTACCTAGCCTTCCGCCTCATCGCCAGGTCGAATTTCAGATTGAACTAGCTTCTGGAGCTGCGCCTATAGCTCGTGCACCTTATCGTTTAGCTCCATCAGAGTTGGAAGAACTCTCTACGCAACTACAAGAACTCTTGGATAAGGGTTTTATCCGTCCTAGCTCATCGCCCTGGGGAGCTCCAGTGCTATTTGTGAAGAAGAAAGACGGTACCTTTAGAATGTGTATCGACTATCGCGAACTCAACAAGGTGACGGTGAAGAATCGTTATCCTCTACCACGCATTGACGACTTGTTCGACCAGCTGCAAGGGTCGAGCTACTATTCAAAGATTGATTTGAGATCGGGATATCACCAGCTAAGAGTCCGAGAAGAGGACGTCTCCAAAACGGCCTTCAGAACTCGTTATGGACACTATGAGTTTTTGGTCATGCCTTTTGGGCTGACAAACGCACCTGCGATTTTCATGGACTTGATGAATCGAGTGTGCAAACCTTACCTGGACAAGTTCGTTATAGTCTTCATTGACGACATCCTGATCTATTCTAAGAGTCAGGAGGAACACGAGCAGCACCTATGACTTATTCTGGAACTCCTTCGAACGGAACAGCTTTACGCAAAGTTCTCGAAATGCGACTTCTGGCTTCGAGAGGTCCATTTCTTAGGCCATGTGGTGAACAAGGATGGGATTCACGTTGATCCATCCAAGGTAGACTCAATTAAGAAATGGCCTGCACCTCGTACACCAACGGAAATTCGCCAATTCTTGGGTTTGGCAGGTTACTACAGGAGGTTCATTAAGGATTTTTCCAAGATTGCACAGCCTCTCACCTCACTAACGCAGAAAGGCGTTGTTTATCGCTGGGGAAATGCACAGGAATTAGCATTTCAGCATTTAAAGGATAGAATTTGCAGCGCACCTATCCTTTCATTGCCAGAGGGTACAGACGACTTTGTGGTTTACTGCGACGCATCAATTCAAGGTCTTGGTTTTGTATTGATGCAACGAGATAAAGTTATAGCTTACGCCTCACGCCAACTCAAGGTTCATGAAAGAAACTACACTACGCACGACCTAGAGCTGGGAGCTGTTGTTTTTGCACTTAAGATATGGCGACATTACCTGTACGGTACCAAGTGCGCCATCTACACCGACCACAGGAGCCTCGAGCATATCTTCAAACAGAAGGAACTGAATATGCGACAACGACGATGGGTCGAACTACTGAATGACTACGAATGCTCGATCAGGTATCACCCGGGCAAGGCCAATGTTGTGGCTGACGCCCTCAGTCGAAAGGACACTGCGACTAAGCGCGTACGAGCTTTACAACTCACTATACATTCTAGTCTTCCTTCCCAAATACGAGACGCTCAGGTAGAAGCATTGAAACCAGAAAACGTCAGGGCTGTAGCCCTACGCGGCTCAAGGCAACGCTTAGAACAGAAGGAAGACGGTGCTTACTACGTAACGGGATGCATTTGGGTCCCACTCTATGGCAACCTACGAGAGCTTGTGATGGATGAAGCACACAAGTCACGCTACTCGGTACACCCTGGTTCGGATAAGATGTACCACGATATCAAAACTACGTATTGGTGGCCTAGCATGAAGGCCCACATAGCAACTTACGTCAGCAAGTGTTTGACCTGTGCGAGAGTCAAGACTGAATACCAGAAACCCTCTGGCCTACTCCAACAACCAGAGATACCACAATGGAAATGGGAGCAAATTTCCATGGACTTCGTTACTGGCCTGCCTAGATCCCAGCGCGGAAATGATACTATTTGGGTGATCGTGGATCGACTCACAAAGTCTGCACACTTCTTGGCTATCAAGGAAACGGATAAATTCTCCACTCTAGCAGAAGTATACCTCAAGGAAGTTGTCTCGAGGCACGGGGTGCCCACCTCTATTATCTCGGATCGAGATGCGCATTTTACCTCAGAGCTGTGGCAAGCAATGCACAAATCATTTGGCTCACGTTTAGACATGAGCACAGCATATCACCCTCAGACGGACGGGCAGTCTGAGCGCACTATTCAAACCTTAGAAGACATGCTTCGTGCATGTGTAATCGACTTTGGCAACAGCTGGGAAAAGCATCTGCCACTTGTGGAATTCTCGTACAATAACAGCTACCACACCAGCATTAAGGCTGCTCCGTTTGAGGCATTGTGCGGGCGTAAATGCCGGTCACCTCTCTGTTGGGCAGAGGTGGGGGATAGTCAGATCACTGGTCCAGAACATGTGGTAGACATAACTGAACGAATTGCTCAAATACGACAACGCATGGCGGCAGCTCGTGACCGTCAGAAAGTCTACGCCGATAAGGGCAGAAAACCACTAGAGCTCCAGGTTGGGGAGCGTGTACTACTCAAAGTTTCACCCTGGAAGGGTGTGGTTCGTTTTGGCAAACGAGGCAAACTTAACCCACGATACGTCGGACCTTTTGAAATCACCAAGAAAATAGGCAAGGTGGCCTACAAACTGAACTTACCAGCAGAACTCAGTGCAGTTCACAACGTTATCCACGTGTCGAATCTGAAGAAGTGTCTGTCACATGAGACCCTCATAGTTCC
Source organism: Helianthus tuberosus (assembly GCA_030545235.1). Taxonomy (NCBI): domain Eukaryota; kingdom Viridiplantae; phylum Streptophyta; class Magnoliopsida; order Asterales; family Asteraceae; genus Helianthus; species Helianthus tuberosus. Next base: position 159,325,400 of record CM060393.1, read on the forward strand.
TTTGAAGGAGCTCACCATCGACGAGCAGTTACGATTCGTCGAGGAACCAGTTGAAATCACGGACCGGGATGTTAAGGTCCTCAAGAACACTAGAATACCTCTCGTTCGAGTTCGTTGGAACTCACGTCGCGGCCCAGAGTTCACCTGGGAACGCGAAGATTAGATGAAACAAAAGTATCCCCAACTATTCGCAAACAGTACAACCACTACTGAGGCTGAAGCTACGGAATTTCGGGACGAAATTCCAGATCAACGGGGGGAGGATGTGACACCCCAGGAAAACCATACAACTTAACTAGCTTCCTCAGTGAGTACTTACCAAATTTCGGGACGAAATTTCTTTCAACTTGGGGATAATGTGACAACTCGGAAACTAGAGCCCTTCATTGCATCTTGATGTAACATGCTTGAACATTATGTGTTTATATATTAGTAAAGGAAAGTTCGTGATTATCTTGATGTGCTATGTGTTATTAATGTGTACGTATAAAGTATAGTGTTAGACAAGGATGTATGTAGTGAACCGGAACCAAAACACAAGGACCCGACTCGAGACCGCTTGGTCTCGAGTGAACAGTTGGGCCGCACCTCCTGTTGTCCACCCGGAAGCCCATTAGGGAGCACCAATTGATATAAAACCCATGCCATCATCCACATTTCCCTTACACTCACTCCCACACTCTCCTACATTCTCTCTCACTAAAACCCTAACAATCAAGCATCACCTTCCCCTCCATCTCTCGGACTCAAACCGGAAGTCATCGGAGGTCTCGGATCAGCCCGTACACACCGTTTAGGAGCCTCATTCTTCGATACTCTACACCTTTTTACCCACACTTGAACCTGTTAGTTGCTCCTTTCATTATAGTGACAATGTATGACAAAGGTGTGTGTTTGTGGAATGATATACATGTTTCTATATGGCTGTGTGGGTTAAAACGATTAGATAATCATTATGCTAGCTTGATGTGTAGATGGTATGTTAGGTAATATGGAAATGGATGAGCATTGATGATAATATGCAAGATGGTTATAACATACAGGAATGTGAATACGTGCTTTAGAACCGAGGAATGCATGCTAGTTGTTAGAAGTTAATAATGAATCTTGATGCTAGTTAGAAACCGAGTCATGTGTTGTTACTGTTGATGATGTTTTGACCACATGTTAACATGATTTCCTCATAAATGGATAAACATATTTTTGGATGTATGCTAGTTGTTCTGAATTTAATGTAGTAGGGATAGGATGATTATGTATCAAAGGTTTGAAAACCCTAATGAAGAACTTGTTGAATGTGATATGAATATTTGAAAATTGCTATGTTTGATCCGAGTGATTAAGGTTTTAGACAAGAAAACATGTTAATGCATTTTGGTTGGATAGTACACAGTTACATGAAATCGAAATTCTATTGGCTAGTACAAATGCTGGCAATCAGCAGGTATGCCAGTCGAGACCCCTTGTCTCGACTCGAGACCAACACAGGACAACTCGAGACCACGGTTGCGACATAGGTTGCGAGTCAAGAACCCTTAGTCTCGACTCGAGACCACACCTTACCAGCACAAACAACATGACTTGAAACCAGGTTACGGGTCTTGTTGCAACTCGAGACCTGACTCGAGACCACCAGGTCTCGAGTGTTGAAGGCCAAACCGAGACAGCACCGTCTCGACTCGAGATCTCTAGTCTCGACTCGAGACCACTTGATTATGTATATTCTGTTTGGACCTGCATGATTACAGGGCTAAGTAATTGGGCCGAATATATGGACTTTATGTGTATTGTTAATTGTGTATGTTGTGCACTGTTGATTGGACTGCCATGAATAACACTTGTTTGCAACGTGCTAGTATACGTGTAGAAAATGTACGTGCATTACTTGGTTTGTGTCTGACTTGTGTGGTAACCATACTAGGACGTGGTTGACCATAATTAGCTTGATTTGACCCTTCGTTTATCTGCCGAGCAAACGAAGGTGAGTTCACACTTTCTACAAAACATGGGATTCCCAGGGGTTGGGAATTGGGGTTAAGGAACATGGATTCCTCGTCCTTTCTTGGGTAGGACAGCATCGGTTCAGGAATATAATTCCTCGTCCTCATGGACAGATAACTCGTACTAGACCAAAACTCTATCACGAAGTCCCTCCTTTTTATATCGACTTAATCGCCGGGCCAATGGCGAGCGGGTCATTAGTTAGATAGCGCTATTTAGGTTTGACAAGCCTCACACCGTGCCGCAGAGGACGGGCGTGAACTAATGGACTATGGCACGTCGGTGATGATAGACACCGACGCTAAGGGCACATAAACATGACTACAGTCAGCAGTCGATATGGTAACAAGTCTAGTAACATACATGGGGTAGCCCCCACGGCCGTAGAGCCAGATAATCATACATGGGGTAACCCCCACGGCTGGATTGTCAGGGTAATTGGGTTAAACAAATCACGTTTTCAACTATGGGGTAACCCCCACGGCAGGATGCCAGATAAAGGAAACTGTTTTCGAAACAACCTAAAACGAACACCCAACTGTGAACTCGCTCAACATTATTGTTGACTCGTTACTACATGCTTTGCAGGTCAATAGGTACTTAGCTGGAGCTTGCATGGGAAAGAGTCGTTGTGGGACATGGACAGCTGTGTGCCATGTTAAACTTTGAAACAATTAAACTTATGTTTTGGTTTTGAACGTTATGCTTCCGCTTGCAACTTAAACTATGTTTTGTTTGGACACCAATTGTATTGGTTGGATTTTATAACCACTTACATGCTTGTTCAATATGATTGGTGGCTGGATCCTGGTCAGTCACGCCTCCAAGCGGTGGTATTCTGCAAGTGGATTTTGGGGGTGTGACATTCCGAGCCTTCGGACACAACTTATGGTCAAAACGGACAACGGGCGAATCTATAAACATATCGCCATTCCGAGGAGTTACTACCACGCTTAGGCGATCTTTCGACGCGGATACATATATATATTACCGTTAACCAAAAGTCGAAATTTTAGAAACTTATAAAAATTTATATGTCTTCTATTTAACTAAAAACTCCATGTATGGTGATTTTTATAAAATAAAAGATGTTTTATAAATGGGCTTATAATTACAAATGGGCTTATACTTACAAATGGGCTTATTTTTATAAATGGGCTTATACTTACAATTGGGCTTATCTTCATAAATGGGCTTATCAAAATACTTGGGCTAAGCCCAATAACATGAATACATGGGCTAAGCCCAATGTCAAAACATATGGGCTAAGGCCCAATAACATTTGGGCCCAATAATATTTAGGCCCAATAATATTATGGCCCAATAACATAAATTCATGGGCTAGGCCCAATAACATTAAGATATGGGCTCGGCCCAATGACATATAATTGATGAAAATACAATTATACAATTTATTCATACAAGACATGAAATCAAGAGGGCAAGACCTGATGATACAACACACAAGATACAAGATTACATATATATATTTTGTGAAATATATATATATATATATATATATATAACAGTTTAACAAATCATACATCTAATACACAGTTCAATGAAAAACAAAGACATACAAGTCTTACACACAATCAAGACACAAGACTTGTACTCAAGTCATTTATAAAGACCGAAGTGTCTAACAAATGTAAGAACATTTGTAGGTCGCAACACTATTCAGGACGACCGCACGTGAAATCATAGTTACTTCTATTCACGGACGCGATTCTGTGAGTTCATGTCCCCTATTCATTTTAAATGCTTTACAACTTTACAACTATCAGGGAAAATACATGTTCAAATGTATGTTAAGTCATGGAATGAAACACCTTAGATCATGTGCGATTAGGGTCATACATCTAAGCAACATTAATCAAGTTTGGACCTAGGTATAAGTGGTTAGATCTAATGGGTTTTGGCGAGCCCCACTCTTGGTCGGGGACCCATACAGAAGAGTGCGTTTGTGTCCCAGTCGATAGTAGTCGACATGAAATCGTTTAGGTTTGGATTGCTTCCTATTTCGTCACACATATTAATGTCCTCGCGAAACATTTTTTATCAACGATTTCATTGACGCTTTACATACTACATCATTACATACAGATACATCTTATACAACTCACATTTTACAGATATAGTTTATACAACTCACATTTTACAGATACATTTTATACAACTCACATTTTACAGATACATTTTATACAACTCACATTTTACAGATACATCTCATACAACTAAACTGCATGAACTCGCCAACTTTTGTTGATGTTTTCAAACGTAACATGTATTTCAGGAAATTAGTGGACCATGCGGATATTTCAGTCAAGGAAAGCAAGTATCAAGACTCCATGCCACCATTTAAAGGGCTTGCCCGTTATATACCGCCTCTTTGCGGTGATATAGTGGTCAAAGCCTTGACATTTTAAGACTTACATTTTGATGTATAAAACAATGACAACTTATTTTCATTTGATGGTTTGTAACCAATACATTTAACTTATGTTGCGTTCTTTTGAAATGATTATGACAATGGCATTGGAGCTTGTTTTTATTCATTTAGTATGTTCACTTATATTGTTATGCAATGAGAACCGATCAGATCACACCTCGCGCTTCCGCTATGAGCGGGTGTGACAGTTTCAGTCACTGTTTGTATTTATTGTTTGTTCAGCTTTATCAGTTAAGGCTTTAACACGCCCCATCTTTCAAGTTTGGCATTTTGTATTTAATGGTGTTTTGTAATCAAGATGATAAAATACACTAATTAAATTTTGGTGTCTGGCTTTTGTGGCATTTTGGTGTTCTGTAACTAATGAGAGAAATATAGTATTTTATTATTTGAAAAGTACATAAGAAACACAGAGAAAATTACACAAAAGAAAAAAAAATGAAACTCCTCGTCAGAAGGGACTTTGTCTGAGAAGTATCCATCACTCCCCTCATCTTCTTCTTCGAATTCTTCTTCCAGTCTCTCATCCAAGTCATCACTTTCACTTTCATTGGTTTCTTGTTCTTAAAGATTTTGAAGCCTCCATTTGAACATGTTCTGCAACAACGCCAATTTTATGTTCATGTCCATGTTCAAACATGTGGCGTTGTGTAACTCCTCCAAGAACCCAAGACCCTGCTTGGTCATGATGTTTTCAAGCATGTAGTCTTCCTGCTCTCCGTTGTCACATATAATGGTGACCATGTCTGTGTCTTTATCAAAACACCATGATGTGATGACTGGTTCCGTTTTTTGTATTTTCCTTGTTTGGTCCAAATTTTCTGATTAATCTTCTTATAACCGTATGTGTTTTATCACAGTGGTTATCAAGAGGGACGCCAAGTGCTAGGATCCCCTTCTGTACATCTTCCATGTTCAATATGGCTTTGATTGTTTTAACAAACACTCTTCTTCTGTTGTCAAAACGGATCACAAATCTTCTGATTCTGAGGGTGTATCTCCATAAAACTATGGTTGCCATTTTTCTTCCATTCAGAGTCTCTTTTTTTTGGAATTTGGCGTTTTTGTTAAAGATGGAGTTTTTAGTATGATCAATGGAAGTGATGGTAACGTCGTTTATATAATGATGTTTTTGGCGCGTAGTTTTGGAGATAATTTTTTGTAATAAATGTTAATAATTAACTTTCAGTTACTGTTTGTTCCATCTATCTGTTAAGTATACAACACGTTTTATTATTAAGCTTTGGCGTTTTGTATCAATGGCGTTTTAGTTTTTCAAATTTTCAAATGTTTTTGTATTTTCTGAAAATATTTACTCCCCCTAAAATTCAAAACATTTAAAGAGAATTTGACAACCCGATGTAGATAGCTTTGTCTCGCCATCCATTTTCTGCTTACCATGCTCTGTTTTGCAGAAAATACCCCCATGATTTACAACACACTGATTTTTAACAATGTTAAAACCATTTTCAATTGTGAAATAATCATGTTTGTTCAGCCGTGAGGGTTTCGGCATATTCAATCAACATATTTTTGTAATTTTTTATTTTTGACAAAATTTAAAACCAAACGTATTTTTTCGTTTTTCAATTTTTGACAAAATAAAAACATATTTTGGGTTTTTAATTTTTTCTCTTGTTAAGGTTTTTGTAATATGATTTATTTATGTACAGAAACGAACAACCTCCCTGTTTCAGTTGCAGGGATCCGCAGCCTCCTCTTGTGCCCGGCTACTCCTCTGTTCATTTTGACAATCATCCATCTTCTGGAGCACCTGCACATTCAAATAATTCGATAAATTGAACAATGCAACCCAAGTCTGTTTAGACTCAGGTAGCTGAACATAAATCTTTCCAGGTAGAACTGGATAGTTTCGTTCATTCTTCTAAAAAACATCTTCAATTTGATTATCACTTACAGAAGTCATTTGTTTCTTAGCCACCCAAATTTGACCTTTTGAAACATTCCTTTTATAAAATTTTGATTCATTTTGAATTTTTTGATTTTGAATAACAACTTTTGATTTCCAAAACTGGTTTGGTTTTGTTGCAACAACCGTTGTTTTCCAACTTTGTGTTGTCCTAAATATGGGTGTCACTGGTTTCCAAGATTGTTGAGATTCAGCCTTAGAAATTTTCGGCTTCCAAGTTTATTTTGATTCAAACTTGATTGATTTCTTATTCACAACATCAGGCTTCTTTTTCTTCTCAACACCAACAGGTTTTAGATTTGGACATTTTCGACTGAGATGTCCAATTTGATCACACTTAAAGCATGTTCTCTTGGAAACATCTTTAACCTGTTGTTGTTGTTTGTTTTTAGCATAGAACTCTTCATTAGACTGTCGCCTAAATTGGAGTTCTTTCTCTTCCTCGGAACTTGTTCCATGAACAAAGTTCACTTTGTTATAATGATTTTTCTTTTCAAATCTTTTCTGATTTTTTTTCTTCTTATAACCTAACCTAGCCCTCATGTTTTTCTTCTTGTAATTAGGTTTGTTATAAGAACTCTTCTTGCTCTTTCCAGCAAATTTTGAAATTTCAGACTTCTAAATTTCTACCAGTTTGAACCCTTTGTCAACTTTATCTGAAATCACATTTTAAATCGGGAATTCAGTATCTGAGAATAATTTGTCCGATCCAATCATGGTATACACCAATCCTGTTGAATCATCATCCTCATCTTTCTTAGATTTTAAATTTTTAAGATAACTTTCATGAAAACTTCCCTCATTTTCATCTTGTGACTCAGACTTATCTGTTTTGGTAGACTCCTCTAATAAAACGCTTTCAACAACCTTACCTACCACCTCTGAATCACTGAGATCATCATATTTGGTGCAAGTTACATCGATGTTGTCAGGTAATTGGTCAACCATATTTATTGCTTTTTCCACCTTTTCTCCATCATAGAATGTATAATTATCCTCCAACGGTGGTGGAACCTGGTGGTATTCTGACCCAATTCCCTTTTTGTTCTTTTCAGAATCTTTTCCTGTAACACCTTGTGAAATCGTGTCCAATTATGTAAAGACACGTGTCCTAAACCCTAAACGTGTAACAAATTAATTTTCATGGACTAAAGTTGAAAAACAGTAAAAAGTTGTATGCGGAGGGACTAAAATTGTCAACATACACAATGTTCGTATTCTTAAACGAATAAATTATTGGGCATGAGAAGCCATTTGTGAAAAACAAGTGAAAGTTATAAGACGAAGGGGTTAAACATGTCAACATATTAATTCTTACCTCTGAGTGACCTTTTAACAAACCCGGAGCTTCGTAATGTCCAATTATACTTCCAAGAATGCTAAATGTTAATTACATAGGGTTTCGGTATCGTTATTTAATAAGTTGTGCAAGATCTCAAGAAAAAGGGTTAAAAGCGTCAACTAGAGAAACTAGTGCCTTTCGTGTGATCTCTAACTAAACGGAAGCCTAATGATGTTTGTTGTAAGTCCCAAGACCCTTAAAAACTAACTATAGGGGTCAATAGTGCTAAAATGAAAGTTATATGAAGTTAATAAGGACCAGGGACTGAAACTGCCAATGTTGAAACTTGTTTTACCGGAATAAAGGAGAGTCGCGGCCTGCGAAGAACTAAGATTTATTCTTACGCGGCCCGCAAGAAACTGCCCAGTAACGAAAAACTAGACAGCTGCATGTTGCAGCCTTGCAGCCCACACAAACCGCCATTGCATGCCTGAATCTCGAAACCAGGGCTTGTTTGATGGTATTTACTAACACTAGAACACTTGTAATGATCTGAGGATGATCAAGAACACATGGATTGATCCTAAGACACCTTATTTCACTATAAATAGGTGCCTTCTTTCACCATTCAAACTTACACCATCAAAAATCATTTCTAAACTCCTTCTCTGAGGTTCCTGATCAAAAGGAAGCTCTTCCTTAGTCAAGATTTCAAGCTAGGACCTGTTGTAAGTGTCCTTAGCCACTTTAGTTCGGTTTTTATGCTGAAAGTCAAAGTTGCCGCAAAACGTCTTTGACTTTCGGTTTAGACCTAAACGGTCCAGCCATTGTTCGAGGCGGATATGGCTACGTGATTGTAAATAGGTAGATGTTAATCCCTCAAAAGGGCACCTCCTAATTACCACGTTTACTTAGTTAATTGTCGGGTCAAAGTAATTAACATAAAAAGTCAAACGGTCAGTTTTAAAATAAATTCAAATCTGATAATGTAGAAGTTATAAAATATGTTTTATCACTTTAATAACTTGGTAAATATTATTAGAACATGTCTAAACATGTTCAACCCGACAATTCTAAGTTTAGGCTCGGTTTGCAACCGAAAGTCGCAAAAGTTTGACTTTTGCTTTGACTTTCAGATCTGATCCAAATTAGCTTAGTTCCTTTATGTATTAAGGTTCCTTTGTGACCATATTATGTAGTAGTATAACCCTCTGAGGTTATATTACATGGTCACCTAGTAATCTGAGTTATTTTACTTGACTCCGTTATTATGCTTAAACTTGACTATTATGCCCTTTTTATTGAAAATGAGATTTTAAATATAACTAAGTATACAAATGAATTATATTCTGATATGTTAACATGTTTAGCATATTTTAACATTTATAAACTGGTCATAAACTGAGTTTGCTTAATTAATCAAAATATAAACTTTAAAAAGAAATAAAATACCCTTTTCCACATAAAATGCGTTTTAGCATAATTTAACATAAAAACTCATTACCTACTGATATGATATCATATTTGGGATTATTTGGGATATCTAAACAGATTATTTTCTGAGTTTAACTTAAAGTTCTTGCATGTTAGTAAATGACGATAATACCCTTTTCACACTCAAATTAGGTTCTAAATATAATTAACATGCAAAAACCTTTTTGTTACTGATATGTTTTGATAAATAAATTATTTTGACCATTCAAAGCTGGTCATAACCTTAGAATTGCCTAAACATCGAAATAATCGTCATTTCTCGACTTTTATGCTAAATAGGTGCACAGTATGGTTTTAAACCATACTTAGCACCCAATACTTGTTACCTACTGAAATTATAAACCATTTTTAATATTTTTACAGTTGATATAAGTTATGAACTCAGAATCCCAAATAAGTCCTTAAAACTATGTGTGAAATGACTAAAATGCACCTACGGTGCATAGTTTGGCCATAAATCATAAACCACACATATATATGATATCCTACTGTTATAAAAACATAAATTAAATATTTTAACAGAAGGTTTATGACCAGAACCTCAGTTTGCATATAAACCTCTTTTATAAACCTTAAAATGAGCAAAATGCCCTTATAAGGCTAAATTCGGTTTTAAAACTTTTATGGGCATAATTACTGATATCCTACTGATATCATGACATATTTTAAGCATAATAACTTATGGAACTAGTATGTGACTCATCCGTTTACCCGTTTATGCTTACACGCGTTCGGTACGGTTTATGTAACTAGTTTGCATAAATTAACCAAAACGGGTTTAACCTTATCATTTAAACTTAAAAATCCAGAATGTATTTAGTTTACCCATATAATACAAGTCTCCATACTTTTTAGGTCTAAATTACATTCCATTCTGGTCATCGCTTAATCTAGCGTTTTATACCGTAAATCCTACTTTAAACTAACCGGTCTAAGTCTCCGACTTAAATAAGACCCGTTAGTAATCTAATAGGTTAATAAAACCTTCGTTCCAGATTAGGGAGCCCCGGTAAAAGCTACCTTCATGAGTCTAAGTACATTATAAAGCTGAGTAGATAGATCTCGCATTTAGAAACTCAGGTAAATACTTTTAACTTATTTTCCATATACGGGCTTGGGATATGGTAAAATATTACCGCTTGGTCGGGTATGGGATCATTTGGTCAGATTGTGATTAATAAATCCGCATAACCCGTTTTAATCTGTTTTGTTTGATAACGTAAACATTGGGGGTTAATACGACCGTGTCCTGGATATCCTCGGCTCATTTAATTGCAAATTGCCACGACTTAAGCACGGGGTGTAGGCATACACCTGACAGTTGCGTATGTAAAAAGATATACCCAAATTGTTGGGGATAACTCCTTGTGGGTTTATATTAGTGGTGTGTCGGTTAATCATGTCTCGGCTTCTATACCGGGCCCTAAATGTATGACAAACATGTAAATCTGTATACAATATTATAAATATAATTGTCCCAAGTTATAAAAGAATTTTTGTGCCTTGTGCATCTAAACCAATTTTCATAAATGCTTTCAAAAGAGTCGATTAATTGTATTTACCCATGTAAACTGATGTATTTTCAAAAGACTAAGTGATAGGTACTACACGTACTAGGCTGGGAGCTTTTGGGCGTTAATTAGAGGATCTTGAAAGTCTGTAATGCCTTAAGTCTGTTGAACATGTTTTGCATTATATTTAGATCCTCCTGTGGATCCTTTCTTTACAACCGTCTATATATTCTTCTATTCGTACTTTGAACTTTCGGTTTGTAATAGCAATTTACCTTCCAAGCCTTCCGCTGTGCTATAACTGTGTTTAATTGACTATGATGATATCAACTACGTCACGATACTCCCCACCGAGCCCACCGGTTTGTGGTTAAAATATCGGGGTGTGACATTTCCATCCGCTGTGATGTTGAAAATACGTTCCAGAATATATGAAGAAGCATGATAACTTTGAAGTTTATTAACTAATTTTTCTTTTTCAGCTAGTTCTTGTTTAAGTTTAGCAACTTCATCAATATAGTCATTTAAAACCTTTTGTTTTCCTGCAAATCTTGCTTCAAGAAATGCATTTGATTTCTGACAAGCAGACAATCTATTATCCTGACTTGTGACTTTACTTTTCAAAATCTCATAAGCTTCCTTTACCGTGTGGTATGACAATTTCATTCCATCATATTCTTTTTGCAATTCTTGAATAGTTTTATCTTTTGGAACACATTCGTTGCAAACTTCTGAACATTTTTCTTTCAAAACTTTATTTTCTTTTGCAAGATCATCACATTTTTGTGTTAACTTTTCATTTTCTTGTTTCAAAAACTTTTCATTTTCTAACATTTCATTACATTTCTCTTTGAAAATCTTTTCAATCTTAGTAAATTCAATGTATCTGGGTCTTAGACTGTTATCCTTTTCAATACAAGCTTTGCACATTTCCATGCACTTCTTGCATTGTTGATCAGTTTTATGATCAACTTTATCTAACATTTTAAAAGATTCAGATCGAGTTCTTACCTCAGCATTAAGCACCATGGCTTCTTCTGCCTTCAGACTTTCCTCATCCTTCTTCTCTAGCTTTTCATCAGCTGTTTTCTTCACTTCATCCATCAACTTCTTGATTTCAACCACAATCTCCTCCACTGTCTTCTTCTTCTTTTTCTCCAAGCTTGCATAGATCACCTTATAGATTTCTTCTTCAACCTTTTCTATGTAACCTCGGATCTCTCTAATCCCATGACGCTAAACATCCTCAGTTGGTATATTAGCCACTAAGGCATCAAAATCTACCTCTTCTGGATCAACTGTCGGATTACCTTTCGGATCAACATAACAATCTATCTCAGTATCCCATCTTTTTCCCAGCTTCCTTCTTTGTAAGCATCGTAAACACTATCCAAATAACATTGTGCCTCTATTTCCTCTCGGCTTCTCTTGATCTTGGCAACCATTGCTTTGAGTTCTCCATCTTCTTTAAAATGATCATTCCAATTGAACCCTTCATCATCTTAAATCCTCCATTTGCTATCATCTTGAAGAATACTGGATTCACTACGATCATGAATTGTCGACACAGCATGTTTCTTTTCTTTAGACGATCCTTCATCAAGCTGCTTTCTTGTCGGTTGCTCGTTTTTGTGATGATAGAAAGCTTTCTTGTAATAATCATCATGAAATGGATTCACACTATCATTAGCTTTGTTGTTTGTGCATTCCCTTTTGAAGTGCCCCTTTTGTTTACACTTGAAGCAAGTACATTTTTTCTTATCAAAACCTATCTTCATGTCTGGACCTTCCAAGCATTTTCTACCGGTGATTTCCATGAACCTTTGAGCTCTCCTGATGACACTTGCCATGCACCAGCGAATGTCCATGAGCCCCATCTCTTCTGGATCAACCTGGTCGTAATCCTCCTTCGCCATGTTCGGATTCCCAATCTTTCCTCCAATTAAACCTTCATAAGATACCAGAATAGATGCTAAGAAACTCTTGTGCTGTCATTGTTCAAATGTGGAGAATTTTTCCAGTCTTGACTAGAACCAGACTTAGATGAAGCAGACAAAGAATGATATCCCGGATCATAGCTTGACGATTTATTGTTTGACGAATCACCAGATTTATCTGCACTGAATGTTGTTTTGATCTTTGTCAACTCATTGCTCTGTGGCATTCCTCTTCTGTAATACAGATCAACATTCTATTGATAACTAGAACTGGACATTTTGCTTTGTTTCTGTAACAGTAAATCATGTCCCTCTAGTTTTTCAATCAAACTATCTAGTGTCATCTCATCAAATTTGGCATCATATTTTAGAACAATCACATAGGTTTTCCAATCTTCCTCATGTGGTAATGCCTCGACGAGTTTATCATCCATCTCTTCTCTTTCTTTGTAGATTCCAAAACGCTCTAACTCAATTTTCAGATGACAAAATCTCTCTATCATTTGTCTAACAGTCTCTCCTTTCATACAATCAAACAAATCAAATTCTTTTTTTAGTAACGAGATTTTTTTTTCTTGATGTCTTTTCCCCCCTTCAGCTTTCAGCTTTAGAGCTTCCCACATTGATTTTGAAGTTTCACCATGCTGAAGCAGAGAAAGAATATCCTCTCTTACCGACTGTTGTAGTAATGTTACCATTCTTAGCTCATCAGAATTTTTTTCTTTCTGAGTTTTTGAATATTCTGGAATTGGGAGTAAAAAAAATTGTTCAGTTACAGGTTTTTCATAACCGTAAATCATCGAAACCCAACTTTCATAGGCATAAGCCTTCACCCAATTTTCAAAACGTGTACTCCACCAATGGTAGTCTTCAATGTTCATTATTTTAGGTGGCCTTTGATGATTTACGTATACATTTTCATGATTTATGTTATCATTTATAGTTTTGGAAATGCTTTTCGGTGTAACATTTGTTGGTTTTGATGTCTCGGAGGTAAATGCATTATAGAACGTGTTGTAAAACTCTTCTGCCATGATTCTGATCTTTTAACAACCTGCAAAACAAACAAACACTTGATCAAATATGTAAAATAACCAAATATATCCTCCGTTCGTACGAAGCCAGGAAATAGATTGATCAAACTCAGTGTGGGTTCGTACGAAGATGTGTTCGTACAAAGTCACCAATTTGATCTGAAAATGTGTGTTCGAACTAGGCTACCAAAGTATGGCTTCTTTCAAAGTTGAAATAGTGGCTTTGCACAACAATACTGATACAAACTATCAACAATAACTTGAGTTCGAACGAGGCTGCTAATACGTGGCTTCGTTCGAAGCTATGCTGGCAAAGAACATGTTCAAGTTTTTCATGATTTTCACTGATTTGGATCTGATTTTGTTCGAATTTTGATATGAAACTTTGTAGGATTGATTATAAAACTGTTTTTCACACGTTATATCAAAAACTTAGATGATTTTAACCGTGAGAAGACCGTAAATCCGAGTTTAAAGTTCAAAGAAAATGAGAAGAAGATGAATAGAAGTAGAAGTGAGATGAAGAAGATCAAATCAGCTCTGAATCTGATGTAGAAACATGATTCTCTGTGTCTTCAGTCCTAGCAATCAAGCACCCGCTCTGATACCACTTGTGAATTCAGGATCTTGATGAATTTCTTGACCTTGAATGCTTACCGACACGTGAAATGTGCGGAATCCAATCACGTGTGGAATGAACACAGAAATGTAAATATAACCGGTTTCTATTAAAATCTTACAACGTTTACACCACAAAACCAAATGGACAGAGCTTCGCATCAAAGTTTTCCAAAGATTACAAATGAACTAAACAAGACTACTATATACAGACTTCTAGGTTCGGACCAAACAATGTATGGCTTCGTACGAAGCTACAGGCCTTCGTACGAAGGCACATCTGACAAGTTTCTTGGCTTCGTACAAATCTCCATTCGTACGAAGACACTCTTACTCAATGTTCTTCAGTTCTGCACTAGTCTTTTGTCATTCGTTCCAGCTACGATATGTGATTGACGCAAGCGATAGACATACTGCACTCACATACATACCGGGTTTTCGTTACAAAACTTCAAATGTTTTAAAGATTCATTTGATTCAAAACTAAATACATGAATTCACCAATTTTGTTGACGTTTTCAAACTCAACATGTATTTCACGTAACTAGAGGACAGCATTTGGAAAACAAGTTTCGTGGGGTCAAGAAGTTAAGCATAAGATGTCATCCACTTTTGATGGACTTTGGTTCACATTGTCACAACCCCCGCCCCCTAATCGCCTGGGAACGGGCGGCCGCGAACTCAGTATCGGTGGTATCGGTGTTTATCAATTTGGCAGCGGAAATTACATCAGGACCGTAGTTAGGAAATTATTTTATCAGAGTAAAACACCATATTTTATATAAATAAACACATTGGGTTAAAACCCAAGTTTTCATTACAAACTGATTTATAGGGATAAATCCCATTTTATTGAAATTAAACGCCTTCTTTATTTAGGTAACTTTTATAGCCACTTTTCCAAGCCTTCAGTGCTGTCCAGCTGGCTTCTAATTGGCTTTCACATTGTGTTACCTGAAACGCGTTTAAAAACATTTTGTCAGTGGGAAATACTGGTGAGTGAATCCCAGTTTAATCAAGAAAAGTGTTATTAATTTAAACAATATTGAGAGCGATTACAATGTTTATATCTACACAATTACTCATTCAGTACTTGCCACTCGACCGGATCTGTGGCTATGGTCATATCACACATTGGCTAACCCATTGTCCAATTGTGAAGATTATCAAGTAATGTATACAAAACCCCATAATACCGGCAGTAATTGAAGAATTACAAAGACTCAATCACTGCTAAATTGCATTGTAAAATGATTAAGATTTTGTAAAAACTGTTTACAAAAAGGAGATTACTCATATTCCTGTCTTAGATTTTCTGTAAGGGTTTACTGGAAATTATCTATAAATTACACAAATGCACACGTGTTAGTATAATAACCCAATTTAACATTAGTAATACCCTCCCCGAGATGGCATTCCAACGACTACATCGGGCAGAACCACGACAGCCGTTACGGAACCCTAGATCAATCGGGCAGAGTATCTAATACGTCTCCAGGGGTTATGACACTTACAACGGAGCAGAACCTCGCTATTTAGGGGGGTATTATACCCGTGTATAATGCCTACACTTCAGAATTTGAGAGAAAGAAAAGATTTGGGACGAAACAGACTGAAGGCCCGAGCTCCCATTATATAGGGGTTGATCTTGAGTTTCTCGCGGCCCGTGTAGACCTTAAGGGTCATCTTACGCGGCCAGCGTAATAGGGGGTCTAGGGTTGTAGCTGATCCGGGTCACGTATAGGTTCAACACGTTGATGACACGTGTCATCACCGGGTCTCGCCGCGTTTGACGTGTCACACCCCGAAATATCAGAGCATTGGCGTGACTGGACTGGTATCTTCATTGCACAGCGGAAGCAAATAAGCTAAGACTTCTAGAAAATTAAACGCTCACTAAGTACTCGAATCTCCAAAGGTTCTCCTATTCCAATCGTTCCATTGTTTGAAAAGTAACCTGAGAAAGAAACATGCGAAAAAGTCAACATAAAGTTGAGCGAGTTCATAGTTTGTTTGTAAAAGATTTGAAATAAATCTTTTTTAATAACCGGTTTTTGAAATATTGTTGAGAAAACGAATATAAAATCATTTTCTTGTCATGTTATATGGAAACTTTGTATTTGTAATGCTTTATGTTCATAAAACCATGTATTGGTAAACTCTTGTATTTGTAAAGTTTGTGTAACCGTCAATGCCCACCCTGAATTTGACTTCATGCCTGCATAATTCTATGCTTTGAATTTGTATAAAACATGGTACGTAATTTATAAAGACGTATTGAAACTGAGTTCTGTATATGTAAGGAATACGAGATTGTTAATGGTTCGCGAGGCCACTAACATATGTAACGACATAGGAAGCCACCAAACCTAGGCATTTTTCTAGTTGTCGATTCACGACTGGGACACAAAAGCACTGCTTGGTACTAGTTTTCACCAAGACACCAAGAGTGTGGCTGCCTGAAACCTATTAGATCTAACCTTTTGTTCCGTGGTCTAGGTATATTGTTGATTAATGGTGCTTATGTTACCCTATTCGTGAGATGATCTTTTGTGTCATTCCTTAGTTTAATGTACCTCTTTGTACTTGTATTTTCCCGTAGTTTAGAAAACTAGAATTCGTGTATAAGTACATCTCGAAAAATACACTTGTTTGAAAAACCGGTATAAAACATAAGCTTTTCGTAAACCATTTGTGTCAGTTAAAACTTGCTTGTAAAATGGTTTAGAAATATGTAATTCTTGTATGCTTTGCAAAAAGTGCATGTCTTTCCACCACGAAAACATTTAGAAAAATGTAAAACTGTAAAAAGGTGGGGTTATGAACTCACCTGAATATTCCTGTGCAAAGCTAGCTATATACGACTTCGTGATGTCGTTTCCAAGACTTGACTTGCTAGCGTGCATTATATAACATCCCTAACACGGAATACCTTATAAGTTTCTAAATAAACGCAGTAACTAAACTACGTGTCATCGAGCTCTACCGAATCGTTAACTGAACGATTCGACGTAAGTTGTTAACTTAACGAAAATGACTAAGTTAAACTTTGTCGCCCCGAGAAGTCGTTTGCGTATATAGGAATATTCGTATGAAAGTAATATATAATAAACTTGTATTATATATATTGCGTCTTGTATATATTTGCCAAAACATATGTATATGCCGTTTCGGCATTTGAAATAAATATAAAAAGTTATATTTAATTTTATAAGAGAATCCTCGAGTTGTTGTGTTTGAAATAAATATAAAACTAAATTTATTTTTATAAAGGAATTCGTGTGGTACGATACTTGAAATAAATATAAAAACTATATTTATTTTATAAGACGAAATCGTGTTTTTTTGATATTTCAAAAAAAATATACAAAC
Source organism: Helianthus tuberosus (assembly GCA_030545235.1). Lineage (NCBI taxonomy): Eukaryota > Viridiplantae > Streptophyta > Magnoliopsida > Asterales > Asteraceae > Helianthus > Helianthus tuberosus. Next base: position 159,343,031 of record CM060393.1, read on the forward strand.
TATATATTTATTTTTACAAAACGAAATCATGTCATTTGATATTCGAAATAACATATAGCAATATTTAAGCTTATAAAAGAATCGTCGAAATTTCGAGGTTTAGGATAAGCATAAATACTATATTTATTATTGTTAACAATATCCGAGTCGTCGTTTTCGTATATCATAAAGTGTTATCGAAAATTATACTCTTGTTTTTACTTTTATAAAAAGCGTTTGTAGTTGATCGGCTATATTTTTATATTAAAATGCGAATCGTTTTACGGATTTTTCTCGAAAAACAGGCAGAGTTTCCTCTGTTTTTGGACGCCCCTGACAACACAAGTTGTCATTATTTTATCAAAATTCAACAATTATTCGATCATCAATATATAATTCGTAAAAACAACAAAATGAAAACTAAATACTATTCTGAATCGGTTCGAGCTCGTTTGTCACATAAGTATTAAAACTAAAAATATAACGTAAATATTAAACACGTCGTTAATCTTTACCAAATCTTCGCGTCAGGATGTTGACCGAGTTGACCAAGTTTGACCGGGTTTGACCCGAACCCGATGCGCGACCCGAACCCGGGAGACCCGAACATGATACTGAACCGCGACCCGAACCACACTGACCCGAGTAGAACTTTAACCTTGAACCGAACCCGTAGACTTTTCTTGACCCGATGCCCGAATAGAAAACCCGAACCAGAGATGAACCATTTTGAACCAAACCTGAACCAAGTCACTTGAACCCGAGCCTAAACCACCTGCTTGAAACAGAACCGAGTCACCGCACCATCAGTCCGCCGATCATCATCATCATCAACCATCAATGCTTAAAAGAAAAGAAATTAACAGAAGGGGGGGTTACCGTGAACTTGTCGGACTGAGAGGACCACCGCCACGCCGCCGCACGGCGGCGGCTCTCCACCGTCACTCCTTCTCTTTCTCAATGTCTCTCTCTCCTCGTCGCCTGCCTCTTTCTCTCTCTCTGTTTGTCTTTCTTCGTCGTCTGGCACCACCCACCACAGTGCCGCCGCCTGTGGTGGTGGGGTTGTCGCCGTCCAAGTCCTTCGCCACCAGAAATGGTGGTGGCCGGCCGGTAATCGAGAGGGAGGGGGTGTTGTCGGTGGTCAGAGCCACCGGCTCCTTGCCGGCTGTTTCGTCGGAGAAGAGAGGGGGATCGAGAGGGTGAGGAGCTGGGGGTTGGGTGTTGTATGTCTGTGTTGTTTGGAGATAAGGAGTTCTCTGTGTTTGTGATTTTATTTGGAGAAGATGAACTCCATATTTTTGTGTGTGTATCTGATGTTCATATCGAGAGAGAAGGGGGAAGGCAGGCAAGGGTTTTTTTTATGTGGGTTGTGTGAGTGTAAAGGGGTATGGGTCTCTATAGATATATTGAGATCTTGTTGAGATATTGTAAGGATTTTGTAGATTTGAAAAGATTTTTCATAGATTTTTAGAGATTTAGTGAGATTTTGTAAATCTTGTTTAGATTTTATAAATCTTGTATAGATTTTGTAAATCTTGATAAGATTCTAATATATTATGTGCAGGTTTAGGCTTGTGGGTTTTGGGTTTAGGCCCAGGGCCCACCAGCCCATCTCATGTGTAAGTGGCCCGTAATTCCTACGAGACCCGATATCGCAACCCAAACTCCATAAGCATAAAATATTCGTGTAACATCCATATTTGTCGGCGTCGTCAGTATTTCATACGGTTTCAGTTTATTACCGTTTAATTTCCAACAGTATCTCCGCAGATCGTCACACGTGCACTGTAGAACCGCAGAAGCGTTCCTAAGCTTACTGAGGCCCTAATTAAGTTAATTTGCGTCGTAAACACTATTTATTATTGCGTTAATCACCTGTTAATCACGTAATTAAGAGCCGTAAATCACCGGTTGTCACATGGCGATCTCTCGCGGCCCGTGTAGGCTAACGGGGTGGCTTACGCGCCCCGCGACAGCCCCTAAAATTCCATTTTTAATTAATTTTAATAATATTTAAGGTATTCGGGGTCCGTTTTCACGTATGGGGTGTTTTTAGGGACATATTGGGATATTTTAAATATTTTTAGGGTGTCGGAAATATTATGAGGGTGTCAGTTTACGTTAGGGTTGTTATATCATCCACACCTTGTTTTAGAGCTCGTCCTCGAGGTCTACTAGAACAGGTGTGGATATTTCCTTTGCATTTCTGATTCAAGCTCCCATGTGTATTCTGGTCCTCTTTTGGAGTCCCACTTTACTTTGACCAGAACTAATCTCTTGTGCTTGAGATTCTTAATCTTTCTGTCTTCAATCTGTAGAGGTCTTTCTACAAACTTGAGTTGTTCATTGACCTCTATATCCTTAAGAGGTACCATCAGTGATTCATCAGCTAAGCATTTCTTGAGATTAGATACGTGAAATACATCATGTATTCCTGCCATTTCCTCTGGCAGTTGTAGCTGATAGGCTACCGATCCTATTCTTCTAATAATTTCAAAAGGTACAACATACCTGGGACTTAGCTTCCCTCTTTTGATGAATCTTACTACTCCTTTCTAGGGAGAGACTTTTAACAATAATTTATCTCCTACTTGAAATTCCAATGGTTTACGTCGGTTATCAGCATAGCTCTTCTGTCGATCACGTGCTGCTTTCAGTCGTTCCTTGACTTGAATGATCTTGTCGGTTGTTTCCTGCACTATTTCAGGTCCAGATAGTTGCTTTTCCCCAATTTCTGCCCAACAGACTGGGGTTCTGCACTTTCGTCCATAAAGTGCTTCGAATGGTGCAACATTGATACTTGTGTGATAACTGTTATTATAAGAAAATTCGATTAATGGTAAGTGATCGTCCCAATTACCTCCGAAATCAATTACACAAGCTCTAAGCATATCTTCCATTGTCTGAATTGTCCTTTCGCTTTGTCCGTCCGTTTAAGGATGATAAGCGGTGCTTAGATTTAGCTTGGTTCCCATTGCTTTTTGGAAACTTGACCAAAAATGAGAGGTAAAACGGCTATCTCTATCAGAAACAATTGATAAAGGAATTCCATGTAATGAAACGATTTCATTTACATTCAATTTGGCTAATTGTTCCATAGTGAAAGTTTCCTTCATTGGTAGGAAATGAGCTGATTTGGTTAGCCTGTCTACAATCACCCAGATTGTATCATTACCTTTTCTTGTTTTGGGTAATTTGGTAACAAAATCCATTGTTATCAATTCTCATTTCCAAACTGGCATCTCTAGCTGTTGTAATAATCCTGAGGGTTTCTGATGTTCAGCGTTAACTTGCGAACAGTTAAACACTTAGAAATGTAAGCTGCTATATCCTTTTTCATTCCTATCCACCAGAAATTCTTTCTTAAATCTTGATACATTTTATCACTTCCAGGATGCATTGTATACTTAGACTTATGGGCTTCTTCTAATATACGGTGACGGAGGTTTCCTAATTTAGGTATCTGTATTCTTTTCTTATGGAATCTCCAAATTCCATCGTATCCTTGTTCTAATTCCTTAATCATTCCTTTTAATTTTTCAGTATCTTCCTTGATTACTGATTCTTGTGCTTTTCTAATTTGATCATTTAAATCTATTTGTAGATTTAATTTAAGAGAACGTACCCTTTTTGGCTTTTCGTGATACTTTCGACTTAAAGCATCAGCCACTATATTGGCTTTTCCTGCATGATACTGGATATTACAATCATAATCACTAAGAATTTCCATCCAACGTCTTTGTCTCATGTTTAGCTCTTTTTTGCCCAAAAACATACCTTAGACTTTTATGATCAGTAAACTTACTACCATAAAGGTAATGTCTCCAAATCTTAAGGGCAAAAATTATGGCTCCTAATTCCAAATCATGGGTTGAATAATTTTCTTCATGATTCTTAAGTTGTCTAGATGCGTAAGCTATAACCTTTTGACGTTGCATTAATACACATCCATAACCTAACTTAGAAGCGTCACAATAGACTACAAAGTCTTCAGTTCCTTCTGGTAACGCTAATATGGGTGCATGGGTTAGTCTTTGCTTAAGAATTCTAAAGGCTTCTTCCTGTTTTGGTCCCCATTCAAACTTAATAGATTTTAGGTTAACTTAGTTAAGGGAATGGCTATTCTAGAAAAATCTCGAATAAATCTTCTATAATAACCGGCCAATCCTAAGAAACGTCTAAACTCGGTTGGTGACTCAGGGGTTTTCCATTTGGTAATTGCCTCGATTTTTGTTGGATCCACATGAATTCCTTCATGATCAACTAAGTGTCCAATACTAATGTGATATTTTAAAAAAATAATAATAATAAAACAGTACGGAAGTACACATTTTTTCGAGCTCGAACAGGATATGTGAATTCTCAGAGACGCCTCTAGACATAGGCTATACATACATATGACCCACCTACAAAAGCCGAAAAATGAATATGACATGTCCTAATTAGGTCTATTTATTATGGGTAATGCTAAAAAATCATGCATAATTCATTCTTCTAAGTTCTAACAATGAGATAATGTTGCCGTTAAAAAAATCAATGAGATAATGTTATATTTATCTTTTCTTCGTTTTACTATCAAATTCTTTTTTTCATAATAGTGGTATAAAATTCAAGAAAATAATCTAGCCATCAAACATATTCCATCCAATAATTGGCAAACAAGGTTCCAATATCAACAAAAAAAATCTTCCAATGTGGCATTTAGTGGGTCCCACAGGAGACACTTGTTACCAACAACAACAACGTAAAAGATTTTGTGGATATGACACATCAGATTAAGATAAGAACATATTGCTTCTGATTGGTCAGTATCCAACCAATTCCCTCAATATCCACAAACTCATCAAACCTTAAACCACAACCACTTGATTTCCTTCCACTTGCAAATAATATTACAAATACAAAAGGACGTACACACATCACACATTTTCAGTTCTCATATCTGCAAACAATAATAATCCATCCTTTGACATTGCCGGAAAAGTATGGCCACCGTCACACAAGCTCCGGTTGCTGTTTTCCGGCCGTGTGCCTCCCGGATAAGATTCCTAACCGGGTCATCAGGGAAGTTAAACAGAGAACTTTCAGTTAAACCGGCCAACACCGGTTCATCGGGTTCGTTCAAGATTGAAGCGAAAAAGGGTGAATGGTTGCCCGGGTTGGCCTCACCAGGTTACCTCAACGGAAGGTATGCATTATCATGATTTGGGATAGGGGTGTGAACGAGCCGAGCCGTAGTCTGCTCGAGATCGGGTCATTAAAAGCTCTAATCAAGTCGAGCTTAAAAGAACTTGACCTCGAGCCTAAAGATAAGCTCATTTATTAAATGAGCCGGTTAACTTATCGATCGAGCTTGAATAGGATCAGGATCCTAAATAAGTCTATTAATTTATATGTTATTTTTGTGTATTAAATATATATTTACATAATATGTATTATTTTATATAAATATATGATATATGTAATTAAAAACTTTATATTATGTTATAATAATAATTATAATTAAAATTTTATATGAAAATAGATAAAAATAAATAACAACATAGTTATAGTTAAAAATTTATATGAAATTATATAAAAATAAATAACAACCGTAAGGAGCCTTTATTAATATAAAATATATTTAGAATATATTAAATATGCATATTTGCATATTATGTGTTACTATATATAGATTATAATAGACACTATTATAAAAATACAATACATTTCTCTTGAGAGATGCAGGTTCAACTCCTACTGTTTGTAGAGTGAGGCACTGGTGGTCAGTGATAGAAAGAAGACTCAGGGAAACCTGGGTTGGATCCTGGAGCCAAACGGGTTTTACCGATAATTTCACTGCCGTGCCTACGGGCACGTGGGTTACCGGGTTTTCCCCGGAATTGGTGGTGGACTCAGGTTACTCTCGGAGTACTCCGTTTGTCTAGTGGGTGCCCTGAGAGTGCTCGGGATTGATTCTGTTGTTCGTTCAAAAAAGTAATAAATATATAATAAACTAGTCGAACATGAGCTTAGACCTGTTAGAAGTAGGCTTGGCTCGGCTCTTTTACCTTTAATAAGTTTATAATTTAATATTAATAATTAGTAACCATGAAACACTAATATGTTTTCACATTTCAGTCTACCAGGTGACAATGGGTTCGACCCATTGGGACTAGCAGAAGACCCTGAGAACCTAAAGTGGTTCGTCCAAGCCGAGCTCGTAAACGGGCGATGGGCCATGTTGGGTGTCGCCGGAATGTTGCTGCCTGAGGTTTTCACAAGCATAGGCATAATCAATGTCCCTAAGTGGTATGATGCTGGAAAGTCCGAATATTTCGCATCATCATCGACCTTGTTTGTGATCGAATTCATTCTGTTCCACTACGTCGAGATCAGAAGATGGCAAGATATCAAGAACCCGGGAAGTGTTAACCAAGATCCGATTTTTAAGAACTACAGTTTGCCCCCGAATGAAGTCGGGTACCCGGGTGGCATATTTAATCCCCTTAACTTTGCAGCAACTGCTGAGGCCAAAGAGAAAGAGCTTGCTAACGGTAAGAAACAGAAATTTACCATCTTACAGTTAACTAAATTTTATTTATTTGTTTGGTTTATGAGACATAATCGGATCCTGAATCGACCCATCCATAAATAAATGATTTGAAACTAGTCAACACGACTCGATGGAAACACTTTTTTATCAAAAAAAAATCTATAGCTAACTAGTGTTATGTTATAATCTGAATTTTAAGAAAAGAGTTAATTATTGTTTTCGTCCATGTGGTTGTCAAAAATAACTTTTTCAGTCCATTAGCTTAAAAATTGCGATTCAGTCCCTCAGTGGTTTCACTTTGGTAACCATTTCAGTCCACCTCGTAACCATTTCAGTCCCTGTACTTAACAGAATAATGAATTGAAATGGTTACGAAAGTGAAACACATGGACTGAAATTGTTACGAAAGTGAAACCACAGGGACTGAAATCGCAATTTTTAAACTAATGGACTGGAATAGTGATTTTTGACAAACCACAGAGACGAAAACAGTAATTAACTCTTAAGAAAATGATTTAATAGGTTTTTATAAATTAAAAAAAAAAATACACATTGGTCAATCCAATTCTCATTTAAAAGTTACTTTTTATTTTACCCATTTGACCTGTTAAACAACACAGTAAAAAAGCCCGATGGCAAATAAATGAGTCAAAAATATCGTCACTAACTTTTATGTTAATTTCAGGGAGATTGGCGATGTTAGCGTTCTTGGGGTTCATTGTTCAGCACAACGTGACTGGAAAGGGGCCATTTGACAACCTATTGCAGCACCTATCAGACCCATGGCATAACACTATTGTCCAAACTTTGTCTGGAAACTAAACATCTTATAATAAATATATTAAAAAAAAGTGTGTTGTTTTGCTCTGTTTGTAAACCATGAGTGCATGGGTTGTGACCCTAGATCTAAGCTTTGTTCTAATGTACAGGGGAACATGAGATGGTTATTCTATGATTCATTTGATCTTTGTCACCCTCTCATTAGAATAAAATAAATATCTTGATGTATTAACACATTAGATTCATACTATACAACTATGGTGTTTAGTAAATTGATGTTAAAAAACATTGATTAGCCTATATCCTTCAGTTATGGTTGTTTGTCGTTAGTGGTCTCGTTGCTGCAGGGAACCATAACCTCACACGAAATGGGCGGGTCAGATATATAGTACATCAATTATTGTTATACTAGGGATGCTTCACGAGCGTGCCGAGCCAGCTTCAGCTTAAGCTTGCGCTACAAGTTAAATGAGCCAGCTCATCTCGAAAACTCTTAACCAGTGGCGAAGCTTGAGATTTTCGACCGGGGGATCGAAAACGTATATACCTAAAAAAATATAAAACCGGGGGGTTGAAAACGTATATACAGGGGCGGCTTTGAAGGTGTGCGGGGAGGACCTCCGCACAAAGCCCGTAATTTCGAGGGGCACGCGATTTTAAAAAAGTCCAATATATATGTGTTATTTTTTATAGTAAACACATACCAATTTCAATATAGGCCTATTTACAAATCATTTTTTATTGTTTAGAATTTAGCCCACTTACATTAGGTTTATTGAGCCCAATACTAATTTGATTTTTTTAAATAATAACAGAACATTACGGGAGGTCACATTTTTCAAGTTCGAAAAGGGTACGTGAATTCTCAGAGACGCCTCTGCGTATATACTTAAAAAATTCTATACGAAAGCTACATAACGGACACGAAAAGTTTCCCCCCCCCCCCCCCTCCCCACCCACCACTACCCGTGGCCCCTACAAAGTTGCGCCCCTGCTCTTAACGAGCTGAAATTTTGAGCTCGAGCCAGCTTATATGTTCTGAAACTTTTGATTTTTTTTTATAATTTGCACATATGGATAGACATGACAATAACAAAAAAGGTGGGTGAGTGTTTTTTTCCTATAAAAGTTGGGTTTTTTAAATGGACTATAGCTTCCGAACTAAGCAAGTAAGATCACCTCGGCTCGATAATTATATATTGAGTGGGTTTCGAGCCATGAGCTATTTGAACAACCCTAAATATTTTAAAGTGTTAATTACTGTTTTCGTCCATGAGGTTTATCAAAAATAACGGTTTCAGTCCATTAGTTTAAAAATTGTCATTTCAGTCCATTAGTTTCATTTTCGTAACCATTTCAGTCCACTAACTTAACTCCATCCATTTATTTTGTTAACTTTGGGTGAAATTACCAAATTACCCCTGCTAACTTAACAAATTGTAATAAAAAAATTCTAAAAAATCTAAAAATAAAAAAAAATCCAAAAAATTCAAAAAAATAAAAAAAAATCTAAAAAATCTAAAAATCTAAAAATCAAAAAAATTTTAAAAAATCATAAAAATTCTAAAAAATCCAAAAAAATTCTAAAAAATCCAAAATGTTTCGACGCGAACGGTTTCGACGCGAACCGTTTCGACCCGTACCGTTTCGAGCCGAACCGTTTCGACGTGAACCGTTTCGGCCCGTACCGTTTCGACGCGAACCGTTTCGACGCGAACCGTTTCGACCCGTACCGTTTCGACCCGAACCGTTTCGACGCGAACCGTTTCGACCCGTACCGTTTCGACCCGTACAGTTTCGAAGCCGAACCGTTTCGAGCTGAACCGTTTCGAACCGAACCGTTTCGACCCGTACCGTTTCGAAGCCGTACCGTTTCAAGCCGTACCGTTTCGAACCGAACGGTGCCGTTTCGAACCGAACCCTTTCGAGCTGAACCGTTTCGAACCGAACCGTGCCGTATCGAACCATGCCGGTTCGGCTTCGAAACGGTTCGCGTCGAAACGGTTCGGGTCCAAAGGGTTCGGTTCGAAACGGTTCGCATCGAAACGGTACGGTTCGAAACGGTACAGCTCGAAACGGTTCGGTTCGAAACGGTTCAGCTCGAAACGGTTCGGTTCGATACGGCACGGTTCAGTTCGAAACGGTTCAGCTCGAAAGGGTTCGGTTCGAAACGGCACGGTTCGGTTCGAAACGGTACGGCTTGAAACGGTTCGGCTTCGAAACGGTACAGGTCGAAACGGTTCGGTTCGAAACGGTTCAGCTCGAAACGGTTCGGCTTCGAAACGATACGGGTCGAAACGGTTCGCGTCGAAACGGTTCAGCTCGAAACGGTACGGACGGTTCAGCTCGAAACGGTTCGGGTCGAAACGGTACGGGTCGAAACGGTTCGCGTCGAAACGGTTCGGGTTCGAAACAGTTCGCGCCGAAACGGATTTTTTAGAATTTTTATGATTTTTTAGAATTTTTATTATTTTTTAGAATTTTTTGGAATTTGTTTGGTTTTTTGGAATTTTTTTGATTTTTTGGAATTTACTATTTTTTTTGTTTTAATGTTTTAGAGTTTACACTTAAGTCCCTGTGTTTCTAAAACTGACGCAAACCGTCCCTGAATTAGTTAGTTAACTCAAAGTTAACAAAATAAATGGATGGAGTTAAGTTAGTGGACTGAAATGGTTACGAAAATGAAACTAATGGACTGAAATGGCAATTTTTAAACTAATGGACTGAAACCGTTATTTTTGACAAACCTCACGGACGAAAACAGTAATTAACTCTATTTTAAAAGTTATATTTCATTTATATATTTTAAATGAAATGATTTTGGTGGTTTTATGCATTAAAATGAAGGGCTTACTTTAAGTAGGGAATATAAACACGCATCGTTCATGGAAAGAGAAAATGGGCCGGGTCAAGATTCCAGTCATGACATATAGAATCGTTGTAGACAGGCCAGGGCATCTCAAAGTTGCAACTCAACGAATAATCTAAAAACCCTTGTAAACTTCTTATTGTTCCGAGCATGGTTTCATTAGGATGTGCAAAGGTAAGATTACAGAATGAATGCAAAGGGAATTGGTCACTGAGTTGTGGTCTGAAGTTTAATGTGTACTACATAGTTCAGTCAAACCACCTTCCTGCGTTGACCAGTCAACATTTCCTGTGACATTAATCTATAGTTGAACAGTTTGGAATGGACACCTCAGAACACTATCCATCTTTGAAAAGAGAGAGTATTGGTGTATAGATTGCATATAAATTGGCATCATTAAAATATTATAGTTAACTAGTAATTTTACCTCGCACGTTGCGCCGGGATTCAGGTTGGTTCGTCACATTAGCAAGAACAAAAACTAAAAGGCGAATACTAAAAAGTGATAAAAGTAGAGGGAGTAAACATGCATATTACCAAAGTTAAAATAGAGAGACTAAACATGTATATAAATAAAGTTAACTAATAAGAAGAAAGTTTATTAAAGTAGATGAACTAAACTTTTATATTAGAAATATTTAAGGGTTTAAAATTAAATAAAAGACTTTAATGAACATAAATAATAAAAAAGTTGCCCTAAGTGTGAAAATGAAGAGGGAAACACATGTTTTAGGCAATTTCAAAGAATCTAGAAGAGAACAGAAGCAAATGAAAGAGAAGATCATGCATTAGATGAATGTGCAATCTACTTAGAAAGTAGTAGAAGCTCTACGGTAAATTACTCTTACAAACTCATTTTGCTTTTTAATATATATTAAGGGCACGTTTGGCTAAGTTTTTTTAACCAACTTATTGACTTATTGGCTTTTCAAAAAGTCAACAAGTCAAAATATTGTTTGGCTAATTGAAAAGTCATTTTCAAAACAACTTTTCAGTAGGGAGAAAATGTCATTTTTGAAAAGTCAGAAATTTGTGATTTTTTAGAGCTTTTCAAGACAATTACAAATTTACCCTCTACCAAACAACTTTTCAATATGAAGAATGTCTTTTTTAGTAATTTTGGCTTTTCCCACCCAATAAGCTAATCCAAACACTTTTTTTAAAAACTTCTTTTCAAAAAGTCATAAATCAATAAGTATTTTTAACAAAAAGTCCTTTTTGAGTTAAATAAGCTTAGCCAAACATGCCCTAAATATGTGCAATTTCGACCTAGTTACTTACACATATGTCGATTTGGGTTTTTTTAATCTCTAATGGGTCAAATGGGTATAAGGAAAGTAGCTTAAAAAGAAACAGGTCAATTGAGTTGTAAATGGTCTAAAGTGTAGTTTTGAAGCATAACGCCTGGCCCTAAATCATTTTATCTTTTTGTTTTGATGCATTTACTCTATTTTAAATTTCCAAAGGTTTTTGCAAATAGACAATGAACTTTGCGCTCTTCAAAATGGATTTCCTCTTTTCTCCAATCAGGCTATATGAGCTTATAAATTTACTCCATGTATGACATTTTCTTTTATGTTGGTTTATTTTTCCTTCAATCCATGAGTATTGTTAGTTTCTTCTAACATTATAGAGGGATTGGGTCAGCCTATATAAACACTTTTCAACAGAATTTTATTAGACTATAGCAGCAGTAAGTTTGGGTCAAGTTTGCATTAGGGAGGTTCACTTGTAAAAATTCCATCACTCACAACATCTAATCAAGTTCCGCAATATCATCAACCATTATTCTATCACTCACAACTTTTTTTAGTGGAAATGGTCATCACTTATGATGGAATTCCATCACTCACAACCTTTTTTATTTTTTATTTTTTTTAAATTATAAATTAACAATAAAACACTAAAATTATAAATTATAAATTCATTTAAATTAAAACATACTAGTTCAATATTTTAGACTACAATTAAAAAAACATACATAAAGAAACTCTACTCCTCGTCCGAATTAGGAAATTCCAAACCTAAAGAACCTACTAGTTCGATTAAATCGTATCTCAACCGAAAGTGAGTTTCTTCATCACGCAACTGTTGTTGGATATTTTCGGGAACGTGAACTTGTGTAGGAGGATCCGGCACCCAATCTGGAGATATTGCACGTCCGTCTTGTTTGATTAACATATTGTGCAATATGATACATGCATATACTATGCTATGTATTGATTTCTTATTCATCGCACAAACCTGTCGGCTTAGAATGCCCCATCTACCCTTTAAAACACCAAAAGCCCTCTCAACATATTTTATTGCCCATTCTTGCAACTTTTTGAACGCCTTTTCTTTAGCCTCAACAGGAAACGAAGGAGCTTTCACAAAAACAGACCATGATGGGTAGATACCATCCACAAGAAGAAAGCCTGGTCTGTAATATCATCCATTAACATAGAATGGATAGAAGGGTGTGGTACCATCCGTTACGGTTTGGAACAACGGCGACGTATGCAAAACATTGATGTCGTTGTTTGAACCTGGAACACCAAAATATGAATACCAAAACCATAAATCATTCGACGCCACCGCTTCAAGTATGATGGTTGGTCTTTTGATGTGACCCCTAACATACGCCACTCGTAACACTCTTGGACAATTTTTCCACTCGGTATGTGTACAATCGATGCTACCAAGCATCCCAGGAAAATGTCATCTAGCCTCATGTACGGCGTAAATACGTGAGATGTCATGTCTCGTCGGTTTATGTAAAAACTCTTTACCATACAATTTAATGACAGCGTTACAAAAAAATTATAGACATTCATGCGAAGTTCTGTCTGACATAGCTAGGTATTCATCAAATTGATAGGGAGGGTTACCTGTCGCTAGTTGGCGAATGGCGGACGTGCATTTTTGTATCGGTGTGATACTTGGTTTGCCCCTCGCGTCGTAACTTTCTTGAAACCATTCTTCAGTTGCTTCGATGTCTCTAACAATCTTAAAATTTTCAACGCGTCAAATTTATGACGCGATTCAGTTTCCACGCGTGATGTTTATGGGGTGGCGGTTGTGACAACTGTCAAAAATCCAGGTATCCGTACAATTAATTAATCATGATTAGTGCTTAATGATTGTGCTAAATTGCAATTAACTGCTCTGATTTCTGCTTAATATATGCATGTGCATCACATATTGTTTAATGTCATATCATTACTTCATGAAAGCTATATTGCCTCAAATGATACATTAAGTACAGTTAGCATAGTTATCTGATAAATCAGGAAAATGTTGATAGAATTCAGCACATAGACAGACAGTGCATTGAGACTCAGAATGAGCTTGAAACTAAGTACTACACTAGTGTAGTGTGTATAAAGTAAGGATCATAAAACTGCCTTCCTAGTGATAGTTTAAGTGTCGGAAAGTGCCTAAAACTTACATAAACTGCAGAATTCTGCAGAAAATCAGTAAAATCAGCATTTAAACAATCTAATATCATGCAGAAATATGATTAAATGGTCCTGAATGCTTTCCTAAGTGTCGGGAATTAAAACTGTCACAAAAGGTAACATAAAGCACACTAAACTGTGAAGTTTAGCACCTTAACGAACCAGTAACCAACCGAACAACCGGACACTACCCGAAACATCGAATTTACACTAGAAGCATTGTTTTAACATTACCAAGCTAATTATGGTCCCCGAACATCATAACACACTATATAAATATCTAATAACTAAACACCTAACTAGATACTTGATTTTTAACCTAATGATCTAACTAACTAGTTACCACCCAACTAAACACCCCCCCCCCCCCAAACTTACGGTTACATGTGGGCCCCCACATGAAGATTTTATTGATTTAATTATTTGATCTTGTCTACTTTTTTTAGACATATAAACCATTGGAAAATCATGAGTTATTGGATTATAAATAAACCTCCAAGACCTTACCCTTCATTTCATTCACAAACACTTCACACACTTCTCTCCTCCTTCTTCCCCTTGGTTCGGCCGAGAATATCAAGCACACCACCACCATCATCACTTCATTTCATTCAAATCCACATACATACAAGGGTGCTAGAAGATGTATGATGAAGCTAGGAGCTTTCGGATGTTGAAGGACCTTTACCATTTGCTTTTAACCACTTGTTTTCTTCACTAGAATCATCCCTAGCCTTGAGCTAGTGGTAAGAACCTTAATCTATCTATTTTACATCTATTTTAAGTGGTTAAAGAAGAATCATAATCAAAATCATAAAGAACACTAAAGATCATAAGAAGTAAACATGAACATAAGCTTGTTTAATGAAGTAATCTTGATGAATATGAGTTGTTATGCTTATTGATCATTGATTGTTTGTAGAAATGATGTTGATCATCATAAGATCTTGCTAGATCATGATTAAAAACATAATCTAGCAAGATGAGAAAGAAGAAATGTTGTAGGATGATGGATCATCCACACATGAATCATGAACTTGAATGAATAAATGGTTTTCTTGAAAAATAAAGTTCAAAGTAAGATATTAATCATATAGATCTAAAGATTTATGAATGGTTTTTCAAAGGAACCAAGTTAAAAATATAAGTTTTAGTAAATCTTGGTTCTTACAAAAACAAACTCAATTTTTAGTGGTTAAACAAGTGTAGAAACACTTGAGAAGCAAGAAAATTTCATAAAGAAACATTTTTAGAAAATGTGACAAGAAGTTGTAAACATCTAACTTCTTTAAAAATGAAGTTTTTAAAGAACTAATCACACTTTAAAGGATAACAAGGCTTACTAAGAACACTAGTAAGTTCCTACAAATTTTTACAAAGAATCAAGTTCATGAAGTAGTAGATTTTTACTTGTTTTTGGCAAAATTGGTAAGTAAAGGTTGTTTATTATTGTTGGTGAATTGATTGTGATGATTTTTACAAAAGAAAATGATATGCTTGAAAGCATGGAAACCTCCATTTTTAGGGAAAACTATGGAAAAAATTTCTAAAAATATAAACACTTAGAAAAATATTTTTAAACAAATATTTACAAGTGTATTTTAAACCATGAGTTTTCTACAAAAACTTTGCCATAATTTTTGGTTACAAAAATACAAATATTGGAGGTTGAATTTTCATAAATAAAAGTGATTAAATATGTATTTAGGAAATATATATTTAGAAGACACCATGTGTGTGATTATTTGTATATTTTGTGTATTAGTGATATTATTTTAGGACATGAAATAATATAACTCATTAAAAATACCAAGAATTACCATCCAAAATATTACCAAAATTCCAAAGAATGAATACACACATTTACAAAAAAATATTGGAGAATCGAACTATGGAATAAGACTTACAAAAATATTCCGGAATTTATTCACAAAGTATATTTTGGTAAATAATATTTTGGGCACCAAGGAAACAAAAATATGATTTTTACAATTACTACAAGAATATATAATATTTTTGACAAGGAAAAATATGTTATTTTTTACAAGTAAGAAATATATATTTTTCTTGAAATTTTAGAAGATATATTATTTTTAAGAAATATATATTTTCTTAAAAACACGAAATACAATATTTTGAGGTGAAATATATATTTCCTCAAATAAACATGAGACATATCATTTTGGAAGAAAAATGAGTTTATCTATATTTTCTATGTTGGACATGAAAATATATAAAATTTTTGGAACTTATTTTGCCAAGGAAAAAGTATAAGTATTTTTTTTATATTTACTACAATATATATTTTGGAAATATATTGGTGGACCTTTATTAAAGATAATATTACGGAAAAATTAATACAAAATTAAGTAAAAAATACTTAATGAATACAATAAAATACGTATTCCTATACGTATAAATACACACCAGAATACGACCCCGGTACATGACAAAAATATACAAGTATGAGAATACAAATACAAATACAAATACACCCATCCTTGGGAAGGAAATACATGTATAAACACCCGAAGAGTATCAAGTCAAAAATATATTATTATTATTCTAAAATTTATAAATATAATTTAAGTTGAAATATTAATTATTTTAACAAATAATTATATACTTGGAATAATAATGAAGACACTTTGAAACGTAACTCAAAGACACTAATCAATACTAAGTCAAGGCACGACCCGCCCGTCTAATGGACCGTGGTACGCATGTAGGTAGTCGTGCGTTCTAGAGGAAGCTTTGAGTTACATTGGATACAAGGAACGCAAAACTGTGAGTTTATGCCCCCCCCCCCTTTTCTTTTAGCTGTTTTCAGTTTTATAAATTCGGGGGTGAAGTACATGTTACTAAATGTTTATTGACAATTACAAATGGTATGGTTAGCTAAGGAAAACACTGTTAGATCATGTGATTGGGTAGGCGCACTCTTAGGACCATTAATCCTCGCGTTAGGACCGAGGGACATGAGTGATAGATCTAATTGGGTGTAGCAAGCCCACACCCATGTGGACCAGGGTGGCCCATGAGGTGACTATGTCTTACAGCCGGAGGCCCGGTGCAAAATCTGCTAGGTTTGAGTCTTTCTACGCCATTTCACGTATGTTAATGTATTAGCTACACATTAATTGATCTATTCCTTGTTGCTTCATACCAGTTTTCGTATACACACCTATATACTTACAAATGTTTTCAAGGATGATTCGTGCACACACACACAACTCACATGAACTCGCTCAACTTTTGTTGATGTTTTCAAACTACATGTATTTCAGGAAATTAAGAATGGATCTGGCGGGCGTTTGGATGTTTCAAGTAAAGTTGAGAATAAAAGGTGTCGTCCTATGTTTGAGGATTTGGATTGTGTGTCTTATTCTAGATAAGACACAACTTTCAAAGCCTAGTTTAAATTAATGTCTTTTGTCGAGTCTTTATGAACTCTAAAACAAGTTGCATGGTTTGTACTCGAATTTGATGTCTGTGTTTTAAACAATGTTGTCATGTTCTAAACTACGTTAATGGATGATATTAAGCAAGCCACACCATAATCACGCTTCCGCAAAAGTCAGGGTGTGACAGCGGTGGTGTTTTGTTAAGTTTCACGAGTGAAACTCTTTTATAACGTGCAAAATTTCAACCACCCCGGGTGGCCTTATAGTTAAAATGGCTAACCTCACTCATTGCTCTAACATACTAGGGCAACATGGCTAGAGTTATTGAGGGTCATCGAAGGTATTTCATAACCTGTTTAGTAATTTCGGCTCATTAGCAATAGCGGGTCAATCTAGTAGTATTGTTAAATCACTATAAGGATCATAAGCAATTTTTTGAAAAAAAATAATATGAAAAGCGCCCCCAGTTTAGAATTTGCTTTAGGCCCCCAAAAAGGTTGGATCGTGCCAATTCTGACCCGACCGGAAAATTCTAACTTTTTGTTGTGTGAAATCTAACCACTGAAAAAGGGAAAAAGGAGAAGCGATAGGAAAAAAAATCCTAGATCCGCAACTGTGTGCAAATTTCTAAAAATCTAGACTTGCTTGTATGGATAGGTAGAATTAGTAATGTTTTTTTGGCCAGCAAAGAGAAATAATATAGAAACGAACCGGTTAGCAAAAGGACTAACTAGGCAAAGTTCCCAAATACATAAACAGGTTTTTCAACCACTCGACCTACTTCAAAGGACAATTACGTTACATGTATATTAAGCCTACAAAGTGTGTTACAATTTGAAATATTTACAACGTTAATGTATTCTCATGTGAATATACAAAGTTTTAAATTCGTAAATCGCTCATAATGACATATGGATGTCATTAAACCATAAGTGAATACAGTGGCGGACCAATGAATTATTTGCTGGGGGTGCGGATTAGGTGTTCAACCATATTTTCAAAGGGTACGGTCAGGTTTTTTGCCTAAAATATACACTAATTTTTTTTTCAAGAGGTGCGGCCGCCCACCCTAATCAAAGGGTGGGTCGGCCCCTGAGTGAATAACATGTCATGTCACCAAATAAACCTACAACGGCTTGATTTGCAGATTAAAAAAGAATTACTCTGCATCGTCCACTTAATCTATACTAACATGACAAAACGAATAGTATATTACAATGTAATATAACTTTTTTCACTTTATCTCAAGTCGTGTTTTCTCCAAAAATCAATCAAGTAATATGCTACACTATTACTAGATGGTCTAGTTTGATTTCAATTTCTAAATGGTCTAGTTTTGGTTTAGAAATAGCTAAAACACATTACTAGCAGTATGGCTCACAATTCAACTTAAAAACCATCAAACCGAATCGTAAACGCCTTTACGAATTTCCAAGAATTAGAGGGTGTTTGGGATTACGTTTTGAAGTGATTATTTGATTATTGCGTTTGTAAAACATAAATAATCTAAAAAAGTGTTTGGATGAAAAAGTGATCATCTGCCTCCAAAATGCACTTTTGAAAACGCAAAATCTATTTTGAAAACGCATAATCTATTTTGAAAACGCAACATCAAACACCCCCTTAGTATATTCACATGTTAATATGCAGCAACACACACGATGACACGAATATTAAATTCTCAAAGTATTAACATGTAGATTCATTACATTGCATGAACTTTTATAGACTCACATAAATATTGAATCTAACAAAATATACATGCACAAAGGGATTGTAGCCTAGCGGTACCAAGGTGTGTAGAAAAGGTCACCCCCTTCAGAAGGTTGTTAGTTAAGTTAATGGCGTACACAAGTGTAAATTTAGAAGTAGGATTAGTGGGTGTAAGTATACTTTAGTTACAAAATAACGACATTAATTGTGTGACTCGTGTGCCTAATCTCGATCATGTATTGCACAAATGTCTATAAAGATTTAGAGTTGATGACAAGAAACCCAACTGGGTTTTATCCGATAAGATATCATGAAGATCGGATGATCAATGAATGATAAATAATCTGCAAATCCACGACTTGTAGCTTAAAAAAATTGACAAAAAAGAATCATATGGCGATCATACTCGCAGCCTCTAATTCCTGGTTAGTTAGTAATCTCGAGGTGGGAGTAAAATTCACATTTGATGAAGATTTGACCGCTTCAAACTCAGTTGACTCGACTGAAAATAGTCTTCCTGCTGCATCAATGGTTCTACTAATGAAATCTGACCTTGAAATGTAGTCCTTCATAGGGCAAACGAAATCAAGATGATCCCTAGCCTAAACAGAAAATAGCAAATAAATGTTAAAAAAAGAAGCTTGACAAGTAATTAACCGTTTAAATTTAATATAACATAGCGCGTAACAAGAGGATTGCGTATAAATGGATAACGGGTCACTTTTATTACAGGTCAGAATCAGTTTTGCTGGCCCACGTTTTATAAAAAAAATGAACGCGTTAAATATGATTACAAACAATATTTATAAAAAGTGATCGCGATATTAAGTTTAACAAACAGATAATATTATTAACATACCAGTCGATATTCAGGAGCCCGTTTAGGAAGCTTGAGGTAGGACATGTTACGAGTCTCATAATCCCACAAAAAAGATGTATGATGAATCCACCGATTTTTAGTAATTGATTGTGCGTTCCCACCAAACTTGCGCAGGCCAAACACATAGTCTATAAAACATTAAATAAAAGGTCATGACTCATGTGTTAGACTCGTATCATTCGGGTTTTAAATAAATCGCAGCAAAGAAATTATAAAAATATGTGCATCAACAGAATATATTTTCAAATAAGATTTAAGAATCAATTTTTCATACCATTCTCACGAAGCCTGAAATCAGCAATTCCTTCGAAAACCTGACTGTATAATAGGCTGCTCCAAGACATGATGGGTCGAGGATACGGTTGTACATCGGCAACATCATCCTTGTTACATATGAATGAAACAAATATTGTCCCATGATCAACTATTACAGTCCCGCCACCAGTAAACCTTCGTATGACAGGAATATTATCTTCTAGAACAGGTTTAATTTCAACAAGTTCAGCAGGTTTCCTAATAACAGATTCACGTAAACTGATAAGATCTCCAATCTCCATTACATATTAGAACTATTGTTAGCAAAGACACTTACCCAGAAATGCCCATGACGATGTTGGGTTTATCTGCCCCGTCATTTATGATGCACCAATTGTCTGATGAGGTCCGCAAAAGGCATTCTTCAATCTCCAACTGCTGTAGGATGGGCACCCCCTTCATTCTAACGATATTCATTAGCGGACGTCCTGCTTGTGCAACATGTCGTGTAGCCATTAAAGCAGTTTTTCATAAACTGATTTTTCTTTCTTTCGGTTTTTGTTAATGTGAGATTGTAACAATCATTTCCAGGGTGCAATGAACTGCAAAAAAAAGCATATAGATGAGTTTTTGTTATCTTGAGACTAAGGCGTTGTAGCTATATAGTAAGATCAATGGAAGTAGTTACAAACTAAGTACCAATGCCATTAACAAGAACAACAGAAACAAAACAAGAGGAGTTTATAGTAACCGGCAGATTCATAGTTTCCAGTATAGGTAGGGGTGTTCACGGTCCGGTTTTGAGTCTTATAACGTTTATAGGTAAAACTGTGAGCCAAATCGTCGGTAACGGTTTTTTATGATTGTAAACAAAAACCAAACTGTCGAAATTTGAAACCAACCCGTTACTAACAGTTTAGCTTCGGTTTGGTTTCATGGTTTGGGCTTACCGAGTCTTTATAAAAACCAATAAAATATATATAAAAATATTTCTAAAATAGAGCTGTCAGAAAACAAGCTATAAAAAATGGAAATGCCCAAAATTACAGCTTCTAAATGCCCATATACAATGTTACACGCATCATCCTTTAAAAACTACTTAAATTCTAATATTCTTCGTGGCGTTAATGGTTAAATTTGTCAAACTGAACGTATACTTAAGATACAACAAAGTAGACAACTAAAATCATCATTACACACAATATAACATTTTGAACAGATTGCAACAAACAGAACAGGTATACTGATATGACACTTCATGAACCCTAGAACTGAGTATCAAAACGGTATATCACACAAACAAATGCCAAAAACGTATACACAGTGTTAGAACAACTGCCATGAGCCCATGACAAAATTGATGATTGGGTTGTAGCCTACATATATCAAACTTTGTTGTCAAGGCTCACCCAGGTGCAAGCCAAGCCCCACTTTTCAGGCCCAGCACAGCCTTCTCACTTCGCTTGAAACACCCCACTTTCAATACCTCAAGCTTATTTTTCAGACCAAGTTCCGAAAAACCGTCTGAACTGGCTTGAACATGTTTAAAACAATTATATCAACTCTAAACAAGTCTGGAATCTACCTAAAACTAGCCCTAAAGAAGCCTCAAACATGTCTAAAACCCCTAAAAATTGTATTTTTACACCATACTACGCCTCGCCTAAAAAAGCCCCGGCTTTTTAAGCGTCTTGCGCGGAGGCCCAGGTTTGCGCCTTGATCGAGTGATCCAGTTATGGATCAAACGTTAAGCATTGTGCTACAAAATCCAATTAAGCTTCAAAACAAATACTTAAAATCTGTCAAAACAATATATAACTCCAATTGGTTCTTATTGGTTCCAACCCAAATACAAACCCTAGTTCTAAAACTATAATAACTAAAGAATCGAGCATCACAGATGGTTTAATCAAGCTTACAAATCAAAAAATCTACGGTAACAATGACACACATGATCAAATTAACATAATCTACTATCACGATTACAAATTGCAACAATCAAAGTATGTATGAACAACTGAATTAACAGAATTTGAAGGATTAGAGATCTAACATTCGTCCGGTGCTTGAGAGAAGCAGACGAGTCACCTTCACCGAACTAATTTCTGGTTGTTTCTCGAATTGACTCTAGTTTCTGGACTGAGCAGTTATGTCGAACTCTGGTTGAACGGTGCAAGATTGCGGAGCTGGTTGGATCTGCAAAATGGACAAGTAGTTGAGTGACAACGAAAATGTATTTCCTATATAGACAAACACAATGCCAGGGAATAGTGTTTTCCATCGCTTGGTTGAAAGGGGTGGCTGCCCAATCATAGGAAGCCACATACATGGCATCCACAAAAGCTATTTTTTTTGTTTTATTCAAACTCAATTTGCGTATATTTACATATGAATTATGAAAACAAAGTAAAACATCAACAAGGCAACTGGTCTGGTGGAAAAGACGCTGGCTATCAACCTGCTATAACCTGGTTCGAATCCCATCTAACGCAATTAACTTTTTTTCGGCCGCTTGGTTGAGGGCGCAGCTGGCAGCTGCACATTAGCATATCAATTGCAAACTAAGATCTGCATATCTTGACGAACAAGATGTACAGAAAGCATCAACAATTGTACCGATTCAAGTTTTTGTTGTTGCTTTATCAACAAGATCCAATTGGAATGTAATTTCCAACTTGAGCACAAATCTCTACTCACTATAGCCGATTTTATATTTGGTTTTCAGAGGTTAAAACCACTTGCATTTAATTCAGTGTGTAATATGTACAATAGTGGTTTTGCAGTGAATTAAAAGAGTACGCTTGCTTTTTCCATTTTTTTAAAGGTTCTTGCTTTATCATACCTTGAAGGTTTTAACTCTGAGAATGGCAATTAAAATTCTTAAAGAGTGCCATTACTAACAGAGACAATAAACTATTTGTTATGTTTTTCTTTTATATCTTTCTATTGCTATAAGTAATAACTATATTTAATGTTATTCGGTTCAGTAGCATTGCTAACACGCAGCTCCTTTTTACGGATGCTACTGATTTGAGTTTGTGTTATCAGTTGTTGTTTGGTGCAATTCATATAAAACATGTTTTGATATCTTCTTTGGCATATGAGGACTTTATTTTTCGTGTTCTCTCTTTTGGTTACGAAATTAGTACCAAACAAATGCCCGCCGAGAAGCGCGGGAAATCCCGCTAGTTAAAATATAAAGAGTATGATACATATTATTTAGCTTTTTTACTTTTATACCTAAGAAAAATAAATAATTGTAATGTCATCTGGTTTTTTAAAGGTTTAACTGGGCAGCCCAGTGAACCATTAGTGGCTGATTCAATGTCCGGCATGGTTTTCAAAACATAAGGTAGGATATGTAAAAATTAGTAACCAGGCTGACCAACAAGACAGCTTTTGCATATGGAAACATGTTAAACTCGAGCTTGAGCCCTCTTATGTTAAAACAATCATCGTTCAACTTGAGCTCGGACCATTTACACCCTAACTCGTAACAGTTATATAATTACATTTCCAAATCATATTAAACAAATTACTCAATTTAATGAATTCAAGGTCTAATCCAAGTGTGTCAAGAAACAATTTGATGAAGGTCCACCAACAGTGTGTGAGCGTGATATCGGACGAACAGAAGAAAAACTTTCGCAAACTATATAACAAAGTGTATAGGTAAATGATAAATCATGTCTTAAAATCAAATTAACCGGGTTCGAACCCTTACCTGGTGTGAATCGAAATGGATCCAGAGGTTTTTATGCTTGATTTCGGGGGGGTTTCCGTGAGATCGAAACAGAGTTTTATGTGGTTAAGCTTTGATCTCAGAAGATTTGTTGGAGATGAACAGGAAAACGGAATCAGAAATTAGATTAGGGTTTATGAAACGATAAATGGGTAGATGGGTCATGGGTGGGTCAGTTGGTGGATTTTGGTCACCACACCAGAGGATTCAGATGCAATCCACTAACAAATGGGGTGAGCATTTTTGGATCCGGACCGAAAAGAACCGGTAACCGACCGTAAAATAAATCGAAACCGACCCGACCCTAACATTTAGGTATTTAGTTTGGTTCTTGTTTTGCATATCAAATCGGGTTCGGGTCGGTTCCAGTTCTTTATATCAAGGAACCGACTTGGACCTTATGGAACCGATATATATTGTATATTAAAATACAATAGGCTGGCCCAGTAGTGATCACGACCTTTTAATCCCTAATAATAACACATAACCGCCCATTAGAGATATGATATCTTAAAATAACCTAGTTGTTAACAGTTCATGGCTGAAACAAACAGAATTTCATCATTCGAACTTTTTTGCTTAACTTACTTTGCTTAATTCTTTGTTGCTAGTACTGTGCTGAATTCATCAATTAAGCCTGCGTAGACTAGGTACATCACATGCTCTTATTCTAATTCAATAGACAAGTAAACTTGATCAATATATACAAAGAAAACAATTCGATTGTATCATATAGTTCGCATTTAAGTTTCGAATATATACAAAGAAAATAAATCGATTGTAACAAATCGTTCTATTGTTGTTTATCTGTAGATAGTTCGAACATGTTCCACGGACATAAAGGTGTCTAATAGTACACGTTATCATTGTTGCTATTTTGTTTTCTAGTCGACTAAGAGTACACGTTATCGTTGTCGCTATTTTGTTTTCTAGTCGACCAAGAGTACACGTCTAAATAGTAAATGATCCTTCTAACATGTTCCACCGACATAAAGGTGTCTAATAGCTTAATTGCTGAGAGAATGATCTCAAACAATGCTTCTATCTCTAACCTAACAAAAGGGCAGGCTAGAAACCATAAAGACCAGTTACATAGACTAGTTAGTTCACTTTGACATTTTATCGAACACCTTGCGTGGATAAAGTGCAACCTTCGAAACTATACTACTTCAACGAAGCATAACTAACGAATCAATTTCATAGCATTCAAACATTACCCAGCAATTTCATACCAATCAAATCAATTACATTAAGCAGCAATTTCGTACACAATAAACATACCTTATGAGTTATGATATATTCCTCCCAATTTGAACTTTGAAGTGTGAAATCATGAAATATATTGAAATTGGTCGAATCTGTATTAACTTTATATGTGAAATTATAGCATAAATCGGTCTGAATCGCTTGAAATGGATGATCCTGTAGTAAATTGTGATACCTGGACAACTTTGAATTATCGGGGTCGTATTTTGATCTGGAACCGAGAATACTGAAGTAGGTACAGGAATTGCTTTTTGTTTCAGGGGCTGTTTGGTAGCTCTTAATAATTGCTACCTCTTAATGGTTTAAAACTAGAATAAATAAGAGATAACCTCAAGTCACCTCTGAATGGTAAATCATCACATGTCAGGCTAGAGGGTATGGTGATGGTCCGGATGATCCGCCACGTAGGCGCCACATCATAGTCCCCCCAATGATGGTCCATCCCACAAAAGTAAAGGGTATGGAGGATACTCCTAGATGATCATACCCCACCACTTTTATGTTTTTTATCTTTTTAATCTTCCACTTGTTTTAATATTTAACAAATAAATTAAGAAAATATTTTCATTAAATATTAAAAAACAATACATAAAAAAAAGATAGAGATTATGTGAAGTTCAAATCAACCATTTTTTTACTTTTTCTTCTTCTTTTTTGTTAACACGTCACTCAACCTCTGCAAAGAGATAATACTTCTTTTTTTTTCAAAAGGTTCTTTCACCTTCTTCTACACAACAAACCCTAATGACCTGCAACTCCTATTTTTCTTTTCTCTCAAACTACATAACCCCACATCTCATCTTTTCTCTGATTCTCCTTTGTATAAGAAATCCATCAAAACTTTTTTCTTTTCTTTTTTTATTTTAACGGTAACTTTGAAGGAAGGGGGCCCACTTTTGAGGAACGTCGCCAACGTCTTAGGCTCGACGCTGAGGACGGGACGGGGAGGGGCGGCACGGTGTGCCGGCGTCGCCGGACCTCGACGGGGTGGGGGACGCTCCCATACCCTATAGCCTCACATTCTTCTACTTTCTCATTGATAAAATTCTTAATGGTTCCATTAAGAGGTAGCCTCTTAATAACCATTCAGAGGCTACCAAACAGCCCCTTAGTATGTTGTGTGTGTAGGGTTGTTCATCTTTCTCCAAAACCCAAATTCAAAGCCACCCGAACCCGAATATTCGAAAAAACCCGAACCCAAGAAACTCAAACCCGATCAACCCGAAACCCGAAACCCGAAAAAAATTGTTTTGATTTGGAGTCTTTAATATATGAAATACTAAGTTTTGAGACTTTTAAATATTATAATAGCATATTGTCAAATAATGTTTGAACTTTGATGATATTTTTAAAGTAGCAATATGAATTTTGATGATATTTTGTAAAAAAAAACATTAATTTTTCATTTTACATCTAAACCCGAAACCGAACTAACCCGAACCCGAATAACCCAAAACCGGCTAACCCGAACTTTAAATGGGTCGGTTATCAGGTCAATTTTTTCTAGACAAAAACTCAAACAAACTAACCCGAAACCCAAAGAAAAAACACGATGAACACCCCTGTGTGTGTGCGCGTTGGTTTTCGGTTCTTTGTAAATGCACCCAATGACTACCATTCTTTATCTTTTTCAATTAAATAATACTATTTTTATACATTCTTCGTTACTTTTCTATCTTCTCTACTCACAACCATCATCATCATCATACTTAGTAAATCTCACCAATAGCAAAGCAAAGGTAGGGTCTAAGGGGGGTAAGATGTAGACAGTCTTACCTCTACTCCGTAGGAATAGAGAGACTGCTTCCAGTGAGATCCCCGGCTCGATAATAGTTTTGCATCAAGCCTTGGACATAAGGCACATAACACTCAGCAATCGGGACAAAGACCGATTAAAGCATGTACCATTTTGTCTTTCAGCTATCAACGCCACCACATGATGCATATGATTAACCGTCCTCAACTTTTAATATTATTTTCACGAAATCAGTAAAATACGCATTCACGCAAGCGAGGCGTACTCACAACCACATTCTAAAAACATTAAAAAGTTTATAAGGGTGAATAAACATTTTTTCTTTACTCCACTCACAACTTGTCGTAACCACTATCTATAATGCTCTTAGCTCCATCCCCCATTTTAAAATGATAATTATTTGATATGACTACCAAACCTAACCCTAAGGGGCTGTTTGTTTGAGCTCTTAATTAGCTTTTAATGGGACCAAAATTCTGATTTGGCTAGAGGTATTTCTTTCATATTGTTTGTTTTGCAAGAAGATGTCTGAATCGGTCAGACATTTGCCTCTGAAAGGTTAAGCATTATACTGAGTCTGAATGGTTCAGATCTCTTACTGGTTCATCACTTAATGCTTGGGTCAGTCTTGATTAACATTTATACGGAAGAGTAAATGAGGCATGAAAGGACATGTAGCCCAATAGTATCAAGGTGGTGTTGTTGAATGGTATCATTGTAGCCAAATGGTGTAGATATAGGTATGGGTGTTATTTGGGTGTTTTAATAAGATTTTGGGTTATTTTGGGCTGGTTATTGGGGTTTTTTGTATTAAGGGAGTCCTACTCGTTTACTGGCCCAAATATAACTCAGACTAAAAGGTATCGGGTCTATTCAGATCGGATTAATCGGTATTAGGGTTCTTAAGTACAAGGTTAGATTATGTTGGGTTTGTTGCAAAGGGATATATGTCGTTAAGAGTGATGATAGCTATTAATAAGACATTGTATTAGCTCTTAAAAAGTTAGATTATGTTGTAATGAGTTCATATCTTATCCATCAATTTTTTGTGAGAGTAATCTTTATATTATAAAAAAGTGGTTATGAGTGGAGGAGAGAAAAAGTTACTATTCATCTGTATTTTTTAGGGGACAATGTTCACTCTCTATAATTTTTTAATATATTTCAAAAGTGATTGTGAGTAAAGAAAAGAAAAAATGTAATGATAAAAGTATAAAAAATATCTATACTATCTATTAAGGGAGCTTAGATGATGATATCGAATTGCATACGTGTCAAGTTCTCAGCTATGCCACATAGTCCAAGGTGATGTCATAATTCGGATATATATATATATATATATATATATATATAAATCTATAAATCTAAATAATATAATATATAATACATAATACATAATTCAAATTTCAAAATATGGCTCCAGTTTCAAATTTCAAAATATGGCTCCAGTTTCAAAACTTCAAAATTCAAACCATAATTTCAATACCTCTTCTCTCTCAAAACATACACCTAATCATTTACAGAGAAAAAGAAGAGCACCTGCATCATCTCCTACCCAAAACCATAACATCATTTCCTCTATTTATGTTTAAGCATGTCCGATCTGGCCTCCACTCCGATCTCCGATCCGGCCTGCTCATGCTGCTCTCCATCTCCGATCTGGCCTGTTCATGCTGTTCTCCATCTCCGATCCGGTCTCCACAATCTCAGGTACTATCATAATCACTTAAATCAAACTCGAAATTGTATAATTTTGGGGTTTTTGGTTCTTTAATTATGTTTATGTGGGTTGTATATTGCTAATTATTATCTGATTTTTGTTGGATTACTCTTGATGATGTTCGACACTAAGAAAAAACTGGGACGACCCGCACTTAGGTAACGTTTTGGATTTTGATAAGCGATCCTATTTGATTTTGTACTTCTGGCTTTTGATACTCCTGATAATTATCACCCCAGGTCACGGATTTTGTAGTTAGGGTTTCATATGATATCTATTAAGCAGTCTCCTTTAGTGGTTGTCCATTAATGTTTAGAACTAGGGGTTTTGTTTCTTGGAAACCCAATTAATGGAAGGAGCTTTTGTTACTCAAATAATAGTCAGTAGCTTCAATTATTCAACCAGCTTGGAAGGAGCTTTTAACCGATGAATCCTATAAAAGAGAAGACATCGTTATAATTCAGGTATTGCACTTAGTAATTGTATATGTAATAGACACATATGTGGTTTTTGTTACGTAAGTATGTCTTTCAAAGATTTACAAGAAGGTTTAAAGTTAAATACTTGTTGTATCATAAAGGCTGGAGTAAAGGCTGCAAGCTGTATTTCGGATGTGTCTTAAATCGATGAGTTGAGTTTTGTGAAAGAACTGAACAACAGGTAAACATCTGGATTAATATAAAGTAACTTATCTATTGGCAAAAGTGGGTGTAAAATCTGAATTACCTATTTGTTCATTTTTTCCTTCCATATTTATGCTATTGATTTCAATTACAAGATTCGTGTATTTTGTCATTAGTGAAGTTTGAGAGTTGAGGCATTTAACTAATAGTTGAAATATCTACTGAATCAGTTGACAGGTCAAACATTTAAGTTATGACGGGACAAAGTGAGTTTATTAGATTGATGAGTTTAAGTGTTTTCTTTCGTCATGCTTACAGTCTAAATTACTAGCAATGCAGGTATTTCTTAACTGTTAGATTGAAGGGCTATACTATATGTTATCGTCATGTTTTGTGATAATATACATGGTTTGAACTTTCAAAGTAGGGTATTTGTTTTTCGCTTCTTTTTGTTTTTAAAAGATTGTTAATAAGCCCAATATTTTTAATGTAGTAGGCAAGGATAGGCAATGGTGGCCTTTTTGTTGTCATTCCAGATCCAGTGACATGTTTTTCTACTGTGAAATACTCCCAAAAACAAGTGTTCAGAATTATGTCTGGCTCAATTGATTTTGATGACTTTTGATTGAAGTTTCATAGTTTTTCAGACAACTAGTGAGTTTAAGTGAAAAAAAGTCAAACTTTTCAAACATATTTCGGTAAATTTCAGTCATGTTTTGAACTTTCTGATCGTTTACGATTGAAAGTGTTATTAACTGAATCTGATTAACGAATCAAAGTGAATTCAGGTTTGTTGTTTGAACGAATCAAAGGTCTGAATTTGGGTTGATTTAGTTGTGATTACAGGTTGTTTCGGATCATTTAAAAGTTATACAAACTGTTTTTTGGTTGATCTTGGACATGTTTTCATCAATTTTAGAGATTATGATTGGCTGAAACTGAACGAAAATCATCATGTTGTTCAAAACTTCATTTCATAACTGTCGTATACGAATTATAAATCATAATCGTTCATCTTCATATAATACACATCACTGATTCATTCGTATTGAACATATCATCTTCACAGTATTGAAAACAAGCAAATTTTCGAGTTGAAAAATTGTTATTTTTTCTGTGAAATTGTTTCAGATCTGAGTTGTGTGTATTGTCTAAAAAAAAGGAAAACAAAATCTGAAACTATGTGTTCGATTTAGAAAAAAGATAGTCAGATTTGTTTCGAGTTGAATTACAACTGATTTCATTTGAATTACGGTGAAACAGAATGGTTTTCGGCTGAGTTTTAACGTGATTTTGATCTGTTCTAATCATGCTTTGAACATACTGTTGGTCTCGATCTGATTTTCATGAATTCAGATTTGTTTGCAGCTCTTATTGTTTTTTTAGTACAAACGAATAAGAAAAGAACTGTCATTGATGGCTGAATTCAGATCTGTTTCCAATCGACGGAGTGACGCCACGATGACAGAAATGGTAAACCTGTGTCAAGTCATTGATTATACCCTGCATTTATCATTTTTTTTTCCTAAAACTTCATCCAAATCTTTCTTTTTTGAATGATTAGGTGTTTTTCAAGATTTTTGACCCTTACCAGCAACCGTTATGTTGTTTATCATCTTCGTAAGTGGATCTATATTATTCTTACTTTTAATTATTTTCAATTTTGATGTAGTATTTTTAACTGATCCTTTCTTTGATTTTTAGGATAATGGTTCAGTGTGAGTGTGTATAAGTGTGTGCTGCTGAAGATAAGGGAGTGAGTTTGATTGGTGATTTGAGTTTGGGTTATCGGAGGTTTGTCCAGTGGATTGAGGAAGCCTATTCAGAAGTAGAATCAGAGGAGATCTGGAGGGCCAGTTTCACATTTGAAGGGCAACAGTCTGGTAAGTATTAAAATCCCAAATTGATGTAGATTTTGATGAATTTAATCACTATTTTTAGTTCTTAATGTAACAGTAGGGAGATAGTATTGCACTTATATAAAGTTATGGTTTTTGTGTTAATCGTTTGTTTTACACTTTGGCTAACTCATCTATTTGTTTACAAGCATATAGCAGAGCTACATGGTGACTTATTTTGTTAGTTGTTTGTTTTACAAAAGAGATGTGATTATAAAATTTAGAGTAAATTATGATTTTGGCCCCTGTGGTTATATCACTTTTACCCTTTTAGCCCCAAAAGGAATCTTTTAACATCTGAGCCCCCAACGTCTTTTTTCTAACCCTTTTGGCACCAGTGTCTTTTTTTCTAACCCCTTTGGCCCCTAAAAGTAAATGGATGGGGTTAGTGTTAGGGGCCAAAAGGATTAGAAAAAAAGACGTGGGCTCAGATGTTAAAAGACTCCTTTTTGGGCTAAAAGGGTAAAAGTGATATAACCATAGGGGCCAAAATCGTAATTTACTCTAAAATTTATAACTCACCGTTTAGTTCTGAGCTCGCGTATTAACCAACCAGCCATAAGCCTAAATGGTCACCAGAAAGTTGTTCCAGCCGCTGGAATCATACTAACAATAGTTCTAGCTAGAAGAATAAATAAAGATGGAGACGATGATAATCTGATGGAGTTTCAGATTTGCACTTCGAGCAACTCAGCTGTCGAAACGAAGACTATGACGGCATGACGCTTAGGTGGTGCTGCTGTTGTGGCGGAACTCCAGGCATATAAATGGCGGTTGTAAAGGTGGACAGGTGGTAGAGATGCTATGGAGAAGATGTCGCCGACGTCACACCCACCAAAAATCGCCTTCTCTCTAGATCTCTCCAACACTATCTCGCGCACACACATGTGACGTGTTTATAAAACCCATTCTTTTTTACACTTAAATTCCGTTATTCTTATTATTGCTAAAAATATTTTTACTTTATATCAAGTCTAAAACATTAAATAAGATTTTTTAGTGTATTTCTTATTGTATTATTTTGTTTCTAATAGAAAAAGGGGCGGTCATGGTTTTTAAGGATTTTATAACATTTGTTTTGTTGTTTCTAGAACTCAGTTTCAAGTAATTTTATAAAGATAGATGGTTGGGTTCTACAATGGTCCAAATCTTGGATCGATTTGGAATGGGTAGATTCAGTGCGGGTTTGCGTAGCAAATGGATAAAAAAATACTCTTTTCTTTTCAAGGTAGATAGTCGGGCTGGATAATAGGTCAAAACTGACTTTGGTTTGAAACAATCTTGATGCGACTATGACGCCACTAAAAAGGTTGTGTTTATTTTTGCCAACAAAAACAATGGCTTTATATTGTTTCCGTTTCTTTTATTGCAGGCTATTCAGACTTTAAGAGGATATGAGAAAGACATCAATAACTGAAGTTCGTTTCAAAGAAAGGTCAAATAATCCTCGACCACAATTTCTAAAGGTGTTCTTTTTTTTATATAACATTATTGCTTTTTTTTTATCTACTCACGAACCATGTTTAATTAGGACATGAACAAGAAAGTGAACTTAAATTAGAGTCACTGATATAAATGTAAAGCTATAGTTCCCTACCTTGCATCAACAATCTCATCAAGGCATAAAAACATCGTATTTGTAATCTGTTGGTGTAACTGATTGTAGTTATGGCTGTACAGCCATTTCGAGTTGCTATTACTTTTTTGTATCTGTGTATATGAGTAGGTTACTGGTTGGCCTACAGGGATAAATGCACATACAACTCATAAGATGGTTATATAAACTGTTATCCGGATTTGTATTTCTTTATGTTGTTTAGCCTGTCATAACAACTTTATATTATCAAATAAACTGTTTTCGTTTTTCATACTGTATGTAATGATTAGTTTTTTTCCAGTTCGCTTTGTTTCCGTTTGAAAACTGTCTTCTTGTGCAGGGTCCATACGCGATTTGTTGGTACATCAGGAGTTGTTTTATGTCGTTTGATGAAGGTATGTTGTGTTCCTTTTAATCTGTTTTACACTCCGTGTGTGGTTGGTTGTTTGTATAAAAAAATGGTCAAAAGGTGTTTTGAGGGTCAAGCCAAGCCAGGCCGTTTTCAGCCATAACTAAAAATAACATGTTTTAATGCAACCCTGTTTTGACCCGTTACCTGACCCACACATATTTTATCAGCACATATCTGATAAATTACAATTCTGCAGGTGGGCCCCATAAAGCTTGGTGTTAACATGCCAACTCGGATCGATTTCACGAGAATCAGTTAGCTGGTGAACCAACACAAGAATTCTACAATGGCATCCTCTTCTTTGGTATGATCTACATCAGCAACAAACTTGAGCATGCCTTTGGCATTCCAATATCTTCTTGGCTACTTGGAGAGAGAACCGCTTCCGCCAAGAATCTTCTTGGCTCCGGTGCCAAAGATGACGATAGATACCTTGCAGATTCGTACTATCGTCGACATCATCGGTATGTAATTGTTGAATCTAATTATTTTTGTGTACGATTAACTACTTGGAGGTTTCGCGATCATTTAATTTGGCGCTAGATATTAATCTGCACGTTTTGATTGCTATGTATGGATTTTGATGTTTGGTTAATACCCGCGTCCACCTATGATATATTATAATATGTTTTTTAGTATTTAAATGATATATTATAATCTGTTTTTTAGTATTTGATTTCGATCGTTATTAAACATACCCGTGTGTTCACACGGGTGTTACAACTAGTTATGTAATTAAAATGAAAGAGAATAACATTTGTTTTTAGTGTAATTATCTATAATACTATAAAAAGGAGAAGTGATGTACAAAAATGTAATTTGACCAGGGGTACACATTTTTAAGAAGCATGTACAAGCGACTGCAAGCTGGTAGAAGAGGAAGTTCAGCAGACTTTTAAGACGCTCCAGGGGCAGGCTAGGGATTTCACCCATGAACCCTAATATCCCATTATATAGCATGTAAATGAATCTTGCAATTAAGACGTGAAGAT
Source organism: Helianthus tuberosus (assembly GCA_030545235.1). Lineage (NCBI taxonomy): Eukaryota > Viridiplantae > Streptophyta > Magnoliopsida > Asterales > Asteraceae > Helianthus > Helianthus tuberosus. The sequence goes on from CM060393.1 coordinate 159,376,892, forward strand.
AGAAAGGCAGATTGAATGCGAATAATGGTGGGAGTCTCCAGGTTGCAGATGAAGCATCGGTGTGTTTCAATTTCATCTCAAGTTCATCATGGTTGAAACACACAAGACACATCTCACCAATTTTGAATGCCGGAGCAACACAAAGTTTCGACAACAACATTGATTTAGATTGCTATTTGTTTGATTTCTTCAATTTCATCTCATCAATCCGACCACCTGCTTAGGTTTTCCTCAACTCTTCTGCCGCACAGAGTCATCATCACCGGCAGGTCGCCGCCCTGAACCATTTAGGGTTTAAGCATTTAGGGTTTATCTCATTAGTGCTTACTTCGTCTTTTTTATTTTGATTGTTCAGGTTTTGGCTGTTGATTTTCCTCTCTAAGCAAGGGTTTGTTGTTGAGGTATATTGCGTTTTATTTAAAAAAAATCTTATTTGTATGCTGAGTGTTATTTACTACTAATACATGACTGTTTATTGATCAGATGTGTTATCTTTGTTGTGTATTTTGTGCTAAGTTAATTAATTCTGAACGATTTGGTTGTATCAAAGTACTTATTTACTGTTATATCATATATATATGGGTATTTGCTGATTAGAACTACACTCTTGTTTATGTTATTTATTTTATACATGTACCATTCAGTTAATAGTTTATTTGATTGCCACTTGTTGATTTTTGATGTGTTTCTATGGGTTTTTGGCTTCAGTCTCTGTTTGTTTATCTAAGATTTTACTGGTTTCGTTCCATCATCAAGTTTTATTTCTTGATTATGTAAGGGTGTTCAGAGTTCTGCTTTAGATCATTTATTATCTACATTGCTGCTATTTGTTACTTTTCTAATTTTTCTTTGTATGATATAGCAATTTTATGACCATGATAATATTTGTTTTGAATACTGTTTATGGGTTGTTGACTTCTTTTTTTCTTTATAGTAATCCGATATGGATTCAGAAACAGGTAATGGTGGGGCTACGGATGTTTTACCACAACCACCACCTGTTTCAGAAGACCTCGTTCCAATCAAAGCTGAGCCAAAAGCCAAGAAGAAGGTCATGCGTGTACCCATGGCTAGGAGGGTCCTTGCCAGCAAGGTCAAAAAGCCCAACTTTTGACCAATCACTTCAAAGTCAACGTGTCGAACGTTGATGGACACTTTTTCCACTACAGTGTATGTCTTTCATTCTCTTAGTATCAATGCATCTGTGTGGCCTTATTATTACTTGAAGTTAGTGTTCTTGGTTTTGGTAGTCATCATCATTTTAGTCACTTTGGCTAGATGGCCAGTTTCATTTTCTACTGATATAATTAAAATCTGAAATGTATTGGAAAAACACAGTTGACTAACGTTGACCGATGATAAAAGTACCAATCTCTAATATTGTTTTGAATTTGCGCAATTGGTTGAATACAACTTAAATAATTTATATGTTATGCAAATAATATTTTACTGGTCTAAGGGTTGATTTTATTTAATTTTTTTAACCTTACCAAACAGGTGGCCCTTTTCTATGAAGATGGCCGCCCTGTAGATGCTAAAGTCGTGGGCCGAAAGGTGATTGATAAAGTTCATGAAACGTACAAATCTGAACTGGATGGAAAAGAGTTTGCTTACGATGGAGAGAAGAGTCGGTGCGCTTCCTAGAAACAAACTCGAGTTCACTGTTGTACTTGATAGTATGAATTCCACCAGGTACATTTTGATAGTATGTTTCAAAAGGGAGAATTAGGGGTTAGGGTTTGTTGAATTCCACCATGTGCTACTGTACTCTAAAGTGTTCAATACTTTAGATCTTCATGCTAATAATTAAAGGTTATTTTGAGTTCGAATTTATTCCATTTGATAATCTGAATTTATGAGTTTTGATGGTCTTTTGTAGCTCAAAATACTTTTTTTTTATCTTAATGGCAAATCATTTTGATAGGCATTATTGTGGTAAGTGTGGAAGCTTTTTGATATGGAAGTTTTTTTTTAATTTTGATTTACTTTTTACAATCTTTGAATAATACGTATCTGTCTTTGAATTGTTATTGAATTATGATTATAGTAGTTATTAGTTGAAGATATGAGTTGAATAAAGATCAAATGCAGGAACCCTCTGATTATGGAGATTGTTTATAAATTGAAGTTTTATATTGCTTTGATTTAGTTTTACATCTTAAATTAAGAATATATGTGTCTGACGATAATTAAAGCTATCAGTATTAGATGCAGGTTTTCAGTTGATTAGGAATTGAATTTTGTTCAGTTTACTGGTTATAGTTTAGTATATTGAATTTTGGGTTCCTACTTGCTACTGTTGTTGGTGTTTTGCAAGTTGCAAAAGGTTAATTTGTTAATGGTAGGAGAGTATACTGATTTGTTAGTAACAGCAAATCGATTGGTGATCCGTAGACAGTTGGCCTTGGATAGAAAGTGACACAGGAGAACTTTCAATTCAGATCGTTTGAACGGAAATTGATCAACAAAAAGTGAGCAAAATAGCGTATGTGGGATGACCCCTGAAACATCAAATCATACATTGGTTTCTTGTGATGTAGTGTAACACCTGTGCCTTCACGGCCATCAAACAAATACCAAACCAATGAAATATTATATTTCATACTTGGGATTTGTAAAAATATGTGTATCGTTTACACATATCAACTCTTGTTCAATTTCAAGCTTTAAATCGCTTTCTGGAAGGTTATACGCGCACTGATGCGTAAATATAACCAGTTTAATCCAACAAACACTCCGGAATAGTGAAATAGGCTTAACATACCTTAAATAACCTTTACATAACTTAGATATAAGTTTTGGAAGGTTTGGTGTGGTGAAATCAAAGTAAATTCGCTTACAGGGACTAAACTTGACAAACTGCGAAAGTATGCCAATTTGAACTGTAACAGACATTCCGGAACATGACCATAAGTTAAACATACCATAAATATCCTTTACATAGCTTAGAAATAGGCTTTGAGGGGTTCGGTGTGCTAAAATAAACTTTTGGGTCATTCAGGGACTAAAAGTGTAAAAAAGTGCACAAGTTTGCATTTTCGCGCATAACTTACGTTCTGAATACATCCGGACATCCAAAAATTTATGTAAGCATGACTATATTATATTTTAGTGTTCGCCATAAGAAAAATCCATTCGTCGTGTCATTTGGATCGTTTTTCGCGCTTGTGCGCATTCCGTCGTAATTAAGCGAACATCGCGTTCGTACGACCAAACGAACCATCATCCGGCATATTTTTGAGCATGTTTTGAGTTCCCTATACTTTAACTTCATTTTAGAGCCTTGAAATGAGGTTAACGGGGTTCAAACGAATCGAAAAAGGCCTTAAAACACAACAGGGACCAAAACTGTCAATTTTGAAACATTTCTGAAACAGAGGGGTGCTAGCGTAGCGCGACTGCATAGTGCCTTTGCACTAGCGCTACGCGACTGCATGATCTGACCAGATTCATTGTTTTTGTTACAAGTTGCAGCTGATTGATCCTTAACCACATGTTTTAAGTTGCTTAGTCACTAAGATAAGGACCAATTTAAGCCACCACAACTTTCCGACACTTGTACGGATGGGATCATGGCACGTTTTCCATGAAACGATCTTAACGGTTACCCGAAAACTATATATACCCATCCACCCCCATTTCATTTCTTACAAGAATTCTGATTTTGAGAGCTCTAAGTTGAAACCATTGTTTCATACCTGAGTTCTTGGATCGGGATTAGCATTCGGGGACCCTTCGTAAGTATTCTTTCGTTCTTTTCCTTATTTTACTGCTTTTCGAGTCAGAAAGTCAAACTTTGTTTGACTTTCAGCGTTGACCAGTAATGGTCAATGCGAAGTTCGTTTGAACTTCGCAACGTGAGTGTAATCACGTTGGTCATAGTCCCTTGGGACTATGCCCACTGATTACCACGTTGTCTAGGGTCGTAGGGTAGGCGATCTAATAAATCGCCTATACCTTCGAACTCGACCCATTTGGTCGATCATTAGGATCCGACCAAATACAGTAGGTGACCATAGTAGGTAGGGAATAACCTTCCGAGGTTATACCCTATGGTCACATCGTTTGAGTAGTTGTATGATAGGTAGTTTATATGCCTTAGGTAAATTACCAGAATACCCTTTTCATGTATAATTGGTAATTAAGCATATGTAACCTAAACTTTTGTCACATAACTGATTATGTAACATGTTTAGGCATATAACACTTGTCATAGGACTAGTTAGACGGTCCGAACGCGTTTCACGCGCACGACACGTTAAAGTAGCATATGTTACCTTAATGGGTCGCGATGGGTCGAAAGCACTTAGGTTAGGTTTCATGTAGTATGTAGGCCTTGTTAAACCATATCATATGAGTTCCAGTACTCATTTGGTTTACCAAGCCTCATTCTATCCGATCTCCCGATTTAAGTCCGGTTTATTTATATAGTATTGGATTTGCCGACTGATTCCGTGCTCCCTCTAGCTTTGTTTGGTTGTTGTTCAAGACCTCTAAGCATTCTCAGGCGAGTACATTTTCCCCTATTTTACTGTTTTCAATTGTTTTGGGGTGACTCATATGTGCTAAATGTTTTCGATGTTATAACGATGGTTTCAAAAACAATTAAAGCGATTTATACAAAACTAATAACGATTTCATAAAGTGAACAAACTTGTTGGTTGTAGTTACATAACAAATGACATTCATTAGCAATGATCAAGCCGACCAGTATTAGGTTATGGTACCATAGGATCTGACAAATCCCGTTATTTACTACACCCGTGGTTATGTGTGGGTATGGTAGGTAGCGACTGAATCTGTAATTATTAATTTACCCTATGGAGGTTTGTTAATACGAAAACGAGAAGCGACGAAAACGAGAAGCGATGAAAGTCACGAAGGTTTGAATGTTATTAGCGAGACGACCTTATAAGTAGTTTCACGACCTAAAACGAATTAAACGATTTACGATTGGTTTTCACATGATGTTTTAACGATTGGGTTAACGATTGGGTTCAAAGCGATATACGATATTATTTTGGTTATACATATTACATGATTTACATTTGGGCATGAACATTACTTTGGTGGTTTGGTTTGGATTAAGTGATTAAGTAACAATGCGTGTGGAATATGATACAAGCATGGTGGATACGCCGCTGGTACTTCCTATATATAAGTGTTTGTATGGTATTACATATTGTAGCGTTATTTGAATCATTTCAGTTTGAGACATAGAACATTTTATACAAGTAACATACTTTTCACAAGACATTTATTTACAAACAACTTATCTTATACAAACTCATTTTACATGGTTATTCATTTAATCATGCATTATTCTCTTATTTATACATATCACCTGAACTTATCATTGTTTTTCAAATAATTTACTAAAACAAATGTTTTTGGGTTAAGAGTCATGGCTACGAGGTTTTACAAATTATAACCCGCTTGATTTGAGTTGGTTAATTAAGTTGCAATATTATACTCTTTTCAAAACAAGGTTTTTAAATAAAGTATTGCAACGTCTAAACTAGCCATGATTTCGACACTCCTACAAAACCTATGTACTCGCCAGCATTTCTTTGCTGACCTCGTTTTCACATATGTTTCAGGTATTGTTGAATGATATCGATTGATAAGATGCATGCTCACATAGGACTGGACAAGGCCTTAGTGACTCAATAACAATGATAGACTATGTTTAAATAGTGTATTTAGATTTCAAGACGATGTAATTATTCAATGTTTAATAAAACGAAACACTTTTTGGTATCCATGGTTATGAAACATTAATTCTGTTGCAACACGCCCCGATGTTTCCGCCGCGCTTTGTTGTTTTACGCGGTCGGGGTGTGACATGTAGCGAGAACCATTTGGTTTTTCGTAGCATCTTTGATAGCCATCTTCCCAGCCAACGGTCACTAGCGGTAAGATTTTTAACGGTCGAGGACAAATTAAAAAGAAATATGCGGGGTAACGCTAACTTGGGCCATTCAGGTTGGGTAAAAACTGAACTGAATTAGAATTCGGTTGTCAAGTTAGTTTTGCCAACTTCGTCGACTAGATTTATTTTCGACCAAAAAGTATTCAATCTTTAAACTTTTATTGTCGTGTGAACCTTTGCAGATTGAGAAGCCTTTGCATTGACATGGTGGTAGGCTTGAGCATAATTAAACAAACCAATGTGTTTGTGTTTATAGTAGTAGACATTGGTCAACAATGACAATCATATGCTATTACCTGATCATTTGTCAAATTTAGTAAATATAAATATCATCAGCAGATTGATATTTGATAATTTATCAACGTTTTAGCATGTGGCATGTGTAAAATTTGATGTTTTTGATGAACTTTTGTTGTACTGATTTTACTTTTTGGTTCACTAACTGTTCTTTGCCAGATGGATAGGAGAACCAGTGGGTTAAATCTGACTGGAAGCAAGACGAGAACATGGCTGGTGTTATGGGTGATTTTCAGCTCATATATCCTGACTAATATTCTGGCTTTGATTGTTTATTTGTGATCAGGATACCGGATCAGGATATTGGTAACATCCCGATACGATATCCTGGTAGTGACTGATTTAACCACGTGCAGATTAGAAGGTGCAAGTCTCCAACGTTCAAGTGGACTTCTTCTCCTCAAGACTTGGGCAAATCAGTTGGGTTATAGACATTGAAGCCGGAAGACGTGGACTACAACGTTCACTTGAGGAATATTCGAAGCATCCCGGTTTAATAGGGTAGTTTGTTACTTTCATTTTACTATAAATGGATTGATCGGATCAGATAGCAACACACACAATCTTTCGCACACTCTTTCTCTCTACTTGCAAACACTCACAACGCACTAACACTTGTACTCGAATTGCATTGTAACACTTAGTTGATCCGCATCATATCCTGCACTGTATCCTGATATTTGAAGCAATAAGAAGAGCAAGGCAGCTGCGATTGTCAGCTCCCGAGGTTTTATGCCGGCGATCTAGATTGATCAAGGGCTTTCCTCGTATATCCCGTGTCACCCTTTACATTTTCGCTCATTGTTTGATCATAGATACAGCTCAATATCCTGAGCCGTATCCTGATAACTGTTTTTGCAAACAACTTATTTAGCATATTTTCAACACACATTCTGTAACACCCCGAAAACGGGTTTAGTAATTAGACCCCGTTAATACTAAACAGCGGGTATAATACCGTTAGCAGAAAAGATTAAACCGGAAATTATTAGGATTTAAATAAATAAGCTTAATAATAAATAAAAGGAGGATAAATACTTTGAGAAAACAAAGTATATAGAAGGCCCGAGTTAACGGGACTTAAAATAAAACGGGTTCTGACTTCCCGAACCCATTAAATTAACTAGGAATAATTAACCTAGTTAGTAATGTGTGATTAAGTTATAAATAGTGAATTATAGCTTAAATTGATCAAAATAAAACATAAGGGACCATTATTGCCAAGAGGGCAAACTAGTTATATTAAAAAAAAAACAAAAACAAAACACACACTTGGTGTGTGTGTGGGTCGATCGACCTGAGCAGGAGAAAAGGGCTCAAACCCTAAACTCTACAAAATCATCAAATTGAAGCTTGATTCAAGGCCAAAACCGATGCATGAATACATAGAAACGATCACCTGGTCGCAAGGATCGTAAGGTATGTCAAATTTTTGATATTCATGAAGTTGGGATTCTTGATGAATTTATGAAGTTCGAAATTTAAGCTTGAATGATTGTTGTTTGGATGAAATTAGAGTGAAATAATGTCTAGGAACAAACCCTAGTTATTAGATTGTTGAAATTGTGCTCAATGCTTGAGAATTTCATGATCACCATTGAAGGTGATAAGTGGGTTTTGACTAAATTCGTGTACGAGATGTTTTTAGGGTTTTGATTGCAAAAAAATAGTGTTATGATGTCAAGAACATGCTTAAATTGAAAGCTGAATTCAAACAGCTCCTGATCAGAATTTACAGCCGACTTGTATTGGCTGTAACCTGAACAAAAAATGACAAAAACATGTGTTTCTTGAGTCTAAAACATAATTCCAGGAAATATCTTTAAAACCCCACTGGAATCGCATTTTTTCGACGAAAATTGAGCGTTTTATGAATTTTTCCGTATCAAAGGTTCAAGCTGCGTTTTCTGGCAGAATTTGCAGCCCATTACGAATGTCATAACTCAATTTAGGAATTGAGTTATGATCTCAAATTCTTACTGTAGATATTTTTAAGTGATCAAAAGAATCGCCAATTGGAATTTTGTCGATCGGATAAACGAGGAATTTTAAATGAATTTTTCCGTAAGCTGCAGTCAGAAGTGACGAATCTGATTGCAGCTTAGTAAATGAATTTTTACGAATTTTTGGTAAAGAGTTAGATCTTGAAATTTTAACACAAGGTCTAACCCTCCGAGAGGTACGCCACACAAAAAACCATAATTTTTGAAGGCTTGTAAACAGGTTAAAAAGTCACCAAAAAAAGCACATTTTCAGTGATATGAAATGTCTAAATGAAATCGCGGTCTAATTGGTTGTGTGTAAAATTTGATTTCATTAAAAGTTCGGATGAGATATGCCTAAGTGAGTTCAATGAACCAAATGTGCATTTAAATATGTTGATAAGTCAATTGACTTTTAAAAAGTCAAACCGACCAATGATTAGATCGAATGATAATTTTGATATGGTGGAATGATAAATTCGACATAAAACCCGTAGGATGTAATGGTCGTAAACGATTATGACTAATCTAACCGTCTTACGAATTGTGATGATGATAGTTTGACTCTAGACAAGCTAGATGAAGACTTGGGAAAAGAAGCGGGTCAAACGGATCGAGTACGCGGAAAAAGGACATAACTGGAAGGAAGGTAAGTGAAACTTACACTTCTTGGTAGAATACGTATAAATTCTATAAGTTATGAATACGAGAAAATTAATATTCGAAATACGGGTTCCGACGCGTAATGATATGGGTCGGAACAAATATAAATGACAGAAACCATGGTTTATGAGAAAGAGGGTAAAAAATGGAAATATAGTCAAACGTCGACTAATGTGAATTTAGTTTAAAAAGGATCTTGAGTTAAAATCCGAAATGGGTCGGATGTGAAAGTGAGAAATTGAAAACCATGTTTTATTAACCTATGCAAATGTTGGTCATACAGTCCAAACGGGTCAAATGGTGGTGAAAACACCATTTGACAATATCGGCTAATTATTGTTGTCAAGTCATATGTTAACAAGACCAATTAGAAATTTGGTAGATTGCGACGCCATAGAATATCAGTTAGTTAAAGCAAGGTATAAAACGGGTCTATGTATTGACTCGAGCCAGGTACGCGTATATATAGATTTATAGTTAAAAGGACAATGTTGGTCAAAAACATTAGAAAAGGGCAAGTTTTAGACGAAATTGCTTAAATTCCCTAAACGGGTCAAAAACAGTTTATGCACATAGCCTACGAACTAGTCGCGCAATTTAAAAAAAATTATTTTTATTACGAACCCGAGCTAAAGATTTTGGGTTAAAATACACTAGCGTATGTATTTTGGTTGTTTAAGAATCAAGTTGGTGGTTTTAAATACAACGGGTCAAAATGTTGATTTTGAATAATAAGCCGATTGCTTAAAAATTTGGAATTTTATTAGTTTGTATGTTGAATTTTAACTCCATAGGATGGAGAATTAAATTACGAACGCGTAGGGCAAGGAATCGCGTAAAACGGACTTGTAGATAAAAAGTTAAGACAATCTCAAGTTTGATTTTTGTTGTAAATTTTAGCTAGGCAGAAAATGCAGGTTACAGTAATGAACCCGCTGGAAATTGGGTTCCCCCGCGACACGCGACGAAGGACTCAGCTTGGGGCGCGACACGCGACAATCGCCGCGACACGCGACACATTGAGATGGGTCTCCCGCGACACGCGGGAGACATCAAAGTTGGAAATAATTATTTTGTTTGATTATTCATTGCTTAGAACTTGTTTAGACTTATATTTAAGTTATCAAAACTAATTTTATGTTGGTTTTGATCATAGGTGAATGCCAAGATGCCCCGGATGAAGATCATGCTCATTGAAGAACCGAACACGATCAAGATACAAGCTTCCGCACATGGTTTCGTCGTCATTTAAAAACGACGATTTTGTACATATTGTATTGTATTGTTTTAAATCTGAAAATGTTTTAATTTAACCGTATTTTTCAATGTATATGTAATTATAATTACATGTTTACTTACGTAAATAATATGAAAACCCTAAAATAATAGCAAGGGTGTTACAAGTTGGTAATCAGAGCTCACGGTTAAAAGAATAAAGTGTTCGGTTCGAGGCTTGATCGCAAATCCGGTAAGTACATGTATGTTAATGGTTTAACATGTTAAAGTGTTGTAAGCAACACATAGGGTTATCGCGTAATACACGCTACCCCCATTTAAAATGATTGATACAGTTAACGAAATTACGTGCGTTGACACGTATAGTAAAAAGCCTTGTATTACAATACGGGCGTTTATAAGTGTCGAAATTACTAACTTTTGTAAATGTTTAGTTGAAGGACACTCGCATCTGAAGATGACGAGAGTTGAACGAATTGTGGATATGATGGTGGAACGGTCCGAGGTATGACAAGCTGAGCACACTCATTGAGGACCTAAATCGTGTGACGATCGCGAACAAAGTCAAAGGCAAGGAAAGCCCATTAAGGGCAAGCATTATCGGATGCACGCTTTTAAATTTAATTGCATAAGTAGTAATATGCAACAAACACGTAGGGGATAACGGTTGCATATACCTGATAAAACTTGAATAGGATATCTATTCCAGATGATGTTTCTAAGAGAAGTTTAATAGAAATATGTGTTATTCACGATGATGAATAACATAGAAATAATAGGATTAGTTCATATGGAAACTTGGACGGGGGGTAATTATCCAAGTGGAAAACTCTCAATATAATGCTATTGAGAAAAGTAGCGATCACATTAACATATGTGATTTATATAATAGTTCGATAGAAAAGAAAAACATTTTATATGTTCAAATGTAAAACTAGTAAAACTAATGTTTGTTGTTTTGCAATTAAATAAGGTTTTACTAAATGAAATCAGAGATATGAAATAAATAGAGGCATTACTTACATAGGGTGTTATGTGAAAGCTATAAAAAGGTCATGTGTATCATGTGCTGATCGCTTACTCTGGCCAAGTAAGTAGTGGCATATGATACCATGAACTTTTTGTAGCAGACACATTTACGTCCGATGTAGTAAGGATGGGGTGAATGGGACTAACTTAAATGGTGCCCAAATGAATCAAATAAATAAGATGTTTGATAGTAAACATAAACGCAAGTCGGATGACGGAAGCGTATTACGTTAAAATGACGAGCCCGAGAGAAGGGACAAAGATCGAAGTAAATGAAAATACAAACCAACTAATGAGAATGCTAAGGCATGGGGATAAAGGTTTGACTGACATAAGTGATGATATTCACATGGACAAGTCAAACAAATTAAATAATGAATAAAGGACTTAATTGAATAAAAGCGATGGATTTCGCTAAGACGACCAAATAAATTAAAATGACGTCTAAAACCATATAAGAATGGTTACTTGATAATGATTACGGTAAAGATACCCGATGGACGGGTAGGATTATGGGTGAATGCGTAAACCCAGAGACGGGAACGCGAAATAGAAAGTCAAAAGACTCGGAATATGAGTCATGACTAAAAGATGACAAGAATTTTCGCAAACATAAATTTTGGTAATTACGTTCAACCATTTCAAAGTTGGACGGGTCAAATAAAGAGTGAAGTTTGACATTCATAAGTGTTGAAAATTCACCCAAAGTGAGTTAAATGAGTCAATTAAGGAATAACGCTTAATATAATAGGAAAACGCAAACCGGCGAAACCGGAAAGCTAAAAACATTAAGATAGAAGGACCCGGGTAATGGGTTGTAAAGGAGTATAAGTATGAACCGGGTAACGGTAAGCGTAGGACAAACCGACGTGTAAATGACGTTAGAAGTCGTAAAGTCGGAAAGTAAACAAATGAAACCTTAGACTACGGTCAAGGTCAACTAAAGTTCAAAAGCAAAATTAAATGATTCCAACCATAACAAGGGATGCTTTAAAGCTATATATGTATAAATATACATTTGAATATAGACGTGAATAAAAGATGATATATGGGATCATCATAACCTACGGGATAAAACATAGTGATAAGGTCTACGGGACCAAGGAGACCGTTGGGTCATAAATAGAAAGAAACGAACTGTTGGGTCTCACCTTAAGGTGAAACATATAAAGAAATAGCCTATGAGGCTAAGTGAAGAAACCTACGGGTCAATATTGTAAAGCGAGGAAACTGGTTGCAATTTCCCGCGTAAAATAATAACGAAAAGTAACGTTAGCATAAAAGCGATGGGTTTCGCTAAGTTAATCGAACGGGTGAAAGTGAAGAGATCACGAAGAGTCTGGTTAACAAAAGTGAGGAATTTCACAAAAAACATTTAAACGGGCTTAAATGACAAAAAAATTCACAATTATTTAAATTGTGTTACGTCACAAAAAGGGCGAAGTCATCACCGAAATGACAACGGAAGGGGGATAAATCCATTGGACGTAAATTCCTTGAAATTGACATAAGTTAAAGAGAAAACGTTAAACTAAAATACCATTTTAGTGAGAAATAACGTTTTAACAAATATAAATATTATGAGAGGAACTAGAAGACACTAAAAGAAATGGGTATGTTGAAAACGAAACCTCTTTAAGGGGGGTAGACTTGTAACACCCCGAAAACGGGTTTAGTAATTAGACCCCGTTAATACTAAATAGCGGGTATAATACCGTTAGCAGAAAAGATTAAACCGGAAATTATTAGGATTTAAATAAATAAGCTTAATAATAAATAAAAGGAGGATAAATACTTTGAGAAAACAAAGTATATAGAAGGCCCGAGTTAACGGGACTTAAAATAAAACGGGTTCTGACTTCCCGAACCCATTAAATTAACTAGGAATAATTAACCTGGTTAGTAATATGTGATTAAGTTATAAATAGTGAATTATAGCTTAAATTGATCAAAATAAAACATAAGGGACCATTATTGCCAAGAGGGCAAACTAGTTTTATTAAAAAAAAATAACACAAACTTGGTGCGTGTGTGGGTCGATCGACCTGAGCAGGAGAAAAGGGCTCAAACCCTAAACTCTACAAAATCATCAAATTGAAGCTTGATTCAAGGCCAAAACCGATGCATGAATACATAGAAACGATCACCTGGTCGCAAGGATCGTAAGGTATGTCAAATTTTTGATATTCATGAAGTTGGGATTCTTGATGAATTTATGAAGTTCGAAATTTAAGCTTGAATGATTGTTGTTTGGATGAAATTAGAGTGAAATAATGTCTAGGAACAAACCCTAGTTATTAGATTGTTGAAATTGTGCTCAATGCTTGAGAATTTCATGATCACCATTGAAGGTGATAAGTGTGTTTTGACTAAATTCGTGTATGAGATGTTTTTAGGGTTTTGATTGCAAAAAAATAGTGTTATGATGTCAAGAACATGCTTAAATTGAAAGCTGAATTCAAACAGCTCCTGATCAGAATTTACAGCCGAATTGTATTGGCTGTAACCTGAACAAAACATGATGAAAACATGTGTTTCTTGAGCCTAAAACGTAATTCCAGTAAATATCTTTAAAACCCCACTGGAATCGCATTTTTTCGACGAAAATTGAGCGTTTTATGAATTTTTCCGTATCAAAGGTTCAAGCTGCGTTTTCTGACAGAATTTGCAGCCCATTACGAATGTCATAACTCAATTTAGGAATTGAGTTATGATCTCAAATTCTTACTGTAGATAGTTTTAAGTGATTAAAAGAATTGCCAATTGGAATTTCGTCGACCGGATAAACGAGGAATTTTAAATGAATTTTTCCGTAAGCTGCAGTCAGAAGTGACGAATCTGATTGCAGCTTAGTAAATGAATTTTTACGAATTTTTGGTAAAGAGTTAGATCTTGAAATTTTAACACAAGGTCTAACCTTCCAAGAGGTACGCCACACAAAAAAATCATAATTTTTGAAGGCTTGTAAACAGGTTAAACAAGTCACAAAAAACAGCCCATTTTCAGTGATATGAAATGCCTAAATGAAATCGCGGTCTAATTGGTTGTGTGTAAAATTTGATTTCATTAAGAGTTCGGATGAGATATGCCTAATTGAGTTCAATGAACCAAATGTGCATTTGAACATGTTGATAAGTCAATTGACTTTTAAAAAGTCAAACCGACCAATGATTAGATCGAATTATAATTTTGATATGGTGGAATGATAAATTCGACATAAAACCCGTAGGATGTAATAGTCGTAAACGATTATGACTAATCTAACCGTCTTATGAATTGTGATGATGATAGTTTGACTCTAGACAAGCTAGTTGAAGACTTGGGAAAAGAAGCGTGTCAAACGGATCGAGTACGCAGAAAAATGACATAACTGGATGGAAGGTAAGTGAAACTTACACTTCTTGGTAGAATACGTATAAATTCTATAAGTTATGAATACGAGAAGATTAATATTCGAAATACGGGTTCCGACGCGTAATGATACGGGTGGGAACAAATATAAATGATAGAAACCATGGTTTATGAGAAAGAGGGTAAAAAATGGAAATATAGTCAAGCGTCGACTAATGTGAATTTAGTTTAAAAAGGATCTTGAGTTAAAATCCGAAATGGGTCGGATGTGAAAGTGAGAAATTGAAAACCATGTTTTATTAACCTATGCAAATGTTGGTCATACAGTCCAAACAGGTCAAATGGTGGTGAAAACGCCATTTGACAATATCGGCTAATGATTGTTGTCAAGTCATATGTTAACAGGAGCAATTAGCAATTTGGTAGATTGCGACGCCATAGAATATCAGTTAGTTAAAGCAAGGTATAAAACGGGTCTATGTATTGACTCGAGCCAGGTACGCGTATATATAGATTTATAGTTAAAAGGACAATGTTGGTCAAAAACATTAGAAAAGGGCAAGTTTTAGACTAAATTGCTTAAATTCCCTAAACGGGTCAAAAACAGTTTATGCACATAGCCTACGAACTAGTCGCGTAATTTAAAAATTTTTTATTATTATTACGAACCCGAGCTAAAGATTTTGTGTTAAAATACACTAGCGTATGTATTTTGGTTGTTTAAGAATCAAGTTGGTGGTTTTAAATACAACGGGTCAAAATGTTGATTTTTAATAATAAGCCGATTGCTTAAAAATTTGGAATTTTATTAGTTTGTATGTTGAATTTTAACTCCATAGGATGGAGAATTAAATTACGAACGCGTAGGACAAGGAATCGCGTAAAACGGACTTGTAGATAAAAAGTTAAGACAATCTCAAGTTTGATTTTTGTTGAAAATTTTAGCTGGGCAGAAAATGTAGGTTACAGTAATGAACCCGCTGGAAATTGGGTTCCCCCGCGACACGCGACGAAGGACTCAGCTTGGGGCGCGACACGCGACACATTGAGATGGGTCTCACGGGACACGCGGGAGACATCAAAGTTGGAAATAATTATTTTGTTTGATTATTCGTTGCTTAGAACTTGTTTAGACTTATATTCAAGTTATCAAAACTAATTTTATGTTGGTTTTGATCATAGGTGAATGCCAAGATGCCCCGGATGAAGATCAAGCTCATTGAAGAACCGAACACGATAAAGATACAAGCTTCCGCACATGGTTTCGTCGTCATTTAAAAACGACGATTTTGTACATATTGTATTGTATTGTTTTAAATATGAAAATGTTTTAATTTAACCGTATTTTTCAATGTATATGTAATTATAATTACATGTTTACTTACGTAAATAATATGAAAACCCTAAAATAATATCAAGGGTGTTACACATTCTTAGCACACTACCTCACTTAACTAATTTGATCACTTAATTGCTTCGGTAATTTTTGACCAAAACAATTTGGCGCCCACCGTGGGGCAAGTGGTGCTACTTCTACTAAAAGTTTTTGCAAAATCGTTACTTGGTTTTCTATTTTCAAAACTTTTTGCTACTTTATTTTCAATGGCCTCGAGATCAAACATGAGCTCTTCCTCCGTGTCTGCTACAACCTCTACAACAATTGGTTCGGTGCTTCCACCACCTCCTCCGAGAATGCAAGCCTCTTCACAGGGAACTGAAATTCATGTGGCTCGGGATGTTATCCCCGCTCGCAATATTGACGGGTGGTCCGTAGGACAACCCTTAAAATAGCTAAATACGTGCATATCCCATATTTTACACGGTTAAGTGTGTCGAATGTGATAACTACGCGTACTTTTGGTGTTACAGGTTAATCGGCTTAAAACGATAAAGTTGGAGTGTTTGGTGATGAAGCAGAACTACCAAGGATAATAGTCGAGACGCACTATATAGTTCGCGAGGCGTTATGAGTTAAAAGGTAGCTTGAATGTGAAAGAAATATGACACATCGAAGTCTACGAGCCGCCTAGTCATTTGTTGAAAGTGTCAAAGTCAAAGGTGTTAGCAGCTATTGGAAATAACCTACGGACCCAAAAACATAACTTACGGTTTGAAAAAGGGTTTGGTAACATTTTATATATATATACACGCACATGGGCTTTGGGGGAATACAAAACCACTAAAGTCATTCATCATCTTTCAACGACATCATCATCACTCATCCTAGGTGTTTGTTTGGTTTTTGGCGGCACATCAAAACAAGAGAAGAGGCAACAAGGCAACACAAAAAGTGAACAATTTAATAATCATCATCATCTCAACAGCAGCCGATTTTGGAGAGGTTGTGGGCCGCACATGGGCTAAACCTCTTGGACAATAGTGGGGTTATTAAAATCAACACACTTTCCACATACTCCCTGAGTTCGATACCCTATTACCGCTATCTATAGTTGTTATTGGGATTAAATTTGCGTGACCCACGACAATCACGTCAAATTTTGGCGCCGTTTCCGAGGAGTAGTGCGCAACGTGTGTCAGTTTGTTAGTTTTACTTTGTTATTTTCGGGTTTACACTGGTGTGTTTAGTGTGCAGGTTCTACAGGTGCATGCATACTAGAGGCTCTCACAAAGCATCACCATTGTCATTTGATCCGGAAATCGAAAGAACGCTAAGGCAAAACCGAGTTTTACTACGCGAAAACAGAATCATCGGTTCACCTACTTCACCCATTACACCAAGAAACATCATGGACGAAACACAAGTACCACCCACAACGGGTCAAACGACCTCAACTTTTATACCTACTTCCACACAACCATCACCAAACACCACTATTCCAAACATCACCACAATTCCTACTCCACTTCATGATACTACACCAACCAATACCAACACCACACAACCGAACACTACTCAAGTCGAACCCAGTCTTACCTTTAGCCCATCTGCCACCATTCCACCATTATCACACTTCTTTCCTCCAACTACGGGTCAATCATCTTCTACTCACTCAATACCACAAAGCTCAACCGTTATCCATACTACCTCTACATATCGACCATCGAACCAACCGGGTATGCAATATTCGTCTTATCCTTATTTGCAATCTTCGGGTATAGGAGGAGATGGGTATTTTGAAGGTTATGAAGAAGAGTTTGAGGGATACGAGGAAGAAGGATATGCTTATGGGGATTATGGTGACCAAGGAGAATTAGGTTATGTGCAAAGTCAATCACAAGGAATGGCAAATGTAGGTGGAGTGCCACAACAACAACAACTTATACCGCAACATATTCGGCCAAGACCACAAGGGCCACCAATGCAACGCCCTATTCCTTTGCAACAAGTTCGGCCACAAAACGTACAACCTCAATTCCAAAGGCCGATTCAATACCCACCGATGCCCCAACAACAATTTCAACAACCAATCGCACCACAAGGGCATATACCAAGACCTATGGGTCCTATTCGTCCAAGGGGTCGGTTGGGTGTTCCAAGAAGGCATCTTAGGGAACAAGCACGAGGGATAGAAGCACATTTCAGGCCGATAATTACTCAAAACCCTTCACCGGTGGTTATCCCTCACAACAACCAAGGGAGAACCTTTGAAGTAAGAACGAATTCTTTGCAAAGTTTACCGAAGTACAAAGGGCTAGCAACGGAGGAGCCGTATTTCCATTTAGAGGCCTATGACTCAATTTGCAACACTTTTGGGAGTCAAGGTTTTTCGGCCGATGATGTCAAGTTGGTCTTATTTCAGTTTTCTTTGGAGGATAAGGCAAAGAAGTGGTTCTACACTTTGCCTTCAGCATCTATTTATACTTGGGCGGATATGCAACAAATTTTCTTAGATGAATTCTATACCGCCCAAAAGACCAACGATGCTAGAAAGGGGTTGAGGAGCTTCCAACAACAACATGGTGAGATGTTCCATGAGGCGTTTGAACGATTCAATATGATGATAAAGAATTGCCCTCACCATGGGATTGAACTTTGGGAGTTGATGAATGCCTTCCACGAGGGGTTGAGTGCCGAAGATGCTCGTGATTTGATGTCCATTACCGGTGGGACTTTTGGCACAAACTATGAGAATGACGATTGGGAGTTCTTAGAGAACATGGCGATTACCTCGAAAAGAAAGGCTCAAGCATCAAGGAGAGCGCGACCGGCCATTGCCCGACCTCAAGTGCACGCCATAGATGATGGTAATGTTCAAACTACTAACCAAATTTATGATGTGTGTGCTTTGTGTAATGAAATAGGTCATGCGGCTGAGAATTGCCAAGGAATGGTGGAAGGGCAATATGAAGAGGTGCATGCGGTTCAAGGTCAAGGTCAAGGAGGGGGTGGTAGAAACTACAACAACATGAACTCTAATACATACCACCCTGGGTTGAGGAACCACCCAAATTTTCGCTATGGGAACCCTTCAAATCAAGCTAACCCGAATTTCCAAGGAAACCAAGGATTTCAAAGGCAATATCAAACGGGTCAAAGCTCTTCGGGTGGAAATGAGATGATGGAGATGTTGAAGGCGATGCAAAGTGAAATGCAACGAATGAACCAACGTGATGAGGCTCGGATGCAAAAGGACGAGGTTCGTGACAAAAGCATCCAATCGTTGACCACTCAAATGGGTCAACTTGCAAGTGACGTGGCGATATTGATGAAAGCAAAAGGTCAATTACCAAATGACACGGTGACAAATCCCAAGAACACAAAAAGCATTAACATCAATGTGGTAAGCACCGTTCCAAATACTAAATTTAATGAAACATTGCTAACGTCTTCGTATCAAGTGAATGCAGGTTTGGAAAAAGATGCCGAAGTCGAGAATGATAAAGAGTGTGAAGCGCCAATCGTGCCTATCCATGTGGGAAAATTAAAAATCCCTCACGCATTATTGGACTACGGGGCAAGCATGAGTGTGCTACCGAGTGATTTATACGATATGTACGACTTTGGTCCACTTGAAGGTATAGACACCATGGTGAGCTTGGCGGATGGAAGTTGGAGGCGTCCACGGGGAATGGTTAGGAATGTTAAGATTCAGTTGGGAGAATTTGAATACCCGGTGGATTTTCTAGTTCTGGACTATGCTTCTACCAACATGGCAGCACAACAAAGGGTAATTTTAGGTCGACCGTTTCTATATACAACAAATGCTCAAATTAATTGTAGAGACGAGATTATTACCATGACCGAAAAGAACCGTAGGTTGTACTTTGATGTTCAAACTAGAGGGATTAGTTATGAGTCCATTGAGAGGAAGGGTGGTGAGTCTAGTGATTGTATGAAAAATGTGTTACAACGAATGAGAAAAAAACACCCACCGGACCGTGAAGAAACATATATGGGTGCGAGCAAGAGTGTATTTGATTACCCACCGAGTCAAAATGAGACGGATGCATTTTGCCCAATGACAAGCTACAGTGGGGAAGGTGATAGGAACCGATTCTTTGAGCCACCATAAATGGTGGTGGCACGGTCTGGCTGAAGACTCGAAACTTAGCGCTGCTCGGGAGGCAACCCAGGGTTTTTATATTGATCTTGTTGTTTTTATCTTTTTATGTTTCAGGGCCATGGCAACACTCAAGTGTGGGGAGGATGTACAGATATTTGGGTGAAGGTGGTGACAGGAGGTCGGATTATTTACAACATCCGTTGTGGCAAACTTCACCAGGTCAATGTACTCTTTCCTTAGTCTTGTTGAGTTTTTTAGCTTTGAAATATTGCTAGTTAGTTCGTTTGCTTTATGTTAAAAAAAAATTGGGATTTGAGAATATTAGCAAAGGCTAATGTTGTGGGTTAAAAGCGATCATTCCTTCAAAGCCATACATTGGGACAATGTATCCCAAGTGGGGATGGGGGAAATTTTTGATAGTTTTAAAAAATTTTGTAAATCCGAGCGAAAATTGTTAAAATTTGAAAACTTGATATTGTGCCATTTGACACACCGACACCCATTTCTAGTCTTTTCTTGGTGAGGATTTGAGCCACACATGATTGTTATTGATATTTCATTGTTTGAGTGGCGGTGTGTGTTGTGTGTTAATAGAACTTGTGTGTGAATACTTGTTAAATCCTAGAATTAGCATGCTTTTGAAAATGATAGGGGGACTTTTAGGAAGCCTCGTCTAGATGTGTGAGAGTGCGGTATTGGTGGGTTGGACCTCATACTTTACATATATGAGCTTGGTATTGTGAGGAGTGGGGGTTTGGTCTTTAGAAAGCCATGTTTGAGCCTTATACCATTCGGTTGTGACCCAAACCTATTTCCTACAAAATTTTACCTTTTGAGATGACCCGGTTTAGAAGATTTAGTATGTAGTTTTGATGTTCTTGTATATATTGTTCAGTTTGATGTGTTATGAAAAAAAAAATGAAAAAAATGATGAAAAAAAAAGAGAAAGAGAAAAATATGAAAAAAAGGAGTATTTAGTTGCAATTGTAGTTGAGAATGTTGAAGTAGTTGTGTATATATTTGATGGTTGCTTTGTTTAGTGGTAGAAATAAAAACCGGGTCAAATCAATTAGCTCTCGCATATATATTTTCCCGTTTTCCTACCTTTACACCTAGCCCCGTTGCAACCCGCAAGTCCCTTTGATTCTAAAGCATGTTAAATATTTGTTAGGAGGAAACTTGATTTGTACACAAGCTTATTGTCGCACACACACACACACGCATTGAGTGGTTTAGCATTATGCTAATAATTCTTGTAACCGAGAGATTTTTGTGAGGGGTGTGTCTTGTGGTATGATTGGAAGTTAGTAAAAGGTCGGCACATTTAGCTTGGTTTACATTGATCGCTTGTTTTGAAATTGATTTAATGGGTTGCTTGGGACAAGCAACGGGTAAGTGTGGGGATGTGACGGGTGGTCCGTAGGACAACCCTTAAATGAGCTAAATACGTGCATATCCCATATTTTACATGGTAATGTATCGTGAATGTGATAACTACGAGTGTTCGTGTGTTTTGCAGGTAAATAACTTAATTCGGTTAAATTGGAACCCGTAGGCTACGGTTGGAAGATCATAGCATCGCATGTGTTATTTTGGAACTTTTATTTTTGCTTGGAATTAAATACATGCATACAACAGAATTGTGGTGGCTTTTTGGAATTCAACACACAATAACAAGTCAAAATGACCACATCATCATTATTTGGGGATATTACTAATTGTGTTGCAAACTCTAAAGTCAAAGAAAAATGAGGGAGGCACGTGAAGGGTGGACTGCAATGTTTGTAGCTTGGGTTTTAACAAAGAACAAAAGAAACATCATCCATCCTCATATTTTTACACGCGTACATTGAGAATGAATCAACATCTTTTGACGGCACCTCACATCATCAACATATTAGACTTGTGGAGACTTGGGCCGCACATGATTAGTCTTTGGGGGCGGCAGCCTAAGACGATTGGACAGGAGACTTTGGGATTTCCTTATGCACATGGGCCGAATAGAGAGAGAGAAGAAACATAGTGGGCCGCACATGATTGGTATTTGGGGGCGGCATATGTGAAGAATAAAACAACATTATCATCATTCACATTCCATCATCATCATCATCTCACGTAGACAAGTGGAGCATCAGAGGGTTTGAAGAATATAATCATCACATCATCGAAAATTGGGAGGCAACAAACATTAATTACTTTTTGGCTCATATAGCCTAAACATTATCATCGATCATTCAGGAGACTAGTGGCAGCCGCATACATCTCAATCATCACGTGGACTTTGATGGCAGACTCACATGGACTTGTTATTTGGTGAGGCACAAAGAAAGGAGGTTATCGTAAATTACGGTTCCACCGTAATTTACGGTGGACCTGAAATTGGCCACTTGCTCACCGTAAATCAGACAATTCTCACCGTAAACAATTCATGACCACTGTAATTTACGGTGGAGCCGTAAATTACGGTGAAGGCTGCGATCAAGTTTGTAACTGCCTCATTAAAGTCGTTTTTAGTGTGTCTTTTCAAGTGTTCTCATGATTGGACGGTTATTGGAGACACTAGGGGCGATTTTGGCTATCTTGGCTTGGTTTGGAACAATTTCTAACATTCGGTTTGTGTTTTTGATTTGTATGAACATTGAATTGCTTGTTATGATGATTCACCAAGCTATGTGTGGCTAAACCTTTCGGTGATCATCTTAGGTGAAGGTTTCTCTTGAAATTTTGTGTGTTTATTTCTGAATTTCTAGAATGATAACTTGCGTTGCTTGAATATCATGGTGTATGTTTAATTGTTTGTAGCTTGTTAATTGATAGTGCAATTTCTAGTCTCAATCGTACGTTCTTGGTGCCGTTGGCAATCGAGATATCACGGGAAGGGTTAGGGTTGGTTATTGATTAATTGGTCATCGGGAAACAACCTCGCGTTTATATAATCCGAGTACTTTGTTCCCTTTTATCACTTCAATTATCTATACACGAGAATTTTGTCTATATAACTCTTTCTAGTTGGAATTACACACAATTGTTTAAAGAAACTGAATCCTAAGATGGTCATTGTTCTCCTAATCTGTTAAACAACCAATTTTGATTTGCAATTAGTTAATTAATTTAGTT
Organism: Helianthus tuberosus; assembly: GCA_030545235.1. Lineage (NCBI taxonomy): Eukaryota > Viridiplantae > Streptophyta > Magnoliopsida > Asterales > Asteraceae > Helianthus > Helianthus tuberosus. The sequence goes on from CM060393.1 coordinate 159,399,964, forward strand.
TTCTAAAACAACAATCCAATTCATTGATCTTTATTTTCTGCAAATTAGGTTAATTGTAGTTTAATTGCAAAGCTATATAATCGACATATTTTCCACATACTCCCTGAGTTCGATACCCTCTTACCACTATCTATAGTGCGCAACGTGTGTTATCTTTGTTCTTTTCTTAAGTTTGTTATTTTTCTGGTTTACGCTGGGTGTGTTAGTGTGCAGGTATTGACAGGTGCATGCGTACTAGGAGCTCTCACAAGCTATCACCTTTGGCATTTGATCCGGAAATGAGTTACCAAGAGTAGTACGATTACGGTGATTATTATGATGAATATTCTCAACTTTCATATGAAGGCCCTCAGATGTACGATCAAGACTATTATCATGCTCAGTATACATTTGATCAGTATGGTTATGAATGTGTAACTCAACAACCTACTTTGCACTATCAGTCACATAAATCTGAAAGTCTTGACGAGATGATGAGAAAGAGACACATGGTTCATGTTGAAAAAGAATTAACAAAACCTCATTTGTCAATGGAAGAACGAGTAGAACTTTTGGAATGGAAATATGATTTGTTACCAAAAGAGGTGAAAGAGATGAGGCCAGGGAAGTCGATATTGGAAAAACGTCAAGCAAAACAACACTGGATATATGTGCAGATTGAACAAATGACACCTATGGGTGATGTAGAAGAAAAGGTTGTGAGTCCTCCCGAACTTGAAACTGAATTATTAGGGCCAAATGAGGAATATACAATTGAAATTATTGTGGAGGAACCACCTATAGAGAGCAAAGTTGAGGGCCTTTTACTTGATGAACCAATCAAAGTTGATTACAACTCTCCGGCTATGGTGGTTATGGAAACCAAGAGTGTTAAGGATGCATGTTTAGAAACTAGGAAGGTGGCACTTCATGATGTGGGAGATTTCATTCATAAGTTATGTTTATGGGAGAGTTTGGATTTGTTGGGCACATAAAACGAAGTAGTGAAGTGGAGAGTAAACTACCGAGCATTTGTTGGAAATTCGGTAGGAAAATGTGGATTTAAAGAATTTTGCAAAGAAAGATGGGACGTGACAAAGCACACACACAATAGAAGAATCAAACACCGTGCTTACATCAGCAACGAAAAAGGTAAATGTGCATTGAGACCACCTTGAGGCATATCAGGTATGGTCTGGCTGAAGACCTTTAAACTTAGCGCTCTCGGGAGGCAGCCCGAGGATGTAGAGTATTGTATTTGTGTTTTGTTTTGTTTTGTTTTGCTTTGTTTGGTTTTGTTTTGGTGTTGTGTTTGTGTTTTGGCAGGTTATTACGTTTCAACCCTCGCGGATGCAATGATTCAAGTGTGGGGATGTTTGGCAACATCCCTGTTGAGATATCAGCGAATCTAAGAGATGTTTTTGAACCGGTCCGATTACCGCAGCTGCATCACTACCAACACTGCTAATTTACTAATCAGGTCGTGTCTTGTTCTCATCTTTTGCACCTTTGTATATATTCATGTTTAAGTTTTTGGTTGGGCGATTGGGTGGTGTTTTGATGTGTTTGTTTGATGGGTTGTGAAAGTTGGTGGTGTTTTTAGTTATATATAAAAAAAAAAACAAAAAGAAAGTTGTGGTTTGAGATGATGAGCTTTTGGTTGAGGTTGAAGGGTTTAGCGATCAAGTCTTTCCAAAACCATACATTGGGGTCAATGTATCCCAAGTGTGGGGATGGGGGGAATTTTTGAGGAATTTTAAAATTTTTGTGAAGCCAAGCGAAAAATTGTCAAAATTTGAAAACTTGATATTGTTCCATTTGACACATCGATACCCAGTCCTAGTTATTTCTTGGTGAGTGTTTAAGCCACATATGATTATTATAGATATTTCTTTGTTTTGAGTGGTGGTGTGTGTATTGTGTTAATAGAACTTGTGTATGAATTCTTGTTAAATCCTAGAGTTAGCATGCTTTTGAAAATGATAGGGGACTTTTAGGTAGCCTCGTCTAGATGTGTGAGAGTGTGGGAATTGGGGGTTGGACCTCATACGTTACATATATGAGCTTGGTATTGTGAGGGGTGGGGGTTTGGTCTTTAGAAAGCCATGTTTGAGCCTTATACCATTGGGTTGTGACCCAAACCTACTTCCTACAAAATTTTACCTATTGAGACGACCCGGTTTAGGAGATTTAGTATGTAGTGTTGAGGTTCTTGTATGTATTGTTGAGTTTGATGTGTTATGAAAAAAATGAAAAAAAAAAAAAAAGAAAAAAAAAGAGAGAAAGAGAAAAATATAAAAAAGAAGAAGTATTTAGTTGCAATAGTAGTTGAGAATGTTGAAGAAGTTGTGTATATATTTGATGTTTGCTTTGTTTAGTGGTAGAAATAAAAACCGGGTCAAATCAATTAGCTCTCGCATATATATTCCACCATTTTCCTACCTTTGCACCTAGCCCCGTTACAACCCGTAAGTCCTTTTTGATTCATAAGCATGCTAGATATTTGTTAGGAGGAGACTTGATTTGTATACAAGCTTATTGTCGCACACACACACGCATTGAGTGGTTTATCATTATGTGCTAATATTTCTTGTCACCGAGAGTTTTTGTGAGGGGTGTGTCTTGTGGTATGATTGAAGGTTAGTAAAATGATGATACATTTTAGCTTGGTTTGCATCTTGATCGCTTGTGGTTTTAAAATAGTTTTTTTTTTGAATGGGTTGCTTGGGACAAGCAACGGGTAAGTGTGAGGATGTGACGGGTGGTCCGTAGGACAACCCTTAAAATAGCTAAATACGTGCATATCCCATATTTTACACGGTTAAGTGTGTCGAATGTGATAACTACGCGTACTTTTGGTGTTACAGGGTAATCGGCTTAAAACGATAAAGTTGGAGTGTTTGGTGATGAAGCAGAACTATCAAGGATAATAGTCGAGACGCACTATATAGTTCGCGAGGCGTTATGAGTTAAAAGGTAGCTTGAATGTGAAAGAAATATGACACATCGAAGTCTACGAGACGCTTAGTCATTTGTTGAAAGTGTCAAAGTCAAAGGTGTTAGCAGCTATTGGAAATAACCTACGGACCCAAAAACATAACTTACGGTTTGAAAAAGGGTTTGGTAACATTTTATATATATATACACGCACATGGGCTTTGGGGGAATACAAAACCACTAAAGTCATTCATCATCTTTCAACGACATCATCATCACTCATCCTAGGTGTTTGTTTGGTTTTTGGCGGCACATCAAAACAAGAGAAGAGGCAACAAGGCAACACAAAAAGTGAACAATTTAATAATCATCATCATCTCAACAGCAGCCGATTTTGGAGAGGTTGTGGGCCGCACATGGGCTAAACCTCTTGGACAATAGTGGGGTTATTAAAATCAACACACTTTCCACATACTCCCTGAGTTCGATACCCTATTACCGCTATCTATAGTTGTTATTGGGATTAAATTTGCGTGACCCACGACAATCACGTCAAATATCCAGGGATCTGCTCCTGTTTTGGCTTTTAACGAAGAAATTCTAAATTTGTTTGGTAGTGTACAGGAACAAATAAGGCAGCAGCAGGAAACTAATCAGATGCTGATGAGAGAGATACAACTCTTAAAATCCGGTCCCAAGTAGGCCTGCTGAAGATACTGTCACTCCCTTGCAACCTAGGGCTTTGAACTTCAGTTCTGCAGTTTATACTGAGGATAACCGGGGGAATATTGTGCCTAGCCATTCACAGAATCATACCCCTGAGATACCCTCTTCAGTAAGAGTATCAACTGTGAGAAGCTCAGGACATGCTTCAGGATATGGCCAGAATCCCCAGACTGGTAATGTATCTAATAATAATAATACTCTTGCTACTAATGGTGTTGGATCTTTGCAGGATGCATGTATGACATCAGCATTTTCCAGAGAGCTTCAAAAATTAAAAGACATGATATCCAGTGTGCCTGGGGTGGTCTAGCCAATTCCAGAAGTGTCCCAGGATAGCCACAAGATATCACAGTTTGCATATCCTATTTGTGATGCTGAAATCCCAAAAAGATTTCAAACCCCCAACATGAAACTCTATGACGGAACTACGGATCCTGAGGAGCATATTGCCCAGTATAGGGAAAGGATGGAAATCAACCCTATCCCTCCAGATCTCAAAGAAGCATGCATGTGCAAGGGTTTTGGTTCTCCCTTAACGAGATCAGCCTTAAAATGGCTATTAAACGTTCCTCCTCACTCAATTACTTCATTTGCTCATTTAGTTAATTTATTTAATAGTCAATTTTCTTGCAGCCAGAGTTTTGAGAAACTAACCAGTGATATTTACAGGATAACTCAAGGACCTCAGGAATCCTTGAGGGATTATGTGAACAAGTTTAGTCGGGAACTCTTTGGATATCCCGCATCTTGATGTTGCAACAGCTGTGCAAGCCTTCAAGATGGGGTTGCAAAAGGATTCTCAATTTTATCAGGATCTTGTAATGAATCCCTGCAGGAATCTGGACGAAGCTCGTAACAGGGCTTTAAGATACATTCGGCTGGAGGATGACAAAAAGATGCAAGAGAGGATGAATTCGTCCACAACCTATGAGTCAACCAACAGGAAATCAGAATCCTCGTATAAACCATATCGCTCAAAGCCATATGGCAGAAATGACAGCAAGAAAGTGAATGCTGTTGAAGATGAGGATCCTGAGGAGTATCATGAGTTGTCTGAATATTGTTTTTTCCGTTAATATACCTGAACTAATGTATGCTATGCAGGGTTTAGGAGACAAAGCAAGATGGCCCCGGAAAAATCAACAAAAGGCTGATTGGAAGGACAAGTCCAAATGGTGTGCTTTCCATGAGGACTTTGGACATGTTACCGAGGATTGCATCGCTTTAAGGAAAGAAATAAGCTATCTCTTAAGCAAGGGATATCTGAAGGACCTCTTGGGAAGAAAGAAGAATAAGGGTTAGGATCCTGAGAATGATCCTGAACGGGCAGCATCACCTCCTGCGGATGCAAAAATAATTAACTTTATTTCAGGAGGATCCGACATCTGCGGCACATCATATTCTACGGCGAAAAGACACGCGAAGGAAGCCAAACCAAAGAGGGGAGATAAGCCAACCAGGATGTCAACCCTCACGACTGACAAAGTGATCACGTTCGATAATGATGATAGGGATACTGTCCAGGATCCTCATCATGATGCTTTAGTAATAACGTTATATGTTGCTAACCATTTTGTGCGCAGGATATTAGAGGACAATGGCAGCTCAGTCAACATAATTCAGCTGGAAACGTTGAAGAGGATGAATGTATCCCCGATGGATATTACTTCAAAGTCCACTGTGCTCGTTGGTTTCAGTGGAGAAGCTAGGAATACCGTAGGAGAGATAAAGTTACCCGTGTATATTCAAGGGGTCAACTCAATGCAACGCTTTTGTGTCATGGACTCTTTATCCTACTATAATATTATATTAGGTAGGCCTTGGATCCATGATATGAAAGCTGTTCCATCAACCTACCATCAATGCATCAAGATCCCTACCCCTTGGGGAGTTGTCAAGGTGGAAAGTGATCAACAGGAAGCAAAGGAGTGTTATTCTTCTTCAATGAAATCCTGAACAAAACCTAGTGCAGCATAGCAATTAAAGATGCGAGGCCAGGATATCATGGAGGCTTCAGAGCAGGATGTGAAGAAAATTATCCTGGATCAGGATAATCCGGATATCTCGGTGCTCGTAGGAACCAATATCCCTAAGGATATTGAAGATCAATTGACTAACTTTTTGAAATGCAGGATGTCAACATTCACGTGGAAACACGAGGATATGACAGGAATATCCAAGGATATTATAACACATAAGCTCGGTATTGACAGGTCATTCAAGCCTGTCCAACAAAAGAGAAGGAAATTTGCTCCGGAGCGAAATATGATTATTTAAGAAGAAGTAGAGAGGTTATTGAAATCCAAAATGATCAGAGAAGTCAAGTTTCCAAGATGGCTAGCAAATGTAGTGGTGGTGCAGAAGAAAAATGGGAAATGGAGAGTTTGTGTAAATTACACAGACTTGAACAAAGCTTGTCCCAAAGACCCATTTCCTCTTCCTCATATTGACTCAATGGTGGATGTTACTGCCGGCCATGAGATGTTAACCTTCATGGATGCATCCTCAGGATTCCAGCAGATCCAAATGGAACCTTCAGACCAGGAGGATACTGCCTTCATGACACCAACAGGTATTTATTGTTACACTGCTATGCCCTTTGGTCTGAAAAATGCAGGTGCAACATATCAAAGATTGGTGAACATGATGTTCAAAGACAAGCTGGGGGACACTATGGAGGTGTACATCGATGACATGGTAGTAAAATCTAAAAAGGCTGAGGATCACCTCCAGGATATTAAGGGAGCATTTGATATCCTGGATCAGTATAACATGAAGCTAAATCCTGCTAAGTGCCATTTCGGAGTGGGGGCAAGAAAGTTTCTAGGATATATGGTGACTAAAAGAGGGATAGAAGCAAGCCCAGAACAGATCAAAGCCATCTTGGATATCAAATCACCTTCTAACATGAAAGATGTTCAAAGACTGATAGGACGAGTAGCAGCATTGAATAGATTTTTTTCAAGATCCTCAGAAAAATGCAAGGAATTTTATGATATCCTGAAGAAGAACAAGAAGTTCGAATGGGGAGTAAAGCATGAAGCAGCCTTGCAGGATTTGAAGCAGTATCTTTCATCTGCACCCCTATTGATGAAACCTGAGGATGGTGAACCATTATCCCTGTATCTTGCAGTATCAGGGAATGCAGTAAGTGCTGTCCTTGTAAAGGATCATGAAGGTCAGCAGTATCCTGTCTATTATGTTAGTAAAAGTTTATTAGATGCTGAAACTAGGTATTCTCATTTAGAGAAATTGATATTAGCCCTAGTTATGGCGTCAACAAAACTTAGACATTATTTTGAAACACATAGGATTCATGTTAAAACCAAGTATCCTGTAAAAAATGTGCTTAGGAAACCAGAGATGTCAAGTAGGATGGCTAAGTGGTCAGTAAAATTAAGTGCATATGATCTAGTGTATGAACCTAGAAATGCCATAAAGTCTCAGGCTTTAGCTGATTTTGTGGCTGATTTCAGTAGTGATATTCAAAGTGAAGTAGACCTAGAAGTACAAAAGCTAGGAGAAAGCTTAGGATCCTGGACATTATATACTGATGGTGCATCTAATGTAAGAGGTGTAGGTATACTACTAAAATCTCCACAGGGGGACATATCACCCCAGGCTATTAGATGTGAGTTTCCTGCCACTAATAATGAAACAAAATATGAAGCTTTAATTGCAGGATTAGAATTGGCTAAGAGCATGAGTATCAAGAGTTTACAAGTATTTGTTGATTCTTTTATTAATTACTAATCATTTTAATGGGACCTATGCAGTTAAAGGTGAGAAGTTAATCGAGTATCTCAAAATTCTCAAAAAATTAGAAGAATATTTCGATATTTTTACACTTGAACAGGTACCAAGAGAGGATAATGCTGAAGCTGATGCCTTGGCAAATCTTGGATTATCAGTCAGGATACCGGAAGGGACCCGAATACCAATATTACATATGCTGTATCCTGCGACGGATCCTCAGGATAAGGAAGTAGTAAGTGTTTAGAATCCTGATGATGAGTATCCTGAGGAGGATCCTAAGTCCTGGACGGCTCCAATCATAAGATATCTCAAGAAAGGACACATCCCAAAGGATGAAAATCCTAAGGCCTTTAGAATGAAGGTATCACGATTCACTATTATAAATAATATCTTGTATAAGAAATCTCTTACAGGACCATATCTGAGGTGCTTGGAGGATCCCAAAACTAAAGAAGTGCTTCAGGATATACCCGAAGGGGATTGTGGTAACCATATTGGGGGCAGGTCATTATTCTCAAAGGTATTAAGAACATGATACTATTGGCCGACGATGAGAAAAGATGCTGCAGAATATGCTCGAAGATGTGATGCGTGTCAAAGACACAGTAATATATTACACCAACCTGCTGAGCCACTTTATCCTATCGCTTCCCCTTGGCCATTCATGAAGTGGGGAATGGATATAGTAGGGAAATTGCCAAAGGCTCCAGGAGGAAAGGTCTTCATTCTGGCAATGACTGATTAGTTCTCTAAGTGGGTCGAGGCTGAAGCATTTGTTCAAGTCAGAGATCAATAAGTAGTATCCTTCATAAAAAGGAATATCCTGACTAGGTTTGGAGTGCCAGCTGAGATAATTTGTGACAATGGATCTCAGTTTATAAGTAAGAGGACTACTGACTTTTGCAAGAGTTGGGGAATCAAAATGATCACATCCACACCGGTACATCCTCAAGCAAATGGACAAGCAGAATCCTCAAACAAGATAATTGTCAGCAATTTGAAGAAAAGGCTTGGAGCTAAGAAGGGAAAATGGGCAGAAGAATTACCCTTTGTTTTATGGGCTGATAGAACGACGGTGAAATCTGCAACAGGCCAAACCCCATTTTCCTTGGTGTTTGGAGCAGAAGCGGTGATTCCGACAGAAATGGTGATACCTACAGCAAGATCCAACCTCCGGGATCCTGAGCAGAATCCTGAAGCCCTATGCCAGGAATTGGATACTGTTGATGAGACAAGAGATGCAACAAAACTAAGGATGACAGCATATCAACAGAGGATTTCCAGAGCATATAACAAGAATATAAGGACTAGAAGGTTCCAGGTTAGAGATTGGGTGTTAAGAAAGGCATTTCAGAATACTACTAATCCTGCTGATGGAAAGTTGGCTCCGAAATGGGAAGGACCCTATGAGATTGAATCAGAATCAGGAAAAGGAGCATACCGACTCAAGAATATTGAGGGGGATATGCTACCAAGAACCTGGAATGCTATACATCTAAAGCTCTATTTCAAGTGAGTTTGGAATTTAAATTCTAACTCAGGATGGTATGGATTCTATCTCTTTTAATATGTTTTGATATTATTTATTCTTTTGAACCCATTACTAACTTAAGCATCGTAGGGGTGTTAGCAAGGATAACACCCACCTTAGTTTACAGTTGTTTTGCAATATATGCTTCGGGATAGAGCTCCAGGATACACACTCAGGATACTTCGAAAGATTAGAGGATTGGCCCCCTCTCTCACGTTTAAGGGATCCCGATCCTTTCAAAAGTTTAAAGGTATTCACCTTTCTCTCGAATTGGGTTTAAAAACCCCGCCTTGAGCGCAAGTTATCCAAGGATAGTTCAAGATAGCGGGACCAGTCCATGTAAAAGTGGCTGACAATTTCGTTATTGTTGGCTATATCCTGGATCCTAAAGGTATATGAGGATTGATCACCCTCTCTCACGGAAGGGTATTTTCATACTCTCTAAGGTTTAAAGGTTATCACCTTTCTAAGTCTTGGAGTTTATACACTCCCGCCTGTAGCGCATGAAAATTTTGGATTTTCCCCAGGATACTTATGGGTTTATCCCCAGGATACTAAGGATTTATCTCCAGTACATTTTAGGGTTTACCCCCTGTAACACAAGAACTGTTCAGACGATTGGAACCAATGTTCAAAAAATTTCTAAGTGTCCAAAGACTTTATGCACAGGGGACATTCCTTCTGAGGCGATTGTGTAAGGCTCTAAGGATCAAATTCGGACCTAGTGTACTAAGTATTTCGGACTGGGGACTAAGTATTTCGGACTGGGGACATCTTACTGGAAGAAAATTGCAAAAGGATTGAAACTCGAAAATAGGGTTACACCCTATTCCTGGTATGGTCTTTCCTTTGTAAACCTTATTTGAACTTTTGAAACTATGTTTGAAGAGGGCTTAAATATCCTGATTAGGATATATTCTCAAAATGTGTTTTCGGAATATGTTTCAGGATATTTGATTGGAATATTTGGGATATAATACTTGGATTTAAAATCAAAATTGTGTTCATAACAAGCATCTATTATCAAAACAAGGTTTATGAATTCTAAGTAAACTATCTTTTCCTTTGAAAACTTTATGTGAATTGTTTTGAGTTATAAAATCCCTATTTGCGTCAAGATATTGAAAATAATTGCACTAATTTTGGAAAGTTGAAATCTAGACTAAGCACTGCATAACAAAAAATTAAAAGGCAACAGCAAGTAAGTCAAAAGGAGGTTATATTATTAACATGTCAAAAGCTGTGCTTTTGGTTTCACCCCAAACCGAGGACCATCCACCAAAAGCACGATAAGTTCCTTACCATATTTACACAACGATTGAAGGTTTCGTCTCAAACCGAGACCCATCCGCCTCCAACCGTTGTATTGTTCAAAACAAGTTATACTAATTGATGACCAAAGGCTTCATCCTGAAACCCAGGACCCATCCACCTTTGGCCATCGTATTGTTCTAGTGCAGGAAATATAAATTGTTCAAAGACTGGAAAAGTAAATTGTTCAACAAACCACAACGATCAAATCTAAAAAACTGGGCTCCGGCCTTGGCATGTATATCCATCATCGCCCACTTCGCTGCTTAAGGAGCAGCACCTTCTTGAACAGCAACATCTTCCCCAGCGCCTGAACCAGCATCACCCTCGGGATTATTCTCAGCATCACCACCAGCATCGGTCACCTCCTCCGCCGCCTTAGAAGGCTCCTCACCAGCATGCTTTGCAGGATGTTCCATAGGATTGCCTCCAAGATCCCGTAATTTCGCTTTCCAAGCCTTGACGTTCCAGGAGGGGCATTCAAAGCCCAAGGCTTTGGCCTCAAAGGCCATCCTTAACCTGGCTTGGAGAAGGGAAACAACAATGGATCCTTTGAGGCCATCCCGATAGGAACTTATATCCTGCTGGTATTGAAGATGAGCAGCATCCAGCTTGGCTTGAGCATCCTCATTAGCTTTGTGAAGGGCAGCTTGGTGCTCTTGGGTCATCGCCTTGAATTTATCTTCATAATGCTGAGACTTGGCAGCGGCGATCATCCCTTGGTCAGCAATGGTGACTTCAGCTTTCTTGAGCTTGACCTCCAGCATCTTGTTAAGCCCGCAGGCTTCTTCATACAAGTGCATGAGACATTCCAGGCCCTGCAATAAAAAATACAGGTATCAACATATATAGGATGTGCAGGATAATGGTTAACATATATGTGCAGGATATCCGATGAGAATTTTTACCTGGTTAAGAAAGCCGGTCATGAAACTACTGGATTCAAGGAACCCATGGTTTTCAAAGGGGAAGGTCTCGGATGAGGCTGGAGAGTCAGTCTCCTTTCTCTTGCGGGAACTTGAGGCACGTGGCTTGGTAGCAGGAGAGGGCTTAGGAATAACTGCCGGTTTAGAGCTGGATGCTGGCTTAGAAGTGGAGGCAGGTTTGCTGGGTTCTTTCTTCACTTGGACAAGAATGGGGTAGCTATCCAGTTCATCGAGATCGAAAACTTCTAGAACTTTGGCTGGTGCTGCTAAACAGGGGAAATATCTAAATCACTATTCTTATTTTTTATTTTTTAATTACAAATATACAAAGATTATGCGTTTCTTACCAAACATGTCTGATGAAGAATATTAGCTTGAACTGGGAAGATGCTGCGTAAAGGATCTGTCACAATCGGGCAGCTGGTAGATCCTGTTGATTCTTTCTTGGGATTCTTCAGTAGGAGGAGCCAACTCTTTAAAGTTTGCTGCAAAAGAAAGAAAGACATCAGGATATTAGCACAGGATGCATCACCAGGATATGTTTGGGGATATCTAAAAACCCTAAACCCTACCGGAAGTCAACCATTTCACCGGAAGGCTTTTGCCCTCGGGAATGGAGTCCCGTCTAACAAAGAAAAATTTTCGTTGCCACCCATCCTCATTTTTTGAAGCTTTAAGGATGAGAGGGTTGCTAGAGGTTGAGAAAAGTAAAAAGCGACTGTTGCCGTGTGACCGGAGACGGTAAGCAATTGGAAGGTCTTCGATACAGAGATCGGGGACATGAAGGGTTTTGATCTGGTTAAGCATGATAAGTACTCTCTAGACCATAGGCATTGTCTGAGCAAAACAGAGGCCGGTGACTCGGAAAAAATCCATGATAAATTCCGGAAAGGGATATCGAAGGCCAAGAGAAAATGGGTAAGATGAGAAACAAATCCACTCCTCGGAAGATACATCAGAACGAATACTCCGGTCGAATGGACGGATAATCGCTGTGTCGGGAAAGGCACCGGAGGTTCTTAACCCAACAATATCAGCGTTGTCGAAGGAGCACACCTCTTTCTCAGGATGTTTGAGCAGGTTCTGATTGATAAATGATGAGGTGGACTCGCCGGAGTGAGAACGTGTTCTGGTGGCCATCGGAGGATTTGAGCAAAGAAATTCTAAGAGATAAGAAGAAGAAAGTACCTGAGAAATCTGGGAAGGGTGATCACTTATCAACAAAAAGAGAGAAGATATAGGGGCGTAATAGATATCCATCGAGTAAAAACTGCGTTGGAATTACATAGTGCTATCTTGACCGTCGTTTCAATTCAATAACCTCGATTCGAGGGATAAGATTTAAAATATATCCATTGGAATTGGTATACCAACAGATATATTTTGGGGACAATTGTTATGGGTGATTTTCTGCTCATATATCCTGACTAATATTCTGGCTTTGATTGTTTATTTGTGATCAGGATACCGGATCAGGATATTGGTAACATCCCGATACGATATCCTGGTAGTGACTGATTTAACCACGTGCAGATTAGAAGGTGCAAGTATCCAACGTTCAAGAGGACTTCTTCTCCTCAAGACTCGGGCAAATCAGTTGGGTTATAGACGTTGAAGCCGGAAGACGTGGACTACAACGTTCACTTGAGGAATATTCGAAGCATCCCGGTGTAACATCCCAAAAATACAAAACTTTATATTTAAAAATTATGAAGTTTTAAATAAACAAGAATTTATCTAACTAGGAAATTATAACCTAGTTAACTATGAGTCTATGAATAACTAGAAATAAGGTTAGATTAACCAAAACTAAATATTAAACAAAGTGGAGGGACCAATGTTGATAATCTTGAAACTATTGTTATTATTTTGTTTAATAAAACAAACCAAACACCTCAAACTGAGGTGCTGGTCGATCAACAGAGGGTAGGGGGCGACACCCACAATTCCAAAACCTAAAAATCTACTAAACTCTCAAATTGAAGGTCAAAATCCAGTAGAAATCGAAATCTAAACATGGAATCATGATCACCTCGTCAAGGGGGTCATAAGGTATGCTGAATTAGGTCATTTTCATTTGATACAAAGTTCATGCATGTGATCAAAATCAAATGTAGAGCTTGATTATGTGTTGTAAACATGAAATTGGAAGTAATGTAAGGTTTAGGGACAAACCCTAGATGATTTCTTGACAAAATCTTGCATGTTAGTTGTAAGGATCAAAATCACCATAGTGTGTGATTTGTAAGTTAGTAGAACTTGATAAACACTAGGGTTAAGACTTTTGTTCTAGTGAAAACTGAAATTTTGGGATAATCTCTGAAATTATTGATGTTAAAATATGTGTATGTTGTCTAATTGAAGCTAATTTGAGTGATAAATTCAAGTTATGAACTTGGTTTAGATCATGTAGAAATTTGACCCGCAAGGTGTTTGATAAAACGCCTAAATGAGGGTTAAAATGTTAAAGATTGCTAAAAACGCAGATTTGCATAAGTTATGAATGAATGCGTTAAAGCTTATGAAAGAGAGTTCTAATCTTATTATAAATTGAACTCTTTAGGCAAGGAATCCGGAACGTCAAGTGGACACGCCAGAAGTGATACCCGCGGAAAAGGTGTGCTTTGAAGGTACGTGACTTTAGTCTCGTTGTATTAGGTAATAATGTTAAATTTTAAAGTACAAACGAGGTCGATTGTAATTGATGCGTTTGATGTATCGTTAGAGTGGCAAAGTTCACTAGATCACCAAACGGGTCAAAAGAAACATTAGAATCTGGTTTGGTATGTTAGTAAAGTGATGGTTTTCCTCAGATAGCCAAACGGGTCAAAATATTGCTTGAAAACGAATCACATGAGTGAAGACTTAAAAGTTTTCATATCATGCTAGATGATAGATGGTAATACATCATTAAACTGGTTATGATATTGATCTAAGTATAAGAACCCGGAATATGGGTCAAACAATAAATGTTAAATGAAAAAGGGTCGCTGAAACGGAAAGCTTGAATTCCGTGGAAACAAGTATTAGCCCTTGATGAATTGCAAAGCCATGGAACTGGCGTGAATACACCAAATATATGAACCCGGAAATTTGGGTAATTATGTCTAAAAAGCTTTAAGAATGAAGAAGAGGTGCTATGCACTTACATAAATGGGTTGGATAATGGAAATAAGGAAATCATGGACCGATTGTCGGTATCTCGATTTCCATGATGTAAAATGTACAATGTTGGATCCGTAATCTTATTACGGACTCATAGGAAAAAGAATCGGCTAAAACGGATAAGTGAGTGAAAAGTTATGATCTTTGCAAGTTGGAAAATAGTCAAAGGGTAATATTGCAGAGTCCACCGTAAATTACGGTTCCACCGTAATTTACGGTGGAGATCAAAACTTTACGGTGAAAAGCTCCTGGTTTACGGCAGCACCAGAATCATTCCAGGTTCACCGTAATTTACGGTGACACCGTAAATTACGGTGGAACCCATGAAATTTATATTTTGTTCGCTTCTTTGCATCGTTTAAATTCGTTTATACGTAATGTATTAATGTCAAAACTAATATCTTAGTGTTTGACCCTAGGTATGCATGAAGTCCTCCCGGATGGTGATCAAGTACAACGTCAAGAACCGAACACACATTTTGAAGCTTCCGCAATAACCTTAATCTTGTCTAAACATAATCATGTTGTAAACTCTTTTGTTAATCATGTTTTAAAACCCCTTGAACTAGTGGTTAGTTTGTTAACAAGGGTTAACTTTTAAACTTGTTATGGATTATCTTTGGATTTATTTAGCACTATCTCAAGTGTGAATGGTTCAAATATGAAATGTTTTTGTAAACTCTGATTTCTCTATAAAGTCCATGTAATTACTATTTAAATTATAACAAAATATTTAGGGTGTTACACCCGGTTTAATAGGGTAGTTTGTTAGTTTCATTTTACTATAAATGGATTGATCGGATCAGATAGCAACACACACAATCTTTCGCACACTCTTTCTCTCTACTTGCAAACACTCACAACGCACTAACACTTGTACTCGAATTGCATTGTAACACTTAGTTGATCCGCATCATATCCTGCATTGTATCCTGATATTTGAAGCAATAAGAAGAACAAGGCAGCTGCGATTGTCAGCTCCCGAGGTTTTATGTTGGCGATCTAGATTGATCAAGGGCTTTCCTCGTATATCCCATGTCACCCTTTACATTTTCGCTCATTGTTTGATCATAGATACAACTCAATATCCTGAGCCGTATCTTGATAACTGTTTTTGCAAACAACTTATTTAGCATATTTTCAACACACATTCTTAGCACACTACCTCACTTAACTAATTTGATCACTTAATTGCTTCGGTAATTTTTGACCAAAACAGCTGGGAAGTGGAATTATTAATTATACATCTGGCAAATGGAATACGAATGCGAAAATATATTACAAAAATGATTTTTAAGGTATTTGTTTATATATGGTCAGTTTTGATTTTTTTATCTATTTGTTTATTTTTGCAGTCATTTTTAGTGATGCTAAGGCACAAGAAGCGTGTTGGGTACACAGGAAATGACACTGAAACTCAAAGGTAAGCCGCTAGAAGTTTTGTTGGTCTCTTAGTGTCGAAAATTTCCAATTTATTTGAAATTTGGCTACCTTAGGCTAGGTTCAACTCAATGGGCCCATGGGGTCAAACGATAAAATTTGAGTCAAATGGGCAAAGCCTAGCCCGAACTGTTATTCAAATGTTTTCTACACCTATAATTGATTTGTTAAGAAAAAAATGGATATTCATTTTAACACCATACTTGTATATTTATATTTGATAAATTAATCTAATACTCAAAATGACACAAAAATGTTGAGATGGGTCAATCCGGCCCGAATTGTTTTAAACCACATTTAAAATTGACCTTTATCACCCAAACTCCACTGATAATATGCAAGCTGGGGAAAGTTTATGTTGGGTGCAAAAGAGCCGAGCCGAGCCCGAGCTCGACCAGGCTCGGACTCGAGCTCGTTTAACTTATGAGAGCTTAACGAGCTTTATTTTAGGCTCAAGCTCGGCTCGGGCTCGATAAGGCTCGGCTCGTTTCGAACTTTTTCTCGAGCTAATAGCTCGCGAGCCGCTCGGCTCGTTTGCACCCCTAATAAGTGCACATTATTTAAGTCAATGATGATATTTTATAGAGTAAACTGCCATTTTGGTCCCTGAGGTTTGGTCATTTTTGCCACTTTAGTCTAAAACTCAAAACTTTTGCATCTGGGTCCCTGTGGTTTCAGTTTTATTGCCATTTTGGTCCAAAAATGAAATCAGGTCATATTTGTGTTACAAAATCCTGCAATTTTGTCATTTTTCTTAGGGGCAAATCAGGTCATATTTGTCTTATAAAATATGGTATTTATTTATAAAAAAGAAATGATCATTTTGCCACTGCAGAAAAGGACAAAATAACAGTATTTTATAAGACAAATATGATCTGATTTCATTTTTGGACCAAAATTGCAATAAAACTTAAACCACAGGGACCCAGATGCAAAAAGTTTGAGTTTTAGACTAAAGTGGCAAAAGTGACCAAACCACAGGGACCAAAATGGCAGTTTACTCTATTTTATAAAATAGTGTATAAGCACAAATCATTACAAATATGATTACCACATCAGCATAATTTTAAGTTTTATAAATTACTATATTTACTTGTTTATCAATCTTTGATGAATACAATAATCATGTTCTGTTCTTGGAAGCTCTGGAAATATTGGTCAAGATCAACTGCCCAAATGCTACTCAGAGTTCTTATTAATGATTGCAGCCCATCTATATCAATAAATAACATCAGGCTTAATAAATGAGGTATGGTTTATCTATGCATTTATAAACAAACGCTACTTTTGTATTGATTTAATTAAGGATTTGCTTGTTTTTATTTTGTTAGTGATCTTTTGCATCTTGTTGAAGTTGTTTGGTGGGAAAACCAAAAAGGACCAAACTCAGGCTTCTCTTTCTATGTATAGTTAAAGGTTGTGGTTACGGCTGGTGGGCCGGGTAACATGTAAAAATGGCCACTTTGGTTAATTTGATTAAAAAAATAGTAGTATGGATAATGGTAAGCAACCCAATGATAAAACAACTTTCCGGATCTGAGGAAAACATTTTTTGAAGGTTGAAAAAACTTATTAGATTAGTCTTTGGGCTCAAAATTGTGTGACCTTAGCTTTTCTTTCAAGTATTTTTTGATTTGACATGTTTGATATAAAAGAGAAAAGACTGATTAACAAGCAAATGGGTCAAAATTATGACCAATTGACAAGCCAACAGTTGGGTGATGATCCATTAACAAGCAAATGGGTTGAAGTTGTGACCCATTAACAAGCAAAATGGTCCAGGTTCAACTCGTGTCCATGTTGGCTAATTTATGAACCTGGTAATTTTGATTTTATAGGCACCGAAGGTGAATGCGGTGCCAGAAAAAAAAGGAAGAAGGGGAGGCGTCAAACGCAGCCCACGATGAAGGTGAAGAAGAAGAGAAAACTGAGGGTGTAGTGGCGGCGGCTCCTCGTAGAATGACAAGACGCGATATCTAATGAGAGATGCACTGTTGAAGAATCTATAGTTAGTAGCTTTCTTTGAGTGGTTTAATTGTTCGGTTCGGTTAAGGTTGGTTTAATTCGGTTATATACTCACTCCTAGAACATACATATACTTGTAATACTAAAGCAGTCAGCTAGACTTTCTCTGCATGTGTGTGACCTTATAGGTTCAATGACTATTTTTTGTTGAATAACATAAAATGCTAGAAACCCGGAATAGGTTGTTGTTTGTAATAGACATAATATTTAAATTTGATATAAGTCGGAATACCCGCCGCAACGCGCGGGCATTCCCACTAGTAGAATAAAAATGATAGAAAGGAATTATGTGAGCTATAATGAATCATACATGTACGTAAAAGATTAGATTGATCTTGTTTGATGCAACAGTGACCACACCGACTACCTTTAACAAATAATTTTTTGTTGTTTGCTTTTATTCTGTTTGATCCAAGGGTGATCTCATTACCTTTAAAAAGTTTATTTTTACATTTCTTCTTCTTTTTTTTTTTTGGAGATTATTTGATCCGTTGATCAGTTTTTAGTTGTTAAATTCATGTTTTTCCAGTAGTGATATTATTTTTTTTCTTATCAACCAGAATTAATAATATAAATGACATGTATACTTTTTTTTTTCAAAATATCAAAAAGATCACATTATCGAAACAAATGAAAGACTACCAACGCTTTGTTACAAACCATAAAAAATAATTTAGTGACCCAGAGATCAATCGTCACTGGGAGCGGGAGCAGTATCAGTTTGATTGATAGGCTTAAACCCTAGCTTTCGTATAAGTTCGTCAGCAATCAACTCGTTAGCGCGATCCGATGGATGGTATTCGTCCCAAAACAGATATTTACTTCGGTCTTTACATAATCGCGATGCAGGTACACATGTCAAAGCAGGTCTAATCCTTCCAAACGAGCAACAAGGCGAATCCGCATTGTCAAACCCTACAACCATCCCATTTTAAAGCATAAACACAATAAGCGACGACTTAGTCTGTCACCAGTCACGGGTAGCTAGTTGGAATGTTAACATTATATGATAAAGACAAATAAGATTTGGTTAATGAAAACTATAACCCATTGGTCGATCATACTGGAAATATGGCCAATGACACTCAACTTTCACTTTCGTTATCAAGGACAATCCCACTCTAATGGAAAAGTAAGTAGTAAATATGTACTCCCCGAAAGCTTCAATTAGTCAATTGTTCATTTGGGGCATGCGGGGTTACTTTTCCAAAAGAGTGATATTTCCCTTAACAACAAGAGTGAAAGTTAAAATTGTCGCTAGTCACGTCGTCACTATGAATTATCAATTGGTAATGGTTTAGATTATTAAATCCAACTTGCCTATGAAAAACAACAAGAACAAAATAAGAAGCTTTACCGTATTTGCTTGGATTGGTGATGACATTATTAACAACATCATAAGCATCTCCAAATTTATAACTCGCATTCGGAAGCTTTGCCGACAGATCATCCATTAGTTTCGCAGTCGCTTTGTTGAAGTTTAGGGCGAGCGTATTCGTTTTTTCTTGACACTCGCCAGAACTACTCAACACCCTTTGAAGAGGAATACAACCCATGGGACCTAACCCAAAAACCATCAATTGTCTCGCCCCCATCCCATGCAATACCTACAAAACCAGTCACAAAAAGTAATAAAAGCCACGCTTTAGCTACGACTTTTTATCGCAAAATTATTTAGCGACAGATTTAGGGGTCAGATTTTATTTACCGTAAGTTGGGCACCAAGAGTTTCCATTAGGTAGTCAATGAAGGTGTCGTCATTATAAGTGTAAGAATCAGCGTAAACGGGCATCAAGTAGTTGTTGATAAAGTCGTTGCTACCTAACGCGACGACATACTTTGATTCCTGAAAGAATTTTGTCGCAGCTTGGTCGCCAATTTTGTCACGGATCAAAGTTTGAACCCCGTTGAATAACTCGATTTGCTTGTAGAGTGAGAATCTTTGAATCTACACAAATTTAACACCCATTAGCTATATGTTTCCAGTGTGATTGTCATGTTAAAAAGAAACGAAATCAATGCGCATTGGTCGAGTTTCGACTTACAAACAAACCGCCAGTTTCGTTCAAGATCCCACCACCTCCCGAAGCAAAGTTCACTCCGTTGTCGAGAATTACATCTTCGGATAGCGAGGGGTCGAGGAAGGCTGGTGGTCGGGGTAGTCCCGTCTTATCACCTACAACAAAAAAATGCCGGTCGTTATTGCCCCTCTTTAGTGACGCTTAAATATGTCACAAACTGTAATAAAAAAATCACGTATAAGGTTGAGGGTTCAAATTTCACATGTAAATTTAACACTAAGACAGGATGTGAAAGTACGCCGATTTTTACTTTTCCCAATAAAAACAAAGTTTGTGATCATGAATGATTTTGTGACCAAAGCTTGTATGGTTGCTGACTGTTTACAACTTCATATTATCTTTTTCAATCAACTAAAACGTCAAGTTTACCTTTAGCAACTCGAATAACGGATTTACCGACACTTTTACATTAAGGATGTGGTATAAAACATA
The DNA here is from genome assembly GCA_030545235.1 of Helianthus tuberosus. Lineage (NCBI taxonomy): Eukaryota > Viridiplantae > Streptophyta > Magnoliopsida > Asterales > Asteraceae > Helianthus > Helianthus tuberosus. The sequence goes on from CM060393.1 coordinate 159,420,273, forward strand.
ACACATATTTAGCGAAAAATTGCAACGATAAAGTCATTACCTATAATATCAGCGACGGTTCGGCCATTGGTGAACCTGCCATTCGGCATTCCGTTATCAAAGTCGATGCCATACCAAGGCAGTGCTGCCTGAGCAAAACTCTTGGAAAGCCGATTGTTGTTTCCGTTATCTGATAATGAGTCTCCGAATATGAACTGCACAAGCTTGCAATCGTACCCATCGATCAACCCCAAAAATACTGTCGCTAATACCACCACTATTGTCACAGTTAACTTCATCTTTTTGTACAAGATTTTGTTGATGTTATTTTCTTGTAGAAATGGAGGGTTTGAAGTTGGAATTTAAATGTTAAAATGATGTAGAAAGACGTGTTACAAAAGTCACAGACTATGGAGGTTGTCCTACTTTTATTTTAAAAAGGTAATTTCTTATTTATAATGATTTTTTTTTTAATTTAAGACAGTTTATTTCATTAATACTTGCCAAGTTACATCAAAACAAAATGTAGACGGCCAACAAGCTGCGTCGCCACCTATTTCTGAATTACAAACCCTAATCTACCAAAGACAAAACCCCGTCCCCTGAGGCTGAGCAATTTCAAATATTTAGTGGCAACGTTAGTAAAAGAAGGTTAATATCTTAAAGTATAATATTATTTTCATTTTTCAAATAAAAATAATCAACCAAATTTTAAGCATAAACTGATATACATAGATTAGTAGTACAATTATCACATAGTGTGTCTAGATTATGTGTATGATTTTTTGTTAACTTGAATTTCTTGCTAACAAAATTTATATAATCTTACATCATTAAAAAAGTTATCCAAGTTTGAACATTTTTATCCAGTTTAAATATGTTCAGAAATTTTAGCATACCAGGTTAGCTTTAAACAATATCAACCACTAAAGAAAAAGGTTATTTTTGGGTGAAAGGGTATTGAGTTTGATAAGCTAATTGTAACGACTTTGGATTTTGCCGTGGTTGGCGTTATGTTGCTTGCCAACATACTTTTATGGGTGGTCACCAACTTCATGATTTGGTGGAATTAAAATTTTATGTGAATTTAAAATTTACATTAATTTGTTTGTATTATTTTTCTTTACTTATTGGTTTATATTACATACTATTTCAATTCTAGCGCGTTGTGGCGGAGAAAAACTTGATTAGTTTTGATAAACTCACAATAGCAAATAGATTTTTTTTTTAATTAACAAAAAATATATCAAAAGGTATCTATATCGTTAAAAACAATTTAAAATGTTATTATATTGAAATGTATTAAGTTAAATTTAAGTTGTATAAAAAACTATAATGAAATTTCCACGTGTTTACTAAAGTTATAAATTTGAATTAGTAATACATAACATATCCAAAACAGTATACATATACATAGTTCTTAAATACAATCTTTACTAAAAAAAAAAGTTTAAAGCCTAGCATAAACAATGAACTTGTGAAAAGAAATTCTACGTTGATACGAACGAAAATTTCCATTACACTATCATTTAAATGCGTTGAGAATCGTATAATTTAATTAATAGTGTTATCTCAAACTATTTATATTATATGATAAATTATAATTATAAATTATATTATAATTATAAATACTATTAAAATACAACTTGGGTTATTGTTAGGGGTGTGAACGGTTCGGTTCGGTTTTTGGGAAAAACTAAATCCGAAACCGAATCTCGGTTTTCGGTTTTTGAAAACCGTTCGGTTTCGGTTTTTTCGGTTTCAGTTTTTTCGGTTTTTACATTGGTTCGGTTCGGTTTTTGAAACAAAATTATGTAAGATTAAAAAATAAAAGATATAATTTAAAATTTAAGGATCTTTCTTATATATTTACATCTAAGTTATTATATTTAGCCTTTTTAATTAATAATGTTTACATAAACCTAATCTTCTAATATATTTTTAGGTTTCTCTAAAGTTTTTATCAAGACATTTTCTTTTATAATATTTTGAAGATTATTTAATTTTTATATTAAATTTTGTTATTTATTGTAGGCAATAAATAAATCATCTCAATTATAAACAAACATGTTAATGTTTTTATTATAAATACTTAATATTCAAGAATAAAATTAATAATTTATAGTAGCATGGGTTAAACACTTAAACAACTTAAACTTAAACGTACACATATATGTTTTTTTCGTTTCGGTTCGGTTTTTTCGGTTATTGAAAATAGTTATCCAAAAACCGAACCGAAATTTTCGGTTATTAAAAATCCGAAATCCGAACCGTCGGTTTTTTGTTTCGTTTCGGTTTTGTCGGTTATTTCGGTTACGGTTCGGTTATTTCGGTTTTCTGCACACCCCTAGTTATTATAGTGTCTGTCCCAGAGCTATAATAACTTTATTTCCTTTTTTTCTTTTCTTTTTTCCACTTTAACTCCTACAATAACTTTATTTCTTTTTTTTTTTTGTCTTTTTTACATTTTAACTCCTAACTTTCAATTTTTACACTTAAGTTCATTTTACTTTCTAAAAACTTTATAAAATGTGTCTTCAAACCTCTCGAGTTTTAAGTCCTTATTTTAATATATGTACGGTCCGTATAAATTTAAGATGGTTTACATTTATATGTAAATTTTGTAGAGTCAAATACAATACATGTTTGTGCATATTTTTATTTACGTTTTCAGTTGGGCTGCGTTTTGACGTAAATACTCTTTGAAAACGAGTCGGCTAAAATATAATACGTTTTCGTTAGACAGTATAAATTCAAGTTACTTTACGTTTCGACGCCGCCGCAACGCTGTACCATCCTTTAACTTAAAAAAAAACTATTTTCTTACGTTCGACGTAATTTTTTTAGGAAATAAGTTGGGCCAAATATAAAACGTTTCCATGATATAAAACGTTTTTGCGCTTATCTTTATGTACGCTTTCAGTTGGTGTACGTTTTGACGTAAATTTTGTTTGGAAACGAGTCGGGTTAAATATGATATGTTTTCATTTAGGGCTGGCAAATCGTGTCTAATCGGGTTTAACAGGTCTCTGACGACGCGTATAACACAAGTATTAAACATGAATACTACTCGTTTAACTACTTTATATCTCATGTTTATAACACAATTTTATGTTTTAAGTACCAAGAAGAAGAAATGATGGATCGTAACCATATAATTTTATTTATTTAAAAAAAGTAAAAAATCATGTTGTATACTTTTTAAGTAAACAGGTCTAATCGTGGGTTATACAGATATCTATTGCCAGCCCTATTTTCATTAGACAATATAAATTACCGGCGGTACCATCCTTTAACTTAAAAAACACTATTTTCTTACATTTTAACATAGGTTTTTTAGGAAATAAGTCAGGTCAAATATAAAACGTTTTCGTGATATTAAACGTTTTGCGCTTATATTTATGTACGCTTTCAGTTGGTGTACATTTTGACGTAAATTTTGTTCGGAAATGAGTCAGATCAAATATAATACGTTTTCATTAGACGGTACAAATTCTCGTTATTATCATACATAAAAAGTTTTTCTTATAATGATAAGTGGGTTGGCCCACCTAAGTGGACCAACACCACCTAAAAGTAGGGGTTGCACGGTTTGATTCGGTTTTTGGGTAAAATCAAAACCGTAACCGAAAGTTTAGTTTTCGATTTTTGATAACCGTTCGGTTTCGGTTTTTTTGTTTTAGCAATGATTCGGTTGGGTTTTCCTGTTTTTGAAACAAATTACGTAAGATTCAAAAATAAAAGTAGTATAATTCAAAGTTTAAGAATCTTTCTTAAATGTAAAATTTTAATTTATTTAGTCTTTTTAATTAATATTGTTCATATAAACCTAACATTCTAATCTATTATAATGTTTCGTCAAAGTTTTTATTAAGACGTTTTCTTTTATAATACTTTGAAAATCATATAATTTTTATGTTAAATTTTGTTATTTCTTGTAAACGATGGATACATTATTTCAATGATATATAAACATGCCAATGCTCTAATTATAAATTTTTAACAATTGAGAATAAAATTAATAATTTTTAGTACATGGTTTAAACACTTAAACAACTTAAAAATGAAAATATATGGACTTGGCCTACTATTATAACTTATTGTTTCGGTTATTGAAAATGGTTATCCGAAACCGAACCGAAATTTTTGGTTATTAAAAATCTGAAAATCGAACTGTCGGTTTTTGTTTCTGAAGGGGTATGTTCCCAAAAAGCCGCGCAGACCTTTCGGGTCGCACGCCGGACCATACTCCTTACTCAAGAAGCTGATTAATCTATGAACCGGGCTGCGTAAGTAAAACCTGGACCCCGCGCGAGGCCCAAGCAATAGATAACACCAGTTCCACACTTAGTATTCTGAATAAGAGCCTTCAACTCCTACAACCCTGCGCGGGCTGGTTACATGCACAACAAGGGTCGCGCAAGGGTTACGACGCAGGGCCACTTCAGAAAGTACCAAAGGTACAAGTGGCAGAAGAACGAGCCAATCAGCGTCCACCAGGCTGTGCTCTATTGTGCTCCACGATCGACTGACGTGCAGGAGACAGAGAGTACACAAGGACGCCTACGTGGCACCAATCAGAGGGCGGCGACAACTGCCCCATGATCTCCACTCACCTGCTGATGGCAGAGGGACAACAAGGCCGACAACTGGGACACGTGGCTCCAATCAAGGTGCGCCAGCACCAGAGAGCTTCTAGAAACCACTAACGGTCGATACCAGTGAGACAAGGAGGATATTCCTTGTTGTCGCCTTTCAGCCTAAGGCCCATCAGCCCATCTCCTCTTACACTACTCCGGCTATAAATAGGGACCTCCATACTCAGGTTAAACATTCCATTCTCTCTATTCTCACTCTTAACACACACTTATTTCCTCAAAGCAGTTACTTATTCTTACGCCGGAGTCTGGTTAAGAGGGAAACCCCCATATCCCCCTCTTAACGAGCTAACGGTGTTGCTATTTTGCAAGAAGATCGGATCACATAAGAGCTCAGGAAAGATTAAGAAGATTAACCCTCATGTTTGAAACATAAACCAAACTAATTAACCTTAAAATTAGTTACGTGTTTCTTCATTGGCGCCCACAGATTTTTTACAATCACTCCCATCTTCTTTTTTCTGAGTTTTTTCTGTTCTCTTGATCATGGCTGGTCAAGGGATAATTCCTGATTTCGGTTTCGGGACTATCACTCAAGCGGGAGCGGGAGAGGACAACTCACACGTCCAACCCCATCCCATTGACGAGATCGTTGAAGAAGAAGGAACTAACACGGGGGGACCCCATGCGAGTATCACTCGCATCACTCAAATGGGTACCCCAGGAAGTAACATCGCTGGTCCGTCAAACCCAGCTCCAAATCCAAACATCTCAGCGCTATTAGGGCTACCAGAAGGTGAGACTTTAGCCTCTTGGTACGCCAAGTAAATTGCCACTATCAATGCTGCTTATCAGTCATTAAGCGCACAACAAGCGATTCTGCAAGCAGAACCATCATTGGTTACTCCGCGGGGTCCAATTCAGGGGGCGCGCCAGACACCCCCTCAACAGCATTTACAAGGGCAATTCAATAGACCTCCTCCCCAGAGAAGACAAAGCGTGCACGACACGCGCGACACATACGGGGAGACAGGCAGTTATTATGACCATCCGTCAAATGTGCAACACAAGCGCCCAGTTCATAGCCGGCTAGGGCCGCGCAACATGAACAACGAGTGGGACAACACTGACCCGGATGATCCTACTTGGCAAGATGATGAAGGTCCGTCAGTCTTCAACCGTTTGCAGAAAAATCACGAGTCTTACAGATCAAGGCCGCGCGTCGCCTACAACAAAGAAGTAGAACGTGATTTCAGTCTTGTTTACAGACCAGCAGAAGCTGCTGAGCAATCAAAGTTCATTAGAAGTATCGCTCTAGCCACACTAGAAAAGGCAAAGCTACCACCAACAATTGGAAAATTTAACGGTCTCACTGACCCCGATGACCACGTTCGAGTGTTCACAAGCGTTGGTGTTTTAGGAGGATGGACCATGCCAATATGGTGCCATCTGTTCATCCAGACTCTCACAGGGGCTGCTCGCGCCTGGTTCGACAGCCTTCCAGCTGGAAAAATCAAATCTTGGATTGACTTCAGAGACCAATTTGTAGCCCATTTTAGCCAGCAGAGACGTTATCAGCGCGATACAGCTGAAGTAACAGACATTTGGCGTAGAGAGAACGAGGGGTTAGATGACTTTATCACTCGCTTCAACAAGGAGTGTTTAGAGATTGGAGATCTAAGCGAACAGTTAATGCATGCTCACTTCAAAAAAGCCATTCGATGTGATAGTATAATCAGGACTATCACAGGAAAAGACGGTATGCCCAAAGAATGGGATAAACTTATGGCAGCTGCAAAGATTGTAGCGCAGACCGAAGAATCATTGGCTAGAACCAAAAGCTCTTACAACGAAGATCGTTTTTCAAAAGGAAGCTCGCGTGACAATGGCAGGCGAAACAAAGGAAGAAACCCTGGATGGAGGGGAAACCAATCCAGCGGTTATGATGAAAGGCCTCGCTTTTAAGAAGACGCGCGAGACACAATTGATCGCATCGGCTATCGAAAGGCCGTCAAGAACGAAAATCGAGAAAAACATTGGACTCCGCTCATTAAAACACCCAAAGAGGTGCTCATGACGGAGAACCACGATTTCAAGGCACCAAAGCCTATGATGAACAAGAAGGGGCAAGACCCCAATCTCTACTGGGATTTTCACAAAGATATGGGTCACTTGACAGATGATTGTATCAGTCTAAAGCAAGAGATCGAGAAGGCTCTGAAGAGCGACAAGTTAAGCCATCTGGTTAAAAACGTGCGCAAGGAGACGCGCCAGATCCAAAGGAATGATGATGGCAACCAGAATAAAGTTAGGCGGTTAGAAACTCATATGGTCGATGGACCACGACACAGCGCAAGAAGCAAGGGCAAGCGCCCATTTGAACCAGCATGGCAAGAACAACAATTCATATTTCCAGTAGTGCGCGGGGGACCACGCGCCACGAGCCCCGTTGTCATTACCGGTATCATAGGCCACTATGAAACATAATACGTCTTCATCGACCCAGGAAGCACGGCTAATATCATCTATGAACAATGTTTCAACCAGTTTGATGACGAAGACAAAGCGCGCTCGAGCCTGTAGATTACCCTCTATCAGGATTTTGCAATGAAACAGTCTTCCCATTGGGCCAAATCAGCTTCCCCATCACGCTATCTGACGGAAAGCATTCAAGAACCACAAACGTAAACTTTATGGTGATGCCAGTCAAGTCAAGGCATGACGTTTTAATTGGGAGAGAAACCCAGGGAGAAATGAACATGGTAACCTCTACGCCCCATTCAGCCATCGGGTTCCCAACAGAGATGGGGGTGGCGATTATCTACGCAAAGAAAGAGGTGATGGCCGTAGAAGACGCGCGCCCAGTCAAAGCAGCAAAGATTTCAGCAACCGAGCCAGAAAAATGGGTCTTAAACCGCAAGGACCCAGAACAGATAGTGACGATTGGCCACGCAGTCTTACCAAATATTAGGACGCACCTCAAGCAACTACTGTTCAGAAACATGGACATCTTCGCCTGGACCCCGTCCGATATGACAGGTGTCCCGCGTGACGTCACGGAACATTGTCTGAACACTTATCCATCCATCAAGCCGAAGGTCCAAAGAAGGCGCAGCCTGGGAGCGGATAAGACCAAAGCCATGAATGAACAAGTTTGTGAACTGTTAAAAGCTAGCATACTGAGGGAGGTGCGATACCAAAGTTGGGTTGCAAATCCTGTAATGGTTGAGAAGTCTACAAGAGGATGGTGTGACGCCTTGTATTTTAATATTTACTTTAATAATAATAATAATAATAATAATAATAATAATAATAATAATAATATTCTACATTTTACGACGCTCGGGACCGAATATGGATCTCGTAGACAAAACCGGGCCGCTCAGAAACACTAGACTGGTTAACGGGCCTTGGGCCCAACACACTACCTAACCCTAACCCTAGCTATATATACAACACACCCACATAACTCTCTCACACACACACACACACACGTCGCATACACACTCCCCCCTGCTCCTCCCTCATCTCCGGTCACCGGCGCCGCACTCGCGCCGACTGCCGGCAACAATCTCCCCGACACACACCAAGGCCATTCTCCTTCTCCCTCTTTCACACTCACACCCATCCCCTCTCTCCACTCTCGTCTCTCTCTCCCCGATGAACAACAACAACAGCAGTGACCACCGCGTGGCGGCGGCTGGCGACAACAGTGGCAGAAACATCGGAGGCCACTGAAGTGGCGGTGGTTGTTGTACTCGTTTAGGTTTTGGCTCGGGTCCAGCTAGCATCGGTCAGGTCAGTTGTAGTTCGAGTTGTTTTGATTAAGTTTTGAGTTTCAGTCTCGGTTTCATTTAATGTTTGCTTATTTCCGATTCAGGTTAGACCCGGTTCTGATCCATTTGACTTGGGTTCGAATTCTGATTTTGGTTTGGGTAGATTTCGGTTTTCCGGCAGCCGAGGGTGGCTCCGTCAACGGCAGTAGCCGGCGACGGTAGTGATGGTGTTGGTTCCGATTTGGTCCAGTCAAAGCAGCCAACCGACTCAGTTTCATTTTCGGTTCAGGTTCAAGTTTGTTTGTTTTGGTGTTTCGGGTCACGGCTCAGTTCGGGTCTCCAGACCATATTCAAGCAGGTTCTGTTTTAATCCGGTTCAGGTTTGGTTTGACTGGTCAAAGCTGGTCAAACTGTGGGTTCGAGTCCCGGCAGAGTCCGGGTCAATTATGGCCAACTATCAGTCAACTTCAATGCGAGACTCGGTAAAACTTTAAACAAAACAAGTTTCACTTATATTGTTTCGTATATTTATTTTTAGTAAATACTAATCGAGTTGAGCCGTTGTATATAGTTATATATTGTTTAACTTCGCCAACTTAACAAAATACTCGTATATAGTTTAACGTTCGCCAACTTTACAAAAAATACTCGTATGTTGTTATACATTATTGAATTGTTGCGTTTGACAAATATATTGACAACTCGTGTTGTAGGGATCGTCCAAAAACAGAGGAAACTCTGCCCGATTTTCGTAAAAATCTATAATTCAAAATGCGTTAAAATTATAAAACTAAACGTATCAGAGTCAAATAATTTTTCTTTAAAAATAAATATAAATGTATAGTAATTTTTGACAACACTTCTAATGTACCCTTGATGGATTTAATTTAGAAGTTTTACTTACACTATGTAAACTATATATATACATATATATCAATAAGTTATACTCTAAAATTCCACTTCAAATCCTTTGTCATCATTTCGTTTACTCATGCACCATCGTTTGCCCATATAGGGTGACCTCGGTGTTCCACCCTCCTAATCTCGTACGCTTGTCAGCAATGGATAATCGGAAGACTTAGCGATTTTGTGAGTATACTCGCAACCCCCCTTTTTTATGCTTACCACTTTTTGGGGTGTAACATGTTTAGCTATTAAACTACACTTAAACTTATTCTTTCTGCAATGCACGAAAACAATCCTATTACATGAATACAATGTTATGATACTTGATGCTTACGTGGACCATACTTATGTGATATGTTTTAGTCATTAGCTTTCACGAGCCTCCATTCGACATGTATAGCTCTATAGGAGTAACGCACCGCCCGTAGACTTGTGGTCATGTTGAATTATATCATTTTTCCGTAAACAGAGGATTGGCTAGAAATATTGCATGCCATGTTAGGTTGATCTTGTATAAACTAAGTTGCCATGTGGATTCGTTTTTAAAATTTTATACTTATACTTATTCTTAAACTTGTATACTCGCCTTTGCTTTTGCATTGAATTGTATTTTAAACATGTTACAGGTTGACGATTGATGATGCTATGAAAATGGATTAGCAAAGATGCCTAGATACTCATTTAGACGTTTAGGTTTAAAGTGTTGTATAAATTTTGTTATGTTATGTTGAACAATGTTGTTATTTGAATTTCTTGTAATGCTTTGACAAATTATCTATGAAAGGAAAATGGTTGAATTAAATATTGCCACAATTAGTGTTATGAAGTCTCTTGCAATCTTGAACAAGTCCCACTCCGATGATTCCGCCATTGATTGGGGTGTGACAAATTGGTATCAGAGCCATAACTATAGGGAATTAGGAAAAGTAGGAATGCTTTAACCTAGTCTATAGTTTTAGAGCTTTATTCTTGTGTATTGCTTGAAACTACTTGCATGTTACTTTACTCGCTTCTCATTTATTCACTTTGACTTTTAAACATATAAGTCGCTTGTGTGTTAATACTTGAATTGTTATTCCTATGTGTCAATACTTGTCTTACTATGTGTCGATACTTGATTTATTGATCTATTCTTTGTGTGTTATTCTCGATATGCCTTTTATGTGCTTATACTTGTTCGTTATTTCCTTTAACATACGCCTTTTTCCAAGGCATTTTACTCAATTTTTTTTCTCTTAAACTCGAAAACACTCATATTATACAAATGAGACGAGTTTACCAAAATAGGCGTGAAACCCACAATTTGGTAAACGACCCTCATCCCGCTTGATTCTTTTTTTCACACGAAATTCACCATTAAGTTAGGAGTGAAATCCACATCTTAACGGAAATTTCAAATTTAAATTCTAGTGGATGCTCGTCAACGTGTCGAAATTTAGTTTGACCCGACGAGTGCCAACTACACTTAGGGTACGAAGTCGTCAAGTTAGGGGTGAAACCCGCACCTTATCGACTAGTCCCGCTCCTTGATTTTCAAAAGTCCCGCCAAGTCTCGAATTTTCGATGGATTGGGAACATGTAGTAACTGGAAGGGCGAATACCGTTAGCCGAGATATCGGCGAGAGTATTTCACCTGTTAGGCCAAAGCATGTTTCTCAATTTCAAAAGATCTTTCGACCACTTTGGTTAGTCAATGTTCCGTTTGGAACCATCCAAGTTTTATTCGAGCTGACGCTTTATTATTTTCGATCTTTCGTCAATTTTGAACAATTTTTCGAGATTTCATTTTTTCGCAACATCATACTCTTACTTTTCATACGATTATATACTATTAGCATGCATGATTTCACGTAATTTTATTTACACTTTTGTGACGAGTTGAGACATACCATCGAGATAGGAGTGATTTCCTTACCTTGACGACTAACTCCGTTTTATTTCTCACCTTGCAACGACCTCACCAACGAGTTAGGGGTGATTCCCTTACCTAGGTGATCGTTACCAACACTATCTTTTAATAGGCTATATTATGTAAACATGATCATGTTTATACCTAAATCATTTATCATGTATTTCAAAATGCTTCATTTATATAAACGTACCTCTTATTCTATAATCTATTTTCACATTACTCGCATACACAAAAATTTTAATGTTACCATAAACGCGTGTTCCTCGATTTTCAAAATTTCACGAAATACTACTTGTCAGCCTAGTCGGTTTAATAAATCCGTTGCCCACAAATTCACCAATCAACGTAAACATTGAAACATGCTCCTCTCACACCATTAAACTAGAGATTGTTATTCTCAATTGAGAATCAAATCAATTTTTTCGCACACACCTATAAAATATTACCAATATTATTCAATCATTTACTAAAATTCCTTTTCAAAACCAATGAAACATTTTTCAACAATCACTAAGTTCATGTACCAAATTCCTTTTTCTAAGGTTCAACTTTTTCACAAGAAGCTGTAAGTTCCAAAATTTTCTTACACAAAGTTACTTAAAATGATGCAAACTTATTAATCTCTAGAACTTTTCAAAACCTCACTCGATACGTCAATTAAATTCAAAACATGTGGGTAAGGAAACTTCATAAGAACCGATAAATTTTCAACTTATGCAAACCCTTTTAAAACCGCAGTAGCATTTCCATTCCTTTACAAAGTACTTTCCACATAACCAATAGACGTTTTATACTCTCTTACATTCACAAACTAGAGTCTATATTTCATGACACCTCATTCTATTTTAACTTCACGTTTTGCTCAAACAACTATATATGCATATCATATTACACGTTTTAGTCAATATCTCACGACAATCTCACGCGCGTCACTCGTTCCCTTTTCTTTCATACTCAAAATTTTTAATCTTTTACGCGTACAAACTCGTGTATTTTGATCTATACTATAAACAAAATCATTATTTCCTACATCCATACTTATACATTTTATGTCTTCACTAATGTTCACACTTACACATTTATGTTATACTCACGATTCAAAATTCATACGTTATACATACACCCACAATTATACATTTACGATGCACTTACATTCATGTTTATATTACATTCATATTCATGTTCATACGTTTTATGTTCTCATTTACGCATATACAACCTTGTTTACACTTATATGCATACAACATATATTTTATTCATACTTAAACCTTCATGTTTTACACCTATATTCACGTTCATACATCTTATGTTCACACTTATACTCGTATTCATACTCATACGCTTTGTGTTTATACTTATACTCATGTTCGTACTCACACTTATACTTATTTTTCATACACATTATGCTTATCCTTTTTCTCATACTCATGCCATGCGTGTTGTGTTTATGCTCACGTGTGTATTCATATTTAAACTTATGCTATGCTTATGCTTCATTTATACACAAGATTTATACTTTTGCACCCATACGCGAGCGAAACCTGAGGGAATCGCTTACGCTGATCTTATGCTATTTGGAACACAAACATGCTTATATGCTACATTTCTTTGACACGTAGTCTTATTTTCATAATTTATGCATACCTTAATTCATACACAACTAGTACAAGCTATGCAGATCATGCGACGATCAATATAATAGCGGGTGCACACGGGATTATAGTGATGGGCGTATGAGAAACCATAGAGTGTACTACTGTGTATGGTAAGACACGGGATGTAACATGACACCGAATACGAAACGGACGTAACGTGGTCAAAACATGGTGGATACGCCGTTGGTACTTCCTATATATAAGTGTTTTCACCATGTTACCAAACTTTCGTAAAACGTGCTGTGAGAAATTCAGTGTTTTGTAGACCTTTTGGACCTAATACAAACTTTAAACAACTCACAAACGCATTATATCCGATTATCCACGACGAGACCTCATTCTTAACACACTGCTTCGTCTATTCAATACTTATGCTATTCTTGTACTCATAATCGTAAGTAGATCAATCGTTCACCCTTATACCTCAATTATTCTTTGTTGTCTCAAACTCCAAAGTCTCAATTTTAAACAATCCTCTTCGGTTTGCCAAATTCCTTTCAAGTCTTCCTCTTGAATAAATTTCGAGACGAAATTTCTTAAAGGAGGGGAGACTGTAACGCCTTGTATTTTAATATTTACTTTAATAATAATAATAATAATAACAATAATAATATTCTACATTTTACGATGCTCGGGCCCGAATATGGATCTCGTAGACAAAACCGGGCCGCTCAGAAACACTAGACTGGTTAACGGGCCTTGGGCCCAACACACTACCTAACCCTAACCCTAGCTATATATACAACACACCTACACAACTCTCACACACACACGCCGCATACACACTCCCCCTGCTCCTCCCTCATCTCCGGTCACCGGCGCCGCACTCCGGCCGGCTGCCGGCAACAATCTCCCCGACACACACCAAGGCCACTCTGTGACGACCGGTAATTTACGGCTCTTAATTACGTGATTAACAGGTGATTAACGCGATAATGAATAGTGTTTACAGCACAAATTAACTTAATTAGGTCTTTGGAGTGCCTAGGAACGCTTATCCGACTCTACAGTACGCGTATGAAGATTCGCGTGGAATCTGCGGAACATCAAATGACAACGGACTGAAACCGTACGAAATACTGACGACACCGACAAATATGGATGTTACACGAATATTTTAAGCTCATGGAGTTTGGGTCACGATATCGGGTCTCGTAGGAATTACGGGCCACTTACACATGAGATGGACTTGTGGGCCCCGGGCCCAAGCCCAAAAACCCACAAGCCCAAACCTACTCATAAGATATTAGACCTTATTAAATCTTTAAGAGATTTATGCAAAAATCAACTAAATCCTATATAATCTTTACATAAGATTTTGATTCAAAGGATAAATCATTCAACCTGAATATAACTTGTATATATGAAAGGCAATAAAGACATTTCACTCTATAAATAAAGGCTACACCACATCTTTCTTACCCAGAACAATATACACACACACACGAAAGATCAGACAAACACCCTCATGTCCTCACTCTCTCACTCGCGTCTGGTGATCGGCAACCAGGAGCCGGAATACCGGCCGGCACCCCGGTGAACCCGGCGACTCCTCTTCTAGGCGACGCCCCCCCTTCTGTCTTCTGCTTATCGGCAGCCACCACCAGATGGTGGTGGCATGTGGCGGCTGCAACAGGAAGGAACGAAGAGAGAGAGAGAGCTGCGGAGAAGAGAGAGAGAGAGAGTTGCGGAGAGGAGAGAGAGAAAAACCGGCGGTCGGTTCAATTATCCGGCGGTTGGTCTATTTATCCGGTGGTCAATGTCAACAGTCCGGCGGTTCAAGACTTTATCCGCCAAGTTTTCGGTAAACCTTCTCCCCATTTTTTTTTCTTTTCTGTCAAGATCGATGATGATGATGTTGCTGTTAATGATTCGGTTCAAGTTCGGGTGGGAGTTGATTTTGGGCTTGTGAAGATGGCCGACGTCAGCCGGAGCCACGCCGCCGGTGAACGGCAGTGGCTGTGGAGGTGGTTATGTGGTTCGGGTTCAAGCGGGTCAGATTGGTTACGGGTTCGTTGCAGGAGCGGTTCGAGTGTAGTTCGGATCCTATTTCGGGTGTTTTGGGTTCGGTCAAAGCTGGTCAAACACTCAGTTTCGGTTCGGTCCCGCCAAATACGGTCGACAGCAGAACTGTGCGGTTCGGGTCAGTTTTAAAGCGGGTCGGGTCAAATCAGTCGACTCAGCGAGTCGACTCAGCGGTCAAACCAGTTGACTCAGTCAACTCAGCCAAACGTCACGCCGCGAAGACTTGGTAAAAATTAACGTCATGTTTATTTTGTTATCTTTATAGTATTTACTCACGTGACAAACGAGCTCAAACCATTTCGTTACAATTTAGTTTATATTTTGAAATGCTTGACGAAATATATTTGATTACATTGCGTTGATTACATTGTTGAATTTTGGAAAAATAGCGACAACTTGTGTTGTCGGGGCGTCCAAAAACAGAGGAAACTCTGCCCGTTTTTCGACAAAATCCGTAAAATAAAACGAGTTTTATTATAAAACAAAACGTGCTTTTTGAGCGACTTTTATAAAAACGAGATACGAATATAAAGTCCTTCCGACAACAACTTACAACTTACGAAAACAACGATACGGAAATTATTTCGACAACAAATAAATATAGTTATTATATTTATTTCGAACGTCAAACAAAAGCGACAATTCTTTTATAAAATAGATATAACTTATCTATTTATTTCAAACATCGTGCAACAAGAATTCGTTTTTACAAATAAATATAGTTGTATATTTATTTCAAATACACGAATTTTCTTATAAAATAAATATAATTTTTATATTTATTACAAGACGCCTAAACGGCGAACACATATCCTTCGACGAGTATCATACAAGACGCGATACGTAATACGAGTTTGCTATGTGTTATTTTCATAAAAATACTCTTTTTATACACGTATGACTTCTCGGAACGACAAACACTATCCTATCGATATATTTATATTTTGTATAAATATTTAAGGATTCGAATTTCTCGAAAACTAAGTGCTTTCTAGACTTAGTAAGAGAAACTTAACAAGTATAACTTAATTATTTTATTAAGTTAACAACGTATCAACGGATCGTTCGATTAACGATTCGGTAGAGCTCGGTAACACGTAGTTTAGTTACCGCATTATTTAGAAACTTATAAGATATTCCGTGTTAGGAATATTGTAGAATGCACGCTAGCGAGTCAAGTCTTGGAAACGACATCACGAAGTCGTAATTAGCTAGCTTTGCACAGGAATATTCAGGTGAGTTCATAACCCCACCTTTTATGGTTTTACATTTATGTAAATGTTTTCGGGGTGGAAAGACATGCACTTTTTGCAAAGCATACAAGAATTATATATTTCTAAACCATGTTACAAAGAACACAAATGGTTTACGAAAAGCTTATGTTTTATACCGGTTTTCCAAACAAGCGTATTTTTTTTCGAAATATGCATACACACATGAGTTCTAGTTTTCTAAACTACGAGAAGCTACAAATACAAGAGTTTAAAAATACATGAGTTATGGTATGAAAATATAAGATAATAAGAAACGCACTTGGTGAGGACGAGAACCAAGTAGGATGCGTTATGAGAAATGATAATAAGAAACGCACTTGGTGAGGACGAGAACCAAGTAGGATGCGTTATGAGAAATGATAACAAGAAACGCGCTTGGTGAGGACGAGAACCAAGTAGGATGTGTTATGAGAAATAGTGTCACGAATAGGGTACAGAAGCACCATTAATCAACAATATACCTAGACCGCAGAACAAAAGGTTAGATCTAACGGGTGCCGGGCAGCCACACTCTCGGTGAGGGCGAGAATCAAGTAGTGCTTTTGTGTCTCAGAATATACCAATTAAATGCCTAAGGTTTGGTGACTTCCTATGTCGTGTCACATGTTAATGGCCTTGCAACCCATTAACAATCCTGATATTTACAGGAATACTTTAATTACATGAAATTCATACCATACTGAAACTTGATTAATACTTGAAGTACGTGGGGTACTCAAGAAAATTAGAATTATACTTGAAGTACGTGGGGTACTCAAGAAGATTAGAATTATACTTGAAGTACGTGGGGTACTCAAGAAAATTAGAATTATACTTGAAGTACGTGGGGTACTCAAGAAGATTAGAATTATACTTGAAGTACGTGGGGTACTCAAGAAAATTAGAATTATACTTGAAGTACGTGGGGTACTCAAGAAGATTAGAATTATACATAAAGTACTTGGTGTACACATGAATACTTGAATTATACATGAAAACTTGATTTATACGTGACACAAACTATGTTTTCATTCAGAGTTTCAAGTAACTCGATAAGAAAATGATTTTAAATACATTTTCTCAACAAAACATCAAAAACCGGTTATTCAAAAAGATTTATTTCAAATCTTTTACAAACAAACTATGAACTCGCTCAACTTTATGTTGATTTTTCGCATGTTTCTTTCTCAGGTTACTTTTCAGAAATTATGGAACGGTTGGAATAGGAGAACCATGAAGAGTCGAGTACTTAGTGGGCGTTCACATACTAAAAGTCTTAGCTTATTTGCTTTCGCTGTGCAATGAAGATACTAGTCCAGTCACGCCAATGCTCTGATATTTCGGGGTGTGACACACTCTCCTTCTCCCTCTTTCACACTCACACCCGTCCACTCTCTCCACTCTCGTCTCTCTCTCCCCGATGAACAACAACGGCAGCAGTCACCACCGCGTGGCGGCGGCTCGCGACAACAGTGGCAGAAACATCGGAGGACCACTGAAGTGGCGGTGGTTGCTGTACTCGTTCAGGTTTTAGCTCGGGTCTAGCTAGCATCGGTCAAGTCAGTTGTAGTTCGAGTTGTTTTGATTAAGTTTTGAGTTTCAGTCTCGGTTTCGTTCAATGTTTGCTTATTTCCGGTTCAAGTTAGACCCGGTTCCGATTCATTTGACTTGGGTTCAAATTCTGATTTCGGTTTGGGTAGATTTCGGTTTTCCGGCACCAGACGGTGGCTCTGTCAACGGCAGTAGCCGGCGACGGTAGTGGTGGTGTTGGTTCCGATTTGGTCCAGTCAAAGCAGCCAACCGACTCAGTTTCATTTACGGTTCAGGTTCAAGTTTGTTTGTTTTGGTGTTTCGGGTCACGGCTCAGTTCGGGTCTCCAGACCATATTCAAGCAGGTTCTGTTTTAATCCGGTTCAGGTTCGGTTTGACTGGTCAAAGCTGGTCAAACTGTGGGTTCGAGTCTCGGCAGAGTCCAGGTCAATTATGGTCAACTATCAGTCAACTTCAACGCGAGACTCGGTAAAACTTTAAACAAAACAAGTTTCACTTATATTGTTTCGTATATTTAATTTTAGTAAATACTAATCGAGTTGAGCCATTGTATATAGTTATATATTGTTTAACTTCGCCAACTTAACAAAATACTCGTATATAGTTTAACGTTCGCCAACTTTACAAAAAAATATTCGTATGTTGTTATACATTATTGAATTGTTGCGTTTGACAAATATATTGACAACTCGTGTTGTAGGGATCGTCCAAAAAACAGAGGAAACTCTGCCCGATTTTCGTAAAAATCTATAATTCAAAATGCGTTAAAATTATAAAACTAAACGTATCGGAGTCAAATAATTTTTCTATAAAAATAAATATAAATGTATAGTAATTTTTGACAACACTTCTAATGTACCCTTGATGGATTTAATTTAGAAGTTTTACTTACACTATGTAAACTATATATATACATATATATCAAGAAGTTATACTCTAAAATTCCACTTCAAATCCCGTGTCATCATTTCGTTTACTCATGGACCATCGTTTGCCCATATAGGGTGACCTCGGTGTTCCACCCTCCTAATCTCGTACGCTTGTCAGCAATGGATAATCGGAGGACTTAGCGATTTTGTGAGTATACTCGCAACCCCCCTTTTTATGCTTACCACTTTTTGGGGTGTAACATGTTTAGCTATTAAACTACACTTAAACTTATTCTTAATGCAATGCACGAAAAGAATCCTATTACATGAATACAATGTTATGATACTTGATGCTTACGTGGACCATACTTATGTAATATGTTTTAGTCATTAGCTTTCACGAGCCTCCATTCGACATGTATAGCGCTATAGGAGTAACGCACCGCCCGTAGACTTGTGGTCATGTTGAATTATATCATTTTTGCATAAATAGAGGATTGGCTAGAAATATTTCATGCCATGTTAGGTTGATCTTGTATAAACTAAGTTGCCATGTGGATTCGTTTTTAAACTTTTATACTTATACTTATTCTTAAACTTGTATACTCGCCTTTGCTTTTGCATTGAATTGTATTTTAAACATGTTACAGGTTGATGATTGATGATGCTATGAAAATGGTTTAGCAAAGATGCCTAGATACTCATTTAGACGTTTAGGTTTAAAGTGTTGTATAAATTTTGCTAAGTTATGTTGAACAATGTTGTTATTTGAATTTCTTGTAATGCTTTGACAAATTATCTATGAAATGAAAATGGTTGAATTAAATATTGCCACAATTAGTGTTATGAAGTCTCTTGAAATCTTGAACAAGTCCCACTCCGATGATTCCGCCATTGGTTGGGGTGTGACAGATGGCACATGTGTGTTGACTACATGGATCTCAATAAGGCATGCCCCAAAGATTGCTATTCATTGCCTGAGATAGACAAGAAGATAGACTCTCTCGCGCCATTCAGGTGGAAGTGCTTTTTAGATTGCTACAAGGGTTATCATCAAGTCCAGATGAAGCTGGAGGATGAACATAAGACAGCTTTCCGCACTGACATCGGAATCTTCTGCTACACAAAGATGCCTTTTGGGCTCAAAAATGCTGGCGCAACCTACCAGCGACTGATGGACAAGATATTTGCTGACGACATCGGAAAACATATTGAAGTGTACATTGACGATCTTGTTATCAAAAGTCCCGAGGAGGACCAAATGCTGGAGGATATAGAGAAAACGTTCAATTCTCTAAGAAGCGTAAACATGAAGTTGAATCCAGCAAAACGTTCTTTCGGCATGGAAGAAGGCAAGTTTCTCGGCTTCGTGGTTACAAACGGCGGCTTTAAGGTTAACCCTGAAAAAGTTCAAGCCATCGAACGAATGCCGTCACCGCGCACGATCAAAGAAATGAAAGGCTAGCCGGCCGCTTAGCCATGCTCAACCGTTTTCTTTCAAACGACGTGGCCAAGTCTTATCCTTTTATCAGTACATTACGCAAATGTGTAAAGAAACAAGAGTTTAAATGGATGCCTGAAGCGGAAGCTGCCTTCCAACAGATGAAAGAGTGCTTGATTAAGCTCCCTACTCTAACCGCGCCGTTCGAAAAGGAACCACTCATTCTATACTTATCCTCCTCGGACAAGGCAGTTAGGTCGGTATTGCTAGTAGAGAGAGAGGGAGTTCAAACTCCGATTTATTATGTTAGCAGAGGGCTCACTGATCCAGAAAACGAGATATTCCACCATGGAAAAGCTAGTGCTCACGCTGCTACATGCCTCCAGGAGGCTGCGCAGATACTTCACCGGTCATGTGATCACAGCACTCACAAACTTTCATATCGGCACAGTCTTACAAAAACCATAAACTTCAGGACGTCTGGCGAAATGGGCAATCGAGCTGGGAGGCCACAACATTCTATACAGGTCGCGCCCAGCTATCAAGGGTCAAGTATTAGCAGACTTCATTACGGAAGTCCCAGAAGACAAGATCAAAGAATGTGAGGTCGTAGATACTCCCATCAAAGACACATCGGATGAGTTATGGTTGTTATTCACTGATGGAGCCTCAAAGGAAGACGGCGCAGGAGCTGGTTTGCGCCTTGTCAGCCTAGAGAAACATGAGTTTACCTATGCCATCAAGTTGGATTTCAAAAATACTAACAACGAGGCAGAATATGAAGCGTTCTTGGTAGGCCTGCGCCTGGCCATAAAAATGGGAGCTTAAAATTTACAAGCGCATGTTGACTCTCTCCTGATCGCGAGTCAAATCAATGGGTTGTACGATGCGAAAGGCAAAGTCATGGCTTTATACTTGGAACAAGCAAAAGAGCTACTCCAGATGTTCAAGTCATACAAGGTTGTTCATATCAACCGATCAGAAAACAAGCCAGCTGACGCGCTAAGCAAGCTTGCCTCAACAGCCTTTCAACACCTGCAAAGGATGTAAGAATGGAAGTTCTGAAAAACCCATCAGTATTACTGCGCCAGGTCAATGTGATTAAGATAGGGCCACCTTCATGGATGACCCCTATCATTCAATATCTTCAAGAAGGAATTCTCCCAGAGAACAAGGCGGAAGCCAGAAAGGTACAAAACAAAGCGTTGTTCTACGAGATGAATGGTGGCATCCTTTACAGAAGATCCTTTTTAGGGCCACTGTTACGATGCGTGGACCCTCAAGACGTGAGTTATCTGATCAGGGAGATACATGAAGGCATCTGCGGCATCCATGCGGGCCCACACATGGTCGTCGCAAAGATAATGAATGCGGGCTACTATTGGCTAGGGATGCATGTCGAAGCTTTAAAGGAATTGCGCAAGTGCGACTCGTGCCAAAGGCACGCCCCAAAAACCCTGCGTCCGAAGAATGATCTGATCCCTGTGTCCACAGCCTGGCCTTTCCAGCAGTGGGCGGTCGACATGGTGGGTCCATTCCCTGAAGCTCCTGGCGCGGTAAAGTTTATAATTGTTGCTGTCGATTACTTCACCAAATGGGTGGAGGCCAAAGCGTTTGCTTTAACTTCCGCAATGATGGTGCGAAAATTCATATGGGAGCTCATAATTTGCAGATTTGGTCTCCCACTCAAGATCGTGACTGATAACGGCACCAACTTTGGATCCGAAGATCTTCAAGAGTGGATCAAAGAGCTAAACATTGAGCACACTTTCTCTTCCGTCGCCCACCCCCAAGACAACGGCCAATTAGAAAGTGTCAACAAATGCATTGTCGAAGGGATAAAGGCCCGTCCGAGCACCAAGAGAAGAGGCTGGGTAGATGAGCTCCCTAGCATTTTGTGGGCTCATCGAACCATGCCAAAAACAAGCACTGGCGAAACCCCTTTTAGCCTCGTCTATGGCTCTAAGGCGGTTATCGCAGCAGAGATAGGCCTCTCCTCGCCACGACTATCAGCTGTCAACAATATTGATAATGAGGCGGAGTGCCGCTTAGACTTGGACCTGCTTGAAGAAAGGCGTGAAATAGCGCGAATCAAAGAGGCCAAGTATAAGACGTAATTGGAGAGGTACTACAATGCAAGGGTGCACATTTGTACCTACACTCCAGGTGAATAAGTGTTCAGGGACAACGAAGTTTCCAATGCTGAACGCTCCGGAAAATTAGCACCAAAATGGGAAGGCCCATACTTAATACATGAGGTGCTAGGAAAAGGGGCATACAAGCTGCGCACCCTGGATGGACACATCATCCCGCACATGTGGAATGCGCAACAACTGCGCAAGTGTTACATGTGATTACCCATGGCCATGCACCTTTTCACTTAGCTATGTTGGCCATGCGCCTTTTATCTATTTATGTTGGCCACACGCCTTTTAATTATCCATGTCGGCTACGCGCCTTTTCTTTTTTCAGATTATGTATCTTGGCCTTGCGCCTGTTTCTAAGCTACTTAATGCAAGCGTTGGCTATGCCCGATGATTTCAGCATGTCTCCTACGTTACAAATGCTTGTTAAACTTTTGATTAGCACGAAAACACTTCAGTAAGTTACGAGCTCTCGTGTAAAGCCTCCAAGGTCCTCCGCGAACATAGCGCGAGACCGGGCAATAGCACTCACACGAGCCACACTTACGTTTATTCGAGCTAATTTAACCAAAGTTTCTAACAACAGTGCAATAAATGTAACTTGACAAACATAAAAAGCAAACATAAAATGTTCTATTCAAAAGACACGACCGCGTAATGATTACATTAATATTCCCATTCAAACAAGCGCAACTGTGCAACGTTTACATAACTTCAAAACAAGAAAGATCACAAGGCATTAGCCTGCAAGCATTATCACTTATTCATAGCCATCGCCATCACCTTCGCCGTCAACATCACCATCGCCATCATTTCCGGCTTCATCTTCCTCATCGGTCAACTCCACAGTTTCCAGAGGGTCAAGGATGGACTTAAGCTGCGCATTCCAGTCATCATGCTTTAACGATTCAGTGACCAACTCCATAACTGGCAAGGTGAGATGGTCGTAAACATTTTCAGCATGAGCAAGTAGAGCGTCAGCCTGATCAGACACCGAGCAATAGCGAGGATCGAACTGTTGGCCAATCGCTTCTTCAACGTGGTGAGCACATTCCAGATAACCACCGTAGTGCCCAACAGCACGTGCAGCGTCAGTAAGCGTAGCAACAACCTCATCTAGCTCAGTCGCACTCAGCACGGCGTTAGCAATCTACACAAAAGAGGGAAAAGTCATGAGAACAAAACAATACTAAAGAAAACACAAGGCAAAAGAGGGAAACTCACCTTGACTACCCCTCTATTGTGCATCCATTCGACATCAGCGACAAGCGTGTCAACAATTGATTGGGCCTCAGAATAATTATTTTGAGCAACATTCAGGGCAGAGGTGCTGATATCACGCGCCTCTTCGGCCTTCTTCTTCGCTTCTTCAGCGGTCTCAGCCTTCACCCTCTCAGCCTCGAGGTCTATCTCTAAAGACTCATTCTTGTCATGAGCCTCAAACAGTCGGCGCTTAAGTTCGGCAATCTCCACATCCTTAGCAGCAAGCTCCTTGTCCTTGCGCGCGTTCAACTCAGCCTGCAAGGGTTGAAATAAAGACTTAGCAAAATTTTGACAAATATAAAACAACTTAAAAAGGAAGAAAGGGTTAGGTATGTTGGACCTCAACACACTCTTTCTCGGCTTCAACTTCCTCAACCTTCCCTTTCAAAGTGGAAATTTGGGCCTCAAGGTCGGTAATCTTGGAACGCGCAGCGAACATGCGCTGATTATCCTTCTCGCATGCTTTCTTCCACTCTGTGCGCTCCTTAGATAACAACTCCTCATCAGCATGGAGTTTGTTCTTTAGGCCTTCGTGGCCCCATTCTTCAGATTTCTTCTCCGCTCCAAAAACTCCTCAGCAAAGGCACTCTTCATCTTCTCGAAGTCCTGGACTTCCTTTAACAAACGCTCTCGATACTTCTCCCAGCTTGTACGCTCCTTACACATGGTTCGCCATTCACGCACAATCTGGTGATTGGCGGAGCGAGCGTTGGCTTCCCCGATGACATATGCACCATATAATCCCTCGTGGGTACGCGCTCGTTGTCGATTCACCTCACCAGGGGGAAGAGAGCCTAAAAACCAGTCACGACAAGCTCCAAATTCAACAAAGGTGTTTTTTTGCTTCAAACCCCAAACAGGCTGATGGGGAGCATCACCTCGAGCCTCCTTAGTATAGCTCTTATAGTAAATATCCCCTAAGGTATCATCCGCACCTATAGGGGATCGAGGCCTCGTAGGTTTCTTCCCATCACCTTTTTGGTCGCCAGCGCCTGACCCTTTAGCACCAGCACCAGACGCAGCAACTGAACTATCTTTAGGAACCGGCTGCTCTGGAACGGTGGCAACAGACCCCCTAACAACAGATGTAGCTTGTACGTTTTGGGTGGGGGCATCAGGCTGCGTGTCACACCCCCAAAATTCCACACGCGGAGTATCACCGCTTGGAGGCGTGGCTGACCAGGATCAAGCCACCAATCATATTGAACAAGCATGTAAGTAAACATAATTCAACCAAGCAATATGAAAGGTGTTCAAAAACCAAAGCATAGTTAAGTGTTTAGCGGAAGCATAATTGTAAAACCCACAGCAAGTATTAAGTATGAAATAAAGTAATGTTTAAAGCATGGCACACACTGCCATGTCCCACAATGACTGTTCCTCCCTGTGCAAGCTCCCTTGAGTACCAAATGACTTGCAAGGCATGTAGGAACGAATCAACAACAAAGTTGAGCGAGTTCACAGTTGGTTGTTCGGTTATAGTATTTATTTCGTAATTCGTATGTTCATTTTGTAAACCATGTATCGTATTAATCCGTATCGCGGCCAATCCAGGCATGTGTGCGGTGATTAGTGGGGGCTTCCCATGTATTACTAGACCACACGTATCGACTGCTACGAAAATGTAAGAGGTCCCTAAGTCAATGTCTATCAGCATTGACCCTTTGCCCATAGTCCATTAGTACACGCCCGTCCGACTGGCACGGTGTGAGGTTTGTTAAACCTAATAGCGCTATTAACTAATGACCCACTCGCCATAGGCCTCGGCGATTAAGTCGATAAATGAGGGACTTCCTTTGATAGAGTTGATGGTCTTATGATCGTGTACGTAGGCTTTACGTACGTGCCCTTCAATCCGAGGACAGTAGTGAGTATAACTGTACGTAGGTTTTACGTACGTGCCCTTCAATCCGAGGACAGTAGTAATTAGTTTAATAGTAATGGTTGTACGAGTAGTTATTCAATCCCATTCCCAACCCCTGGGAATCCCATGCCTTGGCTAGTGTGAACTCACCTTGGTTTGCTCGGTAGATACACAGAAAGGTCAAGTCTAGCTGCTAGTGGTCAACCACGTCCTAACATGGTTACCATACAAGTCAGGTTTTTGGTTTCAAGTAGTGCACATAAGTATCATATAAGATAGCATATAAGAAACACACACAGATCATGGCAACACACATCATCACGTTCAACAGTTAATAACGTATTCAAGATTGGGCTCGCACAAGCTTAGTGGCCTTGTGCGAGTCATCCGTTGGAGCCCACTAATACCCGGCCCAATATCAAAATACCCAACGGAACTATAAACATGAACACGGCCCAAATCAATTAAATCTAAGCTTGTGCGATCCGGACATCTTGTACGATCCGGTTGGGTTGTGCGCTTAGAACTAGCCTAGCCCAACATGATCATCCGGCCCAAACAGTTAAACAAACATACAACTTGTGCGATCCAACAGCCTTGTGCGACTGGGAACCTCTTGTGCGATCAGGTCATCTTGTGCGACCAGATGACTTGTGCGACTAGGCTTCTTGTGCGAATGGACCTCTTGTGCGACCAAGAGGACTTGTGCAACTGGTTAACTAATTTTCGTGATTCATGCAATCAGTTACATCTATTCAATAGTTTCCAAATTTACAATAAATCAATCAACAGTTTTCTTATTTTCCAATCCATATGCAATCGATCAAACTAGTCAATTATCATCTAATCCATAAGAACCCTAATCACTTATCAAGCATAACCATTAAGCATAACAACTAAATATGACAACCGAATACTTATTCAAGTCTGATACATCACAACCGAACATCATTGTTCAAACATAACATCCTAAATCCTTATTCTGATCCGATTCATGAACATATAACTGATTATAAACATTTGATTCTAAATCGTCATGCAACCTAATCCGCAAACAAGATATGATAGTCGACTAACATCATCACACACATCCGATTACTAATACACATCTCGATTTCATCTTACACATGTGAACCGATTTTAAAGACATCAATACTAACAGTTTACATTATCATCAATCGTGTATCATTTACAAATCATCACATGAGACATGTATAATCACATAACATAACATCAACTAATAATGAAACACTAACCGGTTAAGAAAGGATAACGAGAATGATCCGAACAAGAGAATGATCCGAACGCTATGCTCTTCGATGGTGAGGGAGTGTTTGCCGTCGAGTGTGAGAGAGGGATGAGAGAAAGCTAGGGTTTGTGTGTGTGTGTTGTGTTTAGTAAACAAATGAGGAGTATGCATTCCCCTCATGTGTTATGCGACACAAGTGTAATGGGCCGAACCCAAGCTTGGGCTGTCCTTTGGTCTCGGATGCAAACGTGTCACACCCCTTTCTGCGGCGGAAGCACGAGGTGTGATCATGAAAGGTTCTCATTGCATACGAAGAGTAAACATGCTACATGCTCGTAAAATAACATTCAATTACCATAATTTGAAAACATACGTTAGCGTTCACATCGCTAGACAGCATAAAGACATTGTCTCAAAAGTTTACAACTTTATTTAAAGTTAAACACAAGCGACATCCACGAGCATAAGCAAGACCACGCGCACATCCATCCTAGTTACCTGAAATACATGTGAGTTTTTGGAAAAACGTCAACATAATGTTGGTGTGAATTCATGCAGTTTTGTATTTCATGTTTGTATACTTTGTATGAAAACATAGTTTGTGAGTAAATCAAGTTTTCATAAATCCAGTTTCATGTGTACATCACGTACCTATGTATAATTCAATTTCTTCTTGAGTACCCCACGTACTTCAAGTTATTTATCAATCTTCTTGAGTACCCCACGTACTTCAAGTTATATATCAACTCTCTTGAGTACCCCACGTACTTCAAGTTATTTATCAATTCTCTTGAGTACCCCACGTACTTCAAGTTATTTATCAATTCTTGTATGGTATGAATTTTATGTAAATACAGTATTTCTGTAATTACCAGATTGTTAATGGGTTGCAAAGCCATTAACATGTGACACGTCATAGGAAGCTACCAAACCTAAGGCATTTAATTGGTATATTCTGAGACACAAAAGCACCACTCGATTCTCGCCCCGACCGAGTGTGAGGCTGCCAGGCACCTGTTAGATCTAACCTTTTGTTCTGCGGTCTGAATGTATACGTTGATTAATGGTGCTTCTGTACCCTATTCGTGACACTATTTCTCATAACGCCTCCTACTTGGTTCTCGTTCTCACCAAGCGCGTTTCTTGTTATCATTTCTCATAGCGCCTCTTACTTGGTTCTCGTTCTCACCAAGTGCGCTTCTCATATTCTTATATTTCGTCACACTTGGTTCTCGTTCTCACCAAGTGTACTTCTTGTATTTATATTTCGTCACACTTGGTTCTCGTTCTCACCAAGTGTACTTCTTGTATTTATATCATACCAATTATAAATTTTTGTACATTTGTACATGTATTTCACCCCCGAAGTTATAAAAACTGAAAACAGTTAAAGAGAAAAGGGGGAGCATGAACTCACAACTTTGCGTTCCTAGCGTCGTAAACTCCACCGGATTTGCTTACTTAACGTCGTAACCTATACGCGTTTTCTTATCGTTAGTCACTAGACTTGCGTCGCACAAGTACAGTCACTCTCTTTTGTGTATATTTTCTTGTGTTAAAAATATTCTATATTTTTAACTACGTATCTTACTTATATTATTTTCTCCAAAAATAAATATAAGTCTTTTGTGTTTTGCACTTTGCACCCGAATCATGTATCTTGTGTTTTGTATGTGTATTTCTATATTTCTACTCCTCATGAGTATTTAGTGTATTTTTAAGTCTTAATACACTAGCACGTATAACACATACTATATACACTTAGCACAAAATTTGGTGATAAAATAATATATATTTTTCTCTCAAAAATATATACTTATTATCCATTTTTATTCTTCAAGAAATCACCATTTCTTATCATCAAAAGTTAGGGAAACCTTGTTAATGCTTTTAAACACATTTTTAGGGAATAAGTTTCTCAAAAACTTACATTTTTCTAAGTGTCAAAATTTATAAAAATTTTGACAGAGTTTCCCCTAAAAATGGAGGTTTCCCACGTTTTCAAAACGTGTGTTTGTTTTCTTTTAAATCATCATCAATCATCAACAATCAGCAACAACAATTATCAACAATAATCGTCAACAATAATCACTAATTTCATGAACTTGCATATTTACAAAAATGTGTAGTAACTTACTAGCATAGTTAGTAAGTCTTGTTATCTTTAAAAATAAGTTTAATTTCTTAAAAACTTTATTTTTAAAGAGTATGAAGTTTTACAACTTCTAGTCGGTTTTTACGAAAATTATTTCTTTGTAAAAACCCTTGTTACACAAGTATCCATACACTTGTTTGTTCACAAAAACCACTTTTGTTTGTGTAAGTCCCGGTTTAGAACATGTGATTTCTTTAAAGTGTGGTTCTTCAAAAATACCACTTGCAGATACGTAGATCCGCTAGTTTTAAACACCAATGTACAGGTTAAATTACTTTTACACAAGTAAAATATTTTACACAAGTTCATGTCTCTAGTGTGGTAGGGTTTCACCTTTTAACCCTTGTTACTTCTAAAATAGCTTTATGTTAAGATCCATGATCTTACCAAACCGGGTTAAACGGTGATCCGAGCTACCACAACATAGATCGGGTCTAAATAATCACATATTTCAAATACTACAACTTTTACACAACACATGAGCTATTAACCACCATTTTTCATACTTTTAGTAGACTTTAATGCTTCAACTTGTAAGATTCCGAGTTTTAACCGACAAAAATTCTTTTAACCACTTTAGATAAGCTCAAATATGAGATTTAAGTGTTATACCTCTAGCTCAAGGCTAGGGAAGATTCTATGCACAAAAGAGGTGGATAAAAGCAAAGTAGAGAGGTCCTTCGCCTTCCGTTTGCTCCAAGACTCCTAATACGTGACCCTTAACACTTGTAGATGCTTGAAATGTGAAGACCAAGATCGAAAATATGATGGATGGAATAGGGATGTTTGGCCGTGAGCTTCTAGGGAGAAAGAGAGGAGTTTGTGTTGAGTTGTGAGTTGTAAATGATCTTGTGGGTTTAAGTTTATACTTATAGACAATTAGTTAGGGTATTATCCAAAGGATCATGTGTCTTCAAGATATTAGGCACTAATGAATATTATAATCAAATTAGGACAAGGTATGTCCCCTTAGATGGGGACGGTTTCTAAAGGGGGGGGGGGTCTTGGTTCAAATCCAACTAAATAGTTAGACACTAGTTAGGTTAATCTAGGTTAGTTAAGTGATTAACCCGGTTACTAGTGTGTTGTGCTTTACGACGGGTGTTAGGGTATTCAGGGACCCTAACTGGCTTAGAAAATGATAAACAATGTTATTAACAATATTTTCATGTTCTGGGTATAGTCCGGTTGTTCGGTTGCATACCGATTCGTTAAAGTGCTAAATTACACTTTTTAGTGTCGTTTAAGTACCTTTCTTGTACCCTTTCAATTCCCAACACTTAGGGAAATATTCTGGATAATAAAACGACATTTCTGTATTATATTTATATGTCTAAATGCTGAATTATTGCTGAATTGTATAAATTCTGCACTTATAGTGCGTTTCGGGTGCTTTTTAGTGCATATTTTTGCTTTCGCAATGTCCATAAATTAAACCCTTACTCATACTCTAGGGTTTTAATGTATTTTTGTCGTCGGACCTACACCTAGGCCTCAGTTATAATGTCTGACTGCTTTCTGCAGTTCCGTTGACACATAGTGTCTTACCGGTGAGTTTACTATTATTCTGACGCAACGCTCTTGTTTATGCATAAAGCAATATTTTGTAGTATACAACATGCATGAATTCACTTATTTAATCATGTGTTCAGACATTGCTGACACTTAAACTCATAATTGCAGTCATTAAGCAATAATTATAGTGTACGGAAATTACCGGTTTGTGCCAGTTGTCACAGTCTCCCCCCGTTAAAAGAATTTCGTCCCGAAATTCAGACTGAACTAACTCTCGCTGGAGTCTTTTTGAATAGGTGGGGATACTTTTTCTTGAACTGGTCTTCACGTTCCCATGTGTACTCGGGTCCGTGCTTAGAGCTCCAACGTACTTTGACAAGTTTCACACTGCTCCTCCTGGTCTTGTTGACTTTCCAGTCAGTAACCTCAACGGGTTTTTCTGTAAATCGGAGGGCTTCATCAATATGCACTTCATCCATCGGGATGGTCACGTTTTCTTGCGTTGGACTCTTCTTCAGGTTGGATACATGAAACGTATCATGTACTCCATTAAGTTCTTCCGGTAACTCCAACTTGTATGCCACGGTACCAATTCTTCTCAATATTCTGAATGGTCCGATGTATCGTGGATTCAACTTTCCACGCTTTCCAAATCTGACTACGCCCTTCCATGGTGAGACTTTTAACAACACTTTGTCTCCCACCTTGAAATCTACCGATTTTCTATTTGGATCCGCGTAGCTCTTTTGTCGCTCTCGAGCCGCCTTAATGCGCTCTCGGATCTGCGCAATCTTATCGGTTGTCTCTTGTACAAGTTCAGGACCAACCATACGCTTATCTCCAGCGTCTGCCCAACATAAGGGCGATCGGCATTTGCGGCTATACAGAGCTTCGAACGGCGCGGCTTTTATGCTCGTATGATAACTGTTATTGTAGGAAAACTCAACTAGAGGTAGATGAGTATCCCAGCTGCCGCCTAGATCCATGACACATGCGCGAAGCATATCTTCTAACGTTTGTATTGTCCGTTCGCTCTGGCCGTCTGTTTGTGGATGGAATGCCGTGCTTAGATCTAACTGAGATCCAAAGGCTTCCTGAAATGATTGCCAGATTCTTGAGACAAAGCGTCCATCTCTGTCTGAAATGATTGAGATTGGCACTCCATGTCGTGCCACAATTTCTCTTAAGTATATCTCTGCCAGCTTTCCAGTGCTATCCTTCTCTCGGATTGGTAGGAAATGCGCAGACTTCGTTAATCGATCAACTATTACCCATATCATATCGTGCCCTCTCGGGGTCCTGGGTAATTTCGTTATGAAGTCCATCGAGATTTGTTCCCATTTCCATACGGGAATCTCTGGTTGTTGTAGTAGGCCGGACGGTTTCTGATATTCGGCCTTAACCTTCGCACAGGTTAGGCATTTTCCAACATAGACAGCAACGTCGCTTTTGAGTCTCGGCCACCAATAGTACTCTTTCAAGTCTTGGTACATCTTGTCCGATCCTGGATGGATCGAATATCTCGATTTGTGGGCTTCATTAAGGATGACTTCTCGTATGCCACCATAGAGTGGAACCCAAATACGCTTCTCAAAGTATAAGGCTCCCTCTTCATTTGGCACCATGTATTTCAATGCACCCCGGAGGTATTCCGCTTTACGATTCTCTTCTTTAAGAGCTTCTTGTTGTGCATCTCGAATGCGTGCAGTGAGGTTCGTTCGAATCGTCATTTCCAATGCTCGAACCCTTAGGGTCTTAACCCTTTCTTTTCGGCTCAACGCGTCTGCTACAACGTTCGCCTTTCCAGGATGGTACTTAATCTCACAGTCATAATCATTCAGCAGCTCGACCCAACGTCGCTGGCGCATATTCAATTCCTTCTGATCAAATATGTGTTGTAAGCTTTTGTGATCTGTGAAGATTGTACATCGAGTACCATATAAATAATGTCGCCAAATCTTCAAGGCGAATACCACTGCACCCAGTTCCAGGTCGTGAGTGGTATAATTTCTCTCGTGAACCTTCAATTGTCTTGAAGCATAAGCGATGACTTTTTGGCGTTGCATGAGCACGCAACCCAAGCCTTGTCGTGAGGCGTCACAGTATACCACGAAGTCTTCAGTGCCTTCGGGTAACGATAGTATCGGTGCATCGCAGAGCTTGTTCTTAAGTAGCTGAAAGGCTTCTTCTTGTTTGTGACCCCAGTCGTATTTCATGTCCTTTTGTGTAAGGGTCGTTAGCGGTTGAGCTATATTTGAGAAATTCTCTATGAATCGCCGGTAATAGCCCGCTAAACCCAAAAATTGACGAACTTCAGTTGGGGTCTTGGGAGCTTCCCAATTCTTTATTGCTTCTATCTTGGACGGGTCTACATGAATGCCTTTCTCATTCACCACGTGACCAAGGAATTGTACTTCGCGAATCCAGAATTCGCATTTCGAGAACTTTGCATAAAGTTTATCTTTCTTCAGTAGCTCCAAGATGGTTCTGAGATGTTGCTCGTGCTCTTCTTTCGTTCGCGAGTAAATCAGGATATCATCGATAAATACAATCACGAATTTATCGAGATATGGTTTGCATACGCGGTTCATTAGATCCATAAAGACCGCTGGTGCATTCGTCAACCCAAATGGCATCACAAGAAATTCGTAGTGCCCATATCGCGTTCTGAATGCAGTCTTTGGCACGCTTTCTTCTTGGATTCTCAGCTGATGGTATCCAGATCGAAGGTCGATCTTGGAATAGTAGCTTGATCCTTGCAGTTGATCAAATAGGTCATCAATCCTCGGTAGCGGATACCGATTCTTGATTGTGAGCTTGTTCAGTTCCCTGTAATCGATACACATCCGCAGTGTTCCATCCTTTTTCTTCACGAACAATACTGGAGCTCCCCAGGGTGAGAAGCTTGGCCTTATAAATCCTTTATCCAGCAACTCTTGGAGTTGTGTAGATAATTCTTGCATTTCAGATGGAGCAAGTCGATAGGGTGCCTTGGCTACAGGAGCAGCTCCTGGAACCAAGTCTATACGGAATTCGACTTGTCGTTGCGGAGGTAATCCTGGCAGATCTTCGGGAAAAACATCAGGAAATTCATTCACCACAGGAATGTCTTCGAGTTTTGGCTCCACAGCCTTCTTGTCTATAACGTGTGCTAGGAAAGCGACACATCCTTTCCTCAAGCACTTCTGTGCCTTCATACAGCTGATGATTCGAAGAGGCGCGTCTCGTTTTTCTCCATGCACGATGAGAGTTTCACCATTCGCTAAAGGGATGCGAATGATTTTCTCATGACAAATAACTTCAGCTTTGTTCTTGGACAACCAGTCCATTCCGACCACTACATCGAAGCTACCCAATTGAATAGGTAAGAGGTCGATGCTAAAATTTCGTTCACCAAGTTCTAGTGTGCAGCCTCTAACAACTTCGCTCGATTCAACGAGTTTACCATTGGCTAGTTCTATGGAATAAGGAATTTCTAATCTACTAGATTCTATTCCGAGTATGCGTTTAAATTCCACAGACATGAAGCTATAATCGGCGCCAGTGTCGAATAATATGGATGCAAAGTGATTGTTAATGAGAAACGTACCGGTGACCACGTTAGGGTCCTCGCGTGCGTCTCTTGCTCCAATCACAAATGCTCGAGCCGGAGCGTTGTTTCTCTCTGGGCAGTTCTTCATGAAATGATCATTGCTTCCACACTTGAAGCATCCTTGGTTCTGCCCTTTCCCGTTGCCATTCTTATTACCAGCACCGTTTCCATTTCGGTTCTTTCCTTTTCCCCAACAGTCTTCGGTTTGATGACCCAATTTACCACATTTGTCGCACCTTGGAATGCGACAAGCTCCATCATGATGATACTTACATTTTTGGCATCTAGGCATGGAGCCTTGGAATGCTTTGGTTGCATGGGTTTTCATCTCCTGAGGCGGATTAGTGTCGCGCTTCTTGTTGAAACCCTTGTTGTTGCGAGTAGCTTGGTTCAAACTTGTATGCTTCCTCTTTTTGTCACCGGACGACTCAGCATGTGTCTCGGTCTTTTCTGTTGGGTTCAATGATAGCTTCTTCATTCGAACACAATCTTCAGTCAGGCTGACAGCCAGAGTTACAGCCTCGGTGATTGTTTGTGGTTTGGCCGACGTCACCATGCCAAGAAACTCTGAGGCCAGTCCCCAAATGTAGCGTTCAACACGCTTGAATTCGGGAGTCACCATGTAGGGTAGTACTCTAGACAGATCGTGGAACCTTCGAGTGTAACCATTTATGTCAGCACCTTCCATGGTCAGGTGCCAGAACTCCGTCTCCAGCCTTTGGAGTTCAGCACGAGAGCAGTACTTCTCTCTCATCCTTTCTTTCAGTTCCTCCCAAGTGAGGCCATAAGCGGCGTCATCACCCAAAGTTTGGGCTTGCAGGTTCCACCAAGTCAGAGCTTCATCGACGAATAACCCAGTAGCAAAAGTGACTTGTTGATCCGCGGTACACTTGCTCATGCGGAAAGTAGCTTCAGTCTTCTCCGTCCAGCGCACAAATGCTACTGCACCTCCTGTGCCATCATAGTTCATTGGCTTGCAGTCGAGGAACTGCTTGAAAGTGCAGCCTTGAGCTGCATTGCCTCCAGACGAATCTCCATTACGCCTAGCGTTGCTTGGTCCTCCACTGTCTTGAGTTCGGTTCGCCTCGTACTGGGCGATAGCAGCGGAGATCCTTTCCTCCAGCAGGGCGTTCAGCTCATCAGCAGTTCTTGGCAGTGGGGGAGGAGGAGGTTGATCGTCATTGCGAGCATTCACAGCTTTCCTGGGTGCCATGTTCTGACAGAACATAACACAGCAGGGTTAGACATTTGTTTGATATCGTCACCCTAGACAGTAGTATCATATATATTCACAGGTATATATACCACATAAGTGACGTCAAACAATTATTACCCTAGCAGAGTACTTAGTAGGCTTGCTCTGAGGGGATCTATACGTGACAAGACTTGCTGTGATTTTTGTGCACTGAATTCCATAATTATGTATGCATCCATAATTACGTAACTCCTTGCACAGTCCGCACAGTTCGTTTCATCCTCGTATTTCTTCCTTCAGATAGGCCATCGCTTTCAGGTAAAGTCACATATACTTGTGACATTCTACTTCCAGTACATGCTAATTATCACACATAATTGCAAGTAATTTCTAGTCAACGACAAGTGCTACTCAAGTGCACTCTAAGTCTCGTAGTGTCTTTTCTAGACTCATGTAGACAGTTTCAGGTAGTGGATGTCGCGGGACGTTTTATGCAATGAAAACTCTGTGAAAATTGTTTTCGTGAATGGATCCTAGAGATTGTAGACTAGACTCGAGAAGGAATCCTGGTTCACTACAATCGCAGCTCTGATGCAAACGTGTCACACCCCTTTCTGCGGCGGAAGCACGAGGTGTGATCATGAAAGGTTCTCATTGCATACGAAGAGTAAACATGCTACATGCTCGTTAAATAACATTCAATTACCATAATTTGAAAACATACGTTAGCGTTCACATCGCTAGACAGCATAAAGACATTGTCTCAAAAGTTTACAACTTTATTTAAAGTTAAACACAAGCGACATCCACGAGCATAAGCAAGACCACGCGCACATCCATCCTAGTTACCTGAAATACATGTGAGTTTTTGGAAAAACGTCAACATAATGTTGGTGTGAATTCATGCAGTTTTGTATTTCATGTTTGTATACTTTGTATGAAAACATAGTTTGTGAGTAAATCAAGTTTTCATAAATCCAGTTTCATGTGTACATCACGTACCTATGTATAATTCAATTTCTTCTTGAGTACCCCACGTACTTCAAGTTATTTATCAATCTTCTTGAGTACCCCACGTACTTCAAGTTATATATCAACTCTCTTGAGTACCCCACGTACTTCAAGTTATTTATCAATTCTCTTGAGTACCCCACGTACTTCAAGTTATTTATCAATTCTTGTATGGTATGAATTTTATGTAAATACAGTATTTCTGTAATTACCAGATTGTTAATGGGTTGCAAAGCCATTAACATGTGACACGTCATAGGAAGCTACCAAACCTAAGGAATTTAATTGGTATATTCTGAGACACAAAAGCACCACTCGATTCTCGCCCCGACCGAGTGTGAGGCTGCCAGGCACCTGTTAGATCTAACCTTTTGTTCTGCGGTCTGAATGTATACGTTGATTAATGGTGCTTCTGTACCCTATTCGTGACACTATTTCTCATAACGCCTCCTACTTGGTTCTCGTTCTCACCAAGCGCGTTTCTTGTTATCATTTCTCATAGCGCCTCTTACTTGGTTCTCGTTCTCACCAAGTGCGCTTCTCATATTCTTATATTTCGTCACACTTGGTTCTCGTTCTCACCAAGTGTACTTCTTGTATTTATATTTCGTCACACTTGGTTCTCGTTCTCACCAAGTGTACTTCTTGTATTTATATCATACCAATTATAAATTTTTGTACATTTGTACATGTATTTCACCCCCGAAGTTATAAAAACTGAAAACAGTTAAAGAGAAAAGGGGGAGCATGAACTCACAACTTTGCGTTCCTAGCGTCGTAAACTCCACCGGATTTGCTTACTTAACGTCGTAACCTATACGCGTTTTCTTATCGTTAGTCACTAGACTTGCGTCGCACAAGTACAGTCACTCTCTTTTGTGTATATTTTCTTGTGTTAAAAATATTCTATATTTTTAACTACGTATCTTACTTATATTATTTTCTCCAAAAATAAATATAAGTCTTTTGTGTTTTGCACTTTGCACCCGAATCATGTATCTTGTGTTTTGTATGTGTATTTCTATATTTCTACTCCTCATGAGTATTTAGTGTATTTTTAAGTCTTAATACACTAGCACGTATAACACATACTATATACACTTAGCACAAAATTTGGTGATAAAATAATATATATTTTTCTCTAAAAAATATATACTTATTATCCATTTTTATTCTTCAAGAAATCACCATTTCTTATCATCAAAAGTTAGGGAAACCTTGTTAATGCTTTTAAACACATTTTTAGGGAATAAGTTTCTCAAAAACTTACATTTTTCTAAGTGTCAAAATTTATAAAAATTTTGACAGAGTTTCCCCTAAAAATGGAGGTTTCCCACGTTTTCAAAACGTGTGTTTGTTTTCTTTTAAATCATCATCAATCATCAACAATCAGCAACAACAATTATCAACAATAATCGTCAACAATAATCACTAATTTCATGAACTTGCATATTTACAAAAATGTGTAGTAACTTACTAGCACAGTTAGTAAGTCTTGTTATCTTTAAAAATAAGTTTAATTTCTTAAAAACTTTATTTTTAAAGAGTATGAAGTTTTACAACTTCTAGTCGGTTTTTACGAAAATTATTTCTTTGTAAAAACCCTTGTTACACAAGTATCCATACACTTGTTTGTTCACAAAAACCACTTTTGTTTGTGTAAGTCCCGGTTTAGAACATGTGATTTCTTTAAAGTGTGGTTCTTCAAAAATACCACTTGCAGATACGTAGATCCGCTAGTTTTAAACACCAATGTACAGGTTAAATTACTTTTACACAAGTAAAATATTTTACACAAGTTCATGTCTCTAGTGTGGTAGGGTTTCACCTTTTAACCCTTGTTACTTCTAAAATAGCTTTATGTTAAGATCCATGATCTTACCAAACCGGGTTAAACGGTGATCCGAGCTACCACAACATAGATCGGGTCTAAATAATCACATATTTTAAATACTACAACTTTTACACAACACATGAGCTATTAACCACCATTTTTCATACTTTTAGTAGACTTTAATGCTTCAACTTGTAAGATTCCGAGTTTTAACCGACAAAAATTCTTTTAACCACTTTAGATAAGCTCAAATATGAGATTTAAGTGTTATACCTCTAGCTCAAGGCTAGGGAAGAATCTATGCGCAAAAGAGGTGGATAAAAGCAAAGTAGAGAGGTCCTTCGCCTTCCGTTTGCTCCAAGACTCCTAATACGTGACCCTTAACACTTGTAGATGCTTGAAATGTGAAGACCAAGATCGAAAATATGATGGATGGAATAGGGATGTTTGGCCGTGAGCTTCTAGGGAGAAAGAGAGGAGTTTGTGTTGAGTTGTGAGTTGTAAATGATCTTGTGGGTTTAAGTTTATACTTATAGACAATTAGTTAGGGTATTATCCAAAGGATCATGTGTCTTCAAGATATTAGGCACTAATGAATATTATAATCAAATTAGGACAAGGTATGTCCCCTTAGATGGGGACGGTTTCTAAAGGGGGGGGGGGGTCTTGGTTCAAATCCAACTAAATAGTTAGACACTAGTTAGGTTAATCTAGGTTAGTTAAGTGATTAACCCGGTTACTAGTGTGTTGTGCTTTACGACGGGTGTTAGGGTATTCAGGGACCCTAACTGGCTTAGAAAATGATAAACAATGTTATTAACAATATTTTCATGTTCCGGGTATAGTCCGGTTGTTCGGTTGCATACCGATTCGTTAAAGTGCTAAATTACACTTTTTAGTGTCGTTTAAGTACCTTTCTTGTACCCTTTCAATTCCCAACACTTAGGGAAATATTCTGGATAATAAAACGACATTTCTGTATAATATTTATATGTCTAAATGCTGAATTATTGCTGAATTGTATAAATTCTGCACTTATAGTGCGTTTCGGGTGCTTTTTAGTGCATATTTTTGCTTTCGCAATGTCCATAAATTAAACCCTTACTCATACTCTAGGGTTTTAATGTATTTTTGTCGTCGGACCTACACCTAGGCCTCAGTTATAATGTCTGACTGCTTTCTGCAGTTCCGTTGACACATAGTGTCTTACCGGTGAGTTTACTATTATTCTGACGCAACGCTCTTGTTTATGCATAAAGCAATATTTTGTAGTATACAACATGCATGAATTCACTTGTTTAATCATGTGTTCAGACATTGCTGACACTTAAACTCATAATTGCAGTCATTAAGCAATAATTATAGTGTACGGAAATTACCGGTTTGTGCCAGTTGTCACAAAACGTGTGGCCCGAATGGGCTTGTGCGATCGGGTGAGTGTTGTACGTTTGGGCTGTTTATATACATACATACATTACACAAAGCACGTATCAACATAACATTCATATAATCATTCACTTTCATAAAATCACATATCGTACACATACGTTACTTCAAAGTACAAAGATAGGTTCGGAAATACGAGTTGTCACATTATCCCCAAGTTGAAAGAAATTTCGTCCTGAAATTTGGTACGTACTCACTGAGGAAGCTAGTTAAGTTGTATGGTTTCCTTGGTTTTCCTGGGGTGTCACATCCTCCCCCCGTTGATCTGGAATTTCGTCCTGAAATTCCGTAGCTTCGGCCTCAGTAGTGGTTGTATTGTTTGTGAATAGTTGGGGATACTTTTGTTTCATTTGATCTTCGCGTTCCCAGGTGAACTCTGGGCCGCGACGTGAGTTCCAACGAACTCGAACGAGAGGGATTCTAGTGCATTTGAGGACCTTAACATCCCGGTCCGTGATTTCAACTGGTTCCTCGACGAATCGTAACTGCTCGTCGATAGTGAGCTCCTTCAAAGGAACTATGTGGGTCTCATCTGACAGACACTTCTTCAGATTTGGCACGTGGAAAGCGTTGTGAACTGCACTGAGTTCTGCTGGTAAGTTTAGTTTGTAGGCCACTTTGCCTATTTTCTCGATGACTTCGAAAGGTCCGACGTATCGTGGGTTAAGTTTGCCTCGTTTACCAAAACGAACCACACCATTCCAGGGTGAAACTTTGAGTAGCACTCGCTCCCCAACCTGGAGCTCGAGTGGTTTTCTGTCCTTATTGGCGTAGCTTTTCTGACGATCACGAGCTGCCGCTATTCGTTGTCGTATTTGAGCAATTCGTTCTGTAGTGTCTACCATAAGTTCTGGACCAGTGATCTGACTATCCCCCACCTCTGCCAAACAAAGAGGTGACCGGCATTTACGCCCGTATAATGCCTCAAACGGAGCAGCTTTAATGCTTGTGTGGTAGCTGTTATTGTACGAAAATTCCACAAGTGGCAGATGCTTTTCCCAGCCGTTGCCAAAGTCAATTACACATGCCCTAAGCATGTCGTCGAGGGTTTGGATGGTGCGTTCAGACTGCCCATCCGTTTGCGGGTGATAAGCTGTGCTCATATCTAAACGTGAGCCAAATGACTTGTGCATTGCTTGCCATAGTTCTGAAGTAAAACGTGCATCACGATCTGAGATAATAGAAGTGGGCACTCCGTGCCTCGAGACTACTTCCTTAAGATAAACGTCTGCTAATGTGGAGAACTTATCCGTTTCCTTGATAGCCAAGAAGTGAGCAGACTTTGTGAGTTGATCCACGATCACCCAAATAGTATCGTTACCACGTTGAGATCTATGCAGGCCAGTAACAAAATCCATGGAAATTTGCTCCCATTTCCATTGTGGTATTTCTGGTTGTTGGAGTAGGCCTGAAGGTTTCTGGTATTCCGTCTTGACTCTCGCACAAGTCAAGCACTTGCTAACGTAAGTTGCTATGTGGGCCTTCATGCTAGGCCACCAATACGTAGTTTTGATATCGTGGTACATTTTATCCGAACCAGGATGTACCGAGTAGCGAGACTTGTGTGCCTCATCCATTACAAGCACTCGTAAGTTGCCATAGAGTGGGACCCAAATGCGTCCTGTGACGTAGTAAGCACCGTCTTCCTTCTGTTCTAAGCGTTGCCTTGAGCCGTGTAGGGCTTCAGCCCTAACGTTTTCTGGTTTCAATGCTTCTATCTGAGCATCTCGTATCTGAGAAGGAAGACTAGACTGTATAGTGAGTTGTAAAGCTCGCACGCGCTTAGGCGCAGTGTCCTTTCGACTGAGGGCGTCAGCCACAACATTGGCTTTGCCTGGGTGGTACCTGATCGAGCATTCGTAGTCATTCAGCAGCTCGACCCATCGTCGTTGTCGCATATTCAGTTCCTTCTGTTTGAAGATATACTCGAGACTCCTATGATCTGTGTAGATGGCGCACTTGGTACCATACAGGTAGTGTCTCCATATCTTAAGTGCAAAAACAACTGCTCCCAGCTCTAGATCGTGTGTAGTGTAGTTCCTTTCATGAACTTTAAGCTGGCGTGAGGCGTAGGCTATAACTTTATCCCGCTGCATCAATACACAACCAAGACCCTGAATGGATGCGTCGCAGTAAACCACAAAGTCGTCTGTACCCTCTGCAATGAAAGGATAGGTGCACTACAAAGTCTATCCTTTAAGTGTTGAAACGCTAATTCCTGTGCATTTCCCCATCGATAAACAACGCCTTTCTGCGTCAGTGAAGTGAGGGGCTGTGAAATCTTGGAAAAATCTTTAATGAACCTCCTGTAGTAACCTGCCAAGCCCAAGAATTGGCGAATTTCCGTTGGTGTACGAGGTGCAGGCCAGCTCTTGATCGAATCTACCTTGGATGGATCAACGTGAATCCCATCCTTGTTCACCACATGGCCTAGGAAATGGACTTCACGAAGCCAGAAGTTGCATTTTGAAAACTTGGCGTACAGCTGTTCTGTTCGAAGGAGTTCCAAAATGAGTCGTAGATGATGCTCGTGTTCCTCCTGACTCTTCGAATAGATCAGGATGTTGTCGATGAAAACTATGACAAACTTGTCTAGGTAAGGCTTGCACACTCGATTCATCAAATCCATGAAGACCGCAGGTGCGTTCGTCAGCCCAAAAGGCATAACCAAAAACTCATAGTGCCCATATCGAGTTCTAAAGGCTGTTTTGGAGACGTCCTCTTCTCGGACTCTCAGCTGGTGATATCCTGATCTAAAATCAATCTTTGAGTAGTAGCTCGACCCTTGCAACTGGTCGAACAAGTCGTCAATGCATGGAAGAGGATAGCGATTCTTCACAGTCACCTTGTTCAGTTCACGGTAGTCGATGCACATTCTGAAAGTACCATCTTTCTTCTTCACGAATAGCACTGGAGCTCCCCAGGGCGAAGAGCTAGGACGAATAAAACCCTTATCCAAGAGTTCTTGTAGTTGCGTAGAGAGTTCTTTCAACTCTGATGGAGCCAAACGATACGGTGCACGAGCTATGGGCGCTGCTCCAGGAGCTAGCTCGATTCGGAACTCGACCTGGCGATGAGGCGGAAGGCCAGGAAATTCCTCAGGGAATACCTCAGGATAGTCGCGTACGATCGGAAAATCCTCTATCTTCTTCTCTTTCTTCGAGGTGTCAGTAACGAGAGCCAGAATAGCAGTGTGGCCCTTTCTCAAACACCTCTGAGCCTTAAGGAAAGAGATGATGCTCACAACAGCACCACTCTTGTCGCCACGAATCATGAGTGGTTCATCACCTGGGCGAGGAATACAGACAATCTTTTCGTTACAAAGAATCTCTGCTTGGTGTTGGGATAACCAGTCCATCCCAATGACAACGTCGAAACTACCCAGAGTGATAGGAAGGAGGTCGATCGAGAAAGTGTGATCAGCAAGAACAAGATTACAACCCCTGACTACGTGTGTGACCTCTAGACTTTTACCATTAGCTAACTCTACAGCGTGCTTGGGGTTCAAAGGTGTTGGGGTACGCTTAAGCAGTTGACTAACGTTTAGGGACAGATAACTAGTATCAGCACCCGAATCAAATAAGACAGTAACGTAAAAGTCGTCGAGAAGGAACTTACCCGTCACAACATTGGGATCATTCCTCGCTTCTCCCTGGCCAATAACGAACACACGACCCCTTGCACCGTTGCCATTGTTACCCCCATTGTTCCCATTCCCCTAATTGTTGTTATTGTGGTTGTTGTTGTTGTTATGGTTCCTGTTCAGCTAGGGACAATCTCTCTTGAAGTGGCCTTCAGCTCCACACTGAAAGCACCCTTTGTTGTCTCGTTGTTGCTGTTGTTGGTCTTGTGGTGCTGGTGGTTGTTGTCATTGGTTCTGATTCGCAGGTCGTAAGCTCCTACAATCCTTAGCTTCATGACCCATTTTGAGACACCTCTGGCAACGGACCTTGTTGCACTGACCACTGTGGTGTCTGTTGCATCTGTTGCACTTTGGAAGGTTTCCTCGATAACCACCTTGCCCTTGGCTACCAGAAGACTGCTGACCAGGGCTCTTATAATCTTCAGTTCTTCTTTGCTGCGACTGGGACTGAACAGAAGTTGAACCTCTGCTTGAAGCTCCATCCCATTTACGTTTGTTGTCGCCAGTAGTTTCAGAAGTAGCTGCAGCACTGATACGCTTTGGTAACCTGTTCTGCTCCACCGCCTGATCAGTGAGGCGATGAGCCAATTGTACAACTTGCTGGATGGTGGCTAGGTTGGCTGAAGTCACATGACTTTGGATTTCTGGCACTAAGCCCTTGAGATAAAGTTCGATACGCTTAATTGGAGGGTCCACCATAGTAGGACACAGTAATGCAAGCTCATTCGATCTCTTCGTATACGCCTTAATTTCTGACCCCGTCATCTTGAGGTTGAAGAACTCGACTTCCAGCTTATGAATGTTATCACGACTGCAGTATTCTTCCTTGA
The DNA here is from genome assembly GCA_030545235.1 of Helianthus tuberosus. Classification (NCBI taxonomy): domain Eukaryota; kingdom Viridiplantae; phylum Streptophyta; class Magnoliopsida; order Asterales; family Asteraceae; genus Helianthus; species Helianthus tuberosus. The sequence continues at coordinate 159,463,979 of CM060393.1, forward strand.
TCATCTCTTTAAAATTGTTCCATGGGGTGGCGTTAGCAGCAACCAACCCCAGCATTTGAACCTGAGCGTTCCACCACGTGAGAGCTAAACCCTCTAGGGTACCGGTAGCATACTTCACCCTACGAGCCTCAGGGCATTCACACATCTCAAACACAGATTCGAGCTTTTCAAACCAGTGGAGGAGACCTACAGCTCCTTCAGTTCCACTAAAAGTAGTGGGTCGGCAGTCCATAAAAGTTTTGAAGGTGCACACAGGTGGCTTAGCATGTTGACCTGTTGTGGGTGTAAGAAAGGACAAAGTTTAACATAAAGGTAGGTTCACGAGAGTAGGACTTAAAGATCCTAGAATGAGTTTAAACTGCAGGGTATACCTCCTACTTGTGCGGCTGCAAGTGCCGCAGCAACCTGTTCGTTAATCAAAGCCGTCAACTGGGCTTGTGTCATGTTAACGCGTCCAGACATGATCTTCATATCAAGAGAAACATGAGTGAGAGAGGTTCGCGAAAGTGCGATGACAGAAGAGAGTAAGCACACATGTGTTCAAGCAACAACAGCTATACTAACTAGGCATGTCATGAGCAAAGTTCTACGCAATCTAGCATGTAGGTAATGAAACATAAACCATATCACCTAGAATGTCGAGTCTTGCACGTGGAGTGAAGCGTCGTTGTGGATCGTAGAGCACTGTACAGGTTATAGTCTGGTTTTAACAAAAACGTTTTCCTTTATTAAAACCAAGTTCTCTATAACCAATGGCTCTGATACCAATCTGTCACACCCCCAAAATTCCACACGCGGAGTATCACCGCTTGGAGGCGTGACTGACCAGGATCAAGCCACCAATCATATTGAACAAGCATGTAAGTAAACATAATTCAACCAAGCAATATGAAAGGTGTTCAAAAACCAAAGCATAGTTAAGTGTTTAGCGGAAGCATAATTGTAAAACCCATAGCAAGTATTAAGTATGAAATAAAGTAATGTTTAAAGCATGGCACACACTGCCATGTCCCACAACGACTGTTCCTCCCTGTGCAAGCTCCCTTGAGTACCTAATGACCTGCAAGGCATGTAGCAACGAATCAACAACAAAGTTGAGCGAGTTCACAGTTGGTTGTTCGGTTATAGTATTTATTTCGTAAATCGTATGTTCGATTTGTAAACCATGTATCGTATTAATCCGTATCGCGGCCAATCCAGGCATGTGTGCGATGATTAGTGGGGGCTTCCCATGTATTACTAGACCACGCGTATCGACTGCTATGAAAATGTAAGAGGTGCCCTAAGTCAATGTCTATCAGCATTGACCCTTTGCCCATAGTCCATTAGTACACGCCCGTCCGACTGGCATGGTGTGAGGTTTGTTAAACCTAATAGCGCTATTAACTAATGACCCACTCGCCATAGGCCTCGGCGATTAAGTCGATAAATGAGGGACTTCCTTTGATAGAGTTGATGGTCTTATGATCGTGTACGTAGGCTTTACGTACGTGCCCTTCAATCCGAGGACAGTAGTGAGTATAACTGTACGTAGGTTTTACGTACGTGCCCTTTAATCCGAGGACAGTAGTAATTAGTTTAATAGTAATGGTTGTACGAGTAGTTATTCAATCCCATTCCCAACCCCTGGGAATCCCATGCCTTGGCTAGTGTGAACTCACCTTGGTTTGCTCGGCAGATACACAGAAAGGTCAAGTCTAGCTGCTAGTGGTCAACCACGTCCTAACATGGTTACCATACAAGTCAGGTTTTTGGTTTCAAGTAGTGCACATAAGTATCACATAAGATAGCATATAAGAAACACACACAGATCATGGCAACACACATCATCACGTTCAACAGTTAATAACGTATTCAAGATTGGGCTCGCACAAGCTTAGTGGCCTTGTGCGAGTCATCCGTTGGAGCCCACTAATACCCGGCCCAATATCAAAATACCCAACGAAACTATAAACATGAACACGGCCCAAATCAATTAAATCTAAGCTTGTGCGATCCGGACATCTTGTACGATCCGGTTGGGTTGTGCGCTTAGAACTAGCCCAGCCCAACATGATCATCCGGCCCAAACAGTTAAACAAACATACAACTTGTGCGATCCAACAGCCTTGTGCGACTGGGAACCTCTTGTGCGATCAGGTCATCTTGTGCGACCAGATGACTTGTGCGACTAGGCTTCTTGTGCGAATGGACCTCTTGTGTGACCAAGAGGTCTTGTGCGACTGGTTAACTAATTTTCGTGATTCATGCAATCAGTTACATCTATTCAATAGTTTCCAAATTTACAATAAATCAATCAACAGTTTTCTTATTTTCCAATCAATATGCAATCGATCAAACTAGTCAATTATCATCTAATCCATAAGAACCCTAATCACTTATCAAGCACAACCATTAAGCATAACAACTAAATATGACAACCCAATACTTATTCAAGTCTGCTACATCACAGCCGAACATCATTGTTCAAACATAACATCCTAAATCCTTATTCTGATCCGATTCATGAACATATAACTGATTATAAACATTTGATTCTAAATCGTCATGCAACCTAATCCGCAAACAAGATATGATAGTCGACTAACATCATCACACACATCCGATTACTAATACACATCTCGATTTCATCTTACACATGTGAACCGATTTTAAAGACATCAATACTAACAGTTTACATTATCATCAATCGTGTATCATTTACAAATCATCATATGAGACATGTATAATCACATAACATAACATCAACTAATAATGAAACACTAACCGGTTAAGAAAGGATAACGAGAATGATCCGAACAAGAGAATGATCCGAACGCTATGCTCTTCGATGGTGAGGGAGTGTTTGCCGTCGAGTGTGAGAGAGGGATGAGAGAAAGCTAGGGTCTGTGTGTGTGTTGTGTTTAGTAAACAAATGAGGAGTATGCATTCCCCTCATGTGTTATGCGACACAAGTGTAATGGGCCGAACCCAAGCTTGGGCTGTCCTTTGGTCTCGGATGCAAACGTGTGGCCCGAATGGGCTTGTGCGATCGGGTGAGTGTTGTACGTTTGGGCCGTTTATATACATACACACATTACACAAAGCACGTATCAACATAACATTCATATAATCATTCACTTTCATAAAATCACATATCGTACACATACGTTTCTTCAAAGTACAAAGATAGGTTCGGAAATACGAGTTGTCACACTGTGCAGGCTCAGTCGACTTAACAACCTCAGGCTCTTTCTGCCTAATAGTTTCAATTTCTTTTCTCTTCAAGGGTTGGTCAAGCCCCGTGATGCGCACGACCTCCGGACCCTGCGTTTTATCCTTCTCGGTAGTAGTAGCGGTCTCGGTATCTTTTGATTTGTCGCCCGCAGGCTTCTCAACCACCTTTTCAACTACCTTCTCAATCTCTTTCTCAACAGTCTTAGGAGCCTTAATGATGAACTTGGTCTTCTTTGGCGCTGGCTCCTTCGGGTCTTTCAGCTCAACACCCTTTACCTTCTCAGGGGTTTTCTTCTGGGCCTCTGCAGCAATTTGTTGGTGCATACATCTGTCGACTTCGTCTTATATAGAGTCTCGGGTTCGTTGCACTGCTGAACAAGAGTGATGTCATCATATATGATGATGACATCATATATGTGACATCATCATTGAATCATCACATGAAGACAAAACAAGATATAAAATAGAATTGTATGTTGACCGTTTGAAGAGGTCATGTTTGAGAGTGTCCTGCTAGTTTGAGAGGTCACGGTTTGAAGGGGTGACCGTTTGAAGGGTGACATGCCACCTTCAAACGGTCAGGGTCTTGTCCTATAAATAGCCTTCAAACTTTCATCATTTGTAACATTCTAGATTCCGACGCCGAGGTGCTGTCGAGGTGTCTCCAGATTGTAAATTGTTCAGAGATTAATATACGAGACATTTAATAGTGAATCCAAGCTAAACGAATAGCGAATCAATGAATTCCGCCTCTGATTCTGTCTGAGCACTCTTCTGATCGACTCGTTAGGTCGTTTCACGATCCTACAATGTTTTCTGGTGGTGGAATGATGGCAGCACAAACCCCGACTAGTATAGTACAAAATGTGAATATGGAGAATGAGTTAGGGACGATGCAGAAACCACCTAAACTAATGAATATCGATGAGTATTCTGGTTGGTTTGGAAGGTTTAAGACATGTGTTCAAGCAAACCACTTTGAGTGCTGGATGAAGATCGAATCGAAATATGTGTCTTCCTAAAGATGGTTTGGGTCTTGAGAAGTCTATTGGCAGTTTGACACAAGCTGAACAAGAAGATTTTAAGGCAGAAAAAAAGATGATGAGTATTCTTCAACAGGCGATTAAAGAGGATATCTTGGTGTTGTTGCAGCATGAGGATAATTCACAATCAATTTGGCAGTCGCTGCAAGTAAAGTTTCAAGGGAGTGTGTCCATGATCAAAAGCAAAAAGGCTTTGATAAAGAAACAATTTGATATCTTCACTGGTATGAAAGGTGAAACTACAAAACAATTGATTGAAAGATACTGCCATCTAGTTGTGGAGATGAAGAGATTGGAAATAACCAAGACTAATGAGGAGTGGATCGATAAATTGGCAGATGCATTGCCATACGATGAATAGGGTACTTATTTGCTGGTGATGAAGAACAATTCAGATTATGTTAATTTGAATCTTAGTGCGTTCATAGAGAAGATCGAAGCACATGAGTTAAAATTAACAAAGATTAAACAGATGAATTCTTCAAATGTTCAACAGGATGTTTCACTATATTACAAAGGCAGTTCTCCGGCAACAACGAATCTAAGCCCGAAGATTCAAACAACTTTCAGTGCAGATTCAACATTTGGTGCTTCGTCTAGTACTTCAAGCAACAACAAGCCTTCACCATTTTCAAGTTATGAGCCGAATCCCAAGACATCAGAACAAATGTCTCCACAAAGCTCTTCAAGCTCGAACAATCAGGGATATGTTTCTGGGATACAGTGTAATATTGCAGTAAACATCAAAAATGGACAAGAGTTTACAGAAGCAGCTGCAAAGCAACACATTGCACTGTTAGCTTCCGTTCCTGAGTCATATGAGAGTTTGGTAGCTGGGAGGATCGGTAATCCAGATATGACAAAGGAGGATTACGACCAAATCGATCCAGAGGAGTTAGAATTGATTGATATCAAGTGGGGGATGGCCAGTTTGGTTAGAAGAGCCCAAAGGTTTATGGAAATTATGGGCCGAAACAGTTTGTTAGGTCCGGATCAAAAGCTTGGTTTTGATAAGTCCAAAGTGACTTGTTTCAGGTGTAAAGAGAAAGGTAATTTTAAGAGGGAATGTCCGAATAGAGAGGTCAATAACCATCAGAATCCTTTCACCAATGATTACTACAGACAGGCGATCTATCACAAGACAAATCAACAACCTGTCATTCAAAGACCTCAAATTGAAAATAAATCGGAAAAAGCTCTTATTGTCAACCAGGATGATGAGAAGGTAGCTGAAGGGTTCAGTTGGGATAAGTATATCCCGAGCAGTGAAGATAGAGCAATGATGGCTGAGATTGTCGAGGTTCCGGAGAGTGTTGTTGAAATAGAGGTTGTTAGTGAAGATGTATCTGAAGAAAGTTCGGTTGATCTCGAAGAAATTGCTGCAGAAGTTTACTATTATCAGTCCGAACAGGACGTTTTAGCTAGTTCTTTAAAATCAATTATGCCTCCTAATGTGTTTAATTCTTTTGCAGGTTATTTCAGTGACCCAACAACAGGATCTTGCCCACAGTATGATGTTAAGAAAGATTCTGTTGAAGAGATAATTGATGTCTCGAAAGAAATGACTAAACAAATACTGAAAGAGATTGCTGACAAAGCCTTAATGGCAAAGCTGAAAGAGGTAGACACAGAATCTGTAAAACCAGAGTCTGTTGATACTGAGTCAGTTGAAAGTGTGTCGGTTAAAACAGAGTCAGGTCAAATGGAGTCTGACGGGAAATCTGAAAGTGAGGAGGTCAAAACCGAAGGAGTGTCTGAGTCAGAGTCTGATGGTATCGGTAAACAGGATGTTAAAATTGATCAAGAGGAAAAGACTATTGAAAAGATTGATTCAATCTCTGAAACTTCATGCAAAAACTGTTCAAAACCATGCATGGAATGTCTTGAAAAAGATAAAAAGTTTCAGGAATTGAAACAATACACTGATGAGGTTAAATTTGATATGAGTGAAGTAAAAGAAGCGTATGACAAGTTGGCTAAATCTATCAAAATGATTCAAAAGGAGAGTCTTGAAAACGATAAAGCCACAAAATTGTTAAAATCAACAGTTTTTTATAAACAAAAAGAAATCAACTTTCATTTGGACACGATTGCTTCATTGAAAAAAGAATTGGAGTTAACAAAAAGTGAGAATGAAAGAATTGATAAGAAGTTGATGAGTTATGTTGCATCTTCATATGTAATTGAACAGATTGTCCCACAACAACCAAATGCAACACCTGTCTTTAACAGTGTTCCACCTCCAATGTGGAATCATTACACTCAAAAGTATCCAGATGGGGTGGAAGTTGCTTTGAACCTCAAATTGAAAACCATTGAGAATGATTTACCTGAAAGTATTGATGTTACATTCTCTTCGTCCGACACTGACAATGAGTCACAGGTTATCAAGACCGTTGTTGACCAAGTGTTAGATGAAGAGAGTGATAACTCGGAGTCTGAGATTGTGAAAACTCATTTTGAGGACTACATGTCTGAGTCTGAAGAAGATGGTAACTTCTTAGACAGATTCATACCAAAATCAGACAAAGTCACGAATGATGATCCGATCATTGTGGTTTACACAATGATTGGAACTAACAAGCTTTATTCTGATTTTGAGTATCCGCTCCAAAATGCTAGAATTGAGAATGTTGAAAAGGTGTTTAAATTGGTCGAAATTGACATTTCTGAGGTAAACAACAAAGAGTTCTTTTCAAAACCCAAAAATCCTTTTGTTAAATTACAACCTAACAACTCGGGAAAGAAAGAGTGGGAGGGAAATGGTGGTAACAACAAGAGAAATGGAAACAATTTTAAAAACAAAGGAATTGGATTTGAAAAGAAAATGGCTAAGCAGAATGTCAAGCCAAAGGAAACGATGAGTGATGTTTTCGTTGTTGGTCCAAGTGTTGATGCTGAAAAAGAGTATATTTTCCGTCAAAAAGCCATTGATGATTTCAATGCAGCGAAGAAGCTGAAAGAAGAGTCGTACAAATCAACTTTTGTCGAATATGACAAAAGAGTTTGTTATCGCTGCAATGAGATTGGTCATATGGCCAAACAATGCATGAAAGTCTTTGAAAAACCTGTTTTGCAAAAACTCCGACCTAAAACTCCAACTGATAACAAGGGTAAAAAACCAATGATTTCACCGGTTCGTATTTTGAAAAGAGGTGAATCTCTGAAGCTTGAAGAAAAGTCAAAATCAACTTTTGAGGTTGGCGAATCTTCGAAAGTCCAAAAGGCTTCAAAGATTTATCCAAAAATGAAAGTTTTTGAGAATCAATCATGGGTTGCAAAACCAAAATCGTCAGTTGAAGAGAAAAAGATGGAAAGTGTTTTGAAAACGGAACCAAAGGTTTTTAAAGATGATGTGGAAAAGCTTGAATTTGAACTTGATAAGTTGCTTGAGGACTTTCCTCCAATCAAAGAGGGAAAGTCAAAGCCAAAATCTAAACCTGTGATCCCAAATGTCATTTTTAGTATTCCGAAAGTTGAAGTGGATTGTGATCTTGTGTTTGGTAGTGTTTCAACTGTTAAGAAATCATGGGCCTCATTATTTGAATAAATTATCTGTTATGTTTGCAGGGGCTTCCGAAGTCGTTCATCTCGAAGTGGATAATGGACAGCGGAGCGTCAAGACACATGACCGGAATGCTAGCATTGCTTTATGACGTTAAATCTTTAAATGGTGGATACATGGGATTTGCTGGGAATCAGGGAGGAAGGATTGCTGGTCAAGGGACTCTAACGAATGGAGTCATTTCGTTTAATAAAGTGAACTATATAATTGAACTTGAAAACAATCTGTTGAGTATTTCGCAGATCTGTGACAAATCATTTACTATCCACTTTACTAAAAACGAATGTTTAGTCTTAAAACCTGGTTTCAAAATTCCGGAAGAAATGGTGTTGTTGCGAGCTCCATGAGAAAATGATCTGTACATTCTTGATATGAGTGTCGCAACAACAACAAATTATAAAAAACAGTGTTTTGTGTCAAAAACAAAGGCTACCGAAAAAGAGTCGAAAATGTGTCATCGAAAGATGGGCCACATTCATGTTAGACAAATGAACTTTCTTGTACACAATAATTTAGTTGAAGGGGTGAATCTTAAAAGTTTTCATTTAAATGATGATTGTGTAGAATGCAAGAAAGGAAAGCAGATAAAGAAGTCACATCCGCAGAAGTTGCTGAATTCAATCAGAGTACTGCTCGAGAGACTCCATATGGATCTCTTTGGACCGGTCAATGTGAAAAGTATCAGTGGAGATTTATACTGCCTGGTAGTCACTGATGACTTCACCAGATTTTCTTGGGTGGTGTGTCTAGAGAGGAAAGATCAAACGTTTGAGTCACTAAAGATCTTATTCAAAAAGATGGAAATGCTGTATAAGCTGCCAATCAGGAGAATACGAAGTGATAATGGAACGGAGTTCAAGAATAATCAATTGCTCGAGTTCTGTAACGAGAAAGGGATTCTTCATGAATTCAGTGCACCATACACTCCACAGCAGAACGGTGTAGCTGAAAGAAAGAATCGCACCTTGATAGAAACTGCTCGAACAATGCTCGCCGATTACAAGTTACCTATATTTTTCTGGAGTGAAGCAGTTGCTGCAGCATGCTATACACTAAACCGAGTGCTCACTTTGAAGAAATATAAGAAAACGTGTTTCGAACTTTTACACCGATATAAGCCAAATTTAAAGTTTTTAGAACCTTTTGGATCTCCCTGTACCTTCATAGATCCAGATGGCAAATTTGGTGCTAAAAGTAATGATGGTTTCTTTGTAGGTTACGCGAGCCCGCTCAAGAGAGTGTTTGTACCGTGCCTGGGGAAGGTAATTCAGGTTCTGCATGTGAATTGTCAGAAACATACTGCGCCACCGCAACTTCCCGGAAAAAGATTCCTGTTCGATTACGATAAACTCTGGGAGTCTTTCCAGTTGCCGATCGAGCCAAGTGAAGAGGAACTTGCTTACTTATATCAACAATAACAAACAATGGCACAAGATCAGGTTCCAAGACCATTGATAGTTTCTCAGCCCACCGGGGGTACAAACGATCATGAGGCAGGTCCAAGTGGAACGTCACATGAAGACCCAGTAGAACCAGCTCCTACATTTGATTATTCTGACGACTCAGAATCGGAAGATGGTCTGATTTTTGAAGAGGAACCAAATGTTGCAACAACAGAAGCTATGGATCACACCGGTGATCAAGACATTACGAACCTGGAATCGGAAGTAAATGTGCCTGACACTGCAATGCCGAGAACTTTGTCTTATCATCCTTCAGAGCAGATTATTGGAGATCTTTGTAACAACTGTGCTTGTAATCACTATGAACAGTTCTGTTATCAATAAAATAATGTTATTTGATCCCAATGTTTGTTTTGTTATGTTATACATTTTTCATGTTTTGACTTTTATGTAATTTCAAACTCTACATCGCTTTCTGGAGAGTTATACGCAAACTAGTGCGTAAACGTACTCAGTTTAATGCGAGAAATACTCTGGAACATCAACATATACTCAACATACCTTAAATAACCTTTACATAACTTAGAAATAAGTTTTGAAGGCTTTGGTATGGCAAAAACAAGTTAATTCGCTTACAGGGACTAAATATGACAAACTGCGAAAGTATGTTGATTTGAACTGTAACGAACATTCCGGAACATGACCATAAGTTAAACACACCTTAAATATCCTTTACATAGCTTAGAAATAGGCTTTGAGGGGTTTGGTGTGCTAAAATAAACTTTTGGAACATTCAGGGACTAAAAGTGTCAAAAAGTGCACAAGTTTGCATTTTCGCGCATAACTTACGTTCTGAATACATCTGGACATCCAAAATTTTATGAAAGCATGACTACATTATATTTTAGTGTTCGCCTTAAGAAAAATCCATTCGTTGCGTCATTTGGATCGTTTTTCGCGCTTATGCGCATTCCGTCGTAATTAAGCGAACATCGCGTTCGTACGACCAAACGAACCATCATCCGGCATATTTTTGAACATGTTCCATGTCCACAATGTTTAGGCAACATTTTAGGGCCTTAAAGATGGCTTTACGGGCCTTGGAAGTGTCGGAAATGCCTTAAAACACATGCAGGGACCAAATGTGTAACTTTTGAAACTTGCTGATTCAGGAGAGGTGCTCGCGTAGCGCGAGCCCATGTGGCTTATCCGTCGCGCTACGCGACTGACTGTTCTGGCAGATTCAATGTTTCTAATGCAAGTTGCAACCAAATCAATTCTTAACCACATGTTTTAACATGATGTGTCATTAAGTTAAGGAGCATATGTGGTTCCATAACATTTCCGACAAGTGTACGCACGAGATTCGATCACGTTATTCAAGAAACGATCCTAACGGTTACCCGAATTCTATAAATACCCATGCCATTCCAACCTCATTACTTACTAGAATCTTATTAGTTGTGTTCTAAGTTGAAACTTTGTTTCATACCTGAACTATACTGATTTAGATTAGCATTCGGGGACCCTTCGTAAGTATTCTTTCGTTCTTTTCCTTATTTTTACTGCTTTTCGAGTCAGAAAGTCAAACTTTGTTTGACTTTCAGCGTTGACCAGTGATGGTCAATGCGAAGTTCGTTAGAACTTCGCAACGTGATTGTAATCACGATGGTCATAGTCCCTTGGGACTATGCCTACTGATTACCACGTTGTCTAGGGTCGTAGGTTAAGCGATCTGATAAATCGCTTATACCTTCGAACCCGACCCAGTTTGGTCGATCATTAGGATCCGACCAAATACATTAGGTGACCATAGTGTAGGGAATAACCTTCCGAGGTTATACCTTATGGTCACGATGTGTAAGTAGTTGTATGATAGGTAGTTTATATGCCTTAGGTAAATTACCAGAATACCCTTTTCATACATAATTGGTAATTTAGCATATGTAACCTAAACTTTTGTCACGTAACTGATTATGTAACATGTTTAGGCATATAATACTTGTCATAGGACTAGTTAGGCGGTCCGAACGCGTTTCACGCGCACGACACGTTAAAGTAGCATAAGCTTCCTAAACGGGTCGTAATGGGTCGTAAACAATTATGTTAAGTTTCATTTTAGCATGTAGGCTTTGTTAAACCAAATGACACGAGTCTCTACACTCGTTTGGTTTACGAAACCTCATTCTATCCAATCATCCGATTAAGGTCCGGTTATTAACATAGTTACCTATATTAGGTGCCGTTTGATTCCGAGATCTATAGCATTACTTGGTGATTATCTTTATACAACTGAGCAATCTCAAGTGAGTACATAGACCCCTCTTTTACTGTTTTTCCAAACTGTTTTGGGGTGGAACACATGTGCCTACTTGTTACTTTCATGCTTTCCTGTTTTCATATCATATACCGACTATGTTTGTTAGTACATTATAGTACATGATTTCATTACATTTTATGCTAGGTGTGCCCATTGTGTGCATTACTTAGTGCATTGTTTTACATGACATTTCATGCTAGGTGTGCCCATTGTGTGCATTACTTAGTACATTGTTTTACATGACATTTCATGCTAGGTGTGCCCATTGTGTGCATTACTTAGTACATTGTTTTACATGACATTTCATGCTAGGTGTGCCCATTGTGTGCATTACTTAGTACATCGTTTTACATGACATTTCATGCTAGGTGTGCCCATTGTGTGCATTACTTAGTACATCGTTTTACATGACATTTCACGCTATGTATGTTCATTTGATTACATACTTAGTGCATTGTTTTCTCATGCTCACATTTTGTTATAACATTTGGTTTGTTTACATGGGACAATATATCCATTAACATTAGCTACGCCGTTCGTTAGTAGGTAGTGGTACCATAGGAATTGACAACTCCCGTTCCGGACATCCCAGGGTAAGGGGACAGAAAGGAATGACCGAATTCGTTGACATTAAGACAGATAGACCTTTAATTTGTTTAAAGGGTTTATCACCACAGTCGCCAGGCTTGGATGTATGCATTTTTACAATACCGCATAAATGTTCATATTAAATAGTTGCATGCATTTACACAAAACATAGCGTTGATTTAAACCATGTTTTACTTCAATACTTTGTTTTTGTGCATATGGTTTAGTTGAGACATTTCACTTGCCATACATGACATTTTGACATAGACATTTGACATGGATATTTGACATAGACATTTGACATGATTTACATCTTGACATAAACACTTTGACATATTACCCAATACATTTGACAATTGATTTAAACATAGACTTCTTACATTGTTTGGTTTGGTTTGATTAAGTGATTAAGTAACGATGAGTGTGTAATATGATACAAGCATGGTGGATACGCCGCTGGTACTTCCTATATATAAGTGATTGTATGGTATTACATGGCGTAACGTTATTTGAATCATTTCAGTTTGATACATATAACATTTTATACAAATAACATACTTTTCACAAGACATTGATTTACAAACAACTTACCAATACAAACACATTTTTACATGGTTATTTATTTAACCTGACATTTACTTATACATATCATCTGATCTTATTGTTTTCAAATGATTTACAAGACAAAGCAAATAACAAGGTTCATGACTAAACATTTTCTCAAACATAAGTCATGAATCTTATTTTCGCAAAACCTATGTATCTCACAGGCATTTTTATGCTGACGTACCTATTTTCACATGTGTTTTCAGGTGCTTTTCCATAGGATGTTGATCATGATACTAGGGCGGACCTGTGCCTTAGAGTCTTTAAAAGAAGATAGACTATGTTTAATTATGTTCTGAACTCGTAATTTACTGTTTCGAGACAATGTAACACCCTTGTTTAATAAACAAAATACACTTTGTGTGCCATGGTTATGAAACAATTAATTCTGTCGCAACACGCCCCGATGTTTCCGCCGCGATTTGTTGTTTTACGCGGTCGGGGTGTGACAGAAGAGTTGGTATCAGAGCCAATGGTTATAGGGAATTAGGTTATTAGTAATGCTTTGACCTAGACTATAACTTTTCTAGGAACCAAACACAAGTTACCTTGTGTTTAGATCTTAAAACATGTACATCACCTATTCTTAGGTGATTAACAAAACAAGGAACCAAAATTTTTCCGAAACGATTTTTGAAAAACAATCATCTGTTTTTGAATAAATTTTTACAAGGTTTTGAACCCTCAATTGTAAGGTTTTGAACCCTCTGTTTTATGGTTTTGAACCCTTTTCAAGTTTGGTTTTTGGCCTTGTGCCTTCTAATTTTCAAAAATCCCGTCAAACGTTTTGGGTTTTAAATAATGTGAACATGTGCAAACTGGAAGGGTGAATGCCTGTATTCTGGGTTTTCTGTCTAGGCAAGCACTTCGTATACATCTCAAACAGACGCGAGACCAGTTGTGCTTACCTGGGAATTCTTGGAGTGAGTGTTCACTTATAGGCGAGCATGTCTTCATTATACATTATTTTTGACCCATTTACTTTGATTAGTCACTGTGTGTCGTTTGTTTGCTTTGTGATACGGACGAATGACCACCATCTTTGCTTTTGTTGATTTTGTTTCATCTCATTCTTTTCATCCAATCATCTCACTCGTTTCTTTTCATGTTTTCCTCTTTTAGAATGCCTCCTCGACGCGAGAATCAGATAGCTACTGCCGAGCTGGCAGAAATTATTGCGCAGCAAATGGCTGCTCAGTTTCCAAATCTCTTTGCTCAATGGAACCAGGCCAACAACAACAACAACGTTCCATGCAAATACAAGGATTTTAACCAGGCTAAACCACTCAAGTTTAGTGGTTCTGAGGGAGCGACTGGGCTTCTTCAGTGGTTCGAGAGCATAGAGAATACTTTTCGCCATGTGCAGTGTCCGGATAATCGCAAGGTCGAGTTCTCCTCGAGCGTATTTCAGAAGAGGGCTTTGACATGGTGGAACGGGGTTATGAGAGACCAGGGTGCTGAAGTCGCTCTCGCACAGACATGGGCTGAACTTAGAGCCCTTATGATGAGGGAATTCTGTCCTCGCCATGAACAGCGAGCGTTGGAGATGGAGTTTGATGTTTTGAAGCAAGATAGTGGTGAGCACAGGGCTTATACTGATCGGTTTGAAGAATTGAGTCTGCTTTGCCCGACAATGGTCACCCCACTCGACAAGGCTATCGAGAGATACATCGATGGTCTACCTGACTCGGTACAAGACATTCTTACTGGTAGTAACCCTGCCACACTTCGTTAGGCGATCGAGTTATCTGCGACATTGACTGAGTCGCAGATCAGGAAGAACAAGTTACACCGGAAGGGTGACAAGGGCAAGAAGCAGTCGGCTGACAAGGAAGATAGCAAGAAAGGTCAAAACTTGAATGGAAAGAACTCTGGTTCTTCGAAGAGGTCAAAGAAGCGTAAGGCTTCTCAAAATTTTGCTATCACTGCCCAAGCTAATCAGGCAGCTCTCAACCAACCTGCACAGCCTCCAGCGAAGAGACCCTATTCAGGGAATGCACCTTTGTGCAATAGATGCAACAGTCACCACCAGCCGCAACTTCCATGCCGTTTCTGTACTAACTGTGGGAAATCAGGCCATCTCGCCAATGTTTGTCGATCTGCTCAGAATCCCGCGGTTCAGAACCCGGCTCAACAAGTTGCTCAGCCTCCTGCTCCGCAACAGGGTCAAGCTGCATGACCACAATACCCACCAGGTGCTTGTTACAATTGTGGGGATCTGACCCACTATAGAAATCGGTGCCCAAGACTAGTCAACCAGAACCAGAATCAGAATCAGGCTCCGGCTCGAGGCCGAGTTGTTAACATGAATGCCCAAGAGGCACAGGCTGACGATAATGTGGTGAACGGTACGTTCTTTATTAATAATCAGCCTGCATCTGTTCTTTTCGATTCCGGTGCCGATAAGAGTTTCGTGTCTTTGTCTTTTGAGCAAATGCTTCGCGTGTCTAGAACGAAACTAGGCAAATCTTTGACAGTAGAGGTTGCTAGTGGTGAACCCATTATTCTTGATTCTGTTCTTCACAACTGCCAGTTGAACCTTAACGACCATCTTTTTCCTATTGATCTCGCGCCTATGCAACTTGGAAGCTTCGACGTTATTGTGGGAATGGATTGGTTATCCAAGCATCACGCAGAGATAGTTTGTTTTGAGAAGATTGTTCGTGTGCCACTTTCGACAGGCGAGATCCTGCAGGTTCAAGGTGAGAAGCCTATCGGTGGTCTCAGACTCATGTCTTGTTTTAAAGCTCGGAAGTATCTGCAGAAGAACTATGTGGCTTTCTTAGCACATGTTACAGAAAATAAAGGCAAGGGTAAGTCTATTTCAGATATTCCTGTCGTACGGGATTATTCTGAAGTGTTCCCTGAAGATTTACCTGGCCTACCTCCAGCACGCCAAGTCGAGTTCCGCATTGATCTCGTACCTGGTGCAAACCCCATTGCCAGAGCTCCATATCGTCTTGCACCGTCTGAGATGCAAGAGTTGTCTAAACAGCTTCAGGAGCTCTCTGACAAAGGTTTTATCCGTCCCAGCTTTTCACCGTGGGGTGCTCCCGTTCTTTTTGTCAAGAAGAAGGATGGATCCTTTAGGATGTGTATCGATTATCGTGAGCTTAACAAGCTTACCATCAAAAATCGATATCCTCTACCTCGCATAGACGACCTCTTTGATCAGCTACAAGGCGCTTCTTATTTTTCGAAGATCGATCTGCGTTCCGGGTATCATCAACTTTGGGTGCAAGAAGAAGACATTCCGAAGACAGCATTCCGTACTCGTTATGGACATTACGAGTTCACAGTCATGCCATTCGGTTTGACTAATGCTCCTGCTGTTTTCATGGACTTAATGAATAGGGTCTGCAAACCTTATTTGGATCAGTTCGTCATTGTTTTTATTGACGACATCTTGATTTACTCTAAGACACGAGCTGATCACGAGCAACATCTTCGTCTTACTCTGGAACTCCTGAAGAAAGAGCAACTTTTCGCCAAATTCTCCAAGTGCGAATTTTGGCTTAAAGAAGTTCAATTTTTGGGACACATTATCAACGAACGAGGTGTTCATGTAGATCCCTCCAAGATCAGTGCGATTAAGGATTGGGATACGCCTACTACTCCTACTGAAGTTCGTTCTTTTCTTGGTCTAGCGGGTTATTATCGCCGCTTCATTGAAAACTTCTCTAAGATTGCAGTTCCTCTAACTGCTCTAACTCAGAAGAAAATGCCCTTTTATTGGGGATTCAAACAAGAGGAAGCTTTTCAACACCTGAAGCAGAAGCTTTGCGATGCGCCTGTTCTATCATTGCCTGAGGGTGATGATGATTTTGTCGTGTATTGTGATGCATCGAAATTGGGTCTTGGCTGTGTTCTTATGCAAAGGAACAAAGTCATAGCTTATGCATCAAGACAATTGAAGATACATGAGAAGAACTACACCACTCATGATCTTGAGTTGGGTGCAGTTGTTTTCGCTCTCAAGATCTGGAGACACTATTTGTACGGTACAAAATGTGTGGTTTTCACAGACCACAAAAGTCTTCAGCATATCTTCAACCAGAAAGAACTCAACATGAGACAGCGACGTTGGGTTGAGCTTTTAAACGACTATGACTGCGAAATTCGCTACCATCCTGGTAAGGCGAATGTCGTAGCTGATGCATTGAGTCGTAAGGAACGTACTAAGCTTCATTGTGTACGTGTTCAATCTGTTATTCAAGCTCGATCCGATATTCAAGCACGCATTTCTCAGTCACAACAATCCTGTGTTTCACAAGGTTTAATGGATATGGAATTTCCCTATCACATAACACCTGCTCTGGAACTGAAGGACAATGGATCATATTACTTCATGGACCGTTTGTGGGTCCCAAGCCAGGATGATCTTCGTGCCTTGCTTATGGATGAAGCCCATCAGTCTCGTTATTCTATTCATCCGGGCTCAGATAAAATGTATAAGGACCTTCGTATTCACTATTGGTGGCCTGGTATGAAGAAGGACATTGCCTTATACGTATCCAAATGCCTTACTTGTCTTAAGGTTAAGGCTGAACATCAGCGTCCTTCGGGTTTATTGGAACAACCAGAGATCCCAGTTTGGAAATGGGAAAACATTACTATGGATCTTGTTACCAAACTCCCGCGCACAAAGAAAGGTCATGATGCCATCTGGGTAGTCGTTGATCGTCTTACAAAGTCAGCACATTTCTTGCCAATCCGCGAGGATTTTCCTACTGACAGACTTGCTCAAATCTATGTAGATGAAATTGTAGCTCGACATGGTGTTCCTTTGAACATCATTTCTGACAGAGATGCTCGTTTCACTTCTCACTTTTGGAGAACCATGCAATCTGCTATGGGGACCCAACTTAATCTGAGCACAGCTTATCATCCGCAAACGGATGGTCAATCTGAGAGAACAATCCAGACTCTGGAGGATATGCTAAGAGCTTGTGTGATCGATTTTGGTGGTAGCTGGGATTCACATCTTAAATTGATTGAATTCTCCTACAACAACAGTTATCAGACTAGCATCAAAATGGCTCCTTTCGAAGCTCTCTATGGTCAAAAATGTCGTTCACCAGTCTGCTGGAATGAGATTGGCGAGGCTCAACTTACTGGACCTGCCCTCATTTTAGAGACAACTGACAAGGTCAAGAAAGTTCGTGATAACCTTCAGGCAGCTAGAAACCGTCAGAAGATTTACGCGGACCCAAAACGCAAAGCCTTTGAATTTCAAGTCGGTGATCGAGTATTACTTAAGGTCTCACCTTGGAAAGGTGTGATCAGATTTGGAAAGAAAGGAAAACTTGCACCTAGATACGTTGGACCATTCAAGATCGTCGAAAGAATCGGAAAGGTAGCCTACAGACTTGAGTTACCTCCTGAACTAGGAAATGTTCATCCAACTTTTCACGTGTCCAATCTCAAGAAGTGTACAGCTGATGAGAACTTCTCCATACCGCTTGACGAAATTCGTGTTGGCAAAACACTGAAATTTGTTGAGAGACCAGTGGAAATCATGGAACGTGAAGTCAAGTGGCTTAAACGCAAGCGCATTCCTTTGGTCAAAGTTCGCTGGGAAGCTAAACGTGGACCTGAGTTTACTTGGGAACGCGAAGATCAAATGAAGGCGAAATATCCACATCTTTTTCCAAGAGTTTCCTCTAAATAAATTTCGGGACGAAATTTCCACAAGTAGGGGAGACTGTAACAACTGTGCTTGTAATCACTATGAACAGTTCTGTTATCAATAAAATAATGTTATTTGATCCCAATGTTTGTTTTGTTATGTTATACATTTTTCATGTTTTGACTTTTATGTAATTTCAAACTCTACATCGCTTTCTGGAGAGTTATACGCAAACTAGTGCGTAAACGTACTCAGTTTAATGCGAGAAATACTCTGGAACATCAACATATACTCAACATACCTTAAATAACCTTTACATAACTTAGAAATAAGTTTTGAAGGCTTTGGTATGGCAAAAACAAGTTAATTCGCTTACAGGGACTAAATATGACAAACTGCGAAAGTATGTCGATTTGAACTGTAACGAACATTCCGGAACATGACCATAAGTTAAACACACCTTAAATATCCTTTACATAGCTTAGAAATAGGCTTTGAGGGGTTTGGTGTGCTAAAATAAACTTTTGGAACATTCAGGGACTAAAAGTGTCAAAAAGTGCACAAGTTTGCATTTTCGCGCATAACTTACGTTCTGAATACATCTGGACATCCAAAATTTTATGAAAGCATGACTACATTATATTTTAGTGTTCGCCTTAAGAAAAATCCATTCGTTGCGTCATTTGGATCGTTTTTCGCGCTTATGCGCATTCCGTCGTAATTAAGCGAACATCGCGTTCGTACGACCAAACGAACCATCATCCGGCATATTTTTGAACATGTTCCATGTCCACAATGTTTAGGCAACATTTTAGGGCCTTAAAGATGGCTTTACGGGCCTTGGAAGTGTCGGAAATGCCTTAAAACACATGCAGGGACCAAATGTGTAACTTTTGAAACTTGCTGATTCAGGAGAGGTGCTCGCGTAGCGCGAGCCCATGTGGCTTATCCGTCGCGCTACGCGACTGACTGTTCTGGCAGATTCAATGTTTCTAATGCAAGTTGCAACCAAATCAATTCTTAACCACATGTTTTAACATGATGTGTCATTAAGTTAAGGAGCATATGTGGTTCCATAACATTTCCGACAAGTGTACGCACGAGATTCGATCACGTTATTCAAGAAACGATCCTAACGGTTACCCGAATTCTATAAATACCCATGCCATTCCAACCTCATTACTTACTAGAATCTTATTAGTTGTGTTCTAAGTTGAAACTTTGTTTCATACCTGAACTATACTGATTTAGATTAGCATTCGGGGACCCTTCGTAAGTATTCTTTCGTTCTTTTCCTTATTTTTACTGCTTTTCGAGTCAGAAAGTCAAACTTTGTTTGACTTTCAGCGTTGACCAGTGATGGTCAATGCGAAGTTCGTTAGAACTTCGCAACGTGATTGTAATCACGATGGTCATAGTCCCTTGGGACTATGCCTACTGATTACCACGTTGTCTAGGGTCGTAGGTTAAGCGATCTGATAAATCGCTTATACCTTCGAACCCGACCCAGTTTGGTCGATCATTAGGATCCGACCAAATACATTAGGTGACCATAGTGTAGGGAATAACCTTCCGAGGTTATACCTTATGGTCACGACGTGTAAGTAGTTGTATGATAGGTAGTTTATATGCCTTAGGTAAATTACCAGAATACCCTTTTCATACATAATTGGTAATTTAGCATATGTAACCTAAACTTTTGTCACGTAACTGATTATGTAACATGTTTAGGCATATAATACTTGTCATAGGACTAGTTAGGCGGTCCGAACGCGTTTCACGCGCACGACACGTTAAAGTAGCATAAGCTTCCTAAACGGGTCGTAATGGGTCGTAAACAATTATGTTAAGTTTCATTTTAGCATGTAGGCTTTGTTAAACCAAATGACACGAGTCTCTACACTCGTTTGGTTTACGAAACCTCATTCTATCCAATCATCCGATTAAGGTCCGGTTATTAACATAGTTACCTATATTAGGTGCCGTTTGATTCCGAGATCTATAGCATTACTTGGTGATTATCTTTATACAACTGAGCAATCTCAAGTGAGTACATAGACCCCTCTTTTACTGTTTTTCCAAACTGTTTTGGGGTGGAACACATGTGCCTACTTGTTACTTTCATGCTTTCCTGTTTTCATATCATATACCGACTATGTTTGTTAGTACATTATAGTACATGATTTCATTACATTTTATGCTAGGTGTGCCCATTGTGTGCATTACTTAGTGCATTGTTTTACATGACATTTCATGCTAGGTGTGCCCATTGTGTGCATTACTTAGTACATTGTTTTACATGACATTTCATGCTAGGTGTGCCCATTGTGTGCATTACTTAGTACATTGTTTTACATGACATTTCATGCTAGGTGTGCCCATTGTGTGCATTACTTAGTACATCGTTTTACATGACATTTCATGCTAGGTGTGCCCATTGTGTGCATTACTTAGTACATCGTTTTACATGACATTTCACGCTATGTATGTTCATTTGATTACATACTTAGTGCATTGTTTTCTCATGCTCACATTTTGTTATGACATTTGGTTTGTTTACATGGGACAATATATCCATTAACATTAGCTACGCCGTTCGTTAGTAGGTAGTGGTACCATAGGAATTGACAACTCCCGTTCCGGACATCCCAGGGTAAGGGGACAGAAAGGAATGACCGAATTCGTTGACATTAAGACAGATAGACCTTTAATTTGTTTAAAGGGTTTATCACCACAGTCGCCAGGCTTGGATGTATGCATTTTTACAATACCGCATAAATGTTCATATTAAATAGTTGCATGCATTTACACAAAACATAGCGTTGATTTAAACCATGTTTTACTTCAATACTTTGTTTTTGTGCATATGGTTTAGTTGAGACATTTCACTTGCCATACATGACATTTTGACATAGACATTTGACATGGATATTTGACATAGACATTTGACATGATTTACATCTTGACATAAACACTTTGACATATTACCCAATACATTTGACAATTGATTTAAACATAGACTTCTTACATTGTTTGGTTTGGTTTGATTAAGTGATTAAGTAACGATGCGTGTGTAATATGATACAAGCATGGTGGATACGCCGCTGGTACTTCCTATATATAAGTGATTGTATGGTATTACATGGCGTAACGTTATTTGAATCATTTCAGTTTGATACATATAACATTTTATACAAATAACATACTTTTCACAAGACATTGATTTACAAACAACTTACCAATACAAACACATTTTTACATGGTTATTTATTTAACCTGACATTTACTTATACATATCATCTGATCTTATTGTTTTCAAATGATTTACAAGACAAAGCAAATAACAAGGTTCATGACTAAACATTTTCTCAAACATAAGTCATGAATCTTATTTTCGCAAAACCTATGTATCTCACAGGCATTTTTATGCTGACGTACCTATTTTCACATGTGTTTTCAGGTGCTTTTCCATAGGATGTTGATCATGATACTAGGGCGGACCTGTGCCTTAGAGTCTTTAAAAGAAGATAGACTATGTTTAATTATGTTCTGAACTCGTAATTTACTGTTTCGAGACAATGTAACACCCTTGTTTAATAAACAAAATACACTTTGTGTGCCATGGTTATGAAACAATTAATTCTGTCGCAACACGCCCCGATGTTTCCGCCGCGATTTGTTGTTTTACGCGGTCGGGGTGTGACAATCTTCGTAGTGGAGTGAAAACAAGAGATCAAATCAACAGAGCACTTACTTGTTTTTATTCATCTGTTGCTCCTTTACAGGAAGAATTCTCACTTAAATGTTTTATCTCGCAGATTGAACCCAGAACGTATAAGGAAGCTTTGACTGAAGACAGCTGGGTGAACGCTATGCAGGAAGAGCTGCAACAGTTCGAGAAATTGGGTGTTTGGAGATTAATTGATCTTCCTAATAATCAAAAGCTTATAAAGACAGTATTGATGTGTTCAAAATGTAACATATAAATTTCATCAAATGAGGCATAAAACTAACCCTTTTTAGTACTAATGTTGGAAAAAGTGTGCTTTTGTCTTCCTTTTGTATTTTCAGGATTAAATGAGCTCAAATTAACAAAAGAAGCAAAAAAGACATCAAAATCTAACATAAATACAAGAAAAGGAACAAAACGTGGCATGCCCGACCCCACGACAGCATCTTCCCAAGCAAAACAAGATATCAGAGGCCTGAACACGCCCCGTGCTCAGCCAGCACGGGGGCGTGCCCAAGTGTCAGCAGAAAAGACAAAGTGGTAGAAGCTTCTATTGCCCACCACGGGGCCGTGCTCAGCGGACACGGGGCCGTGGTCAACTACAAGATTCGCACAATCCAGCAAATCTACATAGTACAAAGATTCTTCTGCACCACGGGGTCGTGCTCAGCGGACACGGGGGCGTGGTCAACTAATAAGACAAAGCTGCAATTAATGAAGAAAGAGAGGATGTGGACACGGGGCTGTGCCCACTGGACACGGGGCCGTGCCCGAGCTTCTGTTCAGCCTATAAATAGAAGGGCTTGGCTCAAGCTCAAACCATCCCTTAGCACACCACCTCTCTCACACTTCACCCACCACCCACCACCACCATAACACCATCATCCACCACCATCATCCATTGTCCATCATAGAGTGTGTGAGTCGTCTCGGGGTCCAAGATTGATCGTAAGAGTTCTTGACAATCAAGGCCATGTTTGCCTAAGTCTCTTACATCACTTGGTGAAGACAAAGTGTCTAGTGTAATACTTTTTATTTCTAATCTTTTGCACTTTTTACTTGGTTTTGTATTAATGACTTTAATAACTAGTTGCTTATGTTGAAGGTGATCTTTCCTTATCGTTTGTCCGTGGTGTCTTGGCATTATTTTACTGTCTATATAAAATAAAAGATTTTCACCATTCATATCTCCACGGTCTATATGGAGGTATGTTGGCTACCTGGTTGGGGGTTAAGGGAACGGTTTGGTAAAGGTCTTGCCATTGTTCAGCGTTTAGAGGTCCTGCAATGGACCTGGGTCAAATTTAGTAGGACCTCCTTCAATACTTCACGGTATTGGATGGCGGGGGTCCAAACTCTTTGATCCCCTCATAAGTTAACTACTATTAATACTATAACCCGGCTATTTAGGACTGTATCCCTGCTGACTCAGACTACTTAGTCGAGGGTAACGTCACCTCCAAAAGAGGGGCCTACCATAATATTGCATTAATAACTTAATTAATTATCTTCCAATAATCCACACTTTTAGGATTGTATCCTTGCTGACTCAAACTACTGGGTGAGGGTAACGTCACCTTCAAAAGAGGGGCCTACTACAATAACTAAGATAATCTCTTAATTATGTGCAAAAGTGCGGAAATAATCAAAGGTTACACTAGATACGAGTCGGAACCAAGTGATTCATCTTGTCTATCTGTTTTTATTTTTATTTTTATTTTCAGCATTTTAGTTAGTTTTTATTTTTCTTAGTTCAAAACATTTTTCTAAACTTTTTATTTTGATTAGACGTTGAGGATAAACCGGTACTAAAATCTCTTGTGTCCTTGGACGACCTCGGTATCTTACCAACACTATACTACGCTCACGATGGGTGCACTTGCCCATATGTGTGTTTAGTGTTAGTGAAATATCGTGTTTTATAAATTTAAAACTTGGCTAAAAATAAGTGTTAAAGGGGCTTAAAATATACACCTAATATATATAACACTTCACACGCATCAAGTTTTTGGCGCCGTTGCCGGGGACACAAGCATTTTAAGAAAGCTTAAAATCGACGGCCTAATCAGTTTTTCAAAACCTTTTTAAACGCGCGAAAATTTTTCTGCATTTTAGTTTAGATTTGCATTTACAGTAGCCTGTACACGGGGCCGTGTTCACTGAACACGGGGCCGTGCTGCACATTTTCATAAAAACACCCAGTAACAGTAGCTTGAACATTGGCCGTGCTCACTGAACACGCCCCGTGCTCAACGAAATCAGTAAATTTAATTAAAACGCCCAGATACAGTTCCTGAACACGGGGCCGTGTCCACTGAACACAGGGCCGTGTCCAGCCTCTGTTCCCGTTTTTATTTTTGTTTTCTGATCTCGAGACTTGGTTGTGGTCTGCTGAGTGATTCTTATGGATCAATACTCAGGAGGTTACAACTACACCTATGAGGAGGATGATTATAGGGGTAATTATTGCACTAATTGTCGTAACTCACGCTCAGTTCAAAATAATCACTCATATCAACCATCCAATTCATACACCTACTGTGAGGAGCCCAGGTACGAGCCATCGACTTCATACACATCCTATGAAGACCAAAGGTATGAACCTCCTCCCTCATACTCATATTTTGAAGACCCAAGGTATGAGCCTTCATACTCATACTTTGAGGAATCAAGATATGAGCCACCACCTTCATATGCTTATTATGAGGAACCATGGTGTGAACAACCCACCTCATATGAGTATTATGAAGAACAAAATTACGAACCTTATCCATCATATGCTTATAATGAAGAACAATGGTGCGAACCATCTACTTCATATGGGTATTATGAGGAACAAAGGATCGAACAACCGGATTCAAGCGTAGAAACTACCGATTCTTTTTCTATAACCGAAGTGACCGATAGGATATTAGAACACATTAGAGTTATCGATCGTTGTATAAAAGAATCTCGTGCAAGGGAAGAGGAGTCCCGCGCAAGAGAAGAATTAAAAAAGGAAGAGATAACCAAAAGTGAAAAAATGGAAGAACAAATAAGTGAAAAACCGACACATGAGTTAAACAATGAAATAGGTGAGTCCGAAAGCGTTAAAATCCAAGAAGAGTCTATTTTTGAAGAAATTAATCTCTTGTCACCTTCTTTCGAAAATCATTGTTTAGTACCCACTCATGCTAAGTTTTTGAAAGAGTTAAACACTAACACTAAAATTGACGAAACAGCAAGTGTTAAGTTAACTAATGATCAAACTTCGCTAATAAAAGAAGATCCATTTGAAATTAACATTACACCGGTTCCATGTTTCTTTCAAAATTCGTTTATTAGTAATGTCACAATCGATAAAGATCTTTGTGTTAACATAATGCCTAACTACATTTTCGAGAAATTAAGTATTAGTGATTTTTCTCCACTTCAAATACCCATTTTTCTATCCAATCGGAAAGTAATAAAATCAATCGGTATAGTTGAAGATGTCTTGGTTCAAACAAATCAAATGGTAATCCCGATCGACTTTGTCATCCTCGATGACGCTCCTCTAATGTTGGGACGACCATTTGTAAAAACTCACGAAGCTTTGAAAAACTGGAAGTTCAACAATCTACCTCTTCAATTAGGGGCATTTAAAAGAAGTGTCGATCTCGAACGATCAATGAAATATCCATTCGGCAATAATGACCCCCTAATTGAAGATGAAGATGAACCACCCGATACAAGTGAAGAGATTGACCACTTTGTTGAAGAAGAGGTCGCCATAGAACAAACTTTTAAAGTTCTTGATCGAAATGAGCAACCGAATAAGGAGTCTCCTAAAGACCCACCACTTGAGCTCAAAGAACTTCCAAAAGGTTTGGAATATGCTTTTCTAGACAAAGAGGGTAATTTACCTGTAATTATTTCGTCTAAATTAGATAGCTTAGAAAAAGAAAAATTAATTAGTCTTTTGAAAAAACATAAAAATGCAATAGCTTGGAAACTTGTAGACATAAAAGGAATTAGTCCTTCTATGTGCACACACAAAATTTTGATGAATGATGACTACAAATCGGTCATACAACCACAACGTCGAGTGAATCCAAATGTTCAAGAAGTGGTTAAAAACGAGGTCATCAAACTACTTGACGCCGGACTTATCTACCCTATCTCCGATAGTCCTTGGGTAAGTCCCGTCCAAGTAGTTCCAAAGAAAGGAGGTATGACGGTAATAACTAACGAAAAGAATGAATTAATACCAACGAGAACCGTCACAGGATGGAGAGTATGTATAGATTATAGACGATTAAATGAAGCAACAAGAAAAGACCACTTTCCTTTGCCCTTCATTGATCAAATGCTAGAAAGATTATCCGGTCATAAATTTTATTGTTTCTTGGATGGTTTTTCAGGTTACTTTCAAATCCCGATAGCACCCGAAGACCAAGAAAAGACCACTTTCACATGTCCCTATGGAACTTTTGCTTATCGACGCATGCCGTTTGGTCTATGTAATGCCCCAGCAACATTCCAACGTTGCATGGTAGCTATCTTCCATGACATGATAGAAAAGACAATGGAAGTCTTCATGGACGACTTTTCTATCTTTGGGGATTCATACGACCAATGCCTCGATAACCTTGAACGAATGCTATCCCGATGTGAGGAAACTAACCTCACCCTTAATTGGGAAAAGTGCCATTTCATGGTAACGGAGGGAATAGTACTCGGTCACAAGATCTCAAGCGAAGGAAGGGAGGTGGATCGAGCCAAAATAGATACCATTTCTAGATTACCACCTCCATCCTCCGTAAGAGCTATCAGAAGTTTCCTAGGGCATGCCGGATTCTATAGACGGTTTATCAAAGACTTTTCAAAAATCTCAAGGCCTCTAACAAAATTACTTGAAAAAGATGCCCCTTTCATCTTTAACAAGGATTGCAATCAAGCATTTCTAACCTTAAAGGAAATGTTAGTCAATGCACCTATCATGATAGCGCCTGATTGAAAATTTCCTTTCGAAATCATGTGTGATGCTAGTGACTTTGCAGTTGGAGCTGTCTTGGGACAAAGAAAAGAAAAGCATTTCCACCCAATTTATTATGCTAGTAAAACACTTAATGATGCACAAGAAAATTACACAACTGAAAAAATATTACTAGCTGTGGTATTTGCTTTTGATAAATTTCGTTCTTATCTTGTTCTTTCTAAAACTATAGTCTATACGGATCATGCAGCCATTCGATATCTCTTCAAAAAGCAGGACGCAAAACCACGTTTGATTCGGTGGATTCTACTCCTCCAAGAATTTGACATTGAAATCAGAGACAAAAGAGGA
The DNA here is from genome assembly GCA_030545235.1 of Helianthus tuberosus. Lineage (NCBI taxonomy): Eukaryota > Viridiplantae > Streptophyta > Magnoliopsida > Asterales > Asteraceae > Helianthus > Helianthus tuberosus. Next base: position 159,491,387 of record CM060393.1, read on the forward strand.
GCAGAAAATACCGCAGTAGATCATCTTTCGCGCTTAGAAGACCCAGCTTTAGAGGCAACCAGGGACGAGCAAATCAACGAAAAATTTCCAACTGAGTCCCTGGAAATGGTGGAATATAAGGAAGAACCATGGTACGCCGACTATGCTAACTACCTAGCTAGCGGTATAGTCACAAAAGGATGGTCACATTATCAAAGAAAAAAATTCTTTGCCAATGTGAAACACTATTTTTGAGAAGATCCATATCTTTTCAAAATGTGTGCCGACCAACTCGTCCGACGATGCGTACATGGTAGCGAAGCACGAAGAATTCTCCGCCATTGTCATGAAGGTCCATACGGAGGGCATCATGGTGCCGCTAGTACCGCACGAAAGGTATTTGATTCAGGATTTTATTGGCCAACCATTTACAAAGACGCCCAAAGTCTTGTCAAGACATGTGATGCTTGCCAAAGAACAGGTAATATTTCTTCTAAAAACGAAATGCCACAAAATGGCATTCTTGTTTGTGAAATTTTTGATGTATGGGGACTCGACTTCATGGGACCTTTCCCACCATCGAAAGGAAACAAATATATACTTGTGGCAGTAGACTATTTGTCTAAATGGGTCGAGGCCGAGGCACTTCCAACAAACGATGGAAGAGTTGTGGTAAGATTTCTGAAAAAAAACTATTCTCTCGTTTTGGCACGCCTAAAGCACTAATAAGTGATAGAGGTACCCATTTTTGCAACCATCAACTCGAAATTTTTTTAACAAGATATGGGGTCTATCACCGGGTCTTAACAACATATCACCCTCAAACAAACGGACAAGCCGAAGTGACTAATAGAGGTTTAAAACGAATACTCGAAAAAACCGTAGGGTTAAATAAAAAGGAATGGGCAGATAAATTAGATGATGCTTTATGGCTTTTCGAACTGCTTATAAAACAACAATAGGCACAACCCCATATAAGCTAGTCTATGGAAAAAGTTGTCATTTGCCAGTAGAAATTGCACACAAAGCCTACTGGGCAATTAAAAATGTAAACTTAGATTTAGAATTTGCTGGTAAAAATCGATTTTGTCAATTAAATGAATTAGACGAACTTAGGAATTATGCATACTCAAACTCCGAAATTTATAAGGAAAGAATGAAAAATTTGCATGATAAACATATTAAACCTAATGAATTTCGGGTAGGAGATCTAGTTCTTTTGTTTAATTCACGACTTCGATTGTTTCCTGGTAAATTAAAGTCTAGGTGGTCAGGACCTTTATCCGTCACCCATATTTTCCCACACGGTGCAGTAGAAATTAAATCTCGAAATGGGCCTCCATTTAAAGTCAATGGCCAACGGCTGAAACTCTATCAAGGATTCATTGAGGATGAAGAAGAAGAGATCTCGCTTCAAACAGTGGAAGAATGAAACATCATACCTGGTAAGTTACGAACGATTGAGACAATAAATAAAGCGGTAAGTTTTCTAACCAAACCTTATGGGAAACAAGGGCACTCACACGAGCAAATAAAAAAAAAAAAAAAATTTTGCTCGGCACGAGGCCGTGTCCGCGCTGCTGTCGGGATAAATCCCCTTTTTCAAAACAGTTACATCATTCCACACGCCCCGTTTCCCCGAAAAAGCTCTGGTTCCAGGCGATTTTTCGCAGAATTTCAACGTCTCCTATCGCTCTAACAAAATCAAGGTATGATTCTATCACTTTTAGTAGTTAGATTAGTTACTTGCATGTAGTTAAAACACCAAAAATTTGGGGAAAAATCTTGGGTTCTTAAAGTTCATCCGGATCGAACCTCAAATTTTTGTTTAGATCTACTTGCATTTAGTTAGATTAGTGTTAAGGGAAGTAGATACACTTGTATTGTTCACAGATTCACCGGATTTCTCACAAAAACCCCAAACCCTTGTTCTTGAACCGAAAAAGATAAAATTGATAGGGTAAACGGGATATTTTGGGAAAAACGGCACTTAGGGTTTCATTTTCGGGGGAAACCGCACCTATTGGACCAAAAATTTTCAAGTTTTCGAAACCGGGTCGAAAAATGGGATTTTTGAGTAACAGACTCCTGGACACGGGGCCGTGTCCGCTGAACACGGGGTCGTGTCCAGACCACTGTTTGCAGTTTTGTCCGAAAATATTTCTGTTTCGTGCTAACTTTTGGTGTATTCTTGCAGATGGCCAGGAAGTTCACAAGATTTAACGCCAATGAGCTCGATGCGAGAGCTCGATACGAGATACTTCAAACAAGGCCAGAGGGATACCCGAGGCAAGCATGCACGGACTTGCTAACCTTGGTGAATCAAATTGACCGTTTCAACAACATTGTCATGGGACCACTCAGAGTCGCCCTAACAACTCGACTCCGTTCCGTCCACGAATGCACTTTGGAGTTCTATAGCACTTTCACATTCAACTCGAGGTGCGACCCGTTCGACAATGACGGGGTATCATTCCGATGTGGCGGAACGAGGTATTCGATCTCTATGGCTCAGTTTGGATTGATTGTAGGGTTGTATGCGGAAGAGGATGCAGGAAACGAAGAAAATACTGGAGGAATGAGAGAGATAGGTGAGAACGAACGCCAAGCCATTTGGGCTCAGATTGGAAAAGGGTACTACAATCCGAGCAGCACTAAGAGTACAAAGTTGAGGGATCCGTTCTACAGATACATCCATAGGCTCCTCGGCTACTCTCTTAGCCAAAGGCATGACAGTAGTAGCGTAGTTGGGTTAAGAGATTTGGTTGTCCTCCACTGCATCCACAACCGCAGGCCGCTCGATGTTTCGTTCCTCATGCTCCGAAACATGCATCACAACCGCCTTGCTAGTGCACCGACTCCTATCTTCTTTGGAGGATGGGTGTACCGTCTCTTCAGGCACTTCGCCCATATACTTAGGGCATTTGAAAGGAGCCCATGGTCGGGTATGGTGGATATACACATATGCCGCTCAATGAACCTGATTTATGAGGCGGAAGATGGGACGGTGAGCTTTCAAAGGATGCAAGGTCATGCATGGAACCTGCAAGAAGCGCTTGTCCTCCAAGCTTCGCAACATTATCAGTACCAACCCCATGGTGATCCGGGCCAATCATCCTCCTCGGGAGGCGGTTTTCCTAACTTTCAGAGTTTGCATGATTTATTGCAGGAAAACCTTATGTGCACCAGGAACACTTACAACATGGCGAGCAACACCTACCACCGGGTCGGAGCTATCGAAAGAAACATATCCGACATCCAAGACGATGTTGGATACATACGAGACCACATTTCACGCCATGGAGGGGATGATGACGATGATGATGATGACGATGCTATGGAGTAGGCGAGAGGAGCGGAGGTGAAGCGGTTGGTTGATGACTTCCCAGGTTAACCCTTTTTCACTCTTGAACAATTGATGGCCTGCGTGCCAAAGTGTTGAACAATTTACTTTTCCTAACTTCTTTTATTTTCTGCATTTTTTTTCTTTTAACTTTGACACGGATGTTAACGTTGGTAAAAGTAGGATGTTTGCTATGTTTTGGTGGAGTGTTCATTGATTAAACAGGTACAAACGAGGCTTAGAGTGCTAAACATTAGTACTACTAAAGCCGCGACAGGAAAACAGACGAAAGAAACCTGTTTTTCAACTTTGCAGACTGTCCACACGGGGTCGTGCCAAGTCGACACGCCCCCGTGCCCACACCCCTGAACCAGCTGTTTGTATTCATTCTGCAGACCTTGATAGGCACGGGGTCGTGTTCAGCCGACACGCCCCCGTGTTCACCTTCTGTAAGTTTTCGTTACTGGCACCTGAGCACGGGGTCGTGTCCACCCAACACGGGGTCGTGCCCAGGTAACCAGTAACACAAAATTTTTGCTTTTTCACACCTTTTACACATTCAATCAACCGAAAAACTTATTTTTGGGACACATTGAGGACAATGTGTAATTTAAGTGTGGGGGGATGCTAAAACCTTGAATCTTGCAAGTCCTAAATACAAGCCTTACACAAAACTCTATTGGAATCGCTAATCACCCCAAATTTTTTTCAAAAATTTTCATTTTTTTTACTTGTCTAGGATTAACTCGGGAAATTCAAGTTCTTAAAAAGGTTATGTTTTTACGAATTTACAACCGATAGCGTCGTGATAAAAAGAACCAACATAAGAAAATTATGAAAAGGCATGACAAGCTTAGTTAAAATTTGATTATATATACTTGATCACATAAAAACCCATTCCCACAAAAGTGAGTTTTGAGCCTTTATTGAGCATACAATTACATATCATTAGAACTAATTGCTCATTTTTCGTTTCTTGTGTGAATAGCCGCTTGGTGCTTACGACTCTAGAACTTGCCATGACGATACATTCCCGGTCCTTACCAACTTAAACCCGAGTAAGTAAATGATGGAGGCATTAGGACTACCCCTTTTTATTTCTACACCATTTTTTTTACCACCTACCCAAAATCCCCCTAGTTAGCCCCTTTGAGCCTAAACCCTTTTCATTTCATAACCCAAACCAAACACCCTTTTTACCCACCAAAACCTTTTTCATTTTTACCCATTTTGTTTTAATAACAAGTTCGATTTTTCGTATGACTAAAAAAAAAAAAAATTGTGTTGATGATGAAGCAAAAGAAAATAAACAAACAAGTTCATCAAAAATAACTTTGTTTAAATAATAGCTTCATCAAAATAAAAGTTACGAAAAATAGAAAGTCTTACGAAAACCGACACTTGTTACGCTTTTCGCCTTTTTTTTTCTACTAACCACCAACCCAACCACCTACCTTTAACCCAAGCCTAACCCTTAACCCACAAAGTCCTCTTGATATTTACAAAGGTATATAAGTTAAAAAGGAGGAGGATTGATTGCTTGGCAAGCCTATGGTAGGAGTAAGTTCCATGCCGCTCTCGAGTGATCCACAAAAATACATTTTCGGCCGAGTGTTGAGTGATCCCCGTGAGGTATGTGAACTTGTGTATAAATAGAATTTTAAAGAGGCATGTTATGCCCTAATAAGTAATTTATCTTATGAAAAGTTTTAAATAAATCATGATGAATAAGATTGTAAATAAATAAAAATAAAACTAAATAAAGAATCTTGGAAATCCCGACACTCTATGACAAACCCAAAACCTTCTTTTCTACCCATTCCATTTGGGAGTGTAAAATAGCCACATATTAAAGAGTTTTGCTTGAGAACAAGCAAAGATTCAAGTGTGGGGGTATTTGATGTGTTCAAAATGTAACATATAAATTTCATCAAATGAGGCATAAAACTAACCCTTTTTTAGTACTAATGTTGGAAAAAGTGTGCTTTTGTCTTCCTTTTGTATTTTCAGGATTAAATGAGCTCAAATTAACAAAAGAAGCAAAAAGACATCAAAATCTAACATAAATACAAGAAAAGGAACAAAACGTGGCATGCCCGACCCCACGACAGCATCTTCCCAAGCAAAACAAGAGATCAGAGGCCTGAACACGCCCCGTGCTCAGCCAGCACGGGGGCGTGCCCAAGTGTCAGCAGAAAAGACAAAGTGGTAGAAGCTTCTATTGCCCACCACGGGGCCATGCTCAGCGGACACGGGGCTGTGGTCAACTATAAGATTCGCACAATCCAGCAAATCTTCATAGTACAAAGATTCTTCTGCACCACGGGGTCGTGCTCAGCGGACACGGGGGCGTGGTCAACTAATAAGACAAAGCTGCAATTAATGAAGAAAGAGAGGATGTGGACACGGGGCCGTGCCCACTGGACATGGGGCCGTGCCCGAGCTTCTGTTCAGCCTATAAATAGAAGTGCTTTGCTCAAGCTCAAACCATCCCTTGGCACACCACCTCTCTCACACTTCACCCACCACCCACCACCACCATAACACCATCATCCACCACCATCATCCATTGTCCATCATAGAGTGTGTGTGTCGTCTCGGGATCCAAGATTGATCGTAAGAGTTCTTGACAATCAAGGCCATGTTTGCCTAAGTCTCTTACATCACTTGGTGAAGACAAAGTGTCTAGTGTAATACTTTTTATTTCTAATCTTTTGCACTTTTTACTTGGTATTGTATTCATGACTTTAATAACTAGTTGCTTATGTTGAAGGTGATCTTTCCTTATCGTTTGTCCGTGATGTCTTGGCATTATTTTATTGTCTATATAAAATAAAAGATTTTCACCATTCATATCTCCACGGTCTATATGGAGGTATGTTGGCTACCTGGTCGGGGGTTAAGGGAACGGTTTGGTAAAGGTCTTGCCATTGTTCAGCGTTTAGAGGTCCTGCAATGGACCTGGGTCAAATTTAGTAGGACCTCCTTCAATACTTCACGGTATTGGATGGCGGGGGTCCAAACTCTTTAATCCCTTCATAAGTTAACTACTATTAATACTATAACCCGGCTATTTAGGACTGTATCCCTACTGACTCAGACTACTTAGTCGAGGGTAACGTCACCTCCAAAAGAGGGGCCTACCATAATATTGCATTAATAACATAATTAATTATCTTCCAATAATCCACCCTTTTAGGATTGTATCCTTGCTGACTCAAACTACTGGGGTGAGGGTAACGTCACCTTCAAAAGAGGGGTCTACTACAATAACTAAGATAATCTCTTAATTATGTGCAAAAGTGCGGAAATAATCAAAGGTTACACTAGATACGAGTCAGAACCAAGTGATTCATCTTGTCTATCTGTTTTTATTTTTATTTTTATTTTCAGCATTTTAGTTAGTTTTTATTTTTCTTAGTTCAAAACATTTTTCTAAACTTTTTATTTTGATTAGACGTTGAGGATAAACCGGTACTAAAAGCTCTTGTGTCCTTGGACGACCTCGGTATCTTACCAACACTATACTACGCTCACGATGGGTGCACTTGCCCATATGTGTGTTTAGTGTTAGTGAAATATCGTGTTTTATAAATTTAAAACTTGGCTAAAAATAAGTGTTAAAGGGGCTTAAAATATACACCTAATATATATAACACTTCACACGCATCAGTATTCAAGTGCAAAAGAGATGATAGAGGTGTCGTTGTTCGAAATAAAGCACGATTGGTAGTACAGGGATTCAGTCAGCAAGAAGGCATTGACTATGATGAGGTTTATGCGCCTGTTGCTAGACTTGAGGCTATTAGGATCTTCCTGGCATTAGCGTCATGGAAAGGATTCAAAGTCTACCAACTTGATGTGAAATCTGCATTCCTGTATGGAAAAATCAAAGAAGAAGTGTATGTGGGACAACCACCGGGTTTCACTGATCCACTACACAATAACAAAGTCTATCTTCTGGATAAAGCGCTTTACGGACTTCATCAGGCCCCGAGAGCCTGGTATGAGACACTTTCCCAACATCTGCTGGCCAACGGGTTCACCAGAGGGACAGTTGATAGTACTATGTTCACAAAGGAAGTTGCAGATCATCTTTTAATCGTGCAGATCTACATCGATGACATCATCTTTGGTTCGACAAATGAAGGATTGTATAAAGATTTTGAGAAAGTCATGAAGAAAAAGTTTGAGATGAGCTCAATGGGGGAGATGAAGTTCTTCCTAGGGTTACAAGTTGAACAAATGCCCGAAGGAATCTTCATTCATCAAACCAAATATGTGAATGATGTTCTGGAGAAGTTTAGCATGGCTCAAAATAGTCCAGCATCAACCCCCTTAGCTCAGAATCACGGCATTTGCCCAGATGAGACTGGAGAAAAAAGTGGACGAGACGTATTACCGGTCGATAATTGGATCTTTGATGTATCTTACTGCTTCTCGCCCAGACATCATATATCCGACGTGTTTATGCGCCCGATATCAGTCCAGCCCACGCCAGTCACACTTGACGATCGTGAAACGCATCTTACGATATTTGAAAGGTTGCCCAAACATCGGCTTGTGGTATCCTAAGTCTGGCGATTTCTCACTCATAGGTTTTGCTGATTCGGACTTTGGTAGTTGCAAGCAAAATGCTAAGTCCACCACTGCAGGCTGTCAGTTCTTCGGAACTCGATTAATCACTTGACAGTGCAAGAAACAAACCTTAGTAGCACTCTCTACATGCGAGGCTGAATACGTTTCGGCCTCGAGCTGTTGTTCTCAGATCCTTTGGATCCAACAACAGATGCGAGACTTTGGTTTGCAGTTCTTGGACACGCCCATATTTGTGGACAATGAGGCAGCGATTAACATAACGAAAAACCCGGTTCACCATTCTAAAACTAAACATATAGAAATTCGACATCATTTCATCCGTGATTGTCACGAGAAGAAATTGATTAGAATTGAACATATTCACACCGATAAATAGAAGGCTGATTTTTACACCAAACCGTTTGATAAAAAGAGATTTAACTATCTTTTGAAATTAAATGGGATGAAAAATTTGTTTTCTGGGAGGGTTGTTGAATGTGAAGCCGAGGTAGACGGCGATCTTATGTGATCCGCGTTACGTTGTCAAGTTTTTGTACAGTTTATTTTCTGCTTTTGATAAAACCAAAAACACAAAAATATGTTCTTGTTTTTAGGGGGAGAAAGTTTGCAGAAAAATACAAAAACATGATAAAATTTCAAAATCCAAAAACATTAGAAAATCTGTAAAATGAGTTTGTGTATAAAGGGGAAATGATAGTACATCAGCTAGACAGGTGCAGTACGCTAAAGAAATGTAAAGTAAAAATGTGTTAAGCAGTCTTGCAGATGATATGCCGATAGGTTTTTACACATTCAGTAGGTTTGTTCGGGATATAAACATAAAATCTCTTGCTTTTATGTGGGGAACATCTCTCGGATATATGGGTAACCCCCGAAATCTTGTTTGAAAGGCCCCTCTTTCTGAGATACTAGGTCTTTATGCTTAGTGATATCTGGGGTATTATCCCGGGACTTCTGATTTTGCGGAAGCAATGGCCTAGTCCCCGGAGAATACTTTACGCTGCTTGAAATAAAAGCCTCCCCTCAGCATAAAAAATGATGAAACATTGAAAAATGCTAATCATGTGCTGTTGAAGAAAAGATCCTCTAAAGGGGACCCACCAAAAGTCGAACCGTCATCTCTCTGCTGAACGGAAGTTCTGACCTGAGCTCTCACGGTCTCGCAATTTAACCCCTTATAGATATCATCTAGGTATACTCACCTGTAAGACTGAATATTGGGATCTGGATATGGGAGTATATTCTGATGTGGTACACATGTAAAAGTTAAGCCTTAAAACACTAAATCTGTATCCTGAATAGATTGAACTTTGTGTGAAAATATAAAAGTATCAGTATATCGGCAATCAATGTAAACTGTTTAATACTAAAAATGTAATCTAAGCTTAACGGTGCTTGTATCTCGTCGGCAGCTGATATGATCCTCTAACACACTCACAAAAATATTGTGTGTACAGTTTATTGCTTACCATATTAAAAAATTCAAAAAGATTTGCTTTTCATCTTATTTTCGACAACGAACGTTGGGGATCAGATGATCAAAGTCTTATGTGCTGAACATGTCTGGATCATGAGGGATGGGTAAGCAGAAGATTGTGAAAAAAAAATGATTAGTAATTGCTTGAAAGTGTGAAAGTTCATTAACTTGAACTAAAAATTGTTTCAGAAAGTCAGCAAACTTCATAAACTGGTCAACCAAGGTCATTAACTTGGGCTTGGTAGGCTGAACAGTTGACCAAGGTCATTAAATTGGACTTGGTTAACTGGGTGTGTCGGTAAAATCTGAAAAAGTTAAAAATTTGAAATTTTGAAAAGTAATTTCGCTTGAAAACCATGATTTCGTTTGAACTTGTAATCTCGCTTGAGTGGTGATTCCGCTTGAACATGTACTTGTGTCTATTTCAAACGGAATCAGGTGGCCTATAAATAGAGGTCTTATTCCGCTTGAACAGCTCATTTGTGTTATTCCGCTTGAAACCATCTGTCTCCGGCGATTTCAAGCGAAATCCTTAGATCTTCGATTTACAACTGTTATTCTGCCAAATTTTTGTTAGAAATCCTGATTTTAATTGGTTTGCTCAACTATAATCATGGTAAAGGTGAGTTTGATGATCGATTTTACCCAGATCTTATCTGATTTTGTGTGTCGGCGATGAACTGGAACAATAACGTAGATCTAGGGTTTATATGTTAACTAAAATGGACAATACACATGTGTGTGTGATCGGAATTCATTGCAGATCAGTCTTAGAGTTGTGATTGAATCAGATTTATTGGTTCCGTTTGAATGACGATTGAACTGTTATTTCAGACTTAGATCTAGGGTTGTTTGATGGTGCAAAATAGATAAAAATGGCACCCACATGCTCGGAATCTATCACAGAACAAACCCAGTTGATTGATTTCATCATAAGAAAAGTTTTGAAAAATTTGCTCATGATTCCGTTTGAAACATGGTATTCCGCTTGAAACTGATTTCTTTTGAAATTAGTTGATTTCGCTTCAAATGGTATTCCGCTTCAAATAGGGATTCCGCTTCAAAATGATATTCCGTTTGAAATGGACATTTTTTTAAAACAAGTGATTTCGCTTCAAATTGTCATTCCATATTATATGTGATTTCGCTTGAATGATGTTTGATGAGAAAAATTTTCAAAATGTTTGATTTATTTGTATTGTGTTGATTTTCAGGCTTCAAATGTGATTTTTGATCAATTGCACAACAGTTGTTGTGATTTTGATGAGGATAAGATTCCAAAGTTGTTTGAATTCAGGAGTATTCTGGAATTTATGAGAAGGTTGCCTATACAAAAAGCCTTGACGAATCAACATCTGGTGTTTAGATCTCATATCAAACGTTTTTGGGAAAAGGCAACTTATGACGAAGAGAGCAAAGTGATCAATTCGGTTGTTGAGCTAAATGGCAAAGAAAAGCCGATTATTATTTCTGAAGCACTTGTCCGTGAAGTGTTGGATTTTCCTGATGATGAAAACTCTCCGACAGAATATCCAGAGAGGATGGTAAAAGGCTGTATGCTGCGGATGGGTTATGAAGGTGCTCTAAACAATGCTAATTACTTGAAATCAAAGTTTACAAAGCCATACAAGTTTCTTATTCACTCGGTGCTGCAGGCTCTAAGTCATTGTAAGGGAGGTTATGATGTTATGAGAGACTATCAAATGAACATGGTGACAGCTCTCGTATTGAACAAGAAGTATAACTTTTCGAAGATCGTGTTTCATTATATGGTTGAGAACATTATGTCAAAGAGTAAGACTTGGATGTATCCAAGATTTGTTCAAATGATGCTAGATCATGCATATACTGACCTTGAAAGAGATGAAAACAATGATCTGTTGGTGCTATCTCACATGAGTAACGATTATTTGAAACAATTGGCTAGATATCATCCAAATCATCCAGAGCCAAAGACTAAAACTGAATTTTTTGGCTTCATCAAGGATAAGAATTATGTAGATCCAGATCCTGTTAATCATCAGAACTGGAGAAATGAGGAAGAAATGAAAGAGAAGAGCTATGCAGATGAATTAAAAATACTTGAAGAATTCAAAGGAACACGAAACGATTGGTTCTTAAAAGAAAAGAAAAAAATGGGCAGGAAAGCTACTCCTAAAGTACAAGTAGAAAAGGGTTCGTCTTCTCAACCCAAAAAGCGTCAAAAGAAAGCTGCTAAAACATTGCTTGTTGATGAATCAGAGGAGGAAGCTGAAGCTGAAGCTGAAGTTGAAGCTGAAACTGAAATTAATGTTGAAGGAGATGTTCGTTTGTCTCCTGCGTCCACAAAGTTGTTGAAATCTCTTACTGATTTTAATTCTAAAAAGAAAGAAGCAGCTGGTGATGAAGAAAGTGATGATGTTAATAAAAGTACAACAAGTTCTTCTGAAGATGAAGTTAATGAGACTGAACGTTATAAGAAAGTCATATCTGCTGTAGAGAAAGAGAAACAGAAAAGGAGAAAAAGGAGTGGTAAAGATGATGATGATGTGTACATTCCTTCTCAAGAAAATACTGAAGATGTTCAAACACCTCCATCATCAGGTGGTAAAAAGAAAGCTGGTGCAAGAAAGAAAGTTGTTACTCCAAAGGTGAAAATGACATTGAAGATATTGCTGAACAAGAAACCTATCCAAGAAACCAGTAAATCACCATCACCACAACGTGAACCACAACATCAACTATCACCAATCCAATCACCACTTCACCAATCACCTCCTAGACAACCATCACCATTACATCAAACACCACCACATTTATCACCACTACACCAAACACCAAACCAAGAACAACTTATTCTAACTTCACAACAAATCTTTCAGACACCACCACTCACACAACCACCTGTTCAAACTACACCTGGTTCTTCTAGTTACAAAACCTTTCCAACTGTTCTAGAAGGTCTTAATCTTGATATTGGTGATTTCAATTTTGCGACTGATGAGCAAGTTAAGTTTTTGGAAAAGAAAGTTGAAGAAGTTTTAGCTGAGAACAAGAAGTTGGTTGATCGTGAAAAGAAATTGGAAAAACGTGTTAAGTCTGTGGAAGCTGAAAACTCTTCTTTGTTGAAAAAGATTGAGTCAGATCAAACAGAGATTGATATTTTGAAAGTAAAAGTTGCAGAGCTAGAAGAAGAGAAAACACGACGTGATGAGCAGAATAAGTATTTCGAATTGAAGAATAAAGAGCTTGAGGCAGTAAAGGCACATAAAGAACACGAGTTGTACATGATAAACAAAGTGTTAGAGAGTATGCTTGGAAAATCTGTTGAACAAAAGTTCGATGAAATAAAGATTGAAGAAGTTAGAGCTCAATGTCAATCTGAAATTGATGCTCAGATGAAAGATAAGGGTAAAAGTCTTGAAGATGTTTCTGAACGAGCAATTGTTCCAGCTATTGTTTCTGAATCACCTATTCCAAATCCTCTTCCTATTTCGTCAGTTTCTGGTATATTCGATGTTGATGTTGAAATTGATGATATTCTTGGTAATGATGAATAAGATGATGATGAAGATGACGAAGATGATGAAGATGATGTAATCTCTGTAAGTAGTAGTGATGATGACGATGATGGTAATGATGACGATCACGATACTTCTGGTGTTAAAGTTACTGAAACGTCAAATGAACAGAATGTTGATGATTATATGCATGATGATGCGAATGAAGAACATGAGAGTGCTTAAGGTGAGGGGGAGCACGTGGATGATCAAAGTGTTGATGAAGTTGAGAAGTTAATTCTGCGTCTGGAACCTGAAGTAGAGGAAGGTGAAATCAGGCACACGTATACAATGGCTGAGATTATCGAGTTGACGAAAATTGGTAATCCTGATTTCAAGTTTGATTTTGAAGAGGAGTTAAATGCCTTTGATATGAATCAACAACCTGAGTATGAATACAAGTATGTTGAGGAAGCAGACAACTATGATAGAGTTGAGGTAGAGGATTGCAGTGATGAAGAAACTGAAAATGCTGATACATCAAACTTTCCTACACTGTTTGAGTTTTTCAATGAAGCAAATGCAGATAAGTTGAGAAGGAAAGTGGAAGAATGTCTTAAAGATAAGAACTTTGATGGTACTGTAAAAGATGCACAAAAGGAAGAAAGAAAGAAGTGGTTTAGACAAATTAATGAAAGAAAGTTCAAGAGGCCACTGAAGTTTTATAGCAGAGACAGGAATGTGTCACTAGGTGACATCATCCGTTGGGGATTTCTACCACATGTGAATGCATATGCTATCAGAAGAGAATACGGTGTACAGTACTTTGAACGTCTTTATGATATCATGTCACTACCATGGTGGGATGTGGAGGAGTTGTCAAAGGTTAGAACATTGAACTATCCTATCAGGAAAAATGATGTGCCTATGTGGGGTCTGATAAAGTATGAAGCTTTAAAAAATTTCAAACACTGGAAGCCTCATTACCCGAAGAAAGTGAAGTGGGTAAATCTAGTGACTGGTACTAAAGAAACAATCTTACATGTGAAGAAGCCTAAAGTGATCAAGAATATTCCTGTGCCAAAAATGGAGCAGGATTTTCATAAAGGTTTTATGTGTTGGGTATACAGCTGTTTGCCAACAGAAGCTGTGATTACCTATAGGACTGAAAATGAAGTTAGAGAAATCTTTGTGTATGATCCTCTATGGCTGCTGAATTGCTCTGCCAAAGACATAGAATGCTTGTTTGTGAACAAGATATGGTTTAAAGCTGAAGATAGAGATCAAGCGATGCAATTTCAGAAGGTTGTATCCATATGTTTCCAGAAAAATATCAACGCTGAGAGCAAATGGTCATCTAAATGGCGAAAGATAGAGCAAGAAGAAAAGTTGAAAGCTGAGAAAGAACGAAAGGCACGTGAAGACAAAGATAAAATGCTGAGGCATACAGTTAATCAAAGAATGGCTGCTGAAGAGAAGAAAAAGGTTGATGAGAACGAGAGGCTTAGGAAGCTGCTGATAAAAAAGCCTAAGCAGAAGGAAGAGAAATTCAAGTCGCTGTGAATCAAAGAGCTGAAGACCAGACTGAAGACTCCGGCAATATCCAAGGGGGAGTTTGTTGGTGCATAATGTTTATAGCCTACGTCTTAAGTCTAGGTCATGTTTGTATAGGGTTTACAGGGGTCTAAATGTAATTTTATGTGATTTTGATGTAATTCCGCTTGAAATGACATGTGTCATTTCAAGCGAAATCATACGCCTATATATAGGCTAGTCTTGTTTCTCATTTAGCACGGAATCACAAGTTGTATACCGAAGTGCTGCCGGATTTTCTAGTGAAATATTAATGAGAAACATGTGTTAAAGTGATATACTCTGTTTTCTACTCAATTTCTTACTGATTCTAAACTGTTGGTTTGATTCCACCTTTCAAACAGTTGTGTATTGCCTCTGATTGACTCATTTGGTCGGTAAAACGATCCTACAACAACAACATCGTTGCTCCCGAAAGCACCTCCAACTCTTGTGAGGACTTGAGCGATAGTCGTCCCTGTGTCGATTGTGCCGTGAAGGACTCCCCATCGGTCTCCGCCAATGCATACATAGACCTGAGTGATTCGACATATACCTTCTTTAACGAGAGCCCGGATAAGGGAAATAAAGATTGGTCTCGCCCACCGGTATTTAGATTAGGATTCACCCTTTCCGATAACCTCTTGCATTCTTGTCTAAAACTAGGGAAACTTAGGTACCTCAGGCACTTCGGTATTGTTCCGTCCAGTAAGGAACCACCCGATCAGGATAACATCCTTAAAAATAGACGAAACTTCATAAAAAAAACTCTGGCCACGGGGCCGTGTCCAAGTTAACACGCCCCCATGCCCACCTGAAGTTTCCCGTCTGACTTTTGGTCAGAATACAGACAAAAAGTGTCAGGATCTTGTTTGCACACGGGGCCGTGTCCAGCCGACACGGGGCCGTGTCTAGCGTGCTGTCGTTTTCTATAAATGCAGCAAGATTCCTACACTCTTGGACCCATTCCAAAGACAAAGATCTGGTGGGATCTTCACATATACCCTTTAAGGTATACTCTAAAAAAGGTTCTCAACAACCATCTTGTCTTTTCTACCTTTGTCTATTGCCTTCTTCTTCATTCTCCACTTAAAACCTCCACTAAAACTTGAAATATCCATGATTTCAAGCTTTATTGTTATCATTGTTAGGTTTTTATTCAAGGAATCTTATCAAAAATAAGTTTTACAACACTGTTTTAAGTTATTCCTGCATAAAAATGTTTCAAAAGTCAGAAAAATAATTTAAAACTCCAAGATTCCTTGTTTCAAAAACCTGCAGAGAGGTGGCCACGGGGCCGTGCTCAGCGAGCACGGGGACGTGGCCGGAGTACTGTTTCATTAACTTGAAATTTCTTTCGGTTTTCCTAGAATGTCGAGCAGAAATAGCGGAACATCTTCAGCACACCCCAGGAACGACCGACGAGGAAGAAGATCATCAGTAGAAGACTATCTCGTCAACTACGTGTATGCCTTGAGAGAGGCCATCGATGAAATGACAGTAGTAGAGGAAGCCCTGGTTGACCGTATAAATCATTTGACGGTGGGACTAGAGGGGTGCCTTCTGGAAGTCAACCTTTTGCACCAAAGGTTGAATATTCTCGCTTCTCCTCCTATGGCGCCAATCATTGCACATAGGGAGTGGAATGTTGTACTGGAAGTCATCATTCTGGCCGAGTGGTATGTCATGCCCACGGAGCCTCGTCAAGATATACTACATGGGGTACCGGTTGCCGTCACACCACCTCCACAAGATACTATGGAGAATGAGCCCGCATTCTTCCTCCCTAGGGAGATAGAAGAATGGCTCAACGACATCTAATGAGACATCCCTTCGTTTCGAGTTCTACAACATCCTTAAGTACCGGGATACTATTTCCGGGTTTTTGACGTCTCTACAATAAGGGTAGAACTCCTTAGAATGATTTCCTACATTACTTGACCTATCTATTGTGACAATTCGTATTTTGGAACCTTTCATTGTGCCGATGTAACTTGTATGAACGCTACGTGATTGATTGAATTGATTTCAATGAAATGATATGTCATGTTATGTTATGTGTTACGTGTTTGTAATGTGAATGAAAGTCTTTGGTTGCACAACACCAGCCCAGTCATACAATATAAGTGTTCGGGCCGCACATTCCTACTTGTACACCTCTCTCTCCCTCGGCCCAACCCCACTAGCAACCCCACTTGGCCGACTCGAGATCATGGGCAGCCCAATGAATGGTTCGGCCCACTCCCTCTTTATAAACACACCCATAACCCTTAAGGGGTTTTGTTTCCTCATAATTCTTGCAGCATAAACACAAACCCTAAAGCCATCTCTTCTCCCCTCCTTTACTCGACGACAGACCCCTACACTCGAAGCTCTCGCATCCCGATCAAACTGATTCACTCGACATCTTAGTTAGTGGCTTATTGTTTTTCAATTGCTTTATGATTGTTACATGATGCACGATTACTTATGTTCTCGAATGGTGTTATAATACTAGGGATTGTATGATCAGTAGGATCTTGGTTAGACAACTTGTAACGGCAAACTGTTAGAATAACCGAATGACGGAATGAATTCATGATTAGTTGAGGTTAAACGATTTGAATGTTAGGGTTTGACAATCTAGGGATGCATGAATATGTGATAGTATTTTTGGGTGATTGATTCAAGTTTCATGATCATGAATTTAATTGTTTGGCATGTTAAAAACGATTCTGTTGTATGTTTCTAATCAAGGCTTGGTCGATGATTAGGATTGTGATGATGAACATGATTGTGCATAGTTGTGTTTTTGGGAATCCATAATAACATTGTGATTTCGTTTGTAAAACGGTTACAATTTGGGATCGGTTTGAATGTGAATAATTATTGGTAAATGATTGCTTTGATCTGATTTGAAACTGCCAAAAATTATTTGCTGATGTTGTGGGAATAATGGGCTGGGAATTTGGAAAGTTGTTACACTTTTAGTCTCGAAAGTAGTTGCGAGCCGAGACCACACAGTCTCGACTCGAGACCACACCACACCAGCACACAAACAAGACTCGAGACCTTGGTTGCGGGTCATGTTACGACTCGAGGCATGACTCGAGACTACCTGGTCTCGAGTGATGAATACATAACCCGAGACCGCACTGTCTCGACTCGAGATCCCTAGTCTCGACTCGAGACCACATGATCATATATTCTGTTTGGACTTGCAACTGTTACAAGCACAAGTAATTGGGCCGCACACTTGGGCTTTATACGTTACTGTTGAACATATAATATATGTACTGTTAACTGCCATGATTATTCATGTATGCCATGATCAATACTTGTATGCAACTTGTTAGTTTATGTGTAGAAAACCACACGTGCATTACTTAAACCTAGACCTGACTTGTATGGTAACCATGTTAGGATGTGGTTGACCACAAGTGACTCAAGTAACCTTTTGTTTATCTGTCGAGCAAACCAAGGTGAGTTCACACTTTCTACAAGGCATGGGATTCCCAATGGTTGGGAATGGGTAAAGGATTAAAATGGAAACTGCGTGATCTCCTGGTTTGGAACACGTACACACCCTCTTTATTGAAGGGTGACAACATGTGATAAGGAATTGATTGGAACCTGCGTAATCTCCTGGTTTGGGGATTTCGTACACACCCTCTTTATTGAAGGGTGACTGTAGGACCGGTTTTGACTCCGAAACGAACGTGAAACGTGTAGAAACCGTACACGAACGTGACCTAACACACACGACGTAATATAAACGTGATTCTTTGATAAATTTGAAATCGTACAAGAACCGTGAATCACCTAGAGAACTTTCTCTCTCTACTTTCTCTCTCTAATCACCAACCTCTAAACTCTCTAAAATGGCAAAAGTCCTAACACTAACACTCTAACTTCCTATTTATAGGCACAAGGAATATAAGGATTTTCTCCTTATTTACAAGTTTGCCACCTTGCCCTTTTTAACTAGATATAACAATAAAAGCTTGGACTTCTTCGGTTTCTGCTATAGACTAGATTGACGGAGGCGATAGACACTTAATGCACTAACAGACTCCCCCTTGGATATTGCCGTAGTCAATCTCGTAGCATCTTGTCTTTCTCTATCTTGAACAGAATCCCCCTTGGATCTGTCTACGAGCTTCCGTTGCTCTCTTTTTTTCTTCAGACTCTTTTTCTTTAGGCTCCCCCTTTCTTCAAGCTCCCGTGCTTTTAGGGATCGACACCTTTCTTTCCAGCTACAAGCTCCTTCTAACTTTCAGCTTGTCTTCAGACTCCCCCTTAGACTCTGCTCTCGGGATCGTAGTCTGGACTTTTCCTGCAATCACTCATACAACTATAAGTAACAACATTTTAAACTTCTAGATATTGTAATCTAACAATTCAATCTCCTCAAAATCACTTCTCATGAATTTGGCAGTTTCATCGAATCGTATCGGAAACTAGATCTATAACAATATAAGCATCCAAATCCCCCACAGTTAATCATCCAAGTCCAACTTAATGACCTTGGAGATATCACAAACTGTTTTTGATTTTTGATTTTTAAACTTCAAGTTTCAAATTAATGAACTTGTTTTATTTTCAGAAACACGATCAGCTTACATAGATTTTGAAACTCAGCACTCAGACATCAGTTGTCGAAAATAAAGCAGAAATCAAAATCTTTTTGTATTTTCTGAAAATATAAAGCAGTAAAGAAATATGTACAAACATATTTACAGACAATATTTTTGTTTGAGTATGCGTCAGAGGATCATATCAGTTTTTGACAAGTCACAAGTACCGTTGAGCTTAATTTCACTTTAAGAATTAAACAATTCACTTAGATTGTCGATATACTGATCCACTTAAATTTTCATACAAATTTCAACTGATTCAGGATACGAATTAGGTATTTTAAGAACTTAAACCCATTCATGTGTCCCACCTCTTGAATATACTCCCGTATCCAGATCCCAATATTCAGTCTTACAGGAAATTATAACACAAATGATATCTGTAAGGGGTTAATAAATTATGAAGAATCATGAGAGCTCAGGTCAGAACCATCGTTCAGCAGAGAGATCATGACTCAACTTGTAGGTGTGTCCCCTTTAGAGGATCTTTTTTTACAACAGCATTGCTAAGCAATTTTATTGTCTTATCATATATGCTGAGGGTGATGCTGTGTTTCAAGCATTTGCGGAAAGTATTATTCGAGGACTAGGTCAGAACTTCCATTCAGCAGAAGTCCCGGAATAATACCCTAGATATCACTGAGTATAAAAACCTAGTATATCAGAATACAAGACCTTTCAAACGAGATTTCAGGGGTTACCTATATATCCAAGTAGTGTTCCCCACGAAATAAGCAAGTATTTGAATTTAGGTTTATATCCCGAAAAAATTTACTAAGTGTATAAAAATCTACCGACACATCCACAGTGAGATCGTTTAACACATTTAAACTTTCCATTTCTTTAGCATACTGTAACTGACTACTGATGTGCTATCATTTCATCTTTTTACGCAAAACTCAAATTTTTAATTTATCATGTTTTTGGCTTTTTCAAAATTTCAAATGTTTTTGGATTTTCTAACAACCATATATCTCCCCCTAAAAAGCAAAACCATTTAAAGAAAAATTTGACAACCAACACTGATAGCTTTGTCTCGCCATCCATTTTCTGCTTCAAGTGCTCTGATTTGCAGAAAATATAACGTACCCCCATGATTTACAACCCATTGATCTTAACAGTTTGAAAACCGTTTTTCAATCTGATAAAAGTAATCATGTTTGTTCAGCCGTGAGGGTTTCGGCGTATTCGATCAACATACATTCAAACAAAATTAAAAACAACATATTTTTGGTTTTTCAAATTTTAACAAACTAAAAACATATTTTTGGTTTTTAATTTTTCAATTTTTAGGATTTTGAAAATATTGTTTATTTATGTACAAAAATCACTCAAACTAAACTCCCTGTTCAACCAAACCAGGGTCCTGCAACCTCTTCCTGTGCCAAGTTGCTCCAACTACCATTCTCACAATCTTCAGCTTCGTTGAGCACCTGCACATTCAAACTTTATCAATCATTTGAACAACTTAGCCCAGGTCTGTTGGACCTTAGGCATTTCAACACAATAATGTTCATTCAATTTTGGAAACTCTTTGTCACTTAAAACTTGTTCAACTTTGACTTTAACTTTCTCATCTTTTTCCAACGTCACTTGTTTCTTAGCACTCCACATTTGACCTTCAGGAGTACCTCTTTTGTAAAAATTTGTCTCTTTTTGAACCTTTTGATTTTGAATAACATTTTTAGGTTTCCAAAACTCTTGAGGTTTTGTCATATCAACAGATGTTCTCCAACTCTGTGTTGTTCTCAATCTGGGTGTGTGAGAATTCCAGGTCTGTCTTGAATCGAACCTGTTCGGGTTTGATTTCCAATTTTGATTTGAAGCAAACTTGTTTGTATTGTACCTCCAAGTTTGTTTCGAATAAAATCTGGTTGACCTCGATTTCACATCCGCAGATTTCTGTTTTTCAACATCAACAGGCTTTGGATTTGGACACTTTCGTGCAACATGTCCAATCTGATCACATTTAAAACACACTTTCTTTGAAACATCCTTGGCCTGTTGTTGTTTCTTTTTCATAGCATCAAACTCCTCATTAGACTGTTGTCCAAATTTGAGTTTTTCCTCTTCTTTCAAGCTTTTCCCTTGAACAAAATTCATCTTTTGTTGCAAATTTGGTTTTTTACTTTGATTCCAATTCCGTTTCTTTTTATAACCCAAACCAGCCTTCATGTTTTTCTTCTTAAAACTAGGTTTGTTATAAAAAGATTTATGACCTTTACCAGCAAATTTTGGAATCTCAGACTTCTCAATCTCAACCATTTTGAAAACTTTATCGACCTTCTCTGAAATCACATTCTGAATCGGGAATACAACATCTAAGAATAATTTGTCCGATCCAATCATGGTATAAACCAATCCTTTTGAATCATCATTCAAATTTTTCTCGGATTTTGTGTTTTTCAGATAACCATCATAAAGATTTCCTTCATCTTCATCCTGTGATTCAGACTTACCATTTGTAGACTCATCTTTCAAAACGCTTTCAACAACCTTACTTACCACCTCTGAATCATTAGCATCATCAGATTTGGAGTAAGTCACATCGATACTATCAGGTAACTGGTCAGCTATGTTCAAACCCTTTGCCACCTTTTCCTCATCATAAAAAGTATAATTGTTTCTCAATGGTGGTGGTACCTGATGAAATTCTGAACCAATACCCTTTTTGCAATTTTCAGTATCTTTGTCATCTGGTGTGATGTTGAAAATGCGTTCGAGAATGTACGAAGAGTTATGATAACTTTGAAGTTTGGTAACAACCTTTTCTTTTTCAGCCAAGACTTGTTTAAGATTTGCAATTTCATCAACACATTTGTTTAATTCAATTTGCTTTTCTTTAAACTTTCTTTCATACATTTCTTTAGTGACTAAAGTTTCTGACAATCTTTGATCAAAACTTTTGAGTTGGCTCTTCAAAGTATCATAAGCTTCTTGTACTCTCTGACTTGACCACTTTAAAGAATCATACTGTTTTTGTAAATCTTGAAATTTAGATTCTTTTTCAACACAATCAACACATTTTGTAGAACACAATTGTCTATAAACATCATTATCCTTTTCAAGACCTTGACATTTCTGTGTCAATTTTTCAACTTTTACTTTCAAAATATCTTCTTTTTCAATCATATCTTTACATTTTATTGTGAAAACATTTTCAAATTTGGTTGCTTCAATTTCTTTTGTTTTGATTGTTTCATCTTTTTCAATACAAGCTTTGCACATTTCTATGCAATTCCTGCATTTGTTTTCTTTTTCATCAACCATTTCAACATTTGATAAATCAAAAAATTTTCTAACCTCAGTAACATTCAGCACCGGTTCTTCTGACTCAACTTTCTGATCTTGCTCTTTGTTCTCCACTTTTTCTTCTTTCTGTGCTTCTTCTATCTTCTGTTCTTTTTCAGCAGCAATCTTCACAACAGTCTTTACTTCTTCAATCATCTTCTTCAATTCTTCTTCTTTTCTCTTTTTCATCTCTACCACCTTCGGTAGACTTGCTTCACAAACCTCTCTTATCTTCTTCTCCAAATCAGGCAAATATGCTTTATCAGATAATCTTCGTGTGTTGAAAGTAGCCTGCCTTGGAACCAAATTTATTAAAGCTTCAAAATCCACTTTTGATGGATCAACAACTGGATTACCCCGTGGATCCATGTAACATTCCAACTCTTCATTCCATCTTTTAGCTCTCTGGGCTTCTTTGAATGGTTCGTTTAGTTTTCCAATTTCCCATCTTGCATAATCTGCTTTCCAATATCTATCAGGATCAGCATTAGCCACAAATGCATATCCAACTGCATCTTCTTCAGGGCAAACCTGACTCCAGTCGTAACCTTCATCATCATATATAACTGCAAGAGCCCTTGATTTTTCTTCAGGCTGTTTCAATCTTGGAGGCTCAGGCTTGTTCTGATGGTAGATTGCTTTCTTGTAGTAATCTTCATTGAACGGGTTTTCAGAATCATCAGCAGCATACGTATTTCTGCACTCGCGCTTAAAGTGACCTTTTTGTTTACATTTGAAACATGTCACCTTTGATTTATCAAATCCCAATTTGGTAGATGATCCACCAATTGACTTTCTCCCCGTGATCTCCATGAACCGCTGTGCCCGACGAACCGCACTGGCCATGCACCATCTTATATCCATTAGTTCCATCTCCTCGGGGTCTAATTAATCATAATCTTCTTTTGTCAAATTGGTATTGCCAATCTTCCCAGCAACGAGGCTTTCATACGATTCAAGTACATATGCCAAGAAAACCATCTGTTGTTTTGCCGACTCTTCACTGAAATTCTGCCCATTCTTCAGATCCACTGCGATATTACACTGAAACAAATTCTTGGAAGCAGATTGAATTGAAGTGTTTGAAGAAGATCCACTGTGAAGACTTTCATTGTTCACTGAATTTGAGCTTTCTGCAGAAAACGCTGTTCTTGGAGATCCAACCTGCGGTATATTTCCTCTGTAGTAAAGCTCCACATTCTGCTGATAAGCTGGATTGTTGACTTTAGATCTCTTTATCTCCAACTCATGGCTTTCAAGTCTTTCAATCAGCAAATCCACTTTCAAATCTTCAGGCTTGATTGTGTTCTTCAACATTAAAGCGAACTATTGCCACTCTTGATCATTTGGCAATGAATCAAACAGTTTATCCACCAGCTCCTCTTCAGAAGGTAAAATTTCATGTCTGATCAGCTCCATTTTCAGATATCCGAATCTCTCAATCATTTTACAAACAGATTCATTTTTCATACAACTAAAAAGATCAAACTCTTTACGCAACAGTTTCTTTTTGTTTTTAACAATTTCATTACTTCCTACACACTTTTTCCCTAACGCTTCCCACAAACTCTTTGAGGTTTTCTCTTGTTCAAGTAACGAAATAATATCCTCTCTCACTGACTGTTTGATTAATGTGATCATTTTAGATTCAGCCACAACATTTTTTACATCTATGTCTGAGAAATCTTTTGGATCTATTAACTCTCCTCCCTCTTTTACTGGTTCAGTGTATCCATCTGTCATTTTTATCCAACTTTCAGGAGCGAAAGCTTTTACCCAACCCTCAAATCTGTTTTTCCACCAGTGATAATCTTCCACTTTCATTAGCTTTGGTGGTTTCTGCTGACTTCCGTACATGTTCTCAAACTTCAAATTCTCCGAAATTTCTCTTGAATATTCTTTCATCTCAGATCTTCTATCTGATGATTCGGAAGTGAACGCGTTGTAGAAAGTATTGTAGAATTCTTCACCGTTGCTCGACATCTTGAATTACCTAGAGTCAAACAAACAAACTATCAGTTTAAAAATATCAAACAACTGAATCAAACTGATACTCGAACTGGTGAATTTTCTGTGTAGACTGAAGGTTGACAAACTGTGCGGATTGCTATGACCCGGATCTAATTCAAACGACCTTTTTCCAATGACCTGAACAATTTGGATGGCTTCGTGTGATATGTGATCAAACCTCCACGCAAACTGTAGACACTTATGAAATTCGTCTGACAACTCGGTATTAGAACAAGACTTAAATGGGTCAGACACTTTAAATGGGCCGAGAATATTGATCAGATCACGTGCACTTGTAACAAACAAGAACCAACAAAATCAATTAACACGTCGATTTTCAAAACACACATGTCACATCTCTTTACTCTAATTGAACCAATGATATGGACTTCACATGGGCTATCATTTTTAATCATATCACATGGCATACAATCATTATATCAACACAAAATGATTTGACTGATTCTTTTTTTATTAACCGAATACACATGTACTGCCTTTAAATCCTCGTGACCGACTAGAACAATACTGAAATCATATGAATTCCCATGAATTGTTTTAATATCTAAAATGCAATTCGACCACAACCACCACTAATCTGATTGGACCTCGAAATGTGACTGACAACAATGCATGAAACGATGAATTTGTTTACTTTCAAATGTCTTGAACAACTCAACTTTGACCACCTCTTACTTCTTAATTTGACTAATTGAATCAAAAACCACTAAGCCGACAATCATATCACATGCAAACTGATAACATGATCTCATTTTCAATGTACTGACAACTTCGATTAAAGTTTCACAAAATTCTATGTATTTTCACAAAACACAATGCATTATTCACGAGGTGTGTTGGTTCAAGCGGTCAGACGTTTTATACTTTTCAAGCGACACCAACAGATATTCAAGCGAAATCCTCAGAATATTCAAGCGAAATCGATGATGAGTTTGAAGCGAAATCTCTGAGTTCCAAGTGATTTTCAAGCGGAAACTAAACTGTTATCTCAAGCGAAATCTCACATATAAGGATTTCGCTTGAATTTTCAAGCGAAATTCAACTGATTCAAGCGAAATCTTGCTGATCCAACGAAATCGGACACAAAAAATTGAATTTCTCCTAAACGACTAGGAGTTTGAATCTAAAACTTGGTAGGATTGTAGATCAACTGTTTTCGTACAATATACTAAAAAATCAGCCGATTTGGACCATAAAATCCCGTTCAATTTGTCGAAAAACTGTAGAAAACGTGAAAAATGAGTAGAATATGAAGAAATCGATGATATTCAGATCTGAAATCGATGTAATCCTATGCGAAATCGTGTGATAGATCAGTGCAATCGAGCTCCTGCTCTGATACCACTTGTAGGACCGGTTTTGACTCCGAAACGATTGCGAAACGAAAGTGAAACGTGCGGAAACCGTACACGAACGTGACCTAACACACACGACGTAATATAAACGTGATTCTTTGATAAATCTGAAATCGTACAAGAACCGTGAATCACCTAGAGAACTTTCTCTCTCTACTTTCTCTCTCTAAGCACTAAGCTCTAAACTCTCTAAAATGGCAAAAGTCCTAACACTAACACTCTAACTTCCTATATATAGGCACAAGGAATATAAGGATTTTCTCCTTATTTACAAGTTTACCACCTTGCCCTTTTTAACTAGATATAGCAATAAAAGCTTGGACTTCTTCGGTTTCTGCTACAGACTAGATTGACGGAGGCGATAGACACTTAATGCACTAACAGTGACAACACGGATACTAGACCAAAATCTCTATCATGAAGTCCCTCCTTTTATATAGACTTAATCGCCGGGCCAATGGCGAGCGGGTCATTAGTTAGATAGTGCTATTTAGGTTTGACAAGCCTCACACCGTGCCGCAGAGGACGGGCGTGAACTAATGGATCTGGGCACTAGTCAATGATGATAGACATTGACGTCAGGGCACCAACTTACTTTAGTCAGTGGTCGATATGGTAATGGGTCTAGTGGTTCACATGGGGAAGCCCCCACTGGTTATGGATATGGTTTGGGAAACAAGGAAACTGGTCAACTTATAATTTATGAACGAACTCATGGATTTTGAGAACAACTCTAAAACAGACACCAACTGTGAACTCGCTCAACTTTGTTGTTGACTCGTTGTTACATGCCTTGCAGGTCGTTAGGTACTAGCAGGAGCTTGCATGGAGGGCAGGAGTCATTGTGGGACATGGACTGTTGAGTTCCCTGTTAAACATTTGAACCTTTATACTATTACTCTGGTTTTACACTTTACGCTTCCGCTGATGTTTGAATTTGATTAACTTTTTTTGGAACACCAATTATATTGTGTGGTTGGATTTTCATTTAATTACTAAACTTGTTCAATATGATTGGTGGCTGGATCCTGGTCATGTCATGCCTCCTGCGGTGATACTCCGCTAGTGGAATTTTGGGGGTTTGGCAGATTGGTATCAGAGCCATTGGTTATAGTGAACTTGGTTTTAAAAAGGGAAAAGCTTTTTGACAAAACCAGACTATAACTCGTACAGTGCTCAACGATCCACAACGACGCTTCGCTCCACGTGCAAGGCTCAACACTCTAGGTGATATGGTTTATGTTTATATTACCTACCTATTAGTTACATAGTACATTGTTCATGGTATGCTTAGATAAGTGTAGCAACTATTGTTGAAACATATGTGTGCTTACTTTCTTCTGTCATCGCACTTTCGCGACACCTTTCTCACTCATGCTCTCTTTATTGTGAAGATCATGAGTGGACGTATCAACCTAACTCAAGCCCAGCTGACGGCTCTAATCAATGAACAAGTTGATACAGCACTCGCAACCGCTCAGGAAGGAGGTATAACCTGCCATCGCAACTTACTCTAGGATCTCTAGATCCTACTCTCTTGAACCAACACTTGTGCTTAACTTTGTCTCTTCTTACTCGCACGACAGGTCAACATGCTCAGCCTCCTGTGTGTACTTTCAAAACATTCATGGACTGCCGACCTACTACTTTCAACGGCACCGAAGGAACTGTAGCTCTCCTCCATTGGTTCGAGAAGCTCGAATCTGTTTTCGAGATGTGTGAATGCCCTGAGGCTCGTAGGGTGAAGTATGCGACTGGTACTCTTGAAAGTATAGCCCTCACGTGGTGGAACGCTCAGGTCCAAAACTGGGGTTGGTTGCTGCTAATGCCACCCCATGGAACGACTTCAAAGATTTGATCAAGGAAGAGTACTACAATCGTGATGATATCCACAAGCTGGAAGTGGAGTTCTACAAATTAAAGATGACAGGATCTGAAATAGAGGCCTAAACGAAGAGATCAAATGAGCTGGCTATCTTGTGTCCTACTATTGGTGCTACTACTACTACATCTGATGCCCCCAGCGACAACAAACGCAAATGGGATGGAGTCTCCAGCAAGGGTTCAACATCATCTCAGTCTCAGTCTCAGCAGCGAAAGACTGATGACTACAAGAGCCCTGGTCAACAATCTTCTGGTAGTCAAGGGCAGAGTGGGTACAAGGGGAACCACCCCAAGTGCAATCATTGTGGTTTCCATCATAGCGGACCGTGTACGAAAGGCACTTGCCAAGGATTGCAGGAGCCTCTACCCTGCAAATCAGCGATGACAGAATCAGCAACAAACTCCACAGAATCAGCGTCAACAACAAAAGCAGCAGGGTAACAACAAAGGATGCTTTCAGTGTGGTGCTGAAGGTCACTTCAAAAGAGACTGCCCCCAGCTGAATCAGAAACAGAATAACAACAACAATCAGGGGAACGGGAACAATAACGGGGGTAACAATGATGGCAATGGTGCTAGGGGACGTGTTTTCGTGCTGGGTCAGGGTGACGCGAGGAACGATCCCAACGTGGTGATGGGTAAGTTTCTTCTGGATGACTTCTTTGTTACCGTTTTATTTGATTTGGGTGCCGATACTAGTTATGTGTCCTTAAAAGTTAGTCAAATGCTTAAGCATACCCCAACACTTTTGAACACCAAGCACACGGTAGAACTAGCAAACGGTAAAAGTCTTGAAGCCACACACATAGTTAAGGGTTGTAATCTCATTTTAGCTGGTCAGACCTTCTCTCTCGATCTTATTCCTATCGTTCTTGGTAGTTTCGACATCGTCATTGGGATGGATTGGTTATCTCAACATCAAGCGGAGATTCTTTGCAAGGAGAAAATCGTTCGTATTCCTCGTTCAGGTGATGAACCTCTCATGATTCATGGAGACAAGAGTGGTGCTGTTGTGGGCATCATCTCTTTCCTTAAGGCCCAGAAGTGTTTGCGAAAGGGCCACACTGCTATTTTAGCCCTCGTTACTGACACCTCGAAGAAAGAGAAGAAGATAGAAGATATTCCGATCGTAAGTGACTTTCCTGATGTATTCCCTGAGGAATTACCTGGTCTCCCACCTCATCGACAAGTCTAGTTTCAAATCGAGCTAGCTCCTGGAGCAGCACCAATAGCTCGTGCACCTTATCGTCTAGCTCCATCTGAACTAAAAGAACTATCCGTACAGTTACAAGAACTCTTGGAAAAGGGTTTCATACGTCCTAGCTCTTCGCCCTGGGGAGCTCCGGTGTTATTTGTGAAGAAGAAAGACGGTACCTTCAGAATGTGTATTGACTACCGCGAAGTCAACAAGGTGACTGTGAAGAATCGTTATCCTCTCCCACGCATTGATGACTTATTCGACCAGTTGCAAGGGTCGAGTTTCTACTCCAAGATTTACCTAAGGTCAGGCTACCATCAACTGAGAGTTCGAGATGAGGATATCTCTAAAACAGCATTCAGGACTCGTTATGGGAATTACGAGTTTCTAGTTATGCCCTTCGGATTGACGAATGCACCTGCGGTCTTCATGGATCTCATGAACCGAGTGTGCAAACCTTACCTAGATAAGTTTGTCATTGTTTTCATCGACGACATCCTGATCTATTCGAAGAGTCAGGAGGAACACGAGCAACACCTGAGACTTATTTTGGAACTCCTTCGAACATAGCAGTTGTATGCCAAATTTTCGAAATGTGACTTCTGGCTTCGCGAAGTCCATTTTCTAGGCCACGTGGTAAACAAGGAAGGGATTCATGTTGATCCATCCAAGGTAGGCTCGATCAAGAACTGGCCTGCACCTCGAACGCCAACAGAAATCCGCCAATTCTTGGGTTTGGCGAGCTACTACAGAAGGTTCATCAAGGAATTTTCCAAGATTGCGCAACCTCTCACTTCACTAACTCAGAAAGGTGTCACCTATCGTTGGGGTGATGCACAGGAGTCCGCTTTTCAGCACTTAAAAGATAGACTTTGTAGCGCACCGATTCTTTCATTGCTTGAAGGCACAAATGATTTTGTGGTTTATTGCGACGCGTCCATCCAGGGACTTGGTTGCGTGTTGATGCAACGTGACAAGGTCATTGCCTACGCATCGCGCCAACTTAAAGTTCATGAAAGAAATTACACTACACATGATCTGGAGCTGGGAGCGGTTGTTTTCGCACTTAAGATATGGAGACATTACCTGTACGGCACCAAGTGCACCATTTACACCTATCACAGGAGTCTCGAGCATATCTTCAAGCAAAAGGAGTTAAACATGCGACAACGTCGATGGGTCGAGCTCTTGAATGATTACGAATGCGCGATCAAGTACCATCCGGGCAAGGCCAATGTTGTGGCCGACGCCCTCAGTCGAAAGGATACTACACCTAAGCGAGTGTGTACGTTACAACTTACCATCCAATCTAGTCTTCCTACTCAGATACGAGATGCTCAGGTTGAAGCATTGAAAGCAGAGAATATCAGGGTTGAGTCCCTACGAGGATCGAGGAAACGTTTGGAACAAAAGGAAGACGGCGCCTACTACGTAACAGGGCGCATTTGAGTCCCACTTTATGGAAACTTACGCGAGCTTGTGATGGATGAAGCACATAAGTCTCGTTACTCAGTACATCCTGGTTCGGATAAGATGTACCACGACTTAAAGACTACATACTGGTGGCCTAGCATGAAAGCCAACATAGCAACCTACGTCAGTAAATGTTTGACTTGTGCGAGAGTCAAGATCGAATATCAGAAACCATCAGGCCTACTCCAACAACCAGAGATCCCGACATGGAAATGGGAGCAAATTTCCATGGATTTCGTTACTGGCCTGCCTAGATCTCAATGCGCAAATGACACTATTTGGGTGATAGCTGATCGATTGACTAAGTCTGCACACTTCTTGGCTATCAAGGAAACGGATAAGTTTTCCACTCTAGCAGACGTCTACCTAAAAGAAGTGGTTGCTAGGCACGGGGTGCCAACCTCCATTATCTCTGACCGCGACGCGCGTTTTACCTCTGAACTGTGGCAAGCAATGCACAAGTCTTTTGGCTCTCGATTAGACATGAGCACAGCTTATCACTCGCAAACGGATGGGCAGTCTGAATGCACCATCCAAACCCTTGAAGACATGCTTCGAGCATGTGTTATCGACTTTGGTAACGGTTGGGAAAGGCATTTACCGTTGGTGGAGTTTTCCTATAACAACAGTTACCACACTAGCATCCAGGCTGCTCCGTTCGAGGCTTTGTACGGTCGGAAATGCCGATCGCCTCTTTGTTGGGCAGAGGTTGGCGACAGCCAAATCACTGGCCCAGAACTTGTAGTAGATACAACAGAGAAGATTGCTCAGATACGTGATGTATTGCAAAATACATACTTTTATCGTGTATAGTTTGTACGTTTTATCGTTATTTTTAGCTTAGTTTAGTTTAGAATTACGTGCTATTGATCTTTATTGCGTTTTCCAGGTCTTGATGAATAAAAAGTGATGAAATTGGAGCAAAACCGAGCTGAAGTGTCGAATATCAAGTCTTGGAATCATTCATTAAAGTGTTAGAATAATTTTTGATGTTTTTGGAGTTTGGAGCTGGATTCGGAATTGAACATTCTGTTAAAAATGGTCACTAGCGTAGCGCTAAGGTGAAAGTGTCCTCAGTCGCGCTACGCGACTGAGGTGGAATTGACTTTGTTGACCTTCTAACCACTGGCGTAGCGCTAGCGATAGAAGAGGACCAGTCGCGCTACGCGACTGGTAGGAAAGTTCCGTCTGATTGTTGGGCTGATTAGGGTTTGATATAAAAACCAAGAAATCTAATTCTAAACGGAACGGACGAATTGAAGAAGAATTGAGGCAACTTTAGAGTTTTTTTGGCGAGCAATTGGAGATCTTGAAGCACCAGAATCATTGGTACGAGCCGAGAGTGAAGATCGAAGATTTAACCGGGTTTCCTAATCCCTTATTTAGTCGATTCTTTGCTTAGAACTTGTTACAATGAATTCTCTATTTGATAACTTTGATTTGTTTTCGTTAATTAGTATGCTAGGCTAAACTGCTTTAACTACCTAGACAAGATGATAGTTTGACTTAAAGTTTGGATTTTTAATGGTTTATTATCGTTTGTGTATGGATTGATTTTTGAAAGTAACGTGTTCTAGAAATTCTGATTTGGTGCACATGCATACTTGACGATTATTTTAATACTGTTTATCGCTTCGCTTGAATCTTGGTGACGGTCTTTATCACAGAATAGAATCAGGCTAGGGTTTTAGGTTTTGGTGAGTGTCTATATCACATAATAAACCTTTGATCCTTTAAGGTGAAAAGTGCACAATTAACCTTAGAAGTAATATTTGGTAGTTTAATAAAATCAAGTGTTCTGCTTAACTTGTCGCTGAGAGGCTCGAGTTAGTTATTAGGTCGCAGTGCAATATATATCTAAGACAGTTTTTGAGAGAAGTCGATCTTATTTCCCTAATTGCATTTGTGTCTAGTAAACCAAGTTAGAACCTAGAATTGCCTTAGATTATCGCGCTGAGAGGTAGATAGTCATATTAGGGCACTTTTAGAATCGTTAGAGGACTGAGAGGAAGTCTAACAGTCGGTGTTCATAACAGCCTTGTAGGGTTTCCTAGGTTTCTTCTTGAGAAGGGTCGGGAAGTCTTAGCATTGAAATACCTTAAGGTTTAGTATCATACGATCCCGGCTCCATACAACTTTAATACCATTAGAAGTCCATTCTTAGCCAAACTGGATTCGAGTCTAGGTAGTCTTTAATCTCATCTGAATACAAACTTCGTTCTTCGTTCGTGTCTTAGTTCTAATTTCATTATTTTAGTAGTTAATATAGATTTCTTTAGTTTTCAGTAACCCCCCCCCCCCCCCAAAAACAATTAAACAAGTTAGTCGCGTCCGTCATTGTCTTGTCAGAGTCTAGTTTACGTAATACATAGAGTCTTTGGGTTCGATACTCGGACTTGCTAGGTTATACTACATTGATCGGTACACTTGCCGATTGTGTGGTTTAGGTTTAAAGAGTCTTAGTTATAAATTTAAAGCTTTTCGTGTCTAGTTTAGAGAGTCTAATTTAGTTCATATTTTATAGTCTGTTCAGCACACATCAAGTTTTTGGCGCCGCTGCCGGGGACTCTTGGCGATTGCGTTTATTAGCTTTGATAGACCTAATTGATATATACGTGCTACGTGTTTTCTTTGTTTTGTTGAGTCTTTGTCTTTTCTTGTGTCTCGGTAACTAGTGTTTGCTTTTTTTTGTGTTCAGGTTTTTGCTAGCAGTGGATGCCACATCTGCGCTCGCACGGACCACCACCACCAGTCAAGCAGTCATCATCCAATTGGGCGAAGGCCCACAGGTTACTTCTACATCCTCTTTTCGTTTCCCACATTTCGATTCCACCCCATTACCCACCCCACCTCCTACACCACCACCTTCACCAAACCATTCACCTAAGGATTCCCCACCCGTTAGCCCTACTTCTAGTACCTCTAGTAATCTAGAAACTTTAGAAAATATGGCAAACCCTAGGCAAACAGTCCATCAGCAGGCCACTCAGCATTTCACCGGCCTAGCTTCACCCATCACTGTCCCACCCATAGTTAATGAAAATTCATGGCAAATCCCATCGTATGCCATGCAGGCCATCACTAATAGTATCCAATTCCATGGCCGAGACGATGAGGATGCCCCGGCCCACATTAACCGTTTCTCTAGGATGTTAGCTACATTTAGCCTTAGCGGTGCACCCAACGATGCTACATACCTACAGCTTTTCCCATTTTCTTTAGCCGGCCGTGCGGCTACTTGGTTGGACTCACAACCGACCGGTACTTTTACCACCTGGGCGGGGCTTCGTCAAGCCTTTCTGAACAAGTATTTCCCGCCCGCCAAGGCTTCACGGCTCAGAGACGAGATTCACTCCTTCCGCATGGGGCCCGACGAGCCTTACTACCTTGCTTGGGAAAGGTTTCAAACCCTTTGTGCTCGTTGCTCCCAGCACGGTCTTTCCGATTGGGCCTTATGTGAGAAATTTTATAATGGTCTTACTCAAGAGACTAGAGATAGGTTCGATACGAATGCGGGGGGGCATATGATGGGTATTCTTACAGTTCCTGAGTGTCTAGAGCGTTTTGAGGCGTTTGCTCAGTCTCAGTCCCAGTCACGATCTGATCAGAGGTATCAAAGTGGTAATTCAAATACCACTACTAGTGCACCCGCCCGAAGGGTGAACCATGTCACTATGGATCCTAGTTTGGCCTCTGTTTTGGAAAATATGGATAGGCAACTTAAGGAAATTCAGGCTAAGATAGATAAGTGTGAGTTGTGTCGAGGCGGTCACGGTACTAGTGCGTGTCCTTTGTTAGTCGGTGAGGAGCAAGTTGATTTCGTAGGAGGAGGTGTTGGTAGAAGCCAGTCTAGTGGGTTTGGTAATAATGTTGGTTCGGGTTGGCGTAATAATAATAATTCTAATAATAATAGCAATTTTCGCTCAAGTGGACCTTCTAATTTTCAAATAGCTCAAAATCCACATAGGGGTTTAGGTTCACTTTTTAATGGGAGTTCGAATGGGCAGGTTCAGAATGGGGGGTCGAGTAGCCAAGGTCAAACAGGTCAGGGTTCGAGTTTTGATTTAGGGGGTAGCATGGAAAGAATGGAGTCCATGATGAGTCAGCTAGTTGCTAGAGATCAAAGCAACCAAAAGAAACTTAATGAACATGATCTCATGCTTAGGAATCACCAAGCTGCGGTCCAGGACCTTGCTAGGGTTGTAGGTGATATTGCTAAGAAGTTAGAGGAGAGATTACCCGGTAAATTTGCGGGTAACACCCAACAAAACCCTAATGCCCAAGTAAATGCCATTACTACTCGTAGTGGTAGGATCGTAGGAGACCCGAGAGTTGTAGAGGAAAGAGAGGTTGATGAGGATGGTGATGTGATAGATGAAGTGATAGAGATGGAGGCTCCTGGCAAAGTGCAAAAGAGGCTAGGCCCAGCAAGTACCGCACAGCCAGGTGAGTCTCAAGTTGAGAAGAAAGTTGAGAAAGATCCCGTAGTTGTTAAGCCTTCACCTTATGTAAACCATGCGTATGCTCCGTTTCCTTCACGTCTGAAGAATCAGAAATATTCAAAGGAATACGGACAATTCTTAGATATCTTCAAGCAATTGAAGATTAATCTTCCGTTTGTAGAGGCACTCCAGTCCATGCCTAAGTATGCAAAATTCTTGAAGGACCTTCTTAGGAATAAGGAGAAATTAGGGGAGTTGTCGAATGTGCCATTGCATGGAGGGTGTTCGGCCGTTGTTTCAAATCAGCTTCCCGAAAAGCTTACTGATCCGGGTATTTTCACTATTCCGTGTCTATTCGGTAGTAATACCAACACTCGAGCGTTAGCCGACTTAGGAGCTAGTATCAATTTGATGCCCTTTTCTCTTTATGAGAAGCTAGACCTAGGAGAGCTTGCACCTACCCGAATGACACTATCTTTAGCCGATCGGTCCGTTAAGTACCCTAGGGGTGTTGTTGAGAATTTGCTAGTTAAAGTAGACAAGTTTATTTTTCCGGTAGACTTTGTCGTACTCGACATGGAAGCCGATGAAAACATACCGCTAATTTTAGGTCGCCCATTTTTAAACACCGCTAAAGCTTTAATAGATGTCTCTTTAGGCACTATCACACTTAGAGCGGCGAGGAAGCGGTAGTGTTTAACGTCATGAATTCGAGAGGTTCGAGTGATAAAGTGGAGGCGATTTTGTTAGTGGGGGAGTGTAAGAATGACGAGAGAGAAGAGGAGAAGGAGGTGAGTGATGCGAGTTTAGAGAAGGTGCTAGGATTTAAGTGTGGGGAGCCACCGGATAGGAAATTAGAGGAATTAGAGGAGAGAGTGGTATGTTTAGAATCTAAGATAGAGACACTGAGCAAAGCTCAGTGTGGGGATAGAGCTCGATTTGGAGAATTTAGATTCAAAACGCTAGATGAGGAGTTGAGAGATTGTGGGAGAGATAAGAGTGCTTGGGGTGATTTGGGCAATATTAGGTATACTGGTGCTGAGGCCCGTGATTTTGTTTGTGGAGGCGAGCTGCATCTCCATGATCCTCCGTAAGTTTGTGAAAAGTTGATATTCGTTTGTAGAGTTTGTATTTTTTGAAGTCTTTTATTTTGTACTATGAGTCTAAAGTAGTAGTTTTTGAGTCTTTTCGTTTTTAGAGTCGGTACTGCGTTGGGTTCTGTTTTGCTTTGATTATGCAGGTTTGGATTGTACCACCCGTACCCAATTGCCATTCGGGTGATTCTGGACTTGCTATTTTGATAAACTCAAGCAGATTAGGCAACGATCGCGAATGAAATGCTATACGATCGTTCGGGGGATTCAAGATTCGTACGGCTGGCACTGACTTTTGTCCTAACCAGCTAAGTCGTTTCCCTTTTGTTGTTGTTGTATATTTTATTTATTTTCGTTCGCAGTTTCTATTCGTAGGTAGTGTTGTGTCGTATTTTTGTTCTTGCATTAGGGACAATGCAATCTCTAAGTGTGGGGATGGGATACTTGTAAATATTTGAGTCATAAATATGAAAAACACAAAAAAAAAAAAAATTAAAAAAATTTGAAAAATCCAAAAAAATTGAAAAATTAGAAAATGTCTTTCGAATTAAAAAGAAGTTTGCAATTAAACGGAAAATGATAGAAAAGGTGTTTTATTGCTTGGATTGAATAATAATAATATGAGATGATAATAAATCGAGCTTGCGTCTAGTTAGGGATATGTGGATAGGCCCGGGTTTGGTTTTAAGTCCCTTTGATCTAAAATACCTTAAATTGTCGGTCCGCTAGTGGGTTCTCGCCTGGGAAATATGGGAAATCAAAACTGCCGATAATAGTATAAGGGGCACCGTTATAAGTTAAAACTGTTAGAGTTTGTGATCATGCGGAAAAAAAATAGAAAAAAAATAGAATAAAGTGAGCTAGAAACTAAATGAAAGTAACACAGGCCTACGTATTCCGAGTTGGGGATAGCGACTCTACAGCCGGTTTGCCTCTGGGATGTGTGAAATCGAATTGCCGAATAAAAGTACCGAGACCTATGTAATCTGTGATTGGGGATAGCGACTCTACAGTCGGAATACCGCTGGGTTAAGGGAAAGCATCGTCTAGTCTCACGAATGCGGAAAAAAAAAAAAAAAACAAGCAAAAGAAAAGAGAAAAAAATGGAAAAAGGAAAAAAGATAAAAATGATTGTTTACTCTCGTAGTTTTGATATAAAACGGTTAGGAATTGATCCAGTGATCGTTCTTTTAGTCCTATAAGCTTGAGGTGGGAGTAGATGGATCGTAAATTCTAGTGTGAGACCCTAGGTGGATTGACCGCACTTAAATTAAATTCACATGATAAGGGCTTAGGATTAGATTCGGGTTTAAGAGGATCATTTTATTCGCAATCGCAGCTAACGCAAGTCTTGGTTTTAATAAGATATAAATAAATTTTTGATCCAAGTAATGAAATATCTCTGATTCCGTTGCATAATTCTTTTTCGGGGACGAAAAAAGAGTAAGTGTGGGGATATTTGATGTATTGCAAAATA
This sequence comes from Helianthus tuberosus, assembly GCA_030545235.1. Classification (NCBI taxonomy): domain Eukaryota; kingdom Viridiplantae; phylum Streptophyta; class Magnoliopsida; order Asterales; family Asteraceae; genus Helianthus; species Helianthus tuberosus. The sequence goes on from CM060393.1 coordinate 159,528,697, forward strand.
CATACTTTTATCGTGTATAGTTTGTACGTTTTATCGTTATTTTTAGCTTAGTTTAGTTTAGAATTACGTGCTATTGATCTTTATTGCGTTTTCCAGGTCTTGATGAATAAAAAGTGATGAAATTGGAGCAAAACCGAGCTGAAGTGTCGAATATCAAGTCTTGGAATCATTCATTAAAGTGTTAGAATAATTTTTGATGTTTTTGGAGTTTGGAGCTGGATTCGGAATTGAACATTCTGTTAAAAATGGTCACTAGCGTAGCGCTAAGGTGAAAGTGTCCTCAGTCGCGCTACGCGACTGAGGTGGAATTGACTTTGTTGACCTTCTAACCACTGGCGTAGCGCTAGCGATAGAAGAGGACCAGTCGCGCTACGCGACTGGTAGGAAAGTTCCGTCTGATTGTTGGGCTGATTAGGGTTTGATATAAAAACCAAGAAATCTAATTCTAAACGGAACGGACGAATTGAAGAAGAATTGAGGCAACTTTAGAGTTTTTTTGGCGAGCAATTGGAGATCTTGAAGCACCAGAATCATTGGTACGAGCCGAGAGTGAAGATCGAAGATTTAACCGGGTTTCCTAATCCCTTATTTAGTCGATTCTTTGCTTAGAACTTGTTACAATGAATTCTCTATTTGATAACTTTGATTTGTTTTCGTTAATTAGTATGCTAGGCTAAACTGCTTTAACTACCTAGACAAGATGATAGTTTGACTTAAAGTTTGGATTTTTAATGGTTTATTATCGTTTGTGTATGGATTGATTTTTGAAAGTAACGTGTTCTAGAAATTCTGATTTGGTGCACATGCATACTTGACGATTATTTTAATACTGTTTATCGCTTCGCTTGAATCTTGGTGACGGTCTTTATCACAGAATAGAATCAGGCTAGGGTTTTAGGTTTTGGTGAGTGTCTATATCACATAATAAACCTTTGATCCTTTAAGGTGAAAAGTGCACAATTAACCTTAGAAGTAATATTTGGTAGTTTAATAAAATCAAGTGTTCTGCTTAACTTGTCGCTGAGAGGCTCGAGTTAGTTATTAGGTCGCAGTGCAATATATATCTAAGACAGTTTTTGAGAGAAGTCGATCTTATTTCCCTAATTGCATTTGTGTCTAGTAAACCAAGTTAGAACCTAGAATTGCCTTAGATTATCGCGCTGAGAGGTAGATAGTCATATTAGGGCACTTTTAGAATCGTTAGAGGACTGAGAGGAAGTCTAACAGTCGGTGTTCATAACAGCCTTGTAGGGTTTCCTAGGTTTCTTCCTGAGAAGGGTCGGGAAGTCTTAGCATTGAAATACCTTAAGGTTTAGTATCATACGATCCCGGCTCCATACAACTTTAATACCATTAGAAGTCCATTCTTAGCCAAACTGGATTCGAGTCTAGGTAGTCTTTAATCTCATCTGAATACAAACTTCGTTCTTCGTTCGTGTCTTAGTTCTAATTTCATTATTTTAGTAGTTAATATAGATTTCTTTAGTTTTCAGTAACCCCCCCCCCCCCCAAAACAATTAAACAAGTTAGTCGCGTCCGTCATTGTCTTGTCAGAGTCTAGTTTACGTAATACATAGAGTCTTTGGGTTCGATACTCGGACTTGCTAGGTTATACTACATTGATCGGTACACTTGCCGATTGTGTGGTTTAGGTTTAAAGAGTCTTAGTTATAAATTTAAAGCTTTTCGTGTCTAGTTTAGAGAGTCTAATTTAGTTCATATTTTATAGTCTGTTCAGCACACATCAATACGACAACGAATGGCGGCAGCACGTGACCGTCAGAAAAGCTACGCTGATAAGCGCTGGAAACCACTCGAGTTCCAGGTTGGGGATCGGGTGCTACTTAAAGTATCACCTTGGAAAGGTGTAGTTCGTTTTGGTAAACGAGGCAAACTCAACCCACGATATGTCGGACCTTTCAAAATCATTGAGAAAATTGGCAAGGTAGCCTACAAGCTGAATCTACCCGAAGAACTCAGTGGAGTTCACAACGTATTCCATGTGTCGAATCTAAAGAAGTGTCTGTTAGATGAGACCCTCTTATTTCCTCTCAAGGAGCTCACTATCGACGATCAGCTGCGATTCATCAAAGAACCAGTAGAGATTACTGACCGAGATGTTAAAATTCTCAAGCGTACCAGAATTCCTCTTGTTCGAGTTCGATGGAACTCCCGCCGTGGCCCAGAGTTCACCTGGGAACGGGAAGATCAAATGAAACACAAGTATCCCCAGTTGTTCGAGAAAAGTAAAATCACTACTGAGGCTGAAGCTACTGCGGAATTCGGGACGAAATTCCAAATCAACGGAGGAAGCATGTGACACCCCAGGAAAACCAGGATACCACTCAACTTAACTAGCTTCCTCAGTGAGTACGTGCTAAATTTCGAGACGAAATTTCTTTCAACTTAGGGATGATGTGACAACTCGTATTTTAGAACCTTTCATTGTGCCGATGTAACTTGTATGAACGCTACGTGATTCATTGAATTGATTTCAATGAAATGATATGTCTTGTTATGGTATGTGTTACGTGTTTGTAATGTGAATGAAAGTCTTTGGTTGCACAACACCAGCCCAGTCGTACAATATAAGTGTTCGGGCCGCACATTCCTACTTGTACACCTCTCTCTCCCTCGGCCCAACCCCACTCGCAACCCCACTTAGCTGACTCGAGATCATGGGCAGCCCAATGAATGGTTCGGCCCACTCCCTCTTTATAAACACACCCATAACCCTTAAGGGGTTTTGTTTCCTCATAATTCTTGCAGCATAAACACAAACCCTAAAGCCCTCTCTTCTCCCCTCCTTTACTCGACGGCAGACCCCTACACTCGAAGCTCTCGCATCCCGATCAAACTGATTCACTCGACATCTTGGTTAGTGGCTTATTGTTCTTTTCAATTGCTTTATGATCGTTACATGATGCACGATTACTTATGTTCCCGAATGGTGTTATAATGCTAGGGATTGTATGATCAGTAGGATCTTGGTTAGACAACTTGTAAGGGTAAACTGTTAGAATAACCGAATGACGAAATGAATTCATGATTAGTTGAGGTTAAACGATTTGAATGTTAGGGTTTGACAATCTAGGGATGCATGAATATGTGATAGTATTTTTGGGAGATCGATTCGAGTTGCATGATCATGAATTTAATTGTTTGGCATGTTAAAAATGATTCTGTTGTATGTTTCTGATCAAGGCTTGGTCGATGATTAGGATTGTGATGATGAACATGATTGTGCATAGTTGTGTTTTTGGGAATCCATAATAACATTGTGATTTCATTTGTTAAACGGTTAAAATTCGGGATCGGTATGAATGTGAATAATTATTGGTAAATGATTGCTTTGATCTGATTTGAAACTGCCAAAAATTGTTTGCTGATGTTGCGGGAAAAATGGGCTGGAAATTTGGAAGGTTGTTACACTTTTAGTCTCGAAAGTAGTTGCGAGCCGAGACCACACAGTCTCGACTCGAGACCACACCACACGAGCACACAAACAAGACTCGAGACCTTGGTTGCGGGTCATGTTAGGACTCGAGACATGACTCGAGACTACCCCCTCTCGAGTGATGAATACATAACCCGAGACCGCACTGTCTCGACTCGAGATCCCTAGTCTCGACTTGAGACCACATGATCATATATTCTGTTTGGACTTGCATACTGTTACAATCCCAAGTAATTGGGCCGCAAACTTGGGCTTTATACGTTACTGTTGAACATATAATATATGTACTGTTAACTGCCATGATTATACGTGTATGCCATGATCAATACTTGTATGCAACTTGTTAGTTTACGTGTAGAAAACCATACGTGCATTACTTAAACCTATACCTGACTTGTATGGTAACCATGTTAGGACGTGGTTGACCACAACTGACTCAAGTAACCTTTTGTTTATCTGCCGAGCTGTCACACCCCCAAAAACCACACGCGGAGTACCACCGCTTGGAGGCGTGACATGACCAGGATCAAGCCACCAATCATATTGAACATATAAGTAAATAGTAAAAGTCATTCATCGATACGATAGGTGCTTTCAAAAACCAAACGTAAACAAGTGTGTAGCGGAAGCAATAATGTAAGACCCAACATAAGTTTAAGTACAAAATGTCATAATGTTTAACAACACATTCACGATCCATGTCCACAACGACCGTGCCTCCCGTGCAAGCTCCAAAAGTACCTAAGGTCCTGCAAGGCATGTAACAGAGAGTCAGCAACTAGTTGAGCGAGTTCACAGTAAGAAAGTTCGTAATAGTAACTTCTCTTTATAACATGTGGCTCTACAAGGCCGATAGTATGTCCTATTAGTGGGGGCTTCCCATATTTGTATATACACTAGACTATTTGTAACCATAAGTGTTCTTCTTAGCCCGAGAACAGTAGTACGTACAAGGTTTACGTAGGTTTTACGTAAGTGCCCTTCTTTACCCGAGGACAGTGGTACGCGTTGGGTTTACGTAGGTTTTACGTAAGTGTCCTTCCTGACTCCGGAAGACAGTTGCATGTGTGAGTTTACGTAGGTTTTACGTAAGTGTCCCTCGAAACCTGAGGACAGTGGTAAGTACTTGTTTACGTAGGATTTACGTAAGTGTCCTGCTTAACCCGAGGACGATGGTAGATAGTCTAGTAGCCGCGTAAGTACGAGTAATTGTTAAATTCCATCATTCAACCCATTCCCAACCCCGGGAACCCCATGCCTTGGTAAGAGTGTGAACTCACCTTAGTTTTCTCGGTATGCTAAGTTAGGTGCTCACAATAAATCAGTCAAATCCTATAGTGCACGTATGTTCAGTCAGTACATGTTTGTAATGTTTCACATGTAACTAGTATCACAGAAATATCACAGAGTATGTTTGGCATAAACAGTTAGTTAACCCATACAAGATTCCAAGTTACATGCAAGTTCCTTAACTAATCTATCATACTTAACAGAGTAACATGTTTTAACAGAGTTAACCTACTAACCAAGTTAACTAGCTAACAGATTCAACATGCTAGTACAGTAACAGGTTTAACTGGGTTTTCATAGTTATCTTAACAATGTTAAATACATAACAGGGTTAACTCACTCAATATAATTAACATGCTAACAAGATTAACTGAACTAACAGAGTTAAACTTAACATGAGTTAATAAACTTGACAGAGTTACACACTTAACTCAGTTAACAACTTAACACAGTTTATCAACTAACAATGTTATCAGAGTTAACAAACCCATCTTAATTGGGTTTACATAAGACATAAACATAATTACAAATAAAATACTTGGGCCGAAATCAACCTGGGCCGTAACATCTTGGCCGAAAACACTAATTGCCGAAATCACCTTGTGATTAATTAACTTGGGCGAAATCCCTTATGGACGAAAACACCTTGGGCCTAAGACTCTTTCTGGGCCGAAATCACTTGGGCCGAAATCCCTTGTGATTTCGTCCAGGTGTTTTGTGGTGAGTGTTTTCGTCGGGTATTCAGTCATCATCATCATCGTCAATATCAGTTACGAGTTCACAGAATTCATGGAATCCATTCATATAACAGTTATGTATGATCATTCAACCTCAACGAGTTTGTCATAATTATCATGTATATCATATATTAACATTGATTCATCATCATACAGTAAACTAGATCTTGTTACAGTATACACTCCATTCAGTTCAAACAGAAACAAGTTTACTTATTAAAAATCTTCATAACCATAGCACCCTAAATCACATCATATTTCGCGTAAAGTTATATAACAGATTGACCACATATATTTCTTTCAAGAACACATCAACAACATACTATATATTTAAATCTGAAAATAACTAACTGTGTAAATCACTAACCGAACACAGAGAGATCAAACAAAAGAGATGTGTCTTGAATAAGAGGAAGTTGCCGTAGACTTGAGAGTGAGAGAGAGTGAAAGTTATGATTCTAATTAACAATATTGGAATAGATATAATAGTCTGTGTAACTTATCCACTCAACTACTCTACAACCACTCCAGATTTTTGTCGATAACACATGTTGTAGATATTGGAAAAATAATATACAATCTCCTGTAATAACCCACTTCTTCAACTGCTCCACTACCCAGTTTGATTTTGTTGACTAGCTATGGTCAAATGTTTCAGGTTTCAACTTTAATACAATTCATAATATTAATTGTTAAGGCATGTATACAATACAACCATGATATGCTCTCAACGAATCTACAAACAACATGCATATTGCACTTTAAATAAACACATTTAAATATACTTTGCAAATAATCATCAGCTTAAGTCAGATAGATATTTCAAAAAACTCGGGTTGTCACACGAGCAAACCAAGGTGAGTTCACACTTTCTACAAGGCATGGGATTCCCGGTGGTTGGGAATGGGTAAAGGATTAAAACGGAAACTGCGTGATCTCCTGGTTTGGAACACGTACACACCCTCTTTATTGAAGGGTGACAACATGTGATAAGGAATTGATTGGAACCTGCGTAATCTCCTGGTTTGGGGACTTCGTACACAGCCTCTTTATTGAAGGGTGACAACACGGATACTAGACCAAAATCTCTATCATGAAGTCCCTCCTTTTATATCGACTTAATCGTCGGGCCAATGGCGAGCGGGTCATTAGTTAGATAGCGCTATTTAGGTTTGACAAGCCTCACACCGTGCCGCAGAGGACGGGCGTTAACTAATGGATCTGGGCACTAGTCAATGATGATAGACATTGACGTCAGGGCACCAACTTACTTTAGTCAGTGGTCGATATGGTAACGGGTCTAGTGGTTCACATGGGGAAGCCCCCACTGGTTATGGATATGGTTTGGGAAACATGGAAACTGGTTAACTTATAATTTATGAACGAACTCATGGATTTTGAGAACAACTCTAAAACAGACACCAACTGTGAACTCGCTCAACTTTGTTGTTGACTCGTTGTTACATGCCTTGCAGGTCGTTAGGTACTAGCAGGAGCTTGCATGGAGGGCAGGAGTCGTTGTGGGACATGGACTGTTGAGTTCCATGTTAAACATTTGAACCTTTATACTATTACTCTGGTTTTACACTTTACGCTTCCGCTGATGTTTGAATTTGATTAACTTGTTTTGGAAGACCAATTATATTGTGTGGTTGGATTTTCATTTAATTACTAAACTAGTTCAATATGATTGGTGGATGGATCCTGGTCATGTCACGCCTCCTACGGTGATACTCCGCAAGTGGATTTTGGGGGTGTGACATCTATCCTAGGAACTTGTAGTTTTTCATTTTCATCTTCATTTTCATTTCTTGTAATCGTTACTTTTTAATGAATGATGGTTTTAATGGTCTTTGGATGATGTTTTAATGATTAAAACACACTCGAAATGGTGGAGGTTACTAAGGGAAACTTGAACCCACACCCCATGCACAAAAATAGAGCCTCCCGACAATTTTTCTTCATTACAGCAAGTTCAACACGGGGCCGTGCTCAGCCCAACACCTCCCGTGCTCATGGTTCTGCAGAAAACGCCCAGTTCAGGAACTGCACACGGGGCCGTGTTCGCTGAACACGCCCCCGTGTCCAACCTTCTGTTAAATTATAATACTGGCGATCTAAACACGGGGCCATGCCTGGACCAACACGGTCCCGTGTCCAGACGCCCAGTAACATAAATTTTTGTTTTTAATCATCTTTTTACACATTCAATCAACCTAAAAACTTGTTTTTGGGACACATTGAGGAAAATGTGTAATTTAAGTGTGGGGGATGCTAAAACCTTGCAATTTTGCAAGTCCTAATAACAAGCCTTACACAAAACTCTATTGGAACCGCCAAACACCCCAAATTTTTTTCAAAAAATTTCTCGTTTTTTACCTGTCTTGGTTTAATTTGGGAATAACAAGTTCTAAAAAGGTTATATTTTTAGAAATTTACAAGCAATAGCATCGTGATAAAAAGAACCAACATAAGAAAATTATGAAACGGCATGACAAATCTAGTTAAAATTTGATTATATATACTTGATCACATTAAAAACTCATTCCCACAAAAAGTGAGTTTTGAGCCTTTATTGAGCATACAAGCATACATCTTTAAACTAAATGCTCATTTTTCGTTTCTTGTGTGAATAGCCACTTGGTTCTTACGACTCTAGAACTTGCCATGACGATACATTCCCGGTCCTTACCAACTTAAACTCAAGTAAGTAAATGATGGAGGTATTAGGACTAACCCTTTTTCTCTTCAACACCATTATTTTTCTATTTCTTTTAACCTACCCAAAATCCCCCTAGTTAACCCCTTTGAGCCTAAACCTTTTCATTTCTAAACCCACAAAACAAACACCCTTTACCCACCAAAACCCTTTTTTTCTTTTAAACCCTTTTATTTTAGTAAAAAGCTCGGTTTTCTTGTGACGTTCCCTAAAAAAAATTGAAGTCTAGCAATAAACAGACAAGTTCCCCAAAGAAACTTTGTTTGAAAACATTTAGTTTGAATAAAAGTCACAAAAACAAAAAGTTTTACGGTGACCGACGCTTTTTACGCTTTTAGCCCTTTTTACTAACTACTAACCCAAAACCACCTACCTTTAACCCAAGCCTAACCCTTCCCCAAGTCCTCTTGATAATTAAAAAGGTTTATAGTTAAAAAGGAGGAGGATCGATTGCTTGGCAAGCATATGGTAGAAGCAAGTTCCATGTTGGTCTCGAGTGTTTCACAAAAATACATAATCAGCCGAGTGTTGAGTGATCTCCCGTGAGGTATGTGAACTTGTATATAAATGGAATTTTAAAGAGGCATGCTATGCCCAAATAAGTAATTTCTCTTTTGAAACGTTCTAAATAAATCATAGCGAATAGGATTGTAAATAGCATAAAAATAAAACCAATAAAGATCTTGGATTCCCGACACTCAAGACAAGCCCAAAACTTCTCTTCTACCCATTCCATTTGGGCGTGTAAGCCACATAATAAAAAGTTTTGCCTGAGGACAAAAAAAGATTCAAGTGTGGGGGTATTTGATGTGTTTAAAATACAACATATAAATTACATCAAATGGGACATAAAACTAACCCTTTTTAGTACTAATGTTGGAAAAAGTGTGCTTTTGCCTTCCTTTTGTATTTTCAGGAGCAAATGAGCTTAATTGAACAAAAGGAATAAATATGCAGCCAAATCTAACATAAATACAAAGAAAAGGAATAAACGTGGCATGCCCGACCCCTCGACAGCATCTTCCCAAGCAAAAATAAAGAAACAGAAGGCTGACCACGGCCCCGTGCCCAGCGGACACGAGGGCGTGGTCACGTGCCTGCAGAAAAAACAAAGCCATAGAAGCCTCTATTCCCAGCATGGGGGCGTGCCCAGCTCAACACGGGCCGTGGTTAACACTAAGATTCGCAAAATCTTGCAAATCTTGATAGTATAGATTCGCTTCTACACACGGGGCCGTGCCGAGTGAACACGAGGGCGTGTGGAACCTAATAATGACAATTGCAATTAATGAAGAAAGAGAAAGAGGATGGACACGGGGCCGTGCCCAATGGACAGGGGCCATGTCCGGGCTTCTGTGTAGGCTATCAATAGGGGTGCTTAGCTCACTTCAAAGGCATCCCTTAACAAACCACCTCTCCCCCACTTCACCCACACTCCACCACCATCACAACACCCACATCCACCACCATCATCCATCATCCACCTAGAGTGTGTGTAGTAGTCTCGGGATCCAAGATTGATAGTAAGAGTTCTTGACAATCAAAGGCCATGTTTGCCTAAGTCTCTTACATCACTTGGTGAAGACAAGCATTTAATGTAATACTTTTGATTTTTAATCTTTTCACACTTTTTATTTGGTTTTGTATTAATGACTTTAATAACTAGTTTCTTATGTTGAAGGTGAAACTTTCTTATCATTTGTCCGTGGTGTCTTGGCATTATTTTACTGTCTATATAAAATTAAAATATTTACACCATTCATATCTCTACGGTCTATATAGAGATATGTTGGCTACCTGGTCGGGGGTTAAGGGAATGGTTTGGTAAGGTTCTTGCCTTGTTTAGTGTATAGATCCTGCAAGGACCTTGGTCAAGCTTACTAGGAGCTCCTTCAATACCCACTGGTATTGGATGGCGGGGGTGCGAATGGCTTGATCCCCTCATATGTAAACTACTATTAATACATTTACCCAGCTACTTGGGATTGTATCCCTGCTGACTCAAACCACTTAGCCGAGAGTAACGTCACCTTCAACAGAGGGGCCTTCCACATTACGAATTAATAACTTAATTAATTGTCTTTCAATATTCCAACCCTTTAGGATTGTATCCTTGCTGACTCAAACTGCTGAGTTGAGGGTAACGTCACCTTCAAAAGAGGGGCTTATTACTATAACTAAGATAATCTCTTAAAAAGTGAAAAAGTGCGGAAATCATCAAAGGTTACATTAAAGGCGAGTCGGATCCAAGTGATTCTTCTTGTCTATCTGTTTTTATTTTTATTTTTATTTTTCAGCATTTTTAGTTTTATTTTTCATGTTTAAAACCTTTTCTAAAACTTTTGATTTGATTAGACGTTGAGGATAAACCGGTACTAAAAGCTATTGTGTCCTTGGAAGACCTCGGTATCTTACCAACGCTATACTACGCTCACGATGGGTGCACTTGCCCATGTGTGTGTTTAATGTTAGTTGAATATCGTGTTTTATAAATTTAAAACTTGACTAATGTGTTAAAAAAGGGCTTGAAATATAAAGAAAAACATAATACACCCGACACACACCAACAAACCATTGCCCGGGTTCTTTATCTTAATGTTTTTAGCTTTCCGGTTTCACCGGTTTGCGTTTTCCTTACTATATCAAGTGTTGTAGGTGCATATGTCTGTCGACTTCGTCTTGTATCGAGTCTTGTACTAGTTTAGAAAGATCAGGGCACGAAAAACGAGAATGTGTGATGGAAGTTGATTTCGCACGAAATGACTCTTGGTTATTTCGTACGAAATAACTAATGCTAATTTCGCACGAAATGACTCATGGTCATTTCGTACGAAATACCCTCTCCTATATATAGTTGTTGTGCCAAGTCATTTGTAACGATTCCGATTTCCGGTACCGAACTGCCGCCGACGTGTCTATTGCCTGTAATCTTTGTCAAATCAATATACAAGACATTAAAAGTAATTCTGTGTGTAAATCAAACCGATTCCAAGTCGATATGATTGTTTCCGCCTTTTGTATTGATTTAAACGCTTCTGAATGACTCGTTTGGTCGTGCAAACGATCCTACAAGTGGTATCAGAGCTCAGGAGGAAGAGTTCTTGACAAATTAGCTTGATTTCACCAAAATTTCTGACTTCTACACCTTCTTTTCAAAATTTAACAGAATTTCACGGTTAAAATGGATTGAATTTCACATATTAAGTGTGAAACACTGTTTTAACAAAGCCTTGAAAGAATTAGACTTAAAATCGAACAAAAACTTGGTCAATTTTGGCAAAAACTGATCGAAATGATGACATCAGCTGCATTTCGCATGCAATAGTCTATTTCGTTTGAATCAAATCTTTTATTTTGCACGAAATCATCAGCTTATTTCGCACGAAATCAACCTTGGAACCTTCATTTCGTACGAAATACCTCATTTCGCGCGAAAAGACATTCATTTCGCACGAAATCACATTATTTCGTTTGAAAATCACTTCATTTCGCACGAAAAGGGTAATTTCGTGTCAAGACTATTTTGTTTGAATTTTATTTCGTACCAAAGGTTCCATTTCGCACCAAAGGGTATTCCGCACCAAAAGTGATTTCGTTTGAGGAGGTCATTTCGTTTGGATTATCATTTCGTTTGAACTTTGAGAATTTGTGAAAGTTTGTACTGAAACATGGACAAGGAATTTTACAATGCTTTTGCTACTGATCCGGTTATTCTAGTTACCGTTACTGAAACTGTTTATAGTGAAAATGAGACAGGAACTCATCAAAAGCCTCCAAAGCTTATGTATATTGAGGATTTCAAAGGATGGAAAAATCGTTTTGAAAACTGGGTGCAAGCTTATAGGTTTGATGCGTGGTGTTCATTAGATATAGACTACATTAAACCAAAAGATGAACATGGGAATGAAAAAGCTTTAAGTGACTATTCAGATGGTGAGAAATTAAAATACACAAGTGAAAAGATGATGATTAGTATTCTTCAACAAGCGGTAAAAGAAGACATCTTTATTTTGCTTCAACATGAAGACACTGCTAGATCAATTTGGCTGGTGTTAATTCAAAAGTTTAAAGGAAGTGCAGATATGATAAAAAATAAATATGATTTACTAAAGAAATCTTTTGATATGTTTATAGCTTTTGAAGGTGAAACAACAAAAACAACCATCGATAGATATTGTCGTCTTGTTTAGGAAATGAGAAGAATGGAGATCAAGAAAGAAGACGATGAATGGGTTGATAAGCTTGCTGATCCATTACCTCAACATAAATGGGGAACATATTTGTTGATCCTAAAACATACGAGAAAATCTGAAAGTATGAATTTGGCGAGGTTCATTCAGAAGCTTGAAGAACATGAATTGGATGTTCAGAAAACTTCTATCATGAATAATCCAAGCGCTCAACATGATGTTAGTCTATACTATAAAGGAAGCAAATTTGAGACTACTCCAAGTCCAAAGATTAAAACTGCTTTCAGTGCTGATGGTTCTTCTGGAACAAATGGTAGTACTGTAACTCAGAGTGGTGGACATTCATCTTCATATTCAAGTTTTGATCCGAATTTCACAACACCAAGTCCTCAACGACAGAATTCAACAAATCTGCAATGCAATGTAACATTGAACATTCAAAACGATCAAAATCTTTCTCCAGAAATGGCTAAGCAACACATGGCTTCACTAGTTGCTATGTTAGAGTCGTATGAAAGCTTAGTTGCTGGAAGAATTGGAAATCCGATGCTCATCAAAGAGGATTATGACCAGATTGATTCTGAGGAACTTGAATTGATGGACATCAAGTGGTGTTTAGCTAGTGCTGTAAGAAGAGCAGAAAAATTTCAACAAATCACCGGTAGAGATGAGTTTAGTGAGATTGCTAAGTCTCCGATAGGGTTTGACAAATCAAAGGTTACATGTTTTCGTTGCAAAGAAAAGGGTCATTTTAAACGAGAATGTACAAACAAAGAAGCAACCGGAAGACAAGAAAAGAACGATTATTATCAAAAATCAAATTTTCATCAGATTGCTCAACAACCATCATCATCTCGTGCCATTGAAGATGGAAAGAAGAAAGCTTATCTTGCTAATCAAGATGATGAAAAAGTTGCAGAGGGATTCAGCTGGGATAAATATTGTCCAGATAAAGAATACTTAGAAAAATCAGCATTTGTTACTCAAATCTTGGAAGAAGATTCAGTGAAATCTAAGCTGAAAAGAATACCGATTTTTAGTGGATTAGGAATTGATGCAGACACCAATGACGAGGAAGAGTATATCAATAAAGCTAGAAAAGGTTTGGATACTGATAGTTTTAATTTGTTTTTTGTAAATAAAGTCGAGATGTTGAATGAGAAGAAGGCAGCTAGATTGAAGAGGGAATTGGAAGCAAGAAGGATTGCTGAAGAAAAGGCGAAGTTGGATGTTGAAAAAGCAGAAGTTGAAGAAAATTTGACAGAAAAGGTTGAAGTTGAAAGATGGGAAAAAGAAATAAAATTCGATGAAGAACCGAGTATTGAAGAAAATGTAGTGGAGAAAGTGGTGGAGAAAATTGTTAAAGTGGAAAAAATAGTAGAGGTTGAGAAAATAGTCGAAAAGATCGTCGAAGTTGAAAAAATTGTTGAAGTGGAGAAGATTGTTGAAATCATAAAACCTTGTCTAAAATGTTTGGAACCTTGCAAACATTGTGAAGAAAAGGACAAGAAGATTCGTGAACTTGAAGAGTTGAAAGAAAAAGTGTTGTTTGATGTGAAGTACGTGAAGGAAACATATGATGTGTTGAACAGAACAGTTGATGGTCTGAAAAAGACAAATTTAGAAGTTGATGCTGCTATGACAATGATGAGCTCAACATTAATGACAAAGTAGAAGGTCATCAATGAGTATATTGAAGACTGTGCAAAACTGAAGCAGGATTTGGAACTTGAAAAGATAGAAAGTGAAAGAATCAAAGGTTTGTTGTTGAGTTATACAACGTGTGATTATTTGATTGACAGAGTTTATCCTACTGTTGCAGGTCTAGAAGCTTTTCAAGAACAAAAGAAAGAAGAAACGGATACTGGTAAGAAACAAAGTGTCAAGTATAACAAGTGTCCGCCCCCGATCTATGAAAGTTATTCTCCCAGAAAGCCAAATGAGGAACGTTTAATTAAGGCTCTCAACATAAAATTAAAGTCTGAAACCATTGATGAGTTACCAGACAACATTGACGTCACATTCACAGCGTCTGACACTGATCATGAGTCTGAGTTATTAAAGAAAGTGGTCGATCAGGTGTTGGATATGGATGAAGAGTCAAAGTCGGAGTCTAAATCTGAAAGTTCGAGTTCGTCAGACAAGAGTCCGAGTTCACCAGTCAAATGGGTTTACGATAAAGAATTTCTGATGTCGAAAAATAATTTGAATGATGAACCAATCAAAGTGGCATATACTTTGAAAGATTCTGACAAATTATTTTCTGATAAAGAATTCCCAATAAGAAGTGTCAAAACTAAAATGATCAAAAAGGTTTTCAAATTGACAGATATTAATATTTCTAAAATAAAAGATTTAAAACTTCATGAAAAACTTAAAAGTACACTTCAAGAATTCAGCAGGGAGTAAACAAGAAAATGGGTTACGGTTCTGGTTATGGTTTTCAAAAGAAACCAAACCATAACAGTAATTTCAAAAAGAAAGGTTTAGGTTTTATTCCATCAGAAAACTATAAAAATGAGAAAAATTATAAACCAAACACTAAATTTGTTTCAGGAGCAAGTTGCGAAGAAGAGCAGAAGAAACCATTCTGGAAACAATCAAACCAAGAGTTTCTTGCTGAAAAGAAGAATTTGAAGAAGTCTGCACCAAGGGTTGACAGAAGAATCTGTTTCAAATGTCAAAAAGTTGGACACGTTGCTTGGAATTGTCAACAATCCAACAACACCAAACAGGGAGTTTATTTTAACTCAAAGATAAAAGAAAGATGTGTTGATAAAACTAAACAATCAGTAGAAAAATTCAAAGTGTACAAAAATTCGACTTTCGAAGATGGTGAAAGTTCGAAACGTTTTTACAAAAGAAAAGTTGATATGAACAAACAAAAGTGGGTTGTTAAATCAGAGAGTAGTTCTGACAATGAATCTGATTCCATAAAATCAGTGGAGTTATCTGTTGAGAAACATGGTGAAAATCCCGTTCCGGAATTGAACGATGAAAACTTTCCTCCATTGTCAAAAGAAAGTTTGAAGTTAAAAATTGGTAAGATTGAAATTTCAGACCAATTCTTCATTAGTAAAGAAGAATTTGATGCTGAAAAGGCTTTCAATGGGAAAGTCAAATATATTTTTGGGTTGTAAATTGGTAAGATTGAAATTTCAGACCAATTCTTCATTAGTAAAGAAGAATTTGATGCTGAAAAGGCTTTCAATGGGAAAGTCAATTATATTTTTGGGAAGATGGTTGAGTGGAAGGTGAAAGGTGTGAAAGATTTTTACAAATCTAAAAGATGGTGGGATAGAGTTGAATCAAAATCACCCAAGAGTGTTCAGGTTTGGGTGAATGTTTTTTCTACTTAAAAACCTAACTTGCCGGAGCTCCCAAGTTGGTAATCGTGGAGCATGAATCGGCATCATTCTTAAAAATTTGTTTTTGTGAAATAATTAAAATTGTTAAAATCCTACAAGTGTGGACTTGCCGGAACTCCCAGGTTGGCAAGTGTGGAGTAGGAATCGGCATCTTCCTACAACTACAAGTGGTATTTCAATCTACAAGTGGTAGTTATTCTTGAAAATTGTCATATTTCATTTTAAAATTAGTTTGGTTGAATTGACAAGTGGTTAATCAAGGTCATTAAGTTGAACTTGATTTAACTTTCAGTCAAGTGGTTAAGAAAACAAAGTGATGATCATAACCCCGATCTTACAAATGGTAAAATCAACAAAACTTATTTTCCAGAAAAACCATTTGATTAAAACAAACTTTAGTGTTTTGAAATCATAATGGGAAAATAGTTTGTTGTCAGGGGGAGTTCTGATTGTTTATGTTAGTAGGATGGCAAATTGAAGCAATTCGAATCAGTTTGTCAGTTTGTGTGTACAGTTTGTTTTCAAATTTCTTTTAAATGATTTTGAATTTTAGGGGGAGTAAGATTCTGAAAATCCAAAAACATTAGAAAATTTGAAAAAGTAAAAAACATGATAAAATCAAAAACGAGTTTTGTTGAGAAAAAGAGGAAATGATAGTATATCAGTGGACATTCACAACATACTAAAGAATTGGAAAGCTAAAAGTGATAAACGGTCTCACTGATGATGTGCCAGTAGGTTTTTACACGCTTAGTAGATTGTGTCGAGATATAAACCTAAATTTCATACTTATTTATTTCGGGGGGAACATCTCTCAGATATATGGGTAACCCCCGAAATCTTGTTTGAAAGACCCCTTTTTCTGAGATACTAGGTCTTTATGCTTAGTGATATCTGGGGTATTATACCGGGACTTCTGATTTTGAGGACGCAATGGCCTAGTCCCCGTATAATACTTTTCGCTTGCTTGAAATAATAGCACCTCCTCAGCATAAAAAATGATGAAACATTGCAAAATGCTAATCATGTGCTGTTGAAGAAAAGATTCTCTAAAGGGAACACACCTAAAGTCGAAGCCATCATCTCTCTAATTTTGCGGAAGCAATAGCCTGAGATCTCATGGCCCTCGCATTTAACCCCTTACAGATATCATCTAGGTATACTCACCTGTAAGACTGAATATTGGGATCTGGATACGGGAGTATATTCTGAGGTGGGACACGCGAATAAGTTCAAGTCTCTAAAACATTAATCTCGTATCTCGAAACAGTTGAACTTTGTGTGAAAATTTAAGTGGATCAGTATACTGACAATCTAAGTGAATCGTTTAGAACTTAAAATGTTTAAAGCTTAACGATGTTGGTGATTTGTCTCATAATCTGATATGATCCTCTTACACAAACTCCCAAAAAATATTGTTTATAAATATTTCTTTACTGCATTTTATTAAAAACAAAAATTCAAAAAGATTTTCGGAGTGTTTTAGTATAAAATTTAAAAAAAAAATCCAAAAATATTTTCGACAACTGATATTGGAGAGCTGATTTTCAAAATTCTGAGTGCTAAACATGATGAACAGGTTTGGTAGAAGTTGTTTAAAAAATGAAAAATGATGAAAAATGATATTTACAAATGATGGTTTAAGTGTGTTTCTACAAGTGATAAGCAGAGAATAAATTTTGTCAAATGTTAAAGTTGTGAGATTTATTGTGAGGTAGAGATTTGTGCAGGCCCCATGTCTAAACCTGAGCAGAAGTTGAGCTAGGTTTCGATTCTAGAATCTGTGAAAGCCAGGCTACGATCCTAGCACAACTTAAGGGGGATTCTGCTAGCAAAGGGGAGTCTGAAAGAGAATGAGGAGATAGAAGAAGAGAAGAGAATGAAGGAAGATCACACTGTCAGATACTTCGGAGAAAGTGAGAAGACTGATAAAGACTGAAGACTGTGAAGACTCGACACCGAAGACTTCGTCAACATCCAAGGGGGAGTCTGTAGGTGCATATGTCTGTCGACTTCGTCTTGTATCGAGTCTTGTACTAGTTTAGAAAGATCAGGGCACGAAAAACGAGAATGTGTGATGGAAGTTGATTTCGCACGAAATGACTCTTGGTTATTTAGTACGAAATAGTTACTGCTGATTTCGCACGAAATGACTCATGGTCATTTCGTACGAAATACCCTCTCCTATATATAGTTGTTGTGCCAAGTCATTTGTAACGATTCTGATTTCCGGTACTGAACTGCTGCCGACGTGTCTATTGCCTGTAATCTTTGTCAAATCAATATACAAGACATTAAAAGTAACTTTGTGTGTAAATCAAGCCGATTGTTTCCGCCTTTCGTATTGATTAGAATGCTTCAGAACGACTCGTTTGGTCGTGCAAACGATCCTACAAGTGTTATTCCTTAATTAACTCGTTTGACTCATTTTGGGTGAAATTTAATCACTTATGAGTGTCAAACTTCGTTCTTTGAAATAGTTGAACGTAATTATCAAAATTTATGTTTGCAAAAATCTTGTGATCATTTAGTCATAACTCTCATTCCGAGTCTTTTGACTTTCAATTCGCGTTCCCGTCTCTTGGTTTATGCGTTCACTCAAAATCCTACCCATCCATCGGGTATCCTTGCTGAAGTTATCATCAATTAACCATTCTTATATGGTTTTTAGACGTCATTTTAATTTATTTGGTCGTCTTAGCGAAATCCATCGCTTTTATTCAGTCAAGTCCTTTATTCTTTATTTAATTCATTTGACTTGTCTGTGTGAATTTCATCACTTGTGACAGTCAAACTTTTATCTCTATGCCTTAGCATTCCTATTAGTCGGTCTGTATTTTCATTTACTTTGATCCTTGTCCCTTCTCTCGGGCTCGTTACTCTAACGTAATACGCTTCCGTCATCCGACTTGCGTTACGTTTATTATCAAACATCTTGCCTATTTGATTCATTTGGGTACTTTTTTTTAGTTCGTCCCATTCACCCCGTCCTTACTACATTGGACGTAAATGCGTCCACTACAATAAGTTCATGGTATCATATGCCACTACTTACTTGGCTAGAGTAAGCAATTAACACATGGCACACATGACCTTTTTATAGTTTTCACATCACGCTCTATGTAAGCAACGCCTCTACTTATTTCATATCCCTGATTTCATTTAGTAAAACTTCATTTAATTGCTAAACAACAATCATTAGTTTTACTAGTTTTACATTCAAACATGTAAAATGTTTTTTTTCTATCGAACTATTATATAATCACATTCGTTAATGTGATCGCTACTTTTCTCAATAGCATTATATTGAGAGTTTTCCACTTGGATAATTACCCCCCGTCCAAGTTTCCATATGAACTAATCCTATTATTTCTTTGTTATTCATCATCGTGAATAACACATGTTTCTATTAAACTTCTCTTGGAAACATCATCCTGAATAGATATCCTATTCAGGTTTTTCAGGTTTTATCAGATATATCCAACCGTCATTCCCTACGTGTTTGTTGCATATTACTACTCGTGCGATTAAATTTAAAAGCGTGCACCTGGTAATGCTTGCCCTAACGGGTTTTCCATGTCATTAACCTTGTTCGCGATCATCACGCGGTTTAGGTCCTTGATGAGCATACTCTACTTGTCATACTTCGGACCGTTCCTCTGTCAAGTCCCTCACTTGTTACACTCTTGCCATCTTCAGATGCGAGTATCCTTCAACTAAACATTTACAAAAGTTAGTACTTTTGACATTAATAAATGCCCGTATTGTAATACAAGGCTTTTTACTATACGTGCCAACGCACGTGATTTCGTTAACTATACCAATCATTTTCATCGGAGTAACGTGTATTACACGATAACCCTATGTGTTGTTCACAACGCTTTAATCATACTAAACCATTAACATACATGTACTTACCGGATTTGCGATCAAGCCTCGAACCGAACACACTTTACTCTTTAACCATGAGCTCTGATTACCAACTTGTAACACCCATGTTATTTTAATATGAATTTACTACTAAATACGCATTTAGTTTGCGTAAAATACGGGTTAACAAAAATTGTTATGTTTAATATCCATACATGATTAGGGTATTTAGGATTAACATCCCTACTAGTTTAAGACGTTCTAAAAGTGACATCAAGTTACATGTTCATATTTAATTAAAACAAAATATAATAATGCGGAAGCTTCAAGTGTTGTGTTTGGTTCTTGAAATCTTGCTTGATCATCATCCGGAGTATCGCCAACTACACCTAACATCAAAACCAACTTAAATGTTAGTTTTGACAACATTAAAATGTGTATAATCCAGTTCTAGTATCAAACAGATGAAAACAAAATAAAATTTCTGAATATAGGTCTCTCGCGCCACGCGAGAGACTCAGTTCAATCCTTCGCGGGCCGCGAGCGGCCCCGCGTGTCGCGCCTGATCGATCGTGCCACGTCGCGTGCCGCGGGGGAGTCATTTTTTCCAGCAGGTTCGTTTCTGGACCTGCATTTTCTGCCCAGCTCCATTTTTTACAAAATCAAACTTCAAATATGCATAACTTTTTATCTACAAGTCCGCTATATACGATTCTTTTTCCTACGCTTTCTAAATTTAATTCTCCTTCTTATGGAGTCAATACCTGATATTCTACTACTTCAAAAATTCAGATTTCAAGCTCTCAGCTTGAAATTCCTTTTTAACACTTTTAACACGTTTCATGATTCATTAAACCACTTTTGTTTAAATCATTGTAAACTTTTGAGATATTCATTATCTCAAAACCATTAACTCGTGAGTTCAAAACTTTCATACATTTTGCAACTAAAGGTTGAGTTATGCGCAAAACTTCATTTTGACCTGTTAGAGGGATTTACCATTAACTTTAAATTTCACTCTCTCCTTTCACCCATCATTTTACTACATTAAGGTATCTACCTATATTTCATTATCTTAATGCAAATTCCTAACCAACCCATATGGGTCGTTTGCCCAATTTACCCATCAAGGGATTTTTGGTCAATTTTAGTCCCTTATTTTATGATGAAAGACTTCGCTAATTAATTGACCGAAATGCTACTTTCAACTATAAATCTAATTATGTGTACCTGGCTCGGGACATAGCATTGACCCATTTACATACACTGCTTTTATTAGCCGATATTTTATGGCGACGCAATTATCTAAATATCTATTCGCTCATGTGAACACATAACTTGGTAACTCAACATTCGTCGATTTTGTCAAATGGTGTCATTACTACCATTTGACCCGTTCGGCCTAAATGACCAAACATTTATATCTATAAAAACTTGGTAATAAATTACCTAATTCATGCATCCGACCCATTTCGGATTTTTACCCCACGATTTCTTTTTCATAAATTCCTTGTCTTACATACTTAACCCATTTTGGCTTACGCCATGGGTATCATTTTAACCAGAATTTTCATTAGTCGACATTTGACTAAAATTTCTATTTTACCCATTTCCTACCGTTAACCACAGTTTTTATCATTTAAATATATCCAGGCCCGTATTCATATAATGTCGGAACCCACATTTCGGATATTACTTTTATCATATTTTATAACTCATAAAATAAATATGAATTCTACAAAAGGTGTAAGCTTTACTTACCTTTCATCCGATTTCGCTCTTTCTCCGCGTATTCAAGCCGTTTGACCCGCTCTTTTCCCAAGCCGCCACCTAGCTCGTTAAGCGTCAAACTATCGTCATCATTTGCAAGGTGGTTAGATTAGTCTTTAACAATCATGACTATTCCACCTTACGTATTTTCTATGTCAAAACTACTATTCGACTTCATCATTTGTTAATTCAACTTTATCAAAAGTTAACTACTTTTGATCACATGATTTACACAATTAAGTCTAAATCAACATGATGTTTAGAACCCTTATCGCTTTCTATTACGCATAATTTGCCACATCATTCAAATGCACGTTTCACACGAAATTTCAACATTTTAGCTTTCATTTAGGCATTTTATCAAACACCTAATAGGCATACTTTTACACATTTACAAACTAGTTCATAACTATTTATTTTTACCAAGGTTATCATCAAAATTCAAACCTCTATGTCTAGTGTTCATGAACTACATCTAGAACTTGTATCATAACATCAATAGTCATCAATTTAACACCCTAATTCGAGTGTTCATCACAATAATATAAAAACCCACTTAGCACATATATGGGTAATAATCAAATCCCTAGTTTCTAACACTAATTCATCAAGTTTTCAACTAGGTTTGTTTCTAAACATGAATTCAACACAATATTACTCATACATTCAACTTTCATTCCCGAATTTCGATTATGAGTGTTCATCATAAATTCAAAACATCATCAAATTACAAAATTTGACATACCTTATGATCCCCATGACTAGGTGAACACGAATTTGTACTCATGCATTTGATTTGGGCTAGATTAACCTTCAATTTGGTGAATTTGGGGTGAGCCAGGGTTTGGAGCTCTTGTTCCTGCTCTCCTGGTCGTCCAAAACGCACACACACACACTCACCAGGTGTGTGTTGTGTTTTATTTTTAGTTTTAATAAACCATGTTTCCTACTTAGCATTATTAGTCCCTCATGTTTTGTTTTCTTATCACTTGAAGCTATAACTCACTCTTTGTCACTTAATCACATATTACTAACTAGGTTAATTACTCCTAGTTAATTTAATGGGTTCGGGAAGTCATAACCCATTTTATTTTAAGTCTCGTTAACTCGGGCCTTTTATATACTTTGTTTTCTCAAAGTATTTATCCTCCTATTAATTAATAATAGATTTATTTATTTAAATCCTAATATTTACCGGGTAAATTTTCACCACTAATGGCATTTTACCCGTCATTAATATTAACGTGGTTTGGTTACCAAACCGGTTTTTGGGGTGTTACAATAGGCCAGGTGGACCTCTCCCGCGCGTCACGAGAGGAGACATGGCGTCTCTTGCTTGGCGCCAGGGAGGTCAGTCTGGCCTAGGCTGCCACGTGTCCACCTTGGTCTGCCACGTGTCACCACCTCGTGACACGCGTCCCCCGCCGCCTATTTCGTCCAATCGCGTGTTTTTCTCAATTTTCGTGCCGATACTTATCACATAATCTTGGGTCTTGATCCCAATTGGTTCGGTTTTAAATTGTGAGTTTGGTAAGCGTATCTTTGGTGAGAATTGGTTCACCGATCACAAGTTTCGTCACACACACTTGGAGTTTTGATTATGGGTTTATTCGAGACATTTGGATTTTATTGACTAGAAGACTCGGGATGTTACATCTTCCCATGAAGTTATCAAACTTCAAATACCATTGTCTAGGTGCTTGTTTCAAACCATACAAACTCTTCTTCAATTTACACACCAAGTTTTCTTTGCCTTTAACCCGAAATCCTTCTGGTTGTGTCATGTAGATTTCTTCTTCTAAGTCACCATGTAGTGGCGGCTTTGATGGTGTGCGGGGAGGACCTCCGCACAAGGCCCGTGATTTCAAGGGGCACATCATTTGTAAAAAAATCTGATATATATATGTTAATTTTTTTAATAGTAAACACATAATAATTCCAATATAGGCCCATTTACAAATTATTTTTTATGGTTTAGAAATTAGCCCACTTGGCATTAGGTTTATTGAGCCCGATACTAATTTGATTTTAAAATAATAATAATAATAATAATAATAATGATAATAATAATAATAATAATGATGATGATGATGATAATAATAATAATAATAATAATAATAATAATAATAATAATAATAATAATAATAATAATAAAACATTACGGAAGGGCACATTTCTTCGAGCTCGAACAGGATACGTGAATTCTCATAGATGCCTCTGTCACCATGTAGAAAAGCTGTCTTGACATCTAGATGCTCTAGATGCAAGCCTTCTGCTGCTACAATACTAAGAACAAGTCTGATGGTAGTCATCTTCCCCACTGGAGAGAATATTTCATTGAAATCAATTCTCTTTTTCTATTGAAATCCCTTGACTACTAATCTAGCTTTGTATCGTTTAGTACTATCATGTTCATCCTTGACCCTGAAAACCCATTTGTTTTGAAGAGCCTTCTTCCTAGATGGAATCTTTGTCAAATGCCAGGTCTTGTTCTTCTCAAGCGACTTTATTTCATCGTTCATTGCAAGCTCCCACTGCAATAAATCTTTCAACCCCATAGCTTTAGTGTTTATGGATGATTTTTCCATATTTGGTCCAAGTTTTGAGTCTTGTCTTAATGAATTAGAAAAAGGGTGTGTTGAGACAAACTTGGTGCTAAGTTGGGAAAAAAGTCACTTTATGTTTCAAGAGGGTATTGTGTTGGGTCATGTAATTTCGGACCGGGGGATGGAGGTAGATAAAGCAAAAATCCGGGTAATTTCATCTCTACCTCCACCAAAGAATGTTAAGGGAGTGAGATCATTTTTGGGACATGCGGGATTTTATAGAAGGTTTATTAAAGGTTTTAGTGTGATTACAAAACCTTTATGTAATTTGTTCTTAAAAGATGTCCCTTTTGATTTTACTAACGAATGTTTGCAAGCGTTTAATGTTTTGAAGGAACAGTTGGTGAAAGCTCCTATCTTGCAACCACCGGATTGGTCGAAGCCGATTGAAATTATGTGTGATGCTAACGACAAAACTATTGGAGCGGTTATGGGTTAAAGAGTTGATAAAAAGCCGGTGGTAATTTATTATGCAAGTAAAACTTTGTCCGAGGCGCAACTGAATTACACCACAACCGAAAAAGAATTATTATGGTGGTGTATGCCTTGGACAAGTTTAGATCTTACATTTGGGGGAGCAAGGTGATTGTGTATTCGGACCATAGTACGGTCCGGTATTTGATGGAAAAGAAGGATGCAAAGCCCTGGTTGATTCGTTGGGTGCTTTTGTTAGAAGAGTTTGACTTAGAAATTCGGGACAAGAAGGGTTGTGAAAATGTTGTGGTGGATCATTTGTCCCGAATTCCATTAGAAGGTGTTGATGATCCGAGTGAAATTAATGAACGCTTTCCCGATGAGCAACTTTTATCCGTTTCAACCGCACCTTGGTATGCTGATTATGTGAATTATTTGGCCAAGGGTGCAATCCCAAGTCATTGGACTAAGAAACGAAAGCAACAATTCTTGGTTCAAGTCAAGCAATACATATGGGATGAACCGGATCTCTTCAAGATTGGACCCGATCAAGTGATAAGGAGATGTGTTCCCGAGACAGAGGTGTTAGAGATTTTGACCCATGCTCATTCATCGGCATGTGGAGGTCATTTTAGTTGAAACAAAACGGGATATCGGGTGTTGACGCGTTGGTTTTATTGGCCTACAATTTTTAAAGATGCTTGTGAGTTCGCCCGCAATTGTGTAAATTGTCAAAAGTGGGAAGCATCTCGAAGCGGGATGAAATACCGTTACAACCAATCTTGGTGGTTGAGGTGTTTGATGTGTGGGGAATAGACTTCATGGGTCCCTTTCCAAATTCGAACGGGTTTTTGTACATATTAGTTGCGGTGGATTACGTTTCGAAGTGGATTGAAGCTATTCCTACAAGAACCAACGATCATTCGGTTGTGTGTAAGTTCGTTCAATCAAACATCTTTGCTCATTTCGGTATTCCAAGAGTTATAATTAGTAATGGTAGTTCATATTTTAAAAATTTTAATTTCGGAAAGTTGTTGAAGCGATACAATGTGAACCACCGAGTCGCTACACCGTATCATCCGCAAACAAGTGGACAAGTCGAAGTGTCCAATCGTCAAATTAAAGAAATTCTCATGAAGACGGTGCGAACGGGTAGAAAAGATTGGTCAAGCAAGTTGGATGATGCATTGTGGGCATATAGGACGGCCTATAAAACTCCTATTGGTACAACTCCTTACCGGATGGTGTATGGGAAGGGATGTCATTTACCAATGGAGTTAGCTCATCGGGCACATTGGGCAATTAAAACGGTGAACGCGGATTATGATGAAGCGGGTAAAATTCGGAAGTTGCAATTAAGCGAGATTGAAGAGATACGAGATGAAGCATATGAATCTGCATCCACATATAAAGACAAGCTTAAGAAGGTTAACGATGCAAAGATAAGAAAAGGAACTTTTGAAGTGGGTCAAAAAGTGTGGTTGTACAATTCACGATTGAAGATGTTTGCGGGAAAATTGAAGAGTAAATGGATGGGTCCTTTTGTCATCAGGCGAGTAAGTCGATTCAGTGATGCTGACATTCAAGATGTTCAAACTAACAAGCAACAAACGGTAAATGGGCACCGGCTCAAACCGTACTTGGAAGGGAATGATATCAACAATCTCGAGCTTGACAAAGTGGGTTACATTCTACGCCCATTGGATGACGAGGAAGTTTGAAAGAGGCCCAGGTTTGGTAGTGTACATATGTAGTTTAGTTTAGTTTGTTTTGTTTTGAATAATTACCGTCTCCGTTTAAACTTGTGTTCGAGATAAGTGTGGGGAAATTCTTACGAATTGCTCTAACATAGTGTTGAGGACAACACGGGGTTTTAAAGGGGGGTAGGGTATAATTTTCACGTTTTTGAAACAATTATAAAAACTATTAAAACTATAAAATAAGAAAAAAAAACAAAAAAAAGAAAAAAAAATTAAAAAGTTGAAAAGTTAAAAAGTTAAAAAATTGACAAGCCAAAAACGCCTAGTGAGGGCCGTAGCCTACGGTCCATACCGTAGGTTATGGCGAAGTGAGGGCCTCAAAAAGTCTTAAGGCGAGCAGAGACTGCCTTACAGCAGATTTTTTGTCCAGAAACCACTGTAACCTACGGCGATCGCCGTAGGCTACGACGCGCAAAATTTTGGGCGGTGACCTTTGGGGTTGCTGTCGGCAGTTTATAAAAAAAACAAATTTATTAATAATAATAATCATCATTAAAACTTATTTGTAACTCCCCATCCACTAGTTTCCTGCCATCGATCCCCAACCACAATTTTTCCTTTTCATCTCCTTCATCTTCTCCACAAGAACCCTAGTTCTCCATAACCATCAATCTTTCATAACTTCCTCAAATCTTGGCCAAATCCAGTGATTTTTGAGTCAATCTTGGCTAAAATTTCACAAGGAACTCGGATTTGTGATTGCATTTTGAAGATTCCTTTGTTTGGTGGTCGATTTTAAGTGTTAAGGGTCCAAAAATTTGGGGTTTTTAGTGGGTTTTTGCTTGAAGTGAAGTTCTTGTTATTCTCATCATCTTCAAAGTCAAGGTATGCAATTTGTTTTCAATATTTGAAGTACATTGCATATTTGTAAATTTTCATAATGTTTTTGCTTACACACACTTGCTTGTAGGGGTTAGATAGTAGGACTTTGTTAAGTTTGTTGAACATATGGTTGTAGATGTAAATGATGTCTTAGTTGAAAACTTTTGGGAAAACTCTAAATTGTAGAGATATCATGCCCAAATTTTGTTTGAAAGGATAAATTTTTGGTTCTCCTACATGTATAACCATAGTGTCAAGGAAGTGTGGGGAGGTGTTGAATATAAACTTATGGTTTTTTTTTGTGTTGATTGTGATGTGTGTAGGATATGGTGAAGACTAAAAGTAAAGCGGGAGCGAGTTCTTCGAGTCAACCTCAAGCGGAAGCACAACAAGAAAAGAGGAGGAGATTGATTCGGGCGGGTGACCCGGATTCGGAAGAAGATGCTCCACCGAGGGGTCCGAAACCGGATTGGACATCCGGGTCATTACTCGATCAACCCGAGGAGTGGCGAACCGATTTATTCTTTGAGCAAATGAACAAGTTACAACAACGCAAGGAGACCTTCATTTGCAAGAAATAAATTAGAGAAGTGGATTTTGGGCCTTTCAGGATCACGGATAAATTCAAGGCTTTGGGTTGGGAAGCGGCTTTGAAATGTTATGATGGAGAGGGAAAGAATTTGTATGATCGAGAGATACAAGAGTGGATGGCCACTCTCACATGCCCTCCGTTCAAGGCCCCGGCAAAGATGAAGCTTATAGGGACGGTCAACGGGGTAAAAGTTGAAATGCCGTATGATTCTCTACGTCGAATTACAAGATTCGATAGCAAGTCGTCCAATCAATATATCTTTCCACGACTAGAGGATTTGTATCACAACCCCCAAAACCATCCCCAATGGCAAAACATGCTCGACTACCTCTTTGTTCCGAGTACCACACACGGGAAGCTATTGAGAAGAAATTTGAGAATCGAGGCGAAATTGATGTTGGTGTTGTGTACGCAGAATGTTATCCCAATGTGGGGTGACAAAGTGGAGGTTAGGTTCCCGGAGGTACCGGTTCTTTATATGTTGATGCATGGGTCGCCAATGGTTCCATTTCGGTTCTTGGTGTTGAATAACATTTGGCTTGGGCGAAATAGTGGAGAAAGGAAGAATGTTCCCCATTGCCGGTTGATCACGGCGTTGTTGAAGTTATATGAGGCAATTGGAGCCGAAGATAAAGGATTGTATAAGAAGTTCAAACCATTTGACATTAAACACTTGGGACCGGGATGGGAGTATAAGGAGTCGAGGAGGTATCATAAGTCGAAAACTGATGGAAAGCGGTGGAGAGCATTGAAAGTGGATGCTCGTCCACTACGACCGGGTGAGGCCGATGAGCCTGAGACTAGCGATGAGGAAGTTAGTGGTTATGACAATTATCGTGAGGATACATTTACAGTCGATGTTGAGATGGGGGGTGCCAGCCCAAGTAGTGGTGTTCATGGAGTGGGGGTGCAGTCGGGTTATATCGGGAGTGTATTTGATTATGCACAACAACCAAATGATCCATATTGGGCTCATACAGGAAACATGGGGTAAGTGATTGAACAGAGGCGGCCTCCTACTTTCAGTGATTTGGTCCGAACCAAATCAGATGTTGTTTGATCAACAAACATACATTGGGGCTAGTATGGAAAGGGCTCTTAAGCAGAGCTATGACAGACAGGAGCAATGGAATCAAGCCCGTATGTATGCCCATCAAGAGGAGACGAACAACCGCTATTTAGATGATCGCAAGAGACGTATGCATGATGCGTGGCATGCGGGCCAGCCAGTTGTAGCGGACCCACCGATTGTAGATTATTCCACATTACCTCCATACGATGGTAGTGTGACGTATCCCACCCCACCATTGCACCATTCACAGTGGGTGGATCCACATACCATGTGAAATCAACAATCGATCCAAGAAGGAGATCAGGGCAGCAGCAGTAGTGGGGCATTTGGATTTGGAGGATTTACAGAGATGATGACGTCTATCTTCGGGCCTCCACAGCCAAAATATTATTGACCAAGTTGTGTCTCTTCTCATCTTTGTATATTTGTGTATATTTTGGTGTTTTATGTTTATGGTTGGGAGGTTGGGTGGTGTTTGTGTGTTTGATGTGTTTTATGGGATGTGCTAGTTGGTGGTGTTTTTAGTTAAAATATAATTTAAAAAAAAAACAAAAAGAAATTTGTGGTTTGAGAATATAAGCAAAAGTTGAGGTTTTTGTTGAAAGCGATCTTCCCTTCAAAACCATACATTGGGGAAAATGTATCCCAAGTGTGGGGATGAGGGGAAAATTTTGAGAATTTAAAAAATTTTGTTAAACCAAGCGAAAATTGTTGAAATTTGAAAACTAGACATTGTTCCGCATGACACACTGTAACACCCGAAAATTTTAAAACAAAAATGTAACAAACCTCGTTAAAAGTCCTATTTATTTTATTATTTTATCTAAAAGGAAACCCTAATTAAAACACCCAAGTAATTCTGTACAAACCCTAGAATTTTCAGAATTTTCAGAATCAGGATTAGGGCCCCTAAAACTCAGGGGGGGGGGTATTCCCTACTTAATGATTATCTTAAATAACTTGCGGACAAAGTTGAGATTTAAAATTCTGTTGACTCAGCAGGCCTAGTCCCACGCGTGGCAAGGCTATAGTGAATTGCTGTGCCTTACGGACCGTAACATTAATAAGCTTACGGTCCGTAAGCCACCTTACGGACCTCAACATCGAGAAGCTTACGGTCCGTAAGCTAGGTCAAATTCTGCTATAAATAGAGGACATTGGCACTTGCTTCTGGGCGTTCATTCGACGAAGAAATTCTCTTCAGGCACCGAGAAATCGTCCAATTACTCTTCCAAACACACACGAAACACAAATTAAGCATAGCGGGGTGCTGCAGAACAGGGTAATAACTCAATCGCTATTACGATTCATTGTCCGATCGATCGATGTACTCAATGGATGTTTAAGTGCTGCCCACATTAGGGTTATACTTTGTCGTTCGTCATTAATTTGACGGATCATCGTTAATTCGATGGATAAAGTATTGTACTTTGTCGTTCGTCATTAATTTGACGAATCATCGTTAATTCGATGGATGAAGTATCGCACTTTGTCGTTCGTTGTGAGAATTTGATCTCGTGAGTTATCGTAAAAGTGTATTAGTTAATTACCTAGTTTGTGTGCAAATTAGGTTAAGAGAATAATTAGTAGGCTAAACTCTGCCCGTATAAATCTACCATTGAAAACAAGGTAGCATCACTTGGAAATTTTAAGGTACGGATAGGTTCATTTCTTTCGATTTACGTTGTTATTCCTGATTTTAAGTTCCGTATTAAGATTAAGTATAAGTTATAAGTTCCATACGGATAGATTCCTTTCTTTCGATTTATGTCAGTTAAGGTACGTATAGAATCCTTTCTTTCGATTTATGTCAGTTAGGTACGTATAGAATCCTTTCTCTCGATTTATGTCCGTTGGGTACGGATAGACTCTTTTCTTTCGATTTACGTCGTTTGAATATAGGTATATCATTTCTGATTTTAAATTTCGTATTAAGATTAAGTCATGATTTTAAGTTCCGTATTAAGATTAAGTTATGAAATAAAGTTATAGATTCCGTATTAAGATTAAGTTATGAAATAAGTTATAGATTCCGTATTAAGATTAAGTTATGAAATAAGTTATAGATTCCATATTAAGATTAAGTTAAGAAATAAGTTATAGATTCTGTATTAAGATTAAGTTATGAAATAAGTTATAGATTCCGTATTAAGATTAAGTTATAAAATAAGTTATAGATTCCGTATTAAGATTAAGTTATGAAATAAGTTATAGATTCCGTATTAAGATTAAGTTATGAAATAAATTATGGATTCCGTATTAAGATTAAGTTATGAAACATGTGTTGAAAGTTACAAACGTTTTGAAAAGGTTTTGTTTTACATCAGTTATTTAGAAAATGGTTTATTTTATACAAGTTTCATTTCATACTCTAGTGGTTCTTTAATAACAAGTCAAGGTTTTATCTTGTTCGTTTAATAAACCACATTTTGGGGACGAAATTGTCGAGATAGGAGTGATATCCATACCTTGGTGACTGGTTCCACTCTTTGATTATAAAACTCCTCACATCTTTGATTATAGATTCCTTTGACAGTCCGTTCGATTTCTATTCTAATCATTTGATTTCGCTTTCATGTCATGCGATAGTTTTCTATTAGTTGTACTCATTATTGCATGTTCCAAAATATGTTCCGTTTTGTTCTGAAAATAAGTTTTATAAGTTATGTGAATAAGACTCTTTGTACTCTGATACCCTGAGTATCGCTTCTCGTGGAGTGTCCCACGAGCATGTTGTTGTGGCATCAACCTCATGTGCTCCACCCGTGACGGAGAGATCAGTTCACGGCGTCTCTTAAGTACAAGTGTGGTACATATATTAGGAGGCGTATGGATCGGATCCTGGGATTTCAGTTTTCAGGAAATGGATAACGGGTATGCCAACTTGCCATTTCGTGTGATAAGTATGCAGGAGTAGCTACCTGTGTATTGTCACGTTTTCAGTTTGCTCATGGGTACATCCGTAACATATGATTAGGAAATTATGTTTTTGCATCATAACGTTTTCACATAAAGTTAACTCCAAGTTTTTAAATAAAATAAGCTTTTGTTTTCCTCTATCCGCACACTGGGCAAAAACTGTTAAAAATTTTGCTCAGACGTACGTTTTTCTTTGTTGTGTTTTCTTCTTTACGTCAGGTTATCAGGACAATCTAGGACAGGGGATATGGAAGAGTGCTCGAGTGTTTGGACAAGACGGTAGAAATAATTGTACTGGATTAGATATCCTTTATTAAGTTGTAAAGCCTTGTAATACATTTAAGTATAAATGGAATTATGTTTTTGATCTGACTACTGTTATTGTGACACGCCGGCCCGTTCCGGGACGGGGTGTTACAGCTATGGTATCAGAGCAAAGGCTCTTTCCTGTAGAAAACTTAAACATAAGTTAAGACCTGTGAGGTAATGGGTAGACATTGGGTTAGGATTTCAATCGATACATCGGTTAGTAACTTTTCTTTTCACTTTATGATAGTCTCGAACATAAGTATTTCGTCATCTTCATTGTTTTTACTTTAGCTTTATTTCAAGTATGACTATTGATCATAGTGGATCGCGATCAAGTATGATTATTAATATATATATATATATATATATATGTATGTAATAATTTCGAGGACGAAATTTTTTTAAGACGGGTAGATTTGTAACACCCGAAAATTTTAAAACAAAAATGTAACAAACCTCGTTAAAAGTCCTATTTATTTTAATATTTTATCTAAAAGGAAACCCTAATTAAAACACCCAAGTAATTCTGTACAAACCCTAGAATTTTCAGAATTTTCAGAATCAGGATTAGGGCCCCTAAAACTCAGGGGGGGTATTCCCTACTTAATGATTATCTTAAATAACTTGCGGACAAAGTTGAGATTTAAAATTCTGTTGACTCAGCAGGCCTAGTCCCACGCGTGGCAAGGCTATAGTGAATTGCTGTGCCTTACGGACCGTAACATTAATAAGCTTACGGTCCGTAAGCCACCTTACGGATCTCAACATCGAGAAGCTTACGGTCCGTAAGCTAGGTCAAATTCTGCTATAAATAGAGGACATTGGCACTTGCTTCTGGGCGTTCATTCGACGAAGAAATTCTCTTCAGGCACCGAGAAATCGTCCAATTACTCTTCCAAACACACACGAAACACAAATTAAGCATAGCGGGGTGCTGCAGAACAGGGTAATAACTCAATCGCTATTACGATTCATTGTCCGATCGATCGATGTACTCAATGGATGTTTAAGTGTTGCCCACATTAGGGTTATACTTTTGTCGTTCGTCATTAATTTGACGGATCATCGTTAATTCGATGGATAAAGTATTGTACTTTGTCGTTCGTCATTAATTTGACGGATCATCGTTAATTCGATGGATGAAGTATCGCACTTTGTCGTTCGTTGTGAGAATTTGATCTCGTGAGTTATCGTAAAAGTGTATTAGTTAATTACCTAGTTTGTGTGCAAATTAGGTTAAGAGAATAATTAGTAGGCTAAACTCTGCCCGTATAAATCTACAATTGAAAACAAGGTAGCATCACTTGGAAATTTTAAGGTACGGATAGGTTCATTTCTTTCGATTTACGTTGTTATTCCTGATTTTAAGTTCCGTATTAAGATTAAGTATAAGTTATAAGTTCCATACGGATAGATTCCTTTCTTTCGATTTATGTCAGTTAAGGTACGTATAGAATCCTTTCTTTCGATTTATGTCAGTTAGGTACGTATAGAATCCTTTCTCTCGATTTATGTCCGTTGGGTACGGATAGACTCTTTTCTTTCGATTTACGTCGTTTGAATATAGGTATATCATTTCTGATTTTAAATTTCGTATTAAGATTAAGTCATGATTTTAAGTTCCGTATTAAGATTAAGTTATGAAATAAAGTTATAGATTCCGTATTAAGATTAAGTTATGAAATAAGTTATAGATTCCGTATTAAGATTAAGTTATGAAATAAGTTATAGATTCCGTATTAAGATTAAGTTAAGAAATAAGGTATAGATTCTGTATTAAGATTAAGTTATGAAATAAGTTATAGATTCCGTATTAAGATTAAGTTATAAAATAAGTTATAGATTCCGTATTAAGATTAAGTTATGAAATAAGTTATAGATTCCGTATTAAGATTAAGTTATGAAATAAATTATGGATTCCGTATTAAGATTAAGTTATGAAACATGTGTTGAAAGTTACAAACGTTTTGAAAAGGTTTTGTTTTACATCAGTTATTTAGAAAATGGTTTATTTTATACAAGTTTCATTTCATACTCTAGTGGTTCTTTATTAACAAGTCAAGGTTTTATCTTGTTCGTTTAATAAACCACATTTTGGGGACGAAATTGTCGAGATAGGAGTGATATCCATACCTTGGTGACTGGTTCCACTCTTTGATTATAAAACTCCTCACATCTTTGATTATAGATTCCTTTGACAGTCCGTTCGATTTCTATTCTAATCATTTGATTTCGCTTTCATGTCATGCGATAGTTTTCTATTAGTTGTACTCATTATTGCATGTTCCAAAATATGTTCCGTTTTGTTCTGAAAATAAGTTTTATAAGTTATGTGAATAAGACTCTTTGTACTCTGATACCCTGAGTATCGCTTCTCGTGGAGTGTCCCACGAGCATGTTGTTGTGGCATCAACCTCATGTGCTCCACCTGTGACGGAGAGATCAGTTCACGGCGTCTCTTAAGTACAAGTGTGGTACATATATTAGGAGGCGTATGGATCGGATCCTAGGATTTCAGTTTTCAGGAAATGGATAACGGGTATGCCAACTTGCCATTTCGTGTGATAAGTATGCAGGAGTAGCTACCTGTGTATTGTCACGTTTTCAGTTTGCTCATGGGTACATCCGTAAGATATGATTAGGAAATTATGTTTTTGCATCATAACGTTTTCACATAAAGTTAACTCCAAGTTTTTAAATAAAATAAGCTTTTGTTTTCCTCTATCCGCACACTGGGCAAAAACTGTTAAAAATTTTGCTCAGACGTACGTTTTTCTTTGTTGTGTTTTCTTCTTTACGTCAGGTTATCAGGACAATCTAGGACATGGGATATGGAAGAGTGCTCGAGTGTTTGGACAAGACGGTAGAAATAATTGTACTGGATTAGATATCCTTTATTAAGTTGTAAAGCCTTGTAATACATTTAAGTATAAATGGAATTATGTTTTTGATCTGACTACTGTTATTGTGACACGCCGGCCCGTTCCGGGACGGGGTGTTACAGCTATGGTATCAGAGCAAAGGCTCTTTCCTGTAGAAAACTTAAACATAAGTTAAGACCTGTGAGGTAATGGGTAGACATTGGGTTAGGATTTCAATCGATACATCGGTTAGTAACTTTTCTTTTCACTTTATGATAGTCTCGAACATAAGTATTTCGTCATCTTCATTGTTTTTACTTTAGCTTTATTTCAAGTATGACTATTGATCATAGTGGATCGCGATCAAGTATGATTATTAATATATATATATATATATATATATATATGTATGTAATAATTTCGAGGACGAAATTTTTTTAAGAGGGGTAGATTTGTAACACCCGAAAATTTTAAAACAAAAATGTAACAAACCTCGTTAAAAGTCCTATTTATTTTAATATTTTATCTAAAAGGAAACACTAATTAAAACACCCAAGTAATTCTGTACAAACCCTAGAATTTTCAGAATTTTCAGAATCAGGATTAGGGCCCCTAAAACTCAGGGGGGGTATTCCCTACTTAATGATTATCTTAAATAACTTGCGGACAAAGTTGAGATTTAAAATTCTGTTGACTCAGCAGGCCTAGTCCCACGCGTGGCAAGGCTATAGTGAATTGCTGTGCCTTACGGACCGTAACATTAATAAGCTTACGGTCCGTAAGCCACCTTACGGACCTCAACATCGAGAAGCTTACGGTCCGTAAGCTAGGTCAAATTCTGCTATAAATAGAGGACATTGGCACTTGCTTCTGGGCGTTCATTCGACGAAGAAATTCTCTTCAGGCACCGAGAAATCGTCCAATTACTCTTCCAAACACACACGAAACACAAATTAAGCATAGCGGGGTGCTGCAGAACAGGGTAATAACTCAATCGCTATTACGATTCATTGTCCGATCGATCGATGTACTCAATGGATGTTTAAGTGCTGCCCACATTAGGGTTATACTTTGTCGTTCGTCATTAATTTGACGGATCATCGTTAATTCGATGGATAAAGTATTGTACTTTGTCGTTCGTCATTAATTTGACGGATCATCGTTAATTCGATGGATGAAGTATCGCACTTTGTCGTTCGTTGTGAGAATTTGATCTCGTGAGTTATCGTAAAAGTGTATTAGTTAATTACCTAGTTTGTGTGCAAATTAGGTTAAGAGAATAATTAGTAGGCTAAACTCTGCCCGTATAAATCTACAATTGAAAACAAGGTAGCATCACTTGGAAATTTTAAGGTACGGATAGGTTCATTTCTTTCGATTTACGTTGTTATTCCTGATTTTAAGTTCCGTATTAAGATTAAGTATAAGTTATAAGTTCCATACGGATAGATTCCTTTCTTTCGATTTATGTCAGTTAAGGTACGTATAGAATCCTTTCTTTCGATTTATGTCAGTTAGGTACGTATAGAATCCTTTCTCTCAATTTATGTCCGTTGGGTACGGATAGACTCTTTTCTTTCGATTTACGTCGTTTGAATATAGGTATATCATTTCTGATTTTAAATTTCGTATTAAGATTAAGTCATGATTTTAAGTTCCGTATTAAGATTAAGTTATGAAATAAAGTTATAGATTCCGTATTAAGATTAAGTTATGAAATAAGTTATAGATTCCGTATTAAGATTAAGTTATGAAATAAGTTATAGATTCCGTATTAAGATTAAGTTAAGAAATAAGTTATAGATTCTTTATTAAGATTAAGTTATGAAATAAGTTATAGATTCCGTATTAAGATTAAGTTATAAAATAAGTTATAGATTCCGTATTAAGATTAAGTTATGAAATAAGTTATAGATTCCGTATTAAGATTAAGTTATGAAATAAATTATGGATTCCGTATTAAGATTAAGTTATGAAACATGTGTTGAAAGTTACAAACGTTTTGAAAAGGTTTTGTTTTACATCAGTTATTTAGAAAATGGTTTATTTTATACAAGTTTCATTTCATACTCTAGTGGTTCTTTATTAACAAGTCAAGGTTTTATCTTGTTCGTTTAATAAACCACATTTTGGGGAAGAAATTGTCGAGATAGGAGTGATATCCATACCTTGGTGACTGGTTCCACTCTTTGATTATAAAACTCCTCACATCTTTGATTATAGATTCCTTTGACAGTCCGTTCGATTTCTATTCTAATCATTTGATTTCGCTTTCATGTCAT
Organism: Helianthus tuberosus; assembly: GCA_030545235.1. Taxonomy (NCBI): domain Eukaryota; kingdom Viridiplantae; phylum Streptophyta; class Magnoliopsida; order Asterales; family Asteraceae; genus Helianthus; species Helianthus tuberosus. The sequence goes on from CM060393.1 coordinate 159,565,735, forward strand.
GCGATAGTTTTCTATTAGTTGTACTCATTATTGCATGTTCCAAAATATGTTCCGTTTTGTTCTGAAAATAAGTTTTATAAGTTATGTGAATAAGACTCTTTGTACTCTGATACCCTGAGTATCGCTTCTCGTGGAGTGTCCCACGAGCATGTTGTTGTGGCATCAACCTCATGTGCTCCACCCGTGACGGAGAGATCAGTTCACGACGTCTCTTAAGTACAAGTGTGGTACATATATTAGGAGGCGTATGGATCGGATCCTAGGATTTCAGTTTTCAGGAAATGGATAACGGGTATGCCAACTTGCCATTTCGTGTGATAAGTATGCAGGAGTAGCTACCTGTGTATTGTCACGTTTTCAGTTTGCTCATGGGTACATCCGTAAGATATGATTAGGAAATTATGTTTTTGCATCATAACGTTTTCACATAAAGTTAACTCCAAGTTTTTAAATAAAATAAGCTTTTGTTTTCCTCTATCCGCACACTGGGCAAAAACTGTTAAAAATTTTGCTCAGACGTACGTTTTTCTTTGTTGTGTTTTCTTCTTTACGTCTGGTTATCAGGACAATCTAGGACAGGGGATATGGAAGAGTGCTCGAGTGTTTGGACAAGACGGTAGAAATAATTGTACTGGATTAGATATCCTTTATTAAGTTGTAAAGCCTTGTAATACATTTAAGTATAAATGGAATTATGTTTTTGATCTGACTACTGTTATTGTGACACGCCGGCCCGTTCCGGGACGGGGTGTTACACACACCAACACCCTTTCTAGTCATTTCTTGGTGAGTTCTTGGGCCACACATATGATTATTAGATATTATTTCTTTGGTTTGAGTGGCGGTGTGTGATTTGTGTTAATAGAACCTGTGTACGAATGCTTGTTGAAGCCTAGGATTAGCATGCTTGTGGAAATGATAAGGGCTTTTAGGTAGCTTCGTCTGGATGTGTGAGAGTGTGGGAATGGGGGGTTGGACCTCATACGATATATATATGAGCTTGGTATTGTGAGGGGTGGGGGTTTGGTTTTAGTAAGCCATGCTTGAGCCTAATACCATTCGGTTGTGACCCAAGCCTATCTCTTACAAAAATTCTACCTATTGAGACGGCCCGGTTTAGGAGCATTAATATGTAGTACTTGATGTTTATGTGAATATATTGTTTATTTATGCTTAAAAAAATAAAAAATAAATAAAAAAATATATATATGAGAAAAATACAAAAAGAAAGAAATATTTGTGAGAGTAGTTGAAGAAAAGAAAAAGAAAATATGATGATGTTGTGTAACTAGTTTATGGTTGTTTTGTTTTGTAGTAGCAATAAAAACCGGGTCGAATCAATGAGCTACTTGCATATTTATCCCACCATTTTCCTACCTTTACACATAGCCCCGTTACAACCCGTAAGTCCTTTTGATTCATAAGCATGTTAAGTATTTTGTGGGTGGAGATTTGATTTTTATACAAGGTTATTGTCGCACAATCACACATTTGCAATGAGTGTTTTAGCACAATGTTGCTAATATTCTTTGTCACCGAGAGTTATTGCGAAGGGTGTGTCTAGTGGTGTGGTGAAAGGTTAGTAAAGGGACAACACATTTTAGCTTGGTTTGAATTTTGATCGCTTGTAAGTTTGGAATGGTTTTTGAATGGGTTGCTTGGGACAAGCAACGGGTAAGTGTGGGGATTTGACGGGTGGTCCGTAGGACAACCCTTAAATGATATAAATATACGCACATCTCATACTTGATACGGTTAATTGTTGGAATTTAGTAACTACGATGTATTTGGTTTGCAGGTTTATCAAAGCATAAAAGAAGGAATTACGATGCTTGGATGGATTGGAGTTTGGAATTTGCGAAAGAGAGTTGAAGCATAGAAGATTTCACAAAGAAATAAAGAAAATCACACCAGTCACCACCGTAGCCTACGGCTCCTGCCGTAGGTTACGGCCCTGATCTTTGTTTCTTTCTTCCGCCGTAGTCCAGCATATAAGTGGCGTAGGAGTTTATCTGGGCGTCGTAGCCTACGACTGGCGCCCTAGGTTACGGTGCCATGTTGACCTTCCAAGACCCTTGACCGCCGTAAGCTACGGCCAGGAGTGTAGCTTACGGCGTCGTATGGTCCCAATTTGTAACTCTTTCATTTAATTGCATTTTAAGAGAACTTATGGGGTCCTATCATGGGTATTCGGTTACAATCACTTTGGAGACGAATTTTGGAGCATCTTTATGCTTGAAGACATTGGCTAATCATTGGTTTTATGTTTGGATTTGCTATTAACACTAGAACTTTGATGATGATGTTTGTTCGAGCCATGTGTGGCTAAACTCGTGATGACTATCTTTTGTTGAAGGTTTGTTTGAGACTTTATGCTTTAATTCATATTTCTAGAATAATGAACTTGTCTTTATGATTTGTTTGTTATGGTGTGTTGTTGTTTGTTTGTAAATTGTTAATTCATATGTTAATCTTATTTGAAACCATACGTTCTTGGTGCCGTTGGAAATTGAGATATCATAGGTAGAACTAGAATTGGGTATTGATTAATTGGTCAGGGTAACAACCTCGCGTTCTAGGAATCCGAGTACTTAGTTCCCTTTCATCACAACAAGTAATCACACATGAACCATGTCTATGTGGTTCTTTCTAGTTGAATGTTAGCATGAATGTCAAAGCAAACCGGAAACTTAAGATAGTCCTTTGTCTCTAAATTGTTTACAAAACCAACTTCCATTTTTCAATTAAATTAGTAATCTTAGTTTTTAAAATCAAACAATCAATCCAACTCTTGAATTTACTTTTCTTGCAATTAGTCTAATCTTAGTTAACTTAGATATACTCCTAAATAACACATTTTCCACAAACTCCCTGTGTTCGATACCCACTTACCACTAGCTATTTAGTAGTAATTGGATTAAATTTGATTGAGACTTCGACCTCACGTGAAGATCCACCCCGTATTTCAACGATTAGACTCCCTTCGTTGGTTGACGAGTATTGGGCTTCGCGGATACAAGTATGAAGATCACTAGTGATCTGAAGACAGCGGATGCTACTAACATGAGTCTTACGACTAAGAGAATCGGCCACGACATTCGCCTTGCCAGGATGATAGCGAATCTCGCAGTCATAGTCGTTAAGCAACTCTACCCATCGTCACTGACGCATATTCAGTTCTTTCTGGTTAAAGATGTGTTGCAGGCTCTTATGGTCAGTGAAAACCACACACTTAGTACCATATAGGTAGTGTCGCCAGATCTTGAACGCAAAAAAAAACTGCGCCAAGCTCTAAATCATGGGTAGTATAGTTTTTCTCATGTATTTTGAGCTGTCGGGAAGCATAAGCAATGACCTTGTCCCGTTGCATGAGCACACAACCAAGACCATGGTTCGAGGTATTGGAATATACCATGAAATCATCATTCCCATTAGGGAGAGCAAGTACAGGAGCGTTACAAAGCAGGTTCTTAAGAGTTTGAAAGGATTCCTCTTGCTCAGGACCCCAAGCAAAAGGTTTCTCTTTCTGAGTCAAGGAAGTGAGAGGGACGGCGATCTTTGAAAAGTCCGAGATGAATCGATGGTAATAACCCGCCAATCCAAAGAAGGAACGAATTTCAGATGCAGATTTAGGCGTACTCCAGTTCTTCATTGCTTCGATTTTGGAAGGGTCAACATGAATTCCTTGTTTACTAACGACGTGCCCAAGAAATTATAGTTCATTAATACAAAATTCGCACTTAGAAAACTTTGTGTATAAGCGTTCACCACGTAATAATTCTAACATGAGGCGTAAATGTCGTTCATGATCAGCTCGAGTTTTTGAATAAATAAGAATATCATCAATAAAGACTATCACAAAACGATCCAAATAAGGTCTACAAACACGATTTGTAAGGTCCATGAACACAGCGGGTGCGTTGGTCAGACCAAAAGGCATAACCACGAAGTCGTAGTGTCCATAACGAGTGCGAAATGCAGTTTTGGGGGATATCTTCTTCGAGAACACGGAGCTGATGATAACCGGATCGAAGGTCGATATTAGAGAAATAACACGCGCCTTGTAGTTGATCGAATAGATCATCGATACGAGGGAGAAGATGGTGATTCTTAATGATGAGTTTGTTAAGTTCACGGTAGTCGATGCACATGCGAAACGAACCATCTTTCTTCTTGACGAATAGCACATGAGCACCCCAAGGTGAGGTACTTGGAGGTATAAAACCTTTGTCGAGTATCTTACAGTTGACTAGATAATTCCTGCATCTCAGAGGGTGCAAGTCGGTACGGAGCTTTGGCAACAGGAGTCGAACCAAGTATAAGATCAATACAAAAATCAACAGATCAAGGAGGAGGAAGACCAGGGAGATCTTCAGGAAAGACATCAAGGAAATCACACACTACTGGAACATCACTTAGGCTCTTTCCCTTGCCCTTTTATTCCTCTATGTGGGCCAAGAAGGCAAAGTGATGTTTACGTAAGCATTTATTCGCTTGAGTGCATGACATCAACTTCAGTTCTCTAGATGGCCGGTCTCCATACGCGTGCAAAGTATCACCAGACGGGAGAGGTAAACGAACGTACTTCTCGTGACAAGCGATTTCAGCATGGTTCTTACGCAACAAATCCATGTCGATTATGATATCGAAACTACCCAATTGCATGGGTATGAGATCAATAGTAAAAACGTGATCGTTAAGAGTCAGGGAACAACCATCGGCAATCTCAACAGAGAACGACTTAGGTAGTTTAGAGCGTGCACAATTCTACGGACACAAAGCTTCTGTCGGCACCAGTATCAAATAGTATCGAAGCGTAAAGATTATTAACGAGAAACGTACCATTAACTACATCATTGTCGTTACGCGCCTGATTTGCGTTGATGTTGAACGCTCGCCCTCGAGCGGCTTGCTGTTGCTCCTGATTCAGCTGGGACATTGGGGACGGAGATGAGTGGTGTCCCCACACTTGTAGCATGCTCGCACATTGTTTGTTGGTTTGGGGTTCTGCTCCTGGCGGTGCTTGCTGAACCTGATTGGCTTGTCGGCAGTAAGGGTTTGTGTGACCATAGTGATTATAGTTGGTACACAGACGGTAAGCTGAGTTGGAAGCGCGATGATAGTTGCAAGTGGCACATTTGGGATGAACCCCTGTGTATGACTTCTTGGTGTTTTCTGGAGCAGGAGGGTTTGGAGTAGCAGCAGGCATAATGGCATTGCAAGTAGTGTTCGAATTTGCTGCAGGGATAATTGCATTGCAGCCAGAACTTTGAGACTTTCGTTTCTTGTTTTTGCTGCCACTCGGTTGCTGTGTGATTTGGTTAGCGGGTTTCGAGGAAGCAGGGTTTCCGAACTGTTTATCACAAACACGGTTGTTATTCAAACTTGCTGCCAGACGGTAAACTTCTTCAATAGAGTCGAGTTGAGCTGCTTCAATGGCGTCACGCATAGCAGGAGGTGTTAGGCCCTAAAGTGTGAGACTGACGTATCAAATTAACACAATGGTTACGGACTGGGCCTTACCGGGTTAGTTTATATTACGTTTTGGACCTTTATAGGTCACTTGGGCCAAGCTTTAGGCCATGTGGGCCAAGCAGACCCAAGGGGAGCCCATGTAGGGAATTGGGCTTGAGTTAGTATATAAACAAGTTTTTAACTTGTTTTTAGGTTTGAACATCCATGTTACACAAGTTCTAGAGAAGCTATAGTGGGAGGCGATTTTAGGTGTGAACAAGTTACACTTGTACTAGACGGTTTTGCTTTTTCAAGTAATAGAATCGTGTGCAAGTGTTGAAAGTGATTCGGTTTGTTCTTCGTTTTCATATTTTTCGGTTTATCTTGGATCATCTTGTGTTTGGTTTCCGCACTCTCACAAGATTAGGTTTGATATCATTGAAAGATCCGGTTTTCGGGACTTACAAGTGGTATCAGAGCCATTAGAACCTATTTCTAGGCTCGGTGTGATATCAAAGATTCAATATTTTCATTATTTTTTGGTTAGTGTTCTTCGCGTTCTTCATTGTGTTCATCCAAATTTTATAAAAAATCATTATATTTTGGTACTTTGATTTTTGAAAAGGTTGTTAAAAGATTAGACGAAATCTTTTTATTTTTCCTGAAAATATCCTATTTTTAAAAATTCCCAAAGTTTCGGTGGAGAGTTGTTGAGTTGATTGAAACTTTCCATATATTTTTATAAAATACAACAACTTGAAGGTTTTGAGTTATCCTACAACAGATTTCAAGTCCATCTTTTTAGGAAACAGAGGTCTCGGTTTAAACTACACGGTCTCGAGTCCAATTTTTAAGGAAACAGTGGTCTTCTCCTTCACAACAATCTGGTCTCGACTCACTGCTCATCACTGGTCTCGAGTCATTCATTCTTGTGTCGCAACCACTTCAACAGGTCTCGAGTCATCATCGTTGATCTTCATCAATCATCTTCATCAATTCCACCAATCAACCAGAAGCTACAGTCATCATCGTTCATTCCGACTCGCAACAACGTTTGTCCTCACTTGATTCTGTCATCTCCAAGTTTGTCATCACCAACAATAACGCCACCATAGCCAATACCTGCAACTGCCACCCCACATCACCGCTGATCTCTGACAACCATCACAATTTGAGTTTACACGTTCCGATTCCGAGTTGACGAGTCAAGTGATTACAAGATCAAGGTTTCGAGATATCATCGTTTTCGAGTAGCAACCTCCGAGAGTCGCAACCTCCACAGTCGCAATCGCAAAGTGATTTCAAGTCATTCTTCTCGAGTGGCAACCACTGTCTCGACTCACAACTTCCACGGTTTCGAGTTAAACTTCACTGGTCTCGAGTCATACACCAAGGTCTCGAGTTAAACTTTCACAGTTTCGAGTGATTACGAGTCGCAACCAAGGTCTCGAGTCACTCAGCTGGTTTCGACTCATCAATCACTGTTCATCATCTTCATAGTTAGCTTCGAATCATCATCACTGCTTGATAATCTCCATAATCACTGTCAATCACACCTCCGTCGTTCATCTTCTCCGATCTTCGTACGGTCTTCATCACAACCCTTCCATCGATCTCTGGCGACGACCAATCTCTAACCACTGTTATATCTCCATCACCAATCATTCAAACGCCATGATCCTTTCCATCGACTCCAAACAGTCCGACCATCATCCGTTCATCATCTCCGTTCAACTCCGATCTCCTTTCAAATCCGATCAGTGTGCAGTGTTCATCTTCTCCGGCCACCATCTCCGTGATCTTTAATCCCGTGTCGCCGACTGCCATATATCGTTAACTCCGATCACACGGTTTCGAGTTGCTTGTTTTCGGATCATCATCTCTATTCATCACCGTCTGAAAAACCAACCTAGTTCATCTCCGACAACCGCCTTCACTTATCATCGTTTCGAGTTTACCTCCTCTCCATCGATAATCTTTATCGGACTATTGTTGGTTATTTACGTACGGGTGTTGATAAAATCAGAAACGAAACATTATTTTTTTTGTGTGACACTTGATTTGGTTGGGATTGAGGTGTTGTCGGGTAAAGAGTTCAACATTGCTGATTAGATGTTTATTACTACCTCCGTCCCATTAAAAGTGTCATGTTTTGAATTTTCAAAATTTTTATTTATAAACTTTGACTTTAATTATATATTTTTTGTGTTATATAAAACTTGATGAAAATTAACCCTATAAAAACACTTGTAAAACACACTCAAATCATATAACTTTCATCCAGTATTATCAAACACAAACAAAATTATTTAAGGTCAAAGTTTATAAATAAAGACTTTGAAAAAATCAAACTAGAACACTTTTAGTGGGACGGAGGGAGTATTCTATTATGTTTTTTTAATAATATTTAATTAATAATTATAAAAATTATTATATTAATAATCATTATATAATTATTTTAATCATAAGATCATCATTACTTAATCCTTAATTTTAATAATAATAATATTAATAATAATAAGTTTATATTATATATTTTAATTAATTTAAAAAAATAGATAATTAAAAAAGGGTTTGTTTGGTTTGAGAAAAGGTTTCACAGGTTTTGAGGTGCGGTTCAGAAAGCGGGTTCATTCGCCTGAAAAGGGTTTGAATTAGCGAGTACGCAGGTTCTCGTTTGGTTTGTGTTTTGAGGAGAATAACAAAAGTATCAACCACCCACTGAAATTTAGGCATTCATGTTTCACAAACCCGTGGCTCAAGAAATTACTGTTGAAGAGAAAATTTATGTCTTTTGCACTCCTGAATGTCGAGAAAGGGTTGAGGCTTATCGAATACACAACGCTGAGCTAATACAAGATTACCAGGATATAAAGAATAAAAATTTTACTTTAGCGAAGAATGAAAAGCTTTATAAAGATAAAATTGAAGCTCAGCGAAAAGACATCATCAAACTTAAAGATGATCTAAGTGTAAAAACAGCCCACTACTTGGAGGTAAAAGAAAAGGTTTGCATTCTGACCAAAGAACTGGAAGATATTCGAGAAAAATATCATATTAACGAAATCAACATTAAGAAATATGAGTCTTCCAGTAAGTTGGTCAAGGATCTCTGTGATCTGCAACTTGCGTACAAAATAAAGAAGGGGTGTGGGTTGGGATTCAATCAAGTTCCTCCTCCTTATAATGAGAATTACACATATTTACCCATTACCGAGGAGGAACTGATGAATGAAGGCAAAATGACTTACGGTCCAAAAATCGACAAGTCATCAATCAATAGCAATTCTGTTGACAATAAATGACCAAATCCTTCTATGAGCTTTGTTTCTAAAGGCACTTTTGATCCTAACAACTCATTTACATGTGCAGATAAAGTAGTAGACTCAAAGTGTGGAGATATTCTTGGGGGAGAACAAGTTTTTAATTTTGATTTTTCTGAAACTTCTTTTGATAAAACTGATTCTGGTTATGTGTTTGGACAAGCTTTGCTTAATTCGTTTTGTGCTTATGTGTCGTCTAGTGGGCCTGATGTTTTGGGCAAAACTGTTGATGCTTGTGTTGAATCTTTAAACAATAAGTCTGATGATGGATGTTTTTCAGTTAATGATTGTGATTGTGATATTTCTAACTCTACAGCTGAAGTTTGTGTGACAGGGGAGGTCCCTCAGGATACATTCAGTGAAACCACTGAAACTTCTTCTCAAGAAAATCAAGAATGTCCTGATTCTTCTTCTGAATCAGTCTCAGTGGACGTCCCTAATGTTGAATCTAGTGGGACCCCATTGGAAACCGAAGTTGAAAGTGAACCACAATTAAACTCACATGATACATGTGTTGATGAAACTTCATCTTTTTCATCTTCTGAAATTAAAACTGAACCTGATTTTGTAAAAGAAAATGCGGTCACTATAAATGAACAGTCACAAGAAAATGTTTCCGAAAAAGAAGTTAAAACACAAACTGAATCGTCTTCTCAAAATGATCATAATAAAATTGTAAAAGATGAAAAGCATCATCTGTCTGAATCTCATACATATGCTAGTTCTGATCAACAGGTACAGAAGAACTCAGAAAAGGTACATGGAACACAAGCAAAGCAATCAAAGCAAGAGAGTTCATTTAAACCCATCAGATTAGCTACTGCTGCTTGATATCAGAATCTCCATATATTGAAGCGACAGACATGTTTCAACTGTGGAATTCCTGGACACATTGCTAGAAATTGTGTTCATCGTCCAAACGTGCAACAAAATGCCAATACTCACTCTTGTGCCGATGTTTGTGAGCCGGTTCACAACACGCAAAAGGAGCCAAAATGAGCAGATCAAAGTCGAGGATATAAGAAGTCTGTTTGTCACACCCCGACCACGTAGAACATACAAAGCGTGGCGGAAACATCGGGGAGTGTTGTAACAGAATTAATTGTTTCAAATCCATGGCAATTGAAGTTTCGTTTTATTGATTAAAAGTGTTACAATGTCTTACAAACAAGGAAATACAACATAATTAACTAGTCTTGCATCTTTTATTTTCTCTAAAGCCCAAGTCTGCCTATGTGTATCTTGATCATCTTATGCAACAGCTCCTGAAAAACACATGTGAAAATAGATACGTCAGCATAAAAATGCCTGTGAGATACATAGGTTTTTGTGAAAATAGGTTTCATGACTTATGTTTGAGAAAATGTTTAGTCATGAACCTTGTAATTTGCTTTGTCTTTGTAAATCATTTGAAAACAATAAGTTCAGATGATATGTATAAATAAGAAAATAATGCATGGTTAAATGAGTAACCATGTAAAATGAGTTTGTAAAAGTTAAGTTGTTTGTAAGACAATGTATTGTGAAAGGTATGTTATTTGTATAAAATATTATATGTATCAAACTGAAATGATTCAAATAACGCTACGATATATGTAATACCATACAAACACTTATATATAGGAAGTACCAGCGGCGTATCCACCATGCTTGTATCATATTACACACGCGTCGTTACTTAATCACTTACTCAAACCACCAATGTAATAAGTCTATGTTTAAACCAATAGTCAAAAGTCCTTGTATAAACCAGGTCAAATGTTTATAGTCCAAAAGTAGTCAAGTAATGTATAACCAAAATGATATGTATGGTAAGTAAAATTTAGACTACTTAAACCATAAGTAAAAATGTACAAAACAAAGTATTGAAGTAAAACTTGGTTTAAATCAAAGATATGTTTTGAAAGATATATGCATGCTATACTGAATATGAACATTTATGCGGTATTGTGAAAATTCATACATCCAAGCCTTGAGACAGACAGATAACTATGTAAAAGTGAGTTATCAAGAGAATATGTATTCGGATTCGGTCATTCCTTTCATCCCCTTTCCCTGGGATGTCCGGAACGGGATTTGTCAAGTCCTATGGTACCACTACCTACTAACGAACGGCATGATCGGTGTTAATGAATGTATAGTATAGTTTAAACAAACCAAATGTCATACCAAAATGTAAGCATGTTTTATGAAGATAATGTACCTAGTATGCTAGAGTAAACATACAGGGTAGAGCTGTAAAACAATGTGTCCATATGTTACTGGAACATATGCAACAGAGATGCAGTATAAAACAATGTACTAAGTATGCAAAGTCATCATACAAAGTAGAAAAGTCATGTAAAACAATGTACTAAGTATGCAAAGTCATCATACAAAGCATAGAACACCATGAAATCATGTACTATAAATGTACTAATGAACATAGCAAGTATATGATGTGAAAACAGGAAAGCACGAAAGTAACAAGTAGGCACATGTGTTTCACCCCAAAACAGTTTGGAAAACAGTAAAAGAGGGGTCTATGTACTCACTTGAGATTTCTCAGTAGTCCTTGAGTAACAACCAGACAATGCTAGAGATCGCGGATATCAAACGGCACCTAATATAGGTAACTATGTAAATTAACCGGACCTAGATCGGAAGATCGGGTAGTATTAGGGTTTGTAAACCAACGAGTGTAGAGACTCGTGTTATTTGGTTTAACAAAGCCTACATACTAAATGAAACTTAACCTAATTGTTTACGACCCATTACGACCCGTTTAGGTAGCTTATGCTACTTTAACGCGTCGTTCGCGTGAAACGCGTTCAGACTGCCTAACTAGTCCTATGACAAGTGTTATATGCCTAAACATGTTACATATGATTGATTACCAATTATACATGAAAAGGGAATTCTGGTAATTTACCTAAGGCATATAAACTACCTATCATACAACTACTCAAACGATGTGACCATAGGGTATAACCTCGGAAGGTTATTCCCTACCTACTATGGTCACCTAATGTATTTGGTCGGATCCTAATGATCGACCAAATGGGTCGAGTTCGAAGGTATAGGCGATTTATTAGATCTCCTACCCTATGACCCTAGACAACGTGGTAATCAGTGGGCATAGTCCCAAGGGACTATGACCAACGTGATTACACTCACGTTGCGAAGTTCAAACGAACTTCGCATTGACCATAACTGGTCAATGTAGAAAGTCAAACAAAGTTTGACTTTCAGACTCGAAAGACTCGAAAAGCAATAAAAGAACGAAAGAATACTTACGAAGGGTCCCCGAATGCTAATCCCGATCCAAGAACTCAGGTATGAAACAATGGTTTCAACTTAGAGCTCTCAAATCAGAATTCTAGTCCTTTAAAACAATGAAAGGCATGGGGTATATATAGTTTTCGGGTAACCGTTAGGATCGTTTCATGGAAAACGTGCCATGATCCAACCCGTACACTTGTCGGAAAGTTATGGTGCCTAAATTCCATCCTTATCCGCTGACTAAGCAAGTTAGAATGTGTGGTTGAGAATTAAACAACGGCTAATACATCGAATCTGGTCCCGAAAATGCAAAACTGAGTTTTCTGCCCAGATAAGGCACTCGCGTAGCGCGACTGCATATGCCCTTAGGGCTCGCGCTACGCCACTGCCCCCATGTTTCAGCAATGTTTCAAAATTGGCAGAAATGGTCCCTGCACGTGTTTAAGGCCTTTTTCGATGCGTTTGAACCCCGTTAACCTCATTTCAAGGCTCTAAAATGAAGTTAAAGTATAGGGAACTCAAAACATGCTCAAAAATATGCCGGAGGTTGGTTCATTTGGCCGTACGAACGCGATGTTTGCTTAATTACGATGGAATGCGCATAAGCGCGAAAAACGATCCAAATGACGCGAGGCATGGATTTTTCTTAAGGCGAACACTAAAGTATAATATAGTCATGCTTACATAAATTTTTGGATGTCCGGATGTATTCAGAACGTAAGTTATGCGCGAAAATGCAAACTTGTGCACTTTTTGACACTTTTAGTCCCTGAATGACCCAAAAGTTTATTTTAGCACACCGAACCCCTCAAAGCCTATTTCTAAGCTATGTAAAGGATATTTAAGGTATGTTTGTCACTTTTAGTCCCTGTAAGCGAATTAGCTTGTTTTTGCCATACCAAAGCCTTCAAAACTTATTTCTAAGTTATGTAAAGGTTATTTAAGGTATGTTAAGCCTATGTCACTATTCCGGAGTGTTTGTTGCATTAAACTGGTTATATTTACGCATTGGTGCGCGTATAACCTTCCAGAAAGCGATTTAGAGTTTGGAATTGAACAAAATTTGATATGTGCAAATGATACACATATTTTTACCAATCCCAAGTATGAAATATAATATTTCATTGGTTTGGTATTTGTTTGATGGCCGCGAAGGCACAGGTGTTACACTGCTCATCAACGACAATCACGATCCCATAAGGCTCGTGACAAGGTGATTGAAAGCTCCAATCAGGGAGAAAAGACGAAGAATGGTGCTCATAGCAACAAGACTTCTACAAACAGCAAATACAAGCAGCCAAATTCGTCTTCGTCTGAAAGTAATGTGCAGGCGCATCTAACACGAAGAGGACCGTTTTATCCCTCAGGACCTGCTAGAGCATATCAAGCTGCTCAAATGTTTTTCCAATGAAAAGACAAACCTGCTACAATTGTGGCATTGCGGGTCAAATTGCAAGAAACTGCACACATCATCCCTACGTACCATATTATATGCGAAATCAGAGGGTTACACCAAAAGACAACTACCATTCTAAGCCAATGAAGGTATCTTCACCTAAAGCAATGAAGAATGTGAATCCCAAGGTTAAACCATCTGATGGGGATTGGAATGCTGCTAAAAACAAACGCAGAGCTTTTCAGGAACAAAAATCTATTTCTAAAACTAATAAACCTGAAACAGCTAAAGTTGCTCAACCGAAGGCAACAAATACGTTTGTTAAACCGAAACAAATTTGGAAACCCAAATCCAAAATAGCGACGTCTCCAATCCTTGAAACGAAAGGGAACTTGTGTTTAAAGTAAGTGTCTTATTTTGATGCTTCAGGAAATCCCAGGACCATGATGGCCTGGGTACCCATGTCTTACTAATCTCCTTACTTTTTAGGAACAACTAAGGAGGAGCTGTTGACAATCTCTTGAATGTTGATAGCGGTTGTTCCATAAATAAAAACGGGTAACATTTCACTGTTTCAAAAAGGTTCAATTTTTTTTACAGATGATATGTTTCCTTTGGAGGAGATAAGAGAAGTAAGAAATGATCAGTAAAAAGGTACCGTTTAATTTAGTACTTTGATTTGAATTTGATTAGTCTTCAATCTGATGACATAATGGTTAAGCAAAAATATTTTTTCTCTTTCCTAGTTCATTACCTTGTACATAAAGTGTCCTTTTCCTGGTAAATGGTAAATTTGCGCATAAGTTTTACGCACAAATTTAGGGGGGGTGAGAGACAGATATATACTTTAGGGGGAGAAAACCGAGAAAATCCAAAAAGAGTATGCATTGTTTTAGGGGGAGAAAATGAGAAAAATACAAAAACATTTGAAAAATGAAAAAGCCAAAAAGAAAAATTGCATGACATGGGAAGTGAAATAAATGTACGTGTTAAAGGGTTTGACTAACACAAGTAAGGTGCCATAGCTGAAAAGACTAGGATCTACTGCGATATGTCGATAGGCTTGACGCTCAAAATGATAAAAGATACTAAGTGATATAAACATAACGAACTATGTACCATGTGGGTAACATACCAACGGCGTATGATTTTATGGTCTTAAATCTTGCGTTGATAGATAGCCAACATCTGAGGTTTTGGGTCTTTATATTGTTGAATCATCCGGGGATATCTTGGCTGTCCTTCTGTTGCATCTAAATTATATGCAGACCTAGACACAGTCAGGATATCTTAAAAGATCCTAAGAGGACAAAAACCTTAAGGAATAAAATCTCAAAAATGAGAAAATTTCCAATGCTCAAAGAGCCAAATTCATACCAAAATGGTATTTGCCTCGCCCTCGTTGGACATAATCATTGGTCGCTCCGCTATACGAAAGTACTGACCTGTCACCAATGGTCTAATGTTGTAAATCAAAAAGGACGACATCAATATACTCACCTGCTACGATGAATAGTTGTGCTTACCTTGATCGCGGGGGTATGCCTTGGAATGGGAGACACAGGTATAATAGTATAATATTACTTTAAGCATATCACGAAGTTGAAAAATTGAAAGTTGAGCGTTAAAGTTTAAGTGGACAAATATATTGGCAATCGTATAGACCAGTTTGATTAGGCTCGTACTGAAAAGTGTTCCTTAGTCTGCCTGAGAACGAATTTTAATCACATTGCAATTGTAATTGTATATTATGGTAGTTGCTTATATTTTGAGTTTCTATTTGTTTTTAGTTCTTAAAGAATTAAAAAAATTAGAAAAATTTAAAAAAAATACAAAAATAGTGTCTTGTTTTTAAATAAAACCAAAAATCCAAAAATAGAGTGTTTATTTTTTTTTCTTAAAATTAAAAAATGTAACCGCTCTTGAAGATTTGACTAATCATCAAAGGTTGAAAGAATTTGAATTGTGAAATCCGAGTATAAGTACTTGGATATACCTAGTGTTCATATGGTACTCTCCCTGTTGCATAAGAAATGTTTGCTTATGAATTTCTGAGCATGTGCAGAACTTGATATAAATCAAGAAACAAGGGTTGTTGAAGATTGAGATGCTGTTAGCTGCTGACAAAGTATCACAACGACAAGATATACCTGAGTCAGAAGAACCGGATACTAAACACCGTCTGACAGTGAAAGTGAATTTGAAGAAGTACCGTGAACCTGCTTGAAAGAAAAAGATTGAAGAAGAAAAGAGCTGTTGAGAATCATCCTCTCACATTCTTTTTAACAAAATTTTCAAGCAATGCTGATCGTGATCCTGATATAAAGCTAACCAAAAGAGCTGAAGAAAGAGACCCAGTGCTGAGAGTTCAGAAGTCAAGAACTTCCACAACATCTGCAGCATAGCGACAACCATAGACTTCATTGAAGACGTTGCTGAATTCATGTTATGAAGACAATTTGATGGCATCAGTCTAGGGGGATTGTTAGGCCCTAAAGTGTGAGACTGATGCATCAAATTAACACAATGGGTTATGGTTACGGACTGGGCCTTACCGGGTTAGTTTATATTAGGTTTTGGACCTTTATATGTCACTTGGGCCAAGCTTTAGGCCATATGGGCCAAGCAGGCCCAAGGGGAGCCCATGTAGGGAATTGGGCTTGAGTTAGTATATAAACGAGTTTTTAACTTGTTTTTAGCTTTGAACCTCCAAGTTACACAAGTTCTAGAGAAGCTAGAATGGGAGGCGATTTTAGGTGTGAACACTTGTACTAGACGGTTTTGCTTTTTCAAGTAATAGAATCGTGTGCAAGTGTTGAAAGTGATTCGGTTTGTTCTTCATTTGCATATTTTTCGGTTTATCTTGGATCATCTTGTGTTTGGTTTCCGCACTCTCACAAGATTAGGTTTGATATCATTGAAAGATCCGGTTTTCGGGACTTACAGGAGGTAACCCATGAATGTACTTGGTGATCATGCGCTTAGGAGTAGACACCAAATGTAGCACGATGATGCTGAGTTTCTTAAAACAGGTAGCATAAGCCAGATTGTCATATCCAATTTGTTTCAGATGCCAGAATGCATCCTCAAGTTTCTGCTGTTCATGCGGGGGACAGAACTCGAGCATCATCAGTTCCCTAACCTCGGCCCATGGTAAAGCATAAGCTTCATCATCTGAGCGGATGTTTCTCTCATTTGTCCACCATTCCAGAGCTCTGCCTTGAAACACGCCAGTTGCACTCCTAGTCTTTAGATGCTCAGGGCACTCGCTGTTAATGAAAGTAACCGCAATGCTGTCAAACCATTCCAACATTGCAGTCACTGCATCACTGCCCGTGAAAGGCTTAGGATTGCAGGAGACAAAGTGTTTGTAGTTAAAGCTCACAGGCTTAGGCTGGACCGCTTTCCAGTCAACAGAGGAGAGAGGTGTGTTTGATCCCAGGATTTCAGTGACAATCTTGGGAACAATGTGTGCAATCTGGTCGGCCATAAAAGACATCATCTTTTTCTGAGTGTTGGCCTTAGACCTTTTGTTGGAAAGTCGGCTCGATGACATCTAAAGAGTCAGAATAAGGATCGGGTGAGACTCGATCATAACGTTTTGTTTAATAACATAGTTTCACGAACACGTAGCATAGCATAAAGTTTCACATGATTGCACAAAACGTTCAACATGTTTCACATAGTTTGATCAAGTTGTTTCACATAGCAAAAATGTTCAACATGCTTCTCAAAGTTTAATCAAGACTTCCACGTAGAGTAGTATGGATAAATAAAGCATCATAAATTTAGTTCGATCCCGAGATATTATTATTATTGTTTTAGATTGCGGAGATAGTGTGGTTTGTGTAAAAGTTTCGAAATGAACAAAGTATCATGTATAAAACCACATGTAAATCGAGATAACATAAAAGATAGACTCATAAAACATTGGATTGTTTCGGGTAGAAAAACGTCGACTAACCAAAGTAAATCGAGCCTCTTCTCGAATTAAGGTATCGTGCTTTGGCTTACTTAGACAAATACGTTCATCGATGTTAGGCCTATGATATTTGTCCTTTCGGTCACTACACGTCCTTAATCGATGGGGAAATTTCGAGACTTTGGCGAGCTTGAAAATCAAAGAGTGGGAGTAGTTATCAAGATGCGAGTTTCACCTCTAACTTGGCAACATCGTACCCTAATATTGTTGGTGCTCATCAAAAGATAAGACCACTAGAATGAGAGTTGGAAATTTCCCTTCAAGGTTTGGATGTCACTCCTAACTTGAGGGTAAATCTCGTGCAAAATATAAGCATCGCTGAGTGAAAGTCGTCATCAAAGGCGGGAATAACCCCTGTTTTGATGAGTCGTTTCGATTTTGTTACAAGAGTGTTTTCAAAGCATCCAAGTGTGTATTGTGTTAGCCTTAGGAAAGGCATGTAAGTTTAACAAGGAAGTATTTGCTAGGAAGCATGTACGGTAGAATGCATAAGTCTTAAACTATAAATTAAGAATCAAGGTTCCTAGAACTATAGACTAGGCAAAGCATTCCTACTTTTCCTAATTCCCTATAGTTATGGCTATGATACCAATCTGTCACATCCCAACCGATGGCGGAAACATCGGGGCGCGACACTAAGCGAGTCAGATTGCTCAAGAGATTCCACAACACTATTTGTTTCGATAAAGATTAATCAAATTTCATAAATTCGTCTAAAATGTCAAACACGTTCCACAACCAACATAATGTATCAAAACAATATAAACATTCAAATATTGTTCAAAATTAACTAATTATCTAAGATGAGTTTCTAAGCATCATCCTAGCTTGTTTTCTTGATTCCAAGCTACTATCAACCTGCAACATGTATTAAAATACAATCAACAAAAATGTTGGCGAGCATACAAGTTTGAATACGTAGTATAATAGTTTAAAAACTCATATCCAACATGAATACATATCACAAGTTTCAACATGCTAGTTTACGTGGTTCATATGATAACCCAAGTTTCCAACGCGTTAACATGCCTTTCCTACTTCGACGCATCAAAGAGGAGGTAAAAGAATCAAAACTTAACAAAACTCCCCAAGACTCAAGGAGAGGTGCGTTACCCCTATAGCGCTACAATTGTTAAGGCGAGCTACACATAAGAATCAAACGTTCACATAGCATAAAAGTCACAAGTATCGCAAGTATCATGTTTTCATGTTTAATACGGATAGAGTATGTTTCAAATAAGTTTCAAGTGTCAAGTGTTAAGTGTCTTGATATAGAATACATGTTGCATCCCAAAAGTGTTTAAAACAAAAAGGGATCGAGTATACTCACAGTGGGTGCTTAGAACCAAACACTGTCTAATTGGATCGAAGGGAGCGCTGGATCAGCCTGCGTGTGGGGGAACAGAGCATAAGTCCTCTAAGTGCTGACCCGGTGGGGAACAGAGTGTCGAATAGTGCGAAAAATCGAGTAAAAGTGTCTGACAGTCTACCTGAGCGGATGGTCATCCGTTCGGATGGTCATTCGAAACGATGGCCATTTGAACGGATGGGCTCCATCCGATCGGATGGTCATCCGAGCGGATGACCATTTGAACGGATGGCCATTCGAACAGTAGGTGTTTGTGAACTGTTAAAGTTTTCAATGCTTTGATCATAGTGCCTTGTAAAACAAACAACAAGTGTTATCATAATCAGATCATCTGGACGAATGGTCAACCGATCGGATGGCCATTCGAACAGGTGGTCAGTGAGTGAAGTTTTGTGAAATTTTCTAAGTTTGAGTTAACGGTGACGGTGTGAGACATGTCAAACAACGGAAACGTACCAAACCCAGCTCGTTCGGTCGGATGGGAACCACCCCTTTTCGAAGCGACGAGCTGTTTCTGATGAGGTTTCATGTTTGGACCTGTCAATCGGCCCGTTTTCCGGTGGAATTCAGTTTTCAAACCGACTTTCGACTAAGGAACGAGTCGAGAGTCTGTTTGAGCCTGATTTCACCAATGTTTTGTATAAAAGTTTGAAGAAAAGTTCGGAAATCAGTTGTAAAACGTGAAGTTTATTAGATCTGAGCCGGAAACATGTGGAATTACGTCAGATCTGATGTAAAAGTGTGAGATTTCTTTAGATCTTGTATAAAAGTTATGAAAATCCTTTAGATCTGGAACTGATCTTGGTTAAATGGTGGTCTAAAACAGTTTGCATAAGAAACCGAGTGGAATCCACCTTCAAGAGGCCCAAAATCAGCTGGTTTTCGTGAAAAAGTTGAAGTGTTCGTGTGATTTTGTTGAAGAATGTGGTGTAGAAGTGATAAATGATGAAAGTTGTACAAGGATTGAGGAGAAATACTTACGAGATGGCCTTGAATCTTGATTAAAGTGACTAGAGTGCAGGTGAGAGTGAAAGGTGAGAATGAAGGGTCAAGTGCCCTATTTATAGGTGATTGATGTGCGTTAAAGTGTCGTATATATTAGGTGTATATTTTAAGCCCCTTTAACACTTATTTTAGCCAAGTTTTAAATTTATAAAACACGATATTTTACTAACACTAAACACACATATGGGCAAGTGCACCCATCGTGAGCGTAGTATAGCGTTGGTAAGATACCGAGGTCGTCCAAGGACACAACAGCTTTTAGTACCGGTTTATCCTCAACGTCTAATCAAAATAAAAAGTTTAGAAAAAAATGTTTTAAACTAAAAAATAAAAACTAACTAAAATGCTGAAAATAAAATAAAAATAAAAAACAGATAGACAAGATGAATCACTTGGTTCCGACTCATATCTAGTATAACCTTTGATTATTTCCGCACTTTTGCACATAATTAAGAGATTATCTTAGTTATTGTAGTAGGCCCCTCTTTTGAAGGTGACGTTACCCTCACCCCAGTAGTTTGAGTCAGCAAGGATACAATCCTAAAAGGGTGGATTATTGGAAGATAATGAATTAAGTTATTAATGCAATATTGTGGTAGGCCCCGCTTTTGGCGGTGACGTTACCCTCGGCTAAGTAGTCTGAGTCAGCAGGGATATAGTCCTAAATAGTCGGGTTATAGTATTAATAGTCGTTAACTTATGAGGGGATCAAAGAGTTTGGACCCCCGCCATCCAATACCGTTAAGTATTGAAGGAGGTCCTACTAAATTTGACCCAGGTCCATTGCAGGACCTCTAAACGCTGAACAATGGCAAGACTTTTACCAAACCGTTCCCTTAACCCCCGACCAGGTAGCCAACATACCTCCATATAGACCGTGGAGATATGAATGGTGAAAATATTTTATTTTATATAGACAGTAAAATAATGCCAAGACACCACGGACAAACGATAAGGAAAGATCACCTTCAACATAAGCAACTAGTTATTAAAGTCATTAATACAAAACCAAATAAAAAGTGCAAAAGATTAGAAATAAAAAGTATTACACTAGACACTTTGTCTTCACCAAGTGATGTAAGAGACTTAGGCAAACATGGCCTTGATTGTCAAGAACTCTTACGATCAATCTTGGATCCCGAGACGACTCACACACTCTACGATGGACAATGGATGATGGTGGTGGATGATGGTGTTGTGATGGTGGTGGGTGGTGGATGAAGTGTGAGAGAGGTGGTGTGCCAAGGGATGAGTTGAAATGAAACCAAGCACTCCTATTTATAGGCTGAACAGAAGGCTGGGCACGCCCCCGTGTCCGCTGGACACGGCCCCGTGCCTGTCTGACACTCTCTCTCTTCATTAATTGTAATTCGCAATTACAATTAATGCGCCTGCTGTACTTTTGCCACGCCCCCGTGCTCACTGGGCACGGCCCCGTGGTGGGCAATAGAAGCTTCTATAGATTTGTCTTTTCTTCTGCTTCTTAGGCACGGCCCCGTGCTGGCTGAGCACGGGGAGTGTTCAGTCTTCTGCCTTCTCTATTTTGCTTGGGAAGATGCCGTTGAGGGGTCGGGCAGTCCACTTATGTTCCTTTTCTTGTATTTATGTTGGATTTAGCTGTCTTTTTGCTTCTTTTGTGTTTTTGAGCCCATTTAATCCTGAAAATACAAAAGGAAGACAAAAACACTCTTTTTCCAATATTAGTACTTAAAAAGGGTTAGTTTTATGCCTCATTTGATGTAATTTTTATGTTGCATTTTACACACATCAAATACCCCCACACTTGAACTTTTGCTTGTCCTCAAGCAAAACTCTTTAATATGTGGCTTACACTCCCAAATGGAATAGGTAGAAGAGAAGGTTTTGACTTGTCGTAGAGTGTTGGGAATCCAAGATCTTTTTGGGTTTTATTTTTATCTATTTACAATCATATTCGTAATGATTTATTTAGAACGTTTCATAGGAGAAATTAATTATTTGGGCATAACATACCTTTTTAAATTTCCATTTATATACAAGTTCACATACCTCACGGGAGAAATCACTCACACTCGGCCGAAGGTGTATTTTTAGTGAATCACTCGAGAGCGGCATGGAACTTATTCCTACCATAAGCTTGCCAAGCAATCAATCCTCCTCCTTTTTAACTTTTATACCTTTGTCAATATTAAGAGGACTTTGTGGGTTAAGGGTTAGGCTTGGGTTAAAGGTAGGTGGTTGGGTTAGTGGTTAGTAGAAAAAGGGCGAAAAGCGTAACAAGTGTCGGTTTTCGTAGGACTTTCTATTTTTTGTAATTTTTATTTTTGATGAAGCTTTTATTCAAACAAAGTTATTTTTGGTGAACTTGTTTGTTTATCTTTTGCTTCATCATCAACACATTTTTTTTTTGATCGATCATACGAAAAAAACCGAACTTGTTACTAAAACAAAGGGTTAAAAATAAAAAAGGTTTTGGTGGGTAAAAGGGTTTTTGGTTTGGGTGATGAAATGAAAAGGTTTAGGCTCAAAGGGGCTAACTAGGGGGATTTTTGGGTAGGTGGTAAAAGAAAAAGAAAAATAATGGTGTAGAAATAAAAAGGGGTTAGTCCTAATGCCTCCATCATTTACTTACTCGGGTTTAAGTTGATAAGGACCGGGAATGTATCGTCATGGCAAGTTCTAGAGTCGTAAGAACCAGGCGGCTATTCACATAAGAAACGAAAAATGAGCATTTAGTTTAATGATATGTAATTGTATGCTCAATAAAGGCTCAAAACTCACTTTTGTGGGAATGGGTTTTTATGTGATCAAGTATATATAATCAAATTTTAACTAAGTTTGCCATGCCTTTTCATAATTTTCTTATGTTGGTTCTTTTTATCACTACGCTATCGGTTGTAAATTCGTAAAAATATAACCTTTTTGAGAACTTGAATTTCACGAGTTAAACCTAGACAAGTAAAAAAAATGAATTTTTTGAAAAAAAATTGGGGTGATTAGCGGTTCCAATAGAGTTTTGTGTAAGGCTTGTATTTAGGACTTGCAAAATTCAAGGTTTTAGCATCCCCCCCACACTTAAATTACACATTGTCCTCAATGTGTCCCAAAAATAAAGTTTTAGGTTGATTAGATGTGTAAAATGGTGTTAAAAGCAAAAATTTTGTGTTACTGGGCGCTGAACACGGCCCCGTGTTGTCCGGGCACGGCCCCGTGTTCAAGTGCCAGTAACAAAATTAAAACAAGAGAAGCAGAAGTCTGGACACGGGGGCGTGTTGGGTAAACACGGCCCGTGTCCAGTTACCTGAACTGGGCGTTTTTCTGCAGGGGGTTCAGCACGGGGCCGTGTTGGTTGGGCACGGCCCATGTTGAACCTTCTGTAATGGAGAAAATTGTCGGGTTGCCTTGTTCTTGTGCATGAGGTCATTTTTCTCGTTCCCTTTTTTCATCCCTTACCACCATAAGTGTGTTTTATTCCTTACGAACCATCCAACCTTTGAAAAACCATCATTTCATTGTAATCATAGAGAGATCTTACATAATCCTAATTTAAGATTAAACTAGATAAAACAAAGAAATATTAAACCATGGAGTTCTAGCCTCTACTTTATTTTAATTAGCAAAATTTCCAAGAAGCAACTAATCTTGGTTAGACAAGGCCTTTTAGAACTCCTTCTTCCGGGTGCGGTTCTCCTCATATGTCGGCGAGCCACTCTTCCACCTCCCTTGGAAGGAGAAAAGAAGGCTCATTGGCATTAGTTTGAGGAGTTTCGATTTCCACCGGGATCTCTTGTTGGTGTTCCACGGGAGGTTCCGCCGGAAAGTCTTCCCACCCGGTAGGGTTGTTAATTCCGAGTGCGGAGGTTCCAATCCTGTTGAGGGAGGACTGGTTCCATCGGGGGTGCTACAAGAATATTTAACCTCTGGTGCAAGAGGTTAATTTCTTGGAAGCTGCTTTCGAGTCCCATCGTAAGATCGTTAATACGGTCGATTAGGACCTCCTCTACTGATGTCATTTCGTCGAGAGCCTCCCTTAATGCTATCACATAGTGCACAAGTGTAGCTTCAATGGAGGGTCTCCTTCCTCTTCGGCTGTTTGACGAATGCACAGAAGATGTTTCGCTGTTTTCACTCGACATCCTACGAAAAATAAACTGAAAAATAGTTTATTTAGTGAAACAGTGACCGGACACTGCCCCGTGCTCATTGAGCACGGCCCCGTGTTCATCTTTCTGCAGAATTTTGGAGCAAGGAAACTTGGAATTTTAAGTTATTTTCTGAACTTGTGGGGTCTTTTTAGTCATTAATAACTTAAAACAACGTTACATAACATGTTTTTACCAAGATTCCTTGAACAAAACTCATTAATCCTTACCACAAAGTTGGAAGAATCCAAACTTTTAATGGTAGTTCTTGGAGAAAGATGGAGAAGAAGGAAATGGCTAAAAGAGGAAAGGACAAGATGGGTTGTTGGAACCTTCTTTTAAACTTACCTAGGATAGTTGAGAGAAGATTCCTTCAAATCTCTGTCCCAAGTTGGTCCAAATGTGCAGAATTCTTGGCTGCATTTATAGAAAACGACAGCATCCTGGACACGGCCCCGTGTCCAGTGGACACGGCCCCGTGTGCAGGTGGAGTTCTGACACAGTTTGTCCGTATTCTGACGTACTGATCAGAAGGGAATCTTTTGGTGGACACGGGGGCGTGTTGGCTGGACACGGCCCCGTGTCGAGGGACTGTTTTATGAAGTTGTCTAGTTTTTTAAGGAACTTACTAGTATCGGGTGCCTCCTGATTGGTTGGAACAACCCCAAAGTGCCTAAGATACCTTAATTGTCCTAAACTAAGGCGAGAACGCAAGAGGTTGTCGGTGAGGGTAATTCCTATTTTCATTCTAGGTGGACAAGTCCAACCCTTTCCCGGGCTCTCGTTAAAGAAGGTGTATGCCGAATCGCTCAGGTCTATGTATGCACCGAACGAAGTCGATGGAGAGTCCTTCACGGCACAATCGGCATAGGGACGACTATCGTCCAAGTCTTTGCTAGGTACGAAGGTATTTTTGGGAGCAATGAGGTTGTCGGAATGCGGTTCCAGCATTTCGTCATGGTCATCGTCTTGGGGAGGATCAATAAAGTCCTTCCTAAGCTCTTTTAACCAATTCAGAATTAGCTTTTCTAGTTGAAATAACTCGTCAAGGAGCATTTCCCCTATAATATCTGGCTGGGCGCATACGAGGGAGAAGTAGTGCTTATTTTTACTTTCGCCCCTCTTAAGGTTATAAGAAGTCGGTGGGTCCATGTAGTGGGGCCTATAATTTAGAAAGTAGCATTCTACTTTTTATGTTTGCCACCACATAATTGACACCACGTACCATAAGAGTGCCGAAAGTAAAAACAATTACTATCACTCATGTTTATGTCAGAAATTACCAACCGCCGGGATCTAACGGTTCTGTTTTCAGTAAGTGAATCTTGGGCACGGGGGCGTGTTGGGTGAGCACGGCCCCGTGTTCAGCTTACTGTCTGACGTAAAACAGGATTGCCAGTTCCAATGATTTAGCACGGGGGCGTGTTCAGCGGGCACGGCCCGTGCTGAGCTCTGCAGAAGCTGAAAAACTAAGAAAATCCTAAAAATAAAAAAGAAAAATAAAAAAGAAAAATAAAAAGAATGATTAGGCCGTTGATTCCTAACTTTCTTAAAATCCTTGTGTCCCCGGCAACGGCGCCAAAAACTTGATGTGCGTTAAAGTGTCGTATATATTAGGTGTATATTTTAAGCCCCTTTAACACTTATTTTAGCCAAGTTTTAAATTTATAAAACACGATATTTTACTAACACTAAACACACATATGGGCAAGTGCACCCATCGTGAGCGTAGTATAGCGTTGGTAAGATACCGAGGTCGTCCAAGGACACAAGAGCTTTTAGTACCGGTTTATCCTCAACGTCTAATCAAAATAAAAAGTTTAGAAAAAAATGTTTTAAACTAAAAAATAAAAACTAACTAAAATGCTGAAAATAAAATAAAAATAAAAAACAGATAGACAAGATGAAGTTCCGACTCGTATCTAGTATAACCTTTGATTATTTCCGCACTTTTGCACATAATTAAGATATTATCTTAGTTATTGTAGTAGGCCCCTCTTTTGAAGGTGACGTTACCCTCACCCCAGTAGTTTGAGTCAGCAAGGATACAATCCTAAAAGGGTGGATTATTGGAAGATAATGAATTAAGTTATTAATGCAATATTGTGGTAGGCCCCGCTTTTGGCGGTGACGTTACCCTCGGCGAAGTAGTCTGTGTCAGGAGGGATACAGTCCTAAATAGCCGAGTTATAGTATTAATAGTAGTTAACTTATGAGGGGATCAAAGAGTTTGGACCCCCGCCATCCAATACCGTTAAGTATTGAAGGAGGTCCTACTAAATTTGACCCAGGTCCATTGCAGGACCTCTAAACGCTGAACAATGGCAAGACCTTTACCAAACCGTTCCCTTAACCCCCGACCAGGTAGCCAACATACCTCCATATAGACCGTGGAGATATGAATGGTGAAAATATTTTATTTTATATAGACAGTAAAATAATGCCAAGACACCACGGACAAACGATAAGGAAAGATCACCTTCAACATAAGCAACTAGTTATTAAAGTCATTAATACAAAACCAAATAAAAAGTGCAAAAGATTAGAAATAAAAAGTATTACACTAGACACTTTGTCTTCACCAAGTGATGTAAGAGAATTAGGCAAACATGGCCTTGATTGTCAAGAACTCTTACGATCAATCTTGGATCCCGAGACGACTCACACACTCTACGATGGACAATGGATGATGGTGGTGGATGATGGTGTTGTGATGGTGGTGGGTGGTGGATGAAGTGTGAGAGAGGTGGTGTGCCAAGGGATGAGTTGAAATGAAACCAAGCACTCCTATTTATAGGCTGAACAAAAGGCTGGGCACGCCCCCGTGTCCGCTGGACACGGCCCCGTGCCTGTCTGACACTCTCTCTCTTCATTAATTGTAATTCGCAATTACAATTAATGCGCCTGCTGTACTTTCGCCACGCCCCCGTGCTCACTGGGCACGGCCCCGTGGTGGGCAATAGAAGCTTCTATAGGTTTGTCTTTTCTGCTGCTTCTTGGGCACGGCCCCGTGCTGGCTGAGCACGGGGCGTGTTTAGTCTTCTGCCTTCTCTATTTTGCTTGGGAAGATGCCGTTGAGGGGTCGGGCAGTCCACTTATGTTCCTTTTCTTGTATTTATGTTGGATTTAGCTGTCTTTTTGCTTCTATTGTGTTTTTGAGCCCATTTAATCCTGAAAATACAAAAGGAAGACAAAAACACTCTTTTTCCAATATTAGTACTTAAAAAGGGTTAGTTTTATGCCTCATTTGATGTAATTTATATGTTGCATTTTACACACATCAGTGATTGTGACAGGGCTAGTCGAATGGATGAGGTTAAGTCGGTGTAAGTGTGCCGACGATCGGATGGCTTTCCGGTCGAATGGCCATCCGGTTGGATGGTCATCCAAGCGGATGGTTATCCAATCGGATGGTCATCCTATCGGATGTCCATTCGGACAACCGATTTCTGTTTGCTAGTTTTCCGACTTTGGTTTGTTTTGCGAGCTAGATTAAGTGTTGTGTTGCTATTGGGATTGAACCCTACCAAAGGAACAGATATTGTAAAGCCAAAACCAGGTCACAACAGAGGATTCACAATAAGCAGTAGTTTACACTTGCTTTCCCCTTGACAGTGGATATCTATCAGCTAATGAACCTTAAGTACTGCTCAAAAGAACAACTGATGATCCAAACGCTGATGTAATCCTAAAGACTGCTGAAGACAAACTCTGGTCGCTCTATCTACTGCTGTCTCTTAAGTGCTGCTGAAGACACAAACGCTGCTCATTCAAGGACTGATCACCTTTGAAGAAAGCACTGATGTTGTTGTTAAGCATCAGTGCTTAGGCTACAACAGTGGAACGTGAAGCAGTTGTTTCCTCATGTTTTGTATTTTATTTACAATCAGTTGTTAGGACATCAGTGTTTGTATAAGGACAGTAGATACAGGTTGTTAGGCTGTTAGACGTCGCTTTCATGGTGACGTCAGCTGAGATACCTCAGTGGTTTGGTTTGCCTATAAATGTAACAGTACCCTGTACTGTTACATTTGATTTGACTGAGTGGGTTCTTCTCCTCATGTCTAATCCTTTCATCTTGTGTGCAACCAACCTTGGGGCATCAGGCTGAGGGGGAGTATAGTTTGTAAGCATGACTGTAATCTTTTGCTTTGATTTGTAATCTTTTGACTCAATGTGAAGCAACTGTTTATCAAACTATTTTCTCCTTTGATTGTGTTTACTAAGTTTGTTTTCATTTTCGCTGCACCTAACATGTTTTCATACTCATTGATTGTTCATTTTAAACAAACAAACAAACACTATCATGAGAGCCTCAGATCCTAACAATTGGTATCAGAGCTCGGACAATCAAATTCGATCTAACAATCAATTTGACATAACAGTTCGGCTCAAAATTCATTGATACTAAGGTTGGTTGTATTTAGTTGAAAAACAGAGTACTGTGTAAATCTTGTTCAAAATGGTTATTCAAAAACTCTGAAAATCAACCAAGATGTCATATGACACACAAATTTCACACTACAAGTGATATCATGCAGAAGTCACTCATAGTTTTCAGATCTGTAAAAATATCTGTTAAATTATGGGATTGTTCTATATTTTTCAAAATTGATTTCAACTGTTGTTTTGATATTTGTGATGTTTTCATTAAATACTAAAGTATGAACCTCAGATTGACAAAACCTATGATTCATAAGACATTAGTGTTTTGTTTTTCTATAAAGAGGAATTTGAAACTTTAGGTATTCAGATCTTATGTGTTGAAAACAGGTTGAGTTCCTCAAAAGGACAAAATCAACTATGTAAAAATACATTAAGATATATTCACAAAACTCAGAAGTGTGTTTATCTCAAAACTTTTGAAGTCAAAAGAAAAGAGTATAAACATAAAACACTTATGAGTCAAAGTTTAGGGTAATAATGGTCAATTAAGCAACTATGTGCATTTATCTGTTCAGAAAAAGGTTTTGATTCCAGTAAATGAACTCCAAAGAGGACTAGACAAACGTTCAAAAAAATTTTCTCCATGTGTCCTCAAGTTTGCAATCAAGTGTCAAAGAAAATGGTTCCAAACAGTGGTCAAAATGTATCCAAAAGTTTCTTTCCACTGGTGACCACTGACCATTTTCAAAAACTTATGAATGATATGATTATATACTCTACTGAAATTATACCAGATCCTTTTTGATACTATTCTCAGAAAAATCCTTTAACTATTTTTTGTTGTTCAAAGGATTTTCTCAAATAATCAGGATATATTATTCATTTTTTTTTGGAATAATATATTTGGAACTTATGCTTGTTTTTGTTGGCAATAGTTTCAGCTCCTGTCAGGATGTAATACCTCATTTTTATGGTATTAGTGTCCTCATAAATGGGTCAAAAGGAAATGGTACATATGTCATGATCATGTCATACTCAGGTTTGCTCCTAAATTTTTATCAAAGGTTGATTGCAAACTGTGCTTAAAATACTAGGGTACTCATGTGTTAATTGAATATTTAACGAAAATGAGTTGCCTTAGCAAAAAGTTCTCATTCATCTGGGGTACTAAACCACTGTCCTTCAAAATTGACATGTGGCAAAACCTTGAATGAAAATCTTCAAAACTGTTGCTGAAACACCTGTCCTTCAGAATTATACCATTTACCCTAACCACTGTTTTGTTCCAAATTCTGATTCCTAAACACTGTCCACTGCTGAAAGTTAACCACTGATCCCTTATTTTCTTGAAAAGCACTGATGCTCAAAATTAGTGTCTTATCCACTGATATGCTATCCACTGATAGTAAAAATCATCCACTGCCCATAATTTTTACCGTTGTAACCACTGATGTTTGATACGTCAGTGGCTCTTAAAACAACTGTTCTACATACTTCATCCGTCTCATCAGTGTTTGACACGTGGTCAGTTTTTAGCCCTCAGATCTTAATAACCGCTGCCACATCAGCGATCATTTTTAAATAAAACCCTGCCCTAAACCCCAAACAGGGTTTTTACACTATCGAATTGAATTCCAAAAATTCTCTTCTCATAGCAGTTTTCAACCCTTCTTCTCAAAATCTCCAAAATCCTCCTTCGTTCTTCTCCGCAAAAATGACAAAATCAAAATCAAAACCTAAATCACCATCACCTTCCAAAGAGGTCGCTCAAACGGCCGAAGATCCCATCGAAATACCATTCAAAAAATCTCACAACTATCTGGGTTTACTCACAAAACCCAAAGACAATCACACCTTCGACACCATCATTGATGCATTATCTGCATCAAAGTACAAAACTTTGTTGACAACAAATGCTCCCATCTATCTGCAAACCCAGAGAGAGTTTTGGAAAAAGGCGTCGCTTGAAAAACAAGACGGAAAA
This sequence comes from Helianthus tuberosus, assembly GCA_030545235.1. Lineage (NCBI taxonomy): Eukaryota > Viridiplantae > Streptophyta > Magnoliopsida > Asterales > Asteraceae > Helianthus > Helianthus tuberosus. The sequence continues at coordinate 159,596,016 of CM060393.1, forward strand.
GTCATAGCCATTAACTCCTCGATACAGGGAAAAGCGATCATAGTCACACCAAAATTGATATCAGAAGTCTTCATACTCGACGATCAGAACGGTAAAACCTCTTTTGACAAAAACGAGTTAAAAGCTGATTTTCTGAAAAGGGGTTATGCAGAAGAACCAAAGGTAGATACCCTACAAAAGGGTTATTTTCCATCTGCACCCAGGTTTTTATTTCACACACTATTGATGTGTGCTTCAAATAAAACAACATCTTTCAACGAAATACCATTGAAAATTCAAAGCCTGGGTTACGCTATTTTGAATAATAAAGACTATAACTACTCCCAGGAGATTTTCAATGACATGGTGAAAAACGTTGAAAGTAAAGCATTTTTACTTTTTCCAAGATTTTTGAGTTATTATTTTGAACAAAAAATTTGAAAAGAAAAATGTAAATTTGCTCAAACAAGGTGTTCATTGTCAAATAAAAAGCATAACAAAAGAAACATTTTCAAGGATGATGGCACCAATAAAAACAAAAGCAGGGGTACCTGAGCAGACTTTAGCGGTTACAACTGCTCCTCAGGTATCAGCTGCTGAGCCCACTGCTCCAGGTGATCAGAGCAGCACTCCCACTGCTTTGAAACCCACACTTGCCACCACTAAAAAGACCAAAAAGAAAACATCCAGAAAACCCACCAATCCCAAAACAAAGGCAACTCTGGAAGATGAGATCCCAGAGGAAACGCCTGTGACAACACAAAAGTCACCACAGACCACTGCTGCTACTTCCTCACAGCAGTTGGAAGAAAGATCTCAACCCATAACCGAAACTCCTCCTGCATCCTCACAAAAGGATCAGGTTGTAAGCACAGGGACACCACAATATGAAGCTCTGAATCCACTCGGATCCATCTTCCTCAGTCCTGATCCCAAGGACATGTCTCTTTCAACCCCCATCCCCTCAGCAATAATAATGCCACAATCCATGCTACCTCTGTTGCATGCAGCTGCTATTGCACAGACACAAACCAGTTCCTCTCTATCACCTATCACTGAGAGTATACATCCACAAGTGACTGGGTCTGATGCTTATACTTCTGCTATCCCAGCAACAGTTGAGGAGGTTACACTGCAGGAGTTACAAGTAACTCCTGTCAGTAGTTCAAGTGGAGCAGCAACTACAACTGGTGGATCAACAGGTCTCCAGTTGGCCAGTTGTTTCATAAATCAGACTCCCTTAAAGGCAATTTCTTCCATAGCAACTTCGGTGACCACCAGTGAGTTAGATCTAACCACTAGTACCATCAAAGGTTTATCGAGTGCTGAAGAGAGAAGTCCCTAGTACCAAGAACAAGGGGCATCAATGGGTGATTTTTGGGACTCTGTTCCTAAGTCACACATTGATATAACCACCACATGTGGGGATTCAGATGATCCCAGTAAAATGGGTGATGATTCAAAATATCAGGAATTGACGGGTAGAGTTGACAAACTTGAAGAATCAGTTGCTGAAATAAAAGAGATGGTGCAAGAGATTTTAAAAGCTCAGAAAGCACAATCCTCTACTGTTCCTGCTCAAGCATCTGCTCCACAACAAGCACCTGCTGCAAATGAGCTATGGAATATTTTTCAACCAATGCTTGAAGCACAACAACTTATGGCTGACAAAAAGCATGCTATTCAAGTACAAATGCTGACCAACATGGTTGAATCAAGGTTCAAGGACACTCAAGCAGATATCAAGGCCATAAAGGCAAGCATTCAAAGTGTCTCTGGCAAAGCTCCTTCTTCCATATCATTCCTTGATAACCCCCCTTCAGATAATGCCAAAAAGGGGGAGAATATCAAGATGTTGAGAAAATTGAATACGAAAGGAATAGAGCATGGCCTCCATATTGAGCCTGAAAAAGCAAAAGAAAAGCAGGTCTCAAAACCTGCTAGCCAAACAGCTGATGCAACAAGAGTTACAAAAACTACTGCTTGCCAAACAGTTGTTCCATCAACACACACCACTTCAACACACACAACATCCACTGCTTTACCACCAAAAACAACACCTGCTGACATACAACAGAAGACAGCAAATGTTATAACATCTGTTGTAATGACAACAGTGGTTGAAACACCAGTTGTTTCAACAGCTGTTAGTCAATCACAATCCACTACTACAACATCTACCACCACTGTTCCATCCAAAACATCATCAGTCTCTCCTAAACCAAAAAGGAGAAGGCTAATTTTAAAAGATGATGACACATCACCACCACAAACATCTTCAAAATCTTTAGCTCTTGTCACAATACCAAAACCTGTTCCTCTCTCTTCAGTTCCAATGTACAAGCCCTTACCTCCTGCAGGTGTTCAATTTCCTCTTGAACTAGCAGCTGTTAGAGATGAAATAAAATCCTTCTACTATGAGGATGACCCTGCCAAAAGGAGGTTGCCATCAATAAAGGGATATCCTTGGCCTAAAAATGTTGATGAATACTTGGAAATCAAAGCCAAGCAAGCAGAGGATATCTCAAAAAGAAACACACAAGGGAAGTCTGACAAAGAAATTTCAAAAAATTATCAATATCTGCTCACACAAGTCAGATCCCTAGAGCAATTTGCAAAAAATGTTAGTCAACAAATTTCTGAAAGAGCAGCTGAATCTCTGAAGAAAGACTACATTGAAAGCATCATGGCTCACAAAAAGTACAAAGGAGAGAGATATATGTACAAAGAGTGGACTGTTCCTGAGCTTGAAGATGAAGCTGCTAGAATTCAAGACATGATAAAAAGGAAGGTCACTCACACTCCTCCTAACTGGGCAAAATTTAGAAAGAATGTACCTGACAAACAGGAAGAGCTGAAGAGAATGAAAGAGGAACTGGTAGCAGCTGATTATGGTAACAAAAGACAAGTTGCTAGATGGAAAGAAGATATGGTCAGGGCTACTTACAAAAAGTTGGAACAATTAAGAAAGAAAGATCCCACAGTTCCTCAAAAGCCTGACTATCCTGAAGCAGTGGTTTCAAAAAGACCATCAAAGCTGCAAATCAGGAGATCCACAGCTCCAGTTGGTGCTGCCATCTACAAAAGAAGGCCACACAAATAGCTGATTGCTGAAACCATCAAAGAGTTAATGGAAGGTGAAGACCTTGGAAAAGAGGGTATAAAGAAAATGATCATGGAAACTCTTGGTTTGGATCAAACTGCAAGTACTGCTCAGCCAGTAATGAATAGGCCAGCCTCTCCAAATACTTCTGCAAATAAACATCTCCCAAGAAACCCACCAGGCTCAAAAATACAAAAGTGGGAAACTGACAAACAGACCTGCGTATTGACTTTGCTCAGGTCTGGTGGAGGAGTGGAGAAAATATCAAGGGAACAAGCTCTTGGCCTGAGTCTTGAAGATTTGCAGGATCTCCTTGATCTTCCACTCAGCAGGGATGATGAAGATACAGATGCCCTAGACTTTGAATTACAATTTAAAGGTCAGATAAGGGAACTGTTGATGAGGCAATAAAGAATTCCACAAATAATGAAGAGTTTTGGCATTATCTGTTCCAGGGGGAGATTGTTGGGATTGAACCCTACCAAAGGAACAGATAATGTAAAGCCAAAACCAGGTCACAACATAGGATTCACAATAAGCAGTAGTTTACACTTGCTTTCCCCTTGACAGTGGATATCTATCAGCTGATGAACCTTAAGTACTGCTCAAAAGAACAACTGATGATCCAAACACTGATGTAATCCTAAAGACTGCTGAAGACAAACTCTGGTCGCTCTATCTACTGCTGTCTCTTAAGTGCTGCCGAAGACACAAACGCTGCTCATTCAAGGACTGATCACCTTTGAAGAAAGCATTGATGTTGTTGTTAAGCATCAGTGCTTAGGCTACAACAGTGGAACGTGAAGCAGTTGTTTCCTCATGTTTTGTATTTTATTTACAATCAGTTGTTAGGACATCAGTGTTTGTATAAGGACAGTAGATACAGGTTGTTAGGCTGTTAGACGTCGCTTTCATGGTGACGTCAGCTGAGATACCTCAGTGGTTTGGTTTGCCTATAAATGTAACAGTACCCTGTACTGTTACATTTGATTTGACTGAGTGGGTTCTTCTCCTCATGTCTAATCCTTTCATCTTGTGTGCAACCAACCTTGGGGCATCAGGCTGAGGGGGAGTATAGTTTGTAAGCATGACTGTAATCTTTTGCTTTGATTTGTAATCTTTTGACTCAATTTGAAGCAACTGTTTATCAAACTATTTTCTCCTTTGATTGTGTTTACTAAGTTTGTTTTCATTTCCGCTGCACCTAACATGTTTTCATACTCATTGATTGTTCATTTTAAACAAACAAACACTATCATGAGAGCCTCAGATCCTAACAGTTGCGCATTATTGTGAGTAGTCATCACACATGGTATTATTACATCTAAGTGTTTAAATAACATGAATACACAAGAAGTTTCCGTGTTTCAAGTTGCGTTCAAGCTAGTTTCTCGTTCAGTGTGACAACCGGTAAATTTACGCCCTTAATTACGTGATTAACAGGCGATTAACGCGATAATAAATAGTGTTTACGACGCTAATTAACTTAACCAGGCCCTTGGAGTGCCCAAAAACGTTTGTTCAGTTATACAGTACGCGAATGAGGATTCGCATGGAATCTGCGAAACATCAAACGACAACGGACTGATACCGTACGAAATACTGACAACGCCAACAAATATGGAGGTTAAACGAATATATTTGTGCTTATGGAGTTTGGGTTGCGATAGCGGGTCCCGTAGAAATTACGGACCACTTGCACATGAGACGGGCTTGTGGGCCCTGGGCCCAAGCCCGAAACCCACAAGTCTAAACCTACACATAATAGGCAAAATCCCTACAAGATCTTTGCAAAATCTGCTTAAAATCTCAACAAGATTACATAAGATCTCTATAGATCTTAACACACAAGACAAAAGAAAAGAACATTAGTCTATACCCACATGAAAGTCTATAAAACCCATACCCTTTTCACTTATACCTGCACCTCATCCAAACACACACACACGCATACAACAACAATACCCATCTTCCTTTCTCTGCATTCTTGAAGGAAACCCAAATTATATATAGCATACCATCTTCTTTTATCTCATCTTTACAAAAATGAGGCCCTAATCAGAATCACTACAACTCTCCCACACACCTCTACTCCCTCTCGGTTCCCCTTTCTTTTCCAATCGCAGACAACAAGCAGCCCCCCCTTCTTTCCGATGACAGAACGGAACACCACCACCACCGTGAGGTGGTGGTGCGGCGGCGACCGAACAGAAGAGAGAGAGAGAGGAATAAGAGAGAGAGAGAGGCGGCGAGAAGAGAGAGAGAGAGGCGGCGAGAAGAGAGAGAGAGAGCTGAGAAGAGCGAGATAACCGGTGGTCGGTGCCATTGACCGCCGGACATTGTCTTTATCCGGTGAAGATTCACCGGTTCCGGGTTCGATTTGGTTCAAGTTCGGGATTCAAGTAAGTTTCGGTTCAGTTTTGGCTTTAGATGCGTGCTCAGTTTTGAGTTTTGGTTCGGGTTCCTTTTGTTTCATCTCAGATTTTGATTCAGATCCGGGCAGGTGGTTCGAGTCTTGTTCGGGTCTCGCGGAACGGTTCAACACGGGTCGAACGGTCCGGGTTTTTGATACGAGTCGACTCGGTTAAACCGAGTTAACTCGGCTCGGGCTCGGGTCAAACAGTCAACAGCAGGTCAAGCGGTCATTAGCCCTGGTTCGGCTTCGGTTCGCGGTCAGATTTGGTGCGTTTCTCGGTTTGGGTTCGGACTCGGTCCAGCGAGTCAACTCAGTCAACTAAGCCGGTCAACTCAGTTGACCCGGTCAACTCGGTCAGGCGGCTCGACATTTCGGCGTGAAGACGTGGTAAAAATTGATGACGCGTTTAATATTTGTGTTTTATATAGATTTAATCTTGCGTAAACGAGATCGAACCATTCCGTTTATAAATTTAGAAATGCTTGACGAAAACTATATATATTTGATTATATTGGTTGAATATTGTTGAGTTTGATAAAATACGACAACTTTTTATTGTCGGGTTAGTCCAAAAACAGAGGAAACTCTGCCCGTTTTTCGAGAAAATCCGTAAAAATAACACGCGTTTTATTAAATAACGAAAACAACAATTCGGAAACTATTTACAACAACAAACATAGTTGTTTTGAACTTCGGAAATTCGACGAATCCTTTTATAAAAATAAATATAATTTATATATTTATTTCAAACGTAAACTCGAATTCTTTTATAAATAAATATAGTATATATATTTATTTCAAACATCGCGTAACACAAATTCTTTTACAAACTAGATATAGTTTATCTATTCAACATCTCGATGATACTTTCGCAAAATAAATACAACTTTTGTATTTATTACAAGCGCCGAAACGGCATATACGTATATTTTGGCAAATACATACAAGACGCGATATATAATGCAAGTTTATTATATATTACTTTCATACGAATATTCCTTTATATCAACATACGACTTCTTAAAACGAGCTAACAAGTATAACTTATTCGCTTCTTTTAAGTTCACAATTTACCGTCAAATCGTTCGATTAACGATTTGGTAGAGCTCGATTACACGTAGTTAGTTACTGCGTTATTTAGAAACTTATTAGATATTCCGTGTTAGGAATATTGTAGAATGCACGCTAGCAAGTCAAGTCTTGGAAACGACATCACGAAGTCGTAATTAGCTAGCTTTGCACAGGAATATTCAGGTGAGTTCATAACCCCACCTTTTATGGTTTTACATTTTTATAAATGTTTTCGGGGTGGAAAGACATGCACTTTATGCAAAGCATACAAGAATTACATACTTATAAACCATTTTACAAGCAAGTTGTAACTGACACAAATGGTTTACGAAAAGCTTATGTTTTATACCGGTTTTTCAGACAAGCGTATTTTTCGAAATGTGCATTCATACGAAATCTAGTTTTCTAAACTACGGGGAAATACAAATACAAGAGTTTACAAATGTTACAATGTTTATAAATGATATGATACAAAAACAAGAAGCACTCTTGGTGAGAACGAGTACCAAGTGTGATGCGTTTTAAGGAGTCAGAACGAGTACTCCGATAAGGAATCAGAACGAGTATTCCGCCAGGGAGTCAGAACGAGTACTCCGATAAGGAATCAGAACGAGTATTCCGCCAGGGAGTCAGAACGAGTACTCCGATAAGGAATCAGAACGAGTATTCCGCCAGGGAGACAGAACGAGTACTCCGATAAGGAATCAGAACGAGTATTCCGCCAGGGAGTCAGAACGAGTACTCCGATAAGGAATCAGAACGAGTATTCCGCCAGGGAGTCAGAACAAGTACTCCGATAAGGAATCAGAACGAGTATTCCGACAAGGAGTCAGAACGAGTACTCCGACAGGGAGTCACAACAAGTACCCCCCATGTACGTGGTGTACACAAAAGTACTTGATTTATACATGATACATACAAAAAAAAGACTTGATTTAAACAAGATACATGCAGAAAGACTTGATTTATACAAGAAAACATGATACATACAAGAATACTTGATTTATAACTTGAAGTACGTGGGGTACTCAAGAAAAACTTGATTTATAACTTGAAGTACGTGGGGTACTCAAGAAAAACTTAAATTATACATGAGTACGTGGGGTACACATGAAAACTTGTTTTATATATGAAAATGATTTTAAATTCGTTTTCACAACAATACTTCAAAAACCAGTTATTCAAAGAGATTTATTTCAAATCTTTTACAAACAAACTATGAACTCGCTCAACTTTATGTTGACTTTTTCGCATGTTTCTTTCTTAGGTTATATTTCTAAGACAAGGCACGATTGGAATAGGAGAACCATGAAGAGTCGAGTACTTAGCGGGCGTTCAATTTCTAGAAAGACTTAGCTTATTTGCTTCCGCTGTGAAATGAAGATACCAGTCCAGTCACGCCAATGCTCTGATATTTCGGGGTGTGACATTCTGTAAGTACCAAGTTTCCCGTTCAACCAAGTATCAAAGTTTCTCGTTCAATAAAGAATCAAAGTTTCATAAAGAGTCAAGGATCATATCGTTCACGCACATATAAAGGTATCACAAAAGTATCACATAGAGTAAAAGTTTCACATTGTTTCACACATAATTAAGATTTAAATAGTTTCATTCCCATTATGATTGATCATCTCGAGATTACAAGCATCACAAGGTAGGAAGTACGACAAGACTCGCCAAAAGATAAAAGTTTTGAAACGCGGGGCGTTACAAGGATTAAGGCACCGCCTGTAAACTTTGGGTTATGTTAAGAGCTTATTGCATTTCATCATTGGTTTGATCAGTTAAACACATGCGGATTTTATTGTTTATCTTGTATCAATAGCTTGCCATGTGGAATTGTTTTAACTCATTCTCTTTTATGCTATGTATGTATGAAAACTTGTATACTCGCCTTTGATTTTGCATTGAACTTTATTTTAAACATTTTACATGTTGAGGAAGACGATGCTTTGAAATTGAAGTAGTGATGATGCTTAGATACACATTTAGACGTCTTAGGTTTAATATGTTGTGTAAATTTTGTACTTGTTTGTTGTATTGTTTCTTGTGTTGAACATGTTGTATTTCAAGTTCCATGTATTGTTGTCACACCCCCAAAATCCACCATGCGGAGTATCACCGCTTGGAGGCGTGACAAGACCAGGATCCAGCCACCAATCATATTGAACAAAGTATTTAAGATAGATAAAATCCAACCACACAATATAATTGGTGATCAAAAGCTAGTTAACCAAGTTCAAATTAAACAGCGGAAGCATTAAAGGTAAAACCAAAACATAAGTTTAATAAGTTCATAAAGTTCAAATGTTAAGCACGGAACATGACAGTCCATGTCCCACAACGACCTCCTCCTCGCGCAAGCTCCATAAGCTTCTAACGACCTGCAAGGCATGTAACAACGAGTCAATAACAAAGTTGAGTGAGTTCACGGTTGGTTGTTTAGTTTTAAGTTGTTTCCGAAAACATGGTTTGTCTATTGCTGGCTTACTTGCCGTGGGGGTTACCCCATAGTTGAAAATATGATTAACCAGTTCCTTCTTTATTACCCAAACCATATCCATAATCAGTGGGGGCTTCCCCATGTGAACCACTAGACCGTTACCATATCGACTACTAACGAAAATAAGTTGTGCCCTACGTCAATGTCTATCATCATTGACAGTTTGCCATAGTCCATTAGTACACGCCCGTCCGACTGGCACGCTGTGAGGTTTGTTAAACCTAATAGCGCTATTAACTAATGACCCGCTCGCCCTTGGCCTCGACGATTAAGTCGATATAAAATGAGGGACTTAATGATAGAGTTTTGTCTATTAAGTTTTAAGGTTGTTGTCCTACCCAAGGGGGACGAACGTACGTATTCTACCCAAGGAGAATACGCAGGATTAATATTGGCATCCTACCCATGGAGGATGGCGGTACATATCCTACCCAAGGAGGATATGTAGGTTCCGTTTTAATTCTTTAACCCATTCCCAAACCACCGGGAATCCCATGCCTTGTAGAGGGTGTGAACTCACCTTGGTTTGCTCGGTTAGATTAGTTACTCTAATAATCAGGAAATCAAGCACATCCTAATAAGGTACATATAACAATCAGTTTCTCGTGCATGTATAACACGTATCCTACATACGGTTTATCTACTCATTACTTCTATCACATACCACACAATTTAAATGTCACACTCTGACTTTTGTGGAAAGATCATAGTTAAAAAAATACACTTGTAACACTTGTTAGAAAATATTTTCTATGTGTTGGAGTTTTTAGAAAATTTCGCCAGAGTCTCCTTTGTAAATGGAGGCGACCATGCTTATTAGCATATCATTTTCTTTTCGGAAAACATTCAATCAATCAATAACAAGTTACTAAGCAACACTACACTAGTCAAGTGCAAACACAATGCACTTTACATAACAACATGAACTTGGTTTTTCCTAAAAACGCGTAGTAACTTAGTGGGGTGTTTAGTAGGTTTAGTTACCCTCCAAAGTGTGTTTACTTTTGTTAAAATCTCATTCTCGGGATTTTTAGATGTTTACAACTTGCAAACTTATTTTGCAAAAATGTGTATTTATTGGATCTTCTTGTTCTAAAAATATTTCTACGCTTATTTTGTTACTAAAATAGTGTAGGTTTAACAAAAGTCATAACCTTTCAAAAATCATCTTCTACTCTTGGTTTATTTAGGAAAACCATTTGTAAACCTCGGATCCATACGATCGTCAACTCACTTTTTTCACTTATTTTTCAAGAAATCATTTTGTTACCAAGTTTATGTTGAAATATGGAGGTGATTCCTTTATGTAAATCACTAATCACCGCCTAACTTGTTAACTTAAGTTTTTAATCTTACTTTAACAAGTTCAACCATGATGTTCAACATCATATTACTAGTAATCATCAAGCAAGCATCAAGTAGTCCACAACATAACAAAACAACTCTACTTCATCAAGGTTTCATCTTATTTCATCATCATGTTAGCTTTATGTTCAAGACTTATGTTTATGATCTTTTAGTGTTCTTGAGATTTCATCATAATATAACTATTAACCACCATAAACATGAAGTAAATAAGGATCAAAGAAGCTTACTACTAGCTTTTAAGCTAGGGAAGAACAAGGTGAAAATGTGGAGGATAATAGCAAACTAGAGAGGTCTTTGATGATCCGTGAGTTCCACACTGCTGATTCTAGGATTCGGTGAGTTCGACGGAGCTTCGGTCCCGAAACGACGTGTTCGGTACGTTTATAACGACTAGAAACGAAAAGAAACGAGTAGAAGATAGATACGGCACCGAGCAATCACTTATAATCTGGTCTCTATTGATTATTCAACGTTTACAGCACCGCGAGACCAGTTGTACAGCATTTCCCCTCTAGGAACCAAAAGCCTGTCCAAATGGAACCCAAGGTCCCTATTTATAGACATTTCCTACCATGTGTCCATCCGTTCGGATTGCCATCCGACTGGATGGTCATCCGGCCGGATGGTCATCCGGCCGGATGGACTTTGACATTTAAAAAACATGTCTAACTATCTCTATTCTATACAATATTCAACACACGCTCTATCTAGTTATTCGAACAGTGGCAGACGTACGAAAAGTGCACTAACATATTCCCCCTCGGATGTCACTGTCGAATCGTCTTTAACACTTTGAGAACCTTGAGCCGTGTTTGAATATTCTGTAATCTTCAAATTTTCTGCAACTTCAATCTGGTCTCTTGATCTTACAATACAAGTTCCCCCTCGATTGATGATTCGGGTTTGCTTTTGTCACTGTATAAAGCACGAATTCCCCCTGGAATGAATCTTCAAGTCTTCTGCACAGTTTACGACTCTCCTCTGATTTGCTAAACTGCAACCTTCATGAACAATCACCAACTTGAAACTAATCAATGCAGCATCCTCTGTTTCAACTTTAACCGCATCCGAGCTCAGTTTTTGATATCACATGTAAGCACCACGATCTTCACATTCCGCCTGCTCGATCTAAGAATGTACAAAAACTCAACCGGCATATGATAGAAGCTTCAAATACCCCACTAGTTAACTTCAAATCCGTGATTCCCCCTGAAGATCTGATATCTCGTTTACCGTGATCTACGTTAAAGCACCGTAAGGATGACAGATCCGTGTAAACGGTATTTTCCACAATCAGCAAATCTTCATCGGATAATCTAGATCTCAGAAGCTATCATCCAAGATCACTCTCAAATCTCCGATGCTCGATCAGATATCAACACCTTGGATCATCTTGATCTCGGAAGCTTACACTCATGATCAGATTCACATTCCCCCTAACAATCTGAAGTCAAAACTACCCGAAAACTGTTGCAGTGTCACGAATTTCAAAAATTCTGGAATTTTTTGAAAAAAAATTGATTCCCCCTCATTTTTGCAAATTCTGACGTCTCTATCACAGAATTCCCCCTCAAGCTGAATTCAGTTTTCTGTTCTCTTCTCCGAAAAACTTGACCAACCCAGAATATCACAATATTCGCCACAATTGTCAGTTTTTCATCGTTGCGGATTTTACGTTTTGGCCCATAAATAGTCAGACACCCTGAATGATAAACATTCTTCACCAGTATTATGACTACCCCACTAATTTCAACAATCTGTGATCGCATCATCAAATATGTACACTGAACCTCCCGACGGTGTCTCCGAACAACCCAGCTTGGTCGTTAAAAACTCGAAAAATTTTACAATCACCAAATTTTTTCTGGAGACTCTCCTCGTCGTTGCGATCAAAAAATGCCTTTTTTTAGGCATATCATCTGGTCGAGTGTCAAGAGTCGGATGGTCATCCGATCGGATTGCCATCCGATCGGATTGCCACTCGATTGAAGGGCATAAAGAACAAGATGGTCACATGGATCGGATGGTCATCCGATCGGATTGTTATCCGATTGACAACAGGTTATCTCTCAAGTATCCCGTAGTACCATGGATCGGATGGTCATCCGATCGGATTGCCATCCGATCGGGTTGTCATCCGATTGAAATGAAGGTATCCTCCAATAAGCTTCAAAATGGTGACAAGTGTCGGTTGGTCACCCGATCGGATTGCCATCCGATCGGATTGTCATCCGATTGAAAGCATCTATTGTCCTTCAACAAAGATAGTGACGTGGATCGGATGGTCATCCGATCGGATTGCCATCTGATCGGATTGTCATCCGATTGGAAATCTTCTAACAGCTCAAGAACACTCCAAATCATGTTTTTTCGATCCAGAATCTTTATTTGTGTGAATTTCATGATGAAACTTCACAGGATTGTACGCGATACAATTCCGAACAGATTGATGGCTTCAATTCCAAAATCCATCCGTGAATTTACCTTTATTTTGATGATTTTCTCTGTTTAACGTCAAAACTCCCGTTTAACCCAAAATTGATGAGCTTTGGGTGATTTAACCGACTGTTAGATCGATTAAATCGGTACCGTAGCTCTGATACCACTGCTGATTCCAGGATTCGGTGAGTTCGATGGAGCTTCGGTACCGAAACGACGTGTTCGGTGCGTTTATAACGACTAGAAACGAAAAGAACGAGTAGAAGATAGATACGGCACCGAGCAGTCACTTATAATCTGGTCTCTATTGATTATTCAACGTTTACAGCACCGCGAGACCAGTTGGACAGCATTTCCCCTCTGGGAACCAAAAGCCTGTCCAAATGGAACCCAAGGTCCCTATTTATAGACATTTCCTACCATGTGTCCATCCGTTCGGATTGACATCTGACCGGATGGTCATCCGTCTGGATGGACTTTGACAATTAAAAAACATGTCTAACTATCTCTATTCTATACAATATTCAACACACGCTCTATCTAGCTATTCGAACAGTGGCAGACGTACGAAAAGTGCACTAACAGATTCCCCCTCGGATGTCACTGTCGAATCGACTTTAACACTTTGAGAACCTTGAGCCGTGTTTGAATATTCTGTAATCTTCAACTTTTCTGCAACTTTAATCTGGTCTCTTGATCTTAGAATACAAGTTCCCCCTTGATTGATGATTCGGGTTTGCTTTTGTCACTGTATAAAGCACGAATTCCCCCTGGAATGAATCTTCAGGTCTTCTGCACAGTTTACGACTCTCCTCTGATTTGCTAAACTGCAACCTTCACGAACAATCACCAACTTGAAACTAATCAATGCAGCATCCTCCGTTTCAACTTTAACCGCATCCGAGCTCAGTTTTTGATATCACATGTAAGCACCACGATCTTCACATTCCGCCTGCTCTATCTAAGAATGTACAAAAACTCAACCCGCATATGATAGAAGCTTCAAATACCCCACTAGTTAACTTCAAATCCGTGACTCCGCCTGAATATCTGATATCTCGTTTACCGTGATCCACGTTAAAGCACCGTAAGAATGACAGATCCGTGTAAACGGTATTTTCCACAATCAGCAAATCTTCATCGGATAATCTAGATCTCAGAAGCTATCATCCACGATCACTCTCAGATCTCCGATGCTCGATCAGATATCAACACCTTGGATCATCTTGATCTCGGAAGCTTACACTCACGATCAGATTCACATTCCCACTGACAATCTGAAGTCGAAACTACCCGAATATTGTTGCAGTGTCACGAATTTCAAAAATGCAGGAATTTTTTGAAAAAAAATGATTCCCCCTCATTTTTGCAAATTCTGACGTCTCTATCACTGAATTCCCCCTCAAGCTGAATTTAGTTTTCTGTTCTCTTCTCCGAAAAACTTGACCAACCCAGAATATCACAATATTCGCCACAATTGTCAGCTTTTTCGTCGTTGCGGATTTTACGTTTTGGCCCATAAATAGTCAGACACCCTGAATGATAAACATTCTTCACCAGTATCATGACTACCCCACTAATTTCCACAATCTGTGATCGCATCATCAAATATGCACACTGAACCTCCCGACGGTGTCTCCGAACAACCCAGCTTGGTCGTTAAAAACTGGAAAAATTTTACAATCACCAAATTTTTTCTGGAGACTCTCCTCGTCGTTGCGATCAAAAAATGCCTTTTTTTTAGGCATAGCATCTGGTCGAGTGTCAAGAGTCGGATGGTCATCCGATCGGATTGCCATCCGATCGGATTGCCACTCGATTGAAGGGCATAAAGAACAAGATGGTCACATGGATCGGATGGTCATCCGATCGGATTGCCATCCGATCGGATTGTTATCCGATTGACAACAGCTTATATCTCAAATATCCCGTAGTACCATGGATCGGATGGTCATCCGATCGGATTGCCATCCGATCGGCTTGTCATCCGATTGAAATGAAGGTATCCTCCAATAAGCCTTCAAAATGGTGACAAGTGTCGGATGGTCATCCAATCGGATTGCCATCCGATCTGATTGTCATCCGATTGAAAGCATCTATTGTCCTTCAACAAAGATAGTGACGTGGATCGGATGGTCATCCGATAGGATTACCATCCGATCGGATTGTCATCCGATTGGAAATCTTCTAACAGCTCAAGAACACTCCAAATCATGTTTTTTCGATCCAGAATCTTTATTTGTGTGAATTTCATGATGAAACTTCACAGGATTGTGCGCGATACAATTCCGGACAGATTGATGGCTTCAATTCCAAAATCCATCCGTGAATTGACCTTTATTTTGATGATTTTCTCTGTTTAACGTCAAAACTACCGTTTAACCCAAAATTGATGAGCTTTGGGTGATTTAACCGACTGTTAGATCGATTAAATCGGTACCGTAGCTCTGATACCACTGCTGATTCCAGGATTCGGTGAGTTCGACGGAGCTTCGGTCCCGAAACGACGTGTTCGGTGCGTTTATAACGACTAGAAACGAAAAGAAACGAGTAGAAGATAGATACGGCACCGAGCAGTCACTTATAATCTGGTCTCTATTGATTATTCAACGTTTACAGCACCGCGAGACCAGTTGGACAACATTTCCCCTCTGGGAACCAAAATCCTGTCCAAATGGAACCCAAGGTCCCTGTTTATAGACATTTCCTACCATGTGTCCATCCGTTCGGATTGCCATCCGACCGGATGGTCACCCGGCCGGATGGTCATCCGTCTGGATGGACTTTGACATTTAAAAAACATGACTAACTATCTCTATTCTACACAATATTCAACACACGCTCTATCTAGCTATTCGAACAGTGGCAGGCGTACGAAAAGTGCACTAACAGATTCCCCCTCGGATGTCACTGTCGAATCGACTTTAACACTTTGAGAACCTTGAGCCGTGTTTGAATATTCTGTAATCTTCAACTTTTCTGCAACTTCAATCTGGTCTCTTGATCTTACAATACAAGTTCCCCCTTGATTGATGATTCGGGTTTGCTTTTGTCACTGTATAAAGCACGAATTCCCCCTAGAATGAATCTTCAGGTCTTCTGCACAGTTTACGACTCTCCTCTGATTTGCTAAACTGCAACCTTCACGAACAATCACCAACTTGAAACTAATCAATGCAGCATCCTCCGTTTCAACTTTAACCGCATCCGAGCTCAGTTTTTGATACCACATGTAAGCACCACGATCTTCACATTCGGCCTGCTCGATCTAAGAATGTACAAAAACTCAACCGGCATATGATAGAAGCTTCAAATACCCCACTAGTTAACTTCAAATCCGTGATTCCCCCTGAAGATCTGATATCTCGTTTACCGTGATCCACGTTAAAGCACCGTAAGAATGACAGATCCGTGTAAACGGTATTTTCCACAATCAGCAAATCTTCATCGGATAATCTAGATCTCAGAAGCTATCATCCACGATCACTCTCAGATCTCCGATGCTCGATCAGATATCAACACCTTGGATCATCTTGATCTCGGAAGCTTACACTCACGATCAGATTCACATTCCCCCTGACAATCTGAAGTCGCAACTACCCGAATACTGTTGCAGTGTTACGAATTTCAAAAATGAAGGAATTTTTTGAAAAAAATTGATACCCCCTCATTTTTGCAAATTCTGACGTCTCTATCACTGAATTCCCCCTCAAGCTGAATTCAGTTTTCTGTTCTCTTCTCGGAAAAACTTGACCAACCCAGAATATCACAATATTCGCCACAATTGTCAGTTTTTCGTCGTTGCGGATTTTACGTTTTGGCCAATAAATAGTCTGACACCCTAAATGATAAACATTCTTCACCAGTATCATGACTACCCCACTAATTTCCACAATCTGTGATCGCATCATCAAATATGTACACTGAACCTCCCGACGGTGTCTCCGAACAACCCAGCTTGGTCGTTAAAAACTGGAAAAATTTTACAATCACCAAATTTTTTCTGTAGACTCTCCTCGTCGTTGCGATCAAAAATGCATTTTTTTAGGCATATCATCTGGTCGAGTGTTAAGAGGCGGATGGTCATCCGATCGGATTGCCACTCGATTGAAGGGAATAAAGAACAAGATGGTCAAATGGATCGGATGGTCATCCGATCGGATTGCCATCCGATCGGATTGTTATCCGATTGACAACAGTTTATCTCTCAAATATCCCGTAGTACCATGGATCGGATGGTCATCCGATCGGATTGCCATCCGATTGGATTATCATCCGATTGAAAGCATCTATTGTCCTTCAACAAAGATAGTGACGTGGATCGGATGGTTATCCGATCGGATTACCATCCGATCGGATTGTCATCCGATTGGAAATCTTCTCACAGCTCAAGAACACTCCAAATCATGTTTTTTCGATCCAGAATCTTTATTTGTGTGAATTTCATGATGAAACTTCACAGGATTGTGCGCGATACAATTCCGAACAGATTGATGGCTTCAATTCCAAAATCCATCCGTGAATTGACCTTTATTTTGATGATTTTCTCTGTTTAACATCAAAACTCCCGTTTAACCCAAAATTGATAAGCTTTGGGTGATTTAACCGACTGTTAGATCGATTAAATCGGTACCGTAGCTCTGATACCACTGTTGATTCCAGGATTCGGTGAGTTCGACGGAGCTTCGGTCCTGAAACGACGTGTTTGGTGCGTTTATAACGACTAGAAACGAAAAGAAACGAGTAGAAGATAGATACGGCAACGAGCAGTCACTTATAATCTGGTCTCTATTGATTATTCAACGTTTACAGCACCGCGAGACCAGTTGGACAACATTTCCCCCCTGGGAACCAAAAGCCTATCCAAATGGAACCCAAGGTCCCTATTTATAGACATTTCCTACCATGTGTCCATCCGTTCGGATTGCCATCCGACCGGATGGTCACCCGGCCGGATGGTCATCCGTCTGGATGGACTTTGACATTTAAAAAACATGTCTAACTATCTCTATTCTATACAATATTCAACACACGCTCTATCTAGCTATTCGAACAGTGGCAGGCGTACGAAAAGTGCACTAACAGATTCCCCCTCGGATGTCACTGTCGAATCGACTTTAACACTTTGAGAACCTTGAGCCGTGTTTGAATATTCTGTAATCTTCAACTTTTCTGCAAATTCAATCTGGTCTCTTGATCTTACAATACAAGTTCCCCCTTGATTGATGATTCGGGTTTGCTTTTGTCACTGTATAAAGCACGAATTCCCCCTGGAATGAATCTTCAGGTCTTCTGCACAGTTTACGACTCTCCTCTGATTTGCTAAACTGCAACCTTCACGAACAATCACCAACTTGAAACTAATCAATGCAGCATCCTCCGTTTCAACTTTAACCGCATCCGAGCTCAGTTTTTGATATCACATGTAAGCACCACGATCTTCACATTCCGCCTGCTCGATCTAAGAATGTACAAAAACTCAACCGGCATATGATAGAAGCTTCAAATACCCCACTAGTTAACTTCAAATCCGTGATTCCCCCTGAAGATCTGATATCTCGTTTACCGTGATCCACGTTAAAGCACCGTAAGAATGACAGATCCGTGTAAACGGTATTTTCCACAATCAGCAAATCTTCATCGGATAATCTAGATCTCAGAAGCTATCATCCACGATCACTCTCAGATCTCCGATGCTCGATCAGATATCAACACCTTGGATCATCTTGATCTCGGAAGCTTACACTCACGATCAGATTCACATTCCCCCTGACTATCTGAAGTCGAAACTACCCGAATACTGTTGCAGTGTCACGAATTTCAAAAATGCTGGAATTTTTTGAAAAAAAATTGATTCCCCCTCATTTTTGCAAATTCTGACGTCTCTATCACTGAATTCCCCCTCAAGCTGAATTCAGTTTTCTGTTCTCTTCTCGGAAAAACTTGACCAACCCAGAATATCACAATATTCGCCACAATTGTCAGTTTTTCGTCGTTGCGGATTTTACGTTTTGGCCAATAAATAGTCTGACACCCTGAATGATAAACATTCTTCACCAGTATCATGACTACCCCACTAATTTCCACAATCTGTGATCGCATCATCAAATATGTACACTGAACCTCCCGACGGTGTCTCCGAACAACCCAGCTTGGTCGTTAAAAACTGGAAAAATTTTACAATCACCAAATTTTTTCTGGAGACTCTCCTCGTCGTTGCGATCAAAAAATGCATTTTTTTAGGCATATCATCTGGTCGAGTGTCAAGAGGCGGATGGTCATCCGATCGGATTGCCACTCGATTGAAGGACATAAAGAACAAGATGGTCAAATGGATCGGATGGTCATCCGATCGGATTGCCATCCGATCGGATTGTTATCCGATTGACAACAGTTTATCTCTCAAATATCCCGTAGTACCATGGATCGGATGGTCATCCGATCGGATTGCCATCCGATCGGGTTGTCATCCTATTGAAATGAAGGTATCCTCCAATAAGCCTTCAGAATGGTGACAAGTGTCGGATGGTCATCCGATCGGATTGCCATCCGATTGGATTGTCATCCGATTGAAAGCATCTATTGTCCTTCAACAAAGATAGTGACGTGGATCGGATGGTTATCCGATCGGATTACCATCCGATCGGATTGTCATCCGATTGGAAATCTTCTCACAGCTCAAGAACACTCCAAATCATGTTTTTTCGATCCAGAATCTTTATTTGTGTGAATTTCAAGATGAAACTTCACAGGATTGTGCGCGATACAATTCCGAACAGATTGATGGCTTCAATTCCAAAATCCATCCGTGAATTGACCTTTATTTTGATGATTTTCTCTGTTTAACATCAAAACTCCCGTTTAACACAAAATTGATAAGCTTTGGGTGATTTAACCGACTGTAAGATCGATTAAATCGGTACCGTAGCTCTGATACCACTGCTGATTCCAGGATTCGGTGAGTTCGACGGAGCTTCGTTCCTGAAACGACGTGTTCGGTGTGTTTATAACGACTAGAAACGAGTAGAAGATAGATACGGCAACGAGCAGTCACTTATAATCTGGTCTCTATTGATTATTCAACGTTTACAGCACCGCGAGACCAGTTGGACAACATTTCCCCCCTGGGAACCAAAAGCCTATCCAAATGGAACCCAAGGTCCCTATTTATAGACATTTCCTACCATGTGTCCATCCGTTCGGATTGCCATCCGACCGGATGGTCATCCGGCCGGATGGTCATCCGTCTGGATGGACTTTGACATTTAAAAAACATGTCTAACTATCTCTATTCTATACAATATTCAACACACGCTCTATCTAGCTATTCGAACAGTAGCAGACGTACGAAAAGTGCACTAACAGATTCCCCCTCGGATGTCACTGTCGAATCGACTTTAACACCTTGAGAACCTTGAGCCGTGTTTGAATATTCTGCAATCTTCAACTTTTCTGCAACTTCAATCTGGTCTCTTGATCTTACAATACAAGTTCCCCCTTGATTGATGATTCGGGTTTGCTTTTGTCACTGTATAAAGCACGAATTCCCCCTGGAATGAATCTTCAGGTCTTCTGCACAGTTTACGACTCTCCTCTGATTTGCTAAACTGCAACCTTCACGTACAATCACCAACTTGAAACTAATCAATGCAGCATCCTCCGTTTCAACTTTAACCGCATCCGAGCTCAGTTTTTGATATCACATGTAAGCACCACGATCTTCACATTCCGCCTGCTCGATCTAAGAATGTACAAAAACTCAACCGGCATATGATAGAAGCTTCAAATACCCCACTAGTTAACTTCAAATCTGTGATTCCCCCTGAAGATCTGATATCTCGTTTACCGTGATCCACGTTAAAGCACCGTAAGAATGACAGATCCGTGTAAACGGTATTTTCCACAATCAGCAAATCTTCATCGGATAATCTAGATCTCAGAAGCTATCATCCACGATCACTCTCAGATCTCCGATGCTCGATCAGATATCAACACCTTGGATCATCTTGATCTCGGAAGCTTACACTCACGATCAGATTCACATTCCCCCTGACTATCTGAAGTCGAAACTACCCGAATACTGTTGCAGTGTCACGAATTTCAAAAATGCTGGAATTTTTTGAAAAAAAATTGATTCCCCCTCATTTTTGCAAATTCTGACGTCTCTATCACTGAATTCCCCCTCAAGCTGAATTCAGTTTTCTGTTCTCTTCTCGGAAAAACTTGACCAACCCAGAATATCACAATATTCAACACAATTGTCAGTTTTTCGTCGTTGCGGATTTTACGTTTTGGCCAATAAATAGTCTGACACCCTGAATGATAAACATTCTTCACCAGTATCATGACTACCCCACTAATTTCCACAATCTGTGATCGCATCATCAAATATGTACACTGAACCTCCCGACGGTGTCTCCGAACAACCCAGCTTGGTCGTTAAAAACTGGAAAAATTTTACAATCACCAAATTTTTTCTGGAGACTCTCCTCGTCGTTGCGATCAAAAAATGCATTTTTTTAGGCATATCATCTGGTCGAATTTCAAGAGGCGGATGGTCATCCGATCGGATTGCCACTCGATTGAAGGGCATAAAGAACAAGATGGTCAAATGGATCGGATGGTCATCCGATCGGATTGTTATCCGATTGACAACAGTTTATCTCTCAAATATCCCGTTGTACCATGGATCAGATGGTCATCCGATCGGATTGCCATCCGATCGGGTTGTCATCCTATTGAAATGAAGGTATCCTCCAATAAGCCTTCAGAATGGTGACAAGTGTCGGATGGTCATCCGATTGGATTGCCATCCGATTGGATTGTCATCCGATTGAAAGCATCTATTGTCCTTCAACAAAGATAGTGACGTGGATCGGATGGTTATCCGATCGGATTACCATCCGATCGGATTGTCATCCGATTGGAAATCTTCTCACAGCTCAAGAACACTCCAAATCATGTTTTTTCGATCCAGAATCTTTATTTGTGTGAATTTCATGATGAAACTTCACAGGATTGTGCGCGATACAATTCCGAACAGATTGATGGCTTCAATTCCAAAATCCATCCGTGAATTGACCTTTATTTTGATGATTTTCTCTGTTTAACATCAAAACTCCCGTTTAACCCAAAATTGATAAGCTTTGGGTGATTTAACCGACTGTTAGATCGATTAAATCGGTACCGTAGCTCTGATACCACTGCTGATTCCAGGATTCGGTGAGTTCGACGGAGCTTCGGTCCTGAAACGACGTGTTCGGTGCGTTTATAACGACTAGAAACGAAAAGAAACGAGTAGAAGATAGATACGGCAACGAGCAGTCACTTATAATCTGGTCTCTATTGATTATTCAACGTTTACAGCACCGTGAGACCAGTTGGACAACATTTCCCCCCTGGGAACCAAAAGCCTATCCAAATGGAACCCAAGGTCCCTATTTATAGACATTTCCTACCATGCGTCCATCCGTTCGGATTGCCATCCGACCGGATGGTCATCCGGCCGGATGGTCATCCGTCTGGATGGACTTTGACATTTAAAAAACATGTCTAACTATATCTATTCTATACAATATTCAACACACGCTCTATCTAGCTATTCGAACAGTGGCAGACGTACGAAAAGTGCACTAACAGATTCCCCCTCGGATGTCACTGTCGAATCGACTTTAACACTTTGAGAACCTTGAGCCGTGTTTGAATATTCTGTAATCTTCAACTTTTCTGCAACTTCAATCTGGTCTCTTGATCTTACAATACAAGTTCCCCCTTGATTGGTGATTCGGGTTTGCTTTTGTCACTGTATAAAGCACGAATTCCCCCTGGAATGAATCTTCAGGTCTTCTGCACAGTTTACGACTCTCCTCTGATTTGCTAAACTGCAACCTTCACGAACAATCACCAACTTGAAACTAATCAATGCAGCATCCTCCGTTTCAACTTTAACCGCATCCGAGCTCAGTTTTTGATATCACATGTAAGCACCACGATCTTCACATTCCGCCTGCTCGATCTAAGAATGTAGAAAAACTCAACCGGCATATGATAGAAGCTTCAAATACCCCACTAGTTAACTTCAAATCCGTGATTCCCCCTGAAGATCTGATATCTCGTTTACCGTGATCCACGTTAAAGCACCGTAAGAATGACAGATCCGTGTAAACGGTATTTTCCACAATCAGCAAATCTTCATCGGATAATCTAGATCTCAGAAGCTATCATCCACGATCACTCTCAGATCTCCGATGCTCGATCAGATATCAACACCTTGGATCATCTTGATCTCGGAAGCTTACACTCACGATCAGATTCACATTCCCCCTGACTATCTGAAGTCGAAACTACCCGAATACTGTTGCAGTGTCACGAATTTCAAAAATGCTGGAATTTTTTGAAAAAAATTGATTCCCCCTCATTTTTGAAAATTCTGACGTCTCTATCACTGAATTCCCCCTCAAGCTGAATTCAGTTTTCTGTTCTCTTCTCGGAAAAACTTGACCAACCCAGAATATCACAATATTCGCCACAATTGTCAGTTTTTCGTCGTTGCGGATTTTACGTTTTGGCCAATAAATAGTATGACACCCTGAATGATAAACATTCTTCACCAGTATCATGACTACCCCACTAATTTCCACAATATGTGATCGCATCATCAAATATGTACACTGAACCTCCCGACGGTGTCTCCGAACAACCCAGCTTGGTCGTTAAAAACTGGAAAAATTTTACAATCACCAAATTTTTTCTGGAGACTCTCCTCGTCGTTGCGATCAAAAAATGCATTTTTTTAGGCATATCATCTGGTCGAGTGTCAAGAGGCGGATTGTCATCCGATCGGATTGCCACTCGATTGAAGGGCATAAAGAACAAGATGGTCAAATGGATCGGATGGTCATCCGATCGGATTGCCATCCGATCGGATTGTTATCCGGTTGACAACAGTTTATCACTCAAATATCCCGTAGTACCATGGATCGGATGGTCATCCGATCGGATTGCCATCCGATCGGGTTGTCATCCGATTGAAAGCATCTATTGTCCTTCACCAAAGAAAGTGACGTGGATCGGATGGTTATCCGATCGGATTACCATCCGATCAGATTGTCATCAGATTGGAAATCTTCTCACAGCTCAAGAACACTCCAAATCATGTTTTTTCGATCCAGAATCTTTATTTGTGTGAATTTCATGATGAAACTTCACAGGATTGTGCGCGATACAATTCCGAACAGATTGATGGCTTCAATTCCAAAATCCATCCGTGAATTGACCTTTATTTTGATGATTTTCTCTGTTTAACATCAAAACTCCCGTTTAACCCAAAATTGATAAGCTTTGGGTGATTTAACCGACTGTTAGATCGATTAAATCGGTACCGTAGCTCTGATACCACTGCTGATTCCAGGATTCGGTGAGTTCGACGGAGCTTCGGTCCTGAAACGACGTGTTCGGTGCGTTTATAACGATTAGAAACGAAAAGAAACGAGTAGAAGATAGATACGGCAACGAGCAGTCACTTATAATCTGGTCTCTATTGATTATTCAACGTTTACAGCACCGCGAGACCAGTTGGACAACATTTCCCCCCTGGGAACCAAAAGCCTATCCAAATGGAACCCAAGGTCCCTATTTATAGATTTTCCTACCATGCGTCCATCCGTTCGGATTGCCATCCGACCGGATGGTCATCCGGCCGGATGGTCATCCGTCTGGATGGACTTTGACATTTAAAAAACATGTCTAACTATATCTATTCTATACAATATTCAACACACGCTCTATCTAGCTATTCGAACAGTGGCAGACGTACGAAAAGTGCACTAACAGATTCCCCCTCAGATGTCACTGTCGAATCGACTTTAACACTTTGAGAACCTTGAGCCGTGTTTGAATATTCTGTAATCTTCAACTTTTCTGCAACTTCAATCTGGTCTCTTGATCTTACAATACAAGTTCCCCCTTGATTGATGATTCGGGTTTGCTTTTGTCACAGTATAAAGCACGAATTCCCCCTGGAATGAATCTTCAGGTCTTCTGCACAGTTTACGACTCTCCTCTGATTTGCTAAACTGCAACCTTCACGAACAATCACCAACTTGAAACTAATCAATGCAGCATCCTCCGTTTCAACTTTAACCGCATCCGAGCTCAGTTTTTGATATCACATGTAAGCACCACGATCTTCACATTCCGCCTGCTCGATCTAAGAATGTAGAAAAACTCAACCGGCATATGATAGAAGCTTCAAATACCCCACTAGTTAACTTCAAATCCGTGATTCCCCCTGAAGATCTGATATCTCGTTTACCGTGATCCACGTTAAAGCACCGTAAGAATGACAGATCCATGTAAACGGTATTTTCCACAATCAGCAAATCTTCATCGGATAATCTAGATCTCAGAAGCTATCATCCACGATCACTCTCAAATCTTCGATGCTCGATCAGATATCAACACCTTGGATCATCTTGATCTCGGAAGCTTACACTCACGATCAGATTCACATTCCCCCTGACAATCTGAAGTCGCAACTACCCGAATACTGTTGCAGTGTTACGAATTTCAAAAATGAAGGAATTTTTTGAAAAAAATTGATACCCCCTCATTTTTGCAAATTCTGACGTCTCTATCACTGAATTCCCCCTCAAGCTGAATTCAGTTTTCTGTTATCTTCTCCGAAAAACTTGACCAACCCAGAATATCACAATATTCGCCACAATTGTCAGCTTTTTCGTCGTTGCGGATTTTATGTTTTGGCCCATAAATAGTCAGACACCCTGAATGATAAACATTCTTCACCAGTATCATGACTACCCCACTAATTTCCACAATCTGTGATCGCATCATCAAATATGTACACTGAACCTCCCGACGGTGTCTCCGAACAACCCAGCTTGGTCGTTAAAAACTCAAAAAAATTTACAATCACCAAATTTTTTCAGGAGACTCACCTCGTCGTTGCGATCAAAAAATGCCTTTTTTTTGGCATATCATTTGGTCGAGTGTCAAGAGTCGGATGGTCATCCGATCGGATTGCCACTCGATTGAAGGGCATAAAGAACAAGATGGTCACATGGATCGAATGGTCATCCGATCGGATTGCCATCCGATCGGATTGTTATCCGATTGACAACAGCTTAGCTCTCAAATATCCCGTAGTACCATGCATCGGATGGTCATCCGATCGGATTGCCAACCGATCGGGTTGTCATCCGATTGAAATGAAGGTATCCTCCAATAAGCCTTCAAAATGGTGACAAGTGTCGGATGGTCATCCGATCGGATTGCCATCCGATCGGATTGCCATCCGATCGGATTGCCATCCGATCGGATTGTCATCCGATTGAAAGCATCTATTGTCCTTCAACAAAGATAGTGACGTAGATCGGATGGTCATCCGATCGGATTGCCATCCGATTGGAAATCTTCTAACAGCTCAAGAACACTCCAAATCATGTTTTTTCGATCCAGAATCTTTATTTGTGTGAATTTCATGATGAAACTTCACAGGATTGTGCGCGATACAATTCCGAACAGATTGATGGCTTCAATTCCAAAATCCATCAGTGAATTGACCTTTATTTTGATGATTTTCTCTGTTTAACGTCAAAACTCCCGTTTAACCCAAAATTAATGAGCTTTGGGTGATTTAACCGACTGTTAGATCGATTAAATCGGTACCGTAGCTCTGATACCACTGCTGATTCCAGGATTCGGTGAGTTCGACGGAGCTTCGGTCCCGAAACGACGTGTTCGGTGCGTTTATAACGACTAGAAACGAAAAGAAACGAGTAGAAGATAGATACGGCACCGAGCAGTCACTTATAATCTGGTCTCTATTGAGTATTCAACGTTTACAGCACCCCGAGACCAGTTGGACAGCATTTCCCCTCTGGGAACCAAAAGCCTGTCCAAATGGAACCCAAGGTCCCTATTTATAGACATTTCCTACCATGTGTCCATCCGTTCGGATTGCCATCCGAGCGGATGGTCATCCGGACGGATGGTCATTCTTCTGGATGGACTTTGACATTTAAAAAACATGTCTAACTATCTCTATTCTATACAATATTCAACACACGCTCTATCTAGCTATTCGAACAGTGGCAGACGTACGAAAAGTGCACTAACAGGGTGTCACATCATCCCCCCGTTGGTTTGGAATTTCGTCCCGAAATTCTGCAGTAGCTTCAGCCTCAGTAGTGGTTGCACTTTTCTTAAACAATTGGGGATACTTGAGTTTCATTTGGTCTTCTTGTTCCTAGGTATACTCTGGGCCACGACGGGAATTCCAACAAACTCAAACAAGAGGTATTCTGGTACGCTTGAGAATCTTAACGTCTCGGTCTGTGATTTCAATTGGTTCCTCGACGAATCGCAACTGGTCGTCGATTGTGAGCTTCTTTAAGGGAACTATGAGGGTCTCATCTGACAGACACTTTTTTCAGATTTGACACGTGGAATACGTTGTGAACTCCGCTATGTTCTTCAGGTAAATTCAACTTGTAAGCGACTTTGCCAATTTTCTCAATGATTTCGAACGGTCCGACATAACGCGGATTGAGTTTGCCTAGTTTGCCAAAATGAACTACACATTTCCAAGGTGAGACTTTGAGTAGCACTCGATCCCCAACCTGGAACTCGAGTGGTTTCATGCGCTTATCAGCATAGCTTTTCTGACGGTCACGAGCTACCGCCATTCGTTGTCGTATCTGAGCAATCCTCTTGGTTGAATCTACTACAAGTTCTGGGCCTGTGATTTGACTGTCGCCAACCTCTACCCAACAAAGAGGTGATCGGCACTTCCGTCCGTACAATGCCTCGAACGGAGCGGCCTGGATACTGGTGTGGTAACTGTTGTTATACGAAAATTCCACTAACGGGAGGTGTTTTTCCCAGCCATTACCAAAATCGATTACACATGCCCTAAGCATGTCTTCAAGGGTTTGGATGGTGCGTTCAGATTGCCCATCCGTCTGTGGATGATATGTCATGCTCATGTCTAATTGAGAGCCAAAGGACTTGTGCATAGCTTGCCACAATTCAGATGTAAATCGTGAGTCACGATCAGAAATGATAGAGGTTGGCACTCCATGCCTTGACACTACTTCCTTTAGGTAGATGTCTGCTACAGTAGAAAACTTATCCGTTTCCTTGATAGCCAGGAAATGTGCAGACTTGGTTAGTCAATCCACGATCACCCAAATGGTATCATTTCCGCGTTGAGATCTAGGCAGGCCAGTAACGAAATCCATGGAAATTTGCTCCCATTTCCATTTAGGTATCTCTGGTTGTTGAAGTAGGCCTGATGGTTTCTGGTACTCGACCTTGACCCCAGCACAAGTCAAGCATTTACTGACGTAGGTTGCTATGTTGCCTTTCATGCTAGGCCACCAGTATGTAGTCTTTAAGTCATGGTACATCTTATCCGAACCAGGATGTGCTGAATAACGAGACTTATGCGCTTCATCCATCACAAGCTCGCGTAAGTTTCCATAGAGTGGAACCGAGATGCGCCCGTTTACATAGTAGGCGCCATCTTCCTTTTGTTCTAACCGTTTCCTTGATCCTCGTAGGGACTCAGCCCTGATGTTTTCTGCTTTCAATGCTTCGACCTGAACATCACGAATTTGAGCGGGAAGGCTAGAGTGAATGGTAAGCTGTAACACACGTACACGCTTAGGTATAGTATCCTTTCGACTGAGGGCGTCGGCCACAACATTGGCTTTGCCCAGATGGTACTTAATCGCACATTCATAATCATTCAAGAGCTTGACCCATCGACGTTGTTGCATGTTTAACTCCTTTTGCTTGAAG
Organism: Helianthus tuberosus; assembly: GCA_030545235.1. Classification (NCBI taxonomy): domain Eukaryota; kingdom Viridiplantae; phylum Streptophyta; class Magnoliopsida; order Asterales; family Asteraceae; genus Helianthus; species Helianthus tuberosus. Next base: position 159,624,717 of record CM060393.1, read on the forward strand.
ATATGCTCGAGACTCCTGTGATCGGTGTAAATGGTGCACTTGGTACCGTACAGGTAATGTCTCCATATCTTATGTGCGAAAACAACTGCTCCCAATTCCATGTTGTGCGTAGTGTAGTTCCTTTCGTGAACTTTAAGTTGGCGCGATGCGTAGGCAATGACCTTGTCACGTTGCATCAACACGCAACCAAGTCCTTGGATGGAAGCGTCGCAATAAACCACAAAATCATTTGTGCCTTCAGGCAATGAGAGGATAGGCGCGCTACAAAGTCTATCTTTTAAGTGCTGAAATGCAAATTCCTGTGTATCACCCCAACGATAGGTGACACCTTTTTGAGTCAGTGAGGTGAGAGGTTGCGCAATCTTTGAAAAATCCGTGATAAACCTTCTGTAATAACCTGCCAAACCCAAGAATTGGCGGATTTCTGTTGGTGTACGGGGTGCAGGCCAGTTCTTAATCGAGTCGACTTTGGATGGATCCGCATGAATTCCATCCTTGTTTACCACATGGCCTAGAAAGTGGACTTCGCGAAGCCAGAAGTCACATTTCGAAAATTTGGCATACAACTGCTCTGTTTGAAGGAGTTCCAAAATAAGTCTCAGGTGTCGTTCGTGTTCTTCCTGAATCTTAGAATAGATCAGGATGTCGTCGATGAATACAATAACGAACTTATCCAGGTAAGGCTTGCACACTCTGTTCATGAGATCCATGAAGACCGCAGGTGCATTCGTCAATCCGAAAGGCATAACCAGAAACTCGTAATGCCCATAACAAGTCCTGAATGCTGTTTTAGAGATATCCTCGTCTCGGACTCTCAGTTGATGGTAGCCTGACCTTAGGTCAATCTTGGAATAGAAACTCGACCCTTGCAACTGGTCGAATAAGTCATCAATGTGTGGAAGAGGATAACGATTCTTCACGGTCACCTTGTTGAGTTCGCGGTAGTCAATACACATTCTGAAGGTACTGTCTTTCTTCTTCACGAATAGTACTGGAGCTCCCCAAGGCGAAGAGCTAGGACGTATGAAACCCTTTTCCAAGAGTTCTTGTAGTTGCGTGGACAGTTCTTCAAGTTCTGATGGAGCTAGACGATAAGGTGCTCGAGCTATGGGCGCTGCTCCAGGAGCTAGCTCGATTTGAAATTCAACTTGCCGATGAGGCGGAAGACCAGGTAATTCCTCAGGAAATACCTTAGGAAAATCACGTACGATAGGAATGTCTTCTATATTCCTTTCTTCCGAGGATGTGTCAGAAACGAGGGCTAGGATAGTAGTGTGGCCCTTTCGCAAACACTTCTGGGCCTTAAGGAAAGAGATGATGCCTACAACTGCACCACTCTTGTCACCACGAATCACGAGGGGTTCTTCACCAGAACGAGGGATGCGGACAATCTTCTCGTTGCAAAGGATTTCCGCTTGCTAATGAGATAACCAATCCATCCCAATAACAACGTCAAAACTACCCAGATCGATAGGAATGAAGTCGATAGAAAAGGTCTGATCGGCAAGAACAAGGTTACAACCCTTAACTATGTGTGTGGCCTCGAGACTTTTACCGTTAGCTAGCTCTACCGTGTGTTTGGTGTTCAGAAGTGTTGGAGTGCGCTTAAGCATTTGGCTAACTTTTAAGGACACATAACTAGTATCAGCACCCGAATCAAATAAAACAATAACAAAGAAGTCGTCCAGAAGAAACTTACCCATCACAACGTTGGGATCGTTCCTTGCATCACCCTGACCAATCACGAAGGCACGACCTCGGGCATCGTTGCCATTATTGTTACCCCTGTTGTTGCCTCCATTGTTGCTCCCGTTTCCTTGGTTGTTGTTGTTCTGATTCTGGTTCAACTGAGGACAGTTCCACTTAAAGTGGACTTCAGCGCCACATTGAAAGCATCCTTTATTGCCCTGTTGTTGCTACTGCTGGTGGTTCTGTGGAGCTTGTTGTTGTTGTTGTTGGCGATTCTAATTTGCTGGTCGTGCGCCCCTGCAATCCTTTGCTTCATGACCAAACTTGTTACACCTCAGACAATGACCCTTGTTGCAAGGCCCGCTGTGGTGCAAATTACATCGATTGAACTTAGGGTGATTTCCCCTGTATCCACCCTGACCTTGATTCCCAGAAGACTGCTGATTGGGGCTCCTGTACTCATCTGTCTTTCACTGTTGGGACTGAGACTGAACTGAAGTAGAACCCTTGCCTGAATTTCCATCCCACTTGCGCTTGTTATCACTGGGAGCATCAGAAGTAGTAGTAGTGCTAATACGCTTGGGCAGCTTGTTCTGCTCAACTGATCAGTGAGACGATGAGCCAACCGGATGATTTGCTGAATGGTGCCGAGATTAGCTGAGGTCACGTGGCTTTGAATTTCTGGCACCAAACCCTTAAGGTACAGCTCGATGCGCTTGATAGGAGGATCCACCATAGTGGGACACAAGATAGCTAATTCATTCGATCTCTTTGTGTATGCCTCGATTTCAGACCCCGTCATCTTCAAATTGAAAAATTCCACCTCTAGCTTGTGGATGTCGTCACGACTACAGTACTCTTCTTTGATCAGTTCTTTGAAGTCATTCCATGGGGTGGCATTAGCAACCGCCAGCACTAGCAGTTGAACCTGTGCTTTCCACCAGGTTAACGCAGCGCCTTCGAGTGTTCCAGTAACAAATTTCACCCTACGATCTTCAGGGCATTCAAACATCTCAAAAATAGACTCAATCTTCTCGAACCAGTGAAGAAGGCCTACAGCTTTTTCTGTACCGCTGAAGGTACTAGGTCGGCAATCCATGAATGTTTTGAACGTACATACGGGAGGTTGCGCATGCTGACCTGTCGCGCGAGAACGAAAAGATGTTGGTGCACTACATCTGTCGACTTCGTCTTGTATCAAGTCTTAGACTAGTTAGAATAGATCAGGGCACGTAGAATGAGAGAATTAGAGAGAGTTAACAAGATTTCGCTTCAAGGTATTTGTATGTAAAGGATTTCGCTTGAAGCAGCTCAAGCGAAATCAACATGTTAAGATTTCGCTTGAGTCATGCTGAAGCGAAATCTCATTGTCTATATATAGGAGGTTAGTGTCAAGCGAAATGATAAGTTGTTGGTGTGTGATTTCCATACCGAGGTGCTGCCGGTGTGAGAACTGATTGTAATTGCTTTCATATCAATACAAATCAGTGTTAAAGTGAAGATTCAGCTGTTTATAGGTCAAATACTTGTTTTCCGCACCTGTATTTGATGGAATTCCTCTGAACCGACTCATTTAGGTCGCGAACCCGATCCTTACAATTGGTATCAGAGCCAGTTGAGGAGTTCTGCAGGATTTCAGCTGAAATTGACATCGTTCTCTTACTTCTACATCTTCTTTTAACAATTCAAAAAATTTTCACGGTCAAAATCAATTTAATTTCTCACGGATTGTTTAAAAGTACAAGATAACAAACCCTTGAAAGTTTCACAGCCAAATTCGACCTAAAAGTGATCAAAATCGACCTTCGAATGGATTTCGCTTGAAGAACACAGCTTCATTGGACGATTTCGCTTGAAACTTCAAGCGACACATAACATTTCGCTTCAAACAGATTTTGTTTTCGCTTCAAGGATCTCGCTTCAGGGTTTTTATTTCATAAATTTCGCTTGAATCATTTCGCTTTAAGGATTTCGCTTCAATCAGCTTGACCATTTCGCTTCAAAGGTTGTTCAGTTGATCATTTCGCTTGAAGGATACAAAGTGACTATTTCGCTTGAAAGAATCTGTTATTGAAACATGGACAACGATTTCCACAATGCGTTTGCAACACCATCTAGTTCATCTTCCATTGCTCAAAACATGAATTCAGAAAACGAAACGGGGACGACTCAGAAACCCCCGAAGCTAATGGGAATTGAAGAATACTACGGATGGAAAGATAGATTCGAAAACTGGGTGCAAGCAAATCATCTAAGATCATGGGAATGTATTCTGACAAAGTATGCTCTACCACAAACTGAAATGCAGACTGAAAAACAGCTTTCAGATCTTAGTAAGGAAGAACGGGAAATATACCGAGCTGAAAAGATGATGATCAGTTTGCTTCAACAGGCCATCAAAGAAGACATCTTCATACAACTTTAACATGATAAAACATCACAATCAATATGGGATGCTTTAAAAATCAAGGTTGAAGGCAGTACAAGTACGATTAAAAGCAAAAAGGCATTGATTAAAAAAGAGTTTGATTTGTTCACAAGTTTGCCCGGAGAAGATACGAAGAAACTTATTGAACGATACTGTCACTTAGTACGAACAATGTCGATGATGAACATCACAAAAGAAAATGAGGAATGGGTGGATAAACTTGCTGATGCGTTACCTCAAAAAGAGTGGGGAACTTATTTGATGATATTGAAGAATACTGGAGTTTATGATAGGTTGTCAATCTCTCAGTTCATTGAAAAGATTGAAAGTCAGGATTTGGAACAGCAGAAGATTGCAAGGATGAATAATCCAAGTGGTCAACAAGATGTAAAGATGTATTACAAGGGTAGTGTTCCGATTTCAGAAGCTGAGAAAAGTCAGAAAATCCAAACTGCATACAGTGTTGGAGATACTACAGTAAAGATTGATCAAAGCTCAAACAAAAGCAGCAGTGGATTCTCATCATATCCAAGTGTCAATCCAAAGACTTCATCAGAAAGCTTTCAGTCTCAAAGCACAAAGATGGGAAATGGTTGTGTGATTCAATGCAACATAGCTTTAAATCTTCCAGAAGGTCAAAGTTTTTCTAAAGACATTGCAAAAGATCATATGGCATTACTTGGTTCCGTGCTTATCTCATATGAAGGTTTAGTTGCTGGTCGAATTGGAAATCTTATGCTTACCAAAGAGGATTACGATCAAATAGATGCCGAAGAGATGGAACTAATGGATATCAAATGGTGTCTTGCAAGTGTTCTTAGACGTGCTGAAAAGTTCAAGACAATTACCGGGAGAAATGATTTTCTTGATGCTTGTGTTTCTACTTTAGGTTTTGATAAATCTAAAGTTACTTGTTTCAGGTGCAGGGAAAAAGGTCATTTTAAGCGGGAATGCAAGAACAGAGAAGTTAGTGGTGCTCAAAATCCATTTGGAAAAGATGACTACTACCGGAAAGCCATTTATCAGCAAGTTGGTCAGACACAAGACTCACAGACGGCTCATGGTAGAAAGATTGAAGATTCAAAGAAAGGATGTTTGGTAGATTTCAACTGGAGTAACTACATTTCTTCTAATAGCACAGCATGTTTAGTAGACCAAAATGATGAACAATTACCTGAAGGTTTCAGTTGGGATATGTTTGTTGATGAAAAGGGTGATTTCAAAGCTTTCATTGCAAAGATTGTTAGAGAACCAAATTTGTTTGCTACTTGGATGAGATCAATTGGTGAAACAGTGAAAGATCAATCAATTACATCTGAAGAAAGTTCAGAAAGTGCTGATACTGAATCATTAAGTACAAACGAGAGTGTGCATAATGAGGATACTTCAGAAAAGGAAGTTGTATTTGATCAAACACCATCTGATTCTGGTATTTCAGATGCTGATTCTGAAAAATCTGTAGAGTTTGATCAAACACCGATTGAAAATAGCAGTGATGATGAGGAAGAGAAACATATTAATATTGCTAAAAAACATCTTTCTCCTGAAAGTTTTCATTTTTATTTTGCAGATCGCATGGAGAAACTGAAGGAGAAACAAGCTGCAAAAGAACAACAACAAGATGAGAAGGTTGAAAATGCTGTTCAAACTGAAGAAGATAAAAGTGTGGATGAAGAAAAGGTGATTAAAACTGAGAAAGTAACTGGAGTAGAAAAAGTTATTGAAGTGGTAAAAACAATCGAGGTTGAGAAGATTGTTGAAGTTGAAAAACCTTGCAAGAAGTGTTTGGAAGCTTGCAAAAATTGCGAAGAAAAAGATGTGACTCTGTTTGATAGAGAAAAACTGATAGAAAAGTTACTATCTGATATCAGCTATGTGAAAGAATCGTATAGCGTGTTGAACAGAACAGTGACAGGTCTTCAAACAACGAATTCTGAAAGAGAAAAGGCTTTAACGATGACGAATTCTACGTTGATGGCAAAGCAAAAGGCAATTAATCATTACATCAAAGAAAATGCTAATCTAAAGCAAGAGTTGGAGAAAGAAAAGATTGAGAATGAAAGGATCAGACGGTTATTACTGAGTTATTCTTGTTCTGATTATGTTATTGATCGAGTTTATCCTACTGTTGCAGGTTTTGAAGCATTTCAGGATGAAAAGACAAAGAATGAGACTGGTAAGAAATCGACTGTTAAATACAACAAGTGTCCGCCTCCTATCTGGGAAGGATATTCTCCTAGAAAACCAAATGAGGAGCAAGTCGAAAAAGCAGTCAATATAAAGTTAAAATTAGAGACAACTGACGTTTTACCAGATAACATTGACATCACATTTACCGCGTCTGATACTGATTATGAGTCTGAGTTAATCAAAAGGGTGGTTGATCAGGTGTTGGATACTGAGGAGGTGTCTGAGTCAAAATTTGAGTCTGGGTGTTCAAGTTCGTCAGTCAACAGTTCAAAGTCGTCGGAAAAACGGTCTTACAGTAAAGAATTTTTGTTATCAAAAGCAAATTTGGATGATGAAACATTTAAAGTTGCATATACTTTAAATGATTCTGACAAATTATACTCTGATGAAGAGTTTCCGATAGATAGTGTTAGATTTGGCAAGATCAAAAAGGTTTTCAAAATGACGGAAATCAATTTTTCTGAAATTAAGGATCTAAAATCTACTGAAAAACCTAAAAAATACACTTCTAGAGTTCAACAAAGGTTAAACAAGAAAAAAGGAAAAAAGGATTACAATTCTGGTTCTATTTTTCAAAAGAAAACAAACCAAAAGTGTAGTTACAAAAAGAAAGGTCTTGGTTTTACTCATACTGCAAATTATCAAAATGAAAAACATGTTAGAGATTTTAAATCAAAAATGACATATGTTGCAGGAAAAAGCTATGAAGAAGAGTCAAATAGCTTATTTTGGAGAAAATCAAATCAAGAGTTCCTTGCTGAAAGAAAAAGAACAGGAACTGGAGTTTTTCATCCAATTGGAGTTTTTCAACCAAAAGACACAAGAACTTGTTTTCAATGTCAAGTTGTTGGACACATCGCTCACAATTGTCCAAACAAAGTCAACCAAAAACAGGGAGTATATGAAAAACTTAAAGAAAAGGTGGTTGAAAAGAATGAATCACCAACTACAAACTTCAAAAATTTTGAAAATTCAAAGAATGAAGTTGGTGAAAATTCTAAAAGATTGTACAAAAAGAGTGCAAAAGACAATCAAAAATGGATTGTTAAAAGATCAGATGTACAATCTGGCGATGAATCTGATTCCACAAAATCAGAGGAGTCACAAGATGAGATCAAAGATTTGATGAATGATGTTGACATTAAATCACTGAGTGTGGAAGAGATTAAACAAATGGTTGGTAAAGTAGAAATCTCAGATTTTGATATTGAAAAAACATTTAATGAAAATGTTCAGAAAATTTTTAAAAAAAGCTTGATGGGAAAGTAAAGGGGGTTAAAGATTTTTATGCAACTAAAAAAGCAACTTACAACCCTACTGCTCAGGAATTGGAAGCCACCAAGTCAAATAAGACTTGGGTGGAAGTTTGTTTCCCATGATAGTCTTATGACTTTGCCGGAGATCCCAAGTTTATATCGTGGATCAGGAATCGGCATTTTTCTAATGTTTGAAGTTTTTAGTTGAAAGTTTTTGATAGTGTTTGGATGTTTACAGGTTGTATGACTACGCCGGAGCTTCCAGGTTGGTAAGTGCGAAGCAGGAATCGGCATTTTGATTGGTAAAATGGTGATGTAGACGTAACATTCCTACAAGTGGTATTGTGTTCTACATGTGGTAATTTTTACAATTGGTATAGAAGGTGCATACATGCAAGTGGTAAATCAGGGACATTAATTTGTACTTGATCTGCTACAAGTGATTAAAAGTAGACAATGTGATGAACCACACCCCGAATCTACAAATGATTATATCATAAAAACTTATTTTCCGGAAAAATCATTTTGATTAAAACAAACTTAAGTGTTTTGAAATCTAAATGAGAAAATAGTTTTGTGATAGGGGGAGTTCTGATTGTTTATGCCAAGTGAATGGCGATTTGATGCGATTCGATATCAGTTGTCACTTTATTGTACAGTTTATTTTCAAATTTCCTAAAATGTGTTTGCATTTTAGGGGGAGTAAAAAATGTTCAGAAAATCCTAAAACATTTGAAAATTTGAAAAAGACAAAAACATGAAAAATTCAAAAATGAGTTTTTGTTGCATATAGAGGAAATGATAGTACATCAGTGGACTATCACAACATGCTAAAGAAATGAAAAGAAAAATGTGATAAACAATCTTACTGTGGATATGTCAGTAGGTTTTTGCACATTTAGTAGATTGTGATGAGATATAAACCTAAAATCAAACTTGCTTATTCTGTGGGTTAACACAAACTTGGATATATAGGTAACCCCTGAAATCTTGTTTGAAAGGTCTCTTATTCTGAGATACTAGGTCTTTATGCTCAGTGATATCTGGGGTATTATCCCGGGACTTCTGCTGAAAGAAATTTATGACCTAGTCTCCGGATAATGCTTTTTGCAAATGCTTGAAACATAGCATCGCCCTCAGCAAGCTGATGAAACAATAAAATTAATAGTCGCTGCTGTTGTAATGCAAAAGATCCTCTAAAGGGGACACACCAAAAGTCGAAGCCGTCATCTCTTTGCGTATCGAAAGATCGACCTAAGCTCTCACGGCCCTCGTACTATAATTTATTCCCTTACAGATATCATCTGTGGTATATTCACCTGTAAGACTGAATATTGGGATCTGGATACGGGAGTATATTCAAGTAGTGGGACACACAGATAAGTTTAAGTTGCTTAAAACATTAACATCGTATCTCGGATCAGTTGAACTTTGTGTGGAAATTTAAGTGGACAAATATACTGACAATCAAGGTAAATTGTTTAGAACTTAATATGAAATGAAGCTTAATGGTGTTAGTGATATGTCTCATAAACTGATATGATCCTCTTGCACAAACTCACAAAAATATTGTTTGTAAATATTTCTTTATTGTATTCCTTTACAATCAAAAATTACAAAAAGATTTTAGTGTGTTTTAGCATAAATTTTGAAAATATCAAAAAGATTTTCGACAACTGATATTGAAAAGCTGATTGTCAAAATTTCAAGTGCTAAACATGATGACTTGGTTGTGAGGGGGAGTGAATCTTAAAATGTCAAAAAGGTTTGTTAAAATCCTACAATTGGTATTTTTTTAAAAACCTACATTTGGTTCATCATTGATTTGTGATATGAGAGAGAGTTATCTGATTATATCAGATTGTTGGTGCATTTAAATTGTTAAATTTAGAAAATTTATTTCTGGGTTAAGATTGTTACAGGTGAGCCAGATTAATTTGTTCAAAGCTTATGAAAGTCAGAATCTGATCATGAATCTAAAGTTCGCTAGCTGCTGATGCTGATGAACTTAAGGAATCAAGAGATCTGATCAAGAGAATTAGATGAAATCCAGGCAATGATCTTGTAAACAACATTTGAGTCAGGCATCGATCCTAAAGCAGATATTGCTGAAGAACAAATGAATGCCAGCAAATCGTAAGGGGGAGTCTGATAGAGCCAGGTGATTCTGGAGAAGAAGATAGAGAGAGAAAAGCCCAGAGACTGATCAAGAATGAAGATGTGAAGACACAGTGTTGTTGTGACTCGATAGTCGACTCGTCAACATCTGAGGGGGAGTCTGTTGGTGCACTACATCTGTCGACTTCGTCTTGTATCAAGTCTTAGACTAGTTAGAATAGATCAGGGCACGTAGAACGAGAGAATTAGAGAGAGTTAACAAGATTTCGCTTCAAGGTATTTGTATGTAAAGGATTTCGCTTGAAGCAGCTCAAGCGAAATCAACATGTTAAGATTTCGCTTGAGTCATGCTGAAGCGAAATCTCATTGTCTATATATAGGAGGTTAGTGTCAAGCGAAATGATAAGTTGTTGGTGTGTGATTTCCATACCGAGGTGCTGCCGGTGTGAGAACTGATTGTAATTGCTTTCATATCAATACAAATCAGTGTTAAAGTGAAGATTCAGCTGTTTATAGGTCAAATACTTGTTTTTCGCACCTGTATTTGATGGAATTCCTCTGAACCGACTCGTTTAGGTCGCGAACCCGATCCGTCTTAGACTAGTTAGAATAGATCAGGGCACGTAGAACGAGAGAATTAGAGAGAGTTAACAAGATTTCGCTTCAAGGTATTTGTATGTAAAGGATTTCGCTTGAAGCAGCTCAAGCGAAATCAACATGTTAAGATTTCGCTTGAGTCATGCTGAAGCGAAATCTCATTGTCTATATATAGGAGGTTAGTGTCAAGTGAAATGATAAGTTGTTGGTGTGTGATTTCCATACCGAGGTGCTGCCGGTGTGAGAACTGATTGTAATTGCTTTCATATCAATACAAATCAGTGTTAAAGTGAAGATTCAGCTGTTTATAGGTCAAATACTTGTTTTCCGCACCTGTATTTGATGGAATTCCTCTGAACCGACTCGTTTAGGTCGCGAACCCGATCCTTACAAAAGACAAGATTAAACACGATAGTTGGTTCGTGAGAGTAGGATCTAAACATCCTAGGATAGGTCGAAATAGCAGGTTATACCTCCTGCTGGAGCTGCTGCGAGTGCCTCAGCAACTCGTTCGTTGATCAAAGCCATCAACTGGGTTTGAGTCAGGTTGATACCACCACGTCCTCCGTGTCCGTTCATGATCTTCACAACGAAGCGACGTAAGTGAGAAAAGTGTCGCGAAAGTGCGTAAGCGTGGGATGACAGAAGAGAGTAAGCACACAAGGCTCGAATAGCAGTTATCACGTTAACTAATGCACTATATAAACTATCAAACAGACAATATAAACATAATTCATACCACCTATTGTGTCGAGTCTTGCACGTGGAGCGAAGCGTTGTTGTGGATCGTTGAGCACTGTACAGGTTATAGTCTGGTTTTGTCAAAAAGCTTTTCCCTTTTTAAAACCAAGTTCACTATAACCAATGGCTCTGATACCAATCTGTCACACCCCCAAAATCCACCATGTGGAGTATCACCGCTTGGAGGCGTGACAAGACCAGGATCCAGCCACCAATCATATTGAACAAAGTATTTAAGATAGATAAAATCCAACCACACAATATAATTGGTGATCAAAAGCTAGTTAACCAAGTTCAATTTAAACAGCGGAAGCATTAAAGGTAAAACCAAAACATAAGTTTAATAAGTTCATAAAGTTAAAATGTTAAGCACGGAACATGACAGTCCATGTCCCACAACGACCTCCTCCTCGTGCAAGCTCCATAAGCATCTAACGACCTGCAAGGCATGTAACAACGAGTCAACAACAAAGTTGAGTGAGTTCACGGTTGGTTGTTTAGTTTTTAAGTTGTTTCCGAAAACATGGTTTGTCTATTGCTGGCTTACTTGACGTGGGGGTTACCCCATAGTTGAAAATATGATTAACCAGTTCCTTCTTTATTACCCAAACCATATCCATAATCAGTGGGGGCTTCCCCATGTGAACCACTAGACCATTACCATATCGACTACTAACGAAAATAAGTTGTGCCCTACGTCAATGTCTATCATCATTGACAGTTTGCCATAGTTCATTAGTACACACCCGTCCGACTGGCACGGTGTGAGGTTTGTTAAACCTAATAGCGCTATTAACTAATGACCCGCTCGCCATTGGCCTCGGCGATTAAGTCGATATAAAATGAGGGACTTAATGATAGAGTTTTGTCTAGTAAGTTTTAAGGTTGTTGTCCTACCCAAGGAGGACGAACGTACGTATTCTACCCAAGGAGAATACGCAGGATTAATATTGGCATCCTACCCATGGAGAATGGCGGTACATATCCTACCCAAGGAGGATATGTAGGTTCCGTTTTAATTCTTTAACCCATTCCCAAACCACCGGGAATCCCATGCCTTGTAGAGGGTGTGAACTCACCTTGGTTTGCTCGGTTAGATTAGTTACTCTAATAATCAGGAAATCAAGCACATCCTAATAAGGTACATATAACAATCAGTTTCTCGTGCATGCATAACACGTATCCTACGTACGGTTTATCTACTCATTACTTCTATCACATACCACACAATTTAAATGTCACACTCTGACTTTTGTGGAAAGATCATAGTTAAAAAAATACACTTGTAACACTTGTTAGAAAATATTTTCTATGTGTTGGAGTTTTTAGAAAATTTCGCCAGAGTCTCCTTTGTAAATGGAGGCGACCATGCTTATTAGCATATCATTTTCTTTTCGGAAAACATTCAATCAATCAACAACAAGTTACTAAGCAACACTACACTAGTCAAGTGCAAAAACAATGCACTTTAAATAACAACATGAACTTGGTTTTTCCTAAAAACGCGTAGTAACTTAGTGGGGTGTTTAGTGGGTTTAGTTACCCTCCAAAGTGTGTTTACTTTTGTTAAAATCTCATTCTCGGGATTTTTAGATGTTTACAACTTGTAAACTTATTTTGCAAAAATGTGTATTTTTTGGATCTTCTTGTTCTAAAAATATTTCTACGCTTATTTTGTTACTAAAATAGTGTAGGTTTAACAAAAGTCATAACCTTTCAAAAATCATCTTCTACTATTGGTTTATTTAGGAAAACCATTTGTAAACCTCGGATCCATACGATCGTCAACTCACTTTGTTCACTTATTTTTCAAGAAATCATTTTGTTACCAAGTTTATGTTGAAATATGGAGGTGATTCCTTTATGTAAATCACTAATCACCTCCTAACTTGTTAACTTAAGTTTTTAATCTTACTTTAATGTCACACCCCGACCACGTAGAACATACAAAACGTGGCGGAAACGTCGGGGAGTGTTGTAACAGAATTATTGTTTCACAACCATGGCATACAAAGTTATATTTTATTTATTAAACAAGAGTGTTATATTGTCTTAAACAGGAAACAAAGAGTTCATAACATAATTAAACTAGTCTATCTTCATTTTGAGTCTCTAAGGCACAGGTCCGCCCTAGTGCAATGATCATCATCCTACGCAAAAGCTCCTGAAAACACATGTGAAAATAGGTACGTCAGCATAAAAATGCCTGTGAGATACATAGGATTTGTGAAAAGAGGATTCATGACTTATAAGTTTAGAAAAAGTTGTTTAACAAAGGTCAGTCATGAACCTTGTAAATTGTTTAGTTTTGTAAATCATTCAAAAAGCGATGATATGTATAAATAAGAGAATAATGTAAGGTTAAATGAATAACCAAGTAAAATGAGTTTGTATAAGATAAGTTGTTTTGTAAATCAATGTCTTGTGAAAATAAGTTGTTTATGTAAAACGTAATATGTCAAATATTGAAATGATTTAAGTAACACTACGACATGTAATGTCATACAAACACTTATATATAGGAAGTACCAGCGGCGTATCCACCATGCTTGTATCATATTACACACGCCTCGTTACTCAAATCACTTACTCAACCCAACCACCAATGTAAATTGTTTATGTATAAATGAATTGTCATGTGTTAATGTGTAAGCCATATCGAAATGTCTATGTCCAATGTAAACCACTAAATGTGTATATCAATGTCAAAATGTTTATGTTTAATGTAGATCATGTAATGTGTACCCAAAAATATCATGTATGGTAAGTGAAATATATCAACTAAACCATATGTAAAATGCACAAAAACAAGGTATTGAAGTAAAACATGGTTTAAATCAAAGTTATGTTTTGTGGAACAAATGCATGCTATACTGATACAAACATTTATGCGGTATTGTGAAAATGCATACATCCAAGCCTTGAGACTGTAGCGATAAACCCTTAAACAAATTAAAGGTTTATCTAAGTTATGTGTATCGAATTCGGTCATTCCTTTCATCCAAACCTACCCAGGATGTCCGGAACGGGAGTTGTCAATTCCTATGGTACCACTACCTACTAACGAACGGCGTAGCTAATGTTAATGAATGTATTATTCCATGTAAACAAACCAAATGTCATACCAAAATGTAAGCATGTGATGAAAACAACTGTACTAAGTATGCACACAATGGGCATACATAGCATGAAATGTAATGTGAAACAATGTACTAAGTACGCACACAATGGGCATACATAGCATAAAATGTAATGTAATGTAAAGCAATGTACTAAGTAGGCACACAATGGGCATACATAGCATGAAATGTAATGTAAAGCAATGTACTAAGTACACACACAATGGGCATACATAGCATGAAATGTAATGTAAAACATGTACTATAATGTACTAACGAACATAGCAGGTATATGATGTGAAAACGTGGAAAGCATGAAAGTAACAAGTAGGCACATGTGTTTCACCCCAAAACAGTTTGGAAAACAGTAAAAGAGGGGTCTATGTACTCACTTGAGATTGCTTAGTAGTCCTTGAGTAACAACCAAACAATGCTAGAGATCACGGATATCAAACGGCACCTAATATAGGTAACTATGTTAATAAACCGGACCTAAATCGGAGGATCGGATAGAATGAGGGTTCGTAAACCAAACGAGTATGGAGACTCGTGTAATATGGTTTAACAAAGCCTACATACTAAATGAAACCTAACATAAGTGCTTACGACCCATTACGACCCTTTTAGGTAGCTTATGCTACTTTAACGCGTCGTTCGCGTGAAACGCGTTCGGACCGCCTAACTAGTTCTATGACAAGTAGAATATGCCTTAACATGCCTATTATTGTCGCCAAATCAGTTTAGATGTCAAAAGTTATGTCACATATGTTTATAATGAATTTTGGCATCAAAGGGGTATTTTGGTAATTTACCTAAGGCATATAAACTACCTATCATACAACTACTTAAACGTCGTGACCATAAGGTATAACCTCGGAAGGTTATTCCCTACCTACTATGGTCACCTAATGTATTTGGTCGAATCCTAATGGTCGACCAAATGGGTCGGGTTTGAAGGTATAAGCGATTTATTAGATCGCTTACCCTTACGACCCTAGACAACGTGGTAATCAGTAGGCATAGTCACATGGGACTATAACCATCGTGATTACAATCACGTTGCGAAGTTCAAACGAACTTCGCATTGACCATAAACTGGTCAACGCAGAAAGTCAAACAAAGTTTGACTTTCGGACTCGAAAAGCAATAAAAGAACGAAGGAATACTTACGAAGGGTCCCCGAATGCTAATCTTGATTCAAGTAGCTCAGGTATGAAACAAAGGTTTCAACTTAGAGCTTCTCAAATCAGATTCTAGTGGGTTTTGAAGTTGGGGGATGTAGGTATTTATAGGATTTCCCAAACCGTTAGGATCGTTTCTTGGAAAACGTGATCGAATCTAAGGCGTACACTTGTTGGAATGTTGTGGTGACTAAAAATGGCCCCTCATGAACTGAAAGGGCAAGTGTGGGTGTGTGGTTGGGAGTTTAACAGCTGTAATCTGCTGATTAATTGATCTTATCTGATCTGGGAGCCTGATGCGGGCCGCGTAAAGGATAGCCCTCGTTTTACGCGGGCCGCCTGGCCTGACTGGTCAGAAACAAACTTTCGTAAATGACAGTTTCAGTCCCTGTTACGTGTTTAAGCCATTTCCGACACGTTTAAGGCCCGTTAAGCCAACCTTAAGGCCCTAAAATGATGCCTAAACATTGTGGACATGAAACATGCTCAAAAATATGTCGGATGTCAGTTCGTTTGGTCGTACGATCGCGATGTTCGCTTAATTACGACGGAATGCGCATAAGCGCGAAAAACGATCCAAACAACGTGACGAATGGATTTTTCTTATGCCAAACACTAAAATAAAATATTTTAGTGCTTACATAAATTTTTGGATGTCCGGATGTATTCAGAACGTAAGTTATGCGCGAAAATGCAAACTTGTGCACTTTTTGACGCTTTTAGTCCCTGAATGACCCAAAAGTTTATTTTAGCACACCGAACCCCTCAAAGCCTATTTCTAAGCTATGTAAAGGATATTTATGGTATGTTTAATTTATGGTCATGTTCCGGAATGTTCGTTACAGTTCAAATTGGCATACTTTCGTAGTTTGTCAAGTTTAGCCCCTGTAAGCGAATTAACTTGTTTTTGACGTACCAAAGCCTTCAAAACTTATTTCTAAGTTATGTAAAGGTTATTTAAGGTATGTTAAGTATATGTTGATGTTCCGGAGTATTTTTCACATTAAACTGATTACGTTTACGCACCAGTTTGCGTATAACTCTCCAGAAAGCGATATAGAGTTTTAAATTGAATAAAAGTTAAAACATGAAAAATGTATAACACAACCAAACAAACATTGGGATCAAATAACATTGTTTTATTGATAACTGGATTGTTTACAATGATTTCAGACACAGATGTTACAGTCTCCCCTACTTGTGGAAATTTCGTCCCGAAATTTATTTAGAGGAAACTCGTGGGAAAAGATGCGGATATTTCGCCTTCATTTGATCTTCGCGTTCCCAAGTAAACTCGGGTCCACGTTTAGCTTCCCAGCGAACCTTTACCAAAGGAATGAACTTGCGTTTAAGCCACTTGACTTCACGTTCCATGATTTCCACTGGCTTCTCAACAAATTTCAGTGTTTTATCAACACGAATTTCGTCAAGTGGTATGTGGAGGTTCTCATCAGCTAAACACCTCTTGAGATTGGACACGTGAAAAGTTGGATGAACATTTCCAAGTTCAGGAGGTAACTCAAGTTTGTAGGCTACCTTACCGATTCTTTCGACGATCTTGAATGGTCCAACGTATCTAGGTGCAAGTTTTCCTTTCTTTCCAAATCTGATCACACCTTTCCAAGGTGAGACCTTAAGTAATACTCGATCACCGACTTGAAATTCCAAGGGTTTGCGTTTTGGGTCCGCGTAACTCTTTTGACGGCTTCTAGCTGTCTGAAGGTTATCACGAACTTTCTTTATCTTGTCAGTTGTCTCTAAAATGAGGGCAGGTCCAGTAAGTTGAGCCTTGCCGATCTCATTCCAGCAGACTGGTGAACGACATTTTCGACCATAGAGAGCCTCGAAAGGAGCCATTTTGATGCTGGTGTGATAACTGTTGTTGTAGGAGAATTCAATTAACGGAAGATGTGAATCCCAACTACCACCAAAGTCGATCACACAAGCTCTAAGCATATCCTCCAGAGTCTGGATTGTTCTTTCAGATTGACCATCCGTTTGCGGATGATAAGTTGTGCTCAGGTTAAGTTGGGTCCCCATAGCAGATTGCATGGTTCTCCAAAAATGAGAAGTGAAACGAGCATCTCTGTCAGAAATGATGTTCAAAGGAACACCATGTCGAGCTACAATTTCATCCACATAGATTTTAGCAAGTTTGTCAGCAGAAAAATCCTCACGGATTGGCAAGAAATGCGCTGACTTTGTAAGACGATCAACAACTACCCAGATGGCATCATGACCTTTCTTTGTGCGCGGAAGTTTAGTAATGAGATCCATAGTAATGTTTTCCCATTTCCAAACTGGGATCTCTGGTTGCACCAATAAACCAGAAGGACGTTGATGTTCAGCCTTAACCTTAAGACAAGTAAGGCATTTTGATACATATAAGGCAATGTCTTTCTTCATACCAGGCCACCAATAGTGAATACGAAGATCCTTATACATCTTATCTGAGCCAGGATGAACAGAATAACGTGACTTATGGGCTTCATCCATATGCAAGGTGCGAAGGTTATCTTGGCTTGGGACCCACAAACGGTCCATGAAGTAATACGATCCATTGTCCTTCAGTTCCAGAGCAGGTGTTATGTGATAGGGAAATTCCTTATCCATTAAACCTTGTGAAACACAAGATTGTTGAGCCTGAGAAATGCGTGCTTGGATATCGGATCGAGCTTGAATAACAGATTGAACACGAACACAATGAAGCTTGGTACGTTCCTTACGACTCAATGCATCGGCTACGACATTCGCCTTACCAGGATGGTAGCGAATTTCACAGTCATAGTCGTTTAGAAGCTCGACCCAACGTCATTGCCTCATGTTGAGTTCTTTCTGGTTGAAGATATGCTGAAGACTTTTGTGGTCCGTGAAAACCACACATTTTGTACCGTACAAATAGTGTCTCCAGATCTTTAGAGCGAAAACAACTGCACCCAACTCAAGATCATGAGTGGTGTAGTTCTTCTCATGTATCTTCAACTGCCTCAATGCATATGCTATGACTTTGTTCCTTTGCATCAGAACACAGCCAAGACCTAATTTAGATGCATCGCAATAAACGACGAAATCATCATTGCCCTCAGGCAAAGTCAGAACAGGCGCGTCGCAAAGTTTTTGCTTCAAGTTTTGAAAAGCTTCCTCTTGTTCGAATCCCCAATCAAAGGGCTTGTTCTTCTGAGTTAGAGCAGTTAGAGGAACTGCAATCTTTGAGAAATTTTCAATGAAGCGGCGATAATAACCCGCCAGACCACGAAAAGAACGAACTTCAGTAGGAGTAGTAGGCGTATCCCAATCCTTAATCGCACTGATCTTGGATGGATCTACATGAATACCTTGTCCATTGATAATATGTCCTAAGAATTGAACTTCTTTAAGCCAGAATTCACACTTGGAGAATTTGGCGAAAAGTTGCTCTTTCTTTAGGAGTTCCAAAGTAAGACGAAGATGTTACTCGTGATCAGCTCGCGTCTTAGAATAAATCAAGATGTCGTCAATAAAAACAATGACGAACTGATCCAAATAAGGTTTGCAGACCCTATTCATTAAGTCCATGAAAACAGCAGGAGCATTAGTCAACCCGAATGGCATGACTGTGAATTCATAATGCGCATAGCGAGTACAGAACGCTGTCTTGGGAATATCATCTTCATGCACCCGAAGTTGATGATACCCAGAACGTAGATCAATCTTCGAAAAATAAGAAGCGCCCTGTAACTGATCAAAGAGATCGTCTATGCGCGGTAGGGGATATCGAATCTTGATGGTAAGCTTGTTAAGCTCACGATAATCGATACACATCCTAAAGGATCCATCCTTCTTCTAGACAAAAAGAACGGGAGCACCCCAGGGTGAAAAGCTAGGACGTATAAAACCTTTGTCAGAGAGCTCCTGAAGCTGCTTAGACAACTCTTGCATCTCAGATGGTGCAAGACGATATGGAGCTCTGGCAATGGGATTTGCACCAGGTACGAGATCAATGCGGAACTCGACTTGGCGTGCTGGGGGTAGACCAGGTAACTCTTCAGGGAAAACTTCAGAATAATCCCGAACGACAGGAATATCTAAAATAGACTTACCCTTGCCTTTATCTGCTGTAACATGTGCTAAGAAAGCCACATAGTTCTTCCGCAGATATTTCCGAGCTTTAAAACAAGACATGAGTTTGAGACCCCCAGTAGGTTTCTCACCATGAACCTGTAGGATCTCACCTGTCGGAAGCGGCACATGAACGATCTTCTCGAAACAAACTACCTCTGCGTGATGCTTGGATAACCAATCCATACCCACTATAACGTCGAAGCTTCCAAGTTGCATTGGCGTGAGGTTGATAGGAAAAAGATGGTTGTTAAGGTTCAACTGGCAGTTGCGTAGAACAGAATCAAGAACAATGGGTTCACCACTAGCAACTTCTACTGTCAAGGGTTTTCCTAGTTTCGTTCTAGACACGCGAAGCATTGGCTCAAAAGACAATGACACAAAACTCTTGTCGGCACCAGAATGGAAAAGAACAGATGCAGGCTGATTATTAATAAAGAACGTACCGTTCACCACATTATCGTCCGCCTGCGCCTCTTGGGCATTCATGTTGAAGACTCGACCTCGAGCAGGAGCCTGAGCTGGATTCGCATTCGCCAATCTTGGACATTGATTACGGTAGTGGGTCAGATCCCCACAGTTATAACAAGCACCTGGTGGGTAGTGTGGTCGTGCAGCTTGACCCTGTTGCTGAGCAGGAGGCTGAGCAACTTGTTGAGCCGGGTTTTGGACTACCTGATTCTGAGCAAACCGACAAACATTGGCAAGATGACCCGACTTCCCACAGTTATTACAGAAACGGCACTGATGTTGCGGCTGATGGTGATTGTTGCATCTATTGCACAAAGGTCCATTCCCTGAATAGGGCTTCTTCGCTGGAGGCTGTGCGGGTTGGTTGGGAGCTGCCTGGTTAGCTTGGGCAGTGACAGCATAGTTTTGGGAAGCCTTACGCTTCCTTGCCCTTTTTGATAAACCAGAATCCTTTCCATTCTTGTTTTGACCTTTCTTGCTATCTTCCTTGTCAGACGACTGTTTCTTGCCCTTGTCACCCTTCCTGTGTAACTTATTCTTCCGAATCTGCGACTCAGTCAATGTCGCTGCTAACTCGATAGCCTGACGGAGTGTGGCAGGGTTACTTCCAGTAATGATGTCTTGCACTGAGTCAGGTAGGCCGTCGATGTATCTTTCGATAGCCTTGTCGAGTGGGGTAACCATTGTTGGGCATAGCAGACTCAACTCCTCAAATCTATCGGTATATGCCCTGTGTTCGCCACTGTCTTATTTCAAGTCATCGAACTCTCTCTCCAAAGCTCGTTGTTCATGACGAGGACAGAACTCCCTCATCATAAGGGCCCTGAGTTCAGCCCAAGTTTGTGCTAGAGCAACTTCTGCACCACGGTCTCTCATAACCCCGTTCCACCATGTGAGAGCCCTCTTCTGAAACACACTCGAAGAAAACTCGACCTTGCGATTGTCAGGACACTGCACGTGGCGAAAAGTATTCTCAATGCTCTCGAACCATTGAAGAAGCCCGGTCGCTCCTTCAGAACCACTAAACTTGAGTGGTTTAGCCGAGTTAAAATCCTTGTATTTGCATGGATCATTGTTGTTGTTGTTGGCTTGGTTCCATTGAGCAAAGAGGTTTGGGAATTGAGCAGCCATTTGCTGCGCAATGATTTCTGCCAGTTCGGCAGTGGCTATCTGGTTTTCACGTCGAGGAGGCATTCTAAAAGAGGAAAACATGAAAGGAAACGAGTGAGATGATTGGATGAAAAGAATGAGATGAAACAAAAATTGACAACAGCAAAGATGGTGGTCATTTGTTTGTTACCATAAGGCAAACAAACAACACACAGTGACTAATCAAAGTAAATGGGTCAAAAATAATGTATCGCGAAGACATGCTCGCCTATAAGTGAACACTCACCCCAAGAGTTCCCAGGTAAGAGTGACTGGTCCGATTATGTGGATTTGTACGAACACTCTAGCCTTAGACAGAAAACCCAGGGTACAGGCATTCACCCTTCCAGTTTGCACGTGTTCACATTATTTAAAACCCAAAAACTTGACGAGATTTTGAAAACTCGAAGGGGTTCAAAACCATATAACAGAGGGTTCAAAACCTTACAATAGAGGGTTCAAAACCTTGTAATAAATCATCCAAAAAAAGATGATTGTTTTTCAAAAATCGTTTCGGAAAAATTTGGTTTTTGTTTTGATAATCACCTAAGGATAGGTGATGTGCATGTTTTAAGATCTAAACACAAGATAACTTGTGTTAGGGTCCTAGAAAGTTATAGTCTAGGTCAAAGCATTACTAATAACCTAATTCCCTATAACCATTGGCTCTGATACCAACTCTTCTGTCATACCCCGACCACGTAGAACAAACAAAACGTGGCGGAAACGTCGGGGAGTGTTGTAACAGAATTATTGTTTCACAACCATGGCATACAAAGTTATATTTTATTTATTAAACAAGAGTATTATATTGTCTTAAACAGGAAACAAAGAGTTCATAACATAATTAAACTAGTCTATCTTCATTTGTGAAAATAGGTACGTCAGCATGTGAAAATAGGTACGCAAAAGCTAGTTCATAACGCAAAAGCTCCTGAAAACACATGTGAAAATAGGTACGTCAGCATAAAAATGCCTGTGAGATACATAGGATTTGTGAAAAGAGGATTCATGACTTATAAGTTTAGAAAAAGTTGTTTAACAAAAGTCAGTCATGAACCTTGTAAATTGTTTTGTTTTGTAAATCATTCAAAAAGCGATGATATGTATAAATAAGAGAATAATGTAAGGTTAAATGAATAACCAAGTAAAATGAGTTTGTATAAGATAAGTTGTTTTGTAAATCAATGTCTTGTGAAAATAAGTTGTTTATGTAAAACGTAATATGTCAAATATTGAAATGATTTAAGTAACGCTACGACATGTAATGTCATACAAACACTTATATATAGGAAGTACCAGCGGCGTATCCACCATGCTTGTATCATATTACACACGCCTCGTTACTCAAATCACTTACTCAACCCAACCACCAATGTAAATTGTTTATGTATAAATGAATTGTCATGTGTTAATGTGTAAGCCATATCGAAATGTCTATGTCCAATGTAAACCACTAAATGTGTATATCAATGTCAAAATGTTTATGTTTAATGTAGATCATGTAATGTGTACCCAAAAATATCATGTATGGTAAGTGAAATATATCAACTAAACCATATGTAAAATGCACAAAAACAAGGTATTGAAGTAAAACATGGTTTAAATCAAAGTTATGTTTTGTGGAACAAATGCATGCTATACTGATACAAACATTTATGCGGTATTGTGAAAATGCATACATCCAAGCCTTGAGACTGTAGCGATAAACCCTTAAACAAATTAAAGGTTTATCTAAGTTATGTGTATCGAATTCGGCCATTCCTTTCATCCAAACCTACCCAGGATGTCCGGAACGGGAGTTGTCAATTCCTATGGTACCACTACCTACTAACGAACGGCGTAGCTAATGTTAATGAATGTATTGTTCCATGTAAACAAACCAAATGTCATACCAAAATGTAAGCATGTGATTTAAACAACTGTACTAAGTATGCACACAATGGGCATACATAGCATGAAATGTAATGTGAAACAATGTATTAAGTACGCACACAATGGGCATACATAGCATAAAATGTAATGTAAAGCAATGTACTAAGTACGCACACAATGGGCATACATAGCATGAAATGTAATGTAAAGCAATGTACTAAGTACGCACACAATGGGCATAAATAGCATGAAATGTAATGTAAAACATGTACTATAATGTACTAACAAACATAGCAGGTATATGATGTGAAAACATGGAAAGCATGAAAGTAACAAGTAGGCACATGTGTTTCACCCCCAAAACAGTTTGGAAAACAGTAAAAGAGGGGTCTATGTACTCACTTGAGATTGCTTAGTAGTCCTTGAGTAACAACCAAACAATGCTAGAGATCACGGATATCAAACGGCACCTAATATAGGTAACTATGTTAATAAACCGGACCTAAATCAGAGGATCGGATAGAATGAGGGTTCGTAAACCAAACGAGTATGGAGACTCGTGTAATATGGTTTAACAAAGCCTACATACTAAATGAAACCTAACATAAGTGCTTACGACCCATTACGACCCGTTTAGGTAGCTTATGCTACTTTAACGCGTCGTTCGCGTGAAACGCGTTCGGACCGCCTAACTAGTTCTATGACAAGTAGAATATGCCTTAACATGCCTATTATTGTCGCCAAATCAGTTTAGATGTCAAAAGTTATGTCACATATGTTTATAATGAATTTTGGCATCAAAGGGGTATTTTGGTAATTTACCTAAGGCATATAAACTACCTATCATACAACTACTTAAACATCGTGACCATAAGGTATAACCTCGGAAGGTTATTCCCTACCTACTATGGTCACCTAATGTATTTGGTCGAATCCTAATGATCGACCAAATGGGTCGGGTTCGAAGGTATAAGCGATTTATTAGATCGCTTACCCTTACGACCCTAGACAACGTGGTAATCAGTAGGCATAGTCACAAGGGACTATAACCATCGTGATTACAATCACGTTGCGAAGTTCAAACGAACTTCGCATTGACCATAAACTGGTCAACGCAGAAAGTCAAACAAAGTTTGACTTTCGGACTCGAAAAGCAATAAAAGAACGAAGGAATACTTACGAAGGGTCCCCGAATGCTAATCTTGATTCAAGTAGCTCAGGTATGAAACAAAGGTTTCAACTTAGAGCTTCTCAAATCAGATTCTAGTGGGTTTGGAAGTTGGGGGATGTGGGTATTTATAGGATTTCCCGAACTGTCAGGATCGTTTCTTGGAAAACGTGATCGAATCTAAGGCGTACACTTGTTGGAATGTTGTGGTGACTAAAAATGGCCCCTCGTGAACTGAAAGGGCAAGTGTGGGTGTGTGGTTGGGAGTTTAACAGCTGTAATCTGTTGATTAATTGATCTTATCTGATCTGGGAGCCTGACGCGGGCCGCGTATAGGATAGCCCTGGTTTTACGCGGGCCACCAGGCCTGACTGGTCAGCAAAAAACTTTCGTAAATGACAGTTTCAGTCCCTGTTACGTGTTTAAGCCATTTCCGACACGTTTAAGGCCCGTTAAGCCAACCTTAAGGCCCTAAAATGATGCCTAAACATTGTGGACATGAAACATGCTCAAAAATATGTCGGATGTCAGTTCGTTTGGTCGTACGATCGCGATGTTCTCTTAATTACGACGGAATGAGCATAAGCGCGAAAAACGATTCAAACGACGCGACGAATGGATTTTTCTTATGCCAAACACTAAAATAAATATTTTAGTTCTTACATAAATTATTGGATGTCCGGATGTATTCAGAACGTAAGTTATGTGCGATAATGCAAACTTGTGCACTTTTTGACGCTTTTAGTCCCTAAATGACCCAAAAGTTTATTTTAGCACACCGAACCCCTCAAAGCATATTTCTAAGATATGTAAAGGATATTTATGGTATGTTTAACTTATGGTCATGTTCCGGAATGTTCGTTACAGTTCAAATTGGCATACTTTCGTAGTTTGTCAAGTTTAGTCCCTGTAAGCGAATTAACTTGTTTTTGACGTACCAAAGCCTTCAAAACTTATTTCTAAGTTATGTAAAGGTTATTTAAGGTATGTTAAGTATATGTTGATGTTCTGGAGTATTTTTCACATTAAACTGGTTACGTTTACGCACCAGTTTGCGTATAACTCTCCAGAAAGCGATATAGAGTTTGAAATTGAATAAAAGTCAAAACATGAAAAATGTATAACACAACCAAACAAACATTGGGATCAAATAACATTGTTTTATTGATAACTGAATTGTTTACAATGATTTCAGACACAAATGTTACATTTAACAAGTTCAACCATGATGTTCAACATCATATTCCTAGTAATCATCAAGTAAGCATCAAGTAGTCAACAACATAACAAAACAACTCTATTTCATCAAGGTTTCATCTTATTTCATCATAATATAACTATTAACCACCATAAACATGAAGTAAATAAGGATCAAAGAAGCTTACTACTAGCTTTTAAGCTAGGGAAGAACAAGGTGAAAATGTGGAGGATAATAGCAAACTAGAGAGGTCTTTGATGATCCGTGAGTTCCAAACTTCGTTATTCACCTTTGTGCACCTTGAATCAAGCTTGGATTTGGTGATGGAAAAATCGAAAATGGTGAGTGTATATAGGGGGTTTTGGTCGTGAGCTTTAGAGGAGGGAGAGGGAAGAGTGTTGAAGTGATGATGTGAAGAAAGACATTGCCTTATATGTATCAAAATGCCTTACTTGTCTTAAGGTTAAGGCTGAACATCAACGTCCTTCCAGTTTATTAGAGCAACCAGAGATCCCAGTTTGGAAATGGGAAAACATTGCTATGGATCTGGTTACCAAACTTCCGCGCACAAAGAAAGGTCATGATGCCATCTGGGTAGTTGTTGATCGTCTTACTAAGTCAGCGCATTTCTTGCCAATCCGTGAGGATTTTTCTGCTGACAAACTTGCAAAAATCTATGTGGATGAAATTGTATCCCGACATGGTGTTCCTTTGAACATCATTTCTGACAGAGATGCTCGCTTCACATCTCATTTTTGGAGAACCATGCAATCTGCTATGGGGACCCAACTTAATCTAAGCACAGATTATCATCCGCAAATGGATGGTCAATCTGAAAGAACAATCCAGACTCTGGAGGATATGCTTAGAGCTTGTGTGATCGATTTTGGTGGTAGTTGGGATTCACATCTTCCGTTAATTGAATTCTCCTACAACAACAGTTATCACTCCAGCATCAACATGGCTCCTTTCGAAGCTCTATATGGTCGAAAATGTCGTTCACCAGTCTACTGGAATGAGATCGGTGAGGCTCAGCTTACTGGACCTGCCCTCATTTTAGAGAAAACTGATAAGGTTAAGAAGGTTCGTGATAACCTTCAAAAGAGTTACGCGGACCAACGACGCAAGCCCTTAGAATTTCAAGTCGGTGATCGCATATTACTTAAGGTCTCACCTTGGAAAGGTGTGATCAGATTTGGAAAGAAAGGAAAACTTGCACCTAGATACGTTGGACCATTCAGGATCGTCGAAAGAATCGGTAAGGTAGCCTACAGACTTGAGTTACCTCCTGAACATGGAAATGTTCATCCAACCTTTCACGTGTCCAATCTCAAGAAGTGTTTGGCTGATGAGAATCTCCACATACCGCTTGATGAAATTCATGTGGACAACACGATGCATTTTGTTGAGAAACCTGTGGAAATCATGGAACGTGAGGTCAAGTGGCTCAAACGCAAGCGCATTCCATTGGTCAAAGTTCGCTGGGAATCTAAGCGTGGACCCGAGTTTACTTGGGAACGTGAAGATCAAATGAAGGCGAAGTATCCGCATCTATTCCCACGAGTTTCCTCTAAATAAATTTCAGGACGAAATTTCCACAATAGGGGAGACTGCGACACCTGTGTTTGTAATCATTGTAAACAGTTTAGTTATCAATAAAACAACGTTATTTAATCTCAATGTTTGTTTATTTATGTTTGACATTTTTTTCTTGTTTTGACTTTTATTCAATTTCAAACTCTATATCGCTTTCTGGAGAGTTATACGCAAACTGGTGCGTAAACGTTGTCAGTTTAAAGCGACAAATACTCCGGAACATCAAAATATTCTTAACATACCTTAAATAACCTTTACATAACTTAGAAATAAGTTTTGAAGGCTTTGGTATGGCAAAATCAAGTTTAATCGCTTACAGGGACTTAATTCGACAAACTGAGAAAGTATGACGATTCGTACTGAAACAGACATTCCGGAACATGACCATAAGTAAAACATACCAAAAATATCCTTTACATAGATTAGATATAGGCTTTGAGGGGTTCGGTGTGCTAAAATAAACTTTTGGGTCATTCAGGGACTAAAAGCGTCAAAAAGTGCATAAGTTTGCATTTTCGCGCATAACTTACATTCTGAATACATCCGAACATCCAAAAATTTATGTAAGCACTAAAATATTTTATTTTAGTGTTTGGCATAAGAAAAATCCATTCGTCACGCAATTTGGATCGTTTTTCACGCTTATGCGCATTCCGTCGTAATTAAGCGAACATCGCGATCATACGACCAAACGAACCAACATCCGGCATATTTTTGAGCATGTTTCATGTCCACAATGTATAGGCATCATTTTAGGGCCTTAAAGATGACTTAACGGGCTTTTAACGTGTCGGAAATAGCTCTAAACACCGACAGGGACCAAAACTGTCACTTTTGAAACTTGTTGCTGGTCTGAGACCCCCAGGCAGGGCGCGTAAGTTTCTGTTGTCCCTTACGCGGGCCGCGAGGCCCTCCTAGATCAGCATAATCAGTTTAAACAGCTGTTACACACTCATAAACCACTTGCACATGGTATTTCCTAATACTAGGGGCTCAAATGGTTTTGTAAAACCATGGGCTTGAGGTGTATGGATGAGATTGAAGCACGGTTTTCGAGGAACGATCTTAACGGTCCTAGAAATCCTATAAATACCCCCTTCATTCACAACTCAAAACACACACCTTTGAAATCTGAATTTTTCTCTAAGTTGATGTGTTTGTCACTTCATACCTGAGAGTATTCGGATCAAAACTTCCGTTCTTGGACCCGTTGTATGTATTCTTTCGTTCTTTTAGCGTTTTCTGCGTTGACCAGTTTATGGTTAACATGAAGTTCGGTTGAACTTCGCAACGTGAGCGTAATCACGATGGCTATAGTCCCTTGTGACTATGCCTACTGATTACCACGTAGTTTCGGCCAAAATGCGTATTCTTGCGTATTTTGTAACCAAACTACTTTTAGGTATCAAAACCGTTTCTTTTGATACCAAACTTGTTTTCTAAACTAGTTAAGCATGTTTTAACATGCTTAGCTCGTCACTTTTAGTTTTGTGCTTGTCTAGGGTCGTAAAGGTAAGCGATCTAATCAATCGCTTATACTTTCGAACCCGACCCGTTTGGTCGATCTTTAGGATCCGACCAAATACATTAGGTGACCATAGTCGTATAGGGAATAACCTTCCGAGGTTATACCTTATGGTCATGACGTTTAGTTAGTTGTATAATAGGTAGTTTATATGCCTTAGGTAAATTACCAAAATGCCCTTTTACGCCCAAAATTCATTTTAAGCATATGTAACATAATTTTTGATATCTAAACTGTTTTGGCAACAATATTAGACATGTTAAGGCATACTTTACTTATCATAGGACTAGTTAGGCGGTCCAAACGCGTTTTACGCGAACGACGCGTTAAAGTAGCATAAGCTACCTAAACGGGTCGTAATGGGTCATAAGCACTTAGGTTAGGTTTCATTTTAGTATGTAGGCTTTGTTAAACCATATTACATGAGTTCCCATACTCGTTTGGTTTATGAACCCTCATGCTACCCGATCCTCCGAATAGGTCCGGTGTATTAACATAGTTACCTATATTAGGTGTCGTTTGATTTCCGTGATCTCTAGCACTGTTTGGTTGTTACTCAAGGACTTCTAGGCAATCTCAAGTGAGTACATAGACCCCTCTTTTACTGTTTTCAAACTGTTTTGGGGTGAAACACATGTGCCTACTTGTTACTTTCATGCCCTCCTGTTTTCACATCATATACTTGCTATGTTCATTAGTACACTTATAGTACATTGTTTTACTTTACATTTCTGCTATGTATGTTGACTGAGCATGCTAGCACATTGATTTACATGACTTTTCTGCTTTGTATGTTAACTTAGCATACTTAGTACATTGTTTTCATATAACACGTTTACATTTGGTATAACATTTGGTTTGTACAAACGGGACTTATATACGTTCATTAACATTAGCTACGCCGCTCGGTAGTAAGTAGTGGTACCATAGGACTTGACAAATCCCGTTCCTAACATCCTGGGTTTGTTTGGGTGTAAGGAATGACTGAATCCGAAAACATTTCTTTTGATAACCTTGACTTAGGGTTATCCGTCTGTCTCAAGGCTTGAATGTATGCGTTAACTTACCACATAAGTGTTTGTATCAATATAACATGCATTTACTTTGCAAAACATAACTTTTTGATATATTCAAAATACTTTGTTATGTACAATCTTACATTTGGTTTATGTAACAACACATTACTTACCATACATAACATTTGTTACACATTACTTGACTACATTGGACATTTAACATTTGATATGGTTTATACAAGGACTTTTTGACAATTGGTTTAAACATAGACTTTATACATTGGTGGTTTGTTTAAGTGACTTAAGTAACGAGATGTGAGTAGTATGATACAAACATGGTGGATACGCCGCTGGTACTTCCTATATATAAGTGCTTGTATTATATTACATATCATAGCGTTATTTAAATCATTCAATTTGGACTTATACATTTTAGACAAGTAACATGCTTTTCACAAGACTTTGGTTTACAAAACAGTCTGTTCTATACAACTCATTTCACTTGGTTATTCATTTAACCATATATTATTCTTTTATTTATACATATCATCTGATCTTATCGCTTTTCAAATGATTTACAAAACAAAACAATTTACAAAGTTCATGACTAAATTTTATTAAACATTTCCTTAAACTTAAGTCATGAATTCTATTTTCATAAAACCTATGTATCTCACAGGCATTTTTATGCTCACGTACCTATTTTCACATGTGTTTTCAGGAGCTTTTGCATAGGATGATCGAGACACACTTAGGCGGACCTGTGCCTTAGTGACTTAAAACGAAGCAAGAACTAGTTAATTTTTGTTATGTACTCTTTGTTTCTTGTTTAAGACAATGTAACTATCTAGTTTGATAAATAAAATGTAACTTTAATTTCCATGGTTGTGAAACAATTAATTCTGTTACAACACTCCCCCGACGTTTCCGCCACGTTTTGTTGTTTTACGTGGTCGAGGTGTGACAGAAAAGTTCGTATCGGAGCCAATGGTTATAGGGAATTAGGTTATTAGTAATGCTTTGACCTAGACTATAACTTTCTAGGACCCCAACGCAAGAAGATTTGCGTTTAGATTTTTAAAACAAAAACCGTCACCTATCCTTAGGTGATAACCATAACGAGAACATCAATTCTAAATCCGCTTTGAAAATTAATCATCTGTTCTTGGATGATTGATTACTAGGTTTTGAACCCTCTGTTGTAAGGTTTTGAATCCTCTGTTGTAAGGTTTTGAACCCCTTTGAATTTTCAAAATCTCGTCAAAGTTTTGGGTTTTGAATAGTGAGAACACGTGCAAACTGGAAGAGTGAATGTCTGTACCGTGTGTTTTCTGTCTAAGGCTAGAGTGTTCATACAAATCCACATAATCGGACCAGTCACTCTTACCTGGGAACTCTTGGGGTGAGTGTTCACTTATAGGCGAGCATGTCTTCGCGATACATTATTCTTGACCCATTTACTTTGATTAGTCACAATGTGTTGTTTGTTTGCCTTGTGGTAACGAACAAATGACCACCATCTTTGATGTTGTCAATTTTTGTAATCATCTCATTCTTTTTATCCAATCATCTCATTCATTTCCTTTCATGTTCCTCTTTTAGAATGCCTCCTCGATGCGACAATCAGATAGCAAATGCCGAACTGACAGAAATCATCGCGCAGCAAATGGCTGTTGCTTTCCCAAATCTTATTGCTCAACTGAACCAAGCCAACAACAACAATAATGCTCCATGCAATTTCAAGAGTTTCAATTCGGCTAAGCCACTCAAGTTTAGTGGTACTGAAGGAGCAACTGGGCTCCTGTAATGGTTCGAGAGCACTGAGAGTACGTTTCGTCACGTTCAGTGTCCTGATAATCGCAAGGTTGAGTTTGCTTCCAGTGTGTTTCAGAAGAGGGCTCTTACATGGTGGAACGGGGTTATGAGAGACCGTGGTGCTGAGGTTGCTTTAGCACAGACTTGGGCCTAACTTAGGGCCCTTATGATGAAGGAGTTATGTCCTCGTCATGAACTGCGAGCTTTGGAAAGGGAATTTGATGATTTGAAGCAAGATAGTGGTGAGCATCGGGCTTACACTGATAGGTATGAAGAATTGAGTCTGCTTTGCCCGACCATGGTTACCCCACTCGACAAGGCTATCGAAAGGTACATCGATGGTCTACCTGACTCAGTGCAAGACATCATTACTGGTAGTAACCCTACCACAGTCCGTCAGGCGATCAAGTTAGCAGCGACATTGACTGAGTCGCAGGTTCGAAAGGGAAAGCTGCATAAAAAGGGTGACAAAGGTAAGAAGCAGGCGGCTGACAAAGAGGATAGCAAGAAAGGTAAAAACAAGAAGGGAAAGGATTCTGGTTCCTCAAAGGGGTCTAGGAAGCGGAAGGCTTCCCAAAACTATGACGTTACAGCACAGGCTCAAGCTGCACCAAATTAGCCTGCGCAACCACCCGCCAAGAGGCCTTATCTTGGCAATGCACCTTTGTGCAACAGGTGTAACGGCCATCACCTACCACATCTTCAATGTCGTCATTGCACTAACTGTGGAAGAAATGGTCATCTTGCCACTACATGCCGCATTCCTGTCAACCAGAATTAGGTAGTTCAGAACCAAGCCCAACAAGTTGCTCAACCTCTTGCTCAGCAACAAGGTCAAGCTGCACGACCTCATTTTCCTCCTGGTTCGTGCTACAATTGTGGGGATTTGACCCACTACAGAAACCGGTGTCCAAGACTAGCTAACGCAAATCCAAATCAGAATCATGCTCAGGCTCGAGGTCGAGTCTTCAACATGAATGCACAAGAGGCGCAAGCAGACGATAATGTGGTCAACGATACGTTCTTTATTAATAATCAGCCTGCATCTGTTCTTTTTTATTCGGGTGCTGATAAGAGTTTTGTGTCTTTATCTTTTGAGCCATTGCTTCGCATGTCTAGAACGAAACTAGGAAAACCCTTGATAGTAGAAGTTGCTAGTGGTGAACCCATTATTCTTAATTCTGTTCTTCGCAACTGCCAGTTGAACCTTAATAACCATCTTTTTCTAATCAACCTCACACCAATGCGACTTGGAAGCTTCGACGTTATAGTGGGTATGGATTGGTTAGCCAAGCATCACGCAGAGGTAGTTTGTTTCGAGGAGATTGTTCGGGTGCCACTTTCGACAGGGGAGATCCTATAGGTTCGTGGTGAGAAACCTGCTGGTAGTCTTAAACTCATGTCTTGTTTTAAAGCTCGGAAGTATCTGTGAAAGAACTATGTGGTCTTTTTGGCACATGTTGTAGCAGATAAGGGCAAAGGTAAGTCTATTCAAGATATTCCTGTTGTTCGGGATTATCCTGAAGTATTCCCTGAAGAGTTACCTGGTTTACCCCCAGCACGCCAAGTCGAGTTCCGTATTGATCTCATACCTGGTGCAAATCCCATTGCCAGATCTCCATATCGTCTTGCACCGTTTGAGATGCAAGAGTTGTCTAAGCAACTTCAGGAGCTCTCTGACAAAGGTTTTATCCGTCCTAGCTTTTCACCTTGGGGTGCTCCTGTTCTTTTTGTCAAGAAGAAGGATGGATCTTTTAGGATGTGTATCGATTATCGTGAGCTTAACAAGCTTACCATCAAGAATCGATATCCCCTACCTCGCATTGATGATCTCTTTGATCAGTTACAGGGCGCTTCTTATTTTTCGAAGATTAATCTGCGTTCTGGGTATCATCAACTTCGTGTGCATGAAGAAGATATTCCCAAGACAGCATTCCGCACTCGTTATGGGCATTATGAGTTCACAGTTATGCCTTTCGGGTTGACTAATGCTCCTGTTGTTTTCATGGACTTAATGAATAGGGTCTGCAAGCCTTATTTAGATAAGTTCATCATCGTTTTTATTGATGACATCTTGATTTATTCTAAGACGCGAGCTGATCATGAGCAACATCTTCGTCTTACTCTGGAACTCCTAAAGAAAGAGCAACTTTTCGCCAAATTCTCCAAGTGTGAATTTTGGCTTAAGGAAGTTCAATTTTTAGGACATATTGTCAACGGACAAGGTATTTATGTAGATCCCTCCAAGATCAGTGCGATTAAGGATTGGGATACACCTACTACTCCTACTGAAGTTCGTTCTTTTCTTGGTCTTGCGGGTTATTACCGCCACTTCATTGAAAATTTCTTAAAGATTGCAGTTCCTCTAACTGCTCTAACTCAGAAGAACAAACCCTTTGATTGGGGATTCAAACAAGAGGAAGCTTTTCAAAACTTGAAGCAGAAGCTTTGTGATGTGCCTATTCAATCATTGCCTATGGGTAATGATGATTTTGTCGTGTGTTGTGATGCATCAAACTTGGGTCTTGGCTGTGTTCTCATGCAAAGGAACAAATTCATAGCATATGCATCGAGGCAGTTGAAGATACATGAGAAAAACTACACCACTCATGATCTTGAGTTAGGTGCAGTTGTCTTCGCTCTTAAGATCTGGAGACACTATTTGTACGGTACAAAATGTGTGGTTTTCACTGACCACAAAAGTCTTCAGCATATCTTCAATCAAAAAGAACTCAACATGAGGCAACGATGTTGGGTTGAGCTTCTAAACGACTATGACTGCGAAATTCGCTACCATCCTAGTAAGTCGAATGTCGTAGCTGATGCTTTGAGTCGTAAGGAACGTACTAAGCTTCATTGTGTTCGTGTTCAATCTGATATTCAAGCCAGATCTGATATCCAAACCCGCATCTCTCAGGCTCAACACACTTGTGTTTCACAAGGTTTGATGGGTAAGGAGTTACCCTATCACATAACACCTGATCTAGAACTGAAGGACAATGGATCGTATTACTTCATGGACCATTTGTGGGTCCCAAGCCAAGATGATCTTCGCACCTTGCTTATGGATGAAGCCCATAAGTCTGGTTATTCTATTCATCCTGGCTCAGATAAGTTGTATAAGGATCTTCGTATTCAGTATTGGTGGCCTGGTATGAAGAAAGACATTGCCTTATATGTATCAAAATGCCTTACTTGTCTTAAGGTTAAGGCTGAACATCAACGTCCTTCCAGTTTATTAGAGCAACCAGAGATCCCAGTTTGGAAATGGGAAAACATTGCTATGGATCTGGTTACCAAACTTCCGCGCACAAAGAAAGGTCATGATGCCATCTGGGTAGTTGTTGATCGTCTTACTAAGTCAGCGCATTTCTTGCCAATCCGTGAGGATTTTTCTGCTGACAAACTTGCAAAAATCTATGTGGATGAAATTGTATCCCGACATGGTGTTCCTTTGAACATCATTTCTGACAGAGATGCTCGCTTCACTTCTCATTTTTGGAGAACCATGCAATCTGCTATGGGGGCCCAACTTAATCTAAGCACAGATTATCATCCGCAAATGGATGGTCAATCTGAAAGAACAATCCAGACTCTGGAGGATATGCTTAGAGCTTGTGTGATCGATTTTGGTGGTAGTTGGGATTCACATTTTCAGTTAATTGAATTCTCCTACAACAACAGTTATCACTCCAGCATCAACATGGCTCCTTTCGAAGCTCTCTATGGTCGAAAATGTCGTTCACCAGTCTGCTGGAATGAGATCGGTGAGGCTCAGCTTACTGGACCTGCCCTCATTTTAGAGAAAACTGATAAGGTTAAGAAGGTTCGTGATAACCTTCAAAAGAGTTACGCGGACCAACGACGCAAGCCCTTAGAATTTCAAGTCGGTGATCGCATATTACTTAAGGTCTCACCTTGGAAAGGTGTGATCAGATTTGGAAAGAAAGGAAAACTTGCACCTAGATACGTTGGACCATTCGTGATCGTCGAAAGAATCGGTAAGGTAGCCTACAAACTTGAGTTACCTCCTGAACTTGGAAATGTTCATCCAACCTTTCATGTTTCCAATCTCAAGAAGTGTTTGGCTGATGAGAATCTCCACATACCGCTTGATGAAATTCGTGTGGACAACACGATGCATTTTGTTGAGAAACCTGTGGAAATCATGGAACGTGAGGTCAAGTGGCTCAAACGCAAGCGCATTCCATTGGTCAAAGTTCGCTGGGAATCTAAGCGTGGACCTGAGTTTAATTGGGAATGTGAATATCAAATGAAGGCGAAGTATCCGCATCTATTCCCACGAGTTTCCTCTAAATAAATTTCAGGACGAAATTTCCACAAGTAGGGGAGACTGTGACACCTGTGTTTGTAATCATTGTAAACAGTTCAGTTATCAATAAAACAATGTTATTTAATCTCAATGTTTGTTTATTTATGTTTGACATTTTTTTCATGTTTTGACTTTTATTCAATTTCAAACTCTATATCGCTTTCTAGAGAGTTATACGCAAACTAGTGCGTAAACGTACTCAGTTTAATGCGACAAATACTCCGGAACATCAACATATGCTTAACATACCTTAAATAACATTTACATAACTTAGAAATAAGTTTTAAAGGCTTTGGTATGGCAAAATCAAGTTTAATCGCTTACAGGGACTTAATTCGACAAACTACGAAAGTTTAACGATTCGTACTGAAACAGACATTCCGGAACATGACCATAAGTTAAACATACCATAAATATCCTTTACATAGCTTAGATATAGGCTTTGAGGGGTTCGGTGTGCTAAAATAAACTTTTGGGTCATTCAGGGACTAAAAGCGTCAAAAAGTGCATAAGTTTGCATTTCCGCGCATAACTTACATTCTGAATACATCCGTACATCCAAAAATTTATGTAAGCACTAAAATATTTTATTTTAGTGTTTGGCATAAGAAAAATCCATTCGTCACGCAATTTGGATCGTTTTTCACGCTTATGCGCATTCCGTCGTAATTAAGCGAACATCGCGATCATACGACCAAATGAACCAACATCCGGCATATTTTTGAGCATGTTTCATGTCCACAATGTTTAGGAATCATTTTAGGGCCTTAAAGATGACTTAACGAGCTTTAAACGTGTCAGAATTAGCTCTAAACACCAACAGGGACCAAAACTGTCACTTTTGAAACTTGTTGCTGGTCTGAGAACCCCAGGCGGGGCGCGTAAGTTTCTGTTGTCCCTTACGCAGGCCGCGAGGCCCTCCTAGATCAGCATAATCAGTTTAAATAGCTGTTACACACTCATAAACCACTTGCACATGGTATTTCCTAATACTAGGGGCTCAAATGGTTTTGTAAAACCATGGGCTTGAGGTGTATGGATGAGATTGAAGCACGGTTTTCAAGAAACGATCTTAACGGTCCTAGAAATCCTATAAATACCCCCTTCATTCACAACTCAAAACCCACACCTTTGAAATCTGAATTTTTCTCTAAGTTGATGTGTTTGTCACTTCATACCTGAGAGTATTCGGATCAAAACTTCCGTTCTTGGACCCGTTGTAAGTATTCTTTCATTCTTTTAGCGTTTTCTGCGTTGACCAGTTTATGGTCAACACGAAGTTCGGTTAAACTTCGCAACGTGAGCGTAATCATGATGGCTATAGTCCCTTGTGACTATGCCTACTGATTACCACGTTATCTAGGCTCAGTGACGAGTCGTAGTTTCGGCCAAAATGCGTATTCTTGCGTATTTTGTAACCAAACTACTTTTAGGTATCAAAACCTTTTGTTTTGATACCAAACTTGTTTTCTAAACTAGTTAAGCATGTTTTAACATGCTTAGCTCGTCACTTTTAGTTTTGTGCTTGTCTAGGGTCGTAAAGGTAAGCGATCTAATCAATCGCTTATACTTTCGAACCCGACCCGTTTGTTCGATCTTTAGGATCCGACCAACTACATTAGGTGACCATAGTCGTATAGGGAATAACCTTTCGAGGTTATACCTTATGGTCACGACGTTTAGTTAGTTGTATGATAGGTAGTTTATATGCCTTAGGTAAATTACCAAAATGCCCTTTTACGCCCAAAATTCATTTTAAGCATATGTAACATAATTTTTTATATCTAAACTGTTTTGGAAACAATATTAGACATGTTAAGGCATACTTTACTTATCATAGGACTAGTTAGGCGGTCCAAACGCGTTTTACGCGAACGACGCGTTAAAGTAGCATAAGCTACCTAAACGGGTCGTAATGGGCCATAAGCACTTAGGTTAGGTTTCATTTTAGTATGTAGGCTTTGTTAAACCATATTACATGAGTTCCCATACTCGTTTGGTTTACGAACCCCCATGC
The DNA here is from genome assembly GCA_030545235.1 of Helianthus tuberosus. Taxonomy (NCBI): domain Eukaryota; kingdom Viridiplantae; phylum Streptophyta; class Magnoliopsida; order Asterales; family Asteraceae; genus Helianthus; species Helianthus tuberosus. The sequence continues at coordinate 159,662,297 of CM060393.1, forward strand.
TACCCGATCCTCCGAATAGGTCTGGTGTATTAACATAGTTACCTATATTAGGTGTCGTTTGATTTCCGTGATCTCTAGCACTGTTTGGTTGTTACGCAAGGACATATAGGAAATCTCAAGTGAGTACATAGACCCCTCTTTTACTGTTTTCAAACTGTTTTGGGGTGAAACACATGTGCCTACTTGTTACTTTCATGCCTTCCTGTTTTCACCTCATATACTTGCTATGTTCATTAGTACACTTATAGTACATTGTTTTACTTTACATTTCTGCTATGTATGTTGACTGAGCATGCTAGCACATTGATTTACATGACTTTTCTGCTTTGTATGTTAACTTAGCATACTTAGTACATTGTTTTCATATAACACGTTTACATTTGGTATAACATTTGGTTTGTACAAACGGGACTTATATACGTTCATTAACATTAGCTACGCCGCTCGGTAGTAAGTAGTGGTGCCATAGGACTTGACAAATCCCGTTCCTGACATCCTGGGTTTGTTTGGGTGTATGGAATGACTGAATCCGAAAACATTTCTTTTGATAACCTTGACTTAGGGTTATCCGTCTGTCTCAAGGCTTGAATGTATGCGTTAACTTACCACATAAGTGTTTGTATCAATATAACATGCATTTACTTTGCAAAACATAACTTTTTTATATATTCAAAATACTTTGTTTTGTACATTCTTACATTTGGTTTATGTAACAACACATTACTTACCATACATAACAGTTGTTACACATTACTTGACTACATTGGAGATTTAACATTTGATATGGTTTATACAAGGACTTTTTGACAATTGGTTTAAACATAGACTTTATACATTGGTGGTTTGTTTAAGTGACTTAAGTAACGAGATGTGAGTAGTATGATACAAACATGGTGGATACGCCGCTGGTACTTCCTATATATAAGTGCTTGTATTATATTACATATCATAGCGTTATTTAAATCCTTCAATTTGGACTTATACATTTTACACAAGTAACATGCTTTTCACAAGACTTTGGTTTACAAAACAGTTCGTTCTATACAACTCATTTCACTTGGTTATTCATTTAACCATATATTATTCTTTTATTTATGCATATCATCTGATCTTATCGCTTTTTAAATGATTTACAAAACAAAACAATTTACAAAGTTCATGACTAAATTTTATTAAACATTTCCTTAAACTTATGTCATGAATTCTATTTTCATAAAATCTATGTATCTCACAGGCATTTTTATGCTGACGTACCTATTTTCACATGTGTTTTCAGGAGCTTTTGCATAGGATGATCGAGACACACTTAGGCGGACCTGTGCCTTAGTGACTTAAATATAAATTTTGAAATGTGTATTTGTGCTTTTTGTTTGCAAAAATGTTTGTGCCCTGGATCTGGACGTTTAGTGTATGCAATGTAAAATGTTTGAAAATGTTTTCGTGAGAGCCCTGATGATCATAGTCTAGACTCGAGAAAGAATCCTAGTTCGCTATGATCGAGGCTCTGATACCAAGCTGTCACACCCTGACTTTTGCGGAAGCGTGGGTTTATTGGTGTGACTTCTTAATATCATAGCAACAATCATAACAATGCTATATGATAAAAACATGAGATATTCATCCATTAATAAAGTTTAGAAAAATACCATATTATACTTGTCTTAAAACAACATTCACAAAATAAGTTACAACCTTGGCTTGATTTAACTGAGTTCATAAAAACTTAGCAAAAGACTTTAAACAATACTAGGTTTAGAGATATGTAACCCGTCCAGGAAGAGGTTACACCTTCTAAACCCTACAACTCTGGATGACTTCTTTATTCAAACGCAGCTTGAAAAATATGTATACCGTGCCAGATCCATTAGTTTCCTGAAATACATGTAGTTTGAAAAATCAACATAAAGTTGAGCGAGTTCATGTATAAGTGAGTATGTATAAACCTTTGTAATATGTTTGTATGTATGAAAATCCCTGGTATGTAGCAATTAAGGAAAAAGAGATCACCATTGGGTTGCAAAGCCAATGATATGTGTGAAGTGATGCAGGAAGACTCAAACCTAGCAAATTTGTGCGACGGGCACATAGTCACTGCCTGGTCCACTAAGCGGACTCAGGAGTGGGGCTCGCTACACCCAAATAGATCTATCACTAATGACCCTCGGTCCTACAATGAGGATTAATGGCCTCTAGTTCCAGCCTACCCACTCACATGATCTAAGTAGTAAACCCTAACCATACCATGTATAAAAGTATCCGCGATTACTGTAACATGTATTCCAACCCCAAAGTATAAAAACTGAAAACAGTTAAGAGAAAAGGGGGACATGAACTCACTGAAGTGCGTCTCGAAATAGTCAATCCCAAATCAACCTGCTGCGTGATGACCTACACGTACTAATTCCTATTAGAAGGATGGTCGTGCCTTGGCTTAAGGTTTAACGTTTTGTTGGAGAAATAGTTAGGTAACTATTCCGTAATCACACTTCTTATTTATTTATTAAGAGTATTCCTTCCCAAGGATGGGGGTTTTAATACATGTGTACGTTATAATCCCGAAAATATATTTTAAGTCTCACTTGTCTAAAATATTTTTATTCCCAAAAATATACATATTTTTCCCAAAAATATTATATTTTACTTCATACAATTTCCAAAATAATACATTATCGAAATACACATTTAAGAGTATTTTCCGAAAATACATAAGTTACATTTTAAAGTTCGCGTTGTAATAACAATACCGGTGTAACTTAAATATTTATTTTGTGAGAGCGTAGATAATCACATAATCACACAAGCGTCTTGTTATAAAATATATATTCTAAATATATATTTAACAAGTTTTATTTACGAAAACCCACCTCCGAATACTTGGTAATTTTGTAATAAAAATCATGGCGAAGTTTATTTTGAAAACCAAGTCAAAAACATATTTATGATCAAAAATATTTCTAAGCGTTATATTTCTAGAAAAATTTCGCCAGAGTTTCCTCTGTAACTGGAGGTGGCCACCCTTTCAAGCGTATCATTTTCTTTTCAAAATTCAATCGAGCAATTTTACAATCATCAACATACAATTTTTAAACATCACACTTGACAAAACAAGCCTAAATCACAAACTCATGAACTTGAAAGTTATGTAAAAATACGTAGTAAGTTGCTAGCGTATCTAGTAGGTTTTGTTAACTTTAAAAACATGTTTAGTTTCTTAAAAACTTTTAAATTTTATAGAACTTGAAGTTTAACAACTTCTTGTCATGATTTACAAAAATATTTCTTTATGAAATTTCATTGTTACACACTAGTTTAGTTACTACAATGCTTTTAGTTTATGTAAGATCTGGGTTTTTAACAAGACTTGCATCTTTCACTTGGTTCTTTCGAAAAACCACTTGTAGATCTTTAGATCTACTAGTTTAGAACCTTATTTTACAAGAAAAATTACATTTACTCAAGTTCATGTTTCATGAGTGGAAGGGTTCATCATCTTTTATAATTTTAACACTAACATACTACTAGTTCATGTTCTTGAACATGATCTAGTATGGTTAGATGATGACCCATCCCACTTCTAGTAACAAACAACATCAAATAATCACAACTAGACAAGTTTCACAAGATTTACACAACTAGTTTCTCTTTATCCAACTTGTTCATCTTCTCTTTAAGACTTTATGTTATGTTCTTGTGTGTTTTTGATTTTTAACCATTATATCTACTATTAACCACTTTAAACAAGATCAAGACGATGTTTAGAGGCACTTACTACTAGCTCGAGGCTAGGGAAGAAACAAGACGTAAAAGTGGTGGATAAAAGAAAACAAGAGTGGTCCTTGAGCTTCCGGGTGCACCAAGCTTAATTGTATGATCTTTAACACTTTTGAGTGTATGGAAATTGCTTGAAAAAGAACACTTGAATGTGATGGTGGGTGTGGTTGTGGTCTCGGCCGAACACAAAGAAAGGGAAGAGATAGTTGTTTTCTAAAGTTGTTGATTTGTGAAATGAAAGCTTAATCCCTTATGCAATTAAATAGACCAAGATCGCCCTTATCCATCATGTAATATGCTACCAATTTACCCAACATAAACCAATAGAATAGTCAAAAGAAGTGTGGGGATGTCCCCACACCATGCAACCGTCAAAAAGAAAAGGGGGGTTATGGGGTTGGGATTTAATTGTGAAGTAACCATTTAGTTAGGATTTCTAATATTTAGTTGGTATATTATTATGTGTGTTATAATATAAAATGTGTTAGGGTGTTCGGGGACCCTAACTAGCTCAGAAAATTAAAAACAATGTCTTTGGCAATATTTTTATGTTTCGGGTAAAGTCCGGTTGTTCGGTTGGATATTGATCTGTTAAAGTGTTAAATAAGTATTTAAAGTGTCTTTTATATTGTTTTTAGTGACACAATAAATTACCAACACTTTGGAAAGTGTCTAGAATTATTTTACCAAGTTTTTGCACTTTACTAGCTTTGTTAAAAGCTGAATTTTTTTTGTATGTAGTGCAGAATTTTGTAATTACTGTATGTTTTAGGCACTTCCGGTCACTATAACTATCACCTAGTGACACAGTTTTATGGTCCTCACCTCCCTACACTCCCTACTAGTGTAGTAATCTACTCCCGGCTCATACTGGCCTCAGAACAATGCCTGTTTTGGTGCTGGTAATGTCAGCATGTTTACTGGGTTATCCGTTTAGTGTGCTAACTGTGCTTTTGTGCATCAAGGTTGTCACTAATGTTAGTGTGTATGTAATAGAGTGACAATATAAAATGTGATGCATGAGTATGTATGTATCAGAAATCAAGAAGCAGTTTAACCACAATTGTAAGCAAGCACAGTAATTAAGCATTAATTAAATATTAATTAATTGTACGAATACCTGGTTTTGTGAGGGTTGTCACATTCTCCCCCCGTTAAGAAAATTTCGTCCTCGAAATTTGTACTACCTTAACCCCTTATAGTTTCATCACATGTGTATGTATATAATAGTACCGAGGTAGATAATTATCAAACCGAATCAAACCTTACTCACATTCAGCGAGTCCAAGAATATATAACAACCTGAATCCTAGGGTTAAAAGGTGTGGGCTTTTAGCATTTGTTGTCAAAGGTACAAGACGTACTTGACGTATAGTCTAGTGTAATCCAGCTAGCAGGGGGAGGGGTTCCACAAAAGAGAGGTTTTGACTAAAGATTCTCAAACAATCGATCGCAATATGCAAACGAGTTTTCACGAACCCTAGCATCCGTTATATGAATTCAAAATCAACAACTCAAAGGAAATAGTAAGGTGATCTGTCAACTCCCGAGTAGATGAATGGTAAGATTTAGTGTGTTGAAAACTTGATTTGCGATAATACGCCGAGTGAATATAAGCGAATCCGGTGTATCCTTGCCTTGATTTGTAGTTGCATCAGAAATGTTTAAATGACAAGTCAACAAAAGTATGTGTAGTTTTGCGTGAAACGGTTGACCATGGTTAGCACAAGCTATAAGTTTGTAATGACGCTACAGGGTGTCGCAATGACATAATTCAATAATAGTGGTGATTGAACAAGTTCACCGTGTTCTTAAACCAAAGAAAGTGTACCGAAACAGGCCTGAAGATTTGATTTACATAATGTTACAAAGTCTTTATTGAATACGGAACATCAAAGAGTCATTGTTTTTGATCGAAGGATGAAAAAAAAATATTAAGTACCGTAAGGCATTAGATTGTCAATGAAAGAATCGTTAGGAGGTACATTGTGCTTATGAAATGAATATATGTACCATTGCCTTAACACACAATTGTGTTGAGACTGCTTTGATTGTGAATTTCAAAATGGATTGTTAACAAATAAATAGGCAATTAAATCCGTGTATGAAGTGAGTAACCAACTAAGCGCAAGCTTCGATTTTTGTGAAAGTATTCCTACAAGGTGTCGTAACCAACAAATGATTTAGTGAACTCGTAGACCAAACAAGTCTACTACGACTCGAAACAAAAGAATCTTTGCCAAAGTATTAGAATATGATGCTCTCAATACATCATATGGCGTCTCAATTCAACATGTGAAAAGGATAAGTTCAATCAAGTGAACTTTTTTTCAGCGTAACTCGACAATAAACGTATGTATCAACAAAGGAAATCTCGGCGTGGTACAAAATAAATTATGAATGTAATTTAGAGTAAAAGAAATTTCAAGAGAGTGCGTTGACTTGACAGCAAGAGAGCCAATGATTACAATAATGTAGGTCATTCGAATCACAATTCAGTAATCAGATTTAGCAACATAATATTTGAACCTTAGTGAAGCGTTTATTCGAAATGAAACCGCATGCGTAGCAAAAGGTGCATGGATTATATATAGGTTTTCAAGTAATGAAGCGGTGTGTAACTGCTAAAATGGAGAAGTGACCAAACATACGAAGCAAACGTGTGTTCGCTCTTAGCGAAGAGAATCAACGTGACGCAACTACTTTGAGAGGAGTAGAGATGCAAACATCTACTTGCTAGCAGTAAAAGTGAAAATTTCAACGAAGGAAAATGACATGTTTGTCAGGTTAATGATGGTTGATTGAGTTGACAGATATGGTTCCTAAGTAAAAACCCTTACGAGTTTGGACCTGGGTTCCCAAAGGTCCTAAATATATGTTTTCTAAATCCTCCAGATTTCGTATCCCGTGTAGACTGGTTTGTGCATTGTGTAGGAAGCACTATCTTTGTGTACGTCTAAGAACAAGTCATTGTCCCACAATTTTCCTGGTATACTTTCTCCTCGAATTCACAGCTACTCGACCATTGATCAGTCGGGAATTACTTGTTGGATCCTCGCAGTTAATCAAATAAGTAAGTCGTCAGTTCTTAGCAAGAGCCACCGACTCTGGTTGGCTAGCTCGTCCGACTCCCGTTCATTTGAAAGTCATCGTCCTTTCTTTTGACGAGCAGAACTGAGGTTATCCAAAACAGAAGTTTTGGTCTGTTATCTTCCTTCTCTATCTACTACTGAAACTACACTGTCAATCCTTGCATCTCCGAAGATGTAAGTCGCTAAGATGCATAGACTACAGGCGCGACGCCTGGAATCAAATAGACACGCAATTCGACTAATCGTTGGGGAGATAATTCTGGCAAGTCTTCGAGGAAGACCTTAGGATATTTCCTTATCATAGGAATATCTTCACGCTTTGATTCTTCGGCTCCTCCTGTCCCCGGGATGAGCCAAGAATGCAACACATCCTTTATGCAATATTCTTCGTGCCTTCAAGCAATTTGCAATTTGCAAAGGCGTATCCCGCTTCGTGAGTCAAGATCGCTTCTTCGTCACCATCGCGGTGCGGATATCAATCTCCTATTGGTCATTTGTCAACCAATCCCTCCAACTACCTTGTTGAAGTCTCCCAATTCACTGGCAGTAGATCAAGCGTAAACTTACGCTTTCCGGGTTCTATCCGTCCAATTCCAATCACTTCGTTGGCTCCCACTAGCTTTCCATTAGCTAGTACTTCCGTGTGCGGATCATTTATTTGTTACTAAACCAAGCCTACTCTCAAACTCTAGAGATGCGAAGCTAAAACTTGCAACAGTATCTAGCAGCACAGATGCATAATGTTGAGTAATATGGGACGTACCGATATCCAAACTTGGTTTCTTGACGCGCTCCCCTAGCTCTGCTACTGAGCTTTTTATTCTTGTGCCCGGTTCTTCTTAGGGCAGTATTTTCTGAAATGCTTCTTGCTCCCACAGTTAAGACAAACTTCAGCACGTTTTTGTTTGTCACTCGTCCTGCCTTCGTCGTTGTCGTTGTTTCCTCCGTCATTCCTGCCATTATCTTGACCTTTATTTCCACTTTCAATACCTTGTCTACAAGTCTCCTTGGGATGTCCCCTCTTACCACAGTTATCACATTTACCATATTTACATCGCCCGATAAGATAACGTAAACAATTGTCGCACTTTGGTAGGATACCCTTGTAATCCTCTCCCTTTTTGGCCTTCTTTTTGTTATTTGCCCGAGTAACCTTCTTGAAATTCGCAAGCTTTCTCTTGTTATCTCCAGATGGCTCTACAGGAGTCTCCTTTTTCTCTTCCGAAGTGGAAAATTTTCCTTGTCTAATCGTTTCTTCAGTGAGCGCCACGCTTATATCGATAGCCTCGGTGATCGTTGAAGGTTTAGACGCTGTTACCAGGCTTAGAATCTGAGGTGCCAATCCCCCTATGAAACGTTCAATTCTCCTAAACTCTGGTCCCACCAGGAGCGTAGCAACTTGTGATAAATCGTTAAATTTCCGCACATACTCAGCTATCTTTGGTCCTTCCATCTTCAAGTTCCACAGTTCCGTTTCCAACTTCTGGACTTCTGCCTTCGAGCAATATCTCTTACGCATCAGATCTTTCAGCTCATCCCACGTCAAAGCATTCACAACGGACTCGCCCGTTGTCTGAACTTGAAGGTTCCACCATGACAGAGCCTCATCTACCAATAGTCCAGCTATATACGTGACCTGATGTTCGGGGTCACATTTGCTCAATCATAAAACAGAATCCATCTTCTCAACCCAGCGCATGAAGGCTAAGGCACCCCCACTGCCGTCGAATTCTCGAGGTTTGTGGTCCAAGAACTGCTTGTAAGTGCAGCCGCTGGGTAGGTTATTTCCTAAGGTACCTCCGCCATGTTCGGAGCAAAGGGCCTCTAGATGTGCGATGGCTTGCGATAGGCGTCCCCGCAATTCTGACTCTGCTGTTGTCGGCAGAGGGTTGTTGGTATCGACGTTCCCTTGTATCGACATCTTCTGAGAAGAAGATTGGTTAGGTCAGGTCTTATTTGCTTAGTGAGTGCATTTGGTCGTTTAGTGGTCATAAGTACAAACACATAACAGGTTATTATACCAACCAATCAAGTAATAGTATAATCACAGTATAACCAAGTAATTTGGTAATTAAGTTTAATGAGAGCATAGCAAGTAAGCACGTAGTATTATAATTATAGCACCCACACATAGATCAATAACGTGCTTAGCAAAGACCTAGCGACTGAGTTTTCATTGGTTATTGGCCACAAGGTGTTGTCGCATGTTTGATGATTAGCTCTCATTATCCTCCGACCGCATTTGCATTGTCTTACGAAGTGTATTATATCAAAAGGGACACAGGGTCACCCTACCCTTTCCCAACAAACATATCAAAATCACGTAGTCAAATGTGGCCTTCAAAAGTCTCCACAATCTCGGCTTATCGTAGATGTCCTTACCCAAATGCAATCCGCATAATTCAGAAATCAACTATACTGGTGACTGAGGTGGAAGGGGAAAGAAAGGTAAACTCTTAACATGCGTGAAATCCTTCTCGAGTTTGTATATATGATAAGCGTGAAGTGTGTTATGGTTTTAATGTTTATTTTAAGCCCTTTTACACTTTCTTTAGCCAAGTTTTAAATTTATAAAACACGATATTTACTAACACTAAACACACATATGGGCAAGTGCACCCATCGTGAGCGTAGTATAGTGTTGGTAAGATACCGAGGTCGTCCAAGGACACAAGAGCTTTTAGTACCGGTTTATCCTCAACGTCTAATCAAATCAAAAAGTTTAGAAAAATGTTTTAAGCTAAGAAAAATAAAAACTAATTAAAATGCTGAAAAATAAAAATAAAAAATAAAAACAAATAGACAAGATGAATCACTTGGTTCCGACTCGTGTATAGCGTAACCATTGATTATTTCCGCACTTTTGCACTTATTTAAGAGATTATCTTAGTTATTGTAGTAGGCCCCTCTTTTGAAGGTGACGTTACCCTCAACCCAGTAGTTTGAGTCAGCAAGGATACAATCCTAAAGGGCCGGATTATTGAAAGATAATGAATTAAGTTATTAATGCAAATTATGGTAGGCCCCTCTTTTGGAGGTGAGGTTACCCTCGACTAAGTAGTCTGAGTCAGCAGGGATACAGTCCTAAATAGCCGGGTTATAGTATTAATAGTAGTTAACTTATGAGGGGATCAAAGAGTTTGGACCCCCGCCATCCAATACCGTTAAGTATTGAAGGAGGTCCTACTAAATTTGACCCAGGTCCATTGCAGGACCTCTAAACGCTGAACAATGGCAAGACTCTTACCAAACCGTTCCCTTAACCCCCGACCAGGTAGCCAACATACCTCCATATAGACCGTGGAGATATGAATGGTGAAAATCTTTTATTTTATATAAACAGTAAAATAATGCCAAGACACCACGGACAAACGATAAGGAAGAATCACCTTCAACATAAGAAACTAGTTATTAAAGTCATTAATACAAAACCAAGTAAAAAGTGCGAAAAGATTAGAAATAAAAAGTATTACACTAGACACTTGTCTTCACCAAGTGATGTAAGAGACTTAGGCAAACATGGCCTTGATTGTCAAGAACTCTTACGATCAATCTTGGATCCCAAGACGACTCACACACTCTATGATGGACAATGGATGATGGTGGTGGATGATGGTGTTATGGTGGTGGTGGGTGGTGGGTGAAGTGTGAGAGAGGTGGTATGCCAAGGGATGGTTTGAGCTTGAGCCAAGCACTCCTATTGATAGGCTGAACCGAAGCTCGGGCACGGCCCCGTGTCCAGTGAGCACGGCCCCGTGTCCACATCATTCTCTTTCTTCATTTAATGCAGCTTGTCTTATTAGTTGACCACGCCCCCGTGTCCGCTGAGCACGACCCCGTGTGCAGAAGAATCTTTGTACTATGAAGATTTGCCTGGATTGTGCGAATCTTATAGTTGACCACGGCCCCGTGTTCGCTGAGCACAGCCCCGTGGTGGGCAATAGAAGCTTCTACCACTTTGTCTTTTCTGCTGACACTTGGGCACGCCCCCGTGCTGGCTGAGCACGGGGCGTGTTCAGTCTTCTGTCTTCTTGTTTTGCTTGGGAAGATGCTGTCGTGGGGTCGGGCATGTCACGTTTGTTCCTTTTCTTGTATTTATGTTAGATTTTACTGTCTTTTTGCTTCTTTTGTTAATTTGAGCTCATTTAATCCTGAAAATACAAAAGGAAGACAAAAGCACACTTTTTCCAACTTTAGTACTAAAAAAGGGTTAGTTTTATGCCACAATTGATGTAATTTATATGTTGCATTTTGAACACATCAAATACCCCCACACTTGAATCTTTGCTTGTCCTCAAGCAAAACTCTTTATAATGTGGCTTTACACTCCCAAATGGAATGGGTAGAAAAGAAGGTTTTGGGCTTGTCATAGAGTATCGGGATTTCCAAGATTCTTTATTTAGTTTTATTTTTATTTATTTACAATCATATTCGTCATGATTTATTTAAAACTTTTCATAAGAGAAATTACTTATTAGGGCATAACATGCCTCTTTAAAATTCTATTTATATACAAGTTCACATACCTCACGGGGATCACTCAACACTCGGCCGAAAATGTATTTTTGTGGATCACTCGAGAGCGGCATGGAACTTACTCCTACCATATGCTTGCCAAGCAATCAATCCTCCTCCTTTTTAACTATGTACCTTTGTAAATATCAAGAGGACTTTTTGGGTGAAGGGTTAGGCTTGGGTTAAAGGTAGGTGGTTGGGTTAGTGGTTAGTGGTTAGTAGAAAAAGGGCGAAAAGCGTAACAAGCGTCGGTTTTCGTAAGACTTTTTTTTTTTGCAACTTTCATTTTGATGAAGCTATTATTCAAACAAAGTTATTTTTGATAAACTTGTTTGTTTATTTGCTTTTGCTTCATCATCAACAAAATTGTTTTTTTTTTTTAAAGTCATATGAGAAACCGAACTTGTTACTAAAACAAAGGGTTAAAAAATGAAAAAGGTTTTGGTGGGTGAAAGGGTGTTTGTTTGGGTTATGAAATGAAAAGGTTTAGGCTCAAAGGGGCTAACTAGGGGGATTTTGGGTAGGTGGTAAAAAAAAAAGAAAAATAATGGTGTAGAAATAAAAAGGGTTAGTCCTAATGCCTCCATCATTTACTTACTCGGGTTTAAGTTGGTAAGGACCGGGAATGTATCATCATGGCAAGTTCTAGAGTCGTAAGAACCAAGCGGCTATTCACACAAGAAACGAAAAATGAGCATTTAGTTTAAAGATATATATTTGTATGCTCAATGAAGGCTCAAAACTCACTTTTGTGGGAATGGGTTTTTATGTGATCAAGTATATATAATCAAATTTTAACTAAGTTTGTCATGCCTTTTCATAATTTTATTATGTTGGTTCTTTTTATCACGACGCTATCGGTTGTAAATTCGTAAAAATATAACCTTTTTAGAACTTGAAATTCCCAAATTAAACCTAGACAAGTAAAAAAAATGAAAATTTTTGAAAAAAAATTTGGGGTGATTAGCGGTTCCAATAGAGTTTTGTGTAAGGCTTGTATTTAGGACTTGCAAGATTCAAGGTTTTAGCATCCCCCCCCCCCCACACTTAAATTACACATTGTCCTCAATGTGTCCCGAAAATAAGTTTTTAGGTTGATTGAATGTGTAAAAGGTGTGATTTAAACAATAATTTTGTGTTACTGGGCGCTGAACACGGCCTCGTGTTGTCCGGGCACGGCCCCGTGTTCAAGTGCCAGTAACAAAATTAAATCAAGGGAAACAGAAGCCTGGACACGGGGGCATGTTGGGTGAACACGGCCCGTGTCCAGTTACCTGAACTGGGTCTTTTCTGCAGACTGTGCAGCACGGGGCCGTGTTGGGCGGACACGGCCCGTGCCGAACTTACTGTGAACGAAGAATTCTGTCGGATGGTCCTGTTTTCCTGCATGGGGTGCTGGTTCAAGCTTCCCTGGTATCCTTTGCCATCTCAAGTGTGTTTTATTCCTGAAAATTAAAACTAACTAGAAAACATAAAAATTAATCTAAACTAAACTAAGGATAGTTCCGCGGAATGCCTCCGTGGTGCGCCACGTTTATAAGGGTCCTTGGCTAGACCCAAAGCCTGGTCATATGTTACCCAAGTGGGAATTATTGCATCCCATGTTATACCGTCGGAGAGCGTCATCCAAGCTTGAGTCTATGACCTTCATGTAGTTGACCGGGTCTTCGTCCTCTACTCTCTTTCCACATTCAAACTTCACTTCCTTGTCCCCAAACTTCAATGTTAACGTTCCGTCATTCATATCCACCACTGCTTGGGCGGTGGCTAGAAATGGCCTCCCGAGGATGAGAGGGACATCGGTGTCTTCTTCCATGTCTAGGATGACAAAGTCGGTTGGGAAAATGAAGTTGTCAACCTTGACCAATAGATTTTCAGTGACATCTTGCGGAAATTTGACGGATCTGTCGGCGAGTTGTATGCTCATCTTTGTAGGGCTTGTTGTTCCTAGGCCGAGTCGTTTGAACATCGATGTGGGCATGAGGTTAATGCTAGCCCCTAGATCGGCTAATGCATTACGAACGGGGGATTCCCCAATCGAGCAAGGAATTGTGAAGCTTCCGGGATCAATTTTCTTTTGTGGGAGTTTGTTGAGTACTAAGGCGGAGCATTCTTCGCCTAAGTTAACTAATTGCAATGATTCAATTTTCCTTTTGTGAGTGAGGAAATCCCTCATGAATTTTGCATATTTAGGCATTTGGGTTAGTACCTCAATAAAAGGAATATTAACATGCAATTGTTTTAGTAAATTTTTGAACTTTGCGAATTGCTCATCGGTCTTTTGACGATTTAACCTACCGGGGTACGGAATTGGAGGAGTCTTGGTGGGCTCTTGATTCGGTAAAGAAGCCTTTTCTGGTTGGGGTGAGGGTGGAGTCGTGGTTTGGCTAGACTGGCTTCTTTCATCTGGCGGTAATGGAGCCTCCTCGGGACCCACGGTTCGATTTCTCAATGTGATGAGATGTACTTGTGCTTTTGGGTTGGTTTCGGTATTGCTAGGTAATGCTCCTTGTGGTCTCTCGGAGAAATTTTGAGCTATTTGATTTAATTGTTTTTCAATGTTTTGAATGCTAGCTTGTTGATTTCTAAAATTCGATTCCAATTGTTGAAATCGATCCGAGTTTTTCTTTTCGGTGTCGGAGATGAGGCGAGATATAGTATCTTCAAGCCTTTCTCTTCCACTTTGTTGTTGAGAAAAATTTTGTGGTTGTTGAAAGTTAGTTCGTTGGTTTTGTTGGTTACTACTATTGCCGGGATCTCTCCAACCAAGATTAGGGTGGTTACGCCATCCTTGGTTGTAGGTACCTGTTGGTGGACCCGACGGCCTAGGTCTATTATCAATGTAGTTTACCGTTTATGTTTGGTCATCTACTTCTTTCATACAACTCCAATTTTCATGTGGCCCACCACATCCTTCACAAGCCATAACCGAGGCCGTTTTTGTCATTTCTAGCTTTTTTATTTTCGACGAGAGGGCCTCGATTTGGGCTTGTAAAGAAGTGCTTTCATCAACCTTATGGGCGCCCGGGGCAATAGATTTATTACCTCGGGGAGTGTGCCATTGAAAATTGGTTTGAGCAATTTCCTCAATTTGATTATATATTTCATTTGGGCGACGATTACCTAAAAGTCCCCCGGAGCTAGAATCAAGTGTTTGTCTTGTGTGTGGCAACAACCCATTGTAGAAAGTGGATACTTGTTGCCATACCGCAAGACCGTGATGAGGACACTTTCTTAGTAGCTCCTTGAACCTTTCCCAAGTTTCATATAAGGATTCCCCATCCTCTTGTGAATATGTATTAATTTCAGTCATTAATTTAGCCGTTTTAGCAGGAGGGAAATACTTATATAGAAACTTTTGGGCTAGTTCATCCCAGGTGTTTACCGAGCCAACTGGGAGGGTGTTAAGCCAAGCCTTAGCTCGGTCTTTTAGTGAAAATGGAAACATTCGAAGGCGGTTGGCATCATTTGATGCTCCATTGATCCGAAATGTATCACATATTTCTAAGAAATTAGTAATATGTAGATGGGGATCCTCGTCCGCAAGCCCATGGAAGGTTGCGGAGTTTTGAAGCATTTGTATCAAATGTGGTCAAAGTTCGAAGTTATTGGCTTCGACATTCGGTGCATTGATAGCGGCGCCGAGATTACCTACGGTGGGCCGTAGGTAATCCATGAGGGTACGTTGGTCCGCCATTGGAAATGGGTCCCCCGAAACTTTCTCTTGATTTTTAGCTTTAAGTCTTTTTCTGAGAAAGCGTTCGAGTTCTTCTAGAGGTTCTTTTATGTCTCTACTAGAACTGGAGCTCATGCACTACGTAGGAAGTTCAAATGCGGCGCCAAGGTTCCAAGTCCTGCGATAAAAACAGAAAAGAATGTTGGTCAGAAGGTTCACCACGGCCCGTGGTCAAATTTACAGTAATTGTTCTCCGGATCCCTGTTACTAGATTAGCATTCGGGGACCCTTCGTAAGTACTCCTTCGTTCTTTTATTGCTTTTCGAGTCCGAGAGTCAAACTTTGTTTGACTTTCTGCGTTGACCAGTTTATGGTCAATGCGAAGTTCGTTTGAACTTCGCAACGTGATTGTAATCACGATGGTTATAGTCCCTTGTGACTATGCCTACTGATTACCACGTTGTCTAGGGTCGTAAGGGTAAGCGATCTGATAAAACGCTTATACCTTCGCACCCGACCCATTTGGTCGATCATTAGGATCCGACCAAATACATTAGGTGACCATAGTAGGTAGGGAATAACCTTCCGAGGTTATACCCTATGGTCACATCGTTTGAGTAGTTGTATGATAGGTAGTTTATATGCCTTAGGTAAATTACCAGAATACCCTTTTCATGTATAATTGGTAATTAAGCATATGTAACCTAAAATTTTGTCACATAACTGATTATATAACATGTTTAGGCATATAACACTTGTCATAGGGCTAGTTAGACGACTCGAGTGCGCTTTTGCGCGCACGACGCGTTAAAGCAGCATAAGCTACCTTAATGGGTCGCGATGGGTCGAAAGCACTTATGTTAGGTTTCATTTAGTATGTAGGCTTTGTTAAACCATATTACACGAGTCTCCATACTTGTTTGGTTTACGAACCCTCATTCTATCCGATCCTCCGTTTTAGGTCCGGGTTATTAACATAGTTACCTATATTAGGTGCCATTTGATATCCGTGATCTCTAGCATTGTTTGGTTGTTACTCAAGGACTACTAAGCAATCTCAAGTGAGTACATAGACCCCTCTTTTACTGTTTTCCAAACTGTTTTGGGGTGAAACACATGTGCCTACTTGTTACTTTCATGCTTTCCATGCTTTCACATCATATACCTGCTATGTTCGTTAGTACATTATAGTACATGATTTCATTACATTTCATGCTATGTATGCCCATTGTGTGCGTACTTAGTACATCGTTTTACATTACATGCTATGTATGCCCATTGTGTGTGTACTTAGTACATCGTTCTACATTACATTTCATGCTATGTATGTCTATTGTGTGCAACGTAGTACATTGTTTTACATTGCATTTCTGTTGCATATGCTCATCCAGCATATGAACACATTATACTACATTTTGAACCGTTGTAACTATTTGACTATGTGAACCGTAGTAACCCTTTGATTATATGAACCGTTTGTAACTGTTGAACCGTGTGAACCATTTGTATCTGTTGACATGATTTACATTTGACAATAGACATTTGACTATACATAAACATTTCTACAATCGTTAAACATTACATCTTGGTGGTTTGGTTGGAGTAAGTGATTTAAGTAACGAGGCGTGTGTAATATGATACAAGCATGGTGGATACGCCGCTGGTACTTCCTATATATAAGTGTTTGTATGGTAACACATATTGTGGCGTTATTTGAATCATTTCAATTTGAGACATATAACATTGTAAACAAATAGCATACTTTTCACAAGACATTGATTTACAAACAACTTATCTTATACAAACTCATTTTTCATGGTTATTCATTTAACCATACATTATTCTCTTATTTATACATATCATCTGATCTTATCGTTTTTTTTTTCAAATGATTTACAAGACAAAGCAAATTACAAGGTTCATGACTAAACATTTTCTCAAACATAAGTCATGAATTCTGTTTTCACAAAACCTATGTATCTCACAGGCATTTTTATGCTGACGTACCTATTTTCACATGTGTTTTCAGGAGATGATGCATAGGACTTATCAAGACATACTTAGGCGGACCTGTGCCTTAGTGACTTAAAACGAGACAAGAACTAGTTACTTTATGTTATGTACTCTTTGGTTCTTGTTTAAAACAATGTAAACTTTCATGTTTGATTAATAAAACGAAACTTCAATTGCCATGGATTTGAAACAATTAATTCTGTTACAACACTCCTCGATGTTTCCGCCACGTTTTGTATGTTCTACGTGGTCGGGGTGTGACAGAAAAGATGGTATCAGAGCCAATGGTTATAGGGAATTAGGTTATTAGTAATGCTTTGACCTAGTCTATAACCTTCCTAGGATCCTAACGCGAGTTTACTTGCGTTTAGTCATAAAACAATACCGTCACTTATTCTTAGGTGACGACCACAACAAGAACATAAATTTCAAAACCGCTTTGAAAACTAATCATCTGTTCTAGGATGATTGATTACTAGGTTTTGAACCCTCTTTTGTAAGGTTTCGAACCCTCTGTTATAAGGTTTTGAACCCCTTTGAGTTTTCAAAAACCTCGTCAAAGTTTTGGGTCCTAAATAGTGTGAACACGTGCAAATTGGAAGAGTGAATGCCTGTACCCTGAGTTTTCTGTCTAAGGCTAGAGTGTTCGTACAAATCCACATAATCGGACCAGTCACTCTTACCTGGGAACTCTTTGGGTGAGTGTCCACTTATAGGCGAGCATGTCTTCGCGATACACTATGAGGATCTATTTGCTTTGATTCATCCTTTGTGTTGTTGTTTGCTTTGTAGTAACAAACAAATGACCACTATCCTTGCTTTCATCAGATTTGTTTCATCTCATTCTTTCCGTCTAATTCTCTCACTCGTTTCATTTCATGTTTCCTCTTTTAGAATGCCTCCTCGACGCGAAAACCAGATAGCGACTGCCGAACTGGCAGAAATCATTGCGCAGCAAATGGGTGCTCAATTCCCAAACCTCTTTGCTCAATGGAACCAAGCCAACAACAACAACAATGGTCCATGCAATTTCAAGAGTTTTAACTCGGCTAAACCACTCAAGTTTAGTGGTTCTGAGGGAGCGACTGGGCTTCTTCAATGGTTCGAGAGCATTGAGAATACTTTCCGCCACGTGCAGTGTCCTGACAATCGCAAGGTCGAGTTTTCTTCGAGTGTGTTCCAGAAGAGGGCCCTTACGTGGTGGAACGGGGTTATGAGAGATTGTGGTGCAGAAGTTGCTCTAGCACAGACATGGGCTGAACTTAGGGCCCTTATGATGAAGGAATTCTGTCCTCGTCACGAGATCAGGGCCTTGGAAAGGGAATTCGACAATCTTGAGCAAGACAGCGGTGAACATCGAGCCTACACGGACCGTTATGAGGAGTTAAGTCTGTTATGCCCAAACATGGTCACGCCTTTGGATAAGGCAATCGAAAAGTACATTGATGGCCTCCCTGACTCAATACAAGACATTGTGACTGGTAGCAACCCTACTACAGTTAGACAGGCCATTGAGTTATCTGCAACCTTGACTGAATCAAAGATCAGGAAAGGTAAACTTTTCTGAAAAGGTGACAAGAAACCGGTCGAGGAATCGAACCCAATCAAGGAATCAAAGACCATGGATGAACAGACTGGATCCCCTAAGAGGTCAAAGAAGCGGAAGGCTTCTCAGAACTTCGCCATGGTTACTCACAATGATCAAGTTGTCCCCAACCAACCAGCTCAACCCCCTGCTAGGAAGCCATACAATGGAACTGCACCCTTGTGCAACCAATGTGGCCTACATCATCATGCTGGTGTGAAGTGCCGCACATGCCAAGTTTGCGGACTTATAGGTCATACAGCGAGGGTTTGCCCAACTGCAGCTGCACCAAATCAAGCTGGCAACAATCCTGCTCAAGCTCGCTTTCCACCGGGGTCTTGCTACAACTGTGGCGAGATGGGTCATTTCCGAAGAAATTGCCCAAAGCTTGCTAATGCAAATCCAGCACAGGGATGAGCATCTGACTGACTAGAAGACAACATCGTTTAGAAATAATCACGTCTTATGTATTATTTTCTTTTGTTGTCAAGGTCCAAGAAACAATTGTTATCGTTGTTTATAAATAAATCTTTTTACATTTTAATATATTTATGTGATTGCATGTATAAACATATCCTTTACAATACCAACAATCAAGGAACCGTATTCCTTGAAGAACAGACTACCCCCAAAATTTCTTCCATTGTATGATCTCTTGCGTTTTCCATGAAAATCCTAAGTACCCGTTTCTTCCAAGAGAAACGAAGCACGAGGCGCCAAGATAATAGCAATCAATAACAAGATAATAACAATTAAACAATTATGTGCTTATGTGTTCCCTTTTATGTGTCGTGTGATCCAGATTATGTTATCTAAATCCTCGTAGAATCTTACATATCCTCGTACAAGAGATTCATAATAGGATACCCAAAAGGCACTATCTAAAATCCTTAATGGACTTCTATGTTGTAGATAAGTCCCTTGGATTATAAAGTACTGCTTCATAATTAGACCCTTTGAGTGGTCTAGTTAAACTGGATGATATAGCTGAAAGGACTCCTTGGTGGCCTAATTAAGAAGATCCTCTGTTGATCTAATTAAAAGGACCCTATGGTAGTCTAGTCACCGTCATCACAAGTTTGATATCCTTCCTCACAACATTACCAAAACGAACTGTGCGGACTGTGCAAGGAATTACGTAATTATGGATGCATACATAATTATGGGATTTAGTGCACAGAAATCACAGCAAGTTCTATCATGTATCTAGAGTTAACCCTATTCATTTCCAATTCTGATGAAGCATCCGTTGAGGAAAAAAATGAACTAGCTATTCATTTTTCACTTCTGAAGAATATCCGTTGAGGAAATGAATATCCGTTTATCCTTCATTTCCAATTCTGAAGAATACCCGTTGAGGAAAATGCCTCCGTTTGTTCATTTTCGTTCTGAAGAGTATCCGTCGAGGAAAATGAATATCCGATTGTTTAATCCTTCATTTCCGTTTCTGAGGAAAACAACCGTTGAAAATGACTCCGTTAGTTCATTTTCGTTTCTGAAGATTATCCGTTGAGGAAATGAATATCCGTTGTTAAATCCTTCATTTCCGTACCTGAGGAAGCAACCGTTGAAAATGACTCCGTTTGTTCATTTTCGTTTATGAAGATTATCCGTTGAGGAAATGAATATCCGTTTGTTTCTCTTTTTCATTTCCGTTTCTGAGGAAGCACCCGTTGAAAATGACTCCGTTTGTTCATTTTTGTTTCTGAAGATTTGTCCGTTGAGGAAATGAATATCCGTTTGTTTCTCCTTTTCATTTCTATTTCTGATGAAGCACCCGTTGAAAATGACTCTGTAAGTACATTTTACGTTTCGGAAGAATGTCCGTTAAGGAAATGACAAGATTGTGCCTTACATATCTCTGGTGGTTTTTGACACAAAGTCACAAATAGACTCCTACGAATAAATTTCGGGACGAAATTTCCTAAAGTAGGGGAGACTGTGACACCTGGGTCACTTCGACCATCAAACAAATACCAAGCCAATGAAATATTGTATTTCATACTTGCGATCTGTATAAATATGTGTATCTTTTGCACATATCAATTTCTTGTTCGATTTCAAGCTCTAAATCGCTTTCGGGAAGGTTATACGCGCACTGATGCGTAAATATAACCAGTTTAATGCAACAAACACTCCGGAATAGTGAAATAGGCTTAACATACCTTAAATAACCTTTACATAACTTAGAAATAAGTTTTGAAGGCTTTGGTATGGCAAAATCAAGTTAAATCGCTTACAGGGACTAAAGTTGACAAACTGCGAAAGTATGCCAATTTGAACTGTAACAGACTTTCCGGAACATGACCATAAGTTAAACACACCTTAAATATCCTTTATATAGCTTAGAAATAGGCTTTGAGGGGTTCGGTGTGCTAAAATAAACTTTTGGGTCATTCAGGGACTAAAAGCGTCAAAAAGTGCACAAGTTTGCACTTTCGCGCATAACTTACGTTCTGAATACATCCGGACATCCAAAAATTTATGTAAGCACTAAAATATTTTATTTTAGTGTTTGGCATAAGAAGAATCCATTCGTCACGCATTTTGGATCGTTTTTCGCGCTTGTACGCATTCCGTCGTAATTAAGCGAACATCGCGTTCGTACGACCAAACGAACCAACATCCGACATATTTTTGAGCATGTTTCATGTCCAAAATGTTTAGGCATCATTTTAGGGCCTTAACATTGGCTTAACGGGCCTTAAACGGGTCGAAATGAGCCTTAAACACCAACAGGGACTGAAACTGTCATTTTTCAAACTTATTTCTGATCAGACAAGGCCAGGCGGCCCGCCTAAGTTTTGTGTGTATCCTGACGCGGGCCGCGTCAGCCTCCCAGACCAGGTTAAATGTATCTAACAGCTGTTAGCAGCTGTTTAGCACTCCCAATTCCATTTCCACATGTCAATTCCTTATGGTGGGTGGCCAATTAACCTACCACAACTTTCCAACAAGTGTACGGCTTAGATCGTGCCCCCTTTTCCAAGAAACGATCCTGACGGTGAACCGAAAACTATAAATACCCACCTTATGTTCACTCATTCCTCACAAGAATCTGATCTAATGTGCTCTAAGTTGAAACCTTTGTTTCATACCTGAGCTATTTTGATCTAGATTAGCATTCGGGGACCCTTCGTAAGTATTCCTTCGTTCTTTTATTGCTTTTCGAGTCCGAGAGTCAAACTTTGTTTGACTTTCTGCGTTGACCAGTTTATGGTCAATGCGAAGTTCGTTTGAACTTCGCAACGTGATTGTAATCACGATGGTTATAGTCCCTTGTGACTATGCCTACTGATTACCACGTTGTCTAGGGTCGTAAGGGTAAGCGATCTGATAAAACGCTTATACCTTCGCACCCGACCCATTTGGTCGATCATTAGGATCCGACCAAATACATTAGGTGACCATAGTAGGTAGGGAATAACCTTCCGAGGTTAT
The DNA here is from genome assembly GCA_030545235.1 of Helianthus tuberosus. Lineage (NCBI taxonomy): Eukaryota > Viridiplantae > Streptophyta > Magnoliopsida > Asterales > Asteraceae > Helianthus > Helianthus tuberosus. The sequence goes on from CM060393.1 coordinate 159,684,390, forward strand.
ACCCTATGGTCACATCGTTTGAGTAGTTGTATGATAGGTAGTTTATATGCCTTAGGTAAATTACCAGAATACCCTTTTCATGTATAATTGGTAATTAAGCATATGTAACCTAAACTTTTGTCACATAACTGATTATATAACATGTTTAGGCATATAACACTTGTCATAGGGCTAGTTAGACGACTCGAGTGCGCTTTTGCGCGCACGACGCGTTAAAGCAGCATAAGCTACCTTAATGGGTCGCGATGGGTCGAAAGCACTTATGTTAGGTTTCATTTAGTATGTAGGCTTTGTTAAACCATATTACACAAGTCTCCATACTCGTTTGGTTTACGAACCCTCATTCTATCCGATCCTCCGTTTTAGGTCCGGGTTATTAACATAGTTACCTATATTAGGTGCCGTTTGATATCCGTGATCTCTAGCATTGTTTGGTTGTTACTCAAGGACTACTAAGCAATCTCAAGTGAGTACATAGACCCCTCTTTTACTGTTTTCCAAACTGTTTTGGGGTGAAACACATGTGCCTACTTGTTACTTTCATGCTTTCCATGCTTTCACATCATATACCTGCTATGTTCGTTAGTACATTATAGTACATGATTTCATTACATTTCATGCTATGTATGCCCATTGTGTGCGTACTTAGTACATCGTTTTACATTACATGCTATGTATGCCCATTGTGTGTGTACTTAGTACATCGTTCTACATTACATTTCATGCTATGTATGTCTATTGTGTGCAACGTAGTACATTGTTTTACATTGCATTTCTGTTGCATATGCTCATCCAGCATATGAACACATTATACTACATTTTGAACCGTTGTAACTATTTGACTATGTGAACCGTAGTAACCCTTTGATTATATGAACCGTTTGTAACTGTTGAACCGTGTGAACCATTTGTATATGTTGACATGATTTACATTTGACAATAGACATTTGACTATACATAAACATTTCTACAATCGTTAAACATTACATCTTGGTGGTTTGGTTGGAGTAAGTGATTTAAGTAACGAGGCGTGTGTAATATGATACAAGCATGGTGGATACGCCGCTGGTACTTCCTATATATAAGTGTTTGTATGGTATCACATATTGTGGCGTTATTTGAATCATTTCAATTTGAGACATATAACATTGTAAACAAATAACATACTTTTCACAAGACATTGATTTACAAACAACTTATCTTATACAAACTCATTTTTCATGGTTATTCATTTAACCATACATTATTCTCTTATTTATACATATCATCTGATCTTATCTTTTTTTTTTCAAATGATTTACAAGACAAAGCAAATTACAAGGTTCATGTCTAAACATTTTCTCAAACATAAGTCATGAATTCTGTTTTCACAAAACCTATGTATCTCACAGGCATTTTTATGCTGACGTACCTATTTTCACATGTGTTTTCAGGAGATGATGCATAGGACTTATCAAGACATACTTAGGCGGACCTGTGCCTTAGTGACTTAAAACGAGACAAGAACTAGTTACTTTATGTTATGTACTCTTTGGTTCTTGTTTAAAACAATGTAAACTTTCATGTTTGATTAATAAAACGAAACTTCAATTGCCATGGATTTGAAACAATTAATTCTGTTACAACACTCCTCGATGTTTCCGCCACGTTTTGTATGTTCTACGTGGTCGGGGTGTGACATGAACAATGGCAAGACTCTTACCAAACCGTTCCCTTAACCCTCGACCAGGTAGCCAACATACCTCCATATAGACCGTGGAGATATGAATGGTGAAAATCTTTTATTTTATATAGACAGTAAAATAATGCCAAGACACCACGGACAAACGATAAGAAAGAATCACCTTCAACATAAGAAACTAGTTATTAAAGTCATTAATACAAAACCAAGTAAAAAGTGCAAAAAGATTAGAAATAAAAAGTATTACACTAGACACTTGTCTTCACCAAGTGTTGTAAGAGACTTAGGCAAACATGGCATTGATTGTCAAGAACTCTTACGATCAATCTTGGATCCCGAGATGACTCACACACTCTATGATGGACAATGGATAATGGTGGTGGATGATGGTGTTATGGTGGTGGTGGGTGGTGGGTGAAGTGTGAGAGAGGTGGTGTGCCAAGGGATGGTTTGAGCTTGAGCCAAGCACTCCTATTTATAGGCTGAACCGAAGCTCGGGCATGGCCCCGTGTCCAGTGAGCACGGCCCCATGTCCACATCCTTCTCTTTCTTCATTTAATGCAGCTTGTCTTATTAGTTGACCACGCCCCCGTGTCCGCTGAGCACGACCCCGTGTGCAGAAGAATCTTTGTACTATGAAGATTTGCCTGGATTGTGCGAATCTTATAGTTGACCACGGCCCCGTGTTCGCTGAGCACGGCCCCGTGGTGGGCAATAGAAGCTTCTACCACTTTGTCTTTTCTGCTGACACTTGGGCACGCCCCCGTGCTGGCTGAGCACGGGGCGTGTTCAGTCTTCTGTCTTCTTGTTTTGCTTGGGAAGATGCTGTCGTGGGGTCGGGCATGTCACGTTTGTTCCTTTTCTTGTATTTATGTTAGATTTTGCTGTCTTTTTGCTTCTTTTGTTAATTTGAGCTCATTTAATCCTGAAAATACAAAAGGAAGACAAAAGAACACTTTTTCCAACATTAGTACTAAAAAAGGGTTAGTTTTATGCCACAATTGATGTAATTTATATGTTGCATTTTGAACACATCAATATACGTCGGAGCAATCAGCTGATCTGCCACTTGGCAGTGAAGAAACGAGCATCAAATCCTGGGAACGGTGTAATAGCAAAGGTCAAGAGCGCAAAAGGAACCTTGATGTATGTGGCGGATCAAAGTATGCTGGTAATAGACAGGGTGGAGGGCGTGGTGTCTTACATAAACTTTTCAGACAATATGTTATCTTGTGATGTAGACACTTAAATCATGTTTTCGGTTATGTAATGTTTTGCATTTGATGTTGCCAATTGTGGTGTCAACTCAAGCTCCAACATTCTGCGACTCGTATCCTCAAACTGTAGTTGATGTTATAGGAGCAACTCAACTCGTGTGTGGCCTCCATAATGTGAGGGATGGTAAAGGTCTAAAGTTAGCATCGTGTATTATAGGAACCATCAAATCGGCTCGTCCAGCGATGTAGAGGTGAAAGTAGTAGACGGTGCGGCCTGTAAGGTCGTAGAAAATGCTGCTGTAGCAAAAGGATCGTTACGTGGGTACTGACCTGGAGTACCTTTCCGGGGTGCAGGTATGTCTTGAAAGAAAGCGATAGGCATGTTGGCGCAATAGACGTCGGTCTTTATAGGTAAAAGAGCAACATCAGCGGTTATGGGTGCAAAAACAAACGTTTCAACCAATAAGGAAGTTGTCAGGTGCTGGTACTGGGTTAGATAGTAGGGGTGCAATGTCTAGTAAAAGAAACAGGGTCATGATCAAGCAAAGGTGCAGGTTTAGCCGGTGCAACATCAAGCGGACCCAAAAGGTGCAGAAGCTAGCTCAGGAGCAGGCTCTGGGGCGTCTAACGGTGTGGTGCCTCGAACAGATGTTAGAGCAGCAGCCATGTTGTCATCGTCTGCGTCAGTAGTAGAAAGCTGTAATCCAGCTATTTGTAAGGTTGCAGATACCACAGACTTAAAGGAGTCTGAATGCATGCTAGAATCAGAGGGTAGCTTGTTAACAAGGGTATTAAGAAGTGAAATTAGTAACAGTGTTTTCGTCAAATTTTCTATCGTCATAGGTGTCGGCAGTAGGACCATCGATAAGCATGTCAACATCGTCATAAATTGTTTGTCGAGTAGCCAACCTTCAGTAGAATGTCCGCAGGAGGCGCATCATCGAGGATCGGAGCCATGGTGTGTCCATCATCGGGATGACCAGTGATAGAGTGGTCATGGATTGAAACAAGAGTGACAGAAAGATTCTTGTCAGAGAAACCATCGGCAAAGTATCACCAAAATCTGGTAGCGCGGGCTGTTGGAAGTCGTCGTCGTCCTTAGTCAGCATATCAGGATCGCTCTCAGTGTCTGATGTAAATGTCTCTGGCGCAGATGTAGTCTCATTATCTGTGGCGGTGGCCGTAGGGTTATCAATGTCTGATAACTCGTTCTCTAAATAGAGTGACATGTGTGCCGGTGCGTAGCATGTATATCCATAGTAATTATGAACAATTTGTGTATGCAATAACTACCACATGTGCACGTTTATCGATAATTAGCAATTAAGCATGTATGTAGTAAAAATGAAAGTATGTAGTCACAATCAACGCAAGAAAGAAATCCTCCTAGTCTCCCCAGACTATACTTAGCGCGTGGTACGAAGACTTGGCAACATGCCAGAAACACTTATATATAGGAAGTGACAGCGGCGTATCCACCATGCTTCAGACATGTCACGTCATCCTCGCCTTCGGCGCTACTCCCTCGTCTCTAAGACCAACCTCCCAGCCTCTAAGACAAAATCCCTGGTCTCTAAGACCATCCTCCTAGTCTCTAAGACTAAACCTCCCTTAGCATCTAAGGCTGAACCTCCCAATCTCTAAGATTGAATCCCTCAGTCTTTTAAGACTGAACCTCCCTCTGCATCTAAGGCTGAACTCCCTCAGTCTCCCTGACTGAAACTCCCCAGCCTTTAGGGATGAACTCCCCCAGTCTCCCTGACTGAACCTCCCCAGCCTTTAGGGCTGAATTCCCTCAGTCTCCCCGACTGAACCTCCCCAGCCTTTAGGGCTAAATTCCCTCAGTCTCCCCGACTGAACCTCCCCAGCCTTTAGGGCTAAATTCCCTCAGTCTCCCCGACTGAACCTCCCCAGCCTTTAGGGCTGAATTCACTCAGTCTCCCCGACTGAACCTCCCCAGCCTTTAGGGCTGAATTCCCTCAGTCTCCCCGACTGAAATATAAATTTTGAAATGTGTATTTGTGCTTTTTGTTTGCAAAAATGTTTGTGCCCTGGATCTGGACGTTTAGTGTATGCAATGTAAAATGTTTGAAAATGTTTTCGTGAGAGCCCTGATGATCATAGTCTAGACTCGAGAAAGAATCCTAGTTCGCTATGATCGAGGCTCTGATACCAAGCTGTCACACCCTGACTTTTGCGGAAGCGTGGGTTTATTGGTGTGACTTCTTAATATCATAGCAACAATCATAACAATGCTATATGATAAAAACATGAGATATTCATCCATTAATAAAGTTTAGAAAAATACCATATTATACTTGTCTTAAAACAACATTCACAAAATAAGTTACAACCTTGGCTTGATTTAACTGAGTTCATAAAAACTTAGCAAAAGACTTTAAACAATACTAGGTTTAGAGATATGTAACCCGTCCAGGAAGAGGTTACACCTTCTAAACCTTATAACTCTGGATGGCTTCTTTATTCAAACGCAGCTTGAAAAATATGCATACCGTGCCAGATCCATTAGTTTCCTGAAATACATGTAGTTTGAAAAATCAACATAAAGTTGAGCGAGTTCATGTGTAAGTGAGTATGTATAAACCTTTGTAATATGTTTGTATGTATGAAAATCCCTGGTATGTAGCAATTAAGGAAAAAGAGATCACCATTGGGTTGCAAAGCCAATGATATGTGTGAAGTGATGCAGGAAGACTCAAACCTAGCAAATTTGTGCGACGGGCACATAGTCACTGCCTGGTCCACTAAGCGGACTCAGGAGTGGGGCTCGCTACACCCAAATAGATCTATCACTAATGACCCTCGGTCCTACAATGAGGATTAATGGCCTCTAGTTCCAGCCTACCCACTCACATGATCTAAGTAGTAAACCCTCCTTAAGCTAACCATACCATGTATAAAAGTATCTGCGATTACTGTAACATGTATTCCACCCCCAAAGTATAAAAACTGAAAACAGTTAAGAGAAAAGGGGGACATGAACTCACTGAAGTGCGTCTCAAAATAGTCAATCCCAAATCAACCTGCTGCGTGACGACCTACACGTACAAATTCCTATTAGACGGATGGTCGTGCCTTGGCTTAAGGTTTAACGTTTTGTTGGAGAAATAGTTAGGTAACTATTCCGTAATCACACTTCTTATTTATTTTATAAGAGTATTCCTTCCCAAGGATGGGGGTTTTAATACATGTGTACGTTATAATCCCGAAAATATATTTTAAGTCTCACTTGTCTAAAATATTTTAATTCCCAAAAATATACATATTTTTCCCAAAAATATTATATTTTACTTCATACAATTTCCAAAATAATACCTTATCGAAATACACATTTAAGAGTATTTTCCGAAAATACATAAGTTACATTTTAAAGTTCGCGTTGTAATAACAATACCGGTGTAACTTAAATATTTATTTTGTGAGAGCGTAGATAATCACAAAATAATCACATAATCACACAAGCGTCTTGTTATAAAATATATATTCTAAATATATATTTAACAAGTTTTATTTACGAAAACCCACCTCCGAATACTTGGTAATTTTGTAATAAAAATCATGGCGAAGTTTATTTTGAAAACCAAGTCAAAAACATATTTATGATCAAAAATATTTCTAAGCGTTATATTTCTAGAAAAATTTCGCCAGAGTTTCCTCTGTAACTGGAGGTGGCCACCCTTTCAAGCGTATCATTTTCTTTTCAAAATTCAATCGAGCAATTTTACAATCATCAACATACAATTTTTAAACATCACACTTGACAAAACAAGCCTAAATCACAAACTCATGAACTTGAAAGTTACGTAAAAATACGTAGTAAGTTGCTAGCGTATCTAGTAGGTTTTGTTAACTTTAAAAACATGTTTAGTTTCTTAAAAACTTTTATTTTTATAGAACTTGAAGTTTAACAACTTCTTGTCATGATTTACAAAAATATTTCTTTATGAAATTTCATTGTTACACACTAGTTTAGTTACTACAATGCTTTTAGTTTATGTAAGATCCGAGTTTTTAACAAGACTTGCATCTTTCACTTGGTTCTTCCGAAAAACCACTTGTAGATCTTTAGATCTACTAGTTTAGAACCTTATTTTACAAGAAAAATTACATTTACTCAAGTTCATGTTTCATGAGTGGAAGGGTTCATCATCTTTTATAATTTTAACACTAACATACTACTAGTTCATGTTCTTGAACATGATCTAGTATGGTTAGATGATGACCCATCCCACTTCTAGTAACAAACAACATCAAATAATCACAACTAGACAAGTTTCACAAGATTTACACAACTAGTTTCTCTTTATCCAACTTGTTCATCTTCTCTTTAAGACTTTATGTTATGTTCTTGTGTGTTTTTGATTTTTAACCATTATATCTACTATTAACCACTTTAAACAAGATCAAGACGATGTTTAGAGGCACTTACTACTAGCTCGAGGCTAGGGAAGAAACAAGACGTAAAAGTGGTGGATAAAAGAAAACAAGAGTGGTCCTTGAGCTTCCGGGTGCACCAAGCTTAATTGTATGATCTTTAACACTTTTGAGTGTATGGAAATTTCTTGAAAAAGAACACTTGAATGTGATGGTGGGTGTGGTTGTGGTCTCGGCCGAACACAAAGAAAGGGAAGAGAGAGTTGTTTTCTAAAGTTGTTGATTTGTGAAATGAAAGCTTAATCCCTTATGCAATTAAATAGACCAAGATCACCCTTATCCATCATGTAATATGCTACCAATTTACCCAACATAAACCAATAGAATAGTCAAAAGAAGTGTGGGGATGTCCCCACACCATGCAACCGTCAAAAAGAAAAGGGGGGTTATGGGGTTGGGATTTAATTGTGAAGTAACCATTTAGTTAGGATTTCTAATATTTAGTTGGTATATTATTATGTGTGTTATAATATAAAATGTGTTAGGGTGTTCGGGGACCCTAACTAGCTCAGAAAATTAAAAACAATGTCTTTGGCAATATTTTTATGTTCCGGGTAAAGTCCGGTTGTTCGGTTGGATATTGATCCGTTAAAGTGTTAAATAAGTATTTAAAGTGTCTTTTATATTGTTTTTAGTGACACAATAAATTACCAACACTTTGGAAAGTGTCTAGAATTATTTTACCAAGTTTTTGCACTTTACTAGCTTTGTTAAAAGCTGAATTTTTTTTGTATGTAGTGCAGAATTTTGTAATTACTGTATGTTTTAGGCACTTCCAGTCACTATAACTATCACCTAGTGACACAGTTTTATGGTCCTCACCTCCCTACACTCCCTACTAGTGTAGTAATCTACTCCCGGCTCATATTGGCCTCAGAACAATGTCTGTTTTGGTGCTGGTAATGTCAGCATGTTTACTGGGTTATCCGTTTAGTGTGCTAACTGTGCTTTTGTGCATCAAGGTTGTCACTAATGTTAGTGTGTATGTAATAGAGTGACAGTATAAAATGTGATGCATGAGTATGTATGTATCAGAAATCAAGAAGCAGTTTAACCATAATTGTACGGATACCTGGTTTTGTGAGGGTTGTCACAATGTACTCTTTGTTTCTTGTTTAAGACAATGTAACTCTCTAGTTTGATAAATAAAACGTAACTTTAATTTCCATGGTTGTGAAACAATTAATTCTGTTACAACACTCCCCGACGTTTCCGCCACGTTTTGTTGTTTTACGTGGTCGGGGTGTGACATTACATGATTAACAATTTCAAATGTATGAACATGTATAAAGCGTGTGTAACATGAATATAAGAAAAATACGAATTTCTTTACGATCCAAGTCTCGGATTTTACATCGATTACAACGAAAGAATGGTTACAAGAATACAGGACTTCTAAAAATAGAATTACAAGCAACGGTTTATAATTATGGAAAGTATGAAAAAGGCAGGGCATTACAACTTTAATAACTAGTTTTCTATATTGAAGGTGAATTTTACTTAATCATTCTTCATGTTTTATTGATTCACTCATTCGTGTCTTTACGGTCTATATAAAGCACGTTAACTGCCTGGAAGGGGGTTAGAAGGGTGGTTGGGTAAATTCTTGTCTCGTTCAGTGTATAGATCCTGCGAGAACCTGGTTCAAGCTTAGTAGGACTTCTTGAGAGAACCGGTCTTAACCGCCTCGGGAGAAGTAAGAACCACTTGAATCCCTTATCTATAAACTACTATTAAAACATTAAACCGACCTTGCGGGACTGTATCCTTGCTGACTCAGACCAATAGGTTGAGGGTGACGCTGCCTGGAAGGGGGCCTACTACTCTAACTTAAAGATAATCTCTTAAAATGGGCAAAGTGCGGAAATCATTAAAGGATGCGTAAAAGAGGAGTTGAAACCAAGTGATTCCTTCTTGTCTATTTGTTTTTCCTTATATTTTTATTTTTATTTTCTAGTTTATCTTTTTAAAAACTTTCAAAACTTCTTATCAAAATTTGGTTAGATTAGACGTTAACGATAAGCCGGTACTAAAAGCTCTTGTGTCCTTGGACGACCTCGGTATCTTGCCATCACTATACTACGTCCGCGATGGTTGCACTTGCCCTAACGTGTGTAGAGTGATAGTATTATATCATGTTTTATAAATTTAAAACTTGATTTGAAAGTAAAAGTGCTTAAAATATATCTAAAATTTATAACCTCACACGCACAAGTCACACTACAACCAAAGACTCTTAAGTGTTTGAGACTTACCTGATTTGCTTGCCACATTTCTTCTGGCAATTTGAAATCCAAGGGAATGGATGGTGAATGATTCATCAAGTAGGCTGCAGTGTTAACTGCATCTGCCCAGAATGTTTTGGGCATCCCGACATTCAACCTCATGCTTCTTGCTCTCTCATTCAGTGTTCTATTCATTCTCTCAGCTACACCATTCTGCTGAGGAGTTCCTATAACCGTCTTGATCCTATTTATCCCTTTCTTGGCACAATAGTCAATAAACATCTTGCTTATGTATTCAACACTATTGTCCGACTTTAAGCACTTTACCTTCTAATTAGTTTCATTTTCAACAAAGAATTTCTATATCTTAAAAGCATCAAATACATCAGATTTATGTTTAAGAAAATAGATCCATACCTTGCGTGTTGAATCATCAATGAAGGTAACATAGTATCTCGAGCCTCCTAGAGATGAAACTGATGTTGGTCCATATACATCCGAGTGAACAAGCTCCAGCTTCTGAGCTTTCGGTGTCCTCCATGTCTTCACAAAAGTGACTCTCTTTTGTTTACCAAGGACACAAGATTCATAGAATTCAGTTTCCACTTTCTTCAAATCTGGAAACTTCCCTCTTTATGTACATTGGCTTCTAAAGTGACCTTTTTCTTTGCAGTTCCAACATTCTGGTGTTGTTTGTTTTTTCAGAGGTAAAATGTATGTAGTCTGCGGACCACATCTGAAGACATTTGTAGCAGAAGAGGTGGACCAAACCTCTGCAGTCTGCAAGAAGAAGAGTGTTTGTTTTTTAACTTCTATAATGAGCTTATCAAAAACAAGCAATTGAACTTCATTCATCTCATATAAACAGGCAAAATAAAGAATCATTATAAATTTTTGTTCTACTCGCCTTCAAAAACAGAAGCTACAGTTAACACGTAACCTTAGCTTGTGTTATTAAACCAGAAACAAACAATTGAGCATCAATTACTATTTTCACACAAGATTATTACAAACTTATCTCATATAAACAAGATTATTTACCCCATGTAATGTAATGCAATGCAATCAAGAAGCAAAAATGAAAATTTAGCGAAAATGGCCTTCGATCCTGAGCCCCACTTCCAGGTTGTGCAGACAAAACTCAATCATTTAAAACCACCTGCGGTTACAATAATCAGACCCCACGAATGACACCCAGCCGGCCTCCGCCAACATGATTTGAAAAAATTGTATTGGGATTTACACAATGGAGAATTGGAGGCTGGAAGCTTTTCTTCAGGCCCAGTGGCAGACCCCTTTGGATTAATGGACTCTAGAAACAACTCTGGACCAAGAGAGAAGTAACCAGGTGAAAAAGAACCATCTTGCAAGTTCCAACCATTTCCTTTCAGACCACACCATGATAATCAACTGATGGATCACTCGAGAAACACTCAAAGGACCTAAGGAGACTGTGGAGGCGGGGGAGGTGACGGAGGGACTATGGAGGTGGGGGAGGTGACTCCGGAGACGTGGTGGTGGCGGAGATGTGGAGCTGACGGCTGGGAGGAGGAAAGGGTGGAGGAGAAGAAGATGTTAGGGTTGAGGATTTGTGTTATGAAATGGCTGAGGAGAGGAGAGGAGAAGAGGCTAGAAGAGGGGAGTCCACATCTGCCCCAAGAAGAGGTCTCGTTGACCTTTTTTAATGAAAGGTCTTTGAGAAAACAAACACACTACAGACTCAAATGTCTGTGCGTGGTCTGCTTAGGGCAGATATAAGAGGTTCCAAAGAGCTTTTCACAAAAAACAAACACCCCCTCAATGTTTTTTCTATTCTTTGATTGCCCCCTTTTTCTGGACTTTGACCTACCTCGATTATGTCCTCAATCATTTCTTCTTCCTCTACTTTCTGTGTGCAATAAAGAATTTGAACTTGAAGTTTCACCATTGCTTTTGCGTCTGATGTCTTCATTTATAATCAAGTCATGAATACTCTCAAAAGTGAGTTTGGTAGTGTCGGATGCACTACTAATGGTTGTGACTGTGCCTGACCAACTGTCGAGGAAAGATGATAAAAGGAGGAGCGCTTGTACTTCATCATCAAACTTTATTTCAACTGAGGCTAAACGAGAGATTATCGAGTTAAACTCGTTTATGTAAGAGGTAACCGACATGCCTTCCTTCATCTTGGCGTTAACCAATTGTCGGATGAGGAATACTTTGTTTGAAGCAGATGGTTTTTCATACATGTTGGACAAAGCTTTCAATACACCATACGTAGTTGTTTCATTGACAATGTTATATGCAACACTATTTGCCAAGGAAAGCCTAACCACACCCAAAGCTTGTCTAACCAGCAACTTCCATTCTGCATCATACATGTCATCCGGTTGTTGTCCCAACATAGGCAAATGCAAACCCTTTTGATACAACAAATCCTCAATTTGCATTCTCCAAAATCCATAGTCACTACCATCAAACTTGTCAATCTTGATTTTACTATCTTCTACCATTTTTAACAAATAATTATCAACTGCTACAAACTAAACGAGTTCGTACTGTGAAAAATAATTATACTAGCGGAAGTAATCAAAAGAAACGATAAACTTATCTGTTTCGAGCTTTGAATGGCGATGAACGATAATGGTAGGTGATGAGATCCTTTTGTTCAAGGTAGAGGGGTCTTTTTGCAAATAAGGGAAACTTGATTTTCCCTAAAAGAAACATAAAAAAACGTATTCTTCTTTTTCTTCTTCCTAGACGCACCCTGCTCCACAACTTCACAAAATCAAGAGAATCAAGTGCACAATTGAAACCCTAGGTCTTCGATTTTGGGAACCCTAGATGCGATATTCAGCAACAATGGTCTCTAATTTGGAACCCTAGGCGCCGGCTATGCTAGCGGCGGGAAGATGAACGGCGGCGATGACTACTGGGAAACTGAAACCCTAGTCGTGATCTGCAGCAACGAAGATGAACAACGTCATCAATCGAAACCCTAGTCCCGCCATGTATCTTCTTCACCTCTATTTGCTACTAGTTCGTGTGAATCGATCAAGAGCCTGAGCTCTGATACCAATTGTTAGGTCAGAACGAGTATCACACAAACACTAGAACAATATGCAACAAACTCACACATTCTAAATCACAAGAATAAGAACACAAGATTTATAGTGGTTCGATCAAGCTTGATCTACATCCACTCTTCACAACTAGTTCTTTCTTTGTATTAGGTGCTCAAAATGTACAGGTTCAAGAATAAGAAGTATTATAGAGTAGAATTAGGTTATGAATATAATAATATATCTTCATCATACTAAAGTAACAATCCTCTTTCTAGAGGAATAACCCTCTACTCGAGTCAAATCCTCTATGACCCAACAATTACTTTGTAATTTTGTATATCAAAATTGAAATTTGCTTCCTTGTGGGGTTTGCGCCCACAAGGTGTTCGATGAAATGCTCAGAGTAAATTTTCAATGAGCCCGGGTTCAAAAAGCCTTTGAACCGTCGGGTGTTAGTTCTAGTTCCATTTTTTTCTTCTTCGTTTTGGGGTGGAGACATTGCCTAAGTGTTTTGCTGGAGTTGTTCTCATTTCCTTTTTTTTGGGCCATGTCGAATGGTTTTTGGCCTTGCCCCTTCAAGGGGTTCCATTGTTGCCTCGATGGGGTTGCTGGGGCTAAGGGGATCCCAAGGCTTATGACTCATATTAAACGTCACCATTTTGGTTCGGATGATAGAAAAGATAATTTGAGGCGTGCCATTGCTGAAGACCCTAATCTTTTTACCTCTGTTTGTGAAGCCCTTAGGTTGTCTAAACAATGGTTGTGTTGGGAGTGCATGTGCCTTCATTCTTTCCGGCGGGGGTGTCACCATGAAGATCGGGTTGTTCGGTTTGTGCCAACGGGAGTGGGTGAAATGGGTCTTATTGTGGGAATCCCTACACCGCGTATCGCATCAGAGGTTTCCCCATCTGGAGAGGTATGTGTTGATGTTGCTCTACTTGACCGAGTTTTCTCTCTTCCTATTAAAACTGTTAAGAGTATCCCCTTTAGTTTCCGCATGGCGTTTTCCCAAGCCTTAACCACAGCTTTGGATAATGTGGTGGCTATGCCTGATTCGGTTGATGCATGGATTCGACTTCTACTATTACCTCGGTGTACCTTGCGTGTATTTATGCCGGTTAGCCGCCAGGATAAGAGGTCGGGCAACAGGAAAAATGGTCAATGTCTCAGTATACAGCGGGCGTTGTCCCAATGGGGTGACCGTGAGGGGTTTGGCATTCTCATTCAGTCTTTGTTTGCTCAACTTGTGAAGGAGGGTCCGGAGGGTTTTAGGAAAATGTCTGGAAAAAAAGCGAGGATGTGAGTTCTAATGTCAAGCAGTGTTTACGTAAGGTTGCCGATGGTCATTTTATCGTTGCGGTTAAGGTCCTTTGTTCTTCTGGGGTCGCGCCACATGATAAGAAAACTATGAAGGCTCTCGTGGATAAACACCCATGCATGCCCCCTCCGACCATGCCTGCTTTCCTTCCATCAGAACCTCACCTTGTAGCGGAGACCGACAGTGTGCTTGGGTGTATCAAATCCTTCCCTAAAGGGACGTCATGTGGGAGAGATGGTTTGAGGGCTCAACACCTTTTGGACGCCCTGTGTGGTGAAGGGTCAGTGATTGCGGTTAGTCTACTCAAGGCGATTTCAGCCGTGGTTAACTTATTTTTGCGAGGGGGATGTCCGAGGAGTTTGGCGGAGTTTGTTGCATCTGCTCCTCTTACGCCCCTTCTCAAGCCCGATAATGGGATTAGACCTATTGCAGTGGGTTCGATCTGGAGGAGAGTGGTCTCCAAGGTAGCGATGAAGGGGGTGGGGAAGGATATGGCCAAATATCTTGGCGACTTTCAGTTTGGGGTTAGGGTTCCAAACGGGGCTGAGGCGGTTCTTCATAGTGCGAACAGGCTCTTAAATGCGCAACACCGAGACGGGTCGTTGGCTATGCTTACTGTCGATTTCTCGAATGCCTTTAACCTTGTGGATAGAACTGCTCTTTTAAATGAGGTAAGGAAAATGTGTCCATCCATCTCTGCTTGGGTTGATTTTTTATACTGGCAACCAGCTAGGCTTTATGTGGGGAATGATTATATTTGGTCTTCCACGGGGGTTCAGCAGGGGATCCTTTAGGGCCTCTTCTTTTTGCCCTTGTTTTACACCCTCTTGTTCTCCGAATCAGAGATCGTTGTAAGCTTCTTTTTCACATGTGGTACCTGGATGATGGGACCATTATTGGAGATGCTACTCAAGTTGCCAAGGCGTTAGACATCATTAGAGTGGAGGGCCCCTCCTTTGGCCTCTTTCTCAACATTAAAAAAACTTAAGTTTTTTGGCCTACATGCGACGGGGTGAAGACTCAGGAGGGTTTATTTCCGCGGGAGATTGGTAGGCCAGTGCATGGTGTGAAACTCTTGGGTGGTGCTGTCAGTAGAGATGGGGATTTTATTAGTGGTTTGGCCCTCAAAAGAGCCAAATGTGCGGTTGAGCTGATGGGATGCCTCAAACGCCTTCGGGACCCTCAGAGCGAACTCCTCCTGCTTCGTTCGTGTATGGGGGTTGCTAAACTGCTATGTGGGCTCAGGACGTGTCAGCCTTCTTATGTTGGGGAAGTCGTCTCTGTTTTTGACAAAGGGCTTCGGAATGCGATCGAGGACATTGTTGTTTGTGGGGATACCTTTTTTGGGGACCTACAATGGAGGTTAGCTTCCCTCCCGACACGTTTTGGGGGGCTTGGGATTTGCTCAGCTGAGGATGCCTCTTCCTACACTTTTATGGCTTCAAGGGCCCTGTCACACCCCAACCGATGGCGGAATCATCGGGGCATGGCACTGAGCGAACCAGATTGTCCAGAAGTTTCCATAACAACTATCATTACCGTTCAATTTAAATTAACATGTCCCATACCATGTCTCAAACAGTAAACAAATTATTACAGATAAAAACTAGGCAAATATTCTGTTCCGACAACTCAGATTTAAACATGGATAATTTATTTGTGGTTTCTAGGACCCCTTTTCCTAGCTTCAATTTCATCACAGCACAGAGAGCATCCTAGACCTTTCCTAGCCTCGATTTCACAGTGAGCCAGGCATACAAGCAACCTAAGCACCTGTCACATACGTTAAAATAAAGTCAATACATAAAATGTAAAGGTGAGCATACAAGTTTGATAATAGCATATAGAGTTCGAATTCGTTTACGCATAACCAGCACGTACACATAGTGAAATGAAGCACGTTAGTTATCGACATAGATCCATTGATACCAATGACTGTGGGTTGACTGCCCGAGGCAGTTCGCAATACATGATTACCACCGTAATCCATGCAAGTAAATGATCCTTAACAACCCCCGTGTGAACGGGTGCTGAGTCCAAACTATAGTACTATCGTTGCTAAGGCAGGTAGACAGCATTCCATGTGTAAACATAACAAACAAGCATTCATAAGCCACGTATAACATGCATTAACGGTTAGCGTACAGATAGTTTGAGTAGTGTGATAGTTGTAATTTGAATATTCGTAACGTATGTAACACCCAAAAGTGCTTAAAGCAAAAAGGGATCGAGTATACTCACAGTGATTATGGATTGAAGGGAGCGCTTAGCGAGTGTGGTTAGCCTGAATAGATTCGGTAGTATAACGATAAGCGATTCGTAAAACGTCACAAAGTATGAAAGGGTCGGATAAGGGTTCGATCGGATGGTAATTCGATCGGACAGCAATCCGTACGGGTAACAATCCGTTCGGGTGGTCATTCGATCGGATGGTAATTCGATCGAGTGACGATTCGAGTGGATTGTTTCTTCCTATGAGAAGGATGTGTTTGTGTATGATGGTTTGACTTTTGAAGTTTTCGTTGTAGCATTTTGAAACAACGAAGTATCTCTATCTTTCAAGTCGGTCGATCGGATGACTAGTCGTCCGAATGGCAATTCGTTCGAATGGTCATCCGGTCGGACGGCGACTTCATGATGAGGTTACTTATTGAAAACAAGTTCACTACATAAGTGTCATTCGATCGGATGGCAATTCGATCGGATGACAACTCGTGCTATTGAATCATGTTGAAAATTGTTAAGTCTTTTAAAGTCTTAGTATCTCATGATCCGAAGAGTAATCCTTTCAAAGGGTCGTTCGATCGGATTGCAATTCGTTCAATACCCAAACTTTAATTAAGATTGTTTAAAGGTGGGACCCAAGTGTAATCCGTTCGGGTGGCAATTCGTTCGGGTAACCTATCCGGTCGAATGGTAATTCGATCGGTTGGCAATCCGCCCCGATTGTCCTGTTCGTCTACACTTGGTCGTTTTGAAGGTTTGTCGTTATGTCGAGTCACTTTGATAGCGTGTTAGCCAACAAAGCCCTTTGTTCGACCTAGTTGACCAACCTGACAAGGAATCACCCTAGTCCGGCCGGTTACCGGCTCGAGACGGTTGTTCTTGACTAACCCGGAATCGGTAGTCTCGCGAGTAGAATCTAGACCTGAGCCAGTACAACACTAAGGGCGAGCAGGAGACTAGATCAGAACCTGATTCTACCGGTTTTGAGTGTTTTAAGTGTAAAAAGAGTCGAAAGAAAGTTAAAACCATCTTTCAATCCTTTTTCACCACACTTGTGTCGAGATCTTTACAAGATCTTTGTGGAAATCGATTAGATCTAAGTTGTTCTTAGTGGGTTGAGGTCAAAACATGAAGTTCTTGAAGATCACATGATGACGTCACCTTAGAACACCCGAAATCTAGTGATTTCACGGTTAAAAGTTAAGATTTGAAAGATAGAAAGGTGTAGGAGTGCGTGTAGATCAAGAAAGTACAAGATTTAGGACGAGATCTTACCGGAATCGAGAGAAATCTGGGAAAACGTTGAGTTAAGCGTGCTGGTCGAACATGGATTTCCAAAAGTGGAAAAGATGACAATGACAGGGGTATTTATAGGATGCCAAAAGGGGAAAGGGCTGTTCGATCGGATAGCACATCGCCTGGGTGACTGTCCGGTCGAATGGCTATTCGATCGGATGGCACCTGTCATCCTTTACCAAGTGGCTATTCGGTCGGATGGCTATTCGATCGGATGGCTCTTGGTTAGGGTGGTTGACGCGCTGATCTTTGCTGATTCGATTTCGATTGCGATCGACGCGATACGATAGATTCTCCTAGTCAAATTACTCTCAGTCCTAAACACTCATATCTCGCATGATCTAATTTTCACCATTTATCGTAGTTCGTTTCACGATTCGAATTTGATTGCATTTCGAGTTAGATTTCGAGTTTCGATTGAGTTCACAACATAACATAAATAAACATGCACAGGTAACACATAAGGCACACACACACGTATAATAACAAGTAAAATTCATAGCTCGAGTCGCGATTAGAAGTCGATTCGATTAGCATAGCTTGATTATTGATTAGTTAACTTTATCGCATTGTTACTTCCTATAGTTCACAGTCGTAGGTCGATTGATTAACACACATCGATTATTGCAATTAACAACACTTACTCCACATAATATAATTAAAAACAAGAAGTTTCTACGAGTCGAGTTGCGCGAAATCGGTCGTTGACTTAGACCTTGACTTGTGAAAACACGGGGTGTTACAGGCCCAATCTTGGGTTCTTCAAGACCACATCCTTCGTGAATGTGGGGGTGGGTTGTTGGACTCTGATTACAAGGGTGCGTTGGATAATCTGCATAGTTCTCTTCCCGATCTTGATCTTGGCGGTTTCTACATTAAAGACACCACCCCCATTAAAGCCCAGAAAATACTGGCGAATGCCTTATATGGCGAAATCGTCAAGACAGTTGAAGAGAAGTTTTCCTTTTCCCCTCGGCAGCGAGCCGTGTTTGAGTGTTTACGAGCCCCCCATGCTCAGGATTTCCTATCTGTTGTTCCCAGCGAAGGTTTAGGGCAATGTATGTCGGCTGTGGAATACCGGGCTATCCTCAAGTACCGGTTGATGATACCCCTTTTCCCGGTTGATGACCCGTGTCCTGTATGTCGGAAGTGTTGCTTGGATTCTTTTGGGGAGCATGCAGTCCATTGCAAGGAATTACCGGGCTTTAAATATCGACATGGTTTAGTCCGAGATGTGCTGTATGATGTCCTTAAGCGAGCAGGGATCTCGGCAAAAAAGGAAGCTCCAGTGAACTTCTTGACCGATCCGTTAGAAGGGAGATCTACCTTATGGCCCGCTGACATTCTTGTTTTTGGATGGGAGGGAGGGAAACACGCGTGTGTCGCTTTGACAGGTGTGTCCCCCCTCGTTGGGCTAAGGGACCACGGGTTTGTGGCAGGACAGGCGATAACCAAGGCAGAGGCGGGCAAAGTAGCTAAACACGAAAAAGCTTGCATCGAGAATCAGCACGTGTTCGTCCCGTTTGCCTTCGATACCTTTGGCGCTCTCCCCCCTGACGCGGTGCGGTTGCTAAAGCGGGTTCAACAGGTGGTAAGCAGTAACACCGCACATGTTAAGGGGCAGAATTTTGTATTTAGCAGGGTTGAGTTTGCTATTCAGAAGGGGGTAGCGGCGCAGCTTGTTGCTCGCCTACCTGCCATTAGTTTGTAATTGTATTGGGCTTGTTTCCAATGAATATAAATTATTCTATAAAAAAATTTTGATTAAAAAAAATAATAATAATACAAGGAATTTGAAAATAAAAGCTACGAGTTTTGTGCAACTTCCTTTTCTACCATTTTCTTTGTTTTATTTACCGGTTAAAATTCCTAAATATTTTTATCATAGTAAGAACTTGTTAAAAAAAACTTGTAGAATTTAGAGCAAATGATTAAAAAACATAAAATTTTTAAATTTAAAAAATGAGATAAAATCGTGGTCCCAAATTGACAACAACCGATCAAAGTGAAGTGCCTCAACTACGTGGCTATTTTCAGGCCTCTTAAGTCTGTGATAAAGATGGTTTTTGAGTTATTTAGGAGCGACTGACTTATATTAATTTGTTTTATTTAATTATTATTTATTTGTAGATCATTATCGTATTTTAAGAGCACGGTATGATGTTTATATTCATCTCTGTAAATTAAGTTTGTTAGTCTAGGAGATAAGACAGAAACAATTAAAACATATGAGTTGAAAAAACTTTTTTTTTAGCAGGTAGTGGCGCAAAACAAGCTAAGATGATTGTAAGCTACCCGAGATCCGTTTCAATAAAGCTAAAATTAAGTCGAGCCTGAAAGTAAGGTTGCTTAACAAACGAGTTCGAGCCTAAGTTCAACTATCAAGCTCGAGCTGTGTCGCGAGCCCGATATAATACTTATTTGGTATGTTAGATGTATGATAATATAATGCTTATTATTATGTACACAAGTATGATAAAAGTTAACTAAAGAGTATATATTATTATGTTATGTTATACATAAAAGTTATAACTAAATATATAAAAAACAATCACAAAAGTATATAAACTAATTAATATATAATAAACGAGCTGAGTTAAACCTGAAGTCAGAGTCGAGCTCAAGCTTAGAAATTGAGCTCTCGTAAGTTAAACGAGACGAACCCGGGCTTTTCTAAACCCATAAGAATAATTGTTTGCTTGAATCGTATTAAATTTGTACGTAGTATTCAAACACGAATAAATATATAAAGTTTTATAATTCACCCTTTCAACTTAAATTCATCAAACAGAGCATTTACAATGGATCCTATAAATTAATGTGAGTTTAACCTTTATATTTTTTTATAGTAATTGTAAATGGTTGTGAGTGTAGGAGAAATAAAAAGTTATTGTTTATCGGTAAATTTAAAGGAAATACTTTTCACCTCTATATTCTTATAATAAATTTTAAAAGTGATTATAAGTGATGGGAAGAAAAAAAATGATAAAAGTATAAAGAAATATCATTTAATTAAAAATAAGTGAGAAAAGATAGTATTTTTATTTCATAAAGTATAAAAACGTTTAAAATATTGTTGAATATATTAAAAAAAGTTGATGGCAAAACCTTCCGCATTTACTTAACATTATTACCACAATAAATAACCAACCAACACATATTTCGTTTCACAAAGTACAAAACTCATTTCACGCCAATGATGTCTAGATGAAGAGGTGGAGTAATTGTATTTCTCTTGAGAGAGATGCAGGTTCGACTCTCACTTCACTTGATGCAGAGTGAGGCACTGATAGGCAATGGTAGGAGAACCAGGGAAACCTTGGTTGGATTCTTAAGCCAAACGGGTTTTATCGGTAATTTTATCGTCGTGCCTACGGGCGGGTGGATTACCGGGTTTTCCCCGGAATTGATTGTGTACTCGGGTTACTCTCGGAGGACTCCGTTTGTCCAGTAGGTACCCCGAGAGTGTTCAGCATTGAGTTTGTTTGCAGTTAAAAAAAAAACAAAACTCATTTCACAAAACAAAAACAAACCATAATCCTCCCATTATCCACAAAAAATCCAAACCCTCCATTCCTCAAATCCAACGGTCACAACCACCACAATATCCAAAACCACATCCAACAAAATCTTACTAAACCAAACACTTTCCCTTCACTTCGCTTCCACCTCAACTCACCACCATGGCCTCCATAACCCTCAAATCCTTCATCGGACTCCGTCGTCAATCTTCGCCGGAAAACCACCGTCCCACCATAACCCCACCTACCCACCTCCACTGGCGCCGCCTCATCACCCTCGCCGGAAAATCCAGCCCCAAACTCTCCGGCCGCAATCTTCGCGTAGCCGTCATTGGCGGCGGCCCCGCCGGCGGAGCCGCCGCCGAAACCCTCGCCAATGGCGGAATTGAAACCATTTTAATAGAAAGAAAAATGGACAATGCGAAACCATGCGGTGGCGCAATTCCGTTATGTATGGTCGGAGAGTTCGACCTACCGTTGGATATTATCGACCGCCGCGTTACGAAGATGAAGATGATATCGCCTTCGAACGTGGCAGTCGATATCGGGCGGACTTTAAAACCGCATGAGTACATCGGAATGGTGCGTCGAGAAGTTCTCGACGCATACCTCCGTGAGCGAGCTGCTGGTGCGGGCGCCAGCATCGTCAACGGTTTGTTTGTGAAAATGGACAAACCGATTGACAAGTACGCTCCGTACGTTGTTCACTACAACGAGTTCGACGGCAAAGCCGGATCGGTTGGTAAAAAAGTGTCTATTGAGGTCGACGCAATAATTGGCGCTGATGGCGCCAATTCTCGCGTCGCGAAGCAAATTGATGCCGGGGATTATGAGTACGCGATTGCGTTCCAGGAACGCATTAAAATCCCCGACGACAAGATGCAATATTATGAAAACTTAGCCGAGATGTACGTGGGAGACGATGTCTCCCCGGACTTTTACGGTTGGGTTTTCCCTAAATGTGACCATGTGGCGGTCGGTACCGGCACCGTTACACATAAACCTGACATAAAGAAGTTCCAACTTGCCACGCGCTTAAGGGCGCGTGACAAAATCCAGGGTGGGAAAATCATCCGTGTGGAGGCCCACCCTATTCCAGAGCACCCTAGGCCAAGGCGACTCTCTAACAGAGTCGCCCTAGTTGGGGATGCTGCTGGGTATGTCACCAAATGCTCGGGTGAGGGGATTTATTTTGCGGCGAAGAGTGGGCGGATGTGCGCGGAGGCCATCGTGGCGGGGTCGGAGAACGGAACGCGAATGGTGGACGAAGCGGATTTGAGGAATTACTTGCGCGAATGGGATAAAACGTACTGGCCGACGTACAAGGTGTTGGATATCTTGCAGAAGGTATTTTACCGGTCGAATCCGGCTAGGGAGGCGTTCGTCGAGATGTGCGCCGACGAGTATGTGCAGAAGATGACCTTTGATAGCTATTTGTACAAGACGGTGGTGCCGGGGAATCCATTGGATGATTTGAAGCTTGCCGTTAATACAATTGGGAGTTTGGTTAGGGCCAATGCTTTGAGGAATGAGATGGCTAAGATTTGATATATTTATTATGTTAATGTTTTTGTAATATCTTGTTAAAAGACTTTAATTGGACTTGTTATATATGTGTTACTTTAACATCATATGAAAAGTTAATTACTTTAGCATGAATATATCATATGATTATCATCACACAAAACCTGCCTAGTTGACTCGAGCTCAGTTAATATAATGAAACTTGACTAAGATCGAACTCAACTAGTTTAGACTAAGCAGTTTTGAGCCAAAGTTTATGTTGCTATAAAGCTAACAAGTTTGAGTTTCATTTTTCAAAGAAAGGCGAATTTCTTGCTATTTATAAGACTTGAACCCAAAACAAAACCTTACAATTAGATGTTTAAAATTTTAAAAGGCTTGTTGAGTTTCTTCTGGGCTTGACTTGTTTATTTGGTATTTAAGTTGGGTTTTCTTTCATGTATTCATTAAGTTATTTTTGTGTATGTCTTTAATATGCATATGTATGATTGTTATTTTGGCATTTTATTTTTAAAAAATATATAGTGATAATATTTATTTTGTAACTACCTATTATACAATGCCGTGTGTATAATATCACATTTATATAAATAATAGGTTGCGAGTCTAATCAAGATTGGTGGATAAATCTCAAGCTTGTTTACACAAAAAGAAACCCTCCCACCAGTGACGAAACTAGAAGAAAAATTCAGGGTATCTTAAAATATTTTTTTCTCGTACATTCTTACAGTGTAAATGAAAAAATCATGATAATGAAAAGAGTCGTCTCTAATCAGAATCCCTAAGAGGTCGTGCGGCTAAGGGGGAGGGGGGTGAGACAAGAAAAAAATGTCCCCCACCCCTAAAAATAGATATTTATTTAAGCTTATACGCTACAACATCGAGTCGGTTCCGGAAAAATAATTAAATCCCCCCCCCCAACCGGTTCCGGAAAAATAATGAAAGAATTATGTAAAATAATCATATAAGATTTACTACATATTAGATTTACTAAATGTCTTTTAAGAAAAATCTAGGTATAAGAATGATAGAAAAAACAAACAATTATATAAAAATTTTAAATTAAATATTATATAATAACTTAAACTATTTAAAAATATAAAAAAAATAATGATATAAAACAAATAAAAAATCAAATTCACATACACATATCTTAAAAAATAAAACCTCCAAATATAATATTTCAAATTTTAGGAAAAATAGTACTTGAATTTTAATCAAGGGTTAACGGATTTAAAAACCCTCAACAATTGTCATTTGGCCGATGGCACTCTCAACTTTCACTTTTGCTCAGACCACTCTCAACTAAACACTTGGGTTGCTGTGTCACCCCGTCGTTAAATAAACACTAACTGGGTTAGTTCTTTTTGCTGACATGGCCATTTTGTCCAACGTGGCATGCTGACATGGATCTAGAGCATATTCTTATTAGCTATTTAGTTTAAAACATTTTAGTAAATAAACAAACATAATTAAAAAACTTATATATATATATATTACATAAAAATCAGTTTATACCCCCTGCCCTCTCTCTCTTTCTCTCTCTCACACACAGACACTTAACACCACCAACATCCACCCCACACCACCATACTGCCATCCACCCACCACAGTCTTTCGCAGCCACCCACCCCACCATCGTCCTCTACAACCACCCACCCCACCACCGTCCTCCGCAACCACCCACCCCACGACCATACTCCCCTGTTCAAGAACCATTGGCCACCACCCACTACGACCACCGAACCCATACCACCATCCAGCGTTCATCTGGATCTGGAAGCCTATTCCACATATAATATCGAAAACAAACGGCGATGGAGTCAAAACTGCTTAATCTAGAAGCCTATTAGGGTTTTGATTTTGGGTGGATTTGGTGGATCGAGGATTGAATGTCGGTTTTTGATTTTGGGAGAAAAGCGGAACGGTGGTGGCTGGGTTGATTGTGGCAGTGGTGAGAAAGGGAGGACGGAGGTGGTGGCTGGGTTGATTGTGGCGGTGGTGAGAAAGGGAGAAGGAGGTGGTGGCTGGGTTGATTGTGGCGGCGGTGAGAAAGAGAGAAGGAAGTGGTGGCTAGGTTGGTGGTGGTTGGGTTGATTGTGACGGTGGTGAGAAAGGGGGAAGGAGGTGGTGGCTGAGTTGATGTTGGCGGTGGTGACAGATGGGGAAGGAGGTGGTGGCTGCTCATGTCACACCCCGACCACGTAAAACGAGAAACACGTGGCGGAAACGTCGGGGAGTGTTGTAACAGAATTATTGTTTCACAACCATGGAAATTAAAGTTACGTTTTATTTAACAACAAGAGAGTTACATTGTCTTTAAACATGAAACCAAGAGTACATAACATAATTTAACTAAGTCTATCTTCGTTTTATGTCTCTAAGGCACAGGTCCGCCCTAATGTCACGATCATCATCCTAAGCGACAGCTCCTGAAAACACATGTGAAAATAGGTACGTCGGCATAAAAAATGCATGTGAGATACATAGGTTTAGTGAAAATAGGATTCCTGACTTGGGTTTTAAAAGATAGGTTTAATAAAAATTAGTCATGAATCTTGTTAAGTGCTTTCTTTTATAAATCGTATGAAAACTCGATAAGAAGATCAGACTATATAAAAGAATGGTGTATGGTTAATAAAATAACCGAGTAAAATGAGTTGGATAAAATAAACTGTTTTGTAAGACAATGTCTTGTGAAAAATAAGTTGTTTATGTAAAATGTAATATGTCAAATATTGAAATGATTTAAGTAACGCTACGACATGTAATATCATACAAGCACTTATATATAAGAAGTACCAGCGGCGTATCCACCATGCTTGTATCATATTACACACGCCTCGTTACTCAAATCACTTACCCAAACCAACCACCATTGTAAATTGTTCATGTAAATCAATTGTCAAGTGTTATTGTGTAAACCATATCAAAATGTCTATGTCTAATGTAAATCACCAAATGTGTATATCAATGTCAAAATGTTTATGTTTAATGTAAATCATGAATTGTGTATCCATAAATATCATGTATGGCAAGTGAAATACATCAACTAAACCATAGGTAAAATGCACAAAAACAGGGTATCGAATTAAACATAGTTTAAATCAAAGTTATGTTTTGTGGAACAAATGCATGCTATACTGATACAAACATCTATGCGGTATTGTTATAATGCATACATTCAAGCCTTGTGACTGTGGTGATAGACCTTTAAACAAATTAAAGGTTTATCTATGTTATGTTTATCGAATTCGGTCATTCCTTCCATCCAAACATACCTAGGATGTCAGGAACGGGAGTTGTCAATTCCTATGGTACCACTACCTACTAACGAATGGCGTAGCTAATGTTAATGAATGTATTTTTGTCCCATTTAAACAAACCAAATGTCATACCAAAATGTAAGCATGTGAAAACAATGCACTAAGTATGTAATCAAATGAACATACATAGCGTGAAATGAAATGTAAAACAATGTACTAAGTATGCTAAGTAAACATACATAGCGAAACAATGTAATGTAAATCGTGTACTATAAATGTACTAACGAACATAGCAAGTATAAGATGTGAAAACATGGAAAGCATGAAAGTAACAAGTAGGCACATGTGTTTCACCCCAAAACAGTTTGAAAAACAGTAAAAGAGGAGTCTATGTACTCACTTGAGATTGCTTAGTAGTCCTTGAGTAACAACCAAACCATGCTAGAGATTACGGATATCAAACGGCACCTAATATAGGTAACTATGTTAATATACCGGACCTAAATCGGAGGATCGGATAGAATGAGGGTTCGTAAACCAAACGAGTATGGAAACTCATGTAGTATGGTTTAACAAAGACTTCATTCTAAAATGAAACCTAACCTAAGTGCTTACGACCCATTACGACCCGTTTAGGTAGCTTATGCTACTTTAACGCGTCGTTCGCTTGAAACGCGTTCGGAATGCCTAACTAGTCCTATGATAAGTAAAATATGCCTTAACATGTCTAATATTGTTACCAAATCAGTTTAGATACCAAAAGTTATGTTACATATGCTTAAAATGAATTTTGGCGTTCAAAGGGCATTTTGGTAATTTACCTAAGGCATATATACTACCTATCATACAACTACTCAAACGATGTGACCATAAGGTATAACCTCGGAAGGTTATTCCCTATACAACTATGGTCACCTAATGTGTTTGGTCGGATCCTAATGACCGACCAAACGGGTCGGGTGCGAAAGTATAAGCGATTGATTAGATCGCTTACCCTTACGACCCTAGACAAGCACAAAACTAAAAGTGACGAGCTAAGCATGTTAAAACATGCTTAACTAAGTTTAGGAAACAGATTTAGTATCAAAACAAACGGTTTTGATACCTAAGAGTAGTTTGGTTACAAAATACGCAATAACACGCATTTTGGCCGAAACTACGACTCGTCACTGAGCCTAGATAACGTGGTAATCAGTAGGTATAGTCATTAGGGACTATAACCATCGTGATTACACTCACGTTATGAAGTTCAAACGAACTTCGCATTGACCATAAACTTGGTCAACACAGAAAGTCAAACAAAGTTTGACTTTAACGCTAAAACGAAAGAAAAGAACGAAAGAACACTTACAAAGGGTCCCCGCAAGTTTGATCTTCCAAGTAATCTCAGGTAGGAAGTGTATAAACACAACCACTTAGAGAAAAACTCAGAATTCAAGTGGGTTTTGCAAGTGAATCAAAGGGGTATTTATAGGATTTGGACCACCGTTAGGATCGTTCCTCGAATACCGTGCTTTGATCTTGTCCCTACACTTGTTGCAACCCTAAGGTAACTCAAATTGCCCCCCCCCCCACCATCAGGAATTAACATGTGGCATTGGGTTTGGGATTGCTTAACAGCTGTTTAGAAGTTTCTGATGAGCTGGGAGTCCCTTACGGACCGTAAGGTTGAGGGCTTACGGTCCGTAAGCCATCAACTTTGCTGAATTGTCAGTTTTGGTCCCTGTTATGCATTAAAGCCATTTCCGACACGTTTAAGGCCCGTTAAACCAACGTTAAGGCCCTAAAATGATGCCTAAACATTGTGGACATGAAACATGCTCAAAAATATGTCGGATGTTGGTTCGTTCGGTCGTACGATCGCGATGTTCGGTTAATTACGACGGAATGCGCATAAGCGCGAAAAACCATCCAAATTGCGTGACGAATGGATTTTTCTCATGCCAAACACTAAAATAAAATATTTTAGCGCTTACATAAGTTTTTGGATGTCCAGATGTATTCAGAACGTAAGTTATGCGCGAAAATGCAAACTTGTGCACTTTTTGACGCTTTTAGTCCCTGAATGACCCAAAAGTTTATTTTAGCACACCGAACCCCTCAAAGCCTATTTCTAAGCTATGTAAAGGATATTTATGGTATGTTTAACTTATGGTCATGTTCCGGAATGTCTGTTACAGTTCAAATTTCCATACTTTCGCAGTTTGTCAAATTTAGTCCCTGTAGGCGAATTAACTTGTATTTGCCATACCAAAGCCTTCAAAACTTATTTCTAAGTTATGTAAAGGTTATTTAAGGTATGTTAAGTATATGTTGATGTTCCGGAGTATTTTTCACATTAAACTGATTACGTTTACGCACCAGTTTGCGTATAACTCTCCAGAAAGCGATGTAAAGTTTGAAATTGAACAAAAGTCAAAACATGAAAAATGTAAAACATAACCAAACAAACATTGGGATCAAATAACATTGTTTTATTGATAATTGAACTGTTCACAATGATTACAAGCACAGATGTTACAGTCTCCCCTACTTGTGAAAATTTCGTCCCGAAATTTATTTAGAGGAAACTCGTGGGAATAGATGTGGATACTTCGCCTTCATATGATCTTCGCGTTCCCAAGTAAACTCAGGTCCATGTTTAGATTCCCAGTGAACTTTGACCAATGGAACGCGCTTGCGTTTGAGCCACTTGACTTCACATTCCATGATTTCCACTGGCTTCTCAACAAATTTCAGTGTTTTATCAACACGAATTTCGTCAAGTGGTATGTGGAGGTTCTCATCAGCTAAACACTTCTTGATATTGGACACGTGAAAGGTTGGATGAACATTTCCAAGTTCAGGAGGTAACTCAAGTCTGTAGGCTACCTTACCGATTCTTTCGACGATCTTGAATGGTCCAACATATCTAGGTGCAAGTTTTCCTTTCTTTCCAAATCTGATCACACCCTTCCAAGGTCAGACCTTAAGTAATACACGATCATCGACTTGAAATTCCATTGGCTTGCATCCTTGGTCCGCGTAACTCTTTTGACGGCTTCTAGCTGTCTGAAGGTTATCACGAACTTTCTTAACCTTATCAGTTGTCTCTAAAATGAGGGCAGGTCCAGTAAGCTGAGCCTCGCCGATCTCATTCCAGCAGACTGGTGAACGACATTTTCGACCATAGAGAGCCTCGAAAGGAGCCATGTTGATGCTGGAGTGATAACTGTTGTTGTAGGAGAATTCAATTAACGGAAGATGTGAATCCCAACTACCACCAAAATCGATCACACAAGCTCTAAGCATATCCTCCAGAGTCTGGATTGTTCTTTCAGATTGACCATCCGTTTGCGGATGATAAGCTGTGCTCAGATTAAGTTGGGTCCCCATAGAAGATTGCATGGTTCTCCAAAAATGAGATGTGAAGCGAGCATCTCTGTCAGAAATGATGTTCAATGGAACACCATGTCGAGCTACAATTTCATCCACGTAGATTTTAGCAAGTTTGTCAGCAGAAAAATCCTCACGGATTGGCAAGAAATGCACTGACTTAGTAAGACGATCAACAACTACCCAGATGACATCATGACCTTTCTTTGTGTGCGGAAGTTTAGTAATGAGATCCATAGTAATGTTTTCCCATTTCCAAACTGGGATCTCTGGTTGCACCAATAAACCAGAAGGACGCTGATGTTCAGCCTTAACCTTAAGACAAGTAAGGCATTTTGGATACATATAAGGCAATGTCTTTCTTCATACCAGGCCACCAATACTGAATACGAAGGTCCTTATACAACTTATCTGAGCCAGGATGAATAGAATAACGAGACATATGGGCTTCATCCATAAGCAAGGTGCGAAGATCATCTTGGCTTGGGACCCACAAACGGTCCATGAAGTGAAGTAATACGATCCATTGTCCTTCAGTTCCAGATCAGGGGTTATGTGATAGGGAAATTCCTTATCCATCAAACCTTGTGAAACACAAGATTGTTGAGCCTGAGAAATACGTGCTTGGATATCGGATCGAGCTTGAATATCAGATTGAACATGAACACAATGAAGTTTAGTACGTTCCTTACGACTCAATGCATCGGCTACGACATTCGCCTTACCTGGATGGTAGCGAATTTCGCAGTCATAGTCGTTTAGAAGCTCAACCCAACGTCGTTGCCTCATGTTGAGTTCTTTCTGATTGAAGATATGTTGAAGACTTTTGTGGTCCGTGAAAACCACACATTTTGTACCGTACAAATAGTGTCTCCAGATCTTAAGAGCGAAGACAACTGCACCCAACTCAAGATCACGAGTGGTGTAGTTCTTTTCATGCACCTTCAACTGTATCGATGCATATGCTATGACTTTGTTTCTTTGCATCAGAACACAGCCAAGACCCAATTTAGATGCATCGCAATAAACGACGAAATCATCATTGCCCTCAGGCAAAGTTAGAACAGGCACGTCGCAAAGTTTTTGTTTCAAAGTCAGAAACGCTTCCTCTTGCTTGAATCCCCAATCAAAGGGTTTGTTCTTCTGAGTTAGAGCAGTTAGAGGAACTGCAATCTTTGAGAAGTTCTCAATGAAGCGGCGGTAATAACCCGCAAGTCCAAGAAAAGAACGAACTTCAGTAGGAGTAGTAGGCGTATCCCAATCCTTAATCGCACTGATCTTGGAGGGATCTACATGAATACCTTGTTTGTTGACAATATGTCCTAAAAATTGAACTTCCTTGAGCCAAAACTCGCACTTGGAGAATTTGGCAAAAAGTTGCTCTTTCTTCAGTAGTTCTAGAGTAAGACGAAGATGTTGCTCATGTTCAGCTCGCGTCTTAGAATAAATCAAGATGTCATCAATAAAAACGATGATGAACTTATCCAAATAAGGCTTGCAGACCCTATTCATTAAGTCCATGAAAACAGCAGGAGCATTAGTCAAACCGAATGGCATGACTGTGAACTCATAATGCCCATACCGAGTGCGGAACGCTGTCTTGGGAATATCTTCTTCATGCACACGAAGTTGATGATATCCAGATCGCAGATCAATCTTTGAAAAATAAGAAGCGCCCTGTAACTGATCAAAGAGATCATCGATGCGAGGTAGGGGATATCGATTCTTGATGGTAAGCTTGTTAAGCTCATGATAATCGATACACATCCTAAAAGATCCATCCTTCTTTTTGACAAAAAGAACGGGAGCACCCCAAGGTGAAAAGCTAGGACGGAAAAAACCTTTGTCAGAGAGCTCCTGAAGCTGCTTAGACAACTCTTGCATCTCAGACGGTGCAAGACGATATGGAGATCTGGCAATGGGATTTGCACCAGGTACGAGATCAATACGGAACTCGACTTGGCGTACTGGGGGTAGACCAGGTAACTCTTCAGGAAACACATCAGGATAATCCCTAACAACATGGATATCTTGAATAGACTTACCTTTGCCCTTATCTGCTACAACATGTGCCAAAAAGGCCACATAGTTCTTTCGCAGATACTTTCGAGCTTTAAAACAAGACATGAGTTTGAGACCACCGGTAGGTTTCTCACCATGCACCTGTAGGATCTCGCATGTCGAAAGCGGCACACGAACAATCTTCTCAAAACACACTACCTCTGCGCGATGCTTGGCTAACCAATCCATACCCACAATAACGTCGAAGCTTCCAAGTTTCATAGGCGTGAGGTTAATAGGAAAAAGATGGTCGTTAAGGTTCAATTGGCAGTTGCGAAGAACAGAATCAAGAACAATGGGTTCACCACTAGCAACCTCTACTGTCAAGGGTTTTCCTAGTTTCGTTCTAGACACGCGAAGCAATGGCTCAAAAGATAATGACACAAAACTCTTATCGACACCCGAATCAAAAAGAACAGATGCAGGCTGATTATTAATAAAGAACGTACCGGTCACCACTTCATTGTCTGCTTGTGCCTCTTGTGCATTCATGTTGAAGACTCGCCCTCGAGCCTGAGCCTGATTCTGATTTGGATTCGCATTCACCAATCTTGGACATTGATTAAGGTAGTGGGTCAGATCCCCACAGTTATAAAAAGAACCTGGTGGGTAGTGTGGTCGTACAGCTTGACCCTGTTGCTGAGCAGGAGGCTGAGCAACTTGTCGAGTCGGGTTCTGAACTGCCTGATTCTGAGCAAACCGACAAACATCAGCAAGATGACCTGACTTCCCACAGTTAGTACAGAAACGGCACGGAAGTTGTGGCTGATGGTGACTGTTGCATCTATTGCACAAAGGTGCATTCCTTGCATAACACTTCTTCGCTGCAGGCTGTGCGGGTTGGTTGGGAGCTGCCTGGTTAACTTGGGCAGTGACAGCAAAATTTTGGGAAGCCTTACGCTTCCTTGACCCTTTCGAAGAACCAGATTCCTTACCCTTCTTGTCATCCTCTTTGTCAGACGCCTGCTTCTTACATTTGTCACCCTTTTTATGCAGCTTTCCCTTTCGAACCTGCGACTCAGTCAATGTCGCTGCTAACTAGATCGCCTGACGGAGTGTGGTAGGGTTACTACCAGTAATGATGTCTTGTACTGAGTCAGGTAGACCATCGATGTACCTTTCGATAGCCTTGTCTAGTGGGGTGACCATCGTTGGGCATAGCAAACTCAGCTCCTCATACCTATCAGTATACGCCCGATATTCGCCACTATCCTGTTTCAGATCATCAAACTCCCTTTCTAGAGCTCGCAGCTCATGACGAGGACAAAACTCCTTCATCATAAGAGCTCTAAGTTCAGCCCAAGTCTGTGCTAAAGCAACCTCAGCACCGCGGTCTCTCATAACCCCGTTCCACCACGTAAGAGCCCTCTTCTGAAACACACTCGAAGAAAACTCGACCTTGCGATTATCAGGACACTGAACGTGACGGAAAGTGTTCTCAATGCTCTCGAACCATTGAAGGAGCCCAGTTGCTCCCTCAGAACCACTAAACTTGAGCGGTTTAGCCGAGTTAAAACTCTTGAAATTGCATGGAGCATGATTGTTGTTGTTGGCTTGGTTCCATTAAGCAATAAGATTTGGGAACGCAGCAGCCATTTGCTGCACAATGATTTCTGCCAGTTTGGCATTCGCTATCTGATTCTCGCGTCGAGGAGGCATTCTAAAAGAGGAAACATGAAAGGAAACGAGTGAGATGATTGGATGAAAGGATGAGATGGAAAAAAATCAACAAAAGCAAAGATGGTGGTCATTCGTCCGCATCACAAAGCACACAAACGATACACAGTGACTAATCAAAGTAAATGAGTGAAAAATAAAGTATCGCAAAGACATGCTCGCCTATAAGTGAACACTCACCCCAGGAGTTCCCAGGTAAGAGTGACTGGTCCGATTATGTGGATTTGTACGAACACTCTAGCCTTAGACAGAAAACCTAGGGTACATGCATTCACTCTTCCAGTTTGCACGTGTTCACATTATTTAGACCCAAACTTTGACGAGATTTTTGAAAACTCAGAAGGCACTAAGTCAAAAATGAGTTAAACTGGAAGGGTTCAAAACCTTACAACAGAGGGTTCAAAACCTAGTAATCAATCATCCTAGAACAGATGATTAGTTTTCAAAGCGGATTCGAACTTGATGTTCCCGTTGTGGTTATCACCTAAGGATAGGTGAAGTGCATGTTTTAAGATCTAAACACAAGATAACTTGTGTTGGGGTCCTAGAAAGGTTATAGTCTAGGTCAAAGCATTACTAATAACCTAATTCCCTATAACCATTGGCTCTGATACCAACTCTTCTGTCACACCCCGACCACGTAAAACGAGAAACACATGGCGGAAACGTCGGGGAGTGTTGTAACAGAATTATTGTTTCACAACCATGGAAATTAAAGTTACGTTTTATTTAACAACAAGAGAGTTACATTGTCTTTAAACATGAAACCAACAACAAGAGAGTTACATTGTCTTTAAACATGAAACCAAGAGTACATAACATAATTTAACTAAGTCTATCTTCGTTTTATGTCTCTAAGGCACAGATCCGCCCTAATGTCACGATCATCATCCTAAGCGACAGCTCATGAAAACACATGTGAAAATAGGTACGTCAGCATAAAAAATGCCTGTGAGATACATAGGTTTAGTGAAAATAGGATTCATGACTTGGGTTTTAAAAGATAGGTTTAATAAAAATTAGTCATGAATCTTGTTAAGTGCTTTCTTTTATAAATCGTATGAAAACTCGATAAGAAGATCAGACTATATAAAAGAATAGTGTATGGTTAATAAAATAACCGAGTAAAATGAGTTGGATAAAATAAACTGTTTTGTAAGACAATGTCTTGTGAAAAATAAGTTGTTTATGTAAAATGTAATATGTCAAATATTGAAATGATTTAAGTAACGCTACGACATGTAATATCATACAAGCACTTATATATAGGAAGTACCAGCGGCGTATCCACCATGCTTGTATCATATTACACACGCCTCGTTACTCAAATCACTTACCCAAACAAACCACCATTGTATATTGTTCATGTATAAATCAATTGTCAAGTGTTATTGTGTAAACCATATCAAAATGTCTATGTCTAATGTAAATCACCAAATGTGTATATCAATATCAAAATGTTTATGTTTAATGTAAATCATGAATTGTGTATCCATAAATATCATGTATGGCAAGTGAAATACATCAACTAAACCATAGGTAAAATGCACAAAAACAGGGTATCGAATTAAACATAGTTTAAATCAAAGTTATGTTTTGTGGAACAAAAGCATGCTATACTGATACAAACATCTATGCGGTATTGTTATAATGCATACATTCAAGCCTTGTGACTGTGGTGATAGACCTTTAAACAAATTAAAGGTTTATCTGTGTTATGTTTATCGAATTCGGTCATTCTTTCCATCCAAACATACCTAGGATGTCAAGAACGGGAGTTTTCAATTCCTATGGTACCACTACCTACTAACGAATGGCGTAGCTAATGTTAATGAATGTATTTTTGTCCCATTTAAACAAACCAAATGTCATACCAAAATGTAAGCATGTGAAAACAATGCACTAAGTATGTAATCAAATGAACATACATAGCGTGAAATGAAATGTAAAACAATGTACTAAGTATGCTAAGTAAACATACATAGCGAAACAATGTAATGTAAATCATGTACTATAAATGTACTAACGAACATAGCAAGTATAAGATGTGAAAACATGGAAAGCATGAAAGTAACAAGTAGGCACATGTGTTTCACCCCAAAAAAGTTTGAAAAACAGTAAAAGAGGGGTCTATGTACTCACTTGAGATTGCTTAGTAGTCCTTGAGTAACAACCAAACAATGCTAGAGATCACGGATATCAAACGGCACCTAATATAGGTAACTATGTTAATATACCGGACCTAAATCGGAGGATCGGATAGAATGAGGGTTCGTAAACCAAACGAGTATGGAAACTCATGTAGTATGGTTTAACAAAGACTTCATTCTAAAATGAAACCTAACCTAAGTGCTTACGACCCATTACGACCCGTTTAGGTAGCTTATGCTACTTTAACGCGTCGTTCGCGTGAAACGCGTTCGGAATGCCTAACTAGTCCTATGATAAGTAAAATATGCCTTAACATGTCTAATATTGTTACCAAATCAGTTTAGATACCAAAAGTTATGTTACATATGCTTAAAATGAATTTTGGCGTTCAAAGGGCATTTTGGTAATTTACCTAAGGCATATATACTACCTATCATACAACTACTCAAACGATGTGACCATAAGGTATAACCTCGGAAGGTTATTCCCTATACAACTATGGTCACCTAATGTGTTTGGTCGGATCCTAATGATCGACCAAACGGGTCGGGTGCAAAAGTATAAGCGATTGATTAGATCGCTTACCCTTACGACCCTAGACAAGCACAAAACTAAAAGTGGCGAGCTAAGCATGTTAAAACATGCTTAACTAAGTTTAGGAAACAGGTTTGGTATCAAAACAAACGGTTTTGATACCTAAGAGTAGTTTGGTTACAAAATACGCAATAACACGCATTTTGGCCGAAACTACGACTCGTCACTGAGCCTAGATAACGTGGTAATCAGTAGGTATAGTCATTAGGGACTATAACCATCGTGATTACACTCACGTTATGAAGTTCAAACGAACTTCGCATTGACCATAAACTTGGTCAACACAGAAAGTCAAACAAAGTTTGACTTTAACGCTAAAACGAAAGAAAAGAACGAAAGAACACTTACAAAGGGTCCCCGCAAGTTTGATCTTCCAAGTAATCTCAGGTAGGAAGTGTATAAACACAACCACTTAGAGAAAAACTCAGAATTCAAGTGGGTTTTGCAAGTGAATCAAAGGGGAATTTATAGGATTTGGACCACCGTTAGGATCGTTCCTCGAATACCGTGCTTTGATCTTGTCCCTACACTTGTTGCAACCCTAAGGTAACTCAAATTGCCCCCCCCCCCACCATCAGGGATTAACATGTGGCATTGGGTTTGGGAGTGCTTAACAGCTGTTTAGAAGTTTCTGATGAGCTGGGAGTCCCTTACGGACCGTAAGGTTGAGGGCTTACGGTCCGTAAGCCATCAACTTTGCTGAATTGTCAGTTTTGGTCCCTGTTATGCATTAAAGCCATTTCCGACACGTTTAAGGCCCGTTAAGCCAACGTTAAGGCCCTAAAATGATGCCTAAACATTGTGGACATGAAACATGCTCAAAAATATGTCGGATGTTGGTTCGTTCGGTCGTACGATCGCGATGTTCGGTTAATTACGACGGAATGCGCATAAGCGCGAAAAACGATCCAAATTGCGTGAAGAATGGATTTTTCTCATGCCAAACACTAAAATAAACTATTTTAGCGCTTACATAAATTTTTGGATGTCCGGATGTATTCATAACGTAAGTTATGCGCGAAAATGCAAACTTGTGCACTTTTTGACGCTTTTAGTCCCTGAATGACCCAAAAGTTTATTTTAGCACACCGAACCCCTCAAAGCCTATTTCTAAGCTATGTAAAGGATATTTATGGTATGTTTAACTTATGGTCATGTTCCGGAATGTCTGTTACAGTTCAAATTGGCATACTTTCGCAGTTTGTCAAATTTAGTCCTTGTAGGCGAATTAACTTGTATTTGCCATACCAAAGCCTTCAAAACTTATTTCTAAGTTATGTAAAGGTTATTTAAGGTATGTTAAGTATATGTTGATGTTCCGGAGTATTTTGCGCATTAAACTGATTACGTTTACGCACCAGTTTGCGTATAACTCTCCAGAAAGCGATGTAAAGTTTGAAATTGAACAAAAGTCAAAACATGAAAAATGTAAAACATAACCAAACAAACATTGGGATCAAATAACATTGTTTTATTGATAATTGAACTGTTCACAATGATTACAAGCACAGATGTTACAGCTCATTATTCAGAATATATATTTGAACAGATTATGACTTTGTAGTTTGAAATTTTGATTAATAATAGTTTTGGTGAAATTGTTTTGTTTAGTGGCTTCTAGAAGAAGCTGATTTATATCTATTTGTTTTTTCTTTCAATTTGAATCAGATTTTAAAAAATAACAATAGACATTTGAAAATAAAAATATACACATCAGCATGTTACCTGATAAAAACAGGCCACGTCAGCATGCCACGTTGGACAAAATGGCCATGTCAGCAAAAAGAACTAACTCAGTTAGTGTTTATTTAACGACGGGGTGACACAGTAACCCAAATGTTTAGTTGGGAGTGGTCTGAGCCAAAGTGAAAGTTGAGAGTGCCATCGGCCAAATGGCAATAGTTGGGGGTGTTTAAATCCATTAACCCTTTAATCAATAGAATACTTAAAACTAAATTACTATATGTAAAAGGTAAGAGATATATGATTAAATTATAGGAAATGTTAACTATTCTAAATTACTATACGTAAAAGGGAAGAAATATATGATTAAATTATAGGAAATATTATTCTAAATTATTATATGTAAAAGGTAAGAAATATATGATTAAATTATAGGAAATATTAACTATTAAGAAGTTGCTTTTCCGAATAAAATATGAGACATTAAAAGAATGGTAGTCTTCTCAAAGATATTATCTATATATTATTTTATCTATATTAATTGTAAGCCTTGATGAATAGTAGCTACAAATAAATCTTTTAGTGTAATTATATCTATATACATAATTATCATTTTATTATTATATTAGTTATTGTTATAAACAAGACCATTTTGTATATGATATATACATCTAATATGTTTAATTGTTTTATTAATTTGATTTTATACTTGCGTTTATTCTCTTTAAAAACTAAATAAGTAGCTATGTTTGACTGCTTTTCTTGATGTTCCTGTGTAAATTTTATTAAAAATTGGGTTATGTTCGAACTTCGAAATAGAGTCTATATATTGTATCGTAGGCTATATCAAGTGTCGGTGTTATAGCGGTTGGTGTCACGAAACCGATACGGCGATACCGATCGAACAACGGCCATACCAATAGTGTTTAATATTTCTTTTTTACGTTGCTCGCGTAAAAACTTTGTTGAAAAAAGAGTTTATTTTTCAAATTATTACCATGACGAATTGAGTTGATACAATGATACCAAATCTATACCAATATAATTATTATCAAAACTGACACCGGTATTCATTTTTCATGGTTTTCAATGCAAAATTCAATTTTTTGGACATATCATAAGTTTAAACCAAGTGCCAGTATCATGCCAATACTGTAACGAATCGAACCGATACCGACCGAATTCCCTATCATAATGAACCAAAGGGATACCAACCGAATTCCCGTCGCATAGCGCGGGGAAAGTCACCTAGTTAAATATTATAACCCATCTTCATTTCCCTCGTATTTTCCTGCACACACCACCTCCATCGACATGCCAATATTAAAAAAAAAAAAAAAAAAAAACCTAAGGGATCGGTACATCTCACTATTCTCTTTTATTTCAGCTCCACCATTGTTTCCTTTTTCATCCGGTTCAACACAAACATTAAACGGTATCCTAATATTTATTTAGGGGTATCCCATACATAAAACACATGAAGCTAAAAAAAATTACATTTCGAAATAAAGTTGAAGGGTAGTACGGGCAACCTTGCCTCAATGCTAAATCCGGCCGTGCCTCTCACACGAAAGTACTAATGGACATGGTGTTCTGTTTTGTAAGAATATCATGCTTCGCTGAGGTGTTTTACTCACTATCGTTGGATCATTAGTCCGGAACCCACCTCGCTTGGACACTTGCTTCAACATATATTTATATATTCTTTTATTATGAAAACGCTTTTTCATTGGCCGAGGCTGCAAATTGAACATGAAACTATTGATTTTGATTTTTCCTTTTAGTACTTAGACTTGAGGCTATTGTAACATCAATGAGATTACGTAGGTCCCAATCACGTGGCTAAATGCATTTTGGAGCAAAGAAGATCATAAGTTACATGGACAACAAACTATCTGTTTCTCAAAAAAAAAAAAAAAAAAAAAAAAAAACGGGATTAAATAAGTGGCATATATGTAAACATTTTATTCCCGAAAAATAATAACCTCATTTTAATAAAATCACATCCGTTCAAAAATCACATGTACCACCAATCACCAAATCAAATATCCCCAATATCTTATAAGTAAGCTATATGGTTACTATCATATCAAATCACCAAATCAAATGTAACACCCCGTCCCGGAAGGGGCCCGGCGTGTCACTATTACGGAAGTCAGATCAAAAACATAATTCCATTTATACTTAAATGTATTACAAGGCTTTACAACTTAATGAAGGATATCTAATCCATTACAATTATTTCTACCGTCTTTTCCAAACACTCGAGCACTCTTTCATATTCCGTCCCAGATTGTCTTGATAACCTGACGTAAAGAAGAAAACACAAAAACGTACGTCTGAGCAAAATTTGGAAAGTTTTGCCCAGTGTGCGGATAGAGGAAAACAAAAGCTTATTTTGAACATAATTCCATAATCATATCTTACGGATGTACCCGTGAGCAAACTTAAAACGTGACAATACACAGGTAGCTACTCCTGCATACTTATCACACGAAATGGCGAGTTGGCATACCCGTTATCCATCTCCTTAAAACTTAAATCCTATGATCGATCCATACGCCTCCTAATAGCTTATATGTACCACACTTGTACTTAAGAGACGCCGTGAACTGATCTCTCCGTCACGGATGGAGCACATGATGTTGATGCCACAACAACATGCTCGTGGGACACTCCACGAGAAGCGACACTCAGGGTATCAGAGTACAAAGAGTCTTATTCACATAACTTATAAAACTTATTTTCAGAACAAAACGGAACATATATTGGAACATGCGATAATGAGTACAACTTAACAGAAAACTATCGCATGATATGAAAGCGAAATCAAAGGTTATGATTAGAATAGGAATTCAACGAACTGTCAAAGGAATCGATAATCAAAGACGTGAGGAGTTCTAAAAAGACATGGTAATATAATGATATTACTTGTATATAATATTAAACTTGTAATTTATTTACTTATAACTTGTAAGCCTTAAGATATTTAACTTGTAACTTATAAATAATAATTTGATTCAAAATACGAATCTTTGGCGAGATTAAAATCTAAGAGTGGAACCAGTCATCAAGGTATGGTTATCAATCCTATCTTGACAATTTCGTCCCCAAAATGTGGTTTATTAAACGAAACAAGATAAAACCTTGACTCGTTAATAAGGAACCACTAGAGTATGAAATGAAACTCGTATACATGTAAGTTTGTGGATTTGTAAATTCATAACAAATAACTCACAAACATGTATACTTGTAAATACAAAAAGAATATTTTTCATAAACTATTTTCTAAATAACTGATGTAAAACACAACCTTTTTCAAAACGTTTGTAACTTCCAACACATATTTCCTAACTTACTCTTAATACGGAAATTAAAATCAGGAATAACGACGTAAATCGAAAGAAAAGAGTCTATCCGTACGGAACTTATAACTTATTTCATAACTTAATCTTAATACGGAACTTAAAATCAGGAATAACGAAGTAAATCGAAAGAAAGGAATCTATCCGTACGGAACTTAAAATCAGGAATAACGAAGTAAATCGAAAGAAAGGAATCTATCCGTACGGAACTTATAACTTATTTCATAACTTAATCTTAATACGGAACTTAAAATCAGGAATAACGAAGTAAATCGAAAGAAAGGAATCTATCCGTACGGAACTTATAACTTATTTCATAACTTAATCTTAATACGGAACTTAAAATCAAGAATGATATACTTATATCAAAACGACGTAAATCGAAAGAAAGGAGTCTATCCGTACCCAACGGACATAAATCGAAAGAAAGGATTCTATACGTACCCAACTGACATAAATCGAAAGAAAGGAATTCTATCCGTACGGAATTTATAACTTATTTCATAACTTAATCTTAATATGGAATTTAAAATCAGGAATGATATACTTATATCAAAACGAAGTAAATCGAAAGAAAGGAGTCTATCCGTACCCAACGGACATAAATCGAAAGAAAGGATTCTATACGTACCCAACTGACATAAATCGAAAGAAAGGAATTCTATCCGTACGGAATTTATAACTTATTTCATAACTTAATCTTAATATGGAATTTAAAATCAGGAATGATATACTTATATCAAAACGAAGTAAATCGAAAGAAAGGAGTCTATCCGTACGGAACTTATAACTTATTTCATAACTTAATCTTAATACGGAATTTAAAATCATGAATAACGACGTAAATCGAAAGAAAAGAGTCCATCCTTACGGAACTTATAACTTATTTCATAACTTAATCTTAATACGGAACTTAAAATCAGGAATAACGAAGTAAATCGAAAGAAAGGAATCTATCCGTACCTTAAAAATTTCCAAGTGATGCTACCTTGTTTTCAATTGTAGATTTATACGGGCAGAGTTTAGCCTACTGATTATTCTCTTAACCTAATTTGCACACAAACTAGGTAATTAACTTAATACAGCATTTACGATAACTCACGAGATCAACCCTCACAA
Source organism: Helianthus tuberosus (assembly GCA_030545235.1). Taxonomy (NCBI): domain Eukaryota; kingdom Viridiplantae; phylum Streptophyta; class Magnoliopsida; order Asterales; family Asteraceae; genus Helianthus; species Helianthus tuberosus. Next base: position 159,726,188 of record CM060393.1, read on the forward strand.
CAAATGACAAAGTGCGATACTTAAACATCCAGCGGATTCACAACGAATGACAGAGTATAGTCCGATTTCGAACAGCACTCAAACATTCAAGTCGAAATCACGACGAATGACAAAGTATAACCCAATTTGAGCAGCACTTAAACATCTATTGAGTACATTGATCGATCGGACAATGAATCGTAATAGCGATCGAGTTAATACCCTGTTCTGCAGCACCCCGCTATACTAATTAGTGATTTCGTGTGTGTTAATTGTGATAAACAGACGATAACTCGAAGAATTTTACGACTTCTTTCGTCGTTTCAGCGCCCAGATTCAAGTGCCAATGTCCTCTATTTATAGCTGAATTTTGCCCCCCCCCCTTATGGACCGTAACAAATAATCTCTTACGGTCCGTAACAACACTTGCGCACCGTAACATTAATAACCTTACGGTCCGTAAGGGACACCTAAACACTATAGGGTTGCCACGTGTGGGACTAGCCTAGCTGAGTCGACAGTTTCTTAATTTTTCAACTTCGGCCGCAAGTTATTAGGATAATCGTCAATAGGGAATAACCCCCCCCCCCCCTGAGTTTTAGGGGCCCTGATCCTGATTCTGATTGTTCTGAAAATCTTAGGGTTTGTGCAGAATCACTTGGGTGTCTTAATTAGGGTTTCCTATTGGACTATAAATCATAAGAAATAATAATTTTTAATGAGAGTTGTTACATTTTTGTTTTTAAAATTTTCGGGTGTTACATCAAATATCCCCAATATGTTACACGTAAGGTAACGGTCTCATGGCGGCCGAAGAGTCGACCTTGGACATCGCCCTGAGCAGGGTGTGTTTACACGTGAGATTATTTGCCGAAAAAAAAAAATTCAAATATCAAATGATCAAATGCTATTTTGAGAACACATTAGGGGTGAGCATGGTGCGGTTATCAAAAAATCATAACCGTTCGGTTTCGGTTAATCGGTTATTGCGGTTAATGCGGTTTCGGTTTGGTTATAGGTCGGTTATTTTCATTGTTTCTAATGTTGGACTTTAAATGTGTGGGTCATGGTTAGTGTAAAATGTAATGGGCCAATAAGGTTGGGTTATGGTTAAAAGTTAAAACATTCAAATACTTCACCAAAGATACATATAGATTAGGCCATGGTTAAGCATTTAAATACAAACTTAACGACCTATGGTGCTACGGATTTGGCTATGTTTAAAATATTCGGTTCGGTTCGGTTATTTGCGGTTAAGAAAATAAGAATAACCATAACCGAACCGCAAAAATCGGTTATTAAAAATATAAATAACCAACCCTTCGGTTATTTCGGTTCGGTTTTTTCGGTTATTTCGGTTACGGTTCGGTTAATTCGGTTGTATGCTCATCCCTAGAACACATACAAAGGATATGTCATGGATTGATCACACCGTCAGAGATGTTATGAATTTATTGTCGTAATGGCGTACATATGATACCCTTATACGCGGTTATATCTTTTGGATATGCCTTAATAAAAATCATAATACAAACTAATAAGTATCATATTCTTTAGATGCTGCAATTTCCTTACAATAATAGATAATTTAAAAGTTATACATTTATGAATTTATACAAATCTAACACTTTTTATGTATAAACTTAACAATTTCTTTCAGGAAATTTCCTTACAATAATAGATAATCTAATCATTCATAAAATTAGTGCACCGGAAAATAACTCTAGTAGTAATATAAATTGTTACATTTATACATATAAATGTTACTGTTATATATAATAATAATATCATATGAAACCAGATTTATTTATTTTTAATAATATAAACGACTTAAATAAATAAAACGTCTCGTTCAATACATATACAAAGTAAATTATTATTAATAATTTATGTAATAAAGTCAAATTTAAGTAGCTCAAAAAAAAAAAAAAAAAAAAAGCAAATGAAACATTGCCTTAAACTTAAACTATGTGTGTCTTTAATACAAACATGAGCCTAACACAAAACTTAGGGGCCGTGCTTAGACTTAACGGTTTCGGGCCCTCATTCCCTTTTAAAACCTAAATGTTAAAGCCTCATTCTTGTTCAAATTAACGATTTTAAAGGTTGTAACCACCGGCCGCTGCCAGCTCTAGCATACTCTCGATAGTTTGTAAGGCAAACATCTTCTCCTATATAGATTTTAGTTTTAATTGTTAATCTATAAGTCATTTGTGAAAAAAACTGAGTTTCTTTTATGTGGGTCAACTTCGCAAATTTCATAATCACTGTGCCTTTTTTATTAAGATAAATTCAAAGGATGATAAGACATACTTTAATTTCGGAATAATGGATTTTAATAATTCTAACTATTAGTCGTTAGTCGGCAACGGTCCCAACTTAAAAAATAACCAATGATGGTCCCACATTTTCACATATTGTAAACCAATAGATGTTTACTAAACCGAAATGGATTAGGGGACAAAAACAAATTAAGGTTTTCTTAGTAAAAATCCATTAATTTACAATATGTGAAAAGGTGAGACCACCACTGGTTATCTTTTAAGTAGAGATTATAAAAATCCATTATTACTTTAATTTATTCATAAGTAGAATATGTACAAAAAAGTGTTCTCTTTTTAAACGGTTGGTGTTGTGACTTTTAATTTTGTGTAGGGTTTGTTTTCCATCTAATGATTCCTATATTATTTGTGTATGAGTAAATTACAAAAATCGTCCTTTATATATGTCATTTATTGCAAATTGTGTCCTTTATCTTCAATAATTACAGAAAACGTACTCGATATTTGCAAACCCTTGCAAGTTATGTCATTTAGCCCTAACTCAGTTAATTTTTTGTGGTTAAATCTGACCAAATGGACCCCACATGAGGGTATTTTGGTCATTTTACTCTCATGTGGGGTCTATTTGGTCAGATTTAACCACAAAAATTAACTGAATTAGGGCTAAAGGACATAACTTGCAAGAGTTTGCAAACATCAAGTACGTTTTCTGTAATTATTGAAGACAAAGGAAACAGTTTGCAATAAGTGATATACATAAAAGACGATTTTTGTAATTTACTCTTTGTACATAACATAATTGTATATCATCGGCCCCATCATCAACAATCCTAAAGCCCATATTACCTACCTGTAAATATTTATATTTTAGAATTAGAAGGACTAGGAGAGTGGAGGCCCAAATCTCCTTTTTTTTTATTTTATTATTTGATTTAACTTAATAATTCATTGGTTTGTTTAGTAGTCTCCAATTCAAATCAACTGATAGCTCTACAAGAAGCAGCTAGTAAACTAAAATGTTGCTTCTAAGCAAAATGTAAAACTAGCGTCTAAAATGTGTATTAAATGTTACAAACTAATACTTTTTATGGGCTTAGGGCGGTGGGGGTGGCATGTTATTTTTCCGTGATAAAGCATGTTCAACGCGTTAAACCAATTACCACACCGCCGCCACTCAAAAAATCACGCTTGGTTATATCAACGCGTTGAGAACATCACGCGTTGAGAAAGAATACCGTTTCCTTTTTTGAGGGTTTTTTATATAAAAATCCAAATTATTCCCCCACTCTATCACTAGTGACCACCGCTACTACAAAATGCTTGTGAGTGATAGAATAGTGGCTGATGACATGGCAGTAGTTGATTGGATGCTTGTGAGTGATGGAATTCTATCACTAGTGACCACCCCCACTCCCCTTACATACACACGATAATTGTGCACCATGGTTTTGTAGCAACAAAGCATATCTATGCATATAAATCTATCTTAATTCACAAAGGTGCACATAAGAACTGGGGTCCGGAACTGAACCCGGACTAGACCTGACGCGTAGAGTTGAAATTTGTAACCCCACACTTTGAAACTGGTTTGAACTAGGTCAAACACAACCTAAACCAGTTGAGATATGGTTTCAAACCTGTCAAATCCAATCCATTCCTCACGAAAACCAGTTCCAACACGACCCGGCTTGGCTAGAACCCGCTTATGACTTTTGGTGACCCAACCTGACCCGGTTTCAACCACCATCAAAACTTCACCCATCTCTTTCTACACGATTTCCTCTCTCTAAACCCCAAACCATCGTCCGGCAGTCTACTCCCACGCCGTATGAAAACACCTAAACAATCTTCAATAGTCTCTAGCTCATCGGTTCGTGGTTAGAAGAGGAATGAATAACCGGAATTCGGAACTGAAATTGGTTGAATCTTACCTCTGTTTGCCGGAGTTACGCACATGCAAACATATCGGCCACCACCACCATTTAACCACGGTTGCCTTACCTCGCAATCACCATTAGTTACCACCTTTGCCGGAGCATGGCAGCAGTGAATTGATATCGCCGGAGTTCGCTTTAACCTCGCCTTAATCACCTGTGTCGCCGGAAGTCACCATCAGAACACTAGCTGTCTGTTCTGATGAAGTCGCTGGTAATTAAACCCTAGCCGCCATCCCCAGCTAGTTATCAGACCTCCCGCGAGTGGTTGGATGTGAAGTCCGGCGTTCATGGTGGTTTGCGGTGGCTATTTGTTGCTAGTATATATCGTTACCATGCTCCAAATGTCTTCGTTGAATTGGTTTCTACTCAGGTTACCCGGGAGGTAAGGAAGTAGTTTTTGGCCATGTTCACTGCTGTTGCCGCGCGTTTTCATGTGCGTTGTTCTTAATGTGTACGTGGGGACGTGGCAAGTGACCCTTTTCTCAATATAAAAAGTTGAAGAAACATGTGTTTGTGTTTGATGAAGACACATGTAACAGCAGTCAAGTGAAGCCAACCACACATGTCAAACACTGTTCAAAACCTTCATTTATTAGTAGTATGATAGCGTTTTCATGTGCGTTGTTCTTAATGTGTACGTGGGGACGTGGCAAGTGACCCTTTTCTCAATATAAAAAGTTGAAGAAACATGTGTTTGTGCTTGATGAAGACACATGTAACAGCCGTCAAGTGAAGCCAACCACACATGTCAAACACTGTTCAAAACCTTCATTTATTAGTAGTATGATGATAATAATGATATTATTTGGCCAAGCCTCACTCTTGTTCAAAACTATCGATTTTAAAGGTTGCTTGCGGTGTCAGCTCTAGCATATCTCTGGGTAGTCTGTAAGGCAAACATCTATTTTTCTTTTGTAGATTTCAATTTTACTTGGTAATCAATAAATAATTTGTGAAAAATACTGAGTTCCTTTTATGTGGGTCAGTTTTGCAAATTTAAAGCCCCATGGTTTTTCTTTACCATAATTTCAAAGTATGAGAAGTAATACTTTGGCTTATTCACATCAATTAGAGTAGAATGTGTAAAAAAATATTACCTTTTAAACGTTTTGTGTTGTGTCAAATCTTTGAATACGAGTCTTTCTTCGGTTTGGGTTTATTTTTTTTATTAATGTATAAGCAACAGAGTTTTAGAGATCTTTTGAGGTGCACAGATGAGGAGGAGCGGTTGAGGGTAAGGGAGATTTACAAGAAGGCAAAAAGGGAAGCGAAAAAGGCGGTGACCGAGGCAAAAAACACAGCATATAAACAAATGTATGAACGTTTGGAAAGGAAAGAGGGGGAACATGAGATGTTCAAGATTTCCAAAGCTAGGGAGCGAAGAAGACAAGAACTAGGCGTAGTAAAGTTTATCAAAGGAGAGGATGGACGGGTTTTAGTCAAGGCACAAGATATTAAGTTGAGATGACAAACCTACTTCCATGATCTTTTCAACCACGGTAGGGCATACCAACATGATAGCAGCAATCCCAAGATTCATAGACGACAACAGAATAATTGCTACTGCAGGAGGATCACACATGACGAGGTGAGGATGGCACTTAGGAAGATGGGAAGAGGCAAGGCAGTGGGTTTGGACAACATACCGATTGAGGCGTGGAAGTGTTTGGGAGAAGAAGGAGTCCGATGGTTAACACTTTTGTTCAATTGTATTTTCAACACTGGGAAAATGCCAGATCAGTGGAGGAGCAGCGTCATGGTGCCTATATACAAGAATAAAGGAGACGCTCAATGTTGTGGGAACTACAGAGGAATCAAACTGCTAAGTCACACTATGAAGCTCTGGGAGAGGGTAATTGAAACTAGAATTAGAAGAGAAACTCAGGTTTCAGTAAACCAATTTGGATTCATGAAAGGGAGGTCAACTACAGAAGCGATACATATCCTAAGGAGGCTGATGGAAAAATATAGAGCGAAGAAGCAAGATTTACATATGGTGTTTATCGACTTGGAGAAGGCATATGACACTGTCCCACGGCAACTGATTTGGGATAGCTTGGAGGGGCGAGGGCTACCAGGGAAGTATATAGACTTAATTAAGGATACGTACGATAGAACAGAGACTACTGTTCGCGCGCCTGTAGGAGATACAAACTTCTTTCCTGTGGAGATAGGACTCCACCAGGGATCTGCGTTGAGCCCTTTCCTTTTTGCGGTTGTCTTGGATGAGTTGTCCAAGTTGATTATGGGGACAGTTCCGTGGTGCATGCTTTTTGCAGACGATATTGTGTTGATTGCAGAGACTAAACAGTGCCTGAACGAGAGGATAGAGGAGTGACGAGTAGCTTTAGAGGGCAAGGGCCTAAGGATTAGTCGATCTAAGACTGAGTATCTACACTGTGATTATAGCGGTGTAGCCATCGACGATGAAACCCAAATCTCCATTGAAGATCAATTGGTCCCGCAGGTAACTAGATTTAAGTATCTAGGGTCGTTTGTCCAAAGAGATGGTGAGATAGATAGTGATGTAACCCATCGCATACAGGCTGGCTGGTGTAGATGGAGGGCAGCCAGTGGGGTATTGTGCGATAGGAGGTTCCCAATTAAACTAAAGGGGAAATTTTACAGGGTAGCAGTTAGGCCAGCTTTGCTATATGGAACGGATTGCTGGGCTATCAAGAAGACACAAGCGCGCAAGATGGAGGTAGCAGAGATGAGGATGCTGAGGTGGATGTGTGGACACACGAGGTTAGATCGGATAAGAAATGAGGTTTTTAGGGAAAGACTAGGAGTTGCTAGTATATCGGAGAAGATTAAGGAGGGGAGATTGAGATGGTTTGGGCATGTGAAGCGGAGGGAAGCGACGGCACCGGTTAGAGTAGTGGAAACTCTTACTGTGCAGGGGAGGAGAGGAAGAGGCAGACCCAAACTGACATGGGATGAGCAGATTAGGCACGATTTACTAGAGATGCATCTTTCTGAGGACATGGTCCACGATAGGACTTCGTGGAGGCGTAGGATTAGGGTTAAGGACGTCTAGAAGATTTTGTAGTAAGGTCTTAGGTGGATTTCTGGGACGTAGGTTTTTCTTATTCTTTAACGGACTTCTCCAGTGATTGCCTTCTTGTGTTTATGCCCAAATGATGTTGTATGCTATTATACATGATTTACATTGTGTTTATGCCCAAATGATGCCGTATGCTAGGATACATGATTTACATTATATTGTGACACTCTGATCACTTTCTTGGAAATGGGCGACTTCTTATTTCTGTACTCTTTCTATGTTCTTTGACTTGCTGTGTTGGTTTGCTGTTCGTTTTCGAGCCGAGGGTCTCTCTGGAAGCAGCCTCTCTATCCCTAGGGATAGAGGCAAGGCCTGTCTACATCTCACCCTCCCCAGACCCTATAAGTAGCTCTGTTATTTGTGGGACTTACTGGGTATGGTTGTTGTTGTAGTTGGCTCAAACTATTTGATGGCCTAAAACGAATAATAAAATTGGGGCGCTTTAGACAAAAGGAGAAAAAGAAAAGGAACAACGTTTAATCCTGTTATTTTTACATGCATAATTATAGACCGAAAACTCAAATCTCACCATAGAATCAACCCCACATTACCCTACCTACAAATATTTTATTTGGAATTTTAAAGCCTAGGAAAGTGAGAGTCCAAAGCACTTTATTTATTTTAGAGTAAATTACTTTTTAAGTCCATTTTTTTATTAGTTTTAACTATTTGAGTTCAAAAAAAAAAAAGTTTAACGCTCTAAGTCCCTAAGCGTTCATTTTATAACGTTTTTCCAAATCAAAAGTACAAGTCTTAAAAGTTGGACTTTTAAATTGTTATAAAATGAGTGGTTATGGACTCATGGCGTTAAATTTTTTAATTTTAGACTCAAGTGGTTAAAACCACTAAAACACAATAACTCAAAAAGTAATTTACTCTTTATTTTATTACCCTTGAGCCGCTCCTAGAGTCCTAGGTTTAACCACGAACATGATCCATTTGTTTGTTTAGTAGCTTCCAGTTCAAATCAACTGATAGCTCTACAAGAAGCAACTACTAAACTAAAATGTTGCATCTGAGCAAACTAAAGTGCAAAATTGTGCACCATGGCTTTCAGCAACACGGGTTGTCTATGCATATCTTAATTCACAGTAGAGGTGCACAAAAGAAGTAGGTTGGGAATCAAACCCCCTTTTGAAACCGGACACGGCCCGACCTGACCTAGTAGAGTTGAAATCAGGTTGTAACCCTATACAATGAAACTGGTTTGAACCAGGTCAAACATGACCTAAACCAGTTAAAATATGGTTTCAACTGGTCAAATCCAATCCATTCCTCCTCAAAACGGGTTCCAACACGACCCAGTTTCGCCATAACCCACTTTTGACTTTTGATGACCCTGCCTGACCCGTTTTCAACACGAACCAGTTTCGGCCTAGAACCTGATTTGTGCACCTTTACTGCATGCGATTCTTACAAAAATAAAATTTGAAAAATATTTATAAATTGATTTTTGTTGATGCAAAACTACCATCGAGCCGGGGGTCTCATTGGAAGCAGCCTCTCTATTCCTACGGGGTAGAGGTAAGGCTGTCTACATCTTACCCTCCTCAGACCCTACCTTAGCTTCGCTATTGGTGAGATTTACTGAGTATGATGATGATGATATCTTGTCATTATAAAGCAATGCATATTTTGCACCTTTCACATGATCATATACATATATCTTATATCTACTATTTCAGTCTTTTTGTGATCATGCTTGTTCCATTTCATATAATGATTATGGTGATGTTCAAAACCTTTTGTTTACATGTTTACTAAAAAGGTTTAAAGTCTTTATTGATCACATGGTGTTGTGTCTTTATAGATGGCGAACAGCTTGGTTTTGTCATGCCAAGTGTGTGGGTCTGTGGGCATGGAAGATGGTTCTGATGGCTTTCTTTACTGCCAGCAATGCGGGTCTCAAGATGATGGAATTAGGGCCACTGTTGTTGATGATGCCGAAATGCCTTTGACCCGAGAGGTTCTTGAACAAGATGGAAGGGATGAAGAAATCCAAAGGCTCAGAGAGGAGATTACGCACAAGGACTATAACTTGAGTGTTGCGGATACAACTATCCAGGATCTGAATGACAAGTTGCATCAAGCGTTGGAAACAACCGCCGCTTATGAGGGAATGGATGTTAAGCTTCAAAGAGCTAGAAAGAAGCTGATTAAGCGCGGTAAAGACCTGGTAGATATCAAGACTGCATTAGTGATATCCAAGGATGAGTATAGTAATGCGATGGCTCAGATAGCTCTACTAAAGGCGGATGTGGACTATAGGAAGGCGAAAGTGAAGTTTTTGAAAGGAAAATTGAAGATACTGCGACAAGAAAATCAAGAGAAGTAGCCTTCTGAGATCTTTGTTTTGAGTTAGACTTATGTTATGGACTGAATCCATTGCAAGGTATGGGACTTGTCCCACATCAGTTGTATAGACAACTAATGTGGGACTTATGTTAGTCTCCCAAGTTTTTGGGATTTACATTAGATATAAGTTAAGACAAGATTTTATTTTGAGCGAATATGGTTTTTAAGACGTATTGGTTTCTTTTGGTGCCTAGGATGAATTTCAAGGACATAGTTATTTTTAAGCTAGTAACACCCATTTTTGACGGATGTTAATGATACGTCTCAAACACAGGAATACATCCGAATGCGATGCTTAAACAATTAAATCATTGATGAGTTTACTTGTTAACTCCAACTAAAACCATGTACCCAGTACCCACTTAACTTTTATACTTGCATATATCTGTGTGAAGGTAAGCAAGTCAAGGGAATACGGAAATCGAATTCTAATATTCCTAACTTTGATTTGTTAGGCTGAAACTGATCTCGACTTAGGAAATGTTTACAGGCAGTAGAGATGGCAATCGAACTCGAACCCGATGGGTAATCCTGAAACCCGACACATTTGGGACGAGTTTGGGGTCGGGTAATCGAGTATGAGAATGGGTTTGGGATCAGTTCTTCTTCTTTTTTTTTGCAGGTTTGGGACGAGTTTGGGATTTGATTATATACCCGTTTACCCTACCAGGTTACCCGATAAAGAGTACCCGTTTACCCGATTGTATACCCAATATAAATTTTATTATTTTTAAATACGTATACGTGTCATAAATTAGTTATTGGCATACATTCATTTTGTAATCTTTGCATTTGAGTATTTTTTATATACATTTTAGTATTTTATTTATATTACATTAATTTAGTAATTTGATATATTTTTATAATTACAATATGCTAATATAATGATAATGCTAAATATAGTTGATCAGTAGTTATCGATTAGATACCTGATGGGTTTCGGGTATGGTATACCAAACGGGTAATTTTTCTTAATGAACGGGTTTACTCGAAACACGTTGGTATACCCGATACCTAATGGGTAATTAGTTGATAGAAACCCATTCCCCGACGGGTTTGGGACAAGCTTATCTAATCGGGTTTGGGGTTGGGGTTACCTAAAATCATCCCAAACCCACCCATTGCCATCCTAACAAACAGTCCTAATTTGAGCTTATTTTCTTCAAGGGATCCCATATCAAGAATACCCATCATCAAAAAAATAATAATGTCTTAACTTTCAGTTAGTAACTTAGTATGAGATAGCAAGAAGAAATTACGTTTAAGTTGGGATTATGTTTGAACATTTTCTGAGTTTGGATTAATCTCGTCCAATAGATTAAAGTTGGGATTTTTAAAATTTAGTTTCAAACTTTATATATTTGACAAAGTGAGATGAAAGACCTAAAAATTGGTGACTATTTTAGAAGACTAGAAAGGAGTTGTTTCTTTAAGGAAATTGGACTTCAAAATCGCACTTAAAGGAGGTTGGCCAATATTACACCCACTTTTAAATATAGTTCCACCATATATATATACAGTGAGAAGATCATGCGAGAACCACCTCTTATTGCGAGAACCGCGAGAACCAATGTGAACACAACCAAAAATGCCTAAAAATAGCTAAAAATCACACAAATTTTTTTTTTAATATTTTTTATATAAAAATCGCTACTTTTCGAAGCAAAAAAAATAATAATTAAAAATTTTTTTTGGCCACTAAAAGTAGTGATTTGAGCATAAAAAATATTAAAAAAAAAATTTATATTTTTTTTTTTGATGTTTTTAGATTTTTTTAGGTTTTTTGGGGGTTTAGTTTTTAGCATTTTAGCTTGGGGGGTGGGGGGGTTTAGGTTTTTTTTTGGGGGGGGGGGGTGGGGGAGGGGGGTTTAGGTTTGGGGGGGGGGGGGGGGGTTAGGTTTTTTTTTAGGTTTTTTGGGGGTTTTAGTTTTTAGCATTTAGCTTGGGGGGGGGGGGGGTGGGGGTTAGTTTTTTTTAGGTTTTTTTTAGCTATTTTAGGTTGTGTTCAAATTGGTTCTCGCGGTTCTCACAATAAGGGTGGTTCTCGCATGATCTCCTCCCTATATATATATATATGTATGTATGTAAACGGGATCAGGAGAAAACGGTTGGAAGTGTGAAAACGGTGCGAACGGATTCTGGTCGAACACGTGACGTGCGATATAATCAAGGCGGAGGGGATTTTTGTCCTTTTATTTTCTTTTCCAATGCATCTCTCACACACCGTCCTCATTTGTGGCGTGTAGGATTTTTTGGCGTGTAGTTAAAAACAAAAACTCTCTGGCGTTTTATTGTTTTTTAGATCTACCGCGACGAATTAATTGTTTTTGTCATACAAAATAAATATCTTGGCGTTTATGGCGTTCTCAAATTCATTATAATCGATTAATAATTCAAACATTGCAGTTTTTTGGCGTTTTCTTGTTTTTTTGTATATCTGTCCAGTTGAAATTAATCATTTTTGTCTTGTAAAAGTACACATCTTGGCGTCTATGGCGTTCCCAAATTCATTATATAACTTTAATAATTCAAACATTATAATTTTTTTTTGTTTTTTAGATCTGTCAAGTTGAATTATCCCTTTTGTCTTATAAAAGTAAATATTTTGGGGTTCATGGCGTTCCCAAATTCCTTATAATTTCATTAATAATTCAAAACATTATAAATAAGACAAAATCAAACTAAACTAATATTCTTTAGTGGATGGTATTATATCAGAGATGTACCCATCGGTTTGCTCATCACTTTCTTCATACTTATAATCATCTAGGTCATTGGCGTATAACGCCATCAACTGGTTTAGTCAGTCTCACATCTTATATTTAAATATAATCATAATCCTGGATGTTGCTGCGTGCGAAGGTGCTAAATCACAGAGTTGTTCAAGAAGGTGTAGTCTATCTGTGTTCAGCACTTCGTCCATCGTCAATGAATCTTCCTCCCCGTTTTGATAAGTCACTTTCACCGTTCTTGATTGTTTATCCAAACTCCAACCGGTAACTGTTGGTAGATAAAAAACGTCATCATCATCATCATCATCATCATCATTATCATCATCATCATCATCATCATCATCATCATCATCATCATCATCATCATCATCATCATCATCATCATCATCGGCTGGAAATCTTCTCTTCAATCTTCTTATTACTATTTGAGTCCTTTCACACTCGTTGGCCATTGGAACCCCAAGGGCCAGAATATCCCTCTGAACGGCCTCATCCATACTAAGTATGGCCTTGATGGTCTTGACCTTCACCCTTCTCTTGCCAGAGAACTTTAGGACGAAACGTCTCTCCGACCTATTAAACCTCCATGCAATAACCTGAGCCATTTTTTTAAGTTTTATGGCGTTTCAGAAAATTTGTGGCGTGTTTAGACAATTTGTGGCGTGTTAAGTTTGTTTACTTGTTTTACTTATATAATGACATTTTTTTGGCACGAAGTAGATTAGGTCTGAAGAAACACTAGATAAACGACCGGGATCGGAATATCTAGGGGGTTTGAATCCGCATAAAAAGGTAGGTTTCCTCTCGTTTGATTCGATTACAATTGATCTCCTTCTCCGATAACTCTGCAAAAAAGAAGCACCGTTAGCCTCGCCAAGGGGAGAAAGGGGTTCTCTCCTTGACCCGACTCCGGTGTGAGAATAAGTACGTGTTATGAAGAAGAAGATGTATTTGAGAAGTGTGTGTAACTTGAATTTCATACCTGAATAGTTCTCATATTTATAGCCGGGAGTCTTTGGGCGGGAAAACCCGTTAGTGAAAAGTTGACGGAAGATGCTAACCCCGTAAGCGGTTGCATTTCCTTCCGTCCAGCTCCTTGATCCGACGTGAATGCACACGGATCGCTGTTAGATCTATGGCTGGGGATATGCCACGTGGAAAGTGATCAAGTGGAGATTACTCTCCATTTACATGCTATCGTTGTGATTTCAGGGAGGTCTGAGATGGTGACACGTGTCCAGACGGTTATAACCGTCTTAGTGGTGCACGATTGAATCCCTTCTAGAAGATTACTGCTGTAATCTGGTGTGACTCCTTATCGTGTGGAATCAGCTGAATAAATAAATCCCAAGTTTGGGTAAATAATATCCAAGTCTGGATATTGAGCGGAAGTGTTTATTTTAGGATTTATATCCTTTGTTTATGGGAGAAAGCGCAAGGACTTATGATTTCCTTTTGGCGCGCAAGTGTTGACTGTTGCTTGTTTCTTAAACTTTTCTTTTGTAAGACCAGTGCGCGGCCGCGCAAGGTTAAAAGGCTGAAAAGCAAGGTTGTGGTATGGTCCCAAGTACTTATTATGAGGTTTTTTGGACCTTACCCCTTCAAGTCCCCCCAGTCTAGTGTTGTACTTATGCAAATAAGTGGAGCGCTAGACTTATGAGAGGGAAATGTTTTTTGGCGCGAAAAAATAAGGAAACTTCTATGAGAAGATTTTTGTTTAAAAAACTTTTTCTAGGGAGAAATTGTGATTTTTTCCTTTGTAATTATGACCTGACGTTTGGTGACGTCAGTTTGTAATAAAAGATTGGCATTTTGTGATATTTTGCCTTTTTCTTTTGTTTTTTATATATATTGGGGTATGTAATGGCGCCTGTTAGACTTCATTAATGGAGATATGACCCTGGTTCCTGTGGCGCCGTTCGGATGATACGTTTCCCTGACAATTAATCATGATGATCGAGTTTTTCTTCTCCTCGGAGTCCGGTTCCTCTTTATTTATATTTGGGAAAGTTTATTTTCCTTCTCAATTTGGAGAAAATGAAGGTAAAGGGTTCCGTTTGCACTCGCCGTCTCCTGGATATTTTGAGATTGTACGAAGCTGCTGAAGGCCTCCTACTTCTCGCCAGTTTGCCGCCGCTGGTGGCCACCGAACCTGAGAAACTAGTATCCTCCGTTCTTCCCGTGGTGATGGGATCTGTTTCTGAAGTTCATCGGCCGGAGGTTGAAGAAGAGGCTACTGTTTTGTCCGTGGATGCCTTGATGGCACGTTTTCCAGGGCTTCAGCACGGTGGGTGTGACCTGGTGTATTCCCGTCGGAAGAAACGTCGTGTTGATCGTGTGTTGTTTGTTGTTGAAGATCCTGCTACCAGTTAGGTGTAACTTGGAAATGGGGTTTCCTCTTTTTTGATGTTCTTGTAAATATTCTAGTCTTGGTACTAAAAATTTTTGAAGATCATTGCCATGATCTTGTTATGGAGTGTTTATGTTACACTTGATGATATATATATTTTGGTGTACTACTGTACCTGTAGGTTTTGTTTGTTTTTGTATGTTTGGATTACAATATGTTGCATGTGTTTTAATTGCTTTGGTCAGGTAGAGTGAATGAGAGATGGTATTGTGCTCATGTGTGAACGTTTGTCTAGAATATGCACTTATGTTGCCCTTTTTCCAGACTGTTCATGAGGTGTACAATGTTTACCATATTGTTTTCACGCAAACCAAAAGAATTACATGCAATTTGTAACAAACAGTAACAAGCATGAAAATAATGTTTGTATTAATAAAGCGCGAGGCTTGTAATACAAGTGTAAATAGGAAATACATTGCCTGTGAATGATTTGTCCTATATGTAACACCTGCGCAGTTGCTGCGCATTCCAGGTGCGGGGAACTAGAGTCCCGTCAATTCTTTTTAGGGTGTATGCCCCTTTACCTAGGACCTCATTGATGATGTATGGTCCTTCCCATTTTGGCGCTAATTTGCCCGGTTTTTCTGCGTTAGACGCTTCATTGTCGCGCAAGACGAAATCACCAGGGACAAAGGTACACACGCGTTGTAATATTTCTCGAGTTTGGATTTGTACCTTGCTTCTGTGATGGCGGCGTTCTCGCGCCTTTCTTCAAGAAGGTCTAAATCCATTCTTCGTTCTTGCTCATTGTTTTGTTTTTCCATGGCTATCATGCGCGGTGACAGTAGGCCGATTTCGGCAGGGATTACGGCTTCAGACCCGTAGACCAGACTGAATGGAGTTTCTCCCGTGCTAGTTTTTGGCATTATTCGATGTGCCCATAGGATGCTGGGGAGTTCATCAACCCATCCTCTGCGCGCTGTGCCCAGTCGTGCTTTAATGCCGTCGACTATTTGTTTGTTGATGCTTTCGACTTGGCCGTTTGCTTGCGGGTGTGCCACAGAGGCAAAGTTGTGCTCAATCTTCATTTCCTTGAACCATTTCTGTAGATCTTCTGAGGCAAAGTTAGTGCCGTTGTCGGAAATGATGCGCAATGGTAATCCAAATCTGCAAATAATATGTTCCCATATAAATTTGCGGAGTACCATTGCTGTGGTTGAGGCCAAGGCTTTAGCTTCAACCCACTTCGTGAAGTAGTCGACTGCTACAATGATGAATTTTACTGCGCCTGGCGCGTCAGGAAATGGGCCAACAAGATCGATGCCCCATTGTTGGAATGGCCAGGCAGACGTGACTGGTACTAGTGGATTCTTTGGCCGGAGCGTCTTTGGCGCGTGACGTTGGCATGCTGCGCATTTCCGTAATATTTCTACTGCGTCTACGTGCATTCCCGGCCAATAATATCCTGCGCTCATTATTTTAGCTACTACCATGCGTGGTCCGGCGTGTATTCCGCACAAGCCTTCATGGATTTCTCTGACCAGGTATTGTGCGTCTGTCTTGTCAACGCATCGTAGTAATGGTCCCGTGAATGACTTTCTGTATAGAATGCCGTCCGCCATTTCGTAGTTTATTGCTTTATTCTGGATTTTCCTGGCTTCTGCTTTTTCCTCTGGGAGTTTCCCGTGTTGCAAGTACAAGATGATCGGGGACATCCAGGACGGACTGCCGATCTCTATGATGTTGACTTGTTAGAGAGGAACAGAGGGATTGGACAGTACCTCTATGCGTACTTCTTTTGCTAAGTTCTTAAAGCTGGTTGCGGCCAATTTGCTCAATGCGTCCGCATGTTTGTTTTCACTTCTGTTTATATGGTTGACTTTGAACGTTTGGAATTGGCCAATTAATATTCGCGCTTGTTCTAAGTACAACGCCATAGCTTCTCCTCTTGCATCGTAGTGCCCATTAACTTGTTCAGCTACTAGCTTTGAATCAACGTTAGCTTCGAGGTTTCTTGCCCCCATTTTAAGCGCTAAACGAAGGCCTGCTAAAAACGCTTCGTATTCTGCTTCGTTGTTAGTGCTTCGGAAGTCTAGGCGTATGGCATATGTAAGTTCGTGGTCATCCGGGCTGACTAGTCGGAGACCTGCCCCTGCTCCATCATCATTAGAAGCGCTGTCTATGTGCAAGGTCCAGACTCTGTCGTCGAAAACAGGAACAGGGTTTTGGATCGCCTCACACTCTTGGATTTTGTCAATTGGAACTTCTGTGGCGAAATCTGCTAGGACTTGCCCTTTGATTGCCGGTCGTGGTCTGTACAGGATATTGTATCCTCCAAGCTCAATAGCCCATTTGGCCAATCTTCCCGCAACGTCCGGTTTAGACAAGATTTGACCCAAATGGTAGTTGGTAAGAACTGTGATGACATGACCAGAGAAATATCGACGTAAGCGTCGTGATGCATGTACTAGCGCTAGGACTAGTTTTTCGATCATTGAGTAGCGCGTCTCCGGGCCAGTGAGTATCTTGCTTATGTAATAAATTGGAGTCTGAACATTTTCTCGTTCTACCATCAATACTGCACCTACCGCTACTTCCGCAGCAGATAGATATAAAATCAGTGGTTCTCTCTCTTAGTGCGGTCAGCGTTGGCAGCTGAATTAAACACTCCTTCATTTGTTTGAAGGCTGCTTCTGCTTTAGGTGTCCACTGGAAGTGGGTTTTCTTCGCGCAGTTTTGCAGCGTGCTGATGAATGGATAAGACTTTGCTGCGTGATTTGCCAAGAATCTGTTCAAGGCTACAAGACGTCCGGCGAGTCTTTGCATTTCTTTTATGGTTGTAGGTGATGGCATTAGCTGGATTGCCTGCACTTTCTCCGGGTTTACTTTAAAACCGTCTCTTGTGACTATAAAGCCCAAAAATTTTCCCTCCTCCATGCCGAAGGAGCATTTCGCTGGGTTGAGTTTCAAGTTCACGCTGCGCAAAGAATCGAACGTGCGCTGAATATTGGCGAGCATCGTATCTTCCTCGTGGCTCATGATGACGAGGTCATCCATGTATACTTCAACTGTCTTGCCAATGTCCCCTCTGAAAACTGTGTCCATTAAGCGTTGGTAAGTTGCGCCTGCGTTGCGCAAGCCGAAGGGCATTTTTGTATAGCAGAAGATGCCCTTGTCTGTTCGGAATGCGGTTTTGTCTTCGTCTTCTTCTTTCATCTAGACCTGATGATAACCTTTATAACAGTCAAGAAAGCATTTCCATCGAAATGATGCTAGAGAGTCGACTTTTTTGTCTATCTCGGGAAGCGCGTAGCAATCTTTTGGGCATGCTTTATTCAGGTCTTTGAAGTCGACGCACATTCTCCATCCTCCACTGTGTTTTTGGACCATTACTGGGTTGGCGACCCATGTATGGTATTGAACCTCGCGTAAGATTCCAGCGTTAAGTAGCTCTGTCACTTGCTCGTCCATAGCTTTTGTTTTTTCATCGCTGAAGCTGCGCCTTCCCTGAGCAACAGGTTCTGCTGAGGGTCGGATGTTCAGACAATGTTGCGCTATGTCACGCGGTACGCCAGTCATGTCTGCTGGGCACCAAGCAAATATGTCTTTGTTATTGGACAATAACTCTTTTAATTGTGTTCGTGTTGCCGGGGAAATGGCGTGCCCTAGCTGGTTGGTCTGTTCTGGATATTCATCGTTCAGAACCCATTTCTCCGGTTCATTCGAAGTTGAGGGTTTGGCTACTTTTGCTGGTGGCTCATCGTCCACGTACATGACCTCCTTACTTGAGTACAGAATCGCAACTCCGGTTTCTGTTGGAAATCCCCATGCAGCGTGTGGAATAGAGGTGATCATACTGAATTCTCTCTGTGACCTTCTACCGAGCAATACATCATGGCGTGATGTTGCTGGCATGACCATGAAATTCACTGTGACTGTGCGCGAATGTTCGCCATCAGATAGAGTCACAGGAAATGCTATTTGCCCTAACGGGAATACAGCTTCATTGCAAAATCCAGTGAGAGGGAAATCTACCGGTTCTAAACGTGCTTTGTCTTCTGGATCGAGCTGCTTGAAGCACTGCTCGTATATAATATCCATCGAGCTTCTTGGATCTATAAACATATAGTCCGTTCGGTAATGGCCGAAGACGCCAGTAATAATTACTGGTCGCTCTTCCTGAGGGCCTCCAGGAACAACAGGAAACACCACTTGCTGTTCCCTCCAGTGCTGATTATGATGTCGTTTGTTTAGCCTTCGTGAAGGACCTCCTTGTACCATGTATATTTCTTTTGATTCAGCTATCTGAGTACTGGTACCTTCTGATTTTGGAATTACCTTGGTATGACTGTTAGATTGGGTATCCCACTGATAAGGTTTCTGTGGGTCCAATATTACAGTACCAATCGTACTATTGTTTCTTTGTGAAGTATCAGATCTGACGTTTGGGAACTTAGATCTGTTGATTTATGTAAAAATTTGGTTTACAGCCATTTGAAATCTATCAAACCAATATTCTGGGGCTCTCTTTATGAGTTGACCTGAGGAGTCCTTTCCGATTGAGTGATTGTTGCTTCCGTTAATTCCCATGATTCCGTCGATCTGAGCATTTGAGGTTGTACAACCCTTGAATACAGATCGAGGACCTGATGGGTGAGGTGATGAATTCTCTGTCATGTGAGAACAGAGGATGAAGAAAAATGAATCGAAACGAGATAAAACTAAGAAAACAGAGAAATCGGTGGGCGCCAATGAAGAAACACTAGATAAACGACCGGGATCGGAATATCTAGGGGGTTTGAATCCGCATAAAAAGGTAGGTTTCCTCTCGTTTGATTCGATTACAACTAATCTCCTTCTCCGATAACTCTGCAAAAAAGAAGCACCGTTAGCCTCGCCAAGGGGAGAAAGGGGTTCTCTCCTTGACCCGACTCCGGTGTGAGAATAAGTACGGGTTATGAAGAAGAAGATGTATTTGAGAAGTGTGTGTAACTTGAATTTCATACCTGAATAGTTCTCATATTTATAGCCGGGAGTCTTTGGGCGGGAAAACCCGTTAGTGAAAAGTTGACGGAAGATGCTAACCCCGTAAGCGGTTGCATTTCCTTCCGTCCAGCTCCTTGATCCGACGTGAATGCACACGGATCGCTGTTAGATCTATGGCTGGGGATATGCAACGTGGAAAGTGATCAAGTGGAGATTACTCTCCATCTACATGCTATCGTTGTGATTTCAGGGAGGTCTGAGATGGCGACACGTGTCCAGACGGTTATAACCGTCTTAGTGGTGCACGATTGAATCCCTTCTAGAAGATTACTGCTGTAATCTGGTGTGACTCCTTATCGTGTGGAATCAGCTGAATAAATAAATCCCAAGTTTGGGTAAATAATATCCAAGTCTGGATATTGAGCGGAAGTGTTTATTTTAGGATTTCTATCCTTTGTTTATGGGAGAAAGCGCAAGGACTTATGATTTCCTTTTGGCGCGCAAGTGTTGACTGTTGCTTGTTTCTTAAGCTTTTCTTTTGTAAGACCAGGCGCGGCCGCGCAAGGTTAAAAGGCTGAAAAGCAAGGTTATGGTATGGTCCCAAGTACTTATTATGAGGTTTTTGGTACCTTACCCCTTCCAGGTCTATATGTTTTTGGCGCTAAAAAACAATAAAAATTATCTTTTTTTCATGTGTATTTATTATCTTTGTCGTGTGATTTAGGATGCAGACCTATAATGTGACAAGTAATTATGGGGTGGTTTTTGAACAATATTCTCACTTAATAAATGTTAGTAATAAAGTTTACGTCATTTCAGTTACTGTTTGTAGTTACTGTCACACCCGGTCATAGGCGGAAGCACGAGGTGTGATCGTGATTGATTCTCATTGCATATGAGTTAGCCAAGAGTTAACCAAAATGTTTACATCACTTCAAAATAAACCAAGTTTTAAAAGTCTACAACAAAATTCAAGTTCTAAAAGTTAAAGGATTTGATCCTCATATCACCGCAAGGAGGCATGATATGATGAACAATCCAGCAAAAGAGGCATGAAGTTAGGACGCTCGACATCTTGAAGCAAAAACCCGCAAAGCTTTCCACTAATTTCCTGAAATACATGTAAGTTTGAAAAACGTCAACAAAGTTGGTGTGAATTCATGCAGTTATTGTGTAATAAATGAATATTTGTAAAATGTGAGATGTATTTGTATGAAAAGTGGCATGTAACGTAATTGGAAATCGAGATCATTAATGTTTCGCGAGGACATTAATATGTGTGACGACATGGGAAGCATCCAAACCTTGGAGATTTTTGTACCGATTTCCCTTCGACTGGGACAAAAAAGCACTCTTTTGTGTGCGTCAATGTAGACCAAGAGTGGGGCTGCCAAAACCCAATAGATCTAACCCATTGTTCCTTGGTCTAGTTGTATATGTGATTAATGGTACTTAAGTTCCACCCTATTAGCACATGATCTAATTTTATCATTCCTTAGTCTAACCTATCATTTGTAGATGTATTTCCTCCAAAAGTTTCGAAAACTATAAAACGTTTAAAAGAGGGGACATGAACTCACAGTTTTGCGTCTTGATGCATACTACTTCTGTGACAACCCGAACTTCCAAGGCTAGTGACGTGTAATCTTGTGATCTTAACTCCATTAAACTTAAACGTGTGATAACCCGATTAGATAATTTGTTGGAAATTGTTGGGTCGCGTATATTTTGGGCTTTATAACTATACCTTACAAGATGCACTTTGATTTAATTGAACACAAAATACCGATTTTACCCTAGTGAGTTCCCCAAAGTACAACCATTTGCCATCACATGTTTTATTCGGAATGGAGCCTCTGTGCACATTGTTTAGTTTTGATTGGGCCCTGCCATTACGTGCCACACATTTATTTGAGCCCAACTAATTAGAATCCTATACAAACACTCATTCATACATCGCAAGAAAAGGAATAGACGGCAGCAGCAATAGACATATTCGAGAGCAGGGTTTTGGGATCAACAAGTTGGACGGTTGTAAACATGTGATCGGCCCATTTGTTTTAAGTTATTAACCTTATATAGGTTCTTGAACGTAAACACCTTGTTAACCTCTAATCACAACAACAAACCCTACCACCGCGTCGGCAGGAGAACCCCCCCTCTTCGACGGCAAACCTCCCCAACTCGCAGCCCTTCTCCTCGCAGCTTGGTCCTCCCTCGCACACGATCTCGTACGGTTAGTAACCATCCTCATAATCGAGTTTCTCCGTGTTGTGATTATCGTGTTGCTATTTGTATTTAATTATATGATTGATATGAACATGTTGGATACTATCGATGACGTAGGGATCATGTGTGCATGTTAGAACTGATGATTTATTTTGAATAAAACCATTTGCATTGTTGCTCGAATATTACGTAAACAGAATTAGGAGGGCATGCTGGTGACGGTTCATGATAACTGTGATGATAATTGATCTGACTTGGTGGGATATAACTGTGGCCGATTTGTCTTGGAATTGTATGCATGTGTTTTGTATTGAAATTGCAGCCAAATAATATAAAGATAACTTCATAATTGTCGGCCATATTGTTCATGTGCATGGAAATTGTTTGTCAGTAGCCATGTGTTTGTTACTTGTAAATGTCTTGCATACATAATTTAGAATGGATATATTATGCTTAGTGCTCTCATTAGTCAACGTTTAGGATTTCAATGTAAACTGAATTTATAACTTGATGTAACATGGGATAGTATTATATAATATAGGATAGTTCGATGGCACAGATTTGTCGTGATGATCATGCTATTTGTTTTGTTGAGATGATAATTACGTGATAACTATTGTTAATAAGTAGATGACAATTAGGGTTCTATAATTATATAATGTTTAATACTCATAATGGAAATAGAATGAATGGGTTGATGGATTAACTGTTGTGACTTGAATTATATGTGTGTGCTACCTATACAACAATTGTGTATTATGTGAACGAGGAATGCATGAACGTGAAACGTGTGGATTATGTGCACTATTGACTGATTGTTGTAACCATTTTAGGACGTGTTCGTTTTAACTGATAAACAAGATATTTAATCTTACCGAGCAAACCAAGGTGAGTTCACACTTTCTACAAGGCATGGGATTCCCAAGGGTTGGGAATGGGTAAAGGATTTAAACTGAAACTGCATGATATCCCGGTTTGGAACACGTACACACCCTCTTTATTGAAGGGTGACAACATGTGATAAGGAATTGAATTGGAACCTGCGTAATCTCCTGGTTTGGAGATTTCGTACACACCCTCTTATTTGAAGGGTGACAACACGGATACTAGACCAAAACTCTCTATCATGAAGTCCCTCCTTTTATATCGACTTAATCGCCAGGCCAATGGCGAGCGGGTCATTAGTTAGATAGCGCTATTTAGGTTTGACAAGCCTCACACCGTGCCGCAGAGGACGGGCGTGAACTAATGGATCTGGGCACTAGTCAATGATGATAGACATTGACGTCAGGGCACCAACTTACTTTAGTCAGTGGTCGATATGGTAAACAGGTCTAGTGGTTAACATGGGGAAGCCCCCACCAACTATGGATATGTTTGGGAAACGGGGTAAACGGATTAACTTACAACTTACAAATGAACTCCTGGTTTTGAAACAACTTAATCATGAACACCAACTGTGAACTCGCTCAACTTTGTTGTTGATTCGTTGCTACATGCCTTGCAGGTCGTTAGGTACTCATGGAGCTTGCACAGGGAGGCGCAGTCGTTGTGGGACATGGCAGTGTGTGCCATGCTAAGAACATTACTTTATTTCGTACTTAATACTTACATTAGGTTTTACAATTATGCTTCCGCTAAACACTTAACTACGTTTTTGGTTTGAAACACCTTTCATATTGTGTGGTTGATTTTTTACTTATTACTTGTTATGTTCAATATGATTGGTGGCTTGATCCTGGTCAGTCACGCCTCCAAGCGGTGATACTCCGCGTGTGGATTTTGGGGGTGTGACAACTTCACCGGTACTTCCTTTGGTTCGCGATGTAACCTATAAGTGTTCTAAATATGTTAATCACCTAAGCTTATGATTTACTATGTACAAGTTATCCATCTTGTTTTGTCTTAGGTGTATATGTTCTAGAGTTGTTATTATATATTCTACAAAATATATATAGTTTTGTATATTTGTGAGTTGTGTTAACGGATCTAGTTCTTCATGCGGCTTCGTGCCTCGCACGAGTAAGATGTGCATGTCCGAGATATGTGTGGGTTGTGCCCATTGTAGTCGGGTCTCACCCGTTCGTCGCGTTATCGTTATTTTAAATTGTATTTTCTATTTGTAAATATATATATTTTTATTCTCAAATACAGTAAATATATATATATATATATATATATATATATATATATATATATATATATATATATATATATATATTGAATCCTTGTATACGATATGTGTTAAAAATAAATAATATATTTTTAACTTATCCTTGTATATGTATTCTTGTATTATTTGTGTATTCTTGTCCTTCTATTTGTTTGACCAAGTCAACATCGATTTATACTTTTATTCAATATTATTTTAGTATAAATATATTTATAATTTTACCAAATGTATACTTAGGCAAGTATACATGTATTTAGGTGTAAACACTTATGTATTTTTTGTTTAATGTCAAAAATCATTTCTTATAATTTTATACTTTCCAGAATTTATATTTCTTAAAAATAATATATTTTTAAGGCTTGTTAATATATATATTTTTACCAAACTTGTTAAATATATATATATTTTGATTCTTTATATATACATTTTTGTCCATAAAATCCAATGTCCATATGTCCATAATTCTTGGTAAGGATATATATATATATATATATATATATATATATATATATATATATATATATATATATATATATATATATATATATATATATATATATATATATAGGGGATCGCTAGAATGAGAACCACCACGAGTTATGAGAACCGCGAGAACCACACCCCACGGGGGGGCGTTGACCACGATTTTTTTTACAACTAGATGCGTATATTTTAACAACATTCGTAAAAAAAAAATTTCAAACGGCGCGGCCGAGGAGGTAGTTTTTTACACCCAAAGTTTGGTGTTTTTATTTTTTTTTGTTTTTTATTTTTTTTTTTTACAAACTTTGGGTGTAAAAAACTACCCCCTCGGCCGCGCCGTTTGAATTTTTTTTTTTACGAATGTTGTTAAAATATACGCATCTAGTTGTAAAAAAAATCGTGGTCAACGCCCCCCCGTGGGGTGTGGTTCTCGCGGTTCTCATAACTCGTGGTGGTTCTCATTCTAGCGGCTCCCTATATATATATATATATATAGGTAGAGGATCCTGTAAAAAGTGCTCAAAGTGTGAGAAGTGTATTATAACACTATATATAATACTATATAACACCATATAAACACCGTATAACAATATGTAACACCATATAATACCATATAACACTATGTAACACTATATATCATTATATAACAAATATAACACTATAGGTTGTCTGATAGCATGTCTATGATAGATGTATAGTGTTATATTTGTTATATGGCATTATATGGTGTTACATATTGTTATACGGTGTTTATATGGTGTTATATAGTATTACATATAGTGTTATAATACACTTCTCACACTTTAGGCCCTTTTTACACTATCCTTACCCTATATATATATATATATATATATATATATATATATATATATATATATATATATAAACGGGTTCGGGGGAAAACGCTCAAAAGTGTGAGAACGGTGAGAACGCATCCTGGCCCAACACGTGTCACGCCGCTTAGAGAAGGGCGGAGGGAATTTTTTGTCCTTTATATTTCTTTTTTTAAACGCGTGTCCCTTCATCTTTCCATTTTTTTGGCGTTTAATAAATACCCGGCATTTTTATTGTTTTTAGATCAGGATCATAGTAAATATTTTGGCGTTTTAAGTATTGTTTTGGCGTTTTTATTGTTTTTTAGATCAGGATGCAGGCCTTTATTTTTTCTTGATTTTATTATATCAATTGTTTTGCCATGTAGGATACAGACCTATAATGTGACAGGCAATAATGATACTGTCTCTTCATTTTACTGTTTTAGCAATTACTGTTTCTTTCAATTTTCATCTATCAATTAGTGTTGATTTTTCCAGTAATACTTTGTTTGCGTTTTTTGGCGTTTTATATAGCAACATCGTGCTTTGCTAGCATTCGTTCTCATAATTTTTCACACTATCAGGTGTTTTGGTGTTTGTAGTTTTTGGCGTTTTATACTCAGTTTTTTAAATTAGTAGAGAATTAGATAATAAAGAATAGAGAATTAGATAACAAACAATAGAAAATGAAAAAAAATTAAAAATCATAATCTAATTTCTTATCCAAATCTTCACTGTCATCAGTCTCTTCTACTTTAACTTTTTTGGCATTTTGAACCTGTTTTTGAATACCTTATGTAGATCCTTATATTCCTACATAACGCCCGTCTTTAGAAGATGCTTATTTTTTGTGGCATCCTTTATGGTGGGTGGATATATACTTGTTTGATGACATGTTGAAGACCAACGCCTGCTCTAATGTATTGATCGCTTCATGCCATCAATATATCCATCAAGAACAAAGTTACATGATGTCATATCAGTGTCGTCAGTCTCTTTTTCTTGAATATTTGTCTATCTCATTTAGCAAAAGATTATAGAGATACCCAACTCAGATAAGAATCCATTCAGTGAAACTTCATTCAGATCAATACTCATATAGAAGAATCGAGGTTCTGCATCTGTGGCTTTCTTAACTATTTTTTTGGCGTTTTTAAAGTGAATGGTTTATAGGAAATATGGCGTTTGTTTTTGGTTTTGTGATCAGTTGATTGTGCAAAGACGTCTCTCTTATAGGATGTTTTTTACGCGTAGTTTAGGCGGGATTTTGTTTTATAATAAATGATATTAATAAAGTAGCCGTCTTTTCAGTTACTCTGTATTTTTACTGTATTTTTGTTCAGCTTTTTATGAGTTTTTAGGGTCATAGACTTTTCATCTCCCAAGTTTGGCGTTTTTGAATGGCTTTAAGTAGTTTTTGTCATTTTTTTCATTTTTAGCTTTTATTAATACTTCTGCAAACTACTTTCATTATAGTTTGGGAGTTTTTGACGTTTTTACTGCATTATGGCGTTTCACATGCATTATGACTGGTTGGCGTTTTATTAATATAATGTATTTTTTTATTCTAAGTTGAAAAATACATAACAAACAACAGAAAAAGAAAATTAAAAAAATAAAAATAGAAACAATTCATTTTCCGAATCTTCACTGTCATCAGTCTCTTTCTGCTTTGAATCATGTTCGCTGGTGGTTTGGCTTAGCCATGCTTGTGTTTTTGTGGCCGTTTGGAAAGACAAAATGACATGAGTTTTTTGTTTGAATATGTATATTCAAACAACTCATCAGTGTCATTCGTCTTTTCATGCCATTATAATACTTATCAATAACAAAACACAAAAAATGACATAAGTCTGACTCCAGCATCTTTTTGTTTATGATTTGTCCATCTCATGCAGCAAAATGTTATTTGAGTCACAGCACCCCAGGGAAGAATGCATTATCCGAAACTTTGGCGTAGAACAATATTTGAATATACAAAAAACTATATTTGGCATTTTTGGCATTTTACTGAGGAAATAGTGTATCTGAAAGAACCGTCGATTTTTTTGAATCTTTTGATGTTTGAGTGTTTTGGCGTTTTCTAAGATGAATGGTATATAGTAGAAAATATGGCGTTTTTGAGTAGTTGTGTTTGATGTTTTGGGGATTTTGGCGTTTGTAAAATGAATGGTATATAGTAGAAAATATGGCGTTTCAGGTTATGGGGGTGTGTTTTTATGTTTGGGATGTTTTTGTTTATATAGGGATGTGTTTTGGTCCGTAATGGCGTTTTATTCATCAGTACGGCGTTTTGGTATAGAAGTGTAAAGACCTTTTCACCCTTAATGAGGCGCGTCCACGTAATAAAATTGATGTTATTTACGAAAACGCCACCGCGCCAATCTAGTCCATAGATTGTTTTGATCGGACGATCCATAAGCGTTCTCACCGTTCTCACATTTTCTACCGTTTTCTCTAAATCCCTACCCTCTCTCTCTCTCTCTCTCTATATATATATATATGGGGAGGTTCATTTGAGAAGAAAATTAAATTGAGAAGAAAAAGAACAAAGGGTACAATTGTAAAACATTAAATAGTTTTTCTTTCATTTCATTTATTATCATCTTTGACTAAATAATTAGCCATAAAGGCTATCAACCTCCACACTAAAATTTTTGCCTACACACTTCATAATTTATCCTACACGTTTTGAATTTTATCCTACACATGTTGAAATTTATCCTACATAGCTCGTAATTCATCCTACACGTCTCGTAATTCATCATACACTTTAATTTATTATTTTTTCTTCTTTGAAAAAATATAGTTTTTTGAAAAAGTACACTCTAAATTAACTTATTTGAAAAAATAAGTTACAAATTTAATGTAGTTAGATATTAAAAAGAAAGACTACTAATTAATGATCTATCTAACTTTACCAATATACCCTTACACCAATATTAAACACAAAAATTAAATGAAGTTAAATGAAGCATTCTTATTGATTGAAATTTCTTCTATTTTATTCTTACAAAAACAATTCTTCTGATTTGAACCCTCCACTATATATATATATATATATATATATATATATATATATATATAGGGTAGGGATATGGTAAAAAGTGTTTAAAATGTGAGAAGGGTAAGAAGTGTTTTAAACCATTGGATATTTGATCTAATGGTTGAGATCAATAGGGTATACAAATGTAAATTGTGTTTTAATTAGAAGGACCTTATGTAAAATTGAAGGGCAATAGTGTCTTTTCAAATGTTTCAAATATTGTAACCGTATCCAACACAACCAAAACTGTCACACCTCGAATTCCACGTGTCACCGGTGGGCCCGGTGGGGAGTATCGTGACGTGGTTGGCAACATAATAGTCGAACGACACAATATTTAATATGCACAACAGAAGCAAATGAAAGATATATTTCAACCGAATAAAATATTGTAATATCGTGTATCACAAACAGTTGAAAATTTATCCACAGACGGATCGAAATAAATAGGAAACAGTAGTTCAACAGATGATAGGCATCTTAAGCTTGCGAGACTCTTTATTGATGCTAAGGAGAGAATCCAGCCTATTACGCTTAGTACCTGCATTTAATCTTTTTGGAAAAATACGTCAGTTTACACTGGTAAATACAATCAACTGACTCATTTAAAAAATGATTAAAAATTGGTTTGGATGCACATGGCATAAACATTTTATAACTTGGGATAATCATTTAAATATATAATCTTGTAAAAGAATTACATGTTCCTTATGCGTTCAGTAGCCCGGATCGTGCCAGGTTAAAGATCAATAGACACGCCACATTATTTATTTATGCACTGACGAGTGTACGCCTACACCCCGCGCTTAGGTCGTGGCCATTTCGTAAAATGATGCCAAGGATATCCGGGACATGGTCATTAACCCCCCAAAGGCTTTAAGTAAACAAAACAATTTAAACAGGCCGATCAAATTATTCAATTAACCACCAAACGATGGAAGATTTGATGCCCGACCAAGCGGTATTTTATATACCGTAACCCAAGCCCGTATAGGGAAAATAAGTTAAAAGTATTTACCTGAGCAAAGTAATAATCACAATAAGCAAATGCAAGTAGCTTTTACTGGTCCTCCTAATCTGGAACGAAGGTTTATAATAACCTATTAGAATCCTAACGGGTCTTTAGTTAAGCTTAAGCTTAGACCGGTTAGTTTTAAAGATACGGTTCGTACGCATGATTAAGCGA
The DNA here is from genome assembly GCA_030545235.1 of Helianthus tuberosus. Classification (NCBI taxonomy): domain Eukaryota; kingdom Viridiplantae; phylum Streptophyta; class Magnoliopsida; order Asterales; family Asteraceae; genus Helianthus; species Helianthus tuberosus. The sequence goes on from CM060393.1 coordinate 159,755,808, forward strand.
AGACCGGATAGAATGTGATTTAGACCAGACAAGTTTGAAGACTTGCTTAATATGGGTATTTCAAACACATTCTGGATTTTGAGATAAAACCGATAAGGTTTGACCCCTTTCGGCTAATTTATGCAAACTAGTTACATAAACCGAACCGAACGCGTAATAAGCGTAACGGGTATTCATGAGAGCCATATACAGGTTTCCTAAGTTAATATGCCTCAAATATGATGTGACATCAGTAAGATGTCTTTTATTATGCCCGAAACGAATTTAAACACAAACTATGCCCCGTAGGGGTAGTTTGGTCATTTACAAGGTTATAAAAGAGTCTAAGTATTATCCTTAGTTACAGGTCTGATATAATCTGTTAGTGCATCCGTCTTTCGTCTACGTCTTGTATCGAGTCTTGTTTAGAGATAGATAGAATAGAGCACGGAATCCAAGAATCAGAACATTTAGGAGTGATTCCACTTGAAAGTTAATTTTCTGATTCCACTCCTAATGTAATTTTCTGATTCCACCCGAAATGACACCATGTCATTAGGAGTGGAATCAGAAACTCTATAAATAGGTCATTTGGGGTGGAATCAAAACATAGTTCTAGGTGAGTTCTTCCGGTGAGCCACGAAGTGCTGCCGAAGTGTCGACAGGTTGTAAACATTATCCAGATTAATAATATCGACAGTTTAAAGTGTATAATTGCTGAATTGAACTTGATTTGTCTGTTTCCGCCGTTCAAATCAAGAAAATCTCTTAAACTTGATGTTGATTCCACTCCTGACAACCAAAACACGTGATTCCGCTCCTAAACTTGATGTTGATTCCGCTCCTGACAACCTAAACACTTGATTCCGCTCCTGTGAAAAGTTTGATTCCACTCTTGTGAACATTTTGATTCCGCTCTTGGTGATCAAAGTCTGATTCTGCTAATCGTTGACCTGAAACATGACATAGTGTCAGTACATCGGGAATATGTGGTTTAAATCGGTTGCATGTGCAGTCCATATGAGTTCATATTGATTGGTCCAATCATCAATTGAGTTTGCATGTGATGTATTGAAAGTTGTTGACAATTCATTAATACATGAGGTGATTCAGACGGTTTTGAAATTTAAGGCTGCACATTAGTGGGTTTATTTGACCAAGATTTAAACATTTTATTAATATTGGTTGTAGATTGGATGGAGTTTGCGGCTCAATCTGATTAGTGGATAGGTTGGTTCAATCAGAATTAAGTTGAAAAGGGTCTCAGCAGCCTACGTGTTTCTTATATGCGGTCCAATTAAAATTCAAATCATAAAAGTGTTTAGATCTTGACATATATTCTCGTTTATCAATATTGAGAGAATCCATGTGAGACAAACAGAATCTCGAGAATGAACTTGTCAGTATAGTGGTGTCAATATTTGAGGTTCAATGGACTTATCTTGTTAAACAAAATTGAATTAAGTTTGTTGGATACTTGGTCAATATTCGGTCCAAATAAATTTCTTTATTACATCATGTGATCTTGGTTAAATAGTTTAAAGTGTTCTTGTAATATCTTGTTGGTTTGGATTGTTGGTTGTCGAATCATTTCAAGTCCATTTGAAAGTTCCTCAGTTCGCAAGAAGTCATTACAAGTTCATACGTAGTGAACTCAATTCACATCTAATTCAGGTCACAAGGTTTGGAGTTTAGTCGGTTCGCACGGATTGATCAATCTGTTTGAACAATCAGGTCTTATAGTGTGGTCAGATTGCGTGAAATAGTCCAATTCGTACGGTTTGGATTTCAAAGGTTTCAAAGGGTCAAGTCGTTTGAATTCGATTCGGGTCATAACAGTCCGCACAGTTCGTTAACTTTCAGTCACACAGAATAATCACCAGTTTGGGTACCAGTCTTCTTCAATTAATCGATAAGCGTTTGAACTGATTGTATTTTGTTTGTGTGTCGACAGGTGATAAAGGTGTGTTACAAGGAGAACCAGTTCGTTTGAAAGTCATCATGGATACCGAGTTCTATAATGCATTTGCAATACCATCTGGTCCAGGTGCTATTGCTCAAGCTATGAGTTTAGAAAATGAGACGGGAACCACCCAAAAGCCCCCTAAATTGATGAGTATTGAAGAATACTACGGGTGGAAAGACAGATTCGAAAACTGGGTTCAGCCAAACCATCTTAGGTCATGGGAATGCATACTGAAGAAATATGTGTTGCCTCGAACAGAGTTGCAGGTTCTCAAAGAGTTATCAGAGTTTACGGATCAGGAACGTGTTATGTACAAAGCCGAAAAAATGATGATTAGTCTGTTGCAACAAGCCATCAAAGAAGACATTTTCATTCTGTTACAGCATGACAAAACTGCAAAGTCAATTTGGGATGCACTTAAAGTCAAATTTGAGGGTAGCGAGAACATGATAAAGAGCAAAAAGGCGTTACTAAAGAAAGAGTTTGATCTGTTCAGTAGTTTACCAGGTGAAGACACAAAGAAGCTGATTGAGAGATACTGTCACCTAGTGCGATCAATGTCGATGTTGAGCATTACCAAAGATCGTGAAGAGTGGGTAGACAAGCTTGCTGATGCATTACCTCAGAAAGAGTGGGGAACTTATTTGATGATTCTGAAAAACACGGGTGTTTATGATGGGTTGACAATATCTCAGTTTATTGAAAAGATCGAAAGCCAGGATCTGGAGCAACAGAAGATAGCTAGGATGAACAGTCCGAGTGGTCAACAGGATATTAAAAGGTACTACAAAGGTAGCATTCCGGTTTCAGAATCTGAGAGAAGTCCGAAAATTCAGACTGCATTCAGTGCTGGGGATTCATCAGAAAAAGCTGATCAGGGTTCAGGCAAAAGCACCAGTGGATTCTCATCATTTCCGAGTGTTAATCCTAAAGAATCAAATTCAAGTTTTCAGTCACAAAGCACAAAAACAGGAAATGGCTACGTGATTCAATGTAACATCGCTCTAAATCTTCCAGAAGGTCAAAGCTTCTCAGAAGACACTGCTAAAGACCACATGGCTCTACTTGGTTCCGTATTGTTATCTTATGAAGGTCTAGTTGCTGGTCGGATCGGAAATCCCATGCTCACCAAAGAGGATTACGTTCAAATAGACGCAGAAGAGATGGAACTGATGGATATCAAATGGTGTCTTGCAAGTGTTCTTAGACGTGCTGAAAAGTTCAAAACAATTACCGGGAGAAATGACTTTCTTGATGCTCATATATCTACTCTAGGTTTTGATAAATCTAAAGTTACTTGTTTTCGTTGCAGAGAGAAAGGCCATTTCAAGCGGGAGTGCAAGAACAGAGAAGCTAGTGGCGCTCAGAATCCGTTTGGAAAAGATGATTATTACCGGAAAACCATTTATCAGCAGGTCGGTCAATCACAAGATTCACAGACGGCTCATGGTAGAAAGATCGAAGATTCCAAGAGAGCGTGTGCAGTAGATTTCAACTGGAACAACTACATATCTCCTGATAGCAAAGCCTGTTTAATTGATCAAGATGATGAACAATTACCTGAAGGTTTCAGCTGGGATATGTTCGTTGATGAAAAAGGAGAATATAAAGCTTTTATTGCTAAGATTGTTCGAGAACCAGACATGTTTGCTACTTGGATGAAGTCTATTGGAGTGACTGTAAAGAGTGTGGATGAAGAGTCTGTTGTTTCTGATGAAAGTTCAGAAAGTGCTTATGAAAGTTCACAGAGTGCAGATGAGAGTGTACAGAAGGATGTTACTTCAGAAAAGGAAGTTGTATTTGATCAAACACCGTCAGATTCTGGTTTATCAGATGCTGATTCTGAAAAATCTGTACAGTTTGATAAATCACCAGTTGATAGTAGTAGTGATGATGAGGAAGAGAAACATATAAATGTTGCAAAATCTCATCTTTCTCCTGAAAGTTTTCATTTCTATTTTGCAGATCGAATGGAGAAACTGAAGGAGAAACGAGCTGCTAAAGAACAACAACAGGAAATGAAGGCTGAAAGTGTTGTTCAGAAAGAGAACATTGAAGGTGTTGTTGAGAAGATGATTGAAACTGAGAAGGTGATAGAAGAAGAAAAAGTGATTGAAGTGATAAAGACAATTGAGATTGAGAAGATTGTTGAAGTTGTAAAGCCTTGCATAAAGTGTTTGGAAGCTTGCAAGGAATGTGCTGCAAAAGACGACATCATTGCTGAATATGAGAAGAAGAAAGAACAGTTACTGTTCAACCTCAACTATGTGAAAGAATCTTATGATGTCTTGAACAAAACAGTAACTGGTCTCCAAAAGACAAACTCAGAGAGAGAACAAGCACTAACGATGATGAATGCTGTTATGATGACAAAGCAAAAAGCCATCAATTTTTACATCGAAGAGAGTGCTAAATGGAAGCAAGAGTTGGAGACAGAAAAGATCGAGAATGAAAGAATTAGACGTTTATTACAAAGTTATTCTAGTTTTGATTATCTCATTGATCGTATTTACCCAACTGTTGCAGGTATGGAAGCTTTTCAAGACGAGAAGCCGAAGAAAAAGAAATATAGTGGTAAGAAACCGACTGTTAGCTATAACAAGTGTCCGCCTCCAATTTGGGAAGGGTATTCTCCTAGAAAACCAAACGAGGAGCAACTTGAAAAAGCAGTCAATATACAGCTAAAAACCGACACAACTGACGTTTTACCAGAAAACATTGATGTCACGTTTACCTCGTCCGATACTGATCATGAGTCTGAGTTAATCAAAAAGGTGGTCGATCAGGTGTTGGATACTGAGGAGGAATCCGAGTCAAAGTCTGAGTCTGGAGGGTCAAATTCGTCAGTCAACAGTCCAAAGTCGTCGGTCAAAAAGGCTTACAGTAAAGAGTTTTTGTTATCAAAAGCAAATTTAGATGATGAAGCATTTGAAGTTGCATACACTTTAAATGATTCGGATAAATTATACTTTGACAAAGAGTTTCCAATAAGAAGTGTTCGTTTTGATATGATTAAAAAGGTTTTCAAAATGACAGAAATTAATATTTCTGAAATAAAAGATTTAAATCTTACTGAAAAACCTAAAAAGTACACTTCAAGAGTTCAACAACGGTTAAACAAGAAAAAGGGTTACAATTCTGGTTCTGGTTTTCAAAAGAAACAAAACCAAAATCGTAGCTACAAAAAGAAAGGTCTTGGATTTATTCCACCAGAAAATCATAAAAATTTGAAAAATACTAAAACAAAAACAGAATTTGTGTCAGGTGGAAGTGCAGAAGAGGAACAGAAGAAACCATTCTGGAGACAGTCAAATCAAGAGTTTCTTGCTGAAAAGAAGAAGAATGGAACTGAAATGTTTTACTCAAAAGAAACTAGAACTTGTTACAAATGCAATGAAGCTGGTCATATTGTATGGAACTGTCCGAAAAATGCCAAGACAAAACAGGGAGTTTCTAGGAAACTGAAAGAAATAGTTGTTGATATTGAATCACCAACTGAAAAATTTAAAATTTTTGAAAACTCAACTTATGAGGTTGGTGAGTGTTCTAAAAAGAATTTTTATAAAAAGAAAGAGAATGACAACCAAGTGTGGGTTGTTAAGAAAGTTAATGAGAAAGTCGGCGATGAATCTGGTTCAACAAAGCCAGAAGAGCCACAGGTTGAGGTGAAAATTTCAGTGAATGATGATGAGTTTCCATCACTGAAATTTGAAGAAATTAAACAGAAAGTTGGCAAGGTTGATATCTCGAATCAGTTTTACAACGACAATACTAAGTTTGATGTCGAGAAAACATTCAATGGAAGTGTTAAGAAAATTTTTGGAAAAATGTTGAATGGGAAAGTTAAGGGGGTTAAAGATTTTTATGCAACTAAAAAGGCAACTTACAACCCTACTGTGCAAGAATTGAAAGCCATCAAGTCTGAGAAGACTTGGATGGAAGTCTGTTTCCCTTGAAGTCTTAGGACTTTGCCGGAGATCCCAAGTTTGTAATCACGGATCAGGAATCGGCATCTTTCTTGAAAATCGATGATTGTGAATGAATCTTATATAGTTTAAAATTTTATAGGATAAGTGTGAATTGCCGGAGCTTCCAGATTGGTAAGTGTGAAGCAGGAATCGGCATCTTGATTGGTAAAATGGTTTGTGTAGATGTTTTATTCCTACATAGGCTTATATGTTGTGAATATTTTTTTTTTTTGCAAGTGGTAAGAGGTTGATTCTAACAAAGTAATTACTCAAGGTCATTAGTTTGAACTTGATGTAATACTTATACAAGTGGTTAAAAGTAGACAATGTGATGAACCACACCCCGAACCTACAAATGGTTTAAAATCAACAAAACGTATTTTCCGGACAAATCATTTTGGTTAAAACAAACTTAAGTGTTTTGAAATCATAATGAGAAAATAGTTTTGTGTAAGGGGGAGTTCTGATTGTTTATGCCAAGTGGATGGCGATTTGAAGCGATTTGATATCGGTTGTCAAGTTTTTGTACAGTTTATTTTCAAATTTCCTTTAATGTGTTTGCATTTTAGGGGGAGTAGAAAATTTTTAGAAAATCCAAAAACATTAGAAAATTTGAAAAAGAAAAAAACATGATGAAATGAAAAATGAGTTTTAGTGTCAAAGAAGAGGAAATGATAGTACATCAGTAGACAGTCACAATATGCTAAAGAATTGTATTGTTTAAATAGCATTAAACAGTCTCACTGATGATATGCCGATAGGTTTTTACACATTTAGTAAGCTTTTTCGGGATATAAACTAAATTTCAAACTTGCTTATTTCGTGGGGAACATTACTTGGATATATAGGTAACCCCTGAAATCTCGTTTGAAAGGTCCCTCTTTCTGAGATACTAGGTCTTTATGCTCAGTGATATCTGGGGTATTATCCCGGGACTTCTGCTGAAAGGAATTTCTGACCTAGTCCCCGGAGAATACTTTCCGCATGCTTGAAATATAGCGCAGCCCTCAGCAAATTGATGAAACAATAAAATTGATAGTCATTGCTGTTGTAATGCAAAAGATCCTCTAAATGGGACACACCGAAAGTCGAAGCCGTCATCTCTCTGCGTATCGAAAGATCGACCTGAGCTCTCACGGCCCTCGTACTATAATTTATTCCCCTGACAGATATCATCTATGGTATACTCACCTGTAAGACTGAATATTGGGATCTGGATACGGGAGTATATTCAAGAGGTGGGACACATGAATGAGTTTAAGTTCTTAAAACATCTAACTCATATCCTGAATCAGTTGAAATTTGTGTAAGAATTTAAGTGGATCAGTATATCGGCAATCTAAGTGAATTGTTTAATTCTTAATGTGTAATTAAGCTCAACGGTTGTAACAACTGTGCTTGTAATCACTATGAACAGTTCTGTTATCAATAAAACAATGTTATTTGATCCCAATGTTTGTTTTGTTATGTTATACATTTTTCATGTTTTGACTTTTATGTAATTTCAAACTCTACATCGCTTTCTGGAGAGTTATACGCAAACTAGTGCGTAAACGTACTCAGTTTAATGCGAGAAATACTCCGGAACATCAACATATACTCAACATACCTTAAATAACCTTTAGATAACTTAGAAATAAGTTTTAAAGGCTTTGGTATGTCAAAAACAAGTTAATTCGCTTACAGGGACTAAATATGACAAACTGCGAAAGTATGTCAATTTGAACTGTAACGAACATTCCGGAACATAACCATAAGTTAAACACACCTTAAATATCCTTGACATAGCTTAGAAATAGGCTTTGAGAGGTTCGGTGTGCTAAAATAAACTTTTGGAACATTCAGGGACTAAAAGTGTCAAAAAGTGCACAAGTTTGCATTTTCGCGCATAACTTACGTTATGAATACATCTGGACATCCAAAAATTTATGTAAGCATGACTATATTATATTTTAGTGTTCGCCTTAAGAAAAATCCATTCGTCGCGTCATTTGGATCGTTTTTCGCGCTTATGCGCATTCCGTCGTAATTAAGCGAACATCGCGATCGTACGGCCAAACGAACCGACATCTGAGATATTTTTGAGCATGTTTTGAGTTCCCTATACTTTAACTTCATTTTAGAGCCTTGAAATGAGGTTAACGGGGTTCAAACGCATCGAAAATCGCTTAAACAAGGTGCAGGGACCATTTCTGCAAAATCTGCCAAAACAGGGGCCTAGCGTGACGCGAGGGTCCTTAGCGTCACGCGACCCCCTTCTGGACCAGATTAAGTGTATTTGACAGCTGGTTGCAGCTGTTTTGCACTCCCTAACCCCTTGCCAAGTGTTGATCCCTTATGGTGGTGAGCATTTTGAGGCACCACAACTTTCCGACAAGTGTGCGCACGAGATTAAGGCACGATAATCGACAAACGATCCTAACGGTGGACCGAATACTATAAATACCCATCCACCCTCAACCCCAAAACCCACAAATCTGATTAAGAAAGCTCTAAGTTGGAACCTTCGTTTCATACCTGAGCTATTTTGATCTTGGTTAGCATTCGGGGACCCTTCGTAAGTATTCTTTCGTTCTTTTCCTTATTTTTACTGCTTTTCGAGTCGGAAAGTCAAACTTTGTTTGACTTTCAGCGTTGACCAGTAATGGTCAATGCGAAGTTCGTTTGAACTTCGCAACGTGATTGTAATCACGATGGTTATAGTCCCTTGGGACTATGCCTACTGATTACCACGTTGTCTAGGGTCGTAGGATAAGCGATCTAATAAATCGCCTATACCTTCGAACCCGACCCAGTTTGGTCGATCATTAGGATCCGACCAAATACATTAGGTGACCATAGTGTAGGGAATAACCTTCCGAGGTTATACCTTATGGTCACGACGTTTAAGTAGTTGTATGATAGGTAGTTTATATGCCTTAGGTAAATTACCAGAATACCCTTTTCATACATAATTGGTAATTTAGCATATGTAACCTAAACTTTTCTCACGTAACTGATTATGTAACATGTTTAGGCATATAATACTTGTCATAGGACTAGTTAGGCGGTCCGAACGCGTTTCACGCGCACGACACGTTAAAGTAGCATAAGCTTCCTAAACGGGTCGTAATGGGTCGTAAACAATTATGTTAAGTTTCATTTTAGCATGTAGGCTTTGTTAAACCAAATGACACGAGTCTCTACACTCGTTTGGTTTACGAAACCTCATTCTATCCAATCATCCGATTAAGGTCCGGTTATTAACATAGTTACCTATATTAGGTGCCGTTTGATTCCGAGATCTATAGCATTACTTGGTGATTATCTTTATACAACTGAGCAATCTCAAGTGAGTACATAGACCCCTCTTTTACTGTTTTCCAAACTGTTTTGGGGTGGAACACATGTGCCTACTTGTTACTTTCATGCTTTCCTGTTTTCACATCATATACATGCTATGTTCGTTAGTACATTATAGTACATGATTTCATTTCATCTTATGCTAGGTGTGCCCATTGTGTGCATTACTTAGTACATTGTTTTACATGACATTTCCTGCTAGGTGTGCCCATTGTGTGCATTACTTAGTACATTGTTTTACATGACATTTCCTGCTAGGTGTGCCCATTGTGTGCATTACTTAGTACATCGTTTTACATGACATTTCATGCTAGGTGTGCCCATTGTGTGCATTACTTAGTACATCGTTTTACATGACTTTTCATGCTAGGTGTGCCCATTGTGTGCATTACTTAGTACATCGTTTTACATGACATTTCACGCTATGTATGTTCATTTGATTACATACTTAGTGCATTGTTTTCACATGCTCACATTTTGTTATGACATTTGGTTTGTTCACATGGGACAATATATCCATTAACATTAGCTACGCCGTTCGTTAGTAGGTAGTGGTACCATAGGAATTGACAACTCCCGTTCCGGACATCCCAGGGTAAGGGGACAGAAAGGAATGACCGAATTCGTTGACATTAAGACAGATAGACCTTTAATTTGTTTAAAGGGTTTATCACCACAGTCGCCAGGCTTGGATGTATGCATTTTCACAATACCGCATAAATGTTCATATTAAATAGTTGCATGCATTTACACAAAACATAGCATTGATTTAAACCATGTTTTACTTCAATACTTTGTTTTTGTGCATATGGTTTAGTTGAGACATTTCACTTGCCATACATGACATTTTGACATAGACATTTGACATGGATATTTGACATAGACATTTGACATGGATATTTGACATAGACATTTAACATGGATATTTGACATAGACATTTGACATGGATATTTGACATAGACATTTGACATAATTTACATCTTGACATAAACACTTTGACATATTACCCAATACATTTGACAATTGATTTAAACATAGACTTCTTACATTGTTTGGTTTGGTTTGATTAAGTGATTAAGTAACGATGCGTGTGTAATATGATACAAGCATGGTGGATACGCCGCTGGTACTTCCTATATATAAGTGTTTGTATGGTATTACATGGCGTAACGTTATTTGAATCATTTCAGTTTGATACATATAACATTTTATACAAATAACATACTTTTCACAAGACATTGATTTACAAACAACTTACCTTATACAAACACATTTTTACATGGTTATTTATTTAACCTGACATTTACTTATACATATCATCTGATCTTATTGTTTTCAAATGATTTACAAGACAAAGCAAATAACAAGGTTCATGACTAAACATTTTCTCAAAACATAAGTCATGAATCTTATTTTCGCAAAACCTATGTATCTCACAGGCATTTTTATGCTGACGTACCTATTTTCACATGTGTTTTCAGGTGCTTTTCCATAGGATGTTGATCATGATACTAGGGCGGACCTGTGCCTTAGAGACTTTAAAAGATGATAGACTATGTTTAATTATGTTCTGAACTCTTTAATTTCCTGTTTGAAACAATGTAACACCCTTGTTGATAAATAAAATACAACTTTGTATGCCATGGTTATGAAACAATTAATTCTGTCGCGACACGCCCCGATGTTTCCGCCGCGGTTTGTTGTTTTACGCGGTCGGGGTGTGACAGAAGAGTTGGTATCAGAGCCAATGGTTATAGGGAACTAGGTTATTAGTAATGCTTTGACCTAGACTATAACTTTTCTAGGAACCTAACACAAGTTATCTTGTGTTTAGATCTTAAAACATGTACATCACCTATCCTTAGGTGATTAACAAAACAAGGAACCAAAATTTTTCCAAAACGATTTTTGAAAAACAATCATCTGTTTTTGAATAAATTTTTACAAGGTTTTGAACCCTCAATTGTAAGGTTTTGAACCCTCTGTTTTATGGTTTTGAACCCTTTTCAAGTTTGGTTTTTGGCCTTGTGCCTTCTAATTTTCAAAAATCCCGTCAAACGTTTTGGGTTTTAAATAATGTGAACGTGTGCAAAATGGAAGGGTGAATGCCTGTATTCCGAGTTTTCTGTCTAGGCAAGCACTTCGTATACATCTCAAACAGACGCGAGACCAGTTGTGCTTACCTGGGAATTCTTGGAGTGAGTGTTCACTTATAGGCGAGCATGTCTTCATTATACATTATTTTTGACCCATTTACTTTGATTAGTCACTGTGTGTCGTTTGTTTGCTTTGTGATACGGACGAATGACCACCATCTTTGCTTTTGTTGATTTTGTTTCATCTCATTCTTTTCATCCAATCATCTCACTCGTTTCTTTTCATGTTTTCCTCTTTTAGAATGCCTCCTCGACGCGAGAATCAGATAGCTACTGCCGAGCTGGCAGAAATTATTGCGCAGCAAATGGCTGCTCAATTTCCAAATCTCTTTGCTCAATGGAACCAGGCCAACAACAACAACAACGTTCCATGCAAATACAAGGATTTTAACCAGGCTAAACCACTCAAGTTTAGTGGTTCTGAGGGAGCGACTGGGCTTCTTCAGTGGTTCGAGAGCATAGAGAATACTTTTCGCCATGTGCAGTGTCCGGATAATCGCAAGGTCGAGTTCTCCTCGAGCGTATTTCAGAAGAGGGCTTTGACATGGTGGAACGGGGTTATGAGAGACCAGGGTGCTGAAGTCGCTCTCGCACAGACATGGGCTGAACTTAGAGCCCTTATGATGAGGGAATTCTGTCCTCGCCATGAACAGCGAGCGTTGGAGAAGGAGTTTGATGTTTTGAAGCAAGATAGTGGTGAGCACAGGGCTTATACTGATCGGTTTGAAGAATTGAGTCTGCTTTGCCCGACAATGGTCACCCCACTCGACAAGGCTATCGAGAGATACATCGATGGTCTACCTGACTCGGTACAAGACATTCTTACTGGTAGTAACCCTGCCACACTTCGTCAGGCGATCGAGTTATCTGCGACATTGACTGAGTCGCAGATCAGGAAGAACAAGTTACACCGGAAGGGTGACAAGGGCAAGAAGCAGTCGGCTGACAAGGAAGATAGCAAGAAAGGTCAAAACTTGAATGGAAAGAACTCTGGTTCTTCGAAGAGGTCAAAGAAGCGTAAGGCTTCTCAAAATTTTGCTATCACTGCCCAAGCTAATCAGGCAGCTCTCAACCAACCTGCACAGCCTCCAGCGAAGAGACCCTATTCAGGGAATGCACCTTTGTGCAATAGATGCAACAGTCACCACCAGCCGCAACTTCCATGCCGTTTCTGTACTAACTGTGGGAAATCAGGCCATCTCGCCAATGTTTGTCGATCTGCTCAGAATCCCGCGGTTCAGAACCCGGCTCAACAAGTTGCTCAGCCTCCTGCTCCGCAACAGGGTCAAGCTGCAAGACCACAATACCCACCTGGTGCTTGTTACAATTGTGGAGATCTGACCCACTATAGAAACCGGTGCCCAAGGCTAGCCAACCAGAACCAAAACCAGAACCAGAATCCGGCTCCGGCTCGAGGCCGAGTTTTTAACATGAATGCCCAAGAGGCACAGGCTGACGATAATGTGGTGAACGGTACGTTCTTTATTAATAATCAGCCTGCATCTGTTCTTTTCGATTCCGGTGCCGATAAGAGTTTCGTGTCTTTGTCTTTTGAGCAAATGCTTCGCGTGTCTAGAACGAAACTAGGCAAATCTTTGACAGTAGAGGTTGCTAGTGGTGAACCCATTATTCTTGATTCTGTTCTTCACAACTGCCAGTTGAACCTTAACGACCATCTTTTTCCTATTGATCTCGCGCCTATGCAACTTGGAAGCTTCGACGTTATTGTGGGAATGGATTGGTTATCCAAGCATCACGCAGAGATAGTTTGTTTTGAGAAGATTGTTCGTGTGCCACTTTCGACAGGCGAGATCCTGCAGGTTCAAGGTGAGAAGCCTATCGGTGGTCTCAGACTCATGTCTTGTTTTAAAGCTCGGAAGTATCTGCAGAAGAACTATGTGGCTTTCTTAGCACATGTTACAGAAAATAAAGGCAAGGGTAAGTCTATTTCAGATATTCCTGTCGTACGGGATTATTCTGAAGTGTTCCCTGAAGATTTACCTGGTCTACCTCCAGCACGCCAAGTCGAGTTCCGCATTGATCTCGTACCTGGTGCAAACCCCATTGCCAGAGCTCCATATCGTCTTGCACCATCTGAGATGCAAGAGTTGTCTAAACAGCTTCAGGAGCTCTCTGACAAAGGTTTTATCCGTCCCAGCTTTTCACCGTGGGGTGCTCCCGTTCTTTTTGTCAAGAAGAAGGATGGATCCTTTAGGATGTGTATCGATTATCGTGAGCTTAACAAGCTTACCATCAAAAATCGATATCCTCTACCTCGCATAGACGACCTCTTTGATCAGCTTCAAGGCGCTTCTTATTTTTCGAAGATCGATCTGCGTTCCGGGTATCATCAACTTCGGGTGCAAGAAGAAGACATCCCGAAGACAGCATTCCGTACTCGTTATGGACATTACGAGTTCACAGTCATGCCATTCGGTTTGACTAATGCTCCTGCTGTTTTCATGGACTTAATGAATAGGGTCTGCAAACCTTATTTGGATCAGTTCGTCATTGTTTTTATCGATGACATCTTGATTTACTCTAAGACGCGAGCTGATCACGAGCAGCATCTTCGTCTTACTCTGGAACTCCTGAAGAAAGAGCAACTTTTCGCCAAATTCTCCAAGTGCGAATTTTGGCTTAAAGAAGTTCAATTTTTGGGACACATTATCAACGAACGAGGTGTTCATGTAGATCCCTCCAAGATCAGTGCGATTAAGGATTGGGATACGCCTACTACTCCTACTGAAGTTCGTTCATTTCTTGGTCTAGCGGGTTATTATCGCCGCTTCATTGAAAACTTCTCTAAGATTGCAGTTCCTCTAACTGCTCTAACTCAGAAGAAAATGCCCTTTTATTGGGGATTCAAACAAGAGGAAGCTTTTCAACACCTGAAGCAGAAGCTTTGCGATGCGCCTGTCCTATCATTGCCTGAGGGTGATGATGATTTTGTTGTGTATTGTGATGCATCGAAATTGGGTCTTGGCTGTGTTCTTATGCAAAGGAACAAAGTCATAGCCTATGCATCAAGACAATTGAAGATACATGAGAAGAACTACACCACTCATGATCTTGAGTTGGGTGCAGTTGTCTTTGCTCTCAAAATCTGGAGACACTATTTGTACGGTACAAAATGTGTGGTTTTCACTGACCACAAAAGTCTTCAGCATATCTTCAACCAGAAAGAACTCAACATGAGACAGCGACGTTGGGTTGAGCTTTTAAACGACTATGACTGCGAAATTCGCTACCATCCTGGTAAGGCGAATGTCGTAGCTGATGCATTGAGTCGTAAGGAACGTACTAAGCTTCATTGTGTACGCGTTCAATCTGTTATTCAAGCTCGATCTGATATTCAAGCCCGCATTTCTCTAGCCCAGCAATCTTGTGTTTCACAAGGTTTGATGGATAAGGAATTTCCCTATCACATAACACCTGCTCTTGAACTGAAGGACAATGGGTCATATTACTTCATGGACCGTTTGTGGGTCCCAAGCCAGGATGATCTTCGTACCTTGCTTATGGATGAAGCCCATAAGTCTCGTTATTCTATTCATCCGGGCTCAGATAAAATGTATAAGGATCTTCGTATTCACTATTGGTGGCCTGGTATGAAGAAAGACATTGCCTTATACGTATCCAAATGCCTTTCTTGTCTCAAGGTTAAGGCTGAACATCAGCGTCCTTCTGGTTTATTGGAGCAACCAGAGATCCCAGTTTGGAAATGGGAAAACATTACTATGGATCTTGTTACCAAACTTCCACGCACAAAGAAGGGTCATGATGCCATCTGGGTAGTCGTTGATCGTCTTACAAAGTCAGCACATTTCTTGCCAATCCGCGAGGATTTTCCTACTGACAGACTTGCTCAAATCTATGTGGATGAAATTGTAGCTCGACATGGTGTTCCGTTGAACATCATTTCTGACAGAGATGCTCGTTTCACTTCTCACTTTTGGAGAACCATGCAATCTGCTATGGGGACCCAACTTAATCTGAGCACAGCTTATCATCCGCAAATGGATGGTCAATCTGAGAGAACAATCCAGACTCTGGAGGATATGCTAAGAGCTTGTGTGATCGATTTTGGTGGTAGCTGGGATTCACATCTTAAATTGATTGAATTCTCCTACAACAACAGTTATCACACTAGCATCGGAATGGCTCCTTTCGAAGCTCTCTATGGTCGAAAATGTCGTTCACCAGTCTGCTGGAATGAGATTGGCGAGGCTCAACTTACTGGACCTGCCCTCATTTTAGAGACAACTGACAAGGTCAAGAAAGTTCGTGATAACCTTCAGGCAGCTAGAAGCCGTCAGAAGATTTACGCGGACCCAAAACGCAAAGCCTGTGAATTTCAAGTCGGTGATCGAGTATTACTTAAGGTCTCACCTTGGAAAGGTGTGATCAGATTTGGAAAGAAAGGAAAACTTGCACCTAGATACGTTGGACCATTCAAGATCGTCGAAAGAATCGGAAAGGTAGCCTACAGACTTGAGTTACCTCCTGAACTGGGAAATGTTCATCCAACTTTTCACGTGTCCAATCTCAAGAAGTGTACAGCTGATGAGAACTTCTCCATACCGCTTGACGAAATTCGTGTTGGCAAAACACTGAAATTTGTTGAGAGACCAGTGGAAATCATGGAACGTGAAGTCAAGTGGCTTAAACGCAAGCGCATTCCTTTGGTCAAAGTTCGCTGGGAAGCTAAACGTGGACCTGAGTTTACTTGGGAACGCGAAGATCAAATGAAGGCGAAATATCCACATCTTTTTCCACGAGTTTCCTCTAAATAAATTTCGGGACGAAATTTCCACAAGTAGGGGAGACTGTAACAACTGTGCTTGTAATCACTATGAACAGTTCTGTTATCAATAAAACAATGTTATTTGATCCCAATGTTTGTTTTGTTATGTTATACATTTTTCATGTTTTGACTTTTATGTAATTTCAAACTCTACATCGCTTTCTGGAGAGTTATACGCAAACTAGTGCGTAAACGTACTCAGTTTAATGCGAGAAATACTCCGGAACATCAACATATACTCAACATACCTTAAATAACCTTTAGATAACTTAGAAATAAGTTTTAAAGGCTTTGGTATGTCAAAAACAAGTTAATTCGCTTACAGGGACTAAATATGACAAACTGCGAAAGTATGTCAATTTGAACTGTAACGAACATTCCGGAACATAACCATAAGTTAAACACACCTTAAATATCCTTGACATAGCTTAGAAATAGGCTTTGAGAGGTTCGGTGTGCTAAAATAAACTTTTGGAACATTCAGGGACTAAAAGTGTCAAAAAGTGCACAAGTTTGCATTTTCGCGCATAACTTACGTTATGAATACATCTGGACATCCAAAAATTTATGTAAGCATGACTATATTATATTTTAGTGTTCGCCTTAAGAAAAATCCATTCGTCGCGTCATTTGGATCGTTTTTCGCGCTTATGCGCATTCCGTCGTAATTAAGCGAACATCGCGATCGTACGGCCAAACGAACCGACATCTGAGATATTTTTGAGCATGTTTTGAGTTCCCTATACTTTAACTTCATTTTAGAGCCTTGAAATGAGGTTAACGGGGTTCAAACGCATCGAAAATCGCTTAAACAAGGTGCAGGGACCATTTCTGCAAAATCTGCCAAAACAGGGGCCTAGCGTGACGCGAGGGTCCTTAGCGTCACGCGACCCCCTTCTGGACCAGATTAAGTGTATTTGACAGCTGGTTGCAGCTGTTTTGCACTCCCTAACCCCTTGCCAAGTGTTGATCCCTTATGGTGGTGAGCATTTTGAGGCACCACAACTTTCCGACAAGTGTGCGCACGAGATTAAGGCACGATAATCGACAAACGATCCTAACGGTGGACCGAATACTATAAATACCCATCCACCCTCAACCCCAAAACCCACAAATCTGATTAAGAAAGCTCTAAGTTGGAACCTTCGTTTCATACCTGAGCTATTTTGATCTTGGTTAGCATTCGGGGACCCTTCGTAAGTATTCTTTCGTTCTTTTCCTTATTTTTACTGCTTTTCGAGTCGGAAAGTCAAACTTTGTTTGACTTTCAGCGTTGACCAGTAATGGTCAATGCGAAGTTCGTTTGAACTTCGCAACGTGATTGTAATCACGATGGTTATAGTCCCTTGGGACTATGCCTACTGATTACCACGTTGTCTAGGGTCGTAGGATAAGCGATCTAATAAATCGCCTATACCTTCGAACCCGACCCAGTTTGGTCGATCATTAGGATCCGACCAAATACATTAGGTGACCATAGTGTAGGGAATAACCTTCCGAGGTTATACCTTATGGTCACGACGTTTAAGTAGTTGTATGATAGGTAGTTTATATGCCTTAGGTAAATTACCAGAATACCCTTTTCATACATAATTGGTAATTTAGCATATGTAACCTAAACTTTTCTCACGTAACTGATTATGTAACATGTTTAGGCATATAATACTTGTCATAGGACTAGTTAGGCGGTCCGAACGCGTTTCACGCGCACGACACGTTAAAGTAGCATAAGCTTCCTAAACGGGTCGTAATGGGTCGTAAACAATTATGTTAAGTTTCATTTTAGCATGTAGGCTTTGTTAAACCAAATGACACGAGTCTCTACACTCGTTTGGTTTACGAAACCTCATTCTATCCAATCATCCGATTAAGGTCCGGTTATTAACATAGTTACCTATATTAGGTGCCGTTTGATTCCGAGATCTATAGCATTACTTGGTGATTATCTTTATACAACTGAGCAATCTCAAGTGAGTACATAGACCCCTCTTTTACTGTTTTCCAAACTGTTTTGGGGTGGAACACATGTGCCTACTTGTTACTTTCATGCTTTCCTGTTTTCACATCATATACATGCTATGTTCGTTAGTACATTATAGTACATGATTTCATTTCATCTTATGCTAGGTGTGCCCATTGTGTGCATTACTTAGTACATTGTTTTACATGACATTTCCTGCTAGGTGTGCCCATTGTGTGCATTACTTAGTACATTGTTTTACATGACATTTCCTGCTAGGTGTGCCCATTGTGTGCATTACTTAGTACATCGTTTTACATGACATTTCATGCTAGGTGTGCCCATTGTGTGCATTACTTAGTACATCGTTTTACATGACTTTTCATGCTAGGTGTGCCCATTGTGTGCATTACTTAGTACATCGTTTTACATGACATTTCACGCTATGTATGTTCATTTGATTACATACTTAGTGCATTGTTTTCACATGCTCACATTTTGTTATGACATTTGGTTTGTTCACATGGGACAATATATCCATTAACATTAGCTACGCCGTTCGTTAGTAGGTAGTGGTACCATAGGAATTGACAACTCCCGTTCCGGACATCCCAGGGTAAGGGGACAGAAAGGAATGACCGAATTCGTTGACATTAAGACAGATAGACCTTTAATTTGTTTAAAGGGTTTATCACCACAGTCGCCAGGCTTGGATGTATGCATTTTCACAATACCGCATAAATGTTCATATTAAATAGTTGCATGCATTTACACAAAACATAGCGTTGATTTAAACCATGTTTTACTTCAATACTTTGTTTTTGTGCATATGGTTTAGTTGAGACATTTCACTTGCCATACATGACATTTTGACATAGACATTTGACATGGATATTTGACATAGACATTTGACATGGATCTTTGACATAGACATTTAACATGGATATTTGACATAGACATTTGACATGGATATTTGACATAGACATTTGACATAATTTACATCTTGACATAAACACTTTGACATATTACCCAATACATTTGACAATTGATTTAAACATAGACTTCTTACATTGTTTGGTTTGGTTTGATTAAGTGATTAAGTAACGATGCGTGTGTAATATGATACAAGCATGGTGGATACGCCGCTGGTACTTCCTATATATAAGTGTTTGTATGGTATTACATGGCGTAACGTTATTTGAATCATTTCAGTTTGATACATATAACATTTTATACAAATAACATACTTTTCACAAGACATTGATTTACAAACAACTTACCTTATACAAACACATTTTTACATGGTTATTTATTTAACCTGACATTTACTTATACATATCATCTGATCTTATTGTTTTCAAATGATTTACAAGACAAAGCAAATAACAAGGTTCATGACTAAACATTTTCTCAAAACATAAGTCATGAATCTTATTTTCGCAAAACCTATGTATCTCACAGGCATTTTTATGCTGACGTACCTATTTTCACATGTGTTTTCAGGTGCTTTTCCATAGGATGTTGATCATGATACTAGGGCGGACCTGTGCCTTAGAGACTTTAAAAGATGATAGACTATGTTTAATTATGTTTTGAACTCTTTAATTTCCTGTTTGAAACAATGTAACACCCTTGTTGATAAATAAAATACAACTTTGTATGCCATGGTTATGAAACAATTAATTCTGTCGCGACACGCCCCGATGTTTCCGCCGCGGTTTGTTGTTTTACGCGGTCGGGGTGTGACAACGGTACTTGTGACTTGTCAAAATCTGATATGATCCTCTTACACAAAACTCACAAAAATATTGTCTGTAAACATTTCTTTACTGCATTGCATTTCTTTCTTTCAAAAAATTACAAAAAGATTTTCAGTGTGTTTTAGCATAAATTTTTGAAAAATCCAAAAAGATTTTCGACAACTGGTGTTGGAGAGCTAATTTTCAAAATTCAAAGTGCTAGACATGATGAACAGATGGTTTGGGAGAGTATATTGTTTTGAAGATGAAAATGATATTTCTTCAAGTGGTTCATCAGAGACTATAAATGTTAAATCATTTTAAAATTTGTGTTCAAGTTTTCATCAGGAAATTTATTTTTGGGTAGAGAATGTGCAGGTTATTTGAATAATAAAGAGTCAGGTTCCGATACCTGAGGATTGTGTGATTTCAACATGCCAGACTGCGATCCCAGCATATCGAAAGGGGGAGTCTGAAGATACGTAAAGGAAGGAGTATGTTGGTGATGAAAAGAGAAGAGAAGATAGAGATTGAGGATACTTACAGCGTCAAACATTTCAAAGAGAAGCCAAAGACTGATAAAGACTGAAGATGCGAAGACTCGACACTGAAGACTCCGTCAACATCCGAGGGGGAGTTTGTTAGTGCATCCGTCTGTCGTCTACGTCTTGTATCGAGTCTTGTTTAGAGATAGATAGAATAGAGCACGGAATCCAAGAATCAGAACATTTAGGAGTGATTCCACTTGAAAGTTAATTTTCTGATTCCACTCCTAATGTAATTTTCTGATTCCACCCGAAATGTTACATTCTGATTCCACCCGAAAGTAACATGCTGATTCCACCCGAAATGACACCATGTCATTAGGAGTGGAATCAGAAACTCTATAAATAGGTCATTTGGGGTGGAATCAAAACATAGTTCTAGGTGTGTTCTTCCGGTGAGCCACGAAGTGCTGCCGAAGTGTCGACAGGTTGTAAACATTATCCAGATTAATAATATCGACAGTTTAAAGTGTATAATTGCTGAATTGAACTTGATTTGTCTGTTTCCGCCGTTCAAATCAAGAAAAGCTCTTCAAACCGACTCGTTCGGATCCAAAAATGATCCTACATAATCAGCAAAAATACTTAGTTTACTAAGTTATAACAGTAGGGTGAAGTATATATGTGAAATTTATCAATTATAACCAAACTATGCACCGTATGGGCATTTTGGTAATTTCACATAAGCCGAAAAGCTCAAAAACTGAAGTCTGAGTTTAACAACTTTTGCTTACTGTTAAAATATTATAATTTACCCAAAATATCAGTAGGTATCAACCCTTGTATGTTTAAAATAGTTCTAGTACATACTATGCGTTAAAAACGCTTAAAAAGGCGATTAGAAGCCGTTTACGGGTTCTATATACAAAGCTGATATTTTTATTATTCCAGAAGGCTTAAATAATTTATTTATCATTTAAGATTAGTATCAAAAGGTTTGGAGTCAATTAGATATGTAAAACACATTTTATGGCCGGTAAGGGCAAAACCGACAATTACCGGATTAAGCCTACGACTCTAAGTTATGCTCAGCCTAAAATTAATTAAAAATCTTCAAAAATACCAAAATAATATATTACATCAGTGGGTAAAGAGTTTGATATCAAAAAGTGGGTTTAAATAGGCTATACGTTAATTATGCTGTTAAATCGCTAAAAAGCTTTATAATTACGCTAATAAGCATAACTCTCAATCTACACCTCAAACTGATGTCAAATTTTGGGTGCAATTTTATAATTCAGTAACTAAGGTTTCTACACCTTTACATTTTCAAAAATCACGTTTTAAGGTGAAAAGGGCATAATGGTCAACATATGAGCAATTAACGGAATCATGCATATTAATTGGATAACTAATGAACCAAGGTGTATAATCACAGAGGGTTATACTAGCATGTAACCTAGTCCAATTAAAGCTCTGAGTCATTTCTAAAACATGCCTAAACGGGTCAGAACTGAAGTCAAAGCAAAAGTCAAAGCTTTGCCACTTTCGGTTCCGAACCGGGTCTAAACAGTAAATTGTCAGGTTGAACATGTTTAGGCATGTTCTTACACTAATTACCAAGTTATATTAATGATCAAACAGGTTGTAGGGGTTCTACATTGCTAATTATGCATAAATTGGAAATTAAACATTCTGTTGACTTTTTAATAACAAGTTTGACCCGACATTTGACCTAGTTAGAGTGGGAATCAGGGGGAACCCTTTTAAGGGTTTAATGCCCACATAATTACCAACTCATAACTACTTTCAATTCGACTAATCACTGGACCATTAGTGATTAATCGCTAAGTCAACCGTTAATTACGACGGTTTGACTTTTAAGCTAAAACTAAGCAAAAACTTAACTAAGAAAGGTTAAGCATACTTACCAAAGTCCTTTGCACGATTAGTGATCACTTGAGCCTGCTTTGGAGCTCCAGAAATGATGAGGAATGCTGAAGGAAGGTGTGAAGAATTGGTTGCAACCTTGTGGCCTTATATAGTGCTCAAGAACTCATGGATCATTGACACACAAGTCTAACCATGGCCTTGGATCACTTCCAAATGTCCCTAAGTGTCTAGGGGTTGTTTAGGGGTCAAGCAAGATGAGGAAAATTGAGTTAAAGGCGATTACAAGGGCTATGGCAGACAAGAATCCAAGAAAATCCAACAAAATCGGAAATCTGATCAGATATGGCCGTCGCGTAACGCGACGGCATATAGGTTAGTGCTCGCGCTACGCGAGCATGTGTTGTCCAGCCAAACCAATTTTCCATTATTTGTAGTTTTGGTCCCCGGTCCTTCTAAAGGTCGCTTTCACATCTTTTTTTGCATAATGAGCCCTCTAAATTGACTTATAAGGGCTTTAAGACATTTACCCACTTTGTTTAGCCCTCGGTTAACTTTATTGTTACCCGAAAAGTCATAAACTTCAACGTTGACGTTTTAACCCCTTGTATACGAATTTGATCATAACTTTCTCATACGATAACGAAACTTTATGAAATTTATGTCGTGCATTCTAGTGAGCATAATTAACCGTTACAAAGCTTCGGGTTTGTCAAAAGGTCACTCAGAGGTATAACTTAAACATGTTGACACATTTAACCCCTGTAGTTTGTAATCTCTCACTTTCTTTCATATTTAGCTTCGTATGATCCATGATTTATTCGTTTGAAGGTATGACCATCATGTAAGGTTAATGTACAATATATTTATTCACTGTTGACATTAAAAACCCGTATATTCACATACTTTCCATGATTGTCAACATTAATCCTTCTATAACATTCTTTCACACGTTCAAACATATGACACGTGTCAACTCATTATAGGACGTGAATTTTCGAGGTGTTACATCCTCACCCCTTAAAAGAAATCTCGACCTCAAGATTTACTGAAACAAATAAGAGTACTTTTCTTTCATTGTGGACTCAACCTCCCACGTGTATTCGGGACCTCTACGGGCTTCCCATTTTACCTTTACAATAGGCACATGCTTCCTTCGAAGCTTCTTAACCTGTCGATCTTCAATCGACAATGGTTTTTTCCACAAATTTTAAGCTCTCATCTATATGTACATCTGTATGTGGTATGACCAGTGATTCATCAGCGAAACACTTCTTCAGATTGCAGATGTGGAATACATTATGTATACTACTGAGTTCTTCAGGTAGGTTTAACTTATAGGCAACTGACCCGACACGTTCGATGACCTCGAAAGGTCCTATGTATCTCGGGCTTAGCTTGCCTTTCTTACCAAATCGCATCACCCCCTTCCAGGGTGATACTTTAAGCAACACTTTGTCATCTACTTCAAATTTCATAGATTTACGCTTTGGATCTGCGTAACTCTTCTGCCTATCTCGGGCAGCTTTGAGACGGTCACGAATCTGGACAATCTTGTCCGTCGTTTCAAAGACTATCTCTGGTCCTGATAATTGGACATCTCCAACTTCCGCCCAACAAACGGGCGTTCTACACTTTCTACCGTATAAGGCCTCGAAAGGCGCAGCCTTGATGCTGGTATGGTAGCTATTGTTGTAGGAGAATTCGATTAATGGTAGGTGGTTATCCCAACTACCACCTAAATCGATCACGCATGCTCGAAGCATGTCTTCCAAAGTTTGAATAGTACGCTCACTCTGACCGTCCGTCTGAGGATGGTAAGCCGTACTAAAATTCAAACGCGTGCCCAAAGATTGCTGGAAACCTTTCCAAAAATGTGACGTGTATCTAGTATCTCTATCAGAGATAATAGACACAAGTATGCCATGTAAAACTACAATCTTATCCACGTACAATTGGGCTAACATGTCGGAGCTATAAGTCGCCTTAATGGGTAGGAAATGTGCTGACTTAGTCAGTCTGTCTACGATCACTCAAATGGTATCATTTCCTTTCCTTGTCTTAGGTAACTTGGTGATAAAATCCATAGTTACCATTTCCCACTTCCACGTAGGAAGTTCAGGCTGTTGTAGCAAACCTGACGGCTTCTGGTGTTCTGCTTTGACTTGCGCACACGTCAAGCATTTAGCTACATAGGTAGCTACAGACTTCTTTAAGCCTATCCACCAATAGTTTGCCCTTAGATCCTGGTACATCTTATCAGCTCCAGGATGAACGGAGTATTTAGAACTATGGGCTTCCTGGAGGATAACATCCCGAAGTCCTCCATAAATTGGAACCCATATTCGTCCATTTAATCTCAGAATTCCATCCTTGCCAAGAGATAACTGCTCCTCAGTTACCCCTAGCTTTTCATTAGAATAGTGAGCTTCCAACACAGCTTCCTTCTGTGCAGCTAACAACCTTTCATTCAAACTGTTCTTTATTTCAATGCTCTTGGCATTGATTCGGATGGGTTTCACCCTTTCCTTTAGACTCAAGGCATCGGCGACTACATTCGCCTTGCGCCTTGCCAGGATGGTATCTGATTTCACAATCATAATCATTTAAAGTCTCCATCCAACGGTGCTGCCTCATGTTTAAATCCTTATGATTAAACAAATGTTGAAGGCTCTTGTGATCAGAATAGATCACACACTTGATTCCGTATAAATAATGCCTCCACAGTTTTAGTGCAAATACAACGGCACCCAACTCCAAGTCGTGGGTGGTGTAATTCTTTTCATGCACCTTTAACTGCCGTGAAGCATAGGCAATAACCTTGCCTTTCTGCATAAGCACACACCCCATGCCAGTGTGTGATGCATCGCAGTAAACTACGAATTCTTCGGTACCTTCAGGTAATGTCAGTACAGGAGCGTTGCTCAACTTTTGCTTCAGAATATCAAAGGATTCTTGCTGTTTAGGTCCCCAATCGAACTTAATCTTCTTCCTAGTTAAGGAAGTTAGGGGTGCAGCAATCCTTGAATTTTTTTTAAAGAAACGCCTATAATATCCCGCCAAGCCTAGGAAGCTACAAATCTCTGTAGGCGTCTTTGGCTCTTGCCAGTTCATAACAGCTTCGACCTTAGCGGGATCCACTTGGATACCACGCACACTAACCACATGTCCAAGGAATTGGACTTCTCCAAGCCAGAATTCACACTTAGAGAATTTGGCATAGAGCTTCTCATGATGCAGGAGTTTGAGAATACAGCGAAGGTGTTTCTCATGGTCAGCTTGGTTCTTCGAGTAAATGAGAAAGTCTTCGATGAAAACGATGACGAATTTATCTAGGTATGGCTTGCAAACGCGATTCATGAGATCCATGAACGCGGCCGGTGCATTAGTGAGCCCAAAAGGCATCACTAGGAACTCGTAATGACCATAACGAGTCCTAAATGCAGTTTTGTGTACATCTTCATCTTTAACCTTCAATTGATGATAACCTGACCTCAGGTCGATCTTAGAGAAGTAGCTTGCCCCTTGCAATTGATCAAACAGATCATCGATTCTGGGCAATGGATACCTGTTCTTGATAGTGACCTTGTTAAGCTCACGGTAATCGATGCACAGACGCATCGACCCATCCTTCTTCTTGACAAATAAGACTGGTGCTCCCCAAGGAGACGAACTAGGTTTAATGAAACCTTTGGCTAGCAATTCATCTAATTGCATTCTTAATTCCTTCATCTCCGTTGGCGCCAACCTATAAGGTGCTCTAGCAACTGGTGCTGCTCCAGGGATGATGTCAATTCTGAATTCCACTTGCCTATCTGGTGGCAAACCAGGTAGTTCTTCAGGAAACACTTCAGGGTATTCAGAAATGACAGGGATGTCTTCTATCTTCGGTTTAGGCTCATCAATAATCACTTGTGCCATGTAGATGACACAACCCTTCTTTAAACACTTAGAGGCCTTG
Source organism: Helianthus tuberosus (assembly GCA_030545235.1). Taxonomy (NCBI): domain Eukaryota; kingdom Viridiplantae; phylum Streptophyta; class Magnoliopsida; order Asterales; family Asteraceae; genus Helianthus; species Helianthus tuberosus. The sequence goes on from CM060393.1 coordinate 159,782,062, forward strand.
AGCATAGTCACTTTCTCAGGCAGTCCATACTGGGTATCTCCCCGAATGGTAAGTGATTCGCCAGACGGAGTCTTAATCACCACTTGCTTTTTGTTGCAGACTATTTGGGCCTGGTTATGAGATAACCAGTCCATACCCAAGACTATGTCAAAACCGGCTAACTTAAAGGGAAGTAGGGACAGAGGAAAATAGTGGTTCTTAATGGATATAACACATCCATCTAACACAGTTGAGACGGTTTCTATGGTGCCATCTGCTAACTCCACCTCATAATTCACACTTAAGGTTTTGACATGTAAATTCAGCAATTTGCAAAACTTATTATCTACAAATGATTTATCTGCGCCTGAATCAAAAAGTACTCTTGAATAGATATCATTTATGAGAAAGGTACCTGTGATCACGTTATCATCTTGCACAACCTCCTTCGCATCCATCCTAAAGACCCTAGCATTGGTCTTCTTGGCCTCTTCAGGCTTCTTGGCGTATTTAGGGCAGTTGGTTTTTATGTGCCCTTTCTCATTGCAACTGTAGCACGTTGCATCCTTCAGCTTTTTGCAATCCAAGGTCTTGTGTTCCTTGGACTTGCATATCCCGCAAGCAAAAGTTCTTGACTGAGTCTGCGAGTTCGATTCGAGTCTGCACTTTCCAAAGTGCTGTTTCTTGCAAATCTTGCACTTGGGCTTTTCACCAGACTGATGCCCATCCTTTCTAGACTCAGACCCCTTCTTGTTGTCACCGTTTCCTCGGTGCTTCTTGTTTGACCTCCATGAATTATCATCTTCACGTTTTCTTTTCTCGGCATCCTTATTCCTCAGCGATCTTTGCCTGACCGCATCCAGAGTGAGGGACAAAGATATGTCAGCTACAGATCTGAAAGTAGCTGGCCGAGAAGCCTTCACGCTTGCCTTTATCTCGGGGGCTAAACCCCCAATGAAACGAGCTATTCGTTTGGGTTACGGGGTCACCAAATATGGAACCAGCCTCGACATGGTATTAAAGCTCGTGAGGTAAGCTTGGCAATCTAGATTGGTCATTACCAACGAAAGAAAATCTGACTCAATCTTTTCGACCTCGTGCTGAGGACAGTAGTTCTCCTTGATGAGGGCAACAAATTGTTCCCATGACATGTTGTACAATGGGATCTTCCCGGTGGCTTGAATCAGCGATCTCCACCAGGATAAGGCCTCGCCCTTAAATGATTGTGACACAAACTTGACCACATCCCTCTCAGCGCATCCGCTGATATCAACAACTGTATCCATCTCATCTAACCACGTCATGCAATCTACAGCTCCTTTCTTCCCAGTGAAATCCCTGGGTTTACATGAGACAAAATATTTATAAGAGCAACCCTTGTCACGGGGTTCTTGATTCACAGCAATCTTTTGAGATGGATAAGTATGATAATTTGAGGAGCGACGATCGTCATCTCCCTTCTTGGGTTCATCCTTCTTGGGAGGTGGCTTGCTGTGAGCCTCAGAGTGTGTTTTAGGCTTCGAATGCGGCGTAGATAGGGTCCTGCTTCGAGTCCCACTATATTCCTCATACTAACGCTTTTAGTTCCGCACCCGTTAAATTAATTCGGGCATTATCAATATTCTCCACTGGGTGACTATTAATTTCATCCGAGTCAGCCATTTTAATTGAACTGTTACATAAAACAAGGACAATAGTTTACTTGGGAGTTTATTATGGAATTGTCTTTTATGGCAATTCATTAACCATGGTAACATAGACCATATTTGGTTAATTTATTAATCATATTTATTTAGGATTTCTATTATAATTTATCCTAATTATAAAACAATAACAGTTTTATTAGTGGCACAAAAAGGCCTAGTCATAAGGACATTTATAAATTATAAGCTATGATTTCAGAGAATCAACGCTTTTAAGGCTTGAACTTAGTTCATTACCTTTTTTGGACAGGGAGTCATAGCTACCACTGTCTTTTGGCTCATGTAGAAATGAGCAAGGCCCGTAGGCACTATATTACCAATGTATGGTCAAATATGATCATCTAAATTGATGATTTAAACCCATGATTTAGAGATCATTTAGTTGGGTTAGGAATATTTTAAAGAATCCTTATATAAATGACGTGTGTGATTTTAACGAATCACATCTGCCAGGAGCGTTAACACGTTTTCAGATGTTAATAGGGATTTGAATCTTTTAAACAGGTCTTACCATCATGGCCAGGTCTTCACAATGACATTCAGGCTAGGTTTCACTCTTAAGATTCTTATTAAATAAATATTAGGCAGATTTTTATTAAAAGGAATGATTTTGATTTATTTATTTCATGTGATTTATTTATGCATATAATAGCAAAAATGAAATTTATAAACATAACACTCCATTAATTATTAATAGGTTACACGTCTCCCTAAACGAGACTTTTTAATAAAGCAACATACCCACGCAGGGGTCAAACAACATACTAGTCCACGCAGGGACTTAAACAAACATCATACCCTCGTAGGGGTTAACAGAAAGATAGACCCACGCAGGGGTAAAAACAAACAAACATACATACCCACACAGGGGTCAATACAGCTAGACAGGCCCACGCAGGGGCTCAAATGATACAAGGAAATTACAACAACAGTGGAAGGATTCAATGGTCCTTCTTACTCTTCCCTTTTATTAGGCTTGTCAATCCTTGGAAGAAAGTCTGTCGCTCCCTGCGATCTCGGTGAAAGTCTCGCTCGACCTGGTCCAGTCTCTGAAGAATTTCCTCCCGTTCTGGGGGAGAAAACCGTGGCGGCTGCGATTGTGTCCGTATTATAGGTCTGGCAGGTATCTGGTACCCTTGGGTTGGGTATCCTGCTCCCCAAGGAGCTCCAAACGGTCCTTCAGGGTTTAAGGCGTTGTAATTGGACGCTACCAAGTATGGGTCGGCTTTAGCGTAATTGTAGTTGGTGCGAATCGGTGGCCCAAACGGGTTGTACGTCATAGAACCCGTGTATGCTGGTATCGGGTTATCAAAACCCATCGGTGGTGGTTGCGGTGCAACTGGGTTCGAAGGTCCACCCATTTGTGGATCTTCTTGAAGTGGCGGATAATGACTGCCACTTGATTGTCGAGGAGAGTTAAAATGAAAGTCCCCTCCTCGTGCAGACATACGTGCTCCGGTTCTCCTACGCCTCGGCGGTTGCGGAGGTGCTGGCTGAACAGGTGGCGGTGGAGGCGGTGGCGTGACAGCCACGAATCGTGAATCCTCAGAGGGATCCTGCTGCTGCTGCTGCTGGTGAGGCGACGAATGATGCGAGGGTGTATAGTACCATTCGTGTTGGTTAAACCTCACTTGATAACTATCTGGACCACCATAGGGTGATCCGTGGAAAGAAGATCCATCCGAGATCTCGATGGGATGGTTAGGAGTACCGCTTGCAGGTTCGGCGGGATCCGTGTCCTCGTCCATGTCCATAGCATTATCTTCAGAGAAGTGGTCCTCTGGTCCCACTGGGTTAAAACCCACTGGTTCTTGGATATAATTTGCCGGGTTAAACCAGCCCCTAAAAACAGGTGTGGGGTTACCAAAGGAATTATGCGATAGGGATCGCTGAAGAGGTATGTAAGAAGGTTGAGGGTTATCGGGCTCATTCTCCGACTGTGGCCCATATGAGTTGTGAATGGGAGGTGTCAAACTGTGCGAGACAGATCGTCTAGCAGTTTCAAAAAGGTTCCTCCGGTTTTCTTTAGGGTCAGCACTCGCAGTGGTGGAAGGAGCTCGCATGTGCGAAGGTCCTGCCTCATCGTCATTGGGGGCGGTGATTGGCCCCTTGCCTCGTCCTCTTTGTCGAAAGAATCTTGGCGGCATGATTAATCCTGTCAATACAACATGAGATAACGACAAGAATATATAAAATAAAAGACAAAACCAAACAAAACAAAGTAGAATTTGTCCTAGGTTATTTGTCTAGACTCGAAAGTTGTTTTTTTTTTTTGTTTTTTGGAATGTGCAATTGTGTAACTGAGATTAAACACAAAAGGCTAGTGTTTAATTCACTCAGCGTTGGCTCTGATACCAACCTGTCACACCCCGAATTCCACGTGTCACTGGTGGGCCCGATGGGGAGTATCGTGACGTGGTTGGCAACATAATAGTCGAACAACACAATATTTAATATGCATAGCGGAAGCAAATGAAAGATATATTTCAACCGAATAAAATATTGTAATATCGTGTATCACAAACAGTTGAAAATTTATCCACAGACGGATCGAAATAAATAGGAAACAGTAGTTCAACAGACGATAGGCATCTTAAGCTTGCGAGACTCTTTATTGATGCTAAGGAGAGAATCCAGCCTATTACGCTTAGTACCTGCATTTAATCTTTTTGGAAAAATACGTCAGTTTACACTGGTAAATACAATCAACTGACTCATTTAAAAAATGATTAAAAATTGGTTTGGATGCACATGGCATAAACATTTTATAACTTGGGATAATCATTTAAATATATAATCTTGTAAAAGAATTACATGTTCCTTATGCGTTCAGTAGCCCGGATCGTGCCGGGTTAAAGATCAATAGACACACCACATTATTTATTTATGCACTGACGAGTGTACGCCTACACCCCGCGCTTAGGTCATGGCCATTTCGTAAAATGATGCCAAGGATATCCGGGACATGGTCATTAACCCTCCAAAGGCTTTTAGTAAACAAAACAATTTAAACGGGCCGATCAAATTATTCAATTAACCACCAAACGATGGAAGATTTGATGCCCGACCAAGTGGTATTTTATATACCGTAACCCAAGCCCGTATAGGGAAAATAAGCTAAAAGTATTTACCTGAGCAAAGTAATAATCACAATAAGCAAATGCAAGTAGCTTTTACTGGTCCTCCTAATCTGGAACGAAGGTTTATAATAACCTATTAGAATCCTAACGGGTCTTTAGTTAAGCTTAAGCTTAGACCGGTTAGTTTTAAAGATACGGTTCGTACGCATGATTAAGCGAAGACCGGATAGAATGTGATTTAGACCCGACAAGTTTGAAGACTTGCTTAATATGGGTATTTCATACACATTCTGGATTTTGAGATAAAACCGATAAGGTTTGACCCGTTTCGGCTAATTTATGCAAACTAGTTACATAAACCGAACCGAACGCGTAATAAGCGTAACGGGTATTCATGAGAGCCATATACAGGTTTCCTAAGTTAATATGCCTCAAATATGTTGTGACATCAGTAAGATGTCTTTTATTATGCCCGAAACGAATTTAAACACAAACTATGCCCCGTAGGGGTAGTTTGGTCATTTACAAGGTTATAAAAGAGTCTAAGTATTATCCTGAGTTACAGGTCTAATATAATCAGAAAAAATACTTAGTTTACTAAGTTATAACAGTAGGGTGAAGTATATATATGTGAAATTTATCAATTATAACCAAACTATGCACCGTAGGGGCATTTTGTTAATTTCACATAAGCCGCAAAGCTCAAAAACTGAAGTCCGAGTTTAACAACTTTTGCTTACTGTTAAAATATTATAATTTACCCAAAATATCAGTAGGTATCAACCCTTGTATGTTTAAAATAGTTCTAGTACAAACTATGCGTTAAAAACGCTTAAAAAAGCGATTAGAAGCCGTTTACGGGTTCTATGTACAAAGCTGATATTTTTATTATTACAGAAGGCTTAAAATAATTTATTTATCATTTAAGATCTGTAGCAAAAGGTTTGGAGTCAATTTGATATGTAAAACTCATTTTATGGCCCGTAAGGGCAAAACCGACAATTACCGGATTAAGCCTACGACTCTAAGTTATGCTCAGCCTAAAATTAATTAAAAATCTTCAAAAATCCCAAAATAATATATTACATCAGTGGGTAAAGAGTTTGATATCAAAAAGTGGGTTTAAATAGGCTATACGTTAATTATGTCGTTAAATCGCTAAAAAGCTTTATAATTACGCTAATGAGCATAACTCTCAATCTACACCTCAAAATGATGTCAAATTTTGGGTGCAAGTTTATAATTCAGTAACTAAGGTTTCTACACCTTTACATTTTCAAAAATCACGTTTTAAGGTGAAAAGGGCATAATGGTCAACATATGAGCAATTAACGGAATCATGCATATTAATTGGATAACTAATGAACCAAGGTGTATAATCACATAGGGTTATACTAGCATGTAACCTAGTCCAATTAAAGCTCTGAGGCATTTCTAAAAGATGCCTAAACGGGTCAGAACTGAAGTCAAAGCAAAAGTCAAAGCTTTGCGACTTTCGGTTCCGAACCGGGTCTAAACAGTAAATTGTCGGGTTGAACATGTTTAGACATGTTCTTACACTAATTACCAAGTTATATTAATGATCAAACATGTTGTAGGGGTTCTACATTGCTAATTATGCATAAATTGGAAATTAAACATTCTGTTGACTTTTTAATAACAAGTTTGACCCGACATTTGACCTAGTTAGAGTGGGAATCAGGGGGAACCCTTTTAAGGGTTTAATGCCCACATAATTACCAACTCATAACTACTTCAATTCGACTAATCACTGGACCATTAGTGAATAATCGCTAAGTCAACCGTTAATTACGACGGTTTGACTTTTAAGCTAAAACTAAGCAAAAACTTAACTAAGAAAGGTTAAGCATACTTACCAAAGTCCTTTACACGATTAGTGATCACTTGAGCCTGCTTTGGAGCTCCAGAAATGATCAGGAATGCTGAAGGAAGGTGTGAAGAATTGGTTGCAACCTTGTGGCCTTATATAGTGCTCAAGAACTCATGGATCATTGACACACAAGTCTAACCATGGCCTTGGGTCACTTCCAGATGTCCCTAAGTGTCTAGGGGTCAAGCAAGATGAGGAAAATCGAGTTAAAGGCGATTACAAGGGCTATGGCAGACAAGAATCCAAGAAAATCCAACAAAATCGGAAATCTGATCAGATATGGCCGTCGCGTAGCGCGACGGCATATAGGTTAGTGCTCGCGCTACGCGAGCATGTGTTGTCCAGCCAAACCAATTTTCCATTATTTGCAGTTTTGGTCCCCGGTCCTTCTAAAGGTCGCTTTCACATCTTGTTTTGCACAATGAGCCCTCTAAATTGACTTATAAGGGCTTTAAGACATTTACCCACTTTGTTTAGCCCTCGGTTAACTTTATTGTTACCCGAAAAGTCATAAACTTCAACGTTGACGTTTTAACCCCTTGTATACGAATTTGATCATAACTTTCTCATACGATAACGAAACTTTATGAAATTTATGTCGTGCATTCTAGTGAGCATAATTAACCGTTACAAAGCTTCGGGTTTGTCAAAAGGTCACTCAGAGGTATAACTTAAACATGTTGACACATTTAACCCCTGTAGTTTGTAATCTCTCACTTTCTTTCATATTTAGCTTCGTATGATCCATGATTTATTCGTTTGATGGTATGAGCATCATGTAAGATTAATGTACAATATATTTATTCACTGTTGACATTAAAAACTCGTATATTCACATACTTTCCATGATTGTCAACTTTAATCCTTCTATAAAATTCTTTCACACGTTCAAACATATGACACGTGTCAACTCATTATAGGACGTGAATTTTCGAGGTGTTACAAAAACCCCCATCATTCTCCTAAAAACCAGCGACTTTCCTTCAAAAGTTGATTATCCGATTTCCTTGACTATTAACCCTTGATAAAACACTATATGAAGATATAACACTATGAACCAGAAAATTAAGATGTCTGTACAGAATATAACACAATTGATAGGAGATAAAACACTATGAACCAGAAAATTAAGATGTCTGTACAGAATATAACACTATTGATTGGGGATAAAACACTATGAAAGGAAATTAAGATGTCTGTACAGAATATAACACTATTGATTGGGGATAAAACACTATACATCTAAATATAAAAAAAAATAACTCTGTTCATGATAAAACACTAAAACAACAACTTACCCTAAACAATTCAATGTATAAAACACTACATAAACACAAAATCAAAACATACTAACACCAGAATCGCAAAAGGTTAATGCGTACATGAAAATCTTATTGGATCTTGCAAAAAATTACAAAATTCAAAACAATCCCTAAAATATCTCATCGCCAGTTTTTTCGCAGTTATCTTGGAATCAATTAATTGATAAGAATGGAAAATTACTAATACACCTTTTTGAACTAATTAAGATAAAGGACACTTGTCATTCCCAAATTATTTCTCACACTTCTCACAAAAGTTGATTAATGTACAGGATCCTAAACCTATATATATATATATATATATATATATATTTAGTTTTGTCCATACATCCACTTGGGCAAGTATAAGTATTTTTATACTTAGTTGTATTTTGTGGTATTTTTGGGTGTATTTCATATTTATATTCTTTTGTGTGCATCTTGTACTTTTGACCCTACTCGTATACTAGTAAATATTAAACATAAGATACACATAAACACATAAATTTTTGGGTGACCACTAAATACATATAACTTGTCCTAATTATATATATTTATATTCATTTCAATCTTTAAGAAAAACACTATTTTCTTAACTTATATTTTGTATAAAAATTAGGGAAAAGTTATGGCTAAACACTTTGAACATTACTCTTGTAAAAAGTCTTGAAAAATATATTTTTCTAAGTGTTTAAATTCTACAAAAAATTTGCCATAGTTTCCCCTAAAAACAGAGGTTTTCCCATGTTTAAAAACATGTGTTTATTTTCTTTTCAAACTTAAAAATCATTAAACAACAACTTTGCAAGTAACAATCATCAAAATCATTCATATGAACTTGTAGTAATTTAGATCTACACTTTAATCATGTAGATTTACTTGAACAAGACTTTTTTGTTAACTTTGTTGGAACTTTATTTTGAAAACTTGTTCATCCACTTTGTTAGTAAGTTTATAACTATAAACATATCATTTTTAACAAACTTACAAGTTCATTTTTCAAGATCTTCAAGTCTACTAACATGTTCATCATGGATCTTTCAAAATTCATGTGTATACTTGTTAGATCTATACTTCTAACAAGAAAGCATGCGATGGATTTCATCCAAATCATAAAACAAACAACAACAACTTCATAACAATTTGCATTTAACACCAAAAATTACTTATTCATGTTAGATCTTCTTATTTCTTTACTTGTTCATACTTTAAAGTTTAGTTTTCTTGATGGTTTAACTTGTACATCTTCATTACACTACTAATAAACATCAAAACAAAGGTTTAGAAGACTCACAACTAGCTCTAGTGGCTAAGGAAGTGGCAATATGAACAAGAAGATGGTAAGAAGATGAAGCTGATGGTTAATAGATTCCTTGAGTGGTCCTTGAACTTCCAACACTTGAAACCTTCTTAGATAACCTTCTTACACCCTTGGAGACACTTGGAATGGCTTGGAGATCAAGAGAAAATAAAGGTGATTTGTGTGGGGTTTGGGCCAAAAGTTTGAGAGAGCAAAGGGGGAATAGTTTAAATTTGGGGTGAATGAATGAAGAAAGGATATAAGGGTCTTATTATAACCAAGTGCATGCATATTACTTAAAACCTCCAATTAACCATAAAGTAATGTGCAAGCTTCAAAAGGCAACATGGGGGCTTGTGGGGCCCCCATGAAACCATCAAATGCAAAGGGTAGGGGGGTTGTGCTAAAGTTTGGAAGTTGAGGGACTAGGATGTGAAAGGGCAGTTTAATTAGGGATTTAGGGATTTTAAGTTTTTTTTATGTGTAACTAAGTATCATATGGCCAATACTAGTGTTACAACATTAAAATAATTTTACTAGTCTATATTTGGTATTTTGGTAGTGTTCGGATAATTGTTCGGTGCTTGTTTCGTTGTCGGTTCACTAAAAAGTTAAGTTATGTAATTTATAAGGTGTTATATCTTTTTGTGTTTTAAAGGTATCCCCAATACTTTTTAAGTTGTTTTTAATGTTTAACAACATTTCTGGACTTGTATAATTTGTTGGATTTTGAATCCTGCGAAAAATTGTCATTTATGGTCCAAAACGGACACTTTTTAAGTTCGTTAAATTTTTCCGAAAAGTGTTAACTATTATACTTGTTTTACCACTTGGGACTTGATATATTTTTTATGTCGGACCTACATCTAAGTCCTAAATCTACCAATTAGCTGAGTACTGAGGCTGTGCTGACACATCCTGTCTAACCGGTGAGTTTACTAATTGTTTTGACGCAATGCTTAAATTGTTTTTCACAATGAGATGAATGAAATGTATGACATGCATGATTGAAATGTATAACTTGTAAACATAAGATGTTGATGTTTAAAACACATAATTGCAGACAATAAATAATTATTTAATGGTACGGAAGTTACCGGATTTGTGTCGTTTGTCACAGTTACTGTTTGTTCAGCTTTATCTGTTAAGGCTGTAACGTGTTCCATCATTAAGTTTGGTGTTTTGTACGAATGGGGTTTTAGATAAAGATGGCAAAATACAACTAATTAACTTTCGTAAGACACCCTTTGTTCTATTCTTTTGCACCCTATTTTATACAATTCAGTAGTTTTTTGAGTTTTTTAATAATACGTGATTAAAGGAAATTATTATAGTTTTGGTGTTTGGCGGTTGTGGCATTTTGGCTTTTTATAAGTAATTAGAGAAATCATATATTTTATTAGCGGAAAATTAGATAATGAACCACAGAAAATGACACAAAAAATACAAAAGAAAAAAAATTAAAAATCCTAATCCAATTTCTCATCCAAATCTTCATAGTCATCAGTCTCTTCTTCTTGAAGTTTTTGTCCCCGGAACCTTTGAATTCATTAGATAGATGCCGATTTCCTACACAGCTAAAATGCCCAGCTCTAGACGAAGCTGATCATTCAGTAAAATATGGCATTTTGTTTTTTGGTGTGATCTATTGTTGTTGATTGTTGAAATGGTTTTGTGGATGGTTGGAGACATAGATCGATGCCATATGTGTGGATGATTTTTTCTGGGTGTGATTATGAGTGGGTTTTTCGTTTGGTTGTCATCTTCATATTCATCCCACTTCTCATGATTAATAATTGAGTCCAAAATATCATTTACACTGTCATCGGTCTCTTCTTCTCATCTGTTAGGAAACTTTAATGTAAGTATTGAAGAAAAAGATGATCAACATGATCATAAGCTGAAGATGCAGTTAAGAAGTATCACTAAAAAGGTGTCTAAATGATAAAGTGACAAGAAGAAATAAAAGATATATCTTTAACTAAGTATCAGGAAAAGATCAAGACAAAGAAGACAATCAGACAAGACCATTCTGATGAAGTCTGATGAAGTCTGATGAAGTCTGATGATAAATCTGTTATTTATCATCAGAATCTGGTAAGTCTGATCGTCAGAATTCCTGATGATCAAGTTCATCAGAATTCTAGTAAGCTAGTCAGCAGAAATTGTAGTGGACCAACTTGTCTTAGAGATAAGCCCTGACAAAAACCCAAAAAGTAACAAGTTGGCAATAACCAATTCAATGAATGTGCCAAAAAGTCACTTTGTGCAGAGCAAGTGATGTATAAAAAAATGTTTATTCAGATCCAGACTCTCTATAAATAGAGATGTCAACCAAGAAGGTTAAATGAGTTAAGCTTATCATTCAATACACACACCACAAATTCCATTACCCTTCGCACAAAATTCTTTAAGTATTCATTTGTAATATCCAATAACTTTGTTTTACAAAGTCATTAATACACTTGAAAAATCCTATAAGTTGTTTCTTGAAAGTTTGATTTCTAGTTCCGCACAATATTTTCCTATTTGTTGAAATCACTTGCCATATTAAGTATTTGGGTATCTCTATCTGGGATCAACAGTTGGTATCAGAGCAAATTAAATAAATCACTTTCAAAAGATCAACTGCTCATATTTTTCTTAATATCCATTTCTTAAACTAAATATGGCAAACTTTCAAACCTAGAATAATGCTTTCAATATTGGGTTTATGTCAAGACCTCGACTTTGGTAAGAGAAGAATACCCTCAATGGAAAATTAGGATGATCAATTTCTTAAATGGACATGATCGAACACTGTATTCATCCATTATGAGAGGTCCTCATATACCCACTGTTGAAATACTAGCAGTTCCAGCAACTGAGCACAAACCAGCTATCCCTACCTCCTTGGCTCCCAAAGGTGAAACACATTGGAGTCAAGAAGATAATAACTAGTAGCTGTTGATGAAAGGGCCAAAACACTTCTGATTATGGAACTTCCAAATGACACATTTTCTCAAGTAGATGTTTGTGCATCTGCTAAGGAAATATAGGATCAACTGGAAAATTTATGTGAAGGAGGAGAAAGAATGAAAAGAAACAAGAGAACAAACTGTGTCTCTTCATATGAAAGATTTAAAAGTCTCCAAAATGAGACTCTTTCAGAGACATATAATAGGTTCACCAAACTTTTAAATGAACTTAAAAAGTTTGGTATTGAAAAATCAAATGATGAAAAGAATGTTAAGTTATTGGATGCCTTGCCAAGAGAGTGGCGAAGTCTCACAATGACCTTGGCATCAACACTTGAATTAGGGAATATGAACTTACATGATCTTTACAGCATCCTTATCCCAAGAGAGTAGGAAATATATGAAAATTCAAACCTCAAAGGGGGACCTATAGCTCTTCTTTCACACACACAAAGAATACCAATTTCAGATCCACAACCTCTCACTGCTAGAACATAGAAAATTCTGATGCTCCATCAGATTTTTTAGCCTTTGCTGAGGCTATTGCTTTTCTCACAAAAACATTTGAGCAAAGATTGAGAGGAGGGAGTGGTAAATTTCAGAAGAATGATAGGGGGAGGATGGAAGGAAAGTCAAGAGACAAAGGGAAGGCAGAAGTTGTTTGCTACAGATGCAAACAAAAGGGGCACTATGCTTCAGAATGTAAGAACAAGAAGCTGAAGGATGTGGCCTACTATGAAAAGAAGCTTGAAGAAGCTAAAAAGCAGCAACAAAAAGTCAGCTTAATAGCATAACCATCATGTGCAGCAGATCTGGTACTGCGATTCAGGAAGCTCCAAGCACATGACTGGGGACAGGAGCTTACTCAGTAACTATCAAGAGAAACTGGGTAAATATGTAAATTTTGGAAATGGGGTAACGGGAAGAACTACGGGATATGGTACCATACAATATGGATCATTAACCATTGAAAAGGTAGCCTATGTAGAAGTTTTAAAATATAATCTACTTAGTTGTGGGCAATTTTTGTGATAGAGGCTTCTAGGTAACCTTCTTACCTAAAAAATATCTACTAGTTGGTTTAGATGACAACAAAATCTATTTAAGTGGGAAAAGGATTAGAAACTCCATCTATTACTTTGATTTCAGAGAAGAAATTGAGCATCCTCAGTTTTGTTTATTTTCTACTGAAAATAAAGGAAACAGTTGGTTATGGCATAAAAGGCTTGCTCACTTGAATTTCAAAACTCTAAACTAACTAGCAAACAAAAATATGGTAAAAGGTTTACCATACATATCATCCAAAAAGGATAGTATATGTGAAGCATGTGAGCTTGGCAAATCAAAAAGGGGCTCACACAAAACAGTTTCTGAATCTTTAATTTCTGAAAATTTGGAACTTTTGCACATGGACCTGTGTGGACCTGTACAAACAATTAGTTTTTCTAGAAAAAAATACATTTTGGTCATTGTAGATGACTATTCTAGGTACACATGAGTTGAATTTTTAAGGAAAAAGAGTGAAACCCCATATTTGATCATTAATTTCATCAGAAAAACTGAAAATCTGTTGAAATTAACTGTGAGAAGAATCAGATCTGATAATGGAACAGAATTCAAGAATGCAAAACTTGAGACTTTCCTTGTAAGCAAAGGAATATCTCATGATTTTTATGCTCCAAGAACTCCACAACAAAATGGAGTTGTAGAAAGAAGGAATAGGACTCTGATAGAAGCAGCAAGAACTATGCTTGCTTATGCCAGATTGCCCACTTACTTTTGGGCTGAAGCTATATCAAATGCATGCTTTATACCAGTGGCGGAACTAGAACATTAACTCAGGGGTATCAAAAAAAATCATCGTTCAATCGTACAATATTAAAAAAAGACAATAAATAAATAAAGTAAAACAAATACCTAATAGATTTGTCCTCTTCTTTTTTTCATAGCTTGAAATCGTTCCATCACATCGTCATCTTTTACTTCACGTAAAAAATCCTTTTTGACCGCACAAACCATAACATTGTTCAAAAATTCCGAGCCCATTCGATTACGTAAATCCGTCTTGACAAGCTTCAATTTCGAAAAACATCTTTCAACGGTTGCGGTTGCAACTGGTAAAAGCAAAGCTAGTTTCACTACCCGATAAACTGAAGGACAAGAACTATGCGTTCCCGTTTCAACCATAACATGCGCAAGATCACTTATTCCATTCAAGTTCCCAATTAAAGATTGTTTTTTTAGATTGTGGTTTCATTATCACTTCAAAACATTCAACATTGAACAACAATCCCTACCCTACAAACAATACAAAATACATTTCAGCCTAAATTGCATATAACAGTCATTCAGTCAACAAGTTTGAAAACATAAATACTTCTAAGTTCTAAAAGACACTAACTTGACACCAAAAAACTAAATAAATTAATTAATAAAGCTGACGAAGTCAGACTCAATACCCACGACTTTAGTCAAGATTTAGTGATTTATTTACCTTGTATCCTTAATCAGAATCAGAATCAGAGCCCATGAAGTCAAAGTCAAATTCAATACGCACCCACGACCTGATGACCACGAATTCAGCCCACAGCCGCTGAACGGAGCCGATGAAGCAGACATTTGATGATGAATCAGAATCAGCACCGATGAAGCAGACGTTTGATGATGAGAATTCAAAATCGACGTTTGGTATCCTTGCCGTGCATTAAAACTTCAGGCCTTCTGTAACATTTCCATTTTTATCATATAAGAATTATATGTTTGTTTAAATTTATTAACCACTAGTAACTAGTTTTATATTTAATATAATTATTCTACCCATTTTATTCTTATACGTTTTTACATAGTTTAAAAACTATTTTATTGGAATGTTATACTAATTAATTGGCTTGTATAGTGTGACATTTCTATTTTCTATATTAAAATAAAGTATATAAAAACTTATATTATTAAACGGATAGACTGGTAGAGTACGCGTAAGTTGACTGTTAGAAATATGAAGTACCTAGACGGACATAGGAACCGTTTAATAATTAAATTATAAAAATACATTATATTTGAACTTACTCTGTTTTTAATAAAACTTGGTTCAAAATGTAGATACAAATATTCTCGTTCTAAAGACATATTCATTGTTTTATAAAACATCATATTTTAGAAGTTATACGCGCCAAATAAGTGAAACAGCTGAATTAATTATAATATATAAATTAAAATAATAATAATAATAATAATAATCAAAACATACGTATGAAATAAAATAATAAAAAAAGAAAAAAAAATCAAATACTAAACATTCAATGCATATGTTTACGTGGACTAGATATTCTTACTCCCCAAGTGTAACAACCCGAAAATACAAATTCTTATATTACAATAACATTGCGAATAAATAAGAATTATAAACTAACTAGGAAGAATGTTAACCTAGTTAGAGAATGAGTTGTGAGTAGTTTAGGAGTGAAAATAAATAAAGGATGAAAATTGAGGGACCAAAAGTGTTAAAGTGAAAACTAATATTAATAAAACAAGAAATTAAAATCAAAACACACTTGTTTGTGTGTTGCTGATATCGACCAGAAGGAGGGGCGAACCCCAGGCTCCCCAAGAACCCTAGCTCAGTTAAATCTCACAAATTGAAGGTCAAGATCGGTCCCAAATCGAAATTTGAGCATAGATTAATGATCCCCATTGCAAGGAGATCATAAGGTATGTAAAATTTGACAAAAATTCTCTACTTGAAATTCTCATGAATTTAGAGAACTTGAAATTTGATGATGCATGTGTGATTTGTAGATGAATTAGGGACATTAAAATGTCTAGGAGTAAACCCTAGACAATTACATGTTGAAATTATACTAAATTCTAGTGAAATCCATGGTCACCATTGTAGGTGACTAGTGGGTTATGTAGAAATTGATAAACACTAGGAAATTTGGAGTTGTTCTAGTGTAATTTGACCCATGTAAAGCTATTTCAGAATTATAAAGACAAATATGTATGTTAGATAGTTTGATTGATGAAAATTCGGGTTATATGACAAGTCATGAGCTTGTTAATGAATTAATTAAAATTATGCCCTTAAGGTATTTGTATAAATGCCTCAAAGAAGACTTAAACCTGAAATCTAAAAGTAAAACGCATAATTATGATGTTTTGGCAAATTGTGCGATATGTGAATTTAAAAGAGTTCTAAACGTAATGTGATCGAACTCTATAGGAAAGGACACCGGAACATCGAGTGGACAAACCGGTGGCGACTTGCGTTTGAAAGGCGTACTTTGAAGGTATGTAACTTAACTCGTTACATTGGGTAATTTTGATAATTAGCATATGTGTAGTCGAATTGTAGAATAAATATTTTGTTGATTTAAAGCGATAGAGTTCGCTAAATTGAATAATAAGTCAAGAATTGGTTGGAATCTCATTGGTAGTCATCAAAATGGAGGATTTCCACAAGATGAGTCAACGGGTCGAATAATGGTGTAAATTGTAGTACAAGCGTTCTTAATAGTTAGCAATGGTGATAACAATCACAAGAGCATTAAGCCATGGTATTGGTAAGGAAATGCAGGTGATGATATGCCCCGGATGGTGGGTATAAGGCACCATAGACTTGCTAGCTAACCGGTAATAAAATGGGTGAGGTTAGAATGGATCGAATGATTGCATAGTGACTTTTAGACGTATGACATGTAAATCAAATTCTTGGTATGATAGTTGTAATGAGTATGTCCATAATAAATTTACAGGCATATAGGAAAGGAATCACCTAAAACGACATGTGGATTCAGGTGTAATCAATAAAATAGTCAAAATAGCAAAGTTGCAGGACCTACCGTAAGTTACGGTCTCCACTGTAACTTACGGTAGAGAACAAAACAATTACGGCAGTTCTATACTGCCTTACGGCAGACCAAAGTGAAACAGTGTCTACCGTAACTTACGGTGGCTACCGTAACTTACGGTGGCTACCGTAAGTTACGGTAAAGCCTTGACCTATATGTTAAATTGTGCATGTTCTTGTTAATCGGATCCGTTTTTGAGCGTAGTTTCGATTATGTCGATTAAATAAACACCCTAGTACTAATATTTGCAAAAATTTCCAGTTTTTAGATATTGCAAGGATGCGGATGATGATCAAGCCAATGCTTCAAGAACCGAACACACATTTTGGACGCTTCCGCACTAATATAACTTATTAAACTTTGTTGTTTGTAAACACTACTGCATGATGAATGGTTTATTTTTGTTATTCAACTATGTTAAATAGTACTACGAAGTATGACTTAGTTTACCAACTAAGTTTTTGTTAACTACAAACTTTCTTTTTGTTAAATTCCGCATTTCTTACGATTAAATAATGCTTTTGAAAGACGGGTGTTACAAATTGGTAATCAGAGCTTAAGGTTGTTAACAAAGTGTTCGGTTCAAGCTTGATCGATTGTCCGGTAAGAATTAATGTATTATTTTAATAGATTATATCTTATGTAAGAAATGAGATGTGAATTGATGTGCATGGGAATAGTGTGTTAACTCACTCAAACCCGGAAAGTGCACCAAAAGTGAACGGTTAAAGCAAGTTAGGAACTTGGCTAAATCGAAGCAAATAAAACTATGTTATAAATGAAATGTTTAATGTTTAATGCAAACATTTCAGTTAAAAGATGTCGGAAAGAAATGATAATGATACGGTGCCGAAGGTCACCGAACAGATGAAAGAAATGTCCAGTGTAACCGAGAGCGAATTAGCATCTCAATTAACTGAAGAGATGGAAGCTAAAATTTATGAAGAAGTCGGAAAGGCAATAGAAGCCAGTCTACCGCAGTTCGCCGAGAGACTACAAACCACAATTTTGCTAGCAGTAGAGGATATGATAACTGAATTAAAAGATAGTCTCTCACAAGAAAAAGATGATGGAGTGAGTCGGATGTGGACCCAAGACCCGTAAAGAAATCAAAGCCTGATACCCCGAAAGAGAAGACAAGGTCTTCCCACACGACAGCCGCGGAGGCTAAAGTTGAACCTGATGTTGTTCCAGGTATGCTTATTACAAATTTAATTCCATTATAAATTTTATTCAATACTAGTGTGAACAATAGTTGCATAGGGGCATACATGAGTAGTCAAACGGGCGAATTATGTGAAAGAAATATATATGCATAAGAAAATAAACAATGGTGACTTGGTGAGCATGTGAAACCAAGGCAAAAGTAATCACGGTCAATATTGTCATGGGAAGGAGTGCGCGTACACTCGAACCCGGGAACTTAATAAAGTGAATAACTGATGTATTGGGAAGGAGTGTAATAACACCCGAACCCAGAAATTTGCAACAAAATAGATGACAAGGACAAGGTTATAGACTTGGCCAAACCAAATAAAAACATGTAGAAACATCGTTCATATTGATAAACGATGAGGGTAAATTCCATACAACGACATGGAATGATAAAATGAAATGAAATGATTTCTATTATTGTTACAATAATATGGCGTCAACCATAGTTGGCGACAATACGGTATCCTTCATGACTGAGGAGATACGCAAAGAGATCAATGGGAAAGTCGGAAAGGCTACTGAAGTCGTTTAATTCAGAATAATGAAAAGGCTACAAGTCAAACAAGATAAATAAAAGAATAAACTATGTGGTTGAATGAAGGCGATGGATTTCGCTAATACGACCAAATAAATCTAAATGAAGTCTAAATGCATGCCGAAATGGTTGTTTTGATAACGATGTCAGTAAAATGCCCGATGGATGGGTATGATTTCAGATATATACGTAAACAAAGAGACGAGAACGCGGATTAAAAAGACAAAAGACTCGAATTTAGAGTTGTGACTAAAAGACAATAAAATTTCGCAAAATATAAATTCTGAAAGTTATGTTCAACTATTTCAATGTTGATAGGGCTGAATAAAGTATAATACTTGATATTCCAAGTAAGCGCAAACCGAATAGTGAAAGTGCGAAATATTACTGAATCTATGTGATAGGTCGTAAAAGTGTATGGAAAGGAAAAATGCAAACCAATGAAACCGAAGTGTAAAAAAATAGTAAGATAAAGAACCCGGGTAACGGGTTGGAAGGAAAGTAGGGGCACCAACCAAACAACGGAACAAGTGGGATAAACAGTCGTGAATACGACGTAAGAAGTCAAAGAGTCGGAAAGATAATCCGAAAGAAAATGAGTGTAACCTTAGACTATGGTTAAGGTCAAATGAATTTCAAAAGTGAAAATAAATTATTCTAAACATAAACGGGGCGTCTTGACTCCATATATATATATATATATACAATTAAATAAAGACACAAGTAGAAAGTGATCTACGGGATCACTATAACCTTCGGGTCATAAACAATATAAAGGTCTACGGGATCAAAGTGACCATCGGGTCACAAATACGAAGAAACAAACTATAGGGTTCCACCTTAAAAAGGTGAAGATCTAATAAAATAGCCTACGAGGCAAAATAAAAGGAATCTACGGGTCACTTGGGATTAAGCATGAGGACTGGTTACGATTCCCCGCGCAATATAATAACGGAAAAGAATAAATTCTTGTCATCAATTCTTGGATATGAGTAATTGACATAGTTAAAATAGATAGACGTTAAACTAAAA
The DNA here is from genome assembly GCA_030545235.1 of Helianthus tuberosus. Lineage (NCBI taxonomy): Eukaryota > Viridiplantae > Streptophyta > Magnoliopsida > Asterales > Asteraceae > Helianthus > Helianthus tuberosus. The sequence continues at coordinate 159,801,902 of CM060393.1, forward strand.
TTCAGTTTTAGTAAGAAGTGGCGTTTAACAAATATGAATGTTATAGAGAAATTAGAACATAGCTAATATTAATGAATGTAGATCTCAACACCGATAGGTGTGAGACACTATGTTCGAAAGAAGATTCAGGATAATGAAGAGCTAATGAAAACTTAGACATAATGTGATGCGATGCGATCATAGTCACAAAAGTGACATAGAAATACAGAATATAATCATGTCGTAACGCGAGTTACGGGATAAGAAATCATAAACTCATGTGAGACCGAATATGACAATATGGAAGACCCGAATTACGGGGCATAAAATGACGGTGATTAATCAATTTAGCCGACAAGACTATCCAGAGTCAAAAATAGTGACGTGATTTATACAAAACACTTGTCAATATAAGATTAGTATGGGGAGAACATGTTGATGAACTCATACTATTGGGTGGTCGATTGACAATTGGGTCAAATAGGTGACAAAATAAGAAATACAAGATAAAAGTTACAGTCCATGAGGACTTACTCGTGAAAGACACATGCGTATGATAACTTTTGACTAGAAGAAACAATGACTTAAAAATGAAACTAAGCTAGTTGGGTCCAAACCAAAGGACTACTTAAGGAAGGTTGTCAGAAGTATATACTAGTGAAATAGTGGCGCGACACGGAGTACCGGTATCCATTGTGTCCGACAGAGATACTCGGTTTACTTCAAACTTTTAGCGCAAATTCTAAGAACAAATGGGAACTAAGTTGTTATTTAGCACCGCGTACCATCCACAAACGGATGGACAAAGCGAAAGAACGATACAGACGTTAGAAGATATGTTACGGGCGTGCATTATCGATCTAGGAGGTAGCTGGGATGTCTATCTACCATTGGTCGAATTTTCATCTAATAACAATTACCATGCTAGTATTGGGATGGCACCGTACGAAATACTCTGTGGTAGGAAATGCCGAACCCCGATATGTTGGGGTGAAGTGGGCCCACGTGAACTCGCCCACCAAGATATAGTACGAGCCACTAATGAAAAGATTGATGTGGTTCGGGCACACTTGAAAGCGGCTCAAGATAGACAAAATTCGTACGCTGACAAAAGGAGGAGACCGATCGAGTTCCAGGTTGGCGACAAAGTCATGCTCAAAGTATCCCCATGGAAGGGGGTTATCCGGTTTAGAAAAAGAGGAAAATTGAGCCCGAGGTTTATCGGGCCGTTTGCGATCGTAGAACGGGTAGGAAAGGTAGCTTACCGCCTTGAACTACCGGAGGAACTAAGCGGAATTCATAACACATTTCATGTGTCACATCTTCGGAAATGTTTAGCGGATGAGACAATTTATATCCACTACGACGACATCGAGGTGGATGACAGGCTAAACTATGTGGTAAAGCCCATTGCGGTTTTGGATCGTAAGGTAAAAACCTTAAGGAATAAGAGAATCGATCAAGTCAAGATCAAATGGGAACATAGGAAGGGTTCGGACACTACATGGGAGTCCGAAGAGGAGATGCGGCGTCTCTACCCTACACTATTCGGTACGTACTTTGGTTTCGGGGACGAAACCCTTTTTAAGGGGGGTGGACTTGTAACAACCCGAAAATACAAATTTTTATATTACAATAACATTGCGAATAAATAAGAATTATAAACTAACTAGGAATAATGTTAACCTAGTTAGAGAATGAGTTGTGAGTAGTTTAGGAATGAAAATAAATAAAGGATGAAAATTGAGGGACCAAAAGTGTTAAAGTGAAAACTAATATTAATAAAACAAGAAAATTAAAATCAAAACACACTTGTTTGTGTGTTGCTGATATCGACTAGAAGGAGGGGGCGAACCCCAGGCTCCCCAAGAACCCTAGCTCAGTTAAATCTTACAAATTGAAGGTCAAGATCGGTCCCAAATCGAAATTTGAGCATAGATTAATGATCCCCATTGCAAGGAGATCATAAGGTATGTAAAATTTGACAAAAATTCTCTACTTGAAATTCTCATGAATTTAGAGAACTTGAAATCTGATGATGCATGTGTGATTTGTAGATGAATTAGGGACATTAAAATGTCTAGGAGTAAACCCTAGACAAGTACATGTTGAAATTATACTAAATTCTAGTGAAATCCTGGTCACCATTGTAGGTGACTAGTGGGTTATGTAGAAATTGATAAACACTAGGAAATTTGGAGTTGTTCTAGTGTAATTTGACCTATGTAAAGCTATTTCAGAATTATAAAGACAAATATGTATGTTAGATAGTTTGATTGATGAAAATTCGGGTTATATGACAAGTTATGAGCTTGTTAATGAATTAATTAAAATTCTGCCCATAAGGTGTTTGTATAAATGCCTCAAAGAAGACTTAAACCTGAAATCTAAAAGTAAAACGCATAATTATGATGTTTTGGCAAATTGTGCGATATGTGAATTTAAAAGAGTTCTAAACGTAATGTGATTGAACTCTATAGGAAAGGACACCGGAACATCGAGTGGACAAATCGGTGGCGACTTGCGTTTGAAAGGCGTACTTTGAAGGTATGTAACTTAACTCGTTACATTGGGTAATTTTGATAATTAGCATATGTGTAGTCGAATTATAGAATAAAGATTTTGTTGATTTAAAGCGATAGAGTTCGCTAAATTGAATAATAAGTCAAGAATTGGTTGGAATCTCGTTGGTAGTCATCAAAATGGAGGATTTCCACAAGATGAGTCAACGGGTCGAATAATGGTGTAAATTGTAGTATAAGCGTTCTTAATAGTTAGCAATGGTGATAACAATCACAAGAGCATTAAGCCATGGTATTGGTAAGGAAATGCAGGTGATGATATGCCCCGGATGGTGGGTATAAGGCGCCATAGGCTTGCTAGCTAACCGGTAATAAAATGGGTGAGGTTAGAATGGATCGAATGATTGCATAGTGACTTTTAGACGTATGACATGTAAATCAAATTCTTGGTATGATAGTTATAATGAGTATGTTCGTAATAAATTTACAGGCATATAGGAAAGGAATCACCTAAAACGACATGTGGATTCGGGTGTAATCAATAAAATAGTCAAAATAGCAAACTTGCAGGAGCTACCGTAAGTTACGGTCTCCACCGTAACTTACGGTAGAGAACAAAACAATTACGGCAGTTCTATACTGCCTTACGGCAGACCAAAGTGAAACAGTGTCTACCGTAACTTACGGTGGCTACCGTAAGTTACGGTAGAGCCTTGACCTATATGTTAAATTGTGCATGTTCTTGTTAATCGGATCCGTTTTTGAGCGTAGTTTCGATTATGTCGATTAAATAAAAACCCTAGTACTAATATTTGCCAAAATTTCCAGTTTTTCGATATTGCAAGGATGCGGATGATGATCAAGCCAATGCTTCAAGAACCGAACACACATTTTGGACGCTTCCGCACTAATATAACTTATTAAACTTTGTTGTTTGTAAACACTACTGCATGATGAATGGTTTATTTTTGTTATTCAACTATGTTAAATAGTACTACGTAGTATGACTTAGTTTACCAACTAAGTTTTTGTTAACTACAAACTTTCTTTTTGTTAAATTCCGCATTTCTTACGATTAAATAATGCTTTTGAAAGACGGGTGTTACACCAAGGTTACATGCAAGTATAAATAAGAAGGCAATTCAACATTCAAGAATTGCTCAAACTTTTCACTCTCTCGACATCTCGCTCTCTCTGTCCCTTCTATATATATATATTTTTCTTTCTTTCTTCTTTAGTATTAGACCAATATTACTCCAAAGGCTTGCCCCATTTTAAGTGTTTTAACCCCTGATCACTGATACCCTGTCTGATTGATCTAGGGCCCCGTAACGCATGTCAAGGCTCTGCCCGACTAAGTTCGTTGGGGTTCTGTCTCGTGACATAGGGATAAAGTTAAATTGGGTTATTATACTTAACACGAGTGCATTATATATTTTATTAAATAGCTCAGGAGTTATACCCAAGATTATACCAAGAGGCTTTCTAGTTGAACCCTAAAGTTACAAAATGAGTCCATTCTCTTTTCTCACAGTTTGTGAGTCATTCTCCTTTTTATCACCTTTTTGTGATACAATAAAAATGCTTTCCAAAATCCTAAATGTTTACCAATTATACTTACAGTGATTAAATTTTTGTATTCTTTAATAACTGCCGGTATGGAAGGTTTTATACATTACTTGACCCTCGTTACTATTTGCCAAAAAGTTAGCCAATAGTAGCATGACCACAAGCACAGGGGAATGGTGCCCTAGTATCCATAGCCTATAACTAATATTATTTAAAGGGTGTGTATATAAAATAGAGCTTTATTAATCATTATTAAAATATATATTAAAGAAAATATATTTAATAAACTTAAATTACTATTAACATTATAAAATAATGTTTAGTCAATAAATATATACCATACTAAAATATGTCAAATATAATATATTCTACTATACTAAGATTATATTTTTAATCTTAGTCACATTAATATATTAAAATAATAATATAACAATTATTTAATTAATATATTATATTTGATAAAGTTATAGCTATTAATTTGACAGAAAATGATATATTTCATTTTCTAGGCTAATTGGTTTTGGACGATAGAAAATATATTTGACAAAGTAATGTCATGGGACGCTACTAAGTTTAGAGTCACTAGTTGAGAGAATGATCAACAATGTCGACATAACCAAAGGCACTAGTTGAGAGAATGATCAACAGTGTTCTAACCACAGTCACTAGTTGAGAGAACGATCAATAGTGATGCGACGAGAGGCGCTAGTTGAGAGAATGATCAACAGTGTTACAACCCAGTCACTAGTTGAAAGAATGATCAACAGTGATGTGACCACGTCACGGGAATCCCCAAGTGACAAATACCTTTGAATAATAGTAAGATATAATTACTCGATAAACTTCACTATTGGATGAAAGTAAGCCAATGAGTGATATGACCACTGTCACATCGGAACGACCACCATTTGACAAATACTGGTTAAGTTTTGGGTAAATATAAACAAATATAAAACATAATTTATTCTTTTATTTAGATAATTTAGAAAACATTTTATCAGTAATAAATACTGGCGAACTCATTCCATTTTTATAAAAATATATTGTTATACTTTACAACATTAAGGGTTTTTATATTTGTTTATATTTACCCAAAACTCAACCAGGGTGGGGTCGGGGGTTGTGACAGAAGGTGGTATCAGAGCCACTGGTTTAAGCTATTTAGGTGTTCTTTTAATACCTAAACTTAAACAATAAAGTTAGGATATTAATATAAAGTAACATATATGTTATTTTTATAGATCTAAATATATGTATATATACTAGATATATACACAATAATTCGTATTTCTAGTCGGTGTCACCTAATATATTTTAGCCACTTAATTGCTGGATATTCAAAATAGATCATTCATCTCTTATGTTCTTAAACATTATATATAACTGTGAAGTCAATTATATATTGTGACTAAATGTGTTATTTTTAGGATTTCATAAGTTAGGAAATATTAAATATGAGATACATAAGTTATATATATTAAGGGACAACCAGATAAGACAATTGTGTTAACAAAAATCAAATAAAATGGCAGTAACATAAGTGAAGGTGTCTAAGTATGTTTCCTAAATGAGTAATCAAATAAAATGTATAATTAAACACAATTGTGTAATCAAATAAAATGTATAATTACCGTAACAAGATTATATATTGTGACTAAATGGGAAATATAAATCTGTAACACTGATTGGCTTTATTATAGCTAAAGGAGGAATATACGTACACATAATATACCACTGAACCAAATAAGTGATTTTGGTTTAAGCCAAATATATATTTGATTTAAATATTTTATTTCAAACTTGTGTGTTATTGGAAAATATATATATTCAAATTATAGATTACTTGATAATTAAACCAAATATATATTTGTAAATATATATATATATATAGAAAGTATAATGTACAAAAGACCTTATCGTACATTATCGTACGCGACCAAGTGTATAACATGCGTAATTACAATTTTGATCAAAATAACGTGCATGATTTTGGCTTCCATGCATGATTATAAAAAAAAAACTGATCCCATGCGTGATTATGTGTTCCCATGCGTGATTATATGTTCCATGCGTGATTATACCCTGATCCAACGGTTACGCTTGTCGCGTATGTGATGTACGATAAGGCTTTTTGTATGTTAACCTTTCCCTATATATATATAGGGAGAAGATCATGCGAGAACCACCTCTTATTGTGAGAACCGCGAGAACCAATGCGAACACAACAAAAAATGCCTAAAAATAGCTAAAAATCACACAATTTTTTTTTTAATTTTTTAATATTTTTTATAAAAAAATCGCTACTTTTCGAAGCCAAAAAAAAAAATAAATTTTTGGCTTCGAAAAGTAGCGATTTTAACATTAAAAATATAAAAAAATTCAAAAAAAAAATTTTAGATTTTTTTTTGATTTTTATAGATTTTTTAAGATTTTTTAGGTTTTTTGGGGGTTTAGTTTTTAGCGTTTTAGCTTGGGGGTGGGGGGGGGGGGGGTTTAGGTTTTTTTTTGGGGGGGGGGGGTGGGGGTTAGGTTTTTTTAGCTATTTTAGGTTGTGTTCACATTGGTTCTCGCGGTTCTCACAATAAAGGTGGTTCTCGCATGAGCTCCTCCCTATATATATATATATATAATTAATCTTATAAATATGTAAGATTACTTATATGTATATATTGATAATATTAATACCTGATAAATGTTTATATTTGGCTAAATGTATATATATTATGTCTGAAATATATATATATATATATATATATATATACATATAATTAATTATTTATATATTTAATAATTATATAATTTATTAAATAGAAATACATTACCATTTTTATTTATTGTGATTTTTAATAGATTATCATATAGTTAGTTAAGTTTGTTTTAAACCAATTTTTATAGCTCGGGTATGGTTATGAATTAACCAAAAACAATCTAACGTATTGTGTTATATATCTAAAAAGTTATGTTATGTATTTTTAAATAATATATTAGTTGTTGTTTCCAATTGGTCATCCCTTTATATATTCTACGGAAAATAAAATCTTTGCTGATTTATGTTTACAAAACTAAAGGGTGCAACTTTTAAACAAATGGGACATACCTAAGTTGGTAAATGTATAAGTGTATTATATATATATATATATATATATATATATATATAGGGAGAAGATCATGCGAGAACCACCTCTTATTGCGAGAACCGCGAGAACCAATGTGAACACAACCAAAAATGCCTAAAAATAGCTAAAAATCACACAATTTTTTTTAATATTTTTTATATAAAAATCGCTACTTTTCGAAGAAAAAAAATTAGTTTTTTTTTTGCCACTAAAAGTAGCGATTTGAGCATAAAAAATATTAAAAAAAAAAATTTTAGATTTTTTTTAGATTTTTTTAGGTTTTTTGGGGGTTTAGTTTTTAGCATTTTAGCTTGGGGGGGGGGGGTGGGGGGGGGGTTTAGGTTTTTTTTTGGGGGGGGGGGGTTAGTTTTTTTTTAAAGGTTTTTTTGGGGGTTTTAGTTTTTAGCATTTATCTTGGGGGGGGGGGGGGGTGGGGGGTTTAGGTTTTTTTTTTGGGGGGGGGGGGGTGGGGGTTAGGTTTTTTTAGCTATTTTAGGTTGTGTTCACATTGGTTCTCGCGGTTCTCACAATAAGGGTGGTTCTCGCATGAGCCCCTCCCTATATATATATATATGCACATATGATTCTTGAAAGTATTGTTTTGTTTTAATTATTCTGTGATATTAATAATTGAAAATGTTTGCAATTCAGTTGTCGAATGAAGTATTACATAATCCAGAAGTTGATGCTAATAATGAAAATCCTTTGGATAAAAATGCTATAGAAAATATAATAGCCCAATGAATAACTAATTCTATACCTTTAATAATTAAAGCTGTTAAAAACCACGTAGAACACACCAAAAATGTGAGTAGCAAGCATACTCGTGACGATAGTTTTAGCCATAGTGTCAATGGAGGCAATGATGATATTATCAAAACCCCATTTCCCAAGAAAATGTAGGTGATGACTCTCAGGTGTACCTACAAAGAATTTCTAGCTTGTAAACCAACTGAGTTCGCGGGCAGTGAAGGAACCACGGTTGCCCTGCGATGGTTGAAAAAGACGGAAGCTGTTCTTAAAATCAGCAAATGTACCGAAGAAGATAAGGTGATGTATGCGTCCAACCTCTTTAAAGAAGAAACCTTAGAATGGTGAAATATAATTCTTCAGGCAAAAGGAAGTGACATGGCTTATGCCAGGAACTGGGAAAATTCAAGGAAATGGCAGAAAGGAAATTTTGTCCTCCTTATGAAAAGGAACGAATGGCTAACGAATTCCTAAATCATAAAATGATAGATGTGAATTGTCGTGAGTATACGACAACGTTCTTCGAATACGCAAGAATGGTACCAACTCTGGCTTCGCCAGAACCCGTACTAATTTCTCGTTATTTGGGGATTAGTTAGCGAAATCCGAGACATGGTCAAGGCCGCTAGACCACAGACTATTGAAGAAACAGTTGAACTAGCTAACATCCTGATAGATGGACTAATCCGCACAAGAGAAGAAAACAAGAAGAAAGAGTAAGCTCCGAAAAATTCCCAAGAATTCTACCCTAATGATTCCTATAAGAAGAAACGAACTGGACCGTCAATGGAACAACCTACCTGCAGAAACTGTAACAAAAATCATTCAGGAAAATGCCGTTTTAGGAAAACACCCTACTGTGACTTCTGCAAGATGACCGGGCATATAGAGGAAGAGTGTAGAAAGAAAACTAATATTTGTTTCAATTGCGGAGAAACGGGACACATCAAACCATATTGCCTGAAACTGACCAAAGCACCCGACAACAAGGCCAGAACAACAGACGGAGCTAAAAAGAATGCGCGAGCATTCGTACTTACTATGCAAGAAGCAGACATTATTCCAGACGTAATCGCTGATATGTAATATCTAAGTTAAGTTATTATTTGACTCTAATATAAATCAAAGTTATAAATAAATTCATCCTGTCAAGTACATCATCTATTCAGAACCATAATAGACTTGTTTGGTCTTCATCTTCACTGAATCATGTTTTTGGTTACGACACCTTGTGGTGGCGTTTTCGTTTACTTGAAGCTTGAGCTAATATCATTTGTGTGACACCCGGCTTTTCGGGCCGTACCGTACAATTGTAACACGTGTTGTGAATAGGTAACAAGGCTATATTTGACTGGCTATGATGTTTATATGTGAAATTTAATGTGTTGATAAAATTAAATTTTGATAAAAATTATGTTGGCAACGGTAAGATAGACGCTTATCGCGTAACGGTTAAAATGCGAAACGAACATCGGTGACCACCTGATCAGTGTTAAAATCCTAAAAATACACTGTTATGATTAGAATAATAATTTTAATCATATCCGTGTGCAAAAATAATTTAAAATGCTAAGAAACTCTATTTTCCAAGTTTGAGCACGTACTGCGCAATACTGCGCGAATTAAACAAAATACTGTCAACGCAGCCAGTCAAGGCAACTGGTAATTATTTCAGAAATAATTTTGAGTGATTATTTTTATAGAATAATAAAAATAATTTAAAACGCACTAAAACGGGATTAAAACGTTAGATAAAATGCCCGGTATCCAGTAAAATACCCGTTTTTACTCAACTTTACATACCTATATGTATGTATATGTGAAATATGTGAGTAGTGTGTATATATATGAGAGGTGGCGGCCATTTGGAGCTCTCCTCTCTTCTCTCTCTTCCAAGTGTTGGTCTTGGAAACAACGAATGATGATTATGCTTCTTAAATCTTCCAAAATCTTATTTAAACCAAGGAATACAAACTAGCAACAACATTTCACTCTCTCTCTCATACTCACGGCCGAACACCCTCTTTCTCATCGTCATCTACATTTCAAACTTATTATTAGAAGATTCAAGTCCATTTCAAGAAGGATTCATGGTGGTTTGAGTGTCCAAAAGTGATATCAAGCAAGAACAACCTTCATATCATCATCTATTCTCAATAACCCATCTAAAAATCTTCAAGGTATAAACTTGTTTTTAAATCTTGTTCTTGATTTTTAGTGATGATGGAGATGTTAGATGGTTTCTCTTGAACTTGGAATAAATCACAAAACTTGTATTTTAACAAAGAATGAGATTTAAATCAAAGAAAAGTGAGTGTGTATATATATGTGTATATGGCCAAAAGTTTATGAGTGTGCGTGTATTTTGTTGTGTTTTGAATTTGATAAATGATTCTTACATGATTTGATTTTGAAAGATGGTTACATGCATCTGTTGTAAAAGTGTCATAAAAGAATGTTCTCAAAAAGGTTCCATGATTTGAAATAAATGTGTTAAAAAGTAGAGTTTTGGAAGTTTATTCATTTATGTTTATGTGTGTATGTCGTATATGTATGTATATATATGTAAATGCATACACAAAGTTTTGTCATAAGTAAATAAAAGAAGGAATGTTTGCATTTATGTAAAAATGATTAAATGATGATGAGATGAATATGTTTTGATTTAGAAGAACATGACATAAATATGGTCCTTGATGCATTTAAGGTCATGTTGGATGAAGATGTTAAGATATGGTTATACTAGAGGCACTAACTAGATCATGCATGTAGATAAATGTTTATAAAAAGGCGATTTAAGTATGATTTAATAAAAATTAGTTTTGGACAGATTATAAACACTAAAATAAAGTTATTTTAAAGTTTTTAGTGATATATAACTTTGTCATAATGTTTGCTAGCTTTGCATGTTGTACTTGGTGCATTAAAGGTTGTAAAATACGTGAAATCGCATGATTTATGTGACTTAAATAAAAACTGCACTAAACTGATTATAACCACTATTTAAATTAGTAAATAACATTTATTATGTTAAAAAAGCAAATCATTTCGAGTTGGGATGGTTATAGTAACGTTTAACGCAAAACTATGCGTTAAAACGGTCAAAAATCGGCTTTTCGGATGATTTTTGTAAAACTGATTTAGATTAGTGAATAAACTGATTTTTTTAGTTTAAAAATAAGTATTTCAACTAATTTTAAGTTTACTTGGTGTTTGGTTGGTCATACGTGACTTCCGACGCCCGAAAACGTTACCGAATCGCTAAAATACGCATTTTTCAATGTACATTAGTGCGGGTAAAATTTTGGGTAAACGTTATGTGGCAAAATGTGTTAAGTGATTTAAACATAAGAATATGAAAATATTTTAAGTTTTTAACATAATGTTAGAAATCTAGTTTACGCATGTATGCTTGTACGTTTTGTGCGGTAGAAACGGTGAAAATCGCGTTAAATGTGTAACTTGTTTGTCGAGCATAAAATTTGGTACTTGTGAGATGTTTTATGTATATTCTTTAAAAATGACAAAATAGATAAGTTAGAAATATTTCGCGTGTTTCGGTGTTAAATTATATGAACGTTTATGTATATATATTACGACGCGCAAATCATAGATATATTGCGTATAAACGGGAGAGTTAACGGATTTACACAATAAATGACCACCAATAAAATCGTTCAAGTCACAAAATCATAAAAATATATATATATGGACTCATATATATATTAGCATGCCAACATAATAAAAAATGATAACTTTTCGATAAAATCTCAAAGTTATGTGATAATTCTAAGAAACGGAGAACTTTAGGATTTTTGTGTTATGTGTACTGATTTAAAACCGTTCCTATATATATATATATATATATATATATATATATATATATATATATATATATATATATAATAGGACGTGTAAAAATCAATATCTGGGATTGCGTTATTTAAAATACGCACCCAAAGGTGAGTGTCACTAAACCCCTCTTTTTACTGCTTTGTATATGTTTTGGGGGTAGAACACGTGAATAAAAGGGTTTAATAATGTTTTTGAAATAAAACATACCTTTAATATAAAATATATATTTTCATTGAAAATATATGAAAATTGATAAGTCATACGTTTCGAAGTAAAAATCGTTTTTGATGAATGAATGGTACGGTATTTCCTAAGCGAAGCCTGGGTCTCGAATGATGGAGATTCAGGGGATTCGTACAACATATTGTATTAAATTGTCATATTAGTCGGATATATATATTGTATGTGAGGCAGACATCACATTACTCTTCAAGAGGACCCTACGCCCATGATGTCGTTTAATCATTTAAGTATTGTACGTGAAGAATTGTTGGTAGATCTATCGGGTTGACAACCCCGTCATGACCGGTCGCCCCGTGTCAAGTCAAGCGACGAATTTTGATTCTGATTATTGTCTAGCATTGATTATCCCTACATGGTTAATATATAGTTCGTATCGTCTAGCTGACATACGAGTCTGAAAATTGACGTAATAATTTAATATACAAAACCTGGGTAGTAACAATATTGTCGGGTTCTTGAACTGCGACGGAAGGCCCATGGATTTTCTTAAGGAAGTAAAATGGTCTTTCTAAAATTATATGGATGTTTTCAAATAAACACCTAAACGGAAAGTTTTCCTTGGAATAAAATTGTTTGTAAGCGAATATGTGAACTCACCTTCCTTTGTGTTGACACTTGATTTTAACGTGTTCTACAGGTACTTGAGTTCGGCTTCAGGAATCATGGCATATCTTGTGTTTGAATGATGCATGTTGTTTGTTTGAAAATGTTGGACAACTTTTAAACTTTCTGGGACATATGTAATAAGATTCGTGAGGATCAAAGACAACTTAACTATGTAGTCGTGTCGTAAAACGTAACGTTTAAATAACTTATGTTTAAAATAAATTAAAATGTCCAACAATTAAATGCATCGATCGACAAGATATAAATGGCCACCAACTTCCGTCACCACTACGTTTTATATCCCGCTGCGACGTTTTTGGGGTGTGACAGAAGTAGGTATTAGAGCCATTGGTTGTTAGCGAACTATATGTTTTCGGAGGAAAACACTAGACTTCAACCGGAGAATTTTGAAATATAAGTCCAAAATTCTCGAAACCAAGAATTTTAAATAAGCATAGAAAATTTTTATCGTGTGTGAAAACCCTTATGTGTTTATGTGTATACGTGATTTTCTGTTTATTTTGGGCCTTATGTGTTACTATTCATGTTGATCACACACTTACTTATACGGTTACATATATGTCACAGATGTCGCACGAGCACGAGGTCATCGAGATCAACGGCTCAGGTAGTGAGCCTGATTTCGAGACTTCACCCATATCCATTCTACCAGAGACACCTATCACTATGCCATAGATGGTTGGTATGGCTGAGTTTGCTTCATCATTCCGTGTCGACCCTGCTGCTTTCGCTAGCCAGGTAGACCCCCGATATGCTTTTACAAGCAACGGGTGGATTGATGACAATGATGACGCTCCTCTCTCGATTCATGAGACGGGGCAATCATCTAGCACAATACCAGTTATCGATGACGTGATCAGAGGTGTCCCTGTTATTGGAGGACCTTTTAGTATTGCACCAGTAGTGGATGCCACTATTGTCACAGCTCGACCATTAGAGCCGTCTGTTGATCCACCTGCTACTGTGATCGAGCCTGTTGCTGAGGTCCCTCCACCTGTTTTGTCAGAGTCATCTTTACCTGTCTTTGAATCATGCGCATCTTCTACGCCTCTATTGGTATATTATCACCGTGGAAAGAGAGTTAGGACTGCTGGAGAGATTGCTTCTACATCACAAGTTGAGACTGCATCTGCTTCTAAGAATCAGAAAGGAGTATGGGTGGATCGATGTTGCCATTGTGACCGACAGTTTGCTACCATGCGTGAAGAACTGGAAACGACTAAGGGTAAACTAAAGGACCTCGAGGGGCAAATGGATTGGTACGATGAGTTGAAGGATTTGGATAACAGCGCGATGGATCAGATGCATTGGAGGATAGTGGATCTGGAGGAGTTGGTTAGGAAGATGCTGGATTTCATAGGAATGAAGCGTTAGATGTCGTTTTTGTCTGTTTATGGTTGTCGTGATTAGATACTCTTTTGGTACTTTTGGTATTGGGGGCCTGCGTGCTGATTATATTTTGTGATATTAGGTAGAAATTTTTTGAAAACTTGTTATGGGTGTCGATGTAGACATGCCAAGGATAGTTGTGATGTACTGAAAACAAGTTATTAATTTCTATGATAATATCAGATGATTAACTTTTGGTTTAAAAATTTTTCTCATTAATATGTGGATATTATATATGCGCAATGTTTGGTCCTCTAATATTTAATGATTGAATTATTTTTATTTTGGTTATCGTCTCATGTGGTTATTGTTGTTGTAAATAATAGAAACGATGAAAATGCCGCAAAGCGAGACAGGATACTGGACTACCTGCTACACCAGAGGAGTTGGCACGATTCATAACCCAACACGTTAATACTGCCTTGGAACAGCGTGATGCTAACCAAAATGATGGCAAGAAACGTGAATGCGGTACTCTCGGGCGGGATCTTGGTGGGACGCGGATTGGAAACCCTTCAGGTAAAATAATGATCGGAAAGTTTTGGTTGTTCATCTGTTATGATCTCATTGGAACGTATTCCTGATTTCTATTAACCGTATGAACAATGCACCGGAGCGTACACAAAATAATCCAGGGTTGTAGCCCAAGATCATTTACTGGTGTCCTATGCAATGATGTGACATCGATATGCGTGATATCGGGCTGTCAAAATGAGTCGGTTATCCGAGTGTTTCAGCGATCTGAACCTGGAATTGGAGATTCGAAGAAGCGCAAACCTGAGAGCTCCAAGAGGACTCCCGAAGTTGAGAGTAGGAAGAAACGTAACTTGGATAAAGCAAGTGTAGCTAACCCTAAAGAGTCAGGAAAGGGTAAGGACGATGATGGGCAAGATAAGTGCGCCAGATGTAGCCGAACTGGACATGTGACTTCCCGGTGTTACGCTAAGAGTACGTTGGATGGAGCTGCGCTCGAAGGATGCTTCGCATGTGGTGAACAAGGACACTACAAAAGGGGATGCCCGAAATCGAAAGGACGGGACGGGACGTTAAGAGCAATTCCATTGGGGCAAGTGTCGGGAAGGCAAGTGAGAGTCCTGTTACTGTTACCGTTATGTTTCGAATAAAAAACCAATCTATGTTCATACTTTTAATACCAAAGCTGACTTGAGTTTTACTCGAAAAACTATGAATCATTTTTGTGTTCACCTACAAGTAAGCTGAGTATAAATTACCCGATAGAACTAGTAATTGGTAAGTTGATGGGAACTAGTGAGGTCGTTTGCTGTTGTAGTATTTAGTTAGGTCATCGTAGTTCTAGTGTTGGTTTATTTCCAGTGGAGCTGGGGAGCGTTGACGAAGATGGATCGACTATCCAAGAGCGAAGCATGGATTATTGCTCGGAGAAGCAAGCTAGGATACCTCGTTCTGATGATGGAAAGGTGGTAGTTGTTCACGAAGACCGACTGAGTCGAGTGTTGAGTGTTAATAGTCGAGAGTGGTCAGTGTTGTGAGGATGCTTGAGTTGTTGCATAAGGGCTATCCTGCGTTTTTAGTGAATGTGATGGATGCGGAAACCGAATGTAGGAATGTCGGAGAGATTTCTATCAATCGTAACTATCAGAAAGCCGAGCAAGTTGACTATCAAGAATCGGTACCTTATTACCGAGGATTTGACAATTTGTTCAATCCAGCTACCGGGACTCAGCTGCTACACGAGGATCGATCTACGATTGGGATATTATCAGTTGAAGGTTGCTACAAAGAAATTTTGAGGACTGCTTTTCAAACGTGATATGGCCATTATGAGATATTAGTCATGCCCTTTTGATATAATTAATGCGCCATTATATTCATGAATCTCGAGAATAGGGTATGGAAACCCTAATCAGGTAAATTCGTGATAACAATCATCGACGACATGTTTGTCTATACACGAACCAAAGAGAATCATGAGTAACGTTTGAAGTTGATTATGGAATTGGAAGGGATGATGAAGGTATGCTTATAGATTAGCTTGAGATTAGAAGCGTGTAAAATGGACTTAAAAGGAAGTTAAGATACTCACGTGCCCTCGGCAGAGTTATCTTATGATAATAATTAACACGCTAGTATTTAGGTTGCTCAGTTTGAAGCTCTGCATAGATGGAAGCGTTGACCTTCACTTCGTGGAGCTAACATGACAAAGGACAATTAACCAGACTCTAGTTTATCTAGGAAACTAGCGACAGGATTTGCCTAGATCGAGGGATGGTTAAAGGTCGCCAATTGATCAACAGAAGAATTACATGGACAATTGAAGATCTAGTTCTGTTAAAGGAGTTATATTGAGAGAGATGCTGTTAGGTCTAGCAGAGGAAAGAAAAGCTGAGCCACATTGACTTGGTCCTTTCGAGAGCCCATCTTGAGTTGGATCAGTCGCATATGGGCTCAAGCTACCATCAGAATTGAGTGGTGTACATAATGTACTATTTGGATGCAGTTGAAGAAGTGTATAATGGATAATACACCAATTTTGCGCTTTATAGAGATTATTTCGGAGATAAACGGAGGTTTATCGAAGCATCGTAGAAGCAGTGCGTATAGCCAAAAGAGTTATGTTGCTAACCGGAGAGGCGGTTTCAGCATTCTAGTAGTATCTGTGATTTATAGGTTGTGTAACCGATGGATGCCTGAAATGAGTACAAGAAGAAGAGAGAAAGAGTTTATGAGATTCAATTCTTTCGAGAGCCCATCTCGAGTTGAATTAATCATGTGTGAACTCGGACTACTTCAGGTTTGGAGTAATGTATATGTAAATATATGTATGATAAACCCAAAATGGTGGAACTTTGACTTGAATCTTCTTGATTAAGAGCTTGTGAATGTCGGACCCTAGATAGGGTGGAGAGTGTTGAGACGTGAGTTTAGGAATCAATGATGTATGTAATATAAGTCTACGAAGATTCTTTGTAAGAATCTCAGTTTCTCACAGAAACTATAAGACTATACTCATTATATCCGTTATTGATATTCTTGCTTAGTGCGAAAACAAAACCTGTAGAGTAAAAATTTCGGGGACGAAATTTCCTAAACAGGGGGAGACCGTGACACCCGGCTTTTCGGGCCGTACCGTACAATTGTAACACGTGTTGTGAATAGGTAACAGGGCTATATTTGACTGGATATGATGTTTATATGTGAAATTTAATGTGTTGATAAAATTAAATTTTGATAAAAATTATGTTGGCAACGGTAAGATAGACGCTTATCACGTAACGGTTAAAATGCGAACCGAACATCGGTGACCACCCGATCAGTGTTAAAATCCTAAAAATAGTCTGTTATGATTAGAATAATAATTTTAATCATATCCGTGTGGAAAAATAATTTAAAACACTAAGAAACTCTATTTTCCGAGTTTGAGCGCGTACTGCGCAATACTGCGCGAATTAAACAAAATACTGTCAACGCAGCCAGTCAAGGCAACTGGTAATTATTTCAGTAATAATTTTGAGTGATTATTTTTATAGAATAATAAAAATAATTTAAAACGCACTAAAACGGGATTAAAAGGCTAGATAAAATGCCCGGTATCCAGTAAAATACCCGTTTTTACTCAAATTTACATACATATATGTATGTATATGTGAAATATGTGAGTAGTGTGTATATATATGAGAGGTGGCGGCCATATGGAGCTCTCCTCTCTTCTCTCTCTTCGAAGTGTTGGTCTTGGAAACAATGAATGATGATTAGGCTTCTTAAATCTTCCAAAATCTTACTTAAACCAAGGAATACAAACTAGCAACAACATTTCACTCTCTCTCTCATACTCACAGCCGAACACCCTCTTTCTCATCATCATCTACATTTCAAACTTATTAATAGAATATTCAAGTCCATTTCAAGAAGGATTCATGGTGGTTTGAGTGTCCAAAAGTGATATCAAGCAAGAACAACCTTCATATCATCATCTATTCTCAAAAACCCATCTAAAAATCTTGAAGTTATAAACTTTTTTTTAAATCTTGTTCTTGATTTTTAGTGATGATGGAGATGTTAGATAGTTTCTCTTGAACTTGGAATAAATCACAAAACTTTATTTTAACAAAGAATGAGATTTAAATCAAAGAAAAGTGAGTGTGTATATGTATGTGTATATGGCCGAAAGTTTATGAGTGTTTGTGTATCTTGTTGTGTTTTGAATTTGATAAATGATTCTTACATGATTTGATTTTGAAAGATGGTTACATACATATGTTGTAAAAGTGTCATAAAAGAATGTTCTCAAAAAAGGTTCCATGATTTGAAATAAATGTGTTAAAAAGTAGAGTTTTGGAAATTTATTCATGTATGTATATGTGTGTATGTCGTATATGTATGTATATATATGTAAATGCATACACAAAGTTTTGTCATATGTAAATAAAAGAAGGAATGTTTGCATTTATGTGAAAATTATTTAATGATGATGAGATGAATATGTTTTGATTTGGAAGAACATGACATAAATATGTTCTTTGATGCATTTAAGGTCATTTTGGATGAAGATGTTAAGATATGGTTATACTAGAGGCACTAACTAGATCATGCATGTAGATAAATGTTTATAAAAATGCGATTTGAGTATGATTTAATAAAAATCAGTTTTGGACAGATTATAAACACTAAAATAAAGTTATTTTAAAGTGTTTAGTGATATATAACTTTGTCATAATGTTTGCTAGCTTTGCATGTTGTACTTGGTGCATTAAAGGTTGTAAAATACGTGAAATCGCATGATTTATGTGACTTAAATAAAAACTGCACTAATCTGATTATAACCACTATTTAAATCAGTAAATAACATGTATTATGTTAAAATATCAAATCTTTTCGAGTTGGGATGGTTATAGTAATGTTTAACGCAAAACTATGAATTAAAACGGTCAAAAATCGGCTTTTCGGATGATTTTTTGTAAAACTGATTTGGATCAGTGAATAAACTGATGTTTTTAGTTTAAAAATAAGTATTTCAACTAATTTTAAGTTCACTTGGTGTTTGGTTGGTCATACGTGACTTCCGACGCCCGAAAACGTTACCAAATCGCTAAAATACGCATTTTTCAATGTACATTAGTGCGGGTAAAATTTTGGGTAAACTTTATGTGGCAAAATGTGTTAAGTGATTTAAACATAAGAATATGAAAATATGTTAAGTTTTTAACATAATGTTAGATATCTAGTTTACGCATGTATGCTTGTACGTTTTGTGCGGTAGAAACGGTGAAAATCGCGTTAAATGTATAACTTGCTTGTCGAGCATAAAATTTGGTACTTGTGAGATGTTTTATGTATATTTTCTTTAAAAATGACAAAATAGATAAGTTAGCAATATTTCTCGTGTTTTAAATTATATGAACGTTTATGTATATATATTACGACGCGCAAATCATAAATATATTGCGTATAAACGGGAGAGTTAACGGATTTACACAATAAATGGTCACCAATAAAACCGTTCAAGTTACAAAATCATATATATATATATATATATATATAGGGAAAGGTTAACATACAAAAAGGCTTATCCTACAAAAAGTACGCGACGCGCATAACCCTTGGATCAGGCCAAAAATCACGCATGGATCAGTTAATCACGCATGGGAGCCAGTTAATCACGCATGGGAGCAATTAATCACGCATGGGATCAATTTTTTTGACCTAATCACGCATGGGAGCTTAATTACGCAAGTTATGTTGATCAAAAAAAGTGATAATCACGCATGGGATACTAATTACGCACGTTATAACTCTGTCGCGTATGATAATGTAGGATAAGCCTTTTTGTACATTATACTTTCTCTCTCTCTCTCTATATATATATATATATATATATATATATATATTAGCATGCCAACATAATCAAAAATGATAACTTTTCGAGAAAATCTCAAAGTAATGTGATAATTCTAAGAAACGGAGAAACTTAGGATTTTTATGTTATGTGTACTGATTTAAAATCGTTCCTATATATATATATATATATATATATATATATATAATAGGACGTGTAGAAATCAATATCTGGGATTGCGCTATTTAAAATACGCACCCAAAGGTGAGTGTCACTAAACCCCTCTTTTTACTGCTTTGTATATGTTTTGGGGGTTGAACACGTCAATAAAAGGGTTTAATAATGTTTTTGAAATAAAACATATGTTTTAATATAAAATATATATTTTCGTTGAAAATATATGAAAATTTATAAGTCATACGTTTCGAAGTAAAAATCATTTTTGATGAATGAATGGTACGGTATTTCTTAAGCGAAACTAGACCGTAACGTTGAACGGATGCCGGCCTGGGTCTCGAATGATGGAGATTCAGGGGATTCGTACAACATCGTGTATTAAATTGTCATATTAGTAGGATATATATATTGTACGTGAGGCAGACATCATATTACTCTTCAAGAGGACCCTGCGCCCATGATGTCGTTTAATCATTTAAGTATTGTACGCGAGGAATTGTTGGTAGATCTATCGGGTTGACAACCCCGTCGTGACCGGTCGCCCCGTGTCAAGTCAAGCGACGAATTTTGATTCTGATTATTGTCTAGCATTGATTATCCCTGCATGGTTAATATATAGTTCGTACAGTCTAGCTAACATACGAGTCTGAAAATTGACGCAATAATTTAATATTCAAAACCTGGGTAGTAACAATATTGTCGGGTTCTTGAACTGCGACGGAAGGCCCATGGATTTTATTAAGGAAGTAAAATGGTCTTTCTAAAATTATATGGATGTTTTCAAATAAACACCTAAACGGAAAGTTTTCCTTGGAATAAAATTGTTTGTAAGCGAATATGTGAACTCACCTTCCTTTGTGTTGACACTTGATTTTAACGTGTTCTACAGGTACTTGAGTTCGGCTTCAGGAATCATGGCATATCTTGTGTTTGAATGATGCATGTTGTTTGTTTGAAAATGTTGGACAACTTTTAAACTTTCTGGGACGTATGTAATAAGATCCGTGAGGATCAAAGACAACTTAACTATGTAGTCGTGTCGTAAAACGTAACGTTTAAATAACTTATGTTTAAAATAAATTAAAATGTCCAATAATTAAATGCATCGATCGACAAGATATAAATGGGCACCAACTTCCGTCACCACTACGTTTTATATTCTGCTACGACGTTTTTGGGGTGTGACAATTTGCCCACCTGATATACGGATTTATTTATTTAATTTCTGTTGGTTCATTATTTTAAAACAGTCTTAATATAATTATGTGTTAAAATAAGAGTACACAAATTCGTATTATATTCTGGTGTACCTCTAAAGATTCTTCATCATAGATAAAAAATTTTATAATATTCATTTGGTCTGTCATCATCAATTAAAATCCTATAAGATTTATTTGAAATGAATATTCAAATTTACTTCATTAAAACTTTCAGTTGATTACGAAAACGGGGAACTTGTTCGGTCACTGTAATTATTGAACTATTTCAATCATTACGACACCTTGTGGCGTCAGTATAAACTTGTAGCTTGGACTAATCATAATCATACGAATCATGCAAAACCACGTATGTCTTTCGTTTGATTTATCTTTGAAAATAGTCTTAATGCAATGTATTCAGACAATGATACACTAAACTCTGTTGTATTTCGGTGTATCCTTGCAATTCAATATACGTCAACACATTGATTTTTTTTTGCTCATATCATGGTTTGATAGTTGACAAATAATTTTCGTGCTTCTATTTCATTTTGAGCTTGTTGATTCTGAGTCCTCCTCAGTTGACAATCAAAGTAAGTTTTCTTTTAACATTGAATTCTATTGTTTTTAAAAATCATTTACAACCTGTAAACATTCAATTTAGACATCTATTGATCATATATCTCTTTTGGCTTGAACCTAGTCACCTTGGAAATTATATCTTTTCACATCGTTCGTTTGACATTGATTCCTAGAAATAATTCAGTTGAACCATTAAGCCCTGTTTATTGTAAAACACGTATTCATTTGAACATGTTTTGATTCTGTGTCATTTACCTTAATATTGTTCTTATCGACTAAGACGTGACATAACTTTAAGAAGACATCGTAGCCCAAATCTCGAGTACGAGATTTAAAACAAGGTAGGGAGGATGTAATCTTTCCATTTTTATCATATAAGAATTATATGTTTGTTTAAATTTATTAACCACTAGTAACTAGTTTTATTTTTAATATAATTATTCGACCCATTTTATTCTTATACGTTTTTACATAGTTTAAAAACTACTAATTAATTGGTTTATATATGTGTGACATTTCTATTTTCTTTATTAAAGTAAAGTATATAAAAACTTATTTTATTAAACGGGTAGACTGGTAGAGTAGGGGTAAGTTGACTGTTAAAAATATGAAGTAGTACCTAAATGGACCTAGGAACTGTTTAATAATTAAATTATAAAAATAAATTATATTTGAACTTACTCTGTTTTTAATGAAACTTGGTTCAAAATGTAGATACAAATATTCTCGTTCTAATGACATATTTATTATTTTATAAAACGTCATATTTTAGAAGTTATACACGCCAAATAAGTGAAGCAGCTGAATTAATTAGAATATATAAATTAATAAAATAATAATAATAATAATAATAATAATAATAATAATAATAATAATAATAATAATAATAATAATCAAAACTTACGTATGAAATAAAATAATAAAAAAAGAAAAAAAAAATCAAATACTAAACATTCAATGCATATGTTTACGTGGACTAGATATTCTTGCTCCCCAAGGTTACATGCAAGTATAAATAAGAACGCAATTCAACATTCAAGAATTGCTCAAACTTTTCACTCTCTCGACATCTCGCTCTCTCTGTCCCTTCTATATGTATTTTTTTTCTTTCTTTCTTCTTTAGTATTAGACCAATATTACTCCAAAGGCTTGCCCCGTTTTAAGTGTTTTAACCCCTAATCAGTGATACCCTGTCTGATTGATCTAGGGCCCCGTAACGCATGTCAAGGCTCTGCCCGACTAAGTTCGTTGGGGTTCTGCCTCGTGACGTAGGGATAAAGTTGAATTGGGTTACTATACTTAACATGAGTGCATTATATATTTTATTAAATGGCTCAGGAGTTATAACCAAGATTATACCAGGAGGCTTTCTAGTTGAACCCTAAAGTTACAAAGTGAGTCTATTCTCTCTTCTCATAGTTTGTGAGTCATTCTCCTTTTTATCACCTTTTTGTGATACAATAAAAATGCTTTCCAAAATGCTAAATGTTTACCGGTTATACTTACAGTGATTAAATTTTTGTATTCTGTAATAACTGCTGGTATGGGAGGTTTTATACACTATTTGACCCTCGCTACTATTTGCCAAAAAGTTAGCCAATAGTAGCATGACCACAAGCACGAGGGAATGGTGCCCCAGTAGCTATAGCCTATAACTAATATTATTTTATATTAAATCATTAATAAATTTAATGTATGATTGAGATAAATCTAAATGGTGTGTACATAAAATAGAGCTTTATTAATCATTATTAAAATATATATTAAAGAAAATATATTTAATAAACTTAAATTACTATTAACATTATAAAATAATGTTTAGTCAATAAATGTATACCATACTAAAATATGTCAAATATAATATATTCTACTATACTAAGATTATAATTTTAATCTTAGACACATTAATATATTAAAATAATAATATCACAATTATTTAATTAATATATTATATTTAATAAAGTTATAGCTATTAGTTTGACAGAAATGATATATTTCATTTTCTGGGCTAATTGGTTTTGGACCATAGAAAATATATTTGACAAAGTAATGTCATGGGACGATACTAAGTTCAGAGTCACTAATTGAGAGAATGATCAACAGTGACATAACCAACGACACTAGTTGAGAGAATGATCAACAGTGTTCTAACCACAGTCACTAGTTGAGAGAACGATCAACAGTGATTCGAACACAGGCACTAGTTGAGAGAATGATCAACAGTGTTATGACCCAGTCACTAGTTGAAAGAATGATCAACAGTGATGTGACCACGTCACGGGAATCACCAAGTGACAAATACCTTTAAATAATAGTAAGATATAATTACTTGATAAACTTCACTATTGGATGAAAGTGAGCCAATGAGTGATATGACCACTGTCACATCGGAACGGCCACCATGTGGCAAATACTGGTTAAGTTTTGGGTAAATATAAAAAAATATAAAAACCCTTAATGCTATAAAGTATAACAATATATTTTTATAAAAATGGAATGAACTCGCCAGTATTTATTACTGATAAAATGTTTTCAAAATGCATTACAGGTAATTTGCTATAAAGATAATAGAAGCCAGCTATGGAGCACTGAAGGCTTAAATAAAGTGGCTATAAATACCTAAATAAAAGAAGAAATTATGTTTTATTTATTTGGGTTTATCCCTATAAAAACAATTGAATGGAATATGGGTTTTAGCCCATTTGTTTATATTAAAAGTTTGGTGTTTTACAAACTCTGAAATTATTTCCTAACTACGATCCTGATGAAAATTTTTCCGTTGCGTAATTAATAAACAACGGTACCACTTGAATGGTTCTTGGCTCCCGCTCCCAGGGTGGGGTCGGGGGTTGTGACACCTTCAGGGCTTATTTTATTATTTTGGGCTAACATATTGGGCAATTGGGCTTATTATTTACAATCTTCAACTGATTTGGGCTACCATATTGGGCAATTGGGGTTATTTTTTTCAATTCATTTGGGCTTACAGACTTCTTTTAGGGGTGTCCTCGTAGTTGTTCAGGGGTATCCTTGGTCTAAAAACCGGAAAAAAAATGTACACTACCGATAAAAAGTTGAGCCGTAGCCCGTGCTACGTCTCGGTATAAATTAAGTCTGCCACTGCTTTACACAAAACAGGTCTATCATTAATAAGAGACATCAAAAAACTCCATATAACATTATCAACCAAAGGATCCCAAGCATCAAATTCTTACACACCTTTGGTTGTAACTGTTTTGTCTTTAATGATTTTGATAGTTTGGAAAAGTTTGACAGAAAGCAGAAAAAGGAATCTTTCTTGGTTACTCATTGTCCTCCAAAGCTAAACACAAGGACAATAAGAGAAGCTTATATGTGTCTTTTGATGACTCATCAGAAACCAAGATTTCTGATGAAATTTTACAAGATATAAGCTTGTCAAAACAACCTGAAAATTCTGAAAATCTTCTTAACAAGTTAACTGAAGAACTTTTGGAACATGACCAAATGCTAAACATTCCAAACAAAAATATATCATGTACTAACCTTGCAGATGATCTGGAACCTCCATTAGAAAATGTACAAAATGATCGGAATTCTGGAATTTCACCAGAAAATCGTATTGAACAACAGAATTCTGATCCTCTTGACAACACTGAGGTCACAGATCAAGGGAAAGCCTCAAATCTATCAGGATACAAGTTCACATAACAACTTAAGATGGATTAGGGGACACTCACTAGCTGACATCATTGGTGACCCTAAAGTAGGTGTTAAGACAAGATCTGCCACAGCTCATGAATGTCTTTATGCTGGATTTTTAAGCATAATTGAGCCAAAATCTATTAAGGAAGCACTGAATGACTCATATTGGGTCCAAGCAATGCCGCTAGAAGAACTTGGCCAATTTGAAAAGAGTCACGTGTAGGATCTGGCACCGAAACCAACTAACAAATCTGTCATTGGTTCCAAATGGGTATTTAGAAACAAGTCTGATGAACAAGGCATCATAACAAGGAATAAGGCTAGGCTGGTGGTCAAATGTTATTGTCAACAAGAACACATAGACTATGATGAAAGCTTTGCACCAGTAACAAGGCTTGAAGCTGTAAGAATATTCTTGGCTTATGCTGCCTCAAATAACATAAAAGTTTATCAGATGGATGTCAAGTCTGGATTTCTGAATGGTGAAATTGAAGAAGAAGTGTATGTGCATCAACCAGAAGGCTTTGTTGATCCTCATTTTCCAAATCATGTTTACAAACTAAACAAAGCCTTGTATGGGTTGAAGCAAGCTCCAAGAGCATGGTATGAAACATTATCAAACTTCTTAATCAATTCTGGCTTCACCAAAGGTACAACTGATACAACCCTCTTTCTCAAATCACACAAGGGACACACACTTTTGGTTCAAATCTATGTCGATGACATAATATTTGGATCCACAAATGACAAATTCTACAAAAAGTTTGAAAAACTTATGACCGGTCACTTTAAAATGAGCATGATGGGTGAATTAACCTTTTTCCTTGGTTTACAAGTTAAACAACAAAGTGATGGCATATTCTTGATTAGGGGGAGATTGATCAGATGAGGAGGAGGAGATTGAGATCACAACGAATGGAGATCAGGAAACTGATCAAGGAAATTCGGATGGAGATAATTTGTTTGTCTCAACAACTTATGGAGAATCATTCACTAGAATGATTCAAGGAAATAACGAAATCCAAGGTGAAAATTTGTTTTTCACATCTGGTGGAGATGATTAGGCATACCTAAGGATGCACCAGATTCTGGTAAATCCAAGGGTACACCAGAAATTTCCAAAACCGCTGCAAATGTGTTTGCAACTGGTGAGTTAGAAGGAACATCTGTTATTCCAAGTATCCCTGAACCACCAACTATGACACAAGAATAACTTCAGAAAGCCCTGGATGATATAGTCAATGTCTGCAAGAAAAATCCAGTTGAGCATCTCTGCATTAGAAATTCAGAAAATCTTCATAGAAATGGGGAAGATTAAAACATAAGACAAAGATGCTGTGGAGTCAAGACAATCAAGCAGTTCCAACCGAGTTCTGGAGGAGATCACAATTCTAAGGGCCAACAACTATAGCATCACAAATGCCCTTGAGAATCTGATCAAAGAATGGGCTGCACTGCAGGAAAAGAATCAAGCTGAATTTTCAAAAGTGCAGGAAAATGAAGTCAATAATGTAAAACTTGGGGGAGAATTGCAATCTCTCATGAAAAGAATGCACTTCAACATTACCAGACTGGTTAGTGTTGACCCCAAGGAAATCATGAAACCCATTCCCAAAGAAGCCTCTCATCTGGAGGTCCCTAAAACCATCAGGCTGCAATCAATTGTCCCTCCTATCACTCAAGCTAGAACCACTTCAATGGGTCCACCTCCACCAATTTCAAAGGAAGAGATGATGAAAAGGTTTGCACCAACTTGAAACGCCCTATCACGTAACAACTTAAAAACAACGTATCGAAAAAAGAGCCTTAAAAATTTCTTTCTCTGTTAGACACATTTCTTACATGAAGGCTCAAATACGGAATGTCAAACGTTAACTAAAAGAAATATACAACATTCACTTTCAATTAACACTTTAAGGCGTTACATAATTAAAGCTATGTGACTGTTCTTTTCCGTACAATCCTTGCTCTCGACTCGATCTATGTCCGCTTCTCTTCGTTTGTGGTAGAAGAAATCCGTGTAGTACCTATGGATATCACATACAACTTAACCATTAGTCGTTAACAACATCATACGACATTATTCTCATGTAATATAATATCAAATATCATTCAACAATATAAACTTTGATTCATTCAACTATCCTCTCGTGTTTTCTCATTCCGAGTTCGACTTCGATACCTCATGAACCCGATGTTCTTTTACCTGCATTACATTTCAACTTCAAGGCACACCATTAGCAAACATCAATGCCTAAACATAATGAAACCATTCCTTCATACATTTATAACATCTCGCATTCATATATGTATATTAATTCCTACGTGCATTCATAGCATATTACATCCATACATGCATACATTCATAAATCATACATGTACACAAACATATACACCTACATATATATACGCACACATTCGTACACACACACATACTTACAAGCTCTTACATACCACTTACATTCCCATATAATTTTACTAACATATCCTAGTCACAAACATCCATATAAATTAGTCTCATACGTACAAACTTACGTGCATGTTCATTTCTATTCATGCTTACCTATGGATTCCATCACTAACATGTAGGTAGATCTATACACATACATATCTCCAAACTTATTTCTTTCCCACACATACTTTGAGTGAACGTTCTTGCTCATGAGTCAACATTTCGACTGTTGAGTGAACATTCTTGCTGATGAGTGAACGTTCCAACTGTTGAGTGAACATTCTTGCTGACGAGTGAACATTCCAACTATTGAGTGAACATTCTTGCTGAAACAAACTAGAAAAACAAGATTTGCCATCTAACTGGCTCTCGCGGGGCGCGACATCCCCTACCCCGGGCGGTCGCGGGGCGCGACATCTATCGCGTTGCACGATGGTGAAACTGAAATTGCTGTCGCGTAGCGAGACATCCCTATTTTGACAGAATACTTCCCTTTACTGCTGCATAAAGTACCCATCTATGTTTTCAACCAAAACTAAACTTGAAACTTACATAACTTTTGAGCTAAGCGTCCGTTTTGTGTAATTCTTGTTTCTGCGCGTCCGTAATTTAATTACGGATTCGTTTACCATCCTAACTCACATCAAAAGCTGAATTATAAGAAAAAGGCTTAAAGATCCTTCATGCCATTATTCGACCTGTTCGATTCCACCATTTTATTTCCGACGTAACTAGCTACTTTCAGCCCCGACAATCATTCCTACCTTAGTATATCCATTTATTAATTAATCATACATGACCTTCTCACATTTATAAGCATTAAATAACTCCCTATACACACTAATAAGTGAGTCAGAATTTACTTACCTTAAGTGTGCGTATTAGAGCTTACTTCCTTCCTCATCTCGCCGCGTTAGCCCTCCGTGCTTGAGTCAATTGATACGATTCCTTTCCTTACATGTCATCATGTTCGTATCAAAGTTAGCATATATGATCATACATACAAACATGCATTTCCTTTTTATTTACACATTATTTGACTTCCATTAGTCACTTTTCGCATTCATGAGGCACATATCAATAGTTACCTTATTCAAATCTCACGCAACTCGATTACCAACTTGTTCATTCTGACATCATTGGTAATCCAGAAGATGGTGTAAGAACAAGATCTGCAACAGCACATGAGTGTGCATATGTTGGGTTCTTAAGCAAGATAGAACCCAAGTCTGTCAAAGAAGCTCTTAATGACTTAGACTGGATACAAGCAATGAAAGAAGAGCTTGATCAGTTTGAAAAGAGTAAGGTATAGGATTTGGTGCCTAAGCCAAATGACAAATCAGTCATAGGCTCAAAATGGGTAATTAGAAACAAATCAGATGAAAATGACATAATAACCAGGAATAAGGCAAGGTTAGTGGTCAAAGGTTATTGTCAACAAGAGGGTATTGACTATGATGAAACCTTTCCACCAGTGGCCAGATTAGAAGCAGTAAGAATCTTTCTTGCTTATATTGCATCCAAATTCTTCAAAGTATATCAAATGGATGTGAAATCTGCATTCCTGAATGGTAAGATTGAGGAAGAAGTTTATGTGCATCAACCTGAAGGATCTGTTATCCTAAATTTCAAAACCATGTTTACAAATTAAACAAAGCCTTATATGGTTTGAAGCAAGCTCCAAGAGCATGCTATGAAACACTTTCAAACTTCTTACTCAATTCTGGCTTCACAAAAGGTACTATTGATACAACTCTTTTTCTTAAAACACACAAATGTCACACTTTGTTAGTCCAAATTTATGTTGATGACATTATATTTGGATCAACAAATGAAAAGTTTTCCAAAAAGTTTTAAAAATTAATGACCAGCCACTTTGAAATGAGCATGATAGGTGAGTTAAGCTTTTTCTTAGGTTTACAAGTCAAACAAAGAAATGATGGAATATTTCTGAGTCAATCTAAGTATGTAAAAACAATTTTAAACAAATACTCACTTGAAAATTGCTCAATTTCAAAAACTCCCATGGCAACAGGGAACAAACTTGATTTTGATTAAGAAGGAACATGTGTAGATATTAAAACCTATAGGGGGATGTAGGATCATTGTTATACTTAACTGCAAGTTGGCCAGATATTATGTTTGCTACATGTTTTCTAGCAAGATACCAATGCAATCCTAAAGAATCTCACCTAAAACCAGTCAAAAGGGTTTTTAAATATCTAAAGGGCACACCAGAACTTGGTCTCTGGTATCCTAAAGATACAAATCTTGAATTAATTTCATACACAGATGCAGACTACGCAGGATGCAAGATTGACAGAAAGAGTACGTCTGGTGCATGTTAAATCTTGGGAGAAAAATTGGTATGTTGGGCAAGTAAGAAATAAAACTGTGTTGCAACATCAACAGCTGAATCTGAATATGTAGCAGCAGCAAGTTGCTATTCACAAGTGTTGTGGCCTGTGGATGCAAACTCAACTGAAGGATTATGGAGTAGATCTGACAAAGATACCCATTCTATGTGACTCAAAGAGTGCAATTGCAATTATAGAAAATCCAGTTCATCACTCCAGAACCAAGCACATAGATGTCAGATATCACTTCATAAAGGATCATGTTGAAAAAGGTAACATAGAGATGTACTTTGCTCCAACAGAAAACCAAATTGCTGACATTTTTGCAAAACCTCTTGATGAAAAGAGACACAATTTTCTAATTAGCAAACTTGGCATGGTTAATATAAAAGATGAAGATGTTTCAGAAAACAATAAAACTGAAAACCAAATTGATGATAATCAAAGTGCAGACAAAAATTCTAATGAGCAAAGAATGAAACAACAGATTTCTGATAAAGAAAACCATCAATCTGATGAAATATCAAAAATCTGAGAAATTATCAGAAAATCTGATAAATCATCAGAAAATCTAAGGAGTCATCAGAAAATCTAAGGAGTCATCAGAAAATTTGATGTTTTATTAGAAATTCTGATAAAACATCAGAAAACTTGTTAAAACATCAGAATCACCCCTGATTATCAGAAAAACTCATGGATTTCACCATCCTTTTTCATATCTCATAACTGTATAAACACATAACTGTAGAAAGTATGTTTTTGAATTTTTTTTCTTTGTTTAAATTAAAAAAAATCAAAAAGAGGGAAAGTAACTTGTATTAAGATAGATTCAAAGCCACTATGGGGAAAATCAACCGTCACATGTATTTTTTTTTTGCAGAAAATTCAATTCTCTTATACTTCCAATGCATGCTACGTCATCCTTCATAAGAAAATAGAGAGACACGAGGGCATAAAAATGATTAGGGGCTATAAAACTAGCTGCCTAGTTATTCAATGCTTACTCACAAACTGGGGCTTCAAACTCTGCCATATACCCACTGCACCAGATATCATCTTAAATGAAGAGAAAGAAAAGGAAAAAGAAAATCTTGAGTTGTTAATACCATTTATGGCATAACTATAACTTTTATCTATAAATATTAACAACTCTTAAATACTTTCTTCTTCACAACAACAACCTTCACTTCAAAACTTTCTCAGAAATTTCACTTTAAAAAAATGGCAAAAGAAATGAAATCTGAGCACTTTCTTCTCCCTCTTCACACACAACACAACCTTAGACTTAGGTCAAAACTGGAAGGTCCTACATGGGAGGACTGCAAAGCGGTGTACAACATGATAAAGCAAAGTCCTTTAGGCCATGCTGTATCTACACATGTTACTATCTATCCTGAACTCCTTCAAGAGTTCTAGTGGAATGCTGAAACCATCTTCAGAGGCACCAGCATGTGGATAGAAAGCAAGGTGATGGGTGGTTTTAAAATCATTCTAAAGGAGGAAACTCTCAGGTATGCCCTCCAGCTGGCTGATGATCCAGAAACCACCTTCTTCAAGAGGGAAATGCTGGAACAAACTCTGAAGGATATGGGTTATCGCACACCAAATGTTTCGAGGCAGATCAGCAAGTCTGGTTTCATTCAACCATTCCAGTACTTGGTGACACAGCTCAGTGCCTACTTCCCAAAGAAGATAGGACACTTGGTACATGCAGTTGTACAAGAGAAACGTACAACTTCTCCAAGTTTCTCATGAGAGACTTGGAATCAAACATGCATACCCGTCAACCTTTTCTGATCTACCCTCGCTTTATGACAAAGGTGATAACTAGCCTGCTGGACTTCGAAGGAGTAAGAAGCTGGTATCCAAGGGCCCAGATGGTTTTACAAGAAAACATGAATGTTCCCTCCCTAGTTCCATCACCTAATCACAGTGGACAAGTAAACCTACCTTTGGTTGTATGTTAAGGGTATTTATAATGAGTAGTTTTTTTTTGTTTGAAAAAGTATATATTTGCTTTATTTTGTTTCTCTCTAAAAAAAACACATCACAATAGATCTAGTGGGAATTAAAATAGCATATCTGATAAAATCAAGAAAAATCTGATGAAGTTCAAAGAAATCTGATGGATTTGATGAAATATCAGAAAATCTGATAAATCACTAGAAAATCTGATAAATCATCAGAAAATCTGTTAATACATCAGAAAAAGTTTAAGATAACCAGAAAAACTGATATATCAACAGAAAAATGAGAAGAAATATCAGGTAACATTGCTACAAACCAGATTCAAAGAAAACTTGCGACAATATAGAAAAAGATTTATAAAAGCTTTTGTAAAATTTAAAATTTTTCTGGTTAATCTATCTTCAAAAGGAATGAAACAAATGTAATGTTAAAGAAATGAGAAAATCTTTTGCACAACAACACTCTTTGAAGATCAGAACAAAGATGTGAAGTTCAGAAATGCTATGTAAGTGACATCTTCAAAACTCTACTTATTCCCTCTCATCTCTAAAACAAGGATTTTTGTTTAAGGATTTTTCAACCTCTAGAACTTGAATCCCATAAGTTCTGATGAAATTAAGAGAAAATCCAACACACAAATTTCTGTTTAAGGATTTTTCTTTACACATCATCACAAGAGTTTTATTGGGAATCACATCTGTCTCAAAAGGGTTTTATTGGACCTTTCTACAAAAAGGGTCCCACAGAAAGAAGAAGTGCAAGTTGGATGTATGTGTTTATCTTTTAAAAGCTTTGAAATCTCCTATTTTTAATAAAATATTTGTATTAAAAATTTTAGCAGATATATCAAGGGTTTTGAAGAACGGTTGTTTCCTAACCGGATTGAAACATCATTAAGGTGTCATAAATCACCTTAAACATAATCAACCCACAATAAATACTCAAAAATCTCTGTCTCGAGACACTATAAATACATCTTGCAACGGCAGAGCATTCCATCTTCAACTTCCATTCTCAACTCAAGAACCCTAAAACCTCTTTTCAAAGCAATAACTCAAATCACCATGACTGCAATCAACATCAACATGCCACCAGTTGAACACTCTGTTCATTTCATCACTGAAGCCGAATTCCTACCATTGAAGAATGACAATGAAGCTATGAACACCAACATAGAACAATACGACACGAAGTGTCAATTTTTGATTGAATTTCTGACAAGATGTCCTATTGCTCAAGCTCTAACAAAGACCAGAGATATATCGGAAAAGCTGATTCAACAACTGGTGAACACACTCAAACGAACAACTCCAAACGAGCTGACAGCACATTTGTGGGGAGATATCTTCATAGTAATCACACCGGAGAAGATAAGGGAATGCTTGGAACTACCTGTAAGTCAAAGTTATGAGGAAGCACCAACAAAGGAAGATATGTTTGTACAACTTGATGCTATGATGGGGTACAAGGTAAGAATCTCCAAAATCAGTGAATTCAAAATAAACCAATTACCTGCCTTCTAGAAAGTGTTAATGGAGATCCTAAACAAATGCCTATCATAAAAAATTGGGGGAACAGACCAGATCAATAAGAATGTTCTAACAATCATGTTCAGTCTCATAACAGGGATGAGCATTGATTTTGGGGCAGAAATTTTTGATCTGATCAGAAGATCAATATTGACAAACACTGGGAGAATAGCTTCACATCTACCCTTTCCCAGATTTCTATCAATCTTGATTTCTGATGAATTCTCTGAAAGGAATATGGAAATTCCTACATCAGAAGATGTTTGGAGTACATAGATGATGAAACCATGGTTTGCTTTGAGCTCTTGGAAATTAGATTTTGATGTGCCTGTTCTACCAGAAAGTGTGATGAATCTGATACCAGAGGATTCACCTACAGAGCAGAATATATAATGATGCTGAACAAGAGACCAGAGAATAAAGAAGTTTTTGACAGTGTATCCCCAATGGAGCAAGATGCCCAAGAATCAAGTGCACCACAGATAGAGCAGGAGGCTCAATCAGAACCTCAACAAGGTGATGAAGATATACACATGATTCCTGTGACAGAAGAGCATCATGCAGAAACCTCACATATGGGAGAAACAGGTGCACAACATTCTAAATTTGATATTGTTCAAGATTCTGATAGTGATTCTGATGAATCAATTCATGGAAACTATATTATTGAACCCAGAAGTACTGTTTCTGAAAAACAAGATGTGAGTGATTCCAAAGACCCATTCTCTGAATCAGATTCTGAGGAGGAGAATGTGGTGGCAACAGGTGGAGATCAGTCTACTGATCAAGGAAACCTGGATGAGAAAAACAAGAGTTTCTCAACAACTCATGGAGAACCTGAAGAGGTTCAAGGATATGAGGAAAACCCGAATTTGAATGAGTTTCAATATTTTGGTAAGGGTGTAGAGAATTGGGAATATTTCAATCCTCTCAACCTTAAAACAGCATCAAGTGTGTCTTTTGCTGGTGTTAGAGGTGGAACATTTATTGTTCCTCTTGTCACCCAACAACATCAAACTATGTCAAGTGAACAACTACACCAGGAGCTTGATGACATCACGGTTATCTGTACTGGGAAGACAGCTATAGAAGAAAAGCTGGATCTAATACTGGAAGAGATCAGAAACCAAAGATCTGACATTAAAGCTTTGTCAGAAATTGTTGAAACTGTGAAGAAACAAACAGAGGATAACACTACAGCCCTCAGCAAACTACAAGAGTCATCAGAAAGCAGAGAAAAGTCATTAGAATTTGAGAAAGCTCTCAAAGAACTTCAAGAAATCAAGACAAAGATGGCAGAAGTTGCAAGTGTAAGGGAAAGCTCAAGTGCTAGAAGAATTCTTGAAGAAATTCAGTTCCTAAGAGCCAACAGCAGCAGCATGGCTGAGGCTCTTGAGAAACTGATGGTGGAATGGTCTACCCAAAAGAATCAAGACAAACTGGAATTTCAGAAAATGAAGAAACAAGAAGAAACAAATTCTCAAACTCTTGCTAATGTTCAAATTTTAGTAAAGAGGTTGCAGTACAATGTTGCCAAACTGGAAAATGTTGATTTACATGATCTGAAAACTCCAATTCCACAAGATGAACCAGCAAGAGAACCATAAATTTCTAAACAACAGTCCAAACAACCAGAAATCTCTCAACAACAATTCAAGCAACCAGAAGTCACTCAACAAGAACCACCCAGGCAATCAGAAACATCAGCACAACAAAAACAGAAGCAACTCATGGGTCCTCCTCCAAATGTGCCAAAATTACTCATGGGTCCTCCAACAAATATACCAAAACCAGACAGATCAAAGGTGCCAATACAAGAAGCAATTCTAGTTGAATCATCTTCCATAGCTCTCACAAATGAAATAGAATTTAGCAAACAATTTCATGAGAAAGAGAAAAGAAAAAGAGAAGATGAAGTGACATCGTCAAAAAGACCAAGGACAGTGACCAGAGAAGGTCCAGATGGAAAGATTAAAGAATTCACAGTCCTGAAAGGTGATCTACATACAATAATGTACCGTGAAGAACACTTGAAGCATTACTACTGGAATAATCAAGAAGATAAACAGGAAAGGCCACTCTCTCCAGTAAGCAAAAGAATCATTGAACTCAGAGATGAGGGAAACTGGGAACCCTTGCACAAACCTGTTGAAAATCCAATAGTTTCCATTAAGAGGATTAGCAATGTGAGTATTCAAGGAAGGGTCATAGGTAATTATGGACAGAACAAATACACTTTGGTCAGGGAAGATGGAACTCCATCAACTGTTACTGATGGAGATTTGCCTGATGATATTCACCCACTGGGCATACTAAAATTGAAGCGGCTCATTGATAAAGAAAAGGGCAACACAGTGCAGATCAGAAGAGCTCTTGACAACATGAAGGATGCAGGAGAAAAGATATATCAAAGGGCTGCACTGACAGACTTTGACTTGTGCATCAACTTTGAGTATAGCAGCAAAGTACTAACACCTCCTCCTGACAACACCATTCCAGCTGACATTCCACTCTCCAAAGTAAGAACTGGAGCTATCTTTGACAAACCATAAATGTCAGTGGTTTTCAAAGATGCTCATGATGAGAAAGCTCTGTTCAGAATCAGTGAAATAAACAGGTATTCAAATCAGACTCTGAACTATATCAAAAACTGCACAAATGAGAAACAAGAGCAACTCAAGAAGAAAGGGAAGAATAATGAACAGCTAAGGATGGCAATTGAAAATAACATTGAAAGGTGGAAGGAAGCAAGAGGTTGGTACAAAGATCTTTACAAAACAACTAACAAGAAGATTGATTACAAGAGAAGGCTAAAGCCAGGAGACAAGTTCAAAAGTGGGCTAAAGATCAGTTAATGATTTCATGAAGTTACATTCTGTTTTGAAAACAATAATTTATTTCTATTTGTTTTGAACTTGGTTGGTTTGATTTTGTTTCATGTTTCTGAATTTAGTTGTTTGAATTCTTTTTTAAGATTTGGTTGAAAATTGTTTATGTTTGACATAGATAGTTGTTTTTCTTATAATACTTAGGGGGAAACTGTTAGGAAACTTTATTTGAAAGTATTGAAGAAAAGCCAACTCAGCTTGATCTATGAAGAAGATAAAGTCATGAAGATCAAAAATAACAAGAAGAAACCGGAGAGGACAACTGAAGAGAACAATATATACTTCAAAGAATCAGAAGCTGATCAAGAACTAAAGAAGATAATCAGAAAAGGCCATCATGATGGATCTGATGATATTTCTGATATCATCAGTTTCTGGCAAATCTGATCATCAGACTTTCTGATGATTTGTTCACCAGAATTTCTGATGAAGTGGTTATCAGAAATTCTGATGAAGTGGTTATCAGAAATTCTGATAAAACCCCACTTATCTAAAATAAGTTCTACCCTGCCACAATAACCGAAGCAACTTGACATTATTGGATATCATGATGACAAAGGCAACTTGATAATTGGATTCAATGAATATGTTAAGAAGCTACTTTTTGCAGGACATATACATGAATAAACAAAGGTTTATTCATGTATCCGGGCTCTCTATAAATAGAAGGATTATCAAGCAAAGGGCATTGAGTAAAGCCAAGCATTCAATACATACAACAAAACTCCATTGTCCTTTATTCATGTATCCGGGCTCTTTATTTGTTTATATTAAAAGTTTGGTGTTTTACAAACTCTGAAATTATTTCCTAACTACGATCCTGATGAAAATTTTTCCGCTGCGTAATTAATAAACACCAGTACCACTTGAATGGTTCATGGCTCCCGCTCCCAGGGTGGGGTCGGGGGTTGTGACACCTTCAGGGCTTATTTTATTATTTTGGGCTACCATATTGGGCAATTGGGCTTATAATTTGCAATTTTCAACTGATTTGGGCTACCATATTGGGCAATTGGGCTTATTATTTTCAATTCATTTGGGCTTACAGACTTTTTTTAGGAGTGTCCTCGTAGTTGTTCAGGTGTATCCTTGGTATAAAAACCGAAAAAAAAATTACACTACCGATAAAAAGTTGAGCCGTAGCCCGTGCTACGGCTCGGTAAAAATTAAGTCCGCCCCTGCTTTACACAAAACAGGTGTATCATTAACAAGAGACATCAGAAAACTCCATATAACATTATCAACCAAAGGATCCCAAGCATCAAATTCTTACACACTTTTGGTTGTAACTGATTTGTCTTTAATGATTTTGATAGTTTGGAAAAGTTTGACAGAAAGCAGAAAAACAAATTTTTCTTGGTTACTCATTGTCCTCCAAAGCTTATAGAATATTTCTTTTAAACACAAGGATAATAAGAGAAAGCTTATATGTGTCTTTTGATGACTCATCAGAAACCAAGATTTCTGATGAAATTTTACAAGATATAAGCTTGTCAAAACAACCTGAAAATTCTGAAAATCTTCTTAACAAGTTAACTGAAGAACTTTCGGAACATGACCATATGCTAAACATATCAAACAAAAATATGTCATGTACTAACCTTGCAGATGATCTGGAACCTCCATAAGAAAATGTATAAAATGATCAGAATTCTAGAATTTCACCAGAAAATTGAATTGAACAACAGAATTCTGATCCTCTTGACAACACTGAGGTCACAGATCAAAGGAAAGCTTCAAATCTATCAGGAAGTACAAGTTCACATAACAACTTAAGATGGATCAGGGGACACTCACTATCTGACATCATTGGTGACCCTGAAGTAGGTGTTAAGACAAGATCTGCCATAGCTCATGAATGTCTTTATGCTGGATTTTTAAGCATAATTGAGCCAAAGTCTATTAAGGAAGCACTGAATGACTCAGATTGGGTCCAAGCAATGCTAGAAGAGCTTGACCAATTTGAAAAGAGTCATGTGTGGGATCTGGTACCGAAACCAACTAACAAATCTGTCATTGGTTCCAAATGGGTATTTAGAAACAAGTCTGATGAACAAGGCATCATAACAAGGAATAAGGCTTGGCTGGTGGTCAAATGTTATTGTCAATAAGAACACATAGACTATGATGAAACCTTTGCACCAGTAGCAAGGCTTGAAGCTGTAAGAATATTCTGGGCTTATGTTGCCTCAAATAACATAGAAGTTTTTCAGATGGATGTCAAGTCTGCATTTCTGAATGGTGAAATTGAAGAAGAAGTGTATGTGCATCAACCAGAAGGCTTTGTTGATCCTCATTTTCCAAATCATGTTTACAAACTAAACAAAGCCTTGTATGGGTTGAAGCAAGCTCCAAGAGCATGGTATGAAACATTATCAAACTTCTTAATCAATTCTGGCTTCACCAAAGGTACAACTGATACAACCCTCTTTCTCAAATCACACAAGGGACACACACTTTTGGTTCAAATCTATGTCGATGACATAATATTTGGATCCACAAATGACAAATTCTGCAAAAAGTTTGAAAAACTTATGACCAATCACTTTGAAATGAGCATGATGGGTGAATTAACCTTTTTCCTTGGTTTACAAGTTAAACAACAAAGTGATGGCATATTCTTGAGTCAATCAAAATATGCCAGAACTATTTTGAAAAGGTATTCATTAGAAAACTGCTCATCTTCAAAGACTCCCATGGCCAAAGGAAACAAACTAGATTGTGATGTTGAAGGAAAGCCTGTAGATATAAAAACTTATAGGGGAATGACAGGATCTTTGCTATACCTAACAGCTAGTAGACCAGACATAATGTTTTCCACCTGTGTACTGGCAAGGTATCAATGCAATCCTAAAGAGCCCCATTTAAAAGCCGTCAAAAGAGTTTTTAAATATCTAAAAGGAACATCAAATCTTGGCCTATGGTATCCTAAGAACACAAATTTAGAACTGATTGCATACACATATGTAGATCATGCAGGATGCAAACTTAATAGAAAAAGCACATCTGGTGCCTGTCAAATGCTGGGAGAAAATTTAGTATGTTGGGCAAGCAAAAAGTAAAACTGTGTCGCCACATCCACAACAGAATCAGAATATATAGCAGCAGCAAGTTGTTGTTCACAAGTTCTGTGGATGCAAACTCAATTAAGAGACTATGGAGTGAATCTGATAAAAATTCGAATCTTGTGTGATTCTATGAATGCCATTGCAATAACATCAAACCCAGTGCATCACTCAAGAACAAAACACATTGATGTCAGATACCACTTCATAAAGGATCACGTTGAAAAAGGTAACATAGAAATGTATTTTGTCCCAACAGAAAAAGAATTTGCTGATATTTTCACTAAACCTTTAGATGATAATAGACATAATTTTTTAATCAGCAAATTGGGAATGGTCAATATGCAAATCGAACAAAAAGAAACAGTGTCACAAAATAAAGAAAATCTGACATACAAACATCTGATCGGATTTCTGGTGAAAACTCTGATGTTCTATCAGAAAATTCACAAGTCACTAGAAAATCTGGTAAATCATCATAAGTTGACCAAGTCAACAGAATTTCTGATGCAACTTAAAATATTATATTTTTCTTTATCTTTTCCAATGCATGAAAATAGTCCATATGTAATCATCATTTCTCATTGAAGTCCTTATTTTTCTTTCATTTTCTTTATTTTACAAATACAAATTTTATCTCTCTAGACTAGGGTAATCACAAATTTTATCTCTTTAGACTAGGGTTGATAACGTCATGGATAGAAAATTTCTCGGAACTCGTTAATGGAAGTTAGCTCTCTCTTCTTCATTCATTACACCTCATCAATATTAAGGAGATAGAAATGACATCTGGGCAGATAATCATGATAATTATCAGAATATGGCCGCCTAAACCATTAATGAAGGATATTTTATCTCATTTGTTCTCATTACCTTCTAACAGAAAATTAAATGACAAATAAAATAGAGATAGTAAATCTAAAGTATGTAGATAACATTTAAGGCAAACTTAACTTTCACTATAAATGTCTACCACTTTAAGCTAAGTCAGTCACTTTCATCCAAAAAAAACCCTAGAAAACTTTTCATCTTCTTCATACCTTTTCACCAAAAATGGCAAGGATTCACCCTAATTGCTTTCCACTACCATACCATCCTTATCACAATCTTAGGATTAGGACTAACTTTGTGGGTCCAACATGGGAAGGATGCAATGTCATCCTGAACATGCTCATGCAAAGCCCACTGGCTCCTATCAGCACACATAATGATCTATCCATACATCTTGCAGATGTTTTGAAAAAATGCAACAAATTTGCTGCATGAGGGAAGGGGTTTAACTTCCATTGGAAGTTACGTGCTTGACACACCTATCATCATCACCGAGGACATCATTAGAAGGGTTTTAAACCTTAATGATGATAACAATGTTCTCATCTTTGCAAGAGCACAGATCGATAAGACCCTAAACCAAATGGGGTACAATATTGATAACCCAAATAGGCCAATCTCCAAAACTGGCTTCATCAAGCCATGGCAGTACTTGGTAACTCAGATGGGGGCATGTTTTTCCAAGAAAATGATAAACCATCATGAAGTATCCTACAGGTTGATGGAACCTATACATGCACTTGTATAGGACATCCCTTATAATTTCTCTCATTATCTAATGAAAGATATTACAAGAAACCTGTGGTCTGGTTGGCCTTTCTTAGTGTATCCTCGTTTTCTGATGAGGATAATCACTAGCCAGCTGGATTTTGGAGGCATTCCTGCATGGTTCCCCAGAGCAGAAGTGTTACTTCAACAGAATATCAGGCATACAATGCTCAAACCAACTGACCGTAGCACTGGTTTGGAGACTCATCTTTGGATATTCCATCAGATCATCTATGGAGAACAAGGGATAGAACTTGATTAGGTTGTTTTGTTTATTTTTTTTATTTTTGTTTGTTTGTTTGTAAAAAGTTAATATATCATGTTTTTTTTTACAGTTTTGTTCTTTGTTAACTTGGTTAGGGGGAAGGAAAAACAAATGGGTAGAAAGCATATGGTAAAACAAAGAAGTGAATACCACAAAACAACTTGTGTTCATCAGAAACAAAACATTTGTCACAAAACTTTAAGTTTCTGATGACATAGAATTGAAATTTGGTAACATAATTTCAAAATCTGATAAAAACTTTTTTTTGCTAAAAATGATGTTGAAAATCAGAAAATTCTCGACACTTAAAACTTCAAAAAATAAATGATAACAATGAAATGAGACAACAACCGCATGCAAATTTTAGAAAAACCATACACCATCATTCATCATTTAAAAATTTTTGTCACAAAAATTCCTTGAAGAAAGAACAACAGACTTGGATTCTACCAAAAAACCGTATATAAGTCTTATTTCTGATCTTTTACTCATTCTCTCTCATCTAAAAAAAAGGCACTAGAACACTCTATCAAGGGGGAACTTCTCATTCTGTTGACTTGTCAACAGAAAACACCATCAACAAGACTTGTTAAATTCATCTGAAAATGGGATTTATTTATGATGACGTCATCAGAAATGAATTTTGACTTTCAAAAAGGGGGAAGAATATAAAACCATTTTTTACAAATGGGTCCAACAAAAGGAAAAGGTGTCATGTGGCCGTTAGTATTCTACAATCAGATTCATTTATTTTCTAATCAAAGGAATGATTGAGAAAAATACAAGTTGAGAAGACATGATTAAAACCCACGTTTACACGGATAATACTCATTACTTTTACCTTGATACCCACGATCCAACGGTTATTTTCTGAACCAACCTCACATCACATGATCTAACGATAATAAAGGTAATTAATGACCTATTAACCGCCATTACAACCCACGATCCATGTCCCCTCAACTCCCATAACAACTAAATTTCTGCTAAACCACTCATTATAAAAGCCCAACCTTAACATAATTCTTCATCACTCACCTTCTTCCTCACAAAAGCCGTAAACCCTAAAAACCCTGTGTTTTCAAAAGCCAAAATTCCTCATAATCAAACCCTAACTTTCAAAATTCAGCAATGGTAGAAGTGAATCTCAACATTCCGATTGTTGAACATGATGTTCCATTCATTGAAGACCATTAATTTTTGGCAATAAAGGAGAAAAATTTACTGATGAATACAGAGCATTCTGTATATGACGAAAAATTTCTAATTTAGGTGGAATTCCTGTTGAGATGTCTAATCTCAAGAGCAATGACCAAAGCAAGAGAAGTACCGGAGAAACTGTTGTAGCAATTCATCAGCACTTTCAGAGAAGACGGGGAAAACCAAGTCACTGCTCATGTATAGGGCAATGTCTCTGTAACATTAACCCCTGCAAGAGTCAGACAATGGCTTGAGCTTCTTGTCTTTGACAACTACGTTGAAACCTTAGAAAAGGAGGAGCTGATCAATTTCTTTATTGAGCTAGGATATAAGAAGAAGAAGATCACCAGAATTGGTGATTTCCGAAGAAATGAACTACTAGCCTTCTGGCAGGTCATGATGGAGACATTGAACAAATGTCTCACTTCAAAGATTGGAGGAGCTGATCAAGTTAGCCAATCAATTCTGTCAATCATGTATGGACTCATAACTTGGTTCTAACTTTATTATGGGACTGAAATCTATAATCTGATAAAAAGATCAATCCTCACAAGAAATGAGAGAATCTCTTCTCATTTACCATACCCAAGGTTCATCTCAATCTTTATTGCTGAAAACTTTGAAGAAAGGAATGTGGAAATTCCAATCTTAGAAGCTGTTTGGAGTTCAAAAACAGTGAAGCCATGGAGTGCAAATCAATGGTGGGCATCAGATAGGGATGTCCATGTGTTACCAGAAAGTATGTTGAATCTGATTGAAGAAGATTCACCATACAGACTGAAACATGAGGAGATCCTGAACAAACCAGACACACCCAAAGATGCACCCACTATTGAAGTTTATACCTGCTCTTCTTCATCGGAAGAAGAAGTTCAAAAATCATGGACATCAGAATCAGGAGTTGCTGAAGGAAACCTCTATCTGTTGATCAGAAATTCACCAGAAAACAAGGATTCACCAGAATTTGAGAAAAGCCGTCAGAATCCTGATGCTGGATTCCACATTGAAGATGAACCCCATCAAGAAACAGAAATCCTACATTATAAAGAATCACATGTTGCTGGAACAGGTTCTCCTTTAAACACAGTTTTAACTGATACTTCTGTAAGTCAAATTCTGAAGAATCAATTACTGCAAGCTATAAACTTGAACATAGAAAAATTGTTGTTAATGAGGAGGTATCTAGTTCACTTCATCTCAACTTTGAATCAGATGATGAGGAGGAGATTGAGATCACAACGAATGGAGATCAGGAAACTGATCAAGGAAATCCGGATGGAGATAATTTGTTTGTCTCAACAACTTATGGAGAATCATTCACTGGAATGATTCAAGGAAATAACGAAATCCAGGGTGAAAAATTGTTTTTCACATCTGGTGGAGATGATTCTGGCATACCTAAGGATGCACCAGATTCTGGTAAATCCAAGGGTACACCAGAAATTTCCAAAACAGCTGCAAATGTGTTTGCAACTGGTGAGTTAGAAGGAACATATGTTATTCCAAGTATCCCTGAACCACCAACTATGACACAAGAACAACTTCAGAAAGCCCTGGATGATATAGTCAATGTCTGCAAGAAAAATCCAGTTGATGAGAAGCTTGATTAGCTGCATCAGAAACCAGCTTCTCTGCATCAGAAATTCAGAAAATCTTCACAGAAATGGGGAAGATTAAAACACAAGACAAAGATGCTGTGGAGTCAAGACAATCAAGCAGTTCCAACAGAGTTCTAGAGGAGATCACAATTCTAAGGGCCAGCAACTATAGCATCACAAATGCCCTTGAGATCTGATCAAAGAATCGGCTGCACTGTAGGAAAAGAATCAAGCTGAATTTGCAAAAGTGCAGGAAAATGAAGTCAATAATGCAAAACTTGTGGGAGAAGTGCAATCT
Source organism: Helianthus tuberosus (assembly GCA_030545235.1). Classification (NCBI taxonomy): domain Eukaryota; kingdom Viridiplantae; phylum Streptophyta; class Magnoliopsida; order Asterales; family Asteraceae; genus Helianthus; species Helianthus tuberosus. The sequence continues at coordinate 159,846,628 of CM060393.1, forward strand.
CTCATGAAAAGAATGCAGTTCAACATTACCAGACTGGTTAGTGTTGACCCCAAGGAAATCATGAAACCTATTCCCAAAGAAGCCTCTCATCTGGAGGTCCCTAAAACAATGAGGCTGCAATCAATTGTCCCTCTTATCACTCAAGCTAGAACCACTTCAATGGGTCCACCTCCACCAATTTCAAAGGAAGAGATGATGAAAGGTTTGCACCCACACTTTTAGTTATCTCTGATTTAAATGTTAAAATCCCTAAATCTGGTCCAAGACAAACTTCATTTGGGGATACTGTCTTGAGTGAAGACACAACCCAGCAAGCTATAAAAAGATGGGAAGATACAGCTCAATCTTCAAAACAACCACATATTGTAAAGAGAAACACTCCTGAAGGTTGAACAGTCTTAGTTCAAGAAATTGACAGAGATGTTATGATGTTCCCTGAATATAACCTGAGGGAATACTACTAGACAGAGAAAGATGAGCTGAAAAGACCAGAAAGTCCATACAACAGGGGCATAAGGGAGGAAAGACTTGAGAGAGGTTCAAGAAGCATCCACTACCCTAATCCCAATCTAAGAAAAAGAATTCTGAAAGTGGATGAACAAACAATGGGTACAGATGGCATGGAAGGACATTTTGTACAAAACAGATACACTCTTCTCAGACAAGATGGAACAGAACAGAAGATAACAGATGGAGACATGGCTGATCAACTACATCCTCTGGATATTCTGTTTATGAAAAATCATTATGAAAAGAAAAAGACAACACTCAGTTTGTGAGAAGAGCATTGAAAAGCATATCAAAAGCAGGAATAAAGCTATTTGAAAGAATATCTTTTGCTGATTTTAACTTATGCATAAACTATGAATATGTACATCAGAAAAAGGTCCACATCCTTCCACCTGACACATCAATCCCTCTAGAGTTGTAAGATCATGCCAGAAAAGGAGATATCTTTGAACTACCCAGAATTAAAGGAAGACATAATCTCTGTGTAGTGTTCAGAGATATTGAAGATAAAAAGGCTCTCTTCAGAAGTGTTGACATCTGCAAGTACTCCAACCAAACACTAAGATATGTCAAGGAGTGCATGAACAAAAAGCAGGAGCAACTTAAAAAGCAAGGGAAGTCCAAAGAAGAGGAGAGACAAGAGATTGAACAGATGATTGATCAATGGATGCAAGCTGTTAGGAAACTTTATTTGTAAGTATTGAAGAAAAGCCAACTCAGCTTGATCTATGAAGAAGATAAAGTCCTGAAGATCAAAAACAACAAGAAGAAACCGGATAGGACAACTGAAGAGAACAATATCTACTTCAAAGAATCAGAAGCTGATCAAGAACTAAAGAAGATAACCAAAAAAGGCCATTCTGATGGATCTGATGATATTTCTGACGAAATATCATCAGTTTCTGGCAAATCTGATCATTAGACTTTCTGATGATTTGTTCACCAGAATTTCTGATGAATTGTTATCAGAAATTCTGATAAAACCCCACTTGTCTAAAATAAGTTCTACCCTGCCACAATAACCGAAGCAATTTGACATTATTGGATATCATGATGACAAAGGCAACTTGATAAATGGATTTAATGAATATGTTAAGAAGCTACTTTTTGCAGGACATATACATGAATAAACAAATGTTCATTCATGTATTCGGGCTCTCTATAATTAGAAGGATCATCAAGTAAAGGACATTGAGTTAAGCCAAGCATTCAATACATACAACAAAACTCCATTGTCCTTTCACCACAGAATTACACAAGTATTCATTTGTAATAGATAATAACCTCACAATCACCTTGTAAACCATTTTGTTTCAAAGTGATATAAACTTGAAAATTCTGTAGGTCTTGTTTCTTGAAAGTCTGATTTCTATTTCCGCACACTATTTTCATATTTGTTGAAATCACTTGCCATATTACGTGAAAAGAAGTTTTTAAGTCCAACTGGAACCAACACAAGCAAGGATATGGTACAAGGGAATGTATGATATTTGTAAGACATAAATCCATTACAAGAAATAGCTGAAGAAAGGGGATGTACACAAACGTGCAAAATTAGTTTAAAGACATGTTAAATTTTAATGTTTGTTCAGTTCTGTAATCTGTCTTTAAAGTATTTTGTAATCTGCAAATTTTGTTTCCGCTGTTTGGGAAATTTTTTAAGTATATTCATCTGTCATAAGGTAGTTTATTCTTCTTACAATACTTAGTGGGAAATTGTTAGGAAACTTTAATGTAAGTATTGAAGAAAAAGATGATCAACCTGATCATTAGCTGAAGATGCAGTCAAGAAGTATCACTAAAAAGGTGTCTACATTATAAAGTGACAAGAAGAAATAAAAGATACATCCTCAATTAAGTATCAGGAAAAGATCAAGACAAAGAAGACAATCAGACAAGACCATACTGATGAAGTCTGATGATAAATCTGGTATTTATCATCAGAATCTGGTAAGTCTGATCATCAGAATTTCTGATGATCAAGTTCATCAGAATTCTGGTAAGCTGGTCACCAGAAATTCTGGAGGATCAACTTGTCTTAGAGATAAGCCCTGACACAAACCCAAAAAGTAACAAGTTGGCAATAACCAATTCAATGAATGTGCCAAAAAGTCACTTTGTGCAGAGTAAGTGATGAATAAACAAATTTTATTCAGAACCAAACTCTCTATAAATAGAGATGTCAACCCAGAAGGTTAAATGAGTTAAGCTTAGCATTTAATACACACACCACAAACTCCATTACCCTTCGCACATAATTCTTTTGTATTCATTTTGTAATATCCAATAAGTTTGTTTTACAAAGTCATTAATACACTTGAAAAATTCTGTAAGTTGTTTCTTGAAAGTTTGATTTCTAGTCCCGCATAATATTTTCCTATTTGTTGAAATCACTTGCCATATTAAGTATTTGGGTATCTCTATCTGGGATCAACATCATCCAAACCTTCTTCAAGAACAAAGCACACAAAATGACATATCATTGTCATCAGTCTCTTTTTCTTGAAGATTTATCCATCTCAGTCAGCAAAATCTTATTGAGTTAACCCCTCACTTAAGAATCCATTCAGTGAAACTTTATAGAGAACAAAACTGAATCCCCAAGAAACGACGTTTGCCATCTGTGGTTTTTTTTTTTTAACTTTTCTGGCGTTTTAAAGTGAATGGTATTTAGTAAAACATGACGTTTGTTTTTGGTGTGATCAATTGAAGGTCCTGAGACATTGTTTATATAAGATGCTTTTGGCGCGTAGTTTAGGTGGGAATTTATTATAATAAATGTTAGTAATTAAGTATCTGTTGTTTCAGTTACTGTTTGTAATTACTGTTTGTGCAGCTTTATTTGTTAAGGCTGTAAGACATCCCATCTTTAAGTTTGACGTTTTGTGTTTAATGGCGTTTTAGATAAAGATGATAAAATACAACTAGTTAACTCTTGGTGTCTGGTGTTTGTGGCATTTTAGTGTTTTATAACTAAATAGAGAAATAAAGTATTTTATTATTGGAACAGTATATAACAAAGCACATAAAATATTACACAAAAGAAAAAAAAAGAAAAGAAAAAAAAAGAAAAGAAAAGAAAAAAAATTAAAACTCCTCATCAGAACGGATTTCGTCTGAGAAGTATCCATCGCTCTCCTCGTCTTCTTCTTCGGATTCTTCTTCTAGTTTCTCATCCAAGTTATCACTTTCACTTTCATCGGCCTCTTGTTCTTGAAGATTTTGAACCCTCCATTTGAACATGTCATGCAACAACGCCAATTTTCTTGTCATGTCTGTGTTCAAACATGTTGCGTTGTATAACCCAAGACTCTGCTTAGTCATGGTGTTTTCAAGCATGTAGTCTTCCTGCTCCGCGTTGTCACATACAACAGTCACCATGTCAGTGTCTTCATCAAAACGCCATGATCGGATGACTGGGTCCATTTTTGCATTTGCATTGTTCGATCCAAATTTTCTGGTTAATCTTCTTATAACCGTATGTGTTTTATCACAGTGGTTATCAAGAGGGACGCCAAGTGCGAAGATCTATCTTTGTACTTCTTCTTTAAAGTTCAATATGGCTTTGATTGTTTTAACAAACACTCTTCTTCTTTTGCCAAAACGGATTACGAATCTTCTGATTCTAAGGGTGTATCTCCATTAGACGATGTTTTCCATTTTTCTTCTTTTCAGAGTTTTTTTTTTGAAAGTTGGCGTTTTGGTTAAAGATGACGTTTTTAGTATGATCAATGGAAGTGATGGTAATGTCGTTTTTATAATGATGTTTTTGGCGCGTAGTTTAGGATGAAATTTTTGATAATAAATGTTAATAATAAACTTTCAGTTACTGTTTGTTCACCTCTATCTGTTAAATCTACAACGCGTTTAATCATTAAGTTTTGGCGTTTTGTAATAGTGGCGTTTTAGATAAATATGGTGTTTCATCTGGAAGTGACAGATGTGTATGGCTTGTAGGTTAAGGCGGGAATTTTGAATGGCGTTTTGATCATTAGTTTGGTGTTTTGTATTAGGGCAGTAAAAAGACCCTTTTACCCTTAATGAAGCACGTCCAAGTAATAAAGTTGATGTTATTTACGAAAACGCCACCGCGCCATTCTAATCCATAGATTGTTTTGATCCAACAGGTAAGGGCGTTCTCACCGTTTTCATACTTTTAGGCGTTTTCCCTAAATCCTGCCCCTATATATATATATAGGGGATGGTTCAAATGTAAACCACTTTTATTGTGAAAACTCAAAAACTAACTAAAAAAAGCCTAAAAAACACACAAATTTTTTTTTTCAATTTTTTTTATAAAAATCGCTGGTTTTTATATATAAAAAAAACTTTTTTTCAAAAAAAAAAAAAAAAATTTTGTAGTACACATGTGTAATAATACACATGTGTAGTACACATGTGTAATAATACACATGTGTAGTACACATACACATATGTAGTATTACACATGTGCACTACACAATTTTTATTTTTTTTTTGAAAATTTTTTTATATAGAAAAACCTGCGAAAATTGGTTTGCAAAAAAAAAAAAAAAATTGGTATGTTTTTTTTGGCTTTTTTAATTAGTTTTCGAGTTTTCACAATAACTAGTGATTTTCATTTAAACCTTCCCCCTATATATATATATATATAGTAAGGTTCATGCGAGAACCACCCTTATTGCGAGAACCGCGAGAATCAATGTGAACACAAAATAAAATCTAAAAAAAATCAAAAAGGCACTCAAAATTTTTTTTAATATTTTTTTACAAAAATCGCTATATTTCGTTACCATAAAAAAAACTTTTTTTTTCGAGTAACAGTTATCCATGCACATGTGCATATGTATCATTACTTCGACAAATTTGGTAATACGTTATCAGGAATAGACAATTGCATTTTAATTTACAATACTATTCGTAATACACTACTTTTTACATTACCAATATTCAAAATGCACATGTGCATCATTAGGTATAACCATGATATAACGTGTTTTGGTACAAAAAGTTTGTGATTTTGAATGAAGAAGTATGCCCATATACATGTTTTTTGGTTAGTTATATATAGTGGTTGATGGGTTGGTTGTAGTTGTCAATTTATGATGTAATATGTTGATTGGATGGTATAAATGGTGTTTACATACATGTAATACAGTGAAAATATTGGTAATGGTATTGTATTATGGATGGTAGGAGATAATGGTATTGTATTATGGATGGTATGAGGTAATGGTAGTGTATTATGGATGGTATGATAGATGAAAGAGAAAGTGTATTCAAAGTAGTATACCAAAACACCTTATTTTATGTTGATACATATAGATGCATATGTGCATTTCTAATATTGGTAATGTAAAAAGTATTGTATTACACATGGTAGTGTAAATGAAAGTGCAATTGTCTAATAATTGTAATGAATTACGGAATTTGTCAAAGAAATGATAAAAATGCACATGTGCATGTTTGTGTATTATGGATGGAATGATAGATGAAAGAGAAAGTAGTGTACCAACACACCTTATTTCATGTTGATACTTATAGATGCACATGTGCATTTCTAATATTGTTAACGTAAAAAGTAGTGTATTACACGTGGTAGTGTAAATGAAAGTGCAATTGTCTAATATTTGTAATGAATTACGGAATTTGTCAAATAAATGATACAAATGCACATGTGCATGGATAACTGTGACTCGAAAAAAAAAATTTAATTTTTTTTATTGTAAACGAAATATAGCGATTTTTACAAAAAAAAATAGTAAATTTTTTTTTTGGTGTTTTTTAGATTTTTTTAGGTATTACTGTTTATGTTCCCACTGGTTCTCGCGATTATCGCAATAAAGGGTGGTTCCTAACGGATCCTTCTCCTATATATATATATATATATATATATATATATATATATATATATATATATTCTCACTACCCTCCGTTAAAGAAAACTTAACTTTGTTAATACTGATGTTTTAGGGATTTTGATTAAACAGGATACGAGTCGATTGATATAAAACTTATCTCAAAACGAAGCTCCAAACGATGAAAACAGTGCTTCAATTCGAGTGTTTAAACTTCCGATTAACAAAAATCAAGCCATTTGTAGCACCATTTTGAGGTGAGTTTTAGATCAATCAACCCGTATCCTTGTTCTGATCAAAAACCCTAAAAAATTAGTTTGAAATTCGGAAATAAAAACTTAACGAAGTTAAGTATGGGATTAAGTTTTTTTGAATGGAGGTGCAGTGAGAAAAATATATTTAAAAGGTGGGACTGGCAGTGACAATATTCAAATAGGTCTAATATTGGCCAACCATTTCTATGCGGGATTATTAAAATCCAATTTTTTTTAACCAGTTACAATGATGTCTTAAATAAATATATTTGTGTTTGAAACGTATATTGTAAGTTAGTAGATTTAAAAGTGATTTATATCTATATAAATTATATTTGAAAACTTTAGCTTAAAAATTCGGGTGTTACTATCAATGTCGGATCTAGTAGGTTAATTTGGGCCGAGTTTGACTAAAAAAAAATAAAACATAATTCTTATGTCTATCATGTTAAAGAATGAATATCAATTTTTGAAATACTTTACTATTTGTACATGTGTTTTTTATTTATATTGATATTCACGTGTTTTGTAATAAATATTAGTAAACTTAAGATATTTGACATATATATAATTTCCCGAAAACTATTTTTTTTATAATATAACAAGTTTGAGTGCTCTTCGCCTAGGCTGAATACTCTTAACTTCTCAATCCATCGATTACGGAGCGCCTAACAACCTATGCAACCATGGTTACAACTTACGATCTAAAGTGAAATTTATTTGTGTTAAACGAAAATATAGTTAAACCTGTTTGCCAGATGAGCAAACACTACAATCCAAAGAGTCATGAATTCCGATGTTGGCTATTCTTATTGTTGCTCTTATTTGTCTAATCGCAATCCAACAATTATTAATCTTCATGCACTCAGTAAAATAATGATTCATGTTAACTACTTCTTATTTCAGTTTTAACCCAATATACACTTGTCATGTGGTTACTAGTTAATTAATAGATAACATTACTAACTGTTAATTAATACAAAACAAAAATATGTAAATCCATGTCAAATACCAAGTAACAAGAGCCAACATATAACTAAATAACACAACACTTAGATCCATGATTTTTATATAGTAGTGATGATGACAAACCGGACCAGTAAAAAAAAGTCAAATAGACTTAATAGGAACCCCTGCCGACGTCAATCCGATACCTTTTTTCTCGCTTTTACATTGATTTTCTTGCTTTATTTCCACTATTAACATCATTAAGTTGTAAGTCATAGCATAAATATAACAAATCTACAATAGTCTCTAGTAGATAACAACATTGTCTAACACACAGTAAAGGGGTGTCCTTCAGTTCAAATATTCGTTTATTTGGTCTGAACTTTTCTTTGGCCCTAATGGAAAACCTAATTGATCTGAATTGGAAATGTGTATAACTGAACTGAAATCAACTGATTTGTTTGGTTTATTCAGTTCGGTTATCTAATTAAACAACTACTAATTGGTTTATTCGATTGAATTTGGTTTGATTATCCTAATAAGCAAGAATTGTGGAACTGGAGATCAAATTCAACAATTGGTTAAGTTTTTCCAGACGAGTATAATTCAATTTCTCGGGTTTTTTTGGTTCAAACACCTAAGACTACTCGTTGTGGGGGTTGCGCCCCATGCCACCTGTCATACTCCAACCGATTGCGGAAATATCGAGGGAAGACGTAATAGATTACTCAAAGACAACATAACACTAAATTTGCGATATAATAGATTAAATTCAAAATTTCATTTCCATTTCATCAAATAACATGTTGCATTGTTCAAAAAGGAAAGTACAACAAGCGGGAATTTTCATAACGAAAACGTCAAAATGCATAAACTAAACTAGGTGAGTTTCTAAATCCACCCTAATTATTTTCTTGTGAAACCATCATTAAATATTTCCTGCAACATGTATAAAATATCTGCCAACACAAATTATGTCGGTGAGCATACTAGTTTGTTTACATAGCATAAGTATGAAGAAAACTCAAATCCACATGTTTAAAGTTTGCTAAATTATGTATCATACTAGCATGCAAAGACTAAATATCAATCCAAAGTTTGCCACTAGCGTAACTTTATCACCGAAGTAATAAGACCATAAAGAATACTTAACAATGACCCACAAAACGGGTGGTGTGCTAATCCTATAGCGCTATACATGTTAAGGGCGGCTTGCAAGATTAATGATATATAGCAAAGCATAAGAATGTTCTAGCATGCATAACATCTTAGCATAACAAATAAGCATATTAAATGATTGAGTGTTTGCATAAGTTTGATTGTATGTGTGTGAAAACGTGTTTAATATAGATACATGTTGCAACCCAAATAGCATTTAAAGCGTAAAATGGGTCTAGTATGAACTCACGGTTTGCGAAGAATTTCCTTGAAAGCGAGTGAGCAGTTTTGAAGGATGGAATCACCAAGGTTACCTTAAAAAGGTAAACAAAGGTGTACGAGTATGAGGACTTGGAGGTTGGAATTTAAATGAAATTTACGATTACAAAATTACATAAAATATATCTTGTTTTAGACACTTATTTGGACACTTTTTTTAGTTTATGTTTTCTATGAGTGTTAAACACTCATTAGAAGTCCAAAACAAGGTAATCTAAGACCAAGATATTTCTCCACCTTACCATATCATATTCAACCATGGATTGGTTCATATCATAGTTTGGTTTTTGGAATAAGTATATGTATATATATTATTTACGTGTATGGTCAAGTATGTCAAGCATTAGAGGTAGGATAAATCCTTTAACCTCTAGAATTCACCAATGCACAAAATCACCAACATTGTTGATGGTTCAGATGGTCATGAATGTAAGTAAGCTACACATAAGTAACCTATCTAATTTGCTAAGTAACCAAGTGAGGTCTAACTAGATGAGTGCTTCCAACCAGTGGCGAAGCTTGAGATTTCCGACTGAGGGGTCGAGTATATACCCTAAAAAAATTAATAAAACTGGGGGCCGAGCGCCCCCCCCCCCTGCGGCCCCTTCTATCTTGCGCCCCTGCTTCCAACATGGTGTGGTTAGAGACTTAGTGTAGTTTGCTCACTTTATTGCTTGGAAATTACTAAGAGTCTTACAAGAATAAGAAATGGAGCTATATGAACCTCAAAGTTTCTGGAACAAAACCTCAATCCAAGTCTTTCAACATAGAGATTTTTTGGTAACTTGAAGATTTCCAAAGAAAAAAAAACAAAGTAAAGATGAACATGTTTGAAAAGTTTTTAAAAAATCATGAAAAATCCTAACTTCAACCTCAAAAATGGTGGTTTACCATTTTTGTTTACCTTGGTAAACATGTGGTAGTACTCCTAGAGGTTATTTAGGGAGGAGAAGAAGAAAAACAAGAAGAAAAGTGCAAGAACAAGCTCAAAACTCACTGTTTTAAAGCTTGAACAATTTGTCGAAAGTTGAGAAATTTGAGGATTGGAGAGTGTTAGAGAGAGTGTTTTTAGTGTTGAAAGTGTTTTGGAGGTGGTAAGGGGTTGTATTTATAAGTGAGAATAGGGGTTGGGTGTTAAATGAGGTAGTTGGGGGTTGAAAGGAGGGAATTTGTTCAAAATTCGCGAGCTGAAAATGTTACTGTTTGGGGACCCCTTGTGGACCACAAGGGAACCTCCATACGGTCTGCAAGGACCGTCAGAAAGCTTAAAAAATTCAATTCAGATTCTATACTTGTTTCGTTTGACATTTTGTGTTACGAACTCAATGTTAAGCATGTTTTGGATGTTCTAAGGTGCATGCAAGTATGTATAATGAATAAACATGTATGAATATCATTCCAAAGAAAATTATAATCTTGATGTATTGTTCGGTTTTCAAATCAAAACATGCATCTGGGATTGTTTACGTATTATGCAAGTATGATTAAGCAAAAATGTTGTAAAATATGATTTCCATTATGATTAAGTCTTGAATTACATATGATTGAAGTGAAATGCGAATTACAATGAAACCAAAAAAATGAAAATTACGGAACAATACATCAAAAAGGCAGGTAGTGAACACATCGGTTAGGGGGGCAGAGAGATAAACACGTGTTCCACAGAACCATCAAATCAACCCACCGTTTAAAGTAAAACCAGAAATCCTAAGGGTATAGCCGTTGAAGCCCAAAGTACAAACCAGAACACAAACCAAGTTGGTAATTAGTAATATGTAAATTCTAACAAAATAATAAAATAACAACAAACTAATAGTTGGTAATTAGTAGTAACTAGTGGGGAACCCGTGCGTTGCAGCATAATTGAAAATAAAGGTTACTTGGTAAAGAGCAACACGTGTGAACATGGGTTGGGATTAGTTGGGTTGGTTGATCAGGAAGGCATAAATATATTGAATTTGTAGGAACTTATTAAAGTAATTAAAGTTGTATAATTGAAGTAATTTTAGAACGAACAAACGAGCTATAATAGAAACAATTATATAATAAATTAGTTGTATGTATAAATTTGTTGAAGTAATTGCAGAATGATCAAGAACGAAGCATGCATGAACATATTACAAAAAAATGAAGAAAAGATATGCTTGTTCACTTGGACCACCCATATAATTGGCCTGCTACCATTAAACCTTTTATAATAAACACAGACCTTGCAGGTCGACTATTGACAAAACATCAAATAAGTGACCCGAGCCTTGAGGCAGACAGAACGAACCACCCGCATAGAGCATTTGATAAATTGGATGAACTCTAATGGTCAAAATCAAGCTCAATATGGTCCCTAAACCACATACACACCCAAGAAAAAAAATGTGAGCCGAAAACAAGTGAGTCCCAAACACATAATTTATAATCAGTTTTCTTCTATCCGAACACTGAAATTACATCAACTCTTAACTTATTTCTTGCAGATATTCTTCTATTCAAGCACTCCAAATTACATCAACTCTAACTTATATCTTGCTAACACTTTCTACCAATTCAAATCTTGGAGATTCCAGAAGTTAAACCAATCCATAAACAAGTAAAGTATTAACTTATCAACAAATCCAAAAAAATGTTCTTCAAAAGAGACCACAAAAAAAAAACTAACTAAAATTGAATCTTAATGAAAAAACATTTGCAACCTATTAAGGCAAGTTATGCACGTCAGAACTCAGTTCACCGGAAACACGTTTGAGTTACCGAACCTAAGAACATCGTGTGCAACCAAATAGGAATTACTTGCAAAAGGATTGACATAAAGCACATATATGGAAAAATGAATGAATCCTTACTTGAATTATGGAGAACTGTAGGTTAGAAACCAATTTATCAGAGTTATATTTCAATAAAGGATGATAAAAATTGAACAATGGGTTCAGGTCAGTATAGGATAATTTAAAACCGGTTCAATTTGGCTGACATTAAAATGTGCTAAAGTCAAAATGATTTTGTTAGTGCATACATCTGTCGTCTTCGTCTTATATCGAGTCTTGGTTGAGTTGCGGATCTGAACAAGAGTGACATCATATATGTGACATCACAAGTGACATCATCATTGGAACTCAATATACAAATCAGATTCATGCAATCGTTCTGTTTGAATTGGTCGTTTGAAATGGGTTCCGTTTGAACATAGTCAAACTGTTTGAACGTGTCCATTTGAAAGGTGTTATGTCACTTTCAAATGAAAGGGCTAGGCCTATAAATACCCTTCAAACGATTTCATTTGTAACAAATTTCAGATTCGATACCGAGGTGCTGCCGGTATTCCTTTTGATTGTAAACGTTGTTAATTCAATATACAAGAGGTTTAAAGTGTGAATCAAGCTGTTTTCACCTCCGTTTCTTTGTTTCCGCCTCTGAAACGGACTAGAGTTCTTCCAATTGACTCGTTCGGGTCACAAATCGATCCTACAAGTGGTATCAGAGCTCAGGAGGAAGAGCTCTTTCCATATTCAGCTTGAAAATCTGATTTCTACACCTTCTTTTTAAAACTGAACAAGTTTTCACGGTTAATATCGGCTAAAACTTTCACAATGTGTGTGTAATTGTATTTTAACAAATCCTTGAGAATATCATATTAAAACTCGTAGTAAACTGGTAAAAATGGACTGAAAACTGGTTTCCGTTTGAACGAGGCCTGGTGTTCCGTTTGAAAACTGACCTTTCCGTTTGAAACTGGCCTATTCCGTTTAAAATTGACCGATTCCGTTTGAAGTTGTCGTTTGAAAATGGCCTATCCCGTTTGAAACATGACTTCCGTTTGAAAGTGGTTCAGTAATTCATGTGAAAGTACATTGTGTTGTGTGAACCGCTTGAAGTTACATCGTTTTGTGTTGAACATTTAAACAGTTGTTGGTCATCATTACAATTGCATGTGTAGTAATATTGAGGTCCAATGATATCACATTGAACAAAGTTGTGCATGTGAGTTATGTTAGCAAAAATTAATCCGATACATGTGATTTTATGAGATAACATTAAAGTGATTCAGAATTAAAAGGTATCGAATTGTGTGAATCCTGTTGGTAATGTGATTGCTTTGTTCAAAGTTTGCATGTGATATTAGTTTGTTGAATATAAATGTTTGCATGTGAAGACTAGGAGTTCTCGGTCACATTATTTTGAAGGATAATCAAAATTAAAGGAATCTTGTGCATCGACTGAATACATAGATCTAATCAAATTGTGTTTGAAAAAGATATTGTCTGCTACTTTTAAGGGAGGTCCAATCAAATTCAAAGAGTCCAATCAGATTAAAAAAGGTTTGCGGCCCAATCCTTAAGGTTTGTTGGCAAGTGTTACAATAGTTGAATCCATATCATCGGTCCAATACTTTAAGCCCATAGTTGCAGCTCCCATCAATGTGTAATAGGTCCAATTGTTTTTGAATGATATCAGCTTAACATTGCTTTCGGTCAAATTAATGGTTTAAAGTGTTTAAAGGTTCATCAATACACGGTTTGAAGCTCAAAGTGTTTAAAGGCTCATCAGGTTGTTTGATAGTCCGTTAGTTTGCATGTAAAAGGGTCAGGTCATTCGAATTTGATCCGGGTTATAGCAGTTCGAATAGTGTGTCAACTTTCAGTCCGCACAGAATATTCACCAGTTCGAGTACCAGTCTTATTCTGTTAATGATAATTCTTTAAACTGATTGTGTTTTGTTTGTTTGTTTGTCAGGTGATACAGGTGTTTTACGAGGTGAACAAGTTCGTTTGAAAACTTATTTGAGAAATACTTCGATACCGGAACATGGATTCTGAATTCTACAACGCATTTGCTTCAACCCCGATTACTCCGACTGCCATTGCTCAGAACATGAATTTGGAAAATGAAACTGGGACTTTACAAAACCCCCCGAAGATAATGAGCATAGAAGAGTATTATGGATGGAAAGACAGATTCAAAAACTGGGTTCAAGCTAACCATTTAAGATCTTGGGAGTGCATTTTGAAGAAATATGTATTACCACGTACTGATCTGCAAGTTGAGAAAGCAATATCTGAGTTTACTGACCAAGAAAGAGATATGTATAGAGCTGAAAAGATGATGATTAGTCTACTTCAGCAAGCTATCAAAGAAGACATCTTTGTGTTGCTTCAGCATGACAAAACTTCGAAATCAATTTGGGATGCTCTTCGAATCAAGTTTGAGGGTAGTGAGAACATGATTAAGAGTAAAAAGGCACTGCTTAAGAAAGAATTTGATCTATTCACGAGTTTGCCCGGGGAAGATACCAAGAAGTTAATCGAAAGATACTGCCACTTAGTGCGATCCATGTCGATGCTGAGTATAACAAAAGATCGTGAAGAGTGGGTAGACAAGTTAGCTGACGCTTTACCACAAAAGGAATGGGGCATATACTTGATGATTTTGAAGAACACTGGGGTTTATGATGGGTTAACGATTTCTCAGTTTATCGAGAAGATTAAGGGTCAAGATTTGGAACAGCAGAAGATCGCGAGGATGAACAGTCCAAGTGGTCAACAGGATGTAAAAATGTACTACGAAGGCAGTGTTCCAGAAGTTGAAAGAAGCCCGAAAATCCAAACTGCGTTTAGTGCTGGAGATTCATCTAAAAAAGTTGATCAAAGTTCTAAAAGTAGCAGTGGTTTCTCTTCATACCCGAGTGTCAATCCAAAAGATACTACATCAAGCTTCCATTCTCAAAGCACAAAGACTGGAAATGGTTATGTGATACAATGCAATATTGCTTTGAATCTTCCTGATGGTCAAAGTTTTTCAGAAGAGGTTGCCAAAGATCACATGGCGTTGCTTGGTTCCGTGCTACTATCTTATGAAGGTTTGGTTGCAGGGCGGATCGGGAATCCTATGCTAACAAAGGAGGATTAAGATCAGATAGACGCCGAAGAAATGGAACTAATGGACATCAAGTGGTGTCTAGCTAGTGTCCTTAGAAGAGCTGAAAAATTCAAGCTGATTACTGGAAGAAATGACTTTCTTGATGCACATGTTTCTACTTTAGGTTTTGATAAATCTAAAGTTACTTGTTTTAGATGCAGGGAGAAATGTCATTTCAAGAGGGAATGCATGAACAGAGAAGCAAGTGATGTGAAGAATCCATTCGGAAAAGATGACTATTACCGGAAGCCATATATCAGCAAGTTGGTCAGCAACAACAGCAAGAACCACAGGTGGCTCATGGTAGAAAAGTGATCGAGGATTCAAAAAGTGCATGTCTGGGGAATCAAGAGAACCTTAACTGGAATTTTCAAGATGATGAAAAATTGCTTGAAGGTTTTAGCTGGGATATGTTTGTGAATGATAAAGGAGATCTCAAAGCATTCATTGCTAAAATTTTGAAAGAACCAGATATGTTTACCACATGGATGAAGTCTATTGGTGAGACTGTGAAGAATGTGGAGGAAGAGTCTGTTGCATCTAAAGAAAGTTCATAGAGCTCAGATGAAAGTTCACAAAGTGATGAAAGTTCAGAAAAGGAAGTTGTTTTTGATAAACACCAGCTGATTCTGGTTCTTTGGATGATAATTCTGACAAATCAGTAGAGTTTGATCAAACACCAACTGATGACAGCAGTGATGATGAAGAAGAAAGACATATTAATATTGCAAAATCTCATCTTTCTCCTGAAAGTTTTCAGTTTTATTTTGCAGATCGCTTGGAGAAGCTGAAGGAGAGACAAGCTGCAAAAGAACAAATGAAAAAGAAGTCTGAAAGTGATAATCAAACAAAGGATGCTGTTCAAATTGATGAAGTTAAAAGTGTTGATGAGGAAACTGCTGAGACAGATAATGACTGAAGCTGAGGAAGTTGTTGAAGTTGAAAAGATCATAGAAGTTGAAAAGATTGTGGAAGTCATCAAGTCTTGCACAAAGTGTTTGGAACCTTGCAAGGAATGTGCAGCAAAAGATGAAAAGTTGGCTGAGCTTGAAAAGATGAAAGAGCAATTACTGTTCAATCTAAATTACATGAAAGAATCTTACGATGTATTAAACAGAACAGTAACTGGTCTTCAAAAGACAAACTCTGAAAGAGAAAATGCTTTGGCGATGATGAATGCAACATTGATGACGAAGCAGAAAGCGATAAATCACTACATCGAAGAATGTGCCAAGCTGCAACGGGAGTTGGAGAATGAAAAGATTGAAAATGAGAGAATCAGACGATTATTACAGAGTTATTCTAGTTCTGATTATCTTATTGATCGAATTTATCCAACTGTTGCAGGTTTTGAAGCCTTTAAAGATGATGAGAAGCCAAAGGAGAAGAAGGATACTGGTAAGAAACCAAGTGTTCAGTATAATAAGTGTCCGCCTCTAATATGGGAAGGGAATTCTCCTAGAAAACCGAATGAGGAGCAAGTCGAAAAAGCAGTCAATATAAAGTTAAAGTCCGATATAACCAATGAATTACCAGAAAACATTGATGTTGTTTTTACATCGTCTGACACTAATCATGAGTCTGAGATAATAAAAAAGGTGGTCGATCAGGTGTTGGATACAGATGAGGAGTCTGAGTCAAAGTCTGAGTCTGGAGGTTCAAGTTCATCGGTCAACAGTCCAAAGTCGTCGGTTAAAAGGGCTTACAGTAAAGAGTTTTTGTTATCATAAGCAAATTTGGATGATGAAACATTTGAAGTAGCATACACTTTAAATGATTCTGACAAATTATATTCTGACAAAGAGTTTCTAATAAGAAGTGTTAGATTTGAAATGATCAAAAAGGTTTTCAAAATGACAGAAATTAAGATTTTTGAAATAAAAGATTTAAATCTTAATGGAAAACCTAAAAAATACACTTCAAGAGTACAACAACGATTAAACAAGAAAAATGGTTACAATTCTGGTTCTGGTTTTCAAAATAAACCAAACCATAATGGTAGCTACAAAAAGAAAGGATTAGGTTTTATTCCACCAGAAAATTATAAAAATGAGAAAAATTCTAAAACAAAAACAGAATTTGTTTCAGGAGGAAGTGCAGAAGAAGAACAGAAGAAACCTTTCCGGAAACAATCAAACCAGGAGTTTCTTGCTGAGAAGAAAAGGAATGGAACTAAAGTGTTTCATCCAAAAGAGACTCGAACCTATTTCAAATGCAATTAATTTGGTCACATTGCCTGGAACTGTCTGAAAAATGCTAAGACTAAACAGGGAGTTTCTGAAAAACTGAAAGAAATAGTTGTTGATGTTGAACCACCAACTGAAAAATTCAAAATGTTTGAAAATTCAACTTATGAGGTTGGTGAATGTTCTAAAAAGAATTTTTACAAAAAGAAAGCAAAAGATAACCAAATGTGGGTTGTCAAGAAGGGTGATGTAAAAGTCGGCAATGATAAAAAGGAATTTGATGTTGAAAAGGTTTTCAATGGAAATGTTAAGAAATTTTTTGGGAAAATGCTTGATGGGAAATTAAAAGGGGTTAAACATTTTTACGCAACAAAGAAAGCAACTTTTAACCCAACTGAACAAGAGCTAAAGGAGCTAAAAACACCCAAGGTTGGTCAGACTTGGGTGGAAATTCTTTTCCCTTGAACATCTGACTTGCCGGAGATCCCAAGTTAGTAATCGTGGATCAGGAATCGGCATCTTTCTTGATAATTGATGTTTTGTGAATGAATCTTATAATGGTTAAATTTTGGCAAGTCATACTGCAGGAATTGCCGGAGCTTCCAGGTTGGTAAGTGCAAAGCAGGAATCGGCATTTTGATTGGTAAAATGGTTTGTGTAGATGATTTATTCTTACATGTGATTAAATGTTTTGGATACACTTACAAGTGGTAAATTCAAGGACATTAAGTTGTACTTGTTTTTCCTATAAGTGGTTAATCAAGGTCATTAGGTTGAACTTGATTGGACCATACATTCATGTGATATTTGAAGGACAATGTGATGAACCAAACCCTAACTTTACAAGTGGTAAAATCAATCAAACTTATTTTCCGGAAAAACCATTTGATTAAAACAAACTTAAGTGTTTTGAAATCTAAATGGGAAAATAGTTTGTTGTAAGGGGAAGTTCTGATTGTTTATGCCGAGTGAATGGCGATTTGAAGCAATTTGATATCAGTTGTCACTTTTCTGTACAGGTAGAGTATCAAAATTTGTTTTCGAATTTTTTTAATGTGTTTGCATTTTAGGGGGAGTAGAAATTTCTGAAAATCCAAAAACATTAGAAAATTTGAAAAAGACAAAAACATGATAAAATAAAAAATGAGTTTTTGTGTCAAAGAAGAGGAAATTATAGTACATCAGTAGACACTTACAGTATGCTAAAGAATTGTATTGTTTATATAGCGTTAAACGGTCTCACTGATGATATGCCGATAGGTTTTTACACATTTAGTAAGCTTTTTCGGGATACAAACTTAAATTCAAACTTGCTTATTTCGTGGGGAACACTACTTGGATATATAGGTAACCCCTAAAATCTAGTTTGAAAGATCCCTCTTTCTGAGATATTAGGTCTTTATGCTCAGTGATATCTGGGGTATTATTCCGGGACTTCTGCGGAATGGAAGTTCTGACCTAGTCCTCGAATAATACTTTCCGCATGCTTGAAAAATAGCGCCGCCCTCAGCAAATTGATGAAACAATAAAATTGATAGTCATTTCTGTTGTAATACAAAAGATCCTCTAAAGGGGACACACCAAAAGTCAAGCCGTCATCTCTCTGCTGAACGGAAGTTCTGACCTGAGCTCTCACGGTTTCGTACTATAATTTATTCCCTTACAGATATCATCTGTGGTATACTCACCTGTAAGACTGAATATTGGGATCTGGATACGGGAGTATATTCAAGAGGTGGGACACATGAATGAGTTTAAGTTCTTAAAACACCTAACTCATATCCTGAATCAGTTGAAATTTGTGTGAAAATTTAAGTGGATCAGTATATTGGCAATCTAAGTGAATTGTTTAATTCTTAATGTGTAACTAAGCTCAACGGTACTTGTGACTTGTCATAAACTGATATGATCCTCTTACACAAACTCACAAAAATATTGTCTGTAAATATTTCTTTACTGCATTTCATTTCTGTTATAAAAAATCCAAAAAGATTTTCGGTGTGTTTTAGCATAAATTTTGAAAAATTCAAAAAGATTTTAGACGACTGATTTTGGAAAGCTGATTTTCAAAATTCCAAGTGCTGAACATGACGAACAGGTTTGAAAAAAAAATTGTTTGAAGATGTTTGAAATGAAAATTGATATTCATTTAAGTGGTTCATCAGATATTACTAATGATTAAATCATTTTGAGATTGTGTGTTCAAGTGGTTAGAAGATTATAAATTTGTCAAATGTTAAAATTTGTGAAATTTATTGTGAGGTAGAGAATGTGCAGGTTTCTAAGTGATAGAAAGCCAGGTTCCGATACCTGAGGACTTTGTGATTTCAAAATGCCAGACTGCAATCCCAACATATCGAAAGGGGGAGTCTGAAGACATTTGAATAGAGATTGCTCGTGGGGAGTCTGCTGATGATGAAAAGAGAAGATAGAAGATTTGAGGATTCTTACAGCATTAGACACTTCAAAGAGTTCGAGAGGACTGATAAAGACTGAAGATGCGAAGACTCGACACTTAAGACTCGTCAACATCTGAGGGGGAGTCTGTTAGTGCATACATCTGTCGTCTTCGTCTTATATCGAGTCTTGGTTGAGTTGCGGATCTGAACAAGAGTGACATCATATATGTGACATCACAAGTGACTTCATATATGTGACATCACAAGTGACATCATCATTGGAACTCAATATACAAATCAGATTCATGCAATCGGTTCCGTTTGAATTGGTCGTTTGAAATGGGTTCCGTTTGAACATAGTCAAACTGTTTGAACGTGTCTGTTTGAAAGGTGTTATGTCACTTTCAAACGAAAGGGCTAGGCCTATAAATACACTATAAACGATTTCATTTGTAACAGATTTTAGATTCGATACCGAGGTGCTGCCGGTATTCCTTTTGATTGTAAACGTTGTTAATTCAATATACAAGAGGTTTAAATTGTGAATCAAGCTATTTTCACCTTCGTTTCTTTGTTTCCGCCTCTGAAACGGACTAGAATTCTTCCAGTTGACTCGTTCGGGTCACAAATCGATCCTACAGATTTCGAGTCAGTATAGAGTCGGGGCAAAAGGGCGTCGGTTAAAAGAGAAACACAAACGACCATAAACCATATGTATGTTTGGGTATTTAGTTCCAATGATTTAGACATCCTTTGTATAAAAGAGATAAATCCAAACATACTTATATATCGATGAGATATTAATTTGGATTCAACTTATAACAAATATATAAATGAAGAAACACCAAACTAATCAGTAGTTTGTGATTTGTGCCTCGACAAATAAGGTTAATCTTTTTGTCTCGTCCAAGCTGTGATGTGATGATCCTGCAAAACACTAAACACACCGTTAAGCTCATTACGAGGAAGGGAATAGCGGGGTTCTCCTTATAACCACCCTCCGGCGTGAGAATAAGTATATGTTTTGAGGATATAAGTGTGTGATTAAGAGTGAGAAAGCAAGGAAGCTGAAAAATTCTTAAACCTGGAGGTGAAGGTCACTATTTATAGTCGGAGTGATGTGGAAGGAGATGAGCTGATGGGCCTTGGGCCCGTAGTCGACAACAAGGAATATCCGTTTTGTCCCTTCTACCACGACCGTTGGTGCTTCTGGGCGATCTTGAAGCTGGCGCACGCTGAATGGATCCACATGGCCTGGCCGTTGTCCTTGTTGTCTCATCTATCATTAGCGGCTAAGTAGAGATCGTGGAGCAATTGTCGACGCACGCTGATTGGTGCCACATATGTGTCCTTGTGTACCTTCTTGTCTCTTGTACGATTGTTAATCGTAGAGCATGATCGGATACAGCCTGTTGAACGCTCATTGGTCCATTGCTATGCCACTTGTACCTTTAGTACTTGTCCTTGGATCACCTGCACTTCTGTCCTTCGCGCGACTGTCAGGGATATTCTGTGTAGCCGGAGCAAGGTCCAGGAAATGAGGGTTTTCATCTAAGGAGCCAAGTGTGAAATTTAGTCTTGTGTTTACTGTAACACCCCGTGTTTCGAAAGTCAAAGTCAAAGTCAAGATTGAAGTCAAAGAAAGAAAAGATTGCTAATTACGATCTGTCTCTCCTTGCTCAATTCCTGTTTTGACTTCTTTGACTCATAGTTAGTCTATTTTATTTTTGCTTTAGTTGTATTATGTGGAGTATCTATTAATAATCGCATACTAATCGCTATTTATTGCATGTTTAGTTGCTTTATCGCTATCGCAATCGCACTCGCAACTCGACTTATGCATTTTGGTTATTGTTATACGTGTGTGTGTGCCTTATGTGTTACTTGTGCATGTTTATTTATGTTATGTGTGGTAATCAATCGAATCGCAATCGAACTCAATCGCAAATCAAATCGCAAACGCTAAACGAAGGGAAAATAGGATGATTGTATGTTAGATATAGTAGTTGGGATTAAAAGTAATTTGATAAGCAACTCCATCGCATCGCTCGCTCGAACCGCATCGCCACGCGCTACCCGCGAATTGAAATGGCAAAACTCATCGCGCCGAGCACTCGAACCAGGCGCCAGCCGGCCGGATTGCCATCCGACCGGACTGCCACCCGATCGAGGTGCCATCCGACCGAGGAGCCACTCGGCCGGGCTGCCATCCGGACGAGATACCATCCGACCGACCAGCCCTTTCCACTTTGGGAATCCTATAAATACCCCTTGTTTCTTTCATTCTTTCCACTTTTGGCAAGTGATGTCCGACCAGTGCTCCTACTCGCTTTTTCCTTCGATTTCTCGCAAATCCGGTAAGATCTCGTCCTAAATCTTGTACTTCCTTAACCTACACGCACTCCTACACCTTTCTATCTTTTGAATCTTAACTTTTAACCGTGAAATCACTAGATTTGAGGTCTTTTAGGATGACGTCATCATATGTTCTTGAAGAACTTCATGTTTTGGCCTCAATCCACCAAGAACAACTTAGATCTAACCGATTTCCACATAAATGAACAAAGATCTTTCATAGATCTGAAGATATTCACAAAGAAAAGGATTGAAAGATGGTTTTCCAACTTTCTTCCAACTCTTTACACTCAATGCTCTCAAACCCAATGGAACCGGACCTAATGCTGATCGTCTACTCATTCTTAGCGATGTATCAGTGCTAGATCCAAGTTCCATTTGAAAGATAGTGATTTCGGGTTTGGACACGAACAACCGCTCGGACCGTGCACTGACGGACTAGGGTGATTCCTGTTTGGTCAGGTCACTAGGGACGAGATGGGGTTCCCACTGTTTAAACCAGTCATCACAACGTCTCGCTCAAGTTACAACACTTCAAGCAAAATCAAGTAACAGCACGATCAAGTCGTTAGGACGAGTTGTCATCCGACCGGACTGCTGTCCGACCGGGTTACCATCCGCTCAACCCACCGTTCGATCGGGTTGCATCTTGATTCATTTGAAACTAAAACAATTCTCAACATGTTCAGTAACAGGGTTGCCACCCGGACGGATGGACATCCGACCGAGTGACCGCCCTACTGTGGATTTGTCCTCACTGAGAAACCTCGCCATTCGAGTCGCCGTCCGATCGGACGACCATCCGATCGACTGACCTGAAAGGTAGAAATACTTCAATGTTTTCAAAATACTACAACGAAAACTTCAAAAGCCAAGCCATCATACACAAGCACATCGTTCTCAAAGGAAGAAACAATCCACTCGAACAGTCATCCGACCGGACTACTGTCCGAACGGATTGCCACCCGCATGACCGGCTATCCGATTGGACTACCATCCGATCGAACCGCTGTCCAACTCGCTTGTACCTTGCACCGTTTTACGCGTCGTTTATTGTTATGCTATCAATCTGTTCAGGCTAACCCTACTCTCTAGCGCTCCCTTCAATCCATCAACCGCTGTGAGTATACTCGATCCCTTTTTTCTTTACGCACTTTTGGGTGTTACATACGTTACTTATACAAAATCACATCGAACACACTACGCAATACTTTAAACGCTAACCGTTACCGCATGTTATACGTGACTTAATGAATGCTTGTTTGTTATGTTTACACATGGAATGCTGTCTACCTGCCTTAGCAACGATAGTACTATTAGTTTGGACTCAGCACCTGTTCACTCGGGGGTTGTTAAGGACAATTATCTACATGGCTCACAATGGTGAGAATGTATCGCGAACTGCCTTGGGCAGTCAACCCGCAGTCATTGGTATCGATAGGTTCATGTCGACAACTAACATGCCTCATTTCACTCTGTGTACGTGCTAGTTATGCGTAACGCTTTCGAACTCTATATGCTATTATCAAACTTGTATGCTCACCTTTACACTATGTGTATTGACTTTTACTTTAACGTATGCGACAGGTGCATAGGATGCTTAATTGCTTTTCTTTGCGGTGATGAAATTGAGGCTAGGGCAAGTCTAGAAACCAATAAACAATTGTCTGTAATAATAGAAATCTGAGTTGTCGGAACAGAACAATTTGACTAGATTTATCTGTAATAATTTGTTTGCCTTTTAAGACATGGTATGGGACATATTACTTTAAATTAATTGGTAATGATAATTGTTATGGAAACTTCTGGACAATCTGTTTCGCTCAGTGCCATGCCCCGATGTTTCTGCCATCGGTTGGGGTGTGACAGATCGGCATCAGAGCCAAAACTATAGGGAATTAGGCAAGACTCGACCTAGTCCGGGTCGATGTTTTAGAGACCTAGTCTATAGTTAGGAACCAACAGACCGACTTGTGCATATCCGTTAAGGATTATGTATGAGCTTACTGCCATTTCTCACTATTCTCGCCTATGCTACACTATCACTGCACTAGGAATTTCAAATTATGAATGAGCGATTAAGTCGAGATCAGGTGTGAAAACCGCAAACTCTCGATTAAATTTCTTGTTCAACCCACATTTTTATCTATAAACTCGGGAAAATTGCGTTGAAACAGGAGTGAAATCCATACTTTGACGCATAATTCTCTCTTATTTTATCGAAACAGGGACGAAGTTGTTAAGCCAGGGGTGGAACCCTAACCTTGACGACTTGTTCCGACCTTTACTTGGTTTTACAAAACTCTCACCAAAGTCTCGACAGACTCCAACGGCTGAAGATCACGCGGAGACTGAAAAGATACGTTTCATTCGCCCAGATTCGAGGCAGAAGCACAAGTCCCGAAGGTCAGACGTGTGCTCAGACGGTCCTTGTGAATAGTTGAACCACTTTGGATAGTCAATGTCTAATAGCCGCAGACATTCTATTTCTCGAATTTTTATATGTTTCGATTCTGAGCCCGCAACTGCTGACTCTGATGATTCGTTGATTTTATGTGGTTGTATGCATACTTACCCTTTTACGTTTTTAAATTTTGGAGATTTATTCGATTTGGCTTTCACTTCGATCGACACGCATGACTCGCACTGCACTACTATCTCAAAACGCTGACAAATCGCTAAATTGTGGACGACCTTATGCTATGTTATACGCATATGCTATACTACTCGCTATGATATTCACGATCGCTATACTCGAACGCTCGTCGACTTTGAATGATAGGTTTCTGTATTCCGGCCGCCTCTGTGTGCATCTAGACAAGTTACACGCTTATACGCTTCTGTGTTTGTGCCCTGCGTGCTTATGTGTTTCTTTGCTTCTGTGCCTTACATGCCTATGTGCTTATGTGTCTTTGTGCTTACGTGAATCTGTGATTATGTGCCTATGTGCTTACGTGGTTATGCGTGTCCCTGAGCTTTAGTAGTACTAGGATTGTGAGGTGAGATTTGATTATATTGTGTTGAGTCCTGTGGCGATGTCTGTTGCAGAAAATGTCGTCATCTGGATCTCGCACTACCCGTGATGCTCGCCAAAAGCAAGCAGACAAACGCCTCGCTGCCATGATCACTAAGCAAATGGCAAAGGTTGTACCCCAAGTCGTCAGTGAACTGTACAAAAACATGAGCAAATCGTCTGAGGAATCCAGAACCGAGACTCCCAAAGCTGCTTTCAGCTTCAAACAGTTCAAGGCATGTAGACCGAAAGAGTTCACTGGAGAAGAAGGCCCTACGGCTTTGTTCCAATGGTTTGACTCGATCGAAGTCACTCTGCGACAGAGCGGATGTCCTGATAATCTCCGCACGCTGAACGCGACCGGCGTCTTCCAGTCCCGCGCACTAGACTGGTGGACGGCTGAAAGAAACAAGCGCGAAAATGATGCAGCTTACGGTCTATCATGGGACGAGTTGAAGAACGTTATGCTCGAAGAGTTCTGCCCTCCCCATGAGCGCCAGAAGCTGGAGGATGAGTTCTGGCACATTAAGCAGAAGGAATGTGACAACGCTGCCCTGACTGCTCACTTTAAGCAGCTCAGCATCATCTATCTCGATCAAGCGAAGACGCCCGACATGACGATCAAGAAGTACATCCGAGCTCTACCCGACAGTGTTGCGGATTTTGTGCATGCCGCAAAGCCAGCAACAATCGAAGAAACTTA
Source organism: Helianthus tuberosus (assembly GCA_030545235.1). Taxonomy (NCBI): domain Eukaryota; kingdom Viridiplantae; phylum Streptophyta; class Magnoliopsida; order Asterales; family Asteraceae; genus Helianthus; species Helianthus tuberosus. Next base: position 159,872,177 of record CM060393.1, read on the forward strand.
CTTGCTTGCCGCGGAAATCAACGACAAGCGGGTAAAAACTGGTTTTTGGGATAAAACTTCGAAGAACCTGCACCAAGTCACCGCCGCACCAACCGCTGAAACCGCCGCCGCTCAATCATCAAAGTCCTCACGCCGCAAGAAGAAGAACAACAACAGCAACTCCAGCAACAAGAACTGTGCTGTCACCACCACTGCTGCTCCTCTTTAAGTCGTACCGGCTTAGCAGCAGCCCCACCACCGTCAAGCACCAGTTACTTATGCACCACCAGCAAAGCGTGCATACACAGGCCCCCACCCAGCTTGCCTGATATGCTTTTATCATCACCCGGTGGGTCTCGCCTGTCGCTTCTGCGCTCACTGCAACAGGTACGGCCACTTCACCGCTAATTGTCGTACTGGTCCTCGTCAAGCACCAGCTCAAGCTACTGCTCATCAAGCTCTGCTCCCAGCCCCGCAAGGCCAACAAGCGGCTCAGGAACCCGCGGTCAACGCCCGAGTCTGCTTCGCATGTGGTGATTCCAACCACTTTGCGAACATGTGCCCGAACAGGGTTGTGAAACAAGAGCCCCAGCAGTAGCAGCAACACCAGCAGTAGCAGCCTCAGCAACAACAACAAGCCGCATGCGCCAGAACTTTCAACATCAATGTGCGCCAAGCCCAGGCTGACAACAACGTGGTCAATGGTACGTTCCTTGTGAATGGTATTTATGCTTCATGTTTGTTTGATACTGGAGCCGATAACTGCTTTGTGTCATTTGAATTCGAGAAGCTCCTTAGTCGTAAGCGCTCCCAACTCTCCTCGACGTTCAATGTTGAAGTCGTTACCGGAAGAACTGTCGTCGTTAATTCTGTTCTTTGTGACTGTACCCTTGAGCTCAACAATCACATCTTCCCAATCGACCTTATTCCGATGCAACTCGGAAGTTTTGACGTCATAGTAGGCATGGACTTTCTTCACGAAAACCATGCTGAAGTTGTGTGCTTCGATAAGATGATTCGATTCTCGCTTGCGAATGGTGATTTATTGTGTGTTTATGGTGAAACTGCTTCGAAAGGTCTCAAACTCATGTCATGTGTCTAAGCTGGCAAGTATCTCCGCAAGGAATACAGAGCTTTCTTGGCTAACATTGTAGTAACGGAGAAGGAAAAGAAAGGAAGACCAGGCGTAAACGATGTCCCATTGGTTCGAGAATTTCCTAACGTCTTTCCTGAGGATCTTCCCGGACTTCCGCCAAGTCCTGATATCGACTTTCGTATCGACCTCATTCCTAGAGCCAATCCCGTTGCCAAAGCTCCTTACCGACTCGCACCGTCCGAAATGCATGAACTCTCGAATCAGCTCCAGGAATTACTTGAGAAAGGCTTCATTCGCCTGAACACCTCTCCTTGGGGCGCGCCAGTCCTCTTCGTTAAAAAGAAGGATGGGTCGTTCAGGATGTGCATCGACTACCGGGAATTGGATAAGTTAACTATCAAGAACCGCTATCCCCTGCCTTGCATTGACGATTTATTTAATCAGCTACAAGGTGCGATGTATTTATCGAAGATCGATCTATGCTCAGGCTATCACCAACTACGCATTCAAGAGGAGGATATACCCAAAACTGTGTTTCGCACTCGTTATGGCTATTATGAATTCGTTGTTATGCCCTTTGGTTTAACCAACGCACCCGCGGTTTTCATGGATCTGATGAATTGCGTGTGTAAACCATATCTCGAACGTTTTGTCATCGTGTTCATCGATAATGTCTTGATCTATTCCAAATCAAAAGTCAAACACGCGCAACATCTACGTTTGGTTCTCGAGCTACTCCAGGGGAATCGACTCTATGCCAAGTTCTCCAAGTGTGAATTTTGGCTGGAGGAGGTTCAGTTTCTGGGTCACATCGAAAATAGTCAAGGTATTCACGTTGAGCCGGCGAAGATTGAAGCAGTTAGGAGTTGGATTACACCTAAGAACCCTTCTGAAGTCCGTTCTTTTCTCGGACTAGTGGGCTATTATCGATGATTTATCGAGGGATTCTCAAAGATCGCTGTGCCACTTACCGCTCTCATGCATAAAGACAAGCCTTTTGTTTGGGGAACTGAACAAGAGTCTGCTTTCCAAACCCTCAATCACATGCTTTGCAATGCTCATGTTCTCACATTGCCTGACGGAAACAACGATTTCATTGTCTATTATGATGCTTCCAGCCTTGGTCTTGGTTGTGTTCTTATGCAGCGAGACAAGGTTATAGCTTACGCATCTCGTCAGCTCAAAATCCACGAGAAGAACTATACAACCCATGACCTCGAGCTAGGCGCAGTTGTTTTTGCGTTAAATATTTGGTGACACTACCTGTATGGTACCAAGTGTACGATCTTCACCGATCATAGGAGCCTACAACATATCTCTGATCAGAAAGAACTTAATATGCGTCAATGCCGATGGGTAGAACTTCTCAACGATTATGACTGTGAGATTCGTTATCACCCTGGCAAGGCAAATGTTGTTGCAGACGCTCTCAGCAGACGGAGTTATTTGCTCAGCATTCGTAATGTCCAAGCCCAATACGACCTCGAAACCCTCATCCGCGAAGCCCCGCATGCTTGTTTTAATGAACGCACTCTGAAGAAGGAACGAATCTATCACGATGGAGCCCAGCTCGTGAGTAAGCCAAATGGGATATTCCATTATCTGGATCGAATTTAGATCCCTAAACGGACCGATTTGCGAAAGATATTGATGGACGAAGCCCATAAATCCCGGTATTCTATTCATCCCGGTGCCGACAAAATGTACCAGGATCTTCGCTACAAGTACTGGTGGCCGGGCATGAAAAGGGATATTGCTCTCTACGTTGGAAAGTGCCTGACTTGTGCAAGGGTCAAGGCTAAACACCAAAGACCCTCTGGCTTACTCGAACAACCACCAATCCCTATGTGGAAGTGGGAGAGTATAGCTATGGACTTCATAACAAAGCTTCTGCACACGTCATCAGGTCACGATAGCATCTGGGTTGTCGTTGAACGTTTGACCAAATTAGCTCACTTTTTGCCAATACAGGAAGACTACAAGGTAGAACGATTAGCCCGAATCTACACCAACGAGATCATTTGTAATCATGGGACGCCTCGCGACATCATCTCTGACCGTGATGCTCGGTTTACCACGCGACTGTGGGAAATATTTCAAGCGGCTCTCGGTACTACGCTTAACTTAAGTACCACATTCCACCCTCAAACCGACGGCCAGACTGAAAGAACGATCCGTACTCTTGAAGACATGCTCCGTTTGTGTGGCATAGACTTCGGTGGTAATTGGGACACATATCTGCCGTTAGTCGAATTCTCGTATAATAACAGTTATCATTCCAGCATTCAAATGGCACCATTCGAGGCTTTATACGGAAGAAAATGTCGATCGCCTATTGTGTGGCACGAGATCGGTCACTCGCAATTAACCGGTCCTGAGCTATTGCAAGAGACGACTCACAAAGTCCTCCAAATTCGAGACAACTTGTTGAAAGCTCGAAGTCGACAGAAAAGTTACGCCGATAGACGACGCAAGCCCCTTGAATTTGACATTGGCGACTACGTATTTCAAAAGGTATCACCTTGGAAGGGTGTGGTCAGATTCAGCAAGAAAGGGAAACTAGCGCCTCGATATGTTGGACCTTTTAAGATTCTGGAAAGGATCGGAAAAGTCGCCTACAGACTCGAACTACCGGAGGAACTTAGTAATGTCCACCCGACTTTCCATGTGTCAAACCTCCGAAAGTGCCTGGCTGAGCATGATTAGATTGTACCTCTCGATGATCTCCAAGTAAATGAAACGCTACACTTCGTGGAGAAGCCTGTCGAAATCATGGATCGCCAAACCAAGCAGCTCAGACGCTCGCGCATTCCTATTGTGAAAGTCCGATGGGAAGGCAAACGAGGCGCAGAGTTCACTTGGAAACTCGAAAGCGTCATGAAGGCGAAGTACCCGCAGTTGTTTGTTACAGCTTCGGCCTAATTTCGGGATGAAATTCCCTCAACTAGGGGAGGCTGTAACACCCCGTGTTTCGAAAGTCAAAGTCAAAGTCAAGATTGAAGTCAAAGGAAGAAAAGATTGCTAATTGTGATCTGTCTCTCCTTGCTCAATTCCTGTTTTGACTTCTTTGACTCGTAGTTAGTCTATTTTATTTTCGCTTTAGTTGTATTATGTGGGGATTTTTAATAATCGCATACTAATCGCTATTTATCGCATGTTTAGTCGCTTTATCGCTATTGCAATCGCACTCGCAACTCGAATTACGCATTTTGGTTATTGTTATACGTGTGTGTGTGCCTTATGTGTTACTTGTGCATGTTTATTTATGTTATGTGTGGTAATCAATTGAATCGCAATCGAACTCAATCGCAAATCAAATTGCAAACGCTAAACGAAGGGAAAATAGGATGATTGTATGTTAGATATAGTAGTTGGGATTAAAAGTAATTTGATAAGCAACTCCATCGCATCGCTAGCTCGAACCGCATCGCAACGCGCTACACACGAATCGAAACGACAAAACTCGTCGCGCCGAGCACTCAAACCAGGCGCCAGCCGGCCGGATTGCCATCCGACCGGACTGCCACCTGATCGAGGTGCCATCCAACCGAGGAGCCACTCGGCCGGGCTGCCATCCGGATGAGATACCATCCGACCGACCAGCCCTTTCCACTTTGGGAATCCTATAAATACCCCTTGTCACTTTCATTCTTTCCACTTTTGGCAAGTGACGTCCGACCAGTGCTCCTACTCGTTTTTTCCATCGATTTCTAGCAAATCCGGTAAGACCTCGTCCTAAATCTTGTACTTCCTTAACCTACACGCACTCCTACACCTTTCTATCTTTTGAATCTTAACTTTTAACCGTGAAATCACTAGATTTGAGGTGTTTTAGGATGACGTCATCATGTGTTCTTGAAGAACTTCATGTTTTGGCCTCAATCCACCAAGAACAAATTAGATCTAACAGATTTCCACATAAATGAACAAAGATCTTTCATACATATGAACATATTCACAATGAAAAGGATTGAAAGATGGTTTTCCAACTTTCTTCCAACTCTTTACACTCAATGCTCTCAAACCCAATGGAACCGGACCTAATGCTGATCGTCTACTCATTCTTAGCGATGTAGCAGTGCTAGATCCAAGTTCTATTTGAAAGATAGTGATTTTGGGTTTGGACACGAACAACCGCCTCGGACCGTGCACTGACGGACTAGGATGATTCCTGTTTGGTCAGGTCATTGGGATGAGATGGGGTTCCCACTGTTTAAACCAGTCATCACAACGTCTCGCTCAAGTTACAACACTTCAAGCAAAATCAAGTAACAGCACGATCCAGTCGTTGGGACGAGTTGTCATCCGACCGGACTGCTATCTGACCGGGTTACCATCCGCTCGACCCACCGTCCGATCGGGTTGCATCTTGATTCATTTGAAACTAAAACAATTCTCAACATGTTCAGTAACAGGGTTGCCACCCGGATGGATGGACATCCGACCGAGTGACCGCCCTACTGTGGATTTTTCCTCACTGAGAAACCTCGCCATTCGAGTCGCCGTCCGATCGGACGACCGTCCGATCGACCGACCGGAAAGGTAGAAATACTTCAATGTTTTCAAAATACTGCAACAAAAACTTCAAAAGCCAAGCCGTCATACACAAACACATCCTTCTCAAAGGAATATATAATCCACTCGAACAGTCATCCGACCGGACAACTGTCCGAACGGATTGGCACTCACACGACCAGCTGTCCGATCGGACTACCATCCGATCGAACCGTTGTCGGACTCACTTGTACCTTGCACCGTTTTACGCGTCGCTTATCGTTATGCTATCAATCTGTTCAGGCTAACCCTACTCTCTAGCGCTCCCTTCAATCCATCAACCGCTGTGAGTATACTCGATCCCTTTTTGCTTTACGCACTTTTGGGTGTTACATACGTTACTTATACAAAATCACATCGAACACACTACGCAATACTTTAAACGCTAACCGTTACCGCATGTTATACGTAACTTAATGAATGCTTGTTTTTTATGTTTGCACTTGGAATGTTGTCTACCTGCCTTAGCAACGATAGTATTATTAGTTTGGACTCAGCACCCGTTCACTCGGGGGTTGTTAAGGACAATTACCTACATGGCTTACAATGGTGAGAATGTATCGCGAACTGCCTTGGGCAGTCAACCCGCAGTCATTGGAAAATGGATAAATTGCTAGATTTAAGATGTGAACCCACTTATAAAAAATGATACCCATCTAAAAAAAGTATACCCATAGGTTCATGTCGATAACTAACATGCCTTATTTCACTCTGTGTACGTGCTGGTTATGCGTAACGCTTTCGAACTCTAAATGCTATTATCAAAGTTGTATGCTCATCTTTACACTATGTGTATTGACTTTTACTTTAACGTATGCGACAGGTGCTTAGGATGCTTAATTGCTTTTCTTTGCGATGATAAAATTGAGGCTAGGGCAAGTCTAGAAACCAATAAACAGTTGTCTGTAATAATAGAAATCTGAGTTGTCGGAACAGAACAATTTGACTAGATTTGTCTGTAATAATTTGTTTGCCTTTTAAGACATGTATGGGACATGTTACTTTAAATTAATTGGTAATGATAATTGTTATGGAAACTTCTGGACAATCTGTTTCGCTCAGCGCCATGCCCCGATGTTTCCGCCATCGGTTGGGGTGTGACATTTACCCTGACCACGTGCGTGACCTAGGTTACACCTGATTGGTCGGCACGAGGTTGGAAAAGCTACCAAATTAGTCTGGTAAGGGTATGGTCTCGCATGCAACCTGACTGGTCGGCGCAAGATTTGGGACCATGCCCCTTCAAGTCCCCAGTCCAGTGTTGCTTCAATGCGCGAGGCAAGTGGTTGGAGCTCTGGACTAGAAAAAAAATAAGAAGTTAAGCCTACTCCCGCTCGGGTTCTCAGATAGCATCTTCTAAGCTTGGAGAGCTGGCGCACATGTAATGTGTCGCAATTCATGTGGCGTAGCTATCTAGCTGGTGCGGGTGTGACGTGCTGTAATTAACGCGACGCAGTTACCAAGCTTGTTGTTGATGTGACATGCTACTTCGCGTAGGAAAATTTTTGAAATTTGGAAGAGCAAAGTCTGCGCTTGCTCTTGTAACAACCCGACTTTTGAAAGTGAAAGTACAAGTCAAAGTCAAAGTCAAAGTCAAAGTCAAAGGAAGAAAAGATTGCTAATTGCGATCTGTCATGTGACACCTGTGTCACTTCAACCATCAAACAAATACCAAACCAATGAAATATTGTATTTCATACATGGTATTTGTATAAATATGTGCATCATTTGCACATATCAATTCTTGTTCGATTTCGGGCTCTAAATCGCTTTCGGGAAGGTTATACGCGCACTGATGCGTAATTATAACCGGTTTAATGAAACAAACACTCTGGAATAGTAACATAGGCTTAACATACCTTAAATAACCTTTACATAACTTAGATATAAGTTTTGGAAGGTTTGGTATGCCGAAATCAAGTTTATTCGCTTATAGGGACTAAATTCGACAAAATGCGAAAGTATGTCGATTCGTACTGTAACGGACATTCCGAAACATGATCATAAGTTAAAAACACCCTAAATATCCTTTAAATAGCTTAGAAATAGGCTTTGGGGGGTTCGGTGTGCTAAAATAAACTTTATGCTCATTCAGGGACTAAAAGCGTCAAAAAGTGCATAAGTTTGCATTTTCGCGCATAACTTACGTTCTGAATACATCCGGATATCCAAAAATTTATGTAAGCATTAAAATATTTTATTTTAGTGTTTGGCATGAGAAAAATCCATTCGTCGCGTAGTTTGGATCGTTTTTCGCGTTCGTGCGTATTTCGTCGTAATTAAGCGAATATCGCGTCCGTACGACCAAACGAACCGACATCCTGCATATTTTTGGGCATGTTTCATGTCCACTATGTTTAGACATCATTGTAGGGCCATAAAGTTGGCTTAACAGGCCTTAGATGCGTCAGAATCGAGCTTAAAACACTTCAGGGACTGAAAGTGAAAATTTTCAAACTGTTGCTGTCATTCTGGGCGGTCGCGGGCCGCGTAACCCTGCTGTGACTCGTACGCGGGGAGCGAGCGACCCCCAGATCTGCACAGCATGTTTTTCTTAGCTGTTTCCAGCTGTTCCAGCTGTTGGGCACTCTTGTACATAGAATTTTCAAATCTATGGGTTCCCATGGGTTGGTAAATCAGTGGGTATGATGTGTACGGACCAGATTTAAGCACGGTTTACGAGGAACGATCCTAACGGTCCTAGAAATCCTATAAACACCCCCATTCATTTGTTGCAACTCAGACCTTTGAATCTGATTTCATCTCTCTAAGTTGAAGTATTTACTTCATACCTGAGAGTAATCGGATCAAAGCTTCCGTTCTTGGACCCGTTGTAAGTATTCTTTCATTCTTTTAGGTTTTAGCGTTAAAGTCAAACCTTGTTTGACTTTCTTCATTGACCAGTTTATGGTCAATGCGAAGTTCGTTTGAACTTCATAACGTGAGCGTGATCACGATGGTTATAGTCCCTAGTAACTATACCTACTGATTACCTACCACGTTATCTAGGTTCAGTGACGAGTCGTAGTTTCGGCCAAAATGCGTATTCTTGCGTATTTTGTAACCAAACTACTTTTGGGTATCAAGACCCTTTGTCTTGATACCAAACCTGTTTTCAAACCTCGTTAAACATGTTTTAACATGTTCAACTCGTCACTTTTTAGATTTGTGCTTATATAGGGTCGTAAGGTAAGCGATCTAAACAATCGCTTATACTTTCGAACCCGACCCGTTTGGTCAATCATTAGGATCCGACCAAACACATTAGGTGACCATAGTTGTATAGGGAATAACCTTCCGAGGTTATACCTTATGGTCACTACGTTTAGTTAGTTGTATGATAGGTAGTTTATATGCCTTAAGAAAATTACCAAAATACCCTTTTTGCGCATAAATTCATTTTAAGCATATGTAACCTAAATTTTGACATCTAAACTGATTAGGCAACAACATTAGACATGTTAAGGCATATATTACTTATCATAGGACTAGTTAGGCGGTTCGAACGTGTTTTACGCAAACGACCCGTTAAAGTAGCGTAAGCTACCTAAACGGGTCGTAATGGGTCATAAGCACTTAGGATAGCTTTCATTTTAGTATGAAGGCTTTGTTAAACCATATCATATGAGTTCCAATACTCAATTGGTTTATGAAACCTCATACTATTCGATCCCCCGATTTAGGTCCGGTTATTTATATAGTTATCTATATAGGGTGCCGTTTGATTCTGTGATCCCTCTAGCTTTGCTTGGTTGTTGTTCAAGACTTCTAAGCACCCTCAAGTGAGTACACAGTCCCCTCTTTTATTGTTTTCAACTATTTTGGGGTGAAACACATGTGCCTACTTGTTATTTTCATGCTTTCCATGTTTTCATATCCTATACTTGCTATGTTCATTATAGTACACTATTAGTACATGATTTCATTATGTTTTGCTATGTATGTTTACTTAACATGCTAGCACATTGTTTTACATTCATTCTTTTGCTATGTATGTTTACTGAGCATGCTAGCACATTGTTTTACATGACTTTTTCTGCTTTGTATGTTAACTTAGCATACTTAGTACATTGTTTTACATTGCATCTCTGTTGCAAATGTTCTCGTAACATATGGACACATTGTTTTATATCTCTACGTTGTATGTTTACTTAGCATACTAGGTACATTATTTTCATAAAACATGCTTACATTTGGTATGTCATTTGGTTTGTTTAACGGATCTTTATTACATTCATTAACACCGATCATGTCGCTCGGTAGTAGGTAGTGGTACCATAGGACTTGACAAATCCAGTTCCTAAAATCCTAGGTTTGTTTGGGTGGAAGGAATGACCGAATCCGAAAACATTTTTCTTTAATAACCTTCACTCTAAGGTTATCCGTCTGTCTCAAGGCTTGAATGTAGGCGTTTAACATTACCGCATAAATGGTTGTATCAGTAAAGCATGCATTATCTTACAAAACATAACTTTTGATTATATTTTATCAAATGCATTGTTTTGTACATTACTTTCTTATAGGGTTGAATAAATGCTTTTAATCAATAAATGCTTTTATTCACTCTACATAACATTTGTTTACACATTACATGATTTACATATGATGGTTTTTACATAAACATTTGACATTTGACTATACATAAACATTTCTACATTGATGGTTTGTTTTGGTAAGTGATTTAAATAACGAGGCGTATGTAATAAGATAAAAGCATGGTGGATACGCCGCTGGTACTTCCTATATATAAGTGCTTTTATAGTATTACATATCGTAGCGTTATTTAAACCATTTCAATATTTGACATATTACATTTTACACAAATGACATATTTTCACTAAACAATTGTTTTACAAAACAACTTATTTTATACAAACTCATTTTTACTTGGTTATTCATTTAACCTTACATTACTCTTTTACATATCATTTACTTTATCATCGCTTTTCAAATAATTTATAAAAAAAAAAACATTTTACAAGGATCATGACTGACTTTTGTTAAACAACCTTTTTCTAAACTTATAAGTCATGAATCCTATTTTCACAAAACCTATGTATCTCACAAGCATTTTTATGCTGACGTACCGATTTTCTGTTGGATCGTTGTGTGACCCTAACGAGTCAATCAGAAGAGTTTATGATCTATTTCAAAGGCGGAATCAGAGAAATAGACGTGTAACAGCTTGATATTCCCTAATTATCTTCTTTTTATTGATTCTAAAGCTTTTACAGATCGTTTGACAAACTGGCAGCACCTCAGCTCTGAATCGGAAAAGTTACAAATGAAACCACAACTCAGCTATATATAGTGTTGGTAATTCCGTTTGAAAGTGGCATGGCCATTTCAAGCGAAATTAGAAAGTTTAATTTCGTTTGAAATGGTCAATACCATTTCAAGCGAAATTACCCACTTTCACATAAACCCTAATTCTGATCTACTGAGTACTGGTTTATCCTATCTAGACATAAGACTTGATAAAGACGAAGTTAACACACATTTGAGCACCAACAGACTCCCCCTTGGATGTTGACGAAGTCTTCGGCGTCAAGTCTTTAGCCTTGATCTCTTTCCAGATTATCTAACAATGAAAGCTTCCTTCAAATCTTCTCTTCTACAATCAACAGCTTAGCATGAATCACAAAATCTGAATCTTTAATAGCCTTCGAACTCCCCCTTGAATATAGATCCAGAATCTATATCTGACTTTTCTGTGTTCAGACTCCCCCTATCAATTAGCTGGGATTTTGCTTTGTTGTTTTCTCAATAACAAACCTGTTACATGCACAATCTCTAACTAAACATAAGATTTATGATTATAACAATTTCAATTCAAACTTACCATTTTACTTCATTTGTTGGTTTTGTCAGAATTTAGAAATCTACTTAAGTATCCAGATCCAAATCAATGATCCTGATTACTCAATTTATCTACCAAGTCCAACTTAATGACCTTGGTTGACCTGAGACAAATCACACTGACATTTTGTACAAACTAGTTCAATCAATTTTCTGAAAATTACAAGTTTCATATTAATGGACTTGCTTTAACTTTGTAAATTCACAATCTTAACAAAGTAAGCTCATGACTCATCTTCCAGCTCAGAAACTTCCTGCATCTGCTTCAAACTGCGAATCTGAAGATCAGCTTTCCACTTTGGTTTGTCGGAAAATAAAGCAGAAATGAAAAATCTTTTTGGATTTTGAATAAAGTTTCTAAACTAGAAATGAATTGCAAAAAATAAAATACAGAAAATGTAAACTATTTACAAGCATATTTTTGGTGAGCGTGTCAGGGAATCATATCAGCTATTCAACAAGTCACAAGTATCGTTAAGCTTTGATTACATACTCAGAATTAAACAATTCACTTAGATTGTCGATATACTGATCCACTTAAATTCTCACACAATTTTCAATCTGTCCAGGATACGAATTAGGTGTATTAAGAACTTAAACTCATTCATGTGTCCCACCTCTTGAATATACTCCCGTATCCAGATCCCAATATTCAGTCTTACAGGTGAGTATACCACAGATGATATCTGTAAGGGGTTAATTACGAAGGACTGTGAAAGCTCAGGTCAGAACTTCTGTTCAGCAGAGAGATGACGGCTTCGACTTTAAGTGGGTCCCCTTTAGAGGATCTTTTTTACAACAGCACATGATTAGCATTTTACAATGTTTTATCATTTTTTTATGCTGAGGGCAGGCTTTTATTTCAAGCAGGCGTAAAGTATTATACGGGGACTAGGCCATTGCTTCCGCAAAATCAGAAGTCCCGGGATAATACCCCAGATATCACTGAGTATAAAGACCTAGTATCTCAGAAAGAGGGATCTTTCAAACGAGATTTCAGGGGTTACCTATATATCCAAGTAGTGTTCCCCACGAAATAAGCAAGTTTAAATTTAGGTTTATATCCCGAACAAATCTACTAAATGTGTAAAAACCTATCGGCATATCATCAGCGAGACTGTTTAAGACTTTTAAACTTTACATATCTTTAGCGTACTGTAACTGTCAAGCCAATGTACTATCATTTTTTCCTTTTTACACAAGCTCTTTCTGGTTTTCTATTGTTTTTGGGTTTTGAAAATATCTCATGTTTTTGTATTTTTGAATTTTTTTTACTGTTTTTGTATTTTCTGAAAATATTACCCTATACTCCCCCTAAATACCAAAACAAGTAAAAAATCGACAAACCATTGCAGATTGCTTCTCAACATCATCTACAGTATCTCCTTCATCAACGCCAAGAATCTCCTCCAACACCGATAAAAGCTTCATACCGTTCAATTTTAGCAAATATTGAAAACGAGTTTTATCAAACGCTTTGGTATGTAAATCAGCTTTTTGTTCGTCAGTATGGATTTTCTCAATTCGTATCAGCTTCTTCTCGAAACAGTTTCGGATGAAGTGATGATGAATTTCTATGTGTTTCGTTTTAGCGTGATGAACAGGATTTTTAGTAATGTTTATGGCTGCCTCATTATCAACAAAGATAGGGGTGTTAAGAAATTGCAAACCGTAGTCGCGCATCTGTTGCTGGATCCACAAGATCTGAGAGCAGCAACTGCTAGCAGATACATACTCGGCTTCACATGTGGATAAAGCTACAGAGGTCTGCTTTTTGCATTGCCAGGTGACCAATCGTGGTCCGAAAAACTGGCAACCCGCTGTTGTTGACTTAGCATTAACTTTGCAGCTTCCGTAGTCAGAATCAGAATATCCTTCGAGCATGAAATCGCCTTCTCTTGGATACCACAACCCTAGTGATGGAGTTCCTTTCAGGTAGCGTAATATCCTTTTCACAATAACCATATGCGAAGCTCTGGGGTTAGACTGAAACCTAGCTGCGAGGCAGGTTGGATACATAATATCGGGTCTTGAAGCTATCAAGTACATCAGCGATCCGATCATGGAACGATACATCGTTTCATCTACCTTCTCTCCAGTGAGATCAGGGTTTATCCCATGGTTCGACGCTAACGGGGTGGAGGCTGGAGTTGAACCTGACATCCCAAATTTCTCTAAGATATCATGAACATACTTCGTCTGATGTATGAAAATTCCCTTAGGCAGTTGATCAACCTGAAGTCCCAAAAAGAATTTCATCTCACCCATCGATGACATTTCAAATTTCTGCTTCATAACTCTTTCAAAATCTTTGCACAGATTTTCATTTGTTAACCCAAATATAATGTCGTCCACGTATATCTGAACTATCAGAAGATGACCATCAACTTGTTTGGTGAAGAGAGTGGCATCCACTTTTCCACGGATGAAGTTGTTGGCTAGCAGGTGTTGAGACAATGTCTCGTACCAAGCTCTCGGGGCCTGGTGTAAACCATACAGCGCTTTATCCAGTAAATAAACCTTGTCTTTGTGGATTGGATCGGTGAAGCCCGATGGCTGTCCGACATATACCTCCTCTTTTACCTTCCCATAGAGAAAAGCCGATTTCACATCTAGCTGATAAACTTTGAAATTTTTCCAAGATGCAAATGCTAGAAATATTCTAATCGCTTCAAGTCTAGCCACGGGAGCATATACTTCGGTGAAATCTATACCCTCCTGCTGACTAAAGCCCTGAACTACGAGTCGAGCTTTGTTACGAATAATAACCCCTCTATCGTCTCTCTTACACTTAAACACCCATTTGGTGTTTATCTTCCTGTGACCATCAGGCAAATCTACTAACTTCCACACTCCTAACTTCTCAAACTGACTTAGCTCCTCTTGCATCGCATTTACCCAAGAATCTTCAGTTAGTGCTTCCTTATACGTTCGCGGTTCAATCTGCGAAATAAAACAACTAAGTAAAAACTCGGTTTGTAACGGAGCTACTGTAGAATAAAAACAAGTAAGGCCTTGGTCAATTTGATGTCTAGTGCGAACGCCTGATTGTAATTCTCCAATAATCAACTCTTCTGGATGGTACGAAAGAGTTCTCGGCATCACCTCGCCTGGAACATCTACCTCGCCTTCCAAATTTGTAACATTCTGATTTGCACCTTGCTGACTGACTGGAATTGTTTGATTTGAAATCTGAATCTGCTCCCCCTCAGAATCTGAATTACCATGATCGGATACTGGTCTGTTCTCAGATTCTTGATTATCATTCATTGTCGCCTGATTATCATGAGCAACTTCATCTTGTTGAATATCATCATGTTCTCCAGCATTGCTTGGACCTGCTTCATCGTCATTTGAAGTATGCCTTAGACGCCATGAAGACTCAGCTGGGAACCTTTCCTGCGATGACTCATACTCTCTCAGAATATCCAACTCATCAAAGAAATCTTCTTCTTCTTCCTCTTCTATGTCAAACGAATTCCATAAAGTGTCATAGTGAAAACGCCATGAATCGCCGGGATTTTACGGTGGCATTGTGTAGCCTTGACATTCAACATTATGTGCCTCAATAATCCGCTTTAAGCTCGGAACAAAGACTCGTTTCAAAGGACTTGAGTAACCCACAAATATTCCCTCAATGCTCTTTGGACTAAACTTTCCAAAAGGTTCTAGAATTGTACAAGGAGACCCAAACGGTTCAAGATACTTCAGGTTCGGTTTGCGGTTGTTGATTAACTCAAAACATGTCTTGTTGAATTTCTTCACTGTGAGAACCCGGTTGAGCGTATAGCATGCGGCTGACACTGCTTCTGCCCAAAAGTTGACAGGTAGTTTAGAATCAGCAAGCATCGTCCTGGTCGTTTCAATTAGCGTCCTGTTCTTTCTTTCAGCTACTCCATTCTGCTGCGGAGTGTAAGGCGCGCTAAATTCATGCAATATACCTCTTTCATCACAATATTCTTCCATTTTGAAATTCTTGAACTCAGTACCATTGTCACTACGTAATCATCTGATGCGGGTTTGGTACAAGTTTTCTATCTTCTTGAAAAGCGTCATCAAACGATCAAACGTCTCATCTTTTGTCTTCAAAAATAATACCCATGAAAATCTTGAGTAATCGTCTGTAACTACTATACAATAGAGATCCCCAGTTATGCTTTTGACGTTCACTGGACCAAACAGATCCATATGGAGTCACTCTAAAGGTTTCAAAATTGAGTTTTCTTTCTTCCCAGGGTGAGATTTCTTTTTTTTGCTTGCCTTTGACACAGCCAATGCACTCCCCCTCAAGATGAAAACCTTTCACATGAACACCAATTACTAAGTCGTTACGCACCTGGTGATTCATTTTTCGCAAGTGAATATGACCCATCTTTCGATGCCATAACTGTGATTCTTTTTCCGTTGCTCTTGACATAAAACAATGAGCCTGACCCGTGGTAGTAGTTGCTACACTCATGTCCAACACGTACAGATCATTGACTCTGGGCGCTCTCATGATAACCCATTCTTCAGGAACAACAAATCCTGGTTTCAAGATCAAACATTCTTTGTCTGTAAAGTGCGTTGTATACATACGATCACAAATCTGAGAGATGCTCAGAAGATTGTTTTCAAGCTCGGTGATGTAGTTTACTCTTTCAAACTTTACAATACCATTCGATAAAGTTCCTTCACCAACTATTCGACCACCTTGATTCCCTGCAAATCCCACATATCCTCCATTAAACCCACGAACATCGTACAAAAGGGTCTTCTTCCCCGTCATGTGCCGAGAAGCTCCACTATCCATAATCCAACATGAAACGGATCTTGGGAGCTCCTGCACATTTCAAAAACACTTTAGTTAGATGTTGATGCCACCCAAGCCTCTTTCGACTTAGGTAGCTTGACATTTAGGTGAGTTTTTTGCAATATAAAGTGGCGGAAAATTCTTGTCATTCATCTTTAAGCTCTCCTCAGACCCAATCTCAACCTTTTTGTATAAAAAGAAATCATTTTTAGAAGGTTGACCAGATGATTGGTTTTTCTTTGATTCATCCTTCTTCTTAGAAGTAGTAGCCTCTTGTGGTTCAAGTTTCTCATAGTAATCCAAAGGTACATGCATCTTCTTAGTTGAAGATGATGATTTTGCAGTCTCATAAACCTTTGGTTTTGAAGAACTTAATTCCTTTACCACTGATTTTGGCTTCCATGCTTGTTGAGGCGAAGCAACCCGTTTGTAAAACTTGTCAGTTTTAGTTACCACATTCTTTACAGTTTCAGTTTTGATCTTGGTGTTTTCATTTTTCAAAACTTTCTTCTCAACAACCATCGGAGCTTTTCCTTTTGCATCAATTTTCTTTTTCGAATTCTCAACAACCACAGTCTTAGACTTCAAGTTGATACACTTTCGTGCAATATGTCCAACTTGATTGCATTTAAAGCATGTTCGGGTGTCAATTTCGGACTGAGGCTGTGAGGCCTTCTTCTCAAAGAACTCTTTGTTTGATTTTGAAAAAAATTTGGATTCTTCATCAGAAAGTGAACTTGAACTAGAACTTCTCACAAACACTTTCTTTTCTACAAACTTCTTGTTTTGAACATTCTTTCTTTGATAATTCTTACCCCCCTGATAACCACCCGACCATCTATTTTGATAATTCTTAAAAAAACGCGGCGGTACAACAGGTTTTTTGTAGTAAGCTTTATCTTTTTCAAAATTTAATTGCCTCTTGGAATGTTTTAAACCTTCAATTTCCGACATTTCAATTTCAACTAATTTGAACACATTTGTCAATTTAGCAACATTAACATTCTCCAATGGAAACTCAAAATCCGAATACAACTTATCCGATCCCGCCATCTTGTACATTACAAGATTAGGTTCATCACTTAAGTTGTTTTGGGATTTTGATTTTGGAATATACTTATCCAAAAAGCATTCATCATCCTCTGTAGTGTCATTTTCAGTTTTCAAAACATTTTCAGCCATGCTTTTAACAATTTCAGATTGGACACTATCTTCATCAGATGATGTGGTAAATGTGACATCAATCGTGTCTGGAAGCTTAACTTCATTAACTTCTTCATCATTAACCAACCCTGATTTTTTCTTTGAAAAATTATTTAAAACTGGTGGTGGAACCTGATGAAACCCAACCCCAGTTCCATCAAAGTATACATCTTCGCCTGCTTTGTTCTTCCCAATTGGTTTAGGAACGATATGTTGAAGAACAAAACTTACGGAGTTGTAACTATTCAATTTCAACTGGATGCGTTCATTTTCAATTTTAGCTTCTTGAAACTGAAGCTTCAACTTAGCAATTTCATCCAGTTGCTGGTTGATTAACTCTTCTTTCACTCTAAGAACACCGGTCAGTTGAAGATTTTCTTTGGTAGTTTTACCATTTCTTTCATCAGAATCTTTTACCGTTCGTTTTAGCTTCTCAAAATTTTATGAAATTTGACGATTTTCAAGAATCAACATTTCAGTTAATTCTTTTAATCTATCGTTCGAAGCTTTCAACATTTTGTCACGGTTTAAAATCTGATCTTCAACATCTCTGACTCTTCCAGTCAGTTCTTCAACCTTCTTACCGCTGAGGTAAGCAATTGTACTACAAACTTTGCACTCTTTCATGCAATTTTTGCAGTCGTTCTCAGTTTTGACTTTCTTACCTGAATCATGTGTATCATTTGAACTGACCTTGTTTTTGGACTCAGTTCCAGAACCAGAAACTACCTCTAGTTCTTTTGCTGCAAAAACTTTATCAGCCATCTTCTTCAAGTTTTCTGCGGTAAACTCTTGTGACGTATCAATAATCCCATCATCAATTTTTTTTGGCTGCGGCTCTTTTTCTTTCTCTTTCTCTTTCTCTTTCTCTTTCTCTTTCTCATCAGCTTCTCCTCCTCCCCACCACATTCTTTGCCTGGCTTCTTCTTCTTCAGCAAGTTGTTTGGTGAGAATTTCAACATCTACAGTATCTGGATCAACAGCTATGTTTCCATTAGGATCGAGATAACATTCTCTATCAGGATCCCATCGATTTGCTTTCTTTGCTTCCATCCATGTACGATAGATTTTGCCTTTCATGAATTGAGCTGTTGCCTTCCTGTTGACATACTTCACTTCTTCAGATCTGGTATCTTTAAAAGGAAAAATCTTTGCTGCTGTAAAGGCATATCCAACTGCATCTTCCTCTGGCAAAACATCACTCCAATCATAACCTTCATCATCATGAAAAACTGCAAGTGCCTTGGATTTTTCTTTGGGTGCCTCCTCTATCTGCTTCATCCTGGGAGGTTCTGCTTTATTTTGATGATAAATTGCTCTTTTGTAATAATCTTCTCGAAAAGGATTTGCAGTATCATCAGTGTAAGCATTTCGGCACTCACGCTTAAAATGACCTTTTTGTTTACATTTAAAACATGTGACTTTTGACTTGTCAAAGCCTAACTTGGTAGAAGGTCCACCAATAGACTGTCTTCTGGTAATCTCCATGAATCGCTGCGCTCTTCTTACTGCACTCGCCATACACCACCTTATATCTATCAATTCCATTTCCTCAGGGTCGATCTGATCGTAGTCTTCTTTTGTTTGGTTGGTATTTCCAATCTTTCCTGCAACGAGACTTTCATACGATTCTAACACAGACGCTAAAAACACCATCTGTTGTTTGGCAGATTCTTCACTAAAATTCTGACCATTCTTTAAATCCACAGCAATGTTGCATTGAAATAGATTTTTCGGAACAGATTGACTTTGAGCAGTTGATGAGGATCCACTATGATAGCCTCTGCTAGGAGTTTCTTGATTCACTATATTTGAACTTTCTGTAGAAAATGTTGTTTTTTGTGATGCAGATTTCGGGATCATACTTCCTCTGTAATACAGCTCCACATTCTGCTGGTATGATGTGTTGTTGACTTTATTGGATTTTTTGATCTCCAATTCATGGCTTTCCAGTCTTTCGATAAGCAGATCCACTGTCAAATCTTCTGACTTGATTGTGTTTTTCAGCATCAAGGCAAAATATTGCCAGTCTTGCTCATTTGGTAATGAAGCAAATAATTTGTCAACCAACTCCTCTCGAGTGTATATGATTCCGTGTCTTGCAAGCTCCATCTTCAAATACCCAAATCTTTCAATCATTTTAGACACCGATTCGTTTTTCAAACATCCAAACAAATCAAATTCCTTTCGTAACAACTTCTTTTTGTTCTTAACTATCTCGGCACTACCCACACATTTTACTCTTAGTTTCTCCCATAGATCTCTCGAATCTTTGTACTCAATTAATGAAATGATGTCGTCTCCCACAGACTGATGAAGCAAAGCAATGCACTTTTGTTCAGCAACATATCTTTCTATTTGATTTTCTTCTAAATTTTCATAATCCGTTCTCCCCAAATCAAAACCATTCTTCAAGCTTTTCCAACTGGGATATGCAAACGCTTGAAGCCATTCTTCAAATCTTGTAGCCCACCTGTTGTAATCTTCAATTACCATCAACTTGGGAGGCTTATTTTATGTTCCATATGCACTGTCTACACTCATAGCATCAGACAGAATTTTCTTTGCACTCCGATTAGGAACATTTTCATTTGTGTTGTTTGATGTATCATCTCCGGTGTTTCCCGTGAAGGCAAACATATCACTGAATGGATTCATGAAATCATCCATCTTCATGTATCTGTAACAATCAACAAACACTTAGAAAAATTTTTGAATTTTAACAACACTTTCAAGCGAAATCAGTTCAAACGGAAACAGCTTTCAAGCGAAATAAGCTTTCAAGCGAAATAAGCCTTCTCACACGGAATAGGGTTTTCAAATGAAATCACCAAATGGAATTAGCTTGATTCAAATGGAATCAAGTCACTTTGAAGCGAAATAGCTAATTTCGTGTGAATTCTCAAACGGAATCTAATTTCGTGTGAAATCAGACAACAATTTCAAACGAAATTAGTGATTTCGTTTGAAACAACAACACTTTCAAACAGAATAAGTGATTCCGTGTGAACTTTCAAACGGAATTAGTGATTCCGTGTGAATTCAGCAGCAGTTTCAAACGGAATTAGTGATTCCGTGTGAAAGAACAATGACGATTTCGAGCGGAATTAGGATGACATCATCCTGTCGGCCACCAATTTGTCAAATTGACCCAGATTTTGATCGAATTTTGATCCAATTCTCTCAAGGATTCGTTAAAACAGTGTTTTACATGATATATGTGAAAATCAGTCCAATTTGTCTGTTAAATCTCGTTTAATTTTGAAAAGGAGTAGAAGTGATGAAAACAAGCAGAATTGGTATAAACTCTTCTTCCTGAGCTCTGATACCACTTGTTGGATCGTTGTGTGACCCTAACGAGTCAATCAGAAGAGTTTATGATCTATTTCAAAGGTGGAATCAGAGAAATAGATGTGTAACAGCTTGATATTCCCTAATTATCTTCTTTTTATTGATTCCAAAGCTTTTACAGATCATTTAACAAACTGGCAGCACCTCAGCTCTGAATCGGAAAAGTTACAAATGAAACCACAACTCAGCTATATATAGTGTTGGTAATTCCATTTGAAAGTGGCATGGCCATTTCAAGTGAAATTAGAAAGTTTAATTTCGTTTGAAATGGTCAATACCATTTCAAGCGAAATTACCCACTTTCACATAAACCCTAATTCTGATCTATTGAGTACTGGTTTATCCTATCTAGACATAAGACTTGATAAAGACGAAGTTAACAGACATTTGAGCACCAACATTTTCATATGTGTATCAGGATATGATGCATAGGATTTATCAAGATACACTTAGGCGGACTTGGGCCTAAGTGACAATAAAAGATGCAAGACTAGTTAATTATGTTATACTTCTTTGTTTGTTAAGACATTGTAACTATTTTAATCAATAAAACAAAATTTCAATTGTCCATGTGTTATGAAACAATGATTCTGTTACAACACTCCTCGACGATTCCGCCACGTTTTGTTGTTTTACGTGGTCGGGGTGTGACAGAAAAGTTGGTATCAGAGCTCATGGTTATAGGGAATTAGGTTATTAGTAATGCTTTGACCTAGTCTATAACCTTCCTAGGACCCTAACGCAAGTTTACTTGCGTTTAGTCATAAAACAATACCGTCACCTATCCTTAGGCAACAACCACAACAAGAACATAAATTTCAAAACCGCCTTGAAAACCAATCATCTGTTCTAGGATGATTAATTACTAGGTTTTGAACCCTCTAAGTTTTCAAATCTCGTCAAAGTTTGGGTCTTTTGATGTGAACACGTGCAAACTGGAAGGGTGAATGCCTGTACTCTGAGTTTTCTGTCTAAGGCTAGAGTGTTCGTACAAATCCGCAGTATCGGACCAGTCACTCTTACCTGGGAACTCTTGGGGTGAGTGTTCACTTCTAGGCAAGCATGTCTTCAGCGATACATTATTATGACCCGCTTGCTTTGATTTGTCACCGTCTCATTTGTTTGCCTTAGGTAACAAACAAATGCTCGCAATTTTTATGCGTTGCCATTCTGTTTTGATTATCCGATAACCTTTCACTCATTTCTTCTTATGTCTTTCATTTTCTTCTAGAATGTCTCTTCATCGCGATGGCCCCCAGATATCCGAGCAGACTGCCAAATTCGCTCAGCGAATAGGCGAAGTCGTCCTGAAGACTGTTGAATTAGCTACTGCCATGTACCATCTCCAGGAAGAAGCCACTCAAGAAGCATCGAAGGAAGCAGAAGTCAAGCCTGCACCAAAATCAAGGAAGCGTAAGGCTTCAAAGAAACCCGCAGCAGTTACACCTAATCAAACGGGACCTAGCCAAGTGGCAGCGCCACCAGCTAGGAAGCCGTACTTAGGAGCTGCCCCATGGTGCAAACGATGCAACCGTCATCATTCAAACCTCTTGCCCTGCTTCAAATGTACCTACTGTGGACGGTGGGCACATCTGATTAACATATGCCGCTTTGCTATCCAAAACAAAGCTGCTATAAACCTTGCTGCTACCCAACTCCAAGTCAACCCTACTCAAGCTCGTTTTCCGTCTGGTACTTGCTACAACTGTGACGAGACGAGCCATTTCAGGAACAAATGCCCAAAAATTGTCAATGCAAATCCAACTCTTGGATGAGCATTTGGCTGATTAGAAAAAGCTGCTACTTTAAATAATTTGTATCTGTTGCTTTTGTTTCTTTTGTTGAACTCGGAAACAATGTGTTCAGTTTATGAATAAATTGTTGGTTACAATTCTGATGTACAAGTGTAGTTACATATGTGTATGGCCTTTCCCTATGATACCTACATCAAGGAACTGTGTTCTTTACAAGCTACTCTTGTGATTCTCCCTTTCAAGTGATCGCTCATGATTTCCTCGAAAAATATTAAGTACTCGTTTCATTCTAGGAGACGAAGTACAAGAAATAAAGCGAAATTATGAGTAATCG
The DNA here is from genome assembly GCA_030545235.1 of Helianthus tuberosus. Taxonomy (NCBI): domain Eukaryota; kingdom Viridiplantae; phylum Streptophyta; class Magnoliopsida; order Asterales; family Asteraceae; genus Helianthus; species Helianthus tuberosus. The sequence continues at coordinate 159,895,099 of CM060393.1, forward strand.
TGCTTTTGCACATCTCTGCCTTTGAATCCTTGGTTAGATAGCTAAGGGTATATTCAATCTCGTACCCATATCATTTCATTCTGGTTTCGTAACAATATACATAGTATAAGTATTTCAAAACAACCTTCATGATTTCAAAAGATTTTATATAGTTTGAAAAAAAAAATTCAAATGCATTATCTATGTTTTCAAAAACAACCTCCATGATTTCAAAAATATTGTCTATGTTTTCAAAAACAACCTTCATGATTTCAAAATGTCGCATATAGTCTGAAAACAATATTAACACAATATATTTTCTTATCAAGTGCATGATTTCAAAGAGCATTATTCATATTTTCAAAAACCTTATACATAATTTAAAAAATTTTACCTTGCATGATTTTAAAACATTTTTACCTAATACACCTATGTATGATTTCAAAAGTATTATGTAAGATTTCAAAAACATTAAACACGTTTTTAAAAGAAATCCCATGCATAGTTTTCAAAAACATTTTTCTCATACATTAACTTAACCTTCAAATTCTGCTTCATATGTCGCCTTAACATATCTAGCATCTCAACTTCATAAGCATTTTTACTTCATGTTTTGACTTAAGCACATCCAGTGCAAGGTTTCAAAACATCTTCAACTTCTAAAATCCATATGGGATCTTTTTATCTTCACAATTAGACCCTTGTGGATGATTATCATTTAAATTAGAGTCCTTAATTGGATTCCTTGTATGCCTTAATTCGAACATTTCGGTTCCTTATAATTGAAATTGAATTTTCTCTTTAAAATCTTTCTATCTTTATAGTTAGATTCTTGGAAATATTTAAAGCACCAATCAAAATCCACTGATTGGATACCTGGTGTACTTTGAATACATGTGCGCTGTTAGCAGAACAAATTAACAAAATGATAACAAATTTAAAATCGAGATAAACAATTATGTGATTATGTGTTTATGCATTTTGTGTTTTCTTTTATGCATTTTTGTGTTTTTGTATACTCTAGATATTCGTTATCCAAATCCTCGTAGAATCTTTCATATCTTCATATGAGGGATTCGTAGAAGGATATTCAAAAAGGTACTACCTTAAATCCTTAATTGGGCTTCTACATGATAGTTAAGACCCTTGGATTATATAGTACCATTCCATGATTCATAAGAGACCCTTTTAGTGGTCTAGTCAAAAAGATTGATTCAAAATCTGGTTAAGAATGACATGTGGTGATGTAGCTGAACAGACTCCTTGGTAGTCTATTTAAATTATTTATTGATTTAATTAAAAGGACCCAATGGTGGTCTAGTCACAATCATCACCAATTCGTTCATTATTTTCTTCCCCTACACATTTTAAGATACACTGTGTGAACTATGCAAGGAATTACGTAATTATGGATGCATACATAATTATAAAATTCAGTGCACGGAAACCACAGTAAGATTTTTCATGTGTAAGAACCTATAGTGGCAAAAATAACGAAATGTAAACAATGTAATGGAGGTACGGTGGACGCACCAATAACGCTTTATATATTTGTATATAAGTGTCCCTATCACATTGCAAGCATGATGTTATTTAAAGTTACTAGAAGTTCAAGACCTTAACCTATGTTGTTTTATCTTTTCAACTTCATGTTTCAAGATCTCACAAGTTTCCTCTAAATAAATTTCGGGACGAAATTTCCTGAAGTAGGGGAGACTGTGACACCTGTGTCACTTCAACCATCAAACAAATACCAAACCAATGAAATATTGTATTTCATACTTGGGATTTGTATAAATATGTGCATCATTTGCACATATCAATTCTTGTTCGATTTCGGGCTCTAAATCGCTTTCTAGAAGGTTATACGCGCACTGATGCGTAAATATAACCGGTTTAATGCAACAAACACTCCGGAATAGTAACATAGGCTTAACATACCTTAAATAACCTTTACATAACTTAGAAATAAGTTTTGGAAGGTTTGGTATGCCGAAATCAAGTTTATTCGCTTACAGGGACTAAATTCGACAAACTGCGAAAGTATGTCGATTCGTACTGTAACGGACATTCCGGAACATGATCATAAGTTAAACACACCCTAAATATCCTTTACATAGCTTATAAATAGGCTTTGAGGGGTTCGGTGTGCTAAAATAAACTTTATGCTCATTCAGGGACTAAAAGCGTCAAAAAGTGCATAAGTTTGCATTTTCGCGCATAACTTACGTTCTGAATACATCCGGACATCCAAAAATTTATGTAAGCATTAAAATATTTTATTTTAGTGTTTGGCATGAGAAAAATCCATTCGTCGCGTAGTTTGGATCGTTTTTCGCGTTCGTGGGTATTTCGTCGTAATTAAGCGAATATCGCGTCCGTACGACCAAACGAACCGACATCCTGCATATTTTTGGGCATGTTTCATGTCCACTATGTTTAGACATCATTGTGGGGCCTTAAAGTTGGCTTAACAGGCCTTAGATGCGTCAAAATCGAGCTTAAAACACTGCAGGGACTGAAAGTGAAAATTTTCAAACTGTTGCTGTCATTCTGGGCGGTCGCGGGCCGCATAAGCCTGCTGTGGCTCGTACGCGGGGCGCGAGCGACCCCCAGATCTGCACAGCATCTTTTTCTTAGCTGTTCCAGCTGTTGGGCACTCTTGTACATAGAATTTTCGAATATATGGGCTCCCATGGGTTGGTAAATCAGTGGGTATGATGTGTACGGACCAGATTTAAGCACGGTTTATGAGGAACGATCCTAACGGTCCTAGAAATCCTATAAATACCCCCATTCATTTGTTGCAACTCAAACCTTTGAATTTGATTTCATCTCTCTAAGTTGAAGTATTTACTTCATACCTGAGAGTAATCGGATCAAATCTTCCGTTCTTGGACCCGTTGTAAGTATTCTTTCATTCTTTTAGGTTTTAGCGTTAAAGTCAAACCTTGTTTGACTTTCTGCATTGACCAGTTTATGGTCAATGCGAAGTTCGTTTGAACTTCATAACATGAGCGTGATCACGATGGTTATAGTCCCTAGTGACTATACCTACTGATTACCTACCACGTTATCTAGGCTCAGTGACGAGTCGTACTTTCGGCCAAAATGCGTATTCTTGCGTATTTTGTAACCAAACTACTTTTGGGTATCAAGACCCTTTGTCTTGATACCAAACCTGTTTTCAAACCTCGTTAAACATGTTTTAACATGTTCAACTCGTCACTTTTTAGATTTGTGCTTATATAGGGTCGTAAGGTAAGCGATCTAAACAATCGCTTATACTTTCGAACCCGACCCGTTTGGTCGATCATTAGGATCCGACCAAACACATTAGGTGACCATAGTTGTATAGGGAATAACCTTCCGAGGTTATACCTTATGGTCACTACGTTTAATTAGTTGTATGATAGGTAGTTTATATGCCTTAAGAAAATTACCAAAATACCATTTTTGCGCATAAATTCATTTTAAGCATATGTAACCTAAATTTTGACATCTAAACTGATTAGGCAACAATATTAGACATGTTAAGGCATATATTACTTATCATAGGACTAGTTAGGCGGTTCGAACGCGTTTTACGCAAACGACGCGTTAAAGTAGCGTAAGCTACCTAAACGGGTCGTAATGGGTCATAAGCACTTAGGATAGGTTTCATTTTAGTATGAAGGCTTTGTTAAACCATATCATATGAGTTCCAATACTCAATTGGTTTACGAAACCTCATACTATCGGATCTCCCGATTTAGGTCCGGTTATTTATATAGTTATCTATATAGGGTGCCGTTTGATTCTGTGATCCCTCTAGCTTTGCTTGGTTGTTGTTCAAGACTTCTAAGCACCCTCAAGTGAGTACATAGTCCCCTCTTTTATTGTTTTCAACTGTTTTGGGGTGAAACACATGTGCCTACTTGTTATTTTCATGCTTTCCATGTTTTCATATCCTATACTTGCTATGTTCATTAGTACACTATTAGTACATGATTTCATTATGTTTTGCTATGTATGTTTACTTAACATGCTAGCACATTGTTTTACATTCATTCTTTTGCTATGTATGTTTACTGAGCATGCTAGCACATTGGTTTACATGACTTTTTCTTCTTTGTATGTTAACTTAGCATACTTAGTACATTGTTTTACATTGCATCTCTGTTGCATATGTTCTCGTAACATATGGACACATTGTTTTATATCTCTACCTTGTATGTTCACTTAGCATACTAGGTACATTATTTTCATAAAGCATGCTTACATTTGGTATGTCATTTGGTTTGTTTAATGGGTCTTTATTACATTCATTAACACCGATCATGCCGCTCGGTAGTAGGTAGTGGTACCATAGGACTTGACAAATCATGTTCCTAAAATCCTAGGTTTGTTTGGGTGGAAAGAATGACCGAATCCGAAAACATTTTTTCTTTAATAACCTTCACTTTAAGGTTATCCGTCTGTCTCAAGGCTTGAATGTAGGCGTTTAACATTACCGCATAAATGGTTGTATCAGTAAAGCATGCATTATCTTACAAAACATAACTTTTGATTATATTTTATCAAATGCATTGTTTTGTACATTACTTTCTTATAGGGTTGAATAAATGCTTTTATTCACTCTACATAACATTTGTTTACACATTACATGATTTACATATGATGGTTTTTACATAAACATTTGACATTTGACTATACATAAACATTTCTACATTGATGGCTTGTTTTGGTAAGTGATTTAAATAACGAGGCGTATGTAATAAGATAAAAGCATGGTGGATACGCCGCTGGTACTTCCTATATATAAGTGCTTTTATAGTATTACAAATCGTAGCGTTATTTAAACCATTTCAATATTTGACATATTACATTTTACACAAATGACATATTTTCACTAAACAATTGTTTTACAAAACAACTTATTTTATACAAAATCATTTTTACTTGGTTATTCATTTAACCTTACATTACTCTTTTACATATCATTTACTTTATCATCGCTTTTCAAATGATTTATAAAACAAAACATTTTACAAGGATCATGACTGACTTTTGTTAAACAACCTTTTTCTAAACTTATAAGTCATGAATCCTATTTTCACAAAACCTATGTATCTCACAGGCATTTTTATGTTGACGTACCTATTTTCACATGTGTTTCAGGATATGATGCATAGGATTTATCAAGATACACTTAGGCGGACTTGGGCCTTAGTGACAATAAAAGATGCAAGACTAGTTAATTATGTTATACTTCTTTGTTTGTTAAGACATTGTAACTCTTTTAATCAATAAAACAAAATTTCAATTGTCCATGTGTTATGAAACAATGATTCTATTACAACACTCCCCGACGATTCCTCCACGTTTTGTTGTTTTACGTGGTCGGGGTGTTACGTGTCACACCTTGCTTAATTACTACTTATTGTACTTCTCGACTCATAATCAAACTCAAATTTAAGTGCTATAGTTGTATTATGTGGAGTACATGTTAATAAATTGCTATTTAATCGCAGTTTAATCGTTAATCGACTTATCGCTAATCACATCGCATCGCAACTCGAATTACAGGTTATGGATATTGTTTTACGTGTGTGTGCTATTTATGTGTTACTTGTGTGTGTAGATGATATGTTTAAAGGTGTTATTCGAAAACACAATCGCAACTCTATCACAACGCAATCTCATCGCGAACTCGTAATATAAGTTTATTTATGTTGTTGTATGTTAGTTAGGATTATGGGTGTAACTATTGTTTGATACTATCGCATCGCTTACTCGCAACGCTTAACGCACGAAACGAAATGTCGAAACCAACTCGCACCCGCCATCCGATCGAATGACCATTCGATCGAATGGTCATCCGTCCGGATGACCATCCGATCGGATGGCCATCTGATCGAACCACCCTTCGCTCGCACACCTGCACCGCCTTTCCTTATTTGTCACCTATAAATAGCCCTGTCGCATCACTGTTCATGATGTGACAGCTCTCTCGTCCGACCAGCACGTTTCAGCCCTCTTTTCTCTCGATTTCTCGCGATTCTTGTAAGTTTTCAACCCAAATCTTGTACTTATTTGATCTACACACACTTCTTCATCTTTTTCACCATCAAATCTTCACTTTTAACCATGAAATCGGCTGATTTGAGGTGTTCTAGGGTGATGTCATCATGGGGTTCTTATGAACTTCAAGATTTGACCTCATTCCACCAAGAACAACTCAGATCTAAGAGATTTCAACATGTTTTAACATTGATTTCGCATAAATCTAAATATTTTCAAGAACAGAAGTATTGAAAGATGTTTTCATAATTTTCATTCAACTCTTTTACACTCATGCACTCAAAACCGATAGGATCGGAGCTCATTCAGGCCTTCCACTCATTCTCTAGTGATGTGTCGGTCTGAGATCTGAATCCAATCAGTGAGACAACCGACTCACTGGTTGAACATGAACAACCGTCAAGAACAGTTAACTGATCAGAATGGGGTGATTCCCGTCCGATCGGATAACTTGGACTTGAGGGAATTTCCGTTGTTTAAAACGTTGTCATACCGTCTCGATCAAACCGCAAACTTTCAAACTTAACGAATTTCAAAATGAGCAAGTCACCCAACGGACTGCCGTCCGATCGGATTGCCATCCGATCTGTGACAACCCTCACAATTACAGGTATCCGTACAATTAATTAATATTTAATTTGTGCTTAATGACTGTGCTTAACTACAACTGTGATTAAACTGCTTTCTGATTTCTGTTACGTACATACATATGCATCACATTTCATACTGTCACTCCATTTATTTCACACAAACTTTAGTGACAACATTGGTGCACAAAGCACAGTTAGCACACTGAGCGGATAACCCAGAAAACATGCTGACAATGCTAGCACATAGACAGACAATATTTTTGAGGCCAGTATGAGCCAGAATCAGAATACTACACTAGTAGGGAGTGTAGGGAGGTGAGGACCATAAAACTGTGTCACTAGGTGATAGTTATAGTGTCGGGAAGTGCCAAAAACACACATTAAATGCAGAATTCAATAACCAAAATTCAGCATTTAATAATGCTAGTAAAGTGCAAAAACTTGGCAAACTTGGCAAACTAGTCCTAGATATTTTCCAAAGTGTTGGGAATTAAATGTGTCACAAAAAGTATTATAAAGGACACTTTGTGGATTAATTTAGCACTTTAACGGAACAACACCCAACCGAACAACCGGACTTTACCCGGAACATAAAAATATTGCCAAACACATTGTTTTTACTTTTCTGAGCTAGTTAGGGTCCTCGAACACCCTAACACACTTTATAAATAACAACACACAATAATACACTAACTATGTCATCTAATCCTAACTAGTTAGTAACTAGATCAATTGAAACCCAACCCCATACCCCCCCCCCCTTTTTTACAGTTGTGTGAGGGTGGGACACCCCCACCATTCTTTATATTATTTTATTTGATGTTGTTAGTGGATAATAGAACACATTATACCTTTGTTAAAGAAGTAAGGGAGCTTATAAGTATAACCTCCTAGTCCATCACTCTCTCACATCAAACACACTTAACAAACTCACCCAACTCTCTCTTCTCTTCTCCTTGTTCGGCCGAGATCACAAGCACCACCATCATCACCTTCAAGTCTTCTTTCAAGCAATCCAAGAACATCCCAAGGTGCTAGGGACCCTACAACTAAGCTAGGTGTGTTCGGAAGCTCAAGGACCGCTCTAGTTTTCTTTTATCCATCACTTTTACGCCTTGAAACTCCCCTAGCCTTGTGCTAGTAGTAAGTGCCTTAGATCTTCATCTTGTTCATATTTTTGGTGGTTAATAGTGAAAAGGATGATGAAATATTAAGAACTCTAAAGAACATAATCAAAGTCTTGAAGCATAAACTAACTAGAGATGAAAAATGGTTAAAGTAATGATGAAATCATGTTGATCTTATGTTGTGCTTGTTGAATGTTGTTTGTTAGATAAAATGTTATGGTTCATCACATAGACTTGCTAGATCATGTTTAAAGACATGAACTAGCAAGATGTGAAGGATAAAAATGTTGTGGATGATGAAATCATCCACACATAAGCTATGAACTTGATTACATAATGTTTCTTGAAAAATAAAGATCAAAATGGGTTGTAACCTCATAGATCTAAAGATCTATGAGTGGTTTTTCGAAAGGACCAAGTGAAGAGCATGAGTTTGTTAAAAGTTTGATCTTACATAAACTAATCGTATTTTTAGTGGGTAAACAAGTGTATAAACACTTGTGTAAAAAGAGAATTTCACAAAGAAATATTTTTGGAAATCATCCCTAGAAGTTGTAAATGTTCAAATCCTTTAAAAATAAAGTTTTTAAGAAACTAATCACATTTTTAAAGGTAACAAGACTTACTAATTATGCTAGTAAGTTACTACTTGCTTTTACAAATCCTTCAAGTTCATAAGCTCATAGTTCATGCTTATTTTTGTCAAGGTTGGTGATTAGAGATTGCATATTGTTGATTGAGAATTGATTGAATGATTTTACAAAAGAAAATTATACGCTAGTAAGCGTGGACGCCTCCATTTACAAAGGAAACTCTGGCGAAATTTTCCTAAAAATCCAACACTTAGAAAATATTTTTCTAGTAAGTGTTTACAAATATATTTCTAAATTTATTTTCAAAATAAACTTCGCCATGATTTTTATTACAAGACACTAAGTGCCGGAGGTTGATTTTCGTAAATAAAATTTGTTAAATATATATATTTTTTGAATATATATTCCATACTAAAACTCTTGAATGATTATTTGATTATTTTCTGAACTAGTTATATTATTTTTTTTGGGTAAAAATAATATAACTCGTAAAGCCACGATTTTACGACTCCAAAATAATACCAAAACCCTCACAAAATAAATATTTAAGTTACGCAAGTATTGTTGTATTGCGAAGTGCTAAAACGTAACTTATGTATATTTCAGAAAAATACTCTTATACGTATATTTTTGGTAAAGTATTATTTTGGGAAACTTTATGAAGTAAAATATAATATTTTTGGGAAATATATATATATATATTTTGGAATTAAGATGTTTTAGACAAGTGATTAAAATATATTTTTCTAAGTGGGACTTAAAATATTTTTTTTTCGGAATTACAAAGTGTACATGTATATATACCCCCATCCTTGGAAAGGAAATACACTTATAAAATAATTAAGATGTGTGAATACGAAATAGTTGCCTAACTATTCTCCTAAATACAAAAGTTAAGCTAAAAAAATTAATATTATTTTAACAAGTATAATATCAAAGTAACGCAACTCAAAACACTAAACCCTAAGCCAAGGCACGGCCCATTCGTCTAATAGACATTAGTACGTGTAGGTCGTCACGCAGCAGTTCGAGTTTGAGATTGACGTTACAGGATACGCACTTCTGTGAGTTCATGTCCCCCTTTTCTCTTAACTATTTTCAGTTTTTATACTTCGGGGGTGGAATACATGTTACAGTAATTACAGACACTTTTATACATGGTATGGTTAGCTTAAGGAGGGTATACTACTTAGATCATGTGAGTGGGTAGGTGGAACTTGAGGCCATTAATCCTCGTTGTAGGACCGAGGGTCATGAGTGATAGATCTATTTGGGTGTAGCGAGCCCCACTTCTGAGTCCGCTGAGTGGACCATGAGGTGACTATGAGCCCGACGCCAAAATCTGCTAGGTTTGAGTCTTCCTGCATCACTTCACACATATCGTTGGCTTTGCAACCCAATGGTGATCTCTTTTTCCTTAATTGCTACATACCAGGGATTTTCATACATACTACAAAGGTTTATACATACTCACTTTTACATGAACTCGCTCAACTTTTGTTGATTTTTCAAACTACATGTATTTCAGGAAATTAATGGATCTGGCAAAGTATGCAATCACGTCAAGCTGCGTAGGGAATAATGATGTCATCCAGGTTTAGGAGGTGTGACCCTTGCCTGGACGGGTTACAAGTCTGAAACCATGTTTCTAGTCAAGTCTTTTGTCGTGTCGTATGAACATGTTTTTAATTATGTCATAATTGTATGTCGTTTTATGTGTCAACTTTTAAAACAATGATGTTGTGGTAACGTTTAAAACTTGATGAATGGATGACTATCATGCGTTTTATTTTCATATAGCATTGTTGTGATTGTGCTATGGTATTAAGAAGTCACACCGAATAAACCCACGCTTCCGCAAAAGCCAGGGTGTGACAGCTTGGTATCAGAGCATCAATCATAGCGAACTAGGATTCTTTCTCGAGTCTAGACTATGATCATTAGGGCTCTCACGAAAACATTTTTACATTGCATACACTAAACGTCCAGATCCAGGGTACAAAACATTTTTACAAACAAAAAGGGCACAAATACACTTTTCAAAAATTATATTTCAGTCTTAGAGACTGAGGGAGTTCAGTCTTAGAGGCTGAGGGAGGTTCAGCCTTAAAGGCTAGGGAGGTTCAGTCTTAGAGACTGAAGGGTTCAATCTTAGAGATTGGGGAGGTTTAGTCTTAGAGACTGGGAGGTTGGTCTTAGAGACCAGGGAGTTAGTCTGAAAGGCTAGGAAGTTCAGTCTGAGAGGCTGGGAGGGTAGTCTGGGAAGACTAGGAGGATTGCTTACTTGCATTGTTGTGACTTACATGTTTATTTGATTTTATGTTGATATATGTGCATGTGTGTGGTTGTGTTACAGACACCATGGTTTCTTCTTCTGACACTGGAGTATCAGACACAGTGGACCCCATGGCAGTTCTGTCTGACGATGAGATACCGTCAGAGGGAGACGTCTACACGTCCGACACCACGAGTACAGATGACGATGATTTTCAGCCGTTCGCGCTGCCAGACATCAGAGTTGAGCCTGCTGATGGCATTCCTGCTGGGGATCTACCTCTTGCGGTGATCCCTGCTCCCATTCCGCTTGCCGCTTTCCTTGTGATAGATATGCCACTCGATGTCGTATCTGATGACGACATTGGTCTGTTCGAGGAGGGTCCCCCTGAGGGCGGGGCCCCGATCGATGTTGATGCTATCCTTCCTATTGCTGAGGCCCCTATAGAGGAGGCACCTCTTGGTTCCCCTGTCCCAGACTCATTGGAGTCTGTGGCATTTGCGTCCTTGCACAACCAAGGTGTGCATCATCACTCCCCTGACGCTGACGTAGCGATGTCAGCTGCACCTGGTCCGTTACACGAGTTTGAGTTTGACCATGAGGTCGATGACGATTTTGATCCAGTTTTTCCTGCTGATTTCGATCCTGATTATGATATCGAGTTTATTCATATGGACCAGCCCTTAGAGGCGCCAGTGGCTCCCATTGATCCGTTGTTTGACATTCCTGCCGATTTTGATATGGATCTTGTCGACCCTGAGCCCGTCGCAGCACCAGAGCCTGTTGTTGACCATGGCCCTGTTCTTGATGAGGTCCCAGCTGTTGCACTGCCAGATATGGGTGCACCGGCCATTGCACCTCTTGTTGATGATATACCCATTGCTGACCTTCCCGTTGTTGCACCACCACTGGTGGGTGATCCTGTTATTGATGCACCCATTGTTGCACCTGTAGTACCTGTTTCAGCTCATGTGCATGCTGATCATGCACCGTTCGCCACGCATGTTGACCCTCGATACGCCGACACCCTCAACGGGTGGATCGACGATGATGATGACTACCCACCATATGTGCTACAAGTCACACCTCCCGTAGCACCTGTTTCTGCACCCACTGATATCCTATTGTTTCACCCACACAACACTGACGTCCACCGCACTGATCTTCCCATCACATTCCTCCAGGACATACCGCCACCTCGTCCTGGAGAGGGGTCATCAAGGCAGCCGCCTGTTTCTGTTCCACCCGTGCTGACATCATCTTTTCTGTTTCTGTCACAGTTTCCTCATGTTGCACCACCTACTGCACCATCTTTCATACCATCGGGCGAGCCGTTTTTGTGGACTAGGCCCCCTGTTATGCCACTATCTGACCCGTACCACCCATTTCATGTGGGGTACACTACGGAGGATATACTTGCGTCGCTGCAGCTATAGCAGGACGCCCTGAGCCGTCGTATTCAGGAGTTGGAGAGAGCTCCACGTCCGCCTTGTCACTGCCAACCCCCCTTTGCAACACCACACACTCCTCGTCCACTTTCCCCCGATTCAGATGTTCGTTTCTTGACACCTGAGCAGCAGATTGCATATTTGCTGCACATCTGTCGTGCCTTAGAGGAGGACTGGTTGCTCATGCGTCGCTTGCTTTTCTCTCATTCCCTCCTTCTCCTCCTCCGCCATCAGCATAGATATTTTTGGTTTGTTGCAGGTTAACCATTCTGGTGAGAAGACAGCGATTGAGCCGACTACACAGCATTTTGAAGACCGCATTTTGACATCATGACTTTTGATATGTGATTTTTTTTTTGTGGTTGTATATGGCTAGATAGTTTCGACAGGGGTGATGTGGCCCCTAGTCGCTTTTGATGTACGATATAGTTATAAAACTTGTAAACATTGTATTGTGGTCTTGATTATATAATAGCTCAATCGCAGTATTCTCATTACATACATTGTTGATTTATTTGTTTACGGGTTATGACATGGGATGTTATGTGTTATCATGTTGATGGATGTTACTATGTATGCATATCTATTATACTTACTATGACCTGACCAATATGATCATCTTTTAGAAGATGCCTCCAAGACGCGATGTACGCATGCCTACTAACGAGGCGGAACTCCAGGGGATAATTGCGGCAGCTATAGCACAATATGCGGCCTCCCAAGCAGGAACAAGCGGGAGTATCTCGAACAACAACGGCAACAATAATCCACCCAATGGTAATGTCAAGTCGTTAAGGCATATTACAATACAATTGGATATTTCTAGCACGCCCGCTGATACCATTTGTAAATGCTAACGTATGTGCAGGGTGCACCTACAAGCAATTCCTCGACTGTAAGCCCGTGAATTTCAACGGCACTGGAGGTGCTGTTGCGTTTGTTAGGTGCGCTGAGAAGACAGACTCTGTCCTAAGAATGAGCAAATGCGCTCCTGAGCAACAAGTGACCTACATCTCAGGGCTGTTTCTGGATGGTGCCCTATCGTGGTGGAATCTGCAAGTGCAAACGTTGGGAGAAGCGGCAGCATACGCGCTAACATGGGCCGAGCTAAAAGAGCTAATGAGGAAAAAGTACTGCTCGCGAGCTGAAATACAGAAGCTAGAAACTGAGTTCTGGCATCTAAGAATGGATGGTCCTAAGATTGCAGAATATGTTTAGAGATTTCATGATTTGTCCCATGTAGTGCCGTACATGGTCACGCCCGAATTTAAACGTGTCCAGCGCTTTATCTGGGGATTGGCACCCCAGATAATGAGTATGGTTTCCACATCCAAACCCGCAACGATCACGGAAGCCATCGACCTTAGTGTGGCGCTTACTGAAGAGGCCATTAGGTTGAACAAGTTCTCAGTTTCTGATCAGAAGAAAAAGGAAACACATGTTGAGTCGTCTGGTGAAAACAAACGGAAATTTTCCAACTTCAAGCAAGGTACCAACGTTGTAAGCAAGAAGGGTGAGTCAAGCGCACCTGCTAGAGCCAAACCGGTGTTGAAAGCAGAGGAAAAGGCTACATGGGCACTCTGCCCAAGTGTGATACATGCCAGCGCCATCATTCTGGCCAATGCGGATTGAGGAAATGTGAGTCATGTGGAAAGAACGGCCACTCAAAGGATACATGTTGGGCCGGAACTGGTACTGGGCGTGGTGGTAATCGAGGTTATGGGAATGGAAATGGAAACCGCCAACAGGGAGGAAATGGCGGAAATGGAAACCGTGGAAATTTTGCGAACCAAGCTGGGAGTGGAAATCGCAACCAAAACAACACTCAAGGTGGAAATGGGAATGGAAATGGTCGTGGACCCGGTTGTTTCAATTGTGGAGACGTCGGGCATTTTAAGAGGGAATGCCCAAAACTGAACCAAGCACGGGGAAGAGTCTTTAACATCGGCGCAAGGGAAGCGCGCCAGGATCCAAACGTAGTCACTGGTACGTTCCCTATAAACCAACGCTTTGCATCTGTTCTGTTTGATACTGGTGCCGATTATAGCTTCGTATCGTTAGAATTTAAGAATATACTTGGATTAACTGCTAGTAAGTTAGACGTTCCGTACTCGATTGAATTGGCAAATGGGAAACTAGTTGAAACAGGAGAAGTCATCAGAGGATGCGTGATAGAACTGGGAGGACATGAATTTACGCTAGATCTACTGCCAGTCGAGTTGGGAAGCTTCGACGTGGTAGTAGGGATGGATTAGTTGTCGAGCAACAAAGCCGAGATTGTTTGGCACGAAAAGATCATCCGCATCCCAATAGAAGATGGAGAGACGATCGTAGTCCATGGAGAAAAGCGCGATACGCCTCTGAGAATCATTAGCTGTCTGAAAGCCAGAAAGTGTTTACAAAAGGGATGTGTTGCATTCTTGGCACACATCGTGGATAAAGAAGGTACTGAGCCAAAGATCGAAGACATTCCAGTCGTAAAAGAATATCCTGAAGTCTTTCCAGAAGACTTGCCAGGATTGCCGCCACAGCGACAAGTCGAGTTTCACATTGACTTGGTTCCAGGCGCCGCGCCTGTAGCCAAGGCACCCTATAGACTTGCACCTTCGGAGATGCAGGAGTTGTCAACACAACTCCAGGAGCTATTGGACAAAGGATTCATCAGGCCAAGCTTCTCACCTTGGGGAGCTCCAGTTCTGTTCGTTAAGAAGAAGGATGGTAGTTTTCGTATGTGTATAGACTACCGCGATCTTAATAAGTTGACTATCAAGAACAGATATCCATTGCCAAGGATTGATGACCTGTTCGATCAGTTGCAAGGTTCGAGTTTCTATTCAAAGATTGATCTTCGATCAGGATATCATCAACTAAGGATACAAGAGGAAAGTATTCCGAAGACGGCCTTTAGGACTCGTTATGGACATTACGAGTTCCTGGTTATGCCGTTTGGATTGACAAACGCACCGGCAGTTTTCATGGATTTAATGAACAGAGTCTGCAAGCCGTACTTGGATAAATTTGTGATCGTGTTTATTGATGACATTCTGATCTACTCAAAGACGAAGGACGAGCACGAACAGCACTTAAGAGCTATCCTAGAGGTACTTAAAAAGGAAAAATTGTACGCTAAGTTCTCGAAGTGCGAGTTCTGGCTGCGTGAAGTCCAATTTCTTGGACATGTGGTTAATGGAAATGGAATCCATGTGGATCCAACAAAGATCGAGGCGATCAAGAATTGGGAGACTCCAAAGACGCCAACCGAGATTCGACAGTTCTTAGGTTTGGCTGGTTATTATTTAAGGTTCATTGAGGATTTCTCTAAAATCGCTCAACCTCTGACCGCGCTCACACAGAAAGACAAGAAGTTTGATTGGGGTGACAAGCAAGAGGAAGCATTTCAGTTGTTAAAGAACAAGCTTTGTGACGCACCGATCTTATCACTACCCGAAGGAACAGACGACTTCGTGGTATATTGTGACGCCTCGCGTCAAGGTTTAGGTTGCGTGCTGATGCAGCGCCAGAAAGTTATAGCATATGCTTCTCGCCAGTTGAAGGTCCATGAGAAGAATTATACAACGCACGACTTGGAACTAGGCGCGGTGGTATTTGCGTTGAAGATCTGGCGACATTATTTGTATGGTACGCGGTGTACAATCTTCACTGATCACAAGAGCTTACAGCACATATTCGATCAAAAAGAGCTTAACATGAGACAAAGACGCTGGGTAGAGCTATTGAATGATTATGATTGCGAGATCAAGTATCACCCAGGAAAAGCAAATGTGATCGCCGATGCACTGAGTTGAAAATAGAGGATCAAGCCCATAAGGGTTAGGGCTTTGGAAATGATTGTCCAGACAGACCTCTCTTTGCGCATTCGTGTCGCGCAGAGAGAAGCTTTGAAAGAAAGGAATACTGAGGATGAGTATCTCCGTGGGATGGAGAAGCAGTTGGTACCAAATGGGGAAGGGACTTTGTGCTTTATGAAACGAATTTGGGTTCCTTTGTTTGGTGGTTTGAGGAAGATTGTTTTTGATGAAGCTCACAAATCTCGGTACTCGATTCATCCCGGAGCGGTTAAGATGTACCAAGATCTCAAGGACTTTTACTGGTGGCCAAGGATGAAAGGCGATGTAGCGATATACGTTGGTAAGTGTTTAACTTGCGCCAAAGTAAAGGCCGAATACCAAAAGCCTTCAGGTCTTCTACAGCAACCTGAAATACCCAAATGGAAATGGGAGCAGATCGCAATGGACTTCATAACGAAATTGCCAAAGACGCCCAAGGGCCATGATACAATTTTGGTAATAGTAGACCGTCTAACCAAGTCTGCGCACTTCCTACCAATCAAGGAGAAAGACAACACGAGTAAACTCGCTGAAATATACATGAGGGAAATTGTTGCACGACATGGAGTGCCTCTCTCTATTATCTCTGATAGAGATGGACGCTTCGTGTCAAGGATTTGGCAGTCTTTCCAAGAAGCTTTTGGCTCACAGTTGAATCTGAGTACTGCTTTCCATCCACAAACTGATGGCCAAAGTGAACGAACTATTCAGACATTGGAAGATATGCTAAGAGCATGTGTAATGGATCTGGGTGGTAGCTGGGATAATTATTTACCATTAGTCGAGTTTTCGTACAACAACAGCTACCACACCAGCATTGGAGCCGCGCCATTTGAAGCTCTTTATGGACGCAAGTGTCGATCACCACTATGTTGGGCTGATGCGGGTGATAGACAGCTTGTTGGTCCCGAAATAGTGCAAGAAACAACAGACAAGATCTTTCAAATTCGAGAGCGCATCAAGGCAACTCGCGACAGACAGAAAGGCTATGCAAATCAAAGGAGGAAACCTTTGGAGTTTCAAGTTGGGGATATGGTTTTGTTAAAGGTTTCACCCTGGAAGGGTGTGGCACGCTTTGGAAAGCGTGGGAAGTTGAATCCGCGTTACATTGGCCCGTTTAGAATCCTGCAAAGGATTGGGCTTGTAGCATACAAGTTGGACCTGCCTGCTGAACTTAATGGCGTGCATGATACATTCCATGTATCAAACCTGAAAAAGAGTCCAACACAAGAGACCGTGATCATTCCTGCGGACGAAGTTCATATCGACGACACGCTCCACTTCACTGAAGAACCCGTTGAGGTTACGGATTGGAAGGTTAACAAAACACGCAGGAGTAGTGTCAAACTCGTCAAAGTTCGATGGAATGCAAGAAACGGGCCAGAATTCACGTGGGAACACGAGGATCGCATGAAGGAGAAATACCCCCATTTATTTCCCCAGACCCCTGCAACTAGAAGCAGAACCTAAAATTTCGGGACGAAATTTTCTTAACGGGGGGAGAATGTGACAACCCTCACAATTACAAGTATCCGTATAATTAATTAATATTTAATTTGTGCATAATGACTGTGCTTAACTACAACTGTGATTAAACTGCTTTCTGATTTCTATTACATACATACATATGCATCACATTTCATACTGTCACTCCATTTATTTCACACAAACTTTAGTGACAACATTGATGCACAAAGCACAGTTAGCACACTGAGCGGATAACCCAGAAAACATGTTGACAATGCCAGCACATAGACAAACAATATTTTTGAGGCCAGTATGAGCCAGAATCAGAATACTACACTAGTAGGGAGTGTAGGGAGGTGAGGACCATAAAACTGCGTCACTAGGTGATAGTTATAGTGCCAGGAAGTGCCAAGAACACGCATTAAATGCAAAATTCTACACTAAATAACCAAAATTCAGCATTTAATAATGCTAGTAAAGTGAAAAAACTTGGCAAACTAGTCCTAGATATTTTCCAAAGTGTTGGGAATTAAATGTGTCACTAAAAGTATTATAAAAGACACTTTGTGGATTAATTTAGCACTTTAACGGAACAACACCCAACCGAACAACCGGACTTTACCCGGAACATAAAAATATTGCCAAACACATTGTTTTTACTTTTCTGAGCTAGTTAGGGTCCCCGAACACCCTAACACACTTTATAAATAACAACACACAATAATACACTAACTATGTCATCTAATCCTAACTAGTTAGTAACTAGATCAATTGAAACCCAACCCCATACCCCCCCCCCCCCTTTTTGACGGTTGTGTGAGGGTGGGACACCCCCACCATTCTTTATATTATTTTATTTGATGTTGTTAGTGGATAATAGAACACATTATACCTTGGTTAAAGAAGTAAGGGAGCTTATAAGTATAACCTCCTAGTCCATCACTCTCTCACATCAAACACACTTAGCAAACTCACTCAACTCTCTCTTCTCTTCTCCTTGTTCGGCCGAGATCACAAGCACCACCATCATCACCTTCAAGTCTTCTTTCAAGCAATCCAAGAACATCCCAAGGTGCTAGGGACACTACAACTAAGCTTGGTGTGTTCGGAAGCTCAAGGACCGCTCTAGTTTTCTTTTATCCATCACTTTTACGCCTTGAAACTCCCCTAGCCTTATGCTAGTAGTAAGTGCCTTAGATCTTCATCTTGTTCATATTTTTGGTGGTTAATAGTGAAAAGGATGATTAAATATTAAGAACTCTAAAGAACATAATCAAAGTCTTGAAGCATAAACTAACTAGAGATGAAAAATGGTTAAAGTAATGATGAAATCATGTTGATCTTATGTTGTTGTGCTTGTTGAATGTTGTTTGTTAGATAAAATGTTATGGTTCATCACATAGACTTGCTAGATCATGTTTAAAGACATGAACTAGCAAGATGTGAAGGATAAAAATGTTGTGGATGATGAAATCATCCACACATAAGCTATGAACTTGATTACATAATGTTTCTTGAAAAATAAAGATCAAAATGGGTTGTAACCTCATAGATCTAAAGATCTATGAGTGGTTTTTCGAAAGGACCAAGTGAAGAGCATGAGTTTGTTAAAAGTTTGATCTTACATAAACTAATCGTATTTTTAGTGGGTAAACAAGTGTATAAACACTTGTGTAAAAAGAGAATTTCACAAAGAAATATTTTTGGAAATCATCACTAGAAGTTGTAAATGTTCAAATACTTTAAAAATAAAGTTTTTAAGAAACTAATCACATTTTTAAAGGTAACAAGACTTACTAATTATGCTAGTAAGTTACTACTTGCTTTTACAAATCCTTCAAGTGCATAAGCTCATAGTTCATGCTTATTTTTGTCAAGGTTGGTGATTAGAGATTGCATATTGTTGATTGAGAATTGATTGAATGATTTTACAAAAGAAAATTATACGCTAGTAAGCGTGGACGCCTCCATTTACAAAGGAAACTCTGACGAAATTTTCCTAAAAATCCAACACTTAGAAAATATTTTTCTAGTAAGTGTTTACAAATATATTTCTAAATTTATTTTCAAAATAAACTTCGCCATGATTTTTATTACAAGACACTAAGTGCCGGAGGTTGATTTTCCTAAATAAAATTTGTTAAATATATATATTTAGAATATATATTCCATACTAAAACTCTTGAATGATTATTTGATTATTTTGTGAACTAGTTATATTATTTTTTTAGGGTAAAAATAATATAACTTATAAAGCCACGATTTTACGACTCCAAAATAATACCAAAAACCCTCACAAAATAAATATTTAAGTTACGCAAGTATTGTTGTATTGCGAAGCGCTAAAACGTAACTTATGTATATTTCAGAAAAATACTCTTATACGTATATTTTTGGTAAAGTATTATTTTGGGAAACTTTATGAAGTAAAATATAATATTTTTGGGAAATATATATATATATTTTGGAATTAAGATGTTTTAGACAAGTGATTAAAATATATTTTTCTAAGTGGGACTTAAAATATATTTTTTTTTCGGAATTACAAAGTGTACATGTATATATACCCCCATCGTTGGGAAGGAAATACACTTATAAAATAATTAAGAAGTGTGAATACGAAATAGTTGCCTAACTATTCTCCTAAATACAAAAGTTAAGCTAAAATAATTAATATTATTTTAACAAGTATAATATCAAAGTAACGCAACTCAAAACACTAAACCCTAAGCCAAGGCACGGCCCATTCGTCTAATAGACATTAGTACGTGTAAGTCGTCACGCAGCAGTTCGAGTTTGAGATTGACGTTACAGGATACGCACTTCTGTGAGTTCATGTCCCCCTTTTCTCTTAACTGTTTTCAGTTTTTATACTTCGGGGGTGGAATACATGTTACAGTAATTACAGACACTTTTATACATGGTATGGTTAGCTTAAGGAGGGTATACTACTTAGATCATGTGAGTGGGTAGGTGGAACTTGAGGCCATTAATCCTCGTTGTAGGACAGAGGGTCATGAGTGATAGATCTATTTGGGTGTAGCGAGCCCCACTTCTGAGTCCGCTGAGTGGACCATGAGGTGACTATGAGCCCGACGCCAAAATCTGCTAGGTTTGAGTCTTCCTGCATCACTTCACACATATCGTTGGCTTTGCAACCCAATGGTGATCTCTTTTTCCTTAATTGCTACTTACCAGGGATTTTCATACATACTACAAAGGTTTATACATACTCACTTTTACATGAACTCGCTCAACTTTTGTTGATTTTTCAAACTACATGTATTTCAGGAAATTAATGGATCTGGCAAAGTATGCAATCACGTCAAGCTGCGTAGGGAATAATGATGTCATCCAGGTTTAGGAGGTGTGACCCTTGCCTGGACGGGTTACAAGTCTGAAACCATGTTTCTAGTCAAGTCTTTTGTCGTGTCGTATGAACATGTTTTTAATTATGTCATAATTGTATGTCGTTTTATGTGTCAACTTTTAAAACAATGATGTTGTGGTAACGTTTAAAACTTGATGAATGGATGACTATCATGCATTATATTTTCATATAGCATTGTTGTGATTGTGCTATGGTATTAAGAAGTCACACCGAATAAACCCATGCTTCCGCAAAAGCCAGGGTGTGACACGATCGAACGACAATCCGATCAGACGACCATATCAATTCCAAACAAATGGTTATCCGATCAGACGAACATCCGATCGAATGACCATCCGGCTGTGAACTTGTTCTCCATGAGATGTCTCGCTGGACGGATCGCCATCCGATCTAACGACCGTTCGACCGGACGACCTGAAAGGTAGAGATACTTCTCTGATTTTAAAATGCTACAACGAAAACTTCAAAGTCATCTTACACAAACACATCCATCCCAAACGGATCACCCTCCGATCGAATGGCCATCCGTCCAGAAGGTCATCTGATCGGATGACAATCCGTCGTCCTGTTCACTCGCACCGTTTTACGCACTATTCTTCGCTTACGCTATCGTTCTGTAATCAGGCTAACTCTCCAGCGCTCCCTTCAATCCAAGACGGTGTTTACTTATTAAACACTATCTGTGAGTATACTCGATCCCTTTTTGCTTTAAGAACTTTTGGGTGTTACATACGTTACTTATACTAAACCACATCGATTACACAACATAAACACTTTTATACGCTAACCGTTACTGCATGTTATACGTGTTACTCGATGAATGCTTGTATGTTATGTTTACACAGTGATTGTTGCCTGACACCTTAGCAATGATAGTACTATAGTTTGGACTCAGCACCTGTCGTGGACAGGGGTTGTTAAGGGCTTTTCCCACATGTCACAGTGGTGATATGTGTTGCGCATTCTACAACTCGCAGTCACGTCTGTGCATATTTCATTGTCGATAACCTACTTGCTTCACATTATACATGTTACATGCTGGTTATGCGTAAACTCGCTTTCACTACTATTATACTATTAAATATGTATGCTCACCTTTACACTATGTGTATTGACCTCTATTTTAACGTATGTGACAGGTGTTTGAGATGCTAGGATGCTTGCTAGCTTTTGTGGAATCAAGTTAGGAAGAGTCTAGAAATAAACAAACATTTTATGAGTTGTCGGAACAACTTTTATTTGTCTTTGAGAACTACTTGTCTGTAATAACTGTGTTACTTATTATGTCATGGTATGGGACGTGATGCTTAAATAATTGGTAAACGTAGTTGTTATGGAATCTCTTGGACAATCTGTTTCGCTCAGTGCCGCGCCCCGATGTTTCCGCCATCGGTTGGGGTGTGACAGCTCTGTTACTCTGAAAGAGTCTTCTTGGCTAGAAAAGTTGGCACGCATGTAAATGAATTGCCATTCACGTGACGCAACTTACGCGGGAAATTTCTTGAAATTTGAAAAAGCAAACTGACAGGTTGGTTGTAGGATCGGTTTCGGACCCGAACGAGTCGGTTAGAAGAGTTTTTCACCAAAACAAGAGGCGGAAACAAATATTTCGGTGTAATTCAGCACATATTCACTTTAAACTGTTGTTTTTAATTATATGCAATCGATTACAGACCTGACAACACTTCGGCAGCACTTCGTGGCTTACCGGAAGACAACAACTAGAACTATCAATGTGATTCCGCTCATACGACCTATATATATGCAACATGATTCCGCTCATATGGACATGACAAATAAGCGAAATCACCCACATGCCATATGAGCGAAATCACCTCTTGTACAAAAGAGCGAAATCACCTTTTACAAATAAACGAAATCACATTTTGACCAAATGAACGAAATCACTTATATATTTTGAACGAAATCAGCCTTTGACATATGAACTCTTTTGTCTTCTTGTGTAGTGATGTCATGTATGATGTCACTTTGATGTCACCATTATGATGTCATCATTTGATATGATGACATCATGCTCGATCAAATCCGCAACGAACCCGAGACTCGACATAAGACGAAGACGACAGATGAATGCACCAACAGACTCCCCCTCAGATGTTGACGAGTCTTAAGTGTCGAGTCTTCGCATCTTCAGTCTTTATCAGTCTCTTTTCTTTCTTAGCATATACCAGGATCTTTTCTTTGGCTCTAACCTCGTCAGACTCCCCCTCTCATCATGATGGGATCGCTGTCTGGAATTAACTATCACCTTGAGATCAATCCCTGGCTTTATCTCTGTTTAAGCTCATCACCTACACAATTTCTCACCACCACATAAGTTTTCTAAATGTAACAATTTGTATGAACCAACACTGACTCCCTTTCATAAACAACTTTCTCTTTGATGAACCACTTGTTGATTTAAAAGAAATACATTTGATGTTCAAGACATACTCCCCCTCACAACAATGTCATCATGTTTAGCACTCGGAATTTTGAAAATCAGCTTTCCAACATCAGTTGTCGAAAATATTTTTGTATTTTTCAAACTTTATGCTAAAACACACTAAAAATCTTTTTGTATTTTTAATGTAAAAGAATGCAGTAAAGAAATATTTACAGACAATATTTTTGTGAGCTTGTGTAAGAGGATCATATCAGTTTATGTGACCAATCACTAGCACCGTTAAGCTTTAAACATTTTCAGTTCTAAACGATTCACGTTGATTGACGATATTGTTGTCCACTTAAGCTCAATCTAAAAACTTTCAACATGCTTACCGATATGTTTAAGGTATATTTAGATAGCACTAAATTCTTATAGACCCCACGATCTCAGCATATCCCCTCATCATGTAATACACTATCTCGAGTAATGCCTTTAAACTTTTATCAACTGTGATTTGTGTGAAAAACAAAGCAGAATGTTTAAACATTAACAATCAGGTCGATACTTCCGTATACGCAGAGAAAGTCCAATGTTTAAACAAAATAAGAAAAATAAAACAAGTTGAAGTTGTTTAGGCTTTAACCACCAGGTCGATACTCCCGTATACGCAGAGGAGGTCCAAAGCTTAAACGAAACACCAAAGAAAATAAAGCAGAACGTTTAGGCAACAACATCCAGGTCGATACTCACGTATACGCAGAGGATGTCCGATGCTTAAACAAAATAAAGAAATAAAACAAGTTTAAATCTTTGCAAAATGAAATGCACAATCACAGCGACTTTTCAGCAAAGTTGTGAAAGTTCACAAACTTAACCAGTTTTATGTCTTTCGACAATCAGCGATTACTGAGTAGGCACACAGTCAAAAAGGACAAAACTAAGTACTATGCTTTTGACCATGTTTCCCACTAGAACTAGGCTTTTTCATTTAGGTTTGTATCGTTATCGCAAATCTACTAGTCTAGCTGAGCCTATCGTCACATCTTTAGTGAGATCATTTATCACATTTTATCTTTCCATTTCTTTAGCATGTTGTGACAGTCCAACTGATCTACTATCATTTCCTCTTTTTCATGACAAAACTCATTTTGAATTATTCAATGTTTTTGACATTTTCAAATTTTCAAATGTTTTTGGATTTTCTAAAATTTCTTACTCCCCCTAAAAAGCAAACACATTTTAGGAAATTTGAAAACAAACTGTACAAGAACATGACAACTGATATCAAATTGCCTCAATTCGCCATCCACTTGGCATAAACAATTAGAACTCCCCCTTTCACAAAACTATTTTCTCATTATGATTTCAAAACACTTAAGTTTGTTTTAACCAAAATGATTTGTCCGGAAAATAAGTTTTGTTAATTTTCAAACCACTTGTAGGTTAGGGGAATGGTTCATCATTTTGTCCATTCAATCTCTTGTATTAGGATTACATCAAGTTCAAACTAATGACCTTGAGTAATCACTTTGTCAGAATCAACCTCTTACCACTTGTAAGTATATCCAAAACAATTAATCACATGTAGGAATAAAACATCTACACAAACCATTTTACCAATCAAGATGTCGATTCCTGCTTCGCACTTACCAACCTGGAAGCTCCGGCAAGTCACACTTAACCTGTAAAATTCTAACAATTTTAAGAACTTTTCATACAAACTCATAAAACATGAATGATGCCGATTCCTGATCCACGATTACAAACTTGGGATCTCCAGCACGTCAGGTTTTCAAGCAAAGAAAATGTCCACCCAAGCCTGACCAGCCTTGGGTGTTTTCAATTCAGAAGCAGTTGGAGTGTAAGTTGCTTTCTTTTTAGCATAAAACTCTTTTACCCCTTTTACTTTCCCTTCAACCATTTTTCCGAAAATCTTCTTAACTTTCCCATTAAACGCTTTCTCAACATCAAATTCATTCTTGTCAGAATAAAATTGATTAGAGATCTCAACTTTCCCAACTTTTTATTTAAAATTCTCAATCCTCAATGGTGGAAAATTCTCATCATCCATTGAAGGAACTGAGTTTTCATCACTCTCATCAAACTGTGGCTCCTCTGATTTTGTGGAATCAGATTCATTGCCAGATTTTACCTTTGATTTCTTAACAACCCATTTTTGATTGTCAAGTTTCACACTACATCTGTAAAATCTTTTTGAACATTCACCAACTTCATATGTTGAATTTTTGAAAATCTTAAATTTCTCAGTTGGTGGTTCGGTTTTATCAACAACTACTTCTTTAAGTTTTTCTGAAACTCCCTGTTTTGTGTTAGTTGCTTTAGGACAGTTCCATGCAATGTGACCAACTTCATTGCATCTAAAACAAGTTCTGTTTTCTTTTCTCTGAAATTCATTCTTTTTCTTCTCAGCAAGAAATTCTTCATTTGATTGTCTCCAGAATGAGCCCTTTGATTCTTCTTCAAGGCTAGTTCCTGCAACATATGTCATTTTCGATTTAAAATCTCGAACATATTTTTCATTTTTCTGTTTTTCTGTTGGAATAAAACCAAGTCCTTTCTTTTTGTAATTACGATTTTGGTTTGATTTCTTTTGAAAACCAGAACCAGAATTGTAACCTTTTTTCTTGTTTAGTCTTTGTTGTACTCTTGAGGTGTAAGGCTTAGGTTTTACATTAAGATTTTCATCTTTTATTTCAGAAATATTAATTTCTGTTA
This sequence comes from Helianthus tuberosus, assembly GCA_030545235.1. Classification (NCBI taxonomy): domain Eukaryota; kingdom Viridiplantae; phylum Streptophyta; class Magnoliopsida; order Asterales; family Asteraceae; genus Helianthus; species Helianthus tuberosus. The sequence goes on from CM060393.1 coordinate 159,921,005, forward strand.
GTTTGAAAACCTTTTTGATCATTTCAGATTTAACACCTCTTATTGGTAATTTTTTATCAAAATATAATTTGTCAGAACCATTCAAAGTATATGCAACTTCAAATGTTTCGTCATTCAAATTAGATTTTGACAACAAAAATTCTTTACTATACACCCGTTTTCCTGACGACTTTGAACTTTTGACAGACGAACTCGAACTTCTGACAGACTGACACGAACTTTCGGACTCGGATTTTGACTCTGACTCCTCATCCTTATCCAACACCTGATCAACCACTCTTTTTATCAGTTCTGACTCATGATCTGTATCGGACGCTGTGAACGTGACATCAATATTGTCCGGTAAAACATCGGTTATCTCGGATTCTAACTTAATATTGACTGCCTGTTTTAGTTCTTCCTCGTTAGGTTTTCTAGACGAGTACCCTTCCCAAATCGGAGGCGGACACTTATTATAACAGACACCCTGTTTCTTACCAGTATCCTTTTTCTTCTTTGGCTTTGTTTCTTCACCTTGAAATGCTTCAAATCCTTCAACTGTTGGATAAATTCTATCAATTATGTAGTCACAACCTTTGTAACTTTGCAGCAGTCTTCTGATTCTTTCATTCTCAGTTGCTTCACTATCCAACTCTTTCTTCCACTTTGCACATTCTTCTATGTACAAATTGATCTCTTTCTGCTTTGTCATCATAGTAGCATTCAACATCTTCAAAGCTTTCTCTCTTTCAGAGTTAGTCTTTTCCAGACTATTCACAGTTCTGTTCAATACATCATATGACTGTTTCAAATTTTTTACATCAAACAACAACTTTTCTTTCAACTTTTCTAACTCACTAAACCTCTCATCTTTTTCTATACATTGTTTGCATGACTCTAAACAAATAAGACAGGGTTTTGTGATTTCAACGATCTTCTCGATCTCCACAATCTTTTCAACTTCAATTATCTTCTCAATCACTTTGACTTCTTTCAATTCCTTTGCAGCTTTCCTTTCTTTCGGTTTCTTCAATTTTTCTGCAAAATAAAATTCAAAAGTGTCAGAAGATAAATGAGTTTTTCCCAAATTTATCTGTTCCATCTCTTCATCACTATCACTTGTTTCTGATGAACTGTTTTCAGATGAAACAGATCTTTCATCTTCATTTTTATCTTCTTCAGATAACACTTCCATCCATTCCTTCAACATTTCTGGTTTTCGAACAATATGTGCAATAAACGCTTTAACATTTGAATCAGCTGGAATAAACTTGTCCCAGCTAAAGCCTTCAGCCATTTTCTCATCATCTTGATCAACAATTCCATGATAAGCTTTCCTGTTTGCATCCTCGATCATTCTTCCATGTGCTGTTTGAGCTTCTTTTTGTTGATGCGGTTGATGAGTGATTTGCTGATAAATGGTTTTCCTATAATAATCATCTTTCCCGGATGACTCCTTTGCTCCTCTCGGATCCTGATTCTTGCATTCTCTTTTAAAGTGGCCTTTCTCCCTGCAACGAAAACAAACAACTTTAGATTTATCAATTCCTAGATTAGAAAGGTTTGCATCCAAGAAATCATTTCTTCCTGTAACCAATCTAAACTTTTCTGCTCTCCTCAAAACGCTAGCTAAAGCCCATTTAATATCCATCAGTTCCAGCTCCTCAGCATCGATTTGGTCATAATCTTCCTTTGTGAGCATCGGATTACCAATTCTTCCGGCAATCAACCCTTCATAAGACTCTAATGCAGTGACCAATAATCCCATATGATGCTTTACAACTTCTTCAGAATAATTTTGACCATTTTGAAGATGTAAAGCCACATTGCACTGAATTAGATGACCATTTCCGGTAGATGAATTTTGAACACTTGGAGGATTCACCGATGAGAACCCACTAGTGTTGACTGATCCTTGACTGCTTGGTGTAGATTGATTTCCAGCACTAAATGCAGTTTGTATCTTTGGACTTGCTTCAGCAGTTTGAACATTTCCTTTATAGTACAATTTAATATCTTGTTGATGAGTAGAACTGTTCATTCTAGCAATTTTCTGCTGCTCCAGATCCTGTGCCTCCAACTTTTCTATAAACTGCGCAATCGATAACCTTCTAAACTGTCCGGAATTTTTCAATATCATCAGATATGTACCCCATTCCTGTTGCGGTAACGCATCAGCAAGCTTTTCAACCCATTCTGCTGGAGTTTTTGTAATCTTCAACTGTGACATAGTGCGTACAAGATGACAGTATCATTCAATAAGACTCTTTGTTGTTTCACCAGACATGCACGTAAATAGTTCAAATTCCTTTTTCAACAAAGCTGCTTTACTTTGTAGCATTTCAGTACTTCCCTCAAATTTCTTTCCAAGAGCTTCCCAGATAGAGTAAGCATTGTCATCATGTTGAAGCAATACAAATATATCCTCCTTTACTGCTTGTTGTAACAGATTGATCATCATTTTCTCTCCTTTATAACTATCTCTTTCTTGCTCTGTGAATTCTGAAATGATTTTATCGACTCCCGCTGAATTCTTTGGCCTCTCATATACAGTTTCAATGCTCTCCCAAGCTTTTAGATGATTCGCCTGAACCCAATTCTCAAACCGTTTCTTCCATCCGTGATAATCTCCAATTCCCATAAGTTTCGGGGGTTTTTGCATTGTTCCGGTTTCATTTTCCATTGTCATGTTCTTAGCAATGTCGGATGGATTAGTCGGATTTGTAGCAAAAGCGTTGTAAAACTCAGTATCCATTATTCGGATTCTTAAACGAGCTGTATCACCTTGTAAAAATATACCTGACAATCAAACAAAACAAACAAACAATCAGTTTAAATGAACTGAATATGTGAAATGTGTACAACGATTGAATTAATCTAGGACTCTTGCCGAAGACTTGCGGACTGACTAAAATCCAAATAGTGCAAGCTGATAGAATGAGCTGATTGAATTTGATCAAACTACACCACTCTTTTGAACCTTTGTTTAATATTGGGTCAACAAGTACACTTTGGGCCTCATATTCATGTTTACTTAATTCTGATTACTTGGGCCAATGAGTGTATCAAACCAACAACACATGTGAATTTACGAGAATCTCATGTAACTTTGAATCCCTTTTTGAACTTTGCCGACAACTTTTTAGAAATATTAAACTTTGACCACACAACGTAATTTATCCTCAAATGTAGTGATTTCACCTGACACACTTTAATATCTATGAATACTTAATTCCCATTGGACCAATGAATCCACTAACTCGACAACATTGCATGAGCCGATAACCTTTTTGTTTAAACACACCCATATGAAATCACATGATGATACTTTGACTGTGAACTTTAACTCTAGAAACAATGTAAACACATGTACTGTATCGAAAGTTGAATCCAAATGCCGACAATATTGATCACCGTTTAAATCCCATTGGACCTCACAATATGTATCTTATCTTATAGAATATGATGACACTCCAAATTCTCATGCAATTCTGAATCACTTAATCCAAATGATACAATCGAGACCAGCTAACACACTAGAACTGTCAACACCACATTTAATGATCACATGCAAACTGACACAAGAGCGAAACCAGGATGATCACAAAAGCGAAACTTCTAAGTGTCACAATAAGCGAGACCCTAGTTGTCACAAAAGCGGAATCAAGCTGTTCAAATAAGCGGAATCAAACTGTTCAAAAGAGCGGAATCAAACTGTTCAAAAGAGCGAAATCACACTTGTACAAATGAGCGAAACCTACTGATGTCACTTTTTGCACGAGTCCGTAAAAGCGAAATCACTATTTTGACAAGTTTTACTTTGAATTAACTGTTGAAACTTTCACGGATTTGTTAGACACTAATTTCGAGCAAGATGTATAAAAATCAGACCAATCCGATCATTTTTCCTCGATCAAATTGCAAAAATCAGTGAAGAAAGGGTAGAAAATCAGAAATTTTCGGCTGAAATCGTATAGAACTCTTCTTTCCTAGCTCTGATACCACTTGTAGGATCGGTTTCGGACCCAAACGAGTCGGTTAGAAGAGTTTTTCACCAAAACAAGAGGCGGAAACAAATATTTCGGTGTAATTCAGCACATATTCACTTTAAACTGTTGTTTTTATTGATATGCAATCGATTACAGACCTGACAACACTTCGGCAGCACTTCGTGGCTTACCGGAAGACAACAACTAGAACTATCAGTGTGATTCCGCTCATACGACCTATATATATGCAACATGATTCCGCTCATATGGACATGACAAATAAGCGAAATCACCCACATGCCATATGAGCGAAATCACCTCTTGTACAAAAGAGCGAAATCACCTTTTACAAATAAACGAAATCACATTTTGACCAAATGAACGAAATCACTTATATATTTTGAACGAAATCAGCCTTTGACATATGAACTCTTTTGTCTTCTTGTGTAGTGATGTCATGTATGATGTCACTTTGATGTCACCATTATGATGTCATCATTTGATATGATGACATCATGCTCGATCAAATCCGCAACAAACCCGAGACTCGACATAAGACGAAGACGACAGATGAATGCACCAACATTGGTGCAAGTTGGTGGTGACAATGACATTTGAGTTGACCGCTGACATAGTGACGATTGTACTGTCACTGTGTCAGGCACGCCGTTTCATCTAGTGTCAGGCGAGTGAGGCCCACGTGCACGTGGTAACCGTCGCTCCGTATTTCCTACCTGACGTGTCAACCTCTGGTTGGACACGCGCGCGGCTGCTTCGGCATCGTTACCCATCGCATTAAATGCGATCGGTATAAATAGGCGACGGGGAGAGATTTGAGATCACTGTTTCTTCAAATCTCTTCTATTTCCTTCTTTTATCTTCAAATCTTCAAAGTTCTTCATTAGATTTTCTACAGATCTTCGAACTATTCTTCTTCTGTTTCTTGAATCTGTTATACCAATATGTCGACTGGCGAAGATGTATTACCGGTGGAAGAAACTGGTGGTGGTTTGCCGCCACTGAAGTGGGATCAAGGATTCTTCGAGCAGGTGGTTCGAGGATATCCGTTTGCTGAAGAATGGGATGCAAGACATCCGGCTCAGGGGCAGACAGCCGCTGATGCACCGACGGGATATATAACATTGTTCGTCGACTTTTTTGGAGAAGGTAACTCCCGTTTGCTAGCAACCCATTTCTTGGGCAATATCCGTCAATACTATTCTTTCCATATTTCACAGTTGAGCCCCATGGACATGGTGCGTATCAGGCACTTTGAATTTGTTTGCTGGTCACAAGGAGAGGAGCCGACAATTGATAAATTTAGGGTTTTTTTTACCAACTACAGAGCAATATGGGGTTCTTCTTTTTTGCTTTAGGCGTTGTAAAGAAGATTCTGATTAACCCTCCGAAGAGCTTCCATGATTGGAAGATGAAATTTTTCTATATCCACGCTAAAGTGGTTCTGATGGAGATGCAATTCCGGGCTATGTGGGCCGATCCCCAAGGAAGAGTTGAAAATTCCACGTGGCACGGCGTGGTATGAAAAACTGCTAGCGCTACCGAACCAAGTATTCGGCGAGCAAGTGTTAGTCGTGGCCGCTATGAGTGATAAATGGTCGGAAGACATCGAGAACGTGCATGTTCTCTTGCTTGAATACAAGGTAAGTTCCTTTGTTTACTTACTCTAATATTATAATCTTGAATGTTACTTAATTTGCTGTTAACTCCTCATTTCTGAATGCAGAAGTTTCGTTGTATTATCGCACGTTCCCAGCCCATGCTGGTGTTACGGGCGTAAGGCCCATGCGCGAGGGAGAAGAATTCTGGTTGGAACATATCCGACCGAATTTCATGTACGCGCCAGTTGAAGTATTCGATGCCCCTCCTGTTGCGACTGAAGGTGCACGCATTCCCAATCCTAGGCCATTTAGGGTTGTAACTCATGCTAGGAAAGAATTTATGTATCTTTCCAGTGAGGAGTCAATAGCCTCATCCGAACATGAGTTAAATCCACCTCATGATATGTTTGCAGGTGTGTTGCGCAACTTGGGGATTGACCCAGAAGAGAAGAGACCGAAGAGGGTGAGCAAGAAAAAAGTAATTGTTGCCGGAGAAGTGGATAGCAAGAAGGCGGAGACTGCCGGCGCAGTGTCTGATGCTGCGTCCCTGAAAGGTAATGCTCGCTTTCGACAAAGTAGTCTAGAGGACTTTGTATATGTAGCTGATTCCTTTGAGGAATTGTACACTATATGTGGGAAACCACAAGGCAGCTCGGCGACAGGTGCGCGGAGCTCAGGGAGCGTGGGCTCTAACGGCCTAGAATTTGGTGCGACCCCGTCGTCTGCCCAAATTAAAGAAACTGAAGCTGACCCTGATCCTAAGGAGTTGATCAGGAAAAATGCCTCTAAGAGGTCTCGCGCGGAGACAAAGTCTGAGGTTGCCCCTGCTGCTAAAAAGGTTGCCACTAGCAAGTCTGAGGTTGCCCCTGCTGCTAAAAAGGTTGCCACTAGAAAGGAGTTGATCAGGAAAAATGCCTCTAATGAGAAAGAAGCAGGGCCTTCGAAGGCTGGGAAGTAGCCTAGCGATATAACTCCGGAGGTTGTGAAGGTTGCGGATGTTAAAAAGCCAATCTTTGAGCGCGTGGAAACATAAGTGCGGGTTGAAAAACCCATCATGCAGCAGACTGCCCCTGTCGAGATAGAAAAAGTTACACCAAACACGGGGGTGTTTGCTGACGACATTCATGAAGAGGGTCGTGTGGAGACCCAGAATGTTGCGGGCGAAGGCGCGGGTGGATCTGGTGCGGGCAGTAGTAAGGATAGCTCACACAAGACTTGTACAAGGGATCCTTCGCTGATCCGGCCCAAAGACACATTGGGCGACATCTACTACAAGTCATATGATGAAAGTCGCGCCAATGAGATCCACGCCCCTGTGTGGAAGGTAAGACAAGGTGATACCTTTGCTGACTTCTAGTCTTGCAGGGAGTGATTTATCGGGGCCTTCCCCCTCGGTGAGGTGCGCCACCAAAAGGACCGTGGGCACGATGCTTTGTATAGATCGCATGTTTTTGCCCAGGCCGAAAATGGCGCGTGGCCTGGGAAAATGAAAACAAGCAGATGTTCGTCGCGCGCACGGAAATTACAAATCTTAAGGCATGTGTGGACTAAGGTGTAAAGTGAAAAATAAGTTTAATCTTAATGCCTCTATCACTTACTTACTTGGATTTATGTCGGTAAGGAAGCCCATCGATCACACGTTCATCCAATCCTCTGCATCTTCTTTGTTTCCTTGCGCACGTTCTTCAAGTGGTGCTCCAACTTGCCACTCTTCAGAGCTTTCTCTATTTCCATACGCAGGTGGATACAATCATCGATCAAGTGCCCAGTATCTTTGTGGAACTCATAGAACAAACTAGGGACTTGTCCATTCTTGCTGCGCATTGGTGGTGGATCTTTGAGATCCAACTTCTTCATGTTAAGAACCTTTAGGGGTGTCTTAGTCAGCGGAGTCCATTTTCTCTATTGATTCTCGCCCTTGCTTGCCTTTGTGTGCCCTATCTTGTCGTTCGTAGCTCGGGCATCTTCACCATGTTGGTGTCTTTCATCATCGTTGTGCGACTGACTTAACCTCCAGTTAGAGTGTCTTTTCCTTTTGTCGCGCTTGCTGGAGTCACGTGAATAGTCTTTCGAGTAGTGGTATGTTGAGTAGTGATCTTTCGAGTAACGACCAGACCTTGAACCGGTTAACGTTTCCTTTGTTTGCGCTATAATCTCGCGCTTCCATCAACTTATCCCACTCTTTTGGCATACCGTCTCTTACAGTGATAGACCTAATTAGACTATCACAGCGTATGGCCTTCTTAAAGTGGGTGTGCATGAGATCTTCGCTAACCCCACCGATCTCTAAACACTCATTGTTGAAGCGAGTGATGACGTCTTCCAACCCTTAGCCCTCGCGCCTCCAGATATCCATCACCTCAGAGGTATCACGCGTGTACCGTCGCTGCTAGCTGAAGTGAGCGAGGAATTTTTCTTGCAGATCAGTCCAAGTTTTTATTCTCCCTGACCGGAAACTGTCGAACCATGCGCGTGCTGCCCCTGTGAAGGTCTGCACGAAAAGATGGCACCACATGGTCATGGTCCATCCTCCTACGACGCCAACGCTTGTAAACAATTGGATATGGTCGTCTGGATCAGTGAGACCGTTGAACTTGCCAATGGCTTGCGGGAGCTTGGCTTTCTCTAGTGGCGCGAGAGCAATCTCACGAATAAACTTTGATTTCTCTGCTGCTGCTACTGCTGGTCCGTAAACCAGGGTGTAGTCATGCTCAACCGATGGGTTATATGTTATTCGCGCCCGTGGCTTGTAAGCTTCTTGATTTTTCTGCAGTCTGCTAAAAACTGAGCACTCTTCTCACTGATACGTTGAGTCCTCTTTGTCGGTATTTCGATCCCACTCATTGTTTATGTTGCACGACCCGAGCCGGCTACTCAACGGAGGCTCCCGCTGTTGAGGAGTGTGATTGTCATAGTTGCTCTATGTTTCTCCATAAGTGTCGTGCGTATCACGCGTACTCTGGCTTCTTGGTGATGGCGACCTTTCATGAAGTTGAATATGCGCGCGTGCATGGTGCGGAGTTTGGTTGTCCACTTGTCGTGGTGTAGGATTCATAAATGGAGATGGTTGTGTCTACGTTTGAATTAGCGCCTAATGCGCGCTTAGCTGCGTGTAGATCAGATTCAATGTCGCTTGAGACTTTGCATGCCAGGAGGCGAGAGTTTCTCCATTTGGTAGTTCTAACAACGCAGATATGTTTGATGGCGCTGGTGCTGTCAGACCAGCACCATGACTTGTTGGGGTTACCGTTTGGGTGGTACGGATACCACTTGCGCGGATGGCCCCAACGTTTGTGCCCTCCCCCTAGGTATACTCGTCAATGGGTAGGTTTTTGGACATGCGAGATGTCCTCCACTGTACCTGCTTGAGAGCGTGCACCGATGGGTGGGAAAGGGATTCCCTGATCAGCCATTGATCGAGAGAAAAGAACAGCTCAGAAAAAGAAGACGAAAGTGATTGTACAAAATCGGTGGGCGCCAATGAAGAAACACCAAACTAATCTGGTGATTAGTTTGTGATTTGTGCCTCGACAAATAAGTTTAATCTTCTTAAGAACACGTTGATCGGGTGTTTGAATCATTGATTGGTGACGAAAATCGTACTATAATGTAGTGATTATTGAGATAGAAAGTGAAGAAATGGTTGAAGATGGTGGGTTTTGAAAATGGTGGGTTTTGAAGTTACTGGGTTTTGAAAAGGAAGAAGAAAGGGTTGGATTGAATAAAATACCCTTTCTCTTTATTTTAAATGTTGCCACATGTCATAATCTTATTGCTTCCTACACTTCCGAGCCAAAATAAACTTCCTATTTGATCATTTCCCTACAAATTTATATTTATTCCACACGCGTAAAATTCGGGGTTTTAAAAAAATATAACTTTTTTATTATTTACTATATAAAATTACATTTATATAACCTGTGTAATACACGAAATATTTAAAGATATAACCTTTTATCATTTGCTATAAAAATTAGATTTATTCAACACGTGTAATACACGGGGTTTTTAAGGATATAATGTTTTTATTATTTGGTATATTTTTCAACCCAGCTATATACGGGTTTTCTAAGATATGACGTTTTTAGCATTTAATATACAAAATTACATTTATTTAATATGTGTAATACACATGGTTTTTAAAGATATAACTCTTTTTCAGATCTATTCAACACGTGTAACATACGGGGTTTTTAAGGGTGTAATTTTTTTATTATTTGGTAGATTTATTCAACCCGATTATACACGGGTTTTATTAACGATACGGCGTTTTTAGTATTTAGTATACAAAATTACATTTATTTAATCTGTATAATAAACATGATTTTTAAAGATATATTTTTTTATTATTTGATATATAAAATTACATATATTTAACCCGTACATACGTGGTTCATAAAAATATTTTTTTTTGAAAAGTGGAGTTCATAAAAATATAACTTTTTATTTTTCAATATATAAAATTACATTTATTCAACCCGTGTAATACACGGGGTTCTAACCTAGTTAGTAATATGCAAATTCTAACAAAAATATTAAAATAACAACTAATAGAAAGATATAGACATTCATAGCCGGACCCGACCCGACCCGGTTCAATACTATATCCGATTATCATCGTCTAAACAACCCAAATATCTAGCTAACGACTTGACCTGTCAACGACTGATTCCAAAATCAATTCATACTCGATAACTTCTTCAAAGGTATCCAATTTCAATCTACTTTCAATTTCGTATTAATCTTATGAATTTTTCATGTTTTGATCTGCATATTGACCTTCAATTCATAAGGTTTTCATCCGCAATTGCTTCAGTTTGGTTAGTTTATGTTAATTAGTCGGTGTTTGTGATTCTGAACACCTAGAAGAAAATTGTGGTGTAATTCTTCATCGATAGCCTTATTAGTGATGAAAACTGGATAGTAAACTTCATTGATGATTGAAATTTGATTGTTTTAATGTTATGATAGTATAAGGTGTATTGATAAATACCCCCAATTCAAGTTTTAGGGTTTAAACTTTGAAAGTTTTTTTTTTTTTTTTTGGGGGGGGAGGTGATATATGAGATGATACATTTGTTGTTGATTCCCTTTTTTGCAGATGGAGGAGCACCTAAGTTTACGTGTTGATCCTGATGAAAAATCTGAGGCTCATGGTGTAGAAGAGTCGTTGATTCAATCAGTTGAATGTCGAATCTGCCAGGAGGAAGATATCATCGAAAACGTGGAAGTTCCTTGTGCTTGCAGTGGCAGCCTCAAGGTAACATTTCTTATATTAATAAATTTTATGCTGGTATTCGTAATATACGTCAAACCTGGATGTATGCGTTGTTATAGTAGTTAGAAACCGGGATGGTAGTAGATATATTCTCTTTGGCGGAGGTTTCAGGTTCGAATCCAGCTTTCACTGGCTTCTACCTTTAACCCCTTGAAGCCCACTTGCCCAGCGCAAACTGCATTTTACCTGATACTATTCGTTGACAGGGTATTGGTGGGGTCCCTTAGTTTTCTGGTAACGGGTTCTCACGGCCACAAAATACAAAGTATAAGATAACTAACTTGTGTGTTGTGTATATAAGATTTGGGAAAATAATGCCCCAAGTTTCTGTCTCTCCTTTCATAATAAAATAAGAAGCTAGACTTATGCTCCCATGTAAGCGTTACCTGTGTCTTGTATTCTGGGCATAAATCATGCTAATACTAAAGTACTCACATTTTGCAGTTTGCTCATAGGAAATGCGTTCAACGATGGTGCAATGAGAAAAGAGACATAGTTTGTGAAATCTGTCGTCAGGTATCTCAAATGCCTGCTTTCTTCTTGTTTAATTTAATAGCAGATTTTGTATGTAAGTTTTCGTGTTTAACTGTGTCTCCTTATATTGAGACGTATATCGCTAGTTTCCCATTATCCTCATTGGGAATATTGTCGGTAGTGAATTATTTCCATAGCTTTTAGACGAATTCCCAGTAGTATTCTTAATGTAACTCAGACATATAAACGGCTGACGTGTTGGAAAAATCTTCATTCGACAGCCTTACAAACCTGGTTACACTGCTCCCCCACCTCAATCTGATGACACCCTCATTGATATCAGGCATGTTATTCACTTATTCTATTATTCTCATTACAAATAACTTGATGGCATCAATTTGATTAGCCAAACATGGTTTCCATTGCAGTGATCCTCGAGTCTCAGCTATGTCAGCTGCTGAACAGCAACGACTTATTGAGTCAGACTATGATGAGTATGAAGACAGCGGTGCCAGTAGTGCCTCTCTTTGTCGCTCAGCTGCCATCATCGTATGCCATCAGTTTTTATTTTACAGTACGCCTTGGGTTTGAGTAGGGGTGTGAATTTTTGACACGATGCGAATCTAACATTTATTCGGGGTTTGGGTTTAGTATAAACATGTTCAGGTCAGTTTTGGGCTAAACGGGTCGTGTTCCGATCGCTTGACGGTTTCGTGAGTTGACCCGTATACTTAAAAAAATCATGTTTTATATCATAAACTGATTATCTTATCCCAAAACTGTAAACATAAAAAAAATGCGCATCAGGTTTTATAGTTTAAACATAATTATTTTATATACATTTGTATTTTTGGTTGTAAATCTGTAATTTTATAGTATTAACGATTTAGGGGTGCTAAACGGGTCGTGTTCAACCCAACCTGAACCCGAAAATTTTAGACGAACCCGAACACGAGCCGAACCCGAAAATCGTGTCATACATATGAACCCGAACACGGCCCGAATATTCGTGGATTGATCCGAACACGACCCGTCCAACCCGACTTTGTTTTTTTTTTTTTTTTTTTTGTAAGTTGATACATTAAAATTAAAATTTATATAAAAACACAAATGTATATAATACAATTACATTATAATTATAGAATTTTATGTGTTTTAAGTTATAATTATGGCATAAAATACACCCAATTTAATTTATGACATAAAAATGTTGTACAAAAATATAATATAATATTAATGGGTTGAACGGGTCAACCCGTCAACCTGACTAGGTTGACCTGAACCCGACCTGTTTAGCTAAACGGGGTCGCGGGTTCAACCTGAAACTGACCCGAACCCATTTAGACTAAACCCAAACCCAGAAATTCGTGTTAGGTTCGTGTCGTGTTTCGGGTCCTATCAGAAATTCACTCCCCTAATTAACATGCACACAAAAGATGAAATAATATTCCGTGTTTTAACGGTGTTGGTTCAACCCACTAACCCACGAACACGACCCATTTAACGCCTCTAGGTTTGAGTAATCATCTGGAATTCTTACATTTGTTACTGTTCTACATTTTTTGGGGGCAGTTGATGGCTCTTCTGCTATTAAGGCATTCTCTCAGTATCGGAGATGATGATAGTGATGATGATGATCCGTCTGTCATTTTTGCTGTAAGTCGACTTCATCGCAACAATTTTTATCTGCTCAATAAAACTTATCTATACACATTTAATAATGTTTAAGGAATGTGATTGACGAGTTGTATATTATTCACAGCTTTTTCTGCTTCGGGCAGCTGAGTTTCTTCTTCCTTGCTACATATTGATCTGGGCAATCGGTATATTGCAACGCTGCAGACAAACACAGGTAAGATTCAATGATGTTTGCTAGTTAATGTGTTCATATTTTGTTTTTGGTTTTTGATAGCTAACTTTATCATTTTACCGGTATGACCCATTATCAATAAAATGCTACCCAGATCGACCCTCGTTAGTAATGGGTTGCAATTTGCCAATACCTTTAAGCTATCTTTATTATTTTACCCGTTGTTGACCCATTATCAATATAATGCTACCCAGGTCGACCATTTCTTATATACGCGGTTTGCAATTTCCACCTTTATAGGCTATGCAGTTAACGTGATAAAAACCGGATATTGGGTTAAGGATGGATATTTGAGATATAGGTTATCGCGGTGGGATATCGGTAATTTTAATATCATACGAATTTATATACATATAGCAAGTTAACACTAACAGTTCAGTATACCCTCCTACCATTAATAAATTAACCTTTTGCAACCTGCAAAACACTAACAATTGTAACATATAACAGTAACAATTAAGACTTAAAACACCAATAGCAACAATAAGAAGAAAGACGAATGGTAGAACTAAGAAGAAAGGTACTGATATCAGGAAAATCGGTGATATATCGGTCAATATCGCCGATTGGTACCGATGTTTGACACCGATATTTTACATGGGGACCAGTGATAAGCGATATATTGGTGATATATCATTGATATAACTGCATTGCCCGTTATCAATAAAATGCTACCCAGATTGACTCTCTTTGGTATACATGGGTTGCAATTGCCAGCTTTAAGTGATCTTTATTAGAGCGAATTGCAAATTTTGTACTTTATCTTTATATCAGATTTCAGACGGTGTCCCTTGTCTTTAAAATTGATGGGTTTTGTACTCTATGTTTCAAATTGTTGCATGGTTTATCCTTTAGGGTTAACTCAGTTTCTTTTTAACGTTAAATAAGATCATGTCATGTGCACGACACATGAGGGTACTTTTATAATTTTACCTGTTTAAATAAAAAAACAAAAAATAAAATATATATATAAACCCAAAACACACCCTCTCTCAACACACTTTCTCTCTCTAAACACACACTCTCTCTACTCTAATTCTGTAAGACCATGTGTAGTGGAAGACACAAATAATGCCCTCACCCTTGGGCGTTTTGCGCCATGTAGCAGTCCAGTCAGCAATGGGGCATTTTGCGGCGTTTTTCTAAAATGGATGTAGGGGAGATGTGGGCATTGTGGGGCATTATGTTAAAAGGGGTGTAATAGAATTAAATTAAAAAAAAACCATCAAAAAAATATATTGGACAAACCTGTAAAACACTACCGGCGAGTGGTCAAAAGAAATGAACAAAGGCGTGCAAAAAAGAACGCTGGCCAATTTTTTTTGTAAAAAACGCCCAGGGGGCGGTCATGGGGCCCGGGGGGGGGGGGGGTGTTTTGGGGAAAAAACGCCCAAAAACCCCCCACTACGGGTGGTCTAAATCTAAACATCTACAAATCTAAGAGGGAATCCAATCCAAAACGTAACGTTTCCCCCAATCTCCCACCCAAAGGATCTGTTGAATCTACACATGGAGATCAAAGAAATTGGAGATCAAAGAAATTTGAGAGGTGAATGGAATTCGTCTAATTGAGAGTCGGGAACTAGGTATTGAACGGTTGTTGGCGATGACGCCGTGTTGGCGGTTGCAGGTGGTTGTGGGTGGTGAAGGCTGATTCCAAAAGGCGAAATGTCAGTCCGTATCTCGCTCTCTGGACAACAAAAATGGGTTCCAATTGCATCTTTTACCTAACCCATTTTGTTACTTAAATTTGTTATGTGTGTTTTTGAATTAAGTTCAGGAGTTTTTGTTTTCTGATGGGAATTTTTAATTTTGTGTTTTTGTTTTGAATCGTGGATATAAGGATTTGGGTATGTGAACTGATTATTGAAAAATTTGGGGATTTTTTTAACAAAATAAAAAGTGAACTATTTACCATTAATGGCCGATGGATTAACAATTAGGACACTTGCATGTGAACTGATTATTGTCGAAGAAATGAAGTCACCGATGGCCGAAGTTGAAGTCTGGAGAGAAGAGAGAGAGAGAGAGAGAGAGAGAGAGAGAGAGAGAGGGAGGGGACGGGAGGGGGAGAATAAGTTTTATATATATTATGTTTTTTTATTTTTATATTATTTACACAATAGTCTCTGGAAATATGAAATGGCAAATATCAATAAAATGCTACTCGGGTCGACCATTGTATAAATTGTTTGCAATTTCCACCCTTATAGGTAGTTTATAAAGGTGGCAATTGCAATCCATGTATAGAAACAAGGGTTGATCTGGGTTGCATTTTATTGATAACTGGTGAAACGGGTTAAATAATAAAGTTACCATAATGGTGGCAATTGCAACCCATGTATAAAAAGAGGGTCGAATTGGGTGGCAATTTTGTTGATAACGGGACAAACGGGTAAAATAATAAAGTTAGCAATAAAGGCGGAGATTGCAACCTATAGGTGAAAGAGGGTGATTTTGTTGATAAGTGATAACGGGTCAAACGGGTAAAACATTAAATTTAGATACAAAGGGAACATGTTACATGGGTCATGAGTTGTCAAAAGGGTCTTTAAATGCTTACCTCAAATCATATCATTTCTATTTTAAGAAATTATATAATCATCTTAATCATATAGTTGTGTAAAATCATATTTAATATAATACTATCAACAAATTTAAAAATTTGGAAAAAAGGTATTGGTGGGTTTATCAAACCTTTTTCTAAAACCAAACATAGAAAGCAATATGTTCTGACCTGAACCCATTACCCGCCCCACCCATTTTGCCACCCAGAGATTTTCATTTTAATACACTAATTATGGTATTATGTTGATAAATAAATATGAACTTTTGGACCAATTAGTGTTGCTGGGTCAACCCAAGTTTATTTGACTCGGCCGGATCATTTTGCCACCTCTTGTTTCTTAATGTTATAAAACTGCGCCATGAGCTTCCTGAATTCGTTAAATAGACAATTTTTAACCAAACCATTTTCATGAATAAAAACAGGAAGATGAATCTCTGGCGGCAGCCAATGTTCCATTCATGACTCAGGCCGAACAACACAGAGGGTTGAATGTCACCGTTGCACCAGGACCCGTCGTGGCTCCAACACCCACACCCACACCGCCAGTAATCTCCACCCATGATACTATTCAATAGCATATATATTTGTATCTATATGAAATTTGAGATGTTATTGCCCGCGTGTGAGTTGTGTGTTACGGGCTACCAGAAACCTTTTTACCAACCTGATTCTTTTCGTGTATCGAATTTGTACATATTTATTTGTTATTATAAAATATGAGATATAAATGGGACCCACATTGGAATAGTATGGTTATATAGGGAAAGAAAGAAAAGCATAAAGCAGAAATTGAGCTCAAGAAACCATGACTGGTTTATGGATATAAGAGCTTGAATTCTAAAGTTGATAAAGCAAACTCTTGGTGGTTAGATGTTTCTATTCTATCAGTATCAGCTTTTCCTTTATCTAGCTTTCTTGCATCTGTTGCAATCTCCAATAGCTTTAGCAGCCAACCAATCCCTCATCTTAGTTCCACATAATTTGAATTTTTCATCACATTTTTCACAAATTTTTATCACATTAGTGATATATATTTTTTATTTTTTTTCCTTACATTCAACAAAATTATAAATTTCTACTAGTCCATCATTAGAGAATGTGAGAAGAATTCCCATTTACAAAAAAGGAAAATTGGTTTTTAATAAACCAACCTTTGCCCCATTGGTAAATAATAATCCTATCTACAGATTTGGTAGTTAATAATCCTACGTTTCAATATGTTGGTACTCAATGGACCTCCGTTAGTTTTTTTTAACTGAAGTTAGTTTTTAATTTTTATTTATTACACAAACAGTCCCTGTAGTTATAATTTACTAGTTTTAAGTTTTATTTATTACACAAACAGTCCCTGTAGTTATAAAAAAAATCATAAAAATAAAAAAAAATCTAAAAAATCAAAAAAATTCAAAAAAATCATAAAAATTCTAAAAAAATCAAAAAAATTCTAAAAAAATAAAAAAAATCATAAAAAATCATAAAAATTCTAAAAAAATCAAAAAAATCATAAAAAACCGTTTTCGACCCGGACCGTTTCGACCCGGACCGTTTCGACGCGTACCGTTTCGACCCGGACCGTTTCGACCCGTACCGTTTCGAACCGTACCGTTTCGGCCCGGGTCGTTTCGACGCGTACCGTTTCGACCCGAACCGTTTTCGACCCGGACCGTTTCGACCCACCACCACCACCACAGCACCGCCACCACCACCACCGCACCGCCACCACCACCATCACCACCACAGCACCGCCACCGCCACCACCACCACCACAGCACCGCCACCGCCACCACCACAGCACCGCCACCACCACCACCACCACCACCACCGCACCGCCACCACCACCACCACCACCACCGCACCGCCACCACCACCACCACCACCACCACCACCACAGCACTGCCACCACCACCACCCGCAAAAACGGTTCGGGCCGAAACGGTCCGGGTCGAAAACGGTTCGGGTCGAAACGGTACGCGTCGAAACGGTCCGGGTCGAAACGGTACGGTTCGAAACGGTACGGGTCGAAACGGTACGGTTCGAAACGGTTCGCGTCGAAACGGTACGGGTCGAAACGGTTTTTTATGATTTTTTTGATTTTTTTAGAATTTTTTTGATTTTTTTAGAATTTTTATGATATTTTTAGAATTTTTATGATTTTTTTTATTTTTTTAGAATTTTTTTGATTTTTTTAGAATTTTTATGATTTTTTTGAATTTTTTTGATTTTTTAGATTTTTTTTTTATTTTTATGATTTTTTTATAACTACAGGGACTGTTTGTGTAATAAATAAAACTTAAAACTAGTAAATTATAACTACAGGGACTGTTTGTGTAATAAATAAAACTTAAAAACTAACTTCAGTTAAAAAAAACTAACGGAGGTCCATTGAGTACCAACATATTGAAACGTAGGATTATTAATTACCAAATCTGTAGGTAGGATTATTATTTACCAATGGGGCAAAGGTTGGTTTATTAAAAACCAATTTTCCTACAAAAAAAATATAAGTGTTGTCAAGCTTAACTTATAGTTAGCGTTTGGATTCACGTTTTGATATGATTATCTTATTATTGCGATAATGACTATTTGGGTATATTCGAGTCATAGTCGGTTTGGATAGTAATTTACTTTTTTAGCCATAGATAACTAGTTACGATAATGCTGTTCATCTGCGGATAAAGTAAAATTACTAATATAACCTATGTCATAACCTAATTTGATAGACTTTTACTCCTAATTCACAAATGTGGTATCCATCAACTTATTTTTCATATTCTTAAACTAGTAGGGTGCCCGCGCGATGCGGCGGGGGCGACACTTTGGATTGCGGCACTCGTTGCTGGTAGTTTTCTTATTTGTATATGATAACATTATTGTGGTGGATATATGTCATAAGTGTTACACATGGGAGCCTAACACCTATAATGTCTTGCAATGTTCGATCAACTGCCTCTATCGCCTGACGTTTCGCCATCGATGCCTCATCCCATATAATTAACTTGGAGGACCTAATTAGTTGACTTATAATTCCTAAAATTTTGGGACATAGTTTACTATTTATCTACTAAATATCGTAAATTAGTATTAAATAATTCCTAAAATTTTGGGATATAGTTTACTATCTATCTACTAATATCGTAAATTAGTATTAAATAATTCCTAAAATTTTGGAACATAGTTTATCTTCTATCTACTAAATATCAAAGTTTTGTTTTGTTATAAAAATTAATAATAAATAAAGTATAGAAAAACTGTTTTAAACATGTAAAGATTCGTTTGTTAATAAAAAATACTAAACAAATGACAAAAAATAAAAGATAAGTTGTTATCGTTATAAAGTAAGTTTATTTTGTTGGTGAAATGATAAAGTTTATAATTTTTGTTGATGCACTTTGTGTGGACGCGACTCGGCTCGGTTCGACTCGGCCTTGAAGACTTGAAGACTCGAAGATCGAGACAAAGATACAGCCAAGGGGGAGTTTGTTGGTGCACTTGTGTCTGTACTTTGTCTGTATTTTGTCATGATTCAAAACGATGTCTTTAATGTAAGGTTGATGTAAGTTTGACCAAGTCAACCATCCTCCGGTTTGACTTGACCAAACAGTAAACAAATGTTTGTAAGGTGTTGGGTCGAAAGATGTGTGATCGAAGGATTGTTTATATCCTTCGATCATAATCTCGAAACATAATCTCTCGAAAGATGGACCTCGAAGGATATCATCCTTCGAGGTGTATGCAGATCTTTCGATGTGTTTCTGGTCGACAGATGATCTTTCGATCAGTCTGTCTGATCCTTCGACCAGACCTGCTGTGTCGGGTATATATACCCATGTAGTGTGTTGTGTTCAGATAGGAGAACACTTGGAGAGATAGCACACACACGAGAGAACTTTGAGAGTTTATGGAACACTTCTGTAAACATTGAGCTTGTAACCGGACCCTTCATTCGTATTAATACATGTGGTGTTAATCGGTGATTCTTGTGTGTTGTTTTGTGCTTGTTCTCGTATACATTCTCGGTTGCATGCTAGCTTGGATTCCGCACTCGCTAGTGTGTTTGATATAACAAGGATAAGGTTTCGACATCATCCTCGATTAGGGACCTACAAGTGGTATCAGAGCTTTGGCTCTTCTCCTTGTTAAAACCGAGAGTTTTTGGACTGTTTTTCCGGTTTAAAAGGTTTATTTTTTTTCTGAAAAACTTGTTAAAATCGGATTTCGGTTTGTTGTCGGTTTTCTGGAAAATTCAAATTTTCTGGGTTTGTTCTTGGTTATTCTTCAAATATTCAAGTGTTCTTCAAAACTTTTATGTATTTTGATCTTGTTTGACTATTTTCGAAAGTTGTTTGCATTGGGAAGGTACCCAGATCTGATTTTGGCAGAAAGAAGGGTCTGAACATACCTTCTGCCGAAAGTTGTGCACCAACCCGTCACCTTTCTCACCAACCTGTCAACTTTGTGTCAGTTGTGTCAGTTGCAATCGAAGGATATCTTTCGACATCGAAAGATCATCTTACGATCAAGGAAGGCTCGATAGATAATCATCTTTCGACCCATCATTCGAAGTCAGAGACCTATCTTTCGATCAAGGGAATCTATTCGAAAGATAGTTATTCGAAAGATAAGGATATATACTCGAAAGATAAGGATCTGTCAAACTGTGAATCTTTCGAGTTAGTGAATCTTTCGAAACCATTGTTCGAGACTCAACAGGGATCTTTCGAACACTGTTGATCCTTCGAACAAGTGTCTGTCTTTCGAACCTGTGTGCATCTTTCGATCCTAATCTGTTTAAGCTTAACAGTTTGTGTTTCTCAGGACTTTCGATCAAGGATCCTTCGGCTGTTTGATTATCATTCGAAATTTTAATATAGTTTGTGAAATTTTTTTTAAATCAATTTTCACTTAATATATTAATTTTTATAAAATGGGAACAAACGGTGAATGGTGGACTCAATTGACCTCGACTTCACAATCATCAGTTAAACAACCTGAGCCAGAGTTCGACAAAACTGCATGGATGCGAGCTTGTGCCCCACCTCAAGCTGCAATGATAACTGCAAATCAATGGGCATTGGTCACAAATCAAAACAGCAGCATTCAATCTATGATGCAGAACGACAGTGAAACTGGTACAAGCACAAAACCGCCAAAGTTGAATCACATCAATGATTGGGGATGGTGGAAAGAAAGGCTGAAAACTTATGTTCAGGGGCAAGGTCAAGATCTATGGATGTGCTTCTTCACCGCATTTGAAAATGAGTTGGAAGTTGCAGGATCAAATCCACAAACTTACAGCACTTTGTCTGATGAAGATAAGAAGAAAATTGAGTTAGAAAAGAAGGCATTCATGATTCTCACACAAGCTCTACACAAAGACATTTACCACCAGTTTGTTTACTGCACGACAACTAAAAGCTTGTGGGATATGCTCACGTTACGATGTGAAGGAAATGCTCAATCAAGAAAGATCAAGCAAGATTTACTGAAGAAAGAGTTTGAAGGATTCACGTGTATGGAGAATGAGACTTTGGGAGAGTTGTCTACAAGGTTCCATCACTTGATGAGCGAGATGTTTGCTTTTAAAGTCAATGCCACTCCACAAGAAATAGTGAAGAGATTTGCTGATAGCTTACCAGCAAAGTGGAGCAGTTATCTTGAAATTCTCAAAGAAACTGGTGTTTTAGACACAATCACCATTTATGATTTAATTCAAAAATTGGAGAACAAGGATGTAGAAGAAAAACTGAAGGCAAAAAGAACACTCACTCCTCAAAGTCCAGAAATGTACTTTGGGATTGCAGGAGGCATCAGTGGAGAAAAACCAGCTTCTCAACACGCGAAGCTTCAAACAGCTTTCGTCTCAAACACTGGTCCATCAACAACAGAACAGTTTGATCCTTCAGCATACTTGATGTATCCAAGACCAGATGTGAAACCGACAGCTCCTCAGCAGCAACAACCGCAACAGCAAGGGTTTTATGGAAGCTCTTCAAACATTCATGCCACTTCCAATCCAAACACTGTCAGATTAGACACTTCAAATTTTTCCAAAGTCAGTGTTGAAATAGCCAAGGAGCATATGGAGATGTTGAATACCTTGGTTAGTGCTTATTGTGGATTGATCGCAGGTCAGATTGGGAATATCAATCTAACCAATGAAGATTATCAGCAAGTGGATAGAGATGAGTTTGAAATGATGGATATTAAATGGGCTCTTGCTAGTGCCATTCGAAGAGCGAAGGAGTTTATGGAAAGAACGGGGAGAACCAACTTGGAAAGCAAGAAAGACACCAAGTATGGGTTCGACAAGCAAGCTGTAACATGCTTTAACTGTGGTGAACGTGGTCATTTCAAAAGGGAATGCACAAGACCAGCTCAGCATGGAAACCAAAACCCCTTCAGAAATCAAGGCAACCAGCAGAACCAAAACAGGAACAATGTTCGTACGTTGATACCTGTTAACAACCAAGGCCAAGCAGGGTCGTCAAATGCCAACCGGGGACTCGTGGTTCAAATAGATGAAGGTTGTGATTGGTCGCTTCAGCTGGGTGAAGGAGGAAATGGTGGAACAGCATGTTATGCTAAAGTGACTGAGAAGGTGGTAGAACCCGCGTCTGCTGGTGAATCTTCAGAAGATGAAGATAGTTCGGGTTATAGTGGGAGCACAGATGGGGAATCACTTGATGCTGGTGATTTATCAAGTGATGCTTTAGATTTGAAGGTTGATGAACTCTTGGCTGAAGCTGAAGTATTATGCAAGAGGAGATCTATTCTATGCCAGAAATCTGCTGGAACTTCCGAGAAGCTTGCTAAGTTCTTCTCTGAAGATGGATCTTTTTCTTTCCATTCAGCCTTTACGGCTAATGTCGACAGTTCATCAGGCCAGGTAAGTGTCGATGAACCCACTGTAGTTAACTGTGAAAATTGTGATAGTTTAAAGGTTAAATATGCTGAACAGGAAAGTAAATTTGAAGTCACACACAAACACAATCAAGAATTGATTGTAGATCTTTCCAAAGCAACTGAAGCTAACTTGTTTTTAACCAGAAATGAAAAGGAGTTTAAGGCAACAATTGCGTCTCTAAAACATGATGTTTCTGAATTACAAAGGGCTGTTTTGAGAAAACAACATGTTAACAATGATTTAATTGACACAATTGAAAAGCAAATGGTTGAGTTAGCAACAGCTAGATGTGAATGTGAGACAATCAAGCAGAAATTGGAAAGCTATTCCAATTCCCGCTATGTTTTGGATCACATTATTGATGTTCAGAAGAAAAAGGGGGATAGGAAGTGTAATGGATTTAAATCATGTCCTCCCCCAATGAATCACAATTACTCCAAATCGCCTGATGTTGAGGATATGCCCCGTTTTGAACCTACTGTGCCACTCAATCTAGATGATTTTGCAGCAGGCCTCGGGTTCACAACTGGTACATCATCCTCGGGTCAATCAGAATCTGAGAGTGTGACAGATTCATCGTTTGTTAAGGAACAGAGTCCTCCCATTGTTGAGGATGCTGATTCTTCGGACGATGAATCTGTAGAAATTATGAATCAACAGTCTAACTCGGTTACAACAGATATTCCAATTGAGAATCACATCTTGTGTGATCCACCAGTGGAACCGAGTAAGACTGAAATGTCAAAAGGAATGGAGTCCCTTGTCTCTAGTTGTGAAGGGAGTAACTTGTTGTACACGCTCAAAGGAGATGATAAGATCTACTCTAACAAAGATTTTCCAATTAAAAATGTAAATCAAGATTTAATTGAGCAAATTTTTGAAGGATGTATTGATAAGTTTTTGGGAAACAAAAGTGGCAAAGTCACCGTCACTCAATGTGATCCAATTCCGTGTGAACAAGTTAGAAAACAATACGGAAACCAAAAACAATCAACTGAGCGAAAACAACAAGTTAATTCCGAAAAAGGGAAGGTACAGGGGAAGAAAGCTCAGAACAAGAATGTTCAAGCACCTAAAGTTCAGCAGCAAAAGGTGCAAAACAAAAGAGCCCCCGTTAAGAAAAGAGAACAGAAGGTGAACTTTGTTGGATCAAAGGGTACAGATAAACTGGAAACATTTCAGAATAAATCTAACCTTGATTTTATAAAACAAGTTAGAATTTTAAAACGAAATGAACAGAATAATTACACCCAACACACCAACGGATGTGATTTAGTTCCAAGCACGTCTAGATCACAGAGTTCATTGTCTGGTTCTCAGTCTGGTCATCAACATGTTTCTCCGAGGTTTGTAGAGCGGAGAATGTGCTTTGAGTGTGGCACAATTGGGCATATTGTAAGATACTGCCCATACCTGCAAAAGTTGAAGCCAAAAACGAGTGCTCCCCAAGAAACCAATTACCAAAAACGATCATTTTCCCCGAAACAAGACCCACGTGTCTTGAAAGAAAGGGAAAAGAAGTTAAAACAGAAGAATCAAAAGGTAATTGAGAAGGCCTTAAAATCAGAGGTCAAAGAAGAAAAACCTGTTCAAGCAAAACCTAAAACTGTAAAACCAGTAAATGCTAAAACAATTAATGCAAATACTGGTAAAGAACAAACAGCTTGGAAGCAAAAACAGGTAATTCAATCAGGGGGGGCACCACAGGTTCTTTTTCCTAATCATCGAGTGATTGAAATCACTTACCTTGATGATCAAGGACGACCCAAGTCCACAAAGGCTTGGGTCCCTCTCTCCAACTAATTTTTGAGTAAGCGTGTAGGATATTCCAGGAGGAACTTTCGATAGTCGTAAGATTGTTGATAGTGGAGCATCCTTGCACAAAATAGGCAACAGAAGAAATTGCTGCCTTTGATGGAGAGAAAGGAAAAAGATAAGAAGTGAAACATTCCGATGAAGGAATGACGATGAAGGAATGATGGTGAAAGAATGTGGTTGAAAGAGATTGAAGAGCTTCGACAACATGAAAATCTTTTCAAAATGTGATTGTTCAAGGCTTTGATCGGGTCCCCGGGATAGATTCAAATCAAAATGTACGCACCTGCAGCACGTTTGAAGTTCAACCATCTACAAGATGAATGTGCAGTGTACATTTCTTCGTGGTGTGATTGCAGAAAATGTGTTTGTTGAACGAACCAACCAGGTGTGCGGACGCCTTGGCATGGGTTGAACAACCGCACACTACTTCTGAAAGAGAAAGACAAAGACCTTCGCTGGTCCAATGTGGAAGACCAGCCGGACCCAAAGATTTCTGATCTTGTTGCTATCAAGAGATTTCAGTAGCTACAAAATCGACTTTGAAATCCACACCGGGTGGATATCCAGTTTGGGAGAGCTCTCAGATTCCTTGCAATGCTCGATGCAGTTGCAGGATACGGTTTTTTTTTAAATTTCTAACCTCTCCTATACTTGTCGATATTTAAGCTGCTTTGTGAATTATTATCTCGTTCAGCACTCTTTGGCCAGACAATGTTGTCATGGTCCGCACCGCTTACCGACATGCCAACTGATTTTTCCAAAATTTCGCTAAATCATTTCTGATTAAAACTTAATTTTGGTAAACAGCATTGAGGTAAAACATGAGTTGACCAACATTGGAAAATCATTTTTTTTGTATATACTGTTGTGTTTTTAAATTTATCTTAGTTTGTTGTTTTTAGGGGGAGTAATCCAAAATCTGAAAATCCAAAAACATCGAAAAAATTTCAAAAACACAAAAACAATAGAAAAACAAAAATGAGTTTCCTGGCGAGCAAAAGAGAACATGATAGTACATCAATGGTCTGTCTAAACCTCTTTAAACCTTAAATGAAAAATGATAAGCAGCTCTATATAAGATGTATCGGTAGGCTCACAATCATTTTAAAGTGTGCAGGGTGATATAAACTTAAATCGACTGAAGATTGGGTGGGAACCATTCATTGGCATATGGTCTTAGTACCGAAATTTCGTTTGAGAGATTGTCGAGGTTCTGAGATATTCGGTCTTTATGCTGCTTATCATCTGGGTATCATGGTTGTGTCTTTTACCGAAAAATAACGGGGACGCAAGTCTAGATCTTCCATGATACTATACATACGTGTACATATTGCATACGACCTCAATAAGTGATCAACAATCACATGTCCAATCAAATAAGTGATTAAATATCACAAATTCTTTCCGGGTGTCAAGTTCGTCTCTCTGCTGTACGAAAGTACTGACCTGTTCACGGACTTGCTCCTGTGCCCTCATGCATCGAAAATCAAGTTCCTCATAAATAAGTGATTTTATCACATAGGGCTTGTTTTCAAATCAAAATAAGTGAGAATCTCACATCATATACGGTCAAACAGATGATAATCGGTATACTCACCGGTAAGATGAATCCTCGTGCATACCTTGATACGGGAATGTGTCGTGATGTGGATGAACACCGGTCGGTAAGTATAAATTATACCTTAACGTATCGCCTCGCCATGATTACAAATGATAAGCTGAGCTTATGTGGACAACAATACCGATAATTGTTATAGGATGCTTATCTTAATGTTAACTAATAGAACAACAAGAGCGTTTTGGCATGACCGTACACTGATATGATTCTCTTACCCTCGAAACTCGCAAAAAGAATGTCTGTAAATATTTATTTAATGTTTTCAATGCATCTTTGTATATATTTGTTTTATTGTTTTCCATCTTTACATTTGAAAAATGAAAAATTCAAAAAGATTTTAGGTGTGTTTTAATATAAACTTTATAAAATCCAAAAAGATTTTGCTTCTAGTTTATTCTTGATTGACTGATGTTGGAACTCGAGTCTATCCTACCCAAAATCCTGATCGTAAGCTGGAAAACAATTGCACCTTCATAAACAGTCGAAGTTAACGAGTTTGGAAAGTTAAAGGATTAAAATGAATATTTTTCTAAACTTTCAAACTGCTGTCGGTTGGTGTTTGATTGAGATTTGATCTCATATGTGTCATTAGTTTAAATGTTAACTATATTCCAAGCGGTTGTTCTCATTATGCGTTTAGCTTTCTTGCATGTGCAGATGCTAAAGGCGAGGAGAACATGTTCGATGAAAAGCTTTGGAATGAAGACACGAAGTGGAGGCACTCAAAGGACAAGATGATCGAGTTGCCGCTGTCCCTTCATCAACACCACAAGGATCTGAAGAATTGACAAGTTAAAAGATTCACGAGCATGACTCAATGGAGAGTTCAATCTAAGGGGGAGTTTGTCAACACACTTTCTACATGAAACGGGGAGTTTGTTGATACACTTTCTACTTATGACGCGTGAAGACTTTGAAGATCCTCCGACATGAATGTGACAGAAGACGAACCTTCACGAGTAGCGTCCAAGGGGGAGTTTGTTGATGCACTTTGTGTGGACGCGACTCGGCTCGGTTCGACTCGGCCTTGAAGACTTGAAGACTCGAAGATCGAGACAAAGATACAGCCAAGGGGGAGTTTGTTGGTGCACTTGTGTCTGTACTTTGTCTGTATTTTGTCATGATTCAAAACGATGTCTTTAATGTAAGGTTGATGTAAGTTTGACCAAGTCAACCATCCTCCGGTTTGACTTGACCAAACAGTAAACAAATGTTTGTAAGGTGTTGGGTCGAAAGATGTGTGATCGAAGGATTGTTTATATCCTTCGATCATAATCTCGAAACATAATCTCTCGAAAGATGGACCTCGAAGGATATCATCCTTCGAGGTGTATGCAGATCTTTCGATGTGTTTCTGGTCGACAGATGATCTTTCGATCAGTCTGTCTGATCCTTCGACCAGACCTGCTGTGTCGGGTATATATACCCATGTAGTGTGTTGTGTTCAGATAGGAGAACACTTGGAGAGATAGCACACACACGAGAGAACTTTGAGAGTTTATGGAACACTTCTGTAAACATTGAGCTTGTAACCGGACCCTTCATTCGTATTAATACATGTGGTGTTAATCGGTGATTCTTGTGTGTTGTTTTGTGCTTGTTCTCGTATACATTCTCGGTTGCATGCTAGCTTGGATTCCGCACTCGCTAGTGTGTTTGATATAACAAGGATAAGGTTTCGACATCATCCTCGATTAGGGACCTACAATTTTATTATTTAAAGTCCATAACTTTTTTAAATATCCACATCATACTCATCCAATAAACTTTAATTTTAAAATTTTCGTTTTTGAAAAAGTAAAAAGTAAAAAATAGTAGGTGACTTGTAGGTACGTTTTAAACACCTTTAACTAATGTTAAATTTCATTTTTATAAATATTTAAAAAATCATATTTTTATAAAACAATTTTAAAAAAAAATAGGATGTAAAAGTTTATATCTTTATTAACTTTATCTTTTTATTTAAGAAATACAAATTATTCGAAAAATCTATAATATTATATAATTATTTTTTCATATCTCATTTCGTCCAACAGTTTTTTTTATAGAAGGCACTAATGGATATATACGAAATCCTCGTGGAACATGACTGTTAAATTGAATAAGTTTAGTGTGCTTTGTAAATACAATCTTGAATTTACTCCAAACCAAGAGGTAGTTTTCATGTTTTGGCCATTCTTGGTAATCGAATTTATCTCTTTGGAAATGATCAAGTACGAACATGTAAATTATATAATACGAACATGATTAAGTACTAAAGTATATTAGTTCAATCGAGATGTAAATTATAAGTGCAATAAAATAACACAAAACATAAACTTCAAATATAAAATAAACTTTATTATTCATGGGATAGTCTAGATCAAACAAAAACAACTGAAAATGAAAAAAACATAAAAACACTTGATATATTTCATCTAATTTCTCTTCTTTTTTGATCCGTTTTTCTTGTTTGTGCTCGAATCAGCAGTATCATCTAATTCATCTTCTTTCTCATCGTCCTTAGAATCATCTAAATTTATAACCTCGACCCATTTCCATTCAGAGAGTCTCTTAGATCTTTTCTTTTGATTCTCATACTTCCGATACTTAAAAAACAAAAATTTAATTAAAAAGTTAAAAAATGATTAAATAAATTTTATAAAAAGAACAAATATTGAATAAAAAAATTTAAAAAAGATTAAATAAATTTTAAAATTACCTCTTTACTAAATTGACGTTGAAGATTAGACTTGTATGGACTGAACATTGCACCATAAGAAATAATTTCAACACTATTATCACCATCATCCTACAATAAAACACCAAATAATAAGATAACGAACTTGTTAATATGAAAGATTATAAGCGAAAATATTACTTAAAAACTAACAAAAGCTTGTTCGACATCCGGGGTGTTTAAATTGGTGTGTTGAATCTGAAAAATCAAATAAGTTAGTATTCACATAAAAGTAAATAAAAGAAAACAATTATTCATTATTGCGATATAACAAAACTTATCATAGAACCGACCTTAGATTTTTCAATATCGCATGCTTGTTTTTTCGCATCAAGTGAATTCAGAACTGGCTCCATATTTTAAATTTGTTTAGCAATAGAAATGTAGAATTGTGAGTGTTTGCTATGTATTTATAGTAGTCCATTAGGGTTTAGTTTTAGATTGGTCATCCATTTATTTAGGAAGTTTGTTGTGAGTTTTAAGTTTTTAAAATAAGATGCACATATCCTGTTTAGTTTGTTGTGGCATGTTTAATAGGAAGTTTGTTGTGAGTTTTATCTATACTATATTAAACATGCCACAACAAACTGACTCTGTACAAGTAAAATTAGGGAATATTTTAGTTTATTAATGTCGTTCAAAACAAAAAACTTGGGTAAAAAACAAATGTTAATGCACGTTAGCTAGGTAATGGTCAAAGCTGGCTTGGGTAAAAAACAAATGTTGGCTTTAATCAATTGTACATTTACGCATCGGCTATTTGTACTTTATGAACGCACGGCGAAACTAAAAAAGACAACTATCGAAACGTTTAAAAAAATGTGCCGATCGTCATGGTACCTTCGGATTTTTTTAAAACATTAGGGGTTGTAAGATATCGCAGGAATACATTAAAGAATTAAAGAGGGGGGGGGGGGGAGTGTAACTAATTACCCATAATTATGTTAAATGTCAAGGATTTAAATGTAATAGATTGAGG
The DNA here is from genome assembly GCA_030545235.1 of Helianthus tuberosus. Lineage (NCBI taxonomy): Eukaryota > Viridiplantae > Streptophyta > Magnoliopsida > Asterales > Asteraceae > Helianthus > Helianthus tuberosus. The sequence goes on from CM060393.1 coordinate 159,950,821, forward strand.
GACTAAAAAATAATTATGGTTTAAAAGACCACTTTACCCTCATTCTAGGGGTTTATTTATAAATAATGAGGGAAGAAGTTCTTAACTTTTGGGAATCCTTCTCTCATATATTATAATATAGTATAGATAAGAAGAATTTACAAACGCTTATTGTCTGATTATCTGATTAATACAACTTTAAATGTCGGACACACATCTACACGCTATCCTTTGCAATTCATTTTATCCAAAAACACAAAGCTTTGTGCATATAATACCCCGTCAATTACTTTGCGAAGAAGTTGAGATCAAGATTGAAGACGAGATCATCAACAAGTTACACATTTGATAAAGATTCCAAGATTGGTTTTCCAACTTACTTTTCATTCAAACCTGTCAGAGTTTACTAAAGAACATCCCCTTGATATCCATCTATCTTTTTTTGCTTCTATTGCACATCATACTCATGATTGAAATGAATCTACTTCTTCTTTGCTTTTTCCACCTTTACTTTCATCCAAATCTCACAAAAGATCAAACTATGCCTCATATATGTAACAGTCATATTCCACAACAAACACACCACATCACTCATCTCTCTCTCTCTCTCTCTCCAAATATGGGGATTGCAAATCATAGAGTGATGATGATGATCTTTGTTTTCATCATGTTCTTATCCACACAACAAGAGACGGTTTCTGCGCTTAGAAGCATTGATCTTGCATTGAGATGGGGAGGAGAAAGATTGTTCTCAAGACATTCGCGGGTTCTAAAAGGTGACACAGTTGAAGAAAATGTGAATATAGCACCAACACCTGCGATGATGTTCGATCCAAATCAATCGAACAAAAGGAGAATTCGAAGGGGAGCAGACCCTATTCATAATACAAGATGAAATATTATTGTCATTCGGAAATGAGAATCATAGTTCACAAGCTGTTTTATAGGTTGGTTTAATTTCTAATAGTTTTGTTTGATCAAAAAATTGATCATTTTCTCTTGTTCATTCTAAAATCATAGCTAAATACACAGTGTAGACTGGCTTTTTTTTCTTGAATTTTGCTCTCAAGATTAAGTTGCCATCTTTTGGTTGCAATCTCTCTCTCTCTCTCTCTCTCTACATATATATACATACATACATACACATGTATGAATTTATCTTATTTATGTCAGATGGGTATAAGGTTACATGATAGGGTAACCACAAATACCCACGAATCAAAACAACTCAAATTTCAAGGGTAGGGATGACAATCGAACCCGAACACGATAGGTAACTCTGAATTATTCGGGTATGGAATTCGTTTTAAAATTTTTCCACGGGTGTGGTATTAGGTGATACTCGACATGATTATCCGAACCATACTTGTAACATTTTATTTTTATTTTTCTTTGGATAATTTAGTAATATATTAGTCCACTAATTTTTGGTTTTATATCTCTAATTGCCTTGGGTAGCAAATTTATATAAAAATTAAAATAGTAAGAAATGTATTCGAAAATCCTAACGGGTATTAGGGTTGGTATGGGATATGATATGATTTTACATTTGGGTATGAGACTAAGATTACCAATACTCGTTCCAAACCAGTCCCGTTGCCATCCTCGGGTGCTTACTATTTAGATGGTATGTATATGATTCAAAGCTAAAAATCAAACCCATAATTATGGGTTTCACTCAACCAACCAAGGGGTCAGGTTTGGAAAACTCAATCCAACTATCAAATCCATGTCTATATATAGTGATTCATAAACCAACTACTAAATCCATGTCTATATATAGTGATTCATAACAAACTCTACCTTAAGCTTTGAACAATTAGATTAAATATATTCTGTTAAGTGTTATCTCTATCCCTTTAATGCGTTGATTCAGCTGTAACCTATGCATATTGTGAGACGTGCTCATTGCTCATGCACAATTGGTAAAGAAAAAGCACATATGAGCCACACTTATGCTTGGTTAGCTCAACAATACTTATGTCTGATTTAATACAACAAAGTAACATAAGTATCCAATGACTTGTGAGGAGTTAAGAGGTTGTAATTAAGTTCTAGAAAAAATGATTTTAATATTCTTTAATAGTTTAATGTTTTTACTAAAAAAATCCGATTTGGTAAACTAGAAATGACATAGGAATTTTATGACCACATTTCCAGCTTCATCATATCTTATGTTACCTTCTCGGATACCTTTTTTTTTTTTTTTTTTTTATAAATTATATTGACTAACATATCATACCACTTGCATATTCTAGTACCGATTACAACAACTTATTATATTTTTCGTTAATAGTGTAGAGGTAGACCCATAATTTAGTTTGAATCTATCTTCTAATTTCTGGTGAAAAGATAGAACAATTTAGGTAACAATCCTCACTCTTTATCCAGATCAGACATGAGGAGATTGAATGTTATATTTAAATTTTATGTATACATATGTACAAATAATCAAACATATACATAGTTTGGGCCATGCATTGTCTCCCATAAAACGTTTAAAGTTGCAATACACTTTTTTTTATTTTTCAAACATTTTATTTGGTTGGAAGCAACTACGAATACATCACGCAGAGCATGAAATCACATGAAAACAATTAGTTGCCTATAGCATCTTTAGCCAGACGGCACCAAAGTTGATTAAAATAATCCAAAACAAAACATAAATCAATTTCCTTTTTTATATGCATACTAATTTAGAAACTCGTTTACTAAATAATAAATAGTTTAGCAATGGAGATTTAACAATTATAGAATGGCACTATAGTCATCTTCGAAAATCATGATTTTTTTTTGCCCTGTGCAAGATAAAAAGTTTAAGTCCCATTCGCAAATCTTCATCATTCAAATAATCAAAGTCTAAACATTAATTTCTCAACATTGGCAAATTGGGCCACAAAATTACAAATCCAAAATTCTGAAAAGGCTCAAAAACATTTTTAGTTCATAATTCCAGACCTGTTAAAATTTTAAATTTTTTTCGGGTACTATTTCGATTTAGGCCTAGAACGGTCATCCACCCGCCACTTGCTCTGGACCGGCCCTGACACTATAAAATATGATACGACTGAATTTACGTATAAGTATAGTAAGTACTTTAACTAATATATTTTTTTTAATTACTTCAAAAACAAAATAGGAAGAGTGAAATAAGAGAGCCAGAAAAAGGAATATTGGGTTGTTGAATTGTTATATCTGAAGCAATAAATTACTTGTTTATTAGTATCAGGTGTAACTAGTAAATTGCTAGTTTGTTGTCATGGTGTTTGGTAAAATTTTTACCTTAAACATGCACATCGAAAACGTACATAAAGATAAACATGAAAACGTATTATATTTGACCCGACACATTTCTGAAAAAATTTACGCCAAAACGTAAATCAACTTGAATTTTTAATCCAACATGTACATAAAAATAAACACGTAAAACTCAACTACAAAGTCTTTAAGAAATTAAGGGGTTGTACGTATAAATGCTGAAATTTGAATGATAAAAATATATAAACATACAAAAGGACAAATAAGACAAAAAAAAAAAGTCAAACCAACTACTATTCACATTAATTGGTAACTGTATTATATAGAATACGCATGAATCATATCAAAACAACTAATTTTTCAATAGATCTCATTATCAACCAAAGTTAGATGATGAAACCCTAAAAGTTTTAAAACCTATTTAATTATGAGATACTTATATACTTAAATTGAGAAGATCATACTTTATGTTTTAAAAACTTTAATACTAACATGATTAAAATTTTCAGTTAAGTCTAGTAATATGCTTTACACATAAGAGTAGGTTAGTCATTTTACTCATTTATTTCAAATATGTCTAACAAAATAACACGAAAAAAATTTAAAACATTTAAAAAACTATAAATAAAAATCTCATAACAAACACATCTCATATAACTACAACAAATCACAAATATCATCTCCAACATCAAACAGCAAACATCTCTCTATCTCTCTCTATATATATATATGGAGAAGAAAGTCAATTTAAGAAGAAAAATAGAAGAAAAGAGTATAATGGTAAAATATTAAATAGTTTATAACTTACGTTAATTATTCTCTCTCTGATTAATTAGTCAATTTCATTTTATACTACACACATAAAATTTTATCCTACATATATCATACACATTATCGAATTTTTTACTACACATGTTGAAATTTATCCTACACAACTCGTAATTTATCCTACACTCTAATTTTTTTTTGAAAAAAAAATATTTTGAAGAGTTAATTACTGTTTTCGTCCCTGTGGTTTGTCAAAAATCACTATTTTAGTCCATTAGTTTAAAAATTACGATTTCAGTCCCTGTGGTTTTACTTTCGTAACCATTTCAGTCCGCCTCGTAACTATTTCAGTCCCTGTACTAACAGAATAAATGGATTGAAATGGTTACGAAAGTGAAACCACATGGACTGAAATTGTTACGAAAGTGAAACCACAGGGACTGAAATCACAATTTTTAAACTAATGGACTGAAATAGTGATTTTTGACAAACAACATGAACGAAAACAATAATTAACTCTATTTTGAAAATAAGTTACAAAATTGATTTAGTTAGCTATTAAAGAGAAAGACTACAAATTAATGATCTATGTAAGTTTACCAATATACACTTATAATAATATTAAATACAAATATTAAATGAAGCATTTCTATTGATTAATTATTTAGATCTTAATCATCCATGCAAGCCAGCTATCAGATTCATTTCTTGGAATTCCACTTGAAGTTGGAAAATGTGAATCTTGTGGTGGGGTACCTTTTCCTTATGGGTCACTAATGTTATTGCATTCTCATTTCATTCTACACTGTGGGTTAGTGATTCTATCCCATTTCTTGTATCTACACATATTGGTTTCCATTAATGGTTGCATCATCAGCCATGCAAGCCAGTTATCAAATCCGACACTTTGACACTTTCCATTTTGGGAAACCCTATAACTACCCTCCTGTCACACCATTTGTGATGTGACCGCTCCTCACTTGACCAGCCGCACTCAAGCTCACTTTTCTCTCGATTTCTCGCGATTCTTGTAAGTTTTCAACCTAAATCTTGTACTTCTATGATCTACACGCACTTCTTCATCTTTTTCACCTTTGAATCTTAACTTTTAACCGTGAAATCACCGGATTTGAGGTGTTCTAGGGTGATGTCATCATGGAGTTCTTATGAACTTCAAGGTTTGGCTTCATTCCACCAAGAACAACTTAGATCTGAAGGATTTCCACATGAATAATCAATGTTTTCGCATAGATCTACACGTATTCATGGTTAAAAGGATTGAAAGATGGTTTTCTAACTTTCTTTCAACTCTTTTACACTCAATGCACTTAAAACCGATAGAATTGGAGCTTGTTATGATCTTCTACTCTTTCTTAGTGATGTGTTAGTTCAAGATCTGAATTCTATCGAAGAGACAACTGATTTCGGGTTAAACACAAACAACCGTCTCGAACAGTGAACTGGTCGGACTAGGGTGGTTCCTGTTCGATCGGATCACTTGGGTCAAGATGGGGTTTCTGTTGTTTAAACACGTTATCATAACGTCTCGATCAAAACTGCAAAACCTTTCAAAAATAATCAAGTGCCAAGACGATCAGGTCGTTGGGACGGATTGCCGTCCGATCGGATTGCCATCCGATCGAACATCCATTCGATCAGCTTGCACTTGGTTTCACACTTAAAACATTTTTTCCAAGTTTCAAAGGACTGGACGTCGAACGGATTGCCGTCCGATCGGATTGCCATCCGATCGAACGACCATCCGATCGTGTGACGTTTGGAACTTTGGTACTTGATCAATTTCAAAGAACAGTAGTTCCAACAGATTGCTATCCGATCGGATTGCCATCCGATCGAGTAACCAACCTGCTGTGAACTTGTTCTCACTAAGTGTCTAGCCAATCGGATCGCTATCCGATCGAACGGCCGTTCGATCGATCGACCTGAAAGATAGAGATACTTCTCTGTTTTCAATCTTTAATACTTACAATCAAGATAACCAAAAGACAAACCTTAGTAAAAGGTTAGGATCCATGATCCTTAACTGTTTAGCTTTGGAAACCTGAAACAGAACATATCTGTCACACCTGCTCGTAGCGGAAGCGCGAGGTGTGATCTGATCAGTTCTCATTGCATAACAATATAAGTGAACAATACTAAATGAATAAAAACAAGCTCCAATGCCATTGTCATAATTGTTTCGAAAGAACGCAACATAAGTTAAATGTATTTGTTACAAACCATCAAATGAAAATGCGTTTTCATCGTTCTATACATCAAAATGTAAGTCTTAAAATGTCAAGGCTTTGACCACTATATCACCGCAAAGAGGCGGTATATAACGGGCAAACCCTTCAAATGGTGGCGAGGAGTCTTGATACATGCTTTCCTTGACTGAAATGTCTGTCAGGTCCACTAATTTCCTGAAATACATGTTAAGTTTGAAAACATCAACAAAAGTTGAGCGAGTTCATGCAGTTTAGCTGTATGAGATGTATCTGTAAAATGTGAGTTGTATAAACTGTATCTGTAAAATGTGAGTTGTATAAACTGTATCTGTATGAATGATGTATAAACCGTATCCACAACATGTGAATTGTATAAAATGTATCTGTATGTATGATGTATAAACTGTATCCACAACATGTGAATTGTATAAAATGTATCTGTATGTATGATGTAGTATGTAAAGCGTCAATGAAATCGTTGATCATTAATGTTTCGCGAGGACATTAATATGTGTGACGAATTAGGAAGCAATCCAACCCTAGATGATTTTATGTCGATTCCTATCGACTGGGACACAAACGCACTCTTCTGTATGGGTCCACGACCAAGAGTGGGGCTCGCCAAAACCCATGAGATCTAACCCCTTGTACCTAGGTCCAAACTGGATTAATGGTGCTTATATGTATAACCCTAATTCGCACATGATCTAAGGTGTTTCATTCCCTAACTTTAACATACGTTGAACATGTATTTTCCCCGATAGTTGTAAAGTTGTAAAACATTTAAATGAATAGGGGACATGAACTCACAGAATTGCGTCCGTGAATAGAAGTAAATAAGATCTCACGTGCGGTCGTCCTGAATAGCGTTGCGACCTACAAATGTTCTTATTTTTGTTAGACACTTCGGTCTTTGTAAAGAACTTGAGTACAAGTCTTGTGTCTTCAATATGTGTAAGACTTGTATGTCTTTACTGTTCGTTAACTGTGTATTCGATGAATGAGTTGTTTAGTCGGATCTAGTCCGCTGAATTTCGTGTCTTATATGTATCAATTGTATAGTTGTGTTTCCAATAATGGTAACATTGGGCCAAGCCCATGTTTTCAAGTTATTGGGCTTAAATAGTGCTGGGTCTTAAATAGTGTTGGGCCTCAATAGTGTTGGGCCTCAAATAGTGTTGGGCCTCAAATAGTGTTGGGCCTCAAATAGTGTTGGGCTTGAATAGTATTGGGCTTGAATAGTGTTGGGCTTGAATAGTGTTGGGCTTGAATAGTGTCGGGCTTGAATATTGTTGGGCTTGAATAGTGTTGGGCTTGAATAGTGTTGGGCTTGAATAGTGTTGGGCTTTGGCCCATATGTTTAGTATTTGGGCTTAGCCCATGAATTTAAGTTAAGCCCATTATGAAGATAAGCCCATTAAGAAAAATAGCCCATTAAGAAAAATAGCCCATTAAGTAAAATAGCCCTTTAAGTAATATAAGCCCATTTGTTATAAAAATAGCCCACTAGTATAATAAGCCCATTTATTTTTATAAAAACCTTTTTATAAAAATTTTACTAAGTATACTTGTTAGTAAATAAAAACATACTAGTTTTTATAAGTTTATAAACATCCGAAATTTGTTATCGATAGCATAATTATATTTCGTGTTGAAAGATCGTCTAACGTCGTAGTAACTCCCCGGATTGGCAATTCACTTATGTAGTCGTCCGTCGTTCATTTTGACCATAAATGGTGTCCGATTATTCGAATCGTCCGTAACTCGTTTTAAGGCGTAAATATGTGAAGTCTTATAAGACTTTGATTATTATGTATCATGTGTTCATTATTACCATTGTAATAAAGTTCCTATCTTTGATATATATAACTAATACCATCAAATAATCACATAGCACATAAGTTGTTAAATCACCAAATATATATTTTTCTAAAAAAAATATATATTTCTCTTGTCTAAATACAACCAAAAATGTTGTTACTTTATAAAATAAAGTTTTTATGAAAAATGGCTATATAACCTTTGTATTTTATTCTAACCATGTTTTATAAACATATCATTTTCTTTATCAAATCACCACCAATTTACTCTACAACTTAACTAAACATATGAGACATTTATAACATGAAATTATCAAGATGATATCCAAATCATGTAGGGTTTTAACCATGATTATTTCATATGCTAACAAGTTCAAAAACCAAGTTTAATTTTAGTTTTAACAACTTTTATAAAAATCTCTAGTTGTATGTTACTTTTTATAATCTTGTGAGAGTATTGTTTTTAACCAAAAACCTTATATATTTTCACAAGATCAATAGTTATGATCATCCATTAATCCTTTATGTTAAAAACCCTTTAACATAAACATGCATAATTTTTAGATCATAACTTAAAACATCTTCTAATAATTTATTTGCATCATAAACATCGTAACAAGACTAAATAAGCATATATCAAGTCTTAGATCATAATATAAACAATCATAATTATATCATGATTTTTATCTTTGCTTCTTTGTATTTTTCATGCTTATTATGTATGATTACATGGTTATTATTAGTAATAATAACAATCATAAACTTAATATATTTGCATAAAAAAAAATAGATATAGAAGCTTACTTCTAGCACTAGGCTAGGGATGATCTTAGAAGATTATTAAGAACTAATAAGATGATGATCTTGATGATTGAACACTTTTATATGGATGAAAACCCTTCCTTTTACTTCCAATAGCTTTAGATCACCTTATGTTACTTGGAAATCCATGTTGATCATGAAGGAGGTAATAAAAATAAGTGGGTTTTTGAAGGTGTTCTTGTGAAGAAGATGAAGATGGTGAGAGTGTTCTTGGTGGGTAATGAAAGATGAAAGAATAAGGTGTAGTAACTTAGTGATTAAGTGTAGAAAATTAATCACCTTACACATCCACTTGTAAAAAAAATATCTAGATATTAACCATAATAAACAAGGGGGTGGGACCCCTTGTTCACGGTTATAAGGTGGGGGGGTCTTGTATGGTAAAAATGACTTAGTTATTTTTTTTAGATTTCAAAAGAATATAAAGATGTAAGCCTTTAGGTGTTTAGGTTTTGCAATTTTCCGAGATGTTTCTTGACTTGCAAAGACCATAAACTAGCTTTACAAGACCAAAAATAATTACCACTAGTTCGCTACATGTGCCAAAATATAGTTCGGCTAGATGTTTAGCGCTCGTTTCGCAAGTAAATAGCCGAATGGTACGCTTACGGAAGTTGTAGGAAAAATTCCAGTTATGTATGTAATGGATATTCCATAATTATTTTTATATGAAATTGGTGTCTAAACATCAATTTTTGCATCTTGTAATAAAATACAATTGCTGAATCTTGCGGAAAATTCATGAAATGGTCACTTTTAGCGCATTTCGGACAGTTTTTAGTGCTATCGGACATCGGTAAAATATTACCCGAACTCTTGTATTCCCATATCGGGTTTAATATATAATTGATATTGGACTCTCATCCGAGTCCTAAAGATGTCATTTTAGATGTTTTCTGCGGATCCGGAGTTTTCGTCAGCACTCTAGTTCACTAGGCACTACTCTAGTTGTTTCGGTGAATTGTTTGCACTATTTCCAATGTACCCAATAAAAGTGAATCATGTGTAATAATAAACGAATATTCCATGAGTTTTCTAAAATGTATAACATGTAATCATGCAGTCCGAATATTCAGAATACATACTTGTATAATGTAAATCATCGTTTTAAATGTAAGTAATTTACCCGAAAGTGGCAGTTGTCACATTCTCCCCCTGTTATTAAGAATTTCGTCCCGAAATTCAAGCTGAGTCATCCTATACAGGAGACTACTCGAACAGGTGAGAGTATTTGGCTTTGATTTAATGTTCACGTTCCCAAGTATACTCGGGTCCGTGTCGAGAGTTCCAACGTACATTATAATAATTTGTTACGACTCCTTTGTATTTTCTGGACCTTCTGGTCCATGACCTCAACAGGTGCTTTGGCGAATTGGAGTTTGTTATCTATATGAACCTCATCCTTCGGGATGAAAACTGTTTCTTGCGTTGGACTCTTCTTGAGATTCGACAAATGAAATATGTCGTGTACTCTACTTAGTTCTTCTAGTAACTTTAGTTTGTAGAAAACGGTGCCAATCTTTTCCAAGATTTCAAATGGTCCAACGTAACGTGGGTTAAGCTTTCCACGTTTACCAAACCTTGATACGCCCTTCCAAGGCGAGACTTTTCAACAAGACTTTGTCTCCAACCTCGAAAGATAATGGTTTTCGTCTTTTATCTGCGTAGCACTTTTGTCGATCGCGAGCCGTCTTGATACGGTCTCGGGTCTGAAAATTTTTTATCCGTAGTCTCTTGGACTAGTTTCGGACCAATTATTTAACTATCGCCTGTTTCCGCCCAACATAGCGGAGAGCAACACTTTCGACTATAAAGAGCTTCAAACGGTGCAGATTGTATACTAGTATTGTAGCTGTTATTGTAGGAAAACTCAACTAAAGGTAGATGAGTATCCCAATTGCCGCCTAAATCCATAACACATGCGCGAAACATATATTCGAGTGTTTGGATTGTCCGTTCGCTCTGGCCGTCAGTTTATGGATGAAAGGCTGTACTTGGATTCAAATGAGATCCAAAGGCCTGTTGAAATGATTTCCAAATTCTAGAAATAAAACGACCGTCTCGGTCTGAAATGATTGAAATAGGCACTCCATGACGAGCCACTATTTCTTTGAGATAGAGTTCTGCTAGTTTCTCAGTATTATCCTTCTACCAAATCGGTAAGAAGTGCGTGGACTTTGTTAGTCTATCGATGATTACACATATCATGTAGTGACCTCTTGAGGTCCTGAGTAACTTCGTAATGAAGTACATCGATATTTGTTCCCATTACCAAACGGGAATCTCGGGTTGTTGTAACAAGTCCGAGGGATTTTGCTACTCGACTTTGACTTTCGCGCAAGTCAAGCATTCTCCGATATAAGTCGCAATATTACTTTTGAGGTTAGGCCACCGGTAGTATTCTTTCACTACTTAGGCCTATGTGCTTCCTCAAAATATCATCTCGAAGGCCGCCAAAGAATGGAACCCAATTTCGACTCATAAGGTATAAAGTTCCATCTTCTTTACAATAATTGTTTCTTCATGCCTCGAAGTGTTTCTGCTTGAATATGCTCTTCCTTGAGCGCTTGTGAATCATCTTCTCTAATGCTTGAACTCTCAGTGTTCTAACTCGTTCCTTGCGGCTCAAGGCATCTGCTACAACATTTGCCTTGCCCGGATGGTACTTTATTTCACAATCATAGTCGTTCAACAATTCAACATACATCGTTGACGTATATTTAATTTTTTTTTTTGGTTGAATATGTGTTGAAGACTTTTATGATCCGTGAAAATAATGCATTAAGTACCATATTAATAATGTCGCCATAATTTTTAAGCGAATACCACCACGCCTAACTCAAGGTCGAGAGTGGTATAGTTCTTCTCATGAACTTTTTAATTGGGCGCGACGTGTACACAATAACTTTTTCACGTTGCCTGAGTACGCAACCCAATCCTTGATGCGAAGCATCATAGTCTACAACAGAGTCATCGGTATCGTCGGATAATGATAAGATTGTAAAATACTATGCACCAACCTTAAGAATAAGTTGTAAGGCTATATCTTGTTTTTCGATTTGGGGCGAATTTATTGTCTTTAACAACTCTAAAATGGTTCTCAAATGTTGCTCATGTTCATCAGTCGATCAAGAGTATATCAAAATGTCGTCAATAAACACTATGACGAATTTGTCAAGATACGGCTTGCACACACGATTCATTAAATCCATGAAGACCGCTGGTGCATTTGTTAAACCAAAAGGCATAACGAGAAACTCGTAATGACCGTAACGAGTCTTAAAAGCCGTTTTCGGTATGCTTTCCTCTTGAATTCGTAACTGATGATACTCCGATCGTAAGTCTATCTTAGAGTAGAAGCTAGAACCTTTCATAAACCATTTGAGTTAGCTGGAAATTCATTTGTAACATGGTTTAGAAATATGAATTTTCATTCATCGAAATGTTGTGCAGTTTTGCGAAACTTTCATGTCTTTCCACCCCCAAAACCTTTATAAAGATGTATAATGGTAAAGAGTGGGGGTTATGAACTCACAACATCCTTATTCGGTCAACTACAAGGTTCAGAAGGTGCTAGTCAACATGGAGATTTGGCTACGGTTGCAGCTCCCGGTACCAAGTCGGTGTGAAACTCGACTTGTCGATATGGTGGTAGTCCTGGCAAGTTTTTAGGAAAGACTTCAGGGAATTCTTTTACCACAAGAATATCTGTCAGCTGTGGCCCAACGGCCTTCTTGTCTACAACAAGTGCTAGATAGGCAATACAACCTTTCCGTAAGCACTTATGTGCTTTCATGCCATTGATGATCCGCAATGGGGTGTCGCGCTTCTCTCCATGTATCACAAGTGTCTCTTCGTGCAGTAGTGGTAGGCGAATGATCTTCTCGTGACATAAGACTTTGGCTAGGTTATCGGATAACCAATCCATGTCAACCACTACTTCGAAACTACTCAACTGAACAGGGAAGAGATCGATATTGAATTTCAGCTCTAGACTCGACTAGTTTACTTTTTGCCAATTCTATAGAATGAGGAGACGTCTAGCTTGCTTGACTCTAGGCCAAGTACATTTTAAATTCTGTGTGGCGAGGACTTCACTGTATAGTTTTAGGAACCCTATGTTTAAATGTAGGATTACCCAATCCATATGTTTAGATGTAGGATAACCCGATCCATAAGTTTAGTTGTTGGATAACCCAACCATATGTTTAGATGTAGGATAACCCAATCCCTAATTGTAGCTAGGACAATCCCGTCCCTAGCCATGAAACTCATGTATGTGAAATGTTGAGATAAAGATAAAATTGCCAATTGTATAAAATAACATGGATGTGAAATGTTGACGAATAGGATACGTAACGGTGACCCTTTATGATTTGACAAGAGTCAGCTAATTCCCCATTAGCTAACTTGATATAGTAATGTGTGTCCAACAAGACTCTAATTCGAGTATATGCTTAACATTTAAAAGCAATAGCTAAGCTCGGTGTTGGTATTAATAAAATTGATACATGATGATCGTAGAGTGTACGTACTCATGACTTCATTGGGATTTTGTGGAGTATTCATAGTTCTAACCACACACACACTTATTCACATTTAGGATTTCGACAAGTTACCAGCATACATCCTGGTACCAAAATCGTTTATGGCAGCAGTTGCCTTCATTTCTCTCATGGCGAGAGTTATTGTTTGAGTGATTGCGGTAGGGAGGGATGATGCTGTCTTGCTTCGGATCTCCGAGGCTAAACCTAAAATGTAACACTCAGTGTGTTTGAATTCGGGTGTTACCCATTATGGAACAACCCTTGAGATATCGTGAAAGCATCAAGTGTAACCAACAATATTGGCTCTAGTTATGATCGAGTTCTTTTATAAAATCATATGAAGATAGATATGAAAATCAGATGATATAAAAGAATAATGTATGGTTAAATAAATAACCAATGAAAATGTAGTGTATAAATATATCATGTCTCGAAATAGAATATTATGTCTTGTGTAGAGGATGTCGTGTCTTGTGCGAAAATGTCGTGTCTTGTCTTTGTCGAAGAGATTTGAATAACACCACGATATGCAATATAATATAAGCACTTATATATAGGAAGTACCAGCGGCGTATCCACCATGCTTTTATCATATTACACACGTCTCATCACTTACAAATAACCACCAAAAATGTCTTGTGTATACCAACGTCAATGACATGTATAACAATGTCTTGCGTAACAATGTCATGTATAAAACATGTCTTGATTAAAAGCAATGGTTTTCAACACATAACTTTTAACTTAAACAATTGATTCTTTTGGCGCCATGATCTTTTTAATACACACTATTAAAAGAATCTAGACATGTATTTGGATAAATAGAGTCTATCATGTGCCCAAGAATGAAGAATGCAATCAATCGGTCATGGAAACCTCAAGACTATATTGTTCATACATGTTTGAATAAATGATAATGTGGATAACCAAAACCAAAAGGTGTAATGCCTCTTGCGTGTATTGGTCATATGTTTAAATGGAAAAAAAAAGGAAAAAAAATAATTCGTTGAGGAGGGGAAACCAACCAGTGTTCTTCGTCTATATAATATGTATTCCCTACTCTATGGACCTCGATCGTCCTAAATAGAGAAAATCCTTTGTCTTACTTGTCCATGTGACAATTATGGTAATAGTGCTTGAGTTTCACGAGCTCTAGCAAGATTATTAGAATCTCCAAAAATGTAGAATAGAATGTAATGAGGGAGTTGCAGCATGGCGCATGCCATACCATCCCTTGGAAAAAGACAAATGTCAAACGACGGAATTTATTGTATCACTTCCAATAAATATGATAAGGTGGAATATGATAAAGTAAGGTAAGGTAAAGTAGGATAAAGTGTCATAGACACCCTGGAACCAACCCATGTTCAAGAATTCCGAGAATGTTGAGGAAAATCCTCCATGAGTAGCTAACACGTTTTATTCGTTTAAATGACTAGTCTCAACTGAAACGTGATATAGATCGAATGTTAGGTGTGAACAAATACTTGTCGTCTTCCTGTATTGTATTGTATTGTATTGTATTGTATGGTATTGTATTGTATTGTATTGTATTGTATTGTATTGTATTGTATTGTATTGTATTGTATTGTATTGTATTGTATTGTATTGTATTGTATTGTATTGTATTGTATTGTATTGTATTGTATTGTATTGTAGGGTGTTATACTAACCACCACAGTTCGTGTTCTAATAGATAAGAAACATTGAATCTCGAATAATAATTTAAGAATTTGAACGAATAGTGATCATTAGCTTGGCCTGCAGAGTCCACCAGAATTCCCATGCACTACAAGTTGTTATTACGTAGGCCTCCGTAATAATAAATTGCCTTGCATGGTCACCCTAGCGTTCTCTCGTACAAAACAACCGATCAGTCAGAGGGGGGACACTATTGTCTATATACCTTCAACATAGGAGGGACCTTCGTGATAACTCACGTGTCAACGTCCGTTGTTGTTACTCGCAGGACAGTACGACGTTAGATGAAATAGAAATGGAAAGAATCTGTAACAATAACAATTGAAGAGGCACCTTCAAGATGAGTACTTCATCTTCCTTGTAAGGACAAGAGTATATCCACCTTGATTAGTATGAGTCACATGGATCTCGTCCCACTAATGGAGTTGTTGTCCAAGGTTACCACCTTCGCCTCATCGTCATTATCATGGTCAGGCATCTCAGCATTCGCGAGAAAGCAACCATATTTTACGGAATTAAGTTTAAGATTTCACTTAGGAATCATGTTCGCCATAAACTCCGCAATAGACATGAGGTCGATATTTTCACCGTGTGAGTAAAGAATAATAATAGAGTTTGAAGTCGAAGGTATTTTGTTCTTGGCAAAATATTTCATGCAACATATATATGAACCATCTATATATATAATCATGTAAATCCTATCAATCAAGGATTTCTATCTTGTATAAGCTGAACCAGTAAACTGTTTATAATGCATAAACTGATAATGTATTGTATTGTAGGCACATAGTCTATTAATGTATTGTGTCTGTTTCTCATAGACTTCACCCATGGAAATGTCCTCGCTTGATTTATGTGAAATGAATTTTTGCTGTAGTGGACCTTGAAAAAAATGTTTATGCAATGAAAACCTTTTGACTTGTCCAATTTTATTTATTATTTGTTCAATATGAACAAGAGGTTTTCGTGAGAGATCCCTAGTGATTGTAGACTTAGACTCGAGAAAGAATCCTGGTTCACTACAATCGATGCTCTGATACCAATCTGTCACACCTGCTCGTAGCGGAAGCGCGAGGTGTGATCTGATAAGTTCTCATTGCATAACAATATAAGTGAACAATACTAAATGAATAAAAACAAGCTCCAATGCCATTGTCATAATTTTTTCGAAAGAACGCAACATAAGTTAAATGTATTTGTTACAAACCATCAAATGAAAATGCGTTTTCATCGTTCTATACATCAAAATGTAAGTCTTAAAATGTCAAGGCTTTGACCACTATATCACCGCAAAGAGGCGGTATATAACGGGCAAACCCTTCAAATGGTGGCGAGGAGTCTTGATACATGCTTTCCTTGACTGAAATGTCTGTCAGGTCCACTAATTTCCTGAAATACATGTTAAGTTTGAAAACATCAGTTGAGCGAGTTCATGCAGTTTAGCTGTATGAGATGTATCTGTAAAATGTGAGTTGTATAAACTGTATCTGTAAAATGTGAGTTGTATAAACTGTATCTGTATGAATGATGTATAAACCGTATCCACAACATGTGAATTGTATAAAATGTATCTGTATGTATGATGTATAAACTGTATCCACAACATGTGAATTGTATAAAATGTATCTGTATGTATGATGTAGTATGTAAAGCGTCAATGAAATCGTTGATCATTAATGTTTCGCGAGGACATTAATATGTGTGACGAATTAGGAAGCAATCCAACCCTAGACGATTTTATGTCGATTCCTATCGACTGGGACACAAACGCACTCTTCTGTATGGGTCCACGACCAAGAGTGGGGCTCGCCAAAACCCATTAGATCTAACCCCTTGTACCTAGGTCCAAACTGGATTAATGGTGCTTATATGTATAACCCTAATTCGCACATGATCTAAGGTGTTTCATTCCCTAACTTTAACATACGTTGAACATGTATTTTCCCCGATAGTTGTAAAGTTGTAAAACATTTAAATGAATAGGGGACATGAACTCACAGAATTGCGTCCGTGAATAGAAGTAAATAAGATCTCACGTGCGGTCGTCCTGAATAGCGTTGCGACCTACAAATGTTCTTATTTTTGTTAGACACTTCGGTCTTTGTAAAGAACTTGAGTACAAGTCTTGTGTCTTCAATATGTGTAAGACTTGTATGTCTTTACTGTTCGTTAACTGTGTATTCGATGAATGAGTTGTTTAGTCGGATCTAGTCCGCTGAATTTCGTGTCTTATATGTATCAATTGTATAGTTGTGTTTCCAATAATGGTAACATTGGGCCAAGCCCATGTTTTCAAGTTATTGGGCTTAAATAGTGCTGGGCCTTAAATAGTGTTGGGCCTCAATAGTGTTGGGCCTCAAATAGTGTTGGGCCTCAAATAGTGTTGGGCCTCAAATAGTGTTGGGCCTCAAATAGTGTTGGGCTTGAATAGTATTGGGCTTGAATAGTGTTGGGCTTGAATAGTGTTGGGCTTGAATAGTGTCGGGCTTGAATATTGTTGGGCTTGAATAGTGTTGGGCTTGAATAGTGTTGGGCTTGAATAGTGTTGGGCTTTGGCCCATATGTTTAGTATTTGGGCTTAGCCCATGAATTTAAGTTAAGCCCATTATGAAGATAAGCCCATTAAGAAAAATAGCCCATTAAGAAAAATAGCCCATTAAGTAAAATAGCCCTTTAAGTAATATAAGCCCATTTGTTATAAAAATAGCCCACTAGTATAATAAGCCCATTTATTTTTATAAAAACCTTTTTATAAAAATTTTACTAAGTATACTTGTTAGTAAATAAAAACATACTAGTTTTTATAAGTTTATAAACATCCGAAATTTGTTATCGATAGCATAATTATATTTCGTGTTGAAAGATCGTCTAACGTCGTAGTAACTCCCCGGATTGGCAATTCACTTATGTAGTCGTCCGTCGTTCATTTTGACCATAAATGGTGTCCGATTATTCGAATCGTCCGTAACTCGTTTTAAGGCGTAAATATGTGAAGTCTTATAAGACTTTGATTATTATGTATCATGTGTTCATTATTACCATTGTAATAAAGTTCCTATCTTTGATATATATAACTAATACCATCAAATAATCACATAGCACATAAGTTGTTAAATCACCAAATATATATTTTTCTAAAAAAAATATATATTTCTCTTGTCTAAATACAACCAAAAATGTTGTTACTTTATAAAATAAAGTTTTTATGAAAAATGGCTATATAACCTTTGTATTTTATTCTAATCATGTTTTATAAACATATCATTTTCTTTATCAAATCACCACCAATTTACTCTACAACTTAACTAAACATATGAGACATTTATAACATGAAATTATCAAGATGATATCCAAATCATGTAGGGTTTTAACCATGATTATTTCATATGCTAACAAGTTCAAAAACCAAGTTTAATTTTAGTTTTAACAACTTTTATAAAAATCTCTAGTTGTATGTTACTTTTTATAATCTTGTGAGAGTATTGTTTTTAACCAAAAACCTTATATATTTTCACAAGATCAATAGTTATGATCATCCATTAATCCTTTATGTTAAAAACCCTTTAACATAAACATGCATAATTTTTAGATCATAACTTAAAACATCTTCTAATAATTTATTTGCATCATAAACATCGTAACAAGACTAAATAAGCATATATCAAGTCTTAGATCATAATATAAACAATCATAATTATATCATGATTTTTATCTTTGCTTCTTTGTATTTTTCATGCTTATTATGTATGATTACATGGTTATTATTAGTAATAATAACAATCATAAACTTAATATATTTGCATAAAAAAAAAATAGATATAGAAGCTTACTTCTAGTACTAGGCTAGGGATGATCTTAGAAGATTATTAAGAACTAATAAGATGATGATCTTGATGATTGAACACTTTTATATGGATGAAAACCCTTCCTTTTACTTCCAATAGCTTTAGATCACCTTATGTTACTTGGAAATCCATGTTGATCATGAAGGAGGTAATAAAAATAAGTGGGTTTTTGAAGGTGTTCTTGTGAAGAAGATGAAGATGGTGAGAGTGTTCTTGGTGGGTAATGAAAGATGAAAGAATAAGGTGTAGTAACTTAGTGATTAAGTGTAGAAAATTAATCACCTTACACATCCACTTGTAAAAAAAAAATATCTAGATATTAACCATAATAAACAAGGGGGTGGGACCCCTTGTTCACGGTTATAAGGTGGGGGGGGGGGTCTTGTATGGTAAAAATGACTTAGTTATTTTTTTTAGATTTCAAAAGAATATAAAGATGTAAGCCTTTAGGTGTTTAGGTTTTGCAATTTTCCGAGATGTTTCTTGACTTGCAAAGACCATAAACTAGCTTTACAAGACCAAAAATAATTACCACTAGTTCGCTACATGTGCCAAAATATAGTTCGGCTAGATGTTTAGCGCTCGTTTCGCAAGTAAATAGCCGAAAGGTACGCTTACGGAAGTTGTAGGAAAAATTCCAGTTATGTATGTAATGGATATTCCATAATTATTTTTATATGAAATTGGTGTCTAAACATCAATTTTTGCATCTTGTAATAAAATACAATTGCTGAATCTTGCGGAAAATTCATGAAATGGTCACTTTTAGCGCATTTCGGACAGTTTTTAGTGCTATCGGACATCGGTAAAATATTACCCGAACTCTTGTATTCCCATATCGGGTTTAATATATAATTGATATTGGACTCTCATCCGAGTCCTAAAGATGTCATTTTAGATGTTTTCTGCGGATCCGGAGTTTTCGTCAGCACTCTAGTTCACTAGGCACTACTCTAGTTGTTTCGGTGAATTGTTTGCACTATTTCCAATGTACTCAATAAAAGTGAATCATGTGTAATAATAAACGAATATTCCATGAGTTTTCTAAAATGTATAACATGTAATCATGCAGTCCGAATATTCAGAATACATACTTGTATAATGTAAATCATCGTTTTAAATGTAAGTAATTTACCCGAAAGTGGCAGTTGTCACAATAACTTGGGACTAAGCCAATATAAAAGAAGAGTTAGTAACTGGGGACAAGCCCAACAATCTGGGGACAAGCCCAATAAACTGGGGACAAGCCCAAAAAACTGGGGACAAGCCCAAAAAACTAGGGACAAGTGTCACACCCAGACCGCGTTAAAACAACCAAACCACGACGGAAACGTCGGGGAGTGTTGCAACAGAATTATTGTTTACAACCATGAATACAAAAGTTTTGTTTTATTGATAATATTAAACATTAACATTGTCTTAAATGAAACAAACAAACTAAACATCGTCTATCATTGTTATTATGTCACTAAGGCCTCGTCCAGATCCTATGTGAACATGCATCCTAGCAATCAACATCATTCAACAACACCTGAAACATGTGTAAAAACAAAGTCAACAAAGAAATGCTGGCGAGCACATAGGTTTTATGAGAGTATCGGATTCATGGCTCGTTTACATGTTGCAATACCTCATTAAAACCTTGTTTTGAAAAGTATATAATATTGCAACATAATTAACCAACTCAAATCAAGTTAGTTATAACTTATAAAATCTCGTACCCATGATTCTTAACCCCAAAACATTTGTTTTAGTAAACCAAATTGTAAAACATCTCGTAAAAACTCGTTAATAAAACTCGTATGGTTTATATTTTCTAGAAAACATCGTTATGTGACATCGTTTTAACCTCGTTTACCCAAGTGAACTAAATAACGCCACGATATGTAATATGATGAAAACACTTATATATAAGAAGTACCAGCGGCGTATCTACCATGTTTTCATCAAATTACACCCGTCCCGTTATCTAAACACTAACCAAAAACCAATCGTTTATCCAACTCGTTTAATTTGTTCAAATCGTTTCAAAATCGTTTAACTCGTTTAAATCATTTCCAAATCGTTTAACTTGTTTAAATCATTCTCGTTTTAATTGTGAAACTACTTTTGGTCGTCTCGCTAATAACAGCCAAACCTTCGCAACTCGTCCATCGCCAATTCTCGCATTAATAAACCACCAAAGGGTAAATTAACAATCACAGATTCAGTCGTTACCCACATAACCCTCACACATAACCATGGGTGCAGTCCGATAACGGGATTTGTCAGATCCTATGGTACCATAACCTAATACTGGTCGGCTTGATCAATGTTAATGATTGTCATTCGTTATGTAAATACGTCCAACAAGTTTGTTCACATTATCGAAATCGTTATTAGTTTTATATAAACCATATCAATCGTTTTTGAAACCATCGTTAAAACCTCGAAAACATTTAACACATATGAATCACCACAATATAATTGAAAATAGTAAAATAGGGGAACTATGTACTCACATTGAACTGGAAGCATCCTTGATCTAAAGAACTCAACGAAGCTCAGACAAACCAAGGAAATCAAGTAGCACCTATTAATTGGATCGCCTAGTCAATAAATCGACACCTAAATCGGAAGATCGGATAGAATGAGGTCTCGTAAACCAAATGAGTATTGGAACTCATGTGATATGGTTTAACAAAGCCTACATTCTAAAACGGAACCTAACCTAAGTGCTTTCGACCCGTTACGACCCATTAAGGTAGCTTACGCCACTTTAACGCGTCGTTCGCGCAAACGCGCATTCGAGACGTCTAACTAGTCCTATGACAAGTTTAAATATGTTGCATAATCAGTTTAGTGACAAAACTTTAGGTTACATATGCTTAAAATCCAATTATGCTTGAAAAGGGTATTTTGGTCATTTACCTAAGGCATATAAACTACCTATCATACAACTACTTAAACTATGTGACCACCCCTATACAACTATGGTCATTAAACTTGCTTGGTCGGATCCTAATGATCGACCAAAGGGGCCAAGTTCGAAAGTCTAAGCGTTTTTTAGACCGCTTGACTTACGACTCTATACAAGCACTAAACTAAAAGTGACGAGTTAAACATGTTTAACCAAGTTAGAAAACAGGTTTTGATATCAAAACAAACGGTTTTGATACCCAAGAATAGTTTGGTTGCAAAATACGCATTTTGACCGAAACTATGACTCGTCACTACACCTAATCAACGTGGTAATCAGTAGGTATAGTCACACGGGACTATAACCATCGTGATTACGCTCACGTTGCAAAGTTCAAACGAACTTTGTGTTGACCATAACCTGGTCAAAGCAGAAAGTCAAACACTGTTTGACTTTCATGCTAAGAACGCATAAAAGCACGAAAGAATACTTACAAAGGGTCCAAGCTAGGAAGTTTTGATTCAAACAACTCAGGTATGAAGTAATAACTTCAACTTAGAGCAGGTTGAACCAAAGTGTGAGCAGAAATGAAATGAGAGCTTGGGTTTATATAGGAAACCCACAACCGTTAGGATCGTTCCTCGCAAAATGTGCTTCGATCTTGACCTTACAAGTGGGCACATGGTATTCAAAACCATGGGAACACTTAAAACCATCAAAATCTAGCCCAAGGTATCCCAAATCAGTGGTTAAAAACCATCAAAACATGTCCCAGTTCCAGATTCAATGTTTCTGCTCTGGCAGGCTATTGCACCCCGCGTAACATATGGTCTGGGCTTACGCGGCCCGCCTAGCCATGTTTGGCAGAATGTCAAAACTAATCCCTGAACTTGAAAAACTTGCATTTTGATGCATATTTGACACGTTTAAGCCCCGTTAACCTCATTTCAAAGTTCTAAAATGAAGTTAAAGTATAGGGAACTCAAATCATGCTCAAAAACCTCTCGGATGTCGGTTCGTTTGGTTGTACGGTTGCGTTATTCGGATAATTATGACGGAAGTCGTAACAGACGCAGAAAACGATCCAAATTAAGCGACGAATGATATTTTATCATGCCAATCACTAAAATAAAATATTTTAATGATTACATAAATTTTTGGATGTCCGGATATATTCAGAACGTAAGATATGCGCGAAAATGCAAACTTATGCACTTTTTGACGCTTTTAGTCCCTATTGATCAATAAAGTTTATTTTTGCGCACCAAACACCTCAAAGCCTATTTATAAGCTATGTAAAGAATATTTAGGGCATGTTTAACTATGATCAAGTTCCGGAATGTTTGATAAAGAACGAATCGGCATACTTTCGATATTTGACACAAATAGTCCCTGCGATCGAATAGACTTGTTTTTCAACACACCAAACCATCCAAAACTTATTTCTAAGTTATGTAAAGGTTATTTAAGGTATGTTAAGACTATGACACTATTCCGGAGTGTTTTTCGCATTAAACTGACTGCGTTTATGCACCAGTTTGCGTATAACTTTCCAGAAAGCGGTTTAGAGCTTGAAATCTAATTCGAATCAAATCTTAAAATCATCAAACACAAATATACACATAATATCACCAAAACACATGTAATAACACCAAAACACATATAATAACACCAAAACACATTGTTTTATTGATAATTGACATTGTTTTACATTGTACATCGATTACAGAACACAGTTGTCACAGTCTCCCCTACTTTAGGAAATTTCGTCCCAAAATTTTAACTAGAGGAAACTTGTGAGAAAAATTGCGGATATTTCGCCTTCATTTGGTCCTCACGTTCCCAAGTAAACTCTGGGCCACGTTTGTACTGCCAGCGAACCTTGACCAATCGAATCCGTTTGTTCTTCAACTGTTTGACTGCACGGTCCATTATCTCCACAGGTTTCTCGACAAAGTGCAACGTTTCATCAACTTGAATCTCGTCGAGTGGAATGTGAAGATCAGCATCAGCTAAACACTTTCGCAAGTTGGACACGTGAAAAGTCGGATGATTATTTCGAAGCTCTAGAGGTAGCTCTAGTCGATAGGCAACCTTTCCAATTCTTTCAACAATCTTAAATGGTCCAACATATCGAGGTGCAAGTTTTCCTTTCTTTCCAAATCTTACCACTCCCTTCCAAGGTGACACCTTGAGTAGGACACGGTCTCTGATTTGAAATTCTAAGGGCTTGCGTCGCATATCCGCTTAACTCTTTTGACGGCTTCTAGCTGTCACATGATTATCGCGAATTTTCTTGATTTTGTCTGTTGTTTCCAGAATGAGCTCAGGTCCAGTAAGTTGAGGTTCACCGATCTCATTCCAACAGACAGGTGAACGACATTTTCGACCGTAGAGAGCTTCGAATGGTGCCATATTAATGCTAGCATGATAACTGTTGTTGTAAGAGAACTCGATCAATGGAAGATGAGAATCCCAATTACCACCAAAGTCTTTCACGCACACTCTAAGCATATCCTCCAAAGTTTGAATCGTCCTCTCAGATTGTCCATCTGTTTGGGGATGATAAGCAGTGCTTAGATTTAGTTGGGTCCCCAAGGCAGATTGCATGGTCTTCAAAAAATGAGAAGAAAACCGAGCATCACGATTGGAAATGATATCCAAAGGAACACCATGTCGTGATACAATCTCATCAACATAAATCTTTGCAAGTTTATCAGCAGATAGATCCTCGCGAATCGGAATAAAATGAGCTGACTTCGTTAATCGATCGATAACAACCCAAATAGCATCATGACCTTTAGACGTTCGCGGTAACTTAGTGATAAGATCCATCGCAATGTTCTCCTACTTCTATACTGGTATCTCTGGTTGTACAAGCAAACCAGACGGTCGTTGATGTTCAGCCTTGACTTTGAGACAAGTTAGGCATTTTGATACATACAAGGCAACATCCTTCTTCATACCAGGCCACCAGTACTGAGTACGAAGATCCTTGTACATTTTATCAGCACCAGGATGGATAGAATATCAGCACCTAAACTTATATGCCTAAACATGTTTAAATATGTTGCATAATCAGTTTAGTGACAAAACTTTAGGTTACATATGCTTAAAATCCAATTATGCTTGAAAAGGGTATTTTGGTCATTTACCTAAGGCATATAAACTACCTATCATACAACTACTTAAACTATGTGACCACCCCTATACAACTATGGTCATTAAACTTGCTTGGTCGGATCCTAATGATCGACCAAAGGGGTCAAGTTCGAAAGTCTAAGCGGTTGTTTAGACCGCTTGACTTACGACTCTATACAAGCACTAAACTAAAAGTGACGAGTTAAACATGTTTAACCAAGTTAGAAAACAGGTTTTGATATCAAAACAAACGGTTTTGATACCCAAGAATAGTTTGGTTGCAAAATACGCATAAATACGCATTTTGACCGAAACTATGACTCGTCACTACGCCTAATCAACGTGGTAATCAGTAGGTATAGTCACACGGGACTATAACCATCGTGATTACGCTCACGTTGCAAAGTTCAAACGAACTTTGTGTTGACCATAACCTGGTCAAAGCAGAAAGTCAAACGCTGTTTGACTATCATGCTAAGAACGCATAAAAGCACGAAAGAATACTTACAAAGGGTCCAAGCTAGGAAGTTTTGATTCAAACAACTCAGGTATGAAGTAATAACTTCAACTTAGAGCAGGTTGAACCAAAGTGTGAGCAGAAAAGAAATGAGAGCTTGGGTTTATATAGGAAACCCACAACCGTTAGGATCGTTCCTCGCAAAATGTGCTTCGATCTTGACCTTACAAGTGGGCACATGGTATTCAAAACCATGGGAACACTTAAAACCATCAAAATCTAGCCCAAGGTATCCCAAATCAGTGGTTAAAAACCATCAAAACATGTCCCAGTTCCAGATTCACTGTTTCTGCTCTGGCAGGCTATTGCACCCCGCGTAACATATGGTCTGGGCTTACGAGGCCCGCCTAGCCATGTTTGGCAGAATGTCAAAACTAATCCCTGAACTTGAAAAACTTGCATTTTGATGCATATTTGACACGTTTAAGCCCCGTTAACCTCATTTCAAAGTTCTAAAATGAAGTTAAAGTATAGGGAACTCAAATCATGCTCAAAAACCTCTCGGATGTCGGTTCCTTTGGTTGTACGGTTGCGTTATTCGGTTAATTATGACGGAAGTCGTAACAGACGCAGAAAACGATCCAAATTAAGCGACGAATGATATTTTATCATGCCAATCACTAAAATAAAATATTTTAATGATTACATAAATTTTTGGATGTCCGGATATATTCAGAACGTAAGATATGCGCGAAAATGCAAACTTATGCACTTTTTGACGCTTTTAGTCCCTATTGATCAATAAAGTTTATTTTTGCGCACCAAACACCTCAAAGCCTATTTATAAGCTATGTAAAGGATATTTAGGGCATTTTTAACTATGATCAAGTTCCAGAATGTTTGATAAAGAACGAATCGGCATACTTTCGATGTTTGACACAAATAGTCCCTGCGATCGAATAGACATGTTTTTTCAACACACCAAACCATCCAAAACTTATTTCTAAGTTATGTAAAGGTTATTTAAGGTATGTTAAGCCTATGACACTATTCCGGAGTGTTTTTCGCGTTAAACTGACTGCGTTTATGCACCAGTTTGCGTATAACTTTCCAGAAAGCGGTTTAGAGCTTGAAATCTAATTCGAATCAAATCTTAAAATCATCAAACACAAATATACACATAATATCACCAAAACACATGTAATAACACCAAAACACATATAATAACACCAAAACACATTGTTTTATTGATAATTGACATTGTTTTACATTGTACATCGATTACAGAACACAGTTGTCACATTCTCCCCTACTTTAGGAAATTTCGTCCCAAAATTTTAACTAGAGGAAACTTGTGAGAAAAATTGCGGATATTTCGCCTTCATTTGGTCCTCACGTTCCCAAGTAAACTCTGGGCCACGTTTGTACTGCCAGCGAACCTTGACCAATCGAATCCGTTTGTTCTTCAACTGTTTGACTGCACGGTCCATTATCTCCACAGGTTTCTCGACAAAGTGCAACGTTTCATCAACTTGAATCTCGTCGAGTAGAATGTGAAGATCAGCATCAGCTAAACACTTTCGCAAGTTGGACACGTGAAAAGTCGGATGATTATTTCGAAGCTCTAGAGGTAGCTCTAGTCGATAGGCAACCTTTCCAATTCTTTCAACAATCTTAAATGGTCCAACATATCGAGGTGCAAGTTTTCCTTTCTTTCCAAATCTTACCACTCCCTTCCAAGGTGACACCTTGAGTAGGACACGGTCTCCGATTTGAAATTCTAAGGGCTTGCGTCGCATATCCGCATAACTTTTTTGACGGCTTCTAGCTGTCACATGATTATCGCGAATTTTCTTGATTTTGTCTGTTGTTTCCAGAATGAGCTCAGGTCCAGTAAGTTGAGGTTCACCGATCTCATTCCAACAGACAGGTGAATGACATTTTCGACCTTAGAGAGCTTCGAATGGTGCCATATTAATGCTAGCATTATAACTGTTGTTGTAAGAGAACTCGATCAATGGAAGATGAGAATCCCAATTACCACCAAAGTCTTTCACGCACACTCTAAGCATATCCTCCAAAGTTTGAATCGTCCTCTCAGATTGTCCATCTGTTTGGGGATGATAAGCAGTGCTTAGATTTAGTTGGGTCCCCAAGGCAGATTGCATGGTCTTCAAAAAATGAGAAGAAAACCGAGCATCACGATCGGAAATGATATCCAAAGGAACACCATGTCGTGATACAATCTCATCAACATAAATCTTTGCAAGTTTATCAGCAGATAGATCCTCGCGAATCGGAATAAAATGAGCTGACTTCGTTAATCGATCGATAACAACCCAAATAGCATCATGACCTTTAGACGTTCGCGGTAACTTAGTGATAAGATCCATCGCAATGTTCTCCTACTTCTATACTGGTATCTCTGGTTGTACAAGCAAACCAGACGGTCGTTGATGTTCAGCCTTGACTTTGAGACAAGTTAGGCATTTTGATACATACAAGGCAACATCCTTCTTCATACCAGGCCACCAGTACTGAGTACGAAGATCCTTGTACATTTTATCAGCACCAGGATGGATAGAATATCAGCACCTAAACTTATATGCCTAAACATGTTTAAATATGTTGCATAATCAGTTTAGTGACAAAACTTTAGGTTACATATGCTTAAAATCCAATTATGCTTGAAAAGGGTATTTTGGTCATTTACCTAAGGCATATAAACTACCTATCATACAACTACTTAAACTATGTGACCACCCCTATACAACTATGGTCATTATACTTGCTTGGTCGGATCCTAATGATCGACCAAAGGGGTCAAGTTCGAAAGTCTAAGCGGTTGTTTAGACCGCTTGACTTACGACTCTATACAAGCACTAAACTAAAAGTGACGAGTTAAACATGTTTAACCAAGTTAGAAAACAGGTTTTGATATCAAAACAAACGGTTTTGATACCCAAGAATAGTTTGGTTGCAAAATACGCATAAATACGCATTTTGACCGAAACTATGACTCGTCACTACGCCTAATCAACGTGGTAATCAGTAGGTATAGTCACACGGGACTATAACCATCGTGATTACGCTCACGTTGCAAAGTTCAAACGAACTTTGTGTTGACCATAACCTGGTCAAAGCAGAAAGTCAAACACTGTTTGACTTTCATGCTAAGAACGCATAAAAGCACGAAAGAATACTTACAAAGGGTCCAAGCTAGGAAGTTTTGATTCAAACAACTCAGGTATGAAGTAATAACTTCAACTTAGAGCAGGTTGAACCAAAGTGTGAGCAGAAAAGAAATGAGAGCTTGGGTTTATATAGGAAACCCACAACCGTTAGGGTCGTTCCTCGCAAAATGTGCTTCGATCTTGACCTTACAAGTGGGCACATGGTATTCAAAACCATGGGAACACTTAAAACCATCAAAATCTAGCCCAAGGTATCCCAAATCAGTGGTTAAAAACCATCAAAACATGTCCCAGTTCCAGATTCAATGTTTCTGCTCTGGCAGGCTATTGCACCCCGCGTAACATATGGTCTGGGCTTACGCGGCCCGCCTAGCCATGTTTGGCAGAATGTCAAAACTAATCCCTGAACTTGAAAAACTTGCATTTTGATGCATATTTGACACGTTTAAGCCCCGTTAACCTCATTTCAAAGTTCTAAAATGAAGTTAAAGTATAGGGAACTCAAATCATGCTCAAAAACCTCTCGGATGTCGGTTCCTTTGGTTGTACGGTTGCGTTATTCGGTTAATTATGACGGAAGTCGTAACAGACGCAGAAAACGATCCAAATTAAGCGACGAATGATATTTTATCATGCCAATCACTAAAATAAAATATTTTAATGATTACATAAATTTTTGGATGTCCGGATATATTCAGAACGTAAGATATGCGCGAAAATGCAAACTTATGCACTTTTTGACGCTTTTAGTCCCTATTGATCAATAAAGTTTATTTTTGCGCACCAAACACCTCAAAGCCTATTTATAAGCTATGTAAAGGATATTTAGGGCATTTTTAACTATGATCAAGTTCCAGAATGTTTGATAAAGAACGAATCGGCATACTTTCGATGTTTGACACAAATAGTCCCTGCGATCGAATAGACTTGTTTTTCAACACACCAAACCATCCAAAACTTATTTCTAAGTTATGTAAAGGTTATTTAAGGTATGTTAAGCCTATGACACTATTCCGGAGTGTTTTTCGCGTTAAACTGACTGCGTTTATGCACCAGTTTGCGTATAACTTTCCAGAAAGCGGTTTAGAGCTTGAAATCTAATTCGAATCAAATCTTAAAATCATCAAACACAAATATACACATAATATCACCAAAACACATGTAATAACATCAAAACACATATAATAACACCAAAACACATTGTTTTATTGATAATTGACATTGTTTTACATTGTACATCGATTACAGAACACAGTTGTCACAGTCTCCCCTACTTTAGGAAATTTCGTCCCAAAATTTTAACTAGAGGAAACTTGTGAGAAAAATTGCGGATATTTCTCCTTCATTTGGTCCTCACATTCCCAAGTAAACTCTGGGCCACGTTTGTACTGCCAGCGAACCTTGACCAATCGAATCCGTTTGTTTTTCAACTGTTTGACTGCACGGTCCATTATCTCCACAGGTTTCTCGACAAAGTGCAACGTTTCATCAACTTGAATCTCGTCGAGTGGAATGTGAAGATCAGCATCAGCTAAACACTTTCGCAAGTTGGACACGTGAAAAGTCGGATGATTATTTCGAAGCTCTAGAGGTAGCTCTAGTCGATAGGCAACCTTTCCAATTCTTTCAACAATCTTAAATGGTCTAACATATCGAGGTGCAAGTTTTCCTTTCTTTCCAAATCTTACCACTCCCTTCCAAGGTGACACCTTGAGTAGGACACGGTCTCCGATTTGAAATTCTAAGGGCTTGCGTCGCATATCCGCATAACTCTTTTGACGGCTTCTAGCTGTCACATGATTATCGCGAATTTTCTTGATTTTGTCTGTTGTTTCCAGAATGAGCTCAGGTCCAGTAAGTTGAGGTTCACCGATCTCATTCCAACAGACAGGTGAATGACATTTTCGACCTTAGAGAGCTTCGAATGGTGCCATATTAATGCTAGCATGATAACTGTTGTTGTAAGAGAACTCGATCAATGGAAGATGAGAATCCCAATTACCACCAAAGTCTTTCACGCACACTCTAAGCATATCCTCCAAAGTTTGAATCGTCCTCTCAGATTGTCCATCTGTTTGGGGATGATAAGCAGTGCTTAGATTTAGTTGGGTCCCCAAGGCAGATTGCATGGTCTTCAAAAAATGAGAAGAAAACCGAGCATCACGATCGGAAATGATATCCAAAGGAACACCATGTCGTGATACAATCTCATCAACATAAATCTTTGCAAGTTTATTAGCAGATAGATCCTCGCGAATTGGAATAAAATGAGCTGACTTCGTTAATCGATCGATAACAACCCAAATAGCATCATGACCTTTAGACGTTCGCGGTAACTTAGTGATAAGATCCATCGCAATGTTCTCCTACTTCTATACTGGTATCTCTGGTTGTACAAGCAAACCAGACGGTCGTTGATGTTCAGCCTTGACTTTGAGACAAGTTAGGCATTTTGATACATACAAGGCAACATCCTTCTTCATACCAGGCCACCAGTACTGAGTACGAAGATCCTTGTACATTTTATCAGCACCAGGATGGATAGAATATCAGCACCTAAACTTATATGCCTAAACATGTTTAAATATGTTGCATAATCAGTTTAGTGACAAAACTTTAGGTTACATATGCTTAAAATCCAATTATGCTTGAAAAGGGTATTTTGGTCATTTACCTAAGGCATATAAACTACCTATCATACAACTACTTAAACTATGTGACCACCCCTATACAACTATGGTCATTAAACTTGCTTGGTTGGATCCTAATGATCGACCAAAGGGGTCAAGTTCGAAAGTCTAAGCGGTTGTTTAGACCGCTTGACTTACGACTCTATACAAGCACTAAACTAAAAGTGACGAGTTAAACATGTTTAACCAAGTTAGAAAACAGGTTTTGATATCAAAACAAACGGTTTTGATACCCAAGAATAGTTTGGTTGCAAAATACGCATAAATACGCATTTTGACCGAAACTATGACTCGTCACTACGCCTAATCAACGTGGTAATCAGTAGGTATAGTCACACGGGACTATAACCATCGTGATTACGCTCACGTTGCAAAGTTCAAACGAACTTTGTGTTTACCATAACCTGGTCAAAGCAGAAAGTCAAACACTGTTTGACTTTCATGCTAAGAACGCATAAAAGCACGAAAGAATACTTACAAAGGGTCCAAGCTAGGATGTTTTGATTCAAACAACTCAGGTATGAAGTAATAACTTCAACTTAGAGCAGGTTGAACCAAAGTGTGAGCAGAAATGAAATGAGAGCTTGGGTTTATATAGGAAACCCACAACCGTTAGGATCGTTCCTCGCAATGTTTCTGCTCTGGCAGGCTATTGCACCCCGCGTAACATATGGTCTGGGCTTACGCGGCCCGCCTAGCCATGTTTGGCAGAATGTCAAAACTAATCCCTGAACTTGAAAAACTTGCATTTTGATGTATATTTGACACGTTTAAGCCCCGTTAACCTCATTTCAAAGTTCTAAAATGAAGTTAAAGTATAGGGAACTCAAATCATGCTCAAAAACCTCTCGGATGTCGGTTTGTTTGGTCGTACGGTTGCGTTATTCCGTTAATTACGACGGAAGTCGTAACGGACGCAGAAAACCATCCAAATTAAGCGACGAATGATGTTTTATCATGCCAATCACTAAAATAAAATATTTTAAAGATTACATAAATTTTTGGATGTCCGGATATATTCAGAACGTAAGATATGCGCGAAAATGCAAACTTATGCACTTTTTGACGCTTTTAGTCCCTATTGATAAATAAAGTTTATTTTTGCGCACCAAACACCTCAAAGCCTATTTATAAGCTATGTAAAGGATATTTAGGGCATGTTTAACTATGATCAAGTTCCGGAATGTTTGATGAAGAACGAATCGACATACTTTCGATGTTTGACACAAATAGTCCTTGCGATCGAATAGACTTGTTTTCAACACACCAAACCATCTAAAACTTATTTCTAAGTTATGTAAAGGTTATTTAAGGTATGTTAAGGCTATGACACTATTCCGGAGTGTTTGTCATGTTAAACTGACTGCGTTTATGTACCAGTTTGCGTATAACTTTCCAGAAAGCGGTTTATAGCTTGAAATCTAATTCGAATCAAATCGTAAAATCATCAAACACAAATATACACATAATATCACCAAAACACATGTAATAACACCAAAACACATATAATAACACCAAAACACATTGTTTTATTGATAATTGACATTGTTTTACATTGTACATCGATTACAGAACACAGTTGTCACAGTCTCCCCTACTTTAGGAAATTTCATCCCAAAATTTTAACTAGAGGAAACTTGTGAGAACAATTGTGGATATTTCGCCTTCATTTGGTCCTCACGTTCCCAAGTAAACTCTGGGCCATGTTTGTACTGCCAGCGAACCTTAACCAATCGAATCCGTTTGTTCTTCAACTGTTTGACTGCACGGTCCATTAACTCCACAGGTTTCTTGACAAAGTGCAACGTTTCATCAACTTGAATCTCGTCGAGTGGAATGTGAAGATCAGCATCAGCTAAACACTTTCGCAAGTTGGACACGTGAAAAGTCGGATGAATATTTCCAAGCTCTAGAGGTAGCTCTAGTCGATAGGCAACCTTTCCAATTCTTTCAACAATCTTAAATGGTCCAACATATCGAGGTGCAAGTTTTCCTTTCTTTCCAAATATTAGCACTCCCTTCCAAGGTGACACCTTGAGTAGGACACAGTCTCTGATTTGAAATTCTAAGGGCTTGCGTCGGATATCCGCATAACTCTTTTGACGGCTTCTAGCTGTCACAAGATTATCGCGAATTTTCTTGATTTTGTCTGTTGTTTCCAGAATGAGCTCAGGTCCAGTAAGCTGAGGTTCACCGATCTCATTCCAACAGACAGGTGAACGGCATTTTCAACCGTAGAGAGCTTCGAATGGTGCCATATTAATGCTAGCATGATAACTATTGTTGTAAGAGAACTCGATCAATGGAAGATGAGAATCCCAATTACCACCAAAGTCTATCACGCATGCTCTAAGCATATCCTCCAAAGTTTGAATCGTCCTCTCAGATTGTCCATCTGTTTGGGGATGATAAGCAGTTCTTAGATTTAGTTGGGTCCCCATGGCAGATTGCATGGTCTTCAAAAAATGAGATGAAAACCGAGCATCACAATCGAAAATGATATCCAAAGGAACAACATGTCTTAATACAATCTCATCAACATAAATCTTTGCAAGTTTATCATCAGATAGATCCTCGCGAATCGGAATAAAATGAGCTGACTTCGTTAATCGATCAATAACAACCCAAATAGCATCATGACCTTTAGACGTACGCGGTAACTTAGTGATAAGATCCATCGCAATGTTCTCCCACTTCTATACTGGTATCTCTGGTTGTACAAGCAAACCAGACGGTCGTTGATGTTCAGCCTTGACTTTGAGACAAGTTAGGCATTTTGATACATACATGGCAACATCCTTCTTCATACCAGGCCACCAATACTGAGTACGAAGATCCTTGTACATTTTATCAGCACCAGGATGGATAGAATATCGAGACTTGTGAGATTCGTCCATCACTAAAGTGCGGAGATCGTCTTGTTTTGGAATCCACAAACGATCCTTGAAATAGAGTAAACCATCGTCCTTCGTTTCGAGTTTAAGGTCGAGTTGAAGCGGTAGCTCATATTTCAATAAGCCTTTGATCACACAAGATCGTTGAGCTTGAAGGACACGAGATTGAATATCAGATAGAGTTCAAACAGAATGAAGCTTGACTCATTCCTTTCGACTAAGCGCATCGGCTACGACATTCGCCTTACCAGGATGGTATCAAATTTCGCAATCATAGTCGTTTAAGAGTTCAACCCATCGTCGCTGTCTCATATTCAGCTCATTCTGATTAAGAATGTGCTGGAGACTTCTGTGGTCTGTGAAAACCACACACTTCGTTCCATAGAGGTAGTGTCTCCAGATTTTAAGCGCAAAAACCACAGCTCCTAACTCAAGATCGTGAGTTGTGTAGTTCTTCTCGTGAACTTTCAACTGTCTTGATGCATAAGCTATGACCTTACCTCGTTGCACGAGAACGCAACCAAGGCCTAGATTTGACGCGTCACAATAGACAACGAAATCATTGTTTCCATCGGGCAAAGATAGAACAGGAGCATCACAAAGCTTCTGTTTCAGCGTTTGGAACGCTTCTTCTTGTTTGGGTCCCCACTCAAAAGGTTTATTCTTCTGAGTCAAAGCAGTGAGTGGAACCGCGATCTTCGATAAATTCGAAATAAATCGACGATAATATCCAGCGAGACCAAGAAAAGAACGAATTTCTGTTGGTGTCGTCGGTGTGTTCCAATCCTTAATTGCAACAATTTTGGATGGATCCACATGAATACCCTGCTCGTTGACTATATGACCCAAGAACTGAACTTCTTTAAGCCAAAATTCACACTTGGAGAATTTAGCAAAAAGTTGTTCCTTCTTCAGGAGTTCTAGTGTCAAACGAAGGTGTTGCTCGTGATCGGCTCGAGACTTCGAATAAATAAGAATATCGTCGATGAAGACAATGATGAACTTGTCTAAATAAGGTTTACATACCCTATTCATTAAGTCCATGAAGATAGCTGGGGCATTCGTCAAACCAAAAGACATGACAGTGAACTCATAGTGCCTATATCTCGTGCGGAATGCAGTTTTGGGAATATCTTCTTCGAGTACACGAAGTTGATGATACCCAGAATGCAGATCGATCTTGGAAAAATAGGTAGCACCTTGTAGCTGATCAAAGAGATCATCAATTCGAGGTAGGGGATATCGATTCTTGATGGTAAGCTTGTTAAGATCACGATAATCGATACACATTCGAAAAGACCCATCTTTCTTCTTCACAAATAGGACTAGAGTGCCCCAAGGTGAATAACTCGGTCGGATGAATCCTTTATCAGATAACTCTTGAGCTATTTCGATAACTCTTGCATCTCTGACGGTGCAAGACCATAAGGTGCTTTCGCAATCGGGTTGGCATTGGGTACAAGGTCAATATGAAACTCGACTTGACGAACTGGAGGTAAACCAGGTTGTTCATCAGGAAACACCTCTGGATAATCTTGAACAATCGGAACATCTTGAATACACTTGCTCTTGCCTTTCTCCTCGGTGACATGTGCCAGAAAAGCAACATATCCTTTTTGTAAATAACTTTGGGCTTTCGTACACGACATGAGTTTCAATCCACCAGATGGTTTCTCACCACGAACTTCTAGGACTTCACCAGACGAAAGAGGAATACGAACAATCTTATCAAAACAAACTACCTCAGCATGAAGTTTAGTTAACCAATCCATCCCAACAATAATATCGAAGCTCCCAAGTTGCATCGGCACGAGGTCAATAGGAAAAAGATGGTTATCGAGGTTCAATTGACAATTGCGAATAACAGAATCGAGGACAAGAGGTTTACCAGTAGCAACTTCGACAGATAAGGGTTTCCTCAGTTTAATTCTAGGCATTGCAAGTAAAGGCTCAAAAGTTAATGAAACAAAACTCCTATCGGCACCAGAATAAAAAAGAATAGATGCAGGTTGATGGTTAACAAGAAACGTACCATTGACAACCTCGTTGTCAGCTCTCACCTCGTTTGCATTCAGATTGTACGCTTGTCCACGGGTGGGATTTGCGTTTGCAATGGCATTCGGATTTGCGTTCGCATTTACCAACCTCGAGCAGTTATTGCGGAAGTGACCAAACTCTCCGCAATTGTAACACGAACCCGGTGGGAATCTAGCAGCATTCCCCTGAACCTGTGCTAGATTCTGAGCGGCTTGATTCTGACACAAACGAAAAATGTTGGCCAGATGCCCAAGTTTACCACACGTAGTGCATTGCTTGCAAGCTTGTTGTGCAATATGATGA
Source organism: Helianthus tuberosus (assembly GCA_030545235.1). Classification (NCBI taxonomy): domain Eukaryota; kingdom Viridiplantae; phylum Streptophyta; class Magnoliopsida; order Asterales; family Asteraceae; genus Helianthus; species Helianthus tuberosus. The sequence goes on from CM060393.1 coordinate 159,987,404, forward strand.
CCGTTGCAGCGAGCACAGTGAGGTGCGGTACCAGCACACACTATCTTCGCAGGAGGTTGAGCCGGTGGGTTCAGAGGATTCTGAGCAGCGAGGGCAAAGTATTGGGAAGCCTTGCGCTTCCTCAACTTCTTAGAAGACTCACCCTTCTTCTTACCCTTACCCCTGTCTTTAACAGAATCGGCCGACTTCTTCTTGTCACCCTTGCGGGTCAGTTTACCCTTTCTGACCTGAGACTCGGTCAGAGTAGCAGCCAATTCGATCGCTTGACGGACAGTAGTAGGATTACTGCCAGTCACAATGTCTTGCACATAATCGGGTAAACCATCGATATACCTCTCTATTGCTTTCTCCAACGGGGTAACCATAGTGGGACACAACAAACTCAGCTCTTCATAATGATCTGTATACGCACGGTGTTCTCCCCCATCTTGTTTCAGATCATCGAATTCTCGTTCCAAAGCTCGAATTTCATGACGGGGACAGAACTCTCTCATCATGAGAGCTCGAAGCTCTTCCCAAGTTTGTGCCATCGCCACCTCGGCACCCCTATCATGCATAACACCGTTCCACCATGTAAGAGTACGCTTCTCGAACACACTGGATGCAAATTCAACCTTACGCTCATTCGGACATTGCAGATGTCTGAATGTGCTCTCCATACTTTCAAACCATTGCAGGAGCGCGGTTACTCCTTGAGACCCAGAAAACTTCAACGGTTTAGCAGAATTGAAATTCTTGAAATTACACTGAGCATTATTGTTATTATTGTTGTTGTATAACTGATGGATCTGGGTTACTACGTTCGTAAGCACTGCAGCCATTTGTTGAGCGACAAGGGCTGCGACTTCTTCATTTGTTAGAGGTTGCGCATCTCGTCGAGGAGGCATTGTCTAAAAGAACAAGGAGACATGAGAAACAAGTGAGGTCGATAATTGGGAAAAACAAAAGAGGTATTGAAAACATCGACAAAACTAAAGGGAGGCGATCATTCGTTTGTTACCTTGAACAAACAAACGACACGCAGTGACTAATCAAAGTAAATGGGTCAATATAATGCATTGCCGAAGACATGCTCGCCTATAAGTGAACACTCACCCCAAGAGTTCCCAGGTAAGAGTGACAGGTGTTGGATCGTGTACGTGACCCTGAAAGTCAGTTAAGGTAGTTCAACATCATGTGTAAAGGCGGAATCAATGCACGTAACGTCAAAAACAGCTCTAATCCTTTTAACTTTTCTTTTCTGATTAATAAACGTGCTTTTACAATAAGATCTGATGAAAATCCGACAGCACTTCGTGATTCACACAATGACCACCTACTGTTCCGTACCGTTCCGTTTGAAATATGACAAACATACTCCTATATATAGACCTAGACCCTTCCGTTTGAAACTTAACATAAAGGTTCAAACGACAGATCTCAAACGGAACTGTCTGTTTCAAACGGAACCCTTGTTCAAACTATGATTTCAAACGGAACCATCCTATTTCAAACGAAACCCTCTTTAAACACTTCCTAAATCACTAATTAAACCCTAATTTGGCATATAAGATCCAATCTTGACTTTCTTGAAATAAGACTTGATGAAGATGCAGTCAACAGACATTCTTGTGCATCAACAGACTCCCCCTTGGATGTTGACGTAGTCTTCAGCTCCTGAGTCTTCAGTCTTTGTCTTTTCTCTAACTCTGTCTTTTCATCATAAGCACTCTATCTTCACATTCCCATATACTGTTGATCCAGACTCCCCCTTTCATAAACTCCCCCTCTCGATATGCTGAATCTGAGATATCTGGTTCAAGCTTTGACAAATAGCTTCCGTTGGGAATAATGAAGACCAAACCTGTTACTCAACCAACAAACATTACAATTCTATCTTTCAAACATAAATCACAAACTTAATCAGTTTTAGAAATCCACTCAAGTATTCAGATCCAAGTTAATGACCCTGATTACTTGATTAATCTACCAAGTCCAAATTAATGACCTTGGTTGATCATTTGACGAAACAAACTGATTTTAAAACAACAATTTCAAACATTTTCTGAAAATAACAAGTATCAAGTTAATGAACTTGTTTTTAACTTTTCAAACAATTCAAACTTCTTCAAAGTAAGCTCTCCTCATTCTTCAGTCCAGAATCTCCTGCATCTGCTTCAAACATCTGAGAATCCAACAATCAACTCTCCACTTTGGTTTGTCAGAAAAATAAAGCAGAAATAAAATCTTTTTGGATTTTATCAAAGTGTTCTAAACTAAGAAATGAAATACAGAAAACTTAAATTTTAGAAAGTAAACAAAGTAAACTATTTACAAATATATTTTTGGTGAGCGTGTCAGGGAATCATATCAGCTTTTCAGACAAATCACAAGTACCGTTAAGCTACATTACATACTCAGATTTAAACAATTCACCTCGATTGTCAATATACTGATCCATCTTAAATTCCCACACAAATTTCAATTTACTCAGGATACGAATTAGATGAATTATGAACTTAGATCATTCATGTGTCCCACCTCTTGAATATACTCCCGTATCCAGAATCCCAATAATCAGTCTTACAGGTGAGAATACTACAATGATATCTGTATATAATTTAGGTATGCGAGGGCCGAGGGATCTCAGGTCGATACTTCCGTATACGCAGAGAGATATCAGCTTCGACTTTTCGGTGTGTCCCCTTTAGAGGATCTTTTTGCTTACAACAGCAGCATTTATCAATTTTATTGTTTCAGCATGCTGAGGGTTGCAGTAAGTATTAGCCAGGGACTAGGTCAGAACTACCGTTCAGCAGAAGTCCCGGAATAATACCCCAGACATCATTGAGTATAAAGACCTAGTATATCAGATTAAGAGACCTTTCAAACGAGATTTCAGGGGTTACCTATATATCCAAGTAGTGTTCCCCACGAATTCACAAGTTTGAATTTTAGGTTTATATCCCGAATAAATCTACTAAATGTGTGAAAACCTATCAACACATCATCAGTAATATTGTTTAACTCTTTTATACTTTTCAAATCTTTAGCATACTGTAATCGTCTAGCTGATGTACTATCATTTTCCCTATATACACAAGCTCTTTTTCAGATTTTATCATGTTTTTGTATTTTTGCATTTTTTACAGTTTTTGTATTTTCTGAAAATAAACTATGTACAAACATCTACTCCCCCTAAATACCAAAACAAGTAAAAATTCGACAAACCATTGCAGATTGTTTCTCGTCTTCATCCGCAACAGTACTCTCATCAACGCCAATTATGCCATCCGACACCAACAGAAGCTTCATACCATTCAGTTTTAACAAATATTTAAACCGATTTTTATCAAAAGCTTTGGTATGTAAATCAGCTTTCTGTTCGTCAGTGTGGATTTTCTCAATTCGTATCAACTTTTTCTCAAAGCAATCACGAATAAAGTGATGACGAATTTCTATGTGTTTAGTTTTAGCGTGATGTACTGGATTTTTAGTTATATTTATAGCGGCCTCATTATCAACAAAAAGAGGTGTGTTAAGAAACTGCAAACCGTAGTCGCGCATCTGTTGCTGTATCCACAAGATCTGAGAGCAGCAACTGCTAGCAGAAACATACTCCGCTTCACAAGTAGATAACGCCACAGACGTTTGTTTCTTACACTGCCGGGTAACCAATCTAGGACCAAAGAACTGGCATCCTGCAGTTGTTGATTTTGAATTGACTTTGCAGCATCCGAAATCCGAATCGGAATACCCTTCGAGCGTAAAATCGCCTTTTCTAGGATACCACAACCCCAATGAAGGAGTTCCTTTCAGGTAGCGCAATATCCTCTTCACAATGATCATATGCGATGCTCTCAGGTTAGACTGAAATCTTGCTGCGAGGCACGTTGGGTACATAATATCAGGACGTGAAGCAGTTAGGTACATTAAAGAACCTATCATGGATCTGTAAAATGTTTCATCAGCCCTGTCTCCGGTGAGATCTGGGTGAATCCCATGATTTGTTGCAAGTGGGGAAGCAGCTGGAGTAGAACCGGACATTCCAAATTTCTCTAGAATATCATGAACGTACTTTGACTGATGAATGAAAATTCCCTCAGGAAGTTGTTCAACTTGTAATCCCAGAAAGAATTTCATCTCCCCCATTGATGACATTTCAAACTTCTACTTCATCACTGATTCAAAATCTTTGCATAGATTTTCATTTGTCGACCCAAAGATTATATCGTCCACATAAATCTGAACTATCAGAAGATGACCATCGACCTTTTTAGTGAAGAGAGTGGCATCCACTTTTCCACGAATGAACTTGTTGGCTAGTAGGTGTTGAGACAAAGTCTCGTACCAGGCTCTCGGGGCCTGGTGTAAACCATACAGCGCTTTGTCCAATAAGTAGACCTTGTTTTTGTGGATTGGATCGGTAAAGCCCGGTGGCTGACCGACATAAACCTCCTCTTTGACCTTCCCATAAAGAAACGCCGATTTAACAGCTAACTGATAAACTTTGAAGTTCTTCCAAGACGCAAATGCTAGGAAAATTCTGATAGCCTCTAGTCGTGCTAGAGGAGCATAAACTTCAGTAAAATCAATCCCCTCCTGTTGACTAAATCCCTGAACAACGAGTCGAGCTTTGTTCCTTACGACAACTCCTCTATCGTCCCTCTTACACTTAAACACCCACTTAGTGTTAATTTTCCTATGACCATCCGGCAAATCAACTAACTTCCACACTCCCAATTTCTCGAATTGACTAAGTTCCTCCTGCATTGCATTGACCCAAGAGTCTTCAGTAAGCGCCTCTTTGTAAGTTATTGGCTCAACCTGCGAGATAAAACAACTTAATGAGAATTCAGTTTGCAAAGGAGCAACTTTTGTATAAAAACATGTAAGCCCTTTATCAATCTGATTTCGAGTGCGAACGCCTTTCTGCAATTCTCCTATAATCAACTCCTCTGGATGATATGAAAAAGTTCGCGGCATCACTTCGCTTGGAACATCTACATTTCCCTCCAGATTAGTAACATTCTGCTCTGCATCTTGTTCACCAACTTGGTTTGTTTGACTTGAAATCTGAATTTGCTCCCCCTCAGAATCTGAATCACCATGATCAAATACTGGCATATTTTCAGCTTCTAGATTATCATTCTGAGCCGACTGATTATCCTGAGCAACTTCATTCTGTTGGACATCATCATGTTCACCAGCATTACTTGGACCTGCTTCATTATCATTTGAAGTTTCCCGTGGTCTCCTCGAATACTCAGCTGGGAATCTTAACTGCGACTCATATTCACGCAAAATATCCAACTCATCAAAGAAATCTTCATCATCCTCTGATTCTTCTCTCATGTCAAACGAATCCCAAAGTTTGTCATAATGATAGCGCCATGAATCACCAGGATTCTGCGGCGGCATAGTATAACCTTGACATTCAACATTTGCAGCTTCAATAATCCGCTTCTCACTTGGAACGAAGACACGTCGCAATGGATTTGAATAACCAACAAATATTCCCTCAATGCACTTCGCACCAAACTTTCCAAAAGGTTCTATAACCGTACAGGGTGACCCGAACGGTTCTAGATACTTCAAATTCGGTTTACGGTTATTGATTAGCTCAAAGCATGTTTTGTTGAACTTCTTGACAGTGAGAACCCTGTTGAGCGTATAGCATGCGGCGGAAACAGCTTCAGCCCAAAAATTTATCGGTAACTTTGAATCTGCGAGCATAGTTCTAGCCGTCTCGATTAGCGTCCGGTTTTTGCGTTCTGCAACTCCATTCTGCTGTGGAGTGTACGGAGCACTAAACTCATGCAAAATACCTCTTTCATCACAAAATTCTTCCATCTTGCTGTTCTTGAATTCAGTACCATTATCACTTCGAATTCTCTTGATACGCCTTTGGTACAAATTCTCAATTTTTCTGAACAGCCCCATCAAACTGTCAAATGTTTCATCTTTCGTCTTCAAGAAAGAAACCCACGAAAATCTGGAATAATCATCAGTAACGACCAAACAATAGTAATCTCCTGTAATACTTTTGACATTCACAGGACCAAACAAATCCATGTGAAGTCTTTCCAGCGGTCTTGAAACTGAATTGACTTGCTTTGTAGGGTGTGACTTTTTCTTCTGCTTGCCTTTGATGCAGCTAATGCACTCCCCTTCCAGATGAAAACCTTTGATATTAACTCCCAATACCAAATCATTGTGCACCAAGTGATTCATCTTCCTTAGGTGAATATGCCCCATCTTTCGGTGCCACAATCTTGATTCTTTCTCAGTTGCTCTAGACACGAAACAATGTGCTTGACCAGTAGTTGTAGTTGCTACAGACATATCTAACACATATAAATCATTCACTCTAGGTGCCCTCATAATAATCCATTCTTCAGGAACAACAAAACCAGGTTTCAAAATCAAACATTCTTTATCAGTGAAGTGAGTAGTATACTGATTGTCACAAATCTGCGAGATACTAAGCAGATTGTTCTCCAACTCAGTGATGTAGTTAACTCTCTCAAACGTTACAATCCCATTGGATAACGTTCCTTCACCAACAATTCTACCACCTTCATGACCTGCAAATCCCACATAACCACCATTGATATTCTTCACATCATACAGTAATGCAGTTTTTCCTGTCATATGTCGAGATGCACCACTATCCATGATCCATCTAGAAATGGCTCTTGGAAGATCCTGCACATAACAAACTTCAAATTAACCAACTTTTAAGAAAGATGCCGATTCATGCTTCGCGATCCAGGAAGCTCCGGCAATTCAAACTGCTTATTCGAACATGGTGTCCAACCAGGCCTCATCAGCCTTAGGTGTAACCTTGACTCTAGCAACTTGAATTTTGAAATTTTCAGCCTTCAAAGGTGGAAAATTTGCATCATAATCAACCAAAGTTGATTCATCAGCCTTTTTCACTTCAGAAGTTGAAATTTTCATTTCAGTTTTTGGTTTCCAAACTTGTTGAGATAATGCAACCTGTTTATAAAACTTATCATTTTTAGTTACCACTTTCTTTACAGGTTCATTTTTCACTTTGATGTTGTTATTTTTTACACTCTTTTTCTCAACAACGATTGGTGCTTTACCCTTCACATCAACTTTCTTCTGTTGAAACTTCACATTTTCAGTCTTAGGCTTCACATTGGTACACTTTCGTGCAATGTGACCCACTTGATTACATCTAAAACATGTTCGAGTATCAACACCTAGACTTTTGACTTCAGACTGATAATGTGAAGCTCTTTTCTCAAAGAACTCTTTATTTGATTTTGAAAAAATTTCATTCTCTTCATCAGAACGTGAACTTGAACTGTTCACAAACACCTTCTTTTCAGCAAACCTTTTGTTTTGAAAACTCTTTTTCTGATAACTATTACCACCCCGATAACCACCTGACCAATTGTTTCGATTGTTATTATAAAAACGTGGTGGAACAACAGGCTTTTTGTAATAAGCTTTATCTTTCTCAAAATTCATTTGCCTTTTTGTTTGACACAAACTGTTCAATTCTGACAACTCAACTTCAACCAATTTGAAAACATTCGTCAACTTTTTCGCATTAACATTCTCAATTGGAAACTCAGAATCCGAATACAACTTATCAGATCCAGCCATCTTGTACATCACAAGACCCGGTTCATCACTTAAGTTGTTTTTGGACTTTGATTTCTGAATGTATTTGTCCAAGAAACACCCATCATCTTCAGTTGAATCACTATTCAAAACACTTTCAGCTGTGCTCTTAACAATCTCTGTCTGAACACTATCATCAGATGATGTAGAAAAAGTAACATCAATGTTCTCCGGAAGTTTAACTTCTTTTTCTTCCTCAATTTCAACCAATCCAGACTGCTTTTTAGTGTAATTATGAAGAACAGGTGGTGGTACTTGATGAAAACCCACCCCAGTTCCATCAGAATACACATCTTCGCCCGCTTTATCTTTCCCGATGGGTTTGGGAATGATATGTTGCAAAACAAAGCTTGCGGAGCTATAACTGTTAAGCTTCAACTGGATTCGCTCGTTTTCGATTACAGCCTCTTGAACTTTAAATTTCAATTTAGCGATTTCATCCAGTTGTTTGTTGATTGATTCTTCTTTAACTTTAAGCACTGCTTTTAAATGTTCATTTTCTTTAAAAGTTTTACCATTTCGATCATCACAATCTTTCATTGTGCTTTTGAGTTTTTCAAATTTTTCAGAAATCTGACGGTTTTCAAGAATCAACTTTTCATTTTCTTGTTTAATTTTGTCATGATCAATTTTATCAGTTTCAATTTGAGCAGTTAATTCTTTTATCCGTTCAGTTGAAGCTTTAACTGTTTTGTCACGACCAAGAATCTGATTCTCAACGTTTCTGACCTTTGCTGTCAGATCTTTAATTTTCTCACCGTTGAGATACGTGACAGTATTACAAAATTTGCACTCTTTGTTGCAATTTTTGCAATCAGCATTTCCTTCGATCTTTTTACCTGAAGCATTTGTTGACACATCTGAACTGACCTGGCTTTTTGACTCAGACACGTAGTTAGAGTCTACCTCAAGTGCTTTGGCAGCTAGCACTTTGTCAGCCATTTTTCCCTGATTCTCTGCATTCAACTCCTGCGTAGTATCGATAACTCCAGTATCAATCTTCTTGGATTCTTTTCCTTCTATCTCTTTTCTCTCTTTCTCTTCTTTCTCTTTCTCTTCTTCAATCATTTTCGAAGTTGGAGTTCCCCACCATTTGTGTTGCCAATACTCATCATTTTCTTTCATTTCCTTGATTAATACTTCCAGATCAAGAGTTTTGTGATCAATGGCAATATTTCCATACTCATCAAGATAACACTCTGTGTCTGGATCCCATCTTTTGGCTCTTTTTGCGTCCAAATAAATTCTAGAAAGTCTAGTAATTTTGTTTTCCGAAATCATCTTTCTGTATTTATACTTCTGCTCTTCAGTTCTCTCATCTTTCCATGGAATAGGTTCATTTTTCGCCATGAATGCGTAACCAACCGCATCTTCTTCTGGTAGAACATTTTGACTCCAATCATATCCCTCATCATCATAAATCACTGCAAGAGCTCTAGATTTCTCTCTGTTGTCTTCCACCTGCTTCAATCTAGGCGGCTCGGATTTATTCTGGTGATAAATCGCCTTCTTGTAGTAATCATCTCTGAAAGGATTCTCCGACTCATCAACATAAGCATTTCGGCATTCTCTCTTGAAATGACCCTTCTGCTTACATTTGAAACAAGTCACCTTCGATTTATCGAACCCCAGCTTAGTAGAAGCACCACCAATTGTTTTTCTGCCAGTAATTTCCATGAATCTTTGTGCACGACGAACAGCACTTGCCATAGCCCAACAAATATCGATCAGTTCCATTTCCTCCGGATCAATCTGATCGTAATCTTGTTTCGTCAGATTTGTATTGCCAATTTTCCCAGCTACCAATCCTTCATACGATTCCAACACCGATGCTAAAAAGATCATTTGCTGCATTGCCGACTCTTCGTCAAAATTTTGAGCATTTTTCAAGTCTATTGCAATATTGCATTGAAAACGATTCTTTGCATCAGCATTTCCAGAAGATGAAGATCCACTGTGAAAACCACTGTGACTTCCACTGCTTTGACCACTTTGACTTTCTTTTCCGGCTGTCGACACATTTTCAGCAGAAAATGCAGTTTTTGGTGAAGTAACTTTCGGCATCATGCTCTTTGGATAGTATAGATCCAAATTCTGTTGATAAGATGAATGATTAACTTTGTACGTCTTCTTTAACTCCAGCTCATGACTCTTAAGTTTCTCAATCACCAAATCTGGTTTCAACAATTCAGAAGGAATAGTGTTCTTAAGCATGAGAGCATAATATCTCCATTCCATCTCGTCTGGCAACGAATCGAACAACTTGTCTACTTGCTCATCATCAGAATACGTGATATCATGTCTTGCTAATTCCAGCTTCAGATGACCGAACCTTTCTATCATTTTACACACTGACTCATTTTTAAGACAACCAAACATATCAAACTCTTTCCTAAGAAGTTTCTTTTTGTTTTTTACGATTTCAGTACTTCCTAAACATTTTTGGTTTAACTTTGCCCAGAGGTCTTTAGCATTTGTATAGTCTATCAATGAGATGATATCCTCCCGAACAGACTGAAACAACAACGCCACACACTTTTGTTCGGCTACGAATGAATCAATCTCATCAGATCCTGTTAAAACTTCCCCATTCTTGTTTCCTTGGTCATAACCATTCTTCAGACTTTTCCAGCTTGGAAACGCGAATGCCATCATCCAATCTTCAAACTTTCTGGACCAACGACTGTACTCCTCGATAGCCATTAGCTTTGGAGGTTTATTGAACGTTCCGAAGGCGCTTTCCGATTCCCAAGCTTCCTTTTTCTTCTCTTTTGGTGGATTCTCATTCACATTGCTTGATGAAGCATCTTTGTTTCCGGAATCTCCAGCGAATGCGTACATGTCGCTAAATGGGTTTAAGAAAATATCATCCATTGTGAATGTACCTGTAAAATCAAACAACACTTAGAAAAATTTTGTTTTGGAAATTATCAGATTCAAACGACACTTGTTCAAACGGAATGGTCTGTTTCGTTTGAAAAAACAATGGTTTCAAACGACAACTATTTCACACAACAATATGTTTTCAAACGACAGATGATTTCAAACGACAAAGATTCAAACGATGGACTGTTCCGTTTGAATCAATACTTTCAAACGACAAGAATTTCAAACGACCAACTCAAACAATCAACTTCAAACGATCAACTTCAAACGATCAACTTCAAACGGTCAACTTCAAACGATAGTTTCAAACAATTAGTTAGTTTTCAAACGATATAGGTCAATTTCAAACGATAAGTGTATTTTCAAACGATGACGTCAGCAAATCGCGAAACTTTTCAAACGGTAAGCATGATTTCGATCAGTTTTAGGTCGAATTTTGATTTTAAACTTTCAAGGATTAGTTAATAGTGAATTTTGTTTGCTATGTGATCGTTTCAAGTCATTTTAACCGCGAGAACTAGTTAAAATCAGAAAAGAAAGGTAGAAGTGAGATAATCCGATGATTTCAAGCTGTATTCGGTATGAACTCCTCGTCCTGAGCTCTGATACCACTTGTTGGATCGTGTACCTGACCCTGAAAGTCAGTTAAGGTAGTTCAACATCATGTGTAAAGGCGGAATCAATGCACATAACGTCAAAAACAGCTCTAATCCTTTTAACTTTTCTTTTCTGATTAATAAACGTGCTTTTACAATAAGATCTGATGAAAATCCGACAGCACTTCGTGATTCACACAATGACCACCTACTGTTCCGTACCGTTCCGTTTGAAATATGACAAACATACTCCTATATATAGACCTAGACCCTTCCGTTTGAAACTTAACATAAAGGTTCAAACGACAGATCTCAAACGGAACTGTCTGTTTCAAACGGAACCCTTGTTCAAACTATGATTTCAAACGGAACCATCCTATTTCAAACGAAACCCTCTTTAAACACTTCCTAAATCACTAATTAAACCCTAATTTGACATATAAGATCCAATCTTGACTTTCTTGAAATAAGACTTGATGAAGATGCAGTCAACAGACATTCTTGTGCATCAACAACAGGTCCGATTATGTGGATTTGTACGAACACTCTAGCCTTAGACAGAAAACTCAGGGTACATGCATTCACCCTTCCAGTTTGCACATGTTCACATTATAAGACCCAAACTTTGACGAGATTTTGAAAACTTAGAGGGTTCAAAACCTTATAACAAATCATTTACGAAGATATGATTAGTTTTCAAAGCGGATTCGAAATTTGTGTTCTTGTTGTGGTTATTACCTAAGGATAGGTGACGGTATTGTTTTAAAAATCTAAACGCAAATCTTCTTGCGTTAAAGTCCTAGAAAGTTATAGTCTAGGTCAAAGCATTACTAATAACCTTATTCCCTATAACCATTGGCTCTGATACCAACTCTTTTGTCACACCTTGACCGCGTTAAAACAACGAAACCGCGGTGGAAACGTCGGGGAGTGTTGCAACAGAATTATTGTTTCACAACCATGGATACAAAAGTTTCGTTTTATTGTTAATATTAAACATTAAAATTGTCTTAAATGAAACAAACAAACTAAACATCGTCTATCATTGTTATTATGTCACTAATGCCTCGTCCAGATCCTATGTGAACATGCATCCTAAAAATCAACATCATTCAACAACACCTAAAACATGTGTAAAAACAAAGTCAGCAAAGAAATGCTGGCGAGCACATAGGTTTTATGAGAGTATCGGATTCATGGCTCGTTTACATGTTGCAATACCTCATTAAAACCTTGTTTTGAAAAGTATATAATATTGCAACATAATTAACCAACTCAAATCAAGTTAGTTATAACTTATAAAATCTCGTAGCCATGATTCTTAACCCCAAAACATTTGTTTTAGTAAACTAAATTGTAAAACATCTCGTAAAAACTCGTTAATAAAACTCGTATGGTTTATATTTTCTAGAAAACATCGTTATGTGACATCGTTTTAACCTCATTTACCCAAGTGAACTAAATTACGACACGGTATGTAATATGATGAAAACACTTATATATAAGAAGTATCAGCGGCGTATCTACCATGTTTTCATCACATTACACCCGTCCCGTTTTCTAAACACTAACAAAAAACCAATCGTTTATCCAACTCGTTTAATTTGTTCAAATTGTTTCAAAATTGTTTAACTCGTTTAAATCGTTTCCAAATCGTTTAACTCGTTTAAATCATTCTCGTTTTAATTGTGAAACTACTTTTGGTCGTCTCGCTAATAACATCCAAACCTTCGCAACTCGTCTGTAGGATCGTGTTTCGACCCGAATGAGTCGTTCAGAGGCGTTCAACTACGTTTCAGGTGCGGAATAACAAGAAACGAAGGTAGAGACAACTTGCAATTCACTTAATCTACTGTTTTATTGATTTGACAATGATTACAGCTCGATCTTCACACCGGCAGCACTTCGGTATGGAATTTGACAAAGTTACAAATGAGATCCGCTCATGTGGTATTTATAGTGCAGGTAGGTCCCCACATATGGACATGTTCGTATAAGCGGACCTGAACAGGTAGGTTCCCATATACGGACATGTACGAATAAGCGGACCTAACCAAATAGGTTCCCATATACGGACATGACACATAAGCGGACCTCCTATGTCCGTATAAGCGGACCTACTCTCTAAATCACAAATACTCTCTAGTTTTCTTCGTAAAACATGCCATGATCTAACAATCTAAAACTAAGACTCGATACAAGATGAAGTCGACAGATGTAGTGCACCAACATACTCCCCCTCAGATGTTGACGAGTCGACTATCGAGTCACGACAATGCTGTATCTTCACATCTTCCGTCTTGATCAGTCTCTGGGCTTTTCTCTCTCTATCTTCTTCAACAGACTTTCTTTAACTTGAAAATCTTCAGACTCCCCCTAACGATTTGCTGGCATTTCTTTGTTCTTCAGCAACATCTATTTCAGGATCTTTGTCTGGCTTTCTTTGTCTTCAGAATCTTAAACCTGGCACTCTATAGAATCTTCAATTTCCAGGATCGAAACTTGGCTAAACCTGCACATTCTTAACCCAGAAATGAATTTCTAAATTTAACAATTTTAGTGCACCAATTCTGACATAATCAGACTACTCCCTCTCATAATCATATGTACCAACAATTACTCTTCATCAGATCACAAACTCATGATGAACCGCTTGTTGATTTAGAAAATACATTTTGACATTTTAAAACACACTCCCCCTCACAACAATGTCATCATGTTTAGCACTTGAAATTTTGAAAATTAGCTTTCCAACATCAGTTGTCGAAAATCTTTTTGACTTTTTCAAAAATTTATGCTAAAACACACCGAAAATCTTTTTGTATTTTAGAATGTAAAGAAATGCAGTAAAGAAATATTAACAGACAATATTTTTGTGAATTTTGTGTAAGAGGATCATATCATATTTTGACAAGTCACAAGTACCGTTGAGCTTAGTTACACATTAAGAATTAAACAATTCACTTAGATTGCCAATATACTGATCCACTTAAATTTTCACACAAATTTCAACTGATTCAGGATATGAGTTAGGTGTTTTAAGAACTTAAACTCATTCATGTGTCCCACCTGTTGAATATACTCCCGTATCCAGATCCCAATATTCAGTCTTACAGGTGAGTATACAACAGATGATATCTGTCAGGGGAATAAATTATAGTGCGAGGGCCGTGAGAGCTCAGGTCGATCTTTCGATACGCAGAGAGATGACGGCTTCGACTTTTGGTGGGTCCCCTTTAGAGGATCTTTTGTATTACAACAACAATGACTATCAATTTTATTGTTTCATCAATTTGCTGAGGGCGGCGCTATATTTCAAGCAAGCAGAAAGTATTCTCCGGGGACAAGGCCATTGCTTCCGCAAAATCAGAAGTCCCGGGATAATACCCCAGATATCACTGAGTATAAAGACCTAGTATCTCAGAAAGAGGGACCTTTCAAACGAGATTTCAGGGGTTACCTATATATCCAAGTAGTGTTCCCCATGAAATAAGCAAGTTTGAATTTATGTTTATATCCCGAAAAAGTTTACTAAATGTGTAAAAATCTATCGGCATATCATCAGTGGGACCGTTTAACGCTATTTAAACATTACATATCTTTAGCATACTGTGACTGTCTACTGATGTACTATCATTTCCTCTTCTTTGACACTAAAACTCATTTTTGATTTTATCATGTTTTTGCCTTTTTCAAATTTTCTAATGTTTTTGGATTTTCTGAAATTTTCTACTCCCCCTAAAATGCAAACACATTTTAGGAAATTTGAAAATAAACTGTACAAAAAACTTGACAACCGTCATCGAATTGCATCAAATTGCCACCCTCTTGACATAAACAATCAGAACTCCCCCTTACACAAAACTATTTTCTCATAATGATTTCAAAATACTTAAGTTTGTTTTAACCAAAATGATTTTTCCGGAAAATAAGTTTTGTTAAGTTTACCACTTGTAGATTAGGGGTATGGTTCATCATTTTGTCCATTCAATCAACTGTAGTAAATCAAGTACAACTTAATGTCCCTGATTTACCACTTGCAAGTATGCAACCTCTGTACCTCTTGTAAAAATATTCACAACATACAAACCTATGTAGGAATAAACCTCTACACAAACCATTTTACCAATCAAAATGCCGATTCCTGCTTCACACTTACCAACCTGGAAGCTCCGGCAAGTCACACTTAACCTGTAAAAACTAAACACATTTAAAAATCTTTCTCAAAATCTAAAATAACAAGAAGGATGCCGATTCCTGATCCACGATTACAAACTTGGGATCTCCGGCAAAGTCCTAAGACTTCAAGGGAAACAAACTTCCATCCAAGTCTTCTCAGACTTGATGGCTTTCAATTCTTGCTCAGTAGGGTTGTAAGTTGCCTTTTTAGTTGCATAAAAATCTTTAACCCCCTTAACTTTCCCATTCAACATTTTCCCAAAAATTTTCTTAACACTCCTATTGAATGTTTTCTAAACATCAAACTCAGTTTTCTCAGAATAAAACTGATCTGAGATCTCAACTTTACCAACTTTCTGTTTAATTTCTTCAAATTTCAGTGATGGAAACTCATCATCATTCACTGAAATATTCACCTCAACCTGTGGCTCTTCTGGCTTTGTGGAACCAGATTCATCGCCAATATTCACATCAACTTTCTTAACAACCCATACTTGGTTGTCATTCTCTTTCTTTTTATAAAAATTCTTTTTAGAACACTCACCAACCTCATAAGTTGAATTTTCAAAAATTTTAAGTCTATCGGTTGGTGGTTCAACATCAACAACTTTTTCTTTCAACTTGTTAGAAACTCCCTGTTTTGACTTGGCATTTTTCGGACAGTTCCATGCAATGTGACCAGCTTCATTGCATCTGTAACAGGTTCTAGTTTCTTTTGAGTGACAAACTTCAGTTCCATTCTTCTTCTTTTCAGCAAGAAACTCTTGATTTGACTGTCTCCAGAATGTTTTCTTCTGTTCCTCTTCTGCACTCCCACCTGACACAAATTCTTTTTTTGTTTTAGAATTTTTCAAATTTTTATGATTTTCTGGTGGATTAAATCCAAGACCTTTCTTTTTGTAGCTACGATTTTGGTTTGATTTCTTTTGAAAACCAGAACCAGAATTGTAACCCTTTTTCTTGTTTAGACGTTGTTGAACTCTTGAAGTGTACTTTTTAAGTTTTTCAGCAAGATTTAAATCTTTTATTTCAGAAATATTAATTTCTGTCATTTTGAAAACCTTTTTGATCATGTCAAAACGAACACTTCTTATTGGAAACTCTTTGTCATAATATAATTTTTCCGAATCATTTAAAGTGTATGCAACTTCAAATGTTTCATCATCCAAATTTGCTTTTGATAACAAAAATTCTTTACTATAAGACCGTTTAACCGATGACTTGGAACTTTTGACCGACGAACTCGAACTTTTGACCGACGAACTCGAACACCCAGACTCGGATTTTGACTCAGACTCCTCCTCAGTATACAACACCTGATCAACCACCTTTTTGATTAACTCAGACTCATGATCAGTATCGGACGAGGTAAACGTGACATCAATGTTATTTGGTAAAACGTCAGTTGTGTCGGTTTTTAGCTTTATATTGATTGCTTTTTCAAGTTGCTCCTCGTTTGGTTTTCTAGGAGAATACCCTTCCCAAATTGGAGGCGGACACTTGTTATATCTAACAGTCGGTTTCTTACCACTATCTTTCTTCTTTGGCTTCTCGTCTTGAAAAACTTCCATACCTGCAACAGTTGGGTAAATACGATCAATGAGATAATCAGAACTAGAATAACTTTGTAATAAACGTCTAATTCTCTCATTCTCAATCTTCTCTGTTTCCAACTCTTGCTTCCATTTAGCACTTTCTTCGATGTAAAAGTTGATGGCTTTCTGCTTTGTCATCATCACAGCATTCATCATCGTAAGTGCTTGTTCTCGTTCTGAGTTTGTCTTTTGGAGACCAGTTACTGTTTTGTTCAAGACATCATAAGATTCTTTCTCATATTTGAGATTGAAAGTATCTGCTCCTTTTTCTTCTCATATTCAGCAATTATCTCGTCTTTTGTTGCACAACCCTTGCATTCTTCCAAACACTTCTCGCAAGGCTTGACAACTTCAACAATCTTT
Organism: Helianthus tuberosus; assembly: GCA_030545235.1. NCBI lineage: Eukaryota > Viridiplantae > Streptophyta > Magnoliopsida > Asterales > Asteraceae > Helianthus > Helianthus tuberosus. Next base: position 160,004,661 of record CM060393.1, read on the forward strand.
TCAACTTCGATTGTCTTTACCACTTCAACCACTTTTTCTTCTTCTTTCACCTTCTCAGTTTCAATCATCTTCTCAACAACACCTTTAACATTCTCTTTATGAACATCATCTTCAGATTTTATTTGTTGTTGTTCTTTAGCAGCTCGTTTCTCCTTCAGTTTCTCCATACGATCTGCAAAATAGAAATGAAAACTTTCAGGAGAAAGATGAGTTTTAGCAACATTAATATGTTTCTCTTCCTCATCATCACTGCTACTATCAACTGGTGTTTGATCAAACTCTACAGATTTTTCAGAACCAGCATCTGATACACCAGAATCAGACGGTGTTTGATCAAATACAACTTCTTTTTCTGAAGTAACAACATTTTGAACACTCTCATCTGAACTTAGTGAATCTTCATCAGCACTTTCTGAGCTTTCTTCAGATGTAACAGACTGTTCCTTCACACTTTTCACTGTCTCACCAATAGATTTCATCCATGTGGCGAACATGTCTGGTTCTCTAACAATCTTTGCAATAAAAGCTTTGAAATCACCCTTTTCATCAACAAACATATCCCAGCTGAAACCTTCAGGTAGCTTCTCATCATCTTGATCGACTATGCATGCTTTGCTATCAGGAGATATATAGTTGCTCCAGTTGAAATCTACCAAACATCCTCTCTTTGAATCCTCAATCTTTCTACCATGAGCTGTTTGTGAGTCTTGTGACTGACCAACTTGCTGATAAATGGCTTTCCGGTAGTAATCGTCTTTTCCGACCGGATTTTGAGCTCCACTAGCTTCTCTGCTTTTGCACTCCCGTTTGAAATGACCTTTCTCCCTGCAACGAAAACAAGTAACTTTAGATTTATCAAAACCTAAAGTAGATACATGAGCATCAAGAAAGTCATTTCTCCCGGTAATCATTTTGAACTTTTCAGCACGTCTAAGAACACTAGCAAGACACCATTTGATATCCATCAGTTCCATCTCTTCGGCGTCTATCTGATCGTAATCCTCCTTTGTGAGCATAGGATTTCCGATCCGACCTGCAACTAAACCTTCATATGATAACAACACAGAACCAAGTAGAGCCATGTGATCTTTAGCAGTGTCTTCTGAAAAGCTTTGACCTTCTGGAAGATTTAGAGCGATGTTGCATTGAATCACATAACCATTTCCTGTCTTTGTGTTTTGAGACTGAAAGTTTTCTGATGAACTCTTTGGATTGACACTCGGATATAATGAGAAACCACTACTGCTTTTGTTTGAACTTTGATCAATGTTTTCTGTAGAATCCCCAGCACTAAACGCAGTCTGGATTTTCGGACTTCTCTCAGCTTCTGGAACCGGAATACTACCTTTGTAGTACATCTTTACATCCTGTTGACCACTTGGACTGTTCATCCTCGCGATCTTCTGCTGTTCCAAATCTTGACCCTCAATCTTTTCGATAAACTCACCAATTGATAATCCATCATAAACCCCTGTGTTTTTCAGAATCATCAAATAAGTTCCCCACTCTTTTTGAGGTAACGCATCAGCTAATTTGTCTACCCACTCTTTAGACTCTTTTTTTATACTAAGCATTGCATAGATCGTACAAGGTGACAATATCTTTCAATCAGCTTCTTTGTGTCTTCACCTGGTAGATTGCTGAACAGATCAAACTCTTTCTTTAACAGTGCCTTCTTGCTTTTAATCATTTTTTCGCTACCCTCAAATTTGACTTTAAGTGCATCCCAGATTGACTTTGCAGTTTTGTCATGCTGTAGCAGAATGAAAATGTCTTCTTTGATAGCTTGTTGTAGCAAACTTATCATCATTTTTTCAGATCTATACATATCCCGTTCTTCATTAGTAAATTCAGATATTTTTTATCAACTTTCATATTAGTCTGTGGCAAAACATATTTCTTCAAAATACACTCCCATGATCTAAGATGGTTTGCCTGAACCCAGTTTTCGAATCTGTCTTTCCACCCGTAGTATTCTTCAATACTCATCAATTTCGGGGGCTTTTGGGTGGTTCCAGTTTCGTTTTCCAAATTCATATTCTGAGCAATAGTGCTTGGACCAGACGGTGTTGCAAATGCGTTGTAGAACTCGGTATCCATGTTTCACACCTGTATCACCTGATGTACACAAACAAACAAAACACAATCAGTTTTTTTTTAAAAAAAAACTTATCAAAGCAACTGAATCAAACTGATACTCCGTGCGAACTGAATCACTCGAACTGATGAATATTCTGTGCGAACTGAGGATTTGATAGTCCTGTAACGATCCGATTTCAGTCTCGGTTCGGTATAAAATATGGAGACGACTGATTCGAGCCAAGAACGATCGACAATAAACAAGAAAGATCAAAACTTTAAGGATTGGAACAAATATATATTTGATTGATTTGATAAGAACATACAAGATAATCCACCCCGGGTAAGCTCCCCCGGGGTGGTGGCTCACAAATGCACCCCTCACAAATGATGTCTAGTGTTCTATTTAAAGACCCTTGAGCCTTGTCCTCCAAGCAAGCCGCCTCTTGCTTGGAAAACCTACTAAACTCGCTAAAATGCACAACTATACTAACTAGCATCGCTACATCACGTTACATCAAACAAATAATAAAATCGCCAATTAAAGTCGCCTTAATTGATAACATCATTCTCTAATTTGACCCAACAATATTCCCCCGAGAATGATGCTATCAATTCTTCAAATAATCTTCAAAAATAAATCTGACGACATCTTCGAGTCTTCACAAATCGGCTAAATACCCAATTTCATCATTGTCGTTTTCCCCCGCAAATGTAGACCCTCCTATATCTTGTCGATCAAAGCTCCGTATCTTATTAAAGATAATAATGTAATAGGCATATGATAGGGTTCGAACTCCAATGATAAAAATTAAATAATTAGCTTTCTTGTGAGGATCTTCAATTTTGTCAGATTGCATTCCGCTCCCGATCCACCGCTTGAAATAAATCTGATGTATTCGTGGGCCCAATAAAAATTAATCCATGCTATGTCTTCATGTGGGTCCCGCCACCCATTCAATCAGAGAAAAACAATAAAAACACATTGTTCTGACAGTTGTGCAAGAAAATTGTTTCAAGCCAACATGGTGGGCTTAAAGAATATTCAGGCTTAAAATTTTATGCCAATCATTGGCCCATCATGCACTCCAAGCCCATACAAACGTAAACCCTAGTTGCAAACATGTGCACCAGCCGTCTTCATCGGAATTTATTCGCCGGCCGGAAACAATTATCACCAACGAAATAAATTCTGATCATCAACCATGCGCATCACTTGACCTGAAATTATGACTCTCCGGCGCCGTCATTCACGTTAGTCGCAGATTAGGCAACTCCAGCCACTACCAAAAATCGGAAAACCCATCTTCCACCGGCTCCCACCGTGCAAACCCATCATCATTTCAGCATGAATACCCAGCCGCTACCACCTCCTGCCTCAACCCAGAACCACCGTCAACCACCCGAAGAACATATGATCTGATGATATATCTTTATTACCGTGACACCGTCCTTTCTCAGCGCCAAAAATAATCTACACCGGCAACCATTGTTTTCGGCCGACGTCATCGTTCACACCAACAAACAACCGTCGTTTTTCATGATCTACCACAATCAACCACCATGCGCCACCAACCCAAAACGCCGAAAACCACCATGTTACACAACCCATGACCAGTGAATCGAGCACAAGCTGGAATCTCGACCAACATTCTACTTTCTTGAACTAAATCTGCTTTCATGGTGCGAGCCCTAGTATTCACACACCAATAAAAACCATCTTCCACAAACTCAGATCTATTGAAGTTGCCTGATCTGAAACAGAATTAAAACACACAAATCTGGATTTGTTTTACGTCTCCGGCGGTTTTCTGGTGTAGATCCAAAAAAACCGAAAACCGAAACGAGCCACCGAGGCTCTGATACCAATTTGTAGGATCAAATCAAGCCAAAAATCTGATTTTGATAAACAAATCAATATGAACACACAAATTATGAACTTGAAAACCCTTGAATAATGATTTGCATAAGATGAATACAATTAGCCCCCAAATCTTTCTAGAAATGTGTGTCACTTAAAACCCTAATCATCTCTTTCTATATATAGCCTAAACAACTTTGGCTAATTACATTAAGGACCCTAGAGATTAAAACTTACCAAAAGTAGCAATAAACATGAGGACTAATTGAATAAGATAATAAATATATTTTGTATAAAACAAAATATATTTAATTATCCAAAGCGATAAAACTATCATATCTCGAACGTTCACACGCCATATCTTTCTTCAATCTTCTCGTGTTGACTTGCGCGTTGACTTTGTCTTGATGGCGTTGACTTTGTTGACTTGATTCGTTGATAACATTAGACTACACGTTTTAGACCCAACAATCTCCCCCTTAGGCTAATGTTATCAAACTCATGTATCATCTTTAGAACCGTCAACTTCATGCATGTTGTAATCTTCAATTTGGCAAGCTTCAGTCTCAATTTTAGACCCAACAATCTCCCCCTAGACTGATGCTTTCCAAATTTTCTTCACTAAAGATCTTTGTTTGACACTTTGCTCTTTGAGAACTTTAAACTGACAAGCTCCCCCTTTTTACATGCATCATCTTTGACAATAAGGAACAACCTTTTCCAACTCTCTTTAGCTTGAGTGAATCAGAAGACGTAGGAGGAGGATTCCTAGCTCGGTATCTTCTGCAATCTTCAGGAAACAGGTGCTTTGGTCTGGTATCTTGCTCAATTGATGATCGGCCATCATTGCAGCAAATAGTCGAAGTAACCTGTTCACAGACATAAACACAACTCCACATTTTCTTTTAGACTGATTCAGAGTACATACAAAATTGTATTCATCTGTAGTGTGCAATGGAAAGAGTATCTCAAGCGGTCTGAGACACGATTGATGTGATATGGAAGACTTAGAAAAACAACTGTACACAAATCAAAATATTTTTGGATTTTTAGATTTTTTTTTTTTTTTTTTTTTTTTTTTTTTAACTTTCAACCTTTGAGATTTAGAGCTGATCAAATATGAGATCATACCAACTTGAAAAGCCTAGTCACACTTCAACTTTCTTTAAGATAGCTACGACTCAAGAACGATTGCTGGTATGTTTGTCCTCTTAAATCCATGCATCCTTCTTTCAACATGCTTTCGGTGAGCTTGTTTATCATGTTTTGGTAATATTGACAAGAATTCTATGGCCCCCACACAAGCTATTGAGAATAGAATCATTACGCCTGTGAGTCCCACATCAGGACATACCCCCGCGATCAAGGTATGCACAAAGGTTCTTCATAACAGGTGAGTATATTGGATTCATTCTTTTCAACGATAGAGCGGAGATCAGGTCTGTACTTTCGTACAACAGAGATCCCAAGAACTATCGAGGGCTGAGACAGATAGTTCGGTGAACAGGTCAGTACTTTCGTACAGCAGAGAGACCGAAACTAATCCATCAAAAGGTTTTGGCCAAAAAATGGCACTTATTATGAAAGGGTATGGCCTTTTTTTTTTTTTTTTTTTTAAGGCGCTTATTATGAAGGGATATCATAGGAGTTCTAGGTCAGCATGTATCTGGATGCAGCAGAAGACCAACTATGATACCCCCGAATGAAAACCAATATAAAGACCCGAGATCTCAGACTTTGGCAATCTATCAACACAAGATTTAAGACCATTAAGCCATATGCCGCAACGTGTTACCCACTAGATGCGTAATGCCTGAGAGAAGCCAGAATCCTTGTGTAGATGTTATGTTTTGCTCCCTAACAGCAGTTTACTCGTTGGTGTTGCTGAATCTACCGACATATCGTTAACTTGGAGCCGTATCCTCCATCAGATCCTATTCATGCGAAGACATAATCAGATTAGTTCCTATCATTTCTCATATAAGATCATGATTATTTTGCAATAATCACATCTCATGGTCTAGGAAGTATTTTAATACCCCCCCTTAAAATTTTATTTATGTACAATCATTTACTGAAGAACTAAAAATTATAAAACATGTATTTACAAAATAAAGTCTTCCACACCAGGCACACAAAAGCATATGTCAGCAAGAAAATGAGTGTGTTACAGTGTAGTTGAGTGCGCGTCCAGGTTAGATACCATAACTAAACTTGTGATTTTCCTCTTTAAACTTGTACTAGAAACAACCATTGATAATAACTGGTGTTACTAACAGTCCTCCTTGGATGTCCCTACACTCATAAGCAATTCAGTTAGAGAGTGGAACCCAAGCCATCGTAGTCTTGGGTTGCCCGCTTTCATCAAAATAAGAAACCTCCCGATGTACCAAATCTTTTCCCTCGTTGATTTCTTTTACAACCATTGGTTTGACTCGCCAAACCTGTGTTGGTTTAAAAATTTTGTTTGTAAAAGATTTAAAGTTTGAAATAATTTTATGTTTAAGACCCGGAGGGAAAGATTGGGGTTTTGATGTGTTGGTCATTTTCATCTTTGAATCATGTGAAACCGGCTTCACATGTGGAGACCTGGATGAAAAGTTTTTCATCTGATCTTTCAAAGATGTGTGATTTTTACCTTTTGATCCAGAGAAGCAATACTGGTTTCCTTTACCGTCTGGATCGTGTCGCTCTGGGCAATGTTTGAGCACATGACCTTCTTTTCCACACCTAAAACAAGCCTTGAATGGCTTTTGAGACTTTGCAGTTCCGTGTGATGCAACTAGGGGCGGGGATTGCTTTGAGCTTGACTCAGCATGTTCACAAACGTGATGTTTGACAACTTCAGACGATCTTTTGATCATTGTCTCCCCAAGATTCTCATTTGTCTTTGATTCATCATCTGAACTCGTGCAATCATCAATGTGGAAGTCTTTTTCCAATGGATCTTGATTTTCAAGACTTGTAGAGTCATTTGGGGTCGTTGGTTCTTGAACACCCGATGGTTCAAGGTTTTCAACCTTTTTATCAGCATCTTTTACTGAAGTTTCTGAGTCATTTGAGCTTTCCCATTCTTGATATGATTGAAAATCCGAATCACGATCCTCACTTGAGCTTCCTTCGCCACCTTCTGAAGTTGTGGTGCTTGAGTGTTCACTGCTGCTTTCTTCATTTGGCTCCTTATCAGACTCTGACATACCTGTATGAGATGGAACAAATTCTGGAATTTCCTCGGTAAGGAATTTTCCGAATCTGTTTTGTTTCAATTCTGGAACAAACATGGGAGGTTCACACACAACTTTTTCATCACAAAAAGCAGATTTTAAGTCAACACATTTTAAAGTTTTGTTTGATTTCTCACAGTTCCAGGCAAACCAGTTAACAGTAGTATAACTGTCGCCAGAATACCCTATTCCAGGATTGACAAACTATGCAAACTGAAGGTTGACAAACTGTGCGGACAGAACTTGATGCAAACAAACAGACACCCACAAAAACGACAACTGATGTTGAACTTTTGTGATTGGCCCGCTTTAAAACACAACAACTATCATTGGGCCGACAACATCACTTTGTTAAATGCACATGGATTGAATTAAATGTGGCCGACAACATTATTTCTAGTTAATTCTTATTGGACCTTGAATGTGTGTTGGATTAACAATTTTAATATCACATGAAGTTGAAGCTGAATGGACCGCAATATCAATACAATTATTAACTGACCGACAATCACTTTCTTCAAGTCAATGTTATTGGACCTTTATATTAAAGTGGCCGACATCTGATTGTTACAATATTAAATCACATGAACTGACACTATGTCGAAGTTTTAACCGAGTGTGATTGGACCATACGAGCGGAACCACTGAACTGACTAATAAGCTGAACCAAGATGTTCAGAAAAGCGGATCTAATGATGACCGAATAAGCGAATCTACTGATATTGTCACTAAAAGCGGATCTATGAAGAACACTTTGAGCGGACTTGATCTTAATCTTTGGAGCGGACCTGATGCACTTTGGAGCGGACCTGATGTTGTTCACAAAAGCGGACCTTACACGCAATTTGAAGCGGACCTATACACAATATGTCCCTAAAAACGGATCTCTAGAACGAACCTTCAACAATCAAGTCCCTATGAGCGGACCTCTTGAGCGGAACTACAACAAAACTGATCTTAAAAACGGACCTATCAAGCGAACCTATGGAGTGTCCGTATAAGCGGAACCTATTCACGAGTACTTTTGACCCATTTTTAATGTGAATTTCAACATCAAACTTTCCAGGGTTTGTCTATATCCAATTACGCACAATCCGTGAGATTTTGAGCTGATTTTGACCGGTGAAACTTCCTGAACTGAAAATAGAAGGTGTAGAAGTAAGAAATGATGATGAATTCCAGCTATTCTCTGCAGAACTCCTCCTCCTAAAGCTCTGATACCAATTGTAGGATCGTGTTTCGACCCGAATGAGTCGTTCAGAGGCGTTCAACTACGTTTCAGGTGCGGAATAACAAGAAACGAAGGTAGAGACAACTTGCAATTCACTTAATCTACTGTTTTATTGATTTGACAATGATTACAGCTCGATCTTCACACCCGCAGCACTTCGGTATGGAATTTGACAAAGTTACAAATGAGATCCGCTCATGTGGTATTTATAGTGCAGGTAGGTCCCCACATATGGACATGTTCGTATAAGCGGACCTGAACAGGTAGGTTCCCATATACGGACATGTACGAATAAGCGAACCTAACCAAATAGGTTCCCATATACGGACATGACACATAAGCGGACCTCCTATGTCCGTATAAGCGGACCTACTCTCTAAATCACAAATACTCTCTAGTTTTCTTCGTAAAACATGCCCTGATCTAACAATCTAAAACTAAGACTCGATACAAGACGAAGTCGACAGATGTAGTGCACCAACAAAAAGGTCCCGACCACCTAGACTTTAATTTACCGGGAAATAATCGAAGTTGTGAATTAAACAATAGAACTTGATCTCCTACTCAAAATTCATTAGGTTTAATGTGGTTATCATGCTCTATCCTGCCACAATAACCGAAGAAACTTGACATTATTGGATATCATGATTACAAAGGAAACTTGACTGTTGGATTCAATGAATATGTCAAATGGCTACTTTTTGCAGGACTTATTGCATGAATAAACAATTGTTTATTCATGTACCCAGCCTTCTATAAGTAGAAGGCTCACCAAGCAGAAGACAATGAGTTAGGCTTAGCATTCATACATACTACAAAACTCCATTGCCCTCTCACCCACAGAATTCAAGATTCATTTGTATTAGGTAATAATCTTACAATCACCTTGTAAACTATTTTGTTTCAAAGTGATATAAACTTGATAATTCTGTAGGTCTTGTTTCTTGAAAGTCTGATTTCCATTTCCGCACATCTTTTTCACATCTACTGAAATCACTTGCCATATTACGTGAAAAGAAGTTTTTAAGTCCAAACTGGGACCAACAATTGGTATCAGAGCAGATTGAATAAACTATTTTCAAACGATCAATCGATCATCTTCTTTTCTCTAAATATGGCCAGCTTTCAATCCTTGAATAATGCTTTTAACATTGGTTCTATGTCTAAACCTCCGACTCTGGTCAGAGAGGAATACCCCCAGTGGAAAATCAGGATGGTCAATTTCCTTAATGGTCATGACCGAGCTCTGTTTCAATCCATTGAAAGGGGTCCACATATACCAATGACTGAAATATCAGCTATTCCAGCAACTGACCAATCACCTGCAATCCCTGCCTCCCGTGCTCCCAAAATAGAAATAAACTGGAGTGCGAAAGACAAGGAACTGGTGGCTGGGGATGAAAGGGCAAAGACACTTTTAATAATGGCCATCTCCAATGACATATTTTCACAAGTTGATGCATGTGCATCAGCTAAGGAAATATGGGATCAGTTGGAAAATCTTTGTGAAGGAGGAGAAAGGATGAGAAGAAACAAGAGAACAAACAATGTTTCCTCATATGAGAGGTTCAAAAGTTTACCCAATGAAAGATTAAATGATACTTATCAAAGATTTACAAAACTTTTGAATGAGCTAAAGAAATTTGGTATAACAAAATCAAATGATGAAAGAAACATAAAATTTCTAGATGCTCTACCTAGAGAATGGAGAAGTCTAACCACGACTTTATCCTTAACCTTAGAACTAGGAAATATGAGTCTTCATGACTTATACAACATCTTGATCCCCAGAGAGGAAGAAATATTTGAAGAAACCATTCAAAGAGGGGGATCTTTAGCTCTTATCTCAAACTCACAAAGAACACCACCTACCAATGATCCACAACCATCAAACAGCCAAAATCTTGAAATTTCTGATACATCATCAGATTTTTCAGCTTTTGCTGAAGCAATAGCACTGCTCACCAAAACATTTGAGCAGAGGTTGAGGGGAGGAGGCTAGAGATACCAGAGAAGTGACAGAGGGAGGATGGATGGAAGATCTAAGGAGGAAGGTTGATATAAGGATAAGGGGAAGGCAGAAGTTGTGTGTTACGAATGCAAGCAGAGAGGTCACTATGCATCAGAATGCAAGACAAAGAAGCTCAAGGTGTTGACATACTGAAGCTTGTTCAACACCATCTCCAAAACAAAAATGAAAAATCTGTTTATGGCTCAGCATACAACAGATATTCTGATGAAAGGCCATTAAGAGAAATAATCTGATTAAAATCTCATCAGAAAGAGTACCCAAGCAAGCCTGGGTTCCAAAAACCCTCTAATTTTTCCATTTCAGGACCATCGTGTGCAGCAGATCTGGTACTGCGACTCAGGAAGCTCGAAGCACATGACTGGGGACAAGAGCTTACTCAGCAACTTTGTTTCAAAGCTGGGTAAAATGGTAAATTTTGGAAATGCAGTGAAAGGGAGGATCATGGGATATGGATGCATAAGGTATGGATGTTTGACCATCGAGAAAGTAGCCTATGTTGAAGGCTTAAAGTACAATCTGCTAAGTTGTGGTCAATTCTGTGATAAAGGTTTTCAGGTAACCTTTTTACCAGAAAAATGCTTGTTAATAGGTATGGATGATAATAAAATTTGTTTAAGTGGAAAGAGGATAAGACAATCAATTTACTACTTTGATTTCAAATAAGAAAATGAACATCCAAAATTATGTTTATTTTCAAAAATTAACAAGCGTAGTAGTTGGTTATGGCATAAGAGGTTAGCCCACTTAAATTTCAAAACCTAAGCAAATTAGCAAGCAAGGGTCTGGTAAAAGGATTACCTTTTATATCCTCAAAGAAGGATAAAATTTGTGAAGCTTGTGAGATGGGAAAATCCAAAAGAAGCTCACATAAATCAATTTCTGAGTCTTCTATTACACAAAATTTGGAACTTTTACATATGGATTTGTGTGGACCCATAAGTACAGAAAGCTTTTCTGGAAAGAAATACATACTAGTAATAGTAGATGATTTCTCCAGATACACATGGGTCGAATTTTTAAGGAAGAAAAGTGAAACTCCTGATCTGATCATTAATTTTATCAGAAAAATTGAAAATCTATTAAAACTAACAGTCAGAAGGATCAGATCAGACAATGGGATAGAATTTAAGAATTCAAAAATTGAGAGCTTTCTTGTAAGTAAAGGAATCTCTCATGATTTCTCTGCTCCCAGAACACCTCAACAAAATGGGGTTGTTGAAAGAAAAAATAGAACTTTAGTAGAAGCTGCCAGAACAATGCTTGCTTATGCTAAAATGCCCACTCATTTTTGGGCAGAAGCAATAGCAAATGCCTGTTTCACCCAAAACAGAACCATAATCAACAAAAGGCACAACAAAACACCTTACAACATTATCAATGGAAGGATTACAAGTGTAAAACTTTTGCATACATTTGGTTGTAGATGTTTTGTTTTCAATGATTTTGAAAGCCTTGAAAAATTTGACAGAAAAGCATAAAAAAGTATTTTTCTTGGTTATTCTTTGTCCTCAAAAGCCTATAGAATTTTTATTCTAAACATAAGGACAATCAGAGAAAGTCTGTATGTTTCTTTTGATGACTCATCAGAAACAGAGGTTTCTGGTGAATACATGAAAGAAATAAATTTTCTGACAAACAAGAAAACTATGAACATCTCTTTGAAATGATAACAGAAGATTTCTTAGAACATGATAAATCTCTCACATACAAATCAACAGATATTTCATGTACTAACCCTGCAGAACAAACGAGTAATGAATCAGGAATCTTGAATCAAAATTCTGATACACTACACACAACCGAGGCAACTGTTCAGGGGGGAACTTCAAATCCATCAGAACCAACAACTTTTCACAACAAGTTAAGATGGATCAAAGGAGATGTTCATTCTGACATCATTGGCAATCCAGCAAATGGTGTGAGAACAAGATCTGTAACTGCACATGAGTGTGCATTTGCTGGGTTCTTAAGCAAGATAGAACCCAAATCTGTCAAAGAAGCTCTAAATGACTCAGACTGGATTCAAACTATGCAAGAAGAGCTTGATCAGTTTGAAAGGAGCAAGGTATGGGATCTGGTACCTAAGCCAAATGACAAATCTGTCATAGGCTCAAAATGGGTATTCAGGAATAAATCTGATGAAAACGGCATAATCACCAGGAACAAAGCAAGGTTAGTGGTCAAAGGTTATTGTCAACAAGAAGGTATTGATTATGACGAAACTTTTGCACCGGTAGCTAGATTAGAAGCTGTAAGAATTTTTCTTGCTTATGCTGCATCCAAAGATTTCAAAGTTTATCAAATGCATGTAAAATCAGCTTTCCTGAATGGTAAAATTGAGGAAGAAGTTTATGTGCAGCAACCAGAAGGCTTTGTTGATCCAAAATTTCAAAATCATGTTTACAGATTAAACAAAGCCTTGTATGGTTTGAAGCAAGCTCCTAGAGCCTGGTATGAAACACTATCAAACTTCTTATTCAATTCTGGGTTTACTAAAGGTACTATTGACACAACACTTTTCCTCAAAACACACAAAGGTCATACTTTGTTGGTCCAGATATATGTTGATGACATTATATTTGGATCAACAAATGAAAAATTCTATAAAAAGTTTCAAAAGTTAATGACCAGCCACTTTGAAATGAGTATGATGGGTGAGTTAACCTTTTTCTTGGGTTTACAAGTAAAACAAAGAATTGATGGAATATTTTTTAGTCAATCAAAATATGTGAAAACAATTCTACAAAAATACTCACTTGAAAACTTCTCTGTTTCAAAAACTCCCATGGCAACAGGGAACAAATTGGATTCTGATAAAGATGGAATAAGTGTAGATATTAAAACCTATAGGGGGATGATAGGATCATTGCTATATTTAACTGCAAGCAGACCAGATATTATGTTTGCAACATGCTTTCTGGCCAGATATCAATGTGATCCTAAAGAATCCCATCTAAAAGCTGTAAAAAGTGTTTTCAAATATCTAAAAGGCACATCAGAACTTGGTCTCTGGTATCCTAAGGATACAAACCTTGAATTAATTGCATACACAGATGCAGATTATGCAGGGTGCAAAATTAACAGAAAAAGCACATCTGGTGCTTGTCAACTCTTGGGAGAAAAATTGGTATATTGGGCAAGCAAGAAACAAAACTGTGTTGCCACATCAACAGCAGAATCAGAATATGTAGCAGCAGCAAGTTGCTGTTCATAAGTGTTGTGGATGCAAACTCAACTAAGAGATTCTGGAGTAAATCTGACAAAAATACCAATCCTATGTGATTCAAAGAGTACAATTGCAATAACAGAAAATCCAGTTCATCACTCAAGAACCAAACACATAGATGTCAGATATCACTTCATAAAAGATCATGTGGAGAAAGGTAACATAGAAATGTATTTTGTTCCAACTGAAAACTAAATTGCTGATATCTTTACAAAACCTCTTGATGAAAAGAGACACAATTTTTTGATCAGCAAACTTGGCATGGTTAATTTAAATGATGAAGATTTTTCAGAAAACACAAGGACACAAATTGAAAACCAAATTGATGAACATCAAAGTTTTGATAATCAAAGAACAATTCAACTGGTTTCTAACAAAGAAATCCATCAATCTGATGGAACATCAGAAAATCTGATGAATCATCAATAAATGATGATTTATCAGAAAATCTGAAGAAATATCAGAAAATCTGGGGAAATCATCAGAAATTCTGATATAAAATCAGAAACCTTGTTGAAACATCAGAATGATCTGTAATCATTAAATACTTCCATCTTCATGCATATCCCACATATGTATAAATTCATAACTGTGTATAGTCTGTTTTTGTATTTTTTTTCTTTAAATTAAAAAAAAACAAAAAGGGGGAAAAGTAACATGCATTAAGATAAAATTCAATACAGCAGAGAAAATCAGCCGTCACAAGAAATTTTTTGCAGATTATTGAATTTATTTCTTGCACTACCAATGCATGCAACGTCATTTTTTCATAAGAAATTTACGAGACACGTCGGCACTAAAATGATTAGGAGCTATGAAAGTAGCCGCCTAGCTATTCAATGCTTACTCACACATAGGGGCTTTGTAGACTGTCATATTCTCATTGCAACAGATATCGTCTTAATTGAAGAGATTGAAATGAAAATGAAATTCTTTGGAACTTTGGCTGTTAATATTTATGGCACTACTATCACTTTTACCTATAAATATTAACAACCTGAAAAATACTTTCTTCACCAAACAAATCTTCTCTTCAAAAGCTCTTCATCAGAAATTTCTTATTTTAAAATGGGTCGCCCAAAAATGATGAAAGTAACACAATTCCCTCTCCCGCTTCACAGACATCATAATCTTAGACTTAGGTCTAATTTGGAAGGACCTGCATGGGAAGACTGCAGGTGTTGATGCACGAGAATGTCTGTTGACTGCATCTTCATCAAGTCTTAAGTCAAGATATATCAAGATTGGAGCTTAAAAGTCAAGATTAGGGTTTTAATGTTAATTTCGCTTTAATGTACATGATTATCTTGTTGATTTCGCTTTAAAGGTCATTAGGTTAGGTGATTTCGCTTTAAGGAACATGTTAATTTCGCCCCAATGTACATGACATAAAAGCGAAATCAGATTCATGTTGATTTCGCTCATATGGTCATGACCATTGAAGCGAAATTAGACTCACTATAAATACCTCATGTGCATGTTCATTTAAGCGAGACCTGATCATTAGCATTGTGACGAAACTCTGTCAAAATTGTTCCAGAAAGCTAATAAAGTGAAGGATTTGAATAGGAAAGCTGCTGTAACATTGCGTGCATTGATTCCGCCTTTACACGTAATGATGAACTTGCTCAACTGATCGTTTAGGGTCAAGACACGGTCCAACAAGTGGTATCAGAGCTTCAGGACGAGGAAGTTTATACTACATCAGCCGATTCGACACTTTGATCTCATTTCTACTCACTTTCTTTTATATTTTCGGTTTAAAACTTGTTTCATTGGACAAAATGAGCTAATTGTCACGTATTGTGAGCGAAACTAGTGAATAATCAATCCTTAACAATATCAGGCCTTAAAACTAAGTAAAACACATTAAATTGTTCGAAAAACATATTCGGTTTTCGAACATAAACTTCAACTTCAGATCTGGAACGAATCAGCGGTCAAAAGTGAACATATTTCATATCATTGTGATCGGTTTTAAGAGTATAACAACCCTTGAAAGTTTTAGTTTGTAATTCGAAGTAAAACTTGGTGAAAATTGGTTAAGAGCTGATTCCGCTTTTACGTACATCAGCTGATTACATTACTTAATTCCGCTTTAATGAACATTGAGAGTTAATCTACTGATTTCGCTCATAAGGTCTGAAGTGATTTCGCTCATAGGAACTTTGTAATCTGATTTCGCTCATAAGGACATAATCAATCTAATTTCGCTCATCTGGACAAGTTCTAATTTCGCTTCAACGAACTTGTTGATTTCGCTCATAAGTACAACAGTTGTAATTTCGCTTATAAAGACTTTCTAATTTCGCTTATAAGGACACAAGTGATTTCGCTCAAGAGGACATTGTAACTGATTTCGCTTATTAGTCATAATAAGTGATTTCGCTTCAGTGTCAGTGTGTGACAAAACTTCGAAAAATTTTTCTAAGTGTTTGATAATCTTGCAGGTACATTCACGATGGATGATCTTTTCATGAACCCATTTAGCGACATGTACGTGTTTGCTGGAGATTCCGGAAACAATGATGCTTCGTCAAGCAATGTGAACGAGAACACACCAAAAGAGAGGAAAAAGGAAGCTTGGGAATCGGAAAGTGCATTCGGAACGTTCAATAAACCCCCAAAGCTAATGGCTATTGAGGAGTATAGTCGTTGGTCTAGAAAGTTTGAAGATTGGATGATGGCGTTCGCGTTTCCAAGTTGGAAAAGTTTGAAGAACGGTTATGATCAAGGAAACAAGAATGGGGAAGTTTTAACAGGATCTGATGAGATTGAATCATTCGTAGCCGAACAAAAGTGTGTGGCGTTATTATTTCAGTCTGTTCGGGAGGATATCATCTCATTGATAGACTATAAAAATGCTAAAGATCTTTGGGCAAAGCTGGAAAAGAAATGTGTCGGTAGTCAAGAAATTAAGAAAAACAAAAAGAAACTTCTTAAAAAAGAATTTGATTTGTTTGGATGTTTAAAGAACGAGTCAGTATGTAAAATGATAGAAAGGTTTGGTCATCTGAAGCTGGAATTAGTAAGACATGAGATTGACATTCCTGAAGAAGATCTTATTGACAAATTGTTCGATTCGTTGCCTGACGAGATGGATTGGAGATATTATGCGCTGATGCTGAAGAATACCATCAAAGAACCAGAAAAGCTGACATTAGATTTGCTGATTGAAAAACTCGAGAGTCACGAGTTGGAGTTGAAAAAGACGTACAAAGTTAATCATTCATCTTATCAACAGAATCTGGATCTATACTATCCAAAGAGCATGATGCCGAAAGCTACTTCACCAAAAACTGCATTTTCTACTGAAAATGTGTCGACAGCTGGCAAAGAAAATCAAAGTGGTCAAAGCAGTGGAAGTCACAGTGGTTATCACAGTGGATCTTCATCTTCTGGAAGTCATTCTGATGCAAAGAATCGTTTTCAATGCAACATTGCAATAGACTTGAAGAATGCTCAGAACTTTGATGAGGAATCGGCCAAGCAGCAGATGATCTTTCTAGCATCGGTGTTGGAATCGTATGAAGGATTGGTAGCTGGGAAGATTGGCAATACAAATCTGACGAAAGAAGATTATGATCAGATTGATCCGGAGGAAATGGAACTGATCGATATTCGTTGGGCTATGGCAAGTGCTGTTCGTCGTGCACAAAGATTTATGGAAATCACTGGAAGAAAAACAATTGGTGGTGCTTCTACTAAGTTGGGATTCGATAAATCGAAGGTGACTTGCTTTAAGTGTAAGCAGAAGGGTCATTTCAAGCGAGAATGCAGAAATGCTTATGCTGATGAATCAGAGAATCCTTTCAAAGATGATTACTACAAGAAGGAAATTTATCATCAGAATAAATACGAGCCGCCTAGATTGAAGCAGGTTGAAGACAACAAAGAGAAATCTAGAGCTTTTGCAGTGATTTATAATGATGAGGGGTATGATTGGAGTCAAGAGGTTCTACCAGAAGAAGATGCGGTTGGTTACGCATTCATGGCGAAAAATGAACCTATTCCATGGAAAGATGAGAGAACTGAAGAGCAGAAGTATAAATACAGAAAAATGATTTCGGAAAACAAAATTACTCGACTTTCTAGAATATTTTTGGATGCAAAGAGAGCCAACAGATGGGATCCAGACAGAGAGTGTTATCTTGATGAGTATGGAAATATTGCAGTTGATCACAAAACTCTCGATATAGAAGTCTTAATCATGGAGATGAAAGAAAATGATGAGTATTGGCAACACAAATGGTGGGGAACTCCAACTTCGAAAATGATTGAAGAGGAGAAAGAAGAGAGAGAAAGAAAGGAGAAAGAAGAAAAAGAAGGAAAGAAGATTGATACTGGAGTTATCGATACTACGCAGGAGTTGAATGCAGAGAATCTGGGAAAAATGGCTGACAAAGTGCTAGCTGCCAAAGCACTTGAGGTAGACTCTAACTCCGTGTCTGAGTCAAAAAGCCAGGTCAGTCCAGATGTGTCAACAAATGCGTCAGGTAAAAAGTTTGAAGGAAATGTTGATTGCAAAAATTGCAATAAAGATTGCAAATTTTGTAGCACAGTCACGTATCTCAACATTAAGAAAGTTGAAGATCTGACAGCAAAGGTCAGAAATGTTGAGAATCAGATTCTTGATCGTGACAAAACGGTTAGAGTTTCAACTGAACGGATAAAAGAATTAACTAAACAAATGGAAAATGATAAAATTGATCATGACAAAGTTAAAAAGGAAAACGAAAAGTTGATTCTTGAAAACCGTCAGATTTCTGAAAAATTTGAAAAACTCAAAAGCACAATGAAAGATTGTGATGATCGAAATGGTAAAACTTTTAAAGAAAATGAACATTTAAAAGCAGTGCTTAGAGTCAAAGAAGAATCAATCAACAAACAACTGGATGAAATCGCTAAATTGAAACTTAAAGTTCAAGAGGCTGTAATCGAAAACGAGCGAATCCAGTTGAAGCTTAACAGCTATAAATCAGCAAGCTTTGTTTTGCAGCATATTGTACCTAACCTATAGGGAAAGACAAAGCGGACGAAGATGTGTATTGTGATGGAACTGGGGTGGGTTTTCATCAAGTTCCACCACCTGTTCTTCATAATTACACTAAAAAGCAGTCTGGGTTGGTTGAAATTGAGAAAGAAAAAGAAGTTATACTTCCGGAGAACATTGATGTTACTTTTTCTACATCATCTGATGATAGTGTTCAGACAGAGATTGTTAAGAGCACAGCTGAAAGTGTTTTGAATAGTGATTCAGCTGAAGATGATGGGTGTTTCTTGGACAAATACATTCAGAAATCAAAGTCCAAAAACAACTTAAGTGATGAACCGGGTCTTGTGATGTACAAGATGGCTGGATCTGATAAGTTGTATTCGGATTCTGAGTTTCCGATTGAGAATGTTAATGAGAAAAAGTTGACAAATGTTTTCAAATTGGTTGAAGTTGAGTTATCGGAAGTGAACAGTTTGAAACAAACAAAAAGGCAAATGAATTTTGAGAAAGATAAAGCTTACTACAAAAAGCCTGTTGTTCCACCAAGGTTTTATAATAACAATCGAAACAATTGGTCGGGTGGTTATCAGGGTGGTAAGAGTTATCAGCAAAGAAGGTTTCAAAACAAAAGGTTTGCTGAAAAGAAGGTGTTTGTGAACAGTTCGAGTTCACTTTCTGATGAGGAAAATGAAATTTTTTCAAAATCAAACAAAGAGTTCTTTGAGAAAAGAGCTTCACATTATCAGTCTGAAGGCACAAGTCGAGTTGTTGATACTCGTACATGTTTTAGATGTAACAAAGTTGGTCACATTGCAAGAAATTGCACCAACTCCAAGCTTAAGACTGAAACTGTGAAGTTTCAACTAAAGAAAGTTGATGTGAAGGGTAAAGCACCAATCATTGTTGAGAAAAAGAATGTGAAAAATGATAACATCAAAGTGAAAAATGAACCCGTAAAGAAAGATGTAACTAAAAATGACAAATTTTACAAGAGGGTTGCATTATCTCAACAAGTTTGGAAACCAAAAACTGAAATGAAAATTTCAACTTCTGAAGTGAAAAAGGCTGAAGAATCAATTTCGGTTGATTATGATGCAAATTTTCCACCTTTGAAGGCTGAAAATTTCAAAATTCAAATTGCGAGAGTCAAGGTTACACCTAAGGCTGATGAGGCCTGGGTGGACACCATGTTCGAATAAGCAGTTTGAATTGCCGGAGCTTCCTGGATTGTGAAGCATGTATCGGCATCTTTCTTGAAGTTGTTTAAGTCGTAGTTTGTTTTGTGCAGGATCTTCCACAACTGGTATCCAGATGGATTATGGATAGTGGAGCATCTCGACATATGACAGGAAAAACCGCATTGCTGTATGATGTGAAAAACATTAATGGTGGTTATGTGGGATTTGCTGGTCATGAAGGAGGTAGAATTATAGGTGAAGGAACGTTATCCAATGGGATTGTGACGTTTGAGAGAGTTAACTACATCACTGAGCTGGAGAACAATCTGCTTAGTATCTCGCAGATTTGTGACAATCAGTATTCTACTCACTTCACTGATAAAGAGTGTTTGATTCTGAAACCTGGTTTTGTTATCCCTGAAGAATGGATTATCATGAGGGCACCTAGAGTGAATGATTTATATGTGTTAGATATGTCTGTAGCAACTACAACTACTGGTCAAGCACATTGTTTTGTGTCTAAAGCAACTGAGAAAGAATCTAGATTGTGGCACCGCAAGATGGGGCATATTCACCTAAGGAAGATGAATCACTTGGTGCATAATGATTTGGTTTTGGGTGTTAATATCAAAGGTTTTCATCTGGAAGGGGAGTGCATCAGTTGTATCAAAGGCAAACAGAAGAAAAAGTCACACCTTACAAAACGAGTTAATTCAGTTTTGTGTCCTCTGGAAAGGCTTCACATGGATTTGTTTGGTCCTGTGAATGTCAAAAGTATTACAGGAGATTACTACTGTTTGGTCGTTACTGATGATTATTCCAGATTTTCGTGGGTTTCTTTCTTGAAGACGAAAGATGAAACATTTGACAGTTTGATGGGTCTGTTCAAAAAGATTGAGAATTTGTACCAAAGGCGTATCAAAAGAATTCGAAGTGATAATGGTACTGAATTCAAGAACAGAAAGATGGAAGAATTTTGTGATGAAAGAGGTATTTTGCATGAGTTTAGTGCTCCGTACACTCCGCAGCAGAATGGAGTCGCAGAACGCAAAAACCGGACACTAATCGAGACGGCTAGAACTATGCTCGCAGATTCAAAGTTACCGATTAATTTTTGGGCTGAAGCTGTTTCTACCGCATGCTATACGCTCAACAGGGTTCTCACTGTCAAGAAGTTCAACAAAACATGTTTTGAGCTGATCAATAATCGTAAACCAAATCTGAAGTATCTTGAACCATTTGGGTCTCCTTGTACCGTTCTCGATTTTCAAGGCAAATTTGGTGAAAAAGTCTTAGAAGGAATATTCGTGGGCTATGCAAGTCCATTGAAACGAGTTTTCATTCCCATTTGGAAAACGATTATTGAGGCATATAATGTTGAATGTCAAGGTTATACTATGCCGCCACAGAATCCTGGTGATTCATGGCGTTATCATTATGACAAACTTTGGGATTCGTTTGACATGAGAGAAGAATCAGAGGATGATGAAGATTTCTTTGATGAGTTGGATATTTTGCGTGAATATGAGTCACAGTTAAGGTTCCCAGCTGAGTATTCAAGAAGACCACGGGAAACTTCAAATGACGATGAAGCAGGTCCAAGTAATGCGGGTGAACATGATGATGTCCAACAGAATGAAGTTGCTCAGGATAATCAGTCGGTTCAGAATGATAATCTAGAAGCTGAAAATATGCCAGTCTTTGATCATGGTGATTCAGATTCTGAGGGGGAGCAAATTCAGATTCCAAGTCAAACATATCAAGTTGGTGAACAAGATGCAGAGCAAAACGTTACTAATCTGGAGGGAAATGTAGAGGTTCCAAGTGAAGTGATGCCGAGAACTTTTTCATATCATCCAGAGGAGTTGATCATAGGAGAATTACAAGCTGGAGTTCGCACTCGAAATCAGATTGATAAAGGGCTTACATGTTTTTATACAAAAGTTGCTCCTTTGCAAACTGAGTTCTCATTGAGTTGTTTTATCTCGCAGGTTGAGCCAAGAACTTACAAAGAGGCGCTTACTGAAGACTCTTGGGTCAATGCAATGCAGGAGGAACTTAGTCAATTCGAGAAATTGGGAGTGTGGAAGTTAGTTGATTTGCCGGATGGTCATAGGAAAATTAACACTAAGTGGGTGTTTAAGTGTAAGAGGGACGATAGAGGAGTTGTCGTAAGGAACAAAGCTCGACTCGTTGTTCAGGGATTTAGTCAACAGGAGGGAATTGATTTTACCGAAGTTTATGCTCCTGTAGCAAGACTAGAGGCAATCAGAATTTTCCTAGCATTTGCGTCTTGGAAGAACTTCAAAGTTTATCAGTTGGATGTTAAATCGGCGTTTCTTTACGGGAAGGTTAAAGAGGAGGTTTATGTCGGTCAGCCACCGGGCTTTACCGATCCAATCCACAAAAACAAGGTCTACTTATTGGACAAAGCGCTGTATGGTTTACACCAGGCCCCGAGAGCCTGGTACGAGACTTTGTCTCAACACCTACTAGCCAACAAGTTCATTCGTGGAAAAGTGGATGCCACTCTCTTCACTAAAGAGGTCGATGGTCATCTTCTGATAGTTCAGATTTATGTTGACGATATAATCTTTGGGTCGACAAATGAAAATCTATGCAAAGATTTTGAATCAGTGATGAAGCAGAAGTTTGAAATGTCATCAATGGGGGAGATGAAATTCTTTCTGGGATTACAAGTTGAACAACTTCCTGAGGGAATTTTCATTCATCAGTCAAAGTATGTTCATGATATTCTAGAGAAATTTGGGATGTCAAGTTCTACTCCAGCTGCTACCCCACTTGCAACAAATCATGGGATTCACCCAGATCTCACCAGAGACAGGGCTGACGAAACGTTTTACCGTTCCATGATAGGTTCTTTAATGTACCTAACTGCTTCACGTCCTGATATTATGTACCCAACGTGCCTCGCAGCAAGATTTCAGTCTAACCCGAGAGCATCGCATATGATCATTGTGAAGAGGATATTGCGCTACCTGAAAGGAACTCCTTCATTGGGGTTGTGGTATCCTAGAAAAGGCGACTTTACGCTCGAAGGGTATTCCGATTCGGATTTCGGATGCTGCAAAGTCAATTCAAAATCAACAACTGCCGGATGCCAGTTCTTTGGTCCTAGATTGGTTACCTGGCAGTGTAAGAAACAAACGTCTGTGGCGTTATCTACTTGTGAAGCGGAGTATGTTTCTGCTAGCAGTTGCTGCTCTCAGATCTTGTGGATACAGCAACAGATGCGCGACTACGGTTTGCAGTTTCTTCACACACCTCTTTTTGTTGATAATGAGGCCGCGATAAATATAACTAAAAATCCAGTACATCACGCTAAAACTAAACACATAGAAATTCGTCATCACTTTATTCGTGATTGTTTTGAGAAAAAGTTGATACGAATTGAGAAAATCCACACTGACGAACAGAAAGCTGATTTACATACCAAAGCTTTTGATAAAAATCGGTTTAAATATTTGTTAAAACTAAATGGTATGAAGCTTCTGTCGGTGTCGGATGGCATAATTGGCGTTGATGAGAGTACTGTTGCGGATGAAGACGAGAAACAATCTGCAATGGTTTGTCGAATTTTTACTTGTTTTGGTATTTAGGGGGAGTAGATGTTTGTACATAGTTTATTTTTCAGAAAATACAAAAACAGTAAAAAAAAATGCAAAAATACAAAAACATGATAAAATCTGAAAAAGAGCTTGTGTATATAGGGAAAATGATAATACATCAGCTAGACAATTACAGTATGCTAAAGATTTGAAAAGTATAAAAGAGTTAAACAATCTTACTGATGATGTGTCGATAGGTTTTTGCACATTTAGTAGATTTATTCGGGATATAAACCTAAAATTCAAACTTGTGAATTCGTGGGGAACACTACTTGGATATATAGGTAACCCCTGAAATCTCGTTTGAAAGGTCTCGTAATCTGATATACTAGGTTTTTATACTCAATGATGTCTGGGGTATTATTCCGGGACTTCTGCTGAACGGTGGTTCTGACCTAGTCCCTGGCTAATACTTGCTGCAATGCTTGAAATACAGCATTAAACCCTCAGCATGCTGAAACAATAAAATTGATATATGCTGCTGTTGTAAGCAAAAAGATCCTCTAAAGGGGACACACCGAAAAGTCGAAGCTGATATCTCTCTGCGTATACGGAAGTATCGATCTGAGATCCCTCGGCCCTCGCATACCTAAATTATATACAGATATCATTGTAGTATTCTCACCTGTAAGACTGATTATTGGGATTCTGGATACGGGAGTATATTCAAGAGGTGGGACACATGAATGAACTAAGTTCTTAATTCATCTAAATCGTATCCTGAGTAAGTTGAAATTTGTGTGGGAATTTAAGATGGATCAGTATATCGACAATCGAGGTGAATTGTTTAAGTCTGAGTATGAAATGTAGCTTAACGGTACTTGTGATTTGTCTGATAAGCTGATATGATTCCCTGACACGCTTGCCAAAAATATGTTTGTAAATAGTTTACTTTGTTTACTTTCTGCAATTTAAGTTTTCTATATTTCATTTCTTAGTTTAGAATATTTTGATAAAATCCAAAAAGATTTTATTTCTGCTTTATTTTCCGACAAACCAAAGTGGAGAGTTGATTGTTGGATTCTAAAATGTTTGAAGCAGATGCAGGAGATTCTGAACTAAAGAATGAGGAGAGCTTATCTTTAATGAAGTTTGAATTGTTTATAAAGTCAAAACACAAGTTCATTAACTTGATACTTGTTATTTTCAGAAAATATTTGAAATCGTTGTTTTTAAAATCAAGTTTGATTCGTCAAATGATCAACCAAGGTCATTAATTTGGACTTGGTAGATTAATCAAGTAATTAGGGTCATTAACTTGAACCTGAATACTTGAGTGGATTTCTAAAACTGATTAAGTTTGTGTGTTATGTTTGAAAGATAGAATTGTAATGTTTATTGTTGAGTAACAGGTTTTTGACTTTATTATTCCCAACGGAAGCTATTGGTCAAAGCTTGAACCAGATATCTCAGATTCAGCATATTGAGAGGGGGAGTCTGTGAAAGGGGGAGTCTGGATCAACAGCATATGGGAGTGTGAAGATAAATTGCTTATGAGACAGAGAGTTAAAGAAAAGACTAAGACTGAAGACTCAGGAGCTGAAGACTACGTCAACATCCAAGGGGGAGTCTGTTGATGCACGAGAATGTCTGTTGACTGCATCTTCATCAAGTCTTAAGTCAAGATATATCAAGATTGGAGCTTAAAAGTCAAGATTAGGGTTTTAATGTTAATTTCGCTTTAATGTACATGATTATCTTGTTGATTTCGCTTTAAAGGTCATTAGGTTAGGTGATTTCGCTTTAAGGAACATGTTAATTTCGCCCCAATGTACATGACATAAAAGCGAAATCAGATTCATGTTGATTTCGCTCATATGGTCATGACCATTGAAGTGAAATTAGACTCACTATAAATACCTCATGTGCATGTTCATTTAAGCGAGACCTGATCATTAGCATTGTGACGAAACTCTGTCAAAATTGTTCCAGAAAGCTAATAAAGTGAAGGATTTGAATAGGAAAGCTGCTGTAACATTGCGTGCATTGATTCCGCCTTTACACGTAATGATGAACTTGCTCAACTGATCGTTTAGGGTCAAGACACGGTCCAACAGCAGGTATGTGTATAACATGATCATGCGAAGTTCCTTGGGCTTCGCTGTATCTACACATGTCACCATCTATCCAGAACTTCTTCAAGAATTCTGGTGGAATTCTGAAATCATTTTCAGTGGCACTTCCATGTGGATTGAGAGTAAGGTTATGGGGGTCAAAATTACCCTAAAGGAGGAAACTCTTAGAAATGTCCTCCGGCTGGGTAATGGTCAAGAAAACGCCTTCCTGGATAAGGCAGATGTGCAACAGACCTTGATAGAAATGGGCTATCATACAAACAACGTGTCAAGGCAGGTTAGCAAATCTGGTTTTATACCACCTTTCCAGTATTTGGTGACACAACTCAATGTCTGCTTCTCTAAGAAGATTAGACACTTCAACGAGCTGTCCCATAGGATGATGGAGGTGATTCATGCTGTTGTACATGAAAAACCTTACAACTTTTCTAAGTTTCTCATGAGAGACCTAGAAGCAAACATTCACGACCGTCAACCTTTTCTGATCTACCCTCGATTCGTAACCAAGGTGATTACCAGTCAGCTGGACTTCGGAGGAGTGAGAAGCTGGTATCCAAGGGCCGAGCTGGCACTTCAAGAAAACATAAGTGATCCTACCCTGGTCCCATCAACGAATCACACTGGTCGAATAACAAGTCTCTGGTTATATGTGAAGTGCATGTACAACGTGTTGGAGGAGGAGTAGTTGTTGTTTACTTGTTTTATCTGGCTTTTTTTTCTTCATGTTTAATGATATTTTCTTTTCTTCATTTCTTTTCCACTTAAAAAAAAACACAAAAACATGACATTAGATTTAGGGGGAATTAAAACAACATGTCTGATAAAAACAATGAAAATCTGGTAAAACTCAAATGAAATCTGATAGATTTAGAGAAGCTCAGAAAATCTGATGATCAATCAGAAAATCTGGTAATTTTTTAGAAAAACCATTAAGTCATCAGAATCTGTTCATACACCAGAAAGTTCTCAAAATAACCAGAAAATCTGATAATATATCAGAAAATCAAATTTTTATCAGAAAAATCTCTTGATAACCAGGAAGTCTGACAAATCAACAGAAAGAAACATCAGAAAACACTGCCTTTAACCAGATTCAAAGAGACTTATAACCATTTAATTTTTTTAAAAATAAGTTTCTTTCAAAATATTTTTTTTCTAAGGACTGGAACAAGCTGTATGAAAAACACTTCTTAAAAATCAGAACAAAGGTGTGGAGTTCAAAACTGCAATGTAAGTAAAAATCTTGGAACTCTACTTATTCCCTCTCATCTTAAAAAAAATGCTGATTCAATCTCTGTAAATGAATCAAATGCATTCTGATGAAATATGAAGAAAATCCAACTCTCAAAAGTTTTATTCAAAGATTTTCTGATATATATCATCAAAAGGATAACTTGGGAAGATACACAACCTCAGAAAAGGTTTCTATTGGACCTTTTTGAAACAAAAGGGGTCCCACATGAAGAAAAGGTGCAAGTTGGACATTAGTGTTTATCTACAAAATCTTTGGAATCTCTGATTTTCATCAAAAGATTTATATTAAATAAGAGATAAACCAAAGGTTTTTCAAAAAACGGTTGTTTCCTAAACGGATTAAAACATCATTAAGATGTCATTAACCACCTTGAATACAAACAACCCACGAAAAACACTCAAAAATCTTTGTCTCGATACACTATAAATACCTCATTAAAAAACAGAGACTTCCATCTTCAACCTTCAAACTCAAAACCCTAAAAACCCTTTTCCAAAACAAAAACCCAAATTCTCGATGGCTGCTATCAACATCAACATGCCACCAATCAAACACTCTGTTCCTTTCATCACCGAAGCTGAATTTCTTCCATTAAAGAGCAACAATTAAGCAATGAGCGATAACATTGAAGAATATGATATAAAGTGTCAAATTCTCATTGAATTTCTGATC
Source organism: Helianthus tuberosus (assembly GCA_030545235.1). NCBI lineage: Eukaryota > Viridiplantae > Streptophyta > Magnoliopsida > Asterales > Asteraceae > Helianthus > Helianthus tuberosus. Next base: position 160,032,119 of record CM060393.1, read on the forward strand.
AGATGCCCGATAGCTCAAGCTCTCACAAAGACCAGAGAGGTACCAGAAAAACTCATATAACAAGTTGTAAAAACTCTCAAAGTCTCAAATCAAATCGAGCTAACAGCACACGTATGGGGAAATATCTTTATTACAATCTCACCGGAGAAAATAAGGGAAAGTTTGGAACTACCCTTAAACCAAAGCTATGAAGAAGCACCAGAAAAAGAAGATATGTTCTCACAACTTGATGCTGTAATGGGTTACAAGACAAAGATTTCAAAAATCAATGAATTCCAGAGGAACAAGCTACCTGCCTTCTGGCAAGTTTTAATGGAAATTCTGAACAAGTGTCTATCATCAAAGATTGGAGGTACAGATTAGATAAATATGAATATTCTAACAATCATGTTCAGTCTCATTAATGGGTTGAACATTGATTTTGGAAAAGAAATATTTAATCTAATCAGAAGATCAATTCTGACTAATGCTGGAAGGATAGATTCACATCTACCTTTTCCCAGAGTTCTGTCAATCATAATTTCTGATGCATTTTCTGAAAGGAACCTATAAATTCCAGCATCAGAAAATATGTGGAGTATAGAAATTATGAAACCTTGGACTGCTGTAGGGTCTTGGAAGTCAGATTATGATGTGGCTGTTCTGTCAGAAAAAGTGATGAATCTGATACCAGAAGATTCACCATACAGAGCATAATACCTGAAGATGTTAAGCAAAAAGCCAGAAAACAGATAAGTTTTTGAAAGTGTGTTCCCTATGGAGCATGATGCACAAGAGTCAAGCACACCAAGAATGGAGCAGCAGGGTGAATTAGATCCTCACCCAGCTGATGAAGATGTGAACATAAGTCCTGTGGCAGAAGAACATCATGCTGAAATCTCACATATGGGAGAAACAGGTGCACAACACTCTAAACTAAACTTATTTCATGTTTCTGAGAGTGATTCTGATGATTCAATTCAAGGAAAATATGAAATTTTACATAGAGGCACTGTTTCTACAAAACAAAATGTGAGTGGAACCAAAGACCCATTTTCTGAATCAGATTCTGAAGAAGAAAATGTGGTGGCAACAGGTGGAGATCAGTCTACTGATCAAGGAAACCTGGATGAGAAAACTAAGAGTTTCTCAACAACTCATGGAGAACCTGAATAGGTTCAAGGATATGAGGAAAACCAGAACTTGAATGTGTTTCAATTTTCTGGTGAGGGTACAGAGAATATGGAATATTTCAATCCTCTTAACCTCAGAACAGCAGAGAATGTGTTTTCTGCTGGTGTTAAAGGTAGAACATCTGTTGTTCCTCCTATTTATCAAGGACACCAATCTATGTCCACTGAACAACTTCACAAGGAACTTGAAGACACAGTTGCTGTTCGTACTGAGAAAACAGCCACATAAGGAAAACTGGACCTGATACTGAAAGAAATCAGAAATCAAAAATCAGATATCAAAGTTTTATCAGAAATTGTCAAAGCTGTGCAGAAGCAAATAGAAGACAACACTGCAGCCCTCAACAAACTACAAGAGTCATCAGAAAATAAAGAGATCTCATCAGAACTCAATAAAGCTCTCAAAGAACTGCAAGAGATCAAGAAATAGATGGCTGAGGTTGCAATTGCAGGAGAAAGCTCAAGTTTAGGAAGAATTCTTGAAGAAATATAGTTAATCAGAGCCAACAACAGAAGCATGGCTGAGGCTTTTAAGAAGCTGATAGTGGAATTAACTGCACAGAAAAATCAAGAAAATCTGGAGTTTCAGAAAATGAAGAAACAAGAAGAAATAAATACTCAAACTCCTGCTAATGTTCATCTACTACTAAAGAGGTTGCAGTATAATGTTGCTAGGCTGGAAAAAGTTGATCTTCATGAACTGAAAGCCCCAATTCCACAAGAGAGACAAGTAGGAGACTCAGAAACTCCTCAACAACAACAACAACCAGAAACCATTCAACAAGATCAAACCAAACAATCAGAAACTTCAACAACTCAAAAACAGAAGCAGCCCATGGGTCCCCTTCCTAGTAGCTCAAAGTTACTCATGGGTCCTCCACCAAACGTCCCAAAGCCAGATACTTCAAGGGTCCAAAAGAAAGAACATGTTCCAGTTTAGTCATCTTCCATAGCTCTCACAGGAGAAACAGAGTTCAGCATAAAGATGGATACAAAAGAGAAGAGAAGAATGGAACATGAAGTGACCTCCTCAAAAAGGCCAAGAAAAGCGATGAGAGAAGATTCAGATGGAAACATCAAAGAAATAGAAGCGCTGAAAGGTGATTTACACACAATCATGTACCCTGAAGAACACCTGAAGCATTACTACTGGAAAGGTAAAGAAGACAACCCAGCAAGGCCACTCTCTCCAATAAGAAAAAATATTGTTGAAGTCAGGAATAATGGAAACTGGTAAATACTGCACAAACAAATGACCAATCCAATAGTATCTATTGAAAGAATCAATACTTTAACCACTAGAGAAGGTATCTTAGGTAATGAAAGTCAGAACAAATACACATTGATCCGAAAAGATAACAGTGAATAAAAGGTTAGTGATGGAAATCTGGCTGATGATATTCACCCAATGGGCATAGTCAAAAAGAAGAATATCATTGATAAGCAGAAAAGTGGTTCAGTTGCGATCAGAAGAGCCCTTGACAGCATCAAAAGTGCAGGAGCAAAGTTATATAAAAGGGCTGCACTAGCAGACTTTGATCTGTGTATCAATTTTGAGTATAGCAACAAGGTGCTGTTACCTCTTCCTAACAACGCAATTCCAGCTGAAATTCTTTCTAAACTAGTGAGAACTAGAGCAATCTTTGACAAACCAGAAATATGTGTAGTCTTCAAAGATGCTCATGATGAGAAAGCTATGTTCAGAATCAGTGAAATATGCAGGTATTCAAATCAAACTCTAAAATACATAAAGAACTGCATGAATGAGAAACAAGAGCAGCTCAAAAAGAAGGGAAAGAACAATGAACAGCTGAGAAAAACAATTGAAGATTGCATTGATAAATGGATGGAATCCAGAGGATGGCACAAAGAACTGTACAAGGAAACTCAAAAGGCAATTGATCACAAGAAAAGACTGAAACCAGGAGACAAATACAGAAGTGGAGTGAAGATCAATTAATGAATTGATGAGATTAAATTTATGTTTTTGAAAACAATTTTTTTTGTCTATTTTGAACAATGGTTGGTTTGATTATGTTTTATGTTTCTGAACTTAGTTGTTTTTCTTTTCAAGGATTAGTTGAAAGTTGTTTATATTAGACATAGAGATAGTTCATTTTCTTACAATACTTAGGGGGAAACTGTTAGGAAACTTTATTTGTAAGTATTGAAGAAAATCAGATTCAACTTGTTGGTGCATTTATGTCTATCGCCTCAGTCAATACGATCCGTAGCAAGAAACCGAGAAACTGTTCTAACTAGCCTTATATTGTAATATTAGATAGAAAAGGGCAATGTGGCATTATTGTAAATAAGGGGAACTCTCCTTATATGCTTTGCCTATAAATAGAAGTCTTAGAGCTTAGATTAGAGACTTTTGAGACTTTTGGCATTTTGGAGCTTTGGAGATCTAGACCTAGAGAGAGAAAGTTCTGTCCGCGTGATTCAGGTGCTGTACGTTTCCAGATCTGTTTATAGAATCACCAATTATATTACGTTCTCGTGTGTTCGGTCACGTTCGTGTACGGATTACGCACGTCACACGTTCGGTTCGCAATCGTTTCGAAGTCAAAACCGGTCCTAACAAGTGGTATCAGAGCAGGAGCTCGATTGCACGGATCTTACACACAATTCTCACATAAATTCAGCAGATTCAGAGTCAATTTCATTCATATTTGTCAAAATTTCTTCATCTTTTCATATTCTTCACGTTTTTGACTGAAAATCGCAAAATTAAACGGGTTTTTACGGATAAAAATTGCTAATTTTTGGATATGTTGTGCGAAAATACTTGATCTGCAAGCCTACAAATTTTCAGATCTTAATTCTAAACCGTTTGGGAGAAATCTATATTTTTTGGTTCGAAAAAAGTTGATAATATGTTTGCTGTTATGGTTGGAATTCATTTGAGTGTCATCCGATCGGACAGTAGTCCGAACGGACAGTAGTCCGATCCATAGTATCATTCTTTCATTACATTTCATTAAATTGTTGACTTGTTGACTGTTACCCGAACGGACAGCAGTCCGAATCATTGTACTTGTTGACTGTTACCCGAACGGACAGCAGTCCGAATCATTGTATCACACTTTTCATTTCATTAAAAGTTGACCTGTTGACTGTCACTTGTTCGGAGTACAGTCCGAACGGACAGTTGTCCGAACCAAAGCATCACATTTCACTTAGTCAACTTCATTATTTTAGTCAGTCAACTTTTTCAGTGATACATGTGAGTCATTAATGGCAATCGGTTTGCATGTGACTTTGTTGTTAGTGTTCAAATATCAATGTTACATGTGAAACTTTTATAGAAGTCATCAGATCATTGCATGTGCTATCATAATTACTAAACATAAAGGTACAATTGTATTGATACATCATAAAAACTTGTCGGCCATATACTGATTTGTGTATCAGTTGCATGTGAATTCATTTTTGAAATTCAAAGTTCATTGTATAAGACAAAGAGCCACCCGATCGGACAACTCAAGAATTTTGTCATTTTGTGCCATTGATCGAAGTGTAGGTCGTTCGGACAGCATAACCACCAGCACGGACAGAAATCCGAACCATTGTCCCACACTTTACAATTCATTAAAATAGGTTGACTTTATTGACCGTCCACCAATCGGATTACAACTCGTTCGGACGACAATCCGAGTCATTGTATCTCACCCGACCGAGCCACTTAGTCAACATATTCAGCTTTGTCAATCAACTTTATCAGTGAGTCATGTGATTCATTAATTGCATGTCATATGATATTAGTTTGCATGTGATATTATTAGTGCATGTGATTGTCAGTTGGCATGTGAAGAATTAAATGATAAAGGATTGTCGGTCATGTTCTTATTGTTTTAATCTAGGCTGCATGTGATATTATCTTGAAAGTCAAATTCTTTGTTGAGGTAAAAGAGACAACCGCCACCCGAACGGACAACATATTTGTCGTTTTGTGACATTCAATCGAGTAGTAGCTCGTTCGGACAACAGCTCGAACGGACAGCAGTGTCACCCGATTGTTGTTACCCTTTGACTTTTCTTGACCTACCCGAACGGATTGCCACCCGCTCGAGCGGCAATCCGAGTCGTTGCAACTAATCTGCTTTTGTTGAATTCAGGTGTGCTTGGACGAACCTTCATTGTGTTGACGAACACTGTCTTGTTGACGAACCCTTACTCGGTCAACGAACACTTATATTTTACATTGGGTTAATAAATCACGTGAAACACCTTAATTGAATTGTCAGTTGCATGTGATTTTGTTCATTAAAAATTGTTGGATTTTCATTTTGTCGTGTAGTACATACATTCAAGTGGTGGGTCGAGCGGATTGCCACCCGACTCAAAAACAGGTGATTGTCAAAGAGTCGGATACCCATCCGATCGGACAACATTCCTATCCGGTCGGACAGCATTCCCATCCGGTCAAACTGCTTCTGTCCATCCGCTCGGGCAGCAAAGGCCCATCCGATCCACGTGTTTGATATTTTTGTTGTAACTAATCATTCTTATTTGATTGTTTCTTGTGCTGTGATTTACGAGGTGCGAATATCAAGGAGATAACAGCATGGCTGAAATGAAAGTGAGAACGAGAGAAGAGATATTGAAAGAGAAAACTTACAGAGAAAGATGTATCGTTGGATACAGAATCGAAGATATGGAAAGAGAGTATGGAGAAGCAATAAGCAACAAAAGATGGGATAAGAAGAGAGAGTGTTATGTGAACAAGGAAGGTGAACCGGTTGTTCATCCAAGTGAAATAGTTTTTGTAAGGAGTCTCAAAATTATCCTAAAAACACCCGTAAGTAAAAACCCGAGCCCCTAAAACCTTACCCTACATCAAAAATCAAGAAAAACAAAATCTGGGTTCTCAGGCAGGCCGCGTAAGAGACAATGTATGTCTTACGCGGGCCGCGTCCACTTGAAATATAACCGGATAAGTCACCAAGCCACGTATCGAACCACCTAGCTAAGCTATGGATGACCAATCAAGGCTATACGTAGACTGGGCGGCCACGCGGGCCGCATAAGATTAAGCTTAAGGCTTACGCGGGCCGCGTAAGACCTCAAAATCAGATATAAATAGCTAGGCACCTGCACAGTCCACTTGTGTCGATATCTTTTCATAAAAACGAAGTTATAACACTCTGAAGTCGAAAATACTTTCAATATTAGTGAGGCGCTGCTCCGATACCCGGTGTTAACTCGATCGCTGCTACGATTCAATGTCCGATCGATTAAACTATCCAATGGATGTTTAAGTGTTGCCCACATTAGGGTTTATGCTTTGTCATTCGTCGTTAATTCGATGGATGTTTAAGTATCGCACTTTGTCATTCGATGTGAGGGTTTAATCTCGTGAGTTATCGTAAATGCTGTATTAAGTTACTAACTGAGTTGTGTGCATGTTATTAAATTTAGGTTAAAAGGCTAATCAGTAGGCTAGGCTCTGCTCAAATTAAATCTGCAATGTGAGTTATTCTCTTTTTATCAAACTGTTTTATAAATTCTTAAACATTTTTCAGAGTTATAATTACAGTGATTAAGTATATGTAGTCACCAAATTACAGCCGGTATGTGGGGTATTGTGCACATTACTATTGTTTTTATCATTTTAGGTGGGCGAACCTAATTAATGATATTCTTCAGTATTGGGTGACAGGACTCAATAGTGATATGACCACAGTCACCGAAACGAGTCGAGTGACAAATACTGTGGGTAGTTGGTTTGATATTTGAAACATTGTAATCTCTCTTAATACTGTAAATTATAACAAACATGTCGTTTTAGCAAAATGAATGATTCACCAGTATTTCCCGCTGACAAAACTGTAACAACTCATATCAAAAGTACTAATTATTAAGTTAATTTATTAAAAAGGAAACCCTAATTGAGACACCCAAGAGATTCTGTACAAACCCTAAAATTTTTAGAACAATCAGAATCAGGATCAGGGCCCCTAAAACTCAGGGGGGGTAAAACCCTAGTTACGATTATCCATATAAAACATTGTCAAAATTGAAATTTACGAAACTGTCGACTCAGCAAGCCTACCCACACACAAATCTACCCTATGAACATAGGTGACCCCTCGCGCCACGCGATGCCCAGAGGGGTACCCCTCGCGTCACGCGAGGGCGGTCAAAATTCGTGTATAAATAGGGGACTTTGGGACTGGAATTTGGGCACTTGAACGACGTAAATTCTCATTATGTACACTGAGTTATAGCATAAACAGTCCAAAACAGACACACGAATCACGAAGTGCTGTCGCAATCAGGGTAATAACTCGATCGCTGATACGATTCAATGTCCGATCGATTAAACTATCCAATGGATGTTTAAGTGCTGCCCACATTAGGGTTTTTGCTTTGTCATTCGTCGTTAAATCGATGGATGTTTAAGTATCGCACTTTGTCATTCGATGTGAGGGTTTAATCTCGTGAGTTATCGTAAATGCTGTATTAAGTTACTAATCGAGTTGTGTGCATGTTATTAAATTTAGGTTAAAAGGCTAATCAGTAGGCTAGGCTCTGCTCAAATTAAATCTGCAATGTGAGTCATTCTCTTTTTATCAAATTACTTTCAAAATCATGTTTATTTTCAAGGTTATAATTACAGGGATTAAGTTTATGTAATCACCAAATTACAGCCAGTATGTGGGGTTTTGTATACATTACTTGATAATCTTTGCCATTGGACAAACGGGTGGCCAATGGTGATATGACCATAGTCACAGATCCCGTCGAGTGACAACTACTGTGGGTAGTTGGTTGATATCTGAAACATTGTAATCTCCCTTAATACTGTAAATTATAACAAACGGGTCGTTTTACTAAAAAGAATGATTCACTCAGTATTTCCCGCTGACAAAACCTTTTTCAAACATGTTTCAGGTGATCTGTTGTGATCCAGGAAAAGTGCAGAGAAGCACTACAAGCTTAAGGAAGTGGCTCAATATAAAATAAAGAAACATGTTTTGTAAAATAAAAGTTTCTCCGTGAAATCTTATGAATGTAAATTACCGGGATTTTATCCCGAGTTGTGAAATAAAATAATCGGGAAATTGCAGTTTTTAAAAGATCCTGAAGAAACTTCCGCTGTTAAATAAATACCACGGGATTTTCTGTCCCGCGGCTCCTGAAACGGGTCAAACCGGGTCGGGGGCCGTGATAGAAAAAGGTGGTATCAGAGCCACTGATTTAAGCTAATTAAGTATTTAGAAAATACTTAATTTTTCTACTTGTCATTATGTGATTATGTGTTTTATTAATTGAATATTTGTGTACAGTATGGGTAAGCAAAAGTTGTCAAACATCTATCTTAAATTAGATAGGTCATCAAACGAGAAGGGAAGTCCGTCCCAAACAAAATCCTCAAATCAGTCTGTAATTCCTGATGAAGGAATATTTGTACGAAAGGCACAATATGAGGAACCACTTTCTCCTAGTAAAAGAAGTCTGATTATTAGGAAAAGTAAAGAGAAAATAAAGAAATTCCGAGAAAAGAAGGTTAAACAGGAAACCCAGGAATTAACCAGTAAATCACCTTGGGAGGACAAGTTAGATGAGAAATGGGCAGATCTTTATATGCTAGCTACTGTAGCAGTTAATGCAAATCTTTAAATAATTTTACCCAAGTCTTAGCACCTTTATCAACTACAATCCAGAAACTTTATTTCAGTAAATAAATAAATTTACCATAAAACCTAGTGTGTTTTAATTTTCATTTGTTTTGTAGTTACCCAGTCTGAAATAATATTTAAAGGTTTTCTATGAAATTTTGTTATAAACTTAGTAATTGTGTGTATTTTGTATAACAACACGAGTGACTTGTCTGACGCCCTTCAGAATTTAAATCTCTATCCGGTAAAAATAGAGGTTTCCAGAGATTTCAATAGGTATATACCCGACATAGAAGAACCTATTGAATTCAATGCTCCACCTCTAGAGAAACCCAAGCCCAAGAAAAGGAGGAGATTTGTGGGATGGAGGCGTGTGCGTAGGAGGAAGCCTGTCACTAGAAAGATGCCTAAAATAGAGAATCCTTTAGATAAAGGAAAGGGAATTGAAGTCGGGGAAGAGTCTAGGCAGATGGGATTACAGTTTGATGAATATTCAAAGCAAATAGAAACGGAGATTGAAGGAGGTTCTAAACAAAACCAGATAGAAATGGGAGAAAGCTCTAAACAAAATCAGGAAATGACATTACAAGAAGAGCTAGATTTTATATTGGCAAGCTGTGATACTATTCAGCCTGTCAATAAAAATGCGTTTACTCATCCTATTGAAACTCAACTTCCAATCAATTTGGAACCAGCAATCCCAGAACCTATAGTCCACACCCAACCTTTAGGAATGGACAAATGGTGGACAAATGATTGGCAGTTCCAAAACCTGCTCAACAGTCCTTACTCCTTTCTTCCTCAATTTGACCCAGAACCTATACCTAATCCACCTATGAGTAATGAGAATTTAGCTGAACTTCGCCACTTTGGCGAGGAGGTAGTGGATGCCGGAAATAGGATCAGGGAAGTAGGAGAACAGATCTCCTGGAAGTATGATGAGAGGGAGCGCCGTTATTAAAATATTAGCTGACGAGGGATAAGTGGGTTATGAGACTGTGGTTGTAAATTAGAAATAATAATATAAGAGTCTAGGCAGATGGGATTACAGTTTGATGAATATTCAAAGCAAATAGAAATGGAGATTGAAGGAGGTTCTAAACAAACCCAGGTAGAAATGGGAGAAAGCTCTAAACAAAATCAGGAAGTGACATTACAAGAAGAGCTAGATTTTATATTGGCAAGCTGTGATACTATTTAGCCTGTCAATAAAAATGCTTTTACTCATCCTATTGAAACTCAACTTCCAATCAATTTGGAACTAGCAATCCCAGAACCTATAGTCCACACCCAACCTTTAGGAATGGACGAATGGTGGACAAATGATTGGCAGTTCCAAAACCTGCTCAACAGTCCTTACTCCTTTCTTCCTCAATTTGACCCAGAACCTATACCTAATCCACCTATGAGTAATGAGAATTTAGCTGAACTTCGCCACTTTGGCGAGGAGCTAGTGGATGCCGGAAATAGGATCAGGGAAGTAGGAGAACAGATCTCCTGGAAGTATGATGAGAGGGAGCGCCGTTATTAAAATATTAGCTGACGATGGATAAGTGGGTTATGAGACTGTGGTTGTAAATTAGAAATAATAATATAATCATGTAAAATAACCTAAAATAAAACTTTGTAAGATAAGAGTGTGTATTGATGCATACTATTAAATATAAATGGGAATCGAGAAATCAATATTTTTGGCCATATGTGTGTATGTGAAATTTGCATGATTATTTTATGTTTAATTGTTATTTATTCGATACTAATAAATTATATATATTAATGATCAGATGGAAAACGTTAATAATGAACCAGTTAATGAGGTTAATCAATCTGAACAACACCCGGGGGATCAATATATGACTAGGCAAGATATAGAAAATATCGTTGCTCAAGGGATAGCCAATGCTATTCCAGCAATAGTCGCTGCTGTCCAGAAACGTGCTGAACCTCAACAAATCATTCCTAGCAAACGTATTTCTGAAGATAACTTCAGTAATAGCGTAAATGGAGGCGGTAATAATCATGATAATAATCCACGGCAGGCTCGGCTTCCTAAGAAAATGAAAGCTGCAACGCCTGGTTGCACTTACAAAGAATTTATTGCTTGTAAACCATCTGAGTTTGCAGGCAATAAAGGAGCGACTGCGGCACTGCGTTGGTTAGAAAAGACCGTGGCCGTGATTACAATAAGTAAACGTGACAAGGATGATCAGGCCATGTACGCGTCAAATCTTTTTAAAGAAGGGGCGCTAGAATGGTGGAACACGGTGTTACAAGCAAAAGGAAGGATGATGGCGTATGCTATGAATTGGGAAGAATTTAAAAGTCTCGTAGAAAGAAAATTCTGTCCCGAATATGAAAAAGATCAAATGGAAAATAAGTTCTTGAACCATAAAATGATGGGTATAGATTGTCGCGGTTATACTTCGACATTCTTTAAATATGCTAGAGTGGTACCAACACTGGCTTCGCCAGAACCGGTACTCATTTCTCGTACTATTGACGATGCTATGGAATTAGCTAACACCCTAACTGATGAACTGGTACGCACAAGAGATGAAAACAGGAAGAAGGAACTGGCTCAGAAAATTACCCAAGGATTTCGTGTGGGTAATAATAATAGCTTCAAAAGAAGAGGAACAAGGCAATCTTCAAACTTGCCATTTTTCAAAAATTGCTGAAAGAAACATTATGGAAGATGTAATGTGACTTGCAATTTTTGCAAAGCCATAGGACATCGTGAAAAAGACTGCAGAAGAAAAACCAGGATATGCTATAATTGTGGAGAAGCTGGGCATTTCAAAACAGAATGTCCTAAATTGATCAAACCGGCAGACAACAAAGCCAAGACAGCTGACGGAGCTACTAAGAAGAATGTTCGAGCTTTTCAGTTAACTACTCAAGAAGCCAAGATGATTCCAGATGTGATAGCTGGTACGTTCCTAGTTCACAACGTGTATGCAAAAGTATTATTTGACTCTGGTGCAAACCAAAGTTTTATCAATACTTCATTCTGCCAAGCTCTTAACTTACCTTTAACCAAACTTAGGCAGATTTTTACAGTCGAGACAGCAGATGGAAATTCCGGTAGCATAGATAAAGTTTTGCAAAAAGAAAATATAGAACTCTTAGGTCATAAATTCTTTGCAAACCTATTACCTATGAAATTAGCCGAATTTGATGTTGTGTTAGGAATGGATTGGTTAGTAGCCAACCATGCTCGAATTCTTTATGATCAGAATTCCATAGAAATTCAAACACCTACTGGAGAAGTAATCATAATTACAGGAGACAAACCACGTAAGCCCATGAAGTTCATATCAGTAATGAAAGTTGCTAGTTATGAACGAAAGCAAGGAATAGTATATATGATTTCGGTAATCATTAGTACTAAGGGAAAAGAACTTAAAGAGATTCCTGTAGTCTCGGAATACCCAGATGTATTCCCAGAAGAGTTACCAGGATTACCACCAGATAGGGAGGTAGAATTTAGAATTCATCTAATTCCAGGAACTATACCGATTGCCAAGGCACCTTATCGGTTAGCTCCCATAGAAATGTTAGAACTGAAAAAGCAATTAGATGAATTATTAAGTAAAGGTTTTATACAACCTAGTTCGTCCCCGTGGGGAGCACCAGTGTTGTTTGTAAAGAAGAAGGATGGTTCAATGAGAATGTGTATTGATTATAGAGAATTGAATAAGGTTACAATTAAGAATCGATACCCATTACCTAGGATTGATGATCTTTTTGATCAACTTCAGGGGGCTAGATATTTTTCTAAGATAGATTTACGCTCCGGATATCATCAATTGAAGGTACAAGAAGAAGACATACCTAAAACTGCTTTCAGAACTAGGTATGGTCATTACGAGTTTACAGTCATCCCCTTTGGGTTAACGAATGCACCTGCAACATTCATGGACATGATGAATAGAATCTGTAACCGTATTTGGATAAATTTGTAATTGTTTTCATCGACGATATACTTATTTATTCCAAAAGTCAAGACGAACATTGTCAGCACTTGCATGCACTCTTAACTTTGTTAAGAAAAGAAAAGCTGTACGCCAAATTCTCAAAGTGTGAATTTTGGTTGCAAGAAGTGCAATTTTTAGGTCACATGGTGAATCATGAAGGCATTCATGTAGATCCTGCTAAGATAGAGGCAATTACCAAATGGAAGGTTCCGCAATCCGCAATGGAAATTAGAAGTTTTATAGGCTTAGTTGGATATTATAGACGGTTTATTAAGGATTTTTCCAAGATAGCTGTACCATTAACTAAGCTAACCTGTAAAGCAGTTAAGTTTGAATGGGGACCTAAACAAGAAGAAGCCTTTAGAATCTTAAAACAGAAATTAACCAATGCTCAAATCTTAGCCTTACCAGAAGGAACTGAAGATTTTGAAGTATATTGTGATGCTTCAAAACTAGGATTTGGATGTGTGCTGATGCAACGCAAAAAGGTAATTGCGTATGCTTCAAGGCAATTGAAAAAGCACGAAGAAAACTATACGACTCATGATTTAGAATTAGGAGCTGTAATTTTTGCCCTTTAAATTTGGAGACATTATCTGTATGGAAGTAGATTTACTGTCTATACGGATCATAAGAGTTTAAGATATATATTTGGGCAAAAAGAGTTAAACATGAGGCAAAGAAGATGGATGGAAATCCTAAGTGACTACGACTGTGATATTCAATATCATGAAGGAAAGGCAAATGTAGTTGCAGATGCCTTAAGTCGTAAGTATCATGAAAAGCAACGACGAATTCGTGCTCTCAGATTAAATCTACAGTTAGATTTAATGGAACAAATAAAGAATGTTCAGGAAACAGCAATCAAGGATGATGCTGAAGGAATGAAGGGACGAATAAAAGAATTAGAACAAGGAGCTGATGGAATTTGGAGATTCCACAAAAGAAGAATTTGGGTACCTAAGCAGGGAGAATTAAGAAATAAGATTTTAGAAGAAGCCCATAAATCTAGGTATACCATGCACCCTGGAAACAATAAAATGTACCAAGATTTAAGAAATAATTTCTAGTGGATAGGCATGAAGAAGGATATAGCCCGATATGTTTCTAAGTGCCTTACTTGTTCACAAGTTAAGGCAGAACATCAAAAACCTTCAGGTCTACTACAACAGTTAGAGATGCCTGTACGGAAATGGGAACTCATAACAATGGATTTTGTTACAAAGTTACCCAAAACCAGAAAAGGTAATGATGCGATTTGGGTAATTGTGGATCGATTAACCAAATCTGCTCATTTTCTACCTATGAAAGAAACCTTTAGCATGGAAAGATTGGCAAAGTTATATGTAGATGAAGTAGTATCATTACATGGAGTCCCACTCTCCAATGTTTCGGATAGGGATAGTCGTTTTACTTCTCATTTCTGGACTAGTTTCCAAGAAGCAATGGGAACTCGACTAAACCTAAGAACTGCATATCATCCTCAAACAGACGGACAAAGTGAAAGGACGATCCAAACTCTAGAAGACATGCTCCGAGCATGTGTGATAGATTTTGGTGGAAATTGGGACGATCACTTACCTTTAATTGAATTCTCCTATAACAATAGTTACCATTCAAGTATTGAAACTGCCCCATTCGAAGCACTGTATGGAAGAAAATGCAGAACTCCAGTTTGTTGGGCAGAAACAGGAGAAAGTCAATTGTCAGGTCCTGAAATAGTGCAAGAAATATCTGACAAGAATACTCAAATTAAAGAAAGACTAAAAACGGCTCGAGATCGCCAGAAGAGTTATGCAGACAATAGACGCAAGCCACTAGAGTTCCAAGTAGGAGATAAAGTGCTATTGAAAGTTTCACCTTGGAAAGGAGTAGTCAGATTCGGTAAGAAAGGAAAACTAAGTCCAAGATACGTAGGACCATTCCCAGTAATCCAACGTATAGGACCAGTTGCTTATCGTTTACAACTACCAGAAGAGTTAGCTGGAGTACATGATGTATTTCATATATCCAACCTCAAGAAATGTCTATCAGACGAATCTTTGGTAGTACCTCTCCAAGATATAGAGGTAAACGAAAAGTTAAAATTTGTTGAGAAACCTCTTCAAATAGAAGACAGAAAAGTAAAGTTTCTCAAGCACAAACGACTAGTTCTAGTTAAAGTAAAGTGGGATTCAAAGAGAGGAGCTGAATATACTTGGGAGCTGGAATCAGAAATGAAGCAAAAGTATCCCTACTTATTCCAGTAAATCTCGAGGACGAGATTTTTATTAAGGTGGGGAGGATGTAACAACTCATATCAAAAGTACAAATTATTAAGTTAATTTATTAAAAAGGAAACCCTAATTGAGACACCCAAGAGATTCTGTACAAACCCTAAAATTTTTAGAACAATCAGAATCAGGATCAGGATCAGGGCCCCTAAAACTCAGGGGGGGGGGGGGGGGGGTAAAACCCTAGTTACGATTATCCATATAAAACGTTGTCAAAATTGAAATTTACGAAACTGTCGACTCAGCAAGCCTACCCACACACAAAGCTACCCTATGAACATTGGTGACTCCTCGCGCCACGTGACGCCCAGAGGGGTACCCCTCGCGTCACGCGAGGGGTGTCAAAATTCGTGTATAAATAGGGGACTTTGGGACTGGAATTTGGGCACTTGAACGACGTAAATTCTCATTACGTACACTGAGTTATAGCATAAACAGTCCAAAACACACACACGAATCATGAAGTGCTGTCGCAATCAGGGTAATAACTCGATCGCTGATACGATTCAATGTCCGGTCGATTAAACTATCCAATGTATGTTTAAGTGCTGCCCACATTAGGGTTTATGCTTTGTCATTCGTCGTTAAATCGATGGATGTTTAAGTATCGCACTTTGTCATTCGATGTGAGGGTTTAATCTCGTGAGTTATCGTAAATGATGTATTAAGTTACTAAACGAGTTGTGTGCATGTTATTAAATTTAGGTTAAAAGGCTAATCAGTAGGCTAGGCTCTGCTTAAATTAAATCTGCAATGTGAGTCATTCTCTTTTTATCAAATTACTTTCAAAATCATGTTTATTTTCAAGGTTATAATTACAGGGATTATGTTTATGTAATCACCAAATTACAGCCAGTATGTGGGGTTTTGTATACATTACTTGATAATCTTTTCCATTGGATAAACGGGTGGCCAATGGTGATATGACCATAGTCACAGATCCGGTCGAGTGACAAATACTGTGGGTAGTTGGTTTATATCTGAAACATTGTAATCTCCCTTAATACTGTAAATTATAACAAACGGGTCGTTTTACTAAAAAGAATGATTCACTCAGTATTTCCCGCTGACAAAACCTTTTTCAAACATGTTTCAGGTGATCTATTGTGATCCAGGAAAAGTGCCGAGAAGCACTACAAGCTTAAGGAAGTGGCTCAATATAAAATAAAGAAACATGTTTTGTAAAATAAAAGGTTTCTCCGTGAAATCTTATGAATGTAAATTACCGGGATTTTATCCCGAGTTGTGAAATAAAATAATCAGGAAATTGCAGTTTTTAAAAGATCCTGAAGAAACTTCCGCTGTAAAATAAATACCACGGGATTTTCTGTCCCGCGGCTCCTGAAACGGTTCAAACCGGGTCGGGGGCCGTGACAAAAACCTTTTTCAAACCTGTTTCAGGTGATCTGTTGTGATCCTGGAAAAGTGCTGCGTAGCACTACAAGCTTAAGGAAGTGGCTCAATATAATAATAAAGAAACATGTTTTGTAAAAATAAAGATTTCTCTGTGAAATCTTAATATTGTAAATTACAGGGGTTTTATCCCAAGTTGTGAAATAAAATAATTGGGAAATTGCAGTTTTTAAAAGATCCTGAAGAAAACTTCCGCTGTTAAATAAATACCACAGGATTTTCTGTCCCGCGGCTCCTGAAACGGGTCAAACCGGGTCGGGGGCCGTGACAGAAAAATGTGGTATCAGAGCCACTGATTTAAGCCTATTAAGTATTTAGAAAATACTTTTTCTACTTGTCATTCTGTGATTATTTGTTTTCTTATTTGGAATATTTGTGTACAGTATGGGTAAACAAAACCTGTCAAACATCTATCTTAAATTAGATAGGTCATCTAACGAGAAGGGAAGTTCATCCCAAACCAAATCCTCAAATCTCTCTGTAATTCCTGAAGAAGGAATATTTGTACGAAAAGCTCAATATGCGGAACCACTTTCTCCTAATAAAAGAAGTTTGATTTTTAAGAAAAGTCAGGAGAAAATAAAGAAATTCCGAGAAAAGAAGATTAAACAGGAAACCCAGGAATTAACCAGTAAATCACCTTGGGAAGACAAGTTAGATGAAAAATAGGCAGATCTTTATATTCTAGCTACTGTAGCAGTAAATGAAAATCTTTAAATATTTCAACTCAAGTCTTAGCAACCTTATCACCCACAATCTAGAAACCTTATCTAGTAAAATAAATAAATTTACAATAAACTCTAGTGTGTTTTAAAAATTTCATAATTTTGTAGTTACCAGTCTGAAATAATATTTAAAGGTTTTTCTATGAAATTTTTGTTATAATTCTTAAATTAGTAATTGTGTGTATTTTGCATAACAGCATGAGTGACTTTTCTGACGCCCTTCAGAACTTAAATCTCTATCCGGTAAAAATAGAGGTTTCCAGAGATTTCAATAGGTATATACCAGATATAGAAGAACCTATTGAATTCAATGCTCCACCTCCGGAGAAACCCAAGCCCAAGAAAAGGAGGAGATTTATGGGATGGAGACGTGTGCGTAGGAGGAAACCCGCCACTAGAAAGATGCCTAAAATAGAAAATCCCTTAGACAAATGGAAGGGGATTGAAGTTGGGGAAGAGTCTAGGCAGATGGTATTACAGTTTGATGAATATTCTAAGCAGATAGAAATGGAGATTGGGGGAGGTTCTAAACAAACTTAGATAGAAATTGGGGAAAGCTCTAAACAAACTCAGGAAATGACATTGCAGGAAGAGCTAGATTTTATATTGGCAAGCTGTGATACTATTCAGTCTGTCAATGAAAATATTTTTACTCGTCCTATTGAAACTCAACTCCCTATAAACTTAGAACCAGCAATCCCAGAACCTATAATTCACACCCAACCTCTAGGAATGGACGAGTGGTGGACGAATGATTGGCAGTTCCAAAACCTGCTCAACAGTCCTTATTCCTTTCTTCCTCAATTTGACCCAGAACCTATACCTAATCCACCTATGAGCAATGAGAATTTAGCTGAACTCCGCCATTTTGGCGAGGAGATAATGGATACGGGAAATAGGATCAGGGAAGTAGGAGAATAGATCTCCTGGAAGTATGATGAAAGGGAACGCCGTTACTAAAATAACAACTGACGAGGGATAGTAGGACTGTGGTTGTATAATAGCAATAATTAAATCTTGTGAAATAAACATAAAAATAAAACTTTGTAAGATAATGGTGTGTATTGATGCATACTATTAAATATAAATGGAAATCGAGAAATCGATAGTTTTGGCTATATATGTGTATTTGAAATTTATATGATTGTTTTATGTATAATTGTTATTTAATCAATACTAATAAATTATATATATTATCAGATGGAAAACGCTAATAGGGAACCAGTTAATGAGGTTAATCAATCTGAGCTACTCCCGGAGGATCAATTTCTAAATAGACAGGATATAGAAAATATTGTTACTCAAGGAATAGCCAATGCTATTCCAGCAATAGTTGCTGCTGTTAAAAATCCAATCGAACCTCAACAAATCATTCCTAGCAAACGTATTTCTGAAGATAACTTCAGTAATAGCGTAAATGGAGGCGGTAATCATACTAATCACAATAATAATCCACGGCAGGCTCCGCTCCCTAAGAAAATGAAAGCTGCAACACCTGGTTGCACTTACATAGAATTTCTTGCTTGCAAACCCGCTGAATTTGCAGGCAATGAAGGAGCGACTGCGGAACTGTGTTGGTTAGAGAAAACCGAGGTAGTAATTACCATAAGCAAATGTGACAAGGACGATCAGGTCATGTATGCGTCAAATCTTTTTAAGGAAGGGGCGCTAGAATGGTGGAACACGGTGTTACAAGCAAAAGGAAGGATGATGGCATATGCAATGAACTGGGAAGAATTTAAGAGTCTTGTAGAAAGAAAATTATGTCCCGAATATGAAAAAGATCAAATGGCGAATAAGTTCTTAAACCATCGAATGATGGGTGTACATTGTCGCGATTATACTTCGACATTCTTTGAATAAGCTAGAGTGGTACCAACACTGGCTTCGCCAGAACCGGTACTCATTTCTCGCTATATTTGGGGATTGATTGGTGAAATCCGTAATATCGTTAAAGCTGCGAGACCTCGCACTATTGACGATGCAGTGGAATTAGCCAACACCCTAACTGATGAACTGGTGCGCACGAGAGATGATAACAGGAAAAAGGAACTGGCTCAGAAAATTACCCAAGGATTTCGTACGGGTAGTAATAACAGCTTCAAGAGAAGAGGAACAGGGCAATCTTCAACTCCTCAGTTCTGCAGGAATTGCAAAAAGAAACATTATGGAAGATGCAATATAACCTGCAACTTTTGCAAAACTGTAGGACATCGTGAGGAAAACTGCAGAAGAAAAACCATAATTTGCTTTAACTGTGGAGAAGCTGGGCATTTCAAAACAGAATGTCCTAAATTGATCAAACCAGCAGACAACAAAGCCAAGACAGCCGACGGAGCTACTAAGAAGAATGTTCGAGCCTTTCAGTTAACTACTCAAGAAGCTGAACTCATTCCAGATGTGATAGCTGGTACGTTCCTAGTTCACAAGGTGTATGCAAAAGTATTATTTGACTCTGGTGCAAACCAAAGTTTTATCAATACTTTATTCTGCCAAGCTCTTAATTTACCCTTAACCAAACTTAGGCAGATTCTTACAGTCGAAACGGCAGACGAAAATTCTGTTAGCATAGATAAAGTTTTGCAAAAGGAAAATATAGAACTCTCAGGTCATAAATTCTTTGCAAACCTATTACCTATGAAATTAGCCGAATTTGATGTTGTGTTAGGAATGGATTGGTTAGTAGCCAACCATGCTCGAATCCTTTGTGATCAGAACTCCATAGAAATTCAAGCACCCACCGGAGAAGTAATTATGATTATAGGAGATAAACCGCGTAAGCCCATGAAGTTCATATCAGTAATGAAAGTTGCTAGTTATGAACGAAAGCAAGGAATAGTATATATGATTTCAGTAATTATTAGTACTAAGGGTAAAGAACTTAAGGAGATTCCTGTAGTCTCAGAATACCCATATATATTCCCAGAAGAATTACCAGGGTTACCACCAGATAGGGAGGTAGAATTTAGAATTCATCTGATTCCAGGAACTATACCGATAGCCAAGGCACCTTATCGGTTAGCACCCACATAAATGTTAGAACTGAGAAAGCAATTAGATGAATTACTAAGTAAAGGTTTCATACAACCTAGTTCATCCCCATGGGGAGCACCAGTATTGTTTGTAAAGAAAAAGGATGGTTCAATGAGAATGTGTATTGATTATAGATAATTGAATAAGGTTACAATTAAGAATCGATACCCATTACCTAGGATTGATGATCTATTCGATCAACTTCAAGGAGCTAGATATTTTTCTAAGATTGACTTACGTTCCGGATATCATCAATTGAAGGTACAAGAGGAAGACATACCTAAGACTGCTTTCAGAACTAGGTATGGTCATTACAAGTTTACAGTCATGCCCTTTGGATTAACGAATGCACCTGCAGCATTCATGGACATGATGAATAGAATCTGTAAACCGTACTTGGATAAATTTGTAATTGTGTTTATCGACGATATACTTATTTATTCCAAAAGTCAGGATGAACATTGTCAACACTTGCATGCACTCTTAACTTTGTTAAGAAAAGAAAAGCTTTACGCCAAATTCTCAAAGTGTGAATTTTGGTTGCAAGAAGTGCAATTCTTAGGTCACATGGTGAATCATGAAGGCATTCATGTAGATCCTACTAAGATAGAGGCAATTACCAAATGGAAGGTTCCACAATCCGCAATGGAAATTCGAAGTTTTATAGGATTAGCTGGATATTATAGACGGTTTGTTAAGGATTTTTCCAAAATAGCTGTACCATTAACTAAGCTAACATGTAAGGCAGTTAAGTTTGAATGGGGAACTAAGCAAGAAGAAGCCTTTAGGATCTTGAAACAGAAATTAACCAATGCTCCAATCTTAGCCTTACCAGAAGGAACTGAAGATTTTAAAGTATATTGTGATGCTTCAAAATTAGGATTTGGATGTGTGCTAATGCAACGCAAGAAAGTAATTGCGTATGCTTCAAGACAATTGAAAATGCACGAAGAAAACTATTCGACTCATGATTTAGAATTAGGAGCCGTAATTTTTGCCCTGAAAATCTGGAGACATTATCTGTACGGAAGTAAGTTTACTATCTATACAGATCATAAAAGTTTAAGATATATATTTGGGCAAAAAGAGTTAAACATGAGGCAACGGAGATGGATGGAAATCCTAAGTGACTACGACTGTGATATTCAGTATCACGAAGGAAAGGAAAATGTAGTTGCAGATGCCCTAAGCCGTAAGTATCATGAAAAACAAAAGCGAGTTCGTGCTCTCAGATTAAATCTACAGATAGATTTAATGGAACAATTGAAGAATATTCAAGAAACAGCAATCAAGGATGATGCTGAAGGAATGAAGGGACGAATAAAGGAATTAGAACAAGGAGCTGATGGAATTTGGAGATTTTACAAAAGCAGAATATGGGTACCTAAGCAGGGAGAATTAAGAAATAAGATTTTAGAAGAAGCCCATAAATCTAGGTATACCATGCATCCAGGAAACAATAAAATGTTCCAAGATTTAAGAAATAATTTCTGGTGGAAAGGCATGAAAAAGGATATAGCTCGATATGTTTCTAAGTGTCTTACTTGTTCACAAGTTAAGGCAGAACATCAGAAACCTTCAGGTTTATTACAACAACTAGAAATGCCTGTATGGAAATGGGAACTCATAACAATGGATTTTGTTACTAAGTTACCCAAAACCAGCAAAGGTAATGATGCGATTTGGGTAATTGTGGATCGATTAACCAAATCAGCTCACTTTTTACCTATGAAAGAAACCTTTAGCATGGAAAGATTGGCAAAATTCTATGTAGATGAAGTCGTATCTTTACATGGAGTTCCACTCTCCATTATATCAGATAGAGATAGTCGTTTCACTTCTCATTTTTGGACTAGTTTCCAAGAAGCAATGGGAACTCGACTAAATCTGAGTACTGCATATCATCCACAAACAGACGGGCAAAGTGAAAGGATGATACAAACTCTAGAAGACATGCTTAGAGCATGTGTAATGGATTTTGGTGGAAACTGGGATGATCACTTACCGTTAATTGAATTCTCCTGTAAAAATAGTTATCATTCAAGTATTGAAACTGCCCCATTCGAGGCACTGTATGGAAGAAAGTGCAGAACTCAAGTTTGTTGGGCAAAAATAGGAGAAAGTCAATTGTCAGGACCTGAAATAGTGCAAGAGACGACCGATAAAATTTCACAAATCAAGGAAAGACTGAAGACAGCTCGAGATCGTCAAAAGAGTTATGCAGACAATAGACGCAAGCCACTCAAGTTACAAGTTGGAGATAAAGTACTATTAAAAGTTTCACCTTGGAAAGGAGTAGTCCGATTCGGTAAGAAAGGAAAGCTAAGTCCCAGATACGTAGGACCATTTCCAGTGATCCAACGTATAGGACCAGTTGCTTATCGTCTACAACTACCAGAGGAGTTAGCTGGAGTACATGATGTATTTCATGTATCCAACCTTAAGAAATGCTTATCAGACGAATCTTTGGTAGTACTTCTCCAAGATATAGAGGTAAACGAAAAGTTAAAATTTGTTGAGAAACCTCTTCAAATAGAAGATAGAAAGATCAAGTTCCTTAAAAACAAGCGACTAGTGCTAGTCAAAGTCAAGTGGGAATCAAGAAGAGGACCTGAATACACTTGGGAGCTGGAATCAAAGATGAAGCGAAAGTATCCTCACTTATTCCCATGAATCTCGAGGACGAGATTTGAAATAAGGTGGGGAGAATGTAAGGACTCTCAAAATTATCCTAAAAACACCCGTAAGTATAAACCCGAGCCCCTGAAACCTTACCCTACATCAAAAATCAAGAAAAACAAAATCTGGGTTCTTAGGCGGGCCGCGTAAGAGTCAATGTATGTCTTACGCGGGCCGCGTCCACTTGAAATATAACCGGATAAGTCACCAAGCCACGTATCGAACCACCTGGCTAAGCTACCGATGACCAATCAAGGCTATACATAGACTGGGCGGCCACGCGGGCCGCGTAAGATTAAGCTTAAGGCTTACGCGGGCCCGTAAGACCTCAAAATCAGCTATAAATAGCTAGGCACCTGCACAGTCCACTAGTGTCGACATCTTTTCATAAAAACGAAGTTATAACACTCTGAAGTCGAAAATACTTTCAATATTAGTGAGGCGCTGCTCCGATACCCGGTATTAACTCGATCGCTGCTACGATTCAATGTCCGATCGATTAAACTATCCAATGGATGTTTAAGTGTTGTCCACATTAGGGTTTATGCTTTGTGTTGATGCATTTTTTAGTGTCTGTGACTAGTCTTGTTTAACGATGTATTTTGTATGGTATTTTATTAATTATCGAGTCTGTATGTTATGTTGACCAAGTCAGATATCCTCCTATCTACTTGTGTACAACTTATTTGTCTCTTTTTATATGTAAAGTATAATGAACAATGCATGTTGCATTAAAGGGTAGTGTGGTCATTACTATGTTTATATGTTGCTGTTTGTTGCTGTCTGTTAACAGAAACAACCACAACAGTTGCAGTCCTCGACGAAACAGACTTGTTTCGTCGGAACACTTCATGGCGAAACAGACCAGTGTTCAAACTTCTGTTTCGTTGAAGGTCATGACGAATCAGACCTTGATTCGTCATGTACTGGGCTGTTCCAGGCCCAATGTCTGGCCCATGTTCAGATTCGTCAAACACTTTGTGTTTCGTCGATATCAGTGGCCCAGGGACTATATAAACAACATCTCTGTTTCATTTGAACATAGAGATGAGATATTGACCATAGTAACAAAACTCTGCCGAAATTCTGTCTGAACTGTGTTTGTATCAGTTGTAATCGGTTCTCATCCCGTTAATCAATCGAGTGTGTATCATTGATTAATCCGTTGTTATTATTGCTTTATATGTTTGATTTGGCATAGTTACGTGGATTCCGCACACGTAACCGTGTTTACTATAAACAAGTGATTCGGTTCGTAATCGATCCTCAGATTTCGGGACCTACAATTGGTATCAGAGCTTTGGCTCTTTTCCTTGTTTAAAACCAAACATTGTCGTGTTTGAAACAAGTTTGTGTGTAATTTTTCAGATTTCGTTCTTGAAAAGTTTATATTTTTTCTGGAAAAAGTCACTAAAATCAGTGTTTGTATTGTTTGTTTGCTAAAAAGTTTTATTAAAAACCTTGTTAGTTGTTAGTTCACGTGTTATACCGGGTTTTTAGTGAAAGTTTTAAACGAATTCGGGTTTCGGAAAACTCGTCAGTGGCCAGAATCTTCAAACATTCATCGTGTTCTTCAGTAATATTCAAAGTGTTCTTCATATTTTCAGCTTTTTGATCTTTGACATAGTGACTTTGTTTGTGTTGGTGATTTTAAAATTTTAAGGATAAATGCTTTTTCATTAAAATATTGTAACATTTGTTTGGTTCGATGTGTTTGATTAAAATATGATTGAGCATGCTTTGTTTGTATATATAAAAAAAAATGGCAGACAACTAGACAAGGAATAATGGTAGTTTGAAAATTGTGGTATTGTGTAAGTAAAGAGATAAGCTTTCTTTATCTTATCTTGACTGAAGTTTGGGTTTCGTGGATTGTGTGTTTCTTCATCAGCAAAGTTTTATTAAAATCATTCAGTCAACATCAAGGTTTCACCAGTCAAAAGTTTCGGCTCTTATTTAAATCAACATCCAGGTGTTTCGTCGATGATCACACATTCAGATCTGTTTCGTCGCTGAGTGAAAAAGAAATCAATTTCGTCATCCACTAAACCAATCAAATTCTATTTCGTCAAAATACTTGGGCTTATCATTTGTTTTGGGATTCAAACTTCACGTGGGCTTGACAGTTTTGTCGATCAACAAACAAAAATCATTTTCGTGGGCTTTCAAGTTGATTGGGCTTCACGTGGACTTTAAGTGTTTAGTCATACCTCAACTTCTGTTTCGTTGAACTCAAGGATTTAATATCATTTCGTCAAAGTGACAAGCCTGTTTCGTGAAACAAGTCTACAAATTCTGTTTCGTTGGATCTGAATCACATCAGTTTCTGTTTCGTCTTCTAGTCTTATACGGTGTTTCGTCGGACAACATATTGACCATCTGTTTCGTCGATTAACAAATATAATCAGTTTCGTCGATAGGGTCTCACAACTGTTTCGTCGATACTTGTAAATTTTTAACAGAGGACTTCCAAAAGTGTGATAACAGTCTGTTTCAAGTGTGTGACCAGTTTTTTGTGAAATGTATTCTGGAGGAGGTTTTATCCCGTTAGCAAGTTCCAGTTCAGCTCAGGCTTATTCTGGAGGAGGTTTTGACCCGTCAGCTAGTCTGCGGCAACCGAAGTTACAAACGGCGTTTGTATCAAATACAAACTCTTCTCCGTTTCCTCAATCAGCTCCACCACCGGTTTTCGATCCAAGTGCCTATTTTCCTAAACCTACTGTCGATTGTGGTTCGGCCATACAGTTAGGAAACAGTGATCAAACAAGAACTGCGCTTTATGCTGAAGTTGTCAAGAATGTCAGCGATGGTGAATCTTCAGGAAGTTATTACAGTTCAGAATCGGACGTCAAGGAGGGAATGGATTCTGAAGCTGATAATTTGTCGAATGATGCTAACGAGAAATCTGACTTGATCAAGAAAGCTGATGCTACTTCAAAAGAAATGGAGAAAATTCTCACTGAAGATGGATCTTTCTCTTCTCAGACTGCCTTTATGGCAAATGTCTCAGCTTCTACAAGTCAGGTAAAATCTGAAATTCTTATCAACTGTAGAGATTGTGAGTATATGAAAAACGAATTTGATAGAATAAAACTTGAATGTGTCGTGTGTGGATGAACACCGGTCTGTAAGTATAAATCATACCTTAACGTATCACCTCGCCATGATTACATCTGATAAGTTGAGCTTATGTGGACAACAATACCGATAATTGTTATAGGATGCTTATCTAAATGTTAACTAATTGAACAAAAAGAGCGTTTTGGCGTGACCGTACACTGATATGATTCTCTTACCCTCGAAACTCGCAAAAAGAATGTCTGTAAATATTTATTTACTGCTTTCAGTTTCTACATCTTTGTATATATTTATTTATTGCTTTCCGTCTTTACATTTGAAAAACTTTATAAAATCCAAAAAGATTTTGCTTCTAGTTTATTTTTGATTGACTGATGTTGGAACTCGAGTCTATCCTACCCAAAATCCTGATCGTAAGCCAGAAAACAATTGCACCTTCATAAACTGTCGAAGTTAACAAGTTTTGAAAGTTAAATGACTAAAAATGAATAATTTGTTAAACTTTCAAACTGTTGTCGGTCGGTGTTTGATTGAGATTTGATCTCATATGTGTCATTTGTTTAAATGTTAACTATATTCCAAGCGGTTGTTCTCATTATGCGTTTAGCTTTCTTGCCTGTGCAGATACTAAAGGCGAGGAGAACATGTTCGATGACAAGCTTTGGAATGAAGACACGAAGTGGAGGCACTCAAAGGATAAAAATGATCGAGTTGCCGCTGACCCTTCATCAACACCACAAGGATCTGAAGATTTGACAAGTCAAAAGATTCACGAGCATAACTCAATGGAGAGTTCAATCTAAGGGGGAGTTTGTTAACACACTACGTAAATGAAAAGGGAGTTTGTTGATACACTTTCTTCTTACGACGCGTGAAGACTTTGAAGATCCTCCAACATGAAAGACACAGAAGACGAACTATCACAGAAGACGAACCATCACGAGTAGCGTCCAAGGGGGAGATTGTTGGTACACTTTATGTGGACACGACTCGGTTCGGTTCGACTCGGTTCGATTCGGTTCGGGTCGACTCGGTTAGGTCTGGCTCAAGCCCGAAGACACGACATTCCTCCGTCGTGCGCCCCAGAGTTCGACATGCGAAGCACGGAGCGCCGCGAACAAGTCCCGCAAGACACATCACCATGACATCATCTCTGTGATGTCATGATGATGTCACTATCTTGTCTCATATGTTGAAAGTCTTGAAAGTTTATAACAGAAACAAGTTCTTGGGCCGTAAACTTCAATTTGGGCCGTGACTTCATGTTGGACTTTGGACTTGGATTGGGCCTCTACACCAACTCGACGAAACAGGTGTGTTTCGTCGACTTTATGTGTTTCGCCGTAGTCATTTCCATTTCGTCAGTATGTGTGTCTGTTTTAGTATAAATACCTCTCTCTGTTTCATTGTGAAACAGAGATGAGAGCTTACATGTAAAGAAACTCTGCTAAAAATTCTGTCAAACTGTGTTTGTATCAGTTTGTATCGGTTCTCATCCCGTTAATCAATTGAGTGTGTTTCATTGGTTAATCCGTGTTCTTTATTACACTTTGTTTGGTTTGCACCGTCACGGGGATTCCGCACCCGTTACCGTGTTCGTGATAAACAAGGATAGGTTTTCGTATCGGATCCACCGGAAAAACGGACCTACACTTTGTCATTCGTCGTTAATTCGATGGATGTTTAAGTATCGCACTTTGTCATTCGATGTGAGGGTTTAATCTCGTGAGTTATCGTAAATGCTGTATTAAGTTACTAACCGAGTTGTGTGCATGTTATTAAATTTAGGTTAAATGGCTAATCAGTAGGCTAGGCTCTGCTCAAATTAAATCTGCAATGTGAGTTATTCTCTTTTTATCAAAGTCTTTTATAAATTCTTAAACATTTTTCAGAGTTATAATTACAGTTATTAAGTATATGTAGTCACCAAATTACAGCCGGTATGTGTGGTATTGTGCACATTACTATTGTTTTTATCATTTTAGGTGGGCGAACCTAATTAATGATATTCTTCACTATTGGGTGACAGGACTCAATAGTGATATGACCACAGTCACCGAAACGAGTCGAGTGACAAATACTGTGGGTAGTTGGTTTGATATTTGAAACATTGTAATCTCTCTTAATACTGTAAATTATAACAAACGTGTCGTTTTAGCAAAATGAATGATTCACCAGTATTTCCCGCTGACAAAACCTTTTTCAAACATGTTTCAGGTGATCTGTTGTGATCCAGGAAAAGTGCCGCGTAGCACTACAAGCTTAAGGAAGTGGCTCAATATAATAATAAAGAAACATGTTTTGTAAAAATAAAGATTTCTCTGTGAAATCTTAAGATTGTAAATTACAGGGGTTTTATCCCAAGTTGTGAAATAAAATAATTGGGAAATTGCAGTTTTTAAAACATCCTGAAGAAAACTTCCGCTGTTAAATAAATACCACGGGATTTTCTGTCCCGCGGCTCCTGAAACGGGTCAAACCGGGTCGGGGGCCGTGACAGTTTTTGATGAAGTTCTTGTAGTAATTCCTCTATCTGGCGAGTATTACTCAAATGCTGAAAAAGACAAAACCTACAAGAAAAGGCTGGATAAAATCATCAGAGATGCTATGACATCAAGTCTGAGGAAGAGGGATGAAGCAAGAATGAAGAAAAATGTTGAGAATTTGGTTGATGATTTGAAGAAGGTTGCTGAGAAAGTTAAAGTCGAAGCTGTGAAAGTAGAGGAAGTGAAGATAGAAGAAGAAGAGAAGATAGAAGAAAAGGTTGTTGAAGAAAAAGCTGTTACTGAAGAACAGCATGTTGATAAGGAAGAAAAGAAGAAAGAAGAAGAAGAGTTGAAGAATGAGAGTTTGAATGAGATTGGTGATGCTGGTATTGGTGAAGAAGAACAGAAGAAAGATGTTGATCAGACAGATGCAGCAGAAAAAGCTGAAATGCCAATCATTGAGGTAAAATCTGATTCTGAAATCTTAAACAAAAATGTTGAACAGTGCAAGAAATGCATGGAAATGTGCAGTGCTTGTACTGAAAAAGATGAAAAATTCAGAACAAGAGATCTTGAATTCACTAAAATCGAAGAAGTTTTCAAAAATAAATGCAAAGAAATGCTAGAAAATGAAAAGGTTTTAAAAGATAATGATGAAAAACTTTCACAAAAATGTAAGAATTTAGAAAAAGAAAATGAGATTTTGAAAGAAAAGGTTTCGAAAATGACCGAAGAATGTGTTCAAAAAGAAAATGCATGTCAAGAAATGAAAAAGGAGTATGATTCAATAAAATTGGCTTATCACATTACTAAAAAGTCATATGAAGATGTGAAAAGTCAAATGAAACTTGTTCAATCTAGATTGAGATACTGTTCTGAAACAACTGATATGCTTAAGCGACAATATTCAATAAAGCAACAAGTTGTCAATTCTTACATTGAGGATGTTGCTAAGCTAAAGTGTCAGATTGCTGATTTAGAACAGGATAACAACAAGTTAAAAAGTTATCATGCGTCATCATATGTGCTTGAAAGAATTTTCAACATAAAACTGGGTGATGATGATTCTGAGAAAAACAAGAAATGTATTGGCTCAGAGTTTCATCAAGTTCCACCACCGGAAAAGTTTGCATTTTATGATGATGAGAAAGTCGAAAAAGCTTTCAACATGGTCGATCAATTGCCAGATAACATTGACGTAACCTATTCCAAATCTGATGATTCAAGTGATTCAGAGGTGGTAGGTAAGGTCGTTGAAAGTGTGTTGAAAGAAGAGTCAGTTGAAACAGGTAAATCTGAATCACAGGATGAAAATGAAGGTAGTTTTCATGAAGAATATCTGAAAAACTCAAAATCTAAGAAAAATTTGAATGATGATTCAAAAGGATTGGTGTATACCATGATTGGATCGGACAAATTATTCTTAGATATTTTATTCCCGATTCAGAATGTGATTTCAGAAAAGATTGACAAAGTTTTCAAGATGGTTGAGATTGAAAAGTCTGAAATTCAAAAGTTTGCTGGAAAGTGTCACAAAACTTTTTATAACAAACCTGGTTACAAGAAGAAAAACATGAAGGCTGGGTTGGGTTATAAGAAGAAACAAAGTTGGAAAAGAAATGAAACGCCAAATTATAAAACAAAAATGAATTTTGTTCATGGAACAAGTTCCGAAGAAGAGAAAGAACTCCAATTTAGGCGTCAGTCTAATGAAGAGTTCTATGCTCAGAAAAAGCAACAACAACAGATCAAAGATGTGTGAAAGAGAACATGTTTCAAATATGACCAAACAGGACATCTTGCTCGCAAGTGTCCAAATCTGAAACCTGTTGGTGTTGAGACCAAAAAGAAGTCTGATGATGTTCACAAACAGAAATCTGAGGATGTGAATCAAAGGTCAACCAGATTTGATTCAAAACAAACTTGGAGGTACAATACAAACAAGTTTGCTTCGAATCAAACTTGGAAATCAAACCCGAATAGGTTCGATTCAAGACAGACCTGGAATTCTCACACACCCAGATTTAGAACAACACAAAGTTGGAAAACAACTATCGAAGCAACAAAACCACAACAATTTTGGAAACCAACTGTTGTTCAGAATCAAAATGTTCAAAAAGATTCACATTTTTATAAAAGAGGTTCTCCAAAAGGTCAAACATGGTCGGTTAAGAGACAAATGACTTCGGTAAATAAAGAAAAAGATGTTAAAATTGAAAAAGTCTTTGTACAAAATGACAAAGATTTTCCGAAGTTAAATGGTGCATATTGTGTTGAAATGCCTAAGGTCAAACAGACCTGGGCTAAATTGTTCAAGTAATTGAGTAAGTTGAATGTGCAGGTGCTTCAGAAAGAGGACAAAAATCAAATCAACGGAGGAAGCAGCCTGGCACGAAAGGAAGAGGTTACTGGTCCCTGCTACTATTGAACAGGGAGTTTGTTTGATTTCTGTATATAAATAAACAATATTTAAAAAACCCTAAAAATTTAAAAACCAAAAATATGTTTTTATTTTGTAAAAAAATTTGAAAAATAAAAAATATGTTTGTCTTTAAATTTGTCAAAAAATTCAAAAATTCAAAATATGTTGATTGAATATGCCGAAACCCTCACGGCGGAACAAACATGATTAATTTCACAAGATTGAAAAACGGTTTTCAAACTGTAAAAGATCAATGTGTTGTAAATCATGGGGGTACATTATATTTTCTGCAAATCAGTGCATGAGAAGCAGAAAATGGATGGCGAGACGAAGCTATCAGTATCTGGTTGTCAAATTTTCTTTTAATGGTTTTGAATTTTAGGGGGAGTAAGAAATTTTCAGAAAATCCAAAAACATTAGAAAATTTGTAAAAGCCAAAAACATGATAAAAATTCAAAAATGAGTTTTTGTGTAAAAAAGAGGAAATGATAGTACATCAGTAGACAATCACAGTACGCTAAAGAATTGGAAAGTTAAAATGTGATAAACGGTCTCACTGATGATATGCCAGCAGGTTTTTACACACTTAGTAGATTGTTTTCGAGATATAAACCTAAATATCAAATACTTACTTATCTCGTGGGGAACATCGCTCGGATATATGGGTAACCCCCGAAATCTTGTTTGAAGGGCTTTCTATTTCTGACATACTAGGTCTTTGTGTGTGGTGATATCTGGGGTATTATACCGGGACTTCTGATTTTGCGGGAGCAATAGCCTAGTCCTCGTATAATACTCTGCACTGCTTTAATCATAAATCCCACCCTCAGCATAAAAAATGATGAAACATTTCAAATAAATTTTTTTATATATAAGGCCAAACAAATTACACCAAGATAGCCGGTAAGCGGGCAACAAGCTGCGCCGCTACCCCCTTTTGAATAGCGAAACCTAACCTAGTAAAAACGAAACCCCGATCTCTAGGAGACGAAATGTTGCTGTGAACAACCCGTTGGACCCGTTCAAGAAATCTGATGGCTTCTGGGGCTAGCGAGCCAAAGGTATCAAAGGCAAAGGGGATAAAGGAATGTTGATTATCCTCGCAGGATTTTGCATGTTTGTCCATTTTCTTCGCTGCCGCCCTTGCAATCGCCTGACTAGGGACAAAACCTGTATCCCGAAAGCCTACAAGGGGGGAAACCCCGGTAAGATCAACACAAGCGTGTTTACCTGCATCCCACCCGAAAACTAAAACGTCCGCGGGGCGCAATGTGGATCTTCCTTCCCTCGGATCTGTCAAAAAGTTAACGGGGGCTTCTTTCTTCACCGAGATCCCCGCCCGTTTGAGGATGTCCCCCAAGACATCCCGCACCCAGTCGTGCCTATACTTAAAACCTGGCAGTTCTTTACAGTGCAGAGCAAGCTCCCCAAATTGGTCTAAGCAAGCTTTCCGGCAAATCGGGCATTGCTCATCATCAGGGAACATAGGAATCATGAGCCGATATTTTAAGATAGCACGGTATTCAACGGCTGACATCTTTTGGCCTAAGCCCTCGATGGGGATGACCGATAGAAAATCTTGGGCGTGGGGGCCCCGCAAGCATTCTAAGACGGCGTTCTGAAAGGAACACACCTAAAGTCGAGCCATCATCTCTCTGATTGAATGGAAGTTCTAGCCTGAGCTCTCATGGCCTCGCATTACCCGTTTACAGATATCATTAGTGTACATTCACCTGTAAGACTGAATATAGGAGTCTGGATACGGGAGTATATTCTGAGGTGGGACACGCGAATAAGTTTAAGTCCTTAAAACACTAATCTCGTATCTCGAATCAATTGAACTTTGTGTGAAAATTTAAGTGGATCAGTATACTGACAATCTAAGTGAATCGTTTAGAACTTAAAATGTTAAACGCTCAACGGTACTAGTGATTTGTCATAAACTGATATGATCCTCTAACGCGAACTCAAACAAAAATATTGTCTGTAAATATGTTTGTAAATATTTTTTTACTGCTTTATGTTTCTGAAAAATACAAAAAGATTTTGATTTCACTTTATTTTCGACAACCGATGTCTGAGAATTGAGTTTCAAAATCTGAGTATGCTGATCGTGTTTCTGAAAATAAAACAAGTTCATTAATTCGAAACTTAAAATTTTTTAATCAAAAATCAAAAACAGTTTGTGATATCTCTAAGGTCATTAATTTGCACTTAGACGATTAACCGTGAAGGATTTGGATGCTTAAATTGTTAAAATCTGTTGAATAGAGCCAGTTTTCAATCCTGTTCGCTAAAACTGCCAAATTTATGAAGATTGTTGATAAGAGGAGAGAATCAAGTATTCCTAGATATATCCATATTATTATATCTTAGAGCCAGGATCTTGATTTAGAGAGTTTTATAGAGCCAGATTACGATTCCTGGTCAATCGAAAATGCTTTCATTGTTGAAATATTTTAGCATAAGCTGAGAGAGCCAGGATTTTCAATCCTGAATGATTAAAACATTTTCACTTATAAATGTTTGAGGATTGCAGATGTTGTACCAGACTACGATCCCGATAGCCGAGTCTAAGAGAGAGTCTGAAGACGAGCTCAACGCAAGGGGAAGTGTGCACTCAAGGAGCTAGGTAGCTACCCTGAAGGAGCTTGTATCCGAAAAGCCAGGTGTCGATCCCAAAAGCACGAAAGCTTGACCAAAGGGGGAGCCTGAAGAAAGTGTTTACCGACAGGGGAAGCTGAAGCTGAAGACAGATCCACGGGGATTCTGTTCAAGCAAGAGGGAGTCTATGTTTGCTGAAAACGTGCTAAAGCTTCTAGAAGACTCAGAGAGAGAGAGAGATAGAAAGATAAGACGCTATGAGTTTGACTACGGATTGACTGTGGCAATATCCAAGGGGGAGTCTGTTGGTGCATTTATGTCTATCGCCTCCGTCAATACGATCCGTAGCAAGAAACCGAGAAACTGTTCTAACTAGCTTTATATTGTAATATTAGATAGAAAAGGGCAAGGTGGCATTATTGTAAATAAGGGGAACTCTCCTTATATGCTTTGCCTATAAATAGAAGTCTTAGAGCTTAGATTAGCGACTTTTGAGACTTTTGACATTTTGGAGCTTTAGAGATCTAGACCTAGAGAGAGAAAGTCTAGAGAGAGAAAGTTCTGTCCGCGTGATTCAGGTGCTGTACGTTTTCAGATCTGTTTATAGAATCACCGATTATATTATGTTCTCGTGTGTTCGGTCACGTTCGTGTACGGATTCCGCACGTCACACGTTTAGTTCGCAATCGTTTCGGAGTCAAAACCGGTCCTAACACAACTTGATCTCTGAAGAAGACAACAGTCCTGAAGATCACAATAAGAAGAAGAAGATTGGATAGGACAACTAAAATAAACAACATCTACTTCAAAGATTCACAAGTTGATCAAGAGCTGAAGAAGATTATCAGAGAAGGTCATTTCTGATGGATGTGACGATAATACTGATGAAATATCATCAGTTTCTGATGATTCTGATTATCAGATTTTCTGATGATTTGTTCACCAGAATTTCTGATGAAGTGGTTTATCAAAAATTCTGATGAATACCCCACTTGTCTAAAAATCAGCTCTATCCTGCCACAATAACCGAATCAACTTAACATTATTGGATATCATGATTACAAAGGCAACTTGACTGTTGGATTCAATGAATATGTCAAATGGCTACTTTTTGCAGGACTTATTGCATGAATAAACAATTGTTTATTCATATACCCAGCCTTCTATAAGTAGAAGGCTCACCAAGCAGAAGACGATGAGTTAAGCTTAGCATTCATACATACTACAAAACTCCATTGCCCTCTCACCCACAGAATTCAAGATTCATTTGTATTAGGTAATAATCTTACAATCACCTTGTAAACTATTTTGTTTCAAAGTGATATAAACTTGATAATTCTGTAGGTCTTGTTTCTTGAAAGTCTGATTTCCATTTCCGCGCATCTTTTTCACATCTACTGAAATCACTTGCCATATTACGTGAAAAGAAGTTTTTAAGTCCAAACTGGGACCAACAAAGTGGTTGGTTCGTACCTGGGCTCCTCATGGTATGTGTACGAAGGAGATGGTTCAAAGAGGTCATAATATTGTACCGTGTGCGGATTACCATAAATGGTGCAATACTCTTCTTCATAATAATTCTCTTCATAGTGGTAGTTGTAACCTCCTGAGTTTTGATCCATAAGAATCACTTAGTAGAACACAACATAGTCTCGGGACCAGAAAACAAAAATAAAAATGAAGACAGAGGCTGAGCACGGCCCCGTGTTCAATGAGCACGGCCCGTGGTCAGGATCTGTATCTGGGCGTTTTGAAAAATGTGAGTAGTTTTGTGCAGCACGGGGGCATGTTCAGTGAGCACGAACCCGTGTTCATAATCTGTAACTGGGTGTTTTGTTATTTTTTTTATGCAGCACGAGGCATGTTCACTGAGCACGACCCCGTGTTCAGGTTACTGTAATGCAAAAATTTAAGAAAAATCCAGAAATGTGCACGCTGTTTTGAAAAACTTTTGAAAAACGATTAGGCCGTCGATTCCCAACTTTCTTAAAATCCTTGTGTCCCCGAAAACGGCGCCAAAAACTTGGTGTGTGTCTGGTGTGATATGTTTTTATTGATATTTTAAGCCCATTTTACACATTAGTCAAGTTTTTAATTTATAAAACACGATATTCTACTAACACTAAACACACACATGGGCATGTGCACCCATTTTGAGCATAGTATAGCATTGGTAAGATACCGAGTTCATCCAAGGACACAAGAGCTTTTAGTACCGGTTTATCCTCAACGTCTAATCAAACTAAAATTTTTAGAAAAAAAGGTTTTAAGTATGAAAAATAAAAACTAAAAATGCTGAAAAGAAAATAGAAATAAAAACAGATAGACAAGATGAATCACTTAGATCCGACTCGCCTTTAGTGTATCCTTTGATGATTTCCACAATTTTGCACTTTTTAAGAGATTATCTTAGTTATAATAGTAGTCCCCTCTTTTGAAGTTGATGTTACCCTCAACCCAGTGGTTTGAGTCAGCAAGGATACAATCTCAAAGGGTTGGAATATTGGAAGATAACTAATTAAGTTATTAATGCGAAAAGTGGTAGGCCCCTCTTTTGAAGGTGACGTTACCCTCGGCTAAGTGGTTTGAGTCAGCAGGGATACGATCCCAAGTAGCCGGTTTAGTGTATTAATAGTAGTTTACATACGAGGGGATCAAGCCATTCGCACCCCCGCCATCCAATACCAGTGGGTATTGAAGGAGGTCCTAGTAAGCTTGACACAGGTCCTTGCAGAATCTATACACTGAACAAGGCAAGATCCTTCCTAAACCATTCCCTTAACCCCCGACCAGGTAGCCAACATATCTCTATATAGACCGTAGAGATATGAATGGGGAAAATCTTTTACTTTATATAGACAGTAAAGTAATGCCAAGACACCACGGACAAATGATAAAGAAGTTTCACCTTCAACATAGGAAACTAGTTATTAAAGTCATTAATACAAAACCAAATAAAAAGTGTGAAAAGATTAAAAATCAAAAGTAATACATTAAATGCTTGTCTTCACCAAGTGATGTAAAAGACTTAGCCAAACATGGCCTTTGATTGACAAGAACTCTTAAGATCAATCTTGGATTCCGAGACTGCTACACACACTCTAAGGTGGATGATGGATGATGGCGGTGGATGTGGGTGTTGTAGTGGTGGTGGAGTGGTGGCAAAGTGAGAGAGAGGTGGTTTGCGAAGGGAAGCCTTTGAAGTGAGCCAAGCACCCCTATTTATAGCCTGAACAGAAGCCCGACCACGGCCCCGTGTCCAGCGGACATGCCCCCGTGGCCATCCCTTTTCTCTTCCTTCATTAATTACGTTTGTCTGCATTGGGCTCCACACGGCCCGTGTTCGCTAGGCACGGCCCCGTGTGCAGAAGCGTATCTATACTACCAAGATTTGCAAGATTCTGCAAATCTTAGCGTTGACCACGCCTCGTGCTGAGATGGGCATGCCCCCGTGGTGGGCGTAGAAGCTTCCACTGGTTTGTCCATTTTTGCAAACATCTGACCACGCCCCCGTGATGTTTCTTGTTTTGCTCTTGGGGATGCTGCCGAGGGGTCGGGCATGTCACGTTTATTTCTTTTCTTTGTATTTATGTTAGTTTTTGCTGCATATTTGTTCCTTTTGTTCGTTTAAGCTCATTTGGTCCTGAAAATTCAAAAGGAAGAGAAAAACACACTTTTTCCAACATTAGTACTAAAAAAAGGGTTAGTTTTTTTTTTGACTAATTTGATGTAATTTATATGTTGCATTTAACACACATCAGTAGTAAAGTGGAAATGGATGTTAAAGTGGTGGTGATTTAGATTGTTGTTGGTGGAAGTGATGATGTGGTTTTGATTAGTGGGGCTTGGGGGGTTTCTCTATCGTCATCTTGGATTATGAATTTTGATCTTCTACCCCTGATGTATGTGTAGGTGCTTTGGTGGAGGAGATGAAGTGTGTGTCGGTGGTTTTCCTTTGATATAACCAGTTGGTGTTTTCTGTGAGTGTTGTTGGGGTTGTAACATACGTTTGCACTTTTGTAGTGCCAACAGTGATTTGGATTGAAGGAGCAGTGGTTTGGATGGTAGCAATGTTCGAAGGAGCAATGGTTTCGGTTAATGGAACACTGGAAGTTGCAACAGTGCTTTGAGAATTTTTTACTTATCTTGTAGACTCTCTTCTTGTAGGAATCACTGTTGAGGAACCCAAGTTTTGTAGATCCCTCTTCTTTTCAAGTTTATCTTGTATTGTTAGAGCATCTTTTGTATCTTTTCTATTTTCTTTTCCTAAGGCATCCTCTTTTGCCTTTTTGGCTGCAGATAGATCGGGCTTTTTCTATGCTTTCTTGATCTGAGAAGGTAATTTTCTCATGCCTTCTGTATTCTCCCCCTTTTTAGCATCATCTTTAGGATACATGGGTTTTGGAGCAGAGTTTGTTGTCTAAAAAAGATGATCTTTGATGGCCTTTAACTCTGCATGGGTATCTTTATACCTGGCATCAGCCATGTTTCTTATCAACTCCATATGCATGTTGTGGTTGGTATCTACAGATTGCTTTTTGTGAACGCATTGTAGGATCATGTTTGACTCCCGAACGATTGCGAAATGACACGTACGACATACGGAATCCGTGCACATGGGTGGACCAAACACAAGAATGTAATAAACTGTGATTCGATTGATAATATGACAAAGTTTACACCTTGAATCACCTTGAATGCTAGTTTCTCTCTCTAGAAGCTCTAGTCTTCAAAATATCAAAAGTTCTAAATGTTTACCCTAAATTTTCTATTTATAGGCAAAAATTAAGGAAGTTCTCCTGAATTACAAGTTTGCCACTCCTTATTTAAACTAGACTTATCCCTAGATTTAACATAATAAAACCTTGTCTTTAACAGTTTTCTGCTACGATTTGGATTGACGAAGATGATAGACATTAGTGCACTCACAGACCCCCCTTGGATATTGTCGCAGTCAATCTCGTAGCATCTTGTCTTTTCTCTTTCTCTGAGTCTTTACGAATCTTTGACATCTTGAGTAACACAGACTCCCTCTTCAAGCTTTTCTTGATTCCGTGTTCTGGTTTGGATGGTCGCAATGTTTAAAGGAGCAATGGTTTCGGTTAATGGAACACTGGTAGTTGCAACAGTGCTTTGAAATTTTTTTACTTATCTAGTAGACTCTCTTCTTGTAGGAATCACTGTTGAGGAACCCAAGTTTTGTAGATCCCTATTCTTTTCAAGTTTATCTTGTACTGTTAGAGCATCTTTTGAATCTTTTCTATTTTCTTTTCCTAAGGAATCCTCTTTTGCCTTTTTGGCTGCAGATAGATCAGGCCTTTTCTGTGCTTTCTTGATCTGAGAAGGTAATTTTCTCATGCCTTCTGTATTCTCCCCCTTTTTGGCATCATCTTTAGGATACATG
This sequence comes from Helianthus tuberosus, assembly GCA_030545235.1. Taxonomy (NCBI): domain Eukaryota; kingdom Viridiplantae; phylum Streptophyta; class Magnoliopsida; order Asterales; family Asteraceae; genus Helianthus; species Helianthus tuberosus. Next base: position 160,071,013 of record CM060393.1, read on the forward strand.
GGTTTTGGAGCAGAGTTTGTTGTTGGAAGAAGATGATCTTTGATGGCCTTTATCTCTGCATGGGTATCTTTATACCTGGCATCAGCCATGTTTCTTATCAACTACATATGCATGTTGTGGGTGGTATCTACATATTGCTTTTTGTGAACGCATTTTAGGATCGTGTTTGACTCCCGAACGATTGCGAAATGACACGTACGATGTGCAGAATCTATGCACGTGTGTGGACCGAACACAAGAACGAAATAAACTATGATTCGATTGATAATATGACAAAGTTTACACCTTGAATCACCTTGAATGCTAGTGTCTCTCTCTAGAAGCTATAGTCTTCAAAATATCAAAAGTTTTAAATGTTTACCCTAAAACTTCTATTTATAGGCAAAGAATTAAGGAAGTTCTCCTTAATTACAAGTTTACCACTCCTTATTTAAACTGGACTTATCCCTAGATTTAACATAATAAAACCTTGTCTTTAACAGTTTTCTGCTACGATTTAGATTGACGAATATGATAGACATTAGTGCACTCACAGACTGTGACAACTCGTATTTCCGAACCTATCTTTGTACTTTGATGTAACGTATGTGAACGTGATGCGATTATATGAACTTGGTTGATTAATTGAATGTTATGATTATGTGTCTATGTGTAATGATTATATTATATATTAACGAACCGATCGCACAACATAACTCAATCGCACAAGCCCATTCCACACAAATTGTAACCGAACCAAGGACGGCCCAAAGCTGGGTTCGGCCCACTTCTACTATACGCATACATTGACCCTTTAGAGAGTTTTGTTTCTCATAACTTGAAAAACACTTTACACACACAAACCCTAGCTCTCTTTCTCTCCTGCTTGAACCCGAAGGCAACAAAGAGTGTCCCTCTCTCGAAGTTTGATCATTCGGATTAACCCTTCTTCATCTCTAATCCGGTTAGTGTTTTAGTATTTTGTGGTTATTTGATTTCATGTTGATCGATGATGGTGTATTGCTATATGATTGATCAAATCTGGTTAGGGTTTCTGTTTGTAGAATCGATAATAACTAGGTGGCATGATGTTGTTATATATGAATGTTTTACATGATGATTTGGGAATGATATCAGATTGATGGTGATATAACTGTTAATTTCATTATCTTGAAATCGGCTCATATATGTGTGATGATGTTAATCGGATTAGAGCTATAATCGAGTATGATGTGTTGGGTGATTTTAATTCCATGATTTAATAGTTAATATGTAGGTTGATGTTCATGTTATGAATTATATTAGTGTTCATATGAAATGTAAGATAAAAACCTTGTTTGATTGATTAAGGGATTGGTTAGAATCTGTAATTGTGTTATTTGATAAATGGCAAATTTGGAAACCATTGAATAATTGTAACTGATGTGGATAAAAATCGGAATTTAAAACCATTCGCACAAGACCTCTTGGTCGCACAAGAGGTCCATTCGTACAAGACGATCTGATCGCACAAGATGATCTGATCGCACAAGATGTCCTCAGTTGCATAAGGCACCCACAGTCGTACAAGGCTTATTGGATCGCACAAGTGATGATGTTTGTTTAACTGTTGGGCCTCAAAGCCCAAACCAGTCGCACAACCCAATCGGATCGCACAAGTCTACCCGGATCGCACAAGACTTGTGTTGTCTATTTGGGCCGATACATGCAGGACTGTTATGCTAATTGTTGGGCTGGGTGTATATGTTGGGCCGAGTGTATTACTGAATCGCACAACATGATGTGGGTCGCACAAGGCTGTGCCGACCGCACAACATGTTGGGCCGAAATGTTTAGTTGGGTTATGTTAGTGAATTTCACAAATGATTCGGCCCAATACATCTTTTAATCGCACAAGTTGAATACGTTATAACTGTTAAACGTGATGAAGTGTGTTGCCATGATTTGTATATGTTCCTTATCTGCTAGCTTATGTGATGCTTATATGCACTACTCGAAACCGAAACCTGACTAGTATGGTAACCATGTTAGGACGTGGTTGACCACTAGCAGCTAGACTTGACCTTTCTGTGTATCTGCCGAGCAAACCAAGGTGAGTTCACACTAGCCAAGGCATGGGATTCCCGGTGGGTTAGGAATGGGATTGATTAACTACTCGTACAACCATTACTATTAAACTACTTACTACTGTCCTCGGATTGAAGGGCACATACGTAAAACCTACCTACACTTATACTGACTATTGTCCTCGGATTGAAGGGCACGTACGTAAAACCTACGTACACTTATACTGACTACTGTCCTCGGATTGAAGGGCACGTACGTAAAACCTACGTACACGACTATAAGACCATCAACTCTATCAAATGAAGTCCCTCATTTATCGACTTATTCGCCGAGGCCTATGGCGAGCGGGTCATTAGTTAATAGCGCTATTAGGTTTAACAAACCTCACATCGTGCCAGTCAGACGGGCGTGTACTAATGGACTATGGGCAAAGGGTAAATGCTGATTGACATTGACTTAGGGCACCTCTTACATTTTCGTAGCAGTCAATACGCATGGTCTAGTAACACATGGGAAGCCCCCACTAATCATCGCAAACATGTCAGGATGACCTCGATCCGAATTAACACGATACATGGTTCACAAAACGACATACGATTTACAAAACGAATACTTTAACTAAACAACCAACTGTGAACTCGCTCAACTTTGTTGTTGATTCGTTGCTACATGCCTTGCAGGTAGATAGGTACTTATGGAGCTTGCACAGGGAGGAACGGTTGTTGTGGGACATGGCAGTGTGTTCCATGCTATGAACATTACTTTATTTCGTATATAATACTTTCAATGGGTTTTACAATTTTGCTTCCACTAAACACTTAACTATGCTTTGGTTTTGAACACCTTGCATATTGTTTGGTTTAATTATGTTTACTTACATGCTTGTTCAATATGATTGGTGGCTTGATCCTGGTCAGTCACAGCTCCAAGCGGTGATACCCCGCGTGTGGATTTTGGGGGTGTGACACAGACCCCCCTTGGATATTGTCGCAGTCAATCTCGTAGCATCTTGTCTTTTCTCTTTCTCTGAGTCTTTACGAATCTATGACATCTTGAGTAACACAGACTCCCTCTTCAAGCTTTTCTTGATTCTGTGTTCTGGTTTGGATGGTAGCAATGTTTAAAGGAGCAATGGTTTCGGTTAATGGAACACTGGTAGTTGCAACAGTGCTTTGAATTTTTTTTACTTATCTAGTAGACTCTCTTCTTGTAGGAATCACTGTTGAGGAACCCAAGTTTTGTGGATCCCTATTCTTTTCAAGTTTATCTTGTACTATTAGAGCATCTTTTGTATCTTTTCTATTTTCTTTTCCTAAGGCATCCTCTTTTGCCTTTTTGGCTGCAGATAGATCAGGCCTTTTCTGTGCTTTATTGATCTGAGAAGGTAATTTTCTCATGCCTTCTGTATTCTCCCCCTTTTTGGCATCATCTTTAGGATACATGGGTTTTGGAGAAGAGTTTGTTGTTGGAAGAAGATGATCTTTAATGGCCTTTATCTCTGTAAGGGTATCTTTATACCTGGCATCAGCCATGTTTCTTATCAACTCCATATGCATGTTGTGGGTGGTATCTACATATTGCTTTTTGTGAACGCATTGTAGGATCGTGTTTGACTCCCGAACGATTGCGAAATGACACGTACGACGTGCAGAATCTGTGCACGTGTGTGGACCAAACACAAGAACGTAATAAACTATGATTCGATTGATAATATGACAAAGTTTACACCTTGAATCACCTTGAATGCTAGTGTCTCTCTCTAGAAGCTATAGTCTTCAAAATATCAAAAGTTCTAAATGTTTACCCTAAAACTTCTATTTATAGGCAAAGAATTAAGGAAGTTCTCCTTAATTACAAGTTTACCACTCCTTATTTAAACTGGACTTATCCCTAGATTTAACATAATAAAACCTTGCCTTTAACAGTTTTCTGCTACGATTTAGATTGACGAAGATGATAGACATTAGTGCACTCACAGACCCCCCTTGGATATTGTCGCAGTCAATCTCGTAGCATCTTATCTTTTCTCTTTCTCTGAGTCTTTACGAATCTTTGACATCTTGAGTAACACAGACTCCCTCTTCAAGCTTTTCTTGATTCTGTGTTCTGGTTTGGATGGTCGCAATGTTTAAAGGAGCAATGGTTTTGGTTAATGGAACACTGGTAGTTGCAACAGTGCTTTGAAATTTTTTTACTTATCTAGTAGACTCTCTTCTTGTAGGAATCACTGTTGAGGAACCCAAGTTTTGTAGATCCCTATTCTTTTCAAGTTTATCTTGTACTGTTAGAGCATCTTTTGAATCTTTTCTATTTTCTTTTCCTAAGGCATCCTCTTTTGCCTTTTTGGCTGCAGATAGATCAGGCCTTTTCTGTGCTTTCTTGATCTGAGAAGGTAATTTTCTCATGCCTTCTGTATTCTCCCCCTTTTTTGGTATCATCTTTAGGATACATGGGTTTTGGAGCAGAGTTTGTTGTTGGAAGAAGATGATCTTTGATGGCCTTTATCTCTGCATGGGTATCTTTATACCTGGCAACAGCCATGTTTCTTATCAACTACATATGCATGTTGTGGGTGGTATCTACATATTGCTTTTTGTGAACGCATTGTAGGATCGTGTTTGACTCCCGAACGATTGCGAAATGACACGTACGATGTGCAGAATCTATGCACGTGTGTGGACCGAACACAAGAACGTAATAAACTATGATTCGATTGATACAATGACAAAGTTTACACCTTGAATCACCTTGAATGCTAGTGTCTCTCTCTAGAAGCTATAGTCTTCAAAATATCAAAAGTTTTAAATGTTTACCCTAAAACTTCTATTTATAGGCAAAGAATTAAGGAAGTTCTCCTTAATTACAAGTTTACCACTCCTTATTTAAACTGGACTTATCCCTAGATTTAACATAATAAAACCTTGTCTTTAACAGTTTTCTGCTACGATTTAGATTGACGAAGATGATAGACATTAGTGCACTCACAGACTGTGACAACTCGTATTTCCGAACCTATCTTTGTACTTTGATGTAACATATGTGAACGTGATGCGATTATATGAACTTGGTTGATTAATTGAATGTTATGATTATGTGTCTATGTGTAATGATTATATTATATATTAACGAACCGATCGCACAACATAACTCAATCGCACAAGCCCATTCCACACAAATTGTAACCGAACCAAGGGCGGCTCAAAGCTGGGTTCGGCCCACTTCTACTATACGCATACATTGACCCTTTAGAGAGTTTTGTTTCTCATAACTTGCAAAACACTTTACACACACAAACCCTAGCTCTCTTTCTCTCCTGCTTGAACCCGACGGCAACAAAGAGTGTCCCTCTCTCGAAGTTTGATCATTCGGATTAACCCTTCTTCATCTCTAATCCGGTTAGTGTTTTAGTATTTTGTGGTTATTTGATTTCATGTTGATCGATGATGGTGTATTGCTATATGATTGATCAAATCCGGTTAGGGTTTCTGTTTGTAGAATCGATAATAACTAGGTGGCAAGATGTTGTGATATATGAATGTTTTACATGATGATTTGGGAATGATATCAGATTGATGGTGATATAACTGTTAATTTCATTATCATGAAATCGGCTCATATATGTGTGATGATGTTAATCGGATTAGAGCTATAATCGAGTATGATGTGTTGGGTGATTTTAATTCCATGATTTAATAGTTAATATGTAGGTTGATGTTCATGTTATGAATTATATTAGGGTTCATATGAAATGTAAGATAAAAACCTTGTTTCATCGATTAAGGGATTGGTTAGAATCTGTAATTGTGTTATTTGATAAATGGCAAATTTGGAAACCATTGAATAATTGTAACTGATGTGCATAAAAATCGGAATTTAAAACCATTCGCACAAGAGGTCCATTCGCACAAGACGATCTGATCGCACAAGATGATCTGATCACACAAGATGTCCTCAGTCGCACAAGGCACCCACAGTCGTACAAGGCTTATTGGATCGCACAAGTGATGATGTTTGTTTAACTGTTGGGCCTCAAAGCCCAAACCAGTCGCACAACCCAATCGGATCGCACAAGTCTACCCGGATCGCACAAGACTTGTGTTGTCTATTTGAGCCGATACATGCAGGACTGTTATGCTAATTGTTGAGCTGGGTGTATATGTTGGGCCGGGTGTATTACTGAATCGCACAACATGATGTGGGTCGCACAAGGCTGTGCCGACCGCACAACATGTTGGGCCGAAATGTTTAGTTGGGTTATGTTAGTGAATTTCACAAATGATTCAGCCCAATACATCTTTTAATCGCACAAGTTGAATACGTTATAACTGTTAAACGTGATGAAGTGTGTTGCCATGATTTGTATGTGTTCCTTATCTGCTAGCTTATGTGATGATTATGTGCACTACTCGAAACCGAAACCAGACTAGTATGGTAACCATGTTAGGACGTGGTTGACCACTAGCAGATAGACTTGACCTTTCTATGTATCTGCCGAGCAAACCAAGGTGAGTTCACACTAGCCAAGGCATGGGATTCCCGGTGGGTTGGGAATGGGATTGATTAACTACTCGTACAACCATTACTATTAAACTACTTACTACTGTCCTCGGATTGAAGGGCACGTACGTAAAACCTACCTACACTTATACTGACTACTGTCCTCGGATTGAAGGGCACGTACGTAAAACCTACGTACACTTATACTGACTACTGTCCTCGGATTGAAGGGCACGTACGTAAAACCTACATACACGACTATAAGACCATCAACTCTATCAAATGAAGTCCCTCATTTATCGACTTAATCGCCGAGGCCTATGGCAAGCGGGTCATTAGTTAATAGCACTATTAGGTCTAACAAACCTCACATCGTGCCAGTCGGACGGGCGTGTACTAATGGACTATGGGCAAAGGGTCAATGCTGATAGACATTGACTTAGGGCACCTCTTACATTTTCGTAGCAGTCGATACGCATGGTCTAGTAACACATGGGAAGCCCCCACTAATCATCGCAAACATGTCAGGATGACCGCGATACGAAGTAACACGATACATGGTTTACAAAACGACATACGATTTACAAAACGAATACTTTAACTAAACAAGCAACTGTGAACTCGCTCAACTTTGTTGTTGATTCGTTGCTACATGCCTTGCAGGTCGATAGGTACTTATGGAGCTTGCACAGGGAGGAACGGTTGTTGTGGGACATGGCAGTGTGTGCCATGCTATGAACATTACTTTATTTCGTATTTAATACTTTCAATGGGTTTTATAATTATGCTTCCGCTAAACACTTAAGTATGCTTTGGTTTTGAACACCTTGCATATTGTTTGGTTTAATTATGTTTACTTACATGCTTGTTCAATATGATTGGTGGCTTGATCCTGGTCAGTCAAGCCTCCAAGCGGTGATACTCCGCGTGTGGATTTTGGGGGTGTGACACAGACCCCCCTTGGATATTGTCGTAGTCAATCTCATAGCATCTTGTCTTTTCTCTTTCTCTGAGTCTTTACGAATCTTTGACATCTTGAGTAACACAGACTCCCTCTTCAAGTTTTTCTTGATTCTGTGTTCTGGTTTGGATGGTAGCAATGTTTAAAGGAGCAATGATTTCGGTTAATGGAACACTGGTAGTTGCAACAGTGCTTTGAAATTTTTTTACTTATCTAGTAGACTCTCTTCTTGTAGGAATCACTGTTGAGGAACCCAAGTTTTGTGGACCCCTATTCTTTTCAAGTTTATCTTGTACTGTTAGAGCATCTTTTGTATCTTTTCTATTTTCTTTTCCTAAGGCATCCTCTTTTGCCTTTTTGGCTGCAGATAGATCATGCCTTTTCTGTGCTTTATTGATCTGAGAAGGTAATTTTCTCATGCCTTCTGTATTCTCCCCCTTTTTGGCATCATCTTTAGGATACATGGGTTTTGGAGCAGAGTTTGTTGTTGGAAGAGGATGATCTTTGATGGCCTTTATCTCTGCATGGGTATCTTTATACCTGGCATCAGCCATGTTTCTTATCAACTCCATATGCATGTTGTGGGTGGTATCTACATATTGCTTTTTGTGAACGCATTGTAGGATCGTGTTTGACTCCCGAATGATTGCAAAATGACACGTACGACGTGCAGAATCTGTGCTCGTGTGTGGACCGAACACAAGAACGTAATAAACTATGATTCGATTGATAATATGACAAAGTTTACACCTTGAATCACCTTGAATGCTAGTGTCTCTCTCTAGAAACTATAGTCTTCAAAATATCAAAAGTTCTAAATGTTTACCCTAAAACTTCTATTTATAGGCAAAGAATTAAGGAAGTTCTCCTTAATTACAAGTTTACCACTCCTTATTTAAACTGGACTTATCCCTAGATTTAACATAATAAAACCTTGTCTTTAACAGTTTTCTGCTACGATTTAGATTGACGAAGATGATAGACATTAGTGCACTCACAGAGCCCCCCTTGGTTATTGTCGCAGTCAATCTCGTAGCATCTTATCTTTTCTCTTTCTCTGAGTTTTTACGAATCTTTGACATCTTGGGTAACACAGACTCCCTCTTCAAGCTTTTCTTGATTCTGTGTTCTGGTTTGGATGGTAGCAATGTTTAAAGGAGCAATGGTTTCGGTTAATGGAACACTGGTAGTTGCAACAGTGCTTTGAAATTTTTTTACTTATCTAGTAGACTCTCTTCTTGTAGGAATCACTGTTGAGGAACCCAAGTTTTGTGGATCCCTATTCTTTTCAAGTTTATCTTGTACTGTTAGAGCATCTTTTGTATCTTTTCTATTTTCTTTTCCTAAGGCATCCTCTTTTGCCTTTTTGGATGCAGATAGATCAGGCCTTTTCTGTGCTTTATTGATCTGAGAAGGTAATTTTCTCATGCCTTCTGTATTCTCCCCCTTTTTGGCATCATCTTTAGGATACATGGGTTTTGGAGCAGAGTTTGTTGTTGGAAGAAGATGATCTTTGATGGCCTTTATCTCTGCATGGGTATCTTTATACCTGGCATCAGCCATGTTTCTTATCAACTCCATATGCATGTTGTGGGTGGTATCTACATATTGCTTTTTGTGAACGCATTGTAGGATCGTGTTCGACTCCCGAACGATTGCGAAATGACACGTACGACGTGCAGAAACTGTGCACGTGTGTGGACCGAACACAAAACGTAATAAACTGTGATTCAATTGATAATATGACAAAGTTTACACCTTGAATCACCTTGAATGCTAGTTTCTCTCTCTAGAAGCTCTAGTCTTCAAAATATCAAAAGTTCTAAATTTTTACCCTAAAGCTTCTATTTGTAGGCAAAGAATTAAGGAAGTTCTCCTTAATTACAAGTTTGCCACTCCTTATTTAAAATAGACTTATCCCTAGATTTAACATAATAAAACCTTGTCTTTAACAGTTTTCTGCTACGATTTGGATTGACAAAGGCTATAGACATTAGTGCACTCACAGACTCCCCCTTTGATATTGTCGCGGTCAATCTCGTAGCATCTTGTCTTTTCTCTTTCTCTGAGTCTTTAAGAATCTTTGACATCTTTAGTAACACAGACTCCCTCTTCAAGCTTTTCATGATTCTGCGTTCTGAATCAGGTCCCCCTTTCGGTTAGACACTTTCTTCAGGCTCCCCCTTTCGTTAAGCTTTCGTGCTTTTAAGATTGAAACTTGGTTCATCAGTTACAAGCTCCCCCTCGTGATGAGCTCGTCTTCAGACTCCCCATTAGACTCAGCTATCAGGATCGTAATCTGGCAGTATCATCTGCAACTCTCAAACTTTTGTAAGAAATTTGACAGTTTAAGATTCAGACTTATGAACCTGGATCTAATCACAAATATAACAATATGTAATTTCTAGGAATAACTTCGCTCTCTCCCCCTACCAAATGACTTTATGAATTTGACAGTTTTAAGAATCCAAAACTTCACAAAGTAATCATCTAAGTCCAAATTAATGACCTTGGATATCTCACAATCTGTTTTTGATTTTTTCGATCTAAAAAATTCAAGTTTCAACTTAATGAACTTGTTTATTTTCCGAAACACGATCAGCGTACTGAGATTTTGAAACTCAACTTTCAGACATCGGTTGTCGGGGGTTACCCATATATCCAAGAGATGTTCCCACAAGATAAGAAAGTATTGATATTTAGGTTTATATCTCGAAATCAATCTACTAAGCGTGTAAAAACCTACTGGCATATCATCAGTGAGACCGTTTATCACTTTTTAAACCTTCCATTTCTTTAGCGTACTGCGATTGTCTACTGATATACTATCATTTCCTCTTTTTATACAAAACTCATTTTGATTTTCTATTGTTTTTGGCTTTTTCAAATTTTCAAATGTTTTTGTATTTTCTGACAACATTTACTCCCCCTAAAATTCAAAACATCTAAAGAAAACTTGATAACCGATGTGGATAGCATTGTCTCGCCATTTACTTTCTGCATCTCATGTTCTGTTTAGCAGAAAATATAACATGTAACACATAAAGTACCCCCATGATTTACAACAAATTGATTTTTAACAATGTAAAAACCGTTTTCAATGGTGAAATAATCATGTTTGTTCAGCTGTGAGGGTTTCGGCATATTTACTCAACATATTTTTGTAAATTTTTTATTTTTGACAAAATTTAAAAACAAACATATTGTTAAGATCTGAGTTTCTTATGATTGTGTTTGTTTGAATTAAGATGAAGATGAATGATAAACAATTGCATCGGAAACTAAATGGAATAAACTTTCAACACAATCAAATGGAAGAATTGCTTTCAACACACATGTTTAACATGAAATCGAATGATTATATTTATTATAACAATTCAATTACAATGCATGCATGTAATACAATCTCCCCCTCAGCCTGAGCTCACAGTTTGTTCGTACATAATGAGTTGTGAAGAAAGAGCTAATAGAACAGTACAGGGTACTGTTCAATTTATAGTACAAAGCAAACCACTGAAGCATCTTTGCTGACGTCACCATGAAAGTGACATCTAACCTCCTAACAACCTACAAGCACTGATCTAATACAACTACTACTATTACAAACTACTGATTACAATTCAATACAAAGACAAGCTAAACTACTGCTTCTCATTCCACTGTTATACTCCCAGCAGTGCTTTGTCTTCATCAGCAGTACTTGAACCATGACAGTAGATTGAGCATCAGTGCTTTAGTCTTCAACAGTCTTTATCTGTCTTTATCAGTCTTTAGCAGTTGTTGAAGATCAGCAGTTGTTGTAGACGAACAGTGGATGGAGTTCATCAGATGTTAGGGTCACTTCCAAGGGGAAACATTGAATACAAACATCTGCTTATTCTGGATCCACTGATCTGATTCAGTTTTGGCTTTAATAAACTGTTCCTTTGTAGGGTTCAATCCCAACAATCTCCCCCTGGAACAGATGATGCTAAAACCCTTCATTATTCTAGATCTTTATTGCCTCATCAATAATTCCCTGACTTGCCCTTTGAATTGTAATTCAAAGTCCAAGGAATCTGTGTCATCCTCATCCCTGCACAGTGTAAGATCAAGGAGATCTTGCAGATCTTCAACACCCAGGCCCAGTGCTTGTTCCCTTGATATGTTCTTCACTTCACCACTGGATTTGAGCAAAGTCAATACGTGGGTCTGTTTGTCAGATTTCCACTTTAGTATTTTTGAATCCAGTGGGTTTCTTGGGAGAGTTTTTGTTGATGATGAGTTTGGAGATGGTGGCCTGGTAATGACTGGTTGAGCAGTGTTTGAAGCTTTTGTCAATTCAGGATTTTCTGCTATCATCTACTGAAGGACCATTTTATAATGAAATCCCCTTGTGCTATATCTTCTGCTGTTTCTACATCCATCTGCTTTTGTTTCCTTCTTTGATAAAGGATGGCAGCATGTCGAGCAGTGGATTTCCTGACTTGTAGCTTTTGTGGTTTAACTGGAACCACTGCTTTAGGATAGTTAGGCTTTTGAGGAACATTTAGATTTTTCTTTCTCAACTCTTCCAACCTTTTGTAATTGGCCAACACTTTATCCTCTGACCATCTTGTGACCTGATTCCTTGACCCAAAATCAGTTGTTATCAGCTCTTCTTTCATTCTCTTCAGCTTTAAAGTTCTTTCTGGTACATTTTTCTTGTACTTTGACCAAACAGGAGGAGTGTGTTTTACTTTGTCTTAGTTCATCTTTTCAACTCTTTTTAACTCCTCTTTGAGCTCACTAAGGGTCCATTCTTTATATTGAGTCTTTTCTGCTTTGTATTTCTTCAATGCCATAATGTGTTCAATGTAATCTTTTCTCAGGCTTTCATCATCTCTTTCTGATAATTTCTGACAGAGATCTTTTGAAAATTGCTCCAAAGTTCTGACTTGTGTGAGCAGGTATTGAAAGTATCTTTGGATCTCTTTGTCAGATTTTCCCTTTGTACTTCTTTTTGAGATATCCTCTGCTTGTTGTGCCTTTAACTTCAAATATTCTTCAATGTTGTTAGGCCTAGGATATCCTTGAAGAGATGGCAGGTTCCTTTTTGCAGGGTCATCTTCAGAGTAGAAGGATTTTATCTCCTCTCTAACTGCTAGAAGATCTAATGGATACTGGACAACTGCAGAAACATTGGCAGTGTTTGGATTTATATCTTGTACTGAAGAGAGTGGAACAGGGTTTGGAATGATAGCAAGGGTCAGTGGTTGTGAAGAAGTTGGAGGTGGTGGCGAATCATCTTCCAATATTATCCTTCTCCTTTTGGGTTTAGGAGAGGTTGGTGGTGTTTTTGTGGATTGAGTGGTGGTGATTTGAGTGGTAGGTGGCTGACTAACAGCTGTTGAAACAACTGGGGTTTCAACCACTGTTTTCATTACAACAGATGATTTGTCATCTGATGTCTTCTGCTTTTTGGCAGGTGGCTTTTGTGGTGGTGATGTGATTTTTGGTGGAGCAGTGGTTGAAGTGTGTGTTGATGTAGTATTGGTGGCAGTTGGGAGTTTGGGGAGTATGTTTTGTAAGTTTGGAAGGTGTGGATTTAGGTTGCCTCACTTTTCTAGTGGGCTGTCTTCTTTTAGGCTTAGGATTTTCCTGCTCATCCTTGGGCTCAGAAGTACCCTGTTCTTCCATCTCCATTAAAACTTTCTTCTCCTGCTCAAACCTTGATTTACCCTTTGCCTCCATATCCTTTTTCAGCCTTGCTTTTTCATCAGTAAAAGCATTTAAGGTTACATCAACCTTTTTGGAACCATCTGGCCTAGGGAGATCTGCAGCCAAGTTAGATTTTGCATATGGTTCAATGTACAGACCATCTTCCCATCCCTTTTTCTTTAACTGCTTCATTTTCTCCCTCTTTTTGGCATCATTGGGTGGTGGGTTGTCCACAAAAAAATGATTGAATGAGGAGCAGTGCCAGTGGTTTTCATCAAATGGGCCTTAATTGCCTTGATTTCTGCTTGTGTATCCTTGAACCTAGCTTCCATCAAATTTATGATCTTTTGAGTTTGAACCTCATGTTGTTGATCAGCATATTCTCTTTGTTTGTGAAGCAGAGGTTGAAATAATGACCAAAGCTCAGTGGGAGTAGGAGCAGATGATGGATCAGATGTTGCAGTTGGTGCAGCAGTGGGTGTTGCCTTTAGTGCTTGTAACAACTGTTGCAGCATAGACTTGATGTCTGCAATAGATGTGTCCAATTTATCAACCCTCTCCGTTAATTCTTTGTACATTAAACTATCACCCAAGTTAAGGGGATCATCTGATTTCCCACTGGCAGTGGTTGTATTAGTGGTTGACTTAGGGAAATTTTCCCAAAAGTCATCCAATGATGCCCCTTTGTCTTGGTACGGGGGACTTCGTCCTTTAGTAGGGGTAACCAGTCTTAGTGAACCAGTGAATACTGGAAACACCCTGGTTCCCAATGAAGAAATTGCCTTCAAGGGAGTCTGACTTATGAAACTACTGTCCAAGTGTAAACAAGTGGGTTCAACACTTGTAGTAGCTGCTCCACTTGAACTACTGACAGGAAGTACTTGTACTTCCTGCAGTGTAACCTCCTCAACTATTGGTGGGTTAGCAGAGATTGAAACACCAGACTCATTCACTTTTTGTGGCATATTCTCATTAACAGGTGATTGGGAAGAACTGATTTGTGTCTGGGCTAAATCAACTGCATCCAATAGAGGTAATACGGTTGGTGGAATTTGTGAAGTGAGGATAGGGGTAGAAAGCAAATTTGCCCCGGGAGCTGGGCTGTGGATGATGGAATCAAGTGATTCCAGAGCATTATATTGTGGTGTCCCTGTTCTTACAACCTGACTTTTTTTAGAAGAAGCAGAAGGAGTTTGAGGCTCAGGTTGAGAACTTTCTTCCAACTGTTGTGAGGAAGTAGCAGCAGGTTATTGGTGACTTTTGTGTTGTCACTGGTAGTTGCTCTGGGATCTCATCTTCCAGAGTTACCTTTTTGTAGGGTTGGAGGCTTTTGTGATTTTTTCTGTTTTGGTCTTTTGGTGGTTTTAGGTGTGGGTTTCACAGCAGTTGTTTTGCTGCTGTGATCACCTTGAGAAGTGGGCTCAACAGAAGATACCTGAGGAGCAGTGGTAGCTGCTAAAGTCTGCTCAGGAACCTCTGTTTGTGTTTTGGAATTTTTTGACAGCCTTGTAAAAGTTTCAGAGGTTAGGCTATTTATTTGACAAGGTTCTCCATGGATAAGCACATAAGCATTATCCTTTGAAAATTTCTTTTGAAAATAGTAACTTAAGAACTTTGGAAATAGTAAAAATGATTTTTTATTAACATTTTTGACAACATCATTGAAGATCTCCTGGGAATAGTTAAAATTTTCTTCATTTAGTATAGCATAACCCAGGTATTGGATCTTCAATGGAATTTCATTGAAAGCAGTGGTTTTTTGTTTGAAACACACATTAGGAGGGTATGAAATAAAAACCTTGTTGCAGGAGGAAAACTTCCTTTTTGTAAGGTGTCCTTTTTCATTTCCTCTTCATACCCTCTCTCAAGAAAATCTGTTTGATACTCTGTTTTAGGGAAAGCAGTTTTACCTTGAAGATCATCGAGTTCAAATACCTCTGAAATGGTTTGAGGTGTTATTGTAACTGGAACTCCATTTATCAAAGAATTAATGGCTAAGGGCTTTTTATCCTTAGAGTCAAGTTTAGCATTTTTCTGAAATTCTTGCTGGGTTTCCAGGTAAACCGTAGCATCATAGGTCAACAAAGTTTTGTACTTTGAGGACGAAAGAGTGTCAATTACGGAGTCGAAGGTGGTGGTATGAGTTGGTTTTGTAAGTAGACCCAAGTAATTGTGAGGAGCTTTGAATGGAAGAGCCATGGCGATTTGAGTGTGAGAGCGAGAGGAAGAAGACGATGAGTGATTTGAGAGAAATGGATGGTAACTGCTTTGAGAAAGGAATTTTGAATTCGATTCGACAGTGGAAACCCTGTTTGGGGTTTTGATTAGGGTTTTATAAAGGGAAAAAATGAATGCTGACATGGCAGCGGTTTCAAAAGA
This sequence comes from Helianthus tuberosus, assembly GCA_030545235.1. Taxonomy (NCBI): domain Eukaryota; kingdom Viridiplantae; phylum Streptophyta; class Magnoliopsida; order Asterales; family Asteraceae; genus Helianthus; species Helianthus tuberosus. The sequence continues at coordinate 160,086,575 of CM060393.1, forward strand.
TCTGACGGATAAGTACTGTCCACGTGCCAACCACTGATGAGTAATGGGAGACATTTGTTTAGGAAACCACTGATGGAACAAGTATCAGTGGTTGCTGAAAGGACAAATGAAAACAGTGGCTGATTTTCAGCTATCAGTGGATAGCCATCAGTGGGTTAAAACCCTGATTTTGAAACAACAATGATTAACAAGGAAATGAGGAAACAGTGGGTGACTTTCAGCAGTGGACAATTATCATCAGAACAGATGTTTGAACCAAAAAAAGTGGTTATGGCAGACTTTTAAGGAATGAAAAATTTTCATTTTTAACTATTTTTAAGGATGGAATTTTGATATTCTGAAAACATTTTAATGTTTTTATTCATTGAAAAACAAGATTTTGCTTGTTATTCCATGGTCAGCATGCCAATCCTAGAGATCAAGCTTTCAAAGGTGGATGTGTCTAATGCTTTTATTAGCACATCTGCCAGCTGATCTTTAGTTGGAACATGGTGCAGAGAAATCAAACCTTTTTCATAGCAATCCCTCACTAAGTAATGTCTGATATCAATGTGCTTGGTGGTTGAATGGGATACTGGATTTTTTATGATATTTTCTGTTGTCTGACTATCTAACATGAGAGGTGTCTTTAGGGCAGTGATACCAAAATCCAGTAATTGATTTTGAAGCCATAACAGTTGGGCTGTACAGCTTGCAGCAGCTATATAATCTGCCTCAACAGTGGATGTTGAAACAGCTGCTTGCTTTTTGCTTTGCTAATACACTAAGCAACTGCCTAGGAATTGGCACCCTCCTGATGTGGACTTCCTTGTTGTGTTGCATCCAGCAAAGTCACTATCTGAGAAACCTGAAAGCTTGATATTTTCATCAGCTGGATACCAGATACCAAGTGTGGGAGCACCTTTTAGGTATCTGAATATCCTTTTTACAGCAATAAGGTTAGACTTTCTAGGGGCTGATTGGGATCTTGCACAAACACATGTTGCAAACATGATGTCTGGCCTAGATGCAGTCAGGTACAATTAAGACCCAATCATGCTTCTATAAAGAGTTTTATCAACCAAATCATCCTTTTCATCAGACATGACTATTTTTGTGGTTGCTATGGTGTACTACATGGCTTACAATCATCCATATCAAATTTCTTTAAAAGTTCTTTGGCATATTTACCTTGATGGATGAAAGTACCATTTTGCAGTTGCCTTACTTGGAGACCAAGAAAGCACTGGAGTTCACCCATTTCACTCATCTCAAACTCAGCTGTCATGAGTTGTCTGAACTCTTGACACATGTTCGAAACATGTGCTTCCAAAAATGATATCATCCACATAAATCTGGACAATCATCAAGTCTTCCCCTCTCCATTTTAAAAACAATGTTTTATCATTTACCTCTTGTGAACCCAATGGAAAGAAGATAGGTGGAAAGAGTTTCATACCAGGCTCTAGGTGCTTGTTTCAAGCCATACAAAGCTTTATTTAGCTTGTAGACATGATTTGGATTAAATGGATCCTCAAAGCCTGGAGGTTGATAAACATATACTTCTTCTTGAATCTTACCATAGAGGAATGCACATTTGATATCCATTTGATACACCTTTATCTCGTGGTTGACAGCAAAGGCCAGGAATAATCTGATAGCTTCTAATCTTGCTACAGGGGCAAAGGTTTCATCATAGTCACTGCCCTCTTCCTGTCTGAACCCTTGAACCACGAGCCTTGCTTTATTCTTGACAACAATACCCCTTTCATCAGTTTTATTTTTGAAGACCCACTTTGTGCCAATAGGACTTACACCCTTTGGCAGTGGTATAAGCTCCCAAACTTGTTGTCTTCTAAACTGTTGGAGCTCCTCTTGCATGGCTTCTACCCAGCTATTGTCTTTTAGTGCCTTTTGGTACTTGACTGGCTGATGGAGTGATAACAAAACAGCAAAAAGACAGATCTTTTGGGATTGGATTCTTGTGAGCACCCCTTCAGTGATGTTGCCAATGATTTGGTCAGGTGGATGAGACTTCAAGAATATTAGATCTCCTTTGTATTGAACAATGGCATTTAATGGTGAAGGCTGCAGTTGTGAATCATCTGAGCTAACCACTGCTGATGACTTTGCTGATCCAGCAGTGGCTTGAAATGGAGGTGGAGGAATAGGAGGAATTGGTGTGAAAACATTTTGACTTTTATCCACTGTTTGATGGCTTTTGTCACCAGTGGTTGATGATGTGGAAGCAGGGGTTAATGGGCTACTTTAGTCAACAACTGTTGAGGTAGTAGTGGTTGAGCTTTGACAACTGTTTTGAACATATGCTGCTCTTCCAATTGATGCAGACTTTTGTTGTGGAATGATGACTTCATATCCATAGTCTGATGAAGGACTTTGTGATGGACCTGCACTGTTAGTCTTGATAGAAACATTTTTAAAAGTAATTTTATCAAGATTAAACAATTCTGCAGGGTTTGCAGGAATTTTCATTGAAGAGAGTTCATTGAACTTCACATTCAAAGTCTCTTCCACTGTTTTGGTCCTTGTGTTAAACACTTTGTAGGCCTTAGCAGTGGTTGAGTATCCCAAATGATATCCACTGTCTACTTTGGCTGCAAATTTAGAAATTGAGTCTTTTAAATTCAAAATAAAGCATGGGCAGCCAAATACTTTAAAGTATGAGATCAGTGTTTTAATTTTATACAGCAGTTCATAGGCAGTCTTTTGATGCCTGTGGTTGATTAAAACTCTGTTATGGACATGGCAAGCAGTGTTTACTGCCTCTGTCCAGAAAGTTAATGGCAAACCTGAATCAGCAAGCATGGTTCTGGCAGCCTCAATCAATGTCCTGTTCTTTCTCTCAATGACCCCATTTTGCTCTGGTGTTCTTGCATTGTTGTGCTGCCTTACAATTCCTTTTGACACACAAAACTCATCCAACTCCGTATTTCTGAACTTTGTGCCATTGTCACTCCTGAAGACTTTTACTGGCAAGTCAAACTGCTTTTCAACCTGTGTAACAAAGTCTTGCAGAATGCCTGCAGTCTCATTTTTGGAATGTAAGAAATAAGTCTATGTAAACCTAGAAAAGTCATCTACAATTACCAAGCAATATCTTTTCTTTTTAAGACTCATGACTTTTACTGGGCCAAACAGATCCATGTGAAGCATTTGCAAGCACTTGGTTGTTTTGGACTCTTAAATGGACTTAAAAGAGCTTTTATGTTGTTTTCCTTTTAGGTAGGAAACACAATGCTAAGGACAGGTGAACAGTTTTTGAGGAAGACCTCTTACTAACCCCTGTTTTGACAAAGCAATGATTGTCTTGAGATTTGTGTGCCCCAATCTTCTGTGCCAAAGTTCTGTCTCTTTGTTAGAGGCAGCTGTGAACAGGCATGCATCAGTTCTTGGGTTCTCTTTTGACAAGTCAACTACATAAACATTGCCACTTCTTTGAGCAACAAGTTGGGTTTTTCCATTTTTTATTATTTCTTCAATCTTTTTAACCATTTCTGGTCCAATAATCCTACAACAATCCTTAGTAAAGAATGATCCATAGCCCTTATCACTCATTTGTGAGACACCAAGAAGGTTAAATTTTAGATTGTCTATTAGATTGATATTTTCAAACTTAACGTTACCAGACTGAACTGTACCAGACACCATCACCTTCCCTTTTCTATTATTACCAAAGGATATATCACCCCCCTCCATGTGTTTTGAAATCTTTGAGTAGGGCTCTACATCCAGTCATGTGCCTGGAGCCTCCACTATCTACATACCAAAGACTATCTAAGCATGCATGGAGACTATCTAAGCTCTACATCCAGTCATGTGCCTGGAGCCTCCACTATCCACATCAAGTAAAAGGTTAGTTCATTAGGGTCTCCAAAGCTAATAAGGCTTTGGATGGGGTCTCAACGGTGTCTGTGTTAAGTTCAGGTGGATTGACAGTGGTTAGCTCAGGGGTTTGGACAGTTTTGGAACTATTTTTCTGTAACCACTGTTGGGGGTCTTGCCCTATCAGTTGTTGATACCCAAAGGGATGCCTGTTCACTCTTGGTTTAGAAGGCCTTTTGTAGGCTTCATAAACATGTGGGACCCTTGGGTGTGGTGGTTGACCTTTACCTCTTCGGTATTGGTTAGCAGGGGGTGCATCAGTCACCTGAACATCTCTTTTAACAGAGGTTTGGTTCAGCTGTTTGGTAACAACTGTTTGAACTGGCACAAACAGTGGTTGATTCTTGATTGGTGGTTTTGATGAACTCATGGATGTTTTTGAAGTGTACTCATTCTTTTTTACATCAAAGGATTTGAGATACACACATTCCTGAGTGATGTGGTTTGATTTACCACAGATGGTGCAGCTCTGGGAAGGCACAATGATGCTTGTTTTGTTAATATGATATGCTTTTAGATGAAAACAATCTTTGGTCAAATGATTTTTCTTCTCACAGAAATCACAAAACAAGTTTTTAACCTTTTCTTTCTTTTTCTTCTTATCAGAATCCTTTGCAACAGAGTTTTGAACCACTGTTGGGATGTCCTTAAGAGGAATGACCTTTGCCTTAGGAGCTTTTACACCATCAGTGGTTGTGAAGTCCATGGGTTTGAAGTTTTCAAGGATGTCACACTCATCAGACCATGTGGGTATAAATTGGTATTTCTCAATTTCCTCAAAAGTTGAGGACCCCGCAGATCTTTCCAATAGAACCAGCTTGATTTGCAGCAGTGTTTTCAACTTTGTCATTTTTTCTAAACCCTATGCCAAATTTTACATTACTTTCAAGCTGTTTTTCAAGCATGATCTCATAACCTTTGCAGGATTCCACCCATTTTTCACAAGTGATTTGGGTGGCTTCCAACTCCTTTTTGCAAACTTGATATTTTCTATCATTGTTTGGAGTAGATCCTTGGTTATGCTATGCTCTTGTTTGATGCTGCAAATCTCATTTTCTTTATCATTTAAGTTGTTTTTCTGTTATTTTAATGACTTTTAAAATTGAACTTCAGAAGTTAATAACCTATCCCTAAGGTTTTCATTCACCTCTTTAATGTTAGCAAATGCTATAATGCATTTGTCTGAGCATGGATTTTTAAGAACCTGAGGTGATACCTTAGTTGCAGCCATCATGACACAATCACAGGTATGATCACTTTCTTCTTGAGTTTGCTCTTCTTTTTCACCTTCTTTCTTCTTTTCTTCTTCTTCAGACCAGGGGTCGGACAGTGGTTCCAACAGGGGTTTTAAACTTTCCCCCAACAGTACTTCATCAGCAACAGCAGTAACCACTGCTTCAGCAATTTTGTCCACTGTTTCATCACTTGACTATCCTTCTTCAGCTTCCAGCCCTTCTTGTATTGACTCTAATTCCATAAAACAGTATTCCTCATTAGAAGCATCATTAGTAGCATAGAGTGCAAAATTTTCATCACCTGGCTCATCAGGTAAGCTGCTCCAGTTAACAAAGCCTTGCGTGAAAAAGCTTTGCTGATATGGTTGAACCACTGTTGGTGCAGCTTGTTGTGGTGCAACTGGTTGCACTTGAACCTGAGGGATAGGGGCTTGGACATACTGGATTTGTGGAACAGTGGTTTGAACATAATGCACAGGAACAGGTGTTGCAGGATGTGCATAATGGGCAGTATTTACATGGGCAACAGGGGTATATTAGGCATAGTGCACAGAGCTTTGGTTATTTTATGGTCTAGGGTTTGAGCTGGGATGTATAATAATTGGTCCATTGGTTTGACTCCTGCGTTCCCTAGCAAAATGACCTAGCCTATTACACTTATAACACTTAATCTTTGACTTATCCAGCCCCACTTTTAGATTCCTATGTAGCCCTGGAAATTTTCTCCCTATCCTTTTGTAAAACTTGCTAGTTCTTACACTTAGTAATGCAAGTTGATGCAAAATGTCCATCTCTTCTAAGTCCGTTGGATCAAAATGCTATAAATCATTGAGTTCAAAGCACAGATTGTCAGAGTTCTGGCTTTCTCCATTTGCTGTGATAGCAAAATTGGATGAGTGAGGTTCAGAGTTGAAATTTCCACCAGCAGTTATGTCAATAAAATGATCATAACTCTGATCCTTACTACTGCCAGACTCTTCCTGACCCAAAAGAGCTGTGTTGCCAAATGAATAATCATCTGCAACTTTTCCAGACTCTTGCAATTTCTTTTTCATGTTTAACTCCCTTTCATAGGTCAGGAGTCTACCATGAAGTTGGGTCAGGGTCAGATCTTTGAACTCAACAGAGTTTCTGGTCACAAAAGCAATGGTGTCCCACTTATCAGGAAGTGATCTTAAAAACCTGTTGTTAACATTTGATTTAGGAAATTCAGTTTTAACAAGCTTAAGTTCACTTATGAGACAGCTAAATCGCTCAAACTGTTGTGTTAATGTTTCACCCTTAATGTGACAAAAGGTTTCATACTGTTGGTTCAAAATTTCCCTGTTGTTTTCAATTACTTCTTCAGTCCCCCCAAATTGATCCTTAAGTGCATCCCACAATTCCTTGGCACTGTTACAGTGTTACAACCCAGCATAGATTTCATTGGGGAGTGCAGATGCAACGATGCTGAATGCCTTTGCATCTAGTTCAAGTTTTTGAAAATCCTGATCAGTGTAGTTCTCTAATTTCTTAGGAACAAAAACCTTTAGATCCTCAGCACTCGGCACCATTCGAACATGTGGTCCATAGATAACCGATTTCCAAAATCCGGTGTTCTGTTGAGCTAGGATGTGACCCATCCTTCGCTCCCAGATATGGTATTCATTTCTTTTCAACATGGGTGGTTTGAAGAGAGAACCAATGTTAATGTTCATATCTTGTGATTGTGACGTCATCCTGGTTGTTTTACAGGCACTGGTTAATCAACTTTGATCGTAATTAACCCTTACTCTGTTTTTCAACGAAACGAACAATTAAAATGTATCAACGATTATGAGCTGAACTTTTACGTCAAAATGATTGTTAGATCAAGTTTGACTGTCCTAGCTCTGATACCAATTGTTAAGATCTGAGTTTCTTATGATTGTGTTTGTTTGAATTAAGATGAAGATGAATGATAAACAATTGCAGCGGAAACTAAATGGAATAAACTTTCAACACAATCAAATGGAAGAATTTCTTTCAACACACATGTTTAACATGAAATCGAATGATTATATTTATTATATCAATTCAATTACAATGCATGCATGTAATACAATCTCCCCCTCCGCCTGAGCTCACAGTTTGTTCGTACATAATGAGTTGTGAAGAAAGAGCTAATAGAACAGTACAGGGTACTGTTCTATTTATAGTACGAAGCAAACCACTGAAGCATCTTTGCTGACGTCATCATGAAAGTGACATCTAACCTCCTAACAACCTAAAACCACTGATCTAATACAACTACTGCTATTACAAACTACTGATTACAATTCAATACAAACACAAGCTAAACTACTGCTTCTCATTCCACTGTTATACTCCCTGTAGTGCTTTGTCTTCATCAACAGTACTTGAACCATGACAGTAGATTGAGCATCAGCGCTTTAGTATTCAACAGTCTTTATTAGTCTTTAGCAATTGTTGAAGATCAGCAGTTGTTGTAGACGAACAGTGGATGGGGGACATCAGATGTTAGGGCCACTTCCAAGGGGAAAGATTGAATACAAACATCTTCTTATTATGGATCCACTGATCTGATCCAGTTTTTGCTTTAATCAACTGTTCCTTTGTAGGGTTCAATCTCAACACATATATTTTTTTCATTTTTCAATTTTTGACTGAATAAAAACATATTTTTGGTTTTTAAATTTTTCAATTTTTAGGGTTTATGAAATATGGTTTATTTATATAAAGAAACGAATAAACTCCCCGATTTCAGACGCAGGGACCAGCAGCCTTCTCTCGTGCCAAGCGGCTCCTCTCCTCAATCTGACATTCAGTTGTCTTCGAGAGCACCTGCACATTCAAGCAATTCAATCATTTGAACAATTTAGCCCAGGTTTGTTTGACCTTAGCCATTTCAACACAATATACTTCATTTAATTTCATAAAATTTTGGTCATTTGGTACAAACAATCTTTCACCCTTAATTCCAACTGTTTTGGTTGAGTTAGTTTTCTGTTCAGAAATAGATTGTTTCTTAACCACCCAGGTTTGTCCTTTTGAAACAGTTCTTTTTTAAAAACGTGATTCATTCTGAATGTTTTGATTTTGAACAACAACTTTTGGTTTCGAAAACTGGTTTGGTTTCGTGGCATCAACAGTTGTTTTCCAACTTTGTGTTGTTCTAAATCTAGGTGTCACTTGTTTCCAAGTTTGTTGTGATTCAGTGTTTGACATTTTCGGCTTCCAAATTCGTTTAGTTTCAAACTTGGTTGAATTCTGATTCACAACATCAGACTTCTTTTTCATCTCGACACTAACAGGTTTAAGATTTGGACATTTTCGACTGAGATGTCCAATTTGATCACACTTAAAGCATGTTCTATTGGACACATCTTTAACCTGTTGTTTTTTCTGAGCATAGAACTCTTCATTAGACTGCCGTCTAAATTTGAGTTTTTCTCTTCCTCAGAACTTGTTTCGTGAACAAAGTTCATCTTTTTCTGATAGTTTGGCTTTTCAGTTCTTTTCAAATTCTATTTCTTTTTATAACCCAACCCATCCTTCATGTTTTTCTTCTTGATACTAGGTTTGTTATAAAAAGTTTTCTTGCTTTTTCTAGCAAATTTTGAAATCTCAGAATTTTCAATTTTAATCAACTTGAACACTTTGTCAATCTTTTCAGAAATCACATTCTGAATCGGGACTTCATTATCTGAGAATAATTTGTCCGATCCAATCATGGTATAAACCAATCCTTTTGAATCATCATTCTCCTTTTTCTCAGATTTTGAGTTTTTCAGATAACCTTCATGAAAACTACCTTCATTTTCATCCTGTGATTCAGATTTACCTGTTCCAACATACTCTTCTTTCAAAACACTTTCAACGACCTTACCTACCACCTCTGAATCACTAGAATCATCAGACTTGGAATAGGTTACGTCTATATTATCTAGCAATTGATCAACCATGTTGAAAGCTTTTTCCACCTTCTCATCATCATAGAAAGTGAATTTTTCCTCAAACAGTGGTGGAACCCGATGATATTCTGAGCCAATTCCTTTATTGTTCCTCTCAGAATCTTTATCATCCGGTTTTAAATTGAAAATATGATCAAGAACATATGATGAAGCGTGATAACTATGTAACTTGTTGTTATATTGTTCTAAATCAGCTATTTTACGCTTTAGCTTAGCAACATCTTCAATGTAAGAATTTACAACTTGTTGTTTTATTTCATACCGTCACTTAAGCGTATCAGATGGTTCAGAACAATGTTTCAATCTTGTTTGAACAAGTTTCATTTGACTCTTCATGTCTTCATATGATTCTTTTGTAATATGATATGCAAGTTTTATTGAATCATATTCCTTTTTCATTTTTTGAAAAACATTTTCCTTTTGTAAACACTCTTCTGACACTGCTGAACACTTTTCTTTCAAACTTTCATTTTCTTTTTCTAAAATCTTGCATTTTTGTGTTAGCTTTTCATCATTATCTTTCAAAACCTTTTCGTTTTCTAACATCTCTTTACATTTATCTTTGAAAGCTTTCTTAGTTTTAGTAAATTCTATATCTCTTGTTTTGAATTTTTCACCTTTTTCAGTATAAGCACTGCACGTTTCCATGCATTTCTTGCACTATTCAACACTCTTATTCAAAATCTCAGGATATTCAGTTGAAGTATTTACCTCAGTTGTTGACAACTCGGCTTTCTCTGCAATCTGCTTCTGGTTAGCTGACTTCTCCTGTTGTTCCTCGACAAAAGCTTCACCAGCATCATCTACTTCAACCAATCTTTTCAGCTTCACATCAGCTTCTTCTTTCTTCTTCAGATCCTCTTCATCCTTCTGTGCCGCATCACCTTCCTCTATAGTCTTTTTCAACTCCTCATCCATCTTCTCAACACTAATCTTCATCCTCTCCACATCTCTCTTTTTCAAACTAGCTGTCATAACATCTCTAATTATCTTGTCAAGTTTTTTAAGATAATTTCTATCTTTTTGAACATTTGAGTAATACTCGTCGGACAGAGGAATAACAACAAGCACATCATTAGACACCACCTCTCGTATATGAACGACTGGATCTCCAGTGCGGTTGATGTAACACTCTCTCTTCTTATCCCACCTTCCATAACTCTTAGCTTCTTCAAACTCTTCTTGCATCTTTTCAATTCTACAATCTGTAAAAAAATCTTTCTCTATCTGTTTTCTCTTTCAAAGAGCTACGAATGCACTCTGTTTCACTTTAGCCTCTAAAGTAGATTCTATCTGATCTTCATCTGGAAGAAAGTCATTCCAGTTGAACCCTTCATCGTCTTGGATAACTGCTAGTGGTCTCGACTTCTCTTTCACTGGGTTGTTTTCAATTTGTTTCATCTTTAGTGGTTCCTCTTTGGTCCTGTGATAAATCGCTTTACGATAGTAATTGTCGTGAAATGGATTAGCGGTTTCATCAACAACAGAGTTTCTACATTCTCTTTTAAAATGACCCTTTTGTTTGCACTTAAAGCATGTCACTTTTGATTTGTCGAAGCCCAGCTTTGTTGATGGTCCATCGATTGACTGTCTCCCAGTAATTTCCATGAACCGATGAGCTCTACGAATGCAGTTAGCCAAACACCATCTAAGATCAATGAGTTCCATCTCTTCCGGATCTATCTGGTCGTAATCTTCTTTTGTCAGCTCCGAATTTCCAATTCTCCCAGTCACCAGACTTACGTATGATTCCAAAATTGACGCCGGAAAACTCATTTGCTGTTTAGCAGCATTAATGTTCATTGCTGAAGAATTTTTCAGCTTTAAGGCAATATTGCAGAGAATCTCATCGGGTTCTTCAGAATTTGAAGTTGTTGAAGATGAATGATACATTGGATCATAGCTAGATGTGCTTTTCTAAGAATCTTTTGTCTTTTCAACACTGAATGCAGTCTTTGGTGATTCACTGACTTTCACCAAGGGTACACTGCCCTTGTAGTAAAGTCCTACATTATGTTGATATGACGAGCTACTCAACTTGCTTTGCTCTTTCAATTCAAGCTCGTGACTCTCAATCTTTTCAATTAAAGCATCCAAAGTAATCGTATCATACAACACATCAGTATTCAAAATGAACACAAATGTTTACCACTGATCAGCTCTTGGTAAAGCTTCAATGATTTTATCAATGATTTCCTCACGTGCTTTAGTTATACCAAACCTGTTGAGTTCAATTTGTAAATAACAAAACCTCTCGATCATTTGCCTCATGGATTCACCTTTTAAACTATCAAACAAATCAAATTCCTTTTTAAGTAATGCAATTTTGTTCTTTTTAATTTGTTTTCCTCCCACGGCTTTAACTTTCAAAGCTTCCTAGACTGATTTTGACGAGCCATCATGATTGAGCAATGCAAAAATGTCATCTCTAATGGACTGTTGAATTAAAGCATTCATTTTCTGTTCGTAAGAAAAATTTCTTTTATATTCATCTCCTAGACTTGCAAGTGGAATTTCTTCATTTTTATCATTTATCGGTCTATGGTATCCAAACTCCAAACAAAACCAACTCTCATGAGCAAACGCTTTTGGGTCCAGTTCAAAAATCTTTCTTTCCACCAAGTGTAGTCTTCAATGTTTTCAGGTTTCGGTGGTTTATAATGTGTTCCATAAAAGTTATCAGGTTTATGTTATCATTTATAGCTTTCGTAATAGTTTTTGGTGTAACGGTCGATGTTTCGGAAGACTCTGAAGTATAGGCCTTGTAGAACGTGTTATAGAACTCTTCAGCCATGATGTTTGATTCCCTTTTTTCTCCATCGTGTAACACTCCTTGATTTTTCACATGCAAACAAACAAACAAACACCCGATCAGTTTAAATGAACCGAATACGTGAGAGTCCGTAAAATATGTGACTTACGAAATATTGTGAATTTTGTGAACGAGAATCGATCTACAACTCGTGCGAATGAATACGAATAATGCTTAAAGAGGATGCTCAAACTTGTGCTTTCGACCAAAAATCTTATTACAATCCTTGAAACTTGACCAAATCAAATGGTGTGACTCCCGACCTTTTAGGCCGTACCGTACGATTGTAAAATGTGTATTGAATAAATAAAAAGGCTATAAGTGACTGATTATGATGTTTTTATATGATATTTAATGTGTTGATGAGTCCAAACATTTATAAAAATTATGTTGGCTACGATAAAATAAACGCTTATCGCGTAACGATTAAAATGCGAAACGAACCTCGGTGACCACCCGATCAGTGTTAAAATCCTAAAAAAATAGTCTGTTATGATTAGAATAGTAATTTTAATCATATCCGTGAGGACAAATAAATTAAAACGCTAATAAACTCTATTTTTCAAGTTTGAGCGCGTACCGCGCGATACTGCGCATATTAGACAAAATACTGTCAACACAGACAGTCAAGGCAACTGTTAATTATCTCGGTAATAATTTTGCGTGATTAATTTTATAGAAGGATAAAAATATTTTAAAACGCACTAAAACGGGATTAAAACGCTAGATAAAATACCTGTTTTTACCAAATAATACATATATATGTGTGTGTCTATAATATGTTTGTGAGAGGAGGGCTAGGTGGCGGCACTTAGGGCAGCCAAAATTCTCTTGGTTCCCTTAATTTGACACTTGTAATATCTAGAAAGATGGTGGTGATGATTAATACTTGAACAAGCTTCCATACTCTTGCATATTTTCAAGAAACTCATTTAAAAATTTCACTCTCTATCCCTCATACTAACTCACGACCGAACACCCCTATTACACTTCCATTTTCATTTTCATTTTCATTTTCATTTTCAAACCCAAATCTTGAAGAATCATGTCCATTCCAAGGTGTTTTCAAGCTTACATGAAGGTTTAGAAGTGATTTCAAGGAGGTTTGAACAAGAACAAGGCTTCATATCATCACTAATCTTAAAACCCACTAGGAATCTTGAAGGTATAACAAATTTTCTTTTAAACCTTGTTCTTGATTCATAGTGAAGAAAATGATAGTGAAAGTTTCTCTTGTTCTTGAATCTAAATACTAACTTAAAACTAAAAACAAATGGGTTTTTGAATGAAATAAAAATTGGTGTATGCATATATGTATGTATGGCCGTGAATGTGTGTGTGTGTAGATGTTTGTGTTTTTTATTTTTGTTGAAAGATTTCTTGATTTATTTGATTTCTTGAAAAGTAAGATGCATGAAGGAATCATTATGTGTCATAAAAGAATGTTCTAAAGTGATTTAAGATTTGAAAGTGATATGTTGAAAAGTAAATCTTTGGAAGTTTATATGTGTGTATGTATTTCGTGTATATATGTATATATGTATGCATGCATGTAAAAGTTATCATATAATCTTAAAGGTGAAGGATATTTGCATGAATGATTATGAATGATTTGAATGATTATCATGATGTGTGTAATATTTATAAGAACATGGTGTTAATGAGTTCTAGAGTATGATTAGTTCATAAGTGATAATGATGATATTGTATGGGTACATTAGATGCACACATGTGAACCTACATGATGATGTGAAAGCTTGAAATGATCATTTGTTTATGATTTAATAAAAATAAGTTTAATCACATTATAAACACTAAAATTAAATTATTTTGAAGTGTTTAATGATATATAACTTTGACTTAATGTATACTAGCCTTGCATGTTGTACTTGGTGCTTTAGGAGTTGTAAAATACGTGAAATCGCATGATTTATGCGACTTACACAAAAAATGCACTAATCTGATTATAATCACTATTTTAATAAGTAAATAACATGTATTATGTTAAAATATCAAGTCATTCCGATTTGGGATGATTATAGTAACGTTTAATGCAAAACTGTGCGTTAAAACGGTCAAATATCGGCTTTTCGAATAATTTTTATGAAACTGATTTAGATCAGTAAGTAAACTGGTACTTTTAGTTTAAAAATAAGTATTTTAACTAATTTTTAGTTTACTTGGTGTTTTGTTTGTCATACGTGACTTCCAACGCCCGAAAACGTTACCGAATCGCTAAAATACGCATTTTTCAATGAACACTAGTATGGGTAAATTTTTGGGTGAACCTTATGTGTTAAGAAGTGTTATGTGATTTAAACATGTGAATTTGAAAATATGTTAAGTTTTAACATGATATTGGAAATTTAGATTATGCATGTATACTTGTGCGTTTTGTGTGATAGAAACGGCGAAAATCGCGTTAAATATGTAACTTGTTTGTCAAGCATAAAATTTGATACATATAAGATATTTTATGTATACTTGCCTTAAAAATGACAGAATAGATAAGTTAACAAAATTACTCATGTATAATTTATGTGAACGTTTATGTATATATATTACGACGCGCAAATCGTAGATATATTACGTATAAACGGAAGTGATAATGGATTTACATGACAACGGTCACCAATAAATACATTCAAGTCGCAAACCTCAAAAAAATATATATAAGGACATATATATATATATATATATATATCAACGTGCCAACATAATAAAAAACGATAACTTTTCGAGAAAATTCTAAAGTTATGTGACAATTCTAAGAAAAGGAGAAACTAAGGATTTTCGTGATATATTGATTTAAAAATCGTTCCTACATATAATAGAACGTGTAGAAATTAAACTGTGGGATTGCGCTATTTAAAATATGTACCCAAAGGTGAGTGTCACTAAACCCCTCTTGTTACTGTTTTGTATATGTTTTGAGGGTAGAACACGCCTAAAAGGGTTTAGTAATGTTTTTGAAATAAGACATTCCTTTTAAAATAAATTATATATTTTCATTAAAAATATATGGATTTTTGATAGATTATTTGTATATATATATATATATATATATATATATATATTTCTGGATGAAATGTTTTGGTGAATAAATATGTTTCGGGTGGAAACGGGGTTTTGCACGACGTTTGGGGGAAAACGACTGTGTAGTTGGAACATCATATATTAAATTTGTCATATTAGTAGGATATATATATTGTATGTGAGGCAGACATCATAAATTGTCTCAATATGGACCATGCGCCAATGGTGTCGTTTAATCATTTAAGTATTGCACGCGATGAATTATTGGTAGATCTATCGGGTTGACAACCCCGTCGTGACTGCTCGCCCCGTGTCAAGTCAAACGACGAATTGAAATTATGTTTATTGTCTAGCATTGATTATCCCTACATGGTAAATATATAGTTCGTATTGTCTAGCTAACATACGAGTCTGAACGTTGACGCTATAAATTTGATATACAAAACTTGGGAAAATGCCTTGTGTCGGGTTTTCAAATTTACGACGGATGACCCATGGATTTTATTAAGGAAATAAATGGAGTTTCTAAAAGTTATATGGATGTTTCATTATATACGCATAATTAGAAAGCTTTTCCTTTGGATCAAATTGTTTAATTTGAATATGTGAACTCACCTTCCTTTGTGTTGACACTTGATTTTAAACGTGTTCTATAGGTACTTGAGTTGGGCTTCGGGAATCATGGCGTATCTTGTGTTTGATGATGCATGTTGTGTTACTTAAAAATGTTAGACTAACTTTTTAAACTTTCTGGACGAATGTAATAAGATCCGCGAGGATCAAAGACAACTTAACTATGTGGTTGTGTCATGTTTTTAAAATGTAATGTTTAATAACTTATGTTTTAAATAAGTCAATATGCCCAACAATTAAATGCATCATTCAACAAGATATAAATGGGCACCAACTTCCGTCACCACTACGTTTTTTATTCAGTTGCGACGTTTTTGGGTTGTGACAGAAGTTGGTATCAGAGCCAATGGTTGTTAACGAACTAGATGTTTTCGGGAGAAAACACTAGACTTCAACCGAAGAATTTTGAGATTTAAGTCCAAAATTCTCGAAGCCAAAGTTTTTTTTTAAATAATTATGGAAAAAATTTATCATGTATGAAAACCATTATGTGTTTATGTGCATACGTGATTTCCTGTTTATTTGGGCCTTATGTGTTACTATTCATTTTGATCACGCACTTACTTGTACGATTATATGTGTCACAGATGTCGCACGAATACGAGGTTGTCGAGATCCATGACTCAGGTTATGAGCTAGATTTCGAGGCTTCACCCAGATCTATTCTACCAGAGATACCTATCACGACTCCACCGATGGTTGGTACCGCCGAGCTTACCTCATCTTTCCACGTCCACCCTGCTACCTTTGCCAGCCAGGTAGACCCCCGATACGCTTTCACTAGCAATGGGTGGATAGATGATGACGATGATGTTCCTCTCTCGATCCATGAGACGGGACGATCATCTGGCAATGTACCAGTTATCGGTGATGTGATTAGAGGTCTCCCTATTGTTGGAGGATCTCTTAGTATCGCACCAGTGGTGGACACCACTATTGACACGACTCGACCGTTAGAGCCATCAGTTGTCCCACTTGCTGCTGTGATCGAGCCTGTCGTTGAGATCCCTCCACCTGTTTTATCTGAGTCATCTTTACCTGTCTTAGAGTCACGCGCTCCTACTATGCCTCTTCTGGTTTACTATCGTCGTAGAAAGAGGACTAGGCCTGCTGGGGATATTGCATCTACGTCATGCGCTGAGATGGAATATGCATCCAAAAAGCAGAAAGGAGATAGGGTAGACCGATATTACCATTGCGACCGACAGATGGATGGGCACGAGGAGTTGAAGGTTTTAGATGATATTGCAAGAGACCAGATGCATTGGAGGATAGTGGATCTAGAGAAACTTGTTAAGGAGATGTTAGAATTTTTAGGTTTGAAGCGGTGATATTTGTTTGTTGTTTGTTTTGATGGGTTGTATTGTTAGACATTTTTTATACTCTTTTGTTTGGGGCCTGCGTGCCAGTCTCGTTTTTGGATATTATGTGGGAATTTTGTGTGAACTTGTTATGGGTGTCGACGTAGACATGCCAAGGATAGTCGATTTGTACTAAAAACAAGTTTAATTAATTTCTATAATGAATATCGATGATTTACTTTCGGTTTAAAAGTTGTTCTCATTAATATGTGGAGATTATACATGCACAATGTTTGGTCCACTAACATTTAATGATTGAATTATTTTTGGTTATCGACTTATGTGAATATTATTGTTGTAATAATAGAAACAACGAAATGCCGCCAAAAGCAAGACAGGGTTCTGGACTACCTACCACACCGAAAGAGTTGGCTCAACTCATAGCCCAACACGTTAATACTGCCATGGAACGGTTCAATGCTAACCAAAATAATGGTCAGGGACGTGAACGTGGTGCTCACAGGCAAGGTTTTGGTGGGGCACATATTGGAAACCCTCCAGGTAAAATATGATCGAAAAGTTTTAGTAGTTCATGTGTTACGATATCATTAGAACGTATTCCTGATTTTCATTAATGTTATTGAACAGTGCATGGATGTACATATAAAACATTCCAGGGTTGTAACCCACGATCATTTACCGGTGCCGAAGGACCCTTAGATATCACCAGATGGATTGAGAAGATGGAATCCGTCATGGCAATCAGTGGTTGTGCTGCTGATCAACGGGTGAGATATGCTTCTTGTTCTTTTCTTGATGAAGCACTATCCTGGTGGAACTCGCAAGTTAAAATTTTGGGTGAAGACGCTGCCTACGGTCTAACCTGGAACGAACTTAAAGAGATGCTCCTGAAAGAATACTGCCCGCTCAGTGAAATTCAGAAAATCAAGACCGACTTCTGGAACCTAACCATGGAAGGTCTGAACGTCATAGCTTACACTTCTCGTTTTAACGATTTGGTGAGGTTAGTTCCATGAATGGTTACTCCTGAATATGTAAAGGTAGAGATGTGTATCTGGGGGTTGTCGCCACGAATTCGCAGTATGGTCACATCCGCGAAACCCACCACCTACCTAGAGGCTACTACATTGGCAAAATCGTTAGCCGACGACGCTGCATGCAAAAGTGGTCTTGATAAAAAGGAGGAAACTGGGAAGTCATTGGGCAAGGCCAAAGCAGACGCAAAATCTGAACGGTCGGGGCGTTCTGAGACTAAGAGAGAAGATTTGAAGAAGCGCAAGTCTGAGGGCCCGAGGAAGGAAACTGACGAGAAGCGCGATAGGAAACGCAGTTCGAGGAAGGCATATGTAGCCAGTTCTAGCAGCTCTAGAAAGGATAACGCCAGAGATAGCCGAAGTGGTTCTGAGAGGAAGACTCACGAGGATGAGTAGAAGAAGTGTTGCAGATGCGGATGAAATGGACATGTTACCCGCGAGTGCTATGCTAAAAGTATTTTGGAAGGAACGAAGCTTGAGCGATGCTTCCAGTGTGGGGAACAGGGACATTTCAAGAAGGATTGTCCTAAGGCGAAGGGTCAGAATGCCAGGGGTGGAGCATTCGAGCTAAATGCTGGCAAGGCACGTGACGATCCTGCTGTTGTCACTGGTATGTTTTTGATCAATAACCATTCTGCATTCATACTCTTTGATACCGGAGCTGACTTGAGTTTTGTCTCGAAAAACTTTGAACCATTTTTGTGTTCACCAACAAGAAAGCTATGTAAGAAGTATTCGATAGAACTAGCAAATGGTAAACTGATTGAAACTAGCAAAGTCATTCGTGACTGTAGTATTCAGTTAGATGATCATAGTTTTAGTATCGATTTATTACCAGTGGAGCTTGGGAGCTTCGATGTAGTTGTGGGAATGGATTGGCTGTCCAAGAACAAAGCGGAGATTATTTGCTCGGAGAATCAAGTGCGGATACCTCGTCCTGGTGGTGGCGAAGCGATAGTGATACACGGAGATCGATCGAGTTGAGTGTCGAGTGTCGTCAGTGTTATGAAGATGCTCAAGATGTTGCGAAAAGGTTATCCTACGTTCTTAGTCAACGTGGTGGATACAAAGGCCGAATGTTGGAAGAACGAAGAGATTCCTATTGTTTGTGATTATCCAGAAGTTTTTCCTGAAGACTTACCTGGATTGCCCCCTGCGAGACAGATCGAATTCCGAATCGATCTGATACCCGGTGTTGCACCAATTGCAAAATCTCCTTATAGATTGGCACTGTCTGAAATGAAAGAAATGTCGAATCAGCTTCAAGAGCTACTACCTCCCCTTACATTACAGTCGACTGGCTTTCACTCCTTCGCTTGCAATGTGCGGTTGGTTTACCTAACGCATCGCTTCCCCAACGCCAATAGTCGCATGAGTTCTCCGGACAAAGGTTTCATTCGACCGAGTTATTCGCCATGGGGTGCATCTGTTTTGTTCGTGAAGAAGAAGGATAGATCCTTCAGGATGCGTATTGATTACAGAGAGCTGAACAAGTTGATTATCAAGAATCGGTACCCTTTACCAAGGATTGATGATTTGTTCGATCAGCTATAGGGATCCAGCTATTACTCGAAGATATATTTGCGTTCAGGGTATCATCAGTTGAAGGTTGCTAACGAAGATATTCCAAAGACTGCTTTTCGAACACGATATGGCGATTACGAGTTTCTAGTCATGCCTTTTGTCCTAACTAATGCGCCAGCTGTGTTCATGGATCTCATGAACAGGGTATGCAAACCCTACTTGGATAAATTCGTGATAGTATCCATCGACGATATACTTATTTATTCACGAACCAAAGAAGATCATGAGCATCATTTGAAGTTGATTTTGGAGTTGCTGAAGGAAGAGAAGTTGTATGCCAAGTTCTCTAACTGTGAATTCTGGATTCAGGAAGTTCATTTTCTCGGACATGTCATAAACGAGAATGGTATACATGTGGATCCGTCTAAGATCGAAGCGATAAAGAATTGGGAAGAGCCAAAGCCTCCGTCGGAGGTGCGAAAATTGTTAGGGCTTGCTGGGTACTACCGGAGATTCATTGAGAATTTCTCCATAATAGCGCAGCTATTGACGCTATTAACCCAGAAGGAGAGGAAGTTTGATTGGACGGAGAAGCAAGAGGAAGCTTTTTAGACGTTGAAGGAAAATCTCTGTAGTTCACCTATTCTTTCCCTTCCTGAGGGAAGTAATGATATCATTGTATACTGTGATGCTTCACGTTTGGGCATTGGATGCGTTCTATACATCCAGACAATTGAAAGTGCACAAGAAGAACTACACAACGTATGATTTAGAGCTTGGTGCTGTTGTGTTTGCCGTGAAGATCTGAAGACACTACTTGTATGGCACGAAGTGTATGATATACACGGACCATAAGAGCCTCCAGCACTCCTCGATCAGAAGGAGCTCAACATGCGACAACGACGTTGGGTAGAATTACTCAATGATTATGAGTGTGATATCCGTTATCACCTAGGGAAAGCAAACGTTGTTGCAGATGCGCTCAGCAAGAAGGAACGGGAGAAGCCTCTACGTGTGCGCGTTTTGGGTTTGACCATACAAACAAGTTTGACCGATCGAATTCGTAATGCACAACGAGAAGCTTTGAAGGATGAAAGTCTGAGAAGAGAAGGTTTGAAGGGTTTAGAATGTAAACTGATACCAAAAGCGGATGAGGTAATGTACTTCATGAACCGAGTTTGGGTTCCGCTTAAAGGTAACCTACGTGAACTGGTTATGAACGAAGCTCATAAATCCAAATATTCCATTCACCCAGGTTATACCAAAATGTATCAGGATATCAAGGAGTTTTATTAGTGGCCGAAGATGAAGAGAGATATTGCGATCTACGTGAGTAAATGTCTGACGTGCTCTAAGGTTAAGGTTGAGCATCAGAAGCCGTCTGGGCTTCTGCAGCAACCAGAGATTCCTAAGTGGAAATGGGAACATCTCATGATGGACTTTATCACTAAGTTACCTCGTACGTCACGTGGACACAATATGATCTGGGTAATTGTGGATCGATTGAAAAAGTCTGCTCATTTCTTAGCCCTTAAGGAAACAGACAGCACGGATAAAATATCAAAGTTGTACCTTAACGAGATTGTAGCCCGACATGGAGTACCAGTGTCGATCATTTCGGATAGAGATGGACAATTTGACTCCAGGTTTTGGCGATCTCTTCAAGAGTCGCTGGGTTCTCGTTTGGATATGAGTATTGTGTATCATCCTCAAACAGATGGTCAGATCGAGAAGACCATTCAAACGTTAGAGGATATGTTGAGAGCGTGTGCAATTGATTTTGGTGGAAGTTGGGATACTCACTTGCCTTTGGTAGAGTTTTCCTACAACAATAGTTACCACGCTAGTATTGCTCCGTTCGAAGCCGTGTATGGAAGGAAGTGTCGATCACCACTTTGCTGGGCTGAAGTCTACGAGAAGCATTTCACCGGACCCGACCTTATCCAGGAAACCACAGACAAATTCGTCCAGATTAAGAATAGGCTGAAGGCTGTCGCGGATCGACAGAAGAGTTATGCAGATAACCGAAGGAAGCCGTTGGAGTTTCAGGTCAGTGATCGAGTCATGTTGAAGGTATCACCATGGAAGGGCTTTGTGAGGTTTGGGAAAGGGGGAAAGCTGAGCCTGCGTTATATAGGTCCTTTCGAAATCACATCTCAAGTTGGACCAGCCGCGTATAAGCTTAAGCTGCCGCAGGAGTTGAGTGGAGTTCATGATGTATTTTATATCTCCAACCTGAAAAAGTGTCTGTCGGATAAGACGCTGATTATACCCCCTGGAGAGGTTCGAGTAGACGATAAACTGAGATTTATCGAAGAACCAGTGGAGGTTCTGGATTGGAAAACCCAGAAACTTAGGAGGAGTAGGATTAAGTTGGTCAAGGTTCGTTGGGATTCTAAACGTGGACCCGAATTCACTTGGGAACGAAAGGAGCAAATACAAAAGAAATATCCTCATATCTTCCCACCGAGTGCAAAAACGAAACCTGTGAAGTAGAATTTCGGGGACGGAATTCCCTAAACAGCGGGAGACTGTGACACCCGGCTTTTCAGGCCGTATCGTACGATTGTAAAATGTGTATTGAATAGATAAAAAGGTTGTATGTGACTGATTATGATGTTTTTATATGATATCTAATGTGTTGATGAGTCCAAACATTTATAAAAATTATATTGGCAAGGATAAAATAAACGCTTATCACGTAACGATTAAAATGCGAAACGAACGTCGGGGACCACCCGATCAGTGTTAAAATCCTAAAAATAGTCTATTATGATTAGAATAGTAATTTTAATCATATATGTGAGGAAAAATAAATTAAAACGCTAATAAACTCTATTTTTTGAGTTTGAGTGCGTACCTCGAGATACTGTGCATATTAGACAAAATACTGTCAACGCAGCCAGTCAAGGCAACTGGTAATAATCTCAACAATAATTTTGCATGATTAATTTTATAGAAGGATAAAAATAATTTAAAACGCACCAAAACGGGATTAAAACGCTAGATAAAATACCCGGTATTCAGTAAAAATACCTGTTTTTACCAAATATATGTGTGTGTATATAATATGTTTGTGAGAGGAGGGCTAGGTGGCGGCCCTTAGGGCAGACACAATTCTCTTGATTCCCTCAATTTGACACTTGTAATATCTAGAAAGATGGTGGTGATGACTAATAGTTGAACAAGCTTCCATACTCTTGCATATTTTCAAGAAACTCATTTAAAATTTCACTCTCTCTCCCTCATACTAACTCATGGCCAAACACCCCCTATCACATTTACATTTTCATTTTCAAACCCAAATCTTGAAGAATCATGTCCATTCCAAGGTGTTTTAAAGCTTACATGAAGGTTTAGAAGTGATTTCAAGGAGGTTTGAGCAAGAACAAGGCTTCATATCATCAGTAATCTCAAAACCCACTAGGAATCTTGAAGGTATAACAAATTTTCTTTTAAATCTTTTTTCTTGATTCATAGTGAAAGTTTCTCTTGTTCTTGAATCTAAACACTAACTTTAAACTAAAAACAAATGGGGTTTTGAATGAAATAAAAATGGGTGTATGCATATATGTATGTATGGCCGTGAATGTGTGTGTGTGTGTGTGTAGATGTTTATGTTTTTGATGTTTGTTGAAAGATTTCTTGATTTGTTTGATTTCTTGAAAAGTAGGATGCATGAATGAATCATTATGTATCATAAAAGAATGTTCTAAAGTGATTTAAGATTTGAAAGTGATATGTTGAAAAGTAAATCTTTGGAAGTTTATATGTGTGTATGTATTTCGTGTATATATGTATATATGTATGCGTGTATGTAAAAGTTATCATATAATCTTAAAGGTGAAGGATATTTGCATGAATGATTATGAATGATTTGAATGATCATGATGATGGGTGTAATATTTGTAAGAACATTATGTTAATGAGTTCTAGAGTATGATTAGATCATAAGTGATAATGATGATGTTGTATGGGTGCATTAGATGCACATATGTGAACCTATGTTAGTGCGTTATGTCTGTAGCTTCCGTGTGACAACTGTGTTATGTAATCATCGTGTAATGTAAAACAATATCAGTTATCAATAAAACAATGTGCTTTAGTGTTATTATATGTGTAATGGTGTTTAATAAATTTTACAATTTGATTCGATTCCAGTTTCAAGCTTTAAATCACTTTCTGGAAGGTTATACGGAAACTAGTGCATAAACGCAATCTGTTTAACGTGACGTACACTTCGGAACTGTGACGTAAGCCAAACATACACTAAATATCCTTTACATAACTTAGAAATAAGTTTCGAAGGATTCGGTATGGCAAAAACATGTTTATTTGAACTAAAGGACTATTTACGATAAAACTGCGAAACGAACGTTGGTGACGCTCGGATAATAATTAAATTCCAAAAATATTCTGTTATGATTAAAAATTTATTTTAATCAGGTCCATGTTGAAAAATAAATTAAAACGCCTAAAAACGTTATTTTTCAAGTTTAAGCCGTACCGCGTGTTTCTGCGCGACACAGTGCTTCTACTGCGAAACGCGGACAACGCAGCCAGTCTTGGCAACTGAAATTTATTTCAGTAATATTTTGGCAAGATTATTTTTATAGAATAAAAATAATTTAGTATGCCATAAACCGGGATTTAAACGCTAGATTAAATACCCGGTATCCAGTTAAACACCCGTTTTAGCCTACATATAGCATATTTATATAAAAAGTTTTGCAAACATACCCCCCCAACCGATTATTGGAGTAGTGGGACTCCCCACTTGATTTTCTAAGTTTTAAATTGATATTATGTTTAGTATCTTGAGGACAAAAGGCTAGTGGGTAATGCATGATTAGAAGTTAATGATGAAAACCACTATATCACACTCATTATTAGCATCTTCACATCAACAAGCCTCAATCATTCTCCTCCTCCTTCCTTATTTTCGGCAGCCACAACCCTCCACCATAATATTTTGTCTAGACTTTCCAAGATTACCCCAACTTTACTCATTATCCTAAATGATTTTCTTGGAATATGGAGGATTATGTTGATATTCCAAGGAACATGCTACCCCATGGTCACTAGAAAAGGCATTATAAACAACCATTTTACCCTCACTTTAATCACCACAAAGATTCCTCTCTCCTTCCTCACACAAGCTATGGTTCATCACCCCTATCCCAACTCCACCATTTTCATTTCACTAACAAGCACTCCAAGGTGATTTAGAGGTGCAAGGAGCTAAGCTATGAAGCTTGGAGCTTTCGGAAGTTGAAGGACCTCTCACAATTTCTTTTATCCACCCGTTTTCTCTAGTATTTCTTCCCTAGCTTCAAAGCTAGTAGTAAGCTTCTTTGATCATCTTTTATTTTATATTTATGGTAATCGTAGGTATACATTTTAGTAACATTTAACCTACAAACAGCTTGCTGATTAGCATTTCCAGCCACTTTCAACTGGCTGTAAACAGGTCATAACTTAACAAAAACTTGATTTTCATGAGTCTACAACGTGTTATTATGAAATATGGTTCTAATGGCACTAGAATCATAATTTTTGGACTTCGTTTAATATTTTTGAAGACCCGTTTTGTAACAGCAGCTCAAGCTGCAGTTTTACTGCTGAAAATAGGCGTCCTGTTTTCCATCATAACTTGGATTCTGTGAAGATTCAGATCATGAAATTGGTACTGTAGATGACCACTAGTGTCTAAATAATTGTCCCACTGGAATTTCATTAATCGGACTTACGATAAATTTTAAATGAATTTTTCCGTGAACTGCAGTCAGAAAGTGACGAATCTGATTTCAGTCCGGTAAATGAATTTCTATAAAATATTGGTAGTGAACTGGACCGCGATATTTTTACACAATACAATTTGGATGGTATTTGACATTCTGTAAAAATTTGGGAATTTTTGGAGAAGGTTAACTATTTTATTAAATTGCTCAAAAACAGTCCAGTTTCATATATATTAAAACAGAAATGACATAAGTAGTATTTTGCATGTCAAAGTGTGGGTATTTGATTATTAAAATCATTTTTATTTAATTTAGGGCGGATAAAAAATTTGAGGGATTGTGTTAACATTTAAAAACGCACCCGAAGGTGAGTACATAGATCCCCTCTTTTTACTATTTTTGATTACTTTGGGGTGATTCATATGTATCAAAATGATTTCGATATTCTAACGATGGTTTCAAAACGATTGAGATGGTTTATACTAAACTAATAACGATTTCGATAATGTGAACGAACTTGTTGGTGGTAATTATATAATGAATGACATTCATTAATTTTGGCCGAACCAACCAGTATTAGGTTATGGTACCATAGGATCCGACAAATCCCGTTATCAGACCGGACCCATGGTTATGTGTGGGTTAGGTGGGTAACGAGTGAATCTGATGATTGTTAACTTACCCTTTGGTAGTTTGTTAATACGAGTTGAACGAGCTGAACGATGAACAAGTCACGAAGGTTTGAATGTTATTAGCGAGACCACCAAAAGTAGTTTTCACAATTAAAACGAGAACGATTTAAACGAGTGAATGAATTGAACGATTTGGAACGATTTAAACGAATGAACGATGTTCTATAACGAGAACGAGTTAAACAATTTTACACAACGATGTTTACGAAACTATATAAACCATACGAGTTTTATTATAAAAACGATTTATGATTTGGTTTACATAAACAAATGTTTTGGGTTAAGATTCATGGCATCGAGGTTTATAAATTATGACCAATCTATTCTGACTTGGTTATTCATTTACAATACAAACATTTTACAAAACAAGGTTTTCTAATATCAATTAACGAAGTTGTACAAGTTGTTTTAACATACAAACGAGCCATGAATCTGATACTCACACAAAAACTATGTACTCGCCAGCATTTCTTTGCTGACTTTGTTTTTACATATGTTTCAGGTGATGTTGCTTAATGTTGATTGCGAATAGGATGCATGCTCACTTAGGACCGGACGAGGCCTTAGTGATTTAATAACGATGATAAACTATGTTTGAATTGCTTGTTAACTTTAAGACAATGTTTAATATTAAATAAAACAAAACTCTTGTATCCATGGTTTGAAACAATGATTCTGTTACAACACTCCCCGACGTTTCCGTCAGGATTTGTTGTTTTATGTGGTCGGGGTGTGACAGAAAAGTTGGTATCAGAGCCAATGGTTATAGAGAATTAGGTTATTAGTAAAATTTTAACCTAGACTATAACTTTTCTAGGACCCCAACACGAGTTGATTTGCGTTTAGATTTTTTTTTAAAACAAAAATCCGAATCTGCTTCGAAAATTAATCATCCGTTCTAGGATGATTGATTACTAGGTTTTGAACCCTCTGTTGTAAGGTTTTGAACCCTTCCAATTTGACTCATTTTTTTTGGCTAAGTGCCTTCTGGATTTTCAAATCTCGTCAAAGTTTGGGTCTAAATAATGTGAACACGTGCAAACTGGAAGAGTGAATGCCTGTACCCTGAGTTTTCTGTCTAAGGCTAGAGTGTTCATACAAATCCACATAATCGGACCAGTCACTCTTACCTGGGAACTCTTGGGGTGAGTGTTCACTTATAGGCGAGCATGTCTTCGCGATATATTATTTTGATTCATTACTTTGATTAGTCACTGCGTGTCGTTTGTTTGTTCGAGGTAACAAACAAATGATCGCCTTCCTTGTTTTTTGTCGATACCTCTTTTGTTTTTCCTAATTTTCAATCTCACTCGATTCTCCTGTTTTCCTTGCTAGACAATGCCTCCTCGACGTGAAGCACAATCTTTTACTATTGAAGAAATCGCAGCCCTGGTCTCTCAGCAAGTGGCTGCTGTGCTTCCCGGTGTTGTGACCCAAGTCTACGAGATATACAACAACAACAATAATAACAACAATAATGCACCGTGTAACTTCAAGAATTTCAATTCTACTAAACCGCTAAAGTTTTCTGGGTTGCAAGGAGCAACTGCGCTCCTGCAGTGGTTTGAGAGTATCGAGAACACATTCAGACATGTGCAGTGTCCGAATGCACGTAAGGTTGAATTTGCTTCGAGTGTGTTTGAGAAGCGTGCTCTTACGTGGTGAAACGGAGTGATGCGCGACAGGGGTGCCGAAGTGGCGTTGGCACAAACATGGGAAGAGCTTCGAGCTCTCATGATGAGAGAGTTCTATCCCCGTCACGAAATTGGAGCTTTGGAACGAGAGTTTGACGATCTGAAACAAGACGGGGGAGAACACCGTGCGTATACGGATCGATTTGAGGAGCTCAGTCTTTTGTGTCCTACTATGGTTACCCCGTTGGAGAAAGCGATAGAGAGGTATATCGATGGCCTACCCGATTCTATTCTGGATATAGTGACCGGTATTAATCCTACCACCCTTCGCCAAGCAATCGAGTTGTCTGCTACCCTGACTGAGTCTCAAGTTAGGAAGGGTAAACTCACCCGCAAGGGTGATAAAAAGAAGGCGACTGATTCTGGGAAGGACAAGAAAAAGGGTAAGGGTAAAGAAGGCGAATCATCGAAGAAGTCGAGAAAGCGAAAGGGTTCCCAGAATTTTGCAGTAACTGCACAAACTGCTCAGAACCCTCAGAAACCGTCAGCTTAACCTCCTGCGAAGAAAGCATATGCTGGTAGCGCACCTCATTGTGCTCGCTGCAACGGTCATCATGTTGCACAACAAGCTTGTAGGCAATGCACAACATGTGGTAAACTTGGGCATCTGGCCAACGTCTGTCGTTCGGGTCAGAATCAGATGGTTCAAAATCAAGCTCCAGTCCAGGGGAATGCTGCTAGATTCCCACCGGGTACATGTTTCAATTGTGGAGAGCTTGGTCACTACCGCAACAACTGTCCGAGGTTGGCAAATGCAAATGTAAATCCAAATGTGAATGCCA
Source organism: Helianthus tuberosus (assembly GCA_030545235.1). Taxonomy (NCBI): domain Eukaryota; kingdom Viridiplantae; phylum Streptophyta; class Magnoliopsida; order Asterales; family Asteraceae; genus Helianthus; species Helianthus tuberosus. Next base: position 160,114,915 of record CM060393.1, read on the forward strand.
ATGTCAATGCGAATGCGAATCCCGCTCGTGGGCGAGCGTACAATCTGAATGCTAATGAAGCGAGGGCTGACTACGAGGTGGTTAATGGTACGTTTCTTGTTAACAATCGACCTGCATATATTCTTTTTTATTCTAGCGCCGATAGAAGTTTTGTTTCACTATCTTTTGAACCCTTGCTTGCGATACCTAGAACTAAACTGAGGAAACCCTTATCTGTCGAAGTTGCTACTGGTAAACCTCTTGTCCTCGATTCTGTTATCCATCATTGTCAGTTAAACCTTGATAACCATATTTTTCCCATTGACCTCACGCCGATGCAACTTGGGAGTTTCGATGTTATCGTGGGAATGGATTGGTTAACCAAACATCATGCAGAGATGGTTTGTTTTGATAAGATTGTTCGTATTCCTCTTCCGTCTGGCGATGTTTTGGAAGTTCGTGGAGAGAAACCATCTGGTGGATTGAAGCTTATGTCATGTACAAAGGCCCAAAGATATTTACGAAAAGGATATGTTGCTTTCCTGGCACATATCACCGAGGAGAAAGGCAAGAGTAAGAGTATTCAGGATATTCCGATTGTTCGGGATTATCCAGAGGTGTTTCCCGATGAACTGCCTGGTTTGCCTCCAGTTCGTCAAGTCGAGTTTCATATTGACCTTGTACCCAATGCCAACCCGATTGCGAAAGCACCTTATCATCTTGCACCGTCAGAGATGCAAGAGTTATCAGAACAGCTTCAAGAGTTGTCTGATAAAGGATTCATCCGTCCGAGCTACTCGCCTTGGGGAGCTCTTATCCTCTTTGTGAAAAAGAAATATGGATCTTTTCGAATGTGTATCGATTATCGTGAGCTTAATAAGCTTACCTTCAAGAATCGATATCCCCTACCTAGAATTAATGATCTCTTCGACCAGCTGCAAGGTGCTTCATGTTTTTCCAAGATCGATCTGTGATCTGGGTACCATCAACTTCGTGTTCTCGAAGAAGATATTCCTAAAACTGTTTTCCGTACAAGATATGGGCATTACGAGTTCACTGTCATGCCTTTTGGTTTGACGAATGCCCCAGCTATCTTCATGGACTTAATGAATAGGGTTTGTAAACCTTATTTAGATAAGTTCATCATTGTGTTCATCGACGACATTCTCATTTATTCAAAGTCTCGAGCCGATCACGAACAACATCTTCGTTTGTCATTGGAACTCCTAAAGAAGGAACAACTTTTTGCTAAATTCTCCAAGTGTGAATTCTTGCTTAAAGAAGTTCAGTTCTTGGGTCATATTGTCAATAAGCAGGGTATTCACGTAGATCCATCCAAGATTGTTGCAATTAAGGATTGGAATACACCGACGACACCTACAGAAGTTCGTTCTTTTCTTGTTCTTGCTGGTTATTATCGACGGTTTATTTCTAATTTCTCGAAGATTGCGGTTCCACTCACTGCTTTGACTCAGAAGAATAAACCTTTTGAGTGGGGACCTAAGCAAGAAGAAGCGTTCCAAACGCTGAAACGAAAGCTCTGTGATGCTCATGTTTTATCTCTACCTAAGGGAAACGATGATTTTGTTGTCTATTGTGACGCATCGAATCTAGGACTTGGTTGCGTTCTTATGCAACGTGGTAAAGTCATAGCTTATGCGTCTAGACAGTTGAAAATTCATGAGAAGAACTATACGACTCATGATCTTGAGTTAGGAGCTGTAGTTTTTGCACTTAAAATCTAGAGACACTACCTCTATGGAACGAAGTGTGTGGTTTTCACGGACCACAAAAGTCTCCAGCATATTCTCAATCAGAAGGAACTGAACATGAGGCAACGACGTTGGGTTGAACTCTTAAACGATTATGATTGCGATATCCGCTACCATCCTGGTAAGGCGAATGTCGTAGCAGATGCGCTTAATCGAAAGGAACGAGTCAAGCTTCATTCTGTTCGAACTCTATCTGATATTCAATCTCGTGTTCTTCAAACTCAACGATCTTGTGTGATCAATGACTTATTGAAATATGAGCTACCACTTCAACTTGAGCTTAAACTCGAAAGGAAAGACAATGGTTTACTCTATTTTGATAATCGTTTGTGGATCCCGAATCAGGACGATCTCCGCACCTTAGTAATGGACGAATCTCACAAGTCTCGATATTCTATCCATCCTGGTGCTGATAAAATGTACAAGGATCTTCGTACTCAGTATTGGTGGCCTGGTATAAAGAAGGATGTTGCCTTGTATGTATCGAAATGCCTAACTTGTCTCAAAGTCAAGGCTGAACATCAACGACCTTCTGGTTTGCTTGTACAACCAGAGATACCGGTTTGGAAGTGGGAGAACATTGCAATGGATCTCATCACTAAATTACCGCGTACGTCTAAAGGTCACGATGCTATTTGGGTTGTAGTTGATCGTTTGACAAAATCTGCTCACTTCTTACCAATCCGTGAGGATTTCTCTGCTGAAAAGCTTGCAAAGATCTATGTAGACGAGATTGTATCACGACATGGTGTTCCCTTGGATATCATTTCTGACCGTGATGCTCGATTTTAATCTCATTTTTGGAAGACCATGCAATCTGCGTTGGGAACCCAACTGAACCTAAGTACTGCTTATCATCCCCAAACAGATGGTCAATCTGAGAGGACGCTACAAACTTTGGAGGATATGCTTAGAGCATGCATGATAGACTTTGGTGATAATTGGGATTCTCATCTGCCATTGATCGAGTTCTCATACAAATAATAGTTATCATGCTAGCATTAAGATGGCACCATTCGAAGCTCTCTACGGTCGAAAATGTCGTTCACCCATCTGTTGGAATGAGATCGGTGAAGCTCAGCTTACTGGACCTAAGCTCATTCTGGAAACAACGGACAAAATCAAGAAAATCCGCGATAATCTTGTGACCGCTAGAAGCCGTCAAAAGAGTTATGCAGATTTGGGACGCAAGCCCATGGAATTTCAAATCGGAGACCGTGTCCTACTCAAGGTTTCACCTTGGAAGGGAGTCGTGAGATTTGGAAAGAAAGGAAAACTTGCACCACGATATGTTGGACCATTTAAGATTGTTGAAAGAATTGGAAAGGTTGCCTATCGACTAGAACTACCTCCAGAGCTTGGAAATGTTCATCCGACTTTTCACGTGTCCAATTTGCGAAAGTGCTTAGCTGATGCTGATCTTCACATTCCTATCGACGAGATTCAAATTGATGAAACGATGCACTTTGTCGAGAAACCTGTGGAGATAGTGGAACGTACATACAAACAGTTGAAGAACAAACGGATTCATTTGGTCAAAGTTCACTGGCAATCCAAACGTGGCCTCAAGTTTACTTGGGAACGTAAGGACCAGATGAAGGCGAAATATCCGCATTTGTTTTCACAAGATTCCTCTAAATAAAATTTCGGGACGAAATTTCCTAAAGTAGGGGAGACTGTGACAACTGTGTTCTGTAATCATCGTGTAATGTAAAACAATGTCAGTTATCAATAAAACAATGTGCTTTAGTGTTATTATATGTGTAATGGTGTTTAATAAATTTTACAATTTGATTCGATTCCGGTTTCAAGCTTTAAATCACTTTCTGGAAGGTTATACGCAAACTAGTGCATAAACGCAATCTGTTTAACGCGACGTACACTCCGAAACTGTGACGTAAGCCAAACATACCCTAAATATCCTTTACATAACTTAGAAATAAGTTTCAAAGGATTCGGTATGGCAAAAACATGTTTATTTGAACTAAAGGACTATTTACGATAAAACTACGAAACGAACGTTGGTGACGCTCGGATAATATTTAAATTCCAAAACAATTCTGTTATGATTAAAAACTTATTTTAATCAGGTCCATGTTGAAAAATAAATTAAAACGCCTAAAAACGTTATTTTTCAAGTTTAAGCGCGTACCGCGTGTTTCTGCGCGACACAGTGCTTCTACTGCGAAACGCGGACAACGCAGCCAGTCTTGGCAACTGAAATTTATTTCAGTAATATTTTGGCAAGATTATTTTTATAGAATAAAAATAATTTAGTATGCCATAAACCGGGATTTAAACGCTAGATAAAATACCCGGTATCCAGTGAAACACCCGTTTTAGCCTACATATAGCATATTTATATTAAAAGTTTTGCAAACATACACCCCCCAACCGATTATTGGAGCAGTGGGACTCCCCACTTGATTTTCTATGTTTTAAATTGATATTATGTTTAGTATCTTGAGAACAAAAGGCTAGTGGGTAATGCATGATTAGAAGTTAATGATGAAAACCACTATATCACACTCATTATTAGCGTCTTCACATCAACAAACCTCAATCATTCTCCTCCTCCTTCCTTATTTTCAGCAGCCACAACCCTCCACCATAATATTTTGTCTAGACTTTCCAAGATTACCCCAACTTTTCTCATTATCCTAAATGATTTTCTTGGAATATGGAAGATTATGTTGATATTCCAAGGAACATGCTACCCCATGGTCACTAGAAAAGGCCTTATAAACAGCCATTTTACCCTCACTTTAATCACCACAAAGATTCCTTTCTCCTTCCTCACACAAGCTACGGTTCATCACCCCTATCCCAACTCCACCATTTTCATTTCACTAACAAGCACTCCAAGGTGATTTAGAGGTGCAAGGAGCTAAGCTAGGAAGCTTGGAGCTTTCAGAAGTTGAAGGACCTCTCACAATTTCTTTTATCCACCCGTTTTCTCTAGTATTTCTTCCCTAGCTTCAAAGCTAGTAGTAAACTTCTTTGATCATCTTTTATTTTATATTTATGGTAATCGTAGGTATACATTTTAGTAACATTTAACCTACAAACAGCTTGCTGATTAGCATTTCCAGCCACCTTCAACTGGCTGTAAACAGGTCATAACTTAACGAAAACTTGATTTTCTTGAGTCTATAACGTGTTATTATGAAATACGGTTCTAATGGCACTGGAATCATAATTTTTGGACTTTGTTTACTATTTTTAAAGACCCGTTTTGTAACAGCAGCTCAAGCTGCAGTTTTATTGCTGAAAATAAGCGTCCTGTTTTCCATCATAACTTGGATTCTGTGTAGATTCAGATCATGAAATTGGTACTGTAGATGACCACCGGTGTCCAAATAATTGTCCCACTGGAATTTCATCAATCGGACTTATGATAAATTTTAAATGAATTTTTCCGTGAACTGCAGTCAGAAAGTGATGAATCTGATTTCAGTCCGGTAAATGAATTTCTATAAAATATTGGTAATGAACTGGACCGCGATATTTTTACACAATAAAATTTGATGGTATTTGACATTCTGTAAAAATTTGGGAATTTTTGGAAAAGGTTAACTATTTTATTAAATTACTCGAAAACAGTCCAGTTTCATATATATTAAAACAGAAATGACATAAGTAGTATTTTGCATGTCAAAGTGTGGGTATTTGATTATTAAAATCATTTTTATTTAATTTAGGGCGGATAAACAATTTGAGGGATTGTGTTAAAATTTAAAAATGCACCCGAAGGTGAGTACGTAGATCCCCTCTTTTTACTATTTTCGATTACTTTGGGGTGATTCATATGTATCAAAATGATTTTGATATTCTAACGATGGTTTCAAAACGATTGAGATGGTTTATACTAAACTAATAACGATTTCGATAATGTGAACGAACTTGTTGGTGGTAATTACATAACGAATGACATTCATTAATTTTGGCTGAACCAACCAGTATTAGGTTATGGTACCATAGGATCCGACAATTCCCGTTATCAGACCGGACCCATGGTTATGTGTGGGTTAGGTGGGTAACGACTGAATCTGATGATTGTTAACTTACCCTTTGGTGGTTTGTTAATACGAGTTGAACAAGTTGAACGATGAACAAGTCACGGAGGTTTGAATGTTATTAGCGAGACGACCAAAAGTAGTTGTCACAATTAAAACGAGAACGATTTAAACGAGTGAATGAATTGAACGATTTGGAACGATTTAAACGAATGAACGATGTTCTATAACGAGAACGAGTTAAACAGTATTACACAACGATGTTTACGAAACTATATAAACCATACGAGTTTTGTTATAAAAATGATTTATGATTTGGTTTACATAAACAAATGTTTTGGGTTAAGATTCATGGCATCGAGGTTTATAAATTATGACCAATCTATTCTGACTTGGTTATTCGTTTACAATACAAACATTTTACAAAACAAGGTTTTCTAATATCAATTAACGAAGTTGTACAAGTTGTTTCAACATACAAACGAGCCATGAATCTGATACTCACACAAAAACTATGTACTCGCCAGCATTTCTTTGCTGACTTTGTTTTTACATATATTTCAGGTGATGTTGCTTAATGTTGATTGCGAATAGGATGCATGCTCACTTAGGACCGGACGAGGCCTTTGTCACACCCCTTTCTGCGGCGGAAGCACGAGGTGTGATCATGAAAGGTTCTCATTGCATACGAAAGGTAAACATACTACATGCTCATGAAAATAACTTCAAATACCATAATTTGAAAACATAAGTTAGCGATTACATCGCGGGTTATCATAAAACATTGTCTTAAAAGGTTTACACTTTATTTAAAGACAAACATAAGCGACATCCACGAGCATGGGTAAGACCACGCGCACATCCACTTCTAGTTACCTGAAATACATGTAAGTTTTGGAAAACGTCAACATAATGTTGGTGTGAATTCATGCAGTTTTTGTATTTCACGTTTGTATACTTTGTATGAAAACATAGTTTGAGTCATGTATAAATCAAGTTTTCATATATAAATCAAGTATTCATGTGTACACCACGTACTCATGTATAATTCAAGTTTTTCTTGAGTACCCCACGTACTCAAGTTTAATTCCCATCTCCTTGAGTACCCCACGTACTCAAATTTAATTCAAGTTTTAGTATGGTATGAATTTTATGTAAATAAAGTATTCCTGTAAGTATCAGGATTGTTAATGGGTTGCAAAGCCATTAACATGTGACACGACATAGGAAGTCACCAAACCTTAGGCATTTAATTGGTATATTCTGAGACACAAAAGCACTACTCGATTCTCGCCCTCACCGAGAGTGTGGCTGCCCGGCACCCGTTAGATCTAACCTTTTGTTCTGCGGTCTAGGTATATTGTTGATTAATGGTGCTTATGTACCCTATTCGTGAAACGATTTCTCATATCATTTCTCATAACGCATCCTACTTGGTTCTCGTCCTCACCAAGTGCGTTTCCTGTTATCATTTCTCATAACGCATCCTACTTGGTTCTCATCCTCACCAAGTGCGTTTCTTGTTATCATACCATTTATAAACATTATAATATTTGTACATGTATTTCACCCCCGAAGTTATAAAACTGAAAACAGTTAAAAGAAAAGGGGGAGCATGAACTCACAACTTTGTGTTCCTTGCGTCGTAAACTTCACCGGATTTGCTTAATTAACGTCGTAACCTATACGCGTTTTCTTAACGTTAGTCACTAGACTTGCGTCGCACAAGCACAGTCACTCTCTTTTGTGTATATTTTCTTGTGTTAAAAATATTTTATATTTTTAACTAAGTGTCTTACTTATATTATTTTTTTTCCGAAAATAAATATAAGCTTTTTGTATTTTGCACTTTGCACCCGAATTATGTATTTTGTCTAAATAGGTTGCATGTGTATTCTTTTGTATTTTTACTCGTCACGAGTATCTCCAAGTCATATTATTTTCACTCTAAAAAAATAATATATACCTAGTTCACAAAATAATCACATAATCACACAAGCGATAAATATATATTCTAGATATATATTTAACAATTTTTATTTATGAAGATCCACCTCCGGTATTTGGTAATTTTGTAATAAAAATCATGGCGAAGTTTTTTTGGAAAACAAGTCAAAAATATATTCATAACGCTTGTCACTCAGAAATATTCTAAGTGTTATTTTCTTGAAAAAATTCGCCAGAGTTTCCTCTGTAACTGGAGGTGGCCACGCTTACTAGCGTATCATTTTCTTTTCAAAGTTCGATCAACAATTTTCCAATCATCAACAAACAATATTCAAACATTAAACTAGTCAAAGCAAGTATAAATCGCGAACACATGAACTTGTAAGTTATGTGAAAACACGTAGTAATCTTCCAACACTTTTAGTAGATCTTTCTATTTCTAAAAATAACATCATTTTCTTGGAAACCTTATTTTTAAAGAATATGAAGTTTTACAACTTCAAGTCGGTATTTACGAAAATATTTCTTGGTTAAATCCTTTCGTTACACAAGCGTCCCCACACTTGTTTGTTCACAAAAACACTTTTGGTTTATGTAAGATCCGGCTTTTAAAATATGATTTGCATCTTACACTTGGTTCTTCGAAAATACCACTTGTAGATCTTTAGATCTACTGGTTTAGAACTCCATTTTACGAGAAAAAATGTTTTTACACAAGTTCATGTTCATAAGTAGTAGAGTTCATCATCTTACCATTTTCACGCCTTACATAACACTAGTTCATGTTTCATGAACATGACCTAGTCCGGTTAGATGACGATCCGTTCTACTACTAGCAATCAACAACATAAAAAAAATCATAACAACACAAGTTTCATAAGTTTTACACTATTAGTTTCCCTTTCTTTTTTTTTTCCACCAAGTTCATCTTTTTTTTTAACACAACTTTAAACTTTGATCTCTAGTGCTTATGATTTTTACCCGTTAAATTTCTTATTAACCACTTTAAAGAAGATCAAAAGGGTGTTTAGAATCACTTACAACTAGCTCAAGGCTAGGGAAGAAACTAGACGAAAAATGGGTGGTTAAAAGCGTCATAGAGAGGTCCTTGCGATTTCGTATGCACCGAGCCTCCTCGTATGAACTCTAACACACTTGTGAGTATATAAAATGGCTTGATCAAAGTTTGAAGGTGAGTGGATGATGATGGTTGTGTTCGGCCGAGAATATCAAAGAGGGAAAGAAAGTAAAATTTTTGTTAAGTGTTTTGAATTGAAATGATGGTGATCTCTTGGTCACATTTATCATCCATAATTTCTAGTTGCCCAATGTATAACATGTATGGAAGATATTAGACAACCCTTAATTTAATAGTCAACATTGTAAGAGTGTGCCCCCCCACATGGGGACCGATCGGTTATAAGGGATGGGGGTTTGGTTGGATTTTAACTTGAAGGTTAAGTGCTAGTGGAATTAGTTAGGTGATTAAATTAATTAGAGTGTTGTAATTTATAACGGGTGTTAGGGTATTCGGGGACCCTAACTAGCTTAGAAAAATAAAAACAATGCTTCTAGCATTATTTTTTGTGTTCCGGGTAATATCCGGTTGTTCGGTTAGACACTGGTTCGTTAAAGTGCTAAATTACACCTTTTAGTGTCTTTTAAGTACCCTTCTTGTACCCTTTCAATTCCCAACACTTAGGGAAATATTCTGCATGATAAAACGAAATTTCTGCATAATATTCATATGTTTAAATGCTGAATTGAGCTAAATTTATTAAAGTTCTGCACTTAAAGTGCGTTTCGGGTGCTTTTTAGTGCTTATTTTTGCTTCCGGAGAGTATATATATTAAACCCTTGTAGGTACTCTTGGGTTTTAATGTATTCTTGTTGTTGGACCTACACCTAGGCTCCAATTTTATTGACTGACTGCTTTCTGCAGTTCTGTTGACACATAGTGTCTTACCGGTGAGTTTACTTAGTATTTTTTACGCAACGCTCTCGTTTATGCATAAAGCAATATTTTGTAGTATACAACGTGCATGAATTCACTTATTTAGCCAGTAATCAGACATTGCTGATAATTAAGCACATAATTGCAGTCATTAAGCAATAATTAAAGTGTACGGAAATTACCGGTTTTGTGCCAGTTGTCACAGTCTCCCCCCGTTAAGAGAATTTCGTCCCGAAATTCAGGCTGAACTAACTCTCGCTGGAGTCTTCTTGAATAGGTGGGGATACTTCTCTTTGAACTGGTCTTCACGTTCCCATGTGTACTCGGGTCCGTGCTTAGAGTTCCAACATACTTTAACAAGTTTCACACTGCTCCTCCTGGTCTTGTTGACTTTCCAGTCGGTAACCTCAACGGGTTGTTCTGTAAATCGGAGGGCTTCATCAATATGCACTTCATCCAACGGGATGATCACGTTTTCTTGTGTTGGACTCTTCTTCAGGTTGGATACATGGAACGTATCTTGTACTCCATTAAGTTCTTCCGGTAACTCCAACTTGTATGCCACGGTACCAATTCTTTCCAATATTCTGAATGGTCCGATGTATCGTGGATTCAGCTTTCCACGCTTTCCAAATCTGACTACGCCCTCCCAAGGTGAGACTTTTAACAACACTTTCTCTCCCACCTTGAATTCTACTGATTTTCTTTTCGGATCAGCGTAGCTGTTTTGTCGATCTCGAGCCGCCTTAATGCGCTCTCGGATCTGCGCAATCTTGTCGGTTGTCTCTTGTACCAGTTCAGGTCCAACCATACGTTTATCTCCAGCGTCTGCCCAACATAAGGGCGATCGGCATTTGCGGCCATAGAGAGCTTCGAACGGCGCGGCTTTTATGCTCGTATGATAACTGTTATTGTAGGAAAACTCAACTAAAGGTAGATGAGTATCCCAGCTGCCGCCCATATCCATGACACATGCGCGAAGCATATCTTCTAACGTTTGTATAGTCCGTTCGCTCTGGTCGTCTGTTTGTGGGTGGAATGTCGTGCTTAGATCTAATTGAGATCCAAAGGCCTCCTGAAATGATTGCCAAGTTCTTGAGACAAGGCGTCCATCTCTGTCTGAAATAATTGAGATTGGCACTCCATGTCGTGCCACAATTTCCCTTAAGTATATCTCTGCAAGGTTTCCAGTGCTGTCTTTTTCTCGAATCGGTAGGAAGTGCGCAGACTTCGTTAATCGATCAACTATTACCCATATCATATCGTGCCCTCTCGGGGTCCTGGCTAATTTCGTTATGAAGTCCATCGAGATTTGTTCCCACTTCCACACGGGGATCTCTGGTTGTTGTAGTAGGCCGGACGGTTTCTGATATTCGGTCTTAACCTTGGCACAGGTTAAGCATTTTCCAACATAAACAGCAACGTCGCTTTTGAGTCTCGGCCACCAATAGTACTCTTTCAAGTCTTGATACATCTTGTCCGATCCTGGATGGATCGAGTACCTCGATTTATGCGCTTCATCAAGGATGACTTCTCGTATGCCACCATAGAGTGGAACCTAAATACGCTTCTTGAAGTATAAGGCTCCCTCTTTGTTTGGCACCATGTATTTCAACATACCCCGGAGGTATTCAGCTTTACGGTTCTCTCCTTTAAGAGCTTCTTGTTGTGCATCACGAATGCGTGCAGTGAGGTTCGTTCGAATGGTCATTTCTAACGCTCGAACCCTTAGGGTCTTAACCCTTTCTTTTCGGCTCAACGCGTCCGCTACAACGTTTGCCTTTCCAGGATGGTACTTAATCTCACAGTCGTAATCATTTAACAGCTCGACCCATCGCCGCTGGCGCATATTCAATTCTTTCTGATCAAATATGTGTTGTAAGCTTTTGTGATCTGTGAAAATTGTACATCGAGTACCATATAAATAGTGTCGCCAGATCTTCAAGGCGAATACCACTGCTCCCAACTCCAGGTCGTGAGTGGTGTAGTTTCTTTCATGAACTTTCAATTGTCTTGAAGCGTAAGCGATGACTTTTTGGCGCTGCATAAGCACGCAACCCAAACCCTGTCGTGAAGCGTCACAGTATACCACGAAGTCATCAGTGCCTTCGGGTAATGATAGTATCGGTGCATCGCATAGCTTGTTTTTAAGTAGCTGAAAGGCTTCTTCTTGTTTGTGACCCCAGTCGTATTTCTTATCTTTCTGCGTAAGGGTCGTTAGCGGTTGAGCTATCTTTGAGAAATTCTCGATGAATCGCCGATTATTGCCCGCTAAGCCCAAAAATTGTCGAACTTAAGTTGGGGTCTTGGGAGCTTCCCAATTCTTTATTGCTTCCATCTTGGACGGGTCTACATGAATGCCCTTCTCATTCACAACGCGACCAAGAAATTGTACTTCACGAATCCAGAATTCGCATTCCGAGAACTTTGCATAAAGCTTCTCTTTCTTCAGTAGTTCCAAGATGGTTCTGAGATGTTGCTCGTGCTCTTCTTTCGTTTGCGAGTAAATCAGGATATCATCGATAAATACAATCACGAATTTATCGAGGTATGTTTTGCATACGCGGTTCATCAGATCCATAAATACCGCTGGCATGTTCATCAATCCAAATGGCATCACAAGGAACTCGTAGTGCCCATAGCGTGTTCTAAATGCAGTCTTTGGCATGCTTTCTTCTTGGATTCTTAACTGCTGGTATCAAGATCGAAGGTCGATCTTGGAATAGTAGCTTGATCCTTGCAATTGATCAAATAAGTCATCAATCCTCGGTAGCGGGTACTGATTCTTGATAGTGAGCTTGTTCAGTTCTCTGTAATCGATACACATCCGCAGTGTTCCATCCTTCTTCTTTACGAACAATACCGGAGCTCCCCAGAGTGAGAAGCTTGGCCTTATGAATCCTTTATCCAACAACTCCTGGAGTTGTGTAGATAATTCTTGCATTTCGGGTGCTGCAAGTCGATAGGGTGCCTTGGCTACAGGAGCGGCTCCTGGAACCAAGTCTATACGGGATTCGACTTGTCATTGCGGAGGTAGTCCTGGCAGATCTTTGGGAAAAAAAAACATCAGGGAATTCCTTCACCACAGGAATGTCTTAGAGTTTTGGCTCCACATCCTTCTTGTCTACCACGTGTGCTAGGAAGGCAACACATCCTTTCCTTAAGCACTTCTGTGCCTTCATACAACTAATGATTCGAAGAGGCGCGTCTCGTTTTTCTCCATGCACGATGAGAGTTTCATCATTCGTCAGAGGGATGCGAATGATTTTCTCATGACATACAACTTCAGCTTTGTTCTTGGATAGCCAATCCATTCCGACTACTACATCAAAGCTACCCAATTGAATAGGTAAGAGGTCGATGCTAAAATTTCGTTCGCCAAGTTCTAATGAGCAGCCTCTAACGACTTCGCCCGATTCAACAAGTTTACCAATGGCTAGATCTATGGAATAAGGAATTTCTAATCTACTAGATTCTATTCCAAGCATGCGTTTAAGTTCCACAGACATGAAGCTATAATCGGCGCCAGTGTCAAATAATATGGATGCAAAGTGATTGTTAATGAGAAACGTACCGGTGACCACAATAGGGTTCTTGCGTGCTTTCCTTGCCCCAATCACAAACGCTCGAGTCTGAACGTTGTTTCCCCTTGGGCAATTTTTCTTGAAATGATCCATGCTTCCACAACCAAAGCATCCTTGGCTTTGCCCAGCTCCATGGCCATTCCGGTTACCTTTGCCATTTCCATTCTTTCCTTTTCCCCAACAATTTTCTGCTTGGTGACCCAATCTACCACATTTGTCTCACCTTGGAATGCGACAAGCTCCTTCGTGATGAAACTTACATTTTTGGCATTTAGGCATGGAGCCTTGGTATGCCTTGGTTGTAAGGGTCTTCGCCTTCTGAGACGGGTTAGCGTCACGCTTCTTGTTGTTGAAACCTTTGTTGTTCCGAGTTGCTTGATTCAGATTCGAATGCTTTCTTTTCTTGTCACCGGACGACTCAGCATGTGTCTCGGTCTTCTCTGTTGAGTTCAACAATAACTTCTTCATACAAACACAATCCTCAGTAAGGCTGACAGCCATAGTTACAGCCTCGGTGATTGTTTGTGGTTTGGCCGAAGTTAGAGCTTCATCGACAAACAATCCAGTAGCAAAAGTGACTTGCTGATCCGCGGTACACTTGCTCATGCAGATAGCAGCTTCAGTCTTCTCTGCCCAGCGTACAAATGCTACTGCACCTCCTGTGCCGTCATAGTTCATCGGCTTTCAGTCGAGGAACTGCTTGAAAGTGCAGCCTGGAGCTGCATTGCCTTCAGATGAATCTCCGTTCCTATTAAGTCTAGCGTTGCTTGGGCCGCCACTGTCTTGAGTTAGGTTTGCCTCGTACTGGGCGATAGCAGCGGAGATCCTTTCTTCCAGTAGAGCTTCCAGCTCTTCGGCAATTCTTGGTAGTGGGGGAGGAGGAGGTTGGTCACGAGCGTTCACAGCTCTTCTGAGTGCCATGTTCTGAAGAACATAACACAACAGGGTTAAACATTTATTTGATATCGTCATACGAGACAGTAGTAGTATATATATATACACAAGTATATACCACATAAGTGACATCAAACAATTTTTACTCTAGCAGAGTACTTAGTAGGCTTGCACTGAGGGAAGCTATATGTGACAAGACTTGTTGTGGTTTCTGTGCACCGAATTCCATAATTATGTATGCATCCATAATTACGTAACTCCTTGCATAGTCTGCACAGTTCGTTTCATCCTCGTATCTCTTCCTTCAGATGGGTCATCGCTTTCAGGTAAAGTCACGTATACTCGTGACATCCTACTTCTAGTACATGCTAACTATCACACATAATTGCAAGTAATTTCTAGTCAACGACAAGTGCTACAAAAGTGCACTCTAAGTATCGTAGTGTCTTTTCTAGACTCATGTAGACAGTTTCAGGCAGTGGATGTCGCGGGACGCTTTATGCAATGAAAACTCTTTGAAAATTGTTTTCGTGAATGGATCCTAGAGATTGTAGACTAGACTCGAGAAGGAATCCTGGTTCACTACAATCGCAGCTCTGATACCAATCTGTCACACCCCTTTCTGCGGCGGAAGCACGAGGTGTGATCATGAAAGGTTCTCATTGCATACGAAAGGTAAACATACTACATGCTCATGAAAATAACTTCAAATACCATAATTTGAAAACATAAGTTAGCGATTACATCGCGGGTTATCATAAAACATTGTCTTAAAAGGTTTACACTTTATTTAAAGACAAACATAAGCGACATCCACGAGCATGGGTAAGACCGCGCGCACATCCACTTCTAGTTACCTGAAATACATGTAAGTTTTGGAAAACGTCAACATAATGTTGGTGTGAATTCATGCAGTTTTTGTATTTCACGTTTGTATCCTTTGTATGAAAACATAGTTTGAGTCTTGTATAAATCAATTTTTCATATATAAATCAAGTATTCATGTGTACACCACGTACTCATGTATAATTCAAGTTTTTCTTGAGTACCCCACGTACTCAAGTTTAATTCCCATCTCCTTGAGTACCCCACGTACTCAAATTTAATTCAAGTTTTAGTATGGTATGAATTTTATGTAAATAAAGTATTCCTGTAAGTATCAGCATTGTTAATGGGTTGCAGAGCCATTAACATGTGACACGACATAGGAAGTCACCAAACCTTAGGCATTTAATTGGTATATTCTGAGACACAAAAGCACTACTCGATTCTCGCCCTCACCGAGAGTGTGGCTGCCCGGCACCCGTTAGATCTAACCTTTTGTTCTGCGGTCTAGGTATATTGTTGATTAATGGTGCTTATGTACCCTATTCGTGACACGATTTCTCATATCATTTCTCATAACGCATCCTACTTGGTTCTCGTCCTCACCAAGTGCGTTTCCTGTTATCATTTCTCATAACGCATCCTACTTGGTTCTCGTCCTCACCAAGTGCGTTTCTTGTTATCATACCATTTATAAACATTATAATATTTATACATGTATTTCACCCCCGAAGTTATAAAACTGAAAACAGTTAAAAGAAAAGGGGGAGCATGAACTCACAACTTTGTGTTCCTTGCGTCGTAAACTTCACCGGATTTGCTTAATTAACGTCGTAACCTATACGCGTTTTCTTAACGTTAGTCACTAGACTTGCGTCGCACAAGCACAGTCACTCTCTTTTGTGTATATTTTCTTGTGTTAAAAATATTTTATATTTTTAACTAAGTGTCTTACTTATATTATTTTTTTTTCGAAAATAAATATAAGCTTTTTGTATTTTGCACTTTGCACCCGAATTATGTATTTTGTCTAAATAGGTTGCATGTGTATTCTTTTGTATTTTTACTCGTTACGAGTATCTCCAAGTCATATTATTTTCACTCTAAAAAAATAATATATACCTAGTTCACAAAATAATCATATAATCACACAAGCGATAAATATATATTCTAGATATATATTTAACAATTTTTATTTATGAAGATCCACCTCCGGTATTTGGTAATTTTGTAATAAAAATCATGGCGAAGTTTGTTTGGAAAACAAGTAAAAAATATATTCATAATGCTTGTCACTTAGAAATATTCTAAGTGTTATTTTCTGGAAAAAATTCGCCAGAGTTTCCTCTGTAACTGGAGGTGGCCACGCTTACTAGCGTATCATTTTCTTTTCAAAGTTCGATCAACAATTTTCCAATCATCAACAAACAATATTCAAACATTAAACTAGTCAAAGCAAGTATAAATCGCGAACACATGAACTTGTAAGTTATGTGAAAACACGTAGTAATCTTCCAACACTTTTAGTAGATCTTTCTATTTCTAAAAATAACATCATTTTCTTGGAAACCTTATTTTTAAAGAATACGAAGTTTTACAACTTCTAGTCGGTATTTACGAAAATATTTCTTGGTTAAATCCTTTCGTTACACAAGCGTCCCCACACTTGTTTGTTCACAAAAACACTTTTGGTTTATGTAAGATCCGGCTTTTAAAATATGATTTGCATCTTACACTTGGTTCTTCGAAAATACCACTTGTAGATCTTTAGATCTACTGGTTTAGAACTCCATTTTACGAGAAAAATTATTTTTACACAAGTTCATGTTCATAAGTAGTAGAGTTCATCATCTTACCATTTTCACGCCTTACATAACACTAGTTCATGTTTCATGAACATGACCTAGTCCGGTTAGATGACGATCCGTTCTACTACTAGCAATCAACAACATAAAAAAAATCATAACAACACAAGTTTCATAAGTTTTACACTATTAGTTTCCCTTTTTTTTTCCACCAAGTTCATCTTTTTTTTTAACACAACTTTAAACTTTGATCTCTAGTGCTTATGATTTTTACCCGTTAAATTTCTTATTAACCACTTTAAACAAGATCAAAAGGGTGTTTAGAATCACTTACAACTAGCTCAAGGCTAGGGAAGAAACTAGACGAAAAATGGGTGGTTAAAAGCGTCGTAGAGAGGTCCTTGCGATTTCGTATGCACCGAGCCTCCTCGTATGAACTCTAACACACTTGTGAGTATATAAAATGGCTTGATCAAAGTTGGAAGGTGAGTGGATGATGATGGTTGTGTTCGACCGAGAATATCAAAGAGGGAAAGAAAGTAAAAATTTTGTTAAGTGTTTTGAATTGAAATGATGGTGATCTCTTGGTCACATTTATCATCCATAATTTCTAATGGCCCAATGTATAACATGTATGGAAGATATTAGACAACCCTTAATTTAATAGTCAACATTGTAAGAGTGTGCCCCCCCCCCCCACATGGGGACCGATCGGTTATAAGGGATGGGGGTTTGGTTGGATTTTAACTTGAAGGTTAAGTGCAAGTGGAATTAGTTAGGTGATTAAATTAATTAGAGTGTTGTAATTTATAACGGGTGTTAGGGTATTCGGGGACCCTAACTAGCTTAGAAAAATAAAAACAACGCTTCTAGCATTATTTTTAGTGTTCCGGGTAATATCCGGTTGTTCGGTTAGACACTGGTTCGTTAAAGTGCTAAATTACACTTTTTAGTGTCTTTTAAGTACCCTTCGTGTACCATTTCAATTCCCAACACTTAGGGAAATATTCTGGATGATAAAACGAAATTTCTACATAATATTCATATGTTTAAATGCTGAATTGAGCTGAATTTATTAAAATTCTGCACTTAAAGTGCGTTTCGGGTGCTTTTTAGTGCTTATTTTTGCTTCCGGAGAGTATATATATTAAACCCTTGTATGTACTCTTGGGTTTTAATGTATTCTTGTTGTTGGACCTACACCTAGGCTCCAATTTTATTGACTGACTGCTTTCTGCAGTTCTGTTGACACATAGTGTCTTACCGGTGAGTTTACTTAGTATTTTTGACGCAACGCTCTCGTTTATGCATAAAGCAATATTTTGTAGTATACAACGTGCATGAATTCACTTGTTTAGCCTGTAATCAGACATTGCTGATAATTAAGCACATAATTGCAGTCATTAAGCAATAATTAAAGTGTACGGAAATTACCGGTTTTGTGCCAGTTAGTGATTTAATAACGATGGTAAACTATGTTTGAATTGCTTGTTAACTTTAAGACAATGTTTAATATTAAATAAAACGAAACTCTTGTATCCATGGTTTGAAACAATAATTCTGTTACAACACTCCCCGTCGTTTCCGCCACGATTTGTTGTTTTACGTGGTCGGGGTGTGACATTCCGTCTGCATCGAGTCAATGTATTTTGTCTTGTAATGTGTCGTTGTACATTTGTATGTATTGTATTTTGTATCTAGACAACATAGGGAACGGTGCTTTAAACTGTTAAAGTGATCCGAACGGATGAAATGCCATCCGATCGGATAACCATCCCATCGGATGACACCACCTCACTTCCCTGGTTTGCCTATAAATACTAGTGTAGGGTCATTTGTCTAGAACTTTTGTCTGACTGTCATAGTGAAGCTCTGTCCAATTTGCACACGGATCTTTTGTACTTTCACATTCTATCAATGGAATTGGACATGTTTATCAGTGATATCGTTGTTGGTGATTCTCAGACGATGCAGAGGGATTCCGCACCTCGTCATTGATCGATTCCGCCACATTCTTCTACTAGAACCGATCCTGCGTTGCTCTCACAAGTGGTATCAAAGCCACAGGAGGTTGAATCGGAGATAGCTACAGCGTTTTCACCGAGATTTCAGCTGTTTTCAGCAGTTTTTAGTCAAATCTCACCGGAGATTCTGACAATTTCATCATCTTCTTCTACATTTCTTAAAATTGACCTAGATTTTACGGATGAAATTGACTAAATTTGGTATCAAATTGATCAGAATTCATTACAGAACAATCCTAAAAAGTTTCAATCCAAAATTCGGACTAAAACACCTTCAAATTGATCAAAAACCATGTTGTGTTCTTCGTGCATGATGACGTCACTCATCCGATTGAATCGCTATCCGATCGGATTGCACTAGATTTGTTCTTGTTTCATTGCTGATGTCACATCTCATTCGATCGGATCGACATCCGATCGGATAAGTGTTGTGGTTTAGTGTTAAAAGGTTCAAGTGTCACTTCGATCGAAAGACCATCCGATCGAATCGCCATTCGTCACTTGTGCCATCCGATACTTAGAACTTATTTATTGTTTACTTGTGTCTCCGAACGAATTGCCATTCGATTGGACGACCATCCGATCCAAGTGTTCAAGTTCTTGAATTTTTTGAAATTTTACTAAGTGTTTGACTTTTCAGGTTACCAAAGATGGGAGACGACTTTTTGAACCCATTCAGTGATATTTTCGCATATAACACAAGAGATACATCCACAAACACCAATACCGACAAGAACCCGAAGAATGCTTCAAAGGCGATTGCAGACACACTCAGCGTTAATAATGCCTATGGGACATACAACAAACCACCGAAGTTGATGGCAATCGAAGATTACAACAGATGGGCTAATAGGTTTGATGGATGGTTAAAAGCATTTGCGTACACTAGCTGGAGGTGCATGAAAAATGGTTTCGCTGCTATAAGACATGATCATGAAAACTTAACTGATACCGAACAGGAAATGTTTATTGTTGAACAGAAGTGTATTTCCCTACTTCATCAATCAGTCCGAGATGACATTATATCTTTGATTGAGTATGTTAATTCAAAAGATTTATGGGCTAAACTGGAAAAGAAATGTGTAGGGGTGAGGAAATTGTGAAAAACAAGAAAAGACTGTTGAAAAAGGAATTTGATTTAATCACTTATATGAAAAATGAGAGTGTAAGACAGATGATCGAAAGGTTTTGTCCCCTGAAGGCATAACTAAACAGATATGGGATCACAATAAACAAAGATGAGATGGGAGACAAAATGCTTGAAGCTCTGCTAGATGAGCAAGACTGGCAATATTTCGGTCTGGTGCTGAAAAATACCAAACCAATGGCAGACATGACAATTGATTGGTTGATCGAGAGACTCGAAAGTCACGAATTGGAGATAAAGAAGATGAACAAAGTGAACAGCTCCACATATCAACAGAATGTTGATCTCTACTATCGAGTAGTATGATTCCAAAAGTCAATTCTCCAAAAACTGCATTTAATGCTGAAAGTTCAAACGTTAAAAAGAACAGCAACATTTCTTCACCTAGCAGTGGTTACCATGGAGTTGGTTCTTCTTCATCTGCTTCATACAATTAGCAATCTCAAAATGATCCTAAAAATGTATTTCAATGGAACATCACTGTTAATTTGAACAATGCTCAGAATTTCAACGAGGAGACAGCAAAACAGTAGATGGTATTCCTTGCTTCTATTCTAGAGTTGTACGAAAGTCTGGTAGCTTGAAAGATCGGAAACACCAATCTTACAAAAAAGGACTACGACCAGATAGATCCTGAGGAGATGGAGTTGATTGATATACGTTGGTGCAAGGCAAGTGTGATCCGAAGAGCCCAACGATTTATGGAAATCACAGGAAGAAATTCTATTGGAGGTCCTTCGACAAAACTTGGTTTCGACAAATCTAAGGTGACCTGCTTCAAGTGTAAGTAGAAGGGGCACTTCAAGCATGAATGTAGAAACTCTGCAGCAGATGAAACAGCAAATCCTTTTCATGACGATTACTACAAGAAAGTTGTTTATCATCGAAACCGTGAGGAGCCACCTAGGATGAAACAAATCGAGGAAAGTCCAAAAGAAAAATCGAGAGCATTGGCATTCATCCAGGATGATGAAGGTTTTGATTGGAGTGAATTCTTGCCGGAAGATGATGCTGTTGGATTTGCATTTATGGCCAACACTGAACAAACAGAAAAGGAGACAACATACATTCGTCGAAAGCTTATGGCACAACATATGAAGCAAAAGATGTACGAGGCTTGGAAAGAATCCAAAAGGGCAAGAAGATGGGATTCTGATCGTGAATGTTATTTAGATCCAAAAGGAAACATTTGTGTGGAACCATCATCAGTTGAGGTCGAAACTCTCATAAAATCAATATCGGAAACTGAAGAACAGAACAAGATCGACGCTGCAAAGAAAGCCGAAAAAAAAGGCTAGAGTCAAAGAAGGTAGACGAAGGGATCATCGACACTACTAAGGAAATGACAGCAGAAAATCTGACAAAAATGGCCGACAAAGTTCTCATGACGAAAGCACTTGAGGTAGATTCCAAGTCTACTTCTAGTTCTGAGTCATCAAGCAAGGTCAGTAGTAGTGGTTCAAACAATGAATCAGGTAAGACTGATTGTGCTAACACAGAAAGTGTTTGCAGAAATTGCACGAAAGAATGCAAAGTCTGCAGCACATATGCGTATCTCTCAAACAAAAGAATCCAGGATCTGGTTGAAAAGGCTGAAAAGACTGAAAAGGAAATTTTAAATCGAGATAAACTAGTCAAAGCTTCAAGTGAAAGAATCAAAGAATTAATCGAAAAGATTGAAAAGGATAAAAGTGATGTTGAACGTTTTCAGAAAGAAAATGAAAAATTAATTCTTGAAAACAGAACAATTTCAGAAAATTTTGAAAAGTTGTAAAGAATGGTAAAAGATTCTGATGAACGAAACGGTAAAACTTACAAAGAAAACATTCATTTGACTGGAGTTCTTCAGGCAAAAGAAAAACAAATCAACCAGGAATTGGATGAGATCGCAAGTCTCAAGCTTCAATTCCAAGAAGAAAAGATTGAAAATGAAAGAATCAATTTAAAACTGACAAGCTATAACTCCGCTAGATTTGTTCTTCAACACATCGTTCCCAAACCAATCGGGAAGAATAAAGCTGGTGAGGATGTTTACTCGGATGGAACGAGGGTGGGTTATCATCAAGTTCCACCACCTGTGCTTAACAATTTTTCAATAAAGAAATCTGGGTTGGATAATGAATTTGAAACAATTGAGAAAAAAAGATGTTGAAAAACTTCCAGAAACAATTGATGTCACATTCACTTCATCATCTGATGAAGATAGTGTTCAATCTGAAGTGGTAAAAAATGTTGTAGAGAATGTGCTAAAATCAGACAGTGATTCCACTGAAGATGAAGAATGTTTTCTGAACAACTACATTCCGAAACCAAAATCCCAGAACAACTCAAGTAATGAACCTACTCATTTCATGTACAAGATGTGTGGTTCTGATAAGTTATACTCGGATATTGAGTTTCCAATTGAGAATGTGAATGTCGACAAGCTGAAGAAAGTTTTCAAACTTGTTGAAATTGATGTTTCTGAGATTGAAAGGTTAAAGAGTTCCAAAGGGTTTTTGAACTTTGAACGAGACAAATCTTACTATAAGAAACCTGTTGTACCACCACGTTTTAAAAAGAACAATCAAAACAGATGGTCAAGAGGTTATCAGGGTGGTAAGAATTACCCAAAAAGGAACTTTCAGAAACAAACGTTTGTTGAAAAGAAAGTGTTTGTTAAGTGTTCAAGCTCAATTTCCGAGCAAGAATCGGAAATCTTTTCAAAAACGAATGAAGAATTTTTTGCAAAAAAGTCCTCACAGCCTCAGACTGAAGGTAAAAGTCGGGAAGTTGACACCCGCACTTGCTTCAAATGCAATGAAGTTGGTCACATTGCACGGAAGTGCACCAACCCAAAACCTAAGTCTGTGGTTGTTGAGAATCCAAGAAAGAAAAATAATGTCAAAGGCAAAGCGCCAATGTTTGTTGAGAAGAAGATTTTGAAAAATGAAAACATTAAAGTCAAAACTGAACCCATAAAACAGCCGGTAAAGAAAACTGATCATTTTTATAAACGGGTTGCTTCTTCACAACAAACATGGAAGCCAAAATCTCAAACAAAGAGATCAGTGGAGACAAAACCAAAGGTTTCTGTTACTGCAAAACAACCATCTCCAACCAAACCAGTTAAGATGGACGTATCTTTGGATTTTTACGAAAAGATTGAGAAACAAACTTCAACCCCACCAGGGAAGAAGTATGTTCCAAAGAAGGATCAACCATCTGGTCAACCTTTGAAAGACGAATTCTTTTTATACTAAAAGGTTGAGGTTGGTTCCGAGGAGAGTCTAAAAATGAACAACAAAAACTTCCCACCTCTATACACAGCAAAATCACACCTTAACGTCAAGCTACCCGAGTCAAAGGAGGCTTGGGTTGCTTCAACTTCTAACTAATTTCATATGAAACATGTAGGAGCTCCCGAGATCTATCTCGAAGTGGATTATGGATAGTGGAGCATCCCAGCACATGACAGGGAGAAAGACCCTGTTGTACGATGTTAGAGGCTTCAACGGTGGTTATGTCGGCTTCGTGGGAAACCAAGGAGGACGTATTATCGGGGAGGGCACGTTATCAAATGGTGTCGTTACATTTGAAAGAGTTAACTACATAGCAGAACTAGAAAATAACTTGCTTAGAATTTCTCAAATTTGTGACAGAATGTATTCAACGCATTTCACTGATAAGGAGTGTCTGATTTTGAAGCCGGGGTTTGTCATCCCCGAGGAGTGGATCATCATGCGAGCACCAAGGGTTAATGATCTGTACGTGTTGGATATGAGTATTGCTACGACTACCATGGGTCACCCTCAGTGCTTCGTATCAAAAGCTACAGAAAAGGAGTCAGTGTTGTGGCATCGAAAGATGGGCCACATTCACCTACGCAAGATGAACTACCTGGTGCATAATGACCTTGTTAAAGGTGTTCATTTGAAGAGTTTTCATCTGGAGGGATAATGCATCAGCTGTAAGAAGGGTAATCAACACAAGAAATCCCATCCAAGTAAAAAGATGAACTCAGTCTCGAAGCCACTAGAAAGACTTCACATGGTTCTTTTCGGTCTTGTGAATGTCAAGAGCATTACTGGTGATCTTTATTGCTTAGTGGTCACTGATGATTATTCGAGATTTTCGTGGGTGATGTTCCTGAAGACGAAAGATGAAGCTTTTGAGAGTTTGCTGAAGTTGTTCAGAAAGATAGAGAACCTGTACCAGACCCGCATACGCAGACTACGAAGCGACAATGGTACGGAGTTCAAAAACAACAAAATGGAAGAATTCTGCGACAAAAAGGGTATATTGCAAGAGTTCAGCGCACCATACACTCCACAGCGGAATGGAGTTGCAGAAAGAAAGAACAGGACGTCGATTGAAACGTCAAGAACGATGCTAGCTGATTCAAAGTTACCTATCAACTTTTAGGGAGAATCTGTATCAGCCGCTTGCTATACACTCAACCGGGTACTCACTGTGAAGAAGCATAATAAAACGTGTTTCGAGCTGATCAACAACCGCAAGCCAAATCTTTTGTATCTAGAACCGTTCGGGTCTCCCTGCACAGTTCTAGATCCCGATGGCAAGTTTGGGTCAAAGAGCTTGGAAGGTATCTTTATAGGCTATTCCAGTCCAATACGACGCATTTTTGTTCCAAGTCTCAAGACAATCATCGAAGCACAGCACATTGAATGTCAAGGCTATACTATGCCTCCGCAGAAGCCTGCAGACTCATGGCGATTCGATTATGATGCCCTATGGGATTCATTTGATCTAGAAGAAGAGCCAGAGTACTTTGATGAATTAGATATTTTACGAGAATATGAAGCATCTCAGGGAAGATTTCCAGCAAGGTCTTCTAAACGTCAACATACTTCCAATAATGATGAAGCTGGTCCTAGTCATGCTGAAGAGAATGATGATATTCAGCATACTCTGACTACTTCGGAACACGAGCCTGCTCCAAAAAATAAGACAACAGTCAATGATGATGATTCAGAATCTGATATTATCCCTACTTTTGATCGTGGTGATTCAGAATCTGAGGGGGAGCAGATCCAATCTTCAGATCAGATAGTCCATGTTGAAGAACATGTTGCGGACCAGAATGTCACAAATTTGGAAGGCGAGGTGAACGTTCCCGGTGAAGTTATGCCAAGGACTCTATCGTATCACCCCGAAGAGTTGATCATAGGAGAATTGCAATCAGGAGTTCGCACAAGAAGCCAGATTGACCATGGCCTTACTTGCTTTTATACTAAAATTGCTCCATTACAAACTGAATTCTCACTCAGTTGCTTTATTTCGCAGATCGAACCGCGAACATACAAGGAAGCACTGACGAAAGAGTTGTGGGTCAATGCGATGCAGGAGGAGCTTGGTCAATTCGAGAAACTTGGTGTATGGAAACTTGTGGATCTACCTGACGGGCACATAAAGATAAACACCAAGTGGTGGTTCAAATGTAAGAGAGACGATAGAGGAGTGATAGTAAGAAACAAAGCTCGACTCGTTGTTCAGGGTATTAGTCAGCAAGAGGGGATAGACTTCACAGAGGTGTACGCTCCAGTTGCTCGACTTGAGGCCATCAGAATATTCCTTGCTTTCGCTTCATGGAAAGGATTTAAGGTTTACCAGTTAGATGTCAAGTCGGCATTCCTTTACAGAAAGGTGAAAGACGCGGTATATGTTGGTCAGCCACCGGGCTTTACCGACCCAATCCACAAAGACAAGGTTTACCTGCTAGACAAAGCGTTGTATGGTTTGCATCAGGCCCCAAGAGCCTGGTACAAGACGCTCTCTCAACACTTGCTTGCCAACAGCTTTATGCGAGGAAAAGTGGACGCTACCCTCTTCACTAAGGAAGTCATTGGGCATTTACTGATCTTTCAGATATATGTTGATGACATAATTTTCGGGTCAACAAATGATGAAATCTGCAAAGATTTTGAAAAGGTGATGAAGTTGAAGTTCGAGATGTCGTCAATGAGTGAGATGAAGTTCTTCCTACGGCTACAAGTCGACCAGATGCCTGAGGGAACTTTCATACATCAAACGTGTAGGACCGGTTTTAACTCCGAAACGATTGCGAACCGACTCGTGTAACGTGCGGAATCCGTACACGAACGTGACCGAACACAAGACCGTACTATAAACGTGATTCTATTGATAATCTGAAAACGTACAAAGCACCATTAATCACCTTGAGCAATTTCACTCTCTAGACTTTCTCTATCTAAGCTCTAGCTCTCCAAGTCTTCAAAGGAGCAAAAGTCCTAAAGAAAAGCCCTAACGCTTCTATTTATAGGCCAAGGGGCTTAATGAGAGTTCTCATTAAATACAGAAATGCCACCTTGCCTTTCTACTAAATATAACACTATAAGCTCAAGAATTCTTCTATTTCAGCTACGAATCGTATTGACGGAGACAATAGACATAAATGCACTAACAGAGTCCCCCTTGGATATTGCCTCAGTCAATCGCGTAGCGTCTTGTCTTGTCTTTCTCTCTCTCTCTGAGTCTTCTTGAAAGCTTTATCACCTTCAGAAACATAGACTCCCTCTTGCTTGAACAGAATCCCCGTGGATCTGTCTTCAGCTTCAGCGCCCCTTTTAGTAAACTCTTTCTTCAGGCTCCCCCTTTTGACAAGCTTCCGTGCTTTTGGGATCGACACCTGGCTTTCCGGTTACAAGCTCCTCCAGGATAGATACCTGGCTCTTTGAAAGCACGATCCCCCTTGCGTTGAGCTCGTCTTCAGACTCCCCCTTAGACTCGGCTATTGGGATCGTAGTCTGGAACAACATCTGCAATTCTCAAACATTTATAAGTAAAATGTTTTGAACAACCAGGATTGAAAACATGGCTTTCTCAGCATAAGCTAAAACATTTCGACAGTGAAAACATTTTCAATTGTCCAGGAATTGTGACCTGGCTCTTACAAACTTTTTAATCAAGATCCTGGCTATAAAATATAATAATATGAATATATCCAGGATTACTTGATTCTCTCCCCCTATCAACAATCTTCATAGATTTGGCAGTATTAAGTATCCAACATCGAAATCTAGCTCTTTTCAAATAGATTTTAACAATTTAAGCATCCAAATCCTTCACAGTTAATCATCCACGTCCAACTTAATGACCTTGGAGATATCACAAACTGTTTTTGATTTTAAAACTACAAGTTTCAACTTAATGAACTTGTTTTATTTTCAGAAACACATTCAGCATACTTAGATTTTGAAACACGACTTCTCAGACATCGGTTGTCGAAAATAAAGCAGAAATCAAAATCTTTTTTTATTTTTCTGATACATAAAGAAGTAAAGAAATATTTACAGACAATATTTTTGTTTGAGTTTGCGTCAGACGATCATATCAGTTTATGACAAATCACTAGCACCGTTGAGCTTTTAACACTTTAAGTTCTAAACGATTCACTTAGATTGTCAGTATACTGATCCACTTAAATTTTCACACAAAGTTCAACTATTTCGAGATACGGAATTAGTGTTTTAAGGACTTAACTTATTCGCGTGTCCCACCTAAGAATATACTCCCGTATCAAAATTCCCTAGATTCAGTCTTACAGGTGAGTATACCAATTTGATATCTATTCTCTGGGTTAGTGCGAGACCTTGAGAGCTCAGGTATGAACTTCCGTTTAGTCAAAGAGATGAAGGCTCGACTTTAGGTGTGTTCCCTTTAGGGAATCTTTTCTTCAACTGCAATTGATTCATCTCTTTCGATATTTTTCAATTTTTATGCAGAGGGTAAGCTTTTACAGCGCGTAAAGTATTATACTGTTGATGCATTAATGTCTATCGCCTCCGTCAATTCAAACCGTAGCTGAAACTGAAGAAATTAAGATTTTATTGTAATATTTAGATAGTATTAGCAAGGTGGCATTTTGGTAATTAATGAGAAATCTCATTAATTCCAAGGCCTATAAATAGAGAGTTATGACATAAGTTGTATGACTTTTGCTCATTGTGACATTGGAGAAGATCTAGTCTAGAGAGAGAAAGTCTAGAGAGAGAAAGTACTCTCTACGTGATTCTTGTATCGTACACGTCATATATTTCAATAGATTCACTGTTCTAGTACGTTATTGTGTGTTCGGTCACGCACGTTCACGGATTCCGCACGTCGAACGTTCGTTACGCAATTGAACGGTGTCAAAACCGGTCCTACAAGTGGTATCAGAGCTAGGAGCTCGATTGCGCTGACCAAATACATAAATTCGTACCAGAATTCAGCGATTTCAGATCTGTTTTTCGTTAAATTCTTCATATTCTACTACTTTTTCATGTTTTTGAAGGTTTTTCGTCAAATTGAATGGGTTTAACTGGTCCGAATCTGCTGATTTTTTAGTATAATGTGCGAAAATACTTGTTTTTAAACCCTTCCAAGTTTCAGATCCAAACTCCTAGCCGTTTAGGAGTAATTTGAGTTTTTGTGTCCGATTTCGTTGAAAACAGCAAGATTCCGCTTGAAAAATATAAGCGAAATCCTTATATGTGAGATTTCGCTTGAGATTCTATAGATTTCGCTTGAACGAGTTATTACATTTTGCTTGAAAAGTCGTTGTTGGTTTGAAGCGAAATTGTGGATTTTGCTTGAGTATATTGTTGATTTAGCTTGAAGAGTTGGTATTTTGAAGCGAAATTGTGGATTTCGCTTAAGATAATCTGATTTAGCTTGAAAAGTTGGTATTTTGAAGTGAAATTGTGGATTTCGCTTGAGATAATCTGATTTAGCTTGAAAGATAGCAGTCATGATTTAGTTTGAACATTGAGCAAGTATTCTGCTTGAACGTGAACATAACTGTTGTTGATCCAATGAAAAGTGTGTCGTGAATTGATGTCGATTTAAAATTCATCGTAAATTGTAGTCTGCATGTGATCATTAACTGTGTTGTCGAGCAACTTTAAGTGAACAAAAGTTGATTCCGTTTGAAACTTTAAAACTTGATCACGTGTTTAATATTCATCGGACAAATTGTTGTCAGACATTGAGAGTTTAAAAAGTGTTGTTAAGTTTGCATGTGTGATCATAGATTGTCGGCTGTTGCAGGTTATCTGATTAAAAGACGTTAAGTCTAATAAGTTGGTCAAATGAGAATAGAGTAAATATATGATGTCGGCTTAGTGGGATTTGCGGTCCATTCAGATTCTAGTATTATTAATGATTGACAGCATATATTGTTTGAACATCAAGTTCAGGTCACGTGTAATCTGAATTGAAATTGATTGTCGTTGACAAATTAAAATCCAAGGATCAAAGAATTGTTTAAAGAGGTTGTCGGCTGGTTACATCTCTCAGCTCAATAACAGAATTTTGTCGAGTTTAGTGAATTTGTTGATCAAATTAAATCAAGTTTAAAAGTTTACGGTTCAATCAGTGAAGGATAAATTGAATCCATTTCGATACGATCAAGTTCATTCATTTAGTGATTTCATCCGAACAACATTGAATCGAATCCTCGAATCTTTGACAAGGAGTCTTAGATTGATTTCACAAACACACACGTTTACATATTCAGTTTGTTTAAAACTGATTGTTTGTTTGTTTGTTTGCAGGCAACCTGAGGTGATTTGACAAGCATTGTATACCCGTCCGAACGAATTCTTCACGCGATCCATTGTTACTAGATTTTTGTCACTAAATCGGATATTCATCTGATTCAGTTGTTTGATAAAGTGATTGAACTGATCATAGATTGTGTGAATTTTCATATTGTTTGAAAATCTGTCTTTGAAAATTTTTCAATAACGAAACATGGATTGTGAGTCGTATCGTGTTCAGAGTCCAGCAGATATTGCACAGAAGAAATTTGATAGTTTTACGGGTATCAAGGGAGAGTCTACAAAAGAATTGATTGACCGATATTGCCATCTAGTTTTGGAGATGGGGAGATTAAAGATAACCAAGACTAATGAGGAGTGGGTTGACAAGTTGGCAAATGTTTTACCGGGTGATATGTGGAGAACGTATTTGTTAGATTTGAGAAAGATATATTTAGATGTGAATTTGAGCTTGTTTATCGAGAAGATTGAAGCTCAAGAACTTGAACTCCAAAAGATTAGAAAAATGAAGTCTGTTGATGAAAAATTCGAACCTGAGAAAAATGTTCAAGTGGTAGAGGAGCAGGTTGAAGAAATTTCAGCTATTAAGGTTGAGAAGAAAGTCGAATCTGAAAAGATGTCCGAGAAGTGCTTAAACTGTGAAAAATCTGAATCAGATAATGCCAAACTCTTGAAGAATGTAGAGAGTTTGACATTGGAAATCAAGAATTTGAATGATGAGAAGAAATCTGATGATAAACAGATTCTTGAACTGCAAGAAAATTTTGAAAGATTGAAATCTGACAATGTCAAACTGTTAATTGATTTGGACAGTTTGACATTGGAAAACAAAATTTTGAAAAAAAAAGGAAAAAGATTTTGAAAATGAAAAACTGAAAATTGAAAAAGTTTTTCAAAGTCAAATAAAGATTTTAGAAGATGAGAAAGATATTTTTGGTAAAAATAATCTTGAAAAACAAATTGCAATAAATTCTCATCTTGCTAAAATCATTCAGCTTGAAAAAGAAGCTGAAAGTGATCGGAATAAAATTGCTGAGTTAGAAAATAAATTGAAAGGTTTTGAGACTTCGTCATCAACACCAGATTATCCATGTCCAAAACCGATCAATTCTGTTCAAATAAGTGACAATGTCACAAATTTTGACAAAGTCAAAATTGAAGATTGCGATAACAAAGCTGATGATGAAAAAGAAAAAGAAAAGAAAAGAAAACTATTTTTAGAATTACAAGAAAAATTTCAAAATACTGTTTTGCAGTCTAATGAAATAGGTGAATGCTCAAAGCAAAAACCTGTTAAGAAGATTGTAGAACAGAAACAAAAAGTTAAAAATTTGAAAAATTTTAAAAATGAAAATAAAAGCTCATCAGTTCAGTCATCCAATCATTATAAAAAACCACAAAAAGTTGAAAATCATAACTCACAAAAAGTTGGTAATAACTGGTGCAAGTTTGACCACAGTGCTCAAGCGTCAAATCAAGCTTACAGGAGAAATCGTGAGTACTACAAATCAAATCAGTGTTATGATTTGAGTGTTTAGATTGATAGTGGAGAATGGTATGACAATAGAGTGTGTTACAAATGTGGTTTTCAAGGACACATTGCTGTTAACTGCCAAAATCAGAGTTTTGAAATGAGGAGATGCTATGAATGCCAAATCAAACGTCATATTTCTAGAGATTGCCCAATGAGATCAATGGGAAGATCGAGGACTGAATCTCAGAAAAAGATGAAAAAATCAGTCAAGGTCCAAGAAAAGCCCAAAGAACAGAAGGTGAAAGAACAGAAAGTGAAGCTTTCACAAGGGCAAAAAGACCGACTGAGAAAGAAAAGAAAGAAAGCTCGAGAGTACCTTGAAAGGATTTTATCCTCGGGTACAACGGATGGTTCAAATAAAAGTTCTGATGAATCGCTTCACTCAACATACAAGTCAAGTAAAACGAATTCATCAGATGCAAATCTGAGGACAAAAGAGAGAAAAAAGAAAGTAACATTTTCAGATGAAAAATCTGGCGATGAATTTGTTTCTTCGAAAACAAAGGAGCCACGTGTTGGCGATGAATCTGACTTGTCAAAGTCAGATGAGCCACCAGTTGAGCAAAAAGGAGAAAATTCAGTTCCACCAATGGATGATATCAACTTTCCACCAATGCGACCTGAAAATTATAAACAAAAAGTTGACGAAGTTGAAATTTCAAATCAATCTTTTTCTGAAAAGAAAGATTTTGATGTTGAAAAAGCCTTTAACCCCAATGTTCTAAACATT
The DNA here is from genome assembly GCA_030545235.1 of Helianthus tuberosus. Lineage (NCBI taxonomy): Eukaryota > Viridiplantae > Streptophyta > Magnoliopsida > Asterales > Asteraceae > Helianthus > Helianthus tuberosus. The sequence continues at coordinate 160,146,689 of CM060393.1, forward strand.
TTTGGAAAAATGGTTGACAGAAAAGTCAAAGGGGTAAAGGAATTTTGTGAATCTCTTTAACTGAAAAAACCTGACTTGCCGGAGTTCCAAGGTTGGTAAGCGTGGAACATGAATCGGCACATTTCTTGAGAAATTTTACTCTGGTGATTTTTCTCCTTACATGTGGTAAATCAGGGACATTAAGTTGTACTTGATTTTCTACAAGTGATGTTTGAGTTTTAAAAACTGAAATTGTAAAATCTGTCATGTGTATGAAGAAAACAATGTGATGAAGTGACCCCGAACCTACAAATGGATTGGTAAACAAACTAAATTTTTCCGGAAAAACCATTTTGATTAAAACAAACTTAAGTGTTTTGAAATCATAATGGGAAAATAGTTTGTTGTCAGGGGGAGTTCTGATTGTTTATGCTGAGTGGATGGAGAATTGAAGCAATTCTCATCAAGTTGTCACTTTACTTTGTACAGTTTGTTTTCAAATTTTCTCAGAAAATCAAAATTGAAACATATTTTGATTTTAGGGGGAGAAAAATTTTAAAAAATTAGAAAATTTGAAAATGCCAAAAATATTGAAAAAAAAAATGAGTTTTGTTGAGAAAAGAGGAAATGATAGTACATCAGTGGACTGTCACAACATGCTAAAGAAATGGAAAGTTAAAATGTGATAAACAATCTCACTGCAGATATGCCAGTAGGTTTTTGCACATTTAGTAGATTGTGACGAGATATAAACCTAAATTTCAAACTTGCTTATATCGTGGGTAACAACTTCTTGGATATATGGGTAACCCCTGAAATCTTGTTTGAAAGGTCCCTCTTTCTGATATACTAGGTTTGTTTACTCAGTGATATCTGGGGTATTATTCCGGGACTTCTGCTGAACGATGGTTCTGACCTAGCATCACCCTCATCATATATGATAAGACAATAAAATTGCTTAGCAATGCTGTTGTAAAAAAAGATCCTCTAAAGAGGACACACCCCAAAAGTCGAGTCATGATCTCTCTGCTGAACGGTAGTTCTGACCTGAGCTCTCATGATTCTTCATAATTTATTAACCCCTTACAGATATCATTTGTGTTAAAACTCACCTGTAAGACTGAATATTGGGATCTGGATACGGGAGTATATTCAAGTAGTGGGACACTCGGATAAGTTTAAGTTCTTAAGACATTAATATCGTATCTCGGATCAGTTGAACTTTGTGTAAAAATTTAAGTGGATCAATATACTGACAATCTAGGTGAATTGTTTAGAACTTAAAATGAAATGAAGCTTAACGGTGTTGGTGATTTGTCTCATAAACTGATATGATCCTCTTACACAAACTCACAAAAATATGTTTGTACATATTTCATTTCTGCATTTAATTTCTGTTATTGCATTTATGTTTCATAATTTTGAAAAATCCAAAAAGATTTTCGACATCTGATATTGAAAAGCTGATATTCAAAATCTCAAAGGCTAAACAAGATGAACAATTGGTTTGGTTAAGATGATGAGAAGTTGGAAGATAATCTTCAAATGTTTAGATGATTCATTAATTTGAATCACAATATTGTGTGTTATATGTTTGAGAATTTTGAGTGAATTCTTTTAGAGTCAAAATTATTTTGTCTTACGAGAGGTTGAGATGTGTAGGTTTCTGAATCTGTTGCTACGGAAAGCCAGGCATCGATCCTAAAAGCACGGAAGCTTGACGAAAGGGGGAGCCTGAAGAGACTACCGAAAAGGGGAGCTGAAGCTGAAGACAGATCCACCGGGATTCTGTTCGAGCAAGAGGGAGTCTGTGTTTGTTGAAAACGTTAAATCTTAAAGAATACTCAAGAGAGAGAGAAAGACAAGTCGCTACGAGTTTAACTATGGATTGACTGCGGCAATATCCAAGGGGGAGTTTGTTGATGCATTAATGTCTATCGCCTCCGTCAATTCAAACCGTAGCTGAAACTGAAGAAATTAAGATTTTATTGTAATATTTAGATAGTATTAGCAAGGTGGCATTTTGGTAATTAATGAGAAATCTCATTAATTCCAAGGCCTATAAATAGAGAGTTATGACATAAGTTGTATGACTTTTGCTCATTGTGACATTGGAGAAGATCTAGTCTAGAGAGAGAAAGTCTAGAGAGAGAAAGTACTCTCTACGTGATTCTTGTATCGTACACGTCATATATTTCAATAGATTCACTGTTCTAGTACGTTATTGTGTGTTCGGTCACGCACGTTCACGGATTCCGCACGTCGAACGTTCGTTACGCAATCGAACGGTGTCAAAACCGGTCCTACATATACGAGGTCGAGGCCATTGCTTCCGCATATCAGAAGTCCAAGTATAATACCCCAGATATCAAACAGTATAAAGACCTAGTATCTCAGAATCAGGCAATCTCTCAAACAAGATTTCGGGGGTTACCCATATATCCGAGAGATGTTCCCCACGACATAAGCAAGTATTTGATATTCAAGTTTATATCTCGAAAACAATCTACAAAGTGTGTAAAAACCTACTGGCAAATCATCAGTGAGACCATTTATCACTTTTAACTTTCCATTTCTTTAGCGTACTTTGATTGTCTAACTGATGTACTATCATTTCCTCTTTTTACACAGAAACTCATTTTTGAATTTTATCATGTTTTTGGCTTTTTCAAATTTTCAAATATTTTTGGGTTTTCTGACAATTTCTTACTCCCCCTAAAATTTAAAACCATTTTAAAGAAAATTTGACAACCCGATGTAGATAGCTTTGTCTCGCCATCCATTTTCTGCTTCTCATGCTCTGTTTTACAGAAGATATAATGTACCCCCATGATTTACAACACATTGATATTTTACAGTTTGAAAACCGTTTTTCAATCTTATGAAATTAATCATGTTTGTTCCGCCGTGAGGGTTTCGGCATATTCAATCAACATATTTTTGATTTTTTTATTTTTGACAAATTTAAAAACAAACATATTTTTGATTTTTCAAATTCTTGACAAAATAAAAACATATTTTTGTTTTTTTTTTATTTTTTAATTTTTAGGGTTTTAGAAATATTGTTTATTTATGTACAAAAACAAACAAACTCCCTGTTTAACAATCGCAGGGACCAGCAGCATTCTGCTTTCGTGCCAGGCTGCTCACTCTTCTTGTTGACATTCGGATTTCTTCGGAAGGACCTGCACATTCAATTATTTAATTATTTAAACAATTTAGCCCAGGTCTGTTTGACCTTAGGCATTTCAACACAAAATCCATCATTTAACTTTGGAAAATCTTTGTCATTTTGTACAAAGACTTTGTCAATTTTGACTTCAACTTTTTCATCTTTTACCGAAGCTATTTGTTTCTTAACTGTCCATGTTTGACCTTTTGGAGTACCTCTTTTGTAAAAATGTGAGTCTTTTTGATCATTTTGATTCTGAACAACAGTTGGTTTCCAAAATTGTTGTGGTTTTGTTGCTTTGACATTTGTTCTCCAACTTTGTGATGTTTTAAATCTAGGTGTGTGAGTATTCTAGGTCTGTCTTGAATCCAACCTATTTGGATTTGATTTCCAAGTTTGATTCGAAGCAAACTTGTTTGTGTTGTACCTCCAAGTTTGTTTGGAATCAAATCTGGTTGACCTTTGTTTCACATCCACAGATTCCTGTTTCTAAACATCAAACTTCTTTTTGTCAATATCAACAGGTTTTGGATTTGGACACTTGCGTGCAAGATGTCCAGTTTGATCACACTTGAAACATGTTCTCTTGGACACATCTTTGACCTGTTGTTGTTGCTTTTTCTGAGCATAGAACTCTTCATTAGACTGTCGTCTAAATTGGAGTTCTTTCTCTTCTTCGGAACTTATTCCGTGAACAAAATTCATTTTTGTTTGATAATTTGGCGTTTCATTTCTTTTCCAACTTTGTTTCTTTTTATAACCCAAACCAGCCTTCATGTTTTTCTTCTTGAAACCAGGTTTGTTATAAAAAGTTTTGTGACCTTTTCTAGCAAACTTTGGAATTTCAGATTTTTCAATTTCAACCATTTTGAAAACTTTATCAATCTTTTCTAAAATCACATTCTGAATCGGGAATACAATATCTAAGAATAATTTGTCCGATCCAATCATGGTATAAACCAATCCTTTTGAATCATCATTCAAATTTTTCTCAGATTTTGAGTTTTTTAGATATTCTTCATGAAAACTACCTTCATTTTCATCTTGTGATTCAGTTTTACCTATTTCAACCGACTCTTCTTTCAACACACTTTCAACGACCTTTCCTATCACCTCTGAATCACTTGAATCATCAGATTTGGAATAGGTTACGTCAATGATATCTGGCAATTGATCGACCATGATGAAAGCTTTTTCGACTTTCTCATCATCATAAAATGCAAACTTTTCCGGTGGAGGAATTTGATGATACTCTGAACCAATACCCTTTTTGTTTTTCTTAGAATCATCATCACCCGGTTTTATGTTGAAAATTCTTTCAAGCACATATAATGACGCATGATAACTTTTTAACTTGTTGTTATCCTGTTCTAAATCAGCTATTTGACGCTTCAACTTAGCAACATCCTCAATATAAGAATTAACAACCTGATGCTTTAATGAATACTGTCTCTTTAGCGTATCAGTTGTGTTGGACCGTGTTCCGACCCTAAACAGTCAGTTGAGAACGTTCATCTTCATGTACGAAGGCGGAATCAACATAAATGAAGTTACAACAGCTATTCCTTTCAATTTCCTCTCTATTAAAGCTTTCTGATTACAATTTGACAAAGTTTCAACCCTAAAAGCTCTCAACAGGTTCGCTCCAATGTACATCAACAACAACGATTAGGTTCGCTCCAATGACCTATATATAGTCCATGTGGTTTCGCTTATATGGACAGTCCATATAAGCGAACCTACATGTTGACATATAAGCGAACCTACCTATGACCCTATAAGCGGACCTATCTGACACATAAGCGAACCTATGACAACACATGTTCACAAAAGCGAACCTATCAACATAAAACATGATTTTGATTTTCAAGACCCTATGTTGACCTATCTTGACCTAAGACTTAAAGTAGACGTAGTCAACAGACATTCTGTGCACCAACAGACTCCCCCTTGGATGTTGACGAAGTATTCAGCTCCGAGTCTTCAGTCTTGGTCTTTTATCCAACTCTCTGTCTTCTTATCATAAGCACTCTATCTTCACAGGTTCAGGTTCACAATCTAGCTCCATCTTCAAACTCCCCTTTGACTGTTGATTCAGACTCCCCCTCTCAATATGCTAGAATCTGAGGTATTTATCTAGTTCAAGCTTTGACATTTAGCTTCCATGGGAATAATGAAGTCCAAAACCTGTGTCTTAAACATCAATCATTACAAACTTATCTTTTCAACAATAAATCACAAACTCTGTTTTAGAAATCCACTCAAGTATTCAGGTCCAAGTTAATGACCCTGATTACTTAACTAATCTACCAAGTTCAACTTAATGACCTTGGTTGATCATTTGACGAATCAAACTGATTTAAAACAACAATTTCACAATTTCTGAAAATAACAAGTATCAAGTTAATGAACTTGTTTTTGACTTTCCAATAAAACAAACTTCATCAAAGATAAGCTCTCCTCATTCTTCAGTTCAGAATCTCCTGCATCTGCTTCAATCATCTGAGAATCCAACAATCAACTCTCCACTTTGGTTTGTCAGAAAATAAAGCAGAAATAAAATCTTTTTGGATTTTATAAAGTGTTCTAAAATAAGAAATGAAATACAGAAAACTTAAAATGCAAAAAGTAAACAAAGTAAACTATTAACAAACATATTTTTGGCGAGCGTGTCAGGGAATCATATCAGCTATCAGAGAAATCACAAGTACCGTTAAGCTGTGATTACATACTCAGAATTAAACAATTCACCTCGATTGTCGATATACGGATCCATCTTAAATTCCCACACAAATTTCAATTTATTCAGGATATGAATTAGATGTCTTATGAACTAGCTCATTCATGTGTCCCACCTCTTGAATATACTCCCGTATCCAGAATCCCAAACTTCAGTCTTACAGGTGAGTATACTACAATGATATCTGTACATAAATTAGGTAATGCGAGGGCCGAGGGATCTCAGGTCGATACTTCCGTATACGCAGAGAGATATCAGCTTCGACTTTACGGTATGTCCCCTTTAGAGGATCTTTTAGCTACAACAGCAATGATTATCAATTTTATTGTCTAATCAGCTGAGGGTTTGTGCTATGTTTCAAGCATTTGTGTAATAGTAATATATAAGGACTAGGTCAGAACCACCGTTCAGCAGAAGTCCCGGAATAATACCCCAGACATCATTGAGTATAAAAACCTAGTATATCAGTTTATGAGACCTTTCAAACGAGATTTCAGGGGTTACCTATATATCCAAGTAGTGTTTCCCACGAATTTCACAAGTTTGAAATTTTAGGTTTATATCCCGAATAAATCTACTAAATGTGTGAAAACCTATCGACATATCATCTGTGAGACTGTTTAACTCATTTAAACTTTACAAATCTTTAGCATACAGTAATAGTCTAGCCGATGTACTATCATTTTCCCTATATACACAAGCTCTTTTTTTAGATTTTATCATGTTTTTGTATTTTTGCATTTTTTACTGTTTTTGTATTTTCTGAAAATATATCTATATACATCTATCTACTCCCCCTAAATACCAAAACAAGTAAAAAATCGACAAACCATTGCAGATTGTTTCTCGTATTCATCCGCAACAGTACTCTCATCAACGCCAATAATTCCATCCGACACCGAAAGAAGCTTCATACCATTTAGTTTTAACAAATATTTAAACCGATTTTTATCAAAAGCTTTGGTATATAAATCAGCTTTCTGTTCGTCAGTGTGGATTTTCTCAATTCGTATCAACTTTTTCTCAAAACAATCACGAATAAAGTGATGACGAATTTCGATGTGTTTAGTTTTAGCGTGATGTACCGGATTCTTTGTTATATTTATTGAGGCCTCATTATCAACAAAAAGAGGTGTGTTAAGAAACTGCCAACCGTAGTCGCGCATCTGTTGCTGTATCCACAAGATCTGAGAGCAGCAACTGCTAGCAGAAACGTACTCCGATTCACATGTAGATAGCGCCACAAACGTTTGTTTCTTACACTGCCAGGTAACCAATCTAGGACCAAAGAACTGGCATCCTGCAGTTGTTGATTTTGAATTGACTTTGCAGCATCCGAAATCCGAATTGGAATACCCTTCGAGCATAAAATCGCCTTTCCTAGGATACCACAACCCCAATGAAGGAGTTCCTTTCAGGTAGCGCAATATCCTCTTCACAATGATCATATGTGATGCTCTCGGGTTAGATTGAAATCTTGCTGCGAGGCACGTTGGGTACATGATATCAGGACGTGAAGCAGTTAGGTACATCAAAGAACCTATCATGGATCGGTAAAACGTTTTATCAGCCCTGTCTCCGGTGAGATCTGGGTGAATCCCATGATTTGTTGCAAGTGGGGTAGCAGCTGGAGTAGAACTTGACATCCCAAATTTCTCTAGAATATCATGAACATACTTTGACTGGTGAATGAAAATTCCCTCAGGAAGTTGTTCAACTTGTAATCCCAGAAAGAATTTCATCTCCCCCATTGATGACATTTCGAACTTTTGCTTCATCACTGATTCAAAATCTTTGCATAGATTTTCATTCGTTGACCCAAAAATTATATCGTCCACATAAATCTGAACTATCAGAAGATGACCGTCGACCTCTTTAGTGAAGAGAGTGGCATCCACTTTTCCACGAATGAACTTGTTGGCTAGTAGGTGTTGAGACAAAGTCTCGTACCAAGCTCTCGGGGCCTGGTGTAAACCATACAGTGCTTTGTCCAATAAATAGACCTTGTTTTTGTGGATCGGATCAATAAAGCCCGGCGGCTTGTAGGACCGGTTTTGACTCTGAAACGATTGCGTAATCGAACGTGTGACGTGCGGAATCCGTACACGAACGCGACCTAAACACACATGACGTAATATAAACGTGATTCTATTCAAGATATGAAATTGTACAATCACTTGAATCACTTTTTGCCTTTCTCTCTCTAGATTCTCTCTCTAGTTTCTCTCTCTAGAACTAGATCTCTCCAAAGTGTGAAATGGCAAAAGTCCCAAATAAGAACCCTAATGGTTCTATTTATAGGCCAAGGCTTATAAGGAGAGTTCCCCTTATTTACACAAACGCCACCTTGCCTTTTACTAAAATATAACACTATAAGCACTAAACTTAAACTATTTCTGCCACAGTCTTGAGATGACGGAGGCGATAGACATACTGCACTAACAGACTCCCCCTTGGATATTGTTGTAGTCAATCTGTAGTCAACTCGTAGCGTCTTTTCTTTCTCTCTCTCTGAGTCTTCTTGAAGCTTTAACATCCTCAGCTACACAAACTCCCCCTTGCTCAAACAGAATCCCGGTGAATCTGTCTTCAGCTTCAGCTTCTTCTTTTCCTCTTTTCTTCATCAGGCTCCCCCTTTCGTCAAGCTTCCGTGCTTTGGGATCGACACCTGCTTTTCGTATACAAGCTCCCCCTTGCTTTGAGCTCGTCTTCAGACTCCCCCTTAGACTCAGCTTTCGGGATCATAGTCTAGAATCTCATCTGCAATCACTCAAACATTTATAAGTAACAACATTTCAAATATCAGCTATCCAGGAATTGTAACCTGGCTCTATTCAACTTTCTAAATCACTCCCCCTGTCAACAATCTTTACAGATTTGGTAGTATTAAGTATCCAAAATCCCTCACAGTTAATCATCCAAGTTCAAGTTAATGACCTTGGAGATATCACAAACTGTTTTTGAAAATTTTTGATTTTAAATCAAGTTTCAAATTAATGAACTTGTTTTATTTTCAGAAACACAATCAGCTTACTTAGATTTTGAAACTCGGCACTCAGACATCGGTTGTCGAAAATAAAGCAGAATCAAAAATCTTTTTGTATTTTATGAAAATATAAAGCAATAACGAAATATGTACAAACATATTTACAGACAATATTTTTGTTTGAGTATGCGTTAGAGGATCATATCAGTTTTTGACAAGTCACAAGTACCGTTGAGCTTAAAAACACATTACGCATTAAACAATTCACTTAGATTGTCGATATACTGATCCACTTAAATTTTCATACAAACTTCAACTGATTCAGGATATGAATTAGGTGTATTAAGAACTTAAACCTATTCATGTGTCCCACCTCTTGAATATACTCCCGTATCCAGAATCCCAATAATCAGTCTTACAGGTGAGTATACTACAATGATATCTGTATATAAATTAGGTATGCGAGGACCGAGGGATCTCAGATCGATACTTCCGTATACGCAGAGAGATATCAGCTTCGACTTTACGGTATGTCCCCTTTAGAGGATCTTTTTGCTTACAACAGCAGCGACTATCAATTTTATTGTTTCATCGGCATGCTGAGGGTTTAATGCTATGTTTCAAGCATCGCAGCAAGTATTAGCCAGGGACTAGGTCAGAACCACCGTTCAGCAGAAGTCCCGGAATAATACCCCAGATATCATAGAGTATAAAGACCTAGTATATCAGATTAAGAGACCTTTCAAACGAGATTTCAGGGGTTACCTATATATCCAAGTAGTGTTCCCCACAAAATAAGCAAGTTTGAATTTAGGTTTATATCCCGAAAAAGTTTACTAAATGTATAAAAATCTACCGACATATCCACGGTGAGATCGTTTAACACATTTAAACTTTCCAATTCTTTAGCATACTGTAACTGTCTACTGATGTACTATCATTTCCTCTTTTTACGCAAAAACTCAATTTTTGAATTTTATCATGTTTTTGTCATTTTCAAATTTTCAAATGTTTTTGTATTTTCTAACAATATTACTCCCCCTAAAATGCAAAATCATATAAAGAAAATTTGACAACCAATACTGATAGCTTTGTCTCGCCATCCATTTTCTGCTTCACATGCTCTGATTTGCAGAAAATATAACGTACCCCCATGATTTACAATACATTGATTTTTACAGTTTGAAAACCGTTTTTCAATCTGGTGAAAGTAATCATGTTTGTTCAGCCGTGAGGGTTTCGGCATATTCAAGCAAAACTTCCCCTTACAACAAACTATTTTCCCATAATGATTTCAAAACACTTAAGTTTGTTTTAATCAGAATGGTTTTTCCGGAAAAATTAGTTTGTTTACCCATCTCTTATGAGTTCGGGGTTATCACATCACCTTGTTCTCTTTAAAACCTTTTTGTACAGATTTTAACAATATAAGATCAAACACCACAATCACTTGTAGAAAATCAAGTACAACTTAATGTCCTTGATTTACCACATGTAAGTCGAAATATCACAGTTACCATCCTGTGAATTTCTCAAGAATGATGCCGATACCTGCTTCACTCTTACCAACCTGGAAGCTCCGGCAAGTCAGGAATTCAACTAACAGATTTTGACACCCAAGCCTGACCAGCCTTAGGTGCATTTTGAGCTTTTCTCTTTTCATCATAAAATTCTTTTGCCCCTTTTACCTTTCCATCAGCCATCTTACTAAAAATATGTTTAACATTGCTATTAAACATTTTTCCAGCATCAACACCTTTTGATTTTAGGTTTGCGGCTTGTAATGGTGGAAAGTTCTCATCATTCATTAATGGAACTGTCTCTTCCTTTTTTACCTCAACTTGTGGCTCCTCTGATTTTATGGAATCAGATTCATTGCCCGAACTTGACTTGTCTGACTTGGATAAGCCAGATTCATCGCCAATGACTTTCTTTTTCTTCTTGTTCTCTTTTGTCCTCAGATTTGTATCTGAAGAATTCAATTTGCTTGACTTTGCCGTCGAGTGAATTGATTCATCAGAACTTTTATTCAAAACAACTGGTGAACCCGAAGACAAAATCTTCTCCAAATATTCTCTCGCCCTCTTCCTCTTCTTCCTCAGTCTGTCTCTCTGCCCCTGCGAAAGCTTTACTTTCTTATCTTCCACTTTCTGTTCTTTGGGCTTGACAGTGACTGGTTTCTTTATCGTTCTCTGAGATTCAACCCTTGATCTCCCCATCGATCTCTTTGGGCAATCTCTGGCAATGTGACCTCTGATTTGACAATTATAGCATCTTCTTGTCTCATAACTCCAATTCTGGCAGTTAACAGCAATGTGTCCTCTAACACCACAGGTATAGCACACTCTGTTATCGTACCATCCACTTTGGTCAGTCCAAACCTTCAAATCATAACATTGTTTGGCTTGGTAATAATCATTTCTCCTCTTCAATGCTGGATTTGTCTTTTGAGCACTGTGGTCAAACCTGCACCACTTATTACCATCATTTTGTGAGTTTTCATTTTTAAATTTTTGTGATTTTTGATAATGATTGGATGATTTATCTGATGAGCTTTTATTTTCAATTTTAGAATTTTTCAAATTTTTATCTTTTTGTTTCTGTTCTGCATTCTTCTTAACAGGTTTTTGCTTTGAGCATTCACCTGTTTCAGTAGATTGCAACACAGTATTTTTAAATTTTTCTTGTAAATCTAAAAATATTTTTCTTTTCTTTTCTTTTTCATCATCGGATATTTCATCACAATCTTCAATTTTGACTTTAACTTTGTCAAAATTTGTGACATTGTCACTTATTGGAACAGAATTTATCGGTTTTGGACAAATATGTGAAGTAGAATTCACAAAACCTTTCAATTTATTCTCAAGCTCAGCAATTTTCTTTCTATTATCTTCGGCTTCATGCTCAAGTCGAATGATTTTATCAAGATGAGAATTTATTGCACATTGTTTTTCGAGATTATTTTTACCAAAAACATCTCTCTCATCTTCTAAAATCTTTAATTGACTTTTAAAATCATTTTCTAATTTTTTAAAATTTTCATTTTCTAATGACAAACTCTCAACATTCTTCAAAAGTTTGTCATTTTCAGATTTCAATTTTTCGCAGTTTAAGCGCAACTCCAGAATCTGTTCATCATAAACTTTCTTCCCATCTTTCAAAGCTTTGTTTTCCAATGTCAAATTCTCCGCATCACTCAAGAATTTGGCATTGTCTGCTCCAAGTTTATCACATTTTGAGCACTTTTCATTCATCTTTTCAACATCGGCTTCTTTCTTTGTTTCCATCCTGTATGTTCCTGCACAAAAAATTTTAACAAAATCAAGAGGGTTTGCATATTCATCAATAAAACAACCTCTCTTAATATCATATTTCATGACATTTTTTGCAGCAAGACATACAGAAAATCTTTTTCTCATTTCGATGATCACTTCCAAATTTATCTTTTCTAAATCCTTCTTCATCTCATACATCAACTCTTCTTTTCTTTTTTCTTTATCAAACTTATGTAATCTAAGCTTATTGATGAATTCTCTAAATGAAAACTCTGAGAAATTTTCATTCCTTTTTAGTTCACTCAAAAATTCATCCCATTCTAGAGGTAATGCATCAGCAAATTTTGAAATTTTTTCAGCATTTGAAAACTTTATCTCATATCTATCTATCTTATCAATCAATTCATCAAAACGTCTCTCCAACTTTTCCAAAGATTCATGTTTCATGCATAAGAAATTTTCGGATCTTTTAATCCAAACGTCCTTCCTTTTCTTCTGATCAAACCAAGAATCAGAAATCCAATCGTTTAAATCTTTAAGATTCTCGTTTTCCTGTTCATCAAACATTTTAGCCATGATTTAAAAATTCTTGAATAACCTGCAAACAAACAAACAAACGATCAGTTTAAACAAACGGAATTCGTAAAAGTGAGTGACGATTGAATCGATCTAGGACTCGTGTCAAAAACTCGCGGACTCGTTCCGATGTTGTTCGGGTGAAACCAATGAATAGGTAATAAGCCAACAATGAGTTATGTGAAGTAAACTGTGATTGGGCCGCTTTAACACTTCACGTGCATATAATAACAACACCAGCCGACAAAAACACCACTAATCTATTTTGATTGAGCCTTCACTGTGATTGGGCCTCATGATCCACTAATTCGACATCATTATTAAGCAACAACATCTGATTGGGCCTTCACTTTTTAGATCAATTCAATTTATCACCTTGCCGACTTTAATTCACGATATGTCTGACAACTTCACATGTAAATATCACTCAAGTAACCTTTACCGACAAAACAAATGCAATCTAATTGGACCGTTAAATTGAGTGTGGCAGATACAACAGTCGATAATCACGTGAAGAAGATGACACAAAAGCGAACCACCTACTTGACCAAATGAGCGGACCTCAAATGTACAGATGAGCGGACCAGAAATTGTCACATGAGCGGACCAGATATTATCACATGAGCGGACCAGAAATGTCGAATGAGCGAACCAGCTATTGTCAAATGAGCGGACCAGAAATGTCGAATGAGCGAACCAGACTTGTTCGTAAAAGCGAACCAGCTATATACGTTGGAGCGGACCAGAAATGTCGAATGAGCGAACCAGACTTGTTCGTAAAAGCGAACCAGCTATGTACGTTGGAGCGGACCAGAAATGTTCATACGAACAGACCTGCAACTTTGACGCAAATTCGAACGAAAAAATCTCAATTTCTCCTAAACGGTTTGGAGTTTCGATCTGAAACTTGGTAGGGTTTTAGATCATGTCTATGCGCACAACATATCCAAAAATCAGCTGAAACGGACCATGAAAACCTGTTCAATTCGATGAAAAACAGTAAAAACTGTAAGAAATATGAAAAAGATGAAGAAGAAGATGAAATCGGATCTGATTCTGATGAAATCACGATCGGAAATGTGTGTTGGATCAGTGCAATCGAGCTCCTGCTCTGATACCACTTGTAGGACCAGTTTTGACTCTGAAACGATTGCGTAATCGAACGTGTGACGTGCGGAATCCGTACACGAACGCGACCTAAACACACATGACGTAATATAAACGTGATTCTATTCAAGATATGAAATTGTACAATCACTTGAATCACTTTTTGCCTTTCTCTCTCTAGATTCTCTCTCTAGTTTCTCTCTCTAGAACTAGATCTCTCCAAAGTGTGAAATGGCAAAAGTCCCAAATAAGAACCCTAATGGTTCTATTTATAGGCCAAGGCTTATAAGGAGAGTTCCCCTTATTTACACAAACGCCACCTTTCCTTTTACTAAAATATAACACTATAAGCACTAAACTTAAACTATTTCTGCTACAGTCTTGAGATGACGGAGGCGATAGACATACTGCACTAACACGGCTGACCGACATAAACCTCCTCTTTGACCTTCCCATAAAGAAACGCCGATTTTACATCTAACTGATATACTTTGAAGTTCTTCCAAGACGCAAATGCAAGAAAAATTCTGATTGCCTCTAGTCGTGCTACAGGAGCATAGACTTCTGTAAAATCAATTCCCTCCTGTTGACTAAACCCCTGAACAACGAGTCGAGCCTTGTTCCTTACAACAACTCCTCTGTCATCTCTCTTACACTTAAATACCCATTTCGTATTTATTTTCCTATAACCATCTGGCAAATCAACTAACTTCCACACTCCCAATTTCTCGAATTGACTCAGTTCCTCATGCATTGCATTGACCCAAGAGTCTTCAGTAAGCGCCTCTTTGTAAGTTCTTGGTTCAACCTGCGAGATAAAACAACTCAATGAGAATTTAGTTTGCAAAGGAGCAACTGTTGTATAAAAACATGTAAGCCCTTTATCAATCTGTCTTCGAGTGCGAACGCCTGTCTGCAGTTCTCCAATGATCAATTCCTCTGGATGATATGAAAAAGTTCGCGGCATCACCTCACTTGGAACATCTACACTTCCCTCCAGATTAGTAACATTCTGCTCTGCATCTTGTTCACCAACTTGGTTTGTTTGACTTGAAATCTGAATTTGCTCCCCCTCAGAATCTGAATCACCATGATCAAAGACTGGCATGTTTTCAGTTTCTAGATTATCATTCTGAGCCGACTGATTATCCTGAGCAACTTCATTCTGTTGGACATCATCATGTTCACCAGCATTACTCGGACCTGCTTCATCATCATTTGAAGTTTCCCGTGGTCTTCTAGAATACTCAGCTGGGAACCTTAGCTGTGACTCATATTCACGCAAAATATCCAATTCATCAAAGAAATCTTCATCATCCTCTAATTCTTCTCTCATGTCAAACGAATCCCACAGTTTGTCATAATGATAACGCCATGGATCTCCAGGATTCTTTGGCGGCATAGTATAACCTTGACATTCAACATTTGCAGCTTCAATAATCCGCTTCTCACTTGGAACGAAGACACGTCGCATCGGATTTGCATAACCAACAAATATTCCCTCAATGCACTTCGGACCAAACTTTCCAAAAGGCTCTATAACAGTACAGGGTGACCCGAACGGTTCTAGATACTTCAAATTCGGTTTGCGGTTATTGATTAGCTCAAAGCATGTTTTGTTGAACTTCTTGACAGTGAGAACCCTGTTGAGCGTATAGCATGCGGCGGAAACAGCTTCAGCCCAAAAATTTATCGGTAACTTTGAATCTATGAGCATAGTTCTAGCCGTCTCGATTAGTGTCCGGTTTTTGCGTTCTGCAACTCCATTCTGCTGCGGAGTGTACGGAGCACTAAACTCATTCAATATACCTCTTTCATCACAAAATTCTTCCATCTTACTGTTCTTGAATTCAGTACCATTGTCACTACGAATTCTTTTAATACACCTTTGGTACAGATTCTCAATTTTTCTGAACAACGCCATCAAACTGTCAAACGTTTCGTATTTCGTCTTCAAGAAAGAAACCCACGAAAATCTGGAATAATCATCAGTAACCACAAGACAGTAGAGATCCCCTGTAATACTTTTGACGTTTACTGGACCAAACAGATCCATATGTAGTCTCTCTAATGGTCTGGAAACTGAATTGACTTGCTTTGTAGGGTGTGACTTTTTCTTCTGCTTGCCTTTAACACAGCTAATGCACTCCCCTTCCAGATGAAAACCTTTGATATTAACTCCAAGAACCAAATCATTGTGCACCAAGTGATTCATCTTCCTTAGGTGAATATGCCCCATCTTGCGGTGCCACAATCTCGATTCTTTCTCAGTTGCTCTAGAAACAAAACAATGTGCTTGACCAGTAGTTGTAGTTGCTACAGTCATGTCCAACACATATAAATCATTCACTCTAGGTGCCCGCATGATAATCCATTCTTCAGGGATAACAAATCCTGGTTTCAAGATCAAACATTCTTTATCAGTGAAATGAGTAATATATATTGTCACAAATCTGCGAGATACTCAGCAGATTGTTCTCCAGCTCAGTGATGTAGTTAACTCTTTCAAACGTCACGATCCCGTTGGATAACGTTCCTTCACCAATAATTCTACCACCTTCATGACCTGCAAATCCCACATAACCACCATTTATATTTCTCACATCATACAGCAACGCATTCTTCCCTGTCATATGTCGAGATGCTCCACTATCCATAATCCATCTGGATACAAGTTTTGGAAGATCCTGCACAAAACAAACTTTGACTTAACCATCTTCAATAAAGATGCCGATTCATGCTTCGCGATCAAGGAAGCTCCGGCAATTCAAACTGTTTACTCGAACATGGTGTCCACCCAGGCCTCATCAGCCTTAGGTGTAACCTTGACTCGCAATTTGAATTTTGAAATTTTCAGCCTTCAAAGGTGGAAAATTCGCATCATAATCAACCAAAATTGATTCTTCAGCCTTTTTCACTTCAGAAGTTGAAATTTTCATTTCTGTTTTTGGTTTCCAAACTTGTTGAGATAATGCAACCCGCTTGTAAAATTTGTCATTTTTAGTTACCACTTTCTTTAAGGGTTCATTTTTCACTTTGATGTTGTTATTTTTCATATTCTTTTTCTCAACAACGATTGGTGCTTTACCCTTCTCATCAACTTTCTTCTGTTGAATCTTCACAGTTTCAGTCTTAGGCTTCACATTAGTACACTTTCATGCAATGTGACCAACTTGATTACATCTGAAACATGTTCGAGTATCAACAACTCGACTTGTGCCTTCAGACTGATACTGTGAAGCTCTTTTCACAAAGAACTCTTCATTCGATTTTGAAAAAAATCTCTTTCTCTTCATCAGCAAGTGAACTCGAACTGTTCACAAACTTTTTCTTTTCAGCAAACCTGTTGTTTGGAACATTTCTTTTCTGATAAGACCTACCACCCTGATAACCACCCGACCAGTTATTTCGATTGTTATTATAAAAACGTGGTGGCACAACAGGCTTTTTGTAGTAAGCTTTATCTTTCTCAAAATTCATTTGCCTTTTTGTTTGTTTCAAACTTTTCACATCTGACAACTCAACTTCAACCAATTTGAAAACATTTGTCAACTTTTTCACATTAACATTCTCAATGGGAAACTCAGAATCCGAATACAACTTATCAGATCCAGCCATCTTGTACATCACAAGACCCGATTCATCACTTAATTTGTTTTTGGATTTTGGTTTCTGAATGTATTTATCCAAGAAACACCCATCTTCTTCAGTAGTGTCACTATCCATTTTTAGCACATTTTCAACAACACCTTTTACAATATCATTTTGGACACTATCGTCATTGGAAGATGTGAACGTGACATCAATTGAATCCGGAAGTTTAACTTCCCTTTCTTCCTCAATTTCAACCAACCCTGATTGCTTTTTCGTGTAGTTATCAAGAACAGGGGGTGGTACTTGATGAAAACCCACCCCAGTTCCATCACAATACACATCTTCTCCTGCTTTGTCTTTCCCGATGGGTTTGGGAATAATATGTTGCAAAACAAAGCTTGCGGAGCTGTAACTGTTAAGCTTCAACTGGATTCGCTCATTTTCAATTTCAGCCTCTTGAAATTTAAGTTTCAGTTTAGCGATTTCATCCAGTTGTTGGTTGATTGATTCTTCTTTTACTCTAAGCACTGCTTTTAGATGTTCATTTTCTTTAAAATTTTTACCATTTTGATCATCACAATCTTTCATTGTGCTTTTGAGTTTTTCAAACTTCTCAGAAATCTGACGATTTTCAAGAATCAACTTTTCATTTTCTTGTTTAATTTTGTCATGATCAATTTTATCATTTTCAATTTTGCTAGTTAATTCTCTTATCCGTTCAGTTGAAGCTTTAACTGTTTTGTCACGATTAAGAATCTGATTCTCAACGCTTCTGACTTTTGTTGTCAGATCATCAACTTTCTTACTGTTGAGATACGTTACCGTGCTACAAAATTTGTACTCTTTGTTGCAATTTTTGCAATCAGCATTTCCATCAATTTTCTTACCTGACGCATTTGTTGACAATTTTGAACTGACCTGGCTTTTTGACTCAGACACGGAGTTAGAGTCTACCTCAAGTGCCGTAGCAGCCAGCACTTTGTCAGCCATTTTTCCCAGATTCTCTGCAGTCAACTCTTGCGTTGTGTCAATAACTCCAGTATCAACTTTCTTTGATTTCTCCTGCTCTTCTTTCTCCTTTTTCTTTTTTTCTTCTTTCTCTTTTCTCTCTTTCTCTTCTTTCTCTTTCTCGTCTCCAGTTCCCCACCATTTATTCTGCCAGTACTCATCATCTTCTTTGTACTGCTGTATTATGGCCTCGATATCAAGCGTTTTGTCATCGATCACAATATTTCCATATTCATCAAGATAACACTCCCTGTCCGGATCCCATCTATTTGCTCTCCTTGCTTCAAGAAAGATACGAGATATTCTAATTATTTTGTTTTCAGCAATCATTTTTCTGTATTGATATTTTTGCTCTTCAGTTATATCGTCTTTCCACGGAATAGGTTCATCATTTTTCGCCATGAATGCGTAACCAATCGCATCTTCCTCCGGTAGAACTTCTTGACTCCAATCATACCCTTCATCATCATAAATCACCGCAAGAGCTCTAGATTTCTCTTTGTTGTCTTCAACCTGCTTCAATCTAGGCGGCTCGGATTTATTCTGATGATATATTGCCTTCTTGTAATAATCATCTCTGAAAGGGTTCTCCGACTCATCAGCATAAGCATTTCTGCATTCTCGCTTGAAGTTACCTTTCTGCTTACACTTGAAGCAAGTCACCTTGGACTTATCGAAACCCAACTTGGTAGATGGACCACCAATTGTCTTCCTGCCAGTAATTTCCATGAAACGCTGTGCTCGACGAACAGCACTGGCCATAGCCCAACGAATGTTGATCAGTTCCATTTCTTCAGGATCTATCTGGTCATAATCTTCTTTCGTTAGGTTGGTGTTGCCTATCTTCCCAGCTACTAACCCTTCATACGATTCCAACACCGATGCTAGGAAGATCATCTGCTGTTTGGCCGACTCCTCATCAAAATTCTGAGCATTCTTCAAGTCTATTGCAATGTTGCATTGAAAATGATTCTTTTCATCAGAATGACTTGCAGATGATGAAGATCCACTGTGATAACCACTGTGACTTCCACTGCTTTGACTGCTTTGACTTTCTTTGCTTGCTGTGGACACATTCTCAACAGAAAACGCAGTCTTTGGAGAAGTTGCTTTTGGCATCATACTCTTTGGATAATACAAATCCAAATTCTGCTGGTAAGACGAGTGATTGACTTTGTATGTCTTCTTCAATTCCAACTCGTGACTCTCGAGTTTCTCAATCAGCAAATCTAATGTCAACTTTTCTGGTGCTTTGATGGTATTCTTCAGCATCAGCGCATAATATCTCCAATCCATCTCGTCAGGCAACGAATCAAACAATTTGTTGATAAGGTCTTCTTCAGAATATCTGATATCATGTCTTACTAATTCCAGCTTCAGATGACCAAACCTTTCTATCATTTTACAAACTGACTCGTTCTTTAAACACCCAAACATATCAAACTCTTTTTTAAGTAGTTTCTTTTTGTTTTTCTTGATTTCTTCACTACCTATACATTTCTTTTCTAGCTTTTCCCCAAGATCTTTTGCATTTGAATAATCGATCAAAGCAATAATGTCTTCCCGGACGGATTGAAATAACAATGCCACACACTTTTGTTCAGCTACAAACGAATCAATCTCCTCAGCTGCTCTTAAAGTTTCACCATTTTTGTTTCCATTGGCATAACCGTTTTTCAGACTTTTCCAACTGGGAAATGCAAATGCCATCAACCAATCTTCGAACTTTCTTGACCACCTACTATAATCTTCTATAGCCATCAGCTTCGGAGGTTTATTGAATGTTCCGAATGCGCTTTCAGACTCCCAATCTTCCTTTTTCTTTTCTTTCGGTGGATTCTCATTTTCTTTGCTTAATGAAGTATCATTATTTCCGGAATCTCCAGCGAATGCGTACATGTCGCTAAACGGATTCAAGAATATATCATCCATCTTGAGTGTACCTGCAAAATCAGCAATCACTTAGAAAAAATTTTCGAAATTTTGAAAAACAATGACAAATGAGCGAAATATCAATTTTGATGACAAATGAGCGAAATCAATCAAAATATACACTCGAGCGAAATCAGTTGTGACTGATAAGTAAAATCACTTATGTAACAATAAGCGAAATCAAAATAGTGTTCCAATGAGCGAAACTGACTTATAAGCGAAATCAGTTTATGTTCAAATAAGCGAACCAGGCAATGTCCAAATAAGCGAACCAGGCAATGTCCAAATAAGCGGAACTATCAGGTTCAAATAAGTGGACCTAAGTGTTGTCTGAACCACAAGAGCGAACCAGACTATGTCACAACAAACAAACCACACAAGCGAACCTCTACTAAATCACAATGAGCGAACCACAAAAGCGGATCTCTTGAGCGGAACTCCAACAAATGTGACCTAATAAGCGGACATAAAAAGCGAACTTAAATGGTTATTTCCAGCGAACCTATCGATGTCCGAAAAAGCGGACCTATGTTTTTACCCAATTTTAACCATTTTTAAACCGAGTTTTAACCTGAAATTTTCTAGGGTTTGTTAATTGTATGTTACGCACAATATACTCAAAAATCAGACAATTTCAACCGTAGGAACTATCTCAAATCAAAAAAGTATGAGAGAAAGTGAGTAGAAGTGAGAGAATTTTGTCGAATCAAGCTGTAGTAGTATGAACTCCTTGTCCTGAAGCTCTGATGCCACTTGTTGGACCGTGTTCCGACCCTAAACAGTCAGTTGAGAACGTTCATCTTCATGTACGAAGGCGGAATCAACATAAATGAAGTTACAACAGCTATTCCTTTCAATTTCCTCTCTATTAAAGCTTTCTGATTACAATTTGACAAAGTTTCAACCCTAAAAGCTCTCAACAGGTTCGCTCCAACGTACATCAACAACAACGATCAGGTTCGCTCCAATGACCTATATATAGTCCATGTGGTTTCGCTTATATGGACAGTCCATATAAGCGAACCTACATGTTGACATATAAGCGAACTTACCTATGACCCTATAAGCGGACCTATCTGACACATAAGCGAACCTATGACAACACATGTTCACAAAAGTGAACCTATCAACATAAAACATGATTTTGATTTTCAAGACCCTATGTTGACCTATCTTGACCTAAGACTTAAAGTAGACGTAGTCAACAGACATTCTGTGCACCAACAAGTTGTTTCAGAACAGTATCTCAATCTAGATTGAACAAGTTTCATTTTACTCTTCACATCTTCATATGACTGTTTTGTAATGTGGTAAGCCAATTTTATTGAATCATACTCCTTTTTCATTTCCTGACATGCATTTTCTTTTTGAACACATTCTTCTGTCATTTTCGAAACCTTTTCTTTCAAAGTCTCATTTTCTTTTTCTAAATTTTTGCATTTTTGTGTAAGCTTTTCATCATTATCTTTCAAAACTTTTTCGTTTTCTAACATCTCTTTGCATTTATTTTTGAAAACTTCTTCTATTTTGGTGAATTCAAGATCTCTTGCTCTGAATTTTTCATCTTTTTCAGTACAAGCACTGCACGTTTCCATGCATTTCTTGCACTGTTCAACAGTTTTTAAGATTTTAGATTCAGTTTTTACCTCAGTGATTGGCACTTTGACTTTTTCTGTTGTCTCTGTCTGATCAACATCTTTCTTCTGTTTTTCTTCTCCAATACCAGCATCACCACCATCATCAGCCGAGCTTTCAATCTTCACATCATCTTCTCCTTTCTTCTTCAGAAATTCTTCATTCTGCTGTTATTCGGTAACAGCTTTTTCTTCAACAACTTCTTTTATCACCTTCTCTTCTTCTTTCTCAACTTCCACTTTCTCCTTTTCAGCAACCTTTTTAAAATCATCAACCAAATTCCCAACATTCTTCTTCATTCTTTCTTCATCCCTCCTTTTCAAACTTGTTGTCAAAACATCACGAATTGTATTATCCAACTTTTTCATATAAGTTTTATCTTTTTCGACATTTGAATAGTATTCTCTGGAAAGAGGAATTACTGCAAGAACATCATTGAACACCACATCTTTTTTGTGAACGACAAGATCACCATTTTGGTTGACATAGCAATCTTTCTTCTTGTCGTATCTTCTACACTACTTAGCATCTTCATATTCTTCGTGCATTTTATCAATCCTGTACCCTGCAAAGAATATTTCTTTTTCGGTTTTCTCTTTCAGAATTTCTTCTCGGGATCTCTCTTTGATTTCAGCAACAAAAGCATGATGTTTGCTTTTTGATACAGTTCTGCGATGAGCTGTGAAACGGTCATCAACAAGATCATCTTCTGGAAGAAATTCGCTCCAATCAAATCCTTCATCATGATGGATCACTGCACATGCTCTTGATTTCTCTTTGGGATTATTTTCAATCAATTTCGGCTCTTCTCTGCTATGGTGTTAGATCGCCTTTCGGTAATAATCATCATTGAAAGGTTTCTCAGTTTCGTCAACTTCAGAATTTTTGCATTCTCTTTTGAAATGACCTTTTTGCTTACATCTGAAGCAAGTCACTTTGGATTTATCAAATCCTAGCTTTGTTGACGGACCACCTATTGACTGCTTCCCAGTAATCTCCATTTAGCTCTGAGCTCTTCGAATGCAACTTGTTAAACACCAGCGTATGTCAATGAGTTCCATTTCTGCTGGATCGATCTGGTTGTAATCTTCCTTTGTCAGCTCTGAATTTCCAATTTTTCCAGATACTAGACCTTCATATGATTCCAGGACAGATGCCAGAAAACTCATTTGTTGTTTCGCTGCATTGATGCTCATAGCCGGAGAATTTTTCAATTTAAGAGCAATGTTGCAAAGAATTTCCTCTGAATCATCAGAATTTGATTTTGAAGATGATGAATGATATCCCGGATTGTAGCTTGATGAGCTTGTCTGTGGTTCTTTTATCTTCTCAACATTAAATGTTGTCTTTGGTGATTCACCAACTTTCACCGAAGGTATGTTACCTTTGTAATAAAGACCAACATTCTGATGATGTGAAGAATTGCTCATCTTGCTTTGCTTTTGCAGTTCCAGTTCATGATTTTCAATTTTTTCTATTAAGACATTAAGAGAAATTGTATCATATAACACATCATTTTTTAGAATAAACACGAACGTTTGCCACTGATCAGCTCGTGGTAACGCTTCAATGATTTTATCTATAATTTCCTCACGTGTTTTAACAATCCCAAACCTATCAAGTTCAATTTTCAAATGACAAAATCTCTCTATCATTTGCCTCACTGTCTCTCCTTTCAAACTGTCAAACAAATTAAATTCCTTTTTTAATAAAGCTATTTTGTTTTTCTTGATTTGTTTACCCCCCTCAGCTTTAACACGTAAAGCTTCCCAGACAGATTTAGATGACCCGTCATGTTCAAGTAAAGAAAAAATGTCATCTCTAATCGATGATTGGATTAAAGCAATCATTCTCTGTTCATATGAGAAGTTCTTTTTGTCGTCCGTGGATAAGCTTTTGAGTGGAATTTCTTTGCCTTTATCATTGACTGGTCTATCATATCCAAATTCCAAACAAAACCAACTTTCATGTGCATATACTTTGGCCCAGTTAATGAACCGTTCTTTCCACCAAGTATAGTCCTCGATACTATCAAGCTTAGGCGGTTTTGAATGAGTTCCATAAAAGTTGTCATGATTAGTGTTTTCATTGATTGCTTTTGTAATGGATTTCGGTGTGACAGTTGAAGTTTCCCACGATTCTGATGTGAATGCTTTGTAGAACGTGTTGTAGAACTCTTCAGCCATGATATTATCTCCTCGAATCACCTGAATCACGAACATAGGGGTGAGCAAGTTTAGGTCCGGACCAAAAATAACCGAGAACCGAACCGAAAATATACCTAACCCGACCCGAACCCAAGTACCTAGGTATTTAGATCGGTTCCAAATTTTCATATAAAATAGGGTCGGGTCGGGTCGGTTCTCGGTTCTTTTCATGGTGAAACCCGACTTGGACCTATGGACCGGAACCGACCCTATATTTATGGTAGTGAATCGGTTCTGTATTTTATGTTTGATCGGTTCTCGGGTCGGGTCAGGTAATGGTCGGGTAGGGTCGGGTTTTTGTTTTTGCTCACTCCTACACGAACACACAAGATCAGTTCAAACACTATCAAACAACTTGATCGAACGGGTATCCGATCGAGTGAGTCAACAAAAGTCAACAGTAACAACAATCGGGTGACAACGGATCGGGTTGTGATCCGATCGAGTTACAAAGTGCCTTGGATAGGGTGGCAACTCGATCGGGTGAGAGTGTCCCTGGATAGGGTGGCAACTCGATCGAGCGAGTATCCTATACTTGACCTGAATCACGAAAACACAATAGAATGATTAGGACCGGGTGGTAATCCGTTCGGATTGCCACTCGATTCTTTGCACTTTAAACTTGAACAAACAACTTGCAATGAATCGGATTATGAACCGGTCGAGTGGGTCAATAAAAGTCAAACTTAAAATGAATAGCAATGAATCGGCTTGCCGCCCGATCGGGTGGTAATCCGATCGGGTAGGTCAATAAAAGTCAAACTTTAAAATGCAATGTAATGAATCGGGTGGTAACCCGAACGAGTTGCCACTCGATTGATGGCACTACATGATAAACAACGTGCAAGGGATCGGACGGTGATCCAATCGGGTAGCTAGTTGACTCTTTGACCTCAACAATGAACTTTGAACTCTTAAAATATTCTCACATGCAAATTGACAACTTATAAGCAATTTCAAGATTAATGGCCGACAACACTATCAATAGTTTCACATGCACTGATTTCAAACTATTAAAGAACTATAGACAATACTTGAAATTGATTGGGCCGAGACTACTCAACTCACATGGGCTATAGCAGTTTTGAAAAATTGATCAACAATTATCACATGCAAAGTATGGATTTATGTAATCAATGGCCGACAATATTAATTCTTCACATGCAAACCTTGAATTTAATCAATTTATATGTTCTCGAGAATATTAATGGCCCTGACACTTCACGTTACAATGAACCACATATAAAGTTGACAAAGTTGACTAAGTTTCTTAATCAAGTGAGGTCTTTGAATCGGATGATCACCCGATCGGGTGGTAATCCGATCGGGTAGGTCAACAAAGTCAAACTATGTAATGGATAGGGTGGGAACTTTGGATCGAGTGGCAACTCGATCGAGTGACACTAATTGATATACAAAACAAATAAAGCTTTGTTCTTTGAATCGGGTGGCAACTCGAATGAGTCGCTGTTCGATCGAGTGACACCACAAAGTAATATGATTTTCAATCAAAGCATATGCAATCTAGACAATTGACATATTGTGGCCGACAACACATAGATAAGTTTTGCTTTTATTCAAGATCACATGCACATGCAATTGTCAGAACAAAGTTAAGGTGATATGGCCGTCAATAAGAATATATATCAATTCAAGTAAATCACGTGACTACTATTGTATGTTATTAATGAGGCCGAGAACAGTTGACAGCTGTAATGAAGATCACATGCTCAACGATTGCAATTAATGACTTTGACTGACAAAGTTAACAATGTTGACTAAGTAACTCGATCGGGTGGGATGCTTTGAATCGGATTACCGCTCGATCGGGTGCTAATCCGATTGAGTGACAGTCAATCAAAGTCAACTATTTAATGAAATGGAAATGGAACGAGTGATGTTTGAATCGGATTACTGCCCGATCGGGTGGTAATCTGATCGGGTGACAGTCAAAGTCAACATTTACTAACAAACAATGGATAGGGTGGAGACTTGAATCGGATGGTGACCCGATCGGGTTGCCACCCGATCGGTGAACATCAAGAACAATGACAACAACAACAGTTGGCATATTTTCAACTTTCGAACACAAAAATTTTAGATTTCTCCCAAAGTACTTCGAATTAAGATCTGAAATTTTGTAGGCTTGAAGATCAAGTGTTTTCGCACAACATATCCAAAAATCAGCAATTTTTAACCATAAAAACTTGTTTAATTTGGCGTTTTTCAGTTAGAAACGTGACGAAATGCAAAAGATGAAGAAATTGAGCAAATCTGATGCGATATTTGATCTGAATATGATGAATTCATGTGTGAAATTGTGTGTTTGATCCGTGCAATCGAGCTCCTGCTCTGATACCACTTGTAGGACCGGTTTTGACTCCGAAACGATTGCGAACCGACTCGTGTAACGTGCAGAATCCATACACGAACGTGACCGAATACAAGACCGTACTATAAACGTGATTCTATTGATAATCTGAAAACGTACAAAGCACCACGAATCACCTTGAGCACTTTCTCTCTCTAGACTTTTCTTGCTTGTTTTTCACACTCTTGCTTTCCAAATCACATAGGATTGTTGGCACGCTCAACCTTCACTATGGGAAAGGTAAGATTTCTAACTTTCACCGTTAAATTTTGATGATTTTGAGGTTTAAAAAGGTGTCGGCGACTGTTGAGGAAGAAACTTAGATCTAGGCTTGTTTAGGGACTTTTGTTAGAATCTGAACTTAGATCAATGATTATCGGCCTTAGATCTATAGGTTTACCGTTTGAATTTGTTCAAAAACATGTTAGATTTGAAGATTAGATGATTGAGGGTGTTCGACAGTCGGTGCACATATTGTCAAATTAAACAAAATCTAGGACGTTTTAGAAAAATCTAAACATAGGGTTTTGTTAATCGGCAAAAACTCTACGTGAAATTGTGTTTAATTTTGGAAAATTGTTAGAAAATTTTGATGTTCATGTTTGAGATTCTAACTGTTCTTCATTGTGCCATGGATCGAATGGCAATCCGATCGGATGACCATCCAATCTGAAGGCCATCCGATCCACAACATTCTTATTTGTTTGAAAATATTCTAAGTGTTTGAATTGCATTTGGTTTCAACTTTTCTTCATGTGCCATGGAACGAATGGCAATCCGATCGGATTATGACAACCTTATTAGCTTGTAAATTTTCTAAGTGTTTGAGAATTTTTTGATGTATTCAACTGTTATTCATCACATGCTCATGTTCAAAACTTGACTGTTACTGATATGTTGTTTCAATCGAATGGCAATCCGATCGGATGACCATCTGATCGGAAGGCCATTCGATCCAAAACTCATTCATATGTTGTCATTCACATGTTGCTCAATTGTTATTCATTCTGGATAGAATGGCAATCCGATCGGATGACCATCTGATCAGAGGGCCATCCGATCCAAAATCACATCATCACATGTTAGTCTGAATTGAGCTCTTCTGTACCATTTGGAACGAATGTCAATCCGATCGGAAGGTCATCCGATCCAAATGCTTGTGTGTTTTGAATATTTGATCTTTAAAGGTTTGGTTTATCTGATCGGATGGCCATCCGATCATCAGTACTGAGTAAGAGTGTATGTAGTGTTTCCAGTATTAGAAAAATTTTTGTGTTTTTCAAAATTTTTGTCATTTGTCATTTTATATCTCGAAGTTCATGTAGACTCTAACGCTGATAATTTTTGCAGACAAAAGCATCTAATTGGCATCCAGCTCATAACATCTACTGTATTTTGGAAGAAAATTATGCGAATATGGAGCCATTCAAAGATATGGCGAAGTTTTTAAAGGATAGCAAAATTTCTAAGGCTTTGACTGATAGGACGGAAGTGTATGAATCACATGTTAGAAAGTTCTGGAAGGCAGTGAGGTATGATGAGAGTGAAAAGATGATATACACGGCAGTACAGATAAAGGATGAGAATGATAAGGATATTGACATAGAAGTTAAGTTCAATGTGGGAGACGTTAGAAGGGTATTAGATTTGGGAGATAGTGATGATGACCCTATTATCGTTCCAGAAAAGTTATGCAAGGGTTTATGGTTTAGAATGGGCTTTATTGGACACGTAAATGATAAATATCTCAAGTCTAAGTTTTGTTGTCCCTATAAATTTTTGGTTCATTGTGTAGTACATGCTCTATCTCACAGAAAGGGGGCATACGACGAGACATCTGACTACATCATGAATATTATCACATGTCTGGTGCTGAATAGTCCTTATAATGTTTCACAAGTATTATTTGATCACATGGTGGATAATATCAAGGGGGAGAAGTACATTATGTACCCGAGAATTATACAAATGATGATAGATAATCAAGTGAACGACCTTCCAAAGGATCCTGTTGATGAGCTGAAACTGCATCACATGACAGCTGAAACATTGAGTAGATTGAATCAATATAAAGGATTGAAAGATGATCCGGAGCCGAGATTTAAGAGAATGGTTTGTAAGATTGCAAATCCAAATTAAGTTGCACTAGAGAATGATGCATGGAGACACAAGAACAGCAATTCAGAGGATGAAACTGATAGTTTAAGTGGCATGCATGAAAAGAAGATGAGGTATTGGTTTGTGAAAGATGGAAAGAGAAAGAGAACTCCAAGGTTTTCTCCAACAGTGACTGCACCTAAAAGGACTACACCAAAGATTGTTGTTAAGGGTAAAGTTGAAAGGGAGAGTCACATGAAAGGTTGATAGATTATACTTTGTGATATCACTCTAATAAATATTAATGTTTATTTTGTAGAGCCAGCAAAGAAAAAGTCTCCACCAAGACTTGTTGACGAGACAGTGATTCCTCCAGCAGATGTTATTCAACAAGGCATTGGTCTGATGAAAGAGACACTTGAAAGTTTCTTAAAGAAGAATGAAGAAGCTGAAGCAGCTAAAGCTGCAAAGGTTCAAGGTTCAAGTGTTGAAAAGGTCGCTGAATCTTCTACAAAGAATGTTGAAGCATAAATTTTGAAAGAAAAAGAGGTTGAAGGCATTGCTCACACGGATTCAAGTGCAACTGTCAGTGATTCAAGCGATACTGAGCCTGAGATTGATACTTCGAAGATTGGTGTTGGAAAGATTACCTTGAAAAAGAAGCCTTGGAAGAAAAAGGAAGGTTCTAATGAAGAGGATTCGAAGTATATTCCTACACCTCAAGTAGAGAAAAAGAAAGGCGTTCTAAAAAGAAAAGAAAACCCTAAAGGTGTTATTCCTAGGAGGGTCAGAGCAAGAAAGGGAGCAACATCTGTACCTGAGATTCAGAGTGGTAAAAGTGAAAAGCATGTTCAAGCCCAAGAGGTTCAAGCACAGAGTACTACAGAGATTGAAACTCAAAGTGTTAACATTCCAGAGGTTCAGACTGCTGAAGTCGAGAAAGTGAAAGCTCCAGAAAGTCCTATCTATACGAGAATTGAGAAGAATGTTGAAACTAAGAAGGGTGATGATGATGAGGTTGTATTCACGGGTGAAAGAGAGTCTACTCCACCACCACCACCATAGAATCCAACTATTCACATTCCAGATGATCCAGAAACGTCACAGCCAAAGAAAGTTACATCTCCTGGATTATTTGAAGGTTTTCCAAACATTCATGGTGAATTTACTGATGATATTCTTACTGGAGGCGAATACGACATGTTTCATGATGGAAAGATCAAGGATCTAACAAAGAAAGTCAGTGTTCTTGAGAAAGAAAAGGCGAAAGCAGAAGCTGAGCGTGATGAGTTGAAAAATAAGCTTGAAAAGACTATGGAAGTGAATGAAGAAATGAGGTTAGCAATGAATGAACATGCAGAAAGAATAGATGCATTGGTAGAAGATCTGGCTGATAATGCTAAATTAATTGATCAACTCAATTCAGAGCTCGCAGAGGTAAATGCTAAGTCTGAGAATATGAATGAAGTAAATAAGACGCTACATCAGATGATAAGAGAGCTGCATGAGTTGTCCTCTAATGAAAACAAAGTGTTAAGGCAATAAATTGAAGCCTTGAGGGTAGACAAAAAGGTTAAAGACGAGCAGTTAAATATGTTATATGCTATGGTAGAACACAAGCTTGGAATCAATGTCCAAGCTGTGTATAATGAGTTGGAAATTCAAAGAGTAGAGGAAAGAAGAGTCGCTAGGGAGAGAGTTAGCGAAAGAAGCGACGCAGAAAAAGAAAGAGTTGATAGTTGAAACTCAAGAAGCTGGAGGTTCTTCTAGCCAGCCTGCAGGTAATGATGTTGAAATGGTTGATGCAGGGGTAAATGAGGAAGTGGAACATATGGAAGTTGATCAAGATCAAGGCTTTGTCCTTATGGGTGAATCAGTCTCTCGACCTTACAGCTTGAATGATATTATTCGTATGGTAAGAGTTGAACAACGTAAGGGGAAGGTGAGAGAAGCTGATGTGAAGCTTTTATGTTATAAAGAAGAAGATAAAGAAGAGGAAGAGGAAGAAGATGAAGAGTTGAAAGAAATTTTTGATGTTGTTGATAACTATGATCCTTCTTGGGATGATTGTGAAGATGATAATGATCAAGGTGCTTCAGGTTCATTGTCAAAGCCTCCAGTGCAACATTCTTGTCACACCCTGACCACGTAAAACAACAAAACATGGCGGAAACATCGGGGAATGTTGTAACAGAATCATTGTTTCATAACACATGGAAATTTGAATATTGTTTTATTGATTAAAAGTGTTACAATGTCTTGACAATCAACGAAACATAACATAAATAACTAGTCTTGCATCTTTTATTGTCGCTAAGGCCCAAGTGCGCCTAAGTGTATCTTGATAAATCCTATGCATCATGTCCTGAAACACATGTGAAAATAGGTACATCAGCATAAAAATGCCTGTGAGATACATAGGTTTTGTGAAAATAGAATTCATGACTTATGTTTAAGAAAATGTTTAATCATGAACCTTGTAATTTGCGTTGTCTTGTAAATCATTTGAAAAGTGATAAATAAACCAAATGATATATATGTATAAAAGAATAATACATGGTTAAGTAAATAACCAAGTAAACTGAGTTTATATCAGATAAGTTGTTTGTAAAACAATGTATTGTGAAAAGTATGTTATTTGTATAAAATGTTATATGTCTAAATTGAAATGATTCAAATAATGCTACGATATGTAATACCATACAAGCACTTATATATAGGTAGTACCAGCGGCGTATCCACCATGCTTGTATCATATTACACACGCCTCGTTACTTAAATCACTTACTCAAACCAAACCACCAAAGTAAAATGTTTATGTATAATCAAATGTTAAAATGTTTGTGTGAAAACCATGTCTAATGTCTACGTCTAATGTAAATCATGAATTGTGTATATCAATGTCAAAATGTTTATGTCTAATGTAAATCGTGAATTGTGTATACCAATGTCAAAATGTTTATGTCTAATGTAAATCATGAATTGTGTATATCAATGTCAAAATGTTTATGTCTAATGTAAATCATGAATTGTGTATACCAATGTCAAAATGTTTATGTCTAATGTAAATCATGAATTGTGTATATCAATGTCAAAATGTTTATGTCTAATGTAAATCATGAATTGTGTATATCAATGTCAAAATGTTTATGTCTAATGCAAATCATGTAATGTGTATCCAAAATATCATGTATGGTAAGTGAAATATATCAACTAAACCATATGTAAAATGCACAAAAACAAGGTATTGAAGTAAAACATCGTTTAAATCAAAGTTATGTTTTGTGGAACAAATGCATGCTATACTGATATAAACATCTATGCGGTATTGTGAAAATGCATACATTCAAGCCTTGTGACTGTGGTGATCAACCCCTAAACGAATTTAAAGGTCTATCTGTGTTATGTTTTTCGAATTCGGTCATTCCTTCCATCCAAACATACCTAGGATGTCAGGAACGGGAGTTGTCAATTCCTATGGTACCACTACCTACTAACGAATGGCGTGATCAATGTTAATGAATGTGTATTGTCCCATTTGAACAAACCAAATGTCATACCAAAATGTAAGCATGTGATGAATAACAAATGTACTAAGTATGCACACAATGGACATACATAGCATAAAATGTAATGTAAAACAATGTACTAAGTATGCACACAATGGACATACATAGCATAAAATGTAATGTAAAACGATGTACCAAGTATGCACACAATGGACATACATAGCATAAAATGTAATGTAAAACGATGTACTAAGTATGCAACAAAGGACATACATAGCAAAAACACAATGAAATCATGTACTATAAGTGTACTATTGAACATGACAAGCATATGATATGAAAACATGGAAAGCATGAAAGTAACAAGTAGGCACATGTGTTCCACCCCAAAACAGTTTGAAAACAGTAAAAGAGGGGTCTATGTACTCAATTGAGATTGCCTAGAAGTCCTTGCGTAACAACCAAACAATGCTAGAGATCACGGATATCAAACGGTACCTAATATAGGTAACTATGTTAATATACCGGACCTATACCGGAGGATCGGATAGAATGAGGGCTCGTAAACCAAATGAGTATGGGAACTCATGTAATATGGTTTTAACGAAGCCTACATACTACAATGAAACCTAACCTAAGTGCTTACGACCCATTACGACCCGTTTAGGTAGCTTATGCTACTTTAACACGTCGTTCGCGTGAAACGCGTTCGGAATGCCTAACTAGTCCTATGATAAGTAAAATATGCCTTAACATGTCTAATATTGTTACCAAATCAGTTTAGATACCAAAAGTTATGTCACATATGCTTAAAATGAATTTTGGCGTTCAAAGGGCATTTTGGTAATTTACCTAAGGCATATAAACTACCTATCATACAACTACTTAAACGAAGCGACCATAAGGTATAACCTCGGAAGGTTATTCCCTATATACTATGGTCACCTAATGTGTTTGGTCAGATCCTAATGATCGACCAAACGGGTCAGGTTCGAAAGTATAAGCGATTGTTTAGATCGCTTACCTTACGACCCTATATAAGCACTAAACTAAGAGTGACGAGCTAAGCATGTTAAAACATGCTTAACTAAGTTTAGAAAACATATTTGGTATCAAAACAAACGGTTTTGATACCTAAGAGTAGTTTGGTTACAAAATACGCAATAACACGCATTTTGGCCGAAACTACGACTCGTCACTGAGCCTAGATAACGTAGTAATCAGTAGGTATAGTCACTAGGGACTATAACCATCGTGATTACGCTCACGTTATGAAGTTCAAATGAACTTCGCATTGACCATAAACTGGTCAACGCAGAAAGTCAAACAAAGTTTGACTTTTAACTCTAAAAGTATAAAAAGAACGAAGGAACACTTACAAAGGGTCCCCGAAAGCTAATCTTGATCCAAGTAGCTCAGGTATGAAGCAATGGCTTCAACTTAGAGCTTTTAGATCAGATTTTGTGGGTTTAGAAAATGATTGGGGTTGGGTATTTATAGTAAATGGACAACCATTAGGATCGTTTCTCGTAATCCGGGCTTTAATCTCACCCTTACACTTGTTGGAATTCCCATGGAACACCAAAATGGCCCCTCATTAACAAGAAGAGGCAAGTGCAATTGGCTGTTTAGAAGTTTCTGAGCAACTGGGAGGTCCTTACGGGACCGTAAGGGTGATGGCTTACGGTCCGTAAGCCATCATCTTTGCTGAAATGACAGATTTGGTCCCTGCAGTTCCAAACTTGGTTTTCGATGCATTTTTTGACAAGTTTAAGCCCCGTTAACCTCATTTCAAAGCTATAAAATGAAGTTAAAGTATAGGGAACTTAAAATGTGCTCAAAAATATCTCGGATGTCGGTTCGTTTGGCCGTACGGTTGCGTTGTTCGGTTAATTACGACGGAAGTCGTAACGAATGCAAAAACGGTCCAAAATGCGCGACGAATGGAATTTTGACAAGCCAAACACTAAAGCATAATATTATAATGCTTACATAAATTTTTTGCTGTCCGGATGTATTCAGAACGTAAGTTATGCGCGAAAATGCAAACTTGTGCACTTTTTGACGCTTTTAGTCCCTGAATGACCCAAAAGTTTATTTTAGCACACCGAACCCATCAAAGCCTATTTCTAAGCTATGTAAAGGATATTTATGGTATGTTTAACTCATGGTCATGTTCCGGAATGTCTGTTACAGTTCAAATTGGCATACTTTCACAGTTTGTCGAATTTAGTCCCTGTAAGCGATTAAACTTGATTTTGTCATACCAAAGCCTTCCAAACTTATTTCTAAGTTAGGTAAAGGTTATTTAAGGTATGTGAAGCCTATTTCACTATTTCAGAGTGTTCGTTGCATTAAACTGGTTATATTTACGCATCAGTGCGCGTATAACCTTCCAGAAAGCGATTTAGAGTCCGAAATCGAACAAGAATTTATATGTGCAAATGATACACATATTTGTACAAATCCCAAGTATGAAATAAATATTTCATTGGTTTGATATTTGTTTGATGGTCACAGTGACCCAGGTGTCACAGTCTCCCCTACTTTAGGAAATTTCATCCCGAAATTTATTCAGAGGAAACTTGTGAGAGCTTGAAACATGAAGTTGAAAAGATCAAACAACACTGGTTAGAGTCCTGAACTTCTAGTAACTTTACAATAACATCATGCTTGCAATGTGAGAGGGAGACTTATATACAAGTATATAAAGCGTCATTGGTGCGTCCACCGTACCTCTATTACATTGTTCACATTTCGTTATGGTTGTCACTATCGGTTCTTACACATAATAAGTCTTACCGAGGTTTCCGTGCACTGAACTTCGCAATTATGTATGCATCCATAATTACGTAATTCCTTGAATAGTCACGTAGTGCATCTTATAATGTGTAGGGGAAGAAAGCAATGAACGAGCTTGTGATGATTGTGACTAGACCACCATAGGGTCCTTTTAATTAAGTCAATAAATGATTTAAATAGACTACCAAGGAGTCTGTTTAGCTACATCAGCGCATGTCATTTTTAACCAGATTCTGATTCAATCTTTTTGACTAGACCACTAGGAGGGTCTCTTATGAATCATGGAGTGGTACTATATAATCCAAGGGTCTTAACTAACACGTAGAAGCCCAATAAGAATTTAGGGTAGTACCTTTTTAAATATCCCTCTACGAATCCCTCATATGAAGATACGAAAGGTTCTACGAGGATTTGGATAACGAATATCCAGAGTATACAAAAACACAAAAAAAAACATAAAAGAAAACACAAAATGCATAAACACATAATCACATAATTGTTTAACTTGATTCTAGATTTGTTATCATTTTGTTAATTTGTTCTGCTAACTGTGCACATGTATTCAAAGCACACCAGGTATCCAATCAGTGGATTTTGATTGGTGCTTTAAATATTTCTAAGAATCTAACTATAAAGATAGAAAGATCTTTTAAAGGGAAAATTCGATTTCGATTATAAGGAACCGAAATGTTCGAATTAAGGTACACAAGGAATTCCAATTAAGGACTCTGATTTGAATGATAATCATCCACAAGGGTCTAATTGTGAAGATAAAAAGATCTCATATTGATTTTAGAAGTTGAGGATGTTTTGAAACCTTGCACTGGATGTGCTTAAGTCAAAACATGAGGTAAAATGCTTATGAAGTTGAGATGCTCGATATGCCAAGGTGACATATGAAGCGAAATTTGAAGGTTAAGTCAATGTATGAGAAAAATACTTTGAAAACTATGCATGGGGTTTCTTTTAAAAATGTGTTTAATGTTTTTGAAACCTTATATATAATACTTTTGAAATCATAAAGTAGGTGTATTAGGTAAAAATTGTTTTAAAATCACGCGAGATGAATTTTGAAATTATGTATAAGGTTTTTGAAAATATGAATGATGCTTTTCGAAATCATGCACTTGATAAGAAAATGTACTGTGTTAATATTGTTTTCAGACTATATGAAACATTTTGAAATTATGAAGGTTGTTTTTTTTTTGAAAACATAGCCAATGTTTTTGAAATAACATAGACAATGCATTTGAAAAAAAAATTGTTTTCAAACTATATGAAATGTTTTGAGATCATGAAGATATTTTTTTGAAATACTTGAACTGTGTATGTTGAAAAATCAAAACGTAATGGGTATGAGATTTGAAAATACCCTTAGTTATCTAACCAAGGATTCAAAGGCACAGATGTGCAGAAGCATGATTACTCATAATGTCACTTTATTTTCTGTACTTCGTATCTTAGAATGAAACGAGTACATAGAATTTTTCTATGGGAATCATGAGTAAACACAAGAATGGGAAATATTCACAAGAGTAGTTTGTAAGGAACATAGTTCCTTAATGTAGGTATTATAGGGAAATGCCATACACACATGTAACTACACTTGTATATCAGAATTTGTGATCAACGATTTATTTATAAACAAAACAGATTGTTTCACATTACAAGAAAATAAAAGAAACAAAAGCATAAGACAACAACATCTTCTAATCAGCCAACTGCTCATCCGAGGGTTGGATTTGCCTTAGCAAGCTTCAGGCATTTATTCACGAAATGACCCATCTTGCCACAGTTGTAGCATGATCCAGGAGGGAAGCGAGCTTGAGCAGGATTGGCTTGTGGTTGATTTGGACCACCTTGGTTCGGGTTACATCGACAAGCACTTACCAGGTGACCAACTCGCCCACATGATACACACAGACGACATTGTAAGTGAGCTTGGTGATGCCCTTTACATTTGTCGCATATTGGTGTCGTTCCCTTGTATTGCTTCTTAGCAGGTGGTGTTGCCACCCGGATGGGTCTTGCTTGATTTGGTACAGCTACAGTTGAGCAAACCCTTGCTGTATGACCTATAAGTCCACAAATTTGGCATTTGAGGCACTTCACACTAGCATAATGATGAAGGTTACATTGGTTGCACAAGGGTGCAGTTCCATTGTATGGCTTCCTAGCAGGGGGTTGAGCTGGTTGGTTGGGGATGGCTTGACCATTGTGAGCGACCACGGCGAAGTTTTGAGAAGCCTTTCGCTTCTTTGACTTCTTAAGGGATCCAGTCTGTTCATCCATGGTCTTTGATTCCTTGATTGGTTTCTTGGCTGGTGGTGCTGGCTTGACTTCTGCTTCCTTTGGTGGCTCTTGAGTGGCTTCATTGTTGAGACGAGACATGGCAATGCCTAATTCAACAGTCTTCAGGATTACTTCGCCTATTCGCTGGGCAAATTTGGCAGTCTGCTCGAATATATGCGCATCGTTGCGATGAAGAGACATTCTGGAGGAAATGAAGGATATAGGAGGAAACAATGAAATGTTATCGAAAAATAAAACAAAACAGAATGGCAATGCATAAGAATTTGCGATCATTTGTTTGTTACCTAAGGCAAACAAATGAGACGGTGACAAATCAAAGTAAGCGGATCATATTAATGTATCACTGAAGACATGCTTGCCTATAAGTGAACACTCACCCCAAGAGTTCCCAGGTAAGAGTGAGTGGTCCGATACTGCGGATTTGTACGAACACTCTAGCCTTAGACAGAAAACTCAGAGTACAGGCATTCACCCTTCCAGTTTGCACGTGTTAACATTAAAAGACCCAAACTTTGACGAGATTTTGAAAACTTTGAAGGTTTAAAACCTTACAATAAATCATCCTAGAACAGATGATTGATTTTCAAAGGGGTTTTGAAATTTATGTTCTTGTTGTGGTTATCACCTAAGAATAGGTGACGGTATTGTTTTATGTCTAAACGCAAGTAAACTCGCGTTAGGGTCCTAGGAAGGTTATAGACTAGGTCAAAGCATTACTAATAACCTAATTCCCTATAACCATGAGCTCTGATACCAACTTTTCTGTCACACCCCGACCACGTAAAACAACAAAACGTGGCGGAAACGTCAGGGAGTGTTGTAACAGAATCATTGTTTCATAACACATGGAAATTTGAATATTGTTTTATTGATTAAAAGTGTTACAATGTCTTGACAATCAACGAAACATAACATAAATAACTAGTCTTGCATCTTTTATTGTCGCTAAGGCCCAAGTCCGCCTAGGTGTATCTTGATAAATCTTATGCATCATGTCCTGAAACACATGTGAAAATAGGTACGTCAGCATAAAAATGCCTGTGAGATACATAGGTTTTGTGAAAATAGAATTCATGACTTATGTTTAAGAAAATGTTTAGTCATGAACCTTGTAATTTGCTTTATCTTGTAAATCATTAGAAAAGTGATAAATAAACCAAATGATATATATGTATAAAAGAATAATACATGGTTAAGTAAATAACCAAGTAAACTGAGTTTATATCAGATAAGTTGTTTGTAAAACAATGTATTGTGAAAAGTATGTTATGTGTATAAAATGTTATATGTCTAAATTGAAATGATTCAAATAACTCTACGATATGTAATACCATACAAGCACTTATATATAGGAAGTACCAGCGGGGTATCCACCATGCTTGTATCATATTACACACGCCTCGTTACTTAAATCACTTACTCAAACCAAACCACCAAAGTAAAATGTTTATGTATAATCAAATGTCAAAATGTTTGTGTGAAAACCATGTCTAATGTCTATGTCTAATGTAAATCATGAATTGTGTATATCAATGTCAAAATGTTTATGTCTAATGTAAATCATGAATTGTGTATACCAATGTCAAAATGTTTATGTCTAATGTAAATCATGAATTGTGTATATCAATGTCAAAATGTTTATGTCTAATGTAAATCATGAATTGTGTATACCAATGTCAAAATGTTTATGTCTAATGTAAATCATGAATTGTGTATATCAATGTCAAAATGTTTATGTCTAATGTAAATCATGAATTGTGTATATAAATGTTAAAATGTTTATGTCTAATGCAAATCATGTAATGTGTATCCAAAATATCATGTATGGTAAGTGAAATATATCAACTAAACCATATGTAAAATGCACAAAAAACAAGGTATTGAAGTAAAACATGGTTTAAATCAAAGTTTTGTGGAACAAATGCATGCTATACTGATATAAACATCTATGCGGTATTGTGAAAATGCATACATTCAAGCCTTGTGACTGTGGTGATAAACCCCTAAACGAATTTAAAGGTCTATCTGTGTTATGTTTTTCGAATTCAGTCATTCCTTCCATCCAAACATACCTAGGATGTCAGGAACGGGAGTTGTCAATTCCTATGGTACCACTACCTACTAACGAATGGCGTGATCAATGTTAATGAATGTATATTGTCCCATTTGAACAAACCAAATGTCATACCAAAATGTAAGCATGTGATGAATAACAAATGTACTAAGTATGCACACAATGGACATACATAGCATAAAATGTAATGTAAAACAATATACTAAGTATGCACACAATGGACATACATAGCATAAAATGTAATATAAAACGATGTACTAACTATGCAACAAAGGACATACATAGCAAAAACACAATGAAGTCATGTACTATAAGTGTACTATTGAACATGACAAGCATATGATATGAAAACATGGAAAGCATGAAAGTAACAAGTAGGCACATGTGTTCCACCCCAAAACAGTTTGAAAACAGTAAAAGAGGGGTCTATGTGCTCACTTGAGATTGCCTAGAAGTCCTTGCGTAACAACCAAACAATGCTAGAGATCACGGATATCAAACGGTACCTAATATAGGTAACTATGTTAATATACCGGACCTATACCGGAGGATCGATAGAATGAGGGCTCGTAAACCAAATGAGTATGGGAACTCATGTAATATGGTTTTAACAAAGCCTACATACTACAATGAAACCTAACCTAAGTGCTTACGACCCATTACGACCCGTTTAGGTTGCTTATGCTACTTTAACGCGTCGTTCGCGTGAAACGCGTTCGGAATGCCTAACTAGTCCTATGATAAGTAAAATATGCCTTAACATGTCTAATATTGTTACCAAATCAGTTTAGATACCAAAAGTTATGTTACATATGCTTAAAATGAATTTTGGCGTTCAAAGGGCATTTTGGTAATTTACCTAAGGCATATAAACTACCTATCACACAACTACTTAAACGAAGCGACCATAAGGTATAACCTCGGAAGGTTATTCCCTATATACTATGGTCACCTAATGTGTTTGGTCAGATCCTAATGATCGACCAAACGGGTCGGGTTCGAAAGTATAAGCGATTGTTTAGATCGCTTACCTTACGACCCTATATAAGCACTAAACTAAGAGTGACGAGCTAAGCATGTTAAAACATGCTTAACTAAGTTTAGAAAACAGATTTGGTATAAAAAAAAACGGTTTTGATACCTAAGAGTAGTTTGGTTACAAAATACGCAATAACACGCATTTTGGCCGAAACTACGACTCGTCACTGAGCCTAGATAACGTGGTAATCAGTAGGTATAGTCACTAGGGATTATAACCATCGTGATTACGCTCACGTTATGAAGTTCTAACGAACTTCGCATTGACCATAAACTGGTCAACGCAGAAAGTCAAACAAAGTTTTACTTTTAACGCTAAAAGTATAAAAAGAACGAAGGAACACTTACAAAGGGTCCCCGAAAGCTAATCTTGATCCAAGTAGCTCAGGTATGAAGCAATGGCTTCAACTTAGAGCTTTTAGATCAGATTTTGTGGGTTTAGCAAATGAATGGGGTTGGGTATTTATAATAAATGGACAACCGTTAGGATCGTTTCTCGTAATCCGGGCTTTAATCTCACCCCTACACTTGTTGGAATTCCCATGGAACACCAAAATGGCCCCTCATTAACATGAAGAGGCAAGTGCAATTGGGTTTGGAGGGTGTGACAGCTGGAAACAGGCTGTTTAGAAGTTTCTGAGCAACTGGGAGGTCCTTACGGACCGTAAGGGTGATGGCTTACTGTCCATAAGCCATCATCTTTGCTGAAATGACAGATTTGGTCCCTGTAGCTCCAAACTTGGTTTTCGATGCATTTTGACACATTTAAGCCCCGTTAACCTCATTTCAAAGCTCTAAAATGAAGTTAAAGTATAGGGAACTTAAAATGTGCTCAAAAATATCTCGGATGTCGGTTCGTTTGGTCGTACGGTTGCGTTGTTCGGTTAATTACCAAACCCGTTTTCGGGGTGTTACAGCAAGGCCAAAGCAGACGCGAAATCTGAACGGTCGGGGCATTCTGAGACTAAGACAGAAGATTCAAAGAAGCGCAAGTCTGAGGGCTCGAGGAAGGAAACTGACGAGAAGCGCGACAGGAAACGCAGTTCGAGGAAGGCGTATGTAGCCAGTTCTAGCAGCTCTAGAAAGGATAACGCCAGAGATAGACAAAGTGGTTCTGAGAGGAAGACTCATGAGGATGAGCAGAAGAAGTGTCACAGATGCGGACGGAATGGACATGTTACCTGCGAGTGCTATGCTAAAAGTATTTTGGAAGGAACGAAGCTTGAGGGATGCTTCTAGTGTGGGGAACAGGGACATTTCAAGAAGGATTGTCTTAAGGCGAAGGGTCAGAATGCCAGCGGTAGAGCGTTCGAGCTAAACGTTGGCAAGGCACGTGACGATCCTTGTGACACCCCAAGAAAACCAGTAATCTTCGCAAAGCTGCTCGAGGAGCCGCGATACGACACAGGTAAACAACGTCACACTACTAGCTTCCTCAGTAACTGCATGCTAAATTTCGGGACGAAATTTCTTTCAAGTTGGGGATAATGTGACAACTCGAATTTCCGACATTCTTTATTCGCATTTAATGCACGTTGACTTTGACTGTTTAGTTGTTTGACTTGTAACTGTACATTGTGATATGATAAAACGTATGGTTTTGTGAGTGTTGCATG
Organism: Helianthus tuberosus; assembly: GCA_030545235.1. NCBI lineage: Eukaryota > Viridiplantae > Streptophyta > Magnoliopsida > Asterales > Asteraceae > Helianthus > Helianthus tuberosus. Next base: position 160,188,720 of record CM060393.1, read on the forward strand.
TATGTGATTGATATGATAACATGTGACTTAGTATTTTAGAAAATCACCTAAACTGTGTAACACATGAATATACTCGAAACAATAGTGTTTCGCCATAAGACATCTCGACGAAACAAAACTGTTTCGCCAACCCGAACTCGACGAAACAAAACTGTTTCGCCGGCCCAGTAATACGCCGAAGCCCAGTTATGGGCCCAACCTTGTTACGCGAGTTTTATATCACAAAACTGTTTCATTCGTGAAACTTATCATCACAACCGAAAACCCTAGAGCCTCTATCCCTAGAGAATGACGGCAACAGTAGAAACCCTTTCCCTCATTTGCAATATCATTTTGATCAACTCAGATTTCCGGTTAGTGTCCAACCTTTACATGAATTGCTTGTTAACTGTATAGTTGGAATCACTAGTAGTTGATAGTATCTTGCATGAATAATTAGTTGATTGTATGTTAATGGCTGATATCGGTTTATGTGCGAATATACTGACAATACACGTGAAAGATGAAGAACTTCAAAGTCGATAGCATGTTTGTGTAAACTGTCAGCCGTTTTAATATTCCATATATGCATGTGAGTCATCAATTTGTGGTCCAATTAAATCAATATTCCATATGAATTCGGTCAGACTTACATGTGGTCTTTTATTGTGGTTCAATAGAATTATAATATATTGGTGTTTAATCATATAGCAACATGACAACAATATAATCTTGTCGGCCATGAATGGTTATTTCAATGATGAGTTTGTGTATAGATCTAATGAGTCTAGACTACTGAGCATATTAGTTGATAATTGATAAGCATATTGTTTTGATTTGTCTTAGTGATGACGGTATGATTGTATGATGATTGTTCCAATACCTCGCATGATGTGACGACAGAATTAGGGTTACCATGTAACAGATTTTTCACGTAACTGATTATACGACGTAACTGATAACTCGACGAAACAGACATCTTGGCGAAACAGAAAGTGTTTCGCCAAGGAAAGTTGACGAGATAGAAATCCTGTTTCGCCAAACAAGACTCGACGAAACAGGATATGTGTTTCGTCAATATTGTGATTCGCCAACTTATGTGTTTCGCCGACTTGAATGTTTTGTACAGTAACATGACTTAACTCTGTTAGAAGTTAACTAAGATATTTAACTGCTGTTAAATGATATACATGACTTGTGAGATCTCGAATACGTGTTACATGTTTATACATGCATAACTTGAACACAAACTGATTTCGCGTACGTGCATACCTTAGGACGTGATTGATTATTTGCAAGCACTTACATACCTAGCATACCGAGCAAACCAAGGTGAGTTCACACAAGCCAAGGCATGGGGTTCCCGGGGTGGGAATGGGGATTTGATGATTTACTGTACATACATAGATGATGGAACCTACTGCTAGACTAGTAACACTTATTGAACGATCTTCGCACACCTGCCAAGGACATTGGCCGCGATACTATGAACTGATCTTCGCACACCTGCCAAGGACATTGGCCGCGATACTATGAACCGATCTTCGCACACCTGCCATGGAATGGCCGCGAACTAAATTTACAACATCTTCGCACACCTGCCTGTTGAGGCCGCGATACAAATAAACCTAGTCTAGTATACTTGGGGTAACCATTCCCCAACATCTTCGCACACCTGCCTGGAGGGCCGCGATGGGAACTAATACGATACATTGTAACGAACGAACATACTACTACTTACGCTATACTATTACTGAACTATTAACTGTGAACTCGCTCAACTAGTTGTTGACTCTCTCTTACATGCCTTGCAGGACCTTAGGTACATATGGAGCTTGCACAGGGAGGAGCAGGTCGTTGTGGGACATGGATCGATGATGCCATGTTATCTATCTAAACATTTGAATTTACTATTTACATTGGGTTTACATACTTATGCTTCCGCTATACACTTATTGATGTTTGGTTTTGAAAACACCTTTCGTATTGATGAATGCTTTTTGATATTTAATTATATGTTCAATATGATTGGTGGCTTGATCCTGGTCAGTCACGCCTCCAAGCGGTGATACTCCGCGTGTGGATTTTGGGGGTGTGACAGATTGGTATCAGAGCCATTGGTTATAGAGAACTTGGTTTTAATAAAGGGAAAACAATTTTGTTAAAACCAGACTATAACCAGAACAGTGCTCTCAACGATCCACAACGACGCTTCGCTCCACGTGCAAGGCTCAACATCATAGGTATTACTATTCATGTTACTTTACCTACATGCTAGAACTACATAGAACTTTGCTCGTGGTATGCTCAGATTTCAGAACCTACTATTCGTTACTGCTTGAAAACGCTTATGTGCTCACTCTCTTCTGTCATCGCACTATTCGCGAACCTCTCTTACACATGTCCTCCTTGATGGCAAGATCATGAGTGGACGCGTTAACCTAACTCAAGCCCAGTTGGCGGCTTCGATCACTGAACAAGTTACTGCAGCACTCGCAGCTGCCCAGACAGGAGGTGTAACCTGCCATCACCACTTACTCCAGGATTTTTAGATCCTACTCTTGTAACTCAACACTTGTGCTTAATTTTGATTACTCTTACGCGCACGACAATTCAACACGCTCAGCCACCTGTGTGCACATACACGACTTTTATGGACTGTCGTCCTACTACTTTCAGCGACACCGAAGGAGCTGTTGGACTCCTCCATTAGTTCGAGGGAAACTCGAATCGGCCTTCAAATGTGCGAATGACCTGAGGCTCGTAAGGTGAAATATGCCACTGATATTCTCGAAGGCACTGCGCAAACTTGGTGGAACGCGCAAGTTACGACACTGGGGCTGGCGGCTGCTATACCACCCCATGGAATGATTTTAAGGAACCTATCAAACGTGAATACAATAGTTATGATGCCATCCACAAGTTGGAAGTGGAGTCCTTTAACATGAAGATGACGGGGTCAGAGATAGAAGCGTGCACGATAACGATCCAACAAACTGACAATTTTGTGTCCAACTATGGTGGATCCTCCCATAAAGAGCTTTGAGCTGTACCTCAAAGGCTTAGTACCAGGAATTCAAAACCATGTGAAGACGGCTAAACTTGCTACTATTCAAGATGTTACTCATCTTGCTCATCGTCTCACAAACCAGGCAGTGGGACAGAACAAGCTGCCTCAACGTATCAGCGATACTACTACCACTACTACTTCTGCTACCCTCAGTAACAATGGATGAAAGTGGGATGGAACCTCTAGCAAGGGTTCGACTACGATTCCGTCCCAGGCACAGCAGTGAAAGGTCGATGACAACTAAAGTCCTGATCAGCAACATTTAGTAGTCAAGGGCAGGGTGGATACAAGGGAAACCACCCTAAGCGCAAATGATGTAACCTGCACCACAGCGGGCAGGGCAAACGCAATCATTGTCAATAATGCAACAAGCTTGGTCATGGAACCAAAGATGGTAGAAACTCACGTCCTGCAAACCAGAACCAACAACAACAGCCACAAGATCTATAGAATCGGCGACAACAGCATGGTAACAAGGGATGTTATCAGATGGTGCTGAAGGTCACTTCAAAAGACACTGCCCACGGTTGAACCAGAACCAGAATTAGAACTACAACCAAGGAAACGGGAACTAGGGAAGACAACGGGGGTAATAACGACGGCAATGGTGCCAGGGGTCGAGTGTTCGTGATTGGTCAGGGTGATACTAGGAATGACCCCAGCGTTGCGATAGTTTCGACATCGACATTGGTATGGATTAGTTATCCCAACAACAAGCAGAGATCCTATACATAGAGAAGATCATTCGTATCCCACGTTCTGGTAAAGAACCTCTCGAAGTTCAAGGCGACAAGAGTGGTATCGTGAGTGGCATCATTTCTTTCTTGAAGGCTTAGAAGTGTTTACGTAAGGATCACACAACTGTTTTAGCTCTCGTTACCGATACATCGAAGAAAGAGAAAAAGATTGAGGATATTCCTGTAGTACGCGACTTTCCTCAAGTGTTTCCAGAAGAGTTACCTGGGTTACCGCCTCATCGCCAGGTCGAATTTCAGGTCGAGCTCACTCCAGGAGCAGCACCCATAGCTCGAGCACCTTATCGCTTAGCTCCAACGGAACTGGAGGAACTGTCTAAGCAATTACAAGAGCTCTTGGATAAGGGCTTCATTCGTCCAAACTCTGCGCCCTAGGGAGCTCCAGTGTTATTCGTAAAGAAGAAAGACGGTACGTTCAGGATGTGTATAGACTACCGTGAACTCAACAAGGTGACTATCAAGAATCGTTATCCTCTTCCGCGCATAGATGATTTATCCGACCAGCTGCAAGGGTCGAGCTACTACTCCAAGATAGACTTAAGGTCAGGTTATCACCAGCTGAGAGTCCGGGATGAGGACGTCTCCAAAACAGCATTTAGAACTCGCTACGGTCACTACGAGTTTTTGGTCATGCCATTCGGGCTAACGAACGCGCCTGCGGTTTTCATGGATTTTATGAATAGAGTGTGCAAACCCTATCTCGACAAGTTCGTCATTGTTTTCATCGACGAAATCCTGATTTATTCGAAAAGTCAGGAGGAACATGAGCAGCACTTACGACTTATACTGGAACTTCTACGAACGGAACAGCTATACGCTAAGTTTTCCAAGTGTGACTTCTGGCTCCGTGAAGTCCACTTCTTAGGCCACATGGTAAACAAGGATGGGATTCATGTCGATCCATTCAAGGTGGATTCGATCAAGAACTGGCCTGCACCTCGTACACCAACAGAAATACGCCAATTCTTGGGTTTGGCAGGTTATTACAGACGGTTCATTAAAGACTTCTCTAAGATTGCTCAGCCGCTTACACTACTGACGCAGAAAGGTGTGGTTTACCGTTGGGGTAATGCACAGGAAACGGCGTTTCAGCACTTAAAGAATAGACTCTGTAGCGCACCTATCCCCTCATTGCCTGAAGGCACGGACGATTTTGTAGTCTACTGCGACGCATCTATCCAAGGTCTTGGATGTGTATTGATGCAAAGGGATAAAGTTATTGCTTATGCTTCGCGCCAACTTAAGATTCACGAACGGAATTACACGACACACGACCTAGAGCGGGGAGCGGTTGTCTTTGCGCTCAAGATATGGCGACATTACCTGTATGGCACTAAGTGCACCATCTACACCGATCACAGGAGTCTCGAGCATATTTTCAAACAGAAAGAATTGAACATGCGACAACGTAGATGGGTCGAGCTACTGAACGATTACGAGTGTGCCATAAAGTACCATCAGGGCAAAGCCGATGTGGTGGCTGACGCCCTCAGTCGAAAGAATACTACACCTAGGCATGTACGAGCATTGCAACTCACCATTCAGTCTAGTCTTCCTGCAGAGATACGAGATGCTCAGGTAGAAGCATTGAAACCAGAAAACGTCAGGGCTGAAGCTCTGTGCGGCTCAAGGCAACGGTTAGAACAAAAGGCAGACGGCGCCTACTACGTAACAGGACGCATTTGGGTTCCACTTTATGGCAACTTACGTGAGCTAGTGATGGATGAAGCTCATAAGTCTCGCTACTCGGTACATCCTGGTGCGGATAAAATGTACCACGATATCAAAACTACATATTGGTGGCCTAGCATGAAGGCCCACATAGTTACTTACGTCAGCAAGTGCTTGACTTGTGCGAGAGTCAAGGCGGAATATCAGAAACCGTCAGGACCACTCCAACAACCTGAGATATCACAATGGAAATGGGAGCAAATTTCCATGGATTTTGTTACAGGCTTACCTAGATCTCAGCGCGGAAATGATACTAATTGGGCGATCGTGGATCGACTCACAAAGTCTGCTCACTTCCTGGCCATTAAAGAAACAGACAAGTTCTCTACGCTAGCAGACATCTACTTGAAAGAACTGTGGCAAGCAATGCATAAATCTTTTGGCTCTCGTTTAGACATGAGCACAGCTTATTATCCTCAGACGGATGGGCAGTCTGAGCGCACTATTCAAACTCTAGAAGACATGCTTCGGGCGTGCGTAATTGACTTTGGCAATGGTTGGGAGAAACATCTGCCACTCGTGGAATTTTCATACAATAACAGCTACCACACCAGCATTAAAGCTGCACCATTCGAGGCATTGTACGGGCGTAAGTGCCGGTCATCTCTCTGTTGGGCAGAGGTGGGGGAAAGTCAAATCACAGGTCCAGAAATGGTAGTAGATACTACTGAAAAGATTGCACAAATACGACAACGCATGGCGGCAGCACGCGACCGTCAGAAAGCATACGCTGATTTAGACAGGAAACTACTCGAATTCCAAGTTGGGGATCGAGTGCTACTCAAAGTTTCACCCTGGAAGGGTGTGGTTCGTTTTGGCAAACGCGGCAAACTAAATCCACGATATGTTGGACCTTTCGCAGTTACAGAGAAAATAGGCAAAGTGGCCTACAGATTGAACTTACCACCTGAACTCAGTGCAGTTCACAACGTCTTTCACGTGTCGAATCTGAAGAAGTGTACGTCAGATGAGACCCACGTAGTTCCCTTGAAGGAACTCACTATCGACGAACGGTTGAACTTCGTCGAGGAACCTGTTGAAATCACGGACCGGGATGTTAAGGTCCTCAAGAACACGAGAATCCCTCTTGTACGAGTTCGTTGGAACTCCCGCCGCGGCCCAGAGTTCACCTGGGAGCGTGAAGATCAAATGGAACTCAAATATCCCCAGTTATTCGAAAACCAAGCAACTACTACTGAGGCTGAAGCTACCAATGCTGAATTTCGGGACGAAATTCCAAATCAACGGGGGGATAATGTGACACCCCAAGAAAACTAGTAATCTTCGCAAACCTGCTCGAGGAGCCGCGATACGACACAGGTAAACAACGTCACACTACTAGCTTCCTCAGTAACTGCATGCTAAATTTCGGGACGAAATTTCTTTCAAGTTGGGGATAATGTGACAACTCGAATTTCCGACATTCTTTATTCGCATTTAATGCACGTTGACTTTGACTGTTTAGTTGTTTGACTTGTAACTGTACATTGTGATATGATAAAACGTATGGTTTTGTGAGTGTTGCATGTATGTGATTGATATGATAACATGTGACTTAGTATTTTAGAAAATCACCTAAACTGTGTAACACATGAATATACTCGAAACAATAGTGTTTCGCCATAAGACATCTCGACGAAACAAAACTGTTTCGCCAACCCGAACTCGACGAAACAAAACTGTTTCGCCGGCCCAGTAATACGCCGAAGCCCAGTTATGGGCCCAACCTTGTTACGCGAGTTTTATATCACAAAACTGTTTCATTCGTGAAACTTATCATCACAACCGAAAACCCTAGAGCCTCTATCCCTAGAGAACGACGGCAACAGTAGAAACCCTTTCCCTCATTTGCAATATCATTTTGATCAACTCAGATTTCCGGTTAGTGTCCAACCTTTACATGAATTGCTTGTTAACTGTATAGTTGGAATCACTAGTAGTTGATAGTATCTTGCATGAATAATTAGTTGATTGTATGTTAATGGCTGATATCGGTTTATGTGCGAATATACTGACAATACACGTGAAAGATGAAGAACTTCAAAGTCGATAGCATGTTTGTGTAAACTGTCAGCCGTTTTAATATTCCATATATGCATGTGAGTCATCAATTTGTGGTCCAATTAAATCAATATTCCATATGAATTCGGTCAGACTTACATGTGGTCTTTTATTGTGGTTCAATAGAATTATAATATATTGGTGTTTAATCATATAGCAACATGACAACAATATAATCTTGTCGGCCATGAATGGTTATTTCAATGATGAGTTTGTGTATAGATCTAATGAGTCTAGACTACTGAGCATATTAGTTGATAATTGATAAGCATATTGTTTTGATTTGTCTTAGTGATGACGGTATGATTGTATGATGATTGTTCCAATACCTCGCATGATGTGACGACAGAATTAGGGTTACCATGTAACAGATTTTTCACGTAACTGATTATACGACGTAACTGATAACTCGACGAAACAGACATCTTGGCGAAACAGAAAGTGTTTCGCCAAGGAAAGTTGACGAGATAGAAATCCTGTTTCGCCAAACAAGACTCGACGAAACAGGATATGTGTTTCGTCAATATTGTGATTCGCCAACTTATGTGTTTCGCCGACTTGAATGTTTTGTACAGTAACATGACTTAACTCTGTTAGAAGTTAACTAAGATATTTAACTGCTGTTAAATGATATACATGACTTGTGAGATCTCGAATACGTGTTACATGTTTATACATGCATAACTTGAACACAAACTGATTTCGCGTACGTGCATACCTTAGGACGTGATTGATTATTTGCGAGCACTTACATACCTAGCATACCGAGCAAACCAAGGTGAGTTCACACAAGCCAAGGCATGGGGTTCCCGGGGTGGGAATGGGGATTTGATGATTTACTGTACATACATAGATGATGGAACCTACTGCTAGACTAGTAACACTTATTGAACGATCTTCGCACACCTGCCAAGGACATTGGTCGCGATACTATGAACTGATCTTCGCACACCTGCCAAGGACATTGGCCGCGATACTATGAACCAATCTTCGCACACCTGCCATGGAATGGCCGCGAACTAAATTTACAACATCTTTGCACACCTGCCTGTTGAGGCCGCGATACAAATAAACCTAGTCTAGTATACTTGGGGTAACCATTCCCCAACATCTTCGCACACCTGCCTGGAGGGCCGCGATGGGAACTAATACGATACATTGTAACGAACGAACATACTACTACTTACGCTATACTATTACTGAACTATTAACTGTGAACTCGCTCAACTAGTTGTTGACTCTCTCTTACATGCCTTGCAGGACCTTAGGTACATATGGAGCTTGCACAGGGAGGAGCAGGTCGTTGTGGGACATGGATCGATGATGCCATGTTATCTATCTAAACATTTGAATTTACTATTTACATTGGGTTTACATACTTATGCTTCCGCTATACACTTATTGATGTTTGGTTTTGAAAACACCTTTCGTATTGATGAATGCTTTTTGATATTTAATTATATGTTCAATATGATTGGTGGCTTGATCCTGGTCAGTCACGCCTCCAAGCGGTGATACTCCGCGTGTGGATTTTGGGGGTGTGACAATCCTGTTGTTGTCACTGGTATGTTTTTTTATCAATAACCATTCTGCATTCGTACTCTTTGATACCGGAGCTGACTTGAGTTTTGTCTCGAAAAACTTTGAACCATTTTTGTGTTCACCAACAAGAAAGCTAAGTAAGAAGTATTTGATAACTTATGTTTTAAAATGTAATGTTTAATAACTTATGTTTTAAATAAGTCAATATGACCAGCAATTAAATGCATCGTTCCACAAGATATAAATGGGCACCAACTTCTGTCACCACTACGTTTTATATTCCGTTACAACGTTTTTGAGGTGTGACAAATGGTCTCTGACTGAACTATAAATGGACTTTGACACACAACTGTTCGGATGAGCTGATATCCAAATGACCTCTAACTGATTCCGGATGAGCAAATGCTACACACAATGTTCGGATGGCCCAATGTAAAATATCCTCCGAATGGACCAAATATATAACTGAGCGAATGGACTTTTCTAGTCTAACGGATGGGCTCAAATATGATAAATGTTCAGATGGCTTAGATGTTACAACTCTGGATGAGACTCAATTCTGAACAACCTCATCTTATAACAACTTCCGGATGGGCAGGGGCAGACCTAGCATGTTACTAGGGGTAACCCCCGCTACCCTTTAACGCTCCGGTGGTAGTGTAAATTTTGGAAAACTTAACGTTCTTTCGATTTTGTTACCCCTTTTTATCTGAAACGTTGCCCCTATAAAGATTTTCTAGATCCGCCACTGCGGATGGGTTATCCGAATGGTCAGTCACATGTGATCGGATGGACTATGAATTTACACATCACTGTTCTGACATTTGTTTTCCAATCACTGAAAAGCTTTTAAAATCTGAAACAATCAATTATTTAGACTAAAGGGTATGGGGGCCAGCTAGGCCCGGCTAGGACCGGCGCCGGTCCCCCACACCGCCCCCCTTAGCCCCGGCTCGGCTCAATCGTCCCACATGCGCCGAAGGCGCCGGACCCACTTTCAAACAACTAGCCGTTTGAACGGCTATTTTCTTAAAAAAAAAATCATTTTTCAATTTAAATAACCCTCTATCTCACCATTTTTCCCACTTTCAACCCACAACCCTCTCATTTTTATACCATTTTCTCTCCACTTTTATAAAAAAAATTTACGTTTTAATCCACAATGCCATCTAATTCTTGGTGGTCCTCGTCTTCGGATGAGGAAGAGGAGATGTTTATCGCGAACGTTGTGCTACGGGCGGCGGAGATTCTTATCGAGGAGGAAGAGGAAGACGAAGAGGAAGACGTCTCGTCTGAAAGCGTTATTACCACACGAATACGGGTTAATAGAGACCGCCAAGGTTTATCATTAATAAATTTTATTATCCTTATTTCCTCGTATTTATATATTTTTTACGACAGGAGCGCACGAGAAATTGGTGAACGATTATTTTTCGGATGCACCCCGAATGAGTCGTCGGTTATTCACACGGATTGCTGATGATTTGGCGGGGCTAGACCCGTTTTTCACGCAACGACCCGATGCTCGCGGTTATGAAGGGTTCACCACGTTACAAAAGTGTACTGCGGCCATTCGCCAACTGGCGTACGGGACAGTGGCCGACGCTTCGGACGAATACTTACAAATGTCGGCAAGAACTACGCGGGAATGTTTGTATCGGTTTTGCCGTAATGTGGTGAAACTGTATAGCAAAAAATATTTGCGTAAACCAAACATGTATGATGTTCAGCAGTTGTACCAAGCTCATGAAGCACGGCACGGGTTTCCGGGAATGCTCGGTAGTATTGATTGTATGCATTGGGCGTGGCATAGATGCCCGACTGCGTGGCGAGGCCAATATACTCGCGGTGATCACGGCTATCCAACCGTGATACTTGAAGCCGTGGCATCACAAGATTTGTGGATCTGGCATTCTTTCTTTGGTCTCCCTGGTTCACTCAACGACCTCAATGTGTTATACCAATCGGCGATCTTTACCGATGTCGTTAATGGAACCGGTCCGGACACCCGTTTTACAGTTTCTGGGGTTGAGTATAGACGTGGGTATTATCTTGCTGACGGGATATATCTGTCTTGGTCTACAATTGTGAAGACTATTCGACATCCCGATGACGAAAAAAGAAAAAAAATTGCCAAGCGTCAAGAAGCTGCAAGAAAAGACATCGAACGTGCTTTTGGTGTCTTACGAAAAAAATGGGCCATCCTTGAACAACCGGCACGTGCGTTTACACCGAAGAGGTTGCGCCTTTGTATGTACGCTTGCATTTTGCTCCATAACATGATAATTGAAGACGAAGGTCGGGCAATTTGTGAGTATGATGAGAATGCGTCATACGGGAATACTGTCCCGGTAGATCCGCCACAACAGGATTTAAACTCGTTCTCGCTAACCAACGACTTCACGCATGCAAACCTTCAACAGGATTAGGTATAACATATTTGGAACAACTTTAACGTAGCGGACGGTATCGAGGACGAAGACGAAGACGAGTAGTTATTTTTAGGTTATGTAATTTTTTATTTTTATTTTTCGGTAATTTTTTTTTTTTTTTAGGAAATGTAATTTTTTTTTATGTTATGAAATGAAATTATTTATGTTGTTTTATGTTGTATTTTTTAATTTTTATAAAGTTTTTATTAAGTTAATAAATTAAAACTTAGAAAATTATAAAATAATGAGGTGGGGCCCCATCCCCCACGAGCCTCCATCCCCCTCAAATATGATGGAGGCTCATCCCCACGAGCCGCCTACGTGGCGCCTACGTGGAGGCTCATCCCACTCAAGCCCATCCTAACCATACCCTTTAGTGTTAAGCACATGTCCACCTTCAATGATCTGTAACTTTATCGAGACATGCAAAATACCCTTTTGAACAAGTCACGTGATTTCTCTGATAAGATTGAATACTACGAAATATACTTTTTGACTTTTCAATCACACACAAACTCGATAATAATAATTTTTTTATATTTGACCATCAACAAACATATGTATGTTATTTGGACCGAAAATAATAAATATCCTTTTACTAATATCACTGTCCGGATGGAGTTGTTATTTCAATGAACAACTAATCACCAAAAACATTCTCGTGAATTCTGATCCACTTTGTCAAAAGTTATTGCGCCCCTTTAAATTTGTTTATTTATAATTGGACCAACAACTATGACTCTAATTGAATGTTTACTATTATAGAGCCTGACAATCTCATTAAATGCACTGGCAAAAGAAACCCACAAATTGAATTAGTAATTTTTATTAAACCGATAAAAGCTTCTGAATATAAAATTGATTTAACCGATGAACTATAATGCTTATTGGACCACTCTATTCTGCATGAAACATTATTGGGCCGCCAACATGCTTTTTCAATTAATGCACTCAAACCTTTTAATAACCCGATGAACTAAGATCAATTGTTATTGGGCCGTTAAGCTCAAACAGTCCAGATGAGTTTTCTCACATTTCGAATGGTCATCCGAACGATTGAATTTATTATGGTTCGAATGAGTTGGTTTAACGTCCGAATGGCTTTTTATGTCAGGATGGTCATCCGAACGGATGGCCATCCGGATGAACAGCAAGAGCAACGAAGATCATGATTTTCGGACGCAATTTCAAAGATTTTACACCTTTATACTTGGAATTTAGATCTAAAAATTTGTAGGTTTGATCCATATTTTCGCACAATATATCAAAAAATCAGGAATTTTTAACCGTGAAAACCTCGTTAATTTTGGATGTTTGTTTCAAAAAGTGAAGAAAATGGGTTGAAGAAGAATTTTGACAAATCTGATGCAAATTAAGCTCTGAAACTGATGAAATCACGTAGATTCTTCTAGATTTGATCCGTGCAATCGATCTCCCGCTCTGATACCACTTGTGAACGCGTTGTAGGATCGTGTTTGACTCCCAAACGATTGCGAAATGACACGTACGACGTGTGGAATCCGTGCACGTGTGTGGACCGAACACAAGAACGTAATAAACTGTGATTCGATTGATAATATGACAAATTTTACACCTTGAATCACCTTGAATGCTAGTTTCTCTCTCTAGAAGCTCTAGTCTTCAGAATATCAAAAGTTCTAAATGTTTATCCTAAAGCTTCTATTTATAGGCAAAGAATTAAGGAAGTTCTCCTTAATTACAAGTTTGCCACTCCTTATTTAAACTAGAATTATCCCTAGATTTAACATAATAAAACCTTGTCTTTAACAGTTTTCTGCTACGATTCGGATTGACAGAGGCGATAGACATTAGTGCACTCACACTTTTGAAGTTGGTGATACATTTAAGCATGAGTCTATATCTCTTTGGAAATCGTGGTAGTTGTTGGTGGAGTTCTTCAGTTTTATACCAAGGTTTGTAGAATCTCCTTTACTTCTTCATTGGAAGATTCCATCTTGGTTACACTCTCCGTCAATTCCTGGTTTCTTAATCCATCACGTAAGTTAATAGGATCATCTAAATTCCTATCAGAGGTAGTTGTATTTTGTTTTGAACCAAATGCCCCTTGTTCTTAGTTCTAGGGACTTCCAACTGATAACGAGTGTAATATTGTATATGCAACCGTTGTTTCCTTCAAGGATGTCCTAGCTATGTAACCACTATCCAACTGTGAGACTATGATCTCTACAGTTGCAGTAGCTGCTTCACTTGAAAAACCTGCAAATGTCACTTGTGACACAAGAGGTGTACCCTTATCTGCTTGTGGGTTAAAAATGAGTTCTGAACTTGACCTAGTCACTTGTAGATGTATGCTCTTAGTGATGGGTGATTGAGAGGAACTAGTTTTGTTCAAGTTAGATACAACAATTACATTAAGCAATGGTTTAATGGTTGTGAGTATATTTGTGGGTGGTGGAGTAGAAAGAGAATCAGCCTCGGGAGAAGGGCTTGAGAATAGATGTTCAAGTGAATCATCTAACTCATTGTTTAGTTCCCCTGTCCTTACAACACTATCCTTTTGTGAGGATGTGTGAGGAGTTTGGATGGGCTTTGCATCTGTTGAGAGGAAGTATTAACAGATGTTTCAAGCTGCATTTGTGTTAAAGTAGGTCTCTCTGGCATCTCATCCTCCAAAGATACTCCTCTGGTGTGTTTGGCTTTTGGAATGGGAGTGGTTTCTACGGGGATAGCTGGTGTATATTCCACAATACTGGGTTGTACACTTTGGTCACCAGGAGGAGTGAGCTCAGCAATAGATGATGAGACAACACATATTGCTGATACGTGGTTGAAAGTCCGGTGCTTAACGTATTTAAGTTTGCATTTTTATGTGAATTTGGGTTTTGAATGATCTACTTTGATTCGGTTTTCATTTTTTAGGTCTTACAGAGTTTAAGGAGCATTTTTGGAGCTTTACTGAACATCGGCATGCATCTAGGACCAGCCGGGCACGCAAAACGAAGAAAAATGGGATAAAAAGTAGGGTATTACGTCGGCTACGACCTAGGGCCGTGGCACATCTTCCGGAGGAGTGCGTAGGTAGAAACATAGCGAGCCAGCTAGCTACTTGCATCGGCGACTTACTTCTTTCGCGTCGCCGACGCACCTGTTCGGTCAGCTCATCGTAGTTCGGTAAGTTGGGCATATCCGGAGCTAGAAAACGAGTTTTGGGGTTTATTGTAAGGACCTACAAAAATGTCCCAAAACGACCCGTAAGTAAAAACCCGGACCCCTGAAACCCTACTGTGCATGAAAAACCAAGAAAAACAGATTTTTGGGTTTCACGCGGGCCGCGTAAGAGTAAGCCTAGGCTTACGCGGGCCGCTACAGATCATAAAATCTCCGGATTAGCTTGCCAGGCCACGTGTCACACACGTGGCAGACCTAGGTGTGACACGCTAGCCCTAGTCTACGATTAGCTGGCCCTCGCGGGCCGCGTAAGATCAAGAGGGGGCTTACGCGGGCCGCGTAAACCCCATTTTTCAGCTATAAATTGATCCAATCATGAGCAGTTTAGTGGTGTCGAAAACTTTTCTCAAAAACGAAGATATACTGCTCTAAATCATAATTTCCATTAAGGAGGCGCTGCTACGATACAGGGTATTAACTCGATCGCTGCTACGATTCAATGTCCGATCGATTGAAACTATCCAATGGATGTTTAAGTGCTGCCCAAATTAGGGCTATACTTTGTCATTCGTCGTAAATTCGATGGATGTTTAAGTATTGCACTTTGTCATTTCGTTGTGAGGGTTTTTATCTCGTGAGTTATCGTAAATGCTGTATTAGTTACTGACCTAGTTCGTGTGCATTGTTATTTAAATTAGGTTACAAGGCTAATCAGTAGGCTAAACTCTGCCCGTTTAAATCTGTAATGTAAGTCATTCTCTTTTTATTAAATTAGTTTACAAAACCCTAAATGTTTTCAAGGTTATAATTACAGGGATTAAGTCTTTGTAATCTTCAATTACTGCCGGTATGTGGGGTTTTGTATACATTACTTGTTTCCCGTCACCATTGGACAACAGGTTAGCCAATGGGTGATCTGACCATAGTCACAGATACAGTCGAGTGACAAATACCGATTTGGGATAATTGGTTGATATAAACAATGTAATCACCCTTAATACTGTATATTATAATAATGTGTCGTTTTGTGCAACTTGAATGACTCGCCAATATTTCCCTCCTGATAAAACCTTTTTAAAACATGTTTCAGGTGATCTGCTGTGACACAGGAAAAAGTGTCGTGTAGCACTACAAGCTTGAAGAAGTGGCTTAATAAAAAAAAATAATAATAATAAAGAAACATGTTTTTTGTAAAATAGGGGTTTCCCAGTGAAATTCCCTTATTGTAAATTATGGGTGTTATCCCCAAATTCTGAAATAAAATAATCGGGCATTTTCAATTTTTAAACGATCCTGTTAATTATTCCGCTGCCAAATTATATTTCTGTCCCGCGGCTTCTGGACCGGGTGAAACCGAGCCGGGGGCCGTGACAGAAAAAGGTGGTATCAGAGCCACTGATTTAAGCCAATTAAGTATTTAGAAATGCTTAATTTTCTGATTGTCATTTTGTGATTATTTGACTATTTGTTAATTTACAGTATGGGTAAGCAAAGAATTTCGGACATCTATCGTCAATTAGATAGTTCACCAAAAGATAAGGAAACTTCATTCCAATCAAATTCCTCAAGATACTCAGCAGATACTGAGGAAGGAATATTTATTCGTAAGGCATAGTTTGAGAAACCACTTACCATTAAGAAAAGAAGTTGGATTATTAGAAAAAGTCAAGAGAAAATGAGGAAGTCACAAACAAAAGTAGTGATAAATAATAAGGAGACTCAGGAAACAGGTAATAACCCACCATGGGAAGATGAATTAGACAAACAATGGGAAAATCTCTACATGTTAGCCACTACAGCAGTAAATGTTAACTTATAGTTGAATCGCCAAACCAGTACCAGCACGGTCACGGCCCCAGCCCCGGTTTGACCCGGTCAGGAGCCGCGGGACAGGAACCCGTGGTATTTATTGATTGATGCGACAGCGGAAGATTTAACATGATCTTTTAAAACTTGAAAATGCCCGATTATTTTATTTCATAATTCGGGATAACCCCTTAATTTACAATAGAGGAATTTTACTAGGAAATTCCCTGATTTATAAAACATGTTTATTTATTTTAACTGAGCCACCTCTTCAAGCTTGTTAGTGCTTCGTAGCACGTTTTTCCTTGATTTACAGCAGGTCGCCTGAAACATGTTTTAAAAATATTTTATCAGCGGGGAAATACTGGTGAATCATTCATTCTTGATAAAACGACACATGAGTTATGAATTACAGCATAAGAGCGATTACAATGGCTTTTATCTTATTTTTATCTGGCGCCGTGTCACCTGGTGACGATGGTCATACCACTATTGGGTCTTTCCCCAAGTAGTGATGATTATCACTGTTAGGATTTATTAGCCTAACTGTGAGAAATTAGTAAAGTGCACAATACCCCACTAGCCAGTGATTCAAGATAACCACGACTTAATCCCTGTAATTATAACTTTTTAAAAATGATTGGAGTATTGTAAAACATAGTTAATAAAAAGAGAATGACTCACATTGCAGATTTATACGGGCAGAGTTTAGCCTACTGATTAGCCTTGTAACCTAATTTAAATAACAATGCATACAAACTAGGTCAGTAACTAATACAGCATTTACGATAACTCATGAGATAAAACCCTCACAACGAATGACAAAGTGCTATACTTAAACATCCGTCGAATTCACGACTAATGACAAAGTATGGCCCTAATGTGGGCAACACTTAAACATCCATTGGATAGTTTCAATCGATCGGACATTGAATCGTAGCAGCGATCGAGTTAATACCTTGTATCGTAGCAGCGGTTCACTACTGTGAATTGTAATTTCGACTTTTGAGCAGTATACTTCGTGATTTTGATTGAGATTTCGACACCAGTGAACAGGCCATGGTCGAATCTATTTATAGGTGAAATTTGGTTCTCACGCGGCCCGCGTGAACCTTCGCTTTGACCTTACGCGGCCCACGTGGAGGTCTAGTTCGTAGATTAGGGCATCCGTGTCATGCGTAGGTATGCCACGTGGGTGACGCGTGGCCCGACATGCTTATCCGGTCAACTTAAGGTTGACGCGGCCCGCGTAAGCTTCCCTTATAGCTTACGCGGCCCGCCTGAAACCCAAAATTCTTGCTTTCTTGATTTTTCATGCACAGTAGGGTTTCAGGGGTCCGGGTTTCTACTTATGGGCTGTTTTGGGACAATTTTGGAGGTCCTTACATCCTCCCCACCTTATTTAAAATCTCTTCCTCGAGATTTACTAAAATAAGTGGGGATACTTTCGCTTCATCTTCGATTCCAGCTCCCAAGTGTATTCGGGTCCTCTTTTTGAATCCCATTTGACTTTGACCAGTACTAGTCTTTTGTGCTTGAGAAACTTGATCTTTCTGTCTTCTATTTGAAGAGGTTTCTCTATGAATTTCAAATTTTCATTTACCTCTATGTCTTGGAGAGGTACTACCAGGGATTCGTCAGATAAACACTTCTTGAGGTTGGATACATGAAATACATCATGTACCCCTAGTAACTCCTCTGGTAGTTGTAAGCGATAAGCGACTGGTCCTATGCGTTGGATTACTGGAAATGGTCCTACGTATCTTGGACTTAGCTTTCCTTTCTTACCGAACCGAACTACTCCTTTCCAAGGAGAAACTTTCAAAAGTACCTTGTCTCCAACTTGAAATTCCAGTGGCTTGCGTCGATTATCGGCATAACTTTTCTGACGATCTCGAGCCGTTTTGAGTCTTTCCTTGATTTGAGTGATCTTGTCGGTAGTTTCTTGCATTATTTCAGGACCTGATAATTGACTTTCTCCTATTTCTGCCCAACAAACTGGAGTTCTGCACTTACGTCCATACAGTGCTTCGAATGGGGCAGCTTCAATGCTTGAATGATAACTATTGTTATAGGAGAATTCAATTAAAGGTAGGTGGTCATCCAAGTTTCCACCAAAATCTATCACACATGCCCTAAGCATATCCTCCAGGGTTTGGATCGTCCTTTCACCATGTCCGTCTGTCTGAGGATGATATGCAGTACTTAAATTTAGTCGGGTTCCCATTGCTTCCTGGAAACTTGTCCAGAAATGGGAAGTGAAACGACTATCTCTATCTGATACAATGGAAAGTGGAACTCCATGTAAAGATACCACTTCATCTACATACAACTTGGCTAACCTTTCCATGTTGAAGGTTTCCTTCATGGGTAGAAAATGAGCTGATTTGGTTAATCGATCCACAATTACCCAAATCGCATCATTACCTTTTCTGGTTTTGGGCAACTTAGTAACAAAATCCATTGTTATGAGTTCCCATTTCCATAATGGCATTTCTAATTGTTGTAGTAGACCTGAGGGTTTCTGGTGTTCTGCCTTAACTTGTGAACAAGTAAGACACTTAGAAACATATCTAGCTATGTCCTTTTTCATTCCTATCCACCAGAAATTATTCCTTAAATCTTGGTACATCTTATTGTTACCAGGATGCATGGTATACCTAGATTTATGGGCTTCTTCTAAAATCTTATTTCTTAATTCTCCTTGCTTAGGTACCCAAATTCCTTTCTTATGGAATCTCCAAATTCCATCATTTCCTTGTTCCAATTCTTTTACTCGTACCTTCATTCCTTCAGCATCATCCTTGATCGCTGTTTCTTGAATATTTTTCAGTTGTTCCATTAAATCTAACTGTAGATTTAATCTAAGAGCACGAACTCGCTTTTGCTTTTCATGATACTTACGACTTAAAGCATCAGCAACTACGTTTGCTTTTCCTTCGTGATATCGAATATCACAATCGTAGTCACTTAGGATCTCCATCCATCTCCTTTGCCTCATGTTTAATTCTTTTTGCCCAAATATGTATCTTAAGCTTTTATGATCTGTATAGATAGTAAACTTACTTCCATACAGATAGTGTCTCCAAATCTTAAGGGCAAAAATTATGGCTCCTAATTCTAACTCATGAGTCGTATAATTTTCCTCATGCCTTTTCAATTGCCTTGATGCATACGCAATTACCTTCTTGCGTTGCATTAATACACATCCTAATCCTAATTTAGAAGCATCGCAGTAAACTTCGAAATCTTCTGTTCCTTCTGGCAAGGCTAGAATTGGACCGTTTCTTAACTTTTGTTTCAAAATCCTAAAGGCCTCTTCTTGCCTAGGTCCCCATTCAAACTTAGCTGCTTTACAGGTTAGCTTAGTTAAGGGTACAGCTATTTTGGAAAAATCCTTGATGAATCGTCTATAATATCCGGCTAACCCTATAAAACTTCTAATTTCCATTGCTGACTGCGGAACCTTCCATTTGGTGATCGCTTCTATCTTAGCAGGATCTACGTGAATGCCTTCGTGATTCACCATGTTACCTAAAAATTGCACTTCTTGTAGCCAAAATTCACACTTTGAGAATTTGGCATAAAGTTGTTCCTTTCTTAACAATGTTAAGAGTGCATGCAAGTGCTCACAATGCTCCTCCTGGCTTTTGGAATAAATAAGTATATCATCGATAAAGACAATTACGAATTTATCCAAGTACGGTTTACAGATCCTATTCATCATGTCCATAAATGCTGTTGGGGCATTTGTTAACCCAAATGGCATGACTGTAAACTCGTAATGACCATACCTAGTTCTGAAAGCAGTTTTAGGTATGTCTTCTTCTTGTACCTTTAATTGATGATATCCGGAGCATAAATCTATCTTAGAAAAGTATCTAGCTCCTTGCAATTGATCAAAAAGATCATCAATCCTAGGTAATGGGTATCGATTCTTAATTGTAACTTTATTCAATTCTCTAAAATCGATACACATTCGCATTGAACCATCTTTCTTCTTCACAAACAACACTTGCGCTCCCCACGGGGATGAACTAGGTTGTATAAATCCTTTGCTCAGTAATTCATCTAATTGCTTTTTCAATTCTAGCATTTCTGTGGGTGTTAACCGATAAGGTGCCTTGGCTATCGGTGTAGTTCCAGGAATTAGATGAATTCTAAATTCTACTTCCCTATCAGGTGGTAATCCAGGTAGTTCTTCTGGGAATACCTCTGGGTATTTTGATACTACTGGAATTTCCTTAAGTTCCTTACTATTAGTGTTAATGATTACCGAAATCATATACACCATTTCTTGTTTTCTTGAATAACTGGCCAACTTCATTACTGAAATGAATTTCAGTGGCTTTCGTGGCTTATCTCCTGTAATCACCACTAATTCTCCCGTGGGTGTATGAATTTCTATGGAATTCTTATCACAAAGAATTCGAGCATGGTTGGCTACTAACCAATCCATTCCTAATACCACATCGAATTCGGCTAACTTCATAGGTAACAGGTTTGCCGAAAATTTATGACCTAAAAGTTCTATCCTTCCTTCTCGCACAACCTTATTTATTTTAACAGAATTCCCATCTGCTGTTTCGACTGTAAAAATCTACCTAAGGTTGGTTAAGGGTAAGGTAAGAGCTTGGCAGAATGAAGTATTTATAAAACTTTGGTTTGCACCAGAGTCAAATAATACTTTTGCATAAACGTCGTGAACTAGGAACGTACCAGCTATTACGTCAGGAATTAGTTCTGCTTCCTGAGTAGTCAACTGGAAGGCTCTTATGTTTTTCTTGGTAGCTCCTTCTGTAGGTTTGGTTTTGTTGTCATCTGGTTTGGTCAATTTAGGGCAGTCTGGCCTAAAATGTCTAGCTTCTCCGCAGTTGTAGCAGATTGTTGCTTTCTTTTTCCTGCAATCTTCTTCTTGGTGCCCCGGGATTTTGCAGAAATTGCAATATCCTTTGCATCTTCCAAAATGCTTCCTTTTGCATGTATTGCAAAATGGAACAGTGGAAGATTGCCCGGTTCCCTTTCTCTTGAAATTACTACGATTACCCATACGGAATCCTTGAGTAATCTTTTGGGCTACTTCCTTTTTCTGGGTTTCTTCTATTGTGTGTACCAGTCCGTCCGTTAGGGTGTTAGCTAATTCCACTGCGGGAAATAGTGCGGGTTCTCACAGCTTTAACGATATCACGGATTTCGCCAATCAATCTCCAAATATAGCGGGAAATAAGTACCGGCTCTGGCGAAGCCAAGGTTGGTACCACTCTCGCATACTCGAAGAATGTCGAAGTATACCCTCGACAGTCTACATCCACCATCCGGTGGTTCAGGAACTTATTTGCCATTTGTTACTTTTAGTATTCAGGGCAGAATTTTCTTTCCACTAGCTTCTGGAATTCTTCCTAACTCATGGCATAGGCCATATTTCTTCCTTTGGCTTGAAGTACCGTATTCCACCATTCTAGCGCCCCTTCTTTGAAAAGATGCGAAGCATGCATGACCTTGTCTTCCTCGACACATTTACTTATCATAATGACTGCTTTGGTTTTCTCTAACCAACGTAGCGCCGCAATCGCCCCTTCATTGCCAGCAAATTCAGCTGGTTTACAGGCAAGAAATTCCTTATAAGTGCAACCAGGTGTTGCAGCTTTCATTCTTTTAAGAGTTGGGGCTTGCAGTACATTATCATTATTGTTATTATTGTTGTTGCCGCCTCCGTTTATACTATTACTGAAATTGTCTTCATGTGTACGTTTGCTAGGAATAATTTGAGGTTCAATTGGATTTCGAGCAGCAGCAAGTATTGCTGGAATAACATTGGCTATTCCCTGAGCAACGATATTTTCGATATCTTGCCTATTCAAAAATTGATCTTCATTGTTATGCTCAGATTGATTAACTTCATTATCGGGTTCATTACCAGCGTTTGCCATCTGGTAATTAATTTATATAAGTAATTAGTATAAAATAATTAATAATCAAACATAACAAAATAATTGCACATAATCACGTAAACAAATATAGTCAAAATTGTCGATCTTTCGACGTTCGATATTTTATATATTTTATAATAGGCATCCGTACACACTGGTTATCTTACACAAGTTTTATTTTTAAGTTATTTCACATAATTATATTTATTATATTATTATTAAACACATGCTTCCACCCTCACATGTTATCCCATCAGCTGGCATTTTCAGTAACGACGTTCCCTCTCGTCGTACTTCCAGGAGATATGTTCTCCCACCTCTCGGATTCGATTTCCTGCATCCATCAGCTCCTCGCCAAAATGGCGGAGTTCAGCCAGATTCTCGTTGCTCATCGGTGGATTGGGTGCAGGCTCTGGGTCAAACTGAGGGAGAAAAGTATAAGGGTTGTTTAAAAGATTTTAGAATTGCCAATCGTTGGTCCACCATTCTTCCATTTCTCCTAAAGGTCGGGTGTTGACAAGGGGATCTGGGATGGCTTGTTCCAAGTTTACTGGAAGCTGGGTTTCAGCAGGATAAGTGAAAAGGTTTTCATTAGCAGGTTTAAGGATATCACAACTTGCTAGTATGTAATCTAGATCTTCCTGTGACAGCATTTCCTCGGTTTGCTTGGAACTTTCTCCAATTTCTATTCCTTTTCCTTTATCCATTGGGTCCTCCGTCTTGGCAACTTTCCTAGTTGCTGGTTTCCTTCTGCGCACACGCCTCCAGCCCACAAATCTTCTTCTTTTCATTGGCTTTTGTTTCTCCGGAGGTGGAGCTTGAAATTCCATAGGTTACTCAACATCGACCAAGTAACCAGTAAAGTCTCTGGAAACTTCTATTTTCACAGGATAGAGATTGAGATTCTCAAGAGCTTCAGATAATTCATTCATGCTGTTTAGCATTCATGAAGAAACACACAAAATTCTAGGTTAAAATTTTGTAAATTAAATTTTCACAGAATCACATAATGGAAAGCAGAAAATTTAATATTAATTATGAATATCTAATAAACCATTTTATTGAAACAAGACCTTTATTTTTAGTACAACTAAAAATATACTAATGGTTATTTAATATTTTAAAGTTTCTGGCTTGTAGGTAGCATAGGTGATGGTACTAGTTTGGCGATTTAATTATAAGTTAGCATTTACTGCTGTAGTGGCTAACATGTAGAGATCTGCCCATTGTTCATCTAACTCAACTTCCCATGGTGGGTTATTGCCTATTTCCTGAGTTTCCTTTTTGATCATTACTCCTTTTGGTTGTGACTTCCTCACTTTCTCTTGACTTTTTCTAATAATCAAACTTCTTTTATTAGGGGAAAGTGGTTTCTCAAATTGGGCTTTACGAACAAATATTCCTTCCTCAGTTTTTGCTGACTATCTTGAGGAATTTGATTGGGATGAGTTTCCCTTATCTTTTGGTACACTATCTAGTTTAAGATAGATATCCGAGATTCTTTGCTTACCCATACAGTAACTAACAGATAGTCAGTTAAAACATATAATCACTAGACGATAATCAGGAAAATTAAGTATTTTAAATACTTAATAGGCTTAAATCAGTGGCTCTGATACCACCTTTTCCTGTCATGGCCCCAGCCCCGGTTTGACCCGGTCAGGAGCCGCGGGACAGGAACCCGTGGTATTTATTGATTGATGCGACAGCGGAAGATTTAACAGGATCTTTTAAAACTTGAAAATGCCCGATTATTTTATTTCATAATTCGGGATAACCCCGTAATTTACAATAGAGGAATTTTACTAGGAAATTCCCTGATTTATAAAACATGTTTATTTATTTAAACTGAGCCACCTCTTCAAGCTTGTTAGTGCTCCGTAGCACGTTTTTCCTTGATTTACAGCAGGTCGCCTGAAACATGTTTTAAAAATATTTTATCAGCGGGGAAATACTAGTGAATAATTCATTTTTGATAAAACGACACATGAGTTATGAATTACAGCATAAGAGCGATTACAATGGCTTTTATCTTATTTTTATCTGGCGCCGTGTCACCTGGTGACGATGGTCATACCACTATTGGGTCTTTCCCCAAGTAGTGATGATTATCACTGTTAGGATTTATTAGCCTAACTGTGAGAAATTAGTAATGTGCACAATACCCCACTAGCCAGTGATTCAAGATAACCACGACTTAATCCCTGTAATTATAACTTTTTGAAAATGATTGGAGTATTGTAAAACATAGTTGATAAAAAGAGAATGGCTCACATTACAGATTTATACGGGCAGAGTTTAGCCTACTGATTAGCCTTGTAACCTAATTTAAATAACAATGCATACGAACTAGGTCTGTAACTAATACAACATTTACGATAACTCATGAGATAAAACCCTCACAACGAATGACAAAGTGCTATACTTAAACATCCGTCGAATTCACGACTAATGACAAAGTATGGCCCTAATGTGGGAAACACTTAAACATCCATTGGATAGTTTCAATCGATCAGATATTGAATCATAGCAGCGATCGAGTTAATACCCTGTATCGTAGCAGCGGTTCACTACTGTGAATTGTAATTTCGACTTTTGAGCAGTATACTTCATGATTTTGATTGAGATTCCGACACCAGTGAACAGGCCATGGTCGAATCTATTTATAGGTGAAATTTGGTTCTCACGCGGCCCGCGTGGAGGTCTAGTTCGTAGATTAGGGCATCTGTGTCATGCGTAGGTATGCCACGTGGGTGACGCGTGGCCCGACAAGCTTATCGGGTCAACTTAAGGTTGACGCAGCCCGCGTAAGCTTCCCTTATAGCTTACGCGGCCCGCCTGAAACCCAAAATTCTTGATTTCTTGATTTTTCATGCACAGTAGGGTTTCAGGGGTCCGGGTTTCTACTTATGGGTTGTTTTGGGACAATTTTGGTGGTCCTTACAAGCACCGATGTCACCTACAAGCCAGAAACTTTAAAAGAACTTCATCCATTAGATAACAACCTAGTAGAAGAAAGAGATAGGATAAACTCTACATAAACGCATGTTGAGAATAATACTCCTATAACCTAGCTAGACTAAAATAATTTACGGATGCATAATCACTAGTATATTTCGAATTTCAGTTGTATTTTGTAATAGATATATATAAAAAATCGCAATATTTCGTTTTAATAAATCTATTTGTATAATTGTATTAGATATTTGTAATTAATTTTTCTGATTGCCATTCTGTGATTATGTGGAAATTCAAGTAACAAAATTTTAACCTAGAATTTTGTGTGTTTCTTCATATCTGCTAAACAGCATGAATGAATTGTCTGAAGATCTTCAGAATCTCAATCTCTATTCTGTTAATGTGGAAGTTTCCAGAGACTTTACTGGTTATTGTGCCGACGTGGAAGAACCTATGGAATTTCAAGCCCAACCTCCGAAGAAACCCAAGCCAAAGAAAAGAAGAAGACTTGTCGGATGGAGGCGTGTGCGCAGGAAGAAACCAGTGACACGGAAAGTTATAAATACGGATGATCCCAAAGATAAAGGCAAAGGAATAGAGATTGGGGAAAGTTCCAGGCAAGACCAGGAAATGCCATCCTGGGAGGAGCTGGATCATAAACTGGCACTTAGTGACCTCATCGGACCTGCCGGTGAAAACCTCTTTAATTACTCAGCGGAAGCACAACTTCCAGTTAATCTAGAGCCTGATATCCCAGATCCCATTATCCACTCCCAACCTCTACCAGCAGAACTAGAAGAGTGGTGGACCACCGACTGGCAGTTTCAAAATCTCCTAAACAACCCTAATACCTTTTTCCCTCAATTTGACCCTGAGCCTCCACTACATCCACCAATGAGCACCGAGAACTTAGCTGAACTCCGCCACTATGGCGAGGAGCTGGTGGACGCAAGGAATAGAATCCGGGAAGTGGGGGAAAGAATCTCCTGGAAATACGACGAAAGGGAACGTCGTTTCTAAAGTACCAGCTAACAGGGATCATATGGGGTTGTGGGAATGTGTGTTTAATAATAATATAATAATAAAAATATAATTATGTGAAATAACTTAAAAATAAAACTTTTGTAAGATAACTTGTGTGTACGGATGCCTATTATAATATATAAAATATCGAACGTCGAAAAATCGACAATTTTGGCTATACATGTTGATGTGATTATGTGCGATTGTTTTGTTATGTTTGGTTGTTAATTATTTTCTGCTAATCACTTATATATATTAATTACCAGATGGAACATGCTGGTAATGAACCAGTTAACGAAGTTAACCAATCTGAACAAAACCATAAAGATCAATTTCTGAATAGGCAAGATATCGAGAATATCGTTGCTCAGGGGATAGCCAATGCTATTCCAACAATTCTTGCTGCTGCTCGAAATCCAGTTGAACCTCAACAAATTATTCCTAGCAAACGTACTCATGAAGACAACTTTAGTAATAGCATAAATGGAGGCGGTAACATTAATAATAATGATAATGATGTACCGCAAGCCCCAATTCTCAAAAGAATGAAAGCTGCAACGCCTGGTTGCACTTACAAGGAATTCCTTGCCTGTAAACCTGTTGAGTTCGCAGGCAATGAAGGGACGACTGTGGCGCTGCGTTGGTTGGAGAAAACCGAGGCAGTAATCAAAATAAGTAAATGTGCCAAGGAAGATAAAGTCATGTATGCTTCGCACCTTTTTAAGGAAGAAGCATTAGAATGGTGGAATACGGTATTACAAGCCAAGGGAAGTGACATGGCCTATGCCATGAGTTGGGAGGAGTTTAAACGTCTGGTGGAAATAAAATTTTGCCCAGAATATGAAAAAGAGTAGATGGCAAACAAATTCCTGAGCCACCGAATGGTGGATGTTAATTGCAGAGGGTATACTTCGAAGTTTTTCGAATATGCTCGGATTGTGCCTACTCTGGCTTCGCCAGAGCCGGTACTTATTTCTCGCTACATTTGGGGTTTAATTAGCGAAATCCGTGATATTGTCAAAGCTGCAAGGCCCCGCACGATCGATGATGCAGTGGAATTAGCTAACGCTTTGACTGACGGACTGGTGCGTACGCGAGAAGAAAATAGGAAGAAGGAATTGGCTTAGAAAATTACCCAAGGATTTCGTGTGGGTAATAATAGCAATTTCAAGAAAAGAAGAACTAGGCAATCTTCCACTCCGCCGTTCTGCAGAAGCTGTAAAAAGAAACATTTTGGCAAATGTAATGAAACCTGCAACTTCTGCAAAGCGATAGGACATCGTGAAGAAGATTGAAGAAAGAAAACAAGGGTCTACTATAACTGTGGAGTAGCTGGGCATTTCAAACCAGAATGCCCTAAATTGGTCAAACCAGCAGATTACAAGGCTAAACCTGCAGAAGGGACTACCAAGAAAAACGTAAGAGCCTTCCAGTTGATTACTCAGGAAGCAGAGCTAATCCCTGACGTGATAGCTGGTACGTTCCTAATCCATAACGTTTATGCAAAAGTATTATTTGACTTTGGTGCAAACCAAAGTTTTATAAATACTTCATTCTGCCAAGCTCTTAACCTACCTTTAACCAAACTTAGACAAATTTTTACGGAAGAAACTGCAGATGGGAATTCTGTTAACATAGATAAGGTTTTGCAAGAAGGAAAGTTAGAACTCTTAGGCCATAAATTTTCTGCAAACCTATTACCTATGAATTTAGTCGGATTCGATGTGGTATTAGGAATGGATTAGTTAGTAGCCAACCATGCTCGGATTCTCTGTGACAAAAATTCCATAGAAATTCATACACCCACAAGAGAATTAGTGGTGATTGCAGGAGATAAGCCACGTAAGCCACTGAAATTCATTTCAATAATGAAGATGGCCAGTTATTCAAGAAAACAAGAAATAGTATATATGATTTCAGCCATTATCAACACTAAGAATAAGGAACTAAAGGAAATTCCAGTAGTATCAGAATACCCGGATATCTTTCCGGAAGAACTACCGGGATTACCACCCGATAGGGAAGTAGAATTTAGAATTCATCTAATTCCTGGAACTACACCCGTAGCAAAGGCACCTTATCGGTTAGCACCCACTGAAATGTTAGAACTGAAACAGCAATTAGATGAATTGCTCAGTAAAGGATTCATACAACCTAGTTCATCCCCTTGGGGAGCATCAGTGTTGTTCGTAAAGAAAAAAGATGGTTCTATGAGAATGTGTATTGATTATAGGGAATTGAATAAGGTGACAATTAAGAATCGATATCCATTACCTAGGATCGATGATCTTTTCGATCAACTTCAAGGAGCTAGATATTTTTCTAAGATAGATTTGCGCTCCGGATATCATCAATTGAAAGTACAAGAAGAGGACATACCTAAAACTGCTTTCAGAACTAGGTATGGTCATTACGAGTTTACAGTCATGCCCTTTGGACTAACAAATGCTCCTGCAACATTTATGGACATGATGAATAGGATATGTAAACCGTACTTGGATAAATTTGTAATTGTCTTCATCGACGATATACTCATTTATTCCAAAAGCCAGGACGAACATTGTGAGCACCTGCATACACTCTTAACTTTGTTAAGAAAGGAAAAGCTTTACGCCAAATTCTCGAAGTACGAATTTTGGCTACAGGAGGTGCAATTTTTAGGTCACATGGTGAATCACGAAGGTATTCACGTAGATCCTGCTAAGATAGAAGCAATCACCAAATGGAAGGTCCCGCAATTAGCTATAGAAATTAGGAGTTTTCTAGGGTTAGCCGGATACTATAGACGATTCATTAAGGACTTTTTCAAAATAGCTGTGCCATTAACTAAGCTAACCTGTAAAGCAGTGAAGTTTGAATGGGGAACTAGGAAAGAGGAAGCTTTTAAAATGTTAAAGTAGAAATTAACAAACGCTCCAATTCTTGCCTTACCAGAAGGGACAGAAGATTTTGAAGTTTATTGTGATGCTTCTAAGCTAGGATTGGGATGTGTGCTAATGCAACGCAAGAAAATAATTGCGTATGCCTCAAGGCAGATGAAAAAGCACGAAGAAAATATACGACTCATGACTTAGAATTAGGAGCAATAATATTTGCCCTTAAACTTTGGAGACACTATTTGTATGGAAGTAAGTTTACTGTCTATACAGATCATAAGAGTTTAAAATATATATTTGGGCAAAAAGAATTAAACATGAGGCAAAGAAGATGGATGGAAATTTTAAGTGACTACGACTGTGATATTTAATATCACGAAGGAAAGGCAAATGTAGTTGCAGATGCCTTAAGTCGTAAGTATCATGAGAAACAACGACGAGTTCGTGCTCTTAGACTAAGTCTACAATTAGACTTAATGGAACAACTGAAGAATACTCAGGAATCCGCAATCAAGGATGATACTGAAAGAATGAAAGGAAGATTAAAAGAATTAGAGCAAAGAAGTGATGGAATTTGGAGATTCCACAAGAAAAGGATTTGGGTACCTAGCAAGGAGAATTAAGAAATAAGATACTAGAGGAAGCCCATAAATCTAGGTATACCATGCATCTTGGTAACAATAAAATGTACCAAGATTTAAGAAATAACTTCTGGTGGATAGGAATGAAAAAGGACATAGCTAGATATGTTTCTAAATGTCTAACTTGTTCACAAGTTAAGGCAGAACACCAGAAACCCTCGGGTCTACTACAACAATTGGAAATGCCTGTATGGAAATGGGAACTCATAACAATGGACTTTGTTACTAAGTTACCCAAAACCAGAAAAGGTAATGAAGCGATTTGGGTAATTGTGGATCGATTAACCAAATCAGCTTATTTCCTACCCATAAAGGAAACCTTTAGCAAGGAAAGGTTAGCAAAGTTGTATGTGGACGAGGTAGTATCCTTACATGGAGTCCCACTCTCCATTGTATCGGATAGGGATAGTTGTTTCACTTCGCATTTCTGGACAAGTTTCCAAGGAGCAATGGGAACCCGATTAAACTTAAGCACTGCATACCATCCTCAAACAGACGGACAAAGTGAAAGGACGATCCAAACCCTGGAAGACATGCTCAGGGCATGTGTGATAGATTTTGGTGGAAACTGGGATGACCACCTACCCTTAAGTGAATTCTCCTATAACAATAGTTATCATACAAGCATTGAAGCTGCCCCATTTGAAGCACTGTATGGACGCAAGTGTAGAACTCCAGTTTGTTGGGCAAAAATAGGAGAAAGCCAATTATCAGGTCCTGAAATAGTGCAAGAAACTACCGACAAGATCACTCAAATCAAGGACAGACTGAAAACGGCTCGAGATCGCCAGAAAAGCTATGCAGACAATCGACGCAAGCCGTTAGAATTCCAGATTGGAGACAGAGTACTATTGAAAGTTTCTCCTTGGAAAGGAGTAGTTCGATTCGGTAAAAAGGGAAAGCTAAGTCCAAGGTACGTAGGACCATTCCCAATAATCCAGCAAATAGGACCAGTTGCTTATCGCTTACAACTACCAGCAGAGCTAGCTGGGGTACATGATGTATTTCATGTATCCAATCTCAAGAAATGTCTATCTGACGAATCCCTGGTAGTACCTCTTCAAGATATAGAGGTAAATGAAAAGTTAAAATTTGTAGAGAAGCCACTGCAAATAGAAGACGGAAAGGTCAAGTTTCTCAAGCACAAGCGACTAGTGCTGGTCAAAGTCAAGTGGGATTCAAAGAGAGGACTTGAATACACTTGGGAGCTGGAATCAGAAATGAAGCGGAAATATCCTCACTTATTTCAGTAAATCTCGAGGACGAGATTTTAAATAAGGTGGGGAGGATGTAAGGCCTACAAAAATGTCCCAAAACGACCCGTAAGTAAAAACTCGGACCCCTGAAACCCTACTGTGCATGAAAAACCAAGAAAAACAGATTTTTGGGTTTCACGCGGGCCGCGTAAGAGTAAGCCTAAGCTTACGCGGGCCGCGACAGATCATAAAATCTCTGGATCAGCTTGCCAGGCCACGTGTCACACACGTGGCAGACCTAGGTGTGACACGCTAGCCCTAGTCTACGATTAGCTGGCCCTCGCGGGCCGCGTAAGATCAAGAGGGGGCTTACGCGGGCCGTGTAAACCCCATTTTCAGCTATAAATTGATCCGATCATGAGCAGTTCAGTGGTGTCGAAAACTTTTCTCAAAAACGAAGATATACTGCTCTAAATCATAATTTCCATTAGGGAGTAGAGGTGCACAAACCGGTTAATTTTAATAACCGGTTCGGTTAACCAGTTATACCGGTTAATTTGACTTTTTGACTTTAACCTGTTAATGCTTTAACCGGTTATTACTTTAACCAGTTATTTTTTTAATTGGTCCGGTTAATTACTTTAACCGGTTCGGTTAATTAACCGGTTATTTTCTGTTATTAACCGGTTTTTTGCCTTTTTTTTGAATTTTTCGGTTATTTTTTCGATTAACCATTCTATCGGTTAAAAAACCGGTTTAAAAAAACCGGTTAATAATCGATTATTATACTAAACACTTATAACCGGTTACTAACCTACGGTTAAAAATAACCACTAACCGGTTATTCCTAAATCGGTTATTAACCGGTTACGGTTTCGGTTAATAACCGGTTACGGTTAATTAACCGGTTATTTTGTGCACCTCTATTAGGGAGGCGCTACTACGATACAGGGTATTAACTCGATCGCTGCTATGATTCAATGTCCTATCGATTGAAACTATCCAATGGATGTTTAAGTGCTGCCCAAATTAGGGCTATACTTTGTCATTCGTTGTAAATTCGATGGATGTTTAAGTATTGCACTTTGTCATTCCATTGTGAGGGTTTTTATCTCGTGAGTTATCGTAAATGTTGTATTAGTTACTGACCTAGTTCGTGTGCATTGTTATTTAAATTAGGTTACAAGGCTAATCAGTAGGCTAAACTCTGCCCGTTTAAATCTGCAATGTGAGTCATTCTCTTTTTATTATATTACTTTACAAAACCCTAAATGTTTTCAAGGTTATAATTACAGGGATTAAGTCTTTGTAATCTTCAATTACTGCCGGTATGTGGGGTTTTGTATACATTACTTGTTTCCCGTCACCATTGGACAACGGGTTAGCCAATGGGTGATCTGACCATAGTCACAGATACAGTCGAGTGACAAATACCGATTTGGGGTAATTGGTTGATATAAACAATGTAATCACCCTTAATACTGTATATTATAACAATGTGTCGTTTTGTGCAACTTGAATGACTCGCCAGTATTTCCCTGCTGATAAAACCTTCTTAAAACATGTTTCAGGTGATCTGCTGTGACCCAGGAAAAAGTGCCGTGTAGCACTACAAGCTTGAAGAAGTGGCTTAATAAAAAAAAATAATAATGAAACATGTTTTTGTAAAATAGGGGTTTCCCAGTGAAATTCCATTATTGTAAATTATGGGTGTTATCCCCAAATTATGAAATAAAATAATCGGGCATTTTCAATTTTTAAACGATCCTGTTAATTATTCCGCTGCCAAATTAAATAAATACCACGGGGTTTCTATCCCGCGGCTTCTGGACCGGGTCAAACCGGGCCGGGGGCCGTGACATTTATGATATATGGATTTTGGGTAGCTCGACGAGAGAAATCCAAATATGAGGTTTTGAAAGGTTAAAAACGAGATATCTTCGGCTGCACACATGGGAATTGAAAAAACAGTAATTAAAGGCAAATTTCAAAAAGAGGGAATTATCATTCATAGCTTGGAGCCTAATTTTGAAAGAGAACACCGTCTCTAACCTCTCTCCATCATCCCCAATCATCATACAATATCTCTATCATTGATCTTGACCATAACCCACAACCTCTCTCCATCACCATTGATCATTAACAATCATTCAAAACCTAATCCATCACCAATCCATCACCAATCCATCATTCACCACCATGAATTCAAACATGCATTCCACAATCACCATCCAAACCCTAACCCTAACCTTCATCATTTCAAGACTAAAGATCTAACCAGGATGACTTCGTTAGTGTGCTTATCATATGGTGTTATTCTTTCATCAATCATGAGCGGCTAATCTCTTGGGTTTTACCCTTGTGTAGATTTTACTAAGAATTCAGGGGTTTCAAATATTGTGTTTATTTTGATTTGTGACTAGTTGATTGTGATACTTGAAACTTATAATAATTGGCTTGCATTTGTATTGAATTCGTGAATTGTCGATGTAAGACCCTTATAACCATTTAAAAGGTCGTTTTTACAAAACATGAATAAGACGATATTTACATAGAATTTAACAACCTTCAAACAATATTTACACAGTTTAAGACATCCCAAAACAAAACGGTTATAATTATTACACATTGGTTTCGTGACAAAAGAAACAATTGTATTAGCGAAAACTTTGACATTTGTGTGTTCGATCCTCGAGTGTACTTGATCATCATCCGCAAGTTGCTACTGTTACCTATGACCAAAAATCATTCAAAACATCATTTATATGAGTTTATAATATGATTAAACAAGTCCTAAATGTTAAACATATGAAAACCAACATTTTTCCAGATCTGGGGTTCGGTCGCGGGGCGCGACAGAGGAAGCCCTTAGTCCTCATGGGCCGCAAGGGCCGTCGCGTGTCGCGATATGACAACCCTCCTAAAATATTTCCAACGCTCTTAAAATAATTTGGACACCCCTAAACGCTCTTAAATACACCCTGAATACGAGAAACGAACCCGAATAACCTTTATATTAATAAATAACAAATAAAAACAAAAATAAAAGTCAGTCGCGGGCCGCGACAGACTTCTCTTCATCCTTCGCGGGGCGCGACATATCAACAGACGGCGACACCACAGCGTGCCACGTGTCGGGACACGCGTTAAAACAACCGATGACTCAGCCAAAATCGTTGCCATCTTTAGCGCCCTCGTGGGCCGCGTAAGCCCTCTATTCATCTTTCGCGGGGCGTGAGAGAATGTCGGATCAGGACTATGAATAGAGGCCGTTGGCCTTCAATTGAGAATCATTCAATTTTCGATATTCTCTCTCAAATTCTGATAGTATAAGTAATTCCTGGGCATAATACCCCCTAATTAGCGAAGCTCTGTCTCGTTGTAAGTATTATAACCCCCGGTTACGTATTAGATACGCTGCCCGATTGATCTAGTGCTCCGTAACGGCTGTCGAGGTTCTGCCCGACGTAGTCGTTGGAGTTCTGTCTCGGAAAGGGTATAACTAATGTAAATATTGGGTTATTATACTAACGTGTGTGCATTGTTTAATTTATTAGATTATAACCAAGAAGTCACAGGGAAAAACCTAAAATAGCAATGTGAGTAATCTCCTTTTTGTAAACCTTTTTCCAAACTATTTTTACAAAACCTTACTTATTTTTAAAATGTAATTAGCAGTGATTGAGTCTTTGTAATTCTTCAATTACTGCCGGTATTATGGGGTTTTGTATAAATTACTTGATAATCTTCACAATTGAACAATGGGTTAGCCAATGTGTGATATGACCATAGCCACAGATCCGGTCGAGCGGCAAGTACTGAATGAGTAATTGTGTAGATATAAACATTGTGATCGCTCTCAATACTGTGAAATGATAAAAACCTGTTTTGATTAAACTGGGATTCACTCACCAGTATCTCTTGCTGATAAAATGTTTTAAACATGTGTTTCAGGTAACTTAGTGTGAAGCCCATAAAAGCCAGCTGGAGAGCACTGAAGGCTTAGAAAAGTGGCTATAAAAGTTAACCAGTTAAAAAGGAGAATTGTTTTCAATAATTAGGGTTTATCCCTATAAACATATTACAAATGAAAATCGGGTTTTGTCCCACTTGTTAATTATAAATGTATTATCAGAAAAACTTGGGTATTATCCCATTTATCTATTTTAAACATTTTGGTGTTTAAACTCTGATAAAAATATTTCCTAACTACGGTCCTGATGAAAATTTCCGCTGCTAAATTGATAAACACTGATACCATTTGCTCTGAGTCTTTCAGCTCCTACTCCCAGGGAGGGGTCGGGGGCTGTGACAGAAGGTGGTATCAGAGCTAAGCCACTTGTTTAAGCCATTTAGGTGTTCTTCTAATACCTAAACCTTAAAAAATTATGTTATGTTAGGAAATTAATACATTATGTGTTATCTTGCGAACATAAAATCTTAACATGTCTATTATAATTTTATGTCATCTAACGAATTTTAATTCCCAATATGCATTACCCATATCTGTATCTTTTAGTTATTCTATGTTTAATACTACATATATATAAGTGATATATTAATAATGTTATGCTTTATCAAACTGTGTAGAATATTATATGTATTATATTCATATATTATTTTTGTGAATATAATTCGATACAAATTTTATAACATTATCATATTATGATACTAATATTTAATATCTTGGTCAAAGATATTAATATAAGATAACACAATTCAGATGTGATAATTCGAAAATAGCATAATATAAATATTAGGATAATTAATTTATATACTTAAATGATTTTCTGTCATTTAAATTCTCAGTATATGTAATCCCTATATGTATTTTACAACATGATTATGCTATAAATATATAAAGAAGATATATTCATAATATATTTATGTTAAAATTGGTAATAGTTATCATCCCCATATATTTATGTGAATACAAATTTTAATAATATTATGATATTAACATTAATATCTTAATCAAAGATGTAAAATAACACCCTTTAGGTATAATGTCACTCAAATATTGTAATATTACTTAATACAAGTAGTATGTTTTATGAATTGTGATATAGCCCAACATTTTACTCGACTTAAAATATCTATATATATTTTATCGAAGTTTTGACAAAAACAAGTAATTATATTTATTTTGTTAAAATATAATATTTCAGCATACTTAAAACATGTTTATAGTTTAATACAATATTACAATAGAATTTTTATAATGATACCATAAAAATATTATATATATTATTACATATGCTTTTGTTATATGATATAAGCACATGTACCTATATATACACATGAAAAGTGTGCGAAAAATAAAGTATTCTATATTTTATATATTAACCAAACAATTGGTATTGCATACGTAAAATGGAAATATGTACAAAAACATTTGGTACTGTATAATTGTATAATCTAAAATATATATACGTAATACGTGTATATCACAAGGGAATAACTTAAGAATTTTATCGTTTTATAGTTTAACTCATTTCTTAAATATACTTGATTCATATGTATGTATATTCTAATATAAGAATAATACTTCATACAATAAGGATCATATTTAGAACCACCAAATTTTGTATTATCTGTTATGATTCTTTAAATAAATAAAATTGATAAATCAAGAATCAAGTCCTAATATTTTTCAACCAATATGGTTCAACCCTCTGGTTAAAACTACTCTAAGAAATCCGTAAGGATTATATATTTTGATTTAATTTAGTTATTCACCCTTTTATTTCAAAATAGTATGATCAACAGAAGTTCATTCTAATTACTTTGTTAGTATAAGAAAATAAAGTTATGAAAATAAAAAGGATAATTAATACCCTCCGCTATATAATTAGATTGTTATAAAAATAATTTAGTATTATGTAAAATTTTGTATACATATGCACATACATAATATAATTTCTTGCTAATGTATACAATATAATACGACAAATATCTTCTGTAGAAAAGCAAATTTTTGTATGTAACAGAAGAAACAAATCTACTTGTTTACCTAGAAACTATCCAAATGATTTTTCAAACCATTAACCTTAATTAACCCAAAAAGAAACCATAAGGACACCCAGGTTAACACCAAGGGAAAAATAGTAGAATCAATAACTGGAAATCTCAGGATTTTATATAAGCCTCTAATTCTAGCCACAGTCATAACCACAGTTCTCACCAAAATATTTACTCAATTATGAGCCCTGAGAATATAAACTAAGTTGAGAAAATATAAAGCCATTCTTAGTAATACACCGAGCCCATGATCTTGAATAAAAATTTGTCTATAACTACAATAAAAAAAGGAATAACACATAATATGTTATATATATACTTCCCTTATATTTTGATAAAATAGATAGTGAAAAGAAAATGTTAAAATATAATATATATGTATATGTATATTTATCAATGCATCATACTGATAGGTATGATTATACATATGCTAAATGAGCGACAAAATGTGCCTGTATAATTGCTTAGTTCTGTGATAATTATATTAGAATATGTTTGCAATTCAGATGTCAAAGGAAATAACCTGTAATCAAGAAATTCAGGCTAGTAATGAGAACTCTTTAGACAAAAGCACTATAGAAAACATAATAGCTCAAGGAATATCGAATGCCATACCTTCGATCATTGAAGCTATTAAAATTTCTATGCCTATAAACGAAAGTCCTACTTTACGTTGTGAGCATACCCATCACTTCAAACCTAACCCTATTAACAATGGAGGTCATGATATTCATATCAAAACTCCATCTTCCAAGCAAAAGAAAACCACATCCTATAGCTACTCTTATAAGGAATTCCGCTCTGACAAAACCGATGAGAACCAAGAAGCTAGATCGTCAATCCCACGATCTACCTGCAACGACCATAACAAGAAGCACGTAAGAAAACACCATTCTAAGAAAACACTTCGCTGTAACTTCTATAAGAAGGCTGGGCATACAGAGGAAGAATGTAGAAGGAGAATAAAAACTAATGTATGTTACAAATGCGGAGATCCAGGCCACTTCCGTCTCTACTGCCCGAAACTATCCAAGGCACCCGACAACGAGGATAGAAACCCAGATAAGGCTAAGGAAAACGCAGAAATATTGCAATACCGGAGACAACAACAAAATAAGCACCCTTATGTTTTGACTATACTTAAGTTAGTTGACTTTTAATTCTGATCAAAACTCCATTAATAAAAGGTCTTTATTTTTCTTTTATAAAGCCAATTCTTATTTGCCTCATCTCTTGACAAATTTATATGTTGCACAAGCATTGCTTGTTACACATGTGATCCCACTTCAAAAGATTTTCTATTCTCGAGTTCGAATATTATGTTGTGATACTCATTTTAATCTTGATAACTTGCATTATTGCAAAAACGTTGACTCTTGATCTCAAGTCAACAAATTTCTTGGAAAACTCCTTTTTCTTTTCATAATCACTTATTAGATTTTCATTGTAACCATTTCTTGCCAATACATATATCCATTGTTGGAATATATCCAAATCAAGCTCAAATTGTTTGACCTTGCTCCTATACATTCGACTCAAAATCCCATATGATGAATTGAGATCATCATATTCGAGGTAATTTCATTTGTTTAAATCTTAATAAACCTATTCAAAGTCTACGACTCCAATAAATCATTTGTTAAATCACGACACCTTGCGGTGGCAATTTCTTTGAAACTTAGACTCATTTCGTTTTCACACCTTAGGTACGAATTTATCTATTTATCGATTCATCATCCTAAACCAGCTTTGTGCTAAGATAAAGGTACCTAAATTCTTATTCAATGTGCCTCCATCATTTGTTTCATCTTTGATCAATCCTACGATATTCAATTGTTCCTTTATTTGAACATCCTATCTTTTGAATATCCAGATTCACTTCATTGAAATTTTCAGTTAATTTCGAGAACGGTGAATTCGTTCGGTCACCGTAATCATCGAATTCTTTCAATCATTACGACACCTTGTGGTGTCTGTATAAATTTGTAGCTTGTGCTAATAATAAAACCTAATCCATCAATTCATACGTCATTCATCATTCAAGTAGTCTTGATACAATTATATACTTAGACCACGATACACTAAATTCTATCGTATTGTCCGGTGTATCCTTGCCATTTAAATAAACATCACTGATTCTGGTCTAATTATTGACAAATCATTTTTCATACTTCAATCTTCAATTAAGATTATTGATTCAGAGTTCTTTTTAAACAAACAAAGTAAGTTCTCTTTTGACATTGAATTCTTTTATCCCTAAAGACCGTTTATATTCAATTCATGTGCCTCAATTGATCTTCTGAAACTTAATTATATCCCGTTCATTTAATAATTATTGGAACTAATCGAAACATTTATGTTTCTCATTTTATTTGATGTACTTAGAAAAATCTTACTAAGGGATCTTCTGCAAAGCATTTTGCAAATATTTCATACATACATCATTGCTGAGAAGCTACGGGTTCTACTTGTTAAATAAATGGTCTAGTATACCTGGAACTTGACTTCCCTCTTTTAACAAATCTGTTGGTGCATACGTCTGTCGACTTCGTCTTGTATCGAGTCTTGTATTAGTGTAGAAAGATCAGGGCACATTATACGAGAAAATGTAAAAGGTGGGTATTTCACACGAAATAGGAATGGGGTATTTCGCACGAAATGAACTGGTCATTTCGCACGAAATAGTCATTTCGCATGAACTTGATTTCGTTTGAACTGTTCCGTGCGAAATAGCCTTGCCTATAAATACGTGCCTTGTGATTTCGTTTGAGAGAGTTCTGAACGATCTGATTCCGGCAACGAAGTGCTGCCGAAGTGTCTCCGGGATGTAAAACGTTGTGTTTTCAATAAAATAGACAGTTTAAAGTGAATCTAGGTGAAATAACTCCAATATGTTTGTTTCCGCCTCTCATATTGGATGAGTACTCTTCTGAACGACTCGTTTGGGTCTGAAAACGATCCTACAAGTGGTATCAGAGCTCAGGAGGAAGAGTTCTTACCATTTCAGCTGCAAAATCTGTTTTCTACACCTTCTTTTCAAAATTAAACAACTTTTCACGGTCAAAATGACTTGATTTTCTCACATTATATGTGAAACTGTGTTTTAACAAAGCCTTGAAAGAATTGGAACTAAAATCGGACTAAAACCTGATAAATTGGACAAAAAAACAGACCGAGATGATGACATCAGTAGTATTTCGCACGGAATAGACCCCTTCATTTCGCACCAAGTTGGTATTTCGTTTAGCCGTTTCATACGAAATCACCTATTTCGTTTGAAATTGTGGTATTTCACACGAAATAGGCTTATTTCGTATCAAACTGGTATTTCGTTTGATTATTTCGCACGAAATCAGTCATTTCATGTGAAAAGGGTATTTCGTGTGAAAAGGGTATTTCGTGTGAACTGTTTTCGTTTGAAGTTGTCTTCAAGGGTATTTCTCTTGAACAGGGTATTCCGTGTGAAGAGGTTATTTCGCTTGAGATTGGCATTTCGTTTGAAAGCTGTGAATTTGTGAAACTTGTTGCCGAAACATGTAAGAAGAATTTTATAACGCATTTGCTACTGCACCGAGTACTCCTACTACTGTTACTCAGAAGTTGAACATGGAAAATGAAACGGGCACCATGCAAAAACCACCAAAGCTCATGAATATTGAGGAGTATAAAGGATGGGAGGAGCGTTTCGAAAATTGGGTTCAAGCAAATTATTTGGATGCTTGGGAATGTGTTGAAACAAAATATATCAGACCATTGAATGATGATGAAGAGGAGATTGCTATTAAAGATCTAAGTGTTGATGATAGAAAGAAATACAAAAATGAAAAGATGATGATTAGTCTATTGCATCAAGCTGTTAAAGAAGATATCTTAGTTTTACTACAACACAATGGGAGTGCGTATTCAATTTGGAAAGCATTAAAATCAAAGTTTGTAGGGAGCCAAGAGATGATTAAAAACAAAAAATCGCTTTTGAAAAAGGAGTTCGATCTATTTCGTGGTTTAAAAAATGAAAGCACCAAGCAGATCATAGAAAGATGAGTTAACTGCCATTTTCGTCCCTGTGGTTTGGTCACTTTGGCCATTTCAGTCCATTTTTCAAAAATGCGCCATTTTCCTCCCTGACGTTCTGGAAAGGTGCCATTTCAGTCCAAAAATCATAACCTAGTTAAGTCGATTTGTAAATAAGGACTGATTGTGTAAATTTGTAACATAAAGGACCATTTAAGTAAAATGTATAAATATTAATATAATTATAAAATACATAATATATATATATATATAATGTATACACACCGGGAGAGGGAACCGGAGCTCCGGTGGTCACCACCGCCGCCGCCGGAACCACCACCATCAACGTCATCATCTGTTATCATCATCGATCATCATCGACCTTCATCATCATCATCGCGATCTTCATCATCATCATCATCAGACCTTCATCACCACTGCCGCCGCCTGACCCCCACCGGAACATCTGTTGATGAAGATGATGAACGGTGTACGGTGAACGGAACTGTGGCTGAAGATGATGAATGGTGAAGTGGTGGTGGTTCGACGGAGAAGGTGAACCACGGAGATGATGATGGTAACGAACAGAGAAGGCGAACGAAGGTGAACAAGATGGTCGGAGAAGATGATCTGAAACGGAGATGGAGTTAATGGTGAAGGTGGTGATCGACGGTGGTTATTGAAATGCGTCGGAGGTGGTTCGTCGGTGTTGTTGCAGGTAACGACGTCGGCGTCGGGGATTGTACTGCTTTCAATGCAAAAAGTTCATCTGGAGAGTCATCTCAAGGATCAAACAGCAAAACAGGATTTTCTTTATATCTATCATTTGATCCAAACTTGTCAGCAACTAAGAATGGAAAGATGTTACAATGCAATATTGCATTAAACCTTGAGAATGGTCAGAATTTCTCAAAAGAGGTTGCAAAAGGTCACATGTCTTTGTTGGTGTCTGTGTTAGAATCATATAAAAGTTTAGTTGCAGGAAGGATCGGAAATCCAATGTTGACTAAAGAGGATTACTATCAGATAGATGCTGAAGAGATGGAGTTAATGGATATTAAGTGGTGTTTGGCTAGTGTGTTGAGAAGAGCTGAAAAATTCAAACAGATTACGGGAAGAGATGATTTCCGTGATGCAAATGTTTCTACTTTAGGTTTGGATAAATCTAAAGTTACTTGTTTTCGTTGCAGGGAAAAAGGGCATTTCAAGCGAGAGTGCACAAAGCGCGAGGCAAGTGGAGCTCAAAATCCATTCAACAATAATGATTACTATCGAAAAGCGATTTATCATCAAGTTGCTCAACAACCACATCAACAACAGACACAAACTGCACATGCTAGGAAGGTGATTGAAAAGGAATCATCAAAGAAAGCATATTTGATGAAGAAAATGATAAATCAAGATGATGAAAGACTTCCAGAAGGTTTCACTTGGGAAAATTTTAGTTGGGATGATTATGATCCTAACAAGAAGTCAAATCATAAAGCATTTGTTGCTCGAGTTGATGAAGATAGTGATAATGATGATTATTATACAAAAAGAATGAAAGAACATTTAAGAATGCTAGAAGAGAGTGACAGTGATGATGAAAAAGTTCGAGTGAAAAAGAAGAAAGTTAAAAAACCAGTTAGCAGTGATGATGAAGAAGTTCGTGTGATAAGGAAGAAAATAAAAGACATTCCAGTTTTTAAAGTTGAAGCAGAAGCTGATGCACAAAAGATTCCTGTGAAATGCGAAAATTGTGAAGCAGTCAGGAAGCAAAACAGTACTTTGATTCATAAAATGAATAGATTGAAAGAATCATATGATGTTCTAAACAAAGCAATGAACCAGTACAATCAATCAAGCAGTGAACAAGCAACAACTATGAAAACACTTCAAGGAGCTTTCATGACAAAACAGAAAATTGTGAATAATTACATTGAGAAGTGTGCTGTGCTGGAACAGAAACTGGAAACACAAAGGATTGAAATAGAGAGAGTAAACAGGTTGTTAAAAAGTTACTCATGTACTTCTTATGTTATTGACAGGATTTATCCAACTGTTGAAGGCATGAAGGCGTTTGACGAAGAGGAAGTATCTGAAGAAAAGAATTGTGAAAAGAAGAAGGATACTGAAGTGAAGAATTCTGGTAAGAAACATAGTGCCAGTTAAAACAAGTGTCCACCCCCGCTTAAAAATGGATATTCTCCACGAAATCCAAATTCAGAAAGAGTCAAAAAGGCAACCAATTTACAGTGGGAGTTTGAGTCTTCAGAAAATTTGCCAGACAACATCGATGTCACTTTCACATCGTCTGACACTGATCATGAGTCCGAATTAATAAAGAAAGTGGTCGATCAGGTGTTGGATAACGATGAAACTGAGGAGTCAAAGTCGGAGTCAAACTCAGAGTCAAAATCTGAAACGTCAAGTCCAACAGTCAAAAAGGACAAACGGGTTTATAATAAAGAATTTTTGCTATCAAAATCTAATTTGAATGACGAAACATTCAAAGTGGCTGATACTTTGAATGATTCTGACAAATTATATTCTGATGAAGAATTTCCAATAAGAGGTGTTAAAACTGAAATGATAAAAAAGGTTTTCAAACTAACAGAAATTAACATTTCTGAAATAAAAAATGTAAATCTTTCTGAAAAACCTAAAAAGTACACCTCAAGAGATCAACAAAGGTTAAACAAGAAAAAAGGTTACAATACTAGTTCTGGATTTCAAAAGAAACCAAACCATAATGGTAATTTCAAAAGGAAAGGTCTTGGATTTATTCCACTGAAAAATCAAAAAAATGAAAAAACTTATAAACCAAAAACTGTTTTTGTTTCAGGAATATCATCTGAACAAGAAAAAGAGCAAGTGTTCAGAAAGCAATCCAACAAAGAATTCCTTGCCAAGAAGCAAGAAGAAATGAAGAAAAGTGTTACTCAGAAGAAGATAGAGACGAGAACCTGTTTTCAATGCAAAACAGTTGGTCACATTGCCAGGAATTGTCCAAAGGCAATACAAACAAAACAGTGAGTCTCTGAAAAACTGAAAGGAAAGATTGTTGAGAATGAACCACCAACCAAACAATTTAAAGTTTTCAAAAATTCAAAGTTTGAGGTTGGTGAATGTTCAAAGAGTTTTTATAGAAGAAAAGTGAATCTTAACAAGCACAAGTGGGTTGTTAAGAAATCTGATGATAGTTCTAGCAATGATTCTGATTCATCAAAATCAGAGGAGCTATCTTCTGGCAATGAATCTGATTTCACAAAATCAGAGGAGCAACACGTTGTGTTGAAAGAAGAGAAATCAGTTCCGCCATTGGATGATGAAAATTTTCCACCTTTGCGGGCTGAAAATTTGAAATCTAAAATTGGAAAAGTTGATATTTCAAATCAATTTTTTTCTGAAAAAGAAAAATTCGATGTTGAAAAAGCCTTTAACCCCATAGTTCATAATATTTTTGGAAAAATGATTGACGGGAAGGTCAAAGGGGTAAAGGAATTCAATGAGAAGAAGAAAGGCAAGAAACCGAGTGTTGATAACTCGAAATCTCCCAAGGACCGTCAGGCTTGGGAGAATATCTCTAACTAAAAAGCCTGACTTGCCGGAGCTCCCAAGTTGGTAATCGTGGAGCATGAATCGGCATCATTCTTGATTTATCATTTTGTTCATCAAATATGCTTTCTTTGATGATTCCTCTTCAATCACCTTCCTAGCATGTGCAGTTTGTGTCGGTTGTTGATGTGGTTG
Source organism: Helianthus tuberosus (assembly GCA_030545235.1). Taxonomy (NCBI): domain Eukaryota; kingdom Viridiplantae; phylum Streptophyta; class Magnoliopsida; order Asterales; family Asteraceae; genus Helianthus; species Helianthus tuberosus. The sequence goes on from CM060393.1 coordinate 160,233,637, forward strand.
TTGAGCAACTTGATGATAAATCGCTTTTCGATAGTAATCATTATTGTTGAATGGATTTTGAGCTCCACTTGACTCGCGCTTTGTGCATTCTCGCTTGAAATGCCCTTTTTCCCTGCAACGAAAACAAGTAACTTTAGATTTATCAAAACCTAAAGTAGAAGCATTTGCATCACGGAAATCATCTCTTCCCGTAATCTGGTTGAATTTTTCAGCTCTTCTCAAGACACTAGCCAAACACCACTTAATATCCATTAACTCCATCTCTTCAGCATCGATCTGACCGTAATCCTCTTTAGTCAACATTGGATTTCCGATCCTTCCTGCAACTAAACTTTTATATGATTCTAACACAGTCACCAACAAAGACATGTGACCTTTTGCAACCTCTTCTGAGAAATTCTGACCATTCTCAAGGTTTAATGCAATGTTGCATTGTAACATCTTTCCATTCTTAGTTGCTGACAAGTTTGGATCAAATGATGGATATGAAGAAAATCCTATTTTGCTGTTTGATCCTTGAGATGACTCTCCAGATGAACTTTTTGCATTGAAAGCAGTTTCGATCTTTGGTGAAAGATTGGTTTTGTCACTGATACCTCCTTTGTAATATAGACGAATGTCTTGTTCACCATCAAAATCTTTCATTCTAGAGATCTTCCGTTGTTCCATCTCTTGAGCTTCAAGTTTTTCAATAAACTTGCTCAGTGTTAGATTGCTAACCCCATTCTTGTTTCTTAACATCATAAGATATGTGCCCCAAACTTCATGTGGCAACGCATCAGCCAATTTTTCAATCAACTCTTCATTATCCTTTGTGATGCTCAACCTTTTCATGTTAACAATTAAATTGCAATATCTTTCTACGATCTGCTTGGTGCTTTCATTTTTTAAACCACGAAATAGATCGAACTCCTTTTTCAAAAGCGATTTTTTGTTTTTAATCATCTCTTGGCTCCCTACAAACTTTGATTTTAATGCTTTCCAAATTGAATACGCACTCCCATTGTGTTGTAGTAAAACTAAGATATCTTCTTTAACAGCTTGATGCAATACACTAATCATCATCTTTTCATTTTTGTATTTCTTTCTATCATCAACACTTAGATCTTTAATAGCAATCTCCTCTTCATCATCATTCAATGGTCTGATATATTTCGTTTCAACACATTCCCAAGCATCCAAATAATTTGCTTGAACCCAATTTTCGAAACGCTCCTCCCATCCTTTATACTCCTCAATATTCATGAGCTTTGGTGGTTTTTGCATGGTGCCCGTTTCATTTTCCATGTTCAACTTCTGAGTAACAGTAGTAGGAGTACTCGGAGCAGTAGCAAATGCATTATAAAATTCTTCTTCCATGTTTCGGCAACAAGTTTCACAAATTCACAACTTTCAAACGAAATACCAATCTCAAGCGAAATAACCTCTTCACATGGAATACCCTGTTCAAGCGAAATACCCTTGAAGACAACTTCAAACGAAAACAGTTCACACGAAATACCCTTTTCACACGAAATGACTGATTTTGTGCGAAATAATCAAACGAAATACCAGTTTGATACGAAATAAGCTGATTTCGTGTGAAATACCACAATTTCAAATGAAATAGGTGATTTCGTATGAAACGGCCAAACGAAATACCAACTTAGTGCGAAATGAAGGGGTCTATTCCGTGCGATATACTGCTGATGTCATCATCTCGGCCATGTTTTTGTCAAATTGATTAGGTTTTAGTCCAATTTTAAGTCCAATTCTCTCAAGGCTTTGTTAAAACACAGTTTCGCATATAATGTGAGAAAATCAAGTCATTTTGACCGTGAAAAGTTGTTTAATTTTGAAAAGATGGTGTAGAAAACAGATTTTACAGCTGAAATGGTAAGAACTCTTCCTCCGGAGCTCTAATACCACTTGTAGGATCGTTTTCAGACCCAAACGAGTCGTTCAGAATAGTACTCGTCCAATATGAGAGGCGGAAACAAACATATTGGAGTTATTTCAGCTAGATTCACTTTAAACTGTCTCTTTTATTGAAAACACAACGTTTTATAGCCTGGAGACACTTCGGCAGCACTTTTGGCCGGAATCAGATCGTTCGGAACTCTCTCAAATGAAATCATAAGGTACCTATTTAGAGGCAAGGCTATTTCGCACGGAACAGTTCAAGCAAAATCAAGTTCACACGAAATGACTATTTCGTACGAAATGACCAGATCATTTCGTGCGAAATACCCCATTCCTATTTCGTGCGAAATACCCACCATTTACATTTTCTCGTTTTCCGTGCCCTGATCTATCTAATATAATACAAGACTCGATACAAGACGAAGTCGACAGACGTATACACCAACAGACCCCCCATCAGATGTTCACGAAGTCTTCGGTGTCGAGTCTTCGGTTGTCAAACCTTCAGCCTTTATCAGTCTTCTCGCTCTCTCCAAATATTCTCCATTGTAAGCATCCTCAATCAATCTCTTTTTCCAAGAATCTCAACCTGGCTCTATACTGCTCTTGATCAGGTCTCTTGAATCTCTTTCCTCGGAATCGTAATCCTGGCTCTTATCCTGTTGCATCATCAGCTTCTTCAGACTCCCCCTTTCGATAAGCTGGGATCGCAGTCTGGAATTCACTTCTCACATGTTCTAAGATCGTAACCTAGCTTTTCTCAAACTTCATTCCTGCACAATCTCTACCACAAACATAAGATTTACAAATTTAAAATATTTCAAATTTAGAAACCACATTGCAGGAATCTTTCAGAATTATTTAATCTTTGATGACCACTTGTAGAAATAACTTCTTCAAACTATACTCTCCCAAACCTGTTCATCATGTTTAGCACTTGGAATTTTGAACAGTAGCTCTTCAACATCAGTTGTCGAAAATCTTTTTGGATTTAAATAAATTATGCTAAAACACACTGAAAATATTTTTGGAATTTTGATTATAACGAAATGCAATAAAGAAATATTTACAGACAATATTTTTGTGAGTTTGTGTAAGAGGATCATATCAGTTTTTGAGACAAATCACCAACACCGTTAAGCTTTATACATTTTCAGTTTTAAACGATTCACTTAGATTGTCAGTATACTGATCCACTTAAATTTTCACACAAATTTCAATTGTTTCGAGATACGAGATTAGTGTTTTAGAGACTTAAACTTATATGTGTGTCCCACCTCATAATATGTAGGATCGGATCGCGACCTAAACGTGTCGTTCGGAAGAGCTCAAATCCGTTTCAGAGGCGGAAACAGAGAAACGGATGTGAAAACAGCTTGAAATACACTTTAAACCTCTTGTATATTGATTTTACAATGTTTACAGTCAAAGGAAAAACCGGCAGCACCTCGGTATCACTTGGCTATCTCTGTTACAATTGACAACACAACAAGCCTATTTATAGACTTCCTGATTTCGCTCATAGAGACACCACAACCATTTGGAGAGAAAACAAACAATTACGTAGGAGCGAAATCAGAATTTACAATTAGGAGCGAAATCATGTGAAACATGCATATTGTTTTGTCTTCTTGTGTTATGATGCAATTGATGATGTCATCTTGATGATGTCATCATTGTATATGATGATGTCACACTTGTTCAGATCCGCAACGCAACTGAGACTCGATATAAGACGAAGTCGGCAGATGAATGCACTAACATAATATACTCCCGTATCCAGATCCCAATATTCAGTCTTACATGTGAGTATACCTAGATGATATCTGTAAAGGGTTAAATGCGAGGGCCATGAGAGCTCAGGCTATTGCTTCCGCAAAATCAGAGAGATGATGGCTTCGACTTTAGGTGTGTTCCCTTTAGAGAATCTTTTCTTCAACAGCACATGATTAGCATTTTGCAATGTTTCATCATTTTTTATGCTGAGGGGGGTGCTATTTTTCAAGCAAGCAGAAAGTATTATACGGGGACTAGGCCATTGCTTCCGCAAAATCAGAAGTCCCGGAATAATACCTCAGATATTACTAAGCATAAAGACCTAGTATCTCAGAAAGAGGGACCTTTCAAACAAGATTTCGGGGGTTACCCATATATCCGAGAGATGTTCCCCACGAGATAAGTAAGTTTGAAATTTAGGTTTATATCTCGAACACAATCTACTAAATGTGCAAGAACCTACTGGCACATCATCAGTGAGACCGTTTATCACATTTTAACTTTCCAATTCTTTAGCATGCTGTGATAGATCACTGATGTACAATCATTTCCTCTTTTTCACAACAAAACTCATTTTTGATTTTATCATGTTTTTGGGTTTTTCAAATTTTCGAAATTTCCTAAATTTTTACTCCCCCTAAAATCAAAATATGTTTCAATTTTGATTTTCTGGGAAAATTTGAAAACAAACTGTACAAGAAATTGACAACATGATATGAATTACTTCAATTCGCCATCCACTTGGCATAAACAATCAGAACTCCCCCTTACAACACACTATTTTCCCATTTGATTTCAAAACACTTAAGTTTGTTTTAATCAAAATGGTTTTCCAGAAAATAAGTTTTGTTGATTTTACCACTTGTAAATATGGGGATGTGATAATCACTTTGTTTTCCAATTATTTGAATGAAAGTTAAATCAAGTTCAACTTAATGACCTTGATTAACCACTTGTAGGTAAAACCTCTCTTTCAACCACTTGTCGGTTTGCTTACCAACAATTACCACTTGTAGGTTGAAATCTCAAAATGCCAATTCCTACTCCACACTTACCAACCTGGGAGTTCCGGCAAGTCATACTAGTGAAAAATTTTCAATTTTCAAAAACAATTTTTCAAGAAAGATGCCGATTCATGCTCCGCGATTACCAACTTGGGAGCTCCGACAAGTCAGGCTTTTTAGTTAGAGATATTCTCCCAAGCCTGACGGTCCTTGGGAGATTCCGAGTTATAAACACTCGGCTTCTTGCCTTTCTTCTTCTTCTCATAGAATTCCTTTACCCCTTTGACCTTCCCGTCAATCATTTTTCCCAAAATATTATGAACTGTGGGGTTAAAGGCTTTTTCAACATCGAATTTTTCTTTTTCAGAAAAAATTGATTTGAAATTTTGACTTTCCCAATTTTAGATTTCAAATTTTCAGCCCGCAAAGGTGGAAAATTTTCATCATTCAATGGCGGAATTGATTTCACTTCTTTCATCACAACTTGTGGCTCCTCTGATTTTGTGGAATCAGATTCATTGCCAGAAGATAGCTCCTCTGATTTTGTTGAATCAGAATCATTTCTAGAAATATCATCAGATTTCTTAACAACCCACTTGTGGTTGTCAAGATTCACTTTTCTTCTGTAAAAACACTTTGAACATTCACCAAAATCACTTGAAAGGTTTTCATAGAGAAACTTTTAACCAAAATCACTTGAAAGGTTTTCATCTGTTCTGATAATCTCATATTACTTTAACTTGAACTATCTATTTCTTGCAGTATCTCAAGTTCAAATGAGTTGCTTTTCTCCAAGTTTTTGCCCAACAGACAGGAGCTCGGAACTTTCGTCCATGAAATGCTTCCAAAAGACATTTTGACACTGTTTTTACTAACTACAAGGCTTAATATAACTCCACGGAATATAGTAACTCGAATCTCGAGGACGAGATTTAAAATAAGGTGGGGAGGATATGAAAACCCTCCTAAAATATTTTCGACACTCTTAAAATAATTTGGACACCCCTAAACGCTCTTAAATACACCCCGAATACGAGAAACGGACCCGAATAACCTTTATATTAATAAATAACAAATAAAAACAAAAATAACAGTCTGTCATGGGCCGCGACAGACTTCTCTTCATCCTTTGTGGGGCACGACAGATCAAAAGACGGCGACACCACAGCGTGCCACGTGTCGGGACACGCGTTGAAACCATCGATGACTCAGCTAAAATCGTTGCCGCCTTTAGGGCCCTCGCGGGCCGCGTAAGCCCTCTCTTCATCTTTCGTGGGGCGTGAGAGAAGGTTGGACCAGGACTATAAATAGAGGCCGTTGGTCTTCAATTGAGAATCGTTCAATTTTCGATACTCTCTCAAATTCTGATAGTATAAGTAATTCCCGGGCATAATACCCCCCTAATGTGACACCTGTGCCTCCACGGCCATCAAACAAATACCAAATCAATTAAGTATTGTATTTCATACTTGGTATTTGTATAAATATGTGTATCATTTGCACATATCAATTTTTGTTCGATTTCTAGCTCTAAATCGCTTTCTGGGAAGTTATACGAAAACTAACGCGTAAATGTAATCAGTTTAACGCGACAAACAATCTGGAATAGTGACATGGGCTTAACATACCTTAAATAACCTTTACATAACTTAAAATAAGTTTTGGAAGGTTTGGTGTGTCGAAATCAAGTTTATTCGCTTGCAGGGACTAATTTCGAAAAACTACGAAAGTATGCCGATTTGTACTGTAACAAACATTCTGGAACTTGATTATAAGTTAAAAATGCCCTAAATATCCTTTACATAATCTTAGAAATAGGATTTGAGGTGTTTGGTGCGCAAAAATAAACTTATTTGATCAACAGGGACTAAAAGCGTCAAAAAGCGCATAAGTTTGCATTTTCGCGCATATCTTACGTTCTGAATATATCCGAATACCCAAAAATTTATGTAATCATTAAAATATTTTATTTTAGTGACTGGCATGATAAAATTCCATTCGTCGCGTAATTTGGATCTTTTTTCGCGTCTGTTCGTGTTTCGTCGTAATTAACCGAACAACGCAACGGTACGGCTAAACGAACCGACATCCGAGATATTTTTGAGCAAGTTTTATGTTCCCAATACTTTAACTTCATTTTAGAGCCTTCAAATGGGGTTAACGGGGCTTAAACGTGTAAAAAATGCATCGAAAACCAAGATTTACAACTTCAGGGACCTAAACTGCAAATCTGCCAAATATGGGCTCAGGAGGGGCGCGTAAGACTTCCTTGAATCTTACACGGGGCACGAGAGACCCCCAAACCTACAAAAACCAGTTTCCAGCTTGATCCAGCTTACACATGGTATTTCAAAACAATGGGCACACTTGTAAGGCCAAGATCCAAAGCTCGTTTATCGATGAACGATCCTAACGGTTCTTGAGTTTCTATAAATACCCAACCCCACTTCATTCCAAACACACACATGATCTAATTTTATGCTCTAAGTTGAAGCTTTATGCTTCATACCTGAGTATTTAGATCAAGATCTTCCTAGTTTGGACCTCTTGAAAGTTTCTTTCATGCTTTTATACGTTTTTAAGCGTAAAAGTCAAACAATGTTTGACTTTCTGCTTTGACCAGTCAATGGTTAACACGAAGTTCGTTTGAACTTCGCAATGTGAGCGTAATCACGATGGTTATAGTCCCTTGTGACTATACCTACTGATTACCACGTTGATTAGGCGTAGTGACGAGTCATAGTTTCGGTCAAAATGCGCGTTTATGCGTATTTTGCAACCAAACTATTCTTGGGTATCAAAACCCTTTGTTTTGATATCAAACTTGTTTTCTAACTTCATTAAACATATTTTAACATGTTTAACTCGTCACTTTAGGTTTAGTGCTTATATAGGGTCGTAAGATAAGCGGTCTAAACAACTGCTTAGACTTTCGAACCCGACCCGTTTGGTCGATCATTAGGATCCGACCAAACATGTTTTGTGACCATAGTTGTATAGGGAATAACCTAACGAGGTTATACCTTATGGTCACTTCGTTTAGTTAGTTGTATGATAGGTAATTTATATGCCTTAGGAAAATGACCAAAATGCCCTTTTTACGCATAAATTCATTTTAAGCATATGTAACCTAAATTTTTACATCTAAACTTATTAGGTAACATTATTAGACATGTTAAGGCATATAATACTTATCATAGGACTAGTTAGGCGGTCCGAACGCGTTTTATGCGAACGACGCGTTAAAGGAGCGTAAGCTACCTAAACGGGTCGTAATGGGTCGTAAGCACTTAGGTTAGGTTTCATTTTAGGATGTAGGTTTTGTTAAACCATATTACATGAGTTCCTATACTCATTTGGTTTACGAAACCTCATTCTATCCAATCTTCCGATTTAGGTCCGGTTTATTAACATAGTTACTTATATTAGGTGCTGTTTGATTCCGTGATCCCTCTAGCTTTGCTTGGTTGTTATTCAAGACTTCTAAGCATCCTCAAGTGAGTACATAGTTCCCCTCTTTTACGTTTTCAAATGTTTTGGGGTGATACACATGTGCCTACTTGATACTTTCGTGTTTTTTATGTTTTTATATCTTATACTTGCTCTGTTCATTAGTACACATATAGTACATGATATCATTATTGTTTTTTCTATGTATGTTTTATTAACATGCTAGCACATTGATTTTTATATATTACATTTCTGTTGCATATGTTTACTCAGCATATGGACACATTGTTTTACATTTCTACTTTGTATGTTCATTTAGCATATTTAGTACATTATTTTCAAAAACATTCAACATTTGGTTTGTTTAACGGGTCATTTATACATTCATTAACACCGATCATGCCGCTCGGTAGTAGGTAGTGGTACCATAGGACTTGACAACTCCCATTTCTGAAATCCTAGGTTTGTTTGGGTGGAAGGAATGACCGAATCCGAAAACATTTTTGGTAGACCTTGACATTGTTTTAGGGTTTATCTTACAGTCTCAAGGCTTGAATGTAGGCGTTTAACAATACCGCATAGATGTTTGTATCAGTAAAGCATGCATTATTTTACAAAGCATAACTTTTGATTTATTCAAATACTTTGTTTTGTGCATTTTTACATATGATTAAGTAGTCACTTTTTACTTGTCATACATGACATTTGTTTACACATTACATGATTTACATTTAACAATACACATGGTTTACACATAAACATTTAACAATTGGTTTAAACAAGACAATTTTGGTGGTTTGTTTGGGTCAGTGATTTAAGTAACGAGGCGTGTGTAATATGATAAAAGCATGGTGGATACGCCGCTGGTACTTCCTATATATAAGTGCTTTTATGATATTACATATCGTAGCATTATTTAAATCATTTCAATTTAGACATATTACATTTTTCACAGATAACATCTTTTCACATAAACATTGATTTACAAACAACATATTTTATACAAATTCATTTTACTTGGTTATATATTTATCTGTACATCTCTCTTTTATATCCTCTGATTTCTTATCACTTTTTGTATGATTTATAAAAGAAAACATTTTACAAGGTTTATGACTAATTTTTGTTAACCATTTTTCTTTAAACTTATAAACCATGAATCCTAAATTAATAAAACCTATGTATCTCACAGGCATTTTTATGCTGACGTACCTATTTTCACATGTGTGTTCAGGAATTGATGCATAGGATTGATCAAGATACACTTAGGCGAACTTAGGCCTTAGTGACAATAAAAGATGCAAGACTAGTTAATTATGTTATGTTTCTTTGTTTTTTAAGACATTGTAACTTCTTTTATTCAATAAAACAAAATTTCAATTTCCATGTGTTATGAAACAATGATTCTGTTACAACACTCCCCGACGATTCTGCCGCGATTTGTTGCTTTACGCGGTTGGGGTGTGACACCGAATCAGCGAAGCTCTGCCTCGTTGTAAGTATTATAACCCCAGGTTACGTATTAGATACGCTGCCTGATTTATCTAGTGCTCCGTAACGGCTGTCGAGATTCTGCCCGACGTAGTCGTTGGAGTTCTGTCTCGGAAAGTGTATAACTAATGTAAATATTGGGTTATTATACTAACGCGTGTGCATTGTTTAATTTATTAGATTATAACCAGGAAGTCACAGGGAAAAACCTAAAATAGCAATGTGAGTAATCTCCTTTTTGTGAACCTTTTTCCAAACTATTTTTACAAAACCTTAATTATTTTAAAATGTAATTAGCAATGATTGAGTCTTTTTAATTCTTCATTTACTGCCGGTATTATGGGGTTTTGTATACATTACTTGATAATCTTCACAATTGGACAATGGGTTAGCCAATGTGTGATATGACCATAGCCACAGATCCAGTCGAGTGGCAAGTACTGAATGAGTAATTGTGTAGATATAAACATTTTGATCGCTCTCAATACCGTGAAATGATAAAACCTGTTTTGATTAAACTGGGATTCACTCAGAAGTATTTCTTGCTGATAAAATGTTTTAAACACGTGTTTCAGGTAACTTAGTGTGAAGCCCATAAAAGGCAGCTGGAGAGCACTCAAGGCTTTGAAAAGTGGCTATAAAAGTTAACCAGTTAAAACGGAGAATTGTTTTCAATAATTAGGGTTTATCCCTATAAACATATTACAAATGAAAATCGGGTTTTGTCCCACTTGTTAATTATAAATGTATTATCAGAAAAACATGGGTATTATCCCATTTATCTATTTTAAACATTTTGGTGTTTAAACTCTGATAAAAATATTTCCTAACTACGGTCCTGATGAAAATTTCTGCTGCTAAATTGATAAACACCGATACCATCTTCTCTGAGTCTCGCGGCTCCTGCTCCTGGGGAGGGGTCGGGGGCTGTGACACGCGACGTCTTCTTAGGTCACCATCGCGTAGCTCGACGCATCACTTTTTCCAACGAGTTTTGGTTCAAAAACCTGCATTTCCCAGCTATGATCTATTTTCGTCCGATTTGGGTAACGTTTCTTTCTACGTGACCGTAATCAGATCATCTATAACATGGAATAAAATCCAACATATGAATTACCAATTTTATTGAGTTTATGCTTCAGGATTAGAAAAGTTTTTCATAATTATTTGAACTGTTCATTAACATGAATCATGAACTTGGTTTCTACCCTACCAAGTTCTATACTACTAACATATATAACGCGCCTAACACAACGGTACATTATATATGAAATTTATGTGACCTTCATTATACAGAGAAGGTTAAATTCGATAATATTTCGATGTCTTTATACATGTAATCTTTTCGGATTACATCAAAACATCATATTGACCCGTTTGATTTCATTAGCGAAATCTATCACCTTATTAGAATCAAACATGTAGTATTTGAGTCAATTTGACCCGTTTAAACTTTTAAGTGGAATCCAACACTTTTATCATTTATACATTATCGAAATTTCTAATTATTCTCATCCGATTACTACATACGAAATCCTTCGCTTAGTAATAACCAACATTATGACTGTGTCATTATTATTTAAATAACTAACATAAATAATAACAAGACTTTACGGAGCGTACAGCCGCGTACTTTTTCAAAGCTTTCCTTTTAAACGGTTATCCGTCCCGCCTTGCCCACTCGATGATCCACCCAAATCGCCTATAGAATTGGATTCGAATATATCACTTAGAACTCATGTTTCAATATTCAACATACCGTACTTTTAGTTAATCAATTAAGTGATTATTTCATATTTTTCAAGTATTCCAATTCACTTAAACATTTTGTCGAACACCTTAAAGGCGAGATTATTATACTAATATGATTATGTTCATAATTAACATGTTACCCATAGGAACTCATCATCTTCACAATCATATGCCTAGTATGAATGAAACAACACCCAATTTGTATCATAATATTCAATTTAACATCAAATATCACAAAGATTCAAGTAATTAACACTAAACCCATATCACCCCTATATGAAAAACTTTGAAACTAATAGGTTATAACATGAATTGATCAAATTATTGTCTAAGACTTGTTTCTAGACTTGTATTCATCATAATTCACCCATAACATCACTCAATTCTTTACTAATTTCAATTACAAGAAATCATGTAAGTTCAAAACATCACCAAATCTAAGAATTTAACATACCTTGTGATCTACTAACTATGATGATCACTAATTCAGCCTTGAATCACCTTCAATTTGGTTTTGTTTCTTTGATTTTGAGTGAAATTGAATGAATTAGGGTTTTGAGAGCTAGAGTTCGCCCCTGGGTGTTTTAATCGAATAGGAACACACACAAAGTGTGTGTTCTGATGTTTATCTAGGAGTTTAAAACAACTTTTCAATTTGGCACCATTGGCCCCTCTAGTTTCTAAGTTTTTATAAAAGGGTTAGAATGCTTTGATTTCCCATCTTTTGTGACAAGATTTTAACTAGGTTTATTATTCCTAGTTTTTATTCTCACTATTTTATTATTAATATTATAACTTATACATGTAGACAAACATATATAATTAAATAAATTTGGGGTGTTACAAGTCTATTGTAACAACCCGACTTTTTGAAGTCAAAGTACAAGTCAAAGTCAAAGTCAAAGTCAAAGGAAGAAAAGATTGCTAATTACGATCTGTCACTCCTTGCTTAATTATTGAATTGTACTTCCCGACTAGTATTGATACTCTATTTTATTTTCGCTTTAGTTGTATTATGTTGAGTACTTGTTAATAAATCGCTATTTAATCGTAGAGCAAGAGGAGGCCTTTCGAACTCTCAAGGCTATGCTTTGCAATGCTCCCTTGCTATCACTGCCCGACGGAAATGACGATTTCGTAGTCTACTGTGATGCCTTTAACCTTGGTCTTTGTTGTGTTCTCATGCAACGAGACAAGGTTATCGCGTATGCCTCTCGACAGCTCAAGATCCATGAGAAGAATTATACAACCCACGACCTCGAGCTAGGTGCAGTTATTTTTGCGTTAAAGATTTGGCGACACTACCTTTACGGTACCAAGTGTACGGTCTTCACCGACCATAAGAGCTTACAACACATCTTTAGCCAGAAAGAACTAGATATGTGCCGACGCCGATGGGTAGAACTCCTCAACGATTACGACTGTGAGATTCGTTACCACCCAGGCAAAGCAAACGTCGTTGCCGATGCTCTCAGTCGACGAAGCTATTTGCATAGCATTTGTAATACTCAAGTCCAGCATAATCTCGAAGCTCTCATCCGCGACGCCCAACATCCTTGTTTTACCGAACGTACTTTGAAGAAAGAAAGGATCATCAACAATGACGAACAATTTGAGAATAAATCGAATGGTATCTTTCATTATCTAGACCAAATTTGGATTCCCAAGCGTACCAATTTGCGACAGATTCTGCTCGACGAAGCCCACAAATCTCGGTATTCTATTCATCCCGGTGCTGAAAAAATGTACCAGGACATGCTACAAGTACTGGTGGTCGGGCATGAAGAAGGATATCGGTATCTATGTTTCGAAATTCCTGACTTGTTCCAAAGTCAAGGCTGTGCATCAACGCCCCTCTGGCTTACTCGTACAACCTGAGATCCCTATGTGGAAATGGGAGAGTATAGTTATGGACTTTATAACGAAACTTCTGCTGCACGCCATCAGGTCACGATAACATCTGGGTTATCGTTGACCGTTTGACTAAATCTGCTCACTTTCTACCGATACGGGAAGACTATAAGGTAGAATGATTAGCTCGAATCTATACCGACGAAGTTATTTGTCGACACGGGACACCTCGTGACATCATCTCTGACCGTGATGGTCGATTCACCTCGCGTCTTTGGGAAACGTTTCAATCTGCTCTCGGTACTACTCTCAAACTTAGTACTACTTTGTATCCCCAGACCGACGGTCAGACTGAACGCACGATTCGTACCCTGGAAGACATGCTTCGTTCGTGTGTTTTAGATTTCGGTGGTAATTGGGATTCGCATTTACCTTTAGTCAAATTCTCGTACAATAAGATTTATCACTCTAGCATCCAAATGGTGCCATTTGAAGCATTATACAGAAGAAAATGTCGATCGCCTATTGTATGACACGAGATCGGAGACGCGCAAATTACCGGTCCTGAGCTGTTGCAAGAGACGACTGACAAAATCCTCCAAATTCGAGACAATCTGCTGAAAGTTCGGAGTCGTCAGAAAAGTTACGTCGATAGACGTCGCAAGCCCCTTGAATTTGACGTGGGCGATCACGTACTCCTAAAGGTTGCACCTTGGAAGGGGGTGATCAGATTCGGCAAGAAAGGAAAGCTCGCGCCTCGATATGTTGGACCCTTTAAAATTCTGGAAAGGATTGCCAAAGTGGCCTACAGACTCGAACTACCGGAGGAACTTAGTAATGTCCACCCGACTTTCCACATTTCGAACCTCAGAAAGTGTCTAGCCGACCAGGAATTATATGTCCCTCTTGAAGATTTACAAGTGGACGAAACATTACACTTTGTGGAGAAGCCTATCGAGATCCTAGGCTGAGAAACCATGGTACTCCGACGCTCACACATTCCCATTGTGAAGGTTCGCTGGGAAGGCAAACGCGGTGTCGAGTTCACCTAGGAACTCGAAAGTGACATGAAGGCGAAGTATCCACAACTGTTTGTTACGCCTACTTCTTAAATTTCGGGACGAAATTTCCTAAAGTAGGGGTGGCTGTAACAACCTGACTTTTTGAAGTCAAAGTCAAAGTCAAAGGAAGAAAAGATTGCTAATTGCGATATGTCAGTCCTTGCTTAATTATTGAATTTTACTTCCCAACTAGTATCGATACTCTATTTTATTTTCTCTTTAGTTGTATTATGTGGAGTACTTGTTAATAAATCGCTATTTAATCACAGTTTAATCGCTAATCGACTTATCGCTAATCACATTGCAACTCGAATTATGTGTTCTGGATATTGTTTTACGTGTGTGTGCTATTATGTGTTACTTGTGTGGATGATATGTTTGTGGTGTTTAATCGAAAACGCACTCGCAACTCTATCGCAACGCAATCTAATCACAAACGCTAAACTCAAGTTATTTATGTTGATTGTATGTTCGATATAGTATTTGTGTAACTATTAATTAAGTCTATCGCATCACTCACTCGAAACGCATCGCAACGCTCAACGCACGAAACGAAACGCCGAAACCTAACTCGCCGAACCACTTCGATCGAATGACCATTCGATCGAATGGTCATCCGAACGGATGACCATCCGATCGGATGACCATCCGATCGGATGGCCAACCGATCAATGTGCCATCTGATCCGTCACATGTGCGCACTTTCCTCTTTTGGCAACCTATAAATACCCTTGTCACATCACAAATAGTAATGTGACAACTCCCTCTTCCGACCAGCGTGCTCAAGCTCTCTTTTCTCTCGATTTCTCGCGATTCTTGTAAGTTTTCAACTCAAATCTTGTACTTCTATGATCTATACACACTTCTTCATCATTTTCACCTTTGAATCTTCACTTTTAACCGTGAAATCAGTGGATTCGGGGTGTTCTATGTCACACCCCAAAATACGTCGCAGCGGAATATAAAACATAGTGGTGACGGAAGCTGGTGCCCATTTATATCTTGATGATCGATGCATTAAATTGTTGGACATATTATCTTATTTAAAACCTAGTTTTAAACATTTCATTTTTAAACATGACACAACCACGACATAGTTAAGTTGTTTTGATCCTCACAGATCTTATTACATTCGTTCCAGAAAGTTTTAAAAGTCGGTCCAACATTTTAAGTAATAAAACATGCATCAACAACCACAAGATACGCCATAATTTCCGAAGCTGAACTCAAGTACCTGTAGAACACGTTAAAAATCAAGTGTCAACACAAAGGAATGTGAGTTCACGTATTCACATGCAAACAATATTATTCCAAAGGAAAACTTTCTGATTAGGTGTTTATTTGAAAACATCCATATAATTTTAGAAAGTCCATTTTACTTCCCTAATAAAATCCATGGGCCTTCCGTCGTAGTTCAAGAACCTGATAATATAGTTATTACCCAGGTTTTGTATATTAAATTATTGCGTCAATTTTCAGACTCGTAATGTTAGCTAGACAATACGAACTATATATTAACCGTGCAGGGATAATCAAAGCTAGACAATAAACATAATATCAATTCGTCGTTTGACTTGACACGGGGCGACCGGTCACGACGGGGTTGTCAACCCGATAGATCTACCAACAATTCATCACGTACAATACTTAAATGATTAAACTACATCATGGGCTCAAGGTCCTCTTGAAGAGTAATATGATGTCTGCCTCACGTACAATATATATATATATATATATATATATATATATATCCTACTAATATGACAATTTAATACACGATGTTGTACGAATCCCCTGAATCTCCATCATTCGAGACCCAGGCCGGCATCCGTCCAACGTTACGGTCTTGTTTCGCTTAGGAAATACCGTACCATTCATTCATCAAAAACGCTTTTACTTCGAAATGTATGACTTATCAAAAATTCATATATTTTCAATGAAAATATATATTTTATATTAAAAAGTTATGTTTTATTTCAAAAACATTATTAAACCCTTTTATTGACGTGTTCTACCCCCAAAATATATACAAAGCAGTAAAAAGAGGGGTTTATTGACACTCACCTTTGGGTGCGTATTTTAAATAGCGCAATCCCAGAGATTGATTTCTACACGTCCTATTATATATATAGGAACGATTTTAAATCAATATAAACTTCACATAAATCCTAAGTTTCTCTGTTTCTTAGAATTATCACATAACTTTGAGATTTTCTCGAAAAGTTATCATTTTTTATTGTGTTGGCACATTAATATATATATGAGTCCATATATATATATATATTTTATGATTTTGCGACTTGAACGAATTTATTGGTGACCATTATTGTGTAAATCCGTTAATACTCCCGTTTATACGCAATATATCTACGATTTGCGCGTCGTAATATGTATACATAAGCGTTCATATAATTTATCATCAACAAACACGAAATCTTGTTAACTTATCTATTTTGTAATTTTTAAAGCAAATATACATAAAACATCTCATATGTATCAAATTTCATGCTCGACAAACAAGTTACACATTTAACGCGATTTTTTCCGTTTCTACCGCACAAAACGCACAAATATACATGCATAATCTAAATTTCCAAAATCATGTTAAAAACTTAACATACTTTCACATTCTCATGTTTAAATCACCTAACACATTTTAGCACATAAGATTTACCCAAAATTTTACCTATACTAGTGTATATTGAAAAATGCGTATTTTAGCGATTCGGTAACGGTTTCGGGCGTCGGAAGTCACGTATGACCAACCAAACACCAAGTAAACTTAAAATTAGTTAAAATACTCATTTTTAAACTAAAGATATTAGTTTACTTACTGATCTAAATCAGTTTTATAAAAATCACTCGAAAAGCCAATTTTTGACCGTTTTAACGCATAGTTTTGCGTTAAACGTTACTATAATCATCCCAATTCGAAATGACTTGATATTTTAACCATGGTTGCAAAAGTCGCTAGGCGCCCCCTAGTCGGTTGACCGGGGAGTTGAGAGTACTCGGGCTAGGCGGAGAGTGCTCGGGGAGTACTCGGACATATTAAATTATAAAGAAAATAGTTTTCAGGCATTATATATATGTTAAATAACATAAATTTACTAATATTTATAACAAAATAGGTGAAAATGATATTCATTCTTTAATATGATAGGCATAGAAATTATGTTGTATTTTTTTAAGCAAACTTGGCCTGAGTTGACCTACTAGATCCGATTCTAACCGAGGTTAACCCCGTTTGATCGATTCTGAGTAACTAGGCGGAGTTGAAGAAAGTCGCCTCGGTAACCTAACTTGTAGCGACTACTCGGGGAGTACTCGGCCTTCGAGACCTTGTTTTACAACAATGATTTTAACACAATACATGTTATTTACTGATTAAAATAGTGGTTATAATCAGATTAGTGCAGTTTTTGTGTAAGTCACACAAATCATGCGATTTCACGTATTTTACAACTTTTAATGCCCCAAGTACAACATGCCAAGCTAGCAAACATTATGAAAAAGTTATATGTCACTAAACACTTTAAAATAACTTTATTTTAGTGTTTATAATCTGCTCAAAACTAAGTTTTACTAAATCATACACAAAATACATTATTTCACCTATTTTACACGTTTCTAAGCCACATGTATAACATGCAAAGCTAGTAAACATTATGACAAAGTTTTATATCATTAAATACTTCAAAATAATCATATTTTAATGTTTATAATCTGATCAAATATCATTTTTGTCACACCCCCAATAACCAGTATCTTTGTTTCCCAAACCATATCCATAATCAGTGGGGGCTTCCCCATGTGAACCACTAGACCGTTACCATATCGACAACTGACGAAAGTAAGTTGTGCCCTAAGTCAATGTCTATCATCATTGACTGAGTGCCCAGATCCATTAGTACATGGCCGTCCTACCGGCACGGTGTGAGGCTTGTCAACCCTAATATCACTATTAACTAATGACCCGCTCGCCATTGGCCCGGCGATTAAGCCGATACAAAAATGAGGGACTTAATGATAGAGTTTTGTCTAGTAACTTTAAGGTTGTTGTCCTACCCAAGGAGGACGAACGTACGTATTCTACCCAAGGAGAATACGCATGATTAACATTGGCATCCTACCCATGGAGGATGGAGGTACATATCCTACCCAAGGAGGATATGTAGGTTCCGTTTTAATTCTTTAACCCATTCCTAACCACCGGGAATCCCATGCCTTAGAAAGTGTGTGAACTCACCTCGGTATGCTTAAATTACTTGACCATAATTTGTTCAATCAAAGCCTATAGTTTGCATGTATACCCAATCAGTTTGCAGTTAAAAGTTTCACGGATATTATACAGTCATAGTATGAATTTAAATATCACAACAGTTATACAGATTCATGCAAACCATGCTTCCTAGTTCATGACAACACATAACAGTCACTAACAGTAGATGACAAAAAGGATCATGCATGCAGTGTACCTAAACGTATTTACCTACTGTTCCCCATAAGTTTCATGAAGAAAGCTTGAGGTTTTCGTTGACACAGGGTCACTACGAAAAAGGGCCACGACGAACATTGGATTTCGTCGACAGAGGGTTTTCGTCGGCACCAGGTTTTCGTCGGGATAGTGTCTTCGTCGGGGTAGTGATTTCGTCGGGGTGAAACATGATTATCATCAACAGTTACGCATTCCAGAAACCCTAAGTATCGTTTAACAGTTACGTCGACCTCACCAATCAATCACCTAATCAGATTAATTTATACAATCACATAATTTACTCAATCATCATACACTCAGAATCATCATCCATTTACCATTCATTATGAGAAAACCATTGCGATTAACAGGTATTCGTCAACATCTTTTAACATAGAACCCTAATCTGCTAGACATCCATTATCAAACCATCAACATATTAAGATCATCAAGATATAACAAGACCCTAAGCATCACCACGTATGATCATAGTTTCTAATGCAATCCTACAATCACATTAGACCACAGGAAACATATATCAAACTGTCAAAGAATCATGCAATCAATTAAGTAAAGGTGTAACTAACCAAGATGTATAGAAACAGGAACAGAAGCCGGAATGATTCAAAGATGATGATGATGATGATGATTGTCGGGTGATTCGAAAGAGAAGAGGAAAGAGTCTAGGGTTTCTCAATAGCAAGTTACGTAACCCACATCCTTTTATACGAGAGTTATAAAGTGTTGGACCCTTAATGGGCTTCGGCGAAATCTGGGCCGACGAAATCCCTTGATTTTGTCGTGAGGGTTATGGCGAAAACCCTTGGGTTTTTGTCGAGACATGTTGTGGTGAAAACTCATTTTTCGTCAAGCTTAATCAAGGTGAAACGATTTAAGGTTTTTAACTATTAAACGGATTACAAGATTATAACACTAAACACATGAATACCTTAACACATTAATCACATTTATCATATAGTAGCATGCACAAACTAGAATGGAACAAGTATTGTGTAAAGGAAAGACCTTGAAAACTCGAGTTGTCACATCATCCCCTACTTGAAAGAAATTTCGTCCTGAAATTTAGCACGTAGTTACTGAGGAAGCTAGATAGGTTGCGTGGTTTCCTGGTTTTCCTGGGGTGTTACATCATCCCCCCGTTGGTTTGGAATTTCGTCCTGAAATTCCGCAGTAGCTTCAGCCTCAGCAGTGGTTGCACTTTTCTCGAATAACTGGGGATACTTGAGTTTCATTTGGTCTTCTCATTCCCAAGTGAACTTTGGGTCGAACAAGAGGTATTCTGGTGCGCTTGAGAATCTTAACGTCTTGGTCTGTGATTTCTACTGGTTCCTCGACGAATCGCAGCTGATCGTCGATTGTGAGCTCCTTCAAAGGAACTACGAGGGTCTTATCTGACAGACACTTCTTCAGATTTGACACCTGAAATACGTTGTGAACTCCGCTAAGTTCTTCAGGTAGATTCAATTTGTAAGCCACTGTGCCAATTTTCTCAATGATTTCGAACGGTCCAACATAACGCAGATTGAGTTTGCCTCGTTTGCCAAAACGAACTACACCTTTCCAAGGTGAGACTTTGAGTAGCACTCGATCCCCAACCTGGAACTCGAGTGGCTTCCTGCGCTTATCAGGGTAGCTTTTCTGACGGTCACGAGCTGTCGCCATTCATTGTCGCATCTGAGCAATCTTCTCAGTTGGGTCTACCACAAGTTCTAGGCCAGTGATTTGGTTGTCACCAACTTCTGCCCAGCAAAGAGGTGATCGACATTTATGTCCGTACAATGCCTCAAATGGAGCGGCCTGGATACTGGTGTGGTAGCTGTCATTATACAAAAATTCCACTAAAGGTAGATGTCGTTCCCAGCCGTTACCAAAATCAATCACACATGCCCTAAGCATGTCTTCAAGGGTTTGGATGGTGCATTCAGACTGCCCATCCGTTTGCGGGTGATATGCTACGCTCATGTCTAATCGAGAGCCAAAAGACTTGCGCATCGCTTGCCACAATTCAGAGGTAAAACGCGCGTCACGATCAGATATGATAGAGGTTGGCACCCCGTGCCTCGAAACAACTTCCTTTAAGTAAACGTCTGATAAAGTAGAAAACTTGTCTGTTTCTTTGATGGCCAAAAAGTGTGCAGACTTAGTCAATCGATCCACTATCACCCAAATAGTGTCATTTCCGCGTTGAGACCTAGGCAGGCCAGTAACGAAATCCAAGGAAATTTGCTCCCACTTCCATATCGGGATCTCTGGTTGTTGGAGTAGGCCTGATGGTTTCTGATATTAGATCTTGACTCTCGCACAAGTCAAACATTTACTGACGTAGGTTGCTATGTTGGCTTTCATGCTAGGCCACCAGTATGTAGTCTTTAAGTCGTGGTACATCTTATCCGAACCAGGATGTACTGAGTAACGAGACTTGTGCACTTCATCCATCACAAGCTCGCGTAAGTTTCCGTAAAGTGGGACCCAGATGCGCCCTGTTACGTAGTAGGCGCCATCTTCCTTTTATTCTAACCGTTTCCTCGATCCTCGTAAGGACTCAGCCCTAATGTTCTCTGCTTTCAATGCTTCAACCTAAGCACCTTGTATCTGAGTAGGAAGACTAGATTGGATGGTAAGTTGTAACGCGCGCACCCGCTTAGGTGTAGTCTCCTTTCGACTGAGGGCGTCGGCCACAACATTGGCTTTGCCCGGATGGTACTTGATCGCGCATTCGTAATCATTCAAGAGCTCGACCCATCGGCGTTGTCGCATGTTTAACTCCTTTTTCTTGAAGATATGCTCGAGACTCCTGTGATCGGTGTAAATGGTGTACTTGGTACCGTACAGGTAATGTCTCCATATCTTAAGTGCAAAAACCACTGCTCCCAACTCCAAGTCATGCGTAGTGTAGTTCCTTTCATGGACCTTAAGCTGGCGTGATGCGTAAGCAATGACCTTGTCACGTTGCATCAACACGCAACCAAGTCCTTGGATGGACGCGTCGCAATAAACCACGAAATCGCCTGTGCCTTCAGGCAATGAGAGAATTGGTGCGCTACAAAGTCTATCTTTTAAATGCTGAAATGCAGATTCCTGTGCATCACCCCAACGATAGGTGACACCTTTCTGAGTTAGTGAGGTGAGAGGTTGCGCAATCTTGGAGAAATCCTTGATAAACCTTCTGTAGTAGCCCGCCAAACCCAAGAATTGGTGGATTTCTGTTGGTGTACGGGGTGCAGGCCAGTTCTTGATCGAGTCTACCTTGGATGGATCAACATGAATCCCATCCTTGTTTACCACCTGGCCTAGAAAATGGACTTCGCGAAGCCAGAAGTCACATTTCGAAAATTTGGCATACAACTGCTCTTTCGAAGGAGTTCCAAAATAAGTCTCAGGTGATGCTCGTGATCTTCCTGACTCTTAGAATAGATCAGGATGTCGTCGATGAAAACAATAACAAACTTATCCAGGTAAGGCTTGCACACTCTATTCATAAGATCCATGAAGACCGCAGGTGCATTCGTCGATCCAAAAGGCATAACCAGAAACTCGTAATGTCTATACCGAGTCCTGAATGTTGTCTTAGAGATATCCTCGTCTCGCACTCTCAGTTGATGGTAGCCTGACCTCAGGTCAATCTTTGAGTAGAAACTCGACCCTTGCAACTGGTCGAATAAGTCATCAATGCGTGGGAGAGGATAACGATTCTTCACGGTCACCTTGTTGAGTTCTCGGTAGTCAATACACATTCTGAAGGTACCGTCTTTCTTCTTCACAAATAACACTGGAGCTCCCTAGGGCGAAGAGCTAGGACGTATGAAACCCTTTTCCAAGAGTTCTTGTAACTGTGCGGATAGTTCTTCTAGTTCAGATGGAGCTAGACGATAAGGTGCACGAGCTATTGGTGCTGCTCCAGGAGCTAGCTCGATTTGAAACTCGACTTGTCGATGAGGCGAAAGACCAGGTAATTCCTCAGGAAATACCTCAAGAAAGTCGTGCACAATAGGAATGTCTTCTATCTTATTTTCTTTCGAGGATGTATCAGAAACGAGGGCTAGAATAGCAGTGTGGCCCTTTCACAAACACTTCTGGGCCTTAAGGAAAGAGATGATGCCCACAACAGCACCACTCTTGTCGCCATAAATCACGAGAGGTTCTTCACCAGAACGAGGAATGTGGACGATCTTCTCCTTGCAAATAATCTCCGCTTGATGTTGAGATAGCCAATCTATCCCAATAACGATGTCGAAACTACCAAGAACGATAGGAATAAGATTGATAGAGAAGGTCTGACCAGCTAAGACGAGATTACAACTCTTAACTATGTGTGTGGCCTCGAGACTTTTACCGTTTGCTAGCTCTACCATGTGTTTGGTGTTCAAAAGTGTTGGAGTGCGCTTAAGCATTTGACTAACTTTTAAGGACACATAACTAGTATCGGCACCCGAATCGAATAAAACAGTAACAAAGAAGTCATCCAGAAGAAACTTACCCATCACAACGTTGGGATCGTTCCTCGCGTCACCCTGACCCAGCACGAAAACACGTCCCCTGGCACCATTGCATTCATTGTTACCCCTGTTATTGTTCTCGTTCCCCTGATTATTGTTGTTGTTCTGATTCTGGTTCAACTGGGGGCAGTTTCTCTTGAAGTGACCTTCAGCACCACACTGATAGCATCCCCTGTTACCCTGCTGTTATTGATGCTGATTCTGTGGAGCTGGTGGCTGTTGTTGACGATTCTGATTTGCCGGTCGTGCGCCCCTGCAATCCTTAGTTTAATGACCAAGCTTGTTACACCTCTGACAACGACCCTTATTGCACGGCCTACTATGATGCATGTTGCATCGGTTGCACTTGGGGTGGTTCCCCTTATACCCACTCTGCCCTTGACCACCAGAAGATTGCTGACCGGGGCTCTTGTAGTCATCAGTCTTTCGCTGCTGAGACTGAGACTGAGCTGATGTTGAACCCTTGCTTGAGACTCCATCCCATTTGTGCTTGTTGTTGCTGGGGGTATCAGAAGTAGTAGTAGTAGCACCAATACGCTTGGGCAGCCTGTTCTGCTCGACTGCCTGATCAGTGAGACGATGAGCCAAGCAAATAACTTGCTGGATAGTGGCGAGGTTTGCTGCAGTCACATGGCTCTGGATCTCTGGCACTAAACCTTTAAGGTACAGCTCGATACATTTGATTGGAGGATCCACCATAGTAGGACACAAGATAGCCAGCTCGTTCGATCTTTTCGTGTACGCTTCAATCTCTGACCCCGTCATCTTTAAGTTGTAGAACTCTACTTCCAGCTTGTGGATGTTATCACGATTACAGTACTCTTCCTTGATCAATTCCTTGAAATCGTTCCATGGGGTGGCATTAGCAGCAACCAACCCCAGCATTTGGACCTGAGCGTTCCACCACGTGAGCGCTACACCCTCAAGAGTACCAGTAGCATACTTCACCCTACGAGCCTCAGGGCATTCACACATCTCGAAGACAGATTCAAGCTTCTTAAACCAGTGGAGGAGGCCTACAGCTCCTTCAGTGCCACTGAAAGTAGTAGGTCGGCAGTCCATAAAAGTTTTGAAAGTGCACACAGGAGGCTGAGCATGTTGACCTCCTGCCTGAGCGGCTGCGAGTGCTGCAGCAACTTGTTCATTGATTAAAGCCATCAGCTGGGCTTGAGTTAGGTTGATACGTCCACTCTTGATCTTCACAATAAGGAGAGCACGAGTGAGAAAAGTGTCGTGACAATGCGTAAGTGTGGAGTGACAGAAGAGAGTAAGCACACAATGAGTGTCTAACAATAGTTGCTACGTTAACCAAAGCATACCATGAACAATGTACTATGTAACTAACAAGTAGGCAATATAAACATAAATCATATCACCTATAGTGTTGAGCCTTGCACGTGGAGCGAAGCGTCGTTGTGGATCGTTGAGCACTGTACAGGTTATAGTCTGGTTTTGTCAAAAAAATGTCTTTGCCTTTTTAAAACCAGGTTCACTATAACGAATGGCTCTGATATCAATCTGACACACCCCCAAAATCCACAAGCGGAGTATCACCGCATGGAGGTATGACTGACCAGGATCAAGCTACCAATCATATTGAACAATGCAATTAAGTAAATAAAACCAAACCCAATATAATTGGTGTTCAAAAGAAACCAAACATGTTTAAGTAATCAGTGGAAGCATAGTAATGTTCAAATAACAAAAACATAGTTTAAAGTTCAAATGTTAAGCACGGGACATAACAGTCCATATCCCACAACGACCTCTCCTCCTCGTGCAAGCTCCATAAGCACCTAACGACCTGCAAGGCATGTAACAACGAGTCAACAACAAAGTTGAGCGAGCTCACAGTTGGTTGGTTTGTTTTAAAAGTTTGTTTTGAAAACCATAAGTTGTTTCGTAAACCACGAGTTAACCAGTATCTTTGTTTCCCAAACCATATTCATAATCAGTGGGGGCTTCCCCATGTGAACCACTAGACCGTTACCATATCGACAAGTGACGAAAGTAAGTTGTGCCCTAAGTCAATGTCTATCATCATTGACTGAGTGCCCAGATCCATTAGTACACGCCCGTCCTACCGGCACGGTGTGAGGCTTGTCAACCCTAATAGCACTATTAACAAATGACCCGCTCGCCATTGGCCCAGCGATTAATTCGATATAAAAATGAGGGACTTAATGATAGAGTTTTGTCTAGTAAGTTTAAGGTTGTTGTCCTACCCAAGGAGGACGAACGTACGTATTCTACCCAAGGAGAATACGCATGATTAACATTGGCATCCTACCCATGGAGGATGGAGGTATATATCCTACCCAAGGAGGATATGTAGGTTCCGTTTTAATTCTTTAACCCATTCCCAACCACCGGGAATCCCATGCCATAGAAAGTGTGTGAACTCACCTCGGTTTGCTCGGTATGCTTAAATTACTTGACCACAAATTGTTCAATCAAAGCCTATAGTTTGCATGTATACCCAATCAGTTTGCAGTTATAAGTTTCACGTATATTATACAGTCACAGTATGAATTTAAATATCACAATAGTTATACAGATTCATGCAAACCATGCTTCCTAGTTCATGACAACACATAACAGTCACTAACAGTAGATGACAAAAAGGATCATGCATGCAGTGTACCTAAACATATTTACCTACTGTTCCCCATAAGTTTCATGACGAAAACTTGAGGTTTTCGTCGACACAGGGTCACTACGAAAAAGGGCCACGACAAACATTGGATTTCGTCAACAGAGGGTTTTTGTCGGCACCAGGTTTTCGTCGGGACAGTGTCTTCGTCGGGGTAGTGATTTCGTCGGGGTGAAACATGATTATCATCAACAGTTACGCATTCCAGAAACCCTAACTATCGTTTAACAGTTACGTCGACCTCACCAATCAATCACCTAATCAGATTAATTTATACAATCACATAATTTACTCAATCATCATACACTCAGAATCATCATCCATTCACCATTCATTATGAGAAAACCATTGCGATTAACAGGTATTCGTCAACATCTTCTAACATAGAACCCTAATCTGCTAGACATCCATTATCAAACCATCAACATATCAAGATCATCAAGATATAACAAGACCCTAAACATCACCACGTATGATCATAGTTTCTAATGCAATCCTACAATCACATTAGACCACAGGAAACATATATCAAACTGTCAAAGAATCATGCAATCAATTAAGTAAAGGTGTAACTAACCAAGATGTACAGAAACAGGAACAGAAACCGAAATGATTCAAAGATGATGATGATGATTGCCGTGTGATTCGAAAGAGAAGAGGAAAGAGTCTAGGGTTTCTCAATAGCATGTTACGTAACCCACATCCTTTTATACGAGAGTTATAAAGTGCTGGGCCCTTAATGTGCTTCGGCGAAATCTGGGCCGGCGAAATCCCTTGATTTCGTCGTGAGGGTTATCGCGAAAACCCTTGGGTTTTCGTCGAGACATGTTGTGGAAAAAACTCAGTTTTCGTCAAGCTTAATCAAGGTGAAACGATTTAAGGCTTTTAACTATTAAACGAATTACAAGATTATAACACTAAACACATGAACACCTTAAAATCATATTAATCACATTTATCATATAGTAGCATGCACAAACTAGAATGGAACAAGTATTGTGTAAAGGAAAGACCTTGAAAACTCGAGTTGTCACAATTTTTATCAAATCATGTTCAAATCATCATTTCATGCTTTCATATCATCATGCATGTTCATGTATGTGCATCTAATGCACTCATACAACATTAACATCATTACTTATGATCTAATTTATATTCATCATGCATTTAACTCAAATTCATATATTCAAGAACATTCTAATCTTCCTATGATCATTATCAAATCATCACTTTTCATATAAACTCATTTCAAATCAAAAAGCTTTCATATGACACCTTTTAAACATGCATGCATTCATCTTTTTTATTTTTATCAATCAAGAACATCAAGAAAATTAAAACTCAAACTCCATACGTATATATATATATATATATATATATATATACATACGGCCACACATATACATACTAGTTCATCCATTTTATTTTCTTTGAAAACCCATTTGTTTAAGAATTCAAGTTTGTGAAATATTCTAAGATTCAAGAGTAACCTTTCACTATTATTTTCAACACTAAGAATCAAGAACACTTTTAAAAAGAATAGTTTTATACCCTCAAGATTCAAGTGGGTTTTTGACAAGATTTTGATGTTATGGAGCTTGTTTCACCTTGAAAACACCTTTGGATCTTCAAAAAAACTTGGAAACACCTTAGATTTAATTTAGTTCTTGCAAGAACATCAAAAATTTCGAAAATATGGAGGTGGAAAGGGGATTTTCGGCTGAATTATAGTAGAGAGAGAGAGAGAGAGAGGAGTTGGTTGTGATCTTGATTCTTGAGTTTTGAAAGATATTGGAAGTATTAAAAGGGGACACAATCATGGCCACCTCTTTTTCAACCAATGCATGGAAGAGAGAAGAGAGAGAGTGTGATTTAGTGGCTGCCACCTCTTTCTCTTTATATATATTACACGTACATACACACACATATATATACATATATGTAAACTAGTATTAAAACAAGTATTATAATGGATACCGGGAATTTTATATAGCATTTTAACCCGTTTTAAATTATTTTTAACACTCTATAAAAATAAAGTCACCAAAATATTATTGAACAATATTTTGTTTGCCGGGACTGGCGACGTTGCTGATATTTAGCAGTATGCGCGCTGTGCTGCGCGGTATGTGCTTAAAATCGCAAAAATAGGGATTTAAGCGTTTTTATTTATTTTTATCGTTCTATAGTAATAAAATCATCAAATTATTATTAAAATGTTTATCAGTTGCCTTGACAGGCTGTGTTGACAGTATTTTGTCGGTACACGCGCTGCATTGCGCGGTACGCGCTTAAACTCGAAAAATAGAGTTTTCTAGCGTTTTAAATTATTTTTCCACACGGATATGATTAAAATAATTATTCTAATCATAACAGACTATTTTTAGGATTTTAACATTGATCGGGTGGTCACCGACGTTCGTTTCGCATTTTATCTGTTACGCGATAAGCGTTTATCTCATCGTTGCCAACATAATTTTTACCAAGGTTTAAATTTATCAATTCATTAAATTTCACAAATAAACATCATAACTAGTCAAATACAACCCTGTTACCTATTCACAACACGTGTTACATTCTAGGATGATGTCATCATGGGGTTCTTATGAACTTCAAGCTTTGGCCTCATTCCACCAAGAAAAACTCGGATCTAAAGGATTTCAACATGATTCAACACTATTTTCGCATAGATCTAAACATTTTTATGAGTAGAAGGATTGAAAGATGGTTTCACAACTTTCTTTCAACTCTTTTATACTCAATGCACTCAAAACCGATAGAATCGGAGCTCGTTCAGGCCTTCCACTCGTTTCTAGTGAAGTGTCAGCCTGAGATCTGATTCCTATCAAAGAGACAACCGATTTCGGATTAAACACGAACAACCATCACGAACAGTAAACTGATTGGACTGGGGTGATTCCCACTTCGGTCGGACGACTTGGACTTAACGAGGTTCCGTTGTTCAATACGTTGTCATACTGTCTCGATCAAACCACAAATTTTCAAACTTAACAAAATATTCAAGTTTCAAAACAATCAGATTGTTGGACGGATTGCCGTCCGATCGGAAGCATTTTAACAATTTTCAAAGATTATCAGTTTCTAACGGATTGCCATCAGATCGGAAGACCATCCGATCGAATGACAATCCTGCTGTGAACTTGTTCTCTGAGAAATATCTAACCGACAGATCGCCATCCGATCGAACGACCGTTCGACCGGACGACCTGAAAGGTAGAGATACTTCTCTGATTTTAAAATGCTACAACGAAAACTTCAAAGTCACATCATACACAAACACATCCATCCCACACGAATGTCAGTTCGACCGAATGGCCATCCGAACGGATGACCATCCGAACAGATTGTCATTCAATCGAATGACCATCCGTTCGGATTGTCATCCGATCAGATGACCATTCGTCACTTGGTTCACTCTTCACCGTTTAACGCACCGCTCATTCGTTTATGCTACCGTTAACTGTTCGTGTTTATTTACTAAACACGATCTGTGAGTATACTCGATCCCCTTTTGCTTTAAGCACTTTTGGGTGTTACATACGTTACTTATATCAAATCACATCGATTACATAAGGCAAACACTTTTATACGTTAACCGTTACTGCATGTTATACGTGTTACTCGATGAATGCTTGTATGTTATGTTTACACGGTGATTGTTGCCTGACACCTTAGCAACGATAGTACTATAGTTTGGACGCAGCACCTGTCGTGGACAGGGGTTGTTAAGGGCTTTTGTCACATGTCGCAGTGGTGACATGTGTTGCGCATTCTACAACTCGCAGTCACGTATGTGCATATTTCATTGTCAATAACCTACTTGCTTCACATTATACATGTTACATGTTGGTTATGCATAAACTCGCTTTCGCTATTTATTATACTATTAAACTTGTATGCTCACTTTTACACTATGAGTATTGACCCCTATTTTAACGTATGTGACAGGTGTTTAGGATGCATTGCTTGTTACTTGCTGAAATCGAGCTAGGATGGAGTTTAGAAACAAACCTAATAAAATCTGAGTTGTCGAAATGGATATTTTTCTTTGAGAACAACGTCTATAATAACTGTTTTATTTTATATGTTTATGGTATGGGACATGAACCTTTAATATATTATGATTAATAGTTGTTATGTATTCTCCTGGACAATCTGTTTCGCTCAGTGCCGTGCCCCGATGTTTCCGCCGTCGGTTGGGGTGTGAAATCTACCCCCCTTAAAGAGAATTGTGTCCTCGAAATCGTACCACGTACCGAATAAGAAAGGGTATAAGCGTCTCATCTCTTCTTCGGACTCCCAAGTCTTAGACTTTTAACTTTAACTTGATTGATCTCCTTATGTCTTAGACTTTTAACTTTTCGATCAAGAATTTTGATAGGCTTTATGACATAATTCAGTTTATCGTCAACTTCTATGTCGTCATAGCATATATAGGTTGTTTCATCAGCTAAGCACTTTCGCAAATGAGAAACATGGAAAGTGCTATGTATACTGCTCAACTCTTCTGGCAATTCGAGCCGATAAGCTACCTTGCCCAGACGTTCTACAATTTTGAATGGCCCAATAAATCTTGGACTTAATTTTCCCCATTTTTAGAATCGGATAACCCCTTTCCATGGAGATACTTTGAGCATAACCATGTCACCAACCTGAAACTCGATTGGTCTTCGTCTTGTATCTGCGTAGGACTTCTGTCGATCTTGAGCAGCTTTTAAATGAGCCCGGATAACTTCAATCTTTTCATTAGTGATCCTGACTACATCTTTGTGGGCTAATTCTCGCGGACCCACTTCACCCTAACATACCGGGGTTCGACACTTTCTGTCTTAAAGCATTTCATACAGGGCCATTCCAATACTAGAATGGTAGCTGTTGTTATAAGAAAATTTAGCTAGTGGTAGATAGACATCCCAACTACCTCCAAAATCAATAATACATGCTCGTAGCATATCTTCGAGTGTTTAAATTGTTCTTTCACTCTGCACATCTGTTAGTGCATTTATGTCTATAGCCTTCGTCAATCCGAGCAGTAGCGAGAAACAGAAGAATACGAGTCGTTATGATGTAATATCTAGACAAAAGGCAAGGTGGCAATATTGTAATTAATGAGAAATCTCATTAAAAGCCAAGGCCTATAAATAGGAGCTTTATGTTTAGATTAGAAACTTTTGCCATTTTAGAGATTTGAAGAGCTCTAGTTCTAGAGAGAGAAACTAGAGAGAGAAAGTCTCTAAGTGATTCAAGTGATTGTACGATTTCAGATTTCTAATAGAATCACGTTTATATTTCGTCATGTGTGTTTAGGTCGCGTTCGTGTACGGATTCCGCACGCTTCACGTTCGTTTCGCAATCGTTTCGGAGTCAAAACCGGTCCTACAAGGGGTATCAGAGCTCAGGACAAGGAGTTCATACCAAATTCAGCTTGATTCTACTGGATTTTCTATCTTCTACTCACTTTCTTTCATATTTTTCTGATTCGGACATATTTCATGGTTAATATGGTCTGAAACTTTCACATAACAGGCGAAACACATAGATAACAAATCCTTGAAAGTTTTGAACCATAATTCGACTTAAAACTGATCGAAATCAACCTGACCGTTTGAAAATGTTCGTGAAATGCTGATGTCATCTAGTTTGAACTGACACCCTCCAGTTTGAAAATGACACCTCCTGTTTGAAACTGACACCCTCCAGTTTGAAAATGACACCTCTTATTTGAAACTGACACCCTCCGGTTTGAAAATGACACCTCCCGTTTGAAATTGACACCCTCCAGTTTGAAAGTGGTTCCTGTTTGAAACTGACTTCAAGTTTGAAAGTGGTTCCTGTTTGAAATTGACATCAAGTTTGAACGTGACATCAAGTTTGAAATTGACATCAAGTTTGAACGTGACATCAAGTTTGAAATTGACATCAAGTTTGAACGTGACATCAAGTTTGAAATTGACATCAAGTTTGAAAGTGTCATCACGTTTGAAACTAGTTTTTGTTTGAAACTTGATTAGTGTTGTTTCAAACGGAATAACATATTTCGTTTGAGAAGAGCCATTTCGTTTGAAAGACATAATACAGTTTGAACAATTTCGTTTGAACAGATTCCGTTTGAATCTGTCATCTTTCAAATTCAAGAATATTTCTAAGTATTTGTTGAATATCTCAGGTAATTGAAGATGTCAAGCAGTAAGGTTGATCATGATAGTAACAGTGAAAAAGTCCTTGCCTCTAAAGTTTGTACATTTACGATCAGTGGGAGTAATTTTATGGAACAGCACTGGTATTTCTGTTATACATGTGATCTGACCGATTCAAAAGGTTGTTGTTCTGTTTGTGCAGATGTCTGTCATCGAGGACATCGTGTTGTCTACTCTCGATCAAGTAGGTTTTTTTGCGACTATGGAGCAGGGAGTGTACAGGACAGGAGTTGTCAGTGCCTGAAGCCTAGGAAATTCACTGGAGATGATGGGGATCAGATGTCTGAAGCAGATCCTAGTAATGCTGGTGATCATGATGATGAAGTTGCTACTGGTAATCAGTTGGCAGTAAATAATGATCAAGAAGCTAAAGACATGCCAATATTTGATCATGGCGATTCAGATTCTGAGGAGGAGCAGATTTCAAGTCAAACAAAATGTGAAGTTATGATGACTGAAGAAGCTGTGAAAGAAGATGTTACGGAAAAACAGCAGGTTCTTGAAGAAGTAACTTCCGAGAAAGAAGAATCCAAGAAGAATGGATCTTTAAGTTCTAAAATTGTGTGTTTGAAATGCGAAAAATCAGAAGCAGGCAATGTGAAACTCTTAAAGGATGTGGAGAGTTTAACATTGAAAATCAAAAGCTTGAAGGTTGAGAAAGAATCTGATAGTAAACAGATTCTTGAAATGAGAGAAAAGTGTGAGAAATTGATGTCAGAAAATGTCAAACTGTTGAGTAGTTTGGACAGTTTGACATTGGAAAACAAAGTTTTGAAAGAAAAAGAAAAAGAGTTTAAAAATGAAAAATTAAAAATTGAAAAAGTTTTTCAAAATCAAATCAAGATTTTAGAAGATGAGAGAGATATTTTTGGTAAAGATAATCTTGAAAAACAAATTGAAATCAATTCTCATCTTGCTAAAATCATTCAGCTTGAAAAAGAAGCTGAAAAAGCTCGAATTAAAATCAAAGAGCTTGAGAATAAATTGAAAGGTTTTGTGAATTCTACTTCACATGTTTGTCCAAAACCGATCAATTCTGATCCAATAAGTGACAATGTCACAAATTTTGACAAAGTCAAAATTGAAGATTGTGATAACAAAGCTGATGATGAAAAAGAAAAAGAAACGAAAAGAAAAATATTTTTAGATTTACAAGAAAAATTTAAAAATACTGTTTTGCAATCTACTGAAACAGGTGAATGTTCTAAACAAAAACCTGTTAAGAAGAGTGTAGAACAGAAACAAAAAGATAAAATTTTGAAAAATTCTACAAATGAAAATAAAAGTTCATCAGCTAAGTCATCCAATAATTACAAAAAACCACAAAAATTTAAAAATGAAAACTCATGAAATGTTGGTAATAAGTGGTGCAGGTTTGATCACAGTGCTCAAAAGACACATCCAGCATTGAAGAGGAGAAATGATTATCACCAAGCCAAACAATGTTATGATTTGAAGGTTTGGACTGACAGAAGTGGATGGTACGATAACAGAGTGTGCTACACCTGTGGTGTTAGAGGACACATTGCTGTTAACTGCCAGAATTGGAATTATGAAACAAGAAGATGCTATAATTGCCATATCAGAGGATATATTGCCAGAGATTGCCCAAGGAGATCGATGGGAAGATCAAGGGTTGAATCTCAGAGAACGATAAAGAAACCAGTCAATGTCAAGCCCAAAGAACAGAAGGTTCTAGACCAGAAAGTGAAGCTTTCGCAGGGGCAAAAACACAGACTGAGGAAAAAGAGGAAGAAGGCAAGAGAGAGCCAGAGATAGATCCTGGTATAACATTTGAAGATAGAAGCTGTTCAAAGAAGATAGAGATTGATAGGATGCTTGCATTGTCAGACAAATTTGGAAAGAGACAAAGACTAAAGACTCGACGCCGAAGACTTCGTCAACATCCAAGGGGGAGTCTGTTGGTGCATTGAATGTCTGCTGACTACGTCTTATTGAGTCTTATGTCAAAGCTGACCGTTTGAACAGGGTCTAGTTTGAACAGGGTCTAGTTTGAAGATGGTCTAGTTTGAAGAGGGTCTAGTTTGAAGATGGTCTAGTTTGAAGAGGGTCTAGTTTGAAGCAGGCTGTGTCACCTTCAAACTAGAGGGTCACTACTATAAATAGGAGAGTGCTATGTTCATTTCAAACTAGAGGTATGTGTGTGTGAGCGAAGGTGCTGCCGGATTTTTGTCAGAATACATTGTAAAATCTCACAATCAGTAATATAAAGAAAGTTAAAAGGATACAAGCTGTTTTTGACTTCGTTTACGTTGATTCCGCCTTCGTATTTGAAGATGAATTGCCTTAACTGACTTTAGGGTCACCGACAACGATCCAAGACATCCCGTTTGAACTGATCGTTTGAAAATGTTTATCGTTTGAACTGATCGTTTGAAATGTTTATCGTTTGAACCTATGACAGTTTGAGAGTTGTCCGTTTGAGGACGTGACAGTTTGAAATCAAGCACCTGACCGTTTGAAGGATCTTGTCTCTTTGAAAGTGGTTATCAGTTCATGTGATTAATATTCATCGGCTCAATCAAATTAAAACAAACAGATTCAATTGATAATTGGTTCAATAGGATTTTAGTTGGTAATTGATTTTGTCGGATAATTGATTTTCTTAATATCAAGAATATGGTGACAGCTTAGTGGACATTGAGGTCAAATGAGAAATTAGTTCACAAAATATTGACGGCCATTTAGAAAGTCAAAGTTGTCAGATCATTATCATTTTGTCGATCATTAATTTGAGTGTTTGTTCGGTCCAATCAAGGTATTTTAGAAAGTGGTGTTTGTCGGTTTAAGTGGATTCAACGATCCGTTCACAACATTACAGTTGGTGTTGGTTTGTGTCTTTTGCACATGTGATTTAAAGATAAGGTCCAATCAGATATTTGTTTCACTTGAAGTGTCGGTTTAGTGGGTTTGTGATTTGCCACCCACTAGTTGAAGGTCCAATGAGCTTTGGTTTGTGAATTGAGTATATCAAGATATTAAAATCAACGTATATGTGATTTGAGTACTTGGCACATCATTCAAGATAATTGACAGTTTACATGTGAAATTGAATTGTGAATATTGATGTTGCCGGCTTAGTGGAGTATTTTGGTCAAGTCGCGTATCAAATTCATCGACTCACTTGAAAGCTTTATACGGTTTGGAGTTCAAAAATTTCAAAGGTCTTTGGAAAAGGTCATTTGATTTTGATCCGAGTCATAGCTGTCCGCACAGTTGGTCAATCTTCAGTCCGCACAGAAAATCACAAGTTTGAGTACCAGTTTCTTTTAGATAATTGATAAAAGTTTAAAACTGATTGTGTGTTTGTTTGTGTTGATTCAGGTTTACATCATGGCTGAGGAATTCTACAACACGTTTTTCAACGCATTCACAACCGAATCGTCTGAGGCTACAAATGTTACACCAAAAACCATCACGAAGGCGCTCAATGAAAACATCAAGCATGATAACTTCTATGGAACAAATTCAAAGCCTCCAACTTTGGATAGCATTGATGATTATACATGGTGGAAGGAACGGTTTATTAACTGGGCTAAAGCATATGCTCATGAAAGCTGGTTCTGCCTGGAGTATGGATATGAAAAACCAAAAGATGATAAAGGCGAAGATCTTGTATTCAAGAAGTTTACTAGAGAAGATAAAGCTGAATTTGGAGCTGAACAGAGAATGATAGCATTGATCCAGTCAGCAATCAGAAATGACATCTTTGCACTGCTAAATCATAATGGGTCATCTAAGTCTGTCTGGGAAGCTTTACGACTTAAAGCTGAGGGGGGAAAACAGATTAGAAAAAACAAAATATTGGTGCATTGAATGTCTGCTGACTACGTCTTATTGAGTCTTATGTCAAAGCTGACCGTTTGAACAGGGTCTAGTTTGAAGATGGTCTAGTTTGAAGAGGGTCTAGTTTGAAGATGGTCTAGTTTGAAGAGGGTCTAGTTTGAAGCAGGCTGTGTCACCTTCAAACTAGAGGGTCACTACTATAAATAGGAGAGTGCTATGTTCATTTCAAACTAGAGGTATGTGTGTGTGAGCGAAGGTGCTGCCGGATTTTTGTCAGAATACATTGTAAAAGCTCACAATCAGTAATATAAAGAAAGTTAAAAGGATACAAGCTGTTTTTGACTTCGTTTACGTTGATTCCGCCTTCGTATTTGAAGATGAATTGCCTTAACTGACTTTAGGGTCACCGACAACGATCCAACAAGTGGTATCAGAGCTTGGTAAAAGATGAGAAAGTTGAAGTTAAAATTGTGAAAGTTTTTGTGAAAAATGACAAAGAATTTCCAGCATTGAATGAAAATTTTTGTGTTAAAATGCCTAAGGTTCAAGAGACCTGGGCTAAATTGTTCAAGTAATTGAGTAGTTCGTTTGTGCAGGTGCTCATGGAATTCAAAGATTGTGAGAATGAAGGTTGGAGCAGCCTGGCACAACGAGGAGAGGAGGCTGCTGGATCCTGTGTTGGTTGAAACAGGAAGTTTATATGTTTTCTGTAAATAAATAAACAATATTTCAAAAACCCTAAAAATTGGAAAACTTGAAAAACCAAAAATATGTTTGTTTTTAATTTTTGTCAAATATTCAAAAATACAAAAATATGTGTTGATTGAATACGCCGAAACCCTCACGGCTGAACAAACATGATTACTTTCATCAGATTGAAAAACGGTTTTCAAACTGTTAAGATCAGTGGGTTGTAAATCATGGGGGTACGTTATATTTTCTGTTTAAAGTGTTATATTTTCTGCAAAACAGAGCATGAGAAGCAGAAAATGGATGGCGAGACAAAGCTATCAGTGTTGGTTGTCAAATTTTCTTTAAATGGTTTTGCATTTTAGGGGGAGTAATGTTGTTAGAAAATACAAAAACATTTGAAAATTTGAAAAAGTCAAAAACATGATAAAATTCAAAAATTTGAGTTTTTGCGTAAAAAGAGGAAATGATAGTACATCAGTAGACAGTTACAGTATGCTAAAGAATTGGAAAGTTTAAATGTGTTAAACGATCTCACCGTGGATGTGTCGGTAGATTTTTATACACTTAGTAAACTTTTTCGGGATATAAACCTAAATTCAAACTTGCTTATTTCGTGGGGAACACTACTTGGATATATAGGTAACCCCTGAAATCTCGTTTGAAAGGTCTCTTAATCTGATATACTAGGTCTTTATACTCAATGATGTCTGGGGTATTATTCCAGGACTTCTGCTGAACGGTAGTTCTGACCTAGTCCTTGGATAATACTTTCTGCAATGCTTGAAACATAGCATTAAACCCTCATTATGCCGATGAAACAATAAAATTGATAGTCACTGCTGTTGTAGCTAAAAGATCCTCTAAAGGGGACATTTCTTAAAGTCGAAGCTGATATCTCTCTGCGTATACGGAAGTATCGACCTGAGATCCCTCGGCCCTCGCATACCTAATTTATATACAGATATCATTGCAGTATACTCACCTGTAAGACTGATTATTGGGATTCTGGATACGAGAGTATATTCAAGAGGTGGGACACATGAATGGGTTTAAGTTCTTAAAATACCTAATTCGTATCCTGAATCAGTTGAAGTTTGTATGAAAATTTAAGTGGATCAGTATATCGACAATCTAAGTGAATTGTTTAATGCATAATGTGATTTTAAGCTCAACGGTACTTGTGACTTGTCATAAACTGATATGATCCTCTAACGCATACTCAAACAAAAATATTGTCTGTAAATATGTTTGTACATATTTCTTTACTGCTTTATATTTTTAGAAAATACAAAAAGATTTTTGATTCTGCTTTATTTTCGACAACTGATGTCTGAGTGCTGAGTTTCAAAATCTAAGTAAGCTGATTGTGTTTCTGAAAATAAAACAAGTTCATTAAATTGAAACTTGAATTAAAATCAAAAATCAAAACAGTTTGTGATATCTCCAAGGTCATTAAGTTGGACTTGGATGATTAACTGTGGGGATTTGGATGCTTATACTGTTATAGAGCTAGTTTCCGATTCGATTCGATGAAACTGCCAAATTCATGAAAATTGTTTGTTTAGAATGTTTGAGTGAGCCAGGTTACAATTCCTGGATAGCTGAAATTTGAAATGTTATTACTTATAAATGTTTGAGAGATTGCAGATGAGATTCCAGACTACGATCCCGGAAGCTGAGTCTAAGGGGGAGTCTGAAGACGAGCTCAAAGCAAGGGGAAGCTTGTAACCGAAAAGCAGGTATCGATCCCAAAGCACGGAAGCTTGACGAAAGGGGGAGCCTGATGAAGAAAAGAGTCTACAGAAAGGAGAAGCTGAAGCTGAAGACAGATCCACCGGGATTCTGTTCAAGAAGATTCAAAGAGAGAGAGAAAAAAAAAACGCTACGAGTTTGACTCAATGATCGAGATTGACTGCGGCAATATCCAAGGGGGAGTCTGTTAGTGCATTTATGTCTATAGCCTTCGTCAATCCGAGCAGTAGCGAGAAACAGAAGAATACGAGTCGTTATGATGTAATATCTAGACAAAAGGCAAGGTGGCAATATTGTAATTAATGAGAAATCTCATTCAAAGCCAAGGCCTATAAATAGGGGCTTTATGTTTAGATTAGAAACTTTTGCCATTTTAGAGATTTGAAGAGCTCTAGTTCTAGAGAGAGAAACTAGAGAGAGAAAGTCTCTAAGTGATTCAAGTGATTGTACGATTTCAGATTTCTAATAGAATCACGTTTATATTACGTCATGTGTGTTTAGGTCGCGTTCGGAGTATGGATTCCGCACGCTTCACGTTCGTTTCGCAATCGTTTCGGAGTCAAAACCGGTCCTACAACATCAGTCTGTGAATGATATGCGGTACTAATGAACAACATAGTACCCAGCTGCTCTTGGAAATCACGCCAAAAATTTGAAGTAAACCTTGTATCTCTATCCGATATGATAGACACCGGGTCTCCATGACGAGATATAATTTCATTTGTGTATACTCCGACATCTTCTCTGAAGTGTATGTTTCCCGAATTGGAATAAAATTGTCACACCCTGGCTTTGCGGAAGCGTGGTTAATTTGGTGTGACTTCTTAATACCATAGCTTAACCATAACAAAGCTATATGAAATAAAATTATGCAAGATCATCCATTTAATTAAGTTTTAAAAACCATATTCAACAACATTGTCTCAACGGAAATATATCCTAACGACATTGTTTAACAAACGCAAACATCAACATGACATAAAAACAGTTTAAGGACTGTGACTTGTCCAGGAAAGAGTCACATTCCCCAAACCCGGATGACCTCGAAACTAGTGCAGCGGGAAAACGTGCCATACCGCGCCACATCCTTTAATTTCCTGAAATACATGTAAGTTGAAAAATCAACAATAATGTTGAGCGAGTTCATGTGTAAGTGAGTAAGTAAACCTTTGTGAGTATAAAAATAGTCTT
The DNA here is from genome assembly GCA_030545235.1 of Helianthus tuberosus. NCBI lineage: Eukaryota > Viridiplantae > Streptophyta > Magnoliopsida > Asterales > Asteraceae > Helianthus > Helianthus tuberosus. Next base: position 160,273,232 of record CM060393.1, read on the forward strand.
GGTATGTAGCAAATAAGGGAATTGAGATCACCAATGGTTTGCAAGGCCACTGATATATGTGAAGTGCAAATAGGGAGACTCAAACCTAGCAGATTTCGCCACGGCATTAGTATGTGGACAAAGTCACCCCAAGGTCCGTTTCTAGTTTGGCCTGGGGCTGGGCTCGCTACACCCAGATAGATCTACCGCTCCTGTCCCTCGGTCCCGCCATGAGGACTAATGGCCTCATATTGCTCCTACCCACTCACATGATCTAAGTAGTAAACCTCCTTACGCTAACCATACCGTGTATAAAGTACTCGTAATCGAAGTAACATGTATTTCACCCCCGTAGTTAAGAAAACTGAAAACAGTTAGAGAAAAGGGGGACATGAACTCACCGTGGTGCGTCTCTACCAAGTATGCCTCCAAATCAAACAGCTGTATGACGACCTACACGTGCTAACTCTATTAGACGGATGGCCGTGCCTTAGCTTTATGGTTTAAGTTTTTGGGAAATAGTTAGGCAACTATTTCGTGTTTACATTCTGTATACTTGGTAGTTATTCTCCTTCCCAAGGATGGGGGATTTAATACATGTGCGTTCGTATAATTCGGATTACACTATTAAGTCTCAGTTAATATATTTTATTTCCAACTTCAAAATATAAGTATTCTTCCCAAAAATATTATATCTTAATACATGTGATTTCCCAAAATAATACTTAGTAATATTATTTTTACTCTAAAAATAATATTTACGTAGTTCACAAAATAATTATAAACACTTATACAAGTGATGTTGTGAAAAATATATACTAAATATATTTATGTATCACGTTTTATTTTTGTGAAAATCCCACCTCCGATGTTTTGTAAATATAGTCGTGGCGAAACTTATATTTTGAAAACAAGTCAAAATGTATTTCTAACACTTATAGTGAAAATATTTCTAAGTGTTAGGTTTTAGAAAAATTTCGCCAGAGTTTCCTCTGTAACTGGAGGTGGCCACGCTTTCAAGCGTATCATTTTCTTTTATAAATCAAACCAACAATCTTCTTATTCAATCAAAACCATGTTCAAATCACAAACTAGTCAAAATATGTATATAAATCGCATAAAATTTCATGAACTTGTGATTTATTCAAACTATGAAGTAAATCCCATTACTTTTAGTGGGTCTTTATATAAAACTATCCGATTCTGTAAAACCTCGTTTTTATGGAAGTTCCGTATTTACAACTTCTCGTCATCTTTTCCAAAAATAGCTATTTTGTCGAAACTTTGTGTTACACATGTGTTTACACACTTGTGTGTTCTAAAAACCATTCTTGTTAGTGTAAGATCCATTTTTAGAAAACATGATTTCTTTGACGCTTGGTCCTTTGAAAATACCACTTGCAGATACGTAGATCTGCTAGTTTTAAACACTATTCCACAAGTAAAACATTTTTACACAAGTTCATGATTCGCGTGTGGTAGAGTTTCACCCTTTAACCCTTGTTCTATTCAAAACAACCTTATGTCATGATTCGTGATCATGACCAGACCGGGTTAAGTGATGATCCGAGCTACCACAACATAGATCGGGTCTAAATAATCACACAAATCAAATACTACAACATTTACACAACTTAGGTGCTTTTAACCACCATTTTAGTGTTTCAAGTAGACTTTTAAGCTCCAACTTGTAAGATTTCGAGTTTTAACCGATACACAACGTATTAACCACTTTAAAATAGTTCGAGTAGGTGATTTAAGTAACATACCACTAGCTCGAGGCTAGGGAAGAATCTATGCGAAAAACGCGTGGATAAAAGCAAGATAAAGAGGTCCTTCGCCTTCCGATTGCACCAAGCTTCCTAATATGCGACCCTTAACACTTGTAGATGCTTGGAACTTGCAAGATCAAACTCGAAAATGGGTGGGTGTGTGGGTGTGGGTTTGGCCGAGAGCCAAAGGGGGAGAGAGAGAGTAGTGTTCTTGTGTTGTTGTGACAAATGAACTTATGTGCATTCTCAAGTTACTTATAGACAATTGTGGGATTAATAACCAATGGATCACATGTCATTTAGATATTAGACATTGTGATTAAAATAATCAAAAGAAATCAAAGGGTGTCCCCTCTAGTTTGGGGCCGGTTAGCAAGGGGGGGGGGGGGGGGCTTGGTCCATTTCCAAGTATTAGTTAGTTACTAGTTAGGTTAAGTTAGTTAGTTAGGTACTTAACCTGGTTAGTTGCGTGTAGTGTTTTATAGCGGGTGTTAGGGTATTCGGGGACCCTAACTGGCTCAGAAAAAAATAAATAATGAAAATAACAATATTCTCATGTTTCGGGTATAGTCCGGTTGTTCGGTTGGATAGTAATCCGTTAAAGTGCTTATCAAAGCTTTAAAGTGTCGTTAATACCCTTTTTAGCGACACAACTCATTTCTGACACTCTGGAAAGTGTCTAGTAATATTTTTCTCATGTTTTGGCACTTTGTTAGTTAGCTAAAAGCTGAATTATTGTGTAAAGTGCTGAATTTTGTGCTTAGAGCACGTTTTAGGCACATCCGGTCATTGTAACTTATTCCTAGAGACGCAGTTCTACAACCCTTGTATCCCTACACTCACCACTAGTGTAGTAAAATATTTCTGGCTCATACAGGCCTTAGAGGCAGTGTTTGCCTGATGCTGGCTTTATCAGCATGTTCTATAGGTTATCCGTTATAGTGCTACCGTGCTTTTTGTGCATCATGTTTGTCACTAAGGTTCAGTATGTAAATAATGTAGTGACGGTAAGTAAAGTATGATGCAAGTAAGTACATGTATCAGTATTCAAGTAGCAGTTTATTCACAAGTTCAAGCAAGCACAGTAATTAAGCAGTAATTAATTATTAATTAAGTCGTACGGATACCTGGTTTAGTGAGGGTTGTCACATTCTCCCCCCGTTAAATAAATTTCGTCCCGAAATTTTAAGTTCTGGTTGTAGATGCAGGGTTCTTAGGAAATAGGTGGGGGTACTTCTCTTTCATCCGGTCCTCACGCTCCTAGGTGTATTCAGGACCATGTCTGGCATTCCAACGAACTTTGACGAGCTTGACACTGCTCCGGCGGGTCTTGTTTACTTTCCAATCCGTAACCTCCACCGGTTCTTCAACGAAATGGAGCGTGTCGTCAACATGGATCTCGTCGATGGGAATGGCAATGTCATCTTGAGTTGGACTTTTCTTTAGGTTGGATACATGAAATGTATCGTGGACTGAATGGAGTTCAGCAGGTAGGTCCAACTTGTATGCTACTAGTCCTATTCTTTCCAGAATTCTGAAAGGACCAATGTAGCGCGGATTTAACTTCCCACGCTTTCCGAAGCGTGCCACACCCTTCCAGGGTGAAACTTTCAATAAAACCATTTCTCCCACTTGAAACTCTACGTGTTTTCGGTTTGGATCCGCATAGGCTTTCTGTCTGTGGCGAGCTGCTTCGATGTGTTTTAGAATTTGCGCAATCTTGTCTGTCGTCTCTTGGACGATTTCGGGACCAGCAAGCTGCCTATCACCTGCGTCAGCCCAACATAGGGGTGATCGGCACTTGCGTCCGTAAAGGGCTTCAAATGGCGCGACACCAATACTGGTGTGGTAGCTGTTGTTGTACGAAAATTCGACCAAAGGCAAATGCTTGTCCCAGCTACCGCCCAAATCCATAACACACGCTCTCAGCATGTCTTCCAAAGTCTGTATCGTTCGCTCGCTTTGACCGTCAGTTTGCGGATGAAATGCAGTGCTCGGATTTAATTGTGAGCCAAAGGCTTCTTGGAAGGATTGCCATATCCTTGACACAAACCTTCCGTCTCTACCAGAGATGATCGAGAGAGGTACTCCATGGCGCACGACGATCTCTCTCATGTATATTTCAGCCAATTTTCTCGTATTATCCTTCTCTCTGATATGTAAGAAGTGTGCTGACTTCGTTAATCGATCCACTATTACCCAAATAGTGTCATGGCCTCTTGGCGTTCTTGGCAATTTCGTAATAAAATCCATTGAGATTTGTTCCCATTTCCACTTGGGAATCTCAGGTTGTTGCAGAAGTCCTGAAGGCTTCTGGTATTCGGCTTTAACCTTAGCGCACGTTAAACATTTGCTCACATAAATAGCAACATCGCATTTCAACCTAGGCCACCAATAATAATTCTTGAGATCCTGGTACATCTTATCCGCTCCAGGGTGGATAGAGTACCGCGACTTGTGCGCTTCATCGAAAATAACTTCCCTTAAACCACCAAACAAAGGAACCCAAATCCTTTTCTCAAAACATAACGTTCCTTCCTCGTTTGGTACCAAAAGCTTCTCCATCCCACGGAGATATTCTTCTTCAAGGTTTCCTTCCTTGAGAGCTTCTTTCTGCGCGGCACGAATGCGCAAGGAAAGATCGGTTCGGATAATCATTTCTAAAGCCCTAACCCTTATGGGCTTGATCCTCTCCTTTCGACTTAGGGCATCGGCGACCACATTCGCCTTCCCTGGATGGTACTTTATCTCGCAGTCGTAATCGTTCAGCAACTCAACCCATCGTCTTTGCCTAATATTTAACTCCTTCTGGTTGAATATGTGTTGTAGGCTCTTGTGATCTGTAAAAACTGTACACTTTGTACCATAAAGGTAGTGTCTCCAGATCTTTAATGCAAAAACCACTGCGCCAAGTTCCAAATCATGTGTGGTATAGTTCTTTTCGTGCACTTTCAATTGACGCGATGCGTAAGCAATAACCTTTTGGCGTTGCATCAACACGCAACCCAATCCTTGACGTGAGGCGTCACAGTATACCACAAAATCGTCTGTACCTTCCGGTAGTGCTAAGATTGGCGCATTGCAGAGCTTATCCTTCAGTATCTGGAATGCTTCCTCCTGTTTGACTTCCCAATCAAACTTCTTATATTTCTGGGTGAGGAGCGTCAATGGTTGAGCGATTTTTGAAAAATCTTCAATGAACCGTCGATAGTAGCCAGCCAAACCCAAGAATTGTCGAATCTCGGTTGGCGTCTTTGGCGTTTCCCAATTCTTGATCGCTTCGATCTTGGTTGGATCCACATGGATTCCATCTCCATTTACCACGTGTCCAAGGAATTGGACTTCACGTAGCCAAAACTCGCACTTGGAGAATTTGGCATACAGTTGTTCTTTCTTCAGCAGCTCCAAAATAGCTCTTAAATGTTGTTCGTGCTCGGCCTTTGTTCTTGAATAAATCAAGATGTCGTCGATAAACACAATCACGAACTTGTCCAAGTATGGCTTGCAAACTCTATTCATCAAGTCCATAAAGACTGCAGGCGCGTTTGTCAAACCAAACGGCATAACAAGGAACTCGTAGTGTCCATAACGAGTTCTGAAGGCTGTCTTCGGGATACTCTCCTCTTGTATCCTTAACTGATGGTATCCAGATCGAAGATCGATCTTTGAATAAAAGCTTGAGCCTTGCAGTTGGTCAAACAGATCATCAATCCTTGGCAGAGGATATATATTCTTGATCGTCAGCTTGTTCAACTCTCTGTAGTCGATGCACATACGAAAACTACCGTCCTTCTTCTTGACAAACAGGACCGGAGCTCCCCAAGGCGAGAAGCTTGGTCGGATAAATCCCTTGTCTAACAACTCTTGAAGTTGTGTCGACAGTTCCTGCATCTCAGATGGAGCAAGTCTATATGGTGCCTTAGCCACAGGTGCGGCGCCTGGAACTAAGTCAATGCGGAACTCTACTTGTCTCTGAGATGGCAGTCCAGGTAAGTCTTCTGGGAAGACTTCTGGGTATTCCCTCACGATAGGGATGTCTTCGATTCTTGGCTCAGCAGCCTTCTTATCCACAATGTGTGCCAGGAAGGCAACACATCCCTTTTGCAAACACTTTCGCGCTTTCAGGCAGCTGATAATTCTTAACGGCGTATCACGCTTCTCTCCGTGAACCACAATTGTTTTGCCATCTTCGGTTGGGATACGAACGACCTTTTCGTGACAAACTATCTCCGCCTTGTTGCCTGATAACCAATCCATTCCTACCACCACGTCGAAGCTTCCCAACTGGACTGGTAGTAGATCCAAAGCAAACTCACGCTCTCCTAATTCGATCACACAACCTCTGATGGCTTCGTTGGCTTCTACTAACTTCCCATTAGCCAATTCGATGGAGTACGGAATATCTAATGTCACACCCCGACCGCGTAAAACAATAAATCGCGGCGGAAACATCGGGGCGTGTTGCAACAGAATTAATGTTTCATAACCATGGATATCAAAAGTGTTTCGTTTTATTAAACATTGAATAATTACATCGTCTGGAAATCTAAATACACAATTTAAACATAATCTATCATTGTTATTGAGTCACTAAGGCCTTGTCCAGTCCTATGTGAGCATGCATCTTATCAATCGATATCATTCCACAATACCTGAAACATATGTGAAAACGAGGTCAGCAAAGAAATGCTGGCGAGTACATAGGTTTTGTGAAAATAAGATTCATGACTTCTGTTTTAAGAAAATGTTTAGTCATGAACCTTGTAATTTGCTTTGTCTTTGTAAATCATTTGAAAAATAATAAGTTCAAGTGATATGTATAAATAAGAGAATAATGCATGATTAAATGAATAACCATGTAAAATGAGTTTGTATAAGATAAGTTGTTTGTAAATAAATGTCTTGTGAAAAGTATGTTACTTGTATAAAATGTTCTATGTCTCAAACTGAAATGATTCAAATAACGCTACAATATGTAATACCATACAAACACTTATATATAGGAAGTACCAGCGGCGTATCCACCATGCTTGTATCATATTCCACACGCATTGTTACTTAATCACTTAATCAAACCAAACCACCAAAGTAATGTTCATGCCCAATGTAAATCATGTAATATGTAACCAAAACCCAACCGTATGTCGCTTTAAAGCCAATCGTTTACCCAATCGTTAAAACATCGTGTGAAAACCAATCGTTTACCCAATCGTTAAAACATCGTGTGAAAACCAATTGTTTACCCAATCGTTAAATTCGTTTTAGGTCGTGAAACTACTTAAATGGTCGTCTCGCTAATAACATTCAAACCTTCTTGACTCGCATTAATAAACCCTTACCAAAGGATAGATTAACAATTCGTATTAATAAACCCTTACCAAAGGATAGATTAACAACTCGCATTAATAAACCCTTACCAAAGAGTAAATTAACAATTACAGATTCAGTCGCTACCAACAACACCCACACATAACTACGGGTGTAGTAAATAACGGGACTTGTCAGATCCTATGGTACCATAACCTAATACTGGTCGGCTTGATCATTGCTAATGAATGTCATTTGTTATGTAACCCAACCAACAAGTTTGTTCACTTTATTGAAATCGTTATTAGTTTTGTATAAATTGTCTTAATCGTTTTTGAAACCATCGTTATAACATCGAAAATCGTTTTGTTATCATCGTTAAAGCCTTGAAAACATTTAGCACATATGAGTCACCCCAAAACAATTGAAAGCAGTAAAATAGGGGAATAATGTACTCGCCTGAGAATGCTTGGAGGTCTTGAACAACAACCAAACAAAGCTAGAGAGAGCACGGAATCAGTCGGCAATCTAAAACTATATAAATAAACCGGACTTAAATCGGGAGATCGGATAGGATGAGGCTTGGTAAACCAAATGAGTGTTGGAACTCATATGATATGGTTTAACAAGGCCTACATACTACAATGAAACCAAACCTAAGTGCTTTCGACCCATCGCGACCCATTAAGGTAGCTTATGCTACTTTAACGCGTCGTGCGCGTGAAACGCGTTCGGACCGTCTAACTAGTCCTATGACAAGAGTTATATGCCTAAACATGTTACATAATCAGTTATGTGACAAAATTTTAGGTTACATATGCTTAATTACCAATTATACCTGAAAAGGGTATTCTGGTAATTTACCTAAGGCATATAAACTACCTATCATACAACTACTTAAACGAAGCGACCATAGGGTATAACCTCGGAAGGTTATTCCCTACCTACTATGGTCACCTAATGTATTTGGTCGGATCCTAATGATCGACCAAATGGGTCGGGTTCGAGGTATAAGCGATTTATTAGATCGCTTACCCTACGACCCTAGACAACGTGGTAATCAGTAGGCATAGTCCCAAGGGACTATAACCAACGTGATTACACTCACGTTGCGAAGTTCAAACGAACTTCGCATTGACCATTACTGGTCAACGCAGAAAGTCAAACAAAGTTTGACTTTCAGACTCGAAAGACTCGAAAAGCAATAAAAGAACGAAAGAATACTTACCCAGGGTCCCCGAATGCTAACTTCGATTCAAAAATCTCAGGTATGAAACAATAGTTTCAACTTAGAGTTTCTCAAATCAAAGTTGTTGTAATTTTGAAGCATGGGGGGGGGGTATTTATAGGATTTCCCGAACCGTTAGGATCGTTTCTTGGAAAAAGTGCTTCAATCTTGGCCATACACTAGCACCCATGGTATTGTAATACCATGTGCCCAAAATACCAGCACATAGATTCCCAAAACCATGTGCAACAAGTGGGAAGGACTAGATTCGATGTATAAGCAAACATCTTTCAGAAATGACAGTTTTGGTCCCTGTTATGTGTTTATGCCATTTCCGACACTTCTAAGGCCCGTAAAGCCAACTTTAAGGCCCTAAAATGATGTCTATACATTGTGGACATGAAACATGCTCAAAAATATGTCGGATGTCAGTTCGTTTGGTCGTACGAACGCGATGTTCGCTTAATTACGACGGAATGCGCATAAGCGCGAAAAACGATCCAAATGGCATGACGAATGGATTTTTCTTAAGCCAAACACTAAAGCATAATATAGTCATGCTTACATAAATTTTTGGATGTCCGGATGTATTCAGAACGTAAGTTATGCGCGAAAGTGCAAACTTGTGCACTTTTTGACACTTTTAGTCCCTGAATGACCCAAAAGTTTATTTTAGCACACCGAACACCTCAAAGCTTATTTCTAAGCTATGTAAAGGATATTTATGGTATGTTTAACTTATGGTCATGTTCCGGAATGTCTGTTACAGTTCAAATTGGCATACTTTCGCAGTTTGTCAACTTTAGTCCCTGTAAGCGATTTAACTTGATTTTGCCATACCAAAGCCTTCAAAACTTATTTCTAAGTTATGTAAAGGTTATTTAAGGTATGTTAAGCCTATGTCACTATTCCGGAGTGTTTGTTGCATTAAACTGGTTATATTTACGCATCGGTGCGCGTATAACCTTCCAGAAAGCGATTTAGAGTTTGAAATTGAACAAGAATTGATATGTGCAAATGATACACATATTTTTACAAATCCCAAGTATGAAATATAATATTTCATTGGTTTGGTATTTGTTTGATGGCCGTGGAGGCACAGGTGTTACAGTCTCCCCTACTTTAGGAAATTTCGTCCCGAAATTTATTTAGAGGAAACTTGTGAGAGCTTGAAAACATGAAGTTGAAAAGATCGAACAATATTGATTAGGGTTCTGAACTTCTAGTAACCTTTAATAACATCATGATTGCAATGTAAGAGGGATACTTATATACAAGTATATGAAGCGTCATTGGTGCGTCCACCGTACCTCCATTACATCGTTCTCATTTCGTTATTGTTGTCACTATCGGTTCTTACACATAATAAATCCTACTGGGTTTCTGTGCACTAAATTTCATAATTATGTACACGTCCATAATTAGACAATTCCTTGCACAGTTCACACAGTCTATTTTATAATGTGTAGGGTAAAACCAAATGAACAAACCTGTGATGAGTGTGACTGGACCACCATAGGGTCCTTTCAGCTGTATCATCACATGTCATTCTTAACCAGGTCTTGAATCAATGTTTAACTAGACCACTCAAGGGTCTATCATCGAATCATGGAATGGTACTATATAACCCAAGGGTCTTAACTAGCAGGTAGAAGCCCATAAGGATTTAAGGTAGTACCTTTTGAATATCCTACTATGAATCCCTCATATGAAAACATGAAAGATTCTATGAGGATTTGAAAATCGGATCACACAAAATCATAGAGGGGAACACATAAACACATATCACATAACCACAAAATTGTTCGTTAATTTGTCTTGTAAATTGCGTACATGCATTTAAAGCACACTAGGAATCCATTCCGTGGATTTCATTTGGTACTTTAAACGTTATCAAGAATACAACTATAAAGATAGAAAGATTCAAAAAGAAAATTCGATTTCGATTATTAGGAACCGAAGTGTTCGAATTAAGGTACATAAGGAATCCAATTAAGGACTCTGATTTGAATGATAATCATCCACAAGGATCTAATTGTGAAGATAAAAAGATCCCATATGAATTTTTGAAGTTGAAGATGTTTTAAAACTTTGCACTGGATGTGCTTAGGTCAAAACATGATGTAAAATGCTTATGAAGTTGAGATGCTTAATATGTCAAGGCGACATATGAAGCAGAATTTTGAAGGTTAAGTCAATGTATGAGAAAAATATTTTTGAAAACTAAGCATGGGGTTCTTTTAAGAAAAATGTGTTTAACGTTTTTGAAACCTTATATATAATACTTTTTGAAATCATAAAGTAGGTGTATTAGGTAGATATATTTACAAAAAATGTTTTAAAATCATGCGAGATGAAAGTTTGAAACTATGTATAAGGTTTTTGAAAGACATGAATGATGTTTTTCGAAATCACGCACTTGATAAGAAAATGTATTGTGTTAATATTGTCTTCAGACTATATGAAATATTTTGAGATCATGAAGATTGTGTTGAAATACTTGTACTGTGTATGTTGAAAATCAAAACGTAATGGGTATGAGATTTGAAAATACCCTTAGTTATCTAACCAAGGATTTAAAGGTAATGATGTGCTGAAGCATGATTACTCATAATGTCACTTCATTTTCTGTACTTCGTATCTTAGAATGAAACGAGTACTTAAAATTTTCGAGGGAATCATGAGCGATCATGGCGAAGTTCTGAGAAGCCTTTCGCTTCTTTGACTTCTTAGGGGATCGTTCATCCATGGTCTTTGATTCCTCGATTGGTTTCTTGGCTGATGGTGTTGTCGCCTGACTAGGTCCTGCCTGTCTTGGTGACTCTTGAGTGGCTTCATCCTGGAGATGATACTTGGCAGTAGCTAATTCAACAGTCTTTAGGACTACTTCGCCTATTCGCTGAGCGAATTTGGCTGCTTGCTCAGATATCTGGGCGTCATCGTGATGAAGAGACATTCTTGAAGAAAAAGAAAGGCATAGGGAGAAACAGGTGAAAGATTATTGGACATTCAAAACAGAATGATAACGCATGAAAATTGCGATCATTTGTTTGTTACCTAAGGCAAACAAATGAGACGGTGACTAATCAAAGTAAATGGGTCAAAAATAATGTATCGCGAAGACATGCTCGCCTATAAGTGAACACTCATCCCAAGAATTCCCAGGTAAGCACAACTGGTCTCGCGTCTGATGAGATGTATACGAAGTGCTTGCCTAGACAGAAAACCCAGAATACAGGCATTCACCCTTCCAGTTTGCACGTGTTCACATTATTTAAAACCCAAAACCTTGACGAGATTTTGAAAACTCAAAGGGGTTCAAAACCTTATAACAGAGGGTTCAAAACCTAGTAATAAATCATCCTAGAACAGATGATTAGTTTTCAAAGCAGATTCAAAAATTGTGTTCTTGTTGTGGTTATCACCTAAGGATAGGTGACAGTTTTGTTTTTAGAAATCTAAACGCAAATTTCTTCGCGTTAGGGTCCTAAGAAGGTTATAGACTAGGTCAAAGCATTACTAATAACCTAATTCCCTATAACCATTGGCTCTGATACCATCTTTCTGTCACACCCCGACCGCGTAAAACAACAAATCGCGGCGGAAACATCAGGGCGTGTTGCAACAGAATTAATGTTTCATAACCATGGATATCAAAAGTGTTTCGTTTTATTAAACATTGAATAATTACATCGTCTGGAAATCTAAATACACAATTTAAACATAATCTATCATTGTTATTGAGTCACTAAGGCCTTGTCCAGTCCTATGTGAGCATGCATCTTATCAATCGATATCATTCCACAATACCTGAAACATATGTGAAAACGAGGTCAGCAAAGAAATGCTGGCGAGTACATAGGTTTTGTGAAAATAAGATTCATGACTTCTGTTTTAAGAAAATGTTTAGTCATGAACCTTGTAATTTGCTTTGTCTTTGTAAATCATTTGAAAAATAATAAGTTCAAGTGATATGTATAAATAAGAGAATAATGCATGATTAAATGAATAACCATGTAAAATGAGTTTGTATAAGATAAGTTGTTTGTAAATAAATGTCTTGTGAAAAGTATGTTACTTGTATAAAATGTTCTATGTCTCAAACTGAAATGATTCAAATAACGCTACAATATGTAATACCATACAAACACTTATATATAGGAAGTACCAGCGGCGTATCCACCATGCTTGTATCATATTCCACACGCATTGTTACTTAATCACTTAATCAAACCAAACCAAACCACCAAAGTAATGTTCATGCCCAATGTAAATCATGTAATATGTAACCAAAACCCAACCGTATGTCGCTTTGAAGCCAATCGTTTACCCAATCGTTAAAACATCGTGTGAAAACCAATCGTTTACCCAATCGTTAAAACATCGTGTGAAAACCAATTGTTTACCCAATCGTTAAATTCGTTTTAGGTCGTGAAACTACTTAAATGGTCGTCTCGCTAATAACATTCAAACCTTCTTGACTCGCATTAATAAACCCTTACCAAAGGATAGATTAACAATTCGTATTAATAAACCCTTACCAAAGGATAGATTAACAACTCGCATTAATAAACCCTTACCAAAGAGTAAATTAACAATTACAGATTCAGTCGCTACCCACAACACCCACACATAACTACGGGTGTAGTAAATAACGGGACTTGTCAGATCCTATGGTACCATAACCTAATACTGGTCGGCTTGATCATTGCTAATGAATGTCATTTGTTATGTAACCCAACCAACAAGTTTGTTCACTTTATTGAAATCGTTATTAGTTTTGTATAAATTGTCTTAATCGTTTTTGAAACCATCGTTATAACATCGAAAATCGTTTTGTTATCATCGTTAAAGCCTTGAAAACATTTAGCAAATATGAGTCACCCCAAAGCAATTGAAAGCAGTAAAATAGGGGAATAATGTACTCGCCTGAGAATGCTTGGAGGTCTTGAACAACAACCAAACAAAGCTAGAGAGAGCACGGAATCAGTCGGCAATCTAAAACTATATAAATAAACCGGACTTAAATCGGGAGATCGGATAGGATGAGGCTTGGTAAACCAAATGAGTGTTGGAACTCATATGATATGGTTTAACAAGGCCTACATACTACAATGAAACCAAACCTAAGTGCTTTCGACCCATCGCGACCCATTAAGGTAGCTTATGCTACTTTAACGCGTCGTGCGCGTGAAACGCGTTCGGACCGTCTAACTAGTCCTATGACAAGTGTTATATGCCTAAACATGTTACATAATCAGTTATGTGACAAAAGTTTAGGTTACATATGCTTAATTACCAATTATACATGAAAAGGGTATTCTGGTAATTTACCTAAGGCATATAAACTACCTATCATACAACTACTTAAACGAAGCGACCATAGGGTATAACCTCGGAAGGTTATTTCCTACCTACTATGGTCACCTAATGTATTTGGTCGGATCCTAATGATCGACCAAATGGGTCGGGTTCGAGGTATAAGCGATTTATTAGATCGTTTACCCTACGACCCTAGACAACGTGGTAATCAGTAGGAATAGTCCCAAGGGACTATAACCAACGTGATTACACTCACGTTGCGAAGTTCAAACGAACTTCGCATTGACCATTACTGGTCAACGCAGAAAGTCAAACAAAGTTTGACTTTCAGACTCGAAAGACTCGAAAAGCAATAAAAGAACGAAAGAATACTTACCCAGGGTCCCCGAATGCTAACTTCGATTCAAAAATCTCAGGTATGAAACAATAGTTTCAACTTAGAGTTTCTCAAATCAAAGTTGTTGTAATTTTGAAGCATGGGGGGGTGGGGTATTTATAGGATTTCCCGAACCGTTAGGATCGTTTCTTGGAAAAAGTGCTTCAATCTTGGCCATACACTAGCACCCATGGTATTGTAATACCATGTGCCCAAAATACCAGCCCATAGATTCTCAAAACCATGTGCAACAAGTGGGAAGGACTAGATTCGATGTATACGCAAACATCTTTCAGAAATGACAGTTTTGGTCCCTGTTATGTGTTTATGCCATTTCCGACACTTCTAAGGCCCGTAAAGCCAACTTTAAGGCCCTAAAATGATGTCTAAACATTGTGGACATGAAACATGCTCAAAAATATGTCGGATGTCAGTTCGTTTGGTCGTACGAACGCGATGTTCGCTTAATTACGACGGAATGCGCATAAGCGCGTAAAACGATCCAAATGGCATGACGAATGGATTTTTCTTAAGCCAAACACTAAAGCATAATATAGTCATGCTTACATAAATTTTTGGATGTCCGGATGTATTCAGAACGTAAGTTATGCGCGAAAGTGCAAACTTGTGCACTTTTTGACACTTTTAGTCCCTGAATGACCCAAAAGTTTATTTTAGCACACCGAACACCTCAAAGCTTATTTCTAAGCTATGTAAAGGATATTTATGGTATGTTTAACTTATGGTCATGTTCCGGAATGTCTGTTACAGTTCAAATTGGCATACTTTCGCAGTTTGTCAACTTTAGTCCCTGTAAGCGATTTAACTTGATTTTGCCATACCAAAGCCTTCAAAACTTATTTCTAAGTTATGTAAAGGTTATTTAAGGTATGTTAAGCCTATGTCACTATTCCGGAGTGTTTGTTGCATTAAACTGGTTATATTTACGCATCGGTGCGCGTATAACCTTCCAGAAAGCGATTTAGAGTTTGAAATTGAACAAGAATTGATATGTGCAAATGATACACATATTTTTACAAATCCCAAGTATGAAATATAATATTTCATTGGTTTGGTATTTGTTTGATGGCCGTGGAGGCACAGGTGTTACATCTAACTTACTAGCGGCTAAACCAAGCATATTCTTAAACTCTAACGATACGAAGCTATAATAGGCATCAATATCAAATAGATGCAAGAGTTTTGGTTATTAGAGAACGTACCAGTAATCACGCCTGGATCCTGGCACGCTTCACATGCTCCAATGTTGGATGTTCCTTCACGGTCTTGTTTCAACTTCGGGCATTCCCTCTTAAGATGTCCAACATCCCCACAATGGAAGCAGCCTGGATACCTCCCACCTCCACCTTGAGCGTTGTTACTGTTTTCTCCTTGTCTGGGACCCTTCATCCCACAACCATCCTTGTTGTGTCCTTTCCTCCCGCACCTAGACCTTCGACATCCACACTCGTGGTGATACTTGCACCCGGCATGTCTTGGTTTAGTTTCTAAGTAAATCTTATCATTGGCCTGTTTGTTGTTAGGGCAGTCTTTCTTGAAATGCCCTTTGTCCCCGTAGTCAAAACAACCTCGAATAGATCTTTGTTCATCCTTATTCGCTTGGGTATCTTCGGTAAGCTTCCTTTTGTTCTTTCCAGACGACTCTACCTGAGTCTCCTTGTCAGGGTTTGCAAGTTTTTCTAGTCTAATTGCCTCCGTAACGAGTGCCAGACCCATCTTACTTGCAACATCAGTTGTTGGTGGCGTTGATGTTGTCATCAAGCTCAAGACTTGAGGCGCCAGTTCCCAAATGAATTGTTCCAATTTCTTTAATTCTGGTTTCACCAGGTACGGAACAACTCGTGATGAATCATGAAGTCTTTGCACGTACTCCAACACCTTCGGACCTTCCATCATCAGGCTCCGAAGTTCATCTTCCCACTTCTGGGTTTCCGTTTGGGGGCAATACTTCTTATGCATCATTCCTTTCAGTTCACCCCAGGTTAATGCATATGCTGCAGTAGCACCCTTTATATGGGTCTGAAGATTCCACCATAATCGGGCTTCATCTAGAAACAGCTCAGAAACGTATAGGACTTGTTGTTCCGGCGTACAACCGCTCACTTGAAAGATGGAATCCATACTTTCGATCCATTTTACAAAAGCTATGGCACCTCCAGTGCCGTCGAACTTCGGAGGCTTGTGGTTGAGGAAGTGCCAATAGGAACAACCGTTATTTTCTGAGGTACCTCTGATAGGTTCGGAGCGTAGGGCCTCGTGCTGTGCTATAGCTGCATCAATTATCTCTTGAAGTTCTGCCTCAGAGGTGGGCATGCGCATTTCGCGTCTTGGCGGCATCTTCTAAAAGATGTTTTACGTAGGTCAGGTAATAGCAAGTCAAGTGCACATATGTATTCATCAATATCAGCACATAACATCTCATGCTATAAATAGATCAGCCACATTACATCTCATGTCCTAGAACATAAACAATAGATCAATCATCACAAGTGATGAGAATACTGCGATTGCATTGCCACAAATTGAGACCACAATGTAAAGCTTACAAGTACACAACTGTATCATACGACGTCAATGACTTACTAGGGGACGACCCTAGACAAGTTGTGAGATCACTGGACGTATTCAGGTATCTTTGGCTCGTCCACTTTCAAGTTCCGGAACTCCACCTCAAGCTTCTGGATTTCAACCCTAGAACAGTATTTCTTCTCCATCATTTCTTTGAGCTCGTCCCAGCTCAGTGTATTAGCAGTATCTTGTATCAAGGGTCTGAACCTGGAGGTTCCATTAAGAGTGTGTGCCATCTAGAAATAACCCCGAGATATAGGTAACACTCTGTTGGGGCGAACAGTTACTCATTCTTAGAATGGAGTCGGTCTTCTTGGACCAACGAACAATTGCAACGGCGCCTCCTGTTCCGTCAAAGTTCAAAGGCTTGCAGTTTAGGAACTGTTTATAGGTGCAGCCAGTTGGAGGGTTATTTCCAGTAATGCCATCGTTGTGCTTAGAGCGGATGGCTTCATGTCGTGCATTTATCTGTGAGATGCGTTCTTGCAGCTCGGCTTCTGTCCTTGGCAACGTACTGGTGTTTGTGTCACGTCTGGGTGACATTCCCTTTTGTCGAAGTGGTGTGAAGCGGGTTAGACAATGTTTCAATTGTCTATGAGGTATATATAGCAACATAAGCCATCATGTAATCACCCAATTTCACACGCAAATATACTCAATGTATGAGTGGGGAAGTAAATTTCCGAGCCTTCACATAGGCTTGCCAATTTGGCTTGTTGCTTGTAATAGAATGAACTCGAGGCTACATCGCCTCGCCTTGGTCATTCGTGTTTTAGATATTTCCTGCTACATTGGTTTTCATTAGCTTGACCCGCAGAGTCCACCAGGATTTCTGTGCACTACAAGTCGTTATCACGTGGGCCCCCGTAATAATAAATTGTCTTGCACAGTTACCCCAAATTTTCTCTCGTCCAAGCAGATGATCAATCAAGGAGCAACAGCAGGTGCATCGGCATGAACAGGGTCATGCTCCAATGCGGGGTCAGGAGCAACGCCTGGCTCAGGGGCCACGGCTGGCTCCGGATCAAAAACTCCATCTCAAGATCAGCTGGATCAACAAACGCAAGGGTTATAGGATCCTCCAAGGGCTGGTCTAAGTGTATGAACTCAAGGTCATGGTCTGGATCAAAACCAGGTGGAAGAACAAGATCACCCTCAATACTGTGATCAAACTCAAAGCTGGGTGCGGGAACCGATGCAGCTGATGATGCCGTATCAGGGTCGGCGTCGTGTGAATGGTGCTGCACTCCCTGTATATGCGAAAATGCGGATGTCAGAAACTCAAATGAGTCTGGGACAGGGGAATGGGCATGAGTTTCCCCTGCAGGAGCGTCCGCATGCAGTAGGCTAATACCAGTAGCAATAGGGCCCTGCCCTCGAATGGGTCCTCCTCTAGTAGATCGTTATCGTCGTCAGAGGCCACGTCGGGGGGCATATCATCAACAGGATAAGCGGCAAGGGGGCACAGGAGAAGGGATCACCGCGAGTGGCAAACTCCCAACAAGATGGCCATCAGTAGGCTCTGCTACGACTTCAGGCAGCGCAAAAAGGGCTAAAATTCGTCATTGTCTGTGCCGGTAGTATCGGAAATGTACACCTCGTGCTTCGATGAAACTATGTCGTCTGATACTATGGCCATGGGATTCGTAGTGTCCATCTTTCTAGTACATGATGAAAGCATGTTTGTAACACAAACTCATATACGTATAATAATCAATCATATAATCATATAAACATGTTAGTCAATCAAATAATTCTCCTAGTCCCACTAGCCAAATTCTTCCCAGTCTCTAAGACTGCTCCATCACCTACCTCGACCTCTTAGATCGAGCCCCGGCCTCTAAGACCGAGCCTCAGCCTCCAAGACTGAGCCTACTCTTCCTAGTCTTACTAGCCATCTACCTCGATTTCTTAGATCGAGCCTCGGTCTCTAAGACCGAGCCTCAGCCTCCAAGACTGAGCCTACTCTTCCTAGTCCAACTAGCCAACTACCTCGATCTCTCAGACCGAGCCTCAGCCTCCAAGACCGAGCCTCAGCCTCCAAGACTGAGCCTATAAATAATAAATAAAATGTGCTCAACATGTGTTTATAAAAGTTTTGGATCTGGACTTAAGTGGTATGCAGTAAAAATGTTTTCGTGAGAGCCCTAGTGATCATAGTCTAGACTCGAGAAAGAATCCTAGTTCGCTATGATCAGAGCTCTGATACCAACCTGTCACACCCTGGCTTTGCGGAAGCGTGGTTAATTTGGTGTGACTTCTTAATACCATAGCTTAACCATTACAAAGCTATATGAAATAAAATTATGCAAGATCATCCATTTAATTAAGTTTTAAAAACCATATTCAACAACATTGTCTCAACGGAAACATATCCTAACGACATTTTTTAACAAACGCAAACATCAACATGACATAAAAACAGTTTAAGGACTGTGACTTGTCCAGGAAAGAGTCACATTCCCCAAACCCGGATGACCTCGAAACTAGTGCAGCGGGAAAACGTGCCATACCGCGCCAGATCCTTTAATTTCCTGAAATACATGTAAGTTGAAAAATCAACAATAATGTTGAGCGAGTTCATGTGTAAGTGAGTAAGTAAACCTTTGTGAGTATAAAAATAGTCTTGGTATGTAGCAAATAAGGGAATTGAGATCACCAATGGTTTGCAAGGCCACTGATATATGTGAAGTGCAAATAGGGAGACTCAAACCTAGCAGATTTCGACACGGCATTAGTATGTGGACAAAGTCACCCCAAGGTCCGTTTCTAGTTTGGCCTGGGGCTGGGCTCGCTACACCCAGATAGATCTACCGCTCCTGTCCCTCGGTCCCGCCATGAGGACTAATGGCCTCATATTGCTCCTACCCACTCACATGATCTAAGTAGTAAACCTCCTTACGCTAACCATACCGTGTATAAAGTACTCGTAATCGAAGTAACATGTATTTCACCCCCGTAGTTAAGAAAACTGAAAACAGTTAGAGAAAAGGGGGACATGAACTCACCGTGGTGCGTCTCTACCAAGTATGCCTCCAAATCAAACAGCTGTATGACGACCTACACGTGCTAACTCTATTAGACGGATGGCCGTGCCTTAGCTTTATGGTTTAAGTTTTTGGGAAATAGTTAGGCAACTATTTCGTGTTTACATTCTGTATACTTGGTAGTTATTCTCCTTCCCAAGGATGGGGGATTTAATACATGTGCGTTCGTATAATTCGGATTACACTATTAAGTCTCACTTAATATATTTTATTTCCAACTTCAAAATATAAGTATTCTTCCCAAAAATATTATATCTTAATACATGTGATTTCCCAAAATAATACTTAGTAATATTATTTTTACTCTAAAAATAATATTTACGTAGTTCACAAAATAATTATAAACACTTATACAAGTGATGTTGTGAAAAATATATACAAAATATATTTATGTATCACGTTTTATTTTTGTGAAAATCCCACCTCCGATGTTTTGTAAATATAGTCGTGGCGAAACTTATATTTTGAAAACAAGTCAAAATGTATTTCTAACACTTATAGTGAAAATATTTCTAAGTGTTAGGTTTTAGAAAAATTTCGCCAGAGTTTCCTCTGTAACTGGAGGTGGCCACGCTTTCAAGCGTATCATTTTCTTTTGATAAATCAAACCAACAATCTTCTTATTCAATCAAAACCATGTTCAAATCACAAACTAGTCAAAATATGTATATAAATCGCATAAAATTTCATGAACTTGTGATTTATTCAAACTATGAAGTAAATCCCATTACTTTTAGTGGGTCTTTATATAAAACTATCCGATTCTGTAAAACCTCGTTTTTATGGAAGTTCCGTCTTTACAACTTCTCGTCATCTTTTCCAAAAATAGCTATTTTGTCGAAACTTTGTGTCACACATGTGTTTACACACTTGTGTGTTCTAAAAACCATTCTTGTTAGTGTAAGATCCATTTTTAGAAAACATGATTTCTTTGACGCTTGGTCCTTTGAAAATACCACTTGCAGATACGTAGATCTGCTAGTTTTAAACACTATTCCACAAGTAAAACATTTTTACACAAGTTCATGATTCGCGTGTGGTAGAGTTTCACCCTTTAACCCTTGTTCTATTCAAAACAACCTTATGTCATGATTCGTGATCATGACCAGACCGGGTTAAGTGATGATCCGAGCTACCACAACATAGATCGGGTCTAAATAATCACACAAATCAAATACTACAACATTTACACAACTTATGTGCTTTTAACCACCATTTTAGTGTTTCAAGTAGACTTTTAAGATCCAACTTGTAAGATTTCGAGTTTTAACCGATACACAACGTATTAACCACTTTAAAATAGTTCGAGTAGGTGATTTAAGTAACATACCACTAGCTCGAGGCTAGGGAAGAATCTATGCGAAAAACGCGTGGATAAAAGCTAGATAAAGAGGTCCTTCGCCTTCCGATTGCACCAAGCTTCCTAATATGCGACCCTTAACACTTGTAGATGCTTGGAACTTGCAAGATCAAACTCGAAAATGGGTGGGTGTGTGGGTGTGGGTTCGGCCGAGAGCCAAAGGGAGAGAGAGAGAGTAGTGTTCTTGTGTTGTTGTGACAAATGAACTTATGTGCATTCTCAAGTTACTTATAGACAATTGTGGGATTAATAACCAATGGATCACATGTCATTTAGATATTAGACATTGTGATTAAAATAATCAAAAGAAATCAAAGGGTCTCCCCTCTAGTTTGGGGCCGGTTAGCAGGGGGGGGGGGCTTGGTCCATTTCCAAGTATTAGTTAGTTACTAGTTAGGTTAAGTTAGTTAGTTAGGTACTTAACCTGGTTAGTTGCGTGTAGTGTTTTATAGCGGGTGTTAGGGTATTCGGGGACCCTAACTGGCTCAGAAAAAGATAAATAATGAAAATAACAATATTCTCATGTTTCGGGTATAGTCCGGTTGTTCGGTTGGATAGTAATCCGTTAAAGTGCTTATCAAAGCTTTAAAGTGTCGTTAATACCCTTTTTAGTGACACAACTCATTTCTGACACTCTGGAAAGTGTCTAGTAATATTTTTCTCATGTTTTGGCACTTTGTTAGTTAGCTAAAAGCTGAATTATTGTGTAAAGTGCTGAATTTTGTGCTTAGAGCACGTTTTAGGCACATCCGGTCATTGTAACTTATTCCTAGAGACGCAGTTCTACAACCCTTGTATCCCTACATTGTAACTTATTCCTAGAGACACTAGTGTAGCAAAATATTTCTGGCTCATACAGGCCTTAGAGGCAGTGTTTGCCTGATGCTGGCTTTATCAGCATGTTCTATAGGTTATCCGTTATAGTGCTACTGTGCTTTTTGTGCATCATGTTTGTCACTAAGGTTCAGTATGTAAATAATGTAGTGACGGTAAGTAAAGTATGATGCAAGTAAGTACATGTATCAGTATTCAAGTAGCAGTTTATTCACAAGTTCAAGCAAGCACAGTAATTAAGCAGTAATTAATTATTAATTAAGTCGTACGGATACCTGGTTTAGTGAGGGTTGTCACAAAAATGGGCACTCTTGGTCAATCTATCAACTACTACCCATATGGCATCAAATCCACATGTTCTCTTTGGTAGTTTAGTTAATAGATCCATAGTGATGTGCTCCCACTTCCACACCGGAATATCTAACGGCGGAAGTTTACCGTAAGGCTTCTGGTGTTCTGCTTTTACTTGTAAGCAAGTTAAGCATTTTTCTACATACTTGGTAATGTCTCGCTTCATTCCGGGCCACCAATAATTTTGTTTTAAATCTTGGTACATCTTGGTAGCTCCCGGATGAATAGAATAGCGGGATTTTGGGGCTTCATCAAGAAGAAAAGTTTTAACATTGCACGTGTTTGGAACCTAGATTCGATCGAAACGGGTTTTCAATCCATTACTACTATCTTTCAAGTCTTTGAGCTGACCCACCATTCTTTCCTTTTACAAATTTTCCTCTTTTACAGCTTCAGTTTATGCCTATTTAATTCGCTCAAGTAAGCCCGAGGTCACTACTAATTGCATTGACTGTACCCGAATAGGTGAATATTCTTCTTTTCTGCTCAGTGCATTTGCTACTATGTTGGCTTTTCCGGGATGATAATGAATTTCATAATCATAATCCTTCACCATCTCTAACCAACGCCTTTATCTCATATTCAACTCCTTTTGATCAAAGAAGTATTTGAGACTTTTATGGTCAGTGAAAATAGTACATTTCACACTATACAAATAATGCTTCCATATCTTTAAGGGAAAAATCACTGCCACCAATTCTAGATCATGTGTCGGATACTTCTTTTCATGACTCTTTAGTTGTCTCGAAGCATACGCGATCACTTTTTCTCGTTGCATAAGTACGCATCCTAGACCAAGCTGGGATGCATCAGAATAAATGACCATATCTTCAGTCCCATCTGGTAACGTTAATACTAGGGCACTAGTTAATTTTTCTTTAAGTATACGAAAGGCATCTTCTTGTGCGCTTCCCCATACAAATTTCTCGTCTTTACGGGTTAACTTGGTTAATGGAGTTGCAATTTTAGAGAAATCTTGAATAAATCTCCGGTAATAACCCGCAAGACCTAGAAAACTCCTAATCTTTGACGGATTTTTCGGAGGTTTCCATTTAGACACAGCTTCTATTTTGGACGGATCTACAGACACCCCATCGGTACTAATAACATGTCCCAGAAACTGTACCTTACGTAGCCAAAAGGCACATTTCGAACATTTCGCGTAAATTCTTTCACGCCTAAGCATTTCAAGTACTTCACGCAAATGACATTTGTGGTCCGCTTCACTTTTGGAATACAAAAGAATATTGTCGATGAAAACGATCAACGACTTGTCTAGCGTTGGTTTGCAGACGTGGTTCATGAGATCCATGAAAGCCGCTGGTGCATTAGTTAATTCGAAAGACATTACTAAAAACTCGTAATATCCATAATGCGTTCGGAATGTTGTTTTCGGTATATCTTCTTCTTTTACTTTCAACTGGTGATAACCCGACCTTAAGTCGATCTTTGAAAACCAACTCATGACTTGCAACTGATCGAACAAGTCATCGATCCTAGGAAGTGGGTATCAATTCTTTACCGTAAGTTTGTTCAACTCCAAGTAATCGATACACATTCGCATGCTTCCATCTTTCTTCTTTACAAATAATACTGGCGCACCCCAAGGAGAAACGCTAGGCCGAATAAATCCCTTGTCGAGAAGATCTTGTAGTTGAGACAACAATTCTTGTAGTTTTGATGGCGCTAATCGATAGGGGAGCTTTGGCTACCAGTTTCGCCCTTGGAACTAATTCAATGCCAAACTCCACCTCACGTTCCGGTGGTAACCCCAGTAGATCTTCCAGAAAAACATCTTCAAATTCCCGTACAACTGGTACGTCGTTAATTTCTGAAGCCTCTTTAGTTGAATCATGTATGTAAGCCACATACGCCTTACATCCATGTCGAACCAGCTTACAAGCTTTAATGAAAGAGCAGATTATGGGGCTGCAGCTTTTCTCCCCATAAATAGTAACATGTTTTCCGCTTGGAGACATTAGTTGTATCTCCTGACGGTTGCATATTACTTTCACATGATATCGAGCTAGCCAATCCATCCCGATTACCATTTGAAATTCTCCCATTGACATGGTGTAGGATCATTTAGACGACCAAAACAAGTCGTTCAGAAGAGTTCTAATCAATACGAGAGGCGGAAACAAACATATTGATGTTGAATCGGCTTGATATACACTTTAATTGTCTTGTTTATTGACATAGCAACGTTTTACAGCCTGGAGACACTTCGGCAGCACCTCGGCACCGGAATCAGAAAATTACAAATGAAAGACTCAAGTCAGGTATTTATTGGAGAACCATTTCGCATGGAATGGACATGCTCATTTCGTGCGAAATGGCCAGTGTCTTTTCGTGCGAAATGGAAACTCCATTTGGTGCGAAATGGCTTTACCCTGCATGTTTCTCGTTTTTCTCGATCTACGTGACTTGATCTATCATTCTAGTTACAAGACGAAGTCGGCAGACATATGCACCAACAGACTCCCCCTTGGATGTTGACGAAGTCTTCGGTGTCGAGTCTTCGGTATGTCACATCTTCAGTCTTGATCAGTCTTCGTGCTCTTGCCAAAGTATCTGACAGTGTAAGAATCCTCAATCTCTTTCTCTTCTTCTATCAGCATCAGCAGCTATATTCCCCCTTGGATGTTGATTCCATAAATTCTGTATCTGGCTCTTACATCCTCAGACTCCCTCTTGATGTCTTCAAACTCCCCCTTTCAATAAGCTGGGATTTTCTCGTTCTAGGATGGTGATCTGGCTCACATTCTGCTCAGGTTTAGACACAGGGATCTGCACAAAACTCTACCTCAAAATAAATTTCACAAATTTAAAAATTTGACAAATTTATTAAACATTTGAAGATATCAATCAATTATCAACAATTTATATCAAGATCAAACTTACTGTTGGGTAGATTTATTTATAACAATTTTCATTTCAAAAACCAACTTTTCCAACCCACTGATGTCCATCATGTTTAGCACTCGGAATTTTGAAAATCAGCTTTTCAAAGATCAGTTGTCGAAAATCTTTTTGTATTTTCAAAATTTTATGCTAAAACACACTGAAAATCTTTTTGGAGTTTGTTTTTAGTGAAAAGCAGTAAACAAATATATACAGACAATATTTTTGTGAGTTTGTGTAAGAGGATCATATCAGTTTTTGACAAATCACTAACACCGTTAAGCTTTAAACATTTTAAGTTCTAAACAATTCACTTAGATTGTCAGTATACTGATCCACTTAAATTTTCACACAAAGTTCAACTGTTTCGAGATACGAGATTAGTGTTTTAAGAACTTAGCTTATTTGCGTGTCCCACCTCAGAATATACTCCCGTATCCAGACTCCTATATTCAGTCTTACAGGTGAATGTACACTAATGATATATGTAAGGGGTTAAATGCAAAACCATGAGAGCTCATGCTATTGCTTCCTCAAAATCAGAGAGATGATGGTTCGCCTTTAGGTGTGTTCCCTTTAGAGAATCTTTTCTTCAACTGCAATTGATTCGTATCTTTTGATATTTTATCAATTTTTATGCAGAGGGTGGGCTTTATGATTAAAGCAATGCAAAGTATTATACGAGGACTAGGCTATTGCTCCCGCAAAATCAGAAGTCCTGGTATAATACCCCAGATATCATCACGCACAAAGACCTAGTATGTTAGAAATAGAAAGCCCTTCAAACAAGATTTCAGGGGTTACCTATATATCCGAGAGATGTTCCCCACGAAATAAGTAAGTATTTGATATTTAGGTTTATATCTCGAAAACAATCTACTGAATGAGTAAAAACCTACTGGCATATCATCAGTGAGACCGTTTATCACATTTGACTTTCCAATTCTTTAGCGTGTTGTGATAGTCCACTGATGTACTATCATTTCTTCTTTTTTCACAACAAAACTCATTTTTGATTTTATCAATGTTTTTGGCTTTTAAGATTTTATCATGTTTTTGTATTTTTCAAATTTTCAAAATTTCTAAATTTTCTTACTCCCCCTAAAATCAAAATATGTTTCAATTTTGATTTTCTGGGAAAATTTGAAAGCAAAAGCAGTAAACTGTACAAATAAAGTTGACAAACTGATAAGAATTGCTTCAATTCTCCATTCACTTGGCTTAAACAATGAGAACTCCCCCTGACAACAAACTATTTTCCCATTATGATTTCAAAACACTTAAGTTTGTTTTAATCAAAATGGTTTTTCCGGAAAATTAGTTTTGTTGATTTTACTACTTGTATGATTGGGGTTATGGTCATCACTTTGTTTTCCAATTACCACTTGAATAAAATTTAAATCAAGTTCAACTTAATGACCTTTATTAACCACTTGTAGTTCACTTATCATCCATACCACTTAAAGATTGAAATATAACAATTTTCAAGAATACTACCACTTGTAGGTCGAAATATCATTGAACAACCACCATTCACGAAAGTGATATTTCTCAAGAAAGATGCCGATTCCTACTCCCCAATTACCAACCTGGGAGTTCCGGCAAGTCATCACTTGTAAAATTTAACAATTTTTAGGTTTTTTACAAAAACAATTTTTCAAGAATGATGCCGATTCATGCTCCACGATTACCAACTTGGGAGCTCCGGCAAGTCAGGATTTTTACATATGAAATACAGACACCCAAGCCTGACTAGCTTTGGGTGTGACCTTTTCAGTCTCACTTGGGGTTTCAACATTTCTTTTTTATTCATAAAAATCTTTTACCCCTTTGGCCCTTCCATCGACCATTTTCCCAAAAATATTTTTCACTTTTCCATTAAATGCTTTTTCGACATCAAATTCTTTCTTTTCAGAATAGAATTGATTTGAGATCTCCACTTTTCCAACTTTTTATTTAAAATTTTCAGCCCGCAATGATGGAAAGTTGACATCATCCATTGGCGGTACTGAATTTTCTCTTTTTACCTCAACTTGTGGCTCCTCTGACTTTGACGAGTCAGATTCATCGCCAGATTTCATATCTGATTTCTTAACAACCCATGTTTGGTTGTTAAGATTTACTCTTCTTTTGTAAAATCTTTTCGAACATTCACCAACTTCATATGTTGAGTTTATAAACACTTTGAATTTTTCAGTTGGTGGTTCAGTTTTATCAACAACTTTTTCTTTGTGTTTAGAAACAACTTCATGTTTTGTGTTGGTTGCCTTTGGACAATTCCAGGCAATGTGACCAACTTCTTGACATCGGTAACAGGTTCTTGTCTCCCTTTTCTGATTAGCTCCATTCTTTTCAAACTTTTACTTTTCTGCAAGAAATGTTTTGTTTGACTGCTTCCAGAATGAGCTTTTCTTCTCTTCTTCAGAACTAGACCCTGAAACAAATATTGTTTTTATTTTAGAAATTTTCTCATTTTTATGATTTTCGGGTGAAGTAAAACCTAAACCTTTCTTTTTGAAATTACTGTTATGGTTTGGTTTCTTTTGAAAACCAGAACCAGAAATGTAACCTTTTTTCTTGTTCAATCTCTGTTGAACTCTTGAAGTGTACTTTTTAGGTTTTTCATTAAGATTTACATCTTTTATTTCAGAAATATTAATTTCTGTTAATTTGAAAAACTTTTTAATCTTTTCAATTTGAACACTTCTTATTGGAAATTCTTCATCAGAATATAATTTGTCTAAATCATTCAAAGTATATGCCACTTTGATTGGTTCATCATTCAAATTAGATTTTGATAACAGAAATTATTTATTATAAACCCTTTTGACAGATGATTTTGGACTGTCAACTGATGATGAACTCGAACTCTCGGATTCGGATTTTGACTCTGACTCCTCATCTTTATCCAACACTTGATCGACCACTTTCTTTATTAACTCAGACTCATGATCAGTGTCAGACGATGTGAACGTTACGTCAATGTTTTCTGGTAACTCATCAGTTGTTTCAGACATCAATTTTATATTGACTGCCTTTTTGACTTGTTCCTCATTTGGTTTTCTGGGAGAATAACCTTCCCAGATCGGAGGCAGACACTTGTTATAATTTGCAATTTGTTTCTTACCAGTATCCTTCTCTTTCGACTTCTTGTCCTGAAAAGCTTCAAAACCTACAACAGTTGGATAAATTCTATCAATCAAATAATCAGAACTTGAATAACTTTGCAGCAATCGTCTGATTCTTTCATTTTCTATCTCCAACTCCTGCTTCAACTTTGCACATTCTTCAATATAGTGGTTGATAGCCTTCTGCTTAGACATCATCACTGCATTCATCATGGTTAAAGCATCTTCTCTTTCTGAGTTTGTCTTTTGCAGACTATTCACCGTTCTGTTCAACACATCGAACAATAACGTTTCTTTCATTTTGTTAAGCTCACTATACTTCTCATCTTTTTCTTCACAATGTTTGCATGGTTCCAAACATTTTAGACAAGGTTTTGTGACTTCAATAATCTTTTCAATTTCAACCACCTTCTCAGCAACTTTAACTTCTTCACTCTATTCAGACTTCTCTTCCTGAGCAACATTCTCGCATTTTACCTTTTTCTGATCTTTTGCTACTCGTTTCTCCTTTAGCTTCTCCAATCTATCTGCACAATAAAATTTTAAACTTTCCGGAGATAATTGAGTTTTTCTAATGTTTATTTGTATTTCTTCTTCATCATCATCACTGCTATCAGTTGATGATTGATCAAAGACGGTTGTCTTTTCTGAGCTTTCTTCTGAAGAGACAGACTCTCCATCTTGACTTTTCTCATTATTGACAAACGCATCCATCCATTCTTTCATCAAATCTGGCTCTTGAATGATCTGTGCAATAAATGCTCTAAACTTGGAATCAGCCGGAATGTATTTGTCCCAGCTAAAACCTTCTGCCACTCTTTCATCATCTTGATTTACGAGATAAGCTTTCTTCTTTCTATCTTCAATAGCATGGGATGATGACGGTTGTTGAGCAACTTGTTGATATATAGCTTTCCGATAATAATCATTATTCCCAAACGGATTCTGAGCTCCTCCTGCTTCTCGATTAGTACATTCCCTCTTGAAATGTCCTTTTTCCCTGCATAAAAAACAAGTAACTTTAGATTTATCAAAACCTAAAGTAGAAACATTAGCATCACGGAAGTCATCTCTTCCTGTAATCAGCTTAAATTTCTTAGCTCTCCTCAACACACTCGCTAAACACCACTTAATATCCATAAGCTCCATTTCTTCAGCATCGATCTGATCGTAATCCTCTTTTGTCAACATAGGAATTCCGATCCTTCTTGCAACCAAACCCTCATATGATTCTAACACTGTAGCTAGTAATGCCATATGACCTTTAGCGACTTCTTCAGAGAAATTTTGACCGTTCTGAAGATGCAACGCGATGTTGCAGTGTAACACATGACCATTACTGTTGTTTGAGCTTTGAGACTGATAACTTGAGGTTGAAACATTTGGATTAACACTCGAATATGAAGAAAATCCACTGTTGCTGATTGGACTTTGATTGAATGATCCAGATGAGTTTTCTGCACTGAAAGCGGTTTGGACCTTCGGACTTGCTTCAACACTCTGAACATTCTCTTTGTAATACATCTTGATGTCTTGTTGACCACTTGGATTGTTCATTCTAGCAATCTTTTGTTGTTCTAGATCTTGTCCTTCAAGTTTTTCAATGAACTGAGAAATTGACAATTTATCATATTCTCCAGTGTTCTTTAAGATCATCAGATATGTACCCCATTCTTTCTGAGGTAAAGCATCAGCTAATTTGTCAACCCATTCTTCTCGATCTTTGTTTATATCTAACAGTGACATTGAACGCACTAAATGACAATATCTCTCAATTAATTTCTTTGTAGTTTCACCCTGCAAGCTAGTAATGTCACACCCTGGCTTTTGCGGAAGCGTGGGTTTATTTGGTGTGACTTCTTAATACCATAGCAACAATCATAACAATGCTATATAATAAAAACACAAGATGCTCATCCATTAATATAGTTAGAAAATACCATAACATAATTGTCTTGAATCATCAACCCAAAATAAGTTACAACCATGACTTGTTTAAAAATGAGTTCCCAATGGACTCAACAAAAGTCCTTAAATAAAATGAGGTTTGGAGATGTGTGACCCGTCCAGGCAAGGGTTACACCTCCCAAACCCTACACCCCTGGATGACATCTTTTATTTAATACGCAGCTTTATGTGCATCACCCGCCAGATCCGATCAATTCCCTGAAATACATGTAGTATGAAAAGTCAACAAAAAGTTGAGCGAGTTCATGTGTATGTGAGTATGTATAAACCTTTGTAAACGATGTATGTATAACCCTTGAAAGATGTATGAAAGTCCATGGTATGTAGCAATAAGGAAAACAAGATCACCAATGGTTTGCAAGGCCATTGATATGTGTGAAGTGATGCAGGAAGACTCAAACCTAGCGGAGTTGCACCGGGCTTCCGGCTGTAAGACACAGTCACCACTATGGGCCGCCCCGGCCTCATGGGTGTGGGCTCGCTACACCCAAATAGATCTATCACTCATGTCCCTTGGTCCTACGACGAGGATTAATGGCCTTTAGTAGCCGCCTACCCACTCACATGATCTAACGATGTATGAAAGTCCCTCCTTAAGCTAACCATACCATGTATAAAAATGTCTGTATAATTGTAACATGTATTTCACCCCCGAAGTTATAAAAATGAAAACAGTTAAGAGAAAAGGGGGACATGAACTCACCGTAGTGCGTCTCCGGTGCTCGTACTCAAACCTTGTCAGCTATACAACGACCTATAACGTACTAATGTCTATTAGATGAACGGGCCGTGCCTTGGCTTAGTATTTACGGGTTTGAGTTACGTTACTTTGATATTATTCCAAGTTATAACTTATTGTTAAAATAATAATTATTATTTTAACTTACATTATATTTATGGGTCTTGAAATAATAGTTAGACAACTATTTCGTATTCATACTTCTCAAGTATTTTATGTGCGTATTTCCTTCCCAAGGATAGGGGTATTTTATACATGTATTTTTGTGATAATTCATATTTCTCGTTATCCAAAACATTATCCATCCAAAATATACTAGTAGCGGTACTGTGTTAAGTTATATTATTTTGACCTAAACAATATAACTAGTTCACAAGTCAAACGAATATTCACACAAGCGTTTTAGTATAAAATATATATTCTAAATATATATTTATCCGCTTTTATTTGTGAAAACCAACCTCCGATACTTTGAAATTTTGTAATAAAACTTTTGGCGAATTTTATTTTGAACGACAATGTTTAAAACATATTTGCAAACATTCTTTAGAAAATAATTTCTAAGTATTGAAATTTTTAGTAAATTTCGCCAGAGTTTCCTTTGTAAATGGAGGCGTCCATGCTAATAAGCATATCATTTTCTTTTCAAAACCAATCAACAACCAATCCTTAAACGATTTCACATCACCGAGAGCAAAACTATATGCGTTTCATGTTAATCATGAACTTGATATATCACAAAAATGCGTAGTAACTTAGTAAAGCGTCTAGTGGACTTAGTTACCTTCCAAAGCTTAATTATTTCTTTAAAAATCATTTTCTCACAAAAGTTTAGTGCTTACAACTTGTAAATAATTTTTACAAAAATAACACTTTTGAACTCTTCTTGTAAATAAAAGGTTTCTACACTTATTTCATTTCCAAACATGGTGTAAGTGTATGTACAAGTCATGATTTTCTAAAAGTCGGTTCTTGAACTTGGTTTATTTAGAAAAGTCTTTTGTAACTCTTGGATTTACATGATCCTCAACTTACTTTGTTCACTTATTTTTCAAGAAATCTATTTCTTTCAAGTTCATATTTAACTAGAAGATGATTATTTCATATATCACGTAATCACCTTTTAATCTTGTTAATTCATATTTCTAAACATCATCTTACAAGATCCATATGGTGATTAACATCACACAACCAAGAATCTACATGCAATCAACAACATATTCACTACAACAACATTCTAACAACATTTCATTATGTTTCATCTTTATGTAAACTCCATGTAAAGCTTTATGTTCATCTTCTTAGTTCTTGTTCTTTAGTGTTTAAAACATAATTATCATACTACAACTTTTAACCATAAAAATAAGATGATCAAGAGTTAAACAAGAACTTACTACTAGCACAAAGGCTAGGGATGATCTCTAGTAAAAAGATGAAGATGATGATGGTGAAAAGCAAGAAATAAAGCTCCTTGAAGTTCCACAAGTTGCAAGCTCCCTTGAATCACCTTCTAGTCTTGAATGAAGCTTAAAATGGAAGAAGATGATGGTGTTAAGGTGGTGATGGTGGTGGTGGTTATGTGAGCCGAGAGGGAGGGAGAGAGATGTGAGGGAGTGGTGTGAAGATATGGAATGATGAAGTTGATATATGGAGCCATACTTATAAGCTTACCTTAACATATTTTGTCCACTTCAATAAGCAACAATCTAATATAAAATTAGAATGAAATCTAGGAGTAGGATGTGAAGTATTGTGGGTCCTTTGGTGACCGAATTCGGGTATGGGGGGGGGGGGGGGGCGGGGTTAGATGTAAATTTTTGATGATAGTTGGTAATCATAAGTTAGAATTCAAGTATATACTTACATATGTTAGTTAGTTGATATTTAGTGGGTGTTAGGGTGTTCGGGGATCATGACTAGCCAAGAAATAATTAAACAATGTGTTTGGCAAAATTTTAGTGTTCCGGGTAATGTCCGGTTGTTCGGTTGGATACCGTTCCGTTAAAGTGTTTAATTATTCCGTAAAGTGTCTTTTATATATATTTTTATGTCACATTTAATTCCCGACACATAGGAAAGCATACAGGACCATTCTGCCATATTTTTGGCACATTACTAGCATATTAAATGCTGAATTTTATTAATAAATGCAGAATTCTGCACTTAAAGTGTGTTTTTGGCACTTACCGGCACTTTAACTATCACCTAGTGACGCATTATTATGGTCCTCACTTCCCTACACTCCATACTAGTGTAATCTCCTGTCCCTGGCTCATACTGGCCTCAAAACATTGTCTGTCCATGTGCTAGCGTTGTCAGCATGTTTCTGAATTATCCGTTCAGTGTGCTAACTGTGCTTTGTGCATCAAGTATGTCACTAAAGTTCGTGTGTAATATATGGAGTGACAGTATGAAATATGATGCATATGTATGTATGATGCAGAAATCATAAAGCAGTTTAAATTGTCAGTTGTAATCAAGCACAGTCATTAAGCACATAATTAAGATTAATTAATAGTACGGTACCTGTAATTGTGAGGGTTGTCACATTTTCCCCCCGTTAAGAAAATTTTGTCTCGGAATTTTGGTTCTGCTTCTAGTTGTAGGGGTCTTGGGAAATAAATGTGGGTATTTTTCCTTCATACCATCCTCATGTTCCCACGTGAATTCTGGGCCATGTCGTGCATTCCATCGAACCTTGACGAGCTTGACACTACTCCTGCGTGTTTTGTTAACCTTCCAATCCGTAACCTCAACCGGTTCTTCAATAAAGTGGAGTGTGTCGTTAACACGAATTCGTCGGTATGAATGACCACGGTTTCCTGAGTTGGACTCTTTTTAAAATTTGATACATTCCATGTATCATGAACGCCATTTAGCTCTGCAGGTAAATCCAACTTGTATGCTACGAGACCAATCCGTTTCCGGATTCTGAATGGACCAATGTATCTGGGGTTCAACTTCCCACGCTTCCCAGAGCGTGCCACACCCTTCCAGGGTGAAACCTTCAACAATACCATATCTCCCACCTCAAATTCCAGAGGTTTTCTTCTGCGGTCCGCATAACACTTTTGTCGATCTCGAGCCGCTTTGATGCGTTCTCGGATCTGGAAGATCTTGTCTGTTGTTTCCTGGACCAATTCCGGACCAACAAGCTGTCTATCACCCGCGTCTACCCAGCATAGGGGTGATCGACACTTACGCCCATAGAGAGCTTCGAACGGTGCGGCTTGAATGCTTACATGATAACTATTATTGTACGAAAATTCAACCAAAGGTAGGTGAGTCTCCCAACTTCCACCTAAATCCATTACGCAAACTCGCAACATATCTTCTAATGTTTGAATCGTGCGCTCACTCTGTCCGTCTGTTTGCAGGTGGAAAGCAGTACTCAGATTCAACTGAGAACCAAAGGCTTCTTGAAAGGAATGCCAAATCCTTGACACGAATCTTCCATCTCTATCAGAGATGATTGAGAGAGGCACTCCATGTCGTGCAACAATCTCTCTCAGATATATTTCAGCAAGTTTACTAGTGTTGTCTTTTTCCTTGATTGGCAAAAAGTGTGCTGATTTCGTTAAGCGGTCTACAATTACCCAGATCGTATCATGACCTCTGGGCGTTCTTGGCAATTTCGTTATGAAGTCCATGGAAATCTGTTCCCATTTCCACTGGGGTATTTCAGGTTGTTGCAGAAGACCTGAAGGCTTCTAGTATTCGGCTTTTACCTTGGCACAAGTTAAACATTTGCCAACATATATCGCAACATCGCCTTTCATCCTTGGCCACAAATAAAAATCCTTAAGATCTTGGTAGATCTTATCCGCTCCTGGGTGGATCGAGTAATGTGACTTGTGAGCTTCATAAAAAATAACTTTTCTCAAACCACCATACAAAGGAACCCATATTCGTTTCATGAAGCACAACGTTCGTTCCCCGTTTGGTACCAACTGCTTCTCCATCCCACGAAGATATTCATTCTCGATATTTCTTTCCTTAAGAGCTTCTCTCTGTGCAGCACAAATGCGCAACGAGAGGTCCGTTTGAACAATCATTTCCAAAGCCCTAACCCTTATGGGCTTAATCCTTTCCTTCCGACTTAGGGCATCGGCGACCACATTCGCCTTCCCTGGATGATACTTGATTTCCCAATCATAGTCGTTCAATAGTTCAACCCAGCGTCTTTGCCTCATGTTAAGCTCTTTTTGATCAAAAATGGGCTGTAGGCTCTTGTGGTCCATGAAGATTGTACATCGCGTGCCATATAAGTAGTGTCGCCAGATTTTCAAAGCAAACACTACTGCGCCCAACTATAAATCACGCGTATTGTAGTTTTTCTCGTGGGTCTTCAACTGGCGAGAAGCATATGCTATAACCTTCTGTCGCTGCATCAGCACGCAGCCTAAACCTTGACGCGAAGCGTCGCAATATACCACGAAGTCGTCCGTGCCTTCGGGTAGAGATAAGATTGGTGCGTCACAAAGTTTGTTCTTCAATAACTGAAATGCCTCTTCTTGTTTGTCTCCCCAATCAAACTTTTTATCCTTCTGTGTGAGAGCAGTCAGAGGTTGAGCGATTTTCGAGAAATCCTCAATGAATCTGCGATAATACCTGGCCAAACCCAAGAATTGTCGAATCTCAGTTGGCGTTTTCGGAGTCTCCCAATTCTAGATTGCTTCAATCTTCGTAGGATCCACATGGATTCCATTTCCATTAACCACATGACCAAGAAACTGGACTTCCCGTAACTAGAACTCGCACTTCGAAAACTTCACGTATAACTTCTCCTTCTTAAGCAGCTCTATGATGGCTCTTAGATGTTGCTCGTGTTCTTCCTTCGTCTTTGAGTAGATCAAAATATCATCAATGAACACAATTACAAACTTACCAAGGTACGGTTTACAAACTCTGTTCATCAAGTCCATGAACACAGCTGGCGCGTTTGTCAACCCGAACGGCATAACCAAGAACTCATAATGTCCATAGCGAGTCCTAAAGGCCGTCTTTGGGATACTTTCTTCTTGAATCCTCAACTGGTGATAACCTGATCGTAGATCGATCTTTGAGTAAAAACTCGAACCTTGTAACTGATCGAACAGGTCGTCAATCCTTGGAAAAGGATATCTGTTCTTAATTGTCAGCTTGTTCAGTTCCCGGTAGTCAATACACATGCGGAAACTACCATCCTTCTTCTTGACAAACAAAACTGGAGCTCCCCAAGGTGAGAAGGTTGGTCTGATAAATCCCTTGTCTAACAACTCCTGAAGCTGTGTCGACAATTCCTGCATTTCCGAAGGTGCAAGTCTATAAGGTGCCTTAGCCACAGGCGCGGCGCCTGGAACTAAGTCAATATGGAACTCGACTTGTCTTTGTGGTGGCAATCCTGGCAAGTCTTCTGGAAAGACGTCAGGATACTCCCTTACGACTGGAATATCTTTTAGTTTCGGCTCAGCGGTTTCCTTATCTACGATGTTTGCCAAGAAGGCAATACATCCCTTGTTCAAACATTTCCTAGCCTTCAAGCAACTAATGATCCGCAGGGGCGTATCAAGCTTTTCTCCGTGTACCAAAATTGTTTCTCCGTTCGCTATTGGAATGCGAATGGTCTTCTCCTGACATACAATTTCGGCTTTGTTGCTTGACAACCAATCCATCCCTACTACCACGTCGAAGCTTCCCAACTCGACCGGCAGTAAATCCAGTGTAAACCCGTGCTCTCCCAATTCGATCACGCATCCTCTAATGACTTCATTTGTTTCAACTAGCTTTCCATTAGCCAGTTCAATTGAGTAATGAATATCTAACTTACTAGCAGTTAACCCAAGCATTTTCTTAAATTCTAGCGATACAAAACTATAGTCGGCACCAGTGTCTAATAGAACAGATGCAAAGCGTTGATTTATAGGGAACGTACCAGTGACAACATTCGGGTCCTGGCGTGCTTCCCTTGCTTCAATGTTGAATACCCTTCCACGAGATTGATTGAGTTTTGGGCATTCACGCTTGAAGTGCCCGATGTCTCCGCAGTTAAAACATCCCGGTCCTTGACCGTTACCATATTCATTACCGCCTTGATTGTTGTTTTGATTGCGGTTACCATTTCCTGCTTGATTCCTGAAGTTACCGCGATTACCATTTCCGCCGTTGCGGTTCCCATTCCCGTTACCTCCACGGTTGTTGTTACCAAATCCTCTTTGGCCACCACGGCCAGTACCAACCCAACAAGTGTCTTTTAAGTGACCCATCCTTCCACAGGATTCACATTTGCTAAGTCTGCACCGGCCAGCATGATGAAACTGGCATAATTCGCACTTGGGCAGAGTGCCCATGTATCCGTTCCCTTTGGCTTCAGCACCACGCTTATTTTCAGTTGGTCGGTTCACATCCTTCCTCTTGTTGGAACTACCGGTACTCGTTTTAAAGTTGGAGAATTTCCTCTTGTTCTCCCCCGACGATTCAACATGAGTTTCTTTCTTCTTTGGTTCAGAAATTGAGAACTTATTTAACCGGATGGCTTCCTCAGTAAGTGCCACACTAAGGTCAATGGCTTCGGTAATCATTGGAGGCTTGGACGTTGTTACCATGCTCATGATCTGGGGTGCCAATCGCCAGATGAAACGCTCAATGCGTTTAAATTCAGGATCAACCATATATGGCACAACGCGTGACAAATCGTGGAACCTCTGGACATATTCAGCAATTTTTGGTCCATCCATTTTTAGGTTCCAGAATTCCGTCTCCAGCTTCTGTATTTCTGCTCGTGAACAATACTTCTTCCTCATGAGCTCTTTCAGCTCAGCCCATGTCAGTGCATGCGCCGCCGCCTCTCCTAAGGTTTGAACTTGCAGGTTCCACCAGGATAAAACACCATCAAGAAAGAGTCCTGAGACGTAAGTAACTTGGTTTTCAGGAGCACACTTGCTCATCCTTATTACAGAATCTGTCTTTTCGGTCCATCTGACAAAGGCAACAGCACCTCCAGTGCCATCGTAGTTCAGGGGCTTACAATCCAGGAATTGTTTGTAAGTACAGCCTGTACAGGCATTATCATTTACAGTAAGCATTAATGGATATGCAAGGAATATCCGAATGTAATGTAGTGTGTCTCAAGCGACTTGGAAATTACCATTTGGTGGGTTGTTGTTGTTGTTTGAGTTATTCCTGCTTGTTTCGGCACGCGAGGCCTCATAATCAGCTATTTCTTTTGAAATACGTTCCTGTAATTCTGCCTCAGTAGTAGGCAAGCGTGTGTCTCGTCGCGGAGGCATCTTCTAAAAGAAGATCATATTGGTCAGGTCATAGTAAGTATGGTAAGTAAGTAATATGTGTATATAATAACATCCATTAACCTCATAACACATAACATCCCATGTTATAATATATAACAAATAATTCAACAATGCATGTAGTGAGAACGTTGCCATTGAGCTTTCATTTAATCATGACCACAATATAGTTTTACATGTTTCATGGTACATCATACATCAAAATAAGATCATAGGGTTACATCACCCCAAAATACAAGTCAGTCTACACAAATCATATACAAAAATGTGCTCTTCCAAAAGTCTTCATATGTTGGCCCAATTGCGACTTTCTCACCAAAACAATCTACCTGCATCAAACCAAAAATATAGCTACGCTGATGGCGGAGGAGGAAGAGGAAAAGAGAAAAGCAAACGGCGCATAAGCACCTAATCCTCCTCAAGTGCGTGGACAACGCGTAGCAGGTACGCAATCTGCTGCTCAGGTGTGAGGAAGCGGACATCAGAGTCCGGGGGTAGTGGAAGAGGAGCTGGTGGTGTAGCAAAAGGTGACTGACAATGGCATGGGGGAGGATGTGGAATCCTCTCCAACTCATGAACTCTCCGGCTCAGTGCCTCCTGTTGTAACTGTAGGGAGATGAGTATATCGTCCGTCGTGTGCCCCACATGAAAAGGGTGATACGGGTCTGATAACGGCATAACATTGGGCGAAGACCACAGAAACGGCTCGCCTGAAGGTACAAAAGATGGTGTAGTGTGAGGAAACTGAGACATGAATGGAACAGCTGACGATACAGGCGGTATAAAAGCAGGCTGCTGCCTCGACGAACCCTCCCCAGGACGAGGTGGAGGAATGTCCTGGAGAAAAGTGATAGGAAGGTCGGTGCGATGGATATCAGATGTGTGCGAGTAGAACAGTGGAACATCAACTGGTGTGAAAACAGGTGCGGTAGGGGGAGTGACTGGTAGCACAAACGGAGGGTAGTCATCATCATCCTCGATCCACCCATTACGGGTGTCAGCATAACGAGGATTGATGTGAGTGGCAAAAGGTGCATGGTCAGCATACACAGGGGCCGAATCAGGTAATATCGGTGCAATAACGGGAATATCAACAATGGGTGGTGCAATGGCTGGTGCATCCACAACAGGCGGTGCAACGACTGGAGCATCATCAAGAACATGGTCGTGCACAGGTACAGGGTCATGAGCAACAACAGGCTCTGGTGCCATGACAGGCTCAGGGTCAGCAAAGGCCATATCGAAGTCGGCAGGTATATCAAGAAGCTGATCAATAGGAACCACTGGTGCCTCCAAGGGCTGGTCATTAGGAATAAACTCGATCTTGTGATCGGGATCAAAATCAGGAGGAAAAACTGGATCAAACTCGTCCTCGAACTCAGGATCAAACTCAAACTCGTGGGGTGAACCAGGTAGAGCTGACATATCTGTATCGGAGTCGGAGTCAGTAGGATATCGACGCAATCCGACGGCGTGCAAAGTGGAAGATGATACTGAATCAAAAGAATCAGTACCGGGCTGATCAGATAAAATCTCCTCAGCGGGAGCCTCAACAGGTGGTAAAACGACAGCATCCGCAACCGGAACCTCAACCAAAGGAATGGCGACATCATCAGCAATCGGGGCCCCACCCTCATGGTCCTCCTCAAGGGGACCCTCGATGAAAAGGTCGATGTCGTCATCAGACACAACGTCGAGTGGCAAATCCTCTACGGGAAATGCGACAAGGGGAACATGTGTAGGAATCGGAACGAGGGGTAGATCCCCATCAGGAATACCATCAGCAAGCTGAACATCGTCAACGAAATCCGGCAACGCGAAAGGCTGGAAATCGTCGTCGTCACTACTGTCCGTATCAGATGTAAAGACCTCCGGATCTGTGTGCAACGGGTCATCTGAATCTACTGCCACGGGGTCAGAAACTCCACTCGAAGAAGACATGACGTCTGTAATAAAACAATCACGACAATTGCACATATATCAACATATAATCAAATAAGCATGTAAGTCACAACAATGTAAGCAAGTAATCATCCTAGTCTTCCCCAGACTATACTCCCTGGTCTCTAAGACCAACTCCCTGGTCTCTAAGACCAACCTTCCAGTCTTCAAGACTAAATTTCCCCCAGTCTCTAAGACTAAACCTCCCTCTGTCTCTAAGACTAAACCTCCCTCAGTCTCTAAGACTGAAATATGAATTTTGAACGATGTATTTGTGCCTTTTGTTTGTAAAATGTTTGTGCCCCGGATCTGGAATTTTAGTGTATGCAATGTAAAAATGTTTGAAAACATTTTCGTGAGAGCCCTAGTGATCATAGTCTAGACTCGAGAATGAATCCTAGTTCGTTATGATCGAGGCTCTGATACCAAGCTGTCACACCCTGGCTTTTGCGGAAGCGTGGGTTTATTTGGTGTGACTTCTTAATACCATAGCAACAATCATAACAATGCTATATGATAAAAACACAAGATGCTCATTCATTAATATAGTTAGAAAATACCATAACATAATTGTCTTGAATCATCAACCCAAAATAAGTTACAACCATGACTTGTTTAAAAAATGAGTTCCCAATGGACTCAACAAAAGTCCTTAAATAAAACGAGGTTTGGAGATGTGTGACCCGTCTAGGCAAGGGTTACACCTCCCAAACCCTACACCCCTGGATGACATCTTTTATTTAATACGCAGCTTAACGTGCATCACCCGCCAGATCCGATCAATTCCCTGAAATACATGTAGTTTGAAAAGTCAACAAAAAGTTAAGCGAGTTCATGTGTATGTGAGTATGTATAAACCTTTGTAAACGATGTATGTATAACCCTTGAAAGATGTATGAAAGTCCTTGGTATGTATCAATAAGGAAAAAAAGATCTCCAATGGTTTGCAAGGCCATTGATATGTGTGAAGTGATATGCTTTTTCAGCTCAGTCTCCCTTTCACTTGCGGCATTTACTATTTTTGTAAGATGTCCGTATTTTGAAGGAGTCATAAACTCCCTATACTCCGCACTTAGCATATTATAGTAATAATATATTTTATGTTCTTCCGTCTGAACCAGCTCATCACAAAACCTGAGCTTATCAAGAAAGATTCTCGTAATCTTTTCTATCGACTCACCACTATGCCTTAGCTGAATAAACTCTTCCTTAATCCTATTGATTACAGCTTTCGGGCTATGGTGTCTACGGAAGGGTGTCTTGAATTCTTCCCACGTCATCATTCTCGTGGCCTCAATTCCCTGTTCCTTCCTCAGATTATCCCACCAATCCTTAGCTTGACCTCTTAACTGACCGGTTCCGTATGCCTAAAATCAGTCTCATCACAATGGGTCCTTTCGAATACCCCTTCGATGTCGCTAATCCATTGTTGACAAACGATCGAATCAACTTCACCATTATAGAGCGGGGGTTTGCATGCCATAAATTTATTATATGGACACGCTTTCGATTTACCCGCATCTCTCTTTTCGTTCATTTTATCGTCTATTACCGATAAAAGCGTAGTTTGCAGTCTATCGATAAACTGCGATAGACTAGCTTCTAAGGCTTTTCATATCTTCAGTTAAACGAGATGTTGATTCACTTCCGGTTACACCGACCATTTCTTTAACTGAAATGTTCACAATAGTTTATCAATAACTATTTACTTCATTTCCATCTTGTTATATGGAAATTTATATCACACATACTTAACTATAAGTAATGTGTTATTCTTTTTCGGTTTGGTCAAGTATATAACTTGCCTTGCCTTTCTTACTTAGTGTATTTCCCGGGTTCAAGCATAATAATACACTCCTCCCATACACTTTTTGCATAATTTACATCCTTTAAATCTATAAATCTAAACTCATTTATAAGTAACTCTTACCGAATGTCTTGATCAAGCTTTGAACCGAACACACTTTGTCTTAACGAGGCTCTGATTACCAACTTGTAAGACTCTTACAACCATTTGAAAGGTTTTTTTTACAAAACATGAATAAAATTGTCACACCCCGACAACGTAAAACAACAAAACATGGCGGAAACGTCGGGGAGTGTTGTAACAGAATCATTGTTTCACAACCATGGAATAAATAATTTCGTTTTATTGAATTAATGAACTCATTGTTTTAATATAATCAAATAAGTACAACTATTATCTTTCAAATTTTAAAGTCGCTAAGGCACGAGTCCATCCTATGTATAGCATGCATCAACAATCATCACATAACAGCACTTGAAACATGTGTAAAAATAGGTACGTCAGCATAAAAATGCCTGTGAGATACATAGGTTTTATTGTAATTAGGATTCATGACTTATAAGTTTAGAAAAAAATTGTTTAACAAAAGTAGTCATAATCCTTGTAAAAGGTTTTCTTTTATAAATCATACTAAAATTTATAAGAAATCGGATGATATAAAATAATAATACATAGGAAATTAAATAATTAAGTAAAATGAGTTTGTATAAAATATATTGTTTGAAAAACAATGTTTTGATAAAAAGGTTTATAGCATATATAATAATATACTTTGATTTTAGGAAAGTCGAATAAGTAATATATTAAAATATATTTCAGTTCCAATGTCGTTAACCCAAGTGTACCAAATAACGCCACGGTATGTAATGTGATGAAAACACTTATATATAAGAAGTACCAGTGGCGTATCTACCATGTTTTCATCATATTACACCCGTCCCGTTATCTAAACACTAACCCAAAACCCAATTGTAAAACAAACAGTATATTAAATATACTTTAGTTGTTAAAAATAAAAATTTTCAGTAGTATATTGAAAGTATACTTTGGATTTATAAATAACATATTAAACTATGTTTTGGTTTGAAAATATATGTTGGTTTTGTACAATATCACATATGAGAGCATATCAAACTATACTTTTGGGAGTATAACTAAATATACAAAAATAATGTGATTTAAGAATTCATTCAGACCCAGTGCATCAAAATACACCTTTGAGACTATAGGAATACCACAAAGGCAATCCCTATTTGGATGGAGAAATATAAATTGGTTTCAGACATTCCATGACAACAGGAATGGGGTGTCAAATCCTATAGCGCTATATCATACTACCAACCGGTCTGGAGAACAAGAATAAGTACTATCCAACAATTAATTTTATAATCTTTAAGAAAATTAGAGTTTAGACCATAAATAATCATTCAGTTTGTAAGAAGATAAGTACTAATATGTATAATCAATTATACTTTTGAAAACAAGAACATAACAAATAGGTACACATATTTCACCCCAAAACATTTGAAAACAGTAAAAGAGGGGACTATGTACTCACAGGAAAGTGCTTAGAAGTCTTGGACAACTACCAAGCAAGCTAGAGGAGTCCCGGAAATCAAACGGTACCTAATATAGGTAACTACATAAATAAACCGGACCTAAATCGGAGAATTTGGATAGGATGAGGTCTCGTAAACCAAATGAGTGTGGGATCTCATATGATATTGTTTAACAAGGCCTACATACTAAAAGGAAACCTAACCTAAGTGCCTACGACCCATTACGACCCGTTTAGGTAGCATATGCTACTTTAACGTGTCGTTCGCGTAAAACCCGTTCGGACCATCTAACTAGTCCTACGACAAGTATTATATGCCCTAACATACTTAATTATGTTGCATAATTAGTTAAATGAAAAAAGTTTGGGTTACATATGCTTAAATATCAATTATGCATGAAAAGGGTATTTTGGTAATTTTCCTAAGGCATATAGACTACTTATCATACGACTAACTAAAC
Organism: Helianthus tuberosus; assembly: GCA_030545235.1. Classification (NCBI taxonomy): domain Eukaryota; kingdom Viridiplantae; phylum Streptophyta; class Magnoliopsida; order Asterales; family Asteraceae; genus Helianthus; species Helianthus tuberosus. The sequence goes on from CM060393.1 coordinate 160,317,189, forward strand.
GAAGTGACCATAAGGTATAACCTCGGAAGGTTATTCCCTATACAACTATGGTCACCTAATGTGTTTGGTCGGATCCTAAAGATCGACAAAACGGGTCTAGTTCGTAAGTCTAAGCGGTTGTTTAGACCGCTTGACTTACGACTCTACATAAGCACTAAACCTAAAGTGACGAGTTAAACATGCTAAAACATGTTTAGTTAAGTTAGAAAACAGGTTTGGTATCAAAACAAACAGTTTTGATACCTATAAGTAGTTTGGTTACAAAATACGCAAGAATGCACATTTTAGCCGAAACTACGACTCGTCACTACACCTACATAACGTGGTAATCAGTAGGTATAGTCACTAGGGACTATAACCATCGTGATTACGCTCACGTTATGAAGTTCAAACGAACTTTGCATTGACCATAAACTGGTTAATGCAAAAATTTAAACGCAGTTTGACTTTAACGATAAAACGAATGAAAAGAACGAAAGAATACTTACAGAAGGTCCCCGCAAGCTCTTGATCCGATTTACCCTCAGGTATGAAGAGTATACTTCAACTTAGAGGGCCAAAATCAGATTCAAGTGTGCTTTGGGAGTGAAAGGAGTGAGCTATATATAGTTTTCGTACAACCATTAGGATCGTTCATCGAATAACGTACTTCGATCTAGGCCGTACAAGTGGGCACATGGTATTTGGATACCATGGGCACTTAAAAACCATCAAAATTGGCCCATAGATTGATCAAAACCAGGTGCAAAGGGTGTGGAGCAGCTGCTCAAAGCTGGAAATCAGTTTTGCTGATCTGGGAGGCTCACACGGCCCGCGTAATCCAACCACAGAAACTCACGCGGCCCGCCTGGGCAATCTTTCCAGAATTGACAGAAATGGCCCCTGCACTTCAGAAACTTGGATTTGATGCATTTTTGGCATGTTTAAGCCCCGTTAACCTCATTTCAAGGCTCTAAAATGAAGTTAAAGTATAGGGAACTCAAAACATGCTCAAAAATATCTCGGATGTCGGTTCGTTTGGCCGTACGGTTGCGTTGTTCGGTTAATTACGACGGAAGTCGTAACGAACGCAAAAACGATCCAAATTAAGCGACGAATCAAATTTTATCATGCCAAACACTAAAATAAAACATTTTTTAGTTTACATAAATTTTTGGATGTCGGGATATATTTAGAACGTAAGATATGCGCGAAAATGCAAACTTGTGCACTTTTTGACGCTTTTAGTCCCTATTGATTAATAAAGTTTATTTTAGCATACCGAACCCCTCAAAGCCTATTTCTAAGCTATGTAAAGGATATTTAAGGTATGTTTAACTTATGATCAAGTTCCGGAATGTTCGTTACTATACAAATCGGTATAGTTTCGCAGTTTGACACAAATAGTCCCTGTGATCGAACAAACTTGATTTCAACACACTAAACCATCCAAAACTTATTTCTAAGTTATGTGAAGGTTATTTAAGTATGTTAAGCCTATTTCACTATTCCGGAGTGTTCGTTGAATTAAACTGGTTATATTTACGTATCAGTGCGCGTATAACCTCCTAGAAAGCGATTTAAGGCTTGAAATCGAACAAGAATTGATATGTGCAAATGATACACATATTTTTACAAATCCCAAGTTTGAAATACAATATTTCATTGGTTTGGTATTTGTTTGATGGTTGAAGTGACACAGGTGTCACAAAAATGATATTTACATAGAGTTTAACAACCTTTAAACAATATTTACACAATTTATGACATCTCAAAGCAAAACAGTTATAATTATTACACATAAGTTTCGTGACAAAAGAAACTATTGTATTAGCGGAAGCTTTGACATTTGTGTGTTTGATCCTCGAGTGTACTTGATCATCATCCGCAAGTTGCTATTGTTACCTATGACCAAAAATCATTCAAAACATCATTTATATGAGTTTATAATATGATTAAACAAGTCCTAAATGTCAAACATATGAAAAAAAACATTTTTCCAGATCTGGGGTTCGGTCGCGGGGCGCGACAGAGGAAGCCCCTAGCCCTCGTGGGCCGCGAGGGCCGTCGCGTGTCGGGACGGCTGCTTGGGTCACCGTCGCGTAGCGCGACGCATCACTTTTTCCAGCGAGTTTTGGTTTAAAAACCTACATTTCCCAGCTATGATCTATTTTACGAAAACATCTAAAACTTGTTCACTTTTCGTCCGATTTGGGTCACGTTTCTTTCAACGTAACCGTAATCAGATCATCTATAACATGGAATAAAATCCAACATATGAATTACCAATTTTATTGAGTTTATGCTTCAGGCTTAAAAAACTTTTTCATAATTATTTGACCCATTCATTAACATGGATCATGAACTTGGATTCTACCCTACCAAGTTCTATACTACTAACATATATAACGCGCCTAACACAATGGTACATTATATATGAAATTTATGTGACCTTCACTATATGGAGACGGTTAAATTCGATAATATTTTGATGTCTTTATACATGTAATCTTTCCAGATTACATCAAAACATCATATTGACCCGTTTGATTTCATTAGCGAAATCCATCGCCTTATTAGAATCAAACATGTAGTATTTGAGCCAATTTGACCTGTTTAAACTTTTAAGTGGAATCCACCACTTTTATCATTTATACATTATCAAAATTTCTAATTATTCTCATCCGATTACTACATACGAAATCCTTCGCTTAGTAATAACCAACATTATGACTATGTCATTATCATTCAAATAACTAACATAAATAATAACAAGACTTTATGAAGCGTATAGCCGCGTACCTTTTCAAAGCTTTCCTTTTAAGCGGTTATCCATCCCGCGTTGTCCACTCGATGATCCACCCAAATCGCCTATAGAATTGGATTCGAATATATCACTTAGAACTCATGTTTCAATATTTAACATACCATACTTTTAGTTAATCAATTAAGTGATTATTTCATATTTTTCAAGTATTCCAATTCACTTAAACATTTTTTCAAACAACTTAAAGGCGAGATTATTATACTAATATGATTATGTTCATAATTAACAAGTTGCCCATAGGAACTCATCATCTTCATAATCATATGCCTAGTATGAATGAAACAACACCCAATTTGTATCATAATATTCAATTTAACATCAAATATCACAAAGATTCAAGTATTTAACACTAAACCCATATCACCCCTATATGAAAAACATCGAAACTAATAGGTTATGATATGAATTGATCAAATTATTGTCTAAGACTTGTTCCTAGACTTGTATTCATCATAATTCACCCATAACATCACCCAATTCTTTACTAATTTCAATTACAAGAAATCATGTAAGTTCAAAATATCACTAAATCTAAGAATTTAACATACCTTGTGATCTACTAAGTATGATGATCACTAATTCATCCTTGAATCACCTTCAATTTGGTTTTGTTTCTTTGATTTTGAGTGAAAATGAATGAATTAGGGTTTTGAGAGCTAGAGTTCGCCCCTGGGTGTTTTAATCAAACAGGAACACACACAAAGTGTGTGTTCTGATGTTTATCCAGGAGTTTAAAACAACTTTTCAATTTGGCACCGTTGGCCCCTCTAGTTTCTATTTTTTTATAAAAGGGTTAGAATGCTTTGATTTCCCATCTTTTATGACAAGATTTTAACTAGGTTTATTATTCCTAGTTTTTATTCTCACTATTTTATTATTAATATTATAACTTATACATGTACAAAAACATATACAATTAAATAAATTAGGGGTGTTACACTCGAGTGAATCATTTAATTTGACTTTGCGAAATGTTTAATTGCAATTATGCCTTGTCATAGGTCAGAATTTACATGTTCTTGGTAATGAAGTGCATTGCGGTCCGTTCTTTCAATGTTAATAGCTCTTGGCACCTAAGCCATGTGACACTAAGTTCGTTAATCATCAAAGGCAACTAAATCAAGTTAAAACATGTAGAGTCCTAGGTCTTGCATTTATCGATCCGGGTGTGAACCTTGTTCTCTATTATAGTTTAAATATCAAGAAATCTGTTTTGCAATATTTCGAGCAATCCATTTTAGTAGTTAATAACAAATTTGTCGGTTTAATCCGACACCTCTTCCAAACATGTTAGGATCTGAGTTTCTAATTTGTGTTTGTTTTGTGATGGAAGAATGAAAATAAGTGAAGTGTAAATGGAAATAATGAATGCAGCGGAATTAAATACAAACACAAATCTGAAAACTTGTCATGATGTTTTCCATTCAATAATCAAATGATTACAAAATTACAATTATGACTTTCACTCCCCCTTAGCCTGATCACAAAACTTTCTGTTCATACAAAAGTATGTAGAAGTGATGAATAGATCTCTAACAAGTGATATCTATTTATAAAACTACTAACATCTGTTGGTAATTAGGGTTGACATCACTCTGATAGCGTCATCTAACATTCTTAACATAAAATATTCCACTGATGTTAAAAACATCTGATAGAACCTAACAATCTGCTCTATGGCACACAAATATTTTTATACAGTCAAATGTTTTATTGGTTGACCTCTGTTGTTTAACCTATGTTTGTTGACTCCAAACATCTGTTCAGACCAAAATAGATGTTTGGTCTTCATCATCAATGCTTTAACCTTAAACAAGGCTTTAGCCTTGAACAAACTTTTGGTTTTCTCCAGTAGTACTTTCATATCTTCAACAGATCTTTGAGTTATTCAAACAGATGTTCTGTTAGTGTTCGAGATTCACTATCTTTGGAGGGAGATGATCATCATAGCTTGCTTCATTCTTGACCAGGATAGCATGTTTTGGCTTTTGTAATCATCTGTTCTTTTGTAGGTCCAACACATCTGCTTTCAAGTAAAAATAGTTAATATAAACACATCTGGTTGGTCTAATTCTTCTTAATGTCCTTTGATCACTTAATCAGTCATCAATTTGAGCTACTTTATCTTCTAAATCAATAGTGAAGTCTCCAGTGAAACAGGCTCTGATAGCAATTTTGGATCTGAGAGAGTCTGATCTGTGTTGTTGATTAAACAAATTGAATAGATATGAAATTTCAAGTATAATACAAACACATCATCATTAACACAGTTGGATTTGGGAATGTTTGCATAATGCTTTCATTCAAAAATGTTTACAATACAATTAATTGGTACAAAGTGTACTCCCCCTCACCAGGTGCACTGTCTCCCCTTAAGCTCTTATGCCTTTGGCCCTTAACACTTTACAATGAATACAGAGAACTATATATATAGAAGGAGAGAACTATTGGTGGTGTCACCATGAAAGCGACCCCTAACAACTAATCAAATGATGTAACTGCTGGATAGTTAGACTGTTACATTGAACTACTGCTTCTTGTGAAAGTTAGAGAAAATAGCTGGATTCCTTGAAACTGCTAGTAAGGACCATCACTTCTAGGATTCTAGAACTTCTAGTCTTTGACTTGTTGACTTGATCTTCTAGTCTTCAGTATTGAATTTTGTTGACTTGACTATTGACTTGTTTACCAACACTTTGACAATCTAGCACTTGTACTTCTGTTCTCTATTCTTGAAGGCAACAATTTGGGAAGTTGTTTTAGGAAACCTTCAAGTGGGGAAACTTATGTACCAAAGATTATACTTCAACTTATTTCATCCGTCAGGGAAGATGGTTCCCTTGGGTTTTGGCTTTCATCATCAGCATATCTTATATAACCCAACATTTATAAGTTTATTATTATTACTGACCTTCTCCACAGGTACGTGAATTTATTATTGTTATTATTGTCACTGTTATTATTATTTATAAATTTTGTATGTTCTCTGACATTCTCTGTAGGTATCTACACAGGTTGATCTGCACTTCCGTCACGACTCGTGGGAAGAGCCATGAGTGGTGTACGAGTACTAACCTCTTTTTCTTGTATTGTTTGTTGTACAAGAGGTCGTGCACTTTTGCACACGGTTTGGCACAGTACTTCGCCTCTGCCACATCACCGGCAAGACAGCAAACTATTATACATCGGTGTGTATGCCACTGTGATTTCTCGTTCACTTCTATACTTCCTAAAGGGTGACCCACTCTTACTGTCAGCGATAGAGCCGATGAGGTTGGGGTTTAACAAGATGTGGGTGATGAAACTTCTTAAGAAGTTCCCCGTTCTTGACGAGCAGTTTAAAACTTGAGAAGGACATTGCTTTGCGTCGGTTCAATTGTTGGTACACTTCGATCCAGTCAATCTGCCACCCTTGCTCAAGGTTGTGCAGCAGCATTCGGTCGATATTGACATCACAGCATTACGACAGCTGCCACCACCCTAAGGCCGCCTCAGTTTCCATGACATGTTGTTCCAACTCTTGACTTGGGAGTGGCGGCGTATTAACAATTATGCGCAGATGTTGACAAACTTACTAATACGGTCAGCACGCTTACTGATTTGGTGGGTTGGTTGGTTCGGGATGCGCAGGACCGACAAGAGCGATAACAGTTACCTGCCATACCGCTCCCACAGCATCGGGTACGACGAAAGTAGCAGGATCCACAACCAGATCTGGATTCGCAGTCGTAGACTAGCCAACTGTTCTTTTTTTGTATATAGTATTCATTTGTAGTTTACCTTTTGTTATGGATGTACAAACTTATGTTATATATGTCATATTTAATTGTATTTCAGTTGTTTGGTTACGTAATGTTTGTTTGTATTATTTTGAGATTTCATAATAATTTGTTAATCCGTAACATTGAAAAGATAATACGGAAAAGGTATAACATTTAAATGGTAAACATTGAAATAATATAATATTTGAAACGGTATAATGTTGAAACAATTATATTGAAATGGTATAATATTTCAAATGGTAAATATTGAAACGATATATTATTTGAAACGATATAATGTTGAAACGATAATATTAAAAACGGTATAATGTTCAATAAATAAACATTGAAATGAAATAATATTTGAAACATTATAATGTTGAAATGATATATTCACACGAATAATCTTAAAAACGGTATTATGTTCAAACGGTAAACATTAAAACGTTATAATGTTGAAAACGGTAAATATTAAAACGATATAATATTTGAAACAATATAATCTTTAGAATTGTAAAATTTTCGAAACAAACCGGAGCAGAGTTTATACAAAGAAAACAAAACCTCTTCTTTTGAAAAAAACACCAAATTCTTCAACCAAACCATTTTTAACGAAATATTCATCTGCCTTCTATACACATCGTATAGGGCTGTACGAGGCATATAGACCTTCTCAGAATTGTGTCTCAAAGAAAAATTCTAAGGAGGCCTATACACCTCGTACAACCCTATACAAGACGTCTACGGCACAAATGTGTGCAAATAAACGATGGAGTATCCAAATAGTTTGAGCAAAATAAAAATCCAATAGATGAGTAAAAGCTAAACGTGACTATGTCACTTTCGTATCACATCATGATAGGCATGAATTTTTTTAGTAATACAATTTCCATAATATAAATTAGCAACACATTGTTGCATTGTGTTGTTGTATCCATAGGGTTTTTTCAAAAAAAAATTGTGATTTTTCACTTTTAACCCAAAGTTTTCATCTTTTGTATTTTAACCCTCTTAATTTATTTACTTTTAACCCAAAACTTTTTATCTTTTGTAATTTAACCCAAAACTTTTTTATTTACAACTTTGGTCCCTCATACTTTTTATCTTTCACAAATTTTTCGTTTTACGTTTCGTTCTAAAATTTGCGAGTTAATACGTCGCAATGTGTGTGTGGTTCACAACGTTTTTGGTTTATTTTTCACATTTGACACGTATGTCGCAACGTGTCTATTTTCCCCCTTTGGCAAGTTCACCACAACGGGCGGATCCTACATCGAATTAGTTATTCTTTTCTATGTTATTTTGCGAGTTAACACCACGCAACGTGTGTGTCTGGTTCAGCGTTTTACGTCTATTTTTTCCATTTAACAAATTTGTCGCAATGTGTGGGTCCTAAATCGACATAGTTATTTTTTATATGTTATATGTTTTAGTCTTATTTCTTCGCATTAACACGATGCAACTACAGTGTTGGTGGTCTCTACCAGTGGTGTGACATTGATGTTATTTATCATTGTTTTAGGCCCTACCGCAACGCGAGGTGCTTAATTCTAGTTGTATAAAAATTACAACTTTCATGATGTTCTAATTTATGATAGGTTTGCTTTTATTAAAATTACCAGGTTAGAACCCCGTGTATTACATGGGTTGAATAAATATAATTTTGTATATTATGTAATAAAATAGTTACATCTTCTAAAAACTCGTGTATTGCACGATTTGAATAAACACATGTCTTACACGAATAATGTAATCCGTTAACACATTTAGTCATCAAGATGTGTTTTCTAATAAAATGAAATCTGAGTTACTATTTACTTACTGTAACATCTCACTTTATTATTTATTAGGTTAGAGAGTTATGTATTACATGGTTTATAACATTTTACTTTGTTTTTTTTATTTATGATTAGGTTAGAAACTTACATATTACCTTATGTTGCCATTTAAGTCCCTGTGGTTTGGGTCATTTTGTCAGTTTAGTCCAAAAATTTCACTTTTTGCCTGTGGGTCCAAAAAGCTTTCACCGTTGCCATTTTAGTCAACTGGGTTAACTTCATCCATATTTTATGTGAATGAGAAGGGCAATTCGGTCATTTTATATGGTCGGATTGCCCTTCTAGATAACAGAATTACATATAAAATGACCGAATTGTCCTTTTTATTAATAGAAAAAATGGATGAAGTTAACCAAGTGGACTAAAATGGCAACGGTGAAAGCTTTTTGGTCCCACAGGCAAAAAATGAAACCTTTGGACTAAACTGGTAAAATGGCCCAAAACACATGGACTAAAATGACATTTAACTCAAAATATTAAATATACAAGAGATAAGCTAGATATAATAATTAATATATTATTATCAGTTATCTTTGTCTTTAGCATTAAAATCTTTTCTACAAATTTTAAATTTTAAATTTACTAACTAAATACAATCCAAATTCATGCATTCTAATTTATTTTGATATTTAGCTGTCAGTATCTAAACCCAAAACCTATCCCACATAAATGAGAGTTTCTTTGCCGACTATACTAAATAAACATATAAACTAAATATAATCCAAATTCATACATTATATTATACATTATATTATATTATACATTATACATATATTATACATTGAAGTGAATGAATAGTAATGAAGGGCATTACAGGGTTTTCATCCCAAACATGTCAGTGGCCGCTTCCCATCCCATTTTCTTTTGCAATATGAACACAGATTAGGGTTTAGAGACGGGAGTATGAGAGAGTGACAGATTAGAGGTTGAGAGAGAGCAGAGCCATCGTATCCCGCTGGCCACCCTCTTGGCGATGGTGATGGTCAGGTGGTTTTGACGCGGCAAACCACATCACCACACTTTTCAGTATCCATCCAGAGAATGGAGAGAGAACCGTAGGAGAGAGAGAGAGAGAGAGATGGGTCTGCTAGAGAGAGTGTTCGTACCACTGTTGCGCTGGCGGCTTCTGCAATCCATGGTGGCGGATGTGGATGGTCCTGACGGTGGTTCAACACAACAACGACTACGGTAATGGTGAACAGTTTTAGCCCTAATTTGCACCAACCCTATGCGTCTAAAGCCCTCCACAAGTCAGCCATGTATGTTTATGTTCCTCATCCTCCTCACAGTTCCAATCCCCCTCACAGTTCTAATCCCCCTCACAATACATTCCGATTCCACGTGCCGAGTGACGGCGACGGCGATTCAGTTTCAAAGAAGAAAGAAAAAAAACAGAGAAAGAGGGACAACAGGCATTTTCTAGCGTTTTTGTGGTGCCGATAGATGGCGACATGAGAAGGTAGTGGTGGGTCGGAGGTGGTGTACAAAGCCTCATGCATATCACCAAAGCCGAACACACGGTAGAAGTTTTGATGCCTCTGTTGTTTATGTTATGTTTATTTTTATTGAACAGAATTTATGTCGTTGTACTGGTTGATTGTGTAGATTTTTTGGCGTCTAACAAGTTTGCAATTTGCAAATTTGATAAGGAACATGCTATGAACTATGAAGAATGGACCCACTGTAAGTAGTCAACTTTTGTATGATTTTCATGTCTATGCAAATTTGATTTATTGTTTTACCTTAGTTAGGATTTACTCCCATACTGTATCTGTATGGAATAATTTCTCAAACAGATCACAGTTTGCAGGTCATGGAGTCAGCGGATATTTGTATCTACTAGCCGGCTCAATTTGAGGCTTTGGCATACCAGAGTCAGGCAGCTCAATAGCGGAACAATTCATTCACATTCTTCTTTCGAACCCACCCGAACTACCACCAACTGAGCCTCTAGTACCAATCAGGTTTTATTCTTATGCTTTAATCAAGTATATCATATAATTCAGGGGACCAGTGACGAACAACTTTCAGTTATATCATGAAAAATAGTATTTATAGAAGAGCAACAAGTGTTGCCATTTGTATTGTAGCGCGATCCTTGGTTCTTGAGCAAGAAGGAGGCAAGCTGCAGGAGGTTCATGTTACTTGATTAAATTCAACTGAATAAAGTCATATCAGAGTTTCATATTCAAACTTTTGATTGTATATTTAACAAGTTTTATTATTGTTATTCTTATTTTTAACTGGAGAACTAGACTGGAACCATCAGAGGAAGATGGATCACTTTTTTCTCTGATGTTCTACGTGCTTCGTTTTGCTGTTAATGCTCTGTTTATATGGCTATTGCAGTTTTAGACATGTCTGATGAGGTGGAGTACTGCTGTGTTATTGGTGGCTTGTCATCGATGCAAAAGTTGCTGAGATTTGGGCGTTTGTGGTGAATGAGCTGGGTGCTGAAAAGGGGCATCTTAAGGTTTGCTAAAGAGTTGTTGAAGTACTCGAATAAAGAAACGATCACTAGAAAAAGTCGGTTGGAATTCGATACTTTGCATATAGCCGGTTGGTAAGTTCTTAATTGTTATAGAAGAGAGGTGAGTATTCTTTAAGATGTCTTATGCCAAACCAATGGCTAATTATAGAAAAGAGGTGAGTATTCTTTAATGTGTCTTTTGTACTGATAATGAACTTGGAGAAGTGTTGTAGAATTAGAACTTGGTTTCTTAATCCATCGTTAGCGTCCTCGAAATCCAAGCATAGCACTTGACATTATGGAATTGTTTAGGGACAGAAAGCATGACAGTCGTTCGGTCTGATTGTTATTGTATGTGTGTGTTGTATGGCATGTGGGTTGAATGCCTTACTAAAGCTTTGTCTATACGTGTGTTTAACCATATTCCATGTACAACAGTTGTATATGAAATCATGAAGTTTAATAAGAAAATGATATTTCAAAAAGAAGCCGATGTGTTGTAGGATTCTATATATGACAATCTTTATTTTAACGGTTTATGTGATTCTTTAATATCGTCATGCAGTGGTTGTGCATTGATTCTCCACTCTAATGATGATTTTAGTCAACTATCTCGAGTTGTCGGTATGCTCTGATCCAACTTTCTTTCGAATTAACTACAATAGTGTCTTGCGTTGTTAGCAATTTTGTCTTTGGTTCATATTTTAGGGCAATTATTTTTTTACTCTTTGTCATTATGTTGTTTTCTAAAGCTGGTCTCTCTATTTCTTCCATTGAGATTTCGGGTATCCGTTTTTTACACTTTATATGATGACTGTATTGTTCCCTTTTTTGGGTATATTTTCATTTCCGAATTTGTTGTTTCGTTACCTGGTGCCATAATTAATGTGTTGCAGCGTGACTTTGTTTGTTGATGTTCGAGTTGTCCGTTGGTTGCTACTGAACGAGCACATAAGGTTTCTTTTTTCCCCTAGTTGCTCTATGTACTTTTTTACTTTAGGTGTTTGTAATGTGTATGATGTTACCTTAATGTAGCATATATCACTGGAAATGGTATACAACTTTACCATCAGCGTAAAAAGTTATTAAGAATGTAGGCTTAATATAAACATACCATGGCTGTTGCCCCATTGTGTCGGCATTTAAATGAAAGTATCTAATTGAATTTCCAACTAAAAAGTTGAGAACTAGGAGTTTCTCTTTGTTATAGTAACAATTTTCTCTAACCATACAGACTAGCAAATGCACCAAAGAAAGGGCGCCAACAATGATGAAAGGGAAATGCAACTTTTGCACGGTTGCATGCTAAGGACACATTGCAATTGGAAGCGGTAGACAAAGAAGCCGCAAAGCACAATGATTTTGATTTATAATATGATACATGTTCAATTTGTTGTGACCCGCCGCAACGCGGCAGGCAATAATACTAGTTCTAATTTATTTTGATAAAAGTGTATTCTTTCTTATTTTTCATGTAACAAAATAATATAACTCATATTTAGAAAAATAATTAGGGTTATTGGATTTTAAAAATCATAAGTTTCAACTGTTGGCCGATAATAATCTCAACTTTAAAAATTCTCTCAAATAACCCCAAATTGTAAAACTTTGGCCGCAATTGATCCTTTTCAAACATATAAGAATTTGATCTACTCAATTGATTCAATTACACCTAGAGACTCCTTAATTGATTTCAGTGTACCTATGTTAGAAAAAGATCAATTGCGGCCAAAGTTTTACAAGTTGGGATTATTGGAGGAAATTTTTAAAGTTGAGATTATTATCGACCAACAGGTGAAACTTAGGATTATTAAAATCCAATAACTCAAATAATAAGACCTTCTCATAGAGCGTCATATGTCTCTCACATGGTTTCTTTTTATTATACAGTATAGATAGATATAGATTAGCATTTATACGTTAAAAGATTGGCATTCAAACCCTTTGAGTCATAGGAGAGGAAGTCATTTTTTATTTAAATAAACTCGAATCCATTATCCCTTGCATCATAAATCCAGTGTCAAAAAAAAAACAAAAAAATAAATTAAAAAAAAAACTATTGTTTGATAAAACGAATATACATTGAAAAATCAGTACATTTAAAGTCTAAAAAATATTACGTTTGAATAATCAAAGATTGTAAATAAAATCTTCTTTTGACGCCGACGATATAGTACAAGACGTCTTGATCGATCAATTCTTCTCGGAAACACATTTAATTCGATTGAAATTTTCATGAAAATGAAAGTAACTCATTTAAAAAAAATAGATAAACAAATGATCCATCAATAGCATGCCTTGCGATTTCAAAATTAGATACGAAAGAAACATAATATCTTAGAAAATGTGTACAGCCATGCAGACGTACCGAAATGTCATTGAATCGTTCGTTTATTTAGTAAATGGTGTGATCAACACCACTTTGTTTATTTTGAGGGAATGGATATGAGTGTGTCTCGTTCGTTCATCAATGTTCATAAACTTTTGTTTACGTTCGTTTATGTTCATTTATTTGTTTAAGTTTTCTGGTTTACGTTAGTTAATACTAGTAAGAAACTCACCCAATACTGAGGCGACAGTAATCTGCAACGGGATACTTGCTCTCCGATAGCTTATCAATCGTCATGTGATTTATTTTATAGTAATTTTGCTAGTGGGAATTTCGGGTGCGTTGTTCTCGTTAACGGCATCCGGTGGGTATTGGTATTGTTCTCGTTAACTACATATTTCGTTTTTACGAATTCTCACAACAGGTAATTACTTTATATTTCATTTAAAAGATTTTAATAACGTACTCATTTACATTCCAATTAGGTTATGCTATTGAAAACTACAAACAATATTAAGTTATAAAATTAATAATAGCCTTTAAACTTCTAAAGTTGTTTATTTTATTCATTATTTCTGAAATAAAATCTAAATTATATCTGGAAAGTTAAACCCACTAGCATATACAGAGTTGTCCATGCGATGTAGCAGAAAACACAATACTTAAAGGATGTTAACAAGGTGAGCCAAAGCTACCAACTCAAACTTCATACCGAGCTGGCTGAGGTCACCTCGAAATTAAATCGAGCTATAATCGTAAACTCGAGCTCGGATTGATTAAAGTCAAGTAGCTCGCTTTACTCAGTTTTGATTTAACTTTACGATTATATTATCATAAGGGCTAAACATACAGCTTATTCTTGTCAAATGGCTAAAAGTAAAACTCTACATAGCCAAATAGTTAATTATGTAAGTTAGACTATTTATTAATTCTTGGAGTCGCTTACATTGCCTTCCTAGAGAAGGTGGTCCCTCCACTTTTTTTTCTTTATTGATGTGGGACATGAGCACAATGAAATGAATCAATTCTTTAGGAAAGCAAATAGTCCTTTTATAGTCATTTCTTATATCCAAAGTTGTTTTCTCATCTGACGTGGGATTTGAAGGGTTTGGAAGGATCTAAAAAATTGTTTAGGAAAGCAAATAGTCCTTTTATAGTCATTTCTTATATCCAAAGTTGTTTTCTCATCTGAGGATTTGAAGGGTTTGGAAGGATCTAAAAAATTGTACATTGTGTTTTAATACTTGTAATTACGTAAAGTCTTCAATTTATGTAAAATTACTTTTTTATCCTCCTCATATACATTATATTATAGATAGATATTCATTTATATTTTTTAGGCCCATTAGGTTGCAACTTGCACGATATGGTGCCCATTATGGAATCAAGGTGGGCGGCCCTGATCGGGAACAACGTCACGCTTGAAACGGCCCCGAAAAAGTCACCAAAATCTGGATGGCTTTCCCGATATCTTCCTTGATTTGGGGTGAGCCATTCATACAAATCACACACACACACACACATATATCTATTATATATAATAAACAAAAATAATATGGGACACGTGTCGCAATATTAGGGCTTCTTGGAATGCATTTTGGCGGGAAACTGAGCTGGGCATTTTCCTTCCACGTGGATCCCGTTTTGAGCAACCCGAACCCATGTAATCGGACCCTATATTTATGTAACCCTAAATTCCTCTTCATTCTTCCTTGAGAAGCTATCAATCTCTCTATCTCCTTCTTCACCGTCACTTCTTTTCTAAAACGTAGGTTTGATTTTTATTAACTATCTTCTCATCATTCAATTGATTATATCATCTCTGAAAATCTGAAGTCCATTTCGGATCCAGATGTTGTTCAAGGTAAGAATGTTTATCTGTTTGATTTACATGTATTTTACTTAAGACATATTTATCTTGCTGATTTTAGGATTTTCACTTTGGTGCTGTGAAGAATTGAATCTAACCAATCGTCAACTTACTATCATCATCAACGTTCTCAACAACAATCACTTGATTTGTACGATTCCATCATAGATCTCGGATTCGCTTGATTCTCGCTCCGGTATGATCTCTCTCACTCTCTCTCTACTCACACTCTTGACTCCTGATTGCTAAACTAAGTGCTTTTTCTATGGTTTATTTCGTGCGACTTCACCATGGATGCTTCTTCGGTGTCCGAATTTGATTATTTGTTCAAGCTGTTGATGATTGCAGATTTAGACGTTGGTAAGAGCAGTCTTCTGTTGAGTTTCACTTCCGATACGTTCGAAGAACTTTCTCCTACTATTGGTAAGTTATTTGTGTTTTTTTTATAAGTGTTGTATAAATGTATAGTTGTTGTGATGATTGTTTATTTTGTTTGTTTGAATGTGATGTTTAGTGGCTCAATTTGTTGTTTAGATCAGGTTTTGTGTTTCTGTTGCTGGTTCTTAGATTTAGTTAGGGTTTATGGTGTATTTGTTGTTAATTTAATTGTTGTGTTGATTGTTTAGGTTTTGTGTTTCTATTGGTGGTTTTTAGATCGCCTTTGACGATTTTTTGTGAGGAACTTAAATGGGATTTTCGATATGATTGTAAAAATAGACTAATGTTGTGGTACAGAAGAAGTCGAGTAATCAAGTTAACAATCTATTGTTGTTGGATGTTTCACTCACTGAACTCGAATATGGAATTGCCAGTCTCATTTGTTTCTGATTGTTATGAAACTGGTCATAAAGCAATTGCTAATTTTGGGTTTTAATGGCAGTCATTTGGGGCTTTATTGTGATATCTTGGATGAAGTCAAAACTTTGACCGTGTATGGTGATCAAACAAGGCTTCCACAAGCTTTGACCAACTTTTGATCACTACAACCATGAGGTACGTTGTGTTGCGTTTTATTGGTAAGTAAAATGAAAGTTTGTGGCTTCCTATTTCAAGAGACCAAACAACACTCATCAGTTTCTAAATGTTAAGTTTTCATGTCATTATGATGAGTTACAATGCTTTAAAGTGAAGGGTTTGTTTGTTTTCTAAGTTAGAACAGATCTACATTTTTTTGGTTATGTTATCTTTTCTACACATAACATAACATGCAAAGCGGAATTACATATGTATATTTTTACATGTCAATTTAGTTGCTTAATGTTTTGTTTGAAATTTGGAAGTCATGTGGGATAAAGTCAAAACAGACAGGCGATTTCAAACCATTTCATATACAAGGGTTGAGTTTTTTTTTTTTTAAATTTCAAATGGGTCAATAAAAGATCATTGAAAAAAGGAACAAGTCTAATGGGTTAAGCTTGGGCAAAGTGTAGTTTTAGTTCATACACCGAACAGAGAAAAAATGGAAATTGGTTCCTGGTGTTAAAGAATCCATGGTGGTTCACATATTTTTTAAATAGGTTTTAATTTTTCTGTTGGTGTTATTATTTTAAAGCTTGTGCTCTTTTTTGTGTATAATAGTTTAATAATATTTAAATTTGAGGCCTCCAAGGGTTCAAGAGGCTTCAATTGAACATTCTCAGTTTTAAGGAGACATTTGGCTATGTTTTTGCAAGAAATGAGTCAGTTAGTATTTTGTTTGCTAGATATGATGGTTGATACATTTGTTCTTAAAATACTAAATACTATGGATATATGGTAAGGATGAGCAAATAGTACCCGGTACCGAATTTACCGAACCGGGTACACTTTCGGTACCGATTCGGTACAGATTTTTGAGATATTCGGTACCGGTCCAGTACCAGTAGTATTCACAGGTTTTTACCCTCAAATACTGGTACCGTACTGGTACCGGTTCGGTATCGAGCTCACCCCTAGATCATGGTATATGGACTCTGCATCTTTATCTAATGGTTATTGGTTTACAAGGCTTACTAGATTTGCTTAAAACATTATACTAATTCGTCTGATGATTCTCTTTTTTAAATCTTACAGGAAATGTTCACATATGCAATACCTAATTATTATGTCAATTGTCAAGAGCCGAAGATCTTGAACATCTGTGTTAAAGGTTAGTTATTCTCATATATTATAGCTTCAACTAGGATACGTACAACATGTGTAAGAATTTTGAGCAATTTTTAACTTAGTTCGTGTGATGTAATACGAATTATTTAGGTTATGATATTTCATGTTGTGTGTATTCTCATCCATAAGTACATAGACAATCTTTTCAGTTGTACTAATAAAATATGGTTGATTACTTGATTATATATGTAGGCTTGGTTTTAGCAGCTGGATAAAGGTTGCTAATGCAAGTGTTACCAATAGAAAAAAGATTATACGACTTCAGAACTTGCATTATCGAGCTTCAGTAAGTCTGAATCGTAACCGAACTACATAGGTCTTATGAACATTATTCTTCTGAGTTATTTTTGTACATGTATTGTTATACTTATTGTATCGTGCTTCTCCACGTCTTCTTGGGAATGCTTTTTTTTTTGGGTAAAGGGTTTACCCCGGTGATTTTATAAATTTCACAAAACCAATAAGAACATGTAGTATGGAAACGTACCATACTAGATCATAGATGGGACATCCCCCAACTATGTACACCAAATCTTCAAGATTTGAGCATATTTTAATGTTTTCTACCAATGGCTGCACTTCTTCGGATAATGCAAATCACAAGGTATGAGGAATCAATTCTTTTAGTAATGATTTAATCAAGAACAAGTTAATATTTTATATGAATGCCCCTAATTTAGTCATGTTTCATTTTAACTTCTATATAAAAAATATTACGTTTATTTTAGTTTACAATAGTGATATAATATTTTGCTATCACCTTGATGATGCATTCAAGGGAACAAATTTTGATGTAAAGATCCCCTCTTTTCTACTGGTACATTATTGTTTCATTTTATTTTGTTGTTCAGGAACATCTCAGTTGAGTATCTAAATGAATGGTAGTTTCAAGAGGATAACCTGTAAAATACTGGCAAATATGATGGGCCATTGAGGTTGGGTAACAGGTCAAAGTGGGTTGGCGTGATGTTAAAATTTGGTGACGTTTAAACCATGTGGGGTTGAAGTGTTACTAATTTAACCTTTTCAATTTCAATTATGTAATATGCCAGGTGGTTTGTTTGATTGAAATTATGTATTTAATCATTATTAATTAATATAAATAGCTTTGAACGTTTACAAGGTTTGCCTCCATGTACTGTAATATGTTTCTTTTTTGAGGTGTCTATACAATTGGTGCTTGCTACTCGCAAGATTTCTAATGATATTTTGTTGGCCTTTTTAAAAAAAAAACGGGCTCACGTTGAAAAAAGACTACATTTGGTAAGTGAAGTTTGAACGAGAGAGAATACACTCTTTTGGATAGATAATTGTTTAGATGGCAGAGCAACTTTATAACTCTATAGCCAACACATTAATATGTCATACATTTTGGATAGATAATTGTATTGCTTATAAATAATTGTATTATTCAATGTCGTGTACAAGTTTAATGAAATAATATGTTACACTTTAATAAAAGTACAAGTTTATTAACTAATAAAATTAAACTACCCGGGAAGCAGTCCCGGGTGATAACCTAGTATATATATATATATATATATATATATATATATATATATATATATACATGTGTGTGTATCCACATCTCATTTTGGGTTTTGGTGGTTTTTAGAGGATGCCCTGTAGACTTTGGAGTTTTGGAAAATGATGATGTGATGCTGATGTGGCGTTTGTAATGTTCCACCAAACTTTGGTGGATACCCTTACAATTTATTGTAGTTTTATGAAATAAATATATCAATCATTACAATTTCGCCTAGTTATCTTAATTTTTATGTCCCAAAATTGTTATTCATATTTACTAAATGGTGTTAATTAACTTAGTTATGTATGTTCAATTATGTTCATTCGTTTACTTTCATGAGCCATTCGTTTATACTTTATACTACTATTAACAAATGTACATTAACGAATACAAACAAGCTCATTTTCTAAACGAACAAGAAAACACGGTTCATTTCAGTCGTTTTTTGGTTAAAATTAAGCCAAAGAACATGAACATGCTCGTTCATGTTCGTTTAGTTCGTTTACGAGCCTAAAGGTGTACCCTTTGTCCGATCCCTTTCATATTTTTTTTCACACATAATATAAACTTAAAGAAAATAAAACAACTTAATTAAAAAAACAAGTGGAACTTGAAAACCCAATTCTCATTCATCATTGTCTTAGATATGGCCAATGTAATGAAGCTTAGATTACATAGATTTGTTCTAAGAAGAAGATGAGGAGATTTAGGACTATGCAGACTGCAGTACAGTTCTAGATACCACTTAGAACTAGAATTTACACTTCTTCTTAACACATTTTCTAGAAAATAAAGAGAAAACACACAAACGAATAGGCTTCTTCAAGCGGTTGAAACTTGTTTAAGATTGATAGAGACTGAGATTCGATTAGCACTTGCGTATTATTTAGTGAATTACAGGTTTTTTTTTTTTTTTTCTTTTTGTATTAGTAGGCGGTTTAGGAACAAGACCGGTACTTTTAGGTGTTTTTTTGAACTGTATTTTAGGTGTTCTTTTAATTGCATTTCTAAGAACTTGCTACCCCTATAAGTGAACTCTGACATGTTCGTTTGGATGGCAAGCCAACTCCATAGCATCTGTTAAATTGTGGTGAAAAAACTCTATGGGTTCACTTGCAACCCAACCGAATTTGCCGAGATCGCTTATAGGGGAAGTGAACTGCCTAGAAGTACAAGAAGTTTCAAAAAATACCTAAAAGTACCATTCTTCGTTGCTATATAACCTGCA
This sequence comes from Helianthus tuberosus, assembly GCA_030545235.1. Taxonomy (NCBI): domain Eukaryota; kingdom Viridiplantae; phylum Streptophyta; class Magnoliopsida; order Asterales; family Asteraceae; genus Helianthus; species Helianthus tuberosus. The sequence continues at coordinate 160,337,164 of CM060393.1, forward strand.
TCCACAAAAAAATTCAGTGAAGTACTAGCAGGACATGATCAAAGAGTTAAAACAAGCCATCAGTTCCTTCTAAAGAAAGGTTCATAAAGATATCCTTAGGTTCTTTACCAGTAGCATCATCCAAAAGCCATTTCTCTAGATGGCCAATAGGTGGTAATTGAACACTTTCTATATTCAGTTTGCTGTCATCATGGAATAAACTTGTAGTTTCAGTTGAAACGGATTGCGAAATCTCAGAATTACTGCTGTAGTTTGAGTTGTTGAACCCAAACAGCAGTGAATTTTCAAGGCCTTCACTTGAAGGACTTGGAAACTGTTCCTTAAAAGAGTTTGTAGGTTTATGTGAAGGTTTTTGGGGCTTCTTTATCCAGTTTGGCAGCAACCGGGCAATGTTTTCTGCACTGGATGTATAAGTACTTGTAGTGTGATTAATATATGGTGGTGGTAGCATAGATTGTTGGTGGAATATTTGGGAATGAAAGTTTGTGGATGAGGATGATTCAGGCATATTGATGGACTTATTGTCAAGAGATAAAGCTTCACAAAGAGCTTGTTTGGCCATGTGGATATCAGTTTGGAGCCTTCTCTCCCATTTACCTCTAGATATGGCATTTTCTGAGGGTAATAATGATGAGTTCAACCTCTTTGAACAATGATGATTTTCTTCCTCAGATGAGCTGTTTTGGATCTTGCCAAGCTTCTTTTTCAGATGGATGTTCCAGTAATTCTTGATATCGTTATCTGTTCTTTGTGGTAGATAAGAAGCTATTGCTGCCCATCTACAAAATTTAACCAAAACCCCACATCAAGAACATATAAAGATTTAGTCTTTAACATCATAATCATTAATTTTCTCTACAGATCTAAACTTGAACTTGGTGTATGTTGCCAAGAAAACAAAAGAACATTTTGGAGCAGCAGGGCTCTTAGTGGGAGCAGCCTCTCTATCCCATGAGATCAAGGTTTGCCCTTATCCGCCCTTCACCAAACCCTACAAAAAGTTTTTTTGCTATGAGTGGAATTTAGTAGGTACGTTAATTTGTTTGTTTTTACCTATTGCCAAGAAGGGCTTGTAGATGGATGATCATCTTCTCTTCTTGATCGGTGAAGTTACCGCGTTTGATACCTGGCCGGAGATAATTCGTCCATCGGAGTCTGCAACTCTTACTACATCTTAACAGACCTGAACAAAGATTTGAAGTTAGAAAAATCAAGTCAAACATTTCATTGAAAAAGAAAGTTGCAGGATACAATAAATACCTTAATTTATTACCTAACAAACCCACATCTAAACTAAAATCTTTATTAAGAAAAAGATAAAAAAGAAAAAAATAAAGAAATACAAGATGCAAAGAAATCTAAGAAGTAAAAATAAGAATAACATATATACCAGTATTGGTTGGAATAGATCTCCAATTACCAGGACCATGCTCTTGAATATAAGATACAATGATTATATCTTCTTCTGGAGTCCATGGACCTTTCTTAACTCCTACTTTGTCACAACAAGGTGGTCTTCCCATATTGTAATCTTCCCTTCTAAAGATTATTGAACAGATTACTTAACTTTTTGTTGATCAGATATGTGATTTTCTTTCTTTCTTTCTTTCTTTCTTTCTTTCTTTCTAGGATGAACAAGAGTTTTTGGATAGGTGTATACAGCTTTCTACACTATATATAGACAGATTGACGGTGGTGGTGATTCAAATGCTGTCCCAAGATAGGCATTCAAAAGAGGTAAAAAAAAAATAAGTGAGTGTCTTCTCTCTCTAGCTTTATATATAAACTAACAAAAGTCAAAAGAATGGCATGTAGCATTTACTATTCTTGCTTGGAAAAGGGCCGTCATGGAGATTAAGATGTAAATATGAAGAAGATGAAGAGCTCATGACTAGGTGGCAAATAATAATTTAGAGCTTATTAATGCATTAATTGAACACCCTACGCATTTATGTAAGTAAGAAAATACAAAAAAATCATCCTCATCCTCATCCTCATCCATGGCATTATACCCATGGCATTATAGCCTAGTGGTATCTTGGTGGTGGGATAAGGCTTATGACCATTAGGTCATGGGTTCAATTCTTACAAAGGGGGTTTTCCCAGATTTATTGGGTTTCCTCCTGAATTGGTGTATAGGCATTATTGCCTAGTGGAGATGGATATGATCGGGTGGTTCTGCTGGTGGCACGATGATACTCCAGTGTTCCGTCAGTGATCCTAATTTGCCGTTCAAAAAAAAAAAAAAATCCTCATCCTCATCCTCATCATCATCATCATCATCATCCTCATCATCATCATCATCATCATCATCATACTCAGTAAATCCCAACAATAGCAAACCAAAGGTAGAGTCTAAGGAGGGTAAGATTTAGACAGCTATACCCGTAGGAATAGAGAGGCTGCTTGTACCCCCGGCTCAACCAATAAATGATTGTATAACCAAAGATATGTGGCTAAGAAAAAAAGCATGAAGTGGGAATTAGAAACTAGTTGCAAAGAGTAAAAACCACAACCGGTGAGTAAACTTTTAGCTCAATCTTGATTAAAGCTGGGTTGTTGAGTCTAGTCCTTATCGAGTTCATAATCTTAAAATATGCTTTAATATGAATCAATATGAACATACGCTTATGAACACGAGTGGACCTATGCTATGGACAACGGGGATCAAGCAACAAAACAATTTTTTATACGGAAAATCAATGGATCCTGTAGATTTTCGACGAAAACACTGTGTGATAAGAAAGAAGCATGATAGATGGTTGGAGTAAATTGCTAAGGTATTTTATGATTTCATGATATATTGTTGGTGCATTCACGCCGAATATAATTATATTTGCTTTTTTTTTCTTTTTACATAAATAATTTAGAGTAATGGTAAGAAAATTTTCACTAATTAAATCCGTAAAAGATCAAAAAGAAAATAGAAGGTGATGGTGCATATTAGAAAGAAAGTTATTTCGGATTTGGAAGCTTTAATTAAAAAGTTTCTTTGGGGAGGTAATTCGGAAGTTAGAAAGATGAATTGGGTGGCGTGGGATCGAGTTGCGAGTCACAAAAAAGTCGGGGGCCTTGGTTTAAGCAAGTTGCTTGATGTTAACTATTCTCTTTTAGCTAAATGGGGTTGGAGGTACAAATCAGAGAAGAATAACCTTTGGAAGAGAGTCATTGATGCTCTTCATTATAGTCGGTCGGGTTGGGAATGTATTCCATTTAAAAAGTCCCTCAACGGAGTTTGGAACAATATTGCTAGAATTTTTGTAAATATCAGAGTGGGAGGGCTGCCGCTAAGGAACTATTTTAAAGGAATTGTTGGTAACGGTGAAGAAATCAAGTTTTGGTTGGACCCGTGGCTTCTTAACGAGCCTTTGAAGCTTCGGTACCTGGAATTATTCAGGTTGGAAACAGTTAAAAGATGCTCGGTGGCAGATAGAATGAGAAGGATTGGAGCTGTTTCGGAGGCAGTTTGGTCTTGGAGTTCGGCTCTGTTTTCCCCGGAGCAGATTTCGAGTTTTTCTCAGCTCTGTGGTCTGATTAGTGACGTCCAGATCTCGGATGTTCCTGATCGGTGGAGCTGGTCCCCTAGTTCGGATGGGAGCTTCTCGGTTAAGTCAGTAAAACGGCTTTTAACTGAAGACGCGAGGATGGAAAACAGGTATGTCATGGAATGGTGCAAATGGACCTCTGCTAAATGCAACATTCATTTGTGGAGAGCGGAAATGAATAAGATTCCGACGTCCGAAGCTCTTATTAGTCGGAACATTCCTGTTGCGGATCCTTCGTGTGTTCTTTGTAATTCGGCGGATGAGACCTCGGATCACATTTTCACTGCGTGTCAGGTTGCGGCGGTTGTGTGGAATGGCATATCCTCTTGGTGCAAAATCCCCAATATTTTCGCGTTCTCGGTTAAGGACTTGCTAGGGATTCATAAAGAGCTTAATGTTTCAGAGAAGAAAAAGGAAGCGATTCAAGGAATTATTTCGATTGGTTGTTGGAGCATTTGGCGAGCAAGGAACAATGTTAAGTTTTCTAATACACAGGTTAGAATAGAGAATATAGTTAGCGAAATTAAAGCTCTTGGTTTTCTTTGGTTTGCCAGTAGATCGAAGTATAAAGGGGTTGTGTGGGAGGATTGGTGCTCTTTTGTAAATATGTAAGTATGTTGTTTGTTTGTTGGTCGGCCCGGTTTGGGTCGGCTGGTTCGTTTTAATGAAAGTTACCGTTCAAAAAAAAAAGAATGTAGTGGAACAATAAGTTATTGAAATCAAACATTAAAAAAAATAAAAATAGCCAATAGGGTGGTGGTTTATTTTTGGGTAAAAGGTTACCCCAGGTGAATTTTATAAATAACTCAAAAACAATGCAAGGGCATGCCTGAATGACACACCAACTAGGCAACACAACCGAAGCCTAGGATACAACGAAAGAAAACACACAACCCCAGTTTTAGAAACAAATAAACCAACAAAAACATCCGACCAAAGAATCTACCACGAGCCTCACACTCGAAATAAAATACTTAGACAACTCCACGAGCTAGTCTCTAACCCGGATCCTTGACTTCTTCATTCGTAGCGATCTCCCACTTCTTTAACATGTTATGAACTTTGGAATCCCCTCTAAACTCGAATCCCATTAGTCGTAGCCTGACCGTGTTCTTGATTCTCCCAACCACCGAAACAACATTAGATTGAACATTAGAAAACAGGCAGTTGTTTCTCTCGAGCCATATAAAGTATGTAGCCGCCGCAATAACTAACTTGCATACAATGTGCTCTGTCTTCTTGGATGAAGCATTCTGGACCATCCAATCCATTATAGATTGCCACGAATCATCAACCTGATCCAATAAAACCATCTGCTTGACTTCCTGCCATACATTCGAAGCAAAGGAACATTGAAAGAAAAGATGATCTCTTGAATCTCGATTATTTTTGCACAATGGGCAACACATCATATTAAGATTAGTTGCACTTCCCACCTCCCAAACAGCCAACCTATCCTGCGTCTTTAGCTTATTCTTGATAACCAACCAAAGATGAAACGAGTGCCTTGGTATACATTGCGAAAACCAAACCCCATTAACCCAGGGAACCGGATTCTCACGATGTCTAATCACATTCCATACCTCCAATGAACGAAAATGACAATGGCTACCCTCCAAATCCTTCCATATTGTACGGTCAACCACGTTGTGAATCAACTGAGGAGCATTCAAATCAATTAATACTGGATAGACATCATACCAAGCTTGAGGCCACTTCCATTGCCCATCAATATCAATTAAGTCCGCTAACGAAGAAGCTAAAGAAAACCCGGCATTAGAAATACGTCTTGGAGTTATTAACGAGCTAAGTGGACTAAGATGACACCAATTATCACTCCACATATTCGTTTGAAGCCCACTCCTAACCAACTTCCAGATGAACGGCCGAACAATGTCCCGAATTGACAGGAGCTTCCTCCATCCCCAACTGATACTACCTCGTAACTGAACATCCCAAAAAGAACGATCTTTCAACTTGTAAGAATAAATCCATTCGACCCACAAGGACTTCCTTCTAGTGATAATGCTCCAGATGTGGCTTGTCATTAGGGCCTTATTGACGTCCGATATGCTTCTAATACCAAGACCGCCTTCCTCCTTAGGCAAACAAACATCTGACCAGGCCACTTTGGCTCTCGCCCTACCTTGCACCCCCGCATTCCACAAAAATCTCCTCATATATTTCTCTAGCTCATGAATAACCCGAGTAGGAATGATAAAGACCGAAGCCCAATAAATATGCATGGATGATAAAACGGAATTAACAAGTTGTAACCTACCCGCAAAGGACAGAGACTTGTTAAGCCAGCTATCAATCCTCTTTTCCATACGCTCAACAAGAGGTTTACAATCCATAAAAATGAGCTTGGTAGTGATTAACGGAACCCCCAAATATCTAACTGGAAGCGAGCCCTCCTGAAACGGCATCAGACGGAGAATATCATGTCTAACGTTAAGCGGAACATTACAAAAATACACCGTACTTTTGGCCGGGCTCGGAACCAAACCCGATATACTAGTGAACGTCTCAAGGGCTTGCTTAACCTTCCCCACGGAACAAACATCCCCATGCACAAAGATAAAAAGGTCATCAGCGAAAGAGACATTAATGATCTTTTGTTTAGCACATTGAGCATGATACTTAAACCCATTGCTAGACGCAGCCACATGCTGAAGCAATAAAGATAGGACTTCCATAACCAACGTGAAAAGGTATGGCGACATAGGATCACCTTGCCTCAACCCCCGTTTCCCTCTAAAATAACCATGCAGATTACCATTAATGCTAACCGAAAACGACGTCGTAGTAACACACTCCATAATCCATGCAACCATCCTATGATGAAAACCAAAAGCCTTAAGCACATTCTCTAAGAATTCCCAGTTAACCGTATCATAGGCTTTCTGAATATCTATCTTGAACGCACATCTAGCGGGACCCTTATTCAAATGGTAATTATGCATCAGCTCTTGGGTTAGCAAGATATTGTCCGAAATTTTCCTACCAGGAATGAACGCAGACTGACTAATACTCACCAATCTCTCCAAACTACCCTTGATTCTATCCGTAATGATCTTGCTAATGCACTTATACAATACATTACAACATGATATCGGACGATAGTCAATCACCGAGTCCGGAGTATCAACCTTAAGAACAAGAGCCAGAATAGTGTGATTTAGTTGTTTAACAGTTTGCCATTATCAATAAATTCTAGCACTGCGGAAGCCACATCTTCACCCACAATATCCCAAGAAGACTTAAAAAACGCCGAAGTGTACCCATCAGGACCCGGGGCTTTATTCTCTCCAATATTAAAAATAGCATTTTTAACTTCCTCTCGAGTAACTTGGCGAACCATATTGACTGCAACTTCAGTACTTAGGGTATTGACACAAATATCATCCATATTAATACTAGTAACCTTATCCTCCATACCCAAGAAATTAGCATAATGAGAAACCAACGCATTTAAAATACCTTCTCCCTCATAACGGACCCCATTAACATCCCTGATTAAGTGAATCTTACTTCTGGCATTCCTACACTTTACACTGTTATGGAAAAACTTAGTATTAGAGTCTCCAGCACACAACCACTCCACCTTAGCTTTTTGCTCCAGAAAACATTCTTCATCATAAGCTGCCATCTGAAAATCTTTAAGACACTTGGCTTCCATGTGACGAAGATCAACATTTAACGGATTGGTGTCAATAAGAGTATGGATATCATCCAGCTTCTTTCTCAGCTCAGCAACTTTGTCATGCAGATTACCCTGAATAAACAAAAGTTTACGCATGCCTGGTTTCAGGTTTCTAAGCTTCTTTGTGACCGCAAACATTGTAACCCCATCAACTTGCTTTTTCCATTCTTGTTCTACACACACCCTGAATTCCGGCTTCGATGTAATAAAATTAGCAAACTTAAACGGTTTCGGACGCTTCTTGACCGAGGCAACCATTTGCAGAATACACGGGGTATGGTCAGATATCCGAAAAGGATGATACAAAACAAAAGCATCCTGGAACATCTCTAAAAACTTCATATTTCCCATCACACGATCTATCTTCTTGAGTAAACCAATACCATTCTTTGGTTTCTGGTTCCATGTGTTCAGTTTTAGGGTGGTGGTTTATTGGTAAAGGCAAAGACCTTTAAAACATCTAGGTTGGTAATAGGAATGTGTTGGGTTCAAGTCCCACAGACGCCACGATAGGGGATTAAAGAAATTAGTCGTTCAAAAAAATGTTATGAATGTATCATTTATATGGTGACTCTTCACATACATAACTCCTATCTCTTTGATTTCTTTTGTATTAATGTATGTGCTTGTATATAGTGGCAGGTGTATATAAATCAATCAATAAGAAAACATTCTCTCAATCTTCCATTCTTCTCTATACATTACTAATAGGTTATAGCTGTTAAATAACACGTTATCAACACGACGGTGCTTTTCTCGAAAAATCCTTATCATAGCTAACCTTTCCTTGAACCACTAATTCCTAAATGGTTTCCATCGAAATTCCCATTTTCCTTTGGAAACAAATAGTTTTAATACAACCAACACCAATTTACTGATAAAGCCCCCCTTGATCTAGTCATTTTCTTTTGGATCACCGGTGGCAGTTGTTATGACCGGTTCGACAACACACAGCTTCCAATCTGTTTCTCGTCAAATAGAACAACAGCGGTAACGATTCTCTATTGTTCTGTTCAAGTTAATATTGCCTACTTGAGCCACCAACTGCGAGTCCCACTTGACAACAACTGTCACCGACATCCCACCCAACCGCTCGTTTGATGGGTCGTTTCATTCCGCAATCATTTGAACCTATCTCAAGTGGCAAATCAGGTAACAACATAAAACTTTATTGCTCATAATACATATACACATCCTATTGACATGCATTGACGAATTATAATATTATATTGATTTGAATTTTAATTTGGAAATGGGAGTTTGTTGTATGAGACAACGAATTCAAAGATTATTTAACTATTTAATTAAATCTCTGTTTTGATTCAATTTATATCAAACTCAAAAGATTATTTAAATAATGGAGACGTTATACCGTTTTATTTACAATTTTAAAGGACTATCTAAGTTTCAGTTTTTGATATAATATATTTCTATGTGCAAAAATATTGATATTTTGTTATTTATGGCTGTTTGAAAACATCTGAATGGTTAAATGCTGAATCGGTAAGAGGTCTGAACCATGAAGTGTTGAACCAGTAAGAGGTCTGAACCATTAGGAGCGTGTATAATGCTTAACCGTTTAGAGGCAAATATCTGACCAATCAAATTAAAGGTATTAACCATTCAGAGGCAAATGTCTGAACCATTCAGACATCTGCTCGTGAAACAAACATTCTGAAGCATTAAGTGCTAAACCATTAAGAGGTCTGAACCATTAAAAGCCTTATTAAGAGGTAAACAAACAGCCCCTTAGTATATTTTAATTTATTGATAAGACAAAAAAATAAATTGAGGACATATACACCAAAATATTGATTTCAGTGCATACATAAAAGATATAGTTAAACAATTACCCATTCACATAAGATATATTATTACTCATTATTTTAATGAACAATATGTAACCTACTTATTAATTTATTTTTGGTGCTTGGATAAGAATGTATGAATACAGTGGTAAAAAAATGAATTTAGATGGTTGCATAGAAACACAAGAGCATACACCAAGTAATTGGATTGTTAGTATCTTATTTATAAAGTTGCATCAGATAAATGTTATAGGTGAATATTTAAAATATTTGCATGGTAAAAGATTATATTTATAGTATTGAGACCCTTGTGATACTTTTATGATTATATGGGATTACATAATTTATTATTATAGAAAGTAAAAAAAGGGTGGGCTTATTTACTAGTAAACAAATGATGATATGTTAAAATCATAGAAATTGATAGAGATGTTTATGTTTCAAATTAACATGACCGATATGTATACATGAGATATATATATATATATATATATATTTGGTTACACCATAATTAATTATACCATGATAATTTATTTAAAAAAATTATGTTTTTTAATTGATCGAAAAGAACATCTTATCTCATAAAGTTTTACTATAATTTGTTTAAAACGACTACATGTTATAACGTCTTTTGTTTATTGATTTTATGGGATACCATGTGTTATCTATGATATCACTCTTTCATAAAATAGACGATAGGATGATCAAAGTTGGTTTACTATCACTGTGATTCTCAAAAATAGTATATGTATGCTTAAATATATGACATTATTCTTATATATGACATTCGAAGTACTATTCCCTAAATCTCATTATCAACTTACGAAACATTATAAGATTTTAGATTAATATATCTTACAATAAATCATGTAACTACTTATCAATTTTTATCATTTGATGAGAAGATGATTTTTAAGAAAAAGATTGAATAAAACAATTTTCATTTGTTAAACTTCAGATATATGCCCCTAAAGTAGCAATATTTTTAGAGTATATATATATATATATGTTATACTAAACTTTCTATCATGAACATGCGTTAAAAGACAATAACTCTATAATTTATTATCGATATTTTTCTTATACGTGGAACTTGATCCATTTATTAATTATTATAAAAAAAAGACTTATTTGAAAGTAATAAATAATCATGTTTTGGGAACTTGATAAAGAGATTTATTTATGTTTAAAGTAGAATGAGAGATATTTGTATCTAAGATAAACTAATGATTGTTTATATATTATACATAAAATATATATTTGTTTGTAGTGGATAGGCAAGACATTTTATATGTAAAGTTCTATTATATGGTGATATGATACAATATATTGTATAGTTTGATTTATAGTATGCCCTTATATTTGGTATGTTATCATTTATTTATAAAGATAATACGGAGAGAACAACTAAACCAAAGTTATGATCTATTATTACAATCAAGAAAGAATACAACTATTCTTAGATACGACACGAAGTGTCATACTCACGTATCTCGTTACCAAGTTATGAAAGACAGTAAGATATCAGACTGATAATATTATATTATTCGGACATACGATTACTTCTCAATTGATGTTATGTGAAGAGAAGTTTATTTATAAGAGAAATCAGATAAAACAAAGTTTGTTTGTCCCTTAAATATGCTTCTGAGGTAGCAATATCATTAAAAGGGTATGAAAGGTTTGAAGTAACTGTATATCTGTATGTTAGAGAAAATAACGAAACTTGTTTGGTTTTACTTTGATCCATGAAATGAATATATATTGATCATTATGATCATTGAGAAAAATACAATGATGATCATGTTGATAATGAGATCAACCATTACAAATTATAATGAGATCGACTACAATAATTGTAATGATAGTCATGATGAGATCGACTATTAGAATTGTAACAATAATCGTAATGAGATCGACCATCAAAAGTGGTAAACTAAGGAATGACCATATAACATGATGGTTTAAACTTTGAAGTTATAATACATTCTCTCATATCTTACATTTTGTATTAGATACGTGCAAGTAATACATATGCGATAATAATCCAAAAGTTTATGGATCATAATTATTTAGTTAGTTGGCATGACCGGTTAGACCAAACCGAGTCATTAATGATGATGTGCAAAGTATTGAAGAACGAGAAGATTCGTCTTGATAATTATACATGTCATGTTTGCTCTAAAGTGAAGTTAAGTATTGATCAACAAAAGCCGGGTGTGAATCCCCAAATATTATGGAAACGATAATGGAAATAATTATATAAACATGATACCATTTAGTGTTTTAAAATCGATGCATCATCTAAATAGTTATTGTTTTGATTAAAAATCAGTGTAAGGATAATATAACCAAATTTTGATTGTGAGGTAGAGTGCTAATGTGTATGAACAATTGAGTTATCAAAGTATCAAGTAAAAATGACAACGAACACCGATATTTATATGAGGAAAAAGTCCTTAATCCTTGATAGATCTCCGGCACAAAAAACCTCGTGTGATGGAAACTACCGATCACCAAATGTATAACAAAAACAAGTAATGATCCTTGTACAACTTCAGAAGACTATGAGCTCAATACAATGTTAACTAATGTGTAGCTTACGAGAGAGTATGAGAGAGTTGTGTGTTCGAGTGTTAACAAAACGTCTAACGTCTTATATCTAAAATGAGCTCATAATACCCTTTAAAAATAGAAACTAAAACGTAACAAACAATGCGAAAATGATCCAAGTATCCCATGTTCTTCATAACGGCTACATGCTTTCAAAAACGTGCGAATAGAGAGCATATTCCCCAAAATATTAATATTGACCAAGTTCAATTCGTTATGTTTCTGCGAATATAAGTTATAAATAAAAGATACAACTGTTAATAAATGTAAACAATAATAAGGATCCGTGATCCTCAGACTTTCTGCACCATCTGTTTAAGGATCAATGATCCAGGCCAAATCTAAAGATAAGTGATCCATAGTATCAAAAATTAGCCCCTAACAATTGCCTCAAAATATGGCTGATATTAGATTAAATTTATCTGCCATATTTCAATTAATATCGAACTAGCCGTTACGAATGAAACTAGCCGTTAAAGGCTGCTTGCATCACTGATGGGATAACCCTGCAACCATCATTGCGATAAATAGGGGAATATATAGAGTTAAAATCCCATTTAAGATCACGAATCGCCAGTTTAAAACCCATATCAGACTTTTATCAGGTATTCTCTCCTCTTCCTTTCTCCTTTTCTTCTGTATTCATCTTTTTCTTTAGTAAATCCATGGCAAAAATGGTCACTTGATCCTCTCCAAACAAGGATCAGGATACTGATGATACACCACAAAGACAAAAGCTCTTGAAGAATCCATCTACAGAGCTGTGTAGATTCACCAATCTAGAAATTGATCGGTTGTATACATGTTTCCCTCCAGGAAAAATTTTCTGTCCTTTTGATTCATCACTCACAAGTGATTCTGTATCCCCTGTCTGGGTTTGTTTCCCTACTACACCATTGCAAACTGGCTACACCAATCCTTTCCCAGAGTTCACCCAACTATTCTTCACCTTAACTAGTCTGTGCTACATCAGGCGATGTCGATGCTGTGAAGGGTGTTATACACTCTTGAACAGATCATTGGTAATGAAGGACTGGACTTCAATCTTTCTGAACTCTCACACCTGTACAATCTTGTGTCTCATGGATCCCACCGATTCCTATTCAAAGCCAAACTTCAACAGCCACTCCCACTCCTTAAGACCACCAAAAACGACACCTCATGGAAGAACCAATTCTTCTTTGTGAGGATGGATACTATTACTTTAGGGGATAGTCTCCCAAAAAAGTGGAACTTAAAGGGTAGGATATATGAACCTTAAGTTAGGACTATAGAGAGTTCTTTGTTTTTGTGAGGATAAGTGATCCTGTTTATTCACTTATGCAGTGACCAATTTCTCCTCTCTTGCTGAACTGCCGGGTACTAAGGAAAGAGTAGCTGCATTCTGGGCATCTGATTCAAAGGTTAGAACATTCAAGCCAAAAGCAAAGGATCTAGAGGACACCACATCCACATCCTTCACATTGTCAAGTAAGTATTCATGTACAATAGAATGTTCATATATTGAAATAAATTTAGAGGATCACGAATATTTATCTTTATGTTGGCTGAATAGGTGCTCCTAGGTCCACAAGCAAAGCTGCCTTAAAGTTTGATCTTGGTGATATTGACAGCATGATCTCCCCACGTTCGATCAAGAGAGAGCTGGCCAAGGGCCAAAGCCAACCAGAGCCTAAGGTCATGACCACCCATGCTAAAGCTGGATTCAAGAGGAGGAAGCCATCCGAGCCTAAAGATGATAGCTTTCAAATCGAGCGCCAGTTCCACGACTTTGTCACTGAGTTAAGGATCCTTGATACTCATTCTCATTCTTTGACTGCTTTTAAGGATCAGTGATCATGACTTCCTTTTCTTGTAACTTGAAGAGGTTTGTATGCCTCAAATCCCACCAAGACAAGAGTCTTGCACAAGCTGAAGAAGAGCTAGCTAATCTTCGTTCCATTGCTAATGCTAAGGACAAGAAGATCACACAATAAGAGAAGGAGGTTAATGGCTTGGAGAAGAGGATCATGGTAGTAGAGATAGAGGCCAATAAGGTCGAGTTGGAGGCTACTAAAGAAGCCAAGGTATGCGCTGCCCATACTGTTCTTCAAGCAAGGATCAAGATAGCCCAAGAGGCTACGGATCCTGCATTTGACCGGTCTTCATGGGACATTGCTGGCTAGAAGAAGACTCCCCTGGACCTGGGCAGTGATGGTGAATTAGATCAGGTGATGGCTTTGGAAGCTGGACCAAGCGGGGTGAAGGATCCAAAGGAAGGTGGTGAAGGAGGTGCAGCTGAAGGTGATGTTGCAGTGGTGGGCAATGAAGGATGATATAGACGAGGCTTGAGCCCACTTTTTTTTTTTAATTTGAGGCTTGGTTTTTTGGTTTATGATGTTTTGATTCTGAACAATTTGATCTGTAAGTATTTTAACAATAGCTTTAGGGTAAGGATCCAAGATCCTTAAGACAGTAGGAAGCTGGCAAAGTTGGATGGGTCCTTCTGTTTGTGGAGGATGAAGCCTTTACACCCCTCGCCTTTATTTTCCTACACCTTAAGAACAATAAATACGGACACCCTGTATCAACCTAAGTGGACGGGCCATGTTTTGCTGGTAGAAACTTGGGTTGATCATTTTGGTAATCGTTTAGTGATGTTTTAGTAAAAGTACCAACCTTTTAACTATATCTTGTGTTGTATTTTTATTTCTGAAATGTTGTTTTGTGGTGTGTGCAAAGCGTGATATGTTTTTATTGATATTTTAAGCCCATTTTACACATTAGCCAAGTTTTAAATTTATCTTGAGTGTCGGGAATCCAAGATCTTTATTGGGCTTTATTTTTAGTTTATTTACAATCCTATTCGTTATGATTTATTTAGAACATTTTATAAGAAAAATTACTTATTTGGGCATAACCTGCCACTTTAAAATTCCATTTATATACAAGTTCACATACATCACGGGAAATCACTCAACACTCGGCCGAAGATGTATTTTTGTGAAAACACTCAAGACCGGCATGGAACTTACTTCTACCATATGCTTGCCAAGTAATTAAACCTTTTCCTTTTTAACTATAAACCTTCGTAAATATCAAGAGGACTTTGGGAAAGGGTTAGGCTTGGGCTAAGGGTAGGTGGTTTTGGTTAGTGGTTAGTGAAAAATGGCTAAAAGCGTAAAAAGCGTCGGTCGTCGTAAAACTTTTTGTTTTTGTGACTTTTATTCACACTAAGCATATGCAAACAAAGTTTCTTTGAGGAACTTGTTTGTTCAATGCAAGACTTTCTTTTTTTTAATAAGAGACGTCACAAGATAACCGAGCTTTTTACTAAAACAATGGGGTTTGAAAAGAAAAAAGGTTTTGGTGGGTAAAGGGTGTTTGTTTTGTGGGTTTTGAAATGAAAAGGTTTAGGCTCAAAGGGGTAAACTAGGGGGATTTTGGGTAGGTGATAAAAAAATTGAAAAATAATGGTGTTGAAAGGAAAATGGGTTAGACCTAATGCCTCCATCATTTACTTACTTGGGTTTAAGTTGGTAAGGAACGGGAATGTATCGTCATGGCAAGTTCTAGAATCGTAAGAACCAAGCGGCTATTCACACAAGAAACGAAAAATGAGCATTTAGTTTAAAGATATATTCTTGTATGCTCAATAAAGGCTCAAAACTCACTTGTTGTGGGAATGAGTTTATAATGTGATCAAGTATATATAATCAAATTTTAATTAGATTTGTCATGCCTTTTCATAATTTTCTTATTTGCTTCTTTTTATCATGACGCTTTTGGTTGTAAATTTATAAAAATATAACCTTTTTAGAACTTCTTATTCCCAAATTAAACCAAGACAAGTAAAAAAAAATGAAAACTTTTGAAAAAAAAAATTAGGGTGATTAGCGGTTCCAATATAGTTTTGTGTAAGGCTTGTTATTAGGATTTGCAAAATTCAAGGTTTTAGCATCCCCCACACACTTAAATTACACATTGTCCTCAATCTGTCCCAAAAATAAGTTTTTAGGTTGATTGAATGTGTAAAAAGATGTTGAAAAACAAAATTTTATGTTACTGGGCGTCTAGCCACGGCCCCGTGTTGGTCCGGGCACGGCCCAGTGGTCAGATCGCCAGTAACAAGATTTAACAGAAGGCTAGACACGGGGCGTGTTCATTGAGCATGACCCCATGTCCAGTTACCTGAACTGGGCAACTTTTCTGCCGAGCCTGGGCACGGGGTGTGTTGGGCTGAGCACGATCCCGTGCTGAACTTGCTGTAATGCTGGAAAATTGTTGGGAGGCTCTGTTTTCGTGCATGGGGTATGGTTTTAACGTTCCATTGGTAACCTCCACCTTTTCGAGTGTGTTTTATTCTTGAAAAGTAAAGCTAAGTAGAAAACATAAAAGTTTAACTAAACTAAAAACTACAGATAGTTTCGCGGAATGCCTCCGTGGTGCGCCACATTTATAAGGGTCCTTGGCTAGACCCAAAGTTAGTCATATGTTACCTAAGCTGGATGTCCCGCATCCCGTGTTGCACCGTCGGAGAGCGTCATCCAAGCTAGAGTCTATGACATCCATGTAGTTGACCGGGTCGTCCTCTACTCTTTTCCCAACCCCGAATTTCATCTCTTTGTCCCCGACCCTCAAGGTTAACTTCCCATCACTCATATCCACCATTGCGTGAGCGGTGGCAAGGAATGGTTTTCCTAGAATGAGTGGTACTTCGGTGTCCTCCTCCATGTCGAGTATGACAAAATCGGCCGGGAAGACAAAGTCTCCGACTTTTACCAATAAATTTTCGGCGACACCCTGTGGGTATTTGATAGACCTATCGGCGAGTTGTATGTTCATCTCTGTGGGGCTTGTTTTACCTAGTCCGAGTCGGTCAAACATTGATGCGGGCATAAGATTGATGCTAGCCCCAAGGTCGGCTAGCGCATTGCGTACAAGAGATCCCCCAATGGAACAAGGGATGGTGAAGCTTTAGGGGTCGATCTTCTTTTTCGGGAGTTTGTTGAGTAGCACGGCGGAGCATTCTTCACTTAAATTGACCAATTGCAATGTTTCAATTTTCCTTTTGTGAGTGAGGAAGTCTCTCATAAATTTTGAATATTTTGGCATTTGAGTGAGGACTTCCACAAACGGAAGATTGATATGCAATTGTTTTAGTAAGTTTATGAATTTTGTGAATTGCTCGTCGGTCTTTTAGCGAAGTAACCGACCGGGGTAGGGTACCGAGGGATTTTTGGAAGGTTCGGGATTTTGCAAAAGAGATGTTTCCTTATGGGTTGGTGGTGAGGTCGTAGTTTGAATGGGTGGATTTTTGTCGGATGGGGGTAGTGGGGCCTCCTCGGGACCTACGGTCCAGTTTCTTAGTGTTATGAGATGTACTTGCACCTTAGGGTTGGTTTCGGTATTGCTAGGTAGTGCGCCTTGTGGTCTCTCGGAGAAATTTTGGGCTAGATGATTTAGTTATTTTTCAATGTTTTGAATACTAGCTTGTTGATTTCTGCAGTTCGATTCCATTTGTAGGAATCGATCCGAGTTCTTTTTTTCGGTTTCGGAGATGAGGCGTGAAACAGTGTCTTCAAGCCTCTCTTGTCCCCCTTGTTGTTGTTGAGAGAAATTTTGTGACTCATTTCTTGGTTGTTGTTGAAAGTTTGTTAGTTGGTTTTGGTTTTGTTGGTTACTACTATCGTCAGGTTCCCTCCAACTAAGGTTAGAGTGGTTACACCATCCTTGGTTGTAGGTGCCCGTTGGGGGACCCGACGGCCTAGGTCTATTATCAATGTAGTTTACCATTTCTGTTTGATTATCCATTTCTTTCATACAACTCCAATTTTCATGTGGCCCACCACACCCTTTGCAAGCCATAACCGAGGCCGTTTTTGCCATTTCTAACTTTTTTTATTTTTGAAGATAGGGCCTCGATTTGGGCTTGTAAAGAGGTGCTCTTATCCACTTTATGAGCGCCCAGGGCAATAGATTTTGTACCTCGGGGAGTGTGCCATTGAAAATTGTTTTGAGCAATTTCCTCAATTTGATTATAAATTTCATTTGGGCGACGGTTACCTAGCGGTCCCCCGGAGCTAGAGTCCAGTGTTTGTCTTGTGTGTGGCAACAACCCATTATAGAAAGTGGACACTTGTTGCCGCACTGCGAGACCATGATAAGGGCATTTTCTTAATAGCTCCTTGAATCTTTCCCGAGTTTCATATAAGGATTCCCCATCCTCTTGTGAATATGTATTAATTTCGGTCATTAATTTAGCGGTTTTAGAAGGTGGGAAATACTTATATAGAAACTTTTGGGCAAGTTCATCCCAAGTGTTTACCGAACCACTTGGGAGGGTGTTAAGCCAAGCCTTAGCTCGGTATTTTAGTGAAAATGGGAACATTCGAAGGTGGATGGCGTCGTTTGATGCTCCGTTGATCTGGAAAGTATCACATAATTCCAAAAAGTTGGTAATATGTAAATGGGGATCTTCATCAGCTAGGCCATGGAAGGTTGCGGAATTTTGGAGCATTTGAATCAAATGCGGCCGAAGTTCGAAGTTGTTGGCATCGACATTTGGTGCATTAATGGCGGCTCCGAGATTACCTACCGTGGGCCGTAGGTAATCCATCAGGGTACACTGATCCGCCATTGGAAGTTGGTCCCCCGAACCTTTCTTTTGATTTTTAGCTTTTAGTCTCTTTCTTAGAAAGCGATCGGGTTCGTCTAGAGGCTCTTTTATGTCTTTATTGGAACTGGAGCTCATGCACTGCGCAGGTGCTGTGACTTGGTTCCAAGTCCTGCGATAAAAATAAAAAGAACGTTGCTCAGAAGTCTCACCACGGCGCCGTGGTCGCTGACCACGGCCCGTGGTCGTGGTTACAATGATTGTTTTCTGGATCCCAGTTACTGGGGAGTTCAGCACGGCCTCGTGGTGCACCGCCACAGCCCCATGGTCACTCTTCTGTAACTCAGAAAACAAAAACTGCCAGTAAGTTTGCTGGGCACGGCCCCGTGTTCGACTAGTCACGGGCCGTGATGAAGTCTACAGAAATTGAAAAATTAAGAAAAATCCTAAAAAATAGAAAAATAAGTAAAAATAATTAGGCCGTTGATTCCTAACTTTCCTAAAATCCTTGTATCCCCGGCAACGGCGCCAAAAACTTAGTGTGTGCAAAGCGTGATATGTTTTTATTGATATTTTAAGCCCATTTTACACATTAGTCAAGTTTTAAATTTATAAAACACGATATTCTACTAACACTAAACACACACTTGGGCAAGGGCACCCATCGTGAGCGTAGTATAGCGTTGGTAAGATACCGATGTCGTCCAAGGATACACGAGCTTTTAGTACCGGTTTATCCTCAACGTCTAATCAATATAAAAGTTTTTTAAAAAAAGGTTTAAACATGAAAATAAAAACTAAAAATGCAGAAATAAAAATAAAATAAAAACAGATATACAAGATGAATCACTTGGATCCGATTCGCCTTTTAAGTATCCATTGATGATTTTTGCACTTTCGGACTTTTTAAGAGATTATCTTAGTTATAGTAGTAGGCCCCTCTTTTGAATGTGACATTACCCTCAACCTAGTGGTTTGAGTCAGCAAGTATACAATCCCAAAGGGTCGGAATATTGAAAGATAATTAATTAAGTTATTAATGCGAAAAGTGGTAGGCCCCTCTTTTGAAGATGGCGTTACCCTCGGCTAAGTGGTTTGAGTCAGCAGGGATACAATCTCAAGTAGCCGGTTTAATGTATTAATAGTAGTTTACATATGAGGGGATCAAGCTATTCGCACCCCCGCCATCCAATACTAGTGGATATTGAAGGAGGTCCTAGTAAGCTTGACCCAGGTCCTTGCAGGATCTATACACTGAACAAGGCAAGAATCTTACTTAACCATTCCCATAACCCCCGACCAAGTAGCCAACATATCTCTATATAGACCGTAGAAATATGAATGGTGTAAATCTTTTACTTTATATAGACAGTAAAGTAATGCCAAGACACCATGGACAAATGATAAAGAAAATTCACCTTCAACATAAAAACTTGTTATTAAAGTCATTAATACAAAACCAAAAAAAAGTGCCGAAAGATTAAAAATCAAAAGTTGTTGGTGCATATTTCGTACATATGCCACTGTGCAAATAGTTAGATAAAGTGTGTGTTGAATATTGTATAGAATACGAGAAAGTTGGACACGATCCGTTAATGTAAAGGTCCATCCGAACGGATGACCATCCGATCGGATGACAATCCGGACGGATGGACATAGTGTTAGTTGTCTATAAATAGGGGGTTGGGGCTCCCATTTGGATAAGCTTTTGGTTCCAAGAGGAGACTGATGCGTGTGTAGTGTGATATATTTTTAAGTATATTTTAAGCCCTTTTTACACGTTAGTCAAGTTTTAAATTTATAAAACACGATATTTTACTAACACCAAACACACATATGGGCAAGTGCACCCATCGTGAGCGTAGTATAGTGTTGTCAAGATACCGAGGTCGTCCAAGGACACAAGAGCTTTTAATACCGGTTTATCCTCAACGTCTAATCAAATCAAAAGGTTAGAAAAATGTTTTTAAACTAGAAAAATAAAAACTAACTAAAATGCTGAAAAATAAAATAAAGAGTTAATTACTGTTTTCGTCCCTGAGGTTTGTCAAAAATAACGGTTTCAGTCCATTAGTTTAAAAATTGCCATTTCAGTCCATTAGTTTCATTTTCGTAACCATTTCAGTCCACTAACTTAACTCCATCCATTTATTTTGTTAACATTGAGTTAACTAACTAATTCAGGGACGGTTTGCGTCAGTTTTAGAAACACAGGGACTTAAGTGTAAACTCTAAAACATTAAAACAAAAAAATAGTAAATTCCAAAAAATCAAAAAAATTCCAAAAAACCAAACAAATTCCAAAAAAATTCTAAAAAATAATAAAAATTCTAAAAAATCATAAAAATTCTAAAAAATGCAAAAAAATCCGTTTCGGCGCGAACTGTTTCGACCCGAACCGTTTCGAGCTGAACCGTCCGTACCGTTTCGACCCGAACCGTTTCGATCTGAACCGTTTCGACCCGAACCGTTTCGAGCTGAACCGTTTCGAACTGAACCGTTTCGACCCGTACCGTTTCGAAGCCGTACCGTTTCAAGCCGTACCGTTTCGAACCGAACCGTGCCGTTTCGAACCGAACCCTTTCGAGCTGAACCGTGCCGTATCGAACCATGCCGTATCGAACCATACCGGTTCGGCTTCGAAACGGTTCGCGTCGAAACGGTTCGGGTCGAAACGGTTCGGGTCCAAAGGGTTCGGTTCGAAACGGTTCGCATCGAAACGGTTCGCATCGAAACGGTACGGTTCGAAACGGTACAGCTCGAAACGGTTCGGTTCGAAACGGTTCGGTTCGATACGGTTCGGTTCGATACGAAACGGTTCGGTTCGATACGGCACGGTTCGGTTCGAAACGGCACGGTTCGGTTCGAAACGGAACGGTTCGGTTCGAAACGGCACGGTTCGGTTCGAAACGGCACGGTTCGGTTCGAAACGGCACGGTTCGAAAGGGTTCAGTTCGAAAGGGCTCGGTTCGAAACGACACGGTTCGGTTCGAAACGGTACGGCTTGAAACGGTTCGGCTTCGAAACGGTACAGGTCGAAACGGTTCGGTTCGAAACGGTTCAGCTCGAAACGGTTTGGCTTCGAAACGGTACGGGTCGAAACGGTTCGGCTCGAAACGGTACGGTCGAAACGATTCGCGTCGAAACGGTTCCGCTCGAAACGGTACGGACGGTTCAGCTCGAAACGGTTCGGGTCGAAACGGTACGGGTCGAAACGGTTCGCGTCGAAACGGTTCGGGTTCGAAACAGTTCCCGCCGAAACGGATTTTTTGTATTTTTTAGAATTTTTTAGAATTTTTATGATTTTTTAGAATTTTTTTTTATTTTTTAGAATTTTTTGGAATTTGTTTGGTTTTTTGGAATTTTTTTGATTTTTTGGAATTTACTATTTTTTTTGTTTTAATGTTTTAGAGTTTACACTTAAGTCCCTGTGTTTCTAAAACTGACGCAAACCGTCCCTGAATTAGTTAGTTAACTCAAAGTTAACAAAATAAATGGATGGTGTTAAGTTAGTGGACTGAAATGGTTACGAAAATGAAACTAATGGACTGAAATGGCAATTTTTAAACTAATGGACTGAAACCGTTATTTTT
This sequence comes from Helianthus tuberosus, assembly GCA_030545235.1. Lineage (NCBI taxonomy): Eukaryota > Viridiplantae > Streptophyta > Magnoliopsida > Asterales > Asteraceae > Helianthus > Helianthus tuberosus. The sequence continues at coordinate 160,359,024 of CM060393.1, forward strand.
GACAAACCTCAGGGACGAAAACAGTAATTAACTCTAAAATAAAAATAAAAACAGATAGACAAGATGAATCACTTGGCTCCGACTCGTGTTTAGTGTAACCTTTGATTATTTCCGCACTTTTGCACTTTTTAAGAGATTATCTTAGTTATTGTAGTAGGCCCCTCTTTTGAAGGTGACGTTACCCTCAACCTAGTAGTTTGAGTCAGCAAGGATACAATCATAAAGGGTCGGATTATTGAAAGATAATTAATTAAGTTATTAATGCATATTATGGTAGGCCCATCTTTTAAAGGTGACGTTACCCTCGGCTAAGTAGTCTGAGTCAGCAGGGATACAGTCCTAAGTAGCCGGGTTAAAGTATTAATAGTAGCTTACATATGAGGGGATCAAAGAGTTTGGACCCCCGCCATCCAATACCGGTGGGTATTGAAGGAGGTCCTACTAAATTTGACCCAGGTCCTTGCAGGATCTATACACTGAACAAGGCAAGACTCTTACCAAACCGTTCCCTTAACCCCCGACCAGGTAGCCAACATATGTCCATATAGACCGTGGAGATATGAATGGTGAAAATGTTTTATTTTATATAGACAGTAAAATAATGCCAAGACACCACGGACAAACGATAAGGAAGAATCACCTTCAATATAAGAAACTAGTTATTAAAGTCATTAATACATAACCAAACAAAAAGTGCGAAAAGATTAAAAATAAAAAGTATTACACTAGACACTTGTCTTCACCAAGTGATGTAAGAGACTTAGGCAAACATGGCCTTTGATTGTCAAGAACTCTTACGATCAATCTTGGATCCCGAGACGACTCACACACTCTACGATGGACGATGGATGATGGTGGTGGATGATGGTGTTTTGATGGTGGTGGGTGAAGTGGGAGAGAGGTGGTGTGCCAAGGGATGGTTTGCAAATGAGCCAAGCATCCCTATTTATAGGCTGAACAGAGACTCGGGCACGACCCCGTGTCCAGTGGGCACGACCCCGTTTCCACCTTCCTTCTCTTTCTTCATTATTTGCAGTTTGTCTGCATTAGTTGACCACGCCCCCGTGTCTGCTGGGCACGACCCCGTGTGTAGAAGCGTATCTGTACTATCAAGATTTCCCCAGATTCTGCGAATCTTAGGGTTGACCATGACCCCGTGTCCACTGGGCACGCCCCCGTGGTGGGTGATAAAAGCTTCTACAGCTTTGTCTTTTCTGCTGACACTTGGGCACGCCCCCGTGCTCACTGAGCACGGGGCGTGTTCAACCTTCTGTTCTCCTGTTTTTGCTTGGGAAGATGCTGTCGGGGGGTCGGGCATGCCACGTTTGTTCCTTTTCTTGTATTTATGTTAGATTTAGCTGCTTTTTTGCTTCTTTTGTTTATTTGAGCTCATTTAATCCTTAAAATACAAAAGGAAGACAAAAACACACCTTTTCCAACATTAGTACTAAAAAAAGGATAGTTTTATGCCATATTTGATGTAATTTATATGTTGCATTTTGCACACATCAAATACCCCCACACTTGAATCTTTGCTTGTCCTCAAGCAAAACTCTTTATTTTATGGCTTACACTCCCAAATGGAATGGGTAGAAGAGAATGTTTTGGGCTTGTCATAGAGTGTCGGGATTTCCAAGATTCTTTAAGTTTTATTTTTATTTATTTACAATCCTATTCGTCATGATTTATTTAAAACATTTCATAAGATAAATTACTTATTAGGGCATAACATGCCTTTTTAAAATTCCATTTATATGCAAGTTCACATACCTCACGGGGGATCACTCAACACTCGGCCGAAGATGTATTTTTGTGAATCACTCGAGAGCGGCATGGATCTTACTCCTACCTGTGTGTGGTGTGATATATATTTAAGTATATTTTAAGCCCTTTTTACACGTTAGTCAAGTTTTAAATTTATAAAACACGATATTTTACTAACACCAAACACACATATGGGCAAGTGCACCCGTCGTGAGCGTAGTATAGTGTTGGCAAGATACCGAGTTCGTCCAAGGACACAAGAGCTTTTAATACCGGTTTATACTCAACGTCTAATCAAATCAAAAGGTTAGAAAAATGTTTTTAAACTAGAAAAATAAAAACTAACTAAAATGTTGAAAAATAAAATAAAAATAAAAACAGATAGACAAGATGAATCACTTGGCTCCGACTCGTGTTTAGTGTAACCTTTGATTATTTTCCGCACTTTTGCACTTTTTAAGAGATTATCTTAGTTATTGTAGTAGGCCCCTCTTTTGAAGGTGACGTTACCCTCAACCCAGTAGTTTGAGTCAGCAAGGATACAATCCTAAAGGGTCGGATTATTGAAAGATAATTAATTAAGTTATTAATGCATATTATGGTAGGCCCCTCTTTTGAAGGTGACGTTACCCTCGGCTAAGTAGTCTGAGTCGGTACGGATACAGTCCTAAGTAGCCGGGTTAAAGTATTAATAGTAGCTTAAATATGAGGGGATCAAAGAGTATGGAGCCCCGCCATCTAATACCGGTGGATATTGAAGGAGGTCCTACTAAATTTGACCCAGGTCCTTGCAGGATCTATATACTAAACAAGGCAAGACTGTTAGCAAACCGTTCCCTTAACCCCCGACCAGGTAGCCAACATATCTCCATATAGACCGTGGAGATATGAATGGTGAAAATCTTTTATTTTATATAGACAGTAAATAATGCCAAGACACCACGGACAAACGATAAGGAAGAATCACCTTCAACATAAGAAACTAGTTATTAAAGTCATTAATACATAACCAAATAAAAAGTGCGAAAAGATTAAAAATAAAAAGTATTACACTAGACACTTGTCTTCACCAAGTGATGTAAGAGACTTAGGCAAACATGGCCTTTGATTGTCAGGAACTCTTACGATCAATCTTGGATCCCGAGACGACTCACACACTCTACGATGGATGATGGATGATGGTGGTGGATGATGGTGTTGTGATGGTGGTGGGTGGTGGGTGAAGTGTGAGAGAAGTGGTGTGCCAAGGGATGGTTTGCAAATGAGCCAAGCACCCCTATTTATAGGCTGAACAGAGACTCGGGATGACCCCGTGTCCAATGGGCACGACCCCGTGTCCACCTTCCTTCTCTATATTCATTAATTGCAGTTTGTATGCATTAGTTGACCACGCCCCCGTGTCCGCTGGGCACGACCCCGTGTGTAGAAGAGTATCTGTACTATCAAGATTTCCCCAGATTCTACGAATCTTAGAGTTGACCACGGCCCTGTGTCTGCTGGGCACGCCCCCGTGGTGGGTGATAGAAGCTTTTACAACTTTGTCTTTTCTGCTGACACTTGGGCACGCCCCCGTGCTCACTGAGCACGGGGCGTGTTCAGCCTTCTGTTCTCTTGTTTTGGCTTGGGAAGATGCTGTCGGGGGGTCGGGCATGCCACGTTTGTTCCTTTTCTTGTATTTATGTTAGATTTAGCTGTCATTTTGTTTCTTTTGTTCATTTGAGCTCATTTAATCCTGAAAATACAAAAGGAAGACAAAAACACGCTTTTTCCAACATTAGTACTAAAAAAGGGTTAGTTTTATGCCATATTTGATGTAATTTATATGTTGCATTTTGCACACATCAGGGACATGCTGTCCAACTGGTCTCGTGGTGCTGTAACGGTGAATAATCAATAGAGACCAGATTGAAATTGACTGCTCGGTGTTGTATTCTGTTTCTACTCCTTTCTTAGTCGTAATGCCTAAAAAAAGAAGCATTTTTTTATCGCAACGACGAGGAGAGTCTCCAGAAAAAAATTGGTGATTGTCAATTTTTTCGGGTTTTTAACGACCAAGCTAGGTTGTTCGGGGACACCGTCGGGGGCTTCAGTGAACAAATTTGGTGATGCGATCACGGATTGTGGAAATTAGTGGGGTAGTCATGATAATAGTGCAGAATGTTTATCATCTGGGTTATCTGACTATTTATGGGCCAAAACGTAAAATCCGCAATGATGAAAAACTGACGTTTTGAGGAAAATTGTCACATTTTCGGCACAGTCGAGTTTTTCACAAATAAAAAAGGACTGGATTGCCTAGTTTTTCACATTTTCTACTCCTTTCTTATTCGTAATAATCTCACCGAACATGTCGTTTCGGGACCGAAGCTCCGTCAAACTCGCCGGATCCTGGAATCTCAATTGGTATCAGAGCCACAGGAGGTTGAATCGGAGACGACAAATTTCTGTCAAATCTTACCGGAGATTCTGTATGCCCAAGACACATATTAAATTGATGTGGCTAGTACGTTATGATCCAAATCGAGTCATACCCAAATACAAGCTAGACAAACACTTATAATATTTATTTGTGATATGATCAAACAAATAAATATTAACACTTAGAATATTTAGAAATTGGTTTTCTAAATAATTGCATTTGACAAACCAATAAATTATTTGGATAAATTATTTTGAGAGAATATTTTATTTTGTTATTTAATGGGTTAAATAACATAATAAAAGTAGTATAAGTCTTATAACATATGATGTTATATTTTATAAAAGTTATAAAGTATATATATAAGACTTAAAATGTTTATAAAAGAAATTTGTATTTTTTTTATAAAAATCCCAAGTGGGCCGCCCCCTAGTGGTCTTCCCAAGGCCTTTGTGGTCCAATTACAATACATGCAATTTGCATGTGTAAGATGGGTTTTGATTGGGTGGTCTTCCCAAGCAATTTTGTTCCAATAGGATTACATGCATTATGCATGTCTAGATGGCTCTTGATTGGTCAAAAATGGGTGGCAATATTCTCTCATTTTATATTGTGACAACTGTCAAATTTGCATACATCCGTACAATTAATTAATATTAAATTTGTGCTTAATTACAACTGCTGATTAAACTGCTTTCTGATTTCTGATACATACATACACATGCATCACATCCATACTGTCACTCCATTTATTACACACAAACTTTAGTGACAAACTTGATGCACAAAACACAGTTAGCACAATGAGCGGATAACCCAGTAAACATGCTGACAACGCCAGCACAAAGACAGACATTGTTATGAGGCTAGTATGAACCAGAGACAGGACACTACACTAGTAGGGAGTGTAGGGAAGTGAGGACCATAAAACTGCGTCACTAGGTGATAGTTATAGTGTCGGGAAGTGCCTAAAACACACTCTAAATGCAGAATTCTACACTTAATAACAAAATTCAGCATTTAATTATGCTAGTAATGTGCAAAAACTTGACAAAATGGTCCTGTATGCTTTCCTAAGTACCGGGAATTAATTGTGACACAAAAAGCATTATAAAGGACACTTTACGGAACAATTAAAAACTTTAACGGAACGATACCTAACCGAATAACCGGACATTACCCGGAACACTAAAATATTGCAAAAAGCATTGTTTTTAATGTTTCCAAGCTAGTTATGATCCCCGAACATCATAACACCCACTAAAAATATCTAATAACCAAGATATGTAACTAATACTCAAGATTTAACTAGATTGTAACTAATTTAGTTTAACCTATGCTAGACCCCCCCCCCCCACCTAGTCTACGGCCATTATGGCCCTTACACACTTGGATTTTATTGCATTAGTTTATTAGATCTTGTCTCCCCATGATGAACATATTACACAAAGGATTACATGAGAAGATGGTTATAAGTGTGAACCATTAGAACCTTAGCCATTCATTCACCAACATCACAACACCATACTTCTCTCCTTCCTTCCTTTCTTGTGTTTGGCTGCAAACAACAACAACAACTTCACCATCATTCATCCAACTTCTTTACATTCCATACTCATACAAAGGTGCTAGAAGCAAGGTTAGGAAGCTTGGTGTGTTCGGAAGCTCAAGGACCGCTCTCATTTTCTTTTATCCACCACTTTTAGGCTCTTGAACTCCTCTAGCTTTGTGCTAGTGGTAAGCACTTAGATCCTTGTATTTTACTTGTTATTTAAGTGGTTAATGATGTTTAAAGATCAAAAACATAAGAACTCTAAAGAACATAAACAAGTCTTGAACATAAACTAGTCTAGTGATGAAGTATTGTTAAAATGATGATGAAATCATGATAAATCTGAATTAAACAAACCATGACCTGCTGTAAATGACTTATGGTCTTATGTTAATCGTATTAGAAAGTATGGCGATCGTATGTGTGCGTTTTAGTAACATTTAACCTATAAAAAGCATGCTGATTAGCATTTTCAGCCACATTCAACTGGCTGTAAACAGGTAAATATTTAACGAAAAACTGATTTTCTTGAGTCTATAACGTGTTATTATGAAATACGGTTCTAATGGCACTGGAATCATAATTTTTAGATTTCGTTTACTATTTTTAAGGTGTCGTTTTGTAACAGCAGCTCAAGCTGCATTTTTCTGCTGAAAATATGTGTTGTATTTTTCATCATAACTTGAGTTCTTTGAAGAATTAGCTCATGAAACTTGTACTGTAGATGACCACCGATGTATTTGTAATTCTCCCACTGGAATTTCGTAAATCGGACGTACGACGAATTTTAAATAAATTATTCCGTGGACTGGAGTCAGAAAAAGATGAATCTGAATGCAGTCCGGAAACTGATTTTCTATAAAATATTGGGGATGATTTGGACCCTGATATTTTTACACAATAACATTTGGATCGTTTAAGACATACTGTAAAAATTTGGGAATTTTTGGAATAAGATAACTATTTTATTAAAATGCCCGAAAACAGCCCAGTTTTGTATATTAAAACTGAAATGATAAAAGTAGTATTTTGCACGTCTAAATGCCGGGTTGGTTATTTGTGAACAATCTAATGTGTTATATGTTAAAGAAAATGATATGCTATTTAGCATGGACACCTCCATTTACAAAGGAGACTATGGCGAAATTTTCTGAAAACCCAAGCACTTAGTAAATATTTTCTAGATAAGTGTTTACTAGTATATTTTAGACTCTGTTTTTCGAACATAAACTTCGCCATAAATTTTGTTACTAAATACAAAGTATCGGAGTTTGGTTTGTCGCAAATAAAAAATGGGTAAATATGTATTTAGAATATGTATTTTATACTAAGACACTTGTGTGATCATTTGTATATTTCGTGAACTAGTTATATTATTTTAGGGTAAAATAATATAACTTACAAAATACCATGGAAATTACAACTCCAAAATAATACCCAATTTGCAAGGAATAAAATACTGAAGTTACACACGTAATATTATGAAACAGAATAAGAAAACGTAACTTATGAAATATTCCAAGATATACCATTACACTATATTTTTTGGTAAAATATTATTTTGGAAACAAAGGAAGTAAAAATTTATTATTTTTGGGAAAAATATATATATTTTGGCATACGTTATTTTTGACAAATAAGTTATATATTTTCTAAGTAAGACTTGAAAATATGTTGTTTTTTTTTGGAAATATATATTGGGAATATATTGGTATATTTAATGGGAATAATGCACCGAAATACGACGCCATTATTTGGCAAGATATACAAATACGAATACGAAAATACACAACGTATGAGATACCCCCCATCCTTGGGAAGGAAATGCGAATACAAATACAGGAGAAGTATTACTACAAAAATATTGTTTAACAAATTATTCCAAAAGAAAATGCAAGTTAAAATATTTATTATTTTAACAACCAATTATATAACTTGGAATACTACTAAAGACACTTTTAAACGTAACTCAAAGGCACCAATCAATATTAAGACAAGGCACGACCCGTTCGTCTAATAGACGTTAGTACACATGTAGGTAGTCGTGCGTTCTAGTGGAAGCTTCGAGTTACATTGGATACGAAGACGCAAAACAGTGAGTTCATGCCCCCCTTTTCTTTTAACTGTTTTCAGTTTTATACTTCGGGGGTGAAATACATGTTACATTTATTACAAACGTTTTATAGATTGTATGATTAGCTAAGGAATTTACTGCTAGATCACGTGAATGGATAGGCTATTATCGTAAGACCATTAATCCTTATATAAGGACCGAGAGGCATGAGTGATAGATCTATTGAGTGTTGCGAGCCCCACACATGGGCCAGCGTGTGGCTGCATGTGGTGACTATGTCGTTCCGCCGGAAGGACCGATATGAAATACGCGTTACAGGTTTGAGTGCTTCCTAGACCATGTCACTTATTAATGTATTAGCTACACATTAATTGATCTGTTTTTCCTTACTGCTACATACCAAGGACATACATTTATACGGACACATTTTAACGATTTATGCAGACACACATTAACGATTTATACAAACTCACATACACATGAACTCGCTCAACTTTTGTTGATGTTTTTCAAACTACATGTATTTCAGGAAATTAAGTATGGATCTGGCGGGCGTTGGAGTTTCAAGTCATGTTAAGTATAAAGATGTCATCCATGGTTTTTGGGTTTGGCCAGTGTGTCTTAATCCTGGACGAGACACGTCTTCCAAACTTTGATTACAACTATTATCTTTAAAGAGTCCTTAGCAAACTTTTACACAATTCATCTGGTTTGTAAAACTTAAATTTGAAGTCTACGTTTTAGACAATGTTGTTATGTTTTAAACTCATTTTATGGATGACAAATATTTGGTATTATCATATAGATTGTTTGATATGGTTGAATGCAATGATAACAAGTAAGTCACCCCATAATCACGCTTCCGCAAAAGTCAGGGTGTGACAGCTTGGTATCAGTGCTTCGATCGTTGCGAACTAGGATTCTTTCTCGAGTCTAGACTACGATCATTAGGGCTCTCACGAAAACGTTTTACAACATGTTTTCATTGCATACACTAAACGTCCAGATCCAGGAAACACACATTTCACAAACAAAAAGGCACAAATACACATTTCAAATTTATATTTATAGATCAGTCTTAGAGGCTGAGGGAGGATCAGTCTTAGAGGCTAAGGGAGGATCAGTCTTAGAGGCTGAGGGAGGATCAGTCTTAGAGGCTGAGGGAGGATCAGTCTTAGAGGCTGAGGGAGGATTAGTCTTAGAGACTGGGAGGTTGGTCTTAGAGACCAGGGATTTAGTCTTAGAGACTGGGAGGTTGGTTTTAGAGACCAGGGATTTAGTCTTAGAGACTGGGAGGTTGGTCTTAGAGACCAGGGATTTAGTCATAGAGACTGGGAGGTTGGTCTTAGAGACCAGGGATTTAGTCTTAGAGACTGGGAGGTTGGTCTTAGAGACTAGGGATTTAGTCTTAGAGGCTGGGAAGGTTGGTCTTAGAGGTCAGGGAGTTGGTCTTAGAGGCCAGGGAGTTGGTCTTAGAGGCCAGGGAGTTGGTCTTAGAGGCCAGGGGGTTGGTCTTAGAGGCCAGGGAGTTGGTCTTAGAGACCAGGGAGTTGGTCTTAGAGACCAGGGAGTTGGTCTTAGAGACCAGGGGGTTAGTCTGAGAGACCAGGGGGTTAGTCTGAGAGACCAGGGAGTTAGTCTGAGAGACTAGGGAGTTTAGTCTGAGAGACTGGGTGGGATAGTCTGGGAAGACTAGGACGAATATGTGGATACATGATTACATTATGAATTGTCCTTATTTGCAATACACAAAGTGTTAAAGATTACTGTGAATATGCATGCTATTACTATTATGTACTGGCACACACGTCACCTTCCTCAGGGAACGAATTGTCAGATGATGACGACCCTATGGCCACCGCCACAGACGATGAGACTGTACCTGCGCCGGAGATATTTACGCCAGACACTGAGAGTGACCCTGACATGTTGACCAAGAACGAGGACGACTGCCAACCGTTCGCGCTGCCAGACTTTGGTGATGAATTACCCTTGCTGATGGCTTCCTTGACAAGAAACTTCCTGTCATTCTTGTTTCGGTCCACGACCACCTTATCATTTGGACACTTCGATGACGAGCACACCGTGGCTCCGATTCTCGACGCCGTACCCCTCATGGTCATTTTCCCCGAGGATCTGCCTCTTTGACAAATTGTTTGATGACGACGTTAATTTGCTTATTGATGATCCTCCCGTTGACACCCAGGATGATGGAAAGTTAGACGAGAACGTCGTTACAAATTTCATTTTTGAGACCCTTGTTTTCAAGCTACCCTCTGACTCTAGCGTACATTTGATTTCAGACTCCTTCAAGTCGGTGACATCTGCAGCCTTACAGACAACCGGATTACAGCTTCCTACTACTGAAGCAGACAACAATGACATGATTGCCGCACTAGCACTTGCTCAAGGCACCACACCGTTACGCGACCCAGAGCCTGCTCCTGAGCTAGCTTCTGCACCTTTTAGGTCCGCTTGATGTTGCATCTGCTGAACCTGCACCTTTACTTGATCATGACCCTATTTCTTTTGATTTACCAGACAATGCATCCCTTATACCCGACCCACACCCGCATCTAATGATCTCCTATCAGTTGAGACGTTTGATATTGCACCCACAACCGCTGACATTGCTCCTTTCCCCTATGAAGACCGACGTCCATTGCACCAACATGCCTACCGCTTTCTTTCAAGACATACCCGCACCCCGGGAAGGCGCTCCAGGTCAGCATCCGCATAACGATTCTTCTGTTATGGCAACATTTTTCCTGACTTTACAAATCGCACCGTTTGCTACATTCACCTCTACAACGCTGGACAAGTCATTTCGATGGTTCCTATGCTACACTATGTTGATTTTAGACCCTTGTCATCCCTCACATTATGGAGGCGACACACGGGATGAGTACACCGGTCACATCAACTACAGTTTGAGGATATAAGTCGCAGAATGTGGGAGCTTGAGTTGACACCATAACCTCCACCCTGTTTATTGCCAGTATACTTTGATCCCCGACAATTATCAAAGACTTCTTTTGCGTTCTCATCTGCTGATATAACGCCTTTTCCAGGTTTTTAATGCTCGTTTCTTTTACTATCGAGCGGCAGATCAGTTAACTACTTTGATGTATATACAAGCTCGAGGAGGAGTTTACGCGTGCTAGCAGTTACTTTTCTTTCCTCCTCCACCTCAGTCACCAGTGTAGTTGATTTCTGGATTTATGCGGATTGCATTACACTTGGGTAAAGACACTAATGATAAGCCGGGATTGCGGAGACTTTTGAAGACCGCTTCTGATTACGTAATTTTGATACACTAATATATGTGCTGGACAAGGGTAGGGTGACCCTGTGTCCCTTCTGATGTGATACATTGTGTAAGACACAGTGATTGTGGTCGGAGGATAACGAAAGCCCAATTATCTTTAAACATGCGACAATACTTATGACTAATAACTAATGAAAAAAAACTCAGTCGCTATGTTCCCACTAAGCACGCTGATGATCAGCATATTTGTGCTATAACTATAATGCTACATGCTTACTTGCTACGTTCCTATTTACAAGTTGTGCAATAATTGTGATGATACGTGATTGAATGTTATAACGACTGCGTATATACATATACGTAATATACCTCTGAGGTCTTATTCGTTAAACAGAGACTTGTGTGCTCGTGTCCTTAACAAGACCTGACCTACCCAACTTTCTTCTAGGAAGATGTCAACTCAAGGGAACACCGATACCAACAACCCTCTGCCAACGACAGAGGCGGAATTCCAAGAACGCCTCTTACAGGTCATCGCACAGTACGAGGCCCTTCGCTCTGAGCGCAGTGGAGGTACCTCAGGAAATAACCCACCCAACGGTAATGTTTAGTCCTTTAAGACACATTATAAAACGTTTGGACATTTCCACAAGTGCTTTGCTAATACCTTACGCGAATAATGTTGCTTGTATCGCAGGCTGCACCTACAAGCAGTTCTTAGGCTGCCAGCCACTACATTTCAACGGCACTGGGGGTGCCGTAGCCTTCGTGCACTGGGTTGAGAAGACATACACTATTTTGCGTGTGAGCAAAAGTGCCCCAGAGCACCAGGTCACGTACATTTCCGGACTGTTCCAAGATGGGGCTCTGTCATGGTGGAAACTCCAGGTTCAGACGATGGGCGAGGCTGCTGCGTATGCTTTGTCATGGGACGAGTTGAAAGAGCTAATGCATAAAAAGTACTGTTCGATGACAGAAAGCCAGAAGGTGGAAACGGAGTTCTGGAACTCTTGTTCGATGATTTTCAAATGAACATCAAACTACCAGGAGCCGAACGAGCTAGCCAACAAGAGCCAGCAACTCTTGCTACGAATTAACGAATTTCTTAATTAACTAACTACAAGGATCCAACCAGTAGTTTCCGACTGATTGATGATCAAGTAGCTGTAAATTCCGGAAGAAAGTATACCGGGGAAAATTGTGGGACAATAACTTGTTTTAACCTACACAAGAATGGTGTTTCCCTACACGATGCACAGAACGATTCCCCACCGAATACAAAACTCTGAGAATCTAGGAAACATGTACTTAGGACCATGGGGAACCTAGGACCAAATTCACAAAGGTTGTTGTTTAGGAACCACACCCATCAACTCAAGCAAAACCTATTATTCTGACATATATACTATTTCCGTTGACCAAACAGAACGTACTTAAATTTCTTTTACTTCTAGCGAGTAGATGTTGACCAAACAGAATGTACTTAAATTTCCTACTCCCCTTAATGGTAGTTGCATCACGTTAATTTTCTTCGCTAAGAGCGAACACACATTTGTTTCGATACTTGGCCATTTCTTCATTTTGGCAAGTACTCCTTGTTTCAGTATTCAAAAACTTTCATGACACGCATGCATCATTTGCTACGCATGTGGTTTCGTTTCAAACAAACACTTCATGGAAATTCAAAATACTACCTTGCTAAACCTAATTACTGATTTGTGATTCGAATGACCTACATTATTGTGACTATTGACTCTTTTGCTACCAAGTCAACACATTTTCTTGAAACTTCATTTATTTCAAATTACATTCATGGTTTACCTTTGTGACCATGCTGAGATTCCTTTGATACATACGTTTATTGCCGGGTTACGCTAAAATCAAGTTAAATTGCTTGAACTTATTCATTTCACACATTCAGTTAAGACGTCATATGATGTATTGAGAGCATCATATTCAAATCATTTGGCAAAGATTCTTTTGTTTCGAGTCGTAGTAGAATTGTTTGGTCTACGACTTCACTAAATCATTTGTTGGTTACGACACCTTGTGGGGATCCTTTCACAAAATTGAAGCTTGCGCTTATTTGGTTACTCACTTCATACACGGATTTAATTGCCTATTTATTTGTGAACAATCCATTTTGATATTCACAATCAAAGCAGTCTCAACACAAGTTGTGTGTTAAGGCAATGGTACATAGATTCATTTCATAAGCGCAATGTACCTCCCAACGATTCTTTCGTTGTCAATCGAATGCCTTACGGTACTTAATACTTTTCATCTTCGATAAAAAACAGTGGCTCCTTGATGTTCCGTACTCAACTGAAAACTTTATGACATTGTGTTAATCAAATCTTCAGGCTTGTTTCGGTACACTTTCATTTGATTTCAAACACGGTGAACTTGTTCAGTCACCGCTATTATTGAATTATGTCATTGCGACCCCTTGTGGCGTCATTACAAACTTGTAGCTTGTGCTACTCATGGCCAACAGTTTCATGCAAAACTACATATACTTTTGTTTGACTTGTCATTTAAACACTTCTGATGCAACTACGAATTAAGACAATAATACACCAGAGTCGCTTGTATTCTATTCGGCGTATTCTCGCTATTCAAGAATGTCAACACACTAAACCTCACCATTCATTTATTCAGAAGTTGACAGACCATCCTTATGTTGCTATCACATTTGAGCTGTTGATTTTAAATTCATATAGCGGATGCTATGGTTTGTGAAAAAATCGTTGCATATTGCGATCGATCGTCTGAGGATCCTACTGGTCAAAACTCCACTTTTGTGGAACCCCTGTAACTAGATTACACTAGACTATACGTCAATACGTCTTGTATCCTTGACAGCAAATCCTGAAACACACACTATTTAACTGCTGGGTTCTGATTATATATATCCTTGGGCTCGCCTGACTTGAATAAGTTTTGATTCGATTTGGTGATTATCTACCTTGGTATTATTCATATACATACATGTGACGTAACCATAAGGAGTTAAGGTAGTACAAATTTCGAGGACAAAATTTTCTTAACGGGGGGAGAATGTGACAACTGTCAAATTTGCATACATCCGTACAATTAATTAATATTAAATTTGTGCTTAATGACTATGCTTAATTACAACTATTGAGTAAACTGCTTTCTGATTTCTGATACATACATACACATGCATCACATCCATACTGTCACTCCATTTATTACACACAAACTTTAGTGACAAACTTGATGCACAAAACACAGTTAGCACAGTGAGCGGATAACCCAGTAAACATGCTGACAATGCCAGCACAAAGACAGACAATGTTATGAGGCCAGTATGAGCCAGAGACAGGACACTACACTAGTAGGGAGTGTAGGGAAGTGAGGACCATAAAACTGCGTCACTAGGTGATAGTTATAGTGCCGGGAAGTGCCTAAAACACACTCTAAATGCAGAATTCTGCACTTAATAACAAAATTCAGCATTTAATTATGCTAGTAATGTGCAAAAACTTGACAAAATGGTCCTGTATGCTTTCCTAAGTACCGGGAATTAATTGTGACACAAAAAGCATTATAAAGGACACTTTACGGAACAATTATACACTTTAACGGAACGATACCTAACCGAACAACCGGACATTACCCGGAACACTAAAATATTGCAAAAAGCATTGTTTTTAATGTTTCCAAGCTAGTTATGATCCCCGAACATCATAACACCCACTAAAAATATCTAATAACCAAGATATGTAACTAATACTCAAGATTTACCTAGATTGTAACTAATTTAGTTTAACCTATGCTAGACCCCCCCCCCCCCCACACACCTAGTCTATGGCCATTATGGCCATTACACACTTGGATTTTATTGCATTAGTTTATTAGATCTTGTCTCCCTATGATGAACATCTTACACAAAGGATTACATGAGAAGATGGTTATAAGTGTGAACCATTAGAACCTTAGCCATTCATTCACCAACATCACAACACCATACTTCTCTCCTTCCTTCCTTTCTTGTGTTCGGCTGCAAACAACAACAACTTCACCATCATTCATCCAACTTCTTTACATTCCATACTCATACAAAGGTGCTAGAAGCAAGGTTAGGAAGCTTGGTGTGTTCGGAAGCTCAAGGACCGCTCTCATTTTCTTTTATCCACCACTTTTACGCTCTTGAACTCCCCTAGCTTTGTCCTAGTGGTAAGCACTTAGATCCTTGTATTTTACTTGTTATTTAAGTGGTTAATGATGTTTAAAGATAAAAAACATAAGAACTCTAAAGAACATAAACAAGTCTTGAACATAAACTAGTCTAGTGATGAAGTATTGTTAAAATGATGATGAAATCATGATAAATCTGAATTAAACAAACCATGACCTGCTGTAAATGACTTATGGTCTTATGTTAATCGTGTTAGAAAGTATGGCGATCGTATGTGTGCGTTTTAGTAACATTTAACCTATAAAAAGCATGCTGATTAGCATTTTCAGCCACCTTCAACTGGCTGTAAACAGGTAAATATTTAACGAAAAACTGATTTTCTTGAGTCTATAACGTGTTATTATGAAATACGGTTCTAATGGCACTGGAATCATAATTTTTGGATTTCGTTTACTATTTTTTAAGTGTCGTTTTGTAACAGCAGCTCAAGCTGCATTTTTCTGCTGAAAATATGTGTTGTATTTTTTGTCATAACTTCAGGTCTTTGAAGAATTAGCTCATTAAATTTGTACTGTAGATGACCAACGATGTATTTGTAATTCTCCCACTGGAATTTCATAAATCGGACGTTCGAGGAATTTTAAATAAATTATTCCGTGGACTGCAGTCAGAAAAAGATGAATCTGAATGCAGTCAGGAAAATGATTTTCTATAAAATATTAGTGATGATTTGGACCGCGATATTTTTACACAATAATATTTGGATTCTTTAAGACATTCTGTAAAAAATTGAGAATTTTTGGAATAAGATAACTATTTTATTAAAATGCCCGAAAACAGCCCACTTTTGTATATTAAAACCGAAATGATAAAAATAGTATTTTGCACGTCTAAATGTCGGGTTGGTTATTTATGAACAATCTAATGTGTTATATGTTAAAGAAAATGATATGCTATTTAGCATGGACACCTCCATTTACAAAGGAGACTATGGCGAAATTTTCTGAAAACCCTAGCACTTAGTAAATATTTTCTAGATAAGTGTTTACTAGTATATTTTAGACTATGTTTTTCGAACATAAACTTCGCCATAAATTTTGTTACTAAATACAAAGTATCGGAGGTTGGTTTGTCGCAAATAAAAAATGGGTAAATATGTATTTAGAATATGTATTTTATACTAAGACACTTGTGTGATCATTTGTATATTTCATGAACTAGTTATATTATTTTAGGGTAAAATAATATAACTTACAAAATACCATGGAAATTACAACTCCAAAATAAGACCCAATTAGCAAGGAATAAAATACTGAAGTTACACACGTAATATTATGAAACCGAACAAGAAAACGTAACTTATGAAATATTCCGAGATATACCATTACACTATATTTTTGGGTAAAATATTATTTTGGAAACAAAGGAAGTAAAAATATATTATTTTTGGGAAAAATATATATATTTTGGCATATGTTATTTTTGACAAATAAGTTATATATTTTCTAAGTAAGACTTGAAAATATATATATTTTTTTTTTGGAAATATATATTGGGAATATATTGGTATATTTAATGGGAATAATGCACTGAAATACGACGTCATTATTTGGCAAGATATACAAATACGAATACGAAAATACACAACGTATGAGATACCCCCCATCCTTGGGAAGGAAATGCGAATACAAATACAGGAGAAGTATTACTACAAAAATATTGTTTAACAAATTATTCCAAAAGAAAATGCAAGTTAAAATATTTATTATTTTAATAACCAATTATATAACTTGGAATACTACCAAAGACGCTTTTAAACGTAACTCAAAGGCACCAATCAATATTAAGACAAGGCACGACCCGTTCGTCTAATAGACGTTAGTACACATGTAGGTAGTCGTGCGTTCTAGTGGAAGCTTCGAGTTACATTGGATACGAAGACGCAAAACAGTGAGTTCATGCCCCCCCTTTTCTTTTAACTGTTTTCAGTTTTATACTTCGGGGGTGAAATACATGTTACATTTATTACAAACGTTTTATACATGGTATAATTAGCTAAGGAATTTACTGCTAGATCACGTGAATGGATAGGCTATTATCGTAAGACCATTAATCCTTGTATAAGGACCGAGAGGCATGAGTGATAGATCTATTGAGTGTTGCGAGCCCCACACATGGGCCAGCGTGTGGCTGCATGTGGTGACTATGTCATTCCGCCGGAAGGACCGGTATGAAATACGCGTTACAGGTTTGAGTGCTTCCTAGACCATGTCACTTATTAATGTATTAGCTACACATTAATTGATCTGTTTTTCCTTACTGCTACATACCAAGGACATACATTTATACAGACACATTTTAACGAATTATGCAGACACACATTAATGATTTATACAAACTCACATACACATGAACTCGCTCAACTTTTGTTGATGTTTTTCAAACTACATGTATTTCAGGAATAAAGATGTCATCCATGGTTTTTGGGTTTGGCCAGTGTGTCTTAATCGTGGACGACACACGTCTTCCAAACTTTGATTACAACTATTATCTTTGACGAGTCCTTAGCAAACTTTTACACAATTCATCTGGTTTGTAAAACTTAAATTTGAAGTCTACGTTTTAGACAATGTTGTTATGTTTTAAACTCTTTTTATGGATGACAAATCTTTGGTATTATCATATAAATTGTTTGATATGGTTGAATGCAATGATAACAAGTAAGTCACCCCATAATCACGCTTCCGCAAAAGTCAGGGTGTGACATATATAACCATTTTGTATGACAAAATGGATTAGAAGACTTGGATGAACTTGAAAAACACTAGAGAAAAGCTCTCTAAAAATCGGCCAAGGTATGGCATCATGAAGGTTTTTCAAGTTTAATATTCAAGTGCAAGAACTCTAGAAAATGGCTCCTAAATTTTTGGCCGTGGTGGTTGATCTTGATGGAATTTTAAGTGAGTTCATAAGTGTAGAAATCCTAGCTAAACACAAGGTGTTTGTTGGAAGGCTTGGGGTATACAAGCTTGAGGTCTTCTACACTTGAAGGCAACCGTTCAAGAAGCATCATCTTCTTCATATCCTTTACTCCTTGGAAGGTAGTATTCTAAACACCCTATGGTTGTGTTTTTAATTTTGATAGCATGCATGTTCGTATATGGATCCGGGATTGGGTTTTACATATAAAATGGGTTTTATATCTTGAAAGTAAACATGTTTTTAAATTATATTCCGCTGCGTTTTTATTTTATAAGGATAAAATACTTTGATAAACATGTGAAAAACCCAACAATGGCATCTAGAGCCGCTTATATGAGTGCATGCTTCATAGGATATGAAATTTTCGGGTTTCGGGTTTGGGTAAAACCCTATAGCCGAAATTTTCACCATGGTTATCCCTTTGTTTTTCAAGATTATATTCTTACATCCATAAATGAATCTTGAAAAATTATTTCATTTGAACGATTATTTTGTTTGGACAAAAACCAAAATTTTTCGGTTTTTCATTCTTGACCGAAAAAAAGTAGGTTATAAAAGGGAACCATTTTTTTGCTTCTTGAATTTTATATATTTGGATATATATTTTTTGGTGTTCATAACCTAGCCATGACCTTGTGTTTGAATATGTTGAATATTTGTGGTTGTGATTTGTATTTAATTATTTCAATGGGTTTTAATAATTATTATTTTGTTCTTCCATTTGTAAAAATATGCAATTTATTTATTTCCATTTGGTATGTAAGTAAATAGATTAGGTGCATTTTATTTTTACTAGAAAAAATGTATTAGGATAATTTTTTTTGTAAAAGAAGATTCACACAAAAATGCGTTTTTGGTTTTGGCTATTTTCGGGCCTAAAGGACTTCACGGTTCTTAACGGGATTTTAGCCCGATAACCAAAACACATTTTTGAAGTCCAAAGGAGTTTGGAGCTGAATATAAAAGACATTTGGAAGACCAAAGAATGTGAAGAAATCACAACACAAATAGAAGACTTGAAGCATTTGGATGCAGGATCAAGTGGGAGTTCAACGACACATTTTTTTTGTCAATATTCACCCTTTAAGAAGGACCTTTTGACACACTTGTTTCGGCTAATAAGTGTGGTCAAAATAGTTGGCTATGGTTATGCACCTATTATTATGTATGTTGTGCTTGTATGGTTGTTTATTTATGTTGTTTGGATGATATGTTGATATGTTGATATGCATGCTTAACAAACTAATAATCAACAACAAGCTTAAAATTGGTTCTTTAAAAATCATTAAAATTGGTTAATAAAAGGTTATTAAAATTAATGATTTTATAATAAAATGGGTTTTATTAAAAGAACCTTGAAAATTTGTTTTCACTAAAGTACCAAGGATTTGAATGCATGCAAATGTATGGTACATAATGTTTTCTAAACAAGAATTTTTAAAACTCAAAATCCCTTTTATAAAACAAGTCAAACACCATCCTTTTATACAACACTCGAATCACTTGGGAACTCTTATTGTGGGATAAAGGTGACCTAACCACATTTGAGGGAACTTGTATATTCGAGGTGGGTTTACCATGTTTGTGGGATAAA
Source organism: Helianthus tuberosus (assembly GCA_030545235.1). Classification (NCBI taxonomy): domain Eukaryota; kingdom Viridiplantae; phylum Streptophyta; class Magnoliopsida; order Asterales; family Asteraceae; genus Helianthus; species Helianthus tuberosus. The sequence goes on from CM060393.1 coordinate 160,378,842, forward strand.
GGTCACCTAACCACTTATGTGTATAAACTCACACGTGTGTGTAAGTTGGACGACTTGATTTGGAAACCATGAACTTAGGGTCACCGAAGTATGGCGAACAAAAGGTGTTGATATGATTAAACATGCCAACTAAACATAAAGATGTTTAACTGATCCCATATGGCTAGAAGTTGCAAAGGGTTGCAATTGTCAAACGTTGACTACCTTGTTAATTTAAATAGAGGGATAAAAGTCACCTAACCAATATTTAAATGTAACGTTGGATTCTAGATTTTAATTATTAATTGTCTATGAGACATAAAAGGGTATTAGTGATTAAAATATAATGATATCGAAAATACTAAAATTGAACCTTGTTAAATTTTGTAGATGGCCGCTAACACAATTACCCAAACCGTCCGTAACCTATCACTAAAAACAATCCTTGAAAAGGGTTGTCTTAATCATAACACTTTATGGATTAATATTGAAACTTAAGAATCGTTCTCAAGTAAGAAAAATGTCCTATGTGTTGAACGATCCTAATCCCGATGAACCTCTTATGGAAGATAAGGATGCCTATAACGATTTGATTAAGTATACCGAGGATACTATGCACGCCTCTTGCCTCATGTTGGGAACGATGATTCCCGAGACTCAAAAGGATTTTTGAACATCATGAGCGTACGACATGATTACCCAATTGTAGGAAATGTTCCTAAGGGTAGAATGCTTCGAAACGGTTCGAGCGCTTCATGCATGTCGAATGGAGGAAACCCAATCGATCTCATCTTATATCTTTAAGATGAAAAGCCACATTGATCGCTTCGAAAGGCTCAATATGGGTAAAAGGGCTTTTATCCATACTAACGATCAATGAGGGTGGCAACAAGAAAGGGCATCACCCCGACACCAAAGCATATGTTGCAAATGGAAAAACGGGAAATTCAAAGGGAAAAAGAAAAGAAAGACTAAAGCGAAACCACTGAAACCAAAAGATGGCAAAGGTTGCCACGAACGATCCATCCTTTGAGTACGGTGAGATAGGGTATTTGAAAAGGAATTGTCCAACCTATCTCGAAGAGTTGAAAAACAAGAGGGATGCTAGGCAAACCTCAGGTACAATCTTTATGAAACATATTGACCTTAATGTTATTTCTTCAAACACACGGGTACTAGATACCTGATGTGGAACTCATGTTTGCAATTTCTTGCAAAAGGGTTCAAAAGAAATAGACATTACAAGAAGGGAGACACTAGTCTGCTCTTGGGCAATGGAGCGAAAGTTCAAGTTGAAGCCCAAGGAGACTTTGTTTTTGAAACTTCCAAATGGTTTGGAAATTGTTTTAAACATGTTATATATGCTCCTAGTTTGACTAGGAACATTATTCAAGTTTTCCTTATAAGACAATATGGTTTTGATTTAAAGTTTATAAACAATGACATTTATATTTCGATGAATGACATGTTTTACTTTAAAGCTATGCTTTCAAATGGTATTTATGAATTGGTTCATGATAATACGTCATTTGATAGCACAATGTACCAAGCAATCACCAAGAAACTCAAAATAGATTTGAGTGAGACCTATCCTTGGCATTATCGCCTTGGTCATACAAACAGAATCGATCAAAACACTTCAAAAGAATGGTCTTTTGGAAACAAATGAAATTGGTTCATTTGATACATGTGAATCTTGTTTACGAAGTAATATGACCAAGAAACCCTTTAGTGGTACCAACTAAAGGGCAAAAGATTTATTAGGTATCATACATTCGGATGTATGTGATCCTTTTAAGCCAATGACTAGGTATGGTGAAAGATACTTCATTAATTTTACCAACAACTGTAATAGTTATGGTTATGTGTACTTGACATAAAGAAGAAGTTTTGAAACATTCAAAATCTTCAAAAAGTGAAGTACAAAATCAACTCTTTAAAGTTCTTCATTTTGATAGAGGAGGAGTCAAACTCTATTGGATATAGTTCGATCTATAATGGCTAGGAGCACATTACCTCTATCAATTTGGGGTTACGTTTTGCTCTCCACGGCCCGTACATTCAATGTGGCCCAAACCAAGAAAGTGGATAGGACTCCTTTTAAGATATGGCATGGAAGGGTTCCATCATTATCATATATAAAGGTTGTGAAGCTTATGTTAAGCTATAAACCCAAACAAATTAGAAGTATGATCCACTAAATGTATCTTTGTAGGATATCCTAAAAATGGTATAGGATATTAATTCTACGATCCAACAAAGCAAAGGTATTTGTTGCTCAAAAGGCTAAGTTCTTAGAAGCTAAGTTCCTTATGGAAGGAACTAGTGGTAGAACAGTGGAACTAGAGGAGTATCAAGAACCACAAGACAATACACGTTTGGTTGATACTAGCACTCAACAAGAGGTTGTTGAAATCAATCAAGAGGTTGATCAGCACACACAAAATGTTCGCAGATCTGGTAGAATTAGTAATCCACCTGAAAGATATGGATTTTTCATGGATGGATGCTATGTGGTAGATTCAGATGAACCAACCACATACCATGATGCAATGTCAAAATCCGATTGTGACAAATGGCTTGAAGCCATGAACATAGAGATGCAATCCATGTATGACAACCAAGTTTGGGAATTGGTTGTGCCACCACTCAACTCCAAAGTAGTTGGAAATAAGTGGGTTTTCAGGAAGAAAACAGATATGCATGGTAACTTGGATACTTATAAAGCATGACTTGTAGCAAAAGGTTTCAATCAAACTCAAGGGATTGATTATGATGAGACCTTCTCGCCTGTGGCGATGCTAAAGTCAATCAGGATATTATTTACCATAGCTGCATATTATGACTATGAGATCTGGCAATTGGATGTCAAAACGGCTTTTCTTAATGGATATCTTGATGAAGATGTCTATATGGTTCAGCCTAAAGGTTTTGTCGATCCAAAACATCCTGACAAAGTATGCAGGTTAAAGAAATCAATCTATGGATTGAAGCAAGCATCTAGAAGTTGGAATCACCATTTTGATGAAGAAATTAAGAATTTTGGATTCATCAAAAACGGCGATGAAGCTTGTGTGTACAAGAAAGCTAGTGGGAGCATCATCACTTTCTTAGTATTGTATGTCGATGACATTCTACTATTTGGAAATGACATTCCAACCATGGAAGGTGTAAAAGCTTGGCTTGGAAGTTGTTTTCCATTAAGGATCTTGGTGAAGTCGTCTACATTCTGGGAATAAAGATCTATAGGGATAGATCAAGGCGCTTGATAGGTTAAACCAAAGTGCATACACTGACAAAGTCTTGAAAAGGTTCAAGATAGAGAACTCTATGAAAGGTGTGGTACCTATTCAAAGAGGGACAATATTGAATGCGTTTCAATGTCCAAGCTCAAAGGATGAGCAAGAAAGAATGAAAGGAATCCCATAAGCGTCTGCTATAGGATTCATTATGTATGTAATGATATGCACTAGACCGGACAAGTCATGCGCGTTAAGCATGACGAGAAGATACCAGCGAGTAACGGTCATTGGGTGACTGTTAAAAATATATATATTGAAATACCTTAGAAGGACTAAGGATATATTTCTAATATATGGATCTGGTGAAGAGGAACTCGTTGTAAAGGGTTACAGGGATGCGAGTTTTGGAATTCATTGTAAAGGGTCACATGGATACAGATCTCTAAACTGGTCGAAACGGTTCTCGATCACAATCGGGGTAGCATTATCCACTACAGAATCAGAATACATCGCCGCTTCATTGATTGAGATAATTCATATGGATCTGCCACTTGAATTATTGCCGATCTAGGGGTAGTCCCTACCATTCAACACTCCTAGAGATCTTTGTGATAACGATGGTGCGATTGCTCAAATCAAGGAACCTCGTGCACATCAAAAGACTAGGAAAATTGAGCGGAGTTTCAACTACATAAGGGATGAAGTTGGAAAAGGGAAATATATGTATTCGCAAAGTTCACACATATCAAAATATTACGGATCCACTCACGAAGCTCCTTAAACGGGCATAGCATGAAGGGTCATACTTGTGCCTTAAGACTTCGATATTCTAGTGATTGGATTTGATCTATTTTGTATTTGGATATTGGAACAACTGTTATTATAACTCTTTATGGTATTTTGAGTTATGTTCCGTTTTAGAATGTTTAAATCCATGAATAAGTTAATTATTCTAAATGTCCGTAGTCGGTCTTACTTGTGGGAACAAATATGAATGTAAGACTATTATTGAAGAAACACTAGATAATTGACCGGAATCGAATTATCTAGGGGGTTTGAATCCGCATAAAAGGTGAGTTTTCTCTCATTCGATCTGATGGGACGACTCTTCTTCTCCGATAAACTCTGCAAAACAAAGCACCGTTAGCCTCGTCAAGGGGAGAAAGGGGTTCTCTCCTTGACCCGACTCCGGCGTGAGAATAAGTATGTGTTTATGAAGAAGAAGAAGAAGAAGTATTGAAGAAGTGTGTGTAACTTGAATTTCATACCTGAATTGTTCTCATATTTATAGCCGAGAGTTTTGGGCGGGAAAACTCGTTGGTGAAATGTTGACGGAAGATGCTAACCCCGTAAGCGGTTACATTTCTGTTAAGCTTTTAGATCCGACGTGAGTGCACACGGATCACTGTTTAGATCCACGGCTAGGGGTTTGCCACGTGGAAAGTGATTAAGTGGAGGTTTCTCTCCAATTACATGCTATCATTGTGATCTCAGGGATGCCTGAGGTGATGACACGTGTCCAGACGGTTATAACCGTCCTAGTGGTGCACGATTGAATTCTTCTAGAAGATTACTGCTGTAATCTGGTGTGTCTCTTTATCGTGAGGCACCAGTTGTGTAAATAATATCCAAGTCTGGGCATTATTTAAGCGGGAGTGCTGATTGGGATTTTTTATCCCTGTCTGTTATGAAAGAGGCGCAAAAATTTATTAATCTCCTTTTGGCGCACAGGTGTTGTTTGTCGTCTTTCTTCCGTGTCCTCTTTTTTGGCCCAGTGCGCGGTCGCGCAAGCTCTAAAGAGGATTAAAGATGAAGTTGTGGTTTCTCTTAAGTCTTCTTTATTGGACCAGTATGCAGCCGCGAAAGGTCTAAAGAAGGTTAGAAAATTGAGGTTGCGGTATGGTCCAATGCTCGGAACGAGATTTTTGGTACCTTACCCCTTCAAGTCCCCCCCAGTCTAGTGTTGCTCTTATGCAAATAAGTGGAGCACTGGACTATGAGAGAGAAATGCTTTTTGCTGCAGGATTTTTAGCGTGAAAGTGGAGAATTTTTTTATGAGAAAATACACCTGCGCATTATTTTTTGTTTGTTCGGTAAATCTTTGGAGAAAACTTGTGAGTTTTCTTCTTTGTTCTGACCTTCTTCATCATGATCTGGCGTTCATGACGTTATTTGAAAAATAAAACATAAATACATGTAGTACCTTTTCGTCTTTTCTTTTTTGGAATATGTACATACGTTGTCATAATTCATTTAATGAGATATGACGTGTTTCTGGTAACGCCGTTTTAGAGGAAAATGATCTGATAGTTAATCATTACGGGTTCTGTTGTCCTCTCTTGTCGATGCTTGAAGGTGTATCTTCCGGTTAACTAGAAAGATCAGCCTTTGTTTGTGTACCGGCGACGTCGAAACAGGTGTTATTCTGATCCTTCCTCTGGGAATGAAGGGATATCAGTTGTTGATGGGGGAGATTGAGCTGGCTGTTGTTCCCCCTTGTTAGGATGTTCGGGGAAGTACTGTATACCTCTGATGAGGCTTCAGTTATGTTTTTTGGTGTTTATTTTGTAAAGAACGTTTTGATGTTCTGCTGCTGTAAATGCTGCTAAAGGTGCCTTGCTACACTAGTAACTTTCCTTTGTTGATGCAATGTTATGCATTCATGTTTTGTGTTTGAATTACAATATGTTGCATGTGTATAATTACTTCGTTTAGGGTAGCGAATGAAAATGGTATTGTGCTCATGTGCGAACGTAAGTCTAGACTGTGCACGGGGCTTGCTATTTTTTAGACCGTTCGTGAGGCTTACAATGTTTACCACACTGTTTTCACATATACCAAAGGAATTACATGCAATTTGTAACAAAAAATAACATGTAAAGATAAATTTTGCATTAATAGGGCGTGGGCCCAATAAAGTGAAAAAATACCTTGCCTGTATAAGTCTGACTTGTTGAATAGCTTGGCTAGTTGCTGCGCGTTCCTGGTGTGAGGAATAGTTGTTGATTATGCTAGTTGTGTCCGTTTAACTTGGTGCTCGTTGATTGGTTGTACTAGCGTATTTCCATGGATTGTCAGGGTTGCGCGTTTGTGAAGGAGCAAGTGTATGTGTGTTCACTCGTAAGTAAAGGACTATACGCGTATGGCGACTTAAAGGAGTATGCGCGGATATGTGCTTAAATGTAAAGAAGTATGCGCATATGGCGACTTACATGCTCGTATGTAAGGGAGCAAGCGCTGATGGCGACTTACGTGCTCAAATGTATGGCGACTTACGTGCTTGTATGTAAAGGAGCAAGCGCGGATGGCGACTTACGTGCGCAAATGTAAAGAAGCATGCGCGTATGGCGACTTACGTGCTTGTATGTAAAGGAGGAAGCGCGGATGGCGACTTACGTGCTCAAATGTAAAGAAGCATGCGCGTATGGCGACTTACGTGCTTGTATGTAAAGGAGCAAGCGCGGATGGTGACTTACGTGCTCAAATGTAAAGAAGCATGCGCGTATGGCGACTTACGTGCTTGTATGTAATGGAGCAAGCGCGGATGGCGACTTACGTGCTCAAATGTAAAGAAGCATGCGCGTATGGCGACTTACGTGCTTGTATGTAAAGGAGCAAGCGTGGATGGCGACTTACGTGCTCAAATGTAAAGAAGCATGCGCGTATGGCGACTTACGTGCTTGTATGTAAAGGAGCAAGCGCGGATGGCGACTTACGTGCTCAAATGTAAAGAAGCATGCACGTATGGCGACTTACGTGCTTGTATGTAAAGGAGCAAGCACGGATGGCGACTTACGTGCTCAAATGTAAAGAAGCATGCGCGTATGGCGACTTACGTGCTTGTATGTAAAGGAGCAAGTGCGGATGGCGACTTACGTGCTCAAATGTAAAGAAGCATGCGCGTATGGCGACTTACGTGCTTGTATGTAAAGGAGCAAGCGCGGATGGCGACTTACGTGCTCAAATGTAAAGAAGCATGCGCGTATGGCGACTTACGTGCTTGTATGTAAAGGAGCATCCGACTCGCATGGAGACTTACGTGCTCTTACCCTTAAATAAGGAGTATAAGTTTTACCAAAATTGTTGATGTGATTTTTCAATCGGCGGTATTATACCGCAACAATAGTATTTGTATTGTTACCATCATCTTGAAAAGATAACGGATTGCGTATATCTTTTTTAATGATTTCTTTCATCCTTCAAATTTTAAGTACCAGTTGTACAGATATAGACGCTCTAAATATGCTAGTCAATATAAATGCTTGTGCATATATATCCGTTATAGCGTAGATAAGTGTCGAATTATAACACTTTCATGTTGAAAGGTCATGGCACTTGAATTAGTATAAGTGCCAGTTTAAATGTTAATAAGTGATAGCACCCACTGTTTAGTGTATGCTAGAAGGTGTTCATGTTATGTAAAAGAATTCGGGAATTTGTTCTCTTTCCTTTATTTTGTTTAAGAAAAAATGGAAAAGATCTTTTAGAGGAATTCGTAGTACCTAGGTTTTGACGAAAACCGTATTAGTCAAGGCTTATAGCCCCAAGAAGCAAATCTTTGGAAGTTATGCGTTGTGCGACCTCAGATCTGCAGCTCGTTGATCCTGAACGTGTTTTTTCTTGCCGAATATCAGATCTGATGTTTGGGGACTCAGGTCTGATAATTTGTGTGAAAATTTGGTTCCTGGCGATCTGGAACCTGTTGAACCAGTACTCTGGAGTTTTTCTCCATGAATAGATCTGAACGGTTATGAAGTCCCGTTTGCATTAGGGAAGTAATTTCTCTCGAATGACTGTTGTTGCTTTCTTTATTCCCCATAATTCCGTCGATCTGGGCATCTCGGATTGCAGAACCCTTGAATTCAGATCGAGGATTTGATGGGTGAAATGATGAATTCTCTGCCATATGAAACAGAAAATGAAGAAAATATGAATCGAAACGAGAAAAAACAGATGACACTGAGAAATCGGTGGGCGCCAATTAAGAAACACTAGATAATTGCCCGAAATCGAATTATCTAGGGGGTTTGAATCCGCATAAAAGGTGAGTTTTCTCTCGTTCGATCTGACGGGACGGCTCTTCTTCTCCGATAAACTCTGCAAAACAAAGCACCGTTAGCCTCGTCAAGGGGAGAAAGGGGTTCTCTCCTTGACCCGACTCCGGCGTGAGAATAAGTATGTGTTTATGAAGAAGAAGAAGTATTGAAGAAGTTTGTGTAACTTGAATTTCATACCTGAATTGTTCTCATATTTATAGCCGAGAGTTTTGGGCGGGAAAACTCGTTCGTGAAATGTTGACGGAAGATGCTAACCCCGTAAGCGGTTACATTTCTGTTAAGCTTTTAGATCCGACGTGAGTGCACACGGATCGCTGTTTAGATCCACGGCTAGGGGTTTGCCACGTGGAAAGTGATTAAGTGGAGGTTTCTCTCCAATTATATGCTATCATTGTGATCTCAGGGATGCCTGAAGTGATGACACCTGTCCAGACGGTTATAACCGTCCTAGTGGTGCACGATTGAATTCTTCTAGAAGATTACTTCTGTAATCTGGTGTGTCTCTTTATCGTAAGGCACCAGTTGTGTAAATAATATCCAAGTATGGGCATTATTTAAGCGGGAGTGCTGATTGGGATGTTTTATCCCTGTCTGTTATGAAAGAGGCGCAAAGATTTATTAATCTCCTTTTGGCGCGCAGGTGTTGTTTTTCGTCTTTCTTCCGTGTCCTCTTTGTTGGACCAGTGTGCGGTCGCAAAAGGTCTAAAGAGGATTAAAGATGAAGTTGTGGTTTCTCTTAAGTCTTCTTTATTGGACCAGTGTGCAGCCGCGCAAGGTCTAAAGAAGGTTAGAAAATTGAGGTTGCAGTATGGTCCAATGCTCGGAACGAGATTTTTGGGACCTTACCCCTTCAATTATGAACTTGGATTGGTGGATATTCATTTAGTATGAATATAGAGCAAAGTGTTGCTGCCAAAGTTCATAGATATTTGTGGGATACAAATATTGGACTGACTCACTCTCAAATATTACTGCATGGAATCATTTGTGATTGATCATAAGTAAATTTGAGTAAAGGCGAATATCATAGTATCCTCTGACCTGAGATACATATTGGGTCTTGATATTCACCAAGTACTATACCTTGACCTAGTTCTTCGTTGTCTGTAATAAGGCAGTACATAAGGCTAAACTCAGGTGTGGTACAAGGTGATTGTGAGAGACGTATGTAGTCAAGATGGGATTTGTTCCTCTTATTCATTGAGAGTAAGATGTCTAAGGCCTGCTAAAGTTAAATCAACAGAGAATGATCACTCTGTGTCTCTGGATTTGACATGACATCTGTAACGAAAGGATAAATGATAGATTCACCTAAATCATGTTCAAGTAAGGGACTTGAAGGGAATGATGTTATTGAATGGGACATATAGTCATACGTATTAGGGGTAGTAAACTATAGTTAGGTGGTCTTTACTACTTGCATCAATCTTCTATGTATCTTGTGCAAGTGGGAGATTGTTGGATTCTGTATGCCCAAGACACATATTAAATTGATGTGGCTAGTACGTTATGATCCAAGTCGAGTCATACCCAAATACAAGCTAGACAAACACTTATAATATTTATTTGTGATATGATCAAACAAATAAATATTAACACTTAGAATATTTAGAAATTGGTTTTCTAAATAATTGCACTTGACAAACCAATAAATTATATGGATAATTTATTTTGAGAGAATATTTTATTTTGTTATTTAATGGGTTAAATAACATAATAAAAGTAGTATAAGTCTTATAACATATGATGTTATATTTTATAAAAGTTATAAAATATATATATAAGACTTAAAATGTTTATAAAAGAAATTTGTATTTTTTTTATAAAAATCCCAAGTGGGCCGCCCCCTAGTGGTCTTCCCAAGACCTTTGTGGTCCAATTACAATACATGCAATTTGCATGTGTAAGATGGGTTTTGATTGGGTGGTCTTCCCAAGCAATTTTGGTCCAATAGGATTACATGCATTATGCATGTCTAGATGGCTCTTGATTGGTAAAAAATGGGTGGCAACATTCTCTCATTTTATATAACCATTTTGTATGAAAAAATGGATTAGAAGACTTGGATGAACTTGAAAAACACTAGAGAAAAGCTCTCTAAAAATCGGCCAAGGTATGGCATCATGAAGGTTTTTCAAGTTTAATATTCAAGTGCAAGAACTCTAGAAAATGGCACCTAAATTTTCGGCCATGGTGGTTGATCTTGATGGAATTTCAAGTGAGTTCATAAGTGTAGAAATCCTAGCTAAACACAAGGTGTTTGTTGGAAGGCTTGGGGTATACAAGCTTGAGGTCTTCTACACTTGAAGGCAACCGTTCAAGAAGCATCATCTTCTTCATATCCTTTACTCCTTGGAAGGTAGTATTGTAAACACCCTATGGTTGTGTTTTTAATTTTGATAGCATGCATGTTCGTATATGGATCCGGGATTGGGTTTTACATATAAAATGGGTTTTATATCTTGAAAGTAAACATGTTTTTAAATTATATTCCGCTGCGTTTTTATTTTATAAGGATAAAATACTTTGATAAACATGTGAAAAACCCAACAGATTCTGACTATTTCTTCATCATCTTCTTCATTTCTTGCAGTTTCACACCTTAAGACGAGAAAAACTCAAAATTAAACAAGATTTCACAGATGAAATTCAGTAAAATTGATATCATTCGAATCAGAATTGAAAATATAACAATCCTACAAAGTTTCATTGAAAAATTCGGACTAAAACTGAATCAAATCTATCAAAAACTATGTCGAGTTCTTCGCACAAGATGACGTCATTCACCCGTTCGGATTGTAATCTAATCAGATTGGACTAGTTTGTTCTTGATATTCATTGCTGACGTCACTGCTCGTTCGATCGGATCACCATCCGATCGGACAGGCTGTGTGGTTTAAGAGTTTTAAAGGTTCAAGTTTCTCTCAATCGAACGACCATCCGATCGGATCACCATCCGATCGGATAGCCATTCGACACTTGTGTTCATCCGACACTTGTGAATTTGTTTCCTTGATCATTTGAGTCATCCAATCGAATCACCATTCGATCCGAGTAAAATAGTTTGAGATTTTTGATAGTTGTGAAATTTTTCTAAGTGTTTGACTGTTTCTGGTACTATCAAGATAGGAGACGATTTCTTAAACCCATTCAGCGACATCTTCACATACAACACTGGAGAAACATCGACAAACACAAACAACAATACCAATCAAAATCCGAATAAGGCGATCGCAGATTCTCTCAGCATCGACAATGCCTATGGTACGTATAACAAGCCGCCAAAGCTGATGGCGATTGAAGACTACAACCGTTGGGCAGACAGATTTGAGGGTTGGTTGAGAGCTTTTGCTTACATGAGTTGGGAGTGTTTGAAGAATGGTTATGATATTGGAAGAAAAGATTATGAAAACTTGGCTGAAACTGAACAAGATATGTTTATTGCTGAACAAAAATGTATAGCCCTGTTACATCAATCCGTCAGAGACGATATTATTTCTTTGATTAATTACAAAAATTCAAAAGATTTGTGGGATAAGCTAGAGAAGAAGTGTATTGGAGGAGAAGAGATTGTGAAAAACAAGAAGCGTCTGTTGAAGAAGGAGTTTGACTTATTTGCATGTATGAGAAATGAAACTGTATTAAAGATGATTGAGCGGTTTTGCCATCTGAAGTTAGAGCTCATCAGAAATTGGATCACAATTGCTGAAGAAGAGATGGTTGAGAAGTTATTGGAATCTTTGCCAGATGAAAAAGATTGGCAATACTATGGCCTGGTTCTGAAAAACACAAAAGCAATGTCAGAAATGACAGTTGACTGGCTGATTGAAAGATTCGAGAGTCATGAGCTAGAAATCAAGAAAATGAACAAAGTGAACAATACCCCGTACCAACAGAATGTTGATCTCTACTACAGGGGTAACATGATTCCGAAAACCACTTCACCAAAAACCACATTTTCTGCTGAAAGTTCAAATACGGTGACTTAAGAAAGGCAAAGCAGCAGTTCATCACCAAGTAGTGGTTATCATGGAGGTTCTTCTTCATCTGTTTAAGGGAATCAGCAACAACAAAATGTTCCCAAAGATATGTTTCAATGTAACATCGCTGTGAACCTGAACAACGCTCAAAACTTCAATCAAGAGACAACAAAACAACAAATGGTGTTTCTTGCTTCAATCTTAGAATCATGTGAAATTCTGGTCACTAGAAAAATCAGAAATACAAATCTGACAAAAGAAGATTATGACCAGATTGATCCCGAAGAGATAGAATTAATCGATATACGCTGGTGTATGGCTAGCGTAATCCGTAGAGCGTAAAGATTTATGGAGATCACTGGAAGAAATTCCATTGGAGGGCCTTCGACAAAACTGGGTTTTGATAAATCCAAAGTGACGTGTTTCAAATGCAAACAAAAGGGGCACTTCAAACGGGAATGCAGAAACTTAACAACGGAAGAAACAACTAATCCTTTTCATGACGACTATTATAAGAAAGCTGTTTATCACCGAAATCGCGAAGAGCCGCCCAGAATGAAGAAAATCGAGGAGACTCCAAAGGAGAAGTCGAGAGCTTTAGTTGTGATTCAAGATGACGAAGGATTCGATTGGAGTGAATTCTTGCAGGAAGATGATGCAGTTGGCTTTGCATTCATGGCAAAAACTCAACCATATAAAGATACACGAACTGAAGAGCAAAAATACACCTATCGAAAGATGTTAGAAGAAAATATCAGGGATAAAAGCTATCGAGCTTGGAAAGAAGCCAAAAAGGCAAACAGATGGGATCCGGATCATGAATGTTATTTGGATAAAAAGGCAACATAATTGCGGAACCATCATCAATCAAACTCGAAACTCTTATAGAATCTATAAAGCAACAAGATGAACAAAGAGAGAGAGGTGCTGCAAAGGAAGCTGAAGAAGAAGAGCGAAAGTCAAAGAAGATAGATGAGGGGATAATTGATACCACGAAGGAAATGACAGCAGAAAACCTGAAGAAAATGACTGACAAAGTGCTCATGGCAAAGGAACTAGAGGTAGATTCCAAATCTGCGTCTAAGTCAACAAGCAAGGTCAGTAGTAGTAGTTTAACCAGTGAATCAGGTAAGACTAATTGCGCTAAAACAGAGAGTGACTGCAAAAATTGCATGAAAGAATGCCAGTTTGCAGCACACATGCGTATCTCTCAATGAAAAAGACCCAAGATCTGGTTGAGAAAGTCGAAATGACTGAAAAAAGTATTTTAAATCGAGATCAACTTCTTAGAGCTTCAAATAAAAGAATTGATGAATTAACATAAAGGATTGAAAAAGATAAAACTGATGTTAAACGTTTCAAGAAAGAAAATGAGAAGTTAATTCTTGAAAACAGACAAATTTCTGAAAATTATGAGAAGTTGAAAAGAGCAATGAAAGATTCCGATGAACGAAATGGTAAAACTTATAAAGAAAATGTTCAATTGTCTGGAGTTCTTCAAGCAAAAGAAAGACAAATCAACCAGCAATTGGCTGAGATCGCAAGTCTTAAGCTTCAGTTCCAGGAAGCTAAGATTGAAAATGAAAGAATTAATTTGAAATTGAACAGTTACAACTTTGCGAGCTTTGTTCTTCAACATATAGTTCCCAAACCAATTTGGAAGAACAAAGCTGGTGAAGATGTATACTCGGATGGAACGGGGGTGGGTTATCATCAAGTTCCGCTGCCTGTGTTAAACAATTTTTTAAAGAAACAATCCGGGTTGGATAATATTGGTGAAACAAGTGAGAAAACAGATGTTGAGAAACTTCCAGAAACAATCGATGTCACATTCACTTCATCATCTAATGAAGATAGTGTACAGTCTGAAGCCGTAAAAAATGTAGTTGAAAATGTTTTAAAATCAGACAGTGATACGAATGAAGATGAGGAGTGTTTTCTAAATAACTACATTCCGAAATCAAAATCCCAAAACAACTCAAATGACGGACCTACTCTTGTCATGTACAAGATGTCTGGGTCTGATAAGTTGTATTCGGATTTTGAATTTCCAATTGTGAATGTGAATATTGACAAATTGAAGAAAGTTTTCAAACTTGTGGAAATTGATGTTTCTGAAATTGAAGGATTAAAGAATTCCAAAAGATTGTTGAACTTTGAACGTGATAAATCTTACTATAAGAAACCTATTGTACCACCACGTTTTAACAATAACAATCAAAACAGATGGTCGGGTGGTTATCAGGGTGATAAGAACAATCAAAAGAGGAACTTTCAAAACAAAAGGTTTGTCAAAAAGAAAGTGTTTGTAAAGAGCTCAAGCTCACTTTCCGAGCAAGAATCAGAAATCTATTCGAAAACAAATGAAGAATTTTTTTGCAAAGAAGGCCTCACAGCCTCAGACTGAAGGGAAAAGTCGGGTTGTTGATACCCATACGTGCTTTAACTGCAACGAAGTTGGACACATTGCACGAAAGTGCACCAACTCAAAACCTAAGTCTGTGGTTGTTGAGAATCCTAGAAAGAAAAATGATGTCAAAGGAAAAGCGCCAATGTTTGTTGAGAAGAAGATTTTGAAAAATGAAAACATCAAAGTCAAAACTAAACCTGTAAAATAGCCGGTAAAGAAATCTGATAAATTTTACAAATGGGTTGCTTCTCCACAGCAAGCTTGGAAGCCAAAATCCGAGGTTAAGTCATCAAGTGTTCCAAAACCAAGGGTTTCTATTGCTGAAAAACAATCATATTCAACCAAACCGGTTAAGATGAATGTGAAAGTATTCACGGTTTCAAATATTTGATGCCTTTCATTCATCTAAAGATCCCTTTAAATAGGGAGAGATACAAGATAACCCTATCGCTAATTAGGAAACATAATCCTATAATAATTACAATGGAATCAATCTAAATCTGTACATATATCTCTAAATATAAACATAAACTTGTTCCCCAAGTAAATATCTCAGCTAAGACTCCCCCGCAGTTTGAGCGGGCGTAGGACAAACGCTCAAGCTGGAGCGAAAAGACTGGAACAGTTTATGTTTATATTTAGAGATATATGTACAAATTTAGATTGATTCCATTGTGAGACGAGGGCATCAATCTCCTTCCATGATGTGTACACCGGATCCGTAGAATCCGGTTGTGGAGACTCATCAAGGTGGTCTAAAACCTTGTAGGCGATGGCATGGAACTGGAAAAGTTTAACCCAATTAGAATAGGTAACTTTGGTGCCATCCAGTGTCCGGATTTTGGACTGGATATTAGTGACAGAATATGCCGGGTGCAGGGTTGTAGAGGCTGGTTTATCGGTGTTGCTGGGGCCACTGTCATCTGATTTAGGCATGGTGGCAGGGGATGTGCAGCAGTCGAAAGAAGCAACAGCTGCAGTGGGTCGGACAGGAAAACAGAATCAACCGAGGCTGCTGTGAAGGTCGAAAAAGGGAAAGGGAAAAAGGGTTAATCAGAACCGAGGCTCTGATACCATGAAAGTATTCACGGTTTCAAATATTTGATGCCTTTCATTCATCTGAAGATCCCTTTAAATAGGGAGAGATACAAGATAACCCTATCGCTAATTAGGAAACATAATCCTATAATAATTACAATGGAATCAATCTAAATCTGTACATATATCTCTAAATATAAACATAAACTTGTTCCCCAAGTAAATATCTCAGCTAAGAGAATGTACCTTTGGATTTTTACCAGAAGTTAGAAAAACAAACTTCAACCCCACCAGGGAAGAAGTATGTTCCAAAGAAAGACCAAACCTTTGGTCAACCTTCGAAAAATGATTTCTTTTTATATAAAGAGGTTGAGGTTGGGTCTGAAGAAAGTTTGAAAATGAATAACAAGAATTTTCCACCATTGTACACGATAAAATCTCACCTTAACGTCAAGCTACCCGAGTCAAAGGAGGCTTGGGTTGCTTCAAAATCTAACTGAATGTTTGTAAAATGTGTAGGAGCTCCCGAGATCTATTTCACGGTGGATTATGGATAGTGGAGCTTCCCGGCACATGACAGGGAGAAAACCCTGTTATACGATGTTAGAGGGTTCAACGATGGATACGTCGGTTTCGCAGGAAATCAAGGAGGACGTATTATTGGTGAAGGAACATTATCAAATGGTGTTATTACGTTTGAAAGAGTCAATTACATAGCAGAACTAGAGAATAACTTACTTAGCATTTCTCAAATTTGTGATAGAATGTATTCGACACATTTCACTGACAAAGAATGTCTGATCCTGAAGCCGGGGTTTGTCATCCCCGAGGAGTTGATCATCATGCGAGCACCACGGGTTAATGATCTGTACGTGTTGGATATGAGCATCGCTACGACTACCACAGGTCAACCCCAATGCTTCGTGTCAAGAGCCACTGAAAAGGAGTCAGAGTTGTTGCACCGAAAGATGGGCCACATTCACCTACGCAAGATGAACTACCTGGTGCATAATGATTTAGTAAAAGGTGTTCACTTGAAGAGCTTTCATCTTGAGGGGTGATCTCTATTGCCTAGTAGTCACTGATGACTATTCGAGAGACTTACGCCTCTTGAGGGAAAGCAACGAAAGAAATCTCATCCTGGTAAAAAGATGAACTCTGTCTCAAAGCCACTAGAGAGACTTCACATGGATCTCTTCTGTCCTGTGAATGTCAAGAGCATTACGGGTGATCTCTATTGCCTAGTAGTCACTGATGACTATTCGAGATTCTCATGGGTGACGTTCCAGAAGTCAAAAGGCGAGACATTTGATAGTTTGCTGAGGTTATTCAGGAAGATATAGAATTTGTACCGAGCCCGCATACGAAGATTACGAAGTGACAACGGTACAGAATTCAAAAAACAACAGAATGGAGGAATTCTGTGATCGACGAGGTATATTGCTAGAGTTTGGCGCCCCTTATACTCCGCAATAGAATGGAGTCGCAGAAAGAAAGAATTGAACGCTGATCGAAACGGCAAGAACGATGCTAGCTGATTCAAAGTTACCAATCAATTTTTGGGCAGAAGCAGTATCAGCCGCTTGCTATGCACTCAACAGGATACTTACTGTGAAGAAGCACAACAAGACATGTTTCAAGTTGATAAACAATCGCAAGCCTAATATCGAGTATTTAGAGCTGTTCGGGTCTCCCTTTAAAGTTCTAGATCCCGATGGCAAATTTGGATCAAAGAGCATAGAAAGTATCTTCGTGGGGTATTCAAGTCCATTCAGACGAGTCTTTGTTCCAAGTCTCAAAAGGATCATCGAAGCACAACATGTTGAATGTCAAGGCTATACAATGCCTCCACAGAAGCCCGCAGACTCATGGCAATTCAACTACGATACCTTATGGGATTCATTCGAGTTAGAAGAAGAGCCAGAGTTCTTGGATGATTTGGATATTTTACGAGAATATGAAGCATCTCAGGGAAGATTTCCAGCAAGTTCTTCTAAACGTTAACAACAAACTTCCAATGATGATGAAGCTGGTCCCAGTCATGCTGGAGAGAATGATGAAGCTCAGCAAACTCCGACTACTTCGGAACGCGAGTCTGCTCCTGAAAATCATACGGAGGTCAATGATGATAATTCAGAATCTGATGATATTCCTACTTTTGATCATGGTGATTCAGAGTCTAAGGGGGAGCAAATCCAATCTTCAGATCAGACAGTTCTTGACAATGAACAGGTTGCAGAGTAGAATGTCACTAATTTGGAAGGCGAGGTGGATATTCCTTGCGAAGTTATGCCAAGGTCTATTTCATACCATCCAGAGGAGTTGATAATAGGAGAGCTGCAGTCAGGCGTTCGCACCAGAAGACAGATTGACCATGGCCTTACTTGCTTTTATACTAAAATTGCTCCTTTACAAACTGAATTTTCACTCAGTTGTTTTATTTCGCAGATAGAGCCGCGAACTTACAAGGAAGCACTGATGGAAGATTCATGGGTCAATGCAATGCAAGAGGAGCTGAGTCAGTTTGAAAATCTTGGTGTATAGAAGCTTGTAGATCTGCTTGACGGACACCGGAAGATAAACACAAAATGGGTGTTCAAGGGCAAAAGGGATGACCGAGGAGTGATTGTCAGAAACAAAGCTCGACTCGTAGTCCAGGGTTTTAGTCAGCAAGAGGGGATAGACTTCACAGAGGTTTATGCTCCAGTTGCTCAACTTGAAGCTATCAGAATTTTCCTAGCTTTTGCTTCATGGAAAGGATTCAAAGTGTACCGGTTAGATGTCAAATCGGCATTTTTATACGGAAAAGTGAAAGAGGAGGTATATGTTGGTCAGCCACCGGCCTTTACTGACCCAATCCACAAAGAAAAAGTCTATTTGCTCGACAAAGCGTTGTATGCTTTGCATCAGGCCCCGAGAGCCTGGTACGAGACGCTCTCTCAACACTTGCTTGCCAACAACTTTATCCGAGGAAAAGTGGATGCTACCCTCTTCACAAAAGAATTCGATGGGCACTTACTGATTGTACAGATCTATGTTGATGATATAATATTTGGGTCAACAAACGAGGAACTCTGCAAAGATTTCGAAAAAGTGATGAAGCAGAAGTTTGAGATGTCGTCAATGGGTGAGATGAAGTTCTTCCTAGGGCCGCAAGTTGACCAAATGCCTGAAGGAACCTTCATTCATCAAACGAAGTATGTTTACGACGTTCTGGAGAAATTAGGGATGTCTGAGACAGCTCCAATATCCACCCCATTAGCAACCAATCATGGTATCAACCCTGATCTCACCGGAGAGAAGGTGGACGAGACACTATATCGCTCAATGATCGGTTCGCTGATGTACTTGACAGCATCCAGACCCGACATCATCTACCCAACATGCCTCGCGGCCCGATATCAGTCGAGTCCAAGAGCTTCACATATATCTATCGTCAAGAGGATTCTACGCTACCTGAAAGGAACTCCAACACTGGGCTTGTGGTATCCAAAAGATGGTGACTTCACGCTCGAAGGATACTCAGATTCTGACTTCGGTTGCTGCAAAGTCAATGCTAAATCAACAACTGCAGGATGCCAATTTTTCGGACCCCGATTGGTCATGTGGCAATGTAAGAAGCAAACCTCTATTGCTTTATCAACATGTGAAGTAGAGTACGTATCTGCTAGCAGCTACTACTCTCAGATCCTGTGGATTCAACAACAGATGCGCGATTACGGTTAGCAATTTCTTACTTCACCTATTTTTGTTGATAATGAGGCTGCAATCAACATAACGAAAAATCCGGTACATCAAGCTAAAACTAAACATACAGAAATTCGTCATCACTTCATATGCGATTGTTATGAAAAGAAGTTGATACAAATAGACAAAATCCACACCGACGAACAAAAGGTAGACTTACATACCAAAGCTTTTTATAAAGCTCATTTTCAATATCTTTTATAACTAAATGGTATGAAGTTGTTGTCGGATGCGGAGGAGATAGTTGGCGTTGATGAGAAAACCACTGAAGATGATGTTGAGAAGCCGACTGCACTGGTTTGTCGTATTTTTAGTTGTTTTGGTATTTAGGGGGAGATAGATAATATTTTCAGAAAATACAAAAACCATAAAATATTGCAAAAATCCAAAAACATGAGATATTTTCAAAATCCAAAAACAATAGAAAACTGGAAAGAGTTTGTGTAAAAAGAGGAAATGATAGTACATCAGCTAGACAGTTACAGTATGCTAAGGAAATGTAAAGTTTAAAAGCGTTAAGCAGTCTCGCTGATGATATGCCGATAGGTTTTTGCACACTTAGTAGACTGATTCGGGATATAAACATAAAATCATTTCTTGCTTATTTGTGGGGAACATCTCTCGGATATATAGGTAACCCCTGAAATCTTGTTTGAAAGATTTTCTATTTCTGACATACTAGGTCTATGTGCGTGATGATATCTGGGGTATTATACCAAGACTTCTGATTTTGCGGAAGCAATAGCCTAGTCCTCGTATAATACTCTGCACTGCTTTAGTTTTTAAAGCCTTCCCTCAGCATAAAAAAATGATGAAACATTGCAAAATGCTAATCATGTGCTGTTGAAGAAAAGATCCCCAAGTGGGACACACCAAAAGTCGAGCCATCATCTCTTTGTCTGAACAGAAGTTCTAACCTGAGCTCTCATGGCCTCGCACTACCCTTTACAGATATCATTATTCTATGTTCACCTGTAAGACTGAATATAGAAGTCTGGATACGAGAGTATATTCTGAGGTGGGACACGCGTATAAGTTAAGTCCTTAAAACACTAACTCGTATCCTGAATAAGTTGAAATTTGTGTGAAAATTTAAAAGGATCAGTATATCGGCAATCTAAGTGATTTGTTTAATACTTAGAATGAAATCAAGCTCAACGGTACTTGTAACTTGTCAAGCAGCTGATATGATCCTCTGACACGCTCACCAAAAATATGTTTGTAAATAGGTTACTTTTACTGCATTTCATTTCATAGTTAGTCCAAAACCCAAAAAGATTTCATTTTGTTCTAGTTTAAACTTTCTTAAAATCCCAAAAAGATTTTATATTTCTGCTTTAGTTTTTTGACAAACCAAGGTAGAAAGCTGATCTTCAGGCTCGCAGTCATGAAGCAGAGCAGGAAGTTTCTGAACTGGACAGCAGGGTTGGGAGCTAATCTGGAAAGATTTGATAATTCAAAGTCAAAAGCAAGTTCATTAAGTTGACACTTGTACAATTTTCATGAAAAATGTGTTTGAAAAGTTTGAACAAATTGTCAGTTGTTTCATTTCGGGTCAACCAAGGTCATTAACTTGGACTTGGTAGACAAATTAAGTGCCTAGGGTCATTAACTTGGACCTAGATACTTAAGTGGATTCCTAAAACTGACTAAACCTGATAAAACGCCAAAAAGTCAAAGAGAGTTGTTTGGATCGAATGGCGGTCCGATCGGATAGCCATTCGACACTTGCACAATGTCTATATATAGTGGTCAAAATCTTTCAGTCAAACTTTTATTCGTTCGATTGACCACTCAATAATCTCTCAAACACTCTCACTTTCTTGATAATGATTCTTCACTCTTGCTTTCCGCACTTCGTAGGATTATTGGTTTCCACAATCTTCACTATGGGAAAGGTAAGTTCACTGATCTTTGAATGTTAAATTTGAAGTTATTGATGTTTTAAGTTGTTCGGCGACTGTTTGGTCCAATAATCTTAGATCTAGGCTTTATTAGGATGTTTTGATAGAATCTGAACATAGGGTTTTGTTCACGAGCCTTAGATCTATGGGTTTACCGTCTCAATTTACACAAAAACTTGTTAGATTTGATGAATTGATAGTTAGAGTGTTTTGGTCTTCGAACCACATATTGTTAAATTAAACCCAATCTAGGCCGAATTAGAAAAAAACTGAACATAGGGTTTTAATCATCGGCTAAATCTCTACGTGAAAGTGTGTTCAATTTTGAGATATAGTTAGAAAAATTTTGATGTTCATAAATTGTTTATACTGTTCTTCAGTGTCATATGGTTCGAGTGGTGGTTTGATCGGATGGCAATCCGATCGGATGGCCATCCGATCCAATGCATTAATATGTTTGAATTTTTTCTAAGTATTTTACCTTGAAATCTATGCCTTATATGTTAATCAAATGTTTTGGAAAGTATGGCATCTTGATCAGATGGCAATCCGATCGGATGGCCATCCAATCCGAAGCACACATTCTTTCATGGACTGTTCTCCAAGCTTATCTTGTCAATGATCGAGTGGCAATCCGATCGGATGGCAATCCGATCCACATTGAGTTGACTTGTCAATTGTACTATTCTATCTGTCACGTGGATCGAGTGATAATTCGATCGGATTATAATCCGATCGGATAGCCATCCGATCCAAATACAAAAGTCTTGATTGTTTGATTCTTTAATGTTGATGGTTCATCGGATTAGATGGCAATCTGATCGGATGACCATCCGATCCTCAGTACTGCATAGAGTGTGGACTCCAGAGTGAGAAATTTTTTTGTAATTTTCAAAATTTTTTATACTTGTCACTTTTGTCTCGTACTTTGTGCAAATGCTAACGTCGTTTATTCATGCAGACAAGAGCATCAGATTGGGACAAGTCTCACAGTATTTACTGTTTGTTGGATGCACACTATACAGACACAACACCGTACAAAGATATGGCAAATTTTCTAAGAGAGAGTAGAATTGCCAAAGCCTTAACCGATAGAACTATAGTGTATGAATCACATGTCAGAAGGTTTTGGAGTTCGGTAAGGTATGATGAGGATGAAAAGATGATTTATTCAGCTGTTAGGAAGAAGGATGAGAATGATCAGGATGTGGATTTAGAAATTAAGTTCAATGTGGGTGATTTAAGGGGAGTTCTAGAATTAGTAGATAATGATAATGATCCTACAATAGTTCCTGAGAAATTATGCAAAGGTTTGTGGTATAGAATGGGCTTT
This sequence comes from Helianthus tuberosus, assembly GCA_030545235.1. Taxonomy (NCBI): domain Eukaryota; kingdom Viridiplantae; phylum Streptophyta; class Magnoliopsida; order Asterales; family Asteraceae; genus Helianthus; species Helianthus tuberosus. The sequence goes on from CM060393.1 coordinate 160,401,532, forward strand.
ACAGGACATGTGAACGGGAAATATCTTCAGTCTATGTTTAGTCCACGTTACAAGTTTCTGGTTCACTGCGTGATTCATGCTCTATCTCACAGGAAGGGAGCTTATGACGAACCATCAGACTATATCATGAATATAATCATGTGTTTGGTGCTTAACAGGCCATACAATATCTCTTAAGTGATATTTGATCATCTGATTGACAATATCAGGGGTGATAAGTACATAATGTACCCCAGGTTCATGCAAATGATGATAGATGAACAAGTAAATGATCTTCCAAAGGATCCTGCTGATGTATTAGGTCTACGTCATATGACGGCCAAGACTTTAGGAAGGTTAACTTCATATAAAGGTTTAAAGAAAGATGAATCTGAACCATGGGCCAGGAGAATGATTTGCAAGATTGGAAATCCAGGATATGTGGCACCTGAAAATGATGCATGGAGGCATAATAATAGCAACTCAGAGAATGAGGATGATAATCTAAGAGATATGGTTGAGAAGAAACTTAGATACTGGTTTGTGAAGGAGGGTAAGAGGAAGAGAACACCAAAGACATCCCCAGCTGTATCTACACCAAAGAAAGTGACACCGAAGATTGTTGTTAAGGGTATAGTTGAAAGGGGGAGTCATAAGAAAAGTTAGATTATTAAATGTTATATCTTTCTAATGAATGTTCTAATACTTGTTTTGCAGGGCCTTCAAAGGAAACACCACCAAAGTTGGTTGATGAGCCTGTGCTTGAACCTACCGTTGTTCTTCAACAAGGCATTGGCTTGCTAAAGGATACACTTGAAAGCTTTCTAAAGAAAAATGAAGAAGCTACTGCTGCTCAAGGATCAAGTGTTGAAAATATTGATGAATCTGCAAAGCATGTGCGAACTGAAAGTTTAAAAGAAAAGATTGTTGAAGGTGTAGTTCATGATGATTCAGATGATGCTGATGATGAATCCACAGAAACAGAGCCAGAGATTGATGTGTCAAAGATAGGCGTTGGGAAAGTTCAATTGAAGAAGAAACCTCAGAAAAAGAAGAAAGGTTCAGATGAAGAGGATTCGACTTATATTCCAACAGATGATGAGAAAAAGAAACAACGAAAGAAACGAAAAGCAGTTCAAACAGGGGTGATTCCCAGAAATGTAAGAGCTAAAAAGGGAGCAGCTACTGTATAAAAGGATCAAAGTGGAAAAGGTTCAGCAGTTGAGGCTTAGGAGGTTCCAGAAGTTCAAACACAAAGTATTCCTGAAGTTGAGGTTCAGAAGAAAGCAGGTGATGATGCTGATGTTGAGATTATTGATGAAAGAGTTGCTACACCACCACCACCAGTTGACACTGAAACTTCAAAGCCAAAGGAAACCGTTCTTCCTGATCCATTTGAAGGTTTTCCTAATATTCATGGTGAAATCAAAGACGATATACTTCCTAATGAAGAATTCGATATGTTTCACGATGCTACAGTTAGAGATATGAAGAAGAAAATGAGTATTCTGGAGAAGGAGAAAGAAAAAGCTGAAGCTGAACGTGACGAATTAAAGAAGCAGCTTGAAGAGTTGAATAAAGTAAATGAAGAAATAAAGACTGTTATGATCAAGAATGCAAAGAAGATAAAGTCTATGAAAGGAGATGTGGATGATAATGCAAACGCTACATCAGTTGTTAAGTGATCTTCATGAAGCGTCTGCGAATGAAATTAAGGTTATGAAGCTGGAGATTGAAGCTTTAAGAGCTGATAAAACAGTAAAGGATGAACAGCTTAATATGTTATACTCTGTAATGGAACATCATCTGGGCATCAACGTTCAATCTATCTACAACAGCTTGGAGATCAAAAGAGTTGAAGAGCGTAGAGCTCAAAGAGAGAAACAGTTGGCCGAAAAAGAAACTAAGAAAAAGAAAGAGTTAATTGTCGAGACTCAAGAAGTTGGTGGTTCTCCAAGTCAACCTGATGTTGAAATGGTAGATGCTGAAGTTGATCAAGCTCAAGGGTTTATACTTGTTGGTGAAGCTACTCCTCTATCTTACAATTTTGATGACACTATTCGTTTTGTGCAAGTTGAACAAAGAAAAAGGAAGGCGAAAGAACCTGAAGTGAAACTCTTATGTTGGAAAGACGAAGAGAAGAAGAAGTGGAGGATGAAGAGCTGAATTAAATTCTTGATGCTGTTGGGAATTATGATCGTTCATGGGATAACTACAAAGATGATGATGAAGATCATGGATCAACGGGGTTGTTGATTGTAAATCCCTCTGCTCAAAAGAAGATTGATGACTTTCTAAATGACGAGCTTAATGAACAGCAGGAGGATCAGCACCAGGAGTCTTCTTCTTCTTGGAAACAACATGCAGACCAGGTAATCCTCACACAACCAACTTTTATTTATTTAAATGCTCTGTTTGAGGGGGAGTTGGAGGTACCTAGGTCTAGGGCTTAGATGATGGAAGGTTTAAGTTTTATATAGAAGATGAAATCCTTTCTTCGCCAGAAAAGGAGTATGAGTTCAAATATGCTCATGAAGCTGACAATTTTCATCATGTTGAAGTTGAAGATTGGTCAGATAGTTCTGAGGAAGATACTCAGTTTCATTATTCTGGAATAGATGATTCATTTCCAACTCTTACAGAGATGTTTAAGGAACAAAATGAAGATGAGTTGCGAAGAAAAGTGGTCGAAAAGATAACAACTGAAAGGATTCCGAAAGTTATTCCACGAGAAACATTAGTTGAAGAAAGAAAGAGATGGTTTAAAGTCATGCCCAAGGAGAGGAAGTTCAGGAGACCTCTTTAGTACTTCACGCAAAATGCTGATATATCTTTGGGAGACATTCTTTCATTGGGTTATCTGGAAGATCTGTAAGTGTATGCCATTAGACGGGAGCTAGGAGTTCAATACTTGAGTATTTGTCAGATATTAAAACCCTCCCGTGGTGGGATGTTGAGGAATTGGTGCAAACAAAGAACATAAAGCAATTCTATCATGGTCTTGACGTGAAGCAACATGATTAACACTTGTGGAAATATATAAAGTTGCAAGCAAAAGAGAGATTTCCTGATTGGAAACCACAGTTCCAAGAGCAAATTGTCACAATCTTGGAATCAGGAGAAAAGGATATTACATTGAATATAAAGCCGCCGTGATGTTTGAAAATATGCCGCTATGTGCTATGGAACAGGATTTCTATGAAGATTTTCATGGTTGGATGTACAATCAAAGCCGAGCGGAAGCGGTGATATCTCTATTTGACAAATCCAAGGGTGAATCGAGGAGGATTTGTGTGTTAGACCCGATGTGGTTAGTGAATTGCTCCAAGAAAGATATTGACTGCTTATTCTACAGTAAGATCGTGTATGAAAAGCCATATAAATTTCAAGCTCAACAATACCAAAAGTTAGTGAACTTATGCTACGCGAAAGACATCAATTCTGGCAGATACTGGAAATCAAAGTGGAGAGACTTGGAGATTGATGAGTTCTTGAAGAAGTATAAGCGCGGTCAAAGATTTAAAGAGATTGCTGACAAAGCTGCGAAGCTTGGAAGGTATAAGATGATGAGACCTCCGCCAACAGACCAGACACCGATCGAAAAAGAAGAAAACAAGATCCCACGTTGGGATAGAAAGCGCGATGGTGATCCTTTATACAGAAAGTACTGGAATGAAGTTGGTAGGCCATTAAGAAGGAAGATGCTTGCTGAAAGAGATGAAAAGAGACCTTAGAAAGCGAAGGAGCGAAGACGCAGTAGGAAGAGTGATTGAAGACTATGCAGGAAGGAACTACAACTACATCCAAGGGGGAGTCTGTTAGTACATATGTCTGTAGCTTCCGTCTGCATCGAGTCTTGTATTTTGTGTTGTGTATGTATTTTTGTATATGTATGAACATGTATGTATGTTTGTGTCTAGTCAAATCAGGGAACGGAGCTTAATTGTTAAAGTGAAGTCCGTCGGTTGACAAGTGTCATCCGAACGGATGGCCATCTGATTGGATGACCATCCGATCAGATGGTAATCCGAACGGGTGACACTCCTTAGTCCCTGATTGCCTATAAATAGGAGGTTAGTGCTAGAACTTAGAGACTTTTTGCTGATCATTGTAGCGAAGCTCTGCTTGTCTGACTTTCATCTGGTTCCTCTGTATATTTACTATCAATCAATGAATGCAGACAACATGTTAAGTGTTGAACTTTTCATTGTTGATTCTCAGACATTATCTAGGGATTCCGCACCTTGATTCTAATATTCTGCCACGTTCCACACGAACTGATCCTGCGAAAACGGCCCAACAAAAGTAATACATAAAAGACTTGTCTTCACCAAGTGATGTAAGAGGCTTAACTAAACATGGCCTTTTATTGGTAAGAACTCTTACGATTAATCTTGGATCCCGAGACTACTGCACACACTCTAAGGTGGATGATGGTGGTGGATGTGGGTGTTGTAGTGGTGGCAAAGTGGGAGAGTAGTGGTTTACCAAGGGATGCCTTTGAAATGAGCCAAGCACCCCTATTTATAGCCTGAACAAAACCCCGGCCACGGCCCCGTGTCCAGCAGACACACCCCTATGGCCATCCTTTTCTCTTCCTTCATTAAATGCATTTGTCAGGATAGGGCTGCACACGGCCCGTGTTCGGCAGACACGGCCCCGTGGGCAGAAGCGTATCTGTACTACCAAGATTTTGCAAGATTTTGCGTATCTTGGCGTTGACCACGCCCCGTGCTGAGCTGGGTACACCCCTGTGGTGGGCGTAGAAGCTTTCACAGCTTTGTCTTTTCTGAAGGCGGCTGACCACGCCCCCATGTCTAGTGGGCAGGGCCCCGTGGTCAGTCTTCTGTGTCTTGTTTTTTCCTTTGGGAATGTTGCCGAGGGGTAGGGCATGTCATGTTTATTCCTTTTCTTTGTATTTATGCTGGTTTTGGCTGTATATTTGCTCCTTTTGCTCGTTTAAGCTCATTTGGTCCTGTAAATTCAAAAGGAAGACAAAAACACGCTTTTTCCAATATTAGTACTAAAAAAGGGTTAGTTTTATGTCTCATTTGATGTAATTTATATGTTACATTTTGCACACCTCATTTTGATATGTTTGTGTTTGTCATTAGCTTTATTTTACAAAAAAAACTTAGAGGATTTTGGGTTGTTAAAAATGTACCAATTCTCTATCATAATAGCTTTTAAAGAAAATATGACAACCTGTATTGTCAAGGATCATATACCCTTAATTGAAAGGTCTAGGGTGTAATCAATGATGTAAATGAAATAAACATACCAGAGAATCCAAGTTAGGATCCTATATCCTTAAGACTAATAATTGTATATACAGACCAGTGAAATCAGTTAAGGTTTTAGGATTTAGCATCCTTATTCTCAAACCTTTAGAGCCTTAAGAACCTGTAAAAAAGAATGCCAAATATCCTAGGGATAAACCCATCATAACTTGGGACAAACCCAAATAAACTGGGGACAAGCCTAAATAAACTGGTGACAAGCCAAAATTCCTTAGGGTCTGGCCCAAACTGGGGTCAAGCCCAACGAAAGTGACATGAAAATGCCAAAACCTCAGCTAACGTGAAAACGTTAGAAACCTTAGGATAACAGATGTATGGTACGTCTACCATTATACTTGAGATCCTGCATATGGCCAACAACAATGAAATTGTCAGCCACTACACGTGTACTAGTCCCATTACCTCGAACCATACTTGGATAAACGTGCGCTACTGGCGGGGTGTCAAAACCCAATTCGTATGAAAGTTGAAAACCTTTAAACCTTAGAAAGTATAAGATACCTTAAACGTGGGAGAGAGATGGCCGACTCCTTAAAATTTTGCAAAAGCTTAAAACTTTGTGAAATTGGATGTTAAATGTTTAAGACCCTCTCCTTATAAAGAATAATAAGTATAAAGTGAAAGAGAGTGAAAATAAGATGTTATAGAAGTAAGGATCATATATCCTTTGAGGATCCTTGATCCTAGGTCAGTATACTAGAGTCTCTAAGGATCCTTCATCCTTCTTACATGAAGTATTTCTTCAGATGAACAGCATTCCGAGCTCTTGATAGGAGATCACCATCCATAGTTAATAAGCGATATACCCCCTTTCCAGCTTCTGCTTCTATCAACTAGGGGACTTCCCATTTTGGTGCAAATTTACCATCAGCTGGATTTGTAGTGTTCTTGAATGCTTTCCTTAGCACCAAATCACCAATTTGAAATCTTCTGATCCTGACATTCTTGTTGTATGCTCCAACCATTCTTTGTTGTTAGCTAGCCATCCTTATTCTTTCCGAATCTCTAAGCTCATCCACAGTATCTAGGTCTTGGGTAAGGTTTTCAGCATTTGTTTCAGGATCACAGATGCTTGTTCTGGCTGTAGGAACCACCATCTCTGTACGGATCACTGCCTCAGTTCCAAAGACTAGGGAGAATGGAGTCAGGCTTGTGGCATTCTTTGGAGTTGTCCTATCTGCCCAAAGGACATATGGCAGCTCTTCAGCCCACTTTCCTTTCTTGGATCCTAGTTTCTTCTTCAAGTTGTTGATGATGATCTTGTTGCTTGATTCTGCTTGACCATTAACTTGTAGGTGGACTAGTGTTGATGATATCATCTTAGTCCCCCAACTGTCACAAAAGTTAGTAGTTCTACTCCCATTAAATTGGGATCCATTATCACAAATAATTTCAGAAGGAATTCCAAATCTAGTAATAATATTTCTTTTAATGAAGGATATAACTTCATTTTCCCTGATTTGAACAAAAGCTTCTGCTTCTATCCATTTGGAGATGTAGTTTGTCATAGCTAGCATGAATACTTTCCCTCCAGGTGCTTTTGGGAGTTTGCCTACTATATCCATCCCCCATTTCATGAATGGCCAAGAGGAAATTATTAGATATAAAGGCTCTGCTGGCTAATGTAGGATGTTGCTATGTCTTTGGCAAGCATCACATTTCCTTGCATACTCTACAGCATCCTTCTTCGTTGTAGGCCAATAGTAACCTGTTCTAAGGATCCTTGAGAATAATGCTCTGTCACTAGTGTGATTTCCACAGTCTCCTTCAAGAAAATCCTTCAAGATTTCTTGAATTTCTGGATCCTCAATACATCGCAAATAGGGACCAGTAAGAGAGCTCTTATACAACATGTTATTTATTATGGTGAATTGAGATACTTTAATCCTGAAGGCTCTGGGATTCTCCCCTGTGGGAATTTCCCCACTCTGAATATACTTAAGAATTGGAAGGATCCATTAACCTGAATTTGACTGCACATCATCACTAGCAACAATTGCGGTATCCTCCACTATCACTATTGCTTCATTTTCCTCAATTGCAAGAGAAAGAATATGGATGATAGGAATCCCCACATCCTCTGGTATTTTCAAGGATGATCCTAGGTTTGCTAAGGCATCTGCCTCTGCATTCTCCTCTCTAGGCACATGTGTTAAGCTAAAAAAATCAAAAGAATCTGCCAGTTTCCTGACTATTTCTAAATATTTGATTAGTTTTTCTCCTTTGAAAGTATATGAGCCATTAAAATGGTTAGTAATTAGCAATGAATCTATATACACTTGAAGATACATTATCCTCACTTGCTTAGCTAATTGCAAACCTGCTATTAAGGCCTCATATTCTGCTTCATTGTTAGTAGTTTGGAATTCACATGTAATGGATTGGGGTATTATGTCCCCCTGTGGCGATTTTAGTAGTATGCCTAGTCCAGTTCCTTTGACATTTGAGGCACCATCTGTGAAGAGTGTCCAAGGATCCTTGGTCTCCTCAAGTTGTTGAACCTTTAGTTCAGCTTCCCTTTGTAGATCACTACTGAAATCAACCACAAAGTCAGCTAGAGCTTGAGACTTGATGGCAGTCCTGGGTTTATACTTAATGTCATATGCACTAAGCTTGACTGCCCACTTTGCCATTCTACCTGACATTTCAGGTTTTTTGAGAACATTCTTAATAGGAAAGTTAGTTTTCACAATAATAGTATGAGTTTCAAAATAATCTCTAAGTCTAGTGGAAGCCCTAGTTAGAGCAAGAATTAATTTCTCTAAATGAGAATACTTGGCTTCAGCATCAATAAGGCTTTTACTTCAGTGTTGTAAAGATCACGACTAGTCGGTGATTAATCGCTAGTCAGCCAGTAACTGTGTTATTTTTCGTTAATCAGTCCGTTAATCGCTAGTCGTTCCTATTCGGACCAAGTCGGCCTAGCCGGCCAGCCAAAAATCGGTGATTCCGGCCAAATTCCTGGAAAAAACCTATATATTCCGGCCAAAACCTCTAAATTACGGCCAACTTCCAACCAAACCATGTGAATTCTAACAATTAATCTTGTATGCTTATAAAAATGAGTTGAGTAAAAGTTAAAACCTAGCTACTTAAAATATTTACCAATAAAAATGAGTATATGTATACATAAAAATGAAAATTACATATAAAAAACCCGATCCGATTAATCCCGATTAATCACGAGTAATCCCGAGTAGTCGCTAGTCCCCACCTCACCGGCCGACTAGCGACTGGCGAGTTCTCCAACCTTCTTTTACTTACATAATATACTGGATATTGTTGGCCTTCATGATCCTTTACTAACATTGCACTTACTACTTTATCTGAAACAGCTAAGTACAAGGATAATGGCTCACCATCTTCTTGTTTCATTAGGGCTGGTGCTGAGGATAGATAATCCTTGAGAGCCTTGAGTGCAGCTTCATGCTTCTCAGTCTACTCAAATTTCTTATTTTTCCTCAGTATGTCACAAAAATCCTTGTACTTCTCTGAAACTTTGAGATGAACCTATTTAAGGCTACGATCCTTCCTGTTAGCCTCTGTACATCCTTTGCATTGGTTGGAGACTTGATGTTCTCAATTTCTTTTATCTGTTCAGGGCTAGCTTCAATCCCCCTTTTGGTCACTATGTATCCTAGGAATTTCCCAGCTTTGACACCAATATGACACTTTGAAGGATTGAAGGATTTAGCTTCATGTTGTATTGGTCAAGGATGTTAAATGCCACTTCAATATCCTTGAGTTGATCTTCTGCTTTCTTGGACTTGACCACCATGCCATCAATGTAGACCTCCATAGTGTCTCCAAGTTGTTCTTTAAACATCATATTCACCAGTCTTTGGTAAGTGGCACCTGCATTTTCAATCCAAAAGGCATAGCAATATAAAAGTATATGCAAGTGGGAGTCATGAATGTTGTATCCTCTTGATCAGATGGTTCCATCTGAATTTGTTGAAATCCAGATGAAGCATCTATAAAAGTGAGCAATTCATGGCCCGCTGTTGCATCCACCATGGAGTCAATGTGTGAAAGTGGGAAATGATCCTTGGGACATGCGTTATTTAAGTCTGTAAAGTCAACACATACCCTCCACTTTCTATTTTTCTTTTTTCTTTTGGACAACCACTACAATGGTTAACCATTTGGATACTTAACTTCCCTAATCATACCTGCCTTCAAGAGTTTGTCCACTTCCTCTTGGATAATGACATTCCTTTCAGGTGCAAATTTCTTCTCTTTTGATGGATTGGCCTGAAAGATTTATCAATACCCAATTTATGAGTAATAATGTCTTTAGAGATACTTGTCATATTTTCATGTTTCCAGGCGAAGGTAGACTTTCTTCTCTTTAAGAAGGATACCAGATCCTCCTCTGTACTGTCAAGGATCCAGGATCCTATAAAAACTTTGGATTCAGGATCCTCGTGGAGGATACTTTAATTGCTATGTTGCCCTTGGTTTTGAAGTTGGCTTCATTGAAGAGGTGTAACAGTTCTTTGCCTCTTGTTGATCACTTTCTATCTTCACCACTCCCAATGGGGTTGGTATCTTTACACATTGATGATATGTGGAAGGAACATCTTTCATATCCTGTATCCAGGGCCTGCCAAGGATCACATTGCAACAAGAAAAACAGTCAATAACACACAATTTTTGTACAGAGTTTACCCCCTCAATGTAGATTGGGATTTTTATGTCCCCCGGCTTGTTCTTTGTCACGCCGCTGAATCCTACAAGGACTGATGATCTCAGAACTATTTTTGATTCCGGGATGTTGATCCTTTTGAGGACATCTAGTTGAATAATGTTCACGGAGCTCCCACCATCGATAATGATCCTGCGAACAAAGTGGTTAGATAAAAATAAAGTAATGACTAAGCCATCATGATGAGGATCCTAGATATCAATACAATCATCCTCATCAAAGGATATAATTTTCAGTTGAGTTAGAGTGGAGGTTTGGATAGGTCTGTCTACATTTTCCAGCTTGGTATCCTTGGCATGCCTCTTCGTTGCAGAGAAGGAGGTTCAACATTTATCAGATCCTCCGGAAATGAAGTTGATGATTTGAGCAGCTGCAGGTGGTGCAGGAGCTCTTTCTTGCACTTTTTCAGGATCCTGGATCCTTTATTTCTTTCTTTCAAGCAGCTCTTTCAAGTGACCTTTGCTGAGGTGGTAACCTATCTCCTTTCTGAGTGTGATGCATTCATCGGTAAGGTGGCCAAAGTCTTCATGGTATGCAAACCACTTTGACTTATCCTTATAGGACGTAGACTATTCATTCTTCTTGGGCCATCTAGCTTTCTCACCTAGATTCTGCAAAGCAAACATCAATTCATTATTATCAACATAAAAACAATATTCAGATATATGAGGATATTCTTCCTCATCTTCTTCTTGTTCAACTGAATGAACATTTTGGTTGTCATGCTTGGAGTATTGCTTGGATTGATTGTTCTTGTAGAAGGATCCTTGCTTCTCCTGTTTAGATGATCCAGATAACATGTCTTGGATCCTTTTGTCATCCTCTAATCGGATAAACCTTAAGGCCCTGTTCCTTACTTCATCTAAGTTCTTGCAAAGTGTCATAACAAGATCATCATAGAAAGGAGAATCTTTTTGTAATCCCATCTTAAATGCTTCTACAACAGTGGCAATGTCTAAGTTTGGGATTTCTAAGGATTCTCTACCAAATTTAGTAACATAATCTCTAAGTGATTTATCACGGGCTTGGGTGATCCTTTATAAGTCACTAGTTAACCTTTGAAAAGTTCTACTACAAGAAAATCGATTATTGAATAAGTTAACTAAGTGTGAAAATGAAGTTATAGAATAGGGAGGAAGACTTAGCAGCCATTTTAGTGCTGATCCAGTGAGTGTGGATCCAAAGCCCTTGCATAAACAAGCTTCTTTCAATCTTTCAGGGATGGGGTTGATCTCCATCCTTTCTCGGTACTAAGTCACATGTTCTTCTAGATCAGTGGTACCATCATACAACTGCATATTGGGGGTTTGAAAATGCTTTGGTATCTCAGCATTGCATATGAGAGGTGCGAAGCGAGATATTCTTTGACTTCCATCTGAAATCTCAGGAATGGGCTTGACCACTCCTGGGATGCTGGATATCATGTCCTTGAGTTTCTACAACTCCCTGGCCATAGCTTTGTTGATCCCTGCATCCTGCATGTAACCATAGTTAATATCAAAAGATGTATTAAAATTGTTACCTCTTGATTGGTCTGATGTTGGTATCCCAGAAGTGTATCTAGGAAAAGACATGAGTGGTGTAATAGTAGGGCCAAGGACCTCAGGAATCCTTAGATATTCCACATCTTGATGTTGCAACAGCTGTGCAGGCTTTCAAGATGGGGCTGCAAAAAGACTCTCAATTTTACCAAGATCTTGTAATGAACCCATGCAGGAACTTGGATGAAGCTCGAAACAGGGCCCTAAGATATATTCGACTGGAGGATGACAAAAAGATGCAAGAGAGGATGAACTCGTCCACCACTTATGACTTAACTAATAGGAAGTCAGAATCCTCATTTAAACCATATCGCTCTAAGCCGTATGGCAGAAATGAAAACAAGAAAGTGAATGATGTTGAAGACGAGGATCCTGAAGAATATCCTGAATTATCTGAATATTGCTTTTCTGTTAACGTACCTGAATTAATGTATGCTATGCAGGGTTTAGGAGACAAAGCTAGGTGGCCTCGGAAGAATCAATAAAAAGCTGATTGGAAGGATAAGTCTAAATGGTGTGCCTTCCATGAAGATTTCGGACATGTAACTGAGGATTGCATTGCTCTAAGAAAAGAAATAAGTTATCTTCTAAGCAAGGGATATCTGAAGGATCTCCTAGGAAGAAAGAAGAATAAGGGTCTGGATATTGAGAAGGATCCTGAACTAGCCGCATCACCTCCTGCGGATGCCAAGATAATCAACTTTATTTCAGGAGGATCCGACATTTGTGGGACTTCGTATTCTGCGGCCAAGAGACATGCAAAGGAAGCTAAGGCCGAAAGGGGAGATAAACCAGCCAGGATGACTACCCTCACAACTAATAAAGTGATCACTTTCGACAGTGAAGACAGGGGTACTGTCCAGGATCCTCACCATGATGCTTTCGTAATAACATTATATGTGGCTAACCATTTTGTACGCAGGATATTGGTGGATAATGGCAGCTCTGTCAACATAATCCAACTAGAATCTTTGAAAAGAATGAATGTATCTCCAATGGATATCACTTCAAAATCCACCGTGCTTGTTGGGTTCAGTGGAGAGGCTAGGAACACAGTGGGAGAGATAAAGTTACCAGTATATGTTGAAGGGGTCAACTCAATACAACGTTTCTGTGTGATGGACTCCCTATCATGCTATAACATCATACTGGGCAGGCCATGGATCCATGATATGAAGGCTGTGCCATCAACTTATCATCAATGCATCAAGATCCATACCCCTTGGGGGGTTAAGGTTGATAGTGATCAGCAGGAGGCGAAGGAATGTTACTCATCCTCAATGAAATCCTCAACCAAGCCTAATGCAACATAGCAATTAAAGATGCGGGCCCAGGATATCGTCGAGGCTTCGGAGCAGGATATGAAGAAAATTATCCTGGATCAGGATAATCCGGATATCTCGGTGCTCGTAGGAACCAATATCCCTCAGGATATTGAAGAATAGTTAACTAACTTTTTGAAGTGCAGGATGTCGACATTCGCGTGGAAGCACGAGGAATGACAGGCATTTCGAAAGATATTATAACACATAAGCTCGGTATTGACAGATCATTCAAACCTGTCCAACAAAAGAGGAGGAAGTTTGCTCCGGAGCGAAATATGATCATTCAGGAAGAAGTAGAGAGGCTATTGAAATCTAAGATGATCAGAGAAGTCAACTTTCTAAGATGGCTAGCAAATGTAGTTGTGGTACAGAAGAAAAATGGGAAATGGAGAGTCTGTGTAGATTACACAGACTTGAACAAGGCTTGTCCCAAAGACCCATTTCCTCTTCCTCATATTGATGCAATGGTGGATGCTACTGCCGGCCATGAAATGTTAACCTTCATGGATGCATCCTCAGGATTTCAGCAGATTCAAATGGAACCTTCGGACCAGGAGGATACTGCCTTCATGACACCAACAGGTATTTATTGTTATACTGCTATGCCTTTTGGTTTGAAAAATACAGGTGCAACATACCAGAGATTGGTAAACATGATATTTAATGACAAGCTGGGGGACACTATGGAGGTATACATCGACGATATGGTGGTAAAATCTAAAAAGGCTGAGGATCACCTCCAGGATATTAAGGGAGCATTTGATATCCTGGATCACTATAACATGAAACTAAATCCTGCTAAGTGCCATTTCGGAGTGGGGGCAAGAAAGTTTCTAGGGTATATGGTGACCAAAAGAGGAATAGAGGTGAAGGGGTAAGGTCCCAAAAACCTTGTAACAAGTACTTAGGACCATACAACAACCTTGTCTTTCAACCCCTTTTGATCTTGCGCGGCCGCGCACTGGTCCTACAAAGGAGGCTTAAGAGACAGATAGCAGGCAACACTTGCGCGACCAAAAGGAAATCATAAATCCTTGCGCGTTTCCCCCATAAACAAAGGATGAAAATCCTAAGTTAAACACTTCCGCCTAATAATATCCAGACTTGGATATTATTTACCCAATTGGTGTCACACGAGAAAGAGTCACATAGGATTATGGCAATAACCTTCTAGAAAGACTCAATCGTGCACCACTAAACGGTTACAACCGTCTGGACACTGTCATCACCTCAGGCATCCCTGAAATCACGATGATGACATGAAATTGGAGAGAAACCTCCACTTGATCACTTTCCACGTGGCAAACCCCCAGCCATAGATCTAAATAGTGATCCGTGTGCACTCACGTCAGATCGAGAAACTTAACGGAAGGAAATGTAACCGCTTACGGGGTTAGCATCTTCCGTCAGCATTTCACCAACGAGTTTTCCCGCCCAAAACTTTCGGCTATAAATATGAGAACAATTCAGGTATGAAATTCAAGTTACACACACTTCGTCAATATCTCTTCTTCTTCTTCATAAACCCATACTTATTCTTACGCCGGAGTCGGGTCAAGGAGAGAACTCCTCTTCTCCCCTTGACGAGGCTAACGGTGCTTTGTTTTGCAGAGTTTTACCGGAGAAGAAGAACTGTTCCATCAGATCGAACGAGAGAAAACCAACCCTTTTTATGCAGATCCAAACCCCCTAGATAATTTGATTCCGGTCAATTATCTAGTGTTTCTTCATTGGCACCCTCCGATTTCTCTGTCTCATCCAATTTTCTCTCGTTTTTTGATCTACCCTATTTATTCCATTTGCATATGGAAGAAACATCGTCTCATCGGCAAACCGGTCCTCGGCCGAATGTCGGAAATAATGTTCAGATTGAAGGAATTCCAGAGGATGCCTCGGATGACAACGAGGTGCAATCCAATCGTGTGAATGAACCTATCACTCCGGGGATACAACCGAAAATCCCTGTTCACTCAATTCTGCCTCCAGGAGAAACTCCAATCTCCTGGTATGTCAGGTCTCAAGGGGCACTAAATGCAGTATACACACAGTTGTGTGCACAAAATGCTCCTCAAACTCAGTCGCGAAGGCCAGGATCTCGTGCTCATGCTTCTCAACGTGAGGGCCCGTCTCACATCGAAGACACAGAGGTATACTCCAGATCTCCGTCGAGATATGAGTATACCCAATCTGGGAGTCGTCGACGGGAGCATCGAGATGAGTCACATTCACACCGGAGAGCATCAGTTCACACTAGGTTGGGTTCTCAACAAAATACCTACATCATTGAAGATGATCCAACCTATCGCATAGGTCACAATGTCAGTGTGTTTAGTCGGTTGAACTATAACAAGTGTAAACCCCGTGCGGTTTACAATCCCGAGGCTGAACACAACTATGATTTGATTTACCGTCCTGCGGAAGCAGTGGAAAATTCAAAGTTCATCATGGAAATAGCTTTGGCTCCGCTTGAGAAAGCTAAACTACCGTCCAACGTGGGTAAATTTAATGGGCTGACAGACCCTGATGACCACTTTAGAGTTTTTACAAGCGCAGGGCTAGTAGGTGGCTGGACTTTACCATTATGGTGCCATCTTTTCGTACAGACCCTTGCTGGCGCTGCAAGAATCTGGTTTGATAATTTACCCATCGGAAACATCACATCATGGAAAGATCTGCGCAAGAAATTTCTGACTCATTTCAGTCAACAACAACGATCTATCCGAGACACATCAGATGTGATGAACATTTGGCGTCATGACGACGAAAGCCTAGAGGACTTTATCACCCGATATAACAAAGAAGTACTGGAGATCGGAGGAGTCCACGAGCAACTGATTCGCGCACAGTTCAAATATGCGGTCAGATGCGATGATATGATGAAGGTCCTGTCTGGGACAGAAGGCCTCCCAAAGAGCTGGGAGAAAGTAATGGCAGCAGCTAAGGTTTACGCACAAACAGAAAAGAACCTTACCACTAATAGGCCGCCACCACCACATAACCGACCCTCCGACTTAGGCTCAACTAGCGGGAGGAAATTCAAGAAGGGATGGCGTGATTCTGGCTCGGGAAACCGTTCATCTGAGGATGCTCGGGCAACAATCAATAAATTTACTGCGCAGAGGGAAAACAAACAGGAGAACAGGGAGAGGCAATGGACTCCCTTAACTAAAACCGCCGCGAAAGTTTTGAGCACTGAAGACTATCAGTTCAAGCCACCGATCCCCATGAAAAACAAGCGTGGACAAGACCCAGCCCAGTATTGCGAATATCACAAGGACAATGGCCATACCACCAACAATTGTATTTCTTTGCGCACCGAGATTGAGAAAGCCCTTAAATGCGGCGAGCTCACACATCTGTTACAAAATGTGCGCAAGGAAATAAAGCAGATAACTCGAGGCGAGGAAGGCCCGAGCAAAAGGGCGAAAAACTAAGAAGAAACTCTATGGTCTCTGCGCAGGAAGACACGATTTATTGAGACAAAGTGGGAGAATAGAGTAAGTTAAGTCTCGCATATTTATTAGAAAACTTTGTAATGGCCTCTGAGCCCTATCCCGAAATAAACAAGCAAAGTTTCTATTATTCTTGTGTTTTTCTTACAAAGTGCATGCAATTCCTTTTAGTAAGCGCAAAAACATTATGGTAATTACAAAACAAAGCCTCATGAACGGTCAGTGATTACGTCACAAACGACCATAAGTTCACACATGAGCTTTATACCAACTTCATTCGCCTTAATCAATCAAAGTAATTGTATTCATGCAAAATATTGTAAACTAAAAACACACGACATACTATTCTCGGCGTACAAATACGCCTTAAAAACTATCAAACACGGCAGTGTTTTAGTTACTTGCGCAACAGCGCACCAACAAAGTAAGGGATATACATCCCAAATATTACAGAAAAATTGTTCAATACAATTTCAAAAGAACCTACACTAAATCTTCACCTTCATCCGGAAAGATTTCCTTTAGTTCTGCCACGTGATCATCAGATTGCAGCACAACATTTATAAGATCCATAACGGGAAGCTGCAAGTTGTTAAATTCTGCCTTCAAAGCAGAAAGCGCAGCACCAGTATTAACGCCATAAGTAGCGGATTTGATGACATCCCAATCAACCTTCAAAGCACTATTCACATGCTGAGAGCACTCAGCGTATCCTTGGGCATACCCGTCCTTTCGCGCAGCAACAACTAAACGCGCAACGGTTTTATCCAACTCCTCAGAATTCAACACTGATTCAGCAACCTATGAAAATAAGAAAGGATAAATAACAAAAAGGCACAAAAACTTTCCCGCATTGAAAAATAAGAAGCAACTTACACAGGCAAT
The DNA here is from genome assembly GCA_030545235.1 of Helianthus tuberosus. Classification (NCBI taxonomy): domain Eukaryota; kingdom Viridiplantae; phylum Streptophyta; class Magnoliopsida; order Asterales; family Asteraceae; genus Helianthus; species Helianthus tuberosus. The sequence continues at coordinate 160,418,722 of CM060393.1, forward strand.
TCCATGATCTTTCAGCCACCCCATATCACTCTTTAAAGGTTCAAGCTTGCTTTCCGCTGTGCCCCCCCCCCCCATTTCAGAATTTTCCAATTTTTCTTCGGTTTCAGTCAAACGGCGAGAGGTTTCAGCCTTTTCGGAATGCGCAAGTTCCAGATCCTTTTTAAGTTGTTCCTGGTCAGAAAGCAAAGCAGTAAGTCCTTCTAATTCTTTTTTCTAAGAGCAAGAGTGGCGCAAGCATGTACCTCTCGTTGCTCACTGCGCTCCCTATGAGAACGCGCTTCTTCTAGCGCAACTTCTGCATCGGCTTTCTCCTTTCTCAACTTCTCTACCTCCGCATCCTGTTTCTTCAGTTTTTCAATCTCAGCCTTGATATTATTGATGACATTACGGAGATTTACCTTCTCAGCATTATCTTTTTCGCAAATTTTCTTCCAGTTTTTGCGTTCTTCGGAAAGGAGGGCAGCTTCGGCTTCCGCTTTCCTCTTCTAACCCGCAACAGACCATTCCTCAGTTTTACGATCAGCCTCAAACTTGGCTTGATCAGCTTCCAATTTAGCTTTCAACTGAGCAATCCGGTTTTCATCCGCAGCAAATTTCTTCTTGGACACCTGAAAAGCATCCCATTCCTTGTGCATGCTGCGCCTTTCACGCACTATACGATGAGTGGTCGATGCATGAGAAGCAGCTTCCTCAAGGTAAGCATGATAAGTTTGCTCGTGAGACCGGTTTTCTTGAAATTTGATTTCCCCCGGCGGAAAGATCCCCTGCAACCAGTCCCGGCACACGCGCCAGTCTGAAAATGTGTCACCCTTCTTCAGATTCCAGACAGGGGCATGGATGTCAGAAGCATCTTTTTCTGAATAAGTTCTATAGTAGTAATCCCCCAGAGTCTCATCTAGGCGGATTGGGGAATTCTGGCCAGCATCAGAGAATGTGCCTTTATCTCTAGCAGAAATCTTCTCAATGTTTTCAGGCATAAAGCCAGAAGTTCTAGGAGGAGAAGTTGCAATGTTAACTTCTTCAGCAGCTTTTTCTTTCCCATGACTAGCAAGTTTAGGAGCTTGAGGGCCACCAGCACCATCCGCAACCCCTGAACAAACAACTTTTTCGGTTTCCACAGCGGCATCAGCAGGCTCGTCACCCTCAACAACTTTCTCCACTCCACCCTCAGCAGACTTTAACTGATCAACAACAGTAGCATGCGGAGGAGAGGGTGGGATTTCTTCGTTAACCACAGGCGGCGGCTCTGTGGGAACAGGAGAAGTTGGGACTGCTGAAAAAAAAATCTATGAATATCCAATGCGCATGAGGAAAAGAAGCAAAGGTAACACTTACTAGGAACAGACTCAGAAATAAAAGCATCCAGATTGCCTTTCCTGGTAATTTTCTTCCGCTGGATCTTCTTTGAGGGCTGACCCTCACCTTCGGCATCAGTCTGTTTCCTTTTATCCGCCTTCTTTCGCACCAAGTATTCAGGACTGGACTCCAAGTCAATGGGATCATCTGGGTTGGATGGAGGGACGTCAGCAGTATCTTTGGGCTCCGGTTTGGGCCTCCTAATAACAATTGTAGGTGCAAGACCCTCCAAAGAGTTAGAAACCACCACATAATCACACCTGGAGTCAGAGGAAGCATACCTTTCTTCTCCCCTCCGATATTCTTAACCCTAGCAGATTGAGTTTTCTCAGCATCATCCTTCTTCGGCGCGGAAGTAGTAGTTGCCGCGCGTCTTTTCTTCTCAGGGCCTATGCCCAAATTTGACAACTCACCTGCTAAAGTACAAAATGGAACTTTTTCAGATGCGCAAAAAGAAGCAGATGATGAAGAACAGGATAATGGCTTACTAGCGCCAGTAGCAGGTTGAAAAGACAGGTCCGCATCCCGCGGAAGAACAAAATTCCTAACAATCTGATGGTACCAAAGCTCCTCATCAGGTTTCTTCTGAATGGTACCCATCTTTCCGCATTCCCTCTTATATGCAACAACATACAACGAAACAACTGTAAGGAAGGAAGAGCAAGTCAAAAAAAAAAAAAAAAAAAGAGGAAGAAGGGGTAAAATCCCAATTTTACCTTTACCATCCTCCGTATACACCGGTTTGTCTTCCCGGCCCATCTTCCAATTCAAAGTCATACTAGCACCAACAAGGGCTTTCTCCGGCAAGGCAATGTTAGGAACTTCCTTCAGATCTTGATACCAATTCTCGTCAACAGGGGTCCGAATCGTTTCAGTAAGGACGTCTTCTTTTCCCCTTAGAACCATCCTCATCGGAATCACCCCTGCCTTGATGAAGAAAAAATTTTGTTTCCAATCGTGGAAAGATTTTGGAGGATGCTGCAAGATCTTCTTTGCGGACGCTATTTGGACAAACGAATAAAACCCTTGGGTACAATGCATTTGGTGAAAAACCCTAAATCGAAGGTGTGACAACTCGTAATTTAGAACCTTTCATTGTGTCTTGATGTAACATGCTTGAACGTTATGTGACTAGTTGACTTGTTGGTTTAATGAATATTATAAGTGAATATTATGTGAATATGTGTCGTGCGTGTATGTATATATATATATTTACTCGTAAACCGAAATCACAACTCGAGACCACCCGGTCTCGAGTGAACAGTGAACAGTTGGGCCGTTTGGGCCGCACCTCCCTTAGCCCACTCCGAAAGCCCACTAGGGTGAACTAACTTAGTATATAACTCATGCTCCTAACCATTTTTGCCATTTCTTTGGGCAACTCACACTCACTCTCACACACACTCTCCTACATTCTCTCTCACTAAAACCCTAGAAGCACAAGCCTTCTCTCCTCTCTTTCGGATTCAACCGGTGACAACAAGAGCTCTCGGTTCAAGCTTAGGATCTCCTTTGGAAGCTTATTCATCGATTCCTTCATATCCTCGCACCTTGAAAACCTAACCGGTTAGTGATTCATGTTATGTATTGTATTTCGGTTGATGATGATGTGTTTCGGTTGATGATGATGTATGATGAAGTTATTTGATAATATGTTTGCTTGATAAGTTTTATGCATGATGAATATATCCTTCTTGAATAATCGGTATTAAGATTGTTGTTATCCATGATGAAGGTGTTTACTTGATGATATGTGTAGTGTGTTTTGCTTGAGTTAAGTGAATAAAATGCTCCTTCATAGTGATATGAGAATAATATGTTGAGTTAAGGTTGCTTATGGGGTTTAGTACATGACTAGTCGATGCAAACATGATTTATGAGATGGTAATGATTAATGGCTGTTGAAAGTGCTTCCAAAATGGCAATATAGATCTAGTATAACATGTTTCGAGTTGGATTCAGATGAATGATCATGATGAATAACTTGAATGCGTGAAGAACAACATGAATATGATATGAATGTGCCTTGAATATTTGAAAAACTGGTTGTTTGATCCATTTTAATTGATTGTTAGACAAATAAACATGTTTGTGAACCCTCATTGGATAGTACACCAAATCATGAAATCAAAATTCTATTGGTTAGTACATGCGCTGGCAATTAGCAGGTGTGCCAGTCGAGACCCCCGGTCTCGACTCGAGACTATTAAGCCACAACTCGAGACCGCGGTGATTTTGACTCGAGACCAACGCATGACAGCTTGAGACCACGGTTGCTACACAGGTTGTGAGTCGAGAGCCCCTAGTCTCGACTCGAGACCACGCATTACCAGCACACAATCAACATGACTCGAAATTAGGTTGCTGGTCTTGTTGCGACTCGAGACCACCAGGTCTCGAGTGGTGAAGGCTACAAACCGAGACAACACCGTCTCGACTCGAGACCACCTGATTATGTACATTCTGTATGGGCTTGCATGGTTACGGGCCTAAGTATTTGGGCCGAATGCATGGACTTTATGTGTTACTTTTGAATGTGTATGTTGTACACTGTTAATTGGACTGCCATGAATAATACTTGTATGCAACGTGCTAGTACGTGTAGAAAACATACGTGCATTTCTTGGTTTGAACCTGACTTGAATGGTATCTATGTTAGGACGTGGTTGACCACTTATAGCTTGACCAACTTTCTGTGTATCCGCCGAGCAAACCAATGTGAGTTCACACTTCCTTCAAAGCATGGGATCCCTAGGGTTGGGAATGAGGTTAAGGAACATGGATTCCTCGTCCTTTCTTGGGTAGGACAGTATTGGTTCAGGAATGTAATTCCTCGTCCTCATGGACATATAACTCGTACTAGACCAAAACTCTAACACGAAGTCCCTCCTTTTTATATCGACTTAATCGCCGGGCCAATGGCGAGCGGGTCATTAGTTTGATAGCGCTATTTAGGTTTGACAAGCCTCACACCGTGCCGCAGAGGACGGGCGTGAACTAATGGATCTGGCCACGTCAATGATGATAGACATTGACAGTTCAGGGCACATAAACATGACTACAGTCAGCAGTCGATATGGTAACGAGTCTAGTGTATACATGGGGTAGCCCCCACGGCCGAAATGCCAGATAACTAACATGGGGTAGCCCCCACGGCTGTATTGCCAGAGTAAATGGGTAAACAAATCACGTTTTCAACTATGGGGTAACCCCCACGGCAGGATGCCAGTTAAAGGAAACTGTTTTGGAACAACTTAAAAATGAACACCCAACCGTGAACTCACTCAACTTGTTGTTGACTCGTTACTACATGCTTTGCAGGTTAATAGGTACTTAGCTGGAGCTTGCATGGAAGACAGTCGTTGTGGGGCATGGACAGCTGTGTGCCATGTTAAACTTTAAAACGTTTAAACTTATGTTTTGGATTTGAACATTTTGCTTCCACTTTGCAACTTAAAATATGTTTTGTTTGGACACCAATTGTATTGGTCGGATTTCTATAATCACTTACATTCTTGTTCAATATGATTGGTGGCTGGATCCTGGTCAGTCACGCCTCCAAGCGGTGGTATTCCGCAGGTGGATTTTGGGGGTGTGACAGATTGGTATCAGAGCCATTGGTTATAGAGAACTTGGTTTTAATAAAGGAAAAAAAAAGTTTTATTAAAATCAGACTATAACCTGTACAGTGCTCTACGATCCACAACGACGCTTCACTCCACATGCAAGGCTCGACATTGTAGGTGATATGATCTATGTATATATTGCCTATTTGTTAGTTACATAGTACGATGCTCATGGTATGCTTGGTTAGTATAACTACTGTTGCTTGAGCACGTGTGTGCTTACTCTCTTCTGTCATCGCATTTTTCGCGAACCCCTCTCACTCATGTTCCTCTTGATATGAAGATCATGTCCGGACGCGTTAACATGACACAAGCCCAGTTGACGGCTCTGATTAACGAACGAGTTGCTGCGACACTTGCAGCTGCACACGCAGGAGGTACATCCTGCAGTCCAAACTCATTCCAGGATCTTTAGATCCTACTCTCGTGAACCAACCTTTGTGTTAAACTCTGTCTTTTCTTTCACCCACAATAGGTCAACATGCTCAGCCACCTGTGTGCACCTTTAAAACTTTTATGGACTGCCGACCTACTACTTTTAGCGGAACTGAAGGAGCTGTAGGTCTCCTCCACTGGTTTGAGAAGCTCGAGTCATTTTTCGAAATGTGTGAATGCCCTGAGGCGCGCAGGGTGAAGTATGCTACCGGTACTCTCGAGGGTTTAGCCCTCACATGGTGGAACGCTCAGGTCCAAATGCTGGGGTTGGTTGCTGCCAATGCCACCCCATGGGAAAATTTTAAGGAGATGATCAAGGAAGAATACTGCAGTCGGGATGACATTCATAAGCTGGAAGTCGAGTTCTACAACCTCAAGATGACGGGGTCAGAAATTGAGGCGTATACTAAGGGATCGAATGAGCTTGCATTATTGTGTCCTACTATGGTGGACCCTCCAATTAAGCGTATTGAACTCTTTCTCAAGGGCTTAGTGACAGAAATCCAAAGTCATGTGACTTCAGCAAACCTCGCCACCATCCAGCAAGTTGTTCAGTTGGCCCACCGTCTCACTGATCAGGCGGTGGAGCAGAACAGGTTACCAAAGCGTATAAGTGCTACAACCACTTCGGATGCTCCTAGTGATAACAAGAGAAAATGGGAAGGAGCTTCAAGCAAAGGTTCAACTTTTGTGCAATCTCAGTCTCAACAGAGAAAGACTGATGACTACAAGAGCCCCAGTCAGCAATCATTTGGTGGTCAAAGTCATGGTGGGTACAAGGGAAATCACCCCAAATGCAATCGCTGCAACCTACACCACAGCGGGCCATGCACCAGGGGCAACTGTGATCGGTGCAACAAGCCAGGTCATGCCGCCAAGGATTGCAGAAGCTTGTACCCCGCAAACAAGAATCGTCAACAACAAGCCCCACAGAACCAGCGACAGCAGCAGCAACAGCAAGGCAACAACAAAGGGTGCTTTCAATGTGGAGCTGAAGGCCATTTCAAGAAAGATTGCCCCCAACTGAACAGGAACCAGAACAACAACAACAACAATAATCAGGGGAATGGTAACAATGGGAACAACAACAACAATGGAGCCAGGGGCGGGTGTTCGTGATTGGTCAAGGCGAAGCAAGGAATGACCCCAACGTTGTGACGGGTAAGTTCCTTCTCGATGACTTTTATGTTACAGTTTTATTTGATTGGGGTGCCGATACTAGCTACGTGTCACTAGAAGTTAGTCAAATGCTTAAGCGTATTCCAACACCCTTGAACAACAAGCACACTGTAGATCTAGCAAATGGTAAGAGTTTAGAGGCCGCACACGTAGTCAAGGGTTGTAAACTTATTCTCGCTAACCAGACCTTCTCTATCGACCTTATTCCTATCATCTTGGGTAGTTTCGACGTTGTCATTGGGATGGATTGGTTATCCCAACACCGAGCAGAGATCCTTTGCAACGAGAAGATTGTTCGTATTCATGGTTCCGGTGGTGAACCTCTCATGATTCGTGGCGACAAGAGGGGTACTGTTGAGAACGTCATCTCTTTCCTTAAGGCCCAGAAGTACTTGCGAAAGGGCCACACTGCCATTTTGGCTCTCGTTACTGACACCTCGGAGAAAGAGAAGAAGATAGAAGATTTCCCAGTTGTACGCGACTATCCTGAGGTATTTCCTGAGGAATTACCTGGTCTTCCGCCTCATCGCCAGGTCGAGTTTCAGATTGAACTAGCTCCTAGAGCTGCGCCTATAGCTCGTGCACCTTATCGATTAGCTCCATCAGAGTTGGAAGAACTCTCTACGCAACTACAAGAACTCTTGGATAAGGGTTTTATTCGTCCTAGCTCTTCGCCCTGGGGAGCTCCAGTGCTATTCGTGAAGAAGAAGGACGGTACCTTCCGTATGTGTATAGACTACCGGGAACTCAACAAGGTGACCGTGAAGAATCGTTATCCTCTACCACGCATTGACGACTTGTTCGACCAGCTGCAGGGGTCGAGCTACTATTCAAAGATTGATCTGAGATCAGGATATCACCAGCTGAGAGTCCGAGAAGAGGACGTCTCCAAAACAGCTTTTAGAACTCGTTATGGACACTATGAGTTTTTGGTCATGCCTTTTGGGCTGACAAACGCACCTGCGATTTTCATGGACTTGATGAATCGAGTGTGCAAACCTTACCTGGACAAGTTCGTTATAGTCTTCATCGACGACATCCTGATCTATTCTAAGAGTCAGGAGGAACACGAGCAACATCTATGACTTATTTTGGAACTTCTTCGAGCAGAACAGCTATACGCCAGGTTTTCAAAATGTGACTTCTGGCTTCGTGAAGTCCATTTCCTAGGCCATGTGGTGAACAAGGATGGGATTCACGTTGATCCATCCAAGGTAGACTCAATTAAGAACTGGCCTGCACCTCGTACGCCAACGGAAATTCGCCAATTCTTGGGTTTGGCAGGTTACTACAGGAGATTCATAAAGGATTTTTCTAAGATTGCACAGCCTCTCACCTTACTAACGCAGAAAGGCGTTGTTTATCGCTGGGGAAATGCACAGGAATTAGCATTTCAGCATTTAAAGGATAGACTTTGCAGCGCACCAATCCTTTCATTGCCAGAGGGTACAGACGATTTTGTGGTCTACTGCGACGCATCAATTCAGGGTCTTGGTTGTGTATTGTTGCAACGAGATAAAGTTATTGCGTATGCCTCACGCCAACTCAAAGTCCATGAAAGGAACTACACTACACACGATTTAGAGCTGGGAGCTGTTGTTTTTGCACTTAAGATATGGCGACATTACCTGTACGGTACCAAGTGCGCCATCTACACCGACCACAGGAGCCTCGAGCATATCTTCAAACAGAAGGAACTGAATATGCGACAACGACGATGGGTCGAACTACTGAATGACTACGAGTGCTCGATCAGGTACCACCCGGGCAAGGCCAATGTTGTGGCTGACGCCCTCAGTCGAAAGGACACCGCGCCTAAGCGCGTGCGAGCATTGCAACTCACTATACATTCTAGTCTTCCTTCCCAGATATGAGACGCTCAGGTAGAAGCATTGAAACCAGAAAACGTCAGGGCTGAAGCCCTACGCGGCTCAAGGCAATGCTTAGAACAGAAGGAAGACGGTGCTTACTATGTAACGGGACGTATTTGGGTCCCACTCTATGGCAACTTACGAGAGCTTGTGATGGATGAAGCACACAAGTCTCGCTACTCGGTACATCCTGGTTCGGATAAGATGTACCACGATATCAAAACTACGTATTGGTGGCCTAGCATGAAGGCCCACATAGCAACCTACGTCAGCAAGTGTTTGACTTGTGCGAGAGTCAAGACGGAATACCAGAAACCCTCAGGCCTACTCCAACAACCAGAGATACCTCAATGGAAATGGGAGCAAATTTCCATGGATTTCGTTACAGGACTGCCTAGATCTCAGCGTGGGAACGATACTATTTGGGTGATCGTGGATCGACTCACAAAGTCTGCGCACTTCTTGGCTATCAAGGAAACGGATAAATTCTCCACTCTAGCAGAAGTATATCTCAAGGAAGTTGTTTCGAGGCACGGGGTGCCCACCTCCATTATCTCATATCGTGATGCACGTTTTACTTCAGAGCTGTGGCAAGCAATGCACAAATCCTTTGGCTCACGATTAGACATGAGCACAGCGTATCACCCTCAGACGGACGGACAGTCTGAGCGCACTATTCAAACCTTAGAAGACATGCTTCGTGCATGTGTAATTGACTTTGGCAACAGCTGGGAAAAGCATCTGCCACTTGTGGACTTCTCGTACAATAACAGCTACCACACCAGCATTAAAGCTGCTCCATTTGAGGCATTGTACGACGTAAATGCCGGTCACCTCTTTGTTGGGCAGAGGTGGGAGATAGTCAGATCACTGGTCCAGAACATGTGGTAGACACAACCGAACGAATTGCTCAAATACGAAAACGCATGGCGGCAGCTCGTGACCGTCAGAAAGTCTACGCCGATAAGGGCAGGAAACCACTAGAGCTCCAGGTTGGGGAGCGGGTACTACTCGAGGTTTCACCCTGGAAGGGTGTGGTTCGTTTTGGCAAACGAGGCAAACTTAACCCACGATACGTCGGACCTTTTGAAATCATCGAGAAAATAGGCAAGGTGGCCTACAAACTGAACTTACCAGCAGAACTCAGTGCAGTTCACAACGTTTTCCACGTGTCGAATCTGAAGAAGTGTCTGTCAGATGAGACCCACATAGTTCCTCTGAAGGAACTCACTATCGACGAGCAGTTACGATTCGTCGAGGAACCAGTTGAAATCACGGACCGGGATATTAGGGTCCTCAAGAACACTAGAATACCTCTCGTTCGAGTTCGTTGGAACTCACGTCGCGGCCCAGAGTTCACCTGGGAAAGCGAAGATCAGATGAAACAAAAGTATCCCCAACTATTCGCAAACGGTACAACCACTACTGAGGCTGAAGCTACGGAATTTCGGGACGAAATTCCAGATCAACGGGGGGAGGATGTGATACCCTAGGAAAACCAGTGAAAACCATACAACTTAACTAGCTTCCTCAGTGAGTACTTACCAAATTTCGGGACGAAATTTCTTTCAACTAGGGGATAATGTGACAACTCGTAATTTAGAACCCTTCGTTGTGTCTTGATGTAACATGCTTGAACGTTATGTGACTAGTTGACTTGTTGGTTTAATGAATATTATAAGTGAATATTATGTGAATATGTGTCGTGCGTGTATATATATATATATATTTACTCGTAAACCGAAATCACAACTCGAGACCACCCGGTCTCGAGTGAACAGTGAACAGTTGGGCCGTTTGGGCCGCACCTCCCTTAGCCCACTCCGAAAGCCCACTAGGGTGAACTAACTTAGTATATAACTCATGCTCCTAACCATTTTTGCCATTTCTTTGGGCAACTCACACTCACTCTCACACACACTCTCCTACATTCTCTCTCACTAAAACCCTAGAAGCACAAGCCTTCTCTCCTCTCTTTCGGATTCAACCGGTGACAACAAGAGCTCTCGGTTCAAGCTTAGGATCTCCTTTGGAAGCTTATTCATCGATTCCTTCATATCCTCGCACCTTGAAAACCTAACCGGTTAGTGATTCATGTTATGTATTGTATTTCGGTTGATGATGATGTGTTTCGGTTGATGATGATGTATGATGAAGTTAGTTGATAATATGTTTGCTTGATAAGTTTTATGCATGATGAATATATCCTTCTTGAATAATCGGTATTAAGATTGTTGTTATCCATGATGAAGGTGTTTACTTGATGATATGTGTAGTGTGTTTTGCTTGAGTTAAGTGAATAAAATGCTCCTTCATAGTGATATGAGAATAATATGTTGAGTTAAGGTTGCTTATGGGGTTTAGTACATGACTAGTCGATGCAAACATGATTTATGAGATGGTAATGATTAATGGCTGTTGAAAGTGCTTCCAAAATGGCAAGATAGATCTAGTATAACATGTTTCGAGTTGGATTCGGATGAATGATCATGATGAATAACTTGAATGCGTGAAGAACAACATGAATATGATATGAATGTGACTTGAATATTTGAAAAACTGGTTGTTTGATCCATTTTAATTGATTGTTAGACAAATAAACATGTTTGTGAACCCTCATTGGATAGTACACCAAATCATGAAATCGAAATTCTATTGGTTAGTACATGCGCTGGCAATTAGCAGGTGTGCCAGTCGAGACCCCCGGTCTCAACTCGAGACCATTAAGCCATAACTCGAGACCGCGGTGATTTCGACTCGAGACCAACCCATGACAGCTCGAGACCACGGTTGCTACACAGGTTGCGAGTCGGGGAGCCCCTAGTCTCGACTCGAGACCACGCATTACCAGCACACAATCAACATGACTCGAAACCAGGTTGCTGGTCTTGTTGCGACTCGAGACCTGACTCGAGACCACCAGGTCTCGAGTGGTGAAGGCTACAAACCGAGACAACACCGTCTCGACTTGAGATCTCTAGTCTCGACTCGAGACCACCTGATTATGTACATTCTGTATGGGCTTGCATGGTTACGGGCCTAAGTATTTGGGCCGAATGCATGGACTTTATGTGTTACTTTTGAATGTGTATGTTGTACACTGTTAATTGGACTGCCATGAATAATACTTGTATGCAACGTGCTAGTACGTGTAGAAAACATACGTGCATTTCTTGGTTTGAACCTGACTTGAATGGTATCTATGTTATGACATGGTTGACCACTTATAGCTTGACCAACTTTCTGTGTATCCGCCGAGCAAACCAATGTGAGTTCACACTTCCTTCAAACCATGGGATCCCCAGGGTTGGGAATGGGGTTAAGGAACATGGATTCCTCGTCCTTTCTTGGGTAGGACAGTATTGGTTCAGGAATGTAATTCCTCGTCCTCATGGACAGATAACTCGTACTAGACCAAAACTCTAACACGAAGTCCCTCCTTTTTATATCGACTTAATCGCCGGGCCAATGGCGAGCGGGTCATTAGTTAGATAGCGCTATTTAGGTTTGCCAGAGTAAATGGGTAAACAAATCACGTTTTCAACTATGGGGTAACCCCCACGGCAGGATGCCAGTTAAAGGAAACTGTTTTGGAACAACTTAAAAATGAACACCCAACCGTGAACTCACTCAACTTGTTGTTGACTCGTTACTACATGCTTTGCAGGTTAATAGGTACTTAGCTGGAGCTTGCATGGAAGAGAGTCGTTGTGGGGCATGGACAGCTGTGTGCCATGTTAAACTTTAAAACGTTTAAACTTATGTTTTGGATTTGAACATTTTGCTTCCGCTTTGCAACTTAAACTATGTTTTGTTTGGACACCAATTGTATTGGTCGGATTTCTATAATCACTTACATGCTTGTTCAATATGATTGGTGGCTGGATCCTGGTCAGTCACGCCTCCAAGCGGTGGTATTCCGCAGGTGGATTTTGGGGGTGTGACAGAAGGACCATTGGCTCGATATGCATCGTTCGACACACAAACTCGAAGTGTCAAACCCTAACCATGCCAATAGGGTGAAGTTGGGAGATATGAAACTTATAATGCTCAAGGATGTCAAGGAAAAAAATTTTTACAGGCAAGCGAAAGTTGCCTTCACAGAAAAAATCCCAAAAGAGAGTGATGTACCCAGCCGGAGCATCTGCTGCCGTCTGACCCTCCTTAGGGAACAGGGCACCCCAGTTCTCCGGGAATCTAAGGTTTCGAACCAAACCATCAAAAGTTGCTCTGGGCCACTTTAACGGAGGAAGTTCAGCAGACATCTCTTCAGACAAGTCTTCGTGATGTTCTCCGGTTGACATAAGAAGAAGAAGAATCGGCAAATTCTTTCTTAATAGATAACAAAGACAGGAAGAGGGAAAGTTTTCAACAACGTAATGATTAAAAATGGGCAACTCAAGCAAGCTTATATACTCACCGCAATAAATAGCATCGGTAACTGCCATAGCACCTTTTCCGGATATCACAGTTACCCAAGCAACAGGAGCGAGTGAGAATCAAACGCGAGTTCACACGCGCGTGCAAAGCACGGACAATAAGGGACAACTGACAGTGACAGCCTGTCACTCAGTCCTTACTGTACCAACCCCATCTAAAGTCAAAGATTTACAAAATCTTTATAAAAAGCAAAGTAAATCTTCTCATAGAAGGTTCCCTAGTTTTGCGACAAAAAGCATTTTCCTCTCATAAGTCCAGTGCTCCACTTACTTGCATAAGAGCAACACTAGAATGGGGGAACTTGAAGGGGTAAGGTCCCAAAAACCTTGTAACAAGTACTTAGGACCATACCACAACCTTGTCTTTTAGCCCCTTTTGACCTTGCGCGGCCGCGCACTAGTCCCACAAAGGAGGCTTAAGAGACAGATAGCAAGCAACACTTGCGTGACCAAAAGGAAATCATAAATCCTTGCGCGTTTTCCCCATAAACAAAAGATGAAAATCCTAAGTTAAACACTTCCGCCTAATAATATCCAGACTTGGATATTATTTACCCAATTGGTGTCACACGAGAAAGAGTCACACAGGATTATGGCAATAACCTTCTAGAAGGACTCAATCGTGCACCACTAAACGGTTATAACCGTCTGGACACGTGTCATCACCTCAGGCATCCCTGAAATCACGATGATGGCATGAAATTGGAGAGAAACCTCACTTGATCACTTTCCACGTGGCAAACCCCCAGCCATAGATCTAAATAGCGATCCGTGTGCACTCACGTCGGATCTTCCGTCAGCATTTCACCAACGAGTTTTCCCGCCCAAAACTTTTGGCTATAATTATGAGAACAATTCAGGTATGAAATTCAAGTTACACACACTTCGTCAATATCTCTTCTTCTTCATAAACCCATACTTATTCTCACGCCGGAGTCGGGTCAAGGAGAGAACTCCTCTTCTCCCCTTGACGAGGCTAACGGTGCTTTGTTTTGCAGAGTTTTACCGGAGAAGAAGAACTATTCCGTCAGATCGAACGAGAGAAAACCAACCTTTTTTATGCAGATCCAAACCCCCTAGATAATTTGATTCTGGTCAATTATCTAGTGTTTCTTCAAGAGGCAAGCCCGGAGCAGATTAAAGCTATCTTGGATATCAAATCACCTTCAAATATGAAGGATGTTCAATGGTTAACTGGGCGAGTAGCAGCATTTAACAGATTTATCTCAAGATCCTCCGAGAAATGCAAGGAATTTTACGATATCCTTAAGAAAAACAAGAAGTTCGAATGGGGAGAGAAGCATGAAGCAGCCCTGCAGGATTTGAAGCAGTATCTTTCAACTGCACCTCTATTGATGAAGCCTGAGAATGGTGAACCACTGTCCTTATACCTCGCAGTATCAGGGAATGCTGTAAGTGCCGTCCTTATAAAGGATCATGAAGGACAGCAATATCCTGTCTATTATGTTAGTAAAAGTTTATTAGATGCTGAAACTAGATATTATCATTTAGAAAAGTTAATATTGGCTCTAGTTATGGCATCAAAAAAGCTTAGACATTACTTTGAGACACATAGAATTCATGTTAAAACCAATTATCCTGTTAAAAATGTGCTTAGAAAACCCGAGATGTCAGGCAGGATGGCTAAGTGGTCAGTGAAATTAAGTGCTTATGACTTAGTATATGAACCTAGAAATGCCATAAAATCACAGGCTCTAGCTGACTTTGTGGCTGATTTCAGTAGTGATATTCAGGATGAAGTAGATCTAGAAGTCCAACAATTAGGAGAATCCTCAGGATCCTGGACACTGTACACTGATGGAGCATCTAATGTTAGAGGAGTAGGATTGGGAATACTACTAAAATCGCCACAGGGGGACATATTACCCCAGGCTAGTAGGTGTGAGTTTCCTGCTACTAATAACGAAGCAGAATATGAGGCTTTAATTGCGGGATTAGAGTTGGCTAAAAATATGAATATCAAGAATTTGCAAGTATATGTTGACTCCTTGTTAATCACTAATCATTTTAATGGATCCTATGCAGTTAAAGGTGAGAAGTTAATTGAATACCTCGATATTCTCAAAAAATTAGCAGGATATTTCGATGTTTTTACACTTGAACAGGTACCAAGAGAGGATAATGCTGAAGCAGATGCCTTGGCAAAATTAGGATCATCAGTCAGGATACCAGAGGGAACCCATATACCGATACTTCATATCCTATATCCTGCTATGGATCCCTTCAAAGCTCAGGAAAAGGAGGTAACAGTAACAAGCATTCAGGATCCTGGTCATGATCCTGAGAAGGATACTGAATCCTGGATGGCTCCAATCATAAGATATCTCAAGGAAGGACGCATCCCTAGAGACGAAAATCCTAAGACATTTAGGATGAAGGTATCGCGATTCACTATTATAAGTAATGTTTTGTACAAGAAATCTCTTGCAGGACCATACCTGAGGTGCTTGGAGGATCCTAAAACTAAGGAAGTGCTTCAGGATATACATGAAGGGGATTGTGGTAACCACACTGGGGGCAGGTCATTATTCTCAAAAGTATTAAGAACAGGATACTATTGGCCGACAATGAAGAAAGATGCTACAGAATATGCTCGAATATGTGATGCATGTCAAAGGCACAGTAACATACTACATCAACCAGCTGAACCACTATATCCTATAGTTTCCCCTTGGCCATTCATGAAATGGGGGATGGACATAGTAGGGAAATTACCAAAAGCTCCAGGAGGAAAAGTCTTTATGCTGGAAATGACTGATTATTTCTCTAAGTGGGTTGAAGCTGAAGCATTTCTTCAAGTTAGAGACCAAGAAGTAGTATCCTTCATAAGGAGGAATATCCTGACAAGATTTGGAGTACCAGCTTAAATCATTTGTGACAATGGATCCCAGTTTATAAGTAAAAGGACTACTGACTTTTGCAAGAGTTGGGGAATCAAAATGATCACGTCTACTCCAATACATCCTCAAGCAAATGGACAAGCTGAATCCTCAAACAAGATAATTGTCAACAACTTGAAGAAGAGACTATGAGCTAAGAAAGGAACATGGGGAGAAGAACTACCCTTTGTTTTGTGGGCTGATAGAACAACAATAAAAAAATGCAACTGGCCAAACTCCATTCTCCTTAGTATTTGGGGCAGAAGCAGTGATCCCAACAGAAATGGTGATACCTACGGCAAGATCTATCCTCCGGTATCCTGAGCAGAATCCTGAAGCTATGTGCCAAGAATTAGACACTGTGGATGAGACAAGAGATGTAGCAAAGCTAAGGATGGCAGCATATCAACAGAGGATATCCAGAGCATACAACAAGAATATAAGAACTAGGAGGTTTCAAGTTAGGGATTGGGTGTTAAGAAAAGCTTTTCAGAATACTACTAATCCTGCCGATTGAAAATTAGCTCCAAAATGAGAAGGACCCTATGAGATTGAATCAGAAGCGGGAAAAGGAGCATATCGACTCAAGAATATGGAAGGGGATATGCTACCAAGATCCTGGAATGCTATACATCTGAAGCTCTATTTCAAGTGAGTTTAGAATTTAATTTCTAACTCAGGATGGTAGGAATTCTATCTCTTTTCAATATATTTGAGTTAATTTATTCTTTTGAACCCAATACTGACTTAAGCATCGGAGGGGTGTTAGCCAAGCTAACACCCACCTTAGTTTAAGGTTGTTTTGCAGGATATACTCCAGGATATACACCCAGAGTAACTCAAAAGATTAGAGGATTGGCCCCCTCTCTCACGATTAGGGGATCCTGATCCCATCACAGGTTTAAAGGTATTCACCTTTCTCTCGAATTGGGTTTAAACACCCCGCCTGGAGCGCAAGTTATCCAGGGATAGTTCAAGATAGCGGGACCAGTCCATGTAAAAGTGGCTGACAATTTCGTTATTGTTGGCTATATCCTGGATCCTCAAGGTATATGAGGATTGATCACCCTCTCTCACGAAAAAGTATTTTCATACTCTCTAAGGTTTAAAGGTTTTCACCTTTCTAAGTCTTGGAGTTTGTACACTCCCGCCTGTAGCGCATGAAAATCAGGGTTTATCCCCATGATATCAGGGTTTGTCCCCAGGATATTAAGGTTTTATCCCCAAGATATTAAGGGTTCATCCCAGGATATTAAGGGTTTACCCCAGGATATTCAGGATTTATTCAGTAAAGCTAAAGTATAAATATGTTTACATTCCTATGTTGAACACAGGGGACATACATTATACAATTTAAAGGATGGATTTAAACTTATAAGTGTACACAGGGGACATCCCTGTGATTGAAGATTGGAATTGACTCTCTGGGAATATTTGGTATGATCCCTCCTTTTTATTTGGATAACTTGAGGCAGTATCCTGGGTAGGATATCTCTTAGGATATTCTTACAATGTGTTCCCAAAATTGTCCAAACTAAACTATTTTCATAAGTAAGATTTATGCACTAAAATGCTAACAACAGAAATAAAGCCAAAAGAAAGTTATATTATTAACATATCAAAAGATGTGCTTCTGGTTTCACCTCAAACCGAGGTCCATCCACCAAAAGCATGATTAGTCCCATACCATATGTACTTAATAGTTGAAGGTTTTGTCTCAAACTAAGACCCATCCACCTCCAACTGTTATATTGTCCAAAAGTAAAGCATACTAACATTGATGACCAAGGGCTTCGTCCTGAAACTCAGGATCCCTCCACCTATGGCCATCATATAGTTCAAATGCAGGAAAAGTAAAGTGCAGAAAAAGTAAATTGTTTTGGGGTTACAGACCAACGATCAAATTTAAAAAAGTGGGTTCTGGCCTAGGCATCAATATCCATCACCGCCAACTTAAATGCCCTCACACAGCAGCATCTTCACCAGCCTTCTCAGCCTTCTTAGCACCAGCATCCTGAGCAGCATCCTGACCAGCATCCGTCCCAACATCCTTTTCTTCTCCAGCCTTGTCCACCACCTCTGCTGACTTAGAGGATTCACCAGCATCAGCAGGATATGGCACAGCCTTGCCTCCAAGCTCCTTCAGCTTTGCCACCCAAGATTCAACCGGCTAGGATGGGCACTCAAGGATTCTCTCCTTGGCCTCATAAGCCATCTTAATGCGAGCTTGTAGCAGAGAGACAATGGCAGAAGCTTTGATCCCTTCCCAGAAAGAGACCATGGCCTGTTCATGCTCCATTTGGACGGTAGCCAGTTTGATTTCAGCATCCTGGGTGACCTTCTTCAGTTTGTCCTCGTAATGCCGGGTCTTCACCTAGCAATGGCACCTTGGTCGGCAACGGTGGTCTCGAGCTGTTTGATCCTGGCCTCCTGGAACTTGTTTGTGCTGCAAGCATCGGTGTAAAGATGAAGCAGATGCTGGAGGCCCTGTACGTCAAAATTCAGTTATAAATCAAAATATATTAACCAGGATATCCTGTCAGGATATCCTATCAGGATATGTGTGCAGGATATAGTCGCAGGATATTACCTTGTTGAGGAAGGATGTCATCGGTTCTAAGGAATCAGTGAAGCTAAGTTCTTCGTATGAGAACCCCTCAGGACCTGGAGTGCTGACCTCAGAACCTTTCCTCTTCTTGGAGGTGGAAGCACGGGTTCTCGGAGTAGGCTTGGGAGCCGGGAGCGGCTTGGAGCTGGTAATAGCAGGAGTTTCTTTCTTGACATCGACTGGAGTAGGGTAGCTATCAAGCTCGTCAAGGTCCAGGAAGACTGGAACTTTGCTGGAGTCTGCATACAGGGAGTGAAATTCTTTCCTAAATATATCAAATAAAAACATGTATTCAGGATATCGTACAGGATCCTTACCAGACATGTTTGCACTGGAGAGTGGGCTTGGAGATGGATTAAAACTCCATTCAGCCTCTGGGAGGAGTCTGATAGCGTCAATTCTCTTCTGTGAGTCAGCTAGGGGAGGTGCAAGCTTCCTGAAATCGGCTGTGTACAAGAAAATAAAAAGAAAAATTATTAGTACAAGATATGAAACAGGATATAAGGCAGGATCATCCTTAAACCCTAAATCCTTCCCTTTCTCAACCACTTCACCGGATATTCCGTTCCACCAGGGATTGAGTCTCTTTTTACAAAGAAGAATTTGGATTGCCATTTCTCCTCATTCCTGGTGGCACGAAGTATCAGCGGATCACCGGAGGTAGAATAGAACAAGAATCTACAAGAACCATGGCATCAAAGCCGATATGCTAAGGGGAGGTCATGAACGGAAAGGTCAGGAATATGATTTTTCTTGATCTGATCAAGAACGGACAAGACTCGCCAGAGCATTGGCATTGTTTAGCTAAAACAGATTTTCGTGGTGTTAAAGAAATCAGTGATGAAATTAGGAAAGGGAAACTGCAATCCTAAGGTAAAGGGAAAGGCATTGAAACATAACCACTCGTCGGAAACCATGTTTGACCGGATTTCCCGGTCAAACGGCCGGAACACCGTCCCTTCCGGGAAGATGCCGGAGGATTTGAGAGCCGACAAGTGGGCACTATCAAAGGAGCATATCTATTTCTCCGGTTCTTGGAGAAGATTCTGGTGGATGAACGTGGGAGTAGAGTCACCGGAGCTCGATCTTGTTTGTCTCATGGTGCCAGAATACTGAACAGAATAAAGGAGAAAGATGGGATTGAGAGAGAAATGTTTACCTTTTTTCTCTTCGGTAAAGGTTAAAAGAAGATGAGGATGAGAAGTTATAGGGAGGTAATGAGTAATTATAGACTAAGCGGTTACAAGCTGCCACATCAAGGTCCAATCTCTTAATTGCCTCGTTATTCATAAAAAATATAATCGTTAGTGCCAGGACACTAAACGGTAACATTTTTTGGGGACAATTGTTATGGGTGAAATTCAGAGCTCATATCCTGGATATTATCTTAAATTATATCTTGCTTGTATGATATATGTTTATGTCCGGGATGCTGATTCAGGATATTGGTAACATCCTGAATGGTATCCTGAGGATTACTAATGGATTATGTGCAGGAGTACGAGTCCAGGCTGGTAATGTTCGTGAGGACCCTTTCCCCGGAAGACTCGGTCTAAGTCGTTCGAATGAAGACGTTGAAGCCGCTTTACTCGGTCCATAACGTTAACTATGGAATATGCAGAAGCATCCCCCGTTTATAGGAATTTTTGTTTGTATTTCTTAGCTATAAATAGTTGGATAAATCAGATCGAATAGGACACAACAACACTCACTGCTCTCTAACACTTTACTCTCTCGCAACTTTCACTTTCACAAAAAGCATTGTAACACTTAGCGATCTGATCAATATCCTGCACTGTATCCTGAAGTTTGAAGTAATAAGAAGAACAAGGCAGCTGCGATTGTCAGCTCCTGAGGTTTTGTGCCGGCGATCTAGATTGATCAAGGGCTTTCCGCGTATATCTCGTGTCACCCCCTTTACTTTTTGCTCATAGTTTGATCGCAGATACAACCCAATATCCTGAGCCGTATCCTGAAAACTGTTTTTGCAAACAACTTAATCAGCATATTTTCAACACACTTTCTTAGCACTCTACCTCACTTAACTAATTTGATCACTTAACTGCTTCGGTAATTTTTGACCAAAACAGATACGTATTAGATACGCTGCCCGATTGATCTAGGGTTCCGTAACGGCTGTCGTGGTTCTACCCGACGTAGTCGTTGGAATGTCGTCTCGGGGAAGGTATTACTAATGCTAAAATGGGTTATTATACTAACGCGTGTGCATTTGTGTAAATTTTAGATTATCACCAGGAAACCCTTACGGAAAATCTAAGACAGCAATGTGAGTTGATCCGCTTTTTGTTAACTGTTTTACAAAACCTCATTTAATTAATTATATATTAAACAGTGATTGAGTATTTGTAAGAATACAATTATCATGAGTATGTTGGGGTTTTGTATACAAAATTTGTTACCACCTAGTCAAGGACTAACATTTCCACAAGTCGGGTTCGACAGTACCATGGATGTTAATTGTGATGTTTTGGAAACAAATATAATTGTGGGATCGCCCTCAATACTGTACAATGGGATTTTATTTAAACTTGATTAAACTGGGATTCACTCACTAGTATTTCCCACCGACAAATGTTTTTAAAACGCGTTCCAGGTAACAAACTGTGAAAGCCAAATAGAAGCCAGCTGGACGGCACTGAAGGCTTGGAAAAGTGGCAATAAAGTTACCTAAAATAAAATAGATGTTTTTATTAATAAAATAGGATTTATTCCTATGAAAACGTGTGTACTACGAACTTGGGTTTTAACCCATTTGTTTAATGTTATGAAAATGTGGTATTTTACTCTGATCAATGTTTCCTAACTACGGTCCTGATGAAAATTTCCGCTGCCAAATTAGACAATACGCGATACCACCGAAACTGGCTCGCGGCCGCCCGTTCCCAGGGATTATGGATCGGGGGTTGCGACAGGAGGTGGTATCAGAGCTAAGCCACTGATTCAGTCACAGAGATGTTCTGCTGACATCAAAATTCAATCTGTTAGGAAATAAATTACGGAAATACGTGCATAACTGTATTTTATTGTTATGTGTTATTTGACTATTTGTTAGTTTACCGTATGAGCGACCAAGGATCATCTGACGCGTATCGTCAATTGTCTGGTTCGCCTAAAAGCGAAGGCACCTCCTCTTCTCAGCCTGCCCTCTCAGGGTACTCTGCTGATATGGAAGAAGGAATCTTTGTGTTTAAGGCTCAGTCAGAAGAGCCATTTCCTCAGAAAAAGAGGGGATGGTTCAGTCGAGGGGCACACGAGCGTAGAAAGCATATGAAAAAGTTACAAGACCAGAGGATACTAGCAGCAGCCAAGAGAGAGACAGATGCCTATGCCCAGGATATGATAAATAGGGGTATAACCAATATTCACATCCTAGCCACCACTGCAGCTGACCCTAATCTGGAGCAACTAATAGCACCCCAACCACAGCCACCTATCCCTGAACAACCCATGGAGATAGAAACCCTGAAAACCAAGTAGAGATGCATGACTTCAATCCGGAAAAAATCCCTAGGGTACCAGCACCAAATCCTCTAGACCCAAATTATGATCCCTGATGGGATGAAGTTAGGGACTATGTGCAACGTTACCCGATACATGAAGACACACCCATCCAAAACATAGGAGCCTATCCAGGTATGGACCCTTTAGATCCCTATTACCACGATGAATACATTAGGGAGATTTTAGAAGATCCTTACATATTCCAGGCACCTACACCCCCATACCAGGAACCCGCACCCCTGATTCCGAACCCAGTCCTAGAACCTGCACCCCCAATGAGTGCAGAAAACGTACAAGAACTTAGGACTTTTGGTGAGGAAATTCTAGAAAGTAGTAAACGAATGAGGCAGGTGGGAGAGCGACTCGTCTGGAAGTACGACGAGCGCAATATGGATTTTTGGATGAATCCATATCCGTGAATGTGATGGAAGAAACGGTAGTAGTAATAATAATAATAAAATAATAAAATAAAATATGTGTGTATGGATGCCTACTACTATTAGTATAATTTTATTTCAGTTGGTATTGTAATTTTTATTTTAGTACTGGTGTGTAATAGATGCCTAGTATATAGATGAATAGAGTAAAGTCGCAATGATCGACGCTTTTAGCAAAAATGCGTGTCATGTGATTGACTATATTAATATTATTTTGTAATATTAATACGGGGTAAATGTTTAAAATTCAGATGGCCGACGAAGGAAATCAAGGAAATCTAAATAACGATAACCAGAGTAACATTAACGTGGTTAATGAGAATCCGAGCATCATAACAATGGAAACCAAATGGATAATAATGCCGTTCAACACATAGTGGCACAAGGAATCATAGATGCTATGCCATTTATTATTCAAACGGTTCAAGAAGCGAATAATAAAATTAAGCATAGTAGTAAGCGACCAATCGAACCAGAAAACAGCATGAACAATGGACCAGTACTTCAAGTGCCCATTCCCAAAAGAAGAAGAACCATGCCTTATGGTTGTTCTTACAAAGAATTCTGGTCCTGCAAACCAATAGAATTCTCGGGCAATGAAGGACCCATTGCAGCCCTATGCTGGATAGAGAAAATTGAGGCTGTTCTAAAAATAAGCAAGTGTGCTGAAGAAGGCAGAATAATGTTTGCTTCTAATCTGTTTAAGAACTCAGCCTTAGAATGGTGGAACACTATCCTCCAATCAAGAGGAAGTGATAGGATTTACAACATGGAATGGGAGAAATTTAAAAATACGGTAGAAAGGAAATTCTGCCCTCCCAATGAAAAGGAACAGATAGCAAATAAGTTCCTAAACTTAAGAATGACCGCGGTAGATAGTAAGGGTTATACTACCACATTCTTTGAATATGCTAGAATAGTGCCAACCCTTGCATCACATGAACCAGTGTTAATCTCCCGTTACATATGGGGATTAATTGGGGAGATTAGACATGTAGTCAAGGCAGCTAGACCTCAAACTATAGAAGAAGCTGTAGAACTAGCGAATACCTTGACAGATGAATTAATCCGTACTAGAGAAGAAGAACAGAGGAGAAATCTAACCCAAAGGCTTACTCAAGAATTCTGTTATGGGAATTACAATCATAGGAATATGGGTTCTACCTCTGCACCTTTCTGCAAGGTCTGCAAGAAAAAGCATTCGGGAAAATGCTCCACTCTTTGCAATTTCTGCAAGATGCCAGGACACAAGGAAGAAGATTGCAGGAGAAAATCCAGTAATGAACTATGCTTCAACTGTGGAGAAAAAGGTCATATCAGGCCAAAGTGTCCAAAACTAGCTCCAGTTGTGAACAACAAGAACACTAAAAATGCCAGAGCATTTGTTCTGACTGCAGATGAAGCCAAGATGATTCCAGATGTGATAGATGGTACGTTTTTAGTTAATGATGTTTTTGCTAAAGTATTATTTGACTCTGGTGCAAACCAAAGTTTTATTAATACTTCGTTTTGCAAACTTTTAAATCAGTCATTAACTAAACTACCACAAGAATGCCTAGTAGAGACAACTAATGGAGAAACTGTTAGGATTTCTGAAATCTTGCAGGGAGCAAGAATAGAAATTTTAAATCAAAAGTTTATGGAAAATCTTTATCCCATGAATCTGGCAGGATTTGATGTCGTTTTAGGAATGGATTGGTTAATAACCAATAACGCCAGTATTTTATGTGATCAAAAGTCAATCCAAGTAAATTCACCAAAAGGTAAAACGATCACAATTAAAGGAGATAAACCATCTAGATCCACAAAATTCATCTCTGTGATGAAAACTGCAAGTTATATAAGAAAAAGATCTATAGTGTATTTGATTTCTATAATCACTAACACTAAAGGAAAAGAACTAAAAGACATTCCAGTAGTGTCTCAGTTTTCAGATATATTTCCAGAAGAATTACCAGGACTACCTCCAGATAGAGAAGTTGAATTCAGAATTCACCTGCTACCAGGAACAGCACCAATTGCCAAAGCACCTTACCGTTTGGCACCCGACGAAATGCAGGAATTAAAGAAACAATTAGATGAATTGTTGGAAAAAAGGATTCATACAACCAAGTTCATCACCATGGGGAGCACCGATTTTATTTGTTAAAAAGAAGGACGGATCAATGCGTATGTGCATTGACTACCGTGAATTGAACAAGGTCACGATTAAGAACTGGTACCCATTACAAAGGATCGATGATCTGTTCGATCAACTACAAGGAGCTCCATTTTTCTCTAAAATCGATTTATGGTCAGGATATCATCAATTAAAGGTACAGGAAGAGGACATTCCTAAGACCGCATTCAGAACAAGGTATGGCCATTATGAATTTACTGTCATGCCATTTGGTTTAACCAATGCCCCAGCCGCATTTATGGACATGATGAACCGAATATGTAAGCCATATTTGGATAAATTCATAATTGTCTACATAGATGATATTTTAATTTACTCTAAGAGTAAAGAGGAAAATGCAAAGCATTTGCACGCACTTTTAAGCCTATTAAGAAAGGAAAAGCTTTATGCTAAATTTCAAAGTGCGAGTTTTGGTTAGAACAAGTACAATTTCTTGGACACTTAGTTAATCATGAAGGAATTCATGTGGATCCAACAAAAATCGAGGCAATTACTAAATGGAAAACCCCTGAATCACCAACCGAGGATAGAAGTTTCTTAGGATTGCCGGTTATTATAGAAGATTTATTCGAGATTTCTCTAGAATAGCCATTCCTTTAACTAAGTTAACCTGTAAATCCATTAAGTTTGAGTGGGGACCAAAAAAAGAAGAAGCTTTTAGAATTCTTAAGCAAAGATTAACTAATACACCCATACTAGCGTTACTAGAAGGAACTGAAGACTTTGTAGCCTATTGTGACGCTTCTAAATTAGGTTATGGATGTGTATTGATGCAACGCCAAAAGGTTATAGCTTATGCATCTAGACAACTTAAGAATCATGAAGAAAATTATTCAACCCATGACTTGGAATTAGGAGCTATAATTTTTGCCCTTAAGATTTGGAGACATTACCTTTATGGTAGTAAGTTTACCATATTCACTGATCATAAGAGTTTAAGGTATGTTTTCGGGCAAAAGGAGTTAAATATGAGACAAAGACGCTGGTTGGAAATGCTTAGTGACTATGATTGTGATATCCAGTATCATGAAGGAAAAGCAAATGTAGTGGCAAATGCTTTAAGTCGAACGTATCACGAAAAGCCAAAAAGGGTACGTTCTCTTAAATTAAATCTGCAAGTAGATTTAAATGATCAGATAAGAAAAGCACAAGAATCAGTAATCAGGGATGATACTGAAAAATTAAAAGGTATGCTAAAAGAATTAGAACAAGGAACATATGGAATTTGGAGATTCCATATGAAGAGAATGTGGATACCTAAATTAGGAAACCTACGTCATCGTATATTAGAAGAAGCCCATAAGTCTAAGTATACGATGCATCCAGGAAGTGATAAAATGTACCAGGATTTAAAGAAAAATTTCTGGTGGATAGGCATGAAAAAGGACATAGCAGCCTATGTTTCTAAATGTTTAACTTATTCACAAGACAAAGCTGAACACCAGAAACCCTCAGGGCTATTGCAATAGCTAGAAATGCCAGTATGGAAATGGGAATTGATAACAATGGATTTTGTTACTAAATTACCCAAAACAAGGAAAGGTAATGATACAATCTGGGTGATTGTAGATAGACTAACTAAGTCAGCTCACTTCCTACCAATGAAGGAAACTTTCAGTATGGAACAGCTAGCTAAATTATATGTAAATGAAATTGTTTCATTAAATGGAATTCCTTTATCAATTGTTTCTGATAAAGATAGCCGCTTTACCTCTCATTTTTGGTCAAGTTTCCAAAAGGCAATGGGAACCAAGTTAAATCTGAGCACAACTTATCATCCTCAAACGGATGGACAAAGTGAAAGAACAATTCAGACAATGGAGGATATGCTTAGAGCTTGTGTAATTGATTTCGGAGGTAATTGGGACTATCACTTACCTTTAATATAATTTTCTTATAATAATAGTTATCACACAAGTATAAATGCTGCACCATTCGAAGCACTTTATGGACGAAAGTGCCGAACCCCAATCTGTTGGGCAGAAATTGGGGAAAAGCAACTATCTGGACCTGAGATAGTGCAGGAAACAACCGACAAGATTATTTAAGTCAAGGAACGACTGAAAGCAGCACGAGATCGACAAAAGAGCTATGCTGATAACCGACGCAAACCCTTGGAATTTCAAGTAGGAGATAAAGTATTGTTAAAGGTCTCTCCTTGGATAGGAGTAGTAAGATTCATCAAAAGAGGAAAGCTAAGTCCCAGGTATATTGGACCTTTTGAGATTATTAGAAAAATAAGACCTGTAGCCTATCAGCTACAACTGCCAGAGGAAATGGCAGGAATACATGATGTGTTTCATGTATCAAATCTCAAGAAATGCTTAGCAGATGAATCACTAATGGTACCTCTTAAAGATATAGATATAAATGAACAACTTAAGTTTGTAGAAAGACCTCTACAGATTGAAGACAGGAAAGTCAAGAATCTCAAGCATAAGAGACTAGTTCAGGTCAAATTGAAGTGGGACTCGAAAAGAGGGCCTGAGTACACATGGGAGCTTGAATCAGAAATGCAAAGGAAATATCCACACTTGTTCCAGTAAATCTCGAGGACTAGCTCTAAAACAAGGTGGGGAGGATATAACACCCCTCGATAAAACTGACACCCTAATATATTTTAAAATATCCCAATATGTCCCAAAATACACCCCATACGTAAAAACGGGCCCCGAATACCCTAAATATTAATAAAACTAATTAAAAATCTGATTATTAAGTTGATGCGGGCCGCGTAGACCCGACCCCAACCCTTACGCGGGCGGTTTAAAGGTTAAAATCTGATTTCTTTGATTTTTAAGTTCAGGCGGGCCGCGTATGACCCCCGTTAGTTAACGCGGGCAACGTAAGATTCGGAAAGATTGCGCAGCCCGGTGATAACACGTGTCATTATCGTGGCGAGTCTAGTGCTGACCCGGATCAGCTATAAGTTTGACCTGGGATTGATGCGGGCCGCGTAAGCCCCTGTCTTGTTTTACGCGGGCCGCGAGAGAACCAGACTCAGCAACTATATAAGCAGGCCATCGGATTTCATTCGAATTCATTCAAAATTTCTTTCTCAATCTCAATTTCTGATAATAGGCTTATTATACGGGTATTATACCCCCCTAAATAGCGAAGTTCTGCTCCGTTGTAAGTATTATAACCCCTGGATACGTATTAGATACGCTGCCCGATTGATCTAGGGTTTCGTAACGGCTGTCGTGGTTTTGCCCGACGTAGTCGTTGGAATGCCGTCTCGGGGAGGGTATTACTAATGTTAAAAAAGGTTATTAAACTAACGCGCGTGCATTTGTGTAAATTTTAGATTCACCAGGAAACCCTTACGGAAAATCTAAGACAGAAATGTGAGTTGATCCGCTTTTTGTTAATTGTTTTTAAAAAACCTCATTTAATTAATTATATATTAAACAGTGATTGAGTATTTGTAAGAATACAATTATCATGAGTATGTTGGGGTTTTGTATACAAAATTTGTTACCACCTGGTTAAGGAGTAACATTTCCACAAGTCGGGTTCGACAGTCCCATGGATGTTAATTGTGATGTTTTGGAAACAAATACAATTGCGGGATCGCCCTCAATACTGTACAATGGGATTTTATTTAAACTTGATTAAACTGGGATTCACTCACCAGTATTTCCCACTGACAAATGTTTTTAAAACGCGTTTCAGGTAACAAATTGTGAAAGCCAAATAGAAGCCAGCTGGACAGCACTGAAGGCTTGGAAAAGTGGCAATAAAGTTACCTAAAATAAAATAGATGTTTTTGTTAATAAAATAGGATTTATTCCTATGAAAACGTGTGTACTACGAACTTGGGTTTTAACCCATTTGTTTAATGTTATGAAAATGTGGTATTTTACTCTGATCAATGTTTCCTAACTACGGTCCTGATGAAAATTTCCGCTGCCAAATTAGACAATACGCGATACCCCCGAAACTGGCTCGCGGCCGCCCGTTCCCAGGGATTAGGGATCGGGGGTTGCGACAGGTTGGAACATCTCCATATATCCTTCACGGCGGAGGAAGGATCCTTTGTCACACCCTGCTAGTAGCGGAAGCGTATTGTGTGTGACGTAAGAAAGGTAATCATTGCATCCAAATGTATAACAACATGAACCAACAACGATGCCATAGATATCTAGTTTTCAACAAAAGATTACAAGTTTTAACATAGTTTCCAAGTTCACCAACGTTTGACATAGCATAGTTCTAAGTTATTTTACACATAGCAAAAGATAGTTTTTGACACAACACATAGTGAGGTTTTGTCCCCTATATACCCATACGAAGTTGGGATATAAAAGACAAACCCTCCCAAAAGTGGCCATCGTTGTCATTTGTTTTCCCGAATCCCATAGTGAATCACCGGCTCAAGACATGTTTCCTGAAATACATGTAGTTTTAAAAAGTCAACAAAAGTTGAGCGAGTTCATGCAGTATTTGATATCATATGAAATCTAGTACTTGTTATCTTGTAATCATGGTATGTTCTGATTAAAATCATGGAGTGTGTTAAAGATCTATCAGTGGGTAGCGAGCCCCCTGACATAATGCGCCATAAGCAAAATAACCAAACCGAGGACACTTAGTTCACATTGGGATCACAAAAGCACTCCACGGTTAACAACTAGGAGTGGGGCGTGCCTCAAGCCCAATAGATCTACACCTTTTGCACCTTGGTCACTACGTGATTAATGGTTATAAATGTAGATTCCCTACTTATGCACATTGATCATGCCTCCTACTCCGTAACTAACATACCAATAGTTTTAACATGTATTTCCCCTCGATGTTTTTGAAAACAAAACATTGAAAACAGTGAAAGGAGGGACATGAACTCACAAGTTTGCGTTCCATGAAATATGATATCAAAGTAAGCGTCCATACGTGTCAATAACCTACATGTGTACTAATCTCGTTAGACACTTGGTCTTTCGGACCTCGTACAAGTTGTTCATCTTGAATTCTTTATTATGTTTTCGCTTGTCATCATTATTATTGGGCCTAGCCCTAGTTTTCTTGTTATTGGGCCTAGCCCTAGTTTTCTTGTTATTGGGCCTAGCCCTAGTTTTCTTGTTATTGGGCCTAGCCCTAGTTTTCTTGTTATTGGGCCTAGCCCTAGTTTTCTAGTGAGTCCATTAAATATATTCATGACATTTTTACCAAAAATTCACCAAGCATATAACTTAATAAGTTCGTTTTTCACATGAAAAATACTTGGTAATTTTTATAGTTTTCGACATTCTGGATTCTTGTTTTTGACCACTTAGTTATGCGTTCGCTTTAGTGTCTAAAAATATGTTATTTTTAGACTCGACATTGTAGTAACTTGTTTACGATGTCGATACGCCCAAATTGTCGTCATCAAGTGTTATGTATTTCCATTTCGGCCATTTTATTTACTTGTCCGATTTTACTAGCATTTCTTGGACCATGTAGGAACATGTACGTGTATTTATTTTGATCACCCTATAGGTATCTAATACATACACATAAGTATCATATATTGCATGTACTTAACAAGTTTCCGAAAATATATAATTTTTACCAATAATTACATATACTTATATGGTTACATTTTTAGCCATTTATTTATGTAAAAGAATAGGTTTAAGTTCATGAAACTTATCGAATATTTAAATCTTAAATATTCTCATTAGGGTTTCCAAAATGACGTTCGTGACCACTAATCGCGTTTAACCTTGTTAATCATCCTTTAATCCCCTCTTTAATCGCGATTAGATTTTTAGAAAAATTTGCCATAGTTTCCCCTAAACTATGACGTTTCCCACGTTATAAAAACGCGTTTAAATCATAATCACAATAAATTTTCCGAATCAAATTTCATTGTATCAACTTTGTATACATGTTTGTATGTTAACATAATCTCCACATTTCATGAACTTTACACTTTTTATACTTAAAAAGTGAGACTTTTTAAGGTAATTTTTCATAATAAACAAGTTGTTTAATTTATCTTGTATAAACAAGGTTCACTAACTTCCCAAGATTAAGTTTTAAACCTCTTTTAAACTCTTGTTTCTTTATGAAATCTTTTTAAATACATAGTTAGTTCATGGAAGTGGGTATGATGATCTTACAAGATTTAAACATATTCATGTTTAAATCATATATTTATGTTCATCATGGTAAGATGAACACAAATATAAAATACTACATGATATTACAACATGATCATCATAAATATAAATTTTAAGCTACTAATCTCAACAAAAATCACATAATCAACAAGATTACATGAACATATTAACACTAAACAACATAAATCAACACATAATATATTCATATTTAGTGTTTATTAGCTTTATGTTTAGGGTTTTTGATTATATTTAACTTTAACTTCAAGATAATCAACTTGTACTTCTATGATTAACTAGTAATAAGAAGCATAAAAATTGTGTTTAGAAGACTCACAAAGTGCACAAGTTAGATTAGATAATAAGAAGAAAAATAAGCTCCAAAGATGCTCCCAATAATGCTCCAAGCTTAACCCATGTGTTTATGATCTAGTAGGGCTTAGATTATGTGAAAATGGAGTGTTTTAGAAGTGAAATATGGTGAGTTTATGGGGGGAGTTCATGGCTGCCGAAAATGAATGTGTGGAAGGAGGTTTTGATTTCAACTTTTGGTGATAATACAAGTTATGGGGAAAGATATGAAGATGTGAACAAAGTATGGTGTTGTTTCAAGTCTTACAAATCATTCATATTCAACAACAACTCTAAGCAACCCATACTTCAAATCTCACAATTTCAAACAAGAATAAGGTGGGTGGGACCCACCATTTTCGTCCATAATGGGGGGGGGGGGTGGTTAAAATAAATTTTTTTTTATAAAAAAAAATGTTAAAAAGTAGATATTTTGGTCATTAATCGAAGTTCGGTGATTAGGGGTTTAATTACATCGTTAAGGGGTAATTAGTGTTTCGGAACCAAAATTAATATTAACTAGTTCACTAAACTAGTAAAAATCATGTTTTGATGCCTTGGATGCCTTTCGTTCGGTCGTCGGTAGGTTTACGACACTTTTGTGACGTACCGACGGACTTTGTCGCAAGTTGTTATTTCACATCCGAACGATGTAGGAAGTGGTTCCGAGTTCCACATTAGGCTTAACTAGTTCACTAGAGTTTCCATTTGGTTGCTATGATGACGAAAATATCGCTTACTAGTTCGTCGGTTCGCTAACGAACTATTTTAGCGCATAGCGATGTAACACCGGAAACTTGTGATTATGAACATTCCGTTGATATCATCTTATTGTTTTAGTATGTTTTTCATCAGTTGACATTATTCCTAAGTCCCGGAAATGCTTTGTTATAGGTTCGGACGAGTTAAAAACACTATATTTTAAGCCGAAACGGACACTTTTGAGATTAGGGCGTTATACAGGAAAGTCTTATATCTTTGCAAGATGTGTTTTTGTAATAATGTTTTCTTATATAAATGGACTCAGTTATGTTATTCGAGTGTCGTTTTTCAGTGTTTTGGTCTAGTTTCACGGTTTGCTGGCATAAAATAGTGTAACCGTGAATAGTGCACGCAACACTTTCTACCAACACTTTTAGGACATTGTTTGCTTGGGTTCGCAATGTGATGAAAACCAACATATGTTTTAGCATTGTTTCCTTGTCCTAACCTTGTTATCCAATTAACGACACTGTTACGTAATTAAATTACGCTACATGCATGAGATCATATAAATAAAATAGTGATTAGTTTGTACGGATTTTCTGGTTAATTGCCATTTGTCACATTCTCCCCCCGTTAAAAAGAATTTCGTCCCGAAATTCACGTTGAGTCATCCGTTGAAGGAATCTTCTCGAACAGGTGGGGATACTTTGTCTTGATCTGATCTTCACATTCCCAGATATATTTGGGACCGTGACGTGAGTTCCAGCGGACCTTGACTGGTTCGATACGACTTCTCCTTGTCTTGTGGACTTTCCTGTCCATAACCTCGACGTGTTCTTCGGTAAACTGGAGTTTGTCGTCTATATGAATTTCATCCGCTGGGATGATAACTGTCTCGTTAGTCGGACTTTTCTTGAGATTCGACACATGAAATGTGTCGTGTACGTTATTGAGTTCTTCTGGCAGTTTCAACTTGTACGCGACGGTACCGATCTTTTCTAGAATCTCAAATGGCCCAATGTATCCCGTGTTCAGTTTTCCGCGATTTCCTGAATCTAGCTACGCCTTTCCAAGGCGAGGCTTTTAGTAAGACTTTGTCTCCAACCTCGAAGGATAATAGTTTACGTCTTCTGTCCACGTAGCTCTTTTGTCCGTCACGAGGCGCTTTGATACGGTCTCATATTTTATGTATCTTGTCAGTAGTCTCTTGGACTACTTCAGGGCCAATGAGTTGTTTGTCTCGGACTTCCGCCCAAACAGCGGTGATCGGCACTTCCGTCCGTATAGTGCTTTGTATGGGGCGGCTTTGATGCTTGTGTGATAACTGTTATTATAAGAAAACTCCACAAGCGGTAAATGAGTATCCCAGTTTCCGCCCAAATCCATCACACAGGCACGAAGCATGTCCTCCAACGTTTGGATGGTTCGTTCGCTTTGTCCATCGATTTACGGATGAAATGATGTGCTTACATCCAAACGAGATTCCAAGCGATTCCTGAAATGATTGCCATATTCTTGACACAAAGCGACCATCGCGATCCGAGGTTATTGAAATAGGTACTCCTTGACGTGCTATTATTTCCTTGAGATACAGCTCAGCTAACTTCTCTGTACTGTCTTTCTCGCGAATTGGCAAGAAGTAAGCTGACTTGGTTAATCGATCAACGATAACCCAAATCATGTCATGACCTCGAGAGGTCCTGGGAGTCCTGTAATGAAATCCATTGATATATGTCCCCATTTCCAAACGGGAATCTCGGGTTGTGGTAATAGTTCAGATGGCTTTTGTTACTCGGCCTCGACCTTTGCACAAGTTAGGCATTTCCCAACGTAGGTCGTAATATCTCTTTGGAGATTAGGCCACCAGTAATATTCCTTTACATCCTGATACATCTTATCAGAACCGGGATGTATGGAATATTTTGACTTATGTGCTTCATCCAACACTAAGTCTCGCAATCCGCCAAAGTAAGGAATCCAAATTCTTCCCATGAAATACCATGTGCTATCCTTGTTCTCTTCCAATTGTTTCTCTAATCCTCGCAAGGATTCTGTGTCACACCCCGACCACGTAGAACATACAAAACGTGGCGGAAATATCGGGGAGTGTTGTAACAGAATTAATTGTTTCAAATCCATGGCAATTGAAGTTTCGTTTTATTGATTAAAAGTGTTACAATGTCTTAACAAACAAAGAAATACAACATAATTAACTAGTCTTGCATCTTTTATTGTCACTAAAGCCCAAGTCTGTCTATGTGTATCTTGACCATCTTATGCAACAGTTCCTGAAAAACACATGTGAAAATAGGTACGTCAGCATAAAAATGCCTGTGAGATACATAGGTTTTGTGAAAATAAGATTCATGACTTATGTTTGAGAAAATGTTTAGTCATGAACCTTGTTATTTGCTTTGTCTTTTAAATCATTTGAAAAACGATAAGATCAGATGATAAGTATAAATAAATGTAAGGTTAAATGAATAACCAAGTAAAATATGTTTGCATAAGATAAATTGTTTATAAATCAATGTCTTGTGAAAAGTATGTTATTTGTATGAAATGTTCTATGTCTCAAACTGAAATGATTCAAATAACGTTACGACATGTAATACCATACAAACACTTATATATAGGAAGTACCAGCGGCGTATCCACCATGCTTGTATCATTTTACACACGCATCGTTACTTAATCACTTAATCAAACCAAACCAAACAATGTAAAATGTTCATGTCAAGATGTAAATCATGTCAAAATGTCTATGTCAAATATCTATGTCAAATGTCTATGTCAAATATCCATGTCAAATGTCTATGTCAAATATCCATGTCAAATGTCTATGGCAAATATCCATGTCAAATGTCAATGTCAAATATCCATGTCAAATGTCTATGTCAAATATCCATGTCAAATGTCTATGGCAAATATCCATGTCAAATGTCTATGTCAAATATCCATGTCAAATGTCTATGTCAAAATGTCATGTATGGCAAGTGAAAGGTCTCAACTAAACCATATGCACAAAAACA
Source organism: Helianthus tuberosus (assembly GCA_030545235.1). NCBI lineage: Eukaryota > Viridiplantae > Streptophyta > Magnoliopsida > Asterales > Asteraceae > Helianthus > Helianthus tuberosus. The sequence goes on from CM060393.1 coordinate 160,453,466, forward strand.
AAGTATTGAAGTAAAACTTGGTTTAAATCAAAGCTATGTTTTGTGTAAATGCATGCAACTATTTAATATGAACATTTATGCGGTATTGTGAATATGCATACATCCAAGCCTGGCGACTGTGGTGATAAACCCTTTAAACAAATTAAAGGTCTATCTGTCTTATATCAACGAATTCGGTCATTCCTTTCATCCCCTTTCCCTGGGACGTCCGGAACGGGAGTTGTCAATTCCTATGGTACCACTACCTACTAACGAACGGCATGATCGGTGTTAATGAATGTATTGTCCCATGTAAACAAACCAAATGTCATACCAAAATGTAAGCATGTGATGAAAAACAATGTACTAAGTATGCACGCAATGGACATAAATAGCATAAAATGTAAATGTAAAACGATGTACTAAGTATGAACGCAATGGACATACATAGCATAAAATGTAATGAAATCATGTACTATAATGTACTAACGAACATAGCAGTATATGATGTTAAAACAGGAAAGCATGAAAGTAACAAGTAGGCACATGTGTTCCACCCCAAAACAGTTTGGAAAACAGTAAAAGAGGGGTCTATGTACTCACTTGAGATTGCTCAGTTGTCTAAAGATAACCACCAAACAGTGCTAGAGATCTCGGAATCAAACGGCACCTAATATAGGTAACTATGTTAAATAACCGGACCTAAATCGGAAGACTGGGTAGCATTAGGGTTTGTAAACCAAACGAGTGTGGAGACTCGTGTGATATGGTTTATCAAAGCCTACATACTAAATGAAACTTAACCTAACTGCTTACGACCCATTACGACCCGTTTAGGTAGCTTATGCTACTTTAACGCGTCGTGCGCGTGAAACGCGTTTGGACCGCCTAACTAGTCCTATGACAAGTGTTATATGCCTAAACATGTTACATAATCAGTTATGTGACAAAAGTTTAGGTTACATATGCTTAATTACCAATTATACATGAAAAGGGTATTCTGGTAATTTACCTAAGGCATATAAACTACCTATCATACAACTACTTAAACGATGTGACCATAGGGTATAACCTCGGAAGGTTATTCCCTACCTACTATGGTCACCTAATGTGTTTGGTCGGATCCTAGTGATCGACCAAACTGGGTCGGGTTCGAGGTATAAGCGATTTATTAGATCGCTTACCCTACGACCCTAGACAACGTGGTAATCAGTAGGCATAGTCCCAAGGGACTATAACCATCGTGATTACAATCACGTTGCGAAGTTCAAACGAACTTCGCATTGACCATTACTGGTCAATGCTGAAAGTCAAACAAAGTTTGACTTTCTGACTCGAAAAGCAGTAAAAATAAGGAAAAGAACGAAAGAATACTTACGAAGGGTCCCCGAATGCTAATCTAAATCAGTATAGTTCAGGTATGAAACAAAGTTTCAACTTAGAACACAACTAATAAGATTCTAGTAAGTAATGAGGTTGGATGGCATGGGTATTTATAGAATTCGGGTAACCGTTGAGATCGTTTCTTGGAAAAGGGGAAAAGATCTAGCCCGTACACTTGTTGAAATGTTATGGAACCACATATGCTCCTTAACTTTGTGACACATCATCTTAAACATGTGGTTAAGGATTTAAGTGGCTGCAACTTGTGATAAAAACACTGAATCTGGTCCAGATAGGGGCTCGCGTGACGCTAAGGACCCTCGCGTCACGCTAGGCCCCTGTTTTGGCAGATTTTCCAGAAATGGTCCCTGCAGCTTGTTTAAGCGATTTTCGATGCGTTTGAACCCCGTTAACCTCATTTCAAGGCTCTAAAATGTAGTTAAAGTATAGGGAACTCAAAACATACTCAAAAATATGCCGGAGGTTGGTCCGTTTGGCCGTACGAACGCGATGTTCGCTTAATTACGACGGAATGCGCATAAGCGCGAAAAACGAACCAAATGACGCGACGAATGGATTTTTCTTAAGGCGATCACTAAAATAAAATATAGTCATGCTTACATAAATTTTTGGATGTCCAGATGTATTCAGAACGTAAGTTATGCGCGAAAATGCAAACTTGTGCACTTTTTGACACTTTTAGTCCCTAAATGTCCCAAAAGTTTATTTTAGCACACCCAACCCCTCAAAGCCTATTTCTAAGCTATGTAAAGGATATTTAAGGTGTGTTTAACTTATGGTCATGTTCCGGAATGTTCGTTACAGTTCAAATTGACTTACTTTCGCAGTTTGTCATATTTAGTCCCTGTAGTCGAATTAACTTGGTTTTGCCATACCAAAGCCTATTTCTAAGTTATGTAAAGGTTATTTAAGGTATGTTAAGCCTATTTCACTATTCCGGAGTGTTTGTTGCATTAAACTGGTTATATCTACGCATCGGTGCGCGTATAACCTTCCAGAAAGTGAATTTAGAGTTTGGAATTGAACGAGAATTGATATGTGCAAAATGATACACATATTTTTACAACTCCCAAGTATGAAATATAATATTTCATTGGTTCGGTATTTGTTTGATGGCCGTGGAGGCACAGGTGTTACAGTCTCCCCTACTTTAGGAAATTTCGTCCCGAAATTTATTTAGAGGAAACTTGTGAGAGTTTAAAACATGAAGTTGAAAAGATCAAATAACATTGGTTAGGGTTCTTGAACTTCTAGTAACCTTAATAACATTATGTTTGCAATGTAAGAGGGACACTTATATACAAGTATATGAAGCGTCATTGGTGCGTCCACCATGCCTCCATTACATCGTTCTCATTTTGTTATTGTTGTCACTATCGGTTCCTTCACACAATAAATCTTACTGGATTTCTGTGCACTAAATTTCATAATTATGTGCGCATACATAATTAGAGAATTCCTTGCACAGTTCACACAGTCTATTTTATAATGTGTAGGGTAAAACCAAATGAACAATCCTGTGATGAGCGTGACTTAGACCGCCATAGAGTCCTTTAGACTAAATCAATAAATGATTTAAATAGACTATCAAGGAGTCTGTCCAGCTACATCACTAGATGTCGTTCTTTAACCAAATTGTGAATCAATCTTTTTGATTAGACCACTAAAGGGTCTCTAATGAATCCTGGAGCAGTACTATAAAATCCAAGGGTCTTAACTATTACATAGAAGCCCATTAAGGATTTAAGGTAGTACCTTTTGAATATCCTGCTACGAATCTCTCATATGAAGATATGAAAGATCCTGCGAGGATTTGGATAACGAATATCCAGAGTATTTAAAACACAAATATGCATAAAAGAAAACATAAGATGAATTAACACATAGTCACATAACCACAAAATTGTTTAACTAGAAGTTTGCTCTGCTAACAGAGTACATGTATTTAAAGCACACTAGGAATCCATCTCGTGGATTTCATTTGGTACTTTAAATATTAACAAGAATCTAACTATAAAGATAGAAAGATCTTCAAAAGAAAAATTCGATTTCGATTATAAGGAACCGAAATGTTCGAATTCAGGTACATTAGGAATCCAATTAAGGACTCTGATTTGAATGATGATTATCCACAAGGGTCTAATTGTGGAGATAAAAAGATCCCATATGAATTTTTAGAAGTTGAAGATGTTTTGAAATCTTGCACTGGATGTGCTTATGTCAAAACATGAAGTAAGAATGCTTATGAAGTTGAGATGCTTGATATGTCAAGGCGACATATGAAGCAGATTTTGAAGGTTATGTCAATGTACGAGGAAAATATTTTTGAAAACTGTGCATGGGGTTCTTTTAAGAAAACTGTGTTTAACGTTTTTGAAACCTTATATATAATACTTTTGAAATCATAAAGTAGGTGTATTAGATAGATATATTTAAAAAAAAATGTTTTAAAATCATGCGAGATGAATTTTAAAATTATGTATAAGGTTTTTGAAAGACATGAATGATGCTTTTCGAAATCATGCACTTGATCAGAAAATGTATTGTGTTAATATTGTCTTCAGACTATATGAAATATTTTGAAATTAGAAAGGTTGGTTTTGATAACATGGCCAATAACATAGACAATGTATCTAGAAAAATTGTTTTCAAAATATATGAAATGTTTTGAGATCATGAAGATTGTGTTGAAATACTTGTACTGTGTATGTTGAAAAAATCAAAACGTAATGGGTATGAGATTTGAAAATATCCTTAGTTATCCAACCAAGGATTCAAAAGTACAGATGTGCAAAAAGCACGATTACTCATAATTTCACTTTATTTCCTGTACTTCGTTTCTTAGAATGAAACGAGTATTTAGAACTTTCGAGGAAATTATGAGCGATCACTTGAAAGAGAGAATCACAAGAGTAGTTCGTGAGGAACATAGTTCCTTAGTGCAGGTATTATAAGGAAAAGCCATAAACACATGTAATGATACTTTGTATAGCAGAATTGTGAACAACAACTTTTATTTATGAACAAGACATATTGTTTCACAATACACGGGAACAAAAGAAACAAAGGCATAAGACAGCAACATCCTTTGTTCAGCCGAATGCTCATCCAAGGGTTGGATTTGCATTAGCAAGCTTTGGGCAGTTGTGGCGGAAGTGACCCATCTCTCCGCAGTTGAAACATGAACCCAGTGGGAATTTCGCAGCATTCCCTTGAACCGGAGCTTGAACCTGAGCAGCCTGATTTTGTCCCAAACGACAAACTTTGGCCAAGTGCCCAAGTTTACCACACGTCGTGCATTGCCAGCAAACTTGTTGTAACGCGTGATGACCGTTGCAGCGTGCACAATGAGGTGCAGTACCGGCATATGCTTTCTTTGCAGGTGGTGTTGCCACCCGGATGGGTCCTGCTTGATTTGCTACTGCCGCAGTTGGACAAACCCTTGCCGTATGACCTATAAGTCCACAAGTTTGGCATTTGCGGCACTTCACACTAGCCTGATGATGAAGGCTACATTGGTTGCACAAGGGTGCAGTTCCGTTGTATGGCTTCCTAGCTGGTGGCCTTGCCACATGGCTAGGTCCCGCTTGATCAGGTGTAACCGCTGCGGGTTTCCTTGAAGCCTTACGTTTCCTTGATTTTGGTGCTGGCTTGACTTCTGTTTCCTTTGGTGGCTCTTGAGTGGCTTCATTGTCGAGACGAGAGGCTTCATTGTTAAGACGAGCCATGGCAATACCTAAATCCACAGTCCTCTGAATCACTTCGCCAATTTGCTGGACAAATTTGGCTGTTCGCTCGGGCATTTGACAAGTGCCAAGAGGAATAGACATTCTAGAAGAAAATGAAAGACAGAGGAAGAAACGAGTGAAAGGTTATTGGATAATCAATACAGAATGGTAACGAATGAAAATTGTGATCATTTGTTTGTTACCTAAGGCAAACAAATGAGATGATGACAAATCAAAGTAAATAGGTCAAAAATAATGTATCGCGAAGACATGCTTGCCTATAAGTGAACACTCATCCCAAGAATTCCCAGGTAAGCACAACTGGTCTCGCGTCTGATGAGATGTATACGAAGTGCTTGCCTAGACAGAAAACCCAGAATACAGGCATTCACCCTTCCAGTTTGCACGTGTTCACATTATTTAAAACCCAAAACCTTGACGAAGTTTTGAAAACTCAAAGGGGTTCAAAACCATATAATAGAGAGTTCAAAACCTTATAATAGAGGGTTCAAAACCTAGTAATCAATCATCCTAGAACAGATGATTAGTTTTCAAAGCGGTTTTGAAATTTATGTTTTTGTTGCGGTTGTCGCCTAAGGATAGGCAACAGTATTGTTTTATGACTAAACGCAAGTAAACTCGCGTTAGGGTCCTAAGAAGGTTATAGACTAGGTCAAAGCATTACTAATAACCTAATTCCCTATAACCATTGGCTCTGATACCATCTTTTCTGTCACACCCCGACCACGTAGAACATACAAAACGTGGCGGAAATATCGGGGAGTGTTGTAACAGAATTAATTGTTTCAAATCCATGGCAATTGAAGTTTCGTTTTATTGATTAAAAGTGTTACAATGTCTTAACAAACAAAGAAATACAACATAATTAACTAGTCTTGCATCTTTTATTGTCACTAAAGCCCAAGTCTGTCTATGTGTATCTTGACCATCTTATGCAACAGTTCCTGAAAAACACATGTGAAAATAGGTACGTCAGCATAAAAATGCCTGTGAGATACATAGGTTTTGTGAAAATAAGATTCATGACTTATGTTTGAGAAAATGTTTAGTCATGAACCTTGTTATTTGCTTTGTCTTTTAAATCATTTGAAAAACGATAAGATCAGATGATAAGTATAAATAAATGTAAGGTTAAATGAATAACCAAGTAAAATATGTTTGCATAAGATAAATTGTTTATAAATCAATGTCTTGTGAAAAGTATGTTATTTGTATGAAATGTTCTATGTCTCAAACTGAAATGATTCAAATAACGTTACGACATGTAATACCATACAAACACTTATATATAGGAAGTACCAGCGGCGTATCCACCATGCTTGTATCATTTTACACACGCATCGTTACTTAATCACTTAATCAAACCAAACCAAACAATGTAAAATGTTCATGTCAAGATGTAAATCATGTCAAAATGTCTATGTCAAATATCTATGTCAAATGTCTATGTCAAATATCCATGTCAAATGTCTATGTCAAATATCCATGTCAAATGTCTATGGCAAATATCCATGTCAAATGTCAATGTCAAATATCCATGTCAAATGTCTATGTCAAATATCCATGTCAAATGTCTATGGCAAATATCCATGTCAAATGTCTATGTCAAATATCCATGTCAAATGTCTATGTCAAAATGTCATGTATGGCAAGTGAAAGGTCTCAACTAAACCATATGCACAAAAACAAAGTATTGAAGTAAAACTTGGTTTAAATCAAAGCTATGTTTTGTGTAAATGCATGCAACTATTTAATATGAACATTTATGCGGTATTGTGAATATGCATACATCCAAGCCTGGCGACTGTGGTGATAAACCCTTTAAACAAATTAAAGGTCTATCTGTCTTATATCAACGAATTCGGTCATTCCTTTCATCCCCTTTCCCTGGGACGTCCGGAACGGGAGTTGTCAATTCCTATGGTACCACTACCTACTAACGAACGGCATGATCGGTGTTAATGAATGTATTGTCCCATGTAAACAAACCAAATGTCATACCAAAATGTAAGCATGTGATGAAAAACAATGTACTAAGTATGCACGCAATGGACATAAATAGCATAAAATGTAAATGTAAAACGATGTACTAAGTATGAACGCAATGGACATACATAGCATAAAATGTAATGAAATCATGTACTATAATGTACTAACGAACATAGCAGTATATGATGTTAAAACAGGAAAGCATGAAAGTAACAAGTAGGCACATGTGTTCCACCCCAAAACAGTTTGGAAAACAGTAAAAGAGGGGTCTATGTACTCACTTGAGATTGCTCAGTTGTCTAAAGATAACCACCAAACAGTGCTAGAGATCTCGGAATCAAACGGCACCTAATATAGGTAACTATGTTAAATAACCGGACCTAAATCGGAAGACTGGGTAGCATTAGGGTTTGTAAACCAAACGAGTGTGGAGACTCGTGTGATATGGTTTATCAAAGCCTACATACTAAATGAAACTTAACCTAACTGCTTACGACCCATTACGACCCGTTTAGGTAGCTTATGCTACTTTAACGCGTCGTGCGCGTGAAACGCGTTTGGACCGCCTAACTAGTCCTATGACAAGTGTTATATGCCTAAACATGTTACATAATCAGTTATGTGACAAAAGTTTAGGTTACATATGCTTAATTACCAATTATACATGAAAAGGGTATTCTGGTAATTTACCTAAGGCATATAAACTACCTATCATACAACTACTTAAACGATGTGACCATAGGGTATAACCTCGGAAGGTTATTCCCTACCTACTATGGTCACCTAATGTGTTTGGTCGGATCCTAGTGATCGACCAAACTGGGTCGGGTTCGAGGTATAAGCGATTTATTAGATCGCTTACCCTACGACCCTAGACAACGTGGTAATCAGTAGGCATAGTCCCAAGGGACTATAACCATCGTGATTACAATCACGTTGCGAAGTTCAAACGAACTTCGCATTGACCATTACTGGTCAATGCTGAAAGTCAAACAAAGTTTGACTTTCTGACTCGAAAAGCAGTAAAAATAAGGAAAAGAACGAAAGAATACTTACGAAGGGTCCCCGAATGCTAATCTAAATCAGTATAGTTCAGGTATGAAACAAAGTTTCAACTTAGAACACAACTAATAAGATTCTAGTAAGTAATGAGGTTGGATGGCATGGGTATTTATAGAATTCGGGTAACCGTTGAGATCGTTTCTTGGAAAAGGGGAAAAGATCTAGCCCGTACACTTGTTGAAATGTTATGGAACCACATATGCTCCTTAACCTTGTGACACATCATCTTAAACATGTGGTTAAGGATTTAAGTGGCTGCAACTTGTGATAAAAACACTGAATCTGGTCCAGATAGGGGCTCGCGTGACGCTAAGGACCCTCGCGTCACGCTAGGCCCCTGTTTTGGCAGATTTTCCAGAAATGGTCCCTGCAGCTTGTTTAAGCGATTTTCGATGCGTTTGAACCCCGTTAACCTCATTTCAAGGCTCTAAAATGTAGTTAAAGTATAGGGAACTCAAAACATACTCAAAAATATGCCGGAGGTTGGTCCGTTTGGCCGTACGAACGCGATGTTCGCTTAATTACGACGGAATGCGCATAAGCGCGAAAAACGAACCAAATGACGCGACGAATGGATTTTTCTTAAGGCGATCACTAAAATAAAATATAGTCATGCTTACATAAATTTTTGGATGTCCAGATGTATTCAAAACGTAAGTTACGCGCGAAAATGCAAACTTGTGCACTTTTTGACACTTTTAGTCCCTGAATGTCCCAAAAGTTTATTTTAGCACACCCAACCCCTCAAAGCCTATTTCTAAGCTATGTAAAGGATATTTAAGGTGTGTTTAACTTATGGTCATGTTCCGGAATGTTCGTTACAGTTCAAATTGACTTACTTTCGCAGTTTGTCATATTTAGTCCCTGTAGTCGAATTAACTTGGTTTTGCCATACCAAAGCCTATTTCTAAGTTATGTAAAGGTTATTTAAGGTATGTTAAGCCTATTTCACTATTCCGGAGTGTTTGTTGCATTAAACTGGTTATATCTACGCATCGGTGCGCGTATAACCTTCCAGAAAGTGAATTTAGAGTTTGGAATTGAACGAGAATTGATATGTGCAAAATGATACACATATTTTTACAACTCCCAAGTATGAAATATAATATTTCATTGGTTCGGTATTTGTTTGATGGCCGTGGAGGCACAGGTGTTACATTCTGCTTGAATGTTCTCCGGCTTTGGAGCTTCTAGTTGTGCATCGTGCACACGAGTAGTGGAGTTCGTCTGAATGGTTAACTCTAAAGCTCGTACTTGTAAAGTTTTGACCCGCTCTTTCCAGCTCAAAGCATCCGCCACAACATTTGCTTTGCCCGGATGGTACTTGATTTCACAGTCATAGTCATTCAACAATTCTACCCATCGCCATTGGCGCATGTTTAATGTTGAAGACTTTTATGGTCTGTGAATATGGTTCACTTAGTACCATAAAGATAATGACGCCAAATCTTTAAAGCGAATACCACTACACCCAACTCTAGGTCGTGAGTGGTATAATTCTTTTCATGAATTTTCAACTGTCGTGACGCGTACGCAATGACTTTTTTTTTCACGTTGCATTAATACACAACCCAAGCCTTGACGCAACGCATCACAGTACGCCACGAAGTCATCGGTACCGTCCGGGAGTGATAAGATTGGCGCTTGACATAGTTTATCTTTAAGTAACTAAAATGCCATTTCCTGTTTATCACCCCAATCGAACTTTCTATCCTTTTGAGTGAGCGAGGTTAGCGGTTGAGCCATTTTAGAAAAATTCTCAATGAATCTACGATAGTATCCCGCTAAGCCTAGAAATTGTCTTACTTCCGTTGGGGTCTTGGGAGCGTTTCAGTTCTTTATGGCTTCTATTTTAGCTGGGTCCACATGTATTCCATTCTCATTCACAACGTGGCCGAGAAATTGGACCTCGCGAATCCAAAACTCGCATTTTGAGAATTTGGCATACAAGTGTTCTTTCTTAAGCAACTCCATAATAGTTCTCAAGTGTTGTTCGTGTTCCGCCTCTGTTCGTGAGTATATTAAAATGTCATCAATGAATACAATCACGAACTTGTAGAAGTATGGTTTACATACTCGATTCATCGAATCCATGAACACAGCAGGAGCGTTTGTTAAGCCAAAGGGCATAACAAGGAACTCGTAATGCCCATAACGAGTCCTAAACACTGTCATAGGAATGCTTTCCTCTTGAATCCTCAGTTGATGATATCCGGATCCTAGATCAATCTTGGAATAAAAGTTGGAGCCTTGTAATTGATCGAACAAGTCGTCGATCCTCGGTAAAGGATACCGATTCTTGATAGTTAGCATGTTTAGTTCTCTGTAATCTATTCACCTCCAAAAGGTTCCATCCTTCTTCTTGACAAATAACTCCGGAGCTCCCCAAGGCGAGAAACTCGGTCTAATAAATCCCTTGTCAAGCAGTTCCTGCAACTAAGTGAATAATTCTTGCATCTCCGAGGGTGCCAGTCTATATGGAGCTTTTGCCACCGGTGCTGTTCCTGGCACTAGGTCGATACGAAATTCCACTTGTCGTTGTGAAGGTAGTTCCAGCAAGTCTTCCGGAAATACTTTGGGATATTCTTTCATTACAAGTATGCCTTCCACCTTGCGCTCCTCGGCCTTTTTGTCAACCACATGGGTAAGAAAGGCGATGCATCCTTTTCTCAGACTCTTCCGAGCCTTCATACAGTTGTTGATCAGCAGCCGTGTATCGTGTTTCTCTCCGTGCACCAAAAGATGTTCCCTTGTCAGACAGGGGGGGGGGGTAAAGGATAATAGTTTTCGCAGCACAATTACTTCTGCTCGGTTGTCGGCCAACCAGTCTATGCCAGGAGTTAAGTCGTAACAACCTAATTGAATGAGTGAAAGGTCGTTACTGAATTTCCGTGCTCCAAGTTCGAGTATGTATCCTTTGATGTCTTTCCTGACTTGACTAATTTACCATTGGCCAATCCTATTGAATGAGAGGACGTCTAGTTTACTTGACTCGACCAAGCATACTTTGAATTTTTATGGGGATGAAGCTAATACCGACACCGGCATTAAACAACACCAATGCAACGGGTCGGTTGATAGAAACGTATCGGCGACCCGTAATGACTTCACATGACTCCGCTAATTCCTCATTAGCTAACTTGATAGAGCAAGACATGTTTAACCTACATGACTCTAATTCGTGTATATGCTTAGTATCTAAAGACACTAAGTTAAGCCAACGTTGGTATCCAAAGAATTGATACATGATGGTTGTAGAGTAGAGCTTATCCCTAGACTTGCTTACTCACTAGCTTGATTCATCCTTAACCATCCATGCTCATAGTGACCTCCTCGCCATAGTAAAAACCACTTCGTTCATTCTTAAATATAACTAACTCATTAGTTCATGTTTTGTGCCAAGTCTCACCACACTGCTACTCTTGTCACTTTTTCAAGTGCCCTCATGATGGAAGCTTCATTTATCTCAGTCAGGATTTTGGCAAGTTATTTGCATACTTCTTGATGCGAACATCGATCATGGCAGCAATTGCCTTCGTTTCGCTCGTCACGGAAGTTTTCTACCTCATAGCACCTTCTTTGGAAATTTCCCCCGTCCTCACCACATCCTTGGTGAGACTAACTGTGGGAGTTACTTGAAAATAAATTTAGGTAGGGTGACATGATGTGATCATGATTCGGATCTCAGGGCTAAACCCCAAATGTAGCGCTCAGTGCGTTTGGATTCGAGTGTTACCCAATATGCAATCAATCCTTGACAGGTTGTAGAGGCGTCGGGGGTAACTAACAACATTAGCTCTAATCATGATCGAGTTCTAGAGCTCGGTTCCCAAACTTGAAATTTTTCCACTAGCGAGCAATACTTTTCTCGCTTAAGATTCTTGAGTTCTTCCCCTATAACCTCTTTGCTGTATTACTCCCTATAGTTTGCACTTGGAAATTCCACCAAGTTAACACCTCATTCAACAGAAGGTTATTCGTTTACCAAAACGTTTACTTAGGAGTACATTTATTAGCAAGGTTAACTGACTTCCTTGTCTTTATCTAGCGGATAGAACTCACCGCACCTTCCGTATCAATGGGGTCTCACGGCTTATAATCCGGAAAAGCCTTAGGATTAAATCTGGTGTGATTGCATCTCCAAGTGTGGCATTGCCACTCATTCTCGTCCCATCGGGATTTGAACCACTTGAACTACCGGTACTATCAGTACCATCACTAGTGTCGACTCGACAACCTCATGTTGTTCCATATGACCTCTAGTTCAACTTTAATAGTAGGGCGCTGATTAACTGACCCTCTTCTAGGCGTAGATTTTCTTGTCGACGTCACGTTGTTTCCGATACATAGTATCATGGGGTCTAGGCTTTTATTTGGACAGGTATAGCCTACCATGTGCCTAAGAATCAAGAAAATAATTGGTCATGGAAATCTCAAGCTTTCATTATTCATACATGTTTGAAACCATGATAATATGAATACTCTCAATCCAAAATGCGTAGTACTTCTTGCGTGTATTGGCCATATGCCTAAGTGGGAAAAGAGGTAATTCGTTGAGGAGGAGAAATTAAACAGTCGTCTCCAATTTTTACAACGTGTCTCCCATACTTCCTGGATCTCGATCGCCCAAAGTAGGAAAAATCCTTCGCCGTACTAGCCCGTGTGACGAATACGTTGATACTCCATGAGCTCCACGAGCTTCGACAAAATTGTTATAATTTCCATAGATGTCGAATAATACAATGAAGGAGTTGCAGTATGGCTCATGCCATATCATCCTTTGGAATAAGACAAATGTCAAACGACAGAGTTGAATGTAATCATTTCCAATAACTAAGATAAGGTAAGGTGTCATAGACACCAAAGAACCAACCCATGTACCAGAATTTCGAGACTGTTGAGGAAAACTCCTCCATGAGTGGCTAACAAGTTTTGTTTGCTTTCGATGACTAGTCTCAAACGACTCGTGTTATAGATCGAATGTTAAGTGCAAACAATACGTGTAGTCTTCATGTATCGTAGAGTGTTATAGTAACCGTTCTGGTTAGTGTTCCACTAGATAGAAACTTGAACAGCTTAAGAATTTCTTATGGCTAGTGATCATTAACTTGACCCGCAGAGCTCACTAGGATTCCCATACACTACAAGTTGTTATTACGTGGGCCCCCGTAATAATAAATTGTCTTGTATGGTCACCCTAGCATTCTCTCATTCAAACAAACGATCAAAGAAAGGACACTATTGTCTATATACTTTCAACATGGAGGGGACCTTCGTGCTGGTCCACGTGCCAATGCCCCTTTTCATTATTCGTGGAAAGGCACAACATTAGACGGAATAGAAATATAGAGAATCCATAACAATAGAAACTGGAGGGGCACCTTTAAGATGAGTACTTCATCTTCCTTGTCTGGTCGAGAGTATCATCAATCACGATTATTATGAGCCTCAGGGACCTCGTCCCACTAGTAGGGTTGTTGTCCAAGGCCGCCACCTCCGCCTCGTCGTCACTACCAAAGCCGGGCATATACCATCCGAGGGAAAACAACCATCTTCCATGGGATCAATGCTTTAGGGTCTCTCTTAGGGACCACGCCCGCCATAAGCTTCGTAATAGACGCGAGGTCGTCATCCTCATTACGCGAGTCAAGTGTAATAATAGGATTCGTAGTCGAAGTTATTTTCGTTCATGGCAAAATATTCCGTACAACACATATATAAATACATTATACATATATAATCACTAAATCTCATGTTATTTTTGTTTTCGTGTTTCACATGTGATTCCTAGTGTTTCGAGTATATTCCTTATAGACTAAACATGTATTGATCCATATCCGTTACTTATGATTGAGCTCGCGTGATAGATCCTCATGTTATCGTGACACAATGAAAACCTTTTGTCATACTTTAGAAATCACTTTTGTAATGCTAACGACTTTGTTTTCATGTGAGAGCCCTTCGGTGATTGTAGACCAAACTTTAGTAAAAGTTTTTCCCCGGTTCACTACAATCGGAGCTCTGATACCAATCTGTCACACCCTGCTAGTAGCGGAAGCGTATTGTGTGTGACGTAAGAAAGGTAATCATTGCATCCAAATGTATAACAACATGAACCAACAACGATGCCATAGATATCTAGTTTTCAACAAAAGATTACAAGTTTTAACATAGTTTCCAAGTTCACCAACGTTTGACATAGCATAGTTCTAAGTTATTTTACACATAGCAAAAGATAGTTTTTGACACAACACATAGTGAGGTTTTGTCCCCTATATACCCATACGAAGTTGGGATATAAAAGACAAACCCTCCCAAAAGTGGCCATCGTTGTCATTTGTTTTCCCGAATCCCATAGTGAATCACCGGCTCAAGACATGTTTCCTGAAATACATGTAGTTTTAAAAAGTCAACAAAAGTTGAGCGAGTTCATGCAGTATTTGATATCATATGAAATCTAGTACTTGTTATCTTGTAATCATGGTATGTTCTGATTAAAATCATGGAGTCTGTTAAAGATCTATCAGTGGGTAGCGAGCCCCCTGACATAATGCGCCATAAGCAAAATAACCAAACCGAGGACACTTAGTTCACATTGGGATCATAAAAGCACTCCACGGTTAACAACTAGGAGTGGGGCGTGCCTCAAGCCCAATAGATCTACACCTTTTGCACCTTGGTCACTACGTGATTAATGGTTATAAATGTAGATTCCCTACTTATGCACATTGATCATGCCTCCTACTCCGTAACTAACATACCAATAGTTTTAACATGTATTTCCCCTCGATGTTTTTGAAAACAAAACATTGAAAACAGTGAAAGGAGGGACATGAACTCACAAGTTTGCGTTCCGTGAAATATGATATCAAAGTAAGCGTCCGTACGTGTCAATAACCTACATGTGTACTAATCTCGTTAGACACTTGGTCTTTCGGACCTCGTACAAGTTGTTCATCTTGAATTCTTTATTATGTTTTCGCTTGTCATCATTATTATTGGGCCTAGCCCTAGTTTTCTTGTTATTGGGCCTAGCCCTAGTTTTCTTGTTATTGGGCCTAGCCCTAGTTTTCTTGTTATTGGGCCTAGCCCTAGTTTTCTAGTGAGTCCATTAAATATATTCATGACATTTTTACCAAAAATTCACCAAGCATATAACTTAATAAGTTCGTTTTTCACATGAAAAATACTTGGTAATTTTTATAGTTTTCGACATTCTGGATTCTTGTTTTTGACCACTTAGTTATGCGTTCGCTTTAGTGTCTAAAAATATGTTATTTTTAGACTCGACATTGTAGTAACTTGTTTACGATGTCGATACGCCCAAATTGTCGTCATCAAGTGTTATGTATTTCCATTTCGGCCATTTTATTTACTTGTCCGATTTTACTAGCATTTCTTGGACCATGTAGGAACATGTACGTGTATTTATTTTGATCACCCTATAGGTATCTAATACATACACATAATTATCATATATTGCATGTACTTAACAAGTTTCCGAAAATATATAATTTTTACCAAAAATTACATATACTTATATGGTTACATTTTTAGCCATTTATTTATGTAAAAGAATAGGTTTAAGTTCATGAAACTTATCGAATATTTAAATCTTAAATATTCTCATTAGGGTTTCCAAAATGACGTTCGTGACCACTAATCGCGTTTAACCTTGTTAATCATCCTTTAATCCCCTCTTTAATCGCGATTAGATTTTTAGAAAAATTTGCCATAGTTTCCCCTAAACTATGACGTTTCCCACGTTATAAAAACGCGTTTAAATCATAATCACAATAAATTTTCCGAATCAAATTTCATTGTATCAACTTTGTATACATGTTTGTATGTTAACATAATCTCCAAATTTCATGAACTTTACACTTTTTATACTTAAAAAGTGAGACTTTTTAAGGTAATTTTTCATAATAAACAAGTTGTTTAATTTATCTTGTATAAACAAGGTTCACTAACTTCCCAAGATTAAGTTTTAAACCTCTTTTAAACTCTTGTTTCTTTATGAAATCTTTTTAAATACATAGTTAGTTCATGGAAGTGGGTATGATGATCTTACAAGATTTAAACATATTCATGTTTAAATCATATATTTATGTTCATCATGGTAAGATGAACACAAATATAAAATACTACATGATATTACAACATGATCATCATAAATATAAATTTTAAGCTACTAATCTCAACAAAAATCACATAATCAACAAGATTACATGAACATATTAACACTAAACAACATAAATCAACACATAATATATTCATATTTAGTGTTTATTAGCTTTATGTTTAGGGTTTTTGATTATATTTAACTTTAACTTCAAGATAATCAACTTGTACTTCTATGATTAACTAGTAATAAGAAGCATAAAAATTGTGTTTAGAAGACTCACAAAGTGCACAAGTTAGATTAGATAATAAGAAGAAAAATAAGCTCCAAAGATGCTCCCAATAATGCTCCAAGCTTAACCCATGTGTTTATGATCTAGTAGGGCTTAGATTATGTGAAAATGGAGTGTTTTAGAAGTGAAATATGGTGAGTTTATGGGGGGAGTTCATGGCTGCCGAAAATGAATGTGTGGAAGGAGGTTTTGATTTCAACTTTTGGTGATAATACAAGTTATGGGGAAAGATATGAAGATGTGAACAAAGTATGGTGTTGTTTCAAGTCTTACACATCATTCATATTCAACAACAACTCTAAGCAACCCATACTTCAAATCTCACAATTTCAAACAAGAATAAGGTGGGTGGGACCCACCATTTTCGTCCATAATGGGGGGGGGGGGGTTAAAATAAATTTTTTTTTATAAAAAAAATGTTAAAAAGTAGATATTTTGGTCATTAATCGAAGTTCGGTGATTAGGGGTTTAATTACATCGTTAAGGGGTAATTAGTGTTTCGGAACCAAAATTAATATTAACTAGTTCACTAAACTAGTAAAAATCATGTTTTGATGCCTTGGATGCCTTTCGTTCGGTCGTCGGTAGGTTTACGACACTTTTGTGACGTACCGACGGACTTTGTCGCAAGTTGTTATTTCACATCCGAACGATGTAGGAAGTGGTTCCGAGTTCCACATTAGGCTTAACTAGTTCACTAGAGTTTCCATTTGGTTGCTATGATGACGAAAATATCGCTTACTAGTTCGTCGGTTCGCTAACGAACTATTTTAGCGCATAGCGATGTAACACCGGAAACTTGTGATTATGAACATTCCGTTGATATCATCTTATTGTTTTAGTATGTTTTTCATCAATTGACATTATTCCTAAGTCCCGGAAATGCTTTGTTATAGGTTCGGACGAGTTAAAAACACTATATTTTAAGCCGAAACGGACACTTTTGAGATTAGGGCGTTATACCGGAAAGTCTTATATCTTTGCAAGATGTGTTTTTGTAATAATGTTTTCTTATATAAATGGACTCAGTTATGTTATTCGAGTGTCGTTTTTCAGTGTTTTGGTCTAGTTTCACGGTTTGCTGGCATAAAATAGTGTAACCGTGAATAGTGCACGCAGCACTTTCTACCAACACTTTTAGGACATTGTTTGCTTGGGTTCGCAATGTGATGAAAACCAACATATGTTTTAGCATTGTTTCCTTGTCCTAACCTTGTTATCCAATTAACGACACTGTTACGTAATTAAATTACGCTACATGCATGAGATCATATAAATAAAATAGTGATTAGTTTGTACGGATTTTCTGGTTAATTGCCATTTGTCACATCCTTGAGGCTGAGTCATCGCCATTGATCCATGCTGATGGATTGAGGATCCTTGAGGAAGCGTCATCGCCAGTTATCCATGGTGTTGAATGGAGGATCCTTGAGGCTGTGTGATGGACACTCTGGACTATTGTGCTGCAGTTGTTGGAGTGAAAAAGTCCAACATCCCAGGCACCAACGAAGGGTGATTATCTGCTGGTCTCTTCTCCTTCTTGATATCATCAATCTCGCGAAGGATCCTCTGGTTGGTTTTGTCTTGCTGCTCCATGTAGCTCTTAATATGCGAAAACAAAATAGAAAAATCACTATTAGTATTAGTAGAAGAAGAACTAGTAGAAACTTTTGATCCTTGGAAGATTGATGATGTATTCTTTTGAGCATTATCCACATTCTTCTGGTGTGGTGGTGGAATAGGAGGTAATGATGCACTAGTTTGAGAGAGGTAACCACCGGCATGGCACTTGAAGTGGATTTTCCCTAAGAAACCATGGAGTTGATGATAATGAACATAAATGAACACAAAAAGGTTTTTAAAGTTGTAGCACCACTTGCCCCATGGTGGGCGCCAAATTTTTTTGGTCAAAAATCAGTTTAAGGATAATGTAACCAAATTTTGATTGTGAGGTAGAGTGCTAATGTGTACAAACAATTGAGTGATCAAAGTATCAAGTTAAAATGACAATGAACACCAATATTTATATAGGGGAAAAAGCCCTTGATACTTGTGACACCCGGCCTCTCAGGCCGTACCGAACAATAGTAATCTGTATGGTAAACATGTAACATGACTATTTATGACTGAATGAGATGTTAATATATGATGTTCGATGTGTTGGTAATTTTAGATGTGCATAAAAATTATGTTGGCAACGATAAAACTAACGCTTATCGCGTAACGTTTAAAATGCGAAACGAATGTCGGTGACCACCCGATCAGTGTTGAAATCCTAAAAATAACCTGTTATGATTAGAATAATAATAATTTTCATATTCGTGTGGAGAAATAATTTAAAACGCTAAGAAACTCTATTTTTCGAGTTTGAGCGCGTACCGCGCGATACTGAGCAAATTAGACAAAATACCGCCAACGCAGCCAGTCAAGGCAACTGGTAATTATTTCAGTAATAATTTTAAGTGATTATTTTTATAGAATGATAAAAATAATTTAAAACGCACTAAAACGAGATTAAAACGCTAGATAAAATACCCGGTAATCAGTAAAATACCTGTTTTTGAGCTAAATTACATATAATATCAATATGTATATATATATATTAGTGTGAGGGGGGAGTGAATGTGGCGGCAATATAGCAGCCCACATTCTCTTGATTTAGATAATTAAGACACTTGGCATGACCTAGAGAATGGTGGTGATGATTATGTCCAATATATCTTCCATGTACCTCCACATTCCAACGCATCATTCAAATTCACGCTCTCTCTCTCTCCTTGCTCACTCACGGCCGAACACCCCCTAACCAAACTATCATTTCAATTTCAAAATCAAAACATGATGAATCAAGAGCTAATCAAGGTGATTTTAAGCTTGTAAGAAGGTTTGGAAGTGATTTTAAGCAAGTATCAAGCAAAATCAAGTCTCATATCACCATCTTCAATCAAAAACCCATCTAAACTCTTGAAGGTATAACATATTTCATTAAACATTGTTCTTGATTCATATTGATAAAGATGATAGTAAAAGTTTCTCTTGATTCTTGAAATCTAAACATTAACTTGAAAATTTCAAACAAATGAGTTTTGAATAAAATAAAAATGGGTGTATGCATGTATGTATATATGGCTAAGAATGTGTATGTGTATATGTTTTATTTTGATTTTGATAAAAGAGTTCTTGATTTATTTGATTTCCTTGAAAAGTATGATGCATGAAGGAACTTTTATGTGTCATACAAGAATGTTCTAAAGTGAATTAGAGATTGAAAGTGATATATTGAAAAGTGAAATTTTGGAAGTATGTGTGTGTATATATAATTCGTATATATGTATGTATATATGTATGCATGCATGTAAAAAGTGTTGTATAGTCTTAAATATGAGAGATCTAAGTATGAATGAGCATGAATGATTTGAAGGATTAAAGTGTTATGTGAAATATTTGAAATAATATGATGTTAATAAAGTTTTGATGCATAGTAAGATCATGATACATAATAATGTTGTGATATGAGCATATTAGATGCATATACTTAGACATGCATGATGATATATGATCTTAAAAAGTGTATTTGAGTATGATTGAGTAAAAATCAGATATAAGAAGATTATAAACACTAAAATGAAGTTATTTTAAAATTTTTAGTGACTTATAACATTATCATAATGTTTGCTAGCCTTGCATGTTGTACATGGTGCATTAGGAGTTGTAAAATACGTGAAATCGCATGATTTATGTGACTTATACAAAAACTGCACTAATCTGATTATGACCACTATTTAAATCCGTAAATAACATGTATTATGTTAAAATATCAAATCGTTCCGAGTTGGGTTGGTTATAGTAACGTTTAACGCAAAACTATGTGTTAAAACGACCAAAATCGTCTTTTCGAATGATTTTTGTAAAACTGATTTAGATCAGTAAATAAACTGATGTTTTTAGTTTAAAAATAAGTATTTTAACTAATTTTAAGTTTATTTGGTGTTTGGTTGGTCATACGTGACTTCCGACGCCCGAAAACGTTACCGAATCGCTAAAATACGCATTTTTCAATATACACTAGTGTGAGTAAAATTTTGCGTAAACTTTATGTAGCAAAATGTGTTATGTGGTTTAAATATAAGAATATGAAAATATGTTAAGCTTTTAACATAATGTTAGAAATCTAGCTTACGCATGTATGCTTGTACGTTTTGTGCGGTAGAAATAGTGAAAATTGTGTTAGACGTGAAACTTATTTGTCGAGCATGAAAATTTATACATATACGATATTTTATATATATTTGCTTTAAAAATGACAAAATGGATAAGTTAGCAATAGTTTGCGTGTTTCGGTGTTAAATTATATGAACGTTTATGTATATATATATATTACAACGCGCAAATCGTAGATATATTGCGTATAAACGGGAAAGTTAACGGATTTACACAATTATGGTCACCAATAAAACCGTTCAAGTCGCAAAATCATAAATATATATATATTTATGGATTCATGTATATATATATTAACTTGCCAACATAATCCAAAAATAACAACTTTTCGAGATAATCTCAAGGTTATGTGATAATTCTAAGAAAACAGAGAAACTTATGATTTTTTGTGTTATTGATTTAAAATCATTCATATATATATAATAGGACGTGTAGAAATCAAATCACTTGGATTGCGCTATTTAAAATACGCACCCAAAGGTGAGTGTCACTAAACCCCTCTTTTTACTGTTTTGTATATATTTTGGGGGTAGAACATGCCTAAAAGGGTTTAATAATGATTTTGAAATAAAACATACCTTTTTATATAAATTATATATTTTCGTTGAAAATATATGGATTTTGTGAAGTTATATATATTTCGGGATGAAATGGTTTTGGAGAATAAATATGTTTCGGGTGGAAACGGGATTATGCACGGTGTTTGGGGGAAAACGACAGTGTAGTTGGGACGAATTTGCTTGATCTCAAGAGATTAAGTATCGGCATAGGCTTACATTTCGGTGGGGATTTCAGGGGATTCGTACAACATCGTGTATTAAATTGTCATATTAGTAGGATATATATATTGTACGTGAGGCAGACATCATATTACTCTACAAGAGGACCCTGCGCCCATGATGTCGTTTAATCATTTAAGTAATGTACACGAGTAATTGTTGGTAGATCTATCGGGTTGACAACCCCGTCGTGACCGGTCGCCCCGTGTCAAGTCAAACGACGAATTAATATTCTGTTTATTGTCTAGCTTTGATTATCCCTACTTGGTTAATATATAGTTCGAATCATCTAGCTAACATACGAGTCCGAAAATTGACGCAATAATTTAATATACAAAACATGGGTAGTAACAATATTGTCGGGTTCATGAAACTGCGACGGAAGGCCCATGGATTTTATTAAGGAAGTAAAACGGACTTTCAAAATTATATGGATGTTTTCAAATAAACACCTAAACAGAAAGTTTTTCTTGGAATAAAAATTGTTTGTAAGTGAATATGAGAACTCACCTTCCTTTGTGTTGACACTTGATTTTAACGTGTTCTACATGTACTTGAGTTCGGCTTCGAGAAATCATGGTGTATCTTGTGTTCGATGATGCATGTTGTTTTGTTTAAATATGTTGGAAAACTTTTAAACTATCTGGGACATTTGTAAGAAGATCCACGAGGATCAAAACAACTTAACTTATGTGGCTGTGTCGTGACTTTAAAATGTAATGTTTAATACTTATGTTTTAAAAATATGTCAAAATGTCCAACAAATGAGTGCATCGTCCGACAAGGTATAAATGGGCACCAACTTCCATCACCACTGCGTTTGATATTCCGCTGCGACATTTTTGGGGTGTGGCAATACTTGATATATCTCCGGTACAAAAAACCTCGGGTGATGGAAACTACCGATCACCAAATGTATAACAAAAACAAGTAATGATCCTTGTACAACTTCAGAAGACTATGAGCTCAATACAATGTTAACTAGTGTGTAGCTTTCGAGAGAGTATGAGAGAGTTGTGTGTTCGAGTGTTAGCAAAACGTATGCCGTGTTCTATCTAAAATGAGCTCATAATCTCCTTTAAAAAATAGAAACTAAAATGTAACAAATAATGTGAAAATGATACAAGTATCCAATGTTCTTCATAACGGCTGCATGCTTCCAAAACGTGCGAATAGAGAGCATATTCCTCGAAATATTAGAATTGACGAAGTCCAATTCGTTATGTTCCTGCGAATATAAGTTATAAACAAAGGACACAATTGTTAGTAAATGTAAACAATAATAAGGATCTGTGATCCTCAGACTTCCTGCACCATCTGTTTAAGGATCAGTGATCCAGGCCAAATCTAAGGATAAGTGATCCATAGTATTAATAATTAACCCCTAACAGTTATCACATTCATAACCTGAAGTTTGTGTGATTTATGGCTTAGCTAAGGAGATAACAACCACACTATTCCAGATTGCATGCATTTATTGGTAGTAATGGTGAATTAATTTCCCATGTATAAGTGATCATTGGATAAGGGTTGAACTTCGTGTAGCTTATTCTTAACATAAATTGATTTTGTTAAGACGATCACTCAACGTCTACAATTGATTACAAAGCAAATAATCATAAGAGCAACAATTCAATTGGGTACATGTGTTTTTACATGTTCAACATTAATTCACATCAAGCCAACAAGTTATAATAATTTCTCCCCATAAGTTGGTTTTTGGTCAGGAATAAAAGATGTCTCAAGAAAGATTTTGGTTGTGTGACATATATTAAAATTGATCCACCAAAATGCATAAAGATGGTATCTCGAAAAGTGGTTGGGAATATATGTTGATGTATAGAGCATTAACGATATATATGTTTATGACTAAATTAATTGATCCATCACAATGGATTAACATTCCCAATATCTGGGGGAGAAAAAAGACAATTGGAAATAGATAAGAGTTAGAATGAATTATAATTGATCCTCGTATTAATAATGTGAACCAGAAGTTCAAATGGATAATTCATTCACAAAGATTAGCGAATCAATTACCAGACGCATTCACTAACATGAAAAGAATGACTTGCTAAGTCATATATGCCAACTCTTAATGCTCCAATTAAGATAATTGTCTCAAAATTACAACATATATTGGTAAGGAGTCTATGGCATTCTTGAAGCGTGGTAGACAAGTCGATTCCAAAAAAAAATCCTCGAGAAAAGGAGCAACTAATGAAGATGGTCAAGTCGAGGTTATAGCAAAAAGGTCTCTTAAAGAGACACTAGACATGATGGCTCTAAAAGAACCTCAGATACCTGAAAATAAATAGATTTCAATATATTATATCATGCCTAGAAATACATGGAATTGAAAATCGGCGTCGTTATACTTCTGTCTATGATATAGCGCTTGAAATGATGAAATGACGAGGATCAAGATTTAAGATCTGACTATGAATGAAAATACATAAATGATTGGCGAAAATAGAAATACGTAAAATATGGCAGATCTGAATACTCTAATGACATGGAAAGTTTCTTGACCAACATTTCATACAACTAAAGTTGTAAAATACGTTGGATACAATTAGGTCTATTATGCGAATCATGTGAAAATTAAATTAAGTGATATAATACAACATTTGTGGCACGCGTATTTTCGCAAAGACCTATGACTGATTATGATGAGACATATTTTTTTTAGCGGTGGATGTATTGGCATTCCAGTATTTACTTAGTCTGGTGTCACACCCCGACCACGCGGAAGAACCAAACGTGGCGGAAACATCGGGGAGTGTTGTAACAGAATTAATTGTTTCAAATCCATGGCAATTAAAGTTTCGTTTTATTAATCAAACATGAAAGTTTACATTGTTTTAAACAAGAACCAAAGAGTACATAACATAAATTAACTAGTTATTGTCTCGTTTTAAGTCACTAAGGCACAGGTCCGCCTAAGTATGTCTTGATAAGTCCTATGCATCATCTCCTGAAAACACATGTGAAAATAGGTACGTCAGCATAAAAATGCATGTGAGATACATAGGTTTTGTGAAAACCGAATTCATGACTTATGTTTGAGAAAATGTTTAGTCATGAACCGTGTAATTTGCTTTGTCTTGTAAATCATTTGAAAAACGATAAGATCAGATGATAAGTATAAATAGGAGAATAATGTATGGTTAAATGAATAACCATGTAAAATGAGTTTGTATAAGATAAGTTGTTTGTAAATCAATGTCTTGTGAAAAATATGTTATTTGTATAAAATGTTATATGTCTCAAATTGAAATGATTCAAATAACGCTACAATATGTGATACCATACAAACACTTATATATAGGAAGTACCAGCGGCATATCCACCATGCTTGTATCATATTACACACGCCTCGTTACTTAAATCACTTACTCAAACCAAACCATCAAGATGTAATGTTTAACAATTGTAGAAATGTTTAGGTATAGTCAAATGTCTATTGTCAAATGGTTCACATGGTTCAATAGATACAAATGGTTCACATAATGTAATATAATGAGTTCATATGCTGGATGAGCATATGCAACAAAATGTAATGTAAAACAATGTACTAAGTATGCACACAATGGACATACATAGCATGAGATGTAATGTAAAACAATGTACTAAGTATGCACACAATGGACATACCTAGCATGAAATGTAATGTAGAACAATGTACTAAGTATGCACACAATGGACATACATAGCATAAAATGTAATGAAATCATGTACTATAAATGTACTAATGAACATAGCAAGTATATGATGTGAAAACAGGAAAGCACGAAAGTAACAAGTAGGCACATGTGTTTCACCCCAAAACAGTTTGAAAACAGTAAAAGAGGCATCTATGTACTCACTTGAGATTGCTCAGAAGTCCTAAGATAACCACCAAGCAATGCTAGAGATTACGGAATCAAACGGCACCTAGTATAGGTAACTATGTTAATAAACCGGACCTAAATCGGAAGATGAGGGCTCGTAAACCAAATGAGTATTGGAACTCATGTGGTATGGTTTAACAAGGCCTACATACTAAATGAAACCTAACCTAAGTGCTTACGACCCATTACGACCCGTTTAGGAAGCTTATGCTACTTTAATGCGTCGTTCGCGTAAAACGCGTTTGGACCGCCTAACTAGTCCTATGACAAGTAACATATGCCTTAACATGTCTAATATTGTTGTCAAATCAGTTTAGATGTCAAAAGTTATGTTACATATGTTTAAAATGAATTTTGGCATCAAAGGGGTATTTTGGTAGTTTACCTAAGGCATATAAACTACCTATCATACAACTACTTAAACGAAGCGACCATAAGGTATAACCTCGGAAGGTTATTCCCTATATGCTATGGTCACCTAATGTGTTTGGTCAGATCCTAATGATCAACCAAATGGGTCGGGTTCGAAGGTATAAGCGATTTATTAGATCGCTTACCCTTACGACCCTAGACAACGTGATAATCAGTAGGCATAGTCACAAGGGACTATAACCATCGTGATTACAATCACGTTGCGAAGTTCAAATGAACTTCGCATTGACCATAAACTGGTCAATGCAGAAAGTCAAACAAAGTTTGACTTTCGGACTCAAAAAACAATAAAAGAACGAAGGAACACTTACAAAGGGTCCCCGAATGCTAATCTAGATCAAAATAGCTCAGGTATGAAACAAAGGTTTCAACTTAGAGCACATTAGATAAGATTCTTGTGAGGAAAAGTGAAGGGTAGAGGTGGGTATTTATAGTTTTCGGTTCACCGTTAGGATCGTTTCTTGGAGAAGAGGGAATGATCTAGCCCGTACACTTGTTGGAATGTTGTGGTAACTAATTTTGGCCACCACAAGAGATTAACATGTGGCACTTGGCCTTTAGGGAGTGTTTAAGGGCAATTAACAGCTGAGAAAAACGTTTTGCTGCATCTGGCCCCTGCTTGCGCACCGCAACACTCCCATTGTTGAGGTGCGCAAGGACCAGTTTGGCAGATTTACAGTTTTGGTCCCTGCTGTGTTATAAGGTCATTTCCGACGCGTTTAAGGCCCGTTAACCCCATTTCAAAGCTCTAAAATGAAGTTAAAGTATAGGGAACTTAAAATGTGCTCAAAAATATCTTGGATGTCGGTTCGTTTAGCCGTACGGCTGCGATGTTCGGTTAATTACGACGGAATGCGCATAAGCGCGAAAAACGATCCAAATGACGTGACAAATGGATTTTTCTTATGACAAACACTAAAATAAAATGTTTTAGTGCTTACATAAATTTTTGGATGTCTGGATGCATTCAGAACGTAAGTTATGCGCGAAAGTGCAAACTTGTGCACTTTTTGACGCTTTTAGTCCCTGAATGACCCAAAAGTTTATTTTAGCACACCGAACCCCTCAAAGCCTATTTATAAGCTATGTAAAGGATCTTTAGGGTATGTTTAACTTATGGTCATGTTTCGGAATGTTTGTTACAGTTCAAATTGGCATACTTTCGCAGTTTGTCAAGTTTAGTCCCTGTAAGCGATTTAACTTGATTTTGCCATACCAAAGCCTTCAAAACTTATTTCTAAGTTATGTAAAGGTTATTTAAGGTATGTTAAGCCTATTTCACTATTCCGGAGTGTTCGTTGCATTAAACTGGTTATATTTTCGCATCAGTGCGCGTATAACCTTCCAGAAAGCGATTTAGAGCTTGAAATCGAACAAGAAATGATATGTGCAAAAGATACACATATTTATACCGATCCCAAGTATGAAATACAATATTTCATTGGCTTGGCATTTGTTTGATGGTCGCAGTGACCCAGGTGTCACAGTCTCCCCTACTTTCGGAAATTTCGTCCCGAAATTTATTCGTAGGAGTCTATTTGTGACTTTGTGTCAAATAACCACCAGAGATATGTAAGGCATAATCCTGTCATTTCCTTAACGGACATTCTTCAGAAACGTAAAATGAACAGAATGAGTCATTTTCCACCATTTCTTCAGAAACGAAAATGAACGGAATGAGTCATTTTCCACGATTTCTTCAGAAACGAAAATGAACGGAATGAGTCATTTTCCACGATTTCTTCAGGAACGAAAATGAACGGAATGAGTCATTTTCCATGATTTCTTCAGGAATGAAAATGAACGGAATGAGTCATTTTCTACAATTTCTTCAGGAATGAAAATGAACGGAATGAGTCATTTTCCACAATTTCTTCAGGAATGAAAATGAACGGAATGAGTCATTTTCCACAATTCCTTCAGGAACGAAAATGAACGGGATGAGTCATTTTCCATAATTTCTTCAGAAACGAAAATGAACGGAATGACTCATTTTCTACAATTTCTTCAGGAATGAAAATGAACGGAATGAGTCATTTTCCACAATTTCTTCAGAAACGAAAATGAACGAGATGAGTCATTTTCCATAATTTCTTCAGAAACGAAAATGAACGGGATGAGTCATTTTCCATAATTTCTTCAGAAACGAAAATGAACGGGATGAGTCATTTTCCATAATTTCTTCAGAAATGAAAATGCACGGAATGAGTCATTTCTAGACACACGACCAAACTTGTTGTGGTTTCTGTGCACTGAATTTCATAATTATGCATGCATCCACAATTACGCAATTCCTTGCACAATCCGCACAATTTGTTTGTAATGTGAAGGGGAGGAAAAATCAAACCTGTGATGAGTGTGACTAGACTACCATAAGGTCCCTTTTAATTAGATCGACAAATGATCCTTTTAATTAGGCCACCAAGGAGTCCTTTCAGCTATCTCATTACATGATATTCCTAACCAGATTTTTGGATCACTCTGTTTAACAAGACCACTCAAGGGGTCTAATTATGGAATAGAACCATATAATCCAAGGGTCTTTACTATTACGTAAAAGCCCATTGAGGATTTAATATAGTACCTTTGGATATCCTACTATGAATTCCTTATACAAAGATATGGAAGATTCTACGAGGATTTGGATAACAAAACTTGGATTACACAAAAACATAGGAAACACATAAGCACATAATCACATAATTGTTTAACTTGATTATTAATTTGTTATTAACTTGCTATTGATTGAATATGGATATTCAAGGTACACCAGGAAACCAGTCGATGGACTTCAATGTCCTCTGGGATCTATCTGAAAAGATAGGAAGATCTCTCAAAAATTCGATTTTGTTTTCAAAGAAATGTAATATTCGAATTAAGGAACACAACAATTTAAGGATTTACGGAAATACCCTTAGGTACCCTATTAAGGATTTATAGTGGTACTTTGGGTATTCGTCCAGTGTTGTAACTTGCGCCTTGTACTTCGTTTTCCTTGGAAGAAACGGGTACTTAGGAATTTCGTGGAAAACACAAGAGATCATAAAATAGAAAAATTATTTGGGGGTAGTTTACTTTTCAAGGAATACGATTCCTTGATTGTCGGTATTGTAAGGGATATGTTGTTTATACATACAACCTCATAAATACATTGCAATGTAAATAAAAGATTTATTTATAAACAATGATAACAACTGTTTCATGGACCTTGACAACAAAAGAAAATAATACATAAGACATGATTATTTCTAAAGGGTGTTGTCTTCTAGTCGGTCAGATGCTCATCCCTGTGCTGGATTAGCATTAGCAAGCTTTGGGCAATTTCTTCGGAAATGACCCATCTCGCCACAATTGTAGCAAGAACCTGGTGGAAAGCGAGCTTGAGCAGGATTGTTGCCAACTTGATTTGGTGCAACTGCAGCTCGGCAAACTTTTGCTGTATGACCTTTAAGTCCACAAATTTGGCATTCGCGGCACTTCACATTAGCATGATGATGAAGGTTACATTGGTTGCACAAGGGTGAAGTTCCATTGTATGGCTTACTAGCAGGGGGTTGAGCTAGTTGGTTGGGGATGGCTTGATCATTGTGAGTAACCATGGCGAAGTTCTGAGAAGCCTTTCGCTTCTTTAACTTCTTAGGGGATCCAGTCTGTTCATCCATGGTCTTTGATTCCTCGATTGGTTTCGATTCCTCGACCGGTTTCTTGTCACCCTTTCGGAAAAGCTTACGTTTCCTGATCTGAGATTCAGTCAAGGTTGCAGCTAGCTCAATGGCCTGCCTAACCGTAGTGGGGTTACTACCAGTAACAATGTCCTGAACTGAGTCAGGGAGACCATCAATGCATTTTTTGATCGCCTTATCCAAAGGCGTAACCATGGTAGGACACAACAGGCTCAGCTCCTCATATCGATCAGTGTATGCTCGATGTTCGCCGCTGTCTTGCTTAAGATCGTCGAATTCCCTTTCCAAGGCCCTGATCTCGTGACGAGGACAAAATTCCTTCATCATCAGTGCTCGAAGTTCTTCCCACGTTTGAGCCAGTGCCACTTCGGCACCCCTATCTCTCATCACACCGTTCCACCATGTCAAAGCTCGTTTCTCAAAGACACTAGATGCAAAGTCTACCTTTCGCTCGTTTGGACATTGAACATGTCTAAAGGTGCTCTCTAAACTCTCGAACCATTGCAGAAGTGCAGTCGCTCCTTGAGACCCAGAAAACTTTGATGGCTTAGCCGAGTTGAACGTCTTGAAGTTGCAGGGGGCATTATTGTTGTTGAGGGCTTGGTTACATTAGGCAACGATGTTCGGGATTGAAGCAGTTATTTGCTGTGTAATGACAGCTGCCAGATCTTCAATAGATACCGGATTTTCGCGTCGTGGAGGCATTCTAAAAGGGGAAACAAAAGAGAAAACAAATGAAATGGCATTGGGTAAGAATAGGATGTTACAATTACCGACCAAAATCATGGGTGATGGTCATTTGTTTGAGCCACGAAGCAAACAAACAACACAAAGGCTGATTCAAAGCAAATAGGTCCTCATAATATATCGCGAAGACATGCTCGCCTATAAGTGGACACTCACCCCAAGAGTTCCCAGGTAAGAGTGACTGGTCCGATTATGTGGATTTGTACGAACACTCTAGCCTTAGACAGAAAACTCAGGGTACAGGCATTCACTCTTCCAGTTTGCACATGTTCACACTATTTAGGACCCAAAACTTTAACGAGAGTTTTGAAAATTCAAAGGGGTTCAAAACCTTACAACAGAGGGTTCAAAACCTTACAATAGAGGGTTCAAAACCTAGTAATCAATCATCCTAGAATAGATGATTAGTTTTCAAAGCGGTTTTGAAATTTATGTGCTTGTTATGGTCGTCGCCTAAGGATAGGTGACGGTATTGTTTTATAATAAACGCAAGTAAACTCGCGTTAGGGTCCTAAGAAGGTTATAGACTAGGTCAAAGTATTACTAATAACCTAATTCCCTATAACCATTGGCTCTGATACCATCTTTTCTGTCACACCCCGACCACGTGGAACAACCAAACGTGGCGGAAACATCGGGGAGTGTTGTAACAGAATTAATTGTTTCAAATCCATGGCAATTAAAGTTTCGTTTTATTAATCAAACATGAAAGTTTACATTGTTTTAAACAAGAACCAAAGAGTACATAACATAAATTAACTAGTTATTATCTCGTTTTAAGTCACTAAGGCACAGGTCCGCCTAAGTATGTCTTGATAAGTCCTATGCATCATCTCCTGAAAACACATGTGAAAATAGGTACGTCAGCATAAAAATGCCTGTGAGATACATAGGTTTTGTGAAAACAGAATTCATGACTTATGTTTGAGAAAATGTTTAGTCATGAACCTTGTAATTTGCTTTGTCTTGTAAATCATTTGAAAAACGATAAGATCAGATGATAAGTATAAATAAGAGAATAATGTATGGTTAAATGAATAACCATGTAAAATGAATTTGTATAAGATAAGTTGTTTGTAAATCAATGTCTTGTGAAAAATATGTTATTTGTATAAAATGTTATATGTCTCAAATTGAAATGATTCAAATAACGCTAAAATATGTGATACCATACAAACACTTATATATAGGAAGTACCAGCGGCGTATCCACCATGCTTGTATCATATTACACACGCCTCGTTACTTAAATCACTTACTCAAACCAAACCATCAAGATGTAATGTTTAACAATTGTAGAAATGTTTAGGTATAGTCAAATGTCTATTGTCAAATGGTTCACATGGTTCAATAGATACAAATGGTTCACATAATGTAATATAATTAGTTCATATGCTGGATGAGCATATGCAACAAAATGTAATGTAAAACAATGTACTAAGTATGCACACAATGGACATACATAGCATGAGATGTAATGTAAAACAATGTACTAAGTATGCACACAATGGACATACCTAGCGTAAAACAATGTACTAAGTATGC
This sequence comes from Helianthus tuberosus, assembly GCA_030545235.1. NCBI lineage: Eukaryota > Viridiplantae > Streptophyta > Magnoliopsida > Asterales > Asteraceae > Helianthus > Helianthus tuberosus. Next base: position 160,485,365 of record CM060393.1, read on the forward strand.
ACACAATGGACATACCTAGCATGAAATGTAATGTAGAACAATGTACTAAGTATGCACACAATGGACATACATAGCATAAAATGTAATGAAATCATGTACTATAAATGTACTAATGAACATAGCAAGTATATGATGTGAAAACAGGAAAGCACGAAAGTAACAAGTAGGCACATGTGTTTCACCCCAAAACAGTTTGAAAACAGTAAAAGAGGCGTCTATGTACTCACTTGAGATTGCTCAGAAGTCCTAAGATAACCACCAAGCAATGCTAGAGATCACGGAATCAAACGGCACCTAGTATAGGTAACTATGTTAATAAACCGGACCTAAATCGGAAGATGAGGGCTCGTAAACCAAATGAGTATTGGAACTCATGTGGTATGGTTTAACAAGGCCTACATACTAAATGAAACCTAACCTAAGTGCTTACGACCCATTACGACCCGTTTAGGAAGCTTATGCTACTTTAACGCGTCGTTCGCGTAAAACGCGTTTGGACCGCCTAACTAGTCCTATGACAAGTAACATATGCCTTAACATGTCTAATATTGTTGTCAAATCAGTTTAGATGTCAAAAGTTATGTTACATATGTTTAAAATGAATTTTGGCATCAAAGGGGTATTTTGGTAATTTACCTAAGGCATATAAACTACCTATCATACAACTACTTAAACGAAGCGACCATAAGGTATAACCTCGGAAGATTATTCCCTATATGCTATGGTCACCTAATGTGTTTGGTCGGATCCTAATGATCGACCAAATGGGTCGGGTTCGAAGGTATAAGCGATTTATTAGATCGCTTACCCTTACGACCCTAGACAACGTGGTAATCAATAGGCATAGTCACAAGGGACTATAACCATCGTGATTACAATCACGTTGCGAAGTTCAAATGAACTTCGCATTGACCATAAACTGGTCAATGTAGAAAGTCAAACAAAGTTTGACTTTCGGACTCGAAAAACAATAAAAGAACGAAGGAACACTTACAAAGGGTCCCCGAATGCTAATCTAGATCAAAATAGCTCAGGTATGAAACAAAGGTTTCAACTTAGAGCACATTAGATCAGATTCTTGTGAGGAAAAGTGAAGGGTAGAGGTGGGTATTTATAGTTTTCGGTTCACCGTTAGGATCGTTTCTTGGAGAAGAGGGAATGATCTAGCCCGTACACTTGTTGGAATGTTGTGGTAACTGATTTTGGCCACCACAAGAGATTAACATGTGGCACTTGGCCTTTGGGGAGTGTTTAAGGGCAGTTAACAGCTGAGAAAAACGTTTTGCTGCATCTGGCCCCTGCTTGCGCACCGCAACACTCCCATTGTTGAGGTGCACAAGGACCAGTTTGGCAGATTTACAGTTTTGGTCCCTGCTGTGTTATAAGGTCATTTCCGACGCGTTTAACCCCATTTCAAAGCTCTAAAATGAAGTTAAAGTATAGGGAACTTTAAATGTGCTCAAAAATAACTCGGATGTTGGTTCGTTTAGCCGTACGCTTGCGATGTTCGGTTAATTACGACGGAATGCGCATAAGCGCGAAAAACGATCCAAATGACGTGACGAATGGATTTTTCTTATGCCAAACACTAAAATAAAATGTTTTAGTGCTTACATAAATTTTTGGATGTCCGGATGCATTCAGAACGTAAGTTATGCGCGAAAGTGCAAACTTGTGCACTTTTTTACGCTTTTAGTCCCTGAATGACCCAAAAGTTTATTTTAGCACACCGAACCCCTCAAAGCCTATTTCTAAGCTATGTAAAGGATCTTTAGGGTATGTTTAACTTATGGTCATGTTCCAGAATGTTTGTTACAGTTCAAATTGGCATACTTTCGCAGTTTGTCAAGTTTAGTCCCTGTAAGCGATTTAACTTGATTTTGCCATACCAAAGCCTTCAAAACTTATTTCTAAGTTATGTAAAGGTTATTTAAGGTATGTTACGCCTATTTCACTATTCCAGAGTGTTTGTTGCATTAAACTGGTTATATTTTCGCATCAGTGCGCGTATAATCTTCCAGAAAGCGATTTAGAGCTTGAAATCGAACAAGAAATGATATGTGCAAAAGATACACATATTTATACAGATCCCAAGTATGAAATACAATATTTCATTGGCTTGGCATTTGTTTGATGGTCGCAGTGACCCAGGTGTCACATCTGGTAATATTAAGAGAGAACCGGTATGCGTCTTATGAATGCTTATATCACTTGATACTAAAAGTTTACATGAAAGTCCGTAAATGATTTAAATTATCAAAATCATGTAAAATAAGTTCTCAAGAACAATATGATTGTTGTATACAGATTCATATTTGCATACATTGAATATAATTGGAGCTCTTGATGAGTATCCTAAAGCATTTGAGTGCTTAAAAGGTTAATTGAAACATCTTATGGATGTAATTCTTGTGCACCAATAAACATACAAAGAAAACTTGTGCTTGGTGATTATGGCATCTCAATGTACAACGTACAAGCATGGTACACTGCGGATTTTACAAATAAAGCAAATGTTCAACACTTCCTTGCATATGATATAGAAATCAACGAGGAGGTTTATGTAACAGAACTTCTAAAGAGTGTATGCGCATACATTGTTTTTCAAAGTGGAAAGAAGTACATGAATAATTGTAAATGCATCAAGCATTGATTTCAAAACCTTATGTATCTTATAAAGTTAAAAAGATAGGGTGGACTAAAATAGTCGGGTTGAGTGTTGTACAACTCATGATATATTCTGATAAAGTGCAATACAAGTTTGATAATATTATCCATCCTTATCAAAAGTCTCTCTATAATCACAATTTAGTGAGATGATTTATAGGCTCTTTTAGAGGGGAATTTTTTGAATGATCCTGGCACAATATACTTATTACTCAACCTGTAGTTCGAGTATATTATGATCATATTTTTATCCGTCGATCAAACTGCATCTCGAAGATGTTGGGACATTTTACTATGGTCAAAGTTCATCCTTAAAGTACATTAAAGGTTGTTCATTACTTGATATAGAAAATAAACCTTATCATCTCCAATTAAAGAAATTGAAAATTTTGGTCGAGAAGTACCGTAGTTAAGTTCAATTGTGCATTAATATTTATTGTTATCTATAACTTATTATAAATATTTTATTTGAATTTATTCACATGATATAACATGTATCAAGCAAGGAGACATTGGAATGAGTTACAACAACTATGTCAATACATCAAAGGTATGCAAGATATGAGATTGAATTTTACTAACCGATGAAAACAAGTTTGGCTAGTCTTATAGATGTAAGGAATGTAACACAACATATTTATGGATATTATGGTATTTTCTTACGAGAGGAGGTACCGGAAGTCACATATGAAGATCATATACCATTTTTCTCAACATAAATATTTGCACGTAAAGGGATCAAGCAACAAATCATCAACTACAAAAGTTTTCAACAACTTCTACTGAAGATCCACACCAGTCACTTAGAGAATACATATTCAAATGAGGGGGAGTATTATATAATTTGCACTCCTTTTCTCTTCACTAAGTTTTGTTCCAATAGGGTTTTCAAAGTAAGGTTGTAAATGAGGCAACATAACTGAACCATAAGTATCATGGGGAGACAACGCGTTGCCCTCTTTTTTCCTTAGCTATGGTTTTGCCCCATTGGGTTTTCCTAGAGTCAAAGGAAAACTTACTTTGTGTAACAACTGTGCTTGTAATCACTATGAACAGTTCTGTTATCAATAAAACAATGTTATTTGATCCCAATGTTTGTTTGATTGTGTTATACATTTTTCATGTTTTGACTTTTATGTAATTTCAAACTCTACATCGCTTTCTGGAGAGTTATACGCAAACTAGTGCGTAAACGTACTCAGTTTAATGCGAGAAATACTCCGGAACATCAACATATACTCAACATACCTTAAATAACCTTTACATAACTTAGAAATAAGTTTTGAAGGCTTTGGTATGGTAAAAATAAGTTAATTCGCTTACAGGGACTAAATATGACAAACTGCGAAAGTATGTCAATTTGAACTGTAACGAACATTCCGGAACATGACCATAAGTTAAACACACCTTAAATATCCTTTACATAGCTTAGAAATAGGCTTTGAGGGGTTTGGTGTGCTAAAATAAACTTTTGGGACATTCAGGGACTAAAAGTGTCAAAAAAGTGCACAAGTTTGCATTTTCGCGCATAACTTACGTTCTGAATACATCCGGACATCCAAAAATTTATGAAAGCATGACTACATTATATTTTAGTGTTCTCCTTAAGAAAAATCCATTCGTTGCGTCATTTGGATCGTTTTTCGCGCTTGTGCGCATTTCGTCGTAATTAAGCGAACATCGCGTTCGTACGGCCAAACGAACCATCATCCGACATATTTTTGAACATGTTTCATGTCCACAATGTTTAGGCAACATTTTAGGGCCTTAAAGTTGGCTTTACGGGCCTTAGAAGTGTCGGAAATGGCTTAAATACGCAACAGGGACCTAAACTGTCATTTTCAAACATATGTGCAGATCAGAAGGGCCATGCGGCCCGCATTGTCTTTGGCTGATCCTGAAGCGGGCCGCTTCCCACTATCAGACCAGATTCAATGTTTTTAAATTACAAGTTGCAGCCATTTGATTCTTAACCACATGTTTTAGGTTGATGTGTCACTATGTTAAGGAGCATATGTGGTTCCATAACCTTTCCGACAAGTGTACGCACGAGATTCGATCACGTTATTCAAGAAACGATCCTAACGGTTACCCGAAAACTATATTACTTCATGGACCGTTTGTGGACCGTTTGTGGATCATATTACTTCAGCCATTTGAAGGACAATGGATCATATTACTTCATGGACCGTTTGTGGGTCCCAAGCCAGGATGATCTTCGTACCTTGCTTATGGATGAAGCCCATAAGTCTCGTTATTCTATTCATCCGGGCTCAGATAAAATGTACAAGGATCTTCGTATTCACTATTGGTGGCCTGGTATGAAGAAAGACATTGCCTTATACGTATCCAAATGCCTTACTTGTCTTAAGGTTAAGGCTGAACACCAGCGTCCTTCTGGTTTATTGGAGCAACCAGAGATCCCAGTTTGGAAATGGGAAAACATTACTATGGATCTTGTTACCAAACTTCCACGCACAAAGAAAGGTCATGATGCCATCTGGGTAGTCGTTGATCGTCTTACAAAGTCAGCACATTTCTTACCAATCCGCGAGGATTTTCCTACTGACAGACTTGCTCAAATCTATGTAGATGAAATTGTAGCTCGACATGGTGTTCCTTTGAACATCATTTCTGACAGAGATGCTCGTTTCACTTCTCACTTTTGGAGAACCATGCAATCTGCTATGGGGACCCAACTTAATCTGAGCACAGCTTATCATCCGCAAACGGATGGTCAATCTGAGAGAACAATCCAGACTCTGGAGGATATGCTAAGAGCTTGTGTGATCGATTTTGGTGGTAGCTGGGATTCACATCTTAAATTGATTGAATTCTCCTACAACAACAGTTATCACACTAGCATCGGAATGGCTCCTTTCGAAGCTCTCTATGGTCGAAAATGTCGTTCACCAGTCTGCTGGAATGAGATTGGCGAGGCTCAACTTACTGGACCTGCCCTCATTTTAGAGACAACTGACAAGGTCAAGAAAGTTCGTGATAACCTTCAGGCAGCTAGAAGCCGTCAGAAGATTTACGCGGACCCAAAACGCAAAGCCTTTGAATTTCAAGTCGGTGATCGAGTATTACTTAAGGTCTCACCTTGGAAAGGTGTGATCAGATTTGGAAAGAAAGGAAAACTTGCACCTAGATACGTTGGACCATTCAAGATCGTCGAAAGAATCGGAAAGGTAGCCTACAGACTTGAGTTACCTCCTGAACTTGGAAATGTTCATCCAACTTTTCACGTGTCCAATCTCAAGAAGTGTACAGCTGATGAGAACTTCTCCATACCGCTTGACGAAATTCGTGTTGGCAAAACACTGAAATTTGTTGAGAAACCGGTGGAAATCATGGAACGTGAAGTCAAGTGGCTTAAACGCAAGCGCATTCCTTTGGTCAAAGTTCGCTGGGAAGCTAAACGTGGACCTGAGTTTACTTGGGAACGCGAAGATCAAATGAAGGCGAAATACCCACATCTTTTTCCAAGAGTTTCCTCTAAATAAATTTCCGGACGAAATTTCCACAAGTAGGGGAGACTGTAACAACTGTGCTTGTAATCACTATGAACAGTTCTGTTATCAATAAAACAATGTTATTTGATCCCAATGTTTGTTTGATTGTGTTATACATTTTTCATGTTTTGACTTTTATGTAATTTCAAACTCTACATCGCTTTCTGGAGAGTTATACGCAAACTAGTGCGTAAACGTACTCAGTTTAATGCGAGAAATACTCCGGAACATCAACATATACTCAACATACCTTAAATAACCTTTACATAACTTAGAAATAAGTTTTGAAGGCTTTGGTATGGTAAAAATAAGTTAATTCGCTTACAGGGACTAAATATGACAAACTGCGAAAGTATGTCAATTTGAACTGTACCGAACATTCCGGAACATGACCATAAGTTAAACACACCTTAAATATCCTTTACATAGCTTAGAAATAGGCTTTGAGGGGTTTGGTGTGCTAAAATAAACTTTTGTGACATTCAGGGACTAAAAGTGTCAAAAAAGTGCACAAGTTTGCATTTTCGCGCATAACTTACGTTCTGAATACATTCGGACATCCAAAAATTTATGAAAGCATGACTACATTATATTTTAGTGTTCGCCTTAAGAAAAATCCATTCGTTGCGTCATTTGGATCGTTTTTCGCGCTTGTGCGCATTTCGTCGTAATTAAGCGAACATCGCGTTCGTACGGCCAAACGAACCATCATCCGACATATTTTTGAACATGTTTCATGTCCACAATGTTTAGGCAACATTTTAGGGCCTTAAAGTTGGCTTTACGGGCCTTAGAAGTGTCGGAAATGGCTTAAATACGCAACAGGGACCTAAACTGTCATTTTCAAACATATGTGCAGATCAGAAGGGCCATGCGGCCCGCATTGTCTTTGGCTGATCCTGAAGCGGGCCGCTTCCCACTATCAGACCAGATTCAATGTTTTTAAATTACAAGTTGCAGCCATTTGATTCTTAACCACATGTTTTAGGTTGATGTGTCACTATGTTAAGGAGCATATGTGGTTCCATAACCTTTCCGACAAGTGTACGCACGAGATTCGATCACGTTATTCAAGAAACGATCCTAACGGTTACCCGAAAACTATATATACCCCATGCCTTTCATTGTTTTAAGGCACTAGAATCTTATTAGTTGTGTTCTAAGTTGAAACTTTGTTTCATACCTGAACTATACTGATCTAGATTAGCATTCGGGGACCCTTCGTAAGTATTCTTTCGTTCTTTTCATTATTTTTACTGCTTTTCGAGTCAGAAAGTCAAACTTTGTTTGATTTTCAGCGTTGACCAGTAATGGTCAATGCGAAGTTCGTTAGAACTTCGCAACGTGATTGTAATCACGATGGTCATAGTCCCTTGGGACTATGCCTACTGATTACCACGTTGTCTAGGGTCGTAGGGTAAGCGATCTAATAAATCGCCTATACCTTCGAACCCGACCCAGTTTGGTCGATCATTAGGATCCGACCAAACACATTAGGTGACCATAGTGTAGGGAATAACCTTCCGAGGTTATACCTTATGGTCACGACGGTTAAGTAGTTGTATGATAGGTAGTTTATATGCCTTAGGTAAATTACCAGAATACCCTTTTCATACATAATTGGTAATTTAGCATATGTAACCTAAACTTTTGTCACGTAACTGATTATGTAACATGTTTAGGCATATAATACTTATCATAAGACTAGTTAGGCGGTCCGAACGCGTTTCACGCGCACGATGCGTTAAAGTAGCATAAGCTACCTAAACGGATCATAATGGGTCAATAAGACTTAGGTTAAGTTTCATTTAGCATGTAGGCTTTGTTAAACCATATCACGTGAGTTCCGACACTCATTTGGTTTACAAACCCTAATGCTACCCAGTCGTCCGATTAAGGTCCGGTTATTAACATAGTTACCTATATTAGGTGCCGTTTGATTCCGAGATCTCTAGCATTGCTTGGTGGTTATCTTTATACAACTGAGCAATCTCAAGTGAGTACATAGACCCCTCTTTTACTGTTTTTTTTTTCCAAACTGTTTTGGGGTGGAACACATGTGCCTACTTGTTACTTTCATGCTTTCCTGTTTTCACATCATATATATGCTATGTTCGTTAGTACATTATAGTACATGATTTCATTACATCTTATGCTAGGTGTGCCCATTGTGTGCATTACTTAGTACATTGTTTTACATGACATTTCCTGCTAGGTGTGCCCATTGTGTGCATTACTTAGTACATCGTTTTACATGACATTTCATGCTAGGTGTGCCCATTGTGTGCATTACTTAGTACATTGTTTTACATGACATTTCATGCTAGGTGTGCCCATTGTGTGCATTACTTAGTACATTGTTTTACATGACATTTCATGCTAGGTGTGCCCATTGTGTGCATTACTTAGTATATCGTTTTACATGACATTTCACGCTATGTATGTTCATTTGATTACATACTTAGTGCATTGTTTTCACATGCTCACATTTTGTTATGACATTTGGTTTGTTTACATGGGACAATACATTCATTAACATTAGCTACGCCGTTCGTTAGTAGGTAGTGGTACCATAGGAATTGACAACTCCCGTTCCGGACATCCCAGGGTAAGGGGACAGAAAGGAATGACCGAATTCGTTGACATAAGACAGATAGACCTTTAATTTGTTTAAAGGGTTTATCACCACAGTCGCCAGGCTTGGATGTATGCATTTTCACAATACCGCATAAATGTTCATATTAAATAGTTGCATGCATTTACACAAAACATAGCGTTGATTTAAACCATGTTTTACTTCAATACTTTGTTTTTGTGCATATGGTTTAGTTGAGACATTTCACTTGCCATACATGACATTTTGACATAGACATTTGACATGGATATTTGACATAGACATTTGACATGGATATTTGACATAGACATTTGACATGGATATTTGACATAGACATTTGACATGATTTACATCTTGACATAAACACTTTGACATATTACCCAATACATTTGACAATTGATTTAAACATAGACTTCTTACATTGTTTGGTTTGGTTTGATTAAGTGATTAAGTAACGATGCGTGTGTAATATGATACAAGCATGGTGGATACGCCGCTGGTACTTCCTATATATAAGTGTTTGTATGGTATTACATGGCGTAACGTTATTTGAATCATTTCAGTTTGATACATATAACATTTTATACAAATAACATACTTTTCACAAGACATTGATTTACAAACAACTTACCTTATACAAACACATTTTTACATGGTTATTTATTTAACCTGACATTTACTTATACATATCATCTAATCTTATTGTTTTCAAATGATTTACAAGACAAAGCAAATAACAAGGTTCATGACTAAACATTTTCTCAAACATAAGTCATGAATCTTATTTTCGCAAAACCTATGTATCTCACAGGCATTTTTATGCTGACGTACCTATTTTCACATGTGTTTTCAGGTGCTTTTCCATAGGATGTTGATCATGATACTAGGGCAGACCTGTGCCTTAGAAACTTTAAAAGAAGATAGACTATGTTTAATTATGTTCTGAACTCTTTAATTTCCTGTTTGAAACAATGTAACACCCTTGTTGATAAATAAAATACAACTTTGTATGCCATGGTTATGAAACAATTAATTCTGTCGCAACACGCCCCGATGTTTCCGCCGCGCTTTGTTGTTTTACGCGGTCGGGGTGTGACAGAGGAGTTGGTATCAGAGCCAATGGTTATAGGGAATTAGGTTATTAGTAATGCTTTGACCTAGACTATAACTTTTCTAGGAACCTAACACAAGTTATCTTGTGTTTAGATCTTAAAACATGTACATCACCTATCCTTAGGTGATTAACAAAACAAGGAACCAAATTATTTTTCCGAAACGATTTTTTGAAAAACAATCATCTGTTTTTGAATAAATTTTTACAAGGTTTTGAACCCTCAATTGTAAGGTTTTGAACCCTCTGTTATATGGTTTTGAACCCTTTTCAAGTTTGGTTTTTGGCCTTGTGCCTTCTAATTTTCAAAAATCCCGTCAAACGTTTTGGGTTTTAAATAATGTGAACATGTGCAAACTGGAAGGGTGAATGCCTGTATTCTGAGTTTTCTGGCTAGGCAAGCACTTCGTATACATCTCAACCAGACGCGAGACCAGTTGTGCTTACCTGGGAATTCTCGGGATGAGTGTTCACTTATAGGCGAGCATGTCTTCATTATACATTATTTTTGACCCATTTACTTTGATTAGTCAATGTGAGTCGTTTGTTTGCTTTGTGATACAGACGAATGACCACCATCTTTGCTTTTGTTGATTTTGTTTCATCTCATTCTTTTCATCCAATCATCTCACTCGTTTCTTTTCATGTTTTCCTCTTTTAGAATGCCTCCTCGACGCGAGAACCAGATAGCTACTGCCGAGCTGGCAGAAATTATTGCGCAGCAGATGGCTGCTCAGTTTCCAAATCTCTTTGCTCAATGGAACCAAGCCAACAACAACAACAATGTTCCATGCAAATACAAGGATTTTAACCAGGATAAACCACTCAAGTTTAGTGGTTCTGAGGGAGCGACTGGGCTTCTTCAGTGGTTCGAGAGCATAGAGAATACTTTTCGCCATGTGCAGTGTCCGGATAATCGCAAGGTCGAGTTCTCCTCGAGCGTATTTCAGAAGAGGGCTTTGACATGGTGGAACGGGGTTATGAGAGACCAGGGTGCAGAAGTTGCTCTCGCACAGACATGGGCTGAACTTAGAGCCCTTATGATGAGGGAATTCTGTCCTCACCATGAGCAGCGAGCGTTGGAGAAAGAGTTTGATGTTTTGAAGCAAGATAGTGGTGAGCACAGGGCTTATACTGATCGGTTTGAAGAATTGAGTCTGCTTTGCCCAACAATGGTCACCCCACTCGACAAGGCTATCGAGAGATACATCGATGGTCTACCTGACTCGGTACAAGACATTCTCACTGGTAGTAACCCTGCCACACTTCGTCAGGCGATCGAGTTATCTGCGACATTGACTGAGTCGCAGATCCGAAAGAACAAGTTACACCGGAAGGGTGACAAGGGCAAGAAGCAGTCGGCTGACAAGGAAGATAGCAAGAAAGGTCAAAACTTGAATGGAAAGAACTCTGGTTCTTCGAAGAGGTCAAGGAAGCGTAAGGCTTCCCAAAATTTTGCTATCACTGCCCAAGCTAATCTGGCAGCTCCCAACCAACCCGCACAGCTTCCAGCAAAGAAACCCTATACAGGGAATGCACCTTTGTGCAATAGATGCAACAGTCACCACCAGCCGCAACTTCCATGCCGTTTCTGTACTAACTGTGGGAAATCAGGCCATCTCGCCAATGTTTGTCGATCTGCTCAGAATCCCACGGTTCAGAACCCGGCTCAACAAGTTGCTCAGCCTCCTGCTCCGCAACAGGGTCAAGCTGCACGACCACAATACCCACCGGGTGCTTGTTACAATTGTGGGGATCTGACCCACTATAGAAATCGGTGCCCAAGACTGGCGAACCAGAACCAGAACCAGAATCCGGCTCTGGCTCGAGGCCGAGTTTTTAACATGAATGCCCAAGAGGCACAGGCTGACGATAATGTGGTGAACGGTACGTTCTTTATTAATAATCAGCCTGCATCTGTCCTTTTCGATTCTGGCGCCGATAAGAGTTTCGTGTCTTTGTCTTTTGAGCAAATGCTTCGCGTGTCTAGAACGAAACTAGGCAAATCTTTGACAGTAGAGGTTGCTAATGGTGAACCCATTATTCTTGATTCTGTTCTTCACAACTGCCAGTTGAATCTTAACGACCATCTTTTTCCTATTGACCTCGCGCCTATGCAACTTGGAAGCTTCGACGTTATTGTGGGAATGGATTGGTTATCCAAGTATCACGCAGAGATAGTTTGTTCTAAGAAGATTGTCCGTGTGCCACTTTCGACGGGCGAGATCCTACAGGTTCAAGGTGAGAAGCCTACCGGTGGTCTCAAACTCATGTCTTGTTTTAAAGCTCGGAAGTATCTGCAGAAGAACTATGTGGCTTTCTTAGCACATGTTACAGAAGATAAAGGCAAGGGTAAGACTATTTCAGATATTCCTGTCGTTCGGGATTATTCTGAAGTATTCCCTGAAGATTTACCTGGTCTACCTCCAGCACGCCAAGTCGAGTTCCGCATTGATCTCGTACCTTGTGCAAATCCCATTGCCAGAGCTCCATATCGTCTTGCACCGTCTGAGATGCAAGAGTTGTCTAAACAGCTTCAGGAGCTCTCTGACAAAGGTTTTATCCGTCCTAGCTTTTCACCTTGGGGTGCTCCCGTTCTTTTTGTCAAGAAGAAGGATGGATCCTTTAGGATGTGTATCGATTATCGTGAGCTTAACAAGCTTACCATCAAAAATCGATATCCTCTACCTCGCATAGACGACCTCTTTGATCAGCTACAAGGCGCTTCTTATTTTTCGAAGATCGATCTGCGTTCCGGGTATCATCAACTTCGGGTGCAAGAAGAGGACATTCCGAAGACAGCGTTCCGTACTCGTTATGGACATTACGAGTTCACAGTCATGCCATTTGGTTTGACTAATGCTCCTGCTGTTTTCATGGACTTAATGAATAGGGTCTGCAAACCTTATTTGGATCAGTTCGTCATTGTTTTTATTGACGATATCTTGATTTACTCTAAGACACGAGCTGATCACGAGCAGCATCTTCGTCTTACTCTGGAACTCCTGAAGAAAGAGCAACTTTTCGCCAAATTCTCCAAGTGCGAATTTTGGCTTAAAGAAGTTCAATTTTTGGGACACATTATCAACAAACGAGGTGTTCATGTAGATCCCTCCAAGATCAGTGCGATTAAGGATTGGGATACACCTTCTACTCCTACTGAAGTTCGTTCATTTCTTGGTCTAGCGGGTTATTATCGCCGCTTCATTGAAAACTTCTCTAAGATTGCAGTTCCTCTAACTGCTCTAACTCAGAAGAAAATGCCCTTTTACTGGGGATTCAAACAAGAGGAAGCTTTTCAACACCTGAAGCAGAAGCTATGCGATGCGCCTGTTCTATCATTGCCTGAGGGTGATGATGATTTTGTCACACCCCCAAAATCCACTCGCGGAATACTACCGCTTGGGGCGTGACATGACCAGGATCAAGCCACCAATCATATTGAACATAAGTGTGTATATCAAAAGTCATTCATCAATACGATAGGTGTTTACAAAACCAAATATAAACAAGTGTGTAGCGGAAGCATTAATGTAAAACCCAACATAAGTTTAAGTACAAAATGTCAATTAAGTTTAACAACACGTTCACGATCCATGTCCACAACGACTTTGCCTCCCGTGCAAGCTCCAAAAGTACCTATGGTCCTGCAAGGCATGTAACAGAGAGTCAACAAAAAGTTGAGCGAGTTCACAGAAAGTAATGCGTAATAGTAAGTTTGTTTGTAACATGTGGCTCTACTGGGCCGGTAGTAAGTTCTATTGGTGGGGGCTTCCCGTGTTGTATAACCACTAGACTATTTGTAACCATATGTGTTCTTCACAACCGAGAACAGTAATACGTACTAGTGTTACGTAGGTTTTACGTAAGTATCCTTCCCAACCGAGGATAGGGGTACGCGTGGGTTTACGTAGGTTTTACGTAAGTGCCTGACACAACCGAGGCAGTAGTAAATATAGGTTCACGTAGGTTTTACGTGAGTATCCTTCACAACCGAGGATAGCGAGTAGCATAAGTATACGTAGGTTTTACGTATGGGTCCTGCACAACCGAGGACGATGGTATGGTAGTCTAGTAATAATGTCCGCATGAATCTATTCAACCTTATTCCTTAAATCCCATTCCCAAGCCCTGGGAATCCCATGCCTTGGTAGAAGTGTGAACTCACCTTGTTTGCTCGGTATGCTAAAGTATATGCTCGCAAGTAATCAATCAAATCCTATAGTGCACGTATGTTCAGTCAGAATACGTTCGTAATGTTTCACATGTAACTAGCATCACAGTAATATCAAAGAGTGTTTGACAGTTCATAACATGCAACACAAGCAGTTAATTGCATCTATACATGTAACAGAGTTGGCATCTAGTAAATCTAGCAATTTAACCGTGTGAATAAAGTTAACGGAGTTCATGAAATAATAGAATTAATCTACTACATTGAAATAATAAACAAACAGAGTAAGTTAGTTAACCCAGTTAACAACTTAACAGAATTGTCATCTAACAGAGTTATTCAACCAATGAGGTTATAAACTTACATAATTAACAAGGTTAAATAAACTAACTAAGTTATCTCAATGATTAGTTAAGTTAAATAACATAAGTAATAACATTAATTATTAACAGTAGCTTGTGCTTAAACAAACAAAAGTGCCGAAAACCAAACTGGGCCGAAAACACATATATGGGCCGAAAACACACATCAGCCGAAAACACTTATATTGCCGAAAACACAACTGGGCCGAAATCTAATGTTGGGCCGAAATCCCCTTTAGCCGAAAACACTAGCTAGCCGAAAACCCTTATGTGTGCCGAAATCCCTCACTGGGCCGAAATTACATCTGGGCCGAAAACCCCTTTATGGGCCGAAATCACTTATGTGATTTCGTCCATTTAAAATGGTTGTGGGTGATTTCGTGAAACATCATCATCTTCACCAAACTTACTGTAACTAAAAACCCAGTTACTATCTCATTACAGAAACATGTTTAATCATTTACAAGCCATCTAAGTTAATCATGAATGTATAATATATGATTTGCCAACATCGTATGATACCAGAATCCCAGTTTAATCAGTTTATCATCCAACACAAATTACCCACTGTTGATCATACTTCAAATATATACATACATTTCATAGATAATAATCATCTTATCAAGCACACAATAATCAATCACATATATAAATGTATACATACATCATGAACAAACATCCAATAATCATACGATGAGCATCTAAACAACTTGAATCATGAAATCACTAACCAAGTTTTAAGCAGAGATTTGCTTCAAGATGAACTCTTTTGTGGGTTTTTCAGAGATAGAGAGAGAAAGTGATAAGATGTGGGTTTGGTAATTGTGAGACTTCTCTGAGAAGTTTGGTTTATAAAAAGATTATTTATATAAAATATCTAACTACTGGGCCAAAGCTATTGTGATTTCGTGGTCATCAGTGGACGAAAACACCCTAAAGTGTTTTCACCACTTAAGTGATTTCATGATATTGTTTACAGTAGAGTCCAACTTTGTTTAACATGTTAAACCATAACACCTTATTAACATACAATCTCACATAATAAGTATAATGGATTTCCAAGTATAACATATCAGTCGAAATACGATACAACGTATTACAAAAGTAAGCGTTGTGAAACAACGAGTCGTATTAACAAACAACTAAAAAAAAAAAAATTAACGTGCACTAAATGCAAAGATAGAATCTTGGAAACTCGAGTTGTCACATTATCCCCAACTTGAAAGAAATTTCGTCCCGAAATTTAGCATGCGGTTACTGAGGAAGCTAGTTAAGTTATCGTTTACTGGTTTTCCTGGGGTATCACATCATCCCCCTGTTGAGTTGGGATTTCATCCCGAACTTCTGTAGTAGCTTCAGCCTCAGTAGTAGTTGCATTGTTTTCGAATAACTGGGGATATTTGAGTTCCATTTGGTCTTCGCGTTCCCAGGTGAACTCTGGGCCACGACGGGAGTTCCAACGAACTCGAACAAGTGGTATTCTGGTGTTCTTGAGGACCTTAACATCCCGGTCCGTGATTTCAACTGGTTCCTCGACGAAATGCAATTGTTCGTCGATAGTGAGCTCCTTCAGAGGAACTATGTGGGTCTCATCTGACTGCCACTTCTTCAGATTCGACACATGAAAGACGTTGTGAACTGCACTGAGTTCAGCTGGTAAGTTCAATCTGTAGGCCACTTTGCCTATCTTTTCTATGACTTCAAATGGTCCAACATATCGTGGATTGAGTTTGCCTCGTTTGCCCAAACGAACAACACCCTTCCAAGGTGAAACTTTGAGTAGTGCTCGATCCCCAACTTGGAATTCGAGTATTTTCCTGTCTTTATCGGCGTATACTTCCTGACGGTCACGAGCTGCCGCCATGCGTTGTCGTATTTGAGCAATCTTTTCAGTAGTATCAACTACCATTTCCGGACCTGTGATCTGACTGTCACCCACCTCTGCCCAACAAAGAGGTGATCGGCATTTACGCCTGTACAATGCCTCAAATGGAGCAGCTTTAATGCTGGTGTGGTAACTGTTGTTGTATGAAAATTCCACAAGTGGCAGATGCTTTTCCCAGCCCTTGCCAAAGTCAATTACGCACGCCCGAAGCATGTCTTCTAGAGTTTGAATAGTGCGCTCAGACTGCCCATCTGTCTGAGGATGATAAGCTGTGCTCATGTCTAATCGAGAGCCAAAAGATTTGTGCATTGCTTGCCACAGTTCTGAAGTAAAACGTGCATCACGATCAGAGATAATAGAGGTGGGCACCCCGTGCCTCGAGACAACTTCTTTAAGGTATACGTCTGCTAGAGTGGAGAACTTATCCGTTTCCTTGATAGCCAAGAAGTGAGCAGACTTTGTGAGTCGATCCACGATCACCCAAATAGTATCATTCCCACGCTGAAATCTAGGCAGGCCAGTAACAAAATCCATGGAAATTTGCTCCCATTTCCATTGTGGTATCTCAGGTTGCTGGAGTGGGCCTGATGGTTTCTGATATTCCGCTTTGACTCTCGCACAAGTCAAACACTTGCTAACGTAAGTTGCTATGTGGGCCTTCATGCTAGGCCACCAATATGTAGTTCTGAGGTCGTGGTACATTTTATCCGAACCAGGATGTACTGAGTAGCGAGACTTATGAGCTTCATTCATTACAAGCTCGCGCAAATTACCATAGAGTGGGACCCAGATGCGTCCTGTTACATAGTAGGCGCCGTCTGCCCTTTGTTCTAACCTTTGCCTTGAGCCGCGTAGAGCTTCAGCCCTGACGTTTTCCGGTTTCAATGCTTCTACCTGAGCATCTCGTATCTGTGAAGGAAGACTAGACTGAATATTGAGTTGCAACGCTCGTACACGCCTAGGTATAGTATCCTTTCGACTGAGGGCGTCGGCCACCACATTGGCCTTGCCCGGATGATACTTTATTGCACATTCGTAATCGTTCAGTAACTCGACCCATCGACGTTGTCGCATGTTCAAATCTTTCTGCTTGAAGATATGCTCAAGACTCCTGTGATCGGTGTAGATGGTGCACTTGGTGCCATACAGATAATGTCTCCATATCTTGAGTGCAAAGACAACAGCTCCAAGCTCTAAATCGTGCGTAGTGTAATTCCGTTCGTGAATCTTAAGTTGGCGCGAAGCATAAGCAATAACTTTATCCCGCTGCATCAACACACATCCAAGACCTTGGATAGATGCATCGCAGTAGACTACAAAGTCATCCGTGCCTTCAGGCAATGAGAGGATAGGTGCGCTACAAAGTCTATCCTTTAAGTGCTGAAACGCTATTTCCTGTCTATCACTCCAACGGTAAGCAATACCTTTCTGTGTCAGTAATGTAAGCGGCTGCGCAATCTTTGAGAAGTCTTTGATGAACCGTCTGTAATAACCCGCCAAACCTAAGAATTGGCGTATTTCGGTTGGTGTGCTAGGTGCAGGCCAGTTCTTGATCGAATCTACATTGGATGGATCGACATGAATCCCATCCTTGTTTACCACGTGGCCTAGAAAGTGGACTTCACGAAGCCAGAAGTCGCATTTTGAAAACTTAGCGTACAGCTGTTCCGTTCGAAGGAGTTCCAAAATAAGTCGTAAATGCTGTTCGTGTTCCTCCTGATTCTTCGAATAAATCAGGATGTCGTCAATGAAAACAATAACAAACTTGTCAAGATAAGGTTTGCACACCCTGTTCATAAGATCCATGAAAACCGCAGGCGCGTTCGTTAGCCCGAATGGCATGACCAAAAACTCGTAATGGCCGTAGCGAGTTCTGAATGCTGTTTTGGAGACGTCCTCATCCCGGACTCTCAGTTGATGGTAACCTGACCTTAGATCAATCTTTGAGTAATAGCTCGACCCTTGCAACTGGTCGAATAAGTCGTCGATACGTGGAAGTGGATAACGATTCTTCACCGTCACCTTGTTCAGTTCGCGGTAATCTATGCACATACGAAAGGTACCGTCTTTCTTCTTTACAAATAATACTGGAGCTCCCCAGGGCGAAGAGCTAGGACGTATGAAACCCTTTTCCAAAAGTTCTTGCAATTGCTTAGACAGTTCTTCCAGTTCAGTTGGAGCTAAACGGTAAGGCGCTCGAGCTATAGGTGCTGCTCCTGGAGCTAACTCGATCTGAAATTCGACCTGGTGATGAGGCGGTAATCCAGGTAACTCTTCAGGAAACACTTGAGGAAAGTCGCGTACTACAGGAATATCCCCAATCTTTTTCTCTGTCGTCGATGTATCAGTAACGAGTGCTAAAATAGCTACGTGGCCCTTTCGTAAACACTTCTGTGCCTTCAATAAGGAGATGATGCCACTCACGACACCACTCTTGTCGCCTTGAACTTCGAAAGGTTCCTTGCCAGAACGAGGAATACGAATGATCTTCTCCTTGCATAGGATCTCTGCTTGCTGTTGGGATAACCAATCCATACCGATGACAATGTCGAAACTACTCAGAGTGATAGGAATGAGATCGATAGAGAAAGTCTGACCAGCGAGGATAAGATTACAACCCTGAACTATGTGTGTGGCCTCTAGACTTTTACCGTTAGCTAACTCTACGACATGTTTGGTGTTCAAAAGTGTTGGTGCGCGTTTAAGCATTTGACTAACGTTCAGAGACATATAACTGGTATCCGCACCCGAATCAAATAATACGGTAACATAAAAGTCGTCGAGAAGAAACTTACCCGTAACCACATTAGGATCGTTCCTTGCGTCACTCTGACCAATCACAAACATACGACCCTTTGCACCATTGTTGTTGTTGTTTCCCCCATTGTTGTTCCCAGTGCCCTGATTATTGTTGTTGTTGTTCCCATTTCCCTGGTTGTTGTTGTTGTTCTGGTTTCGGTTTAACTGACGGCAGTGTCTTTTGAAGTGACCTTCAGCACCACAATGAAAACATCCCTTGTTACCCTGTTGTTGGTTCTGCTGCGTTTGATGCTGCTGTTGATTCTGAGTTACAGGCCGTGGGCTCCTACAATCCTTGGCCTCATGGCCCATCCTGAGGCACCTCCGACAACGACCCTTGTTGCACTGGCCACTGTGATGCCTGTTACAGTTGTTACACTTTGGGAGGTTCCCTTGATACACACCCTGCCTGTGACTGCCCGAGGATTGCTGACTAGGGCTCTGATAGTTGTCAGTCTTTCGCTGCTGAACTTGAGACTGTACTAAAGCTGAACCTTTGCTGGAATCCCCCTCCCATTTTCTCTTGTTATCACTAGGGGTAGCAGGAGTAGTTGCTGAAACAGTAGCAGTAGTAGTAGCGCTGATACGTTTAGGCAGCTTGTTCTGTTCCACTGCCTGATCGGTGAGGCGATGAGCTAGCTTGACGATCTGTTGAATAGTGCCAAGATTCGCTGAGGTTACGTGACTTTGAATCTCTGGCACCAGACCATTGAGATACAGTTCGATACGCTTAATAGGAGGGTCCACCATAGTAGGACACAGAATAGCCAACTCATTCGATCTTCTAGTGTACGCTTCAATTTCTGACCCCGTCATTTTCAAGTGGTAAAACTCTACCTCCAACTTATGAATATCGTCACGGCTACAGTATTCCTCTTTGATCAACTCCTTGAAATCATTCCAGGGTGTGGCGTTAGCAACAGCCAACCCTAACATCTGAATTTGCGCATTCCACCAAGTCAGCGCGATGCGTTCTAGAGTACCAGTGGCGTACTTCACCCTGCGAGCCTCAGGGCATTCACACATTTCAAATACGGACTCGAGCTTTTCAAACCAATGGAGGAGTCCAACCGCTCCTTCCGTGCCAC
This sequence comes from Helianthus tuberosus, assembly GCA_030545235.1. Taxonomy (NCBI): domain Eukaryota; kingdom Viridiplantae; phylum Streptophyta; class Magnoliopsida; order Asterales; family Asteraceae; genus Helianthus; species Helianthus tuberosus. The sequence continues at coordinate 160,505,580 of CM060393.1, forward strand.
TAAAGGTAGTAGGACGACAGTCCATGAAAGTTTTGAAGGTACAAACAGGTGGCTGAACGTGCTGACCTGTTGTATATAAGAATCCAGTACAAGATTAAAACACAAGAGTTGGTTTAGGAGTGTAGGATCTAAAGATCCTAGTGTGAGTTACAACTGCAGGGTATACCTCCTGCTTGTGCGGCTGTAAGTGCCTCAGCAATTCGTTCGTTAATGAGAGCCGTCAGTTGGGCTTGCGTCATGTTGATACGTCCAGACATGATCTTCATAGTAAATATGACATAAGTGAGAGAGGTTCGCGAGTAGTGTGATAACAAAAGGGAATAATCACACAAGTGTTCTCATGAAATAGTGTTAAGTTAACCTAAGCATACCCGGAGCAAAGTTCTATGCAATTCTAGCAAGTAGGCAATAAGACATGTACCATATTACCTAGAGTGATGAGTCTTGCACGTGGAGCGAGGCGTCGTTGTGGATCGTTGAGCACTGTTTCGGTTATAGTCTGGTTTTAATAAAAACGTTTTCCCCTTATTAAAACCGAGTTCTCTATAACCAATGGCTCTGATACCAATCTGTCACACCCCCAAAATCCACTCGCGGAATACTACCGCTTAGGGCGTGACATGACCAGGATCAAGCCACCAATCATATTGAACATAAGTGTGTATATCAAAAGTCATTCATCAATACGATAGGTGTTTACAAAACCAAATATAAACAAGTGTGTAGCAGAAGCATTAATGTAAAACCCAACATAAGTTTAAGTACAAAATGTCATTTAAGTTTAACAACACGTTCACGATCCATGTCCACAACGACTGTGCCTCCCGTGCAAGCTCCAAAAGTACCTATGGTCCTGCAAGGCATGTAACAGAGAGTCAACAAAAAGTTGAGCGAGTTCACAGAAAGTAATGCGTAATAGTAAGTTTGTTTGTAACATGTGGCTCTACTGGGCCGGTAGTAAGTTCTATTGGTGGGGGCTTCCCGTGTTGTATAACCACTAGACTATTTGTAACCATATGTGTTCTTCACAACCGAGAACAGTAATACGTACTAGTGTTACGTAGGTTTTACGTAAGTATCCTTCCCAACCGAGGATAGGGGTACGCGTGGGTTTACGTAGGTTTTACGTAAGTGCCTGACACAACCGAGGCAGTAGTAAATATAGGTTCACGTAGGTTTTACGTGAGTATCCTTCACAACCGAGGATAGCGAGTAGCATAAGTATACGTAGGTTTTACGTATGGGTCCTGCACAACCGAGGATGATGGTATGGTAGTCTAGTAATAATGTCCGCATGAATCTATTCAACCTTATTCCTTAAATCCCATTCCCAAGCCCTGGGAATCCCATGCCTTGGTAGAAGTGTGAACTCACCTTGTTTGCTCGGTATGCTAAACTATATGCTCGCAAGTAATCAATCAAATCCTATAGTGCACGTATGTTCAGTCAGAATACGTTCGTAATGTTTCACATGTAACTAGCATCACAGTAATATCAAAGAGTGTTTGACAGTTCATAACATGCAACACAAGCAGTTAATTGCATCTATACATGTAACAGAGTTGGCATCTAGTAAATCTAGCAATTTAACCGTGTGAATAAAGTTAACGGAGTTCATGAAATAATAGAATTAATCTACTACATTGAAATAATAAACAAACAGAGTAAGTTAGTTAACCCAGTTAACAACTTAACAGAATTGTCATCTAACAGAGTTATTCAACCAATGAGGTTATAAACTTACATAATTAACAAGGTTAAATAAACTAACTAAGTTATCTCAATGATTAGTTAAGTTAAATAACATAAGTAATAACATTAATTATTAACAGTAGCTTGTGCTTAAACAAACAAAAGTGCCGAAAACCAAACTGGGCCGAAAATACATATATGGGCCGAAAACACACATCAGCCGAAAACACTTATATTGCCGAAAACACAACTGGGCCGAAATCTAATGTTGGGCCGAAATCCCCTTTAGCCGAAAACACTAGCTAGCCGAAAACCCTTATGTGTGCCGAAATCCCTCACTGGGCCGAAATTACATCTGGGCCGAAAACCCCTTTATGGGCCGAAATCACTTATGTGATTTCGTCTATTTAAAATGGTTGTGGGTGATTTCGTGAAACATCATCATCTTCACCAAACTTACTGTAACTAAAAACCCAGTTACTATCTCATTACAGAAACATGTTTAATCATTTAAAAGCCATCTAAGTTAATCATGAATGTATAATATATGATTTGCCAACATCGTATGATACCAGAATCCCAGTTTAATCAGTTTATCATCCAACACAAATTACCCACTGTTGATCATACTTCAAATATATACATACATTTCATAGATAATAATCATCTTATCAAGCACACAATAATCAATCACATATATAAATGTATACATACATCATGAACAAACATCCAATAATCATACGATGAGCATCTAAACAACTTGAATCATGAAATCATTAACCAAGTTTTAAGTAGAGGTTTGCTTCAAGATGAACTCTTTTGTGGGTTTTTCAGAGATAGAGAGAGAAAGTGATAAGATGTGGGTTTGGTAATTGTGAGACTTCTCTGAGAAGTTTGGTTTATAAAAAGATTATTTATATAAAATATCTAACTACTGGGCCAAAGCCCATTGTGATTTCGTGGTCATCAGTGGACGAAAACACCCTAAAGTGTTTTCACCACTTAAGTGATTTCATGATATTGTTTACAGTAGAGTCCAACTTTGTTTAACATGTTAAACCATAACACCTTATTAACATACAATCTCACATAATAAGTATAATGGATTTCCAAGTATAACATATCAGTCGAAATACGATACAACGTATTACAAAAGTAAGCGTTGTGAAACAACGAGTCGTATTAACAAACAACTAAAAAAAATAAAAAATTAACGTGCACTAAATGCAAAGATAGAATCTTGGAAACTCGAGTTGTCACAGATTTTGTTGTGTATTGTGATGCATCTAAATTAGGTCTTGGCTGTGTTCTGATGCAAAGGAACAAAGTCATAGCCTATGCATCAAGACAATTGAAGATACATGAGAAGAACTACACCACTCATGATCTTGAGTTGGGTGCAGTTGTTTTCGCTCTCAAGATCTGGAGACACTATTTGTACGGTACAAAATGTGTGGTTTTCACTGACCACAAAAGTCTTCAGCATATCTTCAACCAGAAAGAACTCAACATGAGACAGCGACGTTGGGTTGAGCTTTTAAACGACTATGACTGCGAAATTCGCTACCATCCTGGTAAGGCGAATGTCGTAGCTGACGCATTGAGTCGTAAGGAACGTACTAAACTTCATTGTGTACGTGTTCAGTCTGTTATTCAAGCTCGATCTGATATTCAAGCCCGCATTTCTCAAGCTCAGCAATCTTGTGTTTCACAGGGTTTAATGGATAAGGAATTTCCTTACCACATAACACCTGCTCTGGAACTGAAGGACAATGGATCATATTACTTCATGGACCGTTTGTGGGTCCCAAGCCAGGATGATCTTCGTACCTTGCTTATGGATGAAGCCCATAAGTCTCGTTATTCTATTCATCCGGGCTCAGATAAAATGTACAAGGATCTTCGTATTCACTATTGGTGGCCTGGTATGAAGAAAGACATTGCCTTATACGTATCCAAATGCCTTACTTGTCTTAAGGTTAAGGCTGAACACCAGCGTCCTTCTGGTTTATTGGAGCAACCAGAGATCCCAGTTTGGAAATGGGAAAACATTACTATGGATCTTGTTACCAAACTTCCACGCACAAAGAAAGGTCATGATGCCATCTGGGTAGTCGTTGATCGTCTTACAAAGTCAGCACATTTCTTACCAATCCGCGAGGATTTTCCTACTGACAGACTTGCTCAAATCTATGTAGATGAAATTGTAGCTCGACATGGTGTTCCTTTGAACATCATTTCTGACAGAGATGCTCGTTTCACTTCTCACTTTTGGAGAACCATGCAATCTGCTATGGGGACCCAACTTAATCTGAGCACAGCTTATCATCCGCAAACGGATGGTCAATCTGAGAGAACAATCCAGACTCTGGAGGATATGCTAAGAGCTTGTGTGATCGATTTTGGTGGTAGCTGGGATTCACATCTTAAATTGATTGAATTCTCCTACAACAACAGTTATCACACTAGCATCGGAATGGCTCCTTTCGAAGCTCTCTATGGTCGAAAATGTCGTTCACCAGTCTGCTGGAATGAGATTGGCGAGGCTCAACTTACTGGACCTGCCCTCATTTTAGAGACAACTGACAAGGTCAAGAAAGTTCGTGATAACCTTCAGGCAGCTAGAAGCCGTCAGAAGATTTACGCGGACCCAAAACGCAAAGCCTTTGAATTTCAAGTCGGTGATCGTGTATTACTTAAGGTCTCACCTTGGAAAGGTGTGATCAGATTTGGAAAGAAAGGAAAACTTGCACCTAGATACGTTGGACCATTCAAGATCGTCGAAAGAATCGGAAAGGTAGCCTACAGACTTGAGTTACCTCCTGAACTTGGAAATGTTCATCCAACTTTTCACGTGTCCAATCTCAAGAAGTGTACAGCTGATGAGAACTTCTCCATACCGCTTGACGAAATTCGTGTTGGCAAAACACTGAAATTTGTTGAGAAACCGGTGGAAATCATGGAACGTGAAGTCAAGTGGCTTAAACGCAAGCGCATTCCTTTGGTCAAAGTTCGCTGGGAAGCTAAACGTGGACCTGAGTTTACTTGGGAACGCGAAGATCAAATGAAGGCGAAATACCCACATCTTTTTCCAAGAGTTTCCTCTAAATAAATTTCCGGACGAAATTTCCACAAGTAGGGGAGACTGTAACAACTGTGCTTGTAATCACTATGAACAGTTCTGTTATCAATAAAACAATGTTATTTGATCCCAATGTTTGTTTGATTGTGTTATACATTTTTCATGTTTTGACTTTTATGTAATTTCAAACTCTACATCGCTTTCTGGAGAGTTATACGCAAACTAGTGCGTAAACGTACTCAGTTTAATGCGAGAAATACTCCGGAACATCAACATATACTCAACATACCTTAAATAACCTTTACATAACTTAGAAATAAGTTTTGAAGGCTTTGGTATGGTAAAAATAAGTTAATTCGCTTACAGGGACTAAATATGACAAACTGCGAAAGTATGTCAATTTGAACTGTAACGAACATTCCGGAACATGACCATAAGTTAAACACACCTTAAATATCCTTTACATAACTTAGAAATAGGCTTTGAGGGGTTTGGTGTGCTAAAATAAACTTTTGGGACATTCAGGGACTAAAAGTGTCAAAAAAGTGCACAAGTTTGCATTTTCGCGCATAACTTACGTTCTGAATACATCCGGACATCCAAAAATTAATGAAAGCATGACTACATTATATTTTAGTGTTCGCCTTAAGAAAAATCCATTCGTTGCGTCATTTGGATCGTTTTTCGCGCTTGTGCGCATTTCGTCGTAATTAAGCGAACATCGCGTTCGTACGGCCAAACGAACCATCATCCGACATATTTTTGAACATGTTTCATGTCCACAATGTTTAGGCAACATTTTAGGGCCTTAAATTTGGCTTTACGGGCCTTAGAAGTGTCGGAAATGGCTTAAATACGCAACAGGGACCTAAACTGTCATTTTCAAACATATGTGCAGATCAGAAGGGCCATGCGGCCCGCATTGTCTTTGGCTGATCCTGAAGCGGGCCGCTTCCCACTATCAGACCAGATTCAATGTTTTTAAATTACAAGTTGCAGCCATTTGATTCTTAACCACATGTTTTAGGTTGATGTGTCACTATGTTAAGGAGCATATGTGGTTCCATAACCTTTCCGAAAAGTGTACGCACGAGATTCGATCACGTTATTCAAGAAACGATCCTAACGGTTACCCGAAAACTATATATACCCCATGCCTTTCATTGTTTTAAGGCACTAGAATCTTATTAGTTGTGTTCTAAGTTGAAACTTTGTTTCATACCTGAACTATACTGATCTAGATTAGCATTCGGGGACCCTTCGTAAGTATTCTTTCGTTCTTTTCATTATTTTTACTGCTTTTCGAGTCAGAAAGTCAAACTTTGTTTGATTTTCAGCGTTGACCAGTAATGGTCAATGCGAAGTTCGTTAGAACTTCGCAACGTGATTGTAATCACGATGGTCATAGTCCCTTGGGACTATACCTACTGATTACCACGTTGTCTAGGGTCGTAGGGTAAGCGATCTAATAAATCGCCTATACCTTCGAACCCGACCCAGTTTGGTCGATCATTAGGATCCGACCAAACACATTAGGTGACCATAGTGTAGGGAATAACCTTCCGAGGTTATACCTTATGGTCACGACGGTTAAGTAGTTGTATGATAGGTAGTTTATATGCCTTAGGTAAATTACCAGAATACCCTTTTCATACATAATTGGTAATTTAGCATATGTAACCTAAACTTTTGTCACGTAACTGATTATGTAACATGTTTAGGCATATAATACTTATCATAAGACTAGTTAGGCGGTCCGAACGCGTTTCACGCGCACGATGCGTTAAAGTAGCATAAGCTACCTAAACGGATCATAATGGGTCAATAAGACTTAGGTTAAGTTTCATTTAGCATGTAGGCTTTGTTAAACCATATCACGTGAGTTCCGACACTCATTTGGTTTACAAACCCTAATGCTACCCAGTCGTCCGATTAAGGTCCGGTTATTAACATAGTTACCTATATTAGGTGCCGTTTGATTCCGAGATCTCTAGCATTGCTTGGTGGTTATCTTTATACAACTGAGCAATCTCAAGTGAGTACATAGACCCCTCTTTTACTGTTTTTTTTTCCAAACTGTTTTGGGGTGGAACACATGTGCCTACTTGTTACTTTCATGCTTTCCTGTTTTCACATCATATACATGCTATGTTCGTTAGTACATTATAGTACATGATTTCATTACATCTTATGCTAGGTGTGCCCATTGTGTGCATTACTTAGTACATTGTTTTACATGACATTTCCTGCTAGGTGTGCCCATTGTGTGCATTACTTAGTACATCGTTTTACATGACATTTCATGCTAGGTGTGCCCATTGTGTGCATTACTTAGTACATTGTTTTACATGACATTTCATGCTAGGTGTGCCCATTGTGTGCATTACTTAGTACATTGTTTTACATGACATTTCATGCTAGGTGTGCCCATTGTGTGCATTACTTAGTATATCGTTTTACATGACATTTCACGCTATGTATGTTCATTTGATTACATACTTAGTGCATTGTTTTCACATGCTCACATTTTGTTATGACATTTGGTTTGTTTACATGGGACAATACATTCATTAACATTAGCTACGCCGTTCGTTAGTAGGTAGTGGTACCATAGGAATTGACAACTCCCGTTCCGGACATCCCAGGGTAAGGGGACAGAAAGGAATGACCGAATTCGTTGACATAAGACAGATAGACCTTTAATTTGTTTAAAGGGTTTATCACCACAGTCGCCAGGCTTGGATGTATGCATTTTCACAATACCGCATAAATGTTCATATTAAATAGTTGCATGCATTTACACAAAACATAGCGTTGATTTAAACCATGTTTTACTTCAATACTTTGTTTTTGTGCATATGGTTTAGTTGAGACATTTCACTTGCCATACATGACATTTTGACATAGACATTTGACATGGATATTTGACATAGACATTTGACATGGATATTTGACATAGACATTTGACATGGATATTTGACATAGACATTTGACATGGATATTTGACATAGACATTTGACATGATTTACTTCTTGACATAAACACTTTGACATATTACCCAATACATTTGACAATTGATTTAAACATAGACTTCTTACATTGTTTGGTTTGGTTTGATTAAGTGATTAAGTAACGATGCGTGTGTAATATGATACAAGCATGGTGGATACGCCGCTGGTACTTCCTATATATAAGTGTTTGTATGGTATTACATGGCGTAACGTTATTTGAATCATTTCAGTTTGATACATATAACATTTTATACAAATAACATACTTTTCACAAGACATTGATTTACAAACAACTTACCTTATACAAACACATTTTTACATGGTTATTTATTTAACCTGACATTTACTTATACATATCATCTGATCTTATTGTTTTCAAATGATTTACAAGACAAAGCAAATAACAAGGTTCATGACTAAACATTTTCTCAAACATAAGTCATGAATCTTATTTTCGCAAAACCTATGTATCTCACAGGCATTTTTATGCTGACGTACCTATTTTCACATGTGTTTTCAGGTGCTTTTCCATAGGATGTTGATCATGATACTAGGGCGGACCTGTGCCTTAGAAACTTTAAAAGAAGATAGACTATGTTTAATTATGTTCTGAACTCTTTAATTTCCTGTTTGAAACAATGTAACACCCTTGTTGATAAATAAAATACAACTTTGTATGCCATGGTTATGAAACAATTAATTCTGTCGCAACACGCCCCGATGTTTCCGCTGCGCTTTGTTGTTTTACGCGGTCGGGGTGTGACACTTTGGTAGTCAAATAAGGAAGAATTAGCATCAATAAGCTCAAATGAAATGGAAGAATGAGAATGATTTGTCAACTACCGAACCATGACATGAGGAAAAATCAGTGTGCTGACAATATTGAATTGCAAGGATACACCAAAATACCACAGAGTTTAGTGTATCATTGTCTTAATACATAGTTGCATTAAGACTACTTTTAATGATGAGTTAAACGAAAGACATACGTGGTTTTTCATGATTTGTATGATTATGATTAGCCCAAGCTACAAGTTTATATCGAAGCTGCAAGGTGTCGTAATGATTGAAATAATTCAATAATTACGGTGACTGAACAAGTTCACCGTATTTGTAATCAACTGAAAGGTTTAATGAAGTAGATTCTAATTTTTAAAATAAATCTCATAGGATTTTCAATTAATGATGAAAGAACAAATGAATATCATAGAATTTTCGATCAATGATGAAAGAATCATTAGAGGTACATCGGAATATAACATGAATTTGTGTACTCTTATCTTAACACATAATTGTATTAAGATTGTTTTAAGATAATGTACCAACAAAAAATAAATAAATAAATGAATCCGTACATGAGGTGTGCAAATGAGATTAGCTCAAGCTTCAAGTTAATGAAAACGCCACCCAAGGTGTCGTAACAGAATAAATGATTTAACAAAGGTGATGACCAAACAAGTCTATTATGGTTCTGAATAGATGAAGTGTTTGACAGAATGCATTAGTTATAAAACTTGATTTGTATTAGGGTTAAATAATATTTTAACATAGATGTTACATATCAGCGATTACGTCTAGAATCATTCCTACTTCCTGCGTAGTAAGTACGGATGCTCGTGTTTTCTTCTTAGCTCCGTCTGCTGTCACACCCCGACCGCGTAAAACAACAAATCGCGGTGGAAATGCCAGGGAGTGGAGTAATAGAATCATTGTTTCATAACACATGGTAGTTGAAGTTTTTGTTTTATTGATTAAAATGTTTACATTGTCTAGAAATTTACAGAAGCATAGCAAGAATTAAACTGTCTTTCATAGATTTAAGTCACTAAGGCCCTCGTCCAATCCTATGTTTGCATCATGATCATCTAATAACAGCACCTGAAACACATGTGAAAATAGGTACGTCAGCATAAAAATGCCTGTGAGATACATAGGTTTTGTTAAAATAGGATTCATGACTTGTAAGTTTAAAGAAAATGTTTAACAAAAGTTAGTCATGAACCTTGTAAAATGTTTTCTTTTATAAATCATACAATATTTATAAGAAATCAGATGACATATGTTAGGAAACTTTATTTGTAAGTATTGAAGAAAATCACAATCAACTGGATCTATGAAGAGATCACAGTCCTGAAGGTCACAAACAAGAAAAAAAAGATCAGATAGGACAACTGAAATGCACAGCATCACTTCAAAGAAACACAGGTTGATCAAGAGCTGAATTGGATTATCAGAGAAGGTCATTTCTGATGGATCTGATGATATTTCTGATGAAATGTCATCAGTTTCTGACGATTCTGATCATTAGGATTTTTCTGATGATTTGTTCATCAGAATTTCTGATGAAGTGGTTTATCAGAATTCTGATGAAATACCCTACTTGTCTGAAATTGGCTCTATCCTGCCACAATTACCGAAGCAAGTTGACATTATTGGATGTCATGATGAAAAAGGCAACTTGAACGTTGGATTCAATGAATATGTCAATTGGCCACGTTTTACAGGACTTATTCCATGAATAAACTATTGTTTATTCATGCACCCAGCCTTCTATAAATAGAAGGCCCAATCAGCAGAAGACAATTGAGTTTGAAGCTTATCATTCATACATACATCAAAACTCCATTACCCTCTCACCCACAGAATTCAAGATTCATTTGTATTACATAATAATCTTACAATCACCTTGTAAACCATTTTGTTTCAAAGTGATATAAACTTGATAATTCTGTAGGTCTTGTTTCTGAAAGTCTGATTTCCATTTCCGCACATCTTTTTCACATCTACTGAAATCACTTGCCATACTACGTGAAAAGAAGTTGTTTAAGGCCATACTGGGTCCAACAACATAAAAGAAAGATGTGTGGTTAAATGACTAATCAAATAAAATAAGTTTGTATAATATATGTTGTTTGTAAAAAATGTTTTGTGAAGATATGTTATTTGTGTAAACTGTAATATGTCTAAATTGAAATGGTTTAAATAACGCTACGATATGTAATATCATAAAAGCACTTATATATAGGAAGTACCAGTGGCGTATCCACCATGCTTTTATCATATTACACACGCCTCGTTATTTAAATCACTTACCCAAACAAACCACCAAAATGTATTGTTTAAACCAATGTAAAAATGTTCATGTATAATCAAATGTTATGTATGGCAAAATAAATAAAAGTATCTATTCTAACCATACGTAAAATGTACAAAACAATGTATTTGAATAAATCATAGTTTAAATCAAAAGTTATGTTTTGTAAAATTAATGCTTTACTGATACAAACATCTATGCGATAATGTTTTACATCTACATTCAAGCCTTGCGACTGAGGAGACAAACCCTTAACAAGGTAAAGGTTTATCAAAATTATGTATATCGAATTCGGTCATTCCTTCCCACCCAAACAAACCTAGGATTTCAGGAATGGGAGTTGTCAATTCCTATGGTACCACTACCTACTAACGAACGACATGATCGGTGTTAATGAATGTATTAGTTTCATTAAACAAACCAAATGTTATACCAAGTGTAAGCATGTTATATGAAAATAATGTACCTAGTATGCTAAATGAACCTACAAAGTAGAAATGTCAAACAATGTGTCCATATGTTGAGTGAACATATGCAATAGAAATGCAAAGTAAATCAATGTGTCCATATGCTGAGTGAACATATGCAACAGAAATGCAAAGTAAATCAATGTGTCCATATGCTGAGTGAACATATGCAACAAAAATGTTTATGAAAATCAATGTGCTAGCATGCTAAGTGAACATACATAGCAAAACATAATGGAAATCATGTACTATATGCGTACTAATGAACATAGCAAGTATATGTTATGAAAGCAGGAAAAGCACGAAAGTAACAAGTAGGCACATGTGTTTCACCCCAAAATATTTGAAAACAGTAAAAGAGGGGTCTATGTATGTCACACCCCCAAAATCCACATGCGGAGTATCACCGCTTGGAGGCGTGACTGACCAGGATCAAACCACTAATCATATTGAACAAGTAAATAATTAAGTGTAAAAGTCCAACCAACACGATTAGTGTCCAAAGCAAACATAGTTAAGTTATGAGCGGAAGCATAATGTTTTAAAACCAAATCATAAGTTTAGATATTCAAAGGTTTAACATGGCACACAGCTGTCCATGTCCCACAACGACTCTTCCTTGTGCAAGCTCCAGCTAAGTACCTATAGACCTGCAAAGCATGTAGTAACGAGTCAACAACAAGTTGAGTGAGTTCACGTTTGGTTGTCCAGTTTATAGTTGTTCCGAAAACACAGTTTGCTCTTTACCAGCTATCCAGCCGTGGGGGTTACCCCATAGTTCGAAAAACGTTTATTAGTTACCCGTTCTTACGTTGGCTATTCCAGCCCGGCTCTATGGCCGTGGGGCTACCCCATGTTTAATTCACCAGACTCGTTACCATATCGACTACTAACGTTCGTCATGTTTAAGTGCCCTAACGTCTGTGTCTATCATCACTGACGTGCCATAGTCCATTAGTCCACGCCCGTCCTCTGCGGCACGGTGTGAGGTTTGTTAAACCTAATAGCGCTATTTAACTAATGACCCGTTCGCCATTGGCCTCGGCGATTAAGTCTATATAAAAGGAGGGACTTCGTTGATAGAGTTCTAGTCTAGTATAGTTAAATCCGTCTCACACTGGACGAGGAATCTATGTTCCTGATTACGTCTCAACAGGACGAGGAATCTATGTTCCTGATTACGTCTCAACAAGACGAGGAATCCCTATTCCTTAACCCATTCCCGACCCCTGGGAATCCCATGCTTTGTAACGAAGTGTGAACTCACCTTGGTTTGCTCGGCAGATACACAGAAAGGTCAAGTCTAGCAGCTAGTGGTCAACCACGTCCTAACATGGTTACCATACAAGTCAGGTTTTGATTTCAAGTAGTGCACATAAGTATCACGTAAGATTGCATGTAAGAACACACACGGATCATGGCAAACACACATCATCACGTTTAACAGTCATAACGTATTCAACTTGTACGATCTAAAAGATTGGGCTCGCACAAGTTCAGCAACCTTGTGCGATCCAATACATCATGTACGATTACAATGTATCTTGTGCGACTCACTAACATAACCCACTAAATAACCCAGCCCAACATGTGAATAAGCCCAATAGCTTGTGCGATACAAACATCTTGTGCGACTGTGGTTGTCTTGTGCGATTTGAACATGTGTGTTTGGTCTTGTGCGACCGACCACCTTGTATGATTGGTTAAATGATTTCCTATTTTCATGCAATACTGTTACTATATCCAATCAATTTCGTTTGACTAAGTTAACCGTTTCCAAAGTTACAATATATCAATCAACACATTCAACTGTTTCCATCCAACTAGTGATCGATCAAACCGAACAATTTACTAATGATTCATAAGAACCCTAATCTCATCTAACAGTTACACGATTAAACATCAACGAAACCCTTTAATCAATCATCGATAAATTAATATATAAATTACCAAACATTCATTAAACAAATCAACAATGGCCGACAAGCAAAAGTTGTTTTCCTGATGCTATTTGACTAATTTATCCATCAGTTACCAACTACACCTAATATTCAAAGATATACATGGCACACATTCCATAACATCATTTACTCGATCATGAATATAAATAGCATTATCGTTCAGATATGACTTCTGCCATTCACATGCAAATGAGAACCTTATGGCCGACATTTATTTTTAAAGTACACATGGTTTGATGAGAACACATGGCCACCGTTTACATATTTATTATCATCCAATTTTTACAATTCTAATCATTACACAATACAGGTTGTTCATGATTGCCAAACAATTAATTAAGCATATCGAAAACAATAATCAAACAACTGAACATACTAACCGAAGCTTAAAGTGATTGAACCAGAAAGTCGAGCTTCGAAGGAGAGAGGATAGCCGTCGGGTTCAAGGCGAACGAGAGAGAGAGAAAGAGCACTAGGGTTTGTGTGTGTAAACTGCTTTGCATGTTATCAGAAACAAAACTCTCTAAAGGGGTCAATGTATGCGTATAGTTGAAGTGGGCCGAACCCAGCTTTGGGCCGCCCTTGGTTCGGTTACAATTTGTGTGGAATGGGCTTGTGCGGTTGAGTTGTGTTGTGCGACCGGTTCGTTAATATACAATATAATCATTACACATAAACACATAATCATAACATTCAATTAATCAACCAAGTTCATATAATCACATCACGTTCACATACGTTACATCCAAGTACAAAGAAAGGTTCGGAAATACGAGTTGTCACATTATCCCCAAGTTGAAAGAAATTTCATCCCGAAATTTAGCACATACTCACTGAGGAAGCTAGTTAAGTTGCATGGTTTTCCTGGTTTTCCTGGGGTGTCACATCCTCCCCCCGTTGATCTGGAATTTCGTCCCGAAATTCCGTAGCTTCAGCCTCAGTAGTGGTTGTACCGGTTGCGAACAGTTGGGGATACTTTTGTTTCATCTAATCTTCGAGTTCCCAGGTGAACTCTGGGCCGCGACGTGAGTTCCAACGAACTCGAACGAGAGGTATGCTAGTACGCTTGAGGACCTTAACATCCCGGTCCGTGATTTCAACAGGTTCCTCGATGAATCGTAACTGCTCGTCGATCGTGAGCTCCTTCAAAGGAACTACGTGGGTCTCATCTGACAGACATTTCTTCAGATTCGACACGTGGAAAACATCGTGAACTGCACTGAGTTCCGCTGGTAAGTTCAATCTGTAGGCCACCTTGCCTATCTTCTCAATGACTTCGAAAGGTCCAACGTATCGTGGGTTAAGTTTGCCCCGTTTACCAAAACGAACCACACCCTCCCAGGGTGAAACCTTGAGTAGTACACGCTCCCCAACCTGGAGCTCTAGTGGTTTTCTGCCCTTATCGGCGTAGACTTTCTGACGGTCACGAGCCGCCGCCATTCGTTGTCGTATCTGAGCAATTTTCTCTGTTGTGTCCACCACATGTTCTGGACCAGTAATCTGACTATCCCCCACCTCTGCCCAACAAAGGGGTGACCGGCATTTACGCCCGTACAATGCCTCAAACGGAGCAGCTTTAATGCTGGTGTGATAGCTATTGTTGTACGAAAATTCCACAAGTGGCAGATGCTTTTCCCAGCCGTTGCCAAAGTCAATTACGCATGCCCTAAGCATGTCTTCTAAGGTATGGATGGTACGTTCCGACTGCCCATCCATTTGCGGGTGATAAGCTGTGCTCATATCTAATCTTGAGCCAAAGGACTTGTGCATTGCTTGCCACAGTTCTGATGTAAAACGTGCATCTCGATCCGAGATAATAGAGATGGGCACCCCGTGCCTCGAGACAACTTCCTTGAGATATACTTCTGCTAGGGTGGAGAACTTATCCGTTTCTTTGATAGCCAGGAAGTGAGCAGACTTTGTGAGTCGATCCACGATCACCCAAATAGTATCATTACCACGTTGAGATCTTGGCAGGCCAGTAACAAAATCCATGGAAATTTGCTCCCATTTCCATTGTGGTATCTCTGGTTGTTGAAGGGGGCCTGAAGGTTTCTGGTATTCCGCCTTGACTCTCGCACAAGTCAAGCACTTGCTAACGTACGTTGCCATGTGGGCCTTCATGCTAGGCCACCAATATATGGTTTTGATATCGTGGTACATTTTATCCGAACCAGGGTGCACTGAGTAGCGAGACTTGTGTGCCTCATCCATCACAAGTTCTCGTAGGTTGCCACAAAGTGGGACCCAAATGCGTCCTGCTACGTAGTAAGCACCGTCTTCCCTTTGTTCTAATCGTTGTCTTGAGCCGCGTAGGGCTTCAGCCCTGATGTTGTCTGGTTTCAATGCTTCAACCTGAGCATTTCGTATCTGAGCAGGAAGACTAGATTGGATAGTGAGTTGTAAAGCTCGTACGCGCTTAGGCGCAGTGTCCTTCCGACTGAGGGCGTCAACCACAACATTGACTTTGCCCGGGTGGTACCTGATCGAGCATTCGTAGTCATTCAGCAGTTCGACCCATCGTCGCTGTCGCATATTGAGTTCCTTCTGTTTAAAGATATGCTCGAGGCTTCTGTGATCAGTGTAGATAGCACATTTGGTACCATACAGGTAGTGTCTCCATATCTTAAGTGCAAAAACAACCGCTCCCAGCTCTAGATTGTGTGTAGTGTAGTTCTTTTCATGAACTTTGAGTTGGAGTGAGGCGTAGGCTATAACTTTATCCCGCTGCATCAATACGCAACCAAGACCATGAATGGATGCGTCGCAGTAAACCACGAAGTCGTCTGTGCCCTCTGGCAATGAAAGGATAGGTGCACTGCAAAGTCTATCCTTTAAGTGCTGAAACGCTAACTCCTGTGCGTTTCCCCAACGATAAACAACGCCCTTCTGCGTTAGTGAAGTAAGAGGCTGAGCAATCTTAGAAAAATCCTTGATAAATATCCTGTAGTAACCTGCCAATCCCAAGAATTGGCGAATTTCCGTTGGTGTACGGGGTGCAGGCCAGTTCTTAATTGAGTCTACCTTGGACGGATCAACGTGAATCCCATCCCTATTCACCACATGGCCTAAGAAATGGACTTCACGAAGCCAGAAGTCGCATTTTGAAAACTTGGCGTACAATTGTTCTGTTCGAAGAAGTTCCAAAATGAGTCGTAGGTGCTGCTCGTGTTCCTCCTGACTCTTAGAATAGATCAGGATGTCGTCAATAAATACAATAACGAATTTGTCTAGATACGGCTTGCACACTCGATTCATCAAGTCCATAAAGACCGCAGGTGCGTTTGTCAGCCCAAAAGGCATGACCAAAAACTCATAATGTCCATAACGGGTTCTAAAGGCTGTTTTAGAGACGTCCTCTTCTCGGACTCTCAGTTGGTGATATTCCGATCTCAAATCAATCTTTGAGTAGTAGCTCGACCCTTGCAACTGGTCGAACAAGTCGTCAATGCGTGGAAGAGGGTAGCGATTCTTCACAGTCACCCTGTTCAATTCACGGTAGTTGATGCACATTCTGGACGTACCATCTTTCTTCTTCACGAATAGCACTGGAGCTCCCCAGGGCGAAGAGCTAGGACGAATAAAACCCTTATCTAGGAGTTCTTGTAGTTGCGTAGATAGCTCTTTCAACTCTGATGGAGCTAAACGATACGGTGCACGAGCTATGGGTGCCGCTCCAGGGGCTAACTCGATTTGAAACTCGACCTGGCGATGAGGCGGGAGGCCAGGTAGTTCCTCAGGAAATACTTCAGGGTAATCGCGTACAATAGGAAAGTCTTCTATCTTTTTTTTCTCTTTCTTCGAGGTGTCAGTAGCGAGCGCCAAAATAGCAGTGTGGCCCTTTCTCAAACACTTCTGGGCCTTAAGGAAAGAGATGATGCTCACAACAGCACCACTCTTGTCGCCAAGAATCATGAAAGGTTCATCCCCCGAGCGAGGAATACAGACAGATCTTTCTCGTTGTAAAGAATCTATGCTTGTTGTTGGGATAACCAATCCATACCAATAACGATGTCGAAACCACCACACGTTGGGGTCATACCTAGCATTACCCTGACCAATCACGAACACTCGACCCCTGGCACCTTTGCCGTCGTTATTACCCACGTTGTTGCCTCCATTATTGTTCCCATTTCTTTGGTTGTGGTTCTGATTCTGGTTCTGATTCAACTGTGGACAGTGTCTCTGAAGTGACCTTCAGCCCTACACTGATGGCGTCTCTTGTTACCCTGCTGTTGCTGCTGATTCTGTGGAGCTTGTGGCTGCTGTTGTCGGTTCTTAATTGCAGGACGTGAGCTTCTACAATCTTTGGCTTCATGACCAAGCTTGTTGCATCTCTGACAACGATCTTTGTCGCACGGCCGTTGTAGTGTAAATTACATCGATTGCACTTAGGGCGGTTTCCCCTGTATCCACCCTGACTTCGATTACCAAAAGACTGCTGACTGGGGCTCCTGTACTCATCCGTTGCTGCGACTGAGACTGAACCGAAGTGGAACCCTTGCTCGAATTTCCATCCCACTTGCGTTTGTTGTCACTGGGAGCGTCCGAAGTAGTTGTTGCAGCATTAATATGTTTCGGCAGTTTGTTCTGTTCTACCGCCTGATCTGAGAGACGATGAGCAAGACGAGTAATATCCTGGATGGTAGCAAGGTTGGCCGATGTTACATGACTTTGAATTTCTGGTACCAAGCATCTGAGGTACAGCTCAATATGCTTGATAGGAGGATCCACCATAGTTGGACATAACACTGCCAGTTCGTTGGATCGTTTCGTGTACGCTTCTATCTCTGACCCCGTCATCTTCAGGTTAAAGAACTCCACTTCCAGCTTGTGGATGTCATCACGACTACAGTATTCACGTTCGATCAGTTCCTTAAAGTCATTCCATGGGGTGGCATTAGCAGCCGCCAGCCCTAGCATCTGAACTTGCGTGTTCCACTAAGTTAGCGCAGTGCCTTCGAGAGTACCAGTGGCGTACTTCACCCTATGAGCCTTAGGGCATTCACACGTCTCTAAGACAGACTCGAGCTTTTCAAACCAATGGAGGAGTCCAACAGCTCCTTTAGGGCCACTGAAAGTATTAGGACGACAGTCCATGAACGTCTTAAATGTGCATACAGGCGGCTGAGCGTTCTGACCTTGTTGCGCGAGGAAGGAAAGACAGGGTTAAGCGCGAGAGTTGGGTCATGAGAGTAGGATCTAACATCCTAGGGTAGGTTCGTAACAGCAGTTTACACCTCCTGCCTTAGCGGCGGCGAATGCTGCCGTAACTTGTTTGTTGATAAGAGCCATCAGCTGACTTGAGTTAGGTTCACACGTTATCTCATGATCTCACATCGAAGGAAACACAAATAGGAAAGGTGTCGCGAATGTGTGTAAGTGTGGAGTGACAGTAGGGAGCAAGCACAAATGTGTTTTCAAACTATAGTTGCTACATTTATCTAAGCATACCATGAGCAAAGTTCTATGCAATCTAGCAAGTAGGCAATATATAACGTAAACCATATCACCTAGAATGTCGAGCCTTGCACGTGGAGTGAAGCGTCGTTGTGGATCGTAGAGCACTGTACAGGTTATAGTCTGGTTTTAACAAAAACGTTTTCCTTTATTAAAACCAAGTTCTCTATAACCAATGGCTCTGATACCAATCTGTCACACCCCCAAAATCCACATGCAGAGTATCACCGCTTGGAGGCGTGACTGACCAGGATCAAACCACTAATCATATTGAACAAGTAAATAATTAAGTGTAAAAGTCCAACCAACACGATTAGTGTCCAAAGCAAACATAGTTAAGTTATGAGCGGAAGCATAATGTTTTAAAACCAAATCATAAGTTTAGATATTCAAAGGTTTAACATGGCACACAGCTGTCCATGTCCCACAACGACTCTTCCTTGTGCAAGCTCCAGCTAAGTACCTATAGACCTGCAAAGCATGTAGTAACGAGTCAACAACAAGTTGAGTGAGTTCACGTTTGGTTGTCCAGTTTATAGTTGTTCCGAAAACACAGTTTGCTCTTTACCAGCTATCCAGCCGTGGGGGTTACCCCATAGTTCGAAAAACGTTTATTAGTTACCCGTTCTTACGTTGGCTATTCCAGCCCGGCTCTATGGCCGTGGGGCTACCCCATGTTTAATTCACCAGACTCGTTACCATATCGACTACTAACGTTCGTCATGTTTAAGTGCCCTAACGTCTGTGTCTATCATCACTGACGTGCCATAGTCCATTAGTCCACGCCCGTCCTCTGCGGCACGGTGTGAGGTTTGTTAAACCTAATAGCGCTATTTAACTAATGACCCGTTCGCCATTGGCCTCGGCGATTAAGTCGATATAAAAGGAGGGACTTCGTTGATAGAGTTCTAGTCTAGTATAGTTAAATCCGTCTCACACTGGACGAGGAATCTATGTTCCTGATTACGTCTCAACAGGACGAGGAATCTATGTTCCTGATTACGTCTCAACAAGACGAGGAATCCCTATTCCTTAACCCATTCCCGACCCCTGGGAATCCCATGCTTTGTAACGAAGTGTGAACTCACCTTGGTTTGCTCGGCAGATACACAGAAAGGTCAAGTCTAGCAGCTAGTGGTCAACCACGTCCTAACATGGTTACCATACAAGTCAGGTTTTGATTTCAAGTAGTGCACATAAGTATCACGTAAGATTGCATGTAAGAACACACACGGATCATGGCAAACACACATCATCACGTTTAACAGTCATAACGTATTCAACTTGTACGATCTAAAAGATTGGGCTCGCACAAGTTCAGCAACCTTGTGCGATCCAATACATCATGTACGATTACAATGTATTTTGTGCGACTCACTAACATAACCCACTAAATAACCCGGCCCAACATGTGAATAAGCCCAATAGCTTGTGCGATACAAACATCTTGTGCGACTGTGGTTGTCTTGTGCGATTTGAACATGTGTGTTTGGTCTTGTGCGACCGACCACCTTGTATGATTGGTTAAATGATTTCCTATTTTCATGCAATACTGTTACTATATCCAATCAATTTCGTTTGACTAAGTTAACCGTTTCCAAAGTTACAATATATCAATCAACACATTCAACTGTTTCCATCCAACTAGTGATCGATCAAACCGAACAATTTACTAATGATTCATAAGAACCCTAATCTCATCTAACAGTTACACGATTAAACATCAACGAAACCCTTTAATCAATCATCGATAAATTAATATATAAATTACCAAACATTCATTAAACAAATCAACAATGGCCGACAAGCAAAAGTTGTTTTCCTGATGCTATTTGACCAATTTATCCATCAGTTACCAACTACACCTAATATTCAAAGATATACATGGCACACATTCCATAACATCATTTACTCGATCATGAATATAAATAGCATTATCGTTCAGATATGACTTCTGCCATTCACATGCAAATGAGAACCTTATGGCCGACATTTATTTTTAAAGTACACATGGTTTGATGAGAACACATGGCCACCGTTTACATATTTATTATCATCCAATTTTTACAATTCTAATCATTACACAATACAGGTTGTTCATGATTGCCAAACAATTAATTAAGCATATCGAAAACAATAATCAAACAACTGAACATACTAACCGAAGCTTAAAGTGATTGAACCAGAAAGTCGAGCTTCGAAGGAGAGAGGATAGCCGTCGGGTTCAAGGCGAACGAGAGAGAGAGAAAGAGCACTAGGGTTTGTGTGTGTAAAGTGCTTTGCAAGTTATCAGAAACAAAACTCTCTAAAGGGGTCAATGTATGCGTATAGTTGAAGTGGGCCGAACCCAGCTTTGGGCCGCCCTTGGTTCGGTTACAATTTGTGTGGAATGGGCTTGTGCGGTTGAGTTGTGTTGTGCGACCGGTTCGTTAATATACAATATAATCATTACACATAAACACATAATCATAACATTCAATTAATCAACCAAGTTCATATAATCACATCACGTTCACATACGTTACATCCAAGTACAAAGATAGGTTCGGAAATACGAGTTGTCACAATGTACTCACTTGAGAATGCTTAGAAGTCTTGAATAACAACCAAGAAATGCTAGAGGGATCACGGAATCAATCGGCACCTAATATAGGTAACTATGTTAATAAACCGGACCTAAATCGGAAGATCGGATAGGATGAGATTTCGTAAACCAAATGAGTATTGGAACTCATATGATATAGTTTAAAAAAGCCTACATTCTAAATCGGAACCTATCCTAAGTGCTTACGACCCATTACGACCCATTTAGGTAGCTTACGCTACTTTAACGCGTCATTCGCGTAAAACGCGATTGGACCGCCTAAGTAGTCCTATGACAAGTATTATATGCCTTAACATATCTAATAATGTTACCTAATCAGTTTAGATGTAAAAATTTAAGTTACATATGCTTAAAATGAAATTATGCGTAAAAAGGGCATTTTGGTCATTTTCCTAAGGCATATAAACTACCTATCATAGAACTAACTAAACGTAGTGACCATAAGGTATAACCTCGGAAGGTTATTCCCTATACAACTATGGTCACAAAATATGTTTGGGCGGATCCTAACGATCGACCAAACGGGTCGGATTTGAAAGTCTAAGCGGTTGTTTAGACCGCTTATCTTGCAACCCTATATAAGCACTAAACTAAAAGTGACGAGTTAAACATGTTAGAACATGATTAACTAAGTTAGAAAACAAGTTTAATATCAAAACAAAGGGTTTTGATACCCAAGAGTAGTTTGGTTGCAAAATATGCCTAAACGCGTATTTTGACCGAAACTATGACTCGTCACTATGCCTAAATAACGTGGTAATCAGTAGGTATAGTCACAAAGGACTATGATCATCGTGATTACGCTCACGTTGCGAAGTTCAAACGAACTTCGTGTTGACCATTGATTGGTCAAAGCAGAAAGTCAAACACTGTTTGACTTTTATGCTTGAAAAGCATAAAAAGCATGAAAGAAACTTACAAAAGTTCCAAGCTTGAAGATTTGAACTCAAATTGCTCAGGTATGAAGCTTGAGAGCTTCAACTTAGAGCAGAAATGAGAACAAATGTGAGGATTGCAAAGAATCAAGGTGGGTATTTATAGATTTCGGACAACCGTTAGGATGGTTTCTAGGATTTTGAGCATTGATCTGGACCTTACAAGTGTTGCCCATGGTTTTATATACCATGGGAGCTTGAAAACCAGTCCATAGAGTGTGAATACCATGCCCAAAAACCCAGAAACTAGCTGCTGTTTGAGAAAACTGAGTTTTGCAGAACAGGGGGTCTCTCACGGGCCGCGTAGACCGACACTAATTCTTACGCTCTCCTCCTAAGCAACTTTGGCAGAATGTTAGTTTTAGTCCCTGAAGGTGTAAAACTTGGTTTTTGATGCATTTTTTACACGTTTAAGCCCCGTTAACCCCATTTCAAGGCTCTACAATGAAGTTAAAGTATAGGGAACTTAAAATATGCTCAAAAATATCTCGGATGTCGGTTCGTTTGGTCGTACGGTTGCGTTGTTCGGTTAATTACGACGGAAATCGTAATGGATGCGAAAACGATCCAAATTACGCGACGAGTGGTATTTTTGCATTCCAATCACTAAAATAAAATATTTTAATGATTACAAAAATTTTTGGATGTCCGGATATGTTCAGAACGTAAGAAATGCGCGTAGATGCAAACTTATGCACTTTTTAACGCTTTTAGTCCCTGATTGACCAATAAGTTTATTTTCGCATAGCGAACCCCTCGAAGCCTATTTATAATCTATGTAAAGGATTTTTAAGGTATGTTTAACTTATGATAAAGTTCCGGAAGGTACGTTACTATTCAATTCGGTATACTTTTGCAGTTTGATGTAAGTAGTCCCTAAGAGCGAATAAACTTTATTTCGGCACACCAAACCTTCCAAAACTTATTTCTAAGTTATGTAAAGGTTATTTAAGGTATGTTAAGCCTATCTCACTGTTCCGTAGTGTTTTTCTCATTAAACTGGTTACATTTACGCATCAGTTCGCGTATAACTTTCTAGAAAGCGATTAAGAGCTCGAAATCGAACGAGAATTGAAATGAGAGATTGTTAAACACAAATAA
Organism: Helianthus tuberosus; assembly: GCA_030545235.1. Classification (NCBI taxonomy): domain Eukaryota; kingdom Viridiplantae; phylum Streptophyta; class Magnoliopsida; order Asterales; family Asteraceae; genus Helianthus; species Helianthus tuberosus. The sequence continues at coordinate 160,528,988 of CM060393.1, forward strand.
ACAAATATAGGGATCAAAATACATCGTTCCAATGATAATTGAACCGTTCATAGTTCAAATAATGATTACGCAAGCACAGGTGTCACAGTCTCCCATACTTTAGGAAATTTCGTCCCGAAATTTATTTAGAGGAAACTTGTGAGAGTAGATGCGGATGTTTTGCCTTCAAATAATCCTCCGTTCCCCAAGTAGAATCTCTGGGTGACGTTTGGATTTTCAGCACTTTTGTTATCTGTACCAATCGGTTGTTTAAAGGGAAGGGTTTAGATCCGAAGGTTTAAACTCCGTTCTGATGAGTTTGTGTATGGTTGTACCAAACCTCAAGAGCGCCATGAAATTTGTCAAAATGAAGTCCTTGCTGTAGTAAAATGTAAAGAGCGTGTGAATTTGACGAGAAGTGGAAGTTTTGAACAATGGATAGAGAGAACGTTTCTCGTGAAGGTTACCATAGGAAACTTTGTGAGAGTTCGAAACTTGAAGTCGAAAAGGTAAAACAACATTGGTTAAGGTTCCGAACTTCTAGTAACTTAAATAACGTCATGCTTGCAATCTAAGAGGGACACTTATATAAATATATAAAGTGCCATCGGTGTGTCCACCGCACCTCCATTACATTGTTTACGTTTCGTTATTTTTGCCACTATAGGTTCTTACACATGACAAATCTTACTGTGGTTTCTGTGCACCAAATTTCATAAATATGTATGCATCCATAATTACGTAATTACTTGCACAGCCTGCACAGGGCATTTTATAATGTGTAGGGGAAGAAAATCAAACGATTAAACCTGCGATGACTGTGGCTAGACTGCCAAAGGGTCCTTTTTAGTTAGATCAACAAATGATCTTTTAAAATAGACCACTAAAGGGTCTTTTCAGCTACATCATCTCATGATACCATTAACCAAGTTAACGAATCAATCTTTTTAACTAGACCACCCAAGGGGTCTCTTTTGAATTATGGAATAGTACTTTATAATCCAAGGGTCTCAACTATTACGTAGAAGCCCATTAAGGATTCTACGAGGATTTAGATAACGAATATTTGGATCATACAAAAACACATAAACATATAAGCACATAATCACGTAATCACATAATTGTTTAACTTGATCTTCAATTTGTTATCAATTAATTTTTTTGTTAATTTGTACATGAGTATTTAAAGCCCACCAGGAATCCAATCCGTGGATTTCATTTGGCACTTTAAACATTTTCAAGAATTTAACTATGAAGATAGGAAGATCTTAATAGGAATTCGGCTTTGTCCTTATTGAATCGTCATGTACGTATTTAAGCATACAAAGAATCCAATCAAGGGCTCTGATTTTAGCTATAATCATCCACAAGGATCTAATTGTGAAGATAAGAAGATCCTATATGGATTTTGGAATTTGAATAGCGGGAGACGTTTTGAAATCTTGCACTAGACGTGCTTAAGTCGATACACGAGGTAGAATGTTCATGAAGTTGAGGTGCTAGATATGCCAAGGCGACATACGAAGCAGAATTTGGAGGTTGGGTACTACGTATGTTAAGTCAATCATACAAGCAGAATGTTTTTCGAAAATTATGCATGGGGTTCTTTAGAAATGTGTTTAATGGTTTTGAAACCTTACGTAATACTTTTGAAATCATACGGTAGATGTATTGGGTAAATATGTTTATAAATTGTTTAAAAATCATGTGAGATGAATTTTGTAAATATGTATAAGGCTTTTGAAAACATGGATAATGCTTTTGAAATCATGCACTTGATATATTAAGTAAATATACTGTGTTAAAATTGTTTTCAAACTATATGAAATATTTTGTAATCATGAAGGTTGTTTTTGAAAAACATATACTATGTATGTTTTTATGGAAACTAGAATGTAATAATATGGGTATGTGATCGAAAAATACCCTTAGTTATCTAACCAAGGATTTAAAGTGACATTTTGAGTAATCATCTAAAATTGTTACTTATATTCTGTACTTCGTTTCTTAGAATGAAACGAGTACTTAGAATTTTCGAGGAAATCGTGAGCGATCACGTGAATGGGAGAACTACAAGAGTAGTTTGTTTTGTAAAGAACATAGTTCTTTGGTGTAGGTATCGTAGGGGTATGCCATACACACATGTAACTACACTTATACATCATAATTGTGAATAACGATTTATTTATAAACCAAACAGATTGTTTCAGAGTTCAAGAAAAACAAAAGATACAAAAGCATAAAATTTAAATTATTTCAAAGCAGTAACATCTTCTAATCAGCCAAATGCTCATCCGTGGGTCAGATTTTCATTGACAGTATTTGGTCATTTGTTCCTGAAATGACTCGTCTCGCCATAGTTGTAGCAAGTACCATGAGGAAAACGAGCTTGTGTTGGATCTGCTTGAAGTTGAACATGGTTCTAAATAGATTGGTTTAGCTGTGACTGAACGGCAGACTCTTGCCGTTTGACCAAAAAGTCCACAATTGAAACATTTTCGGCATTTGACACTGGCATGATGATGGAGGTTACACTGATTGCACAAAGGGGCTGTTCCTTCGTATGGTGCTTGAGCAGCAGTAGGATCCGCAACAGTTTTGTATTGGATAGCAAACCGGCATGTGTTAACCAAATGTCCCCATCGTCCACAGTGGGTACATTTGAGACAGGGTATTTGATTCGGATGATGACGGTTGCATTGATTGCATAAAGGAGCAGTTCCCTTGTACGGCTTCTTAGCTGGTGGTGTTGCCACCTGGCTATAGGGCCGTTCAAATGGCTCGCCGCTCGTCGCTCGCTCGACGCTCGTTCGGAAATTGCTCGGAAAATGCTCGTTCGATTTGACGCTCGGTTGTAAACGAGCCGCTCTGCTCGGTTCGGTTTGGAAACGAGCCAAGCATGAGCAAAGGTCCGCTCGGCTCGGTTCGGCTTGAATTATTATTTTAATTAGTATATATATACATATACATATACATATACATATACACATACATCTTTGAAGCATTCACTGGAAGATTCTTTGAAGCTTTACGTTTTCTTGATCTTCGTGAAGGCTTGGCTTCTGTTTCCTTTGGTGATTCTTGGGTGGTTTTATCCTTGAGACGGGACGTAGCAAAAGCTAATTCAGCAGTCTTCTGGAATACTACGACTATTCGTTGGGCAATTTTGGTAGCCCACTCGGACATTTGAGTGTCGCTGCGATGAAGAGACATCCTAAAGGAAATGGAAGACATAGGAGGAAGCAAGTGAAATGTTATCAGATAATCAAAACAGAATGACAACGTATAAACATTGGGTTCATTTGTTTGTTACCTAAGGCAAACAAATGAGACGGTGACTAATCAAAGTAAGTGGGTCATATTAATGTATCACGAAGACATGCTTTAGCCTATAAGTGGACACACACCCTAAGAGTTCCCAGGTAAGAGTGATTGGTCCGATTATGTGGATTTGTACGAACACTCTAGCCTTAGACAGCAAACTCGGGATACAGGCACCCACCCTTCCAGATTGCACGTGTTCACATTATAAGACCCAAACTTTGACGAGATTTTGAAAACTTTGAAGGTTCAAAACTTTATAATAATAAATCATCCTAGAATAGATGATTGGTTTTCAAAGCGGATTTGAAATTTGTGTTCTTATTGTGGTTTCGCCTAAAGATAGGTGACGGTATTGTTTTAAGATCTAAACACAAGAATCTTGTGTTAGGGTCCTAGGAAGGTTATAGACTAGGTCAAAGCATTAATAATAACCTAATTCCCTATAACCATGAGCTCTGATACCAACTCTTCTGTCACACCCTGACCGCGTAAAACAACAAATTGCGGCGGAAATGTCGGGGAGTGGAGTAACATAATCATTGTTTCATAACACATGGTAGTTGAAGTTTTTGTTTTATTGATTAAAATGTTTACATTGTCTAGAAATTTAGAGAAGCATAACAAGAATTAAACTGTCTTTCATAGTTTTAAGTCACTAAGGCCCTCGTCCACTCCTATGTTTGCATCATGATCATCTAATAACAGCACCTGAAACACATGTGAAAATAGGTACGTCTGCATAAAAATGCCTGTGAGATACATAGGTTTTGTTAAAATAGGATTCATGACTTGTAAGTTTAAAGAAAATATTTAACAAAAGTTAGTCATGAACCTTGTAAAATGTTTTCTTTTATAAATCATACAATATTTATTAGAAATTAGATGACATAAAAGAAAGATGTGTGGTTAAATGAATAATCAAATAAAATAAGTTTGTATAATATATGTTGTTTGTAAAACAATGTTTTGTGAAGATATGTATTTGTGTAAACTGTAATATGTCTAAATCGAATTGGTTTAAATAACGCTACGATATGTAATATCATAAAAGCACTTATATATAGGAAGTACCAGCGGCGTATCCACCATGCTTTTATCATATTACACACGCCTCGTTATTTAAATCACTTACCCAAACAAACCACTAAAGTATTGTTTAAACCAATGTAAAAATGTTCATGTATAATTAAATGTTATGTATGGCAAAATAAATAAAAGTATCTATTCTAAGCATATGTAAAATGTACAAAACAATGTATTTGAATAAATCATAGTTTAAATCAAAAGTTATGATTTGTAAAATTAATGCTTTATTGATACAAACATCTATGCGGTAATGTTTTACGTCTACATTCAAGCCTTACGACTGAGGAGACAAACCCTTAACAAGTTAAAGGTTTATCAAAATTATGTATATCGAATTCGGTCATTCCTTCCACCCAAACAAACATAGGATTTCAGGAATGGGAGTTGTCAATTCCTATGGTACCACTACCTACTAACGAACGACATGATCGGTGTTAATGAATGCATTAGTTTCGTTAAACAAACCAAATTTTATACCAAGTGTAAGCATGTTATATGAAAATAATGTACCTAGTATGCTAAATGAACATACAAAGTAGAAATGTCAAACAATGTGTCCATATGCTGAGTGAACATATGCAACAGAAATGCAAAGTAAATCAATGTGTCCATATGCTGAGTGAACATATGCAACAAAAATGTTTATGAAAATCAATTTGCTAGCATGCTAAGTGAACATACATAGCAAAACATAATGGAAATCATGTACTATATGCGTACTAATGAACATAGCAAGTATATGTTATGAAAGCATGAAAAGCACGAAAGTAACAAGTAGACACATGTGTTTCACCCCAAAATATTTGAAAACAGTAAAAGAGGGGTCTATGTACTCACTTGAGAATGCTTAGAAGTTTTGAATAACAACCAAGCAATGCTAGAGGGATCACGGAATCAATCGGCACCTAATATTAGTAACCATGTTAATAAACCGGACCTAAATCAGAAGATCGGATAGGATGAGGTTTCATAAACCAAATGAGTATTGGAACTCATATGATATGGTTTAGCAAGCCTACATTCTTAATCGGAACCTATCCTAAGTGCTTACGACCCATTACGACCCGTTTAGGTAGCTTACGCTACTATAACGCGTTGTTCGCGTAAAACGCGTTCGGACCGCCTAACTAGTCCTATGACCCGTTAACTAATCAGTTTAGATGTAAAAATTTAAGTTACATATGCTTAAAATGAAATTATGCGTGAAAAGGGCATTTTGGTCATTTTCCTAAGGCATATAAACTACCTATCATACAACTAACTAAACGTAGTGACCATAAGGTATAACCTCGGAAGGTTATTCCCTATACAACTATGGTCACAAGTTTGATATCAAAACAAATGGTCTTGATATCCAAGAATAGTTTGGTTGCAAAATACTCATAAACGCGTATTTTGACTGAAACTATGACTCTTCACTATGCCTAAATAACGTGGTAATCAGTAGGTATAGTCACAAAGGACTATGACCATCGTGATTACGCTCACGTTGCGAATTTCAAACGAACTTCGTGTTAACCATTGATTGGTCAAAGCAGAAAGTCAAACACTATTTGACTTTCATGCCTGAAAAACATAAAAAGCATGAAAGAAACTTACAAAAGGTCCAAGCTTGAAGATTTGAACTCAAATTGCTCAGGTATGGAGCTTGAGAGCTTCAACTTAGAGCAGAAATGAGAACAAATGTGAGGATTGCAAAGAATCAAGGTGGGTATTTATAGATTTTGGACAACCGTTAGGATCGTTTCTTGGATTTCGAGCTTTGATCTGGACCTTACAAGTGTTGCCCATGGTTTTATATACCATGGGAGCTTGAAAACTAGTCCATAGAGTGTGAATACCATGCCCAAAAACCCAGAAACCAACTGCTGTTTGAGAAAACTGAGTTTTGCAGAACTGGGGGTCTCTCATGGGCTGCGTAGACCTACAATAATTCTTACGCTCTCCTCATAAGCAACTTTGGCAGAATGTCAGTTTTAGTCCCCGAAGGTGTAAAACTTGGTTTTTGATGCATTTTTGACATGTTTAAGCCCCGTTAACCCCATTTCAAGGCTCAACAATGAAGTTAAAGTATAGGGAACTTTAAATATGCACAAAAATATCTTGGATGTTGGTTCGTTTGGTCATTCAGTTGCGTTGTTCGGTTAATTACGATGGAAATCGTAACGGATGGGAAAACAATCCAAATTACACGACGAGTGGTATTTTTCCATTCCAACCACTAAAATATAATATTTTAATGATTACAAAAATTTTTGGATGTCCAGATATGTTCAGAACGTAAGATATGCGTGTGACAAATGTGTTCTGTAATCGATGTACGATGTAAAACAATGATGATTATTAATAAAACAATTTGCTTTGGTGTTATTATATGTGTTTTGGTGTTATTATATGTGTAATTGTGTTTAGTGATTTTACAATTTGATTCGATTCCAATTTCAAGCTCTAAATCGCTTTCTGGAAGGTTATACGCAAATTGGTGCTTAAACCCAGTCAGTATAACGCGAAAAACACTCCGGAATGGTGACATAGGCTTAACATACCTTAAATAACCTCCACATAACTTAGAAATAAGTTTTGAATGGTTTGGTGTGTCGAAATCAACTTTGCTCGATCGCAGGGACTATTTGTGTCAAACTGCGAAACTATGCCGATTTGTATAGTAACGAACATTCCGGAACATGACCATAAGTTAAAAATACCCTAAATATCCTTTACATAGCTTAGAAATAGGCTTTGAAGGGTTCGGTGTGCTAAAATAAACTTTTGGGTCATCCAGGGACTAAAAGCGTCAGAAAGTGCATAAGTTTGCATTTTCGGGCATAACTTACGTTCTGAATACATCCGGACATCCAAAAATTTATGTAAGCATTAAAATATTTTATTTTAGTGTTTGGCATGATAAAATTCCATTCGTCGCATAATTTGGATCGTTTTTGCGTTCGTTACGACTTCCGTCGTAATTAAGCGAATAACGCAACCGTACGACCAAACGAACCGACATTCGAGATGTTTTGAGCATATTTTAAGTTCCCTATACTTTAACTTTATTTTAGAGCCTTGAAATGGGGTTAACGGGGCATAAAAGTGCCAAAAAATCAAGTTTTACAAGTGCAGGGACCATTTTTGAAATTTCTGGCAGATTCAATGAACCTAGTCCATTTTGAAGTGTTGATGGTTTTCAACCATGGTTTTGCAAAAGCATGGGCTGGTATTCAATGAACATAGTCCATATTAGGGGCTCCCATGGTTTTAGAAAACCATGGGCACACATGTAAGGTCCAGATCAAAGCTCAGTTTTCGAGGAACGATCTTAACGGTTCTAGAAATCCTATATATACCCCATCCATTTCACTTCAAAACCCACAATTTGAAATCTGATTTATGCTCTCTAAGTGGAAGTATATGCTTCCTACCTGAGAGAAAAATCGGAATCAAATCTTGCGGGGACCTTCTGTAAGTGTTCTTTCGTTCTTTTCATTCGTTTTAGCGTTAAAGTCAAACAGCGTTTGACTTTCTGCATTGACCAGTTTATGGTCAATGTGAAGTTCGTTGAACTTCATAACGTGAGTGTAATCACGATGGTTATAGCCCCTAGTGACTATTCCTACTGATTACCACGTTATCTAGGCTCAGTGACGAGTCGAAGTTTCGGCCAAAATGCGCATTTACGCGTATTTTGTAACCTAACTACTTTAGGATATCAAAACCGTTTGTTTTGATATCAAAACCTGTTTTCTAACTTAGTTAAGCATGTTTTAACATGCTTAACTCGTCACTTTTAGTTTTGTGCTTGTCTAGGGTCGTAAAGGTAAGCGATCTAAACAATCGCTTATACTTTCGAACCCGACCCGTTTGGTCGATTATTTGGATCCGACCAAAACACATTAGGTGACCATAGTTGTATAGGGAATAACCTTCCGAGGTTATACCTTATGGTCACGACGTTTAGTTAGTTGTATGATAGGTAGTTTATATGCCTTAGGCTTATTACCAAAATGCCCTTTTTACGCCAAAATTTACTTTAAAGCATATGTAACATAATTTTTGATATCTAAACTGATTTGGCAACAATATTAGACATGTTAAGGCATATTTTACCTATCATAGGGCTAGTTAGGCGTTCTGAACGCGTTTTACGCGAACGACACGTTAAAGTAGCATAAGCTACCTTAATGGGTCGCGATGGGTCGAAAGCACTTAGGTTAGGTTTCATTTAGGATATAGGCCTTGTTAAACCATATCACATGATTTCCAACACTCATTTGGTTTACAAAACCTCATTCTGTCCGATCTTCCGATTTAGGCGTCTTTTGTTTGACTAGTGATTCGACTACTAGGTGCTGTTTGATTTCTCTGGTTTACTCGAGCTTGTTGAAGTACTATTGATTGAGGATACCTTGCACTACATGTGAGTACATAGTTCCCCTATTTTACTGTTTTCAATTGTTTTGGGGTGATTCATATGTACAAAATGTTTTCAAGGTTTAAACGATGATTTCAAAAACGAATAGAACGATTTATACTAAACTAATAACGATTTCGATAATGTGAACGAACTTGTTGGTTGTAGTTACATAATGAACGACATTCATTAATTTTGGCCGAACCGACCAGTATTAGGTTATGGTACCATAGGATCTGACAAATCCCGTTATTGCACTATACCCATGGTTATGTGTGGGTGTTTTGGGTAACGACTGAATCTGTAATTATTAACTTACCCTTTGGAGGTTTGTTAATACGAGAAGCGAGGAACGAGGTAGTCGGGTCACGAAGGTTTGCATGTTATAAACGAGACGACCATATATAAGTTTTCACAATTAAAACAAGGATGATTTAAACGATTTAAACGAGAAAACGATTTGTAAATGATTTGGAAACGATGTTAAACGATTTGGGTAAACGATTGGTTTTGGCTAGTGTTTAGATAACGGGACGGGTGTAATGTGGTGAAAACATGGTAGATACGCCGCTGGTACTTCTTATATATAAGTGTTTTCAACATATTACATACCGTGGCGTTATTTAGTTCACTTGGGTAAACGATATTGAAACGATGTCACTCAACGATGTTTTCGAAATAATATACGAGTTTTATTAACGAGTTTATATGAGATGTTTTACAAGTTGGTTTTCTAAAACAAAAAGCTTTTGGGTTAAGAATTGTGGCTACGAAATTTTATAAATTATAACCATCTTAATTTGAGTTGGTTAATCATGTTGCAAGATTATACACTTTTTAAAAAAAACAAGGTTTCGAGGTATTGCAATATATGTAAACAAGCCATGATTCCGACACTCTTATAAAACCTATATACTCGCCAGCATTTCTTTGCTGACTTTGTTTTTACATATGTTTCTTGTGACAACTCGAGTTTTCAAGGTCTCTATCCGATCTAACTTCATACGTACTTGCTTAGTGTGTTTAATAATCATTTGAGGTGCTAAATAAGTGTTATTTGTGATATGTGTATTATGTGTATATATGTTATACATATTGGAATTTTATGATTATTTAAAACATGGAACTCACAAATCAACCCTCCCAGTCGAAAACACTCTTCCCACAAAAACACTAGAGAGTGTTTTCGTCCACCCTGGTGTTCATCGAAAACAAAAGTGGGCTTTGGCCCAGTATCGAATGAATATAAGATTTATTTTAATCTGTGCGTGTAATTGATAACTGACAAAACCCTAATCACACTTTCTCTCTCTCACTACCTTTGAACCCGACGGCAAGTTCTAGCTCTTTGGTAACCGTTGCTGCGTTGCTAGTCTCTTGGTTAGTTTATCCTCTTGGATTGTTGTTACGCATATTAGATGATTACTATATGGTGATTGTAAACCGTTATGTAGTGATGTTGTGATTTGGATTAATTGTTTTAGTAGGAATTCTTATAAACTGAGATTATGATTGATTGTGTTATGATCTTTGTCAAGATTCTGTTGATGTGGTGTATAGATTATGCATGTCCTTGAATACTATATTGAAAGATGGATAGGGTTTATGTTCATCACGTGGATTGTCAGGATGTTGTCTACAAACATTGAGACTTGAAATAAAGAGTGAGGTCCAATTAAAGTTTCACAACAAATAACTCTTCAGTTTGCTACTTGATTTATATGAGTGCTATTAGATAAGTATCACTACATGTTGTCGGCTACTGTACCCATGATTTCATGTGAATAATTAAGGATTAGGTAATTGTTTATATGGGTGAATGAATTGATGGTTAGTTATGTCGATGATGATGATTTTGTATGAACAGTTCTGATCGAATTCATGCTTGTTGCAACCGTTGTAATCATTAGACAATCATTAGGGTTTCTTTGTTGTAACTGTTGGTGATCATCGACCAGGCGAAAACACTCAATGTTTTCGTCAAACACTAGGGTCGACGAAATCACTAAGGATTTCGCCCAAAGGGATTTCGCCCAAAGTAATTTAGGCCCAAGTGATTTCGGCCCAAAGGTGATTTCGCCACACCGGGTGCCCTTTGTTAGTTATTAACTTGGTTGGCCGAGTATGAATATCTCCGTTAATTGATTAACACGGTTAGCTTATTAATACGGTTAGTTATTAACTTAGTTAGTTCAGTAAATTCAATTGGTTTATTAACACCGTTAAGTATGTCAATACTCTTTAGTATGTTGATTCTGTCGGACATGTGATGCGTGCGAAGTGTTACTTATTTTAGGTGTATATTTTAAGCCCTTTTTAACACTTATTTTAGCCAAGTTTTAAATTTATAAAACACGATATTTCACTAACACTAAACACACATATGGGCAAGTGCACCCATCGTTGAGTGTAGTATAGCGTTGGTAAGATACCGAGGTCGTCCAAGGACACAAGAGCTTTTAATACCGGTTTATCCTCAACGTCTAACCAAAACAAAAGTTTAGAAAAATGTTTTAAACTAAGAAAAATAAAACTAACTAAAATGCTGAAAATAAAAATAAAAGTAAAAACAGATAGACAAGATGAATCACTTGGTTCCGACTCGTATCTAGTATAACCTTTGATTATTTCCGCACTTTTGCACATAATTAAGAGATTATCTTAGTTATTGTAGTAGGCCCCTCTTTTGAAGGTGACGTTACCCTCACCCCAGTAGTTTGAGTCAGCAGGGATACAATCCTAAAATGGTGGATTATTGGAAGATAATGAATTAAGTTATTAATGCAGTATTGTGGTAGGCCCCGCTTTTGGCGGTGATGTTACCCTCGGCTAAGTAGTCTGAGTCAGCAGGGATACAGTCCTAAATAGCCGGGTTATAGTATTAATAGTAGTTAACTTATGAGGGGATCAAAGAGTTTGGACCCCCGCCATCCAATACCGTGAAGTATTGAAGGAGGTCCTACTAAATTTGACCCAGGTCCATTGCAGGACCTCTAAACGCTGAACAATGGCAAGACCTTTACCAAACCGTTCCCTTAACCCCCTACCAGGTAGCCAACATACCTCCATATAGACCGTGGAGATATGAATGGGGAAAATCCTTTATTTTATATAGACAGTAAAATAATGCCAAGACACCACGGACAAACGATAAGGAAAGATCACCTTCAACATAAGTAACTAGTTATTAAAGTCATTAATACAAAACCAAATAAAAAGTGCAAAAGATTAGAAATAAAAAGTATTATACTAGACACTTTGTCTTCACCAAGTGATGTAAGAGACTTAGGCAAACATGGCCTTGATTGTCAAGAACTCTTACGATCAATCTTGGATCCCGAGACGACTCACACACTCTACGATGGACAATGGATGATGGTGGTGGATGATGGTGTTGTGATGGTGGTGGTTGGTGGATGAAGTGTGAGAGAGGTGGTGTGCCAAGGGATGAGATGAAATGAATCCAAGCACTCCTATTTATAGGCTGAACAGAGAGCTGGACACGGCCCCGTGTCCGTCTGACACTCTCTCTCCTCATTAATTGTAATTCGCAATTACAATAAATGCGCCTGCTGTACTTTCGACACGCCCCCGTGTCCGCTGAGCACGGCCCCGTGATGGGCAATAGAAGCTTCTATGGATTTGTCTTTTCTGCTGCTTCTTGGGCACGGCCCCGTGCTGGCTGAGCACGGGGCGTGTTCAGCCTTCTGTTTTCTCTATTTTGCTTTGGAAGGTGCCGTTGAGGGTTCGGGCAGTCCACTAATGTTCCTTTTCTTGTATTTATGTTGGATTTAGCTGTCTTTTTGCTTCTTTTGCGTTTTTGAGCTCATTTATTCCTGAAAATACAAAAGGAAGACAAAAACACTCTTTTTCCAATATTAGTACTAAAAAAGGGTTAGTTTTATGCCTCATTTGATGTAATTTATATGTTGCATTTTACACACATCAAATACCCCCACACTTGAACTTTTGCTTGTCCTCAAGCAAAACTCTTTAATATGTGGCTTACACTCCCAAATGGAATAGGTAGAAGAGAAGGTTTTGGGCTTGTCATAGAGTGTCGGGATTTCCAAGATCTTTTTGGGTTTTATTTTTATTTATTTACACTCCTATTCGTAATGATTTATTTAGAACTGTTCATAAAAGAAATTACTTATTTGGGCATAACATGCCTTTTTAAAATTCTATTTATATACAAGTTCACATACCTCGCGGGGAAATCACTCACACTCGGCCGAAAGTGTATTTTTAGTGAATCACTCGAGAGCGGCACGGAACTTATTCCTACCATAGGCTTGCCAAGAAATCAATCCTCCTCCTTTTTAACTTTTATACCTTTGTAGATATCAAGAGGACTTTGTGGGTTAAGGGTTGGCTAGGGTTAAAGGTAGGTGGTTGGGTTAGTGGTTAGTAGAAAAAGGGCTAAAAGCGTAACAAGTGTCGGTTTTCGTATTTTTGCAACTTTTTATTTTTGATGAAGCTTTTATTCAAACAAAGTTATTTTTGATTACTTTGTTTGTTTATTTTCTTTTTGCTTCATTATAAATATTTTTTTTTTTTTACACGAAGAACCGAACTTGTTACTAAAATAAAGGGTTAAAAATGAAAAAGGTTTTGGTGGGTGAAAAGGTTTTTGTTTGGGTGATGAAACGAAAAGGTTTAGGCTCAAAGGGGCTAACTAGGGGGATTTTTGGGTAGGTGGTAAAAGAAAAAGAAAAATAATGGTGTAGAAACGAAAAAGGGTTAGTCCTAATGCCTCCATCATTTACTTACTCGGGTTTAAGTTGATAAGGACCGGGAATGTATTGTCATGGCAAGTTCTAGAGTTGTAAGAACCAAGCGGCTATTCACACAAGAAACGAAAAATGAGCATTTAGTCAAATGATATGAAATTGTGTGCTCAATAAAGGCTCAAAACTCACTTTTGTGGGAATGGGTTTTTATGTGATCAAGTATATATAATCAAATTTTAAATAAGTTTGTCATGCCTTTTCATAATTTTCTTATGTTGGTTCTTTTTATCACTACGCTGTCGGTTGTAAATTTGTAAAAATATAACCTTTTTGAGAACTTGAATTTCCCGAGTTAAACCTAGACAAGAAAAAAAAATGAAATTTTTGAAAAATTTTTTGGGTGATTAGCGGTTCCAATAGAGTTTTGTGTAAGGCTTGTATTTAGGACTTGCAAAATTCAAGGTTTTAGCATCCCCCCCACACTTAAATTACACATTGTCCTCAATGTGTCCCAAAAAATAAATTTTTAGGTTGATTAGATGTGTAAAATAGTGTTTAAAAAGCAAAAATTTGTGTTACTGGGCACTGAACACGGCCCCGTGTTATCCGGGCACGGCCCCGTGTTCAAGTGCCAGTAACAAAATTGAAATAAGAGAAACAGAAGTCTGGACACGGGGGCGTGTTGGGTGAACACGGCCCGTGTCCAGTTACCTGTACTGGGCGTTTTCTGCAGATGGTTTGACACGGGGCCGTGTTGGTTGGGCACGGCCCGTGTTGAACCTTCTGAAATGGAGAAAATTGTCGGGTTGCCTCGTTCTTGTGCATGGGATCATTTTTCTCGTTCCCCTTTTCATCCTTTACCGCCATGAGTGTGTTTTACTCATTTTAAACCATCCAAACCATAAAACCATCATTTCATTTCATCATAGAGAGAACTTACATAATCCTAAATTAAACTAGAAATTAAAACTTATCTAGATAGGTCAGCAGGTACACGAGGTTATCATAAGGAGTTCTACTATTTTAAGAAAATTTCGAGAATGATTTCCCGATATAGTAGGACTTTTAGCCGAACGAATTCTTCCCTAAACTTTGTTCAAAGCCATTCTTCGATCTATCTAGGGAGGAAGAATGCGGCTTCGTTTTCCTCTGCTGCTGGTGGTTGAGGGGGAACATTCACCGGGACTCCTTGCACCACTCTTCGCGGGAGTTCTTGGTGCATGGCGTACCATTCGGCTGGAATGACAACTTCGGGCACCACGTTCCACGCCCTTTGGGTTATTATGGGTACCAAAGGCGGGGAGGCGAGAAGGTTCAACCTCTGGTGCAAGAGGTTTACTTCATGGAGACAGCCCTCCAGCCCCACAGTAAGATGGTTGATACGGTCGATCGATGCTTCTTCCACTCCCGTCATTTCATCAATAGCCTCCCTGAGAGCGTAAACATAGTTTACAAGAGAGTCTTCTGCCGTTGAAGATCTCCTCCCTTGTCGGTTATTCCTTGAAGATGATCCGCTTGTTCTGCTTGCCATTTTCTGCGAAGAAAACCGAAGAAAGCTGAATTTTTACAAAACAGAGCCCCTGGACACGGCCCCGTGCTCGTTGAGCACGGCCCCGTGTCCATTTGTCTGCAGGATTTTTGGCTAAAGAATCTTGGGGTTTTAAATTATTTTTATGATTTCCATCTGGGTTTTAAGCTCAGATAATTTAAAATAAAGTTATACAACTAACTTTATCCCAGAATCTTTAGCAAATAATCTTACAAACTTCATAGAGTATTGGAATCAAGGGATTTCCAAGCTTCCATGGAGGAACTTTTGAAAAATTTTGAAAGAGGAGGAAATGAATAAAAGTGGAAGGGACAAGAGGGTCCCTTGGAACCTTCTTTTAATACTTACCTAGGATGGTATGAGTGAAAATCCCAGGGATCTCTGTCAATAGAAGTGGTCAAAATGAGCAGGAATCAGGCTGCATTTAAAGAAAACGACAGTGCCCTGGGCACGGCCCCGTGTTGACTGGACACGGCCCCGTGTTCAGAGGAAATCCTGACACATTTTGTCCGTATTCTGACCAAATCAACAGAGAATCTTTTTAGTGAGCACGGGGGCGTGTTGACCTGGACACGGCCCCGTGTCTGGAGGCTGCTTTATGGGGTTTTGCTATTTCAAGGATCTCCCCGATATCGGGTGGTTCCTTACTGGTCGGAACCACCCCAAAGTGCCTAATATACCTTAATTGTCCTAGACTAAGGCGAGAACGCAAGAGGTTGTCGGTGAGGGTAATTCCTATTTTCATTCTAGGTGGACAAGTCCAACCCTTTTCCGGGCTCTTGTTAAAGAAGGTATATGCCGAATCGCTCAGGTCTATGTATGCACCGAACGAATTCGATGGAGAGTCCTTCACGGCACAATCGACACAGGGACGACTATCGTCCAAGTCTTTGCTAGGTACGAAGGCATTTTCGGGAGCAACGAGGTTGTCGGAATGCGGTTCCAACATTTCTTCATGGGTATCGTCTTGGGGTGGATCAATAAAATCCTTCCCAAGCTCTTCTATCCATTTCAGAATTAGCTCTTCCAGTTGAAATAACTCGCTAAGGAGCATTTCCCCTAGAATATCTGGCTGGGCGCATTCGAGGGAGAAATAGTGCTTATTTTTACTTTCGCCCCTCTTAAGGTTGTGAGAAGATGGTGGGTCCATGTAGTGGGGCCTATAATTTAGGAAGTAGCATTTTACTTCTTCATGTTCGCCACCACATAATTGACACCACTTACCATAAGAGTGCCGAAAGTAAAAATAATTACTATCACTCATGTTTATGTCAGAAATTACCAACCGTCGGGATCTAACGATTCTGTTTTCAGTAACTGAAACTTAGGCATAGGGGCGTGTTGAGTGGACACGGCCCCGTGTTCAGCTTACTGTCTGATGTAAAACAGGATTGCCAGTTCCAATGATTGAGCACGGGGGCGTGTTCAGCGGGCACGGCCCGTGCTGAGCTCTGCAGAAGCTGAAAAACTAAGAAAACCTAAAATAATAAAAGGAAAATAAAAGAAGATTAGGCCGTTGATTCCTAACTTTCTCAAAATCCTTGTGTCCTCGGCAACGGCGACAAAAACTTGATGCGTGCGAAGTGTTACTTATTTTAGGTGTATATTTTAAGCCCTTTTTAACACTTATTTTAGCCAAGTTTTAAATTTATAAAACACGATATTTCACTAACACTAAACACACATATGGGCAAGTGCACCCATCGTTGAGTGTAGTATAGCGTTGGTAAGATACCGAGGTCGTCCAAGGACACAAGAGCTTTTAATACCGGTTTATCCTCAACGTCTAACCAAAACAAAAGTTTAGAAAAATGTTTTAAACTAAGAAAAATAAAACTAACTAAAATGCTGAAAATAAAAATAAAAGTAAAAACAGATAGACAAGATGAATCACTTGGTTCCGACTCGTATCTAGTATAACCTTTGATTATTTCCGCACTTTTGCACATAATTAAGAGATTATCTTAGTTATTGTAGTAGGCCCCTCTTTTGAAGGTGACGTTACCCTCACCCCAGTAGTTTGAGTCAGCAGGGATACAATCCTAAAAGGGTGGATTATTGGAAGATAATGAATTAAGTTATTAATGCAGTATTGTGGTAGGCCCCGCTTTTGGCGGTGACGTTACCCTCGGCTAAGTAGTCTGAGTCAGCAGGGATACAGTCCTAAATAGCCGGGTTATAGTATTAATAGTAGTTAACTTATGAGGGGATCAAAGAGTTTGGACCCCCGCCATCCAATACCGTGAAGTATTGAAGGAGGTCCTACTAAATTTGACCCAGGTCCATTGCAGGACCTCTAAACGCTGAACAATGGCAAGACCTTTACCAAACCGTTACCTTAACCCCCTACCAGGTAGCCAACATACCTCCATATAGACCGTGGAGATATGAATGGGGAAAATCCTTTATTTTATATAGACAGTAAAATAATGCCAAGACACCACGGACAAACGATAAGGAAAGATCACCTTCAACATAAGTAACTAGTTATTAAAGTCATTAATACAAAACCAAATAAAAAGTGCAAAAGATTAGAAATAAAAAGTATTATACTAGACACTTTGTCTTCACCAAGTGATGTAAGAGACTTAGGCAAACATGGCCTTGATTGTCAAGAACTCTTACGATCAATCTTGGATCCCGAGACGACTCACACACTCTACGATGGACAATGGATGATGGTGGTGGATGATGGTGTTGTGATGGTGGTGGTTGGTGGATGAAGTGTGAGAGAGGTGGTGTGCCAAGGGATGAGATGAAATGAATCCAAGCACTCCTATTTATAGGCTGAACAGAGAGCTGGACACGGCCCCGTGTCCGTCTGACACTCTCTCTCCTCATTAATTGTAATTCGCAATTACAATAAATGCGCCTGCTGTACTTTCGACACGCCCCCGTGTCCGCTGAGCACGGCCCCGTGATGGGCAATAGAAGCTTCTATGGATTTGTCTTTTCTGCTGCTTCTTGGGCACGGCCCCGTGCTGGCTGAGCACGGGGCGTGTTCAGCCTTCTGTTTTCTCTATTTTGCTTTGGAAGGTGCCGTTGAGGGTTCGGGCAGTCCACTAATGTTCCTTTTCTTGTATTTATGTTGGATTTAGCTGTCTTTTTGCTTCTTTTGCGTTTTTGAGCTCATTTAATCCTGAAAATACAAAAGGAAGACAAAAACACTCTTTTTCCAATATTAGTACTAAAAAAGGGTTAGTTTTATGCCTCATTTGATGTAATTTATATGTTGCATTTTACACACATCAACATGTAACTCTGTTAGTATGCCTACTCAGTAAAGACATTAACTCTGTTAATTTGTTAACCCGGTTAATTAATTAACACTGTTAGTTATTATTCATGTTATGCTTGTTAGTTATGGAAGCTTGTTATCTTTGTTTAAAACATTAACCTGGTTAAGTCTGTTAAAACCATCAAGCATGCTAATTGATTAACCATGTTAGATATTACCAGGAACTCAGTTACATGGTGTATGACTGTGTGAATATGAACCCACTGTTATGTGCTACTTGATGAGAAATGCATAAACCCACTTTGTGACATAGATTACCTGTGAAACATTTTAAGTTCGAAACTGATTATACATACGTGCGTACTATAGGTCGTGATTGATTAACTGTGAGCGTGTGTATTCCTTTAGCATACCGAGCAAACCAAGGTGAGTTCACACTCTTACCAAGGCATGGGATTCCCGGGGATTTGGAATGGGTTGAATGATGGGATTTAACAATTACTCGTACCTACACGGCTACAAGACTATCTATCATCGTCCTCGGGTTAAGCAGGGCACTTACGTAAAACCTACGTAAACAAGTACTTACCACTGTCCTCAGGTTTCGAGGGACACTTACGTAAAACCTACGTAAACTCACACATGCTACTGTCTTCCGGGGTCAGGAAGGACACTTACGTAAAACCTACGTAAACTCACACATGCTACTATCTTCCGGGGTCAGGAAGGACACTTACGTAAAACCTACGTAAACCACACGCGTACCACTGTCCTCGGGTAAAGAAGGGCACTTACGTAAAACCTACGTAAACCTTGTACGTACTACTGTTCTCGGGTTAAGAAGAACACTTATGGTTACAAATAGTCTAGTGTATATACAAATATGGGAAGCCCCCACTAATAGAACATACTATCGGCCTAGTAGAGCCACATGTTACGAAAAGAACATACTATTACGAACTTACTTACTGTGAACTCACTCAACTAGTTGTTGACTCTCTGTTACATGCATTGCAGGTCGTTAGGTATACATGGAGCTTGCAACGGGAGGCGCGGTCGTTGTGGACGAGGATCGTGAATGCTTTGATTAAACATTTGACATTTCATACTTTACTTATGTTGGGCTTTTACTCATATGCTTCCGCTAAACGTTGAATTTCTACTTATGTTTTGAAACACCATTCATATGGATTGGTTTGGTTAAATTACATTTACCTTTACTATTTACGTTGTTCTATATGATTGGTGGCTTTATCCTGGTCAGCCACGCTCCCAAGCGGTGATACTCCGCGGGTGGATTTTGGGGGTGTGACAGATTGGTATCAGAGCCATTGGTTATAGAGAACTCGGTTTTAATAAGGGAAAAACATTTTTATTAAAACCAGACTATAACCAGTACAGTGCTCAACGATCCACAACGAGGCCTCGCTCCACGTGCAAGACTCAACACCCTAGGCAATATGGTTTATGTTTATTGCCTACATGCTAGAAGTACATAGAACTTTGCTCATGGTATGCTTAGATAAACGTAACAACTGTTGATTGAAACACTTTTGTGCTCACTCTCTTCTGACATTTCACTTTCGCGAACCCCTCTCACTCATGTTCTCCTTGATATCAAGATCATGAGTGGACGCGTTAACCTAACTCAAGCCCAGTTGGCGGCTTCGATCACTAAACAAGTTACTGCAGCACTCGCAACTGCCCAGGCAGGAGGTGTAACCTGCCATTACCACTTACTCTAGGATCTTTAGATCCTACTCTCGTAAACCAACACTCGTGCTCAAGTATGTTTACTCTTACGCACACGACAGGTCAACACGCTCAGCCACCTGTGTGCACGTTCCAAACTTTCATGGACTGTCGTTCTAGTACTTTCAGTGGCACTGAACGGGGGCCGTTGGACTCCTCCACTGGTTCGAGAAGCTCGAATCAGTCTTTGAAATTGTGTGAATGCCCTGAGGCTCGTAGGGTGAAGTACGCCACTGGTACTCTCGAAGGCACTGCGCTAACTTGGTGGAACGCGCAAGTTCAGATGCTGGGGCTGGCGGCTGCTAATGCCACCCCATGGAATGATTTTAAGGAACTGATTAAACGTGAATACTGTAATCCTGATGACACCCACAAACTGGAAGTGGAGTTCTTTAACCTGAAGATGACGGGGTCAGAGATAGAAGCGTACACGAAACGATCCAACGAACTGGCAGTGTTATGTCCAACTATGGTGGATCCTCCCATCAAGCGCATTGAGCTGTACCTCAAAGGCTTAGTACCAGAGATTCAAAGCCATGTGACTACTGCTAACCTTGCTACTATCCAGGATGTTACTCGTCTTGCTCATCGTCTCACAGACCAAGCAGTGGAACAGAACAGGCTGCCTAAACGTATCAGTGATACTACTACTGCTATCACTACTGCTACTCCTAGTGACAACAAGCGAAAATGGGATGGAACCTCCAGCAAGGGTTCAACTTCGGTTCAATCCCAGGCACAACAACGAAAGACAGATAATTACCAGAGCCCCAGTCAGCAGTCTTCTGGTAGTCAAAGGCAGGGTGGATATCGAGGAAATCACCCAAAGTGCAATAGATGCAACAGACACCACAGTGGTCACATAGTCAAGGGTTGTAACCTCGTCTTAGCTGGTTAGACATTCTCCCTCAACCCCATTCCTATAGTCTTGGGTAGTTTTGACATCGTCATTGGTATGGATTGGTTATCCCAACAACAAGCAGAGATCCTATGCAAGGAGAAGGTCATTCGTATTCCCCGTACTGGCCAGGAACCTCTCGAAGTTCAAGGCGACATGAGTGGTGTCGTGAGTGGCATCATCTCCTTCTTGAAAGCTCAGAAGTGTTTGCGAAAGGGGCACACAGCTATTTTAGCACTCGTTACAGATACATCGACGAAAGAGAAGAAGTTAGAGAATATTCCAGTCGTACGCAACTTTCCTCAAGTGTTTCCTGAAGAGTTACCTGGGCTACCGCCTCATCGCCAGGTCGAATTCCAAATCGAGCTAGCTCCAGGAGCAGCACCTATTGCTCGAGTGCCTTATCGCTTAGCTCCAACCGAACTGGAAGAACTGTCTAAGCAATTACAAGAACTCTTGGAAAAGGGTTTCATTCGCCCTAGCTCTTCGCCTTGGGGAGCTCCAGTACTATTTGTGAAGAAGAAAGACGGTACCTTCCGCATGTGCATAGATTACCGCGAACTTAACAAGGTGACCGTGAAGAATCGCTATCCTCTTCCACGTATTGATGACTTATTCGACCAGTTGCAAGGGTCGAGCTTCTATTCAAAGATTGATCTGAGGTCAGGCTACCATCAACTGAGAGTCCGGGACGAGGACGTCTCCAAAACAGCATTCAGAACACGCTACGGCCACTACGAGTTTCTGGTCATGCCATTCGGGTTAACAAACGCGCCAACAGTTTTCATGGATCTTATGAACAGAGTGTGCAAACCTTATCTTGAAAAGTTTGTTATTTTTTTCATCGATGACATCCTGAGCTATTCGAAGAGTCAGGAGGAACACGAGCAGCATTTACGACTTATTTTGGAACTCCTTCGAACGGAACAGCTGTACGCCAAGTTTTCAAAATGCGACTTCTGGTTTCGTGAAGTCCACTTTCTAGGCCACGTGGTAAACAAGGTTGGGATTCATGTTGATCCATCCAAGGTAGATTCGATCAAGAACTGGCCTGCACCTCGCACACCAACCGAAATACGCCAATTCTTGGGTTTGGCGGGTTATTACAGACGGTTCATCAAAGACTTCTCAAAGATTGCACAGCCGCTTACACTACTGACACAGAAAGGTGTTGCTTATCGTTGGGGTAATACACAGGAGATAGCGTTTCAGCACTTAAAGGATAGACTTTGTAGCGCACCTATCCTCTCGTTGCCTGAAGGCATGGACGATTTTGTAGTCTACTGCGACGCATCCATCCAAGGTCTTGGAGGTGTGTCGATGCAACGGGATAAAGTCATTACTTATGCTTCGCGCCAACTTAAGATTCACGAACGGAATTACACTACACACGATTTAGAGCTGGGAGCTATTGTTTTTGCGCTCAAGATAGGGCGACATTACCTGTATGGCACCAAGTGCACCATCTACACCGATCACAGGAGTCTCGGGTATATCTTCAAGCAGAAAGAGTTGAACATGCGACAACGACGATGGGTCGAATTACTGAACGATTACGAATGTGCTATAAAGTACCATCCGGGCAAAGCCAATGTGGTGGCTGACGCCCTCAGTCGAAAGGATACTACACCTAGGCGTGTACGAGCGTTGCAACTCACTATTCAGTCTAGCCTTCCTGCACAGATACGAGATGCTCAGGTAGAAGCATTGAAACCAGAAAATGTCAGGGCTGAAGCTCTACGCGGCTCAAGGCAACGGTTAGAACAAAAGGCAGACGGCGCCTACTACGTAACAGGACGCATTTGGGTCCCACACTATGGCAACTTACGCGAGCTTGTAATGGGTGAAGCTCATAAGTCTCGCTACTCAGTACATCCTGGTTCGGATAAGATGTACCACGACTTGAAAACTACATATTGGTGGCCTAGCATGAAAGCTCATATAGCAACTTACGTTAGCAAGTGTTTGACTTGTGCGAGAGTCAAAGCGGAATATCAGAAACCTTCAGGCCCACTCCAACAACCTGAGATACCACAATGGAAATGGGAACAAATTTCCATGGATTTTGTTACTGGCCTACCTAGATCTCAGCGCGGAAATGATACTATTTGGGTGATCGTGGATCGACTCACAAAGTCTGCACACTTCTTGGCTATCAAAGAAACAGACAAGTTCTCTACATTTGCAGATATCTACTTAAAAGAAGTGGTTTCAAGGCACGGGGTGCCAACCTCTATTATCTCAGATCGTGACGCACGTTTTTCTTCGGAACTGTGGCAAGCAATGCATAAATCTTTTGGCTCTCGTTTAGACATGAGCACGGCTTATCACCCTCAGATGGATGGGCAGTCTGAGCGCACTATTCAAACTCTAGAAGACATGCTTCGTGCATGTGTAATCGATTTCGGCAACGGCTGGGAAAAACATCTCCCGTTGGTGGAGTTCTCGTATAACAACAGTTACCACACCAGCATTAAAGCCGCTCCATTCGAGGCATTGTACGGGCGTAAATGCCGATCACCTCTTTGTTGGGCAGAGGTGGGTGACAGTCAGATCACTGGTCCAGAACTTGTAGTTGATACTACAGAAAAGATTGCTCAAATACGACAACGCATGAAGGCAGCACGTGACCGTCAGAAAGCATACGCCGATAAAGACAGGAAACCACTCGAGTTCCAGGTTGGAGATCGAGTGCTACTCAAAGTTTCACACTGGAAGGGTGTGGTTCGTTTTGGCAAACGAGGCAAGCTCAATCCGCGATATGTCGGACCATTCGAAATCATTGAGAAAATAGGCAAAGTGGCCTACAGACTGAACTTACCAGCTGAACTCAGTGCAGTTCACAACGTCTTTCACGTGTCGAATCTGAAGAAGTGTCTGTCAGATGAGACCCTCATAGTTCCTTTGAAGGAGCTTACTATCGATGAACAGTTGCGATTCGTCGAGGAACCAGTTGAAATCACGGACCGGGATGTTAAGGTCCTCAAACACACAAGAATACCTCTTGTGCGAGTTCGTTGGAACTCCCGTCGTGGCCCAGAGTTCACCTGGGAACGAGAAGATCAAATGAAACTCAAGTATCCCTAGTTATTAGGAAACAGTGCAACCACTACTGAGGCTGAAGCTACAACAGAATTTCGGGACGAAATTCCAAATCAACGGGGGGATGATGTGACACCCCAGGAAAACCAGTAAAACTACACAACACAACTAGCTTCCTCAGTAACCACGTGCTAAATTTCGGGACGAAATTTCTTTCAAGTTGGGGATAATGTGACAACTCGAGTTTTCAAGGTCTCTATCCGATCTAACTTCGTTTGTACTTGCTTAGTGTGTTTAATAATCATTTGAGGTGCTAAATAAGTGTTATTTGTGATATGCGTATTATGTGTATATATGTTACACATATTGGAATTTTATGATTATTTAAAACATGGAACTCACAAATCAACCCTCCTAGTCGAAAACACTCTTCCCACAAAAACACTAGAGAGTGTTTTCGTCCACCATGGTGTTCATCGAAAACAAAAGTGGGCTTTGGCCCAGTATCGAATGAATATAAGATTTATTTTAATCTGTGCGTGTAATTGATAACTGACAAAACCCTAATCACACTTTCTCTCTCTCACTACCTTTGAACCCGATGGCAAGTTCTAGCTCTTTAGTAACCGTTGCTGCGTTGCTAGTCTCTTGGTTAGTTTATCCTCTCGGATTGTTGTTACGCATATTAGATGATTACTATATGGTGATTGTAAACCGTTATGTAGTGATGTTGTGATTTGGATTAATTGTTTTAGTAGGAATTCTTATAAACTGAGATTATGATTGATTGTGTTATGATCTTTGTCAAGATTCTGTTGATGTGGTGTATATATTATGCATGTCCTTGAATACTATATTGAAAGATGGATAGGGTTTATGTTCATCACGTGGATTGTCAGGATGTTGTCTACAAACATTGAGACTTGAAATAAAGAGTGAGGTCCAATTAAAGTTTCACAACAAATAACTCTTCAGTTTGCTACTTGATTTATATGAGTGCTATTAGATAAGTATCACTACATGTTGTCGGCTACTGTACCCATGATTTCATGTGAATAATTAAGGATTAGGTAATTGTTTATATGGGTGAATGAATTGATGGTTAGTTATGTCGATGATGATGATTTTGTATGAACAGTTCTGATCGAATTCATGCTTGTTGCAACCGTTGTAATCATTAGACAATCATTAGGGTTTCTTTGTTGTAACTGTTGGTGATCATCGACCAGGCGAAAACACTCAATGTTTTCGTCAAACACTAGGGTCGACGAAATCACTAAGGATTTCGCCCAAAGGGATTTCGCCCAAAGTAATTTAGGCCCAAGTGATTTCGGCCCAAAGGTGATTTCGCCACATCGGGTGCCCTTTGTTAGTTATTAACTTGGTTGGCCGAGTATGAATATCTCTGTTAATTGATTAACACGGTTAGTTATTAACTTAGTTAGTTCAGTAAATTCAATTGGTTTATTAACACCGTTAAGTATGTCAATACTCTTTAGTATGTTGATTCTGTCGGACATGTAACTCTGTTAGTATGCCTACTCAGTAAAGACATTAACTCTGTTAATTTGTTAACCCGGTTAATTAATTAACACTGTTAGTTATTATTCATGTTATGCTTGTTAGTTCTGGAAGCTTGTTATCTTTGTTTAATACATTAACCTGGTTAAGTCTGTTAAAACCATCAAGCATGTTAATTGATTAACCATGTTAGATATTACCAGGAACTCAGTTACATGGTGTATGACTGTGTGAATATGAACCCACTTTTATGTGCTACTTGATGAGAAATGCATAAACCCACTTTGTGACATAGATTACCTGTGAAACATTTTAAGTTCGAAACTGATTATACATACGTGCGTACTATAGGTCGTGATTGATTAACTGTGAGCGTGTGTATTCCTTTAGCATACCGAGCAAACCAAGGTGAGTTCACACTCTTACCAAGGCATGGGATTCCAGGGGATTGGGAATGGGTTGAATGATGGGATTTAACAATTACTCGTACCTACACGGCTACTAGACTATCTACCATCGTCCTCGGGTTAAGCAGGGCACTTACGTAAAACCTACATAAACAAGTACTTACCACTGTCCTCAGGTTTCGAGGGACACTTACGTAAAACCTACGTAAACTCACACATGCTACTGTCTTCCGGGGTCAGGAAGGACACTTACGTAAAACCTACGTAAACTCACACATGCTATTGTCTTCCGGGGTCAGGAAGGACACTTACGTAAAACCTACGTAAACCACACGCGTACCACTGTCCTCGGGTAAAGAAGGGCACTTACGTAAAACCTACGTAAACCTTGTACGTACTACTGTTCTCGGGTTAAGAAGAACACTTATGGTTACAAATAGTCTAGTGTATATACAAATATGGGAAGCCCCCACTAATAGAACATACTATCGGCCTAGTAGAGCCACATGTTACGAAAAGAACATACTATTACGAATTTACTTACTGTGAACTCGCTCAACTAGTTGTTGACTCTCTGTTACATGCCTTGCAGGTCGTTAGGTATACATGGAGCTTGCACTGGGAGGCACGGTCGTTGTGGACGAGGATCGTGAATGCTTTGATTAAACATTTGACATTTCATACTTTACTTATGTTGGGCTTTTACTCATATGCTTCCGCGAAACGTTGAATTTCTACTTATGTTTTGAAACACCATTCATATGGATTGGTTTGGTTAAATTACATTTACCTTTACTATTTACGTTGTTCTATATGATTGGTGGCTTGATCCTGGTCAGCCACGCTCCCAAGCGGTGATACTCCGCGGGTGGATTTTGGGGGTGTGACATTTCTGGTGTAGTTGCTTGATTGACGTTCTAGGATGCATGCGTCACATAGGATCTGGAAGAGGCCTTAGTGACATAAAACGATGATAGTTGATATAAAACTTGTTTGTTATGTGTTAAAACAATGTTAATGCTTAATATTATCAATAAAACAAAACACTTTTTGTATCCATGGTTATGAAACGATAATTTTGTTACAACACTCCCCGATGTTTCCGCCACGCTTTGTTGTTTTACGTGGTCGGGGTATGACAGAAGAGTTGGTATCAGAGCCAATGGTTATAGGGAATTAGGTTATTAGTAATGCTTTGACCTATACTATAACTTTAGGACCCCAACGCAAGTTTATTTGCGTTTAGATTTTTAAAACAAAATCGTCACCTATCCTTAGGTGATAACCACAACGAGAACATAATTTTCGAACCCGCTTTGAAAACTAATCATCTGTTCTAGGATGATTGATTACTAGGTTTTGAACCCTCTATTATAAGGTTTTGAACCCTCTAAGTTTTCAAAATCTCATCAAAGTTTGGGTCTAAATAATGTGAACACGTGCAAACTGGAAGAGTGAATGCTTGTACCCTGAGTTTTCTGTCTAAGGCTAGAGTGTTCGTATAAATCCACATAATCGGACCAGCCACTCTTACATGCGAACTCTTGGGGTGAGTGTTCACTTATAGGCGAGCATGTCTTCGCGATACGTTATTTGGATCCATTTACTTTGATTAAGTCACTGCGTGTCGTTTGTTTGTTCGAGGTAACAAACAAATGATCGCCTTCCTTGTGCTTTGACGATACCTCTTTTGCTTTTCCTAATAATCAACCTCACTCGTCTCTCATATTTCCTTGTTAGACAATGCCTCCTTGACGTGAAGCACAATCTTTCACTATTGAAGAAATCGCAGCCCTGGTCTCTCAACAAGTGGCTGCTGTGCTTCCCGGTGTTGTGACCCAAGTCCACGAGATATACAACAACAATAATAACAACAATAATGCACCGTGTAATTTCAAGAACTTCAATACTGCGAAGCTGCTTAAGTTTTCTGGGTCACAAGGAGCAACTGCGCTCCTGCAGTGGTTTGAGAGTATCGAGAGCACATTCAGACATGTGCAGTGTCCGAATGCGCGTAAGGTTGAATTTGCTTCGAGCGTGTTTGAGAAGCGAGCGCTTACCAGGTGGAATGGTATTATGCGCGACAGGGGTGCCGAAGTGGCATTGGCACAAACATGGGAAGAGCTTCGGGCTCTCATGATGAAGGAGTTTTGTCCCCGTCACGAAACTCGGGCTTTGGAGCGAGAGTTTGACGATTTAAAGCAAGATGGGGCTGAACACCATGCGTACACGGATCGTTTTGAAGAACTCAGTCTATTGTGTCCCACCATGGTTACCCCTCTGGAGAAAGCAATCGAGAGATATATCGATGGTCTACCCGATTCTATTCTGGAAATTGTGATCGGTGTTAATCCTACTACCCTTCGTCAAGCAATCGAGTTGTCTGCTACCTTGACTGAGACTCAAGTCATGAAGGGTAAACTCACTCGCAAGGGTGATAAAAAGAAGGCGACTGATTCAGGGAAGGACAAGAAAAAGGGTAAGGGTAAGGAAGGTGAGACGTCGAAGAAATCGAGGAAGCGAAAGGGTGCCCAGAATTTTGCTGTTACAACACAGACTGCTCAGAACCAGCTCAGCCACCTGCAAAGAAAGCGTATGCTAGTACCGCACCTCATTGTGCTCGTTGCAACGGTCATCACATTGCACAACAAGCTTGCAAGCAATGCACGACGTGTGGTAAACTTGGGCATTTGGCCAATGTTTGTCGTTTGGGACAGAATCAGTTTGCCCAGGTTCAAGCTCCGATACAAGGGAATACTGCAAGATTCCCACCGGGTTCATGTTTTAATTGTGGAGAGTATGGTCACTTCCGCAACAATTGTCCGAGACTGGTGAATGCAAACGCGAATGCTAACGCGAACCCGAATGCGAACGTCAATGTTAATGTGAATCCCCCTCGTGGGCGAGTGTACAATTTGAATGCAAACGAAGCGAGGGCTGAGAACGAGGTTGTCAATGGTACGTTTCTTGTTAACAATCAACCTGCATCTATTCTTTTCGATTCTGGTGCTGATAGAAGTTTTGTTTCGTTATCTTTTGAGCCTTTGCTTGCGATACCTAGAATTAAACTGAGGAAACCCTTATCTGTCGAGGTTGCTACTGGTAAACTTCTTGTTCTCGATTCTGTTATTCATTGTCAGTTGAACCTTGATAACCATCTTTTTCCTATTGACCTCACACCGATGCAACTTGGGAGTTTCGTTATTATCATTGGAATGGATTGGTTAACCAAACACCATGCTGAGGTGGTTTGTTTCGATAATATTGTTCGTATTCCTTTGTCTTCTGGCGATGTTCTGGAGATTCGTGGCGAGAAACCTTCAGGTGGATTGAAGCTTATGTCATGTATGGAAGCCGAAAGGTATTTGAGAAAAGGATATGTTGTTTTTCTAGCACATGTCACCGAGGAAAAAGACAAGAGCAAGAGTATTCAGGATATTCCGATTGTTCGGGATTATCCAGAGGTGTTTCCTGATGAACTGCTTGGTTTGCCTCCAGTTCGTCAAGTTGAGTTTCATATTGACCTTGTACCCAATGCCAACCCGATTGCAAAGGCACCTTATCGTCTTGCCCCGTCGGAGATGCAAGAGTCATCGAAACAGCTTCAAGAGTTATCTGATAAAGGATTCATCCGAACGAGCTTTTCACCTTGGGGAGCTCCTGTCCTCTTCGTGAAAAAGAAAGATGGATCTTTTCGAATGTGTATCGATTATCGTGAGCTTAATAAGCTCACCATCAAGAATCGATATCCCCTAACTCGAATTGATGATCTCTTCGACCAGCTGCAGGGTGCTTCATGCTTTTCCAAGATCGACCTGCGTTCTGGGTATCATCAACTTCGTGTTCTCGAAGAAGATATTCCCAAAACTGCTTTCCGCACAGGATATGGGCATTACGAGTTCACTGTCATGCCTTTTGGTTTGACGAATGCTCCAGCTATCTTTATGGACTTAATGAATAGGGTCTGCAAACCTTATTTGGACAAGTTCATTATTGTGTTCATCGACGATATTCTCATTTATTCGATATCTCGAGCCGAGCACGAGCAACACCTTCGCTTAACATTCTGGCTTAAAGAAGTTCAATTCTTAGGCCATATAGTCAATGAGCAGGGTATTAATGTGGATCCATCCAAGATTGCTGCTATTAAGGACTGGAATACACCGACGACGCCTACAGAGATTCGATCTTTTCTTGGTCTTGCTGGTTATTATCATCGATTCATTTCAAATTTCTCGAAAATTGCGGTTTCACTCACTGCTTTGACTCAGAAAAATAAGCCTTTTGAGTGGGGACCCAAGCAAGAAGAAGCGTTCCAAACGCTGAAGAAGAAGTTATGTAATGCTCCTGTTCTATCTCTGCCCGAGGGAAGCGATGATTTCGTTGTCTATTGCGATGCATCCAACTTAGGCCTTGGTTGCGTCCTTATGCAACGAGGTAAAGTTATTGCATATGCATCTAGGCAGCTGAAAGTTCACGAGAAGAACTACATGACTCATGATCTTGAGTTATGAGCTGTGGTTTTCGCGCTTAAAATCTAGAGACACTACCTCTATGGAACGAAGTGTGTGGTTTTCACAGACCACAAAAGTCTCCAGCACATTCTTAATCAGAAAGAGCTGAACATGAGGCAACGACGTTGGGTTGAACTCTTAAACGATTATGACTGCGAGATTCGCTACCACCCTGGTAAGGCGAATGTTGTAGCCGATGCGCATAGTCGAAAGGAGCAAGTCAAGCTTCATTCTGTTCGAACACTATCTGATCTTCAAACTCGTGTCCTTCAAGCTCAGCAATTTTGTGTTTCACAAAATTTGATAGGTAATGAATTACCACGTCAACTTGAGCTTAAGCTCGAAGCGAAAGTTCTGTTAGGGCATTCATTTGTCGACTTCGTCTTGTATCGAGTCTTGTATTAGAATTGTTAGTTCAGGGCTTAATTGTTAGAGTTTGTTTAATATAATTTAGCTTGAATGAAGAGGTTTCCCTTGAAAGTGACGCATGACAGTTTCAAGCTAAACCTACAAGAGAGGTTTCCCTTGAAAGTGGCGTGTGACAGTTTCAAGCTAAACCTGGTTTCCCTTGAAAGTGATATGACACTTTCAAGCTAAACCTCCTCACCTATAAATACCATTCAAGCTAAACCTATTGTAACTTTTTGGAGAAGTCTTCCGGTTTGCAACAAAGTGCTGCCGAAGTGTTGTCAGGGTGTAAAACATTATCAAATCAATCATACAACAGTTTTAAGTGGAAATCTCGCTGAATTGACCTCTACACGTCTGTTTCCGCCTTTCGTTTTTCGGTTTGTCAAGTGAATGTTTTAATGAGAAACGAGTATTAAAGTGATATTCTTCTGTTTTCTACTCCATTCTCTTTGATTCAACCTGTTTGTGTGATTCCGCCACATAAACAGTGGTATTTTGACTCAGATTGACTCATTTGATCGTCAATATCGATCCTACAATTGGTATCAGAGCCAGTTATGAGCCAATATACCTGAATCAAAGCCTTTTTCTACACAAAATCTGATTTCTAGACTTTTACCCGGACAAAATAGACTGAATTTTGGACAGTGTGTGTGAATATGAGTTTTAACAAACCCTTGAGAATATCAGCTTAAAACTCGAAGTAAATCGTGTAAAAATGATGTGACAACTCGAGTTTCCAAGACTTCCATCCTTGCATTTATTGCACGTTAATAATATAGATTGTTTGTTTACGCGACTTGTTTGTTTTACGACTGGACACGTTTGTAATACGTTAAGCTTTATTATGATTGATATGTTATATGTGGTGTCTTATAAGTGTGTATGTGCTGTATCACCTGTATTAATATATTATGTGTTGTATTAACTAAAGTAAATGGAACTTTTGGACAAACAACTCTCTAGCCGAAAACACCTCTTTCCCCACGAAAACACTTGGTGTTTTCATCTGATTGTGGGCCGGCGAAAACAGGAACTGGGCTTCGGCCCAGTAGCGAACAACTATAGTATTCTGTTATATTTGATACGATTAGAAGTTTAATCACAAAACCCTAGAGTCTCTCCCTTTGAGTGACGGCAACTGCAAGCCTTTGGAATCTTTCTTTCCGATCGACCCGTTAATCTTTCTATTCCGGTTAGTGTTCAACCTTTACATGATTTCGGGATTGATATTTCTGTTAACTGTGATTGTTAGTGTTATGAACGTAAGATGGAATAATGATTAATATGAATTGTTGATCGAAATCTGGTTGTGGTATTATTGTGCATGATCGGCTGGACTACATACATAGATTTATATGCATGCTTAAAGGTTGAGTTGGGTGATGATTCTGTGATGATAAATAATTACATGTCTTGCATATGTATGTCTGATTTATACGATCTGTGCTTTGAAAGTACATGCTCATGAATCTTGTATGATAGATCTGATGTTTAATTGTTGAAACTGCCGAATATGATAATGATGAGTAGGGTTTATTGTATATACGTGTCATGCCATGATGATGACTATTCAGAAATTACTTATGTATTCATGTAATAGTTTGTTTTGATTGTTATGTGAGTTAGTATGCATGTACTAGGGAATCTCACATGATGTTGACTAATCGAATTGACAAATGATCCGTGATGGCAGCCATGTTTTAATATTATGTAAAGGTAGTTTGATTAAGTCAAAGGAGATATCAAGCAAA
The DNA here is from genome assembly GCA_030545235.1 of Helianthus tuberosus. Classification (NCBI taxonomy): domain Eukaryota; kingdom Viridiplantae; phylum Streptophyta; class Magnoliopsida; order Asterales; family Asteraceae; genus Helianthus; species Helianthus tuberosus. Next base: position 160,561,604 of record CM060393.1, read on the forward strand.
TGGCGGTCACATTGGTGTTTGTGGTTTCGATAAAGTCCAACCATGTGCACATTTGATTGATGTTGTCAGACTTGTTAGGTAAGGCCCATGTTCTTGTATTAATTATTGATGTAGGCTATTGTGTATACAAACCTAAAATTCCAAGCTGTTAATAATCGGAAGTGGATTCTGGTCCATAATTATTTTGCCATACAAGTGATTTCGTAGCCCATGGGTTTTCGCCTAGAGTGTGATTTCGTCGAGTATATGACACACAACTGTTGCTATGATATAAACTCTGTTAGTACAGTAACCTCAGTTAGTTGAAATATCCTGTTAGATGTTAACTCCGTTAAATATGCAACTCTGTTAGTTGATTTAACACTGTTAGTTTATTATTAACCTTGTTAAGTTTGTTAACTCTGTCAAGTATGTAGGAGAATAGCCATGATAGAATAAACTGTGAATGACATTTATCTGAATCATGAATTATGTGAACCTGATTGACCGTTGTATGATGCATGATGTTAACCGCCAAACACTCTGTGGTATTGATTGTACGTGAAATGTTACGAACATGTACTGACTGTGAATACATGCATACTCTAGGCTTCGATTGATTTCTTGTGAGCACTTAACTTAGTATACCGAGCAAACCAAGGTGAGTTCACACTTTTACTAAGGCATGGGATTCCCAGGGTATGGGAATGGGGATTGAAGGAATGAGATTTGAATAGATACTCGTACTTATACTGTTACTAGACTATCTACCATCGTCCTCGGATGCGCAGGATACATACGTAAAACCTACGTATACTTGTACTCATCACTGTCCTCAGGTTGCGAAGGACACTCACGTAAAACCTACGTGAACTTATACTCACTACTGCCTCGGTTGTGTCAGGCACTTACGTAAAACCTACGTAAACAAGAACATGCTACTGTCTTCCGGAGTCAGGAAGGACACTTACGTAAAACCTACGTAAACCCCCGCGTACCCCTGTCCTCGGTTGTGAAGGACACTTACGTAAAACCTACGTAAACTTTGTACATACTACTGTTCTCGGTTGTGAAGAACACTTATGGTTACAAATAGTCTAGTGTATATGCAACATGGGAAGCCCCCACTAATAGAACATACTATCGGCCTAGTAGCGCCACATGTTACGAAACAAACTTACTATTACGAACATACTTACTGTGAACTCGCTCAACTAGTTGTTGACTCTCTGTTACATGCCTTGCAGGACCTTAGGTACTTTTGGAGCTTGCACGGGAGGCGCGGTCGTTGTGGACAAGGATCGTGAATGCTTTGATTTAAACACTATGACATTTCATACTTTACTTATGTTGGGCTTTTACTTATATGCTTCCGCTAAATATTGATATTATACTTTGGTTGTTGAACACCATTCATATCGTTTGGTTTAAATTTCATCTATTACTTATTATGTTCGATATGATTGGTGGCTTGATCCTGGTCAGTCACGCCTCCATGCGGTGGTATTCCGCGTGTGGATTTTGGGGGTGTGACAGATTGGTATCAGAGCCATTGGTTATAGAGAACTCGGTTTTAATATGGGAAAAACGTTTTTATTAAAACCAGACTATAACCAGAACAGTGCTCTCAACGATCCACAACGACGCCTCGCTCCACGTGCAAGACTCAACATCCTAGGTAATATGGTACATGTTTTATTGCCTACTTGCTAGAATTGCATAGAACTTTGCTCAGGGTATGCTTAGATTAACGTAACACTATTGCATGAGAACACTTGTGTGCTTACTCTCTTTTGTCATCGCACTACTCGCGAACCTCTCTCACTTATGTCATATTTTCTATAAAGATCATGAGCGGACACGTTAACCTAACTCAAGCCCATTTGGCGGCTTCGATCACTGAACAAGTTACCGCAGCACTCGCAGCTGCCCAGGCAGGAGGTGTAACCTGCCATCACAACTTACTCTAGGATCTTTAGATCCTACTCTCGTAACCAACACTCGTGCTTAAGTATGTTTACTCTTACGCACACGATAGGTCAACACGCTCAGCCACCTGTGTGCACCTTCAAGAATTTTATGGACTGTTGTCCTACTACTTTTAGTGGCACTGAAGGGGCCGTTGGACTCCTCCATTGGTCTTCGAAATGTGTGAATGCCCTGAGGCTCGTAGGGTGAAGTACGCCACTAGTACTCTCGAAGGCACTGCGCTAACTTGGTGGAACGCGCAAGTTCAGATGCTGGGGCTGGCGGCTGCTAATGCCACCCCATGAAATGATTTCAAGGAACTGATCAAACGTGAATACTGTAGTCGTGATGACATCCACAAGCTGGAAGTGGAGTTCTTTAACCTGAAGATGACGGGGTCAGCGATAGAAGCGTACACGAAATGATCCAACGAATTGGCAGTATTGTGTTTAACTATGGTGGATCCTCCCATCAAGCGCATTGAGATGGACCTCAAAGGCTTAGTACCAGAGATTCAAAGTCATGTGACTGCTGCTAACCATGCTACTATTCAAGATGTTACTCGTCTTGCTCATCGTCTCACAGACCAGGCAGTGGAACAGAACGGGCTGCCTAAACGTATCGGTGCTACTACTACTGCTACCTCTGCTATTCCTAGTGACAATAAACGAAAGTGGGATGGAACCTCCAGCAAGGGTTCGACTTCAGTACAGTCCCAGGCATAACAGCGAAAGACCAATGACTACCAGAGTCCGGGTCAGCAGTCTTCTGGTAGTCAAGGGCAGGGTGGATAGCGAGAAAATCACCCAAAGTGCAATAGATGCAACAGACACCACAGTGGTCAGTGCAACAAGGGTCGTTGTCAGAGGTGTCTCAGGATGGGGCATGGAGCCAAAGATTGTAGAAGCTCACGTCCTGCAAACCAGAACCGACAACAGCAGTCACAAGCTCCACAGAATCAGCAGCAACGGTAGGGTAACAAGGGATGCTATCAGTGTGGTGCTGAAGGTCACCTCAAGAGACACTGCCCACAGTTGAACCAGAACCAGAATTAGAACCACAACCTAGGAAATGGGAACAATAGTGAAGACAACAACGGGGGTAATAACGACGGCAATGGTGCCAGGGGTCAAGTGTTCGTGATTGGTCAGGATGATGCTAGGAACGACCCCAACGTCGTAATGGTTTCGACATCGTTATTGGTATGGATTGGCTACCTCAACATCGAGCAGAGATTCTTTGCAAAGAAAAGATCGTCCGCATTACTCGTGCTGGTTAAGAACCTTTGGTAATTCATGGCGACAAGCTCCTAGAGCAGCACCCGTAGCTCGAGCACCTTATCGCTTAGCTCCAACTGAACTGGAAGAACTATCTAAGCAATTGCAAGAACTTTTGGAAAAGGGTTTCATACGTCCTAGCTCTTCGCCCAGGGGAGCTCCAGTATTATTTGTGAAGAAGAAAGACGGCACCTTCCGCATGTGTATAGACTACCGCGAACTGAACAAGGTGATTGTGAAGAATCGCTATCCTCTTCCACGCATCGACGACTTATTCGACCAGTTGCAAGGGTCGAGCTATTACTCGAAGATTGATCTGAGGTCAGGCTATCACCAACTGAGAGTCCGGAATGAGGATGTCTCCAAAACAGTATTCAGAACACGCTACGGTCACTACGAATTTCTGGTCATGCCAATCGGGTTAACGAACGTGCCTGCGGTTTTCATGGACCTTATGAACAGGGTGTGCAAACCTTATCTTGACAAGTTTGTTATTGTTTTCATTGATGACATCCTGATCTACTCGAAGAGTCGGGAGGAACACGAGCAGCACTTACGACTTATTTTGGAACTCCTACGAACAGAACAACTATACGCTAAGTTTTCAAAATGCGACTTCTGGCTTCGTGAAGTCCATTTTCTAGGCCACGTGGTAAACAAGGATGGGATTCATGTCGATCCATCCAAGGTAGATTCGATCAAGAACTGGCCTGCAACTCGCACACCAACCGAAATACGCCAATTCTTGGGTTTGGCGGGCTCTTACAGACGTTTCATCAAAGACTTCTCAAAGATTGCACAGCCGCTCACATTACTGACACAGAAAGGTGTTGTTTATCGTTGGGGTAATACACAGGAAACAGCATTTCAGCACTTAAAGGATAGACTTTGTAGCGCACCTATCCTCTCATTGCCTGAAGGCACGGACGATTTTGTAGTCTACTGCGACGCGTCTATCCAGGGTCTTGGATGTGTGTTGATGCAGCGGGATAAAGTCATTGCTTATGCTTCGCACCAACTTAAGATTCACGAACGGAATTACACAACACATGATTTAGAACTGGGAGCTGTTGTTTTTGCACTCAAGATATGGCGACATTACCTGTATGGCACCAAGTGCACCATCTACACAGATCACAGGAGTCTTGAGCATATCTTCAAGCAGAAAGAATTGAACATGCGACAACGACGATGGATCGAATTACTGAACGATTACGAATGTGCTATAAAGTACCATCCGGGCAAAGCCAATGTGGTGGCCGACGCCCTCAGTCGAAAGGATGCTACACCTAGGCGTGTACGAGCGTTGCAACTCACTATTCAGTCTAGTCTTCCTGCACAGATACGAGATGCTCAAGTAGAAGCATTGAAACCAGAAAACGTCAGGGCTGAAGCCCTACGCGGCTCAAGATAACGATTAGAACAAAAGGCAGACGGCGCCTACTACGTAACGGGACGCATTTGGGTCCCACTCTATGGTAACTTACGCGAGCTTGTAATGGAAGAAGCTCATAGGTCTCGCTACTCAGTACATCCTGGTTCGGATAAGATGTACCACGACCTCAGAACTACATATTGGTGGCCTAGCATGAAAGCTCACATAGCCACTTACGTCAGCAAGTGCTTGACTTGTGCGAGAGTCAAGACTGAATATCAGAAACCATCAGGCCTACTCCAACAACCAGAGATACCACAATGGAAATGGGAACAAATTTCCATGGATTTTGTTACTGGCCTACCTAGATCTCAACGTGGGAATGATACTATTTGGGTGATCGTGGATCGACTCACTAAGTCTGCACACTTCTTGGCTATCAAGGAAACAGACAAGTTCTCTACATTAGCAGACATCTACTTAAAAGAAGTGGTTTCAAGGCACGGGGTGCCAACCTCCATTATCTCGGATCGTGATGCACGTTTTACTTCAGAACTGTGGCAAGCAATGCACAAATCTTTTGGCTCTCGTTTAGACATGAGCACAGCTTATCATCCTCAGACGGATGGACAGTCTGACCGCACTATTCAAACTCTGGAAGACATGCTTCGTGCATGTGTAATTGATTTCGGCAACGGCTGGGAAAAACACCTCCCATTAGTGGAGTTCTCGTACAACAACAGTTATCACACCAGCATTAAAGCCGCTCCATTCGAGGCATTGTACGGACGTAAATGCCGGTCACCTCTTTGTTGGGCAGGGGTGGGTGATAGTCAAATCACAGGTCCAGAACTCGTAGTTGATACTACAGAAAAGATTGCTCAGATACGACAACGCATGGCGGCAGCTCGTGACTGTCAGAAAGCATACGCTGATAAAGACAGGAAACCACTCGAGTTCCAGGTTGGGGATCGAGTGCTACTCAAAGTTTCACCCTGGAAGGGTGTGGTTCGTTTTGGCAAACGAGGAAAGCTCAATCCATGATACGTTGGACCATTCGAAATCATTGAGAAAATAGGCAAAGTGGCCTACCGACTAAACTTACCAGCTGAACTCAGTGCAGTTCACAACGTCTTTCACGTGTCGAATCTGATGAAGTGTCTGTCAGATGAGACCCACATAGTTCCTTTGAAGGAACTCACTATTGACGAACAGTTACGATTTGTCGAGGAACCTGTTGAAATCACGGACCGGGATGTCAAGGTCCTCAAGAACACCCGAATACCTCTTGTTCGAGTTCGTTGGAACTCCCGTCGTGGCCCAGAGTTCACCTGGGAACGAGAAGATCAAATGAAACTCAAGTATCCCCAGTTATTCGGAAACAGTGCAACCACTACTGAGGCTGAAGCTACTACAGAATTTCGGGACGAAATTCCAAATTAACGGGGGGATGATGTGACACCCCAGAAAAACCAGTAAACGATTATAACTCACCTAGCTTCCTCAGTAACCGCATGCTAAATTTCGGGACGAAATTTCTTTCAAGTTGAGGATAATGTGACAACTCGAGTTTCCAAGACTTCCATCCTTGCATTTATTGCACGTTAATAATTTAGATTGTTTGTTTACGCGACTTGTTTGTTTTACAACTGGACACGTTTGTAATACGTTAAGCTTTATTATGATTGATATGTTATATGTGGTGTCTTATAAGTGTGTATGTGCTGTATCACCTGTATTAATATATTATGTGTTGTATTAACTAAAGTAAATGGAACTTTTGGACAAAAAACTCTCTAGCCGAAAACACCTCTTTCCCCATGAAAACACTTGGTGTTTTCATCTGATTGTGGGCCGGCGAAAACAGGAACTGGGCTTCGGCCCAGTAGCGAACAACTATAGTATTCTGATATATTTGATACGATTAGAAGTTTAATCACAAAACCCTAGAGTCTCTCCCTTTGAGTGACGGCAACTGCAAGCCTTTGGAATCTTTCTTTCCGATCGACCCGTTAATCTTTCTATTCCGGTTAGTGTTCAACCTTTACATGATTTCGGGATTGATATTTCTGTTAACTGTGATTGTTAGTGTTATGAACGTAAGATGGAATAATGATTAATATGAATTGTTGATCGAAATCTGGTTGTGGTATTATTGTGCATGATCGGCTGGACTACATACATAGATTTATATGCATGCTTAAAGGTTGAGTTGGGTGATGATTCTGTGATGATAAATAATTACATGTCTTGCATATGTATGTCTGATTTATACGATCTGTGCTTTGAAAGTACATGCTCATGAATCTTGTATGATAGATCTGATGTTTAATTGTTGAAACTGCCGAATATGATAATGATGAGTAGGGTTTATTGTATATACGTGTCATGCCATGATGATGACTATTCAGAAATTACTTATGTATTCATGTAATAGTTTGTTTTAATTGTTATGTGAGTTAGTATGCATGTACTAGGGAATCTCACATGATGTTGACTAATCGAATTGACAAATGATCCGTGATGGCAGCCATGTTTTAATATTATGTAAAGGTAGTTTGATTAAGTCAAAGGAGATATCAAGCAAATGGCGGTCACATTGGTGTTTGTGGTTTCGATAAAGTCCAACCATGTGCACATTTGATTGATGTTGTCAGACTTGTTAGGTAAGGCCCATGTTCTTATATTAATTATTGATGTAGGCTATTGTGTATACAAACCTAAAATTCCAAGCTGTTAATAATCGGAAGTGGATTCTGGTCCATAATTATTTCGCCATACAAGTGATTTCGTAGCCCAAGGGTTTTCGCCTAGAGTGTGATTTCGTCGAGTATATGACACACAACTGTTGCTATGATATAATCTCTGTTAGTACAGTAACCTCAGTTAGTTGAAATATCCTGTTAGATGTTAACTCCGTTAAATATGCAACTCTGTTAGTTGATTTAACACTGTTAGTTTATTATTAACCTTGTTAAGTTTGTTAACTCTGTCAAGTATGTAGGAGAATAGCCATGATAGAATAAACTGTGAATGACATTTATGTGAATCATGAATTATGTGAACCTGATTGACCGTTGTATGATGCATGATGTTAACCGCCAAACACTCTGTGGTATTGATTGTACGTGAAATGTTACGAACATGTACTGACTGTGAATACATGCGTACTCTAGGCTTTGATTGATTTCTTGTGAGCACTTAACTTAGCATACCGAGCAAACCAAGGTGAGTTCACACTTTTACTAAGGCATGGGATTCCCAGGGTATGGGAATGGGGATTGAAGGAATGAGATTTGAATAGATACTCGTACTTATACTGTTACTAGACTATCTACCATCGTCCTCGGATGCGCAGGATACATACGTAAAACCTACGTATACTTGTACTCATCACTGTCCTCAGGTCGCGAAGGACACTCACGTAAAACCTACGTGAACTTATACTCACTACTGCCTCGGTTGTGTCAGGCACTTACGTAAAACCTACGTAAACAAGAACATGCTACTGTCTTCCGGAGTCAGGAAGGACACTTACGTAAAACCTACGTAAACCCCCACGTACCCCTGTCCTCGGTTGTGAAGGACACTTACGTAAAACCTACGTAAACTTTGTACGTACTACTGTTCTCGGTTGTGAAGAACACTTATGGTTACAAATAGTCTAGTGTATATGCAACATGGGAAGCCCCCACTAATAGAACATACTATCGGCCTAGTAGCGCCACATGTTACGAAACAAACTTACTATTACGAACATACTTACTATGAACTCGCTCAACTAGTTGTTGACTCTCTGTTACATGCCTTGCAGGACCTTAGGTACTTTTGGAGCTTGCACGGGAGGCGCGGTCGTTGTGGACAAGGATCGTGAATGCTTTGATTTAAACACTATGACATTTCATACTTTACTTATGTTGGGCTTTTACTTATATGCTTCCGCTAAATATTGATATTATACTTTGGTTGTTGAACACCATTCCTATCGTTTGGTTTAAATTTCATCTATTACTTATTATGTTCGATATGATTGGTGGCTTGATCCTGGTCAGTCACGCCTCCATGCGGTGGTATTCCGCGTGTGGATTTTGGGGGTGTGACAAATGACCTAAAAACTGGCTTTCGTTTGAACGATCTTTTAGGTTTCTATTGAAAATTTCAGGTTTCTATTGAAAATTTCAGGTTTCTATTGAAAAATTTCAGGTTTCTATTGAAAAATTTCAGGTTTCTATTGAAAATTTCAGGTTTCTATTGAAAATTCCAGGTTTCTATTGAAATATTCTGAGGTTTAGCTTGAAACCAGCTTTAGTTTGAACTTGGCTGAAGTTTCGATTGAATCACAAGTGTCGCTTGAAAATTGTTTTCATCTTGAAAACTGTTTTCGTTTGAGTGTTGCTGATTTCTCAAAAGTCCATTGTGTTCGTGTTATTGTTCGATCGTCTGATTTTGTAAAAAGTGTGTGTTTGAAAACGTTAAATTTTTGTATTGTTTGAAAATCTGTCTTTGAAAATCTTTTAATAACGAAACATGGATTGTGAGTCGTATCGTGTTCAGACTCCAGCAGATATTGCACAGAAGAAATTTGATAGTTTTACGGGTATCAAGGGAGAGTCTACAAAAGAATTGATTGATCGATATTGCCATCTAGTTTTGGAGATGGGGAGATTGAAGATAACCAAGACTAATGAGGAGTGGGTTGACAAGTTGGCAAATGTTTTACCGGGTGATATGTGGGGAACGCATTTGTTAGCTTTGAGAAAGATATATTTAGACATGAATTTGAGCCTGTTTATCGAGAATATTGAAGCTCAAGAACTTGAATTCCAAAAATATTAGAAAAATGAAATCTGTTGATGAAAAATTCGAACCTGAGAAAAATGTACAAGTGGTAGAGGAGCAGGTTAAAGAAATTTCAGCTATCAAGGTTGAGAAGAAAGCTGAAGCTGAAATGATGTCCGAGAAATGCTTAAATTATGAAAATCTGAAATCTGAAAATGCCAAACTCTTGAAGGATTTAGAGAGTTTGACATTGGAAAACAAATTTTTAAAAGAAAAAGAAAAAGATTTTGTAACCAAACTACTTTAGGATATCAAAACCGTTTGTTTTGATATCAAAACCTGTTTTCTAATGTCACACCCCGACCACGTAGAACATACCAAACGTGGCGGAAACATCGGGGAGTGTTGTAACAGAATTAATGTTTCAAATCCATGGCAATTGAAGTTTTGTTTTATTCATTAAAAGTGTTACAATGTCTTAACAAACAAGGAAATACACAATATTAACTAGTCTTGCATCTTTTATTGTCACTAAAGCCCAAGTCTGTCTATGTGTATCTTGACCATCTTATGCAACAGTTCCTGAAAAACACATGTGAAAATAGGTACGTCAGCATAAAAATGCCTGTGAGATACATAGGTTTTGTGAAAATAGGTTCCATGACTTATGTTTGAGAAAATGTTTAGTCATGAACCTTGTAATTTGCTTTGTTTTGTAAATCATTTGAAAAACAATGAGTTCAGATGATATGTATAAATAAGTGAATAATGTATGGTTAAATGAATAACCATAGTAAAATGGATTTGTATAAGATAAGTTGTTTGTAAAACAATGTCTTGTGAAAAGTATGTTATTTGTATAAAATGTTCTATGTCTCAAACTGAAATGATTCAAATAACGTTACGCCATGTAATACCATACAAACACTTATATATAGGAAGTACCAGCGGCGTATCCACCATGCTTGTATCATATTACACACGCATCGTTACTTAATCACTTAATCAAACCAAACCAAACAATGTAAAATGTTCATGTCAAGATGTAAATCATGTCAAAATGTCTATGTCAAATATCCATGTCAAATGTCTATAGTCCAGGAGTAGTCAAGTAATGTATAACCAAAAATGATATGTATGGTAAGTAAAATTTAGACTACTTAAACCATAAGTAAAAATGTACAAAACAAAGTATTGAAGTAAAACTTGGTTTAAATCAAAGTTATGTTTTGTAAGATATATGCATGCTATACTGAATATGAACATTTATGCGGTATTGTGAAAATTCATACATCCAAGCCTTGAGGCAGACGGATAACTATGTAAAAGTGAGTTATCAAGAGAATATGTATTCGGATTCGGTCATTCCTTTCATCCCCTTTCCCTGGGATGTCCGGAACGGGATTTGTCAAGTCCTATGGTACCACTACCTACTACCGAGCGGCATGATCGGTGTTAATGAATGTATAGTATAGTTTAAACAAACCAAATGACATACCAAAATGTAAGCATGTTTTATGAAGATAATGTACCTAGTATGCTAGAGTAAACATACAAGGTAGAGCTATAAAACCATGTGTCCATATGTTACTGGAACATATGCAACAGAGATGCAGTATAAAACAATGTACTAAGTATGCAAAGTCATCATACAAAGTAGAAAAGTCATGTAAAACAATGTACTAAGCATGTTATCAGTCAACATACATAGCAGAAAAGTCATGTAAATCAATGTGCTTAGCATGTTATCAGTCAACATACATAGCAGAAAAGTAATGAAATCATGTACTATAATGTACTAACAAACATAGTCGGTATATGATGTGAAAACAGGAAAGCAGGAAAGTAACAAGTAGGCACATGTGTTCCACCCCAAAACAGTTTGAAAACAGTAAAAGAGGGGTCTATGTACTCACTTGAGATTGCTCAGTTATATAAAGATAACCACCAAGTAATGCTATAGATCTCGGAATCAAACGGCACCTAGTATAGGTAACTATGTTAATAAACCGGACCTATCTCGGAAGACTGGGGTAGCATTAGGGTTTGTAAACCAAATGAGTGTCGGAACTCACGTGATATGGTTTAACAAATCCTATATGCTAATTGAAACTTAACATAATTGTTTACGACCCATTACGACCCGTTTAGGTAGCTTATGCTACTTTAACGCGTCGTGCGCGTGAAACGCGTTCGGACCGCCTAACTAGTCCTATGACAAGTATTATATGCCTATACATGTTAAATAATCAGTTATGTGACAAAGGTTTAGGTTACATATGCTTAATTACCAATTATACATGAAAAGGGTATTCTGGTAATTTACCTAAGGCATATAAACTACCTATCATACAACTACTTAAACGATGTGACCATAGGGTATAACCTCGGAAGGTTATTCCCTACCTACTATGGTCACCTACTGTGTTTTGTCGGATCCTAATGATCGACCAAACTGGGTCGGGTTCGAAGGTATAAGCGATTTATCAGATCGCTTACCCTACGACCCTAGACAACGTGGTAATCAGTAGGCATAGTCCCAAGGGACTATAACCAACGTGATTACACTCACGTTGCGAAGTTCAAACGAACTTCGCATTGACCATTACTGGTCAACGCTGAAAGTCAAACAAAGTTTGACTTTCTGACTCGAAAAGCAGTAAAATAAGGAAAAGAACGAAAGAATACTTACCCAGGGTCCCCGAATGCTAACCCAGATCAAAATAGCTCAGGTATGAAACGAAGGTTCCAACTTAGAGTCTTTTCAATCAGATTTGTGGGTTTTTAAGCCAAAGGGGGGTGGGTATTTATAGGATATGCACCACCGTTAGGATCGTTTCTCGTAGTACGTGATCGAATCCAAGGCGTACACTTGTCACAAAGGTTATGGAGCCACATATGCTCCTAATCTTAGTGATTAAGCAAGTTGAAAACATGTGGTTGTGGTTAAATTGGTTGCAACTTGCATTTAAAACACTGAATCTGGTCCAGATAGGGGCTCGCGTGACGCTAAGGACCCTCGCGTCACGCTAGGCCCCTGTTTTGGCAGATTTTGCAGAAATGGTCCCTGTTGTGTTTTTAAGCGATTCTCGATGCGTTTGAACCCCGTTAACCTCATTTCAAGGCTCTAAAATGAAGTTAAAGTATAGGGAACTCAAAACATGCTCAAAAATATCTAGGACGTCGGTTCGTTTGGCCGTACGATCGCGATGTTCGCTTAATTACGACGGAATGCGCATAAGCGCGAAAAACGAACCAAATGACGCAACGAATGGATTTTTCTTATGGCGAACACTAAAATAAAATGTAGTCATGCTTTCATAAATTTTTGGATGTCCAGATGTATTCAGAACGTAGGTTATGCGTGAAAATGCAAACTTGTGCACTTTTTGACACTTTTAGTCCCTGAATGACCCAAAAGTTTATTTTAGCATACCGAACCCCTCAAAGCTTATTTCTAAGTTATGTAAAGGTTATTTATGGTATGTTTAACTTATGGTCATGTTCCGGAATGTCTGTTACAGTTCAAATTGGCATACTTTCGCAGTTTGTCATATTTAGTCCCTGTAAGCGAATTAACTTGTTTTTGCCATACCAAAGCCTTCAAAACTTATTTCTAAGTTATGTAAAGGTTATTTAAGGTATGTTGAGTATATGTCACTATTCCGGAGTGTTTGTTGCATTAAACTGGTTATATTTACGCATCGGTGCGCGTATAACCTTCCAGAAAGCGATTTAGAGTTTGAAATTTAACAAGAATTGATATGTGCAGAATGTTACACATATTTTTACAAATCCCAAGTATGAAATATAATATTTCATTGGTTCGGTATTTGTTTGATGGCCGTGAAGGCACAGGTGTTACAGTCTCCCCTACTTTAGGAAATTTCGTCCCGAAATTTATTTAGAGGAAACTTGTGAGAGTTTAAAACATGAAGTTGAAAAGATCAAATAACATTGGTTAGGGTTCTTGAACTTCTAGTAACCTTAACAACATTATGTTTGCAATGTAAGAGGGACACTTATATACAAGTATATGAAGCGTCATTGGTGCGTCCACCATGCCTCCATTACATCGTTCTCATTTTGTTATTGTTGTCACTATCGGTTCCTTCACATAATAAATCTTACTGGGTTTCTGTGCACTAAATTTCATAATTATGTGCGCATCCATAATTAGAGAATTCCTTGCACAGTTCACACAGTCTATTTTATAATGTGTAGGGTAAAACCAAATGAACAATCCTGTGATGAGCGTGACTTAGACCGCCTTAGAGTCCTTTAGACTAAATCAATAAATGATTTAAATAGACTATCAAGGAGTCTGTCCAGCTACATCACTAGATGTCATTTTTTTTAACCAGATTGCGAATCAATCTTTTGATTAGACCACTAAAAAGGGTCTGGAGTGGTACTATATAATCCAAGGGTCTTAACTATTACATAGAAGCCCATTAAGGATTTAAGGTAGTACCTTTGAATATCCTTCTACGAATCCCTCATATGAAGATATGAAAGATTCTACGAGGATTTTGATAACGAATATCCAGAGTATACCAAAAACACAAAAATGCATAAAAGGAAACATAAGATGAATAAACACATAGTCACATAACCACAAAATTGTTTAACTAGAAGTTTGTTCTGCTAACAGAGTACATGTATTTAAAGCACACTAGGAATCCATCTCGTGGATTTCATTTGGTACTTTAAACATTATCAAAAATTTATCTATAAAGATAGAAAGATTTTTAAAAGAAAGAAAAAAAAATTCGATTTCGATTATAAGGAACCGAAATGTTCGAATTTAGGTACATAAGGAATCCAATTAAGGACTCTGATTTGAATGATGATTATCCACAAGGGTCTAATTGTGGAGATAAAAAGATCCCATATGGATTTTAGAAGTTGGAGATGTTTTGAAATCTTGCACGGGATGTGCTTAAGTCAAAACATGAAGTAAAATGCTTATGAAGTTGAGATGCTAGATATGTCAAGGCGACATATGAAGCAGAATTTTGAAGGTTAAGTCAATGTATGAGGAAAATATTTTTGAAAACTATGCATGGGGTTCTTTTAAGAAAAATGTGTTTAACTTTTCTGAAACCTTATATATAATACTGTTGAAATCATAAAGTAGGTGTATTAGATAGATATATTTACAAAAATGTTTTAAAATCATGCGAGATAAATTTTGAAATTATGTATAAGGTTTTTGAAAGACATGAATGATGCTTTTCGAAATCATGCACTTGATCAGAAAATGTATTGTGTTAATATTGTCTTCAGACTATATGAAATATTTTGAAATTAGAAAGGTTGGTTTTGATAACATGGCCAATGTTCTTGAAATAACATAGACAATGCATCTAGGAAAATTGTTTTCAAACTATATGAAATGTTTTGAGATCATGAAGATTGTTTTGAAATACTGGTACTGTGTATGTTGAAAAATCAAAACGTAATGGGTAATAGATTTGAAAATACCCTTAGTTATCTAACCAAGGATTTAATGGCACAGATGTGCAGAAGCATGATCACTCATAATGTCACTTTATTTTGTGTACTTTGTTTCTTAGAATGAAACGAGTACTTAAAATTTTTTGAAGGAATCACGAGTGATCATTTGAAAGAGAGAATCACAAGAGTAGTTTGTAAGGAACATAGTTCCTTGATGTAGGTATCATAGGAAAATCATACACACATGTAACTATACTTGTATAACAGCATTTGTGAACAACGATTTATTTATAAACAAAAACAGATTGTTTCACATTACAAGGAAACAAAAGAACAAAAGCGTAAGACAGCAACATCCTTTGTTCAGCTGAATGCTCATCCGTGGGTCGGATTCGCATTAGCAAGCTTTGGGCATCGGTTTCTGTAGTGGGTTAGATCCCCACAATTGTAACAGGCACCAGGTGGATAGTGTGGTCGTGCAGCTTGACCCTGTTGCTGAGCAAGAGGCTGAGCAACTTGTTGAGCCGGGTTCTGAACTGGGCGATTCGGATTAGCAGGGATGCGACAGGTGTTAGCAAGATGACCGGATCTTCCGCAGTTGGTGCACTGACGACACTGGAGGTGTGGTTGATGATGGCCGTTACACCTATTGCACAAAGGTGCATTGCCAAAATAAGGCTTCTTGGCTAGTGGTTGCGCAGGCTGATTTGGTGCAGCTTGGGCCTGTGCAGTAATGGCATTGTTTTGGGAAACCTTACGCTTCCTTGCCCTCTTGGATGAACTAGAATCCTTTGCATTCTTGTTTTGACCTTTCTTGCTATCCTCCTTGTCAGACGACTGTTTCTCGCCCTTGTCACCCTTCCTGTGTAACTTATTCTTCCTAATCTGCGACTCAGTCAATGTCGCTGATAACTCGATCGCTTGACGGAGTGTGGCAGGGTTACTACCAGTAAGGATGTCTTGTACCGAATCAGGTAGGCCGTCGATGTACCTTTCGATAGCTATGTCAAGTGGGGTAACCATTGTCGGGCAAAGCAGACTCAACTCCTCAAACCTATCAGTATACGCCCTGTGCTCACCACTATCTTGCTTCAACTCGTCAAATTCCTTCTCCAAAGCTCGCTGCTCATGACGAGGACAGAATTCCCTCATCATAAGAGCCCTAAGTTCAGCCCAGGTTTGCGCAAGGGCAATTTCTGCACCTCGGTCCCTCATAACCCCGTTCCACCATGTGAGAGCCCTCTTCTGGAACACACTTGAAGAAAACTCGACCTTGCGATTATCCGGACACTGAACATGGCGGAAAGTATTCTCAATGCTCTCGAACCACTGAAGAAGCCCAGTTGCTCCCTCAGAGCCACTAAACTTGAGTGGTTTAGCCTGATTAAAGTCCTTGTATTTGCATCGGGCATTGTTGTTGTTGTTGGCTTGTTGCCATTGAGCAAAGAGATTTGGAAATTGGGCAGCCATCTGCTGCGCAATAATTTCTGCCAGTTCGGCAGTCTCTATCTGGTTCTCGCGTCGAGGAGGCATTCTAAAAGAGGAAACATGAAAGGAAACGAGTGAGAGAATTAGACGAAAAGAATGAGATGAACAAATCTGATGAAAGCAAGGATAGTGGTCATTTGTTTGTTACTACAAAGCAACAAACGACACACAGTGACAAATCAAAGTAAATGGGTCGAAAATAATGTATCGCGAAGACATGCTCGCCTATAAGTGAACACTCATCCCAAGAATTCCCAGGTAAGCACAACTGGTCTCGCGTCTGATGAGATGTATACGAAGTGCTTGCCTAGACAGAAAACCCAGAATACAGGCATTCACCCTTCCAGTTTGCACGTGTTCACATTATTTAAAACCATATAATAGAGAGTTCAAAATCTTACAATAGAGGGTTCAAAACCTAGAAATCAATCATCCTAGAACAGATGATTAGTTTTCAAAGCGGTTTTGAAATTTATGTTCTTGTTGTGGTCGTCACCTAAGGATAGGTGACAGTATTGTTTTATGACTAAACGCAAGCAAACTCGCGTTAGGGTCCTAGAAAGGTTATAGACTAGGTCAAAGCATTACTAATAACCTAATTCCCTATAACCATTGGCTCTGATACCATCTTTTCTGTCACACCCCGACCATGTAGAACATACCAAACGTGGCGGAAACATCGGGGAGTGTTGTAACAGAATTAATGTTTCAAATCCATGGCAATTGAAGTTTTGTTTTATTCATTAAAAGTGTTTCAATGTCTTAACAAACAAGGAAATACACAATATTAACTAGTCTTGCATCTTTTATTGTCACTAAAGCCCAAGTCTGTCTATGTGTATCTTGACCATCTTATGCAACAGTTCCTGAAAAACACATGTGAAAATAGGTACGTCAGCATAAAAATGCCTGTGAGATACATAGGTTTTGTGAAAATAGGTTCCATGACTTATGTTTGAGAAAATGTTTAGTCATGAACCTTGTAATTTGCTTTGTTTTGTAAATCATTTGAAAAACAATGAGTTCAGATGATATGTATAAATAAGTGAATAATGTATGGTTAAATGAATAACCATAGTAAAATGGATTTGTATAAGATAAGTTGTTTGTAAAACAATGTCTTGTGAAAAGTATGTTATTTGTATAAAATGTTCTATGTCTCAAACTGAAATGATTCAAATAACGTTACGCCATGTAATACCATACAAACACTTATATATAGGAAGTACCAGCGGCGTATCCACCATGCTTGTATCATATTACACACGCATCGTTACTTAATCACTTAATCAAACCAAACCAAACAATGTAAAATGTTCATGTCAAGATGTAAATCATGTCAAAATGTCTATGTCAAATATCCATGTCAAATGTCTATAGTCCAGGAGTAGTCAAGTAATGTATAACCAAAAATGATATGTATGGTAAGTAAAATTTAGACTACTTAAACCATAAGTAAAAATGTACAAAACAAAGTATTGAAGTAAAACTTGGTTTAAATCAAAGTTATGTTTTGTAAGATATATGCATGCTATACTGAATATGAACATTTATGCGGTATTGTGAAAATTCATACATCCAAGCCTTGAGACAGACGGATAACTATGTAAAAGTGAGTTATCAAGAGAATATGTATTCGGATTCGGTCATTCCTTTCATCCCCTTTCCCTGGGATGTCCGGAACGGGATTTGTCAAGTCCTATGGTACCACTACCTACTACCGAGCGGCATGATCGGTGTTAATGAATGTATAGTATAGTTTAAACAAACCAAATGACATACCAAAATGTAAGCATGTTTTATGAAGATAATGTACCTAGTATGCTAGAGTAAACATACAAGGTAGAGCTATAAAACCATGTGTCCATATGTTACTGGAACATATGCAACAGAGATGCAGTATAAAACAATGTACTAAGTATGCAAAGTCATCATACAAAGTAGAAAAGTCATGTAAAACAATGTACTAAGCATGTTATCAGTCAACATACATAGCAGAAAAGTCATGTAAATCAATGTGCTTAGCATGTTATCAGTCAACATACATAGCAGAAAAGTAATGAAATCATGTACTATAATGTACTAACAAACATAGTCGGTATATGATGTGAAAACAGGAAAGCAGGAAAGTAACAAGTAGGCACATGTGTTCCACCCCAAAACAGTTTGAAAACAGTAAAAGAGGGGTCTATGTACTCACTTGAGATTGCTCAGTTGTATAAAGATAACCACCAAGTAATGCTATAGATCTCGGAATCAAACGGCACCTAGTATAGGTAACTATGTTAATAAACCGGACCTATCTCGGAAGACTGGGGTAGCATTAGGGTTTGTAAACCAAATGAGTGTCGGAACTCACGTGATATGGTTTAACAAAGCCTATATGCTAATTGAAACTTAACATAATTGTTTACGACCCATTACGACCCGTTTAGGTAGCTTATGCTACTTTAACGCGTCGTGCGCGTGAAACGCGTTCGGACCGCCTAACTAGTCCTATGACAAGTATTATATGCCTATACATGTTAAATAATCAGTTATGTGACAAAGGTTTAGGTTACATATGCTTAATGTAACACCTCGCAAATTTCGGGTTAATATTAAAACGACACGTGTCATGTAAGACAAAAACGCGTTGAAAACCCGGATTTAATAAAGATGTTTTCGGTAGGATTTAAAGTGGCGTCATGTTAAATTATTACCTCTGAACACCTCAATAATAAATCCCAAGACCCGATTAAATGTTATATACATCTAATATGCCTCAATTTAGAAAAGGGTTCACAATAATGGAACTTCAAAAGTATGATTTGATTCCAAGAAGAAAATGAACGATAAACCGTTATTTTCGGGTCTTGTAAATGCAATCAATTGAAATAATGGATGGTGGTAGGGTATGTTATAGTATTAGATGCTTATTGAAGGCCCCTACTGATAATATAAGTCCCACATTCGAATTATACAAGTTGCCCTTTCAAACCATCAACAATCAACAAAATTTGGATCAGACGAAGGCGTCGCGTAGCGCGACAGCCCCTCGCGCTACGCGAGGGTGCGCCCAGCGACAGCAGAACTTGCTGTTGGCTGTTTTGTGCGATTGTGACCTCCATAGCCGGTTTTCCTTGCACATTCATGGCCCTTAGACACCCCTACATGCTACTAACATGTGTTGATCAGTTGTGGAAGGCCTTAGACTTGGTTGTCACTTGCTTATGGTGCATGAAACTTGTATATAAAGACCCATTCATTCACCACTTTCATTCACAATTCATTTCCAAGCATTCTGATTATTGGAGAGCTTGCAAACTGATCAAGAGCCTTCCTAGTCACCCACTAATCATCTAGTAAGTCTCTAATCCCTTCTAAATTAATTCTAGTTTAGTTTTTAGCTTAAAAGTCAACATATCGTATTAAACGGTTGACTTCGGGTTTAGTTATCGATAGCTCAGTCGTAACCCGAATTAAAAGTACCGTTAGATAGGTAATTATATGGGTATTAAACCCTTATAAGGGCAAGTACCAAATCCAGACCTAACTAGGTCGTTTGTCGGGTCAAACGTTGACCGAAAAAGTCAACAGAATGTCAATATGCGATTTAATGCACGACTAGCAATCCGCGAGGCGTGCAACCTGTTTTAAACTTAATATAACTTGGTAATAAGTATAAAAACTTGTTTACGCTTGCCCGACTCGACAAATTTCTGTTTAAACCCGGTTCGGAACCAAAAGGCGCAAAACCTTGACTTTTGCTTTGACTTTAGTTCTGACCCGTTTTAGTTTGATTCGGAAATGCCTTAGTGCTTCATTAGGGTTAGGTTGCATGATAGTATAAGCCTCTGTACTTGTTTCGTTGATTATCCAATTAATATGCAAGTTTCCGTTAATCGCTCATATGTTGACCGTTATGCCCTTTTTATCTTAAAACGTGATTGATGAAAATGTAAAAGTGTAGAAACCTCAAATACTGATATATAGACTTGCATGCAAATTTTGACATCAGTTTGACTTGTAGATTAAGAGTTATGCTCATTATCGCAAAACTAATGCTTTATGTTAACATAATGGCGTAATTAGCGTATAGCCTAGTTAAACATACTTTTTGGTATCAAACAAATTACCCACTGTTATAAAATATTATTTTAAGATTTTTAAAGATTTTTAATTAATTTTAGGCTGAGCATAACTCGTAGTCGCAAGCTTAATCCGGTAATTGTCGGTTTTGCCCTTACGGGCCATAAAATGAGTTTTACTTATCTAAAACGACTCCAAACCTTTTACTACTGATCACATATGATTAATAAGTTATTTTAAGCCTTCTGGAAATATAAAAATGTCAGATTTCAGTATCGAACCCGGTAATGGCCTTTAATCGCCTTAATTAGCGTTTTTAACGCATAATATGTTTTCAAATCATATTGGACATACCCGGGTTGATACCTACTGATATACGAGGCAAATTATAATATCTTAACAGTAAGCAAAGGTTGATTAACTCAGACTTCGTTTTTGAGCTTTTCGGCTTATGTGAAATTACCAAAATGCCCTTCGGTGCATAGTTTGGTTATAGATGATATATTTCACATATATACTATACCCTACTGTTATAACTCATCAAATTGAGTATGTTTGCTGTTTACATCAGACCTGTGACTCAGTTAAACATTTAAACTCTTTTACAACCTTTAAAATGACCAAACTACCCCTACGGGGCATAGTTTGTGTTTAAATTAGTTCGGGGCATAATGAAAGACATCCTACGGATGTCACAACATATTGGAAGCATATTAACTTAGGAAACCTGTTCGTGACCTATTCGGTTACCCGTTACGCGTTATTCGCGTTCGGATCGGTTTATATAACTGGTTTATATAAGTTAGCCGAAACGGGTCAAACCTTATCGGTTTTATCTCAAAATTCAGAAGGTATTTAGATTTCCCATATTATACAAGTCTTCAAACTTGTCGGGTCTAAATCCCATTCTATTCCGGTCTTCGCCTTATCATGCGTTTGAACCGTATCTTTCTATAAGACTAGCCGGTCTAAGCCTAGGCTTAATTAAAGGCCCGTTAGCATTCTAATTGGTTATTTATACCATCATTCCAGACTAGAGCCTTCCGGTAAATTGTACCTACGCATACTTAAGTGAATACGGCTGAGTTATTAATTCTTGCTATTAAGGACAGGAGCTAGCTCAGGTAAATACTCTTAACTTATTTTCCCTATACGGGCTTGGGATACGGTATAATAATACCGCTTGGTAGGGTATTGAATCTTTAATCTTATTATGGTTAAATCATTGAGGTAACCCGGTTTAATCTGTATTGTTTGAAACAAAGACCTTTAGGGGTTAATGACCATGTCCCGGATATCCTAGTGACATCATTGTATTATAAAATGGCCACGTCTTAAGCACGGGGTGTAGGCATACACCTGACAGTGCTTAAGAGATAACGGTATCTCACTCTCTTGTGGGCCTATACTTGTGGCGTGTCTGTTAATCTGACTCGATTTCTACATCGGGCCCTGAACGTACAACGAACATGTAAATCTGTATACAAGGTTATAAATATAATTGTCCCAAGTTAAAAAGATTAATTTTGCCTCTGTGCATTTTAATCAAAGTGTCGATATATTTTGTGCCAAGTGCATTCAAACAAATTTACAAACTCTTTTCAAAATGAGTCGGTTGAGTGTATTTACCAGTGAAAACTGACGTATTTTCCAAAAGGGTTAAGTGACAGGTACTGAACGTAATTGGCTGGAAGCTCAGGGCGCTAATAAGGAATCTTGCAAGTTCTAGGTGTCTAAAGTCTGTTGAACAAATGATATGTTTTAAGATCCGCCTGTGGATCCTTTACTTCCGTTGTAATACTGAATATTACTTCATATTCGGAAAAGTAATAATAATTATCTTTTGCTTCCGCTGTGCATTCATATATATTGTGTTGTTTGACTATTACGTTGCCAACCACGTCACGATACTCCCCACCGGGCCCACCGGTGACACGTGGAAAGTCGGGGTGTGACAGGTTGGTATCAGAGCCAACACTGAGTGAATTAAACACTAGCCTTTTGTGTTTAATCTCAGTTACACAATTGCACATATCTAAACTTCTGAGTCTAGACTTAACATAGGAATATTCTCAATCCTTATCTGGAAATTCTGCTTCCAAAATTTTATATATTGGATACGTCGCCGAGCGAAGAAGCCATAATAATAATTCTCCACACCAGGAGCCTTAAATTGCTGACCTTCGTACAACGGCTAGGACGAAACATGCAAACAAGGAGAAGGCATTCAGAAATAAAATGAAGAAGAAACTCCGTTTGCGAAAAATCGTTTCCTTAATAGTCCTTATAAGGACATAATTACCTTTCAGTTCCTTCGAGGACAACATTATTCCTTTCAAGTCCCGCTTAGGGCAACTCTGTACTTTTATTCTCATATATTGGATTTTTCCAATATTCTTATCTAGTCTATTGATCTAGAAATCATAGCTTATATCATCCTATAAGATGATCATATTATAACCATCCCTTAGAAGGGAAGTGCCTACGGGCTATAACGTATTGTCCATCTGAGACACTGACATTGTGATCTTTATGATTCCTTGTCTATGGTGGTGAGCTCTGCTCAAGCCTATTAGCCTAAATGATCAATGTGATCATGACTAATACGTCTCTGACATTGTGATCTTTATGATTCCTTGTCTATGGTGGTGAGCTATGCTCAAGCCTATTAGTCTATATGATCAATGTGATCATGACTAATATCATCAATATGATGATCATATTATCGACATCCTTAGTGATAAAGTGCCTACTGGCTATACTTTATAATATTGTCACTACGACAATGACAGTAGTAAATCTTAGGGTTCTTGTCTAAGGCAGTGGGCTATGCCCAAGCCTCATAGTCAATATGATAAATATTATCATGACTACTATCACCAGTGTGATGATTATTAATTTCTAAAAACATCGTTTTGTAATGTCAATTGATCCGCCTACGGGCCATATTGTATCGTCAAATTGACAACGACAGTAGAGTCTTTGACTCTCTGTCCAGGAAAGATAATGAACTATGTTCAAACCTAAATGCTTTGATTCTCTAAAATCATGGCTTATAAAATTTAAAACTATCCTTGAGACCAGGCTTTTTACGCCACTTTAATATATTTGATGTTTTATAACTAGGATAAGTTATAATGAAAAATATTAACTAAGTATAACTAACAAATTAACCCATATGGCTTATATTACCATGGTTAATAAATTATCAAAAATGATAATTTCATAATGACCTCTGGATAAATCATTGTCAATGTTTATGAAGCAATCAAGCTACATGGCTGGATTATATGAAGTTAACAGCCACATGAAGGAGGACAATGATGCTACCAGAATCAATGTAACTGGAGCGGAACTGCAGGCAATAATAGATTATGCTGTTACTCGAGCTCTTGACAGACAGTATGATAAATCAAATGATACCCATTCTAAGACTCTATCTGTGGCTCGTAGTAAGCCCCCTTCTAAAATACTTGAGTCAAGAGAAGACGATGTTCATGACTTGTCAAATCAAAGGAGTATTCCGTTTAGACAGGTTGTGTTCCATCAAGAGACACCAGTTAAGACCTGTTCATATAAATATTTTGTCTCCTGCAAGCCTAGAGACTTTACAGGAGAAAAAGGGGCCATCGATTGCATGACGTGGCTCGATGAGATGGACGCTGTTGTTGACATCAGCGGTTGTGCAGAGCAAGATGTTGTGAAATTTGTTTCACAATCTTTTAAAGGAGAAGCTCTAGCTTGGTGGAGGTCACTGATCCAAGCTACGGGGAAGATTCCTTTGTACAACATGACTTGGGAGCAGTTCGTTGCTCTTATCAAAGAAAATTACTGTCCTCAACATGAAGTTGAGAAAATTGAGACTGAATTCTTGACATTGGTCATGGAAAACTTAGATTGTCAAGCATACCTTACAAATTTCAATACCAAGTCTCGATTGGTTCCTTATTTGATCACACCGGAGCCAAAGCGAATTGCTCGCTTCATTGGGGGTTTACCCCCAGAAATCAAAGCCAGTGTTAAGGCTTCAAGACCTACTTCATTCAGGTCAGCAGCCGATCTGTCGCTATCTCTCACACTCGATGTGGTCAGAAACAAGGCTGCCAAAGTCTCTGAAGAAGGAAAGCGAAAAAGGGAGGATGAAATTTCTCATCGCTCTGATAGGGAGACAAAGAGGAACTCTGAGGATAAGAAGAGTTCCGGGTTTAAGAAAGACAGCCAGCAGCCGGGTGAGAAGATCAGGTGCAAAACCTGTAGGAAATACCACCTTGGGAAATGCAGATTTGAATCTCGGCCTCGGCCGTGTGGAATTTGCAAATCTAAGGAACATAAAACCCTGGATTGCAAGAAGTTGAAAGATGCAACCTGTTATGGTTGCAACGAGAAGGGGCATATCAAGACCAACTGCCCTAGGAATCAGAAGAAGCCCGAAGAGGCCAAGAAAACAAACGCATGATGAACACCCAAGAGTTGGTGCAGAAGGATAATTACATAGCAGGTACATTTCCTTGTCAAACAATTTATTTGTTGCTGACACATATGATTCTATAATGAACGATAAAAGCTGAGAACTGTTGCCTCCGCCTGATTTGGACTCCGGTCATTTAATGCAAGGTAGAAATTGGTTGATACTTTAGAAAATGCTCCAACAAATCCTAGATAGATATTTTATAGTTTTTAGGAATCATTTTTTTTGATATCCTTATGGCAAGCTTTCAAGCTATCCAAATTCATCACTATAATAAAGACATATGTGACATTTAGATCCCCTGTCAAAAAGGTGATGGATTCGGACCAAACTTTAAATGCCATTAAAGGTCTTTTGTGACCTAGGCTAAATATAATGGATATACATTCAAATAACATTCACTAGGAATGTTCAGAACAGAATAGCCCATACGGTTTATGAATGTCGTGGCTAATCTAAGTCGGGTCATCAGGATGATGACTAATAATTGTTAAATTTTGGTGATTGGTACCAAGTTTCAAGTATGGAAAACTGAGATGAGGTAGACGACAGTCGCAATACTATTAAGGCGACGAAAGTTAATAAAGCTACAAATGTAAACCTCAATATTAATGGAGTTAATCTCCAAGCTGTGGTTGACGCAGCAGTTGGAAGGACCAAAGCAGTGTGACATCTGCAAAGGAACGGGTCATCATTTTCCCATGAATGTAGGGACATAAAGAATACAGACTGTCACGACTGTGGTGAGTAAGGCCGCCTCAGAACTAGATACCATAAGGCTACCAAAGAAGGTGCAGCTAAGCCTGGAAAGGCTAAGAAAGGAAACGCCTGAACTCACCTGATGAATGCGGAAAGGCAGTTCGCGATGTCATCAAGTACCTTCCTTATCATTTACCAATGATAATTTCTGCTAAGTGTCCTGATTTAATACAGGCAATAATAAATCTTCATAAACCATAAGCTTAGCAAACTTTTATATCATCCACAAGGTATAACTTACCAAGGAAACCATAGTAACCGATTCTTCTGAGTATCGGCAAGGGATCCTTCTGAAAAATCTGAGAGTACTCTTTCTTCGAATCGAGTACGACAATATATATTACTTTATTTTATTATTTTCTCATTGTTTTCTATCGACCGCGAATGCCAAACTATGTTTGATAAAAGTGCCATATGAGGATTGGCGTATCCTAGTGTGTCCCATGGATTGCTTCCATGCCTGATCAGTATGGAGGTTTAATGCATGGAACCGCTGAGACATCCCAATGGTCATATCGTACTAAAGTCGACTAGTAGTATTCAAAGAAGATATCCAATATAAAATGTCCTTATAAGTATCTCTACTTAAGACATCTTTGCTATTGTAAAGAGAATGTGTCATGTATCTGACATCGACATCGACAGATGAACCAAAGCCTGAGAACACGGACAACTATGACATCTCTATGTGTCATGATTATTTTCATTATAAGAACTACCCTGTTTACCTCTTGAGTGGCAGGTAGAGTTAAGGTTTAAATTCCGTTTGAGGCTGTGTTATTATGAAATCTCCAAGACGGCTAGTACCATCATTGGAAGAATCGAAACCCTGATTAACTAAGTTTAAAATAGAGGGTTCCAATAGCCTAACTAAATATCCTGGGAATCCAGTATAGTTAAATAAGAAAGACGGTTCATTTTGCTTATGCATTATCACCGCAACCCTAATTAGGTAACGATTAAGAAATTGCCATCAACTGCCCAGGATCGTCGATTTGTTCGACTAACGGCAAGGATTAGCTATTCCCTAAACTTTAGCTAAGCAGTGGTTGGAATAACCATCTCACCTTAAAAAAAAAAAAAAAAAAAAAAAAAAAAAAAAAAAAGCTTTTCTATAATAATGGATATGTAAGTATTAAGGCTACTCCTATGGAGACCTTGTATAGATGGAATGTTAAATGTCTAGTGAGAGATAGAGAATTGGTAAGTCCAATTATCAAGATCTGAAAGTTGCCTGGGGAACAACAAATAAGATTATACAAATCCATAATCGATAGTAGGTTGCCAGTATATGGCAAGAAATCGAGGAGTTATGAAAATAGCAAACTTCCTAAGTTCTTGTTAAGGAATATGGTTTAACATAAGATATCACCCAGGAAGGGTGTACCAAATTTGTGAAATTATCAGGCTAGTTAAGCTCTGAATATATGGAAATCATTCGAAGGAAATCGAATGTATCAAGATCAAGTAGCTTGTAAGCTAAAACCTACTTAAGGAGTTTGACGGAACACGCAATACATTGCACACTAGTGACTGGAGGATGTGTTCCGCCAATAAGTCAAGAAGCACTACCACATAATGAGATGCAGAATTATGATATGATGAGCATCCTGTATCGATTGGGGATCGACAGGTAAGGAAGCTTCGAAGAAAGCACATACCTTTTGTAAAGGTCAAATGGGATGCCCGAAGAGGTCCCGAGTTTACGTGGGAGTTAGAATCCACCATGAAAGAAAAAATACCCTTACTTGTTTCAGTAAATCTCGGGTCGAGATTTATTTTAAGGGGGTGAGGATGTAACACCTCGCAAATTTCGGGTTAATATTAAAACGACACGTGTCATGTAAGACAAAAACGCGTTGAAAACCCGGATTTAATAAAGATGTTTTCGGTAGGATTTAAAGTGGCGTCATGTTAAATTATTACCTCTGAACACCTCAATAATAAATCCCAAGACCCGATTAAATGTTATATACATCTAATATGCCTCAATTTAGAAAAGGGTTCACAATAATGGAACTTCAAAAGTATGATTTGATTCCAAGAAGAAAATGAACGATAAACCGTTATTTTCGGGTCTTGTAAATGCAATCAATTGAAATAATGGATGGTGGTAGGGTATGTTATAGTATTAGATGCTTATTGAAGGCCCCTACTGATAATATAAGTCCCACATTCGAATTATACAAGTTGCCCTTTCAAACCATCAACAATCAACAAAATTTGGATCAGACGAAGGCGTCGCGTAGCGCGACAGCCCCTCGCGCTACGCGAGGGTGCGCCCAGCGACAGCAGAACTTGCTGTTGGCTGTTTTGTGCGATTGTGACCTCCATAGCCGGTTTTCCTTGCACATTCATGGCCCTTAGACACCCCTACATGCTACTAACATGTGTTGATCAGTTGTGGAAGGCCTTAGACTTGGTTGTCACTTGCTTATGGTGCATGAAACTTGTATATAAAGACCCATTCATTCACCACTTTCATTCACAATTCATTTCCAAGCATTCTGATTATTGGAGAGCTTGCAAACTGATCAAGAGCCTTCCTAGTCACCCACTAATCATCTAGTAAGTCTCTAATCCCTTCTAAATTAATTCTAGTTTAGTTTTTAGCTTAAAAGTCAACATATCGTATTAAACGGTTGACTTCGGGTTTAGTTATCGATAGCTCAGTCGTAACCCGAATTAAAAGTACCGTTAGATAGGTAATTATATGGGTATTAAACCCTTATAAGGGCAAGTACCAAATCCAGACCTAACTAGGTCGTTTGTCGGGTCAAACGTTGACCGAAAAAGTCAACAGAATGTCAATATGCGATTTAATGCACGACTAGCAATCCGCGAGGCGTGCAACCTGTTTTAAACTTAATATAACTTGGTAATAAGTATAAAAACTTGTTTACGCTTGCCCGACTCGACAAATTTCTGTTTAAACCCGGTTCGGAACCAAAAGGCGCAAAACCTTGACTTTTGCTTTGACTTTAGTTCTGACCCGTTTTAGTTTGATTCGGAAATGCCTTAGTGCTTCATTAGGGTTAGGTTGCATGATAGTATAAGCCTCTGTACTTGTTTCGTTGATTATCCAATTAATATGCAAGTTTCCGTTAATCGCTCATATGTTGACCGTTATGCCCTTTTTATCTTAAAACGTGATTGATGAAAATGTAAAAGTGTAGAAACCTCAAATACTGATATATAGACTTGCATGCAAATTTTGACATCAGTTTGACTTGTAGATTAAGAGTTATGCTCATTATCGCAAAACTAATGCTTTATGTTAACATAATGGCGTAATTAGCGTATAGCCTAGTTAAACATACTTTTTGGTATCAAACAAATTACCCACTGTTATAAAATATTATTTTAAGATTTTTAAAGATTTTTAATTAATTTTAGGCTGAGCATAACTCGTAGTCGCAAGCTTAATCCGGTAATTGTCGGTTTTGCCCTTACGGGCCATAAAATGAGTTTTACTTATCTAAAACGACTCCAAACCTTTTGCTACTGATCACATATGATTAATAAGTTATTTTAAGCCTTCTGGAAATATAAAAATGTCAGATTTCAGTATCGAACCCGGTAATGGCCTTTAATCGCCTTAATTAGCGTTTTTAACGCATAATATGTTTTCAAATCATATTGGACATACCCGGGTTGATACCTACTGATATACGAGGCAAATTATAATATCTTAACAGTAAGCAAAGGTTGATTAACTCAGACTTCGTTTTTGAGCTTTTCGGCTTATGTGAAATTACCAAAATGCCCTTCGGTGCATAGTTTGGTTATAGATGATATATTTCACATATATACTATACCCTACTGTTATAACTCATCAAATTGAGTATGTTTGCTGTTTACATCAGACCTGTGACTCAGTTAAACATTTAAACTCTTTTACAACCTTTAAAATGACCAAACTACCCCTACGGGGCATAGTTTGTGTTTAAATTAGTTCGGGGCATAATGAAAGACATCCTACGGATGTCACAACATATTGGAAGCATATTAACTTAGGAAACCTGTTCGTGACCTATTCGGTTACCCGTTACGCGCTATTCGCGTTCGGATCGGTTTATATAACTGGTTTATATAAGTTAGCCGAAACGGGTCAAACCTTATCGGTTTTATCTCAAAATTCAGAAGGTATTTAGATTTCCCATATTATACAAGTCTTCAAACTTGTCGGGTCTAAATCCCATTCTATTCCGGTCTTCGCCTTATCATGCGTTTGAACCGTATCTTTCTATAAGACTAGCCGGTCTAAGCCTAGGCTTAATTAAAGGCCCGTTAGCATTCTAATTGGTTATTTATACCATCATTCCAGACTAGAGCCTTCCGGTAAATTGTACCTACGCATACTTAAGTGAATACGGCTGAGTTATTAATTCTTGCTATTAAGGACAGGAGCTAGCTCAGGTAAATACTCTTAACTTATTTTCCCTATACGGGCTTGGGATACGGTATAATAATACCGCTTGGTCGGGTATTGAATCTTTAATCTTATTATGGTTAAATCATTGAGGTAACCCGGTTTAATCTATATTGTTTGAAACAAAGACCTTTAGGGGTTAATGACCATGTCCCGGATATCCTAGTGACATCATTGTATTATAAAATGGCCACGTCTTAAGCACGGGGTGTAGGCATACACCTGACAGTGCTTAAGAGATAACGGTATCTCACTCTCTTGTGGGCCTATACTTGTGGCGTGTCTGTTAATCTGACTCGATTTCTACATCGGGCCCTGAACGTACAACGAACATGTAAATCTGTATACAAGGTTATAAATATAATTGTCCCAAGTTAAAAAGATTAATTTTGCCTCTGTGCATTTTAATCAAAGTGTCGATATATTTTGTGCCAAGTGCATTCAAACAAATTTACAAACTCTTTTCAAAATGAGTCGGTTGAGTGTATTTACCAGTGAAAACTGACGTATTTTCCAAAAGGGTTAAGTGACAGGTACTGAACGTAATTGGCTGGAAGCTCAGGGCGCTAATAAGGAATCTTGCAAGTTCTAGGTGTCTAAAGTCTGTTGAACAAATGATATGTTTTAAGATCCGCCTGTGGATCCTTTACTTCCGTTGTAATACTGAATATTACTTCATATTCGGAAAAGTAATAATAATTATCTTTTGCTTCCGCTGTGCATTCATATATATTGTGTTGTTTGACTATTACGTTGCCAACCACGTCACGATACTCCCCACCGGGCCCACCGGTGACACGTGGAAAGTCGGGGTGTGACACTTAATTACCAATTATACATGAAAAGGGTATTCTGGTAATTTACCTAAGGCATATAAACTACCTATCATACAACTACTTAAACGATGTGACCATAGGGTATAACCTCGGAAGGTTATTCCCTACCTACTATGGTCACCTACTGTGTTTGGTCGGATCCTAATGATCGACCAAACTGGGTCGGGTTCGAAGGTATAAGCGATTTATCAGATCGCTTACCCTACGACCCTAGACAACGTGGTAATCAGTAGGCATAGTCCCAAGGGACTATAACCAACGTGATTACACTCACGTTGCGAAGTTCAAACGAACTTCGCATTGACCATTACTGGTCAACGCTGAAAGTCAAACAAAGTTTGACTTTCTGACTCGAAAAGCAGTAAAATAAGGAAAAGAACAAAAGAATACTTACCCAGGGTCCCCGAATGCTAACCCAGATCAAAATAGCTCAGGTATGAAACGAAGGTTCCAACTTAGAGTCTTTTCAATCAGATTTGTGGGTTTTTAAGCCAAAGGGGGGTGGGTATTTATAGGATATGCACCACCGTTAGGATCGTTTCTCGTAGTACGTGATCGAATCCAAGGCGTACACTTGTCACAAAGGTTATGGAGCCACATATGCTCCTAATCTTAGTGATTAAGCAAGTTGAAAACATGTGGTTGTGGTTAAATTGGTTGCAACTTGCATTTAAAACACTGAATCTGGTCCAGATAGGGGCTCGCGTGACGCTAAGGACCCTCGCGTCACGCTAGGCCCCTGTTTTGGCAGATTTTGCAGAAATGGTCCCTGTTGTGTTTTTAAGCGATTCTCGATGCGTTTGAACCCCGTTAACCTCATTTCAAGGCTCTAAAATGAAGTTAAAGTATAGGGAACTCAAAACATGCTCAAAAATATCTAGGACGTCGGTTCGTTTGGCCGTACGATCGCGATGTTCGCTTAATTACGACGGAATGCGCATAAGCGCGAAAAACGAACCAAATGACGCAACGAATGGATTTTTCTTATGGCGAACACTAAAATAAAATGTAGTCATGCTTTCATAAATTTTTGGATGTCCAGATGTATTCAGAACGTAGGTTATGCGTGAAAATGCAAACTTGTGCACTTTTTGACACTTTTAGTCCCTGAATGACCCAAAAGTTTATTTTAGCATACCGAACCCCTCAAAGCTTATTTCTAAGTTATGTAAAGGTTATTTATGGTATGTTTAACTTATGGTCATGTTCCGGAATGTCTGTTACAGTTCAAATTGGCATACTTTCGCAGTTTGTCATATTTAGTCCCTGTAAGCGAATTAACTTGTTTTTGCCATACCAAAGCCTTCAAAACTTATTTCTAAGTTATGTAAAGGTTATTTAAGGTATGTTGAGTATATGTCACTATTCCGGAGTGTTTGTTGCATTAAACTGGTTATATTTACGCATCGGTGCGCGTATAACCTTCCAGAAAGCGATTTAGAGTTTGAAATTTAACAAGAATTGATATGTGCAGAATGTTACACATATTTTTACAAATCCCAAGTATGAAATATAATATTTCATTGGTTCGGTATTTGTTTGATGGCCGTGAAGGCACAGGTGTTACATCTAACTTAGTTAAGCATGTTTTAACCGCACCTCATTGTGCTCGTTGCAACGGTCATCACGTTGCACAACAAGCTTGCAAGCAATGCACGACGTGTGGTAAACTTGGGCATTTGGCCAATGTTTGTCATTTGGGACAGAATCAGTTTGCCCAGGTTCAAGCTCCGATACAAGGGAATACTGCAAGATTCCCACCGGGTTCATATTTTAATTGTGGAGAGTATGGTCACTTCCACAACAATTGTCCGAGACTGGTGAATGCAAACGCGAATGCTAACGCGAACCCGAATGCGAACGTCAATGTTAATGTGAATCCCCCTCGTGGGCGAGTGTACAATTTGAATGCAAATAAAGCGAGGGCTGACAACGAGGTTGTCAATGGTACGTTTCTTGTTAACAATCAACCTGCATCTATTCTTTTCGATTCTGGTACCGATAGAAGTTTTGTTTCGTTATCTTTTGAGCCTTTGCTTGCGATACCTAGAACTAAACTGAGGAAACCCTTATCTGTCGAGGTTGCTACTGGTAAACCTCTTGTTCTCGATTCTGTTATTCATAATTGTCAGTTGAACCTTGATAACCATCTTTTTCCTATTGACCTCACACCGATGCAACTTGGGAGTTTCGATATTATCATTGGAATGGATTGGTTAACCAAACACCACGCTGAGGTGGTTTGTTTCGATAATATTGTTCGTATTCCTTTCTCTTCTGGCGATGTTCTAGAGATTCGTGGCGAGAAACCTTTAGGTGGATTGAAGCTTATGTCATGTATGGAAACCGAAAGGTATTTGAGAAAAGGATATGTTGTTTTTCTAGCACATGTCACCGAGGAAAAAGACAAGAGCAAGAGTATTCAGGATATTCCGATTGTTCTGGATTATCCAGAGGTGTTTCCTGATGAACTGCCTGGTTTGCCTCCAGTTCGTCAAGTTGAGTTTCATATTGACCTTGTACCCAATGCCAACCCGATTGCAAAAGCACCTTATCGTCTTGCACCGTCGGAGATCCAAGAGTCATCGAAACAGCTTCAAGAGTTATCTGATAAAGGATTCATCCGAACGAGCTTTTCACCTTTGGGAGCTCTTGTCCTCTTCGTGAAAAAGAAAGATGGATCTTTTCGAATGTGTATCGATTATCGTGAGCTTAATAAGCTCACCATCAAGAATCGATATCCGCTACCTCGAATTGATGATCTCTTCGACCAGCTGCAGGGTGCTTCATGCTTTTCCAAGATCGACCTACGTTCTGGGTATCATCAACTTCGTGTTCTCGAAGAAGATATTCCCAAAACTGCTTTCCGCACAAGATATGGGCATTACGAGTTCACTGCCATGCCTTTTGGTTTGACGAATGCTCCAGCTATCTTTATGGACTTAATGAATAGGGTCTGCAAACCTTATTTGGACAAGTTCATTATTGTGTTCATCGACGATATTCTCATTTATTCGAAATCTCGAGCCGAGCAGGAGCAACACCTTCGCTTAACATTCTGGCTTAAAGAAGTTCAATTCTTAGGCCATATAGTCAATGAGCAGGGTCTTAATGTGGATCCATCCAAGATTGCTGGTATTAAGGACTAGAATACACCGACGACGCCTACAGAGATTCGATCTTTTCTTGGTCTTGCTGGTTATTATCGTCGATTCATTTCAAATTTCTCGAAGATTGCGGTTTCACTCACTGCTTTGACTCAGAAAAATAAGCCTTTTGAGTGGGGACCCAAGCAAGAAGAAGCGTTCAAAACGCTGAAGAAGAAGTTATGTAATGCTCCTGTTCTATCTCTGCCCGAGGGAAGCGATGATTTCGTTGTCTATTGCGATGCATCCAACTTAGGCCTTGGTTGCGTCCTTATGCAACGAGGTAAAGTTATTGCATATGCATCTAGGCAGCTGAAAGTTCACGAGAAGAACTACATGACTCATGATCTTGAGTTATGAGCTGTGGTTTTCGCGCTTAAAATCTGGAGACACTACCTCTATGGAACGAAGTGTGTGGTTTTCACAGACCACAAAAGTCTCCAGCACATTCTTAATCAGAAAGAGCTGAACATGAGGCAACGGCGTTGGGTTGAACTCTTAAACGATTATGACTGCGAGATTCGCTACCACCCTGGTAAGGCGAATGTTGTAGCCGATGCGCTTAGTCGAAAGGAGCAAGTCAAGCTTCATTCTGTTCGAACACTATCTGATCTTCAAACTCGTGTCCTTCAAGCTCAGCAATTTTGTGTTTCACAAAATTTGATAGGTAATGAATTACCACGTCAACTTGAGCTTAAGCTCGAAGCGAAAGTTCTGTTAGTGCATTCATCTGTCGACTTCGTCTTGTATCGAGTCTTGTATTAGAATTGTTAGTTCATGGCTTAATTGTTAGAGTTTGTTTAAGATAATTTAGCTTGAATGAAGAGGTTTCCCTTGAAAGTGACCCTTTACAGTTTCAAGCTAAACCTACAAGAGAGGTTTCCCTTGAAAGTGGCGTGTGACAGTTTCAAGCTAAACCTGGTTTCCCTTGAAAGTGACATGACACTTTCAAGCTAAACCTCCTCACCTATAAATACCATTCAAGATAAACCTATTGTAACTTTTTGGAGAAGTCTTCCGGTTTGCAACAAAGTGCTGCCGAAGTGTTGTCAGGGTGTAAAACATTATCAAATCAATCATACAACAGTTTTAAGTGGAAATCTCGCTGAATTGACCTCTACACGTCTGTTTCCGCCTTTCGTTTGTCGGTTTGTCAAGTGAATGTTTTAATGAGAAACGAGTATTAAAGTGATATTCTTCTGTTTTCTACTCCATTCTCTTTGATTCAACCTGTTTGTGTGATTCCGCCACATAAACAGTGGTATTTTGACTCAGATTGACTCATTTGATCGTCAATATCGATCCTACAATTGGTATCAGAGCCAGTTATGAGCCAATATACCTGAATCAAAGCCTTTTTCTACACTAAATCTGATTTCTGGACTTTTACACGGACAAAATGGACTAAATTTTGGACAGTGTGTGTGAATATGAGTTTTAACAAACCCTTGAGAATATCAGCTTAAAACTCGAAGTAAATCGTGTAAAAATGACCTAAAAACTGGCTTTCGTTTGAACGATCTTTTAGGTTTCTATTGAAAATTTCAGGTTTCTATTGAAAATTTCAGGTTTCTATTGAAAAATTTCAGGTTTCTATTGAAAAATTTCAGGTTTCTATTGAAAATTTCAGGTTTCTATTGAAATATTCTGAGGTTTAGCTTGAAACCAGCTTTAGTTTGAACTTGGCTGAAGTTTCGATTGAATCACAAGTGTCGCTTGAAAATTGTTTTCATCTTGAAAATTGTTTTCGTTTGAGTGTTGCTGATTTCTCAAAAGTCCATTGTGTTCGTTGATGTGCGTGAAAGTGTTATATATTTTAGGTGTATATTTTAAGCCCTTTTTAACACTTATTTTAGCCAAGTTTTAAATTTATAAAACACGATATTTCACTAACACTAAACACACATATGGGCAAGTGCACCCATCGTTGAGTGTAGTATAGCGTTGGTAAGATACCGAGGTCGTCCAAGGACACAAGAGCTTTTAGTACCGGTTTATCCTCAACGTCTAACCAAAAATAAAAGTTTAGAAAAATGTTTTAAACTAAGAAAAATAAAAACTAACTAAAATGCTGAAAATAAAAATAAAATAAAAACAGATAGACAAGATGAATCACTTGGTTCCGACTCGTATCTAGTATAACCTTTGATTATTTCCGCACTTTTGCACATAATTAAGAGATTATCTTAGTTATTGTAGTAGGCCCCTCTTTTGAAGGTGACGTTACCCTCACCCCAGTAGTTTGAGTCAGCAGGGATACAATCCTAAAGGGGTGGATTATTGGAAGATAATGAATTAAGTTATTAATGCAGTATTGTGGTAGGCCCCGCTTTTGGCGGTGACGTTACCCTCGACTAAGTAGTCTGAGTCAGCAGGGATACAGTCCTAAATAGCCGGGTTATAGTATTAATAGTAGTTAACTTATGAGGGGATCAAAGAGTTTGGACCCCCGCCATCCAATACCGTGAAGTATTGAAGGAGGTCCTACTAAATTTGACCCAGGTCCATTGCAGGACCTCTAAACGCTGAACAATGGCAAGACCTTTACCAAACCGTTCGCTTAACCCCCTACCAGGTAGCCAACATACCTCCATATAGACCGTGGAGATATGAATGGTGAAAATCCTTTATTTTATATAGACAGTAAAATAATGCCAAGACACCACGGACAAACGATAAGGAAAGATCACCTTCAACATAAGTAACTAGTTATTAAAGTCATTAATACAAAACCAAATAAAAAGTGCAAAAGATTAGAAATAAAAAGTATTATACTAGACACTTTGTCTTCACCAAGTGATGTAAGAGACTTAGGCAAACATGGCCTTGATTGTCAAGAACTCTTACGATCAATCTTGGATCCCGAGACGACTCACACACTCTATGATGGACAATGGATGATGGTGGTGGATGATGGTGTTGTGATGGTGGTGGGTGGTGGATGAAGTGTGAGAGAGGTGGTGTGCCAAGGGATGAGTTGCAATGAAACCAAGCACTCCTATTTATAGGCTGAACAGAAGCCTGGGCACGGCCCCGTGTTCGCTGGGCACGGCCCCGTGCCTGTCTGACACTCTCTCTCTTCATTAATTGTAATTCGCAATTACAATTAATGCGCCTGCAGTACTTTCGGCACGCCCCCGTGTCCGCTGAGCACGGCCCCCGTGGTGGGCAGTAGAAGCTTCTATAGGTTTGTCTTTTCTGCTGCTTCTTGGGCACGACCCCGTGCTGGCTGAGCACGGGGCGTGTTCAGCCTTCTGTTTTCTCTATTTTGCTTTGGAAGGTGCCGTTGAGGGTTCGGGCAATCCACTAATGTTCCTTTTCTTGTATTTATGTTGGATTTAGCTGTCTTTTTGCTTCTTTTGCGTTTTTGAGCTCATTTAATCCTGAAAATACAAAAGGAAGACAAAAACACTCTTTTTCCAATATTAGTACTAAAAAAGGGTTAGTTTTATGCCTCATTTGATGTAATTTATATGTTGCATTTTACACACATCAAATACCCCCACACTTGAACTTTTGCTTGTCCTCAAGCAAAACTCTTTAGTATTTGGCTTACACTCCCAAATGGAATAGGTAGAAGAGAAGGTTTTGGGCTTGTCATAGAGTGTCGGGATTTCCAAGATCTTTTTGGGGTTTTATTTTTATTTATTTACACTCCTATTCGTAATGATTTATTTAGAACTGTTCATAAAAGAAATTACTTATTTGGGCATAACATGCCTTTTTAAAATTCTATTTATATACAAGTTCACATACCTCGCGGGGAAATCACTCACACTCGGCCGAAGGTGTATTTTTAGTGAATCACTCGAGAGCGGCATGGAACTTATTCCTACCATAGGCTTGCCAGGAAATCAATCCTCCTCCTTTTTAACTTTTTATACCTTTGTAGATATCAAGAGGACTTTGTGGGTTAAGGGTTGGCTAGGGTTAAAGGTAGGTGGTTGGGTTAGTGGTTAGTAAAAGGGCTAAAAAGCGTAACAAGTGTCGGTTTTCGTATTTTTGCAACTTTTTATTTTTGATGAAGCTTTTATTCAAACAAAGTTATTTTTGCTTACTTTGTTTGTTTATTTTCTTTTTGCTTCATTTTTTTTTTTTCACGAAGAACCGAACTTGTTACTAAAATAAAGGGTTAAAAATGAAAAAGGTTTTGGTGGGTGAAAGGGTTTTTTGTTTTGGGTGATGAAACGAAAAGGTTTAGGCTCAAAGGGGCTAACTAGGGGGATTTTTTGGGTAGGTGGTGAAAAAAAGAAAAATAATGGTGTAGAAATGAAAAAGGGTTAGTCCTAATGCCTCTATCATTTACTTACTCGGGTTTAAGTTGATAAGGACCGGAAATGCATTGTCATGGCAAGTTCTAGAGTCGTAAGAACCAAGCGGCTATTCACACAAGAAACGAAAAATGAGCATTTAGTCAAATGATATGAAATTGTGTGCTCAATAAAGGCTCAAAACTCACTTTTGTGGGAATGGGTTTTTATGTGATCAAGTATATATAATCAAATTTTAAATAAGTTTGTCATGCCTTTTCATAATTTTCTTATGTTGGTTCTTTTTATCACTACGCTATCGGTTGTAAATTTGTAAAAATACAACCTTTTTGAGAGCTTGAATTTCCCGAGTTAA
The DNA here is from genome assembly GCA_030545235.1 of Helianthus tuberosus. NCBI lineage: Eukaryota > Viridiplantae > Streptophyta > Magnoliopsida > Asterales > Asteraceae > Helianthus > Helianthus tuberosus. Next base: position 160,600,268 of record CM060393.1, read on the forward strand.
ACCTAGACAAGTAAAAATGAAATTTTTGAAAAAATTTGGGGTGATTAGCGGTTCCAATAGAGTTTTGTGTAAGGCTTGTATTTAGGACTTGCAAAATTCAAGGTTTTAGTATCCCCCCCACACTTAAATTACACATTGTCCTCAATGTGTCCCAAAAATAAATTTTTAGGTTGATTAGATGTGTAAAATAGTGTTTTAAAAAAAAACAAAAATTTGTGTTACTGAGCACTGAACACAGCCCCGTGTTGAGTGGGCACGACCCCGTGTTCAGGTGCCAGTAACAAGAACTTACAGAAGGTGGACACTGCCCCGTGTCCACTGGACACGGCCACGTGTCTGACAAAATTCTGCCGAACAGAAGCCAAACAGCAGGTCAGGGAGGTGAGCACGGGGGCGTGTTGGCTGGACACGTCCCCGTGTGGACAGTCTAGAAGCCTGAAAAACAGGTTTCGTCCTCCGGTTTTTCCATCCTAGCCTTATAGGTGCTGAGGCTTAACACCTTAAGCCTTGGTTTGTACCTGTTTGAACACTTAATACCACACCAAGCAATACCAACTTCCTACGTTACCAAAGTTAATTGTTCCACGCATAAAGTAAGAAAAATAAAAATGCAGAAAATAGTTAGGAAAAGTAAATTGTCTAACACTTGGCACGCAGGCCATCAATTGTTCAAGATTGCAAAGGGTTAACCTGGGGAGCCACCAATCAACCGCTTCCTCCTATGCTCCTCCCGCCTATTCCATGGCATCATCGTCATCATCATCATCGTCACCCCCTCCATGGCGTGCAATGTGGTCTCGTATGTATCCGACGTCTTCTTGTATCTCGGATAGGTTTCTCTCGATAGCTCCGACCCGGTGGTAGGTGTTGCTCGCCATGTTATAGGTGTTCCGAGTACACATGAGGTTTTCCTGCAACAAATCATGCAAACTTTGAAAATTAGGAAAACTGCCTCCCGAGGAGGATGATTGGCCCGGATCACCGTGGGGTGGGTATTGGTACTGATGATGTTGCGGTGCTGGGAGGACAAGTGCTTCTTGCGGGTTCCATGCATGACCTTGCATCCTTTGAAAGGTTACCGTCCCATCTTCTGCCTCATAAACCAGGTTCATCGAGCGGCATATGTGAATATCCACCGTACCCGACCATGGGCTTCTCTCAAATGCCCTCGGAATGTGGGCGAAGTGCCTGAAGAGACGGTGCACCCATCCCCCGAAGAAAAGAGGAGTTGGTGCACTAGCAAGGCGGTTGTGATGCATGTTTCGGAGCATAAGGTACGGAACATCGAGCGGCCTACGGTTGTGAATGCAATGGAGGACAAGCAAATCTCTTAACCCAACGACGCCACCACTGTCATGCCTTTGGCTAAGAGAGTAGCCGAGGAGCCTATGAATGTATCTGTAAAGCGGATCCCTCAGCTTGGTACTCTTAGTGCTGCTCGGATTGTAGAACCCTTCCCCAATCTGAGCCCACATGGCTTGGCGCTCGTTGTCTTCGATCTCTCTCAACCCCCCTGTATTTCCTTCGTCTCCCGCATCCTCCTCCGCATACAACCCGATAATCGACCCGAATTGTGCCATGGAAATCGAATACCTCGTTCCGCCACACCTGAATGACACCCATTCTTCATCGAACGGCTCGCACCTTGACTTGAATGCAAAGGTGCTGTAGAATTCCAAGGTGCATTCATGAACAGAACGGAGTCGGGTTGTTAGTGCGACTCTGAGTGGTCCCGTGACAATGTTGTTGAAACGGTCAATTTGATTCACCAAGGTTAGTAGTTCTGTGCATGCCTGCCTCGGGTATTCCTCCGGCCTTGCTTGGAGAAGCTCGTATCGAGCTCTTGCATCCAGCTCATTGGCGTTGAATCTAGTAAACTTCCTGGCCATCTGCAAGAATACACCAAAAGTTAGCATGAAACAGAAATATTTTTGGACAAAACTGCAAACAGCGGGCTGGACACGACCCCGTGCCCAGCGGACACGGCCCCGTGTTCAGGGGTCTGTTTCTCAAAAATCCCATTTTTCGACCCGGTTTCGAAAACTTGAAAATTTTTGAACCAATAGGTGCGGTTTCCCCCGAAAATGAAACCCTAAGTTCCGTTTTTCCCAAAATAACCCGTTTACCCTATCAATTTTTTTCTTTTTCGGTTCAAGAACAAGGGTTTGGGGTTTTTGCAAGAAATCGGGTGAATCTATGAACAATACAAGTGTATTTACTTCCCTTAACACTAATCTAACTAAATGCAAACAGATTTAGGCAAAAATTTTAGGTTCGATCCGAATGAACATCAAGAACCCTAGATTTTTCCCCAAATTTGTGGTGTATTAACTACATGCAAGTGACTAATCTAACTACTACGAGTGACAGAATCATACCTTGACGTTGTTAGATTGGTAAGAGACGTTGGAATCTCGCGGAAAATCGCCTGGAACCAGAGCTTTTGTGGGGAAACGGGGCGTGTGGAATGAAGAAACTGTTTTGAAAAAGGGGTTTTATCCCGTCTGCAGCGCGAACACGACCCCGTGTCCAGCGGACACGGCCTCGTGTCGAGCCTCTTTTTTTTTTTTTTTTTTTTTTTTTTTTTTTTTGTGCGCGTGTGAGTGCCCCTTTCTCCTACAAGCTATGGTTTAGAAAACTTACCGTTTTATTTTGCAGCCTCAATCGTTCATAACTTACCAGGCATGATGTTTTTATTCTTCCACGGTTTGAAGCGAGATCTCTTCTTCCTCATCCTCAATAAATCCTTGATAGAGTTTCAGCCGTTGGCCATTGACTTTAAATGGTGACCCATTTCGAGGTTTAATTTCTACTGCACCGTGTGGAAAAATATGGGTGACGGAAAAAGGTCCTGACCACCTAGACTTTAATTTACCAGGAAACAATCGAAGTCGTGAATTAAACAAAAGAACTAAATCTCCTACCTGAAATTCATTAGGTTTAATATGTTTGTCATGCCAATCTTTCATTCTTTCCTTATAAATTTCAGAGTTTGAGTATGCATAATTCCTAAGTTCGTCTAATTCATTTATTTGACAAAATCGATTTTTACCAGCAAATTCTAGATCTAAGTTTACATTTTTGATTGCCCAGTAGGCTTTGTGTGCAATTTCTACTGGCAAGTGGCAACTTTTTCCATAGACTAGCTTATATGGGGTTGTACCTATCGTTGTTTTATAAGCAGTTCGAAAAGCCCATAAAGCATCATCTAATTTATCAGCCCATTCCTTTCTATTTAACCCTACGGTTTTTTCAAGTATTCGTTTTAACCCTCTATTGGTCACTTCGGCTTGTCCGTTTGTTTGAGGGTGATAAGCTGTCGAAACCCGGTGATAGACCCCATATCTTGTTAAAATTTTTTCAAGTTGATGATTACAAAAATGGGTACCTCTATCACTTATTAAAGCTTTGGGTGTGCCAAAACGAGAGAATAATTTTTTCAGAAATCTTACCACTACTCTTCCATCATTTGTTGGAAGTGCTTCGGCCTCGGCCCATTTAGACAGGTAATCTACTGCCACAAGTATGTATTTGTTTCCTTTCGATGGTGGAAAAGGTCCCATAAAGTCGAGTCCCCACACATCAAAAATTTCACAAACAAGAATGCCATTTTGTGGCATTTCGTTTTTGGAAGAAATATTACCTGTTCTTTGGCAAGCATCACATGTCTTTACAAGATTTTGGGCATCTTTGTAAATGGTTGGCCAATAAAATCCTGAATCAAATACCTTTCGTGCGGTACTGGCAGCACCATGATGTCCTCCGTATGGACCTTCGTGACAATGGCGAAGAATTCTTCGGGCCTCACTACCATGTACGCATCGTCTGACGAGTTGGTCGGCACACATTTTGAAAAGATATGGATCTTCCCAAAAATAGTGTTTCACATTGGCAAAGAATTTTTTTCTTTGATGATGTGGCCATCCTTTTGCGACTATTCCACTAGCTAAGTAGTTGGCAAAGTCGGCGTACCATGGTTCTTCCTTAAATTCCACCCTTTCCAGGGATTCAGTTCGGAATTTTTCATTGATTTGCTCGCCCCTGGTCGCCTCCAAAGCTGGGTCTTCTAAGCGCGAAAGATGATCTGCTGCGGTATTTTCTGCTCCTCTTTTGTCTTTGATTTCAATGTCGAATTCTTGGAGGAGTAGAATCCACCTAATCAAACGTGGTTTTGCGTCTTGCTTCTTAAAGAGATATCGAATGGCTGCATGGTCTGTGTAGACTATAGTTTTAGAAAGAACAAGATAAGAGCGAAATTTATCAAAAGCAAATACCACAGCTAGTAACTCTTTTTCAGTTGTTGTGTAATTTTCTTGTGCATCGTTAAGTGTTTTACTAGCATAATATATTGGGTGGAAATGCTTTTCTTTTCTCTGTCCCAAGACAGCTCCAACTGCAAAGTCACTAGCATCGCATATGATTTCAAAAGGAAATTTCCAATCAGGCGCTATCATGATAGGTGCATTGACTAGCATTTCCTTCAGGGTTAGAAATGCTTGATTGCAATCCTTGTCAAAGATGAAAGGAACATCTTTTTCAAGTAACTTTGTTAGAGGTCTTGAGATTTTTGAAAAGTCTTTGATAAACCTCCTATAAAATCCGGCATGCCCTAGGAAACTTCTAATTGCTCTTACGGAGGATGGAGGAGGTAACCTAGAAATGGTATCTATTTTGGCTCGATCCACCTCCATTCCTTCGCTTGAGATCTTGTGACCGAGTACTATTCCCTCTGTTACCATGAAATGGCATTTTTCCCAATTAAGGGCGAGGTTAGTTTCCTCACATCGGGATAGCATTCGTTCAAGGTTATCGAGGCATTGGTCGTATGAATCCCCAAAGATAGAAAAGTCGTCCATGAAGACTTCCATTGTCTTTTCTATCATGTCATGGAAAATGGCTACCATGCAACGTTGGAATGTTGCAGGGGCATTACATAGACCAAACGGCATGCGTCGATAAGCAAAAGTTCCATAGGGGCATGTGAATGTTGTTTTCTCTTGGTCTTCGGGTGCTATCGGGATTTGAAAGTAACCTGAAAAACCATCCAAGAAACAGTAAAATTTATGACCGGATAATCTTTCTAACATCTGATCAATGAAGGGTAAAGGAAAATGATCCTTTCTTGTTGCTTCATTTAATCGTCTATAATCTATACATACTCTCCATCCTGTGACGGTTCTTGTCGGTATTAATTCATTTTTTTCGTTAGTAATTACCGTCATACCTCCTTTCTTTGGAACTACTTGAACGGGACTTACCCAAGGACTATCGGAAATAGGATAGATAAGTCCTGCGTCAAGTAATTTGATGACTTCATTTTTAACCACTTCTTGAACATTTGGATTTACTTGACGTTGTGGTTGTATGACAGATTTGTAGTCATCGTTCATCAAAATTTTGTGTGTGCACATAGAAGGACTAATTCCTTTTATGTCAACAAGTTTCCAAGCTATTGCATTTTTATGTTTTTTCAAAAGACTAACTAGTTTTTCTTTTTCTAGGTTATCTAATTTAGACGAAATAATTACAGGTAATTTACCATCTTTGTCTAGAAAAGCATATTCCAAACCTTTTGGAAGTTCTTTGAGCTCAAGTGGTGGGTCTTTAGGAGACTCCTTATTTGGTTGCTCGTTTCGATCAAGAACTTTAAAAGTTTGTTCTATGGCGACCTCTTCTTCAACAAAGTGGTCCGTCTCTTCACTTGTATCGGGTGGCTCATCTTCATCTTCAATTAGGGGGTCATTATTGCCGAATGGATATTTCATTGATCGTTCGAGATCGACACTTCTTTTAAATGCCCCTAATTGAAGAGGTAGATTATTGAACTTCCGGTTTTTCAAAGCTTCGTATGTCTTTACAAATGGTCGCCCCAACACTAGAGGAGCGTCATCGAGGATGACAAAGTCGGTTGGAACTACCATTTGATTTGTTTGAACCAAGACATCTTCAACTATACCGATTGATTTTATTACTTTCCGATTGGATAGAAAAATGGGTATTTGAAGTGGAGAAAAATCACTAATACTTAATTTTTCGAAAAGGTAGTTAGGCATTATGTTAACACAAAGATCTTTATCGATTGTGACATTACTAATAAACGAATTTTGAAAGAAACATGGAACCGGTGTGATGTTAATTTCAAATGGGTCTTCTTTTATTAGTGAAGTTTGATCATTAGTTAACTTAACACTTACCGTTTCTTCAATTTTAGTGTTAGTGTTTAACTCTTTTAGAAACTTAGCATGAGTGGGTACTAAACAATGATTTTCGAAAGAAGGTGACAAGAGATGAATTTCTTCAAAATTAGACTCTTCTTGGATTTTAACGTTGTCGGACTCACCTTTTTCGTTGTTTAACTCATGTGTCGGTTTTTCACTTATTTGTTCTTCCATTTTTTCATTTTTAGTTATCTCTTCCTTTTTTAATTCTTCTCTCGCGCGGGACTCCTCTTCCCTTGCGCGAGCTTCTTTTATACATCGATCGATAACTCTAATGTGCTCTAATATCCTATCGGTCACTTCGGTTATAGAAAAAGAATCATTATTTTCTAAGCTTGAATCCGGTTGTTCGACCCTTTGTTCCTCATAATACCCATATGAAGTTGATGGTTCGCACCATTGTTCTTCATTGTAAGCATATGATGGATAAGGTTCGTAATTTTGTTCTTCATAATACTCATATGAGGTGGGTTGTTCATGCCAAGGTTCCTCATAATAAGCATATGAAGGTGGTGGCTCATACCTTGGTTCCTCAAAGTATGAGTAAGAAGGCTCATACCTTGGTTCATCAAAATATGAGTATGAGGGAGGAGGTTCATACCTTTGGTCTTCATAGGATGTGTATGAAGTTGATGGTTCGTACCTGGGTTCCTCATAGTAAGTGTATGAATTGGATGGTTGGTACGAGTGATTATCTTGAATTGAACGTGTATTACGACAATTTGTGCAATAATTACCCCTATAATCATCCTCATCATAGGTGTAGTTGTAACCTCCTGAGTATTGATCCATAAGAATCACTCAGCAGACCACAACCGAGTCTCGAGATCAGAAAACAAAAATAAAAACGGAAACAGAGGCTGGACACGGCCCCGTGTTCAGAATCTGTATCTGGGCGTTTTAATTAAATTAACTGATCTAGTTGAGCACGGGGCGTGTTCAGTGAGCACGGCCCGTGTTCAAGCTACTGTTACTGGGCGTTTATGAAAAATCTGTAGCACGGCCCCGTGTTCAGTGAACACGGCCCCGTGTACAGGATACTGTAAATGCAAAATTAAACTAAATGCAGAAAAATGTGCGCGCGTTAAAAAAAATTTTGAAAAAAAAAACTGATTAGGCCGTCAATTTTAAGCTTTCTTAAAATCCTTGTGTCCCCGGCAACGGCGCCAAAAAAACTTGATGTGCGTGAAAGTGTTATATATTTTAGGTGTATATTTTAAGCCCTTTTTAACACTTATTTTAGCCAAGTTTTAAATTTATAAAACACGATATTTCACTAACACTAAACACACATATGGGCAAGTGCACCCATCGTTGAGTGTAGTATAGCGTTGGTAAGATACCGAGGTCGTCCAAGGACACAAGAGCTTTTAGTACCGGTTTATCCTCAACGTCTAACCAAAAATAAAAGTTTAGAAAAATGTTTTAAACTAAGAAAAATAAAAACTAACTAAAATGCTGAAAATAAAAATAAAATAAAAACAGATAGACAAGATGAATCACTTGGTTCCGACTCGTATCTAGTATAACCTTTGATTATTTCCGCACTTTTGCACATAATTAAGAGATTATCTTAGTTATTGTAGTAGGCCCCTCTTTTGAAGGTGACGTTACCCTCACCCCAGTAGTTTGAGTCAGCAGGGATACAATCCTAAAGGGGTGGATTATTGGAAGATAATGAATTAAGTTATTAATGCAGTATTGTGGTAGGCCCCGCTTTTGGCGGTGACGTTACCCTCGACTAAGTAGTCTGAGTCAGCAGGGATACAGTCCTAAATAGCCGGGTTATAGTATTAATAGTAGTTAACTTATGAGGGGATCAAAGAGTTTGGACCCCCGCCATCCAATACCGTGAAGTATTGAAGGAGGTCCTACTAAATTTGACCCAGGTCCATTGCAGGACCTCTAAACGCTGAACAATGGCAAGACCTTTACCAAACCGTTCCCTTAACCCCCTACCAGGTAGCCAACATACCTCCATATAGACCGTGGAGATATGAATGGTGAAAATCCTTTATTTTATATAGACAGTAAAATAATGCCAAGACACCACGGACAAACGATAAGGAAAGATCACCTTCAACATAAGTAACTAGTTATTAAAGTCATTAATACAAAACCAAATAAAAAGTGCAAAAGATTAGAAATAAAAAGTATTATACTAGACACTTTGTCTTCACCAAGTGATGTAAGAGACTTAGGCAAACATGGCCTTGATTGTCAAGAACTCTTACGATCAATCTTGGATCCCGAGACGACTCACACACTCTATGATGGACAATGGATGATGGTGGTGGATGATGGTGTTGTGATGGTGGTGGGTGGTGGATGAAGTGTGAGAGAGGTGGTGTGCCAAGGGATGAGTTGCAATGAAACCAAGCACTCCTATTTATAGGCTGAACAGAAGCCTGGGCACGGCCCCGTGTTCGCTGGGCACGGCCCCGTGCCTGTCTGACACTCTCTCTCTTCATTAATTGTAATTCGCAATTACAATTAATGCGCCTGCAGTACTTTCGGCACGCCCCCGTGTCCGCTGAGCACGGCCCCCGTGGTGGGCAGTAGAAGCTTCTATAGGTTTGTCTTTTCTGCTGCTTCTTGGGCACGACCCCGTGCTGGCTGAGCACGGGGCGTGTTCAGCCTTCTGTTTTCTCTATTTTGCTTTGGAAGGTGCCGTTGAGGGTTCGGGCAATCCACTAATGTTCCTTTTCTTGTATTTATGTTGGATTTAGCTGTCTTTTTTCTTCTTTTGCGTTTTTGAGCTCATTTAATCCTGAAAATACAAAAGGAAGACAAAAACACTCTTTTTCCAATATTAGTACTAAAAAAGGGTTAGTTTTATGCCTCATTTGATGTAATTTATATGTTGCATTTTACACACATCATTCGTGTTATTGTTCGATCGTCTGATTTTGTAAAAAGTGTGTGTTTGAAAACGTTAAATTTTTGAATTGTTTGAAAATCTGTCTTTGAAAATCTTTTAATAACGAAACATGGATTGTGAGTCGTATCGTGTTCAGACTCCAGCAGATATTGCACAGAAGAAATTTGATAGTTTTACGGGTATCAAGGGATAGTCTACAAAAGAATTGATTGATCGATATTGCCATCTAGTTTTGGAGATGGGGAGATTGAAGATAACCAAGACTAATGAGGAGTGGGTTGACAAGTTGGCAAATGTTTTACCGGGTGATATGTGGGGAACGCATTTGTTAGCTTTGAGAAAGATATATTTAGACGTGAATTTGAGCCTGTTTATCGAGAATATTGAAGCTCAAGAACTTGAATTCCAAAATATTAGAAAAATGAAATCTGTTGATGAAAAATTCGAACCTGAGAAAAATGTACAAGTGGTAGAGGAGCAGGTTAAAGAAATTTCAGCTATCAAGGTTGAGAAGAAAGCTGAAGCTGAAATGATGTCCGAGAAATGCTTAAATTGTGAAAATCTGAAATCTGAAAATGCCAAACTCTTGAAGGATTTAGAGAGTTTGACATTGGAAAACAAATTTTTAAAAGAAAAAGAAAAGATTTTCAAAATCAAATAAAGATTTTAGAAGATGAGAAAGATATTTTTGGTAAAAATAATCTTGAAAAACAAATTGCAATAAATTCTCATTTTGCTAAAATCATTCAGCTTGAAAAAGAAGCTGAAAGTGATCGGAATAAAATTGCTGAGTTAGAAAATAAGTTGAAAGGTTTTGTGACTTCTGCACCATATGTGTGTCCAGAACCAATCAATTCAGTTCCAATAAGTGACAATGTCACAAATTTTGACAAAGTCAAAATTGAAGATTGCGATGACAAAGCTGATGATGAAAAAGAAAAAGAAAAGAAAAGAAAATTATTTTTAGAATTGCAAGAAAAATTTCAAAATACTGTTTTGCAATCTAATGAAATAGGTGAATGCTCAAAGCAAAAACCTGTTAAAAAGAAAGTAGAACAGAAACAAAAAGTTAAAAATTCAGAAAATTTTCAAAACAACAATAAAAGATTATCAGTCCAATCATCCAATCAATATAAAAAACCACAAAAATTGAAAAACCAAAACTCACAAAAAGTTGGTGATATGTGGTGCAGGTTTGACCATAGTGCTCAAGCGTCAAATCAAGATTATAGGAGAAGTCATGAGTACTACAAATCAAATCAATGTTATGATTTGAGTGTTTGGATTGATGATGGAGATTGGTACGATAACAGGGTGTGTTACAACTGTGGTTTTAGTGGACACATTGCTGTTAACTGCCAAAGTTGGAGGTTTGAGACGAGAAGATGCTTTGAATGCCAAATCAAAGGACATATTGCAAGAGATTGCCCAATGAAATCAATGGAAAGATCGAGGGCTGCATCTCAGAAAAGGGTGATGGAATCAGTTAAAGTCAAAGAAAAGCACAAGGAACTGAAAGTTTCAGAACAGAAAGTGGAAGAAAAGAAAGTAAAGCTTTCACAAGGGCAGAAGGACAGACTGAGGAGGAAGAGGAAGAAAGCTCGAGAGTACCTTGAAAGGATTTTGTCTTTAGATAAAACTGGAAATACAGATAAAAGTTCTGATAAATCGGCTTGCTTTCCAAAGAATGACAATTCAAGCAAAACGAATTCATCAGATACAAATCCGAGGACAGAATGGAGTGTTAAGAAAGAAAAAGTTCCTGGCAATGAATTTGTTTCTTCGGAAGCGAAGGAGCCACGTGTTGGCGATGAATCTGACTTGTCAAAGTCAGATGAGCGTTGTTCTGGCAATGAATCAGATTCGTCAAAATCAGAGGAGCCATCTATTGATCAAAAGGGAGAAAAGTCAGTTCCGCCAATGGATGATATCAACTTTCCACCATTGCGAGCTGAAAATTATAAACAAAAAGTTGACGAAATTGAGATTTCAAATCAATTTTTTTTTCTGAAAAGAAAGATTTTGATGTTGAAAAAGCCTTTAACCCCAATGTTCTAAACATTTTTGAAAAAATGATTGACGGGAAAGTCAAAGGGGTTAAAGAATTTTATGAATCAAAAAGGTATGTTCAAAACACCCAAGGACCGTCAGGCTTGGGTGAATCTCTTTAACTAAAAAACCTGACTTGCCGGAGTTCCCAGGTTGGTAAGCGTGGAACATGAATCGGCACATTTCTTGAGAAATTTCACTCTGGTGATTTTTTGCCTTACATGTGGTAAATCAGGGACATTAAGTTGTACTTGATTTTCTACAAAGTGATGATTGTAAAATTTGTCATGTGTATGAAGAAAACAATGTGATGAAGTGACCCCGAACCTACAAATGGATTGGTAAACAAACTAAGTTTTCTGGAAAAACCATTTTGATTAAAACAAACTTAAGTGTTTTGAAATCATAATGGGAAAATAGTTTGTTGTGAGGGGGAGTTCTGATTGTTTATGCCAGGTAGATGGAGAATTGAAGTGATTCTCATCATGTTGTCAAGTTTGTACAGTTTATTGTTTTCAAATTTTCCCAGAAAATCAAAATTGAAACATATTTTGATTTTAGGGGGAGAAAAATTTTAAAAAAATTAGAAAATTTGAAAATGACAAAAACATTGATAAATTAAAAAATGAGTTTTGTTGAGAACAAGAGGAAATGATAGTAAATCAGTGGACTATCATATCATGCTAAAGAAATGAAATGTTAAAATGTGATAAACGGTCTCACTAAAGATGTGACGGTAGGCTCAGCTAGACTAGTAGATTTGCGATAACGATACAAACTTAAATGAAAAAAGCCTAGTTCTAGTGGGAAACACGGTTGAAAGCATAGTACTTAGTTTTGTCCTTCTTGATTGTGTGCCTACTCAGTAATCGCTGATTGTCGAAAGACATAAAACTAGTTAAGTTTGTGAACTTTGACAACTTTGCTGAAAAGTCGCTGTGATTGTGCATTTCATTTTGCAAAGATTTAAACTTGTTTTATTTCTTTTTTTTTGTTTAAGCATCGGACATCCTCTGCGTATACGTGAGTATCGACCTGGATGTTGTTGCCTAAACGTTCTGCTTTATTTTATTTGGTGTTTCGTTTAAGCTTTGGATCACCTCTGCGTATACGGGAGTATCGACCTGGTGGTTAAAGCCTAAACAACTTCAACTTGTTTTATTTTTCTTATTTTGTTTAAACATTGGACTTTCTCTGCGTATACGGAAGTATCGACCTGATTGTTAATGTTTAAACATTCTGCTTTATTTTCGCACAAATCACAGTTGATAAAAGTTTAAAGGCATTACTTGAGTTAGTGTATTGCATGATGAGGGGATATGCTGAGATCGTGGGGTCCATAAGAACTTAGTGCATAATTAATATACCTTAACGTATCGGTAAGCATTTCGAAAGTTTTTAGATTGAGCTTAAGAACTTAGTGCATAATTAATATACCTTAAGGTATCAATGCGAATCGTTTAGAACTTAAAATGTTTAAAGCTTAACGGTGCTAGTGATGTGTCTCAAAAACTGATATGATCCTCTTACACAAACTCACAAAAATATGTCTGTATATAGTTTATTTTCCAAAATCCAAAAAGATTTTAGTGTGTTTAAGCATAAATTTTTGAAAAAAAATCAAAAAGATTTTAGACAACTGATGTTGAAGAGCTGATTTTCAAAATCCCAAGTGCTAAACATGATGAATGATATTGGATTGGGAAAGTTTATTTGAGTTGAGAAAGGTTTTTGAAATGCTGTGGTTTGCTCAATTTTAAGGATCGAATGTGGATTCTGAAACAAGACGATCTTCGCACTTTAGCGATGGACGAATCACATAAGTCTCGATATTCTGTCCATCCTGGTGCTGATAAAATGTACAAGGATCTTCGTACTAAGATCTGGTGGCCTGGTATGAAGAAAGATGTTGCCTTGTATGTGTCGAAATGCCTAACTTGTCTCAAGGTCAAGGCAGAACATCAACGACCTTCTGGTTTGCTTGTACAACCAGAGATACCGGTTTGGAAGTGGGAGAACAATACCATGGATCTCATTACTAAGTTACCGCGTACGTCTAAAGGTCATGATGTTATTTGGGTTGTAGTTGATCGTTTGAAAAAATCTGCTCACTTCTTACCAATCCGTGAGGATTTCTCTGCTGAGAAGCTTGCCAAGATCTATATAGACGAGATTGTATCACGACATGGTGTTCCTTTAGATATCATTTCCGATCGTGATGCTCGATTTTCATCTCATTTTTGGAAGGCCATTCAATCTACTTTGGGAACCCAACTGAATCTAAGCACTGCTTATCATCCCCAAACAGTTGGCCAATCTGAGAGAACGATTCAAACTTTGGAGGATATGCTTAGAGCATGCGTGATAGACTTTGGTGGTAATTGGGATTCTCATCTGCCACTGATCGAGTTCTCCTACAACAATAGCTATCATGCTAGCATTAAAATGGCACCATTCGAAGCTCTCTACGGTCGAAAATGTCGTTCACCTGTCTGTTGGAACGAGACCGGTGAAGCTCAGCTTACTGGACCTGAGCTCGTTCTAGAAACAACAGACAAAATCAAGAAAATCCGCGATAATCTTGTGACAGCTCGAAACCGTCAAAAAAGATATGCGGATTTGCGACGCAAGCCCTTAGAATTTCAAATCGGAGACCGTGTCCTACTCAAGGTGTCACCTTGGAAGGGAGTGGTGAGGTTTGGAAAGAAAGGAAAACTTGCACCTCGATATGTGGGACCATTTAAGATTGTGGAAAGAATTGGAAAGGTTGCCTATCGTCTATAGCTACCTCCAGAGCTTGGAAATATTCACTCGACTTTTCACGTGTCCAATCTGCGAAAGTGTTTACCTGACGCTGATCTACATATTCCTCTCGACGAGATCCAAATCGATGAAACAATGCACTTTTTCGAGAAACCCGTGGAGATCGTGGACCGTGCTTTCAAAAAGTTGAAGAACAAACAGATTCGATTGGTCAAAGTTCGCTGGGACTCCAAACGTGGCCCAGAGTTTACTTGGGAACGTGAGGACCAGATGAAAACGAAATATCCGCATTTGTTTTCACAAGCTTCCTCTAGTTAACATTTCGGGACGAAATTTCCTGAAGTAGGGGAGACTGTGACAAATGTGTTCTGTAATCGATGTACGATGTAAAACAATGATGATTATTAATAAAAAAATGTGCTTTGGTGTTATTATATGTGTTTTGGTGTTATTATATGTGTAATTGTGTTTAGTGATTTTACAAATTGATTCGATTCCAATTTCAAGCTCTAAATCGCTTTCTGGAAGATTATATGCAAACTGTTGCTTAAACGCAGTCAGTATAACGCGACAAACACTCCGGAATAGTGACATAGGCTTAAAATACCTTAAATAACCTCCACATAACTTAGAAATAAGTTTTGAATGGTTTGGTGTGTCGAAATCAACTTTGTTCGATCGCGGGAACTATTTGTGTCAAACTGCGAAACTACGCCGATTTGTATAGTAACGAACATTCCGGAACATGACCATAAGTTAAACATACCCTAAATATCCTTTACATAGCTTAGAAATAGGCTTTGAAGGGTTCGGTGTGCTAAAATAAACTTTTGGGTCATTCAGGGACTAAAAGCGTCAGAAAGTGCATAAGTTTGCATTTTGGCATGATAAAATTCCATTTGTCGCTTAATTTGGATCGTTTTTGCGTTCGTTACGACTTCCGTCGTAATTAAGCGAATAACGCAACCGTACGACCAAACGAACCGACATCCGGGATGTTTTGAGCATATTTTAAGTTCCCTATACTTTAACTTTATTTTAGAGCCTTGAAATGGGGTTAACGGGTCTTAAAAATGCCAAAAAAATCAAGTTTTACAAGTGGAGGGACCATTTTTGAAATTTCTTGCAGATTCAATGAACCTAGTCCATTTTGAAGTGTTGATGGTTTTCAACCATGGTTTTGCAAAACCATGGGCTGGTATTCAATGAACATAGTCCATATTAGGGGCTCCCATGGTTTTAGAAAACCATGGGCACACATGTAAGGTCCAGATCAAAGCTCAGTTTTCGAGGAACGATCTTAACGGTTCTAGAAATTCTATATATACCCCATCCATTTCACTTCAAAACCCACAATTTGAAATCTGATTTATGCTCTCTAAGTGGAAGTATATGCTTCCTACCTGAGAGAAAAATCGGAATCAAATCTTGCGGGGACCTTCTGTAAGTGTTCTTTCGTTCTTTTCATTCGTTTTAGCGTTAAAGTCAAACTGCGTTTAACTTTCTGCATTGACCAGTTTATGGTCAATGTGAAGTTCATTGAACTTCATAACGTGAGTGTAATCACGATGGTTATAGCCCCTAGTGACTATACCTACTGATTACCACGTTATCTAGGCTCAGTGACGAGTCGAAGTTTCGGCCAAAATACGCATTTACGCGTATTTGTAACCAAACTACTTTAGGATATCAAAACTGTTTTTTTTATATCAAAACCTGTTTTGTAACTTAGTTAAGCATGTTTTAACATGCTTAACTCGTCACTTTTAGTTTTGTGCTTGTCTAGGGTCGTAAAGGTAAGCGATCTAAACAATCGCTTATACTTTCGAACCCGACCCGTTTGGTCGATTATTTGGATCCGAACAAAACACATTAGGTGACCATAGTTGTACAGGGAATAACCTTCTGAGGTTATACCTTATGGTCACGACGTTTAGTTAGTTGTATGATAGGTAGTTTATATGCCTTAGGCTTATTACCAAAATGCCCTTTTTACGCCAAAATTTACTTTAAAGCATATGTAACATAATTTTTGATATCTAAACTGATTTGCCAACAATATTAGACATGTTAAGGCGTATTTTACCTATCATAGGGCTAGTTAGGCGTTCTTGTCACACCCCAAAATAATCAGAGCTGGCGTGACTGGACTGGTATCTTCATTGCACAGCGGAAGCAAAAAGCTAAGTCTTATAGAAAATGAACGCCCGCTAAGTACTCGACTCTTCATGGTTCTCCTATTCCAACCGTGCCTTAACTTTGAAATGCAACCTGAGAAAGAACATGCGAGAAAAATCAACAAAAAGTTGAGCGAGTTCATAGTTTGTTTGTAAAAGATTTGAAATAAATCTTTTGAATAACAGATTTGCGAAGTAATATTGAGAAAACATTTTAGAAATCATTTTCTTGTCAAGTTGTATGGAAACTTTGTATTTGTAATGTTCGTATAACCGTCAATGCCCACCCTGACTTTGACTCCATACCCGCATAACCTATGCCTTGAATATGTATAAAACATGGTGTTTAATTTGTATAAATCAAGTATTTCTGTAAGGATGTATGTATAAACCTTTGAAATATGTCTGTATGTATAAATGTCCCTGGTATGTAGCAATAAGGAAAAAGAGATCACCACTGGGTTGCAAAGCCATTGGTATGTGTGAAAAGGTGCAGGGAAACTCAAACCTAGCAAATTTGTTACCGGGCTACCGGCTGGAAGACACAATCACCACTATGGGCCGCCCCGGCCTCACGGGTGTGGGCTTGCTACACCCAAATAGATCTATCACTCTTGTGTCCCTCGGTCCTATAATAAAGATTGATGGCCTCAAGTGTTGTGCCCACCCTTCACATGATCTAGTCTAGTAGTAAAACCCTCCTTAAGCTAACCATACCATGTATAAAAATGTCTTTAATAGTTGTAACATCCTTGGTACTCGTTCTTACCAAGAGTGCTTTTTGTATTTTTGTATTCTCAAATTTCATCATACTTGGTACTCGTTCTCACCAAGAGTGTTTGTTGTTATTATATCATTTGTAAACATTGTAATATGTATTTTACCCCAGCCTCTAAGGCTGAACCACTAGTATAATCCATTCGTAACATAATTTAGAAATATGAGTTTTCGTTCGTTCAAAACTTTGTATGTTCTTGCCAAACGTGCATGTCTTTCCACCCCGAAAACTTTAATAAAAATGTAAAACCGTAAAAAGTGGGGTTATGAACTCACCTGAACATTCATGTGCAAAGCTAGCTATATACGACTTTGTGATGTCGTTTCCAAGACTTGACTTGCTAGCGTGCATTCTACAATATCCCTAACACGGAATATCTTAAAAGTTTCTAAATAAGCGCAGTAACTCACGTGTCATCGAGTTGTTTGTGTTAAAAAAAATAAATATACAAGCCATATTTACTTTTATATGAGAATACTAGTCGTTTGATGTTAAAAATAAATATATAAATTATATTTATTTTATAAGAGTTGGTGTGGTTTGGTATTTAAAATGTATCAACGAATTCATGTTGTTTGTTATTTGAAATAAATATATAAATTATATTTATTTTTAGTAAAACAATTGTCGTGTCGTTGGGTATTCGAAATAAATATATAACTATATATTTATTTTAGTAAAAGGATCGTCGTGTTGTTTGATTGTTAAAATAAATATACAATTTATTTATTTTTAAGAAAAGAAGTCGTATTTATAAAACGCCGTCAAAAGTAATCGTATATTTGTATTTGTTTCATAGAAAATTGTTTGGATCCGATAGTTTCGTTTTATAATAAAACGCGTTTTAGTTTTA
Organism: Helianthus tuberosus; assembly: GCA_030545235.1. NCBI lineage: Eukaryota > Viridiplantae > Streptophyta > Magnoliopsida > Asterales > Asteraceae > Helianthus > Helianthus tuberosus. Next base: position 160,617,987 of record CM060393.1, read on the forward strand.
CATATTTTCTCGAAAAACGGGCAGAGTTTCCTCTGTTTTTGGACGTCCCCGACAACATAGTTGTCGTTATTTTGTCAAATTTCAATCAACCAAGTAATAATATAAACAATCTATATAAGATTTTTGTCGAGTATATCAAATGTAATTAATCTCAAATTAAGTCGGTTTGAGCTCGTTATCACATAATAAAAATAAGGAATAACTAACGTAAATAATATTCGTTTTAAATCCTTTACCGAATCTTCGTGTCGAAACGCCGAAAATAACTCAGCTGAGTTGACCGAGTTGACTCCGCTCGTCCGAGTCAACCAAACTGCACTAAAACTGAATCTAACCGTGTCAGAATCCGGACCGCGAACCCGAGACGTCACCCGAATATTGAACTCGCTGAGCCTGACCCAAACCCGAGGCCCAAACCGGAACTGAGTGTTTGACCAGCTTTGACCGAACTCCAAAACACCCGGAATAAGACCCGAACTGCACACGAACCGCTCCTGTAACGAACCCGTAACTAATCGGAAAAGTAACGGCTGTAGCCGTTCGTCTTCATCATCATTGGCTTATCACCATCACGGAGTTGAAACCTGTCGGAGTTCACCTCCACCACCGTCGACTCTACCGCCGTGAAAACATTCACCGCCACTAACGTGAGCGGCGGCGCCGCCACAGAACCGTCGCCGGCCACCGCCGGCTGCTGCTGCGTCGTCGGCCGGAGATCACCAGCTCCTATCTCGTCTCTCTCACCTCTTCTCGGCTCCATCTCTCTCTCTCCATCTCTCTCGCTGCTGCCACTGTACGCCGTCGCATCAGTAATCGAGAAGGGGGTATAACGGGTGGGTGTCGCCTTGTTCACCATTGCCGCTGCCATCGTTGTTCTGTCGCCGGTCGGATTAAACTCCGGTCACCGGAGTTCGGTTGGAGAGGGAGAGGAGATCGAAGGGGTGTTTGGCTCTGTGCATTTTGTTTGTGTGATGAGAACTAAAAGACCACAAGGTCTTAAATATATAAACAGGGGTCTTGTAGGTGTATAAAAATAATATGCAGACAAAGAATAATGGAGAGTGGGGAAAACGGTTGTGGGAATGTTAGGTATTTGTGTTTTTAATTTCAAAGTGGGGATATGGTGATCTAATATATGACAGATAATTGTCTAGATAAAGTTATTGTATATTGGTTGAAATATTATTTATTCAATTGAAATATATAAGAATCATATAAATTAATCATGATTATGGATTGGAGCAGACAAAAAGTGGAGTGTACACTTGGATTTAATCATGATATGGGTTGGCCTTGCTTTACTTTTGTTTTGTACAGAATATCGAATTGTCATGAAAAAAAATAGAGAATGGATGAGTGGCATGGCTAGTCAAAGTATGTAGGCTGGCTTTGTCTTGTTTAAGAGTGCATAAATGGAATTCTCAATGTAATACTTATATCAATAAATAAAACATATGCTTGAATATCAAGTTCATGGAGCCGAAAAAAAATGTTGATGGAAAAAGGTCGACGTTTAAATAGGAAAAAAAATATATATATATACATTGGAACTTGAGGTTTGGCGCGTAATTTGTCGGTTGCGTTAAAACACGTAATTTGTTCTGTTTGTCGTTTGATGTTCCACAGATTCTACGCGAATCTACATACGCGTACCGTAAAGTCGGATAAACATTTCTAGGCACTCCAAAGGCCTAATTAAGTTAATTTGCGTCGTAAAAACTATTTATCATCGCGTTAATCACTGTTAATCACGTAATTAAGAGTCGTAAATCACCGGTTGTCACATTCACCCCCTGTTACAGAAATTTCGTCCTCGAAATTTAGACTATGTTATCTCCTCAGAATTGTGTTGTTCGCAGGTAAGTCCGAATAATAACAAAGTGAATGACCGCGTAATCGAAACAAGACTTATTCGAATCACGTGAATTTAATGATATTCCTCAATAATGAGAACTCAACGGTTAACAGGAATATGTTTCAATAGTTGATGTCAAAGGAAACAAGACATATAGGTACAGTCACTAATGTGACTAAGTTAACAGGGATCCAACAATGAACAGGAACTTCGACCAATCGAATTCCATATGAACGTTCACAATAAGTAAATGAGTTCTAGAAGCAATATCATCCACTGGATGAACTTAGAATCAACAATCTCAAATGTAATAGTTTGCATGAAATGCTCGATCGTGATCAGCACAAGCTGCAAGTTATACCGACGCCACAAGGTGTCGTAATGAATGAAACAATTCAATAAAGCGGTGATCGAACAAGTATCACCTGTGTTTTGAGATTAAATGAAAGTGCCATGAAGTAAATATGAATGTTTGTTCCAACAAACATCGAGAGATTTTCAATTGAAAATGAAACATCAAATAAATAATGTTTTCGATCGAAGATGAAGAAGTAATAATATCACAAAATATTCGATCGATGTTGAAAGAACCGTTAGTAGGTACACCGGAATATGCAATGAATTTGTGTACCATCGTCATAACACACAATTGTGTTAAGATCGCTTAAATATGATAAATCGAAGCGGATTTAATCTAAATCGATAACCAAATAATTAAATCCGTGCATAGGATATGTAAATGAGTTTAGAGCAAGCTTCAAGTAAGTGAAAATACCACCACAGGGTGTCGAAATCAACAAACAATTTAATGGAGTCGAATGCCAAACAAGTTTACTTCGACTCGGAACAAATGAAACACTTGTTAAAACGAATTTTGAATATGATGCTCCTAATACATCATATGATGCTCTGAAGTGAATATGTGTAATGGACAAGTTCAAACAATTGAACTTGGTTTTAGCGCAGGCCTACAATAAATACATGTATCGACAAGAAAACTTCCGGCATGGTCACAACGAAAAAAAAAACCATGTATGTATCTTGAAAAGAAAAGAAATTTCAAGAAAATGTGTTGACTTGATAACAAAGGAGCCAACAATCAAAATAATGCGGGTCATTCGAATCACAAATCGATAACTAGATTTAGCAAAATAATATTTGAACTTTGATGAAACGCTTATTCGAAACGAAACCGCATGCGTAACAAACCGATACATGTGTAACATATGAATTTTTCAAGAAATGAAGCAAATGAATATTCGTTATACTAAAAGAAATGATCGTGATACAATGACCATTAAGAGGAGTAGAGATACGAAAATCTACTCAGTAAATGTGAAAGTCAAAATTTTCAATAAAAGAAATTTAAGGACTTTACCCGGGGTTTCATGTAACGCGACCAGTTATTAGGTGACATTACCATGGAATGTCGAACATAGCGTATTCGTCGTTAATAAGATAGAGGGAATGTGGAGATATACGTCTTCTCCTTAGCATGACTCGTGTCGTTTGCAGGATCGCGTGCCCACTGCCGCTTCCTCAAAAGTCGTATGTGACGTACTTCAACCTCCGTTGATGTATAGCTTAAGTTTCACGTATACCTGTCCACTCGCGTTTCGTTATGCGTAGGATGTGATGTACCCCGACATCTGTTGACGTAAAATCTAAGTTCCATGTATTCTCATGCACTAGCGCTTCGTTCTGCGTAGGCTGCCTGCTCGGGAAGTTAAATTATCATAAACAATATGGATAATAGTGTGTGCCCGAGTTAATAATCGTGGTTCCTACGTGATGACCTTTAATGAACTTCAACATAAGTTTCCGAAGGTCTTAAATGCATGTTTCCTAAACTCTCAGAGTTTTGTGTACTGTATGTAATGGTTTCGTGTACCGTGTGTAAAACACAACTTTAGCGTATGTTTGAAAACAAAATTTTGACTGTTTGTTTTTCGGCAACGGTTGGAGACCATATTCGAGTACTAGGCGTTCTGTATGTATTCAAAGTCTTAATAGTCTAAGTCCCAGAGAAAAATGAGGTTAGTGCTTAGGTATTCCTACAGAAAACCTTATTCACCGTAACCTATAGCTCTGATACCAATCTGTCACACCCCGAAATTATCAGAGCTGGCGTGACTGGACTGGTATCTTCATTGCACAGCGGAAGCAAAAAGCTAAGTCTTCTAGAAAATGAACGCCCGCTAAGTACTCGACTCTTCATGGTTCTCCTATTCCAACTGTGCCTTAACTTTGAAATGCAACCTGAGAAAGAACATGCGAGAAAAATCAACAAAAAGTTGAGCGAGTTCATAGTTTCTTTGTAAAAGATTTGAAATAAATCTTTTGAATAACAGATTTGCGAAGTAATATTGAGAAAACAATTTAGAAATCATTTTCTTGTCAAGTTGTATGGAAACTTTGTATTTGTAATGTTCGTATAACCGTCAATGCCCACCCTGACTTTGACTCCATACCCGCATAACCTATGCCTTGAATATGTATAAAACATGGTGTTTAATTTGTATAAATCAAGTATTTCTGTAAGGATGTATGTATAAACCTTTGAAATATGTCTGTATGTATAAATGTCCCTGGTATGTAGCAATAAGGAAAAAGAGATCACCACTGGGTTGCAAAGCCATTGGTATGTGTGAAAAGGTGCAGGGAAACTCAAACCTAGCAAATTTGTTACCGGGCTTCCGGCTGGAAGACACAGTCACCACTATGGGCCACCCCGGCCTCACGGGTGTGGGCTTGCTACACCCAAATAGATCTATCACTCTTGTGTCCCTCGGTCCTATAATAAAGATTAATGGCCTCAAGTGTTGTGCCCACCCTTCACATGATCTAGTCTAGTAGTAAAACCCTCCTTAAGCTAACCATACCATGTATAAAAATGTCTTTAATAGTTGTAACATCCTTGGTACTCGTTCTTACCAAGAGTGCTTTTTGTATTTTTGTATTCTCAAATTTCATCATACTTGGTACTCGTTCTCACCAAGAGTGTTTCTTGTTATTATATCATTTGTAAACATTGTAATATGTATTTTACCCCAGCCTCTAAGGCTGAACCTCCCCAGCCTCTAAGGCTGAACCACTAGTATAATCCATTCGTAACATAATTTAGAAATATGAGTTTTCGTTCGTTCAAAACTTTGTATGTTCTTGCCAAACGTGCATGTCTTTCCACCCCGAAAACTTTAATAAAAATGTAAAACCGTAAAAAGTGGGGTTATGAACTCACCTGAACATTCATGTGCAAAGCTAGCTATATACGACTTTGTGATGTCGTTTCCAAGACTTGACTTGCTAGCGTGCATTCTACAATATCCCTAACACGGAATATCTTATAAGTTTCTAAATAAGCGCAGTAACTCAACTACGTGTCATCGAGTTGTTTGTGTTAAAAAAATATACAAGCTATATTTACTTTTATATGAGAATACGAGTCGTTTGATGTTAAAAATAAATATATAAATTATAGTTATTTTATAAGAGTTGGTGTGGTTTGGTATTTAAAATGTATCAACGAATTCATGTTGTTTGTTATTTGAAATAAATATATAAATTATATTTATTTTTAGTAAAACAATTGTCGTGTCGTTGGGTATTCGAAATAAATATATAACTATATATTTATTTTAGTAAAAGGATCGTCGTGTTGTTTGATTGTTAAAATAAATATACAATTTATTTATTTTTATGAAAAGAAGTCGTATTTATAAAACGCCGTCAAAAGTAATCGTATATTTGTATTTGTTTCATAGAAAATTGTTTGGATCCGATAGTTTCGTTTTATAATAAAACGCGCTTTAGTTTTACATATTTTCTCGAAAAACGGGCAGAGTTTCCTCTGTTTTTGGACGTCCCCGACAACACAGTTGTCGTTATTTTGTCAAATTTCAATCAACCAAGTAATAATATAAACAATCTATATAAGATTTTTGTCGAGTATATCAAATGTAATTAATCTCAAATTAAGTCGGTTTGAGCTCGTTATCACATAATAAAAATAAGGAATAACTAACGTAAATAATATTCGTTTTAAATCCTTTACCGAATCTTCGTGTCGAAACGCCGAAAATAACTCAGCTGAGTTGACCGAGTTGACTCCGCTCATCCGAGTCAACCAAACTGCACTAAAACTGAATCTAACCGTGTCGGAATCCGGACCGCGAACCCGAGACGTCACCCGAATATTGAACTCGCTGAGCCTGACCCAAACCCGAGGCCCAAACCGGAACTGAGTGTTTGACCAGCTTTGACGGAACTCCAAAACACCCGGAATAAGACCCGAACTGCACACGAACCGCTCCTGTAACGAACCCGTAACTAATCGGAAAAGTAACGGCTGTAGCCGTTCGTCTTCATCATCATCGGCTTATCACCATCACGGAGTTGAAACCTGTCGGAGTTCACCTCCAACACCGTCGACTCTACCGCCGTGAAAACATTCACCGCCACTAACGTGAGCGGCGGCACCGCCACAGAACCGTCGCCGGCCACCGCCGGCTGCTGCTGCGTCGACGGCCGGAGATCACCAGCTCCTATCTCGTCTCTCTCACCTCTTCTCGGCTCCATCTCTCTCGCTGCTGCCACTGTACGCCGTCGCATCAGTAATCGAGAAGGGGGTATAACGGGTGGGTGTCGCCTTGTTCACCATTGCCGCTGCCATCGTTGTTCTGTCGCCGGTCGGATTAAACTTCGGTCACCGGAGTTCGGTTGGAGAGGGAGAGGAGATCGAAGGGGTGTTTGGCTCTGTGCATTTTGTTTATGTGATGAGAACTAAAAGACCACAAGGTCTTAAATATATAAACAGGGGTCTTGTAGGTGTATAAAAATAATATGCAGACAAAGAATAATGGAGAGTGGGGAAAACGGTTGTGGGAATGTTAGGTATTTGTGTTTTTAATTTCAAAGTGGGGATATGGTGATCTAATATATGACAGATAATTGTCTAGATAAAGTTATTGTATATTGGTTGAAATATTATTTATTCAATTGAAATATATAAGAATCATATAAATTAATCATGATTATGGATTGGAGCAGACAAAAAGTGGAGTGTACACTTGGATTTAATCATGATATGGGTTGGCCTTGCTTTACTTTTGTTTTGTACAGAATATCGAATTGTCATGAAAAAAAATAGAGAATGGATGAGTGGGATGGCTAGTCAAAGTATGTAGGCTGGCTTTGTCTTGTTTAAGAGTGCATAAATGGAATTCTCAATGTAATACTTATATCAATAAATAAAACATATGCTTGAATATCAAGTTCATGGAGCCGAAAAAAAATGTTGATGGAAAAAGGTCGACGTTTAAATAGGAAAAAATATATATATATATACGTTGGAACTTGAGGTTTGGCGCGTAATTTGTCGGTTGCGTTAAAACACGTAATTTGTTCTGTTTGTCGTTTGATGTTCCACAGATTCTACGCGAATCTACATACGCGTACCGTAAAGTCGGATAAACATTTCTAGGCACTCCAAAGGCCTAATTAAGTTAATTTGCATCGTAAACACTATTTATCATCGCGTTAATCACTGTTAATCACGTAATTAAGAGTCGTAAATCACCGGTTGTCACAGTTCTGAACGCGTTTTACGCGAACGACGCGTTAAAGTAGCATAAGCTACCTTAATGGGTCGCGATGGGTCGAAAGCACTTAGGTTAGGTTTCATTTAGGATATAGGCCTTGTTAAACCATATCACATGAGTTCCAACACTAATTTGGTTTACAAAACCTCATTCTGTCCGATCTTCCGATTTAGGCGTCTTTTGTTTGACTAGTGATTCGACTACTAGGTGCTGTTTGATTTCTCTGGTTTACTCGAGTTTGTTGAAGTACTATTGATTGAGGATACCTTGCACTACATGTGAGTACATAGTTCCCCTATTTTACTGTTTTCAATTGTTTTGGGGTGATTCATATGTACAAAATGTTTTCAAGGTTTAAACGATGATTTCAAAAACGAATAGAACGATTTATACTAAACTAATAACGATTTCGATAATGTGAACGAACTTGTTGGTTGTAGTTACATAACGAACGACATTCATTAATTTTGGCCGAACCGACCAGTATTAGGTTATGGTACCATAGGATCTGACAAATCCCGTTATTGCACTATACCCATGGTTATGTGTGGGTGTTGTGGGTAACGACTGAATCTGTAATTATTAACTTACCCTTTGGAGGTTTGTTAATACGAGAAGCGAGGAACGAGGTAGTCGAGTGACGAAGGTTTGAATGTTATAAACGAGACGACCATATATAAGTTTTCACAATTAAAACGAGGATGATTTAAACGATTTAAACGAGAAAATGATTTGTAAACGATGTTAAACGATTTGGGTAAACGATTGGTTTTGGCTAGTGTTTAGATAACGAGACGGGTGTAATGTGGTGAAAACATGGTAGATACACCGCTGGTACTTCTTATATATAAGTGTTTTCAACATATTAGATACCATGGCGTTATTTAGTTCACTTGGGTAAACGATATTGAAACGATGTCACTCAACGATGTTTTCGAAATAATATACGAGTTTTATTAACGAGTTTATATGAGATATTTTACAAGATGGTTTTCTAAAACAAAAAGCTTTTGGGTTAAGAATCGTGGCTACGAAATTTTATATATTATAACCATCTTGATTTGAGTTGGTTAATCATGTTGCAAGATTATACACTTTTTAAAAAAACAAGGTTTCGAGGTATTGCAATATATGTAAACAAGCCATGATTCCGACACTCTTATAAAACCTATGTACTCGCCAACATTTCTTTGCTGACTTTGTTTTTACATATGTTTAAGGTGTTGTTGCTTGATTGACGTTCTAGGATGCATGCGTCACATAGGATCTGGAAGAGGCCTTAGTGACATAAAACGATGATAGTTGATATAAAACTTGTTTGTTATGTGTTAAAACAATGTTAATGCTTAATATTATCAATAAAACGAAACACTTTTTGTATCCATGGTTATGAAACGATAATTTTGTTACAACACTCCCCGACGTTTCCGCCACGCTTTGTTGTTTTACGTGGTCGGGGTGTGACAATGCGCGTAGATCAAACTTATACACTTTTTGACGCTTTTAGTCCCTGATTGACCAATAAGTTTATTTTCGCATACCGAACCCCTTGTGACAACTCGAAATTTAGAACCTTTCGTGTATCTTAGTGTAACCTACTTGAAACATTATGTAACTAGTTGACGTATTGGTGTAATGATATATGTGAACATCCTATGTGATTACGTGTTACGTTTATGTGTTGTAATTGTATGTATGCGTGTATGTATATGAACCGAGACAACAAGGACCCGACTCGAGACCATGCGGTCTCGAGTGAACAATAACAGTTGGGCCGGATTGGGCCACACACACACCCCTTAGCCTATTCGAAAACCCATTAGGGTGCACCACTTGAAGCTAGTATATATCCTTGTTGCTAACCAACACTATCATCTTTGGACAACACACATACTCCCCTACTCTCTCTAGAAACCATTAAACCCTAAGTCTCAACATCACCTCTCCTCCTTCTTCTCGGATCAAACCGGTGACACTAGGAGCTCTCGGATCGACCCACACACACACCCGTTTGGAAGCTTCATACTCACCCTCGAAACCCATCAACCGGTTAGTGTCTTTATGATGTTTGTTGTTAAATGATAGTATGAATGACATGATTGAACTAATATAGTTGTATGCTTGATGATGTTTTGTGAATCGGAGTTGTATGATGTTGATAATCGGATAACATGTTTTGATTTCGGATATGTTACATAATGAGCTCATGATATCTTGTGTCTAAATATGATTCAAACCATTGATTATTGATGTTCATGAAAACCGGCTTGCATATGTGTAGTACCATGTTAATCGGATTAGTGTAGAGTTGATTTTTGAGATGTTATGTGATGATTTGAAACCATTAGATGGGTATGTTCAAGTGTGTTGATTTGTTGTTCATGATTATGTTTGTGATTTATGCTAAAAATCCGGAAATATGATGAACAAGTTTAAATAATTAACATGAACATGACTTGAATATATATGAAGAACAACTTGAAGATGATATGAATATGTTATGAACATTTGAAATTGCCATGTTTGATCCATTTTGGTATTTAGCTAGACAAGGGAACATGTTAGTGCAATATTACAGGATAGTACATAATATCATGACCATGAAATCTCATTGGCCAAGTACAATGTCGAATTCAGCAAATGTCCCCAGCCGAGACCTTCTGTCTCGACTCGAGGCCACCAAATGTCAACCCGAGATCCCTGGTTTCGACACAAGTTGCGAGTCGAGAACCTATAGTCTCGACTCGAGACCCCACGTGATCAACACCCAAACATCGTGACTCGAGACCCTACTTGAGAGTCCGGTTGCGACTCGAGACCAACACATGCATAACCCGAGACCTCATCAGTTGCGACTCGAAACTTGTAAGCTACAACTCGAGACCGCACAGTCTCGACTCAAGACCATCTTCATATGCACGCTGAATTGGACTTGCATGATTACGGGCTTAGGTGATTGGGCCGGACTTTTGGGCCTAATGCATAGACCTTATACATTACTGATTGAACGTGAATGTTGATGGACTGCCATGAATGATACTTGAATGCAATGTGCTAGAAACATACGTGTACTACTTGATTACGAACCTGATTTGTATGATACAACTATGATAGGACGTGAGTGACCACAATATTGCTTGATTGACCTTTCTGTGTATCTGCCGAGCAAACCAAGGTGAGTTCACACCCTCTACAAAGCATGGGATTCCCAAGGGTCGGGAATTGGGGTTAAGGAACACGGGTTCCTTGTCCTCCTTGGGTAGGACAACAATGGTTCAGGAATGTAATTCCTCGTCCTCACGGACAGATAACTCGTACTAGACCAAAAATCTATCGCGAAGTCCCTCCTTTTTTTATATCGACTTAATCGCCGGGCCAATGGCGAGCGGGTCATTAGTTAGATAGCGCTATTTAGGTCTGACAAACCTCACACCATGCCGCAGAGGACGGGCGTGAACTAATGGATCTGGGGCACGTCAATGATGATAGACATTGACAGTTTCAGGGCACTTAAACATGACTACAGTCAGCAGTCGATATGGTAACGAGTCTAGTGTATACATTGGGTAGCCCCCCACGGCCGAAATGCCAGATAACTAACACGGGGTAGCCCCCACGGCTGGATTGCCAGAATAACCGGGAATAAACATGTCACGTTTTTAACTATGGGGTAACCCCCACGGCAGGATGCCAGATAAAGGAAACTGTTTTCGAAACAACTTAAAACGAACACCCAACCGTGAACTCACTCAACTTGTTGTTGACTCGTTACTACATGCTTTGCAGGTCCTTAGGTACTTAGCTGGAGCTTGCATGGAGGAGGATCGTTGTGGGACATGGACGGCTGTGTGCCATGTTAAACTTTGAAACAATTAAACTTATGTTTTGATTTAAGACTTATGCTTCCGCTTGCAACTTAAACTATGTTTTGTTTAAACACCAATTGTATTGGTTGGACTTTATAACTACTTATACTTGTTCAATATGATTGGTGGCTGGATCCTGGTCAGTCACGCCTCCAAGCGGTAGTACTCCGCAGGTGGATTTTGGGGGTGTGACAGATTGGTATCAGAGCCATTGGTTATAGAGAACTTGGTTTTAATAAAGGGGAAAACGTTTTGTTAAAACCAGACTATAACCTGTACAGTGCTCTACGGTCCACAACGACGCTTCACTCCACATGCAAGGCTCGACATTCTAGGTGATATGATCTGTGTATATATTGCCTACTTGTTAGTTACATAGTACATTGCTCATGGTATGCTTGGTTAGCATAACTATTGTAGCTTGAACACGTGTGTACTTACTCCCTTCTGTCATCGCACTTTCGCAAACCCCTCTCACTCACGTTCCTCTTATTATGAAGATCATGTCTGGACGCGTTAACCTGACACAAGCCCAGTTGACGGCTCTGATCAACGAACGAGTTGCCGCAGCACTTGCAGCTGAACACGCAGGAGGTCAGCATGCTCAGCCACCCGTGTGCACTTTTAAGACTTTCATGGACTGCCGACCAACTACTTTTAGCGGCACTGAAGGAGCTGTAGGTCTCCTCCACTGGTTTGAGAAGCTCGAGTCAGTTTTCGAAATGTGTGAATGCCCTGAGGCGCGCAGGGTGAAGTATGCTACCGGTACTCTCGAGGGTTTAGCCCTCACATGGTGGAACGCTCAGGTTCAAATGCTGGGGTTGGTTGCTGCCAACGCCACCCCGTGGGAAACTTTTAAGGAAATGATCAAGGAAGAATACTGCAGTCGTGATGACATTCATAAGCTGGAAGTCGAGTTCTTCAACCTCAAGATGACAGGGTCAGAAATTGAGGCGTACACTATGAGATCGAATGAGCTGGCCTTACTGTGTCCTACTATGGTGGACCCTCCATTTAAGCGTATTGAACTCTTTCTCAAGGGCTTGGTGCCAGAGATCCAAAGCCATGTGACTTCAGCAAACCTCGCCACCATCCAGCAAGTTGTTCAGCTGGCTCACCGTCTTACTGATCAAGCGGTGGAGCAGAACAAGTTACCAAAGCGCATAGGTGCTGCAACTACTTCTGGTACCTCTAGTGACAACAAACGGAAATGGGATGGAACTTCAAGTAAGGGGTCGACTTCTGTTCAGTCCCAGTCTCAGCAGAGAAAGACTGATGACTACAAGAGCCCTAGTCAGCAATCATCTGGTGGTCAAAGTCACGGTGGGTACAAAGGGAATCACCCCAAATGCAATCGCTGCAGCCTGCACCACAACGGGCCATGCACCAGGGGCAACTGTCATCGGTGCAACAAGCCAGGTCACGCTGCAAAGGATTGCAGGAGCTTATACCCCGCCAATCAGAATCGTCAGCAAGCTCAACAGAACCAACATCAGCAGCAGCAACAGGGTGATAACAAAGGGTGCTTTCAGTGTGGAGCTGAGGGCCACTTCAAGAGAGATTGTCCCCAACTGAACAGGAACCAGAATAACAACAATAACAACAATCAGGGTAATGGTGACAATGGGAACAACAACAACAATGGCGCCAGGGGGCGGGCGTTCGTGATCGGCCAAGGTGAAGCAAGGAATGACCCCAATGTTGTGGCAGGTAAGTTCCTTCTCGACGACTTTTATGTTTCAGTATTATTTGATTCGGGTGCCGATACTAGCTACATGTCACTAGAAGTTAGTCGAATGCTTAAGCATATTCCAACACCTTTGAACAACAAGCACACTGTAGAGCTAGCGAATGGTAAGAGTTTAGAAGCCACACACGTAGTCAAGGGTTGTAAACTTATTCTCGCTGACCAGACCTTCTCTATCAACCTTATTCCTATCGTCTTGGGTAGTTTCGACGTTGTCATTGGGATGGATTGGTTATCCCAACACCGAGCAGAAATTCTTTGCAACGAGAAGGTTGTCCGTATTCCAGGTTCCGGTGGTGAACCTCTCATGATTCGTGGCGACAAGAGGAGTGCTGTTGAGAACGTCATTTCTCTCCTTAAGGCCCAAAAGTGCTTGCGAAAGGGCCACACTGCCATTTTGGCTCTCGTTACTGACACCTCAGAAAAAGAGAAGAAGATAGAAGATTTTCCAGTTGTACGCGATTATCCAGAGGTATTTCCTGAGGAATTACCTGGTCTTCCGCCTCACCGCCAAGTCGAGTTTCAGATTGAACTAGCTCCTGGAGCTGCGCCTTTAGCTCGTGCACCTTATCGTTTAGCTCCATCAGAGTTGGAAGAACTCTCTACGCAACTACAAGAACTCTTGGATAAGGGTTTTATTCGTCCAAGCTCATCGCCCTGGGGAGCTCCAGTACTATTTGTAAAGAAGAAGGACGATACTTTTAGAATGTGCATCGACTACCGGGAACTCAACAAGGTGACGGTGAAGAATCGTTATCCTCTACCACGTATTGATGACTTGTTCGACCAGCTGCAAGGGTCGAGCTACTATTCAAAGATCGATTTGAGATCAGGTTATCACCAGCTGAGAGTCCGAGAAGAGGATGTCTCTAAAACAGCCTTCAGAACTCGCTATGGGCACTATGAGTTTTTGGTCATGCCTTTCGGGCTGACAAACGCGCCCGCAGTTTTCATGGACTTGATGAATCGAGTGTGCAAGCCCTACCTAGACAAGTTCGTTATAGTCTTCATCGACGACATCCTGATCTATTCTAAGAGTCAGGAGGAACACGAGCAACATCTACGACTTATCCTGGAACTCCTTCGAACAGAACAACTTTACGCAAAGTTCTCGAAATGTGACTTCTAGCTTCGAGAAGTCCATTTCCTAGGCCATGTGGTGAACAGGGATGGGATCCATGTTGATCCGTCTAAGGTAGACTCTATTAAGAACTGGCATGCACCTCGAACACCGAAGGAAATTCGCCAATTCTTAGGATTGGCAGGTTACTACAGGAGATTCATAAAGGATTTTTCTAAGATTGCACAGCCTCTCACTTCACTAACGCAGAAAGGCGTTGTTTATCGCTGGGGAAATGCACAGGAGTTAGCATTTCAGCACTTAAAGGATAGACTTTGCAGTGCACCTATCCTTTCCCTGCCAGAGGGCACAGACGACTTTGTGGTTTACTGCGACGCATCAATTCAGGGTCTCGGTTGTGTATTAATGCAACGAGATAAAGTTATAGCCTACGCCTCACGCCAACTCAAGGTTCATGAAAGAAACTACACTACGCATGACTTAGAGCTGGGAGCTGTTGTTTTTGCACTTAAGTTATGGCGGCATTACCTGTACGGTACCAAGTGCGCCATCTACACCGACCACAGGAGCCTCGAACATATCTTCAAGCAGAAGGAACTGAACATGTGACAACGACGATGGGTCGAACTACTGAATGACTACGAGTGCTCGATCAGGTATCACCCGGGCAAGGCCAATGTTGTGGCTGACGCCCTCAGTCGAAAGGACACTGCGCCTAAGCGCGTGCGGGCTTTACAACTCACGATACATTCTAGTCTTCCTTCCCGAATAAGAGACGCTCAGATAGAAGCACTGAAACCAGAGAACGTCAGGGCTGAAGCCCTACGCGGATCAAGGCAACGCTTAGAACAGAAGGAAGACGGCGCTTACTACGTAACGGGACGCATTTGGGTCCCACTCTATGGCAACATACGAGAGCTTGTGATGGATGAAGCACACAAGTCTCGCTACTCGGTACATCCTGGTTCGGATAAAATGTACCACGATATCAAAACCACGTATTGGTGGCCTAGCATGAAAGCCCACATCGCAACCTACGTCAGCAAGTGCTTGACTTGTGCGAGAGTCAAGTCTGAGTACCAGAAACCCTCAGGCCTACTCCAACAACCAGAGATACCACAATGGAAATGGGAACAAATTTCCATGGATTTCGTTACTGGCCTACCTAGATCACAGCGTGGAAATGATACTATTTGGGTGATCGTGGATCGACTCACAAAGTCCGCACACTTCTTAGCTATCAAGGAGATGGATAAATTCTCCACTCTTGCAGAAATATACCTCAAGGAAGTTGTTTCGAGGCACAGAGTGCCCACCTCTATTATCTCAGATCGAGATGCACGTTTTACTTCAGAACTGTGGCAAGCAATGCACAAATCCTTCGGCTCACGATTAGACATGAGCACAGCGTATCACCCTCAGACGGATGGGCAGTCCGAGCGCACTATTCAAACCATAGAAGACATGCTTCGTGCATGTGTAATCGACTTTGGCAACAGCTGGGAAAAGCATCTGCCACTTGTGGAATTCTCATATAATAACAGCTACCACACCAGCATTAAAGCTGCTCCGTTTTAGGCATTGTACGGACGTAAATGCCGGTCACCTCTTTGTTGGGCAGAGGTGTGGGATAGTCAGATCACTGGTCCAGAACATGTGGTAGACACGACCGAACAAATCGCTCAAATACGAAAACGCATGGCGGCAGCTCGTGACCGACAGAAAGTTTACGCCGATAAGGGCAGGAAACCACTAGAGCTCCAGGTTGGGGAGCGAGTACTACTCAAAGTTTCACCCTGGAAGGGTGTGGTTCGTTTTGGTAAACGCGGCAAACTTAACCCACGATACGTTGGACCTTTCGAAATCATTGAGAAAATAGGCAGGGTGGCCTACAGACTGAACTTACCAGCAGAACTCGGTGCAGTTCACAACGTTTTTCACGTGTCGAATCTGAAGAAGTGTCTGTCAGATGAGACCCACATAGTTCCCCTGAAGGAACTCACTATCGACGAACAGTTACGATTCGTCGAGGAACCAGTCAAAATCACGGACCGGGATGTTAAGGTCCTCAAGAGCACTAGAATACCTCTCGTTCGAGTTCGTTGCAACTCACGTCACGGCCCAGAGTTCACCTGGGAGCGCGGAGATCAGATGAAACAAAAGTATCCCCAACTGTTCGCAAACAGTACACCCACTACTGAGGCCGAAGCTACGGAATTTCGGGACGAAATTCCAGATCAACGGGGGGTGGATGTGACAGGAAAACCGGGAACACCATACAACTTAACTAGCTTCCTCAGTGAGTGCTTACCAAATTTCGGGATGAAATTTCTTTTAACTTGGGGATGATGTGACAACTCGAAATTTAGAACCTTTCGTGTATCTTAGTGTAACCTACTTGAAACATTATGTGACTAGTTGACGTATTGGTGTAATGATATATGTGAACATCCTATGTGATTACGTGTTACGTTTATGTGTTGTAATTGTATGTATGCGTGTATGTATATGAACCGAGACAACAAGGACCCGACTCGAGACCATGTGGTCTCGAGTGAACAATAACAGTTGGGCCGGATTGGGCCACACACACACCCCTTAGCCTATTCGAAAACCCATTAGGGTGCACCACTTGAAGCTAGTATATATCCTTGTTGCTAACCAACACTATCATCTTTGGACAACACACATACTCCCCTACTCTCTCTAGAAACCATTTGTTGGACCGATTACGTGACCTGAAAAGTCAATCCGAGTAGCTCATTCTCACATATAAAGGCGGAATCAGAATATGCAAGATTACACCAGCTTGTCCTATTAATTTCCTTTCTTTTTATTGCTTTCAGATGATATTTTGACAGAGTTTCGGCTCCTGAGCATGCACATACATCTTTGCACTAATGAACCACTCACCTATATATAGTGTTTCTGGTCCACTCATACGACATGCCATATGAGCGGTCCAGAACACTTGACAAATAAGTGAACCACATAGTGACATAAAAGCGAACCAGACTTAAGACAATGACACATAAGCGAACCTAACCCTATTTCACACAATATTTACACTTTGACCCCTTGTTGACTAATCTTGACTTCATACTTTTTGTAGACGCAGTCAACAGACATTCCATGCATCAACAGACTCCCCCTTGGATGTTGACGTAGTCTTTACATATCTTCAAATCCGTAGTCTTCAGTCTTAGTCTTTTCTTCAACTCTGTCTTTTCATCATAAGCACTCTATCTTCACATTCCCATTGACTGTTGATCCAGACTCCCCCTTTCACAGACTCCCCCTCTCGATATGCTAGAATCTGAGGTATCTGGTTCAAGCTTTGACAAATAGCTTCCGTTGGAAATAATGAAGTTTAAACCTGTTACTCAACCAACAAACATTACACACTATCTTTTCAACATTAAATCACAAAATCAATCAGTTATAGCAATCCACTCAAGTATTCAGGTCCAAGTTAATGACCCTGATTACTCAATTAATCTACCAAGTCCAATTTAATGACCTTGGTTGATCTTTTGACGAAACAAACTGATTTAAAACAACAATTTCAAACAATTTCTGAAAATAACAAGTATCAAGTTAATGAACTTGTTTTTGACTATACAATAAATCAAACTCTATCAATATAAGCTCTCCTCATTCTTCAGTCCAGAATCTCCTGCATCTGCTTCAAACATCTGAGAATCCAACAATCAACTCTCCACTTTGGTTTGTCGGAAAATAAAGCAGAAATAAAATCTTTTTGGATTTTATAAAGTGTTCTAAACTAAAAAAATGAAATACAGAAAACTTAAATTGCAGAAATTAAACAAAGTAAACTATTTACAAACATATTTTTGGTGAGCGTGTCAGGGAATCATATCAGCTTTTCAGACAAATTACAAGTACCGTTAAGCTACATGACATACTTAGATTTAAACAATTTACCTCGATTGTCGATATACTGATCCATCTTAAATTCTCACACAAATTTCAACTTATTCAGGATACGATTTAGATGAATTAAGAACTTAGATCATTCATGTGTCCCACCTCTTGAATATACTCCCGTATCCAGAATCCCAATAATCAGTCTTACAGGTGAGAATACTACAATGATATCTGTATATAATTTAGGTATGCGAGGGCCGAGGGATCTCAGGTCGATACTTCCGTATACGCAGAGAGATATCAGCTTCGACTTTTCGGTGTGTCCCCTTTAGAGGATCTTTTTGCTTACAACAGCAGCATTTATCAATTTTATTGTTTCAGCATGCTGAGGGTTTAATGCTGTGTTTCAAGCATTGCAGCAAGTATTAGCCAGGGACTAGGTCAGAACCACCGTTCAGCAGAAGTCCCGGAATAATACCCCAGACATCATTGAGTATAAAGACCTAGTATATCAGATTAAGAGACCTTTCAAACGAGATTTCAGGGGTTACCTATATATCCAAGTAGTGTTCCCCACGAATTCACAAGTTTGAATTTTAGGTTTATATCCCGAATAAATCTACTAGATGTGTGAAAACCTATCGACACATCATCAGTAAGATTGTTTAACTCTTTTATACTTTTCAAATCTTTAGCATACTGTAATCATCTAGCTGATGTACTATCATTTTCCCTATATACACAAGCTCTTTTTCAGATTTTATCATGTTTTTGTATTTTTGCATTTTTTACTGTTTTTGTATTTTCAGAAAATAAACTATGTACAAACATCTACTCCCCCTAAATACCAAAACAAGTAAAAATTCGACAAACCATTGCAGATTGTTTCTCGTCTTCATCCGCAACAGTACTCTCATCAACGCCAATTATGCCATCCGACACCGACAGAAGCTTCATACCATTCAGTTTTAACAAATATTTAAACCGATTTTTATCAAAAGCTTTGGTATGTAAATCAGCTTTCTGTTCGTCAGTGTGGAATCTCTCAATTCGTATCAACTTTTTCTCAAAGCAATCACGAATAAAGTGATGACGAATTTCTATGTGTTTAGTTTTAGCGTGATGTACTGGATTCTTTGTTATATTTATAGCGGCCTCATTATTAACAAAAAGAGGTGTGTTAAGAAACTGCAAACCGTAGTCGCGCATCTGTTGCTGTATCCACAAGATCTGAGAGCAGCAACTGCTAGCAGAAACATACTCCGCTTCACATGTAGATAACGCCACAGACGTTTGTTTCTTACACTGCCAGGTAACCAATCTAGGACCAAAGAACTGGCATCCTGCAGTTGTTGACTTTGAATTGACTTTGCAGCATCCGAAATCCGAATCGGAATACCCTTCGAGCGTAAAATCACCTTTCCTAGGATACCACAACCCCAATGAAGGAGTTCCTTTCAGGTAGCGCAATATCCTCTTCACAATGATCAAATGTGATGCTCTCGGGTTAGACTGAAATCTTGCTGCGAGGCACGTTGGGTACATTATATCAGGACGTGAAGCAGTTAGGTACATTAAAGAACCTATCATGGAACGGTAAAATGTTTCATCAGCCCTGTCTCCGGTGAGATCTGGGTGAATCCCATGATTTGTTGCAAGTGGGTTAGCAGCTGGAGTAGAACTTGACATCCCAAATTTCTCTAGAATATCATGAACATACTTTGACTGATGAATGAAAATTCCCTCAGGAAGTTGTTCAACTTGTAATCCCAGAAAGAATTTCATCTCCCCCATTGATGACATTTCAAATTTTTGCTTCATCACTGATTCAAAATCTTTGCATAGATTTTCATTTGTTGACCCAAAGATTATATCGTCCACATAAATCTGAACTATCAGAAGATGACCATCGACCTCTTTAGTGAAGAGAGTGGCATCCACTTTTCCACGAATGAACTTGTTGGCTAGTAGGTGTTGAGACAAAGTCTCGTACCAAGCTCTCGGGGCCTGGTGTAAACCATACAGCGCTTTGTCCAATAAGTAGACCTTGTTTTTGTGGATTGGATCAGTAAAGCCCGGCGGCTGACCGACATAAACCTCCTCTTTAACCTTCCCGTAAGGAAAAGCCGATTTAACATCCAACTGATAAACTTTGAAGTTCTTCCAAGACGCAAATGCTAGGAAAATTCTGATTGCCTCTAGTCTTGCTACAGGAGCATAAACTTTAGTAAAATCAATTCCCTCCTGTTGACTAAATCCCTGAACAACGAGTCGAGCTTTGTTCCTTACGACAACTCCTTTGTCGTCCCTCTTGCACTTGAACACCCACTTAGTGTTAATTTTCCTATGACCATCCGGCAAATCAACTAACTTCCACACTCCCAATTTCTCGAATTGACTAAGTTCCTCCTGCATTGCATTGACCCAAGAGTCTTCAGTAAGTGCCTCTTTGTAAGTTCTTGGTTCAACCTGCGAGATAAAACAACTCAATGAGAATTCAGTTTCCAAAGGAGGAACTTTTGTATAAAAACATGTAAGCCCTTTATCAATCTGATTTCGAGTGCGAACGCCTTTCTGCAAATCTCCTATGATCAACTCCTCTGGATGATATGAAAAAGTTCGCGGCATCACTTCACTTGGAACATCTACATTTCCCTCCAGATTAGTAACATTCTGCTCTGCATCTTGTTCACCAACTTGGTTTGTTTGACTTGAAATCTGAATTTGCTCCCCCTCAGAATCTGAATCTGAATCACCATGATCAAATACTGGCATGTTTTCAGCTTCTAGATTATCATTCTGAACCGACTGATTATCCTGAGCAACTTCATTCTGTTGGACATCATCATGTTCACCAGCATTACTTGAACCTGCTTCATCGTCATTTGAAGTTTCCCGTGGTCTTCTCGAATGCTCAGCTGGGAACCTTAACTGCGACTCATATTCACGCAAAATATCCAACTCATCAAAGAAATCTTCATCATCCTCTGATTCTTCTCTCATGTCAAACGAATCCCAAAGTTTGTCATAATGATAACGCCATGAATCAGCAGGATTCTGCAGCGGCATAGTAAAACCTTGACATTCAACATTTGCAGCTTCAATAACCCGCTTCTCACTTGGAACGAAGACACGTCGCAACAGATTTGCATAACCAACAAATATTCCCTCAATGCACTTCGGACCAAACTTCCCAAAAGGTTCTATAACCGTACAAGGTGACCCGAACGGTTCTAGATACTTCAAATTCGGTTTGCGATTATTGATTAGCTCAAAGCATGTTTTGTTGAACTTCTTGACAGTAAGAACCCTGTTGAGCGTATAGCATGCGGCAGAAACAGCTTCAGCCCAAAAATTAATCGGTAACTTTGAATCTGCGAGCATAGTTCTAGCCGTCTCGATTACTGTCCGGTTTTTGCGTTCTGCGACTCCATTTTGCTGTGGAGTGTACGGAGCACTAAACTCATGCAAAATAGCTCTTTCATCACAAAATTCTTCCATCTTGCTGTTTTTGAATTCAGTACCATTATCACTTCGAATTCTCTTAATACGCCTTTGGTACAAATTCTCAATTTTCCTGAACAGCCCCATCAAACTGTCAAATGTTTCATCTTTCGTCTTCAAGAAAGAAACCCACGAAAATCTGGAATAATCATCAGTAACGACCAAACAATAGTAATCTCCTGTAATACTTTTGACATTCACAGGACCAAACAAATACATGTGAAGTCTTTCCAGAGGTCTCGAAACTGAATTGACTTGCTTTGTAGGGTGTGACTTTTTCTTCTGCTTGCCTTTGATGCAGCTAATGCACTCCCCTTCCAGATGAAAACCTTTGATATTAACTCCCAATACCAAATCATTGTGCACCAAGTGATTCATCTTCCTAAGATGTATATGCCCCATCTTTCGGTGCCACAATCTGGATTCTTTCTCAGTTGCTCTAGACACAAAACAATGTGCTTGACCAGTAGTTGTAGTTGCTACAGACATATCTAACACATATAAATCATTCACTCTAGGTGCCCTCATGATAATCCATTCTTCAGGAATAACAAAACCAGGTTTCAAAATCAAACATTCTTTATCAGTGAAGTGAGTAGTATACTGATTGTCACAAATCTGCGATACTAAGCAGATTGTTCTCCAGCTCAATGATGTAGTTAACTCTCTCAAACGTCACAATCCCATTGGATAACGTTCCTTCACCAACAATTCTACCACCTTCATGACCTGCAAATCCCACATAACCACCATTGATATTCTTCACATCATACAGTAATGCAGTTTTTCCTGTCATATGTCGAGATGCGCCACTATCCATGATCCATCTTGAAATGGCTCTTGGAAGATCCTGCACATAACAAACTTCAAATTAACCAACTTTTAAGAAAGATGCCGATTCATGCTTCGCGTTCCAGGAAGCTCCGGCCATTCAAACTGCTTATTCGAACATGGTGTCCACCCAGGCCTCATCATCCTTAGGTGTAACCTTGACTCTCGCAATTTGAATTTTGAAATTTTCAGCCTTCAAAGGTGGAAAATTTGCATCATAATCAACCGAAATTGATTCTTCAGCCTTTTTCACTTCAGAAGTTGAAATTTTCATTTCTGTTTTTGGTTTCCAAACTTGTTGAGATAATGCAACCCGTTTGTAAAATTTTTCATTTTTAGTTACCATTTTCTTTACAGGTTCATTTTTCACTTTGATGTTGTCATTTTTTACATTCTTTTTCTCAACAAAGATTGGTGCTTTACCCTTCACATCAACTTTCTTCTGTTGAAACTTCACATTTTCAATCTTAGACTTCACATTGGTACACATTCGTGCAATGTGACTAACTTGATTACATCTGAAACATATTCGAGTATCAACAACTCGACTTGTGCCTTCAGACCGATAATGTGAAGCTCTTTTCTCAAAGAACTCTTTATTTGATTTTGAAAAAATTTCATTTTCCTCATCAGAAAGTGAACTTGAACTGTTCACAAACACCTTCTTTTCAGCAAACCTTCTGTTTTGAAAACTCCTTTTCTAATAACTCTTACCACCTCGATAACCACCCGACCAATTGTTTCGATTGTTATTATAAAAACGTGGTGGAACAACAGGCTTTTTGTAATAAGCTTTATCTTTCTCAAAATTCATTTGCCTTTTTGTTTGACACAAACTGTTCACTTCTGATAACTCAACTTCAACTAACTTGAAAACATTTGTCAACTTTTTCACATTAAAATTCTCAATGGGAAACTCAGAATCCGAATACAACTTATCAGATCCAGCCATCTTGTACATCACAAGACCCGGTTCATCACTTAAGTTGTTTTTGGACTTTGATTTCTGAATGTATTTGTCTAAGAAACACCCATCATCTTCAGTTGAATCAGACATCAAAACACTTTCAGCTGTGCTCTTAACAATCTCTGTCTGAACACTATCATCAGATGATGTAAAAGTGACATCAATGTTCTCCGGAAGTTTAACTTCTTTTTCTTCCTCAATTTCAACCAACCCAGATTGTTTTTTCATGTAGTTATCAAGAACAGGTGGTGAAACTTGATGAAACCCCACCCCAGTTCCATCACAATACACATCTTCGCCCGCTTTGTCTTTCCCGGTGGGTTTGGGAATAATATGTTGCAAAACAAAGCTTGCGGAGTTGTAACTGTTAAGCTTCAACTGGATTCGCTCGTTTTCGATTACAGCCTCTTGAACTCTAAGTTTCAATTTAGCGATTTCATCCAGTTGTTGATTGATTGATTCTTCTTTGACTCTAAGCACTGCTCTTAGATGTTCATTTTCTTTAAAAGTTTTACCATTTCGATCATCACAATCTTTCAATGTGCTTTTTAGTTTTTCAAATTTTTCAGAAATCTGACGGTTTTCAAGAATCAACTTTTCATTTTCTTGTTTAATTTTGTCATGATCAATTTTATCATTTTCAATTTGTTTAGTTAATTCTCTTATCCGTTCAGTTGAAGCTTTAACCATTTTGTCACGATCAAGAATCTGATTCTCAACGTTTCTGACCTTAGATGTCAGATCATCAACTTTCTTCCCGTTGAGATACGTGACTGTGCTACAAAATTTGCACTCTTTGTTGCAATTTTTGCAATCAGCATTTCCATCGATTTTCTTACCTGACACATTTGTTGACACATCTGGACTGACCTGGCTTTTTGACTCAGACACGGAGTTAAAGTCTACCTCAAGTGCCTTAGCAGCTAGCACTTTGTCAGCCATTCTTCCAAGATTTTCAGCAGTCAACTCCTGCGTTGTGTCAATAACTCCAGTATCAATCTTCTTTGCTTTCTCGATCTCTTCTTTCTCCTTTCTCTCTTTCTCTTTCTCTTCTTCAATCATTTTCGAAGTTGGAGTTCCCCACCATTTGTGTTGCCAATACTCATCATCTTCTTTGTATTACTGGATTATGGCTTCAATATCAAGTGTACTATCATCAATTGCAATATTTCCATACTCATCAAGATAGCACTCTCTATCTGGATCCCATCTATTGGCTCTTCTTGCTTCCAGAAAGATACGAGATATTCTAATGATTTTGTTTTCAGCAATCATTTTTCTGTATTGATATTTTTGCTCTTCAGTTCGATCGTCTTTCCATGGAATAGGATCATCATTTCTCGCCATAAATGCGTAACCAACCGCATCTTCTTCCGGTAGAACCTCTTGACTCCAATCATAACCCTCATCATCGTAAATCACTGCAAGAGCTCTAGATTTCTCTCTGTTGTCTTCAACCTGCTTCAATCTAGGCGGCTTGGATTTATTCTGGTGATAGATCGCCTTCTTGTAGTAATCATCTCTGAAAGGGTTCTTGGATTCATCAGCATAAGCGTTTCGGCATTCTCGTTTGAAGTGACCCTTCTGCTTACACTTGAAGCATGTCACTTTGGATTTATCGAACCCCAGCTTAGTAGAAGCACCACCAATTGTTTTTCTGCCAGTGATTTCCATGAATCTTTGTGCACGACGAACAGCACTTGCCATAGCCCAACGGATATCAATCAGTTCCATTTCCTCCGGATCAATCTGATCGTAATCTTCTTTCGTCAGATTTGTGTTGCCTATCTTCCCAGCTAGCAACCCTTCATACGATTCCAACACCGATGCTAGGAAGATCATCTGCTGCTTAGCCGATTCCTCATCAAAGTTCTGAGCATTCTTCAAGTCTATTGCGATGTTGCATTGAAAACGATTCTTTGCATCAGAATAACCTCCAGAAGATGAAGATCCACTGTGATAACCACTGTGACTTCCACTGCTTTGACCACTTTGACTTTCTTTTCCGGCTGTCGAAACATTCTCAGCAGAAAATGCAGTTTTTGGAGAAGTTGCTTTTGGCATCATGCTCTTTGGATAATACAAATCCAAATTCTGCTGGTAAGATGAATGATTGACTTTGTACGTCTTCTTCAACTCCAACTCATGACTTTCGAGTTTCTCAATCAGCAAATCTAATGTCAACTTTTCTGGTTCTTTGATGGTATTCTTCAGCATCAGCGCATAATATCTCCAATCCATCTCGTCAGGTAATGAATCGGACAATTTGTCGATAAGATCTTCTTCAGGAATATCGATATCATGTCTTACTAACTCCAGCTTCAGATGACCAAACCTTTCTATCATTTTACAAACTGACTCATTCTTTAGACATCCAAACAGATCAAACTCTTTTCTAAGAAGTTTCTTTTTGTTTTTCTTAATTTCTTGACTACCTATACATTTCTTTTCTAACTTTTCCCAAAGATCTTTTGCATTTGAATAGTCGATCAAGGCAATAATGTCTTCCCGGACTGATTGGAATAACAATGCCACACATTTCTGTTCAGCTACAAACGAGTCAATCTCCTCAGCTGCTCTTAAAGTTTCACCATGTTTCTTTCCATTTGCATAACCGTTTTTCAAACTTTTCCAGCTAGTAAATGCGAATGCCATCAACCAGTCTTCGAACTTTCTGGACCACCTACTGTACTCCTCAATAGCCATTAGCTTTGGAGGTTTATTGAACGTTCCGAACGCGCTTTCAGATTCCCAAGCTTCCTTCTTCTTTTCTTTCGGAGTATTCTCGTTCTCGTTCGTATTATTGTTGTTTGTAGAAATATCATCTCCCGAGTTTCCTGCGAATGCGTACATATCGCTAAATGGGTTCATGAAAATATCATCCATTTTGATTGTACCTGCAAAATCAATCAACACTTAGAAAAATTTTCGAGAATTTTTGAAGAACAGAACCACAAAAGTGAACCAATCTGTGCACGTGACAGATAAGCGGACCAAACAGGTTCAGATAAGCGAACCAGAAAATGTACTAATGAGCGAACCAGACAATGTCTATTCGAGCGGACCAGACTTGTTCGTTCGAGCGGACCAGACTTGTTCGTTCGAGCGGACCAGACTTGTTCGTTCGAGCGAACCAGACTTGTTCGTTCGAGTGGACCAGACTTGTTCGTTCGAGCGGACCAGATAGTGTCCGTAACAGCGATGACCGTAAAAGCGGACCACAGTTTTTAACCAATTTTTAGTCCGAATTACAATCTGATACTTTCAAGGAATGATCTATACTGAATTCCGAACACAATGATATGATTTTTGTTCAATTTCGACGGCAAAATCGTTCCAGATCTGAGTTTGAAAAAACTGTTCATGAACCAATCGCAATTTTGATAAAATTGAATGAGTTTTACTTTGTTTTAAAGGCTGATACTTTTACAGATTGTTTAACAACAAGTTTCGCTCAATATACTTGACTTTCAACTCATTTTGTCCGATGAGACTTGTTGAAACCGAAAAATAAAAGAGAAATATGAGTAGAAATGAGATAATAGTGTCGAATCGGCTGATGTAGTATGAACTCCTCGTCTCTGAAGCTCTGATACCACTTGTTGGACCGATTACGTGACCCGAAAAGTCAATCCGAGTAGCTCATTCTCACATATAAAGGCGGAATCAGAATATGCAAGATTACACCAGCTTGTCCTATTAATTTCCTTTCTTTTTATTGCTTTCAGATGATATTTTGACAGAGTTTCGGCTCCTAAGCATGCACATACATCTTTGCACTAATGAACCACTCACCTATATATAGTGTTTCTGGTGCACTCATACGACATGCCATATGAGCGGTCCAGAACACTTGACAAATAAGTGAACCACATAGTGACATAAAAGCGAACCAGACTTAAGACAATGACACATAAGCGAACCTAACCCTATTTCACACAATATTTACACTTTGACCCCTTGTTGACTAATCTTGACTTCATACTTTTTGTAGACGCAGTCAACAGACATTCCATGCATCAACACCATTAAACCCTAAGTCTCAACATCACCTATCCTCCTTCTTCTCGGATCAAACCGGTGACACTAGGAGCTCTCGGATCGGCCCACACACACACCCGTTTGGAAGCTTCATACTCACCCTCGAAACCCATCAACCGGTTAGTGTCTTTATGATGTTTGTTGTTAAATGATAGTATGAATGACATGATTGAACTAATATAGTTGTATGCTTGATGATGTTTTGTGAATCGGAGTTGTATGATGTTGATAATCGGATAACATGTTTTGATTTCGGATATGTTACATAATGAGCTCATGATATCTTGTGTCTAAATATGATTCAAACCATTGATTATTGATGTTCATGAAAACCGGCTTGCATATGTGTAGTACCATGTTAATCGGATTAGTGTAGAGTTGATTTTTGAGATGTTATGTGATGATTTGAAACCATTAGATGGGTATGTTCAAGTGTGTTGATTTGTTGTTCATGATTATGTTTGTGATTTATGCTAAAAATCCGGAAATATGATGAACAAGTTTAAATAATTAACATGAACATGACTTGAATATATATGAAGAACAACTTGAAGATGATATGAATATGTTATGAACATTTGAAATTGCCATGTTTGATCCATTTTGGTATTTAGCTAGACAAGGGAACATGTTAGTGCAATATTACTGGATAGTACATAATATCATGACCATGAAATCTCATTGGCCAAGTACAATGTCGAATTCAGCAAATGTCCCCAGCCGAGACCTTCTGTCTCGACTCGAGGCCACCAAATGTCAACCCGAGATCCCTGGTTTCGACACAAGTTGTGAGTCGAGAACCTATAGTCTCGACTCGAGACCCCACGTGATCAACACCCAAACATTGTGACTCGAGACCCTACTTGCGAGTCTGGTTGCGACTCGAGACCAACACATGCATAACCCGAGACCTCATCAGTTGCGACTCGAAACTTGTAAGCTACAACTCGAGACCGCACAGTCTCGACTAGAGACCGCACAGTCTCGACTCAAGACCATCTTCATATGCACGCTGAATTGGACTTGCATGATTACAGGCTTAGGTGATTGGGCCGGACTTTTGGGCCTAATGCATAGACCTTATACATTACTGATTGAACGTGAATGTTGATGGACTGCCATGAATGATACTTGAATGCAATGTGCTAGAAACATACGTGTACTACTTGATTACGAACCTGATTTGTATGATAGAACTATGATAGGACGTGAGTGACCACAATATTGCTTGATTGACCTTTCTGTGTATCTGCCGAGCAAACCAAGGTGAGTTCACACCCTCTACAAAGCATGGGATTCCTAGGGGTCGGGAATTGGGGTTAAGGAACACGGGTTCCTCGTCCTCCTTGGGTAGGACAGCAATGGTTCAGGAATGTAATTCCTCGTCCTCACGGACAGATAACTCGTACTAGACCAAAACTCTATCGCGAAGTCCCTCCTTTTTTTATATCGACTTAATCGCCGGGCCAATTGGGAGCGGGTCATTAGTTAGATAGCGCTATTTAGGTCTGACAAACCTCACACCGTGCAGCAGAGGACGGGCGTGAACTAATGGATCCGGGGCACGTCAATGATGATAGACATTGACAGTTTCAGGGCACTTAAACATGACTACAGTCAGCAATCGATATGGTAACGAGTCTAGTGTATACATGGGGTAGCCCCCCACGGCCGAAATGCCAGATAACTAACACGGGGTAGCCCCCACGGCTGGATTGCCAGAATAACCGGGAATAAACAAGTCTCGTTTTTAACTATGGGGTAACCCCCACGGCAGGATGCCAGATAAAGGAAACTGTTTTCGAAACAACTTAAAACGAACACCCAACCGTGAACTCACTCAACTTGTTGCTGACTCGTTACTACATGCTTTGCAGGTCCTTAGGTACTTAGCTGGAGCTTGCATGGAGGAGGATCGTTGTGGGACATGGACAGCTGTGTGCCATGTTAAACTTTGAAACAATTAAACTTATGTTTTGATTTAAGACTTATGCTTCCGCTTGCAACTTAAACTATGTTTTGTTTAAACACCAATTGTATTGGTTGGACTTTATAACTACTTATGCTTGTTCAATATGATTGGTGGCTGGATCCTGGTCAGTCACGCCTCCAAGCGGTAGTACTCCGCATGTGGATTTTGGGGGTGTGACACCCCTCAAAGCCTATTTCTAAGCTATGTAAAGGATATTTAAGGTATGTTTAACTTATGATCAAGTTTCGGAAGGTACGTTACTATTCAATTCGGTATACTTTTGCAGTTTGACGCAAATAGTCCCTAAGAGCGAATAAACTTGACTTCGGCACACCAAACCCTCCAAAACTTATTTCTAAGTTATGTAAAGGTTATTTAAGGTATGTTAAGCCTATGTCACTGTTCCGGAGCGTTTGTCGCGTTAAACTGATTACGTTTATGTGACATCTGTGTCCTTTCGACCATCAAATAAATACCAAATCAATGAAATATAGTGTTTCATACTTGGTATTTGTATAAATATGTGTATCATTTGCAAATATCTATTCTTGTTCGACTTCGAGCTCTAAATCGCTTTTTGGAAAGTTATACACGAACTGAGGCGTAAACGTAATCAGTTTAACGCGACAAACAATTCGGAACAGTGACATAGGCTTAACATACCTTAAATAACCTTTACATAACTTAGAAATAAGTTTTGGAGGGTTTGGTGTGTCGAAATCAAGATTATTCGATCGCAGGGACTATTTGCGTCAAACTGCAAAAGTATACTGAATCGAATGGTAACGAACATTCTGGAACTTGATCATAAGTTAAATATGCCCTAAATATCCTTTACATAGCTTAGAAATAGGCTTTAAGGTGTTTGGTGCGCAAAAATAAACTTTTTGATCAATAGGGACTAAAAGCGTCAAAAAGTGCATTAGTTTCCATTTTCGCGCATATCTTACGTTCTGAATATATCCGGACATCCAAAAATAATTGTAATCATTGAAATATTTTATTTTAATGATTGGCATGCTAAAATTTCATTCGTCACGTAATTTGGATCGTTTTTCACGACCGTTCGTGTTTCGTCGTAATTAACCGAACAACGCAATCGTTCGGCCAAAAAAACCGACATCCGAGATGTTTTTAAGCATATTTCATGTTCCCGATGCTTTAAATTCATTATGGAGCCTTGAAATGGGGTTAACGGGGCTTAAACGTGTCAAAAACTGAGTTTATTGCATGCAGGGACCATTTCTGACATTCTGCCATTTTGGTCTCTGGCGGGGCGCCAAAGACTGATCTGGGCAGATTCTTTGATTCAGTAACTGGATCAATTTTTAGGGGTTATTTATGAAAAATTCTCAATACCATGAGCTGGTTTTGGACACCCATAGTATTCCAAATCAGTGGGTACACATGGAGGGCCAAGATTGAAGCTCATTTATCGAGGAACGATCCTAACGGTGGTCCGAAATCTATAAATACCCACTTGGTTTCTTTGATACTCACACTTTGATCTGATTTTTGCTCTAAGTTGGAGTGTATACTTCATACCTGAGTAATCTTTAGATCAAATCTTCATTGCTTGGACCCTTTGTAAGTTTCTTTCATGGTTTTATGCGTTTTTGCGTTTTTAAGCACGAAAGTCAAACAGTGTTTGAATTTCTGCTTTGACCGGTCAACGATCAACACGAAGTTCATTTGAACTTCACAACCTGAGCGTAATCACGATGGTCATAGTCCTTTGTGCCTACTGATTACCACGTTATTTAGGTATAGTGACGAGTCATAGTTTCGGTCAAAATACGCGTTTATGCATATTTTTCAACCAAACTATTCTTGGGTATCAAAACCCTTTGTTTTGATATCAAACTTGTTTTCTAACTTATTTAAACATGTTTTAACATGTTTAACTCGTCACTTATAGTTTAGTGCTTATATAGGGTCGTAAGATAAGCGGTCTACACAACCGCTTAGACTTTCGAACCCACCCCGTTTGGTCGATCATTAGGATCCGACCAAGCATATTTTGTGACCATAGTTGTATAGGGAATAACCTTCCGAAGTTATACCTTATGGTCACTTCGTTTAGTTAGTTGTATGATAGGTAGTTTATATGCCTTAGGAAAATGACCAAAATGCCCTTTTTGCGCATAAATTCATTCTAAGCATATGTAACTTAAATTTTGACATCTAAACTGATTAGGCAACATTATTAGACTTGTTAAGACATATAATACTTGTCATAAGACTAGTTAGGCGGTCCGAACGCGTTTTACGCGAAAGACGCGTTAAAGTAGCATAAGCTACCTAAACGAGTCGTAATGGGTCGTAAGAACTTAGGTTAGGTTTCTATATAGTATGTAGGCTTTGTTAAACCATATCGTATGAGTTCCAACACTCATTTGGTTTACGAAACCTCATCCTATCCGATCTTCCGATTTAGTTCCGGTTATTAATGTAGTTATCTATATTAGGTGCCGATTAATTTTCGTGATCCTTCTAGCTTTGCATGTTTGTTATTCAAGACTTCTAGACTATCTCAAGTGAGTACATAGATCCCCTCTTTTTACAAGTTTTGTGGTAACTATGTGAGTACATAGTTCCCCTCATTTACTGTTTTAAACTATTTTGGGGTGATTCATATGTGCTAAATGATTTCGAGTTTTCTAAACAAATACTATTGTTTATATTAAACTATCTGATCTATTTGAACTGTTTAAACCATTTAGAACTGTTTGATCTATGTGAATTATTTGAACTGTTTGAACCATTTGGAACTGTATAATCTATGTGAATTATTTGAACTGTTTGAGCCATTGGGTTAGGGAAGTGATTCGGTAACGGGGCGGGTGTAATGTTTTAAAAGCATGGTGGATACGCCGCTGGTACTTCCTATATATAAGTGCTTTTAACACATTATATATCGTTGCGTTATCTAGATCACTTGGGCAAATGTTATCAAAACGAAATTATATTACAAGGTTTTTCTAACAATATAAACCATTCGAGTTTTATTACAAAAACGATTTACGATATGGGTCTACATAAACAAATGTTTTGGGGTTAAGATTCATGGCATCGAGGTTTTATGAATTATAACTAATCTATTTTGACTTGGTTATATAAATTACAATACAAACATTTTACAAAACTAAGTTTTCTAATATTGAATAACAAAGTTGTTTGAATTATTTCAAAAGGTAAACGAGCCATGAATCTAACACTCGCATAAAACCTATGTACTCGTCGACATTTTTATGCTGACGTATTTTCACATATGTTTCAGGTACCATAGTTGATGATGATTGATGATGATATTGATGCATGCTCACATAGGAATGGATAAGGCCATAGTGACTTAATAACAATGAAAGTTAAATTGCTTCGTGGTACGAACAAATGACCATCATCGATGCCTTTTTGGTCGGTAATTGTAACATTCTATTCTTATCCAATGTCATTTCACTCGTTTCCGCTCATGTTTCTTCTTTTAGAATGCCTCCTCGACGTGACAATCAGATACCTAATGACGAACTGGAAACTATCATTACCCAGCAAATGGCTGCTGTACTCCCAAACCTCATTGCTCAAGTTAACCAAGTCTTCAATAACAACAATAATGGCCCATGTAACTTCAAGACGTTCAACTCAGCTAAGCCATCAAAATTTTCTGGGTCTCAAGGAGTAACTACACTTCTGCAATGGTTCGAGAGTCTAGAAAGCACCTTCAGACATGTTCAGTGTCCAAACGAGCGAAAGGTTGAATTCGCATCTAGTGTCTTTGAGAAACGAGCTTTAACATGGTGAAAAGCTGTGATGAGGGATAGGGGTGCCGACGTGGCACTGGCTCAAACCTGGGAAGAGCTTCGAGCTCTAATGATGAGGGAATTCTGTCCTCGTCATGAGATTAGGGCATTGGAAAGGGAATTCGACGATCTTAAGCAAGATAGTGGTGAGCATCGAGCTTACACGGACCGTTATGAGGAGTTAAGTCTGTTATGCCCGAACATGGTTACGCCTTTGGATAAGGCAATCGAAAAGTACATTGACGGCCTCCCTGACTCAGTACAAGACATTGTTACTGGTAGCAACCCACTACAGTTAGACAGGCCATTGAGCTATCCGCTACCTTGACTGAATCTCAGATCAGGAAAGGTAAACTTTTCCGAAAGGGTGATAAGAAACCGACCGATGAATTGGAACCAAAGGATGAGCCGACTAAATCCTCTAAGAAGTCAAAGAAGCGAAAGGCTTCTCGGAACTTCGCCGTGGTTGCTCACAATGATCAAGCTGTCCCCAACCAACCAGCTAAACCCCCTGCTAGGAAGCCATACAACGGAACTGCACCCTTGTGCAACCAATGTAACCTTCATCATCATGCTAGTGTGAAGTGCCGCAAATGCCTAATTTGTGGACTTATAGGTCATACAACTAGGGTATGCATAGCTGCAACTGCACCAAATCAAGCTGACAACAATCTTGCTCAAGCTCGTTTTCCACCAGGTTCTTGCTACAACTGTGGCGAGACGGGCCATTTCCGAAGAAATTGCCCAAAGCTTGCTAATGCGAATCCAGCACAGGGGTGAGCATTTGACCGACTGGAAGACGACGCTGTTTAGAAATAATCAAGCCTTATGTATTATTTTCTTTTGTTGTCAAAATCTATGAAACAGTTGTTGTTGTTTATAAATAAATCTTTTATTTACATTGCAATGTACAAATGTGGTTGCATGTATAAACAACATATCCCATACGATACCGACAATCAAGGAATCGCACTCCTTGTAAAATAACCTACTCTCAGGATTCTTCCACTTTATGATCACTTGCGATGTCCACGAAAATCCTAAGTACCCGTTTCTTCCAAGGAAACGAAGTATAAGGCGCAAGTTACAACTCTGGACAAATACCCAAAGTACCACTATAAATCCTTAATAGGGTACCTAAGGGTACTTCCGTAGGTCCCTAATTGGATTCCTTGTGTACCCTAATTCAAATGTTACGATTCCTTGTAATCGAAATCAAAATTTTTATAAGATCATCCTATCTTTTCACATAGATTCTTGAGGACGTTGAAGTCCATCGACTGGGTTCCTGGTGTACCTTGAATACCCATGTTCAAATCAACAACAAGTTAATAACAATTAATAACAAACTGATAACAAATTAATAACCAAGAAAACAATTATGTGCTTATGTGTTTATGTGTTGACCTAATCAAGTTATCTCAAGCTTGTTCAAATTCTATCCCCTTCACATTATAAAGCAAACTGTGCGGACTATGCAAGGAATTATGTAATTATGGATGCATACATAATTATGGAATTTAGTGCACAAAAATCACAACAAGTTTTGTCATGTATCTAGAGTTAACTCTATTCATTTCAATTTTTGACGAAGAACCCGTTGAGGAAAATGACTCAATCCGTTCATTTTTGCTTCTGAAGAATATCCGTTGAGGGAAATGAATATCATTTTGATTATTCCTTCATTTCCATTTCTGACGAAGAACCCGTTGAGGAAAATGACTCAATCCGTTCATTTTCGCTTCTGAAGAATATCCGTTGAGGGAAATGAATATCCTTTTGATTATTCCTTCATTTCCATTTCTGACGATGAACCCGTTGAGGAAAATGACTCAATCCGTTCATTTTCACTTCTGAAGAATATCCGTTGAGGGAAATGGATATCCTTTTGATTATTCCTTCATTTCCATTTCTGACGAAGAACCCGTTGAGGAAAATGAATCAATCCGTTCATTTTCGCTTCTGAAGAATATCCGTTGAGGGAAATGAATATCCTTTTGATTATTCCTTCATTTCCATTTCTGACGAAGAACCCGTTGCGGAAAATGACTCAATCCGTTCATTTTCGCTTTTGAAGAATATCCGTTGAGGGAAATGAATATCCTTTTTATTATTCCTTCATTTCACTTCTGATGAAGAACCCGTGGAGAAAAACGAATCATCCATTCATCTTCGTTTCTGAAGTATATCCACTGGGAAATGACAAGATTATGCCTTGCATATCTTTAATGGGTTACTCAACACAAATAGATAACACCCTAGATTCCATGCAAGACGATTATTTAACACAACGTCACAGACAGACTCCTACGAATAAATTTCGGGACGAAATTTCCTAAAGTAGGGGAGACTGTGACATCTGTGTCTCTTCGACCATCAAATAAATATCAAATCAATGAAATATTGTGTTTCATATTTGGGATTTGTATAAATATGTGTATCATTTGCACATATGAATTCTTGTTCGATTTCGAGCTCTAAATCGCTTTCTGGAAAGTTATACGCGAACTGATGCGTAAATGTAATCAGTTTAATGCGACAAACACTCCGGAATAGTGACATAGGCCTAACATACCTTAAATAACCTTTACATAACTTAGAAATAAGTTTTGGAGGGTTTGGT
This sequence comes from Helianthus tuberosus, assembly GCA_030545235.1. Lineage (NCBI taxonomy): Eukaryota > Viridiplantae > Streptophyta > Magnoliopsida > Asterales > Asteraceae > Helianthus > Helianthus tuberosus. The sequence goes on from CM060393.1 coordinate 160,653,762, forward strand.
GTGTCGAAATCAAGTTTATTCGTTCGCAAGGACTATTTTCGTCAAACTGCAAAAGTATACTGATTCGAATGGTAACGAACATTCCAGAACTTGATCATAAGTTAAGTATGCCCTAAATATCCTTTATATAGCTTAGAAATAGGCTTTGAGGTGTTTGGTGCGCAAAAATAAACTTTTTGATCAATAGGGACTAAAAACGTCAAAAAGTGCATAAGTTTGCATTTTCGCGCATATCTTACGTTCTGAATATATTCGGGCGTCCAAAAATTTTTGTAATCATTGAAATATTTTATTTTAATGATTGGCATGCTAAAATTCCATTCGTCACGTAATTTGGATCGTTTTTCGCGTCCGTTCGTGTTTCGTCGTAATTAACCGAACAACGCAATCGTACGGCCAAACGAACCGAGATCCGAGATGTTTTTAAGCATATTTCATGTTCCCTATACTTTAAGTTCATTATGGAGCCTTGAAATGGGGTTAACGGGGCTTAAACATGTCAAAAACTGAGTTTATTGCATGCAGGGACCATTTCTGACATTCTGCCATTTTGGTCTCTGGCGGGGCGCGACAGGCCTCTCGCGGGGCGCCAGAGACTGATCTAGGCAGATTCTTTGATTCAGCAACTGGATCGAATTTCAGGGGTTATTTATGCAAAATTCTCAATACCATGAGCTGGTTTTGGACACCCATAGTATTCCAAATCAGTGGGTACACATGGAGGGCCAAGATTGAAGCTCATTTATCGAGGAACAATCCTAACAGTGTTCCGAAATCTATAAATACTCATTTGGTTTCTTTGATTTCTCACACTTTGATCTGATTTTTGCTCTAAGTTGGAGTGTATACTGTCACACCCTGTCTTTTGCGGAAGCGTATGATGTGTGACTGGTTTAATATCATTGCATTCAATCGTAATAAACAACTACATGATCAAAACGATGTTCATCCATTCATAAAATTTATGTATTACAAACACTGTTTATTCAATTTTTTAAAACACAACCTTCGACTAGGTTACAAACCAACAAAAGTGGATGACATCTAAACTTCTAGTTACGACACCTGCGTCCAAGATCCATCCTATTACCTGAAACACATGTAATTTTGGAAAACATCAACAAAAGTTGAGCGGCTTGTTTGTGTAATGTAATTCTTGTAAATCTTTTAGAGACTCCTTTGTAAACAGGTATGAAAAACGTGTATGAACATAAATGTTTTACAAGGACTTTAAGGCACAGGGAGCACTCGTAATGGCTCCTTTAAGGCATGTGAGGACATAGGGAGCATTAGTATTGGCTCCTTTAAGGTATGGGGAGTACTTATCATGACTCCTTCTATGTGTCGATTTCCCTCGACTGTGTCGATTTCCCTCGACTGTGTCGATTAACCTCGACTGTGTCGATTAACCTTGACTGGGACTCCGAAGCACTTCTAGGTACTAGTTTTGACCATGAGTGGGGTTCGGCCGTACCCGTTAGATCTAACCCTCGTCCCTAATTAATGAATGTTTTTAATGGCTTGGTACTAGTTTTCACCAAGACTTTATGGCATTTTTAGTATTAAGTCTATGCTCACATGATCTAGTATTTCATAGGCGTTTCATACCGTTTAAGCATTTGTAACATGTATTTCACCCCCGAGAGTTATAAAACCAAAAACAGTTAAGAGAGAAGGGGGAGCATGAACTCACAACTTTGCGTTCCTGCGTCGTAAACTTCACCGGATTTGCTTATCTAGCGTCGTGACCTAATCGTGTTTTATTAACGTTAGTCACTAGACTTGTATCGCACAAGTACAAGTCACTATCTTTTGTATATGTGTTCTTGTGTTAAAAATAATTTAATATTTTTAACTATTTGTCTTACTTATATCATTTCTCAAAAATAAATATAAGTATCTTTTATTTTGCCTAAGTATGTTGTATGTGTATTTTTGTATTCTTACTCTTATGAGTAATTAGTGTATTTTCAAGTCCTAATACACTATCAAGTATAATACATACTACATACACTTAGCACAAAAATTGGTGATAAAATATATATATTTTTCTCATAATGTACATACTTAATATCCATTTTTATTCTTGAAGAAATCCTCATTTCTTAACACAAAAGTTGGGGAAACCTTGGTAAATGTTTTTAGATACGTTTTTAGGGAATAAGTTTCTCAAAAACTTATATTTTTCTAAGTGTCAAAATTTATAAAATTTTGGCAGAGTTTCCCCTAAAAATGGAGTTTTCCCATGTTTTCAAAACATGTGTTTATTTTCTTTTAAAACATCATCAACAATCAACAATATGCAACTTCTACTTACCAAACTTGTCAAGAACAAGCATAAACTACAAACCCATGAACTTGAATATTTATGTAGTAACTTACTAGCACACTTAGTAAGTCTTGTGACCTCCCAAAGTGTGATTAGTTCTTTAAAACTTTATTTTTAAAGAGTGTAAGTGTTTACAACTTAAAATCATATTTTCTAAGAATATTTCTTTGTGAAATTTTCTTATTACACAAGTGTTTCTACCCTTGTTTATCCACCAAAAATGTGTTAAGTTTATTTAAGATCCAAGTTTTAACAAAACTCATACCTCTCACTTGGTTCTTTCGAAAAACCACTCATGGATCTTTAGATCTACAAGGTTATAACTTACTTAATCTTTATTTTTCATGAAACCACCCATTTATTCAAGTTCATAGTTTATGTGTGGATGATTCCATCATCCACGACATTTTTTACTTTCTCATCTTGCTAGTTCATGTTTTTAAACATGATCTAGCAAGACCATATGATAATCCATATCATTTCTACTAGCAAACAACATTCAACAAGCAACATAACACAAGAATATCATGATTTCATCATCATTTTAACACTACTTCATCACAAAGTTAGTTGATGTTCAAGACTTTGTTTATGGTTCTTTAGAGTTCTTATCATTTTGATATTTAAACATCATTAACCACTTAAACAACATGTAAAATGTAAGGATCTAAGTGCTTAACACTAGCACAAGGCTAGGGGAGTTCTAGTGAAGAAAAGTGGTGGATAAAAGAAAATGAGAGAGGTCCTTGAGCTTCCGAACACACCAAGCTTGTTTGTATGATCACTAACACCTTTGGAAGCCCTTAGAATGGATGATGAAGCATGAATGATGGTGATGGTGGGTGTGGTGGTTCTCGGCCGAACAGGAGAGGAGAAGGGAGGAGTGTTTGTTGTTGGTGAAGATGAGTATGAAAGGTTATGACCCTAGTGCCTTTTTATAAACCAAATGTCACCCTTTATCCCTTGTGTATTATGCTTCTAATTAACCAACATGCTCTATTATTTTAATCAAACAAATCCATGGGTGTGGACACCCATGGTGACCGTCTCCACAAGGGGGGGGGGGGGTATAGGGTTGGGTTTCAATGGATGATTACTAATTTAGTTAGATTTCAAATGATGTAGGTAGTGTGTTATGATGTGTTATATAATATATAGTGTGTTAGGGTGTTCGGGGACCTTAACTAGCTTAGAAAAAAAAACAATCTGTTTGGCAATATTTTTGTGTTCCGGGTAAAGTCCGGTTGTTCGGTCGTTAAAGTGCTAAATTAATCCATAAGGTGTCTTTTATAATACTTTTAGTGACACTTTTCATTCCCAACACTTGGGGAAGTATTCTGGATAATAAAACATAAATTCTGCATGATATTTATAGGTTTAAAAGCTAATTTGAGCTGAATTTAATAAAATTCTGCACTTAAAGTGCGTTTTGGGTGCTTTTTAGTGCGTATTTTAGCTTCCGGATGGTATATATGTAAACCCTTGTATGTATTCTTGGGTTTTAATGTATTCTTGTCATTGGACCTACACCTAGGCTCCCATTTCTATTGTCTAACTGCTTTCTGCAGAAATGTTGACACAATGTGTCTTACCGGTGAGTTTACTAGTATTTCTGACGCAACGCGGTTCATTAATGCATAAAGCCATATCTTGTAGTATAAAACCTGCATGAATTCACTTGCATGGAATTCAGAAATTTATTTGTCTGGTAGCGGTGCCAATTCTGTTCTGTGTATCATTAGAACTATCTCGTGTTGCATGTAGCAACGAATAAAGTCTTGTAAACTAGATCATGCACAATTATTTAAGCACAGATTACTGTTCATTTAGTGTACGGAATGTACGGAAAAGTGACGGTTGTCACATATACTTCATACCTGAGTAATCTTTAGATCAAATCTTCATTGCTTGGACCCTTTGTAAGTTTCTTTCATGCTTTTATGCGTTTATGCAATTTTAAGCACGGAAGTCAAACAGTGTTTGACTTTTTGCTTTGACCGGTCAATGGTCGACACGAAGTTCGTTTGAACTTCGCAATGTGAGCGTAATCACGATGGTCATAGTCCTTTGTGACTATACCTACTGATTACCATGTTATTTAGGTATAGTGACGAGTCATAGTTTCGGTCAAAATACGCGTTTATGCGTACTTTGCAACCAAACTATTCTTGGGTATCAAAACCATTTTTTTGATATCAAACTTGTTTTCTAACTTAGTTAAACATGTTTTAACATGTTTAACTCATCACTTTTAGTTTAGTGCTTATATAGGGTCGTAAGATAAGCGGTCTAAACAACCGCTTAGACTTTCGAACTCGACCCGTTTGGTCGATCATTAGGATCTGACCAAACATATTTTGTGACCATAGTTGTATAGGGAATAACCTTCCGAGGTTATACCTTATGGTCACTTCGTTTAGTTAGTTTAATGATAGGTAGTTTATATGCCTTAGGAAAATGACCAAAATGTCCTTTTTGCGCATAAATTCATTCTAAGCATATGTAACTTAAATTTTGACATCTAAGCTGATTAGCCAACATTATTAGACTTGTTCGGTCCGAACGCGTTTTACGTGAACGACGCGTTAAAGTAGCGTAAGCTTCCTAAACGAGTCGTAATGGGTCGTAAGAACTTAGGTTAGGTTTCTATTTAGTATGTAGGCTTTGTTAAACCATATCGTATAAGTTCCAACACTCATTTGGTTTACGAAACCTCATCCTATCTGAGCTTCCGATTTAGGTCCGGTTATTAATGTAGTTATCTATATTAGGTGCCGATTAATTTCCGTGATCCTTCTAGCTTTGCTTGGTTGTTATTCAAGACTTCTAGACTATCTCAAGTGAGTACATAGATCCCCTCTTTTTACATGTTTTATGGTAACTATATGAGTACATGGTTCCCCTTTTTTACTGTTTTAAACTGTTTTGGGGTGATTCATATGTGCTAAATGATTTCGAGTTTTCTAAACAAATACTATGGTTTATATTAAACTATCTGAACTATTTGAACTGTTGGAACCATTTGGAAGTGTTTGATCTATGTGAATTATTTGAACTGTTTGAACCATTTGGAACTGTATGATCTATGTGAATTATTTGAACTGTTTGAACCATTGGGTTAGGGAAGTGATTAGGTAACGGGGAGGGTGTAATGTGTTAAAAGCATGGTGGATACGCCGCTGGTACTTCCTATATATAAGTGCTTTTAACACATTATATATCGTTGCGTTATCTAGATCACTTGGGCAAATGTTATCAAAACAAAATTATATTACAAGGTTTTTCTAACAATATAAACCATTTGAGTTTTATTACAAAAACGATTTACGATCTGGGTCTACATAAACAAATGTTTTGGGGTTAAGATTCATGGCATCGAGGTTTTATGAATTATAAGTAATCTATTTTGACTTGTTTATTTAAATTACAATACAAACATTTTACAAAACTAAGTTTTCTAATATTGAATAACAAAGTTGTTTGAACTATTTCAAAAGGTAAACGGGCCATGAATCTAACACTCACATAAAACCTATGTACTCGCCGGCATTTTTATTCTGACGTATTTTCACATATGTTTCAGGTACCATAGTTGATGATGATTGATGATGATATTAATGCATGCTCACATAGGAATGGACAAGGCCTTAGTAACATAATAACAATGAAAGTTAATTTGTTCATGTTTTGTTTCTAGTTTCAATACAATGTAATAAACTTAATTCAATAAAACAGAACTTTTATCCATGTGTTGTGAAACAATGATTCTGTTACGACACTCCCCGACGTTTCCGCCGTGGTTTGTTGTTTTAACGCGGTCGGGGTGTGACAGTTTAGGCATCAGTTCGCGTATAACTTTCCAGAAAGCGATTTAGAGCTCGAAATCGAACGAGAATTGAAATGAGAGATTGTTAAACACAAATAAACAAATATAGGGATCAAAATATATCGTTCCAATGATAATTTAACTGTTTAGAGTTCAAATAATGATTACGCAAGCAAAGGTGTCACATCTACTGCTTTTACCTTGTTGTCGGGTGCCTTCATCAGTTTTGGGTAATATGGATGGATATGACCGGTTTCTCCACAGTTAAAACAAACTGGGGTTTTCTTCTTACATTCTTCCTCCTTATGACAAGGTGTTATGTAGAGATTACAATAGGGTTTCCTCTTAAAATAGCATTTTCCTAAATGCTTCTTATTACAGTTTCTGCAGGTAGGTTTCTCAAATGACTGTTCAATTCCTTTATTCTTATAGGAATTATCAGAGCAAAATTCTTGGGTAATTTCCTCGGCTAATTCCTTCTTCTTGTTTTCTTCTTTTATGCGGATTAATCTATCTGATGTTAGCTAGTTCAACTGTCTCTTCAATAGTCTGTGGCCTAGCTGCCTTGACCATGTTTCAGATTTCGCTGACTAATCCCCAGATATAACGAGAAATTAGTACAGATTCTGGAGAAGCCAGAGTTGGTACCATTCTTGCATATTCTAAGAACTTTGTCGTATACTCATGGCAATTCACGTCGACCATTTTATGATTTAGGAACTTGTTAGCCATTTGTTCCTTTTCATAAAGGGGACAAAATTTCCTTTCCGCCATTTCCTTAAATTCTCCCCAGTTCATGGCATAATCCATGTCACTTCCTTTTGCCTGAAGAATAGTATTCCACCATTCTAAGGCTTCTTCTTTAAAGGGATTGGTAGCATACATTACCTTATCTTCTTCAGCACACTTGCTAATCTTAAGAACAACATCCATCTTTTCCAACCATCGCACAGTAGTTGTAGCTCTTTCATTGACTGTGAACTCAGTTGGTTTACAAGCTAGAAATTCCTTGTAGGTACACCCGAGAGTCATTACCTTCATCTTCTTAGGAAATAGGGCTTTGATAGTGTCATCATTGCCTCCATTTTAACTGTGGCTAAAATTGTCATTACGAGTACGCTTGCTACTCATAGCTTTGGTGTGTTCTACGAGGTTTTTAACAGCTTCAATTATTAAAGGTATAGCATTAGCTATTTCTTGGGCTATTATATTTTCTATGGCATTTTTATCCAAAGGATTTTCAGTATTAGCATGAACTTCTGGATTATATGATACTTCATTCAACAACTGAATTGCAAACATTTTCAATTATTAATATCATAGAATAATTAAAGCAAAATAATACTTTCAAGAATCATATGTGTGTGTGTGTGTATTTAAATCTACATTCACAAAAATAACACAAAAGTTATTTTGTATTAACTTCCTAACTTTATTGTTTAAGTTTAGGTATTAAAATAACCCCTAATTGGCTTAAACTAGTGGCTCTGATACCACTTGTGTCACAGCCCCCGACCACACCCTGGGTGGGAGTCATGAACAGTTACAGGTGATACCGGTGTTTTTTTAAATTTGCAGTGGAAAATTTTCATCAGGACCTTAATTAGGAAAATTTTAGAGTTTGTAAAACATAACATTTTAATGTTAAACAATTGGGATAAAACCCATAATACAAACAAAGTTTTTTAGAGGGATAAACCCTATTTTGACAAAACATAATTTCCTTTCTTTAATCTGGTGACAAATTTGAATTCTCCGCGGCTTCTGTCGGGTGGTAGTATATTAGGTTGTAATCGTGCTCTGCATCCGGGTTATAAACCGCGCGGGGTTTATAATTTTTATGGTCCCGCTGCAGTCGGCTGAATACACTTGTGTTATCACCTTTTCTAGTATGTTTTGTCGTATTCGTCGGTTTGGGTGTCCCGCTTTTGGTAAGACCGCGGGCCCAACCACGAATGGACTGACTGCCTTCTATTAGAATATTGCTCATCACGGTAATCCGTTCGTCGGGTCTCAGAGTTAGTAGATTCATACCTAGTAGGAGATTTGGAATAGACTTCTGTGTCATATATATGTATTTGTGATGGTGCATCATAGTGAGATGTATGTGGGGCAGGCGATGCCCGTACATGAGATGCAGGTCTACGAGATTGAGTCACAGGAGGGAGCAGCTTGTGCACAAATCTGTGCGTATGCTGCGTTTAATGCACCCTGAGATCTGACGTACCACGAGATGGGTGTTTCACCAAGGGGTAAAATTAAACTTATCGGGATCTCGAGTTGTACTCCTGGAGTAACAGGGGTCGTCCGGATGATTAACGTTGTGTTGGACCTCGTTATCATCGGAAGCTTCTTCCACAATCCCTTCGACCTGGGGATTATGTGTGAAATTCGTTGGCCAAGGGCCTGATGGACGATTAGACGGAGTTGCTGCCATGAAATCGGTAGTTTGGAAAGAAATGAATAAAAACGAGAAGATAAGAATGAAAATTGAAGAATCGATGGGCGCCAATGAAGAAACACTGGTTCGAATGACTGGAATCAGCCGGACCAGGGGTTTAGTTCTGCATAAAAAGGGTGACTCCTCTCGTTTGATTCAGGGGTTTGGTTAAGCTCCTTCTTCTAACAATAACTGCAAAACAAACAGCCGTTAGATTCGCCACGGGGAGAATGGGGGGTTCTCTCTGTGACCACCCTCCGGTGTGAGAATAAGTACAGGTTTCAATGAAGAAGAAGAAGTAGTGAAAGTGAAGTGAATGTAACTTGAGAAATGATACATGAATTGTCTTATTTATAACCGAATTTTGGGCGGGAAAGTTTGTTGACGGAAGAGATAACGGAAAGCATTTTCTGTAAGCGGTTACTCCCCTGTCATTAATCTTCGTTTTGACGTTTGTGCACACGGATCGTGGGTGAGATCTACGGCTAGGGAGATGCCACGTGGAAACTGCATGTATGTGGAGCCTTCCCCAAGTTAGTGCCATCATCGTGGTCTTGATGGGGGTTCAGGATGATGCCACGTGGCCATTCAGTTATAACCGAATGGTTGTGCACGATGAGGCTTTCTGGAAGGTTTATAGCTGTAATCCTCTATGCCTATGCTTCATGTTAATTCTGTTGTATCAGAAACGTCACTTTCTGTTTAAGTCTGGGTGATATTTGCGCGGAGATGTTGTTAATTATTCTGTCATATGAACTTGCGCAAGGATGTGTAAGTTCCTTCTTGGCGTGCGGATGTTGAAAACTGTTTTCTATTAAATTCTCCTTTAAAACCGGTGCGCAGCCGCGCTGGTTTTTCTTAAAGAAAGTCTATTGTGGTGAAGTTGTGGTATGGTCCAATATGTCTGCGAAAGGTTTTTGGGACCATACCCCTTCAAGTCCCCCCATTCCAGTGTTGCTCTTATGCGAATAAGTGGAGTACTGGACTATATAAGAGATGGGTGGTTTTTGCTATGCGGAATTTTAGCGCGAAATGTGGGGAATCTTCTCGAAGAAGATTTTAATTGCTCATGATTTCAAATTTTGAAAAACTTGACCCTTGGCAGGTGAAAGGTACAGTGATGACTGTTGACGTGTGACAGTTTTGAGTGACATGCTGTCACTTGTCAATTGCACGTCGTCAATTGTGGTTTACACGCGTGCATGAACTCGCATTATTTTTCCCACTCGCCCCTTACGCTTAGATAACTGTGTTTTTCCTGAAAAAAAGTGTTATTACGGCTTTATAGGTCATTGATGGCGGTGGATATATAAACCCTTTTACTGCCTTCTTTTGTTTGCCATTTGAAAGCTATTCTCCTTCTCCGATATCTTTAAAGACTGCAAATTTCTTGCCCTATGTCTACCGGAGAACATCACGAAGAGTCTTCCGAAGATATGTCTGCCGGTCTTACACCACTGAAGTGGCCTAAAGAAACATTTGACAGCATGGTTCGAAATTTTAGGCTTCCTAATAGTTGGGATGCTCGATATCCTAATGAGGGTCAGACGGCGGCAGACGCTCCGGCCGGATACATTACCCTTTTTTTGGGATTTTTTTGCAACAAGCAACTTTCGATTGCCTGTAACAAAGTTTTTCCTCGAAATCCTTTCGTACTATAAATTTCATATTTCTCAAATGCATCCTGTCAGAATGGTTCGGGTCCGTCATTTCGAATTCGTTTGTCGGTCTATGCATATCGAGCCGACGGTTAACCGCTTCCGAGTGTTCCATCAGATGCATTGCTCACAGGGTTTTTACTCCTTTATCCAACGTGCTTCGGCAAAGAAAATCTTGTTAAACCCCCCAAATCCTTCCACGATTGGTAGCCAAAATTCTTCTTTATTAAAGCCGGAGTGATTCTGATGAAGATGATTTTTAGAGGCAAGGAAGTTGTTTTGACGGAGACCATCCAGACCCCTCTCTTGGAAAATTGGTACCAAGATTTGAAGGATGTTCCGTCGATTGAACTTTCTGAGAGAGCCCTGGTTGGCGCTGGGATGAGTCTCTTCTTGCGGATGGATTGGGAAGATAAGCCGATATACATGAAGGATGTGAAAGGTAAGAATTGGGGTTTTCTTACCCTTTCTCTCTCTCTCTCTCTCTCTCTCTCTCTTTGACTTTGATCCTATTTCCCGTTTTGTAGTTGTCTCCTTGTACGTTGTTGCGTTTAAAAGAGAAGGTGGAAAGATGGCCACCATTCTGAAAAGGGCTGATGAGGAGCTTTGGTATCTACGAATAATGAAGAATTTTGTGCTTCCGCGAGATGAAGATCTGGCCGCGCAACCCCCAACTGGTGCTGGTAAGTTTACTTTTGAGTTTTGGTTGATATTGCAATGTTACTCTTTGTTGTCTTTGCCCGTGGGGTAATATATTGAAATGTTTTCTTCTTTAAGTAGGTGAGCTTACTAACCTGGGCATAGGCCCTGAGAAGAAAAAACGTGCGCCGGCAGCTAATATTGCGCTTAAGAAGACTGACACGGCGAAAGCTCAATCTTCAAAAGTCAAAAATGCCCAAGGAGAGAAGAAAGGTATGAGCGATTCCTCTGACTCCTGGTGTGATTATGTAGTGGTGTCTGACTCGTTGGAAGGACTTGCGCCTGTAGTTATGAGGAGACCAAAGGCGGAGCCTCGGGATACTGCTGATATCCCTGTTTCGAATCCTGATGAACCCATCGACCTTTAATCAAGTCCGGAACCTTTATTGAAGACGAAGGCGGGCAAAAGGAAACAGTCTGATGTTGAGGCTGAGGCGCAACCTAAGAAGGTTCAGAGAAGAAAGATCAGCAGAAGAGGCAATCTTGACGCCTTTATTGCGAAGCCCCCTCCGGGTGAGTTTCTTCTTTGCTTGCTTTTTACGCGTACTTTATGTTTGTAATATGAAATTCTTTTTGTAAAAAACCCAGTATCTACTGTTCATGCAAAGCCATCATCAGCAGTTCATGTTGACCTTCCGCCTTCACCCCCTGATGTTTCGATCAGTGAACAACTAGAAAATATCAAATCTGTTGAGAATGAGGCGGAGAAGACTGCTGAGGCAGAGAAGCCAGTTAAGATGGAATCGGAGAAGGTTGTTGATCTGGGGGACTGTGGGTGCTGATGCCACTCATCCTAAGTCCCCAGAAGTTATGGCGTGTGACCTGGAGAAAGGAAAATCAGTTCCTGAAGACCCGGTGAATACTGATCCTGCCTCTGCCACTACTCCTACGCCGGTGAACGTTGAGAAGGATCTAGCTGTAGATCAGGGTGCTTTTGTTCATGGTGAAGAGAATGATCCTCTCCGCCCAGATGAAACGCTGGTGGATTATTACTACAGAACTTACTCGGAGAAGAAGGCTTCTGAGATTCATACTCCGGTTTAGAATTTAAAGAAAGGTAACACTTTCTCCAATTGGCGGGTGTGCCGTGATTGGCTGTAAGGGACTTTTCCTCCGGGGGAGATTAAATTTCAAGAAGGGCATCCTCACGAACAGACTTACCATGCCTATCTTGAAGAATCTGCTACCTATACGTCTACTACGAATTATATAGTGCATGAGTGGCGTAGTATGAACAAGGAATGCGCTGCTTTTGAGGCTTCCAAAAAGAAAGCTGCTGAGGATGAGGCTCGGGCTGCCCTGTTGAGGGCTAAATTGGAGGCTGATCAAGCCAAGTTTGAGAGCGATAAAAAAACTGAAGAATGGTCTGCAACTGGTTGGAAAAGAAAAGCAGAGGCTGAAGCTGCTCTCATGTCTAAGGAGCGCAAAAATTGGAGGGAGATTTGTGAGAAATATAATAATGAGAAGATAGGTCTCCGCAATATCATTAATAATCTCAAGGCTGAAGTTGAGAGATTGAAAAACAAGATACGAAGATTGAGAAGCTAAAGCAAGAAAAAACTGAGGCCGAAGCAGCGCGCGATGAAGCACGTTCTCATCGGGAGAGAAGTGAACAGAGAGAGGTACGAACTTGCGCCACCTTTGCTCTTAAGGAAAAGGAGATAGACGAACTTACCACTTTATTATCTGAGCAGGAACAACTTAAGGCGGAGGTTGAATCCGCTAAAAAAGATTTGGAGCTTGCACGGGTTGAAAAAGCTGAGACTTCCCGCCGTCTTGAAGAAAAATTGGAAAGTTCTTAGAGTGCCCGGGTGACGGCGGAGAGTCAGGTTGAACCATTGAAGAATGATATGCTATGGTTGAAAGATCGCGGGATCATAAGCGTAAGTGTATCTACTTTTGATAATGCCCGGTGATGATTATGCGCCTTTTTACTCATTTTATTGCGCAGGTTGCCAACTATGTTCTCAATTCTGAGGAACTAGACAAAACGGTTGCGCACCTGATGGTTGCTGTGCGTAATGATGGGTATGCCCAAGGGTACTCAGAATGTACCCGGCATGTTGTTAGTGCGTTAAAAGTTGATTGGGATACCAGTAGGTCGGCTACGCAAAGTGTTGATACTGAAGCTGCTCTTATTTCTACGAACACTCAATTCAACACATTGCAGCTTCCTGTCATGGACCTTATTACTGTTGCACTGCAGTCTGAAGATATTATGACGCAACTGAGAGAAGTTTTCCCAGATAGAGAGGATGATGACGATGAAGACCTAGCTTAGGTTTCCTTTGTTTCATGGTTGTATGAACAATTGGTAGTTAACATAGGTTTGGGATGTAGATCCCTGTTTGTTAATGTGCTATGGCGCAAGTAACTCTTTCTTTTCTTTTTTTTTTTTTTTTTTTGATGCACTGCCGTGCATGTGAATGGTTTCTTGTTAAGGCGCGCGGTGTGCCAGTAACTGATAATACATGTTTGAATTACAATATTTTGCATGAGTACAATTCCTTTGATTAGGTAAGGCGAAAATAGGTCGTATAAAGCTCATATGTGAACGTAAGGCTAGGCCCTGCGCGATACGTGTGATCGCAGACCGTTCATGAGACTTGGGTTAAGGTTACCATAGTGTTTTTGCGCTTACTAAAAGGAATTGCATGCACTTTGTAATAAACACAGATATAATAAAACGAACTTTGCATTGATTTAAGATAGGGCGCAGAGGCCATGGTTTCAAAGTTGTTCCTTAGGATAATTAATTGAGACTTAATTTAATCATACTAATAGTCCTATGTCATGGATTGATAAGTTGAAGAATCTAACCAATATGAAAGGAAGCTATTGTATGCTTGTTGCTCTTGCGCGGCTTAAGTTTTAGCTTTCTTACTCGGCCCTTCATCCCCACGAGTAATCTGTTTGATATCCTTTCGCACATTTTGAAGTAAGTGGGTGAGCTCGCCACTTTTTAGTGCCTTCTCGATTTCAGTGCGGAGGCTTATACAATTATTCGTGGTGTGACCGTTATCCTTATGGTACTCACAATACTGATTTGGATCCTGACCCCTCTTATTTTTAATTGGCAGAGGAGTTTTAAATTGATAATCCTCTGTGCTTAGTACCTCCACTGGTGTTTTTGTGAGGGGAGTCCATTGTCGCTCACGATTCTCCTGTTTTGCTTCTTTCTACACTGTCAACTTGTTAATTGTTGATCGAGCATCATCAGACGAGTATTGTCGCAACCCCCGCCCCCTATCTGTCCCGGGAACGGGCGACCGTGAGGATCAGTTTTGGTGGTATCGGTGTTTATCAATTTGGCAGCGGAAATTACATCAGAATCGTAGTTAGGAAATATTTTATCAGAGTAAAACACCATGCTTTCAAAATATTAAACATATGGAAAAATTTCCAAGTTTTCAATACACACATTTTCATAGAGATAAACCCTATTTTATTGAATAAAACATCTTCTTTTATTTAGGTAACTTTTATAGCCACTTTTCCAAGCCTTCAGTGCTGTCCAGTTGGCTTCTAGTTGGCTTTCACATTTTGTTACCTGAAACGCGTTTAAAAACATTTTGTCAGTGGGAAATACTGGTGAGTGAATCCTAGTTTAATCAAGAAGAGTTTTATCAATTTACAGTATTGTGAGCGATTACAATGTTTACATCTACACAATTACTCATTCAGTACTGTCAATCCTGACTGGTGGGTCATATTACCCATTGGCTAACTCTTTGTCCAATAGTAACGTGTTCCACATTTTGTATACAAAACCCCAACATACCAGCAGTAATTGAACAATTACAAAGACTCAATCACTGCCTAATTACATTGTAAAATATTTAAGATTTTGTAAAAACAGTTTACAAAAAGGAGATTACTCACATTGCTGTCTTAGGTTTTCTTTAAGGATTTCCTAGTGATTATCTATAAATTACACAAATGCACACGCGTTAGTATAATAACCCAACATTTATATTAATGATACCCTCCCCGAGACGGTATTCCAACGACTACATCGGGCAGAACCACGACAGACGTTACGGAACCCTGGATCAATCGGGCAACGTATCTAATACGTAACCGGGGTTATAATACTTACAACGAGGCAGAACTTCGTTATTTAGGAGGTATTATGCCCGAAAATCACTTCAACTATGTGAGAATTCGAGAGAAATAAAGAAAATTAAGCGAGTTGGACTGAAGGCCAAAGCCCTCAATTTATAGTGTCTGTTCGCCTCCTGTCGCGCCCCGCGTAAGCTTCGGCCAGGGCCTTCGCGGCCCGCGAGTCTCCCTAGGGTAGGCCCTAGGTTCCTGAGTTGACACGTAGCTTTGACACGAGTCCGACAAGTGGCGGCACCGGGTTAAGCCTGGTGGCCAGGCTGTCGCAGCCCGTGACTGAAGTAGCCAAGGGCTACGCGCCCCGCGATGACCCATTGAATTTTTTTTATTTAATTTTTATTTATATATGGTAATTTGGGCTCGGTTTTTGTGTATGGGGTATGGTTTAGGACATATTGGGTCATTTTAAACATATTAGGGGTGTCAAAAATTATTTTGGAGGGTTGTTATATTCTCCCCACCTTGTTTTAGAGCTCGTCCTCGAGATCTACTAGAACAGGTGTGGATATTTTCTTTACATTTCTGATTCAAGCTCCCATGTGTATTCTGGTCCTCTTTTGGAATCCCATTTTACTTTGACCAGAACTAATCTCTTGTGCTTGAGGTTTTTAACTTTCCAATCTTCAATCTGTAGAGGTCTTTCTACAAATTTTAACTGTTCATTTACCTCTATATCCTTTAGAGGAACTACTAGTGATTCATCAGCTAAACATTTCTTGAGATTAGATACATGAAATACATCATGTATTCCTGTCATTTCCTCTGGCAGTTGTAGCTGATAGGCTACAGGTCCTATTCTTTTAATAATTTTAAAAGGTCCAACATACCTGGGGCTTAGCTTTCCCCTCTTGATGAATCTGACTACTCCTTTCCAAGGAGAGACTTTCAATAACACTGTATCACCTACCTGAAATTCCAACGGTTTCTATCTGTTATCAGCATAACTCTTCTGTTGGTCACGTGCTGCTTTCAGTCGTTCCTTGACTTGAATGATCTTATCGGTTGTTTCTTCTACTATTTCAGGTCCGGATAGTTGCTTTTTTTCCAATCTCTGCCCAACAGATTGGAGTTCGGCACTTTCGTCCGTAAAGTGCTTCAAATGGTGCAGCATTGATACTTGTGTGATAGCTGTTATTGTAAGAAAATTCTATTAATGGTAAATGATCGTCCCAATTACCTCCGAAATCAATTACACAAGCTCTAAGCATGTCCTCCATTGTCTGAATTGTCCTTTCGCTTTGTCTGTCTGTTTGAGGATGATAAGTTGTGCTTAGATTTAGCTTGGTTCCCATTGCCTTTTGGAAACTTGTCCAAAAATGAGAGTTAAAACGGCTATCCCTATCAGAAACGATTGATAAAGGAATTCCATGTAATGAAACTATTTCATTTACATACAATTTAGCTAACTGTTCCATACTGGAAGTTTCCTTCATTGGTAGGAAATGAGCTGACTTGGTTAACCTATCTACAATCACCCAGATTGTATCATTACATTTTCTTGTTTTGGGTAACTTGGTAACAAAATCCATTGTTATCAATTCCCATTTCCAAACTGGCATTTCTAATTGCTGCAATAAACCTGAGGGTTTCTGGTGTTCATCTTTGACTTGTGAACAGGTTAGACACTTAGAAACATAAAATGCTATATCCTTTTTCATTCCTATCCACCAAAAATTCTTTCTTAAGTCTTGATACATCTTATCATTTCCAGGATGCATCGTATACTTAGACTTATGGGCTTCTTCAAATATACAATGGCGTAGGTTTCCTGATTTAGGTATCCACATTCTTTTCTTATGGAATCTCCAAATTCCATCTGTTCCTTGATCTAGTTCTTTAATCTTTCCTTTCAATTTTTCAGTATCGTCCTTGATTACTGATTCTTGTGCTTTTCTAATCTGCTCATTTAAATCTACTTGCAGATTTAATTTAAGAGAACGCACTCTTTTTGGCTTCTCATGATACTTTCGACTTAAAGCATCAGCTACCACATTAGCCTTTCCTGCATGATACTGGATATTACAATCATAATCACTAAATATCTCCATCCAGCGTCTTTTCCTCATATTCAACTCCTTTTGCCCAAAAACATACCTTAAACTCTTATGGTCGGTGAAAATGGTAAACTTACTACCATAAAGGTAATGTGTCCAAATCTTAAGAGCAAAAATTATAGATCCTAATTCTAAATCATGGGTTGAATAATTCTCTTCATGATTCTTAAGTTGCCTAGATGCGTAAGCTATAACCTTTTGACTTTGCATTAACACACATCCATAACCTAACTTAGAAGCGTCACAATAGACTACAAAGTCTTCAGTTCCTTCTAGTAACGCTAGTATGGGTGCATGGGTTAGTCTTTGCTTAAGATTTCTAAAGGCTTCTTCTTGTTTTGGTCCCTATTCAAACTTAACAGATTTACAGGTTAACTTAGTTAAAGGAAGGGCTATTCTAGAAAAATCTCGAATAAATCTTCTATAATAACCGACCAATCCTAAGAAACTTCCAACCTCGGTTGGTGACTCAGGGGTTTTCCACTTGGTAATTGCCTCGATCTTGGTAGGATCCACATGAATTCCTTCATGATTAACTAAATGTCCAAGAAACTGTACCTGTTCTAACCAAAACTCGCACTATGAAAACTTAGCATACAACTTTTCTTTCCTTAATAAACTTAGAAGTGCGTGCAAATGTCTTACATGTTCCTCTTTACTCTTAGAATAAATTAGAATATCATCTATAACGATAATTATGAATTTATCCAAATATGGCTTACATATTCGGTTCATCATGTCCATAAATGCAGCTGGGGCATTGGTTAAACCAAATGGCATGACAGTAAATTCATAATGGCCATACCTGGTTCTAAATGTGGTCTTAGGAATGTCCTCTTCATGTACCTTTAATTGATGATATCCTGACCTTAAATCGATTTTAGAGAAAAATCGAGCTCCTTGCAATTGATCGAACAGATCATCAATTCTTGGTAATGGATACCAATTCTTAATCGTGACTTTGTTCAATTCACGGTAGTGAATGCACATACGCATTGATCCGTCTTTTTTTTAACGAATAAAATCGGTGCTCCCCACGGTGATGAACTTGGCTATATGAATCCTTTCTCCAACAGCTCATCTAATTGTTTCTTCGGTTCCTGCATTTATGCGGGTGCCAAACGGTAGGGTGCTTTGGCAATTGGTACTGTACCTGGTAGCAGGTAGATTCTGAATTCAACTTCCCTGTCCAGAGGTAGTCCTGGTAATTCTTCTAGAAATACATCTGAAAACTGAGATACTACTGGAATATCTTTCAGTTCTTTTCCTTTAGCGTTAGTGATTATGGAAATCAAATATACTAAAGATCCTTTTCTTATATAACTTGTTGTTTTCATCACGGAGATGAATTTTGTGGATCTAGAGGGCTTATCTCCTTTAATTGTAATCTTTTCACCCTTTGGTGAATTTACTTGAATTGACTTTTGATCATATAAAATACTGGCTTTATGGGTTGCTAACCAATCCATTCCTAACACAACATCAAATCCTGCCAGCTTCATTGGATAAAGGTTTGCAATAAACTTTTGTTTTAAAAATTCTATTCTTGCTCCCTGCAAGATTTCAGAAATCTTAACGGTTTCCCCATTTGCTGTCTCTACTAGACATTCTTGTGGGAGTTTAGTTAATGGTTGATTGAGAAGTTTGAAAAATGAAGTATTAATAAAACTTTGGTTCGCACCAGAGTCAAATAATACTTCAGCAAAAACATCATTAACTAATAACGTACCGGCAATCACATCCGGGATCATTTTAGCTTCTTCTGCAGTCAGAACAAATGCTCTAGAATTTTTGGTATTCTTGTTGGTCGTAGCCGGAGCTAGTTTCGGACAGTTTGGCTTGATATGACCTTGTTCTCCACAGTTGTAGCATATCATGTTGTTAGGTTTCTTCCTGCAGTCTTCTTCCTTGTGTCCATATATTTTGCAGAAGTTGCAATATATAGAGCATCTTCCAGAATGCTTCCTTTTGCAATACTTGCAATAAGGTATAGAGGTAGAACCTACATTTTTCCCACGGTTGGAATTTCCAGAGCGAAATTCTTGGGTAAGCCTTTGAGCTAAGTTCTTCCTTTGATCCTCTTCTCGGGTACGTACTAACTCATCTGTCAAGGTGTTTGCTAGTTCTACAGCTTCTTCTATGGTTTGAGGTCTAGCTGCCTTGACTACATGCCTTATCTCACTAATTAATCCCCAAATGTAACGGGAGATTAATACAGGTTCAGGTGATGCAAGGGTTGGTACTATTCTAGCATATTCAAAGAATAACGTAGTGTATCCCTTACTATCCACTCCAGTCATCCTAAGGTTTAGGAACTTATTTGCTATCTGTTCTTTTTCAATGGGAGGGCAGAATTTCTTTTCCACCATGCTGGAGGATAGTGTTACACCATTCTAAGGCTGAGTTCTTAAACAGATTGGAAGCAAACATTATCTTATCCTCTTCCGCACACTTGCTTATTTTTAAGACAGCCTCAGTCTTTTCTATCTAGCGTAGAGCTGCAACGACCCCTTCATTGCCCGAGAATTCCATTGGTTTACAAGACCAGAATTCTTTATAAGAACAACCATAGGACATGGTTCTTCTTCTTTTGGGAATGGGCACTTGAAGTATGGGTCTATTGTTTACGCTGTGTTCAGGTTCAGTGGGTCGTTTACTATCACGGTTACTTTTATTATCAGCTTCTCTAACTGTTTGAATAATATATGGCATCGCATCTATTATTCCTTATGCCACTATGTGTTCGATGGCACTGTTATCCATTGGGTTTCCATTGTTATCATTGTTTAGGTTATCGTTATTCTGGTTTTCTGGGTTATTATCCGGGTTCCCTTGATTTACTTGGTCAGCCATCTGAATTTTAAACATTTACCACATATTAATATCACTAGATAATAATTAATGCAAGTAATCATACAACACACATTTTGGTCAAAAGCGTCGATCATTGCGACTTACTCTTTCTTATATTATGCATCCATATATAATACAACTGAAATTGAAATTACACTACTAGTAGGCATCCGTAGCTATGATTTAGATTTTTTTTCAAACATACACACACATTATATATATATATATATATATACTATTATTATTATTATTATTATTATTATTATTACTTCACCATCACCTTCACTAATATGGGTTCATCCAGAACTCCATATTACGCTCGTCATACTTCCAGACGATTCGTTCTCCTACCTGCCTCATCCTCTCGCTACTTTCTAAAATCTCCTCACCAAAGGTTCGGAGCTCTTGCACATTTTCTGCACTCATTGGGGGTGCAGGTGCTGGGACTGGGTTTGGAAACTGGGGCATGAGTTCCTGGTACGGGTATGGATTCTCTAAAATTTCTCTGATGTATTGATCGCTATCATAGTAGGGATCTAGAGGGTCCAAACCTGGGTAAGCTGCTAGGTTTGGCATAGGTGTATCTTCTGGTATTGGGTAGCGTTGTTGGTAATCCTTATGGTCATCTAACCACGGGTCGTAGTCTGGGTCTAAGGGATTGGGTGCTGGTATCCTAGGTATCTCTTCATAGGGTTGAAATCAGGTATTGGGATTTGATTTTATGGGTTGTTCTCGATTTCCATTGGCTGTGTGGGGAATAGCGGTAATGGTTGGGGTGCTACGAGTTGCTCCAGGTTAGGGTCGGCAGCTGTAGTTGCTAAGATATGGAAGTTTGCTAGACTCCTATTGAGCATATCCTGGGTTTGAGCATCTGTTTCTCTCTTAATGGCTGCTAAAGCTCGCTGGTGTTGTCACTTTTTCATTCTTTTCCTACGTTCATGTGCTCCCCTACCGAACCATCCTCTCTTTTTAGGAGGGAATGGCTCTTCAGACTGAGCCTTAAACACGAATATCCCATCTTCATTGTCAGCTGAATACCCTGAGAGGGCAGGCTGTGAAGAGGTGCCTTCGCTCCTAGGTGAGCTGGACAACTGACGGTAGGCGTCGGAAGGTCCTTGGTCGCTCATACTGTTAACTAATAACACACAACAATAATATACAATTATGCACGTATTTCCATAATTTATTTCCTAACATTTTGAATAATATCTTGGTGTCAGCAGAAAACTTCTGTGGCTGAATTAGTGGCTTAGCTCTGATACCACCTTCTGTCGCAACCCCCACCCCCTATCTGTCCCGGGAACGGGCGGTCGCGAGAATCAGTTTTGGTGGTATCGGTGTTAATCAATTTGGTAGCGGAAATTACATCAGGATCGTAGTTAGGAAATATTTTATCAGAGTAAAACACCATGCTTTTATAATATTAAACATATGGAAAACTTTTCCAGTTTTCAATACACACATTTTCATAGGGATGAACCCTATTTTATTAAATAAAAATAAAACATCTTCTTTTATTTAGGTAACCTTTATAGCCACTTTTCCAAGCCTTCAGTGCTGTCCAGTTGGCTTTCACATTTTGTTATCTGAAACACGTTTAAAAACATTTTGTCAGTAGGATATACTGGTGAGTGAATCCCAGTTTAATCAAGAAGAGTTTTATCAATTTATAGTATTGTGAGCGATTACAATGTTTACATCTACACAATTACTCATTCAGTACTGTCAATCCTGACTGGTGGGTCATATTACCCATTGGCTAACTCTTTGTCCAATGGTAACGTGTTCCACATTTTGTATACAAAACCCCAACATATTGGCAGTAATTGAAGAATTACAAAGACTCAATCACTGTTTAATTACATTGTAAAATATTTAAGATTTTGTAAAAACAGTTTACAAAAAGGAGATTACTCACATTGCTGTCTTAGGTTTTCTTTAAGGATTTCCTGGTGATTATCTATAAATTACACAAATGCAAACGCGTTAGTATAATGACCCAACATTTATATTAATGATACCCTCCCCGAGACGGTATTCCAACGACTACATCTGGCAAAACCACGACAGACGGTACGGAACCCTGGATAAATCGGGTAGCGTATCTAATACGTAATCGGGGTTATAATACTTACAACGAGGCAGAAATTCATTATTTAGGGGGGTATTATGCAGGAAAAGCACTTCAACTATGTGAGAATTCGATAGAAAGAAAGAAAATTGAGCGAGTTGGACTGAAGGCCGAAGCCCTCAATTTATAGTGTCTAATCGCCTCCTGTCGCGCCCCGCGTAAGCTTCGTCCAGGGCCTTCGCGGCCCGCGAGGCTCCCTAGGGTAGGCCCTAGGGTTGCTAAGTTGACACGTAGCCTTGACACGAGTCCGACACGTGGCGGTACCGGGTTAAGCCTGGTGGCCAGGCTGTCGTGGCCCGCGACTGAAGTAGCCAAGGGCTACGCGCCCCGCGATGACCCATTGAATTTTGTTTTTATAGTATTTTTAATTATATATGGTAATTTGGGCTCAGTTTTTGTATACGGGGTATGGTTTAGGGCATATTGGGTTATTTTAAACATATTAGGGGTGTCAAAAATTATTTTGGAGGGTTATTATAAGTATGCTCCAGAAGCCGAATCTCTCCAGTTCTTTTTGTATTTCTTACCGTTGCTCCCACTCATGTCTTGTGGATGGTTTTGTGGTGGGGGCGGTCTATTGGAGTTGAGATTTCGCTCTGTCTGGGTAAACCCTCTGTTCCTGACAGAACTTTAATCATGTCATCATAGCGCACAGCGTATTTGAATTGTGCTCGTATCAGATGTTCATGTACATCACCGATTTCTAGGACTTCCTTGTTGTATCTCGTTATGAAGTCCTCCAGACTTTCATCATCTCGCCTCCAGATATTCATTACATCGGCGGTGTCTCTGATAGATCTTCGTTGATGGCTGAAGTGCACCAGGAACTTTTCTTTTAAATCCACCCATGACATTAGCTTCCCTACCGGTAAATTATCGAACCACAACCGTTCTGCACCTGTCAAGGTTTGGATGAATATGTGGCACCACATAGGCAACGTCCAACCCCCTACCAGGCCCACTGGTAAATACACGGAGATGATCGTCTGGATCTGACATCCCATTGAATTTTCCGACGTTTGATGGTAATTTCGCCCTTTCGAGGGGAGCTAGAGCGATTTCGCTGACAAATTTTGAATTCTCCGCTGCTTCTGTCGGGTGGTAGATTAGGATGTAATCGTGCTCTGCATCCGGGTTATAAACCGCGCGGGGTTTATATTTTTTATGGTCCCACTGCAGTCGGCTGAATACACTTGTGTTATCACCTTCCTGGTATGTTTTTTCGTATTCGTCGGTTTGGGTGTCCCGCTTTTGGTAAGACCACGGGCCCAACCGCGAATGGACTGACTGCCTTCTACTAGAATATTGCTCATCACGGTAATCCCTTCGTCGTGTCTCAGAGTGAGTAGATTCATACCTTGTAGGGGATTTGGAATAGACTTCTGTGTTATCTATATGTATTTGTGATGGTGCATCATAGTGAGATGTATATGATGCAGGCGATGCCCGTACATGAGATGCAGGTCTCCGAGATTGAGTCACAAGAGGAGCAGCTTGTGCACAAAGCTGTGCGTATACTGCGTTTAATGCACCCTGAGATCTCATGTACCACAAGATGGGTGTTTCACTGAGGGGTAAAATTAAACTTATCGGGATCTCGGGTTGTACTCCTGGAGTAACAGGGTCGTCCGGATGATTAACGTTGTGTTGAACCTCGTTATCATCAGAAGCTTCTTCCATAATCCCTTCGACCTGGGGATTATGTATGAAATTTTTTGGTCGAGGGCCTAATGGACGATTTGACGGAGTTTCTGCCATGAAATCGGTAGTTTGGAAAGAAATGAATAAAAACGAGAAGATGAGAATGAAAATTGAAGAATCGGTGGGCGCCAATGAAGAAACACTAGTTCAAATGACCGGAATCAGCCGGACCTGGGGTTTAGTTCTGCATAAAAAGGGTGACTCCTCTCGTTTGATTCAAGGTTTGGTTAAGCTCCTTCTTCTAACAATAACTACAAAACAAACAGCCGTTAGACTCGCCACGGGGAGAATGGGGGTTCTCTCCGTGACCACCCTCCGACGTGAGATTAAGTACAGGTTTCAATGAAGAAGAAGAAGTAGTGAAAGTGAAGTGAATGTAACTTGAGAAATGATACCTGAATTGTCTTATTTATAACCGAATTTTGGGCGGGAAAGTTTGTTGACGAAAGAGATAACGGAAAGCATTTTCTGTAAGCGGTTACTCCCCTGCTGTTAATCTTCATTTTGACGTTTGTGCACACGGATCGTGGTTGAGATCTACGGCTAGGGAGATGCCATGTGGAAAGTGCATGTATGTGGATCCTTCCCCAAGTTAGTGCCATCATCGTGGTCTTGATGGGGGTTCAGGATGATGCCACGTAGCCATTCAGTTATAACCGAATGGTTGTGCACGATGAGGCTTTCTAGAAGGTTTACAGCTGTAATCCTCTATGCTTCTGCTTCATGTTAATTTTGTTGTAACAAAAACGTCAATTTCTGTTTAAGCCTGGGTGATATTTGCGCGGATATGTTGTTAATTATTCTGTCATATGAACTTGCGCAAGGATATGTAAGTTCCTTCTTGGCGCGCGAATGTTGAAAACTGTTTTCTATTAAATTCTCCTTTAAAATCGGTGCGCAGCCGCGCAGGTTTTTCTTAAAAAGAGTCTATTGTGGTGAACTTGTGGTATGGTCCAATATGCCTACGCGAGGTTTTTGGGACCATACCCCTTCACAGTTTTTCACTGGTTTTGTTATTTATAAATTTATTCCCTAGGTACAAAGGGGAACCAGTTTTACCAAGGCTGATAATGATGACATTATGAGTTGAGATGCACCCTCTTGCTTTGAAAGTGATTGATTCAAGAGACAAAAGTGATATAACTATATACATAAGTATAAAGGTTCTTCATTGTTAATTTTTAACATTCATCTCATAGTTATTTAACTTTATTTATTGTTTTTCGGTTTATTGGTTTTGCAAAAAGTTTCACAAGTTCTTTTTCATGTTGTTGAAGGTTAACACAACCAACCCCAAGAAATATTATGTCCGTCTAAGCACTTGAATTGTCTTGCCATGATTTGTTTGAAATGTCACAGGTAAGAGTCTAACTGTTTCATACGGTATTGATTTAACATAGGGATCTTTGCTTTTGTGGTAAGTTGACATCTTAAGTTCTTGAGTTTTTGTCTCGGATTTCTTTGTCTACTATGTTACATTGTTTCAATGCCTACCTCCACCGGATACGGGTACCATTTATTTCAATAAGTTACCTGAGGGTGAACCATGTAGCAACTAGCAATGGTGATGAACCCAAGAAAGCACTAGAGGGAAAGGCCACGGAGAATTGAAACCGCCAAGAGTTCTCGAGGTTCTCATCTTTGTTTTTACTTAATATATTCATATGTATATTCTACATGGTATTAAAATTACTGATATCCCACCGTGATAACCTATATCTCAAATATCGATCCTTGACCGATATCTGATTTTTTACCGCATTAACTGCTTAGTTTATGACCCGTGTGACCTGAACATGTTTTGGGCCATTACCCACCCTGCCATTATGCCTCTAATTATCGTATATTTGGGTGAACAGGCCCGGCCATTGCTTGAAGAGGTTGCCATTGCCGAGTTGATTGATTCACGGCTTAGAGATAATTACTCGGAGCGAGAGGTTCGATGCATGTCACATTGTGCAAGGTTGTGCATCGCACGGGACCCACATTCGAGACCTTGAATGTCTCAGGTATGCACACTGAACCCACTTTTATTTTGTATGATTGTTATATCAAGTGATTGTTTCATGTTGTTGGGATTGAACCCTATCAGAAGAACAGATAATAAGAGCCAAAACCGGATCACAACAGTGGATTCATAATAAGTAGCTGTTTGCATTAAACTTTCCCTTTGAAAGTGGTTATAACATCTGATGTCCTCTATCCACTATCCGTATACAACAGCTGTTGTCCTTCAAACTGCTGATGAAGCCCTGAAGACTGTTAAGAAGTAAACACTGCTGGTTCAATCTACTGATGCGAAAGGACTGGCCACTCAAGGACTGATCAACCTTGAGGAAAGCACCGATGAAAGGAGAAAGCAGTAGTTTAGTGTGTCACTTGTTTTGTATAAAGTCAGTGGTTAAGATTAGCAGTGTTTGTATATGTATCAGTGGTTACAGGTTGTTAGGTTGTTAGATGTCGCTTTCATGGTGACGTCAGCTGAGATGCTTCAGTGGTTTGGTTTGCCTATAAATGGAGCACTACCCTGTACTGTTACATTTTGATGGACTGAGTGAGTTCTTCTCCTCTGATCCAATCCTTTCATCTTGTGCAACCAACCATGGAGTATCAGGCTGAGGGGGAGTTTAGTTTGTAAGCTTGCTTTGTAATCTTTTGATTTGTACTGTAATCATTCGACTCAATGAAAAGCATGTATTTTTAAAAACTATTTTCCTCTTTGATTGTGTTTACAAAGTTTGTTTTTCATTTCCGCTGCACTTAAACTCTGTTCATTTCTATTGATTTGTTCAAATTATACAAACAAACACAATCATGAGGAGCCGCCGATCCTAACAATTGGTATCAGAGCTTGGACAGTCAAATTCGATCTAACAATCAATTTGACATAACAGTTCAGCTCAAAATTCATTGATACTAAGGTTGATTGTATTTAGTTGAAAAACAGAGTAACGGGAAATCATGTTCAAAGTGACTACTCAAAAGCTCTGTAAAATGACCAAGATGTCATAAGATACACAAACTTCACACAACAAGTGATGTCATACATAAATCACCTATAGTTTTCAGATCTGAAAATATATCTGATAACTAAGGTATAATTATTTACAAAATTGATTTCAATTATTGTTATGAAGCTTGTGATGTACCATCATGATTGCAACTAAAGGTATTTACCTCATGTCAACAAAAATCTATGTTCGGATAAAAACACTAGTGTTTTTGTTTACATAAAAAGAGGGAAATTAAAACTTTAGTCATTTAGATCTTATGTATTGAAAAACAGGTTGAGAATCCTTCAAAAGGACCAAAATCAATTGTGTTACGAATACATTAAGAAAATCAGCAGTAAAAAATGTCTAGATCATGGGTAATGTGAAATTTGGCATAAGCATGTGCAGAAATAACCAAATCTCTCAAAACATTGCTGCAAAATGATTCTGGAATAAGTATTCCTTCAATAAATACCTCCCAGTGAGTATTTCAGTACTTATGTATGGGAAGGGTAAAAAGGGAAGAAGAAAATTACAAAAACTCAAAAGTGTGTTTATCTCAAAACTTTTGAAGTAAAGAGTATAAATATAAAACACTGTCTTCCCTTTAACCATTGCAACCACTGATATTTGCTTAATCAGTGGTTCCCTAAAAAACTGTCCTCCATTATTCATCTTTTCATCAGAGGATGGCACGTGGTCAGTTCTTAGCCATCAGATCTTTGTAACCGCTGCAACATCAGTATTCACTTTTTCCCTAAACAAAACCCTGACCAAAACCCCAAACAGGTTTTTACACTGTCGAATTGAATTCCAAAATTCTCTTCTCAAAGCAGTTTCCAACCTTCCATCCCAAATCATCCTTCGTTCTTCTTCATCAAGATGACGAAATCAAAATCATCCTCATCTTCCAAAGAGGTCACTCAAATGGCCGCTGAACCCATTGAAATCCCATACAAATCTCCTCACAATTACTTAGGTCTACTCACAAAACCCACTACCACCAACACTTTCGATTCCATCATCGACATCATGTCTGCATCAAAGTACAAAACTTTGCTAACAGCAGATGCTCCAATCTATCAACAAACCCAGAGAGAGTTTTGGAAAAATGCTACCCTTGACAAACAAGGCGAGAAAGTCATAGCCATCAACTCTTCCATACTGGGTAAAATGATTCAAATTACTCCGCAATCCATCTCAGAAGTCTTTAAACTCGATGATCAGCAAGGTAAAACTTCTTTTCTTAAAAGCGAGTTGAAAACTGATTTTTTGGAAAGGGGGTATGCAGAACAAACAAAAAGAGATACCTTACAAAAAGGTTTCTTCCCTTCTGCACCTAGGTTTTTATTCCATACACTTTTGATGTGTGTTTCAAATAAAACAACTGCTTTTAACGAAATACCATTGAAGATCCAATGTCTGGGTTATGCTATTTTACATAATGAAAATTATAACTATTCCTAAGAGATCTTTGATGACTTGGTAAAAATGTTGATAGCAAATCATTTTTACTTTTTCCAAGGTTTCTAAGCTACTATTTTAAACAAAAATTTGGAAAGGAAAATGAAAATCTGATCAAACAAGGTGCTTATTTTCAAATAAAAGGTTTAACATCTGAAACATTCACTAGAATGTTAACACCTTCAAAAACAAAAGCAGAGGTGCCTGAGCAGAATTTAGCAGCTACCACTGCTCCTCAGGTATCAGCTGCTGAGCCCACTGCTCCAGGTGATCATAGCAGCACAACCACTACTTTGAAACCCACACCTGCCATTACCAAAAAGACCAAAAAGAAAACATCCAGAAAGCCCCCCAAACCCAAAACAAAGGCAACTCTGGATGATGAGATCCCAGAGCCACTGCCAGTGACAAAACAAATGTCACCTACAACCACTGCTGCTACTTCCTCACAGCAGATGGAAGAAAGATCTCCACCTTTGCCTCAAACTCCTCCAGCATCCTCACAAAAGGATCAGGTTGTAATCACAGGAACCCCACATTATGAAGCTCTGGATTCAATTGGATCCATCTTCCTCAGTCCTGATCCCAAGGACATGTCTTTTTCAACACCCATATCTTCACCCCTCTCATTTCCACAATCCATAATACCCTTGTTGCATGCAGTTGATATAGCTCAGACACAAACCAGTTCCTCTCAATCACCTACCACTGAGAGCACACTCCCACAAGTGACTGGGTCTGATGATTATACCTCTGCTATCCTAGCAACAACTGAGGAGGTTACACTGCAGGAGTTACAAGTAATTCCTATCAGTAGTTCAAGTGAAGCAGCCACTACAAATGTTGAACCCACTGGTTTACATTTGGACAGTGGTTACATCTATAAGACTTCCTTGAAGGCAATTCCTTCTATAGCACCTCTGATAACAACCAGTGAGTATGTAAAGACCACTGGCACCATTAAAAGGCTATCAAGTGTTGAAGGAAGAAGACCCAAGTACCAAGAACAAGGGGCATCAATGAATGATTTTTGGGACTCAATTCCTAAGTCACACATTGATACAACCACTGATGGTGGGGAATCAGATGATCCCATTAAATTGGGTGATGATTTACAATATCAAGAATTGACGGGGAGAATTGACAACCTTGAAACATCTGTTGCTGAAATAAAGGATATGGTGCAACAACTGTTAAAAGCTCAAAATGCACAACCCACTGTTGTTCCAGCTCAAGCACCTGCACAACCTGCACCTGCTACAAATGAGCTATGGAATTTATTTCAACCCCTGCTCGAAAAACAAAGACAGATGGCAGATCAGCAACACGCAATATATGTGCAAGAACTGAGAAACATGATTGAATCAAGGTTTAGAAACACCCAAGCAGATATCAAGGCTATAAAGGCCCACATTTTGAATACCACTGGCACTGCTCCTTCCAATGTTCTTTTCATTGATCAATTTCCCCCAGATAATGCCAAAAAGGGGGAGAAAATTAAGAAATGGAAGAAAAAGGGAATAGATGATGGCCTTTATGTTGAACATGAAAAAGAAAAGCAGGCTTCTAAACCATCTACCCAAACAGCTGATGTAACTCCTGCTGTCTCAACAACTGTTGGTACATCAGTAGTTTTAGCAGTTGTTAAAACCATCACTCCAACACACACTACAACCACTGCCCTACCCCCACCAAAAGCTATCACTTCAACTACATCACCACCCATCAAATCACCACCTGCTCAAAAGCAGAAGACATCTACTGACACATCAGTAGTTGTAATGACAACAGAGGTTGACACACCAGTTGTTTCAACAGCTGTTTGCTAGCCATCCACCGCTGCTCTTACCATTTCTACAATCACCATACAACCCAGTGTCACATCACAACCAAAACCTCCTTTACCCAAAAGGCTTAAGAAAAGAAGGATGACAGATTCTGACACTCCAAAGTAGCCTGACTACAAAAAGCCAAAATAGCAGATCAAAACTTTTGAACCACTGATCACATCAGCAGATGTTTCAGTCACTGAGCTAGAACAAAGAAAAAGGCAAGAGCAGATTGAACAAGAAACTGCAGAAGACATAGCTGCAGCAAATGAAATCATAAAAAAGGCTTTCAAACAAATGTCTGCTGAAAACTCTGAAGCAGCAAAAGTTCAGAGTACTGATCATGCTGAAAACTCTGAACTATCAAAAGCTCAGAGTAATGATCAGGCTGAAAACTCTGAACCCGCAAAAGCACAGAGTACTGATCAACAAATTCTCACAAGGCCACAATTCCCCAACTCATCAGTAAATAAACCTCTCCCAAGAAACCCATTGGGTTCAAAAAATACTAAAATGGATGTCTGATAAAAAGACGCATGTATTGACCCTGTTCAGATCCAATGGAGAAGTAAAGCACATATCAAGGGAACAAGCACTGGGCCTGAGTGTTGAAGATCTACAAGATCTCCTTGAGCTTATACTGTTTAGGGATGAGGAGGATACAAGTTCTATGGATTTTGAATTGCAATTTAAAGGACAAGTTAGGGAACTTCTGATGAGACAATAAAGATCCAGAATAATGAAGGGTTTTGGCATTATCTGTTCCAGGGGGAGATTGTTGGGATTGAACCCTATTAGAGGAACAGATAATAAGAGCCAAAACCGGATCACAACAGTGGATTCGTAATAAGCAGCTGTTTGCATTAAACTTTCCCCTTAAAAGTGGTTATAACATCTGATGTCCTCTATCCACTGTCCGTATACAACAGCTGTTGTCCTTCAAACTGCTGATGAAGCCCTGAAGACTGTTAAGAAGTAAACACTGCTGGTTCAATCTACTGATGCTAAAGGACTGCCCACTCAACGACTGATCAACCTTGAGGAAAGCACTGATGAAAGGAGAAAGCAGTAGTTTAGTGTGTCACTTGTTTTGTATAAAGTCGGTGGTTAAGATTAGCAGTGTTTGTATATGTATCAGTGGTTACAGGTTGTTAGGTTGTTAGATGTCACTTTCATGGTGACGTCAGCTGAGATGCTTCAGTGATTCGGTTTGCCTATAAATGGAGCAGTACCCTGTACTGTTACATTTTGATGGACTGAGTGAGTTCTTCTCCTCTGATCCAATCCTTTCATCTTGTGCAATCAACCATGGAGTATCAGGCTGAGGGGGAGTTTAGTTTGTAAGCATGCTTTGTAATCTTTTGATTTCTACTGTAATCATTCGACTCAATGAAAAGCATGTATTTATCAAAACTATTTTCCACTTTGATTATGTTTACAAAGTTTGTTTTTCATTTCCACTGCACTTAAACTTTGTTCATTTCTATTGATTTGTTCAAATTATACAAACAAACACAATCATGAGGAGCCTCCGATCCTAACACATGTTTTTGTTAAACAGGTTCTATGGATGTTGGAAAATAATGATATTATCAAGTGATGAATATGTACTATGGTGTGAGACTTCAAGTTCGAAACTCTCCAAATCGAGGTTAGCCCATCCTGGAATTGAGGTTAGTTAAAACTTGCATGTTTTGTAAACTTTAAAAAATCATCAGTAAAGGTTTTGTATTTTTTATTTATCTTTTCTAACGGTATTCATCGATATGTAATTTGATTGATGGTTAGCAAGCTAACTTATGTAGTACCCTTGTTTGGTCATAAAATGCTAAGGTTCACATGGACATAGAGAATTTCTCAAGGATGGCTGGTACCAAATACCATATAGTTTTCTTTTTGAGAACAACAAGGAAGAGACTCCTATGAAGGCATTGATTTCTGGCTCTTGGTTTTCTTTCAACGAGGTATTGAACCACGAAAAGCCGTATGTACTTCCTTACCATGCATTAATGTTCAAGATAGGATTGTACTTTTTTTAATCCATGTTCTAATGTTATGATTATGTTTATTTTTCTCAGTCTCTCGGATAAACATGTGATAGATTAACAACTGAATGAAAGTGTTGTCGTAGCTGGTGTTGCTTTCCATGAACCGAAAGATGAAGTCAGGCATAGAAAGGGTGAGCTTGAAGCTAAGGAAAGGAAGCTTGAAATGACATTAGAATATCAGAGAAGAATCGAGGATGAAACGAAAAAAGACATCTTGCAGAACAACATAAAAATAGCTCAAGAATCACACCAATGAGCATGGTGAGCATCTTTGTGTTGATGTTAAATTTGGTACCCATGATATTTACCTTTTTTCAGATTCATATAAACCAGAATTATTAGAAAAGCATCAAAGAGATTACTTCTTGGGTCAATGAAATTTCATGATGTATAGTAGGTCACCGAATTTATTTTGTAGGAACCCGTAAACCAAAGAAATGAACTCCTGGCCCTCCCAGAAGATGGACTCTCACAGTGAACTGGACTGGTATTGATTGTGCTTATAATTCATAATGGAATAAGGATAAGTGATAAATAGTATTATTAGGCTACACACAGTTACTAATATTTGTTTGCGCTTACTTGATTTAAGAACAGTAGAGGATGGTGCTTTGCTTTATGTGTCTAAATGGAGGATGGTGCTTTGCTTTTATGATCTAGAGTGGGAATAATAGGCAGACGAAAAAAGAATATAACCAAGCTAATTGTTGGAAGACAACAACTTTTGTCATCTGGAAAGGAGACTACTTAATTTGTACAATTTTCATATGATGACCTGCTTCAAGGTGAAAAATATCTATATTTATGTGTGTCTAAAACTATATTTGAGAATAGGTCTACTTAAGATGTCAAAAATATGAAAATGAAATACATTGCACATTTACACCCAGCAACCACTTGAAGATTTAGATGTTACCTGAATATGCCAATTATTTAGAAGATTGTGTGATCCTGTGGCATTATATGTAAAAACGTGATCTGCCTTTTACAAATTAGCTATAATATATGTTTTATATTAAGGGATGTTTGAGTTCAAATTTTGTTGTTAACTTAAAACAGTTTAACCTTTTTATTTGACACTTCTTTTGATTTTGTTTATATTTCAGAGAAACACATTTTTTAGACGATTTGATGCTAAAGTACCCGATCACTTGACGGGTCATTTGGATGACTTTTACTCTGTTTAAAATTTTAGTACGGGTCATTTGGGTGGACACACAAAATACTATTTTTGCCCATTTTTTAAAAAATAAGTAATGGTTAGTTGTAGTTATATAAACAATATTATTGAAATAAAATTTAAAGTTAAATCGTTTGATAATGCTATTTAAGAGGCTTTATGCATTAAAACTGTACTTTGGGTGTCTTTTAACCTCTTTGATATGTTTCCCTTTAGCTATATATTTTATTTGAGATGTTTAAGATAAATGGGTCGAAATATAGATGCACAAAACTTGGATCCGAGCCTAAAAAGCACAGTCCTAACCTTTGTTATATATTGTGTGATGCGCTCCGATGCGTTTGGTTCAAAAATTTGATGCGCGATGTGTGATGCGCAATGCGAGCGCATGTATAACAACCCTCCTAAAGATGTCCTAAAATATTTAGAGCACCCCTATACGTCCTAAAATATACCCCGTATACGAGAAATAGACCCGAAATACATTTAATTTAACAAAAATCAAATAAATTAAGTTTTATTAGCCACTCGCGGGCCGCGACCATATTGGTTGTGAGCTTCGCGGAGCGCGACAGCTCAACATCAGGGCGCACCCGGTGCCGCCACGTGGCGCACCCTGTAACAACTGTGCTTGTAATCACTATGAACAGTTCTGTTATCAATAAAACAATGTTATTTGATCCCAATTTTTGTTTTGTTATGTTATACATTTTTCATGTTTTGACTTTTATGTAATTTCAAACTCTACATCGCTTTCTGGAGAGTTATACGCAAACTAGTGCGTAAACGTACTCAGTTTAATGCGAGAAATACTCTGGAACATCACCATATACTCAACATACCTTAAATAACCTTTACATAACTTAGAAATAAGTTTTGAAGGCTTTGGTATGGCAAAAACAAGTTAATTCGCTTACAGGGACTGAATATGACAAACTGCGAAAGTATGTCAATTTGAACTGTAACGAACATTCCGGAACATGACCATAAGTTAAACACACCTTAAATATCCTTAACATAGCTTAGAAATAGGCTTTGAGGGGTTCGGTGTGCTAAAATAAACTTTTGGAACATTCAGGGACTAAAAGTGTCAAAAAGTGCACAAGTTTGCATTTTCGCGCATAACTTACGTTCTGAATACATCTGGACATCCAAAAATTTATGAAAGCATGACTACATTTTATTTTAGTGTTCGCCATAAGAAAAATCCATTCGTTGCGTCATTTGGATCGTTTTTCGTGCTTATGCGCATTCCGTCGTAATTAAGCGAACATCGCGTTCGTACGACCAAACGAACCATCATCCGGCATATTTTTGAACATGTTTTGAGTTCCCTATACTTTAACTACATTTTAGAGCCTTGAAATGAGGTTAACGGGGTTCAAACGCATCGAAAATCTCTTAAACACGTGCAGGGACCATTGCTGTCACTTTTTGAAACTTTCTGTTTCAGGAGGGGCAGTGGCGTAGCGCCACTGCATATGGCCTCACCTGTCGCGCTACGCGACTGCGTGATCTGGGCCAGATTCAATGTTTAATTACAAGTTGCAACTAATTGATTCTTAACCACATGTTTTAAGTGATGTGTCACTAAGTTAAGGAGCATTTGTGGCACCATAACATTCCGACAAGTGTACGCACGAGATTCGATCACGTTATTCAAGAAACGATCCTAACGGTTACCCGAATACTATATATACCCCATGCCTTTCATTGTTTTAAGGCACAAGAATCTTATTAGTTGTGTTCTAAGTTGAAACCTTGTTTCATACCTGAACTATACTGATCTAGATTAGCATTCGGGGACCCTTCGTAAGTATTCTTTCGTTCTTTTCCTTATTTTTACTACTTTTCGAGTCAGAAAGTCAAACTTTGTTTGACTTTCAGCGTTGACCAGTAATGGTCAATGCGAAGTTCGTTAGAACTTCGCAACGTGATTGTAATCACGATGGTCATAGTCCCTTGGGACTATGCCTACTGATTACCACGTTGTCTAGGGTCGTAGGGTAGGCGATCTAATAAATCGCCTATACCTTCGAACCCGACCCAGTTTGGCCGATCATTAGGATCCGACCAAACACATTAGGTGACCATAGTGTAGGGAATAACCTTCAGAGGTTATACCTTATGGTCACGACGTGTAAGTAGTTGTATGATAAGTAGTTTATATTCCTTAGGTAAATTACCAGAATACCCTTTTCATACATAATTGGTAATTTAGCATATGTAACCTAAACTTTTGTCACGTAACTGATTATGTAACATGTTTAGGCATATAATACTTGTCATAGGACTAGTTAGGCGGTCCGAACGCGTTTCACGCGCACGACACGTTAAAGTAGCATAAGCTTCCTAAACGGGTCGTAATGGGTCGTAAACAATTATGTTAAGTTTCATTTAGCATGTAGGCTTTGTTAAACCATATCACGTGAGTTCCGACACTCATTTGGTTTACAAACCCTAATGCTACCCAATCTTCCGATTTAGGTCCGGTTTATTAACATAGTTACCTATACTAGGTGCCGTTTGATTCCGAGATCTCTTGCATTGCTTGGTGGTTATCTTTATACAACTGAGCAATCTCAAGTGAGTACATAGACCCCTCTTTTACTGTTTTCCAAACTGTTTTGGGGTGGAACACATGTGCCTACTTGTTACTTTCATGCTTTCCAGTTTTCCCATCATATACTGCTATGTTCGTTAGTACATTATAGTACATGATTTCATTACATTTTATGCTAGGTGTGCCCATTGTGTGCATTACTTAGTACATTGTTTTACATGACATTTCATGCTAGGTGTGCCCATTGTGTGCATTACTTAGTACATTGTTTTACATGACATTTCATGCTAGGTGTGCCCATTGTGTGCATTACTTAGTACATTGTTTTACATGACATTTCATGCTAGGTGTGCCCATTGTGTGCATTACTTAGTACATCGTTTTACATGACATTTCATGCTAGGTGTGCCCATTGTGTGCATTACTTAGTACATCGTTTTACATGACATTTCACGCTATGTATGTTCATTTGATTACATACTTAGTGCATTGTTTTCACATGCTCACATTTTGTTATGACATTTGGTTTGTTTACATGGGACAATACATTCATTAACATTAGCTACGCCGTTCGTTAGTAGGTAGTGGTACCATAGGAATTGACAACTCCCGTTCCGGACATCCCAGGGAAAGGGGACAGAAAGGAATGACCGAATTCGTTGACATAAGACAGATAGACCTTTAATTTGTTTAAAGGGTTTATCACCACAGTCGCCAGGCTTGGATGTATGCATTTTCACAATACCGCATAAATGTTCATATTAAATAGTTGCATGCATTTACACAAAATATAGCTTTGATTTAAACCAAGTTTTACTTCAATACTTTGTTTTTGTGCATATGGTTTAGTTGAGACATTTCACTTGCCATACATGACATTTTGACATAGACATTGACATGGATATTTGACATAGACATTTGACATGGACATTTGACATAGACATTTGACATGGATATTTTGACATAGACATTGACATGGATATTTGACATAGACATTTGACATGATTTACATCTTGACATAAACACTTTGACATATTATTCAATACATTTGACAATTTGGTTAAACATAGACTTCTTACATTGGTTGGTTTGGTTTGATTAAGTGATTAAGTTAGCAATGCGTGTGTAATATGATACAAGCATGGTGGATACGCCGCTGGTACTTCCTATATATAAGTGTTTGTATGATATTACATGACGTAACGTTACTTGAATCATTTCAGTTTGAGACATAGAACATTTTATACAAATAACATACTTTTCACAAGACATTGATTTACAAACAACTTGCCTTATACAAACACATTTTTACATGGTTATTTATTTAACCTGACATTTACTTATACATATCATCTGATCTTATTGTTTTCAAATGATTTACAAGACAAAGCAAATAACAAGGTTCATGACTAAACATTTTCTCAAACATAAGTCATGAATCTTATTTTCGCAAAACCTATGTATCTCACAGGCATTTTTATGCTGACGTACCTATTTTCACATCTGTTTTTGAATAAATTTTTACAAGGTTTTGAACCCTCAATTGTAAGGTTTTGAACCCTCTGTTTTATGGTTTTGAACCCTTTTCAAGTTTGGTTTTTGGCCTTGTGCCTTCTAATTTTCAAAAATCCCGTCAAACGTTTTGGGTTTTAAATAATGTGAACGTGTGCAAACTGGAAGGGTGAATGCCTGTATTCTGAGTTTTCTGTCTAGGCAAGCACTTCGTATACATCTCAACCAGACGCGAGACCAGTTGTGCTTACCTGGGAATTCTTGGGATGAGTGTTCACTTATAGGCGAGCATGTCTTCATTATACATTATTTTTGACCCATTTACTTTGATTAGTTACTGTGTGTCGTTTGTTTGCTTTGTGATACGGACAAATGACCACCATCTTTGCTTTTGTTGATTTTGTTTCATCTCATTCTTTTCATCCAATCATCTCACTCGTTTCTTTTCATGTTTTCCTCTTTTAGAATGCCTCCTCGACGCGAGAATCA
Organism: Helianthus tuberosus; assembly: GCA_030545235.1. Lineage (NCBI taxonomy): Eukaryota > Viridiplantae > Streptophyta > Magnoliopsida > Asterales > Asteraceae > Helianthus > Helianthus tuberosus. The sequence continues at coordinate 160,691,650 of CM060393.1, forward strand.
GATAGCTACTGCCGAGCTGGCAGAAATTATTGCGCAGCAGATGGCTGCTCAGTTTCCAAATCTCTTTGCTCAATGGAATCAAGCCAACAACAACAACAACGTTACATGCAAATACAAGGATTTTAACCAGGCTAAACCACTCAAGTTCAGTGGTTCTGAGGGAGCGACTGGGCTTCTTCAGTGGTTCGAGAGCATAGAGAATACTTTTCGCCATGTGCAGTGTCCGGATAATCGCAAGGTCGAGTTCTCCTCGAGCGTATTTCAGAAGAGGGCTTTGACATGGTGGAACGGGGTTATGAGAGACCGGGGTGCAGAAGTTGCTCTCGCACAGACATGGGCTGAACTTAGAGCCCTTATGATGAGGGAATTCTGTCCTCGCCATGAACAGCGAGCGTTGGAGAAAGAGTTTGATGTTTTGAAGCAAGATAGTGGTGAGCACAGGGCTTATACTGATCGGTTTGAAGAGTTGAGTTTGCTTTGCCCAACAATGGTCACCCCACTCGACAAGGCTATCGAGAGATACATCGATGGTCTACCTGACTCGGTACAAGACATTCTTACTGGTAGTAACCCTGCCACACTTCGTCAGGCGATCGAGTTATCTGCGACATTGACTGAGTCACAGATCCGGAAGAACAAGTTACACAGGAAGGGTGACAAGGGCAAGAAGCAGTCGGCTGACAAGGAAGATAGCAAGAAAGGTCAAAACTTGAATGGAAAGAACTCTAGTTCTTCGAAGAGGTCAAGGAAGCGTAAGGCTTCCCAAAATTTTGCTATCACTGCCCAAGCTAATCTGGCAGCTCCCAACCAACCCGCGCAGCTTCCAGCAAAGAAACCCTATACAGGGAATGCACCTTTGTGCAATAGATGCAACAGTCACCACCAGCCGCAACTTCCATGCCGTTTCTGTACTAACTGTGGGAAATCAGGCCATCTCGCCAATGTTTGTCGGTCTGCTCAGAATCCCGCGGTTCAGAACCCGGCTCAACAAGCTGCTCCGCAACAGGGTCAAGCTGCGCGACCACAATACCCACCGGGTGCTTGTTACAATTGTGGGGATCTGACCCACTATAGAAATCGGTGCCCAAGACTAGTGAACCAGAACCAGAACCAGAATCAGGCTCCGGCTCGAGGCCGAGTTTTTAACATGAATGCCCAAGAGGCACAGGCTGACGATAATGTGGTGAACGGTACGTTCTTTATTAATAATCAGCCTGCATCTGTTCTTTTCGATTCCGGTGCCGATAAGAGTTTCGTGTCTTTGTCTTTTGAGCAAATGCTTCGCGTGTCTAGAACGAAACTAGGAAAACCTTTGACAGTAGAAGTTGCTAGTGGGGAACCCATTATTCTTGATTCTGTTCTTCGCAACTGCCAGTTGAATCTTAACGACCATCTTTTTCCTATTGACCTCGCGCCTATGCAACTTGGAAGCTTCGACGTTATTGTGGGAATGGATTGGTTATCCAAGCATCACGCAGAGATAGTTTGTTCTAAGAAGATTGTTCGTGTGCCACTTTCGACAGGCGAGATCCTGCAGGTTCAAGGTGAGAAGCCTACCGGTGGTCACAAACTCATGTCTTGTTTTAAAGCTCGGAAGTATCTGCAGAAGAACTATGTGGCTTTCTTAGCACATGTTACAGAAGATAAAGGCAAGGGTAAGTCTATTTCAGATATTCCTGTCGTTCGGGATTATTCGGAAGTGTTCCCTGAAGATTTACCTGGTCTACCTCCAGCACGCCAAGTCGAGTTCCGTATTGATCTCGTACCTGGTGCAAATCCCATTGCCAGAGCTCCATATCGTCTTGCACCGTCTGAGATGCAAGAGTTGTCTAAGCAGCTTCAGGAGCTCTCTGACAAAGGTTTTATCCGTCCCAGCTTTTCACCTTGGGGTGCTCCCGTTCTTTTTGTCAAGAAGAAGGATGGATCCTTTAGGATGTGTATCGATTATCGTGAGCTTAACAAGCTTACCATCAAAAATAGATATCCTCTACCTCGCATAGACGACCTCTTTGATCAGCTACAAGGCGCTTCTTATTTTTCAAAGATCGATCTGCGTTCCGGGTATCATCAACTTCGGGTGCAAGAAGAAGACATTCCGAAGACAGCATTCCGTACTCGTTATGGACATTACGAGTTCACAGTCATGCCATTCGGTTTGACTAATGCTCCTGCTGTTTTCATGGACTTAATGAATAGGGTCTGCAAACCTTATTTGGATCAGTTCGTCATTGTTTTTATCGATGACATCTTGATTTACTCTAAGACGCAAGCTGACCACGAGCAGCATCTTCGTCTTACTCTGGAACTCCTGAAGAAAGAGCAACTTTTCGCCAAATTCTCCAAGTGCGAATTTTGGCTTAAAGAAGTTCAATTTTTGGGGCACATTATCAACGAACGAGGTATTCATGTAGATCCCTCAAAGATCAGTGCGATTAAGGATTGGGATACGCCTACTACTCCTACTGAAGTTCGTTCATTTCTTGGTCTAGCGGGTTATTATCGCCGCTTCATTGAAAACTTCTCTAAGATTGCAGTTCCTCTAACTGCTCTAACTCAGAAGAAAATGCCCTTTTACTGGGGATTCAGACAAGAGGAAGCTTTTCAACACCTGAAGCAGAAGCTTTGCGATGCGCCTGTTCTATCATTGCCCGAGGGTGATGATGATTTTGTTGTGTATTGTGATGCATCGAAATTGGGTCTTGGCTGTGTTCTGATGCAAAGGAACAAAGTCATAGCTTATGCATCGAGGCAGTTGAAGATACATGAGAAGAACTACACCACTCATGATCTTGAGTTGGGTGCAGTTGTCTTTGCTCTCAAAATCTGGAGACACTATTTGTACGGTACAAAATGTGTGGTTTTCACTGACCACAAAAGTCTTCAGCATATCTTCAACCAGAAAGAACTCAACATGAGACAGCGACGTTGGGTTGAGCTTTTAAACGACTATGACTGCGAAATTCGCTACCATCCTGGTAAGGCGAATGTCGTGGCTGATGCATTGAGTCGTAAGGAACGTACTAAGCTTCATTGTGTACGTGTTCAATCTGTTATTCAAGCTCGATCCGATATTCAAGCACGCATTGGTCAAGCTCAACAATCTTGTGTTTCACAAGGTTTAATGGATAAGGAATTTCCTTATCACATAACACCTGCTCTGGAACTGAAGGACAATGGATCATATTACTTCATGGACCGTTTGTGGGTCCCAAGCCAGGATAATCTTCGTACCTTGCTTATGGATGAAGCCCATAAGTCTCGTTATTCTATTCATCCGGGCTCAGATAAAATGTACAAGGATCTTCGTATTCACTATTGGTGGCCTGGTATGAAGAAAGACATTGCCTTATACGTATCCAAATGCCTTACTTGTCTTAAGGTTAAGGCTGAACATCAGCGTCCTTCTGGTTTATTGGAGCAACCAGAGATCCCAGTTTGGAAATGGGAAAACATTACTATGGATCTCGTTACCAAACTCCCGCGCACAAAGAAAGGTCATGATGCCATCTGGGTAGTCGTTGATCGTCTTACAAAGTCAGCACATTTCTTGCCAATCCGTGAGGATTTTCCTGCTGACAGACTTGCTCAAATCTATGTAGATGAAATTGTAGCTCGACATGGTGTTCCTTTGAACATCATTTCTGACAGAGATGCTCGTTTCACTTCTCACTTTTGGAGAACCATGCAATCTGCTATGGGGACCCAACTTAATCTGAGCACAGCTTATCATCCGCAAACGGATGGTCAATCTGAGAGAACAATCCAGACTCTGGAGGATATGCTAAGAGCTTGTGTGATCGATTTTGGTGGTAGCTGGGATTCACATCTTAAGTTGATTGAATTCTCCTACAACAACAGTTATCACACTAGCATCAAAATGGCTCCTTTTGAGGCTCTCTATGGTCGAAAATGTCGTTCACCAGTCTGCTGGAATGAGATTGGCGAGGCTCAACTTACTGGACCTGCCCTCATTTTAGAGACAACTGACAAGGTCAAGAAAGTTCGTGATAACCTTCAGGCAGCTAGAAACCGTCAGAAGATTTACGCGGACCCAAAACGCAAAGCCTTTGAATTTCAAGTCGGTGATCGAGTATTACTTAAGGTCTCACCTTGGAAAGGTGTGATCAGATTTGGAAAGAAAGGAAAACTTGCACCTAGATACGTTGGACCATTCAAGATCGTCGAAAGAATCGGAAAGGTAGCCTACAGACTTGAGTTACCTCCTGAACTGGGAAATGTTCATCCAACTTTTCACGTGTCCAATCTCAAGAAGTGTACAGCTGATGAGAACTTCTCCATACCGCTTGACAAAATTCGTGTTGGCAAAACACTGAAATTTGTTGAGAAACCAGTGGAAATCATGGAACGTGAAGTCAAGTGGCTTAAACGCAAGCGCATTCCTTTGGTCAAAGTTCGCTGGGAAGCTAAACGTGGACCTGAGTTTACTTGGGAACGCGAAGATCAAATGAAGGCGAAATATCCACATCTTTTTCCACGAGTTTCCTCTAAATAAATTTCGGGACGAAATTTCCACAAGTAGGGGAGACTGTAACAACTGTGCTTGTAATCACTATGAACAGTTCTGTTATCAATAAAACAATGTTATTTGATCCCAATGTTTGTTTTGTTATGTTATACATTTTTCATGTTTTGACTTTTATGTAATTTCAAACTCTACATCGCTTTCTGGAGAGTTATACGCAAACTAGTGCGTAAACGTACTCAGTTTAATGCGACAAATACTCTGGAACATCACCATATACTCAACATACCTTAAATAACCTTTACATAACTTAGAAATAAGTTTTGAAGGCTTTGGTATGGCAAAAACAAGTTAATTCGCTTACAGGGACTGAATATGACAAACTGCGAAAGTATGTCAATTTGAACTGTAACGAACATTCCGGAACATGACCATAAGTTAAACACACCTTAAATATCCTTAACATAGCTTAGAAATAGGCTTTGAGGGGTTCGGTGTGCTAAAATAAACTTTTGGAACATTCAGGGACTAAAAGTGTCAAAAAGTGCACAAGTTTGCATTTTCGCGCATAACTTACGTTCTGAATACATCTGGACATCCAAAAATTTATGAAAGCATGACTACATTTTATTTTAGTGTTCGCCATAAGAAAAATCCATTCGTTGCGTCATTTGGATCGTTTTTCGCGCTTATGCGCATTCCGTCGTAATTAAGCGAACATCGCGTTCGTACGACCAAACGAACCATCATCCGGCATATTTTTGAACATGTTTTGAGTTCCCTATACTTTAACTACATTTTAGAGCCTTGAAATGAGGTTAACGGGGTTCAAACGCATCGAAAATCGCTTAAACACGTGCAGGGACCATTGCTGTCACTTTTTGAAACTTTCTGTTTCAGGAGGGGCAGTGGCGTAGCGCCACTGCATATGGCCTCACCTGTCGTGCTACGCGACTGCGTGATCTGGGCCAGATTCAATGTTTAATTACAAGTTGCAACTAATTGATTCTTAACCACATGTTTTAAGTGATGTGACACTAAGTTAAGGAGCATTTGTGGCACCATAACATTCCGACAAGTGTACGCACGAGATTCGATCACGTTATTCAAGAAACGATCCTAACGGTTACCCGAATACTATATATACCCCATGCCTTTCATTGTTTTAAGGCACAAGAATCTTATTAGTTGTGTTCTAAGTTGAAACCTTGTTTCATACCTGAACTATACTGATCTAGATTAGCATTCGGGGACCCTTCGTAAGTATTCTTTCGTTCTTTTCCTTATTTTTACTGCTTTTCGAGTCAGAAAGTCAAACTTTGTTTGACTTTCAGCGTTGACCAGTAATGGTCAATGCGAAGTTCGTTAGAACTTCGCAACGTGATTGTAATCACGATGGTCATAGTCCCTTGGGACTATGCCTACTGATTACCACGTTGTCTAGGGTCGTAGGGTAGGCGATCTAATAAATCGCCTATACCTTCGAACCCGACCCAGTTTGGTCGATCATTAGGATCCGACCAAACACATTAGGTGACCATAGTGTAGGGAATAACCTTCCGAGGTTATACCTTATGGTCACGACGTGTAAGTAGTTTTATGATAAGTAGTTTATATGCCTTAGGTAAATTACCAGAATACCCTTTTCATACATAATTGGTAATTTAGCATATGTAACCTAAACTTTTGTCACGTAACTGATTATGTAACATGTTTAGGCATATAATACTTGTCATAGGACTAGTTAGGCGGTCCGAACGCGTTTCACGCGCACGACACGTTAAAGTAGCATAAGCTTCCTAAACGGGTCGTAATGGGTCGTAAACAATTATGTTAAGTTTCATTTAGCATGTAGGCTTTGTTAAACCATATCACGTGAGTTCCGACACTCATTTGGTTTACAAACCCTAATGCTACCCAATCTTCCGATTTAGGTCCGGTTTATTAACATAGTTACCTATACTAGGTGCCGTTTGATTCCGAGATCTCTTGCATTGCTTGGTGGTTATCTTTATACAACTGAGCAATCTCAAGTGAGTACATAGACCCCTCTTTTACTGTTTTCCAAACTGTTTTGGGGTGGAACACATGTGCCTACTTGTTACTTTCATGCTTTCCAGTTTTCCCATCATATACTGCTATGTTCGTTAGTACATTATAGTACATGATTTCATTACATTTTATGCTAGGTGTGCCCATTGTGTGCATTACTTAGTACATTGTTTTACATGACATTTCATGCTAGGTGTGCCCATTGTGTGCATTACTTAGTACATTGTTTTACATGACATTTCATGCTAGGTGTGCCCATTGTGTGCATTACTTAGTACATTGTTTTACATGACATTTCATGCTAGGTGTGCCCATTGTGTGCATTACTTAGTACATCGTTTTACATGACATTTCATGCTAGGTGTGCCCATTGTGTGCATTACTTAGTACATCGTTTTACATGACATTTCACGCTATGTATGTTCATTTGATTACATACTTAGTGCATTGTTTTCACATGCTCACATTTTGTTATGACATTTGGTTTGTTTACATGGGACAATACATTCATTAACATTAGCTACGCCGTTCGTTAGTAGGTAGTGGTACCATAGGAATTGACAACTCCCGTTCCGGACATCCCAGGGAAAGGGGACAGAAAGGAATGACCGAATTCGTTGACATAAGACAGATAGACCTTTAATTTGTTTAAAGGGTTTATCACCACAGTCGCCAGGCTTGGATGTATGCATTTTCACAATACCGCATAAATGTTCATATTAAATAGTTGCATGCATTTACACAAAACATAGCTTTGATTTAAACCAAGTTTTACTTCAATACTTTGTTTTTGTGCATATGGTTTAGTTGAGACATTTCACTTGCCATACATGACATTTTGACATAGACATTGACATGGATATTTGACATAGACATTTGACATGGACATTTGACATAGACATTTGACATGGATATTTTGACATAGACATTGACATGGATATTTGACATAGACATTTGACATGATTTACATCTTGACATAAACACTTTGACATATTATTCAATACATTTGACAATTTGGTTAAACATAGACTTCTTACATTGGTTGGTTTGGTTTGATTAAGTGATTAAGTTAGCAATGCGTGTGTAATATGATACAAGCATGGTGGATACGCCGCTGGTACTTCCTATATATAAGTGTTTGTATGATATTACATGACGTAACGTTACTTGAATCATTTCAGTTTGAGACATAGAACATTTTATACAAATAACATACTTTTCACAAGACATTGATTTACAAACAACTTGCCTTATACAAACACATTTTTACATGGTTATTTATTTAACCTGACATTTACTTATACATATCATCTGATCTTATTGTTTTCAAATGATTTACAAGACAAAGCAAATAACAAGGTTCATGACTAAACATTTTCTCAAACATAAGTCATGAATCTTATTTTCGCAAAACCTATGTATCTCACAGGCATTTTTATGCTGACGTACCTATTTTCACATGTGTTTTCAGGTGCTTTTCCATAGGATGTTGATCATGATACTAGGGCGGACCTGTGCCTTAGAAACTTTAAAAGAAGATAGACTATGTTTAATTATGTTCTGAACTCTTTAATTTCCTGTTTGAAACAATGTAACACCCTTGTTGATAAATAAAATACAACTTTGTATGCCATGGTTATGAAACAATTAATTCTGTCGCAACACGCCCCGATGTTTCCGCCGCGATTTGTTGTTTTACGCGGTCGGGGTGTGACACACCCGGTGCCGCCACGTGGCGCAATTCGTGTCGACGCTAACCCTTGAGTCAGCCAAGCTAGGGCCTACCCTAGAGGCCCTCGCGGGGCGCGAAGCCCTGCCTAGTTGCTCTCGTGGGCCGCGAGGAAGTCAAGATCAGACCCTATAAATAGGAACGATCGGCTTCAGTCAAAATCGTTTAAAAATTTTAACTCTCTCTCTCAATCTCTGATAGAAATAGTAATACCCGGGCATAATACCCCCTAATTAGCGAAGCTCCGCCTCGTTGTAAGTATTATAACCCCCGGTTACGTATTAGAGACGCTGCCCAATTGATCTAGTGCTCCGTAACGGCTGTCGAGGTTCTGCCTGACGTAGTCATTGGAGTTTTGTCTCGATGAGGGTATAACTAATGTAAATTGGGTTATTATACAAACGCGTGTACATTGTTTAATTAATAGATTATAACCAGGAAGTCACAAGGAAAATACCTAAAATAGCAATGTGAGTAATCCTCTTTTTGTGTAAACCTTTTTGTGAGTAATCTCCTTTTTGTGAAACCTTTTTATAAATTGTTTTTACAAAACCTCAATGCTTTACATTATAATTAACAGTGATGGAGTATTTGTAATTCTACAATTATCGTCGGTATGTTGGGGTTTTGTATACAAAATTTGTTTCTACACTGTGAGTAGTAACATGACCACAAGTCAGGATTGACACTGCCATGGGTGGTAATTAAAGTTAGAATTGGAAACAAATATAATTGCGAGATCGCCCTCAATACTGTAAAATGATAAAACCTGTCTTGATTAAACTGGGATTCACTCACCAGTATTTCCCACCGACAAATGTTTTTAAAGCGCGTTTCAGGTAACAAAATGTGAAAACCAAATAAAAGCCAGTTGGACAGCACTGAAGGCTTGGAAAATATGGCTATAAAAGTTACCTAAATAAAGAAGATGTTTTAATAAATAAATTAGGGTTTATCCCTATAAACATGATGTAATAGAAACTTGGGAAATTCCCATGTATTTCATATTATAAAAATGTGGTATTTTACTCTGATAAAATATTTCCTAACTATGGTCCTGATGTAAATTTCGCTGCCAAAATGAATAAACAACGATACCACTATCTCTGAGTAGGCCGCGGCCGCCCGCCTCCCGAGGCAGGGGTCGGGGGTTGCGACAGAAGGTGGTATCAGAGCTACAGCCACTGATTTGAGCCATAAAAGTGTTTTGCTGACATGGAAATTGTCAATTCTGTTAGGAAATAATCTATGTGACTATGTGCATACGTGTATTATTGTTTTATGTTATTTGACAATTTATTAGTTTACAGTATGAGTGATCAAGGACCATCGGACGCCTATCGTCAATTGTCTAGTTCTCCTAGAGATGAAGGAACTTCTTCCCAGCCTACCCCCTCGGGGTATTCAGCTGACACAGAAGAGGGGATCTTTATATTCAAAGCGCAATCCGAAGAGCCATTCCGTACCAAAAATAGAGGATGGTTCAGTCGGGGAGCTCACGAGCATTGGAAAAGAATGAGGAAATTACAGCAACAGAGATCTTTAGCAGCTGCAAATAGGGAGATGAATGCTCAAACCCAGGATATAATCAATAGGAGACTGGCTAATTTCCACATATTAGCAACCACTGCCGCAGACCCAAACTTAGAACAAATCATAGCACCACAGCCACTACCCTTATTCCCAACTCAACCCATGGAAATAGAACCTAACCCAGGAGACCAGATTCCCTTACATGCTTTTGACCCAAACGAAATCCCTAGAGTCCCAACACCCCATCCTCCAGATTACGACCAATGGATTGACGACCATAGGGATTATCAAGAACTCTATCCACAGGAAGAGCAAGTACCAAACCAAGTAGCACCTTACCCAAACCTTGACCTTCTGGATCCATACTGGGATAACGACCAGTATATATAGGGGAAATCCTAGAGAACCCATACCCATACGAAGAACCGATGCCCCAGTACCCTGACCCGATACCAACACCCGCACCACCCATGAGCACCGAGAACGTGCAAGAACTTCGCACCTTTGGTGAGGAGTTATTAGATGAAAGTGAAAAGATAAGGCAAATAGGAGAGAGGCTCGTTTGGAAGTACGACGAGCGTAATATGCAATAATGGATGGACCCCCACTAATAATAATAATAATAATAATAATAATAATAATAATAATAATAATAATAATAAAATATATATATATATATATATATGTGTGTGTGTGTGTGTGTAACTTGAAGAAAATCCACTAAGATGGATAATCCAATAACTACTGATGCATACTAGTATTGTATTTTAAATTCCAGTTACGGTTTGTGTTAGATGCATAATATATAAAATAGAGTAAATGTCGCAATGCACGACGATTTTGATCAATGTGCTTGTTGTGTGATTGTTTGCATTAAACATTGCTTTGTGATATTAATTGTTTATAATCCAGATGGACAACGCAGCAAATCAGGAAAACCAGAAAAATGATAATAATGGCAACCAGATCAATAATAGTGCTATCCAACATATTGTAGCACAAGGAATTATAGATGTTATGCCATATATCATTAAGACTGTTAAGAAAGCAGAAAATAAGTCTGCAAATGGAAGTAAGCGACCACCAGCTGAACTCAGTCACAGCGTAAACAATGGACCGTTTATTCAATTGCCTATTCCAAAAAGAAGAAGAACCATGTCTTATGGTTGTTCTTACAAAGAATTCTAGTCTTATAAACCAATAGAATTCTCTGGCAATGAAGGAGCCATTGCAGCTCTACGCTAGATAGAAAAGACAGAGGCTGTCTTAAAAATAAGCAAGTGTGCAGAGGAAGACAAAATCATGTTTGCTTCCAATCTTTTTAAGAATGCAGCCTTGGAATGGTGGAACACTATTCTCTAGTCTAGGGGAAGTGACAATGTCTATAATATGGAATGGACTGAGTTTAAGGATATGGTTGAAAGGAAATTCTGTCCACCCAATGAAAAGGAACAGATAGCTAATAAGTTTCTAAACCTTAGAATGACTGGAATAGACTGTAAGGGTTACACTACCGTATTCTTCGAATATGCTAGAATAGTGCCAACCCTAGCTTCACCTGAACTAGTATTAATCTCCCGTTACATCTGGGGATTAATCAGTAAGATAAGACACATAGTCAAGGCAGCTAGACCACAAACCATAGAAGAAGTCGTAGAACTAGCAAATACCTTGACTGATGAGCTGGTACTTACCCAAGAAGAAAACCAGAGGAAGAACCTAGCTCAAAGGCTTTCCCAGGAATTTCGCTACGAAAATTCCAAACATGGGAAAAATGTAGGTTCTACTTCTGCACCTTATTGTAAGCCCTGCAAGAAGAAGCATTCAGGAAGATGCTCAACCTATTGCAATTTCTGCAAGATACCGGGACAAAAGGAAGAAGACTGCAGGAAGAAACCCAGCAATGGAGTATGCTTCAATTGTGGAGAAAAGGGACATATCAAGCCAAACTGCCCGAAACTAACTCTAGCCATGAATAACAAGACTACTAAGAATGCTAGGGCATTTGTTCTGACAGCCGAAGAAGCAAAGATGATTCCGGATGTGATTGTCGGTACGTTTTTAGTTAATGATGTTTTTGCTAAAGTATTATTTGACTCTGGTGCGAACCAAAGTTTTATTAATACTTCATTTTGCAAAATTCTCAACCAACCATTAACTAAACTTCACCAAGAATGTCTAGTAGAGACAGCAAATGGAGAATCCATTAAGATAACTGAAATCTTGCAGGGAGCAAGAATAGAAATTCTAAACCATAATTTTATTGCAAATCTTTACCCAACGAATCTTGCAGGATTTGATATCATATTAGGAATGGATTGGTTGGTAGCCAATAAAGCCAGTATTCTTTGTGATCAAAAGTCAATCCAAATAAGTTCACCAAAGGGTGAAAAGATCACAATTAAAGGAAATAAGCCATCTAGATCCACGAAATTCATCTCTGTGATGAAAACTGCAAGTTGTGCAAGGAAAGGATCATTAGTGTATATGATTTCCATAATCATTAACACTAAAGGAATAGAATTGAAAGATATTCCCGTAGTATCTCAATTCTTAGATATTTTCCCAGAAGAATTACCGGGAGTACCGCCAGATAGAGAAGTTGAATTCAGAATTCATCTGCTACCAGGGACAGCAATGACTGCCAAGGCACCTTATCGTTTGGCGGCAGCAGAGATGCAAGAACTGAAGAAACAGTTGGACGAACTTCTGGAGAAAGGATTCATACAGCCAAGTTCATCACTGTGGGGAGCACCGATCTTGTTTGTCAAGAAGAAATACGGGTCAATACGTATGTGCATTGATTTCCGAGAATTAAACAAAGTCACGATTAAAAATCGGTACCCATTACCAAGAATCGATGATCTGTTTGATCAATTGCAAGGAGCTCGATTCTTTTCTAAGATCGATTTACGCTCAGGATATCATCAATTAAAGGTGCAGGAAGAGTACATTCTTAAGACCGCCTTCAGAACAAGGTATGGTCATTATGAATTTACAGTCATGCCATTTGGTTTAACCAATGCCCCAGCCGCATTCATGGACATGATGAACAGAATATGTAAACCATATCTGGATAAATTCATAATTGTCTTTATAGATGATATTCTTATTTACTCTAAGAGTAAAGAGGAACATGCAGCGCATCTGCATGCACTTCTAAATTTGCTGACAAAAGAAAAGCTTTACACTAAATTTTCAAAATGCGAATTTTGGTTAGAAGAAGTACAATTTCTTGGACATTTAGTTAATCATGAAGGAATTCATGTGGATTCCACAAAGATTGAGGCAATTACCAAACGGAAAGTCCCTGAATCACCAACGGAAGTGAGAAGTTTTCTCGGACTAGCAGGTTATTATAGAAGGTTTATCCAAGATTTTTCTAGAATAGCCATCCCATTAACAAAGTTAACCTGTAAATCTGTTAAGTTTGAATGGGGACTAAAACAGGAAGAAGCCTTTAGAATTCTTAAGCAAAGATTAACCAACGCACCCATACTAGCGTTACTAGAAGGAACTGAAGACTTTGAAGTCTATTGTGATGCTTCTAAGTTAGGTTATGGATGTGTGTTGATGCAACGTCAAAATTTTATAGCCTATGCCTCTAGACAACTTAAGAATCATGAAGAGAACTATTCAACCCATGATTTAGAATTAGGAGCCATAATTTTTGCCCTTAAGATTTGGAGAAACTATTTATATGGAAATAAATTTGTAGTCTTCACCGATCATAAGAGTTTAAGGTACATTTTTGGGCAAAAAGAGTTGAACATGAGACAGAGACGCTGGATGGAAATTCTTAATGATTATGATTGTAGTATCCAGTATCATGCAGGAAAAGGTAATGTAGTAGCTGATGCTTTAAGTCAAAAGTATCATGAAAAACCAAAAAGAGTACGTTCTCTTAAATTAAATCTGCAGATAGATTTAAATGAGCAAATTAGAAAAGCATAAGAATCACTAATCAAGGACGATACTGAAAAATTGAAAGGAATGATCAAGGAATTAGAACAAGGAACAGATGGAATTTGGAGATTCCATAAGAAAAGGATTTGGATACCCAAACTAGGAAACCTATGTCACCAAATTTTGGAAGAAGCCCATAAGTCTAAGTATACGATACATCCTGGAAGTGATAAGATGTATCAAGACTTTAGAAAGAATTTTTGGTGGATAGGAATGAAAAATGATATAGCAGGTTATGTTGCCAAGTGTCTAACATGTTTACAGGTTAAAGCGGAACATCAGAAACCCTCAGGTTTATTGCAACAATTAGAAATGCCTGTATGGGAATGGGAATTGATAACAATGGATTTTGTTACCAAATTACCCAAGACACGAAAAGGTAATGATACAATCTGGGTGATTGTAGATAGATTAACCAAGTATGCTCATTTCTTACCGATAAAGGAAACTTTCAGTATGGAACAGTTAGCCAAGTTATATGTTAATGAAATTGTTTCATTACATGGAATTCCTTTATCTATTGTTTCTGATAGATATAGCCGTTTTACTTCTCATTTTTTGGACTAGTTTCCAAAAAGCAATGGGAACCAAGATAAATCTAAGCACCGCTTATCATCCACAAACGGATGGACAAAGCGAAAGGACAATTCAGACATGGAAGACATGCTTAGAGCTTGTGTAATAGATTTCGAAGGAAATTGGGACGATCATTTACCCTTAATAGAATTTTCTTACAATAACAGCTATCACACTAGTATCAATGTTGCACCATTCGAAGCACTTTATGGGGGAAAGTGCCGAACTCCGGTCTGTTAGGCAGAAATTGGAGAAAAAGCAATTTTCTGGACCATAGATAGTACAAGAAACAACAGACAAGATTATTCAAGTCAAGGAAAAGCTAAAAGCAGCACGCGATCGACAAAAGAGTTATGTTGATAACAGGCGGAAACCATTGGAATTTCAAGTAGGAGACAATGTATTATTAAAAGTTTCTCCTTGGAAAAGAGTAGTCAGATTCATCAAAAGGGGAAAGCAAAGCCCCAGGTATATTGGACCTTTTGAGATTATTAGAAGAATAGGACCTGTAGCTTATCAGCTACGACTGCCAGAGGAAATGGCAGGAATACATGATGTATTTCATGTATGTAATCTCAAAAAGTGCTTAGCTGATGAATCATTAGTGGTACCTCTTAAGGACATAGAGGTAAACGAGAAACTTAAGTTTGTAGAAAAGCCTCTACAAATTGAAGACAGGAAAGTCAAGAATCTTAAACACAAGAGATTAGTTCTGGTCAAAGTGAAATGGGATTCCAAGAGAGGACCAGAATACACTTGGGAGCTTGAATCAGAGATGCAAAAGAAATGTACACACCTATTTCAGTAGACCTCGAGGGCGAGTTCTAAAACAAGGTAGGGAGGATATAACAACCCTCCTAAAGATGTCCTAAAATATTTATAGCACCCCTATACGTCCTAAAATATACCCCGTATACGAGAAATAGACCCGAAATACATTTAATTTAACATAAATCAAATAAATTAAGTTTTATTAGCCGCTCGCGGGCCGCGACCATATTGGTTGAGTGCTTCGCGGGGCGCAATAGCTCAACATTAGGGCGCACCCGGTGCCGCCACATGGCGCAATTCGTGTCGAGGCTAACCCTTGAGTCAGCCAAGCTAGGGCCTACCCTAGAGGCTCTCGTGGGGCGCGAAGCCCTGCCTGGTTGCTATCGCGGGCTGCGAGGAAGTCAAGATCAGACCCTATAAATAGGAACGATGGGCTTCCGTCGTTGTAAGTATTATATGTGACAACTGTGCTCTGTCATCGATGTACAATGTAAAACAATGTTGGTTATCAATAAAACGATGTGATTAGGTGTTATTATATGTGTTTTGGTGTTAATGTATGTGCAATTGTGTTTAATGATTTTACAATTTGATTCGATTTCGATTTCAAGCTTTAAATCACTTTCTGGAAGGTTATACGCAAACTGGTGCTTAAACGCAATCAGTTTAACGCGACATACACTCTGGAACTGTGATGTAAGCCAAACATACCCTAGATATCCCTTACATAACTTAGAAATAACTTTCGAAGGATTCGGTATGGCGAAAACAAGTTTATTTGAACTAAAAAACTAATTAAGACAAAACTGCGAAACGAACGTTGGTGACCGCCCGGATAATATTTAAATCCCACAAATATTCTATTATGATTAAAATCTTATTTTAATCAGGTTCGTGTTGAAAAATAAATTAAAAAGCTTAAAAACGTTATTTTTCAAGTTTAAGAGCGTACCGTGTGTTTCTGCGCGACACAGTGCTTTAACTGCGAAACACAGACAACGTAGCCAGTCTTCGCAACTGAAATTTATTTCAGTATTATTTTGGCGAGTTTATTTTTATAGAGTAATAAAAATAATTTAGAACGCCACAAATCGGGATTTGAACGCTAGATAAAATACCCGGTACATAATTAAACACTTTAACGGAACGGTGTTTAACCGGACAACCGGACTTTACCCGGAACACTAAAATAATGCTAGAAGCATTGTTCCTGTTTTTCTGAACTAGTTAGGTCCCCGAACACCCTAACACACCTTATATTTCATAACACACTTATACACTAACTAAACACTTTAGATCCTAACCAAGTGGTAACTAGTTCCATTACAACCCAACCAAGTACCCCCCCCCCCCCCTTGGGCCGGTTACATGGGGACTTCCACCCCATGATTTTCTTGAATAAAATATAAGATCATGTTTAGTATCTTGAGGACACAAGGTCTAAAGGTTAATGCATGGTTGGAGTTGATTATAAGAACCACTAGATCTCACACATTCTTTCTCATCTTCACCAACATCAAATTTTTCTCTCCCTTCTCCTCCTTGTTCAGCCGAGAGCCACCCATCACCATCATACACCCACCATCAAGTTCCCTTCAAGCCATTTTTCATATACTCAAAGGTGCAAGAGGTCCAACAAGCAAGCTTGGTGCACTCGGAAGCTCAAGGACCACTCCAGTTTCCTTTTATCCACCACTTTTACGCTTTGAAACTCCCCTAGCCTTGTGCTAGTAGTAAGTGTTCTAAATCTTCATCTTGTTCTTGTCTTTGGTGGTTAATAGATGATAGAATGATAAAAGTTAAGAAACTTTAAAGATCATGAACAAATTTTGAACAAAATGTGTTAAAGGGTGGATAAAGAGAAGATATATGTGTAAAACATGATAAATCTGAGTAATACAAATACTAATCTGCTGTAAATAACATATGTTATAAGATAAATCGTTATTAGAATGAATGTTAATCGTATGTGTACATTTTAATGGCACTTATACTACAAAAAGCATGCTGATGTGCATTTTCAGCCGACTTTAACTGGCTGTAACAGGACCTTAATGAAACGAAAAATGTATTTTCTCGTGTCAGTAGCATGTTATTATGAAATACGGTTCTAATGGCACTGGAATCATAATTTTTGGACTCCATTTACTATTTTTAAAGTGTCTTTTCGTAACAGCAGCTAGAGCTGCATTTTTTCTGCTAAAAATATGCGTCCTGTTTTCAGTCATAACTTGAATTCTGTGTAGGGTTAGATCATGAAATTTATACTGTAAATGGACACTGTTGTCGCCGTGATCCTCCAACTGGAATTATGTCAAACAGACTTACGATAATTTTTAAACGAATTATTTCGTAAGGCTGCAATCAGAAAGTAACAAATCTGATTGCAGTCCGGAAAATAAATTTTTATAAAATATTGGTAATGAACTAGACCCCGAAATTTTTACACAATAATATTTGGATTGTTTAAAACATTCTTCAAAAATTTGGGAATTTTTGGAATAAGTTAACCATTTTATTTAAATGTCCGAAAACAGTCCAGTTTCATATATATTAAAACGGAAATGACATAAGTAATAATTGCATGCCAAAGTGTGGGTTTTGATTATTAAAATCATTCTTATTTAATTTTGGGCGGATAAATAATTTGAGAGATTGTATTAAAATTTAAAAACGCACCCGAAGGTGAGTACATAGTCCCCTATTTTACTATTTTCAATTGTTTTGGGGTGATTCATATGTATCTAAACGATTTCGATGTTTTAACGATGATATCAAAACGAGTAAGATGGTTTATACCAAACTAATAACGATTTCGATAATTTTAACAAGCTTGTTGGTTGTAATTACATAACGAATGACATTCATTAATTTCGGCCAAACCGACCAGTATTAGGTTATGGTACCATAGGATCCGACAAATCCCGTTATCAGACCGGACCCATGGTTATGTGTGGGTTAGGTGGGTAACGACCGAATCTGATGATTGTTAACTTACCCTTTGGAGGTTTGTTAATGCGAAAATGAGTTGAACAATAGACGAGTCACAAAGGTTTGAATGTTATTAGCGAGACGACCAAAAGTAGTTTCACGATCTAAAACGAGAATGATTTAAACGACTAAAGCGATTATTAACAAATTAAATGATTTGGGTAAACGATTGGTCTTCGGTTAGTGTTTAGATAACGGGACGGGTGTAAAGTGATGAAAGCATGGTGGATACGCCGCTGTTACTTCCTATATATATATATATATATGTTTTCATCATATTACATACCGTGGCGTTATTTAGTTCACTTGGGCAAACAATTGGAAGCGATGTCACACAAACGAGGTTTTCGAAACGATATGAACTATACGTGTTTTATTAACGAGATTTTATTAAATAAATGTTTTGGGTTAAGAATCATGGCAACGAGATTTTATACACTATAACCAACTTGATTTGAGTTGGTTAGTTATGCCGCAATACAATACTTTTCAAAACAAGGTTTTTAATTGAGTATTGCAACATGTAAACTAGCCACGAATCCGACACTCTCAAAACCCTATGTACTCGCCAGCATTTCTTTGCTGACTTTGTTTTTACATATGTTTCAGGTGAAGTTGCTTAGTGTCGATTGCAAGTAGGATGCATGCTCACTTAGGATTGGACGAGGCCTTAGTGATTTAATAACGACGTTAGACTATGTTTGACTTGCTTGTTTAACTTTAAAACAATGTTTAATATTCAATAAAACGAAACTCTTGGTATCCATGGTTTGAAACAATAATTCTGTTACAACACTCCCCGACGTTTCCGCCATGGTTTGTTGTTTTACATGGTCGGGGTGTGACATTATAACCCCCGGTTACGTATTGGATACGCTGCCCGATTGATCTAGTGCTCCGTAACGGCTGTCAAGGTTCTGCCCGACGTAGTCGTTGGAGTTCTGTCTCGGGGAGGGTATAACTAATGTAAATTGGGTTATTATACTAACGCGTTGCATTGTTTAATTAATAGATTATAACCAGGAAGTCACAAGGAAAATACCTAAAATAGCAATATGAGTAATCATTTTTTTGTGTAAACCTTTTTGTGAGTAATCTCCTTTTTGTGAAACCTTTTTATAAATTGTTTTTACAAAACCTCAATGCTTTACATTATAATTAACAATGATTGAATATTTGTAATTCTACAATTATCGTCGGTATGTTAGGGTTTTGTATACAAAATTTGTTACTACACTATGAGTAGTAACATGACCACAAGTCAGGATTGACAGTGCCGTGGGTGGTAATTAAAGTAAGAATTGGAAACAAATATAATTGCGAGATCGCCCTCAATACTGTAAAATGATAAAACCTGTCTTGATTAAACTGGGATTCACTCACCAATCACCAGTAAATGTTTTTAAAACGCGTTTCAGGTAACAAAATGTGAAAACCAAATAGAAGCCAGCTGGACAGCACTGAAGGCTTGGAAAAAGTGGCTATAAAAGTTACCTAAATAAAGAAAACGTTTTATTAAATAAATTAGGGTTTATCCCTATAAACATGATGTAATAGAAACTTGGGAAATTCCCATGTATTTCATATTATAAAAATGTGGTATTTTAATCTGATAAAATATTTCCTAACTACGGTCCTGATGTAAATTTCGTTGCCAAAATGAATAAAAAACGATACCACTATCTCTAGGTAGGCCGCGGCCGACCGCCTCCCGAGGCAAGGGTCGGGGGTTGCGACAGCATCACGATGCGCTCTTTATAAAAAAAGATATTTAAAATTTTATTTATACATAAAAAGTATAAAAACATACTTAAAGTAAAACAAATGACGTAATAAGAATATGAGAGTTGTGCTTTTTGGTTCAATTCAAGCATACTAAGATATTAAATATTGAAAAAAATGTAACCCAGTTCATAAAATCTGGAAAAAAACATAAGAAACAATGTTGTGTGCATCAAAGCGCATTATGCGAAATGCGTGCAATATTCTCACATCACGTAAACGCAATGCTTCAGTTGTGGTGATGTGCTGTCATTAGCGCAGCACGCATTACGCACACATTTTAAAACCAAGGTCCTAACATCTCTGGGCCGATTTGGTTTGGTCATTTTTCTATTGTTATATTATTTAAAACTGATTAACATATGGATGCTTTTGTTGTTAGTTTTAGTGAAACTGAGTGGGGAACTCCTAATGGAACTGTGTTTGTGAAGAAAGAGTATAATGAGGTGTCATTTGGGTTCAAAATAAATTAAATATCTTGCAAGATGGATATCAAGAAAGCACTTGAAATTCATCATGATAATATGTAATCTCTTTCTTCTAGATTCCTCAATATACTCATTTACTTGCAAGTTTGACTCAGTAAAGGCACCGATATAAACCGAATCAAGCAAAATTCCCTGCATCGATTCCCCCTTATAGTTGAGACTTGGTGTTTCAAGAATTTAGATATTGTGTCTACTTGAATCGCATCGTCAACACTGCTAGATGAAACCATATATAAAATTGACCATTATATTTGTCTATAAGTGTCAGGCGTTTCATGTTTAGTTTTTTTGAAGTGGTGCAGTTAGATTTAGATGATTTATTTGGGGTACCGTTGTACTCTATTTTAGTTTTGGACAAGCTTCACGTTGGTTGTATCTTTTTTGTTTACTTATATACTCATTTGTTGGTCGTTCAAAAAAGTTTATGGGAGAAGCTCAAGCCATGCTTCTTAACAGTGATCATCATTATGTGAGACATAAGTTTATATTTTTCAATGTGACAACGTGAGAGAATGCATTGCTATGTCAAAGTTTTACTTTAACATATCATGTTTACTGTAGTCATCATCAACAAAGAAATGAGGAAAGATACGTTTTCATAAAAATTGGTATAGAATACGCAAGTTCAATTTTGAGTTACGTTAATGATCTATGGCCCAACAATTCGTACGGAAATTAAGATGGTGGATTCAGACTTCACAAAATGTCAAGTGGTAGTATTTCATATGCCTAAACAGAGCTGCTCCACATTTGAATTGAATCTTAATTGAATCACAGTGAAAACTAAATCTTACTACAAGCGGAATGATTTTATAGGTTGTACATTCAAATAGGTAACAGGTCATATGGGTAGAAAACCAAACTTATTTGTTTGACCTGGACCATTTTGCCTTACAAGAATCTGAAGTGTGATTTGGTTTTCTTTGCATTGCATGTAAGATATTTTGGGGTTGCAACACGGATTTGCCATTCCTGGGTGACAATAATGTAGTTGGGACTTCTAGGTATCTCGCTCCGAGTAATTTATGTATGGTAATTAATTGTAAAATTGATGTTCACTCTTTTAGGGTGGTTCTCCTGGAAGTATTGACTTGAAAAAACACATTGGTGGAGATATTTGGGTTAGGTGCATAGGACAAGTATTTTGAATTGAAATGTTGTGAATCTATGAATGTTTTAGTCGGGTGTTAGCGTATCAAGTGTATGTCTGTATACTTGGCAAACCAAAGCATTTTCATGGTTCATGAAACATTCTACACATATGTACCGTACCGGGTATATTCGGTACCGGTACCCACTTTTAGGGATTTTTTGTACCGGTATCGGTACAAGTTCAGTACCGGTCGATACCGAGCTCATCCCTATTACGTTTTGTAGTTTAAATGAATTTTTTAAAACAATTGCTCCTTCCTTACCAATTTATTATGTATATCAAATGATAATGTGGTTTTGCTACATTAACTTTTTTTCATCTTTTGTTTTTGAACTTTTTTGTCTTTTATGTATTTTTTTGACAACTATATCACGTGGTAATACTTTTGGATATGTATTCAACCCATATATAATACACGAGTATCTAATAGTTCTATATTCTTTTTAATTAATTCACTTATTATTATAGACTTATGAATTATAAATTTGACATTGGAGTAAAAGTTGGATCATCCAAACAAAAAAACTGAATGGTTATCCACTTATAAGAAATCATATAAAAAATCCATTCAAATCCATTCAATCTTTTGTACATTTTTTTTGTAATGTTTGCCAAACATAAATGGTTATCCACTTATAAGAAATCATATACAAAAATTCTTTTGCGAAATATAAAATTTTTAAAAAAAAATCCATAACCCGTGAAGGTCACGGATATATAACCTAGTATGGTGTATATATCAATCATTAAGAAACGTTCTCCCATTCTTTTATTTTTCTCTATACATTGCTATTAGGTTCTATTACATAACAAATAAATAGTTTGGTGTCTATTCCCGAGGAAGTTAGTTTGAAGAACACAAAAGAAGTGGCGTATATGTAGATAGTAATGTGTTAAACACATATCCCTTTATTTATTTTGATTATGTTAAACATCTAAACATATAGGTCAAATGTTACCATAGGATATATATAGTTTCGTACATTATGCCTCCAATATGTAAATATAACTAAAAGTAAAAGATCAAGACATGTCATACTCATTTCATGGAAGAACGGTCGCATTTCTGATCAAACAGCTACATCAAGTCCGTGGTTGACTCCATGGTCATGCAAAGGAACGATCGTTTCAACACTAGAAAGAGTTAAATGCATGGTTGGTCCCTCTGGTTTGCAAATATTGCAGACTTAGTCCTAGTGGTTTAATAATTACACGCTTGATCCCGGTGGTTCGTGTGGTCCTTATCACTAACATCTGTTAAGTTTTTCAGTTAAGTCTACGTTAAATGACCAAAATACCCTTACTTATTAAAAAAACAAAAATAAAAAAAGTTTAATTAAACAATACAACCCACCTACCACCTAACCTCATCGTCACACACCATCACCTATCAAACTCCACCCACCTCAGTCAAATTCCACCGTGAAAGTGCAAGTTTTACACCATTTGCAATTGTTGAACGCGTACAAGATCTCATCCACACCGTTGGATCATAAAGCAACAACCACAAATCTATTCCCTCCTCTGTTCGATAAACCTGAACATGAAGCCTGCTATATAAAGGGGCTCCAAATGAGAGAGAGAAAGTATATGCCATATGCATCAAGATTTTGAATTGAAAAGTAATTTCAATGATTAATAGAATAATAATTTCGATGTATTCCCTCCTTTGTTCGGCCACATATCTATTTCATTTTGTTATGGTTTTGTTTTGAATTTTCATGTAATTTCGATGACTGATAGAATAATTATAGGATAATTTGGCTTATTTTGCAGAGATGTTATACGAACAGAAGATTTTGAATTTTTGAGCTGTTATTGAGTTTTTTACTCCACCGTTAGCGCCACCGTGAATGGAGAGAAGAGAGAACGAGAGAAGCTTTAAATGAATCAAATCGTTTAATATTGTCGGATATGGTGGTAGCCGGTGAGATTCTTTTTTCGGGCATTATTCGTTTTTCAGGCCAGTTCGAGTGGTGGTGGTTGGGGTGGTGTTGGCGGTGGAGGTTGGGGTGGTGGGCTGAAGGTGACGGTGTGGGTCGTGGCGTGGTGGTGGAGTTGGTGGTGGTGGGTTTAAGGTGCAGGTGGTGGTGGTTGTCTGTGGCGGCCAAAAGTGTTTGTGAAGGAGGTGGCCGGCGAGGTTAGGTAGGGTAGTGGTGGGTGGTAGTGATGGTGGTGATTTGAATAATTAAGACACCTGTTTGTGATGGTGGAGATGGGGATTGGAGAATCTTGATATGGGGATCTGGAGAGGTTGAAGAAGACTCATCTTCTTTATATATATTTTTTTGGTTTTTTAATTGTTTAAGGGTAATATAGTCATTTCACACATAGTTAACAGAGAAATTTAACAGAGGTTAGGTCAAGGGACCAACCGAGTTCATTTTTGACAACTTTTGGGACCACGTGTGTAATTAGTAAACCACTAGGACCAAGTTTGAAATTTTTGCAAATCACAGGGACCAACCAAGCATTTAACTCCACTAGAAAAATTAAAAAGAAACGATGATGTGTTCAAACATTGGAAAATTAACTACATATCTTGCACTGGATATGAGACCATGGGGTGTGGTTTGGGTAGTCCCTTTGGGGACTATCCGCCACGTAGACGCCACATCGGCATGGGTGGAGGACCATCCCCTTGGGACTACCTAAGGGTGTGGAGGATAGTCCTCCCCCTTTTTTTATTATTATTTTATTTTTTTTATTTAGTTAAATAATTAAAACAAAGTAAATAAAAATAAAAACCTAAATTTACATTTAAAAAAAAACTAAACATTAAAAAAATACAACACACTTAAAAAAAACCTAAAGTTACATTTAAAAAAACTACACTTCCTCACTCCATTTTTTTTTTAATTTTTTCCTTCATTTTTTCTAAGACGTGACGGTCTTCCTCAGGATATGCGCTAATGTCGATGGTCATTATTCTCCATTCCTCCAACTGCTGCGCTTCTTCTTGCCTCCTTTGCTTCTCCTCGGCTTGTCGTTTCTTCACTTCTACCTTCTCGTTTTGTGTCTCGGTAAATGTTTGGTTGAATGCTTTCAACTCGGCCATTAAACCTTCCAACTTCGTACCACCACCGCTTCCTGATGCGGCTTGTTTCCTTTTTTCAGCTGCTATCCTTTTTTGCTTTTGTCCCTTCCTGGGGGATGTTCTTCCTCCTCAATCGGCTCCTCGTCAAACTCGGGTTCGTCGTTGATATTTATTTGGCAACGACCGGTTGAGACTCCAACGCTATAACTTCCTGACTCGGAAGTTTTAGACCGTTTGGTTGCTCGTTTCGCGCTTGCAACCTCATTCGGAACCGCCGCCCACTTTGGAGAATCCTTTACAACTTGGCACGCATGGAGATGTGGGAAAGTTTTCTTATGTTCATTTTTGTATAAACGCATCGCCTCATGGAAAACATTTTCGTGGTTCCACCCACTCGATTTGGTCACCGTATTCATCTTGCGTCACTTGGAGCCGATAGAATCAATCTTTCTGTACTCGCCTTGTTCCATAAACGCGTGGAATAGATCAAGGATTTCTTGCCAAAACTCATCGTTTGATTGATTGTTACCTACATGTCATATTATGCAAATAAAAGTTAGTAACAATAATAATATTATGTAAGAAAAATATATTATGCAAATAAAATTTAGTAACAATAAAAAATATATTATGCAAATAAAAGTTACCGAGTATTGGATTCTTGGACGACGCAATCCATGTCTTTGCCAACGCCTCTTCCTCAACTTTTGACCATTTTAGTTGTTTGCCGGCCGCGTCTTCTTTTTTACCTTTTCCCTTTGTATTTTTCCTTTTTTGAAGTTTGATGTTTCGTTTTCGGCACAACCTCTACGTCATCATCTTTTTCCTCGATTTGTGTTGGATGTGCTTGTGGCGGTGGTTGATATGGCAAGTTAATCGGGTTTTGCATTAGTTGCTGCATTTGCATTTGTTGATATGGCATGTTGAATGTTTGTTGGTTTGGTTGCATTTGCATGTGGTTGAAGGGAATGTTGGGTTGTTGCATATGGTATTGGTTTCATTGGTTGAAAGCGTTGGGCATTTGTTGGTAACCCGAAAAAGAGTTTTCTATGACGGGTGTGTAGCTGGGTGACGAGAACGGGAGTGAACTTGAGTTGGGATTATTTTGGTTGTAGGGATTCATATTTTTTTTAAGGTTGAGGGAGATTGTTTTATAAAAATGGAGAGAAGGTTGAGGTTGTGTGTAAAAAATGGTGGTTAAAAGGTTAAATATATAGTGGTATTGGGTTTTTTGTTTTAATTGCAAGTTACCGTTTGGGAGGGCCTACCATTTCAAAACTTTCACTCGTCGCCAACGTCTTTATTCCGCCGTTTGAGCCGCGACGAGCCCGGGGGCGGTGTGGGACGGGGGACGGGAGGAGGACCCCCATACCCCTTGGTCTGATATAATTCTCCAGATTGCGTTGACAAAATGCAGATTTAATTTAAAAATATACTCAAATATTAATAAAATTACCCAATTAAAAGTGCTAGAAAAGAATTTCTACAAAAGCCAAATAAAATATGAGGAATTATCCCTAAGAGGAGTATCTTAGCATTAAAAAAAAGTAAAAATATATTGATTTACTCAAATAGGTTATTCATCATTCTAAAGGTAAATGTCAAGATTAAATGTCCATCTTTATATTCTCTTTTACGTTAAGTGGGGCTAGCTCACTTGGTAGAGGCTCTTGCCTCTTGGTGGGAGATCTTGGGTTCAATCCCAAGTAAGGATGATTTATTTATAAATATAGGAGTTTGGAAGAGTAACATTAGCCATTCAAAAAAATAAATAAATAAATAATACAATCGATGGTCTATTTATTTTGGAAGGTGATTCCAATATAATAAATATAATACGTATCAATTACAATCATTTTGGAGATAACTGATATGTACCAAATGCAACATATAAATTATATCAAATAAGGTATAAAATCAACTTTTTTTAGTACTAATGTTGGAAAAAATACGTTCTTTGTATACTTTTGATTTTCATGATTAAAAGAGCTTAAATGTACAAAAGGAACAAATTAAGGGCAAAAACCAGCATAAATACAGAAAAAGGGAGTTGATACATCATACCGAACCTCCGAGTTTCACCCCAAGACCGAAAACAACGAATCAGAAGACAAGCACGGGGCCATGCCACCAAGGCATGGGGTCGTGCCCCACTCAAGATTCCAGAAAGAAAAAGACAAACAGAAGCAGACAAGAGACACGGGGTCATGTCCCATGGACACAGGCCATGGTCAACTCCCAGATATGCAAACCTTGGATATTACAACAATTACAATGGCCACGGGGATGTGCCGTTGACACATGGGGTCGTGCAAGCATCTGGATTAACACAGCTCATTAAAGAAAGACAGAGAAGAAAGAGGCACGGGGCCGTGTAAAGCTTCTGTTTCCAACTATAAATAGGGGTGCTTGGTTCAATTGCAATTCATCCCTTGGCAAACCACTTCTCTCACACCTGCCACCACTCCACCACTACATCACTACCATCATCCACCACAATCGTTAGAGTTTAGAGTGCGTAGTAGTCTCGGGATCCAAGATCGATCATAAGAGCCTTGTCAAACTATGGCCATGCTTGGCTAATCTCTTACATCACTTGGTGAAGATAAAATATTTTGTGTATTACTTTTGATTTCCAAACTGTGTTAGCTTTTTAATTGGATTTGTATTAATAACTAGTTTTTTATACTGAAAGTGAATTTTATTCTATCATCTCTTCATGTTTTGTTGATTCACTCATCCGTGTCTTTACAGTCTATATAAAGCGCGTTAACCGCTTGGAAGGGGGTTAGAAGGGTGGTTTGGGTAAAGTTCTTGCCTCGTTCAGTGTATAGATCCTGCGAGAACTTGATTCAAGTTTATTAGGACTTCCTTTGAGGCGGATAGCATCAAATCAGGGGAAGTAAGAACGACTTGAATCACTTATAAATAAATTACTATTAAAACTTTAAACCGGCCTGGCGGCACTGTATCTCTGCTGACTCACACTAATATGGCCGAGGGTAGCGTTATCGCCAAAAGAGGGACATGCCACATTTTGCATTAATAACTTACTTAATTATCTTTCAATATTCCGGCCTTGCGGGACTGTATCCCTGCTGACTCGGCTAATATGGCCGAGGGTAGGGTTGCCTCCAAAAGAGGGACATGCCACTATAACCAAGATAATCTCTTAGAAAACCTAAAATGCGGAAATCATAAAAGGATATATAAAAGATGAGTCGGAATCAAGTGATTCTATCATGTCTATTTGTTTCTTTTATTACTTTCTTTTATTCTTTTATTTTACTTATTAAAAATCTTTTCTCAAAATTTGGTTGATTAGACGTTGACGATATTCCGGTATTAAAAGCTCTTGTGTCCTTGGATGACCTCGGTATCTTACCATCACTATGCTACGCCAACGATGGGTGCACTTACCCTAGCGTGTTGTAGAGAGTGATAGTGTTATATCGTGTTTTATAAATCTAAAGCTTGATTAACGAGTATAAAGTACTTAAAATATATTAAATATCATACACACTCGCACCATGTCAATAACATAGGCGCCGCTGTAGGTCCCGTGAGCCGTGCGGATCGTAACAGAATCGTCGATCTAACCTAGAGTACGGAATCCCCTAGATCAGATTTCACAGAAAACGTGTAGAAACAGAATCAAGAACACGATACACTTTCAATCCGGTCTTCTATTGATTATCCAACACAAAGTTTACAATCAATTCAAGACCCACAAGAAATCTCTCAGCCACTCTCTGTAGATTTCTCTAACTCTCTCTCAAACTCTTCTGAATGTCTTCCACTAGCTGACCAAAACCCTAATGCCAAGGCTTGTTTATATAGGACAAGCTTTGCACATGGGCTTTGGTCTGGGCTAGGCCATTCTCCAAGCCCATTACACTAATTAACTCCCTAACCAATAATGCTAAGCCCAATACAAAATATCCAAAGACTAAATAATCAAACTATTAAGCTGTTGTCACAAAACATGCACCAACAAACTCCCCCTTGACAATAGCTTCATAGTGTAACTTTGTCTCCAAACACCTTGCAGTCTTTTGGTCTTTGGATAGCATCAGCTACACAGTTTCTGACATCAACAAACTCCCCCTTAGCTGATGCTTCCAATCTCCAAAACTTTCATTCGTTGTAGATCAGTGAACTAGCAATCTTTGGTTAAGCAAGTAAACTTCAACTCTTTCATATCTCTTTCTGCAATGTAGTAGAAGGATCCTACCATGCATCTTCACACGATCTTCACTTCACTCTCAATCCGCACTTTACTTGTATTCTGCACTTCATTTTGATAACTGCATCAATCTGTTTAGCAACACAAGCAAGTATCTCGAAAAACCATTAGTCTTTTTTACATTTAAAGATAAACCAATATTTTATCTTAATTTGCAAAAACAACTACCTGTCAGTTCAAAATGGGAGATCTTTTAAAAGGAAATATTTTTGGTATTTTTGATATTTTTCAACACAAACTGAACTAACTAAACTAAACTCAAAAATATTTACAATACTTCTTTTTGTGAGTATCATGTGCAAGAAGATCATATCAGCAAAATCAAACTGTTTCACAGTATTAGATAATTCTTTATGTAATTTTTCATGAAAAGCAGTTCAAGACGATTACCAGTATGTTTGTCCACTTAAAGAAAATGCATGAACATTTTAAGTACCATTACCATATGATACGTTAAGGTAATATTATTCTGAAATACTAGTGTGTCCCACTTCAGGATGTACCCCCACGATCAAGGTATGCACAAAGATTCATCGTAGTAGATGAGTATACTGAATTCATCCGTTTTGTTTTTCAACGTTCAGATAATTGGTGAATAGGTCAGTACTTCCGTACAGCAAAGAGACCAAAATATCTAACGAGGGCTAAGACAAATACCATTTTTGGTACGATTTATGCATTTTGCATTTTTGAATGACTCTCTATGAGAGCTTCTTCATTTTCAGGGTTTTGGCATTTTTAGCTCTTTTAAGATATCCTGGTTGTGTCTAGGTCATCATGTATCTGGATGCAGCAGAAGGACAACCATAATATCCCCAGATGAAATAACAGTATAAAGACCCAAAACTTCAGATTTTGGCAATCTATCCACGCAAGAATTAAGGTCATTAAACCATACACCACTAATGTGTTCCCCACTCATACTCAGTGCATTTAGGTGTCACACCCTGTCTTTTGCGGAAGCGTATGATGTGTGACTGGTTTAATATCATTGCATTCAATCGTAATAAACAACTACATGATCAAAATGATGTTCATCCATTCATGAAAATTTGAGTATTACAAATACTTGTTATTTAAGTTTTAAAAACACAACCTTCGTCCAGGTTACAATTCAACAAAAGTGGATGACATCTAAACTTGAAGTCTACTTCTAGTTACGACACCCGCGCCCAAGATCCATCCTGTCACCTGAAATACACGTAATTTTGGAAAAAACATCAACAAAAGTTGAGCGAGTTCATGCGTTTTGCATACCTTGTATGAAACATGTTATGCATCTTGTATAAATAAAGTATTCTTGTGAAATAACGTATTCTTGTAAAATAAAGTATTCTTGTGATACATTTCTTGTACCAAATAAGTATTCTTGTAGAATCTTTGAGAGACTTTAAGGCATGTGAGGACATGGGGAGTACTTGTTATGACTCCTTAAGGACATGGGAGTACTTGTTATGACTCCTAGGGAGCATTCGTAATGGCTCATAGGGAGCACTCGTAATGGCTCCTACCTTTGTCGATTTTCCTCGACTGTGTCGATTAACCTCGACTGTGTCAATTTCCCTTGACTGTGTAGATTACCCTCGACTGTGTCGATTAACCTCAACTGCGTCGATTAACCTCGACTGGGACTCCGAAGCACTGCTAGGTACTAGTTGTGACCATGCGTGGGGTTCGGCCGTACCCGTTAGATCTAACCCTTCTCCCTAATTAATGAATGTTTTTAATGGCTTGGTACTAGTTTTCACCTAGACTTTATGGCATTTTTAGCATTTCTTGGTACTAGTTTTCACCAAGAATTTATGGCAATTTTTAGTATTACGTCTATGCTCACATGATCTAGTATTTCATAGGCATTTCTTAAAACGCATCATACTTGGTACTCGTTCTCACCAAGGGTGCTTCTTGTTTTTGTATCATACCATTTGTAAATATTGTAATATTTGTAACATGTATTTCACCCCCGAGAGTTATAAAACCAAAAACAGTTAAAGAAAAGGGAGAGCATGAACTCACAACTTTGCGTTCCTGCATCGTAAACTTCACCGGATTTGCTTATCTAGTGTCGTGACCTAAACGTGTTTATTAACGTTAGTCACTAGACTTGTTTCGCACAAATACAAGTCACTATCTTTTGTATATGTGTTCTTGTGTTAAAAATAATTTATATTTTTAACTATGTGTCTTACTTATATTATTTCTCAAAAATAAATATAAGTATCTTGTATTTGTCTAAGTACGTTGTATGTGTATTTTTTTGTATCTTCACTCCTTAGGAGTATTTAGTGTATTTTCAAGTCCTAATACACTATTAAGTATAATACATACTACATACACTTAGCACAAAATTCGGTGATCAATAAATATATATATTTTTCACAAAAATATACATACTTAGTATCAATTTTATTCTTGAAGAAATCATCATTTCTTGATACAAAAATTAGGGAAACCTTGGTAAATGTTTTTAGTCACATTTTTAGGGAATAAGTTTCTCAAAACTTATATTTTTCTAAGTGTCGAAATTTATAAAAAAAATTGGCAGAGTTTCCTCTAAAAATGGAGGTTTCCCATGTTTTTAAAACATGTGTTTATTTTCTTTTAAAACATCATCAACAATCGACAACATACCATCTTTATTTACCAAACTAGTAAAAAACAAGCATAAACTATAAACTTGTGAACTTGAAAGTTTATAAAAGTATGTAGTAACTTACTAGCATACTTTGTAAGTCTTGTTACCTTTAAAAATATAATTAGTTCCTTAAAGACTTAATTTTTAATGAGTTTGAATATTCACAACTTCTAGTCATATTTTTTAAAAATATTTCTTTGTGAAATTTTCTTATTACACAAGTGTTCCTACCCTTGTTTATCCACTAAAAATGTGTTAAGTTTATGTAGGATCCAAGTTTTGACAAAACTCATACTTTTCACTTGGTTCTTTCAAAAAAACACTCATGGATCTTTAGATCTACAAGATTATAATCTACTTTGATCCTTATTTTTTTTCAAGAAAACATTTATTTATTCAAGTTCATAGTTTATGTGTGGATGATTTCATCATCCTACACATTTCTAACTTTCTCATCTTGCTAGTTCATGTTTTTAAACATGATCTAGCAAGACCATATGATAATCCATGTCATTTCTACTAGCAAACAACATTCAACAAGCAACATAACACAAGAATATCATGATTTCATCATCATTTTAACCATATTTTATCACTAATGTTGGTTCATGTTCAAGACTTTGCTTATGGTTCTTTAGAGTTCTTATCATTTTGATCTTTAAACATAATTAACCACTTAAACAACATGTAAAATGCAAGGATCTAAGTTCTTACCACTAGCACAAGGCTAGGGGAGTTCAAGAGTAGAAAAGTGGTGGATAAAAGAAGATGAGAGAGGTCCTTGAGCTACCGAACACACCGAGCTTCGGGAATCATCTTCTAGCACCTTTGTATGAACATGGAATGCATGAGATTGAGTTGGATGATGATGATGATGATGTTTGTGGGTGCTCCCGGCCGAAGAGAAGAGAGGGAGAGAGTGAGGGTTGTGATGGTGATAAGAATGGTGAGTTCTAGTCCATATTATAACCCATTTAGTAGACTTTGTCCAATGGTCCTCATGTTTCTTAAAGTACTAGCATAATCTTTGGCATATCTAGGATGATTTAAGGAGATCTAGTGAGATTATGAAGATCAAGATAGGTCTTGGAGTGGGGCCATATATGTGACCGATTACATACATGGGGGTAGGGGTCTAAGTGCAATTTGGGTGGTAAGTTAAGTAACTAGTTGAAAGTTAAGTGTGTTAGTTAGTTTTTAGGTGTATAATGCATTATATAGTGTGTTAGGGTGTCCGGGGACCCTAACTGGCTCAGAAGAATAAAAACAATGTGTTTGACAATATTTTTGTGTTCCGGGTAATGTCCGGTAGTTCGGTTTGATACCGGTTCGTTAAAGTGTTAAATTGCACCGTTTAGTGCCCTTTAAGTACCTTTTTGTAATACTTTCAATTCCCGACACTTAGGGAAATATTCTGAATGATAACTCCCGTTTTCTGCATAACTTCTATGTATTAAAAGCTGATTTATTGCTGAATTTAGTAAAATTCTGCACTTAAAGTGCGTTTCGAGTGCTTTTTAGTGCGTATTTTAGCTTCTGGAATGTCTATATGTTAACCCTTGTATGTACTCTTGGGTTTTAATGTATTCTTGTCATTGGACCTACACCTAGGCTCCAATTCTATTGTCTAACTGCTTTCTGCCGAAATGTTGACACCATGTGTCTTACCGGTGAGTTTACTAATATTTTTGACGCAACGCTACCATAAAGTAATTCTTGTAGTATAACACTTGCATGAATTCACTTGCATGGAATTCAAAAATTTATTTGTCTGGTAACCCAGATCATGCACAGTCATTAAAGCACAAATTACTGTTCGTTTCGTGTACGGAATGTACGGAAAAGTGACGGTTGTCACAGTCTCCCCCCGTTAAAAGAATTTCGTCCCGAAATTTAAGCGATGCCATTGGTCGCAGGGGAGTTGTGAATTGAATGTGGTCACTTAGGTTCATGATTTGTCTTCATGTTCCCATGTACTATGGGTCATGTTATGGATCCTATCGTACTCAAGTAAATCAATTGTGTCCTTTATGTGTCTTGTGGACTCTTGGTCCGTAACCTTAACAGGTTTTATAGTATTGTGGACTCTTGGTCCGAAACCTTAACAGGTTTTATAGTATTGTGGACTCTTGGTCCGAAACCTTAACAGGTTTTATAGTATTGTGGACTCTTGGTCCGAAACCTTAACAGGTTTTATAGTAATTTTGTTGTTTGTCATTGACGCGAATCTTATTTGTCGGAACTACGACTGTTCCTTGAGTCGGACTCCTTTAAAGATTAGACACATAGGGTGTGTCGTGATCACTACGGACCTTTTCTAGAAGTTTCATCTTGTGAGCAATGGTTCTGATCCCTACATCGGGGATTCAACCTTTACGTTTTCCAAATCATATCACGCTTTCTCTAGG
Source organism: Helianthus tuberosus (assembly GCA_030545235.1). Taxonomy (NCBI): domain Eukaryota; kingdom Viridiplantae; phylum Streptophyta; class Magnoliopsida; order Asterales; family Asteraceae; genus Helianthus; species Helianthus tuberosus. Next base: position 160,725,500 of record CM060393.1, read on the forward strand.
CGAGGCTCTCATTAACGCCATACTTCTTATCTCGAACTCCTACAATTTATGCCGCTCATCGGCGCAATCTTTCTGTATTCCGCGGCTGCCCCGATATGATCACATATCTGAACGATCTTACCTCTAGTTTTTCTCGAACCAACGCGGGTCAGTGGATTGTTTATTCCCGGTCTCTGATTAACACGACGGGGATCGATTTATTATGTTCCATCTAAAGCTTCACAAGAAGCGGTTTAAACGGCGGTGTGATAAATACTGTTGTAGGAAAACTCTACTAAGGGCGAGTGAGTGTTCCAACTTTTTATCAAAGTTTATCACACAAGCACGTATTATTTTCATACAGTCTGCATCGTTCAGTAGCTTAGTCTATCTATGTTAATATTCAAGTTTTTACGATCAACGGTGTGCTGCAACCCTTGTGTTCAGTAAAGGTCGTGCAGCGTTTTCTTTCAGGTAGTGACGTCAAGTTTGCGGCGCGCAATTACTGTATCTAGCTCAAGGTTTCTTCTTATGATTCCTTAATCAGTGTGCTGTGTATGCAATGTTGTGGTCTCGTTGCATCGACGTACGATCGAGACTTTGTCGAGAAGCGCCACATAATTGCAACTCTAGCTCCTTAGCTCTGGGTTGCAGGGTTGGCATGAATTTCGTTCTTATCCACCATGTATCTTAAAGTTCTCACTTCGTGAATTCGAAATCCGCTTTTTTGTCATCATAGCACATAACTGTTCTTTTCTCTAAGAGATGCAAGGTAAATTGCAGCTGTTGCTCACGACCTTCCTTGGTCGTTGGCCATATAAGAATGTAGTCAATAAGTATGATCGTGATTTACCCAGGTATGGCTTACACGTTCGATTCATGAGATCCATGAATATTGTCGATGCATGTGTTAAGCCAAATGGTACGACAAGGAACTCGTAATGCCCGTAGCGATTCCTAAAGGTCGTTTTAGGGATACTTCCTTCTTGTATTCACAGTGGAGGACATCTTGTCCTCAAGTTGGTCTTTGAGTGGTAACTATAACCTGACGATTTGTCTGCTCATGTTATCAGCCCTTGGCAAAGGATTCTGATTCTCAATTCTCAGAAATTTATGTAAAATGGGACTGTCAACTTTCTCCTCGTGTTCTTATCTAAGGATGTCGTGTCCTTAATTTCCTTTGTCTAGCAGCTCTTGTCGTTATATCGGAGGCTCATGCCTTGCGGACAAAGCTAGTCAGTAAGGCGTCATCCGGCACTGGTGCCGCTCCTGGCACGAGATTTATCCTAGACTCCTCTTGGCGTTGTGGAGGTATACCTGGTAAGTCTTTAGAAACGGCTACTGGAACTTTTTCCATAACGGGGATGTTCTCAGGCTCTATACTTGGATATCCAATCCATGCTGACCATCATATTATGGTTTCTCAAGTTAATGGTATCAGAAGGTTCCGGCCTTCTGAGTTCCTAATTCAATCCTCAATTGCTTCGTCTGCTTAAACTAGCCTTCTATATGCCGATTTCTAAAGAATACGGGACGTCTTACTTGAAATTAGGTCAAGTAGTTTCTTAAGTTCTAAGCATGCAAGGTTAAAGTTGATGCCAGTATTAATTAAGAGTAGATGCATAAGGTTGGTTAATAGGGAACGTACCCGTAACCGCATCTGGATCCTGGTGTGCTTCACAAGTTTTGATTGTGAAAACCCTTCCTTGCTTGTTTCTTCCTAGGGCAATCTTTCTTAAAGTGCCCAGCTTCACCACATCTGTAGCAACCTGGTATTCTCTTATTTCTTCCATCTGGGTCCTTCGCCCAACAGGCGTCCTTGCTGTGCCCTTCTTTTCCACACTTCCCGCACTTAGGCCTCAGGCATCGACCTTCATGGTGAAAATTGCATTCCCCGCACCTTGGCTTAGTCCCCGAGTAAACTTTACCACCGGTCTTATCAGTGGCTCCATCAGCTTTCCTGCCATGCGGCGGGTTCACTTTCTTCCTTTTGTTTGCTTTAGAGCTTCCATAGCTGGCTTGGGTGCTTATCTTTAGGTTCGAAGACTTCCTCTTCTTATTGCTTGATGACTCCACATGAGTCTCTTTCTTGTTATCCTCAGATTCCGAAAATTTTCCCGCCCGTAGAGCTTCTTCAGTAAGTGTAACGCTTAAATCGATAGCCTCTGCGATGGTTGGAGGCCTTGAGGTAGTAACCAAGCTCCTAATTTAAGGTGCAAGTCCCCAAATGAATCGTTCAATCCTTCTGAATTCCGGTTTGACTAAGTAGGGGACGACTCTAGACAAGTCGTGAAATCGCTGGACGTATTCAGGAATCTTCAGTCCGTCCATTTTAAAATTCCAGAACTCCACCTCAAGCTTCTGGATTTCAGCCCTAGAACAATATTTCTTTTCCATCATTTCCTTGAGCTCGTCCCAGCTCAGTGTATAAGCAGCATCTGCACCAAGGGTCTGAACCTGAAGGTTCCACCAGGAGAGAGCGCCATCCAAGAACAACCCTGAGATATAGGTAACACTCTGTTGGGGCGAACAGTTACTCATTCTTAGAATGGAGTCTGTCTTTTCTGACCAACGAACAAATGCAACGGCACCTCCTGTGCCATCAAAATTTAATGGCTTGCAGTCCAGGAATTCTTTATAGGTGCAGCCAGTTGGAGGGTTATTTCTGCTAGTGCCACCGCTGTGCTCAGAGCGGAGGGCTTCATGTCGTGCAATTGCCTGTGAGATGCGTTCTTGCAACTCGGCTTTTGTCCTTGGAAACGTACTGGTGTTTGTGTCACGTCTGGGCGGCATTCTCTTCTGTCAAAAAGGCATGACGTAGGTTAGACAACATTCCAATTGTCTTTGAGGTATATAGCACCATAAGTCATCATGTAATTACCCAATTTCACATGTATATATAATCAACAATGTATGAGCGAGGAAACATTTACTGAGCCTTCACATAGGCTTGCCAACTTGGCTTATTGTTTGTAATGGAAAAATGGACTCGAGGCTACATCGCCCCGGTCACTTAGGTTTCAGTTATTTCCTGCTATGTTAGCTTTATTGATGTGTATATTTTCCCAGAGATGGGGTTGTTCGTGTAGAGGTGATAGAGAGTGTAACGTTGCTGAATCTTTTTGAATGTCACCCATCTTCACTTGCTTAAATGTCGTTTTCTCAAACGTCTCGTATACAGGTGGAAGTGTCAGTCACGAAGTAGGCTAAGATAGGCTTCCTACTTTATAACGCGCTAAAGCACTGATTTATGTATTGTTCTACCAGATGAAGGTGTGAACACCTATAGATTATTTTTGTGTGGTTTTCATTAGCTCGACCCGCAGAGTCCACCAGGATTTCTATGCACTACAAGTCGTTATTACGTGGGCCCCGTAATAATAAATTGTCTTGCACAGTTACCCCAATTTTCTCTCGTCCAAGCAGATGATCAATCAAGGGGGGAACACTACTGTCCTTATACCTCTATCATGGAAAGGACCATTACGGTGGTCCTCGCGCTAACACTCGTTATCGTTATGCGCGAATAAGCACGATGATTAAATGGAATAGGAATAAAGAGAATTCCTAGTAGTTGGAGGGGCACCTTCCAGATGAATACTTCATCTTCCTTTTCTGGTCTAGTATGTCGTTAATCTTGCTTCACAAAAGCTGCAGGGATCTCGTCCCGCTGATTAAGAATTCGTTCAAGGTTGCCGCCTCTGCCTCGTCATCATCACCGTAGTCAGGCACCTTCACGATCGAGAGGGAAGAGCATCCATCTCCTACAGAAGCAAGCTCAGAATCTTGTTTGGTAATCACTCTAGCTATGAGCTTTGCAATGAACGCGAGGTTGATAGCTTCATCGTGCGAGTTATGTACAATAATAGGAGTCGGAGTCAAAAGTATCTTGTTCACGTCAATAATCATTCCGTACACTTATTTGTATGTATTCCGTCAATATTTATCCCGTACACTTATTCGTATGTATATCAATATCAAATATGCTACTTAACATAAATAAGCAATTTGATTATATCACGTATAACTCTCGTTTTTTTTCGGGGGTCATTTTTCTAGTTGTCGATTCACGAAAAAAACACTACTTAGTACTAGTGGTCACCAAGAGTGTATTTTATCTTTGGCAAGTCTAACTCGTGTAGACTATGCCTTAATTGGCACCCTATCTTGAGGGTATTACCTACTAATGTCCTTGCCTTGTCTCTTTTTGAAATGTGTTTGACTCGTGGATCTTGGCGCTTACGTGAATGCAGTGAAAACCTTTTTTGTAAAGTGTTTTTGTGAGAGAACACTAGTGATTGTAGTCTAGACTCGAGAAGGAATCCTAGTTCACTACAATCGAAGCTCTGATACCAAACTGTCACACCCTGTCTTTTGCGGAAGCATATGATGTGTGACTGGTTTAATATCATTGCATTCAATCGTAATAAATAACTACATGATCAAAACGATGTTCATCCATTCATGAAAATTTGAGTATTACAAATACTTGTTATTTAAGTTTTAAAAACACAACCTTCGTCCAGGTTACAATTCAACAAAAGTGGATGACATCTAAACTTGAAGTCTACTTCTAGTTACGACACCCGCGCCCAAGATCCATCCTGTCACCTGAAATACACGTAATTTTGGAAAAACATCAACAAAAGTTGAGCGAGTTCATGCGTTTTGAATACCTTGTATGAAACATGGTATGCATCTTGTATAAATAAAGTATTCTTGTGAAATAATGTATTCTTGTAAAATAAAGTATTCTTGTGATACAAATCTTGTACCAATAAAGTATTCTTGTGATACAATTCTTGTACCAAATAAGTATTCTTGTAGAATCTTTGAGAGACTTTAAGGCATGTGAGGACATGGGGAGTACTTGTTATGACTCCTTAAGGACATGGGAGTACTTGTTATGACTCCTAGGGAGCATTCGTAATGGCTCATAGGAAGCACTCGTAATGGCTCCTACCTTTGTCGATTTTCCTCGACTGTGTCGATTAACCTCGATTGTGTCAATTTCCCTTGACTGTGTCGATTACCCTCGACTGTGTCGATTAATCTCAACTGCGTCGATTAACCTCGACTGGGACTCCGAAGCACTGCTAGGTACTAGTTGTGACCATGCGTGGGGTTCGGCTGTACCCGTTAGATCTAACCTTCGTCCCTAATTAATGAATGTTTTTAATGGCTTGGTACTAGTTTTCACCAAGACTTTATGGCATTTTTAGCATTTCTTGGTACTAGTTTTCACCAAGAATTTATGGCAATTTTTAGTATTACGTCTATGCTCACATGATCAAGTATTTCATATTCATTTCTTAAAACGCATCATACTTGGTACTCGTTCTCACCAAGGGTGCTTCTTGTTTTTGTATCATACCATTTGTAAATATTGTAATATTTGTAACATGTATTTCACCCCCGAGAGTTATAAAACCAAAAACAGTTAAAGAAAAGGGGGAGCATGAACTCACAGCTTTGCGTTCCTGCGTCGTAAACTTCACCGGATTTGCTTATCTAGCGTCATGACCTAAACGTGTTTATTAACGTTAGTCACTAGACTTGTTTCGCACAAGTACAAGTCACTATCCTTTGTATATGTGTTCTTGTGTTAAAAATAATTTATATTTTTAACTATGTGTCTTACTTATATTATTTCTCAAAAATAAATATAATTATCTTGTATTTGTCTAAGTACGTTGTATGTGTATTTTTTTGTATCTTCACTCCTTAGGAGTATTTAGTGTATTTTCAAGTCCTAATACACTATCAAGTATAATACATACTACATACACTTAGCACAAAATTCGGTGATCAATAAATATATATATTTTTCTCAAAAATATACATACTTAGTATCAATTTTATTCTTGAAGAAATCATCATTTCTTGATACAAAAATTAGGGAAACCTTGGTAAATGTTTTTACTCACATTTTTAGGGAATAAATTTCTCAAAACTTATATTTTTCTAAGTGTCGAAATTTATAAAAATTTTGGCAGAGTTTCCCCTAAAAATGGAGGTTTCCCATGTTTTCAAAACATGTGTTTATTTTCTTTTAAAACATCATCAACAATCGACAACATACCATCTTTATTTACCAAACTAGTCAAAAACAAGCATAAACTATAGACTTGTGAACTTGAAAGTTTATAAAAGTATGTAGTAACTTACTAGCATACTTTGTAAGTCTTGTTACCTTTAAAAATATGATTAGTTCCTTAAAGACTTCTTTTTTAATGAGTTTGAATATTCACAACTTCTAGTCATATTTTCTAAAAATATTTCTTTGTGAAATTTTCTTATTACATAAGTGTTCCTACCCTTGTTTATCCACTAAAAATGTGTTAAGTTTATGTAGGATCCAAGTTTTGACAATACTCATCCTTTTCACTTGGTTCTTTAAAAAAACCACTCATGGATCTTTAGATCTACAAGATTATAATCCACTTTGATCCTTATTTTTTTTTCAAGAAAACATTTATTTATTCAAGTTCATAGTTTATGTGTGGTTGATTTCATCATCCTACACATTTCTAACTTTCTCATCTTGCTAGTTCATGTTTTTAAACATGATCTAGCAAGACCATATGATAATCCATGTCATTTCTACTAGCAAACAACATTCAACAAGAAACATAACACAAGAATATCATGATTTCATCATATTTTTAACCATATTTTATCACTAATGTTGGTTCATGTTCAAGACTTTGCTTATGGTTCTTTAGAGTTCTTATCATTTTGATCTTTAAACATCATTAACCACTTAAACAACATGTAAAATGCAAGGATCTAAGTGCTTACCACTAGCACAAGGCTATGGGAGTTCAAGAGTAGAAAAGTGGTGGATAAAAGAAGATGAGAGATGTCCTTGAGCTACCGAACACACCGAGCTTCGTGAATCAACTTCTAGCACCTTTGTATGAACATGGAATGCATGTGATTGAGTTGGATGATGATGATGATGTTTGTGGGTGCTCTCGGCCGAAGAGAAGAGAGGGAGAGAGTGAGGGTTGTGATGGTGATAAGAATGGTGAGTTCTAGTCCATATTATAACCCATTTAGTAGACTTTGTCCAATGGTCCTCATGTTTCTTAAAGTACTAGCATAATCTTTGGCATATCTAGGAAGATTTAAGGAGATCTAGTGAGATTATGAAGATCAAGATAGGTCTTGGAGTGGGGCCATATATGTGACCGATTACATACATGGGGGGTAGGGGTCTAAGTGCAATTGGGTGGTAAGTTAAGTAACTAGTTGAAAGTTAAGTGTGTTAGTTAGTGTTTAGGTGTACAATGCATTATATTGTGTGTTAGGGTGTTCGGGGACTCTAACTGGCTCAGAAGAATAAAAACAATGTGTTTGACAATATTTTTGTGTTCCGGGTAATGTCCGGTAGTTCGGTTTGATACCGGTTCGTTAAAGTGTAAATTGCACCGTTTAGTGCCCTTTAAGTAGGGCTGTTCATGAGCCGAGCCGAGCCGAGCCAGGCCAAGCTCGGGCTCGGCTCGATTATAAACCGAGCTGGCTCGGCTCGGCTCGGATTTGAAACCGAGCTGAAAATCTAAGCTCGGGCTCGGCTTGGTTTTAAACCGAGCTAGCTCGGCTCGGCTTGGTTTGGCTCGATTTTATAAAAAAAAAAACTAAAATATACCTCTTAAAATTTAATAGCCTAAAATATTATTCAATAATTTAAAAGAATGTATTCAAAATAAGTTCAACCTAATACAATTCAAACCAAAATCAAGTTTAACAACGCAAAATAAGTTTTAATTTCAATAAAATACAATATTAGTTCATTAGTATGGTAATCAATCTTCAAATATGCCATAAATATCAAATTACAAACCTATATACATGTAATAATAATCAGTTTTTTGTAATATATTATAATGTATATAAAATTATAACTTATTATAAGTAAAATAATTCAAGCTAAACCGAGCCGAGCTACAAAGCGAGCCAAACCGAGCCAGCTCAGCTCGTTACGAGCTGAGCCGAGTTAGGCTCACTTTCTAACCGAGCCGAGCCGGCTCGGCTCACTTTTAAACCGAGCCAAATCGAGCGAGCTTTTTCCGAGCTAAATCCTAGCGAGCTCCGAGCCGCGAGCTTTTTGAACAGCCCTACCTTTAAGTACCTTTTTGTAATACTTTCGATTCCCGACACTTAGGGAAATATTCTGAATGATAACTCACGTTTTCTGCATAACATTTATGTGTTAAAAGCTGATTTATTGCTGAATTTAATAAAATTATGCACTTAAAGTGCGTTTCGGGTGCTTTTTAATGCGTATTTTAGCTTCTGGAATGTCTATATCTTAACCCTTGTATGTACTCTTGGGTTTTAATGTATTCTTGTCATTGGACCTACACCTAGGCTCCAATTCTATTGTCTAACTGCTTTCTGCAGAAATGTTGACACCATGTGTCTTTCCGGTGAGTTTACTAATATTTTTGACGCAACGCTACCATAAATTAATTCTTGTAGTATAACACGTGCATGAATTCACTTGCATGGAATTCAAAAATTTATTTGTCTGGTAACCCAGATCATGCACAGTCATTAAAGCACAAATTACTGTTCGTTTCGTGTACGGAATGTACGTAAAAGTGACGGTTGTCACATTAGGTTTATATCACATTGGTAAGTTGATTATTTCATGCTTTTGCCTACTGGTACATCATATGATGAAGCTGCTATCACACTTAAGCAATTTAATTCAGTTTGAGTGTGACAGTCTAACTTGCTGATGTACTATCATTTCTTCTTTTTCACACAGTGATAACTCATTTTTTATTTTCTATATTTTTTTTAAGTTTTTCATTTTTTAATGTTTTTGGATTTTTGGATATTTTATAACTTACTCCCCCTAAACACACGCACTAACTAAACTATTTTTGGCTTAGAGGAATTTCTCTCCCTAAATTTTTGTTTTTATGGAGTAAGTTTAAAAAAAAAACAGAAATTTAAACACAAACAGACTCCCACTTTAGAATATTCTGAACAATCACACAAGCAAATAGTTCGTTACCCATGTTAACCTACTATTTACCTCAGATGCTTTACAGGAATAACCATTGTTGAACACATCAACAGTCCTTCTTGGTCATCCTGTAATCACTCAACAACTGAGTTAGTCTTGAGAACCCAAGCCCTGACAGTCTTGGGTTTTCCAGATTCATCCATCACAGGAACATCCATCCAATATCCATCACTCCTAACTGGAGTCTTGGATTGCTTACCCGTTGTTGAACAAGATTGATAATTTCCACTAGGTCTTTGATTGCGAGAGTTCCAATAAACTCTCGGATTTTCTGACCTTTGAAAATTAATATCTTGATCCCTTCTTCTACCATTATTGAAGAAACACTAGATAATTGACCGGAATCGAATTATCTAGGGGGTTTGGATCTGCATAAAAGGGGGTTGTTCTCTCTCGTTTGATTCGATGCAACTAACCTTCTTCTCCAGTAAACTCTGCAAAACAAAGCACCGTTAGCCTCGTCAAGGGGAGAAGAGGGGTTCTCTCCTTGACCCGACTCCGGCGTGAGAATAAGTATGTGTTTATGAAGAAGAAGAGGTATTGACGAAGTGTGTGTAACTTGAATTTCATACCTGAATTGTTCTCATCTTTATAGACGAGAGTTTTGGGCGGGAAAACTTGTTGGTGAAATGCTGACGGAAGATGCTAACCCCGTAAGCGGTTACATTTCCTTCCGTTAAGCTTCTCGATCCGACGTGAGTGCACACGGATCGCTGTTTAGATCTATGGCTGGGGTTTTGCCACGTGGAAAGTGATCAAGTGGAGGTTTCTCTCCAATTTCATGCCATCATTGTGATTTCAGGGATGCCTGAGGTGATGACACGTGTCCAGACGGTTGTAACCGTTTAGTGGTGCACGACTGGGTCCTTCTAGAAGGTTATTGCCATAATCCTGTGTGACTCTTTATCGTGTGGCACCAGTTGGGTAAATAATATCCAAGTGTGGATATTATTAGTCGGAAATGTTTAACTTAGGATTTTCTTCCTTTGTTTATGGAGGAAAGCGCAAGGATTTATGATTTCCTTTTGGCGCGCAAGTGTTGTTTGTTGTCTTTCTTCCATGTCCTCTTTGTTGGACCAGTGCGCGGCCGCGCAAGGTCTAAAGAAGGTTAGAAATTTGAGGTTGTGGTATGGTCCAAACGCTCGAAACGAGGTTTTTGGGACCTTACCCCTTCAAGTCCCCCCAGTCTAGTGTTGCTCTTATGCAAATAAGTGGAGCACTGGACTATGAGAAAGAAATGCTTTTTGCTACAGGGTTTTTGGCGCGAAAGTGGGGAATTTTTTTTATGAGAAGATACACTTGCGCATTTTTTTGCTTTTCGACAAAATCTTAGAAGAAAACTTGTGAGTTTTCTTCTTTGTTTTGACCTGCTTTGCCATGATCTGACGTTTATGACGTTATTTGAAAAATAAAACATAAATGCATGTAGTACCTTTTCATCTTCTCTTTTCTGTAGACGTTGTCATAATTCATTTAATGAGATATGGCGTGTTTCTGGTAACGCCATTTAGAGGAAGATGATCTGATAGTTAATCATTACAGGTTCTATTGTCCTCTCTTATCGATGCTCGATATTTCTTTTCCTTATTATATATACATGTGGGGAGTGTGCATTTTTACCAATTTTGGCAATATGGAAACTCGCCGATCCTCTTGTTCTCGGAGGCTTTCCTAAGTTTTGAAAGTTTATGATGCGGCGGAAGGTCTGCTCCTCCTTGCTAACTCGCCGTTGAAAGAAATCGCCGGAGGCAAGGGACTTTTGGATCCAGGTCCTCCTAAACTGGTAGATACCGATGGTGACTTCCCTTATTCTAAGGGTGTTGATGATGGATGTGCCGTTGGATTGTTTGCTAATGCTTTGAAGGAGTATCTTCCGGTTAATCGGAAAGATCAACCTTTGCTTGTGTACCGGCGGCGTCGAAACAGGTGTTATTCTGATCCTTCCTCTGGGAATGAAGGGATACCAGTTGTTGATGTGGAGATTGAGCTGGCTGTTGTTCCCCCTTACCAGGGTGTTCGGGGAAGTACCTTATACCTCTGATGAGGCTTTAATTATGTTTTTTGGTGTTTATTTTGTAAAGAACATTTTGATGTTCTGCTGCTGCTAAAGGTGCCTTGCTGCACTAGTAACTTTCCCTTGTTGATGCAATGTTATGCATTCATGTTTTGTGTTTATTGATTTATGTTTGAATTACAATATGTTGCATGTGTATAATTACTTTGTTTAGGTAGAGCGAATGAAAATGGTATTGTGCTCATGTGCGAACGTAAGTCTAGACCGTGCGCGGGGCTTGCTCTTTTTTAGACCGTTCATGAGGCTTACAATGTTCACCATACCGTTTACCAAAAGAATTACATGCAATTTGTAACAAACAATAACATGTAAGGATAATTTTTGCATTAATAGGGCGCGAGGCCAATAAAGTGAAATGGAAGGAATACCTTGCCTGTATAAGTCTGACTTGTTGAATAGCTTGGCTAGTTGCTGCGCGTTCCCGGTGTGAGGAATAGTTGTTGATCACGCTAGTTGTGTCTGTCTTTAACTGTGAGTAGGGATGTAGAGATAGTTAACAGTACGTGATTGCTCATCGTGGGAATTGGTTGTACAAACCTTAGTGCTCATTGATTGGCTGTACTAGCGTACTTCCATGGATTGTCAGGGTTGCGCATATGTAAAGGAGCAAGTGTATGTGTGTTCGCGCGTAAGCAAAGGAGTATGCGCATGTGGCGACTTAAAGGAGTATGCGCGGATAGCGACTTACGTACTCATGTGTCAAGGAGCAAGCGCAGATGGCGACTTACGTGCTCAAAAGTAAAGAAGCATGCGCGTATGGCAACTTACGTGCTTGTATCTAAAGGAGCGAGAAGCATGCGCGTATGGCGACTTACGTGCTTGTATGTAAAGGAGAAAGCGCGGATGGCGACTTATGTGCTCAAATGTAAAGAAGCATGCGCGTATGGCGACTTACGTGTTTATATGTAAAGGAGCAAGCGCGGATGGCGACTTACGTGCTCAAATGTAAAGAAGCATGCGCGTATGGCGACTTACGTACGTGTATGTAAAGGAGCAAGCGCGAATGGCGACTTACGTGCTCAAATGTAAAAAAGCATGCGCGTATGGCGACTTACGTGCTTGTATGTAAAGGAGCAAGCGCGGATGGCGACTTACGTGCTCAAATGTAAAGAAGCATGCGCGCATGGCGACTTACGTGCTTGTATGTAAGGGAGCAAGCGCGGATGGCGACTTACGTGCTCAAATGTAAAGAAGCATGCGCGTATGGAGACTTACGTGCTTGTATGTAAGGGAGCTAGCGCGGATGGCGACTTACGTGCTCAAATGTAAAGAAGCATGCGCGTATGGCGACTTACGTGCTTGTATGTAAAGGAGCATCCGACTCGCATGGAGACTGACGTGCTCTTATCCTTAAATAAGGAGTATAAGTTTTACCAAAGTTTTTGATGTGATCTTTCAATCGGCGGTATTATACCGCAACAATGGTATTTATATTGTTCCCATCATCTTGAAAAGATAACGGATTGCGTATGTCTTTTTTTAATGATTTCTTTCATCCATCTAATTTTAAGTACTAATTGTACAGATATAGACGCTCTAATTTTGCTAGTCAATATAAATGCTTGTGCATATATATCCGTTATAGTGTAGATGAGTGTCAGATTGTAACACTTTCTTGTTGAAAAGTAATGGCACTTGAATTAGTATAAGTGCCAGTTTAAATGTTTATAAGTGATAGCACCAACTGTTTAGTGTATGCTAGAAGGTGCTCACGTTATGTAAAAGAATTCGGGAATCTGTTCTCTTTCCCTCATTTTGTTTAAGGAAAATTGAAAAGATCTTTCAGAGGAATTTGTAGTACCTAGGTTTTGACGAAAACCGTATTAGTCAAAGCTTATAGCCCCAAGAAGCAAAACTCCGGAAGTTATGCGTTGTGCCACCTCAGATCTGTAGCCCGTTGAGCCTGAACGTTTTTTTTTTATTGAAATCCATGCTTAAAGCTTGAGTGAGCACGTATCTAAAATTGCAGATAAGAAAACCTACATAGAACTTAAATGAAACCCCCAAATCTGGAGTGTTTATGAAAAATTTGGTTCATGGAGATCTGGAACCTGTTGAACCAGTACTCTGGAGTTTTTCTCCATGAATAGATCTGAACGGTTATGAACTCCCGTTTGCATTAGGGAAGTAATTTCTCCCCAATGACTGTTGTTGCGTTCTTTACTCCCCATGATTCCGTCGATCTGGATATCTCGGATTGCAGAACCCTTGAATTCAGATCGAGGACTTGATGGGTGAAATGATGAATTCTCTGCCATATGAAACAGAGAATGAAGAAAATATGAATCGAAACAAGAAAAAACAGATGAAACTGAGAAATCGGTGGGCGCCAATGAAGAAACACTAGATAATTGACCGGAATCGAATTATCTAGGGGGTTTGGATCTGCATAAAAGGGGGTTGTTCTCTCTCGTTTGATTCGATGCAACTGACCTTCTTCTCCAGTAAACTCTGTAAAACAAAGCACCGTTAGCCTCGTCAAGGGGAGAAGAGGGGTTCTCTCCTTGACCCGACTCCGGCGTGAGAATAAGTATGTGTTTATGAAGAAGAAGAGGTATTGACGAAGTGTGTGTAACTTGAATTTCATACCTGAATTGTTCTCATCTTTATAGCCGAGAGTTTTGGGCGGGAAAACTTGTTGGTGAAATGCTGACGGAAGATGCTAACCCCGTAAGCGGTTACATTTCCTTCCGTTAAGCTTCTCGATCCGACGTAAGTGCACACGGATCGCTGTTTAGATATATGGCTGGGGTTTTTCCACGTGGAAAGTGATCAAGTGGAGGTTTCTCTCCAATTTCATGCCATCATCGTGATTTCAGGGATGCGTGAGGTGATGACACGTGTCCAGACGGTTGTAACCGTTTAGTGGTGCACGACTGGGTCCTTTGTCACACCCTGGCTTTTGCGGAAGCGTGGGTTTGTTTGGTGTGACTTCTTAATACCATAGCTTAACCACAACAAAGCTATATGAAAGTAAAACCGTGATAATCATCCATTACTTCAAGTTATAGAAACAAAATACCACAACATTGTTTTAAAGCGTTGACACATGCATCGAGTTTACAACACAACTAAATAAAATCTTGTTCGAAAGACACAACCACAGACATGAAATAAACACAGCTTAAGACTTGTGACTCGTCCAGGTAGAAGTCACAACCCCTAAACTTGGATGACATCACCCTTCTTACGCAGCTTGAAAAAATAGCATACCTCGCCAGATCCCTAATTCCCTGAAATACATGTAAGTTGAAAAATCAACAAAAATGTTGAGCGAGTTCATGTGAAAGTGAGTATGTAAAACCTTTGTAAGTATAAAATCCCTGGTATGTAGCAAATAAGGAAATAAAGAGATCACCAATGGTTTGCAAGGCCATTGATATGTGTGAAGTGCAGTAGGAAGACTCAAACCTAGCAGATTTTTGCGTCGGGTACAAAGTCACCCCGAGGTCTGTTCTGTTGGGCCTGGATTTGGGCTCGCTACACCCAGATAGATCTACCGCTACTGACCCTCGGTCCTACAATGAGGATTAAGGGACTCCAGTTTCAGCCTACTCACTCACATGATCTAAGTAGTAACCCTCCTTATGCTAACCATACCATGTAAAAAGTATTCGTAATCATAGTAACATGTATTTCACCCCCGAAGTATAAAAACTGAAAACAGTTAAGAGAAAAGGGGGACATGAACTCACTGAAGTGCGTCTCGAAATAGTAAATCCCAACCAACCTGCTGCGTGACGACCTACACGTACTAACTTCTATTAGACGGATGGTCGTGCCTTGGCTTAAGGTTTAACGTTTTTGGGAAATAGTTAGACAACTATTTCGTGTTTACACTTCTTAATTATTTAATGTATATATTCCTTCCCAAGGATGGGGGTTTTAATACATGTGTGTCTTTATAATTCCAAAAATATATTTTTAAGTCTCACTAGAAAAATATATTTAAATCACTTGTCAAACTACTCTATCTCCAAAATATACATATTTTTCCCAAAAATATTATATTTTATTCCATACGATTTCCAAAATAATACTTTTATCAAAATACGCATTTAAGAGTATTTTTCCGAAAATACATAAGTTACATTTAAAGTTCGGGTGGTAATAATAATACCGGTGTAACTTAGATATTTATTTGTGAAGGTGTTGGTATTATTTTGGAGTCGTTACTTTTTAGTGTATACGAGTTATATTATTTTTACCCTAAAAATAATATATGTGTAGTTCACAAAATAATCATAAAATCACACAAGCGTTTTACTATGAAATATATATTCTAAATATATATTTAACAAGTTTTATTTACGAAAATCCACCTCCGAATACGTGGTTATCTTATAATAAAAATCATGGCGAAGTTTGTTTGGAAAACAAGTCAAAAATATATTTATAAACACTTGTCACCAAAAATTTTCTAAGTGTTATTTTCTGGAAAATTTTCGCCAGAGTTTCCTCTGTAACTGGAGGTGGCCACGCTTACTAGCGTATCATTTTCTTTTCAAAATTCAATCAACAATTTTCCAATCATCAATATACAATATTCAATCATCAAACTAGTAAAAAATAAGCATAAATCGCAAACACATGAACTTGTAAGTTGTGTAAAAGTATGTAGTAACTTTCCAACATATTTAGTGGATCTTGTCATCTTTAAGATGAATATTTGTTTCTTAAAAACTTCATTTTTAAAGATCTTGAAGTTTTACAACTTCTAGTCAAGGTTTACAAAAATATTTCTTTGCTAAACCTTCTTGTTACACAAGTGTTTACACACTTGTTTAGTCACTAAAATACCTTTAGTTTATGAAAGATCTGGCTTTTAAACAAGACTTGTATATTTTACTTGGTTCTTCCGAAAAACCACTTGTAGATCCTTAGATCTACTAGTTTTGAACTCTATTTTACAAGAAAATCACCTTTACACAAGTTCATGTTTTGTTAGTGGAAGAGTTCATCATCTTGTAACTTTCACACTTAACAAACTACTAGTTCATGTTCCATGAACATGATCTAGCATGGTTTGATGATGATCTATCCCACTACTAGCATCAAACAACATAAAATAATCACAACTAAACAAGTTTCATAAGATTTACACCACTAGTTATTCTTTAACCAACTTATTTATCATTCTTTCAAGACTTTATGTTTTGATCTTGTGTGATCTTGGATTTTAACCGTTAAATCTCTTATTAACCACTTTAAACAAGAACAAGAAGATGTTGGGAAGCACTTACTACTAGCTCGAGGCTAGGGAAGAATCAAGGCGTAAACAAGGTGGATAAAAGCAACGTAGAGAGGTTCTTGAGATTCCGAAAGCACCGAGCCTCCTTGTATGATCCTTATCACCTTTGAGTATGTATGGATGGCTTGCAAGAGGTTTGATGGTGGCGGTTTGGTGGTGTGTTGGTGGCGGACGGACAAGAGAGAAAGAGAGCAAGAGATGTTGAGTGTCTTGTGCAAATGAAGGTGATTAACTCCCATGTTTACTTATAATCCAATTAGCTTATTGTCCATAAGGTAATATATCATCTAGATATTTAACAATAACAATATAATAATCAAGAAAACATGGGTGTGTCCCCACCCATGGGGAACCGTCGCAAGGAGGGGGGGTATGGGTTGGTTTGTGATGATATAGTTAGGATTAAGTTGGAATCTAAAGGTTTAGTTAGGAGGTTTAAGTGTGTTAAAAAATATAAAGGGTGTATTCGGGGACCCTAACTAGCTCAGAAAAGTGTAAACAATGTCATTGACAATATTTTTATGTTCCGAGTAAAGTCCGGTTGTTCGGTTGGATACTGATCCGTTAAAGTGTCAAGCAAAGCTTTAAAGTACCTTTTATAGTGTTTTTTAGCGACACAATAAATCCCCGACACTTTGGAAAGTGTCTAGTATTATTTTCCCATGTTTTTGCACTTTACTAGTTAAGTTAAATGCTGAATTTTGGGTATAAAGTGCAAAATCTTGTAGTTAAAGCATGTTTTAGGCACATCCGGTCACTATAACTATCACCTAGTGACGCAGTTTTACAATCCTCACCTCCCTACACTCCCTAGTGCTGGCAATGTCAGCATGTTTCCTGGGTTATCCGTATAGTGTGCTCACTGTGCTTTTGTGCATCAAGGTTGTCACTAATGTTTGTGTGTAAATAATAGAGTGACAGTATAAAATGTGATGCATGAGTATGTATGTATCGGAAATCAAGAAGCAGTTTAACCACAGTTGTAAGCAAGCATAGTAATTAAGCATTAATTAAATATTAATTAATTCGTACGGATACCTGGTTTGGTGAGGGTTGTCACATCCTTCTAGAAGGTTATTGCCATAATCTTGTGTGACTCTTTATCGTGTGGCACCAGTTGGGTAAATAATATCCAAGTCTGGATATTATTAGTCGGAAATGTTTAACTTAGGATTTTCATCCTTTCTTTATGGAGGAAAGCGCAAGGATTTATGATTTCCTTTTGGCGCGCTAGTGTTGTTTGTTGTCTTTCTTCCGTGTCCTCTTTGTTGGACAAGTGCGCGGCCGCGCAAGGTCCAAAGAAGGTTAGAAGTTTGAGGTTGTGGTATGGTCCAAACGTTCGAAACGAGATTTTAGGACCTTACCCCTTTAATTATCATACCACGAATTTTGGAAAATTTTTGGATGTTGTTGAACATTTGAGTTACTAAAACCCCTATATTCGTTTCTTCTTTGAAAATTTCGATTACCAGAATTCTGGTATCGATTTTTATATCCGAAATTTCTATTTTGACTTTGAGACTGATTTGATTTACCATTATAATGACTAAATTGTGGAGAAATACTTCTTGGTCTATCAAATCTTTTCGAAGTTGAGGGTTTTGATTGAGATTCAGGTTTCTTTGTCTGACAACTTGATTTTACAGTATTGCTTGACCCAACCTGATTCCCGTCTTTAACCTCATCAACTTTTTGTTTACCTTTCTTCAAAGGACAACAACTCGCCACATGCCCATTGTTGTGACATTTAAAACAGGATCTTTTCTTATAAGTTTTCTTTTTATTTGATCCCTTTTTAAATGTGTTGGCCTTTTTGTCTTCTGTATCCTCATCCACTTTATGAGGTGTACTGTTAGACCCAACAGATTCTTTCAACGAAATTGGACTATTTGGCAAGTCCACAGCTATCGGATCCACTACTACTTGTGCAGTGGTTACAAAATCAGTTAGCTTATCTTCAGTTGGTAAAAATGAGTAGTCTTGATTTCCAGAAGATGAAGCTTTAGTAAACCCCACCCCTGTTTTATCATTACTCTTTTTTAAACCTTTTTGAATTTGAGTCCTGACTAACGAAGAATTTCCAAAATTGTTTAACTTCCCCTGAAGTTCTACAATTTTGGCTTGTGCATCAGCCAATTCCGTGCACTTTTCTGAAAGCTTGTTAGCCTTTTCTTTCAAAGTTTCACGAGCCAAATCAATGATCTGTAACTGTTCATTGACTTTGCTTGTTAAACTGCTAATTTCTTGTTCATTTGATTTGAGTTTTTCTAAACAATTTGACTCTCTTTTAATCAAAAGAACATTTAACTCTTTTCGGTTTTCCAAATCGGCTAACAAAATTTTGTTTTGCTCCGATAGTCTGTTAACTTTACCCTGTAGTTCAGTGCAATTATGACACGTATGACTTACAGATTCTGATGATACCTTCACCTCTGATGTAAGTCCGTTCACATCCTTCAAGCCCTTTGAAACTTCTGCACCCTTCTTTTCAGCATTCTTCTCATCTGCTTTCATATTCTCTTCTACCTCAGCAGCTCCCTCTCCTATCTTCACAGCTGCAAGCTCAGCTACCAATGCTTGAGCACATGTATTCAATCTGGAAGGAATCTGATAACGTTTTTCCAAGGCTTCCCACAGCTCACTAGAAGTCCCATACTTCTTAAGAGTATATTTAACGCTTTCAGGCAAGGACATCTTTATTGCTGCTAAAGCTTTCTTCTCAGCATCAACCACCTGTTTCTCAGATTCATCCATCTTGTCATAAGAAATAACTTTAACACTTCCTTCAACACGACGTGTAGGAGCAACATATCCATCTATCATACAGCTCCACATTCTCGTATCTTCACTTTTCATAAATGCCTCAAACTTCTCCTTCCAGTCAGCATATTCTTTGACATTTATAAGCTTTGGCCAGTTTTTAACAACCTCACTTCCATTGTTCATCTTAGCCATCACGCAGCGTAAAAGTTTAAATGTATTTTGGTAACCTATGTCAAAATCCAAATCTAACTTCTCTATTGGTCCTTGTCAAGCTTTTATCGTAAGCAAACTGATAAAACGTACAAATATTTCTGCGAAAACTATTTTTACCAAATTATACCGTTAGTTTCGTCTCGAGATTATGATTCCAATGATATATAATGTCAAAAACATATTTTTTTTGCCCTAAAAATCCAAGGATTCCAACGGTGCAAACGGTTTCCTGAGATAAGTTACGGATAATTTTCTAAATGCGAAACAGTGAAAATTTTCTTACGCAAGCTAAGAAAAATTCCACCCCTTCCGAAATGATCCTAATTCCGAAATGACTGTCCGAAATGGTCAGCAATGGTCCGTAAAGAACACCTTCTGGTCCGAAATGGACTACTCTGATCCGAAATGGGACTTAATGATCCGAAATGAAACCTCCTTAAACCGAACAGATCCGTAATCCATATGAATGATCCGAAATGCAACTAATCTGGTCCGAAATGCAACTGTCTGAATCTGAAATGCAGGGTTACTGGTCCGAAATGCAAGCCCTTTATCTGAAATACAAGACTGATGATCCGAAATGCAGTCAGAAGATCCGAAATTGTCCAAAATTGCTTGATTTCTATCCGAAATTGCTTGTTTCTGGTCTGAAATGCAAGTATTCTTATCCGAAATGATGTTGTTTTATCCGAAATTGATAGCAGAAACCCTAAAACAGCCGTCAAACACGTCCAAAACTTCGATTTTCTGCAAAAAAACGATTCTGAAACAAGCCAATCAAGAGCCTGATGCTCTGATACCAATTGTAGGTCCCGTGAACTGTGCGGATCGTAACAGAATCGTCGATCTAACCTATAGTGCTGAATCCCCTAGATCAGATTTCACAGAAAACGTGTAGAAACAGAATCAAGAACACGATACATTTTCAATCCGGTCTTCTATTGATTATCCAACACAAAGTTTACAATCAATTCAAGACCCACAAGAAATCTCTCAGCCACTCTCTATAGATTTCTCTAACTCTCTCTCAAACTCTTCTGAATGTCTTCCACTAGCTGACCAAAACCCTAATGCCAAGGCTTGTTTATATAGGACAAGCTTTGCACATGGGCTTTGGTCTGGGCTAGGCCATTCTCCAAGCCCATTACACTAATTAACTCCCTAACCAATAATGCTAAGCCCAATACAAAATATCCAAAGACTAAATAATCAAACTATTAAGCTGTTGTCACAAAACATGCACCAACAGCGGCTTCCAGGGTCACAAAGATTTTAAGAAAGCTTAAAATCAACGGCCTAGTCATTTTTTTAGGTTTTCTATCCAACTTTTTCTTCGTTTTTCCAAAAATTTCAGTTACAGGAGCTTTACACGGGGCCGTGCCACACTGACACGGGGTCGTGTCTAATCTGCAGTAACTGATAACCAAACAAAACTTTTTCACAGAAGGCTCACACGGGGCTGTGTTTCTTTTGACACGGGGTCGTGTTAAAAATGCCCAGTACCAAATAAAACACAGTCCTAAGCACGGGGCTGTGTAAACCTTCTGCGTTTATAAAAATTTTAATTCCCGAGAGCCGTAATCTTCTGGGTATTATCCAAGCAATGGATTACTACATGGAATATTATTACTACTACCGTTATGATGATTATGAAGAACCATATTGTACCATATGTGGTGAATCACAATCGGTACAAAATTATTACCTTTTCAACCATCAACCTCATACACAATGTATGAGGAACCAAGTTTTGAGCTCCCAAAATCAAGCTTTGATTGGGACACTCCAGCTTTTGAAACGTACGAGACACCACCCACAATCATCCTTCAAGCCGAAAGCCTCATACAAACTCTCAAGAACTTAGAATTCTTAATCAAGCAATCTCGTGCAAAAGTAGAGACCATTTCTACCAAGGAAGTGATCATAGAAGAGGTAAAACCTCAAGAACCGATAAAAGAGGAACCGCTCAAAGAAAACCCAACACACGAAGATGAGAGACCCGAACCAAGCCACTCGGAAGGTAAGCCTTGAAAGGTAAATTTCTAAGATCAACAACAAGACCTCCAAGAAATGCACATCCTACAACCTTCTCTTGAAAATCATAATTTGGTTCCATCTCATGCTAAGTACTTAAAATACTTTACAACTAATCCTAACATCAAGGAAATAGCAAGTGTTAATTTAACTAAAGATCAAACCTCACTAATACAAGATGAACAAGTTGAATTAAACATAAAACCGGTAACATGTTTTATTCAAAACATCTATATTAGTAACATTTCAATAGATAAAGATCTTTATGCTAACATAATGCCTCGCTACATATTCGAAAGATTAGGTATTTGTGATTTTCTTCCGATCAAAATTCCTATGCGCTTGGCTAATCGAAAAATTAAACATGCTTCGAGAGTGATTGAAGATGTTCTCATTCAAACAAACCAAACGATTGTACCAACCGACTTCAAAGCAGGTAATCCAATCACAAAGAAGGGTTAATCCTTCCATGTGCACACACAAAATTCTAATGGAAGATGACTACAAAGCAGGTAATCCAACCACAAAGAAGGGTGAATCCTAACGTCCAATAAGTAGTAAAAAGGGGAGTCATCAAACTCTTAGACACCGGACTTATCTACCCCATTTTCTATAGTCCATGGGTAAGTCCGGTCCAAGTAGTACCGAAAAAAGGTTGAATGACGATTGTGAACAACGAAAAGAACGAGCTCATACCAACAAGAACCGTCAACGGATGGAGAGTTTGCATCGACTATAGGAGACTCAATGAAGTCATAAGAAAAGACCACTTTCCTCTACCCTTCATTGATCAAATGCTAGAGCGATTATCTGGTCACAAATTATATTTTTTCTAGATGGATTCTCTGGGTACTTCCAATTCCCATCGCACCTGAAGACCAAGAGAAAACCACCTTCACTTGTCCCTACAGAACCTTTGCATATCGATGCATGTCATTTAATCTATGCAACGCACCTGTAACATTTCGAAGATGCATGGTGGCCATTTTTCACAATATGATAGAAGAAACCATGGAAGTTTTCATGGATGATTTCTCTATTTTTGGTGATTCATTTGAACAATGCCTCGATAACCTTGAACAAATGCTATCTAGATGTGAGGAGACTAACCTCACCCTTAATTGGGAAAAGTGCCATTTTATGGTCACGGAGGGAATAATACTCGGTTACAAAATCTCCAATGCAGGAATGGAAGTCGTGCAAAAATCGATACCATTTCCCGACTACCTCCTCCATCGTCCGTTCGATCCATCCAAAGTTTCCTAGGACATGTCGGATTCTATAGGCGATTTATCAAAGACTTTTCTAAAATCTCTCGACCTCCAACCAAGCTGCTTGAAAAAGATGCCCTATTCATCTTTGACAAAGATTGTACGACAACATTTCTTGCCGTTAAAGATCTGCTAGTCAAAGCACTAATCATGATTGCAACAGATTGGAGACTACCATTTGAAATCATGTGCGATGCAAGTTATTTTGCAGTTGTAGTGGTCTTGGGACAAAGAAAGGAGAAACACTTCCATCCCATATATTACGCCAGTAAAACTCTTAATGACGCTCAAGAAAATTACACGAGCAATAAAAAAGAGTTACTAGCTGTAGTGATTGAATTTGATAAATTTTGTTCCTATCTTGTGCTCTCCAAAACTATAGCCTACACAGACCATGCTACCATCCGATACTTTTTCAAAAATCAAGATGCAAATGCACGTCTCATCAGATGGATTCTTCTCCTTCAATAATTCGACATAGTAATAAAAAAGCAAAAGATAAGCAGAAAAAACTGCTGCTGACCCCCTGTCTCGTCTTGAAGACCCTTCTCTGGATAAAACTCGAGAAGAACTCATCAATGAAAAATTCCCCACAGAATCCTTCGAAATGGTAGAATATAGAGAAGAACCATGGTACGCTAATTATGCTATCTACTTAGCTAGAGGCACTATTGTCAAAGGGTTGTCATTTCATCAGCAAAATAAATTCTTCGCTAATGTAATACACTATTTTGGGGAAGGCCCGTATCTTTTCAAAATATGTACAGACCAACTCATTCGACGATGTGTCCATGGTCGTGAAGAAAGATAAATTCTTCGCCGTAGTCACGAAGGACCATGTCGAGGGCATCATGGAATAGACAGCACCGCATGAAAGGTGCATGATGTAGGATTTTACAAGCCAACAATACACAAGGATGCTTATGTATTGGTTAAAACATGTGATGCATGCCAACGGGCAGGAAACATCTCAAGAAGAAATGAAATGCCACAAAATAGCATTCTTATTTGTAAAATCTTCGACGTCTGAGGATTGGATTTTATGGGACCATTCCCACCATCGAGAGGAAACAAATACATCTTAGTGGTTGTCGACTACATTTCTAATTGGGCCAAGGCTGAAGCTCTTCCCACCAATGATAGAGGAACCCACTTTTGCAATCTGCAAACAGAAAAAACTCTAACATGATATGGGGTTTATCACCGTCTCTCGACCGCTTATCATCCTAAAAACCCATGGTCAAGCCGAAGTAACCAATCGATGTTTAAAAAGAATCCTACAAAAAACTATGGATCAAAATCGAAAAGAATGGGCAGACAAATTAGACGATGCTTTATGTCCATTTCGAACAGCTTATAAAACATCAACAGGTACCACACCATATAAGCTAGTCTATGGAAAAAAACTGTCACCTCCCAGTAGAAATTGAACACAGAGCATATTGGGCACAAAAATATGTAAACTTAGACCAAGAGATTTCAGGAAAAGACCGCTATACCAGTTAAATGAGTTAGATAAACTAAGAATTCAAGCATATTCCAACTCAGAAATCTATAAGGAACGCTTAAAAAGAATACACGATAAATGCCTAAGCCGACCTAAGGAATTCAGAGAAGTAGATCAAGTACTCCTGTTTAACTCTAGGCTACGTCTTTTTCCGGGAAAACTTAAATCTCAATGGTCCGGACCTTTTACCATCACCAAAGTTTACTCCCACAGTGCCATAGATATTAAGCCTCCAAACGGAAAACCATTTAAAGTAAATGGATAAAGGCTTAAATTCTATGAAGGATTCCTCGAGGATGAAGAAACGAAAATAAACTTACAAGAAATATATAAGTAACGAGAGAATTATAACAACTTGTATATATATATATTTTTTTGGTTTTAATAATCCATCTTGTAGGTTTGTCATGAAAAGATCATGCCAAAAAGTCTTCATGCCAGGTGTTTTGGTCAAAAATTACCGAAGCAATTTAGTGATCAAATTAGTTAGGTGAGGTAGTGTGCTAACAGTGTTTGTGAAAAATATGCTGGTTAGGTTGTTAAGAAAAACAGTTTTTTAGGATATAGCTCAGGATACCTAGCTATATCAACAATCAAACAATGAGCAGAAATGTAAAGGTTAACACGAGATGTACGAGGAAAGCCCTTGATCAATCTAGATCGCCGGCATAAAACCTCGGGAGCTGACAATCACAGCTGCCTTGTTCTTCTTATTACTTTAAAAGTCAGGATACAGTGCAGGATAATGCCCAGATCGTTGCTAAGTGTTACAATGCTTGCTAGAAGTGTGTGAATTGCGAGAGAGAATGTAAGTGTTCGAGAGCAGTTAATGTGATGTGTCCTATGAGATCTGGTTATCCACATATTTATAGTTACAAAGAAAAACTAATTTTCCTAAAATGGGGGGATGCTTTTGGAATATTCCCATGTTAACATTGTGGACCAGGTATTGCGGCTTTAACGTTCCTCTTCTAATAATCTGGACCGAGTCTTCAGGGGAAGAAGTCTTGATGAACGTTATGGACATGCACTCATAGCCTGCAATCAATTCGTTAGTAATCTTCAGGATACAGCATCAGGATGTTACCAATATCCTGATTCAGCATCCTGGTCGTGAACGGCTATTAAGTAATCAAGATATAACTCAAGATACTATCCAGGATATGGGCTCAGAATTTCACCCATAACAATTGTCCCCAAAAATGTTACCATTGAGGATCCTGGGCACAACGGTTACATCTTTTTCGAATACCAAGGTAATTAAATGATAGGACTTGATGTGACAAGCTGGAACTGCCCAGGCTATAAACACTCATCACTTCTCTATAACTTCTCATTTCCACCGCCATTTATCTCCACCAAGAAATTGCAAGGTAAAATACTTCTTTCCTCTCTCAGTTCTTTTCTTCACATTATTCCGGCGAATATATGGCAAGACAAACACGGTCAAGTTCCGGCGATTCTGTTTCCCCGTTTTTTTCCTCAGAATACCCTTCAAGACCCAGAGAAGGAAATATATTCATTTGACAGTGCCCACCTATCAGCCCTCAAATCCTCCGGCATCTTCCCGGAGGGGACGGTGTTCCGGCCATTCGATCGGGAAATCCGATTAGATATGGCGTCTAACGAGTGGCTCTGTTTTAACGCTTTTCCATTCACCTTGGGCCTCCGATTTCCTTTCCCCGATTTCATCACCGAGTTTTTCCAAATAACAAAAATTAGTTTCAGTCAGACCATGCCAATGCTCTGGCGTGTGTTGCTCATTCTTGATCGGATCAAGAATGCCCACATTCCCGAGCTCTCTATTCATGATCTTCCGTTAGCATACCGGCTTAGATGTCATGGGTCTTGCAGATTCTTGTTTTATTCTACCTCCACTGACCCTCTGATACTCCGAGCCACCAGGAATGGGGAGGAATGTAAATCCAAATTCTTCTTTGTGAAAAGAAGTTCGATCCCTGGTGGAGTGGAATATCCGGTGAAGTGGTTGAGAAAGGGTAGGATTTAGGGTTTTAGGATGATCCTGTCTTATATCCTATCCTGTATCTTGAACTGATCTTTATTTTTGTTGTATGTAGCTGACTTCAGGAAACTAGCACCTCCTCTTGCTGACTCGGAAAAAAGAATGAAAGCCATCAGACTTCTTCCTGAGATTGAAAGAAGCTTCATTCCGTACCCAGCAGCCTCAAGTCAACATTCCAGTTCAAACATGTCTGGTAAGGATCCTGTTCTATATCCTGCACATATTTTGTTATTTGATGTTGTAATATAGAAGGGTTTAAAAGTTACTCCCTGTATGCAGATGCTAGCAAAGTTCCAATCCCCCTGGACCTTGATGAACTTGACAGCTATCCTACTCCCACCAACGTCAAGAAGGAGACCTCTGCTGCTACCAGCTCCAAACCAGCCACAGTCCCTAAGCCTAACCCAAGAACTCGTGCTTCCACGTCCAAGAAGAGAAAGGGTTCAGAACCACCACTCCATCTTCTGAAGGGTTTTCCTATGAAGAGCTCAGCTTCACCGAGGCCTTGGAGCCTGTGACTTCTTTCTTTAACATGGTAATATCCTGGTGCTAGATCCTGCGCATATATCCTGACTGAATATCCTGGTTAGTAAATTTTAACCCATACCTTTATTCTGATTCGCAGGGTCTCCAGCATCTGCTACACCTCTACACTGATGCTTGCGGGACATTGAAGCTCCAAGAGGCCAAGATCAAGCAACTTGAGACCACCATAGCTGACCAGGGTACAATTGGTGAAGCCAAAATCCGGCACTATGAGGATAAGCTGAAGAAGGTCACTCAAGATGCCGAAGTGAAGGTGGCAGCCGCCCACGTTGAGCATGAACAGGCCATTATCTCCTTCCGGGAGGGGATCAAAAACTCCGCTGTTGTCTCCCTACTACAAGATCGAATCAAAATGGCTTATGAAGCCAAGGAGACAGCTCTTGAGTGTCCATCCTGGCCGATTGACTCATGGGTGGCGAAACTCAAGGAGCTTGGAGGCAATCCTGTGCCATGTCCTGCTAAAGCTGGGCCAGAGAGACTTCTAAGGCAGCTGAGGTGGTGGACAAGGCTGGAGAAAAGAAGGATGCTGGTGGGGATGCTGCTCAGGATGCTGATGCTGAGGAGGCGAAGAAGGATGGTGGTGATGCCGCTGTGTGAGGGCATTCAAGTGGGCAATGATGGATATTATTGCTTAGGCCGGAGCCCACTTTTTTAAGTTTGAATAGTCTATAACCCCAAACACTTTACTTTTCCTGCATTTACTTTTCCTGCACTAAGAACAATTTGATGGCCAAAGGTGGAGGGATCCTGAGTTTCAGGACGAAGCCCTTTGTCATCAACCTTTTGAACAATTTAACAGTTGAAGGTGGAGGGATCTTGGGTTCCAAGACGAAGCCTTCAACTGTTTAGGTAAATACGTTAAAAACTAACTGTGCTTTTGGTGGATGGATCTCGGTTTGAGATGAAGCCAAAAGTACAATCTTTTGCTATGTTAATAATAAACTAATCTTTTTAGCCTTATCTATTGTTGTTTACATTTCCTTTGCAAATTTTGTCGCATGTGTTTAATTTGAAAGTAGTTTTCTTTTTCATTTCAAATATCCTGAGAAAATATTTTGAAGAAATATCCTGAGGAAATATTCTGAAACCATATCCTGATCAGGATACTGTTGTTAAACTTTAGTATTTAATCAGAAATGTTCTGTTGAAGCTTTGTCACATATAACTAAAAAACTTAGGTTATTTAGATAATGTTTTAAAAGATGAAAAGGAGAGATCATACCAAAGATACTTAGAGAGTTGATTCCAATTTCCCACTTTTGAACCTTTTGCAACATTCCACTTATGGATGTCCCCTGTTTGGAATAATTAGGAAATCAAGTTCAACTTCACCCTTCGAGTGTATCAAGACAAATGTCCCCTGTGTACAATACATTTGAATACTTAGGAACTTTTTGATTCTTAGAACAATTGTGTGTGAACACATTTGTGAGCGACTTTAGTATTACAGGGGATAGTCCCTAAATATCCTGGAGATAGATCCTTAATATCCTGGGGATAACCCGTGAGTATACTGGGGATAAACCCATGTTTTCGTGCGCTACAGGCGGGAGTGTATAAACCCCAAGACTTAGAAAGGTGAAAACCTTTAAACCTTAGAGAGTATGAAAATACTCTTTCGTGAGAGAGGGTGATCAATCCTCATATACCTTAAGGATCCAGGATATAGCCAATAATAACGAAATTGTCAGCCACTTTTACATGAACTGGTCCCGCCATCTTGAACTATTCCTGGATAACTTACGCTCCAGGCGGGGTGTTTAAACCCAATTCGGGAGAAAGGTGATACCTTTAAACCTTTGAAGGGATCAGGATCCCTTAAACGTGAGAGAGGGGGTCAATCCTCTAATCTTTCGGTTCATCTTGAGTATATATCCTGGAGTAACATCCTGAAGCATATCCTACAAAACACCTTCAAACTAAGGTGGGTGCTAGCTTGGCTAACACCCCTCCGATGCTTAAGTCAGTATTGGGTTTCAACAAATAATAAATCATATAAAAAGGAAATAGAATTCATACGATCTCGAGTTAGAAATTAAATTCTAAACTCACTTGAAATAAAGCTTAAGGTGTACAACATTCCAGGATCTTAGTAACATATCCCCTTCCATATTCTTGAGTCGATATGCTCCTTTCCCATATTCTGATTCAACTTCATAAGGTCCTTCCCACTTCGTGGCAAGCTTCCCATTAGCAGGATTAGTAGTATTCTGAAAAGCCTTTCTTAACACCTAATCTCCAACTTGAAACCTTCTAGTTCTTAGATTTTTGTGATATGCTCTAGATACCCTTTGTTGATATGCTGCCATCCTTAGCTTTGCTGCATCGCTTGTTTCGTCAACAGTATCTAACTCTTGGCATAAAGCTTCAGGATTCTTCTTAGGATCCCGCAGGTTTGATCTTGCTATAGGTATCACCATCTCTGTTGGGATCACTGCTTCTGTTCCGAATACTAAGGAAAATGGGGTTTGCCCAGTTCCACTCTTTACCGTTGTCCTATCAGCCTACAGGACAAATGGTAGTTCTTCTGCCCATCTCCCCTTTTTAGCACCTAATTTCTTCTTTAAGTTGTTGACAATTATTTTGTTTGAGGATTCTGCTTGTCCATTTGCTTGAGGATGTACTGGAGTTGATGTGATCATCTTGATCCCCCAACTTTTACAAAAATCAGTGGTTCTCTTGCTGATAAACTGAGAGCCATTATCACAAATTATCTCAGCCGGTACCCCAAATCTGGTCAGGATATTTCTCTTTATGAAAGACACTACTTCTTGATCTCTAACTTGAACAAAGGCCTCAGCCTCAACCCATTTGGAGAAATAATCCGTCATTGCCTGCATAAAAACTTTTCCTCCTGGAGCCTTTAGCAACTTTCCCACTATATCCATACCCCATTTCCTGAACGGCCAGGGGGAAGCAATGGGATATAATGGCTCAGCAGGCTGATGTAATATATTACTGTGCCTCTGACATGCATCATATCTTCGAGCATATTCTGCAGCATCTTTCCTCATAGTCGGCCAATAGTATCCTGTTCTTAGCACCTTCGAGAATAATGATTTGCCCCCAGTATGGTTGCCACAGTCCCCTTCGTGTATATCCTGAAGTACCTCATTGGTTTCAGGATCCTCCAAGCATCTTAGGTATGGACCTGCAAGAGACTTCTTATACAAAATATCATTTATAATAGTAAAACGAGATACCTTCATCCTGAAACCCTTAGGATTCTCATCCTTTGGGATTTATCCTTCTTTAACATATTTCATGATTGGAGTCGTCCACGATTCAGGATTCTTTTTAGGATACCCATCATCAGGATCATGGATACTTGCTACTTCCTTATTCTGAGACTTGAAGTGTTCCATCGCAGGATACAGGATATGTAGTATTGGTATCTGAGTTCCTTTCGGTATCCTGACTGATAATCCCAAATTTGCCAAAGCATCTGCCTCAGCATTATCCTCCCTTGGTACCTGTTCAAGTGTAAAAACATCAAAATATCCTACTAGCCTGGGGTAATATGTCCCCCTGTGGCGATTTTAGCAGTACACCTAATCCTATACCTCTTACATTAGATGCACCATCAGTATATAGTGTTCAGGATTCTAAGGTTTCTCCTAGTTGTTGTACTTCTAGGTCTACTTCACTTTGAATATCACTACTAAAATTAGCCACAAAGTCTGCTAGAGCCTGAGACTTTATAGCATTTCTGGGTTCATATACTAGATCATACGCACTTAACTTTACAGACCACTTAGCCATCCTACCCGACATCTCAGGTTTCCTAAGAACATTTTTAACATGATAATTAGTTTTAACATGAATCCTATGTGCCTCAAAATAGTGTCTAAGCTTAGTTGATGCCATAACTAGGGCTAATATCAATTTCTCTAAGTGTGAATATCTAGTTTCAGCATCTAATAAACTTTTACTAATATAATAGACAGGATATTGCTGACCTTCATGATCCTTTACCAAAACAGCACTTACTGCATTCCCTGATACTGCAAGATACAGGGATAATGGTTCACCATCCTTGGGCTTCATCAATAAAGGTGCAGTTGAAAGATATTGCTTTAATTCCTGTAAGGCTGCTTCATGCTTTTCTCCCCATTCGAATCTCTTATTCTTCTTCAGGATATCGTAAAATTCCTTGCATTTCTCTTAGGATCTTGAAATAAACATGTTTAATGCCGCTACTCGTCCTATTAATCTTTGCACGTCTTTCATGTTGGACGGCGACTTGATATCCAGGATAGCTTTGATCTGTTCCGTGCTTGCTTCTATTCCCCTTTTAGTCACCATATATCTTAAAAACTTTCCTGCCCCCACTCCAAAATGGCATTTGGCAGGATTTAGTTTCATATTATACTGGTCCAGAATATCAAATTCTCCTTCAATATCCCGGAGATGATCCTCAGCCTTCTTGGACTTTACCACCATATCATCAATGTATACCTCCATGGTGTCCCCCAGTTTGTCTTTAAACATCATGTTTACCAATCTCTGGTACATTGCACCTGCATTTTTCAAACCGAAAGGCATAGCAGTATAACAGTAAATACCTGTTGGTGTCATGAAAGCAGTATCCTCTTGGTCTGAAGGTTCCATTTGGATCTGCTGGAATCCTGAGGATGCATCCATAAAGGTTAACATCTCATGACCGGCAGTTGCATCCACCATTGAGTCTATATGCGGCAAAGGAAATGGGTCTTTAGGACATGCTATGTTCAAGTCTGTGTAATCTACACAAACTCTCCATTTCTCATTCTTCTTTTGAACCACAACCACATTTGCTAGCCACTTGGGGAATTTGACTTCTCTAATCCTCTTGGATTTCAATAATCTTTCAACCTCTTCCTGTATGATCTCATTCCTTTCAGGAGCAAACTTCCTTCTTTTTTGTTGAATGGGCTTGAAAGACTTGTCAATCCGCAGCTTATGAGTTATAATATCCTTAGAGATACCTGTCATATCCTCATGTCTCCATGCAAATGTGGACATCCTGCATTTCAAAAAGTTAGTCAACTGACTTTCAATATGTAGAGGGATATTGGATCCTACGAGCACCGAGATATCTGGATTATCCTGATCTAGGATAACTTTCTTGACATCCTGCTGCGAAGCTTCCATGATATCCTGGGCTCATATCTTTAATTGCTATCCTGCTTTAGATTTCGTCGAAGACTTCATTGAGGAAGAATAACATTCTTTTGCCTCTTGTTGATCACTTTCCACCTTAACGACCCCCCAAGGAGTAGGAATCTTGATACACTGATGATAGGTTGATGGAACAACCTTCATGTCATGAATCCATGGTCTGCCCAATATAATATTGTAGCAGGATAATGAGTCCATAACACAGAAATGTTGCATTGAATTCATGCCCTCAACATATACTGGCAACTTTATTTGTCCCACGGTATTCTTGGCCTCTCCACTGAACCCTACAAGTACAGTGGATTTTGAAGTGATCTCCATATGGGAAATGTTCATCCTCTTTAGTGTTTCTAGCTGAATAATGTTGACAGAGCTGCCGTTGTCCACCAGTATCCTGCGCACAAAATGATTAGCAACATACAATACCAAACCATCATGATGAGGATCCTGGATGCTATCCCGATCATCATTATCAAACGTTATGACTTTATCCGTTGTGAGGGTTGTCATTCTGATCGGCTTGTCCCCTCTTTCTGCCTTAGCCTCCTTTGCATGTCTTTTTGCTGCAGAGTTAGAGGTTCCACAAATGTCGGATCCTCCTGAAATAAAGTTAATTATCTTGGCATCTGCGGGAGGTGATGTTGCTCGTTCAGGATCCTTCTCAGTATCCTGATCCTTATTCTTCATTCTTCCAAGAAGATCTTTCAGGTATCCTTTGCTCAGCAGATAGCTTATCTCCTTCATCAGAGCTATGCAATCTTCTGTCACATGTCCGAAATCCTCATGGAAAGCACACCATTTGGATTTATCCTTCCAATCAGCCTTTTGCTAGTTCTTTCGTGGCCATCTCACTTTATCTCCCAAACCCTGCATGGCATACATTAGTTCGGGTACACTAACAGAGAAACAATATTCTAATAACTCAAGATAATCTTCAGGATCCTCATCTTCAACAACATTCACTTTCTAGCTGTCATTTCTGACATATGGCTTAGAGCGATATGGCTTATATGAGGATTCCGATTTCCTGTTAGTTGATTCGTATGTCGAGGATGAATTCATCATCTCTTGCATTTTCTTGTCGTCTTCAAGTCTAATATATCTCAAGGCTCAGTTCCAAGCTTCATCCAGATTCCTGCAGGGATTCATTATAAGATCCTGATAAAACTGGGAATCCTTTTGTAGCCCCATCTTGAATGCTTGGACTGCTGTAGCAACATCAAGGTGTGGGATGTCCAAGGATTCCCTGCTAAATTTATTCACATAATCCCTTAGGGATTCTTGAGGTCCCTGTGTTATTCCATAGAGATCACTGGTTAGTTTTTCAAAACTTCCACTACAAGAAAATTGACTATTAAACAAATTAACCAAATGAGCAAATGATGTAATTGAATGAGGTGGAACATTTAAGAGCCATTTCAAGGCTGATCCTGTTAGAGTAGAGCCGAAGCCCTTGCAAAGGCATGCTTCCTTAAGCTCTGGTGGAATAGGGTTAATCTCCATTCTCTCCCTATACTGAGCAATATGTTCCTCAGGATTCGTGGTTCCATCATAAAGCTTCATATTGGGAGTTTGAAATCTTTTTGGAATTTCAGCATCACATATAGGATATGCAAACCAGGATATCCTGTGACTATCCTGGGATACTTCCGGAATGGGCTGAACAACCCTAGGTACACTTGATATCATATCCTTCAACTTCTGAGGCTCCCTTGAGAGTGCTGATGTCACACCTGTATCCTTCAAAGATCCACAACTATTAGTAGCAAGAGTATTAACGTTATTAGACACATTACCAGCCTGAGGATTTTGGCCATATCCTGGAGCATATCCTGAGGCTCTCACACCCTAACCGATGTAGGTATCTCAGGAGTATGACTCTGGGAATGGCTTGGTACAATATTGCCCCGGTTATCCTCAGTATATACTGCTGAGCTGAAGTTCAATGCTCTGGGCTGCAAGGGAGTGACAGTATCCTTAGCAGGCCTGTTTGAGCTAGATTTCAAGAGTTGTATCTCTCTTATCAGCATTTGGTTGGTCTCCTGTTGTTGCTTCATCTGATCCTGTATACTACCAAACAAAGTTAGAATTTCATCATTAGAAGCCATAATAGGAGTTCTCTCTGAGGCAACAGATCCATGGATATTCTGAGTAGGAACAATATCCCGAGATGTGTGAGTTTCAACCCTCCTCGGAGGAGCTTGAGGCTATGAAGAAGCTTGCGTTCTTGGAGGTGGTGGGAGCACCAGACCAATTGTTGCAGAGGTTGTAGCAGACATGGTAGAAGAGCTCATGTTTGATTTTGAGGCCATTGAAAATAGTGTAGCAAAAAGTTTCGAAAAAAGAAAACCAAGTAAAGATTTTAGCAAGGTTTTTAATATGAATAGCACCACTTGCCCCACGGTGGGCGCCAAATTGTTTTAGTCAAAAATTACCAAAGCAATTTAGTGATCAAATTAGTTAGGTGAGGAAGTGTTGTAAGGACCTTCAAAAATGTCCTAAAACGACCTGTAAGTAAAAACCCGAACCTCCAAAACCCTAATCTATGTAAGAAATCAAGAAAATCATATTTTATACCCTCTCGCGGGCCGCGTAAAGAACAAGAGGGCCCTTACGCGGACCGCATCAACCTATGTTTGACCGGATAAGCGTTCCCAGGCCACGTGGCGTACACGTGGCAGCACTACTGATGACATGCTAGCCCTAGTCTACGACTAGGGTTCCTCGCGGGCCGCATAAGGATTGAGCAAGGGCTCACGCGGGCCGCGTGAGACCCATTTTTCAGCTATAAATAGGATGGGTCATGAGCAGTTCACTGATGTTGAAACCAAAACTCAAAAACGAAGTTTGGCTGCTTAAATTCGAAATTTACTTTCACTATAGCTAGGCGCTGCTACGATACAGGGTATTAACTCGATCGCTGCTACGATTTAATGTCCGATCGATTAAAAACTATCCGATGGATGTTTAAGTGCTGCCCATATTAGGGCCATACTTTGTCATTAGTCGTGAATTCGACGGATGTTTAAGTATAGCACTTTGTCATTCGTTGTGAGCGTTTTAATCTCGTGAGTTATCGTAAATGCTGTATTAGTTACTGACCTAGTTCGTGTGCATTGTTATTTAAATTAGGTTACAAGGCTAATCAGTAGGCTAAATTCTGCCCGTATAAATCTGCAATGTGAGTCATTCTCTTTTTATCAAACAGTATTTTACAATACTCCAAGCATTTTCAAAAGTTATAATTACAGGGATTAAGTCATGGTTATCTTGAATCACTGGCTAATTGGGGTATTGTGCACATTACTAATTTCTCACTGTTAGGCTAATAAATCCTAACAGTGATAATCATCACTACTTGGGGAAAGACCCAATAGTGGTATGACCATCGTCACCAGGTGACACGGCGCCAGATAAAAATACGATAGAAGCCATTGTAATCGCTCTTATGCTGTAATTTATAACTATGTGTCATTTTATCAAATTGAGTGACTCGCCAGTATTTCCCCGCTGATAAAATATTTTTAAAACATGTTTCAGGCGACCTGCTGTAAATCAAGGAAAACATGCTACGGAGCACTAACAAGCTTGAAGAGGTGGCTCAGTTAAAATAAATAAACATGTTTTATAAATAAGGGAATTTCCTAGTAAAATTCCTCTATTGTAAATCACGGGATTATCCCGAATTATGCAATAAAATAATCGGGCATTTTCAAGTTTTAAAAGATCCTGTAAATCTTCCGCTGTCGAATCAAATAATAAACACCACGGGTTCCTGTCCCGCGACTCCTGACCAGGTCAAACCGGGGCTGGGGCCGTGACAGGAAAAGGTGGTTTTAGAGCCACTGATTTAAGCCTATTATGTATTTTAAATACTTAATTTTTCCTGATTACTGTCTAGTGATTATATGTTTTAACTGACTAATTGTTAGTTACAGTATGGGTAAGCAAAGAATCTCGGATATCTATCTTAAACTAGATAGTGTACCAAAAGATAAGGGAAACTCATCCCAATCAAATTCCTCAAGATACTCAGCAGAAACTGAGGAAGGAATCTTTGTTCGTAAGGCACAATTTGAAAAACCACTTTCCCCTAATAAAAGAAGTTGGATTATTAGAAAAAGTCAAGAGAAAATAAAGAAGTCACAACCAAAAGGAGTGATAAGTAAGCCCTTTCGGATTCTGCTCCGTATTGCCCGGAAGACCCCCTGGGGGTCTCTCCGACATCATTTTTGCCAACTGGCCCACTTGATTCTCGATGGTCTGAATGGAAGCCTTTTGACCAAGAACCGCTCCTCATGCTGCTGATATCGTTTCTCAGAAATTTAATTAGCACTGTTGGAGTTGTTCAGCAGTTGTGCCATCATTTCCTCTAGCTTTGCGTTGCTTTGAGAGGCGTGTGGCTGGGAACTGCTTCCTGAGCCTTGATTATGATACTGTGGCTGGAAGGATTGACCTTGAGATTGTTGTGGCGCAGGAGCATGTTGAGCTAATCCGTGTGCGTTTTGGTTCCCAGAACCAGATTTCCACCCAAAGTTTGGGTGATTCCTCCACCCTGGATTGTACATGTTGCTATAGGGGTTATTTTGGGGCCTGATTTGATTGCCCATGTAGTTCACCTCCTCGTGTCCTGTAAACATAACACCCTGCTCACACGTACCTGGCACGTGTGCAACCCCACACTGATCACATGATGGTGATTGAATTCGCGAGACATTCTGAGACTGGTCAATTCTTGTTGCCAAGGCTCCAATTTGCGCACTAAGAGCCGTATATGTATCCATAGCATGAACTCCAGAAGTGGATGATGTCTTATTCCGCACTCCACCGTTGCGAGAACTTGACTTCAACGCAGCTTTCTCTATGATCGCGTAAGCTTCAGTTGGTGTCTTCGTTCCAAGATCGCCTCCTGCATACACGTCTAAACGCTCCTGCGAGTCATAATTGAGTCCCTGATAGAAGGTCAGTACTAGTTGCCTTTTAGACAACCCGTGATATGGGACATCAATTAAAAGATCTCTAAACCTCTCCCAAGCTGCGTGTAGAGATTCTCTGTCGTCTTGCTTGAACGTCATGATACGGTTCCTCAATTTAGTCGTCTTTTCCGGAGGAAAATATTTCTGCACAAATAGTTCTGCCATCCCGGCCCAGGTGGTGATAGATCCTGCCGGAAGTGACAAAAGCCAAGATCGGGCTTTGTCTTGCAATGAAAACGGAAAGAGCCACAAACGAATCGCGTCCACAGAAACATCTCTTATCTTGAAAGTCGAGCACACCTCGAGAAACTTTGCCATGTGTCGACCCGGATCTTCGTGATCCTTCCCATCAAACTGCACCGAGTTTTGTATCATATTGATGACGCTGGATTTTATCTCGAAACTCGGTGCTGCTACCGTCGGTCGGGTGATGCTCGGTAGCAAGCCTTCTCCTCCGGGTTGGTTTGTTTCATTTAAAGGTCTGTCGTCGTCCGCCATGGTGCCTCTTTCTTCGTCCTCTGAGTTTTCGCTTTCAGAAAGTATCACTGGTTCGTCAATCGCATCTGCAATTCGTTGTGCAATGACACGTGACCTTTCTCGCAGCCTCCTACTTCTCCTAGGATTATGCGCTGGTTCGTCAACCGGCTCAGCAACAGTGGGCGCGGGAGTTGAGGACATCAACCTGTAATAAAAGGATAAGCACAATGTGGACAAATAATAGAATAATACGATAAAAAATAATGAATGAATGAATAAAAAGAATAATAAAAAAAATCGGTTCAATATGAATAAAATAAATAATTAAATAAATAAATCCGGATTCGAACAAATAAAAATTAAAACAAGAAATATTAACAAAAATAAAATAAACAAATAAACAAATAAATAAACAAATAAATAATCACGAAAATATTCACAAATATTAACAAGTATATACACGGATAAATCAATGACTCGGGTCGTTCCTAAAGCTCGCCTGAAAATCGCCAGAATCGCTTCCAAAATGTCCAGTGTTGCGAGCAGAATGTTTCTGCAAGTTTTTATATAATTTCGATGTCGCACGGTCGTGCGTCCTGTTGCACGACCGTTCACTTTATGCATTATTGGAGGTATGGTGCACCATACTGCGTGACGTCATCAGATCTTGACCGGTCTTCGGTCTCGCACGACCGTTCTTCAGATCGCATGATCGTGCGTTTCCGGGTTCTTGTTGCACGGACTGCTGCACAGGTCGTTCAATTCTGGGGTTTAGCTGGTCATCGAATCCGCACGGGGTGCAATAAACCGAACGCCCGTGCGTCACCGGCATATGCTTGCACGCTGCGTCGCACTGTCGTTCATTGCCGGGCTTGGTTGGTTTTGTCGGAGATGCACAGTCGTTCCTCAGACCGCACGACCGTTCCATTCGCCCAGGTCAGAATTCCAACAGAATGTTCGCAGCTTTGTCGTTTCGTCCGGAAAGTCCTCGTTTTCGCTATCACCTTGTCGGGTATGCTGTTTTAGGCCTGTAAACAAAAATATACATGATTAAGTATCCGAATGACGGTTTTACGGCCGAAAACGCATAGAATGGGGATAAAATGGGGGACTAAAATATGTGTAAATTAGCAAATATCAGTCTGGTATCCAATCGCACACAACTCAGTCCACTAGAGGTAACAGAGGTGTGGGCGTCCTTCATTCACCCTCTGAAGCTGACAAAAGGGTTGTTGTCAACCTCAATCTTGCTGATTTTGCTCTGGATTCGAGTGGTCAAGATGCGAATAAGGATTCCCCTTATTCGTCCCAATCTGCATACCAAAAAGCAAGCTCCAACTTCGTTGAAGCCCTAGGGTCTTGATGTAGAAGAATTTCAGATAAGAACAAGGCTCACGAGGGTTTATTCATTACTACAGCGGGTAATGGAGTTACCCTTGCTACGGAATCTGCAGTTAATTCAGGTAATTATGCTAATCCGTCCATTAATTACCATGGGGATGATGTTTTGGCTGCGAGGGATGGATGTCGTAGTTCGGACCAGATGGGTGTTCCAACTGTGATAAGGGAAGTTGATATGTGCTCGCCCCCATCCCCTGTTCATAACCATAATCCAGAAGTCCAGGATGTCCAGTTGAACTCTGAGTCTGGAAGTAAGTTACAGCAGACTAGTGACAAATCTGTTTGGGAGAAACATGGTAAAGGTGGTCTGTCATTTGCTGATCAAATGAAGATGAGCAATGCCATGGAGAAAACCAGAGTTGAGTACATACCTCCTTCTGCATCCACTGATGGCAGGAAACAAGTTCTCATAACTCATGATGATCTCAGGTATTCAGCGAAATCCTTTGCTCTCCATTTGTATGGCTATTTTGTGGGAACATCGATGGATTATAGGTTGTTAATGAGACTTTGAAAAGGTTATGGCGTTCGTATGATCTAGATAGCATATCTAAAAGCACAAATGGTTATTACTTCTTCAAATTCAAAAGTGAGAAGGGTTTAAATGAGGCTCTTGAAAATGGTCCGTGGATGATCAACAACATCCCCATTTTCATTAATAAGTGGGAACCGGGGGTTTGTCTAGAAAAGATTGAGTTGACAGTGTTGCCTCTTTGGGTTACGGTCCAACAAGTGCCTATGGAACTTTAGACAGGTAGGGGATTGAGTAAGATTCTAAGTGGCATTGGGTACCCACTTCTCAGGGATCGTGTCACAAAAGAAAGATGTGTAAATAAAGTCGATAAAATTAGGTATGTTAGAGTCTTGGTGAATGTTCCAGTCACTAGTCAGCTCCCTAGTGAAGAAGAGGTTGTGTTCTTGTCGATCAATAAACGACCTTCTCGTAAGGCCACCTTGAATATAAGTTACCAGTGGAAGCCTAGCATATATGATCATTGCCATGTGTTTGGTCACTCGCTAAATGCTTGTAAGAAAGTATCTAAACCGGTGTAATCTCCAGAGGTACAGCCTATTGCTAATTCTATGGGGGCAACAAAATGTTCAAAAAAGTATGGCTAATAGTATGGAAAAAACTGATGATGGGTTTAGAACTGTTATGAAAAAGAATCACAGGCCAAAACATAAGGCGTCCGGGAATCAAAAAACCAATAGCTCAACAAAAAATAATACAGAGATAAAAGTAGTTACCCGGCTGCCACAACTGTTCCTTCTCCTACTGTGAATGCTCCTGTCAGCTCAAATCTGCCTAAGGGGCCTATAACCTGATCTACAAGTAAAAGAGGTAACAGTGGTAAGGCTAAATTGGGTCTTAATTTCAGTCATGCAGTGAATGGAGTGGCTCAAAAATCTGATAGAATAGCTAAATCAAATCAGCGAGATAAAGGAAAACTGACAGAAGTTACCCCTTCGGTGCGTACGAAAAATCGGTTTGAGTTTTTGGATCTAGAAGCTACTGCTAAGAGTGGTAGTCTGGTTGCGAAAGAAGCCAACTTTTACCCGGTGGACCCTTTTAATCAAGAGACGTTGGCTCCGTCAACAAATCAAACTGCTCCTAGCCCGTGCCCTCCCGTCTCGGGTCGGGTTATTCCGAATTAGGATGCCTCTACATCTAACAAAGAATGGGGCCAATAGGGTCAAGATGTGGATATGGATTACTCTGATGAAGATAATGGTTATGATTACGACATCACTAATGCCCAAAAGGAAACTATCTCTAAGCGCCTAAAATCCAAGTCCCAAGCGGTCCTAGCTGAGGACACTCAGAACTGGGAGCCCGAGGAATGGGATTATTTTTACGATCAATGCTTGGAGCTTGGGTTAAACTCGGATTTTTGCATTGAGGATGTTGGCGAAGACACAAGTGGGTCGGCACAATTTTTTACGGGCCTCTTGAGGGACCTGGTTGTAGCAAAACCCATACATCGTAAGTAATTATGTGTTGCAACGTTTTTCTGTGTCGGAGTAGTAGTTTAGGCCTTCTGTCTAAATTTATCGTTTTCGGTTGGTGGTGGATGGTTATGTTGGCTTCTGTTGATTTTATTAGCTACTAGGATTTGTTCCTGTTCTGGGTTTCAGCCAGGTCCGGGTTTCTTATTGGATTTGTTATGGGCCTGCCGCAAGTTCCAGCCCAAGTCCCAGCTTGTTCCTTGTTGGTTTGTTCCCAAGCCCATCTGTTTGCCCTGTTTCTGCGCTGGGCTTATACCCCCTCGGGCCTTTTTTTAGCAGCCTGCTCCAGATGGAAGCCCAGTTATGTGCTGGGTTTTGTTTTGTTGAAGGCCCATTTTATTGGGTTGTTTTTTTCC
The DNA here is from genome assembly GCA_030545235.1 of Helianthus tuberosus. Lineage (NCBI taxonomy): Eukaryota > Viridiplantae > Streptophyta > Magnoliopsida > Asterales > Asteraceae > Helianthus > Helianthus tuberosus. Next base: position 160,766,578 of record CM060393.1, read on the forward strand.
AGTTGGTTTTCTTTGTATTTAATGTAGTGGGTGTCTGTTGTAATGTGTTTTCTAGAGGTAGTTAGTTTTATTTTATGCTACTAAGTTATCTGTTTTGATAGCCTAGTCGGGTAGTATAAAGCTTTCTCGTTTTATGAGGTTCCCAATTCTTGTTTTGGGGTGTCCTCATTTAGGAGTCTCAGAGGGGGGGGGGGGTATGCCCCCTTAAAACCTGTAACACGTCCTGTTTTGGAATATATTTACCAGGCAAATGGTCATTTATCCAAAGAAAAACACCCGAAAACGTGCATGGTCACCAAAAATACTGAGATGCGTTATGTATGCTTGTACAATACTACATAACATGATTCTTGAAGACGAAGGTCGGGCGATATGTGAATACGATCCAAATGACATTGATGAGAATGTTGAGCCGGTTGACAAGGGACAACAAGAATCAAATACGTGGGCGCTGCACAATGCAACACTGAATGAGAACCTTTGTGCGGATTTAATCGACCATATTTGGAGTAACTTCCATTTCGATCCCAATGATGACGAGTAGTGGTGTTCGTAGGTTTAGGCAAAATTTATTTTATGTTTTGAGCATGTAATTTTAGATTAAAATTTCTGTTATTTATAATTTGTAAGTTTCTTAAATTTTTTTTGAAATGCCTAATTTTGTAAAAAAAAAATCCTTATTTATTATTATTTTAACAAATAAAATAAATAAAAAATATTAACAATATGTAAGAGGGAAGATGGTTAACCACACCTTTACTTTAGGGGAGAATGCAGAGGTAGAGAGGAGGGTGATGTCACGTTGAAGTGAACAAGGGGGAAAATGGATAAAAAGAGAAAGAGAAGACCATATCCCACAACCTTAAATTCAAAATTAAAGTATAGATTTTCGAATACTCATTAATTATATAATTTAAAAAAAAACTTTGTGTACTCGATTTCAAAATATATCTGGAGGTTATTATTAAACGGTTTCTACAAACTTAAAAAAACAACATAACTAAATATTTTTTTTGAATACTTAAATATAAAAAACAACATAACTAAATATTTTTTTGGATACTTAAATATTGGGAGGTTTGGGTGGGGTTCTAGAGTGAACACTAGTGAATTTGCGAACTGAGTGAACAAATCTTGGCCATTTATTTACACATGTAGATGGGTAGGATTTCATCATCAAATCGTAAAATACACTAGTGTATTTTATCATTAAATCCTGGCCATTGATCTACACACATGTATGGCCAGGATTAGTTCGCTCAGTTCGCAAACTACACTAGTATTCACTCTTGAACCTAATCCTGGGAGGTTGATATTAACTAATTTATACATATTTTAGTCCCCCATTTTATGCGTTTTCGGCCGTAAAACCGTCATTCGGATACTTAATCAAGTATACTTTTGTTTACAGGCCTAAAACAGCATACCAGACAAGATGATAGTGAAAACGAGGATTTTCCGGGCGAAACGGCTGAACTGCGAACATTCTGTGGAAAATTCTGACCTGGGCAAGTCACACCCCCGTGCGACTGGTGGCACCCCCGTGCGAATGCGACAACAAAGCTCATCTCGGTGATGCACCCCCGTGCGAATGGTCGCACCCCCATGCGGATGCGACAACAAGGCCCATCTCGGTGATGCACCCCCGTGCGAATGGTGGCACCCCCGTGCGGATGCAACAACAAGGCCCATCTCGGTGATGCACCCCCGTGCGAATGGTGGCACCCCCGTGCGGATGCGATGACCAGCCCCAGCTCAGTGATGCACGCCCGTGCACCACATGGCACGCCCGTGCGAAATCGAATCTGGTCAAGATCTGATGACGTCAAGCGGTATGGTGCACCATACCTCCAATAATGCAAAAAGTGCACGGTCGTGCAACAGGACGCATGACCGTGCGAAATCGAAATTATATAAAAAACCTGCAGAAACATTCTGCTCGTAACTCTTGACATTTTGGAAGCGATTTTGGCGATTTTCAGGCTCCGGAGGCTTCTGCTTTCACCCGGATTCAAGCCACATTGTGCCGATTAGCTTCGTTATCTTCCAGATTCTTAATCTTATGCTTGTTTATGGTTTGGTTTTCTAATCTTTCCATTATTTTGTTAATCTTTCAAGCATTTAGATTAATGTTTATGTATTATTGTAGCCTTTGGGCAAAAACACAACAATCCCTTGCTTGATTATAACCATTAGTGTGTTAATCTTTGTTTGTAATGACATTTGGAAGTATTTTCTATGTTAATCTTTGATGATTAGTTTGCAACCTTGTTATTGATATTGATTTCTTGATTATAAGTAATTGTGTTGGATTATTGGTATTTGGTTAGTTAAGATAGTTGAAAAATGAAGCTTAATTAATCTTGTATTAGTAAACTTTAAACTTGGTTAACTAGTTTAGCTTGGTTAAAATGTATGCACCATGACACTAGAAATGGTTAGTGGTTTAATAAAATGTAATTATTGTTAATCAAGAAAGCTTGCCGTCACGTAAGGACCTTAACGGGTTAAATGGTGTCGTTATAAATTCTTGCAATGATTTGTTAGCTTAGTTAGTAGTTTAGGCCAAAATTGCTATCTTGGTGAATTTATGTGCAAGATTTGTAAAATGAACTCGGTTGTGATTTAATCTAGTTTATGTTTTTCTCGGTGGTTGCATTGTGTTTATCGGTGTCGCTTTCCTTGTTTAAGTGAGGTTAGAAAACTCCTAACGGATGACTAACTTATTTTTAAGAGATTTTCATAGACATTTATCAATTGCATGTTAAAGAACAATTTTTGGTGGTTAAAGTGTGTTTATCGTTTTAACTTTCCGAATGATTGTCATGTTAGGATTCCCGAAAGGGATACTAATTGTCTTAAAATGGAAAATTGACCGAATGCTTCTAGTGCCAAAACGGACTTAGTTGACATACTTTTGTTGTGTATTACGCAAGGCTATTTACCTATTTTCTACTATGTTTTATAAGTAGTTGTTTATGCTTACTTTAGTTTATTAAAAATCAAACAACTTATGTTTTTACCGGTAGTTTAGTGACAAAGGTCTAGAATTATTTCTCCGCCCATTTCCTTGGATCGATATTTGGTTCTTACCGATACTTTACTACATATATGACGGGGTACACTTGCCTCTTTCGTGTGTGTTTTGATGTAAAAGTAATAATCACTTTTATAAATTTAAAACCAAATCGTGTGTAATTTCATTGCAAAATTATGTATATATACGCACACGTCAAGTTTTTGGCGCCGTTGCCGGGGAAATGGTGAGTTTTAGGAACGACCCGAGTCATTGTGTTATCGGCGTATATACTTGTTAATATTTGTGTATACTTTCTTGATTATTTATTTGTTAATATTTCTTGGTTTTAATTCGATTTATTCATTTTCGTGATTCTTTTGTACACTTGTAAATTTTTGTCCATTTATTTGTTCGAATCCTGATTTATTATTTATTTATTCTTTGAGTTGTCGGCTCCTAAAAATCATTTTTATACTAGCCGATTCGATTATTTTTATTATGTTGATTTTTATAAAATTTCGGGCCCATTTTCGGATTTTTATAAAATTTTCAACCCATTTTAAATAATATTCTGTTTCTTTTCAGCAAAAAAAAAAAAAGATGAAAAAAAATTGGTTGCGCCTATTTCCAGGAAAACTTCATTCACGTTGGACAGGACCATACACAGTAAAAGAGGTATTTTCTTATGGCACTGTTGCAATAGAGAACGCGGACGACGTTATTTTCAAAGTGAATGGGCACCGCTTGAAGCTTTACATTACCGGGCCGATCGAGTCGGCGGTGGAGGTTATCGAACTCCACGCCCTGCACACATCACAAGTGTGGGGACATGAGTCTTGCTATCGACTCACTGACAAAAATTTAGCATGAGTCTTGCTATCGACTCGCCGACAAAAATTTAGCAGGAGTCTTGCTATCGACTCGCCGACAAAAATTTAGCACGAGTCTTGCTATCGACTCACCGACAAAAATTTAGCATGAGTCTTGTTATCGACTCGCCGACAAAAATTTAGCATGAGTCTACGCTACTGACTCGGTGATTAAAAATGTAGCAAGAGCGTCTTTGGCGCTATAAGGGTAAAATTGTCCGTTTTTGTTTTTGTAGTTTTAGCGTAATTTAGGTGTGTTTAGTAGTTTACGTTAGTTTGTACAATTTTTATACGTACCGAGCGAAGGTTCTATGTTGCGATATGGTTAAAACAGTTTGCGTGTGAAAAAAAAAATGGCGAAAAACGGCCAAAACAGTTGCTGGAAATGGCTTCTGCAGAAAAAACTGATCTGCAGCTGTTGCACGACCGTGCCATGCGACGCACGACCGTGCCATGCGACGCACGACCGTGCGTTTGCGGGCTGGCCTGCACTAGGAGTCGCACCCCCGGTGCATCTCCGAAAACAGCGTGCAGGGTTTGAACAATGTCGGTCATGCACGACCGTGCGAGAGGCAGGGGCAGTTTTGTCATTTGTACATTATAAAAACCCCCACCTGCTGCCATTTCCATCATTCGCGAACCCTAACTGCAGACAGCCATTCCAGAGCGATTTCGCCTCAAATCGCACGGTTTCACACACCTCTTCGCACGGTACGTTCTTTCTTATCTTTTTTCTGTTTCTTCCGCTTTCTAGGATAGAATCATTCGATTTCTTCAAGGTTTTTAGGGTTCTCTTCATAAATACAAACGAAACCCTAATCCTTGCAAGAATGATGCGAATTATTTAGATCATAGTTTATGTTGCGACTAGATTCTCCCTTGTGTTTTGTTTTGCTTTGCTTTGCCTTGTGACATACTTGCAGATTTTGACTATCACATCTTGGACCGGAGCACATCATGGATACAGCTTTGGAATTCTCGTTGCATCATACATCATCTTTAGGGGAGTATTATTATCCTTTTTCTCTATATTTCGGGTTTCGCATTGGGGACAATGCGAAGTTCAAGTGTGGGGAGGGGTTAACTTTGTTAACTTTGTTTGTCCTAAAAAAAATCAGAAAAATCATTAAAAAATATCTGTATTTTTGTATATATTTTTAGTAAATAAACCTGTTAGTTGTGTTTTAGACAGCTTCGGACTTGATAAAAACTCGACAAGCAAAATAAATTTTGAAAAGAAAACCGGAAAGCGTGACAAACAAAGAAAGACTTGCATGATAGTTTTCACACTTTTACCCATTCCTTCCGTTACGTGAGCATATTTGAGCCTTGAAATTGTTATATATTTGTTCATTTCGAAGTAGGAGTGAGCCGGATGTCATGTGTAATTTAGAACTTGTCACTAGTATGCTTGTTAAGACCATGAACTTGCGGAATCGTGTAGAAGTGATAGAGGCACTTAGATTACCCCCCCCCCTTTGTTGTTAACCTTGTTCTTTGTGTTGTGTTTCCCATAAACCTTACATTACCCTTTAGGATTAACCATATCGAGCCTTCCCATTTACCTTTGTCTACCCAACATAATCGCCCACTTAGACAAATTTAGCCTTTTTATGTTTTAAACCTTTTAGTGTTGAAACTCGGTCAAAATAATCGTTTAACTAGCGCTTGTTATAGTTTATTTTTCATTGTATAAATCCATTAGTTCCTATGTTAAAAAAAAAACAGAAAATATAACATCCTAAAATAGGGTGAAGTAGACAAAATTCGAGCAATTTTGAATGGTAGAATGATGAAATCTTGTTTATGAGCTCGTTGTCGCATAAGTCGCCTTTTTAAGGCGTTTGTATGTATAGTTTTGTTGTATTGCGCTTGTTAAACGTAACTACCGAGTTTTAACCGTTTCGCCACTTTAAATATCCCTTTCCATACCCTTCGCCCAAGCCTAACGTTACACCCCGTAAAGTCCTCTTGAATTACACTTTTTCGCATGTTAGTTGGTGGAGACGAGATCTTAAGACAAGCTTATGATATTACACATTTCATTGACGAGGCATTGAGTGTTTGCACATACACATTTTATGTATGTTTCACAAATAAAACCGAGTGTGTGTGAACATTGTGAGTTGTGTGAAGATTAGCTTGTTAAGTCAATTGAAAGTGAGTCACAACTTTTTGGTTATCGCTATATATTTGCATATGCTTGTTTGGTTTGATTCATTTGATGTTGTCTTTCGAAAAACCGGCTAACCGTTTGTAGTTGTTTCAATAAATAGTTTGTAAATTATCGTTCTTGTCAGTTTCTATCTTTTATTGCATTTTAGTTTAGCTTGCTTGAGGACAAGCAAGGTTCAAGTGTGGGGAGATTTGATATTAACTAATTTATACATATTTTAGTCCCCCATTTTATGCGTTTTCGGCCGTAAAACCGTCATTCGGATACTTAATCAAGTATACTTTTGTTTACAGGCCTAAAACAGCATACCAGACAAGATGATAGTGAAAACGAGGATTTTCCGGGCGAAACGGCTGAACTGCGAACATTCTGTGGAAAATTCTGACCTGGGCAAGTCGCACCCCCGTGCGACTGGTGGCACCCCCCGTGCGAATGCGACAACAAAGTTCATCTCGATGATGCACCCCTGTGCGAATGGTCGCACCCCCGTGCGGATGCGACAACAAGGCCCATCTCGGTGATGCACCCCCGTGCGAATGGTGGCACCCCCGTGCGGATGCGACAACAAGGCCCATCTCGGTGATGCACCCCCGTGCGAATGGTGGGACCCCCGTGCGGATGCGATGACCAGCCCCAGCTCAGTGATGCACGCCCGTGCACCACATGGCACGCCCGTGCGAGATCGAATCTGGTCAAGATCTGATGACGTCATGCGGTATGGTGCATCATACCTCCAATAATGCAAAAAGTGCACGGTCGTGCAACAGGACGCATGACCGTGTGAAATCGAAATGAGTTAATTACTGTTTTCGTCCCTGAGGTTTGTAAAAAATAACGGTTTCAGTCCATTAGTTTAAAAATTGCGATTTCAGTCCATTAGTTTCATTTTCGTAACCATTTCAGTCCACTAACTTAACTCCATCCATTTATTTTGTTAACTTTGGGTGAAATTACCAAATTACCCCTGCTAACTTAACAAATTGTAATAAAAAAATTCTAAAAAATCTAAAAATAAAAAAATTCCAAAAAAATCAAAAAAATTCCAAAAAATCTAAAAATCAAAAATATTTTAAAAAGTCATAAAAATTCTAAAAAAACTAAAAATTCTAAAAAAATTCTAGATTAAATCACAAAAAATTCTAAAAAAATTTTAAAAAATCAAAAAAATTCCAAAAAATCTAAAAATAAAAAAAAAATTTAAAAATCATAAAAATTCCAAAAAAATTTTTTTAGATTTTTTAGAATTTTTTATTACAATTTGTTAAGTTAGCAGGGGTAATTTGGTAATTTCACCCAAAGTTAACAAAATAAATGGATGGAGTTAAGTTAGTGGACTGAAATGGTTACGAAAATGAAACTAATGGACTGAAATCGCAATTTTTAAACTAATGGACTAAAACCGTTATTTTTGACAAACCTCAGGGACGAAAACAGTAATTAACTCAATCGAAATTATATAAAAAACCTGCAGAAACATTCTGCTCGTAACTCTGGACATTTTGGAAGCGATTTTTGCGATTTTCAGGCTCCGGAGGCTTCTGCTTTCACCCGGATTCAAGCCACATTGTGCCGATTAGCTTCGTTATCTTCCAGATTCTTAATCTTATGCTTGTTTATGGTTTGGTTTTCTAATCTTTCCATTATTTTGTTAATCTTTCAAGCATTTAGATTAATGTTTATGTATTATTGTAGCCTTTGGGCAAAAACACAACAATCCCTTACTTGATTATAACCATTAGTGTGTTAATCTTTGTTTGTAATGACTTTTGGAAGTATTTTCTATGTTAATCTTTGATGATTAGTTTGCAACCTTGTTATTGATATTGATTTCTTGATTATAAGTAATTGTGTTGTATGATTGGTATTTGGTTAGTTAAGATAGTTGAAAAATGAAGCTTAATTAATCTTGTATTAGTAAACTTTAAACTTGGTTAACTAGTTTAGCTTGGTTAAAATGTATGCACCATGACACTAGAAATGGTTAGTGGTTTAATAAAATGTAATTATTGTTAATCAAGAAAGCTTGCCGTCACGTAAGGACCTTAACGGGTTAAATGGTGTCGTTATAAATTCTTGCAATGATTTGTTAGCTTAGTTAGTAGTTTAGGCCAAAATTGTTATCTTAGTGAATTTATGTGCAAGATTTGTAAAATGAACTTGGTTGTGATTTAATCTAGTTTATGCTTTTCTCGGTGGTTGCATTGTGTTTATCGGTGTCGCTTTCCTTGTTTAAGTGAGGTTAGAAAACTCCTAACGGATGACTAACTTATTTTTAAGAGATTTTCATAGACATTTATCAATTGCATGTTAAAGAACAATTTTTGGTGGTTAAAGTGTGTTTATCGTTTTAACTTTCCGAATGATTGTCATGTTAGGATTCCCGAAAGGGATACTAATTGTCTTAAAATGGAAAATTGACCGAATGCTTCTAGTGCCAAAACGGACTTAGTTGACATACTTTTGTTGTGTATTACGCAAGGCTATTTACCTATTTTCTACTATGTTTTATAAGTAGTTGTTTATGCTTACTTTAGTTTATTAAAAATCAAACAACTTATGTTTTTACCGGTAGTTTAGTGACAAAGGTCTAGAATTATTTCTCCGCCCATTTCCTTGGATCGATACTTGGTTCTTACCGATACTTTACTACATATATGACTAGGTACATTTGCCTCTTTCGTGTGTGTTTTGATGTAAAAGTAATAATCACTTTTATAAATTTAAAACCAAATCGTGTGTAATTTCTTTGCAAAATTATGTATATATACGCACACGTCAGAGGTTTTTACTAAACGATTTCTAAAAACTTAAAAAAAACAACATAACTAAATATTTATTTGAATACTTAAAAAACTTTACTAAAGAAATATAATTAAAAAAACAAACCTAGAATCAAATTGAATACTTTAAAAACTTTACTAAAGAAATATAATTAAAAAAAAACAAACCTAGAATCAAATTGAATACTTAAAAAAGTTTACTAAAGAAATATAATTAAAAAGACAAACCTAGAATCAAATTGAATACTTAAAAACTTTACTAAAGAAATATAATTAAAAAAAACAAACCTAGAATCAAATTGAATACTTAAAAAGCTTTACTAAAGAAATATAATTAAAAAAAAACAAACCTAGAATCAAAGTAGCTCAAAAGTTCTTAACTAATTATAACTAGAATTTTTACCCGCCACACGTTGCGGTGGCGGAGTAGAGACATTTGTATCCAAAGGTATCCAAAAGTTTTGAGCCTAATATTCTTTTTAATGAAATCATGGTAAAATGAGATACATTTGTATCCAAAAGTTTTCATGTGACTTGTGAACATCAAGTAAATGAACAGTTAATTAATATATGGCAGATGCAGTGAGCATTTTGTTCTTCATTAACCACCTTTCATGCCACTGCTCACTCATAAGAAATCGGTCTACCCATGCTCGATAAACACATCGCCCATTCAAGACACGCACAACCCTATAACAACACGCCACCCCATGACTATAATTTATAAATAAACATATTTACTTAAAACAAAATGGTTGCTGATAAAATAAACCTGTTGCATTACTTCTTCCATGTTCATCTAGAATCTTCTCCAAACTAATTCTTCAAGTGCAACCAGCATTGTCTCAAGGATATCCAGACCCCCTGGTTTAAAAAACTAAAAAATGGCGATGCCTGCATCAATCATGCCGGATATAAGCTTAAACAGTAAAAAAAAGGTACAAACTTTGTTCTATTTCACGTAATTCGGCAAATATAAAAAAGGTCCACCATAAGAGAGACACATGATTGCATCAGCATGGTTCCAAAGAGGCTTCAGAATCGGTTCACTTCATGGCTGCCATTTTTTAAGGAGCTCAACACCCAAGTAACATTTGTAGCTATCGCAGATCCACCTATCAAGGGTGTGAGCTTTAGGGGTGCGCATGGGTGCATTAAGACCGCCATTAGAGGAGCCGGTGCCAATGCATCCCTCTAATGCAACCCTCTGAACCGAGGAGATAATGGTTAGCTAAACTAAGCCATGACTTAATACTTACATTAAATGCTATAGAGGCATAGTGAGTGAAACACTATGCTGGACACCGCATGACAAGGATTCGCGGCTTAGCAAACCACACCATTGGTCTCTAATAAAAGTCTAGTTGTGGGTCAGTTTAAAGCAAGTTAATGAAATGAAGATAAAACAACCAAGCAATGATAACTCAATGTTTATGAATTATGATGATTCACAAACTATATACTACTATAGCATGCTATTGATTCAAAAAACAAACCAGAATGCATGTAAGATTATGAATCCCCATCTTTATCACTCCATCCAGAAGACCGATTATCCCATCTTCCGTAACCTCCAAGTGAGAAATTGATTGAATCACCCCTAGTGGCCGGTGAAGAGTTATAACTTATAATCGTTACAACCGAAACCTTTCACATGACACAATACAACTATAAAATTTCAACAGTTCACATGATGAAATTCTAATAGAATCTACCTCAGAATTGATTGGTCAAATCCACTGTGTAGGTTTTTGTAGATTTCCAGCACACTCAACGAAAGCAAAAAATCTCTGTAACACCCCAAAAACTCGAATTATTTAGTTGCTAATATGTTATCACGTTTAAAAGAAGGAAATGTAATAACTAGGTGATTAAACCTAGCTAAATGCTTAGTTAAAACAAATAAGAATATGAAATTGGGTAAATTATGAACAAGTGACAAACATGAGGGGTTGATATGGAATAAATGTAAAGATAAAATATAAAATAAAAATTAAAACCCTGAAACACACACCTGGGCGTGTGTGTTCAATCAGAGGAGAAGAAGAAAGGGGAAGCCCCTCTCAAACCCTAATCGATGAATTGGATGGGACTCGGGCTGAATTAGAACTTGCATGAGCCTAAATAGTGATTATCTAAGCAAGCTTTAGCCAAGGTATGTCTTAATTCTCAGTTTTTATGAACAACCATGAAGTGGGTTTTGATGAAAACGTGAGTTTTATCTAAATTAGGATGAAAGCTTGCTAATGTTATCATGTTTAAGTTGAATCTTGGCTAAATTTTAGTTATCTTAGAGATTTAGAATGAAACCCATGTTTATGAGTATGAGAATGATTATGATGAACATGTGTATGTTGATTATTTTGATTATGTTGATGCATATGTTATGTGCTAGGTTTTGATAGTAACATGATGTAGATGATAATGTGATCTTGTTTGAATGAAATGATTCATGAGGTGAATATGGGAAGAATATGCTTAAATTACTTGTACATTATGCTTAGATGTTAGTACGCACGCCAAGTGTTGCATGAAATGACTAGGTGAAGTTAGGAATGAGAGATATTTAGAAAAGATTTGATGAAAACTAAATTTGTCCAGAAAGTTACAGCCGAATGTAATCGGCTGTAACTGGGTCAAATCTTGGCAAAAAATGATGTTTATTGAGTTTTTGATGAACTGCCTGGAAAACCTTTCAAACCCAACTGGAATTGCATTTTTCGACCAAAAATGAACGTTTTCTAGCAGAATTTGCAGCCCATTACGAATGTCATAACTCAATTTAGGAATTGAGTTATGATCTCAAATTTTTACTGTTGGTAGCTTCAGGTGATTACAAAAATCTCCAACTGAAATTTCGTTAATCAGATAAACGAGGAATTTTAAATGAATTTTTCTGTAAGATGCAGTCAGAAGTGACGAATCTGATTGTAGCTTAGTAAATGAATTTTTATAAATTTTTTTGTATAGAGTTAGACTCTAAAAATTTAACACAAGGATAACCCCTCCGAGGGGCACATCACATAAGAAGATTGTAATTTGTGCAAGCTCGTAAGTACAGTAAACGGACGCCCCAAAACAGCCTATTATGATGTCATAAGTATATGAGATTAAGCCGAAAGTTAAAATGATAAATCGTTGACTCTGAAAGTCAAATACGCATAAGGAACATGGCTAGACTTGTTGTTGTGATTATAAGATTATAGATAATCGTATGGTACATGGTATATAAATATGTGATAAATGGAATGACATGATGGATTATATGGGTTTGAAAGGATGTGAAATCGGGTACATGTCGTATGTTTGTTAGGAATGATTAATGCAAGTTGAATATGAAATTATGCAAATGTATGATCGTTATCAAGTACAATGATGTATGCTAACAAGAATGTGTTGATGATAACCTGAAAGCATAGGAGCGATGTTAACATGGACACGAGCATGGAAGGGCAATGGGTCAAAGGTAAATACGGAAGCTATGCACGAACTCGGACGCGCGGGGTAAGTGATTTCTGGAATCACTTCTTAGTTCGTTTAAGTAAGATAGCGTCTAGTTAATTAAGCAGGATGACGATTGAAGTTAAATATAGTTTTGAATGTATGATATCGGTGATTTTAGCTAAGTAGACCGAACGGGTCAAAATAAGGTTGTATTGATATGACAGAATGATGTCTAAGTAATGGCTACAGTATCGTAACCAGGTAACGGGTAGAATTGCATATAAGTGCGCTAACCGAGAAATGGGGACTTGGGTTAATGGTCAAAAGATTTAGCTTTTGACTTTTAACAAAAGAGTTATTTGACAATAATACGAACGGGTCGAATAAATGTGCATAAGCTTTGAAATAATAATGAAGCACGTAAAGATTAAGGACCCGGGGTAAAGATTTCTAGTTAATAATCTAAAAACATGATTTACGGACAAATAGTAATAAGTTTTGAGCAAATTGGTTGTGGCATGTCCTATATATGCGAGTTTAGTAATAAAAATATGAACGGGTCAAATAGTTGAAAACAAGTATGTAAAGCCGAAGGCTTTAAGTTAAGATTGTTCTTAGTCCGGATGTTATATTACAAGCTCATATGATAGAATTTAAATTTTACGATCGCGTAGGAAAAAGAATCACGAAAAACGGACTTGTAGGTAAAAAGCTATGGCCAATTAAAGTTTGATTATTGGAAAAATTGGAGTTGGGCGAATATGCAGGTCCAGAGAGTGGACCTGCTGGAAAAATGTCTCCCCCGCGCCACACAACGGGGTGTTGTGGATCTGGCGCAACACGCGGGGTCGCTCGCGACCCGCGAACGGTTTGAACGAGACTCTCGCGTGGCGCGAGAGACCTAGTTCCGAAAATTTATTTTTCTTCTCATTAGTTTGATATTAGAATGAGGTTATACTAGTTTATGTGTTGTCAAAACCAACTTTTAGAATATGTTTAATAAAAATAAAAGTGGTAATCAAGAGCTCGTAAGTATATATATATATATGAATGTAGGGAGGCATGTATGTACTTTGTAAGTTGCTACGAATGTAAGTGAGAACGGTTTCAATGCGTTTGAGTACTGACGAATACTAATGATTTGTCTTGAGGTTGAAATGTAATGCAGGAATGAGAACATCGGGTTCATGAGGAATTAAAGTCGAACTCCGAACAAGATAATTCAAGAGGATGATCAAATGGATTAAGTTTATATTGTTGAATGTTATACGGTTTTTAATTATAAGATAATAGTGTTGTATGATGTTGTCGATGACTAATGGTTTAGTTGTAAATGATGTCCACAGGAACTACACGAATTTTCTCTATTTCTAACGGGGATAAGCTGGCATAGATCGAGTCAAAGAGCAAGGATTGTACGGGAAGAATAGTCACCTAGCTTGGATTATGTAACACTTGTAGTATTATTTTATCATGAATGTTGTTAATTCTTTTAGTAAATGTTAAATATTTTGTAACTGAGTCTTTACGTAAGCAATGTATTTAGTAAAGAAAGAATTATTTTTTGCTCGAATTCCGCTGCGTCGTTTTTAATTTATTACGTGTTAGGGTGTTTCAATCTCGGTTTCTTAAATCATACAACAAAAAATTAAAACCCTAATTAACACCAAACCCATATAGAACTTTTAAACCAATCAGAATTATGAATAAACTGTAACTACCTCTCCAATTCATTAACCGATTCAGATGCTTCAATAGCCTTGTAACAAACTCTAGCTTTGTACCTTATACACTCAACGACATACGAATTTGCAAGAAGCGAAATACCTACTCAACAAAAATGATATATCCAATCCGTAAAAAAATGGGAAGCCAAAAAGTAAAGTGAAGGTAGAAAGAGGCACAGTAACTAGTTGTGATGTCAAAGTAGGAACACTCACATCACCTTCATGATCGCCACACCAAGCTAAGAGTAAAGCTCACACCGATGCAAAACCGAAGTTAGCATCATACCCAAGAACAACGCTGTAGAAACACACATAATCTCAATAAGAAGGCAAGCCAATATGACAGTACGAATAACGTCTTCTGCTGGTCACGTTGTTAAAGGCTTTTTTAACATAAAAAGGTCTAAGATATACGAAAAAATTAAGGCAGCACATTAACCGGTTGCAACATTAGAGAGAGGCCACTGACAACACCTTCAAGGTTACCTCAGGTATGGAAAAGCAAAGTTATCATCATAGCTTTTAGAACCACGCCAACAATGTTAATTTATTCTAATGAACACCGCAATTTCATAAAGACTCGGACATGAGAATAATCATCAGTAAAGAGGGCATACATCAAGAAAAGCATCTACAATGGCTGCAAGTACCAACTTTTCTTTGTTAATTTTGTGGAGGAACTTTTATTTCTTTAGCCACATGTTACTTCTGTTTACACCTCATCTACGATATTTGGCTCTACTCATGTCCATTGTTCGTTAGCCGAGTCAGCCAAGTAAAAGAACCCTTGCGGCCTTGCCATCGTACCAAACGTCATATACATACATGACTTTTACAATATAGAGGGCTCAGGTTGTCACACCCGGACTTTTGCGGAAGCGTGATTATGTGTGACTTGCTTAATATCATTGCATTCAACCATAACAAACAACTATATGATAAAACCGAGATGTTCATCCATAGATAGTTTTAAAAACCTTACATGCAACATTGTTTTAAATCCCAAAACACAGACTTCGCGTTCAGAATACAACACCAACAAGTTTTAAGTTCCATAAGGACTTCACAAAAGACACTAATAAACTAGGTTTTGAGCCATGCATCTTATCCAAGATAAAATACATAACCCAAACCCCTTCGACTTCGGATGACATCTTTTACTATAGACATGACTTGAAAACTTCAACGCCCGCCAGATCCATACTTAGTTTCCTGAAATACATGTAGTTTGAAAACATCGACCAAAGTTGAGCGAGTTCATGTGTTTTGTATGTGAGCTTGAATAAACTTTGCAATCATTATAAGTATGTACGTATTGTAAACCCTGGTATGAAAGTGATGTGTACAAAATGCAACATATAAATTACATCAATTGTGGCATAAAACTAACCCTTTTTTAGTACTAATGTTGGAAAAAGTGTGCTTTTGTCTTCCTTTTGTATTTTCAGGATTAAATGAGCTCAAATGAACAAAAGAAGCAAAAAGACAGCTAAATCTAACATAAATACAAGAAAAGGAATAAACGTGGGATGCCCGACCCCTCGATAGCATCCTCCCAAACAAGAACAAGAAAACAGAAGGCTGAACACGCCCCGTGCTCAATGACCACGGGGGCGTACCCAAGTGTCTGCAGAAAAGACAAAGCTGTAGAAGCTTCTATCACCCACCACGGGGGCGTGCCCAGGGGACACGGGGCCGTGGTCAACTCTAAGATTCGCAGAATCTAAGGAAATCTTGATACTACAGATACGCTTCTGCACACGGGGTCGTGCCCAGCGGACACGGGGGCGTGGTCAACTAATGCAGACAAACTGCATTTAATGAAGAAAGAGAAGAGGGTGGACACGGGGCCGTGCCCAATGGACACGGGGCCGTGTCCGGGCTTCTGTGCATGTAACATCTGTGCTTGTAATCATTTTGAACAGTTCAGTTATCAATAAAACAATGTTATTTGATCCCAATGTTTGTTTGGTTATGTTTTACATTTTTCATGTTTTGACTTTTGTTCAATTTGAAACTCTGAATCGCTTTCTGGAGAGTTATACGCAAACTGGTGCGTAAACGTAATCAGTTTAATGCGACAAATACTTCGGAACATCAACATATACTTAACATACCTTAAATAACCTTTACATAACTTAGAAATAAGTTTTTAAGGCTTTGGTATGGCAAAAACAAGTTAATTCGCCTACAGGGACTAAAATTGACAAACTGCGAAAGTATGCCAATTTGAACTGTAACAGACATTCCGGAACATGACCATAAGTTAAACATAGCATAAATATCCTTTACATAGCTTAGAAATAGGCTTTGAAGGGTTCGGTGTGCTAAAATAAACTTTTGGGTCATTCAGGGACTAAAAGCGTCAAAAAGTGCACAAGTTTGCATTTTCGCGCATAACTTACGTTCTGAATACATCCGGACATCCAAAAATTTATGTAAGCACTAAAATATTTTATTTTAGTGTTTGGCATGAGAAAAATCCTTTCGTCACGCAATTTGGATCGTTTTTCGCGCTTATGCGCATTCCGTCGTAATTAAGCGAACATCGCGATCGTACGACCAAACGAACCAACATCCGGCATATTTTTGAGCATGTTTCATTTCCACAATGTTTAGGCAACATTTTAGGGCCTTAACGTTGGCTTAACGGGCTTTAAACATGTCGGAAATGGCTTTAATGCATAACAAGGACCAAAACTGTCATTTATGAAAGTTTGTTTCTAACCAGAAAGGCCAGGCGGCCCGCGTGAGTTCTTGGTGTCCCCTTACGCGGCCCGTGTCAGCTTCCCAAATCAGATTAAATCAGTTTAACAGCTATTTACAGCTGTTAACCACTCAAAACTCACCCACACTTGCCCTTTCCTGATCATGAGGGGCCATTTTGAGCTACCATAAGGTTGCAACAAGTGTAAGGATGAGATTGAAGCACGTTATTCGATAAACGATCCTAACGGTTGTCCATTTACTATAAATACCCAACCCATCACAACTCAAAACCCACAAAATCTGATCTAAAAGCTCTAAGTTGAAGCCATTACTTCATACCTGAGCTACTTGGATCAAGATAAACTTGCGGGGACCCTTTGTAAGTGTTCCTTCGTTCTCTTTATTCGTTTAGCGTTAAAAGTCAAACTTTGTTTGACTTTCTGCGTTGACCAGTTTATGGTCAACACGAAGTTCGGTTGAACTTCATAACGTGAGCGTAATCACGATGGTTATAGTCTCTTGTGACTATACCTACTGATTACCACGTTATCTAGGCTTAGTGACGAGTCGTAGTTTCGGCCAAAATGCGCATTTACGCGTATTTTGTAACCAAACTACTCTTGGGTATCAAAACCGTTTGTTTTGATACCAAACTTGTTTTCTAAACTTAGTTAAGCATGTTTTAACATGCTTAGCTCGTCACTTTTAGTTTTGTGCTTGTCTAGGGTCGTAAAGGTAAGCGATCTAAACAATCGCTTATACTTTCGACCGACCCGTTTGGTCGATCATTAGGATCCGACCAAACACATTAGGTGACCATAGTGTATAGGGAATAACCTTCCGAGGTTATACCTTATGGTCACATCGTTTGAGTAGTTGTATGATATGTAGTATATATGCCTTAGGTAAATTACCAAAATACCCTTTGAACGCCAAAATTCATTTTAAGCATATGTAACATAACTTTTGGTATTTAAACTGATTTGGCAACAATATTAGACATGTTAAGGCATATATTACTTGCCATAGGACTAGTTAAGCGGTCCGAACGCGTTTCACGCGAACGACGCGTTAGAGTAGCATAAGCTACCTAAACGGGTCGTAATGGGTCGTAAGAACTTAGGTTAGGTTTCATTTTAGTATGTAGGCTTTGTTAAACCATATTACACGAGTCTCCACACTCGTTTGGTTTACGAACCCTCATTCTATCCAATCCTCCGATTTAGGTCCGGTATATTAACATAGTTACCTATATTAGGTGTCGTTTGATATCCGTGATCTCTAGCATTGTTTGGTTGTTACTCAAGGAATACTAAGCAATCTCAAGTGAGTACATAGACCCCTCTTTTACTGTTTTCAAACTGTTTTGGGGTGAAACACATGTGCCTACTTGTTACTTTCATGTTTTCCTTTTTCACATCATATACTTGTTATGTTCATTAGTACACTTATAGTACATGATTTACATTACATTGTTTTGCTATGTATGTTGACTGATAGCATACTTAGTACATGGTTTTACTTTACATTTCTGCTATGTATGTTGACTGATAGCATGCTAGCACATTGATTTACATGACTTTTCTGCTTCGTATGTTAACTTAGCATACTTAGTACATTGTTTTCATATAACATGTTCACATTTTCTATGACATTTGGTTTGCACAAACGGGACTTATATACGTTCATTAACATTAGCTACGCCGCTCGGTAGTAAGTACTGGTACCATAGGTCTTGACAAATCCCATTCCTGACATCCCGGGTTTGTTTGGATGTAAGGAATGACTGAATCCGAAAACATTTCTTTTGATAACCTTGACTTAGGGTTATCTGGCTGTCTCAAGGCTTGAATGTATGCGTTAACTTACCACATAAGTGTTTGTATCAATGTAACATGCATTACTTTGCAAAACATAACTTTTTGATATATTCAAAATACTTTTTTTTGTACATTTCTTACATTTGGTTTATGTAACAATACATTACTTACCAGACATACATTTGCTACACATTACTTGACTACATTTGGACTATTAACATTTGATATGATTTATACAAGGACTTTTGACAATTGGTTTAAACATAGACTTTATACATTGGTGGTTTGTTTAAGTGACTTAAGTAACGAGATGTGAGTAATATGATACAAGCATGGTGGATACGCCGTTGGTACTTCCTATATATAAGTGTTTGTATTATATTGCATATCATAGCGTTATTTAAATCATTCAATTTGGACTTATACATTTTACACAAGTAACACGATTCTCACAAGACTTTGGTTTACAAACAATTTACTTTATACAACTCATTTTACTTGGTTATACATTTAACCATACATTATTCTTTTATTTATACATATCATTTGATCGTATCGCTTTTTAAATGATTTACAAAACAAAACAATTTACAAGGTTCATGACTGACTTTTGCTAAACAACTTTTTCTAAACTTATAAGTCATGAATCTTATTTTCACAAAACCTATGTATCTCACAGGCATTTTTATGCTGACGTACCTATTTTCACATGTATTTTTAGGAGCTTTTGCGTAGGAAGATGATCGTGACACTAGGGCGGACCTGTGCCTTAGAGACATAAAATGAAGATAGACTTAGTTTAACTATGTTATGTACTCTCTGTTTTCGTGTTTAAGACAATGTTACACTCTTGTTGGATAAATAAAATATAACTTTGTATGCCATGGTTGTGAAACAATAATTCTGTTACAACACTCCCCGACGTTTCCACCACGATTTGATGTTCTACGTGGTCAGGGTGTGACAGAAAAGTTGGTATCAGAGCCAATGGTTATAGGGAATTAGGTTATTAGTAATACTTTGACCTAGACTATAACCTTTCTAGGACCCCAACATAAGTTATCTTGTGTTTAGATTTTAAAACATGCACTTCACCTATCCTTAGGTGATAACCACAACGGGAACATCTAGTTCGAATCCGCTTTGAAAATTAATCATCTGTTTTTGGATGATTGATTACTAGGTATTGAACCCTCTGTTTTAAGGTTTTGAACCCTTCCAGTTTGATTTTTGGCCTTGTGTCTTTCAAATTTTCAAAACCTCGTCAAAGTTTTGGGTTCTAAATAGTGAGAACACGTGCAAACTGGAAGAGTGAATGCCTGTACCCTGGGTTTTCTGTCTAAGGCTAGAGTGTTCGTGCAAATCCACATAATCGGACCAGCCACTCTTACCTGGGGTGAGTGTTCACTTATAGGCAAGCATGTCTTCGCGATACATTATTTTTGACCCATTTACTTTGATTAGTCACTGTGTGTCGTTTGTTTGCTTTGTAATGCAAACAAATGACCACCATCTTTGCTTTTGTTGATTTTGTTTCATCTCATTCTCTTCATCCAATCATCTCACTCGTTTCCTTTCATGTTTCCTCTTTTAGAATGCCTCCTCGACGCGAAAACCAGATAGCGACTGCCGAACTGGCAAAAATCATTGCGCAGCAAATGGCTGCTCAATTCCCAAACCTCTTTGCTCAATGGAACCAAGCCAACAACAACAACAATGCTCCATGCAATTTCAAGAATTTTAACTCGGCTAAACCACTAAAGTTTAGTGGTTCTAAGGGAGCGACTGGGCTTCTTCAATGGTTCGAGAGCATTGAGAATACTTTCCGTCACGTGCAGTGTCCTGACAATCGCAAGGTCAAGTTTTCTTCGAGTGTGTTTCAGAAGAGGGCTCTTACGTGGTGGAATGGGGTTATGAGAGATCGTGGTGCAGAAGTTGCTCTAGCACAGACATGGGCTGAACTTAGGGACCTTATGATGAGGGAGTTCTGTCCTCGTCATGAACAGCGAGCTTTGGAGAGAGAGTTTGACGACTTGAAACAAGACAGCGGCGAGCACAGGGCGTATACTGATAGGTTTGAGGAGTTGAGTCTGCTTTGCCCAACAATGGTTACCCCACTCGACAAGGCTATCGAAAGGTACATCGATGGTCTACCTGACTCAGTACAAGACATCATTACTCGTAGTAACCCTACCACACTCCGTCAGGCGATCGAGTTAGCAGCGACATTGACTGAGTCGCAGGTTCGAAAGGGAAAACTGCACAAAAAGGGTGACAAGGGTAAGAAGCAAGCGTCTGACAAAGAAGATAGCAAGAAAGGTCAAAACAAGAAGGGAAAGGATTCTAGTTCCTTAAGCTAGGAAGTGAAAGGCTTCCCAAAACTATGCCGTTACTGCACAGGATCAAGCTGCACCAAATCAGCCTGCGCAACCACCCGCCAAGAAGCCTTATCTTGGCAATGCACCTTTGTGCAACAGGTGTAACGGCCATCACCTACCACATCTCCAGTGTCGTCAATGCACCAACTGTGGAAGAAATGGTCATCTTGCTGCCACTTGTCGCATTCCTGTTAACCAGAATCAGGCAGTTCAGAACCAAGCCCAACAAGTTGCTCAGCCTCTTGCTCAGCAACAAGGTCAAGCTGCACGACCTCATTTTCCTCCAGGTTCGTGCTACAATTGTGGGGATCTGACCCACTACAGAAACCGGTGCCCAAGACTAGCTAACGCAAATCCAAATCAGGATCAGGCTCAGGCTCGAGGTCGAGTCTTCAACATGAATGCACAAGAGGCACAAGCGGACAATGAAGTGGTGAACGGTATGTTCTTTGTTAATAATCAGCCTGCATCTGTTCTTTTTTATTCGGGTGCCGATAAGAGTTTTGTGTCATTATCTTTTGAGCCATTGCTTCACGTGTCTAGAACGAAACTAGGAAAACCCTTGACAGTAGAAGTTGCTAGTGGTGAACCCATTGTTCTTGATTTTGTTCTTCGCAACTACCAGTTGAACCTTAACGACCATCTTTTTCCTATTGACCTCACGCCTATGCAACTTGGAAGCTTTGACGTTATTGTGGGTATGGATTGGTTAGCCAAGCATCGCGCAGAGGTAGTTTGTTTCGAGAAGATTGTTCTTGTGCCGCTTTCGACAGGCGAGATCCTACAAGTTCGTGGTGAGAAACCTGCTAGTGGTCTCAAACTCATGTCTTGTTTTAAAGCTCGAAAGTATCTTCGAAAGAACTATGTGTCCTTCTTAGCACATGTTACAGCAGATAAGGGCAAGGGTAAATCTATTCAAGATATTCCTATTTTTCGGGATTATTCTGAAGTATTCCCTGAAGAGTTACCTGGTCTACCTCCAGCACGCCAAGTCGAGTTCCGTATTGATCTCGTACCTGGTGCAAACCCCATTGCCAGAGCTCCATATCGTCTTGCACCGTCTGAGATGCAAGAGTTGTCTAAGCAGCTTCAGGAACTCTCTGACAAAGGTTTTATCCGTCCTAGCTTTTCACCTTGGGGTGCTCCGGTTCTTTTTGTCAAGAAAAAGGATGGATCTTTTAGGATGTGTATCGATTATCGTGAGCTTAACAAGCTCACCATCAAGAATCGATATCCCCTACCTCGCATCGATGATCTCTTTGATCAGTTACAAGGTGCTTCTTATTTTTCGAAGATTGATCTGCGATCTGGATATCATCAACTTCGGGTGCATGAAGAAGACATTCCCAAGACAGCGTTCCGCACTCGTTATGGGCATTATGAGTTCACAGTCATGCCATTCGGTTTGACTAATGCTCCTGCTGTTTTCATGGAATTAATGAATAGGGTCTGCAAGCCTTATTTGGATCAATTCGTCATTGTTTTTATTGATGACATCTTGATATACTCTAAGACGCGAGCTGATCACGAGCAACATCTTCGTCTTACTCTGGAGCTCCTAAAGAAAGAGCAACTTTTCGCCAAATTCTCCAAGTGTGAATTTTGGCTTAAAGAAGTTCAATTCTTAGGACATATTGTCAACGAGCAAGGTATTCATGTAGATCCCTCCAAGATCAGTGCGATTAAGGATTGGGATACGCCTACTACTCCTACTGAGGTTCGTTCTTTTCTTGGACTTGCGGGTTATTACCGCCGCTTCATTGAAAACTTCTCAAAGATTGCAGTTCCTCTAACTGCTCTAACGCAGAAGAACAAGCCCTTTGATTGGGGATTCAATCAAGAAGAAGCCTTTCAAAACTTGAAGCAGAAGCTTTGTGACGCGCCCGTTCTAACTTTGCCTGAGGGCAATGATGATTTCGTCGTTTATTGCGATGCATCTAAATTAGGACTTGGTTGTGTTCTGATGCAAAGGAACAAAGTCATAGCATATGCGTTGAGGCAGTTGAAGATACATGAGAAAAACTACACCACTCATGATCTTGAGTTAGGTGCAGTTGTCTTCACTCTTAAGATCTGGAGACACTATTTGTATGGAACAAAATGTGTGGTTTGTTGATGCAGATTTTGTGTCCGATGCTTGTCGAATAGATTAGTTTTATTTTACGCTGAATTTGTAATAGTTAGTGAAACGGTCTATCGAACGTGTATAGACCCGCTCGTTTGAAGTGGTCAAACGAGAGGGTTATTCGGTTGACCGTGTGGGTTTTGCTTGACAAACAGTTAGTTTATGGTTGTAAGATGTTTGGTGTCGAAGGATAAGGCATCGAAGGATTGTGTATATCCTTCGATGAGCTCGAAAGATATCCATCGACAGATGAAGATGGACCTCGAAGGATATGTCATCCTTCGAGGTATATGTGTATCTTTCGATAGCTGGATGATCGACAGATGATCTATCGATCAATCAGTTGGATCCTTCGACCATACAACCTGTGTTGGGTATAAATACCAACACTTTGTCATTTGCAAGACCAAGAGTGTGAGAGGAGGTTTGAGACCTCACCCGGGGAGAGATCACCACTTGATCTCTCCCGGAATGTATACTCCTTTGGTATTAGTTCGGTTATCATGTAATCGGGCCGATTTGTAACGTTTTAGTACCGGATTAATACAAAGTTGTTTGTTTATCATGGCTAATCTCTTCCGTCTTTGAACATAATCACAAGAATCACGGTTTCGGTCCCCAAACCCGGTCCTACAATTGGTATCAGAGCCATGGTGCCCGATTTAGTAAATCTAACCGTTTACTAAGTCACATGTGCTCTAGATCTGTGATTTTTGTGCTTTTTGTTCAAGATGTAAAAATGTGAAAATGGAGAAAAACTCAGATCTGGATCGAGATATTCAGATCTAGCTGAAACAAAACGTATTCGAGTGTTAGTTTTTCTATTTTACACCAAACAAATCAAGTTTTCATCATCAAAAATCAAAAATACAAAATTTTCGTCAAATCTGCAAAGTTGAACAGTGGCTGTGTTCTTATGTTCTTGAAGACCCGAAAGATGATCCACTCCCGAAAGATGAAACAGTGCTCGAAAGATGAGATCTTGGCTCGAAGGATGATCAGTCCCAACAACTTCGAAGGATTCAGACAACTTCGAAAGATATATCCTTCGGTCTTGGCACGAAACAGTTTTCGAAGGATCATCCTTCGGTTATCTTTCGTAAGATGATTGTTATGGATCCTTCGATCCTTCGAAAGATGATCCTTCGAGGCAGATGTACCTTGATGTCTGTCTGCTTGTATACTGAATCGTAATAAAAAAAAAAAAGGGTTTGAAGGTGGAATCTCTGAATCAGATGTTGTTGCTTCTGATTGTTCATCGAAAAAGAAGAAGAAGGGTCTGTGCACCGATGAGAAGAGTAACTTTCTGATTGTATGGATGTGTATCGATGAGGTTGGATCATGTTTGTTAACGCAGAGATTAATAAAAAAAAAAAAAAAAAAAAAAAAAAAAAAAAAAAAAAAAAAAAAAAATCTCTGGTGTGGATGTTGTATCGAGAAAGAAAGAAGTTTGTCTTGTTTATTCTTCATGTATCACTGAGAGAGATAGACTTCTGGTTTTTGATTGTTGGAGGCCTTTAATCGAAGAGAGAGAAAGGGATTTGGACTTTGTTGTGTTTTGGTAAAGCTTGTCTACTCATATTTTGAAGTTGGTAACAGCTAATATAGTTGAAAATAAAGTGATGCTGTAGCTTTAATAACTTGATGTCGACAGGTCTTTGACTCTTGGGTCTACAACAGTCCAACACATGTCAAATTTTCATAAAAAAAAAAAAAAAAAAAAACAATGATGATGGCTGATGTTGTTGTCGGCTAAAAAAAAAAAAAAAAAAAAAAAAAATAGATTGGAAAGTGAGTTGTGGTGATTGTGTGTTGCAGACTAAGATCTCGATTAAAGGCAAACCCAAAAGTCAAATATTGTTGCTGCCATTTTTCAACATATAGGTCCTATTTTTCAAAATTTGGGTTTTTGGTTAATATTATATTTTAGCCAAGAACTATAAGTGATTTGCAAAAGTGGGGGTCGGGTATTTGCGGAGTTGAGTTAAACCGCGCTTCTAAATGTCAACGTCAAATTTGTACGGGTTCGGTAGCGCGCGGGATGATGCAGCATGATGAAAACAAGAGATGATGAAAACTTGATTTTTGAAAAATGTGGGGTAGTCACGGTTACCGATGCAAATGTCAAAAATGGTGACGCGACTATTATGGGCCAAAAACCAAAAACGAGAACGGTATGTTCACTTCCGCACGTCGATTGTTTATGAGTGTTATCGGTTATTCGAAAATGTTCGAAAGCTTTTTGTTATTTGTCATATTCTCGCATTTGAAGACGAACGTATGAACCTTGAACGCCAACACCGGTCCTAACGAGTTCACAAAGTCTTTGGAGGGATACAAGTCGGATCCGATGGGGTACTAGGCGATATTGCTTTATCAACTAGAATATGCAACGAAGAAATCCTTTTTGTTTATTGTCATATTCTCGCATTTGGTAACGAATGAATGAACCTAGAATGTCAACACCGGTCCTAACGAGTTCACAAAGTCTTTGGAGGGATACAAGTCGGATCCTACGGGGTACTAGGGGACGTTCTTATTCAACTAGCTTATGCAAAGAAGAAATTCGTTTTCGTGATTTTTCGAAAAACCAAGAACATTCAACGGAGATTGATGACAGTTCCGCTTAGTGGAGGGAACTGGTGAACATTTGACGACAGTTTCTTTGAAGTGGAGAGAATCTGTTAAGGTTTAGAAATCTTACCAAAGAAATAGGGGGAATAAAAATTTCGTATGTTGAATTTCTTCGGTAAATTTCTAAACGCAATCACAGGTGGTAGAGTTTGTGATTTTCTGGTGATACAAACGGTTCGGCGTGGAATGTTTTGCACATACACATATTTGAGGATTTTAATTAATTCTCCAGCCAGCGTGAAGGGTTTTGCACGGAAAAATACAGGTTTCTAAAGTCTACAGTAGTTACAAAAGCGCTGTTCACTGAAGACCTGGGGAATCTTTCTGAAAGCTGATAGTTCAAGACTGAAGACCTGCAGGATTCGGTTTTGGGTTTGATGTTTCTTTGGGATTTTACAGGGATCTGGGGGTAACTCAATTCGTTGAGTTTGCAAACGATGTACTTGGTCAAGCTGACTTCCTGAGTACTGATGCTGAAGATCCGTAGTGCATTACGTGGTCAACTTCACAAAGGCGAGACAATGAGATCTGGATGTAGTTCAACTAAGCATGCTGGTTGAGCTTGCAAGGGATACACTTGGTCTAGCTGACTTTCCTGAGTGTTGATGCTGAAGATTAAAGTGCATTACTTGGTCGATTCCACAAAGACGGTTTACAGAAGACAGTTCACCAGAAATCTCTATCAATGTAGTATGCTTGGATGAAATAGAGTTCTTATGACAAGATCAAGACTTGATGCAGTTCTTAAAGATTGGAACCCTTATCATATGCCGGTTGGAGTATTGGAAGATCAGCGGAAGATCGGTCAATTGAGGAAATTGCACAACACTCAACACGGATACGCGTACTTTAAGGGGGAAATATTATACAAGGAGCATCAAGATACTACTTACCTGGATCATCGGTCAAGGGGGAATTTGTTGACACAGAGAAGATGAATACTTGACTGAAGATCGATTGCAGTTGCATTTTCAGCATTCGACAGCAACGGACAAGGGGGAATTTGTTGATGCAGATTTTGTGTCCGATGCTTGTCGAATAGATTAGTTTTATTTTACGCTGAATTTGTAATAGTTAGTGAAACGGTCTATCGAACGTGTATAGACCCGCTCGTTTGAAGTGGTCAAACGAGAGGGTTATTCGGTTGACCGTGTGGGTTTTGCTTGACAAACAGTTAGTTTATGGTTGTAAGATGTTTGGTGTCGAAGGATAAGGCATCGAAGGATTGTGTATATCCTTCGATGAGCTCGAAAGATATCCATCGACAGATGAAGATGGACCTCGAAGGATATGTCATCCTTCGAGGTATATGTGTATCTTTCGATAGCTGGATGATCGACAGATGATCTATCGATCAATCAGTTGGATCCTTCGACCATACAACCTGTGTTGGGTATAAATACCAACACTTTGTCATTTGCAAGACCAAGAGTGTGAGAGGAGGTTTGAGACCTCACCCGGGGAGAGATCACCACTTGATCTCTCCCGGAATGTATACTCCTTTGGTATTAGTTCGGTTATCATGTAATCGGGCCGATTTGTAACGTTTTACTACCGGATTAATACAAAGTTGTTTGTTTATCATGGCTAATCTCTTCCGTCTTTGAACATAATCACAAGAATCACGGTTTCGGTCCCCAAACCCGGTCCTACAATAAAAAATGTGTCTTTATTTTCTTTGTTTTTAAATTTTAGGGGGAGAAAGCTTCAAAGAAAATTCAAAAACATTGAAAAACCGCAAAAATACAAAAATATGTCTTTACTTTATTTACTTTCTGCATTTAAAGTTGGGTGAAAATGAGAAAAACTCAGATCTGGACCCGAATATTCAGATCTGTGCTGAACCGAGGGTTGGGTTTTATGTTTTTCACCTAAGTACTCAAGTTATCATCATCAAAAATTATCTACGAAGTGTTTTCATCAATCTGCAGTTTACACAGCCTCCTGTGTTCTTGATGTTCTTGACACCTTCAAACTGCGAAAGATGAAAAATGTATCGAAGGGTCATCTCAAATCCTTCGAAAGATCAAACTGATTTCGAAAGGTCATCTTTTGTTTCGAAGGATCATCTATCTGTTTCGAAGGATCATCACAATCCCCAACAACCTCGAAAGATCAAACATATTTCGAAGGGACATCAACAACTTCGAAAGATCAGATCTGATATGTTCGAAAGATAGCAACTGATGTTTGTGAAATCCAGATCTGACATGTGCTCGAAAGATCTGTGAATCATCTTTCGAGACCGGTTTGGTGTTTGTCTTTTGTTTGATCTTTCGGTTGATCCTTCGATAATATGATCCTTCGTCAATCATCTTTCGTTTGTTGATGTCGGCTGATGTGTGGCTCTTGTCAGCTGAGATTATTGTCAATAGAAGAAGACCTGATTGTTTGGAGGTGTGTTTCGAAGAAGAAGAAGTGAGACAGAGATGTCGGCTGCTGCTTGTCTGGGTATCGAAGATTGTGTTCATCGATCAGCTTCTGATTTCGAGCTGGATAGAAGGTGATGTTCGATTAGGGCTTGGAAGTGGAATCGCAGGTTTTATGTGGAGAAGATGATGTCTGTGCAATTTTATTTGGGGATTTATTGTTGCAGATGTATCGATGAAGAAGACAAAGAATTTCTTTGCTGGTTGCTGGGTTTCGAAGAAGAGAGAGAGACACATGTTTGAGGATGAAGGAGATTTGGGGAAATGAGAAGACAAAGTGAAGTGGGTTTGTCTTTTCTAAAAAAAAAAAAAAATTTAATTAAGAAATGTAGATGTTTATCAGCTGGTGTATGACAGCTGGATGTTGGTTTTTGAAGATGTGCATCGAGACAAAGAGAAACATCAGTTTTTTTTTGGGATTAAAATGAAGGATTGTTGACTTCTAGATGATAGTGGGCCTTGACATTTTTTTTTGGGGGGCCACTCACATATTTAATCTGGGCTCTTATGTCTTGGGCCAAATTTAATACAAGATTAACTAAATTTGGTACAAGTTTAAAATTCGACCAGGAGTACAAGTGGGTTGTATTTAAGAACTTGGATTATTAGAAGTCGGGTATTCGCGAATTGATTTGAATCGTGCTTCTATAATTCAACGTCAAATTTGCACGGGGTTCGGGAGCGCGCGGGATGATGCGGCATGATGAAAACAAGAGATGATGAAAACTTGATTTTTTGAAAAATGTGGGGTAGTCACGGTTACCGATGCAAATGTCAAAAATGGTGACGCGACTATTATGGGCCAAAAACCAAAAACGAGAACGGTATGTTCACTTCCGCACGTCGATAGTTTATGATTGTTATTGGTTATTCGAAAATGTTCGAAAGCAGTTTGTTATTTGTCATATTCTCGCATTTGAAGACGAACGTATGAACCTAGAACGTCAATACCGGTCCTAACGAGTTCACAAAGTCTTTGGAGGGATACAAGTCGGATCCTACGGGGTACTAGGCGATATTTCCTTATCAACTAGAATATGCAACGAAGAAATTTGTTTTTGTTTATTGTCATATTCTCGCATTTGGTAACGAATGCATGAACCTAGAATGTCAATACCGGTCCTAACGAGTTCACAAAGTCTTTGGGGGGATACAAGTCGGATCCAACGGGGTACTAGGGGACGTTCTTATTCAACTAGCTTATGCAAAGAAGAAATTCGTTTTCGTGATTTTTCGAAAAACCAAGAACATTCAACGAAGATTGACGACAGTTTCGCTCAGTGGAGGGAATTGGTGAACATTTGATGACAGTTTCTTTGAAGTGGAGAGAATCTGTTAAGGTTTAGAGATCTTACCAAAGAAATAGGGGGAATAAAAATTTCGTATGTTGAATTTCTTCGGTAAATTTCTAAACGCAATCACAGGTGGTAGAGTTTGTGATTTTCTGGTGATACAAGCGGTTCGGCGTGGAATGTTTTGCACATACACATATTTGAGGATTTTAATTAATTCTCCAGCCAGCGTGAAGGGTTTTGCACGGAAAAATACAGGTTTCTAAAGTCTACAGTAGTTACAAAAGCGCTGTTGACTGAAGACCTGGGGAATCTTTCTGAAAGCTGATAGTTCAAGGCTGAAGACCTGCAGGATTCGGTTTTGGGTTTGATGTTTCTTTGGGATTTTACAGGGATCTGGGGGTAACTCAATTCGTTGAGTTTGCAAACGATGTACTTGGTCAAGCTGACTTCCTGAGTACTGATGCTGAAGATCCGTAGTGCATTACGTGGTCAACTTCACAAAGGCGAGACAATGAGATCTGGATGTAGTTCAACTAAGCATGCTGGTTGAGCTTGCAAGGGATACACTTGGTCTAGCTGACTTTCCTGAGTGTTGATGCTGAAGATTAAAGTGCATTACTTGGTCGATTCCACAAAGACGGTTTACAGAAGACAGTTCACCAGAAATCTCTATCAATGTAGTATGCTTGAAGAAATAGAGTTCTTATGACAAGATCAAGACTTGATGCAGTTCTTAAAGATTGGAACCCTTATCAAATGCCGGTTGGAGTATTGGAAGATCAGCGGAAGATCGGTCAATTGAGGAAATTGCACAACACCCAACACGGATACGCGTACTTTAAGGGGGAAATATTATACAAGGAGCATCAAGATACTACTTACCTGGATCATCGGTCAAGGGGGAATTTGTTGACACAGAGAAGATGAATACTTGACTGAAGATCGATTGCAGTTGCATTTTCAGCATTCGACAGCAACGGACAAGGGGGAATTTGTTGATGCAGATTTTGTGTCCGATGCTTGTCGAATAGATTAGTTTTATTTTACGCTGAATTTGTAATAGTTAGTGAAACGGTCTATCGAACGTGTATAGACCCGCTCGTTTGAAGTGGTCAAACGAGAGGGTTATTCGGTTGACCGTGTGGGTTTTGCTTGACAAACAGTTAGTTTATGGTTGTAAGATGTTTGGTGTCGAAGGATAAGGCATCGAAGGATTGTGTATATCCTTCGATGAGCTCGAAAGATATCCATCGACAGATGAAGATGGACCTCGAAGGATATGTCATCCTTCGAGGTATATGTGTATCTTTCGATAGCTGGATGATCGACAGATGATCTATCGATCAATCAGTTGGATCCTTCGACCATACAACCTGTGTTGGGTATAAATACCAACACTTTGTCATTTGCAAGACCAAGAGTGTGAGAGGAGGTTTGAGACCTCACCCGGGGAGAGATCACCACTTGATCTCTCCCGGAATGTATACTCCTTTGGTATTAGTTCGGTTATCATGTAATCGGGCCGATTTGTAACGTTTTACTACCGGATTAATACAAAGTTGTTTGTTTATCATGGCTAATCTCTTCCGTCTTTGAACATAATCACAAGAATCACGGTTTCGGTCCCCAAACCCGGTCCTACATGGTTTTCACGGACTTCAAAAGTCTTCAGCATATCTTCAATCAGAAAGAACTCAACATGAGGCAACGACGTTGGGTTGAGCTTCTAAACGACTATGACTGCGAAATTCGCTACCATCCTGGTAAGGCGAATGTCATGGCCAATGCTTTGAGTCGTAAGGAACGTACTAAGCTTCATTGTGTTCGTTTTCAATCTGTTATCCAAGCTCGATCCGATATCCAAGCACGCATTTCTCAGGCTCAACAATCTTGTGTTTCACAAGGTTTGATGGATAAGGAATTTCCC
Source organism: Helianthus tuberosus (assembly GCA_030545235.1). Taxonomy (NCBI): domain Eukaryota; kingdom Viridiplantae; phylum Streptophyta; class Magnoliopsida; order Asterales; family Asteraceae; genus Helianthus; species Helianthus tuberosus. The sequence continues at coordinate 160,797,910 of CM060393.1, forward strand.
TATCACATAACACCTGATCTAGAACTAAAGGACAATGGATTATATTACTTCATGGACCATTTGTGGGTCCCAAGCCAAGATAACCTTCGCACCTTGCTTATGGATGAAGCCCATAAGTCTCGTTATTCTGTTCATCCTGGCTCAGATAAGATGTATAAGGATCTTTGTATTCAGTATTGGTGGCCAGGTATGAGGAAAGACATTGCCTTATATGTATCAAAATGCCTTACTTGTCTTAGGGTTAAGGCTGAACATCAGCGTCCTTCGGGTTTATTGGTGCAACCAGAGATCCCAGTTTGGAAATGGGAAAACATTACTATGGATCTCATTACCAAACTTCCGCGCACAAAGAAAGGTCATGATGCCATCTGGGTAGTTGTTGATCGTCTTACTAAGTCAGCGCATTTCCTGCCAATCCGTGAGGATTTTTCTGCTGACAAACTTGCTAAAATCTACGTGGATGAAATTGTAGCTCGACATGGTGTTCCTTTGAACATCATTTCTGACAGAGATGCTCGTTTCACTTCTCATTTTTGGAGAACCATGCAATCTGCTATGGGGACCCAACTTAATCTGAGCACCACTTATCATCCGCAAACGGATGGTCAATCTGAAAGAACAATCCAGACTCTGGAGGATATGCTTAGAGCTTGTGTGATCGACTTTGGTGGTAGTTGGGATTCACATCTTCCGTTGATTGAATTCTCCTACAACAACAGTTATCACTCCAGCATCAACATGGCTCCTTTCGAGGCTCTCTATGGTCGAAAATGTCGTTCACCAGTCTGCTGGAATGAGATCGGTGAGGCTCAGCTTACTGGACCTGCCCTCATTTTAGAGACAACTGATAAGATTAAGAAAGTTTGTGATAACCTTCAGACAGCTAGAAGCCGTCAAAAGAGTTACGCAGGCCCAAAACGCAAGCCCTTGGATTTTCAAGTCGGTGATCGTGTATTACTTAAGGTCTCACCTTGGAAAGGTGTGATCAGATTTGGAAAGAAAGGAAAACTTGCACCTAGATACGTTGGACCATTCAAGATCGTCGAAAGAATCGGTAAGGTAGCCTACAGACATGAGTTACCTCCTGAACTTGGAAATGTTCATCCAACCTTTCACGTGTCCAATCTCAAGAGGTGTTTAGCTGATGAGAACCTCCACATACCACTTGACGAAATTCGTGTTGATAAAACACTGAATTTTATTGAAAAGCCAGTGGAAATCATGGAACGTGAAGTCAAGTGGCTCAAACGCAAGCGCATTCCTTTGGTCAAGGTTCACTCGAAATCTAAACGTGGACCCAAGTTTACTTGGGAACGCGAAGATCAAATGAAGGCAAAATATCCGCACCTATTCCCACGAGTTTCCTCTAAATAAATTTCGGGACGAAATTTCCACAAGTAGGGGAGACTGTAACATCTGTGCTTGTAATCATTTTGAACAGTTTAGTTATCAATAAAACAATGTTATTTGATCCCAATGTTTGTTTGGTTATGTTTTACATTTTTCATGTTTTGACTTTTGTTCAATTTCAAACTCTATATCGCTTTCTGGAGAGTTATACGCAAACTGGTGCGTAAACGTAATCAGTTTAATGCGAAAAATACTTCGGAACATCAACATATACTTAACATACCTTAAATAACCTTTACATAACTTAGAAATAAGTTTTAAAGGCTTTGGTATGGCAAAAACAAGTTAATTCGCCTACAGGGACTAAAATTGACAAACTGCGAAAGTATGCCAATTTGAACTGTAACAGACATTCCGGAACATTACCATAAGTTAAACATACCATAAATATCCTTTACATAGCTTAGAAATAGGCTTTGAAGGGTTCGGTGTGATAAAATAAACTTTTGGGTCATTCAGGGACTAAAAGCGTCAAAAAGTGCACAAGTTTGCATTTTCTCGCATAACTTACGTTCTGAATACATCCGGACATCCAAAAATTTATGTAAGCACTAAAATATTTTATTTTAGTGTTTGGCATGAGAAAAATCCTTTCGTCATGCAATTTGGATCGTTTTTCGCGCTTATGCGCATTCCGTCGTAATTAAGCGAACATCGCGATCGTACGACCAAACGAACCAACATCCGGCATATTTTTGAGCATGTTTCATGTCCACAATGGTTAGGCAACATTTAAGGGCCTTAACGTTGGCTTAACGGGCTTTAAACATGTCAGAAATGGCTTTAATGCATAACAGGGACCAAAACTGTCATTTATGAAAGTTTGTTTCTGACCAGAAAGGCCAGGCGGCCCGCATGAGTTATTGGTGTCCCCTTACGCGGCCTGTGTCAGCTTCCCAGATCAGATTAAATCAGTTTAACAGCTGTTTACAGCTGTTAACCACTCAAAACTCACCCACACTTGCCCTTTCCTGATCATGAGGGGCCATTTTGAGCTACCATAAGGTTGCAACAAGTGTAAGGATGAGATTGAAGCACGTTATTCGATAAAAGATCCTAACGGTTGTCCATTTACTATAAATACCTAACCCATCACAACTCAAAACCCACAAAATCTGATCTAAAAGCTCTAAGTTGAAGCCATTACTTCATACCTGAGCTACTTGGATCAAGATAAACTTGCGGGGACCCTTTGTAAGTGTTCCTTCGTTCTCTTTATTCGTTTAGCGTTAAAAGTCAAACTTTTTTTGACTTTCTGCATTAACCAGTTTATGGTCAACATGAAGTTCGGTTGAACTTCATAACGTGAGCGTAATCACGATGGTTATAGTCTCTTGTGACTATACCTACTGATTACCACGTTAGTGACGAGTCGTAGTTTCGGCTAAAATGCGCATTTACGCGTATTTTGTAACCAAACTACTCTTGGGTATCAAAACCGTTTGTTTTCATACCAAACCTGTTTTCTAAACTTAGGTAAGCATGTTTTAACATGCTTAGCTCGTCACTTTTAGTTTTGTGCTTGTCTAGGGTCGTAAAGGTAAGCGATCTAAACAATCGCTTATACTTTCGAACCCGACCCGTTTGGTCGATCATTAGGATCCGACCAAACACATTAGGTGACCATAGTGTATAGGGAATAACCTTCCGAGGTTATACCTTATGGTCACATCGTTTGAGTAGTTGTATGATAGGTAGTATATATGCCTTAGGTAAATTACCAAAATACCCTTTGAACGCCAAAATTCATTTTAAGCATATGTAACATAACTTTTGGTATTTAAACTGATTTGGCAACAATATTAGACATGTTAAGGCATATATAACTTGTCATAGGACTAGTTAAGCGGTCCGAACGCGTTTCACGCGAACGACGCGTTAAAGTAGCATAAGCTACCTAAACGGGTCGTAATGGGTCGTAAGCACTTAGGTTAGGTTTCATTTTAGTATGTAGGCTTTGTTAAACCATATTACACGAGTCTCCACACTCGTTTGGTTTACGAACCCTCATTCTATCCAATCCTCCGATTTAGGTCCGGTATATTAACATAGTTACCTATATTAGGTGCCGTTTGATATCCGTGATCTCTAGCATTGTTTGGTTGTTACTCAAGGAATACTAAGCAATCTCAAGTGAGTACATAGACCCCTCTTTTACTGTTTTCAAACTGTTTTGGGGTGAAACACATGTGACTACTTGTTACTTTCATGTTTTCCTGTTTTCACATCATATACTTGTTATGTTCATTAGTCAACTTACAGTACATGATTTACATTACATTGTTTTGCTATGTATGTTGACTGATAGCATACTTAGTACATGGTTTTACTTTACATTTCTGCTATGTATGTTGACTGATAGCATGCTAGCACATTGATTTACATGACTTTTCTGCTTCGTATGTTAACTTAGCATACTTAGTACATTGTTTTCATATAACATGTTCACATTTGCTATGACATTTGGTTTGCACAAACGCGACTTATATACGTTCATTAACATTACCTACACCGCTCGGTAGTAAGTACTGGTACCATAGGACTTGACAAATCCCATTCCTGACATCCCGAGTTTGTTTGGATGTAAGGAATGACTGAATCCGAAAACATTTCTTTTGATAACCTTGACTTAGGGTTATCCGACTGTCTCAAGGCTTGAATGTATGCGTTAACATACCACATAAGTGTTTGTATCAATGTAACATGCATTACTTTGCAAAACATAACTTTTTGATATATTCAAAATACTTTGTTTTGTACATTTCTTACATTTGGTTTATGTAACAATACATTACTTACCAGACATACATTTGCTACACATTACTTGACTACATTTGGACTATTAACATTTGATATGATTTATACAAGGACTTTTGACAATTGGTTTAAACATAGACTTTATACATTGGTGGTTTGTTTAAGTGACTTAAGTAAAGAGATGTGAGTAATATGATACAAGCATGGTGGATACGCCGCTGGTACTTCCTATATATAAGTGTTTGTATTATATTGCATATCATAGCGTTATTTAAATCATTCAATTTGGACTTATACATTTTACATAAGTAACACGATTCTCACAAGACTTTGGTTTACAAACAATTTACTTTATACAACTCATTTTACTTGGTTATACATTTAACCATACATTATTCTTTTATTTATACATATCATTTGATCTTATCGCTTTTTAAATGATTTACAAAACAAAACAATTTACAAGGTTCATGACTGACTTTTGCTAAACAACTTTTTCTAAACTTATAAGTCATGAATCTTATTTTCACAAAACCTATGTATCTCACAGGCATTTTTATGCTGACGTACCTATTTTCACATGTGTTTTCAGGAGCTTTTGCGTAGGAAGATGATCGTGACACTAGGGCGGACCTGTGCCTTAGAGACATAAAATGAAGATAGACTTAGTTTAACTATGTTATGTACTCTTTGTTTTCGTGTTTAAGACAATGTTACACTCTTGTTGGATAAATAAAATATAACTTTGTATGCCATGGTTGTGAAACAATAATTCTGTTACAACACTTCCTGACGTTTCCGCCACGATTTGATGTTCTACGTGGTCGGGGTCTGACAGTGCAGGCTATAAATAGGGGTTCTTGGCTCCCTTGCAAATCATCCCTTGGCAAACCACCTCTCTCACACTTCACCCACACTCCACCACCACCACAACACCATCATCCACCACCATCATCCATCATCCATCATAGAGTGTGTGAGTAGTCTCGGAATCCAAGATTGATCGTAAGAGTTCTTGACAATCAAAGGCCATGTTTGCCTTAGTCTCTTACATCACTTGGTGAAGACAAGCATTTAGTGTAATACTTTTTATTTTTAATCTTTTCGCACTTTTTATTTGGTTATGTATTAATGACTTTAATAACTAGTTTCTTATGTTGAAGGTGATTCTTCCTTATCATTTGTCTGTGGTGTCTTGGCATTATTTTACTGTCTATATAAAATAAAAGATTTTCACCATTCATATCTCCACGGTCTATATGGAGATATGTTGGCTACCTGGTCGGGGGTTAAGGGAATGGTTTGGTAAGAGTCTTGCCTTGTTCAGTGTATAGATCCTGCAAGGACCTGGGTCAAATTTAGTAGGACCTCCTTCAATACCCAATGGTATTGGATGGCGGGGGTCCAAACTCTTTGATCTCCTCATATGTAAGCTACTATTAAAACTTTAACCCGGCTACTTAGGACTGTATCCCTGCTGACTCAGACTACTTAGCCGAGGGTAACATCACTTTCAAAAGAGGGGCCTACCACATTATGCATTAATAACTTAATTAATTATGTTTCAATAATCCGACCCTTTTGGATTGTATCCTTGCTGACTCAAACTACTGGGTTGAGGGTAACGTCACCTTCAAAAGAGGGGCCTACTACAATAACTAAGATAATCTCTTAAAAAGTGCAAAAGTGCAGAAATAATCAAAGGTTACACTAAAGGCGAGTCGGATCCAAGTGATTCATCTTATCTATCTGTTTTTATTTTATTTTTTATTTTTATTTTTCAGCATTTTAGTTTTTATTTTCTAGTTTAAAACCTTTTTCTAAATTTTTGATTTGATTAGACGTTGAGGATAAACCGGTATTAAAAGCTCTTGTGTCCTTGGACGACCTCGGTATCTTACCAACACTATACTACACTCACGATGGGTGCACTTGCCCATATGTGTGTTTGGTGTTAGTAAATATCGTGTTTTATAAATTTAAAACTTGACTAAAGTGGTTAAAAAGGGCTAAAAATATACATAAAATATATTACACCACACACGCATCAGAAAGCAACTAGGAAAACAGATCGTTAATGGTTTGCAAGGCCATTAATATGTGTGACGTGATGCAGGAAGGCTCAATCCTAGCAGATTTTGTACCGGGCTTCCGGCTGTAAGACATAGTCACCTCATGGGCCAAATCCCGGTCCACATGGGTGGGGCTCGCTACACCCAAATAGATCTATCACTCATGTCCCTCGGTCCTACTACAAGGATTAATGGTCTTAAGCGTTGTACCCACCACTCACATGATCTAGCAGTACCATCCTTAGCTAACTATACCATGTATAAACGTTTGTATACAATTTGTAACATGTACTTCACCCCCGAAGTTATAAAACGAAAATAGTTAAGATAAAAGGGGGACATGAACTCACAGTTTTGCGTTCTTCAACTCAATCCGACGTAACTCACAGCTGATACTCGTTCACACGACTTCCTACAAACGTACTACTGTTTATTAGACGAGCGGGCCGTGCCTTGAATTCGTCTTAATTAGTGTCTTTGAGTTACGTTTCATAGTATTATCAATTTTTATTCCAAGTTATATAATTATTTGTTAAAATAATAAATATTTTAACTTAAATTATAGTTATTAAATTTTGGAATAATAGTTAACATAATATACTTTAACTTGACATGTTTATGCACTTGTACATGTATAATTTCCCAAGGATGGGGGTATGTATACTTGTATTCTTAACCAAGTATATTTTTGCCAAGTATCGGTGGCGTATTCCGGCGTATTTATACGTACGAGAATACGTATTTTCTTGTAGCCATTAAGTATTCTTATACTTATTTTTTTTTTTGTTAATTTTTCCGGAATAATATTTCTAATAAAAATTCTCCAATATATATTTTCAATATATATATTTTAAGAAATATTACATAGAAATCTATTTATACCTCTTCTTGGCAAAAATATATGTATTTTTATATAAGCCACAAAAACAATAGATTTTCAAGTCTAACTTAAAATATATATATAAATATATATATATATATATATATATATATATATATATAGGGAGGAGTTCATGCGAGAACCACCCTTATTGCGAGAACCGATGTGAACACAACCTAAAATAGCTAAAAAAACGTAAAAAAAACCCTAACCCCCACCCCCCCCAAAAAAAAACCTAACCCCCCCCCCCCCCCCCCGCAAGCTAAATGCTAAAAAATAAAACCCCAAAAAACCTAAAAAAACCCTAACCCCCCCCCCCCCCAAAAAACCTAAACCCCCTCCTCCACCCCCCAAAAACCTAAACCCCCCCACCCCCCAAAGCTAAAATGCTAAAAACTAAACCCCCAAAAAACTAAAAAAATCTAAAAAAAATAAAAAAAAAATCTAAATTTTTTTTTTTAATATTTTTTATGCTCAAATCGCTACTTTTAGTGGCAAAATGTTTTTTTTTTAAATATATTTTTTTTAATTTTTTTTTGCTTCAAAAAGTAGCGATTTTTATATAAAAAATATTAAAAAAAAATTTGTGTGATTTTTAGCTATTTTTAGGCATTTTTGTTTGTATTCACATTGGTTCTCGCGGTTCTCGCAATAAGAGGTGGTTCTCGCATGATCTTCTCCCTATATATATATATCCATTTTTCATCCAAAAATAATATGTTCCAAGTCTATTTAAGAAAATATATTTTCTCCCAAAAATAATATCTTCTTAATAACTTCAAGAAAATATATATTTTTATTTACCCATCAATAACATGAGCAATCAACAAGCATAACAACACTTAAACAACTTGATTTCTTATGTTTAAGTTTCATGTTCAAGATTCATAGTGCTCTTCATGATTAACAACTTGTATCATCTTTTATCCAACTTAAGAAGATGTAAAATGGAGTGTAGAAGATCTTACTACTAGCTCAAGGCTAGGGATGATCATAAGATGAAAAAGAGGTGGGTAAAAGCTTGTGTGAGTGGTCCTTCAACTTCAAGAGCTCCAAGCTTCCTTATACACCTTCTTACACCTTTGTATATGTAGAGATTGGATGAAACTTGAAAGATGAAGATGGATGTATGTGTGTGGGTGTTCGGCCGAAGGTAGGAGGAGACGGAGGAGAAAGATGAGTTCAAGTGTTGAGTGAAAGAATGAATGGGTTATGATCTATAGGTTTAACTTAAAATACTTCAATACTTCATGTCCATTGGTTCTTATGTCTTTAAAAGTTATAACAAGATCCAATAAACAATCCAAATAAAATCTAGGGTGGGCCACCCTTGTTGGGGCCTTCGGTGGGGGGGGGGGGTGTAGAGTTGGTATGTAATGTTATAGTTAGATTATGGTTGAAATTCAAGTATTTGGTTAGGTTAGTTAGTTACTAGTTGTTATATAGTGTGCTATGATGTTCGGTGACCATAACTAGCTTGGTAACGTTAAAACAGTGCTTCTAGTGAAAATTTGGTGTTTCGGGTGGTGTCCGGTTGTTCGGTTGGTTACCGGTTCGTTAAGGTGCTAAACTATGCAGTTTAGTGAGCTTTATGTTACCTTTTGTGACAGTTTTGATTCCCGATACTTAGGAAAGTATTCTGGACCATTTAACCATGTTTCTGCATAATATTATGTTGTTTAAATGCTGAATTTTGCTGAATTCTGTAGAACTCTGCGGTTTTTGTGAGTTTTAGGCACTTTCCGGCACTTAAACTATCTCTAGGAAGGCAGTTTCATGATCCCTACTTTCCTACACACTATACTAGTGTACTTTTTGGTTTCTGGCTCATTCTGTGTCTCAATTCCATGTCTGTCTATGTACTGAACTCCGTCAGCATCTTTCTGATTTGTCTGATAACTGTGCTAGCTGTGTTTCTTGCATCATTTGAATCAATAAAGCTTACATGCAATAATGATATGTCATTCGCAATATATGATGCACATGCATGTATAATAATAATAATCAGAAAGTAATTCAAGCCATCAAATGTAAATCAGCACAGTCATTAAGCATTAATCATTGTCTAATATTTGTACGGATACATGCAAATTTGACAGTTGTCACATTCTCCCCCTGTTAAGAAAATTTCGTCCTCGAAATTTAAACTACGTTAACTCCTTAGGGTTACGTTATGCGTGTATGGATATGAATAATACCAAAGTGATTAACCACGAAACTGAATCAAGACTTTTTTGAATCAAGTGAATCCAGGGACATATTACAACCATGGGAACCCAGCGGTTAAAAGGTATGTGTTTCAGAATTTGATGTCAAAGGTTAAGAGGTATATAGATGTGTAACTTAGTGTAACTTAGTTAACAGGGGTTCGACAAAAGATGAGTTTCGACCGATAGAATTCCAAACAATCGTTCACAATATGCAAATGAGTTCTAGAAATAATAACATCCGCTAGATGAACTCAGAACAAGCAAGCTCAAATGTAATAGTGACATGAAAATGTTCCGTCAACTTTCGAACAAATAAATGGATAAAATTAGTGTGTTGACATTATTGAATTGCGAGAATACACCGAAATGAAATACAACCGAATCTAGTGTATCATTGTCTTAATTCGTAGTTGCATTAAGAATGTTTAAATGACAAGTCAAACAAAAGTATGTGTAGTTTCCTGCGAAACGGTTGACCATGATTAGCACAAGCTACAAGTTTATACCGACACCTCAAGGTGTCGTAATGACATAATTCAATAATAGCGGTGACCGAACAAGTTCACCGTGTTTGAAATCAAATGAAAGTGTAGTGAAGAAACCTGAAAATTTGATTCAAATGGCATCGTAGGATTTTTCAATTGAATATAGAACACCAAAGAACTACTGTTTCCAATCAAAGATGAAAAAAAGAAATAAATACCGCAAGGCATTCGATCGATACTGAAAGAACCATTAGGAGGTACACTGAAGTATAAAATGAATTTATGTACCATTGTCTTAACACACGATTGCGTTAAGACTGCTTTAACATGATAAACCAGAGCGGATTTAGAGCAAGTCAATAAATAATCAATTAAATCTGTGTATGAGATGCGTAAACGAGATTAGCGCAAGCTTCAATTTAGTGAAAGCATCACCACAAGGTGTCGAAACCAACAGACGATTTAATGGAGTCGCATACCGAACAAGTCTACTATGACTCGGAACAAAAGAAACACTTGCTAAAATGAATTTGAATATGATTCTTTCAATACATCATATGGTGTCTTGAGTTGAATATGCGAAATGGACCAGTTCAAGCAATTGAACTTGGTTTTAGCGCAATCAGACAATAAACGTATGTATCGACAAGGAAACTTCGGCATGGTTACAAAGATAAACCGTGTATGTAACTGGAAAGGAAAAGAAGTTCCAAGAAAGTGTGTTGACTTGATAACAAAGGAGCCAATCATTACAATAATGTGGATCATTCAAATCACAAATCAATAATTAGATTCAGCGAAATAATATTTGAACCTTGATGAAACGCTTATTCGAAACGAGACCACATGCATAACAAACGATGCATGCGTAACCTATAGATTTTCAAGAAATGAAACAATGAGCATTCGTTATAATGAAAGAATTGATCATGATACTAGGACCATTAAGAGGAGTAGAGATGTAAAAATCTACTCATTAGATGCAAAAGTGGGAATTCCAATAAAAGAAATTTAAGTGCTTTACCCAGCATACACGACAGAATAATGGTGTTTGCCCGAGTTAATAGACGTGGTTCCTAAGTGATAACCTTTAATAAGCTTCGTCATAAGTTTCCGAGGGTCCTAAGTACATGTTTCCTAGATTCTCAAAGTTTTGTATTTTGTGTATAACTGTTTTGTGCACCGTGTATAAAACACAACGCTAGCGTATATCTAAAAACAAATTGTTGACTCACTGTTCTTTGGTATACTTTCTTCCTGACTCCGCAGCTGGCGATAACCTGATCGAAAATCGATCTTGGAATAGTAGTTGGATCCTTGAAGTTGGTCGAATATGTCATTAATCTTCGGCAAGGGATACCGATTCTTGATGGTTAACTTGTTTCGCTCCCGGTAGTCGATACCTACTCGAAAACTACCGCCCTTCTTCTTGACGAACAGAATTGGAGCTCCCCAGGGCGAGAGGCTTGGCCTTATGAATCCTTTGTCCAGTAGCCCCTGAAGCTGCGCTGACAACTCTTACATCTCTGAAGGCGCAAGTCGATAAGGTGTCTTAGCTACCGACGTGGCGCCTGGAACCAAGTCAATGTGGGATTCGACTTGTAGTTGAGGAGATAATCCTGGCAAGTCTTCGGGGAAGACTTCAGGATATTCCCTTGCCACAGGGTTATCTTCGAGCTTTGGTTCTTCGGCTTCTTTGTCCACGACATGAGCTAAGGAAGCAACACATCCTTTACGCAAAAACCTCTGTGCCTTCAAATAACGGATAATCCGTGGAGGCGTATCCTGCCTCTCCCCATGAATCACGATCGTCTCTTCATTCGTCATTGGGATACAGATAACCTTATCATGGCATGCAATCTCCGCTCGACTTCTTGACAACCAATCCATCCCAACCACGACGTCGAAGCTTCCCAATTCCACTGGCAGAAGATCTATCGAGAACTCACGCTCTCCAAGCTCTATCACACCACCTCTAATCACTTCATTGGCTTCTACTAGCTTCCCATTAGCTAGTTCTATCGAATACGGGACGTCTAACTTATTAGCTACTAAACCAAGCATATTCTTAAACTCTAGATATACGAAGCTATAGTCGGCATCGGTATCAAATAGCATAGATGCAAAGTGTTGATTAGTAGGGAAGGTACCAGTGACTACGTTCGGATCCTGGCGAGCTTCCCTAGATCCAATGTTGAACACTCTTTCATGAGCTTGGTTATTCTTTGGGAAATCTTTCCTAAAGTGCCCCACGTCCCCACATTTGAAGCAACCTGGAACTCTTCCATTATCGTTTCTGTCTTGGTGCCGTCATCATTTCCTCCTTGTCTAGGATACTTCGTCCAACAGGCCTCAGACATCGACCTTCATGGTGAAACTTGCACTCATTACATCTCGGCTTAGTCCCCAAGTAAACCTTCCTAAAATGCCCTATGTCACCACAACCTTGACCTTGTTCTTGATCATTACCATTTCTGCCCTGATAACCGTTGTTGTTGTTGTTTCCTCCGCGATTTCTGTTGGTGCATATGTCTGTCGACTTCGTATTTAGATTGGGTCATTAATTTGAACTTGATGTAACTATTTTTTATGGTGAATGATATATACAAGTGGTTTCTAAATCTGTTAAATCTTAACAATTGTGAAATTTATTGTTGGATAGAGATTTGTGCAGAACCCCGTGTCTGGTCCTGTTGCTACGGAGAGCCAGGAATCATTCCTAAACCTGTGAAAGTGCTATGTCAGATTGCGATCCCGGAACAACTTAAGGGGAAGTCTGTTAGCAAAGGGGAGTCTGAAGACGTAAGAGCCAGTTTCTGATCCTGGAACAAAGCTCGAGATAGAAACTGCTGATGCTGATAAACAAGAAGAAGAGAAAGAGAGAGATTGAAAAGATGCTTACAGTGTAAGATACTTTGGAAAGAGCGTGAAGACTGATCAAAATTGAAGATTTGACGTACTGAAGACTCGTACTGAAGACTCGTCAACATCCAAGGGGGAGTCTGTTGGTGCATATGGAAAACGGAAAACAGGTCAGAACAAGCCACGTAGTTCGAGAAAAACGGAAAACAGGTCAGAACAAGCCAGTCCACACGAACTGAACAGTTCGTGCGAACTGGGTTTGCTAGTTCGTGCGAACTGGAAGTGCTAGTTCATGCGAAGTGGCTCATCTATAAATAGGTGAGTTGTGATTTCATTTGTAACAGTTGGGATTCCGGTAGCGAAGCTCTGCCAAAGTGTCGAACAAGGTGTAATCATTTTCAAATCAATCTAAACGACAGTTAAAGTGATTCCTAGTGTTAATCAAGCTGCAATGAAGATCGAATCATTGAATTCCGCCTTTAATTTGGTATAGAACTCTTCTGATCGACTCATTTGATCGATTCAACGATCCTACAAGTGGTATCAGAGCTCAGGAGGAGGAGTTCTTACCATTTCAGCTTGATTTCATCAAGAACATCTGATTTCTACTCATTTCTTCTTACTTTTCTACACGTTTTCATCAAATCAGAAAGATTTCACGGTTAAAATGATCTAATTTCTTGATATAACATGCGAAACACTGTTTTAAACAATCCTTGAAGAAATCAGAACTTAATTCAACCTAAAATCGATCAAAATTGGACAAAATCATGTTTTTTGAACCAGGTCGTTCAAACTCAGCTCGCACGAAGTGTTCAGATCATTTGAAATATGTCAGGTCGTGTGAAATTATGTCCTTCAGTTCGCACGAAGTGGGTCAAATCGTGTGAATAGGGTCCAGGTCGCTTGTGATTGTAAACCAGGTCGTGCGAAGTGAGTGGTTTGGTCCAGGTCGTGTGACATTACTTCCAGTTCGCACGAGGTTGTTTGGTGGTAAACCAGGTCGTTGGGATTTGAATCAGTTCACACGGTTTGAACCAGGTCGCACGGATTGACCTCATATAGTTTGGCTTTTAATCAGTTCGCACGGAGTGGAATCTGATCCAGATCGTTTGAAAGTATATCAGGTTGTTTGAAATTGTGATCCAGGTCGTGTGGGGTGAACTATAAGCTACTAGGTCATTTAAAACTTTGACCAGTTCGTTTGAAAAGAGTGATTTTGGAAACTTTTGATATTGAAACATGGATAACGAGTTTTACAACGCCTTTGCTACTGCTCCAGCTGCTCCAGTTACAGTTGCCGAAACTGTTGGAATTGAAAATGAAACAGGAACTTTCCAGAAGCCTCCAAAGCTTATGTACATTGAGGACTTTAAAGGATGGCAAGATCGTTTTGAAAACTGGGTGCAAGCTAATAAGTTTGATGCATGGGTTGCGTTAGAGAAAGATTACACTAGACCGAAAGATGATCTTGAAAATGAAAAACCATTAAGTGAATTTACACCGAATGAAAAATTAAGATAAAACAGTGAAAAGATGATGATTAGCCTTCTCCAACAAGCGGTAAAAGAAGATATTTTCGTTTTGCTTCAACATGAGGGAACTCCTAGATCAATTTGGTTAGCGTTGATTAAAAAGTTTAAGGGAAGTGCTGATATGATAAAAAATAAACGTGCTTTACTAAAAAAATCATTTGATATGTTTATAGCTTTTGAAGGTGAAACAACAAGAACGATTATTGAGAGATATTGTCATCTTGTCCAGGAAATGAAAAGATTGGACATCAAGAAAGAAGATGAAGAATGGGTTGATAAGCTAGCTGATGCGTTACCACAGAATCAATGGGGAACATATATGTTGATTTTAAAGCATAACCGACAACATGAAGATATGAATTTATGTAAGTTCATTCAGAAGCTTGAAGAACATGAATTGGATGTTCAGAAAACTGCTATCATGAAAAATCCGGGTGCTCAACAAGATGTTAGTCTATACTATAGAGGAAGGAAAGTTGAGACTACTCCGAGTCCGAAGATTCAGACTGCTTTCAGTGCTGATGGTACTTCCGGAACAAATGCTAGCACTACAACTCAGAGTGGGAGATATTCTTCATCTTATTCAAGCTTTGAACCATTTTTTTCAACACCAAGTTCTCAACAACAAAGTTCAACAAATTTGCAATGCAATGTGACATTAAACATTCAAAATGGTCAAAATTTCTCTCCAGATATTGCAAAGCAACATATGGCATCCCTTGTTACTGTGCTAGAGTCATATGAAAGCTTAGTTGCAGGAAGAATCGGAAATCCAATGCTCACTAAAGAGGATTATGACCAGGTTGATTCTGAGGAACTTGAGTTGATGGGCATTAAGGGGTGTTTAGCCAGTGTTTTGAGAAGAGCAGAAAAATTCAAACTAATCACCGGTAGAGATTATCTTCGTGATGCTGCTACATCTCAGCTAGGTTTTGACAAATCAAAAGTTACTTGTTTTCGTTGCCGAGAAAAGGGACATTTTAAACGAGAGTGTAGAAACAGGGAAGCAACCGGAAGACAAGATCCGTTTAGAAACAATGATTATCATCGAAAAGCAATTTATCATCAGGTTCCTCAACAACCATACCAACAACAATCGTCACAAACTGCACATGCTAGGAAGGATCTGATCGAAAAATCATCAAAGGGTAGAGCTTGTTATGGTCTGATAGACCAAGGTGATGAGAGAATTCCAGAAGGCTTTAATTGGGATGATTATGATCCTTCTAGACCTTCAAATCGAAAAACAGTTGCTAAAGCATTTGTTGCTCGAATCTTTGAAAAATCATCCTCGGAAGAAGAATCAGTCAAGTCTAAGAACCGTCCTAGAAGACAACCGATTTTTTAGTCATTAGGAAGTGATGCAGACACTGATGATGAGGAAGAATATATTAATAAAGCTAGAAGACAATTGGATTCTTATAGTTTTAATTTGTTTTTTGCAGATAAAATCGAGATGTTGAAAGAGAAAAGGGCTGCTAGTCTAAAGAGGGAATTGGAAGCAAGAAGGGTTGTTGAAGAAGAAATTGAATCAAGAAGGGTAGCTGAAGAATAGACTAAAGTTCAGATGGAAGCTGATAAGGCAAAAGTTGAAGAAAAACCGACAGAGAAGGTCGAGGTTGAAGAGAGTGAAGTGAAGATAGAAGTTGAGAAAGAACCTATTGTGATTGAAAAGATGGAGAAAATAGTAGAAGCTGAAAAAATTGTTGAAGTGGAAAAGATTGTAGAGGTTGAAAAACCTTGTGCTAAGTGTTTAGCTCCTTGCAAAGATTGTGCTGAGAAAGATATAAAGTTGGCTGAATTGGAGAAGCTCAAAGAGAACTTGCTGCACAATGTGAGAAGCATAAAAGAGTCATATGATCTCCTAAGCAGCAAAGTGAACGTATACAAAGGAGCTTGTGATGAGGATGTTCAGATGAAAAATCTTCTGAAAGCAACAGTTCTTCAAAAGCAACGAGCAATCAACGGATATATTGAGATGAATGCTGAGCTGAAACAAGAATTAGCAGCAATGAAGATTGGAACCGAAAGAGTGAACAACATACTTCGAAGTTATCAAAGTTCGGAGTATGTTATTGATCGCATCTATCCTACCGTGGCTGCTCATAAGTTTGAAGATGATGAAGAAAATTCTGGTATGAAAACTGGTTTGAAGTATAACAGAGTACCAAATCCAATGTGGGATGGCTATACCCCCGAGATTTTGAAAAGGTGGCTGAAGCACTCAATCCGAATCTGAAATCCGAGTCTGTCATTGGATTACCAGATAATATTGATGTCACCTTCACAACGTCTGACACTGATCATGAGTCCGAGTTAATTAAGAAAGTGGTCGATCAGGTGTTGGATAAAGATGAAGAGTCAAAGTCAGAGTCTAAATCGGAAAATTCAAGTTCATCAGACAAAAGATCGAGTTCACCTGTCAAAAGGGTTTACAATAAAGAATTTCTGATGTCAAAAAATAATTTGAATGACAAAACATTCAAAGTAGCATATACTTTGAATGATTCCGACAAATTATATTCTGATGAAGAATTTCCAATAAGATGTGTTAAAACTGAAACGATTGAAAAGGTTTTCAAATTAACAGAAATTAATATTTCTGAAATAAAAGATGTAAATCTTACTGAAAAACCTAAAAAATACACTTCACGAGTTCAACAAAGATTGAATAAGAAAAAGGGTTACAGTTCTGGTTCGGGTTATCGAAAAAAACCAAACCATAACAGTAATTTCAAAAAGAAAGGTTTAGGCTTTATTCCACCAGAAAACCATAAAAATGAGAAAACTTATAAACCAAAAACTATATTTGTTTCAGGAGCGAGTTCTGAAGAGGAGAAGGAGAAACCGTTCTGGAGACAGTCAAACAACGAGTTTCTCGCTGAAAAGAAAAAGAATATGTTGAAAGAATCTGAACAGAGAGTTGAAAGAAGAACCTGTTTCAAATGTCAAGAGGTTGGCCATATTGCTTGGAATTGTCCAAAGGTCACCAACACAAAACAGGGAGTTTCTTCAAACTCTAAATTGAAAGAGAAATATGTTGATAAAGAGGAACAACCAATAGAAAAGTTTAAAGAGATCAAAAATTCGACTTTCGAAGTTGGTGAAAGATCAAAACTTTTTTACAAAAGAAGAGCAAATTTGAACAAACAAAAATGGGTTGTTAAAAATTCAGATGATAGTTCTGGCAATGAATCTGACTCGTCAAAGTCAGAGGAGCCATCTGTTATGCAAAATGATGAGAATTCCGTTCCAACGATGGATGATGAAAACTTTCCACCATTGTCAAACAGAAACTTGAAATTAAAAAGTGGTAAGATTGAGATTTCAGATCAATTCTTCGCTGATGAGAATGAATTTGATGCTGAAAAAGATTTTAATGGCAAAGTGTTACACATTTTTGGGAAGATGGCTGATGGGAAGGTAAAATGAGTGAAAGAGTTTTATGAATCGAAAATTGCTAAACCAAATGAGGATGGTTCACCCATGATTCCTCAGGCATGGGTGAGATTCTTTAAAAAGTAAAATCCAGACTTGCCGGAGCTCCCAAGTTGGTAATCGTGGAGCATGAATCGGCATCATTCTTGAAAAATGTTTTTGTTAAAAATCTACTAGTGTTAAATCTTACAAGTGGTTGAGAAAACAATGTGATGAATTAAACCCCTTGTTTGTGAAATGACAAACAAAACTAATTTTCCGGAAAAACCATTTTGATTAAAACAAACTTAAGTGTTTTGAAATCATAATG
This sequence comes from Helianthus tuberosus, assembly GCA_030545235.1. NCBI lineage: Eukaryota > Viridiplantae > Streptophyta > Magnoliopsida > Asterales > Asteraceae > Helianthus > Helianthus tuberosus. The sequence goes on from CM060393.1 coordinate 160,815,869, forward strand.
GGAAAATAGTTTGTTGTCAGGGGGAGTTCTGATTGTTTGAGTCAAGTGAATGGCGAATTGAGGCAATTCACATCAGTGTGTCATCTTATTTGTACAGTTTATGGCGTTTATTTTCAAATTTTCATGGAAAATCAAAATTTGAAACATAATTTTGATTTTAGGGGGAGTATAAAAATTTAGAAATTTTGAAAATTTGAAAAATCCAAAAACATGATAAAATTTGAAAAGGCCAAAAATATCAAAAAATCAAAAATGAGTTTTGTTGTGAAAAAGAAGAAATGATAGTACATCAGTAGACAATCACAGTACGCTAAAGAATTGGAAAGTTAAAATGTGATAAACGGTCTCACTGATGATATGCCAGTAGATTTTTACACGTTTAGTAGATTGTGTTCGAGATATAAACCTAAATATCAAATACTTACTTATTTCGTGGGGAACATCTCTCGGATATATAGGTAACCCCTGAAATCTTGTTTGAAGGGCTTTCTATTTCTGACATACTAGGTCTTTGTGCATGGTGATATATGGGGTATTATACCGGGACTTCTGATTTTGCGGGAGCAATAGCCTAGTCCTCATATAATACCTTGCACAGCTTTATTCATAAAGCCCACCCTCAGCATAAAAAATGATGAAACATTGAAAAATGCTAATCATGTGCTGTTGAAAAGAAGATCCCCAAGGGGGACCCACCGAAAAGTCGAGCCATCATCTCTCTGATTTTGCGGAAGCAATAGCCTGAGCTCTCATGGCCTCACATTTACCCCTTACAGATATTATTAGTGTACATTCACCTGTAAGACTGAATATAGGAGTCTGGATATGGGAGTATATTCTGAGGTGGTACACGCGAATAAGTTTAAGTTCTTTAAAACACTAATCTCGTATCTCGAATCAGTTGAATTTTGTGTGAAAATTTAAGTGGATCAATATAATGACAATCTGAGTGAATCGTTCAGAACTTAAAGTGTTTAAAGCTCAACGGTGCTAGTGATTTGTCATAAACTGATATGATCCTCTTACACAAACGCACAAAAATATGTCTGTAAATATTTTGTTACTGCTTTTCATTAGTATGTTTTAGCATAAAATTTTGAAAATTCAAAAAGATTTTATTTCATCTTATTTTCGATAACTGATGTTGAAAAGCTAATTTTCAAAATTCTGAGTGCTGAACATGATGAACAACAGTGGGTTGGGAGAGTGTGTTTGAGATTAAAAATGAAGTTAAAGATGTTTTTACGATTAGTTAATCAAGGTCATTAATTTGAACTTGATATAACTATTGTTGATGATTGAACAATATCTACAAGTGGTTTCTAAATTTGTTAAATTTTAAAAAAATTGTGAAAAACTTATGTTTTGGATAGAGATTTATGCAGATCCCCGTGTCTAAGTCTGAGCAGAGTTAAAGCCAGGTTTCTGATCCTGTTGCTACGGAGAGCCAGGAATCATTCCTAAACCTGTGAAAGTGCTATGTCAGATTGCGATCCCGGAACAATTTAAGGGGGAGTCTGTTAGCAAAGTGAAGTCTGAAGATGTAAGAGCCAGTTTCTGATCCTGGAACAAATCTCGAGATAGAAACTGCTGATGCTGATAAACAAGAAGAAGAGAAAGAGAGAGATTGAAGGATGCTTACAGTGTCAGATACTTTGGAAAGAGCGTAAAGACTGATCAAGATTGAAGACTCGACGTACTGAATACTCGTACTGAAGACTAGTCAACATCCAAGGGGGAGTTTGTTGGTGCATATGTCTGTCAACTTCGTTTTGTATCGAGTCTTGCATTTAGATTGTGTAGAACGGAGCTCGGTAGCCTAGAAAATAGGAAGTTAAGATTGTCAGTCCAGTTCGCACGAACTGGCAGAGCCAGATCGCACGAATTGACCACTTCGCAAGGACTGGGTCATGATGGTTCGTGCGGACTGGAACTCTTATAAATAGGTGAGTTATGATTTCATTTGTAACAGTTTTGATTCCGGTAGCGAAGCTCTGCCGAAGTGTCGAACCAGTTGTAATCGTTTTTAAATCAATCTAAACGACAGTTAAAGTGATTCCTAGTGTTAATCAAGCTGCAATGAAGATCAAATCATTGAATTCCGCCTTTGATTTGGTCTAGAACTCTTCTGATCGACTCATTTGATCGATTCAACGATCCTACAATTTCCGCTACCATCATGACCTTCATTTCCATGTCCAATACCGTACCAACACGTCTCCTTGACATGCCCTACTTTGCCACAGTTATCACACTTTCCATATTTACATCGCACGGTATGGTGACGTCGACAATTGTCGCACTTAGGTAGGTTATCCATGCACCCTTTTCCCTTTTTGGCATTGTTGTTGTTATTCGCCCGAGTGCCCTTTTGGAAATCAGTGAGCTTCCTTTTGTTCTTTCCAGATGACTCTGCATGAGTCTCCTTTTCTTCTTCAGAGGTTGAAAATTTCCCCAATCTAATCGCTTCTTTAGTGAGCACCACACTTAAGTCAGTCGCATCGATACTTATTGGAGGCGTTGATGTCGTCATCAAGCTCAGAATCTGAGGCGCCAATCCCCGGATGAATCATCCTATCCTCTTAAACTCTGGTTCCACCAGATAGGGAACAACTCGCGAGAAATCATGAAGTCTCTGCACTTATTCCGTCACCCTTGGGCCTTCCATCCTCAGGTTCCAGAATTCAATTTCCAGCTTCTGGACTTCCACCTGAGAACAATATTCCCTACGTATCAACTCTTTCAGCTCATTCCATTTCAAATCATACGCAGCAGCCTCGCCCAATGTCTGAACCTGGAGGTTCCACCATCACAGAGCCCCATCTTGAAGCAGTCTAGAAATGTACGTGACTTGTTGTTCTTGAGTACATTTGCTCATTCCCAAAACATAATCCGTATTCTCGACCCATCTTACAAAAGCTACGGCACCTCCAGTGCCGTCGAAGTTCAGAGGCCTGCAGTCCAAAAACTGCTTGTAGGTACAGCCTGCAACCCAAGCAACATCATTTACAGAAAGCACTAACAAAGCACACTTGGAAATGTCCAAACGTATTGTAATGTGTCTTAGGTGACTTAAACATTACCGTTAGGTGGGTTATTCCCTGAGGTACCTCTGCTGTGTCTGAAGCGAAGGACCTCGTGCTGTGCGATGGCCTGTGTGATGCGCGCTTGTAATTCTACCTCGGTCGTGGGCAGCTGCGTGTTCCTTCGAGGAGGCATCTTCTAAGAAGATTGTATACGTCAGGTCTTATTCGTTAAAATAAATATATAGTACGTATATATAATAGCATTTATCATAGCAAGCAATCTTGTAGAAACACAATCACAACATAAACAAGTAATCCAACAATATGTTTAATGAGAACATGACGATTGAGCTTTCATTTATCATCGACCACAGTTATATTGTTTACATGGTGTATCACACCAAAGGGACATAGGGTCACACTACCCTTGTCCAATAAGTCTGTCACTAAACAAAAGTCATATAATCAAAAGGTGGTCTTCAAAAGTCTTCATAACCTCGGCTCGATAGTGGTGCTCTCACTAAAAGTAATGCAATCTGCATAAAACCAAAAACCTACTGTACTTATGGCGGTGGAGGAGGAGGGAGGAAAATCAAACTGAGAACATGTGCGAGCTCCTCCTCGATTTTGCACACATGAAGACGCAAGTAACTGATCTGTTGCTCGATGGTGTGGAGTCGAGCATCAAACTCTGGAAGAGGAGTAAAAGGAGCAGGTGGACGTGCAAAAGGATACGGTGACGAACGAGGGGGAACAAAAGCAGGCTGACAAGGACACGGTAGGGGCCGCGGAGTCAGCTCAAGCTCTAAGACTCTGCGACTCAAAACCTCAAATCGAAGCTGAAGCGAATAAAGTATCTCATCCTGTGTATAGCCAACAAAAATGGGAGGGATGATAGGGATCTGAAATCGGCATAGAGTACGGTGGGAGCCATCGGAATGGTTTATCCAGTGGCGAAGAAGTGAAGGGAGCAAACGGTGCAGTCTGAGGGGTCTGTGGAAAAGTTGCCGGAGCGTAAAGACCATCACTAGGCTGTTGGCCTAAAGTACCTTCCCCTGGACGGGGTGCAGGGATGTCCTATAGGAAAATGATACGTAAGTCGGTGCGATGGACATCGGACTCCACAGGAGGATGAGGAGCAACATCAGCGGGTGCGGGTGCGGGTGGATGAATGAATGGCTCAACAAAAAGAGGGTCAATAGGTGCAGGAACTGGATCAGGAATAAGTGGTGCAATGTCTGGTAAACCAAAAAGAATAGGGTCATGATCAAGTATCGGCTCAGGATCAACAGGTGCAACAACAGGCTGATCAACAGGTACAAGATCTGGCTCAGGACCAGGCTCGAGATCGTGTGGAGGAGATGGTGCAGCTGACATCGCAGTATCATCATCAGAATTAGTAGCATAACGCTGTAATCCAAACACCTGTAAAGCTGAAGACGTCACAGACTCAAAGGAGTCTGAAACGGAGTGTAAACTAGAATTAGAGGATAACTCAATAACAGGAATCTCAAGAGGTGGAATAGCAACAACGTCCTCGTCTATCTCTCCATCACCATGGGCGTCATCAGGAGGACCATCAACAAACAGATCAACGTCATCATCAAACAAATCGTCAAAAGGCCAATCCTCAGGAGGGATGACCACGAGAGGAATAGGAGCGAGGATCGGAGCCACAATATGCTTGCCATCAGGATGACCAATTATGAGATGATCATGTACTGGAATGGGAACAACAAAAGGATCCTCGTCGGGAATACCATAAGCAAGGGGTAAGTCATCTCCAAAGTCAGGCAACGCGAACGGCTAAAAGTCGTCCTCGTCATTTGATAGCATGTCTGGGTCGCTCTCAGTATCTGATGTAAAGATCTCTGGCTCCGGCGTGATCTCGTCATCGGAGACAATAGCCATAGGATCATCGGCGTCGGACAATCCGCTCTAGGATGAAGACATAATGCCTGTAACATAACAATCATAAGATATGCACATATATCAACCACTATTACTTAGCACGCAATCAAAAACAATGTATCATGAAATCATGTATCCTCGTTATTCCTCAAGAAATCCTTCTCTAACTTTCCGAGTCTTTCCCAGACTAAACCACAACTGTGACCTTGCATTGTGTTTCGTGTCTTTCCTTTTGTAAAACGTTTGTTCCATGGATCTGGGCGTTTCGTGTATGCAATGAAAAACATGTTGTGAAAACATTTTCGTGAGAGCCCTAATGATTGTATTCTAGACTCGAGAAAGAATCCTAGTTCTCTACAATCGAAGCACTGATACCAAACTGTCACACCTTGACTTTCGCGGAAGCGTGATTATGTATGACTTGTTTAATATCATTGCATTCAACCATAACAAACAACTATATGATAAAACCGAGATGTTCATCCATAAATAGTTTTAAAAACCTTACATGCAACATTGTTTTAAATCCCAAAACACAGACTTCGCGTTCAGAATACAGCACCAACAGGTTTTAAGTTCCATAAGGACTTCACAAAAGACACTAATAAACTAGGTTTTGTGCCATGCATCTTATCCAAGATAAAATACATAACCCACACCCCTTCGACTTTGGATGACATCTTTTACTATAGACATGACTTGAAAACTTCAACGCCCGCCAGATCCATACTTAGTTTCCTGAAATATATGTAGTTTGAAAACATCAACCAAAGTTGAGCGAGTTCATGTGTTTTGTATGTGAGCTCGAATAAACTTTGCAATCATTATAAGTATGTATGTATGTTTTGTAAATCCTGGTATGAAAGCAACAAGGAAAACATATCATTAATGGTTTGCAAGGCCATTAATATGTGTGACGTGATGCAGGAAGGCTCAATCCTAGCAGATTTTGTACCGGGCTTCCGGCTGTAAGACATAGTCACCTCATGGGCCAAATCCCGGTCCACAGGGGTGGGGCTCGCTACACCCAAATAGATCTATCACACATGTCCATTGGCCCTACTACGAGGATTAATGGTCTTAAGTGTTATACCCACCACTCACATGATCTAGCAGTACCATCCTTAGCTAACCATACCATGTATAAACAATTTGTAACACGTACTTCACCCCCGAAGTTATAAAACGAAAACAGTTAAGAGAAAAGGGGTACATGAACTCACAGTTTTGCGTTCTTCAATTCCATCCGACGTAACTCACAACTGATACTCGTTCACACGACTTCCTACAAACGTACTACTATTTATTAGACGAGCGGGTCGTGCCTTGACTTCGTCTTAGTTAGTGTCTTTGAGTTACGTTTCATAGTATTATCAATTTTTATTCCAAGTTATATAATTATTAGTTAAAATAATAAATATTTTAACTTAAATTATATTTATTAAATTTTGGAATAATAGTTAACATATTATACTTTAACTTGACATGTTTATGCACTTGTACATGTATAATTTCCCAAGGATGGGGGTATGTATACTTGTATTCTTAACCTAGTAAATTTTTGCCAAGTATCGGTGGCGTATTCCGGTGTATTTCTACGTACGAGAATACGTATTTTCTTGTAGTCATTAAGTATTCTTATACTTAGTTTTTTTTTGTGTTAATTTTTCTGTAATAATATTTCTAATAAAAATTCTCCAATATATATTTTCAAAATATATATATTAAGAAATATTACATAGAAATGTATTTATACTTCTTCTTGGCAAAAATGTTTGTATTTTTATATAAGCATCAAAAACAATAGATTTTCAATTCTAACTTAGAATATATATATATATATATCCATTTTTCATCCAAAAATAATATGTTCCAAGTCTATTTAAGAAAATACATTTTCTCCCAAAATAATATCTTCTTAATAACTTCAAGAAAATATATATTTTTATTTACCCAAAAATTGTCACACCACAACCGATGGCGGAATCATCGGGGCGCGGCACTGAGCGAAACACATTGTCCAAGAGAATCCACAACAACTATTAAATTACCAAATCTTTAATGTTAATATCCGATACTACTGACAGATAAAGCAACAATAGTTATTACAGATAATTGTCTCAAAGACAAGCAAACTGTTCCGACAACTCAGATTTTATTTAGTTTGTTTCTAGAATCCATCCTAGCTCGGTTTCATCAAACAACAAGCAAATGTCCTAAGCAACTGTCAAATACGTTAAAATAGAGGTCAATACACATAGTGTAAAGGTAAGCATACAAGTTTGATAGTATAATAGAGTTCGAAAGCGTTTACGCATAACCAACAAGTACAACGTATAATGTGAAACATGTAAGTTATCGACAAAGATCCTATCAATACCAATGACTGCGATTGACTGCAAGTAGCGAGTGCGCATCACATGTTCACCACTGCGAACATGTGAGGTATTGTCCTTAACAACCCCTGAGTGAACAGGTGCTGGGTCCAAACTATAGTACTATCGTTGCTAAGGCAGGTAGACAGCAATCCATGTGAAAACATAACAAACCGGCATTCATCGAGTCACGTATAACATACAATAACGGTCAGCGTATAAATAGTGTTTGCGTTGGGTGTTCGATGTGATTTAGAATAAGTAACGTATGTAACCCCCAAAAGTGCATAAAGAAAAAAGGGAACGAGTATACTCACAGCGATGGAAGTTAGTGGATTGAAGGGAGCGCTAGAGTGAGATTAGCCTGATCAGAATGATAGCATAAGCGATAAGCGGCACGTAAAACGATGCAAGTGAAACAAAGTGACGAGTGGTTATCCGGCCGGATGGTAATCCGAACGGATGGCCATTCGGTCGGATTGACACTCGTTTGGGATTGATGTGTTTGTGTATGATGGCTTTCAAGTTTTCGTTGTAGCATTTTGAAAACAGAGAAGTATCTCTACCTTTCAGGTCGTCCCGTTCGATCGGATGGCGATCCGTCCAGCTGGACATTCCTCGGAAAATAATAAGTGTTGGAGGCCCAATGTCATCCGACCGGATCATCGTTCGATCGGATGGCAATCCGATCGGACGACAATCTGCCTGGGTGACTGGTTCGTTTTGAAACTCGTTAAGTTTTAAAAAGTTGTGGTTGGATTAAGACGTTATGACAACGTGCTAAACAACGGAACCTCACCAAGTCCCAAGTCGTCCGATCGAACAGGAATCACCCAAATCCGATCAGTTCACCGGTTTGTGACGGTGTTCATATTCAACCCGAAATCTGTTGTCTCTTGGATAGAAATCAGATCTCAGACCGGCACTTCACTAAGAAATGAGTAGAAGACCTGACCGAGCTCCGATTCTACCCGCTTTTGAGTTCATTGAGTGTAAAAGAGTTGAAAGAAAGTTAGAAAAATATATTTTAATCATTTTAACTTCCAAAGTGTTTAGATCTAGGTGAAAACATTGTTAAATCGTGTGGAAATCCTTCAGATCTGAGTTGTTCTTGGTGGAATGAAGCCAAAACTCGAAGTTCATAAGAACTCCATGATGACATCACCCTAGAACAGCTCAAAACCACTGATTTCACGGTTAAAAGTGAAGATTCAAAGGTGAAAATGATGTAGAAGTGCGTGTAGATGATAGATGTACAAGATTTGAGTTGAAAACTTACAAGAATCGCGAGAAATCAAAAGAAAAGAGAGCTTGAGCGCGCTGGTCGAACGAAGGAGCTGTCACATCAGAAATGATGTGACAGAGGGGTATTTATAGGGTTTCCAAAAGAGGAAAGGGCGCACCATGTGTTGGATCGGATGCCTGTCCGATCGGATGGCCATCCAATCAGATGGCCATTCGATCTCATGGTCATTCGATCGAGGTGGCGCGGCGAGTTAGATTTTCGTGATTTCGTTCTGTGCGTTGAGCGTTGCGATGCGATTCGAGTGAGCGATGCGATAGTATTACCCATTAGTTATACAGATAACCTAACTACAATATCTAACATACAATCACTGTAAATAACTTGCATTTAGCATTTGCGATTAGATTATGATGCGATATAATTGTGATTGCGATCAGACACCTCAACATAAACATAACATGCACGAGTAACACATAATAAGCACACACACGTAAAATAATATCCATAACCTATAATTCGGGTTGCGAATGCGATTGGCGATAAGTCGATTAACGATTAATATGCGGTTAAGTAGTGATTTATTAACATGTACTCCACATAATACAACTAAAGCGATTCAAATACAAAACTGGTTATAAGTTAAGGTAGTCAAATCCGTAGTTAAGCAAGGAGTGACATATCGCAATTAGCAATCTTTTCTTCCTTTAACTTCGACCTTGACTTTGACTTTGACTTCCCAAAAGTGGGTTGTTACAGCCTCCCCTACTTTAGGAAATTTCGTCCCGAAATTTAAGAAATAGGCGTAACAAACAATTGCGGGTACTTCGCCTTCATGTCACTCTCGAGTTCCCAGGTGAACTCTTCGCCGCGTTTTCCTTCCCAGCGAACCTTCACAATGGGAATGCGTAAGCGGCTGAGTACCTTGGTTTCTCGGCCCATGATCTCGACAAGCTTTTCCACGAAGTGTAATGTTTCGTCCACTTGTAAATCTTCAAGAAGGACATGTAATTCCTGATCGGCAAGACACTTTTTGAGGTTCGAAACATGGAAAGTCGGGTGGACGTTACTCAGTTCCTCTGGTAGTTCGAGTCTGTAGGCCACCTTGCCAATCCTTTCCAGAATTTTAAAGGGTCCAACATATCGAGGCGCGAGCTTTCCTTTCTTGCCGAATCTAATCACCCCCTTCCAAGGTGCCACCTTTAGGAGTACGTGATCGCCAAAGTCAAATTCAAGGGGCTTGCGGCGTCTATCAGCGTAACTTTTCTGATGACTCCGAGCTCTCAACAGATTGTCTCATATTTGGAGGATTTTGTCAGTCGTTTCTTGCAACAGCTCGGGACCGGTAGTTTGTGCGTCTCCGATCTCGTGCCATACAATAGGCGATCGACATTTCCTTCCGTATGATGCCTCAAATGGTGCCATTTGAATGCTAGAGTGATAACTGTTATTGTACGAGAATTCGACTAAAGGTAAGTGTGTGTCCCAATTACCACCGAAATCTATGACACATGAGCGAAGCATGTCTTCGAGGGTTCGAATCGTGCGTTCAGTCTGACCGTCGGTCTATGGATGGAAAACGGTACTTAGATTTAGGGTAGTACCGAGAGCAGATTGAAATGTTTCCCAAAGACGCGAAGTAAACCGACCATCGCAGTCAGAGATAATGTCACGAGGCGTCCCGTGTCGACAAATAATCTCGTCGGTGTAGATTCGGGCTAATTTCTCTACCTTAAAGTCTTCTCGTATCGGCAAGAAATGGGCTGATTTAGTCAAACGGTCAATGAAAACCCAGATGTTGTCGTGACTTGATGGTATGCGCGGAAGTTTCGTTATGAAGTCCATAGCTATACTCTCCCATTTCCACATGGGGATCTTTGGTTGTACGAGTAAGCCAGATGGTCTTTGATGCTCGGCCTTGACTTTCGAACAAGTCAGGCACTTCGAAACATAGAGAGCAATATCCTTCTTCATACCCGGTCACCAGCACTTGTAGCGCATGTCCTGGTACATCTTGTCAGCACCGGGATGAATAGAATATCGGGATTTGTGGGCTTCGTCCACCAGAAGTTGTCGTAAATTGGTACGCCTGGGAATCCAAATTCGGTCTAGATAATGAAAGATATTGTTCGATTTGTTCTTGAGTTGAGCGCCGTCATTGGGGATTATTTCCTTCTTCAAGGTTCGTTCGGTAAAACAAGCATGTTGGGCGTCGCGGTTGAGAGTCTCGAGGTTGTGTTGGGTTTGAATATTACGAACGTTGTGCAAATAGCTTCATCGACTTAGAGCATCGGCGACGACGTTTGCTTTGCCTGGGTGGTAACGAATCTCATAGCCGTAATCGTTGAGGAGTTCTACCCACCGGCGTTGACGCATATTTAGTTCTTTCTGGTCAAAGATGTGTTGTAGGCTCCTATGATCGGTGAAGATCGTACACTTGGTACCGTACAGGTAGTGTCGCCAAATCTTTAACGCAAAAATAACTGCGCCAAGCTCGAGGTCGTGTGTGGTATAGTTCTTCTCGTGGATCTTGAGCTGTCAAGATGCGTAAGCGATAACTTGTCTCGTTGCATGAGAACACAACCAAGACCAAGGTTAGAGGCATCACAGTAGACAACGAAATCATCGCCCCCGTCGGGAAGTGAGAGCACGGGAGCATTGCAAAGCATTGCTTTAAGCGTTTGAAAGGCCTCCTCATGTTTGGTTCCCCAAATGAAAGGTTTGTCCTTATGCGTAAGAGAGGTAAGCGGTACAGCGATCGTAGAGAATCCTTTGATAAATCGACGGTAATAGCCTGCTAGTCCGAGAAAAGAGCGGACTTCAGATGGATTCTTAGGTGTAACCCAGCTCTTAACTGCTTCAATCTTCGCAGGATCGACGTGAATACCTTGACTATTGACAATGTGACCCAAGAATTCGACCTCCTTAAGCTAGAATTCGCACTTGGAGAATATGGTATAGAGACGTTTTTCCTGGAGTAGCTCAAGAACCATTCGTAGATGCTGCGAGTGTTCGGCTTTTGACTTGGAATAGATCAGGATATCATCGATGAACACGATGACGAAGCAGTCAAGGAAGGGTTTGCACACGCGATTCATTAGATCCATAAAGACTGTGGGAGCGTTAGTCAAACCAAAAGGCATGACAATAAACTGGTAGTGACCGTATCGGGTTCGAAAAGCGGTTTTAGGTATATCCTCCCCTTGAATGCGTAGTTGATGATAGCCTGAGTGTAGATCGATCTTCGAGAAACACGTAGCACCTTGTAACTGATCAAACAAATCATCGATTTGGGGTAAGGGATATCGATTCTTGATGGTAAGCTTATTCAATTCCCTGTAGTCGATGCACATCCGGAACGATCCATCCTTCTTTTTGACGAAGAGGACGGGCGCGCCCCAAGGGGAGGTGCTAGGGCGAATGAAGCCTTTATCAAGTAGTTCCTGGAGTTGACTCGAGAGTTCGCGCATTTCAGAAGGAGCGAGACGATAAGGCGCTCTAGCAACAGGATTTGCTCCAGGAATAAGGTCGATTCAGAAATCAATAACACGAGTGGGAGGTAATCCTGGTAGATCGTCAGGGAATACAAGAGGGAAATCACGAACAACGAGAACATCTTTCACACCGGTGGTTCTTTTCTTTTCCTTCTCCGCTACTATGATGTGTGCCAAGAAAGCTTGGTATTCCTTGCGGAGATACTTGCTAGCTTGGACACATGACATGAGTTGTAATCTCTTCGAAGCGACTTCGCCATAAACACACAATTGGTCACCATTCGCAAGAGAAAAACGAATCATTGTTAGGAAACTTTATTTGTAAGTATTGAAGAAAATCACAATCAACTGGATCCATGAAGAGATCACAGTCCTGAAGATCACAAACAAGAAGAAGAAGATTGGATAGGAGAACTGAAATGCACAGCATCTACTTCAAAGAATCACAAGTTGATCAAGAGCTAAATTGGATTATCAGAGAAGGTCATTTCTGATGGATCTGATGATATTTCTGATGAAATATCATCTGTTTCTGACGATTCTGATCATCAGGATTTTTCTGATGATTTGTTCACCAGAATTTCTGATGAAGTGGTTTATCAGAAATTCTGATAAAGTACCCCACTTTTCTGAAAACAGCTCTGTCCTGCCACAATTACCGAAGCAAGTTGACATTATTGGATATCATGATGAAAAAGGCAACTTGAACGTTGGATTCAATGAATATGTCAATTGGCCACTTTTTGCAGGACTTATTGCATGAATAAACTATTGTTTATTCATGCACCCAGCCTTCTATAAATAGAAGCCCCAACCAGCAGAAGACAATTGAGTTTGAAGCTTATCATTCATACATACATCAAAACTCCATTGCCCTCTCACCCACAGAATTCAAGATTCATTTGTACTAGATAATAATCTTACAATCACCTTGTAAACCATTTTGTTTCAAAGTGATATAAACTAGATAATTCTGTAGGTCTTGTTTCTGAAAGTCTGATTTCCATTTCCGCACATCTTTTTCACATCTACTGAAATCACTTTCCATATTACGTGAAAAGAAGTTGTTTAAGGCCATACTGGGTCCAACAATTGGTATCAGAGCAGATTGAATAAACTATTTTCAAACGATCAATCGCTCATCTTCTTTTCTCTAAATATTGCCAGCTTTCAATCCTGGAATAATGCTTTTAACATTGGTTCTATGTCCAAACCTCTAACTCTGGTCAGAGAGGAATACCCCCAATGGAAAATCAGGATGGTCAATTTCCTTAACAGTCATGACCGAGCTCTGTTTCAATCCAATGAAAGGGGTCCACATATACCAATGATTGTTATACCAGCTATTCCAGCAACTGACCAATCACCTGCTATCCCTGCCTCCCAAGCTCCCAAAAGTGAAATACTTTGGAGTGAGGAAGACAAGGAAAAGGTGGCTGGGGATGAAAGGGCAAAGTCACTTTTAATAATGGCCATCCCAAATGACATATTTTCACAAGTTGATGCATGTGCATTAGCCAAGGAAATATGGGATCAGTTGGAAAATCTTTGTGAAGGAGGAGAAAGGATGAGAAGAAACAAGAGAACAAATAATGTCTCATCTTATGAAAGGTTTAAAAGTTTGCCAAATGAAAGATTAAATGATACATATCAAAGATTTACAAAACTTTTACACGAGCTAAAGAAATTTAGAATAACTAAGTCAAATGATGAAAGAAAAATAAAATTTCTTGATGCCCTTCCTAGAGAATGGAGAAGTCTAACCATGACTTTGTCCTCAACCCTAGAACTAGGAAACATGAGTCTCCATGACTTATACAGCATCTTGGTCCCCAGAAAAGAAGAAATATTTGAAGAAACCATTCAAAGAGGGGGGTCTTTAGCTCTTATCTCAAACTCACAAAGATCAACAACTACCAATGATCCACAACCATCAAACAGCCAAAATCTTGAAACTTCTGATACATCATCAGACTTTTCAGCTTTTACTGAAGCAATAGCACTGCTCACCAAAACATTTGAGCAGAGGTTGAGGGGAGGTAGCCAGAGATACCAGAGAAGTGACAGAGGAAGGATGGATGGGAGATCTAAAGAGGAATCTAGATCTAAGGATAAAAGGAAGGCTGAAGTTGTGTGTTACAAGTGCAAGCAGAGAGGTCACTATGCATCAGAATGCAAGACCAAAAAGCTCAAGGATGTTGCTTACTATGAGAAAAAGCTTGAAGAAGCAAAGAAGCAGCAACAAGTTAGCTTAATTGCAGGCACAGATACATGGTTATCTGATGACTCTTCTGATGATGAAGAAGAAGAATTGGCAAATTTCTGCCTCATGGCACTTTCTGAAGGTCTGCCAGAAACTTCAGAACAAAAGGTAAATTTAGACAATCTTGATCTTGAACACAAGTTAAACAAGCTCATGTCAGATTTTCTAAATCTGCAAGAAAAACATCAATCAAATATTAGAAAATCTGATGAGTTGCAAAGGACTTTGAATAAAATCATTCTTGAAAACCAACTTCTTATAGACGATACTTTAGATCAAAGAGCTAAAATTGAGTTTTATGAAAATGAAAGAAAAGATCTTTACAAGAAAATCAATGACAAAGAAATCAATGTAAGAGGTTTTCAACAAGCCAAAGAATTCATAAATTTTATTGAGTCCACACAAAAGAACAAAGGAGAGGGTTTAGGTTATACAAGATCAAATGGAAATAAACCCACTGTCTTTGTAAAAGCAACTCATCAGATTTCTGATAAATTTTCATCAGAATCTGAATCTGAATCTTGCAAGACAACCAGTTCTGAATACTCTTTTGAAAAACCAAACTTCAAAACAAACTTAAGGGAATACAGTCAAGAATCTGTAAAGACTCCAGAAGCAGTTCACTCATCTTTTCAAAATTATCCACTCATTCCATCACAAGAAAAAATATCAGAAAATTCTGATAACTCTTGTATCTGCGTTGACATACTGAAGCTTGTTCAACACCATCTTCAAAAGAAAAATGTAAAATCTGTTAATGGCTCGGCATATAACAGAGTTTCTGATTCAAAACCAAGAAGAAGAGATAAACTTATTAAAATCCCATCAGAAACAGTACCCAAGCATGCCTGGGTACCAAAAACCCTCTAATCATTCCATTTCAGGACCATCATGTGCAGCAGATCTGGTACTGCGACTCAGGAAGCTCCAAGCACATGACTGGGGACAGGAGCTTACTCAACAACTTTGTTTCAAAGCTGGGTAGAATGGTAAATTTTGGAAATGGAGTGAAAGGGAGGATCATGGGATATGGATGCATAAGGTATGGATGTCTAACCATAGAGAAAGTAGCCTATGTTGAAGGCTTAACAAATTATCTGCTATGTTATGGTCAGTTCAATGATAAAAATTACTCAGATAATTTTATCACCAGAAAAATGCTTGATAAAATGCTTTAGTGATAATCAAAAAATCATATATCTGATAAATCACCAGAAAATCTGGCAACTTATCAGAAATTCTGATGAAGTCATCAGAAAATCTGATACAACATCAGAACACCTGATAAATCATCAGAATTCTGGTGAATCATCAAAAAATATATGCTGGATAATCAGAATTATCGTAGTTCATTAAAACAAATTGCTGCATGTCATCATCCTTATTCATATCTCTAGACAGTATATTCATAAATCGCACATTGGCAAATTTAAAAAAAAAACTTCAAAATCTGTTGAAGAGGATCACAAGTTTAGGGGGAAAACTCAACCAAGAAATTCTGTTTTTTTTTTATTTTGACTTCTGTTGACCACACCTAAAAGGTCAACAGAAGTCAGAACAAAAGGCAATACATATGTTCAACAGAATTCTTGTTAAATTTCTGATGACATCATCAGAATGGGAATCTTTGACTTACAAAGAAAAGAGGATGCATATGAAGGAAGGTAATAGGACCTCCTATCTAATGGGGTCCACAAAGATGAAAAGGTGTCATAGAACCGATAGTTTTCTCCAATCAAAAATCAGTTCAATACTCTCGTGAAGAAATGATTGAAGAAACTACAAATTGAAGGGACAAGTTGAAAAGGCATAACCACGATTACATTATAAACCATCTCATTAATGTCTTGATACCCACGATCCAACGGTTACATTCTGAACCAATAACTCACATCACACGATCTAACGGTTATAAAGAAATTTACTGAGCTCTTAACCACCATTACATGCCACGTTCTAAACTCCCTCAACGCCATACACCAACAATCTTCTGCTGAAACACTCCTATATAACACACACTTAGCAGAAATTCAAAAATCACTCACCTTCCTCACAAAAACTTCAACTCTGAAAATCCCCTGTTTCTCACTCATAATTCAAAAAAAAAATCCCTAAATTCAAACCCTAACTCACAAAGATCAAAAATGGCAGAAGTAAACCTCAACATCCCAATTGTTCAACATGAAGTACCTTTTGTTGAAGATGCAGAATTTCTACCAATGAAGGACAACAATCTACTGATGAATACAGAGCACTCGGAGTATGACATAAGATGTCAACTTCTGGTAGAATATCTCACAAAATGTCCAATCTCAGGAGCACTAACAAAAGGAAGAGAGGTACCAGAAAGGCTACTACAGCAATTTGTTCGCACTTTTAATGAAGTTGAAGAAAATCAGGTCTCTGCTCATGTATGGGGAAGTGTTTATGTAACATTATCCCCTACAAGAGTAAGAGGATGGCTTGAACTACCTATTCTTGATAATTACATTGAAGCTCCAAGCAGAGAAGAATTAATAAGCTTCATTATTGGGCTTGGCTACAAGAAAAAGGATATCAACAAAATTGGAGCAATTAGAAGAAGTGAATTGCCAGCCATCTGGAAAGTGATGATGGAAGTGCTAAACAAATGTCTCACCTCAAAGATAGGGGGAACTGATCAAATCAGTCAAGCTATTCTGACAATCATGTATGGACTCATAAATGGGGTTCAAAATTGATTATGGGTCAGAAATTTTCAACCTACTCAAAAGGTCAATCATCACCAGAAATGGAAGAATAATCTCACATCTGCCATATCCAAGGTTAATCTCTATTTTCATATCTGAAACATTTGCTACAAGGAACATGGAAATTCCAATTTTGGAAGATGTTTGGAGTTCAAACACCATGAAGGCCTGGAGTTCCAATCATGGATGGGAATCAGACAAAGATATCCCTGTGTTACCAGAAAGCATGATATGCCTCATTGCACCAGACTCACAATACAGAATACAACATGAAGAACTTCTTACCAAATCAGATTCTCCAATAGAAGAGCCCAGCAGAGAAGTTGTGAACTGTTCTTCATCAACAGAAAAAGGAGATGATGAGAAGTCCTCACCATCAGAAAAGGAGGGTGCAGAAGGAAGAAGAATTCTGGAGATAGCTAACTCACCAGAAAACAAGAAAGAACATGCTGAAAGTCAACAGATTCATGAAGCAGGAACTCATCATGAATTTGAAATTCATCAAGAACATTATGCAGAATCACATATTGCTGGAGAAACGCATGCTGCTGAAATTGAAGCCACTGAAGTCAAACATTATGATGAATCTCACATTGCTGGTACATCTCTTTTAAACACTGTTTTAGTTGAGTCTCACAGAGAAGAAACAAAATCAGAAAGCTCAGTTAATGTATCCTACAAGATAGAATACAGAACAACTAAGGTTGATGAGGAGGTTACAAGTTCCATTAATCTCAACTCTGAATCAGAAAATGAGGAAGAGGATGAGATCCCAACAGATAGAGACCAGGAGACTGATCAAGGAAATCTGGCTAAAGGTAATTTGTTTACCTCAAAAACTTGTGGAGAATCATATGTTGATATGGTTCAAGGACATAAGGAAATCCAGGGTGAAAATAAGTTTTTCATCACTGGTGGAGATGATTCTGGTAAACTTAAAGCTGCACCAAAATCTGGTAAAGCCAAAAGTGACCCTATCATTTCCAAAACAGCAGCCAATGTGTTTGCAGCTGGAATGTTACAAGGAACATCTGTTGTTCCCAATATCCCTGAAACACCCATGAACCAAGAAAATTTAGAAACAGTGCTGGAAAATGTTTACAAAGTCTGCAAAAGAAATCCAGTTGAAGAAAAACTTAATATGTTGCTGTCAGAAATACAAGGTCAAAGGGCTGATATGAAGACTTTGTCAGAATCAGTGGAGGTAATAAAGAAACAAACAGAAGAAAACACTGAAGCACTAAAGTCTCTTCAAAAGATGAAAGAAAAGGCACCAGAATCCAATATCTCTGCATCAGAAATCCAGAAGATTCTCACTGAAATAGAAAAGATCAAGGCACAAGTTGCAAATATGGTAGAATCAAGGCAATCAAGCAGTTCAAACAGAGTTTTGGAGGAAGTTACCATGCTAAGGGCAAGTAATAACAGTATCACAGATGCCCTTGAGAAGCTGTCAAAAGAATGGGCTGTAATTCAGACGAAAGCTCAAACTGAATTCACCAATGTTCAGAAAAACATAACCAGCAACTCAAAACATGTAAAGGAAGTGCAACAACTAATAGAGAAGATGCAATTCAACATTGCAAGATTGGCCAAAGTGGATCCCCAAGAACTCATGAAAGAAATTCCTGCTGAAAGCTCACATCAAGAAGCTCCAAAGTCAACTCCTCAACAATCATCAACCACACCAATCACCAGAGCTGGAACTGCAATGATGGGACCACCTCCAAATGTCCCAAGAGATGAAATGATGAAAAGGTTAGCAACTGCAAAACCTCAAGTTATTACAAATTTGAAATTGCTAGCATCTGTCCCAAATCCAACAATGTCTGATGACTCAGCCATAAGTAAATATATGAATATACAAACAATGAATGAATGGGAACAAGAAGGTGATTCATCAACAAAATCAAAGATTGTTAAGAGAAAAATCTCTGAAACCAAGTCTGTCGTGGTTAAAGAGATTTCCAGGGATGTAATGATATTCCCTGAGTACAATCTGGTGAGCTATTATTTAACAAAAGAAGATGAACTACCAAGATCACTGTCTCCTACCAGACTGGCTTTAAGAGAAGAAAGGATAAAAAGAGGGTCAGGTAGCATTCACAAACAGAATGGGAATCCAGTAAGGAGAATTTTAAAGGTGGATGAAGTGAAAGTTGCAACCGATGATGTTGGAGGAACTCATGTGCAAAACAGATACACACTTCAGAGAGAAAATGGGGAAGAACAAAAGGTGACTGATGAAGAAATAGCTGACCAGTTGCATCCTTTAGACATTATATTTATGAAGGATCACTATGAAAAGGAAAAGAAAAATAACCTAGAAGTCAGAAGGGCATTAAATGTGTAGGATCGTTTTCGGACCCAAACGAGTCGATCGGAAGACTTTTTCTCAATACGAAAGGCGAAAACAGACGTATTGAGTTCAATTTAGCAAGATATACTCATTAACTGTCGATATTATTGATTTGATGACAATATACAGCGAGTCGACACTTCGGCAGCACTTCGTGACTCAAACCGGAAAAGTTACAACTGATTTCGCTTGAGAGGGTATATATAGGCATGTGATTCTGCTTGAACATGCTCAAGCGGAATTACATTTCATGCGGAATTAGCAGCTTAGTTCAAGCGGAATTACCTAAGTGATTTCGTTTGAAATGACACAATGTCATTTCAAGCGGAATTACCTATAAACCCATTTTCTCGTTTTCCGTGCCTTGAACTATCTATGTATATACAAGACTCGATACAAGACGAAGTCAACAGACACATGCACCAACAGACTCCCCCTCGAATGTTGACGAGTCTTAAGTGTCGAGTCTTCACATCTTCAGTCTTTATCAGTCGTCGGGCTTCTCTTATGAAGTATCTGACACTGTAAAGCATCCTCAAATCTCTCTCCTTTCCCTATCAGCACCAACAAATAACCTCCTCCTCTCTGGCTCTATCTTCTCTTGATCAGATCTCTTGATTCCTTAAGTTCATCAGCATCAGCAATCTCAAGATCAGAACCTGTCACTTTGTCATTCTGACTCCCCCTTTCGATAAACTGGAATCGCAGTCTGGCTTCCACAGATTCAAGATCATGTCCTGTTCCACATCCTGTTCTGGATCATCTGTAGCTGGCTCTACTTTTACCTGCACAAATCTCTACCCAAAAATAAATTTCACAATATAAACTTTAACAAATTTACACTCTGCTTACCATTTGTAAATATAATTTTCAAAATGATTTAACATTTATAAACTCTGATGAACCACTTGCAGGAATTATTTTTTATCTTTTCAAAAACACACTCTCCCAGCCAAATTGTCGTCATGTTTAGCACTTGAAATTTTGAAAATCAGTTCTCCAACATCAGTTGTCGAAAATCTTTTTGTATTTTCAAAAATTTATGCTAAAACACTGCGAAAATCTTTTTGGATTTTTATTTGAAATGCAATGCAGAAAAGAAATATTTACAAACAATATTTTTGTGAGTTTATGTAAGAGATTAATATCTGTTTATGAGACAAATCATCAACACCGTTAAGCTTTAAACATTTTAAGTTCTAAACGATTCACTTAGATTGTCAGTATACTGATCCACTTAAATTTTCACACAAAGTTCAACTGTTTCGAGATACGAGATTAATGTCTTAAACACTTAAACTTATTCGTGTGTCCCACCTCAGAATATAATCCTGTATCCAGATCCCAATATTCAGTCTTACAGGTGAGTATACCTAGATGATATCTATAAGGGGTTAAATTGCGAAGACCGTGAGAGCTCAGGTCAGAACTTCCGTTCAGCAGAGAGATGACGGCTTTGACTTTGGTGGGTCCCCTTTAGAGGATCTTTTTTACAACATCACACGATTTGCATTTTTTCAATGTTTCATCATTTTTTATGCTGAGGGTGGGCTATATTTCAAGCAAGCGTAAAGTATTCTCCGGGGACTAGGCCATTGCTTCCGCAAAATCAGAAGTCCCGGGATAATACCCCATATATCACTAAGCATAAAGACCTAGTATCTCAGAAAGAGGGACCTTTCAAACAAGATTTCGGGGGTTACCCATATATCCGAGAGATGTTCCCCACGATATAAGCAAGTTTGAAATTTAGGTTTATATCTCGTCACAATCTACTAAATGTATAAAAACCTACTGGCACATCATCAGTGAGACCGTTTATCACATTTTATCTTTTCAATTCTTTAGCATGCTGTGATCGTCCACTGATGTACTATCATTTCCTCTTTTTGAAAACAAAACTCATTTTTTAATTTTATCATGTTTTTGACTTTTTTCAAATTTTCAAATGTTTTTGGATTTTCTGAATTCTTACCCCCCCCCCCTAAAATTCAAACACATTTAAAGGAAATTTGAAAACAAATTGTACACATAAAATGACAACTGATATCAAATCACTTCAATTCGCCATCCACTTGGCATAAACAATCAAAACTCCCCTTCACAGCAAAACATTTTCCCATTGTGATTTCAAAACACTTAAGTTTGTTTTAATCAAATGGTTTTTCCAGAAAATAAATTTTGTTGATTATATAAAACCAATTGTAGATTAGGGGATCTCATCACCTTGTTCATTTAACCACTTGAAAGAATTTAACATTTCCCGATTTTTTCAACAATATCCCTTGTAGAAAATCAAGTACAACTTAATGTCCCTGTTTTACCACTTGTTAGTCGAAATATCACAGTTGTGAATTTCTCAAGAAAGATGCCGATTCCTGCTCCACTCTTACCAACCTGGGAGCTCCGGCAAGTTCAGATTTTTACTGAGCATAATATGTTCCATCCCAGTCACAAACCTGAGATGAAACACTCTTACCTGGTTTCTTCATTTTTTTCTCATAAAACTCCTTCACCCCTTTGACCTTCCTGTCAACCATTTTTCCAAAAATGTTATGAACTGTGGGGTTAAAAGCTTTTTCAATATCAAATTCTTTCTTTTCAGAGAAAAATTGATTTGAAATTTCAACTTTACCAATTTTCTTCTTAAAATTTTCAGCCCGAAGTGGTGGAAAATTCACATCATCCACAGTCGGCACTGAGTTTTCACCCTTTTTCTCAACATGTGGCTCATCTAACTTTGTGGAGTCAGATTCATTGCCATACAATAGTTCCTCTGATTTTGACGAATCAGAATCATTGCTAGAACTATCGTCAGATTTCTTAACAACCCATTTTTGGTTGTCAATATTTGCCCTTCTCTTGTCAAATCTGTTCGAACATTCACCAATTTCAAATTTTGAATTTTTGAAAAGTTTAGTTCTCTCAATTGGTGGTTCAAACTCAATCATTTTCTCTTTCAGTTTAGAAACTCCCTGTTTGATTTGTTTTGCCTGTGAACAATTCATGGCAATATGACCACTTTTTCCACATTTGAAACAGGTTCGAGTTTCCTTCTTCCGATCAAGAATCTTTATCTCTTCTTGCTTCTTCGCAAGGAAATCTCTGTTCGACTGATTTCTGAATAGATTTTCTTTCTCTTCTTCAGATGATGTACCTGAAACAAATATCATTTTTGATTTAAAATCTCGAACATATTTTTCATTTTTATGATTTTCTGGTGGAATAAATCCTAATCCTTTCTTTTTGAAATTACCGTTATGGTTTGGTTTCTTTCGATAACCAGAACCAGAACTGTAACATTTTTTCTTGTTTTCTCTTTGTTGAACTCTTGAGGTGTATGTAGGATCGTGTTGTGACCCGAATGAGTCGTTCAGAGGAGTTTTTATCTATTTCAAAGGCGGAAACAGAGAAATAGACTTCGAAACAGCTTGAATATCACTTTAAACTTCTTTCTGATTAATGTAACACTGAATACAATCACTGGATAAACCGGCAGCACCTCGGTATCCAAATCACAAACTGTTCCAACTGATTTCGCTTGTGAGGTATATATAGGACAAGAGATTTTGCTTGAAGATGACAAAACACAGTTCAAGCAAAATTACTATGGATGATTTTGCTTGAAACTGTCAATGTCCTTCTCAAGCGAAATTACCTCCTTGAAGCGAAATTACATCATACAAACCTTAAAACTTCCTATTATCTCATACAATACACCCTGATCTAACAATTCTAATCCTAGACTCGATACAAGACGAAGTCGACAGACACATGCACCAACAGACTCCCCCTCGAATGTTGACGAGTCTTAAGTGTCGAGTCTTCAACATCTTCAGTCTTTATCAGTCTTTGGGCTTTACTCTTTCTATCAGCATAAACATGCTTCCTTTCTTTAAGTGTGTTCAGACTCCCCCTTTCGATATGATGGGATCGTAGTCTGGCTTGTTAAAATCACAGAATCCTCAGGTATCTGAACCTGGAGCTCTATCTTCAGGTTCAAGAATGAAACCTGGCTACACCTGCGCATTCTTAACCCAGAAGTAAATTTCTCAAATATAACAATTTGATAAATATATATCACTCAAATAAATCCAGAATGATTTATCAATATAAATTTCTGATGAACCACTTGTAGAAATAATCATTTTTCTTTCAAAACACTCTCCCAAACCAATTGTTCATCATGTTTAGCACTTGGAACTTTGAAAATCAGTTCTCCAACCTCAGTTGTCGAAAATCTTTTTGAATTTTTCAAAAAATATGCTAAAACACACTGAAAATCTTTTTGGATTTTTGATTGTAAAGAAATGCAGTAAAGAAATATTTACAGACAATATTTTTGTGAGTTTGTGCATGAGGATCATATCAGTTTTTGACAAATCACAAGTACCGTTGAGCTTAGTTACACATTAAAAAATAAACAATTCACTTAGATTGCCAATATACTGATCCACTTAAATTTTCACACAAATTTCAACTGATTCAGGATATGAGTTAGATATTTTAAGAACTTAAACTCATTCATGTGTCCCACCTATTGAATATATTCCCGTATCCAGATCCCAATATTCAGTCTTACAGGTGAGTATACCACCGATGATATCTGTAAGGGGTTAATTGCGAAACCGTGAGAGCTCAGGTCAGAACTTCCGTTCAGCAGAGAGATGACGGCTCGACTTTTGGTGGGTCCCCTTTAGAGGATCTTTTTTACAACAGCAATGATTATCAATTTTATTGTTTCATCATTTTTGCTGAGGGTGGCGCTATTTTTCAAGCAAGTAGAAAGTATTCTCCGGGGACTAGGCCATTGCTTCCGCAAAATCAGAAGTCCCGGGATAATACCCCAGATATCACTGAGCATAAAGACCTAGTATCTCAGAAAGAGGGATCCTTCAAACAAGATTTCAGGGGTTACCTATATATCCAAGTAGTGTTCCCCACGAAATAAGCAAGTTTGAATTTAGGTTTATATCCCGAAAAAGTTTACTAAATGTGTAAAAACCTATCAGCATATCATTAGTGAGACCGTTTAACTCTATTTAAATAATACATTTCTTTAGCATACTGTAACTGTCTACTGATGTACTGTCATTTCCTCTTCTTTAACACTAAAACTCATTTTTAATTTTATCATGTTTTTGCCTTTTTCAAATTTTCTAATGTTTTTGGATTTTCTGAAAATTTCTACTCCCCCTAAAATGCAAACACATTAAAGGAAATTTGAAAACAAACTATACAAGTAAATTGACAACTGATATCAAATCGCTTCAAATCGCCATCCACTTGGCATAAACAATCAGAACTCCCCCTTTCAACAAACTATTTTCTCATAATGATTTCAAAACACTTAAGTTTGTTTTAACCAAAATGATTTTTCCAGAAAATAAGTTTTGTTGGGGTTACCACTTGTAAAATAATGGTTCATCACATTGTTTCTCAATCATGTGTAGAAAATCAGATACAACTTAATGTCCCTGATTTACCACTTATAAGTCGAAAACCTTTTTCAACCACTTGTAAATCGAAATCACTTTCGTGAATTTCTCAAGAAAGATGCCGATTCCTGTTCCACTCTTACCAACCTGGGAGCTCCGGCAAGTCCGGATTTTCAAGGAAAAAGAATTTCCACCCAAGTCTTACCAACCTTGGGTGTTTTTAACTCTTGTTCAGTAGGGTTATAAGTTGCTTTCTTTGTAGCATAAAAATATTTAACCCCTTTTACTTTCCCATGAATCATCTTCACAAAAATTTTCTTCACATTTCCATTAAAAGTTTTCTCAATATCAAATTCATTCTTCTCAAAATAAAATTGATTTGAGATCTCCACCTTACCAACCTTTTGTTTAACTCTTTCATTCTTCAATGATGGAATTTTAACATCATCCATTGGCGGAACTGATGTTTCTATTTTTAGCTCAGCTTGTGGCTCGTCCAACTTTATGGAGTTAGATTCATCGCCAACTTTCTCATCAACCTTCTTAACAACCCACATTTGGTTGTCTTTTGCTCTCTTTTTGTAAAAGTTTTTCTTTGAACACTCACCAACTTCATAAGTCGAATTTTCAAAAAATTTAAATTTCTCAGTTGGTGGTTCAATATCAACAACTTTTTCTTTAAGTTTTTCAGATACTCCCTGTTTTATCTTAGTATTCGTCGGACAATTCCAAGCAATGTGACCAGTTTCATTGCACTTGAAACAGATTCGAGTATCCTTTCTGTGAAAAACTCCAGTTCCTGTTCTCTTCTTTTCAGCAAGAAACTCCTGGTTTGATTGTTTCCAAAAAGGTTTCTTCTGTTCTTTTTCAGCACTTCCTCCTGAAACAAATTCTATTTTTGTTTTAGAATTTTTCTCATTTTTATAATTTTCAGATGGAATAAAACCTAAACCTTTCTTTTTGAAATTACCATTATGGTTTGGTTTCTTTTGAAAACTAGAACCAGAATTGTAACCTTTTTTCTTGTTTAATCGCTGTTGAACTCTTGAAGTGTATTTTTTAGGTTTTCCAGTAAGATTTAAATCTTTTATTTCAGAAATATTTATTTCTGTCATTTTGAAAACCTTTTTGATCATTTCAAATCTAACACTTCTTATTGGAAACTCTTTGTCAGAATATAATTTTTCAGAATCATTCAAAATATATGCTACTTCGAATGTTTCATCATTCAAATTTGCTTTTGATAACAAAAACTCTTTACTGTAAACCCGTTTAACCGACGATTTTGGATTGTTGATTGACGAACTTGAACCTCTAGACTCAGACTTTGACTCAGACTCCTCATCAGTATCCAACACCTGATCGACCACCTTTTTAATTAACTCAGACTCATGATCAGTATCAGACAATGTGAAAGTAACGTCAATGTTTTCTGGTAAATCATCAGTTGTATCGGTTTTTAGCTTTATATTGACTGCTTTTTCGACTTGCTCCTCATTTGGTTTTCTAGGAGAATACCCTTCCCAAATTGGAGGCGGACACTTGTTATACTGAACACTTGATTTCTTACCAGTATCCTTCTTCTTTGGCTTCTCATCATCTTTAAATGTTTCAAAACCTGCAACAGTCGGATAAATTCGATCAATAAGATAATCAGAACTAGAATAACTCTGTAATAAACGTCTAATTCTCTCATTCTCAATCTTTTCATTTTCCAACTCCCGCTGCAGCTTTGCACATTCTTCAATGTAATGATTAATTGCCTTCTGCTTTGTCATCATCACAGAATTCATCATAGTCAGCGCATCTTCTCTTTCAGAATTTGTCTTTTGAAGACCAGTTACTGTTCTATTCAATACAATACATCATAAGATTACTTCACGTAATTGAGATTGAACAGTAATTGTTCCTTCATCTTTTCAAAGTCAGCCAATTTTTCATCTTTAGCTGCACATTCTTTGCAAGATTCTAGACACTTTGAACAAGGCTTGATGACTTCCACAATCTTTTCTGCTTCACTGATTTTCTCAGCTTCAACAATTTTTACACTTTCAATCACCTTCTCACTTTCAATAATCTTCTCAGCAACACTTTCAGCTTCATCATTTTGAACAATCTCATCTTCTTGAACAACACTTTCAGACTTCATTTGCTTTTGTTCTTTTGCAGCTCGTCTTTCCTTTAACTTCTTCAAGTGATCTGCAAAATAAAAATGAAAGCTTTCAGGAGATAAATGAGTTTTTGCAACATTAATATGTTTTTCTTCTTCATCATCACCACTGTCATCAGTTGGTGATTGATCAAACTCAATTGATTTATCAGAACTATCATCTGAAGAACTAGAATCAGATGGTGTTTGATCAAAAACAATTTCTCTTTCTGAACTTTCATCTGAACTTTGTGAGCTTTCATCTGATGAAACAGACTTTTCTTCTTCATTCTTCACACTAACACCAATAGCTTTCATCCACTCAGTAAACATATCTGGTTCTTGAACTATCTTCGCAATGAAAGCTTTAAAATTCCCATTTTCATCCGCAAACATATCCTAGCTGAATCCTTCAGGTAACTTTTCATCTTCTTGATTGATTAGGCATGCTTTGTTGTCGGATGAAATTATTTATCCCAGCTGAAATTATCTTGATTCACTAAACATGCTCTCTTTGAAGAATCCTCTATCACTTTTCTACCATGAGCCACTTGTTGTTCTTGTTGTTGTTGTTGGCCAACTTGTTGATATATGGCTTTCCGGTAGTAGTCATCCTTACCAAACGGATTCTTTGCATCATTTACCTCTCTATTCTTGCATTCTCTCTTGAAATGACCTTTCTCCCTGCATCGAAAACAAATAACTTTAGATTTATCAAAACCTAAAGTAGAAACATGTGCATCAAGAAAATCATTTCTTCCAGTAATCAATTTGAACTTTTCTGCTCTTCTTAGGACACTAGCTAGACACCATTTGATGTCCATAAGCTCCATTTCTTCTGAGTCTATCTGATCCTAATCCTCCTTTGTTAACATAGGATTCCCAATTCTCCCTGCAACCAAACCTTCATAGGATAGTAGCACAGAACCAAGTAATGCCATGTGATCTTTCGCAACTTCTTCAGAGAAACTTTGACCATCAGGTAGATTCAGAGCAATGTTGCATTATATCACATAACCATTTCCACTTTTAGAACTTTGATGCTGAAAGCTTGAAGTTGTATCTTTTGGATTAACACTTGGATATAATGAGAATCCACTGATGTTGTTAGAACCCTGATCAACATTTTCTGATGAATTTCCAGCACTAAAAGCGGTTTGAATCTTTGGACTTCTTTCAGCTTCTGGAACACTGCCTTTGTAATACATTTTCACATCTTGTTGACCACTTGGATTATTCATCCTCTCAATCTTTTGTTGTTCCAGATCTTGACCTTCAATCTTCTCAATAAACTGAGAAATCGTCAACCCATCATATACCCCAGTGTTCTTTCGAATCATCAAGTAAGTACCCCACTCTTTTTGCGGTAAAGCGTCAGCTAACTTATCAACCCACTCTTCACGATCTTTGGTTATACTTAGCATCGACATGGATCACACCAAGTGGCAATATCTTTCAATTAACTTCTTTGTATATTCCCCGGGCAAACTAGTGAATAGATCAAATTCTTTCTTGAGCAATGCCTTTTTACTTTTAATCATATTTTCACTTCCTACAAATTTGATTTTAAGAGCATCCCAAATCGATTTTGAAGTTTTATCATGTTGAAGGAATACAAAGATGCCTTCTTTAATGGCTTGCTGAAGTAGACTAATCATCATCTTTTCAGCTTTGTACATGTCTCGTTCTTTGTCATTGAATTCAGAGATTTCTTTTTCAACTTGCAAATCAGTACGTGGAAGAACATACTTCTTCAAAATACACTCCCAAGATCTCAAATGATTGGCTTGAACCTAGTTTTCAAATCGATCTTTCCAACCGTAATACTCTTCAATACTCATTAGCTTCGGGGGCTTTTGCGTAGTTCCAGTCTCATTTTCCAAGTTCATGTTTTGAGTAATGGTAGCTGGAGTAGTCGGGGATGTTGCAAATGCGTTGTAAAATTCTTCACTCATGATTCCGTAAACTTTTTCTCAAAAACAGCACTTTTCAAGCGAAATTACTATTCAAACGGAATAGCAAATACAAGCGAAATCACCAACTTGTAATTTCAAGCGAAATAACCAATTTCAAGTGAAATACCCACTCAAACGAAATCACTCAAGAGAGACAACGATTTCAAGCGAAATAACCAGCAGCTTTCAAACGGAATCAGACTGAAGCGAAAACACTAATTTCGCTTGAAAAACTCAAACAAAATAATGTCTTTGAAGCGGAATCAGCCAAGTGAAATCTCAATCTCAAGCGGAATCAAAGATGTTCGTTCAAGCGGAATATCAACTATGGTCCATTTTTGTCATTTTTACTTCAAATTTTGTTCGGAAACTCTCAAGGATTTGTTAAAATGCAGTTTTACACAATATGTGGAAAAATTAGCCGATTTTAACCGTGAAAACTTGTTAATTTTGAAAAGAAGATGTAGAAAACAGAAATTTCGAGCTGAATCGGAAAGAGCTCCTCCTCTTGAGCTCTGATACCACTTGTAGGATCGTGTTGTGACCCGAATGAGTCGTTCAGAGGAGTTTTTATCTATTTCAAAGGCGGAAACAGAGAAATAGACTTCGAAACAGCTTGAATATCACTTTAAACTTCTTTCTGATTAATGTAACACTGAATACAATCACTGGATAAACCGGCAGCACCTCGGTATCCAAATCACAAATTGTTCCAATTGATTTCGCTTGTGAGGTATATATAGGACAAGAGATTTCGCTTGAAGATGACAAAACACAGTTCAAGCGAAATTACTATGGATGATTTCGCTTGAAACTGTCAATGTCCTTCTCAAGCGAAATTACCTCCTTGAAGAGAAATTACATCATACAAACCTTAAAACCTCCTATTATCTCATACAATACACCCTGATCTAACAATTCTAATCCTAGACTCGATACAAGACGAAGTCGACAGACGCATGCACCAACAGTGTATTTTTTAGGTTTTTCCGAAAGATTTACATCTTTTATTTCAGAAATATTAATTTATGTTCGTTTGAAAACCTTTCTTATCATGTCAGGTTTAACACCTCTTATTGGAAATTCCTCATCAGAATATAATTTGTCAGAATCATTCAAAGTATATGCAACTTTAAACGTTTCTTCATCCAAATTAGATTTTGATAACAAGAATTCTTTATTGTAAACTCTTTTGCCCTGTTTGACGTTTTAACTTAGAGTGCTGGATTCAGACTTTGACTCTGACATAGACTCCAACTTTGACTCCTCAGTTTTATCATTATCTAACACATGATCCAGGACTTTCTTCATCAATTGAGATTGTTGATCAGTGTCAGACGATGTAAATGTAACATCAATATTTTTTGGCAGATTAACTGAAGACTCCGACTCCCACTGTAAATTTATTGCCTTTTTTACTCTTTCTGAATTTGGATTTCGTGGAGAATATCCATTTTCAAGCATGGGTGGACACTTGTTATAACTAGCACTTTGTTTCTTACCAGATGTCTTCACTTCAGTATCCTTTTTCTTTTCCTTTTTCTTTTTAGAAGTCTTTTCTTCAGATACTATCTGTTCTTCAGTTACTTCATCATCCTCAAATGCCTTCATGCCTTCAACAGTTGGATAAATCCTGTCAATGACATAAGAAGTACATGAGTAACTTTTTAACAAACGATTAACTTTCTCTATTTCAATTCGCTGAGTTTCCAATTTTTGTTCCAGAGCAGCACACTTCTCGATATAATTGTTCACAATTTTATGTTTTATCATGAACGCTCCTTGAAGTGTCTTCATTGCAGTTGCTTGTTCTTCACTCGTTTCATTTTACATATTCATGGCTTTGTTCAGAACATCATATGATTCTTTTAACCTGTTCATGTTGTTAATCAATTCGCTGTTTTTCTTCTTTATGATCTTACAAGTTTCACAATTCACTGGAATCTCTCTTGCAGCAGCTTCTTCATCAATCTTGAAAGCTGGAACTTCTTTCACTTTTCTCTTCACCACTGGAACTTCTTCATCATCACTGCTAACCGGTGTTTTAACTTTCTTCTTTTTCTTTTTAGCTGTCTCATCTTCACTATCACTTTCTGCCATCATTTTTAAATGAGCTGCCATTCTTTTTGCATAATAATCATTATCATCATCACTATCTTCTTCAACTCGAGCAACAAACGCTTTGTGATTTGAAATTTTATTTGGATCATAATCATCCCAATTGAAATTTGCCCAGCTAAAACCCTCTGGCAACTTTTCATCATCTTGATTGATTAGGCATGCTTTGTCGTCGGCAGAAATATATTTGTCCCAGCTGAAATTTTCTTGAGTCACCAAACATGCTCTCTTAGATGATTCTTCAATCTCCTTCCTGCCATGAGCAGTTTGTGGCTGTTGAGCAACTTGATGATAAATCGATTTCCGATAGTAATCATTGTTATTGAACGGATTTTGAGCTCTACTTGCTTAGCGATTAGTGCACTCCCTCTTGAAGTGTCCTTTTTCCCTGCAACGAAAACAAGTAACTTTAGATTTATCAAAACCTAAAGTAGAAACATTAGCGTCACGTAAGTCATTTCTTCCTGTGATTTGCCTAAATTTCTCAGCTCCTCTCAACACACTTGCCAAACACCACTTTATGTCCATCAATTCCATCTCCTCAGCATCTATCTGATCGTAATCCTCTTTGGTCAACATTGGATTCCCGATCCTTCCTGCTACTAAACTTCCATAGGACTCCAAAACAGTTCCCAACAAAGACATGTGACTTTTTGCAACTTCTTCAGAATAATCCTGATCATTTTCAAGATTCAATACAATATTGCATTGTAGCTTCTTGCCATTCTTGGTTGCTGAAATGTTCGGATCAAAAGATGGATATGATGAAAAACTTGTGTTGCTGTTTGATCCTTTGGATGAACTTCCTGAAGAACTCTTTGCATTGAATGCAGTCTCAATTTTGGTGACATGTTGGTAGATTTATCATTCAACCCTGCTTTGTAATAAAGCCCAATGTCTTGTTCACCATCGAAATCTTTCATTCTTAAGACCTTTCTCTGTTCCATCTCCTGAGCCTTAATCTTTTCAATAAATTTGCTCAGTGTTAGACTGCTAAACCCTTTCTTGTTCCTTAACATCATGAGATATGTGCCCCAAGTCTCGTGTGGCAACGCATCAGCCAACTTTTCAATCAACTCTTCATTCTCTTTGGTGATGCTCAATCTCTTCATGTTTGCTAAAAGATTGCAATATCTTTCAATAATTTGCTTTGTGCTTTCATTTTTCAACCCACGAAACATATCAAACTCTTTCTTCAGAAGTGACTTTTTGTTTTTAACCATCTCTTGACTTCCAACAAACTTTGATTTTAAAGCTTTCCAAATCGAATAAGCACTTCCATTATGTTGCAATAAAACCAAAATATCTTCTTTCACAGCTTGTTGTAGAAGACTTAACATCATTTTTTCATTTTTGTATTTCCTTTTATCATCAGCACTCATATCTTTAATTGCAATAATCTCTTCCTCATCATTCATCGGTCTAATATACTTTGTCTCAACACATTCCCAGGCATCCAAATAATTTGCTTGTACCCAGTTTTCAAAACGTCCTTCCCAACCTTTATACTCTTCAATGTTCATAAGCTTTGGCGGTTTTTGCATAGTCCCTGTTTCAATTTCCAACATTGTCTGCTGTGTAACAGTGTTCGGGGTAGCAAAGGCGTTATAAAATTCCTCTTCCATGTTTCGGATTTTCAAAGTTCACAAAACAGTCCTGTTCAAATGGAATTATTTTTCAAACGAGATTCCTTTCAAACGGAATTATATAGTTCAAACGAGATTAACCTTGAAACGAAATTACCTTAATTTCGTTTGAAATCAACACTCTTTCAAACGGAATACCTAATCTCGTTTAAAATAACACACTTTCAAACGGAATTACTGATTTGAAGCGGAATAGCAAGTTCAAACGGTATTACACAAACGGAATTACGTATTTCAAACGGAATCAACCAACTTTACAAACGAAATACCGGTTTCAAGCGGAATTAACAGGCTAATTCCATATGAAATGCTGCTGACATCATCAACTCGAGCTGTTTTTGAAACGGAATTACCAATTATACCAATTTTAGATCGATTTTAAGTCTGAAACCCTCAAGGATTTGTTAAAACAGTATTGCGCACATTCTGTGAGAAATTTATCCGATTTTAACCGTGAAAATTTGTAAATTTTGAAAAAGAAGGTGTAGAAATTAGAAATTGCGGCTGAATTGGTATAAACTCTTCCTCCTGAGCTCTGATACCACTTGTAGGATCGTTTTCGGACCCAAACGAGTCGATCAGAAGAGTTTTTCTCAATACGAAAGGCGGAAACAGACGTATTGAGTTCAATTTAGCAAGATATACTCATTAACTGTCGATATTATTGATTTGATGACAATATACAGCGAGTCGACACTTCGGCAGCACTTCGTGGCTCAAACCGGAAAAGTTACAACTGATTTCGCTTGAGAGGGTATATATAGGCATGTGATTCCGCTTGAACATGCTCAAGCGGAATTACATTTCAAGCGGAATTAGCAGCTTAGTTCAAGCGGAATTACCTAAGTGATTTCGTTTGAAATGACACAATGTCATTTCAAGCGGAATTACCTATAAACCCATTTTCTCGTTTTCCGTGCCTTGAACTATCTATGTACATACAAGACTCGATACAAGACGAAGTCGACAGACGCATGCACCAACAAAATGGCATATCAAAGGCTGGAATATTGCTATTTGAAATAATGGCTTTTTCAGACTTTGATCTATGCATCAACTATGAACATGTGCACAACAAAAAGGTGTATGTCAGATCACCAAAGACAAAAGTTCCCTCAGATATATTGGAAGATGCAAGATCTGGAGACATCATTATGCTGACAAGTAAAAATGGAGAACATGACTATGGTGTAATCTTTAGAGATCATGATAAAAACAAAGCTCTGTTCAGAAGTGTTGACATCTGTAAGTACTCAAATCAAACTATGAAGTATATCTTGAAAACCATGAACAAAAGACAAGAACATCTTCAGAAGATAGAAAAGAACTTGGAATGAAACAGAAAAGAAATTGAGCAAATGATTGAAGAATGGATCCAAGCAAGAGAATGGTACAAAGACATGTATGCCAGCTGCAACAAGTATATCTCCTACAAAAAGAAGTTAAAGAAAGGAGATGTGCACAAGAGAGTGAACCTGAATTGAAGAACTTGTTCATTTGAATTTTCATCTTTTATGTAATTCGTTTTTCAAAGAACATCAGTAACTGGTTTAAATTTGCAAGTATTATATTTCCACTGTTTGGAAATTTTATGTTCATAAGATAGTTCATTTTCTTACAATACTTAGGGGGAAACTGTTAGGAAACTTTATTTGTAAGTATTGAAGAAAATCACAATCAACTGGATCCATGAAGAGATCACAGTCCTGAAGTTCACAAACAAGAAGAAGAAGATTGGATAGGACAACTGAAATGCACATCATCTACTTCAAAGAATCACAAGTTCATCAAGAGCTGAATTGGATTATCAGAGAAGGTCATTTCTGATGGATCTGTGATGAAATATCATCAGTTTCTAACGATTCTGATCATCAGGATTTTTCTGATGATTTGTTCACCAGAATTTCTGATGAAGTACCCCACTTGTCTGAAAATAGCTCTGTCCTGCCATAATTACCGAAGCAAGTTGACATTATTTTATATCATGATGAAAAAGGCAACTTGAACGTTGGATTCAATTAATATGTCAATTGGCCACTTTTTACAGGACTTATTGCATGAATAAACTATTGTTTATTCATGCACCCAGCCTTCTATAAATAGAAGCCCCAACCAGCAGAAGACAATTGAGTTTGAAGCTTATCATTCATACATACATCAAAACTCCATTGCCCTCTCACCCACAGAATTCAAGATTCATTTGTACTAGATAATAATCTTACAATCACCTTGTAAACCATTTTGTTTCAAAGTGATATAAACTTGATAATTCTGTAGGTCTTGTTTCTGAAAGTCTGATTTCCATTTCCGCACATCTTTTTCACATCTACTGAAATCACTTACCATATTACGTGAAAATAAGTTGTTTAAGGCCATACTGGGTCCAACAATCATCTTATCGAAGCAAACAATTTCAACATGATTTTCCCGAAGGAAATCCATACCTACTATGACATCAAAGCTACCGAGTTGCATCGGAATGAGATTAATCGGGAAAACGTGACCGTTGAGATCGAGAGTACAGTCGCGCAGAACAGAACTGACGGTGACGGTTCTTCTAGTGGCAACTTCTACGTCGAAGGTCGATGGGAGGTTAACGCGCTTACGATTTAGGAGCCTTTCGAATTCGAACGATACAAAACAGTTATGGGCTTCAGAATCAAATAAACACGAAGCATATATACCATTTACTAGAAACGTACCATTAACCACATTGTTGTCTGCCTGAGCCTGGCGGGCATTGATGTTGAAGACGCGCCCGCAGGCTGCTTGTTGGGCTGGCTGCTACTGCTGCGATACTGGCTTCTGCTGCTGTGGCTCTTGCTTCACCACTCTGTTGGGGCACATGTTTGCAAAGTGGTTGGGATCACCACAAGTAAAGCAGGCTCTTGCTTGAGCAGTGGGAGCAGGAGCTACTTGCTGTCCTTGCGGAGCGGGTAGAGCAGGAGCTTGACCTTGAATTGGAGCTGGAGCTTGTCGAGAACCAGTACGGCAGTTTGCGGTGAAGTGGCTGTACATGTTGCAGTGAACATAGAACTGGCATGCGATACCAACCGGGTGATGATAAGTACAAGTAGGGGAGAGCGGATGTGGCCCAGTGTTGAGGTTGCGGTTGGGTTGCTACTGTTTGAAGTGGGGCAGCAGTGACTGCACAGTTCTTGTTGCTGGAGCTGCTGTTCTTTCTCTTGCGACGTGAGAGCTTTGAAGATGCGGTGCGGTGGTAGTCTCAGTAGTGGTAACTTGATGTAGACTCTTTGCAGCTATATCAAAGTAACCAGCCTTGACTCACTTGTCGTTTATCTCAGCAGCGAGTAAGAAGGTTTCCTCAATAGTGGTCGTCTTTGCAGCATGAACGAAACCAGCAACGCAATCCGGAAGAGCACGGATATACTTCTTGATGGTGATTTCAGGGGTAGTAACTTGACCAGGGCAGATGATACTCAACTGCTTGAAGCGAGCAGTTAAACTAGCATTCTCTCCACCATCCTGATTAATGTGACAGAATTCATCCTCGAGCTTTTGGAGTTCATGGGGAGGACAAAACTCTTGCATCATGATGTTCTTCAACTCGTCCCACGACAATCCGAAAGCTGCATCGTTTCCTCGTTTATTCCTCTCGGTCTTCCACCAATCAAGAGCGCGGGATTGGAAGACGCTGGTAGCATTGATAGTGTGGAGGTCTTCTGGACAGCCACTCTGGCGCAGGGTGACTTCGATCGAATCAAACCGTTGAAACATAGCCGTAGGCCGATCTTCGTCGCTAAATTCTTTCGGTCCGCAGGCTTTGAACTGCTTGAAGCTAAAAGTAGCCTTAGGAGATTCTGTCCTGGATTCTTCCGAGGACTTGCTAGCATTTTCATTCAACTCGCTGACAATTTGCGGGATTACTTTAGTGATTTGACTTGCGACGAGAGAAGCGATTCGCTTGTCAGCGTGTTTGCGTCTAGCGGCTCGGGAGTGTTGCGATCCAAATGACGACATTGTCTGCAACAGACATCGTCACATGACTTCAAACTCAATTTCGATTATTCCTAGTACAGTCTAGCGATTCGCCATAAAGCTCAGGAACACGTTCACACAAAATTCACGTAGGCACATAATCACAGAATCACGTAAGCACATAATCACATAGGCACGTAAGCACATAAGCGCATAAGCTAGCCTAAACACATATTTTTTTTTATCCTTCACAACAGCGTATAGCGATTAAGTATAGCGATTATGATTAGCGAGTAGCGATTGCGAATAAAGACTAGCGATTTGTTAGCGTGGTGTGAGTTGTGCGTGGTTTGGGCGGAGCGAGAAGCGTGAAATCGAAACCATCAGTACCACCGTACTGTTTATCTCAAAATTCTAACAAACAAGCATATAAAATACATAAAATTTCCACATAAAATCGATAATTCACAGAGTTAGCGGCGACGAAATCCAGAACCGAAACACATAAAATCGAGAGTAGACTGTGTCGGCTTGATAGACGTTGACTACCCAAAGTGGTTCGACTATTCACAAGGACTCGTAGTGCACACTAGGGCCTTTAGGACTGCGCTCTTGCCTTAACCCGGGCAATCGGCACGCATCCCTCCAGTTATAGTCTGACTTCAAGTCGTTGGAGTCCGTCGATACTTTGGTGAGAGTTTTGTAAAACCACATAAAGAGCGGAATAAGTCATCAAGGTTCGGGTTTCACCCCTAACTTAACGACTGTGTTCCCTGTTTTGATGAAGTAGAGGGGAAAATTTGCATCGAAGTACGGATTTCACTCCTGATCCCACGCAAATTCTCGTGTTGATAGTAAAAGTAGTGGATCGAACGAGTGATCGGGTCTAGAGTTTGCGGCTTTCACACCTAATCTTGACCAGATCATTCGTTTGTGTGTGTATCCAGCCTTAGGAAAGGCTGGTCTCGCGTGGAACTGTAGTATGCGATGTTCGCGCAGGAGTGTAGTGTACAGCGAATTCGAGCGAGAAGTAGCGAGTAAGCTTGTACAAAACCCATACCGGGTATGCACAAGTCGGTCTGTTGGTACTTAGACTATAGACTAGGTCGTTTCTAAGACATCGACCCGGACTAGGTCGAGTCTTGCCTAATTCCCTATAGTTATGGCTCTGATACCAATCTGTCACACCCCAACCGATGGCGGAATCATCGGGGCGCGGCACTGAGCGAAACAGATTGTCCAAGAGAATCTACAACAACTATTAAATTACCAAATCTTTAATGTTAATATCCCATACTACTAACAGATAAAGCAACCATGATTATTACAGATAATTGTCTCAAAGACAAGCAAACTGTTCCGACAACTCAGATTTTATTTAGTTTGTTTCTAGGCTCCATCCTAGCTCGGTTTCATCAAACAGCAAGCAAACGTCCTAAGCACCTGTCACATACGTTAAAATAGAGGTCAATACACATAGTGTAAAGGTGAGCATACAAGTTTGATAGTATAATAGAGTTCTAAAGCGTTTACGCATAACCAGCATGTACAACGTATAATGTGAACCATGTAAGTTATCGACAAAGATCCTATCAATACCAATGACTGCGATTTAACTGCGAGTAGCGAGTGCGCATCACATGTTCACCACTGCGAACACATGTAGTATTGTCCTTAACAACCCCTGAGTGAACAGGTGCTATAGTACTATCATTGCTAAGGCAGGTAGACAAAAATCCATGTGAAAACATAACAAACAGACATTCATCGAGTCACGTATAACATACAATAATGGTCAGCGTATAAATAGTGTTTGTGTTGTGTGTTCGATGTGACTTAGAATAGGTAACGTATGTAACGCCCAAAAGTGCATAAAGTAAAAAGGGATCGAGTATACTCACAGCGATGGAAGTTAATGGATCGAAGGGAGCGCTAGAGTGAGATTAGCCTGATCAGAAGGATAACATAAGCGATAAGCGGCACGTAAAACGATGCAAGTGAAACAAAGTAACGAGTGGTCATCCAGCCGGATTGACACCCGTTTGGGATTGATGTGTTTGTGTATGATGGCTTTGAAGTTTTCGTTGTAGCATTTTGAAAACAGAGAAGTATCTCTAGCTTTCAGGTCGTCCGGTCGAACAGTCGTTTGATCGGATGGCGATCCGTCCAGCAGGACATTCCTCGAAAAATAATAAGTGTTGGAGGCCCAATGTCATCCGACCGGATCGTCGTTCGATCGGATGGCAATCTGATCGGACCGCAATCCGCCTGGGTGACTGGTTCGTTTTAAAACTCATTAAGTTTTGAAAAGTTGTGGTTGGATTAAGACGTTATAACAACGTGCTAAACAACGGAACCTCGCCAAGTCCCAAGTCGTCCGATCGAACAGGAATCACCCAAATCCGATCAGTTCACCGGTTTGTGACGGTGTTCATGTTCAACCCGAAATCTGTTGTCTCTTGGATAGAAATCAGATCTCAGACCGGCACTTCACTAAGAAATGAGTAGAAGACCTGACCGAGCTCCGATTCTACCCGCTTTTGAGTGCATTGAGTGTAACAGAGTTGAAAGAAAGTTAGAAAAATATCGTTTAATCCTGTTAACTTCGAAAGTGTTTAGATCTAGGTGAAAACATTGTTAAATCGTGTGGAAATCCTTCAGATCTGAGTTGTTCTTGGTGGAATGAAGCCAAAACTTGAAGTTCATAAGAACTCCATGATGACATCACCCTAGAACAGCTCAAAACCACTGATTTCATGGTTAAAAGTGAAGATTCAAAGGTGAAAATGAGGTAGAAGTGTGTGTAGATGATAGATGTACAAGATTTGAGTTGAAAACTTACAAGAATCACGAGAAATCGAGAGAAAAGAGAGCTTGAGCGCGCTGGTCAAACGAAGGAGCTGTCACATCACAAATGATGTGACAGAGGGGTATTTATAGGGTTTCCAAAAGAGGAAAGGGCGCACCATGTGTCGGATCGGATGACCGTCCGATCGGATGGCCATCTGATCGGATGGCCATTCGATCGCATGGTCATTCGATCGAGGTGGCATGGCGAGTTAGATTTTCATGATTTCGTTACGTGCGTTGAGCGTTGCGATGCGATTCGAGTGAGCGATGCGATAGCATTACCCATTAGTTACACAAATCACCCAACTACTATATCTAACATACAATCACTGTAAATAACTTGCGTTTAGCGTTTGCGATTAGATTGCGATGCGATAGAATTGCGATTGCGATCAGACAGCTCAACATAAACATAACATGCACGAGTAACACATAATAAACACACACACATAAAACAATATCCATAACCTATAATTCGGGTTGCGAATGCGATTGCGATGCAATTGGCGATAAGTCGATTAACGACTAATATGCGGTTAAGTAGTGATTTATTAACATGTGCTCCACATAATACAACTAAAGCGATTCAAATACAAAACTGGTTATAAGTCAAGGTAGTCAAATCCGTAGTTAAGCAAGGAGTGACAGATCGCAATTAGCAATCTTTTCTCCCTTTGACTTTGACCTTGACTTTGACTTTGACTTCCCAAAAGCGGGTTGTTACAGCCTCCCCTACTTTAGGAAATTTCGTCCCGAAATTTAAGAAGTAGGCGTAACAAACAGTTACGGGTACTTCCCCTTCATGTCACTCTCGAGTTCCCACGTGAACTCTGCACCGCGTTTTCCTTCCCAGCGAACCTTCACAGTGGGAATGCGTGAGCTTTCGAGTACCTTGGTTTCTCGGCCCATGATCTCGACAGGCTTTTCCACGAAGTGTAATGTTCCGTCCACTTGTAAATCTTCAAGAGGGACATGTAATTCCTAATCGCTAGACACTTTTTGAGGTTCGAAACGTGGAAAGTCGGGTGGACCTTACTCAGTTCCTCCGGTAGTTCGAGTCTGTAGTCCACCTTGCCAATCCTTTCCAGAATTTTAAAGGGTCCAACATATCAAGGCACGAGCTTTCCTTTCTTGCCGAATCTGATCACCCACTTCCAAGGTGCCACCTTTAGGAGTACGTGATCGCCAACGTCAAATTCAAGGGGCTTGCGGCGTCTATCGGCGTAACTTTTCTGACGACTCCGAGCACTCAACAGATTTTTTCGTATTTGGAAGATTTTGTCAGTCGTTTCTTGCAATAGCTCGGGACCGGTAATTTGTGCGTCTCCGATCTCGTGCCATACAATAGGCGATCGACATTTCCTTCCATATAATGCCTCAAATGGTGCCATTTGAATGCTAGAGTGATAACTATTATTGTACGAGAATTCTACTAAAGGTAAGTGTGTGTCCCAATTACCACCGAAATCTATGACACACGAGCGAAGCATGTCTTCGAGGGTTCGAATCGTACGTTCAGTCTGACCGTCGGTCTGTGGATGGAAAGCGGTACTTAGATTGAGGGTAGTACCGAAAGCAGATTGAAACGTTTCCCTAAGACGCGAAGTAAACTGACCATCGCGGTCAGAGATAATGTCACGAGGCGTCCCGTGTCGACAAATAATCTCGTCGGTGTAGATTTGGGCTAATTTCTCTACCTTAAAGTCTTCTCGTATCGGCAAGAAATGGGTTGATTTAGTCAAACGGTCAACGACAACCCAGATGCTGTCGTGACTTGATGGCGTGCTCGGAAGTTTCGTTATGAAGTCCATAGCTATACTTTCCCTTTTCCACATGGGGATCTCGGGTTGTACGAGTAAGCCAGTAAGCCAGATGGTCTTTGATGCTCGGCCTTGACATTCGAACAAGTCAGGCACTTCGAAATATAGAGAGCGATATCCTTCTTCATACCCGGCCACCAGTACTTGTATCGCATGTCCTGGTACATCTTATCAGCACCGGGATGAATAGAATATCGGGATTTGTGGGCTTTGTCCATCAGAACTTGTCGTAAATTGGTACGCTTGGAAATCCAAATTCAGTCTAGATAATGAAAGATACCATTCGATTTGTTCTCGAGTTGAGCGTAGTCATTGAGAATTCTTTCCTTCTTCAAGGTTCGTTTGATAAAACAAGCATGTTGCGCGTCGCGGATGAGAGGCTCGAGATTGTGTTGGGTTTGAATATTACGAACGCTGTGCAAATAGCTTCGTCGACTGAGAGCATCTGCGACGACGTTTGCTTTGCCTGGGTAGTAACGAATCTCACAGTCGTAATCGTTGAGGAGTTCTACCCACCAGCGTTGAGGCATATTTAGTTCTTTCTGGTCAAAGATGTGTTGTAGGCTCCTATGATCGGTGAAGATCGTACACTTGGTACCGTACAGGTAGTGTCGCGAAATCTTTAACGCAAAAATAACTGCACCAAGCTCAAGGTCATGTGTGGTTGATGTGGAATAAGTAGTTCAAATAAATAAACTAAAATAAACTTAAATTTAGACTCAAGTAATAATAATCTAGACTCTCTAACTTGACTAAACTACTCACCGGTTCTTCATACCCGGCCACCAGTACTTGTATCGCATGTCCTGGTACATCTTATCAGCACCGGGATGAATAGAATATCGGGATTTGTGGGCTTCGTCCATCAGAACTTGTCGTAAATTGGTACGCTTGGGAATCCAAATTCAGTCTAGATAATGAAAGATACCATTCGATTTGTTCTCGAGTTGAGCGTCGTCGTTGAGAATTCTTTCCTTCTTCAAGGTTCGTTTGATAAAACAAGCATGTTGCGCGTCGCGGATGAGAGGCTCGAGATTGTGTTGGGTTTGAATATTACGAACGCTGTGCAAATAGCTTTGTCGACTGAGAGCATCGGCGACGACGTTTGCTTTGCCTGGGTAGTAACGAATCTCACAGTCGTAATCGTTGAGGAGTTCTACCCACCAGCATTGAGGCATATTTAGTTCTTTCTGGTCAAAGATGTGTTGTAGGCTCCTATGATCGGTGAAGATCGTACACTTGGTACCGTACAGGTAGTGTCGCGAAATCTTTAACGCAAAAATAACTGCACCAAGCTCAAGGTCATGTGTGGTTGATGTGGAATAAGTAGTTCAAATAAATAAACTAAAATAAACCTGAATTTAGACTCAAGTAATAATAATCTAGACTCTCTAACTTGACTAAACTACTCACCGGCAAGTGAACCGGTCGACTCTAGCAAAGAAAAGCAAGTCCGGATGTCGAACCCACAAGGACTCTAATTAATCACGTTAAAGACTTTATTTAGACTTGACACTAACACAACTTAACTATTGTTGTGTTTTAAGGGGGGGGGGTTACTAAAATCCTAAAATTGGAATTTAAATGAAACTAGACTATGAAACGAACTAGAACTAAGGTTTAATTCAAATGAGATTAACGACTACCTAGGCTTGAATCCAGTTTAACTAGGGATGGATTTCTACGGTACTATTGTGGTATGGAATCGGGATCGTGAAGTACTAAACCCTAAAGTATTTCAATCTAAGACTTCCCGACCCTTCTCAGGAAGAAACCTAGGAAAACCTACAAGGCTGTTGTGAACACCGATTGTTAGACTTCCTCTCAGTCCTCTAACGACTCTAAAAGTGCCCTAATACGACTATCTACCTCTCAGCGCGACAGTCTATGGCAATCCTAGATTCTAACTTGGTTCAATAGAAACAGGTGCGATTAGGGAACTAAGACTGACTTCTCTCAAAACCTATCTTAGCTATATATCACACCAAGACCTACTAACTAACTCGAGCCTCTCAGCGACAAGTTAAGCAGAATACTTAATTCTAATTGAATTTTAATTGAATTCTAATTACTGTTTCTAAGGCTATCGGCCGATTTACCCAAAGATCACCCGAACCCGCAAAGATACGAATAATCAACACAAATTCATTACGTGAAAGACATCCACCAAAATTTATGTGAAACAGCAAGTAATCAACAATCAAAGTTAAATATGCACATGCACCAAATCAGAGATTCTAGAATTATTTACTTTCAAAGATCAATCCATAACCAAACAATAGAAAACCATTAAAAATCCAAACTTTATTAATCTATCATCTAACCTAGGTAGTAACGAAGGTTTTAGCCTGAAAACATGATGTCTAAAATCAACAAAACGAGTTCAAAACAAGAATTCATAATCAAAGTATCGAAACAAGAAAATAACGAAAACCGGGAGATAAGACCCGAACAATCTTCTTTCCTATGCTCCGAGCTTCAACCGGATGATTCCCGCAAGCCAAAATACTCCGAAAACCATAAAATCTGCTCTGAAATTCGCCTAGGGTTTCTTGAATTCGTAACTTCTCTTTAATGATGATTATCTTGGAAATTTATACCAAAACCCTAATTTTTACGAAGTTTGACCGTCAGACCAGCCCGTCGCGTCGCGCGACGGGTGAAGACACTTGTGGTGGCGCGACGCCACCATGTATAAAATAAGATTTTGTTTGTTAATTGCTGGCGCGACGCGACTGGACTCCCTTTTAGCCGTGGCGCGACGCCACGGCACTTTTTTCACAGAAAGTTGCATCCAATTTCCAGCATAAACTCTCCAAAATCTTCACAAATAATTCTAACTCTTTTAAGCTTGTTCCAAGACTTAGTGTTTCAGCATTAAAGCTCGTTTTCACTCCATTTTCAGCAACATTATGTACCAAGACCTGGAAAAACACAATTTGATCAATAACACACAATTCTAACGTAAACTAAACTAGAAAGTAACGGAAAATTATACAAACTATACACGAATAAAGGATGTATTTTGCAATACATCAAATATCCCCACACTAACTCTTTTTTCGTCCTCGAAAAAGAATTATGCAACGTAATCAGAGACGAATAATCACTTGGGTCAAAAATTATTTATATCTTATTAAAACCAAGACTTGCGTTAGCTGCGATTGCGAATATACTTGTCCCTTTAAACCCAAGTCCAATCCTAAGCCCTTATCATGTGAATTTAATTTAAGTGTGGTCAATCTACCTAGGGCCTCACACTAGAATCTACGGTCCACCTACTCCCACCTCAAGCTTATAGGACTAAAGGAACGATCACTGGACCAATTCCCAACCATCTAATATCAAAACCAAGAGAGTTTACAATCAAAATTTTTTTCTTTTTACATTTTTTTTCGCTTTTCTTTTTTTTTCTTTTCAATGAGCGTAGACGATGCTTTCCCTAACCTAGAGGCAATCCGGCTGTAGAGTCGCTATCCCCAACCCAGACTACATAAGCTTCGGTACTTTTACTTTTCTTTGCACGGTCGATTTCACACACCCTA
This sequence comes from Helianthus tuberosus, assembly GCA_030545235.1. Classification (NCBI taxonomy): domain Eukaryota; kingdom Viridiplantae; phylum Streptophyta; class Magnoliopsida; order Asterales; family Asteraceae; genus Helianthus; species Helianthus tuberosus. The sequence continues at coordinate 160,860,729 of CM060393.1, forward strand.
GCGGTAATCCGGTTGTAAAGTCACTATCCCCAAACCAGACTACATAGGAATGCGCTACTTTCATTCATTTTCTAGCTCACTTTTTTATTTTTTTTCTCGCATGACCACAAACTCTAACAGTTTTAACTTATAACGGTGCCCCTTATACTATTATCGGCAGTTTTAATTTCCCATATCTCCCAGGCGAAAACCCACTAGCAGACCGACAATTAAGGTGTATTAGCTCAAAGGGACTTAAAACCAAACCCTGGCCTATCCACGTATCCCTAACTAGACGCAAGCTCGATTTATTATAATCTCATATTATTATTATTTTAACCCAAGCAAAAATTCATCTTTTCTATCATTTTCCGTTTTAAATATGCAAACTTCTCATTTCAAAGAACATTTTCTAATTTTTCAATTTTTTTTTATTTTTCATTTTTTTTGTATTTTCCAATATAAGACTCGATTATTTACATGTATCCCATCCCCACACTTAAAGATTGCATTGTCCCTAATGCAAGAATGGAAATACGACTCAAAACTACCTAAAAACAACTACTAAACTACTAACGAACTAACTAAATAAATAACGAACTAAATAACGAAATAAATAAAATAAAATACAACAACAAAAAGGGAAACGACTTAGCTTATATGTGAGATAGTCAAAGTGCCAGTCATTTCCACATAAGCCCTCCAATTCGAAACGCGCTCAACAAACAACTCTAACCTCGGACACGCGAACGAAAGCGGCTATAAATCAACCTATCAATCACCAACACAAACTACCAAAACATATCATAATATATATCAAAATATCATCAGATCATCAGTTTCATCATCAACCAACACAACCTCCCTAACCAACCTGTTTATCGTGTATAAATATCAGTACAGACCAAAAATATGAGGATAAAAAACAACATAAAAGAAAAAATCAACAAAAGATATAGTCAGCTGCTGCTCCTGCATCCTCATGCAATCCCCCACACTAGTCCTCGTCATGCTCGCTATCAGACTCATGACTGCTCTCCTCTCTCTCACCTACACCCGAACTGCCCTCTCCAAATACACGAATCGGAGGAATCGGATCAAACCTCTCAGTAGTACCAGCCTGGTCCTCCTGCTACCTCGGCTGGAAGAAGTCTGGGATCCCCATACTGTGCCTGCTCATGATGTATCTGAGGGCGCCCTCCATCCTATCCTGACCTGTCAAAATAAGGTGCTCCAACCTGTCGAACCTCTGCTCCACATACACAGAGAACGACTCCAAAGTAAGAGGTGTAGGTGGTGGCTGTCTGCGTGGGTATTGGTGTGCTGGCAACTCGTGTCGCTGTGGTGGCCTCTGTCTATGCGGAGGATCAATCTGAAGCATTACATCCTCAGCGGGATGTCCCTCTGGTGGCTGCACCTGCGGCCCCTACCTGATCGGCTCCCAGCCGTAAGGCTCCATAGATGATACTATACCCGCCTGCTGCAACTCCTTGATCCCAAATGTCGCTGTCTTGGGCCCCTCATGTAGAAATTCGGGGAGATATTTGGTAAACACCCCTAAATTTCGCGCAATCCTAGTAATATAGGGGCCCATATCCAAACCAGCACGAGGACCACCTCGACGACTCCTACTAAAAGAATCTGCTAAAACCATAGCCAGATTCATCTCCCTGTTCTGTACCCGACACATCAAGATAAACAACTCTATCCAGTTTGCTTTGTTCTCCCCCGACTTCCGACCCACCAGTGTAGTAGATAAGATCTTCAACACATACCTATAAACCGGGTTACGAACCGAAGTGATCAGGTTCGTAGTCGTGAACAGGTGGTCAGAAACCGTACTCCAGAACTCTAGTAACTCAGTCGCACCCATACCACAATCCCTAGGCTTAGAATAAGCACCCCGCAAGCAAGTAACAAACTTCGGCCTCTTTACTTCCTCTTCAGTATACAATCCCGACACTATGGCAAACCTCGCCACATTCATCTCATAGACCTGCCTACCGAAACTGAACGACGCAGCTGTGTCCTGCTCAAACTTTCCTTCCTTGTGCATCCAAGTGCTATGAAACTCTAGCACCAGCTCCTCATACTAAGGCTCTATACACTCTAATGCATCAATCAACCTCTGACCCAAAAGGTCCCTCACCTCCTGCTTCGCGCCTATCTCACTCAACCACAACCAATCTATAACTCGGTGTTGAAGCAAATTAGTTTTCTTCAGTTTATCATATTTATTCCATTCTGCTGTACTCGGCTCAAACTTCAAAATCGGGTGATCAGCTCTATGAGTTTTCCTATCCGGAATAAAATTATAAGATGCTTGATACACGATTTTTCTCAGCTTAGGATCATCGGCAGCTATCTGAATGATCGGTGTCTCCTGTGGGACCAGGTCCTGCTGAGGTGGATCCTGTTGTGGTGCCGACTGACCCGCGACCCTCTTCCGGGCCCTACCGCTCCTTGAACTACTAGCCATGCCTACAAAACAGGTATAATCAAGAAAAACAGGCAGACAGTCAGTCATAATAAACTATTTTTGGTATTTTTCATTTTTATAATTTTTTTCATTTTTGAAATTTTTTTATATTTTTTTCGATTTTTATAATTTTTTTCGAAAAAGAAAGAATTGTCGTATAGCATTTCATTCGCGGCTAATTCTGAAACAAGTGGGTTACTTTTCTTTACAATTGCTAAGTGATAGTTAAACTCGCCCGAATGGAGATTGAGTACGGGCGAGTTTAAACCACTTGTACGTGCAAGTAAAACCCAAAAACAACTAACAAAACAAGGCTAAAACGACACTAAAATGACTCAAAGACACATACTAGACTCAATGTACACTACCCCCCTTTCGCACTTTTAATTGTCCGCAATTAAAAACAAGTGCCTAAACAATGACATTGAAGTCCAATCCTCGGTTAAAAATCAGCCATTTAGTAGTTTTTAAAACAAATTAAGCGTCGAAAAATTCCGCCTAGTTAAAGGAGGTTTCTTTCGTATGCAAAAATTCAGTTTTAAATGCGCAAGATCGGAACTTCAAGTGTCAATGTACCATACCAATCAATCCACAATCAAATACATTTACTACCCCAAACCGACACTACCCGCGCCCACTAACAAATGCAAGTAAAGTCATGTGCTTCACAAAATATTATACCATAATCGTCTAGTAAATCCCAAACCAAAAACCATCCGCACCCCCAAAGAAGAACTACACTATACACATTCAACAAACCGGATTTATCATGCCATATCACAAGACCAACTCGACTAGACGTCAACGGGACCACTAATATTGAGTCGACTCACTCGACACACCAAACCACACAAAGGCTCAAACAGAACTGAATTGACAAAGCTGACCCGACATCTAAAACGACTTAACCTCGCGGCTGCCTAGACTCCACTAAACTAGAAAACCCTAAGACTCAAATGACCTAAACTGACCCAAACAAAGACTCAACTCAACTGTACTTACGGACCCGACACACTACGACACGATTGAACCGACGAACACCAAACCAACAGACTCGACTAACTAACTCGACAAGACCCAATGAGGACCGGCTCGAAACTGACCCAACAAGACTCACAGATTAACACATATAAGAGAGGAAAGCCAAGAGACGTACCTGAATCTGTGAAATTGCAAGAAAAAATTTGATTTTTCGTTGGTGGGGAGTCTCGATTCGAAGTGATATGGCGGATGGATGGCAAAAATTTCTTGTGGGTTTTGGTTGGGGAGGAAAACCGGTCACAAGGATGGTTTAAGGGTGGAAAACCGTGGTGATTTAGTGGAGTTAATGGAGGAAATAGGGTGGGTGATTGTGTAATCGGCGGTGGGGATGAGGGAGAAAAGGATTTGGTTCGTTTGGGGGCAACAGGTAGAAAGAGGTCTTTTAAACGACCTTTTAGGTGGTTGTGTCGCGCCAGGAGTAAGGCCGTTTGCCGTGGCGTAGCGCCACGGCTGGGTTCAGGTGAAAAGGTTCAGTTTTTTAGGGTTCAAAATGGTTTTTGCTGACCTTGGTGGTGGCGCTGCGCCACGGGTGATGTGTATCATGGTGGCGCGACGCCAAGGTCATTTTTTAACAGAATGTTTCGTAAAAAATTGAGTTTTGGGACTTAGAAAATTTTTTAACTTTTTCTCAACCTTCCCTAAACCATCCCAAATTTTTCTAAGTGTTGGGACTTACCTGGAATATCGTTTTCTTTGCAAATTCAGCTCTTCAAAGGTACATTTCCTGCAAAATTTCTCAAACACACGAAACACAAATATGAAAAACTACGAGAAACACGAAAATGTAACGAAATTTACAGACGGTACAACCTCTACAAACGAAGCTCTTCTCAACTCATTGTTCGGTGAAGGTGGGTGGGTCCTCTAGAGGAATTTCTTCCTCCTCGGTAGTATCAATGGAACCTCCCAAGTAATGCTTTAATCGATGACCATTTACCTTCCATACGCCTTTATCGACTTCGTCATACAACTCGACGGTACCGTATGGAAACACCTCCTTTACCACATACGGTCCGGTCCATCGCGATTTCAACTTCCCCGCTATCAATTTCAATCTTGAATTGAATAAGAGCACTCTATCTCCTACCTTAAACTCCTTCAATCCTCGCAACCTCCTATCATGCAACGCCTTCGTCTTTTCCTTGATACTCCAAGAACGTTCATAGGCAGCATCCCTTAAAGCCTCTAATTCATGGATTTGGAAGAACCTCCTTCTTGCGACTTCGGTAAGGTCGAGGTTAACGGTTTTCAATGCCCACAAAGCTCTATGTTCTAATTCCACCGGAAGATGGCACGCTTTGCCATACACAATCATGAAGGGTGTGGTTCCTAACGGTGTTTTATAGGCGGTGCGGAATGCCCACAATGCGACGTCGAGTTTTTCCGACCAATCCTTTCTACTTTTTCCTACCGTTTTTTCTAAGATTCTCTTCACCCCCTCGGTTTGCATTCTCTACTTGGCCACTAGTTTGCGGGTGATACGCGGTGGAAAGACGATGAGTGACACCGTAGCGAGCAAGTGCCTTTTCCATGGCGGAATTGCAAAAGTGCGTACCACGGTCACTTATGATAGCTTTAGGAACTCCAAAACGTGTGAATAACTTTTTAAGAAATCTCACCACCACTCGGGCATCATTAGTGGGAAAAGCTTGAGCTTCCACCCACTTTAAGACATAGTCAATGGCCACGAGGATGTACCTATTCCCACTCGATGAGGGGAAAGGTCCCATGAAATCAATGCCCCAAACGTCAAATACTTCAAGAACTTGGATGGGATTTTGGGGCATTTCATCCATGGATGAGATGTTGCCGGTACGTTAGCAATGGTCACATGTCCTAACAAACTCTATGGCATATTTAACTACCGTTGGCCAATAGAAGCCACTATCAAAAACCTTTTGTGCCGTCACATTTAGCCCGTGATAGCCTCCTGTTAAACCCTCATGCACATGTCTAAGGATGTCTATCCCATCCTCTTTTGAAACACACCTCCTAAGCACTCTATCTCCACCTATCCTAAATAGGTACGGGTCATCCCAAATGTACTTCCTAGCATCCCTAAAAAGCTTTTTCTTTTGTTGGTAGGACATACCCCTCACAATATCTCCGGTCGCTAAATAATTTGCCAAATCCAAAAACCATGGCAAACCCTCTACCTCAGCACTAACAAAGTCTATGGTTTCATGAGGAAAAGTGTCTCCTATTGAATCCTCACGAACCTCCTCTCTCTTAGGATCCTCTAAACGTGACAAGTGGTCGTCGGCTACGTTTTCCGCTCCCTTTTTATCTTTAATTTCGATATCGAACTCGGAGAGGAAAATAATCCATCTAATGAGGCGTGGCTTCGCGTCTTTCTTTTGGAAAAGAAAGAGCAAAGTGGCATGGTCGGTGAACACGGTGGTTTTGGAAAGCACAAGATATGAGCGAAACTTATCAAACGCAAACACTACGGCTAAGAGCTCTTTTTCCGTGGTGGTATAGTTCTCTTGAGCATCATTTAAAGTTTTGCTCGCGTAGTAGATTGGATGAAAATGTTTATCGACTCTTTAACCTAGAACCGCGCCTACGGCATAATCGCTTGCATCGCACATGAGCTCGAAAGGCAAGCTCCAATCGGGTGAAACAAGGATAGGGGCACTAATGAGTTTCTACTTCAAAAAATCAAAAGCCTTGATGCACTCTTCGTCGAAGACGAAAGGTACATCTTTCTCTAGAAGTCGGGTCATGGGGCGCGTAATCTTAGAAAAATCCTTAATGAAACGCCTATAAAAGCCCGCATGACCTAGAAAGCTACGAACGGACTTGACACTAGTAGGTGGAGGCAATCTACTTATGGTATCTATCTTGGCTCTATCCACCTCTATCCCATCTCTAGACACCTTGTGACCTAAAACTATCCCCTCCGTCACCATGAAGTGACATTTCTCCCAATTCAACATAAGGTTTGTCTCTATACATCTCTTAAGCATCCTATCAAGATTGAGAAGACATTGATCAAAAGTGGTACCATAAACCGAGAAGTCATCCATGAAAACCTCCATAGAAGTCTCAAGCATGTCTTGGAATATAGCAACCATGCATCTTTGGAAAGTAGCCGGAGCGTCGCATAACCCGAAAGGCATGCGGCGATACGCATAAGTGCCGTAAGGGCATGTGAACGTCGTTTTATCTTGATCCTCCGGGGCGATTGGAATCGGAAAATAACCCGAAAATCCATCGAGAAAACAATAGAATTGTTGACCCGCTAGACGCTCCAACATTTGGTCAATGAATGGCAAGGGGAAATGGTCTTTCCGGGTGGCGTCGTTCAACTTTCGGTAGTCTATACACACACGCCAACCGGTAACGGTACGAGAAGGGATTAATTCGTTCTTTTCATTCATGATCACCGTCATCCCACCTTTCTTTGGGACAACTTGGGTCAGGCTAACCCATGGTGAATCGGAAATAGGGTATATCACCCCGGCATCTAACAACTTAAGCACTTCCTTCTTAACAACCTCTTGCATGTTCGGATTTAGGCGCCGTTGAGGTTGCACCACCGGCTTATAATCATCTTCCATGAGTATCCGGTGGGTACAATAGGCGGGGCTTATGCCCTTGATATCCGAAATTCGCCATGCAATGGCTTCCCTATTCTCTCTCAACACCTCTAACAACCTACCCTTCTCCCCCTCCTCTAACATAAATGAAATAATGACGGGAAAATTGGACCCCTCACCTAAGAACGCATACTCTAAGTGGGATGGGAGAACCTTAAGTTCTAGTGGGGTGGGTTTCTCTAAGGGTGCACTCTCAATCTCACTTTTTACTTCACTCAACTCTAGCACTTCGGGACCCACTCAGTCTCTTGTACTTCCTCACTTTCACTCACAACTTCCTCCACTTTCTGAACTACCTCATCTAACTTACCCTCAACTAAATCGGCTCCACTAATATAGTCAAAGCAATGGTCAACACATGATAAGAAAGACTCTATGAAATAGACCGAATGACAAGGACTACTAAAATCATCGGAACCACTAGGGTGTTCCATGGAGCGTGCTATCTCGAAAGTTACTCTCTCCTCATCGACTTGAAGTGTGATTTTTCCATCGAAGACATCGATGATAGCCTTGGCGGTACATAAGAATGGGCATCCTAGAATGATAGGAACCTTCTCATCGGCTTCCATATCAAGAACAACAAAGTCTACGGAAAAGACGAATTTATCCACTTTAACTAGAAGGTTTTCGATTATGCCACGTGGATACTTCACTGATCTATCGGCTAGAGACAAAGATATACGTGTAGGGGATAACTCTCCTAGACCTAACCTCTCATACATGGAATATGGCATGAGGTTTATACTTGCTCCTAAATCGGCTAGGGCCCTACACTCGGTATCACTCCCAAACAAGCACGGGATGGTAAAAAGGCTCGGATCCATCAATTTTTCTGGGACCTTGTTCAAGACTACAGCTGAACACCCTCCACTAAGGGGAATGTTAGAAACCTCTCCTAACTTATCCTTGCATTTTAGAAGGTCCTTTAAAAATTTTGCATATTTAGGCATCGATTGAAGGGCTTCTGTGAAAGGAATGTTGATTCTAACTTGCTTAAAGATCTCTAAAAATTTCCCGTACTCTTTAGAATAAGTTTAATTTTTAAGACGGGAGGGAAATGGAGCACGGGAAAGATCAACGGTGGGTGATGGAGCAACTTGTATGGGCCTTTTTCCTATACTTTTTTCACTTGAAGGCCCCCTTGTGTGTGCGGTACTTGCTGGGATTAACCTAGGTTGCACTTTACCGGGAGCCTCCATTTCAATCTCTTCATCTACGGGATCCTCATCTTCTATCTCAACACTCTCGGGTCTCACTACCTCTCCTAAAGTCCTACCACTACGGGTCGAAATTGCCTTCAAAGTACCAGATGGGTTCGGCTTTGTATTTCCCGAAAATTGACCGGGAGGTCGTTCTTGCAACTGGCGTGCAATATCCCCAACTTTCCTTTGAAGGTCTAAGAAATTTGAATGTTTATTCTTTAGGAATGTAGCGTGCTCTTCTAAAGTACGTTGGGTAGCTTGGTCCTTAACCACTAGCTGGGTAAGAAGGTCCTCTATCCTAGATAAACTACCATTTGACCCCTCATTCCTAGGTTGAACCTCTTGGTTTGACCCCTCACCTCTAAACTGTGCACCTGAACCTGAACTAGCAAATTGACCTGTTTGACCCGAACCCCCACTAGAATAGAAACCTGGCCCCCTGCTTTGATATTGACCTGATGAAAAACCAGGGGGGTTACCTAAAGAGCGATAATTATTAGCACGCCAATTGGAGTTACTATTGTTGAACGGGTTAGTTGGACCCCTATTTTGACCTGCTATGTACTCTACCTGTTCTAGGGTAAGTGTTGGGCAATCTACGGTGTCATGTCCACCTCTACAAACTTCGCACCTATCGACTTTTTTCTTAATTTCCAGCAACTCTTTGGTGATATAGTCAAGTTGAGATGCTACCTTTGAGTCCGAGACGACTTGGCTTACTCCTCGAGAAGATGAGGAAGTAATCACAGAATTGGAATTCCTGCTGGTAGCACTATGATCTATATCAGCATGAGCAAAGCTCTCAAAGAGATCATTGTAGTCGGCCACAGTTTTCTTTCCCATGAGATGGCCTCCTGCAGATGTGTCGAATCGGGCCTTACACTCAGGGGTGAGACCATTGTAAAATTTTTCCACTAAAGCCCAATCTGAAAGCCCCTGTTGGGAACAACGCGAGAGTAAAGTTTGAAACCTCTCCCAAGCTAAGTGATATGGTTCGTCAGGCTCCATTCTGAATGAATGGATCTGATCTCGAAGGTGAGAGGCCTTCCCAGGTGGGAAATACTTAGCAAGGAATGCATCTCGAAGTCCAGCCCAAGTGGTATAAGTACCTGCCGGCTGCGAGTCGAGCCATGTGGCTGCACAGCTAGCAAGCGAAAATGGGAAGACTTGGAGATAGCGGGCATCAAGATTGACACCTTCGATGTCGAAGGTGCTACACGGACGGGTGAGACGGTTGATATGTGCTGGCGCATCCTCATCATCACGATCGTGAAACTGACAAGAGTTGGTATTGGCGGTCATGATGTATGAGGGAATTTGCCAAGACTTGTCATTGGTGATTTCAGGGAGGGTGATGGGTGATTTTGCGGTGAAACCCGCAGTGGAGCGTTGGTGGACAGTTTGGTTATCGGCCATTTGGTGAACTGGTGGTGGACTAGTTAGACGGGAAGGTGGTGGGATGTTGTGGGGTGACGACTTCGGGGTGAAGTCAAAGTTCGGTGGTTTAGATTGTAGTGTAGAGTCAGAAGGGGCTGAAGATGAAGTTGAGGATTTTCTAACCTGTAAACTGGGTGTGGAGAAGGAAGACTTGTCGATTGGCGGCTTCACTGGTCCCTAAGAACGCGTGTGGGGCATGAACTGCAAAACCGAGAACAAACAAGTAAGACGACTCCAACAAAAGACTCTAAAAATAAAAAGACACTAAAGTTACTTGGACTCCTATGACTCAAAAACACACAAAAAGAACGTATAGATATCAGTTGAAATCCAAACAAAGTAATTAACGCAATTGCCAAGAATCCCCATGCAACAACGCCAAAAACTTGATGTGGAATAAGTAGTTCAAATAAATAAACTAAAATAAACCTAAATTTAGACTCAAGTAATAATAATCTAGACTCTCTAAACTAAACTACTCACCGGCAAGTGAATCGGTCGACTCTAGCAAAGAAAAGCAAGTCCGGATGTCGAACCCACAAGGACTCTAATTAATCACGTTAAAGACTTTATTTAGACTTGACACTGACACAACTTAACTATTGTTGTGTTTTAAGGGGGGGGGGTTACTAAAATCCTAAAATTGGAATTTAAATGAAACTAGACTATGAAACGAACGAGAACTAAGGTTTAATTCAAATGAGATTAACGACTACCTAGGCTTGAATCCAATTTAACTAGGGATGGATTTCTACGGTACTATTGTGGTATGGAATCGGGATCGTGAAGTACTAAACCCTAAGGTATTTCAATCTAAGACTTCCCGACCCTTCTCAGGAAGAAACCTAGTAAACCCTACAAGGCTGTTGTGAACACCGATTGTTAGACTTCCTCTCAGTCCTCTAACGACTTTAAAAGTGCCCTAATACCACTATCAACCTCTCAGCGCGACAGTCTAAGGAAATCCTAGATTCTAACTTGGTTTAATAGACACAGGTGCGATTAGGGAACTAAGACTGACTTCTCTCAAAACCTATCTTAGCTATATATCACACCGAGACCTACTAACTAACTCGAGCCTCTTAGCGACAAGTTAAGCAGAATACTTAATTCTAATTGAATTTTAATTACTGTTTCTAAGGCTATCGGCCGATTTACCCAAAGATCACCCTAACCCGCAAAGATACGAATAATCAACACAAATTCATTACGTGAAAGACATCCACCAAAATTTATGTGAAACAGCAAGTAATCAACAATCAAAGTTAAATATGCACATGCACCAAATCAGAGATTCTAGAATTATTTACTTTCAAATATCATTCCATAACCAAACAATAGAAAACCATTAAAAATCCAAACTTTATTAATCTATCATCTAACCTAGGTAGTAACGAAGGTTTTAGCCTGAAAACATGATGTCTAAAATCAACAAAACGAGTTCAAAACAAGAATTCATCATCAAAGTATAGAAAAAAGAAAATAACAAAAACCGAGAGATAAGACCCGAACAATCTTCTTTCCTATGCTCCGAGCTTCAACCGGATGATTCCCGCAAGCCAAAATACTCCGAAAACCGTAAAATCTGCTCTGAAATTCGCCTAGGGTTTCCTGAATTCGTAACTTCTCTTTAATGATGATTATCTTGGAAATTTATACCAAAACCCTAATTTTTACGAAGTTTGACCGTCAGACCACCCCGTCGCGTCGCGCGACGGGTGAGGACACTTGTGATGGCGCGACGCGACTGGTCTCCCTTTTAGCCGTGGTGAGACGCCACGGCACTTTTTTCATAGAAAGTTGCATCCAATTTCCAGCATAAACTCTCCAAAAACTTCACAAATAATTCTAACTCTTTTAAGCTTGTTCCAAGACTTAGTGTTTCAGCATTAAAGCTCGTTTTGACTCCATTTTCAGCAACATTATGTACCAAAACCTGGAAAAACGCAATTTGATCAATAGCACGCAATTCTAACGTAAACTAAACTAGAAAGTAACGGAAAATTATACAAACTATACACGAATAAAGGATGTATTTTGCAATACATCAGTGGTATAGTTCTTCTCGTGGATCTTGAGCTGTCGAGATGCGTAAGCGATAACCTTGTCTCGTTGCATGAGAACACTACCAAGACCGAGGTTAGAGGCATCGCAATAGACTATGAAATCGTCGCCCCCGTTGGGAAGTGAGAGCATGGGACATTGCAAAGCATTGCTTTAAGCGTTTGAAAGGCCTCCTCTTGTTTGGTTCCCCAAATGAAAGGTTTGTCCTTATGCGTAAGAGAGGTAAGCGGTACAGCGGTCGTAGAGAATCCTTCGATAAATCAGCGGTAATAGCCTGCTAGTCCGAGAAAAGTGCGGACTTCAGACGGATTCTTGGGTGTAACCCAGCTCTTAACTGCTTCAATCTTCGCAGGATCGACGTGAATACCTTGACTATTGACAATGTGACCCAAGAATTGGACCTCCTCAAGCCAGAATTCGCACTTGGAGAATTTGGCATAGAGACGGTTTCCCTGGAGTAACTCAAGAACCAAACGTAGATGCTGTGAGTGTTCGGCTTTTGACTTGGAATAGATCAAGATATCATCAATGAACACGATGACGAAGCGGTCAAGGAAGGGTTTGCACACGCGATTCATTAGATCCATAAAGATTGCGGGAGCGTTAGTCAAACCAAAAGGCATGACAACAAATTCGTAGTGACCGTATCGGGTTTGAAAAGCGGTTTAGGTATATCCTCATCTTGAATGCATAGTTGATGATAGCCTGAGCGTAGATCGATCTTCGAGAAACACGTAGCACCTTGTAACTGATCAAACAAATCATCGATTCGGGGTAAGGGATATCGATTCTTGATGGTAAGCTTATTCAATTCTTTGTAGTCGATGCACATCCAAAGCGATCCATCCTGCTTTTTGACGAAGAGGACAGGCGCGCCCCAAGGGGAGGTGCTAGGGCGAATGAAGCCTTTATCAAGTAGTTCCTGGAGTTGACTCGAGAGTTCGCACATTTCAGAATGAGCGAGACGATAAGGCGCTCTAGCAACAAGATTTGCTCCAGGAATAAGGTCGATTCGGAAATCGATAACATGAGTGGGAGGTAATCCTGGTAGATCGTCAGGGAATACAAGAGGGAAATCACGAACAACGGGAACATCTTCCACACCCGTGGTTCTTTTCTTTTCCTTCTCTGCTACTACAATGTGTGCCAAGAAAGCTTGGTATTCCTTGTAGAGATACTTGCTAGCTTGGACACATGACATGAGTTGTAATCTCTTCGAAGTGACTTTGCCATAAACACACAATTGGTCACCATTCGCAAGAGAAAAACGAATCATCTTATCAAAGCAAACAATTTAAGCATGATTTTCCCAAAGGAAATCTATACCTACTATGACATCAAAGCTACCAAGTTGCATCGGAATGAGATTAATCAGGAAAACGTGACCATTGAGATCAAGAGTACAGTCGCCCAAAACAGAACTGACGGTGACGGTTCTTCCAGTGGGAACTTCTACGTCGAAGGCCGATGGGAGGTTAACGCGCTTACGATTTAGGATCCTTTCGAATTCGAACGATACAAAACAGTTATCGGCTCCAGTATGAAATAAACACAAAGCATATATATACCATTTACAAGAAACGTATCATTAACCACATTGTTGTCTGCTTGAGCCTGGCGGGCGTTGATGATGAAGACGCGCCCGCGGGCCGCTTGTTGAGCTGGCTGCTGCTGCTGTTGTGGCTCTTGCTTCACCACTCTGTTGGGGCACATGTTTGCAAAGTGGTTGGGATCACCACAAGCAAAGCAGGCTCTTGCTTGAGTAGCGGGAGCAGGAGCTGCTTGCTGTCCTTGCGGAGCGGGTAGAGCAGGAGCTTGGCCTTGAATTGGAACTGGAGCTTGTCGAGAACCAGTACGGCAGTTTGCGGTGAAGTGGCCGTACATGTTGCAGTGAACACAGAACCGGCATGCGATACCAACCGGGTGATGATAAGTACAAGTAGGGCAAAGCGAATGTGGCCTAGTGTATGCACGCTTTGCTGGCTGTGCATTCGCCTCAGGCGCCGCTACTTGGCGATGTTGAGGTTGCGATTGGGTTGGTACTGTTTGAAGTGGGGCAGCAGTGACTGCACAGTTCTTGTTGCTGGAGCTGCTGTTCTTTCTCTTGCGACGTGAGAGCTTTGAAGATTGCGGTGCGGTGGTAGTCTCAGTAGTGGTAGTAGCGGTGACTTGATCTAGACTCTTTGCAGCTTTATCAAAGTAACCAGCCTTGACTCGCTTGTTGTTTATCTCAGCAGCGAGTAAGAAGGTTTCCTCAATAGTGGTCGTCTTTGCAGTGTGAACAAAATCAGCAACGTAATCCGGAAGAGCACGGATATACTTCTTGATGGTGATTTCAGAGGTAGTAACTTGACCAGGGCAGATGATACTCAACTGCTTGAAGTGAGCAGTTAAACCAGCGTTATCTCCACCATCCTGCTTAATGTGCCAGAATTCATCCTCGAGCTTTTGCAGTTCATGGGGAGGACAGAACTCTTGCATCATGATGTTCTTCAACTCGTCCCACGACAATCCGAAAGCTGCATCATTTCCTCGTTTATTCCTCTCGGTCGTCCACCAATCAAGAGCGCGGGATTGGAAGATGCTGGTAGCATTGACAGTGCGGAGGTCTTCTCGACAGCCACTCTGGTGTAGGGTGACTTCGATCGAATCAAACCATTGAAACATAGCCGTAGGCCCATCTTCGCCGGTAAATTCTTTCGGTCCGCAGGCTTTGAACTGCTTGAAGTTAAAAGTAGCCTTAGGAGATTCTGTCCTGGATTCTTCTGAGGACTTACTAGCCTTTTCATTCAACTCGCTGACAATTTGCGGGATTACTTTAGCAATTTGACTTGCGACGAGAGAAGCGATTCGCTTGTCAGCATGTTTGTGTCTAGCGGCTCGGGAGTGTTGCAATCCAAATGAAGACATTGTCTGCAACATACATCATCACAGGACTTCAAACTCAATTTCGATTATTCCTAGTACAGTCTAGCGATTCGCCATAAAGCTCAGGAACACGTTCACACAAAATTCACGTAGGCACATAATCACAGAATCAGGTAAGCACATAATCACATAGGCACGAAGGAGCTGTCACATCACAAATGATGTGACAGAGGGGTATTTATAGGGTTTCCAAAAGAGGAAAGGGCGCACCATGTGTCGGATCGGATGACTGTCCGATCGGATGGCCATTCGATCGAGGTGGCGCGACGAGTTAGATTTTCGTGATTTCATTCCATGCGTTGAGCGTTGCGATGCGATTCGAGTGAGCGATGCGATAGTATTACCCATTAGTTACAAAAATAACCTAACTACTATATCTAACATAAAATCACAGTAAATAACTTGCGTTTAGCGTTTGCGATTAGATTGCGATGCGATAGAATTGCGATTGCGATCAGACACCTCAACATAAACATAACATGCACGAGTAACACATAATAAGCATACACACGTAAAACAATATCCATAACCTATAATTCGGGTTGCGAATGCGATTGCGATGCGATTGGCGATAAGTCGATTAACGATTAATATGCGGTTAAGTAGTGATTTATTAACATGTACTCCACATAATACAACTAAAGCGATTCAAATACAAAACTATTTATAAGTCAAGGTAGTCAAATCCATAGTTAAGCAAGGAGTGACAGATCGCAATTAGAAATTTTTTCTTCCTTTGACTTTTACCTTGACTTTGACTTTGACTTCCCAAAAGCGGGTTGTTACAAAAATAATTTATTTTCTCCTTGTCAAAAATATGATATAATCTTGTAGTAATTGTAAAAATCATATTTTTGTTCCTTTGGTGTCCAAAATACTAATTACCAAAATATACTTGTGAATTAAATTCCGGAATATTTTTGTAAGTTATATTCCTTGTTCGGTTTCTCCAATATTTTGGGTATAAATTGTGTATTTTATTCTTGGAATCTTGGTACTATTTTGTATTGTAATTTCTTGGTATTTTGGGTGAGTTATATTATTTCAAGTCCTAAAATAATATAACTAATACACATAATATACAAATAATCACACACATGGTGACATCTAAATATATATTCTCCTAAATACATATTTAGTCACTTTTATTTGCCAAAACCAACCTCCAATATTTATAATTTTCGTAACAAAATTTATGGCAAACTTTATATGAAAATTTATGGTTTAAAATAGACTTGTAAATATTTGTTAAAAATATTTTTCTAAGTGTTATATTTTTAGAAAATTTTTACCATAGTTTTCCCTTAAAAATGGAGGTTTCCATGCTTTCAAAGCATATCATTTTCTTTTATAAATCACCACAATCAACAATAAACCAATCAACACTTACCATTTTGCCAAAACCATGCATGAACTACTCATTCATGAACTTGAAAGTTTACAAAAATTTGTAGTAACTTACTAGTGTGTTTAGTAGGCTTAGTTACCCTTTAAAGTGTGGTTGTTTATTTAAAAAACATCATTTTTAAAGAAGTTAGATGTTTACAACATGTAAATCATTTTTCTAAAAATGTTTCTTGTTGAGTTTTTCTTGCTACATATATGTTTCTACACTTGTTTAACCACCAAAAATATGGTTAATTTCTTTAAGAACCAAGCTTAAATAAATCTTGTATTTTTAACTTGGTTTCTTGAAAATCATTCTTGAAATCATAGATTTACAATAATTTATGTTTGCTTTGATCATCACTTTACAAGAAAAAAAACAACTTTTACTTCAAGTTCATGATTTACATATGGATGATTACTTTGATCTTAACATAATCATCTTCTCATCTTGCTAGATCATGTCTTTAATCACTATCTAGCAAGATCATATGATGTTCAACATCAATAACATGAGCAATCAACAATCAATAAGCATAACAACACTTAAACAACTTGATTTCTTATGTTTAAGTTTCATGTTCAAGATTCATAGTGCTCTTCATGATTAACAACTTGTATCATCTTTTATCCAACTTAAGAAGATGTAAAATGGAGTGTAGAAGATCTTACTACTAGCTCAAGGCTAGGGATGATCATAAGATGAAAAAGAGGTGGGTAAAAGCTTGTGTGAGTGGTCCTTCAACTTCCAAGAGCTCCAAGCTTCCTTATACACCTTCTTACACCTTTGTATATGTAGAGATTGGATGAAACTTGAAAGATGAAGATGGATGTATGTGTGTGGGTGTTCGGCCGAAGGTAGGAGGAGAGGGAGGAGAAAGATGAGTTCAAGTGTTAAGTGAAAGAATGAATGGGTTATGATCTATAGGTTTAACTTAAAATACTTCAATACTTCAAGTCCATTGGTTCTTATGTCTTTAAAAGTTATAACAAGATCCAATAAACAATCCAAATAAAATCTATGGTGGGCCACCCTTGTTGGGGCCGTAGGTGGGGGGGGGGGTGTAGAGTTGGTATGTAATGTTATAGTTAGATTATGGTTGAAATTCAAGTATTTAGTTAGGTTAGTTAGTTACTAGTTGTTATATAGTGTGTTATGATGTTCGGGGACCATAACTAGCTTGGTAACGTTAAAACAGTGCTTCTAGTGAAAATTTGGTGTTTCGGGTAGTGTCCGGTTGTTCGGTTGGTTACCTGTTCGTTAAGGTGCTAAACTATGCAGTTTAGTGAGCTTTATGTTACCTTTTGTGACAGTTTTGATTCCCGATACTTAAGAAAGTATTCTGGACCATTTAACCATGTTTCTGCATAATATTATGTTGTTTAAATGCTGAATTTTGCTTAATTCTGCAGAACTCTGCAGTTTTTGTGAGTTTTAGGCACTTTCTGGCACTTAAACTATCTCTAGGAAGGCAGTTTCATGATCCCTACTTTCCTACACACTATACTAGTGTACTTTTTTGTTTCTGGCTCATTCTGTGTCTCAATACCATGTCTGTCTATGTACTGAACTCCGTCAGCATCTTTCTGATTTGTCTGATAACTGTGCTAGCTGTGTTTCGTGCATCATTTGAATCAATAAAGCTTACATGCAATAATGATATGTCATTTGCAATATATGATGCACATGCATGAATAATAATAATAATCAGAAAGCAATTCAAGCCATCAAATGTAAATCAGCACAGTCATTAAGCATTAATCATTGTCTAATAATTGTACGGATACATGCAAATTTGACAGTTGTCACATAGGTAACCATCACTGCACCTGAAAATGAGCAGCATGTCAATACCAAAATATAAATCCAAAATTAACACAATATGTACCAAAACTTCAATTGTCAAAATAAGGAGGCTCAGATTTCTCATCATAGCCTTTGAATCTCGGGCAACGACTGCCTGATGGCAATCATTGGCCCAATCCTAAGGCCCAGACCAACCAAAAAACTCTGCAAAACAGTCTCTTGCAATAACTGGTTCTTGCACCCCTTAAAATTAGGGTTTGAAAAAACAACGTAATCATCGAGAATTGAGTTTACATAAGAAATAACAACTTTCATTCACTTAGGGTCAGAGTTTGCGAAATAAGAAAACCACCATGGCTGCAGGGGAGGTTGCAGGTGTTCACATACCATTCTACAACCCTGCCACGCCAATGTGGGATCTTCAGTGATTACTGAGATCCTTGAACTCATCAGAGCCCTTTCGTGAACCCTAATCGAGCAAAAGGGTTATGATGAAAAAAATAAAGAAGTCAGGCAATAAGAATCGGACAGTAACCGACTACCCCTAACCTGTAAGGTTACCGCGTTCTCTCTCCGAGTAAAAGGCTGAACAAACACCACCTAGTGACCTTCGAACCCAAATTCGCCCAATAATGACCACGGTTTCGCTCCGTTCATCTGCTAGAAACGAAAGCTCCGAACAAAGGAGGCACGGCGAAGCACATTGATGCAAGGAAATCTGAAAGAAAAAGGGTTTTTAAGGGGGAAGGGGACACATCGGCTGCGACGTGGCTCAAGCTAATGAAAGTACCCATAACTCAACACAAAGTACAAAACCAAAACATGAAACACAACAGAAGCATATGTTACAACAACATGATGCACTAAGTTGTTAAAAATTTATAATATTTAATAACCCTTTTACTTGAGTTTAAACTTTAAACTTCGAGGTAATTTATTTGTAATTTACCATCATTGTGTAAAACTAAGCAGCTTTACCGCTGCAACGGGGTCATTTACTAGATGCATAACTAAAAAAATCAAAAAAGAAAGATGACAAATTTGAACCATTGAACAGACTCACACATAACCGTCAGATCTAGGGTACTCTACTTTAACTTGTTCCGCCTATCCTTCATCTCATCATTTGATTTTAGAGAGACTAAAAATGGTGCAGCGTCTGACCTACCGCAAACACCATAGCTATGCTACCAAATCCAACCAGCACAGGGTCGTCAAAACCCCCGGTAATCTCCTGAATCTCTTCAGCATTATTACGTGAATGTATCTTAATTGATTTGATTGGTTTATTATAGGTGGAAAGTTGGTTTACCAGACCACCAAGAAGAGAGCTAGCGGTCCTAAGTATCCTGTTACTGGAAAGAGAATCCAAGGGGTAATAATAATAATAATAATAATAATAATAATAATAATAATAATAATAATAATACAACTTTTGAGATATTTGATTCTGTCTATCGTTAGGATATGTTACTAATAGTGTTTCCTTAGGTTTAAGGATGTGTGTATTTACCATCTAGTGACCTTCGAACCCAAATTCGCCCAATAATAACCATAGTTTCGCTTCGTTCATTTGCCAGAAACGAAAGCGCCAAACAAAGGAGGCACGACGAAGCACATTGATGCAGGGAAATCTGAAAGAAAAAGGGTTTTTAAGGGGGAAGGGGACACATCGGCTGCGACGTGGCTCAAGCTAATGAAGGTACGCATAACTCAACACAAAGTACAAAACCAAAACATGAAACACAACTGAAGCATATGTTACAACAACATGATGCACTAACATGTTGCAAATTTATAATATTTAATTTAAGGGTAAATTACTTTTTGACTCCCTGTGTTATAATAGTTTTAACCACTTGAATCCAAGATCAAAAAGTTTAACGTCCTGAATCACTATAGCCACTTTTCTTAACCATCTGAGTCCAAATTTCTAACTCCGTTTGAATATTTTGTTAGTTTCTAATGAAAAGACTAAAATACCCCTGTATTAAAAAATAGAAATATAAATAAATAACAAATCTTATCTCACTTTTATCAAAACTTAAACCCACTCATCAGTGTCTCTCTCTCTAAACACCACCAAGAACCATCCTAGCCATCACACACCACCACCGTACAACACCTCATCCTGACAACCACAACCACCTCACCTACAGGTTGCAACCATACACCACAATAAACCACCTTCGGCCCCACCTCCGGCAGTACCATCACCATTATAAACCACTGCCATACACCACAATTGAACAATTTAATAATTAACTAATTAATTAATTGCCATTACTACGGCTGCTAGTAGAAACAGAAACCCCTTTAGAAGACTCATCATCTTCAAGCCGCTTCTTACTGTTATCCACAACCGCACCGCTATTATTATTATTATTATTATTATTATCGCCTATTATTATTATTATTATTATTATCGCCTAACTGCCCCATACCAAACGACGTCGCATTGCCACTCCCGCCGCCAATATTCATCGGATATGGCCAGATCTCCGTCAAATTACACAACGAAGACCGGAACCCGCCGCCGTTCATCATAACCGGCCAATCCATCAGACAGCAAGACAAGAATAATTAAGAAGCCAATGGAATGAAATATTGGAATCAGATCGTTGAAACCCTAGATGGGTTTGGTTTGGGTGATTGAAAGTTGAAACAGATTATAACTAACTGGTGCCAAGGTTGGGGTTTCAAGTTCTTTTAATAAAGATGAAGAGAAAGATGAAGAATTGAAGGGGTTTTCGAAACAGCATGATGGGCTTGGGTATAGGAGTTTAGTAGTGAGTATAAGAAACATAGTGTTGAGATTTTGAAAGATAGAACAAAGTATTTGGTGGTGGTTGTTTCTGGTGGTATGAATCAACAAAGAAACCAGATTGTTGATGCTGTTGTGGTTGCTAGAATCCTTGGTTCTGCTCTTGTTGTTCCAATCTTGCAAGTTAATGTTATTTGGGGAGATGAAAGGTATTTTGTTAATTGTTATCCTTTTTTAAAGTTGTTCACTTTTCTATGAGAATTAAATCACCACCGCCGCCTCCGCCCATGTCTGCCGCCGCTAACAACCATCTCTCATCCCTCTCTCGCTCCTGATCTGGTGTGGTGGTGTTGATGGAGGTGCAGTGGTGATGGTGGTGACCGTGTAGGTGTAGCGGTGGTGGGTGTTGTGGTGGTGACAGTGTAGTATTGGTGGTAACGGTGGAGGTGCAGTGGCGACAGTGGTGTTGATGGTGGAGGTGTGGTGGTGGGATGGAGGTGGTTTAGGTTGAGAGAGAGAGAGAGAATGAAAGATGAGATGCAGATCTAATGAAGATAAATGAGAGAGAAGAGATGTCACACCCCGATATTTACAGCTCAGCCCGGTGGGCCCGGTGGGGAGTATCGTGACGTAAGATTGATATCGTCATAGTTAAACATACACAGAATAACACAGCGGAAGTCTTGGAATATAAAATATTATTACAAAACCCAAATGTCTGAAAATACCGAAATGATAGTTACGAGTTTGTAATATTAAATCCACAGGCGGATCTATATAAAATGTACAAAATGAAGTTTAACTGACACATTTGAAAATGTTTATGAAAATTGGTTTAGGTGCACAAGGCACGAAAATATTTTATGAAAATTTATTTAAATGCACAAGTGATGTGTACAAAATGCAACATATAAATTACATCAAATAAGGCATAAAACTAACCCTTTTTTGGTACTAATGTTGGAAAAAGTGTGCTTTTGTCTTCCTTTTGTATTTTCAGGGTTAAATGAGCTTAAATGAAAAAAAGAAGCAAAAATGCACCCAAATCTAACACTAATACAAGAAAAGGAATAAACGTGACATGCCCGACCCCTCGACAGCATCTCCCCAAGCAAAAACAAGAGAACAGAAGGCTGAACACGCCCCGTGCTCACTGAGCACGGGGGCGTGCCCAAGTGTCTGCTGAAAAGACAAAGCTGTAGAAGCTTCTATCACCCACCACGGGGGCGTGCCCAGCGGACACGGGGCCGTGGTCAACGCAAATATTAGCAGAATCTAGGCAAATCTTGATAGTACAGATATCAACTAATGCAGACAACTGCATTTAATGAACAAAGAGAAGATGGGTGGACACGGGGCCGTGTCCGGGCTTCTATCCAGGCTATGAATAGGGGTGCTTAGCTCACTTGCAAACCATCCCTTGGCAAACCACCTCTCTCACACTTCACCCACCCACCACCACCATCACAACCCACATCCACCACCATCATCCATCATAGCGTGTGTGAGTAGTCTCGGGATCCAAGATTGATCGTAAGAGTTCTTGACAATCAAAGGCCATGTTTGCCTAAGTCTCTTACATCACTTGGTGAAGACAAGTGTTTAGTGTAATACTTTTTATTTTTAATCTTTTCGCACTTTTTATTTGGTTATGTATTAATGACTTTAATAACTAGTTTCTTATGATGAAGGTGAGTCTTCCTTATCATTTGTCCATGGTGTCTTGGCATTATTTTACTGTCTATATAAAATAAAATATTTTCACCATTCATATCTCCACGGTCTATATGGAGATATGTTGGCTACCTGGTCCGGGGTTAAGGGAATGGTTTGGTAAGAGTCTTGCCTTGTTCAATGTATAGATCCTGCAAGGACCTGGGTCAACTTTAGTAGGACCTCCTTCAATACCCATTGGTATTGGATGGTGGGGGTCCGAACTCCTTGATCCCCTCATATGTAAACTACTATTAAAACTTTAACCCGGCTATTTAGGATTGTATCCCTGCTGACTCAAACTACATAGCCGATGGTAACGTCACCTTCAAAAGAGGGGCCTACCACAATATGCATTAATAACTTAATTAATTATCTTTCAATAATCCAACCCTTTAGGATTGTATCCTTGCTGACTCAAACTACTGGGTTGAGGGTAACATCACCTTCAAAAGAGGGGCCTACTACTATAACTAAGGGGCTGTTTGTTTACCTCTTAATGAGGCTCTTAATGGTTCAGACCTCTTACTGGTTCAGCACTTAATGGTTCAGACTGTTTGTTTCACGAGCAGATGTCTGAATGGTTCAGACATTTGCCTCTGAATGGTTAAGATTTATACAGAGTCTGAATGGTTAAGACCTCTAATCTGAATTGGTCAGACATTTGCCTCTGAACGGTTAAGCATTATACAGGCTCTTAATGGTTCAGACCTCTTACTGGTTAAGCACTTAATGGTTCAGACCTCTTACTGGTTCAGCACTTAACCATTCAGATGTTGCCAAACAGCCCCTAAAATAATCTCTTAAAAAGTGCAAAAGTGCTAAATAATCAAAGGTTACACTAAAGGCGAGTCGGATCCAAGTGATTCATCTTGTCTATCTGTTTTTATTTTTCATCATTTTTTGTTTTTATTTTTCTAGTTTAAAACCTTTTTCTAAATTTTTTATTTGATTAGACGTTGAGGATAAACCGGTACTAAAAGCTCTTGTGTCCTTGGACGACCTCGGTATCTTACCAACACTATACTACGCTCACGATGGGTGCACTTGCCCATATGTGTGTTTGGTGTTAGTAAAATATCGTCTTTTGTAAATTTAAAACTTGACTAAAGTGTAAAAAGGGCTAAAAATATACATAAAATATATAACCACCACACACGCATCAACAAGGCACAAATATTCTTTATAACTTGGGACAATTATATTAATAACAATCTTGTATCAGATTTACATGTTTGTCCAACATTTAGGGCCGGTATAAATAAACTGAACAAGATTAAACAACACACCATGAATATAAACTCACGGCGGGTTATCCCCAGCAAATTAGTATATCTTTTACAAACGCAACTGACAGGTGTATGCCTACACCCCGTGCTTAAGTCGTGGCCATTTACGCTTTTTAAATGAGCCAAGGATATCCAGGACACAGTCGTTAACCCCCAATGTTATATGTTATCAAGCAATACTGATTAAAACGTTATTATGCAATTTAATCATATCCGATTAAAAAGGTTTTTACACCCGACCAAGCGGTAATAATTTACCGTATCCCAAGTCCGTTTAAGGGAAAATAAGTTAAAAGTATTTACCTGAGCTACTTCTCGATTTACAGCAAGATTTATATAACTCAGCCGTATCCAATCTAATTAAATGCAGATAGCTTTTACCGGGAGGCTCTAGTCTGGAATGATGGTAATATATATAACCAATTTAGAATGTTAACGGGTCTTATTTAGGTCATAGACCTAGACCGGCTAACTTAAAGTATTAGAAACGGTATGATACGCTAGATTAAGTGATGACCGGAATAAAATGTAATTTAGACCCAACAAGTATGAAGACTTATATAATATGGGTAAACTAAATACATTCTGGAATTTGAAGTTAAAATGATAAGGTTTGACCCGTTTCGGCTAATTTATGCAAACTAGTTACATAAACCGTACCGAACGCGTATATGCATAATGGGTAACCGGATGAGTCATGTACAAGTTCCATAAGTTATTATGCTTTAAATATGTTATGATATCAGTAGGATATCAACAAATATGCCCAAAGAGAAAACCAAATTAAGTCCCGTAAGGGTATTTTGGTCATTTTAAGATTTATAAAAAAGGTTTAAACATAAACTGATGTTCTGGTCTAGAATATTCTGTAAAAATATTTATTTTATGATGTTATAACAGTATGATATCATACATATGTGTGGTTTACCATTTATGGCCAAACTATGCACCGCATGGGCATTTTGGTCATTTCACATATGTTTTTAAAGGCAAAATTGGAAGTCTGAGTTCACAACTTGTACTTACTGTAGAAATATTATAGTTTATTTATAAAATCAGTAGGTAACAAGTCTTAGGTGTTAAATATGGTTTTAAACCATACTATGCACCTAATTAGCGCAAAAGTCGACAGTTGACGATATATGCGATGTTTATGATATTCTGAGATTTTTATCAGCCTTGAATGTTTAAAATATTTTATTTTTCATAGAACATCAGTAGGAAAAGGTTTGGTAACACACCCCAATCGATGATGGAAACATCGGGACGCGGCACTGAGCGAAACAGATTGTCAAGAGAAATTCCATAACAACTAAATTACCGGATAGTTAATATTATGTCCCATACCATAACCTATCAAGTAACTAATTATTACAGACATAGATATCTCAAAACAAAAAGATGTTCCGACAACTCAGATTTAAATAAATAAATTGTCTTTGTTTGTTTCTAGACTCTCATTCCTACTAGGTTCCACAAAGCAGGTAAGCACAGCATCCTACGCAATCAAACACCTGTCACATACGTTAAAATAGAGGTCAATACACATAGTGTAAATGTGAGCATACTAGTTTAATAGATATAATAGATTTCGAAAGCGTTTACGTATAACCAGCATGTAACATGTATAGTGCGAAGCTAGTAGGTTATCAACAATAAAATATGCATAGACTAGACTGCGAGTTGTAGAATGCGCAACACATATCACCACTGTAACACGTGAAGATGTAACCTTAACAACCCCTGTCCACAACAGGTGCTGAGTCCAAACCAATTGTACTATCGTTGCTAAGGCGTCAGGCAACAATCACTGTGTTAACATAACATACAAGCATTCATCGAGTAACATGTATCATGCAGTATCGGTCAGCGTATAAATAGTGTTTGCGTTGTGTGTCGATGTGATTTAGATTAAGTAACGTATGTAACACCCAAAAGTGCGTAAAGCAAAAAGGGATCGAGTATACTCACAGCGATGGAAATGGATTGAAGGGAGCTCTAGAGTGATTAGCCTGAACAGCTAACGATATCATAAGCGAAAAGCAGTGCGTAAATTGGTGAAAGGTGACCAAGTGTCGAACGGTAATCCAATCGGATGGTAATCCGATTGGATGGTCATTTGATCAGATGTCAATCCGTTCGGATGGTCATCCGATCGGATGGCCATTCGGTCGGATTGACATACGTCTGGTAAGGATGTGTTTGTGTATGATGGCTTTGAAGTTTTCGTTGTAGCATTTTGAAAACAGAGAAGTATCTCTACCCTTCAGGTCGGTCGATCGAACGGTCGTTCGATCGGATGGTGATCCGATTGGCGAGGCTCCCCAGTTGAGAACAAGTTCACAGTGGGACGGTCACTCGATCGGATAGCAATCCGATCGGATGTCAATCCGTTAGAACTGATGTTCCTTGAAAACTGAAAATGATGAAGTGTTGGTGCTCAAGTGCAATCCGATCGGATTGCAGTTCAATCGGATGGCAATCCGATCGGATGGCACTCCGATCGGATAGCAATCCATCCCAACGAACCTGATCGTCCTGAACTTGAGTATTTGCTAAGTTTGAAAAGTTTTGCGGTTTGCTCGAGACGGTATGACAACGTGTCAAACAACCGAAACTCCATCAGACCCAGGTTATCCGATCGGATGGGAATCACCCCAACCTGATCTGTTAACTGTTCGTGATGGGTGGTTTCATGTTCAACCAGAAATCTGTTGTCTCGTTGATAGAATTCAGATCTCAAACTGGCACATCACTAGAGAAGAGTAAAAGGCATGAATGAGCTCCTAATCTATCGGTTTTGAGTGCATTGAGTATAAAAGAGTTGGAAGAAAGTTAGAAACCATCTTTCAATCCTTTTAACTTTGAAAATGTATAGATCTATGCAAAATCATTGTGAAATCATGTGGAAATCCTTCAGATCTGAGTTGTTCTTGGTGGAATGAAGTCAAATCTTGAAGTTCATAAGAACTCCATGATGACGTCATCCTAAAACACCTCAAATCCGTTGATCTCTCGGTTAAAAGTTAAGATTCAAAGGTGAAAATGATGAAGGAGTGCGTGTAGATCATAGAAGTACAAGATTTTAGTTGAAAACTTACAAGAATCCCTAGAAATCGAGAGAAAAGAGGGCTTGAGCGAGCTGGTCGAGTGAGAGAGCGGTCACATCACTTGTGATGTTACAGGAGGGGTATTTATAGGTTGCCAAAAGTAGAAAGGAGAAGCAAGGGTCAGATGGTGCACCGATCGGATGGCGCCACGATCGGATGGCAATCCGATCGGATGGCAATCCGATCGGATGGCCGTTCGATCGGTTGGCCATTCGATCCAAGTGTCCGACGAGTTGAGTTTTGTCATTTCGTTCAGTGTGTTAAGCGTTGCGTTGCGATTCGAGTGAGCGATGCGATAGTATTACCCATTAGTTACACAAATAATCCTAACTACTATATCTAACCTACAATCACTATAAATAACTTGCGTTTAGCGTTTGCGATTAGATTGCATTTGCGATAGAATTGCGATTAAACACCTTAACATAAACATAACATGCACAAATCACACATAATAGCACACACACGTAAAACAATATCCAGAACACATAATTCGGGTTGCGAATGCGATAGCGATGCGATTAGCGATATGTCGATTAGTGATATAGCATGCGATTAAACCTCGATTATTAATAGATACTCCACATAATACAACTAAAGCAATTAAATAAAAGAATTCGATTACAAGCCGTTAACGTACAATCAATAGTTAAGCAAGGAGTGACAGATCGCTATTAGAAATTTTTTCTTCCTTTGAGTTTGAGTTTGACTTTGACTTCTAATTTGACTTTCTAAAAAGCAGGTTGTTACAACATCCCCTACTTTAGGAAATTTCATCCCGAAATTTAAGAAGTAGGCGTAACAAACAGTTGCGGGTACTTTGCTTCATGTCACTTTCGAGTTCCCAGGTGAACTCGGTGCCGTGTTTGCCTTCCCAGCGAACCTTCACAATGGGAATGCGTGAGCGTCTGAGTACTTTGGTTTCTCGTCCCATAATCTCGACAGGCTTTTCCACGAAGTGTAATATTTCATCAACTTGTAAATCTTCGAGAGGGACATGTAATTCATGGTCGGCTAAGCACTTTCTGAGGTTCGAAACATGGAAAGTCGGGTGGACATTACTAAGTTCCTCCGGTAATTCGAGTCTGTAGGCCACTTTTCAATCCTTTCCAGAATCTCAAAGGGTCCAACATGGCGAGGCGCGAGCTTTCCTTTCTTGTCGAATCTGATCACCCCCTTCCATGGTGCAACCTTTAAGAGTACGTGATCACCAACGTCAAATTCAAGGGGCTTGCAGCGTTTATCGGTGTAACTTTTCTGTCGACTCCAAGCTTTCAGCAGATTGTCTCGAATTTGGAGGATTTTGTCAGTCGTTTCTTGCAACAGCTCAGGACCGGTAATTTGCGAGTCTCTGATCTCGTGCCACACAATAGGCGATCGACATTTCCTTCTGTATAATGCCTCAAATGGTGTCATTTGAATGCTAGAATGATAACTGTTATTGTACGAGAATTCGACCAAAGGTAAGTGTGCGTCCCAATTACCTCCGAAATCTATGACACACGAGCGAAGCATGTCTTCGAGGGTGCGAATTGTTCTTTCAATCTGACCGTCGGTTTGGGGATGGAAAGCAGTACTTATGTCACACCCCCAAAATACCACATGCGGAAACACCGCAGGGCATGTGATGTACCAGGATCTAGCCACCAATCACATTGAACTCATACAAGATTTTTAAATAAACGTTCATTCATTAACATAAAGTGTTACAAAACAGTAATTACAAATCATCGTATTCAGTGGAAGCATAAATCATAAGTTAAGTGTTTCTTAATCCATATGTATGATAACCATTAAACTCATCTCGCGATTCCATGTATCTCGAGCCTTGACCACTCCAGCATCCCAGACAACAAGTTCCACATCCACACATACCTATAACCTGCGAGCAAGCACACACGTGTATCAGACAACGCTGGTGAGTTCAGAGTTTTACGAAAACGTTAGTTACCAAGTGTTTAGTTCTGTTCATTGATTTCCAATGTTGATAATACCTCGGATACAAGACGGCTCCTGATTTATTTTGCCCTTTCCCCAATGCTCCTATCAAAGCATTGGTCATGACTAGGTCATTAGTTCACACCTGTCCTCTCCGGTACGGGGTGAGGGTGCCAAACCTAAGTAGCGCTACTAACCAATACCTTATTACCTCTCAGGTAACCAAACAACAGGAGGGACTTTAATGGTGATAGGACGGGTATATTATCCAACATTCCAGATTTACCACAAGACGTATTCCTCTCAGGAATACCCAATTGATTTACCCAAACCCATCCCTCTCAGGGATGCCCAATGACTGTCCCAACCACCGGGACGCATGCTCAAGAGAAATGAACTCACCTTTGATTTGCTCGGTAGAACTAATTACTCGTTTAACAAAAGTGGTCAACCAAGCCCTATGATAGTTACACATAACAATCAGTTTCGTAAACCCTTAATTAAATGTTCCATGTATATACATATATTTATCACACAAATAGCACCCACTACGTTCCATACATGTTATAACAATTGTTCATGCAACGTAAAGGCCTCTTGCCATCATGGATTCTCATAACAGTTGGTATGTTATACACACTAGTCACTCACATCCTAGTTATTCATGCAACCTAATCGCATTTACATAATAGTCATTCACTTTATAGTTACAATATGAAATCCCATAACAGTTGGTGTGCTCCACAATTTACTTATCACATATATGTTATCTACAAAATGTGCCATCCCTATTCTATTCGTGACCGATGTGCAGCCATCCCGCGGCCCAGTCAGAATGTGCAGCCCAACCATATAATAATAATGCGCATCCCCCAAGCCCATTACCCCTTGCGGCCCACTGTGGTCCGTTTTCCAGGAGATATGGACGGCCATTACACCCCAGCCCACTTCACCCTTAAGCCCAACTCGTTAGTTTGTACAGCCCACACACATTTAATTTCCATAGACTAAGTGTGTGATCTATTAAGTTACCTCTTCGCATTTACCGTAACCAACATTCATCATCAGATCATAATTTCATTTAAGTCAATCACATGATTTCTTTTAGTGGTTTGTGCTATTATGATTTCTTCATTAAATACTCATTATAATATAGCAGACATCATGCATGGCATAACATAACCCATCCTATTTCAAAATAATCGAAATATTGATATGACATAAATGATAATCCTAAAAAGTATATCACATGGTTTGATTAAAACAATACTACAAGCACATGGCCGCCATTTTATTCAAAGCTATCAATCTTGCCAGGCCACTTACATTCACATTTATTGGACCACTAAAACTACTAGTATATCAAAATTGGTTATTTAAATTTTGTGAATACAGTGGACAACATTGATTGGACCAAACACAATCATTCCACTTTGATTCATGCTCATGTAAATCGAACCAAGTAGCAACATCAAATACCAGTTATGTGATGATCATGAACATCAACATGAACTTCCATTTTTTTTATTCTGCTACACCAATTCATCCGTTAGCGTTTGTCCTATATTTGAGTAATTATGCACCCTTAGTTTGTCAAACACGTTAGTTAGCACCATACATGTCTTCCGATCAATCCTAATCGGCTAACCATCAAAACATTCATCAATAACCCTAGGTTACACGAACTCCATGATTATTCATACAATTCCATTTACAAGTTCACACATAGTCAAGATCATACAACAGAATTATAACAAGTATGTTTATACTAACCGCGAGACAGTAGAGGGGTGCTAGAACGAGATGTAGAACACTTCGAACGAGGAGAAGGGCTTCGATGATGATGCTCTAGATACTGTCGTCGATGATTTTGGGGAATATAGGGTTTGCAACAAGTTGTATAATGAAACCCATACTTAATTTACATATACATAAAGGAAAGGTAGGGATTGGGCTCAAGTGGTTCGGCCCGATATGCATGCATGGGCTGAATAGAGTGAGAGGTGGTGATTACCCGTGGCCCACATACATATCGTGTGTGTGGGGTTGCACTCAATACACTCGCGACCCAAAAATTTATATAGCGGCCCAGGTTCATGTGTGGTCCTTATAAATAAACCCAGACACTTAAACGGACCTAACCATACACTTAGTTACAACCACATAGATTCACATTCAACAAGTTTATCAAAATAAGAAGTTCAATAAAAAGTTTAATATAACAAGAGCGTGGAAGAAAGAGAATTATGAGGAGTTAGAATCACGAGATCAAATGGCACTAACCTTGAAAGTTCACGTTGTCACATCATCCCAACTTGAAAGAAATTTCGTCCCGAAATTTGATAAGCAATCCAGAACAGCACGGTGTTAGATCAGGATGGTTGTGGATTTTCCCCAAGTGCCACATCATCCCCTACTTGAAAGGGAATTTCGTCCCGAAATTCGCCAATGATATCAGAAGTTGATACAACCGTTTGAACAACTGAAGATACTAGAGCTTACTCCGGTTATTGCGCACCCTCGTGAACTCCGGTCCACATCTTGAGTTCCAACGAACTCTCATGATTGGAAATTGGACTATGCTAACAAACCTTACCTCCTCGTCTATGTCTTAGATTGGCTCCTCGACAACTGCAACTTGTCTAATAAAGGCATCACAAATGTTTCATCAAGCACTGCCTTAGATTCGAGACATAAAGGACATTATGCACGTTACCCAATTCGTCGGGTAACTCGAGTTTGTAGACCATGTCACTGATTCTTTCCAGAATTCTTAACGTAACACAAATTAAGCTTGCCACGCTTCTCAAGCGTACCACACCCTCCCAGGGTGAGATTTTCAACATGATACAATTGCCTACAGCGAACCCCCGGTGTTTCCTGAGCTTATCAACTTTCCTGACGGTCCCTCATTGTCGCCAAACGATTTCCGATCTAAGCAATCTCCCCAAGAGTTTCGAGTATAAATCCTGGACCCGTGATTAGGTTGTCATCCACCTAAGTCCACGAGGAGATTGGCATTATCATCCATGCAATGCCATAAACAGAGCTGTATGCATACTAATACGGTAACGGCTATAGTAGAGCTCACCCAAAGATAAGTGTCCTTCACAAATGTTTACTAAAGTCAATCACGCACATGCTCGCAGCATGTCTTCATGTGTCTGGATGGTTCGTTACTCTGTCCGGTTATCCTACAGTGATAAGTAATGCTCATGTCTAGATGTGAGCTAAGGGTGTTGTGTATTGCCTGTCATAACTCAGATATAGCTCAAAGTCAAAGGTAACAGGAGTTGGCACCTCGTGCCTAAAAGCCGCCTCTCTCAAAGGAACATTCACAGCTGTGAAGACTCGCAGTTTCCTTGGTTGCAAGAAAGCATGATGGTAACGTGAGACAATCAACGATCGCCCAGGTCATATTGTTTCCGTTATGAGTTGCAAGTAGACTAGTGACAGAATCCATGGCAGTCTGCTCTCATCTCTATATGAGTGTTTCTGGTTGCTGGCACAACTAGAGGGTTTTTGATACTTCATCTTGACTTTCCCACAAATCAAACATCGTTCACATACATTGCCAGGTGGGCCTTCACGCCCAATTATCAGTGCCAGGTTTATAGATCCTAACATCTCCTATCAAGCTCCAGACGACTAGAATAATGAGACTGGTGTGCTTCGCTCAATACAAGTTCCGTACGGTTGCCGTTTAGTGGGATCCACATTCGTTCCATGAAGTAGCGAATATCATTCATCCTGCCAAAAATCACTTCTCCATGCCCCGCATGGACCCAACTTGAAAATTCTCTTCCTTCAGTGCCTCGGTTTGAGCAGGGCAAATCTGATCGGGTAGGTTAAAGTCGATGGTGTGCTGCGAGGCTCGTACACGTCTAGGTTTCACAGTTGAAATCATTCAAAGGTTCCATCCAGCGGTGTCATTACATGCTTTAGCTCCTTCGAAACAACGGTTCGTGGGAGGCCCTTGTGATTGGTCTAAATAGCGCATCTGGTACCGTCCATGTAATGCCTCCAACTTAAATCCAAAGACCATGGTTTCCATCGCAGGTTGTGATTCATGTAACTCTTCTTGTAATTCCACTACGTAAGCCATCACTTTCTTGTGTTGCATTGGCACGTAACTGGGATTCTGATTTGAACCACCATGGTATACCACTGATTCATCAATACCCTCGGAAAGAAACGATGATCAGTGCTTTGCAAAATTGGGTTTCAAAAGCTGAAGAGACGTCCTCCTGTTTTGTCTTCCACGGACACAGCACCCTGTTGTGTTAAAGAGATTAAAGCTGCACGATATTCGAAAATCCCACGATGAATCTACGATAGCATCTTAGCGAAACCAAGGGGTTGCAGTATCCCCGAAGGAATCTTTGGTGTCGATCAGTTTCTAACAAAATGGTTCTTAGCAAGATCCACGTGTATTCCCACTTCGTTGGTTATATGATCAAAATGTATCTCTCGAATCCAGATGTTACATTTAACGAGTCTTCGCGTGTAGTGGCTCCTCACGCGGGAGCTCTAAGTTAAGATACAAATGCCGCCCAGGGTGTTCTTTTCTCCTAGAAAATGATTCAAAACGTCCTTAATAGACACGGTCGATTCATGTGATCCATAAAGCTGCTGGTGTGTTGATTAACCCAAAAGTCATGGAATACAAAGTCGCAATGGTCGTACTGTGTTCGATATGCCGTTGTAGGAATCATTCTTCCCTTGGACTTCCATCTGATGATAGTTCGCTCGTTAGTCACCCTCGAATAGGAGCTTAACCCTAGCAGCTGGTCAACAGGTTGTCAATGCATGGTCGAGGCTAACGGTTCTTGACTGTCACCTTGTTGAGTTCTCGATAATCAGTACACATACGAAAAGACTTATCTTCACGGATATAACTGGGGCACCCCAAAGCGAAAAGCTAGGTCTGACAAAACTCCTGGTCAACAGTTCCTGTAGTTGATTGGACAGCTCTTGCAACCCTCCGGGTGCAAGACGGTAAGAGTACGAGTAATCAGGGCTGCCTCTGACGTGAGATCAAAATGAGATTCCGCCTAACAGTTGTGGAAGTAAACCTGAAAGTTCCTCGGGTAGTACACCGAGAGGAACACTTGCCCCACAAGGTCGAGCTTGCATCCCAACGAACATGAGAGGCTTCAATTGACTTTCCATCAGCCAGTTCCACAACAGGTTCGGTTTCGAGAAGCATCAGGGTTAAACAGGACCGAGACGAAGCGATTTGCTACCCATACAAGCTACCATGTTGCTATTACCCTGGCGTCGCCCATGCCAATCCTAAATGCCCTTCCACTGGCATCGTTCCCAGTGTTTGTTGTTTTTGTTACGAGAATTTCCAGTACTGTCGGCGTTCCCTTGGTTGTGTGTCGTCTTTGATTTAACAACGGCCGATCCATGTCGTAGGCACCACCATCTTCCATACTGTAGGCTATGATTACAAGTACCTTGATGTTGTCATGACTGCTGCCTCTAACGTTGTTGCTTGAAACGGAGCCCTACTATCTTTCACCAACAGGATCCATCTTTTCACATTCCGAGTCGCGTCCTCAACGTGCTTGCAATTACACATTCCACACCATAGTCAATTATCATCGTTTATGTCCCGATTAACTCGTAAGAGTTGACTCCCATAAGTCGCTGACTAGGGTTAAAGATTCGATTGGAGTCAAATTGTTGATGTTCGTTCGTCCAAATACTGAGGTTGGCAAAGTACTACGCTCATCTTCTTGTCCTTTGATCTTGCATGTCGATTGAGTAATACACGGTACGCTGCTAGAGTGTTGCAGAAGTGATCGCACTTCAGGATCTAAGACGTCAGTGCATTAATTTCCAGCAAACAAAGAGGAGTGTGAGAGGTTTAGACCAATCATCGATGTTGCAACATCCAACTCAGGGACGTTCGTACAAGCACCTAACATTCTACATAGTTCGCTAGGCGTTCAGATGGGTGTTCAGGTAAAGGATTCAGTGAGAAGTGAAAAGATCATGTTCGAGTAGGAGACAATCACTGTTACGACTCCTATAGACTGTTGTGTTTCACATCGATCAAATAACAGAACGGAACCCATTTTTCACTTGTTAAGCCTCACTAGGACTCGCATACACCTCACATTATTATTATGTGTGCACCCACAATAATATTGTGATTTGCATGCTCATCTCAGCTCCTCCTAACTCATGTCAAATGGTTCCTCTAGCTCAGATATCAAATAGAGGTTATCAAGATGATAAAATCACAAGAATGTAAGGACTATGACATGCTATCCACGCATCATAATGTAAGCAAGCAATTCGTGCAATCATGCTATAGTGACGAGTGTGTGTTTGTACGCTACTCCATACACAAATGTAAACTAGTCATGTAATGTATACCACAGATGAAAAGATGAACCTTGCAATCTGGAGCTGAGTGTCATGGTCGTATTCCCGTTTTTAGAACTGTTCGGTTATAGTCTGGTTTTATAAAAAACGTTTTAAAACCAAGTTCACTATAACTAGTGGCTCTGATACCAAACTGTCACACCCCCAAAATACCACATGCGGAAACACCGCAGGGCGTGTGACGTACCAGGATCTAGCCACCAATCACATTGAACTCATACAAGATTTTTAAATAAACTTTCATTCATTAACATAAAGTGTTACAAAACAGTAATTACAAATCATCGTATTTAGCGGAAGCATAAATCATAAGTTAAGTGTTTCTTAATCCATATGTATGATAACCATTAAACTCGTCTCGCGATTCCATGTATCTCGACCCATGACCACTCCAGCATCCCAGACAGCAAGTTCCACATCCACACATACCTATAACCTGCGAGCATGCACACACGTGTATCAGACAGCGCTGGTGAGTTCATAGTTTTACGAAAACATTAGTTACCAAGTGCTTAGTTCAGTTCATTGATTTACAATGTTGATAATACCTCGGATACAAGACGGCTCCTGATTTATTTTTCCCTTTCCCCAATGCTCCTATCAAAGCATTGGCCATGACTAGGTCATTAGTTCACACCCGTCCTCTCCGGTACGGGGTGAGGGTGCCAAACCTGAGTAGCGCTACTAACTAATACCTTGTTACCTCTCAGGTAACCAAACAACACGGAGGGACTTTAATGGTGATAGGACGAGTATATTATCCAACATTCCAGATTTACCACAAGACGTATTCCTCTCAGGAATACCCAATTGATTTACCCAAACCCATCCCTCTCAGGGATGCCCAATGACTGTCCCAACCACCGGGACGGATGCTCAAGAGAAATGAACTCACCTTTGATTTGCTCGGTAGAACTAATTACTCGTTTAACAAAAGTGGTCAACCAAGCCCTATGATAGTTACACATAACAATCAGTTTCGTAAACCCTTAATTAAATGTTCCATGTATATACATATATTTATCACACAAATAGCACCCACTACGTTCCATACATGTTATAACAATTGTTCATGCAACGTAAAGGCCTCTTGCCATCATGGATTCTCATAACAGTTGATATGTTATACACACTAGTCACTCACATCCTAGTTATTCATGCAACCTAATGGCATTTACATAATAGTCATTCACCTTATAGTTACAATATGAACTCCCATAACAGTTGGTGTGCTCCACAATTTACTTATCACATATATGTTATCTACAAAACGTGCCATCCCTATTCTATTCGTGACTGATGTGCAGCCATCCCGCGGCCCAGTCAGAATGTGCAGCCCAACCATATAATAATAATGCGCATCCCCCAAGCCCATTACCCCTTGCGGCCCACTGTGGTCCGTTTTCCAGGAGATATGGACAGCTATTACACCCCAGCCCACTTCACCCTTAAGCCCAACTCGTTAGTTTGTACAGCCCACACACATTTAATTTCCATAGACTAAGTGTGTGATCTATTAAGTTACCTCTTCGCATTTACCGTAACCAACATTCATCATCAGATCATAATTTCATTTAAGTCAATCACATGATTTCTTTTAGTGGTTTGTGCTATTATGATTTCTTCATTAAATACTCATTATAATATAGTAGACATCAAGCATGGCATAACATAACCCATCCTATTTCAAAATAATCGAAATATTGATATGACATAAATGATAATCCTAAAAAGTATATCACATGGTTTGATTAAAACAATACTACAAGCACATGGCCGCCATTTTATTCAAAGCTATCAATCTTGCCAGGCCACTTACATTCACATTTATTGGACCACTAAAACTACTAGTATATCAAAATTGGTTATTTAAATTTTGTGAATTCAGTGGACAACATTGATTGGACCAAACACAATCATTCCACTTTGATTCATGCTCATGTAAATCAAACCAAGTAGCAACATCAAATACCAGTTATGCGATGATCATGAACATCAACATGAACTTCCATTTTTTTATTCAGCTACACCAATTCATTCGTTAGCGTTTGTCCTATATTTGAGTAATTATGCACCCTTAGTTTGTCAAACACGTTAGTTAGCACCATACCTATCTTCCGATCAATCCTAATCGGCTAACCATCAAAACATTCATCAATAACCCTAGGTTACACGAACTCCATGATTATTCATACAATTCCATTTACAAGTTCACACATAGTCGAGATCATACAACAGAATTATAACAAGTATGTTTATACTAACCGCGAGACAGTAGAGGGGTGCTAGAACGAGATGTAGAACACTTCGAACGAGGAGAAGGGCTTCGATGATGATGCTCTCGATACTGTCGTCGATGATTTTGGGGAATATAGGGTTTGCAACAAGTTGTATAATGAAACCCATACTTAATTTACGTATACATAAAGGAAAGGTAGGGATTGGGCTCAAGTGGTTCGGCCCGATATGCATGCATGGGCTGAATAGAGTGAGAGGTGGTGATTACCCGTAGCCCACATACATATCGTGTGTGTGTGTGGGGTTGCACTCAATACACTCGCGACCCAAAAATTTATATAGCGGCCCAGGTTCATGTGTGGTCCTTATAAACAAACCCAGACACTTAAACGGACCCAACCATACACTTAGTTACAACCACATAGATTCACATTCAACAAGTTTATCAAAACAAGAAGTTCAATAAAAAGTTTAATATAACAAGAGCGTGGAAGAAAGAGAATTATGAGGAGTTAGAATCACGAGATTAAATGGCACTAACCTTGAAAGTTCAGGTTGTCACATCATCCCCAACTTGAAAGAAATTTCGTCCCGAAATTTGATAAGCAATCCAGAATAGCACGGTGTTAGATCAGGATGGTTGTGGATTTTCCCCAAGTGCCACATCATCCCCTACTTGAAAGGGAATTTCGTCCCGAAATTCGCCAATGATATCAGAAGTTGATACAACCGTTTGAACAAGTGAAGATACTAGAGCTTACTCCGGTTATTGCGCACCCTCGTGAACTCCGGTCCACATCTTGAGTTCCAACGAACTCTCATGATTGGAAATTGGACTATGCTAACAAACCTTACCTCCTCGTCTATGTCTTAGATTGGCTCCTCGACAACTGCAACTTGTCTAATAAAGGCATCACAAATGTTTCATCAAGCACTGCCTTAGATTCGAGACATAAAGGACATTATGCACGTTACCCAATTCGTCGGGTAACTCGAGTTTGTAGACCATGTCACTGATTCTTTCCAGAATTCTTAACGTAACACAAATTAAGCTTGCCACGCTTCTCAGGCGTACCACACCCTCCCAGGGTGAGATTTTCAACATGACACAATCTCCTACAGCGAACCCCCGGTGTTTCCTGAGCTTATCAACTTTCCTGACGGTCCCTCATTGCCGCCAAATGATTTCCGATCTAAGCAATCTCCCCAAGAGTTTCAAGTATAAATCATGGACCCGTGATTAGGTTGTCATCCACCTAAGTCCATGAGGAGATTGGCATTATCATCCATGCAATGCCATAAACAGAGCTGTATGCATACTAATACGGTAACGGCTGTAGTAGAGCTCACCCAAAGATAAGTGTCCTTCCCAAATGTTTACTAAAGTCAATCACGCACATGCTCGCAGCATGTCTTCGTGTGTCTGGATGGTTCGTTACTTTGTCCGGTTGTCCTACAGTGATAAGTAATGCTCATGTCTAGATGTGAGCTAAGGGTATTGTGTATTGCCTGTCATAACTCAGATATAGCTCAAATTCAAAGGTAACAGGAGTTGGCACCTCGTGCCTAAAATCCGCCTCTCTCAAAGGAACATTCACAGCTATGAAGACTCGCAGTTTCCTTGGTTGCAAGAAAGCATGATGGTAACGTGAGACAATCAACGATCGCCCAGGTGATATTGTTTCCGTTGTGAGTTGCAAGTAGACTAGTGACAGAATCCATGGCAGTCTGCTCTCATCTCTATATGAGTGTTTCTGGTTGCTGGCACAACTAGAGGGTTTTTGATACTTCATCTTGACTTTCCAACAAATCAAACATCGTTCACATACATTGCCAGGTGGGCCTTCACGCCCGATTATCAGTGCCAGGTTTATAGATCCTAACATCTCCTATCAAGCTCCAGACGACTAGAATAATGAGACTGGTGTGCTTCGCTCAATACAAGTTCCGTACGGTTGTCATTTAGTGGGATCCACATTCGATCCATGAAGTAGCGAATATCATTCATCCTGCCAAAAATCACTTCTCCATGCCCCGCATGGACCCAACTTCAAAATTCTCTTCCTTCAGTGCCTCGGTTTGAGCTGGGCAAATCTGATAGGGTAGGTTAAAGTCGATGGTGTGCTGCGAGGCTCGTACACGTCTAGCTTTCACAGTTGAAATCATTCAAAGGTTCCATCCAGCGGTGTCATTACATGCTTTAGCTCCTTCAAAACAACGGTACACGGGAGGCCCTTGTGATTGGTCTAAATAGCGCATCTGGTACCGTCCAAGTAATGCCTCCAACTTAAACCCAAAGACCATGGTTTCCATCGCAGGTTGTGATTCGTGCAACTCTTCTTGTAGTTCCACTACGTAAGCCATCACTTTCTCGTGTTGCATCGGCATGTAACTGGGATTCTGATTCGAACCACCATGGTATACCACTGATTCATCAATACCCTCGGAAAGAAACGATGATCAGTGCTTTGCAGAATTGGGTTTCAAAAGCTAAAGAGACGTCCTCCTGTTTTGTCTTCCACGGACACAGCACCCTGCTGTGTTAAAGAGATTAAAGCTGCGCGATATTCGAAAATCCCACGATGAATCTACGATAGCATCTTAGCAAAACCAAGGGGTTGATGTATCCCTGAAGGAATCTTTGGTGTCGATCAGTTTCTAACAAAATGGTTCTTAGCAAGATCCACGTGTATTCCCACTTCGTTGGTTATATGATCAAAATGTATCTCTCGAATCCAGATGTTACATTTAACGAGTCTTCGCGTGTAGTGGCTCCTCACTTCTGGCCACTTCTGGGTTATCGTCGATCGATTAACCAAGTCAGCTCACTTCTGGCCAATTCGCGAGAAAGACTGTGCAGAAAAGTTAGCTGAGCTTTATCTCAAAGAAATAATAGCACGTCAAGGAGTGCCTATTCCAATAATCTCGAATTGCGACGGTCTCTTTGTGTCAAGAATATGGCAATCATTTCAGGAATCGCTTGGATCTCGTTTGGATCTAAGCACATCAT
This sequence comes from Helianthus tuberosus, assembly GCA_030545235.1. NCBI lineage: Eukaryota > Viridiplantae > Streptophyta > Magnoliopsida > Asterales > Asteraceae > Helianthus > Helianthus tuberosus. The sequence goes on from CM060393.1 coordinate 160,901,118, forward strand.
TTCATCCGTAAACCGATGGACAAAGCGAACGAACCATCCAAACGTTGGAGGACATGCTTCAAGCCTGTGTGATGGATTTGGGCGGAAACTGGGATACTCATTTACCTCTGGTAGAGTTTTCCTACAATAACAGTTATCACACAAGCATCAAAGCCGCCCCATACGAAGCACTATACGGACGGAAGTGCCGATCACCGTTGTGTTGGGCGGAAGTCAGAGACAAACAGCTCATTGGCCCTGAACTAGTCCAAGAGACTACTGACAAGATAGCAAAGATACGAGACCGTATCAAAGCGGCTCATGACAGACAAAAGAGCTACGCGGATCGAAGACGTAAACCATTATCCTCCGAGGTTGGAGACAAAGTCTTGCTAAAAGTCTCGCCTTGGAAAGGCGTAGCTAGATTCAGGAAACGCGAAAAACTAAACCCGATATACATTGGGCCATTTGAGATTCTAGAAAAGATCGGTACCGTCGCGTACAAGTTAAAGTTGCCTGAGGAACTCAATAATGTGCACGACACATTCCACGTATCAAACTTCAAGAAAAGTCCAACTAGCGAGACAGTTATCATCCCAGCGAATGAAATTCATATAGACGACAAACTCCAGTTTACCAAAGAACCTGTTGAGGTTATGGACGGGAAGGTCCATAAGACAAGGAGAAGTCGTATTATACTAGCAAAGGTCCGCTGGAACTCACATCACGGACCCGAGTATACATGGAAACGTGAAGATCAAATCAAGACAAAGTATCCCCACCTGTTCGAGAAGATTCCTTCAACGGATGACTCAACGTGAATTTCGGGACGAAATTCTTTTTAACGGGGGGAGAATGTGACAAATGGCAATTAACCAGAAAATCCGTACAAACTAATCACTATTTTATATACATAATCTCATGCATTTAGCGTAATTTAATTACGTAACAGTGTCGTTAAATTAATAACAAGGTTAGGACAAGGAAACAATGCTAAAACATATGTTGGTTTTCGCCACATTGCGAAATCAGGCAAACAATGTCCTAAAAGTGTTGGTAGAAAGTGCTGCATGCACTATTCACGGTCACACTATTCATGCCAGCAAACCGTGAAATCATACCAAAACACTGAAAAACGACACTCAGATAACATAACTGAGTCCATTTTTATAAGAAAACATTATTTTGAAAACATGTCTTGCAAAGAAACAAGACTTTCCGGTATAACGCCCTAATCTCAAAAATGTCCGTTTCGGCTTAAAATATGGTATTTTTAACTCGTCTGAACCTATAACAAAGCATTTCCGGGACTTCGGAATAATGTCAATTGATGAAAAACATACTAAAACAATAAGATGATACCAACGGAAGATACATAATCACAAGTTTCCGGCGTTACGTCGCTATGCGCTAAACTAGTCCGTTAGCGGTTCGACGAACTAGTAGACGACATTTTTGGTCATGAAACAAGCAAACGAAGAATCTAGCGAGCTAGTGAAGCTAAATTTGGGACTCGGAATCATTTCATACAACTTCCGGATGCAAGAAAACAACTTACGGAAAAATCCTTATCGGTACGACATAAAAGCATCGTAGGTGAACCGGCGCTTAACCGGGAACCGTTTGAACTAGTTAAACACTATTTTAACTAGTCTAGTGAACTAGTTAATAATAATTGGTTCCGAATCTCTAATTACCCCACTAATGATGTACTTAAAATACTAATCAGCCAACTTCATTTAATGACCAAAATATCTAGTTTTTAAGTAAGTTTTAAAAAAAAAATTCATTTTACCCCCCCCCCCCCATTATGGACGAAAATGGTGGGTCCCACCCACCTTATTCTTGTTTGAAATTGTGAGATTTGAAGTATGGTTTGCTTAGAGTTGTTGTTGAAAATTTCCCTAACACCATACTTGAATCATTATACATCCTATCATCTTTTTTTTTAAGTTCAAACAAAGAAACCTTCTCTATTTCTTCTCTTGGTCACGGCTCAAACAAGGCACACAAATCCCACCTTCAATCTTTCATTTAACACCCAAAATTCACATAATCTAGCCATTTCAAGAACATCTCAACATGGTTTAAGCATGGAGGATCACTAGGAGCACTCTTGGAGCTTAATCTTCTTCTTGTTTTCTTATTTTGGCTTGTGCACTTTGTGAGTCTTCTAAACACAATTTTTATGCTTCTTATTACTAGTAAATCATAGAAGTACAAGTTGATTATCTTGAAGTTAAAGTTAAACATAATCAAAAACCCTAAACATAAAGCTAATAAACACTAAATATGAATATATTATGTGATGATTTATGTTGTCTAGTGTTAATATGTTCTTGTGATCTTGTTGATTATGTTATTTTTGTTGAGACTAGTAGCTTAAAGTCTAGATTTATGATGATCTTGTTGTTAGTTTTGTGTAGTATTTTATATTTGTGTTCATATTATTATGATGAACATAAATATGTGATTTAAACATGGTTATGTTTAAATCAAGAAAGATCATCAACTTCAAAGATTATGAGCATTTATATATAAACTTGATTTAGTGATTCTTGAAAGATTAAACCAAGAATAATCATGTGAAAAGGCTTTTAACAACACTAATGAACTTGGTTTTTGACATAAAATAAGTTTATGGGATATTAAACATCAAAAGTGTTATGTAAAAGTCTTGGAAATTTCTACATAAAGATGTGTGAATCTTTAAAAGTGAAAAACAATTTACAATCAAGTTTATGTAAGAAATAAACTTAATAAATGGTTAACTTTGAAGACTTGAAAGTTTAAACAAAATAATGCTCATGAGAACCTTTGAAGGAATAGTATGTTTAGTGAAGTAAACATAAGATTAGTGATGTGTGGAAATTGATTATTGATTTAAACGCGTTTTTGTAACGTGGGAAACGTCATAGTTTAGGGGAAACTATGGCGAATTTTTCTAAAAATCTAATCGCGATTAAAGAGGGGATTAAAGGGTGATTAACAAGGTTAAACGCGATTAGTGGTCTTAAATGTCATTATGGAAACTTTGATGGAAATATTTAAGGTTTAAATATTCAAGAAGTTCTTATGAACTTTAACTTATATTTTTACAAAGATAAATGGGTAAAAATATAACAATGTGTAAATATAATTTTTGGTAAGAAAAATTATATATTTTTGGAAACTTGTTAAGTACATGCAATATGTGCTACTTATGTGTATGTATTAGATACCTATAGGGTGATTAAAAATAAATACACATACATGTTCCTACATGGTCCAAGAAATGCTAGTAAAATCGGACAGTTAAGTGAAATGGCCGAAATGGAAATACATAACACTTGATGACGACAATTTGGGCGTATCGACATCGTGAACAAGTTACTACGATGTCGAGTCTAAAAATAACATATTTTTAGACACTAAAGCGAACGCATAGCTAAGTGGTCAAAAACAAGAACCCGGAAAGTCGAAAACTATAAAAATTACCAAGTATTTTTCATGTGAAAAACGAACTTATTAAGTTATATGCTTGGTAGGGCTGTTCATTTTTATCCGAAACCCGAAACCCGACCCGAATTCAAAGCCACCCAAACCCGAATTAACGAATACCCGAAAAACCCGAACCCGAGAAACCCGAACCCGACCAACCCGAACTTTAAATGGTTCGGTTATCGGGTCACTTTTTCCAGGCCAAAAACCCGAACAACCCGACCCGAAAAACCCGAAACACGAAACCCGAAAAAAAACCCGAACATTTATTTTTTTTTCTTATAAAAATGTTTAGATTTGGAGTCTTTAATAGATGAAACACTAAGTTTCGGGACTTTTAAATATTATAATAGCATATTGTCAACTAATCTTTGAACTTTAATTATATTTTTAAAGTAACAATATGAATTTTGATGATATTTTATAAAAAAAAACATTTATTTTTATTTTACATCTAAATCCGAAAACCGAATAACCCGACCCGAACTAACCCGAACCCGAATAACACAAACCCGACTAACCCGAACTTTAAAATGGGTTGGTTATCGGGTCAATTTTTCACAGAAAAAAACCCGAACAACCCGACCCGAAAAACCCAAAACCCGAAGAAAAAACCCGATGAACACCCCTAATGCTTGGTGAATTTTTGGTAAAAATTTCAAGAATATATTTAATGGACTCACTAGAAAACTAGGGCTAGGCCCAATAACAAGAAAACTAGGGCTAGGCCCAATAACAAGAAAACTAGGGCCAGGCCCAATAACAAGAAAACTAGGGCTGGGCCCAATAACAAGAAAACTAGGGCTAGGCCCAATAATGATGATGACAAGCGAAAACATAATAAAGAATTCAAGATGAACAACTTGTACGAGGTCCGAAAGACCAAGTGTCTAACGAGATTAGTACACATGTAGGTTATTGACACGTACGGACGCTTACTTTGATATCATATTTCACGGAACGCAAACTTGTGAGTTCATGTCCCTCCTTTCACTGTTTTCAATGTTTTGTTTTCAAAAACATCGAGGGGAAATACATGCTAAAACTATTGGTATGTTAGTTACGGAGTAGGAGGCATGATCAATGTGCATAAGTAGGGAATCTACATTAATAACCATTAATCACGTAGTGACCAAGGTGCAAAAGGTATAGATCTATTGGGTTTGAGGCACGCCCCACTCCTAGTTGTTAACCGTGGAGTGCTTTTGTGATCCCAATGTGGACAAGGTGTTCTCGGTTTGGTTATTTTGCTTATGGTGCATTATGCCAGGGGGCTCGCTACCCACTGATAGATCTTTAACAGACTCCATGATTTTAATCAGAACATACCATGATTACAAGATAACAAGTACTAGATTTCATATGATATCAAATACTGCATGAACTCGCTCAACTTTTTGTTGACTTTTTAAAACTACATGTATTTCAGGAATCAGGTCTTGAGCCGGTGATTCACTATGGGATTCGGGAAAACAAAGGACAACGATGGCCACTTTTGGGAGGGTTTGTCTTTTATATCCCAACTTCGTATGGGTATATAAGGGACAAACCCTCACTATGTTTTGTGTCAAAAACTATCTTTTGCTATGTGAAAAATAACTTGGAACTATGCTATGTCAAGCGTTGTTGAACTTGGAAACTATGTTGAAAACTTGTAATCTTTTGTTGAAAACTATATATCTATGGCATCGTTGTTGGTTCATGTTGTTAATACATTTGGATGCAATGATTACCTTTCTTACGTCACACACAATACGCTTCCGCTACTAGCAGGGTGTGACAGATTGGTATCAGAGCTCCGATTGTAGTGAACCGGGGACAAACTTTTATAAAGTTTGGTCTACAATCACCAAGGGCTCTCACATGAAAACAAAGTCGATAACAATACACAAATGATTTCAAAAATATGACAAAAGGTTTTCATTGTGTCACGATAACATGAGGATCTATCACGCGAGCTTAATCCTAAGTAACGGATATGGATCAATACATGTTTAGTCTATAAGGAATTGACTCCAGACACTAGGAATTACATGTGAAACACGAGAATAAAAACAGCATGAGATTTAGTGATTATATATATAGTGTATTTATATATGTGTTGTACGGAATATTTTGCCATGAACGAAAATACCTTCGACTATGAATTCTATTGTTACACTTGACTCACGTGATGAGAATGACGACCTCGCGTCTATTACGAAGCTTATGGCGGGCGTGGTCCCTGAAAGAGACCCTAAAGAATTGATCCCGTGGAAGATGGTTGCTTCCCTCGAGTAGTATATGTCTAGCTTCGGTTGTGACGACGAGGCAGAGGTGGCGGCCTTGGACAACAACCCTACTAGTGGGACGAGGTCCCTGAGGCTCATACTAATCGTGATTGATGACACTTTCGTCCAGACAAGGAAGATGAAGTACTCATCTTAAAGGTGCCCCTCCAGTTATTATTGTTACGGATTCTTTTTATTCCTATTTCGGCTAACATTGTGCCCTTTCACGAATAATGACAATGGGCGTTAGCATGTGGACCATCACGAAGGTCCCTTCTGTGTTGAAAGTATATAGACAATAGTGTCCTCTCTTTGACTGATCGACTGCTTGAACGAGAGAATGCTAGGGTGACCATACAAGACAATTTATTATTACGGGGGCCCACGTAATAACAACTTGTAGTGTATGGGAATCCTAGTGAGCTCTGCGAGTCAAGCTAATGATCACTAGCCATAAGAAATTCCTAAGCTGTTCAAGTTTCTAACTAGTGGAACACTAACCAGAACGGTTACTATAACACTCTACGATACAGGAAAACTACACGTATTGTTTGCACTTAACATTCGATCTATAACACGAGTCTTTTGAGACTAGTCATCGAAAGCAAACAAAACTCGTTAGCCACTAATGGAGGAGTTTCCCTCAACATTCTCGAAATTCTTGTACATGGGCTGGTTCTTTGGTGTCTATGACACCTTACCTTATCTTAGTTATCGGAGATGATTACATTAAACTCTGTCGTTTGATATTTGTCTTATTCCAAGGGATGCTATGGCATGTGCCATGCTACAACTCCTTCATTGTATTATTCGACATCTATGGAAATTATAACAATTTTGTCGAAGCTCGTGGAGATCAAGGAGTATCAACGTATTCGTCACACGGGCTAGTGCGGCGAAGGATTTTTCCTACTTTGGGCGATCGAGATCCAGGAAGTATGGGATACACGTTGTAAAAATTGGAGACGACCGTTTGGTTTCTCCTCCTCAATGAATTACTTCTTTTCCCATTTAGGCACATGGCTAATACACTCAAGAGGTACTATGCATTCTGGAATGCATTTATCCATGAATATCATTGTTCAAACATACCGGAGCAACGTTGTCTTGAGGTTTCCATGACCAATTATATTCTTAATTCTTAGGTGCATAGTAGGCTAAATCTGTTCAAATACAAGTCTATATCCTTTGATACTATGTATCAAAAGTAACATGGCACCGAAAAGAAAATCTACGCCCCGAAGGGCCAGTTAATCAGCACTCTACTATTAAAGTTGAACTCAAGTTTTTATGGAACGACATGAGGTCGCGGAAATTACACAAGATGAGGTTGCTGAGTCGACACTAGTGATGGTACTGATGGTACCAGTAGTTCAAGTGGTTCAAATTCCGTTGGGACGAGAACGAGTAGCAATGCCACACTTGGTGATGCAATCACACCAAATTTTAGTTCTAAGGCATCTCCGGATTTTAAGCGGCGAGACCTCATCGATACGATAGGTGCGGTAAGTTATGTCCGCTAAATAAAGACAATGTAGTCAGTTAACCGTGCTAGCAAATGTGCTAATAAGTAAACGATTTGGTAAATGAATAGTCATCTGTTGAGGGAGACGTTAACTTGATGGAATCTCCGAGTGCAAACTATAAGGAGTAAGACAGCAAAGAGGTTATTGTGGGAAGAACTCAAGAATCTTAAGCGAGAAGAGTATTGCTCGCTAGTGGAAAAATTCCAAGTTTGGGAACCGAGCTCTAGAACTCGATCATGATTAGAGCTAATGTTGTTAGTTACCCCGACGCCTCTACGATCAGTCAAGGATTGATTGCATATTGGATAACACTCGAATCCAAACGCACTGAGCGCTACATTTGGGGTTTAGCCCTGAGATCCGAATCATGATCACATCATGTTACCCTACCTAGATTTATTTTCAAGTAACTCTCTCAGTTAGTCCCACCAAGGATGAGGTGAGGATGGGGGACTGCCCAAGGAGGGTGTTAAGAGAAAGAAAAAATCCCATGACAAGCAAAGCGAAGGCAATTACTGCCATAATCGATGCTCGCATTAAGAAGTATGCTAATAACTTGTCAAAATTCGGAATGAGGTAGGTGAAACTTTCATCATGAGGGCACTTGAAAAAGTGACAAGAGTAGCAGTGTGGTGAGACTTGGCACAAAACATGAACTAATGAGTTAGCTATATTTAAGAATGAACGAGGTGGTTTTTACTAAGGCAAGGAGGTCACTACGAGCATGAATGGTTAAGGATGAATCAAGCTAGTGAGTAAGCAAGTCTAGGGGTATGCTCTACTCTACAACCATTATGTATAAATTCTTTGGATACCAACGTCGGCTTAACTTAGTGTCTTTAGATACTAAGCATATACACGAATTAGAGTCATGTAGGTTAAACATGTCTTGCTCTATCAAGTTAGCTAATGAGGAGTTAGTGAAGTCATGTGAAGTCATTAAGGGTCACTAATAGGTTTCCTATCAACCGACCCATTACATCCATTTTGTCTGATACCGGTGTCGGTATTAGTTTCATCCCCCTAGAATTCAAAATATACTTGACCTAGAGTCAAGTAAGCTAGACATCCTCTCATTCCATAGTATTAGCCAACGGTAAATTAGTTGAGTCTGGAGAAGAAATTAACGGATGCACACTCGAACCTTGAGCGCAAAAACTTAATATCGTCCTTTCACTCAATCAATTGGCATGTTACGACATAGTTTTTGACGTAGACTAGTTATCTAATAATCCAGCCGAATTCATAGGCCGAGAAGATCATTCGCATCCCCCTTTCTGACGAGAGAACATATTTTGGTGCACGGAGGGAAACAAGACACATGGCTGCTGACCAACAAGTGTATGAAGGCTCGGAAGAGTCTGGGAGCAGGATGCATCGCCTTTCTTGTCCATGTGGTCGATAAGAAGGCCGAGTAGCGCAAGGTGGAGGACATCCCTGTGGTAAGGGAATACCCTGAAGTCTTCCAGAAGACTTGTCGGGACTACCTCCGCAGTGACAAGTCGAATTCAGTATCGATCTTGTGACAGGAGCTGCACCGGTGGCGAAGCTTCATATAGACTCGCACCCTCGGAGATGCAGGGATTATCTACTCAGTTTCAAGAGTTGCTTGACAAGGGATTCATTAGACCGAGTTTCTCACCTTGGGGAGCTCCGGTGCTATTTGTCAAGAAGAAAGACGGAACCTTTCAGATGTGTATAGATTACCAAGAACTGAACAAGTTAACCATAAAGAACCGGTATCCTTTACCAAGGATTGACGACTTGTTCGATCAGTTACAAGGTTCTAGCTTCTATTCCGAAATTGATCTAAGATCCGGACACCATCAGCTGAGGATCCAAGAGGAAAGAATTCCTATGACAACGTTCAGGACTCGATATGGGCATTACGAGTTCCTTGTTATGCCTTTCGGCCTAACAAACGCTCTCGCCGTGTTCATAAATTTGATGAACCGAGTATGTAAGCCATATCTCGACAAGTTCGTGATCGTATTCATTGATGACATTTTAATATACTCACGAACCAAGGCGGAACATGAACAACACTTGAGAACTATTCTGGAGCTATTTAAGAAAGAACAATTGTATGCCAAATTCTCAAAATGTGAATTTTGGATTCGCGAGGTCCAATTTCTCAGTCACGTTATGAATGAGAATGGAATATATGTGGACCCAGCTAAGATAGAAGCCATAAAAAAAACTGGAACACCCCAAAGACCCCAACAGAAGTAAGACAATTTCTGGGTTTAGCGGGATACTATCGAAGATTCATTGAGAATTTTTCTAAAATTTCTCAACCGCTAACCTCACTCACTCAAAAGGATAAAAAGTTCGATTGGGGTGAAAAACAAGGAATGGCATTCCAAACGCTCAAATATAAACTATGCCAAGCGCCAATCTTATCACTCCCTGACGGCACCGATGACTTTGTGGTGTATTGTGATGCATCGCACCAAGGCTTGGGTTGTGTATTAATGCAACGTGAAAAAGTCATCGCGTACGCGTCACGACAGTTGAAAGTTCATGAAAAGAATTATACCACTCATGACCTAGAGTTGGGCGCAGTGGTGTTCGCTTTAAAGATTTGGCGTCACTATCTCTATGGTACTAAGTGTACCATATTCACAGATCACAAAAGCCTTCAACACATATTCGATCAAAAGGAATTAAACATGCGCCAGCGGCGATGGGTAGAATTGTTGAATGACTATGACTGTGAAATCAGATACCATCCGGGGAAAGCAAACGTTGTAGCGGATGCTTTGAGCCGGAAAGAACGAGTTAGAACATTTTGAGTACGGGCTTTAGAGTTGACAATCCAAACAAACTTCACTACTCGAGTGCGCGACGCACAACGGGAAGCCCTAAAGCCAGGAAATATTTGGGCAGAATACTTGCGAGGAGCAAAGAAACACATGGAAACAAATAAGGATGGCACTTTATATTTCGGAGGAAGGATCTGGATTCCCTATTTTGGTGGCTTACGAGACTTAATGCTGGATGAAGCACACAAGTCTAGATATTCAATACACCCAGGATCTGATAAGATGTGTCAGGATCTGAGAGAATATTATTGGTGGCCTAAACTCAAGAAAGATATTGGGATCTACGTTGGGAATTGCCTAACTTGTGCAAAGGTCAAAGCCGAGTATCAAAAGCCATCTGGACTATTACAACAACCCGAGAATCCCGTTTGGAAATGGGAACATATATCAATGGATTTCATTACAGGACTCCCACGGACCTCTCGAGGTCATGACATGATTTGGGTTATCGTCGATCGATTAACCAAGTCAGCTCACTTCTGGCCAATTCGCGAGAAAGACTGTACAGAAAAGTTAGCTGAGCTTTATCTCAAAGAAATAATAGCACGTCAAGGAGTGCCTATTCCAATAATCTCGAATTGCGATGGTCGCTTTATGTCAAGAATATGGCAATCATTTCAGGAATCGCTTGGATCTCGTTTGGATCTAAGCACATCATTTCATCCGCAAACCGATGGACGAAGCGAACGAACCATCCAAACGTTGGAGGACATGCTTCACGCCTGTGTGATGGATTTGGGCGGAAACTGGGATACTCATTTACCTCTGGTAGAGTTTTCCTACAATAACAGTTATCACACAAGCATCAAAGCCGCCCCATACGAAGCACTATACGGACGGAAGTGCCGATCACCGTTGTGTTGGGCGGAAGTCGGAGACAAACAGCTCATTGGCCCTGAACTAGTCCAAGAGACTACTGACAAGATAGCAAAGATACGAGACCGTATCAAAGCGGCTCATGACAGACAAAAGAGCTACGCGGATCGAAGACGTAAACCATTATCCTCCGAGGTTAGAGACAAAGTCTTGCTAAAAGTCTCGCCTTGGAAAGGCGTAGCTAGATTCAGGAAACGCGGAAAACTAAACCCGAGATACATTGGGCCATTTGAGATTCTAGAAAAGATCGGTACCGTCGCGTACAAGTTAAAGTTGCCTGAGGAACTCAATAATGTGCACGACACATTCCACGTATCAAACTTCAAGAAAAGTCCAACTAGCGAGACAGTTATCATCCCAGCGAATGAAATTCATATAGACGACAAACTCCAGTTTACCAAAGAAGCTGTTGAGGTTATGGACGGGAAGGTCCATAAGACAAGGAGAAGTCGTATTATACTAGCAAAGGTCCGCTGGAACTCACATCACGGACCCGAGTATACATGGAAACGTGAAGATCAAATCAAGACAAAGTATCCCCACCTGTTCGAGAAGATTCCTTCAACGGATGACTCAACGTGAATTTCGGGACGAAATTCTTTTTAACGGGGGGAGAATGTGACAAATGGCAATTAACCAGAAAATCCGTACAAACTAATCACTATTTTATATACATAATCTCATGCATTTAGCGTAATTTAATTACGTAACAGTGTCGTTAAATTAATAACAAGGTTAGGACAAGAAAACAATGCTAAAACATATGTTGGTTTTCGCCACATTGCGAAATCAGGCAAACAATGTCCTAAAAGTGTTGGTAGAAAGTGCTGCATGCACTATTCACGGTCACACTATTCATGCCAGCAAACCGTGAAATCAGACCAAAACACTGAAAAACGACACTCGGATAACATAACTGAGTCCATTTTTATAAGAAAACATTATTTTCCAAACATGTCTTGCAAAGAAACAAGACTTTCCGGTATAACGTCCTAATCTCAAAAATGTCCGTTTCGGCTTAAAATATGGTATTTTTAACTCGTCCGAACCTATAACAAAGCATTTCCGGGACTTCGGAATAATGTCAATTGATGAAAAACATACTAAAACAATAAGATGATACCAACGGAAGATACATAATCACAAGTTTCCGGCGTTACGTCGCTATGCGCTAAACTAGTCCGTTAGCGGTTCGACGAACTAGTAGACGACATTTTTGGTCATGAAACAAGCAAACGAAGAATCTAGCGAGCTAGTGAAGCTAAATTTGGGACTCGGAATCATTTCATACAACTTCCGGATGCAAGAAAACAACTTACGGAAAAATCCTTATCGGTACGACATAAAAGCATCGTAGGTGAACCGGCGCTTAACCAGGAACCGTTTGAACTAGTTAAACACTATTTTAACTAGTCTAGTGAACTAGTTAATAATAATTGGTTCCGAATCTCTAATTACCCCACTAATGATGTACTTAAAATACTAATCACCCAACTTCATTTAATGACCAAAATATCTAGTTTTTAAGTAAGTTTTAAAAAAAATGTCATTTTACCCCCCCCCCCCCCATTATGGACGAAAATGGTGGGTCCCACCCACCTTATTCTTGTTTGAAATTGTGAGATTTGAAGTATGGTTTGCTTAGAGTTGTTGTTGAAAATTTCCCTAACACCATACTTGAATCATTATACATCCTATCATCTTTTTTTTTAACTTCAAACAAAGAAACCTTCTCTATTTCTTCTCTTGGTCACGGCTCAAACAAGGCACACAAATCCCACCTTCAATCTTTCATTTAACACCCAAAATTCACATAATCTAGCCATTTCAAGAACATCTCAACATGGTTTAAGCATGGAGGATCACTAGGAGCACTCTTGGAGCTTAATCTTCTTCTTGTTTTCTTATTTTGGCTTGTGCACTTTGTGAGTCTTCTAAACACAATTTTTATGCTTCTTATTACTAGTAAATCATAGAAGTACAAGTTGATTATCGTGAAGTTAAAGTTAAACATAATCAAAAACCCTAAATATAAAGCTAATAAACACTAAATATGAATATATTATGTGATGATTTATGTTGTCTAGTGTTAATATGTTCTTGTGATCTTGTTGATTATGTTATTTTTGTTGAGACTAGTAGCTTAAAGTCTAGATTTATGATGATCTTGTTGTTAGTTTTGTGTAGTATTTTATATTTGTGTTCATATTATTATGATGAACATAAATATGTGATTTAAACATGGTTATGTTTAAATCAAGAAAGATCATCAACTTCAAAGATTATGAGCATTTATATATAAACTTGATTTAGTGATTCTTGAAAGATTAAACCAAGAATAATCATGTGAAAAGGCTTTTAACAACATTAATGAACTTGGTTTTTGACATAAAATAAGTTTATTTATGGGATATTAAACATCAAAAGTGTTATGTAAAAGTCTTGGAAATTTCTACATAAAGATGTGTGAATCTTTAAAAGTGAAAAACAATTTACAATCAAGTTTATGTAAGAAATAAACTTAATAAATGGTTAACTTTGAAGACTTGAAAGTTTAAACAAAATAATGCTCATGAGAACCTTTAAAGGAATAGTATGTTTAGTGAAGTAAACATAAGATTAGTGATGTGTGGAAATTGATTATTGATTTAAACGCGTTTTTGTAACGTGGGAAACGTCATAGTTTAGGGGAAACTATGGCGAATTTTTCTAAAAATCTAATCGCGATTAAAGAGGGGATTAAAGGGTGATTAACAAGGTTAAACGCGATTAGTGGTCTTAAATGTCATTATGGAAACTTTGATGGAAATATTTAAGGTTTAAATATTCAAGAAGTTCTTATGAACTTTAACTTATATTTTTACAAAGATAAATGGGTAAAAATATAACAATGTGTAAATATAATTTTTGGTAAGAAAAATTATATATTTTTGGAAACTTGTTAAGTACATGCAATATGTGCTACTTATGTGTATGTATTAGATACCTATAGGGTGATTAAAAATAAATACACATACATGTTCCTACATGGTCCAAGAAATGCTAGTAAAATCGGACAGTTAAGTGAAATGGCCGAAATGGAAATACATAACACTTGATGACGACAATTTGGGCGTATCGACATCGTGAACAAGTTACTACGATGTCGAGTCTAAAAATAACATATTTTTAGACACTAAAGCGAACGCATAGCTAAGTGGTCAAAAACAAGAACCCGGAAAGTCGAAAACTATAAAAATTACCAAGTATTTTTCATGTGAAAAACGAACTTATTAAGTTATATGCTTGGTGAATTTTTGGTAAAAATTTCAAGAATATATTTAATGGACTCACTAGAAAACTAGGGCTAGGCCCAATAACAAGAAAACTAGGGCTAGGCCCAATAACAAGAAAACTAGGGCCAGGCCCAATAACAAGAAAACTAGGGCTGGGCCCAATAACAAGAAAACTAGGGCTAGGCCCAATAATGATGATGACAAGCGAAAACATAATAAAGAATTCAAGATGAACAACTTGTACGAGGTCCGAAAGACCAAGTGTCTAACAAGATTAGTACACATGTAGGTTATTGACACGTACGGACGCTTACTTTGATATCATATTTCACGGAACGCAAACTTGTGAGTTCATGTCCCTCCTTTCACTGTTTTCAATGTTTTGTTTTCAAAAACATCGAGGGGAAATACATGCTAAAACTATTGGTATGTTAGTTACGGAGTAGGAGGCATGATCAATGTGCATAAGTAGGGAATCTACATTAATAACCATTAATCACGTAGTGACCAAGGTGCAAAAGGTATAGATCTATTGGGTTTGAGGCACGCCCCACTCCTAGTTGTTAACCGTGGAGTGCTTTTGTGATCCCAATGTGGACAAAGTGTTCTCGTTTTGGTTATTTTGCTTATGGTGCATTATGCCAGGGGGCTCGCTACCCACTGATAGATCTTTAACAGACTCCATGATTTTAATCAGAACATACCATGATTACAAGATAACAAGTACTAGATTTCATATGATATCAAATACTGCATGAACTCGCTCAACTTTTTGTTGACTTTTTAAAACTACATGTATTTCAGGAATCAGGTCTTGAGCCGGTGATTCACTATGGGATTCGGGAAAACAAAGGACAACGATGGCCACTTTTGGGAGGGTTTGTCTTTTATATCCCAACTTCGTATGGGTATATAAGGGACAAAACCTCACTATGTTTTGTGTCAAAAACTATCTTTTGCTATGTGAAAAATAACTTGGAACTATGCTATGTCAAGCGTTGTTGAACTTGGAAACTATGTTGAAAACTTGTAATCTTTTGTTGAAAACTATATATCTATGGCATCGTTGTTGGTTCATGTTGTTAATACATTTGGATGCAATGATTACCTTTCTTACGTCACACACAATACGCTTCCGCTACTAGCAGGGTGTGACAACCTTGTTGAGTTCTCGATAATCAGTACACATACGAAAAGACTTATCTTCACGGATATAACTGGGGCACCCCAAAACGAAAAGCTAGGTCCGACAAAACTCCTGGTCAACAGTTCCTGTAGTTGATTGGACAGCTCTTGCAACCCTCCGGGTGCAAAGACGGTAAGAGTACGAGTAATCAGGGCTGCCTCTGACGTGAGATCAAAACGAGATTCCGCCTAACAGTTGTGGAAGTAAACCTGAAAGTTCCTCGGGTAGCACACCGAGAGGAACACTTGCCCCACAAGGTCGAGTTTGCATCCCAACGAACATCCGAGGCTTCAATTGACTTTCCATCAGCCAGTTCCACAACAGTTTCGGTTTCAAGAAGTATCAGGGTTAAACAGGACTGAGACGAAGCGATTTGCTACCCATACAAGCTACCATGTTGTTATTACCCTGGTGTCGCCCACGCCAATCCTTAATGCCCTTCCACTGGCATCGTTCCCAGTGTTTGTTGTTTTTGTTACGAAAATTTCCAGTACTGTCATCGTTCCCTTGGTTGTGTGTCGTCTTTGATTTAACAACGGCCGATCCATGTCGTAGGCACCTCCATCTTCCATACTGTAGGCTATGATTACAAGTACCTTGATGTTGTCATGACTGCTGCCTCTAACGTTGTTGCTTGAAACGGAGCCCTACGATCTTTCACCAACAGGATCCATCTTTTCACATTCCGAGTCGCGTCCTCAACGTGCTTGCAGTTACACATTCCACACCATAGTCAATTGTCATCGTTTATGTCCCGATTAACTCGTAAGAGTTGACTCCCATAAGTCGCTGACTAGGGTTAAAGATTCGATTGGAGTCAAATTGCTAATGTTCGTTGCTGGTAATCAGGGTCGTTCAAATACAGAGGTTGGCAAAGTACTACGCTCATCTTCTTGTCCTTTGATCTTGCATGTCGATTGAGTAATACACGGTACGCTGCTAGAGTGTTGCAAAAGTGATCGCACTTCGGGATCTAAGACGTCAGTGCATTGATTTCCAGCAAACAAAGAGGAGTGTGAGAGGTTTAGACCAATCATCGATGTTGCAACATCTAACTCATGGATGTTCGTACAAGCACCTAACATTCTACACAGTTCGCTAGGCGTTCAGATGGGTGTTCAGGTAATACTCGACAGCATCGAGATTCGCAAGTATTCAGTGAGAAGTGAAAAGATCATGTTCGAGTAGGAGACAATCGCTGTTACGACTCCTATAGACTGTTGTGTTTCACATCGATCAAATAACGGAACGGAACACCTTTTTCACTTGTTAAGCCTCATTGGGACTCGCATGCACCTCACATTATAATTATGTGTGCACCCACAATAATATTGTGATTTGCATGCTCATCTCAGCTCCTCCTAACTCATGTCAAATGGTTCCTCTAGCTCAGATATCAAACAGAGGTTATCAAGACGCTAAAATCACAAGAATGTAAGGACTATGACATGCTATCTACGCATCATAATGTAAGCAAGCAATTCGTGCAATCATGCTATAGTGACGAGTGTGTGGTTATAAGCTACTCCATACAGAAATGTACACTACTCATGTAATGTATACCATAGATGAAAAGACGAACCTTGCAATCTGGAGCTGAATGTCATGGTCGTATTCCCGTTTTCAGAACTGTTCGGTTATTGTCTTGTTTTATAAAAAAATGTTTTAAAACCAAGTTCACTATAACTAGTGGCTCTGATACCAAACTATCACACCCCCAAAATACCACATGCGGAAACACCGCAGGGCGTGTGACGTACCAGGATCTAGCCACCAATCACATTGAACTCATACAAGATTTTTAAATAAACTTTCATTCATTAACATAAAGTGTTACAAAACAGTAATTACAAATCATCGTATTCAGCGGAAGCATAAATCATAAGTTAAGTGTTTCTTAATCCATATGTATGATAACCATTAAACTCGTCTCGCGAATCCATGTATCTCGACCCATGACCACTCCAGCATCCCAGACAGCAAGTTCCACATCCACACATACCTATAACCTGCGAGCATGCACACACGTGTATCAGACAACGCTGGTGAGTTCATAGTTTTACGAAAACGTTAGTTACCAAGTGTTTAGTTCAGTTCATTGATTTACAATGTTGATAATACGTCGGATACAAGACGGCTCCTGATTTATTTTGCCCTTTCCCCAATGCTCCTATCAAAGCATTGGTCATGACTAGGTCATTAGTTCACACCCGTCCTCTCCGGTACGGGGTGAGGGTGCCAAACCTAAGTAGCGCTACTAACTAATACCTTGTTACCTCTCAGGTAACCAAACAACACGGAGGGACTTTAATGGTGATAGGACGAGTATATTATCCAACATTCCAGATTTACCACAAGACGTATTCCTCTCGGGAATACCCAATTGATTTACCCAAACCCATCCCTCTCAGGGATGCCCAATGACTGTCCCAACCACCGGGACGCATGCTCAAAAGAAATGAACTCACCTTTGATTTGCTCGGTAGAACTAATTACTCATTTAACAAAGGTGGTCAACCAAGCCCTATGATAGTTACACATAACAATCAGTTTCGTAAACCCTTAATTAAATGTTCCATGTATATACATATATTTATCACACAAATAGCACCCACTATGTTCCATACATGTTATAACAATTGTTCATGCAACGTAAAGGCCTCTTGCCATCATGGATTCTCATAACAGTTGGTATGTTATACACACTAGTCACTCACATCCTAGTTATTCATGCAACCTAATGGCATTTACATAATAGTCATTCACCTTATAGTTACAACATGAAATCCCATAATAGTTGGTGTGCTCCACAATTTACTTATCACATATATGTTATCTACAAAACATGCCATCCCTATTCTATTCGTGACCGATGTGTAGCTATCCCGCGGCCCAGTCAGAATGTGCAGCCCAACCATATAATAATAATGCGCATCCCCCAAGCCCATTACCCCTTGCGGCCCACTGTGGTCCGTTTTCCAGGAGATATGGATGGCCATTACACCCCAGCCCACTTCACCCTTAAGCCCAACTCATTAGTTTGTACAGCCCACACACATTTAATTTCCATAGACTAAGTGTGTGATCTATTAAGTTACCTCTTCGCATTTACCGTAACCAACATTCATCATCAGATCATAATTTCATTTAAGTCAATCACATGATTTCTTTTAGTGGTTTGTGCTATTATGATTTATTCATTAAATACTCATTATAATATAGTAGACATCATGCATGGCATAACATAACCCATCCTATTTCAAAATAATCGAAATATTGATATGACATAAATGATAATCCTAAAAAGTATATCACATGGTTTGATTAAAACAATACTACAAGCACATGGCCGCCATTTTATTCAAAGCTATCAATCTTGCCAGACCACTTACATTCACATTTATTGGACTACTAAAACTACTAGTATATCAAAATTGGTTATTTAAATTTTGTGAATTCAGTGGACAACATTGATTGGACGAAACACAATCATTCCACTTTGATTCATGCTCATGTAAATCGAACCAAGTAGCAACATCAAATACCAGTTATGCGATGATCATGAACTTCCATTTTTTTATTCAGCTTCACCAATTCATCTGTTAGCGTTTGTCCTATATTTGAGTAATTATGCACCCTTAGTTTGTCAAACACGTTAGTTAGCACCATACCTATCTTTCGATCAATCCTAATCGGCTAACCATCAAAACATTCATCAACATCTTAACAGAAATCATTCGTCAATAACCCTAGGTTACACGAACTCCATGATTATTCATACAATTCCATTTACAAGTTCACACATAGTCGAGATCATACAACAGAATTATAACAAGTATGTTTATACTAACCGCGAGACAGTAGAGGGGTGCTAGAACGAGATGTAGAACACTTCGAACGGGAGAAGGGCTTCGATGATGATGCTCTAGATACTGTCGTCGATGATTTTGGGGAATATAGGATTTGCAACAAGTTGTATAATGAAACCCATACTTAATTTACGTATACATAAAGGAAAGGTAGGGATTGGGCTCAAGTGGTTCGGCCCGATATGCATGCATGGGCTGAATAGAGTGAGAGGTGGTGATTACCCGCGGCCCACATACATATCGTGTGTG
This sequence comes from Helianthus tuberosus, assembly GCA_030545235.1. NCBI lineage: Eukaryota > Viridiplantae > Streptophyta > Magnoliopsida > Asterales > Asteraceae > Helianthus > Helianthus tuberosus. The sequence goes on from CM060393.1 coordinate 160,920,653, forward strand.
TGGGGTTGCACTCAATACACTCGCGACCCAAAAATATATATAGCGGCCCAGGTTCATGTGCGGCCCTTATAAACAAACCCAAACACTTAAATGGACCCAACCATACACTTAGTTACAACCACATAGATTCACATTCGACAAGTTTATCAAAACAAGAAGTTCAATAAAAAGTTTAATATAATAAGAGCGTGGAAGAAAGAGAATTATGAGGAGTTAGAATCACGAGATCAAATGGCACTAACCTTGAAAGTTCAGGTTGTCACAACATAGATTAAGAGTAGTACCGAGAGCATATTGAAACATTTCCCAAAGACACGAGGTAAACTGACCATCATGGTCAGAGATGATGTCACGAGGCGTCCCGTGTCGACAGATGATCTCGTTGGTGTAGATTCGGGCTAATTTTTCTACCTTAAAGTCTTCTCGTATCGGTAGGAAATGAGCTGATTTAGTCAAATGGTCAACGACAACCCAGATGCTGTCATGACCGGATTGCGTACGTGGAAGTTTCGTTATAAAGTCCATAGCTATACTCTCCCATTTCCACTTCGGGATCTCGGGTTGTACGAGTAAGCCAGAGGGTCTTTGCTGCTCAGCCTTGACCTTGGAACAAGTCAGGCACTTCGAAACATAGATAGCGATATCCTTTTTCATGCCCGGCCACCAGTACTTGTAGCGCATGTCCTGGTACATCTTGTCAGCACCGGGATGAATAGAATACCGAGATTTGTGGGCTTCATCCATCAGAAGTTGTCGCAAATTCGTACGCTTGGGAATCCAAATCCGGTCTAAGTAGTGAAAGATACCATTTGATTTATTCTCGAGTTGGGCGCCATCATTTAGAATACTTTCCTTCTTCAAAGTTCGTTCGGTAAAACAAGCATCCTGAGCGTCACGGATAAGAGCTTCGAGATTAAACTGGGCTTGAGAATTATGAACGCTATGCAAATAGCTTCGTCGACTGAGAGCATCGGCAACGACGTTTGCTTTGCCTGGATGGTAACGGATCTCACAGTCGTAATCGTTGAGGAGTTCTACCCACCGGCGTTGACGCATATTTAGTTCCTTTTGGTCACATATGTGCTTTTTCACACCTTTTACACATTCAATCAACCTAAAAACTTATTTTTGGGACACATTGAGGACAATGTGTAATTTAAGTGTGGGGGGGATGCTAAAACTTTGAATCTTGCAAGTCCTAATTACAAGCCTTACACAAAACTCTATTGGAACCGCTAATCACCCCAAATTTTTTTCAAAAAATTTCATTTTTTTTTACTTGTCTAGGTTTAACTTGGGAATTTCAAATTCTAAAAAGGTTATATTTTTACAAATTTACAACCGATAGCGTCGTGATAAAAAGAACCAACATAAGAAAATTATGAAAAGGCATGACAAGCTTAGTTAAAATTTAATTATATATACTTGATCACATAAAAACCCATTCCCAGAAAAGTGAGTTTTGAGCCTTTATTAAGCATACAAATACATATATTTAAACTAAATGCTCATTTTTCGTTTCTTGTGTGAATAGCCGCTTGGTTCTTACAACTCTAGAACTTGCCACGACGATACATTCCCGGTCCTTACCAACTTAAACCCGAGTAAGTAAATGATTGAGGCATTAGGACTAACCCTTTTTATTTCTACACCATTATTTTTCTTTTTTTTACCACCTACCCAAAATCCCCCTAGTTAACCCCTTTGAGCCTAAACCTTTTTCATTTCTTAACCCAAACCAAACACCCTTTCACCCATCAAAACCTTTTTTATTTTTAACCCTTTGTTTTAGTGACAAGCTCGGTTTTTCGTATGACTTTGAAAAAAAAATGTTGATGATGAAGCAAAAGAAATAAACAAGCAAGTTCATCAAAAATAACTTTGTTTGAATTATGGCTTCATCAAAATAAAAATTGCAAAAATAAAAAGTCTTACGAAAACCGACGCTTTTTACGCTTTTCGCCCTTTTTCTACTAACCACTAACCCAACCACCTACCTTTAACCCAAGCCTAACCCTTCACCCAAAAGTCCTCTTGATATTTACAAAGGTATATAGTTAAAAAGGAGGAGGATTGATTGCTTGGCAAGCCTATGGTAGGAGTAAGTTCCATGCCGCTCTCGAGTGATTCACTAAAATACATCTTCGGCCGAGAGTTGAGTGATCCCCCGTGAGGTATGTGAACTTGTATATAAATAGAATTTTAAAGAGGCATGATATGCCCTAATAAGTAATTTATCTTATGAAAAGTTTTAAATAAATCATGACAAATAGGATTGTAAATAAATAAAAATAAAACTCAATAAAGAATCTTGGAAATCCCGACACTCTATGACAAGCCCAAAAACCTTCTCTTCTACCCATTCCATTTGGGAGTGTAAAGCCACATTATAAAGAGTTTGGAAAAATTACACTCTTCATCCTTTATGTTTATAGCTAGTTGCAATGGATGACCTTTACCTTTAATAATTACAGCCATAGTCCTTTATTTGGAAAACTCAGTACGTCTTTCGTCCTTTAGCACTAACCAAGTTAAAATTTAGTGTTAAATCTAATCAAATGAGGGCATTATGGTCATTTCATGTTATTTTAATGTTATTAATAAACAAAACTAAAAATAACATAACATAATACAACTTATTTAATCTCTTTATCATTCCATCTCATCCCCTAAAACCCTTTTATCTCCTCCAGTCACTCACACTCTCTCCCTCTGATAAGTCCACCACCGCCTAAGTCCACCACCGCCTAAGTCCGCCACCGTCTGTAACATCACCACCATCATCATCGGAGCTACACGACCACCACACACTCTCTCTCTCTAAATCATAACACCACCGCCGGATCTACAAACACCACCAGCGCCGTCGTTGGCGTTTAGTTCATGGTCTCATCCACAATCGGAGCCCTAGATTTTCTAGATCTACAAACACCGCCAGCACCGCCTGTGACATCACCACCACCATCATCGGTTCAAGAAGCACAATTTGGGGGATACCCCTGTTCAATTTGGGGGATACCCCTATTCAACGATGAAAACTCCACCACACCACCTGCAACAATACCACCACAGTGTCGGCGGCCACTCCCTCAACATACAGAGGTATCCCACCGACAAGACACCACCACCGTATCCCCACTCATCTTCGTCTCTGTCCCGATGTTACAGATCTGGGATTTTCAGTGGCGAGATGGATTTCAGATCTGGGATGTTCGCGAATCGAAGGGTGACAGCCATGGAGAATGAGGGGGTGAATTGTGTGTGGGGGGATTTTAAGGGATTGCAGATGTTACAGATCATGTTCTAGATATGTTTATTTTTTTTTCTTTTTAGGTATTCTTTTCAATTATATACCTACGGTCCATTTGTTTGTTTCTTTTAGTTATTTTTTTCAATTATTTGCAAACTACTCAACCAAGTTTCATTTTTTTTTATTTGGTTCATAAATGATCTGGTTGAATAGGTTGAATGGTTGATGATGGTGGTTGTGATAGGGAATTAAAGAGTAAAACATGTTTATTTTAAGTTTTTGGATCAGAATCGAAAGACAGGGGTGGTTTCTGTGTTGTTTGTTTAGAGAGAGAGAAAGTGAGAGAGAGAGAGAGTGTTTAAAGTGAGAGAGAGAGAGTGAAAGAGAAAAAAAAGATATTTATATTTGATTTTATTTTTTTATTTATACTATAAATAATTAAGTAGAAAGACTAAACTGCCCTTAAGTAAACAAATTTAACTGAAAATTTTAACCAACTTAGTGCTAAAGGACGAAAGACGTACTGAGTTTTCCAAATAAAGGACTGTGGCTGTAATTATTAAAGGTAAAGGTCATCCATTGCAACTAGCTATAAACATAAAGGACGAAAAGTGTAATTTTTCCAAAGAGTTTTGCTTGAGGAAAAGCAAAGATTCAAGTGTGGGGGTATTTGATGTGTGCAAAATGCAACATATACATTACATCAATTGTGGCATAAAACTAACCCTTTTTTAGTACTAATGTTGGAAAAAGTGTGCTTTTGTCTTCCTTTTGTATTTTCAGGATTAAATGAGCTCAAATTAACAAAAGAAGCAAAAAGGCAGCTAAATCTAACATAAATACAAGAAAAGGAACAAACGTGGCATGCCTGACCTCCCCGAAAGCATCTTCCCAAGCAAAACAAGAGAACAGAAGGCTGAACATGCCCCGTGCTCAGTGAACACGGGGGCGTGCCCAAGTGCCAGCATAAAAGACAAAGTTGTAGAAGCTTCCATCGCCCACCACGGGGCCGTGCTCAGCGGACACGGGGCCGTGGTCAACTATAAGATTCGCAGAATCCAGGCAAATCTTGATAGTACATATACGCTTCTGCACATGGGGTCGTGCCCAGTGGACACGGGGGCGTGGTCAACTAATGCAGACAAACTGCAATTAATGAAGACAGAGAAAAGGATGGACATGGGGCCGTGCCCACTGGACACGGGGTCGTGACCGAGCTACTGTTCAGGCTATAAATAGGGGTGCTTGGCTCATTTGCAAACCATCCCTTGGCACACCACCTCTCTCACACGGTCTTGGCATTATTTTACTGTCTATATAAAATAAAAGATTTTCACCATTCATATCTCCACGGTCTATATGGAGGTATGTTGGCTACCTGGTCGGGGGTTAAGGGAACGGTTTGGTAAGAGTCTTGCCTTGTTCAGTGTATAGATCCTGCAAGGACCTGGGTCAAATTTAGTAGGACCTCCTTCAATACCCACCGGTATTGGATGGTGGGGGTCCAAACTCTTTGATCCCCTCATATGTAAGCTACTATTAATACTTTAACCCGGCTACTTAGGACTGTATCCCTACTGACTCAGACTACTTAGCCGAGGGTAACGTCACCTTCAAAAGAGGGGCCTACCATAATATGCATTAATAACTTAATTAATTATCTTTCAATAATCCAACCCTTTAGGATTGTATCCTTGCAGACTCAAACTACTGGGTTGAGGGTAACGTCACCTTCAAAAGAGGGGCCTACTACAATAACTAAGATAATCTCTTAAATAGTGCAAAAGTGCGGAAATAATCAAAGGTTACACTAAACACGAGTCGGAGCCAAGTGATTCATCTTGTCTATCTGTTTTTATTTTTATTTTTATTTTTCAGCATTTTAGTTAGTTTTTATTTTTTCTAGTTTAAGACCTTTTTCTAAACTTTTGATTTGATTAGACGTTGAGGATAAACCGGTACTAAAAGCTCTTGTGTCCTTGGACGACCTCGGTATCTTGCCAACACTATACTACGCTCACGATGGGTGCACTTGCCCATATGTGTGTTTAGTGTTAGTAAATATCGTGTTTTATAAATTTAAAACTTGGCTAAAAAGTGTTAAAAGGGGGCTTAAAATATACAGTAAAAACTAATAACACTCACGCACATCAAATTCCTCTAATTATCTTCTTATTAATGATTCCAAAGCTTTTACAGATCGTTTAACAAATCGGCAGCACCTCGGCTCTGAATCAGAAAAGTTAATTTCGTCCTAAATGAATCAGCAAACCAGCTATTTATAGGGGAGGTAATTTCGCATGGAACTATTCAAGTGAAATTACCTTCATGCGAAATTACTAAATTCGTGCTAAATTACCCTTGTGTAATTTCGTACGAAATTACCCTTTAACATCCAAAACCTGTTTTCCGACCCGCTGAACACTGGTTTATCCTAACTAGATACAAGACTCTATAAAGACGAAGTTAACAGACATCTATGCACCAACAAATATCAAACTAGAAGGCAACAAGCTTTCGCCTTTTATTTCTCAACTAAGAACACATATTTTTGTTCTTTTCTCAACAATTTTCTCGTCTTTTTCATAACATTTTCTGATTTTTCTCTCTCTTTTTTTATATATATATGCAAACAAACAAATAACTATACAAACTTGACTCCTATAATCGAATTTCCATCACACGGGTTAAAAACAAAAAGGTTTAAGGTTATGGGCTAAAGGGTGGTCAAACGAAAGGGTTAGGCTCAAAATTGGCTACTAAGGGATAATTTTTGGGTAAGGATATATAAATGGTGTAAACAGAAAAGGTTTACCTAATGCCTTAATCATTCTCGTGCTTGTATTCGGTCTATGGTCTCGAACGTATCAAAAGTTGCAATTTCTACAATACGCGACTAATGGTCCACTCAAACAAAGAAACATGTATATGTAAATCTATGATATAAAAGTGGCTCAAAACCTCACGTATAAGGGTATGGTATGTGATATGCATAAATGGCTAGTTCCTTAGGCAAATTATTCCCAAATAACCACCCGCTAAATACCCGTCATGCTATTACTTTGAACTTGACCATGACAAAAGACCAAATGGGTTGTGCCATCCCTCATTGACTTAGTTACTTGTGCTTTTAAGATCGCTTTTGAAACAAGAAATTGTTAGGATCGGAGGCTCTCATGATTGTGTTTGTTTGTATATTTGGAACGATTTGTAAATATGAAAACATGAAAAGTGCAGCGGAAATGAAAACAAACTTTGTAAACACAATCAAATGGAGAAAATAGTTTGATAAACAATTGCTTCTCATAGAGTCAAAAGATTTACAAATCAAAGCAAAAGATTACAGATATGCTTACAAACTAAACTCCCCCTCAGCCTGATGCCCCAAGGTTGGTTGCACACAAGATGAAAGGATTAGACATGAGGAGAAGAACTCGCTCAGTCAATCGAATGTAACAGTACAGGGTACTGTTACATTTATAGGCAAACCAAAACACTGAGGTATCTTAGCTGACGTCACCATGAAAGCGACGTCTAACAGCCTAACAACCTGTATCTACTGTCCTTACACAAACACTGCTAACCTAACCACTGACTATACATAAAACAGATAATTCACCAAACAGCTGCTTTCTCTTTATGTCAGTGCTTTCCTCAAGGTTGATCAGTCCTTGACTGGGCAGTGCTTTATCATCAGCAGTGTTGGATACTTCAGGGTTTTCATCAGCAGTTGAAAGGACAGCAGCAGTTGAATATGAATAGCAGATAGAAACCATCAGTTGTTATAAATCACTTTCAAGGGGAGAGCAAAGTGTAAACTGCTGCTTATTGTGAATCCTCTGTTGTGACCTGGTTTTGGCTTTACATTATCTGTTCCTCTGGTAGGGTTCAATCCCAACAATCTCCCCCTGGAACAGATAATGCCAAAACCCTTCATTATTCAGGACCTTTATTACTCATCAAGAGTGCCTTAGCTTGATCTTTGAATTCAGCTTCAAATTCCTGTGCACTCTGGTCATCCTCATCCCTACACAGTGTAAGTTCAAGGAGATCCTGCAAATCTTGAACACTAAGGCCTAGTGCTTCTTTCCTTGATATGTACTTCACTTCGCCATTGGCTCTGACCAGGGTCAATACGTGAGTCTTTTGATCAGACATCCACTTTAGTATTTTTAAGCCAAGTGGGTTTCTTGGGAGAGACTTATTTGATGATGAGTTGAGGGATGATGGCCTTGAAAACACCTGCAGACTTTCAGATATTCTTTTGAAAGCTTCTTCAGTGACTTTGTCTGCTGCAGCTATGTCTTCTGCAGTTTCTTGTTCAATAAGTTCTTGTCTTTCAGCTTCTGTCTTGTCTTTAGCAGTGTTTGGAGATGCAGGTTTGTTTAATGCCTTAAAAAGGCTTTGAAGCTTTGTTGAAGTTTCTTCTTTTAGACCCATTTTCGTGATGGTATCTTTGAAGTACTCTGCTTCCTTTTCTATTACCTCTTCTTCAGTCAGCTGTTCTCCCTCTTCTTGATTTGTTACAAAAGTAGACCGGAACAGTGTGTCAAGGTTTCCTATCTTCTGTTCAAGCTTTATCATTTGTTCTTGCTTCTTAGAAGTGCCTGAAACAGTTATCTTTCTTTTCTTCAGCCTTTCATAGGCTTCATCAGTCTGCTGTTTTGACCATTTTGATATGGCTTCAGCAGTATCCATTTTTGCATCCACCAGCTCCTTTTTCTTTCTTTTATACTCAGCAGTGAAGTCAGCAATGAGCTTTTTGAATTTGTTCCAGTTTGGAGCATTTTTCTTCTTTGTAGGATCATTCTTAATTCTGTCAATCCTCTCAGCCTCATGCTTTAGAGCGATTATTGGCCATTCTTCAAACTGTTTTTCTTCAGCAGGATAGAATTTTTCTTTCATAATGTAGGCAAGATATTGTTTTCTTAGCTCTTTGCGTTGTTCAGCCTTTTCTTTGATTAGTTCCTGTGCGAATTCTTCCATCTGCTTTACCTTTTCAAGGAAGAAATCCAGTCTTTTAGCAATACCTTCTTCGCTTAGACGTTCACGTTCACTTTCAAATTTAGCTCTTGCTTTGGCCTGCCTTGCCTTGAGTTTGAGGTAATCATCCATATCCTCTGGTGGCATGTAGCCTATGAGTGAGGAGAATCTCCTTTTTGAAGGATCTTCTTCTGTATAGAATTGCCTCATCTCATTTTTGATAGCTTCAAGTTCCAGTGGATGTTGTGCAGCATTAGGATCATGTGTACTCTCATCGGCAGGTATTGGCTTTCTTTTTCTGTTGAAGAGCTTTGGCTGTGAAGTAGGAGAGGTGAGAGCAGTGGTGGATGACTGACTAACAGCTATTGAGACAACTGGTGTCTCAACATCTGCTGGCATTACAACTGCTGATATGTCAGCAGTTGTCTTCTGCTTCTGAGCAGGGGATGGAAGTGGTGAAGTAGTTTTTGATGGTGGTGATGGTGGTGGTGAATCATCATCTGATATGAGATTCCTTCTCCTTTTTAATGAGGAAGGAGCAGATGATGTTTTGGGTGGATCAGTGGTGGTAGATTGGATAGCAGTGGTTTGTGTAACATCTGTTGTCTTCTGTTTTATGACAGGAGGCAGTGGTGATGGTATGATTGTAGATGATGATGGTGGAGCAGTAGTTGTAGTGGTGTGTGGTAGAGTGGTGTGTGTTGATGGCATGGCAGCTGTTTGGCTACTGACAGCAGTTTTTGTAGCTACTGCTGTATCAGCTGTTTGGCTAACAGGTTTTGAGACCTGCTTTTCTTTTTCTTTTTCTTTTTCAGACTCAACATGAAGGCCATGTTCTATTCCCATCCTATTCATTTTTCCCAACAGCTTGTTATTCTCCCCCTTTTTGGCATTATCTGAAGGGGGGTTTACAAGAAATTGTATGGAAGAAGGAACTTTGCCAGAGGCACTTTGAATGCTAGCCTTTATAGCCTTGATATCTGCTTGAGTGTCTTTAAATCTTGATTCAACCATGTTGGTCAGCATTTGTACTTGAATAGCATGCTTTTTGTCAGCCATAAGTTGCTGTGCTTCAAGCATGGGTTGAAAAGTATTCCAAAGCTCATTTTCAGCAAATGCATGTTGTGCAGGTGCTTGAGCAGGAACAGCAGTGGCTTGTGCTTTCTGAGCTTTTAAAATCTCTTGCACCATCTCCTTTATTTCAGCAACTGATTCTTCAAGTTTGTCAACTCTGCCCGTCAATTCCTGATATCTTGAATCATCACCTACTTTAGTAGGATCATCTGAATCCCCACCAGCAGTGGTTATATCAATGTGTGTCTTAGGGACAGAGTCCCAAAAATCACCCATTGATGTCCCTTGTTCTTGGTACTGGGGACTTCTTTCTTCAGCACTTGATAAACCTTTGATGTTACTAGTGGTCAAAATAGGCTCACTAGTGGTTAACATTGGTGCTATTGAAGAAATTGCCTTCAAGGGAGTCTGATTTATGAAACAACTGGCCAACTGGAGACCTGTTGATCCACCAGTTGTAGTTGCTGCTCCACTTGAACTACCACCGAGAGTTACTTGTAACTCAGGGGGTGTAACCTCCTCAATTGTTGCTGGGATAGCAGGAGTAGTAGCATCAGACCCAGTCACCTGTGGGGGTATACTCTCAGTGACAGGTGATAGAGAGGAACTGGTATGTGTCTGAGCTATAGCAGCTGCATACAACAAAGGTAGCATGGATTGTGGCATTATTATTGGTGAGGGGATGGGAGTTGAAAGAGACATGTCCTTGGGATCAGGACTGAGGAAGATGGATCCAAGTGGATTCAGAGCTTCATATTGTGGTGTCCCTGTGCTTACAACCTGATCCTTTTGTGAGGATGCAGGAGGAGTTTTAGGCATGGGTTGAGATCTTTCTTCCAACTGCTGTGAGGAAGTAGCAGCAGTGGTTTGTGGTGACTTTTGTGTTGTCACAGGCATTTCCTCTGGGATCTCATCTTCCAGAGTTGCCTTTGTTTTGGGTATGGTGGGTTGTCTTTGGGTTTTGTGAGTAAACCCAAATAATTGTGAGATTGTTTGAATGGTATATCGATGGATTCTTCGGTCGTTTGAGCGATCTCTTGTAAAGGTGATGGTGATTCAGGTTTTGATTTTGATTTTGACTTTGATTTTGTCATTTTTGCGGAGAAGAACGAAGAACCTTTTTTGAAGATTTTGAGAAGAAGGGTTGGAAACTGCTTTTGTGAAGAGAATTTTGGAATTCAATTCGACAGTGTAAAACCCTGTTTGGGGGTTTAGGGCAGGGTTTTATTTAAAAAAATGATCGCTGATGTGGCAGCGGTTATTACGATCTGAGGGCTAAAAACTGACCACGTGTCTAACACTGATGAGACGGATGAAGTATGGAGAACAGTTGTTTTATGAGCCACTGACGTATCAAGCATCAGTGGTTACAACGGTAAAAATTATGGGCAGTGGATGATTTTTACTATCAGTGGATAGCATATCAGTGGATAAGACACTGATTTTGAGCATCAGTGGTTTTCAAGAAAATGAGGGATCAGTGGTTTACTTTCAGCAGTGGACAGTGTTTAGAGATCAGACGTTGGAACAAAACAGTGGTTAGGGTAAATGGTACAAATATGAAGGACAGGTGTTTCAGCAACAGTTTTGAGGATTTTCATTCAAGGTTTTGCCACATGTCAATTTTGATAGACAGTGGTTTAGTACCCCAGATGATGAAAACTTTTTGCTAAGGCAACTCATTTTCGTTTATGTTGGTGCACTCTTCTGATCGACTGATTCTGTCTGAGCACTCTTCTGATCGACTCGTTAGGTCGTTTCACGATCCTACATGTGGTATCAGAGCTCAGGAGGAAGAGTTCTTACCGTTTAGCTCGTTTTCGCTAGAAATTTCTGACTTCTACACCTTCTTTTATCAATTGAACAATTTTTCACTGTTAATATGGTCTGAGTTTTTTACAACACAAGCGAAACAGTGTTTTAACAAACCCTTGAGATTATCAGCTTAAAATTCAGACTAAATCAGACAAAAATGACTTGAAAACCATATTTCGCTTGAAAACAACGTTTTCGCTTGAAGTGTTTTGAAGCGAAATCAAGGATTTCGCATGAAAATTTTGATTTAGCTTGAAAAGGTTATTAAGTGGTTGACGCGAAATAGTGATTTCGCTTGAGTTGATTATACATTTGATTTCGCTTGAAATCAAATATCTGATTTCGCTTCAAGTGAAGATTTCGCTTGAACTGTTATTGTAGTTAATCTTTTGATTTCGCTTAAAGTTTGTTTGCAGGTATTTCGCTTGAAGGTTGTTGAGTAAATATTGTTTTGGAAATATGGCAAAGATGTTTGATGAAAAAGAAAACTATGATCTTAAAAGGTTAAATGATTGGTATCGAGGATTTTTCAGTAGTTCCTATCAGAAATTGCCCAAAGAGGTTTGGAGTAAACGTTTCGAATGTTTTCTGAGTAAGGAAGATGAGAAATTGGATGATTTGGAAAAGCGATTTGATTGTTTGATTGATCATTTGAAAGAAAACAATATAGTAATATCAGAAGCTGACATGGTATTAAAGTTTGCTAATAGATTACCTGCTGAATGGGATGATTTTTTGAAAAATCTGAGAGAAAATTCAAGTTTTTCAAAATTATCTCTGAATAAATTCATCAGTAAACTGAAAAATCATGATTATGAATTTTATCAAAAGAAGAGAGAATTGTTGGATAAAGTAAAAATGAATTTAGAAGAGTTGAAATTAGATGTGATATATGAAATCAACAAAAGAATTAATGTGTGTCGGGCAGCAAAAAGAAATTTGATGTATGATATGAAAAGAGGTTGTTATATTGATGATAATGGAAATTCTATTGATCTTGTTACTATCTTTTGTGCAAGTACATATAAGATAGAGAAAGAACAAGATCCAAAGAATGAAGAATCAGTGAAGAATGAATCATCAAGTTTTGCATCAGTATGCTCAAAATGTGACAACTTTAAGATTGACAATGACAAACTCTTGAAGAATGCGGAAAGTTTGACACTGGAAGTCGAGAAGTTGAGAAACGAGAAGCAAGCTGATGATAAGCAGATTCTTATTCTAAAAGAAAATTGTGAGAAGCTGAAAACTGAAAATGACAAACTGTTGGGTAATTTGAACAGTTTGACATCAGAAAACAAAGTTTTGAAAGAAAAAGAAAAAGAGTTTGAAAGTAAACAGAAATTTTCAGAAGATGAAGATTTCTGGATCAAGCTTGAGAACAAAAATCTGAAAGCAAATGAAACAAAACTTCAAGAACAGATAAAAGTTTTGGAAAATGAAAAGTCTGTTCTTGAAAACATGAAAAATGAGAATGAGAAATCAATCAAGTCTCATCTTGATAGAATCTCTCAGCTTGAAAACGAAGCTGAGAATTCGAGAAACAAGATTGATGAATTTGAAAAGAACTTGAAAGGTTTTGTGATATCATCTGAGATTCCTTGTCCAAAACCGATCAATTTTGTTCCAATAAGTGACAATGTCACAAATTTTGACAATGTCAAAGTTGAAGATTGCGATGAAAAATCTGATGATGAAAAAGTAAAAATTGACAAAAAGAATTTATTTTTGAAGTTAAAAGAAAAATTTCAAGAAACTGTTCCACAATCAACCGAAAAGGGAGAATGCTCTAAGCAAAAACTTTTGAAGAAGAAAGTGGAACAGCAACAAAAATTAAAAAATTTGAAAAATGTTCAAAAAGAAAATAAAAGTTCATCAGATCAATCATCCAATCGAAATCAAAAACCACAAAAAGTAAAAAATGAAAATTCAAAAATAGTTGGTGAAAAGTGGTGCAGGTCGGACCATAGTGCTTCAAGGCCAAATCAAGCTTACAGGAGGAGAGAGGATTATCACCAAGCCAAACAGTGCTTCGATCTGAATGTTTGGGCTGAAAATGGTGATTGGTATGATAACAGAGTGTGTTACCGATGCGGTTATCAAGGACACATTGCTGTTAACTGCCAGAGTTGGAGATATGAGACGAGGAGATGCTATAATTACCATATCAAAGGTCACATTGCCAGAGATTGCCCAAGGAGATCAAATGAAAGATTGAGGGTTAATTCTCAGAAAATGGCGAAGAAACCAGTCAATGTCAAGCCCAAAGAACAGAAAGTTCAAGAACGTAAAGTTCAAGAACAGAAAGTTCTAGAACCGAAAGTAAAACTTTCACAAGGGTAGAAAGACAGACTGAGGAAGAAGAGGAAGAAGGCCAGAGAGTATCTGGAAAGGATTTTGTCCTCGGATACAACTGGTAAAACAGATAAAAGTTCTGATAAATCGTCTTGCTCACCAAAGAATGACAAATCAAGCAAAACGAATTCATCAGATACAAATCTGAGGACAGAAAAGAGAGTAAAGAAAGAGAAAGTTGGTGGCAATGAATCTGTTTCTTTGGAAACAAAGGAGCCACATGTCGGCGATGAATCTGGCTCATCAAAGTCAGACAAGCCACATTCAGGCAATGATTCTGGTATGGTAAACCCAGAAGAGCCAGTTGTTGAGGTAAAAATTGAGAATTCAGGTTTAACAATGGATGATGCAAATTTTCCACCATTGTTGAACAAGAATTCAAAAACACCCAAGAACAGTCAGGCTTGGGTGAATCTGTTTAAATGAAAAACCTGACTTGCCGGAGTTCCCAGGTTGGTAAGCGTGGAACAGGAATCGGCACATTTCTTGAGAAATTCACGAAAGTGATTTCGACTTACAAGTGGTAAATCAGGGACATTAAGTTGTACTTGATTTTCTACAAGTGGTTTTTAATATGAAAAACAATGTGATGAAACCCCTAACCTACAAGTGGTTTGAAAATCAACAAAACTTATTTTCCGGAAAAACCATTTTGATTAAAACAAACTTAAGTGTTTTGAGATCACTATGGGAAAATAGTTTGTTGTAAGGGGGAGTTCTGATTGTTTATGCCGAGTGGATGGAGAATTGAAGCAATTCTCATCATGTTGTCATCTTTGTACAGTTTGATTTCAAATTTTCCCAGAAAATCAAAATTGAGACATATTTTGATTTTAGGGGGAGTAAAAATTTTAAAAAAATTAGAAAATTTGAAAAAGCCAAAAACATGATAAAAATTCAAAATGAGTTTTGTTGTAAAAAGAGGAAATGATAGTAGATCAGTTGGACTGTCACAGCATGCTAAAGAAATGGAAAGTTTAAATGTGATAAACGGTTTCACTAAAGATGTGACGGTAGGCTCAGCTAGACTAGTAGATTTGCGATAACGATACAAACTTAAATGAAAAAGCCTAGTTCTAGTGGGAAACATGGTCGAAAGCATAGTACTTAGTTTTGTCCTTCTTGATTGTGTGCCTACTCGGTAATCACTGATTGTCGAAAGACATAAAACTGGTTAAGTTTGTGAACTTTCACAACTTTGCTAAAAAGTCGCTGTGATTGTGCATTTCATTTTGCAAAGATTTAAACTTGTTTGATTTCTTTATTTTGTTTAAGCATCGGACATCCTCTGCGTATACGTGAGTATCGACCTGGATGTTGTTGCCTAAACGTTCTGCTTTATTTTCTTTGGTGTTTCGTTTAAGCTTTGGATCACCTTTGCGTATACGGGAGTATCGACCTGGTGGTTAAAGCCTAAACAACTTCAACTTGTTTTATTTTTCTTATTTTGTTTAAACATTGGACTTTCTCTGCGTATATGGAAGTATCGACCTGATTGTTAATGTTTAAACATTCTGCTTTATTTTCGCACAATTCACAGTTGATAAAAGTTTAAAGGCATTACTTGAGTTAGTGTATTGCATGATGAGGGGATATGCTGAGATCATGGGGTCCATAAGAACTTAGTGCTATATTAATATATCTTAATGTATCGGTAAGCAGATTGAAAGTTTTTAGATTGAGTTTATGTGGACAACAATATCGTCAATCAACGTGAATCGTTTAGAGCTAAAAACAATTAAAAGCTTAACGGTGCTAGTGATTGGTCTCATAAACTGATATGATCCTCTTTCGCAAACTCACAAAAATAGTGTTTGTAAATATTTTCTTTATTGCATTTCATTATAGTCAAAAATACAAAAAGATTTTCGACAACTGATGTTGAAGAGCTGATTTTCAAAATTCCAAGTGCTAAACAAGATGAACTGGTTTGGGAGTGTGTGTGCTAAAATTGAAAATTTTGGATTAAGAAAGAAATTGAGATTAGTTAATCAGGGTCATTAATTTGAACTTGATGTAACTATTGCTAGTAATTTTTTCTTATTGGTTTAAGTGAAAACTTATGTTTTGGTAGAGAGATGTATGTAGGTGAAAGGAAGGTTTTTGTTCCTGTTGCTACGAGAAGCCAGGAGATGCATCAGAACCTGTGAAGAGCTTAATCTAAGAAAAAGCCAGGATTTAATTTCAAAGGCGATAGCTAATTCCAGACTGAAAATCCCAGCTTGATGAAAGGGGGAGTCTGACGAAGTTAGAGCTAGAGAAAAGATCCGGGTACTTGATTCCAGGAGAAATTCCTGAAGAAGATCGATCAAGATTGAAGAGTCATTATGATGAAGACTCTCACTGAAGATTCCGTCAACATTCAAGGGGGAGTCTGTTGGTGCAGTTGTCTGTCGACTTCATCTTCGTTCGAGTCTTAGATTAGAACTGATAGATTAGGGCTTCTATTTCGAGAAAATATCAAATTTAGTATGTTTAGAGGTTGATTTCGCTTCAAGGATCATTTATAGAAGATTTCGCTTCAAGCAGGTTCAAGCGAAATCCACATGATATGATTTCGCTTGAACAGTGCTCAAGCGAAACCTCAAAGTCTATAAATAGCCTGAAGCGTAATCAGTAGAGAAGTTCAGTTCAGTTGTTAGTTTCCGACACAGAAGTGCTGTCGAGGTGTCTCCAAGTCTGTAATCTTTCAGAGATCAATACAAGAGACAGTAAATTGTATTTCTGGTGTGTTAAAAGCTAAACAAAGACAGAATCAATGAATTCCGCCTCTGATTCTGTCTGAGCACTCTTCTGATCGACTCGTTAGGTCGTTTCACGATCCTACAGTTTAATATTCAATTAACACATGAGTACCCTAGTAATTTAAGCACAGTTTGCAATCAACCTTTGATAAATATTTAGGAGCAAACCTGAGTATGACATGATCTTAATAAATATACCATTTCTTTTGACCCATTTATGAGGACAACAATACCACCAAAAATAAGGTATAACATCCTGTCAGGAGCTGAAACTATTGCCAACAAAAACAAGCAAAAGTTTCAAATATATCCAAAAATATGAATGATATATCCTGGTTATTCGAGAAAATCCTTTGAAAAAAAAATGGTTAAAGGATTTTTCTGAGAATAGTATCAAAAAGGATCTGGTAAATTTTCCATAGAAAACATAATCATAACATTCTCAAGTTTTATGAAGATGGTCAGTGGTTTGACATCAGTGGTAGAATATTTTGACAAAATTTTGACCACTGTTTGGTACCATTTTCTTTGTCAGTTGATTGCAAACCTAAGGACACATGGATAAATTTTTGAACATTTGTTTAGTCCTCTTTGGAGTTCATTCACTGGAATCAAAAACCTTTTTCTGAACAGATGAATGCACATAGTTGCTTAATGACCATTATTACCCTAAACTTTGACTCATAAGTGTTTTATGTTTATACTCTTTTCTATTGACATCAAAGGTTTTGAGACAAACACACTTCTGAGTTTTTGTGAATTTTCTTAATGTATTTTAACATAGTTGATTTTGTCCTTTTGAGGAACTCAACCTGTTTTCAACACATAAGATCTGAATGACTAAAGTTTCAATTTCCTCTTTATAGAAAAACAAAACACTAATGTTTTATGAATCATAGGTTTTGTTAATCTGAGGTTCATACTTTAGTATTTAATGAAAACATCACAAATATCAAAACAACAGTTGAAATCAATATTGAAAAATATAGAACAATCCCATAATTTAACAGAAATGTTTACAGATCTGAACACTATGAGTGACTTCTGCATGATATCACTTGTTGTGTGAAATTTGTGTGTCATATGACATCTTGGTTGATTTACAGAGTTTTTGATTAACCACTTTGAACATGATTTACTCGATACTCTGTTTTTTCAACTAACTACAACCAACCTTAGTATCAACGAATTTTGAGCCGAACTGTTATGTCAATTTGACTGTTAAATCGAATTTGACTGTCCAAGCTCTGATACCAATTGTTAGGATCGGAGGCTCTCATGATTGTGTTTGTTTGTATATTTGGAACGATTTGTAAATATGAAAACATGAAAAGTGCAGCAGAAATGAAAACAAACTTTGTAAACACAATCAAATGGAGAAAATAGTTTGATAAACAATTGCTTCTCATAGAGTCAAAAGATTTACAAATCAAAGCAAAAGATTACAGATATGCTTACAAACTAAACTCCCCCTCAGCCTGATGCCCCAAGGTTGGTTGCACACAAGATGAAAGGATTAGACATGAGGAGAAGAACTCGCTCAGTCAATCGAATGTAACAGTACAGGGTACTGTTACATTTATAGGCAAACCAAAGCACTGAGGTATCTTAGCTGACGTCACCATGAAAGCGACGTCTAACAGCCTAACTGTCACACCCCTTTCTACGGCGGAAGCACGAGGTGTGATCATGAAAGGTTCTCATTGCATACGAAGAGTAAACATGCTACATGCTCGTAAAATAACATTCAAATACCATAATTTGAAAACATACGTTAGCGTTTACATCGCTAAGTCGCATGAAACATTGTCTTAAAAGTTTACAACTTTATTTAAAGTTAAACACAAGCGACATCCACGAGCATAAGCAAGACCGCGCGCACATCCATCCTAGTTACCTGAAATACATGTGAGTTTTTGGAAAAACGTCAACATAAAGTTGGTGTGAATTCATGCAGTTTTGTATTTCATGTTTGTATACTTTGTATGAAAACATAATTTGTGAGTAAATCAAGTTTCCATATATAAATTCAGTTTCATGTGTACACCACGTACCCATTTATAATTCAATCTTTTCTTGAGTACCCCACGTACTTCAAGTTATATATCAATCCTCTTGAGTACCCCACGTACTTCAAGTTATATATCAATCTTCTTGAGTACCCCACGTACTTCAAGTTATATATCAATCTTCTTGAGTACCCCACGTACTTCAAGTTATATATCAATTTGTATGGTATGAATTTTATGTAAATACAGTATTTCTGTAATTATCAGATTGTTAATGGGTTGCAAAGCCATTAACCTGTGGCACGTCATAGGAAGTCACCAAACCTAAGGCATTTAATTGGTATATTCTGAGACACAAAAGCACTTCCTCGGTTCTCGCCCCGACCGGGAGTGTGGCTGCCAGGCACCCGTTAGATCTAACCTTTTGTTCTGCGGTCTAGGTATATTGTTGATTAATGGTGCTTCTGTACCCTATTCGTGACACTATTTCTCATAACGCCTCCTACTTGGTTCTCGTTCTCACCAAGCGCGTTTCTTGTTATCATTTATCATGGCGCCTCTTACTTGGTTCTCGTTCTCACCAAGTGCGCTTCTCATATTCTCATATTTCGCCACACTTGGTTCTCGTTCTCACCAAGTGTACTTCTTGTATTTATATCATACCAATTATAAATTTTTGTACATTTGTACATGTATTTCACCCCCGAAGTTATAAAAACTGAAAATAGTTAAAGAGAAAAGGGGGAGCATGAACTCACAACTTTGCGTTCCTAGCGTCGTAAACTCCACCGGATTTGCTTAATTAACGTCGTAACCTATACGCGTTTTCTTAACGTTAGTCACTAGACTTGCGTCGCACAAGTACAGTCACTCTCTTTTGTGTATATTTTCTTGTGTTAAAAATATTCTTATATTTTTAACTACGTATCTTACTTATATTATTTTCTCCAAAAATAAATATAAGTCTTTTGTGTTTTGCACTTTGCACCCGAATTGTGTATCTTGTATGTTATATGTGTATTTTTATATTTCTACTCTTCATGAGTAATTAGTGTATTTTTAAGTCTTAATACACTAGCACGTATAACACATACTATATACACTTAGCACAAAATTTGGTGATAAAATAATATATATTTTTCTCTCAAAAATATATATACATAATATCCATTTTTATTCTTCAAGAAATCACCATTTCTTATCATCAAAAATTAGGGAAACCTTAGTAATACTTTTAAACACATTTTTAGGGAATAAGTTTCTCAAAAACTTATATTTTTCTAAGTGTCAAAATTTATAAAAATTTTGACAGAGTTTCCCCTAAAAATGGAGGTTTCCCACGTTTTCAAAACGTGTGTTTATTTTCTTTTAAATCATCATCAATCATCAATAATCATCAACAACAATTTATCAACAATATCCGTCAACAATAATCACTAATTTCATGAACTTGAATATTTACAAAAATGTGTAGTAACTTACTAGCACATTTAGTAAGTCTTGTTATCTTTAAAAATAAGTTTAACTTCTTAAAAACTTTATTTTTAAAGAATATGAAGTTTTACAACTTCTAGTCGGTTTTTACGAAAACTATTTCTTCGTTAACACTTTTGTTACACAAGTATCCACACACTTGTTTATTCACAAAAACCACTTTTGTTTGTGTAAGATCCGGTTTAGAACATGTGATCTCTTGGACACTTGGTCCTTTGAAAATACCGCTTGTAGATACGTAGATCTACTAGTTTTAAACACTATTTCACAAGTTAA
Source organism: Helianthus tuberosus (assembly GCA_030545235.1). Lineage (NCBI taxonomy): Eukaryota > Viridiplantae > Streptophyta > Magnoliopsida > Asterales > Asteraceae > Helianthus > Helianthus tuberosus. The sequence continues at coordinate 160,940,653 of CM060393.1, forward strand.
ATTGCTTTTACACAAGTTCATGATGTGTGTGGTAGAGTTTCATCATTTAACCTTTGTTACTCTTAAACAAGCTTTATGTCATAATCCAAGATCATGACTAAACCGGGTTAAATGATGATCCGAGCTACCATATCATAGATCGGGTCTAAATAATCACAACTTTCAATTACTACAACATTTACACAACTTATGTGCTATTAACCATCATTTTTCATGCCTTTAGTAGACTTTTAAGCATCATATTGCATGTTAACGAGTTTTAACCGACAAAAATCCTTTTAACCACTTTAGATAAGTTCAAATATGAGTTTTGAGTGTTATACCTCTAGCTCAAGGCTAGGGAAGGTTCTTGGCGAAAAACGCGTGGATAAAAGCTAAAGAAAGAGGTCCTTTGTGTTCCGCTTGCTCCAAGACTCCTAATACGCAATCCTTATCACTTGTAGGAGCTTGGAATTGGTTGATCAAAACTCGATGATGGATGGATGGTGTTGGGTGTGTTCGGCCGAGATTTGTAGAGAGGGAGAGAGAGCTTGAGTGGTGAGTTGTGAGTGATTAAGGTTATGGTGGTTTAAGGCTTGTTCTTATAGACAATAATCAAGTGTATTACCCAACGGATCATGTGTCCACTAGATATTAGACAAACATGAATATTTTAATCTAGTTTAGGACAAGAGTGTCCCCTTCTAGTTGGGGCCGGTTAGAGAGGGGGGGGTCTAGTCCGATTCCAAGTATTAGTTAGTTACTAGTTAGGTTAATCTAGGTTAGTTAAGTGTTTAACTCAATTACTTGTGTATAGCGTGTTTTAGCGGGTGTTAGGGTAATCAGGGACCCTAACTAGCTCAGAAAAAGTTACATAATGAAAATAACAATATTTTCTTGTTCCGGGTATAGTCCGGTTGTTCGGTTACATACCGATTCGTTAAAGTGCTAAATTACACTTTTTAGTGTCGTTTAAGTACCTTTCTTGTACTCTTTCAATTCCCAATACTTAGGGAAATATTCTGGATAATAAAACGACATTTCTGCATAATATTTATATGTCTAAATGCTGAATTATTGCTGATTTGTATAAATTCTGCACTTAAAGTGCGTTTCGGGTGCTTTTTAGTGCTTATATTTGCTTTCGTATTGCATATATATTAACCCTTGTATGTACTCTTGGGTTTTAATGCATTCTTGTTGTCGGACCTACACCTAGGCTCCAATTTTATTGTCTGGCTGCTTTCTGCAGTTCTGTTGACACAGTGTGTCTTACCGGTGAGTTTACTATTATTCTGACGCAACGCTCTCGTTTATGCATAAAGCAATATTTTGTAGTATAAAACGTGCATGAATTCACTTGTTTAATCATGTGTTCAGACATTGCTGACAATTAAACTCATAATTGCAGTCATTAAGCAATAATTATAGTGTACGGAAATTACCGGTTTGTGCCAGTTGTCACAGTCTCCCCCCGTTAAAAGAATTTCGTCCCGAAATTCAGACTGAACTAACTCTCGCTGGAGTCTTCTTGAATAGGTGGGGATACTTTTTCTTGAACTGGTCTTCACGTTCCCATGTGTACTCGGGTCCGTGCTTAGAGCTCCAACGTACTTTGACAAGCTTCACACTGCTCCTCCTGGTCTTGTTGACTTTCCAGTCAGTAACCTCAACGGGTTTTTCTGTAAATCGGAGGGCTTCATCAATATGCACTTCATCCATCGGGATGATCACGTTTTCTTGCGTTGGACTCTTCTTCAGGTTGGATACATGAAACGTATCATGTACTCCATTAAGTTCTTCCGGTAACTCCAACTTGTATGCCACGGTACCAATTCTCTTCAGTATTCTGAATGGTCCGATATATCGTGGATTCAGCTTTCCACGCTTTCCAAACCTGACTACGCCCTTCCATGGTGAGACTTTTAACAACACCTTGTCTCCCACCTTGAAATCTACCGATTTTCTATTTGGATCAGCGTAGCTCTTTTGTCGCTCTCGAGCCGCCTTAATGCGTTCTCGGATCTGCGCAATCTTGTCGGTTGTCTCTTGTACAAGTTCAGGACCAACCATACGTTTATCTCCGGCATCTGCCCAACATAAGGGCGATCGGCATTTGCGGCCATACAGAGCTTCGAACGGCGCGGCTTTTATGCTCGTATGATAACTGTTATTGTAGGAAAACTCAACTAAAGGTAGATGAGTATCCCAGCTGCCGCCTAGATCCATGACACATGCGCGAAGCATATCTTCTAATGTTTGTATAGTCCGTTCGCTCTGGCCGTCTGTTTGTGGATGGAATGCCGTGCTTAGATCTAACTGAGATCCAAAGGCTTCCTGAAATGATTGCCAGATTCTTGAGACAAAGCGTCCATCTCTGTCTGAAATGATTGAGATTGGCACTCCATGACGTGCCACAATTTCTCTTAAGTATATCTCTGCAAGCTTTCCAGTGCTATCCTTTTCTCGGATTGGTAGGAAATGCGCAGACTTCGTCAATCGATCAACTATTACCCATATCATATCGTGCCCTCTTGGGGTCCTGGGTAACTTCGTTATGAAGTCCATCGAGATTTGTTCCCACTTCCACACGGGAATCTCTGGTTGTTGTAGTAGGCCGGACGGTTTCTGATATTCTGCCTTAACCTTAGCACATGTTAGGCATTTTCCAACATAGACAGCAACGTCGCTTTTGAGTCTCGGCCACCAATAGTACTCCTTCAAGTCTTGATGCATTTTGTCCGATCCTGGGTGGATCGAATATCTCGATTTGTGGGCTTCATTAAGGATGACTTCTCGTATGCCACCATAGAGTGGAACCCAAATACGCTTCTTAAAGTATAAGGCTCCCTCTTCGTTTGGCACCATGTATTTCAGCATACCCCGTAGGTATTCAGCTTTACGGTTCTCTTCTTTAAGAGCTTCTTGTTGTGCATCTCGAATGCGTGCTGTGAGGTTCGTTCGAATCGTCATTTCCAGTGCTCGAACCCTTAGGGTCTTAACCCTTTCCTTTCGGCTCAACGCGTCTGCTACAACATTCGCCTTTCCAGGATGGTACTTAATCTCACAGTCATAATCATTCAGCAGCTCGACCCAACGTCGCTGGCGCATATTCAATTCCTTCTGATCAAATATGTGTTGCAAGCTTTTGTGATCTGTGAAGATTGTACATCGAGTACCATATAGATAATGTCGCCAAATCTTCAAGGCGAATACCACTGCACCCAGCTCCAGGTCGTGAGTGGTATAATTTCTCTCGTGAACCTTCAGTTGTCTTGAAGCATAAGCGATGACTTTTTGGCGTTGCATGAGCACGCAACCCAAGCCTTGTCGTGAGGCGTCGCAGTATACCACGAAGTCTTCAGTGCCTTCGGGTAACGATAGTATCGGTGCATCGCATAGCTTGCTCTTCAGTAACTGGAAGGCTTCTTCTTGTTTGTGACCCCAGTCGTATTTCTTGTCTTTCTGTGTAAGGGTCGTTAGCGGTTGAGCTATCTTCGAGAAATTCTCAATGAATCGCCGATAGTAGCCTGCTAAGCCCAAAAATTGACGGACTTCGGTTGGGGTCTTGGGAGCTTCCCAATTCTTTATTGCTTCAATCTTGGACGGGTCTACATGAATGCCCTTCTCATTCACCACGTGACCAAGAAATTGTACTTCGCGAATCCAGAATTCGCATTTCGAGAACTTTGCATAAAGTTTCTCTTTCTTCAGTAGCTCCAAGATGGTTCTGAGATGTTGCTCATGTTCTTCTTTCGTTCGCGAGTAAATCAGGATATCATCGATAAATACTATCACGAATTTATCGAGATATGGTTTGCATACGCGGTTCATCAGATCCATAAAGATCGCTGGTGCATTCGTCAACCCAAATGGCATCACAAGAAATTCGTAGTGCCCATATCGCGTTCTGAATGCAGTCTTTGGCACGCTTTCTTCTTAGATTCTCAGCTGATGGTATCCAGATCGAAGGTCGATCTTGGAATAGTAGCTTGATCCTTGCAGTTGATCAAATAAGTCATCAATCCTCGGTAGTGGATACCGATTCTTGATCGTGAGCTTGTTCAGTTCCCTGTAATCGATACACATCCGCAGTGATCCATCCTTCTTCTTCACGAACAATACTGGAGCTCCCCAGGGTGAGAAGCTTGGCCTTATGAATCCTTTATCCAACAACTCCTGAAGTTGTGTAGATAATTCTTGCATTTCGGATGGTGCAAGTCGATAGGGTGCCTTGGCTACAGGAGCAGCTCCTGGAACCAAGTCTATACGGAATTCGACTTGTCGTTGCGGAGGTAGTCCTGGCAGATCTTCAGGGAATACATCAGGAAATTCCTTCACCACAGGAATGTCTTCGAGTTTCGGCTCCTCAGCTTTCTTGTCTATAACGTGTGCTAGGAAAGCAACACATCCTTTCCTTAGGCACTTTTGTGCCTTCATACAACTGATGATTCGTAGAGGCGCGTTTCGTCTTTCTCCATGCACGATGAGAGTTTCACCATTCGCTAAAGGGATGCGAATGATTTTCTCATGACAAATAACTTCAGCTTTGTTCTTGGACAACCAGTCCATCCCGACTACTACATCGAAACTACCTAATTGAATAGGTAAGAGGTCGATGCTAAATCTTCGTTCACCAAGTTCTAGCGTGCAGCCTCTAACAACTTCGCCCGATTCAACAAGTTTACCATTGGTTAGTTCTATGGAATAAGGAATTTCTAATCTACTAGATTCTATTCCGAGTATGCGTTTAAATTCCACAGACATGAAGCTATAATCGGCGCCAGTGTCGAATAATATGGATGCAAAGTGATTGTTAATGAGAAACGTACCGGTGACCACGTTAGGGTCCTCGCGTGCGTCTCTTGCTCCAATCACAAATGCTCGAGCCGGAGCGTTGTTTCTCTCTGGGCAGTTCTTCATGAAATGGTCATTGCTTCCACACTTGAAGCATCCTTGCCCTTTCCCGTTGCCATTCTTGTTACCAGCACCGTTCCCATTTCGGTTCTTTCCTTTTCCCCAACAGTCTTCTATTTGATGACCCAATTTACCACATTTGTCGCACCTTGGAATGCGACAAGCTCCATCATGATGATACTTACATTTTTGGCATCTAGGCATGGAGCCTTGGTATGCTTTGGTTGCATGGGTTTTCGCCTCCTGGGACGTGTTAGCGTCACGCTTCTTGCTGAAACCCTTGTTGTTACAAGTTGCTTGATTCAAGTTTGCATGTTTCCTTTTCTTGTTGCCAGACGACTCAGCATGCGTCTCGGCATTTTCTGTTGGGTTCAGTGAGAGCTTCTTCATACGAACACAATCTTCAGTCAGGCTGACAGCCAGAGTTACAGCCTCGGTGATTGTTTGTGGTTTGGCCGACGTCACCATGCCACGAAACACTGAGGCCAGTCCCCAAATGTAGCGTTCCACACGCTTAAATTCAGGAGTCACCATGTAGGGAAGCACTCTCGATAGGTCATGGAACCTTCGAGTGTAACCATTGATGTCAGCACCTTCCATAGTCAAGTGCCAGAACTCTGTTTCCAGCCTTTGGAGTTCCGCACGAGAGCAGTACTTCTCTCTCATCCTTTCCTTCAGTTCCTCCCAAGTGAGGCCATAAGCGGCGTCATCACCCAAAGTTTGGGCTTGCAGGTTCCACCAAGTCAGAGCTTCATCGACGAATAACCCAGTAGCAAAAGTGACTTGTTGATCCGCGGTACACTTGCTCATGCGGAAAGTAGCTTCAGTCTTCTCCGTCCAGCGCACAAATGCTACTGCACCTCCTGTGCCATCATAGTTCATCGGCTTGCAGTCGAGGAACTGCTTGAAAGTGCAGCCTGGAATTGATTCAACCAATTCACATGTGAGCAATCGAAGAAATAATGAAACAAAGACCGTTCATAAATTTCCTCATGCTTTGCACAGTGTCTTAAGGTTACCTTGAGCTGCATTGCCTCCAGACGAATCTCCATCCCCATTACGCCTAGCGTTGCTTGGTCCTCCATTGTCTTGAGTTCGGTTCGCCTCGTACTGGGCGATAGCAGCGGAGATCCTTTCCTCCAGCAGGGCGTTCAGCTCATCAGCAGTTCTTGGCAGTGGGGGAGGAGGAGGTTGATCGTCATTGCGAGCATTCACAGTTTTCCTGGGTGCCATGTTCTGACAGAACATAACACAACAGGGTTAGGAATTTGTTTGATATCGTCACACTAGATAGTAGTATCATATATATTCACAGGTATATATACCACATAAGTGACATCAAACAATTATTACTCTAGCAGAGTACTTAGTAGGCTTGCTCTGAGGGAATCTATACGTGACAAGACTTGCTGTGGTTTCTGTGCACTGAATTCCATAATTATGTATGCATCCATAATTACGTAACTCCTTGCACAGTCCGCACAGTTCGTTTCATCCTCGTATTTTCTTCCTTCAGGTAGGCCATTGCTTTTAGGTAGAGTCACATATACTTGTGACATTCTACTTCTAGTACATGCTAATTATCACACATAATTGCAAGTAGTTTCTAGTCAAGGACAAGTGCTACTCAAGTGCACTCTAAGTCTCGTAGTGTCTTTTCTAGACTCATGTAGTCAGTTTCAGGTAGTGGATGTTGCGGGACGTTTTATGCAATGAAAACTCTTTGAAAAATTGTTTTCGTGAATGGATCCTAGAGATTGTAGACTAGACTCGAGAAGGAATCCTGGTTCACTACAATCGCAGCTCTGATACCAATCTGTCACACCCCTTTCTACGGCGGAAGCACGAGGTGTGATCATGAAAGGTTCTCATTGCATACGAAGAGTAAACATGCTACATGCTCGTAAAATAACATTCAAATACCATAATTTGAAAACATACGTTAGCGTTTACATCGCTAAGTCGCATGAAACATTGTCTTAAAAGTTTACAACTTTATTTAAAGTTAAACACAAGCGACATCCACGAGCATAAGCAAGACCGCGCGTACATCCATCCTAGTTACCTGAAATACATGTGAGTTTTTGGAAAAACGTCAACATAAAGTTGGTGTGAATTCATGCAGTTTTGTATTTCATGTTTGTATACTTTGTATGAAAACATAATTTGTGAGTAAATCAAGTTTCCATATATAAATTCAGTTTCATGTGTACACCACGTACCCATTTATAATTCAATCTTTTCTTGAGTACCCCACGTACTTCAAGTTATATATCAATCCTCTTGAGTACCCCACGTACTTCAAGTTATATATCAATCTTCTTGAGTACCCCACGTACTTCAAGTTATATATCAATCTTCTTGAGTACCCCACGTACTTCAAGTTATATATCAATTTGTATGGTATGAATTTTATGTAAATACAGTATTTCTGTAATTATCAGATTGTTAATGGGTTGCAAAGCCATTAACCTGTGGCACGTCATAGGAAGTCACCAAACCTAAGGCATTTAATTGGTATATTCTGAGACACAAAAGCACTTCCTCGGTTCTCGCCCCGACCGGGAGTGTGGCTGCCAGGCACCCGTTAGATCTAACCTTTTGTTCTGCGGTCTAGGTATATTGTTGATTAATGGTGCTTCTGTACCCTATTCGTGACACTATTTCTCATAACGCCTCCTACTTGGTTCTCGTTCTCACCAAGCGCGTTTCTTGTTATCATTTATCATGGCGCCTCTTACTTGGTTCTCGTTCTCACCAAGTGCGCTTCTCATATTCTCATATTTCGCCACACTTGGTTCTCGTTCTCACCAAGTGTACTTCTTGTATTTATATCATACCAATTATAAATTTTTGTACATTTGTACATGTATTTCACCCCCGAAGTTATAAAAACTGAAAATAGTTAAAGAGAAAAGGGGGAGCATGAACTCACAACTTTGCGTTCCTAGCGTCGTAAACTCCACCGGATTTGCTTAATTAACGTCGTAACCTATACGCGTTTTCTTAACGTTAGTCACTAGACTTGCGTCGCACAAGTACAGTCACTCTCTTTTGTGTATATTTTCTTGTGTTAAAAATATTCTTATATTTTTAACTACGTATCTTACTTATATTATTTTCTCCAAAAATAAATATAAGTCTTTTGTGTTTTGCACTTTGCACCCGAATTGTGTATCTTGTATGTTGTATGTGTATTTTTATATTTCTACTCTACATGAGTAATTAGTGTATTTTTAAGTCTTAATACACTAGCACGTATAACACATACTATATACACTTAGCACAAAATTTGGTGATAAAATAATATATATTTTTCTCTCAAAAATATATATACATAATATCCATTTTTATTCTTCAAGAAATCACCATTTCTTATCATCAAAAATTAGGGAAACCTTAGTAATACTTTTAAACACATTTTTAGGGAATAAGTTTCTCAAAAACTTATATTTTTCTAAGTGTCAAAATTTATAAAAATTTTGACAGAGTTTCCCCTAAAAATGGAGGTTTCCCACGTTTTCAAAACGTGTGTTTATTTTCTTTTAAATCATCATCAATAATCATCAACAACAATTTATCAACAATATCCGTCAACAATAATCACTAATTTCATGAACTTGAATATTTACAAAAATGTGTAGTAACTTACTAGCACATTTAGTAAGTCTTGTTATCTTTAAAAATAAGTTTAACTTCTTAAAAACTTTATTTTTAAAGAATATGAAGTTTTACAACTTCTAGTCGGTTTTTACGAAAACTATTTCTTCGTTAACACTTTTGTTACACAAGTATCCACACACTTGTTTATTCACAAAAACCACTTTTGTTTGTGTAAGATCCGGTTTAGAACATGTGATCTCTTGGACACTTGGTCCTTTGAAAATACCGCTTGTAGATACGTAGATCTACTAGTTTTAAACACTATTTCACAAGTTAAATTGCTTTTACACAAGTTCATGATGTGTGTGGTAGAGTTTCATCATTTAACCTTTGTTACTCTTAAACAAGCTTTATGTCATAATCCAAGATCATGACTAAACCGGGTTAAATGATGATCCGAGCTACCATATCATAGATCGGGTCTAAATAATCACAACTTTCAATTACTACAACATTTACACAACTTATGTGCTATTAACCATCATTTTTCATGCCTTTAGTAGACTTTTAAGCATCATATTGCATGTTAACGAGTTTTAACCGACAAAAATCCTTTTAACCACTTTAGATAAGTTCAAATATGAGTTTTAAGTGTTATACCTCTAGCTCAAGGCTAGGGAAGGTTCTTGGCGAAAAACGCGTGGATAAAAGCTAAAGAAAGAGGTCCTTCGTGTTCCGCTTGCTCCAAGACTCCTAATACGCAATCCTTATCACTTGTAGGAGCTTGGAATTGGTTGATCAAAACTCGATGATGGATGGATGGTGTTGGGTGTGTTCGGCCGAGATTTGTAGAGAGGGAGAGAGAGCTTGAGTGGTGAGTTGTGAGTGATTAAGGTTATGGTGGTTTAAGGCTTGTTCTTATAGACAATAATCAAGTGTATTACCCAACGGATCATGTGTCCACTAGATATTAGACAAACATGAATATTTTAATCTAGTTTAGGACAAGAGTGTCCCCTTCTAGTTGGGGCCGGTTAGAGAGGGGGGGGGGTCTAGTCCGATTCCAAGTATTAGTTAGTTACTAGTTAGGTTAATCTAGGTTAGTTAAGTGTTTAACTCAATTACTTGTGTATAGCGTGTTTTAGCGGGTGTTAGGGTAATCAGGGACCCTAACTAGCTCAGAAAAAGTTACATAATGAAAATAACAATATTTTCTTGTTCCGGGTATAGTCCGGTTGTTCGGTTACATACCGATTCGTTAAAGTGCTAAATTACACTTTTTAGTGTCGTTTAAGTACCTTTCTTGTACTCTTTCAATTCCCAATACTTAGGGAAATATTCTGGATAATAAAACGACATTTCTGCATAATATTTATATGTCTAAATGCTGAATTATTGCTGATTTGTATAAATTCTGCACTTAAAGTGCGTTTCGGGTGCTTTTTAGTGCTTATATTTGCTTTCGTATTGCATATATATTAACCCTTGTATGTACTCTTGGGTTTTAATGCATTCTTGTTGTCGGACCTACACCTAGGCTCCAATTTTATTGTCTGGCTGCTTTCTGCAGTTCTGTTGACACAGTGTGTCTTACCAGTGAGTTTACTATTATTCTGACGCAACGCTCTCGTTTATGCATAAAGCAATATTTTGTAGTATAAAACGTGCATGAATTCACTTGTTTAATCATGTGTTCAGACATTGCTGACAATTAAACTCATAATTGCAGTCATTAAGCAATAATTATAGTGTACGGAAATTACCGGTTTGTGCCAGTTGTCACACTAACAACCTGTATCTACTGTCCTTACACAAACACTGCTAACCTAACCACTGACTATACATAAAACAGATAATTCACCAAACAGCTGCTTTCTCTTTATGTCAGTGCTTTCCTCAAGGTTGATCAGTCCTTGACTGGGCAGTGCTTTATCATCAGCAGTGTTGGATACTTCAGGGTTTTCATCAGCAGTTGAAAGGACAGCAGCAGTTGAATATGAACAGCAGATAGAAACCATCAGTTGTTATAAATCACTTTCAAGGGGAGAGCAAAGTGTAAACTGCTGCTTATTGTGAATCCTCTGTTGTGACCTGGTTTTGGCTTTACATTATCTGTTCCTCTGGTAGGGTTCAATCCCAACAGAAATTTTTGAAATTTTCCCCCATCCCCACACTAGAGGTAAACATTGTCCTTAATGTGTAAGAACTAGAGTTTTATAACGCACAAGGGATGTGACACGACTAACCTTCCCCAAAATTTCACCCCGGAAAAATAAAATACAAAATACAATCCACTTATTACTAAACTAAGAATCAAGGTAAAAGGAAACGCATGCACCTGATTTTTGTCGCTAGATGCTCATATCTTCTTCTTCTCATCCTAAAAACGGTTGTCTCGCGAACATGTTGTACCTACAAATCTTAACCCTTGTGTAGAAGCATGCTTCTCACAACCATTGAAATTTGTTAGGTGGTTAGTTCTACCATTTTTATGAAAGTGTTACCAAATCATGCGTTAAATTACCTTGATTTTTGTGGAAAAATAATTTACAACAATAACAATCCTAACTCACTTTCGTAGGAATCACGGCGGCATTTAGCATATGCACGCAAGCCCTTTAAACCCCCCGATAGCTCGGGAGGACGAGTAGGTCTCGTGAGGGTTATATAGGGAACACACCCACAACGTTCATTTAACTAATAAAACGAAATAACAAAATTATACAACAATAACAACAACAATTCTAACTAAACTACGGATAACAACTAAAACGAAATGCGAAATAAAATATACAACAACACTTGACCTACCACCTCATGGTGGTCGAATGGCATGCTTGCCGCCTACAAACTCCTTGAAATCACCCACCGGTGATTCATACCATTTGTTACCAAATGGTCCAAACTTCCTCACTTCCTCTTCCTTCTTCTTTTCTTGAGGCGACTTCTTCGCCTTCTTCTTCTTGACCGGTTTCTTCTTTGGTTCTCCAAACCTACCAACCATAGCACATACCTTTTTGTTTGGATTCATGTCCTTCTTGGGACACGTATCCTCACCGAGTGGGTTAGTAAATTTTGGAAAAACATTTAAATTTAATTCCCGGTCCCTAAATTTCATGCTTACCGTTCCCGTTGCACAATTTATTATGGCATTAGCTGTTGCAAGGAACGGTCTACCCAATATGACTATCGGTTGGGTGTCCTCAATACACCCAGCATAGTCTACTACCAAAAAGTCAACTGGGTAGTAGCAATCATCCACCTTAACAATCACATCCTCCACCATCCCCCGTGGATGCGTGGGAGTCTGATCGGTCAATACTACGGGAGTATCAAACTTTTTCAATGGACCAAAATCATATTGGTCATACAAACTCCCAGGCAAGATGCTCACACAAGCTCCAAGATCTAGGAGCGCCCTCTCAATTTTAAATGTTCCAATTTGAATTGGGATAAGAGGGTCTCCTGGATCTTGAACTTTTTGGGGGAGCGCACTTGATAAAACGGCACTAACATGTGATACCAAATCAATTGGTTCGGGTAATTTATTGTGCCGTTTTTCAATGCTCAACTCTTTCAAACATTCCACATGAGCCGGAACCTTTTTAATGTCATCTAGTAACGGTAAATTAATTTTTGCTTGTTTAAAATTTTCCCACCCCTCGTCCTTCGGTGGGTACCGTTCCTCAACTTTTGATGCGTTACTCGGGTTAAGTTGATTTAAACAATTTTCACAAAAAGAATTTTTAGTTATATTTTCAATTTTACTTTGTGAAATCGTTTCTTGTTCATTTTCACTTTCCGGCTCATCACTTATATCTTCCACTACACCATCAACATATTGTGGTGGTGGAATGCTTTGAACACTACAAATTTCATCATTCGGAAAAAGACTTACCACGCTAATGTGTACATTCCTCACATTGCTCGTGCTTGAGCTTTGATGCTTCGGGTTCATTGCGGTGTCACTTGGAAGTCTTCCTCCACTTCCATGAATTTGGGTCATTTCTTCCGCAAGTTGACCCACTTGCTTTTCCAATGCCTTATGCGACTTGTCTCGCACCTCAAACTCTTTCTTTATCTCTTGATTTGAATGGTTGATAGCATTCATAATAGCATCAAGTTTAGAGTTCAATGAATCATCACCTTGAGAGTTTGAATTGCCACTCCCATTACCGCCTTGATTGTAGTTCCTTTGGTAACCCCCTTGGTTACTTCCTTGGCGATTTTGATATGATGACCCGCTTTGGTTACCCGGTTGAAAATTCGGGTTCATTTGATTCGCGGCATTCCCATATCGGAAGTTGGGATGGTTTCTCAATCCGGGGTGATAAGTGTTGGAGTTCATATCATATTGCCTTTGGTCCCCATACACTTGATTCACCTCCATGGTGGCTTGATAATTCACGGTCCGGTGACCGATATCTCCGCATTCTTCACATACGACATACTGCACCGCATTCACTTCTCTTTTCTTCATGCGGGCCAACTCACGCTCCAACGTGTCAATCCGATCCCTAGAATTCGCATCACGATCGGGCCAAGACCTTGAGGTAGGGTGCTTTTTGGCTCGGTCGGCCGATTCTTTCGCCTTTGACCTCTTACTCATCCTTTCTAGGAACTCCCAATCGTCATCCTCGTGATTGCTTAATAGAGTTCCATTGCTGGTCGATTCAAGGCGATTCCATGTCTCATCATCTAATCCTCTCACAAAGCATTTGGCCAACTCCCACTTCTCTATTTGATGATGTGGGCACTTCCGAATCAATTCCTTGTACCTTGTGAAAGCTTCATGCAATGGTTCATTTGATAGTTGGCGGAAAGACCTAATTTCATCTCTAGCGTCATCGGTCTTCTCCATTGAGTAGTACTCGTCAAGAAATACTTGTTGCATCTCACCCCATGTCCGAATACTATTCACCGGAAGTGTAAGGAACCATTGCTTCGCTTTATCCTTTAGCGAAAACTGAAATAGTCGAAGCTTGACTTCCTCCAATGCGAAATTATGCCCCCCGATGGTGCTACAAATGGAAGAAAACTCCGCCAAGTGAGTGTATGGTTCATCATTAGACCTCCCATTGAAATGGGGAAGTATGTTGATGTAGTGGGGCTTGCAATCGAACATTCTCCTTTCACACACTATTGGAGAGTCATTATCGGTAACCACCGGTCGAAAACGGTCATTCACTCCCCGTGGAGGTTGTTGGCGACGATGTGGACCATTAACTTCTTGATCAACCAGCCTTCGATTGTCCCTTCGATCACCCCCCCTATCACCTTTTTGATTCCCACCTTGATTAACTCTTTGGTTACCTCCTCCCACGAAACGAGGAATCCGGTTAGGGTTAGCATTGTTGTTGTTATTGTTGTTGTAAAACCCATCATTCCGGTTCCTTTGGTTGTTGTTTCGTGGTTGACGGTTGTTTTCGTAACCGTCATTTCTCGCATTCCCGTACCCATAGTTATCATTCCCCATGAAATTGGCATTTTGATAACCAAAATCTTTATCTTCAAAACCTCTAGCATTGTAGACGTTACCTCTATTCACATTCCCCCAATCTTCATCATCATTAGCCCGATTATCGTAATATCCCCCATCATCCGAATATTCCGTATGAACACTCACATGTTCCGGCGATTGATAACCGGGAACACTATACGGTTCGTCATCGGGGATAGCGTTTCTCAAATCGTCGATGTTAAAGAGCGGGTCTTCATTCGTGGGATTGCCACAATCTCGATTGCCTCTACGTTCGGAATTAACATTCCGATCATCAAGGTGAATGGGTAAGGAGTTTTGTCGATGAAGGTTTTGTTGTTGGGGTGTTCGTTGGGTATTGTTGGGATTTTGGTTTCGGAAAGGTGGTGTGGGTGGTCTAGAGTTGTTATTACCACCCGGTTGCTCTTGAGGTATAGGTTGGACATTTTGAGCGGGATTGAAGTTGCTTCGGTATTGGAATTGGTTCGGGTTTTGGTTTTGGTTGAGGTTTTGGTTTGAGTTTTGATTTGCCATTGAATCGGTTTCAATGGATGGTGTGAGTTGTGGTGTTTGGGTGACTTGGTTAGAAGCAAGTGTTGCCTCCAACCGGCTTGCTAAATTCCTTCTTGCAACTCTTTCGATTTCCGGTTCGTAGACTAACGGTGAAGTCCTCCCGGAGTTTCGCGTATACATGCACTACCTGTAACCTGCACAAGTAACACACCCCGCGTAACAAGGAAAAAGACAAAGTACAAGAAAAGAACTTATGCAATTTAAACAGTTAATCTCACAAATTCAAACAATGTCCAAACACAAAGCGCACGCACTCCCTGGCAACGGCACCAAAATTTGATCGGAGTGTCGCGCTCCGGTCAAAGATAATATTTATAAGCCTAAATTACCCTTAACTATGTGTTAGTGGTAGTAAGGGGTCGAACCACGAAGAGTATGTGGTTTGCGAATGGATTCGATTGAATTAAGATGAAAGTCACAGATTATGAAGCTTGCTATAATGTTTTTGTATTTTTATTTAGTTGAAAAAAATGTGAATTGGTTTAATTGATTAAAGCCTAATGATTAACAATTGCGAGAAAATTGATTACTAAACAATAATGATAAAAAGGGTTCACACCCGGTTTCGGTAATTGCCAACCTAGGGTTTCTATAAGTTTTAGATCCAACTCAATTGTATATGATTAGCGGATTTATTGTACCGTGACTTGGGTGCCAATAACTATCAACGTTTCAAAAAACGGACAAGAATGCACTTTGTAATCAACACAAGTAAAACCTAACCAAGACAATGCATAACTACACATAACAATTTCGTAAAGTCATAACTTTATAATCGTCGACAATTTACGAATACGAAACAAATGTAAACTATTGTCAATGGTTTCAAAAATCAACACAATTTGTCACAAAGTTGAAGCAAGAAACAATTCAAAACCCTAAATTAAACAACTACCTACACCGGGGTGAAACCAAGGTGATTAGCCGCTCATGGTAGATGAAACTTGATCACCGAATGCTTGAAACTCGAATGAACTCATCTCGAAGCTTGAAGGATGGAATGATGAGGTGTAGGGTTTGTAATGGTGAAGGTTCAAATGATGAATGGATATTAGGGTTAATGGATGGATTGGTGGTTGTGAGTGATGATGATGATGTTCTTGACGATTCGGGTTGAGGATGGATGATGGTGGATGTTGTAGAATGATTCCCAATCAAGATGATCCTATTCTCTAGGTCCAAGATGAAGATTTATACTCCAAGGACATGTAACCCCCGTTTGAATGCTAAAAATTCCGTTTAAACTCTTTCCCAACAACCCAAGTAGCAGAATTCGTGTTTCAGTAAACCAAGGCACGTTGCCGACGGCATGGAGCCTGTCGGCGACGGCCTCCAGATCTCTGAAATCCATCCGACGGGTTGTTTGGTTGTTTACGGGCACCTTGTGATGACGGGACTTTCTAGAGCCCGTCCCGGACGGCCTAGAGCCCGTCCCCGACGGCCTCTAGTTTTTCCTGTTTCGTCCGAAACTGTTTTCTTCATAACTTCTTCGTTATAGCTCCGTTTTACTCACCGTTTTCGCCCACGTACTCGTAATTCAGCCCTCTATCATGTCATCTTCCAATATATTCATTTTAAATCCATTAGCATTCCCAAAACACATCCAATCTTCGTGATTAACCCGGTTTTGTTCATTTCACATCCCCAGTTGATCTGATTCACATCCCGGTGCTCCGTTTAGCTCCCAATTAGCTCCTTAAACTCTTTTAGACCTGTAAAACACGAATCCCATTAAAAGTAGGCTATTCAAGATTAAAAGCTATGCAAAAACATCAACTTAAGCACATATGATAACCGGTTTTCGACCACGTATCAAGGACAGGCGCGCCCCATGGAGAGGTGCTAGGGCAAATAAAGCCTTTATCAAGGAGAACCTGGAGCTGACTCGATAGTTCGCGCATTTCAGAAGGAGCGAGACGGTAAGGCGCTGCAGCAACAGGGTTTGCTCCAAGAATGAGGTCGATTCGGAAGTCGATATCACGAGCGGGAGGTAAACCAGGTAAATCGTCAAGGAAAACGTTGGGGAATTCACAAACAATGGGAACATCTTTCACTCCTATGTTTCCTTTCTTTTCCTTCTCCGTTACTACAATGTTAGCCAAGAAAGCTCTGTACTCCTTGCGGAGATACTTACTTGCTTGGACACATGACATGAGCTTGAGACCTTTCGAAGGAGTTTCGCCATACACACAAAGTTGATCACCATTAGCGAGCGAGATACGAATCACCTTTTCAAAATAAACATCTTCAGCACGATTTTCGCGAAGAAATCCATGCCTACTATGATGTCAAAACTACCGAGCTGCATCGGAATAAGGTCAATAGGGAAGACGTGATTGTTGAGTTCAAGCGTACAGTCACGTAGAATAGAATTGACAGCGACGGTTCTTCCGGTGGTAACATCAACATCGAACGTCGAGGGTAAATGGGCGCGCTTACAATTAAGGAGCTTTTCGAATTCAAACGATACAAAATAGTCATCTGCTCCAGTATCAAACAAACATGAAGCATATATACCATTCACAAGGAACATACCATTGACCACATTGTTGTCTGCTTGAGCCTGGTGGGCGTTGATGTTGAAAGCACGTCCGCGGGCTGCTGGCTGTTGTTGCTGCTACTGAGGCTGCTGCTGGGGTTGCTGCTGTTGTGGCTCTTGCTTCACCACTCGATTGGGGCACATGTTTGCGAAGTGGTTGGGATCACCACACGCAAAGCAAGCTCTAGCATGGATCGCGGGCGCAGGAGCTGGTTGTTGGCCTTGAGGAGCAGGAAGTAGAGCTTGTTGAGAAGGAGCTTGACCTTGATTTGGAGCTAGAGCTTGACGTGGACCAGTACGGCAGTTTGCGGTGAAGTGGTCATACGTATTGCAATGAACACAGAACCGGCATGCGATACCCACCGGGTGATAATAAGTACAAGTAGGGCAAATCGGGTGTGGTCCAGTGTATGCACGCTTGGCAGGTAGTGCATTGACCATAGGTGCCGCTACTTGGCGGTGTTGAGGCTACGGTTGAGCAGGTACTGTTTGGAGCGGGGGCAACAGTAACTGAGCAGTTCTTGTTGCTGGAACTGCTGTTGTTCTTCCTCTTGCGGCGTGAGAGCTTTGAAGATTGCGGTGTGGCGGTGGTTTCAGTGGTTGAAGCAGCGGTAACTTGGTGCAGGTTCTTGGAGGCTTTGTCGAAATAACCAGCCCTTACTCACTTATCGTTGATCTCAGCTGCGAGCAGGTAGGTTTCCTCAATTGTTGTCGTCTTTGCAGCCTGAACAAAGTCTGCAACGCAATCCGGAAGAGCACGGATATACTTCTTGATTGTAATATCAGGGGTAGTGACTTGACCAGGGCAAATAATACTTAACCGCTTGAAGCAAGCAGTTAAACCAGCGTTATCTCCGCCATCCTGCTTAATATGCCAGAATTCATCCTCGAGCTTTTGGAGTTCATGGGGAGGGCAGAACTCTTGCATCATAATGTTCTTCAACTCGTCCCACGACAATCCGAAAGCTACATCGTTTCCTCGTTTGTTCCTCTCGGCCGTCCACCAATCAAGAGCGCGGGATTGGAAGACGCCGGTAGCATTGACAGTGCGCAGGTTTTCTGGACAGCCACTCTGGCGCAGGGTGGCTTCGATAGAATCAAACCATTGAAACATGGCCGTAGGACCATCCTCGCCGGTAAATTCCTTTGGTCCACAGGCTTTGAACTGCTTGAAGCTAAAAGCGGCCTTGGGAGTATCGGTCCTGGACTCCTCTGAAGATTTGCTAGCATTCTCATTCAGTTCACTGACGATTTGTGGGATGACTTTCGCCATTTGCTTAGAGACGAGAGCGGCGATTCGTTTGTCATCATGGTTTCGGCGAGCTGCTCGAGAGTGGAATGATCCAAACGATGACATTGTCTGCAACAGACATCGCCATAGGACTCAACACAATTTCGATTAATTCCTAGTATAGACTAGCGATTCACCATAAAGCTTAGGAACACCTCAATTCACAAAATCACTTAGGCACATAACCACATAATCACATAAGCACATAAACACATAAGCACATAAGCACGGAAGCTAACCTAAACACATATTTTGCACGTATTCACCTATCCTTCACAGCAGCGTATAGTGATTGAGTATAGTGATTGCGATTAGCGAGCAGCGATTGCGAATAAAGACCAGTGATTTGTTGGTGTGGTGTGAATTGTGTGTGTTTTGGCGGAGCGAGAAACATGGAATCGAAACCATCAGTACCACCGTACTGTTTATCTCAAAACGCTAACAAAAAACACATAAAACACATAGATGTCACATAAAATCGATCACAAAAGCGATAAATCATAGAGCAAGCGGCGGCAAAATCCAGAATCAAACACATAAAATCGAAGAGAGGTTGTCTTGGGTGCATGTAGACATCGACTACCCAAAGGGATTCGACTATTCACAAGGACCTTAAGTGCATGCTTTGGCCTTCGGGACTGTGCTCTCACTTCAATTTGAGCGATTGGCATTCATCCTTCCAGTTACAGCATGACCCAAGTCGTTGGAGTCCGTCGAGACTTTGGTGAGAGTTCTGCAAAAACCAAAAGTATAGAGCGGAACGAGTCATCAAGGTTCGGGTTTCACCCCTGTCTTAACGACTACATCCCTGTTGGTACGATAAAATCGTGAGATAGATAAGGAGATTTGCGTCGAAGTACGGATTTCACTCCTAATTTAACGCAAATTTCCTTGTTTAGAGTAAAAATAGCGAGTTGAACGAGTGATTCGGTCGAGAGTTTGCGATTTTCACACCTATTCTTAACCAAATCATCTGTTTGGGTGTGTGTGTCCAGCCTTAGGAAAGGCTGATCTCGTGCGGAACTGTAGTATGCGACGTTTGCGCAAGAGTGTAGTGTGCAGCGAGTTCGAGCGAGAAATAGCGAGTAAGCTTGTGCAAAACCAACACTGGTTATGCACAAGTCGGTCTGTTGGTACCTAGACTATAGACTAGGTCGTTTCTAAGACATCAACCCAGACTAGGTTGAGTCTTGCCTAATTCTCTATAGTTATGGCTCTGATACCAATCTGTCACACCCCAACCGATGACGGAAACATCGGGGCGCGGCACTGAGCGAAACAGATTGTCAAGAGAAATTCCATAACAACTAAATTACCAGATAGTTAATATTATGTCCCATACCATAACCTATCAAGTAACTAATTATTACAGACATAGATATCTCAAAACAAAAACATGTTCCGACAACTCAGATTTAAATAAATAAATTGTCTTTGTTTGTTTCTAGACTCTCATTCTTACTAGGTTCCACAAAGCAGGTAACCACAACATCCTACACAATCAAACACCTGTCACGTACGTTAAAATAGAGGTCAATACACATAGTGTAAAGGTGAGCATTCAAGTTTAATAGATATAATAGAGTTCGAAAGCGTTTACGCATAACCAGCATGTAACATGTATAGTGCGAAGCTAGAAGGTTATCGACAATGAAATATGCACAGACTAGACTGTGAGTTGTAGAATGCACAACACATATCACCACTGTGACACGTGAAGAGGTAACCTTAACAACCCATGTCTATGACAGGTGCTGAGTCCAAACAAATAGTACTATCATTGCTAAGGCGTCAGGCAACAATCACTGTGTTAACATAACATGCAAGCATTCATCGAGTAACACGTATCAGGCAGTATCGGTCAGCGTATAAATAGTGTTTGCGATGTGTGTCGATGTGATTTAGATTAAGTAACGTATGTAACACCCAAAAGTGCGTAAAGCAAAAAGGGATCGAGTATACTCACAGCGATGGAAATGGATTGAAGAGAGCGCTAGAGTGATTAGCCTGAATAGTTAACGATATCATAAGTGAAGAGCGGTGTGTAAATCGGTGAAAGGTGACCAAGTGTCGAACGGTAATCCTATCAGATGGCAATCCTATCGGATGGTCATTCGATTGGATGTCAATCCGTTCGGATGGTCATCCGATCGGATGGCCATTCGGTCGGATTGACATGCGTTTGGTAAGGATGTGTTTGTGTATGATGGCTTTGAAGTTTTCGTTGTAGCATTTTGAAAACAGAGAAGTATCTCTACCCTTCAGGTCGATCGATCGAACGGTCGTTCGATCGGATGGTGATCCGATTAGCGAGGCTCCTCAGTTGAGAACAAGTTCACAGCGGGACGGTCACTCGATCGGATAGCAATCCGATCGGATGTCAATCCGTTAGAACTAATGTTCCTTGAAAACTGAAAATGATGAAGTGTTAGTGCTCAAGTGCAATCCGATCGGATTGCAGTTCGATCGGATGGCAATCCGATCGGACAGCAATCCGTCCCAACGAACCTGATCGTCTTGAACTTGATTAATTGCTAAATTTTGAAAAGTTTTGTGGTTTGATCGAGACGGTATGACAACGTGTCAAACAACGAAAACTCCATCCCAGGTTATCCGATCGGACGGGAATCATCCCAACCTGATCTATTAACTATTCGAGACGGGTGGTTTCATGTTCAACCAGAAATCTGTTGTCTCGTTAATAGAATTCAGATCTCAAACCGGCACATCACTAGAGAAGAGTAAAAGGCATGAATGAGCTCTGAATCTATCGATTTTGAGTGCATTGAGTGTAAAAGAGTTGAAAGAAAGTTAAAAACCATCTTTCAATCCTTTTAACTTTGAAAATGTTTAGATATATGCAAATTCGTTGTGAAATCATGTGGAAATCCTTCAGATCTGAGTTGTTCTTGGTGGAATGAAGTCAAATCTTGAAGTTCATAAGAACTCCATGATGACGTCATCCTAAAACACCTCAAATCCGTTGATTTCTCGGTTAAAAGTTAAGATTCAATGGTGAAAATCATGAAGAAGTGCGTGTAGATCATAGAAGTACAAGATTTGAGTTGAAAACTTACAAGAATCGCGAGAAATCGAGAGAAAATAGGGCTTGAGTGAGCTTGTCGAGTGAGAGAGCTGTCACATCACTTGTGATGTGATAGGAGGGGTATTTATAAGTTACCAAAAATAGAAAGGAGAAGCAAGGGTCGGATGGTGCACCGATCGGATGGCGCCTCGATCGGATGGCTATCCGATCGGATGGTCGTTCGATCAGTTGGCCATTCGATCCAAGTGTCTGACTAGTTGAGTTTTGTCGTTTCGTTCAGCGTGTTGAGTGTTGCATTGCGATTCGAGTGAGCGATGCGATAGTATTACCCATTAGTTACACAAATAATCCTAACTACTATATCTAACCTACAATCACTATAAATAACTTGCGTTTAGCGTTTGCGATTAGATTGCGATTGCGATAGCGATTAAACACCTTAACATAAACATAACATGCACAAATAACACATAATAGCACACACACGTAAAACAATATCCAGAACACATAATTCAGGTTGCGAATGCGATAGCGATGCGATTAGCGATATGTCGATTAGCGATATAGCATGCGATTAAACCTCGATTATTAATAGATACTCCACATAATACAACTAAAGCAATTAAATAAAAGAATTCGATTACAAGTCGTTAACGTACAATCAATAGTTAAGCAAGGAGTGACAGATCGCTATTAGAAATCTTTTCTTCCTTTGACTTTTACTTTGACTTGTACTTTGACTTTCCAAAAAGCGGGTTGTTACATTTGGTATGTTAATGATATGTAAATCTCATTTTATTAATGAAAAGGGCATTATCGTCAATTACCGAATTCATACGAGAACTCTATGTTATGGTCAGTATAAAATCTGACCAAAAATCCCTAAAAATTATATCATAACAGTAAGCAATGAGTTTGGTGCCAAAAATTGGGTTTAAATATGATTTATGCTAAAAAGCGTAGATTAATTAATAAAAAGTTATATTTTACGATATCGTGCATAACTTTAGTTTGAGACCAGAAACTGATGTCAAATTTGTTTGACATGCTTATATATCAGTAATAAAGCTTTTTGTCCTCTCACATTTTCAAAGATCTCGTTTTTATAACATAAGGGCATAATAGCCAATTTTCAAGCAAATAACGGAACATGCAAATGAACTATGATTTCTATGGGACCATGAAGTATAACCTCAGAGGGTTATACTAACATATAATATGGTCACAAAGGAACCCTAAGGCATAAAGATACTAAGCTAATTCGGGTCAGAACTGAAAGCAAAGCAAAAGTCAACTTTTGCGACTTTCGGTTGTGAACCGAGCCTAAACTCAGAATTGTCGGGTTGAACATGTCTAAACATGTTCTTATAATATTTACCAAGTTATTAAAGTGATAAAACTGATTTTATAGCTTCTACATTATCAGTTATGAATTTTATTTAAAAATTGGCCCGTTTGACTTTTATTTTACTTACTTTGACCCGACAATTAACTAAGTAAACGTGATAATTAGGAGGTGCCCTTTTGAGGGTTTAACACCTACCTAATTATGATCACGTAGCCATATTCGTTGCTAACAATGGCTTGACCGTTTACGGTATAGCTAAAAGTCAAAGCGTTTATCGTAAACTCTTGACTTTTCGACTTTTTAAGCCAAATAAAATACACTAGTCACGAAAGGACACTTACAAATGGTCCTATGGCTTGAATAGAACTCAAAAGAGGTTCCAAAATGTTCAGGATCCTCTATGATTGAGAGAGATAACAGATTGAGAGGAAAGTGTGATTTTGAAATGAAATCAACACCCCCTTTTATAGAGTTTAGAGAATGCTTAGATGATCAACAAGTGTCCTAGGGAGTTCTAGGATTAAAACAAGTGTAAAACCAGTTAATAAATCAGTATAACATGCCCCTAGTATAAGTTTAATGGTTTTGGAAACATGAGAGGTGAACAAGGAAGAAGAACCTGCAGGTGTCCACACTTATTCTGTCAAAATGATGCTGTCGCGTCACGCGACGGCAGAGGGGTTACATGGTCGTGCAGCGCGACGCCATAGGGGCCAGCCAAAACATTTTGAAACTTGGCACTTTCAATCCCTGCACCTTTAAATGTAATGAAACTTTCATTTTAGGCATTTCCAGCCCTTGTAGTTAGTTTGGAGATGATCTAGGGAGTATAACCAAACACCATTAGGTCCGGTTTCGTTAAACGATCACCGAAAACACTAGTTTCTCCTTGTTGACGCTTTTAACCCTTAAATTTGCGAACTTGTGCGTTTTATCACGAAATGGCATAAGAGCCTTTCAAGATCACTAATAAGCATTCCCAATAGTATAATGGGATATTATGACACTCCAGTTTACTCCAGTTTGCTTAAATGGTCACTCAAAGGTGTAGTTTTAGAGTTTGACGCTTTTGGCCCCTTTAATGCACAACATGCGCGCATTATCATTTTATCGCGTCAAAGCCCTATGTTATCCATATTAGGCATTCTCGAGAGTATTATCAAACATCACGATGATTCGGGTTCATTAAAAGGTCACTCAGAGGTATAATTAAACATGTTGACATTTTTAACCCTTCTTTTTGAAAGTTTGCGAAATTAATACATAACGATATCAAAACCTTGTGAATTTATTATCACTTATTCTTGAGAGTATAATCGAACATTACGAAGCCCCGGGTTCGTTAAAAGGTCACTCAGAGGTAAGAATTAACATGTTGACACGTTTAACCCCTTAGTCTTGTAAACTTTCGTTTACTTTCATAAACGGCTTCTTACGTCCGAATATTTAATCGTTTAAGAATATATTCATCATGTGTGGTCAATCAGAGGCACAAGTTTGGCATGTTGACACTTTTAGTCCCTCAACATTCATAGTTTTTTTTTATTTTGATGAAATTAGTCCCTCATAGTCAACGTTTGACTTTATTAGGGTTTATTATACGTGTCAACACATCATTGGACTACGAGGTGTTACAAGAGAGATAAAGAGAAAACTAAAAATAAATTAGTTTTTTATTTATTTTTTAATTATAAAAGTAATGTGGTCATTTAACAGATTTTAACAAAATAATTCTAACAGTGTTAGAAAATTAGACTCAAATGGTTAAGAAAAGTGGCTATAGGGATTCAGGGCGTTAATGTGACAACACGAGATTTCAAGTTCCTTTTTCCTACGAATCACTGGTTCCATAATCCTGTTTTTTATTACCATTTGTTATGTGATGTCATGTATATTTAATTGACTAAGTGTAGTGTCGTTTAATTTGTCTATGTGCTATGTGATTCATGTATAGTTAGTGAGTGGGTATGGTATCGTTTAAGGTTAATGTTTAATGAGAACATATTGGACCATTGGGCACGACGAAAAACATGGCAATTGGGCTTGACGAAAAATGATGGCCCTTGTCATCTAGTGACCAACGAAGAATGGTGGTTCTTCGTCATTCCATGTTCGACGAAATAGGTTGTTCGCCGTGATTGGCCGACGGAATAGGTTGTTCGCCATGATGGGCTTTGGCCCAAGAGAGCCTGTTCGTACCATAAACTTACGGCTGTGTAGTTTCTCAACCCTAGCTCTCTTTCTCTCAAGTAAACCCGACGGCAACCTCTCCTTTCCATCTCAAAGATCCTCTCTAATTTCCCACTTCGTTCATCAAGTTAGTATGATTATGTTGATTTTAATCTTGATTGGTTGTTATTGGGCTATGTGCAAAGTGTTAATTGATATGCATGAGGATTATGGACTTGAATGATAATGAAGTATGATGAACACAGAGTAGTATGGACTGAATTGGTTTGATCTATTGATGTTCTTGATGCTGATTGATGTTAATCGTTAAACAAGGGTCTACACATGGGTGTGATCGATTATATTGTTAACTAGGTGATTGATGTTTGAGTATAGTGTGCATGATGTTCATAGGAGTCCTGATTGATTTAATAATATGATTGCCCGATGATTGTGACTATGATCCGAATTAGTTTGATAGCATATTGTTGGTTGATGAACTGTTAACATGTTCTTGCAGCAATAATGTTGTTCGATCCAAACTAATTAGGGAATTATTGGTGATTGATGTTTGCAATTAATCTGGGGAGTAATTGATAGAATTTCATAATTGGGTGGTCATGATTTTAGGGAAGTGTAATTGATTTGATCTTACTGAAAATGTGTAACCGATGCATCATGACCAAGGCCCGTTAACTGACCTCGATGAAACATGGTGGTGTTTCGTGATAAGTAACCTCGACGAAACATGGTGGTGTTTCGTCATATGTGAACCCGACGAATCTTAGTGATACTTCGTCATGCATGGCTTCGACGAAGTATGTTCTTCGTCGACTGTGATATTTCGCCGTGAAAATAAATAAGAGGAACAGTAGATTGATATGATACATTGGATGATGAATATTGGTGTTATAAGATAGTATGGTTGCAGGATAATAATAGCTAACAATGAGAATCCTGATTTAACCTGTGTGATTAAAACACCCATCTGTTGTAAGTTGTTTTGTGATATTCGCATGAGATGTGAACATGTGTAGAACAGGGTGTTTGTTATATATAATATATACGGTGATTTTATGATAGATACAATCTGTGTGAAATACGTGACTTACTGTGTACCCATACGTGATTTGTTTGATGATGTAACTGATGTTGATTTGGTAACCTCGGTAGGGTTTGAGTTGACCAATTTGGAACGGGTAATGTAACGTAACATACCGAGCAATCAAAGGTGAGTTCACTGCTCTTTTTCCAAGCATGCGTCCCAGAGAGGGACATCTTGTAAACGTTCCGGGGAGGAATGTCGGGTAATTGGGTTTGACTGGAATGTTAAAACTGGGATGTTGGTTAATACACTCATATCTATCATTCAAGTCCCTTCTACCGATTTGTTGCCGGGGAGGCAACGGGGTATTAGTTAATAGCGCTATTTAGGTTTGGCACCCTCACACCGTACCGGGGAGGACGGGCGTGAACTAATGACCCCAGTCTTGACCATTGCTTTGATAGAGGCTTTGGGGAATAGGGCAAATAATCTGGAGCCATCGGCGGTAATCGAGTTATTAACAACATCAAATCTCTGAATTGTTTTATACTGATATCTGGTAACTAAAACGTGTTAATAAACTTTGAACTCACCAGCGTCGTCTGACACACTTGTCTGCATGCTTGCAGGTCTATAGGGTTATATCATTGGAACTTGCTGTCTGGGAGGCTAGAGTGGTCATGGGTCGAGATACATGGAATCGCAAGACAAGTCTAATGGTTTTCGTACGTGTGGTTTATGAAACACTTGATAAATGATTTATGCTTCCGCTGTATATAATGAATTACATTTAACGTTTTGTAACACTTTATGATAATGAATGAAAGTTTTTATTTAAATATAGTTATGAGTTCAATGTGATTGGTGGCTAGATCCTGGTACGTCACACGTCCCGCGGAGTTCCCGCAAGTGGTATTTTGGGGGTGTGACAGTTTGGTATCAGAGCCACTGGTTATAGTGAACTTGGTTTTAAAACGTTTTTGTAAAACCAGACTATAACCGAACAGTTCTGAATACGTGAATACGACCATGACACTCAGCTCCAGATTGCAAGGTTCGTCTTTCTCACTTGTTGCATACATTACATGACTAGTAGACATTTGTTTATGACGTAACATACGAACACACACTCGTCACTATAGCATGATGGCATGGGTTGCTTGCTTACTTTAAGATGCATTGATAGTATGCCATAGTCCTTGGATTTTTGTGATCTTATTACTTTGACAACCTCCGTTGATATCTGAGTTTGAAAAGCCATTTGACATGGGTTAGGCGTAACTGAGATGAGCATGCAAATCACAATATTATTGTGGGTGCACACATAATAATATTGTGTGGTGCATGCGAGTCCCAGTGAGGCTTAACAAGTGAAAAAGGGGTTCTGTTCTGTTATTTAATCAGTGAGAAACGTAACAAATCCATAGGAGTCCTAGCAATGATTGCTTTTTTCTTGAACGTGATCTTTTCACTCTTCTTTGAATCCTTATGAATCTCGATGTTATCGAGTATTACCTGAACACCCATCTGAACGTCTAGCGAATTGTGTAGAATGTTAGTTGCTACTACGAACGTCTCTGGGATGAATGTCGCAGCATGATTGGTCTATACCTTTCTCACTTTTCTGGAATTTAACGTATTGACGCCTTAGATCCTGAAGTGTGATCACTTCAGCAATACTTTAGCAACATACCGTATATTACGCAATCAACTTGCAAGATCAATGGAAAAGTGGATGAGGGTAGTACTTTACCGACCTCGGTATTGGGATGACCCTGATTACCGGCAACGAACACCAGCAAATTGACTTCAATCGAATCTTTAACCCTAGTAAGCGACTTATGGGAGTCAACTCTTACGAATCAATCGGGACATAAGCGATGACGATTGACTATAGAGTGGAATGTGTAACTTCCTGCACCATGAGTCGTCCCTTAGGACGTGACACGGAATGTGAAAAGATGGACCCTGTTGGTGAAAGGTCGCAGGACACCGTTACAAGCAACGACATTAGAGGCAACAGTCATGGCAACGTCAAAGCACTCGTAATCGTAGCCTACAGCATGGAAACGAAGGTGAAGTCGACAAGGATTGACTGTTGTTAAGTCAAGACGTCAACAACCAAGGGAATAATGACAGTATTGGGAATCCTCATAACCGTAACAACAACACTGGTAATGGTGCTCATGGAAGGGCATTTAGGACTGGCATAGGCGACGCCAGGAATATAGCAACATGGTGGCCTGCACGTTCTTGGTAGCTAATCGCTTCGTCCCTGTTCTGTTTAACCCTGATGCTTCTGGAAACCGAACCTGTTGTGGAATCGGCTGATGGCAAGCCAAATGAAACCTCATAAGTTTGTTGGGATGCAAACTCGACCTTGTGGGACAAGTGTTCGACACCGACCTTCCCTCTACTATCCTAGATGGTTTCGATGCAGTAGTTAGTGTGGATTGGTTATCCAGAGATCGCTCAGATATACCCTGTGAGAAGAAAATTGTGCGTATCCTTTTTCCTAGTGGAGAATCATTATATGTTCTAAAGCATCAGAGTGGTGCAAAGGTTAGCGCCATTTCAACTATGAAGGCCCAGAAGTGTCTACGGAGGGACTACCCCGCTATGTTAACAACCGTTACTAATGTTGGGGCTAAGGAAAGAGGATCGAGGGTCCACTAATTGTTCGTGATTCCACTCGGTGAGCTACTCGAAGAACTTTTAGGTCTACTTTCACAATTGTTAGGAAGAATCTCAGCTTGATCGCACGCCAGAGGCAGCCGTGATTACTCGTACTCCTTACCGTCTTGCGCCAGGGGAGTTGCTTAATCAACTACAGGGACTGTTGGATAGGATTTTTGTCGGACCTAGTTTTTTTTCGCTTTGGGGAGTCTCAGTTATCCGTGAAGATAAGCCTTTTCATACGTGTACTGATTATCGAGGACGCAGCAAAGTGTCAGTTCAGAACCGTTTGTCTCGACCATGTATTGACAACCTGTTGACCAATTGCAAGGGTCAAACTCCCATTCGAGGATTGACTAACAAACGAGCTATCATCAGATGGAAGTTCAAGGGGAGTATGTTCCTAAAACGGCATATCGAACGCAATGCGGCCATTGTAACTTTGTATTCCATGACCTTTGGGTCAATCAACACACCAGCAGCTTTATGGATCACATAAATCAACCGTGTTCATTGTTGACATTTTGAATCACTTCCAGGAGAAAGGATCACCATGAGCGGCATTTGTATCTTATTGTAGAGATCCTGAGGGAGGAGCAACTCCATGCGAAATCTATCTAAGTGTGACTTCAGGATTCGAGAAGTACACTTTCTTGGTCGCGTAGTCAATGAAGTAGGGATACACATGGATCTCGCTAAGATCCATTTTAGTGGAATTGGTCGGCACTGAGGAGTCCTTCGGGGTAACAGCAATTCCTTGGTTTCTCTAGATACTATCGCAGATTCATCGTGGGATTTTTGAAGATTGCGCAGCTTTAACCTCTTTAGCACAGCGGGGAGCTGTGAATTCATGGGAAACAAAACAGGGGAACGTTTTTTCAGCTTTTGAAGCCCAACTCTACAATGCACTGAGCATCGTCTTTACACGAGGGTATGGGTGATCTAGTGGTATACCATGATGGTTTGAATCAGAGTCCCAGTTACACGCCGATGCAACACGAGAAGGTGATGGCTTGTGTGGTGGTTTAACAAGAAGAATTACATGATTCATAACCTGGGGGTGGAAACCATGGCCTTGGATTTAAATTGGAGGCATTACTTGGACGGTACCAAATGCACTACTTAGACCAATCACAAGGGCCTCCCGTGTACTACACTACATGTGATGGCATCACTGGATGGAACTCTCGAGTGATTACGACCATGGAACCTAAACACGTATGAGCATGCATGATGTGTGCAAAATGCAACATATAAATTACATCAATTGTGGCATAAAACTAACCCTTTTTAGTACTAATGTTGGAAAAAGTGTGCTTTTGTCTTCCTTTTGTATTTTCAGGATTAAATGAGCTCAAATAAACAAAAGAAGCAAAAAGGCATCTAAATCTAACATAAATACAAGAAAAGGAACAAACGTGGCACGCCCGACCTCCCCGAAAGCATCTTCCCAAGCAAAACAAGAGAACAGAAGGCTGAACACGCCCCGTGCTCAGTGAACACGGGGGCGTGCCCAAGTGTCAGCATAAAAGACAAAGCTGTAGAAGCTTCTATCGCCCACCACGGGGCCGTGCTCAGCGGACACGGGGCCGTGGTCAACTATAAGATTCGCAGAATCCAGGCAAATCTTGATAGTACAGAGACGCTTCTGCACACGGGGTCGTGCCCAGTGGACACGGGGCCTTGGTCAACTAATGCAGACAAGAGCAATTAATGAAGACAGAGAATGAGGATGGACACGGGGCCGTACCCGAGCTACTGTTCAGGCTATAAATGTGACAACTGTGCTCTGTAATCGATGTACAATGCAAAACAATGTTAATTATTAATAAAACAATGTGTTGTGGTGTTATTATGTGTGTTTTTGTGTTTGATGACTTTACAATTTGATTCGATTCCGATTTCAAGCTTTAAATCGCTTTCTGGAAAGTTATACGTAAACTGGTGCGTAAACGCAGTCAGTTTAATGCGAAAAACACTCTGGAATAGTGAAATAGGCTTAACATACCTTAAATAACATTCACATAACTTAGAAATAAGTTTTGGATGGTTTGGTGTGTTGAAAACAAGTCTATCCGATCGTAGGGACTATTTGTGTCAAACTGCGAAACTATACCGATTCGTATGGTATCGTAGAGTCCAGAACTTGATCATAAGCTAAACATACCATAAATAATCTAAACATAGCTTAGAAATAAGCTTTGAGGGGTTCGGTGTGCGAAAACATGCTTATTTGATCTTACAGGGACTAAAAGTGTCAAAAACGACGTAAGTTTGCATTTACGCGCATATCTTACGTTCTGACCACATCTGGACATCCAAAAATTTTGTACACACTAAAATATTTTTATTTTAGTGATCGGCATGCAAAAATACCATTCGTCGCTTAATTTGGATCGTTTTTCGCATCCGTTTGAGTTTCGTCGTAATTTAACGAACAACGAGACCGTACGATCAAACGAGCCGACATCTGAGATGTTTTTGAGCATATTTTAAGTTCCCTATACTTTAACTTCATTTTAGAGCCTTGAAATGAGGTTAACGGGGCTTAAACGTGTCAAAAATGCATCAAAACACAAGTTTCTCAAGTGCAGGGACTAAATTGCAAATTCTGGATAGTTTGCCCAGTCGGGCCGTGTAAGCCTGGTCTCTCATCTTACGCGGGCCGTGTGAGCATGCCAGCGACCAGAAACTTGTTTTTAGCATTCTGTTGCAACTTCAGGGGCTGTTATGGTAATTCTTTTGTGTGATGGACAAGTTTAAGTGATCACCAAGGTTACTAATCAGCTCCTAACAATTGTATGGCCATGATCCTTTGCTTGGAGGTTACATAAACAAGTGTCATGATCTTGTTCTTCATCAACAAGTATAAATAGCCTTACATTTTCACTTGTTCATTGCTTATTCCTCTCTTCTCTTCTCTATCTCTGAATTTGGAGCTTCTTCAAGCTTGGATATCTTATTCTCTGGTTTTCTTGTCTTCTTTCTTCAAGCATTGGACCTTTGTGAGTGTTCTTTCATGCTTGTTCTTTATATTTAAGCAGAAAGTCAAACAGTTTGGCCAACAGTTTGACTTTCGGTTTTGACCATCAATTGGTCAAGTCAAAGTTCAATTGAACTTTGCAACGTGATTGTAATCACGATGATTATAATCCTTAGCGATTATACCTACTGATTACCACGTTAACTAGGCATAGTGACGAGTCAAAGTTTCGGTCAAAATGCGTTTTAGCACGCATTTTGCAACGGAACTACTTATAGGTATCAAAACACTTTGTTTTGATACCAAATCAATTTTATAACTTTGTTAAACATGTTTTGACATGTTTAACTCGTCACTAATAGTTTAGTGCTTTTTTAGGGTAATAAGTTAAGCGGTCTAGACAACCGCTTAAACTTTCAAACCCGACCCGTTTGGTCGATCTTTAGGATCCGATCAAGCTTGTTTAGTGATCATAGTTGCATAGGGAATAACCTCTGAGGTTATACCTTATGATCACATAGGATTGGTTAGTTATTTGTTAAGTAGCTTGTATGCCCATAGGAAATGACCAAAACGCCCTTTTGAAGCATAAATACATATTTTACATATGTAAACAAGTTTTTGACATCTAAACTGATATGGTAACATAATTAGGCATAATTAGGCATGTAAGACTTGACATAGCACATAGTTAACCATCCGTACATAGTTCCGCGCGAACGACGCGTTAAAGTAGCATAAGCTCCTTAATGGGTCGTAACGGGTCGAAAGCACTTAGGCTAAGTTCCGATTTAGGATGTAGGCTTTGTTAAACCATATCACATGAGTTCCACACTCATTTGGTTTACAAGACCTCATTCTATCCGATCTTTCGATTTAGGTGTCGGTTTATTTACTACTGATCCGATTACTAGGTACTACTTGAATTTCCTTGGTTTGCCTGAGCTTCGCTAAGTTCTTTAGATCAAGGATAACCTTCTATTCAATGTGAGTACATAGTTCCCCTATTTTACTGTTTTCAATTGTTTTGGGGTGATTCATATGTATTAAAACGATTTCGATATTTAAACGATGGTTTCAAAAACGATAAAGATGGTTTATATTAAACTAATAACGATTTCAATAATGTGAACAAACTTGTTGGACGTAGTTACATAACGAATGACATTCATTAGCATTGATCAAGCCAACCAGTATTAGGTTATGGTACCATAGGATCTGACAAATCCCGTTATCAGACTACACCCATGGTTATGTGTGGGGGTTATGTAGGTAATGACCGAATCTGATGATTGTTAACTTACCCTTTGGTGGTTTGTTAATGCGAGAAACGAGATAGTCGAGTCACGAAGGTTTGAATGTTATTAGCGAGACGACCATAAGTAGTTTCACAATTTAAAACGAATACGATTTTGGGACGAGTTAAACGATTTGATACGACTTAAACGATTTGGATAAACGATTGGATTTGGGTAGTGATTAGATAATGGGACGGGTGTAGTATGATAGAATCATGGTAGATACGCCGTTGGTACATCTTATATATAAGTGCTTCTATCATATTACATTGCGTGTCATTATTTAGTTCATTTGGGGAAAAACGATTTGAAACGACGTCATACAACGAGGTTTTCGAAATGATATAAACCATATGAGTTTTATTAACGAGTTTTTAACGAGATGTTTTACGAATTGGTTTACTAAAACAAATGTTTTGGGGTTAAGAATCATCGCTACGAGATTTTATAAACTATAACCATCTTGATTTGAGTTGGTTAATTATGTTAAAATACACTTTTCAAAACGAGGTTTGTACTTTTGACTCTTGTAGTCTAATGAGGTACTGCAACATATAAGCGAGCCATGATTCCGATACTCTTATAAAACCTATGTGCTCGCCAGCATTTCTTTGCTGACTTTGTTTTACATATGTTTCAGGTGGTGTTGCGTGATATCGATTGCTAGGATGCATGAGTCACATAGGATCTGGAGGAGGCCTTAGTGACTTAATAACGATAAAAGACGATGTTTAATTTATTGTTTGGTATCTAAGACAATGTAATTTACTAAATGAATCAATAAAATGAAACTTTTAATTACCATGGTTGTGGAAGAATAATTCTGTTACAACACTCCCTGACGTTTCCGCCATGGTTTGTTGTTTTAACGTGGTCGGGGTGTGACAGAAGAGTTGGTATCAGAGCCAATGGTTATAAGAAATTAGGTTATTAGTAATGATTTGACCTAGACTATAACTTTCTAGGACCCTAACGCGAGTTATCTTGCGTTTAGATTTTAAAACAATACCGTCACCTATCCTTAGGTGATAACCACAACGAGAACACAATAACAAATCCGCTTCGACAATTAATCATCTATCCTTGGATGATTGATTGTAAGGTTTTGAACCCTTCCAGTTTGATTCATTTTCGGCTTTATGCCCTCTGAATTTTCAAAATCTCGTCAAAGTTTGGGTCTAAATAATGTGAACACATGCAAACTGGAAGAGTGAATGCCTATACCCTGAGTTTTCTGTCTAAGGCTAGAGTGTTCGTACAAATCCACAGTATCGGACCAGTCACTCTTACCTGGGAACTCTTGGGGTGAGTGTTCGCTTATAGGCGAGCATGTCTTCGGTGATACATTATTATGACCTATTTACTTTGATTAGTCACTGCGTATCGTTTGTTTGTTCGAGGTAACGAACGAATGATCGCCTCCCTTGTGTTTTGTCGATGTTTTCAATACCTCTATTTTTTTCCAATTGTCAACCTCACTCGTTTCTCATGTTTCCATGTTAGACAATGCCTCCTCGACGTGATGCTCAATCTTTTACTGCTGAAGAAGTCGCAGCCCTTGTCGCTCAGCAAATGGCTGCTGTACTTCCAGGCGTAGTGACCCAGATCCATGAGTTATACAACAACAATAATAACAACAATAATGCACAATGTAGTTTCAAAAACTTCAATTCTGCTAAACCGTTGAAGTTTTCTGGGTCGCAAGGAGCAACCGCGCTCCTTCAATGGTTCGAAAGTATCGAGAGCACATTCAGACATGTGCAATGTCTGAATGCGCGTAAGGTTGAATTTGCATCAAGCATGTTCGAGAAGCGTGCAATTACATGGTGGAATGGAGTGATGCGTGATAGGGGTGCCGAAGTGGCATTAGCACAAACTTGGGAAGAGCTCCGAGCTCTCATGATAAGAGAGTTCTGTCCCCATCACGAGATTCGAGCTTTGGAATGAGAATTCGATGATTTGAAACAAGACGGGGGAGAACACCGTGCTTATACGGATCGATTTGAGGAGCTCAGTTTGTTGTGTCCCACTATGGTTACCCCACTGGAGAAAGCAATCGAGAGATATATCGATGGTTTACCCGATTCCATACAGGATATTGTGACAAGCGTTAATCCTACTACCGTTCGTCACGCGATCGAGTTGTCTGCTACCCTGACTGAGTCTCAAGTCAGGAAGGGTAAACTTACCCGCAAGGGTGATAAGAAGAAGTCGACCGATTCTGTCAAGGAAAAGGGTAAAGGTAAGAAGCAGGGTGAGTCTTCTAAAAAGTCAAGGAAGCGCAAGGCTTCCCAGAACTTTGCTATCACCAACCAGAACCCTCAGAACCCACCGACTCAACCTCCTGTGAAGAAGCAATATGCTGGTACCGCACCTTACTGGGCTCGATGCAACGGTCACCATGTTGCCCAACAGGCCTGTAAACAGTGTACTACGTGTGGTAGACTTGGGCATCTGCCCAATATTTATCGTATGGGTCAAAATCAGGCTGCCCAGGTTCCAGTTCAAGTTCAAGGGAATGCTGCGAGATTCCCACCTGGTTCGTGTTTTAGTTGCGGAGAAATGGGTCATTTCAGCAACAACTGCCCGAGATTGGTAAATGCGAATCCGAATGGTAACGCGATCGCGAATGTGAATCCCGCTCGTGGACGAGCATTCAATCTGAACGCGAACGAGGCGAGGGCGGACAACGAGGTTGTTAACGGTACGTTCCTTGTTAACAATCAACTTGCATCTGTTCTTTTCGATTCTGGTGCCGATAGAAGTTTTGTTTCATTATCCTTTGAGCCTTTACTTACGATACCTAGAACTAAACTGAGGAAACCCTTATCTGTCGAGGTTGCTACTGGTAAACCACTCGTACTCGATTCTGTTCTTCGTGGTTGTCAATTGAACCTCGATAACCATCTTTTTCCTGTTGACCTCACACCGATGCAACTGGGGAGTTTCGACATTATTGTGGGAATGGATTGGTTAACCAAACACCATGCTGAGGTGGTTTGTTTCGATAAGATCATTCGTATTCCTCTTTCATCTGGCGATGTTCTGGAAATTCGTGGTGAAAAGCCATCTGGTGGATTGAAACTCATGTCGTGTACGAAAGCCCAAAGTTACTTACGAAAAGGATATGTTGCTTTTCTGGCACATGTCACCGAGGAGAAAAGCAAGACCAAGAGTATTCAGGATATTCTGATTGTTCGGGATTATCCAGAGGTGTTTCCTGATGAACTGCCTGGTTTGCCTCCAGTTCGTCAAGTCGAGTTTCATATTGACCTTGTGCCCAATGCCAACCCGATTGCGAAAGCACCTTATCGTCTTGCACCGTCCGAGATGCAAAAGTTATCGAAACAGCTTCAAGAGTTATCTGATAAAGGATTCATCCGACCGAGTTATTCACCTTGGGGCGCTCCTGTACTCTTTGTGAAAAAGAAAGATGGATCTTTTCGAATGTGTATCGATTATCGTGAGCTTAATAAGCTTACCATCAAGAATCGATATCCCCTACCTCGAATTGATGATCTCTTTGATCAGCTGCAAGGTGCTACCTGTTTTTCCAAGATCGACCTGCGTTCTGGGTATCATCAGCTTCGTGTATTCGAAGAAGATATTCCCAAAACTGCTTTCCGAACGAGATATGGGCACTACGAGTTTACTGTCATGCCTTTTGGTTTGACAAATGCCCCTGCTATCTTCATGGACTTAATGAATAGGGTCTGTAAACCTTATTTAGACAAGTTCATCATTGTGTTTATCGACGATATTCTCATTTATTCGAAGTCTCGAGCCGATCACGAGCAACACCTTCGTTTGACATTGGAACTCTTGAAGAAGGAACAACTTTTTGCTAAATTCTCCAAGTGTGAATTTTGGCTTAAAGAAGTTCAGTTTTTGGGACATATTGTCAACGAGCAGGGTATTCATGTGGATCCATCCAAGATTGTTGCAATTAAGGATTGGAACACACCAATAACGCCTACCGAGATTCGATCTTTTCTTGGTCTTGCTGGATATTATCGTCGATTTATTTCGAACTTCTCGAAGATTGCGGTTCCACTCACTGCTTTGACTCAGAAGAATAAGCCTTTTGAATGGGGACCCAAACAAGAAGAAGCATTTTAAACGCTGAAACAGAAGCTATGTGACGCTCCTGTTTTATCTTTGCCCGAAGGAAACGATGATTTCGTTGTCTACTCTGATGCGTCCAACTTAGGCCTTGGTTGTGTTCTTATGCAACGAGGTAAAGTTATAGCATACGCATCTAGACAATTGAAAGTTCACGAGAAGAACTACACGACTCATGATCTTGAGTTAGGAGCTGTGGTTTTCGCGCTTAAAATCTGGAGACACTACCTCTATGGTACAAAGTGTGTGGTTTACACAGACCACAAAAGTCTCCAACATATTCTTAATCAGAAGGAGCTGAATATGAGGCAACGACGTTGGGTTGAACTCTTAAATGATTACGATTGCAAAATTTGCTACTGAAGAAGCACTAGATAAATGGTCGGAACCGAGATATCTAGGGGGTTTGAATCCGCATAAAAAGGTGGGTTTCCTCTCGTCTGATTCGGTTACAACTGATCTCCTTCTCCGATAACTATGCAAAAAAGAAGCACCGTTAGCCTCGCCAAGGGGAGAAAAGGGCTCTCTCCTTAACTCGACTCCGGTGTGAGAATAAGTATGGGTTATGAAGAAGAAGATGTATTTGAGAAGTGTGTGTAACTTGAATTTCATACCTGAATAGTTCTCATATTTATAGCCGGGAGTCTTTGGGCGGGAAAACCCGTTGATGAAAAGTTGACGGAAGATGCTAACCCCGTAAGCAGTTGCATTTCCTTCCATCCAGCTCCTTGATCCGACGTGAGAGCACACGGATCATGGTTTAGATCGATGGCTGGGGATTTGCCACGTGTAAAGTGACCAAGTGGAGATTTACTCTCCAATTACATGCTTTCGTTATGATTTCAGGGATGACTGAGATAGTGACACGTGTCCAGACGGTTATAACCGTCTTAGTGGTGCACGATTGTATTTCTTCTAGAAGATTACTGCTGTAATCTGGTGTGACGCCTTATTGTGTGGAATCAATTTAGATAAATTCTAAGTCTGAGCAGTAATATCCAAGAATGGATACAAAGCGCAAGTATTTAGGATT
Source organism: Helianthus tuberosus (assembly GCA_030545235.1). NCBI lineage: Eukaryota > Viridiplantae > Streptophyta > Magnoliopsida > Asterales > Asteraceae > Helianthus > Helianthus tuberosus. The sequence continues at coordinate 160,978,754 of CM060393.1, forward strand.
TTCATCCTTTATTTATGGAAGCAAGCGCAAGGATTTATGCTTTCCTTTGGGTGCGCAAGTGTTTAACTGTTGCTTGTTTCTTGAGCCTTTCTTTCGTAATACCAGTGCGCGGCCGCGCAAGGTAGAAAGACAAGCAAGGTTGTGGTATGGTCCCAAGTACTTATTGTGAGGTTTTTGGGACCTTACCCCTTCAAGTCCCCCCAGTCTAGTGTTGTACTTATGCAAATAAGTGGAGCACTGGACTTATGAGAGGAAAAGCTTTTGGGCGCGAAAATAAGAAAACTTCTGGAAGAAGATTCATTTTTATTATTGTAAAGATTTTTGAAAATCTTTGACTTTGAATGAGACTGGTACAGTAAACCTAGGTGACAGGCTGTCACTGTCAGTTGTTTGGAGAACTGTGATATCCAAAAAAGGTGTTGTGGCGGTTACCGATGCTATTTATTGCGGTGAGTATATATAACGTTTGAGTAACCTCCTCTGTGTAATCATTGTTTTGTTGAAACTTTCCCTGTTCCTTTCTTCTAAGAAAAGATTTATCATTCCTTCTTCTTATGTCAACCGGAGAACATCAAGAAGATCTTTCTGAAGAAATGTCGACTGAACTTCCATCATTAAAGTGGCCTAGAGCGACCTTTGATGGTTTGGTTCGGAATTTCAGATTTCCAGATAACTGGGGTGCTCTGTACCCCGAAGAGGGGCAGACTGCAGCAGATGCTCCGGCTGGGTATATTACCCTTTTTTGGGATTTTTTTTGTGAAGGCAACTTTCGTTTGCCTGTTACTAAATTTTTTCTTGAATTCCTTGAGTACTATAAGTTGCATATCTCCCAACTTCACCCTATTGGCATGGTTAGGGTTCAACATTTTGAATTTGTGTGTCGGACAATGCATATTGAGCCAACTGTTTCCCGATTTAGGGTTTTTCACCAGATGCACTGTACCCAAGGGTTTTACTCGTTTGTTCAGAGGGCGACTGCAAAGAAGATTCTACAGCAACCCCCAAAATCCTTTCACAACTGGAAACAAAAATTCTTCTTTATCAAGGCCGGAGTGATTCCGGTGAGGATGGTTTTAAGGGGGAAGGAAGATGTTCCAATTGAAACGATTCAGACCCCTGTTGATGAGAACTGGTATCAAGATTTGAAGGATGTTCCCAACATTGCTTTGCCGGAGAAAGCTCTCGTCGGAGCCGGCATGAGTTTGAATTGGAAAATGGAGCGTGACGACAAACCAGTATAACGGAAGATGGTCATAGTAAGTTTGGGGTTTTTCCCTCTTTTCTTTTCCTCTTCTTCTCTTTTTTTTTTTTTTTTGACTTGCTATCGTTGCTTGCAGTTGTTTCACTGTATGTTGTTGCCTTTAAGAGAGAAGGCGGAAAAATGGGCACCATCAAGAAGAAACCTGAAAAATTTTTACAGATTTTTGTTATTTTTCCAGAGGTTCCTGTTTCCCCTGTTTCCACAGAACTGCAATCTATGGTGAATGAAAAGCTTCCACCCACCCCTCCGCGTGCTTCTGTCGTTGACCAGTTAGAGCCTACGGGGACTGCTGATGGTGGTGTGGAGAAGACTGTTGAGGCTGAGAAGCCTGTTGATATTGCTACAGAGACTGAAAAGGTTGTTGATCCAGGTGTGATGGATGGTGTTGATAATCAACAAACCCCTGAATCTGTTGCTTAAGATATGGGGAAAGAACAAGCTGCTGGAAAAACTTCAACTTCTTCCCCTAAACCTTCTGATACTATGCCCGAGCATGTTGAGAAGGTGACAGTTGAGGGGCAAGGCTCATCTGCTGGTGTAACTTACCTTGAAGAGACTGCCTCTCATGTGTCTACCACTCACCGCATAGTGCATGAGTGGTATAGTATGCATAAGGAGCGGGAAACCTTTAAGGTGTCTCAAAAGAAGTTTGCCAAAGATGAGAAATGCTTGGCTCAGCTGAAGGCTAAATTGGAAGCTGATCAGGCCAAGTTTGAAGCGGAGCGCAAGACTGAGGAATGGTCCGTTGCTGGTTGGAAGAGGAAAGCGGAAGCTGAATCTGCTCTCCTTTCCGAGGAACGCAAAAACTGGAGGAGAATTTGCGAAAAAGATAATGCTGAGAAGGCAAACCTCCGTAGTGTCATTAATAACCTCAAGGCTGAGGTTGAAAAACTGAAGAACCAGGATGCGGAGGTAGAAAGGTTAAAGAAGGAGAAAGCTGATGCAGAAGCTGCGCTGGTGGAGGCGCGTTCTCATAGGGAGCGCAGTGAGCAACGAGAGGTACAAGCTTTCGCCACTCTTGCCCTTAGAGATAAAGAGGTAGAAGAACTTACTGCTTTGCTTTCTGGTCAGGAACAACTTAAGAAGGATCTGGAGCTTGCGCATTCCGAGAATACTGAAACCTCTCGCCGTTTGACTGAAGTTGAAGAGAAGTTGGAAAATTCAGAAACGACGTGGGTTACAGCGGAAAGTGAGCTTGAACCTTTAAAGAATGATATGGCCTGGTTGAAAGATCGCGGTATTGCCTGTGTAAGTTTCTTTTTCTCCTTTTTGTTGTGGAACTGTTTATGCGCTTTTTCGTTATTTACCCTTTCCTATTTCCGCAGGTTGCTGAGTCAGTGCTAAATTCTGAAGAGTTGGATAAAACTGTTGGTTGGTTAGTTGTTGCCGCGCGTAAAGATGGGTATGCCCAAGGATATGCTGAGTGCTCTCAGCATGTAAATAGCGCTTTAAAGGTTGACTGGGATGTTAGTAGATCTGCAACTTTTGGCGTGGATACTAGTGTTGAGCTTGCTGCCTTAAAGACAGAGTTTAACAACTTACAACTTCCAGTTATGGAGCTGATAAATGTTGCGCTGCAATCCGATGATCACGTAGCGCAACTAAATGAAATCTTTCCGGAGGAGGGTGAAGATTTGGCATAGGTTGAAAATGTATTGAACAATTTCTTTGTAATATTTGGGATGTATATCCCTCTTTTTTGTTGATGCGCTGTTGCGCAAGTAACTAAAACATTGCCGTGTTTAATAGTTCTTGGGGCGTATTTGTACGCTGAGAATAGCATGATGTTTCTATTTGTTTGTTTACAATATCTTGCATGGGCACAATTACATTGATTAAGTAAGGCGAATGAAGTTGGTATAAAGCTCATTTGTGAACGTATGGTCGTTTGTGACATGATCACTGACCGTTCATGAAGCTTGTTTTGTAACTACCATAATGTTTTTGCGCTTACTAAAAGGAATTGCATGCACTTTGTAAGGAAAACACAGAAATAATACAAACTTTGGGATTTTATTTAGGGATAGAGTACAGAGGCTTTTTACAAAGTTTGCTGATATAATTATATGAAACTTAACTTACTCTCTAAGATTTCCACTTTGCTTAATAGATCGTGTTTTCCTGCGGGAAATTCATAGAGTTGCCTCTTAAGTTTTTGCCCTTTTGCTTGGGCCCTCCTCTCCCCGAGTAATCTGCTTTATCTCTTTGCGCACATTTTGGAGTAAATGTGTGAGTTCGTCGCTTTTGAGGGCTTTCTCTATTTCTGTGTGTAGAGAGATGCAGTTGTTAGTGGTATGCCCGTTGTCTTTGTGATACTCGCAGTATTGCGCCGGGTCTTGTCCACGCTTATTTTTCATGGGGATCGGAGGTTTAAATTGATAGTCTTCAGTACTCAAAACTTTTGCCGGGGTCTTTATTAGGGGAGTCCACTGTCTCTCCCTATTCTCCTGCTTGTTCTCCCTTTGCGCGGTGAGTTTGTTGATCATTGCGCGAGCATCTTCAGACGAACGACTTCCTGATCCAGACTCACGCCATAATTTCTTAAATCTTCTTTCGCCGGTTGAGCTTAAGTCTGCAGGCCTATTATGTGGTGGCGGTGGCCTATTTGTGGTAAGGTTCTTTTCAGTTTACGCGTAAACCTTGGCCGCCGCCATTATCTTCTCCCAACTTTTGGGAAGGCCCTCTGTTCCAGATAAGACTTTAATCATGTCATCGCATCTAACCGCGTACTTAAATTGAGCACGGATTAGTTGCTCATGAACTCCGCCAATCTCCAATACCTCTTTATTGTATCTGGTGATGAAATCCTCCAGATTTTCGTCATCTCGACGCCAAATGTTCATGACGTCCGATGTATCGCGAATGGAACGCCGTTGTTGGCTAAAATGTGTTAAAAACTTTTCGCGCAGGTCTTTCCAAGACTCGATCTGTCCAATTGGTAGGTTATCGAACCAGATTCGTGTTGGGCCGGTCAAGGTCTGTACGAACAGATGGCACCATAGTGGGAGGGTCCAACCCCCAACCAGACCTGCGCTGGTAAACACTCTCAAGTGATCATCGGGGTCTGTCAGCCCATTAAACTTACCTATGTTGGATGGTAGTTTAGCTTTTTCAAGCGGAGCTAAAGCTATTTCCATGATGAACTTTGAATTTTCCGCTGCTTCCGCAGGGCGGTAAATCAAATCATAGTTGTGTTCTGCCTCAGGGTTATAAACCGCACGAGGCCTGCATTTATTGTAATTTGGCTGCAATCGATTGAATACACTGGTGTTTGAACTTAAACGGTATGTTGGATCGGATTCATCGGTGTGGGTGTTCCGTTGCAACCTATCATGAACCGATTGTCTTCGGTGAGGGTGTGGTTCACCATGGTGTTCTCTCTGGTAACTTCCTAACTGAGTGTACTCACGTTTTGATGTGGATCTGGCATGACCTTCTGTATTCTCGTAAGTTGACTCTTCCCGTTGAGAAGCGTTAGCACGGGATCCTGGTCTCCGTGACTGAGTTAAGGGAGCAGTCTGAGCACACAGCTGTGTGTATACTGCGTTTAGTACCCCTTGAGACCTAATGTACCAGGAAATTGGAGTTTCTCCTGGTGGCAGGATTGATTGAGCAGGGTTTGCTGGTAACATTCCTGGAGTGACAGTGTCATTTGCTCGATTGGATTGAACCTCGTTGTCATCCGAGGCATCTTCTGGGCTTCCTTCTAATTGAAGATTGTTTCCGACGTTCGGTCGAGGACCGATTTGCCGATGAGATGATGAATTTTCTGCCATGTTAAAGTAGAGAATGAAAAGAACTGAATCGAAACGAGATGAAAACTGATAAGACAGAGGAATCGGTGGAAGCCAATGAAGAAACACTATATAAATGGTCGGAACCGAGATATCTAGGGGGTTTGAATCCGCATAAAAAGGTGGGTTTCCTCTCGTCTGATTCGGTTACAACTGATCTCCTTCTCCGATAACTCTGCAAAAAAGAAGCACCGTTAGCCTCGCCAAGGGGAGAAAAGGGTTCTCTCCTTGACCCGACTCCGGTGTGAGAATAAGTATGGGTTATGAAGAAGAAGATGTATTTGAGAAGTGTGTGTAACTTGAATTTCATACCTGAATAGTTCTCATATTTATAGCCGGGAGTCTTTGGGCGGGAAAACCCGTTGATGAAAAGTTGACGGAAGATGCTAACCCCGTAAGCGGTTGCATTTCCTTCCATCCAGCTCCTTGATCCGACGTGAGAGCACACGGATCGTGGTTTAGATCGATAGCTGGGGATTTGCCACGTGTAAAGTGACCAAGTGGAGATTTACTCTCCAATTACATGCTTTCGTTATGATTTCAGGGATGACTGAGATAGTGACACGTGTCCAGACGGTTATAACCGTCTTAGTGGTGCACGATTGTATTTCTTCTAGAAGATTACTGCTTTAATCTGGTGTGACGCCTTATTGTGTGGAATCAATTTAGATAAATTCTAAGTCTGAGCAATAATATCCAAGACTGGATACAAAGCGGAAGTATTTAGGATTTTCATCCTTTATTTATGGAAGCAAGCGCAAGGATTTATGCTTTCCTTTGGGTGCGCAAGTGTTTAACTGTTGCTTGTTTCTTGAGCCTTTCTTTCGTAATACCAGTGCGCGGCCGCGCAAGGTAGAAAGACAAGCAAGGTTGTGGTATGGTCCCAAGTACTTATTGTGAGGTTTTTGGGACCTTACCCCTTCAGCTACCATCCTGGTAAGGCGAATGTCGTAGCCGATGCGCTTAGTCGAAAAGAGCGAGTCAAGCGTCATTCTGTTTGAACTCTATCTGATATTCAAACTCGGGTTCTTCAAGCTCAACAATTTTGTGTGTTACAAAATTTGATGGGTAAGGAATTACCACGTCAACTTGAGCTTAAACTTGAAGCAAAGGACGATGGTTTACTCTATTTCAAGGATCGTTTGTGGATTCCGAAACAAGACGATCTTCGCACCCTAGTGATGGACGAATCTCACAAGTCTCGATATTCTATCCATCCTGGTGCTGATAAAATGTACAAGGATCTTCGTACTCAGTATTGGTGGCCTGGTATGAAAAACGATGTTGCCTTGTATGTATCAAAATGCCTAACTTGTCTCAAAGTCAAGGCTGAACATCAACGACCTTCTGGTTTGCTTGTACAACCAGAGATACCGGTTTGGAAGTGGGAGAACATTGCAATGGATCTCATCACTAAATTACCGCGTACATCTAAAGGTCATGATGCTATTTGGGTTGTTATCGATCGATTAATGAAGTCAGCTCATTTTATTCCGATTCACGAGGATCTATCTGCTGATAAACTTGCAAAGATTTATGTTGATTAGATTGTATCACGACATGGTGTTCCTTTGGATATCATTTCCGATCATGATGCTCGGTTTTCATCTCATTTTTGGAAGACCATGCAATCTACTATGGGAACCCAACTAAATCTAAGCACTACTTATCATCCCCAAACAGATGGTCAATCTGAGAGAATGATTCAAACTTTGGAGGATATGCTTAGAGCATGCGTGATAGACTTTGGTGGTAATTGGGATTCTCATCTGCCACTGATCGAGTTTTCTTACAACAATAGTTATCATGCTAGCATTAATATGGCACCATTCGAAGCTCTCTACGGTCGAAAATGTCATTCACCTGTCCGTTGGAATGAGATCGGTGAAGCTCAGCTTACTGGACCTGAGCTCATTCTAGAAACAACAGACAAAATCAAGAAAATTCGCGATAATCTTGTGACAGCTAGATGCCGTCAAAAGAGTTATGCGGATATACGACTCAAGCCCCTAGAATTTCAAGTCGGAGACCATGTCCTACTCAAGGTGTCACCTTGGAAGGGAGTGGTGAGATTTGGAAAGAAAGGAAAACTTGCACCACGATATGTTGGACCATTTAAGATTGTTGAAAAGGTTGGAAAGGTTGCCAATCGACTAGAGCTACCTCCAGAGCTTGGAAATATCCATCCGACTTTCGACGTGTCCAATCTACGAAAATGTTTAGCTGACGCTGATCTTCACATTTCACTCGACGAAATCCAAATCGATGAAACAATGCATTTTGTTGAGAAACCTGTGGAGATAGTGGACCGTACATTCAAACAGTTGAAGAACAAACGGATTCGATTGGTCAAGGTTTGTTGGGAATCCAAACGTGGCCCAGAGTTTACTTGGGAACGTGAGGACCAAATGAAGGCGAAATATCCGCAATTGTTCTCACAAGTTTCCTCTAGTTAAAATTTTGGGACGAAATTTCCTAAAGTAGGGGAGACTGTGACAACTGTGCTCTGTAATCGATGTACAATGCAAAACAATGTTAATTATTAATAAAACAATGTGTTGTGGTGTTATTATGTGTGTTTTTGTGTTTGATGACTTTACGATTTGATTCGATTCCGATTTCAAGCTTTAAATCGCTTTCTGGAAAGTTATACGTAAACTGGTACGTAAATGCAGTCAGTTTAATGCGACAAACACTCCGGAATAGTGAAATAGGCTTAACATACCTTAAATAACCTTCACATAACTTAGAAATAAGTTTTGGATGGTTTGGTGTGTTGAAAATAAGTCTATCCGATCGTAGGGACTATTTATGTCAAACTGCGAAACTATACCGATTCGTATGGTATCAAAGATTCCGGAAGTTGATCATAATCTAAACATACCATAAATAACCTAAACATAGCTTAGAAATAAGCTTTGAGGGGTTCGGTGTGCGAAAACATGCTTATTTGATCTTACAGGGACTAAAAGTGTCAAAAATGACGTAAGTTTGCATTTACGCGCATATCTTACGTTCTGACCACATCTGGACATCCAAAATTTTTGTACACACTAAAATATTTTTATTTTAGTGATCGGGATGCAAAAATACCATTCGTCGCTTAATTTGGATCGTTTTTCGCGTCCGTTTGAGTTTCGTCGTAATTTAACGAACAACGCGACCGTACGATCAAACGAGCCGACATCTGAGATGTTTTTGAGCTTATTTTAAGTTCCCTATACTTTAACTTCATTTTAGAGCCTTGAAATGAGGTTAACGGGGCTTAAACGTGTCAAAAATGCATCAAAACACAAGTTTCTCAAGTGCAGGGACTAAATTGCAAATTCTGGATAGTTTGCCTAGGCGGCCCGCGTAAGCCTGGTCTCTCATCTTACGCGGGCCGTGTGAGCATGCCAGCGACCAGAAACTTATTTTTAGCATTCTGTTGCAACTTCAGGGGCTGTTATGGTAATTCTTTTGTGTGATGGGCAAGTTTAAGTGATCACCAAGGTTACTAATCAGCTCCTAACAATTGTATGGCCATGATCCTTTGCTTGGAGGTTACATAAACAAGTGTCATGATCTTGTTCTTCATCAACAAGTATAAATAGCCCAACATTTTCACTTGTTCATTACTCATTCCTCTCTTCTCTATCTCTGAATTTGGAGCTTCTTCAAGCTTGGATATCTTATTCTCTGGTTTTCTTGTCTTCTTTCTTCAAGCATTGGACCTTTGTGAGTGTTCTTTCATGCTTGTTCTTTATGTTTAAGCAGAAAGTCAAACAGTTTGGCCAACAGTTTGACTTTCGGTTTTGACCATCAAATGGTCAAGTCAAAGTTCAATTGAACTTTGCAACGTGATTGTAATCACGATGGTTATAATCCTTAGCGATTATACCTACTGATTACCACGTTAACTAGGCGTAGTGATGAGTCAAAGTTTCGGTCAAAATGCGTTTTAGCATGCATTTTGCAACGGAACTACTTATAGGTATCAAAACGCTTTGTTTTGATACCAAATCAATTTTATAAGTTAGTTAAACATGTTTTGACATGTTTAACTCGTCACTAATAGTTTAGTGCTTGTTTAGGGTCGTAAGTTAAGCGGTCTAGACAACCGCTTAAACTTTCGAACCCGACCCGTTTGATCGATCTTTAGGATCCGATCAAGCTTGTTTAGTGATCATAGTTGCATAGGGAATAACCTCTGAGGTTATACCTTATGATCACATAGGATTGGTTAGTTATTTGTTAAGTAGCTTGTATGCCCATAGGAAATGACCAAAACGCCCTTTTGAAGCATAAATACATATTTTACATATGTAAACAAGTTTTTGACATCTAAACTGATATGGTAACATAATTAGGCATAATTAGGCATGTAAGACTTGACATAGCACATAGTTAACCATCTGAACATAGTTTCGCGCGAACGACGCGTTAAAGTAGCATAAGCTACCTTAATGGGTCGTAACGGGTCGAAAGCACTTAGGCTAAGTTCCGATTTAGGATGTAGGCTTTGTTAAACCATATCACATGAGTTCCACACTCATTTGGTTTACAAGACCTCATTCTATCCGATCTTTCGATTTAGGTGTCGGTTTATTTACTAGTGATCCGATTACTAGGTACTACTTGAATTTCCTTGGTTTGCCTGAGCTTCGCTAAGTTCTTTAGATCAAGGATAACCTTCTATTCAATGTGAGTACATAGTTCCCCTATTTTACTGTTTTCAATTGTTTTGGGGTGATTCATATGTATTAAAACGATTTCGATATTTAAACGATGGTTTCAAAAACGATAAAGATGGTTTATATTAAACCAATAACGATTTCGATAATGTGAACAAACTTGTTGGACGTAGTTACATAACGAATGACATTCATTAGCATTGATCAAGCCGACCAGTATTAGGTTATGGTACCATAGGATCTGATAAATCCCGTTATCAGACTACACCCATGGTTATGTGTGGGGGTTATGTAGGTAACGACAGAATCTGATGATTGTTAACTTACCCTTTGGTGGTTTGTTAATGCGAGAAACGAGATAGTCGAGTCACGAAGGTTTGAATGTTATTAGTGAGACGACCATAAGTAGTTTCACAATTTAAAACGAATACGATTTTGGGACGAGTTAAACGATTTGATACGACTTAAACGAGATAAACAATTTGGATAAACGATTGGATTTGGGTAGTGATTAGATAATGGGACGGGTGTAGTATGATAGAATCATGGTAGATATGCCGCTGGTACATCTTATATATAAGTGCTTTTATCATATTACATTGCGTGTCATTATTTAGTTCACTTGGGGAAAAACGATTTGAAACGACGTCATACAACGAGGTTTTGGAAATGATATAAACCATACGAGTTTTATTAACGAGTTTTTAATGAGATGTTTTACGAATTTGTTTACTAAAACAAATGTTTTGGGGTTAAGAATCATGGCTACGAGATTTTATAAACTATAACCATCTTGATTTGAGTTGGTTAATTATGTTACAATACACTTTTCAAAACGAGGTTTGTACTTTTGACTCTTGTAGTCTAATGAAGACAGAGAAGGAGGATGGACACGGGGCCATGCCCGAGCTACTGTTCAGGATATAAATAGGGGTGCTTGGCTCATTTGCAAACCATCCCTTGGCACACCACCTCTCTCACACTTCACCCACCACCCACCACCATCACAACACCATCATCCACCACCATCATCCATTGTCCATCATAAAGTGTGTGAGTCGTCTCGGGATCCAAGATTGATCGTAAGAGTTCTTGACAATCAAAGGCCATGTTTGCCTAAGTCTCTTACATCACTTGGTGAAGACAAGTGTCTAGTGTAATACTTTTTATTTTTAATCTTTTCGCACTTTTTACTTGGTTATGTATTAATGACTTTAATAACTAGTTTCTTATGTTGAAGGTGATTCTTCCTTATCGTTTGTCCGTGGTGTCTTGGCATTATTTTACTGTCTATATAAAATAAAATATTTTCACCATTCATATCTCCACGGTCTATATGGAGGTATGTTGGCTACCTGGTCGGGGGTTAAGGGAACGGTTTGGTAAGAGTCTTGCCTTGTTCAGTGTATAGATCCTGCAAGGACCTGGGTCAAATTTAGTAGGACCTCCTTCAATACCCACCGGTATTGGATGGCGGGGGTCCAAACTCTTTGATCCCCTCATATGTAAGCTACTATTAATACTTTAACCCGGCTACTTAGGACTGTATCCCTGCTGACTCAGACTACTTAGCCGAGGGTAACGTCACCTTCAAAAGAGGGGCCTACCACAATATGCATTAATAACTTAATTAATTATCTTTCAATAATCCGACCCTTTAGGATTGTATCCTTGCTGACTCAAACTACTGGGTTGAGGGTAACGTCACCTTCAAAAGAGGGGCCTACTACAATAACTAAGATAATCTCTTAAATAGTGCAAAAGTGCGGAAATAATCAAAGGTTACACTAAACACGAGTCGGAGCCAAGTGATTCATCTTGTCTATCTGTTTTACTTTTATTTTATTTTCAGCATTTTAGTTAGTTTTTATTTTTCTAGTTTAAAAACATTTTTCTAACTTTTTGATTTGATTAGACGTTGAGGATAAACCGGTATTAAAAGCTCTTTTGTCCTTGGACGATCTCGGTATCTTGCCAACACTATACAACGCTCACGATGGGTGCACTTGCCCATATGTGTGTTTGGTGTTAGTAAAATATCGTGTTTTATAAATTTAAAACTTGACTAACGTGTAAAAAGGGCTTAAAATATACTTAAATATATATCACACCACACACGCATCAAGTTTTTGGCGCCGTTGCCGGGGACACGAGGATTTTAAGAAAGCTTAAAATCGACGGCCTAATCAGTTTTTCAAAACCTTTTCAAAACGCGCGCACATTTTTCTGCATTTTAGTTTAGTTTTGCATTTACAGTAAGTTGAACACGGGCCGTGCTCACTGAACACGGGGCCGTGCTGCACATTTTTCATAAAACACCCAGATACAGAGCTTGAACACGGGGCCGTGCTCACTGAACACGCCCCGTGCTCAATGAAATCAGTAACTTTAATTAAAACGCCCAGATACAGAATCTAAACACGGGGCCGTGTCCACTGAAGACGGGGCCGTGTCCAGCCTCTGTTTCGGTTTTTATTTTTGTTTTCTGATCCCGAGACTTGGTTGTGGTCTACTGAGTGATTCTTATGGATCAATACTCAAGAGGTTACAACTACACCTATGAGGAGGATGATTATAGGAATAATTATTGCACTAATTGTGGTGACCCACACTCGGTCCAATATTGTAACTTATATCAACCATCCACTTCATACACCTACTATGAGGAGCCCAGGTACGAGCCATCAACTTCATACACATCCTATGAAGACCAAAGGTATGAACCTTCTCCCTCATACTCATATTTTGATGAACCAAGGTATGAGCCTTCTTACTCATACTTTGAAGAACCAAGATATGAGCCACCACCTTCATATGCTTACTATGAGGAACCATGGCGTGAATAACCCACCTCATATGAGTATTATGAAGAACAAAATTACGACTCTTATCCATCATATGCTTACAATGAAGAACAATGGTGTGAACCATATACTTTATATGGGTATTATGAGCAACAAAGGATCGAACAACCGGATTCAAGCTTTGAAAATCCTGATCCTTTTTCTATAACCGAAGTGACCGATAGGATATTAGAACACCTTAAAGTTATCGAGCGCTATATAAAAGAATCTCGCGCAAGGGAAGAGGAGTCCCACGCAAGAGAAGAATTAAATAAAGAAGAGATAATTGAAAGTGTAAAAATGGAAGAACAAATAAGTGAAGAGCCGATACATGAGTTAAACAACGAAAAAGGTGAGTCCGACAACGTTAAAATTCAAGAAGAGTCTAATTTTGAAGAAATTAATCTCTTGTCACCTTCTTTTGAAAATCATTGTTTAGTTCCAACTCATGCTAAGTTTTTAAAAGAGTTAAACACTAACACTAAAATTAACGAAACGGTAAGTATTAAGTTAACTAATGATCAAACCTCGCTAATAAAAGAAGACCCATTTGAAATCAACATTACACCGGTTCCATGTTTTTTTCAAAATTCATTTATTAGCAACGTCACAATTGATAAAGATCTTTGTGTTAACATAATGCCCAACTACATTTTCGAAAAATTAAGTATTAGTGATTTCTCTCCACTTCAAATACCCATTTTTCTATCCAATCGGAAAGTAATAAAATCAATCGGTGTAGTTGAGGATGTCTTGGTTCAAACAAATCAAATGGTAATCCCAACCGACTTTGTCATCCTTGATGACGCTCCTCTAGTGTTGGGACGACCCTTTGTAAAAACTCACGACGTTTTGAAAAACCAGAAGTTCAACAATCTACCTCTTCAATTAGGGGCATTTAAAAAGAGTATCGATCTTGAGCGATCAATGAAATATCCATTCGGCAATAATGACCCCCTAATTGAAGATGAAGATGAACCACCCGATACAAGTGAAAAGTTTGACCACTTTGTTGAAGAAGAGGTCGCCATAGAACAAACTTTTAATGTTCTTGATCAAAATGAGCAACCAAATAAGGAGTCTCCTAAAGACCCACCTCTTGAGCTCAAAGAACTTCCAAAAGGTTTGGAATATGCTTTTCTAGACAAAGATGGTAAATCACCTGTAATTATTTCGTCTAAGTTAGATAGTTTAGAAAAAGAAAAACTAATTGACCTTTTGAAAAAACACAAAAATGTGATTGCTTGGAAGCTTGTAGAGATTAAAGGAATAAACCCTTCCATGTGCACACACAAAATTTTAATGAACGATGACTACAAATCGGTAATACAACCACAACGTCGAGTAAATCCAAATGTTCAAGAAGTGGTTAAAAACGAAGTCATCAAATTACTTGACGCCGGACTTATTTATCCTATCTCCGATAGTCCTTGGGTAAATCCCGTCCAAGTAGTTCCAAAGAAAGAAGGTATGACGGTAATAATTAACGAAAAGAATGAATTAATACCAACGAGAACCGTCACAGGATGGAGAGTATGTATAGATTATAGACGATTAAATGAAGCAACAAGGAAAGATCACTTTCCTTTGCCCTTCATTGATCAAATGTTAGAAAGATTATCCGGTCATAAATTTTACTGTTTCTTGGATGGTTTTTCAGGTTACTTTCAAATCCCGATAGCACACGAAGACCAAGAAAAGACAACCTTCACATGTCCCAATGGAACTTTTGCTTATCGACGCATGCCATTTGGTCTATGTAATACCCCCGCAACATTCCAACGTTGCATGGTAGCCATCTTCCATGACATGATAGAAAAGACAATGGAAGTCTTCATGGATGACTTTTCTATCTTTGGGGATTCATACGACCAATGCCTCGATAACCTTGAACGAATGCTATGCCGATGTGAGGAAACTAACCTCGCCCTTAACTGGGAAAAATGCCATTTCATGGTAATGGAGGGAATAGTACTCGGTCATAAAATCTCGAGCGAAGGAATGGAGGTTGATCGAGCCAAAGTAGACACTATTTCTCGATTTCCACCCCCATCCTCCGTTAGAGCTATCAGAAGTTTCCTAGGGCATGCCGGATTTTATATGCGGTTTATCAAAGACTTTTCTAAAATATCAAGGCCTCTAACAAAATTACTTGAAAAAGATGCTCCTTTCATCTTTGACAAGGATTGCAATCAAGCATTTCTAATCCTAAAGGAAATGCTAGTCAATGCACCTATCATGATAGCGCCTGATTGGAAATTTCCTTTCGAAATCATGTGTGATGCAAGTGACTTTGCAGTTGGAGTTGTCTTAGGACAAAGAAAAGAAAAGCATTTTCACCCAATTTATTATGCTAGTAAAACACTTAACGATGCACAAGAAAATTACACAACAACTGAAAAAGAATTACTAGCTGTGGTATTTGCTTTTGATAAATTTCGTTCTTATCTTATTCTTTCTAAAACTATAGTCTATACAGATCATGCAGCCATTCGATATCTCTTCAAAAAGCAGGACGCAAAACCACGTTTGATTCGGTGGATTTTACTCCTCCAAGAATTTGATATTGAAATCAAAGACAAAAGAGGAGCAGAAAACACCGCAGCATATCATCTTTCGCGCTTAGAAGACCCAGCTTTGGAGGCAACCAGGGACGAACAAATCAACGAAAATTTTCCAACAGAGTCCCTAGAAATGGTGGAATACAAAGAAGAACCATGGTACGCCGACTATGCTAACTACCTAGCTAGCGGTATAGTCGCAAAAGGTTGGCCACATCATCAAAGAAAGAAATTCTTTGCTAATGTGAAGCATTATTTTTTGGAAGATCCTTATCTTTTCAAAATGTGTGCCGACCAACTCGTCCGACGATGCGTACATGGTAGCGAAGCAAGAAGAATTCTCCGCCATTGTCATGAAGGTCCATACGGAGGACATCATGGTGCCGCTAGTACCGCATGAAAGGTATTTGATTCAGGATTTTATTGGCCAACCATTTACAAAGACGCCCAAAGTCTTGTCAAGACATGTGATGCTTGCCAAAGAACAGGTAATTTCCTCCAAAAACGAAATGCCCCAAAATAGCATTCTTGTTTGTGAAATTTTTTATGTGTGGGGACTCGACTTTATGGGACCTTTCCCACCGTCAAAAGGAAACAAATATATACTTGTGGCGGTAGACTACTTGTCTAAATGGGCCGAGGCCGAGGCACTTCCAACAAATGATGGAAGAGTCGTGGTAAGATTTCTGGAAAAATTATTCTCTCGTTTTGGAACACCTAAAGCATTAATAAGTGATAGAGGTACCCACTTTTGCAACCATCAACTTGAAATTTTTTTAACAAGATATGGGGTCTATCACCGGGTCTCAACAGCATATCACCCTCAAACAAACGGACAAGCCGAAGTGACTAATAGAGGTTTAAAACGAATACTTGAAAAAACCGTAGGGTTAAATAAAAAGGAATGGGCAGATAAATTAGATGATGCTTTATGGGCTTTTCGAACTGCTTATAAAACAACAATAGGTACAACCCCGTATAAGCTAGTCTATGGAAAAAGTTGTCATTTACCAGTAGAAATTGCACACAAAGCCTACTGGGCAATTAAAAATGTAAACTTAGATTTAGAATTTGCCGATAGAAATCGATTTTGTCAATTAAATGAATTAGACGAACTTAGGAATTATGCATACTCAAACTCAGAAATTTATAAGGAAAGAATGAAAAGCTTGCATGACAAACATATTAAACCTAATGAATTTCGAGTAGGAGATCAAGTTCTTTTGTTTAATTCACGACTTCGACTATTTCCTGATAAATTAAAGTCTAGGTGGTCAGGACCTTTTTCCATCACCCATATTTTCCCACACGGTGCAGTAGAAATTAAATCTCGGAATGGACCTCCATTCAAAGTCAATGGCCAACGGCTGAAACTCTATCAAGGATTTATTGAGGATGAAGAGGAAGAAATCTCGCTTCAAACGGTCGAGGAATGAAAGCAACAACATCATACCTGGTAAGTTACGAACCAACGGGATGACATCATAATCGGTAAGTCTTCTAACCAAGTTATTGGGAAACAAAAGGGCACTCACACGAGCACTAAAAAAAATTTGCTCGGCATGAGGCCGTGTCCGCTGGACACGGGGCCGTGTCTGCGCGACTGTCGGGATAAAACCCCTTTTTCATAACAGTTACTTCTTTCCACACGCCCCGTTTCCCCGAAAACGCTCTGGTTCAAGGCGATTTTCCGCAGATTTTCGACGTCTCCTCGAATTCTAACAACATCAAGGTATGATTCTATCACTATTAGTAGTTAGATTAACCTTTTGCATGTAGTTAAAAACATCAAAAATTTGGGGGAAAATCTAGGGTTCTTGAACTTCATCCGGATCGAACATCAAATATTTGCATAAATATGTTAGCATTTAGTTAGATTAATGTTATAGGAAGTAAACCCACTTGTATTGTTCATAGATTTGCCCGATTTCTCACAAAAACCCCCAAACCCTTGTTTTTGAACCGAAAAAGATGAAATTGAAGGGGTAAACGGTTTGTTTTGGGAAAACGGCACTTGGGGTTTCATTTTCGGGGGAAACCGCACCTATTGGACCAAAAATTTTCAAGTTTTCGAAACCGGGTCAAAAAATGAAGTTTTTGAGTAACAGACGCCTGGACACGGGGTCGTGTCCGCTGAACACGGGGCCATGTCCACCTAACTGTTATCAGTTTTCCCCGAAATTTCAACTGTTTCGTGCTAACTTTTGGTGTATTCTTTCAGATGTCAAAGAAATTCACAAGGTTCAACGCAAGTGAGCAAGATGCTAAGGCTAGATACGACATGCTTCAAACCAGACCGGAAGAATACCCAAGACAAGTGTGCACGGATCTGTTGACTTTGGTAAACCAACTTGACCGCTTCAACAACCTAGTCACCGGACCGCTGAGAGTCGCCCTTACTACTGGCCTTCGTTCGGTCCCCGAATATACTTTGGAATTCTATAGCACCTTTGTGTTCAATTCAAGGAGCGACCCATTTGACAATGATGGGGTAGAGTTCAGATGTGGGGGGACCAAATACTCGATTTCGATGGCATAGTTTGGGTCGATAGTCGGGTTATATGCGGAGGAAGATGCGGGTAATGAAGAGAACACCAGAGGGGTGCAAGAGTTGGATGAAAACGAACGCCAAGCCGCGTGGGCTCAGATTGGTGAAGGGCACTACAACCCGAGCAGCACTAAGAGCACTAAGCTGAGGGACCCGCTTTACCGTTACATTCATAGGGTCCTCACTTACTCTCTTAGCCAAAGGCATGACAGCGGTGGCGTCGTTGGGTTGAGAGATCTGGTGGTCCTTCATTGCATTCACAACCGCAGAAACCTCGATGTTCCGTACCTCCTGCTCCGAAACATGCATTGGAACCGGCTTACTTCTCTGCCAACCCCTATCTTCTTCGAGGGATGGATATACCGTCTCTTCAAGCGCTTCGTGAACATGCCTCGATCTTTCCAAAGAAGTCCATGGTCGGGAAGAGTGGACATACACATCTGCCGCTCCATGAACTTGATCTATGAAGCCGAAGAGGGGTCGATTAGCTTCCAAAGGATGCAGGGGCATGCATGGAACCCGCAAGAGGCACTCGTCCTTCACGCTCCACAACATCATCAGTACCAGTACCAGCCCCATGGTGATCCGGGCCAATCCTCCTCACAAGGAGGTGGTTTTCCTAACTTCCAAAGTTTACATGATTTGTTGCAGGAAAACCTCATGTGCACCAGGAACACCTATAACATGGCAAGCAACATGTACAACCGGGTTGGAGCAATCGAGAGAAACATATCTGATATCCAAGATGATATTGGAAATATCCGGGAGTACATGGCGGGGCACGGAGGAGGAGATGATGATGAGGACGAGGACATGGACTAGGTGGGTGGAGTGGAGGCAGGAGCGGTTGGTTGGTGATCTTACAGGTTAACCCCTTTTATCTTGAACAATTTCCGGCCTGCGTGCCGTGTGTTGAACAATTTACTTTCCTTTAACTCTTTTTATTTACTGCATTTTTTATTTTAACCTTGTGACGTGGATGTTAAACTTGGTAATTTAGGATGTTTGCTATGATTTGGTGTAATGTTTATTGATAAAACAGGTACATATGAGGCTTAGAGCACTAAACATTAGTGCTACTAAAGCCGGGACAGGAAAACCAGAACCAGAAACCTGTTTTTCGACTTTGCAGATTGTCTACACGGGGTCGTGTCCAGCCGACACGCCCCCGTGCCCACTACCACAGACCTGCTGTTTGTTTAAATTCTGCAGACCTTTGACAGACACGAGGTCGTGCCCAGTGAACACGCCCCCGTGGCCTCCTTCTGTAAGTTTTCGTTACTGGCACCTGAACACGGGGTCATGCCCATCGGACACGGGGCCGTGTCCAGACGTCCAGTAACATAAAATCTTTTTTTTCACAACTTTTTACACATTCAATCAACCTAAAAACTTATTTTTGGGACACATTGAGGACAATGTGTAATTTAAGTGTGGGGGGGGGGGGGATGCTAAAACTTTGAATCTCGCAAGTCCTAATCACAAGCCTTACACAAAACTCTATTGGAACCGCTAATCACTGACGGGTGGTCCGTAGGACAACCCTTAAGTGCTTTAAATAGAACAAAATTCCATACTTTGCCCGGTTAATTGTTTGAACTTGGTAACCACTCTACGTTTGATTATGCAGGTGTTAAAGTGCTCAAAATACGGGTTTTAGGAGGCACGAATGGATGCTAGAAGTTGGGGAGTCAAAGTGTTGAAGAAATCAAGTGTTGATGAAGAAACAAGAAGAAAAGTCATTCAGCACCGTAACCTACGGCCCCCAGCCGTAGGTTACGGCTCCCACAATGATCCAAAGTTCCAGCCGTAAAACAGGAAGTGTTAGCCGTAATGTTCACTGCCAGCCGTAACCTACGGCAGGTGGCCGTAGGTTACAGCTCTACATTGACTTGTTGACCCATTGCCAGCCGTAACCTACGGCTGGGAGCCGTAGGTTACGGCTCCGACTGATGCTTTCTTGTAACTCTCGCATTAAATGGTCTTTTGATGGAGAATTATGGTTCTTAATCATGTATTTTCGGTTATTACTTGGAGGGAACGAGTTAGGGAGTATATGAGGAGCACTTGGGAGTGGAGAACATTTTCTTATGATCTATTATCCATCTAGTATCTTTGTTTTTGATTGCATTAAGACAATTTCATCTTATTTTGCTACAATGTTGGTCAAAGCTATGAGTGGCTAGGTTCTTATTGGTCATCTTTGGTGGAAGGTTGTTAAGACGGTTGTATTTTGATTCTCAATTTCTAGAATGGTAAACTTGTTTATGTTTTGTTTACTATGATGTTTTATTATTTGTTTGTAAATTGTTGAGTCTTGTTTTATCCTACCTTGAAATCATACGTTCTTGGTGCCGTTGGCAATCGAGATATCATGGGTAAAGATAGGATGGGTAAGGGTCAATTGGTCATCAGGTAACAACCTCACGTTCTAGGAATCTGAGTACTTCGTTCCCTTTTATCACAACAAGTAATCTTGCATGAATCATGTCTATGTGATTCTTTCTAGTGGATGATAGTACAACCGTTGAAACAAACTGGAAACTAAAGATGGTCATTTTTCTCTCAATTGTTTACAACTCAATTTTCAATTTGCAATTTAATTAGTAATCTTAGTTTTAAAAAGCAAACAAACAATCCAACTCTTTGAATTTACTTTTTATTGCAATTAGTTTAATCTTATTTAACTTAGATACACTTCTAAATAACACACATTCCACAAACTCCCTGTGTTCGATACCCACTTACCGCTATCTACTTAGTAGTAATTGGATTAAATTTGATTGTGACCACGACATCACGTCAAATTTTGGCGCCGTTGCCGGGGAGTAGTGCGCAACGTGTGTTGTTATTTTTTATCCTTTTTAGTTTGTTATTTTTCTGGTTTACGTTGGGTGTGTTAGTGTGCAGGTATTTACAGGTGCATGCGTACTAGAAGCTCTCACAAGCTTTCACCATTGGCATTTGATCCAGAAATTGAGCAAACATTAAGAGGAAACAGGATTTTGTTACGAGAAAATAAGTTTAGTGGTTCACCAACAACACCAACTACACCAATCACACCAATCCGATACATGGATCCACCACAACCACCACCCACTACGGGTGAACCTACTTCACCATTTATACCAACATCCACTCAACCTTCACCAAATACCACCATGCCCAGTTCTACTACCGAATTTACTTCACCATTTGATATCCCACCACCCAATACTACATCACCTACCAATACTCAAACTGAACCTACCCTTACCTTTAGTCCTGCTTCTACAATTCCACCACTCACCCATTTCTTCCCAGCTTCAGGTCAGTCATCATCCACCTATACATTACCACAAGGCTCAACTGTTGTTCATGCTACTTCATCATTTGGAGCACCAAACCAGTCAGGTTTTCAATACTCATCTATTCCATTTGGGCCATCATCAGGGGGTATAGAAGGAGATGGATATGAAGAAGGATATGAAGATTTCGAGGGTTATGAGGAAGAGGGTTATGCTTATGTGGGTAGTGGAGATCAAGGGGAGTTGACTTATGTACCTGGTCAAACGCAAAGAATGTCAAGTGTTGGTGGAATGCCACAACAACAACAACTCCTACCACAACATATTCGGCCAAGACCACAAGGGCCACCAATGCAACGCCCTATACCATTGCAACAAATTCGGCCACAAAATGTTCAACCACAATTTCAAAGGCCAATTCAACAACCACCGATGCCACAACAACAAGTTCAACAACCATTCGCACCACAAGGGCATATACCACGACCAATGGGTCCTATTCGTCCAAGAGGTCGATTGGGTGTACCAAGAAGGCATCTTAGGGAACATGCACGGGGAATTGAAGCGCATTTTAGGCCGGTAATTACTCACAATCCTTCACCGGTGGTTATTCCTCATAACAACCAAGGAAGAACCTTTGAAGTAAGGACTAATTCCCTACAAAGTTTGCCGAAATACAAAGGTCTAGCAACAGAAGAGCCTTATTTTCATTTAGAGGCCTATGACTCGATTTGCAACACTCTTGGGAGTCAAGGTTTTTCGGCCGATGATGTGAAGTTGGTCTTATTTCAATTCTCTTTGGAAGATAAGGCAAAGAAGTGGTTCTACACTTTGCCTTCGGCATCTATTTACACTTGGGGGGAAATGCAACAAACTTTCTTAGACGAATTTTATACCGCCCAAAAGACCAATGATGCTAGGAAAGGGTTGAGAAGTTTCCAACAACAACAAGGCGAAATGTTCCATGAAGCCTTCGAGCGTTTAAACATGATGATTAAAAATTGTCCACACCATGGGATTGAGCTTTGGGAGTTGATGAACGCTTTTCATGAAGGGTTGTGTGCCGAGGATGCACGTGATCTAATGTCCATCACAAATGGGACTTTTGGCACAAATTATGAAGATGAGGATTGGGAGTTCTTGGAACAAATGGCCATTACCTCAAAGAGGAAAGCTCAAGCATCAAGGAGAGCACGACCGGCTGTCACGAGATCGCAAGTTCATGCAGTTGACGATGGTAATGTTCAAACTACTAATCAAATTTATGATGTTTGTGCTTTGTGTAATGAAATAGGTCATGCGGCTGAAAATTGCCAAGGGTTGGTGGAAGGGCAATATGAAGAAGTTCATGCCGTTCAAGGTCAAGGAGGGGGTGGTAGAAATTATAACAACATGAATTCTAACACTTACCACCCCGGGTTGAGGAACCACCCAAACTTTCGTTATGGGAACCCTTCAAATCAAGCAAACCCGAATTTCCAAGGTAACCAAGGTAATTATGGTTCACGCCAACCTTACAACAATCAAGGTGGATATAGAAGTGGGAACAACCAAGGGTACCAAAGGCAATACCAAACGGGTCAAGAACAAGGGGGGTCTTCGGGTGGAAATGAGATGATGGATATATTGAAGAGCATGCAAGCGGAGATGCAAAAGAGAAACCAAATGGATGATGCTCGTATACAAAAGGATGAGGCTCGAGATAAGGCAATTCAAACTTTGACCACCCAAATGGGTCAACTTGCAACCGAAGTGTCAGAATTGAAGAAAAATAAAGGTCAATTACCAAGCGACACTAAGGTAAACCCATCTCATGGTACTTCTAGAGGTAATCATGTTCCCATTCATCATGTAAGTGTTTTGAGAAGTGGGAAAGAGTACAAAACCAATCCTTTACCGGATTTGGTTGATGGGGTGGTTGAAGATATTACGGGTCAAGATAGTGAGGAAGAAAATGAACCACCTATTGTTTCTTCTAAAAAACCCAATTTTGAAAAACCCGAAGTTAGTAAAGAAAAAGAAAAGAAAGATGAAGGTGAGGGATCTAGTCAAGTACCATTTCCCTCGGCTTTATTAGATCCGGGTAAGAAAAATTTCATTTCAAAACGGGGGCCTCAAAAAGAGGAAATGTGGGAGGTTTTTAAACAGGTTAAAATCAATCTTCCGTTACTTGAAGCTATCAAACAGGTACCCGCTTACGCCAAGTTTTTAAAAGAATTGTGTACCCAAAAGAGGCAACAAAAAGTGCCTAAATCGGTTGACTTGAAGGAGCGGGTAAGCGCGGTTTTGAAAGGAGATCTTCCTCCTAAGCTACAAGATCCGGGAACGCCTCTTATAAATATTCAAGTTGGAAATTTTCAAACTGCAAGGGCGTTATTGGATCTTGGAGCCGGAGTAAGTATCTTACCGGGGGGTTATACAACCAATATGATTTTGGTCCATTGAAACGGGTTGAGACAACGGTGGTATTAGCCGATTTGTCTCATAAACTTCCTCGGGGTATTGTACGGGATGTGATAGTTAAAGTTGATGAGTTTTATTATCCCGTGGATTTTCTTGTGCTAGACTACTCATCCGCGGACCCAATTCAACAACAAAATATTATTTTGGGTCGGCCATTTTTAAACACCGCACATGCCGTTATTGATTGTCGATATGGTACGGTCGATATGACATTCGGTAATAGAAAGATGAGATTAAATGTTTTTACTAATGGTACTAACATTTATGGTGATGAGTGTTTTGTAGCAGATTTCATAGATGGATACGACCCAAAGGAGTTCAAGGAAGAGATTTTGGGTTCTTGTGTTTGTGATGTGTCTTTGCAGGTGCACGCATGTGATTTGGAAAAGGAAGAGAAAGAGCAAGAGGCTTTTGCGGTAAAGGAAGGAAGACCGCCATGGACCCACCAAACGGATACTCTACCGGTGGAAATTGATTCGGGTACAAAGCCTTCCTTGGAATGTCCACCAAGTGTGGAATTGAAAGAGCTACCAAAGCACCTAAAATATGTATTTTTGGGGGAGAATGACACTTTACCGGTGATCATTGCTTCCAATTTGGAGGAAGCTCAAGAGGAGGAGTTGATACGGGTGTTGAAGGCTCATAAGGCGGCAATTGGGTGGACAATAGCCGACTTAAAAGGTATTAGTCCATCCATTGTTATGCACAAAATTATTACAGGTGAGGATGCAAAGCCGACTCGTGAAACACAAAGAAGGTTGAACCCGAATCTAAGAGAGGTGGTCAAGAAAGAAGTTATCAAGTGGTTGGATGCGGGGATCATTTATCCCATTTCGGACAGTGCGTGGGTAAGTCCGACTCAGGTAGTGCCTAAAAAATCAGGCATTCAGGTAATTAAAGATGAGCAAGGTGAGCAAATCGCCACCCGCCCGGTAACCGGGTGGCGAGTTTGTATCGATTATAGAAAATTAAACGCCGCTACCTCCAAAGACCATTTCCCGTTACCCTTCATTGACCAAATCATTGAAAAACTTTCCGGTCAAAAATACTATTGTTTTTTGGATGGGTACTCGGGATATAACCAAATTGCTATTCACCCGGACGACCAACACAAAACCACGTTTACATGTCCATATGGTACATTTGCTTTTCGGCGGATGCCATTTGGACTATGTAACGCCCCCGCCACATTCCAAAGATGTATGATGAGTATATTTTCGGACATGGTGGGGGATTCTCTTGAAGTGTTTATGGATGATTTTTCCATTTTTGGGCCAAGTTTTGACTCTTGTCTTGATGAGTTAGAAAAAGTTTTGAAAAGGTGTGTGGAGACAAACTTGGTCTTAAGTTGGGAAAAGAGCCATTTTATGGTTCAAGAGGGTATTGTGTTGGGGCATGTGATTTCGGACCGGGGAATGGAGGTAGACAAAGCAAAAATTCGGGTAATTTCATCTCTACCCCCACCAAAGAATGTTAAGGGGGTGAGATCATTTTTGGGACATGCGGGGTTTTATAGAAGGTTTATTAAAGGCTTTAGTGTAATTACAAAACCTTTATGTAACTTATTATTAAAAGATGTTCCTTTTGATTTTACTGACGAATGTTTGCAAGCGTTTCATGTGTTGAAGGAACAGTTGGTGAAGGCTCCTATCTTGCAGCCACCGGATTGGTCGAAGCCGTTTGAAATTATGTGTGATGCTAGTGATACGACCATTGGAGCGGTTTTGGGTCAAAGAGTTGATAAGAAGCCGATGGTAATCTACTATGCAAGTAAAACTTTGTCTGAGGCGCAACTGAATTACACCACAACCGAGAAAGAATTATTAGCGGTGGTGTATGCCTTGGACAAGTTTAGAGCTTACATTTGGGGGAGCAAGGTGATTGTGTATTCGGATCATAGCGCGGTCCGATATCTAATGGAAAAGAAGGATGCAAAGCCCCGGTTGATTCGTTGGGTGCTTTTGTTACAAGAATTCGATCTTGAGATTCGGGACAAGAAAGGGTGTGAAAATGTTGTTGCGGATCATTTGTCCCGAATCCCATTGGAAGGTGTTGACGATCCGAGTGAGATTAATGAACGGTTTCCCGACGAGCAATTGTTAGCCGTATCTACTTTTGTTGCACCTTGGTACGCCCATTATGTGAATTATTTGGCTAAGGGTGCAATTCCGAATCATTGGACGAAGAAGAGACGACAACAATTTCTAAGTCAAGTTAAACAATACATTTGGGATGAACCGGATTTGTTCAAGATTGGACCCGATCAAGTGATAAGGAGGTGTGTTCCCGAAACTGAAGTTTTAGAGATTTTGACCCATGCTCATTCGTCGGCATGTGGAGGGCATTTTAGTGGGAACAAGACGGGTTACCGAGTGCTATCATGTGGGTTTTATTGGCCCACAATTTTCAAAGATTCTTGTGAGTTTGCCCGAAATTGCATCAATTGTCAAAGAGTGGGAAGTATTTCGAAACGGGATGAAATGTCGTTACAACCGATTATGGTAGTGGAGGTATTTGACGTTTGGGGGATAGATTTTATGGGTCCGTTTCCTAATTCGAATGGGTTTTTGTATATATTGGTTGCGGTAGATTATGTGACAAAGTGGATAGAAGCCATTGCTACAAGGACCAATGATCATTCCGTGGTGTGTAAGTTTGTGCAATCCAATATATTCGCTCGTTTCGGTGTGCCAAGGGTGATAATAAGTGATGGCGGTTCACATTTCAAAAATTTTAATTTTGAAAAGTTGTTGAAACGATATAATGTGAACCATCGAGTGGCGACACCGTACCATCCGCAAACAAGTGGACAAGTTGAAGTGTCCAACCGTCAAATTAAAGAAATTCTAATGAAGACAGTAAGAACGGATCGAAAAGATTGGTCAAGTAAACTTGATGATGCGTTGTGGGCATATCGAACGGCCTACAAAACTCCAATCGGAACCACCCCTTATCGGATGGTGTATGGGAAGGGGTGTCATTTACCAATGGAGTTAGCACATCGAGCGCATTGGGCCATTAAAACCGTTAATGCGGATTATGACGAAGCGGGTCGAACAAGGAAGTTGCAATTGAATGAGATCGAGGAGATAAGAGATGAAGCCTATGAATGTGCTTCCGCATACAAAGACAAACTGAAGAAAGTTCATGATGCAAAGATAAGGAAAAAGAACTTCGAAGTGGGTCAAAAGGTGTGGTTGTACAATTCAAGGTTGAAGATGTTCGCGGGAAAACTCAAGAGCAAGTGGATGGGTCCTTACATCATCCGAAGAGTGGGAAAATTTGGTGATGTTGATATTGAAGACGAACAATCCAATAGGCAACAAACGGTGAACGGGCATCGACTCAAACCGTACTTGGAAGGTAACGACATTAACCATATTGATCTCGACAAAGTGGGCTTCATTTTACGCCCATTGGATGATGAGGAAACTTGAAAGAGGCCCAGGTTTGGTATTTTGTACATATTGTAGTTTAGTTGTGTGTTTTGAATAAAGTCCCGTTTAGAACCGGTGTTTGAAACAAGTGTGGGGAAATCCTTGCGAATTTCCCGAGCATAGTGTTGAGGACAACACGGGTTTTTAACGGGGGGTAGGGTTAAATTTTCATGTTTTCAAAATAAAAAAATAAAACCATAAAAATTAAACAATTTTGAAAAGCTAAAAAAAAAAAAAAAAAAAAAAAAAAAAAAAACTTTTTGCAAGTAAAATTTTCGGTCCTCACATTGATGCCCAGCGACTGCCGTAACCTACGGCAGGGAGCCGTAGGTTACGGCTCCATGTGTAAAGAATAAGCCTTACGGCTTGTGGTTCCTGTTTTACGGTAATCATTTTCTCCCAGGTTTAGCCGTAACCTACGGCAGGGAGCCGTAGGTTACGGCTCGTAGCTGAAGTCTTGAGGGTCCCCTTTTGTCGGCGTTTTATGTATATATAAAAAAAATCAAATAATAACAAAACCGAAAATAAATAATAATAACACTTTTAATAAAACTCTTCAATTCACCCCAACCACACATCGATCCTTCTAACCCTATCCACGCAACTTCTTCTTCTCCTTCATCTCTCTTAGAACCCTAACACACCATACTTCAAGGTCTCATATCTTCCTCATACCTAGTCCGATTTCAGTGATTCTTGAGCCTATTTTGGGTGAAATTTCACAAGGATTCTAGTTTTATACTTATATTTCAAAGAATCCATTGTTTTTGGGTCGAATTTGAGTCTAGGGGTGCCGAAAATTTGGGGTTTCTTGTGGGTATTTGTGTGAACTTCAAGTTTGTGTGATTTTCATCCTCTACAACACTAAGGTATGCAATTTCTTGTCATTCTTTGAAGTACATTAAGGTTTGTAAGTTTTCATTATAGTTTTTGCTTACACACTTGCTTGTATGAGATAGATGATAGGATTTTAGTAAGCCATTGAATGTTTGGGTGTAAATGTGTTTGATGTCTAGTGGAAATTTTTGGAAAAATTCTGATTTATAGGGACATCATGCCAAAATTTTGTTTGAAAGAATGAAATTTTGATTTTTGCACATCTACACCCATAACATGAAGCAAGTGTGGGGAAGATTGGGAAAAGTACTAACTTGATTTGTTTATGTGGTTGATGTTTGAATGTGTGTAGGCATGGTGACGAAAAAAGGGAAAGGAATTGCAAGTTCTTCTAATGCGCCTCAAGAGGAGCAACAAAAGAGGAGAAGATTGACTCGGGTTGGTGACCCGGACTCGGAGGAGGATGCACCTCCAAGGGGTCCGAAACCGGATTGGACAACCGGTTCATTGTTAGACCAACCTGAGGAATGGAGAGAGGATCTGTTTCATGAACAAATGAACAACTTAAAACAAAGAGGTGAAGCGTTTATCTGTGAGAAGGAGATCAAAGAGGTTGATTTCGGGCCGTTCGGGATAACGGACAAGTTCAAAGCATTGGGTTGGGGTGCAGCCTTGAAGTGTTATGACGGGGAAGTGAAGAAGATGTACGACAAGCAGATTCAAGAATGGGTAGCTTCACTTGAATGTCCCCCGTATAAGTCCCCAAGCAAAATGAGGCTCGTTGGACGGTGTAATGGAGTGAAAGTAGAAATGTGTTATGACTCTTTGTGCAAAATAGCAAGGTTTGACGACAGACCCGCAAATGAGTACATTCACCCGAGTCTCAAAGATCTTTACCACGAGCCCAAAGAGCATCCGCAATGGCAAAATATGCTTGATTACCTTTTCCTTCCGGGCACAACACACGGGAAGTTATATAGAAGCAATTTGAAAATGGAAGCGAAATTGTTGTTGACATTGTGCATATATAATGTGGTTCCAAGGCGGGGTGATAAGATGGAAGTGCGGCATCAGGAAGTACCGATTTTATATATGTTGATGCATGGATCTCCCAAGGTCCCTTTCCGATTTCTCGTGATGAATAACATCTGGTTGAGCAAAATTAGTGGAGAAAGAAAGATTATACCTCATTGCCGGTTGATTACGGCGTTGTTAAAAAAATATGGGGCGATTAAAGGTGATGAAAAAGGTTCTTACAAGAGGTTTAGACCATTCGACCTTAAGAATCTTGGGCCAGATTGGATTTACACAGAAACGGAGAGGTATCATAGGTTAAAAACAAATGGGAGAAGGTGGAGAGCGTTGAAGGTAGGTGCGAGGCCGTTACGACCGGGTGAAGCTGAGGAGCCCGAAGTAACCGATGAAGAGGTAAGTGGAGATGAAGATTACCGCGAAGATACCTTCATGGTTGATGCTCAAGTTCAGGGAGCTGGAGTGCAAGCTGGTTATGTGGGGGGTGCATTTGATTATGCACAGCAAGCTTATGATCCTTATTGGGCCCACTCGGAAGATATGGGTCAAATTATTGAACAAAGGCGACCTCCCACTTTCGGTGGATGGAGTGAACAGAACCAGATACTCTTTGATCAACAAACTTTCATGGGTGCTAGTGTGGAAAGAGCTATCAAGCGAAGTTATGATAGGAGTGAGCATTGGAACCGTGCTCATATGTATGCTCATGAAGAAGAAGTGAACAACCGCTATTTAGATGATCGTCAGAGACGCATGCATGAGCAATGGCATGCGGGTCAGCCAATTGAAGGAGATCCGCCCGTTGTGGACTACACCACATTACCACCAAATGATGGTAGTGTGTCATACCCCACCCCACCATTGCATCACTCTCAATGGGTGGATCCACATGCTATGAGTTACCAGCAGGCGAATCCAAGTGGTGATCAAGGAGGCAGCAGTAGCGGTGGAGCATTTGGCTTTGGCGAATGGAAGGATATGATGACATCCATCTTCGGGCCTCCACAGCCGAAATATTACTAGCCAGGTCGTATCTTGCTCCTTTGTACATTTTTGTATATGTTTATGTAGTTTGTTATGCTTATGTTCGGGAGGTAGGGTGGTGTTTGATGTTGATATGTTGTTGGGGTGTGAAAGTTGATGGTGTCTAAAAAAAAAAAACTTGGGATTTGAGAATTTTAGCAAAGGCTAATGTTGTTGGTTAAAAGTGAATTTCCCTCAAAACCATACATTGGGACAATGTATCCCAAGTGTGGGGATGGGGGGAAATTTTTGAGAAATTTAAAATTTTTTGTAAATCCGAGCAAAATTGTCAAAATTTGAAAGCTTGATATTGTGCCATTTGACACACCGACACCTATTCCTAGTCTTTTCTTGGTGAGGATTTGAGCCACACATGATTGTTATTGATATTTCATTGTTTGAGTGGCGGTGTGTGTTGTGTGTTAATAGAACTTGTGTGTGAATACTTGTTAAATCCTAGAGTTAGCATGCTTTTGGAAATGATAGGGGACTTTTAGGAAGCCTCGTCTAGATGTGTGAAGAGTACGGGATTGGTGGGTTGGACCTTATACGTTACATATATGAGCTTGGTATTGTGAGGGGTGGGGGTTTGGTCTTTAGAAAGCCATGTTTGAGCCTTATACCATTCGGTTGTGACCCAAACCTACTTCCTACAAAATTTTACCTATTGAGATGACCCGGTTTAGGAGATTTAGTATGTAGTATTGATGTTCTTGTATATATTGTTGAGTTTGATGTGTTATGAAAAAAAAAATTGAGAAAATACAAAAAGAAGAATGTAGTTGCATTGGTAGTTTAAAAGTTGATGAATTTTGTATATAGTTGATGGTTGTTTTGCTTAGTAGTGAAAATAAAAACCGGGTCAAATCAAATTAGCTCTTATATATATGTTCCACCATTTTCCTACCTTTGCACCTAGCCCCGTTACAACCCGTAAGTTTCCCTTGATTCATAAGCATGCTAGATATTTGTTAGGAGGAAACTTGATTCTTATACAAGCTTATTGTCGCACACACACATACACGCATTGAGTGTTTTTGCATTTACATGCTAGTAATTCTTGTCACCGAGAGTTTGGCGAGGGGTGTGTCTTATGGTATGGTTGAAGGTTAGTAAAATGACGGCATATTTTAGCTTGGTTTGCATGATTGATCACTTGTGTTTGCTGAATAGTTTTGAATGGGTTGCTTGGGACAAGCAACGGGTAAGTGTGGGGATGTGACGGGTGGTCCGTAGGACAACCCTTAAGTGCTTTAAATAGAACAAAATTCCATACTTTGCCCGGTTAATTGTTTGAACTTGGTAACCACTCTACGTTTGATTATGCAGGTGTTAAAGTGCTCAAAATACGGGTTTTAGGAGGCACGAATGGATGCTAGAAGTTGGGGAGTCAAAGTGTTGAAGAAATCAAGTGTTGATGAAGAAACAAGAAGAAAAGTCATTCAGCACCGTAACCTACGGCCCCCAGCCGTAGGTTACGGCTCCCACAATGATCCAAAGTTCCAGCCGTAAAACAGGAAGTGTTAGCCGTAATGTTCACTGCCAGCCGTAACCTACGGCAGGTGGCCGTAGGTTACGGCTCTACATTGACTTGTTGACCCATTGCCAGCCGTAACCTACGGCTGGGAGCCGTTGGTTACGGCTCCGACTGATGCTTTCTTGTAACTCTCGCATTAAATGGTCTTTTGATGGAGAATTATGGTTCTTAATCATGTATTTTCGGTTATTACTTGGAGGGAACGAGTTAGGGAGTATATGAGGAGCACTTGGGAGTGGAGAACATTATCTTATGATCTATTATCCATCTAGTATCTTTGTTTTTTATTGCATTAAGACAATTTCATCTTATTTTGCTAGAATGTTGGTCAAAGCTATGAGTGGCTAGGTTCTTATTGGTCATCTTTGGTGGAAGGTTGTTAAGACGGTTGTATTTTGATTCTCAATTTCTAGAATGGTAAACTTGTTTATGATTTGTTTACTATGATGTTTTATTATTTGTTTGTAAATTGTTGAGTCTTGTTTTATCCTACCTTGAAATCATACGTTATTGGTGCCGTTGGCAATCGAGATATCATGGGTAAAGATAGGATGGGTAAGGGTCAATTGGTCATCGGGTAACAACCTCACGTTCTAGGAATCTGAGTACTTCGTTCCCTTTTATCACAACAAGTAATCTTGCATGAATCATGTCTATGTGATTCTTTCTAGTGGATGATAGTACAACCGTTGAAACAAACTGGAAACTAAAGATGGTCATTTTTCTCTCAATTGTTTACAACTCAATTTTCAATTTGCAATTTAATTAGTAATCTTAGTTTTAAAAAGCAAACAAACAATCCAACTCTTTGAATTTACTTTTTATTGAAATTAGTTTAATCTTATTTAACTTAGATACACTTCTAAATAACACACATTCCACAAACTCCTTGTGTTCGATACCCACTTACCGCTATCTACTTAGTAGTAATTGGATTAAATTTGATTGTGACCACGACATCACGTCAATCACCCCAAAAATTTTTCAAAAATTTTCATTTTTTTACTTGTCTAGGTTTACCTTGGGAAATTCAAGTTCTAAAAAGGTTATATTTTTAGAAATTTACAACCGATAGCGTCGTGATAAAAAGAACCAACATAAGA
Organism: Helianthus tuberosus; assembly: GCA_030545235.1. Taxonomy (NCBI): domain Eukaryota; kingdom Viridiplantae; phylum Streptophyta; class Magnoliopsida; order Asterales; family Asteraceae; genus Helianthus; species Helianthus tuberosus. Next base: position 161,011,153 of record CM060393.1, read on the forward strand.
AAATTATGAAAAGGCATGACAAGCTTAGTTAAAATTTGATTATATATACTTGATCACACAAAAACCCATTCCCACAAAAGTGAGTTTTGAGCCTTTATTGAGCATACAAATACATATCTTTAAACTAAATGCTCATTTTTCGTTTCTTGTGTGAATAGCCGCTTGGTTCTTGCAACTATAGAACTTGCCACGACGATACGTTCCCGGTCCTTACCAACTTAAACCCGAGTAAGTAAATGATAGAGACATTAGGACTAACCCTTTTTACTTCTACACCATTATTTTTCTTTTTTTTACCACCTACCCAAAATCCCCCTAGCTAACCCCTTTGAGCCTAAACCTTTTCATTTCTTAACCCAAAAACAAACACCCTTTCACCCACCAAAACCCTTTTTATTTTTAACCCTTTGTTTTAGTAACAAGCTCGGTTTTTCTTATGGCTTTCTTAAAAAAAAAAATTGTTGATGCTGAAGCAAAAGAAATAAACAAGCAAGTTCATCAAAAATAACTTTGTTTGAATAATAGCTTCATCAAAATAAAAAGTGCAAAAATATAAAGTCTTACGAAAAACCGATGCTTTTTAAGCTTTTCGCCCTTTTCTACTAACCACTAACCCAACCACCTACCTTTAACCCAAGCCTAACCCTTCACCCAAAAGTCCTCTTGATATTTACAAAGGTTTACAGTTAAAAAGGAGGAGGATTGATTGCTTGGCAAGCCTATGGTAGGAGTAAGTTCCATGCCGCTCTCGAGTGATTCACTAAAATACATCTTCGGCCGAGTGTTGAGTGATCCCCCGTGAGGTATGTGAACTTGTATATAAATGGAATTTTAAAGAGGCATGTTATGCCCTAATAAGTAATTTATCTTATGAAAAGTTTTAAATAAAAAATGACGAATAGGATTGTAAATAAATAAAAATAAAACTTAATAAAGAATCTTGGAAATCCCAACACTCTATGACAAGCCCAAAAACCTTCTCTTCTACCCATTCCATTTGGGAGTGTAAAGCCACATTATAAAGAGTTTTGCTTGAGGACAAGCAGAGATTCAAGTGTGGGGGTATTTGATGTGTGCAAAATGCAACATATAAATTACATCAATTGTGGCATAAAACTAACCCTTTTTTAGTACTAATGTTGGAAAAAGTGTGCTTTTGTCTTCCTTTTGTATTTTCAGGATTAAATGAGCTCAAATTAACAAAAGAAGCAAAAAGGCAGCTAAATCTAACATAAATACAAGAAAAGGAACAAAGGTGGCATGCCCAACCTCCCCGAAAGCATCTTCCCAAGCAAAACAAGAGAACAGAAGGCTGAACACGCCTCGTGCTCAGTGAACACGGGGGCGTGCCCAAGTGTCAGCATAAAAGACAAAGTTGTAGATGCTTCTATCGCCCACCACGGGGCCGTGCTCAGTGAACACGGGGTCGTGGTCAACTATAAGATTCGCAGAATCCAGGAAAATCTTGATAGTACAGATATGCTTCTGCACACGGGGTCGTGCCCAGCGGACACGGGGCCGTGGTCAACTAATGTAGACAAGAGCAATTAATGAAGACAGAGAAGGAGGATGGACACGGGGCCGTGCCCGAGCTACTGTTCAGGCTATAAATAGGGGTGCTTGGCTCATTTGCAAACCATCCCTTGGCACACCACCTCTCTCACACTTCACCCACCACCCACCACCATCACAACACCATCATCCACCACCATCATCCATTGTCCATCATAGAGTGTGTGAGTCGTCTCGGGATCCAAGATTGATCGTAAGAGTTCTTGACAATCAAAGGCCATGTTTGCCTAAGTCTCTTACATCACTTGGTGAAGACAAGTGTCTAGTGTAATACTTTTTATTTTTAATCTTTTCGCACTTTTTACTTGGTTATGTATTAATAACTTTAATAACTAGTTTCTTATGTTGAAGGTGATTCTTCCTTATCGTTTGTCCATGGTGTCTTTGCATTATTTTACTGTCTATATAAAATAAAAGATTTTCACCATTCATATCTCCACGGTCTATATGGAGGTATGTTGGCTACCTGGTCGGGGGTTAAGGGAACGGTTTGGTAAGAGTCTTGCCTTGTTCAGTGTATAGATCCTGCAAGGACCTGGGTCAAATTTAGTAGGACCTCCTTCAATACCCACCGGTATTGGATGGCGGGGGTCTAAACTCTTTGATCCCCTGATATGTAAGCTACTATTAATACTTTAACCCGGCTACTTAGGACTGTATCCCTGCTGACTCAGACTACTTAGCCGAGGGTAACGTAGTCTGAGTCAGCAGGGATACTCACCTTCAAAAGAGGGGCCTACCACAATATGCAGTAATAACTTAATTAATTATCTTTCAATAATCCGACCCTTTAGGATTGTATCCTTGCTGACTCAAACTACTGGGTTGAGGGTAACGTCACCTTCAAAAGAGGGGCCTACTACAATAACTAAGATAATCTCTTAAATAGTGCAAAAGTGCGGAAATAATCAAAGGTTACACTAAACACGAGTCGGAGCCAAGTGATTCATGTTGTCTATCTGTTTTACTTTTATTTTATTTTCAGCATTTTAGTTAGTTTTTATTTTTCTAGTTTAAAAACATTTTTCTAACTTTTTGATTTGATTAGACGTTGAGGATAAACCGGTATTAAAAGCTCTTGTGTCTTTGGACGACCTCGGTATCTTGCCAACACTATACTACGCTCACGATAGGTGCACTTGCCCATATGTGTGTTTGGTGTTAGTAAAATATCGTGTTTTATAAATTTAAAACTTGACTAACGTGTAAAAAGGGCTTAAAATATACTTAAATATATATCACACCACACACGCATCAATGCCGCTCACCATCGACTCTAGCCTACCCGATCAGATTCGCCCTGTTCAAACCGAAGCACTGAACGGAGAGAATTTTCAAGTTGAGTCCATGCGGGGCATGGAGGAGCAACTTTTGACAAGTTGGACGATGTTCACTACTTCATAGAACGAATACGGATTCCACTATATGACAACCGTAAGGAACTTTTGTTGAACAGAGCACACCGGCTTCGATGTTCTAGTAGTCTGGGTTTTGATAGGAGATATTAGGATTTATAAGCCTTGTATTGATGACCGGGCAGGAAGGCCCACATAGCACTGTGTGTGAATGATGTTTGACTTGTGCGAAAGTCAGGGTGGAATATCAGAAACCTTTTGGTTTGTGTCAGCAACCAGAAACACCCATTTGGGAAATGGGAACAGACTACCACGGATTTTGTCACCGATCTACCTAAAACTCAGAGCGAAACAATATCACTTTGGTGCTCGTTGATTGTCTCATGTAACCAGTACACTTTCTTGCAATCAAGGAAACTGACGAGTCTTCAGAGTTTGTGAATATTCCTCTAAGAGAGGCGGCTTTTAGGCACGAGGTGCCAACTCCTGTTACCTCCGATTTTGATCTATACCTGATTCATGACAGGCAATACACAATACCCTTGGCTCACGTCTAGACATGAGCATTACTTGTCACCATAGGACAGATGGTTAGAGTAAACGAACCATCCAGACACTCAAGGACATGTTGCGAGCATGTGTGTGATTGACTCTAGTAAGAATTGGAAGGATACTTACCTTTGGTTAAGTTCTACTGCAGCAGTTACCATTCTAGTAATCAGACAGCTCTGTTCGAGGCATTGTATGGACGATAATGCCGATCTCCTTGTTGGACTAAGGTGGGTGACAACCTAATCATAGGTCCAGGACTTGTATTTGAAACCTCTGGGAAGACTGCTTAGATCGGGAATCGTTCGGCGGCAACGCGTGACCGCCAAGAAAGCTGATAAGCTTAGGAAACACTGATAGTTCGCTGCAGGCGAACGTGTCATGATTGGAAGTCTCACCCTGGGAGGGTGCGGTGCGCTTTGGGAAGCGTGGCAAGATGAATTTACGATATGGCCTACAAACTCGACTTGCCCGACGAATTAGGTAACGCACACAATGTCATTTGTGTCTCGAATCTAAGGCAGTGTTTGATGAAACATTTGTGATACCTTTATTAGATAAGTTGCAGTTGTCGAGGAGCCAATCGAAGACATAGACGAGGAAGTAAGGTTTGTTAGCATAGTCGAATCCCAATCGTGAGAACTCGTTGGAACTCAAGACGTGGACCAGAGTTCACATGGGAACGCAATGATCAGAGAAGGCTTTAGTATCCCCGATTGTTCAAACGGTTGAAAGAACTCCTGATGTCACTAGCGAATTTCAGAACGAAATTCCCTTTCAAGTTGGGGATGATGTGGCACCTTGGGAAAATCCACAGTCATCTTGATCTAACACCGTACTGTTTTGGATCGCTTATCAAATTTCGGGACGAAATTTCCTTCAAGTCGGGGATGATGTGACAACACGAGATTTCAAGGTCCTTTTTCCTACGAATCACTGGTTCCATAATCCTGTTTTTGATTACCATTTGTTATGTGATGTCATGTATATTTAATTGACTAAGTGTAGTGTCGTTTAATTTGTCTATGTTCTATGTGATTCATGTATAGTTAGTGAGTGGGTATGGTATCGTGTAAGGTTAATGTTTAATGAGAACATATTGGACCATTGGGCTCGACGAAAAATGGTGGCCCTTGTCATCTAGTGACCGACAAAGAATGGTGGTTCTTCGTCATTCCATGTTCGACGAAATAGGTTGTTCGCCGTGATGGGCCGACGAAATAGGTTGTTCGCCATGATGGGCTTCAGCCCAAGAGAGCCTGTTCGTACCATAAACTTACGGTTGTGTAGTTTCTCAACCCTAGCTCTCTTTCTCTCAAGTAAACCCGATGGCAACCTCTCATTTCCCTCTCAAAGATCCTCTCTAATTTCCCACTTCGTTCATCAGGTTAGTATGATTATGTTGATTTTAATCTTGATTGGTTGTTCTTAGGCTATGTGCAAAGTGTTAATTGATATGCATGAGGATTATGGATTTGAATGATAATGAAGTATGATGAATACAGAGTAGTATGGACTGAATTGGTTTGATCTATTGATGTTCTTGATGTTGATTGATGTTAATCGTTAAACAAGGGTCTACACATGGGTATGATCGATTATATTGTTAACTAGGTGATTGATGTTTGAGTATAGTGTGCATGATGTTCATAGGAGTCCTGATCGATTTAATAATATGATTGCCCGATGATTGTGACTATGATCCGAATTAGTTTGATAGCATATTGTTGGTTGATGAACTGTTAACATGTTCTTGCAGCAATAATGTTGTTTGATCCAAACTAATTAGGGAATTATTGGGTGATTGATGTTTGCAATTAATCTGGGGAGTAATTGATAGAATTTCATAATTGGGTGGTCATGATTTTAGGGAAGTGTAACTGATTTGATCTTACTGAAAATGTGTAACCGATGCATCGTGACCAAGGCCCGTTAACTGACCTCGACGAAACATGGTGGTGTTTCGTCATAAGTAACCTCGACGAAACATGGTGGTGTTTCGTCATATGTGAACCCGACGAATCTTAGTGATACTTCGTCATGCATGGCTTCGATGAAGTATGTTCTTCGTCGACTATGATATTTCGCCGTGAAAATAAATAGGAGGAACAGTAGATTGATATGATACATTGGATGATGAATATTGGTGTTATAAGATAGTATGGTTGCAGGATAATAATAGCTAACAATGAGAATCCTGATTTAACCTGTGTGATTAAAACACCCATCTGTTGTAAGTTGTTTTGTGATATTCGAATGAGATGTGAACATGTGTAGAACAGGGTGTTTGTTATATATAATATATACGGTGATTTTGTGATAGATACAAGTTGTGTGAAATACGTGACTTACTGTGTACCCATACGTGATTTGTTTAATGATGTAACTGATGTTGATTTGGTAACCTCTGTAGGGTTTAGGTTGACCAATTTGGAACGGGTAATGTAACGTAACATACCGAGCAATCAAAGGTAAGTTCACTGCTCTTTTTCCAAGCATGCGTCCCAGAGAGGGACATCTGGTAAACGTTCCGGGGAGGAATGTCAGGTAATTGGGTTTGACTGGAATGTTAAACCTGGGATGTTGGTTAATACACTCATATCTATCATTCAAGTCCCTTCTACCGATTTGTTGCCGGGGAGGCAACGGGGTATTAGTTAATAGCGCTATTTAGGTTTGGCACCCTCACACCGTACCGGGGAGGACGGGCGTGAACTAATGACCCCAGTCTTGACCATTTCTTTGATAGAGGCTTTGGGGAATAGGGCAAATAATCTGGAGCCATCGGCGGTAATCGAGTTATTAACAACATCAATTCTCTAAATTGTTTTATACTGATATCTGGTAACTAAAACGTGTTAACAAACTTTGAACTCACCAGAGTTGTCTGACACACTTGTCTGCATGCTTGCAGGTCTAAAGGGTTATATCATTGGAACTTGCTGTCTGGGAGGCTGGAGTGGTCATGGGTCGAGATACATGGAATCGCAAGACAAGTCTAATGGTTTTCGTACATGTGGTTTATGAAACACTTGACAAATGATTTATGCTTCCGCTGTATACAATGAATTACATTTAACGTTTTGTAACACTTTATGATAATGAATGAAAGTTTTATTTAAATATAGTTATGAGTTCAATGTGATTGGTGGCTAGATCCTGGTACGTCACACGTCCCGTGGAGTTCCCGCAAGTGGTATTTTGGGGGGTGTGACAGTTAAACATTTTGATTTTGGGTTATTGGATTTTAATAATCCTAAGTTTCACTAGTTGACCGATAATAATCCCAACTTTAAAAATTCCCTCTAATAATCCCAACTTGTAAAAGTTTGGCCGTCATTGATCATTTTCAAACATATAAGAATTTGGTATCCTCAATAGATTCAATTATACCTAGAGACTCCTTAATTGATTTAAGTGCACATATGTTAGAAAATGATCAATGGCGGCCAAACTTTTACAAGTTGAGATTATTGGAGGGAATTTTTAAAGTTGAGATTATTATCGGCCAACTGGTGAAACTTAGGATTATTAAAATCCAAATAACACTTTGATTTTAGACTCAAGTGATTAAAACCTCTAAAACACAGGGACTCAAAAAATAATTTACCCTTAATTTAATAACCGTTTTACTTGAGTTTAAACTTTAAACTTGGAGGTAATTTATTTGTGATTTACCATCACTGTGCTGAGCAGCTTTACCGCTGCAACGGGGTCATTTACTAGATGCATAAGGGTGAAGGGAGTGGCACGGCAAAGCAATCGGCAAAGCCGATTGCCGAGCGGCAACACCGCCGCCACCCCTTTATCACGTGCGACAAACTAAGGTTCTCGGCTAAACCTCACCGATCGACAAACATGCTTTGCATGTTGACCGTTGCCTTTTAACGGCTATAATGCCGTTCAAAATAAAAAAAAATAATAAATTTTCAAGTTTTACCCTATATATTCAAAACAAACCCATTTTAATCCTATATATTCTACAAAATCACCCCCAAATCAAACCAAAAAATACAAAACACTAACCCAAGTATTGCCACGCAAAATGGCGGATGATTTCCCGTTGTGGTTTCCACCCGATAGTAGCGACGACTCGTCCGATGATAGCATTCTTTTTTTCCAAAATCTACTCGAAGAAGCCGAACTACAAGACACCGGTACATCAAACCAAAGGAGATACATTGAACGTCAGCGGGAGGTTGGGCACGAGACCCTCATGGCGGATTATTTTGTCGAAGACCCGAAATACAACGACGCAATTTTTCGGCAAAGGTTCCGTATGTCGAAACGGTTGTTTTTAAATATTGTGGCCGCCGTGGAAGCGAATGACGAATACTTTCAAGAGGCCTACGATGCGCGAGGTCGGAGGAGCTTTACGCCGCTGCAAAAGGTTACATCAGCTATTAAACAGCTCGCAACCGGTAACCCTCCAGACAAAGGAGACGAGTACTTGCATATGGCCGCAAGAACTTCCCGCGAGTGCCTAGAATATTTTTGCGAAACAGTTTGCAGAATATATGGTTCGGAGTTCTTACGTAGGCCGACAAGCCACGGCATGACACTGTTATCCGACGCACATGAAGAACAACATCACCTTCCAGGTATGTTCGGTAGCCTTGATTGCACCCATTTCGTCTGGCGAATGTGTCCCACCGAGCTTCGAGGGCAGTATATGAGAGGAGATCACCGATACCTGACTGTTATGCTCGAAGCAGTGGCGTCTCAAGATTTATGGATTTGGCATGCTTTTTGCGGTCCACCGGGTTCGCAGAACGATATCAATGTGCTAGGACAATCGCCGTTATTCTTAACGGAACGAAATGGAACCGCGCCAAAATGTCCATTTTACGTCAACAACCATTATTACAAACGTGGTTATTTGCTCGTGGATGGAATTTACCCAAAGTGGTCCGTGTTTGTGAAATCGCTCCCATACCCTCAAGAAGTAGACGAAAAGATGTTCAAAAGGCAACACGAGGCGGCAAGAAAAGACGTCGAAAGGGCTTTTGGGGTTTTGAAGTCAAAATGGGGTGTCTTGAATCGGCCGATGCGAGCAAGGACGGTTAAAAAAATTAGGAATGTTGTGTACACGTGTATTATTTTACACAACATGATTTTAAAAGACGACGGAAACGTGATTGCACCGGTACACATTCGGGATCCTCCGGTCGAGCCCGCGTTTGATGATAGGGTGTTGGGCGAGCTAATGGATGAAGATACGCATTGGAGACTTAAACACGATCTCACGGTTCATCTCGCAAGTCAAGATTTGCCCCACCTGTTGGTTGATTCTGACGAAGAGTAGTGTAATTTTTAATTTTTTTAGTGGTTGCGTTGTTTTAGTGTCGTGTAATTTTTATGAATTTTAAGTTTTTTTTTTTAAGTTTCATTTTAATGTAATTGTTTTTTTATTAATTTAATGTTTTATTTGTTTTTATTTAACATATAATTTAAAAAAAAACAAAAAAAAAGTTTGCCACTTTCAAATGTCTAAACCATTGCCAACACTTTTCAGCAAAGTTTAAACTTTTTACCCTCTCTGACGTGGCACTCTCTGATTGGTCCATTTTAAAGTTTGCCACTTTCACCTGTTTAACCACTCCCTTCACCCTAAGTAAAAAAAATCAAAAAAGAAAGAAGAGAAATCTGAACCGTTGAACAGACTCACACATAACCGTCAGATCTAGGGCACTCTACTTTAACTTGTTCCGCCTATCCTTCATCTCATCTCAGCCATTTGATTTTAGAGAGAGACTAAAAATGGTGCAGCGTCTGACCTACCGCAAACGGCATAGCTATGCTACCAAATCCAACCAGCACAGGGTCGTCAAAACCCCCGGTAATCTCCTCAATCTCTTCAGCATTGTTACGTGAATGAATGTATCTTAATTGATTTGATTGGTTTATTTATTATAGGTGGAAAGTTGGTTTACCAGACCACCAAGAAGAGAGCTAGCGGTCCTAAGTGTCCTGTTACTGGAAAGAGAATCCAAGGGGTAATAATAATACAACTTTTGAGACATTCGATTCTGTCTATTGCTGCAATTGTTAGTTAGGATATGTGACTAATAGTGTTTTGTTAGGTATTGCTTGTTTAAGGATGTGTGTATTTATAAATTTATGTTTTATTTAAGTTAGGATTAAGGATGGTTAGTTAAATTGTTAGATAAGGCTGAATCATTTCAATTTAACAAAAAATATATATCTGATGAATTTTGGGGATGATTTGTTGATTGCATTCGCCGCTTCCTTGCTGTTTTAATCAAACACAAAAGCCTAACTCACGGTCAAGCTGCATGGGCTTGGTATGGAGCCTAGTTGCTATAGCGGGTTTTTTAAAGCTAGGCGTGTAGTATAAAACAGCTTTTTTAGGAGTTTTAGTTATGTTTCAGGCTTGGGGCTATATTTTAGGTTGATTTTAGATCTATTTAGGGGTTTTAAACAATTGTTGGCTGGAAACTGGCCTGAATTTGCGCATGACTTCTTAAATCACATCTTTCAGGGCGCGATGCTAAGGCTGCACATCTGCGCCTAGGCGTGTGCGTGAGCGCCTTGGTTTTAAATTGCGTGATGCGCTCCGATGCGTTTGATCCAAAAATCTGATGCGTGATGCGAACGCATCACGTATGCGATGCGCTCTTTATAAAAATATACTAAAAAATTATTTATACTAAAACAATCGACATAATAAGATAAGAATTGTGCTTTTTGGTTCAAATCAAGCTTCCTAAAATGTTTCTAGAACCATAAAAAGTGTTTAGGAACCATAATGGTTCAAATCAAGCATGCTAAAATATTAATTATTGAAAAAACCCAACCCATTTCATAAAATCTGGGGAAAAAAACGTAACAAACAATGATGCGTGCATCATGGCGCATTTTGCGAAGGGCGCATCACGCGCAATATGACCGCTTCATGTAAACGCAACGCATCAGGTGTTGCGATGCGCTCTTACTAGCGCAACGGGCGCATCACGCATTATGCGCGCATTTTAAAACCAAGGTGAGCGCTTTTGACAACATAAATTATTACTTTAAAATGGCACAACTAGAAACTCTGTAAGTAGTTTGTTCGTAGGTGGAAATGTTATTTATAGGATTAATGCTGCCTGGTACTTTGTAGCGTTTTATAGAATTGATGCTGTCTGGTAGTTCAAGGCTTTTGTAGCGTTTTATAGAATTGATGCCGTCTGGTACTTCCAGACTTGTCGCTTTCATATGGAGAATGTAGTATTGTAGTAAAAAATGCACCGTTTTATGATTCTTTAGGTCTAATCATAGTTTAAAAAAACGCTAGAGGCGTCCATTTTGAGGCGCGCCTTGAGGCGGAACGGTGATAAATCGTACATGAGGCGGCGCCTCAGTGCCAGTTATCATACGTACGCCTCAGTGGTATGAGGCGGACGTTTCGTTTCGAGGCGGAACAGTAAATGAGAGGCGTACGGTTTTTTAGGGTGGATAAAGACGTACGATGCTTGTAGCTATGCACAATCAAGAAAAAATAGGGTAGAACAGAGATGGAGACATACCTTATAGCTATGGATTACCAAGAAAATTAAGGTAGAAGTAGAACAAAGGAGTTGATGACAGCGAGAAAAGAGTGATGTAACTTTTTAGGGTTACTTAGACTATCTTCAATGCATCCATTGAAGAGATGTCCTTAAAGGCCCTTACAAGCCCTTAGCATTGTGAGATTATATCCTTAAATGCCCTTATTTTAAGCCCTTCCACAAGGGCTTTGTTTTTGTAAGTAAGTGGGTCCCAAAGTAGAAGATCAAAATGTTTTATTTAAATATTGTGGGTAGTGGGTAGGTAATGAGGTGGAAATTAAGAAAGGTATATTTGTAGGGTTGGAGATGAAACAAGGGTTTTTAAGGATTTGTAAGGATATGATGTGGCATATGACGTGGCAGCTAAGGGCGTCTTAGGGCGTACATAGCATTGGAGATAGTCTTAAGAAAATAACGACACCTTTATATATTTCATTTACAAAAACTTACATTAACACCCTTAAACATTAAACTTTTATCATATTCAACCAAAACTATTCTCACAAGTCTGTTTACATTAGGAAAGTTCTGTATTTTATGTTTAGTATTTTAATTTTTTTATAAGATACATAATTTTTATATTTATTTTTAATTCCGTCTCGGTTTGCCTCGAGGCTTACGCCTCGTGAGACAAAGGGAAAACGGCTCGAAACTCGATTCCGTTCTTTTAAACCTTGGGTCTAATGCAAACACTTTGCTTCTCTGGGCTGTGATGTGTGAAGTTTGGTTTGCATTTTTAATCAAATGGAGAGTAAACGCTACATGGTTCAATGAAGTTTTTTACTGAACCACCGATATTGAAGTTGGTAAAAAGTTGCCAAAGCTATCGTGTCCACATTTAAAAAAATACCAATGCTGATGATTTTGCCTAAGGAAATTGCATTTTGTCATTTTAATCAACTTTTCTTTTTATAAGAAACACACGAGGACATAGTTTTAAAAAACGGTTGAGGCGTGCGCCTCCAGGCGCGCCTCGAGGCGAAACGGCCAAAAAACGAGTCTGAGGCGCGCCTCATGGTGTTTTTACTGCATATGCGCCTCAGAGGGGCTGAGGCGCTAAGAAAGGCTGCGCCTCATGGGATTTTCATAGTTGTTTTTGATGTTTTTGACTTTTTGTGTCAATTTCAAGCATTTCATGTCTTTTTATGTATGTTTTTGATGAATCTGATGATGAAATTAGTTAGTATTATTATTTTTATAATATATATAATTTTTACATTTATTTATTAATACCGCCTCGGCCTTACGCCTCGTTTCGCTTCGAGGCTTACGCCTTGTGAGGCGAAGGGAAAACGCCTCGAAACTCGTTTCCGTTCTTTTAAACCTTGCACGAGGATTGAGTGCAGCTGCACAAAATTAAAGTCCAGGAAGAAACCCTTTTTCAGTTAATAGAGAAAACAAGGGTTTTCTTATAAAAAGGCAGCTCATTTTTCCATTTTTTTTGTTAAATTTTTTTTCTCGTTTTTTGAGCTTTTTTGATCGTACATAGAGATTGTTTAGTTGTACATTGAACTTGTTTTGTTGTATATAGAGTTTGTTTTGTTGTATATAGAGTTTAAAAAATCACGCAAGTAGGGTATACATTGAACTTGGTTTGTTATACATAGACTCATAGAGTTTATCTTTCTTTATCATTATTTTTGTCTAATTTTTAAGTCTTATAAAGTAGAAGTTGTTATCTATAACTAATTCATAAGTATTAATTATACAAGTATTGAGCGCCTCACATATCTGAAGTCAGCGCATTCGTCTCGCGCTTTAACTTACAGTTTCATAATCGCCTTGCGCCTTTTAAAACCAAGAGGGCTGTAATCTTTTTTCGCATTTTCATGTGTTTTTTTAGAAAATTAAACGTAAACTCGTTTTTGTTTGAAAATAGAAGGCTATGCAACAATTTTTTTAGCTTTCTTGAACAGTTATTTATTTTCTTCTTTTTTGTAAAATGTATCATCCACTTCAGCTATTCAAGATCTCTACTATTACTAAATAGACATTCATATAGTTAGAGTTGTAATATAATGCTTTTGCTATTTTTTTTAAATTTTAGAGGTCTAGTAAAAAGTATAACCTTTTATGGTATTGCTTATTTGTCTTGAATAGTTTCACAGTTTTTTAATTGCTACTTGTTTTTTTTTTTGTTGCATCGACTGGCAGATTCCTCACTTGAGGCCGGCTGAATACAAAAGGTCTAGGCTATCAAGGAACAGGAGAACGGTTAACCGTGCCTATGGTGGTGTTCTATCCGCCGGTGCTGTGCGTGAGAGGTTCGTGAGATATTTTTACCCGTTCTTTTTCTAACAATTTCAACTCAAATTGATCCCTTTTAAAAGTTAGTATGTTGAAATTGTTGGATCTAGAAAGTTTAAATCTTTTTCCATCTGGTCGATGTTTTTTTTCTCTGGATAATTGGTTTTTGTTGCAGGATCATTCGAGCATTCTTGGTTGAAGAGCAAAAGATCGTGAAGAAGGTTTTGAAGATTCAAAAGACCAAAGAAAAGCAAGCCGGAAAGAGTTAAAAGACTGGTTAGCAACAAGAGATTTCTATTAGTAATGTGTTTGAGAGAAGTTTTGATTTTGGCACAATGGTTATAAGATGTGAACTTATAGATTCTTGTGGAAGGTATTGATCGATTTTGAATTTGAGCAAATTTGTTGTGTTTGTGTTATATAGGGCAAAATCTTTTAAAAATGATTTTTGTAGTCATGTTTTCAAATATAGTTGTTAGTTTTCATATAAAAGGAATGGCTACATAACTAAAAGATGTATTTGAATTGTTAAATGAAAGTAGAATGAAACAAAGGAGACACTTTGTGGTTCCAAATGGACAGTAATAGAAAAGGGAAGTTTAAGAAGAATGGAAATACTTTCACAGTGTTTAAAGTATGTTCATAATAGAGTTATTGGATTTTATCACCCCCAACTAATCTCTTTTCCTAACTTTTATTTTGGCTCCCACCATCTCCAACTTAACCCTTCATGTGTCCTATCACCCGTCGTTAACTAGCCACTAACTTGGTTAAGTTTTTTTGATGATGTGGTCAATTTTTGTTGACCTGGCTTGTTTTTAATGAGGTGGCATTATAATGATGGAAACAATATTTTTTTAAATAATTCTAAATTATTCTTAAAGAAATCTATGTTCTTTTAAAAAAATCAACTATTCACCCACAACCACCCACTCCCCCCACACCACTTGCTAACACCGCCTCTAGTACCTGTGATCACAATCAAAAGAATTAAGGGGTTGTTTGTTTACCTCTTAATGAGGCTCTTAATGATTCAGATCTCTTACTGGTTCAGCACTTAATGGTTCAGACTGTTGTTTCATGAGCAGATGTCTGAATGGTTCAGACATTTGACTCTGAATGGTTAAGTATTATACAGAGTCTGAATGATTAAGACCTCTAATCTGAATTGATCAGACATTTGCCTCTGAAGGGTTAAGCATTATACTACCTCTTCATATCTTAATGGTTTAGACCTCTTACTGATTTAGCATTTAACCATTCAGAAATTGTCAAACAGCCCCGAAGACCCTAAAAATATTATTAATATGAACCAAGTGAATAAAAAGCATATAATCTGCAGTCATGCTGCATTTAGTGTGTTAGCTCTTGGTTTTAATGTGAAAGAAAACGACAGAACTTGTATTCAACCAATCTAATTCTAATAAAAAAAACTCTCAATAATTTCACTTGACATTTTCTTTATCAATTCATTAATATTAATGATATTATTAATTAATTAATATCTAATTCTAATTTATAATTAAAAAATATATAAGTTATCTATAATTTTAAAACCTTTGATTTTATTACTTCTTAAATGGATAAGCATAATCTCACATGTCATTTTCTCCATCAATTTATTAATATTAATGATATTATTAATTAATAATTAATTCTAATTTATGATTAAAAAATATATAAATTATCTATCATTTTAAAACCTTTGATTTTATTATTTCTTAAAATGGACAAGCGTGTGACAACTCGTATTTCAGAACCTATCTTTGTAACGTATGTGAACACTATGTGATTATGTGAACTTGATGATTAATGGAATGTTATGTTTGATATGTGTTATGTGTAATGAATGTATATATATAAGCGAACCAATCGCACAACACAACCCAATCGCACAAGCCCATTCGGGCTACACTCTTTGCATCCGAACCTAGGGCAGCCCAAGTTGGGTTCGGCCCACTCCCTCATACGCATACACACACACCCTTAGAGAGTTTGTTTCTCATTTGTTGCAAAACAAGAACACACCAAACCCTAATCTCTCCTTCTCTCTCTCTCTCGATCTCGACGGCAACAACATCCATCTCTTCGAAGCTCTCTCGATTCGGATTATTCTTATTTGAAGCTTGATAACCGGTTAGTGTTTTATGATGCTTGTTGTTAGATAATATTATGGTTGCCATGAGTTTATGTAATAGGTAGGGTTCTTGGTATGAATAATGTTCTTGATGTGGTAATATTCATATGATTCGGATTACATGTTATTGAGGTAGAACCGTGTAGATGTTAATCGGATTTGCATATTATTGTTCTAGAACCGAATGCTTGTATGGTCGATTATGAAGTGTTATATGATGATTTGAAACCCCTAGATGGATATATTTAAGTATTTTGATTATTGTTCATGATTATGATTTTAGGGTTTATATGAATTAGATGGAAATTGCTTGGTTTGATCGAGATTGTGCATGATTGAAACTGTTGGTGTTGTTGATTGATAATCTCATAAATGGAAACCACATAATTGATTGATTGTTGACTAAATCGGATAATGGAAACAATGTAACTGATTAACATAAAATCCGGATAGTAAAACGAATCGCACAAGCTCCCTTCGGTCGCACAAGACCAGATCACATGGAATCTGATCTGATCGCACAAGGCAGTCGCACAAGATAGGGTACAACTGCTGATACACTACGTACAACTTAGGAGTGCATGATCGCACAAGACAGTGCCGGTCGCACAAGTCTTGGGCTACACATTGTTTGAGCTTAATATATGTTGTTGGGCCGAATGGCCCAACCCAGTCGGACAACCTAATCCGGACCGCACAAGGTTATTAAACTGTTTCGTTGGTTGGGCCGTATACATGTTGTTCTGTTAATTGTTGGGCCGGGTGTATATGTTTGGGCCGGGCTTTTACTGGATCGCACAACATGTTGTGGATCGCACAAGGTTGTGCTGATCGCACAACATGTTGGGCCGAGTTATGTGTGGGTTTCATTTGTATGTTAAACTGATATCGTTTAAAATGTGTATGCTATGTTGCCATGATCAATACGTGTTTGTAATCTGTTAGTTATGTGTAAACATACGTGCACTACTTGAACCTAGACCTGACTTGTATGGTAACCATGTTAGGACGTGGTTGACCTCTAGCAGCTCGATTGACCTTTCGTTTATCTGCCGAGCTAACCTAAGGTGAGTTCACACTTTCTACAAAGCATGGGACTCCCAGGGGTTGGGAATGGGTTAAGGAATATGGATTCCTCGTCCTCCTTGGGTAGGACAGTATGGGTTCAGGAATATAATTCCTCGTCCTTCATGGACAGTTAAATTTCACTAGACCAAAACTCTATCACGAAGTCCCTCCTTTTTATATCGACTTAATCGCCGGGCCAATGGCGAGCGGGTCATTAGTTAGATAGCGCTATTTAGGTCTGACAAGCCTCACACCGTGCCGCAGAGGACGGGCGTGAACTAATGGATCTGGGCACGTCAATGATGATAGACATTGACAGTTCAGGGCACTTAAACATGACTACAGTCAGTAGTCGATATGGTAACGAGTCTAGTAGTATATACATGGGGTAGTCCCCACGGCCAGAGAGCCAGATATATATAAACATGGGGTAGCCCCCACGGCTGGATTGCCAGAGTAAATGGAATAAACAAATCACGTCTTCAACTATGGGGTAACCCCCACGGCAAGGATGCCAGTTAAAGGAAACTGTTTTTGGAACAACTTAAAACAAACACCCAACTGTGAACTCGCTCAACATTGTTGTTGACTCGTTACTACATGCTTTGCAGGTCAATAGGTATTTAGCTGGAGCCTGCATGGGGAAGAGTCGTTGTGGGACATGGACAATTGTGTGCCATGTTAAACATTGAAACATTTGAACTTATATTTTGTTTTGGTTTTAATCGTTATGCTTCCGCTTGCAACTTAAACTATGTTTTGTTTGGACACCAATTGTATTGTGTTGGATTTTATTATTACTTACATGCTTGTTCAATATGATTGGTGGCTTGATCCTGGTCAGTCACGCCTCCAAGCGGTGATACTCCGCAGGTGGATTTTAGGGGTGTGACAGATTGGTATCAGAGCCATTGGTTATAGTGAACTTGGTTTTAATAAGGGAAAAAGTTTTTGTTAAAACCAGACTATAACCTGAACAGTGCTCAACGATCCACAACGACGCTTCGCTCCACGTGCAAGACTCGACGTTCTAGGTGATATGGTTTATGTCTTATTGCCTACTTGCTAGATTACATAGAACTCTGCTTATGGTATGCTTAGATAAACGTAGCAACGATAGTTTGAAAACACATGTGTGCTTACTCTCTTCTGCCATCGCACTTTCGCGAACCCCTCTCACTCATATTTCTCTTGATATGAAGATCATGTCTGGACGTGTTAACATAACTCAAGCCCAGTTGACGGCTCTGATTAACCAACAAGTTGCTGCGGCACTTGCAGCCGCACAAGCAGGAGGTATACCCTGCAGTCTAAACTCACTCTAGGATCTTTAGGTCCTACTCTCGTAAACCAACACTTGTGCTTAATCTTGTCCCTTCTTACACCCACGACAGGTCAACATGCTCAGCCACCTGTGTGCACCTTCAAAACTTTTATGGACTGCTGACCCACTACTTTCAGCGGCACTGAAGGAGCCGTAGGTCTCCTCCACTGGTTCGAGAAGCTCGAGTCAGTCTTCGAAATGTGTGAATGCCCTGAGGCTCGCAGGGTGAAGTATGCTACCGGTACTCTCGAGGGTTTAGCGCTCACGTGGTGGAACGCTCAAGTCCAAATGTTGGGGTTGGTTGCTGCTAATGCCACCCCATGGAACAATTTTAAGGAGATGATCAAGGAAGAGTACTGCAATCGTGATGATATTCACAAACTGGAAGTAGAGTTTGTAACAACTATGCTTGTAATCACTATGAACAGTTCTGTTATCAATAAAACAATGTTATTTGATCCCAATGTTTGTTTTGTTATGTTATACATTTTTCATGTTTTGACTTTTATGTAATTTCAAACTCTATATCGCTTTCTGGAGAGTTATACGCAAACTAGTGCGTAAACGTACTCAGTTTAATGCGAGAAATACTCCGGAACAGCAACATATACTCATCATACCTTAAATAACCTTTACATAACTTAGAAATAAGTTTTGATGGCTTTGGTATGGCAAAATCAAGTTAATTCGACTACAGGGACTAAATATGACAAACTGCGAAAGTATGTCAATTTGAACTGTAACGAACATTCCGGAACATGACCATAAGTTAAACACACCTTAAATATCCTTTACATAGCTTAGAAATAGGCTTTGAGGGGTTTAGTGTGCTAAAATAAACTTTTGGGACATTCAGGGACTAAAAGTGTCAAAAAGTGCACAAGTTTGCATTTTCGCGCATAACTTACGTTCTGAATACATCTGGACATCCAAAAATTTATGAAAGCATGACTACATTTTATTTTAGTGTTCGCCTTAAGAAAAATCCATTCGTTTCGTCATTTGGATCGTTTTTCGCGCTTATGCGCATTCCGTCGTAATTAAGCGAACATCGCGTTCGTACGGCCAAACGAACCGACATCCGAGATATTTTTGAACATGTTTTGAGTTCCCTATACTTTAACTTCATTTTAGAGCCTTGAAATGAGGTTAACGGGGTTCAAACGCATCGAAAATCGCTTAAAAGGGCTGCAGGGACTAAACCTGTCACTTTTGAAACAATTCTGAATCAGATAGGCACTAGCGTAGCGCGAGCCCTAAGGCTCTACCCGTAGCGCTACGCGAGTGAGTGATCTGACCAGATTCTATGTTTTAAACACAAGTTGCAAGTGATTGATCCTTAACCACATGTTTTAAGTGATGTGTCACTAAGTTAAGGAGCATATGTGGTTCCATAACTTTCCGACAAGTGTTCGGACGAGATCATTTCCCCTTTTCCAAGAAACGATCTCAACGGTGGACCGAAAACTATAAATACCCCATCACCCCTTTGTTCATAATCACTAGAAATTTGAATTTGAGAAACTCTAAGTTGAAACATTAGTTTCATACCTGAGATTTTCGAATCAAGTTTAGCATTCGGGGACCCTTCGTAAGTATTCTTTCGTTCTTTTCCTTATTTTACTGCTTTTCGAGTCAGAAAGTCAAACTTTGTTTGACTTTCAGCGTTGACCAGTAATGGTCAATGCGAAGTTCGTTAGAACTTCGCAACGTGATTGTAATCACGATGGTCATAGTCCCTTGGGACTATGCCTACTGATTACCACGTTGTCTAGGGTCGTAGGGTAGGCGATCTAATAAATCGCCTATACCTTCGAACCCGACCCAGTTTGGTCGATCATTAGGATCCGACCAAATACATTAGGTGACCATAGTGTAGGGAATAACCTTCCGAGGTTATACCTTATGGTCACGACGTTTAAGTAGTTGTATGATAGGTAGTTTATATGCCTTAGGTAAATTACCGGAATACCCTTTTCATACATAATTGGTAATTTAGCATATGTAACCTAAACTTTTGTCACGTAACTGATTATGTAACATCTTTAGGCATATAATACTTGTCATAGGACTAGTTAGGCGGTCCAAACGCGTTTCACGCGAACGACGCGTTAAAGTAGCATAAGCTTCCTAAACGGGTCGTAATGGGTCGTAAACAATTATGTTAAGTTTCATTTAGCATGTAGGCTTTGTTAAACCATATCACATGAGTTCCTACACTCATTTGGTTTACAAACCCTAATGCTACCCAATCTTCCGATTTAGGTCCGGTTTATTAACACAGTTACCTATATTAGGTGCCGTTTGATTCCGAGATCTATAGCATTGCTTGGTGGTTATCTTTATACAACTGAGCAATCACAAGTGAGTACATAGACCCCTCTTTTACTGTTTTCCAAACTGTTTTGGGGTGGAACACATGTGCCTACTTGTTACTTTCATGCTTTCCTGTTTTCACATCATATACATGCTATGTTCGTTAGTACATTATAGTACATGATTTCATTTCATCTTATGCTAGGTGTGCCCATTGTGTGCATTACTTAGTACATTGTTTTACATGACATTTCCTGCTAGGTATGCCCATTGTGTGCATTACTTAGTACATCGTTTTACATGACATTTCACGCTATGTATGTTCATTTGATTACATACTTAGTGCATTGTTTTCACATGCTCACATTTTGTTATGACATTTGGTTTGTTTACATGGGACAATATATCCATTAACATTAGCTACGCCGTTCGTTAGTAGGTAGTGGTACCATAGGAATTGACAACTCCCGTTCCGGACATCCCAGGGTAAGGGGACAGAAAGGAATGACCGAATTCGTTGACATTAAGACAGATAGACCTTTAATTTGTTTAAAGGGTTTATCACCACAGTCGCCAGGCTTGGATGTATGCATTTTCACAATACCGCATAAATGTTCATATTAAATAGTTGCATGCATTTACACAAAACATAGCTTTGATTTAAACCAAGTTTTACTTCAATACTTTGTTTTCGTGCATATGGTTTAGTTGAGACATTTCGCTTGCCATACATGACATTTTGACATAAACATTTGACATGGATATTTTGACATAGACATTTGACATGACATTTTGACATAGACATTTGACATGGATATTTGACATAGACATTTGACATGGATATTTGACATAGACATTTGACATGATTTATATCTTGACATAAACACTTTGACATATTACCCAATACATTTGACAATTGATTTAAACATAGACTTCTTACATTGTTTGGTTTGGTTTGATTAAGTGATTAAGTTAACGATGCGTGTGTAATATGATACAAGCATGGTGGATACGCCGCTGGTACTTCCTATATATAAGTGTTTGTATGGTATTACATGGCGTAGCGTAATTTGAATCATTTCAGTTTGAAACATAGAACATTTTATACAAATAACATACTTTTCACAAGACATTGATTTACAAAACAACTTATCTTATACAAACACATTTTTACATGGTTATTTATTTAACCTGACATTACTTATACATATCATCTGACCTTATTGTTTTCAAATGATTTACAAGACAAAGCAAATAACAAGGTTCATGACTAAACATTTTCTCAAACATAAGTCATGAATCCTATTTTCACAAAACCTATGTATCTCACAGGCATTTTTATGCTGACGTACCTATTTTCACATGTGTTTTCAGGTGCTTTTCCATAGGATGTTGATCATGATACTAGGGCGGACCTGTGCCTTAGAGACTTTAAAAGATGATAGACTATGTTTAATTATGTTCTGAACTCTTTTGTTTACTGTTCAAGACAATGTAACACCCTTGTTTAATAAATAAAATACACTTTGTGTGCCATGGTTATGAAACAATTAATTCTGTCGCGACACGCCCCGATGTTTCCGCCGCGATTTGTTGTTTTACGCGGTCGGGGTGTGACAGAAGAGTTGGTATCAGAGCCAATGGTTATAGGGAATTAGGTTATTAGTAATGCTTTGACCTAGACTATAACTTTTCTAGGAACCTAACACAAGCTATCTTGTGTTTAGATCTTAAAACATGTACATCACCTATCCTTAGGTGATTAACAAAACTAGTAACCAAAATTTTCCGAAACGATTTTTGAAAAACAATCATCTGTTTTTGAATGATTTATTACAAGGTTTTGAACCCTCAATTGTAAGGTTTTGAACTCTCTGTTATATGGTTTTGAACCCTTTTCAGTTTGGTTTTTGGCCTTGTGCCTTCTAATTTTCAAAAATCCCGTCAAACGTTTTGGGTTTTAAATAATGTGAACATGTGCAAACTGGAAGGGTGAATGCCTGTATTCTGGGTTTTCTGTCTAGGCAAGCACTTCGTATACATCTCAACCAGACGCGAGACCAGTTGTGCTTACCTGGGAATTCTTGGGATGAGTGTTCACTTATAGGCGAGCATGTCTTCATTATACATTATTTTTGATCCATTTACTTTGATAAGTCACTGTGTGTCGTTTGTTTGCTTTGTGATACGGACGAATGACCACCATCTTTGCTTTTGTTGATTTTGTTTCATCTCATTCCTTTCATCCAATCATCTCACTCGTTTCCTTTCATGTTTTCCTCTTTTAGAATGCCTCCTCGACGCGAGAACCAGATAACTACTGCCGAGCTGGCAGAAATTATTGCGCAGCAGATGGCTGCTCAATTCCCAAATCTCTTTGCTCAATGGCAACAAGCCAACAACAACAACAATGGTCCGTGCAAATACAAGGATTTTAACCAGGCTAAACCACTCAAGTTTAGTGGTTCTGAGGGAGCGACTGGGCTTCTTCAGTGGTTTGAGAGCATAGAGAATACTTTTCGCCACGTGCAGTGTCTCGAAAATCGCAAGGTCGAGTTTGCTTCGAGCGTATTTCAGAAGAGGGCTTTGACATGGTGGAACGGGGTTATGAGGGACCAAGGTGCAGAAGTTGCTCTCGCACAGACATGGGCTGAACTTAGAGCCCTTATGATGAGGGAATTCTGTCCTCGTCATGAGCAGCGAGCGTTGGAGAAAGAGTTTGATGTTTTGAAGCAAGATAGTGGTGAGCACAGGGCTTATACGGATCGGTTTGAAGAGTTGAGTTTGCTTTGCCCGACTATGGTCACTCCACTTGACAAGGCTATCGAAAGATACATCGACGGCCTACCTGACTCGGTACAAGACATTCTTACTGGTAGTGAACCTGCCACACTCCGTCAGGCGATCGAGTTATCTGCGACATTGACTGAGTCGCAGATCCGGAAGAACAAGTTACACCGGAAGGGTGACAAGGGCAAGGAACAATCGGCTGACAAGGTGGATAGCAAGAAAGGTCAAAACTTGAATGGAAAGAACTCTGGTTCTTCGAAGAAGTCAAGGAAGCGTAAGGCTTCCCAAAATTTTGCTATCACTGCCCAAGCTAATCAGGCAGCTCCCAACCAACCCGCACAGCTTCCAGCGAAGAAACCCTATACAGGGAATGCACCTTTGTGCAATAGATGCAACAGTCACCACCAGCCGCAACTTCCATGCCGTTTCTGTACTAACTGTGGGAAGTCAGGCCATCTTGCCAATTTTTGTCGGTCTGCTCAGAATCCCGCGGTTCAGAACCCGGCTCAACAAGTTGCTCAGCAACAGGGTCAAGCTGCAAGACCACAATACCCACCGGGTGCTTGTTATAATTGTGGGGATCTGACCCACTATAGAAACCGGTGCCCAAGGCTAGCGAACCAGAACCAGAACCAGAACCAGAACCAGAACCAGAACCAGAACCAGAATCAGAATCCGGCTCCGGCTCGAGGCCGAGTCTTTAACATGAATGCCCAAGAGGCACAGGCTGACGATAATGTGGTGAACGGTACGTTCTTTATTAATAATCAGCCTGCATCTGTTCTTTTCGATTCTGGTGCCGATAAGAGTTTCGTGTCTTTGTCTTTTGAGCAAATGCTTCGCGTGTCTAGAACGAAACTAGGCAAATCTTTGACAGTAGAGGTTGCTAGTGGTGAACCCATTATTCTTGATTCTGTTCTTCACAACTGCCAGTTGAATCTTAACGACCATCTTTTTCCTATTGACCTCGCGCCTATGCAACTTGGAAGCTTCGACGTCATTGTGGGAATGGATTGGTTATCCAAGCATCACGCAGAGATAGTTTGTTCTAAGAAGATTGTTCGTGTGCCGCTTTCAACAGGCGAGATCCTGCAGGTTCAAGGTGAGAAGCCTACCGGTGGTCTCAAACTCATGTCTTGTTTTAAAGCTCGGAAGTATCTGCAGAAGAACTATGTGGCTTTCTTAGCACATGTTACAGAAGATAAAGGCAAGGGTAAGTCTATTTCAGATATTCCTGTCGTTCGGGATTATTCTGAAGTGTTCCCTGAAGATTTACCTGGTCTACCTCCAGCACGCCAAGTCGAGTTCCGCATTGATCTCGTACCTGGTGCAAACCCCATTGCCAGAGCTCCATATCGTCTTGCACCATCTGAGATGCAAGAGTTGTCTAAACAGCTTCAGGAGCTCTCTGACAAAGGTTTTATACGTCCTAGTTTTTCACCTTGGGGTGCTCCCGTTCTTTTTGTAAAGAAGAAGGATGGATCCTTTAGGATGTGTATCGATTATCGTGAGCTTAACAAGCTTACCATCAAAAATCGATATCCCCTACCTCGCATTGACGACCTCTTTGATCAGTTACAAGGCGCTTCTTATTTTTCGAAGATCGATCTGCGTTCCGGGTATCATCAACTTCGGGTGCAAGAAGAAGACATTCCGAAGACAGCATTCCGTACTCGTTATGGACATTACGAGTTCACAGTCATGCCATTCGGTTTGACTAATGCTCCTGCTGTTTTCATGGACTTAATGAATAGGGTCTGCAAACCTTATTTGGATCAGTTCGTCATTGTTTTTATTGACGACATCTTGATTTACTCTAAGACGCGAGCTGATCACGAGCAGCATCTTCGTCTTACTCTGGAACTCCTGAAGAAAGAGCAACTTTTCGCCAAATTCTCCAAGTGCGAATTTTGGCTTAAAGAAGTTCAATTTTTGGGACACATTATCAACGAACGAGGTGTTCATGTAGATCCCTCCAAGATCAGTGCGATTAAGGATTGGGATACGCCTACTACTCCTACTGAAGTTCGTTCATTTCTTGGTCTAGCGGGTTATTATCGCCGCTTCATTGAAAACTTCTCTAAGATTGCAGTTCCTCTAACTGCTCTAACTCAGAAGAAAATGCCCTTTTACTGGGGATTCAAACAAGAGGAAGCTTTTCAACACCTGAAGCAGAAGCTTTGCGATGCGCCTGTCCTATCATTGCCTGAGGGTGATGATGATTTTGTTGTGTATTGTGATGCATCGAAATTGGGTCTTGGCTGTGTTCTTATGCAAAGGAACAAAGTCATAGCCTATGCATCAAGACAATTGAAGATACATGAGAAGAACTACACCACTCATGATCTTGAGTTGGGTGCAGTTGTCTTTGCTCTCAAGATCTGGAGACACTATTTGTACGGTACAAAATGTGTGGTTTTCACTGACCACAAAAGTCTTCAGCATATCTTCAACCAGAAAGAACTCAACATGAGACAGCGACGTTGGGTTGAGCTTTTAAACGACTATGATTGCGAAATTCGCTACCATCCTGGTAAGGCGAATGTCGTAGCTGATGCATTGAGTCGTAAGGAACGTACTAAGCTTCATTGTGTACGTGTTCAATCTGTTATTCAAGCTCGATCCGATATTCAAGCACGCATTTCTCAAGCTCAGCAATCTTGTGTTTCACAAGGTTTGATGGATAAGGAATTTCCCTATCACATAACACCTGCTCTGGAACTGAAGGACAATGGCTCATATTACTTCATGGACCGTTTGTGGGTCCCAAGCCAGGATGATCTTCGTACCTTGCTTATGGATGAAGCCCATAAGTCTCGTTATTCCATTCATCCGGGCTCAGATAAAATGTATAAGGACCTTCGTACTCACTATTGGTGGCCTGGTATGAAGAAAGACATTGCCTTATACGTATCAAAATGCCTTACTTGTCTTAAGGTTAAGGCTGAACATCAACGTCCTTCGGGTTTATTGGAGCAACCAGAGATCCCAGTTTGGAAATGGGAAAACATTACTATGGATCTCGTTACCAAACTCCCGCGCACAAAGAAAGGTCATGATGCCATCTGGGTAGTCGTTGATCGTCTTACAAAGTCAGCACATTTCTTGCCAATCCGCGAGGATTTTCCTACTGACAGACTTGCTCAAATCTATGTAGATGAAATTGTGGCTCGACATGGTGTTCCTTTGAACATCATTTCTGACAGAGATGCTCGTTTCACTTCTCATTTTTGGAGAACCATGCAATCTGCTATGGGAACCCAACTTAATCTGAGCACAGCTTATCATCCGCAAACGGATGGTCAATCTGAGAGAACAATCCAGACTCTGGAGGATATGCTAAGAGCTTGTGTGATCGATTTTGGTGGTAGCTGGGATTCACATCTTAAATTGATTGAATTCTCCTACAACAACAGTTATCACACTAGCATCGGAATGGCTCCTTTTGAAGCTCTCTATGGTCGAAAATGTCGTTCACCAGTCTGCTGGAATGAGATTGGCGAGGCTCAACTTACTGGACCTGCCCTCATTTTAGAGACAACTGACAAGGTCAAGAAGGTTCGTGATAACCTTCAGGCAGCTAGAAGCCGTCAGAAGATTTACGCGGACCCAAAACGCAAAGCCTTTGAATTTCAAGTCGGTGATCGTGTATTACTTAAGGTCTCACCTTGGAAAGGTGTGATCAGATTTGGAAAGAAAGGAAAACTTGCACCTAGATACGTTGGACCATTCAAGATCGTCGAAAGAATCGGAAAGATAGCCTACAGACTTGAGTTACCTCCTGAACTAGGAAATGTTCATCCAACTTTTCACGTGTCCAATCTCAAGAAGTGTACAGCTGATGAGAACTTCTCCATACCGCTTGACGAAATTCGTGTTGGCAAAACACTGAAATTTGTTGAGAGACCAGTGGAAATCATGGAACGTGAAGTCAAGTGGCTTAAACTCAAGCGCATTCCTTTGGTCAAAGTTCGCTGGGAAGCTAAACGTGGACCTGAGTTTACTTGGGAACGCGAAGATCAAATGAAGGCGAAATATCCACATCTTTTTCCAAGAGTTTCCTCTAAATAAATTTCGGGACGAAATTTCCACAAGTAGGGGAGACTGTAACAACTGTGCTTGTAATCACTATGAACAGTTCTGTTATCAATAAAACAATGTTATTTGATCCCAATGTTTGTTTTGTTATGTTATACATTTTTCATGTTTTGACTTTTATGTAATTTCAAACTCTATATCGCTTTCTGGAGAGTTATACGCAAACTAGTGCGTAAACGTACTCAGTTTAATGCGAGAAATACTCCGGAACAGCAACATATACTCATCATACCTTAAATAACCTTTACATAACTTAGAAATAAGTTTTGAAGGCTTTGGTATGGCAAAAACAAGTTAATTCGACTACAGGGACTAAATATGACAAACTGCGAAAGTATGTCAATTTGAACTGTAACGAACATTCCGGAACATGACCATAAGTTAAACACACCTTAAATATCCTTTACATAGCTTAGAAATAGGCTTTGAGGGGTTTAGTGTACTAAAATAAACTTTTGGGACATTCAGGGACTAAAAGTGTCAAAAAGTGCACAAGTTTGCATTTTCGCGCATAACTTACGTTCTGAATACATATGGACATCCAAAAATTTATGAAAGCATGACTACATTTTATTTTAGTGTTCGCCTTAAGAAAAATCCATTCGTTTCGTCATTTGGATCGTTTTTCGCGCTTATGCGCATTCCGTCGTAATTAAGCGAACATCGCGTTCGTACGGCCAAACGAACCGACATCCGAGATATTTTTGAACATGTTTTGAGTTCCCTATACTTTAACTTCATTTTAGAGCCTTGAAATGAGGTTAACGGGGTTCAAACGCATCGAAAATCGCTTAAAAGGGCTGCAGGGACTAAACCTGTCACTTTTGAAACAATTCTGAATCAGATAGGCACTAGCGTAGCGCGAGCCCTAAGGCTCTACCCGTAGCGCTACGCGAGTGAGTGATCTGACCAGATTCTATGTTTTAAACACAAGTTGCAAGTGATTGATCCTTAACCACATGTTTTAAGTGATGTGTCACTAAGTTAAGGAGCATATGTGGTTCCATAACTTTCCGACAAGTGTTCGGACGAGATCATTTCCCCTTTTCCAAGAAACGATCTCAACGGTGGACCGAAAACTATAAATACCCCATCACCCCTTTGTTCATAATCACTAGAAATTTGAATTTGAGAAACTCTAAGTTGAAACATTAGTTTCATACCTGAGATTTTCGAATCAAGTTTAGCATTCGGGGACCCTTCGTAAGTATTCTTTCGTTCTTTTCCTTATTTTACTGCTTTTCGAGTCAGAAAGTCAAACTTTGTTTGACTTTCAGCGTTGACCAGTAATGGTCAATGCGAAGTTCGTTAGAACTTCGCAACGTGATTGTAATCACGATGGTCATAGTCCCTTGGGACTATGCCTACTGATTACCACGTTGTCTAGGGTCGTAGGGTAGGCGATCTAATAAATCGCCTATACCTTCGAACCCGACCCAGTTTGTTCGATCATTAGGATCCGACCAAATACATTAGGTGACCATAGTGTAGGGAATAACCTTCCGAGGTTATACCTTATGGTCACGACGTTTAAGTAGTTGTATGATAGGTAGTTTATATGCCTTAGGTAAATTACCGGAATACCCTTTTCATACATAATTGGTAATTTAGCATATGTAACCTAAACTTTTGTCACGTAACTGATTATGTAACATCTTTAGGCATATAATACTTGTCATAGGACTAGTTAGGCGGTCCAAACGCGTTTCACGCGAACGACGCGTTAAAGTAGCATAAGCTTCCTAAACGGGTCGTAATGGGTCGTAAACAATTATGTTAAGTTTCATTTAGCATGTAGGCTTTGTTAAACCATATCACATGAGTTCCTACACTCATTTGGTTTACAAACCCTAATGCTACCCAATCTTCCGATTTAGGTCCGGTTTATTAACACAGTTACCTATATTAGGTGCCGTTTGATTCCGAGATCTATAGCATTGCTTGGTGGTTATCTTTATACAACTGAGCAATCACAAGTGAGTACATAGACCCCTCTTTTACTGTTTTCCAAACTGTTTTGGGGTGGAACACATGTGCCTACTTGTTACTTTCATGCTTTCCTGTTTTCACATCATATACATGCTATGTTCGTTAGTACATTATAGTACATGATTTCATTTCATCTTATGCTAGGTGTGCCCATTGTGTGCATTACTTAGTACATTGTTTTACATGACATTTCCTGCTAGGTATGCCCATTGTGTGCATTACTTAGTACATCGTTTTACATGACATTTCACGCTATGTATGTTCATTTGATTACATACTTAGTGCATTGTTTTCACATGCTCACATTTTGTTATGACATTTGGTTTGTTTACATGGGACAATATATCCATTAACATTAGCTACGCCGTTCGTTAGTAGGTAGTGGTACCATAGGAATTGACAACTCCCGTTCCGGACATCCCAGGGTAAGGGGACAGAAAGGAATGACCGAATTCGTTGACATTAAGACAGATAGACCTTTAATTTGTTTAAAGGGTTTATCACCACAGTCGCCAGGCTTGGATGTATGCATTTTCACAATACCGCATAAATGTTCATATTAAATAGTTGCATGCATTTACACAAAACATAGCTTTGATTTAAACCAAGTTTTACTTCAATACTTTGTTTTCGTGCATATGGTTTAGTTGAGACATTTCGCTTGCCATACATGACATTTTGACATAAACATTTGACATGGATATTTTGACATAGACATTTGACATGACATTTTGACATAGACATTTGACATGGATATTTGACATAGACATTTGACATGGATATTTGACATAGACATTTGACATGATTTATATCTTGACATAAACACTTTGACATATTACCCAATACATTTGACAATTGATTTAAACATAGACTTCTTACATTGTTTGGTTTGGTTTGATTAAGTGATTAAGTTAACGATGCGTGTGTAATATGATACAAGCATGGTGGATACGCCGCTGGTACTTCCTATATATAAGTGTTTGTATGGTATTACATGGCGTAGCGTAATTTGAATCATTTCAGTTTGAAACATAGAACATTTTATACAAATAACATACTTTTCACAAGACATTGATTTACAAAACAACTTATCTTATACAAACACATTTTTACATGGTTATTTATTTAACCTGACATTACTTATACATATCATCTGACCTTATTGTTTTCAAATGATTTACAAGACAAAGCAAATAACAAGGTTCATGACTAAACATTTTCTCAAACATAAGTCATGAATCCTATTTTCACAAAACCTATGTATCTCACAGGCATTTTTATGCTGACGTACCTATTTTCACATGTGTTTTCAGGTGCTTTTCCATAGGATGTTGATCATGATACTAGGGCGGACCTGTGCCTTAGAGACTTTAAAAGATGATAGACTATGTTTAATTATGTTCTGAACTCTTTTGTTTACTGTTCAAGACAATGTAACACCCTTGTTTAATAAATAAAATACACTTTGTGTGCCATGGTTATGAAACAATTAATTCTGTCGCGACACGCCCCGATGTTTCCGCCGCGATTTGTTGTTTTACGCGGTCGGGGTGTGACAGAGTTCTTCAACCTCAAGATGACGGGGTCAGAGATTGAAGCGTACACGAAAAGATCGAATGAGCTTGCTATTCTGTGTCCTACTATGGTGGATCCTCCCATCAAACGCATCGAACTATACCTTAAGGGCTTAGTGCCAGAGATTCAAAGTCATGTAACTTCAGCTAACCTCGCCACCATCCAGCAAGTTGTTCAATTGGCTCATCGTCTCACTGATCAGGCGGTGGAGCAGAACAGGTTACCAAAGCGTATAGGTGCTGCAGCTACTTCAGATGCTCCTAGTGACAACAAACGGAAATGGGACGGAGCTTCAAGCAAAGGTTCAACTTCTAATCAATCTCAGTCTCAGCAGAGGAGGATTGACGACTACAAGAGCCCTAGTCAGCAATCATCTGGTAGTCAAAGTCATGGTGGGTACAGGGGAAATCACCCCAAATGCAATCGCTGTAACCTACACCACAGCGGACCATGCACCAGGAGTAACTGTCATCGGTGCAACAAGCCAGGCCACGCCGCAAAGGATTGCAGGAGTTTATACCTCGCAAACCAGAATCGTCAGCAACAACAAACCCCACAAACACAACGCCAGCAGCAGCAGCAAGGTAACAACAAAGGGTGCTTTCAGTGTGGAGCTGAAGGCCACTACAAGAGAGATTGTCCCCAACTGAACAGGAACCAGAACAACAACAACAACAACAACAACAACCAGGGGAATGGAAACAACGGGGGTAACAACGGCAATGGTGCAAGGGGTAGTGTATTCGTTATTGGCCAGGGTGAAGCGAGGAATGATCCCAACGTAGTGACGGGTAAGTTCCTTCTCGACGACTTTTATGTTACTGTCTTATTTGATTCGGGTGCCGATACTAGCTACGTGTCCCTAAAAGTTAGTCAAATGCTTAAGCGTACCCCAACACCATTGAACACCAAGCACACTGTAGAGTTAGCTAATGGTAAAAGTTTAGAGGTCACACACGTAGTCAAGGGTTGTAACCTGGTTCTTGCTGGTCATACTTTCTCAATCGACCTCCTTCCTATCGTTCTGGGTAGTTTCGACGTTGTCATTGGGATGGACTGGTTATCCCAACATCAAGCAAAGATTCTTTGCAACAAAAAGATTGTCCGCATCCCTCGTTCAGGTGATGAACCTCTCATGATTCGCGGCGACAAGAGTGGTGCTGTTGTGAGCATCATCTTAAGGCCCATAAGTGTTTGCGTAAGGGCCACACTGCTATTTTGGCTCTCGTTACGGACACCTCGAAGAAAGAGAAGAAGATTTTCCGATTGTACGTGACTATCCTGAGGTATTTCCTGAGGAATTACCTGGCCTTCCTCCTCATCGTCAAGTTGAATTTCAGATCGAACTAACTCCTGGAGCAGCGCCCATAGCTCGAGCACCTTATCGTTTAGCCCCATCAGAGTTGGAAGAACTCTCTACGCAACTACAAGAACTCTTGGATAAGGGTTTTATTCGTCCTAGCTCTTCGCCCTGGGGAGCTCCAGTGCTATTCGTGAAGAAGAAAGACGGTACCTTCAGGATGTGTATCGACTATCGAGAACTCAACAATGTGACAGTGAAGAACCGCTATCCTCTTCCACGCATCGACGACCTATTCGACCAGCTGCAAGGGTCGAGCTTTTACTCGAAGATTGATCTGAGATCGGGATATCACCAGCTGAGAGTCCGGGAAGAGGACGTCTCCAAAACAGCCTTTAGAACTCGTTATGGACACTATGAGTTTTTTGTCATGCCTTTTGGGCTGACAAACGCACCTGCGGTCTTCATGGACTTGATGAATCGAGTGTGCAAGCCTTACCTGGACAAGTTCGTTATAGTTTTCATCGACGACATCCTGATCTATTCGAAGAGTCAGGAGGAACACGAGCACCATCTACGACTCATTTTGGAACTCCTTCGAACAGAACAGAACAGCTTTATGCTAAGTTTTCGAAATGTGACTTCTGGCTTCGTGAAGTCCATTTCCTAGGCCATGTGGTAAACAAGGATGGGATCCATGTTGATCCATCCAAGGTAGACTCGATTAAGAACTGGCCTGCAACTCGTACACCAACGGAAATTCGCCAATTCTTGGGCTTGGCAGGTTATTACAGAAGGTTTATCAAGGATTTCTCCAAGATTGCACAACCTCTCACCTCACTAACGCAGAAGGGCGTTACTTATCGATGGGGTGATGCACAGGATACTACGTTTCAACACTTAAAGGATAGACTTTGCAGCGCACCTATTCTTTCATTGCCAGAGGGCACCGACGATTTTGTGGTCTATTGTGACGCATCCATTCAGGGTCTTGGATGTGTATTGATGCAACGTGACAAGGTCATAGCCTACGCCTCACGCCAACTTAAAGTTCATGAAAGGAACTAAACTACGCACGATTTAGAGCTGGGAGCTGTTGTTTTTGCACTTAAGATATGGAGACATTACCTGTACGGTACCAAGTGCGCCATTTACACCGATCACAGGAGTCTCGAGCATATCTTCAAACAGAAGGAACTGAATATGCGACAACGACGATGGGTCGAGCTACTGAATGACTATGAATGCTCGATCAGGTACCACCCAGGCAAAGCCAATGTTGTGGGTGACGCCCTCAATCGAAAGGACACTACGCCTAAGCGCGTACGAGCTTTACAACTCACTATTCAATCTAGTCTTCCTGCACAGATACGAGACGCTCAGGTAGGAGCATTGAAACCAGAAAACATCAGGGCTGAAGCCCTACGCGGCTCAAGGCAACGGTTAGAACAAAAGGAAGACGGCGCCTACTACGTAACAGGATGCATTTGGGTCCCACTCTATGGCAACCTACGAGAGCTTGTGATGGATGAGGCACACAAGTCTCATTACTCAGTACATCCTGGTTCGGATAAGATGTACCACGATCTCAAAACTACATACTGGTGGCCTAGCATGAAGGCCCACATAGCAACTTACGTCAGCAAGTGTTTGACTTGTGCGAGAGTCAAAGTCGAATACCAGAAACCTTCAGACCTACTCCAACAACCTGAGATACCACAATGGAAATGGGAGCAAATTTCCATGGATTTCGTTACTGGCCTGCCTAGATCTCAGCGTGGAAATGACACTATTTGGGTGATCGTGGATCGACTCACAAAGTCTGCACACTTCTTGGCTATCAAGGAAACGGATAAGTTCTCCACTCTGGCAGACGTATACCTTAAGGAAGTTGTCTCGAGGCACGGGGTGCCCACCTCCATTATCTCGGATCGTGATGCACGTTTTACTTCAGAGCTGTGGCAAGCAATGCACAAATCCTTTGGCTCACGTTTAGACATGAGCACAGCTTATCACCCGCAAACGGATGGGCAGTCTGAACGCACCATCCAGACTCTTGAAGACATGCTTAGGGCATGTGTAATTGACTTTGGCAACGGCTGGGAAAAGCATCTGCCACTTGTGGAATTTTCGTACAATAACAGTTACCACACCAGCATTAAAGCTGCTCCGTTTGAGGCATTGTACGGGCGTAAATGCTGATCACCTCTTTGTTGGGCAGAGGTGGGGGATAGTCAGATCACTGGCCCAGAACTTGCGGTAGACACAACAGAAAGAATTGCTCAAATACGACAACGAATGGCGGCAGCTCGTGACGGTCAGAAAAGCTACGCCGATAAGGGCAGGAAACCACTCGTGCTCTAGGTTGGGGACCGAGTGCTACTCAAAGTTTCACCCAGGAAGGGTGTGGTTCGTTTTGGCAAACGAGGCAAACTTAACCCGCGATACGTCGGACCTTTCGAAATCATAGAGAAAATAGGCAGGGTGGCCTACAAACTAAACCTACCAGCAGAACTCAGTGGAGTTCACAACGTTTTCCACGTGTCGAATCTGAAGAAGTGTCTGTCAGATGAGACCCTCATAGTTCCTTTGAAGGAGCTCACTATCGACGAGCAGTTACGATTCGTCGAGGAACCAGTTGAAATCACGGACCGGGATGTTAAGGTCCTCAAGCGTACTAGAATTCCTCTCGTTCGAGTTCGTTGGAACTCCCGTCGTGGCCCAGAGTTCACCTGGGAACGCGAAGATCAGATGAAACAAAAGTATCCCCAACTATTCGCAAACAGTACAACCACTACTGAGGCTGAAGCTACCACGGAATTTCGGGACGAAATTCCAGATCAACGGGGGGAGGATGTGATACCCCAGGAAAACCATGCAACTTAACTAGCTTCCTCAGTGAGTACGTACCAAATTTCGGGACGAAATTTCTTTCAACTTGGGGATAATGTGACAACTCGTATTTCAGAACCTATCTTTGTAACGTATGTGAACACTATGTGATTATGTGAACTTGATGATTAATGGAATGTTATGTTTGATATGTGTTATGTGTAATGAATGTATATATATAAGCGAACCAATCGCACAACACAACCCAATCGCACAAGCCCATTCGGGCTACACTCTTTGCATCCGAACCTAGGGCAGCCCAAGTTGGGTTCGGCCCACTCCCTCATACGCATACACACACACCCTTAGAGAGTTTGTTTCTCATTTGTTGCAAAACAAGAACACACCAAACCCTAATCTCTCCTTCTCTCTCTCTCTCGATCTCGACAGCAACAACATCCATCTCTTCGAAGCTCTCTCGATTCGGATTATTCTTATTTGAAGCTTGATAACCGGTTAGTGTTTTATGATGCTTGTTGTTAGATAATATTATGGTTGCCATGAGTTTATGTAATAGTTAGGGTTCTTGGTATGAATAATGTTCTTGATGTGGCAATATTCATATGATTCGGATTACATGTTATTGAGGT
This sequence comes from Helianthus tuberosus, assembly GCA_030545235.1. NCBI lineage: Eukaryota > Viridiplantae > Streptophyta > Magnoliopsida > Asterales > Asteraceae > Helianthus > Helianthus tuberosus. The sequence goes on from CM060393.1 coordinate 161,046,505, forward strand.
AGAACCGTGTAGATGTTAATCGGATTTGCATATTATTGTTCTAGAACCGAATGCTGTTAACCGACTGCATTTATGTGAAATCGGACTAGTTGTATGGTCGATTATGAAGTGTTATATGATGATTTGAAACCCCTAGATGGATATATTTAAGTATTTTGATTATTGTTCATGATTATGATTTTAGGGTTTATATGAATTAGATGGAAATTGCTTGGTTTGATCGAGATTGTGCATGATTGAAACTGTTGGTGTTGTTGATTGATAATCTCATAAATGGAAACCACATAATTGATTGATTGTTGGCTAAATCGGATAATGGAAACAATGTAACTGATTAACATAAAATCCGGATAGTAAAACGAATCGCACAAGCTCCCTTCGGTCGCACAAGATCAGATCACATGGAATCTGATCTGATCGCACAAGGCAGTCGCACAGGATAGGGTACAACTGCTGATACACTACGAACAACTTAGGAGTGCATGATCGCACAAGACAGTGCCGGTCGCACAAGTCTTGGGCTACACACTGTTTGAGCTTAATATATGTTGTTGGGCCGAATGGCCCAACCCAGTCGCACAACCTAATCCGGACCGCACAAGGTTATTAAACTGTTTCGTTGGTTGGGCCGTATACATGCTGTTCTGTTAATTGTTGGGCCGGGTATATATGTTTGGGCCGGGCTTTTACTGGATCGCACAACATGCTGTGGATCGCACAAGGTTGTGCTGATCGCACAACATGTTGGGCCGAGTTATGTGTGGGCTTCATTTGTATGTTAAACTGATATCGTTTAAAATGTGTATGCTATGTTGCCATGATCAATACGTGTTCGTAATCTGTTAGTTATGTGTAAACATACGTGCACTACTTGAACCTAGACCTGACTTGTATGGTAACCATGTTAGGACGTGGTTGACCTCTAGCAGCTCGATTGACCTTTCGTTTATCTGCCGAGCTAACCTAAGGTGAGTTCACACTTTCTACAAAGCATGGGATTCCCAGGGGTTGGGAATGGGTTAAGGAATATGGATTCCTCGTCCTCCTTGGGTAGGACAGTACGGGTTCAGGAATATAATTCCTCGTCCTTCATGGACAGTTAAATTTCACTAGACCAAAACTCTATCACGAAGTCCCTCCTTTTTATATCGACTTAATCGCCGGGCCAATGGCGAGCGGGTCATTAGTTAGATAGCGCTATTTAGGTCTGACAAGCCTCACACCATGCCGCAGAGGACGGGCGTGAACTAATGGATCTGGGCACGTCAATGATGATAGACATTGACAGTTCAGGGCACTTAAACATGACTACAGTCAGCAGTCGATATGGTAACGAGTCTAGTAGTATATACATGGGGTAGCCCCCACGGCCAGAGAGCCAGATATATATAAACATGGGGTAGCCCCCACGGCTGGATTGCCAGAGTAAATGGAATAAACAAATCACGTCTTCAACTATGGGGTAACCCCCACGGCAAGGATGCCTGTTAAAGGAAACTGTTTTTGGAACAACTTAAAACAAACACCCAACTGTGAACTCGCTCAACATTGTTGTTGACTCGTTACTACATGCTTTGCAGGTCAATAGGTATTTAGCTGGAGCCTGCATGGGGAAGAGTCGTTGTGGGACATGAACAATTGTGTGCCATGTTAAACATTGAAACATTTGAACTTATATTTTGTTTTGGTTTTAATCGTTATGCTTCCGCTTGCAACTTAAACTATGTTTTGTTTGGACACCAATTGTATTGTGTTGGATTTTATTATTACTTACATGCTTGTTCAATATGATTGGTGGCTTGATCCTGGTCAGTCACGCCTCCAAGCGGTGATACTCCGCAGGTGGATTTTGGGGGTGTGACAAAGCGTATGGTTTAGTTTACGTTATTTGTTTTGCGTAAATCAAGTTTGAGAAAAAATAATTGCTATTATCTAAGAAACCTGGTATTACGCTATAAAAATGTTATTTTTTATAGGTGTTACGTTATTAAAAGCATGCCATATTTTTTTAAATATAATAAGCATACATGTATGCTATTATCAAATGAGTTAGTTAAACACATATTGTGTGTTTAACTCGTGCTTAACAAGCATGACCTAATTTTGTGATGTTTGGTTGCTTTATTCTGTTTGTAAAAAATAATAATAATAATAATAATCTTTCGAACTAATTTTGTGATATTTGGTTGCTCTATTCTGTTTGTAAAAAAAAATTATTTCATATGCTACCTGATGATGATTCCAATCTTAGTATCTTGTTAGTTTTTAAAGTAAAAAAAATTAACATAGTGCCAACATTAGATTGATAGTCGTTTTGAATAGGGGCGTGTAAAAAGATCCGAAACCGAACCCAAACCTGATTTATACCAGAGTTTTAAACCCAAAGTTTGGATTCGAACTCACATGAATTCACATAGTTTTTTTTTAAATGTTGTATAGTAAATTTTATTTAGAATTAGAATTATAGAATATTTTAGATAGACTTATTAAAGGTTAAAAGTGTGAGAAGTGTGATAAATATTGTGAAGATTACATATGTCTTCATTCTAAATTAATTCAAAAGGGCAAACAAGTAATTTTATCATTGATTTAATTAATTGATAACCTTTCATAACCGCCGCCCTTATATATAGGAACAATATTTTTTTGAAGATCTCTATAAAAACACTACGAATAACACTGCAAACACCATTCAGCACATATATAACACCATTCAATAATTATATAACACCATTCAATAAGTATATAACACCATTTTAAAGATATCTATAAAATGGTGGTCGGCGCCGCCTCTTTACAGTCTCTCTTCTCTTTCTCTCGCTCGAACCCAACCACCGGACACCACATTGCCGGATAACTTTCTCTCGCTCGAACCCAACAACCCGACACCCACCTGAGAGAGACGTACCTGAAAAAGTCGATGTCGGAGATAGGGGTGTGCAATAACCGAACCGTTAACCGAAACCGAACCGAAAACCGACAAAACCGAACCTAAATTAACCGAAACCGAATTAACCGAAAGTCGTTTAACGTATATTTTTTACCATCGGTTAACCGAAATTAACCGAACCGAATCGTTTATTTTTTTTATATATTTATAGCTTTTATACCTCTATTTCATGTATTTCATGTTTTATACTTTCATCTCATGTAATAATACCTCTATTTCATTTATTTATGCCTTCATTTCATTTATTTATACCTTCGTATCATTTATTTAAACATCTATTCATGCATTTATACCTCCATTTCATTTATTTATACATCCATTTCATGTATTTATACATCCATTACATGTATTTCTAAGCAAAAAAAAATAGCCATTGTTTGAATTGGTTATTAACCGAAAATTAACCGAACCGAACCGAAAACCGACAAATTAACCGAATTAACCGAACCGATTAACCGATGACTTCGGTTACGGATAATGCTCATAACCAAACCGAACCAAACCGTGCATACCCCTAGTCGGAGATACCTGGTGCGACGATGTCTACCACGGTGGTTGACAGAGACAAATCTTTACGGTGGTGGAGAAGAAGATGATACAGAGTGAATCGCGATTTTGTAGGGTTTTTGATACGGTTTTCTTTTTCAAAAAGGATATAAAGATTTTATTACCCCTACATATTTCAAATCAGTCCAAAATAACAAAACACATTTTACAATTTGTTCCCTATTGATTTCAACTATTAGATCAAAGATTTAATGATGTAGATTATTTCTTACCCTTCTCACAAAAACCCTCTTTTTTACAGGAACCTCTACCTCTACCTATATATATATATATATATATATATATATATATATATAGAGAGAGAGAGAGAGAGAGAGAGTTAATTACTGTTTTCGTCCCTATGGTTTGTTAAAAATCACTATTTCAGTCCATTAGTTTAAAAATTGCGATTTCAGTCCCTGTGGTTTCACTTTCGTAACCATTTCAGTCCACCTTCGTTAACCCCATCCATTTATTCCGTTAAGAACACGTGAATTGACCATAATGCCCTTATTAATAAAAAACAAAAAGATATCTAAATGAGTTAATTACTGTTTTCGTCCCTGTGGTTTGTCAAAAATCACTATTTCAGTCCATTAGTTTAAAAATTGCAATTTCAGTCCCTGTGGTTTCACTTTCGTAACCATTTCAGTCCAGTCTCCTAACACCGTCTATTTTACCGTTAAGTTTTTAATGAATTACCTAAATTACCCTTGTGTTAATTAAATATGGACTTATATGATTTTATTATTAGATTTATATGATTTTATTGGTGTATGACATATGGACTTAAATTGGATTGTAGGGTTCGACCAACCATGGCTTCAGTAGAAGTAGAAGTCTGGCACTATTTTTACATATATGGTTCCAAAATTTTAATTTTGGATTTTAGAATGAGAAAATGTCCAAGTAAGTATTATTTTTCAAAGTTATTATGTTAATTAATGCTGCTAGGAAGATATTAATTGGGGTGGGGTAATGGGTCACCGGAAGTTAAGAGGGTGGGGTTGTGATGCCGGAGAAGATAACCAGAAACTTTTGCCGGAAATGAGAGCAGGGATGGAGTGGGGTGGGGTAGGGTAGCGTGGGGTTGTGTTTTAACAAGTGGGTCCTAGAATACAATCTATTAAATTTCCATGGTTTTTTTATTTAATTAACACAATGGTAATTTAGGTATTTCATTAAAAACTTAACGGTAAAATCGACGGGGTTAGGAGACTGGACTGAAATGGTTACTAAAGTGAAACCTTAGGGACTAAAATACTGATTTTTGACAAACCACAGGGACGAAAACAATAATTAACTCATTTAGATATCTTTTTGTTTTTTTATTAATAAGGGCATAATGGTAAATTCATGTGTACTTAACAGAATAAATGGATGGGGTTAACAGAGGTGGACTGAAATGGTTACGAAAGTGAAACCACAGGGACTGAAATCGCAATATTTAAACTAATGGACTGAAATAGTGATTTTTGACAAACCACAGGGACGAAAATAGTAATTAACTCATATATATAGGGTAAGGATAGTGTAAAAAAGGGCCTAAAGTGTGAGAAGTGTGAGAAGTGTATTATAACACTATATATAATACTATATAACACCATATAAACACCGTATAACAATATATAACACCATATAATACCATATAACACTATGTAACACTATATATCATTATATAACAAATATAACACTATACATCTATCATAGACATGCTATTAAACAACCTATAGTGTTATATTTGTTATATAATGATATATAGTGTTACATAGTGTTATTTGGTGTTACATATTGTTATACGGTGTTTATATGGTGTTATATAGTATTATATATAGTGTTATAATATACTTCTCACACTTTGAGCACTTTGAGCACTTTTTACAGAATCCTCTACCTATATATATATATATATATATATATAGGGTAGGGTTCCAGTGTGAACAACCTCCCAAGAGTGAACTGCGTGAACAGATCTGGACCCTTGATTTCCTTTTTAGTTGTTAAGGGTAGGATTGTAATTATATAAAAAATTAGATTAAAATCATTATTTTAATAATTGAATTAAGTTTCATCTTTCCTATTTTAAATTCATTATCCACATTATGTTTTATTTATTTAATAAGATAATTATCAAAACAAACAACAAATCACCAGATTTCAATTTTAATTTTTATTTCAGATTTCATCACCAGAATTCAAATTTTGATTTTTAAGATCCACGTAACCTTCATAATTCAACGGTATACACATGTGTACTTGGATATAAATAGAACAGTACACATGTGTACTCAACATCGTACATATGTGTAATTAGCTACATAATACATACATAGAAACAAATACCTGTAAAACTATTTTACATTTAACAAATTACAAGTTTCATAATGTTTTTCAAACCAAGCAAAAAAAAAACATACAATTACAAGTTCCAATTTCGTAAAAACAATAAACGCAACATAATCGAAAAACAAAAAAACATAGTCTTTTACAACTATTCGCCACATTATATGCTGAATCATCCTTATCGGCCAATCAAACAAACATACGTGAATCATCCTTATCGACCTCATACGTGAATCATCCTTATCGACCTTCCATCTCCACTTTTCTCGTTAACGACATCTCCTGTAATAGCACAAAAAACACAGTAACTAATACTTTGCATAATTCACAAGTGTACATCAACAACTTTACACATTCAATACACAAAAAAAGCTGAGATATCACAAAAACAGACGCTATACACATGTGTACATTGCATTAAAAACAAAGCAAAATCAGAATACACATGTGTACATCGCGTTAAAAACAAAGCAAAATCAGAATACACATGTGTACATCGCGTTAAAACAGAGCAAAATCATAATACACATGTGTACATCGCATTCAATAAAACCAAAAAAAAAAACGAATTTTGGAGTTACTTTATGTCGGTGATCGATTCTGGATATTTTGGACCGCCGGTGGATAACCGTTCCGTTCAGTCATCCGGAAAACCACCAGTGGATCTGAAAAACAAAATAAAATCTGATTTAGAATAGTTTTTTCTTCGATCCGGCGAAGATCAATATCGACGAGGAAACAGAGATGAATCGTTTTTTCTTCGATTCGGATCTAAAATTCAAATTTTAACACTTGATTATGGTTTCTTCTGGGCAAGGTCAACTAATCAAGAACTCAAGATCTAAAATTCAAATTTCAAACAACAACCAAATCACAGAATATTCTAAATTGTTAATCAACTCTAATCAAACCCCAATTAAAACCAAATTAATTATATAAAAAAAACCAATAATAAAATCAACAGAAGTGGAATGATAATCACCGAATGCTACTATCAAGCAATAATGTCATACCTTAGAGTAGTAGGTGTGAGGTTAACCCATTTAAGTCTTCTCCACTTCCGATATTTCATTCAACCAGAAAACATGCAAACTTTATCACCATATCCCAAAATTACTTTCAAGCCAGTAAAGCAAACACCGTCACCCCCTCACCGCCTCACTTTCACCGTCCAATCAACCGCACGCCGTTACCACTCTTATCCAACCGTCTCCACAACAGTTCCACATGCGGTGATGAAGATGAAGATGGAGGTGGCCGGCGATGATGGTTGCTGGTTTACGGCGGACCTGATCTAGGGTTGAATATGGTGGTTTACGGCGGTGATGAAGATGAAGAAAGAGAAAGACTTTTTCTAGATCTAGGGTTCAATATTATGATTATTTGATTTGTGAGAGAGAACTAAATTTGTGTAATCAATTTAAAGATGGAAATTACATATATACCCTTTTTGTATTTAATTAAATGAAAAAAATTAATTAAATAATTACCATTATGCCACTTACTTTAATCTCAAGATCATAAAAATCAAGGGCCCAGATCAGTTCACGCAGTTCACTCTTGAGATTTTGTTCACGTTTGAACCTAATCCTATATATATATATATATATATATATATATATATATATATATATATATAATATAAGTATCTATAGAAAACCCACTTTAATTTAGAAAACCCGGGAAACTCTAACCTCCCGAATTTTTTTTTTAAAAAAAAATATACACATGTTATATACATGTTTTTAAGGTATTTGGTCAAAAAAAATAAAAAAAGCGCCAAGTAGATATTTTTAAAAAAAATAAACAAGTTTTGGTGTAACACGTGTTACAAATATGTCAGATGAATGTAACACGTGTTACACCAAAACTTGTTTATTTTTTTTTAAAATATCTACTCGGCGCTTTTTTGATTTTTTTTGCCCAAATACCTTAAAAACATGTATATAACATGTGTATATTTTTTTTTTTTTTAAAAAAACATCGGGAGGTTAGAGTTTCCCGGGTTTTCTAAATTAAAGTGGGTTTTCTATACATCCTTACCCTATATATATATATATATAGGCTAATTATAAGGAGAAAACCCACTCCAGTTGACTAAACCCTGAAAACCCACATGTGTGGCTACAATTCAGCCACATCACATATGCATAAAGATGAAGAGAGGGGTATTTACGTCAATTTACCCATAGCCTGAAAATGTAACAGGTATTCCTTTATGAGAATGCTGACAACTTTTTTACATATTCTCTCTCTAGAATTTATAATGGCTACACTTATAAAAAAAACCCATTAGACCTCATTCATTTCAATTAACACTACCTCTCTCCTCATTCATCTCTCTCCTCTACCAAAAAACCCACCACCACTTTGTTCAGATCAAAGAAATTCGGAACTAAGATCTGAAACAAAGAAATTCATCTCTCCCCTTAACCTTCATCACCCTTACACTTCTCTACCCTCACACTTCTCTACCTCATTCCAGATCTAAGATCTGAAACAAAAAAAATTCTTTTTCTTATCAAAATCCTTCATAATCAACCACCAAAACTCCAGATGCTCGGAACAAAAAGATGCTCCGAATAAAAAGAGATGCTCCAGATGTTCCGGTTGAAGATGCTCCAGATGCTCCGGGAAGATGCTACCAGATCCAAAAGATGCTCCAGATCCGGTTGAAGATGATGTTTCAGATGACGGTTTGATTTTGAAGATGATCCAAAAGATGTTTGATGTTGAACATGATGTTCCAGATCTATAAGTCATCCAGATCCATAAGTATGTTTGTGTTTTTGTAGATCTTCACTTTTTTGTAATTTTCAGATTTTGCAATTTTTTTTTTTGTGTTCCAGATCTAAAAGGTCATCCAGATTTGCAATTTTTTTTGTGTTGTAGATCTTTATTTTTTTGTGTTTTGTAGATTTGCAACTTTTTTGTTATTTTCTTGTTTAAGAAGATTAATGTTATTAAGTTCTTGTTTTCTGGATATGTTGTTTTTTTATTACTGATTTTATGGTTGAATCTAAAAAATTTATTGTTGTTGGATGTAACAATTCTTGCGTCTTAGTTACGAAATGTAACAATCAAAGAAAAAAATGCATGTTACATTTTTTCGTGTTACATAAATAATGTATGTTACTGAAAATAAAGTGGATTATTACACTTTTTTAGATTGTTGTAAAAATAAAGTGTGTTTTTATATTTTTTTTTTTTTTCAGATTATTGTTCTTTGGTTATGTTACACTTTTTTTGTGTAACATGTTTATGTAACCCAATATAGCTGGGTTTTAGTAATGTAAAAATTCTAATATGTTTTGTTAGTTACATATTTAAAAATTCTAAAAAAAACATAAATAGATGATATATGTAACACATTTTTTTGCTTTTTATTATTGATTTTATCAATTTTTTTGTGTAAAATTTGTTTCAGATCTGGGTCATAATAATGTAGTAGAAAATAAATTGTTCTTTGGTTATGTTACACTTTTTTTTGCGTAACATCTTTATGTAACCCAACATAACTGGGTTTTAGTAATGTAACAGTTCTAATATGTTTTTGATTGTTAGATGAAACAAATGTGCTAGTTGACAAAAGTCAGGGGGATTCGTGTGAGTGTAACAACTGGGTGATAATAATGTAACAAAATATAATTTGTTCTTTGGTTATATTACACTTTTTTTGTGTAACATCTCTATGTAACAACATAGCTGGGTTTTAGTGATTCTTGTCAGTGTAACAACTGGGTGATAATAATGTAACAAAAAATAAATTGTTCTTTGGTTATGTTACACTTTTTTTGTGTAACATCTTTATGTAACAACATAGCTGAGTTTTAGTAATGTAACAATTCTAATATGTTTTGTCAGTTACATATTTAAAAATTCTAAAAAAACATAAATAGATGATATTTGTAACACATTTTTTTTGTAATGTACGTATACAAAAGTAAACAAAAAAGAACAAAATTATAGAGAGAAAGGAGAGAGGAAAGTAGACAGATTTACACTTCTGTCAGGAGAGAGAGGAAAGTTGACAGATGTTACACTTTCTGTCAGGAGAGAGAAATTGTAAAATTTCCAAATATACCTTTCTTGTACCTGTCATTAATATTATATTAAAAAGTAAAAATGGGGCAAGACCAAAATGATCTCATCCATCAATCTGATCTGATTAATCAATGGCTATTATTGGGTTTCTAGGGTTTATTCAACTCAATGGGGTTTTCAATGGGTTAGGATCAAATACAAAGGATAAAATAAATAAGAAGTGTAAGAAGGATTCTAGTCCATTGATCTTAGATTTGGAGGGTTGAGATTGATTGTATGGAAAAAAAGATAATAGAAGGGCATAAAGGGAATCCTATATTTATGGATTTTCTCTCTCCACATGCAAGGCACATGCCAATTCCCCCATCGATTTAAAACGTCCATAACTTTTTCGTACGACATTTTTTTTTCAAAAAAAATTTCACCATAATAACGAGCGTTTTTTTATCTTTAATATGAGTACCATATTATCATATAAAAATAAAATAAAAAATTCATTTTTACTGTGTTTTTTGGCATTGTGTTAAAGGTTCAGGTTATTGTGTCTTTTAACTGGGTTTTGATCAGTAGAGTTTCTATACATTGTGTTATTATCAAAACCTATGACACAATGTTAATTTGAGTTCTATCCATTGCGTTTTTATAAAAACCTACAACACAATATATGACACAATGAAGATTTTGTTATATCTGGGTTTTCTATAAATTGTGTTATTAGTTCAGGTCATTGTGTTTAATATGTTATTCATTGTGTTTTAATATGTTGTAAATTGTGTTTTAATAATTTGTTCAATTTTTTTATTATCTTGTTCATTGTGTTTTAGTTTGTTATGTATTGTGTTTTTAGTTTGTCTTTCATTGTGTCTTCATCTGCTCTCCATTGTGTTTTTTATCTGCTGTCATTAATTGTGTCTTTTATCTGTTGTCATCAATTGTGTTTTTATTTAGTCTGATTCTTATTGTGTTATATGTTATCGCCATTTTGTTATACGTTATGGTCATTGTGTTTTAGTATGTTGTCCATTGTGTCTTTATCTGTTGTCATTGATTGTGTTTTTAATCTAATTTACATTGTGTTTTACATCATGTCCATTGTGTAATATGTTATTCATTGTGTTTTAATATGTTGTCCATTGTGATTTAATAATTTGTTCAATTTTTTTATTATCTTGTTCATTGTGTTTTAGTTTGTTATGTATTGTGTTTTTAGTTTGTTTTTCATTGTGTCTTCATCTGCACTCCATTGTGTCTTTTATCTGCTGTCATTAATTGTGTCTTTTATCTGTTGTCATCAATTGTGTTTTTATTTAGTCTGATTCTTATTGTGTTATATGTTATCGCCATTGTGTTATACGTTATGTTCATTGTGTTTTAGTATGTTGTCCATTGTGTCTTTATCTGTTGTCATTGATTGTGTTTTTAATCTAATTTACATTTTGTTTTACATCATGTCCATTGTGTAATATGCAACTGGGTTTTTGAATTTTTTAATCTAATTTACATTGTGTTTTACATCATGTCCATTGTGTAATATGCAACTGGGTTTTTGAATTTTTTTTGAAAAATATACCAATATGGTACTCATATTAAAGATAAAAAAACGTTCGATTTTATGGTATAATTTTTTTTTTAAACAAAAGATGTATAAAAAAGTTACGGACGATTAAAAGTTAGGGGGGAAATAGCATGTGACTTGCATGTGCATATTCTCTTTCCTCTTGTAGACAAAATTACCCTTTCCATCAAATTGCTCATAGGACACTTGTCACTCTCCGGTGCCTTCTTACCCTTCTTATTTTTAAATCTTTTGTATTATAACTAAACCCGGTTTTCAATTTATCCTTCCCATATATATATATATATTAACTTTTAAAAATTTAAAAAGTATATATATTGCTTTTTTTAGAATTCAGATATCCGTTTAAATATTTAAGTCCAAATCCAAATTTCGAATTCTGATGTTGAAATCTACCATCCTAAATTTTCAGATACCGGTGGAGGAGCTCTAACGATATTACAAAGAAAAGTACATGTGTAGTGTCTTGTAGGTTCACTTGGTATTGTTGTGTTAACTTCTAAAGAGCGGCTACAATTGTTTTTGTTATCGTTATAATTATTATTATTATTATTATTATTATTATTATTATTATTATTATTATTATTATTATTATTATTATTATTATTATTATTAGAGTTAATTGCCATTTTAGTCCCTGAGTTTTGACCAAAATTGCCACTTTAGTCCAAATAGTTTTTTTCTTGCCATTTTAGTCCAAATAGTTTTGTTTTCTTGCCATTTTAGTCCAAATAGTTTTGTTTTTTGCCATTTTAGTCCCTGAGTTTTGTCATTTGTTGCCATTTTCATCCAACCCACTAACTCCATTCAAAAAAAATTATTTAACTTAGGTGAATTTTGGTCGAACCACATTTTTCTTTCTTTTTTTGCAGGTGCGATGGTATGGGGATGGTGTTGTGCCAGTTTACAGTGAAGATGATGGCGGTGGTTGTTGGTTTTACGATGATGACGGTGATGTTGGTTAATGACGTGGGTGGCGTAAAAGTGCCCGGTGGTGGTGGAAATGGTGGGTGGTGATGGTGGTGGGGTGGGTGGGTGGGTGGTGACGGTGCAGGGACTAACCTTCTATCATCGCCACCACCTGCCTGCACCGTCACCACCCACCCCACCACCATCACCACCTACCAGGGACTAAAATGGCAGAAAACAAAACTATTTGGACTAAAATGGCAAGAAAACAAAACTATTTGGACTAAAATGGCAAGAAAAAAACTATTTGGACTAAAGTGGCAATTTTGGTCAAAACTCAGGGACTAAAATGGCAATTTACTCTTATTATTATTATTATTATTATTATTATTATTATTATTATTATTATTATTATTATTATTATTATTATTATTATTATTATTAGTATTATTATTATTATTATTAGTATTATTATTATTATTATTAGTATTATTATTATTATTATTATTATTATTATTATTATTATTATTATTATTAGTATTATTATTATTAGTATTATTATTAGTATTATTATTATTATTAGTATTATTATTATTATTATTATTATTATTATTATTATTATTATTATTGTTATTGTTATTGTTATTGTTATTATTATTATTATTATTATTATTATTATTGTTATTATTATTAGTATTATTATTATTATTATTAGTATTATTATTATTATTATTATTATTATTAGTATTATTATTATTATTATTATTATTATTATTATTATTAGTATTATTATTATTATTATTAGTATTATTATTATTATTATTAGTATTATTATTATTATTATTATTATTATTAGTATTATTATTATTATTATTATTATTATTAGTATTATTATTATTATTATTATTATTATTATTATTATTAGTATTATTATTATTAGTATTATTATTATTATTATTATTATTATTATTAGTATTATTATTATTATTATTAGTATTATTATTATTATTATTATTATTATTATTAGTATTATTATTATTATTATTAGTATTATTATTATTATTATTATTATTATTATTATTAGTATTATTATTATTATTATTATTATTAGTATTATTATTATTATTATTATTATTATTATTATTATTATTATTATTATTATTTTTATTATTATTATTATTATTATTATTATTTTTATTATTATTATTATTATTATTATTATTATTATTATTATTATTATTATTAGTATTATTATTATTATTATTATTATTATTATTATTATTAGTATTATTATTATTATTATTAGTATTATTATTATTATTATTAGTATTATTATTATTATTATTATTATTAGTATTATTATTATTATTATTATTATTAGTATTATTATTATTATTATTATTATTATTATTATTATTATTATTATTAGTATTATTATTATTAGTATTATTATTAGTATTATTATTATTAGTATTATTATTATTATTATTATTATTATTAGTATTATTATTATTATTATTAGTATTATTATTATTATTATTATTATTATTATTATTAGTATTATTATTATTATTATTAGTATTATTATTATTATTAGTATTATTATTAGTATTATTATTATTAGTATTATTATTAGTATTATTATTATTAGTATTATTATTATTATTATTATTATTAGTATTATTATTATTATTATTATTATTATTATTATTATTATTATTATTATTATTATCTTCTAGGTAGAATTATTTTTGTTATCTTTATTATTGTTATTATATTATCATGATCATCTTCCGTGCATGAATATAGGATATTTGCATGTTATAATTAAAAAAAAAAAACCTCAAACAAACATAATTGCAAATGAAGATTTTAAAGAAACTCAATCTAATTTGAGGTTACGAATTTAATAAAAATGAGAATTTTAGAAAGTCTTGTAAATGAGAATATAAGAAACTCTTCTACAAAAAAACGAAAATTTTAAAAGTGGTCTTAAACGCATTCGTTAAGTATAGACACTTATTGAACACTAGTAAAGGACTAATAAATTAACGGAATTAAAGATGCTCGAGACCAATACATAAAAATGAGTTTTTTTACACGTTAGTAAAGACACATAGTTCTAAGAAGGTCCCAAGTTCAAACATATGAAAGATGAATACTTTACTATTATTATTGGAGTAAAAAATAGACGTTAAAAAAAGAATAATAATAATAATTCCCACTTTATGATTATCTAGAAATCTTTTAGAAAATTACCTACCTGTATTACTCCAAAACTTTTGAACACCCCTAAACTGGGTGTTACATTCGACAACCTTACAACCTTGGGTTAGGAAATGTGGATTAACCCAAAAAACATCTTGTGTTTCCTAAGTCTAGATTGGCCTAAAACAACACCCAAGCGTTCCAAAATCCTGATTGAGGTTTAAATTTTCATCACCCCGGTTCGGTAAATTCGGTACCGGTACCGAGTACCATTTACTCATCCCTACTTAACTCTAACTCAAAAGATAGAGAGATTGCTTCTAGTGAAACTCTTCGCTCCAAAATCATATCTTGACGTAAAACTCAAATAAATATATACATAACTACTTAAAAGATTACACAGCATAAAAACACATGGTGTTAAAAAATGAACTTAGTAAGTTGCCATTAACAATGAATTGGTGAGAAGGTATAATATTAATATATAACATCATATATAGACATACAAACATCTGATAACATGCAAAAGGCCGCCAAAATACACTGTAAAACTAAGCTCCTATTGCATAAAATAATAGAAATTCGTACCATTCTTCTAAAAGTCTTTAGCCATAATGGGTTTAGTTTTAAAAAAATTTCGCGGGTACGGGTCGGGTATGGGATTAGGTGATACCCGACCCGATTACCCGAAACCACATACCCGTTTACCCGAACTATATACCCGATCATATACTTCACTGTACGGTTCAACTGCACACGACAGTATTCTGCAGGTTAGTGAACTATTTGATCAGTAAAATGAGTTTTAAGGGCTGTTTGGCAACATATATATACTCTTGGAAACATATATATACTTTAACTTTTTCTGCATAATACTCTCACATCGATTTGTTATTAGTTTCCTTCACAAGTTCACAACTTAATCGTGGTGATCCATGGAGTGTGCACAGAATATGAACCGCACTAAAGACGACCGCATATGTGGATATGTGTAGTGTTTTGTGTCCACAACTTATGATGGTTTTGGTGGCGTTGATTGTTGGTGATTGCGGAGGCAGAGATGGTTTGTGTGGTTTTGGCGGAGATGGTTGATGGTGGCTACGGTGGTGGTGGATTAGCAATGGTTTGATGGTGGTGGCGATGGCTGTGGTGGTGGCAATGTGGTTGACGGTGGCTGCGGTGGTGGCGTTGGTTGACGGTGTGCTATGGTGGTGGCGTTGGTTGACGATAGCTAAGGTGGTGGCTTCGGGTGATGGTGGTTGTCGCAGAGGCAATGGTTGGTGCTGGGTACGTTGTTGGGGATGGTTCCGGTGGTGACAAGGCTCGCCCTTCGAGAAGGGCTACTTAGACTGCCCGTAGTGGGGCGTTTTTTTTAAAAAACGCCGGAAAACCCCCCGGCCTCCACTACACCCGGCGTTTCCGGGCGTTATTTTCGAAAAAAAATCACTCCGGCGTGTTAATTAAAACGATTAAATTGTGTTGGGGGGCGAGATTGGACCGTTGCCAAACGGTCAAATGTATTTTTTTTAATTCAAAATTTTACCCACTATATATATATCAACCCCTTTTCTCCAATTTTTTATAAAAAACCTCTTACTTTCTCTCCTACTTTCTCCTCTTTTTTATAAAAAAACCCACTTTCTTCTATTTTTTAAACAATCATGCAACCATTCCGACACCCTTTTGGTGTCCCCGCAAGACCCACGAACCCGAACACAACCCAACCGCAACACCCGTATAACCTTCAAGACATGGACCCGAACTTTTATCCGTACGCGGCTTACTTGAGTGGCGCCACTCCGTTCGTGGCTCCCACCTTCGGCTATGGTCAAGCCGGCGGGTCGCAACCGTCACAACAACAAGCCGAATCCGAACCCGATGTCGATGTCGTGCCGGAGACGCAACCCGAACTGGTGCAAGAGAAATCGAAACGCGGCAGAAGGTCGCATAAGAAGAAGGAAAAGGACGAACCTCGACGTACAAAAAATACCATTAAATGGACGAAGGACGAGGAATACACGTTGACTCGGGCGTGGCTCGACATTTCGGAGGACGAAGACACCGGTAACTGTTAATTTTTTTTTACTTGTTTTTTACTATTATTTTTAACCTACAACTTATATTTTTATTTTTTTTTTAATTTGTAGCAAACTTTCAAACGGGCCCCGTTTTTTGGGATAGGGTTCGTGCACTATTTTTTAGCACGTGGGGTCAAGGCGAACATCGGGACAAAGATTCAATTTCTAGCAAATGGACCGACATCAACAACAAGTCTCACGCGTTCCAAGAAGTTTACCAACGTAACTACGATAATCGCCCGAGCGGTGAAAGTGACGTCGGGGTTTTAACAAAGACTTTGGAGGAATTCGATAGGACGAAATGCCCTTTCACGTACTATAAGTGTTGGGAGCTACTACGAAAAAGTCCAAAGTGGGCGCTAGTTAATCCAATGACGTCTAGTAGTAGACGTCGAGCTAAAAGGTCAAAAACATCATCCTCCGTTGACCTTTCAACTCCGACATCGGATGCCCGCAACGTCGATTTAAATGAGGTGGTGGACGTTGACGAGGAACTTCAAGAAGAGTTGAACCGACCGCCCGGTAGAAGAAAGGATAAGCGAACCGGGAAAAAAACGGTCGAGTCGTCTTCCGATCTCGAGTTAAATGATGATTTCGAGGAGATGAACCGCCGTCTCCAAGACATTCGCGACCTCGGCCACAAACGTTGGGAGATTATGAAAGAACGAGTGGTCGAAACCAAAAAGTTTAACGAGATGCAAGAGGCGAGGCAAATGGAAAAGGACATTGAGTTTTTGTCCAAACCGATCGACCACCTCCAAGGCGACGCGTTGATCCTTGCGCAAATGCGTCGCCAAAAAATTCGAGAAAAATATGGACTCTAGATTATCTTCTTTTTTTTTAACTTTATTTTTTTTCGGTTTTTTTTTCTGTTTTTTTTTTTCGGTTTTTTAATTTTCTGTTTTTTTTTTCGGTTTTTTTTTTATTTCAAGTAGTGTAATTTTTAATTTAAATTAATGAAGATTTTTATGTTTTAAATTAAAAAAAAAAATAATCGTCAAATGATTGCATGGGCGTTATTGGAATAATGCCCCACTACACCTATTTTGCTATAATGCCCAACGATGACTAGGATGCCACGTGTCGGATAATGCCCCATGGTGGGGGCATTATTTTTGTTCACCACTACGGGTGGTCTTAGAAAAATAACAACACTTTTTCCCCTTGCCGTTATTGTTGAGGTTTTTTCTATATGCAGGTGTGTTATGGTATTTCCATTTTTTGTAGGTTACGTGCTTTATAACCGAGAATAAATTTATAGCTCATTGTTAGTTGATTATTTGTGTCTCATCACCAAAGAACTATTTTTTTTTTGTTGCTGATTATATGAACTTATGATTTTTTTTTTGAAATCACAGTTGTGGTTGTGCCGAGTCCATTCATACCTTATATCCTGCTATGGTGCTTAACTATTTCTTATTTGATTAGCGTCTAAACTCATAAGGCTCGCCACAATTGAACTTATATCTTGCACGCAACAGGGCGCATCATGCGTTTCGCCACATCAATCTTGCATTAGAGAATCTTAGCGCATCGCCACACTTGATATGTTTTTAGCATCACATCATGCATCATGCGCACATTTAAGACCGATCTCATAAAGGTAAAAAGGGCGGGTGGTTACGTGTGATTTGGAGGGTTTGATGGATGTTACGTGGTGGTGTGTGACGGGTGGTAGTTCCATTAGCGAATTCGGCAATGAAAAAATTTGGAAGTGGTGCTTCAATGGCGTCGGTTCTGTGGAGAATTCTGGAAGCGGCTGTGATAGTCGTCAATTCCGGCAGTGCAACTTTGAATAGTCAGTGTTGGTGGGTTTAAAACCATGGCTATCAACGACGGAGAGACCCAACCTTTCAAGGTAATTTTATACCTCATTTATTTATTAAGCAGAGTTTTTCTTCTGTTAGACTTAAAAAACGATGTTGCAGATTCTGATGAAGATTTCATCTATAGTTATGTTTAGTGTTATCATTAGATAAAGCTATTCGTGTTTGGATGCTTGATGAAATATATTTTGTTATTTTTACTCATTAATGGCAACATTATCATGTCTAATTCAGATCTTCTTTGTTTTCACACTCAGTATATTGACCGAGCTGTGCGAGAAAAGAGAGACTGAATTAATGCAAACGTTGCCGTATTGTTGTAGGGTACACCACTACACTGTTGATTAACAAAGGCAAACTTTAGGTAGAATATGCTATTAAGGTTGAATTTAGATACATTTGTAGCGTTAGTTGGTTTAAATTTGAATTGGAATTTTAAGTTTTACTAGGGGTTTAGTTTTGATGATAAAGACTCGGAGATGAAGGTGATTAAAGCATATACCATTACTGTGAGGTACTTTTTTTGTTTTCAAGTAGTTTATTATGTACGTATGTTAGTCTCATGCTAACGATAAAAATAGATTTGCCCAGTTAGCAATGGAAGTTCGTTACCTGGTGTCGACATGACAGACAACTACTTTGAATGGAGATTCACTTGGTATATTATCTCTGTTGAGTTGTCTAACTTATGGCAATGCTGAAACTTTCTTATCTATCAGTAATATTGAATTCGTTTTGCAGGTTAATAGGTTGTGGGTGTTGAGTAAAGAACAGTGGGATGCCATTTGGTTGTGGTTCTGGTGCAGAGTACACATATAGTGAAAAAGTGGTGTTGCATGAATAATTTAAATGTAAATGTAAATGTAAAATGTTTTCGTAGATTTTGTAATTGCAGTTATTGTTATATGATGACTAACCCGACCCGACCCGAAACCCGAGTCAGTGAAATTTCCAGAACCGAGCATCAAACATTGACTTTTATTTTGGGTCAAGTTTCCATCGGTCTTTGCTTTTCGGCCATCGGCTTGAAGACCGTGATCAACATTATTCACAACCCAGCGAATTGTCCATTGCTTTTCTTACTCATCATCTTCCTTCCATCTAAGCAAAATTGCTTTAAAATATCCTTTAGCAATTTGTAAATATAAAATATCCTTTTACAACTATAAAATAGACTTATATTATGGAATACGATTCAAAATTGTCAATCAAATTATGTAACTTAGATTTGAAATACCATCAACGAAAATTGGTGTGTATTTACATCAGAAAGAATTATACGGTGTTTTACTTATGCGTTAGGTATTTAATAAAAATTTACTTTTAACAAAGGGACAATTGCATATTTCCCCTTTAAAACCTTCTCAATTGCATATATACCCAAACCCAAAATAATATTGCATATTTCCCCTTCCTTGTTAAATTGACAAAATTGACCTTATAAAATTAAAAACCCTATTACGGCATTTATGCACCCATCATAGTTTCAGGTTGGAAAAATGTGCACCTCCTCTCTCGCTTTTGATGTGGGCGATTATCTTCAGACATCAGATCAAACGTGAAGATAATCAGTTCCGGATTAGTCTTTGCATCGATCTTGATGTTCCATATAAATTACTTGTTGTCTCGGTTTTGGGTGATCGATTCCAGATTGCTTTGCAACGTTTTGTGCTTAACTTTTAATTGATTTAATTTTGCTTTGATGATATTTGGTTTGTATATTTATTAACTTTTTTTCTCACATCTTTTGATGCTTTTTTTCACGTTTGGTGTTGAACTTTTTTTTATTCAATTTTGGTTTGATACAACAGCTTGTATATTGATTCAATTTTGGTTTTGAAGTCCCAAGTATTCCTATCTAGGGCTGTCCAAACTGCTCGACAATCGAAGATCGCTCGAAAAATGCTCGAAAAATGCTCGTTCGATTCCCGCTCAGTTTGTAAATGAGCCGATCGGATCGGTTCGATTCAAATTCAATCCGAGCATGAGCATAGCTCCGCTCGCTCGTCGATCGCTCGGTTTCGCTCGAATTATTTTTTATTAATAATTAATATATATATATATATATATATATATATATTATATATTTTATGGATTAAAACCCAAAAAGCTGCCCAAATAATATTAGCCCAAAATAATTAAGCCCAAATAATATTAGCCCATAATCCATTATCCATATACTAAAAATTCAAACCCTAAATCTATTGAATTCACTCATTCGGTCGCCAGTTCACTCGCCGCTCTCAACTCTCAAGTCATCGGACTCATTCAGTCGCCGCTCGCTCTCAAGTCATCGGACAATTCATCGTCGGCTCAACCTTGTGTTAATCGGTGTGTTTCTGTTTCTGTTTCTGTTCGCTGCATTTAACCTATCGGTGCATATCTGTTTCTGTTTCTGTTCGCTGCATTGTATAGGTGCATATCTGTTTCTGCATATCTGTTCTGTTTCTGCATTGTATCGGTGCATATTCTGTTCGCTGCACTTAACATATCTTACGGATTTGGGACCAGTCGGAATTGATATGTCATAAAGGGCAAACTAAGGGGTCGTTTGGAATTGCTTATTAACACTAGTTATTGCCTTTCTAAATAACTAATTTGTAACAGGGGACTTTAAACTGTTTAATAAAAACAACTTAGAAGCAGAGGTATTCATGGTTGTTCAATATCTGTTTCTGCATATCTGTTTCTGTTTCTGCATATCTGTTTGCAACATATCGTTAAATCTGCTTCTGTTAAACATATTGTTTCTTTATATTGTTTCATTTCTGTTTTTGTAGAATGTTTTCTTGTAAAGAATCAAACGAGAATCCGGCTGCTCATGTTGACTTGACTGATGGAGAGGACGACCCAGTAATTGATGAATCGGGTGATGCTGATATGGCTGATACAGCGACCGGAGGTGCTTGTTCAAAAAAGAGAAAAAATTATTCGGATGTGCATCCACATTTTGTAGATGTTCAGGGTTTGTACAAAGGGAAAATGGTGCCAAAAAAACAATGCATCTATTGCAAGCATTCATATGTAAGTGGTAACTCGAAGAGCACAACAAGTATGAGGCGACACCTTCAAGAATGTGGAATATTCAAAAAAGCGCAAGGTAAAAAATCGGTTGCCTCAACTTTGAGTCATTAGGTAGTGGTAGAAATGAATCTTGTGATGCTTTTGAGGGTTTTGATTCGAATGGGGGTTATAGTCAATTGAAAGTTCGTGAAATAATTGCAAAAATGATAATAGCACATGAGTTACCCTTTTCGTTTGTAGAGTACCATTGGTTTAATCGCCTAATGAAGTATATGAATCCTCTATTTGAAAAAGTTAGTAGGTCTACAATCACTCGAGATTGCATAAAAGTTGTAGAAGTAGAAAAAGAGAGGCTTCCCGATCACTACCGTGGCTTCCGAATCAGCCTTTAGTGCTGGGGGCGTATATTGGATGACTACCGGAGCTCTCTTTCAAAGGATATGGTGGAACTTCTTGTTTGTGGAAGTGATTAGTTAAAGGCGGGCTCAAAAACAACCTTAAAAACATTGAAAGTAAGATTTTATTACATTTATAGTCTATTTATACTTTTGTAGTTTATGCATTAACATTTATATTTTGTTTTTTTAATGTGTAGCAAGCTGCAAGAGATGAAGAAAAATTGGAAATTGATGTGTTGACTCCAGACGGGTCGGATAACAAATGAAAGGTATTTTTATAATTAACAAACCATAAAACTGTCATGTAATGTCAAATGTGTAGAACTTAATGGTTTTGTTTAACGCTTGTGTTAATAGGTTATATGTATGATGATTTGAAGTGGAATTTGGTGGATGGAGATGACCAAGCTTTAAGAAGATGTTTATGGCTTTTGAGCTAGATTTCAATTTGTATTTCGCACTATATTTATATGCTTTGGATTCGATATTGTTAAGGACATTTTTAGGATCGTGATTTCAATTATGTATTGCTTTTGTTATAGTTTAATGCAGCCTAAAAGGTGCTGCTGGACATGTTTTATTAAGTCATGATTTCGGTTTTTTGTTGTTGTTGCTGCACATTTTTTAATTAGGTGTTGAGAAAAACCAAGCGAAACCGATCGAAATCGATCCGAACCGATCCGATCGATTTAAATTCGAACCGATCATGAGCAGCACTTTTATGATCGGTTTAACAAATTCGAACCGAACCGATCCGATCGGTTTTAATTCGATCCGATCTCGAGCAGACCTTCGCTCGGATCGGATCGGCTCATGAACACCCCTATTCCTATCTAATATAGTTCATTTTTGCTTTGATGATATTTGGTTTCTATTGCCTCAATATACATGCTATTTTCCTTACAGGTTCTATTTATGTTGATTATTAGGCACTTGATTTTTTGATACCATAATGGGTCAAAACTTTGACATTTGTTTTTCACATTTTGTAATTTAAATTTAAGTAGATAAATCAGATACTTGAATGCTTTGACTTGATTGTTTTCTGTATTTTGTTATGTAGTTTTTGATTGTTATGCTGCTATATGCACCTTTGTTAACCTGTCTTTTTTTTATTTTCTAAGGTTCAAGATCTAATAAAAAGCTTTTGATTTAGTAGTTTGTGAAAAAAAAAGTTAATTAGATAACGAAATGGAAAAAAACAAAAAGAATTTTAATAAAGATAAATATAAAAAGGGTAAATTACTTTTTGAGTCCCTATATTTTAGGGGTTTTAACTAGTTGAGTCCAAAATCAAAAAGTTTAACGACCTGAGTCCCTATAAGCATTTTCTTTAACCATTAGAGTCCAATTTTCTAACACCATTAGATTAATCTGTTAGTTTTTAATGAAAAGACTAAAATGCCCTTTCTTTAGAAAAAAATAATAATAAAATAAATAATATACTTATCTTATCTCTCTCTCACACACTCAACATCCCCTTTCTCTCTCTAAAGATTGCCATTACATTACAGAACACCATAAATTCAATCTCAAACCCAAATCAAATCACTTCAATCAAAACCATAATTCACACAAAGATCTGAGATTGCATTAATGAGTTTTCATCGTAAAACACCAAACATCGCTACCTTCAACTTGATACACTGCTAACGAAAACAATATAAACGTATAAGAACACATATCTTCAATTCAACATCAACAAGAAGCCCTAACTGCAAGTAAATTGATAAACAAATAGTAGAATATTCAAACAAGATGCATCAACATGATTTGAACAAATATAATTGTATATACAGAGAGTAGTAACCTAGAAATAAAAAAACGGATGTAAACGTATATACAGAGATTTGGTGGAAATTTGATTGAAGAACGATTCGGATCGTGTTCGACTTCGATTGAAAATTACCTGCCTCGAACTAATTGTGTTAGAGATTCAATCAATAACGATCCAAAAAACCCAGTAGAAAACAGTAATCAGGTTAGAGGAAAACATACCAGAATTGTATTATTGCTACCAGAAACACAGATCCATGAGTTGAGGCGATTTAAATTGCTGTTACACACAACAATCGTGATCTGCTTCGCACTTTCGGTTTAGATTGCTGTTACGGTTTAGATGAATTGATGAACAGGAAATCTTGATGAATCGATGAACAGGTTGTAATGTGAGGCAGATTTGATTGATGCGATGAATCTAGGGTTTAGATGCGATGAGCAGGTGCGATTATGCAGATCATTCGGTGTAGTGGTGGTGGTGACGGTGTAGTTGTGGTGGTGATGGTGTAGTGGTGGTGGTGACGGTGGAAGTGCAGACGGTGTTGATGGTGGAGGTGTGGTGGTGCAATGGAGGTTTTTAGAAAGAGAGAGAGATGCATCTGCCATCTGGTGAAGATGAATGAGAGAGAAGGAGAAAACTAAAAATAAATTAGTTTATTTATTTATTTTTTAATTATAGGGGTAATTTGGTCATTTAACAAATTTTAACAAAATAATTCTAACATTGTTAGAAAATTGGACTCAAATGGTTAAAGAAAATGCTTATAGGGACTCAGGTCGTTAAACTTTTTGCTTTTGGACTCAACTAGTTAAAACCCCTAAAACACAGGGACTCAAAAAGTAATTTACCCTAAAAAAATATAAGAAATAGGTATTTGTAATTTATAGAGTTTTAGTAAAAGTAAGGGTAAAATAGTAATTTTATAATTTACTATTAATAAAATAAATCAAAATGGGTAAATTTGCAATATTTTTTAACATGCAAGGGGAAATATGCAATTTAAACTTGAGCTTGGGTATATATGCAATTAAGAAGGATTTTAAGGGGAAATATGCAATTGTCTCTTTAACAAATGTGTTAACAGTTATGTATTCTCTAACGGGTTAAATGAGACAAAACTCGGTTTGGTTCAGTTTTCAGTTTTAGTTCGAAAAAATAAAATCAAACTGAATATACCGAAACTTAAACCGATGAACACCTGTAAAAAGAGTTGTCCTTTAAATAATTAAATCAAATATGTAATAGATAGATATTTTGGACATATCATGTATGCAGTGTGATAATGGCTGGTATGGGTGGATTGTAGAATTCAATATGTTTATTCATCAATTAGAGATCAACTACATAGGCTTAGTCCGACCCAAATAAGTATTCCCGACAATGGCCCTGGTGTGAGGAATATGGTCACCGTGGTGGAAAAGAGAAGGCCTCTAATTTATGTCTATGATTTAGCACCGAAGTTTAATAGTCTCATACTTGAGGTTAGAATGTTTGAAGCAACCAATTTGTAACGTGTTTGGTTGCAGGGTTGCTGTTTTAAGCACCAGTGTGTTAATGGGATTTATGACCAAGATAATGCTATTGTGTGGATGGATCAACTATGTGGTTTTCAGGTATCATCATATCCTATGATAGTGATCTTCATTATTGGCAGCAAACGAGATGTTCGGTGAGGAGTCAAAACACATAACATTTATGCGTTTGTGGTTCGAAACGGCCCACGAACACTTCTTTGTCCTAAAACATGTTGTAAATAATTAATGTTCTAAATATTTAAAAAAATGTCAAAATATATCTTTCAAATAATAAAATGATTTCTTTTGTATTCAACAATTATTTATGTACAATGCAACCATATGAATGAATACCTGTTCAACAATTTCATCACGCAATTTTTATTTATTAATAAACATATATATATATATATATATAGGGGAAGGTTAAAATGAGAACCACCTCCAGTTGTAAGAACCGCGAGAACCACTTTCCACCAATAAAAATATGCCAACACAAAGGGTGTTTTGGTCATTTACTCATGTTGTCTAATCACTCTCTCTCTCTCCATTAATAAAAGTGGCAGAGCTTTTTATCTATCATATCTTTCTTTTTCTTCTCTTTAAAATTGTAGCAACCTTTCATCTCTCTCATCCACAAAACCTGCAACCCACCCTCATCCCAAGGTGCCCCTGTTTCCGGCGACCACCACTAGCCAAACACCCCTGCCCTCCGTCTCCATAGTAATCGCCGGCCACCCAACTTGTGGTGGTGGCGCGTGATGCCGGTGGCCCCAAACAACGACAGAGAGATCCGACCACCACTTTTGGGCGGCGGTGCACCACAAACAACGGCAGCAGCGGCGGAAGGCGGTAGTGGGGCGGTGGTTGATCGGTGGCGGAAGACGGTTGTGCGAGGTGGTTGGTCGGCCACCATCACCTGAAAACGAACTGTCATGGCCACCATCTCTCTGGTCACCCTTTTGCGACCTTGCTGGGTTTAATTTGGTATGTTGGGGGTTGCTTGGGTTTGGGGTTTCTTTGATTCTGATTATGTTGGTTTGGGATTCTTTTGATTCTGATTATGTTGGTTTAGGATTTTTTTGATTCCGTTTCCGTTGATTCTGTGGTTGTTTGTGGTGGGTTTATGGTGGGTGGTTGGTGAAGGTGGGTTTGGGATGTGGTTGGTGAAGGTGGGTTTGTGGTGGGTGGTTGGTGAAGGTGGGTTTGTGATGTTGGTTAGGGGCGGCGGTCGTTGAAGGGTGATGTGGTTGTTTGTGGTGGGTGGTTGGTGAAGGTGGGTTTGGGATGTGGTGGGTGTTTTGTGGTCGGAGATGGTGGGTTTGTGAATCTGTTTGCCTTTTGAATCTGTTGAATTTGTTGAGTCTGTTTGAATATGTGTTGAATGATGTTCTTGTTCCTTTTGGATGTTTAAATCGGTTGAACCTGGTGCCTTATTTTGAATCGGCGGTGATGATGTAAAAAAAAACTGACGTTGGCGCGACAAGGTTGGTGGAGGGTAGGTTTTTGAACCTGCAACCCCACTTTGCAGCCTCTGATTATCGAAAAATCTGAGCCAAAACTTCTTTTTTTTTTCTAGAATCCACTCATTCTTTTGATTTTTGTTTGTTGGGTTTTTTTTTTTAATTTTAGGCGTCGATGATGATAACAATATATCTGAGACGCTTCACCGAGTTTGCGATTTCTGGGTGCGTTCGTTTTTGCGTAAAAAAGTTTTTGTAAAAAAAAATTAAACCGTAAACTTTTTAACGTAAACCGTAAACTTTTTAACGTAAATCGTAAAAACGTGAAGTGTAAAAAGTGTTACGTAAAACGTAAACGTAAAACGTTTTTACGTAAAACGTAATTTGTAAAAAGTTTTACGTAAAACGTAAAACGTAAAAAGTTTTAACGTAAAACGTAAAAAGTTTTAACGTAAAAAGTAAAAAGTTTTACGTAAATCGTAAAACCTAATTTTTTTAGTAAAACGTAAAAAACGTTTAACGTAAAAACCTGAATTTAAAAATGTTAACGTAAAAAACGTTAACGTTAAAAACGTTAACGTAAAAAACCGGCGCGTAAAACGTAAACTTTTTAACGGAAAACGTAAAACGTAAAATGTTTTACATAAAACATAAAATTTAAAAACATAAAAAATTTAACGTAAAACGTAAAAAACCGGGGCGTAAAACGTACAAAACCGACGCGTAAAACGTAAAAAACCGGGGCGTAAAACGTAAAAAACTGACGTGTAAAACGTAAAATAACGTTAACGTAAAAATTGGCGCGTAAAATGTAAAAAAACGTTAACTTAAAAAACCGGGGCGTAAAAAAAACAGATCTTCAAAACATTTTTTTTTAAACAAATCTTTAAAAAATATACTAAAATTTTGATTTCAAAAAATTTGTTTTAACAAAAAATTCTGTTTATAAATAAAAAACAATTAAGTAACAAAAGTAATTAATGAATATGACAAAAAAGGTAATTTAAATTTAATATATATAAAAAGACAAAAAAGTCAATTTTACTTATATACCCTTAAAGAATAAAATATTAAAAACATAATAAGACAAAAAATATTTAATATTATTTTTTAATACTTTTAATTTCATCCACCCATCTACTTGATCTATTGGCCAGAAAGTGGTTCTTACAACTGGAGGTGGTTCTCATTTTAACCTTCCCCCATATATATATATATATATATATATATATATATATAGGGGACCGCTAAAATGAGAACCACCTCCAGTTGTAAGAACCGCGCGAACCACTTTCTAGCCATTAGATCAAGATGATGGATGGATGAGATTAAAAGTATTTAAAAATAATATTAAGTATTTTTTGTCTTATTATATCTTTAATATTTTAATCCAAAAGGGTATTTAGGTAAAATTACTTTTTTTGACTTTTTATATATATTATATTTAATTGCTTTTTTGTCCTATTCTTTAATTACTTTTTATTAAAAAAATAAATTTTTATATTAAACAATATTTTAAATTCAGATTTTAATGATAATTTTTTTTAATGATTAAAAAACAGATTTTTATATTACGTTTTTTACGAGTGTTTTTTACGGAACGTTTTACGGGACGTTTAACGTAAAACTTTTACGGAACGTTTTACGGAAGGTTTTTTTTCGGAACGTTTTTTTACGGAACGTTTTACGCTTTACCATTTAATTTTTACATTTTAGGTTAAAAGTTTGAAAAGTTTACGTTTTACGTTTTCCATTAAAAAGTTTTACGTTTTACGTTTTCCGTTAAAAAGTTTACGTTTTACGTAAAAAAATTTACGTTTTACATTAAAAAAGTTTACGTTTTACATTTTACGTAAAACTTTTTACGTATTACGTAAAACTTTTTAAACTTTTTTCCCGTTTTACGTTTCACGTAAAACTTTTTACGTTTCACGTAAAACTTTTTACGTTTCACGTAAAACTTTTTACTTTTTACGTTTTACGTAAAAAAATTTACTTTTTACGTTTTACGTTTCACGTAAAACTTTTTACGTTTTACGATAAAAAGTTTACGGTTTAACTTTTTTTTTTTACAAAATCTTTTTTACACAAAATCGAACGCACCCAGAAAATCGTTAGTCGGTAGGTGTCTCAGATAGTTTGCTATCATCATCGACACATCAAAAAAAAATCTAAAAAACCAACAAACAAAAATCAAAAAGAACGAGTGGATTCTTGAAAAAAAACGAAGTTTTGGCTCAGATTTTCCGATAAACAGAGGCTGCAAAGTGGGGTTGCGGGTTCAAAAACCTACCCTCCACCATCCTTGCCGCGCCATCGTCCGTTTTTTTGTTTTGCATCATCACCGCCGATTCGAATAAGGCACCAGATTCAACCGATTTAACACATTCAAAAGGAACATGAACATCATTCAAAACCCAGAAGGAACATGAACATCATTCAAAGCACAAAGAGTCAAACCCAACAAAAACCCAGATTCAAACCCACATATCAAATCAAACCCACATATCAAAAATCCAACAGGAACATGAACATCATTCAAACCCAGAAGGAACATGAACATCATTCAAACCGAGATTCAACATAATAAAAAGGTCCCAAAAACAGAACATCATTCAAACCCAGATTCAACATGAACATCATTCAAACCCAGATTCAACATGAACATCATTCAAACCCAGATTCAACATGAACATCATTCAAAAACAGAGTATCATTCAAACCCAGATTCAACAGGATCAAAAAAGGTCCCAATAACATAATTCAAACCCAGATTCAACATGAACAACATTCAAACCCAGATTCAACAGAATCAAACCCAGAAAGTCAAACCCCCAAGATTCAAAACCATATTCAACATAATCAAACCTGCAGCAAAAACACAAAGATTCAAACCCAGATTCGAACACCCACCACCAGATTCAACAAAAATTAAAACCTAGATTCAACAAAATTCAAACCCAGATTCAACAAAAATAAACCCCAGATTCGAACACCCACCACCAGATTCAACAAAATTAAAACACAAAGATTCATACCCAGATTCGAACACCCACCACCTGCCATCGAGCATACACCGCCTCCAACATCGACACTCCAATGTTTTTACTCCGATGTTTTATCTCCGATGAACGGTGGCGGAGGAGACGGTGCCGGTGGCGGAGGAGACGGCGGCGGCGGCGACAAAGGTTTTAACTCCGATGAACGAGGGTGGGAGAGAGAGAAACAGTGGTGGGCGACGGTTTCACCCCCCACCATCAATCATCATCATCATCATCATCTTCAACTGATTAACAATGGTGGTCGCCGGCAAAGGGGAAACAGAAGGGGCAGGTGATTTCTTTAGAATTTAGGAAGTGAAGGAGTGAAGTAGGTTGAGGAGATGAAAAGGAGTTTTAAAATGGTGGAGGAGAGAGAGTACTGACAACTATTAATGAGGAGAGAGGGTGGGAAATGACATTTGGAGTAAATGACCATAATACCCTTTGGGGTGTCATAATCTAATTGGTTGAGATTGGTTCTCGCGGTTCTTACAACTGGAGGTGGTTCTTATTCTAACGGCTCCCTATATATATATATATGTGTGTGTGTGTATATATATATGTATATATATGTATATTTATTTTTTTAGGTAAAAAGATTCACAACCCGTGAGTATTCACGGGTGATAACCTAGTAATATTAATATACAACATCATATATAGACATACAAACATCTGATAACATGCAAAAGGCCGCCAAAATACACTGAAAAACTAAGCTCCTATTGCATAAAATAATAGAAATTCGTACCATTCTTCTAAAAGTCTTTAGCCATAATTTTACATCTCACGAATTTCTATCACCGACCATGTCCTTAGAGAGGTGTAAATCTATCAAATCTTGTATAATCCACTTCTCTCTGCTCCCAAGTCAGTTTCGGTAGGTTTCTACTCCATCTTCCCTCCACAATGAGAGTTTCCACGGTTCTACCCATGGTTGTTGCCCGTCCCCTCCTAACATGCCCAAACCATCTCAACCTACCATCCCTTACTTATCTAATATACTACTCACCTCTAATCTTTTCTTAAAGCCTCATTTCTTATTTTGTCAAAACTAGTGAGGTCGCAAATCCACCTTAGCATTCTCATTTCTTCTACCTTTATCTTACGTGCATTAGTTTTCTTGATGACCCAACAATTTGTGTCGTATAATATAGTACGTCTAACTGCAACTTTATAAAATTTCCCCTTTTTATTTAGTTAGGAACTTTCTATCGCACAAAACTCGATTGGCTGTTCTCCACCTACACACCAGTCAGCCCGGATGCGGTGGGCTACGTCACTTTCTATATCCCTATTCGCTTGTACGAACTTACTAAATACTTGAACTTCGTTGTATTGGGAATGACTTGGCCGTTAATGGTAATTTGAGTGTCCTTGTCATTGTGTGCATAAATAAAATTACAGTAAAGATACCCAGTTTCAAATTGATTAATCTTTAAACCTCTACCCTTTAAACCTAATCGTACCCATCTAACATCACATTCAAACTTTACTCTCTGCAACTAATCCAATATCATCTACAAAAAGCAAGCACAACAAAACTGTCTTCTAAACCGACTTTGACTAATCATCCAAGACCACCATAAAAAAATAACGGACTCAACACAGACCCTTGGTGATATCGCTACAAGCACACGAATTCAACTCAGTATATCTATTTGTAAATCTAATTAGATTATTGATTAAATAAAAAAACTAATATTAAAAATTGTAAAAACAAATTTATCTATACTATATTATAATGCATGAGGGATGAAATTTTAAGATACCAAAAAAATAAGAACTTTTCCCTCTTAATTTATAAATACACCCCTAAAATGAGGGTAAACTGGTCTTTTAAACAATAAATATATTGTAGCCCCCCATCTTATTACACTTAAATCTTTGAGGTTTAACATAATTATGGGTAATTAGTTACACTTTTCCCCCTACATAACAAACTTGTAATTCTTTTACATATTCTTGCCATATCTTATAAACAATAATGTTTTAAAAAAATCCTAAAGTATCGTGATGACCTACTAATTTTTGTCGACGCTTCGACAGTGGTGTTGGTCAGTATTGACGTGTGGATTAAACGGTACAAGTAGATGACGCCTTAGTGTACAAGTGATTAAAGCCCAACATACTTGGTCATTATCACATAATGTTTAATAGCTACAAAATGTTAATGATTAAAAACAGTCAATTTAGAGGGTGTTTGGGGTTGAGTTTTGAAGGAGATTTTTAGATTATTGAGTTTTGAAATCGTAAATAACCAGTTTTGAGTGTTTGGGTAAAAAAATTAAAAAATTGATTATTTGCGTTTAGAAAGTTACAAAACGCAGTTTTCCAAAAGCAGCTCCCCCCTACTGTAACAAAACACAGTTTTCCAAAAATTGATTATTTGCGTTTAGAAAAGGATTTCACTTGTTTATTTTTTAAATTTATATTTGCCAAACACTCAAATAGTTGATTATTTGATTATTGTGATATCAAGCAACATAATCAAATCCAAACACTATCGTTCAACATCACGTTTTGTTATAGTTAATTATCTGATTCTGATTATTCAAAACGCATAATCTATTTTCAAAACTCAACCCCAAACACCCTCTTAATCCTCTCATTTAAATTACACTTTAATCCCCCATCTTTAACAAAATTATAGATAATTAGTTAGTAGTTACACTTTATCCTGTTATAAAAAACTAACTCCCCCCATTTTTAAAAGGTCATAACCTTTTGGTACCGTAATATATATATATATATATATATATATATATATATATTAAATTACACTATATAAACGAGTATTTTATTCTCTTTAATTTGAATATGATATTGCTATAGTTTTTTTAATTAAAATAATTGATATGTTACGTGATTAATAATGTCTAAGGGTGAGTAATAACTAAACCGTTAACCGAAATCAACAAAAAATGAATTAACTGAAAACTGGTTAACCGAAACCTAAATTAACCAAAAAACGGTTATCGATTTTTTGTACCATCATTTAACCAAAATTAACTAAACCGAACCATGCATATTTTCATATGTTTCTAGCTTTATACCCTGAGTTCATTTATTTTATATTTATACCCCTATTTAATGTGTTTATAGCTCCATTTGATGTACCTATACATCAAATTCAGTTTCATGTATTTATACTTAAATTTCATGTATTTCTAATCAAAAGTTTTAGCCCAAGATTGGTTTTGGCTATCAACCGAAATTAAATGAATCAAAACAAAAACCGTCAATCTAACTTAATAAACCAAACCGATTAACTAAAAACAGATTGGCTAATAAAATAGACTAATCGATGACCTCGATTTCGGTTGAGGATAATAATTTAACTAACCGAACAATGCACACCGTGGCAATGTCTGCGTTTCCCGCCGCATTGCGCGCGCACCTATTGGTTATTAACCAAAACCGGTTATCGGCGAACAATAGCTAAATCGTTAACTTAAACCAAACCAAAAACAGATGAAACCGAACCGAAATCAACCAAAAACTGAATTAACTGAAAACTGAATTAACCAAAAACCGGTTATCAATTTTTTTGTACTATCGTTTAACCAAAATTAGCTGAATCATTCATATTTTCATATATTTCTAGCTTTTATACATCCAGTTCATATATTTCATATTTTATATATTCTTTTTATATATTTATACTTATATTTCATGTATTTATACCTCAATTTCATATAATTCTAAGCAAATGTCTTAGCCCAAGTTTGGTTTTTGCTATTAACTGAAATTAAATGAACCAAACCAAAAAACGTCAATCTAACCGAATAAATCGAAGTGATTAACCGAAAATCGATTGGTTAATTAAATAGACTAACTAATGACTTTAGTTTCAGATTCGGTTGAGGATAATAACCAAACTGATCGAACCATGCACAACACAATGAAATGGATTACCCGATTACTTCGCTTTGATGTATAACTATCACGGTAATGCTACAATAAATCTTATATGAATAAGAAAACTACCAAAAACGAGTATCGCAATACTGCATCAAATGGCATATAATGCTAGTGTAATAAAATAAAAAGGGTAAATTACACTTTTCGTCCTTTATGTTTGTATCGGATTGCAACACATAGTCTTTAACTTCAATAATTACAGTCACAATCCTTTATTTGCAAACCTCATTACACCTTTAGTCCTTTAACACTAACCAGGTTAAAATTTAAGTTAAGTCTGGTCATGTGACTTGCACATGAGGGTAGATCAGTAATTTTACTCATTTATTTAAAAAAGTAAAAAAAATATAAATGGTTCACATAAATCCAGTCATCTTCTTCCTCTCAACTATCTCCCACCCCCTCCCTTTCTTTCTTCAATCAACCTCCACCACCCACCACCGTATCCCAGCCACCACCACTGAATCGAGCTCCACTACCACCGGATTCGGCCACCACAAACCCACCACCACCGAATCCTGCCGACGTACCACCACCAGATCCGCCACACCACACCAGACCACCACCTCCGCCTCCATCCAGATCCCCAACTCTCTATCCCTAAATCCAATCACAAAATTCACAAATTTCTCTCCGCTATGATTTACACCAATCCCCTATATATATAAAATTTTGGTATGTTTTTTTTTGCTTTTTAGTTAGTTTTTTGGTTTTCTCAATTAAAATAGTTTTATCATGATCCATCCCCTATATATATATATATATATATATATATATATATATATATACTAGTGGGATGCCCGCGCGATGCGGCGGGGAACACAACACTTAGATTGGTTTAGTTAAACCATAAGGTTAACCAAAAATTATGGTTCAGGTATGGTTAGGGTGTGTGGACGCATGGCGTAATCGCATTAACCAAACAAATTATACATAACATACATAAATTTTAACTATTCTGATTAGGCTATTCATAAGAAATAACAAAATTATTTCCTTAGTTAACCATTTAAAATGAATAAATCATTTAGTAATAAAACAGAGTTATAAACTAAAATACTAAATTTATCAACAATAATACGTACAACTTTTATAACAAGTTAAACTCTATTCAGTTTATGACATTCTAAAACTAAATTAAATATATAGATATATAAAAATTGTTTACCAGGAAAAAAACAACTTTGAATTATTTATACATATAAATGTATTATATGGGCCTTCTTCCCCTCTACTCAACAACTTTGAAGTACTTCTTAGCCTTTGATTACTTGGTCACGATTCATAGATTAGAAAAGATATAAGCCAAGAAGATCTCAACCATCAAAATATGATCCAAGGGCTAAAAAATGGTTCCTAATTATGCAATGGTTATCATTTGAACCTTATTCCATGAGATTTGGGGTAAGATGAAAGGAGCATTTTTTTTAGTTTTAAACCATCTGAAATTAAGTTCATTATTTAATCATTATTGTTGCAATTATTAGGTATTATTGATAATACCCTGTGAAATTACCTTTTAGTAATTTTTGTTTCAAATTGGTTAGCATCTTTTGAGTTTTAAAACCATTACCTTTTAGTAATTGTGGCTTCAAATTGGTTAGCATCTTTTAAGTTTTAAAACCATTTATAGTTATAATTAAATTCATAATAACGTTGATTAAGTTTGTTTATATTTTAATCATTATTATTATTATTATTATTATTTTTATTTCATATGATGTTCATCAACTATGTGATAAAATTGCAAAAAGGTTGTAACCTTATTTGTATGGGGTGCTACTTTCTACACCCCCTATTTACTTTTTTCACCCCCCTCCTCTCACATACTTACAGGTGGGGCCTGCGTGGGACCGACAGTTTCCTCTCACAAGGGGGGTATAATCAGGAAAGGGGGGTGCGTATAGAATGAGCCTTTGTATGATGTTTAGCATTTACTAAAACAAATAATAATGACTTAATTATAAAATTCAATCAACTCATCGGTTACGGAAAAGTTGAAACGGAAAAGCAATGTAAATATGAGGAAAGGGATGATGTGCAATTAAGTCAAATGATTTAATTCTTTATCAAGTATTTAACAATACTTAATTTATAAAATTATCAATTTAATTCATCATCATCATCATCATCATACTCAGTAAATCCCACCAATAGCAAAGCAAAGGTAGGGTCTGAGGAGGGTAAGATGTAGACAGCCTTACCTCTACCCCGTAGGAATAGAGAGGCTGCTTCCAGTGAGACCCCCAGCTCGATAGTAGTTTTGCATCAAGCCTTGGACATAAGGCACATAACACTCGGCAATCGGGACAAAGACCGATTAGTGCATGTACCCTTTTGTCTTTCAGCTATCAACGCCACCACATGATGCATGATTAACCGTCCTCCACTTTTAACGTTATTTTCACGAAATTAGTAAAATAACGTTAAAATTAGTGCACTTTTACTTTTGCCCCCCGATGGCCCACACATATATACATTATATGCGCATACCGCAAGCGAGACGTTATCAATTTAATTGTATTTATCAATTTATACTCATGTAGAAAGACTAATTTGTCCCTTTACTAACTTCATTGAGTTGTTGTACTATAAGCATAAAATGTTGCAATTACTTAAATTTGATTGGAACTCTTGTGAAATGTTTTATAAGATAGTATAGATAAACGCAATCAATTTAAATCTCCTGCGCGGGTTGAAAACATCCGAGCCCTTAAAGTTTGCTGCCCAATCCTGTCAAACAATACCTCCTCAAATATTTCCTCTGCATCTATATTGCCAGTATATAGTATCAATTAAATCACACAAAAGCATCATATGTTTAAAAAAAATATTCAAGTAGAAATTAAAAAAGGAAATACCAATAGGCCAAATAAAGACTTATCTCCAAATGGATAACTTTTTTCGTACCCACCCCTTTACACCACCATATACATGAAGCTGCAAAAAAGGAAAAACAGTATAAATTTATGAACAATTAAACAATACATTGGTAAATGGTTCTAGATACTATAGTCATGCGAGGGTACCTTGCTGAAGTATGAAGTGTCTCTCTTTTTGTATCCAATAACATGTGTGTATACTTTATATGTAATATAAAATCATAATTTGAAAAAAAAAAACACTAAATCACCACAAACATAATAAAACATCAATATAAACTCATAGATTATGTAAAAGAAAACTGTTATCCCATTTGAATATTTTAACAAACAAACCGAAGTTTTTTCGAATAAATGTTGAAATGGGTATACAAGAACACACCTTTCCACCAAGATAAATAAATTTCATATCAACTTATCTCTTTCTTTTCAGTTCTAACTCGCACAATAGCAGACAAATGAGTTGATGTTGAGTGAAATGGTGAATTTATAGCAATGATGGGAGATTCCTTAATCGATCAAATTTATTGCATATTGATTGAAATCGGACCTTTGGAGTGCTTTTGCGGTTTATCCTAGTAGGTTTCGTTTATTAATTGCATTTCAAGTTTTCATATTATAATTAATCGGACCATTTAAGTACCGAACTTATTATTTCATTATTATAATTAATTGTGATTATATTCTTATTTAATTATTTTTTTTATTTTTTTAATATTAATGTAGAAAGACCATTTCGTCCCCTTACTAACATCATTAGGTTGTTGTACCATAAATATAAAATATTGTAATTACTTAAATTTGGTTGGTATCCTTATGAAATGCTTTATAATATAGTATATAGTATAGAAGATATAGATAGAAGTATAGATATATATATATATATATATATATATATTTTAGTTTTTGAGTTAAATGCTTGGTTGGTCCATGTGGTTTGCAAAAATTTCATACTTGGTCCTAGTGGTTTACTAATTACATGCGTGGTCCCAAAAATTATCAAAAATGAACTCGGTTGACCCCCTGACTTAACCTTTGTTAAATTTCTCAGTTAACTATGTGTAAAATGACTATATTACCCTTAAAGAATTAAAAACTTAAAACTAAGAATTAAACACAACCTGCATCATCTTCATCACCAACCCACCCCCAGCCTCACCCTAACCATCATCATCCGACAGGTCTAGGGTCTATCACAGCCACCCCTCTTTCTCTCTCTCATCTCTCTCGTCTCGATTCCTCTCTCTCTCTCTCTCATTTCTGAACTGCGAGTGAGTGCGGGTTTTGTTGGTGTTACATGGAAAAAGAAGGATTATGTATGTGTGGCCGGAAAAACGGGAGAGAAGAGGGAGGAGGAGGTGGTCGTGATGGATTGGTTGATTCGCCGGAGAAACCGGACGGCCAACAGGTCGCCGCAGAAATGTAAGGTATTAATTTATAAAAAAAAAAAAAAAAAATTGCAACAAGTAGAACCTAGCGATGGAACCTTTCCAAAATGACAGTGAGAAAGAGAAGCATTATGAGGAGGTTCTTCATTCAGTGACAGTTATAGATGATGTGGAAGGTGAGATGGAAGCAGCAGTGACGGAATACGAGCTAATCGGGTCGGATCTTGGGATCTGCCCCAAGGCATTCAATGCTCTTGCCGTTGACACGACTCACTTGACCAGGTGGATGATTGGAGAACACAGGCTCAACAAAGTCTAAGCCTTGAAATCATCATCTTCTTTCTGTCTTGTACAGTGTTGAATGAATTTGTGTTGACTTGTCATGTTGTATGTATTTTTTTCAAAGAAGTGAAATAAAAATAGTATTGGATAAATGATTAGTTTAGTGATGAAAGGTGTCCTACTTTGAACCATGTTTTCTTTCTCCACGTTACCTTTAAAAGCAGCAGCACCAGTAGCGAGTAATTGGACATCATGGCTTCTCACATTCCTTCTCTCTGTTCCAATCCCATTATTATTATTATTCTGAATCAAAGAGGAAATATCACAACTCAGGCTTCAAAACCCACTGGTTTTTCACTTAACTCGGTACGTTTTTATTCATTCGGTAATGATGATGGTGATGAAGATGATGCAGGTGTGGTCGGTTTTTTTAATTTTTTAATTCTTAGTTTTAGGTTTTTAATTGTTCAAGGGTAATATAGTCATTTCACACATAGTTAACCGAGAAATTTAACAGAAGTTAGGTCAAGGGACCAACCGAGTTCATTTTTGACAACTTTTGGGACCACGCGTGTAATTAGTAAACCACTAGCACCAAGTATGAAATTTTTGCAAACCACAGAGACCAGCCAAGCATTTAACTCTTAGCTTTTTGTTTTTTTTATTAAATTGGTAAAAAGATTAAATTACCCTTGTATGATAGTAAAAGTTAACTTAAAATTTTAATATAGTTCGTGTTAAAGGATGAGTTTTCCAAATAAAGGATGATAGCTGTGATTATTAAAGTTAAATGTTATCCATTGAAACCCGCTACAAACACGAAAATTATTTACCCAAATAAAAAAGAGTTGGTTTTAGACTTTTAGTAACGGACGTGCATATGAACACATTCGAACCGCATTGATTGTGGATGTCATTCTCTGACGATGATCACAAGACACGTGGGTTCCGTTTACAATTCGTTTCCAATCATATGATCAAATCCGGTTGCATTTTTCGCCATTTTCTTGATTCAATTTCTCTCTTTCTTTCTTTCTTTCTTTCTGATTACTTTATTACTTGTTTCCCATAACCATAATCGCCACACCCACAAGAAATTTTGTCCATATTTTAAAGTTTCAACCCCGATCAAGCGAAAACCCGATTGGTTTCCATCTGTTTGTCGTCAAGATCCGTAATATTTCAACCCCTTTCATGTGTAGTGTGTGATTTGTTGTTGATTTTGTATATGTGATTGCTATGTATGTTTATCAAATTCCCTATTTGCACATTTTATCATATGATGTTAGAGGTATCTACCAAGTGTTTGATCAAATGACTCAGTGGTGGACCAGGTTTATTTTGAATACGGTCAAAGTTATGATACTTTTGGTTGTTTGTTTGAAGGCTATATGAGCTTAAGAAGTACTATTGTAGGGCCATGCTATAGGAACCCCAATAGTCATCTTGTCAATCCATTAGTTATACAATATACACAGACCTCTTATGCTGGCGTATATGGTTACGTACATGACCTATACGGGCGCATAGAGTGCCGTACAATGCCCTATACAGACCTATACTGTACCATACAACGCCTTATACTGGCATACATACCCTATACGTGTGTATAGAGTAACATACAGTGCCTATACAGGCGTATATGGTTGGTTACATACATACCCTATACGTGCATATAGAGTAACATACAGTGCCCTATACAGGCGGATATGGTTGGTTACATACATGCCCTATACAGGCATATAAAGTAACATACCAATAATGCCGTATACGCGCATATAAAACAAATCGCACACACCTAAATGTCTGTGTAACATCAAATCAATAGGTTGCTGATCAGTAGTAACATAGGTGGTGTGCATATAGTCTCTCCTTTGTCAATAACATTATGAAAATTGCCAACTATTTCTATTCTGAATGTCCCATGAAAATTGCAAGATTTGCTTTACTTGCCAACTTTTTGTATATTCTTTTTGTCATTATGCCAAGATTTGCTGTTTAAACGATCCTTAAAATCTATCGGTTACTGTAGCGTTATTTTGATTTTTGTCAACAAAATTTTCTCAGGCTAATCATGGCAACGAAAGCGAAGCAAGGTGATAATAAAACTAGAAGATCTTTTTCCGTATTCTTTATATTCGGCTTGTGCTGTTTCTTCTACCTCTTGGGCGCATGGCAAAGAAGCGGTTTCGGGAAAGGAGACACTATAGCTCACGAAATAACAAACACCGCTGATTGTAGCATCGTATCAAATCTAAACATCGAGACCCACCATGGTGTTGGCGTGAAGAACTCAAACGATCTACGATCCGAAACTAAGGTCATTCCACCATGCGACGATCGGTTCATTGATCACATACCTTGTCACGATGATAACGAGAAGCTACACTGTCTTATTCCAGCTCCGAAAGGCTACGTTACTCCGTTTCCTTGGCCCCAAAGCCGTGATTATGTGCCGTTTGCTAATGCAGCTTATCAAAACTTGACGGTTGAAAAGGCGGAAAATTGGATACAATTTGAAGGGAATGTTTTTAGGTTTCCCGATAGAGTGAAACAGTTTCCTCATGGGGTTGATGCGTATATTGATCAAATAGCATCGGTTATTCCAATCGGCAATGGGGTTGTTCGAACTGCTCTTGACACTGGGTGCGGGGTAAGTTAACCTATTTTACGTAGTGGTGGCGGTTTTGACCCGTTTATATATAAATGGGTCGATTTTTGCTGTGTTTTATCTTGAACGGGTCAACAGGTTGAAAGTCGTGCAAAGTCTGTTTTTCATGCATACAATCTTCTGAAGATTTTTTTTTTAAATATTTAAAGTAATTTTTTATTAATGTTGTTTTTGTAACCATCATTAATCCATTAATTAAATGTAAAAACTATAAAAATGAACAAAGTGTGTTTGTGGGTCAACCTGAACTTGTTTTGACCCGCTACCCATTCCACCTGACCCGCTCATCTTGCCACCTCTAATTTCGCGTTTGATTTTTTATTGCGAAAATACGATACGGTGTGGTTTATTGAATCTTATTGGTTTTCTATTGTTTTATTTCATGGTTTCACATAGGCTGCAAGTTTGGGTGCGTACCTATTCAAGAAAAACGTCAAAACCATGTCATTTTCACCAAAAGACTCACACGAACCACAAATTCGGTTCGCACTAGAAAGAGGCGTTCCCGCATTTATCGGTGATCTCGACACTATAAAGCTTCCATTTCCGTCAAGATCCTTCGACATGGCTCATTGTTCTCAATGCTCGATCCCATGGACCCAAAATGGTATGAACATATAACAAAATTTCTTAAATCACATATATTCTAAATATACTTATTTTATATAATAATTCAATGAGCATCTGAGCAGATGGAAAGTATATGATAGAAATTGATCGAGTTTTGAGACCCGGGGGCTATTGGGTGCTTTCGGGGCCGCCTATTAATTGGAAGGCGAAATATAAAACATGGCAACATTCGAAAGAAGAACTCGAAGATGAACAAAAGAAAATTGAGGAAATTGCTAAACTTCTTTGTTGGGAGAAGAAACACGAGAAAGGTGACATGATGATATGGAGGAAAAGAGTAAATACAGATTATTGTCGAGAAAGAGAATCGCGTGTTACCATTTGCCAACCGTCAAGTGCCGATGATATATGGTATATAATTTGTTTCTAATTTCCCACTTGCCTACTAGTCTTTCGACTCGTAATAGTTCGCATTAACTGTTGCGTCAAGCAGGTTGAGTAACAAGTCAAATGGGTTCGGGTCAAAATTATAAATTTTTATTATGGAAATTGTAAATTAAAAATAGAGTAAAATGCCATTTCGTCCCTAGGGTTTGACCACTTTTGCGACTTTCGTCCAAATGTTTGTTTTTCCGCATCGTGATCCAAAAGGTTTAAAATCTTGCCATTTTCATCTGACTCGTTAACGCCATCCATTTTTTAACGTTAAGTCAGGGGTATTTTCGTGCTTTTACCTATTTGTTAATGTTTATAAGAAAAGTCATAACCAGAAAGTCAACGTAGGTGTATCTTTATTTCTTAATAGTGTTTTTCATTTTAATAAAAAAAATCTAATAAGACGGAAATACCCTTCATTTAACGGAGAAAAATGGATGGAGTTAACCAGTCAGATGAAATTGGCAAGATTTTAAACCTTTTGGATCCAGATAAATAAAAAAAAACCTTTGGATGAAAGTCGCAAAAGTGATCAAACCTCAGGGATAAAATGGCATTTTACTCTTAAAAATATGATTTGGCCAATGCTCAAGACATCTTTTAAGCTACTTTCATGTTTTACTTGTTTAACTAGTTTGAGATAATACATGACATAAATCAATCCATTCATACGTGAACGGGTCAAACCGACCACCTCTAGTTTACATGCACACTTAAAAAGCACCTCCTTTTTTTTATAAACGTACACGTTGGCATGCAGGTACAAAGAAATGGAGGCATGTGTTACCCCATACCCCAAAACAAGCAACAGAGACGAGGTTGCCGGTGGTGAATTAAAACCGTTCCC
Source organism: Helianthus tuberosus (assembly GCA_030545235.1). Classification (NCBI taxonomy): domain Eukaryota; kingdom Viridiplantae; phylum Streptophyta; class Magnoliopsida; order Asterales; family Asteraceae; genus Helianthus; species Helianthus tuberosus. The sequence goes on from CM060393.1 coordinate 161,089,204, forward strand.
ACAAAGACTTAACGATGTTCCTCCAAGAATTTCAAGTGGTTCCATACATGGAATCTCTTCCGAGTCATTTGAAGACAACAACAAGTTATGGGTTAAACATGTGAATGCTTACAAGACGGTGAACAAGATTATTGGTACAGGGCGTTATCGTAATATCATGGATATGAATGCCGGTCTTGGAAGTTTTGCGGCTGCACTTGAATCCCCGAAATCTTGGGTAATGAATGTGATGCCGACGATAGCCGGTAAAGACACTCTTGGTGTCGTTTATGAGCGAGGCTTGATTGGAATGTATCATGATTGGTAAATCTTTAAATCTTTGCACTTAAAACGTTAAAGAGTAAATTGTCATTTTCGTCCTTGAGGTTTGACCACTTTTGCGACCTTTATCCAAAGGTTTGTTTTTCCGCATCTAGGGTCCTCATGGTTTTAAAATCTTGCCATTTTTGCCCATGAGGTTTAGCAATTTATTGCGACTTTCGTCCCTCGAGGTTTGGTCCTCAGGAACGAATATGACAAGATTTTGAAACCACAAGTACCCAGATGCGAAAAAACAAACCTTTGGATGAAAGTCGCAAAAATGACCAAACCTCAGGGACGAAAATGAAAATTTACTCAAATGTTAATTTCCGATAATAAGGATTTGGTTGAAACGGGCCAATTCGTTTGGGTTGACTCGGAATCATTTAAGTTTACAAAATGAAAAAGTCACTACAGCAATCATCTAAATCTTTGGATAAAATGTTGTAAGCATTAAAAATAGACTTTGGGTGACTTACTACCCGTTTGACCAATTGACCCATTCAACCCATTTCCATTTTAGCTATTTTTTTTATTTGATCCGTTTGAGATGAAAACAACCCGGATCAACCCGTTTGACCCGTTCAACGCTGCTAGTTTGTTTGTGAATCTAGAAAAGTATGTTTTTTTTAAATCTTTTTGTAATGTTTAGGTGTGAAGCCTTCTCCACGTATCCTAGGACATATGATCTTATTCACGCTAACGGTCTTTTCAGCTTGTACAAAGACAAGTAAGTTGCTTTTCATATGTTTTTAGTTAGTTGTACTTATAATTAATCTATTGGAGTTCCTTTTTATTTTATATTTTTTAAACATAAGACATACATGCAGGTGTAGTTATGAAGACATCCTTTTAGAGATGGATAGGATTTTAAGACCTGAAGGTACTGTTATAATCCGCGATCACGAGATTGAACTGATAAAAGTGAAAAAAATTGTTTCCGGAATGAGGTGGAACACAAAAATGGTGGATCATGAAGACGGTCCTCTTCTTCCGGAAAAGATACTGTTTGTAGTCAAACAATATTGGGTTGCTGCAGGTGAAAACAGTTCACCGTCTTCAAGATGATTGTGACTTTATTCTTTTTCGAACTTTTTGTTGTTTGGTTTAAATAGTGTTTGAAGTAGGATTGTTAGATTAGTGTAATTGGTATAACATCTGTTTGTGTAAGTTTCTCAGTTTGGCTTTGGTGCACAATGTAAACAATTGTTTTGATATCAATGTTACTTGAGCCATACTCCATTTAATTTTCAATTATGCATATTTATAATGTTTTTATTATTTCTTTAAGTGTTGGTTGTTTTGAAAGGCTTTGGCTAAATGTACTCCCTATGTATACGGCACTTTAATATGGGTGAATGACACTTTTGAAATGGTATAAGTGATTTTGAAAAGATGGGTGTACATTTAGCATAATCCGTTTATCTTTCTATGTAAAACTTATATGATGTGACAATGCTTAGGCTGTGTTCATTGATGACCTAGTGTTAGATTGGTCACCAAATAAGACAAAAGTTTAAGTAATTAAAAAAATTAAAAAAGTAACTCACACCAACCAGGTTGGTGGAGCAACCTTAGTTGCAACTAGGCTTGGGCATATCGGGTTTTTCCCCCGGTTCTTGAATGAGTGTGAATGGAACCGATTCCTGTAGGAACCGGTTTCAGTTCCTACCCGGTTTAAGACATACTTACACCTTCAAACATAACTTACACCTACTCCAAAAATACCTAACTTACACCTTCTAATCTATATCTTCAAAGCTCGTTATGGCGTGCAGCGATGAGGTTGTTATGGTTTTGGAAACCAAGAGAAACCCCAAGTTTGGAAGCACTTTGATTTGTGCTTAATGAGCGATAGCCACGAGATGGCAAGGTGCAAAGCTTGCGGCAAGTTCATGAAGGCTACGACCAACTCGACGTTAAAAAAACACACTGATCGTCATTGTCCGGTTAAAAAGGCGAAGAAATGAAGCCGGTGAAGCATCTGGAACCGGTTCTTCGAATGTTTAGTGTGTTATGTAATGTAGGATTTGTAGGATTTAGTGTGTTTTATGTTAATTAAATGTTTAGTGTTATCATGTAATGTAACCGGTTTTAATAAAAACTTAGTATTGTATGAAAAGCTTGGTTGAAACGGCTAGGAATCGATTCCAATGGTAACATCATCAAGAATTTAATGCATCGGGTAGGAATTGGTTACGGAGGAACCGGTTCCGGGTAGGAATTACCAGGTACAGACCATTTTTTTTATACAAAGTGGAACCGGTTAAGAACCTACGTGTTTTTTTAACCTGGAACCGGTTCTTCAATAAAGCGGGTAGGAACTGGAACCGGTTCTAGGTCGGGTCTACCGGGTCGGGTTTAGAACCGGTTATTATGCCCATCTCTAGTTGCAACCCAAACTAATACCCCTAATAATTTATTTAAAATAACTTATAATATTTAAACTTAAAAAAAAAACTAAATACATAGTATTTCTTATTTTTTTGAGAACATCCCTATAGAATTTTTTTAAAAACCGAGTTCGTTCAAAAACATATATTTTTATGTTGGGATGGGTTGTGAATGTGTGTTAAAAATTGAGTAGGATTGGGTTGTGTAGGTTGAAGAAAGATATATTAATTTTTTAATAAAATGTTGGGTTAAGTTGGGTCACCAATGGATATAGTCTTAATGAATACCCAGTTGGCATCGTTTTCTTGTTATCTTAAACCTCACGGAAATAAACAAATCTGTAAGAAGTTTTCTCAAGAACAATCAACAAAAGAGACTGTTAAAATAGATATATGTTATCATTCACACTTTAATATAAGTGTTATACATGTTCTAATATTTTTTGTTCATTTATGTTACGTTGTATATGAGGAATGGACCTGCTAGAAGAGGAATGGGCTTGCTAGAAGCTGCTGTGGGCTTACTTCATGATATGGGCTTGTTGTTGTACATTAGTGGGCTAGTTGCTGATATGGGCTTGTTGCGTTATAACAAAAGTTGTTATAACAGTATCCAGGTTACCCGGGTTTGGGTAATACACATGGGTCTCTATATAAGAGAAAACCTTAAGCATTATTGGGATCATCACTCAGATATTTTGATATGTTCTCACTCTAAAAAGGTGCTTAGGGTTTCAAGTAGTTTACCACTAATTCGTCTTGTTTTTAGTGATTTTGTTGTGAGATCTAGTTAGTGTCTGATGATTATTGTGTTGATAAAGTGAGAGTTGATAGTTGTTGAACGTTGTATTGTTTGAGTCTTTCTCGTTTGTTGTAATCTTCAGATCTTTTGGGTATAATAACATTTTGGTTTGGGTCTTGTCGATTATCATCTTGATACCTGTTAGGATCTGAGTTTGAATTGTTTGTGTTTGTTTTAAGATGAAAAATGAAAGATGATAATAAGCACGAATAATATGCAGCGGAATGAAGAAAACTTTATAACACAAACAATGGAAGATTTGCTTTCGTCATGAACACTATGAATTGAATGATTGTATTACACAACGATTCACGTATGCATGAATTACAACTCCCCATCAGCTTGAGATCACAGTGTTTGTTCGTACAAAATGCAAGTGAGTGAAGTGATCTGATAGAACAATACATGCACTATCTATTTATAGTACAAACCTAACCACTGTGCCATCTTTGCTGACATCACCTAGACAGTGACATCTAACAACATTAACAACCTCTAAACTCTGCTAGCTAAACACTCTTACATTAATAAAGCACTGATTACAAAACACTGATGACTCTAAACTCTAATGGGCTCTATCCTCTGATGAAACTTTAGTAGGCCTTCTTTAAAGGATGATCAGACCTTTGCTTCCAACAGACCTTTGGTTTTCATTAGTGGTTTAACTTCAACAGACTTTAGTGAAACAACAGACTTTAGCATTGAGAAGACCTTAGAAGCAGCAATTGTTTAAATGCTTTTGTCATTGGGAGGAGAAGGAATCCAAAGCACTGTTTATTCTGGATCAGTTGTTGCAGAACTGTTTTGGCTTTGTATCATCTGTTCTCAAGGAATGATTCACATGAGCCAACAATCTCCCTCTAGAACAGATGATGCCAAAACCCTTCTTTATTCTTGATCTTTATTTCTCATCAGCAATTCCCGGATTTGCCCTTTGAACTGTAATTCAAAGTCCAAGGAATCCATGTCATCTTCATTATCCCTTTCCAGTTGAAGGTTCAACAGATCTAAGAAGTCATTTGCATTCAGACCATATGCATCCTCCCTTTTTATCCTTTCAACATTACCATTTGATCTGAGTAAAGTCAATACGTGGGTGTCTGAGGATGACTTCCACTTTAGTATTTTTGGATCAGATTGTTTTCTTGGGACACGACTTATTAGTGATGAGTTTGGTGAGTGAGGTCTGCTTGCCAACCTTTGAATTGTTTTAGTTAAATGAGCAGTGAGTCTGTCAGCAGCATCATCAATGTGGGATTGAATCTGGCATTTGATGGCCTCTTTTCTATATTCTTCAAACCTCTGCTCATCCTCCTCATCAGTCTGCCTTTTTCCTTTTTAATTGATTCAAGGCATTTGTGGGTAAAGCAGATGATAAGAGAAGCTTTTTGGAGGATTGGGTCTGTTGAGGCCTGCCAGTAGAGGTTGTTGGATAAACAGGTTTTTGAGGAACTGTTGGGTCTTTGGCTCTAAGTTCTTCTAGCTTTTTGTAGGTCTCCTCAATGTTGAGTTTTGACCATCTAGCTATTGACTTGCAGATCCATAATCTGTAGCAACAAGCTCTGCTCTCATTCTCTTAAACCTTAATGCTTCATCTGGATCCACTTGCTTGGATTTCTTCCAATTGGGTGGAGTTTTCTTGACCAGAGGATCATTTTTCATCTTAGTAATTCTATCAATTTCTTCCAAGAGAGCATCTGATGACCAGTCTTTAAATTGAGACCTGGTTGCTTTGTAAGGCTTGTGCTTCATTATGTGATCAATTTAACCAACCCTCAATTCCTTTTCAAGCTCAGTATCCAAAGGCTGCTCAGACATGGATTTACTAAGGTCTTTAGCAAAGTCTTCCAGCTTTCTAACTTTGTTAAGCTCATGTGATAACAAACCTTGGTATTTCCTGTCACCAAACCCTTTGTTATCTTCTCTGGCTATAACCTCTGCTTGTCTTGCTTTCATTTTCAAATATTCATCCAAGTTCTGAGGTTGTCTGAAGCCATAGAGAGATGGGAATGTTCTTTTAGATGGATCCTCTATTTTGTAAAAAGATTTCATTTCACCTTGAACTGCGAGCAGTTCTAGAGGATATTTGGCAGCCAAAGGGATGACAGATGGTAGTGAACCAGTGGGTGGATTTAGAAGTGGATTTTTAGGTGGAAGTGATGAGGATGAAGTGGTTTGGATGGGAACATGTGATAAGGGGATTGGTGATGGAATCTCCTTATCATCCTCATGTACAAAAATTTTTCTTTTGCGTACATAAGCAAATTTCGGTGGTGGAGGAACTTTAGGTGGAGAAGGTGGTTTAGGTGAAGAAGGTGGTTGTGAAGGGAATCTTTGGGGTGTTGGAGGTGGTTGTGTTGATAGTGGTGTATTGAAATGAATTGTGGCAGAGGATTGGCTAACCTTTGCTGAGACAACTAGTGTCTCAACAGCTGTTTGCCTAACATTTGCTGATGCTTTTATTGCATCAGCATCTGTTGGTTTGATGGGTGATGATGGTTTTGAAGCTATTTTCTGCTTCTTTTGTGGTGGTTTTTGAGGGGAAGGTTTGGGTGCAGCAGAGGATACAGGCTTTTTAGGAGTAGCAGTGGTTTTGGGAAAGGTGGCTATTGGTGGTCTATTATTTCTTAAAGACCTTCTTCTTTGTGAAGTACCAATGTTTTCCCTTTTTTCTCTTCTCCTTCTGTTCTTTTTCCCAATTATAAGCTTTGCTCTCTTCTGTATCTTGCTTCTTCTGCTTTTCTAAAATCTTTTCTTCAATTTGGATGTTTAGGGTCTCATCAATTCTCTTTTTCTTTCCAGCATCTGAAGTTTCTGAAGTTTTTGCAGAAGTTTGTTGTGGTTTAGCAGACTCTGGCTTTTGCTTTTGTTGAACCTTTGACTTTGGTTTTACTTTTGAATCAGGTTCTAATTTTCTCGTAGAATCTTTCTCCCCCTTTTTGGCATCATCTTGATCTTCTTTTTCAAAAACTGGTGCAGGGGAGGAGCCAGTAAGTTTGACCAGGGATTCTTTGATACCCTTGATGTCTGCCTGTGTATTTTTGTACCTAGCCTCAACTATGATTCTGATCAAATCCATATGCTTGTTGTGGTTGAGTTAACCGAATTCCCTTTGAGCTGCAAGGATTGGTTTCACAAAATTCCATAGCTCTTGGGTGATTTGCTGATGGCTAGGCTGACTTTTAGAATTCTCCAACATCTGTTTCATCATTTCTTTCATTTCACCAACAGAGTTTTCAACTGAAGACATTCTATCCGTCAAATCCTTGTATCTTAATTCATCACCTAATTTAATAGGATCATCTGAATTCCCACCAAAGGTGGTTGTATTTGTCTTGATAACAGGAGAAGACTCCATGTCATCAGAAACAAATGCCCATTTTCTTTGTTCTGGGGACTTCCCACTGGAACAGAGGTTACAGTTGTAGCCTCAACAATGGTTGCCTTTAAGGGAGTCTTAAGTATGAAACCACTGTCCAAATGTAAATCAGTGGATTCAACATTTGTAGTGGCTGCTCCACTTGAACTACCACCAAGAGTTTCGTAAAACTCAAGGGGTGTAACCTACTCAACTGTTTGTGGGATAGCAGATTGAGTAGGTTCAGACACAGTCATTTGTTGGGTTATACTCTCAGTAATGGGTTGGTGAGAGGGACTGTTTTGAGTCTGAATTTCAATTGCTTCAAATAGTGGTACTAGGGTTGGTGGAATTGGAGATGAAGGTTGTGGTGTGGAAAGAGACATTGCCCCGGAAGAAGGGCTTTTAAGCATACTTTCAAATGAAAGTAATGCTTCATGATGTGGTGTCCCTGTACATACAACATGATCCTTTTGTGAGGATACATGAGGAGTTTGGCTTATGGGTTGAGATCTTTCCACATGCTGTGAGTAAGTAGCAGCAGTGTTTTCATGTGACATTTGTGTTGTCACTGGGTTAACCTCTGGGATCTCATCTTCCAAAGGACCTGTTTTATTGGGTTTGGTGGGCTTTCTGGATTTGATTGTTTTCTTTTTGGGTTTGGCTGGTGTGGGTTTCACAGCAACGGTTGTGGTGCTATGATCACCAGGAGCAGTGGGCTCAACAACAGAGGTTTGAGTAGAAGATGTGGACTCATCTAAAGTTTGCTCATCCCCCTTTGCTTGTGTTTTAGAAACATTTGACTCTTTGGCCATAAGGCGAGTAAAAGTTTCAGAAGTAAGACTATTTATTTTGAAAGTTGCACCTTATTCAAAATGCTTTTTAGAAACATGTTTTTGCAGGTAGTAGCTTAATAGTCTTGGATACATGAGAAAAGCAACATTTTTCCCTTTTTGAATGTTCCTCACATTTGAAACTAAATCTAAAAACAGTGCTTAAGAGTAGTTAAAATCAGATTTTGTCAAAATAGCATATCACAAGTACTGGATTTTTAAAGGTATTTCATTGAAAGCAGTAGTTTTAGCAGAAAGAAATATTAAGAGGGTATGAAAAAAGAATTTTATTGGGGGTGGAAAATTTGGTTTAAACAAAGTAACCCCTTTTAACTGTCCATCATACCCCTTCTCAATCAATTCTACATGAAGATCATTTTTGAGAAAAGATGTCTTACCTGCCAAGTCGTTCAACCCAAATGTTGTTGATATGGTAGTTGGGGTTATTGCAACAAGAGTACCTCCGACTTTTGAAGTTATAGCATAGGGCTCTTTTTTTTGGTCTTCAATTTTGGCATTTGCCCAGAAATCACAGAGTATATTTTGATAAATGGGAGCGTTGGCAGTAAGAATGGCTTTATATTTGGATGATGTAAGGACATCAATTACTGAGTGAAAGGTAGTGTTTTTGTCAATTTTCTCAAAAATAGGTAGGTAGTTATGAGGGTTTTTGATTGTCAGAGCTATGTCGGAATAGAAATTGGTGAGAGGTTGAAGAAGAAGTTGTGAAAAAGACGATGGAAACCGTTTTGGAGAATTTTGAATTCAAGCCGGTAAGTAAAAGCTCTGCTTGGGGATAAAACAGGGTTTTATAAAGTGAAAAAATGAATGCTGATGTGGCAGCGATTTCAAAGATCTGACGGCTAACATCTGTCCACGTGGCAACCTCTGTTGGAATAATGGATGACAGCTGTTTGGGAACCACTGTTGGGCAACAACAGTGGCTGGGGGAAGTGAAATGAAATAGTGGCTGATTTTAGTCTATTAGTGGATAGATATCAGTGGTTGAGACTGTAGATGCATTATGTCTGTAGCTTCCATCTGTACTTAGTCTATATTTTGTCCTAGTTTGTATCATTGTATAGTTTTTTTATATTATCGAATCGGGGATGAAACGTTATGTAATTGGTTTTGTAAAAGCCATCCGATCGGATGGCTATCCGGATACGTCCCTGATTCTACCCACCTATAAATAGGAGACTAGGGTTCATTTGTTAGGGCTAGTTGCTTGGTTTGTCTCTGAGGCGGAGCTCTGTTCATTTCTCACCGTAACTTTGTATTTTCACAATCTTTGAATGAGAATGGAAGCTTTAAATGTTACAATCGTTGTTGCTCTGATTCCTACACTGTATATGGATTCCGCACAGCTACAGTGATCGAGATACGACCTAAGTTGTTCAATCTAGAACCAAACCAACCGGTCCTCACAAGTGGTATCAGAGCTTGGAGGTCGGATTCAGAGAGGATCTTCAGTGATTTCACAGAGATTTGACTGTTTTCAACCGATTTCACCGGAGGTTTCATCTGATTCTTGATCTATTTTCTGATTTCATCTTTGTTCTACCTTTTCTCATCTCAAAAGACCTAAAAATCTAAAATTGACTAAGATTTCATGGTTAAAATGGACTGAAATTGACATATTGTGTGCGTGATACATAATTGTACAATCCTACAAAGTTTCACAGCAAAACTCGAAGTAAAACACATCAAAATCGATCAAAAACCTTGAACTTTGAGATGAACGTTGCTGACGTCACTCATCCAATCGGATTGCATTGTTACTGGTTCTTGTTACTTGCTGACGTCACTACTCATCCGATCGGATAGTCATCCGACCAGATAAGTATTTTGATTATTTGAGAGTTTAAGTGTTTAGATCATCGATTGACCATCCGATCGGATAGACATCCGACCGGATAGTCATCCGTCACTTGGCACATTTGTTACTTGTTTCATTTGGTCATTTCATCCGGATAGCCATCCGGACAACTGACCATCCGATCAACTGTTCTGTGTTTTCAAGTTTGAACTGTTTTACTTTTTCAGGAACGAGCAATCATGGGTGATGAGTTTCTAAACCCGTTCGGAGACTTTTTTGCCTACAACACTGGAGAAACATCTTCCACTACGAATCCTAAAACTGCTACAAAGGCAATATCAGACTCACTGAGCGTGGACAACGCCTATGGCATGTATAACAAACCACCGAAGCTTATGGCCATTGATGTGTGTAAAATGCAACATATAAATTACATCAAATGAGGCATAAAACTAACCCTTTTTAGTACTAATGTTGGAAAAAGTGTGCTTTTGTCTTCCTTTTGTATTTTCAGGACCAAATGAGCTTAATTGAACAAAAGGAACAAATATGCAGCCAAATCTAACATAAATACAAAGAAAATGAATAAACGTGGCATGCATGACCCCTCGACAACATCTTCCCAAGCAAAAACAAAGAAACAGAAGGCTGACCATGGCCCCGTGCCAAGCGGACACGGGGGCATGGCCAGGTGTCTGCAGAAAAGACAAAGTCATAGAAGCTTCTATTCCCAGCATGGGGGCGTGCCCAGTTCAACACGGGCCGTGGTCAACGCTAAGATTCGCAAAATCTTGCAAATCTTGATAGTACAGATTCGCTTCTACACACGGGGCCGTGCCCAGTGAACGCGGGGGCGTGTGGAGTGATGTGTGTAAAATGCAACATATAAATTGCTTCAAATGAGGCATAAAACTAACCCTTTTTTAGTACTAATGTTGGAAAAGTGTGCTTTTGTCTTCCTTTTGTATTTTCAGGATTAAATGAGCGCAAATGAACAAAAGAAGCAAAAATACAGCTAAATCTAACATAAATACAAGAAAAGGAATAAACTTGGCATGCCCGACCCCTCGACAGCATCTTCCCAAGCAAAAACAAGATATCAGAAGGCTGAACACGCCCCGTGCCCAGCGGACACGGGGGTGTGCCCAAGTGTCTGCAGAAAAGACAAAGTTATAGAAGTTTCTATTTCCCAACACGGGGGCGTGCCCAGCTCCACACGGCCGTGGTCAACGCTAAGATTCGTAGAATCCAAGCAAATCTTGATAGTACAGATACGCTTCTGCACACGGGGCCGTGCCCAGCAGACACGGGGGCGTGGTCAACTAATGCAGACAAACTGCAATTAATGAAGAAATAGAAAGTGGATGGACATGGGGCCGTGCCCAGTGGACACAGGGCCGTGTCCAGGCTTTTGTGAAGGCTATAAATAGAGGTGCTTGGTTCACTTCAAAATCATCCCTTGACAAACCACCTCTCTCCCACTTCACCACACTCCACCACCATCACAACACCCTCATCCGCCACCATCATCCATCATCCATCATAGAGTGTGTGTAGTAGTCTCGGGATCCAAGATTGATAGTAAGAGTTCTTGACAATCAAAGGCCATGTTTGCCTAAGTCTCTTACATCACTTGGTGAAGACAAGCATTTAGTGTAATACTTTTGTTTTTTAATCTTTTCGCACTTTTTATTTGGTTTTGTATTAATGACTTTAATAACTAGTTTCTTATGTTGAAGGTGAAACTTCCTCATCATTTGTCCGTGGTGTCTAGGCATTATTTTACTGTCTATATAAAATAAAAGATTTACAGCATTCATATCTCTACGGTCTATATAGAGATATGTTGGCTACCTGGTCGGGGGTTAAGGGAATGGTTTGGTAAGGTTCTTGCCTTGTTCAATGTATAGATCCTGCAAGGACCTGGGTCAAGCTTACTAGGACCTCCTTCAATACCCACTGGTAATGGATGGCGGGGGTGCGAATGGCTTGATCCCCTCATATGTAAACTACTATTAATACATTAACCCGGCTACTTGGGATTGTATCCCTGCTGACTCAAACCACTTAGCCGAGGGTAACGTCACCTTCAAAAGAGGGGCCTACCACATTACGCATTAATAACTCAATTAATTATCTTTCAATAATCCAACCCTTTAGGATTGTATCCTTGCTGACTCAAACTACTGGGTTGAGGGTAACGTCACCTTCAAAAGAGGGGCCTACTACTATAACTAAGATAATCTCTTAAAAAGTGCAAAAGTGCAGAAAACATCAAAGGTTACACTAAAGGCGAGTCGGATCAAAGTGATTCATCTTGTCTATCTGTTTTATATTATTTTTATTTTCAACATTTTTAGTTTTTATTTTCATGTTTAAAACATTTTTCTAAAATTTTGATTTGATTAGACGTTGAGGATAAATCGGTACTAAAAGCTCTTGTGTCCTTGGACGACCTCGGTATCTTACCAACGCTATACTACGCTCACGATGGGTGCACTTGCCCATATGTGTGTTTAGTGTTAGTAGAATATCGTGTTTTATAAATTTAAAACTTGACTAAAGTGTTAAAAAGGGCTTAAAATATACATAAAAATATATAACCCTACACACGCACCAAGTTTTTGGCGCCGTTGCCGGGGACACAAGGATTTTAAGAAAGTTAGGAATCAACGGCCTAATCGTTTTCTTATTTTTCTTCTTTTTTTAGGGTTTTTCTTAATTTTTCAGCTTCTGCAGACTGCAACAAGGGGCCGTGCCTGGTCGGACACGGGTCGTGCCCAGCATTGTAACTGGCAGTTTTTATTTTCCGAGTTACAGAGAGCTGAGCATGGGGCCGTGTTGGTGCAGCACGGGGCCGTGTCGAGCTCTCCAGTAATAGGGATCCGGAAAACAATCACTGTAACTCCGACCACGGGCCGTGTTCATCTGAGCACGGGGCCCTGGTGAAACTTCTGACCAACGTTCTTTTTGTTTTTATTGCAGGACTTGGAACCGAGGCGCCACACCTGAACTTTCTACATAGTGTATGAGCTCCAGTTCCGGTAGAGACATAAAAGAACCTCTAGACGAACCCGAACGCTTTCTAAGAAAAAGACTTAAAGCTAAAAACCAAGAGAAAGTTTCGGGGGGGGGGGGGGACTTCAATGGCGGATCAACGTACCCTCATGGATTACCTACGACCCACCGTAGGTAATCTTGGCGCCGCTATCAATGCGTCGAATGTCGATGCCAACAACTTCGAACTTCGGCCGCATTTGATCCAAATGCTCCAAAACTCCGCAACTTTCCACGGGCTTGCGGACGAAGATCCCCATTTACATATTACCAACTTTTTGGAAATATGTGATCCTTTTCGGATCAACGGAGCATCAAATGACGCCATCCGCCTACGAATGTTTCCATTTTCACTAAAAGACCAAGCTAAGGCTTGGCTTAACACCCTCCCAGTTGGTTCGGTAAACACCTGGGATGAACTAGCCCAAAAGTTTCTATATAAGTATTTCCCTCCTGCTAAAACGGCTAAATTAATGACTGAAATTAACACATATTCACAAGAGGACGGGGAATCCTTATGTGAAACTTGGGAAAGGTTTAAGGAGCTACTAAGAAAGTGTCCTCATCATGGTCTTGCAGTATGGCAACAAGTATCCACTTTCTATAATGGGTTGTTGCCACACATAAGACAAATACTTGACTCTAGCTCCGGGGGACTTTTAGGTAATCGCCGCCCAAATGAAATTTATAATCAAATTGGTAAATTGCTCAAAACAATTTTCAGTGGCACACTCCCCGAGGCACTAAATCTATTGCCTCGGGCGCCCATAAGGTTGACGAAAGCACTTCTTTACAAGCCCAAATCGAGGCCCTTTCTTCGAAAATAAAAAAGTTAGAAATGGAAAAAACGGCCTCGGTTATGGCTTGTGAAGGGTGTGGTGGGCCACATGAAAATTGGAGTTGTATGAAAGAAATGGATAATCAAACGGAAATGGTAAACTACATTGATAACAGATCTAGGCCGTCAGGTCCTCCGATAGGTACCTACAACCAAGGATGGCGTAACCACCCTAACCTTGGTTGGAGAGAACCTTGCAATAGTAGTAACCAGCAAAATCAAAACCAAAGAACAAACTTTCAACAACCACGAAATGAGTCACAAAATTTTTCTCAACAACAAGGGGGACGAGAGAGGCTTGAAGACACCGTCTCACGCCTCATCTCTGACACCGATAAGAAAAACCCGGATCGATTTCAACAAATATAATCGAATTTTAGAAACCAACAAGCTAGTATTCAAAACATTGAAAAACAATTAAATCAACTAGCTCAAAATTTCTCCGAGAGACCACAAGGCGCGTTACCTAGCAATACCGAAACAAACCCAAAGGCGCAAGTACATCTCATCACATTGAGAAACCGTACCGTAGGTCCCGAGGAAGCTCCGCTTCCCACAACTGAAAGGAGTTCACCCAGCCAAACCACAGCTTCATCAACACCCCAAAAAGTGACGACTCCTACACCAAGCCAAGAGCCACCCAAGAATCCTCCGGTGCCTTATCCCGGTCGGTTACTTCGCCAAAAGACCGGTGAGAAATTCACAAAATTCGTAAATCTACTAAAACAATTTCATGTCAATATTCCATTTGTAGAAGTCCTAACCCAAATGCCTAAATATTCAAAATTCATGAGGGATTTTCTTACTCAGAAAAGGAAAATTGAATCCTTGCAATTAGTTAATTTAAGCGAAGTATGCTCCGCCTTACTACTCAACAAACACCCACAAAAGAAGATCGACCCCGGAAGCTTTACCATCCCTTGTTCGACTGGGGACTCACCCATACGCAATGCGCTAGCCGATCTTGGGGCTAGCATCAACCTCATGCCCGCATCGATGTTCGACCGACTCGGACTAGGAAAAACGAGCCCTACAAAAATGAGCATACAACTCGCCGATAAGTCCATTAAATATCCACAAGGTGTTGCCGAAAATCTATTGGTAAAAGTTGGAGACTTTGTCTTCCCGGCCAACTTTGTCATACTAGATATGGAGGAAGATACCGAAGTGCCACTCATCCTAGGAAGACCATTCTTGGCCACGGCCCATGCCGTGGTAGACATGAATGGTGGGACACTGACATTGAGGGTTGGGGACAAGGAGATGAAGTTCGGGGTTGGAAAAAGAGTAGAAGATGAAGACCCGGTCAGCTACATGAAAGTCATAGACTCAAGTTTGGATAATGCTCTCCAACGGTGCAACATGGGATGCAATCCATCCCACTTGAGTAACATATGACTGGCTTTGGGTCTAGCCAAGGACCCTTATAAACGTGGCGCACCACGGAGGCATTCCGCGGAACTATCCTTAGTTTAATTTAGATTAACTTTTATATTTTTTAGTTTAGTTTTATTTTTCAGGAATAAAACACACTCAGGATGGTGAAGGATACTAAGGGAAGCTTGAACCAACAACCCATGCACAAAAACAGAGCCACCCGACAATTTTTCTTCATTACAGCAAGTTCAGCAAGGGCCGTGCTCAGCCAACACGCCCCGTGCTCAAGGTTCTGCAGAAAAAACTGCCAGTTCAGGTACCTGGACACGGGGCGTGTTCGCTGAACACGCCCCCGTGCCCAGCCTTCTGTTACTTTCTGTTACTGGCAATCTGAACACGGGGCCGTGCCCGGTCACCACGGCCCGTGTCCAGATGCCCAGTAACATATTCTTTTGTTTTTTACGCACCTTTTACACATTCAATCAACCTAAAACTTATTTTTGGGACACATTGAGGACAATGTGTAATTTAAGTGTGTGTGGGGGGGGGGGGGATGCTAAAACCTTGAATTTTGCAAGTCCTAATTACAAGCCTTACACAAAACTCTATTGGAAATGCTAAACACCCCAATTTTTTTCACAAACTTTTCATTTTTTTTACTTGTCTTGGTTTAAATTGGGAATAACAAGTTCTAAAAAGGTTATATTTTTACAAATTTACAACCGATAGCGTCGTGATAAAAAGAATCAACATAAGAAAATTATAAAACGGCATGACAAATCTAGTTAAAATTTGATTATATATACTTGATCACATTAAAAACCCATTCCCACAAAAAGTGAGTTTTGAGCCTTTATTGAGCATACAAATACACATCTTTAAACTAAATGCTCATTTTTCGTTTCTTGTGTGAATAGCTGATGCGTATTCTAGTGTTATATTTATTAGGTGTATATTTTAAGCCCCTTTAACACTTTTTAGTCAAGTTTTAAATTTATAAAACACGATATTTACTAACACTAGACACACATATGGGCAAGTGCACCCATCGTGAGCGTAGTATAGTGTTGGTAAGATACCGAGGTCGTCCAAGGACACAAGAGCTTTTAATACCGGTTTATCCTCAATGTCTAATCAAAATAAAAAGTTTAGAAAAATGTTTTAAACTAAGAAAAATAAAAACTAACTAAAATGCTGAAAATAAAAAATGAGTTAAATGCCATTTTAGTCCCTGTGGTTTGGGTCATTTTGCCAGTTTAGTCCAAAGGTTTCATTTTTAACCTGTGGGTCCAAAAAAGTTTCACAGTTGCCATTTTAGTCCACTGGGTTAACTTCATCCATTTTTTCTGTTAACGAGAAAGCCAATTCGGTCATTTTATATGGCTGAATTGCCCTTTTAGTTAACAGAATTACATAGAAAATGACCGAATTGGCCTTCTCGTTAACAGAAAAAATGGATGAAGTTAACCAAGTGGACTAAAATGGCAACTGTGAAACCTTTTTGTACCCACAGGTTAAAAATGAAACCTTTGGACTAAACTGGAAAAATGGTCCAAACCACAGGGACTAAAATGGCATTTAACTCATAAAAAATAAAAGAAAAACAGATAGACAAGATGAATCACTTGGTTTCGACTCGTATCTAGTGTAAACTTTGATTATTTCCGCACTTTTGCACATATTTAAGAGATTATCTTAGTTATTGTAGTAGGCCCCTCTTTTGAAGGTGACGTTACCCTCACCCCAGTAGTTTGAGTCAGCAAGGATACAATCTTAAAAGGGTGGATTATTGGAAGATAATTAATTAAGTTATTAATGCAAATTATGGTAGGCCCCTCTTTTAGAGGTGACGTTACCCTCGACTAAGTAGTCTGACTCAGCAGGGATATAGTCCTAAATAGCCGGGTTATAGTATTAATAGTAGTTAACTTATGAGGGGATCAAAGAGTTTGGACCCCCGCCATCCAATACCGTTAAGTATTGAAGGAGGTCCTACTAAATTTGACCTAGGTCTATTGCAGGACCTCTAAACGCTGAACAATGGCAAGACCTTTACCAAACCGTTCCCTTAACCCCCGACCAGGTAGCCAACATACCTCCATATAGACCGTGGAGATATGAATGGTGAAAATCTTTTATTTTATATAGACAGTAAAATAATGCCAAGACACCACAGACAAACGATAAGGAAAGATCACCTTCAACATAAGCAACTAGTTATTAAAGTCATTAATACAAAACCAAATAAAAAGTGCAAAAGATTAGAAATAAAAAGTATTATACTAGACACTCTGTCTTCACCAAGTGATGTAAGAGACTTAGGCAAACATGGCCTTGATTGTCAAGAACTCTTACGATCAATCTTGGATCCCGAGACGACTCACACACTCTACGATGGACAATGGATGATGGTGGTGGATGATGGTGTTATGGTGGTGGTGGGTGGTGGGTGAAGTGTGAGAGAGGTGGTGTGCCAAGGGATGGTTTGAGCTTGAGCCAAGCACTTCTATTTATAGGCTGAACAGAAGCTCGGGCATGGCCCCGTGTCCAGTGGGCACGGCCCCGTGTCCACATCCTTCTCTTTCTTCATTTAATGCAGCTTTGTCTTATTAGTTGACCACGCCCCCGTGTCCGCTGAGCACGACCCCGTGGTGCAGAAGAATCTTTGTACTATGTAGATTTGCTGGATTGTGCGAATCTTATAGTTGACCACGGCCCCGTGTCCGCTGAGCACGGCCCCGTGGTGGGCAATAGAAGCTTCTACCACTTTGTCTTTTCTGCTGACACTTGGGCACGCCCCCGTGCTGGCTGAGCACGGGGCGTGTTCAGTCTTCTGATCTCTTGTTTTGCTTGGGAAGATGTTGTTGTGGGGTTGGGCATGTCACGTTTTGTTCCTTTTCTTGTATTTATGTTAGATTTTGATGTCTTTTTGCTTCTTTTGTTAATTTGAGCTCATTTAATCCTGAAAATACAAAAGGAAGACAAAAGCACACTTTTTCCAACATTAGTATTAAAAAAGGGTTAGTTTTATGCCTCATTTGATGAAATTTATATGTTACATTTTGAACACATCAAATACCCCCACACTTGAATCTTTGCTTGTCCTCAAGCAAAACTCTTTAATATGTGGCTATTTACACTCCCAAATGGAATGGGTAGAAAAGAAGGTTTTGGGCTTGTCGTAGAGTGTCGGGATTTCCAAGATTCTTTATTTAATTTTATTTTTATTTATTTACAATCCTATTCGTCATGATTTATTTAAAACTTTTCATAAGATAAATTACCTATTAGGGCATAACATGCCTTTGTAAAATTCTATTTATATACAAGTTCACATACCTCACGGGGATCACTCAACACTCGGCCGAAAATGTATTTTTGTGGATCACTCGAGAGCGGCATGGAACTTACTCCTACCATAGGCTTGCCAAGCAATCAATCCTCGTCCTTTTTAACTTATATACCTTTGTAAATATCAAGAGGACTTTGTGGGTGAAGGGTTAGGCTTGGGTTAAAGGTAGGTGGTTGGGTTGGTGGTTAGTAGAAAAAAGGCGAAAAGCGTAACAAGTGTCGGTTTTCGTAAGACTTTTTATTTTTGTAACTTTTTATTTTGATGAAGCTATTATTCAAACAAAGTTATTTTTGATGAACTTGTTTGTTTATTTTCTTTTGCTTCATCAACAACACAAATGTTTTTTTTTTTTGTAAAGTCATATGAAGAACCGAACTTGTTACTAAAACAAAGGGTTAAAAATGAAAAAGGTTTTGCTGGGTAAAAAGGGTGTTTGGTTTGGGTTATGAAATGAAAAGGTTTAGGCTCAAAGGGGCTAACTAGGGGGATTTTGGGTAGGTGGTTAAAAAAAAGAAAATAATGGTGTAGAAATAAAAAAGAAGGGTTAGTCCTAATGCCTCCATCATTTACTTACTCGGGTTTAAGTTGGTAAGGACCGGGAATGTATCATCATGGCAAGTTCTAGAGTCGTAAGAACCAAGCGGCTACTCACACAAGAAACGAAAAATGAGCAATTAGTTCTAGTGATATGTAATTACATGCTCAATAAAGGCTCAAAACTCACTTTTGTGGGAATGGGTTTTTATGTGATCAAGTATATATAATCAAATTTTAACTAAGCTTGTCATGCCTTTTCATAATTTTCTTATGTTGGTTCTTTTTATCACGACGCTATCGGTTGTAAATTCGTAAAAATATAACCTTTTTAAGAACTTGAATTTCCCGAGTTAAACCTAGACAAGTAAAAAATGAAAATTTTTTCGAAAAAATTTGGGGTGATTAGCGGTTCCAATAGAGTTTTGTGTGAGACTTGTATTTAGGACTTGCAAGATTCAAGGTTTTAGCATCCCCCCACACTTAAATTACACATTGTCCTCAATGTGTCCCAAAAATAAGTTTTTAGGTTGATTAAATGTGTAAAAAGGTGTAAAAAGCAAAAATTTTGTGTTACTCGGCGCTGAACACGGCCCCGTGTTATCCGGGCACGGCCCCGTGTTCAAGTGCCAGTAACAAAAATAAAACAAGAGAAACAGAAGTCTGGACACGGGGGCGTGTTGGGTGAACACGGCCCGTGTCCAGTTACCTGAACTGGTTCTTTTTCTGCAGACTATGCAGCACGGGGTCGTGTTGGGTGGACACGGCCCGTGCCGAGCTTACTGTAAACGAAGAAATTTGTCGGATGGTTCTGTTTTCCTGTATGGAGTGCTGGTTCAAGTTTCCCTTGCATCCTTTGCCATCTCAAGTGTATTTTATTCATTTCAACACCATCCAAAACACCAAATTAACTAAAACCATCATTCATTAATCATAGAGAGAATTACATAATAGTCCTAAAAATTAAAAATAAAGCAGAAAATAAAAGTTAAAAGTCCTAATGGTCAAGTGATCCGTAAAATCTTCCTAAGGAGTTCTACTTCTACAATAAGAACCAAAAATTCCGGAAATAGACTTCCGGTTTAAAAGTCTTGTAGAACTCCAAGCCGAACGGTGTTCCTTAGATGTTGCTAGAGCCATTCTTCGATTTCCCTAGGGAGAAGGGAGGCGGCTTCATGTTCCTCGACATCTGGTGGAGGATAAGCGACACCAACCGGGACCCCTCGGAGTATGTCTCGAGGAGGTTCCGGATGTAGGGCGTACCATTCGGCCGGAATAATGACTTCCGGCACCACATTCCATGCCCTTTGGGTGATAATCGGTACCAAAGGAGGAGAGGCGAGAATGTTCAACCTTTGGTGCAAAAGGTTGACCTCCCGGAGACATCCTTCTAGTCCCACCGTCAAATGATTAATGCGGTCGACCAATGCCTCTTCCACACTCGTTACTTCATCAAGAGCTTCTCTTAAGGCGTAAACATAGTTTACAAGAGAATCCTCAACTGTAGATGATCTTCTCCCCTGCTGGTTGTTCCTGGAATGCGACGAAGAGTTTCCGCTTGTTCTGCTTGCCATTCTGAGAAAACATGCCGAAAAGAGTTCAATTTTATGGGTTCAGTACTTCGGACACGGCCCCGTGTTCAGTGAACACGGCCCCGTGTTCAGATATCTGCAGAATTTTTGGACAAGGAATCTTGGGGTTTCAAATTGTTTTTATGATTTTTGAAGCATTTTTGAACTTAAACAACTTAAAACATTGTTATTGAACTTATTTTTATCAAGATTCCATGAACAAAAATCTAACAAACATCTCAATAAGGCTTGAAAATATAGAAGGTTCAAGCTTTAATGGAAGTATGAGGAAAATTGAAGAAGATGAAAGTGGATAAAAGAGGAAAGGACAAGAAGATGGTTGAGAAACTTCTTTTAGAAAATACCTAGGATGGTATGTGAGAATATTCCTCAAATCTCTGTCCCTGGAATGGTTCAAATGTGCAGGATTCTTGGCTGCATTTATAGAAAACGACAGTACGTTGCGCACGGCCCCTTGTCGGCTGGACACGGCCCCGTGTACAGATGGAATCCTGACACATTTTTGTCCGCATTCTGACAAAATCAGAAGGGAATCTTTTGGGTGGACACGAGGGCGTGCTGACCTGGACACGACCCCGTGTCTAGAAGCTGTCTTAAGGAACTCTTCAAATTTCAAGGAATTTTTCTGGATCGGGTGGTTCCTTACTGGATGGAACAACCCCAAAGTGCCTAAGATACCTCAATTGATCAAGATTAAGACGAGAACGCAAGAGGTTGTCGGTGAGGGTGATTCCTAAGCTATATGTAGGTGGACAAGTCCAACCCTTTTCCGGGCTCTCGTTAAAGAAGGTGTATGTCGAATCGCTCAGGTCTATGTATGCATCAAACGAAGTTGATGGGGAGTCCTTCACGGCACAATCGACACAGGGACGACTATCGCTCAAGTCCTCACTAGAGTTAGAAGTATCATTGGAAACAATGAAGTTGTTTGAATGCGTTTCCAACCTCTCTTCTTGGTTATCGCTTTGGAAAAGATTATTGAGGTCTCCCCTAAGTTCTTCTAACCAATTAAAAATTAGATCTTCTAGTTGAAATAATTCATCGAGAAGCATTTCTCCTAGAATATCCGGTTGGGCGCATTCGAGGGAGCGATAGGGATTATTTTTACTTTCGCCCCTCTTAAGGATACTAGGGAATGATGGGTGTATATAGTGGGGTTTATAATTTAGAAAAAAGCATTCTAATTCTTTATGGTTACCACCACACAATTGACACCACATAGTACCATAAGAGTGCCGAAAGTAAAAAGTATCAGTATCACTCATGTTTGTGTCAGAAATTACCAACCGTCGGGATCTTACGGTTCTGTTTTCAGTAACTGAAACTTGGGAACGGGGGCGTGTTGCGTGGGCACGGCCCCGTGTTCAGCTTACTGTCTGACTTAAAACAAGATTGCCAGTTCCAATGATTGGGCACGGGGCGTGTTCAGTGGGCACGGCCCGTGCTGAGTTCTGCAGAAGCTGAAAAATTAAAAAAAAATCCTAACAAAAGAAATGAAAAACAAGAAAAACGATTAGGCCGTTGATTCCTAACTTTCTTAAAATCCTTGTGTCCCTGGCAACGGCGCCAAAAACTTGATGCGTATTCTAGTGTTATATTTATTAGGTGTATATTTTAAGCCCCTTTAACACTTTTTAGTCAAGTTTTAAATTTATAAAACACGATATTTACTAACACTAGACACACATATGGGCAAGTGCACCCATCGTGAGCGTAGTATAGTGTTGGTAAGATACCGAGGTCGTCCAAGGACACAAGAGCTTTTAATACCGGTTTATCCTCAACGTCTAATCAAAATAAAAAGTTTAGAAAAATGTTTTAAACTAAGAAAAATAAAAACTAACTAAAATGCTGAAAATAAAAAATAAAAGAAAAACAGATAGACAAGATGAATCACTTGGTTCCGACTCGTATCTAGTGTAACCTTTGATTATTTCCGCACTTTTGCACATATTTAAGAGATTATCTTAGTTATTGTAGTAGGCCCCTCTTTTGAAGGTGACGTTACCCTCACCCCAGTAGTTTGAGTCAGCAAGGATACAATCCTAAAAGGGTGGATTATTGGAAGATAATTAATTAAGTTATTAATGCAAATTATGGTAGGCCCCTCTTTTGGAGGTAACGTTACCCTCGACTAAGTAGTCTGAGTCAGCAGGGATACAGTCCTAAATAGCCGGGTTATAGTATTAATAGTAGTTAACTTATGAGGGGATCAAAGAGTTTGGACCCCCGCCATCCAATACTGTTAAGTATTGAAGGAGGTCCTACTAAATTTGACCCAGGTCCATTGCAGGACCTCTAAACGCTGAACAATGGCAAGACCTTTACCAAACCGTTCCCTTAACCCCCGACCAGGTAGCCAACATACCTCCATATAGACCGTGGAGATATGAATGGTGAAAATCTTTTATTTTATATAGACAGTAAAATAATGCCAAGACACCACGGACAAACGATAAGGAAAGATCACCTTCAACATAAGCAACTAGTTATTAAAGTCATTAATACAAAACCAAATAAAAAGTGCAAAAGATTAGAAATAAAAAGTATTATACTAGACACTTTGTCTTCACCAAGTGATGTAAGAGACTTAGGCAAATATGGCCTTGATTGTCAAGAACTCTTACGATCAATCTTGGATCCTGAGACGACTCACACACTCTACGATGGACAATGGATGATGGTGGTGGATGATGGTGTTATAGTGGTGGTGGGTGGTGGGTGAAGTGTGAGAGAGGTGGTGTGCCAAGGGATGGTTTGAGCTTGAGCCAAGCACTTCTATTTATAGGCTGAACAGAAGCTCGGGCACGGCCCCGTGTCCAGTGGGCACGGCCCCGTGTCCACATCCTTCTCTTTCTTCATTTAATGCAGCTTTGTCTTATTAGTTGACCACGCCCCCGTGTCCGCTGAGCACGACCCCGTGGTGCAGAAGAATCTTTGTACTATGTAGATTTGCTGGATTGTGCGAATCTTATAGTTGACCACGGCCCCGTGTCCGCTGAGCACGACCCCGTGGTAGGCAATAGAAGCTTCTACCACTTTGTCTTTTCTGCTGACACTTGGGCACGCCCCCGTGCTGGCTGAGCACGGGGCGTCTTCAGTCTTCTGATCTCTTGTTTTGCTTGGGAAGATGTTGTTGTGGGGTCGGGCATGTCACGTTTTGTTCCTTTTCTTGTATTTATGTTAGATTTTGATGTCTTTTTGCTTCTTTTGTTAATTTGAGCTCATTTAATCCTGAAAATACAAAAGGAAGACAAAAGCACACTTTTTCCAACATTAGTATTAAAAAAAGGTTAGTTTTATGCCTCATTTGATGAAATTTATATGTTACATTTTGAACACATCAATAGCCGCTTGGTTTCTTACGACTCTAGAACTTACCATGACAATACATTCCCGGTCCTTACCAACTTAAACCCAAGTAAGTAAATGATGGAGGCATTAGGACTAACCATTTTTCTTTCAACACCCTTATTTTTCTTTTTTTTACCACCTACCCAAAATCTCCCTAGTTAACCCCTTTGAGCCTAAACCTTTTCATTTCTAAACCCACAAAATAAACACCCTTTACCCACCAAAACCCTTTTTCATTTTAAACCCTTTATTTTAGTAAAAAGCTCGGTCTTCATGTGACATTCCTTATAAAAAAAATGATGAAGTCTAGCAATAAACAAACAAGTTCCTCAAAAGAAACTTTGTTTGAAAAATGCTTCGTTTGAATAAAAATTCAAAAAAACAAAATGTTTTACGAAAACCGATGCTTTTTACGCTTTTCGCCCTTTTCTACTAACCACTAACCCAAAACCACCTACCTTTAACCCAATCCTAACCCTTCCCCAAAGTCCTTTTGATATTTACAAAGGTTTATAGTTAAAAAGGAGGAGGTTTGATTGCTTGGCAAACATATGGTAGAAGTAAGTTCCATGCCGGTCTCGAGTGTTTCACAAAAATACATCTTCGGCCGAGTGTTGAGTGATCTCCCGTGATTTATGTGAACTTGTATATAAATGAAATTTTAAAGAGGCATGTTATGCCCAAATAAGTAATTTCTCTTATGTAATGTTCTAAATAAATCATAACGAATAGGATTGTAAATAATATAAAAATAAAGCCTAATAAAGATCTTGGAATCCCTACACTCAAGACAAGCCCAAAACTTATCTTCTACCCATTCCATTTGGGAGTGTAAGCCACATAATAAAGAGTTTTGCTTGAGAACAAGCAAAGATTTAAGTGTGGGGGTATTTGATGTGTGTAAAATGCAACATATAAATTGCATCAAATGAGGCATAAAACTAACCCTTTTTAGTACTAATGTTGGAAAAGTGTGCTTTTGTCTTCCTTTTGTATTTTCAGGATTAAATGAGCGCAAATGAACAAAAGAAACAAAAATACAACTAAATCTAACATAAATACAAGAAAAGGAATAAACGTGGCATGCCCGACCCCTAGAAAGCATCTTCCCAAGCAAAAACAAGATATCAGAAGGCTGAACACGCCCCGTGCCCAGCGGACACGGGGGCGTGCCCAAGTGTCTGCAGAAAAGATAAAGTTGTAGAAGCTTCTATTTCCCAACACGGGGGCATGCCCAGCTCCACACGGCTGTGGTCAACGCTAAGATTCGCAGAATCCAAGCAAATCTTGATAGTACAGATACGCTTCTGCACACGGGGCCGTGCCCAGTGGACACGGGGCGTGGTCAACTAATGCAGACAAACTGCAATTAATGAAGAAAGAGAAAGTGGATGGACACGAGGCCGTGCCCAATGGACACGGGGCCGTGTTCGGGCTTCTGTGTAGGCTATAAATAGAGGTGCTTGGTTCACTTCAAAACATCCCTTGACAAACCACATCTCTCCCACTTCACCCACACTCCACCACCATCACAACACCCCCATCCACCACCATCATCCATCATAGAGTGTGTGTAGTAGTCTTGGGATCCAAGATTGATAGTAAGAGTTCTTGACAATCAAAGGCCATGTTTGCCTAAGTCTCTTACATCACTTGGTGAAGACAAGCATTTAGTGTAATACTTTTGTTTTTTAATCTTTTCGCACTTTTTATTTGGTTTTGTATTAATGACTTTAATAACTAGTTTCTTATGTTGAAGGTGAAACTTCCTCATCATTTGTCCGTGGTGTCTTGGCTTTATTTTACTGTCTATATAAAATAAAAGATTTACACCATTCATATCTCTACGGTCTATATAGAGATATGTTGGCTACCTGGTCGGGGGTTAAGGGAATGGTTTGGTAAGGTTCTTGCCTTGTTCAGTGTATAGATCCTGCAAGGACCTGGGTCAAGCTTACTAGGACCTCCTTCAATACCCACTGGTATTGGATGGCGGGGGTGCGAATGGCTTGATCCCCTCATATGTAAATTACTATTAATACATTAACCCGGCTACTTGGGATTGTATCCCTGCTGACTCAAACCACTTAGCCGAGGGTAACGTCACCTTCAAAAGAGGGGCCTACCACATTACGCATTAATAACTTAATTAATTATCTTTCAATAATCCAACCCGTTAGGATTGTATCCTTGCTGACTCAAACTACTGGGTTGAGGGTAACGTCACCTTCAAAAGAGGGGCCTACTACTATAACTAAGATAATCTCTTAAAAAGTGCAAAAGTGCGGAAAACATCAAAGGTTACACTAAAGGCGAGTCGGATCCAAGTGATTCATCTTGTCTATCTGTTTTATTTTATTTTTATTTTCAGCATTTTTAGTTTTTATTTTCATGTTTAAAACCTTTTTTCTAAAATTTTGATTTGATTAGACGTTGAAGATAAACCGGTACTAAAAGCTCTTGTGTCCTTGGACGACCTCGGTATCTTACCAACGCTATACTACGCTCACGATGGGTGCACTTACCCATATGTGTGTTTAGTGTTAGTAGAATATCGTGTTTTATAAATTTAAAACTTGACTAAAGTGTTAAAAAGATCTTAAAATATACATAAAAATATATAACGCTACACACGCACTAGGAGCCTAATAAAGACAATTGCAATTAATGAAGAAAGAGAAAGAGAATGGACACGGGGCCGTGTCCAATGGACACGGGGCCGTGTCTGGGCTTCTGTGTAGGCTATAAGTAAGGGTGCTTGGCTCACTTCAAAGGCATCCCTTGGAAAACCACATCTCTCCCACTTCACCCACACTCCATCACCATCACAACACCCACATCCACCACCATCATCCATCATCCACCTAGAGTGTGTGTAGTAGTCTCGGGATCCAAGATTAATAGTAAGAGTTCTTGACAATCAATGGCCATGTTTGCCTAAGTCTCTTACATCACTTGGTGAAGACAAGGATTTAGTGTAATACTTTTGATTTTTAATCTTTTCGCACTTTTTATTTGGTTTTGTATTAATGACTTTAATAACTAGTTTCTTATGTTGAAGGTGAAACTTCCTTATCATTTGTCCATGGTGTCTTGGCATTACTGTCTAGATAACATAAAAGATTTACACCATTCATATCTCTATGATGTATATAGAGATATGTTGGCTACCTGGTCGGGGGTTAAGGGAATGGTTTGGTAAGGTTCTTGCCTTGTTCAGTGTATAGATCCTGCAAGGACCTGGGTCAAGCTTACTAGGACCTCCTTCAATGCCCACTAGTATTGGATGGCGGGGGTGCGAATGGCTTGATCCCCTCATATGTAAACTACTATTAATACATTAACCCGGCTACTTGGGATTGTATCCCTGCTGACTCAAACCACTTAGCCGAGGGTAACGTCACCTTCAAAAGAAGGGTCTACCACATTACACATTAATAACTTAATTAATTATCTTTCAATATTCCAACCCTTTAGGATTGTATCCTTGCTGACTCAAACTACTGGGTTGAGGGTAACGTCACCTTCAAAAGAGGGGCCTACTACTATAACTAAGATAATCTCTTAAAAAGTGCAAAAGTGCGGAAGTCATCAAAGGTTACATTAAAGGCGAGTCGGATCCAAGTGATTCATCTTATCTATCTGTTTTATTTTATTTTTCTTTTTCAACATTTTTTGTTTTTATTTTCATGTTTAAAACCTTTTCTAAAACTTTTGATTTGATTAAACGTTGAGGATAAACCAGTACTAAAAGCTCTTGTGTCCTTGGACGACCTCGGTATCTTACCAACACTATACTACGCTCACGATGGGTGCAATTGCCCATGTGTGTGTTTAGTGTTAGTAAAATATCGTGTTTTATAAATTTAAAACTTGACTAACGTGTTAAAAAGGGGCTTAAACTATAAAGAAAAACATAATACACCCGACACACACCAAGTTTTTGGCGCCGTTGCCGGGGACACAAGGATTTTAAGAAAGTTAGGAATCAACGGCCTAATCGTTTTTCTTATTTTTCTATTTTTTCTTTTTTTTAGGATTTTTCTAGATTTTTCAGCTTCTACAGAGCTCAGCACGGGGTCGTGCCCGCTGAACACGCCCCCGTGCCAAATCTTTGGTACTGGCAATCCTGTTTTAAGCCAGACAGTAGCTGAACACGGGGCCGTGCCCACTAAACACGCCCCCGTGCCCAAGTTTTAGTTACTGAAAACAGAACTGTAAGATCCCGACGGTTGGCAATTTCTGGCATAAACATGAGTGATACTGATTATTTTTACTTTCGCTCCTCTTATGGTGCGTGGTGTCAATTATGTGGCGGATCTCATGAAGATTTTAAATGTTATTTTTTAAATTATACTCCCCACTATATAGACCCATCGTTTTCCTGTAGCCTTAAGATGGACGAAAGTAAAAACAATCCCTATCTCTCCCTCGAATGCTCTCAATCATCTCTTCTAGGTGATATGATTCTCGAAGAATTATTTCAAATGGAAGAATTAATTCTCTAATTGATTAGAGAACTTGAGAAGGAAATAACTAGTTCATCTCAAGACGACGATCAAGGAGAATTATTGAGAATGCATTCGGATTACAAAAACATCGTTGCTCCCGAATGCACCTCCAACTCTTGTGAGGACTTGAGCGATAGTCATCCCTGTGTAGATTGTGCCGTGAAGGACTCCCCATCGGTCTCGGCCGATGCATACATAGACCTGAGCGAGGAAGATTGGCAACACAAACCTCACAAAGGAAGATTACGATCAAATCAACCTGGAGGAGATGGAGCTCATAGATATCCGTTGGTGCATGGCTAGCGTCATTCGAAGGGCACAACATTTCATGGAGATAACAGGGCGACAGTTGATTGGAGGACCTTCAACAAAGTTGGGATTTGACAAGTCGAAGGTGACTTGTTTTAAATGCAAACAAAAAGGTCATTTCAAGAGGGAGTGCCGAAATTCAGCAGCTGATGAAACTGTAAACCCGTTTCATGATGACTACTATAGAAAAGCAGTTTATCACCGAAATCGTGAAGAACCACCAAAAATGAAGCAAATTGAAGATAATCCAAAAGAAAAATCGAGAGCTCTTGTGGTGATTCAAGACGATGAAGGGTTCAACTGGAGCGATTTTCTTCTAGAGGAAGATGCTGTTGGGTATGCGTTCATGGCACAAACAGAATCAACATACAACAGAGAAAGAAATATGGCAACGAAAAAATATCAAAAAATGTATGAGGCCTTCAAAGAAGCTAAGAAAGCTAAAAGGTGGGATCTAGACAGAGAATGCTACTTGGATCGAAAAGGAAATATTTGCATTGATCCGAAAACACTTGATTTTGAAGCTCTTGTAAAGTCGATTCCTACAGCAGATGAGCAGATGAAACTCGATGCAGAGTTCAGAGCAGAGCAGGAGAGACTGAAACAGGAGAGATATGAAGAATATCTAAGGTTAAATGAGCCTAAGAAGATAGATGAAGGGATTATTGATGTGAAGGTCGAGTTAATAGCCGAGAACTTGACAAAGATGGCAGACAAAGTCATGATGGCAAAGGCCTTAGAGGTAGATTCCACATCCACTTCTGAGTCTGAGTCGTCGGAAAAGGTCAGTTCTAGTGGTTCAGATAGTGAACCAGGTAAGGCTGAAAATGCCAAATCTGAAAGTGTTTGCAGAAATTGCATGAAAGAGTGCAAAGTTTGTAATAAACACGAGTATCTCTCTCGATCGCAAATCCAGGAGCTGACAAATAAAATTAACATTCTAAACAGACAAGTGATTGATAGAGATAAACTGATAAAAAGCTCAACTGACATAATAAATGAGTTAACTGGAAAAAATTAATACTAATGAAAATGATGTTGTGAGATTTCGAAAAGAAAATGAAAAATTGATGCTTGAGAACAGAAAATTTTCTAAGGATTTTGAAAAGTTAAAAAGAACGAATAAAGACTCAGATGAACGTAATTCTAAAACTTATAAAGAAAATGTACATTTATCAGGTGTTCTTCAAGCAAAAGAGAGATTAATAAACGAGCAACTGGATGAGATTGCGAATCTCAAGCTTCAGTATCAGGAAGCTAAAATTGAGAATGAGAGAATCAACTTGAAGCTGAACAATTACACTTCTGCCAGCTTTGTTCTTCAACATATAGTTCCCAAACCAATCGGGAAGAACAAAGAAGGTGAAGATGTATATTCTGATGGAACCGGGGTTGGGTATCACAAGGTTCCACCACCCATGGACAATAACTTCACTAAAAAAACAATATGAGTTGGCTAATGAATCAGAGTTAAATGAAAAAAGTGATGCTGAGAAGTTACCGGAAAACATTGATGTCATTTTTACCTCACAATCCGATGAAGATAGCATTGAATCTGAGGTCGTGAAGGAAGTTGTTGAAAAAGTGTTAAAATCTGACAGTGATTCCACAGCTGAGGATGATGATTGTGTAACAACTGTGCTTGTAATCACTATGAACAGTTCTGTTATCAATAAAACAATGTTATTTGATCCCAATGTTTGTTTGATTGTGTTTTACATTTTTCATGTTTTGACTTTTATGTAATTTCAAACTCTACATCGCTTTCTGGAGAGTTATACGCAAACTAGTGCGTAAACGTACTCAGTTTAATGCGAGAAATACTCCGGAACATCAACATATACTCAACATACCTTGAATAACCTTTACATAACTTAGAAATAAGTTTCGAAGGCTTTGGTATGGCAAAAACAAGTTAATTCGCTTACAGGGACTAAATATGACAAACTGCGAAAGTATGTCAATTTGAACTGTAACGAACTTTCCGGAACATGACCATAAGTTAAACACACCTTAAATATCCTTTACATAGCTTAGAAATAGGCTTTGAGGGGTTTGGTGTGCTAAAATAAACTTTTGGGACATTCAGGGACTAAAAGTGTCAAAAAGTGCACAAGTTTGCATTTTCGCGCATAACTTACGTTCTGAATACATCTGGACATCCAAAAATTTATGTAAGCATGACTACATTATATTTTAGTGTTCGCCTTAAGAAAAATCCATTCGTTTCGTCATTTGGATCGTTTTTCGCGCTTATGCGCATTCCGTCGTAATTAAGCGAACATCGCGTTCGTACGACCAAACGAACCATCATCCGGCATATTTTTGAACATGTTCCATGTCCACAATGTTTAGGCAACATTTTAGGGCCTTAAAGATGGCTTTACGGGCCTTGGAAGTGTCGGAAATGCCTTAAAACACGTGCAGGGACCAAATGTGTAACTTTTGAAACTTGCTGATTCAGGAGAGGTGCTCGCGTAGCGCGAGCCCATGAGGCTTATCCGTCGCGCTACGCGACTGACTGTTCTGGCAGATTCAATGCATTTAAATGCAAGTTGCAACTAATCAATCCTTAACCACATGTTTTTAAGTGATGTGTCACTAAGTTATGGAGCATTTGTGGCACCATAACATTTCGACAAGTGTACGCACGAGATTCAATCACGTTA
The DNA here is from genome assembly GCA_030545235.1 of Helianthus tuberosus. Lineage (NCBI taxonomy): Eukaryota > Viridiplantae > Streptophyta > Magnoliopsida > Asterales > Asteraceae > Helianthus > Helianthus tuberosus. The sequence goes on from CM060393.1 coordinate 161,120,302, forward strand.
TTCAAGAAACGATCCTAACGGTTATCCGAATTCTATAAATACCCATGCCATTCCAACCTCATTACTTACTAGAATCTTATTAGTTGTGTTCTAAGTTGAAACTTTGTTTCATACCTGAACTATACTGATTTAGATTAGCATTCGGGGACCCTTCGCAAGTATTCTTTCGTTCTTTTCCTTATTTTTACTGCTTTTCGAGTCAGAAAGTCAAACTTTGTTTGACTTTCAGCGTTGACCAGTAATGGTCAATGCGAAGTTCGTTAGAACTTCGCAACGTGATTATAATCACGATGGTCATAGTCCCTTGGGACTATGCCTACTGATTACCACGTTGTCTAGGGTCATAGGGTAGGCGATCTAATAAATCGCCTATACCTTCGAACCCGACCCAGTTTGGTCGATCATTAGGATCCGACCAAACACATTAGGTGACCATAGTGTAGGGAATAACCTTCCGAGGTTATACCTTATGGTCACGACGTGTAAGTAGTTGTATGATAGGTAGTTTATATGCCTTAGGTAAATTACCAGAATACCCTTTTCATACATAATTGGTAATTTAGCATATGTAACCTAAACTTTTGTCACGTAACTGATTTTGTAACATGTTTAGGCATATAATACTTGTCATAGGACTAGTTAGGCGGTCCGAACGCGTTTCACGCGCACGACACGTTAAAGTAGCATAAGCTTCCTAAACGGGTCGTAATGGGTCGTAAACAATTATGTTAAGTTTCATTTAGCATGTAGGCTTTGTTAAACCATATCACGTGAGTTCCGACACTCATTTGGTTTACAAACCCTAATGCTACCCAGTCTTCCGAGATAGGTCCGGTTTATTAACATAGTTACCTATACTAGGTGCCGTTTGATTCCGAGATCTCTTGCATTGCTTGGTGGTTATCTTTATACAACTGAGCAATCTCAAGTGAGTACATAGAACCCCCTCTTTTAAATGTTTTCAAGGTGTTTATGTGAGTACATAGACCCCTCTTTTACTGTTTTCCAAACTGTTTTGGGGTGGAACACATGTGCCTACTTGTTACTTTCATGCTTTCCTGTTTTCACATCATATACATGCTATGTTCGTTAGTACATTATAGTACATGATTTCATATCATCTTATGCTAGGTGTGCCCATTGTGTGCATTACTTAGTACATTGTTTTACATGACATTTCTTGCTAGGTGTGCCCATTGTGTGCATTACTTAGTACATTGTTTTACATGACATTTTCTGCTAAGTGTGCCCATTGTGTGCATTACTTAGTACATTGTTTTACATGACATTTCCTGCTAGGTGTGCCCATTGTGTGCATTACTTAGTACATTGTCTTACATGACATTTCACGCTATGTATGTTCATTTGATTACATACTTAGTGCATTGTTTTCACATGTTTACATTTTGGTATGACATTTGGTTTGTTTACATGGGACAATACATTCATTAACATTAGCTACGCCGTTCGTTAGTAGGTAGTGGTACCATAGGAATTGACAACTCCCGTTCCGGACATCCCAGGGAAAGGGGACAGAAAGGAATGACCGAATTCGTTGACATAAGACAGATAGACCTTTAATTTGTTTAAAGGGTTTATCACCACAGTCGCCAGGCTTGGATGTATGCATTTTCACAATACCACATAAATGTTCATATTAAATAGTTGCATGCATTTACACAAAACATAGCTTTGATTTAAACCAAGTTTTACTTCAATACTTTGTTTTCGTGCATATGGTTTAGTTGAGACATTTCGCTTGCCATACATGACATTTTGACATAGACATTTGACATGGATATTTGACATAGACATTTGACATGGATATTTGACATAGACATTTGACATGGATATTTGACATAGACATTTGACATGATTTACATCTTGACATAAACACTTTGACATATTATTCAATACATTTGACAATTTGGTTAAACATAGACTTCTTACATTGGTTGGTTTGGTTTGAGTAAGTGATTAAGTTAACGATGCGTGTGTAATATGATATAAGCATGGTGGATACGCCGCTGGTACTTCCTATATATAAGTGTTTGTATGGTATTACATGGCGTAACGTTATTTGAATCATTTCAGTTTGAGACATAGAACATTTTATACAAATAACATACTTTTCACAAGACATTGATTTACAAACAACTTACCTTATACAAACACATTTTTACATGGTTATTTATTTAACCTGACATTTACTTATACATATCATCTGATCTTATTGTTTTCAAATGATTTACAAGACAAAGCAAATAACAAGGTTCATGACTAAACATTTTCTCAAACATAAGTCATGAATCTTATTTTCACAAAAACCTATCTATCTCACAGGCATTTTTATGCTGACGTACCTATTTTCACATGTGTTTTCAGGTGCTTTTCCATAGGATGTTGATCATGATACTAGGACGGACCTGTGCCTTAGAAACTTTAAAAGAAGATAGACTATGTTAAATTATGTTCTGAACTCTTAAATTTCCTGTTTGAAACAATGTAACACCCTTGTTTAATAAATAAAATACACTTTGTGTGCCATGGTTATGAAACAATTAATTCTGTCACAACACGCCCCGATGTTTCCGCCGCGGTTTGTTGTTTTACGCGGTCGGGGTGTGACAGAAGAGTTGGTATCAGAGCCAATGGTTATAGGGAATTAGGTTATTAGTAATGCTTTGACCTAGACTATAACTTTTCTAGGAACCTAACACAAGTTATCTTGTGTTCAGATCTTAAAACATGTACATCACCTATCCTTAGGTGATTAACAAAACAAGGAACCAAATTATTTTTCCGAAACGATTTTTGAAAAACAATCATCTATTTTTGAATAAATTTTTACAAGGTTTTGAACCCTCAATTGTAAGGTTTTGAACCCTCTGTTTTATGGTTTTGAACCCTTTTCAAGTTTGGTTTTTGGCCTTGTGCCTTCTAATTTTCAAAAATCCCGTCAAACGTTTTGGGTTTTAAATAATGTGAACATGTGCAAACTGGAAGGGTGAATGCCTGTATTCTGAGTTTTCTGTCTAGGCAAGCACTTCGTATACATCTCCACCAGACGCGAGACCAGTTGTGCTTACCTGGGAATTCTTGGGATGAGTGTTCACTTATAGGCGAGCATGTCTTCATTATACATTATTTTTGACCCATTTACTTTGATTAGTCACTGTGTGTCGTTTGTTTGCTTTGTGATACGGACGAATGACCACCATCTTTGCTTTTGTTGATTTTGTTTCATCTCATTCTTTTCATCCAATCATCTCACTCGTTTCTTTTCATGTTTTCCTCTTTTAGAATGCCTCCTCGACGCGAGAATCAGATAGCTACTGCCGAGCTGGCAGAAATTATTGCGCAGCAGATGGCTGCTCAGTTTCCAAATCTCTTTGCTCAATGGAATCAAGCCAACAACAACAACAATGTTCCATGCAAATACAAGGATTTTAACCAGGCTAAACCACTCAAGTTTAGTGGTTCTGAGGGAGCGACTGGGCTTCTTCAGTGGTTCGAGAGCATAGAGAATACTTTTCGCCATGTGCAGTGTCCGGATAATCGCAAGGTCGAGTTCTCCTCGAGTGTATTTCAGAAGAGGGCTTTGACATGGTGGAACGGGGTTATGAGGGACCAAGGTGCAGAAGTTGCTCTCGCACAGACATGGGCTGAACTTAGAGCCCTTATGATGAGGGAATTCTGTCCTCGTCATGAGCAACGAGCGTTGGAGAAAGAGTTTGATGTTTTGAAGCAAGATAGTGGTGAGCACAGGGCTTATACTGATCGGTTTGAAGAATTGAGTCTGCTTTGCCCAACAATGGTCACCCCACTCGACAAGGCTATCGAGAGATACATCGATGGTCTACCTGACTCGGTACAAGACATTCTCACTGGTAGTAACCCTGCCACACTTCGTCAGGCGATCGAGTTATCTGCGACATTGACTGAGTCGCAGATCCGGAAGAACAAGTTACACAGGAAGGGTGACAAGGGCAAGAAGCAGTCGGCTGACAAGGAAGATAGCAAGAAAGGTCAAAACTTGAATGGAAAGAACTCTGGTTCTTCGAAGAGGTCAAAGAAGCGTAAGGCTTCTCAAAATTTTGCTATCACTGCCCAAGCTAATCAGGCAGCTCTTAACCAACCTGCACAGCCTCCAGCGAAGAGACCCTATACAGGGAATGCACCTTTGTGCAATAGATGCAACAGTCACCACCAGCCACAACTTCCATGCCGTTTCTGTACTAACTGTGGGAAATCAGGCCATCTCGCCAATGTTTGTCGATCTGCTCAGAATCCCGCGGTTCAGAACCCGGCTCAACAAGTTGCTCAGCCTCCTGCTCCGCAACAGGGTCAAGCTGCACGACCACAATACCCACCGGGTGCTTGTTACAATTGTGGGGATCTGACCCACTATAGAAACCGGTGCCCAAGACTAGTCAACCAGAACCAGAACCAGAACCAGAATCCGGCTCCGGCTCGAGGCCGAGTTTTTAACATGAATGCCCAAGAGGCACAGGCTGACGATAATGTGGTGAACGGTACGTTCTTTATTAATAATCAGCCTGCATCTGTTCTTTTCGATTCCGGTGCCGATAAGAGTTTCGTGTCTTTGTCTTTTGAGCAAATGCTTCGCGTGTCTAGAACGAAACTAGGAAAATCTTTGACAGTAGAGGTTGCTAGTGGTGAACCCATTATTCTTGATTCTGTTCTTCACAACTGCCAGTTGAATCTTAACGACCATCTTTTTCCTATTGACCTCGCGCCTATGCAACTTGGAAGCTTCGACGTTATTGTGGGAATGGATTGGTTATCCAAGCATCACGCAGAGATAGTTTGTTCTAAGAAGATTGTTCGTGTGCCACTTTCGACAGGCGAGATCCTGCAAGTTCAAGGTGAGAAGGCTACCGGTGGTCTCAAACTCATGTCTTGTTTTAAAGCTCGGAAGTATCTGCAGAAGAACTATGTGGCTTTCTTAGCACATGTTACAGAAGATAAAGGCAAGGATAAGTCTATTTCAGATATTCCCGTCGTTCGGGATTATTCTGAAGTGTTCCCTGAAGATTTACCTGGTCTACCTCCAGCACGCCAAGTCGAGTTCCGCATTGATCTCGTACCTGGTGCAAATCCCATTGCCAGAGCTCCATATCGTCTTGCACCGTCTGAGATGCAAGAGTTGTCTAAACAGCTTCAGGAGCTCTCTGACAAAGGTTTTATCCGTCCCAGCTTTTCACCGTGGGGTGCTCCCGTTCTTTTTGTCAAGAAGAAGGATGGATCCTTTAGGATGTGTATCGATTATCGTGAGCTTAACAAGCTTACCATCAAAAATCGATATCCTCTACCTCGCATCGATGATCTCTTTGATCAGTTACAAGGCGCTTCTTATTTTTCGAAGATCGATCTGCGTTCCGGGTATCATCAACTTCGGGTGCAAGAAGAAGACATTCCGAAGACAGCATTCCGTACTCGTTATGGACATTACGAGTTCACAGTCATGCCATTCGGTTTGACTAATGCTCCTGCTGTTTTCATGGACTTAATGAATAGGGTCTGCAAACCTTATTTGGATCAGTTCGTCATTGTTTTTATTGACGACATCTTGATTTACTCTAAGACACGAGCTGATCACGAGCAGCATCTTCGTCTTACTCTGGAACTCCTGAAGAAAGAGCAACTTTTCTCCAAATTCTCCAAGTGCGAATTTTGGCTTAAAGAAGTTCAATTTTTGGGACACATTATCAACGAACGAGGTGTTCATGTAGATCCCTCCAAGATCAGTGCGATTAAGGATTGGGATACACCTTCTACTCCTACTGAAGTTCGTTCATTTCTTGGTCTAGCGGGTTATTATCGCCGCTTCATTGAAAACTTCTCTAAGATTGCAGTGCCTCTAACTGCTCTAACTCAGAAGAAAATGCCCTTTTACTGGGGATTCAAACAAGAGGAAGCTTTTCAACACCTGAAGCAGAAGCTTTGCGATGCGCCTGTTCTATCATTTCCTGAGGGTGATGATGATTTTGTTGTGTATTGTGATGCATCGAAATTGGGTCTTGGCTGTGTTCTTATGCAAAGGAACAAAGTCATAGCCTATGCATCAAGACAATTGAAGATACATGAGAAGAACTACACCACTCACGATCTTGAGTTAGGTGCAGTTGTCTTTGCTCTCAAAATCTGGAGACACTATTTGTACGGTACAAAATGTGTGGTTTTCACTGACCACAAAAGTCTTCAGCATATCTTCAACCAGAAAGAACTCAACATGAGACAGCGACGTTGGGTTGAGCTTTTAAACGACTATGACTGCGAAATTCGCTACCATCCTGGTAAGGCGAATGTCGTAGCTGATGCATTGAGTCGTAAGGAACGTACTAAGCTTCATTGTGTACGTGTTCAATCTGTTATTCAAGCTCGATCCGATATTCAAGCACGTATTTCTCAAGCTCAGCAATCTTGTGTTTCACAAGGTTTGATGGATAAGGAATTTCCCTATCACATAACGCCTGCTCTGGAACTGAAGGACAATGGATCATATTACTTCATGGACCGTTTGTGGGTCCCAAGCCAGGATAATCTTCGTACCTTGCTTATGGATGAAGCCCATAAGTCTCGTTATTCTATTCATCTGGGCTCAGATAAAATGTATAAGGATCTTCGTATTCACTATTGGTGGCCTGGTATGAAGAAGGACATTGCCTTATACGTATCCAAATGCCTTACTTGTCTTAAGGTTAAGGCTGAACATCAGCGTCCTTCGGGTTTATTGGAGCAACCAGAGATCCCAGTTTGGAAATGGGAAAACATTACTATGGATCTTGTTACCAAACTCCCACGCACAAAGAAAGGTCATGATGCCATCTGGGTAGTCGTTGATCGTCTTACAAAGTCAGCACATTTCTTGCCAATCCGCGAGGATTTTCCTACTGACAGACTTGCTCAAATCTATGTAGATGAAATTGTGGCTCGACATGGTGTTCCTTTGAACATCATTTCTGACAGAGATGCTCGTTTCACTTCTCACTTTTGGAGAACCATGCAATCTGCCATGGGGACCCAACTTAATCTGAGCACAGCTTATCATCCGCAAACGGATGGTCAATCTGAGAGAACAATCCAGACTCTGGAGGATATGCTAAGAGCTTGTGTGATCGATTTTGGTGGTAGTTGGGATTCACATCTTAAATTGATTGAATTCTCCTACAACAACAGTTATCACACTAGCATCAAAATGGCTCCTTTCGAAGCTCTCTATGGTCGAAAATGTCGTTCACCAGTCTGCTGGAATGAGATTGGCGAGGCTCAACTTACTGGACCTGCCCTCATTTTAGAGACAACTGACAAGGTCAAGAAAGTTCGTGATAACCTTCAGGCAGCTAGAAACCGTCAGAAGATTTACGCGGACCCAAAACGCAAAGCCTTTGAATTTCAAATCGGTGATCGAGTATTACTTAAGGTCTCACCTTGGAAAGGTGTGATCAGATTTGGAAAGAAAGGAAAACTTGCACCTAGATACGTTGGACCATTCAAGATCGTCGAAAGAATCGGAAAGGTAGCCTACAGACTTGAGTTACCTCCTGAACTAGGAAATGTTCATCCAACTTTTCACGTGTCCAATCTCAAGAAGTGTACAGCTGATGAGAACTTCTCCATACCGCTTGACGAAATTCGTATTGGCAAAACACTGAAATTTGTTGAGAAACCAGTGGAAATCATGGAACGTGAAGTCAAGTGGCTCAAACGCAAGCGCATTCCTTTGGTCAAAGTTCGCTGGGAAGCTAAACGTGGACCTGAGTTTACTTGGGAACGCGAAGATCAAATGAAGGCGAAATATCCACATCTTTTTCCACGAGTTTCCTCTAAATAAATTTCGGGACGAAATTTCCACAAGTAGGGGAGACTGTAACAACTGTGCTTGTAATCACTATGAACAGTTCTGTTATCAATAAAACAATGTTATTTGATCCCAATGTTTGTTTGATTGTGTTTTACATTTTTCATGTTTTGACTTTTATGTAATTTCAAACTCTACATCGCTTTCTGGAGAGTTATACGCAAACTAGTGCGTAAACGTACTCAGTTTAATGCGAGAAATACTCCGGAACATCAACATATACTCAACATACCTTGAATAACCTTTACATAACTTAGAAATAAGTTTCGAAGGCTTTGGTATGGCAAAAACAAGTTAATTCGCTTACAGGGACTAAATATGACAAACTGCGAAAGTATGTCAATTTGAACTGTAACGAACTTTCCGGAACATGACCATAAGTTAAACACACCTTAAATATCCTTTACATAGCTTAGAAATAGGCTTTGAGGGGTTTGGTGTGCTAAAATAAACTTTTGGGACATTCAGGGACTAAAAGTGTCAAAAAGTGCACAAGTTTGCATTTTCGCGCATAACTTACGTTCTGAATACATCTGGACATCCAAAAATTTATGTAAGCATGACTACATTATATTTTAGTGTTCGCCTTAAGAAAAATCCATTCGTTTCGTCATTTGGATCGTTTTTCGCGCTTATGCGCATTCCGTCGTAATTAAGCGAACATCGCGTTCGTACGACCAAACGAACCATCATCCGGCATATTTTTGAACATGTTCCATGTCCACAATGTTTAGGCAACATTTTAGGGCCTTAAAGATGGCTTTACGGGCCTTGGAAGTGTCGGAAATGCCTTAAAACACGTGCAGGGACCAAATGTGTAACTTTTGAAACTTGCTGATTCAGGAGAGGTGCTCGCGTAGCGCGAGCCCATGAGGCTTATCCGTCGCGCTACGCGACTGACTGTTCTGGCAGATTCAATGCATTTAAATGCAAGTTGCAACTAATCAATCCTTAACCACATGTTTTTAAGTGATGTGTCACTAAGTTATGGAGCATTTGTGGCACCATAACATTTCGACAAGTGTACGCACGAGATTCAATCACGTTATTCAAGAAACGATCCTAACGGTTATCCGAATTCTATAAATACCCATGCCATTCCAACCTCATTACTTACTAGAATCTTATTAGTTGTGTTCTAAGTTGAAACTTTGTTTCATACCTGAACTATACTGATTTAGATTAGCATTCGGGGACCCTTCGCAAGTATTCTTTCGTTCTTTTCCTTATTTTTACTGCTTTTCGAGTCAGAAAGTCAAACTTTGTTTGACTTTCAGCGTTGACCAGTAATGGTCAATGCGAAGTTCGTTAGAACTTCGCAACGTGATTATAATCACGATGGTCATAGTCCCTTGGGACTATGCCTACTGATTACCACGTTGTCTAGGGTCATAGGGTAGGCGATCTAATAAATCGCCTATACCTTCGAACCCGACCCAGTTTGGTCGATCATTAGGATCCGACCAAACACATTAGGTGACCATAGTGTAGGGAATAACCTTCCGAGGTTATACCTTATGGTCACGACGTGTAAGTAGTTGTATGATAGGTAGTTTATATGCCTTAGGTAAATTACCAGAATACCCTTTTCATACATAATTGGTAATTTAGCATATGTAACCTAAACTTTTGTCACGTAACTGATTTTGTAACATGTTTAGGCATATAATACTTGTCATAGGACTAGTTAGGCGGTCCGAACGCGTTTCACGCGCACGACACGTTAAAGTAGCATAAGCTTCCTAAACGGGTCGTAATGGGTCGTAAACAATTATGTTAAGTTTCATTTAGCATGTAGGCTTTGTTAAACCATATCACGTGAGTTCCGACACTCATTTGGTTTACAAACCCTAATGCTACCCAGTCTTCCGAGATAGGTCCGGTTTATTAACATAGTTACCTATACTAGGTGCCGTTTGATTCCGAGATCTCTTGCATTGCTTGGTGGTTATCTTTATACAACTGAGCAATCTCAAGTGAGTACATAGAACCCCCTCTTTTAAATGTTTTCAAGGTGTTTATGTGAGTACATAGACCCCTCTTTTACTGTTTTCCAAACTGTTTTGGGGTGGAACACATGTGCCTACTTGTTACTTTCATGCTTTCCTGTTTTCACATCATATACATGCTATGTTCGTTAGTACATTATAGTACATGATTTCATATCATCTTATGCTAGGTGTGCCCATTGTGTGCATTACTTAGTACATTGTTTTACATGACATTTCTTGCTAGGTGTGCCCATTGTGTGCATTACTTAGTACATTGTTTTACATGACATTTTCTGCTAAGTGTGCCCATTGTGTGCATTACTTAGTACATTGTTTTACATGACATTTCCTGCTAGGTGTGCCCATTGTGTGCATTACTTAGTACATTGTCTTACATGACATTTCACGCTATGTATGTTCATTTGATTACATACTTAGTGCATTGTTTTCACATGTTTACATTTTGGTATGACATTTGGTTTGTTTACATGGGACAATACATTCATTAACATTAGCTACGCCGTTCGTTAGTAGGTAGTGGTACCATAGGAATTGACAACTCCCGTTCCGGACATCCCAGGGAAAGGGGACAGAAAGGAATGACCGAATTCGTTGACATAAGACAGATAGACCTTTAATTTGTTTAAAGGGTTTATCACCACAGTCGCCAGGCTTGGATGTATGCATTTTCACAATACCACATAAATGTTCATATTAAATAGTTGCATGCATTTACACAAAACATAGCTTTGATTTAAACCAAGTTTTACTTCAATACTTTGTTTTCGTGCATATGGTTTAGTTGAGACATTTCGCTTGCCATACATGACATTTTGACATAGACATTTGACATGGATATTTGACATAGACATTTGACATGGATATTTGACATAGACATTTGACATGGATATTTGACATAGACATTTGACATGATTTACATCTTGACATAAACACTTTGACATATTATTCAATACATTTGACAATTTGGTTAAACATAGACTTCTTACATTGGTTGGTTTGGTTTGAGTAAGTGATTAAGTTAACGATGCGTGTGTAATATGATATAAGCATGGTGGATACGCCGCTGGTACTTCCTATATATAAGTGTTTGTATGGTATTACATGGCGTAACGTTATTTGAATCATTTCAGTTTGAGACATAGAACATTTTATACAAATAACATACTTTTCACAAGACATTGATTTACAAACAACTTACCTTATACAAACACATTTTTACATGGTTATTTATTTAACCTGACATTTACTTATACATATCATCTGATCTTATTGTTTTCAAATGATTTACAAGACAAAGCAAATAACAAGGTTCATGACTAAACATTTTCTCAAACATAAGTCATGAATCTTATTTTCACAAAAACCTATGTATCTCACAGGCATTTTTATGCTGACGTACCTATTTTCACATGTGTTTTCAGGTGCTTTTCCATAGGATGTTAATCATGATACTAGGACGGACCTGTGCCTTAGAAACTTTAAAAGAAGATAGACTATGTTAAATTATGTTCTGAACTCTTAAATTTCCTGTTTGAAACAATGTAACACCCTTGTTTAATAAATAAAATACACTTTGTGTGCCATGGTTATGAAACAATTAATTCTGTCGCAACACGCCCCGATGTTTCCACCGCGGTTTGTTGTTTTACGCGGTCGGGGTGTGACAATTGTTTCTTGAACAATTACATCCCGAAACCTAAGTCCCAGAACAACTTATAGGAAGAACCGACTCTTGTCATGTACAAGATGTGTAGTTCGGATAAGTTGTACTCGGATAAAGAGTTTCCGATTGAAAATGTGAATGTGGATAAGCTGGAAAAAGGTTTTCAAGTTAGTTGAAATTGATGTTTTTGAAGTGAAAGGTTTGTCGAGTTCGAAAAGATTTTTGAACTTCCAAAGAGATAAGTCTTACTACAACAAACCTAATATGCCACCGCGTTTTCACAATAACAACCAAAACAGAGGGTTTGGTGGGCATCAGGGTGGTAAGAATTATCCGAGAAAGAACTTTCAGAAATCAAAATTTATGAAAAAGACAACATTTGTGAAAAGTTTGAGCTCAATGACCGAACAAGAATCGAAAATTTTCTCGAAAACAAATGAAGAGTTCTTCGCCAAAAAGGCCACACAACCACAGACCGAGGGTTAAAATCGAGTCGTTGATACTCGGACGTGCTTCAAATGTAACCAAATTGGTCACATTGCACGAAAGTGCACCAATCAGAAGCCTAAGTCGGTGGTTGTTGAAAATCCAAAGAAGCCAGATGATGCTAAGGGCAAAGCGCCCATGTTTGTTGAAAAGAAGATTCCAAAGTCTGAAAACATTAAAACCAAATCTAAACCAGTTAAACAACCGGTTGAAAGAAATGGTGAATCTTCTAAACATGTTACTCCTCCAAAACAAACATGGATGCCAAAATCGCAAGTCAAGACATCAACTGAAACAAAACCAAAGGTTCCCGATAGTGCTGGAAAACAAACATCTTCAACCAAAACTGTTAAGATGGATGTACCTTTGGATTTGTATCAAAAACTTGAAAAACAAACTTCTTCGACCCCACCGGGCAAGAAGTATGTCCAAAGAAGGTCCAACCATCTGGTCAACCACAAAAAGACAATTTTTTCTTATACAAAGAGGTTGAGGTTGGAACCGAGAAAAACTTGGAAGTGGACGATAAAAACTTCCCACCACTTTACACGATGAAAACACACATTAACGAAAAGCTACCCGAGTCAAATGAGGCTTGGGTTGCTTCATCGTCTAACTAAACTACATGTGAAATGTGCAGGAGCTCCCAAGATCTATTTCAAAGTGGATTATGGATAGCGGAGCATCCCAGCACATGACAGGCGGAAGACCCTACTGTATGACGTTAGAGGATTTAATGGTGGTTATGTTGGTATCGCTGGAAACCAAGGTGGTCGAATTATCGGGGAGGGCACGTTATCTAACGGTGTCATTTCATTTGAACGAGTCAACTACATACCAGAGCTGGAGAACAATTTACTGAGCATCTCTCAAATTTGTGACAGGATGTATACAACGCACTTTACCGACAAGGAATGTTTGATTTTGAAGCCGGGGTTTGTTATCGCCGAAGAATGAATCATTATACGAGCGCTGAGGGAAAATGATCTGTACGTTCTTGATATGAGCATTGCTACAACTATATCGGGTCATCCTTAGTGTTTTGTATCAAAAGCTACCGTGAAGGAGTCAGTGCTGTGGTATCGAAAGATAGGCCATATTCATCTGCGAAAGATGAATCACCTGGTACATAACGATCTTGTCAAAGGCGTGAATTTAAAAAGTTTTCACTTGGAAGGGGAATGCATAAGCTATCTAAAAGGTAAACAAAAGAATAAGTCGCATCCCAGAAAAATGGAGAACTCGATCTCGAGGCCACTTGAAAGACTTCACATGGATCTCTTTGGTCCTGTGAACGTGAAGAGCATTGCTGGTGATCTTTACTGCTTGGTGGTTACTGATGACTATTCGAGATTTTCGTGGGTGATGTTCTTGAAGTCAAAGGATGAACCATTTGAGAGTTTGCTGAAACTGTTAAAAAAGATAGAGAACTTGTACCAGACGTGCATATGTCGATTACGAAGTGATAATGGTACGAAGTTCAAAAACAATAAGATGGAAGAATTCTGTGACAGAAAGGGTATACTGCAAGAATTCAGTGCGCCATACACTTTACAACAGAACAGAGTAGCAGAAAGAAAGAATCGGACACTGATAGAAACAGCACGAACGATGTTGGCTGATGCAAAGCTTCCTATCAACTTTTGGGGAGAAGCTGTTTCTTCTTCTTGCTATACTCTCAACCGGGTTCTAACTGTGAAGAAGCATAACAAGACGTTTTTCAAGCTGATCAACAACCAAAAGCCTAATTTGGAATATCTGGAGTCGTTCGGTGTCACACCCCGACCGCGTAAAACAACAAACCGCGGCGGAAACGTCGTGGAGTGATGCGACAGAATTATTGTTTCAACAACCATGGTAATTAAAGTTTTGTATTATTAAGATTAAAGTTTACCTTGTCTTGAAGTTCAACTAAACAATACATAAATAACTGTATTTTAAGTCACTAAGGCCCAAGTCCGCCTAAGTGTAGCACAAGCTTCATCATGCATTAGCACCTGAAACACATGCGAAAATAGGTACGTCAGCATAAAAATGCCCGTGAGATACATAGGTTTTGTTTATGCAGGATTCATGACTTGTAGTTAAAAGAAAGGTTTAACAAAAGTAGTCATGATCCTTGTAAAATGTTTTCCTTTATAAAATCATGTGAAAATCGATGTGAAAATCAAATGATAATAAAAGGGTAATGCATGGTTAAATGAATAACCAAGTAAAAGTGAATTTGTATAAAATATGTAATTTTGTAAAACAATGTCGTGTTCTTGTATAAAATGTTTCATGTCTTTGTCAAGTGGTTTAGATAACGCAACAATGTATAATACAATAAAAACACTTATATATAGGAAGTACCATCGGCGTATCCACCATGATTTTATCATATAACACATAGCCCCGTTACATAAGTCACTTATCAATAACCAACCAAAATGTCTTGTACAATGTTAAAATGTTTATGTATATACCATGTTCAATGTCATGTGTGAAATGTATCATGTATAACCAAATGTAATGCATAGCAAGTAGAAATTATCTACTCAAACTATGTAACAATGTCAATGTGAAAACATGTGTCATGTACGGTGAATAAATAGTATTTACTCAACCCCGTAGGAAAATGTACAAAACAAAGTTTTTGAATAAACCTAAGTTTAAATCAAATGTTATGTTTTGCAGAAAAACAATGCTTAATGATTACAAACATTTATGTAGTAACGTTTATTCACATACATTCAAGCCTTGCGACTGTGGCGACAAACCTTTAAACAAATTTAAGGTTCATCTAAGTTATGTATATCGGATTCTGTCATTCCCAACTGCCAAACAAACCTAGGAAGTCAGAAACGGGAGTTGTCAATTCCTATGGTACCATTACATACTACCGAGCGGCGTAGCTAATGTTAATGAATGTATTATTGTCCCGATTAAACATACCAAATGTCATAACCAATGTAGCATGTGAAAACCATGTACTAAGTATGCTAAGTAAACATACATAGTAGAAATGTTCATGAAATCAATGTGCTAGCATGCTAAGTAAACATACATAGCAAAAATGTTTATGAAATCAATGTGCTAGCATGCTAAGTAAACATACATAGCAAAACATAATTGAAAGCATGTACTATATGTGTACTAGATGAAACTAGCATGTTTATGTCATAAAAGCAATGAAAGCATGAAAGTAACAAGTATGCACATGTGTATCACCCCAAAGTGTTTGAAAGCGGTAAAAGAGGGGAACTATGTACTCACTTGGGATTTCTTATAGTTATTAGTCTTTAGAATAAGACCAATTTAAGCTCCAAGTATCACGGAATCAAACGGCACCTAATATAGGTAACTATGTTAATAATCGGATCCTAAATCGGGAGATAGGATAGAATAATGTTCTATAAATCAAATGAGTAATTGAACTCATATGGTATGATTTAATAGAGCTATCATTCTGATTTGGAAGTCTACCTAAGTGCTCTTGACCCGTTTCGACCCGTTATGGTAGTATAAGCTACTATAATGCGTCGGTTGCGCAAAACTATGGTCGGATGGTTAACTATGTGTTATGTTAAGTCTTAAATGCCCAATTATACCCTAACATGTTACTAAATCAGATTAGATGTCAAAAATATGTTCACATATGCACAATATGGTTTTATGCTTCAAAAGGGCATTTTGGTCATTTTGTATGGGCATATAAGCTACTTAACAATCAACTAACCAATCCTAGGTGATCATAAGGTATAACCTCATGGGTTATTCCCTATGAAACTATGATCACTAAACATGCTTGGTCGGATCCTAATGATCGACCAAACGGGTCGGGTTCGAAAGTCTAAGCGGTTGTTTAGACCGCTTAACTTACGACCCTAAACAAGCACTAAACTAATAGTGACGAGTTAAACATGTCAAAACATGTTTAACTAACTTATAAAACTGATTTGTTATCAAAACAAAGTGTTTTGATACCTAAAAGTAGTTCCGTTGCAAAATGCGTGCTAAAACGCATTTTGACCGAAACTAGACTCGTCACTACACCTAGTTAACGTGGTAATCAGTAGGTATAATCACTAAGGATTATAACCATCGTGATTATAATCACGTTACAAAGTTCAAACGAACTTTGTGTTGACCATTGACTGGTCAAAGCTGAAAGTCAAACACTGTTTGACTTTTAAGCTAGGAAAGTGATAAAAGAACGAAGGAAGCTTACAAAGGGTCCTTGCTAGGGAGAACTTGATCTAATAATCTCAGGTATGAAGCAAATTACTTCAACTTAGAGAAAATCAGAATCAAGGGTGAGGAAAATGAAAGAAATGGCTTGCTATTTATAGTAGAG
Source organism: Helianthus tuberosus (assembly GCA_030545235.1). Classification (NCBI taxonomy): domain Eukaryota; kingdom Viridiplantae; phylum Streptophyta; class Magnoliopsida; order Asterales; family Asteraceae; genus Helianthus; species Helianthus tuberosus. The sequence goes on from CM060393.1 coordinate 161,136,684, forward strand.
CATGAAGAACAGGATCATGACACTTGTTTGTGTAGCCTCCAAGCAAGAAATCATGGCCATACAAATGTTACAAGCAGATTAGAAGCCTTGGAGAGGTGTTAACTTGGTTAACACATCAAGAACTTTGCATAACAGCCCCTAATCTATCAAACAGTTGCTGAAAATAACAAAATCTGGAATTGGGCACTTTTAGGCGGCCCGAGTAAGCTGAGGGGCAGGCTTACGCGGCCCGTGTGAACTCAGCAGATCAGCAACAGTTTCTAATTTAACAGCTTTAGTCCCTGCACTTGTTTGAGCTCTGTTTTGGCACTTTTAACACCCGTTAAGCCATTTTCAAGGCTCTATAAGGTGGTCAAAGTATAGAGGACTCAAAATGTGCTTGGAAAACTCTCGGATGTCGGCTCATTTAGTCGTACGGTCACGTTATTCGTCTAATTACGACGAAACTCGAACGGACGCGAAAACGATCCAAATTAAGCGACGAATGGTATTTTTGCATGCCGATCACTAAAATAAAAATATTTTAGTGTGTACAAAAACTTTGGATGTCCAGATGTGGTCAGAACGTAAGATATGCGCGAAAATGCAAACTTACGTCGTTTTTGACACTTTTAGTCCCTGTAAGATCAAATAAGCATGTTTTCGCACACCGAACCACTCAAAGCTTATTTCTAAGCTATTTTTAGGTTATTTATGGTATGTTTAGCTTATGATCAAGTTCTAGACTGTGCGTTGCCTTACAAAACGGCAGACTTTTGCAGTTTGACGCAAATAGTCCCTGTGAGCGAATAAACTTGTTTTTTGCCATACCAAAGCCTTCAAAACTTATTTCTAAGTTATGTAAAGGTTATTTAAGGTATGTTAAGCTTATGTTGTTGTTCCAGAGTGTTTTTCGCGTTAAACTGGTTACGTTTACGCACCAGTTTGCGTATAACTTCCCAGAGAGCGATATAGAGTTCAAAATCGATCAAAAATCAAAACGAGCAAAATGTCAAACATAAATAACAAACATTGGGATCAAACACATTGTTTTATTAATATTGAATTGTTCAGAGTTTGTATAATGATTACACAAGAACATATGTCACATTCGGGTCACCCTTGACAGTTCTGGATCCTGATGGAAAGTTTGGTTCAAAAAGTTTGGAAGGAATCTTCGTGGGTTATTCTAGTCCACTTAGATGGGTTTTTGTTCCAAGTCTTGGAAAGATCATTGAAGCTCAGCACGTAGAATGTCAGGGTTACACTATGCCTCCACAGAAACCTGCTGACTCATGGCGATTTGACTATGAAACATTATGGGAGTCATTTGATTTACCCGAAGAGCCAGAGTTCTTTGAGATGATAAGGCTATATCAGGAGTATCAAGCTTCACAGATAGACTCATTGCCGACCAGATCTTCTAAATGTTAACAAAATACAAATGATCATGTAGCTGGTCCCAGTCACAGTGGTCAAGATGATACTGATTTGCAGCAAACTCAGACTTCAGAACATGATCCTGCTCCAGAAAATCAGACAGCAGTTTTTGATGATTTAGAGTCTGATTCGGATAGCCCGACCTTTGATAGAGGTGATTCAGAACCTGAGGGGGAGCAGATCCAATCTTCAGATCAAATAGTTCCTGTCGATGAACAAGTTGCAGATCAGAATGTTACGAATTTGGAAAGCGAGGTGAACGTTCCTGATGAAGTTATGCTGAGGACTCTATCTTATCACCCCGAAGAGCTGATAATTGGAGAACTACAATCAGGAGTTCAAACGAGAAGTCAAATAGACCAAGGCTTTGCATGTTTTTACACTAAGATTGCTCCGTTACAAAACGATTTCTCACTAAGTTGCTTTATCTCGCAGGTTGAGCCACGAACATACAAAGAAGTACTGACAGAAGAATCATGGGTCAATGCGATGCAAGAGGAGCTCGGTTAATTTGAAAAGCTCGGAGTGTGGAAGCTAGTCGATCTTCCTGACGGGCATAGAAAGATTAACACCAAGTGGGTCTTCAAGTGTAAGCGAGATGATAGGGGAGTGATAGTGCGAAACAAAGCTCGCCTAGTCGTTCAAGGCTTTAGTCAACAGGAGGGGATCGATTTCACTGAAGTATACGCCCCTGTTGCTAGACTCGAAGCCATCAGAATCTTTCTTGCATTCGCTTCATGGAAAGGGTTTAAAGTCTACCAACTGGATGTCAAGTCGGCGTTCCTGTACGGCAAAGTGAAAAAAGAGGTCTACGTCGGTCAGCCACCGGGCTTCACCGATCCGATTCACAAAGACAAAGTCTACCTCTTGGACAAAGCGCTATACGGATTGCACCAGGCCCCGAGATCCTGGTATGAGATGCTCTCTCAACACTTGTTTCCAACGGCTTTATCCAAGGAAAGGTGGATGCCACTCTTTTCACAAAGGAGGTCACCGGACATCTGCTGATTGTTCAAATTTATGTTGATGATATAATTTTCGGGTCCACAAACGAGGAACTCTGCAAAGAATTCGAAGCAGTGATGAAGCAGAAGTTTGAGATGTCATCGATGGGTGAGATGAAGTTTTTCCTTGGGCTACAAGTCGATCAGATGCCAGAGGGAAGCTTCATACATCAAACGAAATATGTCCATGACGTTCTGGAGAAATTTGGGATGTCGGCGACTGTACCTATGTCCACCCCGTTAGTAACTAATCACTGTATCAACCCTGATCTCACTGGAGAGAAGGTCGACGAGTTGCTATACCGTTCGATGATTGGTTCGCTGATGTACCTCACTGCATCTCGTCCCGACATAATGTACCCGACCTGCCTCGCAGCCCGTTATCAGTCGAGTCCTAGATCATCACATGGTTATCGTCAAGCGAATTCTACGCTACCTGAAAGGAACCCCAAGCTTGGGGTTGTGGTATCCAAAAGACGGTGATTTCAAACTCGAAGGATACTCAGACTTAAATTTCGGATGCTGCAAACTCAATGCAAAATCTACTACAGCAGGATGCCAGTTTTTCGGACCACGTCTGGTAACTTGGCAATGTAAGAAGCAGACAACCGTTGCTCTTTCAACGTGTGAAGCAGAATATGTCTCAGCAAGCAGCTGTTGCTCTCATATTCTATGGATCCAACAGCAAATGCGGGATTACGGTTTGCAATTTCTTACTACTTCTATCTATGTAGATAATGAGGTAGCAATTAACATAACAAAAAACTCGGTACATCACGCTAAAACTAAACACATAGAAATTCGACATCACTTCATCCGAGATTGCTTCAAGAAGAAGTTGATTCGAATAGAAAAGATCCACACCGACGAACAAAAGGCAGATTTACACATAAAACCGTTTGATAAGTCACGTTTTCAATACTTATTAAAACTAAACGGTATGAAACTTTTGTCGTCAGGGGGAGCAATAGTTGGCGTTGATGAGAAATCCACAGCAGAGGACATCGAGAAGTAATCTGCTATGGTTTGTCGCATTTTTCATTGTTTTGGTTTTTAGGGGGAGATAGAAATTTTCAGAAAATACAAAAACATAAAAAAATGGAAAAATACAAAAACAATAGAAATTTTCAAAATGTAAAAAAAAAAAAATAGAAAAACCCAAAAAGAGCTTGTGTAAAAAGAGGAAATGATAGTACATCAGCTAGACTGTCACGGTACGCTAAAGAATTGTAATGATTTAAAGTGTTAAATGGTCTCATTGATGATGTGTCGATAAGTCTCGACGCGTGTCCGACACGTGGCGGTCAGGGTGTCCGGCAAGTAAAGGGCTTCGCGCCCCGCGAAACCTTCGGCTAATTGTGTCGCGGCCCCCGAGCGGCCCAGATTATTTGTTTTATTTGATTTTTACTAAAATTAATGTTATTCGGTTCGTATTATCATATACGGGGTGTATTTAGAAGCGTTTAGGGGTGATTTTCGAGGGTTGTTTTAAGGGTGTACTTGATTGTTGTTGTTATTTAAACATTAAAGACGGACATAATCAAAGAAGTTATTTGATTCACATTCATTGGACGGGTTACTCCGGTGAAAAATTCATCGTCCCTGTTTTCATAATTTTGGCGCAGAAAAATTTTTCACTCGGAATTACCGATCAGAACTTTAAATCGAAGGTTTATTCGTTTCCTGATCATCATATTGGACAGAAAGTTGCAAATGTGTTTGGTTGAAGGTTGAAGAACAGGAAGAATGAACTGATGAAGTTGGTCTGGGATTTTATTAGGGTTTTAATAACATCACAAGCATGAAAAGACGGTTTTACCCTCACATGCTATGCATGTGAGGCCATTTAACATGGATTAGTAACTGGGTTAGTGATAAAGGATGAAACCGACAATAAAATTAATCTTAAAGGCTGGTTTTGGCAACTTTTAAAGATTAAGGCTGAAACCAGCAAGATTGGTGAAACTTAAAGGACGTTTTGTGCAATTTACTCAAAAGTTAATGGAAAAAAATTACAAACAATCGGATCCTCCGACACGTCAAGCAATGCTTGTGAGAATGCAAGTTCTTCGGTAGGCGTCTACCTCTCAATCGTTTTAGGAGCATGTTCGACATTTTCGCTCTTTATACGGTGCCTTCTCGATCGTCTACCTTTTGAGGAAGTGGGTTGGGTTTGGGTATGTGTGTGGGGTTGGGATATGGGCCGTAGGTTTTGGGATAGGTTTTGGGTTTACGGAAAAACCGGTGATTGATTTGGTGCGGAATAGTATCCAAAAAAATTGGGAAGCGGTGGTGGCATTGTCGGATGAGGGTTGGTTGGGGTGGTAGGTGGCATCGGATAATACCCAATCTCACCCGTTCGCGGGTCTCTTAGGTATCGTTCTTCTTGCTCGTTGTTTTGTTGGGGTCCCACGCGTTTTGGTTGTTGGGAAACATTGTGTAAATTGGATGGTATGCATAACAATTATGAAAAATAGATGGTAAAAATGATATGATTTGAGTAAAATGGTATCATATATATAGTGTGAATATTAAAAATAAAAGATTTTTTTTTTTCAAATTATAATTGTTGGTTAACGGTATAATTGCATAGGGTTCACCAAATAGAACCGTTTAGCGATCGTTATTGTGGCAACAATTGGCGGCTAGAAAATGGGGGAGGGACGTTATCGGGCGTCAACAAAGATGATGTGGCAGGGGCGGTATACCACACCGTCCGGCCTAAAGGTTTCTTAAAACAAAATTCATAAAATTCGTAATTCATATATCTATACTACTATATAATACATATTAGACGGGCAACAAGGTAATTTAACTTCATTTGAGGAGGGCATCATTGTAATTTACCCCAAAACTTAAGACACATTAATACATTAATTAATAAACTTCTAATTAAATACACTAATTGCATTTAAAGCTCCTTATCCCATGTCTATAAATGTAATTTCCCAGCCAATTTTTAAGCCGTGAACCTAACAGTCATGCCTTATTACCCTAATTTTTCATCCCTGCTCCCAAATTTGCCCTCATTCAATGAGTTTTCACTCAATTTTTACGTATCTTTCAATGATGAAATCAATTCTTTGGTTGGTTATGGCAATTAAATCGTTGATGATTGATGATCATTGAAACTGGGTGGGAGCGATTAAAGGAAACTGATGAATCCCACCGCCACCTTCTTAAACATCATTCGACTTTTCCCTTCCCTCTTCCGGTACAGAACTCCTCCAGGTTAGGGTTTTCTTTATATACAATTACATCAGTTGATTGATGATTATCTATATAATAACAATCGCCGTGCCCTATCAATCAATCAGCTGCTCATTCACACACATCATCAGTCGCTTTGCAGGGGTGTTCTAAGGTCAATTCGAATCATCTTTTCTTGTGTATTTCTATGTCTATGTATTATCTTCTAATCTCGCTTGAAAACGAATTTGTTGATTTAGTATGTTATGCTTGATTTTATTTTCATCGTTCCAGTTTGATCTTCGTAATCTCCGTTTTATACACAACTGATGTTGTCGAGATCAGGTGATGTAATTGTGCTGTATCTAGAAATTCATCTCTCTGATGGTAAGAATCGTCTACGCCGTGCACGCACTAGACACGACTCGAAGAGTGGAAGGTAATATTGCTTTTTCTTTACTTCACAATTCATAACTTGCTGATCTGGAACTGTTTTGCGCTGAATTCTAAATTCGAATTTGAGTTATATATGGTCATTTTTGTTAATTTGTTATCGGCTTTCATATACTTTACATCTTGTTTATTATTATTATTATTTTTTTTTTGTGATTTTGGATATGAACAACAATGGATCAGTGATCTAAGTTTTTTTTTTCTTTTTTTCATTTTTGTTAATTTGTTATCGGCTTTCATATACTTTACATCTTGTTTATTATTATTATTTTTTTTTTTTTTGTGATTTTGGATATGAACAACAATGGATCAGTGATCTAAGTTTTTTTTTTCTTTTTTTCCATTTGATTATGCTTGATCTAAAGATGGTTACACTATTGTGATAAATTTATATATGCACACTGTATTCACTTGCCTGGTATTGTTAAGCTAATTTTGGAAAACTGATAAGATAATTAAGCAAAAAAGTTAGTTAGATCTGTATTCACTTGCCGTGTCATCAGGCTTCTGTTTTGTGACATTTTCCGAGCATACAAATGCGGTTACCGCACTTCATTTCATGGCTAGCAACCACTGTTTACTGAGTGCATCTTTAGATGGCACCGTTCGTGCATGGGATCTGTTCCGTTATAGAAATTTTAGGACATTTACAACCCCGTCATCTCGATAATTTGTTTCTTTGGCATCAGATCAAAGTGCTGAACCATAGCTGGCAGGCGGTTAGCCCTCATTATTTTGTCAGCTGTGATGCTCTTCTTGACATTCCTTGGATTTGGTAAGCTTCCTTCATCAAAGTTTGTTTTTAGTTATTGTTTTCTGTATTTCTTATTAACTTGATATTCATAGTTTCTACATGGGCAGGTTGGGTAACAGATCAAATCTGGTAGGTTTTTTGTATTGTCGAAACATGTTGACCTAAAACATTTTCTTGTCCAACTTTTTTTAATTATTATAAATAACGAGTTAGCCAAATATAGCTAGAAAACTTGTATTGTATGAATAATAATCATTTTTTTAATAATCAAAAGACTACGAAGGTTTTATGCACTATAAATATGCTTTGGAAGACTTTTAACCTTTTTGGCCCTTTTTCTTTTAAGCTAATGGCTTTGTTTTGTATTTACTTGTTTGACCAGTTAGTATCACACATTACCTTGAGCCTGTTGATGGATTTGATGTGTGTCTGTGTAAATGTTTTAAATTTCGTTGTGGATTTGTTTGATCAATTCAACATATGGACGGTAACAAAGAGGAAAACCGCCTTAGGGTCAGGCGATCGAGCACATGCCCTGAAATTCATAACAAAAGCCCGTAGATTAGACCCATCACTCCCTGTAGATATCTGTTATCCACTCTAGAACATTCGAACGACTCCTCGAACCCTCCGGAGCCCGGTGCAGGCCCCGGTGACACTTCCAGTGCCCCGACTCGGGTTCGGTTACATTCAGGTTCAGTTTCGGGTCCGGGTTTGTGTACACAGGAGCAGATAACAATAGTGAGTGAAATTATGATGTTTTAGGGGTGGATAAAAGTTGTAGTTTTGATGATGTTAAAAAGGCTTATAGAAAACAGTCATTGAAAGTTCATCCTGATAAGAATAAGGCACCCGGTTCAGACGAGGCGTATAAGAAGGTTTCGAAAGCGTTTAAGTGTATAAGAGATGAGGAGAGTCGAAAACAGTATGATCTTTACGGGTTTGGTAACGGATAAGGGTCGGATGGGCTTGTTTACGAGAAAGAGAGTTGGCGTCGGGGTGTTCGTCGAGGGTTCGGTAACGGGTTTTATTACGAAGGCGATATTGATGCGTAGGAGATTTTTAGGAGCTTTTTTTTCGGTGGGGTGACCCGCGGGCTGCAACACCGTTTAGTGCGGGTCATAATGGGTCGGATGGGTTTGATATGAGGACTCTGATTACGTTGTTACCGGTGCTTGTGATGCTTTTTGCCTTCAAACGAGCCTGTGTATTCGCTTTCGAGAACTTATGTTTATGATCACCGTTTGGTTACGCAAAATGGGGTTCCTTTTTTTGTGAAATCGCGTGACTTTGAGCCGAATTATCCGTTGAATAGTGAAGAAAGGTTGAGGTGGAACATGTGTGTTAGCGGTTGGTTAATGGGTCAAAATGGGTAACTTTATGTATAGGTCGAAATGGGCTGGGTTAAAATGGGTTTGTTATGCTTGCAAGAGGAAATGGGACTGATATTCTGGCATCGTATGATTCAGTTTCTATTAATGCATTCTGATGTTCTTACCATTGTATACTGTTTAGTGTATATACATACTATTTTATTGCAGATTTCTAAAAATGAGTTTTTTCGAGTCGTATACATTGGAAATAAATAATTTTAACCACTTGTTGCTCTTGTTGTACATATTTGCAGCTAGCTTTATACAATGATGCACACCAACAAGAAGCAAGACTATAATATATAACTGTTATTGATGATCATGCGGGTTGCATGTAAAACTGTCAAATGGAGTATCTGTTTTAGTTAGATGTAGCTTGAAATCATGCCTTGATGTGTATTTGTTTAGTTAGATGTAGCTTGAAATCATGGTTCATTAAGTGAAAATTAGTCACATTTGGAGTTTTACAAAGTTATATTGTAAAAAAAAAAAAAAAAAGACCCGACCCGAAACCCGTTCTGACCCGAACCAAAACACCCCTTTTTTATAGTTGACCCGTTTTGACTCATGACCCATGACCCGACCCGTTTGCCAGGTCTATTTTATGCATATTATGTGGAATACAAACTTCTACGACTATTTTTTGGTTGAATGGAAAAAAAAGTGTTAGATACCCGTAATGGGTACGTGGTCCGTAATAGGCATCATAATTGAATCTGATATGAGTTCGGACACCCGCCGCAACGCGCGGGCATACCCACTAGTATGTATTAAAACATAACATAACCGAGAAGGACAATAACCGAGAAGGACAATAAATTTACACCACTTATCAATACTTAATTAAAAAAATATAATAAAAATATTTGAAAGACGAATGCAACGGTCAGGATGACTTAATAACATAGCCAGTATAAGCACGCGAAGCAGCCAATTCTTAACTCCCCAAAACCCTAATTTTCTTCTTCTTAAAACCCTACACAAACACAAAACCCCCCAATTACTTTCTTCTTCTTCTAACATCCGATCGTCCAAATCCAAATTAGGGTTTCCAAAATGGTGGCTGACAAAGGCAAGAAGCCCAAGCTCGGAGACAAAATCGAAGACGGTGGTGAACAAATTGACGCTGACCTTGTTCAATCCATTGAAAAGTTGCAGGAGGTTCAAGATGAGCTCGAAAAGGTATATTTTTAGTCACAATTATCGTTATTTTTACTTGAATTTGTGCGATTTTGAAGTTATGTTTGATGGTTAGTCTCTGTTTTGGTTTGAGAATTAGATGATTTAGTGTTGAAGTAGTCGTGTATGTGCAATGGCGTAGCTTTGTGGGGGCTGGAGGGGGCGGCCGACCCTCTGAACTTTTCGCTCGTTAGCGGAGAGTATGTAGTTTTCATATAGAAATTTTTTGGGTATATACGTTTTTTACCCCCCGTTTTATAGAAATTTTTGGTATATACGTTTTCGACCCCCAGTCGGAAATCTCAAGCTTCGCCACTGTGTATGTGGAGCCGATTTAATTATATGTAAAGTGTATTTTTGTTTTTTGACCTATCCTCGAGGGTATTGAAGTTACTTAGAAAAGATCAGTCTAGAAACTTTATTGCAGCTTATAGTTTTACTGGGTGCAATGACAAGTTATTGTTATTTATGTGAACTGACCTTAACCGAAAATTCGGATGTCGAGTTAAGAGACATCCAGCGACCAAAACATCAGACCCTGGTGGTGGGAAAAAATCCTGGGTTCGCAACATTGATTGTTTAATGTCACATCAAAACGCGTCTTCGTTCCTATAATCCTATCTTTTATTTTTTGCTTCAGATCAACGAGGAGGCAAGTGATAAAGTATTGGAGATCGAGCAGAAATACAATGAGGTCAGGAAGCCGGTGTACGACAAGCGGAATGATATTATCAAATCAATTCCCGACTTTTGGTTGACTGCTGTAAGTGGCGAATTTGATATATCATGCTTTCACTTTATCATACACCTCATTTTAATTACCGTAAATTATATAATTCTGATTATTCAATATCCTATAATCGCGTATAAATCTATTATGGGCTTGTTCTTGCAGTTCTTGAGCCACCCTGCTCTCTCTGATCTTCTTAATGACGAAGACCAAAAAGTTAGTTTTCTTAATCCGTTAAAAAAGATTTCATTTTGAATTTTGTGTTATGACTTGCATCTTTTCTCGTAGATATTCAAGCATCTAACCTCTCTTGAAGTTGAAGATATGAAAGATGTGAAGTCGGGTTACTCGATCACCTTTGTAAGTAGTTCGTTTCTGTTTTATGTAATTTTGAATAGTATAAGAAGCTATATGAGATGGTGTTTGGTTTTGATTTTCCTATTTGAAGTTGTAATAAATAATTAAATGCTCCATTGTTTGAATGTTTGGCAAATTTTGGTTATAAAAAGTGCGTAAAATGACCAAAATGGACATTCTTTGGGGGGGGGGGGGTAAGTCTTGTGTGGTAGTAGAAGTCTTTTAAATTTATCTATATATAAAAGAAAAGAAGTTTAATAGTGAGCCCATGCTAATGTGAGCCATGGGCTTTGCTAACTTGCACCTAGTTTTTTTTTGCTTTTATAGTTAGTTTTTTTAACGAACACGCCATTACCCTTTTGGACATGTTTTTTTAACTTTTCTTTGCTATAACGAGTGCACTGAAACCGGCTGAGTTCCCATATTGTTTTAAACGTGTACCTTTTTTTATTATTTTGATGTTCAGATCCGAGCTACGACGCAAATAACATAACATGTTTATATATCATTTTGTTTAATATTACGAATTTATTCATCGGTTGTCGTCGTTTGTGATACGTACTGAATTCCAACCGCATCCCTGCCCAATGCGCGGGTGACTTCGAGCCTAGTTAGGTTAAATGAAGGGGTAACTAGGTAAATTTACCTTACTCTTTGATTATGAACCTTTTAAAGCTAGAATGAAATATCCCCAAAGTGTAATCATATAATTAGAAGCAAAATCTCTATATCCAAACATAAAAAATGCCAATCCAAACACGCTTAACCTTTTGTTATACGTCATGCATGAAATTGCGATAGCTTGTCTTGCTTTATTAAATTGCATGATGATAATTTATATGATCTCATACTTGTTTCAGAACTTTAGTGCCAACCCATACTTTGAGGATACAAAGCTCACAAAAACTATCACTTTCCTTGATGAGGGAACTACAAAAATTACTGCAACACCAATCAAGTGGAAAGAGGGCATGGTAACATTTTATAAATTGTTATTTTTACGCTTATTAATACATCTTTTTGTAGTCATCTGATCTTGGTAGTTATGTTATTATAAAGGGACTTTCAAATGGAGTTACACATGAAAAGAACGGAAAGAAACGGCCCCATGAGGAGGACAGGTTATTAAATTTTTTTGATTTATCTTTTTCTCGTTTTCTTCATATTTGTCATGCTTAATTGTGTTAGCTTTTTTTTTTGTATTCTTTTGGACATGTTGATACAGCTTCTTTAGCTGGTTCAGTGGGACCCAACGGAAAGATGATATGGATGAAATTCCTGATGGGGTACGTTCACAACATCTTCTAATTACATATGTTTAAATCAAACCGTTGTTGATTTTCCCGATGTTTCAATGATATAGCAGGTTGCGGAAATGATCAAAGAGGATTTATGGGTTAATCCTCTTACGTATTTCAACAATGTAATATTTTCCGCCCTTTTTATGTTTCACCTTTTATATAGATTAACCCATGATTCTTGAAGTGTTCTTCTTACTGAATATGCCATATTTTTTATTATAAGGATGCTGACGAAGAAGAGGAGTTTGGTGATGAGGATGATGAAGAGGTAACCAACAATTGGACCTGGTTTGCAATACGGGAAACATTGAGCGGGTTGGGTAACGGGTCAAAATTGATAACTTTTTTATTAGATTTTTTATGCTACTTGTGCTTCTGCCCTTTCGGCCCATTTACTTTTTTTACCAGATTTATTTTTTCAATTTTTTATTTTACTCATTTGACTTGTTAGAGATCAAACATAACTTCAAATGGTTGATTAATAAGTAAATGATTTATTAAATCCCCACATTTATTTTAGGCATCAATTGAATTGGGTTCTTTTAGCAGGACATTGGCACAGACGACTCGGAAGAAGACGAGGAAGACGACCAAGAATAGTGAGTCTGTTAAGGGTTTCGACTAAGTTTTCAGCTTTAGGGATTTGATAGCCGTTTATCAATCGGCCAGGTTTATAGTTAAAAATGGTGCTTGCTATTTTCAAGTTCTAAATTATGGTTTTGTTCTGTTTTTTAAATGTCTCTTATCAACTGCAAAAGTAGAAATAGGACACTAGCTAGCCCGACATCGTGCTGTCCATCTACCGAATATTTACAGCCTATTAACAAAATTTACCCGGAAGTGATTAGCGTTTCAAATGTTGCTGTTAATATCATATAATCATCCAAAACTTTATGTTTAAAATCATCACAAAGCAAAAAAATAAATAAATAAATAGTTTCATGGTTACTGTAAAGCCATGATTATGAGTGGAAAATATGCGGGTTGGGTCGGTTGTGTAATGGGTCAACATATGTTCGAGTAAAGACTAGCTTTAGAAATCGAGTTGGGTTAAGAGTGGATTTACCTGTTATGTTCATTGGTTTCAGCAATGTAAGTTTGTGCAGTTTAGTTATGTTGTGTTAAGGGTAGATGTAAAATATGTGGAATGGGTTGGCTTAGGTTATGTGACATTAAAACTGGTTACTTTTAAAAGTAGACCGACTTGAAACTGTTGTTTGGGTTGGTAGCGCTATAAACGAATCGAACGAACACGAACAAGGCCTTGTTCGTGTTCGTTCTTTCATTAATGAAAAAACATGTTCATGAACACTTACTAAATGAACACAATCGAACACAAACAAATGCTAATGAACACAAACGAATGAACAACGAAATACATTTTAGAATAAAATCAGCATTTTACATCGTAATCTATCCACCAAAAATAAATAAGTACTTAACATAACTATTTGAACATAATTGACATAGTTATCATAAACATAATACAAAAATTAAGAAGTTTGTCAAGTTTTAACACAAACTGAAACTGAAACGAGCAAATGAGAGATGTTCCCGGAGACGTATTGTATAACTATACTTTCAAAGTTTTTAAAACTAAAACAAATAAAATAAATATATAACATAAATAAACCTTTAAATAAACGAACATAAATAAACATAAACGTGCGAACATAAATGAATATATTACCGAACGCCCACGAACATAAACGAAGGAACACAACCTCTGTTTATGTTCGTTTGTTTAACTTAACGAACAAAATTTCTTATTTGTGTTCATTTATTAAACGAATGAACATAAACGAACTTTCTGCCAAACGATTTTGTTGAACGTTTGGTTTATTTACAGCCCTAGGTTTAGGGCTTTATAAAACCGGCCCAAAGTGGTCCATCAAGCGGACCAACCAAAACTTGTGGTTGGGTTGTATCGTAGCTGAAAACAGTTCAACCATTAAACAAATCGGCCGAAATTGGGCTCTGCACAGAAGCTGCATGTGATGAACTCAAGCTGGTCTGGTTCACGGCCTCAAGGGCCGACTTTATTTGGCGACCCACTCTTCACAACACATGAAGAACCATATACATACGTAATATAATTGTCAATTTAGTATCACTTTTTATAAATATATATTTAAAATTTTCAAGTCAGTCTGCTATAATAAAATAAACCAACTTTTGGACACGTGTCATTATTAAAGGTATCCCCAAATCTATAGTTATCTTATATTAACTAAACTAGCTTAAGATCCCGTGTGTTACACGGGTCGGTAAAAGAAATTTCTTCATAAATACCGCTGACATTAAATATTATACTTTTATACACGTTAAAACACAAACGAATATATTAGACTACAACGACAAATTGAAATACATGAATATGCAACGATCACAATTCGTTGAAAATCTCTTTATAAACCACATTAGTTGTTTTATCTGAAGGTTTGTTGTTGTCAAGTATTGGTATTTTGACTCAATCTCTTGTTTTTACCCTTGATAAGCTTTATATTGAACATGAGAGAAGACAAGTTGTTTCAAGTACAAAACAACTTTAAAGGTGGCCCAGTTTATTTTGTCATAATTTGAAAAGCTTTATAAACTACATTTGTCATTTTATTAGTAGGTTTGCCGTCGTTGTCCAAAATCAAAAGTTTAACTCCTTGTCTGGTTTTTACTCTGGATAAAGCAACATACAGCTGACCGTGGGTGAAAACTGACTGTTTCAAGTACATACCAACTCTAGACAGTGATTGGCCCTGGCTCTTGTTGATTGTCATTGCGAAACATACAACCAACTGAAATTGTCACATTTGAAACTCAAATGGAATCTTTTTATCTAAAATTCAAAACCTTAAACTAAAATGCGAAATAAAATAAAACATTTAAGTTATTGTGCCCTCTAGACAGTGATTGGCCCTGGATAAGCTAAACACATACTTTGCAAAAATAAAATAAAACATTTAAGTTATTGTGCCCTCTAAATTCACTATTAGGTAAACTTTAAAGCCGTACCTAAACATGAAATATATCAAATAGGTAATCTTTACGCTACTGCTCAAGGTCTTCCAAACCCGTTTGAATAGAAAACAAAAATTGTTGACAGGTCAAACTAACCCATTTTGACCCGTATAGAAAAAATACTCATCAAATATGTAATGACTGTAGGTACTACATTATGGGCAGACACCGGGTCATCCTAATAAGTATCAAATGAGATTCTTTATAGAACTATAAAACATGTAAACTTTTTTTCTGAATTTTGAATGATATAAGGTCACCCGGTAAAAGAGCTAATGGAAACCATATTCATAATTTAAAACAGTACATATAAAAGAAACAATGACTCGTCGAGATCTTCAGATTGTTGAGCCGGTTCTCAGTCTAGGTACTGCTAGAGAATTATGTGGTCATCTTCGTGCATAACTCATACTAAATAAATTTGTTACCATATATGATAAGGATATGACCCTGAAAATAAAATTCCAGCTAAGTTAGATAAGGTACAAATTACCAAGAAAATAAGTTTTCACATAAGAGAAAAGGTAATATACCTGAAGTGGCAGAGAGTATGAACACTAATGTGGACTTTAGAGGTGCAGAAAGATTGAACTTGACACTTAAATCCTAATAAATCTATTTCTTGTAGGAAGGCCATTGATTCAAAGTATACATAGGAAGGATTTAGCAAACTAAACTCACTTGACATTTGAATCCTTAACACCCTTTTACATGAAAGAAATAATTGACACTTGAATACTTAAGGATCTGTGGTAGAACACTTTACTGGATCACGGGTCAATTTTTGTTCCTTTTAATCTCATAATCTCACACGAGTCAAATGAGCCAAATCTAAAAGTTTAACTAATAAGAGGACAAGTCAAAACAGGTTGAAGGTTTCCCAATGTCTATTTCTAGTGCATACAAAATCCTGAATCTTTCTATATAAAGATCCAGATTATTATTGTAAAAGTATTGTTTTTATAACCATAATTAGTGCATTAGTTGTTTATAAAAATAACACTAAACATACTCGGTATGAAAAAAGAAAAAAATAATAACAAAAAGAAAGATGAAAAAAAGGTTAGCAAGTCAACCTAACCTGGCTAAAATTTATCCATACCATATTCTACCGGAACCTATTTTGACCCGTTACCCAACCCGGCCACTAATTATAATATAAATCACTTGAGAACCAACAATTCTTTCAAATAAAAAACCAACTTACTTTGACTCTAATACACTCAACTTTAGCATCTTAAAATCCGTTACCATCAATACGAAGTCTGTAACATAAGAAAAATGTAAGCTAGTTGCTTTAATGTTGCATGGCTTGTTTTTTTAATTATAAGCACAATCACAATATACATAGTTTTCTCTTTCTCTTTCTCTATATTAGTGTCTAAATTAACTTAGTTTAAATAAATTTTGGTTTAAAACTACTATTTGCAACCATTTGATCCAATACTGCAAAGATATATTAAAAAGTGGTGATGCACTTGGAACCGACACCTTATCTAATGAAACTGATCCGTTAACGCTGACATCATCATCATTATCAGATGCAACTTTTGAACCCTCTACAAATGTAACAAAAGATAGTTATATTGTTTAAAAAACGAACATTAAAGTTTGCATGTTAAATAATAAAGTTCCATCAAACTCACCCTATGACTCATGATTGAGTTATCTATTTAAAAGGACATGGGCATCATATATTAGCGTTTTATAAATGAATCAAAGTTTATGTTTATTGTTCTTGTTTTAAAAATTATGCAATTTTTTCAACAAAAAACACCAAAACGGCTGCTTTTTTCGACAAAAAAACCAAAAAAATGCCGTTTTTGCCCAAAAAACTGCCCAAAATACTACAGTTTTTTCGACTAAAAATGCCCAAAACTCTGCATGTTTTTTCGTGTAAAAACTACCAAAAAATCTGCAGATTTTTACAACTAAAAACCCCAAAAAACGGCATGTCTTTTCGACTAAAAAACTGCCCAAAACTCTGCAATTTTTCGTGTAAAAACTGCCCAAAACTCTGCAGATTTTTGCGACTAAAAACACCCCAAAACTGCATGTTTTTTGCTTGAAAAATGCCCAACAAAATGTAGTTTTTTTCGACGAAATAGTGCAGCGTTTTAAATAAATTTTGCAGACCGGTTTTTTTCTGCATGTTTATTTCTGCAAACCAGTTTTTTTCGACGAAACTGCCCAGCAAGTTTTTTCTGCTTTCGACTAAAAACTGCCCAAAACTGCATATTTTTTCGACTAAAAAGCTACCACTTAAATGGGTTGAAGGTTGCTCAAAGTCTATATTCAATGGACACACAAGCCTTAATCTTTCTATTAAAAGAGTTAGATTATAATTATAATTGTAATAGTATTGTTTTAGTAATCATAATAATGCATTAGTTATTTATATAAAAAAATAGAAAAAAAGGTTAGTGAGCTAACCCAACCCGGCCGGTTGTTAGCAGTACCAAAATATAACCCATTTCCACCGGCACCCGTTTTCCAGCTCAACCCACTAACTACTGGTAATTTTCATGCCCTGTAGCGTAGTTAAATTTGTGAGATAATTTAAAGAGTTTTAAGAAGTTATGTATCACATACACGTCCTCAATGGCTTACCATCTCCCTTGAACCAAGTCAATTAGGTGGTGAGGTATTAAGAAGGTTGGTACTGAAGCCTGAAGAGAATCCTCTTGATAGCCAATCCATAACGGATCCGGTTGGAGTGCAAAAATCCAAGTCCGTAGACCCGCGACCCGGCCCGAATGGAGCATGCATGGCTCAGCCTAACTCTGTCATCTTTTCAAGACATGGCAATGCATACCAGGTTCCCATGTTAATCTAAAATAGTCCACTATTTTTTTAGTTTAATTTGCATCCTTTGCATAGTTGTACTCTTTGCATTGTGACTAGTACTTTTAGTTCCCATTTCCCCTAAAGACTTGGACATAGTTAGTGGTTAGTTTTTTTTTCTATGTGTTTCTTTCCTTTAAGCATGGGTTCGACAGTAATGAAAAAGGAGTGAGTTTTAGAAGAAAATCTTTGTATTAATTATATCATGTGTGTGGGTTAATTAATGGTCTATGCTAGCTCAACCGTGGTGCGTTGGGTGGTGAACTTAGACACGATTCTCTAACCGTAGTGGTGTATCTGTATCTTCGGTTGGAAATCGCAGCCCTACGGTTTCGTTTGGTGGTGAATCTGTATCCAAATGAGTCGTAGTTTTATCTTTTCTTTTTATCGTTTGATTTGAACCGGTGATTCGGGGTTTTACTCCTATCACCTCTGCTTGGCCATGCTGGTAAATGATGTAGCTTTAAAGTTGATTCTATCCAGCTAATACTTGGCGATTAAACTATTTTTAAGGGAATGCCTACACCTCATTTAGTTGACTTGTTGATGAATGACATATATTGGATAAGCTCCATAAGCTGCAGCATACATACTTGGGTCATTGAGTGGCGTCATCGCGTACTCATAGCCATCATAAATATGCCCTCCAAGTATAGTGTGGCCTGGCCCACCGGTTCCTAAAACCGTTTCTCATGTGCAAATTTTTTTTATAAATTTTGAGAGATCGGCTTAAAGAATGTGTAAAAGTGACATCCTCCGTTAACATAAAAGAAATTAATAAAATGGTCAATGTTTTAACGTAGTCAAAGATAAATGATTCAAACGGGCCGAGCAGGTTTCATCGGGTCAAAGTCGCCTATGTTCATGTAAATGCTTATCTTATCTTAAATCATTTTATTTAGAAGAAGTTAATATGATATTTAGGCTAAACTAATCAGAATCAATCGAAGTCAGTAATCCATAGACATCGAACTTACACTTGTAACTACAACATCCGTGTAGAGCCAAACCAGTTTTGAATTTTGATTTTTCTTTCAAGCTTCAAGTCTGGTGATTTTTTTAAGTATGGCCGAACTAAGAACGATATATATTAATAATCAACTAACTTCAAATATGAGGATCATGGACAACACAAAGACCAACCTATATTCTGCCACATCTATGTCTTCTCATCTCGTTGAGTCTAACCTTCAACCACTTGCACCTTGAGCAATGGTGGTGCCATGTCACCAGCCTACTGAGCATTTGGAATTTGAGCAGATCATTGGTCACCCATACCAAGTGCACCTGCTGCAGGAACTGCCACATAATCATCGACATGTTCAATTACCAGAGAATTGTGCAAATAATTGAGCATTTTAGTTAAAAAAATTACTAACTTTCATGCCTCTAACGCAATAATAACATCAAATATCGTCTACTCTTCAGCCAAATCTTCGGTTCACATAGTTGTACCCAGACATTTTTATAATATTCAACTTGTAAAAAGACGTATATCAAAGGAAAAATCAATGTGTCTTTTACTCCAAGCTTCAAAATTAATGCCACGCATATGCTTGTTGAAGAAGAACAATTTTTTTTGTTCCTGTGCCTGTGGATGGAAATCAAACATCAACAATATCCCGATACAGATTGTTTCACAAAATTTCTAAATCTATTTATAAACATGCGAATAGTAAGATCATGGAACAGTGGATCCCTCTGTACTATTGATTAAAAAAAATAAACAGCAACATCATGTGCTTTGGGATCTTACAAATAGCTTAGAATGTTCTCGATTAATATAATGTATCCCAAAACTGACCCAAACTGTAAGAAGCAGGTCAATTTGGGAGAGTTTTCCTTACCTTGTGGGTTGATTTGGACAACTCTAAAAAAGGTGTATCAGTCAAACGGGTCATGTAGATTATATAACAAATGATAGAAGAGGTCGCAGAAAACCACCAGCTATCAACATTAGAATAAAAGGATTTTTATTTTTTAAGACCTTACCGACCCTTCATACTGTGACAACCGTCAAATTTGCATGCATCCGTACAATTAATTAATATTGATTTATGCTTAATGACTGTGCTTAATTACAACTGATGACTTAAACTGTTTTTTGATTTCTGTATCATACATACATATGCATCACATTTCATATTGTCACACCATTTGTTACACACAAACTTTAGTGACATACTTGATGCACAAAGCACAGTTAGCACAAGTGAGCGGATAACTCAGAAATATACTGACAGTGCCAGTACATAGACAGACAGTGTTTTGAGACCTAGTATGGGCCAGGGACAAGGTACTACACTAGTATAGTGCGTAGGGAAGTGAGGACCATAAAACTGCGTCACTAGGTGAAAGATAAAGTGCCGGGAAGTGCCTAAAACTCACTTTAAGTGCAGAATTCTGCATTTTTCAGCAAAATTCAGCATTTTAATATGCTAGTAACATGCAGAAAATTGACTAAATGGTCCTGAATGCTTTCCTAAGTGTCGGGAATTAAAAGTGTCACAAAAAGTCATATAAAAGACACTATACGATATCACTTAGCACTTTAACGGAACAATATCTAACCGAACAACCGGACATTATCCGGGACACCAAAATTTTGCCAAATACATTGTTTTATTATTTTTGAACTAGTTATGGCTCCCGAATACCCCAACACACTATATATTGTGTCATACACTTAAAACACTAGACTTTTCACTTAACCCCCAACTATTATTCACTTACCATTACAACTTACACTTGGACCCCCTCCCCCCTTATATTTTTGGTCACAAGGGGTGGCCCCACTTGTGATCTCCAAAATCTTACAAGATTTTTCAATAATCTTCCATATCTAACAAGATCCTAAGTAATCTTCTCTAGATATTGCTTAGATCCTCCTTGGATTTTATGTGATCTTATTAGATATGATTAAAATTTACATATTACCCCCCCTTGGAACTTATGGTCACAAGGACCCCACCAAGATCACCACCATATCACAAAGATTTCATTTCTTTTATTTTATTAGATCTTGCTTGTTATAGTGGACATAATATTTAGAAGAAAGATTATGAGCATGGACATGGATTCTAAAGATCTTCACATTTCATCTTCACAACTTCACTCATCTTTCTCACTCTCTATCTCTCTCTCTCGGCTCTACTTAGAACCGCCACCACCACCATACAACCCTCATTCACCCATTTTAAACCCATTTCAAAGTGCAAGGAGGTGTTACATGGAGCTTAGTGCTTGTGGAATTTGAAGAATCCTTCTAATGTGCTTTCATCATCCACTTTTCACCATCTTTTTCACAAGTGCTCTTCCCTAGCTTAAAGCTAGTAGTAAGATCCCTCATAACTCTTGTCTATTTTATTTTTATGGTTAAAAGATTGTACATTGTGATGAAATAAGAAGAATACTAAAGAAAATGAACATAAAGCTTTATATAAAGTTTACATGAGGATGGAATGTTGTTAATAGGATGTTGTTATGAATATGTTGTTAATTTCTTATTGATTCTTGGTTATGTGATGTTAATCACCATATGGAACTTGTTAAATGATGTTTAGAAACATGATTTAACAAGATTAGGAGGTGATTATATGATACATGAAACAATCACCTTCTAGTTAAATATGAACTTGATAAAAATGAATTTCTTGAAATATAAGTGAACAAAGTAAGTTGATGATCATGTAGATCTGAGAATTACAAGAGACTTTTCTAAGCAAACCAAGTTCAAGAATTGATTTTTGGAAAATCATGACTTTTATATACACTTACACCATTTTTGGAAATAAAATAAGTGTAAAAACCTTTTATTTACAAGAAGAGTTCAAAAGATTAATTTTTGTAAAAATTGTTTACAAGTTGTAAACACTTAACTCTTTTAAGAAAATGATTTTTAAAGAAATGAATACACTTTGGAAGGTAACTAAGCCCACTAGACGCTTTACCAAGTTACTACACGTTTTTGTGATATATCAAGTTCATGATTAATATGAAACGCATATAGTTTTGCTCTTGGTGATGAAAAATTGTTCAAGGATTGATTGTTGATTGATTCTGAAAAGAAAATGATATGCTAATTAGCATGGACACCTCCATTTACAAAAGAAACTATGGCGAAATTTTCTAAAAATTTAAACACTTAGAAAATATTTTCTAGACAAGAGTTTACTTGTGTATTTTACACTATGTTTTTCGAATAGAAACCTCGCCATAATTTTTGTAACAAAATACAAGAATCGGAGGTTGGTTTTCATAAATAAAAGCGGATAAATATATATTTAGAGTATATATTTCATACCAAGACGCTTGTGTGAATATTTGCATGATTTGTGAAGTAGTTATATTATTTTAGGGTAAAATAATATAACTTACAAATACCATGAAATTACAACTCCAAAATAATACCAAAAGTCTCGCGGAATAAATATTTAAGTTACACACCTAGTATTGTGAAACCGAACGCAAAAACGTAACCTGTGAAATATTCCGGAAAATTCTTTTACGAATATATTTTTGGGCAAATATTGTTTTGGATACAAGAAGTGAAAATATATTATTTTTGGGAAAAATATATATTTTGGAATACATTATTTTTGGGACAAAATAAGTTATTATATATATTCTAAAGTGGGACTTGAAAATATAAGTGTTTTGGAAATATATATTGGGAATATTTTGACGTATCTTTATTTAGAATAATACACCGGAATACGACGCCAATACATGGCAAGTTATACGAACACAAGAATACGAATACACAAGTATGAGATACTCCCATCCTTGGGAAGGAAATGCGAATAACAATACTTGAGAAGTGTTATTACAAAAATATTGAAAACACTCTAAAACGTAACTCAAAGGCACTAATCAATACTAAGACAAGGCACGACCCGCTCGTCTAACGGACCGTAGTACGCATGTAGGTAGTCGTGCGTTTTAGAGGAAGCTTCAAGTTACATTGGATACGAAGACACAATACTGTGAGTTCATGCCCCCCTTTTCTTTTAACTGTTTTCAGTTTTATACTTCGGGGGTGAAATACATGTTACACTTATTACAGACACTTTTATACATGGTATGGTAAGCTTAAGGAGGGTTTACTACTTAGATCATGTGAGTGGGTAGGCGGATACATAAGTCCATTAATCCTCGTAGTAGGACCGAGGGACATGAGTGATAGATTTATTCGGGTGTAGCGAGCCCCACTCTTGAGTCCGCTGGGTGGACCATGAGGTGACTATGTCGTTTCGTTGGATCGTTTCGTGTACGCTTCTATCTCTGACCTTGTCATCTTCAGGTTTAAGAACTCCACTTCCAGTTTGTGGATGTCATCACGACTACAGTATTCACGTTTGATCAGTTCCTCAAAATCCTCCTATGGGGTGGCATTAGCAGCCGCCAGCCCCAGCATCTGAACTTGCGAGTTCCACCAAGTTAGCTTAGTGCCTTCGAGAGTACCAGTGGCGTACTTCACCCTATGAGCCTCAGGGCATTCACACGTCTCTAAGACAGTCTCGAGGTTTTTAAATCAATGTAGGAGTCCAACAGCTCCTTTAGTGCCACGGGAAGTACTAGGACGACAGTCCATGAACGTCCTGAATGTGCCTACAGGCGGCTGAGCGTTCTGACCTTGTTGCGCGAGGAAGAAAAGACTGGATTAAGCGCGAGAGTTGGGTCATGAGAGTAGGATCTATCATCCTAGAGTAGGTTCGTAATAGCAGGTTGTACCTCCTGCCTGAGCGGCCGCGAGTGCTGCCGTAACTGGTTCGTTAATAAGAGCCGTCAGCTGGCTTGAGTTAGGTTCACACGTTCCCTCATGATCTCACATCGAAGGAAACACAAGTAGGAAAGGTTTCGCGAATGTGTGTAAGTGTGTAGTGACAGTAGGGAGCAAGCACAAATGTGTTTTCAAACTATAGTTGCTACGTTTATCTAAGCATACCATGAGCAAAGTTCTATGCAATCTAGCAAGTAGGCAATATAAACATAAACCATATCACCTAGAATGTCGAGTCTTGCACGTGGAGTGAAGCGTCGTTGTGGATCGTAGAGCACTGTACAGGTTATAGTCTGGTTTTAACAAAAACGTTTTCCTTTATTAAAACCAAGTTCTCTATAACCAATGGCTCTGATACCAATCTGTCACACCCCCAAAATCCACATGCGGAGTATCACCGCTTGGAGGCGTGACTGACCAGGATCAAACCACTAATCATATTGAACAAGTAAATGTTTAATGTAAAAGTTCAACCAACACGATTAATATCCAAAACAAACCTAGTTAAGTTATGAGCGGAAGCATAATGTGTAAAACCAAAACGTAGTTTAAATATCCAAAGGTTTAACATGGCACACAGCTGTCCATGTTCCACAACGACTCCAGCTAAGTACCTATAGACCTGCAAAGCATGTAGTAACGAGTCAACAACTAGTTGAGTGAGTTCACGTTTGGTTGTCCAGTTTATAGTTATTCCGAAAACACAGTTTGATCTTTACCAGCTATCCAGCCGTGGGGGTTACCCCATAGTTCGAAAAACGTTTATTAGTTACCCGTTCTTACGTTGGCTATTCCAGCCCGGCTCTATGGCCGTGGGGGCTACCCCATGTTTTGTTCACCAGACTCGTTACCATATCGACTACTAACGTTCGTCATGTTTAAGTGCCCTAACGTCTGTGTCTATCATCACTGACGTGCCATAGTCCATTAGTCCACGCCCGTCCTCTGCGGCACGGTGTGAGGTTTGTTAAACCTAATAGCGCTATTTAACTAATGACCCGTTCGCCATTGGCCTCGGTGATTAAGTCGATATAAAATGGAGGGACTTCGTTGATAGAGTTCTAGTCTAGTATAGTTTAATACGTCTCAACCGGACGAGGAATCTATGTTCCTGGTTACGTCTCAACAGGACGAGGAATCTATGTTCCTGGTTACGTCTCAACAGGACGAGGAATCCCTATTCCTTAACCCATTCCCAACCCCTGGGAACCCCATGCTTTGTAACGGAGTGTGAACTCACCTTGGTTTGCTCGGCAGATTACACAGAAAGGTCACGTCTAAAAGCTAGTGGTCAACCACGTCCTAACATGGTTATCACACATGTCAGGTTTAGGTTCAATTAAAGCACGTATGATTACACATAGTTTAACATATTGCTAACACGTATCGAGCATGGCAACATAGTACACACATAGAATGTTTTAAATGTTATCAGTTTAACATACGGATCATGGTAACATGAAATCATCACGTTCAACATATTAACTATTGGGCTCGCACAAGTGTGACAACTTGTGCGATCCACTCATTGAAGCCCAAATTCATTGATGTACTAACACATGGCCCAACATATCATTCAATAATCCATCTTGTGCGACTAGTAGTGTTTCCCAGCCCAACACATATAGCCTACGGCCCACATAACAAATAAATAATAACCTTGTGCGACTTAAGTATTCTAGTACGGTTGTGTTAATTCGGCCCAAACATAACCAACCAGCCCAATCAGCTATATGTTCATACATCTTGTGCGATCAGTTTTAATACCCAGCCCAAGTCTACGGCCCAAAACAACAAACAACCAGTTCTTGTGCGATTAGGGGCTGCTTGTACGATCAGGTCCACTTGTGCGACCTGATCAGCTTGTGCGAATGGACCCCTTATGCGACTAGGGGTCTTGTGCGACTGGTTAACAAACTTTCGTGAATCAAGCAGCCAGTTACATCTATTCCATCATTTCCTATATTACAATAAGTCAACTAACAGTTTATCTTATTTCCAATTCCATATACCATCAATCAACTAACCAATTTATTATTTAATTAATAGGAACAATCAAATGCATAACAACTCATCATCATCCTTAAAATCTATCATTCAAAACATCCACATAGTCGACAACTGTCCATCACCTCCAAAGGTTATTGGACCAAATAGTTGGGTGGTTTGACTAATTATTAGATTGAAAATTATGAATCATGTGCAGACTCTTTATCACAATCATGTGCAAGTAATTATGAAGCAAACCTTAAAATACAATCACATGCTCAATCCTCATATATACACACTGTTCGATCAAAAACAACAATCATTAACCACATCAATTAACTAACAATCCCTATGTTGACCTATAGTACTATACATGTGAGCCGATTTTTAAGAATATTAAAATTAATATTTTTCATCATCATAAATCATACCAGTATACAACCATCGATCATTATTAAATCAAACCCTTAAGATTCGAATCGAATACATATATAGCCGATTATATTCATCCATGCTTAATCACATAAGATTCGAAACAATCATAACAATTCATCATCAATCATGTCGAGTATATATAACACCCATCATAAAGTCATCAAACAATTGTTAACATACTTACCGAATAGAAAAGAGACAAGAATTGATCCGATCAAGAGAATAAACTCCGATGAAGAGGATGTTTGGCTGCCTTCGGTTTCGTGAGAGAGAGAGAGAAAAGAACTAGGGTTTGTAGGTGTGTTATGTGATTGCAAGTAATGAGACACAATCCTCAAAGGATCCATGTATGCATATGGTGGGAGTGGGCCGAATCCTTCACATGGGCTCCCCTTTGATTCGGGTTCAAGAGAAATAGGCCGAGATTTGTAAAGCCCAAAGGCTTGTGCGGTTGGGTTGTGTTGTGCGACTACAACATACATGTATACACATAGACACATAATCGTAATATTCAATAAATCAATCAAGTTCATATAATCGAATCACGTTCACCTAGGTTACATCCAAGTACAAAGATAGGTTCGGAATTACGAGTTGTCACATTATCCCCAAGTTGAAAGAAATTTCGTCCCGAAATTTAGCACGTACTCACTGAGGAAGCTAGTTAAGTTGCATGGTTTTCCTGGTTTTCCTGGGGTGTCACATCCTCCCCCCGTTGATCTGGAATTTCGTCCCGAAATTCCGTAGCTTCAGCCTCAGTAGTGGTTGTACCGGTTGCAAACAGTTGGGGATACTTTTGTTTCATCTGGTCTTCGCTCTCCCAGGTGAACTCTGGGCCGCGACGTGAGTTCCATCGAACTCGAACGAGGGGTATTCTAGTACATTTGAGGACCTTAACATCCCGGTCCGTGATTTCAACAGGTTCCTCGACGAATCGTAACTGCTCGTCGATCGTGAGCTCCTTCAAAGGAACTACGTGGGTCTCATCTGACAGACACTTCTTCAGATTTGACACATGGAAAACGTCGTGAACTGCACTGAGTTCTGCTGGTAAGTTCAGTCTGTAGGCCACCTTGCCTATTTTCTCAATGACTTCGAAAGGTCCAACGTATCGTGGGTTAAGTTTTCCCCGTTTGCCAAAACGAACCACACCCTTCCAGGGTGAAACTTTGAGTAGTACACGTTCTCCAACCTGGAGCTCTAGTGGTTTTCTGCCCTTATAGGCGTAGACTTTCCGACGGTCACGAGCTGCCGCCATTCGTTGTCGTATCTGAGCAATTTTCTCTGTTGTGTCCACCACATGTTCTGGACCAGTAATCTGACTATCCCCCACCTCCGCCCAACAAAGAGGTGACCGGCATTTACACCCGTACAATGCCTCAAACGGAGCAGCTTTAATGCTGGTGTGGTAGCTATTGTTGTACGAAAATTCCACAAGTGGCAGATGCTTTTCCCAGCCGTTGCCAAAGTCAATCACACATGCCCTAAGCATGTCTTCTAAGGTCTGGATAGTACGTTCTGACTGCCCGTTCGTTTGTGGGTGATAAGCTGTGCTCATATCTAGCCTTGAGCCAAAGGACTTGTGCATTGCTTGCCACAGTTCTGATGTAAAACGCGCATCTCGATCCGAGATGATAGAGATGGGCACCCCGTGCCTCGAGACAACTTCCTTGAGGTATACTTCTGCTAGAGTGGAGAACTTATCCGTTTCTTTGATAGCCAAGAAGTGAGCAGACTTTGTGAGTCGATCCACGATCACCCAAATAGTATCGTTACCACGTTGTGATCTAGGCAGGCCAGTAACAAAATCCATGGAAATCTGTTCCCATTTCCATTGTGGTATCTCTGGTTGTTGAAGTGGGCCTGAAGGTTTCTGGTATTCCGCCTTGACTCTCGCACAAGTCAAACACTTGCTAACGTAAGTTGCTATGTGTGCCTTCATGCTAGGCCACCAATATGGGGTTTTGATGTCGTGGTACATCTTATCCGAACCAGGATGTACTGAGTAGCGAGACTTGTGTGCCTCATCCATCACAAGTTCTCGTAGGTTGCCATACAGTGGGACCCATATGCGTCCTGTTACATAGTAAGCACCGTCTTCCTTTTGTTCTAAACGTTGCCTTGAGCCGCGTAGGGCTTCAGCCCTGACGTTTTCTGGTTTCAATGCTTCTACCTGAGCATTTCGTATTTGGGAAGGAAGACTAGACTGTATAGTAAGTTGTAAAGCTCGTACGCGGTTAGGCGCAGTGTCCTTTCGACTGAGGGCGTCGGCCACAACATTGGTTTTGCCTGGGTAGTACCTGATCGAGCATTCGTAGTCATTTAGCAGTTCGACCCATCGTCGTTGTCTCATATTGAGTTCTTTCTGTTTAAAGATGTGCTCAAGACTTCTGTGATCAGTGTAGATAGCACACTTGGTGCCATACAAGTAGTGTCGCCATATCTTAAGTGCAAAAACAACCGCTCCCAGCTCTAGATCGTGTGTAGTGTAGTTCTTCTCATGACCCTTGAGTTGGCGTGAAGCGTATGCTATAACTTTATCCCGCTGCATCAAAACACAACCAAGACCCTGAATAGATGCGTCACAGTAGACCACGAAGTCGTCTGTGCCCTCTGGCAATGAAAGGATAGGTGCACTGCAAAGTCTATCCTTTAAGTGCTGAAACGCTAACTCCTGTGCGTTTCCCCAACGATAAACAACGCCCTTCTGTGTTAGTGTAGTAAGAGGTTGAGCAATCTTAGAAAAATCCTTGATAAATCTCCTGTAGTAACCTGCCAATCCCAAGAATTGGCGAATTTCCGTTGGTGTACGAGGTGCAGGCCAGCTCTTGATTGACTCCACCTTGGATGGATCAACGTGAATCCCATCCTTGTTCACTACGTGGCCTAAGAAATGGACTTCACGAAGCCAGAAGTCACATTTTGAAAACTTGGCGTACAGCTGTTCCCTTCGAAGTAGTTCCAAAATAAGTCGTAGATGTTGCTCGTGTTCCTCCTGACTCTTCGAATAGATCAGGATGTCGTCGATGAAGATAATGACGAATTTGTCTAAATAAGGCTTGCACACTCGATTCATCAAGTCCATGATGACCGCCGGTGCATTTGTCATCCCAAAAGGCATGACCAAAAACTCATAGTGTCCATAACGGGTTCTAAAAGCTGTTTTGGAGACGTCCTCTTCTCGGACTCTCAGCTGGTGATATCCTGATCTCAAATCGATCTTTGAATAGTAGCTCGACCCTTGTAGCTGGTCGAACAAATCGTCAATGCGTGGAAGAGGGTAGCAGTTCTTCACAGTCACCTTGTTCAGTTCGCGGTAGTCGATGCACATTCTGAACGTACCGTCTTTCTTCTTCACAAATAGCACTGGAGCTCCCCAGGGCGAAGAACTAGGACGAATAAAACCCTTATCTAAGAGTTCTTGTAATTGCGTAGATAGCTCTTTCAACTCTGATGGAGCTAAGCGATACGGTGCACGAGCAATGGGCGCTGCTCCAGGAGCTAGCTCAATTTGGAACTCGACCTGGCGATGAGGCGGGAGGCCAGGTAGTTCCTCAGGAAATACCTCTGGATAGTCGCGTACAATCGGAAAGTCTTCTATCTTCTTCTCTTTCGTTGATGTCGCCTTGAATTACCAAAGGTTCTTCACCAGCACGAGGAATGCGGACGATCTTTTCTTTGCAAAGAATCTCTGCTCGATGTTGAGGTAGCCAATCCATACCAATAACGATGTCGAATTCATCATATATTGGGGTCATTCCTAGCATCACCCTGACCTATCACGAACACTCGACCTCTGGCACCATTGCCGTTGTTATTACCCCCATTGTTGTCTCCACTATTGTTCCCGTTTTCCTTGGTTGTGGTTCCGATTCTGATTCTGGTTCAGTCGTGGGTAGCGTCTCATGAAATGATCTTTAGCACCACACTGATAACATCCCCTGTTATCCTGCTGTTGCTGTTGATTTTGTGGAGCTTGTGGCTGCTGTTGTCGGTTCTGATTTGCAGGACGTGAGCTTCTACAATCTTTGGCTCCATGACCAAGCTTGTTGCATCTCTAACGATGATCTTTGTTGCACGATCCGCTGTGGTGCAATTTACATCAATTTCACTTAGGGTGATTTTCCCCGGTATTCATCCTGACTTCGATTACCAAAAGACTGTTGCCTGGGACTCCTGTACTCATCCGTTTTTCGCTGCTGCGAATGAGACTG
The DNA here is from genome assembly GCA_030545235.1 of Helianthus tuberosus. Taxonomy (NCBI): domain Eukaryota; kingdom Viridiplantae; phylum Streptophyta; class Magnoliopsida; order Asterales; family Asteraceae; genus Helianthus; species Helianthus tuberosus. The sequence continues at coordinate 161,166,722 of CM060393.1, forward strand.
AACCGAAGTGGAATCCTTTGCTCGAATTTCCATCCCACTTGTGTTTGTTGTCACTGGGAGCATCCGAAGTAGTTGTAGCAGCATTAATACGTTTCGGTAGTTTATTCTGTCATATCGCCTGATCTGAGAGACGTTGAGCAAGTCGAGTAATATCCGGAATGGTTGCAAGGTTGGCCGATGTCACATGACTTTGAATCTCTGGTACTAAGCCTTTGAGGTACAGCTCAATGCGCTTGATGGGAGGATCCACCATTGTTGGACATAACACCGTCATTTCGTTGGATCGTTTCGTGTACGCTTCTATCTCTGACCTTGTCATCTTCAGGTTTAAGAACTCCACTTCCAGTTTGTGGATGTCATCACGACTACAGTATTCACGTTTGATCAGTTCCTCAAAATCCTCCTATGGGGTGGCATTAGCAGCCGCCAGCCCCAGCATCTGAACTTGCGAGTTCCACCAAGTTAGCTTAGTGCCTTCGAGAGTACCAGTGGCGTACTTCACCCTATGAGCCTCAGGGCATTCACACGTCTCTAAGACAGTCTCGAGGTTTTTAAATCAATGTAGGAGTCCAACAGCTCCTTTAGTGCCACGGAAAGTACTAGGACGACAGTCCATGAACGTCCTGAATGTGCCTACAGGCGGCTGAGCGTTCTGACCTTGTTGCGCGAGGAAGAAAAGACTGGATTAAGCGCGAGAGTTGGGTCATGAGAGTAGGATCTATCATCCTAGAGTAGGTTCGTAATAGCAGGTTGTACCTCCTGCCTGAGCGGCCGCGAGTGCTGCCGTAACTGGTTCGTTAATAAGAGCCGTCAGCTGGCTTGAGTTAGGTTCACACGTTCCCTCATGATCTCACATCGAAGGAAACACAAGTAGGAAAGGTTTCGCGAATGTGTGTAAGTGTGTAGTGACAGTAGGGAGCAAGCACAAATGTGTTTTCAAACTATAGTTGCTACGTTTATCTAAGCATACCATGAGCAAAGTTCTATGCAATCTAGCAAGTAGGCAATATAAACATAAACCATATCACCTAGAATGTCGAGTCTTGCACGTGGAGTGAAGCGTCGTTGTGGATCGTAGAGCACTGTACAGGTTATAGTCTGGTTTTAACAAAAACGTTTTCCTTTATTAAAACCAAGTTCTCTATAACCAATGGCTCTGATACCAATCTGTCACACCCCCAAAATCCACATGCGGAGTATCACCGCTTGGAGGCGTGACTGACCAGGATCAAACCACTAATCATATTGAACAAGTAAATGTTTAATGTAAAAGTTCAACCAACACGATTAATATCCAAAACAAACCTAGTTAAGTTATGAGCGGAAGCATAATGTGTAAAACCAAAACGTAGTTTAAATATCCAAAGGTTTAACATGGCACACAGCTGTCCATGTTCCACAACGACTCCAGCTAAGTACCTATAGACCTGCAAAGCATGTAGTAACGAGTCAACAACTAGTTGAGTGAGTTCACGTTTGGTTGTCCAGTTTATAGTTATTCCGAAAACACAGTTTGATCTTTACCAGCTATCCAGCCGTGGGGGTTACCCCATAGTTCGAAAAACGTTTATTAGTTACCCGTTCTTACGTTGGCTATTCCAGCCCGGCTCTATGGCCGTGCGGGCTACCCCATGTTTTGTTCACCAGACTCGTTACCATATCGACTACTAACGTTCGTCATGTTTAAGTGCCCTAACATCTGTGTCTATCATCACTGACGTGCCATAGTCCATTAGTCCACGCCCGTCCTCTGCGGCACGGTGTGAGGTTTGTTAAACCTAATAGCGCTATTTAACTAATGACCCGTTCGCCATTGGCCTCGGCGATTAAGTCGATATAAAATGGAGGGACTTCGTTGATAGAGTTCTAGTCTAGTATAGTTTAATACGTCTCAACCGGACGAGGAATCTATGTTCCTGGTTACGTCTCAACAGGACGAGGAATCTATGTTCCTGGTTACGTCTCAACAGGACGAGGAATCCCTATTCCTTAACCCATTCCCAACCCCTGGGAACCCCATGCTTTGTAACGGAGTGTGAACTCACCTTGGTTTGCTCGGCAGATTACACAGAAAGGTCACGTCTAAAAGCTAGTGGTCAACCACGTCCTAACATGGTTATCACACATGTCAGGTTTAGGTTCAATTAAAGCACGTATGATTACACATAGTTTACCATATTGCTAACACGTATCGAGCATGGCAACATAGTACACACATAGAATGTTTTAAATGTTATCAGTTTAACATACGGATCATGGTAACATGAAATCATCACGTTCAACATATTAACTATTGGGCTCGCACAAGTGTGACAACTTGTGCGATCCACTCGTTGAAGCCCAAATTCATTGATGTACTAACACATGGCCCAACATATCATTCAATAATCCATCTTGTGCGACTAGTAGTGTTTCCCAGCCCAACACATATAGCCTACGGCCCACATAACAAATAAATAATAACCTTGTGCGACTTAAGTATTCTAGTACGGTTGTGTTAATTCGGCCCAAACATAACCAACCAGCCCAATCAGCTATATGTTCATACATCTTGTGCGATCAGTTTTAATACCCAGCCCAAGTCTACGGCCCAAAACAACAAACAACCAGTTCTTGTGCGATTAGGGGCTGCTTGTACGATCAGGTCCACTTGTGCGACCTGATCAGCTTGTGCGAATGGACCCCTTATGCGACTAGGGGTCTTGTGCGACTGGTTAACAAACTTTCGTGAATCAAGCAGCCAGTTACATCTATTCCATCATTTCCTATATTACAATAAGTCAACTAACAGTTTATCTTATTTCCAATTCCATATACCATCAATCAACTAACCAATTTATTATTTAATTAATAGGAACAATCAAATGCATAACAACTCATCATCATCCTTAAAATCTATCATTCAAAACATCCACATAGTCGACAACTGTCCATCACCTCCAAAGGTTATTGGACCAAATAGTTGGGTGGTTTGACTAATTATTAGATTGAAAATTATGAATCATGTGCAGACTCTTTATCACAATCATGTGCAAGTAATTATGAAGCAAACCTTAAAATACAATCACATGCTCAATCCTATATATACACACTGTTCGATCAAAAACAACAATCATTAACCACATCAATTAACTAACAATCCCTATGTTGACCTATAGTACTATACATGTGAGCCGATTTTTAAGAATATTAAAATTAATATTTTTCATCATCATAAATCATACCAGTATACAACCATCGATCAGTATTAAATCAAACCCTTAAGATTCGAATCGAATACATATATAGCCGATTATATTCATCCATGCTTAATCACATAAGATTCGAAACAATCATAACAATTCATCATCAATCATGTCGAGTATATATAACACCCATCATAAAATCATCAAACAATTGTTAACATACTTACCGAATAGAAAAGAGACAAGAATTGATCCGATCAAGAGAATAAACTCCGATGAAGAGGATGTTTGGCTGCCTTCGGTTTCGTGAGAGAGAGAGAGAAAAGAACTAGGGTTTGTAGGTGTGTTATGTGATTGCAAGTAATGAGACACAATCCTCAAAGGATCCATGTATGCGTATGGTGGGAGTGGGCCGAATCCTTCACATGGGCTCCCCTTTGATTCGGGTTCAAGAGAAATAGGCCGAGATTTGTAAAGCCCAAAGGCTTGTGCGGTTGGGTTGTGTTGTGCGACTACAACATACATGTATACACATAGACACATAATCGTAATATTCAATAAATCAATCAAGTTCATATAATCGAATCACGTTCACCTAGGTTACATCCAAGTACAAAGATAGGTTCGGAATTACGAGTTGTCACAATGTATTTCAGGGAATTTATAAATGGATCTGGCGGGCGTTGGAAGTTTTTATGCTGCGTTAAGAATAAAGATGTCATCCATGGTCTTTGAGTTTGGTCAGTGTGTCTCTTTCCTGGACAAGACACGCCTTCCAAACCTTGGTGCTATTTAATATCTTTTGATGAGTACTTAGTGAACTCATAAACATTTTGTATGAATGTAAAACTTGAAATTTAAGTCTACGCTTTTGAAACAAGGTTGTTATGTTTTAAACTCATTTTATGGATGGCAAATTTAAGGTTTTATCATATAGTTGATGTTATGATTGAATGCAATGATATTAAAGAAGTCACACCATAATCACGCTTCCGCAAAAGTCAGGGTGTGACAGCTTGGTATCAGAGCTTCGATCGTAGCAAACTAGGATTCTTTCTCGAGTCTAGACTACGATCAATAGGGCTCTCACGAAAACGCTTTTACAAACATGTTTTCATTGCATACACAAAACGTCCAGATCCAGGGAACAAACATTTTTACAAACAAAAGGCACAATTACACATTTCAAAGGGCTATGTTTATAATTCAGTCTTAGAGACTGAGGGAGGATAAGTCTTAGAGAATAAGGGAGGATCAGTCTTAGAGAGTGGGAAAGTTTGGTCTTAGAGACCGGGGATTTAGTCTTAGAGACTGGGAAAGTTTGGTCTTAGAGACTAGGGATTTAGTCTTAGAGACTGGGGAGTTGGTCTTAGAGACCCGGAAGTTAGTCTTAGAGACTGGGGAGTTGGTCTTAGAGACCAGGAAGTTAGTCTTAGAGGCTGGGGAGTTGGTCTTAGAGACCAGGGAGTTGGTCTTAGAGACCAGGGAGTTAGTCTGAGAGACTAGGAAGTTCAGTCTGAGAGGCTGGGTGGGATAGTCTGGGGAAGACTAGGAAGATTACTTGCTTACATTGTTATCATATACATGCTTAATTGTTGATTATTGATAAACGTGCATATGTGGTGATTATTTGCACACGCTAGTTGCTAGTGATTATTAAGGATATACGTGCTATGACTAATATGTACCGGCACACCTGTCGCTTTGATTAGAAAGCAAATTGTCAGACGTGATTGTCACACCCCCAAAATCCACACGCGGAGTATCACCGCCTGGAGGCGTGACTGACTAGGATCAAGCCACCAATCATATTGAACAATACCATTAAGTAAATAAACCAAACCCAATATAATTGGTGTCTCAAATTAAACCAAACATGTTTGAGAAATTAGCGGAAGCATAATAATGTGTAAATAACCAAAACATAGTTTAACGTTCAAATGTTAAGTGTAGGACATAACAGTCCATATCCCACAACGATCACGCCTCCCCGTGCAAGCTCAAGAAGTACCTAACGACCTGCAAGGCATGTAACAACGAGTCAACAACAAAGTTGAGCGAGTTCACAGTTGGTTGTTCAGTTATTGAGTTCATTTCAGAAATCGTAAGTTTGTTTCAGTATCATGTGTTACCCAGTATCCTTGTTTCCCAAACCTTTACGATATTTAGTGGGGGCTTCCCATGTTGTATGTTACTAGACTAGTTGTATCTTTAGGTGTCCTTCCCAATCCGAGGACAGTAGTAAGTATGAGTATACGTAGGTTTTACGTAAGTGCCCTTCCCAATCCGAGGACAGTAGTAAGTATGAGTATACGTAGGTTTTACGTAAGTGCCCTTCCCAATCCGAGGACAGTAGTACGTAGCGAGTACGTAGGTTTAGCGCTGGCGTCCTTCCCAATCCGAGGACGGTGGTAGGTAGTCTAGTAGTGGTAACTGTACGAGTTCTATCGTAGTTATTCAATCCCATTCCCCACCCACCGGGAATCCCATGCCTTAGAAGTGTGAACTCACCTTGGTTTGCTCGGTATGCTTAACTACTCGTTTTCCAATTAATCAGTCAAGCCTATGGTTTGCACGTACATACAATCAGTAGATATTTACAAGTTTCGACTAACAATCAAGATCATCACGTGCATGCAAGTAACAACTAATACATAGCATTTATCAGTCATACAGGCTCATGCAACCATGCTTTACATTTAACAGTACCAGACTAACCTAGTTAATCCTTAACAGACTTAACTGAGTTGCTGTGCATGTTTAATAACTCGACGAAACACACCGGTTTCGTCGTGAACCCCTTCGACGAAACACCCTCCTGTTTCGTCATGATTACCCTCGGCGAAAATCCCCTGTTTCCCCGTGCCTATTTCGTCGGCAAGCATAGTGTTATGTCGTGACATCAGGCAATTACACAGAAACCCTAATCATCAATAACAGCCGTTCCACTCTATCATCGAACAAACAGTTAACATACAATCGCCATGATCGTTAATCATCAATTATGCAGCCTGTACCCTATGCATGGCAGTTTGCTAAACACTCATACGATCTACACAATCGATACACGTACGATTGATAATCTTTTAAATCTATAGGTTCCTTATTAGCAAGAATCGCCATAAGATTAAGATCTAAATATTATGAACAAGTTCTATAATAGCATTCGATAAACATGAGTGATCCATTGACAATATACATAAGATTCATGAAACCACGATCATTAATCAGACTCATCATCTATTCATGGATTTAAGCATTATATAACAACAGTTCACAATGGTTCCGATTAAACAGTTAGCGATAACACAAACGAGCAAATCATACAAGAGTGAAACACTAACCAAAATAGAAAAGTTAATGGATCGATCGGTCGGAAAGAAAGGGCTTCGAAGACACGCAGTCGCCGTCAACAGGGAGATGCTCTAGGGTTTCTAATTTGCTAAAAGTGTGACGAATGAAACAGTAATGCATAATAAATATACGCGTAACGTACTGGGCCCTTAATGGTCTTCGGCGAAACAGTGGGCCGGCGAAACACCTTGTTTCGTCGAGCTGGTTGGCGGCAAAACATAAGTTGTTTCGTCGAGGTTACTAGTGTGAAACCCTAAATATCATTAAGTTAAACCAAACACATAACACTATAGTCTCATAACATCTCATCATAAACATCTCAACATATATTAAATACGTATGATTACAAGGCAAACAAGTCGAGCAAACAAATAACTGAACAGTTAACGTACAATTAGTGTGAAGACGGAAATCTTGAAAACTCAAGTTGTCACATTATCCCCAACTTGAAAGAAATTTCATCCCGAAATTTAGCATGCGGTTACTGAGGAAGCTAGTTGTGTTGCGTCGTTTCCTGGTTTTCCTGGGGTGTCACATCATCCCCCCGTTGGTTTGGAATTTCGTCCCAAAATTCTGTAGTAGCTTCAGCCTCAGTAGTGGTTGCATTGTTCTTGAACAACTGGGGATACTTGAGTTTCATTTGGTCTTCTCGTTCCCAGGTGAACTCTGGGCCACGACGGGAGTTCCAACGAACTCGAACAAGAGGCATTCTAGTCTGCTTGAGGACCTTAACGTCCCAGTCCGTGATCTCTACTGGTTCCTTGATGAATCGCAGCTGATCGTCGATAGTGAGCTCCTTCAAAGGAACTATGAGGGTCTCATCTGACAGAAACTTCTTCAGATTCGACACGCGAAAAACGTTGTGAACTGCACTGAGTTCTGCGGGTAGGTTTAGTTTGTAGGCCACTTTGCCTATCTTCTCAATGATTTCAAATGGTCCGACATAACGCGGGTTAAGTTTGCCTCGTTTGCCAAAGTGAACTACACCTTTCCAAGGTGAGACTTTGAGTAGCACTCGATCCCCAACCTGGAACTCGAGTGGTTTCCTGCGCTTATCAGCGTAGCTTTTCTGACGGTCACGAGCTGCCGCCATTCGTTGCCGTATCTGAGCAATTCTTTCCGTTGTGTCTACTACAAGTTCTGGACCCGTGATCTGACTATCCCCCACCTCTGCCCAACAAAGAGGTGATCGACATTTACGCCCGTACAATGCCTCATACGGAGCAGCCTGAATACTGGTGTGATAACTGTTGTTATACGAAAACTCCACTAACGGGAGATGTTTTTCCCAGCCGTTGCCAAAATCAATCACACATGCCCTAAGCATGTCCTCAAGGGTATGGATGGTGCGTTCAGACTGCCCATCCGTTTGTGGGTGATAAGCTGTGCTCATGTCTAATCGAGAGCCAAAAGATTTGTGCATTACTTGCCACAGTTCTGAAGTAAAACGTGCATCACGATCAGAGATAATAGAGGTTGGCACCCCGTGCCTCGAGACAACTTCCTTATGGTAAACATCTGCAAAGGTGGAGAACTTATTCGTTTCCTTGATGGCCAAGAAGTGTGCAGACTTTGTGAGTCGATCCACGATCACCCAAATAGTATCATTCCCACGTTGAGATCTAGGCAGGCCAGTAACGAAATCCATGGAAATTTGCTCCCATTTCCATTGTGGTATTTCTGGTTGTTGGAGTAGGCCCGATGGTTTCTGATATTCAGTCTTGACTCTCGCACAAGTCAAACATTTGCTGACGTAAGTTGCTATGTGGGCTTTCATGCTAGGCCACCAGTATGTTGTCTTCAAGTCATGGTACATCTTATCCGAACCAGGATGTACTGAATAACGAGACTAATGTGCTTCATCCATTAAAAGTTCTCGTAAATCGCCATAGAGTGGGACCCAGATGCGTCATGTTACGTAGTAGGCGCCGCCTTCCTTTTGTTCTAACCGTTGCCTTGAGCCGCTTAGGGCTTCAGCCCTGACGTTTTCTAGTTTCAATGCTTCTGCCTGAGCATCTCGTATATGGGAAGGAAGACTAGATTGGATGGTAAGTTGTAGTGCTCGCATGCGCTTAGGCGTAGTATCTTTTCGACTGAGGGCATCGGCCACAACATTGGCTTTGCCCGGATGGTACTTGATCGCACATTCGTAATCGTTCAAAAGCTCAACCCATCTACGTTGTCACATGTTTAATTCCTTCTGTTTGAAGATATGCTCGAGACTCCTGTGATCGGTGTAAATGGTGCACTTGGTACCGAACAGGTAATGTCTCCATATCTTAAGTGCGAAAACAACAGCTCCCAGCTCCAGATCGTGTGTAGTATAATTCCTTTCATGAACTTTAAGTTGGCGCAATGCATAAGCAATGACTTTATCCCGTTGCATCAACACACAACCAAGACCCTGAATTGACGCGTCACAATAAACTACAAAATCGTCTGTGCCCTCTGGCAATGAAAGAATAGGTGCGCTACAAAGTCTGTCCATTAAGTGCTGAAATGCTGATTCCTGTGTATTACCCCAACAATAGGTGACACCTTTATGAGTTAGTAGAATAAGCGGTTGTGCAATCTTTGAGAAGTCTTTGATGAACCTTCTGTAGTAGCCTGCCAAACCCAAGAATTGATGGATTTCTGTTGGTGTGCGGGGTGCAAGCCAGTTCTTGATTGAGTCTACCTTGGATGGATCAACATGAATCCCATCCTTGTTTACCACGTGGCCTAGGAAATGGACTTTATAAAGCCAGAAGTCGCATTTCAAAAACTTAGCATAAAGTTGCTCTGTTCGAAGCAGTTCCAAAATAATCCGCAGATGCTGCTCGTGTTCCTCCTGACTCTTAGAATAGATCAGGATGTCGTCGATGAAAACAATAACAAACTTATCCAGGTAAGGTTTGCACACTCTGTTCATAAGATCCATGAAGACTGCCGGTGCATTTGTCAACCCAAAAGGCATAACCAGGAACTCGTAATGCCCATAACGAGTCCTGAACGCTGTCTTAGGGATATCCTCATCTCGGACTCTCAGTTGATGGTAACCCGATCTCAGATCAATCTTGGAGTAGTAACTCGACCCCTGCAGCTGGTCGAATAAGTCATCAATGCGCGGGAGAGGATAATGATTCTTTACGGTCCCCTTGTTGAGTTCGTAGTAGTCGATGCACATTCTGAAGGTACCGTCTTTCTTCTTCACGAATAGTACTAGAGCTCCCCAGGGCGAAGAGCTAGGACGAATAAAACCCTTTTCCAAAAGTTCTTGTAATTGCTTGGACAGTTCCTCCAGTTCGGTTGGGGCTAAGCGATAAGGTGCTCGAGCTATGGGCGCTGCTCCAGGAGCTAGCTCGATTTGGAATTCGACCTGGCGATGGGGCGGTAGACCAGGTAATTCCTCAGGAAACACTTGAGAAAAGTTGCGTACAACTGGAATATCCTCTATTTTCTTCTCTTTCGATGATGCGTCAGTAACAAGTGCTAAAATAGCAGTGTGGCCCTTTCGCAAACACTTCTGGGCCTTAAGGAAAGAGATGATACCTGCAACTGCACCACTCTTTTCACCATGAATCACTAAAGGTTCTTCACCAGAACGAGGTATGCGGACGATATTCTCCTTGGAAAGGATCTCTGCTCGCTGTTGCGATAACCAATCCATACCAACAACAATGTCGAAACTACCCAAAACAATAGGAATGAGGTCGATAGAGAAGGTTTGACCAGCTAAGATGAGATTATAACCCCTAACTATGTGTGTGGCTTCAAGACTTTTACCGTTTGCTAGCTCTACCATGTGCTTGGTGTTCAAAAGTGTTGGGGTACGTTTAAGCATTTGACTAACTTTTAGGGACACATAACTGGTATCGGCACCCGAATCAAATAAAACATTAACATAAAAGTCATCCAGTAGAAACTTACCCATCACGATGTTGGGATCATTCCTAGCATCACCCTGACCAATCACGAACACACGGCCCCGGGCGCCATTGTCTCCATTGTTTCCCCCGTTGTTACCCCCATTGTTGTTTCCGTTCCCTTGGTTATTGTTCTGATTCTGATTTAACTGCGGGCAGTATCTCTTGAAGTGACCTTCAGCGCCACACTGATAGCATCCCCTGTTGCCCTGTTGCTGTTGCTGATTCTGCGGTGCTTGCTGTTGCTGCTGATGATTCTGATTTGCAGGCCGTGAGCTCCTGTAATCCTTGGCTTCATGACCCATCTTGAGACATCTCTGACAACGTCCCTTGTTGCACTGACCACTGTGGTGCCTGTTGCATTTGTTGCACTTTGGGTGGTTTCCTCGATATCCACCCTGCCCTTGACTACCAGAAGATTGCTGACCAGGACTCTAGTAGTCATCAATCTTTCGCTGCTGCGCCTGGGACTGAACTGTAGTCGAACCCTTGCTGGAGGCTCCATTCCATTTTCGTTTGTTGTCACTGGGAATAGAAGAAGTAGTAGTAGCAGTAGCACCTATACGCTTAGGTAGCTTGTTCTGTTCCACTGCCTGGTCTGTGAGACGATGAGCAAGACGAGTAACATCCTGGATAGTGGCAAGGTTAGCAGCAGTTACATGGCTTTGAATCTCTGGTACTAAGCCTTTGAGGTACAGCTCGATACGCTTGATGGGAGGATCCACCATAGTTGGACATAACACTGCCAGTTCGTTGGATCGCTTTGTATACGCCTCTATCTCTGACCCCGTCATCTTCAGGTTAAAGAACTCCACTTCCAGCTTGTGGATGTCATCAAGATTACAGTGAAGTCGTTCCATGGGGTGGCATTAGCAGCTGCCAGCCCTAACATTTGAACTTGTGCGTTCCACCAAGTCAACGCAACGCCTTCGAGAGTACCAGTGGCATACTTCACCCTTCGAGCCTCAGGGAATTCACACATTTCGAAGACCGATTCGAGCTTCTCGAACCAGTGGAGGAGTCCTACGGCTCCTTCAGTGCCACTGAAAGTAGTAGGTCGGCAATCCATAAAGGTTTTGAAAGTACACACAGGAGGCTGAGCGTTCTGACCTGTTGTGTGTGCAAGAAGAAACAATGTTAAGCACAAGTGTTGGTTTACGTGAGTAGGATCTAAAGATCCTAGAGTGAGTTGCGATGGCAGGTTATACCTCCTGCCTGGGCAGCTGCGAGTGCTGTAGTAACTTGTTCAGTGATCAGAGCCGCCAACTGGGCTTGAGTTAGGTTAACGCGTCCACTCATGATCTTCTTATCAAAGGAAACATGGGTGAGAAAGGTTCGCGAATATGCAATGACAGAAGAGAGTAAGCACACAAGTGTTTTCAAACAATAGTTGTTACGTTTATCTAAGCATACCACAAGCAAAGTTCTATGTAACTAGCAAGTAGGCAATATAAGCATAAACCATATTACCTATAGTGTTGAGCCTTGCACGTGGAGTGAAGCGTCGTTGTGGATCGTTGAGCACTATACAGGTTATAGTCTGGTTTTAACAAAAAACTTTTTCCCTTATTAAAACCAAGTTCACTATAACCAATGGCTCTGATACCAATCTGTCACACCCCCAAAATCCACACGAGGAGTATCACCGCCTGGAGGCGTGACTGACCAGGATCAAGCCACCAATCATATTGAACAATACCATTAAGTAAATAAACCAAACCCAATATAATTGGTGTTTCAAAATAAACCAAACATGTTTGAGAAATTAGCGGAAGCATAGTAATGTGTAAATAACCAAAACATAGTTTAACGTTCAAATGTTAAGTGTAGGACATAACAGTCCATATCCCACAACGATTACGCCTCCCCGTGCAAGCTCCAGAAGTACCTGACGACCTGCAAGGCATGTAACAACGAGTCAACAACAAAGTTGAGCGAGTTCACAGTTGGTTGTTCAGTTATTGAGTTCGTTTCAGAAATCGTAAGTTTGTTTCAGTATCATGTGTTACCCAGTATCCTTGTTTCCCAAACCTTTACGATATTTAGTGGGGGCTTCCCATGTTGTATGTTACTAGACTAGTTGTATCTTTAGGTGTCCTTCCCAATTTGAGGATAGTAGTAAGTATGAGTATACGTAGGTTTTACGTAAGTGCCCTTCCCAATCCGAGGATAGTAGTAAGTATGAGTATACGTAGGTTTTACATAAGTGCCCTTCCCAATCCGAGGACAGTAGTACGTAGCGAGTACGTAGGTTTAGCGCTGGCGTCCTTCCCAATCCGAGGACGGTGGTAGGTAGTCTAGTAGTGGTAACTGTACGAGTTCTATCGTAGTTATTCAATCCCATTCCCCACCCACCGGGAATCCCATGCCTTAGAAGTGTGAACTCACCTTGGTTTGCTCGGTATGCTTAACTACTCGTTTTCCAATTAATCAGTCAAGCCTATGGTTTGCACGTACATACAATCAGTAGATATTTACAAGTTTCGACTAACAATCAAGATCATCACGTGCATGCAAGTAACAACTAACACATAGCATTTATCAGTCATACAGGCTCATGCAACCATGCTTTACATTTAACAGTACCAGACTAACCTAGTTAATCCTTAACAGACTTAACTGAGTTGCTGTGCATGTTTAATAACTCGACGAAACACACCGGTTTCATCGTGAACCCCTTCGACGAAACACCCTCCTGTTTCGTCATGATTACCCTCGGTGAAACTCCCCTGTTTCGCCGTGCCTGTTTTGTCGGTAAGCATAGTGTTACGTCGTGACATCAGGCAATTACACAGAAACGCTAATCATCAATAACAGCCGTTCCACTCTATCATCGAACAAATAGTTAACATACAATCGCCATGATCGTTAATCATCAATTATGCAGCCTGTACCCTATGCATGGCAGTTTGCTAAACACTCATACGATCTACACAATCAATACACGTACGATTGATAATCTTTTAAATCTATAGGTTCCTTATTAGCAAGAATCGCCATAAGATTAAGATCTAAATATTTTGAACATGTTCTATGCTAGCATTCGATAAACATGAGTGATCTATTGACAATATACATAAGATTCATGAAACCACGATCATTAATCAGACTCATCATCTAATCATGGATTTAAGCATTATATAACAACAGTTCACAATGGTTCCGATTAAACAGTTAGTGATAAAACAAACGAGCAAATCATACAAGAGTGAAACACTAACCAAAATAAAAAAGTTAATGGATCGATCGGTCGGAAAGAAAGGGCTTCGACGAATAGTCGATGACGTTGACATGACTATTGATGCTCCTCCTGACGACATCCATGGTGATGGAGTTAGACGAGAACGTTATTACAAATTTCACATCTAAGACCTCTGTTATCAGGCTATCCTCTGCGCCTAGAATACGCTCGATTTCAGACTCCTTTGAGTCTGTGACATTTACAGCCTTATAGATGGCCGGATTACAACTTTATACTACTGACACAGACGCCGCCGCCGTTATGACTGCTGCACTATCACTTGCTCGAGGCACCACACCGTTACACGACCCAGAGACTGCCCCTGAGCTAGCTTCTGCACCTTTGTGGGACAGCTTGACGTTGCACCTGCTGATCCTACACCCTTGCTTGATTATGACCCTGTTTCTTTCGGTATACCGGACATTACACCCCTTAAATCTGACCCAGTACCTGTGCCTGATGATCTCCTTATCGGTCGAGACGTTTGTTCGTGCACCTTCACCGCTGATATCGCTCCTATGAAGACCGATATCCATTGCACTGACATGCCTATCGCTTCCTTTTAAAACATACCCGCACCCCGGGAAGGTACTCCCGGTCAGCACCCACATAAAGATCCTTCCGCTATAGCAGCGTTTTCCCCGACCTCACAGGCCGCACCGTTTGCTACTTTCACCGCTACATCGCTGGATGATCCATTTCGATGGTTCTGATCATACACTATGCTAATTTTAGACCCTTACACTATGGAGGCTACACCAGGGATGAATTGCTTCTATAACAACAGCTACAGTTTGAGAATAGGAGTCGCAGAATGTTGGAGCTTGAGCTGACACCACGTCCTCCACCTTGTCTATTGCCAGCATACTTTGATCTTCCACATTTATCAAGAGCGGCAGAACAGATAATTATTTCAACGTGTACACAAGCCCGAGGAGGAAGTCCACGCAAGTTAACCGTTTACTTTTCTTTCCTCCTCCACCTCAGACACCGGTATAGTGGTTTCTGGATTTTGCGGATTGCATTACATTTGGGGTAAAGACACTAATGATAAGCCGGGATTGTGGAGACTTTGGGAGACCACATCTGATTACGTAATTTTGATACACTAATATACTTAATGGACAAGGGAAGGGTGACCCTGTGTCCCTATTGATGTGATACATTTTGGGAGACAATACAATTGCGGTCAGGGAATAATGAGAGCCAAGTCAACATTAAACATGCGACAATACTTTGTGGCCAATGACCAACGAAAGCTCAGTCTCTATGTCTTCGTTAAGCACGACTGTTGATCCATATATATGTGCTGTAATTATAATGCTACGTGCTTGCTTACTATGCTCTCATTAAACATAATTACCAAAATTGCTTGGTTATGCTATGATTATGCTATTGCTTACTTGGTTGGTATGATAACCTATTATGTGTATGTACATATGACCACTAAACAACTAAATGCACTTCATGAACAAATAAGACTTGACCTAACCAATCTTCTTCTTAGAAGATGTCGATACAAGGGAACATCGCTACCAACAACCCTCCGCCGACAACAGTGGCAGAACTACAAGAGCGCATCTCGCAGGCCATCGCACAGCTCGAGGCCCTTCGCTCCGAACACGGCAGAGGTACCTCAAGAAATAACCCACCCAGCGGCTGCACCTACGAGCAGTTCTTGAACCACAAACCTCGAGAATTCGATGGCACTGGGGGTGCCTTAGCTTTTGTGCGTTGGGTGGAGAAGACGAATTCTGTTTTACGGTTGAGCAAATGTGCCCCAGAACATCAGGTCGCGTACATAGCCGGACTATTTGTAGATGGGGCTCTGTTATGGTGGAACCTTCATGTTCAGACAATGGGCAAGACCGCTGCGTATGCTTTGACGTGGGACGAACTGAAAGAACTGATGCGTAAGAGATATTGCTCGAGGGCAGAAGTCCAGAAGTCCAGAAGTTGGAAACTGAACTGTGGAACTTGAAAATGGAAGGACCAAAGATAGCTGAGTATGTGCAGAGATTTAATGATTTATCATAGGTTGCTACGCTCCTGGTGGGACCAGAGTTTAAGAGAGTCGAACGTTTCATAGGGGGATTGGCACCTCAGATTCTAAGTCTGGTAACCACATCTAAACCTTCAACGATCACCGAAGCTATCGACATAAGCGTGGCGCTCACTGAAGAAGCAGTTAGACCAGGAAAGTTCTCCACTACGGACGAGAAAAAGGAGCCTCCTGTAGAGTCATCTGGGGAAAACAAGAGAAAGCTCGCAAATTTCAAGATGGTTACTCGGGCGAGTAGCAAGAAGAAGGCCAAAAAGGGAAAAGACTACATGGGTATCCTACCTAAGTGTGACAATTGTCTATGTTATCATGTCGGGCGATGTAAATATGGAAAATGTGATAACTGTGGCAAGAGGGGACATCCTAAAGAAACATGTAGGCAAGATACTGAACGTAGAAATGGAGGCCAGGATGGTAGCCAGAATCACGGAGGAAACAACGACGACGACAACTATCAAGGAAGGATGAGTGACAAACAAAAACGTGCTCAAGGTTGCCTTAACTGTGGGAGCAAAAAGCATTTCAGAAAATATTGCCCTAAAAACGATCAGACACAAGGATAAAAGCTCAGTAGCAGAGCTAGGGGAGCACACCAGGAATCCAAGTGTGGATATCGGTACGTTCCATATTACTCAACGTTATGCATCTGTGTTGCCAGATATTGTTGCAAATTTTAAGCTTTGCATCTCTGGAGTTTGAGAGTATACTTGGGTTAGTAGCAAGTAAGTTAGATAACTCTCACTCGATGGAACTAGCTAGGTGAAGCTAGTGGAAGTCAACGCAGTAACTAGAAACGGCAAGATAGAACCCGGAGAGCGTAAGTTTACGCTTGATCTGCCGCCAGTTGATGTTGGGAAACTTCGACGAGGTAATTGGGATGGATTAATTGCCGAGTGATCAAGCAGAGATTGATGTCCGCATCCCGATGGCGAATAAAGGAACGATCGTGACTCATGAAGCAGGATACGCCTCTACGAATTACTAAATGCTGGGAGGCACGAAAGTTGTTGCGTAAAGGATGTGTTGTTTTCTTGGCTCATGTCGGGGACAAGGGAGTCGAAGAACCAAAAGTCGAAGATATTCCTGTGATAAGGAAATATCCTGAAGTCTTCCCCGAGGACTTGCCAGAATTATCTCCTCAACGACAAGTCAAATTTCGCATCAATTGGATTCCAGGCGTCGCGCCTGCAGTCAATGCCTCTTAGTGACTTACACCTTCAGAGATGCACGGATTATCAGTGTAACCTCAGTGGTTGATAGAGAAGGAAGATAACAGACCAAAAATTCTCTTTTGGGTAACCCCAATTCTGCTCGTCAAGAAGAAGGACGATGATTTTCAAATGAGCATCAACTACCAGGAGCCGAACGAACTAACCAACAAGAGTCGGTAACTCTTGCTGAGGAATTAACGAATTTCTTACTTAACTAACTGTGATGATCCAACTACTATTACACGACTGATCGATGATCGAGTGTCATTAGCTGAGAATTCAGGAAGAATGTATCCCGGGGAAATTGTGGGACAATAATTTGTTTTTTTTAAACATACACAAAAATGGTGTTTCCTATCCAATGCACAAAACAGTTTTGCACAGTGTACGAAACCTTGAGGATCTAGAAAACATATACTTAGGACCTTTGGGAACCCAGGTCCAAACTCGTAAAGGTTGTTATTTAGGAACCATATCTGTTAACCCAATCAAACACCATTAACCTGACATTTATGCCATTTCAGTTAACAAAACAGAAAATACTTAAATTTCTTTTGTTGAAATCTTCACTTTTGCTTCTAGCGAGTAGATGTTTGCATCTCTACTCCCCTGAATGGTAGTTGCATTACGTCAATTCTCTTCGCTGAGAGCGAACACACATTTGCATCGATACTTGGTCATTACCTCATACTCATTGTTTCATTACTTGAAAACTCATATGTTACGCATGCACTATTTGCTATGCATGCGGTTTCATTTCAAACGCTTCATTGAAGTTCAAATATTATGTTGCTAAATCTAATCACTGGTTTGTGATCCGAATGACCTACATTATTGTAATTATTGGCTCTGTTGTTATCAAGTCAACACACTTTCTCATAACTCCTTTTTATTTCGAGTTACATTCAGGGTTTATCTTTGCAACCATGCCGAGATTCCTTTGTTAATACATACGTTTATTGTCAAGTTACGCTGAAACCAAGTTCAATTGCTTGAACTTATCCACTTCGCATATTCAATTTAAGACGCCATATGATGTATTGGGAACATCATATTCAAATATTTTTGCAAAGGTTATTTTGTTTCGAGTCGTAGTAGATTTGATTGGTCTACGACTCCACTAAATCGTTTGTTGGTTTCAATACCTTGTGGAGATGATTTCACAAAATTGAGCTTGCGCTAATTTAGTTACTCACTTCATACACGGATTTAAATTATTTATTTGGTCTAAATCTGTCTCGTTTATCACGATTAAAGCGGTCTCAACACAGTTGTGTGTTAAGGCAAGGGTACATAGATTCATTTCATAACACAATGTACCTCCTAACGATTCTTTCATTGTCTATCGAATACCTTGCGATACTTAATACTTTTTCACCTTCGATAAAAAACAGTGGCTCTTTGATGTTCTGTATTTAACTGAAAACTATATGACATTGTGTAAATCAAATCTTCTGATTGTCTCTGTACACTTTCATTTGATTTCAGGCATGGTGAACTTGTTCAGTTACCACTATTATTGAATCTCATCATTTCGACACCTTGTGGTGTCATTAGCTTGTGCTAATCATGGTCAACTGTTTCACACAAAACTACATATACTTTTGTCAACTTGTCATATAAACATTTCTGATGCAACCACGAATTAAAACAATGATACCCAGATTCGCTTGTACCCCACTCGGTGTATTTTCGCAATTCGAGAATGTCAACACACAAATCCTTACCATTTACTTATTCGAAAGTTGAACATGTCATTTTCATCTCCAAGTTGTTGATTATGAGTTCATATAGCGGATGCTATGGTTTGTGAAAATTTGCATACTGTGACCAATCGCTTGAGAATCCCATTGGACAAAACTCCTCTTTTGTGGAACCCCTGTAACTGGATTACACTAGACTATACGTCGATACGTCTTGTACCTTCGACACCAAATGCTAAAAGCACATACCTTTTAACCATTGGATTAGTGTTGTTATATATTCTTGGACTCACCTGATGTGAATAAGGTTTGATTCGGTTTGGTGATTATCTATCTCGGTATTATTCATATACATACACGCATAATGAAACCCTAAGGAGATAAGGTAGTACAAATTTCGAGGACTAAATTTTCTTAACGGGGGGAGAATGTGACAACCGTCAAATTTGCATGCATCCGTACAATTAATTAATATTGATTTATGCTTAATGATTGTGCTCAATTACAACTGATGTCTTAAACTGTTTTCTGATTTCTGTATCATACATACATATGCATCACATTTCATACTGTCACACCATTTGTTACACATAAACTTTAGTGACATACTTGATGCACAAAGCACAGTTAGCACAAGTGAGCGGATAACTTAGAAATATACTGACAGTGCCAGTACATAGACAGACAGTGTTTTGAGACCCAGTATGGGTCAGGGACAAGGTACTACACTAGTATAGTGCCTAGGCAAGTGAGGACCATAAAACTACGTCACTAGGTGATAGATAAAGTGCCGGGAAGTGCCTAAAACTCATTTTAAGTGCAGAATTCTGCATTTTTCAGCAAAATTCAGCATCTTAATATGCTAGTAACATGCAGAAAATTGACTAAACGGTCTTTAATGCTTTCCTAAGTGTCGAGAATTAAAACTGTCACAAAAAGTCATATAAAAGACACTATACGGTATCACTAAGCACTTTAACGGAACAATATCTAACCGAACAACCGGACATTACCCGGGACACCAAAATTTTGCCAAATACATTGTTTTATTATTTTTGAACTAGTTATGGCTCCCGAATACCCCAACACACTATATATTGTGTCATACACTTAAAACACTAGACTTTTCACTTAACCCCCAACTATTATTCACTTACCATTACAACTTACACTTGGACCCCCCCCCCCCTTATATTTTCGGTCACAAGGGGTGGCCCCACTTGTGATCTCCAAAATCTTACAAGATTTTTCAATAATCTTCCATATCTAGCAAGATCCTAAGTAATCTTCTCTAGATATTGCTTAGATCCTCCTTGGATTTTATGTGATCTTATTAGATATGATTAAAATTTACATATTACCCCCCCCCCCCCCCCCCGCCCCCTTGGAACTTACGGTCACAAGGACCCCACCAAGATCACCACCATATCACAAAGATTTCATTTCTTTTATTTTATTAGATCTTGCTTGTTATAGTGGACATAATATTTAGAAGAAAGATTATGAGCATGGACATGGATTCTAAATATCTTCACATTTCATCTTCACAACTTCACTCATCTTTCTCACTCTCTATCTCTCTCTCTCGGCTCTACTTAGAACCGCCGCCACCACCACCATTAACCCTCATTCACCCATTTTAAACCCATTTCAAAGTGCAAGGAGGTGTTACATGGAGCTTATTGCTTGTGGAATTTGAAGAATCCTTCTAATGTGCTTTCATCATCCACTTTTCACCATCTTTTTCACAAGTGCTCTTCCCTAGCTTAAAGCTAGTAGTAAGATCCCTCATAACTCTTGTCTATTTTATTTTTATGGTTAAAAGATTGTACATTGTGATGAAATAACAAGAATACTAAAGAAAATGAACATAAAGCTTTACATAAAGTTTACATGAGGATGAAATGTTGTTAATAGGATGTTGTTATGAATATGTTGTTAATTTCTTATTGATTCTTGGTTATGTGATGTTAATCACCATATGGAACTTGTTAAGTGATGTTTAGAAACATGATTTAACAAGATTAGGAGGTGATTATGTGATACATGAAACAATCACCTTCTAGTTAAATATGAACTTGATAAAAATGAATTTCTTGAAATATAAGTGAACAAAGTAAGTTGATGATCATGTAGATCCGAGAATTACAAGAGACTTTTCTAAGCAAACCAAGTTCAAGAATCGATTTTTGGAAAATCATGACTTTTATATACACTTACACCATTTTTGGAAATGAAATAAGTGTAAAAACCTTTTATTTACAAGAAGAGTTCAAAAGATTAATTTATGTAAAAATTGTTTACAAGTTGTAAACACTTAACTCTTTTATGAAAATGATTTTTAAAGAAATGAATACACTTTGGAAGGTAACTAAGCCCACTAGACGCTTTACCAAGTTACTACGCGTTTTTGTGATATATCAAGTTCATGATTAATATGAAACGCATATAGTTTTGCTCTTGGTGATGAAAAATTGTTCAAGGATTGATTGTTGATTGATTCTGAAAAGAAAATGATATGCTAATTAGCATGGACACCTCCATTTACAAAGGAAACTATGGCGAAATTTTCTAAAAATTTAAACACTTAGAAAATATTTTCTAGACAAGAGTTTACTTGTGTATTTTACACTATGTTTTTCGAATAGAAACCTCGCCATAATTTTTGTAACAAAATACAAGAATCGGAGGTTGGTTTTCATAAATAAAAGCGGATAAATATATATTTAGAGTATATATTTCATACCAAGATGCTTGTGTGAATATTTGCATGATTTGTGAAGTAGTTATATTATTTTAGGGTAAAATAATATAACTTACAAATACCATGAAATTACAACTCCAAAATAATACCAAAAGTCTCGTGGAATAAATATTTAAGTTACACACCTAGTATTGTGAAACCGAACGCAAAAACGTAACCTGTGAAATATTCCGGAAAATACTTTTACGAATATATTTTTGGGCAAATATTGTTTTGGATACAAGAAGTGAAAATATATTATTTTTGGGAAAAATATATATTTTGGAATACATTATTTTTGGGACAAAATAAGTTATTATATATTTTCTAAAGTGGGACTTGAAAATATAAGTGTTTTGGAAATATATATTGGGAATATTTTGACGTATCTTTATTTAGAATAATACATCGGAATACGATGCCAATACATGGCAAGTTATACGAACACAAGAATACGAATACACAAGTATGAGATACTCCCATCCTTGGGAAGGAAATGCGAATAACAATACTTGTGAAGTGTTATTACAAAAATATTGAAAACACTCTAAAACGTAACTCAAAGGCACTAATCAATACTAAGACAAGGCACGACCCGCTCGTCTAACGGACCGTAGTACGCATGTAGGTAGTCGTGCGTTTTAGAGGAAGCTTCAAGTTACATTGGATACGAAGACACAATACTGTGAGTTCATGCCCCCCTTTTCTTTTAACTGTTTTCAGTTTTATACTTCGGGGGTGAAATACATGTTACACTTATTACAGACACTTTTATACATGGTATGGTTAGCTTAAGGAGGGTTTACTACTTAGATCATGTGAGTGGGTAGGCGGATACTTAAGGCCATTAATCCTCATAGTAGGACCGAGGGACATGAGTGATAGATCTATTCGGGTGTAGCGAGCCCCACTCTTGAGTCCGCTGGGTGGACCATGAGGTGACTATGTCTTATTGACGAAATCTGCTAGGTTTGAGTCTTCCTGCATCACTTCACAGATACCATTGGCTTTGCAACCCAGTGGTGATCTCTTTTTCCTTATTGCTACATACCAGGGGCTTACATACATACTTACAACGTTACAAAGGTTTATACATACACACAAACGAACACATGAACTCGCTCAACTTTTGTTGATGTTTTCAAACTACATGTATTTAAGGGAATTTATAAATGGATCTGGCGGGCGTTGGAAGTTTTTATGCTGCGTTAAGAATAAAGATGTCATGCATGGTCTTTGAGTTTGGTCAGTGTGTCTCTTTCCTGGACAAGACGCGCCTTCCAAACCTTGGTGCTATTTAATATCTTTTCATGAGTACTTAGTGAACTCATAAACATTTTGTATGAATGTAAAACTTGAAATTTAAGTCTAAGCTTTTGAAACAAGGTTGTTATGTTTTAAACTTATTTTATGGATGACAAATTTATGGTTTTATCATATAGTTGATGTTATGATTGAATGAAATGATATTAAAGAAGTCACACCATATTCACGCTTCCGCAAAAGTCAGGGTGTGACACATACTACCATGGCCGAGGAACTGGCAGCCACATTACCGGTGAGACCACGTTTGGTAACCCATGATTCTGGTACTTGTGACAGCGCGATGCTGCATATTTATTATTAAGCAAACCCGTGTATTGCGTCTCGCTAGATTGTTGAAGAAAATAATGTTCCCGAAACTTTAAATAAAAAAACTTAAACCATGAATAATAGATTATATTATACAAATAGCTTAGCATATAACTTAGAATGTTCTCGATTAATATAATGTCTTGCAAAACTGACCCAACCTTTAAGAAGGGGGTCAATTTGGGTGAGTTTTCCTTACCTCGTGGGTTGATTTGGGCAACTCTAAAAAAACGTATCAGTCAAGCTGGATTTTGGTCTCTAGATGGTTGATGACCGGCCAACACTTAAACTTGTCATGACAGAAGCTTTTGAATCTTTCCTTAAGACATACATGTACAACAAAGGAGGAACCATCATACATATAATTAAATACGAAGCTAGAACAGAACTAATTCTATTTACTCGTAAGCACTTAGAAGAAATGAAAAATAGACAAACCTGGATGACAAAAGCAGTTATGATCAATTGACAGGGTATTGCAGCATATGTTTTCACTTTTTGTGCAGAAGTGATTATCATTAACTCAACTCAACTCGACTGAACTCTCATTCCTCTAAACATACATTTAATCAACACTTAGGGGGCAAACTTTAGGGATCACTATCAAACGTTTAACATCCCAAATCTGGTTAATCGACTATAAATCTGGTTAATTTCAACAAAAATAAATAACAAATGTAGAGCACTACCCAATGGAGTGTGGCAGCAACTGAGAGAATAATTCAAATAAGCGATTATATATTCCAAACCAGCAAATTGCGAGTCTGATTAAAATTGAGTGGCATTAGGTTGGAAAATTAAACATATAATCATTTTAATTGACAAACAGAACAAACCTTATCCAAATTGAACTTCTTTACTATAATATATTTATTAAGAACAAACCCTAGATCTATGATATCAACCAACAAAAAAAAACTTCAGACGATTAACGATTAACTGAATTCCTAAATTTAAGAATCAACAGAGTGCTGGAAGTGAATAACTGCGTCCTTTTTTATCAATCTTTTTCAGCCCTTCGACAAAAAGATAGAACCAAGATTCAAATGATAGATCTTAGTAACTTAATTCGTCTGCAAAGCGTCCGAAAAAAGTATAAAAACATTCAAAAAACAATTATCAAAATTGAACAACTAGACAAATTAGTTCAATGTAATCTTTAGCTATTGAACATGTAACACATCATAATCGGAAACAGTGTGCTCATATTAATCAAGTAGCAAATAACAAAGAGAAAATTATTGACTTTTGTTACAGCACCTGATTCTGTAACATAAAATTATTCACTACTGCAAGTTATTCTATTGAGAATACCATATTAATCAATAGTGTACCCACCACAACTTCCTTCATCTTTGACTTCTGTTACAGCACCTGATTCTCTCCAATCTATTGATTCCGACAACGAATCACCTGATCGAAAAGCATACCGATCACTCTTAATTGAGGACAACTTCTTCATTGCATCAACCATCTTGACACGATTATAAGTTGCAAGGTACCCTTCATTAATCAGATCAGCGAACTTGATGAGTCTTGAATGCCAATATCATCAATCCCCTTTGTCATTAAAACAACATTAGCTCTAGCCTTTAGAAGCTTCTCAATGAATTTAAATCTCCTTGCTTAAACAAATATAGGACCGAAAATCCTCAAAAATGAACTTTAATATGTTTTTTTCTAACATGAGCTGCAACATCCATTTCACAACCCTAACCGTGTGAAACACCACCCTGCCTTTTGAAAGAAATCAAATTCATCATTACAAAATGTTAGGATCTGAGTTTGGTTTTGATTGTGTTTTACGTTTGAATTAAGATGAACAATGAATGAGTAGTGCAGCGGAAAATAATGGAAACAAACTTTTCACAATCAAACAGGAGAATTGATTTCAACACACATTTTCAACAATGAACTGAATGATTGAATTTATTTCATTCAACGATTACACTTGCATGGATGTAACAATCTCCCTCTCAGCCTGAGCTCACTGTGATTTGTTCGTGCAGGAAGAAGATGGTGAAGAGCTAATAGAACAGTACAGGATACTGTTCTATTTATAGGCACGGACAAACCACTGTGGCATTTTTGCTGACATCACCATGAAAGTGACATCTAACTTCCTAACAAACTCTAACCTCTGATCTATACAAGTACTGCTATGCTAACAACTGTTATTACAATTCATTACATAAAGACAAACTAAACTACTGTTGAATCCTTCCACTGATGTGAACCCAGCAGCACTTGATATAACCCAACAGTGCTTGACTCAAGGCAGTAGATTGAAAAGCAGGGCTTTAGTCTTCATCAGCCTTTGACTTGATCAGCAGTTGTAGGTCAGCAGTTGTATCGATCAGTAGATAGGAGGTCAGAAGATGTTGAAACCACTTTCAAGGGGAGAGATGTCACACCCCGACCGCGTAAAACAACAAAGCGCGGCGGAAAACGTTAGGGCGTGTTGTAACAGAATTATCGTTTCATAACCATGGATACAAAAGTGTTTCATTTTATTGAATATTAAACATTAACATTGTCTTCACATAGAACAAACAAGTTACAAATCGACTAATATTGTTATTATGTCACTAAGGCCTCGTCCAGATCCTATGTGACTCATGCATCCTAGTAATCATCATCAAGCATCAATCCCTGAAACATATGTGAAAAACAAAGTCAGCAAAGAAATGCTGGCGAGTACATAGGTTTTATAGGAGTGTCGGATTCATGGCTATTTTAAATGTTGCAATACGTTATTAAAAACCTTGTTTTGAAAAGAGTATTATATTGCAACTAAATTAACCAACTCAAATCAAGATGGTTATGGTTTAAAAATCCTTGTAGCCATGATTCTTAACCCAAAAACATTTGTTTTAGTAAGGCAAATTGTAAAACATCTCGTAATAACTTGTAAATAAAACTCGTATATTGTTTCGAAAACATCGTTGTGTGACATCGTTTCACTATCGTTTACCCAAGTGAACTAAATAACGCCACGTTATGTAATATGTTGAAAACACTTATATATAAGAAGTACCAGCGGCGTATCTACCATATTTTCACTACATTACACCCGTCTCGTTATCTAAACACTAACCAAAAATCAATCGTTTACCCCAAATCGTTTAACATCGTTTCCAAATCGTTTACTCGTTTAAATCGTATAATCGTTCAAATCGTTCAATCGTTCAAATCGTTCAATAATTCAAATCGTTCAATCGTTCAAATCGTTCTTGTTTTAATTGTGAAACTTATATATGGTCACCTCGCTAATAACATTCAAACCTTTGTGAGTCGTTCATCGTTTAACTCGTTCTTGCATTAACAAACCTCCAAAGGGTAAGTTAACAATCATCAGATTCAGTCGTTACCCACAACACCCACACATAACCATGGGTATAGTGTAATAACGGGATTTGTCGGATCCTATGGTACCATAACCTAATACTGGTCGGTTCGGAAAAAATTAATGAATGTCATTCGTTATGTAACTACAACCAACAAGTTCGTTCACATTATCGAAATCGTTATTAGTTTAGTATAAATCGTTCTATTCGTTTTTGAAATCATCGTTTAAACCTTGAAAACATTTTGTACATATGAATCACCCCAAACAATTGAAAACAGTAAAATAGGGGAACTATGTACTCACATGTAGTGCAAGGTATCCTCAATCAATAGTACTTCAATAAACTCGAGTAAACCAGAGAAATCACGTAGCACCTAGTAATTGAATCACTAGTCAAACAATAGACGCCTAAATCGGAAGATCGGACAGAATGAGGTCTTGTAAACCAAATGAGTGTTGGAACTCATGTGATATGGTTTAACAAAGCCTACATCCTAAATGAAACCTAGCCTAAGTGCTTTCGACCCATCGCGACCCATTAAGGTAGCTTACGCTACTTTAACGCGTCGTGCGCGCAAAGCGTGTTCGAGACGTCTAACTAGTCCTATGACAAGTATTATATGCCTTTACAAGTCTAATCATGTTGTATAATCAGTTATGTGACAAAAGTTTAGGTTACATATGCTAAATTACCAATTATACATGAAAAGGGCATTTTGGTCATTTACCTAAGGCATATAAACTACTTATCATACAACTATCTAAACTAGGTGACCATAAGGTATAACCTCGGAAGGTTATTCCCTATGCTACTATGGTCACCTAATGTGTTTGGTAGGATCCTAATGATCGACCAAACGGGTTGGGTTCGAATGTATAAGCGATTGTTTAGATCGCTTACCTTTACGACCCTAGACAAGCACAAAACTAAAAGTGACGAGCTAAGCATGTTAAGACATGCTTAACTAAGTTAGAAAACAGGTTTGGTATCAAAACAAACGGTTTTGATACCCACAAGTAGTTTGGTTACAAAAGACGTGTAAATGCGCATTTTGGCCGAAACTTCGACTCGTCACTGAGCCTAGATAACGTGGTAATCAGTAGGTATAGTCACTAGGGGCTATAACCATCGTGATTACACTCACGTTATGAAGTTCAAACGAACTTCACATTGAACATAAACTGGTCAATGCAGAAAGTCAAACGCAGTTTGACTTTAACGCTAAAACGAATGAAAAGAACGAAAGAACACTTACAAAGGGTCCCCGCAAGATTTGATTCCAAGTAATCTCAGGTAGGAAGTGAGTAATCACAACCACTTAGAGAAAAACTCAGATCAAATGTGGGTTTGCAAGGAGTGGGGGTTGGGTATTTATAGTTTTCGGAGAGCCATTAAGATTGTTTTTCGAAAATCGTGCTTCAATCTCATCCCTACACTTGTTGCAATTCCATGGTACACCAAAATGGCCCCCCATTATCAGGAAGAGGCAAGTGCAAATGGGTTTTGTGAGTGCAACAGCTGGAAACAGGCTAGAAAGAAGCTTCTGATCAACTGGGACATGCTTACGGACCGTAAGACCCTCACCCTTAAGGTCCGTAAGGACCTACTTTCAGAGTTTGGCAGTTTTAGTCCCTGCAGCCCCAAAACTTGGTTTTCGATGCATTTTTGACACGTTTAAGCCCCGTTAACCCCATTTCAAAGCTCTAAAATGAAGTTAAAGTATAGGAAACTTAAAATGTGCTAAAAAATATCTCGGATGTCGGTTCGTTTGGCCGTACGGTTGCGTTGTTCGGTTAATTACGACGGAAGTCGTAACGAACGCAAAAACGATCCAAATTAAGCGATGAATGGAATTTTATCATGCCAAACACTAAAATAAAATATTTTAATGCTTACATAAATTTTTGGATGTCCGGATGTATTCAGAACGTAAGATAGGCGTGAAAATGCAAACTTGTGCACTTTTTGACGCTTTTAGTCCCTTAATGACCATAAAGTTTATTTTAGCATACCGAACCCCTCAAAGCCTATTTCTAAGCTATGTAAAGGTTATTTAGGGTATGTTTAACTTATGGTCATGTTCCGGAATGTTCGTTACAGTTCAAATCGGAATAGTTTCGCAGTTTGACACAAATAGTCCCTGTGATCGAACAAAGTTGATTTCGATACTCCAAACCATTCAAAACTTATTTCTAAGTTATGTGGAGGTTATTTAAGGTATGTTAAGCCTATGTCACTATTCCGGAGTGTTTTTCGCGTTATACTGACTGCGTTTAAGCACCAGTTTGCGTATAACCTTCCAGAAAGCGATTTAGAGCTTGAAATTGGAATCGAATCAAATTGTAAAATCATTAAACACAATTACACATATAATAACACCAAAACACATATAATAACACCAAAGAACATTGTTTTATTAATAATCATCATTGTTTTACATCGTAAATCGATTACAGAACACAGTTGTCACAGTCTCCCCTACTTCAGGAAATTTCGTCCCGAAATTTTAACTAGAGGAAGTTTGTGAAAACAAATGCGGATATTTCGTCTTCATCTGGTCCTCACGTTCCCAAGTAAACTCTGGGCCACGTTTGGATTCCCAGCGAACTTGAACCAAATGAATCCGTTTGTTCTTCAACTGTTTGTATGTACGTTCCACTATCTCCACAGGTTTCTCGACAAAGTGCATTGTTTCATCGATTTGGATCTCGTCGAGAGGAATGTGTAGATTAGCATCAGCTAAACACTTTCGCAGATTGGACACGTGAAAAGTCGGATGAATATTTCCATGCTCTGGAGGTAGCTCTAGACGATAGGCAACCTTTCCAATTCTTTCCACAATCTTAAATGGTCCCACATATCGAGGTGCAAGTTTTCCTTTCTTTCCAAATCTCACGACTCCCTTCCAAGGTGAAACCTTGAGTAGGACACGATCTCCGACTTGAAATTCTAAGGGCTTGCGTCCCAAATCCGCATATCTCTTTTGACGGTTTCGAGCTGTCACAAGATTATCGCGGATTTTCTTGATTTTGTCAGTTGTTTCTAGAACGAGCTCAGGTCCAGTAAGTTGAACTTCACCGGTCTCGTTCCAACAGACAGGTGAACGACATGTTCGACCGTAGAGAGCTTCGAATGGTGCCATATTAATGCTAGTATGATAACTATTGTTGTAAGAGAACTCGATAAGCAGCAGATGAGAATCCCAATTACCACCAAAGTCTATTACACATGCTCTAAGCATATCCTCCAAAGTTTGAATTGTTCTCTCAGATTGGCCATCTGTTTGGGGATGATAAGCAGTGCTTAGATTCAGTTGGGTTCCCAAAGCAGATTGCATGGCCTTCCAAAAATGAGATGAAAATCGAGCATCACGATCAGAGATGATATCTAAAGGAACACCATGTCGTGATACAATCTAGTCTACATAGATCTTGGCAAGCTTTTCAGCAGAGAAATCCTCATGGATTGGTAAGAAGTGAGCAGATTTCGTTAAGCGATCGACAACAACCCAAATAGCATCATGACCTTTAAACGTACGCGGTAACTTAGTGATGAGATCCATTGCAATGTTCTCCCACTTCCAAACCGGTATCTCTGGTTGTACAAGCAAACCAGATGGTCGTTGATGTTCAGCCTTGACTTTGAGACAAGTTAGGCATTTCGACACATACAAGGCAACATCTTTCTTCATACCAGGCCACCAGACCTTAGTACGAAGATCCTTGTACATTTTATCAGCACCAGGATGGACAGAATATCGAGACTTATGTGATTCGTCCATCACTAAGGTGCGAAGATCGTCTTGTTTCGGAATCCACAATCGATCCATAAAATAGAGCAAACCATCGTCTTTCGCTTCGAGCATAAGCTCAAGTTGACGTGGTAATTCCATCCCCATCAAATTTTGTGAAACATAAAATCGTTGAGCTTGAAGGACACGAGTTTGAAGATCAGATAGTGTTCGAACAGAATGAAGCTTGACTCGCTCCTTTCGACTAAGCGCATCGGCTACAACATTCGCCTTACCAGGGTGGTAGCGGATCTCGCAGTCATAATCGTTTAAGAGTTCAACCCAACGTCGTTGCCTCATGTTTAGCTCTTTCTGATTAAGAATATGCTGGAGACTTTTGTGGTCTGTGAAAACCACACACTTCGTTCCATAGAGGTAGTGTCTCCAGATTTTAAGAGCGAAAACCACAGCTCCTAATTCAAGATCATGAGCCGTGTAGTTCTTCTCGTGAATTTTCAGCTGTCTAGATGCATATGCAATAACCTTACCTCGTTGCATAAGGACGCAACCAAGGCCAAAGTTGGACGCATCGCAATAGACAACGAAATCATCGCTTCCTTCGGGCAGAGATAGAACAGGAGCAATACATAACTTCTGCTTTAGCGTTTGGAACGCTTCTTCTTGCTTGGGTCCCCACTCGAAAGGCTTATTCTTCTGAGTCAAAGCAGTGAGTGGAACCGCAATCTTCGAGAAATTTGAAATGAAACGAAGATAATAACCAGCAAGACCAAGGAAAGATCGAATCTCTGTAGGCGTCGTCGGTGTACTCCAGTCCTTAATAGCAGCAATCTTGGATGGATCCACATGAATACCCTGCTCATTGACTATATGACCCAAGAATTGGACTTCTTTAAGCCAGAATTCACACTTGGAGAATTTAGCAAAAAGTTGTTCCTTCTTCAAGAGTTCCAATGTTAAGCGAAGGTGTTGTTCGTGTTCGGCTCGAGACTTTGAATAAATCAAGATGTCATCAATAAAAACAATGACAAACTGATCCAAATAAGGCTTGCAGACCCAATTCATTAAGTCCATAAAGATAGCTGGAGCATTCGTCAAACCAAAAGGCATGACAGTAAACTCGTAATGCCCATATCTTGTGCGGAAAGCAGTTTTGGGAATATCTTATTCGATAACACGAAGTTGATGATACCCAGAATGCAAATCGATCTTGGAAAAGCATGAAGCACCCCGCAGCTGGTCGAAGAGGTCATCAATTCGAGGTAGGGAATATCGATTCTTGATGGTGAGCTTATTAAGCTCACGATAAGCAATACACATTCGAAAAGATCCATCTTTCTTTTACACGAAGAGGACAGGAGCTCCCCAAGGTGAAAAGCTCGGTCTGATGAATCCTTTATCAGATAACTCTTGAAGCTATTTTGATAACTCTTGCATCTCCGCCGGTGCAAGACGATAAGGTGCTTTTGCAATCGGGTTGGCATTGGGCACAAGGTCAATATGAAACTCGACTTGAAGAACTGGAGGCAAACCAGGCAGCTCATCAGGAAACACCTCCGGATAATCCTGAACAATCGGAATATCCTGAATACTTTTGCTCTTGCTTTTCTCCTCGGTGACATGTGCTAGAAAAGCAACATATCCTTTTCGCAAATAACTTTGAGCTTCCATACACGACATAAGCTTCAATCCACCTGAAGGTTTCTCGCCACGAACCTCCAGAACATCGCCAGAAGACAAAGGAATACGAATAATCTTATCGAAACAAACCACCTCAGCGTGGTGTTTGGTTAACCAATCCATTCCAACGATAATATCGAAGCTCCCAAGTTGCATTGGTGTGAGGTCAATAGGAAAAAGATGGTTATCAAGATTTAACTGACAATCACGAATAATAGAATCGAGAACAAGAGGTTTACCAGTAGCAACTTCGACAGATAAGGGTTTCCTCAGTTTAGTTCTAGGTATCGCAAGCAAAGGCTCAAAAGATAACGAAACAAAACTTCTATCGGCACGAGAATAAAAAAGAATAGATGCAGGTTGATTGTTAACAAGAAACGTACCATTAACAACAAAGGTACCTCTGACAACGAGGTTGTCAGCTCGAGCCTCATTTGCATTCAGATGTACGCTCGCCCACGAGTGGGATCGACAATTGGAAAAACAAAGAGGTATTGAAAACATCGACAAAACACAAGGAAGGCGATCATTTGTTCGTTACCTCGAACAAAAAAATGACACGCAATGACTAATCAAAGTAAATGGGTCAATGTAATGTATCGCCGAAGACATGCTCACCTATAAGTGAACACTCACCCCAAGAGTTCCCAGGTAAGAGTGACTGGTCCGATTAAGTGGATTTGTACGAACACTCTAGCCTTAGACAGAAAACTCAGAGTACAGGCACTCACTCTTCCAGTTTGCACGTGTTCACATTATTTAGACCCAAACTTTGACAAGATTTTGAAAACTCAGAAGGCACTAGGCCAAAAATGAGTTAAACTGGAAGGGTTCAAAACCTTACAACAGAGGGTTCAAAACCTAGTAATCAATCATCCTAGAATCGATGATTAATTTTCAAAGAGGATTCGAAAATTGTGTCCTCGTTGTGGTTATCACCTAAGGATAGGTGACGATTTTGTTTTAAAAAAATCTAAACACAAGTAAACTTGTGTTAGGGTCCTAAAGTTATAGTCTAGGTCAAAGCATTACTAATAACCTAATTCCCTATAACCATTGGCTCTGATACCAACTCTTGTGTCACACCCCGACCGCGTAAAACAACAAAGCGCGGTGGAAAACGTCATGGCGTGTTGTAACAGAATTATCGTTTCATAACAATGGATACAAAAGTGTTTCATTTTATTGAATATTAAACATTAACATTGTCTTAACATAGAACAAACAAGTTACATATTGACTAATATTGTTATTATGTCACTAAGGCCTCGTCCAGATCCTATGTGACTCATGCATCCTAGTAATCATCATCAAGCATCAATCCCTGAAACATATGTGAAAAACAAAGTCAGCAAAGAAATGCTGGCGAGTACATAGGTTTTATAGGAGTGTCGGATTCATGGCTATTTTAAATGTTGCAATACGTTATTAAAAACCTTGTTTTGAAAAGAGTACTATATTGCAACTAAATTAACCAACTCAAATCAAGATGGTTATGGTTTAGAAATCCTTGTAGCCATGATTCTTAACCCAAAAACATTTGTTTTAGTAAGGCAAATTGTAAAACATCTCGTAATAACTTGTAAATAAAACACGTATATTGTTTCGAAAACATCGTTGTGTGACATCGTTTCACTATGTTTACCCAAGTGAACTAAATAACGCCACGGTATGTAATATGTTGAAAACACTTATATATAAGAAGTACCAGCGGCGTATCTACCATATTTTCACTACATTACACCCGTCTCGTTATCTAAACACTAACCAAAAATCAATCGTTTACCCCAAATCGTTTAACATCGTTTCCAAATCGTTTACTCGTTTAAATCATTTAATCGTTCAAATCGTTCAATCGTTCAAATCGTTCAATCGTTCAAATCGTTCTTGTTTTAATTGTGAAACTTATATATGGTCGCCTCGCTAATAACATTCAAACCTTTGTGACTCGTTCATCGTTCAACTCGTTCTTGCATTAACAAACCTCCAAAGGGTAAGTTAACAATCATCAGATTCAGTCGTTACCCACAACACCCACACATAACCATGGGTATAGTGTAATAACGGGATTTGTCGGATCCTATGGTACCATATCCTAATACTGGTCGGTTCGGCCAAAATTAATGAATGTCATTCGTTATGTAACTACAACCAACAAGTTCGTTCACATTATCGAAATCATTATTAGTTTAGTATAAATCGTTCTATTCGTTTTTGAAATCATCGTTTAAACCTTGAAAACATTTTGTACATATGAATCACCCCAAACAATTGAAAACAGTAAAATAGGGGAACTATGTACTCACATGTAGTTCAAGGTATCCTCAATCAATAGTACTTCAACAAACTCGAGTAACCCAGAGAAATCACGTAGCACCTAGTAATTGAATCACTAGTCAAACAATAGACGCCTAAATCGGAAGATCGGACAGAATGAGGTCTTGTAAACCAAATGAGTGTTGGAACTCATGTGATATGGTTTAACAAAGCCTACATCCTAAATGAAACCTAGCCTAAGTGCTTTCGACCCATCGCGACCCATTAAGGTAGCTTACGCTACTTTAACGCGTCGTGCGCGCAAAGCGCGTTCGAGACGTCTAACTAGTCCTATGACAAGTATTATATGCCTATACAAGTCTAATCATGTTATATAATTAGTTATGTGACAAAATTTTAGGTTACATATGCTAAATTACCAATTATACATGAAAAGGGCATTTTGGTC
Source organism: Helianthus tuberosus (assembly GCA_030545235.1). Classification (NCBI taxonomy): domain Eukaryota; kingdom Viridiplantae; phylum Streptophyta; class Magnoliopsida; order Asterales; family Asteraceae; genus Helianthus; species Helianthus tuberosus. Next base: position 161,201,261 of record CM060393.1, read on the forward strand.
ATTTACCTAAGGCATATAAACTACTTATCATACAAATATCTAAACTAGGTGACCATAAGGTATAACCTCAGAAGGTTATTCCCTATGCTACTATGGTCACCTAATGTGTTTCGTCGGATCCTAATGATCGACCAAACGGGTCGGGTTCGAAAGTATAAGCGTTTGTTTAGATCGCTTACCTTTACGACCCTAGACAAGCACAAAACTAAAAGTGACGAGCTAAGCATGTTAAAACATGCTTAACTAAGTTAGAAAATAGGTTTGGTATCAAAACAAATGGTTTTGATACCCACAAGTAGTTTGGTTACAAAATACGCGTAAATGCGCATTTTGGCCGAAACTTTGACTCGTCACTGAGCCTAGATAACGTGGTAATCAGTAGGTATAGTCACTAGGGGCTATAACCATCGTGATTACACTCACGTTATGAAGTTCAAACGAACTTCACATTGGCCATAAACTGGTCAATGCATAAAGTCAAACACAGTTTGACTTTAACGCTAAAACGAATGAAAAGAACGAAAGAACACTTACAAAGGGTCCCCGCAAGATTTGATTCCAAGTAATCTCAGGTAGGAAGTGAGTAATCACAACCACTTAGAGAAAAACTCAGATCAAATGTGGGTTTGCAAGGAGTGGGGGTTGGGAATTTATAGTTTTTGGAGAGCCGTTAAGATCGTTTATCGAAAATTGTGCTTCAATCTCATCCCTACACTTGTTGCAATTCCATGGTACACCAAAATGGCCCCCCATTATCAGGAAGAGGCAAGTGCAATTGGGTTTTGTGAGTGAAACAACTGGAAACAGGCTGGAAAGAAGCTTCTGATCAACTGGGACATGCTTACGGACCGTAAGACCCTCACCATTACGGTCCGTAAGGACCTACTTTCACAGTTTGGCAGTTTTAGTCCCTGTAGCCCCAAAACTTGGTTTTCGATGCATTTTTGACACGTTTAAGCCCCGTTAACCCCATTTCAAAGCTTTAAAATGAGTTAAAGTATAGGAAACTTAAAATGTGCTAAAAAATATCTCGGATGTCGGTTCGTTTGGCCGTACGGTTGTGTTGTTCGGTTAATTACGACGGAAGTCGTAACGAACGCAAAAACGATCCAAATTAAGCGATGAATGGAATTTTATCATGCCAAACACTAAAATAAAATATTTTAATGCTTACATAAATTTTTGGATGTCCGGATGTATTCAGAACGTAAGATAGGCGGGAAAATGCAAACTTGTGCACTTTTTGACACTTTTAGTCCCTTAATGACCATAAAGTTTATTTTACATGCCGAACCCATCAAAGCCTATTTCTAAGCTATTTAAAGGTTATTTAGGGTATGTTTAACTTATGGTCATGTTCCGGAATGTTCGTTACAATTCAAATCGGAATAGTTTCGCAGTTTGACACAAATAGTCCCTGTGATCGAACAAAGTTGATTTCGACACACCAAACCATTCAAAACTTATTTCTAAGTTATGTGGAGGTTATTTAAGGTATGTTAAGAGTATGTCACTATTCCGGAGTGTTTTTCGCTTTATACTGACTGCGTTTAAGCACCAGTTTGCGTATAACCTTCCAGAAAGCGATTTAGAGCTTGAAATTGGAATCGAATCAAATTGTAAAATCATTAAACACAATTACACATATAATAACACCAAAACATATATAATAACACCAAAGCACATTGTTTTATTAATAATCATCATTGTTTTACATCGTATATCGATTACAGAACACAGTTGTCACAAGAGACTTGTATACACAACATCTGCTTATTCTGGATCCACTGCTTTGATCCAGTTTTGGCTTTAATTATCTGTTCCTCTGATAGGGTTCAATCCCAACAATCTCCCACTGGAACAGATAATGCCAAAACCCTTTATTATTGGTAGATCTTTATTGCCTCATCAACAGTTCCCTTATTTGCCCTTTGAGTTGTAACTCAAAGGCTAAGGCATCTGTGTCATCTTCATCCCTACACAGTGGACGATCAAGGAGATCATGCAAATCTTCAAGACTTAGGCCAAGTGCTTGTTCCCTTGTTATTTTCTTCACTTCTCCACTAGACTTGATCACTGTCAGTACATGGGTCTGTTTGTCAGTTTTCCACTTTAGTACTTTTGAGTCTGGTGGGTTTCTTGGGAGATTTTTATTAGATGAGGAGTTTGGTGATGCAGGCCTTGTGATGACTGTTTGAGCAGTGCTTGCAGGTTGATTTAGGCCAAGAGTTTCAGCTATCATCTTCTTAATACCCTCTTTTACAAGGTCACCTCCTGCCATTAGTTCTTCCACTGTTTCAGCATCCAACTGTTGTTGTTGTCTTCTTTTGTAGATGGCAGCACCAGTTGGAGCAGTGGATCTCCTGATTTGCAGTTTTGGTGGTCTTGTTGAAACCTCTGCTTCAGGGTAGTCAGGTTTTTGTGGAACTTTAGTATCTTTCTTCCTTAATTCCTCCAACCTTTTGTAGGTGGTCCTGACTTTGTCTTCTTTCCATCTCATCACTTGATTTTTGGACCCATAATCAGCAGCAATTAATTCCTCTTTCATTCTCTTCAGCTCCACTGTCTTATCAGGCACATTCCTTTTGTACTTTGACCAATCAGGAGGAGTGTGTTTGACCTTATTTTTTTTATCATTTCCTGAATCCTGGCTGCTTCCTTTTCAAGCTCAGGAATGGTCCACTCTTTGTACATATATTTTCCCCCTTATACTTCTTGGAAGCCATGATGCTTTCAATGTAGTCTTTTCTCAAAGTTTCATCTGCTCTCTCTGAGATTTGCTGACAAACATTTTTTGCAAACTGCTCTAAGGATCTGACTTGAGTGAATAGAAATTGATAATGCCTTTGAATTTCTTTGTCAGTTTTCCCTTGAGAGCTTCTTTTGGAGATATCCTCTTCCTGTTGAGCCTTAACTTTCAAATACTCTTCAATATTGTTAGGCCTAGGATATCCTTCAACTGATGGCAACTTCCTTTTAGCAGGATCATCCTCATAGTAGAAAGATTTGATTTCTTCTCTGATTGCTGCGAGTTCTAGAGGATATTGGACACCTGCAGGAGTAATGACAGTGATTGGTTGTTGTACTGGAGCTGAAGAGAGAGGAACAGGGTTTGGAATAAGTGCAAGGGATTGTGAAGATGTTGGTGGTGGTGATGGAGAGTCATCATCAGGTATGAAAATCCTTCTCCTTTTTATTGTAGGAGAGGCTGATGATGTCTTAGGTGGATCAGTGGTGGTTTTTTGAGTGGTAGAAGGTGGCTGACTAACAGTTGTTGAAACAACTGGTGTTTCAACCACTGTTGGCATTACAACAGATGTTGTAACATCTGATGTCTTCTGCTTTTTAGCAGGAGGTGATGGTGGTGAGGTTGTTATTGGTGGTGAATTGATTTTTGGTGGTGGTGGTAAGGCAGTGGTTGTGGTGTGTGTTGTAGTAGTGTGAGTTGAAGAGATGGCATGTGTTTGGCTGGCAGTTGTTGATACAGCAGGAGTTACAACAGCTGTTTGTGTGGCAATTTGAGGTTTGGAGCCTTTAGTAGGTGGTTTGGAGGCATGCTTTGTAGGTCTGGATGGTATGTGTTTGGGTTGCCTCACTTGTCTAGTGGGCTTCTTCTTTTCATCCTTAGAATTTTCATCATTCATAGGTTCAGAAGTACCCTGTGCATTCAGCTTCATGAAAGATTTCTTTTCATCCCTTTTTACACTTGCTTCTGCTTCAGCAAGTGCATTTGTGGTGACATCCATCTTCTTACTACCATCTTGCAAAGGGATATTTTTAGTCATATTTTCTTTTTCTGGTGCAATATAGAGACCATCTTCTATTCCCTTCTTCTTCCACTGCTTGATTTTCTCCCCCTTTTTGGCATTATCTGGAGGGGGTTATCAATGAAGAGAACAGTGGTAGGAGCAGTGCCAGTGGTGTGCAGTATATGGGCCTTTATAGCCTTGATGTCAGCTTGAGTGTCTTTAAACCTTGACTCCATCATGTTTCTCAGCATTTGAACATGTATTGCATGCTGCTGATTAGCCATTTGTCTTTGTTGTTGGAGCAGGGGTTTTAATAGATTCCATAACTCATTTGTAGCAGGTGCTTGTGGTGGAGCAGATGCTTGAGCTGGAACAACAGTGGGTTACACCTTTTGAACTTTCAACAACTGTTGCAGCATTTCTTTGATTTCTGTAACAGAGGTATCCAGTTTGTCAATTCTCTCCGTCAATTCTAGGTATTTTAAATCATCACCCAATTTAATGGGATCATTTGATTTCCCACTAACAGTGGTTGTAACAGTGGTTGACTCAGGGAATGTATTCCAATAGTCATCCATTGATGCCCCTTTTTCTTGGTATTGGGGACTTCTTCCCTCAACACTTGATAACCTTTTAACGGTACCAGTGGTCAAAACAAACGCACTAGTGGTTATCAGAGGTGCTATGGAAGGAATTGCCTCCAAGGAAGTCTTATTGATGTAACCACTGTACAAATGTAAACCAGTGGGTTCAACATTTGTAGTGGCTGCTTCACTTGGACTACCACCAAGAGTTACATGTAACTCAAGGGGTGTAACCTCCTCAGGTCTTGTTGGTGGGTTAGCTATGATTGATACATCAGACCCAGTCAATTGTTGAAATATGTTCTCATGGATAGGTGAGTGAGAAGGACTGGTTTATGCCTGGTTCCGATCAATAGCATCCAACAATAATTTAGTTGGTGGGGGAATTGTGGATGTGAGGTTGGGTGTAGAAAGAGAATTGGCCCCGGGCATTGGGCTGTGGATGATGGAAGCAAGTGATTCCAGAGCATCATATTGTGGTGTCCCTATTTGTACAAACTGTTCTTTTTTAGAAGAAGCAGGAAGAGTTTCAGCCATGGGTTGAGATATTTGTACCAACTGCTGTGAGGAAGTAGCAGCAGTGGTTTCTTGTGACTTTTGTGCTGTCACTGGCAGTTGCTCTGGTATCTCATCCTCCAGAGTTGCCTTTTTGATAGGTTTGGGGGGCTTTTGAGATTTCTTTTGTTTTGGCCTTTTGGTGATTTTAGGTGTGGGTTTCAAAGCAGTTGTTTTGCTGCTATGATCACCTTGAGTAGTGGGCTCAGCAGCAGATACCCGAGGAGCAGTGGTAGCTGCTAAAGTCTGCTCAGGCACCTCTGCTTGTGTTTTGCAAGGTGTTGACATTCTTGTAAAAGTTTCAGCAGTTAAGCTGTTTATTTGAAAAGATGCACCTTGTTTTATTGCTGAAGCATCATCCTTGCCAAATTTCTTTTCAAAATAATAGCTTAGAAATCTTGGAAAAAGTAAGAATGGCTTTTTATCAACATTTTTAACCAAATCATTAAAGATTTCCTGGGAGTAATTTAAATTTTCATCTTGAAGAATAGCATATCCCAGGTTTTGAATCTTTAATGGTATCTCATTAAAAGAAGTGGTTTTGTTTGAAACACACATAAGCAGGGTATGGAACAAAAACCTTGTTGCAGGTGGAAAATTACCTTTTTGTAAGGTATCCTTTTTAATTTGTTCTGCATACCCCCTTTCAAGGAAATCAGTTTTTAACTCATTTTTGGGAAAATAAGTTTTACCTTGCTGATCATTGAGTTCAAAGACTTCCGAGATGGATTGTGGTGTGATTTTGACAGCTTTACCCATTAGAGAAGAGTTAATGGCTATGACATTCTCGCCTTGTTTGTCAAGGGTAATATTCTTCCAAAACTCTCTTTGGGTGTCCAAGTAAATAGGAGCATCTGCTGTTAACAAAGTTTTGTACTTTGATGCAGACATGATGTCAATGATGGAATCGAAAGCATCGGTGTTGCTTGGTTTTGTAAGAAGACCCAGATAATTATGTGGTGATTTGTATGGGATTTCAATAGGTATAGCCTTTTGAGCGGCCTTTTTACGAGAAGATTTTGAAGTGGGTGTTGCAGATGACTTCGATTTTGTCATTTTGGAGAAGACGATCGAAGAAGGTTGTGAAGAAATTTGAGGAAATGAGATGAGAACTGCTTTGAGAAAAGAATTTTTAAGAATTCAATTCGACAGTAAAACCCTGTTTGGGGTTTTGAAGGGGGTTTTATAGAGAAAAAGTGAATGCTGACGTGGCAGCGGTTACAAAAGAACTGACCACAATGTACTGTCCACGTGCCAACCCCTGATGAAGAAAAGGACAACTCTTTTTATGAAGACCACTGATGGAACAAGATCAGTGATTGTAACAGTAACAATGAGAACAGTGGGTGATTTTTACTATCAGTGGATAGCATATCAGTGGATAAAACACTGATTTTGAACAACAGTGCTTATCAAGGAAATGAGAGAGCAGGGGTTGACTTTCAACAGTGGACAGACTTTTAAGTAGAACAGACTTTTGAACAAATCAGTGGTTATGACAGACTTATAAGGATTTTTAATGAAAAATTCATTTTTAGCTATTTTTAAGGATGAATTTTTGATTTTCTGAAAACATTTTAATGCTTTTATTCATAGAAAAACAGGATTTTGCCTGTTATTCCATGTTTAGCATGCCAATCCTAGAGATCAAGCTTTTAAAGGTGGATGTGTCTAATGCTTTGGTTAGCACATCTGCCAGCTGATCCTTAGTTGGAACATGGTGCAGAGAAATCAAACCTTTTTCATAGCAATCCCTCACAAAGTGATGTATGATGTCAATGTGCTAGGTGGTTGAATGGGAAACTGGATTTTTGATGATATTTTCTGCTACCTGACTATCCAACATGAGTGGTGTTTTTAAGGCAGTGATACCAAAATCCAGCAACTGATTTTGAAGCCAGAGCAGTTGGGCTGTACAGCTTGCAGCAGCTATATATTCTGCCTCAGCAGTGGATGTGGAAACAGCTGCTTGCTTTTTGCTTTGCCAAGACACTAAGCAATTGCCTAGGAATTGGCACCCTCCTGAAGTGGACTTTCTTGTCTTGTCACATCCAACAAAGTCACTATCTGAGAAACCTGAAAGCTCAATTTTACCATCAGCTGGATACCAGATACCAAGTGTGGGAGCACCTTTTAGGTATCTGAATATCCTTTTTACAGCAATAAGGTTTGACTTTCTAGGGGCTGATTGGGATCTAGCACAAACACATGTTGCAAACATGATGTCTGGCCTGGATGCAGTTAGGTACAATAAAGACCCAATCATGCTTCTATACAAAGTTTGATCAACCAATTCATCCTTCTCATCAGATATGACTACTTTATTGGTTGCAATGGGTGTACTGCATGGCTTACAATCATCCATATCAAATTTCTTCAACAGTTCTTTGGCAAATTTTCCTTGATGGATGAAAGTGCCATTTTGCAGTTGCCTTACTTGGAGACCAAGAAAGCACTGGAGTTCACCCATTACACTCATTTCAAACTCAGTTGTCATGAGTTGCCTAAACTCTTCACACATTTTATTACATGTGCTTCCAAAGATGATGTCATCCAGTTAAAATTTGGACAATCATCAAATCCTTTCCTCTCCATTTTATAAACAGTGTTTTATCTATTCTACCTCTTGTGAAACCAATGGAAAGTAGAAAGGTGGAAAGAGTTTCATACCAGGCCCTTGGTGCTTGTTTCAGGACATACAAAGCTTTATTCAACTTGTAGACATGATTTGGATTAAATGGATCCTCAAAACCTGGAGGTTGACAAACATAAACCTCCTCTTGAATCTTACCATAGAGGAATGCATATTTGATATCCATTTGGTACACCTTGATGTTGTGGTTGACAGCAAAGGCCAGAAATAATCTGATTGCTTCAAGTCTTGCTACAGGGGCAAATGTTTCATCATAATCAATGCTCTCTTCTTGTCTGTACCCTTGAACCACAAGCCTGGCTTTATTTTTGACAACAATACCCCTTTCATCAGTTTTATTTTTGAAGACCCATTTTGTGCCAATAGGACTTACACCCTCTGGCAATGGAACAAGCTCCCAAACTTGTTGTCTTCTAAACTGTTGGAGCTCCTCTTGCATGGCTTCTACCCAGCTGTTGTCTTTTAGTGCCTCTTGGTACTTGACTGGTTGATGGAGAGATAGAAAACCAGCAAAAAGACAAATGTTTTGGGATTGACTTCTTGTGAGCACCCCTTCATTAATGTTGCCAATAATTTGGTCTGGTGGATGAGATTTCAAGAAGATGAGCTCTCCTTGGTATGGAACAATTGCATTGAGTGGGGATGGCTGCAGATGTGAATCATCTGAGCTAACCACTGCTGGTGACTTTGATGATCCAGCAGTGGCTTCAAAAGGTGGTGGAATAGGAGGTAAAGGTATGGACACATGCTGACTTTGATCCACTATTTGAGGACTTTTATCAACAGTGTTTGATGATGTGGAAGCAGGGGTTAAGGGGCTACTTTGGTCAACAACTGTTGAGGTAGCAGTGGTTGAGCTTTGACAGCTGTTTTGAACATCTGCTGCTCTACACATTTTGACAGACCTTTGTTGAGGAATGATGATTTCATACCCATAGTCTGGTGTTGAATCCTCTGATGGACCTGCACTGTTAGTCTTGACAACAGTATTTTCAAAAGTAAATTTATCAAGATCAAACAATTCTGCAGGGTTTGCTAGGATTTTCATTGATGAAAGTTCATTGAACTTTATATTCAAAGTCTCTTCCACTATTTTGGTCCTTGTGTTAAACACTTTGTAGGCCTTAGCAGTGGTAGAGTATCCCAGATGATAACCATAATCAATTTTTGCTGCAAACTTAGAAATGGAATCTTTTAAGTTTAAAATGAAGCATGGGCAGCCAAAAACTTTGAAGTATGAAATCAATGGCTTTATTTTATACAGCAGTTCATAGGCAGTCTTTTGATGCCTGGGGTTGATTAAAACTCTGTTTTGGACATAGCAAGCAGTGTTTACTGCCTCTGCCCAAAAAGTTAATGGCAAACCTGAATTAGCAAGCATGGTTCTGGCAGCCTCAATCAAAGTTCTATTCTTTCTTTCAACAACCCCATTTTGTTCTGGTGTTCTTGGAATGTTGTATTGCCTCACAATTCTTTTTGACACACAGAAATCATCCAACTCTTTGTTCCTGAACTCTGTGCCATTGTCATTTCTGAAGATTTTTACTAGAAGGTCAAACTGCTTTTCAACCTGTTTCACAAAGTCTTGCAGAATGCCTGCAGTCTCATCTTTTGAGTGTAAAAAGTAAGTCCATGTAAACCTAGAAAAGTCATCAACAATAACCAAACAATACCTCTTTTTCTTAAGACTCATGACTTTAACTAGGCCTAACAAATCCATATGAAGCATTTGCAAACATTTGGTTGTTTTGGACTCATCAATGGATTTGTAGGAGCTTTTATGTTGTTTTCCTTTTAGGCAGGAAACACAATGCTCAGGACAGGTGAACAGTTTTTGAGGTAGACCTCTTACTAACCCCTGTTTTGAAATAGCAGTGATTGTCTTGAGATTTGTGTGCCCCAATCTCCTGTGCCATAATTCTGTCTCTTTGTTTGATGCAGCTGAGAACAGACAGGCATCAGTTCTGGGGCTCTCTTTTGACATATCCACCACATAAACATTGCCACTTCTTTGAGCAACAAGTTTGGTTTTTCCAGTTTTTATTATTGCTTCAATCTTTTCAACCATTTCTGGTCCAACAATCCTACAACACTCCTTTGTGAAGAATGATCCATACCCCTTGTCACTCATTTATGAAACACTCAGGAGGTTGAATTTTAGATTGTCTATCAGATTGACATTTTCAAATTTTACACTACCAGACTGTACTGTACCAGACCCCAGAACTTTCCTTTTACTATTATTACCAAAGGATATATCACCCCCTCCATGGATTTTGAAATCTTTGAGTAGGGCTTTACATCCTGTCATGTGCCTGGAGCCTCCACTATCTACATACCAAAGGCTATCTAAGCATGCAGAAGCTCCCTGCACATGAAATAAAAGGATTAGTTCATTAGGGTCTCTAAAGCCAATAAGGCTTTGGATGGGGTCTCAACAGTGTCCGGGATGAGTTCAGATGGATGGACAGTGGTTAGGTCAGGGGTTTGGATAGTTTTAGAACTGTTTTTCTCTAACCACTGTTGGGGTTCTTGACCAATCACCTGCTGATAACCAAAAGGATGCATGTTCACTCTTGGTTTAGAGGGCCTTTTGTAGGTCTCATAAACATGTGGAATCCTTTGGTAAGATGATTGTCCCTTGCCTCTTCTAAATTGGTTGGCAGGGGGTGCATCAGTCACTTGAACATCTCTTTGGACAGATGTTTGATTCAGTTGTTTTGTAATAGCTGTTTGGACTGGCACAAACAGTGGTTGATTCTTGGTGAATTTGACAGATGATGTTGATCGACTCAAGGATGTTTTAGGAGTGTACTCATTTTTTTTACATCAAAGTTTTTGAGATACACACATGCTTGAGTTTTGTGGTTTGTTTTACCACAAATGGTGCAGCTTTCAGCAGGTACAATGACATTTGTTTTGTTTAGATCATATGCTTTTAGATGAAAACAGTCTTTTGTTAGATGATTCCTCTTTTCACAAAAATCACAAAACATGTTTTTGATCTTTTCTCTTTTCTTCCATTTCTCAGACTCCTTAGCAACAGAGTTTTGAACCACTGTTGGGATGTCTTTGATAGGAATGACCTTTGCTTTTGGAGCTGTGACACCATCAGTGGTTGTGAAATCCATGGGCTTGAAATTTTCAAGAATGTCACACTCATCAGACCATGTGGGTTTAAATTGGTATTTCTCAATTTCCTCAAAAGTTAAGGACCCCACAGATCTTTCCAAAGTGATTTTGTTACCAAGTTTGTCAGTTATTTTAACCTCTTGGGCATTCTTGTTGGTTGGTATTATTTCAGTTGAACCAACTTGTTTGACAGTAGTGTTTTTAAGATCATCATATTTTCTATATCCTACACCAAACTTGACATTGCTTTCAAGCTGTTTCTCAAGCATAACCTCATAACCTTTGCAAGATTCCACCCATCTTTCACAAGTGATCTGGGTGGATTCCAACTCCTTTTTGCAAACTTGGTATTTTTCTACCATAGTTTGGAGTTGGTTCTTGGTTATGCTCTGCTCTTCTTTGAGACTGCTGATTTCTTTGTCTTTTTCAGCCAATTTGTTTTTAAGTTCTTTTAATGACTTTTCAAATATGACTTCATCAGTTAAGACTTTATCCATAAGGTTTTCATTTACCTCTTTAATGCTAGCAAATGCAATAATACATTTGTCTGAACACAGTTTTTCAAGAACTTGAGGTGATACCTTAGCAGCAACCATCATGGCACAATCACATTGATGATCTCCTTCTTCATCAGCTCTAACTTCTTTCTCACCTGCTTGCTTCTCTTCTTTTTCTTCTTTGGACCATGGGTCAGACAGTGGTTCAATCAGGGTTTCTGAATTTTCTCCCAGCAGTAGTTCACTAGCAACTGCAGTAACCACTGCTTCAGCCACTTCATCCACTGTTTCAGCACTTAGCTGTTCAACTTCAGTTTCTACCCCTTCTGGTATTGACTCTAATACCATCAAACAAAATTCATCATTAGAAGGATCATTAAAAGCATAGAGTGCAAAATTTTCATCACCAAGCTCATCAGGCATGCTGCTCCAGTCAACAAAACCTTGGGTGAAAAAGCTTTGTTGATCTGGTTGTACCACTGTTGGAGCAGCTTGTTGAGGTGCAACAGGTTGCACTTGTGCCTGAGGGACAGGGGCTTCAACATACTGAATTTGTGGAACAGTGGTTTGAACATAATGCACAGGCACAGGGGTTAGTGAGCAGTGTTAACATGGGCTGCAGGGGTATATTGGGTATAGTGCACAGTGCTTTGATGTTGTGGTCTAGGGTTTGAGCTGGGATGAGTTATTATTGGACCAGTGGTTTGACTCCTACATTCCCTAGCAAAATGACCTAGCCTATTGCACTTATAGCACTTAATTTTTGACTTATCCAACCCCACTTTTAAGTTCCCATGTAACCCTGGGAATTTTCTCCCTGTTCTTTTGTAGAATTTGCTTGTTCTAACACTAAGCAAAGCCAATTGATGCAAAATGTCCATCTCTTCTAAGTCAGTGGGATCAAAGTGTTGCAAATCATTGAGTTCAAAACACAAGTTATCTGACATCTGGTTTTCATAATTTGCAGTGAAGGCATAATTTGCAGAGTGAGAATCAGAGTTGTTAAAACTTCCACCAGCAGTTATATCAATAAAATGATCATAACTCTGATCCTTACTACTGCTACCAGATTCTTCCTGACCAAAAAGAGCTGTGCTGCCAAATGAATAATCATCAGCAACTTTTCCAGACTCTTGCAACTTCTTTTTCTGGTTTAACTCCCTTTCATAGGTCAGGAGTCTACCATGAAGTTGGGTCAGGGTCAGATCTTTGAACTCAGCAGAATTTCTAGTAACAAATGCAACGGTATCCCATTTTTCTTGTAGTGATCTAAGAAACCTGCTATTTTGTGTAGAATTTGGAAATGTAACTTTAACAAGTCTTAGCTCACTAATGAGATAACTGAATCGCTCAAACTGCTGAGTCAATGATTCACCCTTGATGTGATAGAATGTTTCATACTGCTGATTCAGAATTTCCCTATTGTTTTCAATAACTTCTTTCGTTCCCCCAAACTGTTCCTTCAGTGCATCCCATAGCTCTTTGGCACTGTTACAATGTAACAGTCCAGCATAGATCTCATTGGGTAATGCAGATGCTATGATGCTAAATGCTTTGGCATCAAGTTCGAACTTTTGGAAATCAGTTTCAGTATAGTTTTCAGGTTTTTTAGGTTCGAACATGGGGCCCAAAAACAACAGATCTCCAACATCCAGTATTCTGTTGAGCAAGGATGTGACCCATCCTTCTCTGCCAGATGTTGTATTCATTACGTTTAAGCATGGGTGGTTTGAAAAGAGAGCCAATGTTATTCTTATCATCTTGTGATTGTGACGTCATCCTGGTTGTTCTATAGGCACTGATTAATCAACTTTGATGGTGATTAAACCTTGCTCTGTTTTTCAACAAAACGAACAAACTATTAGTATTAACGATTGTGAGCTGAACTATTTATGTCAAAATGATTGTTAAATCAAATTTGACTGTCCGAGCTCTGATACCAATTGTTAGGATCTGAGTTTGGTTTTGATTGTGTTTTACGTTTGAATTAAGATGAACAATGAATGAGTAGTGCAGCGGAAAATAATGGAAACAAACTTTTCACAATCAAACAGGAGAATTGCTTTCAACACACATTTTCAACAATGAACCGAATGATTGAATTTATTTCATTCAACGATTACACTTGCATGTATGTAACAATCTCCCCCTCAGCCTAAGCTCACTATGATTTGTTCGTGCAGGAAGAAGATGGTGAAGAGCTAATAGAACAGTACAGGGTACTGTTCTATTTATAGGCATGGACAAACCACTGTGGCATCTTTGCTGACGTCACCATGAAAGTGACATCTAACCTCCTAACAAACTCTAACCTCTGATCTATACAAGTACTGCTATGCTAACAACTGTTATTACAATTCATTACATAAAGACAAACTAAACTACTGCTGAATCCTTCCACTGATGTGAACCCAGCAGCACTTGATATAACCCAGCAGTGCTTGACTCAAGGCAGTAGATTGAACAGTAGGGCTTTAGTCTTCATCAGCCTTTGACTTGATCAGCAGTTGTAGGTCAGCAGTTGTATCGATCAATAGATAGGAGGTCAGCAGATGTTGAAACCACTTTCAAGGGGAGAGACTTATATACACAACATCTGCTTATTCTGGATCCACTGCTCTGATCCAGTTTTGGCTTTAATTATCTATTCCTCTGATAGGGTTCAATCCCAACACAAAATTACACAAACTGTAATCTATTACCTAATTAATCAGTGACAGAGTATTAATTTGTCAAATAAGATTAAAGCTGAAAGAATGAGGGTTTCCCTAAAATTAAAAAAGTACATTCAGATCACATTTTCATAAGAACCTCAGTTCACAATCGAGTTGCATCAGGCATATAATATGGGTATATGTTATAATTATCAGAAACAAAAAAAAACCCTAATTTTTCCTCCGATTTAAGAGAAATCAAATTATAAAATACATAATCAATAGTTTTGATCTAAAAGGCGAACAAATCGCACACTTCATAAACCCTAGGTCATAAATCAATCTACCGATTCAGTTACTCTAACCAATTTGATAGAAAAAAGAACACATACATCAGATTATTGTTCAAGATCTAGATGAAATCGAATAATGAAAGCGTACCTTTGGAATCGCCCAAGTAGAATACGGAGGGATTTAGGGTTCTTGATTAGAAGAAGCTTCAATTTCAATTAAATAGGAGAATAAAAAAGGAAACTCAGAGGGACGACCGCGTGAATGAAAAAGAGGAGAAATCAAAATCCCGCTCAAAACCAATTATCAGCCTTTATAGCATGTCCACATCATCAAAATGATTGGCTAAGAATAGGCCATGTGGCTAAGGAGAATTCTTTTAGTATAGTAGATAGATAAATAATAAATTAATTATAAATCTTATCATACTTTAATAATATAAAATAATATATTAATATTAAATGTTGTTAGTGCATGCGTCTGTCGACTTCGTCTTGTATCGAGTCTTGTATTGTATTAGATAGATCAGGGCACGAAAAACGAGAAAACATGTCAAAAGGCTAATTTCGCACGAAATTAGACATGTAATTTCGCACGAAATTACATGGTGATTTCGCACGAAATTGTAATTTCGTGAGAAATCTAATTTCGCTTGAACAGGTTCATGCGAAACTAGACAGCCTATAAATAGCCTTGATTTCATTTCAGTTGTAATTTTTTCGGTTTGACAGCCGAAGTGCTGCTGAAGTGTCTACTCGCTGTAAAACTTTGTTAAATCAATCAAGAGACAGTTTAAAGTGTATATCTAGCTGAATTGAACTTGATACGTTTGTTTCCGCCACTCGTATTGGAAAAACTCTTCTGAACGACTCGTTTGGTCGGTAAAACGATCGTACAAGTGGTATCAGAGCTCAGGAGGAAGAGTTCATACCAATTCAGCTGAAAATTCTGATTTCTACACCTTCTTTTCAAAATTAAACTTGTTTTCATGGTTAAAATGACTTGAATTTCTCACATTGTATGCGTAATTGTGTTTTAACAAACCCTTGAAAATTTTAGACTTAAAATCAGACAATAACCTGATCAATTTTGTCAAAAACAGCTCGAGATGATGACATCAGTAGTATTTCGCACGAAATTAGGTTCTTAATTTCGCACGAAATTACATATCTTCACTTAATTTCGCACGAAATCATCAGGGTATTTCGTACGAAATTAGCTATTTCGCACCAGATTGTAATTTCGTTTGAGAATTTCGCACGAAATAACCTATTTCGTTTGAAATTGTGTTATTTCGCACGAAATTAGTTGTCGCTTGAACTGATTTCGTTTGAGATTGTCTTGCAGGGTATTTCGTTTGAACAGGGCAATTTCGTACCAAAGGCTATTTCGTGTGAAAGTTAATTTCGTTTGAAAGATTGTTTTGTGAAAATTTGTTACCGAAACATGGAAGAGGAATTTTATAATGCATTTGGTACTACCCCGACTACTCCGGTATCTGTTAATCAGAACTTGAACATGGAAAATGAAACGGGAACTATGCAAAAACCGCCTAAGCTCATGAATATCGAGGAGTATAAACGATGGGAGGAGCGTTTCGAAAACTGGGTTCAAGCAAATTATTTGGATGCTTGGGAATGTGTTGAAACGAAATATATTAGACCATTGAATGATGAGGAAGAGGAGATTGCTATTAAAGATCTAAGTGTTGATGATAGAAAGAAATACAAAAATGAAAAGATGATGATTAGTCTTTTTTTTTTTTTTTGCATCAAGCTGTGAAGGAAGATATCTTGGTTTTATTGCAACATAATGGAAGTGCTTTTTCAATCTGGACAGCTCTAAAATCAAAGTTTGTTGGAAGTAAAGAAATGATCAAGAATAAAAAGTCACTTTTGAAGAAAGAATTCGATCTATTTCGTGGTTTGAAAACGGAAAGCACAAAGCAGATTATCGAAAGATATTGCAATCTGTTAGTCCAAATGAAGAGAGTGAGCATCACGAAAGATAATGAAGAGTTGATAGAAAAGTTGGCTGATGCATTGCCACATGAAACTTGGGGCACATATCTTATGATGTTGAGAAATAAGAAAGATTTTGGGAATTTGACACTGAATAAATTCATTGAAAAACTTGAAGCTCAGGAAATGGAACAAAGAAAGATTTCAAGAATGAAGGATTTTGATGGTGAACAAGATATCGGTCTTTACTACAAAGGAGGTATTAGTGATAAGACCAACATGTCACCAAAAGTTAAAACTGCATTCAATGCTAAGAGTTCGTCTGGAGGGTCATCTCAAGGATCAAACAGCAAAACGGGATTTTCTTCATATCCATCATTTGATCCAATTTTTTCAACAACCAAGAATGGCAAGAGATTACAATGCAACATTGTTTTGAATTTTGAAAATGGTGAAAATTTCTCGGAAGAGGTTGCAAAAGGTCACATGTCGTTGTTGGGAACTGTATTAGAATCATATGAAAGTTTAGTTGCAGGAAAGATCGGGAATCCTATGTTGACAAAAGAGGATTACGATCAGATTGATGCTGAAGAGATGGAGTTGATGGATATAAAGTGGTGTTTGGCAAGTGTGTTGAGGAGAGCCGAAAAGTTTAAACAAATTACGGGAAGAGATGATTTCCGTGATGCAAATGTGTCTACTTTGGGTTTTGATAAATCTAAAGTTACTTGTTTTCGTTGCAGGGAAATAGGACACTTCAAGAGAGAGTGCACGAATCGTGAAGCAAGTGGAGCTCAAAATCCGTTCAACAAAAATGATTACTATCGGAAAGCAATTTATCATCAAGTTGCTCAACATCAACAACAACCACAAACTGCTCATGCCAGGAAGGAGATTGAAGAGTCATCAAAGAAAGCTTATTTGATGAGCAAAATAATTGATCAAGATGATGAAAAATTACCAGAAGGATTTAGCTGGGCAAATTTCAGTTGGGATGATTATGATCCTAGCAAAACTTCAAATCATAAAGCTTTTGTTGCTAGAGTTGTTGAAGACAGTGATAAAGATGATGATTATTATGCAAGAAGAATGGAAAAGGACTTAAGAATGCTAGAGGAGAGTGACAGTGATGATGAAAAAGTTAAAAAGCAAAAGAAGAAAGTTGAAAAACCCGTCAGCAGTGATGATGAAGAAGTTCCTGTGATAAGGAAGAAAATAAAAGACATTCCAGTCTTTAAAGTTGAAGCAGAAGCTGATGCACAAAAGATTCCGGTGATATGTGAAAATTGTGAAGCAGTGAAAAAGCAAAACAGTACCTTGATTCACAACATGCATAGATTGAAAGAATCCTATGATGTTCTTAACAAAGCAATGAATCAGTACAACCATTCAAGCAGTGAGCAAGCAACAGCAATGAAGACACTACAAGGAGCTTTCATGACAAAGCAGAAAAATGTTAACAATTATATTGAGAAGTGTGATGTGCTGGAATAGAAATTGGAAACCCAGAGGATTGAAACAGAGAGAGTAAATAGGTTGTTAAAGAGTTACTCATGTACTTCTGATGTTATTGACAGGATTTATCCAACTGTTGAAGTCATGAAGGCATTTGATGAAGAGGAAGTATCTGAAGACAAAAGTTATTAAAAGATGAAGGATACTGAAGTGAAGACATCTGGTAAGAAACAAAGTGCTAGTTACAACAAGTGTCCACCCCCGCTTGAAAATGGATATTCTCCATGAAATCCAAATTCAGAAAGAGTCAAAAAGGCAACCAATTTACAGTGGGAGTCTGAGTCTACAGATAATTTACCTGACAACATTGATGTTACTTTCACATCGTCTGACACTGATCATGAGTCCGAATTAATAAAGAAAGTGGTCAATCAGGTGTTGGATAACGATGAAACCGAGGAGTCAAAGTCGGAGTCAAACTCAGAGTCAAAGTCTGACAAGTCAATTCCAACATTCAAAAAGGACAAACGGGTTTACAATAAAGAGTTTATGTTATCAAAATCTAATTTGAATGATGAAACATTTAAAGTAGCATATACTTTGAATGATTCGGACAAATTATATTCTGATGAAGAATTTCCAATAAGAGGTGTTAAACCAGAAATGATCAAAAAGGTTTTCAAACTAACAGAAATTAATATTTCTGAAATAAAAGATGTAAATCTTTCTGAAAAACCTAAAAAGTACACCTCAAGAGTGCAACAAAGAGATAACAAGAAAAAGGGTTACAGTTCTGGTTCTGGTTTTCAAAAGAAACCAAACCATAACGGTAATTTCAAAAGGAAAGGACTTGGATTTATTCCACCGAAAAATCATAAAAATGAAAAAACTTACCAAAAACTATTTTTGTTTCAGGAATATCAACTTAAGAAGAAAAGGAGCAGTTGTTCAGGAATCAATCAAACAAAGAATTCCTTGCGAAGAAGCAAGAAGAAATGGAGAAAAATGTTGCTCAACAGAAAAAGGAGACAAGAACCTGTTTTAAATGCAAAATAATTGGTCATATTGCCAGGAATTGTCCTAAGGCAATTCAAACAAAACAGGGAGTTTCTCTTAAACAGAAAGAAAAGATGGTTGAGAATGAACTACCAATCAAACCTTTTACAGTTTTCAAAAATTCAAAATTTGAGGTTGGTGAGTGTTCAAAAGGTTTTAACAGAAGAAGAGTGAAACTTGACAACCAAAAATGGGTTGTTAAGAAATCTGATGATAGTTCTAGCAATGATTCTGATTCGTCAAAATCAGAGGAGCTATTTTCAGGTGATGAATCTGATTCCACAAAGTCAGAGGAGCCATGTGTTGAGTTAAAATTGGAAACATCAGTTCTGCCAATGGATGATGTCAATTTTCCACCAATGAGGGCTGAGAATTTTAAACAAAAAGTTGGTAAATTGAGATTTCAAATCAATTTTTCTCAGAAAAGAAAGAATTTGATATTGAAAAAGCTTTTAACCCCAAAGTGCAACATATTTTTGGTAAAATGGTTGATGGAAAGGTCAAAGGGGTGAAGGAGTTTTATGAGAAAAAAATGAAGAAGCCAGGTAAAAATGTATCATCCCAGGTTTGTGACTGGGATGGAACCTATTATGATGATTAAAATCCGGACTTGCCGGAGCTCCCAGGTTGGTAAGAGTGGAGCATGAATCGGCATCTTTCTTGAGAAATTCACATTTGTGAATATTTCGACTTACAAGTGGTAAATCAGGGACATTAAGTTGTACTTGATTTTCTACAAGTGATATTTGATGTTTGAATTTAAAAATGTTATATTTTTCAAAAGGTTGAAAATAAAAGAACAAGGTGATGAATTGAACCCCTAACCTACAAGTGGTTTTGTGAAAATCAACAAAACTAATTTTCCGAAAAAACCATTTTGATTAAAACAAACTTAAGTGTTTTGAAATCATAATGGGAAAATAGTTTGTTGTCAGGGGGAGTTCTGATTGTTTATGCCAAGTGGATGGCGATTTGAAGCAATTCACAACAGTTGTCACTTTGCTTGTATAGTTTGTTTTCAAAGTTTCTTTAAATGATTTTGAATTTTAGGGGGAGTAAGAATTTTCTGAAAATCCAAAAACATTAGAAAATTTGAAAAATCCAAAAACATGATAAAATAAAAAATGAGTTTTGTTGTGGAAAAGAGGAAATGATAGTACATCAGTGGACTGTCACAGCATGCTAAAGAATTGGAAAGTCAAGTGTGATAAACGGTCTCACTAAAGATGTGACGATAGGCTCAACTAGATTAGTAGACTTGCGATAACGATACAAACATAAAGCAAAAAGCCTAAGTCTGGTGGGAAACATGGTCAAAAACATAGTACTTAGTTTTGTCCTTCTTGATTGTGTGCCTGCTCGGTAATCGCTGATTGTTAAAAGACATAAAACTGGTTAAGTTTGTGAACTTTCACAACTTTGCTAAAAGTCACTGTGATTTTGTGTTTTCATTTTGAAAAGATTTAAACTTGTTTTATTTCTTTATTTTGTTTAAGCATTGGACATCCTCTGCGTATATGTGAGTATCGACCTGGATGTTATTGCCTAAACGTTCTGCTTTATTTTCTTTGGTGTTTCGTTTAAGCTTTGGATCACCTCTGCGTATACGGGAGTATCGACCTGGTGGTTAAAGCCTAAACAACTTCAACTTGTTTTTATTTCTTATTTTGTTTAAACATTGGACTTTCTCTGCGTATACGAAAGTATCGACCTGATTGTTAATGTTTAAACATTCTGCGTTGTTTTCGCACAAATCACAGTTGATGAAAGTTTAAAGGCATTACTTGAGTCAGTGTATTGCATGATAAGGGGATATGCTGAGATCGTGGGGTCCATAAGAATTTAGTGGAATATTAATATACCTTAACGTATCGGTAAGCATTTCAAAAGTTTTTAGAGTGAGTTTAAGTGGACAACAATATCGTCAATCAATGTGAATCGTTTAGAACTTAAAATGTTTAAAGCTTAACGGTGTTGGTGATTTGTCTCAAAAACTGATATGATCCTCTTGCACAAACTCAAAAATATTGTCTGTATATATTTCTTTATTGCATTTTCTTTCAGGTTAAAAACAAAAATCCAAAAAGATTTTCAGTATGTTTTAGCATAAATTTTGAAAAATTCAAAAAGATTTTCGACAATTGTTGTTGGAGAGCTGATGTTCAAAATTCTGAGTGCTAAACATGATAAATAGGTTTGGGAGTGTGTGTTTGAAGAAATTTTTACAAGTGGTCATCAGAAACCTTTAAATGTTAAATCATTTTATTTCTGATTGAGACTTCTAAATTTGTCAAAGTTTTAATTTAAGAAATTTACTTTGAGGTAGAGAATGTGCAGGAATGAAGATTGGCTAGAGATAGGTTATGATTTCTGAGGATTCTGTGATTAAAACGAGCTAGGTCATGATCTTGGAACAGAATTTTTCCAGACTGCGATCCCAGCTTATCGAAAGGGGGAGTCTGAAGTTGTAAGAGCCAGCTACAGATCTTAGGATCAAAGATTGTAGAGCCAAGTTCAGATTCTGATGTTTATACAAGCTAATGATGTTGATGAACTTAAGGAATCAAGAGATCTGATCAAGAGAATTAGTGAAGAGTTAGAGCCAGATCGAGATTCTGGAAATAAAGAGAAGAGAGAGATTGAGGATACTTTACATTGTTAGATATTTCGGGAGAAGTCGAGAAGACTGATAAAGGCTGAAGATTGAAGACTCGACACTGAAGACTCGTCAACATTCGAGGGGGAGTCTGTTAGTGCATGCGTCTGTCGACTTCGTCTTGTATCGAGTCTTGTATTGTATTAGATAGATCAGGGCACGAAAAACGAGAAAACATGTCAAAAGGCTAATTTCGCACGAAATTAGACATGTAATTTCGCACGAAATTACATGGTGATTTCGCACGAAATTGTAATTTCGTGAGAAATCTAATTCCGCTTGAACAAGTTCGTGCGAAATTAGACAGCCTATAAATAGCCTTGATTTCGTTTCAGTTGTAATTTTTTCGGTTTGAGAGCCGAAGTGCTGCCGAAGTGTCTACTCGCTGTAAAACTTTGTCAAATCAATCAAGAGACAGTTTAAAGTGTATATCTAGCTGAATTGAACTTGATACGTTTGTTTCCGCCACTCGTATTGAGAAAAACTCTTCTGAACGACTCGTTTGGTCGGTAAAACGATCCTACAAATGTTATCCTAATTTATTAAAAATATAACTTTTTTATTATTTTGTATACAAAATTATATTTATTCAACTCGTGTAAAACGCGGGTTTTTAAAAAAATATTTTTTATTATTTACTACTCAAAGTTACATTTATATAACCCGTGTAATACATGAAGTTTTTAAAGATATAACTTTTTATCATTTGCTATGTAAAATTAGATCTACTCAACACGTGTAATATACATGATTTTTTAAGGATATAATTTTTTTTTATTATTTCAACCCGACTATACATTGGTTTTTTAAAGATACGACGTTTTTAGTATTTAATATACAAAATTATATTTATTTAATCTGTGTAATACACATGGTTTTTAAAGATACAACTCTTTTTTAGATCTATTCAACACGTGTAATATACGAGGTTTTTAAGGATGTAATTTTTTTTTATTATTTGGTAGATTTATTCAACCCGATTATACACGGGTTTTTTAAAGATGTGACGTTTTTAGTATTTTGTATACAAAATTACATTTATTTAATCTGTGTAATACACATGGCTTTTAAAGATACAACTCTTTTTTTAGATTTATTCAACACGTGTAATATACGGGTTTTTAAGGATGTAATTTTTTTTATTATTTAGTAGATTTATTCAACCCGATGATACACAGGTTTTTTAAAGATACGACGTTTTTCGTATTTAGTATACAAAATTACATTTATTTAATCTGTGTAATACACATGGTTTTTAAAGATATAATTTTTTTATTATTTGATATATAAAATTATATTTATTTTACCCCATACAATATACGGGGTTCATAAAGATTTAACTTTTTATTATTTAATATATAAAATTACATTTATTCAACCTGTGTAATACACGGGTTCTAACCTAGTATATTAAAGTTATATCTTTAAAACTTCGTGTATTGCACGGGTTATATAAATGTAACTTTGGAAAGTAAATAATAAAAAGATATTTTAAAAAACCCCGCGTTTTACATGAGTTGAATAAATATAATTTTGTATACAAAATAATAAAAAGTTATATTTTTAATAAATTAGGGTAACATTTAATATTAATTTGTTATTTATATATTTGATATAAGATAAGTAGGAAAGAGAGGTATTTGTTTTAAAAATGTATTAAATTAACAATTTAGATTTGAGGATAATATTTTATTAAATTATGATAAGATTTAATATTAATATATTATTTATTTAAAGTGTTATGTGATGCGTTAACAACTTAAGATATGAAAACACGTGTTTTTTGACGTATCCTATTTAACTCGATAGCATTACGGTTGGGTCAAAATATAAAGTAATCGAATTGATATTGTACAATCATAACGTATTTATGTAACACGAGTCATACATAGGAAACGTAAAAAAAATCATAAAATGTTTTAGAGTAATCGGATTTATATTGTACAATCAAAAGACATATTCACATCAAGGGTTGGCGTTAGGGTGGGGTCGAAACATAGAGTATTTCGAATTTATACCGTCGAATGGGAACGTATTATATTTCACCCCAATCGATTTGGAACTAAATTTACGGCGAAATGTAGAACAACTGGAAACATATATAAAATAAGCATGAAAACGTATTATATTTGACCTAACTTGTTTTTAAATTTTTTTTACGTCGAAACGTATACTAATTCGAATTTATACCAACACATAAATAAAGATACACATGTAAAAATAGTTTTTTAGGTAAAAGAACGAAAGGGGTAAACTTGGAGCTCTAGTGTGACAATTTGTATTTTAGAGCCTTTCGTCGTACCCGGATGTAACCTATACGAACTTTATGTGACTAGTTAATGTATTAATTTATATTGAACGTTTATGAGTTGTTTATACGTGATATGTGAAACTTGTTAAATGTAAATGCTATTGGATATGTCTCTTATGTTAAACTTGTAAACGAAACTTGTTAGTGATAAACGCATCAAACACATGGGTTGGGTCGCACAGTGATGGGTTTTACGGCCCAAAGCATTTATAAGCACTTGGGTCGCACAAGTGGTAAGCACACATTACATACCCTTGAGCCCAAAACGGAGTCCAGTCGGGTCCAACACGCATGATCCGAATTTTTGCACACACGTTAAATTGAGAATGGTTCTCATTAATTCCAAAAACAAAAAACACCAAACCCTAGTTTGTTTCTACCTCTTTGACCGACGGTAACCTAGCACCTGTCGAAGCCCTCCATGCTACAGAACATCATTCCAATCGCTCTAGTAATAGGTATGTATACTCATCGTTCTTGGCCTGGTTATGTGATCGCTTGATGTATTATATATGTGTGTGTGAAATTAAAAGCATGATTTAGGATTAT
The DNA here is from genome assembly GCA_030545235.1 of Helianthus tuberosus. NCBI lineage: Eukaryota > Viridiplantae > Streptophyta > Magnoliopsida > Asterales > Asteraceae > Helianthus > Helianthus tuberosus. The sequence continues at coordinate 161,225,364 of CM060393.1, forward strand.
AGAAGTACATCGAATAGAATCTGGTCGATCCTTGGTTTTGGTAAACGGGTAATGATGAATAAATGATCTTTAGTATGTGATGATGCTCATGAACTCGACAATATGTGCTACAAGTTGGATTTGAATATTATCTTAAGATGAATAATTGTTAGTGGATAATTAGGGTTGCATGTTAGAATAGAGTTTTGTTAGTTGTTGTGATAATTCAACTAGAATGTAAATCTGGAATAATCATGGGATCGAACTAATGAATGGGTGGTTGGGTTAGAACATTGTGTGTGTGTTTATATGGGATAACTAATACTGATGGTATAATAATGAATATGGTATGCTTGAGCTCAAATTTTTAAACAGTGGAATAATATAGATGAGGGTTGGTTATTTTAAATAAGTAAGATGAAGATTACGCCTCTGCTTCTATTTGACATTCACATGCTCGATGTTTATATGACTTGCTTAAATAGTTAGTTGATAGTAACCAAAACAATGGCAGATTTTTGAACGTACATATTTTATAGCTGTGTTATGAACCTGTTTTACAAATTAATGAATATGGGTTTAATGGGGGAATGCACAACAATATATGCATAAGGTATAACTTGTGATTCGAAATCATAGGATGAAGAGTTGTTTGTTCTTTCTGAATTGATTTAAATAATATATTTGAGGGTGATAGATTATGTTTTGTCCTTACCTGTTTGATCCTAGGAGGGTGTAATGTTTAATGATTCCGAAACGTACAACCTGATGAGCTTAGTGTACAACACCACAAAGGCGGTCGCACACTAAATGTAAAATCTGAGAACCGTACAGTGGGCCACCTGCATTTAATGACTACGTTTCTTTTTCATTTGGTTGACATTAAATCGCACACTTGGGAACGGGTCGCACAATCTAGTTTGGGCCATGTTTGTTTTACGGAACCTGTCGCACACTTCCTTTGGAATCGCACACTTGAAATATGATGTATTAAATGTGTGACGTATTAAATGTGTGACGTATTATTTGACGTGTTAAATGTGTGACGTATTATGTCTAAATGTAACGTGTTAATGCGATGAATTAGATAGGTAAAGACAAATGTGTGAGGCAGTTAATGTCTAAATACGGTATGAATAATACATGATTTCCTATGTGCTACGTGTTGTATAACTGGATATGAGACGATACTTGAATACGAGCCTGATGTTATGTGGAATCAATAATAGGACGTGGTCGGTCTTAATAACTAAAACAAGTGAAACACTCTGCCGAGCAAATCAAGGTGAGTTCATTTCTCTTGAGCATGCGTCCCGGTGGTTGGGACAGTCATTGGGTATCCATGAGAGGGATAGGTTTGGGTAAATCAATTGGGTATTCCTGAGAGAAATACGTCTTGGGTAAAATCGGGAATGTTGGATAACGCACTCATCCTATCACCATTAAAGTCCCTCCTTGTTGTTTGTTACCTGAGAGGTAATAGGGTATTAGTTGATAGCACTATCTAGGTTTGGCACCCTCACCCCTTACCTGAGAGGACGGGTGTGAACTAATGACCCAGTCATGCCCAATGCTTTGATAGGAGCATTGGTGTGAACTAATGACCCAGTCATGCCCAACACATGGTAACTAACGTTTTCGTAAAACTATGAACTCACCAACGTTGTCTGATACACGTGTGTGCATGCTCGCAGGTTATTGTTATGTGTGTGGATGTGGAACTTGCTGTCTGAGATGCTGGAGTGGTCATGGGTCGGGATACATGGAATCGCGAGACGAGTCTAATGGTTATCATACATATGTATTATGAAACACTTAACTAACGAATTATGCTTCCGCTGAATACGATGATTTGTAATTACTGTTTTGTAACACTTTATGTTAATGAATGAAAGTTTCATTTAGAATCTTGTATGAGTTCAATGTGATTGGTGGCTAGATCCTGGTACGTCACACGTCCCGCTGTATTCCCGCATGTGGTATTTTGGGGGTGTGACAGTTTAGTATCAGAGCCACTGGTTATAGTGAACTTGGTTTTAAAACGTTTTGTAAAACCAGACTATAACCGAACAGTTCTGAATACGTGAATACGACCATGACACTCAGCTCCAGATTGCAAGGTTCGTCTTTCTTACTTGTTACATACATTACATGACTAGTACACATTTGTTTATGACGTAACATACGAACACACACTTGTCACTATAGCATGACGGCATGGATTACTTGCTTACATTATGATGCGTTGATAGTATGTCATAGACTTTGGATTTCTGTGACCTCATTACTTTGACAACCTCCGTTTGATATCTGAGTTTGAAGAACCATGTGACACGAGTTAGGAGGAACTGAGATGAACATGCAAATCACAATATTATTATGGGTGCACACATAATAATAATGTGGGGTGCATGTGAGTCCCAGTGAGGCTTAACGAGTAAAAAAAAGGGGTTCTGTTCTATTATTTAATCAGTAAGAAACGTAACAAATCTATAGGAGTCCTAGCAATGATTGCCTCCTACTTGAACGTGATCTTTTCACTCCTCTCTGAATCCTTACGAATCTCGAAGCTATCGTGTATTACTTGAACACCCATCTGAACACCTAACGAACTGTGTAGAATATTAGGTGCTTGTACGAATGTCCCTGAATTGGATGTCGCAGCGTCGAATGTTTGGTCTATACCTTTTGTCACACCCCCAAAATCCACCATGCGGAGTACCACCGCTTGGAGGCGTGACGTGACCAGGATCGAGCCACCAATCATATTGAACATCGTAATTAAGTAAATAAGACCAACCACATTACGATTGGTGACCAAAGCCAGTTAACCATGTGACAACCCGCACTAAACCAGGTATCCGTACGACTTAACTAATGATTAATTACTGCTTAATTACTGTGCTTGTTTGAACTAGCTGATGAACTGCTACTTGATATCTGATACATGTACTTACTTGCATCATACTTTACTTATCGTCACTACAATATTTACATACAGAACCCTAGTGACAACCATGATGCACAAAAAGCACAGTAGCACAATAACGGATAACCTATTGAACATGCTGATATACCCAGCATCAGGCAAACACTGCCTCCAAGGCCTATAAGAGCCTGAGATATTTTGCTACACTAGTAATGAGTGTAGGGATACAAGGGTTGTGGAACTGCGTCTCTAGGAATAAGTCACTATGACTGGATGTGCCTAAAACGTACACTAAGTACAAAACTCAGCACTTTACATAATAATTCAGCTTTTAGCTAACTAATAAAGTGCAAAAACATGAGAAAAATAACACTAGACACTTTCCAAAGTGTCAGGAATAAGTTGTGTCACTAAAAGTAATAATAACGACACTTTAAAGTTTTGTTAACACTTTAACGGATTACTATCCAACCAAACAACCGGACTTTACCCGGAACATGAAAATATTGTTATTTTCATTACTTATCTTTTTCTGAGCCAGTTAGGGTCCCTGAACACCCTAACACCCATTATAACGCGTGACACATAACTAACCAAGTTAATATCTAAACTTAACTTAGTTAACTTAACTAAGTAACCAACTAATGATTGAAATCGAACCAAGGACCCCCCCCTCTTGACCGAAACCGTCCCCTTGGGGACATGCCTTGTACTTGCAAGATCTCCTAATCTAATCTTGTCTAATATCCCAAAGACACAAGAACCATTGGTTATTAGCACTTGAGTTTGTCTATAAGTTAAGAGATTAACACACTTGATCATTATCACTTAACAACCAACACAATTTTCTCTCCCTCTCTACCTAGCTCTCGGCCGAACCCCCTTGAGCACCCATCCACCATTTTCGGTTTTCATCAAGCCATTCCAAGGTTATTCAAGCATCAAGGGTCTCGTATTAGGAAGCTTGGTGCACTCGGAGCGCGAAGGACCACTTTCTCTAGCTTTTATCCAACCGATTTACGTATAGATTCTTCCCTAGCCTCGAGCTAGAGGTATAATACTTAAAACTCGTATTTGAACTATTCTAAAGTGGTTAAAAGGCTTTGTATCGGTTAAATCTCGTTAAAATGCAAAATGATGCACAAAAGTCTACTAAAACACTTAAAATGGTGGTTAATAGCTTATGTGTTGTGTAAATATTGTAGTAATTGAAAGTGGTGATTAGTTAGACCCGATCTATGTTGTGGTAGCTCGGATCATCGTTTAACCCGGTATGGTCATGTTCTTGAATCATGACACAAAGCTATTTTAGGAGTAACAAGGGTTAAAAGGTGAAACTCTACCACACATGAAACATGAACTTGTGTAAAAATGTTTTACTTGTGTAAAAGTGTTTTAACTTGTACAATAGTGTTTAAAACTAGCGGATCTACGCATCTGCAAGTGGTATTTTCAAAGAACCACGTATCAAAGAGATCATGTATTTTTAAAGAAATGAATCTTACAATAACAAGCATGATTTTTATAAACCACAAGTGTGTAAACACTTGTGAAATGAAAAGATCCGACAAATAACCGTTTTTGTAAAAGATGACGAGAAGTTGTAAAGACGGATTTCTCTAAAAACGAGGTTTTTACGAGATCAAAATTACTTTATATAAAGATCCACAAAATATAATGGGATTTACACTATAGTTTCGGAAAAACTACAAGTTCATGTGATTATGCGATTTACATACTTGTCAATTAGTTGTTGTGATGAAAGTTGTTCTGATCAAGTAAAGAAAATTGTTGAGTTGATTTGATAAAGAAAATGATACGCTTGAAAGCGTGGCCACCTCCAGTTACAGAGGAAACTCTGGCGAAATTTTTCTAAAAACCTAACACTTAGAACTATTTACACTACAAGTGTTAGAATCATCTTTGACATGTTTTCGAAACATAAATTTCGCCATGACTTTATTTACTAAATATTCGGAGGTGGGATTTTCACAAAATTTAACGTGATAAATATATATATTTTTCACACACTGTTTATGATTATTTTGTGAAATACATAAATATTATTTTTAGGGTAAAAATAATATTTACGAACGTTAACGAATCCAAAATAATACGAACACTTTCACCATGAATATATAAGTTACACCGGTAAGTATATTACCACGCAATTGTTAAAACGTAACTTACGCACTTACAGAAATATTTATGAACGTGTATTTTAACAACGTATTATTGGAGAAAAATTATGTGAAAGGAAAATATAATATTTTTGAGAAAAATACTTATATTTTGGAATTGGAAAGGTATATATTTTAAGTGAGACTTAATGATATAATTTGAACGCACATGTATTGAATCCCCCATCCTTGGGAAGGAGATTAACTACCAAGTATATACAGAACGTAAACACGAAATAGTTGTCTAACTATTTCCAAAAGATTTAACTATAAAGCTAAGGCACGGCCGTCCGTCTAATAGAATTAGCACTTGTAGGTCGTCGCGCAGCTTTCTGATTTGGAGTACTTGGTAGAGACGCACCGACAGTGAGTTCATGTCCCCCTTTTCTCTAACTGTTTTCAGTTTTCTTAACTGCGGGGGTGAAATACATGTTACTTTGTTTACAAGTACTTTATACACGGTATGGTTAGCGTAAGGAGGTTTACTACTTAGATCATGTGAATGGGTAGGCAGAAGTATCGAGGGACGTAAGCGGTAGATCTATCTGGGTGTAGCGAGCCCAACTCTAGGCCCAACAGAACGGACCTCTAAGAGGACCAACAGGACGGACCTTGAGTGACTTTGTACCCGACGCAAAAATCTGCTAGGTTGTGTCTTCCTACTTGCATTTCACACATGCTAATGGCCTTGCAAACCATTGGTGATCTCTTTTCCTTACACTGCTACATACCAGGAAACTTTTATACTTACAAGTGTTTTACATACTCACTTACACATGAACTCGCTCAACATTATTGTTGATTTTTCAACTTACATGTATTTCAGGAAATTAACTAGATCTGGCACGGTATGTTATGTTTTCCCGCTGCATAAGGGTTCCAAGGTCATCCCAGTTTAGGAAATGTGACTCTTTCCTGGACAAGTCACAAATCTTAGACTGCGTTTACTTCATGTTACTGTTTATGTTTTTCAAGACAATGTTTTACGTTATGATGTTGTAAGTCTTTAAGACAATGGTATGTTACTCTGGTTTTAAAACTTAATTCAAACGGATGATCTTACATGATTTTACTTCATATAGCTTTGTTATGGTTAAGCTATGGTATTAAGAAGTCACACCAAATTACCACGCTTCCGCAAAGCCAGGGTGTGACAGCTTGGTATCAGAGCTCTGATCATAGCGAACTAGGATTCCTTCTCGAGTCTAGACTATGATCACTAGGGCTCTCACGAAAACATTTTTCTGCATACCACTTAAGTCCAGATCCAAAACTTTTTACAAACAAATGTTGAGCACATTTTATTATTTATAGGCTCAGCCTGGAAGGGCTGAGGCTCGGTCTGAGAGGCCGAGGCTCGGTCTGAGAGATCGAGGTTAGTTGGCTAGTGGGACTAGGAGAATTGGCTAGTGGGACTAGGAGGATTGGCTAGTGGGACTAGGAGGATTGGCTAGTGGGACTAGGAAGAGTAAGCTCAGTTTGGAGACTGAGGCTCGGTGTTGGAGACCGAGGCTCGATCTGAGAGGTCGAGGTAGTTGATAGAGCAGTCTAGAAGACTGGGAGGCTAGTGGGACTAGGAAAATTATGTGATATCTTACTTGGTGACTTATGTGATTATCTGATTGTATGACTGATTATTTGAGCATATTTGTGTTTATGTTACAGACTCATGGATTCCGCCGGTACTGGCGATTCGGACACTACCGGACCCATACCTATCGTATCTGATGACCTCACATCCTCCGAGCATGAGGTGTACACATCTGACTATACCAGTACTGACGAGGATGATTTCCAGCCCTTCGCACTACCCGATGGTGCTGATGAGCCTGCAGATGACCCACCCGCTGAGTACCTACCTCTAGTAGAGATTCCGGCTCCTATACCTTTAGCCGTTTATCCAGCGTATGATTTCCTTCTTGACGCCGAGGCTGATGGCGATATTGACCTGTTTGAGGATGAGCCTTTTGAGGATGAGATCCAGGGCGAGGCCCTTCTTCCTGCGGACGATCTTTTGATGATCGCTGACGTTTCCGCTGAGGATTCGCCAGCACACTCTCCTGTCCCAGACTCCTTCGAGTCTGTGGCATCCGCACCTTCTCACACATTGAGCGCACAGCATTTTGCGCACGATTCTGATCCTGACCAGGCATCCTCTGTTGCACCTATACCCAGCTTTGAGTTTGACCATGATGACATAGAGGATTCTGATCCTATCTTTCCCCCGGGATACGACCCGGATCATGATATCGAGTTTATACCTATGGATCAGCCGATGGAGGATACAGCTGACCCAGTAGATCCTATCGACCCTGAGCCTGTCGTTGCTCCTGAGCAGGCAGCCGCTCTAGACCCCATACTTGAGCATGACCCCGTACATGCTGGCATCCCTATTGAGCCTGTTATAGCAGACCCACCTGTTGGTGATCTCCCCGTGGATGTTCCTTTGTTAGAGGGCGATCATGTTGTTGTTGATCCTGTTGTTCTTCTACCTGTTGTTGATATACCTGTTGACCATCCTGTTGAGCACATTGCACCTGTTCACCCTTTTGTTGCACCTGACCCCATACCACTAGAGCCCGAGCATGCACTGTTCGCAGCACGCATGGATCCACCAGATGAGCATGCACAGCACGGTTGGATACCTGCTGATGAGGATGTTCCACCTTTTCCCCCTCAGATCCCTGATACACGACATGTTGATTTTTCTTTTCAGGTTCCACAGTTTGTACCTCCAGCGAGGCCTGGAGAGGGTTCTTCCGCCCATCCTATTGGGCATGTACCGATGTCTATCCCCTTCATGCCCCAGATGTCATCTGTTCCACCCACTGTTGCTCCATTTCACGTGGCACCTTTTGACCCCACCAGTGAGCCGTTCCTTTGGGCACCAGACTCTGGTATACCACCTACTGACCCCTACCATTCTTTTCACAGGGGGTATACTATCGAGGACGTTTTGATGTCTTTTATCGCTCAGCACGAGTCACACACGCAGCGCATCCAGGAGCTTGAGAGAGCTCAGCTGCCACCGTGTCCGTGCCATGGTCAGACACACTCTCCTCTGCAGCCATTTCGAGCTTTACCACCAGATTATGCTGCCCGTCTCTTTACACTAGAGCAGCAGGTTGCTTCTATCATTCGTACTCAGCAGGCTATGGAGGCGGACTGGCTCCAGTTACGTCATTTGTTTTACACCCACTTTCCTCCTCCTCCACCACCATCTGTATAGAGCTCATCAGTGCTGTTTGGGTAGACGAGGATGAGAAGACGGCGATTGTTGGACTGCACAACATTTTTGGAGACTACATTTGATTCTGACTTTTGTTGACTTGTATTTGACGTATTTGACATTGACATGATGTAGCTTTTGGACAGGGGTGATGTAGCCCCTAGTTGATTGATGATTGTATGATATAGGGATGTACTGATACACTTACTATGTGGTCTCGATATATGGCAATCGCAGTATTCTCATCATATTTGATTCGCTTGATTGCTTATTTGTATTTTATGACATGGGATGTTGTGTGATTGGTATTTGTGATGTATTGATAACATGAGATGTTATGTGATTATACTATTACTATCGTTATATACGTACACTACATTATGACCTGACTTACGTATTATAACATCGGAGCTTTACTATGGCCTGACCAACTTAAACCATCTTTTAGAAGATGCCGCCAAGACGTGAGACACGCATGCCTACTAATGAGGCAGAACTCCAGCAGATTATTGCTGCTGCCATAGCACAGTATGCAGCATCTCAGCCCGGAACGAGCGGAAGTATTAACCAAGGCAATAACAATCCACCTCACGGGTGCACCTACAAGCAGTTCTTAGACTGCAAGCCCGTAAACTTTGATGGCACAGGAGGTGCTGTCGCCTTTGTTCGTTGGGCTGAGAAAACCGAATCTGTTCTTCGCATGAGCAAGTGCGCGCTGGATCAGCAAGTCACCTATATCTCAGGGCTATTCTTGGATGGAGCCCTCTCTTGGTGGAATCTGCAAGTACAAACACTAGGCGAAGCTGCTGCCTACGTGCTGACCTGGACCGAACTGAAGGAACTCATGCGCAAAAAGTACTGTTCCCGCGCAGAAATCCAGCGATTGGAGACCGAGTTCTGGCACTTGAAAATGGACGGTCCAAAGGTAGCAGAATACGTTCAAAGATTCCATGACTTATCTCAAGTGGTTCCTTACATGGTTACACCAGAATACAAGCGAATCGAGCGCTTCATTTGGGGATTAGCTCCTTAAATCATAAGCATGGTGACCTCATCTAAGCCTGCAACCATTACTGAGGCGATTGATTTGAGCATAGCTCTCACCGAGGAGGCGATCCGCCTAAACAAGTTTGATGAGATCAAGACGAAAAAGACAGAGACTCACGTCGAGTCATCAGGAGGTAACAAACGGAAGTTCTCAAACTTCAAGCAGGGCGCCAGTGTGGCGGTTAAGAAAGGAGGATCAGACTCGCCAGCTCAGGTTACAGCTGGTAGAGGGAAGAAAGGAAAAGGGTACATGGGCACCCAACCCAAGTGCAACGTCTGCCAACGCCACCATTCTGGTCATTGCGGGTCAAAAGTATGCGAAGCATGTGGGAAACGTGGCCACTCGAAGGACACTTGTTGGGCCACTGCTGGTCAGGGAGGCCAGGGAGGTTTCGGAAACAGAAGCTACAACCGGGGTGGGAATGGAAATCGCCCACAAGGAAACTATGGAGGTAACGAGAATCGGGGTAACAATGCTAACCAAGCGGGCGCTGTGAATCGTAATCAGAGGAATGATCAAGCTGGTGGAAACGGGCAAAGACTTGGGTGTTTTAACTGCGGTGATATCGGGCATTTTAAGAAGAACTGCCCAGACTTAAACCAAGCCCGTGGAAGAGTGTTCCAACTCGAAGCAAGGGAAGCACGCCAGGACCCCAATGTCGTTACTGGTACGTTCCCTGTGAACCAACGCTATGCATCCGTTTTGTTTGATACTGGTGCCGATTATAGCTTCGTGTCGTTAGAATTTAAGAATATGCTTGGCCTAGCCGCTAATAAGTTAGATATTCCCTACTCGATCGAATTGGCCAATTGGAAGTTAGTAGAAGCCAATGAAGTTATCAGAGGTTGTGTGATCGAATTAGGAGAGCGTGAGTTTGCTCTGGATCTACTACCAGTCCAGTTGGGAAGCTTTGACGTGGTAGTAGGAATGGATTGGTTATCAGGCAACAAGGCTGAGATAGTTTGTCACGAAAAGGTTGTTCGTATCCCAACCGATGATGGTGAGACCATTGTTGTTCATGGAGAGAAGCGTGAGACGCCATTGAGGATTATCAGCGGCTTGAAAGCAAGGAAGTGTTTGCAGAAAGGATGTGTTGCCTTCTTGGCACACATTGTGGATAAGAAGGCTGCTGAGCCAAGAATCGAAGACATCCCTGTCGTGAGGGAGTATCCAGAAGTTTTCCCGGAAGACTAACCTGGATTGCCGCCTCTGAGGCAAGTAGAGTTCCACATCGACTTAGTTCCAGGCGCCGCGCCTGTGGCTAAGGCACCTTATAGACTTGCTCCGTCTAAGATGCAGGAACTGTCGACATAACTTCAAGAGTTGTTGGACAAGGGTTTTATCCGACCAAGCTTCTCGCCTTGGGGAGCTCCGGTCCTGTTTGTCAAGAAGAAGGACGGTAGTTTTCGAATGTGCATTGACTACCGGGAGTTAAACAAGCTGACGATCAAGAATAGATATCCTCTGCCAAGAATTGATGATCTGTTTGACCAACTTCAAGGTTCAAGCTTTTATTCAAAGATCGATCTTCGATCTGGATACCATCAGTTAAGGATACAAGAGGAAAGCATTCCCAAGACAGCCTTCAGAACTCGTTATGGGCACTACGAGTTCCTTGTTATGCCATTCGGTTTGACAAACGCACCTGCAGTCTTTATGGACTTGATGAATAGAGTTTGCAAGCTGTACTTGGATAAGTTCGTGATTGTATTCATCGACGACATCTTGATTTATTCAAAAACGAAGGCTGAACACGAGCAGCATCTTAGAGCCATTCTAGAGCTGCTGAATAAAGAACAGCTGTATGCCAAATTCTCTAAGTGCGAGTTTTGGCTACGAGAGGTGCAATTCCTTGGGCATGTGGTAAATGGAGATGGAATCCACGTGGATCCAACAAAGATCGAAACGATCAAGGATTGGGAAACGCCAAAGACGCCAACCGAGATCCGGTAATTCTTGGGTTTGGCTGGCTATTATCGAAGATTCATTGAGAATTTTTCAAAGATCGCTCAACCATTGACGCTCCTCACTCAGAAAGATAAGAAGTTTGATTGGGGTATCAAACAGGAGGAAGCCTTCCAGATATTGAAGGATAAGCTCTGCAACGCGCCTATCTTAGCTCTACCAGAAGGTACTGATGATTTTGTGGTATACTGCGACGCATCGCGCCAAGGATTGGGTTGCGTGTTGATGCAACGCCAAAAGGTTATTGCTTACGCATCGCGTCAACTGAAAGTGCACGAAAAGAACTATACCACACACGATTTGGAGCTCGGCGCAGTGGTTTTTGCTTTAAAGATCTGGAGACACTACCTTTATGGTACGAAGTGTACAATCTTCACAGATCACAAGAGCCTACATCACATATTCAACCAGAAGGAGCTGAATATGAGACAAAGACGATGGGTTGAATTGTTGAATGACTACGACTGCGAGATAAAGTATCACCCAGGGAAGGCGAATGTAGTCGCCGATGCCCTAAGTCGTAAAGAGAGAATCAAGCCCATAAGGGTTAGGGCTTTGGAAATGATTATCCGAACCGATCTTTCCTTGCGCATTCGTGCCGCGCAGAAAGAAGCCCTCAAAGAAGAAAACCTTGAAGAAGAATATCTCCGTGGAATGGAGAAGCTACTGGTACCAAACGAGGAAGGAACATTACGTTTTGAGAAAAGGATTTGGGTTCCTCTGTTTGGTGATTTAAGGAAGGTTATTTTCGATGAAGCTCACAAGTCGCGGTACTCTATCCATCCAGGAGCGGATAAGATGTACCAGGATCTCAAAGATTATTATTGGTGGCCTAGGATGAAAGGCGATGTTGCTGTTTACGTGAGCAAATGTTTAACGTGCGCTAAGGTTAAAGCGGAATACCAGAAGCCTTCGGGACTTCTGCAACAACCCGAGATTCCCAAGTGGAAATGGGAACAAATCTCCATGGACTTTATTACGAAATTGCCAAGAACGCCAAGAGGCCATGACACTATCTGGGTGATAGTGGATCGATTAACGAAGTCAGCACACTTCTTATCCATCAGGGAGAAGGATAATACGAGCAAATTGGCTGAAATTTACATGAGAGAGATCGTCGCGCGCCATGGAGTACCTCTCTCAATCATCTCTGATAGAGACGGAAGGTTTGTGTCAAGGATATGGCAATCCTTCCAAGAAGCCTTTGGCTCACAATTGAATCTGAGCACGGCGTTTCATCCGCAAACTGACGGCCAGAGCGAGCGAACGATACAGACTTTGGAAGACATGCTGAGAGCGTGTGTCATGGATTTGGGCGGTAGCTGGGATAAACATTTACCTTTGGTCGAATTTTCATACAACAACAGCTACCACACCAGTATTGGTGTCGCGCCATTTGAAGCCCTTTACGGACGCAAGTGCCGATCACCCTTATGTTGGGCTGACGCAGGTGATAGGCAGCTTGCTGGTCCCGAAATCGTCCAAGAGACGACAGACAAAATCGCGCAGATTATCAAACGCATCCAAGCAGCTCGCCACAGACAAAAGGCCTATGCGGATCCAAACCGGAAACATGTGGATTTCCAAGTTGGAGAAATGGTGTTATTGAAAGTTTCACCCTGGAAGGGGGTGGCACGCTTTGGAAAGCGTGGGAAGTTAAATCCGCGCTACATTGGTCCCTTCAGAATTCTGGAAAGAATAGGACTATTAGCATACAAGTTGGACCTACCTGCTGAACTGAATGGTGTTCACGATACATTTCATGTATCCAACCTAAAGAAAAGTCCAACTCAAGTTGACGTTGCCATTCCCACCGACGAGATTCATGTTGACGACACGCTCCACTTCGTTGAAGAACCTGTTGAGGTCACATATTGGAAAGTTAACAAGACCCGCCGGAGCAGTGTCAAGCTCGTCAAAGTTCGTTGGAATGCCAGACATGGTCCTGAGTACACCTAGGAACGTGAGGACAGGATGAAAGAGAAATACCCCCACCTTTTTCCTAAGAACCCTGCATCTACAAGCAGAACTTAAATTTCGGGACGAAATTTATTTAACGGGGGGAGAATGTGACAACCCGCACTAAACCAGGTATCCGTACGACTTAACTAATGATTAATTACTGCTTAATTACTGTGCTTGTTTGAACTAGCTGATGAACTGCTACTTGATATCTGATACATGTACTTACTTGCATCATACTTTACTTATCGTCACTACAATATTTACATACAGAACCCTAGTGACAACCATGATGCACAAAAAGCACAGTAGCACAATAACGGATAACCTATTGAACATGCTGATATACCCAGCATCAGGCAAACACTGCCTCCAAGGCCTATAAGAGCCTGAGATATTTTGCTACACTAGTAATGAGTGTAGGGATACAAGGGTTGTGGAACTGCGTCTCTAGGAATAAGTCACTATGACTGGATGTGCCTAAAACGTACACTAAGTACAAAACTCAGCACTTTACATAATAATTCAGCTTTTACCTAACTAATAAAGTGCCAAAACATGAGAAAAATAACACTAGACACTTTCCAAAGTGTCAGGAATAAGTTGTGTCACTAAAAGTAATAATAACGACACTTTAAAGTTTTGTTAACACTTTAACGGATTACTATCCAACCAAACAACCGGACTTTACCCGGAACATGAAAATATTGTTATTTTCATTACTTATCTTTTTCTGAGCCAGTTAGGGTCCCTGAACACCCTAACACCCATTATAACGCGTGACACACAACTAACCAAGTTAATCTCTAAACTTAACTTAGTTAACTTAACTAAGTAACCAACTAATGATTGAAATCGAACCAAGGACCCCCCCTCTTGACAGAAACCGTCCCCTTGGGGACATGCCTTGTACTTGCAAGATCTCCTAATCTAATCTTGTCTAATATCCCAAAGACACAAGAACCATTGGTTATTAGCACTTGAGTTTGTCTATAAGTTAAGAGATTAACACACTTGATCATTATCACTTAACAACCAACACAATTTTCTCTCCCTCTCTACCTAGCTCTCGGCCGAACCCCCTTGAGCACCCATCCACCATTTTCGGTTTTCATCAAGCCATTCCAAGGTTATTCAAGCATCAAGGGTCTCGTATTAGGAAGCTTGGTGCACTCGGAGCGCGAAGGACCACTTTCTCTAGCTTTTATCCAACCGATTTACGTATAGATTCTTCCCTAGCCTCGAGCTAGAGGTATAATACTTAAAACTCGTATTTGAACTATTCTAAAGTGGTTAAAAGGCTTTGTATCGGTTAAATCTCGTTAAAATGCAAAATGATGCACAAAAGTCTACTAAAACACTTAAAATGGTGGTTAATAGCTTATGTGTTGTGTAAATATTGTAGTAATTGAAAGTGGTGATTAGTTAGACCCGATCTATGTTGTGGTAGCTCGGATCATCGTTTAACCCGGTATGGTCATGTTCTTGAATCATGACACAAAGCTATTTTAGGAGTAACAAGGGTTAAAAGGTGAAACTCTACCACACATGAAACATGAACTTGTGTAAAAATGTTTTACTTGTGTAAAAGTGTTTTAACTTGTACAATAGTGTTTAAAACTAGCGGATCTACGCATCTGCAAGTGGTATTTTCAAAGAACCACGTATCAAATAGATCATGTATTTTTAAAGAAATGAATCTTACAATAACAAGCATGATTTTTATAAACCACAAGTGTGTAAACACTTGTGAAATGAAAAGATCCGACAAATAACCGTTTTTGTAAAAGATGACGAGAAGTTGTAAAGACGGATTTCTCTAAAAACGAGGTTTTTACGAGATCAAAATTACTTTATATAAAGATCCACAAAATATAATGGGATTTACACTATAGTTTCGGAAAAACTACAAGTTCATGTGATTATGCGATTTACATACTTGTCGATTAGTTGTTGTGATGAAAGTTGTTCTGATCAAGTAAAGAAAATTGTTGAGTTGATTTGATAAAGAAAATGATACGCTTGAAAGCGTGGCCACCTCCAGTTACAGAGGAAACTCTGGCGAAATTTTTCTAAAAACCTAACACTTAGAACTATTTACACTACAAGTGTTAGAATCATCTTTGACATGTTTTCGAAACATAAATTTCGCCATGACTTTATTTACTAAATATTCGGAGGTGGGATTTTCACAAAATTTAACGTGATAAATATATATATTTTTCACACACTGTTTATGATTATTTTGTGAAATACATAAATATTATTTTTAGGGTAAAAATAATATTTACGAACGTTAATGAATCCAAAATAATACGAACGCTTTCACCATGAATATATAAGTTACACCGATAAGTATATTACCACGCAATTGTTAAAACGTAACTTACGCACTTACAGAAATATTTATGAACGTGTATTTTAACAACGTATTATTGGAGAAAAATTATGTGAAAGGAAAATATAATATTTTTGAGAAAAATACTTATATTTTGGAATTGGAAAGGTATATATATTAAGTGAGACTTAATGATATAATTTGAATGCACATGTATTGAATCCCCCATCCTTGGGAAGGAGATTAACTACCAAGTATATACAGAACGTAAACACGAAATAGTTGTCTAACTATTTCCAAAAGATTTAACTATAAAGCTAAGGCACGGCCGTCCGTCTAATAGAATTAGCACTTGTAGGTCGTCGCGCAGCTTTCTGATTTGGAGTACTTGGTAGAGACGCACCGACAGTGAGTTCATGTCCCCCTTTTCTCTAACTGTTTTCAGTTTTCTTAACTGCGGGGGTGAAATACATGTTACTTTGTTTACAAGTACTTTATACACGGTATGGTTAGCGTAAGGAGGTTTACTACTTAGATCATGTGAATGGGTAGGCAGAAGTACCGAGGGACGTAAGCGGTAGATCTATCTGGGTGTAGCGAGCCCAACTCTAGGCCCAACAGAACGGACCTCTAAGAGGACCAACAGAACGGACCTTGAGTGACTTTGTACCCGACGCAAAAATCTGCTAGGTTGAGTCTTCCTACTTGCATTTCACACATGCTAATGGCCTTGCAAACCATTGGTGATCTCTTTTCCTTACACTGCTACATACCAGGAAACTTTTATACTTACAAGTGTTTTACATACTCACTTACACATGAACTCGCTCAACATTATTGTTGATTTTTCAACTTACATGTATTTCAGGAAATTAACTAGATCTGGCACGGTATGTTATGTTTTCCCGCTGCATAAGGGTTCCAAGGTCATCCCAGTTTAGGAAATGTGACTCTTTCCTGGACAAGTCACAAATCTTAGACTGCGTTTACTTCATGTTACTGTTTATGTTTTTCAAGACAATGTTTTACGTTATGATGTTGTAAGTCTTTAAGACAATGGTATGTTACTCTGGTTTTAAAACTTAATTCAAACGGATGATCTTGCATGATTTTACTTCATATAGCTTTGTTATGGTTAAGCTATGGTATTAAGAAGTCACACCAAATTACCACGCTTCCGCAAAGCCAGGGTGTGACAAACCATGTTTAGTTTAAACAACGGAAGCTTAAAAGTAAATCCAAAAGCATAAGTCCATAGTTTATAAGTTAAAGTTCAAAACGCAAGTTTAATAAGTTCATAAGGATTTAAATAGTAAGCACGGAACATAACAGTCCGTACACCACAACGACTCCTTCCTCGTGCAAGCTCCAAGTGTTTAGCGACCTGTAAGGCATGTAACAACGAATCAACAACAAAGTTGAGTGAGTTCACGTTTGGTTGTTTAGTTTTAAGTTGTTTCTGAAAAACGTGGTTTGACTTTCGTTGGCTTAATTGCCGTGGGGGTTACCCCGTAGTTGAAAGTATGTTTAACCAGTTCCTTTTTCATTACCCAAACCATAACCATAATCAGTGGGGGCTTTCCCCGTGTGAACTACTAGACCATACATATCGACAACTGACGAACAATAGTTGTGCCCTACATCAGTGTCTATCATCACTGACAGTTTGCCATAGTCCATTAGTACACGCCCGTCCGACTGGCACGGTGTGAGGTTTGTTAAACCAAATAGCGCTATTAACTAATGACCCGCTCACCATTGGCCTCGGCGATTAAGTCGATATAAATTGAGGGACTTCATGATAGAGTTTTGTCTAGCTAGTTTTAAGGTTGTTGTCCTACCCAAGGAGGACGAACGTACGTATTCTGCACCAGGAGAATTCGTAGGATAAATAATGGCATCCAATCTATGGAGGATGGCCGTACATATCCTACCCAAGGAGGATATGTAGATTTAGTTTTAAATTCTTTATCCCATTCCCAAACCACCGGGAACCCCATGCCTTAGAAAGTGTATGAACTCACCTCGGTTTGCTCGGTTAGATTCTCAAATATAGCTAACAGTCAAGGTCGGTCAATCACGTCCTAGTATGATTTACTAGTTAGTCATTTAGTGGTTTTCAAATAGAGCACAAAGTTCCTACACGTATCTATCACACAACATGCATCACTTTGACGGTTTATGCCCATATAAGTTTCCCATCCATTCCCCATTCATAAACAAACATACGATAATGCACATAACACATATAACATGTTAGATCATTTACAGATAGCATACTCGACATTTAGACACGCAAATTACAGCTTATGTCATTTCAGCATAAATATTCAAAACCGGGCTGTTTTCGGACATTTTAATAAAATAGTTAACTTATTCCAAAAATTCCCAAATTTTTACCAAATGTCTTAAACGTTCCAAATTTTATTGTGTAAAAATATTGGGGTCCAGTTCATTATTAATATTTTATAAAAATTCATTTTCCGGACTGAACTAAGATTTATATTTTTCTGACCACAGTCCACGGAATAATTTATTTAAAATTCATCGAGCGTCCGATTTACGAAATTCCAGTGGGGTAATTACAAATACATCGGTGGTCATCTGCAGTACAAGTTTCATGATCCAACTCTACACAGAACCCAAGTTATGACAGAAAACAATACACATATTTTCAGCAGAAAAATGCAGCTCAAGCTGCTGTTACGAAATGACGCTTTAAAAATAGTAAACGAAGTCCAAAAATTACGATTCCGGGGCCATTAGAACCGTATTTCATAATAACATGTTTTAGACTCAAAATATCAGTTTTTCGTTGAGTTTATAACCTGTTTACAGCCAACTGAAGTTGGCTGTAAAAGCTCGGACAGATTCTGTTTTCAGCCTTTAGTTTCCTAGTTCGTGTTCGACTGATTCCGTTAACATGTTTAGTGACCACAACAACATCAAACATTAATATTAACCAGAAAAACATCAGATAATCAACCAAGAATCATAACACACAAGATCTACATGATTTACACACATAACTTCTCTTTATCCATTTCATTCATCTTAGGTTCAAGACTTTGTGTTATCTTATTTAGTGTTCTTCATATTTCATCATACAAACATCTATTAACCACTAAAATCAAGAACAAGTTGGTGATTTAGAACACTTACTACTAGCACAAGGCTAGGGAAGAAACTAGACGAAAAATGGGTGGTTAATAGCGTCGTAGAGAGGTCCTTGCGATTCCGTATGCACCGAGCCTCCTCGTATGAACTCTAACACACTTGTGAGTATATAAAATGGCCTGATCAAAGTTGGAAGGTGAGTGGATGATGATGGTTGTGTTCGGACGTAGGTGTCAAAGGGAGAAAGAGAGGGTTGCAATTTTGTGTTGTAGATGTGAAATGAAAGTAATAACCTTAAGGTTAATTTATAAACTAAATTAGTGTTTTAGCCACTAGATAATGTGTTCTCTTGATTCAAGACATGGCAAATAAAATAATCAACAAGTGAGGGTGTGTGTTCCACATGGGGGAACCGAACGGTTGCAAAGGGGTGGGGGTTTAGTTCAATTTCAACTAATAGTTAAGCACTAGTTATGTTAATTAGGGACTTTAGACAAGTTACTAGTGTGTAGTGTTTTATAACGGGTGTTAGGGTATTCAGGGACCCTAACTGGCTCAAAAAAAGAAAAACAATGTTTCTTGCAATATTTTAGTGTTCCGGGTAAAGTCCGGTTGTTCGGTTTGACACTGTTCCGTTAAAGTGCTTAATTGATCCATAAGGTATCCTACATATATATTTTTGTAACGTTTTTAATTTTCAACACTCAGGAAAATATAACGGACTATTTAGTGACCTTTCTGTACACTAGTAGTATATTAACAAGTACATGTAAGTATAACACAGTAAATCAGAAAGCAGTTAAATGATTCAGCACAGTCATCAAGCACTTTATTTATCATTAATAAACTATATGGTTACATGTAAATTTGAGGGTTGTCACATTCTCCCCCTGTTAAGAGAATTTCGTCCCGAAATTTAGCGCGTGGTTACTGAGGAAGCTAGTTAAGTTTCGTTGTTTTCCTGATTTTCCTGGGTGTCACATCATCCCCCCGTTGATTTGGAATTTCGTCCCGAAATTCTGTAGTAGCTTCAGCCTCAGTAGTGGTTGCGTTTTTCTTAAACAGTTGGGGATACTCGAGTTTCATTTGGTCTTCTCGTTCCCAGGTATACTCTTGGCCACGACGTGCATTCCAACGAACTCGAACGAGAGGTATTCTTGTGCGCTTGAGAATCTTATCATCTCGATCAGTAATCTCTACAGGTTCCTCGACGAATCGCAGCTGGTCGTCGATAGTGAGTTCCTTGAGAGGAACTATGAGGGTCTCATCTGACAGACACTTCTTCAGATTCGACACAAGGAATACGTTGTGAACTCCACTGAGTTCTTCAGGTAGATTCAACCTGTAGGCGACTTTGCCAATTTTCTCGGTGACTTCGAATGGTCCGACATAACGCGGATTGAGCTTGCCTCGTTTGCCAAAGCGGACTACACCTTTCCAAGGTGAGACTTTGAGTAGCACTCGATCCCCAACCTGGAACTCGAGTGGTTTTCTTCCTTTATCAGCATAGCTTTTCTGACGATCACGAGTTGCCGCCATTCGCTGTCGTATCTGAGCAATCCTTTCTGTTGTATCTACTACGAGTTCTGGGCCAGTGATTTGACTGTCACCAACTTCTGCCCAACAAAGAGGTGATCGGCATTTACGTCCGTACAATGCCTCAAACGGAGCAGCCTGGATGCTGGTGTGGTAGCTGGTGTGGTAGCTGTTGTTATATGAGAACTCCACTAGCGGGAGGTGCTTTTCCCAGCCATTACCAAAATCGATTACGCATGCCCTAAGCATGTCTTCGAGGGTTTGGATGGTGCGTTCAAATTGCCCATCCGTCTGTGGGTGATAAGCGGTGCTCATATCTAAACGTGAGCCGAAAGACTTGTGCATTGCTTGCCACAGTTCAGAAGTAAAACATGCGTCACGATCAGATATAATAGAGGTTGGCACTCCGTGCCTTGATACCACTTCCTTTAGGTAAATGTCTGCAAGAGTAGAAAACTTATCCGTTTCTTTGATAGCCAGAAAATGTGCAGACTTGGTCAGTCGATCTACGATCACCCAAATGGTATCGTTTCCGCGTTGAGATCTGGGCAGGCCGGTAACGAAATCCATGGAAATTTGCTCCCATTTCCATTTCGGGATCTCCGGTTGTTGAAGTAGGTCTGATGGTTTCTGATATTCAGTCTTGACTCTCGCACAAGTCAAGCACTTACTGACGTAGGTTGCTATGTGGGCTTTCATGCCAGGCCACCAATACGTAGTCTTGAGGTCGTGGTACATCTTGTCCGAACCAGGTTGTACCGAATAACGAGACTTATGTGCTTCATCCATCACAAGCTCGCGTAGGTCTCCATACAGTGGAACCCAGATGCGTCCGTTAACATAGTAGGCGCCATCTTCCTTTTGTTCCAGCCGTTGCCTCGATCCTCGTAGGGACTCAGCCCTGATGTTTTCTAGTTTCAATGCTTCAACCTGAGCATCGCGAATCTGAGCGGGAAGGTTAGACTGGATGGTAAGCTGTAGAGCACGTACACGCCTAGGTATGGTATCCTTTCGACTGAGGGCGTTGGCCACAACATTGGCTTTGCCCGGATGATACTTGATTGCGCATTTATAATCGTTCAAGAGCTCAACCCATCGGCGTTGACGCATGTTTAACTCCTTTTGCTTGAAGATATGCTCGAGACTCCTGTGATCGGTGTAAATGGTGCACTTGGTACCGTACAGGTAATGTCTCCATATCTTAAGCGCGAAAACAACTGCTCCCAGCTCCAGATCGTGAGTAGTGTAATTTCTTTCGTGAACTTTAAGTTGGCGCGATGCGTAGGCAATGACCTTGTCACATTGCATCAACACGCAACCAAGTCCTTGGATGGAAGCGTCGCAGTAAACCACAAAATCATCTGTGCCCTCAGGCAATGAGAGGATAGGCGCGCTACAAAGTCTATAGTTCAAGTGCTGAAATGCGGATTCCTGTGCATCACCCCAACGATAGGTGACACCCTTCTGAGTCAGTGAAGTGAGAGGTTGCGCAATCTTCGAGAAATCCTTGATAAACCTTCTGTAATATCCTGCCAAACCCAAGAATTGGCGGATCTCTGTTGGTGTGCGGGGTGCAGGCCAGTTCTTGATCGAATCAACCTTAGATGGATCCACATGAATTCCATCCTTGTTTACCACATGGCCTAGAAAGTGGACTTCGCGAAGCCAGAAGTCACATTTCGAAAACTTGGCATACAACTGCTCTTTTTGAAGAAGTTCTAGCATAAGTCGTAGATGCTGCTCGTGTTCCTCCTGATTCTTAGAATAGATCAGGATGTCGTCGATGAAAACAATAACGAACTTATCCAGTTATGGTTTGCACACTTGGTTCATGAGATCCATGAAAACCGCTGGTGCATTCGTCAACCCGAAAGGCATGACCAGAAACTCGTAATGGCCGTAACGAGTTCTGAATGCTGTTTTGGAGATGTCCTCCTCTCGGAATCTCAGCTGATGGTATCCCGATCTCAAATCAATCTTAGAGTAATAGCTTGACCCTTTGCAGCTGGTCGAACAAGTCGTCGATACGTGGAAGAGGATGTCGATTCTTCACGGTCACCTTGTTGAGTTCGCGGTAGTCAATACACATTCTAAAGGTTCCGTCCTTCTTCTTCACGAATAACACTGGTGCTCCCCATGGCGAAGAGCTAGGGCGTATGAAACCCTTTTCCAAGAGTTCTTGTAGTTGCGTGGACAGTTCTTCGAGTTCTGATGGAGCTAGACGATAAGGTGCTCGAGCTATGGGCGCTGCTCCAGGAGCTAACTCGATTTGAAATTCAACTTGACGATGAGGCGGAAGACCAGGTAATTCCTCAGGAAATACCTCGGGAAAGTCATGTACAATAGGGATGTCTTCAATTCTCTTCTCTTCCGTTGATGTGTCAGTAACGAGTGCTAGAATGGCAGTGTGGCCCTTTCGCAAACACTTCTGGGCCTTAAGGAAAGAGATGATGCCTTCGACAGCGCCACTCTTGTCGCCACGAATCACAAGAGGTTCTTTACCAGAACGAGGAATGCGGACGATTTTCTCCTTGCAAACAATCTCCGCTTGATGATGAGATAGCCAATCCATCCCAATAACTACGTCGAAACTACCCAGTGTGATAGGAATAAGATCGATAGAGAAAGTCTGATAAGCTAAGACGAGGTTACAACCTTTAACTATGTGTGTGGCTTCAAGACTTTTACCGTTTGCTAGCTCTACCGTGTGTTTGGTGTTCAAAAGTGTTGGAGTGTGCCTAAGCATTTGGCTAACTTTTAGGGACACATAACTAGTATCGGCACCCGAATCGAATAAAACAGTAACAAAGAAGTCATCCAGAAGAAACTTACCCATCACAACGTTGGGATCGTACCTTGCATCACTCTGGCCTAGCACGAAAACACGACCCCTTGCCCCATTACCATTGTTGTTTCCCCCATTGCCGCCTCCATTGTTGCCTCCATTGTTGTTCCCATTGTGGTTCCCATTTCCTTGGTTGTTGTTGTTCTGATTCTGGTTCAGTTGGGTGCAGTTCCTCTTAAAATGGCCTTCAACGCCACACTGAAAGCATCCTTTATTTCCCTGTTGTTGTTGCTGCTGGTGGTTCTGTGGAGCTTGTTGTTGTTGTTGGCGATTTTGATTTGCTGGTCGGGCGCTCCTGCAATCCTTTGCTTCATGACCAAACTTGTTACATCTCAGGCAACGACCTTTGTTGCACTGCCCGCTGTGATGTTTGTTGCACCTGTTGCACTTGGGGTGGTTTCCTCGGTATCCACCTTGTCCTTGATTACCGGAATATTGCTGATCAGGACTCTGGTAGTCGTCAGTCTTTCGCTGCTGAGACTGAACCGAAGTAGAACCCTTACTGGAGTTCCCATCCCATTTTCGCTTGCTGTCGCTAGGTGCATCAGAAGTAGCTGTGGTACTGATTCGTTTGGGCAGCCTGTTTTGCTCCACCGCCTGGTCAGTGAGTCGATGGGCCAACTTGATGATTTGATGTATGGTACCCAGGTTGGCTGAAGTCACGTGACTTTGAATCTCGGGTACAAGGCCTTTGAGATACAGCTCAATTCGTTTGATGGGAGGGTCCACCATGGTAGGACACAGGATGGCCAGTTCGTTTGACCTTTTCGTATACGCCTCAATCTCAGACCCCGTCATTTTCAGATTGAAAAATTCCACTTCTAGCTTGTGGATGTCATCCCGACTGCAGTACTCCTCTTTGATCAGTTCTTTGAAGCCATTCCAGGGGGTGGC
This sequence comes from Helianthus tuberosus, assembly GCA_030545235.1. Lineage (NCBI taxonomy): Eukaryota > Viridiplantae > Streptophyta > Magnoliopsida > Asterales > Asteraceae > Helianthus > Helianthus tuberosus. Next base: position 161,249,386 of record CM060393.1, read on the forward strand.
ATTAGCAACTGCCAGTCCTAGTAGTTGAACCTGTGCCTTCTACCAGGTTAACGCAGCTCCTTCAAGTGTTCCGGTAGCATATTTCACCCTACGGTCTTCGGGGCATTCGCACATCTCGAATACTGACTCAAGCTTTTCAAACCAGTGAAGAAGGCCCACTGCTCATTCGGTGCCACTGAAAGTGGTAGGTCGGCAGTCCATGAACGTCTTGAACGTGCACACAGGAGGTTGAGCATGTTGACCTCCTGCAGGGTTAGCTGCGAGTGCCTCAGCGACTCGTTCGTTGATCAAAGCCGTCAACTGGGCTTGAGTGAGGTTGATACGTCCTCCGCGTCCGCTCATGATCTTCATAATGAAGCAACGTAAGTGAGAAAAGTGTCGCGAAAGTGCGTAAGTGTGGGACGACAATAGAGAGTAAGCACACAAGGTTCAAATAGCAATTATCACATTATCTAATGCACCGTGAGAACTACCTAACCGACAATATAACATAAATCATACCACTTATGGTGTCGAGTCTTGCACGTGGAGCGAAGCGTCGTTGTGGATCGTTGAACACTGTACAGGTTATAGTCTGGTTTTATAAAAAATTTTCCCCTTTTTAAAACCAAGTTCACTATAACCAATGGCTCTGATACCAATCTGTCACACCCCCAAAATCCACCATGCGGAGTACCACCGCTTGGAGGCGTGACATGACCAGGATCGAGCCACGGTGTGAGGTTTGTTAAACCTAATAGCGCTATTAACTAATGACCCGCTCGCCATTGGCCTCGGCGATTAAGTCGATATAAATTGAGGGACTTCATGATAGAGTTTTGTCTAGCTAGTTTTAAGGTTGTTGTCCTACCAAAGGAGGATGAACGTACGTATTCTGCACCAGGAGAATTCATAGGATTAATAATGGCATCCAATCTATGGAGGATGGCCGTACATATCCTACCCAAGGAGGATATGTAGATTTAGTTTTAAATTCTTTAACCCATTCCCAAACCACCGGGAATCCCATGCCTTAGAAAGTGTGTGAACTCACCTCGGTTTGCACGGTTAGATTCTCAAATATAGCTAACAGTCAAGGTCGGTCAATCACGTCCTAGTATGATTTACTAGTTAGTCATTTAGTGGTTTTCAAATAGAGCACAAAGTTCCTACACGTATCTATCACACAACATGCATCACTTTGACGGTTTATGCCCATATAAGTTTCCCATCCATTCCCCATTCATAAACAAACATACGATAATGCACATAACACATATAACATGTTAGATCATTTACAGATAGCATACTCGACATTTAGACACGCAAATTACAACTTATGTCATTTCAGCATAAATATTCAAAACCGGGCTGTTTTCGGACATTTTAATAAAATAGTTAACTTATTCCAAAAATTCCCAAATTTTTACCAAATGTCTTAAACGTTCCAAATTTTATTGTGTAAAAATATTGGGGTCCAGTTCATTATTAATATTTTATAAAAATTCATTTTCCGGACTGAACTCAGATTTATATTTTTCTGACCACAGTCCACGGAATAATTTATTTAAAATTCATCGAGCGTCCGATTTACGAAATTTCAGTGGGGTAATTACAAATACATCGGTGGTCATCTACAGTACAAGTTTAATGATCCAACTCTACACAGAACCCAAGTTATGACAGAAAACAATACACATATTTTCAGTAGAAAAATGCAGCTCAAGCTGCTGTTACGAAATGACGCTTTAAAAATAGTAAACGAAGTCCAAAAATTACGATTCCGGTGCCATTAGAACCGTATTTCATAATAACACGTTTTAGACTCAAAATATCAGTTTTTTGTTGAGTTTCTAACCTGTTTACAGCCAACTGAAGTTGGCTGTAAAAGCTCGGACAGATTCTGTTTTCAGCCTTTAGTTTCCTAGTTCGTGTTCGATTGATTCCGTTAACATGTTTAGTGACCACAACAACATCAAACATTAATATTAACCAGCAAAACATCAGATAATCAACCATGAATCATAACACACAAGATCTACATGATTTACACACATAACTTCTCTTTATCCATTTCATTCATCTTAGGTTCAAGACTTTGTGTTATCTTATTTAGTGTTCTTCATATTTCATCATACAAACATCTATTAACCACTAAAATCAAGAACAAGATGGTGATTTAGAACACTTACTACTAGCACAAGGCTTGGGAAGAAACTAGACGAAAAATGGGTGGTTAATAGCGTCGTAGAGAGGTCCTTGCGATTCCGTATGCACCGAGCCTCCTCATATGAACTCTAACACACTTGTGAGTATATAAAATGGCTTGATCAAAGTTGGAAGGTGAGTGGATGATGATGGTTGTGTTCGGACGTAGGTGTCAAAGGGAGAAAGAGAGGGTTGCAATTTTGTGTTGTAGATGTGAAATGAAAGTAATAACCTTAAGGTTAATTTATAAACTAAATTAGTGTTTTAGCCACTAGATAATGTGTTCTCTTGATTCAAGACATGGCAAATAAAATAATCAACAAGTGAGGGTGTGTGTTCCACATGGGGGAACCGAACGGTTGCAAAGGGGTGGGGGTTTAGTTCAATTTCAACTAATAGTTAAGCACTAGTTATGTTAATTAGGGACTTTAGACAAGTTACTAGTGTGCAGTGTTTTATAACGGGTGTTAGGGTATTCAGGGACCCTAACTGGCTCAGAAAAAGAAAAACAATGTTTCTTGCAATATTTTAGTGTTCCGGGTAAAGTCCAGTTGTTCGGTTTGACACTGTTTCGTTAAAGTGCTTAATTGATCCATAAGGTATCCTACATATATATTTTTGTAACGTTTTTAATTTTCAACACTCAGGAAAATATAACGGACTATTTAGTGACCTTTCTGTACACTAGTAGTATATTAACAAGTACATGTAAGTATAACACAGTAAATCAGAGAGTAGTTAAATGATTCAGCACAGTCATCAAGCACTTTATTTATCATTAATAAACTATATGGTTACATGTAAATTTGAGGGTTGTCACATTCTCCCCCTGTTAAGAGAATTTCGTCCCGAAATTTAGCGCGTGGTTATTGAGGAAGCTAGTTAAGTTGCGTTGTTTTCCTGATTTTCCTGGGGTGTCACACCTTTCTCACCCCTCTTCGTTTGCTGGGACTTAATGTATTAACGTCGTAGATTCCGAAGTGCGGTCACTTCTGCAACACTCTCGCAACATACCGTGTATTACTCAATTAACTTGCTAGATCGATGGACAAGAGGATGAGCGCAGTACCTTACTGGTCCCAGTATTTAGACAACCCTGGTTACCGGCAACGAACATCAGCGGATTGACTTCAATCGAATCCCTAACCCTAGACAACGACCTATGGGAGTCAACTCTTACGGAACAAACGGGACATGAACGACGACGATTGACTATAAAGTGGAATGTGTAACTTCCCGCACAGTGAGTAGTGCCTTAGTACGTGACACGGAATGTGAAAAGGTGGACCCTGTTGGCGAAAGGTCATAGGACCCCGTTACAAGCAGCGACATTAGAGGCAACAGTCACGGCGACGTCGAGGTGCTCGTAATCGTAGCTTACAGTATGGAAACAAAGGTGACTTCGACAGGGATTGACTGTTGTTAAGTCAAAATGTCAACAACCGAGGGAACGACGTCAGTACCAAAAATTCTCGTAACGAAAACAACACCATAAATGAAACTCATGGAAGGGCATTTAGGATGGGCGTGGGCGACGCCAGGATTATAGCAACATGGTGACCTGCACGTTCTTGGTAACTAATCGTCTCGTCCCTATTTTATTCAACCCTGATGCTCCTGGAAACTGAACTTGTTGTGAAATCGGCTGACGGCAAGCCAATTGAAGCCTCCTATGTTCATTGGGATGCAAACTCGACTTTGTGGGACAAGTGTTCGACATCTACCCTTGATAGTTTTGTTGTAGTAGTTAGTGTGGATTGGGTATCCAGATAACGCGCGGATATACCTTGTGAGGAGAAAATTTTGAGTATCCTTCTCCCTAGTGGAGAATCGTCGTCTGCACTAAAGCATCAGAGTGGTGTAAAGGTTAGTATCATTTCAGCAATGAAAGCCAGGAGCGTCTACGGAGGGACTACCCCGCTATGTTTACAACTGTTACTAACGTTTGGGCTAAGGAAAGAGGATCGAGGATCCACCAATTGTTCGTGATTCCACTCAGCGTGCCACTTGAGGAACTTTCAGGTTTACTTCCACAACTGATTAGGTAGAGTCTCAGATTGATCTCACGACCAGAGTCAGCCTTGATTACTCGTATTCCTTATCGTCTGGCGCCTGGAAGGTTGCAAGAACTGTCTAATCAGCATCAGGAAACTACAGGATGGGAGTTTTGTAGATCTAGCTCCTCATTTTGTGGAAACGCGCTTTATTGCGAAAACGAAGGACGAGTTCTTTCGTACGTGTGCAGACTACCACAAGGTGACAACCATAGACCGTCATCTCGCATCGACTACCTATTTGACCCGTTGCAATAATCAAGATTCTATCCGGAAACTGACTTAAGACCGGACTGTCATCTGATGGAAGATCATGGGGAGGATGATTCCTAACACGGTGTTACAGATCCAGTATGGCCACTATGATTTTCTGTTCAAGTTATTTAAGATATCCAACACACCAGCAGCCTCAGGGATCACATGAGTAGTATGCGTCAACCTCGTTTCGTCAGATTCGTCGACCCCATTTATCTGTGATGACACTTAGAATCACTACCAGTGGAAAAGAACACCATGAACGGCACCAGTATTTCATCCTAGAGCTCCTAGGGGAGGAGCCACTCCACGAGAAGTCTACCAAAGTGTGACTTCAGGATGTGGGAGGTACACTTTCTTGGTCACGTAGTCAACGAAGTGGGAATACATGAAAATCTCGCTAAAGATCCATTTCGTTAGATATTGACCGGCACCAAATAGTCCATCGGGGATACCGTAATTTCTTGGTCCAGCTAGATACTATCGTAGATTCATCACAGGATTTTTGGGGATTTCGCAGCTTTAATCTCTTTAGCACAGCAGGGTGCTTTGTATCCGTGGGAGACAAACAGGAGAACGTCTTTTCAGCTTTTGAAACCCAACACTACAATGCGCTGAGCATCGCCTTTACCCGGGGGTACGGGTGAGCTAGTGGTATATCATGACGATTCAAAGCAGAGACCCAGTTACACGCCAATGCGGCACGAGAAGGTGACGGTTTACGTAGTGGATTTACAGGAAGAATTGCACGAGTCATAACCTGCGGTGGAAGCCATGGTCTTTGGAATTAAGATGGAGGCATTACTTGGACGGTACCAATTGCACCATTTAGACCGATCACAAGGGCCTCCCGTGTACATTTGTTTTAAGAGAGCTAATTATGTGATGGCATCGCTGGATGAAACTCCCGAGCGAATACGACTATGGAACCTAAGTGCGTATGAGCTTGCAACTCACCATCGACTCTAGTCTACCCGATCAGATTGGCCCTGTTTACATCGAAGCCCTGAAGGAAGAGAATTTTCAAGTTGAGTCCATGCGGGGCATGGAGGAGCAACTTTTGGCAAGTTGGACGATATTCGCTACTTCATAGAACGAACATGGATTCCACCATACGGCAACCGTAGGGAACTTGTGTTGAGCAAAGCACCCCAGCCTCGTTATTCTAGTCGTCTGGATTTTGATAGGAGATATTAGGATCTATAAACCTGGTACGGGCAACCGGGCGTGAAGGTCCACATAGCAATGTATGTGAACGATGTTTGACTTGTGCGAAAGTCAAGGTTGAATATCAAGAACCTTCTGGTTTATGACAGGCAACACACAACACCCTTGGCTCACGTCTAGACATGATCATTGGACAGACGGGCGGGGTAAATGAATCATCCTGACACTCAAAGGCATGCTTCGAGCATGTGTGTGATTGGCTTTAGTGAGAATTGGGAGGACACCTACCTTTAGTTGAGTTATACTGTAGTAGCTACCATTCTAGTATTCAGACAGCTACGTTTGAGGCATTGCTTGGGTGACAATGCCGATTTCCTTGTTGGACTAAAGTGGGTGGCAACCTAATCGCAGGTCTAGAACATGTACTCAGGACTCTTGGGAAGATTGTTTAGATCAGAAAACGCATGGCGGCAATGCGTGACCGTCAGGAAAGCTACGCTGACAAGTGTAGGAAACCGTTGGAGTTCGCTGTAGGTGATCGTGTTATGTTGAAAGTTTCACCGTAGAAGGGTGTTGTACGCTTTGGGAAGCGCGACAAGCTTAATCCGCGTTATGTTGGGCCATTTAAAATCCCGGAGCGGATCGGTAAAGTGGCTTACAAACTTGAGTTACCTGCTGAGTTGGGTAACGTTCATGATGTCTTTCATGTTTCGCAACTAAAGAAGTGTTTGTCTGATAAAACACTTGAGGTGTCGTTTCAAGAGCTGAAGATTGATGACAAGTTGCAGTTTGTCGAAGAACCTATTGAGATTATGGATCGGGAAGTCAAGGTTCGTAAGCATAATCGAATCCCGATCGTGTGAGTTCGTTGGAACTCAAGACGTGGGCCGGAGTTCATGTGGGAACGTAAGGGTCAGATGAGATCCGAGTATTCTCGACTGTTCAAACTGCTAAATCAAACGTTGACGCAACCGGCGAATTTCGAGACGAAATTCCTTTCAAGTTGGGGATGATGTGGTACCCGGGAAAAACCCACAGTCATCCTAATCCGTCATTTCACTTTTATGAGACTGTTTATCAAATTTCGGGACAAAATTTCTTTCAAGTTGGGGATGATATGACAATTCGTATTTTAGAGCCTTTCGTCGTACCCGGATGTAACCTATACGAACTTTATGTGACTAGTTAATGTATTAATTTATATTGAACGTTTATGAGTTGTTTATACGTGATATGTGAAACTTGTTAAATGTAAATGCTATTGGATATGTCTCTTATGTTAAACTTGTAAACGAAACTTGTTAGTGATAAACGCATCAAACACATGGGTTGGGTCGCACAGTGATGGGTTTTACGGCCCAAAGCATTTATAAGCACTTGGGTCGCACAAGTGGTAAGCACACATTACATACCCTTGAGCCCAAAACGGAACCCAGTCGGGTCCAACACGCATGATCCAAATTTTTGCACACACGTTAAATTGAGAATGGTTCTCAATAATTCCAAAAACATAAAACACCAAACCCTAGTTTGTTTCTACCTCTTTGACCGACGGTAACCTAGCACCTGTCGAAGCCCTCCATGCTACAGAACATCATTCCAATCGCTCTAGTAATAGGTATGTATGCTCATCGTTCTTGGCCTGGTTATGTGATTGCTTGATGTATTGTATATGTGTGTGTGAAATTAAAAGCATGATTTAGGATTATAGAAGTACATCGAATAGAATCTGGTCGATCCTTGGTTTTGGTAAACGGGTAATGATGAATAAATGATCTTTAGTATGTGATGATGCTCACGAACTCGACAATATGTGCTACAGGTTGGATTTGAATATTATCTTAAGATGAATAATTGTTAGTGGATAATTAGGGTTGCATGTTAGAATAGAGTTTTGTTAGTTGTTATGATAATTCAACTAGAATGTAAATCTGGAATAATCATGGGATCGAACTAATGAATGGGTGGTTGGGTTAGAACATTGTGTGTGTGTTTATATGGGATAACTAATACTGATGGTATAATAATGAATATGGTATGCTTGAGCTCAAATTTTTAAACAGTGGGATAATATAGATGAGGGTTGGTTATTTTAAATAAGTAAGATGAAGATTACGCCTCTGCTTCTATTTGACATTCACATGCTCGATGTTTATATGACTTGCTTAAATAGTTAGTTGATAATAACCAAAACAATGGCAGATTTTTGAACGTACAAATTTTATAGCTGTGTTATGAACCTGTTTTACAAATTAATGAAGATGGGTTTAATGGGGGAATGTACAACAATATATGCATAAGGTATAACTTGTGATTTGAAATCATAGGATGAAGAGTTGTTTGTCCTTTCTGAATTGATTTAGATAATATGTTTGAGGGTGATAGAGTATGTTTTGTCCTTACCTGTTTGATCCTAGGAGGGTGTAATGTTTAATGATTCCGGAACGTACAACCTGATGAGCTTAGTGTACAACACCACAAAGCCGGTCGCACACTAAATGTAAAATCTGAGAACCGTACAGTGGGCCACCTGCATTTAATGACTACGTTTCTTTTTCATTTGCTTGACATTAAATCGCACACTTGGGCACGGGTCGCACAATCTAGTTTGGGCCATGTTTATTTTACGGAACCTGTCGCACACTTCCTTTGGAATCGCACACTTGAGATATGACGTATTAAATGTGTGACGTATTATGTGACGTATTAAATGTGTGACGTATTATGTGACGTGTTAAATGTGTGACATATTATGTCTAAATGTGACGTGTTAATGCGATGAATTAGATAGGTAAAGACAAATGTGTGAGGTAGTTAATGTCTAAATATGGTATAAATAATACATGATTTCCTATGTGCTACGTGTTGTATAACTGGATATGAGACGATACTTGAATACGAGCCTGATGTTATGTGGAATCAATAATAGGACGTGGTCGGTCTTAATAACTAAAACAAGTGAAACACTCTGCCGAGCAAATCAAGGTGAGTTCATTTCTCTTGAGCATGTGTCCCGGTGGTTGGGACAGTCATTGGGTATCCCTGAGAGGGATATGTTTGGGTAAATCAATTGGGTATTCCTGAGAGGAATACGTCTTAGGTAAAATCGGGAATGTTGGATAATGCACTCATCCTATCACCATTAAAGTCCCTCCTTGTTTTTTGTTACCTGAGAGGTAATAGGGTATTAGTTGATAGCGATATCTAGGTTTGGCACCCTCACCCCGTACCTGAGAGGACGGGTGTGAACTAATGACCCAGTCATGCCCAATGCTTTGATAGGAGCATTGGGGAAAGGGCAAAGTAAATCTGGAGCCGTCTTGTATTCGAGGTATTATCAACATTGTAATCAATGAACTGAACTAAACACTTGGTAACTAACGTTTTCGTAAAACTATGAACTCACCAGCGTTGTCTGATACACGTGTGTGCATGCTCGCAGGTTGTTGTTATGTGTGGATGTGGAACTTGCTGTCTGAGATGCTGGAGTGGTCATGGGTCGGGATACATGGAATCGCGAGACGAGTCTAATGGTTATCATACATATGTATTATGAAACACTTAACTAACGAATTATGCTTCCACTGAATACGATGATTTGTAATTACTGTTTTGTAACACTTTATGTTAATGAATGAAAGTTTCATTAGAATCTTGTATGAGTTCAATGTGATTGGTGGCTAGATCCAGATACGTCACACGTCCCCCGGTATTCCCGCATGTGGTATTTTGTGGGTGTGACATCTAGAAACTCGAGTGGGTCTAAATGATAATTTAGAAAGTTCTTGAACACAACTACAAATTAGTTTATGAAAAAGAAATTAGCAAAAGAAAAATAAGTTAAATATGTAGGGATTAATTTGGGTTATATAAAAATTGTAATTTTCAAAAGTCAAGGGAGTTGTAAGATAAAGTAATTGTTCAAGTTAAAACTGTAATTTTCAAAAGTTTAGGAATCGTGTGATGGATTGAAAAAGAAGGGACCATTCTTGTAAATAGCACTGAATATATATATAATATACTACCAAATCATGTATGGTATCTCTTCCTATGACAAAATCATCAATTACGTCCACTGTCTTTGTAATATGTTGACATCGTCGTAAATTAATGGTTTGTAATTCTATTTTTCTCTTCCTTGCCTTTAATTAGGGGTGAACAGTAAACCAAAATAATTTTCAATAACCAAAATAATCGATGACTTGTTTTTCGGATTTTTAATAAGCGAAAATGTTGATTCGGTTTTGGTTAATCATTTTCAATAACCGAAAAAACCCGAACCATGCCAATAAGTTACTATGGTAGGCCCGGTCCATATATTTTTATGTGTAAGTTTAAGTGTTTAACCTTGCTAGTAGGAATTATTAAATTCTGGAATGTTAAATATTATAATAAAACATTAACATATTTATTTATAATTGAAATCAATTATCCATTGCCTACAAAAAATAACAAAATTTAATATAAAATTTAAATTATCTTCAAAGTATTATAAAAGAAAATGTCTTATTAAAAACTTTGGAGAAACATAAAAATAGAATAGACGGTTAGGTTTATCCGTTTATGTGAACAATATTAATTAATAAGGTTAAATATAATAACTTAAATGTGAACATTTTAAGAAAGATTCTTAAATTTTGGATTATACTTTTTTATTTTTTAATCTTATGTAATTTTGTTCTAAAATATGAAAAAATCGAAAAACCGAACCGTTGTTAAAAGTGAAAAAACGGAAACCGAGAAAACGAAACCTTACAATTTTCAAAAACCAAAAACCAAACATTTCGGTTACGGTTTCGGTTTTTACCATAAAACCTAACCAAACAAAACCATGCACACCATACCTTTGTGGTCTAGAATAGTTTTTTTTAACTTTTGTTTGTGATCTTTTGTTTTCATAAATCACTTTTGTCCTTGTTGTCTTTGATATTTTTTAGTTTTTGGTATCTGTGAAAACAAAAGGCAGCGGTGGAGGTATTAAGTTAGTGACGACAACAATGATCAGTAGACGATAGGTGCATCGCATACAGGCATTAAATTAGTGTTTGCGGCGATCATCAATGGATCGTAGATACATTGTGGTGATGGACTACGGTGGTGGTGATGGTGGTTGACCATTTAGCCGACCGTTGTCACACTCTCTAACGAGGACTGGATTTAACCATTGGACTCTTTCTTATTCGCAATTTTAGCGCTTACACATTACACATGTTCCAGAGTCTAGGCCAATCTTTATGGACCCAATAAATAAGCAAAAATAGCCAAAACACCCATTCTAGGTAACACGGCTTGCGACTGCCTGGTTGGATGACGATGCTGGTAGTTGGAAAGTGATGGTGATGGAGGTGGTTGCTCGACGGTGGTGTTGACGAAAATGGTTGGTACGTGGTCATTATGGCCTATAGTCAAGTCATTTTGGACATAGGAGATTATTCGAGTGGAACTACCATTCCAACCCACATATAACCTGAGAATGAGGAAAAAGTTCTTCAATTTTGACCCCTATCCAAAATATGGAGTAACCTAAAGTAACTCAAAAAATGAACCCAATAAATAAGATATACAATTATCAACATCAGTAGTATACTCGTAAGTGTATCGTATCGTATAGAATCAAAGTTCCACATTTAATCCTAACTTTTAAGAAATTACACGTAATGGATGTTTGTTAAAACTGGGGTCAAGTTATTCTACAAAGGCTTCTAATTGTAAGAAGTGTAAGAAGGATTTATAGAGTGACAAGTGTCCAATAACCTAAAACTAAACCCACTACATCACCACCAAAAACCTAAACACCCACCCCCACCCAAAAACCTAAACCCCCCCCCCCCCCCGGCAAAAAAAAAAAAAAAAACCTATACCTCACCAAAAAAACCCCCCAAAAAACCTAACCCCCCCCCCCCCCCCAAACCCCCCAAAAACCTAAAAAAAAACTAAACACCCACCCCCACCACCACCCAAAAACCTAAACCCCCACCCCCTCGGTAAAAAAAAAAAAGTGGGGTGGGTGATGTGGGGTGGGGGTGGGGTTTTTGATGGTGGTGGATGTTTAAGGTGTTTTTTTTTGTAGTGGGGTTTTTTTGTGTAGTGGGTTTTTTTAGGTTATTGGACATTTGTCACTCTATAAATCCTTCTTACATTTCTTACAATTAGGATCCTTTGTATTTGATCCTAATCCGTTAAAATTGTTTACTTACTTTTCACTCTTTTATTTAATATTTAATGTAATAGATGACTATTAGATTAATATCTTTTTTACTCTTAACATAAGAAATATTAAAAAATATATAAATAGAAAAACCGTCAATGTCTCCAACTCTCCTTACACAATAACTTTTAACTTAACAACATTATGTGTGGAACTTTAACTGAACCCCATTCTTTAAATGTGAAGAAACACGGAACTAATTAGGGGACTAATCAGTTTGATTTATGTTCCTACCATGATGGTTAATCTTCTCTATGGTTTCCTGAGCTCCTAATGATCGTGGTTTATCTGCAAAACAAAACACCGTTACTCGTTAAGAGGGGAATGTGGGGGTTTCCCTCTTAACCGGGCTCCGGCGTGAGAATAAGCGACTGCTTTGGGGGAGAGAATTAAGTATTAAGTGAGAGTAGAGGGAATGGAATGAATTAACCTGTGAAGTGAAGGTCTCTATTTATAGCCGGAGAGGTGTAGGAGGGTGTGGGCTGATGGGCCTTGGGCCGGAAGGCGACAACATGGAGGATACGCTCCTTGTCTCACTGGTGTCGACCGTTAGTGGCTTCTAGGAGCTTTATGGAGTTGGCGCAACGTGATTGGAGCCACGTGTCACTGTTGTCGGCCTGGTCGCCCTTCTGCCATCAGCAGGTAAGTGGAGATCGTGGGGCAGTTGTCTCTGCCCTATGATTGGTGCCACATAGGCGTCCTTAAGTACTTTTTGTCTCCTGCATGTCAGACGATCGTGGAGCACGATTGCGCAGGAACAGAAGGACCCTGATTGGCTCTTTATTTCTGCCACTTGTACCTTGTGTACTATCTGGAAAACCTTGCGCCGTAATTACGCATGATTCCTGCTGAGCACGTTATTACCTTGCGCGAGGCAAGGGCTTTCAGATGTTCTTTTTAGAATACTAAGTGTTGCTAACTGGAGTTTACTCTTATGTGGACCTCGCGCAGCGTTACAGAAATGTGTTGTGGCCCGCGCGAGGTTTGGCAGCAAGAAAATTGCTGAGTAAGGAGTATGGTCCCGCGCGACCTTGTAGGAGGTTGCGCAGCTTTTTGGGACCATACCCCTTCAAGTCCCCCCAGTCCAGTGCTGCACCATGCGCAAGGCAAGTGGTTGGAGCTCTGGACTTAAGAAAATAAAAGTAGAAGGATGCTTCTGGCTTTGGTAGACGGCGCGCGTGTAAGTTGTTGGTTACTACGGCGCGGCTACCAGGCTTGCTACTGGCTTTGTTGTTTGCTTGTATATGAAGTTTCTAATGACTTTGGGCGGGAAAAACCTCGAAATTTGAATTTCTGACAGGTTGGTGAAAAAGTCGCGGTTGGTGACGTTTGAGTTGACCTCTGACGGTTGTCATCAACTTGTCCCTGACGAATCGTATTTCCGTCAGAGAGTGAGGCCCACGCGCGCGTGGTAACCGTCACTCCGGGAAATACGCCTTACGTGGCGTTTTCTGATTGGCCTTGCTTGCGGTGGCCTCGGCAAGGTTACCCATCGCATTAAATGCGATGGGTGTATATATCCGAAGAGACGAGAAGTTTATCACTTCTCTTCCTACTATTTTCTTTATTTCCTCTCGGAACTTCTTTGAATCTTCAAAGTTTGAAGAACACATTTGTAGCAGATCTTCAAGTTCTTGAAGAACATCGTAGCCGATTATCAAGCTTGTTTCCAGTATATTCGAGACCCTTGTTTTATCTATCGATGGCTGAGGAACAGCATGAAGATAACCCCGGAGAAGAAGGTCCTGTACCTGTTCTCCGGTGGGATTTAGGGCTTTTTGAACAACTTGCACGTAGTTTCCGGTTCCCACCGGAGTGGGATGCCCGGTACCACGGCCAGAACCAGACGGCCGCTGATGCACCGCCGGGGTACATCACTTTATTCGAAGACTTCTTCCATCAGGGCAACTTCCGGTTGCCGGCGACTAACTTCATGGCTCATCTTCTTCGGTATTATGGGTTCCATATATCTCAGATGAGCCCACCCGGAATGGTTCGGGTTCGACATTTCGAGTTCCTGTGTTGGGCTCATGGCATAGAGCCAACTGTTGATAGATTCCGGGTTTTCTACCAACTTCAGAGGAATATGGGTTTTTATTCCTTTGCCAGTCGTGGCGCCGCCAAGAAGATATTATTGAACCCTCCCAAGAGTTTCCATGATTGGAAACCAAAATTCTTTTATATACGCGAGGAGGTTATTCCGATTGCCATGACGTTTCGCGCCTGGAATGAGGCTATTGTGAAAGAAGACTTGGTGATCCCCAAGACTGAGGCTTGGTATCGGGAGCTTACTGCTACCCCCAACAGGGTGTTTGGGGAAAATGTCCTTGTTGCGGCGCGGATGAGTGATCAATGGCCGCCTGAGAGCCAAGACGTCCCTGTCTTAAAGTTCGAGGATCGAGGTTAGTTAATTCGTTTGTTTTGTTGATACCTGTTTCACAACTGTTTATTTATACAATTTGACTTGTAGAGGCGCGCCTGTATCAAGCTGCGTTCTCTACCTTTGGTGGGTCTATGGGCGTGCGTCCGCTCCAAGCTGGAGAGGAGTATTGGTATGCGCAAATTAGGGGCAACTTCATGTACCCGGTTGCTGATGCATTTGCCGCGCCGCCTACTGCAACTGAAGGTGCGCACATACCTAAACCCCGTCCTCTGCGCTCTGTGACTTCTGCTGGGAAAGAGGTTGTCTATCTTTCCAGCGAGGAGTCTGTAGGATCTTCGAACGGGGAGTTAAGTTCGTGGTCTAACGTCTTTGAAGGTGTGTTGCGCGACTTGGGCATCGACCCTGAAGAGAAGAAAAAACTACCCAAGAAGAAGAAGGTGATCAACATCGGGCCTGAAGTGACAAGTAAAAAAGGTGGGAGCAGCCGTGCGGCTGCTGGTGCTGCTGGTAAAGGTACTCTTCGGCTTCGTCAAAGTGACTTGAAAGATTGTGTGATAATTAGTGACTCACTTGAAGGCTTGTCGCGCGCAGGCGAGAAGAAAGCTGGAGCGGGTAGCTCGAAGAGTGGGGGTAGCGCGGGTTCTCGTAACCCGGATGCTGGCGCTACTCCATCCTCAGGTGCGCATGAAGACGAGGAAGAAGAAGAGGAAGCTGCTGAGAAGTTGATCAGCAGAAAGAGAGTTAGAAGCGAAACTACAGCTGGCGTTTCCGCTGCGCCCGTAGCTGGTGAGGTTCCCTTGATTGGGAAGCGGAGCAACCTGCGCTCGCTTTACAAAGTTTCTCCGGGTTAGTTCTCTAGTTATGTTATTTTGTTACCTTCGCTCTTTTTGACACGTTGTTTTTGCAGAGGTTAAGAAGACGACCCCAGAGAAGGGTGTGGTATTCCTAGATCCGATAGAGCCGGTGCATAAGAGGCCTAAGGTTACTGGTAAGCCCCTCAAAATGTTGGAGTCTGATATGACAAAGCATGCTGTCGAGGTTGAGAATGGGAAAGCTGGCGCGACAGAGAAAAGTGCGTCTGAAGAAGAGAAAAGGAAGGCTGATGAGGTGCGTAGGAAAGCCGAAGCTGATGAAGATCGTCGGAAGAAGGCTGAGGCTGAGAAGAGAAGGTTGGTTGAGCAAGAGAAAAACAGGCTAGCTGAGCAGGAGAAGAAAACGCTAGCTGAGCAGGAGAAGAAGAAACTAGCTGAGCAGGAGAAGAAGAGACTGGCCGAGCAGGAGAAAGAGAAGGAGAAATCTGCTGCTGACAAGTCTATTGGGACTTCTACTGGGAAAGGTCCCGCTTCTGGTTCGGGCGGTGTAAAACAAGTTGCGCCGCCGCGCTCTCCGATAGGCCCCCGTGATACTGTGGGGGATATTTATTACAAGTCTTATACGGAAGAGAGCCGTGGTGACGCTCCGCACCACCCGCCATGGTCCTTAAAGCAAAAGGATACCTTCCAAGAATTCGCGCCTTGCCGCGATTGGTTGCTGAACTCCATTCCTCCAGGTGAGGTTGATCGCCAAAGGGCGCGCACCCATAGCGGTTTATATCATGCGTATGTTGTTGGCGAAGCCAACACCCGTGCTGCTAACCAGGAGATTGTTCGGGAATGGCGAACCCTGGTTAGGGAGAGGGATGATTGGGAGAAATACCGCGATTGGATTGTAAGGCGTGCCACTGAGTTGGAAAAATCTAGGGCTGCCTTTGACGAAGAGAGTGCAAAGTTCGAGGCCGATCGGAAATCAGAAGAGTGGGGGCGCGAGGGCTTGAGAAGCAAACTTCAAGCTGCTGAACAACAGTTGTCAAAAGAGAAGGCTGAGTTCAAACGTATATGCGAGAAGGATAATGAGCGCGCGGCCGCGGCTCGTACCAAGATTGTCAACCTTGAAGCTAAGGTTGTGGAGTTGACGGCGAAACTGGAGGATGCGCAAGCTGCGCAAGCTGCTAAAGAGCAGGCTGAGGTTTGAGAAACTTCTTGAATTCTGTTAATACTTTCGTTTAGTGTGTTAACCAAGTCTTTTATCCCCTGTAGGCCGAATTGGCTGAGGTAAAGGCGCAATTGTCTGGCAGAGACAAGGATCTGTCTGCTAAGGACGTCGAGATCGCTGAGCTGAAGCGTCGTTTGCGGGAGCAGATTGAGAAAAGCGAGTCCTTGGAGATTGATCTCGAAGCTGAGAAGGTTAAAGCTGCCACTGCCGATGAGGCTAAACAAAAGGCTGAGGAGGCGCGAGACATTAGCACCACTGCTCTTAACGTAGCACAAAACAACTACTCTGAAGCTCAAGGTATCGTGGGTACCTTGGTCTCTGAAGCCGAGTGGTTGCGCGGTCGTGGAATGGTGCTGGTATGATTCCTCTTTTTTACTTTTTACTTGATTTATCTAGACCTGTTAGCTAAAGTATTGCGTTTGCTGTAGATGGCCAACTCCATTCTAAATGCTGGAGAATTGGATAAGGCTGTTGCGGCTGTTATAGATGCTTCCCTCGCAGTTGGTCACCGTAAAGGCTATGTTGAATGCGCGCAACATGCATCGGTTATGCTTGGGCAGGAGTTTGATATTAGTCACTGCTCAGTGACTGATGAAGCTGAGGCCGAGTTAGCCCGCGCGGAACATGGTTATGATCGTCTATCCATTCCGGTGATGGACTTGGTTACGGACGCTCTGAAGCATGATGACTGGTGTCAGCGGCTGAAGAATATCCTTGATCCACCAGAGACTGTTGAGCTCTCAGATGAGGAGGCACCTGCGGGTGGTGATGGCGATGGAAAAGGTGGTGGTGATGGTGATGGCGGTAAGCATGACGATGATCCTGATGATAGCTTTGAATAGGCTAGTACTTTTTAGGCTTTATGCCTTGTAATTTTGTTTATGCTTTGGATGTAAGCTTTTGCGCGGTCGCGCTAGTTTTAAATGGAAAGAACACTTCGTTGTCTATATAACTGTTGCGCGGTTGCGCTTGTATTAAATATGATGTTTGTTTAATCCTTTCCCGTTACAATTATTGCACTGTTGTTAGGAACTTTGGTTAAGTTAGCGCGAATAAACGTAAGAGTGGCTCTTGGGCGAGCGTAGCTGGAGTGTTTTCGTGCTAATCAGAAGTTTAACATGCATTTGTAACGAAAGGAGTCAGCGTAAAAGAAAACATGTCGTATGCTTTCATTAACTTAGAAAAGGCGCTTAGGCCAAATATACATTGAACGTAACGTAAAAGGCGTGTAGCCTACATGGAAAAGTAAAAGGCGCGTGGCCAACATTAGTGGATAATGGCGCAGGGCCCCAGAGTTGTCACATGTAGCATTTGCGCAGTTGTTGCGCATTCCACGTGCGCGGGATGATGTGTCCATCCATGGTGCGCAATTTATAAGCCCCTTTTCCTAGCACTTCGTGAACCAAGTATGGGCCTTCCCATTTGGGTGCTAGTTTTCCTGGGCGTTCAGCGTTTGAGGTTTCGTTGTCTCGAAAAACGTATTCCCCTGGAGTGAAGGTACAGATGCGGACTCGCGCGTTGTAGTACCTCTCCAGTTGTGTTTTGTACTTGGCTTCTTTAATTCGCGCAATTTCGCGCCTTTCTTCCAGCAAATCCAAGTCAAGACGACGCTCTGCCTCGTTGTCGATTGCGTTGACTGCTGTCAAACGCGGAGAGGGCAGGCCAACTTCTGCCGGGATAACTGCTTCTGAGCCATAGACTAGGCTAAAAGGGGTCTCGCCGGTACTTGTTTTCGGCATGGTTCGGTGAGCCCACAAGATACTCGGGAGCTCATCCACCCAGCCTCTTCGCTTCGTGCCCAGTCGGGCCTTAATCCCTTCGACAATACACTTGTTTAGACTTTCAACCTGCCCGTTGCCTTGAGGATGCGCAACGGAGGAGAAAGTGTGTTCGATTTTCATCTCCTTCATCCAGTTCTGGAGGTCTTCAGACGCAAAGTTGGTGCCGTTGTCAGTTACAATCTTGAGTGGGAGCCCGAATCTGCAGATGATGTGTTCCCAAATGAACTTGCGCACTATCATGGCTGTAGTTGAAGCAAGGGCTTTGGCCTCCACCCATTTTGTGAAGTAATCGACGACCACTATTATAAACTTGACGGCGCCGGGAGCGTCTGGGAAGGGTCCTACCATGTCGATTCCCCACTGCTGAAAAGGCCAAGCAGTGGATACGGGGATCAGGTCGTTCTTGGGGTGCAGGGTTTTTGGAGAGTGCCGCTGACAGGAGTCGCACTTGCGCAGCTCCTTCAGGGCATCAACATGCATCCCTGGCCAGTAATACCCGGCGTTCATAATCTTCGCAACAACCATGCGTGGTCCCGCATGGATGCCGCAGATTCCTTCGTGAATCTCCCTTATCAGATAATTCGCATCTTGAGGGTCCACGCAGCGCAGCAGTGGCCCCAAGAAGGACTTGCGGTATAAGATACCACCATTCATTTCGTACTGCAGAGCTTTGTTCTGAATCTTTCTTGCCTCTGCCCTATTCTCTGGGAGTATTCCTTCTTTCAAGTACTGAATGATAGGGGTCATCCAGGATGGCTGCCCTATCTCGATCACATTGACTTGTCGTAACAAGACTGACGGGTTCTTGAGTACCTCAATCCTTACATCTTTGGCAAGATGTTGGAAGGATGTTGAAGCAAGCTTGCTCAAGGCGTCAGCTGGTTTATTTTCAGAGCGATTGATGTGGATGACCTTGTGAGACTTGAACTGTTGAAGCAACTCTTTTGCTTGTTCCAGATATAGGGCCATAACTTCACCCCTTGCGTCGTATATACCGTTGACTTGGCTGGCTATCAAGAGTGAATCAACATGTGCTTGTAGATTTTTAGCTCCCATTTTGATGGCGAGGCGCAAGCCTGCCAGAAATGCTTCGTATTCCGCCTCGTTGTTGGTGTTTTTAAAATCCAACTTGATGGCGTAAGTGAACTCGTGGTTTTCGGGGCTTACTAGGCGCAATCCAGCTCCCGCGCCGTCCTCGTTTGAGGCCCCATCAGTATAAAGCATCCAAGTCTCATTTTTCGTGTCTCTTTCGGGAGTCTCCACCAGCTCACAATCTTTGATTTTCTCAACTGGGACTTCTGTGATGAAGTCCGCTAGAACCTGACCCTTGATGGCTGGGCGCGGCCGATATAGAATGTTGTGGCCCCCCAGCTCGATGGCCCATTTTGCTAACCGCCCGGACGTTTCTGGTTTTTGAAGTATCGTGCCGATATGGAAATTGGTAAGCACGGTGATCACATGCCCTGTGAAATATCTGCGCAGCCTTCTGGAGGCGTGTAGCAGCGCTAGTACCAATTTTTCCATCGTGGAATATCTCGTTTCCGGGTCAGTGAGTACCTTGCTGACATAATAAATTGGAGTTTGAACTCCATTTCTTTCCACTAGTAACACCGATCCTACTGCCTTATCTGAAGAAGATAAGTACAGTACGAGTGGCTCTTTTTCAAATGGTGCAGTCAGGGTGGGGAGCTCGATCAAACATTCTTTCATTTGCTGAAAAGCCTTTTCTGCTTCAGGGGTCCACCTGAACTCTTGCTTCTTCACACAATTGCGCAGTGTGCTGATAAAAGGGTACGACTTCGCGGCGTGATTTGACAAAAAGCGGTTAAGCGCGGCGAGGCGGCCGGCCAACCGTTGCATCTCTTTGATTGTTCGCGGCGATGGCATCCGCTCTATTGCCTGGACTTTTTCCGGATTCACTTTGAAGCCGCCGTTGGTGACTATGAAGCCTAAAAACTTCCCTTCTTCATGCCAAAAGAACATTTGGCTGGATTCAACTTCATGTTTACGCTGCGCAATGAATTGAACGTTTTCTCGATGTCCTTCAACATTTGGTCCTCTTCGGGACTTTTGACCACTAGATCATCGATGTAAACTTCAATATGCTTTCCGATGTCACCCGCGAAGGTCTTGTTCATCAATCGCTGGTATGTGGCGCCAGCATTTTTCAGGCCGAATGGCATCTTCGTATAGCAAAAAATCCCCAGATCAGTGCGAAAAGCCGTCTTGTCTTCATCCTCGAGCTTCATCTGAACTTGATGGTACCCCTTGTAGCAATCCAAGAAGCACTTCCATCTGTATGGCGCGAGAGAGTCTATCTTTTTGTCGATCTCAGGCAAAGAGTAACAATCCTTAGGGCATGCCTTGTTGAGATCGGTATAGTCGACACACATTCGCCATCCGCCACTAGACTTCTCTACCATTACGGGGTTCGCAACCCAACTCTGATAACGTACTTCTCGCAGGATGCCGGCTTTAAGTAACTCGCATACTTGCTCATTCATTGCTTTCGTCTTGTCTGCCCCTAGGCTGCGCCTTCTTTGGACTTTCGGTTCAACCGAGGGGTAGGTATTTAAACAGTGCTCTGTGATGTCGCGCGGGACTCCGGTCATGTCGGCCGGGGTCCAGGCGAAAATATCCATGTTCTTGAATAGGAGCTGCTTGAGACGAGTTCTGATGTTTGGTGAGATAGCGTGACCTATCATCACCGTTTGCTCCGGATATTTGTGATTTAAAACCCATTTTTCGGGCTCGGTTGCTGAAACCTTCGCCGCTTTTGTTGGGCGCATCTCTTCTGTTGACATCACTTCTTTCTTTGCATAAACGATTGCCACCCCCGTCTTGGTTGGGAAACCAATCGCTGAGTGGGGGGTAGAAGTTATCATATTCAGCTCACCTTGCGTCTCTCTCCCGATCAGCACATCATGTCTTGACTTAACAGGCATCACCATGAAGTTGACGTTTGTTGTCCTCGAATGCTTCCCGTCAGAGAGTGTGACGGGGAAGCTAATTTGGCCTAACGGGAAGACCATTTCATTGCAGAAACCTGACAGTGGGTAGTCAACTGGTTCAAGTCTCGCTTTGTCTTCATCGTCGAACTGGTTAAAGCATTGTTCATAGATGATGTCTGCTGTACTCCCCGGGTCAATGAAGACGTATTCAGTTTCATAATGGCCGATGATACCGGTGATGACGATGGGTCGTGTGGCTCGGGGACCCCCGCGCACCACCGGAAAGATAACTTGCTGTTCTTGCCATGAAGGCTCATAAGGTCTCTTGCCTTTTTCTCTTGCGCTATACCTTGGGCCATTGACCATGTGTATCTCTAGGCGTCGAACTTTCTTGTGATTTCCTTCATCGTGGCGATGGAGCTGTCGAGTCTCTTTGCGCACGTTTTTCACTAAGTGGCTCAGCTTTCCACTCTTTAGTGCTCTCTCGATCTCTTGACGCAAGCTGTAGCAATCATCTGTTAAGTGGCCTGTATCCTTGTGGAAATCACAATACAGATTGGGATCTTGCCCCTTTTTGTTTGTCATAGGCCTGGGAGCCTTAAAATCATGGTTCTCCGTCATTAGCACCTCTTTCGGTGTTTTTATGAGCGGAGTCCAATGCTTTTCACGATTATCATCACGGACTGCCTTTCTGTAGCCGATGCGATCAATGGTATCGCGCGCGTCTTCCTTATAGCGGGATCGTTCTTCATAACGGGGTCGTTCACTATAACCGCTGGAGTGGTTGGCCTTCCACCCAGGGTTCTTGCCCTTGTTGCGTCTGTTGTCGTCGCGCGAGTGACCCCCTTTAGAAAATCTATCCTCAGAGCGATAGCTGTTGTTTCGTGTGAGTGACTCTTCAGTTTGCGCGACTATCTTCGCGGCTTCCATGAGTTTATCCCACTCCTTTGGCATTCCATCTTTTCCAGTGATGGTTCTAATTAGGCTATCACAGCGGATGGCTTTCTTGAAATGGCAGCGCATGAGTTGCTCACTTACGCCACCGATTTCCAAACATTCTTTGTTAAAGCGCGTAATGAAATCTTCCAAACCCTCATTGTCTCTTCGCCAGATATCTTCAACTTCAGCTGTGTCGCGCTGGTATCGTCTTTGTTGACTGAAGTGACTCAAAAACTGAGTCCTGAAATCTACCCCTGATTTTATCTTCCCCGGAGGAAGGCTGTCGAACCAGGCGCGAGCAGCCCCCGTTAATGTTTGGATAAACAGATGACACCATATGGGCATGTTCCAACCTCCCATGCAACCCACGCTAGTAAACACTCTGACGTGATCATCGGGATCAGTCAATCCGTTAAACTTTCCGACTGTTGGAGGTAATTTTTCTCTCTTCAGCGGCGCTAGTGCTATCTTTGGGATGAACTTCGAATGCTCTATAGCTTCCTCAGGTCGGTAGGCGAGGCGAAAGTCACGCTCTGCCTCTTCAGTATACCCAACGTGCTGCCTCGGTTTGTAGTACTCATGATTTCTTTGCAAACGATTGAAGACCGAAGATTCATCATCGTTCTCCCAGGTTGGATCATTCGGGTCAGTTTCTTCCCACTCATCGTTCATGTTGCGCGACGTGAGCCGGCTATGAACTGGGCCTCTTTGGAAATTTGACGGTTCGTCATAGTAGCTTTCTGTCTCCCCCCGTGTATCGCGCGTGTCCTGCACGCTTAGTCTTCGGGTAGGGGGAGGTCTGTTGGCTCTTCCCTGGATATTTTGCGGTGGTGGCATCTGGCGCGGCCCGTGACTTGGGCCGGTTGGTGTAACCAAGGAAGGTTCTGCCGTTAGAACTGCTTGTTGCGCGCTCAAGGATTGATATGCCGCGTTAATGGTGGCGAGTTGCTTGGCGTACCATGAGGCTGGGGTTTCGCCCTCTGGTAGCCCTAATAGCGCTGAGATATTCTGAGGTGGAGCTGGGTTCGAAGGTTCGGCACCGTTGTTTCCTGGGGTAGCTTGAGCGATGCGGGTGAAGCTCCCGCGCGGACCCCCAGTGTTGGTCATCTCGATTTCGCCGATTTCTTCGACGTGCTGGGGTTGGATGTTTTGGTTATCCGGCCCCAACGCTGCATCAGGGTTTGCTCCAAGACCCACGAACTCAGGAATGATTCCTTGACCAGCCATGATCGAAGGAAGGAAAAAACAACGAAAAAACTCAGGAAATAAGAAGATGAAAGTGGTTTGTAGAAAAAATCGGTGGGCGCCAATGAAGAAACACGGAACTAATTAGGGGACTAATCAGTTTGATTTATGTTCCTACCATGATGGTTAATCTTCTCTATGGTTTCCTGAGCTCCTAATGATCGTGGTTTATCTGCAAAACAAAACACCGTTACTCGTTAAGAGGGGAATGTGGGGGTTTCCCTCTTAACCGGGCTCCGGCGTGAGAATAAGCGACTGCTTTGGGGGAGAGAATTAAGTATTAAGTGAGAGTAGAGGGAATGGAATGAATTAACCTGTGAAGTGAAGGTCTCTATTTATAGCCGGAGAGGTGTAGGAGGGTGTGGGCTGATGGGCCTTGGGCCGGAAGGCGACAACATGGAGGATACGCTCCTTGTCTCACTGGTGTTGACCGTTAGTGGCTTCTAGGAGCTTTATGGAGTTGGCGCAACGTGATTGGAGCCACGTGTCACTGTTGTCGGCCTGGTCGCCCTTCTGCCATCAGCAGGTAAGTGGAGATCGTGGGGCAGTTGTCTCTGCCCTATGATTGGTGCCACATAGGCGTCCTTAAGTACTTTTTGTCTCCTGCATGTCAGACGATCGTGGAGCACGATTGCGCAGGAACAGAAGGACCCTGATTGGCTCTTTATTTCTGCCACTTGTACCTTGTGTACTATCTGGAAAACCTTGCGCCGTAATTACGCATGATTCCTGCTGAGCACGTTATTACCTTGCGCGAGGCAAGGGCTTTCAGATGTTCTTTTTAGAATACTAAGTGTTGCTAACTGGAGTTTACTCTTATGTGGACCTCGCGCAGCGTTACAGAAATGTGTTGTGGCCCGCGCGAGGTTTGGCAGCAAGAAAATTGCTGAGTAAGGAGTATGGTCCCGCGCGACCTTGCTGGAGGTTGCGCAGCTTTTTGGGACCATACCCCTTCAACATGCAATACATGTTTTCTTGTTTAGAATTTTAATTGAACCCCACGGGCCACGGGGATTTTGCTACCGTTAATAAATCGAATAAAATCACCAAGCTTTGAAAAGTTTTATAAAGCACGACACGAAAACACAACCATAGACAGTGACAGACCACTATTTCCCAAGACTATGGCTGAGGAGGATGCTTGGAGACGATGACCTGGAATAGAGCCGTCCCCGAGAACTCTAAAAAAATTTAGGCCTCGGGCGATGAAAAAATTTTGGCCTAAAATTGTGGTTGGGGAAATGAATTAAAGAAACAAACTCTTGGTGGTAGACTCAAGACTTGAACTTGAGACTTTTACATTATTTTAAGATAGTTTTTCGACTACACCAACACCTTTTTGCATAATGAGTAGATAAATATATGAAATATATAATTCAGTATATATATATAAAAGCTCATAGAAGCCTTTTGGGCCCTTTAAAAATTTGGGACTCGAGCGACGGCACGGGTTGGCCGGCCCTGACCGGGATGGGAGATGGATGGTGACAAGAGGTATGGGACTATGGAGAGGGGATTTGGCAATAATGATTTGGGTTTTTTTTTTTTTTATTTCTTTAAAACTACAGAGTAAAAATGGTCATATTTAAAAGAAAAAAACATATGCACATCCATTTCAGGGATCAAAAGTGAAAGGGTGACAAGTGAGCAACAAAGACCAAGTGAATAATTTCTAAAAAGTTAGAACGAAATATGAAATTTTAGTTTATCATGTGACCATCCAAGTAATTTACGCTTTGATATATTATTCTTTTTTAATTGCCAAAAGTGTCCTATTAATTTCTTATTTCCTTCCGTCATAATTACCTCCTACATATGAAATGCACTGTATCAATAAGAAGGCAAAAGATTGATTACTACGATAAGTTTGGAGGCCCACTATAGATATTAGCTAGCGATAAAGTTTAAGATGAGCCATGAAGCCCACAATAAACTCAACAACTTGTTTTGCAATTTGGGAGACGAGTATTAAGAATCGCTAGGTGCTACTAGTTGGTCGGTGGAGTATCAACTAGTATTAATCGGGATTAATAGGGATTAATCGGATTGAGATTTTTTATATGTAATTTTTAGCTATACACACACAAACATTTTTATATGTAGGTTAGATGCTTAATTTAACTTCTCATTGGCTCATTTTTTAATTAATTGACAGGAATTTATAAGGTTTGGTCGAAATTTGGCAGTGATCTAGCCAGAATATGACTGCCATTGACCGCCTAGTGATTAATCGGCAAACCTCCGATTAGTGACTAGTCGGCGATTAATCGGAGACTAGTCGGGATTTTTATAACCATCGTATTAACACAAGGTTGCATCCACACAATAAATACTAATAACTCTTCCGATTACTTGATGTTTTCAATAACATAAGAGCAAATTGCATGAGACTTGTTTAGAAGATATTCTAAAAAAATAGTTAAAATATTTTGTGTTGTTTGTGTAAAATATTATGTGTGTTGTTTGTGAAAATAGTGTGAAGTTAGAGAATAATCTTTTGTTATGCACCATGTTTCGTTAAATATATGATGTGGTTTTACAATATACGAAAATATGTAAGATTAAATATAGAGTAAACTACCATTTTGGTCCCTGTGGTTTGGCCAGTTTTGCCACTTTAGTCTAAATCTCAAACTTATTACATCTGGGTTCCTGTGGTTTGGTTTTTGTTGCCATTTTAGTCCAAAATCCAAAAATCCCCCTTTTTGACTGTTAAAAGCTGTCTATTTTGGTCATTTTTTAAATTTCATTTTTTTTCAATAAAACCCAAATCAAAATAATCTATCTTTCTCTTCTCTCTCTCTTTATAGCAGCACCACCACCACCGCCACTCCAAATAATCATCTTTCTCTTCTCTCTCTCTCTCTTCTCTCTCTCTATAGCACCACCACCACCGCCACTCCAAACATCATCATCAAAACCCAGATCAAGAACATCATCAAAACCCAGACAAGAACATCATCAAAACATGATCAAAACCCAATAACCGTATCCAAATTACAAATAAGCCCACTAAATCAAATCGAAATCAGATCAACTATCAATACCGATTTCAAAACAAAAGAAAAAAAATGAAAAGTTCACCTGCCGCCACCTGACCACCGTCACAACCTGCTGAGCACCACCACCACCGTTAACTGCCAGAGCTTGACTAACCTGCGCCGCCATCTCAAAACCCTAACAAATTTTCTCTTTTTTCCAAATTTTTCACCGTTAACTGCCCCCATCTACCACCACCACCCCCATCTACCACCACCGCCCCCATCTACCACTACCGCCACCGTGAGCGGAGGCGTCGCTGCCACTGTTGCTGTAAACTGGGTGTCGGCCATCCTCCTTTCTCCGATTCTCTCTCTCTGTTTCAGGTATGTTTGTGGAGAGATAAAAGGGTGGTTGAGGGAGGAGATGAGTGGTCGTGGTGTGTGTGACCGGAATAATGTCGCCGGTTCTCATCACGGTGGTGGTGGTGGTGTTCGACAGAGAGGAGAGAGAGAGATGGGTGTTTGGAGAGAGAAAGAGAGAGATGGGTGTCGTTTTTCGATGTCGGTTCTCATCACGGTGGTGGTGTTGGCGGCAGTGGGAAGGTGGTGGTGGGGATGATGCGGTGGTGGTGGTGTGGTGGTAGTTCAGAGAAGAGAGAGAGAGAGCTGGTCGATGATGAAGATGAACTCAGATCTGTGATGTGTGTATATTAATATATATATATATATATATATATATTAATTTTTGAATTAAGAAAATGTTAAATGAAAAGCAAAATGACCAAAATGCCCCTGAACTAAAAGACAAAATAGGAGGTTGCAACAGTCAAAAAATAGGGTTTTTAAATTTTGGGCCAAAATGGCAACAAAATGCAAACCACAGGGACCCAGATGTAATAAGTTTGAGATTTGGACTAAAGTGCAAAACTGGCCAAACCACCGGGACCAAAATGGCAGTTTACTCTTAAATATATTATGATGTAATATTTAATCTTGTAGCCATTATAATCATTTACATTATATAGATCAAAATATATAACAACCTATTAAATAATTAGTTGGTAATTGTTAATGGGCCATATTACTCTTATTAACTAATTAGGGTTTCCTCTTGGATGCATATATAAGGAGACTAACATAGAGGTTAAAGGGTTAGACTTCAAGATAACCTAATTACTCATAACATCAATCGACCTCCTCTCCTAAACCGATTACTCTTATCGGTTCTCTCATCACCATCACCAGATTGCACCCTAAGGAGGAACCAGATCAAGTTGACAATCATGTCAAACCTTATTGCTGCGTCTTCATCTGGATTCTCTGCTGGCCTGTACTGCTGCAATCATGTATTTTATTCATGTTTTCCATTATGCCTAAAACAGAACTGATCAACATGTGGTATCAGAACATATGTTGATAAATAAGTTTTGTTCTGTATCCATAAATCTGGGATAAATCTGGAAAACCTAATTCTAAAACCCTAATAAAATTCGAAGTTAGCATCCGAGACGCCATCTCAGATCTGAATCATGCCATCTCGGATCTGAATAATGCATCTCAGATGTATCTCGAATGAATATTTACAAATAATTCCTTCCGAGATCATATGATCATCCATTTTTTTAATGATCCGAAATCCTCGTTGATAATGAACTGTTCAGAAATTTGTTTAAATGAGTAATAATCTCTAGATTTCGGATATAAGGTTAAGTTTTATTTTAGGGTTCATCATATGTTCATAATGAAACTCGAAAAAAATTCCCTTATTTTGGAATGTAATTTGGATTATTAGGTGTTTCCCTTGTTTTGATCTATTTTATTTAGTTAAAGTTTTCGAAATCTGTTATGAGATAAACGGATAATATTTTCAAAATATTTTGATATATTTAGATCAGCATTAAAATAGGAAAAAATTGATCCAATGATCCCTAAGATTTCGAATTTCAAACTTATCACAACTAACTGCCATGATTAGAGAATTTGAAACCTTGGAGAACAATTTTCGGATCCACTAGAGATGCTCACATCGGATTCATTAGAGATGCTCATCTCGGATCTATTAGAGATGCCCATCTCAGACTCATTAGATATGCTCATATCGGATCATCTCGAACTAATCATTACCATCTCGGATGAATCCGAAATCATTCGACTTACACGTCTCGGACTAATTTTGAGTCTCATCTGAGATGTCATTTCGGACTAATTTGAGTCTCATCCGAAATGCATTCGAGATCACCATTTCGCATAATTCGAGTCTCGCCCGAAATCTAACTTATGTTCTCAAAATCTCAAGATTTTCGGAAATCTCATTACTACATTAGGCTATTATTGTGAACTAAAATAATTGGTTTACAAAACGTCAAATTGTCAAGATTTTCGATCCGCGCTAACAGTTGGTTTGCTATTAAATAATTGGTTTTTGTAAATACTTAGTAAATTAATCAGAATCAGATAATGTTTTACAAAACCAAAATGGCTTTACTTGAATGAGCTTCTGATGTATCACTTCTGGCCAAAGCTGATTTGATACATCTATTTATTGTTCAAGTATTATAAAAGCTATGTTGAGTATGCATTACAAACATGAATGTCTTAATTTCTAGCCAAAGCTGATTTAATCACTCATGTCTAGCATACTTAACAAGTGCATAACTAAAGTAATTGTCTCATTTCTGGCCAAAGCTGATTTGTCACGTTTACTTTGCACACATGCTTAAATGATTACATTTCTGGCCAAAGCTGATTTGTCTTCGTTTAAGTAGAATTTTAACTAAGTCTATTATTTTGATGTTAGTAATAGACATATCACAACCTCTTCGCATAATGATCCTCATATTAATGATCCTTCATTAATCTTATGATCATATCGTCTGCCTTATTTTTAAGTACCCATAACTTTACTCACGGTAATTTTCTTCTATAAATCTATATCTCATCCACTCTAATTCCTAAACCTAAAATGTTTTGCTTTATTTAAAGTTTCTATAAGAATTAGCTCTTAAATTAAATCATTGATTATCTCTTAAGACACGATAATCCTATTGCTCTCTTCTGATAAAAGTATTACAAAAGAAAATTAGAGCATGATGAATAGGATAAGTCAAACATGATGTCTCTTATGATAATCAAGAACTCTCTAACATAAATGCTATCACTAAAGTTATTCCAAATTAAGTCTTTCCTAAGAAAAATCTATCATTTGTGGAATAATCACTAGAATCCTAAGATGCATGTTTTCATTTAAAATTCTAAATCATAAGGTTAAGTGGCATTCATGAATACATCATAATGTGTAGTACCATGACCCATGAAATTAAGGGCTTACACATGGAAATAAGTACAATTTTTCAGTACATTACATACTAAGTGTTTTGGTAAAAAATTACCGAAGCAATTAAGTGATCAAATTAGTTAAGTGAGGTAGTGTGCTAATAAAATGTGTGGAAAATATACTAATTAAGTTATTTGCAAAAACAGTTATCAGGATACGGATCTGGATATTGAGCTGTATCTACGATCAAACAATGAGCGAAAATATAAAAGGTGACACGGGATGTACGAGGAAAGCCCTTGATCAATCTAGATCGCCGACACAAAACCTGGGGAGCTGACAATCGCAGCTGCCTTGTTCTTCTTATTGCTTCAAATGTCAGGATACAGTGCAGGATATGATGCGGATCAACTAAGTGTTACAATGTAATTTGAATACAAGTGTAAGTGCGTAGTGATTGTTTGCAATTAGAGAGAAAGAGTGTATGAGAGATTGTGTGCCTTAATCTGATCCGATCAATCCTTTTTATAGTAAAAGAAACTAACTAACTATCCTATTATTCCAGGATTCAGCGAATATTCCATATGTGAATGTTGTAGTCCACATCTTCCGGCTTCAACGTCTATAATCCAACTGATTTGCCCGAGTCTTGAGGAGAAGAAGTCCACTCGAACGTTAGAGACTTGCACCTTTTAATCTGCACGTGGTTAAATTAGTCACTACCAGGATATCGTATCAGGATGTTACCAAGATCCTGATCCGGTATCCTGATCACAAATAAACAATCAAAGCCAGAATATTAGTCAGGATATATGTCCAGGAAACTACCCATAACAATTGTCCCCAAAATATATCTGTTGGTATACCAATTCCAACGGATATATTTTAAAGCTTATCTCGTGAATCGATGTAATTAATATGATTGGACTCTTGAAGTGACAGTGTGCAACTTCCCACGCGTTTTTTACTCGATGGCTATCCATTTAGCCCCTATATCTTCTCTCTTTTTGTTTGATAAACTACCATTTTCATCAAAATTCTCAGGTAAATTCTCTCTCTTTCTTCCTTCTCTGTTTTTTCTTCACAGAAATCCTTCATAGCTAGTAGAACGAGATCTCACACAGATGATTCAATCCCGACCTTCGAAGCTCAAAACCTTCTTAAAGAACCCGAGAAAGAGGTCTGTTCATTCGACAATGCTGACATTGCTGCCCTGCAAGCCTCTGGCGCTTTCCCTGTCAGTACGATCATCCGCCCTTTCAACAGAGAAGTCCGATCGGATTTTTCTTCCAACGAATGGGTGTGCTTCTTGGTTTACCCTTTCTCTATCGGACTCCGATATCCCTTTCCGACTTTTATATCCCGTTTCTTCGAACTCACCGGTCTTAGTTATGACCAAACCATGCCCATGGTTTGGCGCGTGCTAGTGACCTTGGACCAAATCAGATCTCGTTTTATTCCCGACCTTTGCATTGAAGATCTCCCGATAGCCTACCGCCTTCGTTCTCATGGCAATAGTCGTTTTCTCCTTTTCTCAACCTCCAAAAACCCTCTCATTCTTAAAGCCACAAAAAATGAGGAGAAATGGCAACGCAAGTTCTTTTTTGTAAAAAGAGATTCTATTACTGGAGGTTTTGACCTTCCAGTGAAGTGGTTAACTTCTGGTAGGATTTAGGGTTTTAGGAGTATCCCCAATCGTAT
The DNA here is from genome assembly GCA_030545235.1 of Helianthus tuberosus. Lineage (NCBI taxonomy): Eukaryota > Viridiplantae > Streptophyta > Magnoliopsida > Asterales > Asteraceae > Helianthus > Helianthus tuberosus. Next base: position 161,280,543 of record CM060393.1, read on the forward strand.
CCTGAAGTTACATCTTGAATTGACATCTTTATTTTCTGTGCAGCAAATTTCAAAGAACTAGCCCCTAAAAGCGCTGAATCAGATCCGAGAATCAAAAGCATTTACCAACTCCCAGAGAGTGAAAGAACTTTTTCTCTGTCATTCGCAAGTTCAAGCCAAAGATCCAGCTCCGACATGTCTGGTAAGTACATTAATATACATGGAACAAATATAATAACTTATAAATACTCAAGGGTTAGATGTTTTTCCCTTTTATGCAGCACCAGTTAAAGCTCCAGAGGTCTTTGATCTCGATGAATTGGATAGCTATCCCGCTCCCATTTCGGTGAAGAAGGAACCAAGCCCTAAATCCACCACGTCTTCCAAGCCCAGCGGTTCGAAAGCTGTTACCACTCCCAAGCCTCCTCCAACCATCAGGACTCGTGCTTCCAGCGCTCAGAAGAGGAAGGTGTAGGATCAGTTTGTGACCCAAACGAGTCGTTCAGAAGAGATTTTATTAGTTTCAGAGGCGGAAACTAAGAAACCGACGTCGAAACAGCTTGAATATCACTTTAAACACTGATTTGATTGATATAATAGCGTTTACAATCAATCTTCACACCGGCAGCACCCCGGTATGGAATTCACGAACTGTTACAAATGAATAGATAACATGCCTATTTATAGTAGTTAGGCTTTCGCTTGAAGATGGCAGAACTAGTTCAAGCGAAACCCTATATGTACATGTCTCAAGCGAAACCTCACACATTTGTCCTCAAGTGAAACCACCTTTTGTCTTCAAGCGAAACACATCAACATAACTTCTGATTTCAAGCGAAACATGCAAATATGTTTTGTCTTCTTGTATAGTGATGCAATGATGATGTCATCTTGATGATGTCATCATTGTATAAGATGATGTCACACTTGATCAGATCCGCACCAAATCCAAGACTCGATATAAGACGAAGTCGGCAGATGAATGCACTAACAAACTCCCCCTCAGATGTTGACGAGTCTTAAGTGTCGAGTCTTTGCATCTTCAGTCTTTATCAGTCTCTTTTCTTTCTTAGCATATACCAGGATTTTCTCTTTGGCTCTAACCTCGTCAGACTCCCCCTCTCATCATGATGGGATCGCCTTCTGGAATTAGCTATCACCTTGAGATCAATCCCTGGCTTTATCTCTGTTTAAGCTCATTTCCTGCACAATATTCTCTCAAACACATAAGTTTTTACTTAAATCAATAAGAAAAACTTACTAGTAATAGTTACATCAAGTTCAAATTAATGACCCTGATTAACTAATCTCAACTTCTTTCTCAAATCAAAAATTTTCAATTCAATACACACACTCCCAAACAAGTTCATCATGTTCAGCACTCGGAATTTTGAAAATCAGCTCTCCAACTTCAATTGTCGAAAATCTTTTTGTATTTTTCAAAATTTATGCTAAAACACACTAAAATCTTTTTGGATTTTTGAATGACAAAGGAATGCAGTAAAGAAATATTTACAGACAATATTTTTGTGAGTTTGTGTAAGAGGATCATATCAGTTTTTGTGACCAATCACTAGAACCGTTAAGCTTTAAACATTTTCAGTTCTAAACGATTCACATAGATTGACGATATTGTTATCCACTTAAACTCAATCTAAAAACTTTCGAAATGCTTACCGATACATTAAGGTATATTAATTTTGCACTAAGTTCTTATGGACCCCACGATCTCAGCATATCCCCTCATCATGCAATACACTGACTCAAATAATGCCTTTAAACTTTTATCAACTGTGATTTGTGGGAAAACAAAGCAGAATGTTTAAGCATTAATAATCAGGTCGATACTTCCGTATACGCAGAGAAAGTCCAATGTTTAAACAAAATAAGAAAAATAAAATAAGTTGAAGTTGTTTAGGCTTTAACCACCAGGTCGATACTTCCGTATACGCAGAGGAGGTCCAAAGCTTAAACGAAACACCAAAGAAAATAAAGCAGAACGTTTAGGCAACAACATCCAGGTCGATACTCACGTATACGCAGAGGATGTCCGATGCTTAAACAAAATAAGGAAATAAAACAAGTTTAAATCTTTGCAAAATGAAATACACAATCACAGTGACTTTTCAGCAAAGTTGTGAAAGTTCACAAACTTAACCAGTTTTATGTCTTTCGACAATCAGCGATTACTGAGTAGGCACACAGTCAAGAAGGACAAAACTAAGTACTATGCTTTCGACCATGTTTCCCACTAGAACTAGGCTTTTTCATTTAAGTTTGTATCGTTATCGCAAATCTACTAGTCTAGCTGAGCCTACCGTCACATCTTTAGTGAGATCGTTTATCACATTTTATCTCTCCATTTCTTTAGCATGCTGTGACAGTCCAACTGATCTACTATCATTTCCTCTTTTTGACAACAAAACTCATTTTTGCATTTTTCAATGTTTTTGGAATTTTCAAATTTTCAATTTTTTTTAAATTTTTACTCCCCCTAAAATCAAAATATATCTCAATTTTGATTTTCTGGAAAATTTGAAAACAAGCTGTAGAAGAAATGTGACAACATGATGAGAATTACTTCAATTCTCCATTCAATTGGCATAAACAATCAGAACTCCCCCCTAACAACAAAACATTTTCCCATAGTGATTTCAAAACACTTAAGTTTGTTTTAATCAAAATGGTTTTTCCGGAAAATTAGTTTTGTGAGTCATTTCTCAAACATGGGGATCATATTCATCACCTTGTTTTCTTTAACCACTTGTAAGATTTAACATTTATCGATTTTAACAACACAATCACATGTAGAAAATCAAGTACAACTTAATGTCCTTGATTTACCACTTGTAAGTCGAAATATCACATTTGTGAATTTCTCAAGAAATGTACCGATTCCTGCTCCTCGCTTACCAACCTGGGAACTCCGACAAGTCAGGTTTTTCATTTAAACAGATTCTGTTGGACCGGTTTACGACCTCGAAAAGTCAGTAGAGAATGTTCATCTCACGTATAAAGGCGGAATCAGTATACCCGAAGTTACAACAGCTTTTCTTTTCAAATTCTTTCTTTATTGATGCTTTCTGAATACAATTTGACAGAGTTTCGACACCACAAGCATGACCTGGTTTCGCTCCAAAGGGTACAACTGAATACACATATCAGGTATTTATAGTGAGCCTGATTTCGCTTATATGGACTGCCATATAAGCGAAACCCCATGTGTATCTATAAGCGAAACCACCTGACTAACCCTATAAGCGAAACCCCTTGTCCTAATAAGCGAAATCACCTATAACTATGTACATATGAGCGAAATTATCTATCTAACCATGTACACATAAGCGAAATTACATAACTAAACCCTAATTTGACTTTCAAGCTCCTATCTTGACTTATCTTTACCTAAGACTCAATGCAGACGAAGTCAACAGACATTCCGTGTACCAACAGTCTCCCCCTTGGATGTTGACGAAGTCTTCAGCTCCGAGTCTTCAGTCTTGGTCTTTTCTCCAACTCTCTGTCTTTACATCATAAACATTCTAACTTCACAGGTTTACAATCTAGTCCTGGCTTCATCTTCAGACTTCCCTTTGATTGTTGATCCAGACTCCCCCTTTCACATACTCCCCCTCTCAATATGCTAGAATCTGAGGTCTTGATCTGGTTCAAGATTTGACAATTAGCTTCCGTAGGAATGATGAAGTCCAAAACCTGTTACCCTGCATATCCTCTACCTCAACATAAGTTTCAAAAATTTATAACAATTGAATTTAATAAACTTACTGGTAGACATCATTTATTCAACAAACATACTAGTTACATCAATTTCAAATGAATGACCTTGATTAACTAAGCACACAATCTTTCAAAACATTTGTATATAACATTCAAAGTTTTCAACATATTCTCCCAAACCAATGTAGTTCATCATATTTAGCACTCGAATTTTGAATATCAGCTCTTCAACATCAGTTGTCGAAAATCTTTTTGAATTTTTATTTTTGAATGAAATGCAGTAAACAAATATATACAAACAATATTTTTGTGAGTTTGTGTAAGAGGATCATATCAGTTTATGAAACAAATCACTAGCACCATTAAGCTTTAATCATTTTAAGTTCTAAACGATTCACCTTGATTGTCAGTATACTGGTCCACTTAAATTTTCACACAAATTTCAACTGTTTCGAGATATGAGTTTAATGTCTTAGATACTTAAACTTAATCGCGTGTCCCACCTCAGAATACACTCCCGTATCCAGATCCCAATATTCAGTCTTACAGGCAATTATAACACGAATGATATCTGTAAGGGGTTAATAATTTATGAAGAATCATGAGAGCTCAGGTCAGAACTACCGTTCAGCAGAGAGATCATGACTCAACTTGGGTGTGTCCCCTTTAGAGGATCTTTTTTACAATAGCATTGCTAAGCAATTTTATTGTCTTATCATGTATGCTGAGGGTGATGCTATGTTTCAAGCATTTGCGGAAAGTATTATTCTGGGACTAGGTCAGAACTTCCATTCAGCAGAAGTCCCGGAATAATACCCCAGATATCACTGAGTATAAAAACCTAGTATATCAGAAAAAGGAATCCTTCAAACGAGATTTCGGGGGTTACCCATATATCCGAGAGATGTTACCCACGATATAAGCAAGTTTGAATTTAGGTTTATATCTCGTCACAATCTACTAAATGTGCAAAAACCTACTGACACATCATCAGTGAGACCATTTATCACATTTGACATTTCATATCTTTAGCATGCTGTGATAGTTCACTGATTTACTATCATTTCCTCTTTTTCACAACAAAACTCATTTTTGATTTTTCAATGTTTTTGACATTTTCAAATTTTCTATTTTTTTTTAATTTTTCTCCCCCTAAAATCAAAATATGTTTCAATTTTGATTTTCAAGGAAAATTTGAAAACAAACTGTACAAATAAAATGACAAACTGATATCAAATCACTTCAATTCGCCATTCACCTGGCATAAACAATCAGAACTCCCCCTGACAACAAACTATTTTCCCATTGTGATTTCAAAACACTTAAGTTTGTTTTAATCAAATGTTTCTTTCAGAAAATTAGTTTTGTTGAATTAACAAACCACTTGTTGGTTAGGGGATTACTTCATCACTTTGTTCTCTTTTAACCATTTTGAAAAATTTAACAGTTCAAGATTCTATCAACACAAACACTTGTAGAAAATCAAGTACAACTTAATGTCCCTGATTTACCACATGTAAGGCGAAAAATCACCAGAATGAAATTTCTCAAGAAATGTGCCGATGCATGTTCCACGCTTACCAACTTGGGAACTCCGGCAAGTCAGGTTTTTCTATTTGAAAAGATTCACCCAAGCCTGACCAGCCTTGGGTGATTTTGAATTCTTGTTCAACAATGATGGAAAATTTGCATCATCCATTGTTAAACCCGAATTCTCCTTTTTTACCTCAACACTAGGCTCCTCTGGCTTTGATGAACCAGAATCATTGCCTGCACATGGCTTGTCTGACTTTGACCTGTCAGATTCATTGCCTGATGGTGGCTTGTCTGACTTTGACACATCAAATTCATCGCCGACCATTTTCTTCTTCTTCTTTTCTTCTTTCGTCCTCAGATTTGTATCTGATGAATTCGTCTTTCTTGACTTTGCAATCGAGTTAGTTGATTCATCAGGACTCTTATTCAATCTGTCCGGTGAACCCGAGGACAAAATTTTTTCCTGATACTCTCTCACCTTCTTCCTTTTCTTTCGCAGTCTGTCTTTCTGCCCCTGTGAAAGTTTAACTTTCTTTTCTTGAATTGTCTGATCTTGAACTTTAGGTTTTAGAACCTTCTGTTCATGGGGCTTGACGTTGACTGGCTTCTTTGTCAATTTCTGAGAATTAACCCTCAATCTTTCATTTGATCTCCATGGGCAATCTCTGGCAATATGACCTCTTATTTGACAATTATAGCATCTTCTTGTCTCATAACTCCAATTCTGGCAGTTAACAGCAATGTGTCCTCTCACACCACAGGTGTAGCACACTCTGTTATCGTACCATTCACCACTTTCACACCATATGCTTAGATCATAACATTGTCTGGCTTTGTGGTAATCATCACTCTTCTTGAAAACTGGTTTTGGCTTTGAAGCACTGTGGTTAAACCTGCACCACTTATTACCAACATTTTGTAAGTTTTCATTTTTAGATTTTTGTAGTTTTTTATAATGATTGGATGACTTAACTGATGAGCTTTTATTTTCACTTTTAGGATTTTTCAAATTTTTATCTTTTTGTTTCTGTTCTGCATTCTTCTTAACAGGTTTTTGCTTAGAACATTCACCTGTTTCAGTAGATTGCAAAACAGTATTTTTAAATTTTTCTTGTAAATCTAAAAATATTTTTCTTTTCTTTTCTTTTTCTTTTTCATCATCAGATTTGTCATCACAATCTTCAATTTTGACTTTGTCAAAATTTGTGACATTGTCACTTATTGGAACAACATTGATTGGTTTTGGACACACATATGGTGCAGAAGTCACAAAACCTTTCAATTTATTCTCAAGCTCGTTAATTCTATTTCGAGCAATTTCAGCTTCATTTTCAAGCCGAATGATTTTCTGAAGATGAGAATTTATTTCAATCTGTTTTTCAAGATTATTTTTAAAAATAACAGATTTTTCATCTTCTAAAACCTTCATTTGACTTTGAAAATCTTTTTCAATCTTTAATTTTTCATTTTCAAAAACATTTTCTTTTTCTTTAAAAATTTTGTTTTCTAATGACAAACTCTCAATATTCTTCAAAAGTTTGTCGTTTTCAGATTTTAGTTTTTCGCATTTCAAGCGCAACTCCACAATCTGTTCATCATCAGCTTTCTTTTCATCTTTCAAAGTTTGAATATCTTCAGTCTGTTTCTTCTCCTTCTGAACAATCTCAAAGACTGATGTGTCTTCTGCAATCTCTTTCTTAATCACTGGTTCAGATTTCACAGATACAGACTTTTCAGATTTTTCTTTCTTTGAAATTACTTCTTCAAAAACCTGCTGTTTTTCAGTAACAGCTTCTTTCTCTTTCTTAGTTTTTACTGCTTCCACTTTGACTTCCTCTAAAGCTATCTTCTTCAAATCTTCAACCATCTTTTTCAATTCTTCTTCTTTTCGCTTCTTCATTTCTACCACCTTCGGTAGACTTGCTTCACAAACCTCTCTTATCTTCTTCTCCAAATCAGGCAAATATGCTTTATCAGATAACCTTCGTGTGTTGAAAGTAGCTTGCCTTGGAAGCAAATTTGTTACAGCTTTGAAATCCACTTTTGATGGGTCAGCAATTGGATTACCCCGTGGATCCATGTAACATTCCAACTCTTCATTCCATCTTTTAGCTCTCTGGGCTTCTTTGAATGGTTCACTTAATTTTTCGATTTCCCACCTTGCGTAATCTATTTTCCACCATTTATCAGGATCAACCTCACTGCTTGACATCTTCAAACACCTGAGAACAAGCAAACAAATTTAATCAGTTTAAACAATATCCAATAATCTGAAATACACTGACACTTGGTTGTCGTGAAATGATCTTGACTCGAAAAAATTCACTTTCGAACAATATCAAGAAATAACACTATGAGCAAAATAGCACACAAGATACTCTTGAGCGAAATCAAAACAATGTCTGATTATGACAAATAAGCGAAATCAGATGTGACTGATAAGCGAAATCAGTTGTGACGACACAAAAGCGAAATCAGAACTGATGTACACTCGAGCGAAATTAGCAACTTGACCTTATGAGCGAAATTATAATGTATCTAAAAGCGAAATCAAGCATTTAACAAATAAACGAAATCAGACTTGACAAATGAGCGAAATCAGTATATGTCACAAAAGCGAAATCACCCAATTGACTGATAAGTGAAATCAGTGTCCTTATCAGCGAAACCCTATGAACGAAATCTGATTTTGTGTCCGTATGAGCGAAATTAAGCAATTATCCCTCGATGTTCACAAAAGCGAAATCAAGTAATTACTTCTCAATGTTCATAAAAGCGAAATAGCTTCGATGTCCGAATAAGCGAAACCCAGTTTTTAACCAATTTTCACCATTTTTAAGCCGTATTTTAAACTGATTCTTTCTAGGATTTGTTAATTGTAAGTTTTACACGTTATACTCGAAAATCAGTCCATTTCAACCGTAGGAACCAGTTCAAATCGAAAAAGTATGAGAGAAAGTGAGTAGAAATGAGAGAATTCTGTAGAATCAAGCTGTAGTAGTATGAACTCCTCGTCCTGAAGCTCTGATACCACTTGTTGGACCGGTTTACGACCTCGAAAAGTCAGTAGAGAATGTTCATCTTCACGTATAAAGGCGGAATCAGTATACCCGAAGTTACAACAGCTTTTCTTTCCAAATTCTTTTTTTATTAATGCTTTCTGAATACAATTTGACAGAGTTTCGACACCACAAGCATGACCTGGTTTCGCTCCAAAGGGTACAACTGAATACACATATCATGTATTTATAGTGAGCCTGATTTCGCTTATATGGACTGCCATATAAGCGAAACCCCATGTGTATCTATAAGCAAAACCACCTGACTAACCCTATAAGCGAAACCCCTTGTCCTAATAAGCGAAATCACCTATAAATATGTACATATGAGCGAAATTATCTATCTAACCATGTACACATAAGCGAAATTACATAACTAAACCCTAATTTGACTTTCAAGCTCCTATCTTGACTTATCTTTACCTAAGACTCAATGCAGACGAAGTCAACAGACATTCCGTGTACCAACAGATTCACCCAAGCCTGACGGTCCTTGGGTGATTTTGAATTCTTGTTCAACAATGGTGGAAAATTTGCATCATCCATTGTTAAACCAGAATTCTCAACTTTTACCTCAACACAAGGCTCTTCTGGTTTTACCATACTAGAATCATTGCCTGAATGTGGCTTGTCTGACTTTGAGGAGCCAGATTCATTGCCGACATGTGGCTCCCTTGTTTCCGAAGAAACAGATTCATTGCCACAAACTTTCTTCTTCTTTCCCTCTTTCATCCTCAGATTTGTATCTGATGAATTCATTTTGCTTGATTTGTTGTTCTTTGGTGAGCAAGACGATTTATCAGAACTTTTATCTGTTTTATCAGTTGTATCCGAGGACAAAATCCTTTCGAGATACTCTCTCACCTTCTTCCTCTTCTTCCTCAGTCTGTCTTTTTGCTCCTGTGAAAGCTTCACTTTCGGTTTTAGAACTTTCTATTCTTGAACTTTAGGTTCTTGAACTTTCTGTTCCTTGGGCTTTGCTTTGACATTGATTGGTTTCTTTGCCATTTTCTGAGATTCAGCCCTCGATCTTCTCTTTGATCTCATTGGGCAATCTCTAGCAATATGACCAATGATGTTGCAGTTAAAGCATCTCCTCGACTCAAACCTCTAACTCTGGCAGTTAACAGCAATGTGTCCTTGATAGCCGCATCTGTAACACACTCTGTTATCGTACCAATCACCACTTTCAGTCCAAACATTCAGATCATAGCATTGTCTGGCTTTGTAGTGATCATCACTCCTCTTGAAAACTTGATTTGGCTTTGAAGCACTGTGGTCAAACCTGCACCACTAATTACCAACTGTTTTTGAGTTTTGTTTTTCAGATTTTTGTGATTTTTTATAATGATTGGATGATTGAACTGATGAGCATTTATTCTTGTTTTGACCATTTTCTGAATTTTTAACTTTTTGTTTCTGTTCCACTTTCTTCTTCAAAGGTTTTTGCGTAGAGCATTCACCCTTTTCAGTCGATTGCAGAACAGTTTCTTGAAATTTTTCTTTTAATTTTTAAAATATTTTCTTTTTCTCATTTTCAGCATCAGACTCTGTCTCAAACTCGTCTGCTGAATAAAACTTCTCATTTTCATCATCAGTTTTCTCATCACAATCTTCAATCTTGACTTTGTCAAAGTTTGTGACATAGTCACTTATTGGAACAGAATTGATCGGTTTTGGACAGGGGAACTCAGATAAAGTCTCAAAACCTTTCAATTTCTTTTCAAGCTCATCTATTTTGTTTCTTGAATTCTCAGCTTCATTTTCAAGCTGAGATATTCGTTCAAGATAAGCCTTGATTGTCTTTCGAGCACATTCAGCTTCTTTTTCAAGTCGAATAATAGTCTGAAGATGGGAATTTATTATCTTTTGTTTTTCAATATTATTCTTGCTAAAAACAGATCTCCCATCTTCAAGAATCTTTATTTGACTTTGAAATTCCTTTTCAATTTTTGATTTTTCATTTTCAAAACTTTTAATTTTATCTTCAAAAATTTTTGCATTTTCTTTCAAACTTTTGTTTTCTAATGTCAAACTGTTCAAATTACTTAACAGTTTAACCTTTTCAGATTTCTGCTTCTCACAATTTTCTTTCAAATCAAAAATCTGTTTATCAGCAGATTTCTTTTCATCCTTCATAACTGAAATCTCTTCAGTCTGTTCCTCTCCCACTTGGACACCTTTACTCTTGCTCTTCTTTAATATTGATTTTCCACTTTGACTTTTCTTCTTCTCAGCATTCCTCTCCATCTGTTCTTCAAGTTTCTTAATGAATTGACAAATTACCAATCCATTGTATTCTCCAGTTCTTTTTAAATCCAAAAGATATGTACCCCATTCTTGTTGAGGTATGGCATTGGCTAATTTATCAACCCATTCATTTGGACTTTTCTGAATATCCTTCTCAGACATTGAGCGAACAAGATGGCTATACCTCTCAATGATACTCTTTGTATTTTCTCCTGGACAACCTGAAAACGAGTCAAACTCTTTCTTTAATACTTTTATTTTATTAATTGTTTCACTAGTCATATTAAAGAAATTTAAGTCCATGATTCGGAAACACGTTTATCAAGACAGTCCCGTTAAGCAAAATATCAAGTCCAAGATAGATCACCTTTTAAAAATATACCTGAAACAAACAAACAAACAATCAGTTTAAATGAATTGAATATGTGAATGTGTGTGTCGTTTGAATCGATCTAGGACTCGTGTCGATAATTCGTGAACTCGTTTCAATGAATTCTGCAAACTGAATGAATAGACCAAAACAAATAGTCCACGAGATATGGGCTTAGAAATAACTGGGCCGAGATTCTTTACTACACTGTTCACGTGGTAACTTGGGCTGCTCAACAAAATTCTCACATGATTGGGCCGCTAACAAATGAAATCACATGGGCTAATCACCTTTGAATTTTTGTTTGCACTAAAAATGAGTGGCCGACAATCTCAAAAACAAAATGCGTATATCACATGCTCATCTCGAACAAAACCAATTGACTTTTTCACATGCAAACTTATCCAACAACACGTGATTGCTTTAATGCAAAACTGGCACAAACACACATGATATCTATTTCCAACCTACTGATCACTTCGATTAGAACGTTTCACAATACACGATATACACACTCAAGCAATGTGTCGGTTTCAAGTGGTCATGACGTTTTCAAGCGAGTAAACTATTTCAAGCGGTCAAATGTTTTCAAGCGGTCAATTGATTCAAGCGGTCGTTTCAAGCGATGTGACGATTTCAAGCGAACTCAACGTGTTATGTTCGCTTGAACAGTTGATGATGTCAGCAATAACGAACCAAATTCAAGCGAGCAGATGAATATAACCAGTTTTTAGGCCGATTTAAGCTCTAAAACTTTCCAGGATTTGTTAATTCATGATTGCGCACAATATGTGAAAGTTTGAACTGATTTTAACCGTGAAAAATTTTTAATTTTGTAAAAGAATGGTGTAGAAATCAGAAAAAGTGACGAACACAGGCTGTTTTGGCAAGATCACTTCCTCCTGAGCTCTGATACCACTTGTAGGATCGGTTTGTGACCCAAACGAGTCATTCAGAAGAGATTTTATCAGTTTCAGAGGCGGAAACTAAGAAACCAACGTCGAAACAGCTTGAATATCACTTTAAACACTGATTTGATTGATATAATAGCGTTTACAATCAATCTTTACACCGGCAGCACCTCGGTATGGAATTCACGAACTGTTACAAATGAATAGACAACATGCCTATTTATAGTAGTTAGGTTTTCGCTTGAAGATGGCAGAACTAGTTCAAGCGAAACCCTATATGTACATATTTCAAGCGAAACCTCACACATTTGTCCTCAAGTGAAACCACCTTTTGTCTTCAAGCGAAACATATCAACATAACTTCTGATTTCAAGCGAAACATGCAAATATGTTTTGTCTTCTTGTATAGTGATGCAATGATGATGTCATCATTGTATAAGATGATGTCACACTTGATCAGATCCGCACCAAATCCAAGACTCGATATAAGACGAAGTCGACAGATGAATGCACTAACAGAAGGAAACGGATTCTCCGGCTACCTCCGAGACTTTCCCTTATGAGAACTATGGATTCAATGAAGCCAGTGGGTTTATGACTTCATTCCTTAACCAAGTAAAAACTCTCATCTGATATCCTGCACATGTATGTTAACTATTATCCTGCACATATTGATACCTGTGATTTTGATCGCAGGGCCTGGAACGTCTCATGCACTTGTATGAAGAAGCCTGTGGGCTTAACAAGATGCTGGAGGTCAAGCTCAAGAAAGTCGAAAGCACCATCGCTGACCAAGGGGTGATCGCTGCTGCCAAGTCTCAGCACTATGAAGATAAATTCAAGGCGATGACCCAAGAGCACCAAGCTGCCATTCACAAAGCCAATGAGGATGCTCAAGCCAGGCTGGATGCTGCTCATCTCCAGTATCAGCAGGATATGAGTTCCTATCGGGACGGCCTTAAAGGATCTGTTGTAATTTCCCTTCTCCAAGCTAGGTTAAGGATGGCCTATGAGGCCAAAGCCTTGGGCTTCGAATGCCCCTCCTGGAACGTTAAGGCTTGGGAAGCGAAATTAAAGGATCTTGGAGGCAATCATGTGGAACATCCTGCAAAGCATGCTGGTGAGGAGCCTTCCAAGGTGGCAGAGGAGGTGGCCGATGCTGGTGGTGATGCTGAGAAGAATCCCGATGGTGATGCTGGTGCAGGCGCTGGGGAAGATGTTGCTGGTCAAGAAGGTGCTGCTCCTTAAGCAGCGAAGTGGGCGATGATGGATATACGTGCCGAGGCCGGAGCCCACTTTTTTAGATTTGATGGTTGTGGTTGTCTGAACAATTTACTTTTCTTGTCTTTAAACAATTTACTTTCCTGCACTAAGACAATATGATGACCAAAGGTGGATGGGTCCTGGGTTTCAGGATGAAGCCCTTGGTCATCAGTTAGTATAACCTGTTTTGAACTATATAACAGTTGGAGGCGGATGGGTCTCGGTTTGAGACAAAACCTTCAACTGTTAAGTAAATATGGTAAGGAACTAATCGTGCTTTTGGTGGAGGGATCTCGGTATGAGATGAAACCAAAAGCACAACTTTTGACATGTTAATAATATAACCCCCTTTTGACTTATTCGCTGTTGTCTTTTAATTTTTGTTATGCATTGCTTAGTTTAGATTTCAACTTTCCAAAATTAGTGCAATTATTTTTTGAAAATATCCTGATCAGTATACTTGGCGATATCCTACAAAGACTTTCGTCTAATAGGGTTTTTTAAAATTCAAACAATTCAGATAAAGTTTTTAAAGAAAAAAGGACAGTTTATTTTACAAAGTTCCTTTTGATAATACTTGTTTGACTAGAATATAGTTTTAATTTCTAACCCAAGTATCATACCCCAAATATTCCAAACAAATATCCTGAAACATATTCTGAAAATACATTTTGAGAATATACTCTGAGAATATATCCTATTCAGGATACATGGTATCAAAAATTCAAATGCTTTAAGTAGGGTTCATAAATGAGAGATCATACCAGAAATAGAGCGTAACCCTATTTTTGAGCTTCAATCCTTTTGCAATTTTTTCCACTAAGATGTCCCCAGTCCGAGATACTTAGTGCACGAGGTCCAAGTTTAATCCTTTGAGCTTTACACAATCGCCTCAGAAGGAATGTCCCCTGTGCATAATGTGTTTGAACACTTAGAAATTTTCTGAACATCAGTTCCAACTGTTTGAACAGTTCTTGTGTTACAGGGGGTAAACCCTAAAATGTACTGGAGATAAATCCTTAGTATCCTGGGGATAAACCCACAAGTATTCTGGGGAAAATCCCAAATTTTCATGCGCTACAGGCGGGAGTGTACAAACTCCAAGACTTATAAAGGTGATAACCTTTAAACCTTAGAGAGTATGAAAATACCCTTCTGTGAGAGAGGGTGATCAATCCTCATATACCTTTAGGATCCAGGATATAGCCAACAATAACGAAATTGTCAGCCACTTTTACATGGACTGGTCCCGCTATCTTGAACTATCCCTGGATAACTTGCGCTCTAGGCGGGGTGTTTAAACCCAATTCGAGAGAAAGGTGAATACCTTTAAACCTGTGAAGGGATCAGGATCCCTTAAACATGAGAGAGGGGGCCAATCCTCTAATCTTTTGAAGTATCCCGAGTGTGTATCCTGGAGCCATATCCCGAAGCATATCTTGCAAAAGAATCATAAACTAAGGTGGGTGTTAGCCTGGCTAACACCCCTCCGATGCTTAAGTCAGTATTAGGTTCAAAAGAATAAACAATATCAAACATATTAAAAGAGATAGAATTCATACCATCCTGAGTCAGAAATTAAATTCCAAACTCACTTGAAATAGAGCTTTTGATGTATAGCATTCCAGGATCTTGGTAGCATATCCCCCTCCATATTCTTGAGTCGGTATGCTTCTTTTCCTGATTCTGATTCAATCTCATAGGGTCCTTCCCACTTCGGAGCCAACTTTCCATCAGCAGGATTAGTAGTATTCTGAAAATCCTTTCTCAATACCCAATCTCCAACCTGGAACCTTCTAGTCCTTATATTCTTGTTGTATGCTCTGGATATCCTCTGTTGATATGCTGCCATTCTTAGCTTTGCCGCATCTCTTGTCTCATCAATAGTATCCAATTCCTGGCAAATGACTTCAGGATTCTGCGCAGGATCCCAGAGGTTGGATCTCGCCGTAGGTATCACCATTTCTCTTGGGATCACCGCTTCTGCTCCAAACACTAAGGAAAATGGGGTTTGGCCAGTTGCACTTTTCACCGTCGTTCTATCAACCCATAAAACAAAGGGTAATTCTTCTGCCCATCTCCCCTTCTTAGCTCCAAGCCTTTTCTTCAAATTGTTGACAATTATCTTGTTTAAGGATTCTACTTGTCCATTTGCTTGAGGATGTATCGGTGTGGATGTGATCATTTTGATTCCCTAACTCTTGCAAAAGTCAGTAGTCCTCTTACTTATAAACTGAGATCCATTGTCACAAATTATCTCGGCTGGTACTCCAAACCTAGTTAGGATATTCCTTTTTATGAAGGATACTACTTCTTGGTCTCTAACTTGAACAAATGCTTCAGCTTCAACCCACTTAGAGAAATAATCAGTCATTGTCAGCATGAAGACTTTTCCTCCTGGAGCCTTTGGCAATTTTCCTACTATATCCATTCCCCACTTCATGAATGGCCAAGGGGAAGCGATAAGATAAAGTGGCTCAGCAGGTTGATGTAATATATTACTGTGTCTTTGACACGCATCACATCTTCGAGCATATTCTGCAGCATCTTTTCTCATCGTCGGCCAATAGTATCCTGTTCTTAATACCTTTGAGATTAACGACCTGCCCCAAGTATGGTTAACACAATCCCCTTTGTGTATATCCTGAAGCACTTCTTTAGTTTTGGGATCCTCCAAGCACCTCAGATATGGTCCTGCAAGAGATTTCTTATACAAAACATTATTTATAATAGTGAATCGTGATACCTTCATTCTAAAGGCCTTAGGATTTTCATCCTTTGGGATGTGTCCTTCCTTGAGATATCTCATGATTAGAGCCGTCCAGGACTTAGGATTCTCCTCGGGATACTCATCATCAGGATCCTGAACACTTGCTACTTCCTTATCCTGAGGATCCGTCGTAGGATACAGGATATGTAATATTGGTATTTGGGTCCCCTCCGGTATCCTGACTGATGATCCTAGATTTGCCAAGGCATCAGCTTCAACATTATCCTTTCTTGGTACCTGTTCAAGTGTAAAAATATCGAAATATCCTGCTAATTTTTTGAGAATTTGGAGATACTAGATCAACTTCTCACATTTAACTGCATAGGTCCCATTAAAATGATTAGTAATTAACAAGGAATCAACAAATACTTGTAAACCCTTGATATTCATGCTCTTAGCTAATTCTAATCCCGTAATTAAAGCTTCATATTCTGCTTCATTGTTAGTGGCAGGAAACTCACTTCTAATAGCCTGGGGTAATATGTCCCCCTGTGGCGATTTTAGTAGTATACCCAAACCTACACCTCTTACATTAGATGCACCATCAGTATATAGTGTCCAAGATTCTATATTTTCTCCTAGTTGTTTCACTTCTAGGTCTACTTCATTTTGAATATCACTACTGAAATCAGCCACAAAGTCAGCTAAAGCCTGAGACTTTATGACATTTCTAGGTTCATATACTAGATCATATGCACTTAATTTCATTGACCACTTAGCCATCCTACCTGACATCTCAGGTTTCCTAAGCACATTTTTAACAGGATAGTTGGTTTTAACATGAATCTTATGTGTTTCAAAATAATCTCTAAGTTTCGCTGACGCCATAACTAGGGCTAATATCAATTTTTCTAAATGAGAATATCTAGTTTCAGCATCTAATAAGATTTTACTAACATAATAGACAGGATACTGCTGACCTTCATGATCCTTTACAAGGACATCACTTACTGCATTCCCTGATACTGCAAGATACAGGGATAATGGTTCACCATCCTCAGGCTTCATCAATAGAGGTGCGGTTGAAAGATACTGCTTCAAATCCTGCAAGGCTGCTTCATGCTTCTCTCCCCATTCGAATTTCTTATTCTTTTTCAGGATATCATAAAATTCCTTGCATTTTTTCGAGGATCTTGAGATAGATTTGTTTAATGTCGCAACTCGCCACGTCAGTCTTTGTACATCTTTCATGTTAGAAGGTGATTTGATATCCAATATGGCTTTGATCTGTTCTGGGCTCGCTTCTATCCCTCTTTTAGTCACCATATATCCTAAAAACTTTCCTGTCCCCACTCCGAAATGGCACTTAGCAGGATTCAGCTTCATGTTTTACTAATCCAGGATATCAAATGCTCCCTTAGTATCCTGGAGGTGATCCTCAGCTTTCCTAGATTTTACTACCATGTCATCGATGTACACCTCCATAGTGTCCCCCAATTTGTCTTTGAACATCATGTTCACCAATCTTTGATATGTTGCACCTGCATTTTTCAAACCAAAGGGCATAGCAGTATAACAATAAATACCTGTTGGTGTCATGAAGGCAGTATCCTCCTGATCCGAGGGTTCCATCTGGATCTGTTGGAATCCTGAGGAGGCATCCATGAAGGTCAACATCTCATGGCCAGCAGTTGCATCCACCATTGAATCAATATGAGGTAGAGGAAACGGGTCTTTGGGACAAGCTTTGTTCAAGTCTGTGTAATCTACACAGACTCTCCATTTCCCGTTTTTCTTTTGCACCACAACTACATTTGCCAGCCATTTGGTAAATTTCACTTCCCTAATCATCTTGCTCTTTAATAATCTTTCAACTTCCTCCTGAATGATTGTGTTCCGCTCCGGAGCAAATTTCCTTCGTTTTTGTTGGACAGGCTTGAAAGACCTATCAATTCCGAGCTTGTGAGTTATAATATCCTTGGAAATTCCTGTCATATCCTCGTGTTTCCACGCGAATGTTGACATCCTGCATTTCAAAAAATTAGTCAATTGGTTTTCAATATCCTGAGGGATATTGCTTCCTACGAGCACCAAGATATCTGGATTATCCTCATCCAGGATAACTTTCTTCACATCCTGTTCTGAAGCCTCCATGATATCCTGGCCTCGCATCTTCAGTTGCTATGCTGCACTAGGCTTTGTTGAGGATTTCATCGAAGAAGAATAACACTCCTTTGCTTCCTGTTGATCACTTTCCACCTTGACTACTCCCCAAGGGGTAGGGATCTTGATACATTGATGATAAGTTGACGGTACAGCTTTCATATCATGGATCCAAGGCCTACCTAATATAATATTATAGCAGGATAAGGAGTCCATGACACAAAAGCGCTGCATTGAGTTGACCCCTTCGACATACACGGGCAACTTTATCTCTCCTACTGTATTCCTGGCTTCTCCACTAAAACCAACAAGCACAGTGGATTTCGACGTAATATCCATCGGGGAAACATTCATCCTCTTCAACGTTTCCAGCTGAATTATGTTGACTGACCTGCCATTATCCACCAGTATCCTGCGCACAAAATGGTTAGCAACATATAATGTTATTACCAGAGCATCATGGTGAGGATCCTGGATGGTATCCCTGTCATCGCTATCGAACGTGATCACTTTATCAGTCGTGATGGTTGACATCCTGGTTGGCTTATCTCCCCTCTCTGCTTTGGCTTCCTTCGTGTGCCTTTTCGCCGCAGAATATGATGAGCCGCAGATGTCAGATCCTCCTGAAATAAAGTTAATTTTTTTGGCATCCGCAGGAGGTGATGCCGCTCGTTCAGGATCCTTCTCAGGATCCTGACCTTTATTCTTCTTTCTTCCCAGGAGATCCTTCAGATATCCCTTGCTCAAAAGATAGCTTATTTCTTTCCATAGAGCAATGCAATCCTCAGTAACATGCCCGAAATCCTCGTGGAAGACACACCATTTGGACTTATCCTTCCAATCAGCTTTTTGTTGATTCTTCCGGGGCCATCTTGCTTTATCTCCTAAACCCTGCATAGCATACATCAGTTCAGGTATATTAACGGAGAAACAATATTCAGACAACTCATGATACTCCTCAGGATCCTCGTCTTCAACAGCATTCACTTTTTTGCCGTCATTTGTGCCATACGGCTTAGAGAGATATGGTTTATACGAGGATTCTGATTTCCTGTTGGTTGACTCATAGGTTGTTGACGAATTCATCCTCTCTTGCATCTGTTTGTCATCAGACAACCGAATATATCTTAAATCCCTGTTACGAGCTTCATCCAGATTCCTGCAGGGATTCATTACAAGATCCTGGTAAAATTGAGAATCCTTTTGCAACCCCATCTTGAAAGCCTGCACAGCTGTTGCAACATCAAGATGCGGGATATCTAAGGATTCCCGGCTAAATTTGTTCATATAATCCCTCAAGAACTCCTGAGGTCTTTGAGTTATCCTGTAAAGATCACTGGTCAGTTTCTCAAAACTTCGGCTGCAAGAAAATTGACTATTAAATAAATTAACCAAATGAGCAAATGAAGTAATTGAGTGAGGAGGAACGTTTAAGAGCCATTTTAAGGTTGATCCTGTTAAGGTAGAACCAAAACCCTTGCAGAGGCATGCTTCCTTGAGATCCGGAGGGATAGGGTTAATTTCCATCCTTTCCCTATACTGGGCAATATGCTCTTCAGGATCCGTAGTTCCGTCATAGAGCTTCATGTTGGGGGTTTGAAATCTTTTTGGGATTTCAGCATCACAAATAGGATATGCAAACTGGGATATCCTGTGGCTGTCCTGGGACACTTCTGGAATTGGCTGGACCACCCCAGGTACACTGGATATCATGTCTTTCAATTTCTGAAGCTCCCTAGAAAATGCTGATGCCACACCTGCATCCTGCAAAGATCCAACACCGTTAGTAGCAACAGTATTATTATTATTAGATACGTTACCAGTCTGAGGATTCTGGCCATATCCTGAGCTTCTCACAGTTGACACCCTGACCGAAGAGGGTATCTTAGGAGTATGATTCTGGGAATGGCTAGGCACAATATTCCCCCTGTTATCTTCAGTATATACTGCAGAACTGAAGTTCAAAACTCTGGGTTGCAAGAGAGTGACAGTATCCTCAGCAGGTCTGCTTGAGCTGGATTTCAAGAGTTGTATCTCTCTCATCAGCATCTGGTTGGTCTCCTGCTGCTGCCTCATCTGTTCTTGTACACTACCAAACAGATTTAGAATTTCTTCATTAGAGGTCAAAACAGGACCGGATCCCTGAATATTGCGAGCGGGGATAACATCCCGAGCCACATGAATTTCAGTTCCTTAAGAAGAGGCTTGCGATCTCGGAGGAGGTGGTGGAAGCACCGAACCAATTGTTGCAGAGGTTGTAGCAGACACGGTGGAAGAGCTCATGTTTGATCTCGAGGCCATTGAAAATAGTATAGCAAAATGTTTTGAAAATAGAAAACCAAGTAACGATTTTGCAAAAACTTTTAGTAGAAATAGCACCACTTGCCCCACGGTGGGCGCCAAATTGTTTTGGTCAAAAATTACCGAAGCAATTAAATGATCAAATTAGTTAAGTGAGGTAGTGTGCTAATAAAATGTGTGGAAAATATACTAATTAAGTTGTTTGCAAAAACAGTTCTCATGATACGGCTCAGGATATTGAGCTGTATCTACGATCAAACAATGAGCAAAAATATAAAGGGTGAAACAGGATGTACGAGGAAAGCCCTTGATCAATCTAGATCGCCGGCACAAAACCTCGGGAGCTGACAATCGCAGCTGCCTTTTTCTTCTTATTGCTTCAAATGTCAGGATACAGTGCAGGATATGATGCGGATCAACTAAGTGTTACAATGTAATTTGAATACAAGTGTAAGTGCGTAGTGATTGTTTGCAACTAGAGAGAAAGAGTGTATGAGAGATTGTGTGCCTTAATCTGATCCGATCAATCCTTTTTATAGTAAAAGAAACTAACTAACTATCCTATTATTCCGGGATTCAGCGAATATTCCATATGTGAACGTTGTAGTCCACATCTTCCGGCTTCAACGTCTATAATCCAACTGATTTACCCGAGTCTTGAGGAGAAGAAGTCCACTTGAACGTTAGAGACTTGCACCTTTTAATCTGCACGTGGTTAAATTAGTCACTACCAGGATATCGTATCAGGATGTTACCAATATCCTGATCCGGTATCCTGATCACAAATAAACAATCAAAGCCAGAATATTAGTCAGGATATATGTCCAGGAAACTACCCATAACACTAAGATTTTCACTTGTACAATTTGATGCCTTATAAATCAACTATAACACTCAAAAGTACCAAAGGAAAATGAGTGTGTTGATAAGCAACATATGTACATAGAAATAAATGTTTGAAACTGGAAAATAAGATGTTGTTCACCTTACAACCACTGAAACATTAAAAGATGATAGTTCTAAGGTCCATAGTAAAAAAATACAAGTACAAAATTCCGACTTTAAGGTTCTTCAAGGGAGAATCTCACAGCATAATTACGCCATTAGACTAGGCATAAGCAACGAGACTATCCATTATTCTAAAGAACAGTTGGATAAATTAATTAGATAGTCACTTACTAATGATATTTAAGTCTGGTAATTATTATATTCCTATTTGTTTTGGTCAAAAATCAAGCAATGATAATGTAACCAAACTTTCTGTTGTGAGGTATGATGCTTGAATTGATGAACAACAATAAGGATCACTCTGAAATGTAATGAACAGGTGACACGAAGATTTATATGAGGAAAAAGCCCTTGATCAATGAATGATCTCCGGCATAAAAAACCTCGGGTGATGGAAACTACCGATCACCAACTCAAATTAAACAAGAAATGTATTACAACTTCGGATGATAGCGAGCTAAGTACAAAGATCACTATAGTGTATTGTGTAAAAAAGTGTATAATCGCCAAGTGAATTAACGAGAGCTGGTGAGAGCAGTTGTAAGAGTGTGTGTGTAGCCAAAAATAGCCAAGTGTTTTCTAATTAGCTCGCTACCCCTTTAAAAATGGAAAATATCTACACTAACTAACTTTCCGCATTTTGTGCAAGTCCTCCACGACCTCCACAACGTCCATTTCTGCTATGTACGTGCGTAATAGGTATAGAATATTCTCCAGGAATATCGCCAAGACCAAGTCCAAGCTCATGTTCCTGCAAAACATCACCATATTCAAAGTAGGCAATCATTAGTATAAGGATCCTTAAGATGATCCATGATCCTGATCCTGAAACACTACTGAGGATCACTAACTCAAACAGAAGTGAGGATCACCAAACCCAACAGTAATTGAGGATCACAGGTCATTAAGAAATCCTCCCCTAACAATTGCCCCCAAAATATAAGGAGTAATTATGTAAATAAACGAGTTGTATTTTGTTCTTATCCGCAATCAACCAACGGATAACTAGCCGTTGTAATCGGACTAGCCGTTACGAACATGACGTCACTGAGGTGACTATCCTGCAAAATCATCATTATAAATAGGAGTTAGAGATAGGGATCAATCCGCATTTAAATTCAAGAGAAACTCCCTTTAAATTCATATCCGAAGATCAAGCAGGTATCTCTCTTCCTCTTCTTCCTTTACGTTTTCTTTCTCTGCTCCTTCTTTCTTCACCTTCTTCATAATCAAGATGATGCTAAGATCCCCTCTGGCCAAGGATCACAAGAAGGACAGTCCTCTTAAGAGCCAGGGGATCATCAAAGATTTGGCGAATGAAAGGTGCTGCTTCACTGATCCACAAATAGACAGAATCCGCCGTTGCTTTCCGGCAAACACCGATTTCAAGCCATTTGACCCCACCGTTCTAAGTGATTACATTTCAGAAACTTGGGTAGCTTTCCGGGTCACACCGTTCACAATAGGATACACGTATCCTTTCCCTGAATTCACCCAGTCTTTCTTCTCCCTCACCGGCATTTCCTACATTCAAGCTATGCCATTGATCTGGAGGGTCTTATATACCCTTGAAAGGATCATTGAGCAAGAAGGAATTGCTCTTGGAATGTCGGAGTTGGCAGAGATGTATGACCTTGTAACATTTGGATCCCACCGATATCTACTCAAGCGTAAACCCGGTGAAGAACACCCAATCTTCAAAGCCACTAAAAATGATACCAACTGGAAACGGCGTTTTTTCTTTGTTAGAAGGGATTCTATCTCTGATGGAAAGGATCTGCCAAGGAAGTGGAGCACCCATGGTAGGATAGAGGATCCCGATAAGGATCACCAGACGACTTTGTTTCTGTCTAAGGATCACTAACGTACTTTTGTTCCTTTTTTGCAGCTATTACTGTTGCACACCTTATTACAACACTGCCACGAAGGAGAGGCTTGTTGCTTTTCGGAAGCTTGATCCTGAAATAAGATCATTCAAATCAAATACCCAGGATTCTCAATAGGTATCCTCAGGTTCTGTCACGATGTCAAGTAAGTATCCTGTTTCCTGTATAGTTAAATGTTTAAATAAATAATTAAATAGAAATAGGATAATGATACTTATCTGTTTTGGGTGTGTAGGCGCTGGAAAATTTTCAAAATCTGCCTCTAAATTCAGTGTCACTGATCTTGACAATGTCCGATCCTCCAATAAAAAGTCTCCTGCTAGCCCTTCCGTTACCATCCCCAAGGCAACCACTTCGAAGGGAAGAGGTGGAAAGAAGAGGAAGACCTCTGAAGCTGAGAACCTACAAGGCTTGCCTCTGATCCGCCATCAGTTCCTCGAATACTTTGTCGACGTAAGGATCACTGACTTAACTTGATTATCCTGCCTATTTGAGGATCACTTGACCCTAATCTTTGTATTGTCTTCTTTGTAGAAATTTGTGGAGATTGAGGACTATGTTGGGAATGTTGAAGAGCTTGAGGAGAAGTACTCTGACCTCCAAAAAGTGGCAGTGCTCAAGGATCACAAGATTGCCTCCCTTGAAAAGGACCTTAATGATGCCAAAGCTCAGATAGTTGCAACCCAGATCAATGCTGACTATGAGAAGCACGAGATCACACAGGATGCTAAAGTCTCCGCTGCCATTGCCATGTACAAGACCAAGTTGCAGATGGCCCAAGAAGCTCAGGATCCTGCCTTTGACAGGAGCAACTGGGACTTGGAAGGCTGGAAGGCTAGGCTGGCTGAGTTGGAGGATGAGGATGAGGATGAGGCTGAAGAGGTTCTGGCAATCGAGGCTAGTGGCAGTGGCAAGGATCATGCGAAGGATACTGGAGCTGGAGGGGATGATGATGCGGCGAAGGTGTAGGCTGCATGAATGGGCGATGAAGGACATTTCTAGACGTAGCCGGAGCCCATTTTTTTTAAGTTTGATAGTTTGTTTTGGTTATGATGTTTTTTGTTGAACAATGATGGGTTGTACTCAAACAATAGTAATTAGGGCTAAGGATCATGGATCCTTCGTACAATAGGTAGGATTACAAATGGTGGAGGGATCCTCTGTTTGGGGGATGAAGCCATTGTGATTCTGCCGTCTTTTGATTCCTACACTACCAAGACTCTTAGACAATGGACACCCTTTGCCAACCCATGTGGACGGGCCACGTTTTACTGGTAGAAACGTGGGTTGGCAATTTTGACAACCTTAAAGGTGTTAATCTTTTGTGAATAAAATAACTTTAACTTTTTGACTTATCCTGTGTTGATATCCTTGTTAATATTTTACTTTTCAACTGTTGTGATGTTTATTTTGTTTAAACTTATCAAGTAAAGAAAAAATTTAAGAAATATCCCAAAAAGTTTAGGATATGACCAAGGATCACATATCCCATAATCGATAAGTTCTGAAAAGTAATACAGTTTAAGGATAACAAGTTCAGTTTTCAAAGGATAAGGGTTACTCAAATAAATAAAATCAAAATAGTTAAGGATCATACCTGAGAATCCAAGTTAGGATCCTATCCTTTAACACTTATATTCAGGATAATCCGAAAGACAAACCTTAGTAGTAAGTAAGGATGAAGGATCCTTGGTCATTTGTCTCCAAAAATCTGAAATAGGATACAACTTGGGACTAAGCCAACATAGGATAAGAGTTAGTAACTGGGGACAAGCCCAACAATTCTGGGGACAAGCCCAATATACTAGGGACAAGCCCAAAGGATAACTGGGGAGAAGCACAAAGGATAACTGGGGACAAGCCCAAAGGATAACTGGGGACAAGCCCAAAGGATCGTGTGTAAACTGGAGTATGGCCCTCACTGGCGACTATCCAAACTTAGTGACATGAAAATGCCAAAACCTTAGCTAACGTGAAAACGTTAGAAACCTTAGGAATGGATGTATGGTACGTCTACCATTATATGTAGGATCCTGAGTATAGCCAGTACAATGAAATTGTCAGCCCCTAAAGCGAGTACTGGTCCCATTGCCATGAACTATACCAGGATCATCGTGCGCTACTAGCGAAACTGGGGACAGGCCCAAAGGATAACTGGGGACAAGCCCAAATAACTGGGGTCAAGCCCAAATAACTGGATACTTCTGTGGATACTCAATCCTTAGTTAAGGATACTTGAACCTTCAAAACTCAGAATCAAGTGAAAGGAGGATAAAGGATGCAGGATCCTTATCCTTATATAAGAGAATAAAAGAATGAAATAGTTTGAGATTAGAAGATTACCAAGATGAGGATCACCCGTTCTGTAAGGATCCTTCAAGGATACTTGTCAAGTGAGGATCATGGATCCTTGTCACATAAAGTATTTCTTCAAATGGACAGCATTCCAAGCTCTTGGTAGAAAATCACCTTCCATTGTTAGCAATCGATATGCCCCCTTTCCTGCTTCAGCTTCAATCAAATAAGGGCCTTCCCATTTTGGTGCCAACTTTCCATCAGCCGGATTGGTGGTATTCTGAAATGCTTTCCTTAATACCATATCACCAACTTGGAATTTCCTGATCCTGACATTTTTGTTGTAGGCTCCAGCCATCCTTTGTTGATAACTAGCCATCCTTATCCTTGCCAAATCCCTGATTTCTTCTATAGTATCCAAGTCTTGAACCAAGTTTTCAGCATTTTCTTCAGGATCACGAATGCTTGTTCTTGCAGTTGGAACCACCATCTCTGTAGGGATCACTGATTCTACCCCAAATACTAAAGAAAATGGAGTTTGGCCTGTAGCATTCTTGGGAGTTGTCCTATCAGCCCAAAGCACATAAGGCAGTTCTTCTGCCCATTTTCCTTTCTTGGATCCAAGCTTCTTCTTCAAATTGTTGATGATGATCTTGTTGGATGATTCTGCCTGACCATTAGCTTGTGGGTGGACTGGTGTTGATGTTATCATCTTAATCCCCCAACTGTCACAAAAGTTAGTGGTTCTATTCCCAATAAACTGGGATCCATTATCACAGATAATCTCAGAAGGGATACCAAATCTAGTAATAATGTTTCTTTTAATAAAGGATATAACTTCCTTTTCTCTGACTTGAGCAAAGGCTTCAGCCTCTATCCACTTAGAGAAGTAATCAGTCATAGCAAGCATGAATACTTTTCCACCAGGTGCCTTAGGAAGCTTTCCAACTATATCCATTCCCCATCTCATGAATGGCCAGGAAGAGGATATAGGATGCAAGAGCTCTGCTGGTTGGTGAAGGATATTACTATGCCTCTGACAAGGATCACACTTCTTGGCATACTCCATAGCATCCTTCTTCATAGTGGGCCAATAGTATCCTGTCCACAGGATCCTCGAGAATAATGCCCTACCCCCAGTGTGGTTTCCACAATCTCCTTCATGGAAATCCCTTAGGACTTCATGGATTTCAGGATCCTCAATGCATCTTAGATATGGTCCTGCAAGAGATCGTTTATACAACATATTATTCAATATTGTAAATTGAGATACCTTAGTTTTGAAAGCCCTTGGGTTTTCTCCTGTAGGAATTTCTCCATGTTGTATGTATCTCATGATTGGGAGGATCCATGATCCTGAATGAGATTGAGTATCATCACTAGGGATGACTGCAGAATCTTCTCCTATCTCCATAGCTACATGATCCTCGATAGCAGGGGTCAGGATATGGATAATAGGGATCTTGATATCCTCCGGGATCTTCAAGGATGATCCTAGATTGGCTAATGCACCAGCTTCTGCATTCTCTTCCCTTGGTACCTGTGTCAAACTAAAGGATACAAAAGAGAGTGCCAATTCTTTGACTATCTCCAAATATTTGATTAGCTTCTCACCTTTAACAGCATAGGATCCATTAAAGTGATTAGTGATTAGTAAAGAATCTACATGTACTTCAAGATACCTGATCCTCATATGCTTTGCAATTTGCAAACCAGCTATCAAGGCTTAATACTCAGCCTCATTGTTGGTAGTTTGAAATTCACAAGCTATGGAGTGGGGTATTATGTCCCCCTGTGGTGATTTTAGTAGTATTCCAAGTCCTGTTCCTTTTACATTGGAGGCTCCATCAGTGAAGAGAATCCAAGGATCCTTAGTCTCTTCAAGTTGTTGGACTTCTAACTCAGCTTCCTTTTGCAAGTCACTACTAAAATCTGCCACAAAGTCAGTTAAGGCTTGGGATTTGATGGCAATCCTTGGTTCATATCTTATATCATATGCACTCAGCTTCACTGCCCACTTAGCCATCCTTCCTGACATTTCAGGTTTCCTGAGAACATTCTTAATTGGAAAATTAGTCTTAACAATAATGGCATGAGTCTCAAAATAATGTCTCAATTTAGTAGATGCCATAATTAATGCAAGGATAAGTTTTTCTAAGTGTGAATACCTGGATTCAGCATCAAGTAAACTCTTACTTACATAATAGACAGGATGTTGTGTACCTTGGTGATCCTTAAGAAGGACCGCACTTACTGCTTTTGAGGATACTGCTAAGTATAAGGATAATACATCCCCCTTTTCTGGTTTCATCAAAGCTGGGGCTGAGGATAGGTAATCCTTAAGAGCTTTAAGGGCATTTTCATGCTTCTCAGTCCATTCAAATTTCTTGTTCTTCCTCAGGATGTCATAGAATTCCTTGCACTTTTCTGAGGATTTGGATATGAATCTATTCAAGGCTGCAATCCTGCCTGTCAATCTTTGTACATCCTTAGCATTGGCATGCGATTTGATATTCACAATAGCCTTGATTTGTTATGGACTTGCTTCAATGCCCCTCTTTGTCACCATATATCCTAAGAATTTACCTGCCTTAACACCAAAATGACACTTGGAAGGATTTAGTTTCATATTAAATTTATCAAGGATATTGAATGCTTCCTCCAAGTCTTTAAGGTGATCCTCAGCCTTCTTGGACTTAACCACCATGTCATCAATATATACTTCCATAGTGTGTCCAATTTGTTCCTTGAACATCATATTAACTAGCCTTTGATAAGTGGCACCTGCATTCCTTAATCCAAACGGCATAGCAATATAACAGTATATACCAGTTGGGGTCATAAAGGCTGTATCCTCTTGATCAGATGGTTCCATCTGAATTTGTTGAAATCCAGATGAAGCATCCATAAAAGTCAACAACTCATGACCCGCGGTAGCATCCGCCATGGAGTCAATGTGGGGTAATGGGAAAGGATCCTTGGGACATGCCTTGTTTAAATCAGTAAAATCGACACATACCCTCCACTTTCCATTTTTCTTTTGAACAACAACCACATTGGCTAACCATCTTGGATACTTAACCTCTCTTATCATACCTGCCCGAAGTAGTTTATCTACCTCTTCCTGGATAATAGCATTCCTTTCAGGTGCAAACTTCCTCCTCTTTTGATGGATTGGCTTGAATGACCTGTCAATGCCAAGTTTATGAGTAATTATATCTTTAGATATACCTGTCATATCCTCATGTTTCCAGGCAAAGGTAGTTTTCCTTCTTTTAAGGAAGGATACTAGCTCCTGTTCAATGCCGCTAAGGATCCCTGATCCTATGAAGATCTTGGATTCAGGATCATCGGGATCCATGAGGATTTCTTTCAAATCCTGCTCTATTGCCTCCAAGACATCTCTTGAAGGATACTTTAATTGCTATTGCTCCCTTGGTCTTGAGGCTGGCTTCATTGATGAGGTATAGCAATTCTTAGCTTCTTGTTGATCACTCTCAATTTTCACCACTCCCCAAGGACTTGGAAGCTTTGCACATTGATGATAGGTGGATGGGACTGCCTTCATGTCATGTATCCATGGCCTGCCAAGGATAACATTACAACATGATAAGCAATCAATAACACAAAACTTCTGATAAGAATGCAATCCTTCAATATAGATTGGGAGTTTGATGTCCCCCAATGTATTCTTAGTTTCTCCACTGAATCCCACAAGTACTGAGGATCTTGGGATAATATCAGACTCTGGGATGTTCATCTTCTTTAGGACATCAAGCTGAATGATGTTCACAGAGCTTCCTCCATCTATAAGTATCCTGCGAACAAAGTGGTTAGAAATAAACAATGTAATTACAAGACCATCATGATGAGGATCCTGGACATCAACACGATCATCCTCATCAAAAGTTATGACTTTATCCTGGGTGACAACGGAGGTCCGGACGGGTCTGTCTCCATTATCCATCTTGGTTTCCTTAGCATGTCTTTTTGCTGCTGAAAAGGAGGTACCACAAATGTCTGATCCTCCGGATATGAAGTTTATGACTTGTGCATCTGCTGGAGGAACAAGAGCCCTTTCCGGGATCCTTTCAGGATCCTGGATCCTTGACTTCTTCCGACCCAAGAGTTCCTTCAAATGCCCCTTGCTCAACAAGTAACCAATTTCCTTTCTCAGTGCAATACACTCTTCAGTGAGATGCCCAAAATCCTCATGATATGCACACCACTTGGATTTATCCTTTGTAGCAGCCGGTTTATCACTCTTCCTTGGCCACCTAGCTTTTTCACCTAGATTCTGCATTGCAAGGATTAGTTCGTTGTTATCAACAGAAAAACAATATTCAGAAATAGGAGGATAATCCTCATCATCCTCTTCTTGTTCCACTTCTGGTTATCAGATCTGTTGTAAGACTTTGATTTGTTGTTCCTAAAATAGGATCCTTGTTTCTCCTGTTTTGAGGATCCTGTCAATCTATCCTGGATCCTTTTATCATCCTCTAGGCGGATGAACCTAAGGGCCCTGGTTCTTACTTCATCAAGATTCCTGCAAGGTGTCATGACAAGATCATCATAGAATAATGAATCCCTAAGTAATCCCATTTTAAAGGCTTCTACAGCCGTAGCAATATCCAAGTTAGGAATATCCAAGGATTCTTTACTAAACTTAGTGATGTAATCTCTAAGTGATTCATTTTGACCTTGTGTTACCCTATATAGATCACTAGTTAATCGTTCAAAATTTCTACTACAAGAGAATTGACTATTAAACAAATTAACTAGATTAGCAAATGAAGTAATAGAGTAAGGGGGAAGACTTAGCAGCCATTTAAGAGCGGATCCTGTAAGTGTGGATCCAAATCCCTTGCATAGACATGCTTCTTTTAACCTTTCAGGAATTGGATTGATCTCCATCCTCTCCCTGTACTGAGCTACATGCTCCTCTGGATCCGTTGAACCATCATACAGCTTCATAGATGGTATCTGGAATCTTTTAGGTATCTTAGCATCACATAAGGGTGGTGCAAAACGAGATATCCTATGGCTACCATCTGCAATTTCAGGAATGGGTTTAACCACTCCTGGTACACTGGATAT
The DNA here is from genome assembly GCA_030545235.1 of Helianthus tuberosus. Lineage (NCBI taxonomy): Eukaryota > Viridiplantae > Streptophyta > Magnoliopsida > Asterales > Asteraceae > Helianthus > Helianthus tuberosus. Next base: position 161,311,109 of record CM060393.1, read on the forward strand.
CATATCCTTAAGCTTCTGTAGCTCTCTAGCCATAGCCTGATTAATACCTGTATCCTGCATTAAGCCATGGTTAGTGTTATATGAATTATTAAAAATGTTACCTCCCACAGGATTCGTGTTTGGAATTGCGGAAGTGAATCCATATTGACGAGACTCTGGCATGATTGAAGGACCAGAGGGAGCAATGGTCTACATTGGAATGAAGTCTCCTTGATGAACGTCCGAGCTCTGAGGCTGCACACTTCTCAAGAATCCTTGATCCTGAAGGACGTTGGATCCTTGAAGTTGAGATGATCCTTGAACCTGAAAGGATCGTGGAACTAGAGAGGATCCTGGGACCAGAGAGGATCCTGGGACCAGAGAAGATCCTGGGACCAGAGAGGATCCTTGGAAAAGGGAGGATCCTTGGACCGGGAAGGATCCTTGAACCTGGGAGGATCCTTGGACCTGGGAGGATCCTTGGACCTGTGAGGATCCTTGGACCTGTAAGGATCCTTGGACCTGGGAGGATCCTTGGACCTGGGAGGATCCTCGGACTGCATGCATTCCCAAATATCCTCCTGACGTGAAGTACCCCTGATGCTGAGAAGAGGATCCTGATGGTTGAGAAGAGAATCCTTGAGGCTGGAAGTGGGAACCAAATGCCTGATTCATAGTTGTTGTTCCATAACGCCTTCCTGGTAATTCACCCAAGTATTGCACGCCCGGAACCGCTGAGTGTTGGGAAGTTATGACTGGAGTGTCGAAGTTCAGCGATCTTGGCATCAGAGGGGAGTGATCCTCCACTGATTTCTTCTGTTTCTTGATCTCATCAATCTCCCGGAGGATCCTTTTGTTGGTTTTGTCCTGCTCTTGTGCATGATTCTTCATCTGCAAAATCAGAGCATAAAGATCATTAGTAGTAGGATTAGTTGAAACAGAAGAAGTAGGTGGTTTTTAGAAAATGGGGGTTTGTTTCTTCGCAGCATTCTCAACATTCTTCTGGGATCCAGAAGGTGGTGGAGGCAAAGGAGGAACGCCTTGTGAAGAACTGAATGAGGGCATTAAGCTTGAGGTGTTCTTCGCTGAGGAAGCCATCCGCCTGGTTGTTATGAACCGAAATGAGCACAAAGGTATGAATCTTCTTAGGAATGAAGCACCAATTGCCCCACGGTGGGCGCCAAACTGTTTTGGTCAAAAATCAAGCAATGATAATGCAACCAAACTTTCTGTTGTGAGGTATGATGCTTGAATTGATGAACAACAATAAGGATCACTCTGAAATGTAATGAACAAGTGACACGAAGATTTATACGAGGAAAAAGCCCTTGATCAATGAATGATCTCCGGCATAAAAAACCTCGGGTGATGGAAACTACCGATCACCAACTCAAATTAAACAAGAAATGTATTACAACTTCGGATGATAGCGAGCTAAGTACAAGGATCACTATAGTGTATTGTGTAAAAAAGTGTATAATCGCCAAGTGAATTAACGAGAGCTGGTGAGAGCAGTTGTAAGAGTGTGTGTGTGTAGCCAAAAATAGCCAAGTGTTTTCTAATTAGCTCGCTACCCCTTTAAAAATGGAAAATATCTACACTAACTAACTTTCCGCATTTTGTGCAAGTCCTCCACGACCTCCACAACGTCCATTTCTGCTATGCACGTGCGTAATAGGTATAGAATATTCTCCAGGAATATCGCCAAGACCAAGTCCAAGCTCATGTTCCTGTAAAACATCACCATATTCAAAGTAGGCAATCATTAGTATAAGGATCCTTAAGATGATCCATGATCCTGATCCTGAAACACTTCTGAGGATCACTAACTCAAACAGAAGTGAGGATCACTAAACCCAACATTAATTGAGGATCACAGGTCATTGAGAAATCCTCCCCTAACACTATTAACACATGATAAGTTGTTTCTAGTTCTAAACGTTTCCTTACCATAAGTCAACAAATAACTAACATGAGAGTCAGTGAAAAAATTAAATGTTAAGGCTATAAGAACCATAATAAGCACTCTTCTAACAACGTTTTTCGATACCTTATATATATTATGAAGATTAGTCAGAATATAGTATCATAATTAAGCAATGTTATGAAGGTTGTGAGGTTTGCATAGTCAACATAAAGTCACACTTACCTTAAACTCTCATCTTATTTGTTCTCAATATCTAGATAAAAACATTACTAAGATGAAACTAGATGATACCTTAAACTTTCACAACTTTTGTCATCATGCAAATGAGAATTTGACAAAAGGAAAATGAGACTTATAAATTTCATCCATTATAACCGAAATTCATGAGATATCATGACATAGTTAATGAGGATGATTATTCAACTAATCTCATTCTAAGTGATTTTAAATCATAATGTTAAAGCCCTAATTATTACTTGGCTTAAGGAATAAGTATGGGTCCATCATAAGTCATTCATTGACATTCGTGGAACTTATTCCAAATGGAATATTCAGACATAATTCATTTATCATTTAAGACTATCAACTTGTATCTAAATTTTGTCGCATATGGCCCACGATCTTAGAAGAAATCTATTCATATATATACTTAATAAGATTTCTATTAGATATGTCCCTTAGTTTTCTTATGATATCTGGACATTAAGGAAATCTAATAAAGTATAACATATATTTGATAGGTTCCCACGTTACGTGTCTCATTGAAATTTATCTTGTAGCATTTCTAGAGATATCAAAGATCAGTGGGAGCATTAAGTGTTTTAAGAACAACTTGCAATAGTTGCAAGAGGTGGGGGAGTGAAAACTTCATAATACTTCAATTTACACCTCTTGTACAAGACACTGCTCCATCACGACATTGTTCCATCAAAAGTGGTCTCCTTAAAATCTAATGCTACTCTTACAAAAGTTTCATTGTTGCTTAATTATGGGCACACTTAGATTTCTTACCTAAACTAACATAATACTCAACAAGAGAAACTACAACGACTAACGTCATAAACTTGTTTCTCTATTAGAATTTATTGGTCGTTACACATTGACCCTAAGCATGCTGAGTTCCTTAAGATTTCTAAGGTCAGTGGGAGCAGTAAAAGTTTTTCTCATGACTTGCAAGGAATACAAGAGGCGGGGAGGAGAGTGTCATTAAATTTTACTCTGATTACACCTCTTGTACACCGTACTGCACCAACTCTTACAAACTTAGAATCCTGAGAGTGATAGAAACCTAACCAAGAGCTAATCCATAAAACTGAAACTTCTAATAAACCCAATAATCAACTCAGGAGGTCATCTAGGTTTAAAAACCTACTAACTTTGAGGATTACATAACCTCCCTAACTAATGTTGAAATGGATTTTCGAAAAGTTTACTGATCCAATCTCTTCTGATTAAGCCATTAGTGTCAATCAATCTTCTGAATGGAATAAAACAGTTTTCTAGTAAAACTGATTTTATGTGTTCGTATAACGTTTGGGATTTGATTGAATTACCTAAGAGTGTTCAGAACTAAACCAAATCCTAATATAAGCGTTAAGACACTAAGAAGCATGATTGATTGTCAAAGGTTGTACTCAGGAATAGATAAATTATCAAAGATTTCTTTGAGGATCATCACTGTTCTAGTAGCTTATAATAGTTTTGAGCTGCATTAGATGAACATTAAAAACAATTTTCCCTAACAATTGGATGACACATTTACATGTTCATAAAGCAACCTGAAAGTTCTAAACTTAAGGTTAAAGAACAGTTTGTCTATAAGCCAATAAAATCCATGTATGGGTTAATGCAAACATCATAATATGATGAAATCTTAATGTAATTATTTTCATCAAGGATCAAGTGGATTAATGTACCTACCTCAAGATGAGTGGGAGCAACTAAATTAAACTTGTTTATATATAGTTGATATTCTTTTGACAAGTATATGTTACATAAGTCAAAGCATTGTTAACACAAACTTTGATATAATAGATCTCAGAGATATCTCTTACGTGATAGATATCATTACATGTCGAGATAGATCCAATGGGACATTAGTTCCGTTCCATAAGTTTAACATTAAATGGGTCCTTACATATGTAACAAACAATACTGCTCTCCTTTAGAGGATAATAGGATAAATGAGATTATTTATTTACGCTTCATTAATTAGAAGCCTTATGTAAGTTCAAGTCTATACTCGTTTAGATATTACTCGCATTTACAACACACTAGATATGCCTAGATTAATGTGAAGCATCTAATAAGAGTATTACAATATCTTTAAAAGAAACGAGAGGCTATAACTTAAAAAAGAAGTGAGAACTCAAACCGGTTGATTACTTTAACTTTGTGATATTCAAAGATGACAAAATTTAATTTTGGGTATATCCTTATGTTAGCAGACAAAACCTATCTCATGGAGGAGTCATAATAAACTGATAATAACAGCCTAAGTTATAACGACATAATATAGTCACTAAATGTTGTTGAAAATTTATCAGTGGACTCTAAGTTTATTAACTCCATATAATTAATGCATTGAAGACTTAGGGATAGGGGAATGTTCATTTGAGAAGAAAATTTAATTGAGAAGAAAAAGAACAAAGGGTAATCTTGTAAAACATTAAATAGTTTTTTCACTTATCTCATTTATTATCAATTTTGACTAATTAATTAGTCATAAAGACTATTATCCTCTACACTAACTTTTTTTTTGCCTACACACATAAAAAGTTATCCTACATATTTCGAAATTCATCCAACACATTGAAATCTATCCTACACAACTCGTAATTTATCCTATACAACTCGTAATTTATCATAAACTTTAAATTATTTTTTTTTTTTTTTTTTTTTTTAAATATATATTTTGAAGATAAGTTACAAAAAATTTAATGTAGTTAGCTATTAATGAGGAAGAGTACAAATTAATAACCTATGTAGATTTACCAATGTACCCTTATAGTAACATTAAATACTTATATTAAATGAACTAAAATAAAGCATTCTTATTGGTTGAAATTTTTCTTTTTTCTTCTTACAAACAATTTCTTCTCATTTGAACTCTCCACTGAAGACTTATTGTGATAAAGCCAGCTACCATGTTTCCTTGAACAGTAACAGTTCGAGAGGTGCTGGATTAGATTTCGATACGCAATTAATTATTCGTTTATAAACAGATTGAGGAAACTAAGTTTTGTAACGAAAACATTCATGATATGCTTAAGGATCCTATGATGAAGGGCTATTACCCATAAGTCTTATTAAGAGAGCTCATAAACGGGTATTAATTGATGGCCGTGCGCAACTGCATATCGTATTATGAATGACTAAGTATTAGTTAATTTTCCTCATCAGTTTGATTTTGTATGTCTCTAAGCATATGTTAAACCGGTATAATGGCATATAGACAAATAAAATTACAAATCAAACAAAGGGCTTACGTGTATTTTGATCATAACGATTAGGTTTTAAATTAAGGCTATAGTATGACTAATGGGGGTCAAGAGTCGCATAATGATTCAACGGCTGTATTTCTCTGCTATAGTTCTTGTTTAAGGATAAAATGAGTGTTAACTCCTGATCAGGCTTATCTAATACTCATAGTAAATGATTACCCGGCTAAGTGGGAGAATGTAAGATTAAATATATTATGATGTAATATTTAATCTAGTAGCCATTATAATCATTTACATTATATATATCAAAATATATAACAACCTATTAAATAATTAGTTGGTAATTGTTGATGGGCCATATTACCCTTATTAACTAATTAGGGTTTCCTCTTCGGTGCATATATAAGGAGACTAATATAGAGGTTAAAGGGTTAGACTTCAAGATAACCTAATTACTCATAACATCAATCGACCTCCTCTCCTAAACCAATTACCCTTTATCGGTTCTCTCATCACCATCATCAGATTGCACCCTAAGGAGGAACCAGATCAAGCTGACAATCGTGTCAAACCTTATTGCTGCGTCTCCATCTGGATTCTTTGCTGGCCTGTACAACTGCAATCAGGTATGTTATTCATGTTTTCCATTATGCCTAAAACAGAACTGATCAACAAAATAATGTTGCTTATAAAGGGAATATGATAAACAAAACCCTTATAGTCCATATTATATAACTAGCAGGATGCTCGCATGATGAGGCGAGAGTGACACATCGCATTGCGATACTCGATTTTTGGTAGTTTTCTTATTTATATAATATTTATTGTAGCATCATTGAGATAAATATACATCAAAAGAGACGCAATCAGGTAATCTATTTCATTGTGTTGTTCATGGTTCGGTTTTATCCTCGACTGAGTCTGAAACCAAAGTCATCGGTTAGTCTATGTTATTAACCAATCGGTTTTCGGTTAATCGCTTGGTTTATTTGGTTAGATTGACAGTTTTTTGTTTGGTTCATTTAATTTCAGTTAATAGCAAAAACCAAACTTGGGGCTAAAACTTTTGCTTAGAAATATATGATACTGAGGTATAAATACATGAAATGAAAGTATAAATATAAGAAATGGAGATATAAAATGAGAAATATATGAACCGGATATATAAAAGCTAGAAATATCTGAAAATATGAACGATTCGGTTCGGTTCAGTTAATTTTGGTTAAACGAGAGTACTAAAAAATTGATAACCGGTTTTTAGTTAATTCGGTTTTTAGTTAATTTAGTTTTTGGTTGATTTCAGTTCGATTTCGTATGTTTTTTGTTTGGTTTAGGTTAACGGTTTAGTTATTGCTCACAGATAACCGATTTTGGTTAATAACTAATAATAGCGCGTGATGCAGCGGGAAACAAAGGCATTGCCACAATATGCATTATTCGATTGGTTAAATTATTATCCTCAACCAAAATTGAGGTCATCGATTAGTCTATTTTATTAACCAATCCATTTTCAGTTAATCGGTTTGGCTTATTCAGTTAGATTGATGGTTTTTGGTTTTTGGTTTGATTCATTTAATTTTTGTTAATAGCGAAAACCAAACTTAGGCTAAAACTTTTGATTAGAAATACATGAAATTTTGGTATAAATACATGAAATGGATGTGTAGCTACATGAAATAGAAATAGAAATAGAAATACATGAAATTTTGGTATAAATACATGAAATGGATGTGTAGCTACATGAAATAGAGATATAAATACATGAAATGGATGTGTAACATGAGGGTATAAATATGAAATACATGAACTGAGGGTATAAAAGCGAGAAATATATGAAAATATGAATGGTTCCATTTAGTTAATTTTGGTTAAATAAGGTTACAAAAAATCAATAACCGTTTTTGGTTAATCGGGTTCCGGTAAATCAATTTTTGGATGATTTCAGTTCGGTTTCGGCTAATGATTCAGTTATTACTCACCCTTAGACACTGTTAATCACGTAACATATCAATTTTTAAATTAAAAAAACTATAGTAATATTATAGTCAAATTAAAGAGAATAAAATACTCGTTTTTATGGTGTAATTTAAAAATATATTAATGTATCAAAAAGTTATGACCGTTTAAAAATCGAGGGAAGGGGAATTTGTTTTTTATAAGGGATAAAGTGCAACTACTAACTAATTATCTATAATTTTGTTAAAGATGAGGGATTAAAGTGTAATATAGATGAGATGATTTAATTGACGGTATTTAATCACTTGACATTTTGTAGCTATTAAACATCATGTGATAATGACTAAGTACGTTGGACTTTAATCACCTATATACTAAGGCATCATTTACTTGTACATTTTAATCCACACATCGATACTGATGAAGACAACTATCGAAGCGTCGCCAAAAATGAGTAAGTCGTCACAGTACTTTTGAATTTTTTTAAATATTATAGTTTATAAGATATGACAAGAATACGTAAAAGATTTATAAATTTGTTGTGGAGGGGTAAAGTGTAACTAGTTACCTATAATTATGTTAAAACTTTGGGATTTAAGTGTAATAAGATAGGGGACTAAAATATAATTATTGTTTAAAAGATCAGTTTACCCTTATTTTAGAGGTGTATTTATAAATTAAAAGTGAAATTTTTTTTTATCTTTTTGGTATCTTAAAATGTCCATCCCTAATACATTATAATATAGTATCTATACTATATAATAAAAGAAACCACTTTAAGGACACTTGTCATTCTCTCATTCAATTCATTAAAATTAATAATAATAATAATAATAATAATAATAATAATAATAATAATAATAATAATAATAATAATTAATCTAATCTAATACATATTCTTATTATTAATAATATTTAATCAAATCTAATAAGCATAAAATTGACATTTACGTTATTAATAAGCATAAAATATATGAGCTATTTTTTTTTCATAAACTTTACTAATATGCATAGTTTAACTTTTTGTTTTTGCTGATTAGCATAACCATAGGTGTTATTTCAAGGTTAACAGAGATAAACCCGTAAAGAAGGTTTTAATGGCGTATTACGAGCAAGTAAATGTCGGTATTAGAAACGTTGACTATCTACTCAACGGGTCTCGATTTGATACCAATCTAACCCTTAATCAGGTAGTTTAATAAATGGTTGGGTTTTGATGTCAGCGAGTTTAATAAATGTTTGGAATTCTTGATGAACAATTTATTATATTGAGTTCTTATTATAATCATGAGTGGATAGAACCTACTATATGCATGTCATTTATTTTGCTGCCAATGCGGGAGTCGTTGCGACAGGTAGTGGGAAGCGGAAGCTGTGCAACTCGCTATAGATAATGTAGGACGTGAATGCCTGGTGTTGCCAGCTAGGATGATTGAACCAATTGTAGGGAAACTGGTGTAGTTATTGGATCATCAATCTGTGTAATACACATGGTTTTTAAAGATATAACTTTTTATTATTTGATATATAAAATTACATTTATTTACCCATACAATATATAGGGTTCATAAAGATATAACTTTTTATTATTTAATATATAAAATTACATTTATTCAACCCGTGTAATACACGGGGTTCGAACCTAGATATATAAAATAGAGTAATTGCAGGTTCAGATAACTTTAGTTTCTTTTATTACCTATAATACTATAAAAAGGAGAAGTGTTGTACACAGTTGTAATTTTACCACAAGTATAAATTTTGAAGCATGATGTACAATAGTATACAAGCCATTTTAGATGGGGTTTCATCAAAATTTTAAGACACCATGAAGGCAATTCAGAGATTTCATCCATGGAAACTGTACATTTATACCAGTGACTTGAATGGAGAAGAGCAGGGGTTAGAGAGTTTATAGCGAGGGGAGAGACAACGGGAAAGAGGGAGAGAGAGAGAGAGAGAGGCAATGGAGAAGGTGAGATGAGGCACGGCCTCCAGCCGGCCACTTTAAACCGGCGATGACGATAACAGTGATTGTGTCACTTGGTCGGAGAACGAAGATGGGAACAATAGTTTAAAACCCTAGGCAACGATGGGGGTTCCGGTGATGAGATTGCTGGTGTATTCTTCATACGATTAGGTCATATGGTTAAGATGACTGCAGCGAGTGGTCGATTGACTGATCGACTGATCGATATACTCCTCGAATTGTTCATGCTTTGATACGATTCACGTTTCCATTTATGTTTTATTTTTAGTTTTTCATGTAGCAGGGACCATTATGGCCTTTCTTACTTTTTGTGGGTTAGTTTTGGAACTTGGTTTTTGATTATGGTTATTAACTAATGAAATCTCTGGAGAACAATCATCCAGAAAATTACGAAAATCTTTCTTTCTCTCTAAGCTTCAGCCGAAACCCTATCAAGGGTATCAGAGCCGTTCCGACTCCTCATCGGAACACCTTGCCGCCGCCGCCATGGCTAACACCCGCAACCAAGAAGTCGACAACACCCTCAAATCCCACGATAAGGCGATCGCTGATATCCAAACTGCGTTAGTCGCTTTGATGAAACAATAGGAGCAATCATCGAAGCAATAAGAAGAAATCCTGAAGGTTGTCCGTGACAAAGGAGTTCAATCGTCAGGCAGTTCCTTCGGGTCCTTCTCCAGCCCAGATGGTGACTCACGAACATCCAAACCATTCCGTATCGGTAAGATCGACTTCCCTAAATTTTCGGGGGACGATGTTGAGGGATGGGTCTATCGCTGTGAACATTTTTTTCGATGGATGACACCCCCGATGACTCGAAATTACGTTGTGCTGCGGTTCACTTGGAAGGCGATGCCCTCCATTGGCACCGTGCCTATATGAAGACCCGTAATGCCACGGTTGCCGAGGTCCCATGGGCGGACTATGTTCGTTCGATCTCTGCCCGTTTTTCTGATGCACTGTTTGAAGACCCATTGGAAGAGATGGCTTCGTTAACCCAGACCGGCTCGTTACAGGAACTGAATACGACCTTTGACTCCCTGTTGAATAAGGTTAACCTAAGCGAAACACAACCCGTGAGCCTCTACATTAAGGCTCTCAAACCGGACATCCGTAGACCGGTTAAAATGTTTAAACCGAGAACGTTGTATGAAGCGTATGGGTTGGCTAAAACTCAAGCCCTCAACAATGAACAACTGGAAGAAAAGTTTGCCGGGGGAAGATGGAACGGGGGATCCTCTAAACTCACTAACACTAAAATTACCCCACCTTCTAATGCAGCCAAACTGCCCCTACTACCCACCCCTTCCAAAACCGTGGCCACTCCGACCCGACCGACCACCGAGAAACGTCGTTTGACAAGTAAAGAATTGGAACAGAAAAGGGTAAAAGGTGAGTGTTTTTGGTGTACCGAGAAGTTTGTGCCGGGCCATGTATGTGCGAAACCCCGGAAGCAACTCTATATTATTGAAGCCGATGACGAGGATGAGAAACCGGGGGAAGATGATGGGTCTGACGACGAAGAGGTCACGGAACACCAGATCTCGATTCACGCGTTAACAGGTATTCCGTCTTACTCCACCATGCGTGTGAGCGGGTCGATGGGTACTCGCCAACTACACATACTTATTGATTCCGGGTCGGCTCATAATTTCCTTAAAGAAAAATTGGCAAAGAAGTTGGGTTGTGAAGCCGTGAGTATAGCGCCTGTCACCGTGGGGGTAGCGGATGGAAAAACATTAACTAGTAATCACGTGTGCCGAGACTTCCAATGGAATATGCAGGGAAACTCGTTCAAAACTGAAGTTTTATTGCTGCCACTAGAGAACTATGACATGATTTTAGGGGTTCAATGGTTGCTTCCGTTGAACGACATCTTGTGGAATTTCCAAAAAATGACGATGAAATTTGAGCTAGCGGGTAAGCATTACGAATTGAAAGGTCTGCAGAATAACTTGTTTGCGGTGTGCTCTCTCGAGAAGGTGGGTAAACACGCACGAACTGGGGATCTCCAACTATTCAGTTTGCACTTGTCCAACAGTGAACAAAGGGACAACTACCAGTCCCGTGTGGTAGGTGCTCCGAACGACCAGGAGGGGGCGGGTCGATGGAGGGAATTGGTGGCTCGGTTCCCGAATGTCTTCTGAGTACCCACGGGTCTACCGCCAAACCGCCCCTTTGATCATAAGATAGTGCTGAAAGAGGGTACCGCTCCAATTAGTGTACGTCCATATCGATACCCCGCTGTCCAAAAAGACGTTATCGAGAAAACCAAGCGCGAACTGTAGGATTCGGGAGTCATTCGGAACAGTCAAAGCTCGTTTCTGGCACCGGTAGTCCTCGTCAAGAAAAAAGACGGGAAATGGATAATGTGTATGGATTATAGGCATCTAAACGAAGCGACAGTAAAAGATAAGTTCCCAATTCCGCTTATTGATGAGCTTTTAGATGAGTTACCGGGAGCATCTTTTTTTTCGAAGTTGGACTTGAGATCCGGGTACCACCAAGTGCGAATGGCAGCCGAGGACGTCCCAAAAACAACCTTTCGTACACGCGAGGGCCATTACGAATTCCTCGTCATGCCCTTTGGCTTAACCAACGCCCCTGCTACGTTCCAAGCCCTCATGAACCATGTCTTTAAACCTATGCTTCGGAAGGGAGTATTGGTGTTTTTTGACGATATACTAGTGTATAGCCGAAGCGAGGGGGACCACCGACATCACTTGGAACAAGTCCTCACGATAATGCAAGTCAACCAGTTGTTCGCTAAAGAGTCAAAATGTGTATTCGGGGGCCGGGCAATCGAGTACTTGGGCCACATCATACCCGAGGAGGGAGTTAGCACGGACCCGAAAAAAATAGAAGCGATACAACAATGGCCCACTCCAAGAACGGTCAAACAACTCCGAGGGTTCTTGGGTTTGGCGGGGTATTATCATCGGTCCATACGTTCATTTGGTATGATTGCACGGCCACTCACCGACTTGCTAAAGAAGGATGCGTTTAAATGGGGGGATGAAGCACAAAACGCATTCGACCGTCTCAAATGTGCGCTCACTTTGGCACCGGTTTTGACACTACCCGATCCCGCTAAACAATTTGTAATTGAGACCGATGCCTCAGCCGGAGGGATAGGGGCGGTTTTGATGCAAGATCGACATCCGGTTTCTTTTTTTTTCCCGGGCTTTGTCATCAAGGCAGAATGCACTCTCCGTCTACGAGAAAGAGTTATTGGCTATCATGCTAGCGGTAAAACAGTGGCACTACTACCTTATTACCGGGCCCTTTGTCATCCGCACGGATAAAAAAAGCCTCAAACACCTACTCACGCAAAAGGTCACCACCCCCCTACAACACAAATGGTTAGCGAAACTTATGGGGTATGATTATTCCATTGAATATAAAAAGGGCCGAGAGAACGTGGTAGCCGATGCGCTATCAAGAGTGCAAGGATCGGAGTTATTTGTCTCAGCCGTGTCACAACTCGAACCACTATTGCTGGATAAGATAATCGAAAGCCAGAAAAATGATATCGATCTTCAACAATTAGTGAGTAAGGTAACGGCAGGTGAGGGGCAGCCCAAATACAAGTGGAACGGTAAGTGATTGTCACGCAAAAATCGTATGGTGGTGGGTAATGATACCGCCTTACGGGAGGAGATGGTGAAATTGTGCCATGAGTCACCGGTAGGGGGGCACTCGGGAGTTCGAGCAACGGCGCAGCGGGTAAAGGAATTATTTTTTTGGAAGGGAATAAACAAGGTGGTGAGGAGAGTTGTTCGTAACTGCGACGTGTGCATGAGGGCTAAAACCGAGAACGTGGCTTCACCAAGTTTGATGCAACCATTACCGATTCCTGAGATGATTTTTTCTGATATATCGATGGATTTTATTGGAGGGTTGCCAAGGGTCAGGGGCAAGGATACCGTCTTCGTAGTAGTTGACCCACTCACGAAATACGGGCACTTTATGTTGTTGGGCCATCCGTATTCAGCTAGGGACGTTGCCCATGTGTTTTTTGATAACGTGTATAAGCTGCATGGGTGCCCGAGTTCAATCGTTTCTGACCGAGACCCGATTTTTCTGAGTTCTTTTTGGAAGGAGTTTTTGCATCTCCAAGGTATAAAGGCTAAGTTGTCAACGGCCTACCATCCACAAACGGACGGTCAAACGGAGGTAGTGAATCGTTGTTTGGAGGGGTATTTGAGATGCATGGTGATGGAGCGACCTCATACGTGAGTAAAGTGGGTAGCGACGGCCGAATGGTGGTACAACACCTCGTTCCACTCCTCGTTGGGACGTACACCCTTTGAAGCTTTATACGGCTACCGCCCTCCACTACATATTCCATACATTCCGAGGGACGCAACCGATAATGATATTGACGAGGTAATGCGGGATCGGGAGGCAGCTATAGGGGTGCTTAGGCAGTCACTCTTGAAGGCTCAAAACCGAATGAAGCAGCAAGCCGACAAACGAAGGTCAGAAAGGGAGTTCGAAGCGGGTCAGTGGGTGTAGCTCAAGCTCTAGCCATACATGCAGAATTCGTTACGAGTACACTGGCATTCCAAACTCACCCCTAAATACTTCAGGCCGTTTTTGATTACAGAAAGGATTGGAGCGGTGGCTTATCGGCTCGACTTACCGGAGTAAGCTCACATCCACCGGGTCTTTCATGTATCGCTGCTTAAAGGGCCGTGTGGACCGCCAGAAAAGATCATTCCCTTGCCTGGCGAAGCTCGATTTAATTTGCATCCCTTGGCGGTGTTGGATAAGAAGATGGTCAAAAGATGTAATAGGGCGGTGATGAAAGTTCTTGTGCAATGGAAGGGTCAAACCACTCTAGACGCTACCTGGGAGTTCTTGGATGAATTGAATGCGTTTTCCGGATTTCAACGAGCTCACTCTTGAGGACAAAAGTGGCTAAGGAGGGAGTCTTGATACGATTCACGTTTCCATTTATGTTTTATTTTTAGTTTTTCATGTAGCAGGGACCATTATGGCCTTTCTTACTTTTTGTGGGTTAGTTTTGGAACTTGGTTTTTGATTATGGTTATTAACTAATGAAATCTATGGAGAACAATCATCCAGAAAATTACGAAAATCTTTCTCTCTCTAAGCTTCAGCCGAAACCCTATCATGCTTGCCTTGCTCCTGATTGACTGATCGACCGATCTATATACTCCTCGAATTGTTCAAGGTAAAACTCGTATTTCTGAACCCATTTTCTGAACCCAATTCTTTTTTTGAAAAAGTTCTAATATGTTATCGCTAAACATCAAATAGCGCTAGCTCACTATCGCTACGTAGCGTATAGGTAGCTTGTCGCTATTTGCTATTAACAACTATGGATCCATTTAAACCATTAATTTGAGACAGGCTGACCCGTTTAAAACGTTTAATCAACCAGGCTAACCGGTTTAAACCGTTTAATCAACCAGGCTAACCCGCTTAAACCGTTTGATCAACTAGGCTGACCCATTTAAACCATTTGATGAAACAAGCTGACCCATTTAAATAGACCTGCAGATAATTTGAACTAAACCAGGGGCTGCAGTTTACATAGACCTGAATTAACTAAAAAACGCCCTTTCTTTAAGGGAGTTAGTGAATATTATATAACTGCCAGTTTTCTTAGATGCCAAGTAGGTTACTCTATCCATTTAGTATAAGTTGCTAAAATAGTAGATCAAATGTAATATTTTGTGGTAGACTTTGAGATATCATTGCCTCTTATATAGGGGATAGATAGAAAGAAAGAAAATATAATATGATACATAAAAAGTTTATTTTGGATGATTCATGCTATAAACAAGTTGTATATAAATATTAAATTTCTTGAGGCAGAATTTAGGGACCAAAACAGCAATTTACTTTAAAAATTAAGTATTGAATATTTTTTTTTGCTGATGTGAAAGTTTTGTTTTATGCAGAAAGGCGCTTTCGTTGGAACCAGATAAGAATAAGAGGTGCAATCTTGCAAGTTGTTTAATGTACATGAACAAAATGGCGGAAGCGAATGTTTTATTGAGTACGGTCAAAGAGTCAAAGAGGGTACGCGACACAGATGAAGAATCGTACGCAAAGTCTTACGAGCGTGCAATGTCTTTTTTAATATACTTATACGTTGTGTCTAATCCAGGTAACCACAACTTTGAATACCCTTTCTTTGGCATTTAGCAACGGAAACCAAGACTACCTTGAAGGGAGTTCACGGACGCTAATGTGGTGATCTATTAGTTTTGGGTAAAGATGCAGAATTGATCGAAGACGATGATGACAGTTTTGGGTGAACGATTGGCGATGTTGCTTCAGTGGATCCACAAGGTACACCAATCTCAATCGTTTGAATATTTATCCAGATTTTACGATTTATTATTCTGTTTGTTAGTCGTTGTTAGGTTAGAATATGCAATTGACGGATTTATTCATGCGTGAATGTATTACTTATTATTGATTTATTACTGTTTATAGATAATCCCGTCTCCCAATCGCCAAAAGTATACAAATGCCTTCAAGTTCATGCTTATCGATTCAAGTTTGGTTCAATTTCATATTAATTTTATTTTATTTTCCAAAAGTTTGTTCAGACTAGAAGAATCTGAATTTGGGAATGTTTATGTAGGTCGCATTTTAGATGTTTCAGTGCCGTTTTTGAAGCATCCGTTCCCAGGCCCAGGACTGGCTAACTCATGTAAACACGGATGTTATTTGCCAGGTAGAGGATGTTACAAACCGATTTTTTTTGGCTTTAACTTTGAGCAAATTTGGAGTGAGTTTCGCGCTAACGATCTAAGGTATTTCTGGATTCGTATTGATGTTGAAATTTTGGTCGAATAAATCAGATCGTGTTAGCTGCTAGACATCGACATCAAGTGGGCTCCAAGTATGCTTATTTGTTATTACCGCAACGTGCGGGTTCATCACCCATGTCAAAAACCCATACCACTTGAATTTTATGTATCACTTATGATAACTGAAGTGTTTTTTTTATTTCCAAATTTGCAGAATGGTATCTATGAGTATGTAGCAATTTCAAAAATTCGGCAATTTCAATCTTCATTATCGAAGAGTCAATTTGGAGTTTATAAATGAGTCTCTGTCATGATAATCAAAATTTTTAGGTGTTATAAAAGAGTCAATTTGTGTTATTAGGCTTTTAGAAGACATCTACATAGTTAAAAAAAAGTTTATAACTACTATTAATATTGAATACTTGTAATTTTATTAATGGGTCATGTCGGTCATTTTGGATTAAAATTGGAGCAGGTTCCTTTCATGTGGGTCATTTTGGATTAAAAAGCACACACATCTATACTATAGGTTAAAGCATATTAGAATGACAATTAGGTTAGAAACCTGGAATCGGATTAGTCTGGATGGAAATAATCCGAGTTTGTTAGAAAACGGATGTTTCCAACTGCCAAATGGTTGGACTCTACTTGATAATTAGTATGCTTTCAAAGTCTTTCATGTGTAATAGAGGTGGCAAAATGGCAAGACGGGTAACGGGTCAGGATGGGTAACTTATAGGTGCAAAGCAGGTATCCTCTTTGTTTTATGTGTAGTTGTTTGTTTTAAACATCATTAATAGCACGAGTCGTTAATGTTGGCTATGTGTTTGATGAAATGTAAGTTGTATTGTACATTATCACACTGTATTGCAACTCGTTTTTGGATCCCGCAACAACGTGCGGGCATTCCCACAAGTTAGTTTATAGAATAGCAAATTCACATATCATATAATTTAATCCGTTATTTTTTAAGCCATTATTTTTTTTTACGTAAATGTCTATCAATAGACTTGAACCCTTAACAACTTAGAAAATAACGCTTTTGCTACACACTTTAATACGACTACCTACAAGCCCTTTCATACATTCAAATTATTATTTAACAAATACCCCATTAACATTTGCTCCACACTATAATTTCTTTTTCTCATCCATGCATTCAACCTTCTTTAACTTGCACATAAAGCAAAATTTGCTTCTAATCCCGTTCAATATTAACATAAAAAAGTTGATAACATTCTTACAATATCGCAATTTATTGAGAAGAAAATTTATTACATTTAAATATTCATATAATTTTAGTTAAAATTATAACATACAAACCTTTATCACATGTTATTCTATGTCCATGTATATAATCTTTTATGAAACAATATACAGGGCCGGCTCAACCATTTTGGTGGCCTAAGTCGAAGTAAAAGTTTGTGGCCTTTCCCCCCTCCCCCCCCCCCCCCCCCCCCAAAAAAAAAAACCCTTTAGTAAAGAACCCTTTAGTGATTCTATTTCAGCTTCTCGTTTTTGTTTCTTTTGCCTTTTAGAATGGCCGGATTCATGTTTACGATATCTATTAGACATTATAAATCTATCACAAATTCACAGAACTCGCTAACAAATAGAAAATTAGGCAACTAGGAAATTAGGGCTAATATCACAAACTTCAATTAGGCAACAGATTTTAATTAGAAAATTAGGCAACTAGGAAATTAGGGCTTTACCTTCAACAGCGATTCAGCGAAGATGCAACCACTGAGCAAAGATGCAGTCTTGATTTTGTAAGAAGATGAATCAGTACAGTGACTTGATTTTGTAAATTAGGCAGCAAATAAAAAACTTGAAGAAGATAAATTAGGCAGCAATTTACCTTCAACAGCGATATAGTGACTTGATGTAGCGGCCGGAGACATATAAAGAAGATAAAAATTACCGTTGAAGTCTTGATTCTTGAAACTTGAAGAAGATGATGAGGCGCGGCGCGGCTGTTTCTCTTCCCGGTGCCATAACTGATAACCCGCTGCCATAATCAATAATGTTCTGTGAAGAAGATGATAAGCCGCCCTAACCTATACGACCAGACTTTTGAGAAAATACGTATAATATATTTAAAAAAAAAATGGAGCCCTATAGTTAATGTGGCCGAAGGCCCAAGCCTCATTTGGCTTACCCTTGGGCCGGCCCTGACAATGTACTAGCCCATATAATATGGATTGCATCTTCTTTGGAGCTCTTATATCTGAATCTAGTTTTTAGACCAATTGTTATGGGCCATTTAAGGGCGTGGCCACGTTTCCATATCGCCCATCTACGCCGTAAACCTACAAAAGTGATCCCAAGTCGTAGCCCACTTAGATCCCCTCCTCGCCTAAGGCGTGTCACATGAGGGACGGTCCTGTTGTTTCTTTATTAATCTTTTTTAAAGTCACACATTATTGATGTGGTATATGACATTTTTTTAACGGATTGTCATGGTAAACAGATCAAATAAATTTCTTAAACCAAACTACAACTTATGGTTCACAAAAAAAAAAGAGAAAAAAAAAAAAAGAAAAGAAAACGTGATGTTGAGACTATTCCACGAAGCCTGAGCATGATAAAGTTATCCTAAAGTTGACTAACACTTTGGGTTGACAAAATGATCAGATGACCCTATCCCTTGTAAAATTCCTCAGGGGCCAATCATAACCTGCCACATAAGAATGCAAGATTTCAAAAAAAAAAAAAAAATAGGATATCACTCTCACTATTTTATATATTCTTTGAGTTAATTGCCATTTTCGCCCCTGAGGTTTGGGCACACTTGCCATTTTCATCCAAAATGAAGGTTTTGTACCATTTTGCCCCCAACGTTTGTAACTTTTTGCCATTTTCATCCAAATACCTAACTAATTGATTTGGTGATCCACGTATGGTGACCGGAACCACCATCCTCTGTAATTAAAGTTTGAATGAGATTTTGAGATGATACATGGACTGTAGGAATTTTTAGTAAATATATTTGTTGTTTTTGTATTCTAAAATGAAAGGGGTTGGATGAAAATGCAAAATGAAAAGAAAAATGTAGAGTGACAAAAATGTCCTTGAGTTAATGTCAGCTAGAAGATAATTTATAAATTACCCCCTTATAATTGATAAATTTCAAAAATACCCATAATAGGGTATAAACTAACTTGGTTAGGTTAAAAATAACCCATAATAAGATATAAAGTAACTTAGTTAGGTATTTGGATGAAAATGGCAAAAAGTTACAAACTTTGGGGGCAAAATGGTACAAAACCTTCATTTTGGACGAAAATGGCAAGTGTGCCCAAACCTCAGGGGCGAAAATGGCAATTAACTATATTCTTTTATTACGTTTGTTGTAAGGAGACGCTGAAAATATAGAATATCAGCGATCCTCTATATTAGATATCAGTAAATAAAGTATTACTAGTCTTAATTTAATGAGTCGTGATGGGGGCGTAAAACCGTATCAAGTACTATCATGCCATACCATCGTAAATGACTACCAACACAAGAGAAACTCGTAAAA
Source organism: Helianthus tuberosus (assembly GCA_030545235.1). Taxonomy (NCBI): domain Eukaryota; kingdom Viridiplantae; phylum Streptophyta; class Magnoliopsida; order Asterales; family Asteraceae; genus Helianthus; species Helianthus tuberosus. The sequence continues at coordinate 161,330,724 of CM060393.1, forward strand.
CAAAAGAAACTAAAAACGAAAAAAATAAAACTGAATAAAAAGTAGACGTAAAAACGTTGAATCACGTAAGCCAGTTACGGCATGTTAATACACAAAAGCTAGAGCAAAATGTAAAATATAGAAAATAATAACTAAGTCGATATAAGACGATCGTTAAAGGGGAAATAATAGAAATAAAAATGTTGAACCACATACACACGTTGCACCGTTATGGTATGTTAATGCACAAAAATTAAACCGAAACGTAAAACATATAAAAAAATGACTAAGTTGGTCTAGGAACTTCACGTTGCAACGGTGCCTTTAAAACGGGAAATTAATAGACGTAAAAGATTGAAGCACACACGCACGTTGTACCGTTTTAAGTCACAAAATTTAGACCGAAACGTAAAACGAAACATTTGTAAAAGATAAAAAATATAAGCAACCAAATTTCATTTCATTTCTAAACATGAGTACATCATTGGAAAGGAAAATACAACAACTTGTTCATAACAAAATTAAACGACAAGGAAATACAAAACATAAAATAATAGGTGTGTTTCTAGTTCACCATAAGTAGATTTCTTTGACTATCATCATCAATTTCCTTCAACATATATTAAAATAAAATCAACAAAAGTTGGCGAGTATAAAAGTTTGATTACATAGCACACGTATGAAAGATTGTCTCAAATCCAACATGTCATTTTGTATACTAAGTTAAATTACACGCTAGCATGCATAACCTAAATGTCAAACCAAAGTTTCCACGAGCGTAATCTTGTCATCGTAATGAACAAGACCGTTAAACGATTGAATACTTAACAATGACCCTTCCTACGGGCGGTGTGCTACTTCTATAACGCTATATATGTTAAGGTTAACTTGCGCAAAGTTAATGACAAATAGTTTGCATGTATGAGTGCTTGACTATCTAGCATGAATAACCTAAGTCGCACATTCCAAATTGTGGGCTTCTGATTTACTGAGCCCAGTTCCAACTGGACCGCACACCCCCACCAATGTGGAGCACATGTCACGTCGCACACCCCTAAATTAGTTAAGACCGCACACACATGAATTTCATATCTGTGCGGCACCATGACAGCTGTACACCATTCACATGGGTGTGCGACATCTTCTATTGAGTATATATACTCATATCTGCCAAAACCCTAACACCCATTACCAAAACATTCCTTGGCGGCTAACCCCTTTTAGAAACTTTCCCCTACAATTCAGCAACATTCTCTTCCCATTACTTTTTGAAGATTCAAGTCATCATCAAAGTTTCTTCTTTTCTTGAAGATCTTCTTATTTTTCTCGCATACTCTCTTTCCTATTCTTAATTTCCAGGTTAGTTTAATCCTATCATTTAATAATTGTGTTAGTCACTAGATGATGGTGTAATGATTCTTCATAAATTGTTTCTAGTTGGTTCATCGAGTGTTTGTGATATATTGTTTTTGAATCTATGAAATATAACATCTGTGCTTGTAATCATTGTGAACAGTTCAGTTATCAATAAAACAATGTTATTTGATCCCAATGTTTGTTTGGTTGTGTTTTACATTTTTCATGTTTTGACTTTTATTCAATTTCAAACTCTACATCGCTTTCTGGAGAGTTATACGCAAACTGATGCGTAAACGTAATCAGTTTAATGCGACAAATACTCCGGAACATCAACATACACTTAACATACCTTAAATAACCCTTACATAACTTAGAAATAAGTTTTGAAGGCTTTGGTATAGCAAAAACAAGTTAATTCGCTTACAGGGACTAAACTTGACAAACTGCGAAAGTATGCCAATTTGAACTGTAACGAACATTCTGAAACATGACCATAAGTTAAACATACCATAAATATCCTTTACATAGCTTAGAAATAGGCTTTGAGGGGTTCGGTGTGCTAAATTAAACTTTTGGGTCATTCAGGGACTAAAAGTGTCAAAAAGTGCACAAGTTTGCATTTTCCCGCATAACTCACGTTCTGAATACATCTGGACATCCAAAAATTTATGTAAGCACTAAAATATTTTATTTTAGTGTTTGGCATAAGAAAAATCCATTCGTCACGCCATTTGGATCGTTTTTCGCGCTTATGCGCATTCCGTCGTAATTAACCGAACATCGCAACCGTACGGCTAAACGAACCGACATCCGAGATATTTTTGAGCACATTTTAAGTTCCCTATACTTTAACTTCATTTTAGAGCTTTGAAATGGGGTTAACGGGCCTTAAACGCGTCGGAAATGACCTTATAACACAGCAGGGACCAAAACTGTAAATCTGCCAAACTAGTCCTTGCGCACCTCAACAATGAGAGTGTTGCGGTGCGCAAGCAGGGGTCAGATGCAGCAAAACGTTTTTTCTCAGCTGTTAACAGCCTTTAACCCCTCCAAAGGCCAAGGCCAAGTGTCAAACTCTTGTGGTGGAGCAATATGAGTTACCACAACATTCCGACAAGTGTACGGGTGAGATCATTCCCTCTTTTCCAAGAAATGATCCTAACGGTGAACCGAAAACTATAAATACCCACCTTATGTTCACTCATTCCTCACAAGAATCCGATCTAATGTGCTCTAAGTTGAAACCTTTGTTTCATACCTGAGCTATTTTGATCTAGATTAGCATTCGGGGACCCTTTGTAAGTGTTCCTTCGTTCTTTTATTGCTTTTCGAGTCCGAAAGTCAAACTTTGTTTGACTTTCTGCGTTGACCAGTTTATGGTCAATGCGAAGTTCGTTTGAACTTCGCAACGTGATTGTAATCACGATGGTTATAGTCCCTTGTGACTATGCCTACTGATTACCACGTTGTCTAGGGTCGTAAGGGTAAGCGATCTAATAAATCGCTTATACCTTCGAACCCGACCCATTTGGTCGATCATTAGGATCCGACCAAATACATTAGGTGACCCTAGTAGGTAGGGAATAACCTTCCGAGGTTATACCTTATGGTCACGACGTTTAAGTAGTTGTATAATAGGTAGTTTATATGCCTTAGGTAAATTACCAAAATACCCCTTTGATGCCAAAATTCATTATAAACATATGTGACATAACTTTTGACATCTAAACTGATTTGGCGACAATATTAGGCATGTTAAGGCATATTCTACTTGTCATAGGACTAGTTAGGCGGTCCGAACGCGTTTCACGCGAACGACGCGTTAAAGTAGCATAAGCTGCCTAAACGGGTCGTAATGGGTCGTAAGCACTTATGTTAGGTTTCATTTAGTATGTAGGCTTTGTTAAACCATATTACATGAGTCTCCATACTCGTTTGGTTTACGAACCCTCATTCTATCCGATCCTCCGATATAGGTCCGGTTTATTAACATAGTTACCTATATTAGGTGCCGTTTGATTCCGTGATCTCTAGCATTGCTTGGTGGTTATCTTAGGACTTCTGAGCAATCTCAAGTGAGTACATAGACCCCTCTTTTACTGTTTTCCAAACTGTTTTGGGGTGGAACACATGTGCCTACTTGTTACTTTCATGCTTTCCTGTTTTCACATCATATACCTGCTATGTTCGTTAGTACATTATAGTACATGATTTCATTACACTTCATGCTATGTATGCCCATTGTGTGCGTACTTAGTACATCATTTTATATTACATTTCATGCTATATATGCCCATTGTGTGCATACTTAGTACATCGTTTTACATTACATTTCTGCTATGTATGTTGACTGATAGCATGCTAGCACATTGATTTACATGACTTTTCTGCTTTGTATGTTAACTTAGCATACTTAGTACATTGTTTTCATATGACATGTATACAACTGCTATAACATTTGGTTTGCACAAACGAGACTTATATACGTTCATTAACATTAGCTACGCCGCTTGGTAGTAAGTACTGGTACCATAGGACTTGACAAATCCCATTCCTGACATCCCGGGTTTGTTTGGATGTAAGGAATGACTGAATTCGAAAACATTTCTTTTGATAACCTTGACTGAAAGGGTTATCCGACTGTCTCAAGGCTTGAATGTATGCGTTAACTTACCACATAAATGTTTGTATCAATGTAACATGCATTACTTTGCAAAACATAACTTTTTGATATATTCAAAATACTTTGTTTTGTACATTTCTACATTTGGATTATGTGACAATACTTTACTTACAATACATAACATTTGTTACACATTACTTGACTACATTTGGACTTTTAAACATTTGACATGGCTTATACAAGGACTTTTTGACAATTGGTTTAAACATGGACTTTATACATTGCTGGTTTGTTTAAGTGATTTAAGTAACGAGGCGTGTGTAATATGATACAAGCATGGTGGATACGCCGTTAGTACTTCCTATATATAAGTGTTTGTATGCTATTACATATCGTAGTGTTATTTGAATCATTTCAATTTGAGACATATAACATTTTATATAAATAACATATTTTTCACAAGACTTTGGTTTACAAACAATTTACTTTATACAACTCATTTTACTTGGTTATACATTTAACCACGCATTATTCTTTTATTATACATATCATTCGATCTTATCGCTTTTTAAACGATTTACAAAACAAAACAATTTACAAGGTTCATGACTGACTTTTGATAAACAACTTTTTCTAAACTTATAAGTCATGAATCCTATTTTTCACAAAACCTATGTATCTCACAGGCATTTTTATGCTGACGTACCTATTTTCACATGTGTTTTTAGGAGTTTTTTTCGTAGGACGATGATCGTGACACTAGGGCGGACCTGTGCCTTAGAGACTTAAAATGAAGATAGACTTAGTTTAATTATGTTATAAACTCTTTGATTCCTGTTCAAAACAATGTAACTCTTATGTTGATAAATAAAATACAACTTTGTATGCTATGGTTATGAAACAATTAATTCTGTTACAACACTCCCCGACGTTTTCCGCCACGTTTTGTATGTTATACGTGGTCGGGGTGTGACATGAAATATGAGTGATATTAGGGTTGCATGATAGCAAAGATCTTGATGATTTCTTGTGATTAACATGATTTAGAAACATTTGTATTATGATATATGAACTAGAGTTTTTGTATGTTACAAAGTGTTATAGATCTCGTATGCTATGATGTTTACAAACTATACAAATGATCACATTTAGAAAATGTTTGTGAAAGATTTATTAAAATGATGATGATGATGTTAAAAAGATTAGGGTTTTAGATATGTTTACAAAATGAACTCGTATGATGAAAGTGATGATTGATATACATGAGTTGATCAAATGATTAGGTGATAACTAATACATAAATCTGCTTGTGTCCGATGAAGAGAATGTTAGGTTTTTAAGATGAATGTTGTGAAAGTTGTAAGCTTGATTGGTTTGTTTGATTTGAAAACCTGAATGTTGAACTGTTTGTTTTGTTCTCTTCGCACACTCTCAAAACATACAACTCAGACTGCATAGGGTACATCATCATGATGCACACCGTACACTCCTACGTACAAACCTTAGCTGCACATTGTACAAACGGTTTATGTAGGTCGCACAACTTATGACCACACACTACTATACAAGTTCTTAATGCACGATGTACAACACCTACTATGCATGACCGCACACTTGTTAGGAGGTCGCACACTCCCGTGTGGACCGAACACTGACAAGTGGGCCACACACTAATGAAGATTGGGCCGTATTTTCTGGTGGGCCGCACAGTCTGTGACAACCCGAGTTTTCAAGGTCTCTATCCGATTTAACTTGTACTTATTTGCCAAGTGTGCTTAATAATGATTTAAGGTGCAATATAACTGTATATTGTGATGTGTATATAATGTGTGAATATGTTATACATAATTGAATTGTATAATTAATTAAAACATGGGACTTTGCCTAACACCCCTAGCCGAAAACCCCCACCCTATGAAAACACCCCACTCACGAAAACAACTTAGTGTTTTCGTCCACTATGTTGCCAACGAAAACAGAATGGGCTTCGGCCCAGTAACAACCGGTTATAGTGTTGTGATATTGACCTTTTTACGTTAGACTTTTGTTAATGAGTAAACCCTAAAGCCATTCTCTCCCTCTCTCGTTACTTCTGTGCGACGTATCATCAAGATCAAGATCCTCAAACCCTTGATAGCATCAAGCCTTCTATTCTGCATAACTCGGTTAGTTGCACTGTTGTTTGAATCATGCATGACTCGTTAGTAAATCACCACATGTCCGTTTGTAGATGTTTATTTGGTTGAAATCATGTGACTATGTGACATCATGAATAAACTGTTAGTGGGTAATGATTGTGAACTTATAATTGAATTGATTTGTATGTAATGCTAGGTTTAATGGTTTTCAAGTAATCACATGAATATCAGTGCATGTCATCAGACTTTTAATCGGCCCAATCATGCTATTGCATTCAATAGAATTGTAATAGGTTGTCAGATCCACTATCTCGGTTCCATACATATCAGATTATTTTAATGATGATTGTACGACTGAATGATATATATCTCCAAATGTTGAATCGAATGATAAAACTGTTTGCATAATGCGTGGATGATGATTCTGATTGTTTTAATGATTTAGTAAGTTACATGATTGTTTGAACTGATGTGTTTGGGCGGTTGATTGATGAAGTCGGCATGAATATTAGACGATCATTAGGGTTCTTTGTTGTAACTGTTGGTGATCATGGACCAGGTGAAAACACCCAATGTTTTCGTCAAACACTAGGGCCGACGAAATCACTAAGGATTTCGCCTGAAGGGATTTCGTCCAAAAAGTGTTTTCGCCACACAGAAGATGCCATTCATTTTGTTAGCACGTGATAACCTTTAATAGTGGCGGCCCATGTGCAAGTGTATTAGTCGGCCCATTTTAATCAATTAAGTTTTGGTCCAATAATAATCACTTTAAGTGGGTTTGATGCAAGGCATTAATTGTTATGAACACTTACTTTTATTTAATCGATACATGTTGGGCTGTTTCAATATTTTTGGACCTCAAATGTTAGTGAGCTGACAACATTAAATCTCTATTGAACCATGTGGCATGTAGATCAAATGGATAACCTTCTTGAATATATGATTGCATGTATTAAAAAGGTTGAATGACATTACACTAGAACAGGAAATCTGATATGTTGGTATGTACGATAAATTATCTATTATGTGTTTTACAAGCTAAAGTAACTATTACCTGTTAAACCATGATTCTTCTATGATGCACATTCTGATCGTACGTGACTAATGTGTTGATAGACTGATTTCCGTATACGTGAATATATAGGTTTTGATTGATTGATTTTGAACGAGTAGTTAAGCATACCGAGCAAACCAAGGTGAGTTCACACTCTTACCAAGGCATGGGATTCCCGGGGTTGGGAATGGGGTTAAATGATTACTTGTACTTTCATCGTTACTGGAATACGTACCACTGACCTCGTTAGGAGAAGGTCACTTATAGATACAGCTAGACTAGTAACACATGGGAAGCCCCCACTAATCTTCTCACACATGCCTGGAATGGCCGCGATACGAATACTAATCTTCGCACACATGCCTGGAATGGCCGCGATACGAATACTAAACTTCGAAAACATGCCTGGTGGGCCGCGATACAAATACAACTAGTCTAGGATACATGGGAAACCCCCACTAACCTTCGCACACATGTCTGGGAGACCGCGATACGAATTAATACGATACCTGGTACAAGCGAACAAATGATTTACGAACGAATACTATAACTAAACAACCAACTGTGAACTCGCTCAACTTTGTTGTTGACTCGTTGTTACATGCCTTGCAGGTCGTTAGGTACTCATGGAGTTTGCACGGGGAGGCACAGTCGTTGTGGGACATGGATCGTGGATGCCATGTTAAACGTTTATGACATTTCAAACTTATTACTTATGTTGGGTTTTTCATTTATGCTTCCTCTAAACATTGATACTATACTTTTGTTTTGAACACCTTTCATATTGTTTGGTTGAATTACATTTACTCATTACATTGTTCAATATGATTGGTGGCTTGATCCTGGTCAGTCACGCCTCCAAGCGGTGATAATCCGCGTGTGGATTTTGGGGGTGTGACAGATTGGTATCAGAGCCATTGGTTATAGTGAACTTGGTTTTAATAAGGGGAAAAAGTTTTTGTTAAAACCAGACTATAACCTGAACAGTGCTCAACGATCCACAACGACACTTCGCTCCATGTGCAAGACTCGACATTCTAGGTGATATGATTTATGTTTACATTGCCTACTTGCTAGATTACATAGAACTTTGTTCATGGTATGCTTAGATGAACGTAACAACTACTATTTGAAACCTTGTATGCTCACACTCTTCTGTCATTCCACACTTGCGTATTGATACGACGCACTTCTCACTTGTGTTCTCTTACTTGTGAAGATCATGAGTGGACGCATTAACATGACTCAAGCCCAGCTGACGGCTCTGATTAACGAACAAGTTGTTGCGGCACTTGCAGCCACACAAGCAGGAGGTATACCCTGCAGTCGTAACTCACACTAGGATCTTTAGATCCTACACTCCTAAAACAACTCTTGTGTTTAACCTCGTCCTGATTCTTATACACAACAGGTCAGCACGCTCAGCCACCTGTTTGCACCTTCAAGACTTTCATGGACTGTCGTCCTAGCACATTCAGTGGCACGGAAGGAGCAGTTGGACTCCTCCATTGGTTTGAAAAGCTCGAGTCCGTATTTGAGATGTGTGAATGCCCTGAGGCTCGCAGGGTGAAGTACGCCACTGGTACTCTAGAAGGCATTGCGCTAACTTGGTGGAATGCGCAAGTTCAGATGTTAGGGTTGGCAGCTGCTAACGCCACCCCTTGGAACGATTTCAAGGAACTAATCAAGCGAGAATACTGTACACGTGATGACATCCACAAGTTAGAAGTGGAGTTCTTTAATCTGAAAATGACGGGGTCAGAGATTGAGGCGTACACGAAAAGGTCAAACGAGCTGGCCATCTTGTGTCCAACCATGGTGGACCCCCCTATCAAGCGTATTGAGTTGTATCTCAAAGGGCTAGTACCGGAAATTCAAAGTCATATGACATCAGCCAACCTTGCTACTATCCAGGATGTTACTCGTCTTACTCATCGCCTCACAGATCAGGCAGTGGAACAGAACAAGCTGCCCAACGTATCAGTGCTACTAATGCTACCACTTCCGCTACTCCCAGTGACAATAAGCGGAAATGGGATGGGGATTCCAGCAAGGGTTCAGCTACAGCTCAGTCCCAGGCACAGCAGCGAAAGACTGATAACTACCAGAGCCCTGGTCAGCAATTTTCTAGTAGTCAAAGACAGGGTGGATATAGAGGAAATCTCCCAATGTGCAATACATGCAACAGACACCACAATGGCCAGTGCAACAAGGGTCGTTGTCAGCGGTGTCTCAAGATGGGTCATGAGGCTAAAGATTGCAAGAGCTCACGACCTGCTAATCAGAACCAGCAACAACAACCACCCGCTCCACGAAACCAGCAACAACAACAACAGCGAGGCAATAGGGGATGCTTTTAATATGGGGCTGAAGGCCACTTCAAGCGGGACTGCCCCCAGTTAAACCAGAATCAGAATAACGACAACAATAATCAGGGCAACGGGAACAACAATGGGGGAAACAATAACAACAATGGTGCCAGGGGTCGTGCATTTGTGCTGGGTCAGGGTGATGCAAGGAACGATCCTAATGTGGTTATGGGTAAGTTTCTCCTCGATGACTTTTAGGTTACTGTATTATTTTATTCGGGTGCGGATACCAGTTATATGTCTCTGAAAGTTAGCCAAATGCTTAAACGCGCACCAACACTTTTGAACACCAAACATGTCGTAGAATTAGCTAACGGTAAAAGTCTAGAGGCCACACACGTAGTTCAGGGTTGTAATCTTATCCTCGCTGGTCAGACTTTCTCTATCGATCTCATTCCCATAGCTCTGGGTAGTTTTGACATCGTCATTGGTATGGATTGGTTATCTCAACAACAAGCAGAAATCCTATGCAAGGAGAAGATTGTTCGTATTCCCCGTTCTGGTAAAGAACCTCTCGAAGTTCAAGGCGACAAGAGTGGTGCCGTGGTTGGCATCATCTCCTTCCTGAAGGCTCAGAATTGTTTGCGAAAGGGCCACACTGCTATCTTAGCACTTGTTACTGACGCATCAGTGAAAGAGAAGAGATTAGAGGATATTCCAATAGTACGCGATTTTCCTCAAGTGTTTCCTGAAGATTTACCTGGGCTACCGCCTCATTGCCAGGTCGAATTTCAGATCGAGCTAGCTCCTGGAGCAGCACCCATAGCTCGAGCACCCTATCGCTTAGCTCCAACCGAACTGGAAGAACTGTCTAAATGTAACATCCGTCTCAATTTAACATGTTTATAACCTTAATTACGCATTTTATATGAAAAAATGTGACTTTCTAAAAACTTTTTCAAGTCAAAGTTCATACGTGTTTAAAGTAAACAAAATATAGTTCCAAATGTTTACATAGTTCACTTAAAACAAAAACAACATAAGTCATTGCGGAAGCTTCATTTGACATGTGTTCGGTTCACTTGATTGCTTGATCGTCTTCCGGATGCTTGCTATTCTCACCTATGATCAAAACCAACTTAAAAGTTAGTTTTGACAGCTTATAAACATGTATAAATAAGTTCCAATATCAAATAATGATAATCAAAAATAAAATTTCCAAAATCATGCCTCCCACGTGTCGCGGAAGGCAACCTTTAATCTGTCGCGAGTCGCGACACCTGTCGCGTGTCGTGCCACAATTGAGGGACCCTGTCGCGTGTCGCGAGGGAGACTAATTTCCAGTAGATCCGATTCTGAACCTGCATTTTCTGCCCAGCTCAATTATTCAACAAAAATCGAACTTTAAACGGCCAAATCTTTTTATCTACTAGTCCGTTTTAGGCGATTCTTTTTCCTATGCGTTCGAAATTTAATTCTCCATCTTATGGAGTTAAAACCTGACATTCCACTAGTTCAAAAATTCAAATTTCAAGCTCTCGGCTTGAAATCCCTTTTTAACACTTTTGACCCGTTTCATGATTCCTTAAACCACTTTCACCCATCATTTTGCTACATTAAATTATCTACTTTTATTTCGTAATCTTAGTACTAATTCCTAAACAACCTCTAAGGTTCATTTGCCCGGTTTTCCCATCAAGGGCTTTTTGGTCAATTTTAGTCCTTCATTTTACGACGAAGGACTTTCGCTAATATTTGACCAAGAATATCGCTTTTAACAATAATTCTAAATATGCGTACCTGGCTCGAGTCATAGGATTGACCCGTTTAAATATCTTTCACTATTAATTTCTAATTAATACCAACGCGAACCGTATGATATTTCCTGTAATCACAAAACTCAACAAGCGATCATCAATTAATATTGTCAAATGATCTTGCCAATGTCATTTGACCCGTTTAGTCCGAACGACCCTTTTCTGTTATGAGATGATATCTAGTTACCATCTCGCCCTTTTACCCATTCCGGTTTACACCATAACGTAGTGTTTCAAAATTTCTTATTAGTTCATCGTCATATGACTAATTTACCAATTTACCCTTTTTGCCATTGTTTATGATTTCTCACCATTGCACTAGTTCCGACTCATATTATTTGCGTCGGAACATTATAACTCTATTACTAACTTTTCCTTATTCATTTTCAATACACACAACTGATGTATACTAAAAAGGGTGTAAGCTTTTACTTACCTCGCATCCAAATTACGCTTTCCTTTTCGTACTTGCTCCGTTTGACCCGCTTCATTCCCAAGCCTCCATCTAGCTTGTCAAGAGTCAAACTATCATCATAATTCACAAGGTGGTTAGATTAGTCATTATAACCACGACTATTCCACCTTACGTATTTTCTATGTCAAAACTACTATTCGACTCCGTCCATGGTTAGTTTAACTTTTCAAAAGTTAACTACCCTTAATTTTTTGATATGTGCATATAAGCTAAATCGACTTCATAATTAAAATTTGTATTACCCCACATCACACGTAATTAGTCGAACTAGGAAATTACGCGTTTGATTCATAATTTCAACATATGAACATTGTGGGCATAATTTATAACATCAACAATCAAGTTTCGAATCACTGAAAATAGGCTGTTTTGGTGACCTGTTTAACCTGTTTACAAGTCTTCAAAAATTATGAATTTTTTATGTGGCGTACCTATCGGAGGGTTAGACCTTGTGTTAAAATTTCAAGATCTAACTCTTTACCAAAAATTCGTAAAAATTCATCTACTAAACTGCAATCAGATTCGTCACTTCTGACTGCAGCTTACGGAAAAATTCATTAAAAATTTCTCGTTTATCCGATTGACGAAATTCCAATTGGCGATTCTTTTAATCACTTAATACTTTCTACAGTAAGAATTTGAGATCATAACTCAATTCCTAAATTGAGTTATGACATTCGTAATGGGCTGCAAATTCTGCCAGAAAACGCAGCTTGAACCTTTGATACGGAAAAATTCATAAAACGCTCAATTTTCGTCAAAAAATGCGATTCCAGTGGGGTTTTAAAGATATTTCCTGGAATTACATTTTAGACTCAAGAAACAAACGTTTTTGTCACGTTTTGTCCACGTTACAGCCAATACAAGTCGGCTGTAAATTCTGATCAGAAGCTGTTTGAATTCAGCTTTCAATCGAAACATGTTTATGACATTATAGCACTATTTTTAGCCATCAAAAACCCTAAAAACATCACATTACACGAATTTAGCATCATCACACTTATCACCTTCAATGGTGATCATGAATTCACAAGATTTAGACCTAATTTCATCATATGCTTGTCTAGGGTTTACTCCTAGACACTACAATGTTCATATTTCAACATATAACGAACATGCAACCATCTAATTCGAATTCTCTAAGTTCATCCAGAAATTTAGATGGAAATTTTCTACAAAATTTACATACCTTATGACCCTTTTTCAGAGGAGATCACCAATCGATGCTCAGATTTTGTTTTGGAACCGATTTGTGCCTTCAATTTGTGAGATTTGTTGAGTTTAGGGTTTGAGGAATCCTGTGTCGCCCCTCTGTGTTTGATCGAACCAGACATACTGGTTTTAATTTTTTTTATTGTTTTAATTATTATTAGTTTCAAACTTAACAACTTTGGTCCCCCAACTATTATTTGGTTCATTATTAACTAGGTCACAACCTAATTATTTTTAACAATATTCCCACTAATTAACTAGGTTAAATGTTCCTAGTTAACTTAGTGGGTTCGGGGAATTTATGATTAAGTTTATTTTAAGTCCCGTTAACTCGGGCCTCTTATAAACTTATTTCCTTAAAAGCTTTTATTCACTTGTATTTAATATTAGGATTATTTATTTAAATCCTAATATTTACCGGGTTACTTTTACCCGTCTTTTAGTATTAACGTGGTTTAATTACCAAACCCGTTTTCGGGGTGTTACAAGTCTACCCCCCTTAAAGAGGTTTCGTCCCCGAAACCTTCTTTATGCAGTTCGTTGATTAAACCAAACGAACTTAGCTTCGTTTTCAAGGCTTTCCTTCTTGTCGGTCTATAGTGATCATTTGTATTGACGTGTGCATCTTTCATGTGTATGGCCTCATGGGCTGTAACTTTTATCATGTATTTCTTATCCTTGTTGTCTATTTGACCGAGTTGTCATTTGATCACCCGGTCACTAAGTCTTTCAATATTTTTACTTCACGCTAATCTTATATTGATGAGCGCTTTACATAGTTCCTAATCTTATTTCGATTTCGAATGGTTTTACCGGCTAGACTAATTAGTCGCCTTCATTTCATACCCCGTCACCCGAGTATACTATTTCGCCATCATCGGCCTTAATTTTTTTTTTTTTAAGATTTTCTAAACCACCTCTTACCACTTACGTTTTGTTAAAACGTTGCTTTTGACTAAAGACTAAGTTTTTAGTTTACGTTTCCTCTTTGTCTTACCTCTTTCTCTCATTTTTAGGAATGTTACTTCCGAGGATCCATTCCTTTTAGTTATTATTTAATGCGGGGAATTATAACGAATTCCCACGCTAGACCCATATGTCCCGTAGGTTCTTTCACTTAGCTTTGTAGGCTATTTATTTAGATTTTCACCTTTTTACCCCTTTAAGGTGAGACCCCTACAATTCGTTTCTTTCTATTTGTGACCTGAATGTCTTTTTGGTCCCGTAGACTTTAACACTATTTATAATCCCATAGGTTATGATGATCCCGTAGATCATCTTTTATTTGTGTCTTTACTTAACTGTATATTTATTTATGGTCTCAAGGTACCCCTGTTTATGTTTAGAATAATTTACTTTTGCTTTTTGGGTTTCATTTGACCTTGACCGTAGTCTAAGGCTTCCTTTGTTTTCTTTCGAAATATATTTCCGACTTTATGACTTCTAACGTCATTTACACGTCAGTTTGTCCTACGCTTACCATTATTCGGTTCTTACCTGTACTTCTTTACAACCCGTTACCCGGGTTCTTTATTTTCATGTTTTTAACATTCTTGTTTCGCTAGTTTGCGTTTTTCCTATCTACATTCCTTTACGACCCATCACATAGGTTCATTAATATTTCACGCTTCTATTATTCGGTTTGCGCCTATTTGTACTACCAATTTCTTATACTGTATTTGTCTCGTTTGACTTATTCGTGTGAGGTTTTATCACTTATGAATGTCAGACTTCATTCTTTATTTGACCCGTCCAACTTTGAAATGGTTGAACGTAATTACCAAAATTTATGTTTGCGAAAATTCTTGTCATCTTTTAGTCATGACTCATATTCCGAGTCTTTTGACTTTCTATTTCGCGTTCCCGTCTCTAGGTTTACGCATTCACCCACAATCCTACCCGTCCATCGGGTATCTTTACCATAATCATTATCAAGTAACCATTCTTATATGGTTTTAGACGTCATTTTAATTCATTTGGTCGTCTTAGCGAAATCCATCGCTTTTATTCAATTAAGTCCTTTATTCATTATTTAATTTGTTTGACTTGTCCATATGAATTTCATCACTTATGTCAGTCAAACCTTTATCCCCATGCCTTAGCATTCTCATTAGTTGGTTTGTATTTTCATTTACTTCAATCTTTGTCCCTTCTCTCGGGCTCGTCATTTTAACGTAATACGCTTCCGTCATCCGACTTGCGTTTACGTTTACTATCAAACATCTTATTTATTTGATTCATTTGGGTACCATTTAAGTTAGTCCCATTCACCCCATCCTTACTACATCGGACGTAAATGTGTCTGCTACACAAAGTTCATGGTATCATATGCCACTACTTACTTGGCCAGAGTAAGCGATCAGCACATGATACACATGACCTTTTTATAGCTTTCACATCACACCCTATGCAAGTAATGCCTCTATTTATTTCATATCTCTGATTTCCTTTAGTAAAACTTTATTTAATTGCAAAACAACAATCATTAGTTTTACTAGTTTTACATTTGAACATATAAAATGTTTTTCTTTTCTATCGAACTATTATATAATCACATTTGTTAATGTGATCGCTACTTTTCTCAATAGCATTATATTGAGAGTTTTTTTTCCACTTGGATAATTACCCCCCGTCCAAGTTTTCATATGAACTATTTCTATTATAGTTTTGATATTCATTATCGTGAATAACGCATGTTTCTATTAAACTTCTCTTAGAAACATCATCCTGAATAGATATCCTCTTCAGGTTTTATCAGATATATGCAACCGTTATCGCCTACGTGTTTGTTGCATATTACTAATTGTGCAATTAAATTTAAAACTGTGTACCTGATAATACTTGCCCTTAATGGCTTTCCTTGCCTTTGACTTTGTTCGCGATCGTCACGCGATTTAGGTCCTTGATGAGTATGCTCTGCTTGTCATACCTCGGACCGTTCCACCGTCATATCCACAATTCGTTCAACTCTCGTCATCTTTAGATGCGGGTATCCTTCAACTAAATATTTACAAAAGTTAGTAATTTCAACATTAATAAATGCATGTATTGTAATACAAGGCTTTTTACTGCACGTGATTTCGTTAACTATACTAATCATTTTCGTTGGTGTAACGTGTATTACACGATACCCTATGTGTTGTTCACAACACTTTAATCCTACTAAACTATTAACATACATGTACTTACCGGATGTGCGATCAAGCCTCGAACCGAACACACTTTATTCTTTAACCATGAGCTCTGATACCAACTTGTAACATCCGTCTCAATTTAACATGTTTATAACCTTAATTACGCATTTTATATGAAAAATGCGACTTTCTAAAAACTTTTTCAAGTCAAAGTTCATACGTGTTTAAAGTAAACAAAATATAGTTCCAAATGTTTACATAGTTCACTTAAAACAAAAACAACATAAGTCATTGCGGAAGCTTCATTTGACATGTGTTCGGTTCACTTGATTGCTTGATCGTCTTCCGGATGCTTGCTATTCTCACCTATGATCAAAACCAACTTAAAAGTTAGTTTTGACATCTTATAAACATGTATAAATAAGTTCCAATATCAAATAATGATAATCAAAAATAAAATTTCCAAAATCATGCCTCCCGCGTGTCGCGGAAGGCAACCTTTAATCTGTCACGAGTCGCGACACCTGTCGCGTGTCGCACCCCAATTGAGGGACCCTGTCGCGTGTCGCGAGGGAGACTAATTTCCAGTAGGTCCGATTCTGAACCTGCATTTTCTGCCCAGCTCAATTATTCAACAAAAATCGAACTTTAAACGACCATATCTTTTTATCTACTAGTCCGTTTTAGGCGATTCTTTTTCCTATGCGTTCGAAATTTAATTCTCCATCTTATGGAGTTAAAACCTGACATTCCACTAGTTCAAAAATTCAAATTTCAAGCTCTCGGCTTGAAATCCCTTTTTAACACTTTTGACCCGTTTCATGATTCCTTAAACCACTTTCACCCATCATTTTGCTACATTAAAGTATCTACTTTTATTTCGTAATCTTAGTACTAATTCCTAAACAACCTCTAAGGGTCGTTTGCCCGGTTTTCCCATCAAGGGCTTTTTGGTCAATTTTAGTCCTTCAATTTACGACGAAGGACTTTCGCTAATATTTGACCAAGAATATCGCTTTTAACAATAATTCTAAATATGCGTACCTGGCTCGAGTCATAGGATTGACCCATTTAAATATCTTTCACTATTAATTTCTAATTAATACCAACGCGAACCGTATGATATTTCCTGTAATCACAAAACTCAACAAGCGATCATCAATTAATATTGTCAAATGATCTTGCCAATGTCATTTGACCCGTTTAGTCCGAACGACCCTTTTCTGTTATGAGATGATATCTAGTTACCATCTCGCCCTTTTACCCATTCCGGTTTACACCATAACGTAGTGTTTCAAAATTTCTTATTAGTTCATCGTCATATGACTAATTTACCAATTTACCCTTTTTGCCATTGTTTATGATTTCTCACCATTGCACTAGTTCCAACTCATATTATTTGCGTCGGAACATTATAACTCTATTACTAACTTTTCCTTATTCATTTTCAATACACACAACTGATGTATACTAAAAAGGGTGTAAGCTTTTACTTACCTCGCATCCAAATTACGCTTTCCTTTTCGTACTTGCTCCGTTTGACCCGCTTCATTCCCAAGCCTCCATCTAGCTTGTCAAGAGTCAAACTATCATCATAATTCACAAGGTGGTTAGATTAGTCATTATAACCACGACTATTCCACCTTACGTATTTTCTATGTCAAAACTACTATTCGACTCCGTCCATGGTTAGTTTAACTTTTCAAAAGTTAACTACCCTTAATTTTTTGATATGTGCATATAAGCTAAATCGACTTCATAATTAAAATTTGTATTACCCCACATCACACGTAATTAGTCGAACTAGGAAATTACGCGTTTGATTCATAATTTCAACATATGAACATTGTGGGCATAATTTATAACATCAACAATCAAGTTTCGTATCACTGAAAATAGGCTGTTTTTGGTGACCTGTTTAACCTGTTTACAAGTCTTCAAAAATTATGAATTTTTTATGTGGCGTACCTATCGGAGGTTTAGACCCTGTGTTAAAATTTCAAGATCTAACTCTTTACCAAAAATTCGTAAAAATTCATCTACTAAGCTGCAATCAGATTTGTCACTTCTGACTGTAGCTTACGGAAAAATTCATTAAAAATTCCTCGTTTATCCGATTGACGAAATTCCAATTGGCGATCCTTTTAATCACTTAATACTTTCTACAGTAAGAATTTGAGATCATAACTCAATTCCTAAATTGAGTTATGAAATTCGTAATGGGCTGCAAATTTTGCCAGAAAACGCAGCTTGAACCTTTGATACGGAAAAATTCATAAAACGCTCAATTTTCGTCAAAAAATGCGATTCCAGTGGGGTTTTAAAGATATTTCCTGGAATTACATTTTAGACTCAAGAAACAAACGTTTTTGTCACGTTTTGTCCACGTTACAGCCAATACAAGTCGGCTGTAAATTCTGATCAGAAGCTGTTTGAATTCAGCTTTCAATCGAAACATGTTTATGACATTATAGCACTATTTTTAGCCATCAAAAACCCTAAAAACATCACATTACACGAATTTAGCATCATCACACTTTTCACCTTCAATGGTGATCATGAATTCACAAGATTTAGACCTAATTTCATCATATGCTTGTCTAGGGTTTACTCCTAGACACTACAATGTTCATATTTCAACATATAACGAACATGCAACCATCTAATTCGAATTCTCTAAGTTCATCCAGAAATTTAGATGGAAATTTTCTACAAAATTTACATACCTTATGACCCTTTTTCAGAGGAGATCACCAATCGATGCTCAGATTTTGTTTTGGAACCGATTTGTGCCTTCAATTTGTGAGATTTGTTGAGTTTAGGGTTTGAGGAATCCTGTGTCGCCCCTCTGTGTTTGATCGAACAAGACATACTGGTTTTAATTTTTTTTATTGTTTTAATTATTATTAGTTTCAAACTTAACAACTTTGGTCCCCCAACTATTATTTGGTTCATTATTAACTAGGTCACAACCTAATTATTTTTAACAATATTCCCACTAATTAACTAGGTTAAATGTTCCTAGTTAACTTAGTGGGTTCGGGGAATTTATGATTAAGTTTATTTTAAGTCCCGTTAACTCGGGCCTCTTATAAACTTATTTCCTTAAAAGCTTTTATTCACTTGTATTTAATATTAGGATTATTTATTTAAATCCTAATATTTACCGGGTTACTTTTACCCGTCTTTTAGTATTAACGTGGTTTAATTACCAAACCCGTTTTCGGGGTGTTACAAGTCTACCCCCCTTAAAGAGGTTTCGTCCCCGAAACCTTCTTTATGCAGTTCGTTGATTAAACCAAACGAACTTAGCTTCGTTTTCAAGGCTTTCCTTCTTGTCGGTCTATAGTGATCATTTGTATTGACGTGTGCATCTTTCATGTGTATGGCCTCATGGGCTGTAACTTTTATCATGTATTTCTTATCCTTGTTGTCTATTTGACCGAGTTGTCATTTGATCACCCGGTCACTAAGTCTTTCAATATTTTTACTTCACGCTAATCTTATATTGATGAGCGCTTTACATAGTTCCTAATTACCAAACCCGTTTTCGGGGAGTTACACCTTTCATATTGTTTGGTTGAATTACATTTACTCATTACATTGTTCAATATGATTGGTGGCTTGATCCTGGTTAGTCACGCCTCCAAGCGGTGATAATCCACGTGTGGATTTTGGGGGTGTGACACAGTCATAGTGAGCCGCACTCTATGATGATCCGTATAGGAGATCCGCACACAAGCACTATTCAACACGAGTTATATTTAACTGTTGTGTTATGTGATAACTTAAATTGATATAATCACTGTTAAATACATGTATGAAATACGTGGCTTGATTGTATACGAACCTAATATTGGTAACCATAATAGGATGTGGTTGACTAACATTAGGAAAAGTAATTTAACATACTGAGCAAAGCAAATGTGAGTTCACACTAACACTCAAAGCATGTATTCCCGGTGGATTGGGAACCTAAAATTCCGGGGGAACAGAATAGTAATTAAACAATATCTATAATTCATTTCTCTAGCAGACTAAATTAAACTCTATTATGAAAGTCCCCCACACTTATACTGATTAGTTACCTGGAATGGCGAACGAGATATTAGTTGATAGCTCTATGAGGTTTGACAGACCTCACACGGGGCTTTTTGAGGACGGGAGTGAACTAATATGGCCTTAGAACCGATCGATGATGATAGACATTGATCTAGGGTAAATAACACTACAGTCTCAGTTTCGGTACCACACAGTTTAGTAGCTTAATGATGTCACACCCCGAAATATCAGAGCATTGGGTGACTGGACTGGTATCTTCATTGCTCAGCGGAAGCAAATAAGCTAAGACTTTCTAGAAATTGAACGGCCACTAAGTACTCGACTCTTCATGGTTCTCCTATTCCAACTGTTCCATAATTTCTGAAAAGTAACCTGAGAAAGAAACATACGAAAAATCAATATAAAGTTGAGCGAGTTCATAGTTTGTTTGTAAAAGAATTGAAATAAATCTTTTTTAATAACCGGTTTTTGAAGTATTGTTGAGAAAACGAATTTCAAATCATTTTCTTGTCATGTTATGCAGAAACTTTGTATTTGTAACGCATTATGTATGTGAACTCTTGTATTTGTCAATCAAGTATTTATGTATGTGTCATGTATAAATCAAGTATTTATGTATGTATCTTGTTGTTAATGGGTTGCAAGGCCATTAACATGTGACACGACATAGGAAGTCACCAAACCATAGGCATTTTTCTAGTAGTCGATTCACGACTGAGACAAAAAAACACTACTCGGTACTAGTTGTCACCAAGAGTGGGGCTGCCCTGACACCCGTTAGATCTAACCTTTTGTTCTGCGGTCTAAGTATGTACACGATTAATGGTGCTTATGGTAACCTATTCGTGACACGATTTCTCGTATCATTCCTCAAACGTATCCTACTTGGTACTAGTTATCACCAAGGGCGCTTCTTGTTTTTGTATTCATCATATCAAGTATCAATTTTCAGTTCTTGTATTCTTTATGTCAAGTATCAATTCTCATGTGTTTGTATACTCTTGTATTTGTATTTTCTCGTAGTTTAGAAAACTATAATTTGTGTGTATGCATATTTCGAAAAATACGCTTGTTTGAAAAACCGGTATAAAACATAAGCTTTTCGTAAACCATTTGTGTCTGTTAAAACTTGCTTGTAAAATGGTTTATGAATATGTAATTCTTGTATGCTTTGCAAAAAGTGCATGTCTTTCCACCCCGAAAACATTTTGAAAAATGTAAAACCGTAAAAGGTGGGGTTATGAACTCACCTGAATATTCCTGTGCAAAGCTAGCTAAATAGGACTTCGTGATGCCGTTTCCAAGACGAGACTCGCTAGCGTGCATTCTACAATATTTCTAACACGGAATATCTAATAAGTTTCTAAATAAAAGCGGTAACAAATCCACGTGTTACCGAGCTCTACCAAGTTGTTAACTGAACGATTTTGACGGTAATTTGTTAACTTAATAAAAATGATTAAGTTATACTTTGTCGCCCCGAGAAGTCGTTTGTGTATATAGGAATATTCGTATGAAAGTAGTATATAATAAACTTGTATTATATATATTGTGTCTTGGATATACTTGCCATAATATACGTATACGCCGTTTCGGCGTTTGTAATAAATATAAAAAGTTATATTTATTTTGCGAAAGTATCATCGAGTGTGTTTGAAGTTTGAAATAAATAGATAAACTATATCTATTTTATAAAAGAATCCGTGTTGTTTATAATTTCAAATAAACTATAATTTATTTTAGCAAAACAATTGTCGTGTCGTTTGATATTTGAAATAAATATAAACTATAATTATTTTGATGAAACGAATTCGTGTTACGCGATGTTTGAAATAAATATATATATACTATATTTATTTATAAAAGGATTCGAGTTCGTTTGAAATAAATATAATAATAACTATATTTATTTTGTTGTCGAAATATTTTTCGTATCGTTGTTCTCGTAAGTTGTAAGTTGTGGTCGAAAGAAGCTTTACATTCGTATCTTGTTTTTCAAAAGTCTCTTTATATCAAAAGCACGGTTTGTTTTATAATAAAACTCGCTTTATTTACGGATTTCCCGAAAAACGGGCAGAGTTTCCTCTGTTTTTGGACGCCCCGACAACACAAGTTGTCGTTATTTTAACAAGATTAAATAACATCAATTTATATAAACGAGATACTAAATAAATCAAAATGTTCTTTAACTATCACCTTTCGTTAATTTGTTCGGTTCGAGCTCGTTCACGTAAAGTTAGCACTAAAAATACCAAAATAAACGTGACGTTAGTTTTTACCAAGTCTTCGCGTCGAAACGTCGAGCCTCTTGACTGAGTTGACCGAGTCATCTCTTGTTGACTGAGTTGACCGAAAATCTGACTTGAGACCCGACCGTTTGACTGTTGACCACGCTTATCTTGTTGTTGACCCGAGTTGACTCGGGTGTTGACCGAGTCAACTGTGTTTGACCCGAACCCGAACACGAAGCTGCTGAGCCATATCCGAAGTCTGACCCGAGCTCAAAGCACCCACCTAAAACTCGAACCTGATTATTGAACCGTCGAACACATACAAAATTCTGGACCAAGCATCATCAGTTATAACACAATCGTCATCACCTTCAATCTTCAAGAGAATAAAAGAGGATAAAGGGAATCTTACCGGAAAATTCGCCGGATAGTGACGAAGACCGCTGGTCCGAGGCTCTGACCGCCGGTCTGTGGCACCGATCTCACTCTATCTCTCTCGGGTATCTCTCTCATCTCCGATCTCTCTCTCTCTTGCTCGAACAGGGGTCCGACTTGTCGTCGCTCGCTACTTCTCGCGCCGCCACCAGCTGTGGTGGCCGGCGGTTATCGTAGATGCAGGGGGGTGTGGTTTGGTGTGTCAGAGAACCAGAAGGCCGGTGGCCATCGCCGGAGCGGAGATCATCGGAGGGGGGGGGGGGTGAGTGGAGCCGAGAGATGTTTGGCTTTGTACAATGGCTTGAGAATTTTGAGTTCTATGTGTTTGTTGTGTTTGCATATTATGAGAGAGAAGGAGATAAGCAGATGTTTATATGTGTGTGTTGTTTGTGAAAATATAATCGAGAGAGAGGTGGAGTTCCCTGTATTTGATTTGGGTTATGTTTGAGAAGAGAGTATATGGATCTTTATATAGATCTCATGGCTTCCAAAGGATCTCTACAAAATCTTGTATGGATTTTTGTAAATCCTATATAGATGTTGCAAATCTTATGTGTCTTAATCTTTTGAGACAAAATCTTTTATAGATTTTGAAAATCTCTTGTAGAGATTTATTAGGATTTTGCAGAGATTTGATAAATATTTTGCTTAGATTTGTAGAGATTTTTAGAGATCTCATAAGATCTGATTTATTGTGCAGGTTTAGGCTTGTGGGTTTTGGGCTTGGGCCCAGGGCCCACAAGCCCATCTCATGTGTAAGTGGCCCGTAATTCCTACAAGACCTGATATCGCGACTCAAACTCCATAAGCATAAAATATTCATGTAACATCCATATTTGTCGGCGTCGTCAGTTTTTCGTACGGTTTCAGTTTATTGTCGTTTAATTTCCAACAGTATCTCCGCAGATCGTCATACGCGCACAGTAGAACCGCATAAGCGTTCCTGAGCTTACTAAGGCCCTAATTAAGTTAATTTGCGCTGTAATCACTATTTATTGTCCCGTAATTCGCCTGTTAATCACGTAATTAAGGGCGTAAATTACCGGTTGTCACATTCTCCCCCTGCTAATAAAATTGTCCTCAAAATTTAGACTGTGTTAACTCTTTAGAGTTACGTTATGCGTAGAAAATACGAATAGTACCAAAGTGAACGATCATGAAGTCGAATCAAGACTTATTCGAATGATGTAAATTCAAGGACGTATCACAAGATGCAAATGAATTCTAGAAATGATCGCATCCAATAAATGAACTTAGATTCAACAAGCTCAAATGTAATAGTTTGCATGAAACGCTCGATCGTGATCAACGCAAGCTGCAGGTTATACCGACGCCACAAGGTGTCGTAGTGAATGAAACAATTCAAATGTAGCGGTGATCGAACAAGTATCACCTGTGTTTTGCATAAAACGCTCAATCATGATTAGCCCAAGTTACAAGTCTGTACTGACACCACAAGGTGTCGAAATCAACAAACGACTTAATGGAGTCGTAGACCAAACAAATCTACTACGACTCAGAACAATGAAACACTTGTTAAAACGAATTCGAATATGATGTTTCCAATACATCATATGATGTCTTGAATTGAATATGTGTAATGAACAAGTTCAAACAATTGAATTTGATTTCGGCGCAAGCCGACAATAAATACATGTATCGACAAGAAAACTTTCGGCATGGTCACAACGAAAACCATGTATGTAACTTGAAAAGAAAAGAAATTTCAAGAAAGTGTGTTGACTTGATAACAAAGAAGCCAACAATTTCAATAATGCGGGTCATTCGAATCACAAATCAATAATTAGATTTAGCGAAATAATATTTGAACTTTGACGAAATGCTTATTCGAAACGAAACCACATGCGTAACAACGATGCATGCGTATCATATGAATTTTCAAGAAACGAAGCAAATGAGTATTCGCTATTCTAAAGGAAATGATCGTGATACAATGACCATTAAGAAGAGTAGAGATACGAAAATCTACTCAGTAAATGTGAAAGTCGAAATTTCAATAAAAGAAATTTAAGGACTTTACCTGGGGTTGCATGTGATAACCAGTTATTAGGTGACATTACCATGGAATGTCAAACATAGCGTATTCGTCGTTAATGCGATAGGGGGAATGCGGAGACATACGTCTTCTTCTTAGCATGACTTGTGTCGTTTGTAGGACCGCGTTCCAAACTGCCGCTTCCTCGAAAGTCGTATGTGGTGTACTTCAACCTCCGTTGATGTATAGCTTAAGTTTCACGTATAGCTGTGCACTAGCGTTTCGTTATGCGTAGGCTACCTGCTCGGGAAGTTAAAATATCAAAGGCAATATGGATAATAGTGTGTGCCCGAGTTTATATTCGAGGTTCCTACCTGTTGACCTTTAATGAACTTCAAAATAAGTTTCCGAAGGTCTTAAATGCATGCTTCCTAAACTCTCAGAGTATTATGTACTGTATGTAATCGTTTCATGTACCGTGTGTATAACACCACAATAACGTATGTTTGAAAACAAAATATTGACTGTTTGTTTTTCGGCAACGGTTGGAGACCATATTCGAGTACTATGCGATCTGTATGTATTCAAGTTTTAATATTGTAAGTTCCCAGAGGAAAGTGAGGTTAGAGCCTAGGTATCTCTACAGAAACCTAATTCGCTCTAACCTATAGCTCTGATACCAATCTGTCACACCCCGAAATATCAGAGCATTGGCGTGACTGGACTGGTATCTTCATTGCACAGCGGAAGCAAATAAGCTAAGACTTTCTAGAAATTGAACGCCCACTAAGTACTCGACTCTTCATGGTTCTCATATTCCAACCGTTCAATAATTTCTGAAAAGTAACCTGAGAAAGAAACATGCGAAAAATCAACATAAAGTTGAGCGAGTTCATAGTTTGTTTGTAAAAGATTTGAAATAAATCTTTTTTAATAACCAGTTTTTGAAGTATTGTTGAGAAAACGAATTTAAAATCATTTTCTTGTCATGTTATGCAGAAACTTTGTATTTGTAACGCATTATGTATGTGAACTCTTGTATTTGTCAATCAAGTATTTCTGTATGTATCACGTATAAATCAAGTATTTATGTATGTATCTTGTTGTTAATGGGTTGCAAGGCCATTAACATGTGACACGACATAGGAAGTCACCAAACCATAGGCATTTTTCTAGTAGTCGATTCACGACTGAGACACAAAAACACTACTCGGTACTAGTTGTCACCAAGAGTGGGGCTGCCCTGACACCCGTTAGATCTAACCTTTTGTTCTGCGGTCTAAGTATGTACACGATTAATGGTGCTTATGGTACCCTATTCGTGACACGATTTCTCGTATCATTCCTCAAACGCATCCTACTTGGTACTAGTTATCACCAAGGGCGCTTCTTGTTTTTGTATTCATCATATCAAGTATCAATTTTCAGTTCTTGTATTCTTTATGTCAAGTATCAATTCTCATGTGTTTGTATACTCTTGTATTTGTATTTTCTCGTAGTTTAGAAAACTAGAATTTGTGTGTATGCATATTTCAAAAAATACGCTTGTTTGAAAAACCGGTATAAAACATAAGCTTTTCGTAAACCATTTGTGTCTGTTAAAACTTGCTTGTAAAATGGTTTATGAATATGTAATTCTTGTATGCTTTGCAAAAAGTGCATGTCTTTCCACCCCGAAAACATTTTGAAAAATGTAAAACCGTAAAAGGTGGGGTTATGAACTCACCTGAATATTCCTGTGCAAAGCTAGCTAAATAGGACTTCGTGATGCCGTTTCCAAGACGAGACTCGCTAGCGTGCATTCTAGAATATTCCTAACACGGAATATCTAATAAGTTTCTAAATAAAAGCGGTAACAAATCCACGTGTTACCGAGCTCTACCAAGTCGTTAACTGAACGATTTTGACGGTAATTTGTTAACTTAATAAAAATGATTAAGTTATACTTTGTCGCACCGAGAAGTCGTTTGTGTATATAGGAATATTCGTATGAAAGTAGTATATAATAAACTTGTATTATATATATTGTGTCTTGGATATACTTGCCATAATATACGTATACGCCGTTTCGGCGTTTGTAATAAATATAAAAAGTTATATTTATTTTGCGAAAGTATCATCGAGTGTGTTTGAAGTTTGAAATAAATAGATAAACTATATCTATTTTATAAAAGAATTCGTGTTGTTTATAATTTCAAATAAACTATAATTTATTTTAGCAAAACAATTGTCGTGTCGTTTGATATTTGAAATAAATATAAACTATATTTATTTTGATGAAACGAATTCGTGTTACGCGATGTTTGAAATAAATATATATATACTATATTTATTTATAAAAGGATTCGAGTTCGTTTGAAATAAATATAATAATAACTATATTTATTTTGTTGTCGAAATATTTTTCGTATCGTTGTTCTCGTAAGTTGTAAGTTGTGGTCGAAAGAAGCTTTACATTCGTATCTTGTTTTTCAAAAGTCGCTTTATATCAAAAGCACGGTTTGTTTTATAATAAAACTCGCTTTATTTTACGGATTTCCCGAAAAACGGGCAGAGTTTCCTCTGTTTTTGGACGCCCCGACAACACAAGTTGTCGTTATTTTAACAAGATTTAATAACATCAATTTATATAAACGAGATACTAAATAAATCAAAGTGTTCTTTAACTATCACCTTTCGTTAATTTGTTCGGTTCGAGCTCGTTCACGTAAAGTTAGCACTAAAATACCAAAATAAACGTGACGTTAGTTTTTACCAAGTCTTCGTGTCGAAACGTCGAGCCGCTTGACTGAGTTGACCGGGTCAACTGAGTTGACCGAGTCATCTCTTGTTGACTGAGTTGACCGAAAATCTGACTTGAGACCCGACCGTTTGACTGTTGACCACGCTTATCTTGTTGTTGACCCGAGTTGACTCGGGTGTTGACCGAGTCAACTGTGTTTGACCCGAACCCGAACACGAAGCTGCTGAGCCATATCCAAAGTCTGACCCGAGCTCAAAGCACCCACCTAAAACTCGTACCTGATTGTTGAACCGTCGAACACATACAAAATTCTGAACCGAGCATCATCAGTTATAACACAATCGTTATCACCTTCAATCTTCAAGAGAATAAAAGAGGAGAAAGGGAATCTTACCGGAAAATTCGCCGGATAGTGACGAAGATCGCTGGTCCGAGGCTCTGACCGCCGGTCCGTGGCTCCGATCTCACTCTATCTCTCTCGGGTATCTCTCTCATCTCCGATCTCTCTCTCTCTTGCTCGAACAGGGGTCCGACTTGTCGCCTCTCGCTACTTCACGCGCCGCCACCAGCTGTGGTGGCCGGCGGTTATCGTAGACGCAGGGGGGTGTGGTTTGGTGTGTCGAAGAACCAGAAGGCCGGTGGCCATCGCCGGAGTGGAGATCATCGGAGGGGGGGGTGAGTGGAGCCGAGAGATGTTTGGCTTTGTACAATGGCTTGAGAATTTTGAATTCTATGTGTTTGTTGTGTTTGCATATTATGAGAGAGAAGGAGATAAGCAGATGTTTATATGTGTGTGTTGTTTGTGAAAATATAATCGAGAGAGAGGTGGAGTTCCCTGTATTTGATTTGGGTTATGTTTGAGAAGAGAGTATATGGGTCTTTATATAGATCTCATGGCTTTAAAAGGATCTCTACAAAATCTTGTAGGGATTTTTGTAAATCCTATATAGATGTTGCAAATCTTATGTGTCTTAGTCTTTTGAGACAAAATCTTTTAGAGATTTTGCAAATCTCTTGTAGAGATTTATTAGGATTTTGCAGAGATTTGATAAATATTTTGCTTAGATTTGTAGAGATTTTTAGAGATCTCATAAGATCTGATTTATTGTGCAGGTTTAGGCTTGTGGGTTTTGGGCTTGGTGTAGATCCCAATATCAATCCGGATCATAGTGGTTGATTGTTTAAGTCCAAAACACCTATTGATTAGGTGTTTGAACCTTAAGAAAGTTAAGAAAAGTCAAAAGATGAAGATGAAGATCTTGGTTTGATGATTAACAACAAGTGTTGTATGAATTCCCAACTGATATAAACGTTAACAAGCTCCTGGAAATCGGATTAAGCACAAGAAAATCACAACACTAGAGTTTTCACCAAAGAAACTAGCCCAAAACCTTGACTAGGGCAACAATACATTAGCTTATATAGAGTCTAACTTGCCAGCATAATTATAATTATGCTGGCATCTTAATTACACCAAGTCAGATTTGCTAGATACTAAATATTTCAAATTTAGCCCCTAGACTTCCTAAAGCCTAATAAACTTAACCAAAACAATCTATAATCATCTAAAACAAGTACCAACGGTCTCAAATGGTCTAACAATATTCCCCCTAGACCGTTGCGTACTTGATCGTTCTTCATTCTTGTTTAGCGTTTTAGACCCTAAGCGACTCAAGTACCGACGGTCTCAAAATGGTCTAACAATATTCCCCCTAGACCGTTGCGTACTTGATTGTCTTCATTCTTTGACTCTGGTTTTAGGATTTGCAGCGTATTTTTCCATGTTGTGATGTGATGGAGTTTGCTTGTTATCAGCTTCACTTGCGTCCTCCATTCTGACATTGTATGTGGATGATGTCGGAGATTGAATCTCTCAAACCTTCGATTCAGATGAAAGATCCTTGTCTTTTGGAGCAGGTGAATGACGATCAACTGGTTTTTCAGCTTCTTTCTTCTTTCTAGCCTCGTCGCGCTCCTTTTGTACTTCAATTTTGAATAAGATCTCCATTATCTCAGTCTATCTTTCTCTCACCTTTTTCACAGCTCACAAGTATCCCAACGCGGGTAAAGTTTACATCTCAAGATCAGCTTGTAGTACCGAATCACCCCGCCTTTTCTTTTGCTTGTCTCTGCTTTTTGTAACCTGTCGGGGATCTTCTTCAATATCATGTTCTTTGTTTCAGTGTGAGAGACTTCAAAGAGATCATATGCAGAATATATCTTCAATCCTGCACCATCCCGTTTCTATTGATCTCGTTTCTAACAGTTCTTGTATTTTGAAACACACAAACGAGCTAAGTGAGATCTGGATTGCAAAATGAGAAGGTTAGATAATGCTATAATGCTATATTTACAAAGGATAGAACTAGTAATGAAAGAAATAAAAATATTTACAAAGGCACAGTCAAATATGCAGGTAAGAACACTACATATTCCTGACATTTAGACAATTACGCCGGTCAGATGCAAATTTCAAACTTTCTCGAAAAACGTGCCCATTTTGTCCGCTTAAACACTTAAAACTTGGGCAATTTGGACTTCGATATTCATTTCAAAGATTGGGAGATTCCCCCTCTTTTTTTTTATTAAAACACTCGTCGACTTTCCTGCAAAAGATCATATTGCCAACACTTGTCAATTTCTTATATATATTATTATTATTAGTGAATCAAGGCACAAGAAAAACTGCCAGTATGTTTGTCCGCTTAAATCCATGCATCCTTCTTTCAACATGCCTTCGGAGAGCGCTTTTATCATGTTTATGGTAATATTTAAAAGACTTATATGGCCCCCACACAAGCTATTGAGAATAGAATCATTACGCCCGTGAGTCCCACATCAGGACATACCCCCACGATCAAGGTATGCGCAAAGGTTCCTCATAACAGGTGAGTATATTGGTTTCATTCTCTTCAACGATAGAGCGGAGATCAGGTCAGTACTTTCGTACAGCAGAGATCTTGAGAACTACCGAGGGCTGAGACAGATAGTTTGGTGAACAGGTCAGTACTTTCGTACAGCAGAGAGACCAAACTAATCCATCAAAAGTTTTGGCCAAATTAAGGCACTTATTAAGAAAAGATATCATAGCATCTAGGTCAGCATGTATCTGGATGCAGCAAAAGAACGGCTATGATATCCCCGAATGAAACACCAATATAAAGACCCGAGATCTCAGACTTTGGCAATCTATCAACGCAAGATTTAAGACCATTAAGCCATATGCCGCAACGTGTTACCCACTGTGATGCGTAATGACTGAGAAAAGCCAGAATCCTTGTGTAGACATTATGTTTTGCTCCCTAACAGTAGTTTACTCGTCGGTGTTGCTGAATCTACCGAC
Source organism: Helianthus tuberosus (assembly GCA_030545235.1). Taxonomy (NCBI): domain Eukaryota; kingdom Viridiplantae; phylum Streptophyta; class Magnoliopsida; order Asterales; family Asteraceae; genus Helianthus; species Helianthus tuberosus. The sequence goes on from CM060393.1 coordinate 161,361,637, forward strand.
ACGTCGTTGCTTGGTACCCCGATTTCTTTTTGTTTTCTGTTTTGCAAGAAATGACAAAGTGTTAGCAATTTTCTATCATTTCTTCTGACAGGAGTCAGACACAAGCATCTATTTTTGATTTTCTGGAATATCCCCCCTAAAATTTTTATTTTCGTAAGACCATTGCCCGAAAATGAAATTTTAAAGACTAGAAAATCTTTTTGTTGGGCAACGTTTTAAGATACTTGTTTTACTTTAAACGAACGTTTTTTTAACAAATACTTAAACGATAGAGTATGTACAAACAATGATAAATGGCTAAATTCATTTCCACTCAAGGAAATTAACGATTTCCAACCAGGTTACCAACTGGTTGCAACGAGTCTTTATCGAAGACTTCTGTGGGGATGTCAGCTCTTTGTTGTGAGGAGCTGAATTTGTGATGCTCTCATAGGATTTTAGCACTAAATCGGAGCACAGTGAATACCTTCTTAGAGTGATTTCGTCCAAGTTCAGCTAGCTCTCCTCCCTTTTCAGCACCGGTAAGCGATATAAATTCACCATTGACGAGTCTGCAATCTTTGAGAAGCCCCTTCAATATCCATCATGTGTCGAATGAGCTCCATCACCACTCGAAGCAATTTTATTCTTGTATACAACAATAAACAAGAAACAAAAGTTAGTTAGTTTTCGGAACCCATACTTGCTTCAATTTTAATCTATCATGATTTTGAATCATGATATCTTCTTTTCGTTTCCAGAAACAATTTGAGTTAACTAAGTTTTTTAATGTTTTCTTAAGATTATCAAACTGCACTGTGAAACTTTTGGCAAAATTATGTTCAGGTTCAGGAAATTTCTTGCTTTTGCAATGTTTCGCAGTGTGTCCTAAATGACCACAGCGAAAACATCTTTTGCAATTAGCTCTTTTACTTTTGGAGGTTGATGTGTTAGAGGATAAAGTATGTGATGAAAGTCTCGAGCTGCATGAGATGTTGTCTGATGATGATGAATCCTTGCAGCTTGAACTTTTGACTTTCTTCATTTTCTTGTCTATGCCGCTTTCATCTTCTGAACAGTCTCCATCATTGTCGGGGTCTGATGAAATTTTTGATGCTTGATCTTTACTTGAATTTTCTGAGCTTTGATCTTCATTTGTCTCGTCTGTAATTTCTTCACTTGAATCTTCGGAGCTTTGATCTTCACTTTGATCTTCACCTGAATTTTCTAATTCTTGATCTTCGTCAGAACTTGAAGTTTCTTCTTCCTTTTCTGAGGTAGAAATGTTTGAATATTCTTCGCTGCTTTCTTCAATGACTTCCTTTTCTGAATCTGTTTTACCTGTTCGAGATGGAATAAATTCTGGAATTTCCTCGGTGAGGAATTTTCCAAAACTATTATGTTTCAATTCTGGCACAAATATAGGAGGTTCACACACATTTTTAACATCACAAAATGCAGAATTTAAATCATGACATTTAGACATCACATGTTCACGATCACAGGTCTTAAATGTAGGCACATGGCCCTTACAGTCATCCAAAGAATTAAATTTAGGCACATGGCCATTACAGTCATCCCGAATATTGTTTCTCTTATCACAGTTCCAGGCGAACCAGTTAATAGTGGAATAACTGTCGCCTGAATAGCCTATTCCTATTTTTGAACCGCCGCAGTCTCCATCCTCATCGCACACATCTTCTTTACACACAATTGGATCTGCATTACTTTTAGGAATATTAGCAGTTGTTTCATTTTTAAAAGAATCATTTTGTTCTATAGAGGCCTTTTCATCAATGAAATCATTGTCGGGATGAGGAGTTGGCATAGGCACATAGTTTTTGCTATGTGGTGGAAAGAAAAGTTTTCTTTCATTTCCTTGCCTATCCTTATACCCTATCCCATCTTTTACGTACGTCGGTCGTTGGCAGATTTTGATGTCAGTAAAGGCCTTTTGACTGACATTCCATTTGTCTATGATAATTTTCAATTTATTCTTTTCGTTCAAAGCTTTTTCTAGTCTATCTGTGAGATCGTTAATGATAAAATCTTTTCTAAACACAAATTCTTTTAGAGTTTGCATTTCAGCTAAAGTTGAATTCAACTTTCTCTGATATGCGGCCTCGTTCTGTTTAAGCTCTTTGTTAAATTTTAAAGCTTTTTCTTTTTGTCTCTCAAATTCTAGATTTAGAGACTTGTAATGTGCCACGACATCAACGCACGCTCGTGTGCATAGCTTTACTTTAAAGCTATGTGGAATACTATTTACCAAGTCTTTGTCAGCTTTTTCTTTCGAAGATTCTGTTTTCATTGCTGCAGCTGAGACTTTTTCTTTGTCTTTGTCTTTCTTCTGGTCAGATGCCTCCTTAGGACCATGCTCCTTAGCCTCTTCAGAATTCTTTTCTTTCTCAGGCTCTGGGGAGGTGAGAATGCTTTTCAGACCCTTGTCAGCAATGTTGTCACCTTTTGGAATTCCAGCTGTTGGTTTCTCAAACTGCTTTGATGCGGACCCGCTTGAGATCTTTGCCATAAGAGCTTTGTTGACTTGTTCCTTGGCTTCAGCAATTTCTTCACTCCAATCATAATCTTCAATAACTAAAGCTTTTGGTGTGCCAGGAGATGAGTTGTTTTTGTTTTCTTCGATAGTGATTTGCTTTACAGTAGGAGTGGCTTCAATGTTTCCTTCCTTCAACAAGGGGCACTCACGCTTGAAGTGACCAAGATTCTTGCAGTTGTAACACCTCAGTTTGGACTTGTCAAAACCAGCTTTTCCAAGACCCAAACGCTTCCCGGTCTTGTCCTGAAATTTCTTCAACCTTAGAGTGATCATGGCCATCTGCCATTTCAAATCCATTTCCTCCATGTCATCTGGATCAACTTGATACATGTCTTCAGTAGTGAACATTTCCTTCTTGAGCTCTCCTGACATTAAAGCTTCATAGCTACTCAGAAACATGTTGAAAAGTGCCACATTTTCAGTAGACACTTTCAACGCTTGTGTATCACCAACCGTGACAGTCTTCTCACTAGGTTGTGGAGCTTTTGATGCGCTTGCGGAAGCGTTAGCATAAATCATGTCAGAAGCTTGTTGACTGATGCCACCTGAAGCAAGGAATGCCACATTCTTCATTCCAGCAGAAGTTTGATTGGTCTTTAGAGTGTAGCCAGCAGTGTTCATTTCTCGTTTGTTGACATCCATTTCAAAAGCTCTTAGAGTGTTAATTAAGTCTGACAGAGTGACAGGATTTGGATTATTGAGGAAATCCTTCTTGATCATCATGCACTGTAGGCTCCATTCCTTTGGAAGCGAGTCCAAAAGTTTCTTTATGGCAGCACGATTAGTGATAGGATTTCCTGCCTTCTTCATCTTGGTAATCATATTCCGAAAGCGACTGATATGATCAGAAAGGATTTCTCCACGAATTCCACAAAACATGTCGTATTGCTTCTGAACCATGATTCTTTTGCTCTCAATCAGCTCTTCATTTCCCTCGTAATATTCGATCAAAGCGAGTCAGAGTTCATTTGCAGTTCTGTATTCTTCAAACATGTTACAGTCATCAGTTGACAAAGCCATGGTTAAGGCAACATGTGCACGACGGTCGCGTTGGATTAGGGCTTTGTCTTCATCAGTGTAGGTGGTGGGGTCGGTGTTAGCAACTATCACGTCTCCTCGAACCACCGTTGGTACATGGGGTCCAACGGTGACGGAAATCCATTAGTTGTAGTCAGTGTATTCAAAGAATGATTTGATGCGATTCTTCCAAGTACCAAAATCATCCGATCCTTTCAATTTTGGTGGTATTGTAGAAGTTCCTATCTCAAGTTTAGCTTGAGCGATTGGGTTCAATTGATTCAAAGACATTTTGATTGGTTTTTGACAAAATTTTGCTGAACAGACTCTAATTTCGCTGATTTGCTGGACGAAGAGCAATTTCGCCAGAAACGTGATTAATTTCGCGGAAGAACTATCTAGAAACACAAGGATACAGAAGACTACGCCGATATCTTCGCTGATGAGATAATTTCGCCAGGCGGGGTGAGAATCCTGCACAAGCGAAAATAACTAATTTCGCTGGAACATACAACAAACACGTTAGTTTGGCTAATTTCTCCGATCACCGTGATAAAAACGCTGTGGTTCTTTATCACTGTCCTCGAAGTCGCCTTCGATAAATTCGCTAAAGGGTCAATGACGCTATTTCGTCGGTAATTAACAATTTCGCTTGTGTTTGATCGGCGAAATTGTTAATTATGCGATATTCAAGTTAAATTTGCTGTATTCAAACTAAATTTGCTGTATTCAAACTAAATTTGCTGTATTCAAAATAATTCCGCTGTATTCAAAATAATTCCGCTGTGTTCAAAATAATTCCGCTGCATTCAAAATAATTCCGCTGTATTCAAAATAATTCCGCTGACTTCAAAATTAATTCCGCTGTATTCAAAATTAATTCTGCTGACTTCAAAATTAATTCCGCTAACTTCAAATTAATTTCGCTGACTTCAAAATAATTTCGCTATATTCAAAATAAATCGGCTGTATTCAAGTTTATCTACGCTGACCATAGGGTTTAACACGAACTAAAACCCTCTAATCGCCCAAAAACGACTCAAAAACCATGTTTCTTTGCATCAAAATGTCCAAAATGACTCCCTAATCACTGATTAACAACAACCTATCAATTAAACACACCAAATCAATCCATTTTAAGCCCAAAATTTTGAAAAACTTGAAACTTTTGAAAAACCTTCAAAACTTGAAGAATCTTAACAAGAACATAACAATCAAGAGCACTAAGGCTCTGATACCAAATTGTAGATCCCAATATCAATCCGGATCACAGTGGTTGATTGTTTAAGTCCAAAACACCTATTGATTAGGTGTTTGAACCTTAAGAAAGTTAAGAAAAGTCAAAAGATGAAGATGAAGATCTTGGTTTGATGATTAACAACAAGTGTTGTATGAATTCCCAACTGATATAAACGTTAACAAACTCCTGGAATTCGGATTAAGCACAAGAAAATCACAACACTAGAGTTTTCACCAAAGAAACTAGCCCAAAACCTTGACTAGGGCAACAATACATTAGCTTATATAGAGTCTAACTTGCCAGCATAATTATAATTATGCTGGCATCTTAATTACACCAAGTCAGATTTGCTAGATACTAAATATTTCAAATTTAGCCCCTAGACTTCCTAAAGCCTAATAAACTTAACCAAAACAATCTATAATCATCTAAAACAAGTACCAACGGTCTCAAATGGTCTAACACTTGGGCCCAGGGCCCACAAGCCCATCTCATGTGTAAGTGGCCCGTAATTCCTACGAGACCTGATATCGCGACCCAAACTCCATAAGCATAAAATATTCGTGTAACATCCATATTTATCGGCGTCGTCAGTTTTTCGTACGGTTTCAGTTTATTGTCGTTTAATTTCCAACAGTATCTCCGCAGATCGTCATACGCGCACAGTAGAACCGCATAAGCGTTCCTGAGCTTACTAAGGCCCTAATTAAGTTAATTTGTGCTGTAATCACTATTTATTATCGCGTAATTCGCCTGTTAATCACGTAATTAAGGGCGTAAATTACCAGTTGTCACAAATGATGGGGTAGCTCCCCAAGACATGTATTTATAACTTGGTAATTAAATAAGTAATGTTTTTGGGATAAAACAAGTAACCCTTTTCAAACTGTGAACTCGCTAACTTTATGTTGACATACTACTGCATGCTTGCAGGTCCTTAGGTGCTACGTTGGAGTCTGCTAGGGGAAGTGTAGTGATCATCTAGAATCCATTGTTCGATTATTATTTTGAAACTTATAATGAATTTTTGTACTTAATGCTTCCGCTAAATACTTTAACTATGTTTTAAGACTTTAAATGTGATGTCACTAATCGTATTCGTAATGTTGGTTTTACTTTAATTAACTTTATTGTTCAATATGATTAGTGGCATGATTTAGTCAATCGCACGCCTCGCGGTGATACTCCGCATAGTGGAAAATGAGGGTGTGACATTTCTTCTTGTTCTTCGAGTGATATCTTAAAACGAGCCTTCGAATAGACTTCTTAGGCTCTGATACCAATTGTAAGTCCAGAGATCTTTGTAGGATACCACAAACACAATCAAAGATGCAGAAAATAACTGAAAGTGTCAACAACAAGAGAAATCGATTGTATATTATGATTGCACACAAGTTATTTGCTTGTTCGGTACAATGTCGTTCAAGGAGCAAAACACATACAGTCAAGAATTCTAATGCTTAACCTTAATAATGAACTAAACATAACATAATATAAGGTCCACAAGTTGTCACACCCCGACCGCGTAAAACAACAAATCGCGGCGGAAACATCGGGGCGTGTTGCAACAGAATTAATGTTTCACAACCATGGAAATTTAAGTTTCGTTTTATTGATTAATAGTGTTACAATGTCTTAATCAAACAAAGAAATACAACATAATTAACTAGTCTTGCATCTTTTATTGTCACTAAAGCCCAAGTCTGTCTATGTGTATCTTGAACATCTTATGCAACAGCTCCTGAAAAACACATGTGAAAATAGGTACGTCAGCATAAAAATGCCTGTGAGATACATAGGTTTTGTGAAAATAAGTTTCATGACTTATGTTTGAGAAAATGTTTAGTCATGAACCTTGTTATTTTCTTTGTCTTTTAAATCATTTGAAAAACGATAAGATCAGATGATAAATATAAATAAATGTAAGGTTAAATGAATAACCAAGTAAAATGTGTTTGCATAAGATAAGTTGTTTATAAATCAATGTCTTGTGAAAAGTATGTTATTTGTATGAAATGTTCTATGTCTCAAACTGAAATGATTCAAATAACGTTACGACATGTAATACCATACAAACACTTATATATAGGAAGTACCAGCGGCGTATCCACCATGCTTGTATCATATTACACACGCCTCGTTACTTAATCACTTAATCAAACCAAACCAAACAATGTAAAATGTTCATGTCAAGATGTAAATCATGTCAAAATGTCTATGTCAAATATCCATGTCAAATGTCTATGTCAAATATCCATGTCAAATGTCTATGTCAAATATCCATGTCAAATGTCTATGTCAAATATCCATGTCAAATGTCTATGTCAAAATGTCATGTATGGCAAGTGAAAGGTCTCAACTAAACCATATGCACAAAAACAAAGTATTGAAGTAAAACTTGGTTTAAATCAAAGCTATGTTTTGTGTAAATGCATGATTAAATGTCAATCATGTTAAAATGTCTATGTCGAAATGTCTATGTCAAATGTCTATGTCAAAATGTCATGTATGGCAAGTGAAAGGTCTCAACTAAACCATATGCACAAAAACAAAGTATTGAAGTAAAACTTGGTTTAAATCAAAGCTATGTTTTGTGTAAATGCATGCAAATATTTAATATGAACATCTATGCGGTATTGTGAATATGCATACATCCAAGCCTGGCGACTGAGGTGATAAACCCTTTAAACAAATTAAAGGTCTATCTGTCTTTATAACAACGAATTCGGTCATTCCTTTCATCCCCTTTCCCTGGGACGTCCGGAACGGGAGTTGTCAATTCCTATGGTACCACTACCTACTAACGAACGGCATGATCGGTGTTAATGAATGTATTGTCCCATGTAAACAAACCAAATGTCATACCAAAATGTAAGCACGTGATGAAAACAATGTACTAAGTATGCACGCAATGGACATACATAGCATAAAATGTAAATGTAAAACGATGTACTAAGTATGAACTAAATGGACATACATAGCATAAAACACAATGAGATCATGTACTATAATGTACTAACGAACATAGCAGTATATGATGCGAAAACAGGAAAGCATGAAAGTAACAAGTAGGCACATGTGTTCCACCCCAAAACAGTTTGGAAAACAGTAAAAGAGGGGTCTATGTACTCACTTGAGATTGCTCAGAAGTCTTAAGATAACCACCAAGCAATGCTAGAGATCACGGAAATCAAACGGCACCTAATATAGGTAACTATGTTAAATAACCGGACCTAAATCGGAAGACTGGGTAGCATTAGGGTTTGTAAACCAAACGAGTGTGGAGACTCGTGTGATATGGTTTAACAAAGCCTACATACTAAATGAAACCTAACATAACTGTCTACGACCCATTACGACCCGTTTAGGTAGCTTATGCTACTTTAACGCGTCGTTCGCGTGAAACGCGTTCGGACCGCCTAACTAGTCCTATGACAAGTGTTATATGCCTAAACATGTTACATAATCAGTTATGTGACAAAAGTTTAGGTTACATATGCTTAATTACCAATTATACATGAAAAGGGTATTCTGGTAATTTACCTAAGGCATATAAACTACCTATCATACAACTACTTAAACGATGTGACCATAGGGTATAACCTCGGAAGGTTATTCCCTACCTACTATGGTCACCTAATGTGTTTGGTCGGATCCTAATGATCGACCAAACTGGGTCGGGTTCGAAGGTATAGGCGATTTATCAGATCGCCTACCCTACGACCCTAGACAACGTGGTAATCAGTGGGCATAGTCCCAAGGGACTATAACCAACGTGATTACACTCACGTTGCGAAGTTCCTACGAACTTCGCATTGACCATTACTGGTCAACGCTGAAAGTCAAACAAAGTTTGACTTTCTGACTCGAAAAGCAGTAAAAATAAGGAAAAGAACGAAAGAATACTTACGAAGGGTCCCCGAATGCTAATCCCGATCCGAGAACTCAGGTATGAAACAATGGTTTCAACTTAGAGCTCTCAAAATCAGAATTCTTGTAAGAAATGAGGTTGGGGTGATGGGGTATATATAGTTTTCGGGTAACCGTTAGGATCGTTTCATGGAAAACGTGCCATGATCCCATCCGTACATGTGTCGGAACCTTATGGTGGCTACATATGCTCCTTATCTTAGTGACTAAGCATTTGAGAACATGTGGTTGTGGTTAAATCTGCTGAAAACAGGCTGTTATGTACTCTGCATCTGGTCTGTGCATGGCTAGCGCACCGCTACACTAAAAGTGTAGCGCACCGCTAGCCATAGTTTGGCAGAATTACACTTTTAGTCCCTGTCATGCATTCAGCCCATTTTCGACACGTTTAAGGCCCGTTAACCCCATTTCAAAGATCTAAAATGAAGTTAAAGTATAGGGAACTTAAAATGTGTTCAAAAATATCTCGGATGTCGGTTCGTTTAGCCGTACGAACGCGATGTTCGCTTAATTACGACGGAATGCGCATAAGCGCGAAAAACGATCCAAATGACGCGACGAATGGATTTTTCTTAAGGCGAACACTAAAATATAATATAGTCATGCTTACATAAATTTTTGGATGTCCGGATGTATTCAGAACGTAAGTTATGCGCGAAAATGCAAACTTGTGCACTTTTTGACGCTTTTAGTCCCTGAATGACACAAAAGTTTATTTTAGCATACCGAACACCTCAAAGCCTATTTCTAAGCTATGTAAAGGATATTTATGGTATGTTTAACTTATGGTCATGTTCCGGAATGTCTGTTACAGTTCAAATTGGCATACTTTCGCAGTTTGTTAACTTTAGTCCCTGTAAGCGAATTAACTTGATTTCGGCATACCAAACCTTCCAAAACTTATATCTACGTTATGTAAAGGTTATTTAAGGTATGTTAAGCCTATTTCACTATTCCGGAGTGTTCGTTGGATTAAACTGGTTATATTTATGCATTAGTGCGCGTATAACCTTCCAGAAAGCGATTTAGAGCTTGAAATCGAACAAGAGTTGATATGTGTAAATGATACACATATTTTTACAAATCCCAAGTATGAAATATAATATTTCATTGGTTTGGTATTTGTTTGATGGCCGTGGAGGCACAGGTGTTACAGTCTCCCCTACTTTAGGAAATTTCGTCCCGAAATTTAGAGGAAACTTGTGAGAGCTTAAAAACATGGAGTTGAAAAGATCGAACAACATTGGTTAAGGTTCTGAACTTCTAGTAACCTTAATAACATTATGCTTTCAATGTAAGAGGGACACTTATATACAAGTATATGAAGCGTCATTGGTGCGTCCACCATGCCTCCATTACATCGTTATCATTTTGTTATTGTTGTCGCTATCGGTTCTTTCACATAATAAATCTTACTGGATTTCTGTGCACTAAATTTCATAATTATGTGCGCATACATAATTAGAGAATTCCTTGCACAATTCACACAGTCTATTTTATAATGTGTAGGGTAAAACCAAATGAAAAATCCTGTGATGAGCGTGACTTAGACCGCCATAGAGTCCTTTAGACTAAATCAATAAATGATTTAAATAGACTATCAAGGAGTCTGTTCAGCTACATCACTTGATGTCATTTTTTTTTTAACCAAATTGTGAATCAATCTTTTTGACTAGACCACTAAAGGGTCTCTTATGAATCATGGAGTGGTACTATATAATCCAAGGGTCTTAACTATTTCATAGAAGCCCATTAAGGATTTAAGGTAGCACCTTTTGAATATCCTGCTACGAATCCATCATATAAAGATATGAAAGATTCTACGAGGATTTGGATAACGAATATCCAGAGTATACAAAAACACAAAATGCATAAATGAAAACTCAAGATGAATAAACATATAGTCACATATCCACAAAATTGTTTAACTAGAAGTTTGTTCTGCTAACAGAGCACATGTATTTAAAGCACACTAGGAATCCATCTCGTGGATTTCATTTGGTACTTTAAACATTATCAAGAATCTAACTATAAAAATAGAAAGATTCAAAAAAGAAAATTCGATTTCGATTATAAAGAATCGAAATGTTCGAATTGAGGTACATAAGGAATCCAATTAAAGACTCTGATTTGAATGATAATCATCCACAAGGATCTAATTGTGAAGATAAAAAGATCCCATATGAATTTTAGAAATTGAAGATGTTTTGAAACCTTGCACTGGATGTGCTTAGGTCAAAACATGATGTAAAATGCTTATGAAGTTGAGATGCTTGATATGTCAAGGCGACATATGAAGCAGAATTTTGAAGGTTAAGTCAATGTATGAGGAAAATATTTTTGAAAACTATGCATGGGGTTCTTTTAAGAAAAATGTGTTTAACGTTTTTGAAACCTTATATATAATACTTTTGAAATCATAAAGTAGGTGTATTAGATAGATATATTTACAAAAATGTTTTAAAAATCTTGCGAGATGAATTTTGAAATTATGTATAAGGTTTTTGAAAGACATGAATGATGCTTTTCGAAATCATGCACTTGATAAGAAAATGTATTGTGTTAATATTGTCTTCAGACTATATGAAATATTTTGAAATTAGGAAAGTTGGTTTTGATAACATGGCCAATGTTTTTGAAATAACATAGACAATGTATCTAGAAAAATTGTTTTCAAACTATATGAAATGTTTTGAGATTATGAAGATTGTGTTGAAATACTTGTACTGTGTATGTTGAAAAATCAAAACGTAATGGGTATGAGATTTGAAAATATCCTTAGTTATCCAACCAAGGATTCAAAAGTACAGATGTGCAAAAAGCCCGATTACTCATAATTTCACTTTATTTCCTGTACTTCGTTTCTTAGAATGAAACGAGTATTTAGAACTTTCGAGGAAATTATGAGCGATCACTTGAAAGAGAGAATCACAAGAGTAGTTTGTAAGGAACATAGTTCCTTAGTGCAGGTATTATAAGGAAAAGTCATAAACACATGTAATGATACTTGTATATCAGAATTGTGAACAACAACTTTTATTTATGAACAAGACATATTGTTTCACAATACACGAAAACAAAAGAAACAAAGGCATTAGACAGCAACATCCTTTGTTCAGCCGAATGCTCATCCAAGGGTTGGATTTGCATTAGCAAGCTTTGGGCAGTTGTGGCGGAAGTGACCAATCTCTCCGCAGTTGAAACATGAACCCAGTGGGAATTTCGCAGCATTCCCTTGAACCGGAGCTTGAACCTGAGCAGCCTGATTTTGTCCCAAACGACAAACTTTGGCCAAGTGCCCAAGTTTACCACACGTCGTGCATTGCCAGCAAACTTGTTGTAACGCGTGATGACCGTTGCAGCGTGCACAATGAGGTGCAGTACCGGCATATGCTTTCTTTACAGGTGGATGAGCTGGTGGGTTCCGCGGGTTCTGAGCAGTCTGTGATGTTCCCTTGTATTGCTTCTTAGCAGGTTGTGTTGTCACCCGGATGGGTCCTGCTTGATTTGGTACTGCTGCTACGCAAACCTTTGACGTATGACCTTTAAGTCCACAAATTTGGCATTTGCGGCACTTCACATTAAGGTGATGATGAAGGGTACATTGGTTGCACAAGGGTGCAGTTCCGTTGTATGGCTTCCTAGCTGGTGGCCTTGCCACATGGCTAGGTCCCGCTTGATTAGGTGTAACCGTTGCGGGTTTCCTTGAAGCCTTACGCTTCCTTGACTTTGGTGCAGTCTTGACTTCTGCTTCCTTCAGTGGCTCTTGAATGGCTTCATTGTCGAGACGAGAGGCTTCATTGTTGAGACGAGCCATGGAAATGCCTAAATCCACAGTCATCTGAATCACTTCGCCAATTTGCTGGACAAATTTGGCTGTTCGCTCGGGCATTTGACCAGTGCTGAGAGGAATAGACATTCTAGAAGAAAATGAAAGACAGAGGAAGAAACGAGTGAAAGGTTATTGGATAATCAATACCGAATGGTAACGAATGAAAATTGTGATCATTTGTTTGTTACCTAAGGCAAACAAATGAGATGGTGACAAATCAAAGTAAATAGGTCAAAAATAATGTATCGCGAAGACATGCTCGCCTATAAGTGAACACTCATCCCAAGAATTCCCAGGTAAGCACAACTGGTCTCGCGTCTGATGAGATGTATACGAAGTGCTTGCCTAGACAGAAAACCCAGAATACAGGCATTCACCCTTCCAGTTTGCACGTGTTCACATTATTTAAAACCCAAAACCTTGACGAGATTTTGAAAACTCAAAGGGGTTCAAAACCGTATAATAGAGAGTTCAAAACCTTACAATAGAGGGTTCAAAACCTACTAATCAATCATCCTAGAACAGATGATTAGTTTTCAAAGCGGTTTTGAATTTTATGTTCTTGTTGTGGTTGTCGCCTAAGGATAGGCGACAGTATTGTTTTATGACTAAACGCAAGTAAACTCGCGTTAGGGTCCTAAGAAGGTTATAGACTAGGTTAAAGCATTACTAATAACCTAATTCCCTATAACCATTAGCTCTGATACCATCTTCTCTGTCACACCCCGACCGCGTAAAACAACAAATCGCGGCGGAAACATCGGGGCGTGTTGCAACAGAATTAATGTTTCACAACCATGGAAATTTAAGTTTCGTTTTATTGATTAATAGTGTTACAATGTCTTAATCAAACAAAGAAATACAACATAATTAACTAGTCTTGCATCTTTTATTGTCACTAAAGCCCAAGTCTGTCTATGTGTATCTTGAACATCTTATGCAACAGCTCCTGAAAAACACATGTGAAAATAGGTACGTCAGCATAAAAATGCCTGTGAGATACATAGGTTTTGTGAAAATAAGTTTCATGACTTATGTTTGAGAAAATGTTTAGTCATGAACCTTGTTATTTTCTTTGTCTTTTAAATCATTTGAAAAACGATAAGATCAGATGATAAATATAAATAAATGTAAGGTTAAATGAATAACCAAGTAAAATGTGTTTGCATAAGATAAGTTGTTTATAAATCAATGTCTTGTGAAAAGTATGTTATTTGTATGAAATGTTCTATGTCTCAAACTGAAATGATTCAAATAACGTTACGACATGTAATACCATACAAACACTTATATATAGGAAGTACCAGCGGCGTATCCACCATGCTTGTATCATATTACACACGCCTCGTTACTTAATCACTTAATCAAACCAAACCAAACAATGTAAAATGTTCATGTCAAGATGTAAATCATGTCAAAATGTCTATGTCAAATATCCATGTCAAATGTCTATGTCAAATATCCATGTCAAATGTCTATGTCAAATATCCATGTCAAATGTCTATGTCAAATATCCATGTCAAATGTCTATGTCAAAATGTCATGTATGGCAAGTGAAAGGTCTCAACTAAACCATATGCACAAAAACAAAGTATTGAAGTAAAACTTGGTTTAAATCAAAGCTATGTTTTGTGTAAATGCATGATTAAATGTCAATCATGTTAAAATGTCTATGTCGAAATGTCTATGTCAAATGTCTATGTCAAAATGTCATGTATGGCAAGTGAAAGGTCTCAACTAAACCATATGCACAAAAACAAAGTATTGAAGTAAAACTTGGTTTAAATCAAAGCTATGTTTTGTGTAAATGCATGCAAATATTTAATATGAACATCTATGCGGTATTGTGAATATGCATACATCCAAGCCTGGCGACTGAGGTGATAAACCCTTTAAACAAATTAAAGGTCTATCTGTCTTTATAACAACGAATTCGGTCATTCCTTTCATCCCCTTTCCCTGGGACGTCCGGAACGGGAGTTGTCAATTCCTATGGTACCACTACCTACTAACGAACGGCATGATCGGTGTTAATGAATGTATTGTCCCATGTAAACAAACCAAATGTCATACCAAAATGTAAGCATGTGATGAAAACAATGTACTAAGTATGCACGCAATGGACATACATAGCATAAAATGTAAATGTAAAACGATGTACTAAGTATGAACTAAATGGACATACATAGCATAAAACACAATGAGATCATGTACTATAATGTACTAACGAATATAGCAGTATATGATGCGAAAACAGGAAAGCATGAAAGTAACAAGTAGGCACATGTGTTCCACCCCAAAACAGTTTGGAAAACAGTAAAAGAGGGGTCTATGTACTCACTTGAGATTGCTCAGAAGTCTTAAGATAACCACCAAGCAATGCTAGAGATCACGGAAATCAAACGGCACCTAATATAGGTAACTATGTTAAATAACCGGACCTAAATCGGAAGACTGGGTAGCATTAGGGTTTGTAAACCAAACGAGTGTGGAGACTCGTGTGATATGGTTTAACAAAGCCTACATACTAAATGAAACCTAACATAACTGTCTACGACCCATTACGACCCGTTTAGGTAGCTTATGCTACTTTAACGCGTCGTTCGCGTGAAACGCGTTCGGACCGCCTAACTAGTCCTATGACAAGTGTTATATGCCTAAACATGTTACATAATCAGTTATGTGACAAAAGTTTAGGTTACATATGCTTAATTACCAATTATACATGAAAAGGGTATTCTGGTAATTTACCTAAGGCATATAAACTACCTATCATACAACTACTTAAACGATGTGACCATAGGGTATAACCTCGGAAGGTTATTCCCTACCTACTATGGTCACCTAATGTGTTTGGTCGGATCCTAATGATCGACCAAACTGGGTCGGGTTCGAAGGTATAGGCGATTTATCAGATCGCCTACCCTACGACCCTAGACAACGTGGTAATCAGTGGGCATAGTCCCAAGGGACTATAACCAACGTGATTACACTCACGTTGCGAAGTTCCTACGAACTTCGCATTGACCATTACTGGTCAACGCTGAAAGTCAAACAAAGTTTGACTTTCTGACTCGAAAAGCAGTAAAAATAAGGAAAAGAACGAAAGAATACTTACGAAGGGTCCCCGAATGCTAATCCCGATCCGAGAACTCAGGTATGAAACAATGGTTTCAACTTAGAGCTCTCAAAATCAGAATTCTTGTAAGAAATGAGGTTGGGGTGATGGGGTATATATAGTTTTCGGGTAACCGTTAGGATCGTTTCATGGAAAACGTGCCATGATCCCATCCGTACATGTGTCGGAACCTTATGGTGGCTACATATGCTCCTTATCTTAGTGACTAAGCATTTGAGAACATGTGGTTGTGGTTAAATCTGCTGAAAACAGGCTGTTATGTACTCTGCATCTGGTCTATGCATGGCTAGCGCACCGCTACACTAAAAGTGTAGCGCACCGCTAGCCATAGTTTGGCAGAATTACACTTTTAGTCCCTGTCATGCATTCAGCCCATTTTCGACACGTTTAAGGCCCGTTAACCCCATTTCAAAGATCTAAAATGAAGTTAAAGTATAGGGAACTTAAAATGTGTTCAAAAATATCTCGGATGTCGGTTCGTTTAGCCGTACGAACGCGATGTTCGCTTAATTACGACGGAATGCGCATAAGCGCGAAAAACGATCCAAATGACGCGACGAATGGATTTTTCTTAAGGCGAACACTAAAATATAATATAGTCATGCTTACATAAATTTTTGGATGTCCGGATGTATTCAGAACGTAAGTTATGCGCGAAAATGCAAACTTGTGCACTTTTTGACGCTTTTAGTCCCTGAATGACACAAAAGTTTATTTTAGCATACCGAACACCTCAAAGCCTATTTCTAAGCTATGTAAAGGATATTTATGGTATGTTTAACTTATGGTCATGTTCCGGAATGTCTGTTACAGTTCAAATTGGCATACTTTCGCAGTTTGTTAACTTTAGTCCCTGTAAGCGAATTAACTTGATTTCGGCATACCAAACCTTCCAAAACTTATATCTACGTTATGTAAAGGTTATTTAAGGTATGTTAAGCCTATTTCACTATTCCGGAGTGTTCGTTGGATTAAACTGGTTATATTTACGCATTATTGCGCGTATAACCTTCCAGAAAGCGATTTAGAGCTTGAAATCGAACAAGAGTTGATATGTGTAAATGATACACATATTTTTACAAATCCCAAGTATGAAATATAATATTTCATTGGTTTGGTATTTGTTTGATGGCCGTGGAGGCACATGTGTTACACAAGTAAATCGACCCACATGGCCTAACCCAAGCCCACTAGAAAACTAAGACCAATACTTATAAGTTTGTTTGATAAAGACAAGCGTAAACCTACTCAATTTTATGGCCTTACAGAATTCTTGCTCATCTGCTCCAAAAATTCTCAATCATCATCTTCATGGTTATTGAACAAAGTACCGTTACTTTTGGATTGAAGGTACTTCCACTCTTCCATCTCCAACCCCTTCACAAAACACTCACTAACTCCCACCACTCAATTTTATGGCGAGGGAACTTTCTTATCAACTCCTTAAAATGTGTGAAGGCTTCATGTAGTGATTCGCTCGGTAACTATTGAAACGACTGAATCTCATCCCTCACATCATCGATTTTGGCCACTTCATAAATTTCATTGAGGAAAACTTTTGCATTTCTCCCTAAGTACGAAGACTATTAGCCGGCAATGTTAGAAACCATTGCTTGGCTTTATCTTTCAGTGAAAACTGAAAAAGCCTCAATCTCACCTTGTCATAGGAAAAATTGTGTCTCCCAATCATACTACACAAGGCTGAAAATTCAGCCAAGTGCGTATACGCTTCATCCTTCGAGAGCCTATTAAAGTGCGGTAAGATGATGTAGTTCGCCTTGCAATTGAAAGAAGCTCTTCCCGCGGGTGATGGAATAATGGGTGATTCATTGTCGGAGATCATTGGGCTAAACCAACCGTTAACACCCCTAGGTTGTTGAAATTGGTTTTGGTGTTGGTGTTGTGGTCGGTTTCATGGTGGACCGTTAACCTCTTGATGCACTGGCGGCCCAAGGTAAACCCTTTAGTTACCCCCGCCCACAAATTGGGGAATCCGGTTGTGGTTAGCATTGTTGTTGTTGTTGCTGTTACCGTCAACCCGGTTCCTTTGATTTCTTTGTTGTGGTGACGTTCGTACCCCCAATCTTCGCCTTCACCCACAAAGTTGACATTTTGATACCTCTCTTCTTCATCTTCATAACCTCCACCGTTGTAGAACATTCCGTTGTTGTCATAGTCATCCCAACCACCGACTTCAAACTCATTAAAATTCCTATTATCATAATTCCCATCTCCCCCCGAATATTCTGAATGCACACTGACCCGTTCCGGTGATTGATAGCCCAAAATACTATACGACTTGTCATTATTGATGTTATTTCTCAACTCATCGAGGTCAAGAATTTGGGGCTCATTTGTGGGATTGCCATGATTTTGGTTAGCCTCATGGTTAGGGTTAACATTTCGGTTATTGGGATTTGGTGGAAGTGGGTTTTGGCGTTGATTTTGAGGACGGTTTTGATTTGATGGTATAGGTGCTCGTTGGTATTAGCATAATTTTTGGGTGTGGGTTAGATGTGGTGGTGTCGGTGGTCTTTGGTTGTTGTTACCCCCCGATTGGTTATTACGGTTGTTTTGGTTTTAGGGAGGGTAGTTTTGGTATTGATGTTGGTGTTGGTTGTTGGATTGGTTTGGGTTTTGGTTATCCATTTGGATGGTTCCAAAGCATGGGGTATGTGGTGAGTTTTGGTTGGGTGGGTTAGGGGCAATTGTCGCCTCTAACCGGTTGGCTAGGTTTCTTCACACTAAATGCTCAACCTCCATTTCGAACACTAATGGAAAGGTCCTCCCGGAATTCCTGATATGCACGCACTACCTGTAACCTGCACAAGTAACACACCAGCGTAACAAGAAAGCGAATATGACAAAGAAAACAAAGCCGTTTAGATAGTTAATCACACAAATAATCACACAAGTCCTAAACGAAAAGATCACGAACTCCCCCGAAAATGACACCAAAATTTGATCGGAGTGTCGCGTTTCGGTCAAAGATAATATTTATAATCCCAATTTACCTCAAACTAATAGTTAGTGGTAGCAAGGGGTCGAACCACGAAGAGTATGTGGTCTGTGTCGGGACTTGGTCAATTACTGATTTAGAACAATTATGAAGCTTGCTAAATTGAATTTTTGTTTGTTTGTTTGAAAAAGGTGTCGAAATTTGACCGATAGTTTGATTATTAACTACGAAAACAAATTACTCATAGTTGCACTAAACCGATTTCGTGATTTTAAGACAATAATGAAAAAACAAGTTCCACACCCACTTCAATAAATGCAAGACCTTGGGCTTCTACACGTTTTAACTTGATTTAGTTGCGTTTTATGATTTACAAGTTTAGTGTCACGTAACTTAGGTGCCAAGTGCTATCAACATTTCTAGAATGAACCGCAATGCACTTCATTATCAAGGACATGTAAATTCTAACCCACGACAACGCACAATTGCACATAAACATTTCACAAAGTTAAATTTAATCTTCACTCAAAAATTCACAAACTCAATACAAATTCAAGACGATTGTCAAAGGTTTCAAATATCACAATCAACTTGGCACAATGTAGCACCCGTAAATTTTTGTCCAACTAAGGAGAGGGAATTTTTCATTCAACTTTGTAACGATACGTGTCCAATCCTTCAACTAATCCTGACTATGTGGAGGGAGGAACCTCCAACTAATCCCGACTATCTGGAAGGAGGAAGGCCCCACATTGCACGTTCATTGAAACGTGTCCCGTATCTCCGACAAATTCCAACTATGTGGAAGGAGAGGGACTAAAAATGCCAAATGGCAATAGAATCAAGGTCCAAGGACTTAAACATAAAAATTTCAAAATCTCATTCATGGAGGTCCCTTACTGACCACAAAGCTTATCACTTACGGTCCGCAAGGGTATCTAAATCAATTT
Source organism: Helianthus tuberosus (assembly GCA_030545235.1). Lineage (NCBI taxonomy): Eukaryota > Viridiplantae > Streptophyta > Magnoliopsida > Asterales > Asteraceae > Helianthus > Helianthus tuberosus. Next base: position 161,381,240 of record CM060393.1, read on the forward strand.
TTGCGCCTAAGGTCCTTACGGACCGTAAGGCATCACTCTTACGGTCCGTAAGGTGATGCCAGAGACAGCTTGTTGGCAGCTGGCTGCCTTGGCTGCCAAGCTTGCCATCTAGCCACGATTTTGCCACTTCTCTTCTCCTTTTGACATCTTAAGGACACTAATCAGTCCCTAATTAACTTGGTGGACACTTGGCTTCACCCATGAACCATCCTCAAGTATAAATAACCACAAGATCTTCACCTTTGAACTTGCACCATCTCATTTTCACTCTAATCTTTCACTTGGAGCAATCCCTGAGTTTGGAGCTGCTCCTTAAGTGATTCTTGAGTATTCTTCTTTTCTAGTAAGTCTTCTTCTTGAATTATTTCATTATTTTAGCTAGGTAATTAACTAAAAGTCAAACAGTTTGACTTTCTATTTGACTTTCGGTTAAGACCATTATGGTCAAGTGAAAGTTCGTTTCGAACATGGCTACATGATCCTAATAATGAAGGTTATCATCCTCTGATATTATACCTTCTAAAGATCACGTTAAGTAGGCGAAATGACGAGTCGATTGTATACTAAATAAAAGGTAAAAAACGTAAACTTTGCAAATTACGCTAATTAAGTTTCTAACTCTTAAAACCTTAAATTTTGACATCATATCAATTTATAAAACATAGTAGGACATGTCTAAACATGTCGAACTCGTCATTTCTTGATTAGAGCTTAATTCTATATCGAAAGTCAAGCAGTTTGACATTTGCTTTTACTTTCGATTCTGACCCGCTTGTTCAATGTTAGAACTTGTTTAAAACTAATAATACAAGGTATAACCCTTTGAAGTTATATCTCTGGGTTATGTTTTTTGGTAGGTCAAATGACAAGTCTAGTAAATATATTTTAAAAAGGACGACTATGCCCTTTTCATCCTAAAAGCTAAAGGAAACGATTTTTAAACCAAAGTAGTTAACATTCTGACTTTATAACAGAATGTATAATGTTATAAAATGTGTTTTGACACCTTAGACTTCTCATAAGACCCAACCAACCTTTCGAACCCGCTTTTACGCGCAAAACTAGTTATACAAACCTAGTTCGTATAATTTAGACGTAACGGGTCCAAATACTTCAAGATCACTTCAAAACAGAATGTTTGGTTAATTGACCTTTATCTAAAGAGTCATTGTACTCGGATAGGCATAAACCATATTTATTCCGATCTACGCTTAATTTAGCGAATCTATTCTTAAGTAACAGGTCATGTTTAAAGGAACTATCATTTGACCCATTTACATTCTATCAGATAACTAATTCTGTTTATTCCGGACTATAGAACCCTCCAGATATTCGGATTTGGGTCATAATACTTTTACTTGCGGCTTTTGCTAAATTTATAATCATATTTGCTTGGAAGCTAGCAAAAGGTAAATACTCTTAACATATTTTGTTTTTAAACTTGGGGTATGGAAAATACACCACTTGGAGGGGGTATTATATAGATGAGCCGCCTGTGATTGCTCATAAATATAAGAACTCTATTTAATCCGTTTTACTTGATAACTGAAATAATTGGGGGTTACTGGGTACCGTGTCCGGGGGTACTGACTCATTAACTATTATGGCCATACGAAATAGCGTGCAGGGGTAGGCATACCGACAGACACTTTTATTCAACTTTGGTGTGTACCTTTAATCATTATAGCACTGAAAATGACCGGCTCTGGTCTCTGGTTCCCATTGTATGACAAGTATTTAAATCTGGTGACAAGATAAAATCCCAAGAAATATTAAATGATTACCTACGGGTTTTCTATGTATAAAACTCTTTTTGAAAAACCCTTTTCAAAACTAGTCAGTTAATTATATTTACCAGCGGAAGTTGACGTATTTTCAAAAGATTGATCTGCGGGTACCGAACCTAATTATAGGCTGGGAATCCGGGTCGTCCAGAATGAAGTCTATGGAATTTGCAACTCCTCAGCTTAAGGCCTATGATTTCTAAAGCTCTTTTTATTAGATCCCGCATGTGGGGTTGTACTCGAATACTTGTAACTTCTATATATATTCAAGACTTTTATTAAATTTAATTTTTTTACTCTAATACTTCCGCTGCATTATTATATGGTGATATTGTATTCCAATCGTCATGACCCATCCGGGCCCACCGGAAATCAGGGTGTGACAGGTTGGTATCAGAGCTACAATTTGAGCGAATTAGACACTAGTATTTTGTGTCTAGTCTCAAATATCACAATTGTAGATTCCTTAAGAAACTTCGAGTCTAGACCCAAACACAAGACTACTCTTATCTATCTATATATATATATATATATATATAGTTATTGATTTTATAAATCATTTACAAATGTCCCTAAGATGTCGCGGACGAGATAAAGAATCTATGATGGGTCGTAAACTCAATAATCTCTACCATTGAGTAGCTTGAAGTTCCATATGGAGAATTACACTGTTTTGGAGATGATGACTCCGATACAAGAATGCTAAATCTCGTCAACTGATACTATTTCTTTTGATATTCTTTTGATATAACTCTATACCCAATATCGTTTATCTGAAGTCTATCGTATTTTATAGACACTCTAGTGATATCTCACCAGCTAATTAAAGCAGCAGCAACTATGGAAAGCTGCATCATGGCAAGGATATCAGTGCACTTTTGCATGAAATTCCATTCTTTTCAAACGTTATCTCATTCTGGAGAATAAGCAGAAAAAGGAATCATTTTTTTTCTAGTTCTTGCTTAGAGCCTATAATCACGAGTTTTAGAACTCCATATTTAATTATCCAACACATCTGGGTATATTATATTATATAAATTCAGCAAATTTTGGCAGTAATATTCTAACTTATGATATATACCTGGAGGCTGTCATTTCTAAATCCATTTCTTCTATTCTTTAAACTACGGGTAGCCAATAAGTCCTCCAACTGATCATCTGGAAGCTTGACATTGATTGTTATTTCATTGATTTTTACAACCATAATGCCAAACTTAGTATGATAAAAGCACCATATGGTGATTAGTAGTATCTTAGTGTGTACCATAGATTGCTTTTATGCCCTGCCAGTATGAAAGTTTGATGCATGGAACCTCTAAGATCTCCTAACGATCATATTGTACTGATATCAACTAATCATAAGCATTTAAATATATTTTGGCGATATCACTGCCATAAGAATAATCATTGATTTTATGGAGCCATTTTCATTTTATTCCTTCAAATGTTATGAAGGTCACATTTTATTGCTCCTACTATATTAAACAGATCTCTTGATTGCTCTGTAACAACCCGACTTTTTAAGTCAAAGTCAAGTCAAAGTCAAAGTCAAGACATGTCATTGTTCAGATCTGTCATTTCGTGCTTAATTGACTTGTACTCTCGAGATTCGATAATAGTTAACCCATTGCGGTAATCGATATATTAGTGACTATTTTAAGCGACATTTTAAACTATGTTTTACAATGCACTCACGATGCTTATTATCGCATGCTAAACGCTAATTACAAACACACACTATTTAAACGCACTTTATCGCATTGTTACTATCGCTATCTCAATGCAAGGCAAACTTGAAACGCTGTTATTGGTATTGATTCTTTGTGTGTGTTATTATGTGCTTTACTTGTGTGTGCCTTATATATATTTTGGGATGTTATTCGCAAACGCAATCGCAACTCTATCGCAACGCAATCTCATCGCAACTCGAAACACATATTTACTTTTATGCATATTATGTGATTATGTTATTTGTGAAACTACCTGTCTAATGTTATGTGGTTATCTCATCGCAACACTCACTCACAACTCGCTTAAACACAAAGCAACGCCCAATGCATAAAACGAAAGTCGGAAACCAACAAAACGCAATTCGGCAGGTTGAATGACCAACCGATCGAATGGACATCCGACCGGATGACCATCCAATCGGATGGCCATCCGATCGACTCACCATCCGACCCATCATTCCACCGCCTTAACTCCTGTATCACACTATAAATACCCACCTGTCACATCAACGTTCACTGATGTGACGGCTCTATCCGACCAACTCGCTCCCAGCTCGTTTTCAAGCACTTCTCTCTCGATTCAAGGCTATTCCGTAAGTATTTCTTCCTAAATCTTGTACTCCCATAATCACTACACACTTCTCAATCATCTTCTCCACTGAAATCACAGATTTTCACCATGAAATCGCCTGATTTGGACTTCTTGAAGGTGACATCATCACGGTTTCTTATGCAATCAGTTGTGTGACGTCATCCTATCGAGATCGGTTCAGATCTAAAGGATTTCTACACATTTTAACGCGAATCTTAACAAAACTTCAACATTTTCAATTGATTTCACACTTTCTTTCGACTCATTTATACTCTTCTACTTAAAACCCATGGAAGCTAGACTCAATCTACTTTAGACTCGTTCGGTAGTCTTGAGCCGGCTTGGAAACAAATTTCCACCGGAGAGATGACCGATTCACGGGTTAAACAGGAAGCCCCGACAAGAACAGTTAATATGATCGAATGGGGTGATTCCCATCCGATCGAATGGGCTGAGCCCTGCTGTGTTTCCGCTGTTTGACACGTTGTCACGTCGTCTCCGTTAAAACTTTCAACTTGGAAAATTTTACAAAATTCTCAAGTAATCAGATCACTCAATTGAATAGCCATCCGATCGGATGACCATTCGATCGAATGACTATTCGACCAGATGACTTGTCCTTTATAACGTTCAACGCTTAAACAATTTGATCAAAACTTCAAAGAATATCAGACTTTCACTCGAATAGCCATCCGACCGAATAACTTGATTTATACTACAACGAAAACTTCAAAAGTCTCAAAACGATTTACAAACACACTCACCCAATCGAAATGACCAACCGTCTAAATGATCATCCGTCTGGACGGCCATCCGATCCACTCACCATTTGATGCTCAACTCGTCCAACGCACTGTTTTACACGATGTTCAACGCTTACACTATCGTTCTATGCTCAGGCTAATCTCCACGCGCTCCCTTCAATCCAAGACAGTGTTTATTTGTTAAACACGCACTGTGAGTATACTCGAACCCATTTTATTTTAACGCACTTTGGGTGTTACATGCGTTCTATATCAAATCACATTGAATGCACAACACAAACACTTTTAAATGCTAACCGCTCTCGCATGTATTACATGACTCGATGAATGCTTGTATGTTATGTTTACATAGTGATTGTTTTGCCTGACACCTTAGCAACGATAGTACTATAGTTTGGACTTAGCACCTGTCATGGACAGGGGTTGTTAAGGTTTTACTTCACATGGTCACAGTGGTGATAATGTGTTACGCATTCTACAACTGGCAATCATGTCGGTTGCATACTTTATTGTTGATAGCTTACTTGCTTCACATTTCTACGTGTTACATGTTGGTTATGAGTAAACGCTTTCGCTATATTATATGCTATGCAAACTTGTGTACTTACCTTCACACTCTGTGTATTGACTTTATTTTAACGTATGTGACAGGTTGATTAGGATGCTCTGCTGGCTATGCTATAGTGAAACGAAGGAGGAGGTCTAGAAACAAACTAAATAAATCTGAGTTGTCGGAATAGTACTTTGTTTATGAGACAATTATCTGTAATAACTGTTTATGCTTTATATGTTTATGGTATGGGACATGAACGTTAAATATATCGTCACTTAATAGTTGTTATGGATTCTCTTGAACAATCTGTTTCGCTCAGTGCCACGATCCGATGTTTCCACCATTGGTTGGGGTGTGACAGATTGGTATCAGAGCCATAACTATAGGGAATTAGGAAAGACACGACCTAGTCCGGGTCTGATGTCTTAGGATGACCTGGTTTATAGTCTAAGTACCAACAGACCGCCTTGAGCGAACCCAGTAGGGGTTTTGCACGAGCATACTCTTTATACTCTCGCTCGTACTCGCTAAACCCACATCTTTGCGCGAACATTGCATACTACAGCTTCGTGCAACTACACGACCTTTCCTACGGCTAACACAACACACATTTTCAAAAAAATACTCGCATAACACAAACAAGTGACGGTGTCGAGATTAGGTGTGAAAACTGAGAACTCTCGATACCATCACTCCACGCGTAATTTTTACTCTCAACACGAGAATTTTCATTGAGTCAGGAGTGAAATCCATATCTCGACAAAATTATCCCTCTCTAACTCGTGATTTTACCTCACATTCAGGAACGAAGTTGTTAAGTTAGGGGTGAAACCCGCATCTTAACGACACGTTCCACACTGATTTTACATAACTCTCACCAAAGTCTTGGTGGATTCCAATGACTTGATTCGCGTAGCAGCCAAAGGATGCGTGCTGTTCACCGCGTTGCGGGGAGAGAGCACAGTCTACGAGGCCAAAGCGTGTACTCGAAGTCACCGTGAATAGTCGAATCACTTTGGGTAGTCGATGTCTAAACACACAAGACACTCTGTTTCGATTCTGAGCTCGCAACCGCTGATACCTCGATTTTATGTGTTTTTACGTGATTATGTTATATATTTCGATTTTGGAGACTTATTCGCTTTCCGCTCATTGCTTTACTAAACACACACAACTCGCACATAACTTTTAGCTCAAAACGCTAACAAATCACTGACAAACTATGAACTCTCACACGCTATACTACTCGCTATCGCTACTCGCACTTGCAACTCTCGAACGCAAATCGCGGCTTTGAAAGATAGGTGAATACGTGCTAAATATAGATGAATACGCGTGAAATATGCGCATACGTGAACTACGTGCTTCTGTGCTTACGTGCTTATGTGCCTATGTGGATTATGTGCCTACGTGACTATGTGATTGGACGTGTTCCTGTGCTTTATCTAATAATAATAGTAAGTATGCTGGTTAAACACCGTATGACGGAATTCGATTGTGTCGTTTAAATCAAACGACAATGTCTGCTGCAGACAATGTCTTCCCTTGGTTCTCACACTCGCCGAAATGCTCAGAGAAGCAGAGATGACAAGCGCATCGCTTCTCTCGTCACCAAGGAAATGGCTAAAGTCATACCTCAGATTGTCAGTGAGATCAACGAGGTCAGCAGCAAATCGTCTGTCGAATCTAAAAGTGATGCGCCTAAATCCTCCTACAGCTTTAAGCAATTCAAAGGTTATGGTCCTAAAGACTTCACTGGTGAAGATGGACCCAATGCAATGTTCTAGTGGTTTGACTCGATTGAAGTCACTCTTCGTCAAAGCGGATGCCCGGACAACCTCCGCACTGTTAATGCTACTGGGGGTTTTCAGTCCAGGGCTCTGGACTGGTGGAATGCAGAGCGAAACAGACGTGGAAACGATACAGCCTATGGACTCTCATGGGAGGAACTGAAGGAAGTCATGATGAAAGAATTATGTCCCCCACACGAACTCCAGAAGCTGGAAAACGAGTTCTGGGGTATCAAGCAAGAAGGAGGTGACAATGCTGGTCTCACCGCTCGCTTTAAGTAGCTCAGTATCATCTGTCCTGGTCAGGTGTCAACGCCTGATATCACGATCAAGAAGTACATCCGCGCTCTCCCGGACTGTGTTGCCGATTTTGTTCAAGCGGCTAAACCTGATACCATTGAGGAAACCTTCCAACTCACCGCTGAGATCAATGATAAGCGAGTTTTGGCTGGTTATTTTAAAACCTCAACCAAGAATCATCATCAAGCAACCGCTACTTCTGCTACCCCCGCTCCTGAAATCGCATGACCTGAAGTTTCGAAGTCTTCACACCAGAATCGCAAGCGCAAGGGTAACAACAACAAGAACTGTGCTGCCACCGCCGCTCCCCTCAACGGTGTTCCTGTCCAACCCAACCAGAATCAGAACTGTCAAGTCGCAGCACCCGTGACCAACGCACCGCCTGTTAAGTGTGCGTACACAGGTCCTTATCCTCTTTGCCCTACTTGCACCTACCACCACCCAGCTGGGATAACTTGCCGTTTCTGTGTCCACTGCAACATCTATGGACACTTCACAGCGAACTATCGCACTGGCCCACATCAACAAGCTCTAGCTCAAGCTCCTCCTGCACTGCCAATTCCACTCCCCGCTCCTCAGGGTAACCAAGCAGCTCCTGCTCCCACTGCTCATGCATGAGCCTGCTACTCATGTGGTGACCCTAACCATTTTGCAAATGCCTGCCCGAATCGAGTTGTGAAACAAGAACCGCAACAACCACCGCAGCAGCAACAACAGCAACAACCGTAGCTGCAGCAACCACAACAAGCCGACCGTTGATGAGCTTTCAATATCAACACCCGCAAGGCTCAAACCGACAACAATGTTGTCAATGGTACGTTTCTCGTTAACAGTATTTATGCTTCGTGTTTATTTGATACTGGAGCCGATAAATGTTTTGTGTCGTTTGAATTCGAAAAGCTCCTAAACCGTAAACGCGCCAACCTCCCGATGACGTTCGACGTAGAAATTCCCACCGGAAGAACCGTCACCGTTAGTTCTGTTCTACGTGTTTGTACTCTCGAACTCAACAATCACGTCATCCCGATCGATCTCATCCCGATGCAACTTGGTAGCTTCGATATCATAGTAGGCATGGATTTTCTTCGTGAAAATCGTGCTGAAGTTGTTTGTTTCGAAAAGATGATTCATTTCTCTCTTTCAAATGGTGATCAACTCTACGTCTATGGTGAAGTATCTTAGAAGGAATTGAAACTCATGTCGTGCACTCAAGCGAGCAAGTATCTCCGAAAGGAATACATGGCTTTCTTAGCGCACATCCTAGTAGCGGAGAAGGAAAAGAAATCAATGGAAAAGGTACTGGTGGTTCATGATTTTCCTAATGTCTTTCCTGACGATTTACCTGGTCTACCGCCGTCTCGTGATATTGATTTTCGAATCGACCTCATTCCTGGAGCTAAACCTATTGCTAAAGCCCCTTATCATCTCGCTCCGTCCGAAATACGTGAACTTTCTAGCCAACTCCTGGAATTACTTGATAAAGGCTTCATACGCCCTAGCACATCTCCATGGGGTGCACCTGTCCTTTTCGTGAAAAAGAAGGATGGATCATTTCGAATGTGCATCGATTATAGGGAACTCAATAAGCTTACAATCAAGAATCGCTATCCCTTACCCTGAATCGATGATTTGTTTGATTTATTGCAAGGCGCTAAGTGTTTTTCTAAGATCGATCTACGCTCTGGTTATTATCAATTTCGAATTCAGGAGGAAGATATCCCTAAAACCGCTTTTCGCACTCGCTACGGCCACTATGAATTCGTCGTTATGCCCTTTGGACTTACCAACACACCCGCAGTTTTCATGGATCTAATGAATCACGTGTGTAAATCCTTTCTCGACCGCTTCATCATCGTGATATTCTTATCTATTCGAAGTTAAAAGCCGAGCACGCACAACATCTTTGTTTGGTTCTCGAGCTTCTCCAAGGGAATCGCCTCTACGCCAAGTTCTCCAAGTGTGAATTTTGGCTTGAGGAGGTTCAATTCCTAGGTCACATTGTTAACAGTCAAGGTATTCACGTCAACCCCGCGAAGATTAAAGTAGTTAAGAGTTGGATTACACCGAAAACCCCGTCCGAAGTTCGTTCTTTTCTCGAATTGGCGGGTTACTAATGCCGATTCATCGCTGATTTCTCTAAAATCGCCGTTCCTCTGACCTCTCTTACGCATAAAGACAAGACTTTTGTTTGGGGTACCGAACAGGAGGATGCCTTTCAAACCCTTCAGCGTATGCTTTGCAACGCTCCCGTACTCGCGCTACCCAATGGAAACGATGACTTTGTAGTCTATTGCGATGCCTCTACCCTAGGTCTTGGTTGTGTTCTTATGCAACGGGACAAGGTTATCGCGTACGACTCTCGTCAGCTCAAAGTCCATGAGAAAAACTACATAACCCATGATCTTGAACTCGGTGCAGTTGTTTTTCCGTTAAAGATTTGGCGACACTACCTTTATGGTACTAAGTGTACGGTCTTCACCGACCACAAGAGCCTATAACACATCCTAAACCAGTCAGAACTGAATATGCGCCAACGCAGATGGGTTGAACTTCTCAACGACTACGACTGTGAGATTCGTTACCACCCAGGAAAAGCAAATGTCATTGCCGATGCTCTTAGCCGATGAAGCTATTTACATAGTGTTCGTAATATTCAAGCCCAACACGCCCTCGAAGCTCTCATTCACGACGCTCAGCACACCTGTTTTACCGAACACACTTTGAAGGAAGAACGAATTCTTGGAACCAAAAACTAACTAGTGAATAAACCAAATGGTATCTTTCACTATCTCGATTACATTTGGATCCCAAGACGCAATAACCTTCGGGAGATATTGCTGATTGAAGCCCACAAATCACAGTATTCCATTCATCCAGGTGCCGACAAGATGTGCCAGGACCTCCGAGCCAGGTATGGGTGGCCAGGAACGAAGAAAGATATCGCTCTCTACGTTTCGAAATGCCTGAATTGTTCTAAGGTTAAGGCTGAACACCAAAGACCCTCTGGCTTACTCGAACAACCCGAGATCCCTATGTGGAAATGGGAGAGTATAGCTATGGACTTCATTACGAAACTTCCGCGCACGCCATCAGGTCACGATAGCATTTGGGTTATCGTTGATCGTCTTACGAAATCCGCCCACTTTCTGCCGATATGAGAAGACTATAAGGTCGAACGATTAGAATGAATCTATACCGACGAAGTCATTTGTCGACATGGGACACCTCGTGACATCATCTCTGACCGCGATGGTCGATTTACTTCGCGCCTTTGGGAAACTTTTCAATCCACTCTCGGTACTACTCTTAATCTCAGTACCGCTTTCCATCCCTAGACTGACGGTCAGACTGAGCGCACGATTCACACCCTTGAAGACATGCTTCGTTCGTGTTTTATAGATTTTGGTGGTAATTGGGATTCGCATTTACCTTTAGTCGAATTCTCGTACAACAACAGTTATCACTCTAGCATTCAAATGGCACCATTTGAGGCATTATATGGAAGAAAATGTCGATCGCCTATTGTATGGCACGAGATTTGAGACGCACAAATTACCGGTCCTGAGTTATTAAAAGAAACGACTGACAAAATCCTCCAGATACGAGACAACCTCTTGAAAGCGCGGAGTCGTCAAAAGAGTTACGTCGATAAACGCCGCAAGCCCCTTGACTTTGACGTTGGTGATCACGTACTCCTAAAGGTTTCACCTTGGAAGGGGGTGATCCGATTCGGCAAGAAAGGGAAGCCAGCGCCTCGATAAGTTAGACCCGTTAAAATTCCGAAAAGAATTGGCAGAGTGGCCTATCGACTCGAATTACCGAAGGAACTCAGCAACGTACATCCGACTTTCCACGTTTCGAACCTCAAAAAGTGTCTAGCCGAAGAGAATTTGCATGGCCCTCTCGAGGATTTGCAAGTGAACGAAACATTACACTTCGTGGAAAATCCAGTAGAAATCATGGACCGAGAGACCAAGAAACTTCGAGCTCTCGCATTCCCATAGTGAAGGTTCGCTGGGAAGGCAAATGCAGAGCCGAGTTCACCTGGGAACTTGAAATTGATATGAAAGAAAAATATCCACATCTCTTCGTTACGCCTGCGCCTTAATTTCGGGACAAAATTCCCTAAAGTAGGGGAGGCTGTAACAACCCGACTTTTCAAGTCAACATCAAAGTCAAGTCAAAGTCAAGACATGTCATTGTTCAGATCTGTAATTTCGTGCTTAATTAACTTGTGCTCTCGAGATTCAATAATAGTTAACCCATTGCGGTAATCGATATATTAGTTGACTATTTTAAGCGAACTTTTAAACAATGTTTTACAACGCACTCACGACGCTTGTTATCGCATGCTAACCGGTAATTACAAACACACACGATTTAAATGCCCTTTATAGCATTGTTACTATCGCTATCGCAACACAACGCAAACTCGAACCGCAGTTATTGGTATTGATTCCTTGTGTGTGTTATTATGTGCTTTACTTGTGTATGCCTTATATATGTTTTGGGATATTATTCGTAAACGCAATCGCAACTCTATCGCAGTGTAATCTCATCGCAACTCGAAACACAGATTTACTTTTCTACATAGTATGTGATTATGTTATTTGTGTAACTACCTGTTTAATGTTATGTGGTTATCTCATCACAACACTCACTCGGAACTTGCTTAAACGCAAAGCAACGCCCAACACACGAAACAAAAGCCGAAAACCAACAAATCGAAACTCGGCTGGTCGAATGACCAACCGATCGAATGGACATCCGACCGAATGACCATCCTATCGGATGGCCATCTGATCGACTAGCCATCCGACCCATCGTTCCACCGCCTTAACTGCTCACTCACACTATAAATACCCACCTGTGACATCACTGTTCACTGATGTGACGGCTCTATCCGACCAACTTGCTCCCAGCTCGTTTTGAAGCACTTTTCTCTCAATTGAAGGCTATTCTGTAAGTATTTCTTCCTAAATCTTGTACTTCCATCATCACTACACACTTCTCCATCATCTTCTCCACTGAAATCACAAATTTTCACCATGAAATCGCCTGATTTGGACCTCTTGAAGGTGACATCATCACGGTTGCTTATGCAATCGCTTGTGTGATGTCATCCCATCGAGATCGGTTCAGATCTACAGGATTTCTACCCATTTTAAAACGAATCTTAACAAAACTTCAACATTTTCAATTGATTTCACACTTTCTTTCGACTCATTTACACTCTTCTACTTAAAACCAATGGAAGCTAGACTCAATCTGACTTTAGACTTGTTCCTTAGTCTCGAGCCGGCTTAGAAACGGATTTCCACCGGAGACATGATCGATTCACGGGTTAAATAGGAAGCCCCGACAAGAACAGTTAATCTGATCGAATGGGGTGATTCCCATCTGATTGAATGGGCTAAGCCTTTCTGTGTTTCCGTTGTTTAACACGTTGTCACGTCATCTTCGTTAAAACTTTCAACTTGGAAAATTTTACAAAATTCTCAAGTATTCAGATCACTCAATCGAATAGCCATCTGATCGGATGACCATCCGATCGAATGACTATTCGACCAGATGACTTGTCCTTTATAACGTTCAACTCTTAAACAATTTGATCAAAACTTCAAAGAATATCAGACTTTCACTCGAATAGCCATCCAACCGAATGGCCATCCGTCTGGATGACCATCCGATCGAATGACTTGATTTATACTACAACGAAAACTTCAAAAGTCTCAAAACGATTTACAAACACACTCACCCAATTGAATGACCAACCGTCCTAATGATCATCCGTTCGGATGACCATCTGTCCGGACGGCCATCCGATCGACTCACCATTCGATGCTCAACTCGTCCAACGCACTGTTTTACACGCTGTTCAACGCTTACACTATCGTTCTATGCTCAGGCTAATCTCCACGCGCTCCCTTCAATCCAAGACATTGTTTATTTGTTAAACACGCACTGTGAGTATACTCGAACCCATTTTCTTTTAACGCACTTTGGGTGTTACATACGTTCTATATCAAATCACATCGAACACACAACACAAACACTTTTAAACACTAACCGCTCTCGCATGTATTACGTGACTCGATGAATGCTTGTATGATATGTTTACACAGTGATTGTTTTGCCTGACACCTTAGCAATGATAGTACTATAGTTTGGACTAAGCACCTGTCGTGGACAGGGGTTGTTAAGGGTTTTACTTCACATGGTCACAGTGGTGATAATGTGTTGCGCATTCAACAACTGGTAACTAACTATTTACTTTAGTGATTGATTGAGGATTTATTGGTGAAAAACTTATTGTCAGATTAAAGTGGGAGTCTGTTTGTGTTTGTAAATTTGTGTTTTCAAAACTTACTCCATAAAAACAAAAATTTAGGGGGAGAAATCGCCCTAAGCCAAAAAGAGTTTAGATAGTGCGTGAGTTTAGGGGGAGTAAGTTATAAATTAAAAATAAATAATATACAAAAACATTGAAAACGAAAAACATAAAAAAATGAAAAATTGAAAAAAGAGATTTGATTGTGTGAAAAAGAAGAAATGATAGTACATCAGCAAGTTAGTTTGTCATACTGAAAATGAATTAAATTGCTTAAGTGTGATAGCAGATTCATCATATGATGTACCAGTAGGCAAAAGCATGAAATAATCAACTTACCAGTGTGATATAAACCTAAACGAACTGTGTATGAGTGGGGAACACATTAGTGGTGTATGGTTTAATGACCTTAGATATTGCGTTGATAGATTACCAAAATCTGAGGTTTTGGGTCTTTATACTGTTATTTCATCCGGGGATATCAGGGTTGTCCTTCTGCTACATCCAGATACATGCTGACCTAGGCACAAACAGGATATCTTAAAAGAGCTAAAAATGCCAAAACCCTTAAAATGAAGAAGCTCTCCTAGAGAGTCATTCATAAAGTGCAAAATGCATAATTCGTACCAAAAATGGTATTTGTCTTAGCCCTTGTTAGATATTTTGGTCTCTTTGCTCTACGGAAGTACTGTCCTGATCACCAATTATCTAAACGTTGAAAATACAAAACGGATGAATTCAGTATACTCACCTACTACGATGAATCTTTGTGCATACCTTGATCGTGGGGGTACATCTGGAAGTGGGACACATTAGTATTTCAGTAATAATATTACTTTAATGTATTATACGGTAATGGTACTTGAAATGTTCATGCATTTTGTTTAAGTGGACAAACATACTGGTAATCGTCTTGGACTGCTTTTCACGAAAATAAATAAAGAATTAACTACAAGTGTGAAACAGTTTGATTTTGTAGATATGATCTTCTTACACATGATTCTCACAAAAAGATGAAATTGTAAATATTTTTGGGTTTAGTTTAGTTTGTTTTGAAAAAAAAACAAAAATACCAAAAATATTTCTTTTTTAAAAGGACTTCCATTTTGAATTGACAGATTGTTGTTTTTGCAAGCTAAGATAAAATATTGGTTTATCTTTAATTGTGAAAAGACTGATGGTTTTTCGAGATAGTTGCTTGTGTTGCTAAATAGATTGATGCAGTTATCAAAATGAAGTACAGAATACAAGTAAAGTGCAGATTAAGAGTGAAATGAAGATGTGTGAAGATGCATGGTAGGATCCTTCTACTACATTGCAGAGAGAAAGTGATATGAATAATTTGGAGCTCACTTGCTTAACCAAAGATTGCTAGCTAACTAATCTATATCGAATGAAAGTTTTGGAGATTGGAAGAATCAGCTAAGGGGGAGTCTGTTGATGTCAGAAACTGTGTAGCTGACGCTATCAAAAGACCAAAAGAACACAAGATGTTTGAAGACAAAGTTACACTATGAAGCTATTGTCAAGGGGGAGTCTGTTGGTGCATATTCGGTGATAACAGCTTAATAGTTTGATTATTTAGTCTTTGGATATTTTGTAATGGGCTTAGTATATTGGTTAGTGAGTTTATTATTGTATGGGCTTGGAGAATGGCCTAGCCCATTGGGAAGCCTAGTTCACAAACATGTGGTATATAAACATGTTTTTCGATTAGGGTTTCTGTTACAAAAAAAGAGTTGTTGGAGGCTAGAGAGAGAAAACGTAGAGAGAGAGTAGATTTCGAATTAGGGTTTGAAGCAATATCACAGAGATAGGCTGTGAGGTTGTGCAGGTCTTGAATTGATTGTAAAACTGTAGTTTGGATAAATCAATAGAAGACCGTTTGATTGTGAAATTCTGTTTTCTTCTCGTTTCTGTGATATTCTGGTCTAGAGGATTCCGCACTCTAGATTGGATTGACAATTATGTGACAATCCGTACGAACCAAGGGACCTACAGGTAAGTTTCTCATAAATGATTTATTTGTTAGTCTTAGTTGATTCTGAAGTTGATAAAAGCTTCATCGACTATAAATTTAATAACTTTCTAAATGTACTTTAATTCAGCTCCAAACTCATTTGGACTTAAAAAATGTGTTTTGGTTATCGGGCTAAAATCCCGTTAAGAACTATGAAGTCCTTTAGGCCCGAAATTAGCCAAAACCAAAACCGCATTTTTGTGTGCATCTTCTTTTACAAAAAATATCCTAATACATTTTTCTAGTAAAATAAAATGCATCTAATCTATTTATTTTACATACCAAATGAAAATAAATAAATTACATATTTTTACACATGGAAGAACAAAATAATTATTATTACAACCCTTTGAAATAATTAAATACTAATCACAAACACAATCATTCAACATATTCACACAAGGTCATGGCTAGGTTATGAACACCAAAAATATATATATCCAAATATATAAAATTCAAGAAGCAAAACGGTTCCCTTTTACAACCAACAATTTTCGGTCCAGAATGAAAAACCGAAAAATGTGGGTTTTTTTCCAAACAAAATAATCATCCAAATGAAATAATTTTTCAAGATTCATTTATGCATGTAATAATATGATCTTGAAAAACAAAGGGATAACCATGGTGAAAATTTTGGCCATAGGGTTTTAACCAAACCCGAAACCCAAAAATTTCATATCCTATGAAGCATGCATTCATATAAGCGGCTCTGATGCCACTGTTGGGTTTTTCACATGTTTATCAAAGCTATTTTATCCGAATAAAATAAAAACGCAGCGGAAATTTATTATTTAAAACATGTTACTTACAAGATATAAAACCCATTTTATATGTAAAACCCAATCCTCGGATCCATATACGAACATGCATGCTATCAAAAATAAAACACAACCATAGGGTGTTTAGAATACTACCTTCCAAGGAGTAATGAGAAATGAAACGAATGATGCTTCTTGAACGGTTGCCTTCCAGTGTAGAAGACCTCAAGCTTGTATACCCCAAGCCTTCCAACAAACACTTTATGTTTAGCTAGGATTTTACACTTAAAACTCACTTGAAAAATCCCTCTCTTGGAACCAACCCTTGGCCGAAATTATGAGAGAAGAGTATGGAGTTTTGTGTACTTGAAAATCAAACTTGAAAAACCCTTATGCACAACCTTATGTTGGCCGATTTCTAGAGAGAAATCTCTAGTGTTTTTCAAGTCATCCAAGTCTTGCACATTCTTGCATTTGTTATCTAAGTATTTATAGAACCATGAGAGAGAATTGTCACCCACCTTGACCAATCATGTGCCAACTTACACATGCAAGTGCATGAAATATTATTGGCCAAAATATTTAGGGAAGGCCACCCAATGAAAACACATGCAAGTGCATGTATCATTATTGGACCAACAATTTTTGGGAAGACCCCATGGGGTGGGCGGCCTAGCTTTATTTTTTTTTTAAATTCAATTTTTTTTATAAAATTTAAGTCTTGTTTATTTTATACCTTTTATAAAATATAACATCATATGTTCACAAGACTTTATACAACTTTTATTAAGTTATTTAACTCATTAAATAACAAAATAAAATACTCTCTCAAAATAAATTATCCATATAATTTATTGGTTTGTCAAGTGCAATTATTTAGAAAACCAATTTCTAAATATTGTAAGTGTTAATATTTATTTGTTTGAACATATCACAAATAAATAATATAGGTGTTTGTCTAGCTTGTTATTGGGTATGACTCGACTTGGATCATAACGTACTAGCCACATCAATTTAATATGTGTCTTGGGCATACAGAGTCCAACAATCTCCCACTTGCACAAGATACATAGAAGATTGATGCAAGCAGTAAATAACGCCTAACTACGGTTTACTACCCCTAATACGTATGACTATATGTGCCATTCAATAACATCATCCCCTTCAAGTCCCTTACTTGAACATGATTTAGGTGAATCTATCATTTATCCTTTCGTTACAGATGTCATGTTAAATCCAGAGACACAGAGTGATCACTCTCTGTTGATTTAACTTTAGCAGGCCTTAGACATCTTACTCTCAACGAATAAGAGGAACAAATCCCATCTTGACTACATACGTCTCTCACAATCACCTTGTACCACACCTGAGCTTAGCCTTATGTATTGTCATATTACTAACAGCGAAGAAAAAAGTCAAGGTACAATATTTGGTGAATATCAAGACCCAATATGTATCTCAGGTCTGAGGATACTATGATATTCTCCTTTACTCAAATTTACTTATGATCAATCACAGATGATTCCATGCATTAATATTTGAGAGCGAGTCAGTCCAATATTTGTATCCCACAAATATCTATGAACTTTGGTAGCAACACTTTGCTCTATATTCATACCTAATGAATATCCACCAATCCAAGTTCATAATAGTCTTACATTCATATTTGTTCCCACAAGTATGATCGACTACGGACATTTAGAATAATTAACTTATTCACGGATTTAAACATGCTAAAATGGAACATAACTCAACATACCATAAAGAGTTATAATAACAATTCTTCCAATATCCAAATACAAAATAGATCAAATCCAATCACTAGAATATCGAAGTCCTAAGGCACAAGTATGACCCTTTCATGCTTTGCCCATTCAAGGAGCTTCGTGAGTGGATCCGCAATATTTTGATCAGTGTGAACTTTGCGAATACATATCTTTCCCTTTTTCAACTTCATCCCTTATGTAGTTGAAACTCCGCTCAATGTATCTAGTCTTTTGATGTGCACGAGGTTCCTTGATTTGAGCAATGGCACCATCGTTATCACAAAGATCTCTAGGGGTCCTGAATGGTAGGGACTACCCCTAGATCGACAATAATTCAAGTGGCAGATCCACATGAATCATCTCGATCAATGAAGCGGCGATGTATTCTGATTCTGTAGTGGTCAATGCTACCCTAATTGTGATCGAGGACTATTTCGATCAGTTTGGAAACTCGTATCCATGTAACCCTTTACAACGAATTCCGAAACTCGCACCCCTGTAACCCTTTACAACGAGTTCCTCTTTACCAGATCCATATATTAGAAACATATCCTTAGTCCTTCTAAGGTATTTCATTATATATTTTTAACAGTCACCTAATGACCGTTATTCATTGGTATCTACTCGTCATCCTTAAAGCGCATAACTTGTCTAGTCTAGTGCATATAATTACATACATAATGAATCCTATAGCTGACGCATATGGGATTCCTTTCATTCTTTCCTGCTCATCCTTTGAGCTTGGACATTGAGACGCACTCAATATTGTCCCCTCTTTGAATAGGTACCAAACCTTTCATAGAGTTCTCAATCTTGAACCTGTTCAAGACTTTGTCAATGTATGCACTTTGGTTTAAACCTATCAAGCGCCTTGATCTATCCCTATAGATCTTTATTCCCAAAATATAGGCGACTTCACCATGATCCTTAATGGAAAAACAACCTCCAAGCCAGGAATTTACACCTTCCATGGTTTGGAATGTTATTTCCAAATAGTAGAATGTCATCGACATACAATATTAAGAAAGTGATGATGCTCCCACTAGCCTTCTTATACACAAGATTTATCGACGTTCTTGATGAATCCATATTCCCTAATCTCTTCATAAAAAACGGTGATTTCAACTTCTAGATGCTTGTTTCAATCCATAGATTGATTTCTTTAACTTGCATACTTTGTCAGGGTGTTTTGGATCGACAAAACCTTCAGGCTTAACTATAGAGACATCTTCCTCAAGATATCTATTAAGGAAAGCGGTTTTGACATCCATTTGCCAAATCTCATAATTATATTATGCAGGTATGGCAAATAATATCCTTATTGACTTTAGCATCGCCACAGGCGAAAAAGTCTCATCATAATCAACCCCTTGAGTTTGAGTGAAACCTTTTGCTATAAGTCTCGCTTTATAAGTATCCAAGTTACCATGCATATCTGTTTTCTTCCTGAAAACCCACTTACTTCCAACTACTTTGGAGTTAAGAGGTGGCACAATCAATTCCCAAACTTGGTTGTCATACATGGATTGCATCTCTACGTTCATAGCCTCAAGCCATTTGTCGCAATCGGATTTTGACATTGCATCATGGTATGTGGTAGGTTCACCCGAATCTACCACGTAGCATCCATCCATGAAAAATCCATATCTTTCAGGTGGACTACTTATTCTACCAGATCTGCGAACGTTTTGTGTGTCATGATCAACCACTTGATCGTTTTCAACAACCTCTTATTGAGTGCTAGTATCAACCAAACGTGTATCGGCTTGTGGTTCTTGATCCTCATCATGTTCCACTGTTCTACTAGCTCCTTCCATAAGGAACATAGCTTCCAAGAACTTAGCCTTTCGAGCAACAAATACCTTTTGCTCTGTTGGATCGTAGAATTAATATCCTATACTATCTTTAGGATATCCTACAAAGATACACTTAGTGGATCGTACTTCCAATTTGTTTGAGGTGTATAGCTTAACATAAGCTTTACAACCCCTTACCTTTAAATATGATAATGATGGAACCCTTCCATCCCATATTTCAAAAGGTGTCTTATCCACTTTCTTGGTTGGACCATACGGGCCACGGAGAGCAAAGCGTAACCCCAAAGTGATAGAGATAAGGCGCTCCTAGCCATCATAGATCGAACCATATCCAAATAGAGTTTGATTCCTCCTATATCGAAAAGAAGAACTTTGATTGAGTTGATTTTGTACTTCACCTTTTGAAGATTTTGAATGTTTCAAAACTTCAACTTTGTGTCTTGGAAAGTACACATAACCATAACTACTATAGTTGTCGGTAAAAGTAATGAAGTATCTTTCACCATTCCTAGTCATTGGCTTAAAAGGATCACATACATTCGAATGTATGATACCTAATAAATCTTTTACCCTTTCCCACTAAGGGATTACTTGGTCATTTTCACTTGTAAATAGGATTCACATGTATCAAATGAACCAATTTCATTTGTTTCCAAAAGACCATTCTTTCGAAGTGTTTACATGCGACATCTGTTTATATGATCAAGGAGATAATGCCAAAGATAAGTCTCACTCAAATCCATTTTGAGTTTGTTGGTGATTGCTTGGTACATTGAACTATCAAATGATGTATTATTATGAACCAATTCATAACTACCATTTGAAGGCATAGTTTTTAAAGTAAAACATGTCATTCATCGAAATATAAATGTCATTGTTTACAAACTTTAAATCAAAACATATTGTCTCAAAAGGGAAACTTAAATAATGTTTCTAGTCAAACTAGGAGCATTCAAAATATTTTAAAATAATTTCCAAACCATTTGGATGTTTCAAAACATAGTCTCCTTTTCTTGTAATGCTTATTTCTTTTGAACCTTTTTGCAACAAATTGCAAGCATAAGTTCCACATCCGGTATCTAATACCCATGTGTTAGAAGAAATAACATCAAGGTCAATATGCATCATTAAGATTGTACCTGAGGTTTGCCTAGCATCCCTATTAGTTTTCAACTCTTTGAGATTGGTTGGACAATTCCTATTTAAATGCCCTATCTCACCACACTCAAAGCATGGATCGTTCATGGCAACCTTTGCCTTCTTCTCTTTTGGTTTCGGTGGTTTCGCTATAGTCTTTCTAATTATTTCCCTTTGAATTACCCGTTTCCATTTTCAACATTTGCTTTGGTGTCGGGGTGATGCCCTTTCTAGTTCCCACCCTCATTGATCGTTAGAATGGATAAAACCCTTTTATCCATATCGAGCCTTTCGAGGTGATCAATGTGGCTTTTCATCTTAAAAACATAAGATGAGTCCGATTGGGTTTCCTCCATTCGACATGCATGAAGCACTCGAACCGTTTCGAAGCGTTCTACCCTTAGGAACATTTCCTACAATTGGGTAATCATGTCGTATGCTCATGATGTTCAAAACCTTTTGAATCTCGGGAATCATAATTCCTAACATGAGGCATGAGGCTTGCGTAGTATCCTCGATATACTTAATCCAATCGTTATAGGCATCCTTATCTTCCATAAGATGTTTATTGGGATTAGGATCGTTCAACACATAGGATATCTTTTCTTACTTGAGAATGATTCTTAAGTTTCGATATTAATCCATAAAGTGTTTTGATTGAAGCGATCCTTTTAAGAATTGTTTTTAGTGATAGGTTATGGACGGTTTGGGTAATATTGTTAGCGGCCATCTACAAAATTTAACAATGTTCAATTTTAGTATTTTCGATATTATTATATTTTAATCATTAATACCCTTTTGTGTCTCATAGACAATTAATAATTAAAATCTAGAATCCAACGTTACATTTAAATATTGGTTAGGTGACCTTTATCCCTCTATTTAAATTAACAAGGTAGTCAACGTTTGACAATTGCAACCCTTTGCAACTTCTAGCCATATGGGATCGGTTAAACATCTTTATGTTTAGTTGGCATGTTTAATCCCATCAACACCTTTTATTCGCCATGCTTCGGTGACCCTAAGTTCATGGTTTCCAAATCAAGTTGTCCAACTTACACACACGTGTGAGTTTATACACATAAGTGGTTAGGTGACCTTTATCCCACAAACATGGTAAACCCACCTCGAACATACAAGTTCCCTCAAATATGGTTAGGTGACCTTTATCCCACAATAAGAGTTCCCAAGTGATTCGAGTGTTGTATAAAAGGATGGTGTTTGACTTGTTTTATAAAAGGGTTTTCAATATTTCAAAATTCTAGTTTAGAAAATATTATGTACCATTCATTTGCATGCATTCAAATTAATGGTACTTTAGTGAAAACAAATTTTCAAGGTTCTTTTTAATAAAACCCATTTTATTATAAGATCATTAATTTTTAATAACCTTTTATTAACGATTTTTAATGATCTTTTAAAGAACCAATTTTAAGCTTGTTGTTGATTATTAGTTTGTTAAGCATGCATATCAACATATCATCCAAACAACATAAATAAACAACCACACAAGCACAACACACATATCAATAGGTGCATAACCATAGCCAACTATTTTGACCACACTTGTTAGCCAAAACAAGTGTGCCAAAAAGTCCTTCCTAAAGGGTGAATATTAACACAAATAATGTGTCGTTGAACTCCCACTTGATCCCGCATCCAAATGCTTCAAGTCTCCCTTTTGTGTTGTGATTTCTCCACTTTTTTTGAGCTTCCAAAATGTACTTTAATTCAGCTCCAAACTCCTTTGGACTTCAAAAATGTGTTTTGGTTATCGGGCTAAAATCCCGTTAAGAACTATGAAGTCCTTTAGGCCCGAAATTAGCCAAAACCAAAACCAAAACCAAAACCAAAACCACATTTTTGTGTGCATCTTCTTTTACAAAAAAATATCCTAATATATTTTTCTAATAAAGAAAAATGCACCTATTCTATTTATTTTACATACCAAATGAAAATAAATAAATTACATATTTTTACACATGGAAGAACAAAATAATTATTATTACAACCCTTTAAAATAATTAAATACTAATCACAAACACAATCATTCAACATATTCACACAAGGTCATGGCTAGGTTATGAACACCAAAAATATATATATCCAAATATATAAAATTCAAGAAGCAAAACGGTTCCCTTTTACAACCTACAATTTTCGGTCAAGAATGAGAAACCGAAAAATGTGGGTTTTTGTCCAAACAAAATAATCATCCAAATGAAATAATTTTTCAAGATTCATTTATGCATGTAATAATATGATCTTGAAAAACAAAGGGATAACCATGGTGAAAATTTTGGCCATAGGGTTTTAACCAAACCCGAAACCCAAAAATTTCATATCCTATGAAGCATGCATTCATATAAGCGGCTCTGATGCCACTGTTGGGTTTTTCACATGTTTATCAAAGCTATTTTATCCGAATAAAAAAAACGCAGCGGAAATTTATTATTTAAAACATGTTACTTACAAGATATAAAACCCATTTTATATGTAAAACCCAATCCTCGGATCCATATACGAACTTGCATGCTATCAAAAATAAAACACAACCATAGGGTGTTTAGAATACTACCTTCCAAGGAGTAATGAGAAATGAAACGAATGATGCTTCTTGAACGGTTGCCTTCAAGTGTAGAAGACCTCAAGCTTGTATACCCCAAGTCTTCCAACAAACACTTTATGTTTAGCTAGGATTTTACACTTAAAACTCACTTGAAAAATCCCTCTCTTGGAACCAACCCTTGGCCGAAATTATGAGAGAAGAGTATGGAGTTTTGTGTACTTGAAAATCAAACTTGAAAAACCCTTATGCACAACCTTATGTTGGCCGATTTCTAGAGAGAAATCTCTAGTGTTTTTCAAGTCATCCAAGTCTTGCACATTCTTGCATTTGTTATCTAAGTATTTATAGAACCATGAGAGAGAATTGCCACCCACCTTGACCAATCATGTGCCAACTTACACATGCAAGTGCATGAAATATGATTGGCCAAAATCTTTAGGGAAGACCACGCAATGAAAACACATGCAAGTGCATGTATCATTATTGGACCAACAATTTTTGGGAAGACCCCATGGGGTGGGCGACCTAGCTTTATTTTTTTTTAAAATTCAATTTTTTTTATAAAATTTAAGTCTTGTTTATTTTATACCTTTTATAAAATATAACATCATATGTTCACAAGACTTTATACAACTTTTATTAAGTTATTTAACTCATTAAGTAACAAAATAAAATACTCTCTCAAAATAAATTATCCATATAATTTATTGGTTTGTCAAGTGCAATTATTTAGAAAACCAATTTCTAAATATTGTAGGTGTTAATATTTATTTGTTTGAACATATCACAAATAAATAATATAGGTGTTTGTCTAGCTTGTTATTGGGTATGCCTTGACTTGGATCATAACGTACTAGCCACATCAATTTAATATGTGTCTTGGGCATACAGAGTCCAACAATACTCACTATTCGTGGAAGATCGACACTATGGACTGCCCGAGCAAGCATCTATGCTTAAGGCATCCAAGTGCTTGAAAAGAGAATGTGTCATCTACATGGCACAAGTAATCATTGACGAACTAAAGACGAGAGTTGAAGATATTCCAAATATCTTGGAATACCCTGATGTTTTCCATGAAGATTTACCTGTTCTGCCCCGGAGAGGCAAGTTGAGTTTAAAAATCGACATTTTGCCTGAATTGGCTACAATAGCCAGAGCTCCGTACTATTGACACACACTGAGGTGAAGGAGCTAAAGGCATAACTTGAAGAACTTTTGGTAGATGGGCATGAAAAGTCCATAGCCACCTATATAGCAAAACGCTTAACATGTTCGCAAGATAAAGGTGAACATCATAGACCATCTGGTCTGCAACAATAACCGAAAATCTTTGCTGTACTATCATAGATTCTGAAAATCATTGAGTTGACCACGCCCCGTGTTGGCTTAGCACGGCCCTGTGTCGGCTGCCAGTTTTGTCCTTTGCTATGTCTTTTCTTCTGCACATCATCTAGCCTCGGACACGACCCATGTCTGGTGGACATGGCCCCATGTCAAGTCCTCTGATCTTGCTATTCTTGTGGTTTGGATGTGAATTGGGGCTTGGCGAGTTGCGTCAATTCCTCCTTCTTTGTATTTATGTTGGTTTTTGCTGTCTTTTTGCTCGTTTTGCACATTTAATCTCTTTTGACCCTGTAAATTTAAAAGGAACCTGAAAAACAAGCTTTTTCCAATATTAGTACTGAAAAAGGGTTGATTTTACGTCGTATTGTATTTTAAGCACATCAAATACCCCCACACTTGAATCTTTGCTTGTCCTTAAGCAAAACTCTATTACGTGAATTACACACGCAAACGAAAATTGGTAGAAGAGAAGGTTTTGGTCTCATCTTTAGTGTGTCGGGAATCCAAGTTCTAAATTTATTTTGTTTTTATTTTATTTACAATTTTATTCGTCATGATTTATTTAAAACACAATTTAAGAGAAATTATTTACTTTAGGCATAACATGCCTTTATAAAAGTCTATTTAGTTATATATAAATTTACACACCTCACAAGTGGTCACTCAACACTCGGCCGATGATGTATTAAGTGAAAACGCTCGTGCCCGATTTTGGAACTTACTCCTACCATAGGCTTGACAATCGATCAAACCTTCTCCTTTTGACGTTAAATCCTAATAAATACCAAGATGGCTTTTAAAGGGTAGGTGGTGGTTCGGGTTTGCTATGTTTTATTTGAAATGGCGAAAAGTGTAAAATTTCAGTTTTTCTATTGCTTGTGGCTTAGCAAAAAAATACTTTGGAAAATTTTCTGATTTTTTTTGGTTGTCAAAGTTGAAACTGAGCCATAATCATAATTTCAATACATATAGGTTTACAAAAATGAAAGATAAAAAATGAAAAGGTTTGTTTTTGTGGGTTTGGAAATGAAAAGGTTTTTTAAGGTTCATGGGGTTTAACTAGGGGGATGTTTTTGGATAAAACAAAGAAAAATAAAGGTTTTGATTTTGAAAAATGGGTTGATCCTAATGCCTCCATCATTTACTTACTTGGATTTTTGTCGGTAAGGACTTGGAATGTATCGCCTTGTCAAGTTCTATATTCATGAGAACCAAACGGGCTATTCACACAAGAAATGAAAATTGAGCAATTAGTATAGATGTATATTTGTATACTTGGTAATGGATCAAAACTCACTTTTGTGGGAAAGGGGTTGTAGTGTAAAAATGTATATATAATCAAATTTTACAAAGATTTGTCATGCTCGTTTTCGTAATTTTCTAAATTGATTCATTTTATCACAACGCTATCAGTTGTAAATTCGTAAAAACATAATTTTTAGAACTTATTTTACCCAACTAAACCAAAATAAGTAAACGGAAATAAAATAAAATTTTTTGAAAAAGTTTGGGGTAATTAGCGGTTCCAAGGCGAGTTTTGTGTAAGGCTTGATTTAGGACAAACGATTCAAGGTTTTTATCATCCCCCCACACTTAAATTAAACATTGCCCTCAATATGTCCCAAATAGGATTTATTTTGGTAAAATGTGTAAAAAGTGTGAAAATAGCAAATTTTTTTGGTTACTTGCACTTGCAGCACAGGGGCGTGCAATGGAGATGCGGCCCCGTGTCCAAAGTGCCAGTAACAACTTTAAACAGAAGACTTACAGCAGGGTGCCCACGGGGGAGTGCTGTGTGAGCACGGCCCGTGCCACCTTCTTGGCAGAAATTTTTGGACAACAGTAAGTTGGGCACGGGGGCATGCTGGGTGAGCATGCCCCTGTGCTGTAGCCACTGTTTTGCAGTTTATGAGTTGGGAGGCCTCTGATTTACGTACATGGGTTTCATTTTTCTTCATCCATATGGTATTTCCACTTTTGTTAACACATTTATTTAAATAACCATCATCCAATCCTCCATTTTATTAAAAATAAAAACAATTACAAGAAAACAAAAATTACAAACCTACATAAAACTAAAATAGATAGATAGATAGATAGATAGATAGATAGGATCTTGAGAATGACTCTCCGAGATCATTTTTAAACAATCCTAAAGCTACGTTCCTAGATCTACGAAAGTTAGATGTTGGAGGACTAGAGCTTTTGTGGGAAATACTCAATTAGAGGTCATTGAGCATCTCTTCGATCTCCCTTGGAAGGAAGATGTAGGGTTCCTCTTCTACCCCTTCTTGAGGGGGAGCAGGATTTATCGGAACCTCGAAGGCAACATTGATAGGGGGAGGTTCTGGAATCTCGTCTCCTCATCCCGTGGGTTGGATGACCTCATTAGCGAGGTTCCAATCTGCTTGCGGCTAGATTAGTTTCAACGGAGGCATGGCCAAGATGTTCAACTTTTGGTGTAAAAGGTTGATTTCCTTGAAGCAATCTTCTAGGCCCATGGAGAGATAGTTCACACAGCCTATTAGAACTTCCTCCACTAAGGTTATCTCATCGAGAGACTCTCTCAAGGCACTCACGTATCTCACAAGAGTTGCCTCGAGGGAGAGTCTCAGCCCTCTTCGGTGGGTTCTGGAGCTTGTTGATGACGTTCCACTTTGTTGGCTTGACATTCTTTTGGGGTAGGTGTGAAGAATCTAGAGTATCCTGGCCTTTTGGAATGGTTCCAAACATTCTCCCCAAAGGCTGAATTTACAGTGACAGAACGATGGCACGGTCCTGTGCCTGGGCAGCATGGCCACGTGTCGTCTGCATGTGTCAGAGAATGTTGTCCGTTAGTTGAATACCACGTCATCATTGACACTGCCCCGTGCTGAAAAATGTGAGGGGCACAACCCCGTGTTAGTCCGGTACGCCCCGTGTTTTTAGAAGAATGACGGGCACGACCCTGTGTTCGAGGAACATGGCCACATGCTCAGGGTTTTTATGAAGATTGTCTAGGTTTTTAAGGAACTATCCGTTATCGGGTGGTTCCTTACTGGTTGGAACAACACCGTATTGCTGGATATACCTTAGACTTCGGCGAGAGGTGCGAAAATGCAAGAGGTTATCGGAAAGGTAGAAGACTTCTCTAAAAATGAGAAAATGGGACCATCCCTTATTTACCTTATCCGGGCTCTTGTTAAAAAAGGTATGAGTCGATTCGATCCTATCCATGCTGTTGGTGTGAGATTCACACTCTGGAAGGGGACCGTCATCGCGAAATCGAAACAGGGACGACTATCGCTCTCGTCTTCGCATGCATCTATGGTAGAGTGTTGGTTGACCTCAGTGTTGTTGTATATACATGATTTTTCCTCCATCGATTCTCCTTTGGATGGGATCCTTGATGAACATCGCGCCTTCATCAAGGATTCTATTTCTTTGATTTTTAGGAGAATCCTTTCTTCTATTTGACTTATGTCTTCTAAGTCGTCTAGGTGAGAGGGTTGATGGAGTTCAGGTGGATGGACTTCAATGTCATTTTTTCTCCCGCCCGTCTTAAGGTTTTCATAACAGGAAAATGATGGGGCTAAATAGTGGGGGGTGAAGTTTAGAATGCCACATTTCGATTCTTCATGCTCCTCCCCACAACAATCGCACCGTAGACTGTAAGAGTGGAGGGGATAAAAATAATCAAAGAAATCCATGTTTTTCCAGAAAACTTTTCACCATCGGGAGCAGTCGGTCACTATTTTCTTACAAAGTGTTGGTTTGACACGGCCCCGTGTTAGGGTAACACGGCCCGTGCTGCAGTCTGTATCTGGCAGAAATAGATTTTAAGATTCTGGAGAGTTGGCATGGCCCCGTGTCAATTCTGCAGAGAGTGAAAAAAAAGAAGAGAAACCTAAAAAAATAAAAAGGATTAGGCCGTCAATTTTAAGCTTTCTTAAAATTCTTGTGTCCTCGGCAACGGCGCCAAAAACTTGACGTGTGCAGCTGTGTATATATATATTTTTTTTGTATATTTTAGCGCTTTTTACTCGGCAATTCAAATTTTAAATTTATAGAACACGATATTCTACTATCACTCTACACACACGTTAGGTAAGTGAACCCATTGCGGACGTAGTATAGTGATGGCAAGATACCAAGGTCGTCCAAGGACACACGAGCTTTTAATATCGGCTTATCGTCAACGTCTAATCGAAAGAAACTTTGAGAAAAGGTTTTTAAACTAACAAAAGATAAACTAAAAATAGAAGATAAAATAAAAGTAAAAACAGATAGACAAGAAAGAATCACTTGGTTCCGATTTATCTTTCATGCATTCTTTTGATGATTTCCACACTTTGGGCATTTTAAGAGATTATATTAGTTATAGTAGTAGGCCCCTCTTGTGAAGGCGACGTTACCCTCAGCCTAGTGGTCTGAGTCAACAAGGAAACAATCCCACTAGGTCAGATTATTGAAAGATAATTAAGTAAGTTATTAATGAAAAAAGTGGTGGGCCCCCTTCCAGGCAGCGATCACCCTCAACCCTTTGGTCTGAGTCAGTAGGGATACAGTCCTCGCAGGGTTGGTTTAAAGTTTTAATAGTAGTTTATAGATAAGGGATTCAAGCTTTTTTGCACTTCTCCCGTGGTGGTAATGCACGCTCCGACTCGTGAAGTGTTACTAGGCTTGAACCAGGTTCTCACAGGATCTATACACTGAACGAGACATAAAATTTACCCAACCACCCTTCTAACCCCCTCTAGGCAATTAACGCGCTTTATATAGACCGTAAAGACACGAATATGTGAATCAACGACATGTGAAGAATGATTAGATAAATTTGCCTTCAATATAAAAAAATAGTTATTAAAGTCATTAATACATACACAATTAAAAAGTTACCAAAGATTAGAAATCATAAAAGAAAATACACAAAAGATTTGTCTTCACCAAGCGATGTAAGAGTTTAGCCAAGCATGGCCTTTGTTTGAAAAAGACTCTTACTATCAATCTTGGATCCCGAGACTACTAAACACACTCTAAAAGATGGAAAAATTGATGACGGTGGTGGATGATGGTGTTGTAGTGGTGGTGGAGTGGTGGCAAGTAAGAGAGAAGTGCTTTACCAAGGGATGGTTTGGAATGGAACCAAGCATATCTATTTATAGCTGAAATCAGAAGCTCCACCATGGCCCGTGCCTGCCTGGCACGGCCTCGTGGTCTTTTATCTCTTTCTTCCTCATTAACTGATTGTCAGGTCTTGTACTAACACGGCCCTGTGTGTCAACGGCACGGCCCGTAGCTAATGTACTTGCTGTACTATCGTGGATTCTGAAAATCTTTAAGTTGACCATGCCCCGTGTTGGCTTAGCACGGCCCCGTGTTGGCTGCCAGTTTTGTCCTTTGCTGTTGTCTTTTCTTCATCACAATATCCAGCCTCGGACACGGCTCGTGTCTTGTGGACACGGCCCCGTGTCAAGTCTTCTGATCTTGCTATTCTTGTGGTTTGGATGTGAATTGGGGCTTGGCGAGTTGCGTCAATTCCTCCGTCTTTGTATTTATGTTGGTTTTTGCCATCTTTTTGCTCCTTTTGCACATTT
This sequence comes from Helianthus tuberosus, assembly GCA_030545235.1. Taxonomy (NCBI): domain Eukaryota; kingdom Viridiplantae; phylum Streptophyta; class Magnoliopsida; order Asterales; family Asteraceae; genus Helianthus; species Helianthus tuberosus. The sequence continues at coordinate 161,412,074 of CM060393.1, forward strand.
AAGCTCTTTTGACCATGTAAATTTAAAAGAAATAGAAAACAAGCTTTTTCCAATATTAGTATTGAAAAAGGGTTGATTTTACACCGTATTTGATATAATTTATATGTTGTATTTTAAGAACATCACTGTTTGACTTTTGGTTATGACCATTATGGTCAAGCCAAAGTTCGTTTCGAACATGGTTACGTGATCTTAAAGATCATGTTTCGAACATGGCTACGTGGCGAAATGACGAGTCGGTTTTATATTAAATAAAAGGTCAAAAATGTAAACTTTGCACATTACGCTAATTAAGTTTCTAACTCTCAAAACCTTAAAATTTTACATCATATTAGTTTATAAAACATATTAGGACATGTATAAACATGTCCAACTCGTCATTTCTTGATTATAGCTTAATTCTATATCGAAAGTCTAGCAGTTTGACTTTTGCTTTTACTTTCGATTCTGGCTCGTTTGGTCAACATTAGAACTTGTTTAAAACTGATAATATAAGGTATAACCCTTTGAAGTTATATCTGTTGGTCATGGTATTTGGTAGGGTAAATGACAAGTCTAGTAATTATATTTTAAAAAGAACGACTATGCCCTTTTCATCCTAAAAGCTAAAAGAAACGGTTTTTAAACCAAAGTAGTTAACATTCTAACTTTAAAACAGAATGTATAATGTTATAAAATGTGTTTTGACACCTTGGACTTGCCATAAGACCCAACCGACCTTCCGAACCCGCTTGTACGTGCATAACTAGTTATACGAACTTAGTCCTTATAATTTAGACGTAACGGGTCTAAACACTTCAAAATCACTTCAAAACAGAATGTTTGGTTAATTGACCTTTATCCAAAGAGTCATTGTACTTGGATAGGCATAAACCACATTTATTCCAATCTATGCTTAATCTAGCAAATCTATTCTTAAGTAACGGGCCATGTTTAAAGGAACTAATGTCACACCCCGACCGCGTAAAACAACAAACCGCGGCGGAAACTTCGGGGAGTGGAGCAACAGAATCATTGTTTCACAACACATGGTAATTGAAGTTTTGTTTTATTGAATTAAAATGTTTACTTTGTCTAGGAAATTACAGAAGCATAACATGAATTAAACTGTCTTTCATAGTTTTAAGTCACTAAGGCCCTCGTCCAATCCTATGTTTGCATCATGATCATCTAACAATAGTACCTGAAACACATGTGAAAATAGGTATGTCAGCATAAAAATGCCTGTGAGATACATAGGTTTTGTTGATGCAGGATTCATGACTTGTAAGTTAAAAGAAATGTTTAACAAAAAGTAGTCATGAACCTTATAAAAGTGTTTTCTTTTATAAATCATACGAAAATCGATAAGAAAATCAAATGATATAAAAGAACAATGCATGGTTAATTAAATAACCAAGTAAAAGTGAATTTGTATAAAATATGTCGTTTGTAAAACAATGTCTTCTGAAAATATGTTAATTGTATAAAATGTATTATGTTTTTGTCGAAATGATTTAGATAACGCTACGATATGTAATATCATAAAAGCACTTATATATAGGAAGTACCAGCGGCGTATCCACCATGTTTTTATCATATTATACATCGCCTCGTTATTTATATCACTTACCAAATAAACCACCCAAAAATGTCTCGTTTAAACCAACGTCAAAATGTTCATTTATAATCAAATGTATTGTACTATGAATAAAAAGTATTTACTCAATCCCATATGTATATGTTAATGTATAATCAAATGTTATGTATGGCAAGCGAAAAGTATCAACTCAAACCATAAGTAAAAATCTACAAAACAATGTATTTGAATAAATCATAGTTTAAGTCAAAAGTTATGTTTTGAAAAATCAATGCTATACTGATACAAACATTTTTGCGGTAATGTTTATCGTCTACATTCAAGCCTTGCGACTGAAGGACAAACCCTTAACAAGTTAAAGGTTTATCAAAATGTATATCGGATTCAGTCATTCCTTACGTCCAAACAAACCTAGGTTTCCAGGAATAGGGGTTGTCAATTCCCTATGGTACCACTACATACTACTGAGCGGCGTGATCAGTGTTAATGAACATATTTTAGACCCGTTAAACAAACCAAATGTCATACCAAAATGTAAGCATGTTATGTGAAAACAATGTACTAAGTATGCTAAATGAACGTACATAGCAAAAATGTGATATAAATCAATGTGTACATATGCTGAAATAAATATATGAAACAAATGTGTTTATGAAATCAATGTGCTAGCATGCTTAGTAAAAATACTTAGCAAAACATAAATGAAATCATGTACTATATGCGTACTAATGAACATAGCAAGTATATGTAATGAAAGCATGAAAAGCACGAAAGTAACAAGTAGGCACATGTGTTTCACCCCAAAATATTTGAAAACAGTAAAAGAGGGGACTATGTACTCACTTGATATTGCTTAGTGATCTTGAAATAACAACCAAATAACGCTAGAAGGATCACGGAATCAATCGGCACCTAATATAGGTAACTAAGTTAATAAACTAGACCTAAATCGCAAGATCGGATAAAATGAGGTTTCGTAAACCAAATGAGTATTGGAACTCATGTAGTATGGTTTAACAAAGCCTACATTCTAAATCGGAACATAACCTAAGTGCTTATGACTCGTTTAGGTAGCTTACGCTACTTTAACGCGTCATTTGCGCAAAAGCGCAAACGAATAGCCTAACTAGTCCTATGACAAGTATTATATGCCCTAACATGTTTAATAATAAGTTTATGTGACAAAATTTAAGTTACATATGCTTAAAATGAAATTATGCGCAAAAAGGGCATTTTGGTCATTTTCCTAAGGCATATACACTACCTATCATACAACTAAGTAAACTAAGTGACCATAAGGTATATGTGACATCTGTGTCTCTATGACCATCAAAAAAATACCAAATCAATGAAATATTGTGTTTCATATGTGACAACCGGTAATTTACGCCCTTAATTACGTGATTAACAGGTGTTTAACACGACAATAAATAGTGTTTAAGACGCAAAGTAACTTAATCAGGCCTTTGAAGTGCCTAGAAACGGCTAACCGGCTTTACAATGCGCAAACGGTGGTTTACAGAGAAACCTGTTGAATACTACGCGACAACGAACTGATATCATATGAAATACTGACAACGTCGAAAAATACGGATGTTACACGAATATTTTATGCTTAGGGAGTTTGGGTCGCGATATCTAGTCTCGTATGAATTACGGGCCACATACGTATGAGATGGGCTTGTGGGCCCTGGCCCAAGCCCAAAACCCACAAGACTAAACAAGATCAAAACTATACTTAGATTGCAACCAAATCACATGTAGTATTGTTAGGAAACATATTTAAATATTTTATGTTACTTTTGGAGTACATGCCATTCCCAATACGGTTAGACAACTAATCATTTTCATATGTTGGGTATTGACTTGGGTTAGAAACTTATGACCTGAATGTAACTTGAACACACAATAGACATAAAAGTCATTGTGGTCTATAAATGAATACCCATACATCCACTACATAAACACACAAATCAACCCAACAAGTAAATGCAGACCACCCATCTTAAACTCTCTTTTACCTCACTCGAACCTCTCTCTCCCTCGCTGATGTCCGGCGACCAGAGCCGTCGTTCCGGTGGTCCCCTCCGATGAGCACCCCCTTTTTATTTCGAACAACAGAAACGACCACCACCACCACGGTCCGGTGGTGGTGCGGCGGCGACAGAACAGAGAGACGGAGAGGGAGAAAGGAGAGAGAGAGAGAGAGAGACCGAGAGAGAGAGAGAGAGAGAGAGAGAACCGGCGGTCAGAGGTTCGGACCGCCAGTCGGTTCATGTGTCCGGTGGTCGGTTCAATTACCCGACGGTTTTCCGATGATGATGATGACTCGAGCGACGAAGATGACGAGGGTATTGATGACGACGAGTTACGATGTCGACGGTGGTGACGTTTGGATCTCTGACAGCCATACATTACGGTTTTCCGACGAGTCACAAGTTGCGGGTCTGGTCAACCTGGTCAAAGATAGTCAATGGCACTCGGTCCGGGTCAACAGTGGTCAACAGATCAGCTCGGGTCAGTGGTCAAAGTTAGTCAACTCAGTCAACGGCTCAGTTCGGTTCAGAGATTGGTACGGGTCGACTAGGTCAAACTGAGTCGACACGGTCAATCCGAGTCTACCCGGTTGACTCAGTCAACTCAACCGGTCAACTCAGTTGACTCGGTCAACTCAGTTAGCATTTCGACATGCGAAGATGGTAAAGATTAACGATGCGTTTTCTTTCGTTATTTCTATAGTTTTAATACCTACGTGTCAAAACAAGCTCGAACCGAACAATTAGAATATAGTTTACATTGCGAAATATTTGACAAAATACATATATCATGATTGCATATTGTTGAATTTTGAAAATAGCGACAACTTATGTTGTCAGGGCGTCCAAAAACAGAGGAAACTCTGCCCGTTTTTCGAGAAAACCCGTAAAATAAAACGAGTTTTATTATAAAAACGTGCTTTTCGACAACTATTGTTATAAAGCGACTTTTACGAGATACAAATATAAAGTTTCCTTCGACAACAACTTACAACTTACGAAAACAACGATTCGGAAAATATTTACAACGACAAACATAGTTGATTTGAACTTCGGAAATTCGAAGAATTCGTTTTATAGAAATAAATATAGTTTTTATATTTATACCACACGAATTCCCTTATAAAAATAAATATAGTTTTATATTTATTTCAAACTTCAAACAACTCGATGATACTTTTGCAAAGTAAATATAACTTTTTATATTTATTACAAACGCCGAAACGGCATATACGTATATTTTTGGCAAATATACACAAGACGTGATATATATAATACAAGTTATTATATATTATTTTCGTACGACTACTCGAGACGGCTATCGCAATTACAGCGATGTATTTATATATTTTATATATAAATATTTATTTATTTTTAAATCTCTAGAGAATCAAGTCTTTTCAAGACTTGGTGGTTTTATCGACAATAAACGACACTTATCAAATATGACCTATCATTTCCGATAAGTTAACTACTTACCATTGAACCGTTCGACTAACGATTCGGTAGAGCTCGGTAACACGTAGTTTAGTTACCGCATTATTTAGAAACTTATAAGATATTCCGTGTTAGGAATATTGTAGAATGCACGCTAGCGAGTCAAGTCTTGGAAATGACATCACAAAGTCATAATTAGCTAGCTTTGCACAAGGCTATTCAGGTGAGTTCATAACCCCACCTTTTTACGGATTTACATTTTTCTAAATGTTTTTGGGGTGGAAAGACATGCACTTTTCGCAAAGCATACAAGAATTACATATTTCTAAACCATTTTACAAGCAAGTTTTAACTGACACAAATGGTTTACGAAAAGCTTATGTTTTATACCGGTTTTTCAAACAAGCGTATTTTTCGAAATATGCATACACACGAGATTCTAGTTTTATAAACTACGGGAAAATACAAATACAAGAGTTTACAAAATACAAAATGTATACAAATGGTATGATAAAAATACAAGAAGCACACTTGGTGAGGACGAGTACCAAGTGTGATGAGATATAAGAATACGAGAAGCGCACTTGGTGAGGACGAGTACCAAGTAGGATGCATTATGAGAAATGATACGAGAAATCGTGTCACGAATAGGGTACATAAGCACCATTAATCAACTATATACCTAGACCACAGAACAAGAGGTTAGATCTAACGGGTGCCGGGCAGCCACACTCTCGGTGAGGGCGAGTATCGAGTAGTGCTTTTGTGTCTCAGAATATGCCAACTAGAAAAATGCCTAAGGTTTGGTGACTTCCTATGTCGTGTCACATGTTAATGGCTTTGCAACCCATTAACAATCCTGATACTTACAGGAATACTTTATTTACATAAAATTCATACCATACTAAAACTTGATTTATACTTGAAGTACGTGGGGTACTCAAGAAAACGAGAACTATACTTGAGTACGTGGGGTACTCAAGAAAAACTTGATTTATACTTGAGTACGTGGGGTACACAAGTAAACTTGAATTATACATGAGTACGTGGGGTACACATGAAAACGTGATTTATATATGAAAATGATTTTAAATTCGTTTTCACAACAATACTTCAAAAACCGGTTATTCAAAAAGATTTATTTCAAATCTTTTACAAACAAACTATGAACTCGCTCAACTTTATGTTGACTTTTTCGCATGTTTCTTTCTCAGGTTTCAGTTCTAAGACAAGGCACGGTTGGAATAGGAGAACCATGAAGAGTCGAGTACTTAGCGGGCGTTCAAATTCTAGAAAGACTTAGATTATTTGCTTTCGCTGTGCAATGAAGATACTAGTCCAGTCACGCCAATGCTCTGATATTTCGGGGTGTGACATCATACTTGGGATTTGTATAAATATGTGTATCATTTGCACATATCAATTCTTGTTCGATTTCGAGCTCTAAATCGCTTTCTGGAAAGTTATACGCGAACCGATGCATAAACGTAATCAGTTTAACGTGACAAACACTCCGAAACAGTTACATGGGCTTAACATACCTTAAATAACCTTCACATAACTTAGAAATAAGTTTTGGAGGGTTTGGTGTGTCGAAATCAAGTTTATTCGATCGCACGGACTATTTGCGTCAAACTGCAAAAGTCTGCTGATTCATATGGTATCGAACATTCTGTAACTTGATCATAAGTTAAACATACCATAAATATCCTTTACATAGCTTAGAAATAGGCTTTTAGGGGTTCGATGTGCAAAATAAACTTTTTGGTCAAATAGGGACTAAAAGCGTCAAAAAGTGCATAAGTTTGCGTTTTCGCGCATATCTTACGTTCTGAACATATCCGGACATCCAAAAATTTATGTAATCATTAAAATATTTTATTTTAGTGATTGGAATGCTCAATTTCCATTCGTCGCGTAATTTGGATCGTTTTTTGCGTCTGTTCGAGTTTCGTCGTAATTAACCGAACAACGCAACCGTAGGACCAAACGAACCGGCATCCGGGATGTTTTCAAGCATATTTCATGTTCCCTGTGCTTAAACCTCATTATTGAGCCTTGAAAATGGGTTAACGGGGTTTAAACATGTCAAAAATGGCTTAAAAGTGTTGTAGGGACCATTTGTACCATTTTGGCAAACCTTCTGGTAGCTGGCATGTGGTGGCCCTGCGCCACAGCCTCATCTGGACAGAAAACCCATTTTTGATACCCATGTTGAATTTCAGGGGCTTTAGTGTAACTTTTTCAATAACGTGTGATGGTTTTGGACACCCCTAGTATTCCAAAACAATGTGCCACACATGGATGGTCCAGATTGAAGCTCAATTATCGAGGAACGATCCTAATGGTTGTCCAAAATCTATATAAACCCACCTCAATTCATTCCAAACCCACACATTTGATCTCAAATTCTTTCTCTAAGTTGAAGCTCTCCTTGTGAAGCTTCATACTTGAGAATTTTTTAGTTCAAATCTTCATTGTTTGGAGCCTTTGTAAGTATTCTTTCATCTTTTATGCATTTTAAGCACGAAAGTCAAACATTGTTTGACTTTCTACTTTGACCAGTCAATGGTCAACACGAAGTTCGTTTGAACTTCGCAACGTGAGCGTAATCACGATGGTCATAGTCCTTTGTGACTATACCTACTGATTACCACGTTATTTAGGTATAGTGACGAGTCATAGTTTCGGTCAAAATACACGTTTATGCGTATTTTGCAACCAAACTATTCTTGGGTATCAAAACCCTTTGTTTTGATATTAAACTTGTTTTCAAACTTCGTTAAACATGTTTAAACATGTTTAACTCGTCACTTTTAGTTTAGTGCTTATATATAGGGTCATAAGATAAGCGGTCTAAACAACCGCTTAGACTTTCAAACCCGACCCGTTTGGTCGATCATTAGGAGCCGACCAAACATATTTTGTGACCATAGTTGTATAGGGAATAACCTTCCGAGGTTATACCTTATGGTCACTTTGTTTAGTTAGTTGTATGATAGGTAATTTATATGCCTTAGGAAAATGACCAAAATGCCCTTTTTACGCATAAATTCATTTTAAGCATATGTAACCTAAATTTTTACATCTAAACTGATTAGGTAACATTATTAGGCATGTTAAGGCATATAATACTTTTCATAGGACTAGTTAGGCGGTCCGAACGCGTTTTACGCGAACGACGCGTTAAAGTAGCGTAAGCTATCTAAATGGGTCGTAATGGGTCATAAGCACTTAGGATAGGTTTCGTTTTAGTATGTAGGCTTTGTTAAACCATATCATATGAGTTCCAATACTCATTTGGTTTACGAAACCTCATCCTATCCGATCTCCCGATTTAGGTCCGGTTTATTAACGTAGTTACTTATATTAGGTGCCGATTGATTCCGTGATCCCTCTAGCTTTGCTTGGTTGTTATTCAAGACTTCTAAGCATCCTCAGGTGAGTACATAGTCCCCTCTTTTACTGTTTTCAAATGTTTTAGGGTGAAACACATGTGCCTACTTGTTATTTTCATGCTTTTATAACATATACTTGCTATGTTCATTAGTACACATATAGTACATGATTTCTTCCATGTTTTTGCTATGTATGTTTTATTAACATGATAGCACATTGATTTCATATATTACATTTTGTTGCATATGTTCACGCAACATATGGACGCATTGATTTACATTAAACATTTCTACTTTGTATGTTCATTTAGCGTATTTAAGTACATTATTTTCATATAACATGCTTACATTTGGTATGACATTTGGTTTGTTTAACGGGTCATAAATACATTCATTAACACCGATCATGCCGTTCGTTAGTAGGTAGTGGTACCATAGGAATTGACAACTCCCATTCCTAAAATCCTAGGTTTGTTTCGGTGGAAGGAATGACCGAATTCGATATTCATAAGTTTGATAAACCTTTAACTTGTTAAGGGTTTGTCTCCTCGGTCACAAGGCTTGAATGTAGATGTAAAACATTACCGTGTAGATGTTTGTATCAATAAAGCATTAATTTTACAAAACATAACTTTTGATTTATTCAAATACATTGTTTTGTGCATATGGTGTAAAACATTACCGTGTAGATGTTTGTATCAATATATATTTTATTTATTTTACCATACATAACATTTGATTATAAATGAACATTTTTACATTGGTGGTTTGTTTGGTAAGTGATTTAAATAACGAGGCGTGTGCAATATGATAAAAGCATGGTGGATACGCCGCTGATACTTCCTGTTAGTGTATACGTCTGTAGCTTCCGTCAGCATTTAGTCATATTTTGTATTTTTGTGTCCTTTGTAAACAATTATGTAATGTATGTATGTTAGATAGAACGGCAACTCAGGAAACGGGACTGGATTGTAAAGTGTTGACTTTGTTGACCAGTGTCACCCGATCGGATGGGCCATCCGATCGGACAACACTCATCCGTTCGGTCAGCATGTCATCCGTTCGGTCAGCATGTCATCCATTCGGACAGCATGTCATCCGTGCGGTCAGCACTAACCTTGTTCCTGAGTTGCCTATAAATACCCTATCCGGGTATGTCATTTAGGACTTTTTGACTCCAGAGAGAACTCTGTCAAGTCTGACTTCTACAGGCGCTTTTGTACTTTCATAATAGTTGAATAGAAAAATCAGACGGTGTTTAATCGTTGAATACTTTGTCGTACATCTGTGATTTGATCAAATGGATTCCGCACATTAGTCAAAGTCGATTCATCTAAGTTCCTGACGAACAGATCCTATACGAGGGACCAACAAGTGGTATCAGAGCATCCAGGGTGCTGAATCGAGATCTACGACAACGAATTCACCGGAATTCGAGCTTTTCTTGCCGATCAGAGTCAAATTTCACCGGAAATTTGACATATTTTGTCACTTTCTACTCATTTCTTACATTGTTCTTCACCTTATCACCACAAAAGTCTGAAAAACATAAAATTGGACGTGAATCTACGGTTAAAATTTGATAAAACTGATATAAATCGATTCGCATTCATTCAAAGCATAATCCTTCAAGTTTTCACAACAAAATTTCTTCAAAAACTAGATCAAAATCATCAAAAACTATGAATAACTGTTCTTGCATGCTGATGTCACCTATCCGTTCGGACAGCTGTACGGACGACTTAGCTTAGCTGTTCCTAGATTTACTGACATCATCAATTCGTTCGGACAGCTGTACGAACGACTTGGATTAGATTGTTCTGTGAAACCGTGTTGCTGACATCATCAGTGCTACCCGATCAGACAGCAGGTCGATCGGACAACATTGTTGCTATTATCTTTGGTGCTTACGTCATCCTACCACTCGATCGGACAGTCATCCGATCGGTGAAGGGTTGATATATCAAAAGCTTATCTGCTACTCGTTCGGACAAGCACTCGTTCGGACAAGCACTCGTTCAGACAAGCACTCATTCGGACAACCATTCGTTCGATTTGCATACACCACTTGATAACTGATTGTGTCACTCGTTCGGACAACCATCAGATTCAAGTGCACCAGTGTTAAAGTTTTGAAAATCACAAAAATTTTTCTAAGTGTTTGTAAATTGTTTCAGGTACTCTAAAATGGGGGATGATTTTCTCAATCCTTTCAGTGACATCTTTGCTTACACCAGCAACACAGGAGACGCTACGTCAAGCAGCACAAACACCACTGCTCCAAACCCGAATGCAAAGAAAGCCATTGTCGACTCATTGAGCGTGGATAACGCGTATGGCACATACAACAAACTGCCCAAGCTAATGGCTATCGAGGAATACAGCAGGTGGGCAACTAGGTTTGAAGACTGGTTAAAGGCTTTCGCCTACCAAAGTTGGAAATGCATGAAGAACGGATTTGACATTGGTAGAAGTGACTATGAGAACTTAGTTGAAAATGAACAAGAAAGTTTCATCACTGATCAAAAATGTATCGCATTGCTACATCAATCAGTGAGAGATGATATCATATCTCTAATTGATTACAAAAATTCCAAAGATTTATAGGCAAAATTAGAGAAAAAGTGTGTGGGTGGAGAAGAAATTGTTAGAAACAAGAAAAAATTGTTGAAAAAGGAATTTGATTTGTTTGGAAGTATGAAAAATGAATCGGTTTCAAAAATGATAGAAAGGTTTTGTCATTTGAAGATCGAGCTGACTAGACATGGGTTTACGTTTACAGAGGAAGACTTGGTTGATAAGCTGATGGATTCACTAACTGATGAAAAGGATTGGATGTACTTTGCTCTGTCGTTGAAAAACACTGTGGAGAAGAAGAATCTGACAGTTGATTTTCTGATCGAGAGGCTTGAAAGTCATGAGTTGGAAATCAGGAAAACAAATAAAGTCAACAGTACTCAGTATCAGCAGAACGTTGATTTGTATTATCGAGGAAGTATGATTCCAAAAACGGTATCACCAAAGACTGCGTTCTCAGCAGAAAATCCAAGTGTGCCAAATTAAGAGAATCAAAACAGCAGTCCTGCTCCAAGCAGCGGATATCATGGAGGATCGTCTTCATCGACTCCAAGTCAACAGCAACAACAATTTGTTCTGAAAAACATTTTCCAGTGCAACATTGCTGTAAATCTCAACAACGCACAAAATTTCAGCGAAGAAGCAGCTAAACAGCATATGGTATTTCTAGCATCCATCTTGGAGTCTTACGAAAGTCTCGTAGCAGGAAAAATTAGAAACACAAACCTCACCAAGGAGGACTATGATCAAATTGACCCAGAGGAAATGGAGTTGATTGACATTAGATGGTGTATGGCGAGTGCGGTTAGAAGGGCTCAGAGGTTCATGGAGATAACAGGCAGACACTCCATTGGTGGACCTTCAACTAAATTAGGGTTTGACAAATCAAAGGTTACATGTTTTAAGTGCAAGCAAAAGGGGCACTTTAAACGAGAATGTCGAAATGCAGTTGCTGATGAAATGGCCAATCCATTCCGTGAGGACTATTATAAAAGGGCCATCTATCATCAAAACAAAGCAGAATCTCCCAGAATGAAACAGTTAGAAGATGCTCCCAAAGAAAAGTCGAGATCATTAGCCGTTATGCATGATGATGAGGGCTATGACAGGAGTGATGTGCTACCAGAAGAAGATGCTGTGGGTTTTGCATTCATGGCAAAGATTGTGCCATTCAAAGATACCCGTACTGAAGAAGAAAAATATCGTACTAGGAAGATGTTAGCCCAAAACATGAAAGATAAAATTTATCGAACATGGAAAGAGGCAAAGAGTGCAAAAAGATGGGATGCAACTCGGGAATACTATTTGGATCCTAAAGGGAATATAGTTGTTGAACCATCATCAATCAGTGTTGAAACCCTCAAAGAACAAATAGTAGAAGAAGAAGAGGAATGGCAGAGAATATGGGCAAGAGAAGCTGAAGAAAAGGAGAAAGAAAAGGAGCTACAGTCAAAGAAGGTCAATGATGGGATAATCGACACGACCAAAGAGTTCACTGCAGATAACTTGAAGAAAATGGCTGATAAAGTTCTTGCAGCGAAGGAATTAGAGGTAGATTCTAAATTCAGAACTGAGTCAAAGAGCAAGGTCAGTTCTAATGATTCAACAAATGGATCAGGTAAGACTGATAAAGCCAAGATTGACAGTGACTGCAAAAATTGCATGAAAAACTGCAAGATTTGTAGTACACATGCATATCTCAGTACCAAAAAGACTGAAGAACTGACTGAAAGAGTTAGAGAAGTTGAAAATCAAATCTTAAATCGTGACAAATTGATGAAAACTTCAAATGATCGAATTAAAGAATTAACTGATAAACTTGAAAATGATAAAATTGAAGTAGACCGAGTAAGAAAAGAAAATGAAAAGTTAATTCATGAAAATCAATAACTTTCTGAAAATCACGAGAAGTTAAAAAGAACGATTAAAGATTTTGATGAGAGAAATAGTAAAACAAGCAAACAAAATTTTCAATTGTCAGGAGTCCTTCAGTCGAAAGAAAAGCAAATCAACCAATAGTTGGATGAGATTGCTAATTTGAAGCTTCAGTTCAAGGAAGCTAAGATAGAAAATGAACGCATCAATCTGAAACTTAACAGTTACAACTCCGTAAGTTTTGTTCTTCAACACATAGTTCCCAAACCCATTGGGAAGAACAAAGCTGGCGAAGATGTATATGCAGATGGAACAGGGGTTGGGTATCTTCAAGTTCCACCGCCTATGTTGAATAATTTTTCAAAGAAAAAGTCTGGGTTGGTTAACAATGATGAAACAAATGAAATTAAACTTCTAGAAACAATTGACATCACATTCACTTCATCATCCGATGAAGATAGTGTTCAGTCTGAAGTTGTTTAAAAATGTAGTTGAAAATGTTTTGAAATCTGACAGTGATTCAACTGAGGACGAAGAATGCTTTTTGAACATTTACATTCCGAAATCAACTTCCAAAAACAACTTAAGTGAAAAACCTACTCCTGTGATGTACAAGATGTCGGGTTCGGATAAGTTGTATTCGGATCTTGAGTTCCCATTAGAGAATGTGAATGTCGACAAATTGAAAAATGTGTTTAAACTGGTTGAGATTGATGTTTGTGAAATCGAAGGTGTGAAATGTTCCGAGAGACAACTGAACTTTGAAAAAGACAAATCTTGCTACAAAAAACCTGTTGTACCACCACGTTTTTCTCACAACAAACAAAACAAATGGTCGAGTGGTTATCAGGGTGGTAAGAATAACCAAAGAAGGAACTTTCAAAACAAGAAATTTGTTGAGAAAAAAGGTGTTTGTGAAAAGCTTGAGTTCACACTCCGAGTAAGAATCTGAGATTTTTTCGAAAACCAATGAAGAATTCTTTGAGAAGAAAGCCTCGCAACCTCAGACCGAAGGCACAAGTCGGGTAGTTGACACCCGAATATGCTTCAAATGGAATCAAGTTGGACACATTGCACGAAAGTGCACCAACTCTAAGTCTAAGTGTGTGGTTGTCGAGAATCCGAAAAGAAAAGATGATGTAAAGGGAAAAGCTCCAATGTTTGTTGAGAAAAGGTTTTTAAAGAAGGAAAATGCCAAAGTTGAAACTGAATCTGTAAAAGAGTCAGTTAAGAAAACCGAACCCGTAAAGAAGATGGTAACTAAAAATGACAAATTTTACAAGCGGGTTGCGTCATCTCAACAAGAATGGAAGCCAAAATCTGTTGAAAAGAAAGCAAGTTCTCCAAAACCAAAGGTTTCAGAGTCTGTAAAACAATCATCTTCTACCACACCGGTAAAGATGAATGTTCCTTTGGATCACTATGAGAAACTTGTGAAACAAACTTCTACCCCACCAGGGAAGAAGTATCTTCCGAAGAAAGACCAACTATCTGGTTAACCTCAAAAAGACGAATCTTTCTTACACAAAGAGGTTGAGGTTGGTACTGAAGAAAGTTTAAAGATGAATGATAAAAATTTTCCACCATTATACACCAAAACCACAATTCTAAACGTCAAGCTACCTGAGTCAAAAGAGGCTTTGGTTGCTTCAAAATCTCACTAAATGTCTTTGAAATGTGCAGGAGCTTCCGAGATCCATCTCACATTGGATAATGGATAGTGGAGCTTCTCGGCACATGACGGGAAAGAAAACCCTACTGTATGATGTTCGAGGGTTTAATGGAGGATATGTGGGATTTGCAGGCAATCAAGGTGGTCGTATAGTTGGTGAGGGAACTTTATCGAATGGAATTGTCACATTTGAAAGAGTGAATTATATCGCCGAGCTGGAAAACAATCTTCTGAGCATCTCTCAGATTTGTGATCGTATGTATTTGACGCACTTCATAGACAAATAATGTTTGATATTGAAACCAGGGTTTGTTGTCCCCAAAGAGTGGGTTATCATGAGAGCACCAAGAGTCGACGATCTGTACGTGTTGGACATGAGTGTAGCAACTACTACTACGGGTCAGGCTCACTGCTTCATGTCAAGAGCCACCGAGAAAGAGTCACAATTATGGCATAGAAAGATGGGCCATATTCATTTGCGAAAAATGAACTACCTGGTACACAACGATTTAGTAAATGGAGTTCATCTGAAAGGTTTTCATCTTGAGGGGGAGTGCATTAGTTGTATCAAAGGTAAGCAGCGAAAGAAATCTCTCCGTGGTAAGAAGATGAATTCAGTCTCAAGGCCGTTAGAGAGACTTCACATGGATTTCTTTGGTCCAATAAATGTTAAAAGTATAACTGGTGATCTCTACTGCTTAGTTGTCACAGACGACTATTCGAGATTTTCGTGGGTAACGTTTCTGAAGACAAAAGATGAAACATTTTGGAGTTTGATAACAATGTTCAGAAAGATTGAAAACTTGTACCAAACTCGTATTAGAAGAATAAGAAGTGACAACGGTACAGAGTTTAAGAACAGCAAAATGGAAGTATATTGTAATGAAAGATGTATTCTGCACGAATTCAGCGTGCCATACACTCCGCAGCAAAATGGAGTGGCAGAAAGAAAGAATAGGACGCTGATTGAAATGGCCAGGACGATGCTTGCTGATTCTAAACTACTTGTCAATTTCTGGGCAGAAGCAGTGTCAGCCGCTTGCTATACACTCAACCAGGTTCTTACGGTGAAGAAGTTCAACAAGACATGTTTCGAGCTCATTAATCTCCGCAAACCTAACCTGAAGTATTTGGAACCGTTCGGGTCTCCCTGCACAGTTCTAGAACCTTTTGGTAAATTTGTCCAAAGTGCATTGAAGGTATATTTGTGGGATATACAAGCCCATTGAAAAGAGTCTTTGTTCCAAGCTTGAAGCGGATCATCGAAGCACAAAATGTTGAGTGTCAAGGTTATACGATGCCACCTCAGAATCCCGGCGACTCATGGCGTTTCAATTACGATACTCTCTGGGATTCATTTGACATAGAGGAAGAACCAGATTTCTATGATGAGTTAGATATTCTAAGAGAATATGAAGAATCACAAGAAAGATTCCCAGCAGAACCTTATAGTCGTCAACGACAAGCTTCGAACGATGATGAAGCTGGTCCAAGCAATGCTGGAGAGAATGATGATGTTATGCAAACTCCGACATCTTCAGAAAGTGAACAAGCTCCTACCAATCAGACGGGAATCAATGATAATTCAGATTCTGATGAAAGGCCAACATTCGATCGTGGTGATTTAGAGTCTGAGGGGGAGCAAATCCAGTCTCAAGATCAAACTATTCCAGTCAGTGAACAAGTCGCAAACCAGAACATTACAAATTTGGAAAGTGAGGTAGATGTTCCAGGCGAGGTGATGCCAAGAACTCTTTCATATCATCCAGAAGAGTTAATCATTGGAGAGTTGCAATCAGGCGTCCGCACCAGACGACAAATTGACCAAGGCCTTACTTGTTTTTATTCTACAGTTGCTCCTTTACAAATAGAGTTTTCACTTAGTTGTTTCATTTCGCAGATTGAGTCGCGAACGTACAAGGAAGCACTAACTGAAGATTCCTGGGTTAACGCTATGCAAGAGGAGCTAAGTCAGTTTGAGAAGTTGGATGTCTAGAAACTGGTGGATTTGCCTGATGGTCATAGGAAGATTAATACCAAGTGGGTGTTCAAGTGCAAAAGGGATGATCGAGGGGTTATTATTCGCAATAAAGCTCGACTCGTTGTCCAAGGTTTCAGTCAGCAGGAGGGGATAGATTTCACTGAAGTGTATGCTCTGGTTGCTAGACTTGAAGCGATCAGAATCTTCCTAGCATTTGCATCTTGGAAAGGATTTAAAGTTTTTCAGCTAGATGTGAAGTCGGGATTTCTCTATGGTAAGGTGAAAGAGGAGGTATATGTCGTACAGCCACCGAGTTTCACTGACCCAATCCACAAAGATAAAGTTTATCTCTTGGATAAGGCGTTATACGGCTTAGATCAGGCCCCGAGAGCCTGGTACGAGACCTTGTCTCAACATCTGTTAGCCAACAACTTCATCCGAGGAAAGATAGACGCCACTCTGTTCACAAAAGAAGTCGACGACCATCTTCTGATAGGCCAAATTTATGTGGATGACATAATTTTCGGGTCAACAAATGAACAACTCTGCAAAAAATTTGAAAATGTTATGAAGCAGAAGTTTGAAATGTCATCAATGGGTGAAATGAAGTTCTTCTTGGGGCTTCAGGTTGATCAACTACCCGAGGGAACGTTCATACATCAGACGAAATATGTTAATGATGTTCTGGAGAAATTCGGGATGTCAGGAATGTCACCAATGTCCACCCCGTTAGCGACGAACTATGGGATAAACCCTGATCTCACCGGAGAGAAGGTGGATGAAATGCTGTATCGCTCCATGATAGGATCGTTAATGTATTTGACGGCATCAATACCGGATATTATGTATCCAACCTGCCTCGCAGCACGGTTTCAGTCTTTTCCTAGAGCTTCGCATATGGTAATTGTGAAAAGGATATTACGCTACCTGAAAGGAACTCCATCACTGGGGTTGTGGTATCCAAAAGAAGGCGATTTCACGCTTGAGGGATATTCTGATTCCGATTTCGGATGCTGCAAAGTGAACGCTAAATCAACAACAGCGGGATGCCAGTTTTTCGGACCATGATTGGTCACCTGGCAATGTAAGAAGCAGACCTCTGTCGCTTTATCCACGTGTGAAGGCGAATATGTATCTGCTAGCAGCTGCTGCTCTCAGATCTTGTGGATCCAGC
Organism: Helianthus tuberosus; assembly: GCA_030545235.1. Taxonomy (NCBI): domain Eukaryota; kingdom Viridiplantae; phylum Streptophyta; class Magnoliopsida; order Asterales; family Asteraceae; genus Helianthus; species Helianthus tuberosus. The sequence continues at coordinate 161,429,803 of CM060393.1, forward strand.
AACAGATGCGAGACTACGATTTGCAATTTCTTAACTCCCCTATCTTTGTTGATAATGAGGCAGCTATAAACATAAAAAAACATCCTGTTCATCACGCTAAAACCAAACACATTGAAATTCGTCATCACTTCATCCGAGACTGTTTCGAGAAGAAGTTGATACTAATAGAAAAAATCCACACCGATGAACAAAAAGCTGACTTACATACCAAAGCATTTGACAAAACTCGTTTTCAATATCTTTTGAAACTTAATGGTATGAAGTTACTATCGGTTGCGGAGGGGATCATTGGCGTCGATGAAGGTACCACTGTAGATGATGTTGAAAAGCAATCTGCAATGGTGTGTCGATTTTTTACCTGTTTTGGTATTTAGGGGGAGATAGGTTATATTTTCTGAATATACAAAAACAATAAAAAAATTAAAAAAAAAAAACCAAAAACATGAGATATTTTCAAAATCCAAAAACAATAGAAAACCGAAAAAGAGCTTGTGTAAAAAGGGAAAATGATAGTACATCAGCTACATAGTTGCAATATGCTAAAGAAATGTAAAGTTTAAAAGTGTTAAGCAGTCTCGCTGATGATATGCTGATAGGTTTTTACACATTTAGTAAGTTTGTTCGGGATATAAACCTAAATCACTACTTGCTTTTACGTGGGGAACATCTCTCGGATATATAGGTAACCCCTGAAATCCTGATTGAAAGGCTCTATTTCTGACATACTAGGTCTTTATACGTGATGATATTTGGGGTATTATACCTGGACTTCTGATTTTGCGGGAGCAATAGCCTAGTCCTCGTATAATACTCTGCACTGCTTTATTCTTAAAGTCCCCCCTCAGCATAAAAAATGATGAAACATTGAAAAATGCTAATCATGTGCTGTTGTAAAAGAAGATCCCCAAAGGGGACCCACCTAAAGTCGAGCCATCATCTCTCTGATTTTGCGGAAGCAATAGCCTGAGCTCTCATGGCCTCGCACTTAACCCCCTACAGATATCATTAGTGTGCACTCACCTGTAAGACTGAATATAGTAGTCTGGATACGGGAGTATATTCTGAGGTGGTACACGTGTAAAAGTTAAGATGTTAAAACACTAAATTCGTATCCTGAACAGATTGAAATTTGTGTGAGAACTTAAGAGGATCTGTATATAAGCAATCTAAGCGAATTGTTTAATTCTGAGTATGAAATCAAAGCTTAACGGTACTTGTAGCTTGTCGGTAGCTGATATGATTCCCTAACTCGCTCACCAAAAATATGTTTGTAAATAGTTTACATTTACTGCATTTCATTTCTGTTTAACATTCAAAACCCAAAAAGATTTCATAGCTTTCTAGTCTAGAAACTTTATTAAATCCAAAAAGATTTTTCATTTCTGTTTTGTTTTATCGACAAACCAAAGCGGAAAGCTGATCTTCAGACTCGCAGTTTGAGGCAAATGCAGGAAGTTTCTGTGCTGGACAGATAAGTTGGGAGTTTATCATGTTAAACCTGTGAAAATGTAAAGTCAAAACAAGTTCATTAAGTTGAAACTTGTAATTTTTCAGAAAAATGTTTGAACTAAACGTCAGTGTGCTTTGTTTCGGGTCAACCAAGGTCATTAAATTGGAATTGGTAGGCAAATTAAGTGCCTAGGGTCATTAACTTGAACCTAGATACTTAAGTGGATTCCTAAAATCTGATAAAGTCAAACAGGTTAAAAAGTCAAACAAATGAGAATCAATGAGGTGAACTTGGCTCGGGCGGTAATCCGTACGATCTGCTGTTCGTTCGGACAACAATCTGATTCAAGACACACTATAAATAGAGGGTCAAACGGTCAGTCAACACTTTCACTCGTTCGACCGGCTACCCTATTCTCTCAAACTTTTTCTCTGATCTTTGATTTCTTCTCATTCTCTTTGCACAAATACATTAGATCGTTGCTTTGCTCATTGTTCATAATGGCAAAGGTATTTTTCTTAATCAAATCTGTTTAAAATTTGATGATTGTTGAATGTTCTTGACCGATGACGTCACTGTCGGACCTTAAATGCTAGATCTAGGAAGATTCTTGATTTTTTAATGAAATCTGAACACTAGGTTTTGATCGCGAGGGTTAGATCTACAGTCTTGCCGGTTTATTTTGTGAAATTACATGTTTAAATGTGTAGATTCAAGGATTAGAACATGTCGGCAGTCGGTACCTTAAATGTCAAATTAGTCTCTGTATAGGCCGAGATAGAACACATTGAACATAGGGTCTTGATCGCAATAAGATTTTCTACATAGATCTATGTTCAATTTGATGTTTCAGTAAGAAGAGTTTTCATGTTCATGTTTGTGTTTGAATGTTCTTTGAACGATGTGCTAACCAAACGGACAACAGTCCGAACGGATAGCAGTCCGAACGGACAACCAACAGATTCTATACATGTTATTGTTGAGAATTTTGAGTTGGTGCCTAGGAATCTGTGCCTTAAGTGTTTAAATTTTTTGATTCTTTGACAGTTTGGTTTGTTATATTTTGTCACTTTTCATCACATACATGAATAGGATGGCAATCCGTTCGGACAGCTTTGCTAACCGCACGGACAGCATCGCTATCCGCACGGACAGCCTTGCAATCCGTTTGGACAACCATCTTATCCACAACTCTGTGCTTCCTTGTCACATTGGCAATCCGTGCGAACTGCATTGTCATCCGTTCGGATAGCCTGCTTATCATGTCTTGAATATGTGCAAATTGGCAATCCACTCGGACAGTATTGCTAACCGCTCGGATTGCATTGCTAACCGCTCGGACAGCATTGCAATCCGAACGGACAGCTTCTAAAAGACAAAATTTTTCAAGCTGTTTAATGTATGCTGTTGATGCAACAAATACAAGACCAACGGTAGTAGCTGGGCTGGTTAGGCAGAAAGGTTGAAGGGTTCAACTTAGCCTAACGCAGGTCGTGGGGTCCCCCCATGTTTGCAAAACGTGGAAGGAGGTTTACTAGTCAGTTTTTGTTATTTGCTGGAGATCCTTCTCTGAAGTGAGTTCAGATTCGGATGAAGGAGCAAATAGAATGTGTGTGTTGGATGTGAAAGGGAGTGACTTGCACGAGACAAGCACTCAATGCGAATGACCAGAGATTAGAGAATCAGGTCTGGCCAGGAGATGATTTCTGAAGTAAATGAAGTGTCAATTTATAAGAGAAGACATCTCCCGAAGTAGAATGTATTAGACTAGTAACCTTGCTTGCAGTGGAGGGTTTGCCCTTTCGGGGGTTGAAGCCTTTTGACCCCTGGATAATAGCGTGCATTGTGCAGACCTGCTTTGCTTTTGCGGCTGTAGGTTGGTGAAGCGATCTCCGGATGTGACTGGCCACTGTTTGCTTTTCCCATCCCACAGCTTTTCATTGAACCGTTTAACCATTTGAGCGTTTACATATTTAGCCATTTTATTTAGTCTTTGGACTACCCCCGTCATCAGCCCCCCAAGTCAGAGGTTTTTGGGTGATGAGTTCAAAGACTTCTGACTTTATGTCCGTATTTTATTGCCTGAAGGTTTCAAGGGTTCGTTGCTTGAAGGCTTGAAAGGTTGTAGGCGGTTAAAATTTGAATTTTACATTTCTGACCACTGATTTGATTGATGTGTGGCAGTTGATAGGGTGGCGGTTTTGCAGAAGTTATTGTTTGCCATTATTACCCCTATTGTAGGTTTATTTTTGTTTTATATTTGCATATTTATTCATTCTCTTCATAATTCCATCAAGTTTTTCCTGCCATTTCCTTCCTCTTCTAAGGTTAGTTCCAGTTTCCTTTACAACTTGTATTCTTCATTTTCTGTTTTTCGAAAATGGGTGCTCATAAAGATTTAGCGAAATCTTTTTCCCGTTTAACACAAGAGGAGGTAGATGTATTTTGTATGGAATATGGTATAGATAGAAAGTTTAAACCAACTGCTCCTGCTTGTGATGTTCCTGTTGATAAACCGACCTCTGGTTCGATTGCCCTTTACTGCCGTCATTTTGAGTTTTCGAATCTTCGGTATCCCTTTTCGTTTTTTGTTTTGAACTTGTTGGAATATTATCGGGTTTCTTTTGGGCAAGTTCATCCGAAGGGGATGGCTAGGGTTTTGCATTTTGAGGTTTTGTGCCGTGCCCTTGGATATGATCCTTCCCTGTTACTCTTTCGCCGGTTTTTTCGCTTGCCTAAGAATGGCGATTGGTTTACTTTTGAAACCACCAAAGTCGACTCGTGCCTTATTTCGTCCATGGTTACCACGCTTGGGGCTTGGAAGGATCGATTTTTCTGGGTTTCCGATGCTATTGTCCCATTCAAGATGGTGTGGAGGCGACCGGATGCCGTCCTCAATGATCCGGAGCCCTCCGAGTCTGAATTGAATGATGTTTTTCTCAAAGCCATTCGGGAGTGCCCTTCGAGGGTTCGTCCCTTTCCTGAACATTTACTAGTTCTTTTAGGGGTTAGTAAAATTTGGGGGAATGTTGATCGGGATCCGGTTCTTATGAGGAGTGGCATGGGTATGCACTTTCCTTTCTTAACTTATGACTTATGTGCTGTTACTTTTTGCAGTCATGTCTGCTTTGGATTTTATTAAGAGCGACGATACTTCTGATGTTGTATTTGGGGATGCTCCGTCTGTTCCTGGTGAGAATGTTGTGGTTAGAACTGTTGATCAAAGGTTTGAGGGCTCAGGTTATGTTAGTGCTGCCACTGTCAAGGGTTTTTCTCGTCGGTTGTTGAAGGCTGGTCCTCAATCCACTTCTACTGAACCAGTGGACTTGAGTGATGACATTGAAGTTTCGGAAGATCAAGGTGGTGAAGCAGGTGCTGAGAAGGATAAGGAATTGGTTGTTCATGGTAAAAAGGTTTCGGGCAAGAAGGTTGTTGCCATCCCTATTCAGGAATCTTCAAGCAGGGACGTTGAAGGGTTGGATCCGGAAGGGATTTATGTGCCTACTTGGTCGGTGAAGAATGATGACAGTTTCAAAGATGCTGCTATCTGTGAGGATGCTCTGAGTCACATTGCTCCTCCTTCGGTGCACAAGACCATTGCTGGGATGGATGATGACTTGATGTTGTCCCGCATGATTTTAAGTACTTGCAACCTTGCTGCTATGCTTCCTCAAGGCATTGCCCGTTTTCGTCAAAGAATGCAGGAATATGAAGAATTCTCCAAGAAGAGGGATAAAATGAAATCCTCCATGTCTGGGATGAAAAAGGAGATAGCTAGTTTTGCCGAGAAAGAAGAGGCGTGGGACAAGGAGGTTAGTGATTTGAAGAAGATGCATGAGATTGAGATGGGTGATTTGAAAAAGAGTTTTGAGGCTAACTTATTGACGTTGAAGGCTGACCGGGAGACCTTGGCTGTTCAGCAACAGGCTTTTGGTAAGGAGAAAGAGGGGTTGAAGGCTTCAGTTGCTCGTTCTACCGCTGACAATCAGTGGTTAACTGAGCAAGGTTTCCAGCAGGTTTTTACTTATCTTTTACATTCCAAGGAGTTCAATTCTTCCCTTGGCGGCGTTTATACTAAGCTTCTCAAGCTGGGGAAACACCAAGGCCTTATTGCTGGTTACAAGCTTCATGAATCCGGTCATCCTTTGGAGAAGTCACCTCTATTTCATCCCGAGGCTTCTGACGTTTTTAAAGGCTCTGTTGAGCAAATGGAGAAGCTGACTTATCCTTATATCCATCAAGTGTCTGCTTGTTTTGGTAAGCCTCTTGCTGTGTTACAGGATTTGAAACCGGAGGGCCTAAATGAAAAGGTTTGTGCTGAAATCTTGGGTTCTCTTTCAAGGAAGAGATCCTACTCGGGGGATAGTGATGATACCCTGTCAAGTCAGCCGGATGTTCCCAAGGATGCAAGCTTGGAGGCTTCAGCAGTGGGTGGTGATGGAGGTGTGAAGACTAAAAAACTGAAAAAGACCAAGAAGGCCAAGGGCGAGGGTTCTGGAGTTTCCAAGCCTGTTGATGCTTGATTCGTAGCTTTCTTAGCACTGAAAACAATTTATGTTTTGTAATGTTAACTTGAACAATATTAGGTTTTTAGGAACCCTTAAGGTTCCTGTTGGTTGTGTTTTAAGGCCTTTGTGGCCGCTGGAACAGTAGTTTAAGCTTGCAAGTTATTAGGACTTGCTCTAACTTATGTTTGTAAGTCTTTTGGGGCTTTCTTTTATATGATGTTATGTTTTAACTATTTTCCTTGTATTATGGTTTTATGCTTGTGCCTTTTTGGTCAAGGCAGTTTATTTGGCTTTTAACCTTCCAAGCCTTTTAGCTGTCTGTTAATAGGTTGAAGCCTTTAAGGTTTCGAGATATTACCCGGGTGGCTTGAAGCCTTGAAGGCTTCTTAGTTTTGCGTCCTGGCTTGGTTTGTACCTTTGTGATTTTTTTCTGAGTGATTTTGTTCTTTTAGATTTTCCTTGTCTTTTTGTAACTATGTCTCTGTCGAGTTTGTGCTATCCTTATGCTTTTTATACCTAAAAGGGTTCAGTGCTGCAGACACTTAGCCTTGGTATTTTTAACAAGAAGATATAGCACCTATCCTTTTTATTATTTCTTTGTTTTTTAGCCTCTTTGTAGATTATATTTTTAAGGCTTAGGGAACATTTGGTGTAGGCTGCTCACACCCGTCTATGAGACAATTTTATGTTTTCTTAACAAGTCTCATGGAGTTGTATTGATTTAGGAACTCACCCCTTATATAGGCTCGTTCAACCCTTGAACCTATTGAGCGATGTGGCCTGGGAGCTCATCCCCTTATATGGCCCTTGCCATGGAGTTTTTTGCTAGGTTCTCAGCCTGATCTTAGGATAGAAAGACAAGTTTTGATAAAACAACTTCATTCATTTAAGCAATACTTACTTTTTACAAAAGGTACTCATAATCCTGCTTGATATACATTTTGATACAAACCAACTTTCCTATTTAAACATGGAACCTTTTCAGGGTTTTGCCGTTCCAATGTCTTGGAAGCCTTTTGCCTTCTGAGTCTGCCAGCTTGTAGGATCCACCTTTGTGTGCTTCAAGGATGGTGTATGGGCCTTCCCATTTTGGGCCAAGCTTTCCTTGGCTTTCTTTCTTGCTGGCTTCATTGTTTATGAGGACCAGGTCCCCTGGCTTGAAACGTTCGTTCTTGACTTTTTTGTTGTAGTAAGCTTCCATCTGTTGTTTGTATTTGGCCTCTTGAATTGCGGCTTGATCTCTTGCTTCCTCTAGGAGTTGTAAATTCAACATAGTCTCTTTTTGGTTTGTTTCAGGATCCATGTTGACAATTCTTTGGGTTACAACTCCTATCTCGGCAGGGATCACAGCTTCGGATCCAAATACCAAGCTGTACGGTGTTTTCTTATGGCTTGTTTTTTCGGTTGTTCTAATTGCCCATAGGACACTAGGCAATTCTTCAAGCCAATTGCTTTCGTATCTTCCCAATCTTGTCTTGATGCCTTCTACTATGCTTCTATTTGTTCTTTCAACCTGACCGTTTGATTGCGGATAAGCCACTGAGCTAAAAACCTGATTGATTTTGTATTCCTTGCACCAAATGCTGAAAGGCTTCTCAGCAAATTGCCTTCCGTTGTCGGTGACAAGTACTCCCGGCGATCCATAACGGCAAATGATGTTCTCCCAAACAAAGTCGATGACTTGCTTTCCTGTGATCTTAGCAAGTGGTTTGACCTCGGGCCACTTAGTGAAGTAATCTACTGCCACCAGTAAGAATTTTACCCCTCCTTTGCTAGGGGGAAATGGACCAACAATGTCCATTCCCCATTTATGGAATGGCCATGCTGAGGTTATTGGGACTAAGTGTTGGATCTGAGTTTCTTTATGATTGTATTTTTGTTTGAAATTAAGATGAAAATGAAAGAGTTGTGCAGCGGAATTAAGATGAAAACAAACTTTGCATACAATCAAACGAGAGTAATACTTTAATCAAACATCTTTACACAATGAATCGAAAGATTGAATTTGTTTCAACAACGATTACAATGATTGATGTAAGAATGCAAACTCCCCCTTAGCCAGAGCTCAGTAGTTTGTTCGTGCAAAGAAGACGATGTGGTGAAAGAGCTAATAGAACAGTACAAAGTACTGAACTATTTATAGGCACTTGCAAACCACTGAGCATCTTAGCTGACGTCACCATGAAAGTGACATCTAACCTCCTAACAAACTCTAACCTCTGATCTATACAAACTCTGATATACTAACTACTGCTATTACATTACATTACATTACAAAAGACACTTAAACAGCTGCTGCATCCTTCCACTGCTGTGAACCCAACTGTGCTTGTCCGGATCAGCAGTACTTGACTCAAGGCAGTAGATTGAGTCAGCAGAGCTTTGGTCTTCCATCAGTCTTTAACATTTGTCAGTAGATGCAAAGCAGCTGTTGTAGGACAGCACTTAGTAAGATCAGCAGATAGGAGGTCAGCAGATATAAAACCACTTTCAAGGGGAGAGATTTGCATGAACTAACTGTAATCGTCTGCTTATTCTGGATCCACTGCTCTGATCCAGTTTTGGCTTTAATTATCTGTTCCTCTGATAGGGTTCAATCCCAACAATCTCCCCCTGGAACAGATAATGCCAAAACTCTTCATTATTTGTGGAAGACTTTATTGCCTCATCAACAGTTCCCTTATCTGACCTTTAAACTGTAATTCAAAGTCTAGGGCATCTGTATCTTCATCATCCCTGCTAAGTGGAAGATCAAGGAGATCCTGCAAATCTTCAAGACTCAGGCCAAGAGCTTGTTCCCTTGATATTTTCTCCACTTCTCTACCAGACCTGAGCAAAGTCAATATGCAGGTCTGTTTGTTAGTTTCCCACTTTTGTATTTTTGAGCCTGGTGGGTTTCTTGGGAGATGTTTATTTGCAGAAGTATTTAGAGAGGCTGGCCTGTTCATAGCTGGCTGAGCAGCACTTGCATATTGTTCCAATTCAAGATCTTCTTTTATCATTACTTCCGTGCCTGCTTTTACAATGGCATCTCTAGCTAATAGATCTTGAATTGTTTCCATGCTAAACTGGTTTTTGCTCATTCTTTTGTAGATGGCAGCACCAGCTGGAGCAGTGGTTCTTTTGACTTGCAGCTTTGGTGGTTTTTTAGAAACCTCTGCTTTAGAATAGTCAGGCTTTTGAGGAACTGTGGGATCTTTCTTTCTTAATTGTTCCAACTTTTTGTAAGTAGCCCTGAACACATCTTCTTTCCATCTAGCAACTTGTCTTTTGTTTCCATAATCAGCAGCAACCAGTTCCTCTTTCATTCTTTGCAGTTCTACCTGTTTGTCAGGTACATTCTTTCTAAACTTTGCCCAGTCAGGAGGAGTGTGAGTGACCTTCCTTTTTATCATGTCTTGAATTCTTGCAGCTTCATCTTCAAGCTCAGGAACAGTCCACTCTTTGTACATGTATATCTCTCCCTTATACTTCTTGTGAGCCATGATGCTTTCAATGTAGTCTTTCTTCAGAGTTTCAGCTGCTCTTTCAGAAATTTGTTGACTAACATTTTTTTGCAAATTGCTCTAGGGATCTGACTTGTGTGAACAGATATTGATAATTTCTTGAAATTTCTTTGTCAGATTTCCCTTGTGTGTTTCTTTTTGAGATATCCTCTGCTTGCTTGGCCTTGATTTCCAAGTATTCATCAACATTTTTAGGCCAGGGATATCCCTTTATTGATGGCAAACTCCTTTTGGCAGGGTCATCCTCATAGTAAAAGGATTTTATTTCATCTCTAACAGCTGCTAGTTCAAGAGGAAATTGAACACCTGCAGGAGGTAAGGGCTTGTACATTTGAACTGAAGAAAGAGGAACAGGTTTTGGTATTGTGACAAGAGCTGAAGATTTTGAAGATGTTTGTGGTGGTGAATTGTCATCATCTTTGAGAATTAGTCTTCTCCTTTTTGTAGGAGGGACTGATGATGCTTTGGATGGAATAGTGGTGGTAGATGTAGTGGCAGTGGTTTGTGTCTGACTAACAGTTGTTGAAACAACTAGTGCTTCAACCACTGTTGTCATTACAACAGATGTTATAACATCTGTTGTCTTCTGCTTTTTGTAAGCAGGTGGAAATGATGGTGAGATTGTTTTTGGTGGTGACAGTGGTGATGGTAATGTAGTAATTTTGGTGTGTGTTGAAGTAGTGTGTGTTGATATGGGAACAGATGTTGAAACCACTGAAGTACTAGCAGTAGTTGATACAGCAGGAGTTACAACAGCTGTTTGAGTGGAGGTTTCATGCTGATGGCTTTTGGATGGTGGCTTTGGAGGCTTTGGAAATCTGGATGGGATGGACTTAGGTTTTCTTTTTGTCTTCAGATTTTTAGAATCTTTAGAACCAGAACAACCCTGCTCATACAGCTCCATGAAAGCTCTTTTCTCCTCATTCCACCTTGAAACATCCTTTGCCATTCTATCTCTTTTTACACTTGCTACTCCTTCATCAAGTGCTTCTTGAGTAGCATCAACCTTCTTACTACCATCTGGCACAGGAATTTTTCTGGTCATAGCATCCTTTTCAGGTTCAATGTATAGACCATCATCTATTCCTTTCTTCTTCCACTCCTGAATTTTCTCCCCCTTTTTGGCATTATCGTCTGGGAGTTGATCAATGAAAAGTACTGTTGGAGGAGCAGTGCCAGTGGTTTGCAGGATCTGAGTTTTGAGAGCCTTCAAATCAGCCTGAGTGTTCTTGAACCTTGACTCCAATGCATTTCTCAGCTGTTGAACATGTTTTTCATGTTGCTGATCTGCTAGTTTTGCTTGTTGATGGAGAAAAGGTTGAAATAAATCCCAGAGCTCATTTGTAGCAGGTGCCCTTTGTGGAGCAGGTGCTTGAGGTGGAATAGCAGTTGATTGTACCTTTTGTACTTGTAACACCTGTTGTAGCATTTCTTTGAGTTATGCAACAGAGTTATCAAGTTTTTCAATGCGATCCGTCAATTTCTGGTACTTTAAATCATCACCCAATTTAATGGGATCATCTGATTTCCCACTAACAGTGGTTTTATCAGCGGTAGATGTAGGGAGTATACTCCAAACATTAACCACTGATGCCCCTTTTTCTTGGTACTGGGGTCTTCTTCCTTCAACACTTGACAACCTTTTGATGTTGCCAGTAGGATAAATAAATCCACTGGTGGTTGGCAGAGGTGCTATAAAAGGAATTGCCTCCAAGGAAGTCTTATTAATGTAACCACTGTCCAACTGTAAACCTGTAGGTTCAACAGTTGTAGTGGCTGCTTCACTTGGATTACCACCAAAAGTTACTTGTAACTCATGGGGTGTAACCTCCTCAGGTTGTGTTGGTGGGTTAGCAAAGAGTGATACATCAGACCCAGTCAGTTGTAGAGGTATATTCTCATTAGTAGGTGATTGAGAAGGACTGGTTAATGCCTGGTTCAAATCAATTGCATCCAACAGTGGTTTTATTGGTGAAGGAATTGTGGATGTGATGGTTGGTGTAGAAATAGGATGTGTCCCGGGCATTGGACTGTGGATGATAGAAACGAGTGTTTCCAGAGCATCATGATGTGGAGACCCTATTTGTACAACCTGTTCTTTTTGTGAAGAAGCAGGAGGAGTTTCGGTTATGGGTTGAGATATTTGTACCAACTGCTGTGACGAAGTAGCAGCAGTGGTTTCTTGTGACTTTTGTATTGTCACTGGCAGGAGCTCTGGTATCTCATCCTCCAGAGTTGCCTTTTTGATGGGTTTTGTGAGTTTTTGAGTTTTTCTTTTTGGCTTTTTGGAGATAGTAGGTGTGGGTTTCAAAGCAGTTGTGCTGCTGCTTTGATCACCTTGAGCAGTGGGCTCAGCAGCAGATACCTGAGGAGCAGTTGTAACTGCTAAAATCTGCTCAGGCACCTCTGCTTGTGTTTTGCAAGGTGCTAACATTCTTGAAAAAGTTTCAGTTGTTAAACTGTTTATTTGAGTAGAATCACCTTGGTTTATTATAGCTAAATCATCCTTACTGAATTTCTTTGTAAAATAGTAACTTAAAAACCTTGGAAACAGTAAGAATGATTTTGTGTCAACATTATTAACCAAATCTTTGAAAATTTCCCGAGAATAGTTAAAATTTTCTCCTTGAAGAATTGCATATCCCAGATTTTGAATCTTTAAAGGGATTTCATTGAAAGAAGTGGTTTTGTTTGAAACACATAGTAGGAGGGTATGAAATAAAAATCTGGTTGTAGACAGAAAATAACCTTTTTCTAAGGTAATTTTCTTCATCATTGTGGCTTCATACCCTCTCTCAATGAAGTCAGTTTGTAACTCGTTTTTAGTGAAAGAAATTTTACCTTCCTGATCACCGAGTTGAAAGACCTCTGAAATGGATTGTGGCGTGATTTGGACAACTTTACCATTTATCGAAGAGTTTATGGTGGTTGCAGTGTCTCCTTGTTTTTCAAGGGTTGCATTCTTCCAAAACTCCCTTTGGGTCGCCAAATAGATTGGTGCATCGGCAGTGAAAAAAGTTTTGTACTTTGATTTTGCCATGAGATCAATGATGGAATCGAAAACTTTGGTGGTTCCTGGTTTTGTGAGAAGACCCAGGAGATTGTGAGATGGTTTATGTGGAATTTCAGTGGAGATTGCCTTTTGAGAGGCTGTTTTCGATGATGATTTGGATGAGGGTTTTGAAGATTTCTTTGATTTTGTCATTTTGAGGATGATTGATCAAAGAAATTTGTGAAGAAATGAGATGAAAAACTGCTTTGAGAAGAGAATTTTTAAGAATTCAATTCGACAGTAAAACCCTGTTTTGGTGGTGAGTGGGGGATTTTATAGGGAAGAGAGTGAATGCTGAGGTGGCAGCCGTTACAAAAGGTCTGACCAATATGTACTGCCCACGTGACAACCCCTGTTGAAAATGAAGGACAGTACTTGTGTGATAGGGACAGATGAAGGCAGTGGTATGAAAGCAGTGGATGATTTTCACTATCAGTGGATAGCATATCAGTGGATAAGACACTGCTTTTGAACAACAGAGTTTATCAAAGTAATGTGAGAGCAGGGGTTGACTTTCAGCAGTGGACAGATTTTTTGAAGTAGAGCAGACTTTTGAACAATCAGTGGTTAATGGCAGACTTTTAAGGATTTAATGAAAAATTTCATTTTTAGCTATTTTTAAGGATGGAGTTTTGATTTTCTGAAAACATTTTGTTTCTTTTATTCATAGAAAAACAAGATGTTGCTTGTTATTCCATGTTCAGCATCCCAATTCTAGAGACCAAGCTTTCAAAAGTGGCTGTATCAAGTGCTTTTGTGAGCACATCAACCAGCTGGTCTTTAGTTGGGACATGATGCAGAGAAATCAAACCTTTTTCATAGCAATCCCTCACAAAGTGATGTCTGATGTCGATGTGTTTGGTGGTTGAATGGGAAACTGGATTTTTGATGATATTTTCTGCTGCCTGACTGTCCAACATGAGTGGTGTCTTGTAACACCTCGAAAATTCACGTCCTATAATGTGTTGACACGTGTCATAAAGTTTGAACGTGTGAAAGAATGTTATAAAAGGACTAAAGTTGAAAAACATGGAAAGTATGTGTTTATACGGATTCTAAGTGTCAACTGTGAATAAATATAATGAACATTAACCCTACACAATTTTCATACCTTCAAACGAATGAATCATGGATCATACGAAGCTAAAAGTGAGAGATTACAAACTACAGGGGTTAAATGTGTCAACATGTTAAAGATATACCTCTGAGTGACCTTTTGACAAACCCGAAGCTTTGTAAATGTAAATTATGCTCACTAGAATGCACGATTAAAATTTCATAAAGTTTCGTTATCGTATGAGAAAGTTGTGATCAAATTCGTGTGCGAGGGGTTAAAGCGTAAACATTGGAAATTAAGACTTTTCGGGTAACCGTAAAGTTACCCAAGGACTTAACAAAGTATGGTTATGTCTTAAGGCCCATAAAAGTCAAGTTAGAGGACTCGAAGTGCAAGAAAGCATGTTAAGATCAAGTGTAGAAGGATCAGGGACTAAAAGCGTCAAAAAGTGCATAAGTTTGCATTTTCGCGCATAACCTACGTTCTGAATACATCCGGACATCCAAAAATTTATGTAAGCATGACTACATTATATTTTAGTGTTCGCATTAAGAAAAATCCATTCGTCGCGTCATTTGGATCGTTTTTCGCGCTTGTGCGCATTCCGTCGTAATTAAGCGAACATCGCGTTCGTACGACCAAACGAACCATCATCCGGCATATTTTTGAGCATGTTTTGATTTCCCTATACTTTAACTTCATTTTAGAGCCTTGAAATGAGGTTAACGGGGTTTAAACGCATCGAGAATCGCTTAAACAGGCTGCAGGGACCATTTCTGCCAATTTTGAAAGTTTGCTGAAACAAGGGGGCAGTGGCGTAGCGCCACTGCATGTAGCCTTACCAGTCGTGCTACGCGACTGCCTATTCTGGGCAGAAACATGCAGAAACTCAGTTTTTCGCATTCGGGACCAGATTCGACGTATTAACAGCTGTTAACAGCTGTTATCCACTCCCTAATCCCTTGCCACATGTTGATACCCTATGGTTAGTGGCAATTTAGACACCATAACCTTCCGACAAGTGTACGGCCTTGATCGTGCCCTCTTCTCCAAGAAACGATCCTAACGGTGGACCGAAATCTATAAATACCCATCACATTTCACTTCATTTCTCACACTTGATCTGATTTTAAGCCTTCTAAGTTGAAGTTATACTTCATACCTGAAGGTAAATCGGATCGAGAGCTTTCGGGGACCCTTCGTAAGTATTCTTTCGTTCTTTTATTGCTTTACGGGTCCGAAAGTCAAACTTTTCTTGACTTTCTGCATTGACCAATTTAAGGTCGATGCGAAGTTCGTTTGAACTTCATAACGTGAGCGTGATCACGATGGTTATAGTCCCTAGTGACTATACCTACTGATTTCCACGTTATCTAGGCTCAGTGACGAGCCGTAGTTTCGGCCAGAATACGTATTCTTGCGTATTTTGTAACCAAACTACTTATGGGTATCAAAACCGTTTGTTTTGATACCAAACTTGTTTTCTAACTTAGTTAAGCATGTTTCAACATGCTTAGCTCGTCACTTTAGTTTAGTGCTTATATAGGGTCGTAAAGGTAAGCGATCTAAACAATCGCTTATACTTTCAAACCCGACCCGTTTGGTCGATCATTAGGATCCGACCAAACACATTAAGTGACCTTATGGTCACATCGTTCGAATAGTTGTATGACAGGTAGTATATATGCCTTAGGTAAATGACCAAAATACCCCTACGGGGCTTAAATTGAGATTAAACTCGTTTTGGGCATAATGGAAGGTATCCTACTGATACCACAACATATTTAAGGCATATTAACTTAGGAAACCTGTTCGTGATCCATTCGGTTACCCGTTACGCGCTATTCGCGTTCGGATCGGTTTATATAACTAGTTTATATAAAGTTAGCCGAAACGGGTCAAACCTTATCGATTTTATCTCAAAATTCAGAGTGTGTATGAAATACCCATATTAGACAAGTCTTCAAACTTGTCGGGTCTAAAACACGTTCTATTCCGGTCTTCGCTTAATCATGCGTGGGAACCGTTTATTTCCTTAAGACTAACCGGTCTAAGCTTAGGCTTACTTAAAGACCCGTTAGCATCCTAATTAATTATTTATACAATCATTCCAGACTAGAGCCTTCCGGTAAATGGTACCTACGCTTACTTAAAGTGAATACGGCTGAGTTATTAAATTCTTACTATTTAAGACAGGAGCTAGCTCAGGTAAATACTCTTAACTTATTTTCCCTATACGGGCTTGGGATACGGTACTATAAAAGTACCGCTTGGTCGGGTGTATGTAGTCATTTAAATCGGATTGTGATTGATGTACTTACATAACCTGTTTAATATGTATTATTTTATTATTATTTGGTGTATGGCCTTGGGGGTTAATGACCATGTCCCGGATATCCTTGGCATCATTCGAAGTAATGGCCACGACTTAAGCACGGGGTGTAGGCATACACCTGACAGCTGCATTATGTAAAAACTGGTAATCCACTCCGAGGTATCATCCTTGTGGGCATTATACCGGAACTGGTAATCCACTTAGAGGATGATAGCCCGTGGGCATTATACCTGTGACGTGTCAGTTAATCTAGTCCGGCCCTACAAACCGGCCCTAACGGACGACAGATAAGTAAAACTGTATACAAGATTATATACAAATAATTTTCCCAAGTTATAAAAGATTAATTTTGCCTCTGTGCATTTTAATCAAAGTGTCAAAAGGTTTTGTGCCTGGTGCATCTAAATCAATTTTCTTAAACTCTTTTCAAATGAGTCGGTTGAGTGTATTTACCAGTGAAAACTGACGTATTTTCCAAAAAGGTTAAGTGACAGGTACTGAACGTACTTGGCTGGAAGCTCAGGGCGCTAATAAGGAATCTTGCAAGTTCTAGGCGCCTAAAGTCTGTTGAACAAATGATATGTTTTAAGATCCGCCTGTGGATCCTTTACTTCCGTTGTAATACTGAATATTACTTCATATTCGGAATGTAATAATAAATATCTTTTGCTTCCGCTGTGCATTATTATATTGTGTTGTTTGACTATTACGTTGCCAACCACGTCACGATACTCCCCCACCGGGCCCACCGGTGACACGTGGAAATCGGGGTGTGACAGGTTGGTATCAGAGCCAACACTGAGTGAATTAAACACTAGCCTTTTGTGTTTAATCTCAGTTACACAATTGCACATTCTTGAGTCTAGACAAGAACATAGGAAAAATCCAAATTTGTTTCATTTTACCTTATTTGGTTCCTTTGTTATTTTTCTGATTAGCCCTTGCATGGGCAAGTCAATTGCTATAGAAGTCCCGTTTAGGGCAACCATATACTTGTTAAATTTTAAAGGAACGATTATATGTAAAGTATCATTCCTATATTATAAGATCTACCATTATAATAAAATGGCAAAATTTAAAAAGGACAAAACCTAGCCATGTGTCACATTAAGACAGGGCCAAGATGGTAGTTCCATAATTAGATTCAGATCCTTGTTAACAGTTCAATTTAGGATTGCTCTGCGTTAATTATTAAAAAGAATCTTAAAGGTAAAACCTAGCCTAAATGTCACGGCATACAAGGCCAAGATGGTAGAACCTATTTAAGAGATTCAAATCCTTATTAAACATATGAAAGCATATTAACATGCTCGACAAAATGTGATATGATAAAATCACATAAGTCATGTTGGGATATACTAAATTCCCTTATTTATATAATCATCCCTTAAGGATGAAGTGCCCACGGGCTATAACTAACGTCCTCTGGGACTAAAGACAGAGGTAGCCTATAACTCCCTGTCAAGAAAAGGTAATGAACTTTGATTCAAACCTTGAAGCCTCGATGCTATAAAATCAAGGCCTACAAATTAAACTTGTCTAAGTGACTAGGCCTTTTGTGCTATTATTAACTTATAATTTAGGAGTATAATAAATACCCTAAATAATTATATATTTATCAAATTAACCAATATGTGTATTAAAAACATGGTTAATAAATCGTTCAAAAAGATAGAACTGTTTAAACTTCCGTAAAAACCTTGTCCTTGTTTAATTTTTATGTAGCAATTTAAACTACATGGCTGGGTCGGAGGAAGGGAACAGTCATCCTTTGGATAACCGCGATGATGAAAGGATTAATATAACCAGAGGAGAGCTTCGTACATTGATTAATTCAGCTGTATCTAAAGCTGTGAAGGAGCAATTCCAGGAGTATAGTGAGACAAATAGTAAAGCCTCATCTGTACCCCACCCTAAATCCATCCCTAAAACTCATTCAGAGCCTGATAACAAGCCGCCCTCAAAGAAGGATGAGTTAAAGAAGGATGACGATCGACATTCATCTAATGGACACAGTGCTCCCTCCAAGAGGATAGTGTTCGATAATGAACCACATACCAAATCCTGTAACTATAAGTACTTTGTTTCCTGCAAGCCCCGAGATTTTACTGGGGAAAAAGGGGCGGTTGATTGCATGATATGGTTGGATGAAATGGACACAGTTGTCGATATCAGCGGTTGCGCTGAAAGGGATGTCGTGAAGTACGTATCCCAATCGTTCAAAGGAGAGGCACTGGCATGGTGGAAGTCTCTCATTCAAGCTGCTGGGAAGATTCCGCTCTATAGCATGTCATGGGAACAGTTTGTTATTCTCATTAAGGAAAATTACTGCCCTCAACACGAGGTTGAGGGGATTGAGTCAGATTTCTTATCTTTGGTGATGACAAACTTAGATTGTCAAGCTTACCTCACCAGTTTTAATACCCTGTCCAGACTGGTCCCTTACCTTGTAACACCAGAGCCCAAGCGAATTGCACGCTTCATTGGGGGTTTACCCCCAGAAATCAAAGCCAGTGTTAAGGCTTGAAGACCTGCTACATTTAGGTCAGTAGCTGACCTCTCTCTGTCCCTTACTTTAGATGCGGTCAGGCTAAGGGCGCTAAAGAAATCTGAAGAAAGTAAGAAGAAGCGTGAGGGTGATAACTCACGAGGATCAGAGAAGAAACACAAGGGAAACACTGACTCTGAGAGGTCTGGGTCTGGAAAGAATGGTCAGCGGACAGAGGAAAAGCCAAGGTGTTCGACTTGCCAAAAACGCCACTTTGGAAAATGCAGAATGGAGTCCAATTCTAAATCAGGACCACCTGCATGTGGGATATGCAAGTCTAGGGAGCACAAGGCTGTTGATTGCGGGAAGATCAAAGATGCTACATGCTATAACTGCAACGAGAAAGGGCACATAAAGACCCACTGCCCTAAGTACGCGAGGAAGCCCGAGTAAGCCGAGAGAACAAACGCACGAGTTGTCAGGATGAACGCCCAAGAGATGGTGCAGAATAATAATAGTATAATATGTACCTTTCCTTATCAAGCAGTTTATGCAGAAAGTTATTTGATATTGGCACATATAAATATATTATGAATGATAAAGGTTGAGAACTGTTGTCTCCACCTGATTAAGATTCCGGTCATTTAATGCCCGGTAGAAAGTGACGATGTTACGTCGAAAATGCTCCAACAAATCCTATATTGATATTAATATCTATTAGAAATCACTCTTTTCTAATATCCTTGTAGCAAACTTTTGGTTGCATACTTAAGGACTCAATATAGTGATAAAAATCGATTGGTTGCCTTAAAAATAAAGCCCATATCGTGGGTGATAAGAAGCAATTAATTATCAAGGCTCCTTACGAGTCAACTCTCAAAATTTCACGTATCCGTGCGATTAATTAATATTAAACATAAAAAAATGGTGGAACTGGCCGTCCCCGGAATCGAACCTGGGTCTAGGCCGGCCGCACCCTTTCGCGCGCCTAACCAACTGAGCTAGGTGCCTAGTTTGTGAAACTTCCATTATTGTTTAAATATAAGCACTTGTACAATAAACTTCCTTATCATTTATCAATGATAATTCCTGCTAAGTGTCCTGTTTTTAATACAGGCAATAATAAATCTTCAGGGACCATAAACTTAGCAAATTTTTACATCCACGAGGTATAACTACCAAGGAAACCATAGTAACCGATTCTTATAGATCGGCAAGGAATCCTTCCAAAAATCTAAGAGCACTCTTTCTTTGCATAGAGTACGACAACATATGTTATTTTAGTTATTTTTCTCATTGTTTTCTATCGCCTGCGAATGCCAAACTATGTTTGATAAAAGTGTCATATGAAGATTGGCGCATCCTAGTGTGTCCCATAGATTACTTCCATGTCTGATCAGCATGGAGGTTTAATACATGGAACCACAAAGATATCCCAATGATTATATGGTACTAAAGTCAACTAATAGTATTCAAAGAAGGTATCCAGAATAGAATTGTCCAAATAAATATTCCCGATTAAGGAATTCGTGGACTAGTAACATAAATATGTCATTTTTTTTCTCACAAGCAATGATGGATGAACTGGAGTTTGAGATATGGAAAATCTCTGTAACCTCCTTGTATGTTGGTCATCTTCTTCTAAGTTTACCCTGCTTACCCCTAGAGAGAGGTGGAGTTAAGATTAACATCCCACTTTGGGTTAGAATGTTGTAAGAACTCCATGTTGATTATGGAATAACCGAAAACCTGATTAAGTAAATTTTAAGATAGGAGATTCATAGCCTAACTCAATATCCTGAGAATTCGGTATAGGAAATTTTGAAAGACGGTTCATTTTGCTAAGGCATTGTTCACCGCAACCCTAATTAAGCGACGATTAAGAATCGCCATCAGCTGCCCAAAATCGTCGAATTGTTCGACTAACTGTAAAGATTAGCTATTCCGTAAGATTAATTTGGAGCAATGGTTGGAATAATCACCTCACCTTAAGATAAGCTTTCCTATAATAACTGCCATATAAGTATCAAGGTGGCTCCTTGGAGACCTTGTATAAATGGCATGTTAAACGTTTATTGTTAGGACAATAGATTGGTAAGTCCAATTATAAGGATCTGAACGTTGCCCAGGAAACAACAAATAAGATCATATAAATCCGTACTCGATTGTAAGTTGCCATTATTAGGCAGAGAATACTTCCTTTATTTCAGTAAATCTCGGGTCGAGATTTATTTTAAGGGGGTGAGGATGTAACACCTCGAAAATTCACGTCCTATAATGTGTTGACACGTGTCATAAAGTTTGAACGTGTGAAAGAATGTTATAAAAGGACTAAAGTTGAAAAACATGGAAAGTATGTGTTTATACGGATTCTAAGTGTCAACTGTGAATAAATATAATGAACATTAACCCTACACAATGTTCATACCTTCAAACGAATGAATCATGGATCATACGAAGCTAAAAGTGAGAGATTACAAACTACAGGGGTTAAATGTGTCAACATGTTAAAGATATACCTCTGAGTGACCTTTTGACAAACCCGAAGCTTTGTAAATGTAAATTATGCTCACTAGAATGCACGATTAAAATTTCATAAAGTTTCGTTATCGTATGAGAAAGTTGTGATCAAATTCGTGTGCGAGGGGTTAAAGCGTAAACATTGGAAATTAAGACTTTTCGGGTAACCATAAAGTTACCCAAGGACTTAACAAAGTATGGTTATGTCTTAAGGCCCATAAAAGTCAAGTTAGAGGACTCGAAGTGCAAGAAAGCATGTTAAGATCAAGTGTAGAAGGATCAGGGACTAAAAGCGTCAAAAAGTGCATAAGTTTGCATTTTCGCGCATAACCTACGTTCTGAATACATCCGGACATCCAAAAATTTATGTAAGCATGACTACATTATATTTTAGTGTTCGCATTAAGAAAAATCCATTCGTCGCGTCATTTGGATCGTTTTTCGCGCTTGTGCGCATTCCGTCGTAATTAAGCGAACATCGCGTTCGTACGACCAAACGAACCATCATCCGGCATATTTTTGAGCATGTTTTGATTTCCCTATACTTTAACTTCATTTTAGAGCCTTGAAATGAGGTTAACGGGGTTCAAACGCATCGAGAATCGCTTAAACAGGCTGCAGGGACCATTTCTGCCAATTTTGAAAGTTTGCTGAAACAAGGGGGCAGTGGCGTAGCGCCACTGCATGTAGCCTTACCAGTCGCGCTACGCGACTGCCTATTCTGGGCAGAAACATGCAGAAACTCAGTTTTTCGCATTCGGGACTAGATTCGACGTATTAACAGCTGTTAACAGCTGTTATCCACTCCCTAATCCCTTGCCACATGTTGATACCCTATGGTTAGTGGCAATTTAGACACCATAACCTTCCGACAAGTGTACGGCCTTGATCGTGCCCTCTTCTCCAAGAAACGATCCTAACGGTGGACCGAAATCTATAAATACCCACCACATTTCACTTCATTTCTCACACTTGATCTGATTTTAAGCCTTCTAAGTTGAAGTTATACTTCATACCTGAAGGTAAATCGGATCGAGAGCTTTCGGGGACCCTTCGTAAGTATTCTTTCGTTCTTTTATTGCTTTACGGGTCTGAAAGTCAAACTTTTCTTGACTTTCTGCATTGACCAATTTAAGGTCGATGCGAAGTTCGTTTGAACTTCATAACGTGAGCGTGATCACGATGGTTATAGTCCCTAGTGACTATACCTACTGATTTCCACGTTATCTAGGCTCAGTGACGAGCCGTAGTTTCGGCCAGAATACGTATTCTTGCGTATTTTGTAACCAAACTACTTATGGGTATCAAAACCGTTTGTTTTGATACCAAACTTGTTTTCTAACTTAGTTAAGCATGTTTCAACATGCTTAGCTCGTCACTTTAGTTTAGTGCTTATATAGGGTCGTAAAGGTCAGCGATCTAAACAATCGCTTATACTTTCGAACCCGACCCGTTTGGTCGATCATTAGGATCCGACCAAACACATTAAGTGACCTTATGGTCACATCATTCGAATAGTTGTATGACAGGTAGTATATATGCCTTAGGTAAATGACCAAAATACCCCTACGGGGCTTAAATTGAGATTAAACTCGTTTTGGGCATAATGGAAGGTATCCTACTGATACCACAACATATTTAAGGCATATTAACTTAGGAAACCTGTTCGTGATCCATTCGGTTACCCGTTACGCGCTATTCGCGTTCGGATCGGTTTATATAACTAGTTTATATAAAGTTAGCCGAAACGGGTCAAACCTTATCGATTTTATCTCAAAATTCAGAGTGTGTATGAAATACCCATATTAGACAAGTCTTCAAACTTGTCGGGTCTAAAACACGTTCTATTCCGGTCTTCGCTTAATCATGCGTGGGAACCGTTTATTTCCTTAAGACTAACCGGTCTAAGCTTAGGCTTACTTAAAGACCCGTTAGCATCCTAATTAATTATTTATACAATCATTCCAGACTAGAGCCTTCCGGTAAATGGTACCTATGCTTACTTAAAGTGAATACGGCTCAGTTATTAAATTCTTACTATTTAAGACAGGAGCTAGCTCAGGTAAATACTCTTAACTTATTTTCCCTATACGGGCTTGGGATACGGTATTATAAAAGTACCGCTTGGTCGGGTGTATGTAGTCATTTAAATCGGATTGTGATTGATGTACTTACATAACCTGTTTAATATGTATTATTTTATTATTATTTGGTGTATGGCCTTGGGGGTTAATGACCATGTCCCGGATATCCTTGGCATCATTCGAAGTAATGGCCACGACTTAAGCACGGGGTGTAGGCATACACCTGACAGCTGCATTATGTAAAAACTGGTAATCCACTCCGAGGTATCATCCTTGTGGGCATTATACCGGAACTGGTAATCCACTTAGAGGATGATAGCCCGTGGGCATTATACCTGTGACGTGTCAGTTAATCTAGTCCGGCCCTACAAACCGGCCCTAACGGACGACAGATAAGTAAAACTGTATACAAGATTATATACAAATAATTTTCCCAAGTTATAAAAGATTAATTTTGCCTCTGTGCATTTTAATCAAAGTGTCAAAAGGTTTTGTGCCTGGTGCATCTAAATCAATTTTCTTAAACTCTTTTCAAATGAGTCGGTTGAGTGTATTTACCAGTGAAAACTGACGTATTTTCCAAAAAGGTTAAGTGACAGGTACTGAACGTACTTGGCTGGAAGCTCAGGGCGCTAATAAGGAATCTTGCAAGTTCTAGGCGCCTAAAGTCTGTTGAACAAATGATATGTTTTAAGATCCGCCTGTGGATCCTTTACTTCCGTTGTAATACTGAATATTACTTCATATTCGGAATGTAATAATAAATATCTTTTGCTTCCGCTGTGCATTATTATATTGTGTTGTTTGACTATTACGTTGCCAACCACGTCACGATACTCCCCCACCGGGCCCACCGGTGACACGTGGAAATCGGGGTGTGACATGTCTTCAAGGCAGTGATACCAAAATCCAGTAACTGATTTTGAAGCCACAGGAGTTGGGCTGTACAGCTTGCAGCAGCAATGTATTCAGCTTCAGCAGTGGATGTTGAAACAACTGCTTGCTTTTTGCTTTGCCATGAGACTAAGCAATCACCTAGAAACTGGCACCCTCCTGATGTGGACTTCCTTGTGGTGTGACATCCAGCAAAGTCACTGTCTGAGAAACCTGAAAGCTTGATGTTCCCATTAGCTGGATACCAGATACCAAGTGTGGGAGCACCTTTTATGTATCTGGAGATCCTTTTTACAGCAATGAGATTTGATTTTCTGGGAGCTGATTGACTTCTTGCACAGACACATGTTGCAAACATGATGTCTGGTCTAGATGCAGTTAGGTACAATAAAGACCCAATCATGCTTCTATAAAGTGTTTGGTCAATCAGCTCATCCTTTTCATCAGACATGACCAGCTTATTTGTTGCCATGGGTGTGCTGCATGGTTTACAATCATTCATATCAAATTTGGTTAAAAGTTCTTTAGCATATTTGCTTTGATGAATGAAAGTTCCATTTTGCAATTGCTGTACTTGGAGACCAAGAAAGCATTGCAGCTCACCCATAGCACTCATTTCAAACTCAGATGTCATGAGTTCTCTAAACTCTTCACACATTAAGTTACATGTGCTTCCAAAAATAATGTCATCCACATAAATCTGGGCAATCATTAAATCCTTCCCTCTCTATTTTAAAAACAGTGTTTTATCAATGGTACCTCTTTTGAAACCATTTGAGAGTAGAAAGTTGGAAAGAGTTTCATACCAGGCCCTTGGTGCTGTTTTCAAGCCATACAAGGCTTTGTTTAGCCTGTAGACATGATCTGGATAAAAGGGATCCTCAAAACCTGGAGGTTGACAAACATATACCTCTTCTTGAATTGTACCATAGAGAAAAGCACTTTTGATATCCATTTGAAACACCTTCATATTGTGGTTGACAGCAAAGGCCAGGAACAGTCTAATGGCTTCCAATCTTGCAACAGGGGCAAATGTTTCATCATAATCAATCCCCTCTTCCTGTCTGTAACCTTGAACCACAAGCCTGGCTTTATTCTTGACAACAATACCCCTTTCATCAGTTTTGTTCTTGAAGACCCACTTTGTGCCAATGGGACTAACCTCTTCTGGCAGTGGTACAAGCTCCCATACTTGTTGTCTTTTAAACTGTTGGAGCTCTTCTTGCATGGCTTCTACCCAGCTGTTGTCTTTCAGTGCATCTTGGTACTTGACTGGCTGATGGAGTGATAGAAAACCAGCAAAAAGACAAATGTTTTGGGTTTGGCTTCTTGTGAGCACCCCTTCATTTATGTTGCCAATGATTTGATCAGGTGGATGAGATCTCAAGAAGATTAAATCTCCTTGGTATGGTATGATGGCATTTGTTGGTGAAGGCTGCAAATGTGTATCATCTGAGCTAACCACTGCTGGGGACTTTGATGATCCAGCAGTGGCTTCAAAAGGTGGTGGTATAGGAGGTAATGAAGTGGACAACTGCTGACTTTTATCCACTGTTTAAGGACTTTTGTCAGCAGTGTTTGAGGATGTGGAAGCAGTGGTTGATGGGCTACTTTGATCAACAACTGTTGAGGTAGCAGTGGTTGAGCTTTGACAACTGTTTTGAACAGCTGGTGCTTTTCCCTTTGTGGCAGACCTTTGAGGGATGATGATTTCATACCCATAGTCTGGTGTTGTATCCTCTGATGGATCTGCACTGTTAGTCTTGACAACAGTATTTTCAAAAGTGAATTTTTCAAGATCAAACAGATATGCAGGGTTTGTTGGGATTTTTATTGATGAGAGTTCATTGAACTTAACATTCAAAGTCTCCTCCACTGCCTTGGTCCGTGTATTGAACACTTTGTAGGCCTTGGCAGTGGTTGAGTATCCCAGATGATAACCACAATCAATTTTGGCTGCAAATTTTGAAATGGAATCTTTTAAGTTCAAAATAAAACATGGGCAACCAAACACTTTGAAATGTGAGATCAGTGGTTTAATTTTATACAGAATTTCATAGGCAGTCTTTTTATGCCTGGGGTTTATTAAAACTCTGTTCTGAACATAGCAAGCAGTGTTTACTGCCTCTGCCCAGAAAGTTAATGGCAAACCTGAATCTGCAAGCATGGTTCTGGCAGCCTCAATCAGAGTTCTGTTCTTCCTTTCCACTACCCCATTCTGCTCTGGTGTTCTTGGGATGCTGTACTGCCTTACAATCCCTTTCTTCACACAGAAGGCATCCAACTCCCTATTTTTGAATTCTGTGCCATTGTCACTCCTGAAGCTTTTCACTAGAAGGTCAAATTGCTTTTCAACCTGTATTATAAAGTCTTGCAAGATGCCTGCAGTTTCATCTTTTGAGTGCAAAAAGAAAGTCCATGTGAACCTAGAAAAGTCATCAACAATAACCAAACAATATCTTTTCTTTTTGAGGCTCGTGACTTGAACTGGGCCAAACAAATCCATGTGTAGCATTTGCAAACACTGGTTTGTTTTGGACTCTTCAATGGACTTGTAAGAACTTTTATGCTGTTTTCCTTTTAAACAGAAATGCAATGTTCAGGACATGAAAACAATTTTTGTGGTAGGCCTCTCAACAATTTTTCTGGTCCAACAATCCTACAACAATCTTTTGTGAAGAATGACCCAAATCCCTTGTCACTCATTTGGGACACACTCAGAAGGTTGAATTTTAGATTGTCTATTAGATTGACATTATCAAATTTTACTTTTCCAGACTGCACTGTACCAGACCCCAGAACTTTCCCTTTACTATTATTCCCAAAGGATATATCACCCCCTCCATGGATTTTAAAGTCTTTGAGGAGGGCTTTACATCCTGTCATGTGCCTGGAGCCTCCACTATCTACATACCAAAGACTATCAAAGCATGCAGAAGCTCCCTGCACATGAAGTAAAAGGATTAGTTCATTAAGGTCTCCAAAGCCAACAAGGCTTTGGATGGGGTCTCAACAGTGTCTGGGATGGATGCAGAATGATGGACAGTGGTTAGATCAGAAGTTTGAACTGTTTTAGGACAGTGTTTCTCTAACCACTGTTGTGGGTCCTGACCAATCATCTGCTGGTAACCAAAAGGATGTTTGTTCACTTTGGGTTTAGAGGGCCTTTTGTAGGCCTCATAAACGTGAGGATTCCTTTGGTAAGACTGTTTTTCTCTGCCTTTTCTGAACTGATTGGCAGGGGGTGCATCAGTAACCTGAACATCTCTTTTGACAGATGTTTGGTTCAGCTGTTTTGTAACAGCTGTTTGAACTGGCACAACCAGTGGTTGTTTCTTGGTGAATTTGACAGATGTTGATGATGACGATGGACTCAAGGATGTTTTAGCAATGTACTCATTCTTTTTCACATCAAAGTTTTTGAGATACACACATGCTTGAGTTTTGTGGTTTGTTTTACCACAGACAATGCAACCTTCAGCTGAAACAATGACACTTGTTCTGTTTAAATCATACGCTTTTAAGTGGAAACAATCTTTTGTAAGATGATTCCTTTTCTCACAGAATTCACAAAACAAGTTATCAATTTTTTCTTTCTTCTTTCTCTTTTCAGACTCCTTTGCAGCAGAGGTTTTAACCACTGCTGGGATGTCCTTGAGAGGTATGACTTTAGCTTTTGGAGCCTTGACACCATCAGTTGATGTAAAGTCCATTGGCTTGAAATTTTCAAGAATGTCACACTCATCAGACCATTTTGGTTTAAACTGGTATTCTTCAAGCTCCTCAAAGGTAGAGGAGGACATTGGTCTGTCAAGTGTGATTTTGTTACCAAGTTTGTCAGTGATTTTCACTTCTTGGCCATTCTTGTTTGTGGGGATGAACTCAGTGGTTACATCAGTGGTTTGAACAGATTTTTCAAAAGCAGTGTTTTCATCATCATGTTTTCTATAGCCAACCCCAAATTTCACATTGCTTTTTCTCTGTTTTTCAAGCATAACCTCATATCCTTTGCAGGATTCCACCCATCTTTCACAAGTAATCTGGGCGGACTCCAACTCCTTTTTGCAAACTTGGTATTTTTCTACCATAGTTTGAAGTTGGGTTTTGGTTATACTTTGCTCTTCTTTTAGACAGCTGTTTTCTTTTTCTTTTTCAGCCAATTTGTTTTTAAGTTCTTTTAAAGACCTTTCAAATTTGACCTCATCAGACAAGATTTTATCCCGAAGGTTTTCATTCACCTCTTTAATGTTAGCAAATGCAATTATACAATTGTCAGAACACAGTTTTTCAAGAACTTGAGGAGATACCTTGGCAGCTGCCATCATTGCACAATCACATTGATGATCTTCCTCATCATCAGCTTTCTCCTTCTTTTCTCCAGCCTTTTCTTCTTTCTCTTCTTGTTTGTCATCTTCGGACCATGGACCTGTCAGTGGTTCAATCAGGGAACCTGAACTTTCTCCCAACAGTAGTTCACCAGCCACAGCAGTGACCACTGCTTCAGTCACCTCTTCCACTGTTTCAAAGCACTGCTGTTCCTCCTCAGTTTCAACCCCCTCCTGTATTGACTCTAATGCCATCAAACAAAACTCATCATGAGAAGAATCATTAGAAGTATAGAGTGCAAAATTTTCATCATTAAGGTCTTCAGGCATACTGCTCCAGTCAACAAACCCTTGAGTGAAAAAACTTTGTTGATCTGGTTGTGCTGCTGCTGGAGCAGTGGTTTGAGGTGCAACAGGTTGCACTTGTACCTGTGGAGCAGGGGTTTGAACATATTGGATTTGTGGAACGGTAGTTTGGACATAATGTACTGGCACAGGGGCAGCAACATAGTGAGCAGTGTTCACTTGAGCTGCTGGGGCATATTGGGCATAGTGCACAGTGTTTTGGTTTTGAGGTCTAGGATTTGAGCTAGGATGAGTAATTAAGGGACCAGTAGTTTGACTCCTACATTCCCTAGCGAAATGTCCCAACCTATTACACTTATAGCACTTGATTTTCGATTTATCCAACCCAACCCTTAGATTCCCATGTAAACCTGGGAATTTTCGCCCTGTTCTTTTGTAGAACTTGCTAGTTCTAACACTTAGCAAAGCCAGTTGGTGTAGGATGTCCATTTCCTCTAAATCAGTGGGATCAAAATGTTGCAAATCATTTAGTTCAAAACTTAAATTGTCTGACATCTGGTTTTCGTTTGCAGTGAATGCATAACTAGCAGAGTGAGGATCAGGGTTGTTAAAATTTGCACCAGCAGTTATGTCAATGAAGTGATCATAACCCTGATCCTTACCACTGCTCCCAGATTCTTCTTGACCCAGAAGAGCAGTATTACCGAAAGTGTAATCATCGTTTACTTTTCCTGACTCTTGTAACCTCCTTTTCTGGTTCAACTCCCTTTCATAGGTCAGGAGTCGACCATGGAGTTGGGTCAAGGCCAGATCCTTGAATTCAGGTGAGTTTCGGGTGACAAAAGCTATGGTGTCCCATTTTTCTGGCAGTGACCTGAGGAACTTGCTATTTTGAGTTGAGTTTGTAAAAGTGGTGTTAACAAGCCTCAGTTCACTGATGAGACAACTGAAACGCTCAAATTGTTGCGTTAGTGATTCACCTTTAACATAGCAAAATGTTTCATACTGTTGGTTCAGGATTTCCCTATTGTTTTCTATGACTTCCTCAGTTCCCCCAAACTGTTCCTTAAGTGCGTCCCATAACTCTTTGGCACTGTTACAGTGTAACAGTCCAGCATATATCTCATTGGGCAGCGCTGATGCTACGATGCTAAACGCTTTAGCATCTAGTTCGATCTTTTGAAAGTCGGTTTCGGTATAATTTTCAACTGGTTTTGGAACGAACTTTTTAGCATCTTCAGCACTTGGCACTGAAGAAACATGGGGACCATAAATGACAGATTTCCAACAACCTGTGCTTTGTTGAGCGAGGATGTGACCCATCCTCCTCTGCCAGATGTTGTACTCATTTCTTTTTAGCATAGGTGGTTTAAAAAGTGAGCCGATGTTGTTTTTATCATCCTGAGATTGTGACGTCATTCTTGTTGTTTTACAGACACTGAGAAATCAACTTTAATGGTGATTAATCCTTGCTCTGTTTTTCAACGGACGAACAAACGATCAGTATCAACTGTTATGAGCTGAACTATTTACGTCAAAATGATTGTTAAATCAAATTTGACTGTCCAGGCTCTGATACCAATTGTTGGATCTGAGTTTCTTTATGATTGTATTTTTGTTTGAAATTAAGATGAAAATGAAAGAGTTGTGCAGCGGAATTAAGATGAAAACAAACTTTGCATACAATCAAAGGAGAGTAATACTTTAATCAAACATCTTTACACAATGAAACGAAAGATTGAATTTGTTTCAACAACGATTACAATGATTGATGTAAGAATGCAAACTCCCCCTCAGCCAGAGCTCAGTAGTCTGTTCGTGCAAAGAAGACGATGTGGTGAAAGAGCTAATAGAACAGTACAAAGTACTGAACTATTTATAGGCACTTGCAAACCACTGAGCATCTTAGCTGACGTCACCATGAAAGTGACATCTAACCTCCTAACAAACTCTAACCTCTGATCTATACAAACTCTGATATACTAACTACTGCTATTACATTACAAAAGACACTTAAACAGCTGCTGCATCCGTCCACTGCTGTGAACCTAGCAGTGCTTGTCCGGATCAGCAGTACTTGACTCAAGGCAGTAGATTGAGTCAGCAGAGCTTTGGTCTTCCATCAGTCTTTAACATTTGTCAGTAGATGCAAAGCAGTAGTTGTAGGACAGCACTTAGTAAGATCAGCAGATAGGAGGTCAGCAGATATAAAACCACTTTCAAGGGGAGAGATTTGCATGAACTAACTGTAATCGTCTGCTTATTCTGGATCCACTGCTCTGATCCAGTTTTGGCTTTAATTATCTGTTCCTCTGATAGGGTTCAATCCCAACACTAAGTCGTGTTTGGGACTTTTTGGGATTGTGCATGGATCTGGCAAGCATCACATTTCTTTAATTCTTCGGCTGTATCGCGATGCATTGAAGTCCAGAAATATCCGAGGTTCCTGAGCTTTGAAACTACCGACCTAGCTCCAAAGTGAGCTCCGCATACACCTTCATGAATTTCCTTGATCAAATACTTACTTTGCTCGGGACCGACACATCTTAGCAAGGGAGCAAGGTAACCCTTTTTGTAAAGGGTTTCTCCTTGTAGTATGTATTGCCTTGCCTTGATTTCAACCCTTTTAGCTTCCACTTGATCATTGGGTAATTCACCATTTTTGAGGAACTTTCTTATGGGAGTCATCCAGTTTGGATCTTCTTCGGTAACCACGTCTTGAACCTCCAATTCATTAATGGATGGGGCCTTCAACACTTCTACCAGTACCTTTTTGGTGAGGTGGGCAAAAGTGAGAGATGCAAGCTTACTTAGGGCATCGGCCTTTTTGTTTTGAGATCTGGGGATCTGTTTGATGTTACACGCTTGGAAGGTACTCATCAGTTCCTTGGATTTTTCTCTGTATTTTTTCATGTTGGGCTCTTTAGCTATGTAGCTGTCATTCACTTGGCTTGAGACCAGCAACGAATCCGTGAACACTTCAAGCTTTTCAACCTTCATTTCTTTGGCCAGCCTTAGGCCGGCTATTAGTGCTTCGTATTCAGCCGCGTTATTGGTGGTCTGAAAATCAAAACGAAGAGCATATGTGAATTCCAAACCTTTTGGGTTGATCAAAATTAACCCAGCCCCTGACCCTTCAACGCTTGAAGCCCCGTCGGTAAAAAGCTTCCAGGCTTCAGGGTTGGAAGGTTCAGTGGTGGTAGTGTTTAGTTTAGCGGCTGTTTGGTTTGGGACTTCCACAATGAAATCAGCCAAGACTTGGGCCTTGATAGCTTTTCTTGGGACATAGGTGATGTTATGTTCACCTAGTTCTATGGCCCATTTGGCTAATCGCCCTGAGTTTTCAGGTTTTTCAAGCACACTCTTAATAGGTTGGTCGGTGACCACTTGTATGGGGTGTGCTTGGAAGTACCTTCGAAGCCTCCTAGCTGTTTGAACTAGGGCTAGGGCAAGTTTTTCAAGGGGAGGATATTTCGTTTCAGCTAATTTTAAAGTTTTGCTGAAAAAATAAACGGGTACCTGGGCCTTGTCTCGCTCAATGGTGAGGACTGCATTGATGGCCTCGTCCGTGATTGAGAGGTACACCGATATTAACTCCCCGGTTTTTGGTGCTGCAATGTCTGGTAGGGAAGCTAGATGTTGCTTCATCTAGTTGAAAGCTTCTTCAGCTTCTTCAGTCCATTTGAAGTCCTTCTTATCTAAGCAGTTCTTGAGCGTTTTGTAGAAGGGTAGAGATCTTTCGGCCAACTTTGAGGTAAAACGCTTCAAGGCTGCAAGCTTCCCGTTCAAGCTTTCAACCTCCTTCTTGGTCTTCGGTGGCTTGGTTTCAAGGACGGCTTTCACTTTGTTAGGGTTGGCCTTGATGCTTTGTTTTCCAACAATGTGACCCAAGAATTTTCCTTCCTCGAATCCAAATGAACACTTTTCTGGATTAAGCTTCATGTTAACCTTTCTGAGGTTCTTGAAAGTTTCTTGAATATCATCAAGCATTTGATATTCCGTCTTGCTTTTAATAACCAAGTCATTGACATATGCCTCCATGTTTTTGCCGATTTGGCTTTCGAAGGCTTTGTCAATGAGCCGTTGATAGGTTGCTCTGGCATTTTTGAGGCCGAAAGGCATCTTTTGATAACAAAAGATCCCTTTGTCCGTGTGAAAGGCTGTCTTTTCCTCATCCTCTTTCTTCATGAGGATTTGGTGATAACCTTTGTATGCGTCAAGAAAGCATTTGAACGAGTAACCTGTGAGGGAGTCAACCTTGAGATCAATTTCCGGTAGTGGATAGCAATCCTTAGGACAAGCTTTGTTAAGATCCTTAAAGTCTATGCACATCCTCCAAGAGTTGTCTGGCTTCTTGACCATAACCGGGTTTGCAACCCATGACTGGTACTTGACTTCTCGGAGAATACCGGCCGACACAAGCTTTTCAACCTCTTGGCAGGCTGCCAGACTTCTCTCAGGTGCCAAGCTTCTTTTCTTTTGGACCACAGGCTTGACATCCGGTGGTATTCTCAACTCATGCTCGGCAATGTCCCGGGGGATCCCAGTCATATCTTCTGGACACCAAGCGAATACATCGCTGTAGTGTGTTAGCAATTTTTCAAGGTATGAAAGGGTCTCTTGAGAAAGATCTGGATTGACCCTTATTCTTTGTTCAGGGTACTTAGGGTTTATGACCAACCTTTGCCTGTCTTCTTCACTGTTTGAGCTTTCACCTTCAACCATGTAGGCTTCCTGAGAGGGTTGAAGGGTTGCTATGCCCTTCTCGGTAGGAAATTTGACTGTGCCGTGGCCAACAGACACGGCCATGTAAAATGCACACTGTCCTGGTCTTCCAATGATCACATCATAGCTTGAGGGGATGTTGATAACCACAAAGGTGAGTGGTTGGGTTCTTTCTCTTAAACCTTCACTGAAACGAACATTAAGTGTCAGTTGCCCTAAAGGCTTGAGGGGTATGTCGGCGATACCTTTTATAGAGGTTCCAGAGGGTTGAAGCCTTGAACGTTCTTCATGGCTCAAACGGTTGAAGAATTTTTCGAACATGATTTCAGTGGCTGCCCCCGTGTCTATGTATGCCCTATATGTTTCCAATGTTCCCACGGTAGCTTCTACCACAAGAGGGTTAGAGAGAGGGTCTTTCTCCGTTGGGGGGAAGCAAACACACTGAAGCTCCCAAGCTTCCAACCGCTGCCTTTTATGAGGAACCCTTCCATCGAAATCTACCATATTGACTTCCTTACCCTTTCCTTCAGCCATTTTGTCCCGGACTCCCTTTACCAAATGCGCGAGTTCTCCGAACTTAACAGCCTCTTCTATTCTTTTCTTGAGTTGGAAGCAATCATTGGTGTGGTGACCTTTTTCTTCATGAAACTCGCAGTATTGGGTGGAGTTCTCGTTCTTCCTGCTCTTGGGGAGAGGCCTAGGAGGCCGAAAGTTTTGTTTAACTTCTTCTGTTGCAAGGATTTGTTGAGGGGTCTTTGTGAGGGGTGTGAAACTTATGCTTTTCTCCCGGTTTGAAGGGTTCCGGCCTTCAGACCTTCGAGGGTCTGAACCCTTTGACCGCCTGTCATAGGAGTTGAAGTTCCCCCTTTTTCTAGCTGGACTGTTGCTTCTCCAGCCGGACCCTCTTTTTCTTTGTTCCTTAATGTCTACTGCCACCTCTCCCCGGATGTGGGCTTCAGCCCTTTCGAGAGCTTCTTCTAAGGTCTTGGGTAGAGATTTGTTGAAATCTCTTGTGAGGTACTTAGAGGTGATGGCATTCATGAAGCCAGCCACCCTCATTTTCTCATCGGCCCCTACATAAGTCAGACCTTCCTTCTTGTATCGTTCAATGAAAGCACGAAGGCTTTCATCATCACGTTGTTTTATCTGAAAGATCACTGTTGCGTCTTTGACATATTGCCTTTGTTGGGAGAAATTGGCTAAGAAACCTTTGCTAAGATCATCAAAGCTTCGAACGCTTTGAGCAGGTAAGTCGTTGAACCAGATTCTGGTAGATCCCACAAGATTTTGCATGAACATTAAGCAACATTCAGCGTTTGACCATTTCTCTATCCGGGCTGCACCGGTGAAGATCTGAAGATGGTCCTCAGGATCTTCAGTCCCATCACACGTCCTAATGTGGGGAGTGTAACACCTGTGTCATTTCAACCATCAAACAAATGCCAAACCAATGAAATATTGTATTTCATACTTTGGACTTGTATAAATATGTGTATCGATTGCACATATCAACTCTTGTTTCGATTTCAAGCTCTAAATCGCTTTCTGGAAGGTTATACACGCACTGATGCGTAAATATAACCAGTTTAATGCAACGAACACTCCGGAATAGTGAAATAGGCTTAACATACCTTAAATAACCTTTACATAACTTATATATAAGTTTTGGAAGGTTTGGTGTGGTGAAATCAAGTTTAATCGCTTACAGGGACTAAAGTTGACAAACTGCGAAAGTATGCCAATTTGAACTGTAACAGACATTCCGGAACATGACCATAAGTTAAACACACCATAAATATCCTTTACATAGCTTAGAAATAGGCTTTAATGGGTTCAGTGTGCTAAAATAAACTTTTGGGTCATTCAGGGACTAAAAGTGTCAAAAAGTGCACAAGTTTGCATTTTCGCGCATAACTTACGTTCTGAATACATCCGGACATCCAAAAATTTATGTAAGCACTAAAATATTTTATTTTAGTGTTCGCCATAAGAAAATATGCAGAAACTCAGTTTTTCGCATTCGGGACCAGATTCGATGTATTAGCCGTTGTTTAATTCACAACCACACATTCTAAACTTGCTTAGTCAGCGGATAAGGATGGAATTTAAACACCTAAACACCATGACTTTGCAACACATGTATGGATGGAATTTAAACACCTAAACACCATGACTTTGCAACACATGTATGGATGGAATTTAAACACCTAAACACCATGACTTTGCAACACATGTATGGATGGAATTTAAACACCTAAACACCATGACTTTGCAACACATGTATGGATGGAATTTAAACACCTAAACACCATAACTTTGCAACACATGTACGGATGGGATTAAGGCACGTTTTCCATGAAACGATCTTAACGGTTCGGGTATTCCTATAAATACCCCATACCTCCCATTGCTAAAATCACTAGAATTCTGATTTGAGAACCTCTAAGTTGAAACCATTGTTTCATACCTGAGATTCTTGAATCGGGATTAGCATTCGGGGACCCTTCGTAAGTATTCTTTCGTTCTTTTCCTTATTTTATTGCTTTTCGAGTCCGAAAGTCAAACTTTGTTTGACTTTCAGCGTTGACCAGTAATGGTCAATGCGAAGTTCTTTTGAACTTCGCAACGTGAGTGTAATCACGTTGGTCATAGTCCCTTGGGACTATGCCCACTGATTACCACGTTGTCTAGGGTCGTAGGGTAAGCGATCTAATGAATCGCTTATACCTCGAACCCGACCCAGTTTGGTCGATCATTAGGATCCGACCAAACACATTAGGTGACCATAGTAGGTAGGGAATAACCTTCCGAGGTTATACCCTATGGTCACATCGTTTAAGTAGTTGTATGATAGGTAGTTTATATGCCTTAGGTAAATTACCAGAATACCCTTTTCATGTATAATTGGTAATTAAGCATATGTAACCTAAACCTTTGTCACATAACTGATTATGTAATATGTTTAGGCATATAACACTTGTCATAGGGCTAGTTAGGCGGTCCGAACGCGTTTCATGCGAACGACGCGTTAAAGTAGCATAAGCTACCTAAACGGGTCGTAATGGGTCGTAGACACTTAGGTTAAGTTTCATTTAGTATGTAGGCTTTGTTAAACCAAATGACACGAGTCTCTACACTCGTTTGGTTTACAAACCCTAATGCTACCCAATCTTCCGATCTAGGTCCGGTTTATTAACATAGTTACCTATACTAGGTGCCGTTTGATATCCGCGATCTCTAGCATTGTTTAGTTGTCACTCCAGAACTACTGAGCAATCTCAGGTGAGTACATAGACCCCTCTTTTACTGTTTTCCAAACTGTTTTGGGGTGGAACACATGTGCCTACTTGTTACTTTCATGCTTTCCTGTTTTAACATCATATACTGCTATGTTCGTTAGTACAGTATAGTACATGATTTTATGACATTTCATGCTAGGTGTGCCCAATTGTGTGCATTACTTAGTACGTCGTTTTACATGACATTTTGACATAGACATTTCGGCATAGACATTTTAACATGATTGACATTTGATCATGCATTTCCCACAAAACATAACTTTGATTTAAACCAAGATTTACTTCAATACTTTGTTTTTGTGCATATGGTTTAGTTGAGACATTTCACTTGCCATACATGACATCTTGACATAGACGTTTGACATGGATATTTGACATAGACATTTGACATGGATATTTGACATAGACATTTTGATATGATTTACATCTTGACATGAACACTTTAACATATTACCCAATACATTTGACAATTGATTTAAACATAGACTTCTTACATGGGTTGGTTTGGTTTGATTAAGTGATTAAGTAACGATGCGTGTGTAATATGATACAAGCATGGTGGATACGCCGCTGGTACTTCCTATATATAAGTGTTTGTATGGTATTACATATATCGTGGCGTTATTTGAATCATTTCAGTTTGATACATATAACATTTTATACAAATAACATACCTTTCACAATACATTGTTTTACAAACAACTTAACTTTTACAAACTCATTTTACAATGGTTATTTATTTAACCATACATTATTCACTTATTTATACATATCATCTGAACTCATTGTTTTTCAAATGATTTACAAAGCAAAGCAAATTACAAGGTTCATGACTAAACATTTTCTCAAACATAAGTCATGAAACCTATTTTCACAAAACCTATGTATCTCACAGGCATTTTTATGCTGACGTACCTATTTTCACATGTGTTTTTCAGGAACTGTTGCATAAGATGATCAAGATACACATAGGCAGACTTGGGCTTTAGTGAAAATAAAAGATGCAAGACTAGTTAATTATGTTGTATTTCTTTGTTTGTTAAGACATTGTAACACTTTTAATCAATAAAACGAAACTTCAATTGCCATGGATTTGAAACAATTAATTCTGTTACAACACTCCCCGACATTTCCGCCACGTTTTGTATGTTCTACGTGGTCGGGGTGTGACAGAAAAGATGGTATCAGAGCCAATGGTTATAGGGAATTAGGTTATTAGTAATGCTTTGACCTAGTCTATAACCTTCTTAGGACCCTAACGCGAGTTTACTTGCGTTTAGTCATAAAACAATACCGTCACCTATCCTTAGGCGACGACCACAACAAGCACATAAATTTCAAAACCGCTTTGAAAACTAATCATCTGTTCTAGGATGATTGATTACTAGGTTTTGAACCCTCTATTGTAAGGTTTTGAACCCTCTGTTATACGGTTTTGAACCCCTTTGAGTTTTCAAAATCTCGTCAAGGTTTTGGGTTTTAAATAATGTGAACACGTGCAAACTGGAAGGGTGAATGCCTGTATTCTGGGTTTTCTGGCTAGGCAAGCACTTCGTATACATCTCATCAGACGCGAGACCAGTTGTGCTTACCTGGGAATTCTTGGGATGAGTGTTCACTTATAGGCGAGCATGTCTTCGCGATACATTATATTGACCCGCTTACTTTGATTAGTCATTGTCTCATTTGTTTGCCTTTGGTAACAAACAAATGGTCACAATCTGCATGCCTTGTCATTTTCTTTTGACTATCTTTCGCTTGTTTCCTCCTATGCCTTTCGTTATCTTCAAGATGCTTCTTCATCGCAACAACAATGTCCGAACCAGGTGCTGCAATTACCCAGCGAATAGGCGTCGTACTCCAGAGGACCGTTGACTTAGCTATCACCATGACTCGCCTCAGGGATGAAGCTGTATAAGGGAACTGCTCCTTGGTGCAATCAATGCCATCGTCATTATTCAAATCAAATACCATGTTACAAATGTACCCACGGTGGACGATGGAGACATTTGGTTAACATGTGTCGCTTTGCTGTTCAAAGCAAAGCAGTTGCAAACCCTGTTGCTACTTAACCTTCAAGTTCTGCTTCATATGTTGCCTTGGCATATCTAGCGCCTCAACCTCATGAACTTTCTACTTTGTGTATCGACTTAAGCACGCCTAGTGCAAGGTGTCGAAGCACCTCTCGTTACACAAATTTCAAAATCCATAAAGAATCTTTCTATCCTCATAATCAGATCCTTGTGGATGAATATCACTCAAATCGGAGCCCTTAATTGAATTATTCGTATGCCTTAATACGTACATTACCATTCAATAAGGACAAAGCCGAATTCTTATTTAGATCTTTCTATCTTCATAGTTAGATTCTAATGATTTAAGTGCCACATGGAATCCACGGATTGGATTCCTGGTGTGCTTTAAATATCCGTGTCCAAAGATAACAAATTAATAACCAAGTTAAACAACTATGTGATTATGTGTTCCCTTTTATGTTTTTGTGTGATCCAAATTCTTGTCATCCAAATCCTCGTAGAATCTTCCATATCTTTGGGTGCTATATTAAATCCTCAACGGGCTTGTACGTAATAGTAAAGACCCTTGGATTATATTGTACCATTCCATAATTAGACCCTGAGAGGTCTAGGTAAACAGATTGATCCAAAAATCTGGTTAGGAATATCATGTGATGATATAGCTGAAAGGACTCCTTGGTGGCCTAATTTAAAAGGATCCTTTGTCGATCTAATTAAAAGGACCCTATGGTAGTTTAGTCACACTCATCATCAGGTTTGATTTTTCCTCCCCTTCACATTTCAGACAAATTGTGCGGACTATGCAAGGAATTGCGTAATTATGGATGCATACATAATTATGAAATTCAGTGCACGGAAACCACAGCAAATTTTGTCATGTGTCTAGAGACTATTCCGTTCATTTTTGTTTCTGAAGATGTAAAATGACTATTCCGTTCATTTTTGTTTCTGAAGATGTAAAATGACTATTCTGTTCATTTTTGTTTCTGAAGATGTAAAATGACTATTCCGTTCATTTTTGTTTCTGAAGATGTAAAATGACTATTCCGTTCATTTTTGTTTCTGAAGATGTAAAATGACTATTCCGTTCATTTTTGTTTCTGAAGATGTAAAATGACTATTCTGTTCATTTTTGTTTCTGAAGATGTAAAATGACTATTCTGTTCATTTTTGTTTCTGAAGATGTAAAATGACTATTCCGTTCATTTTTGTTTCTGAAAATGTAAAATGACTATTCTGTTCATTTTTGTTTCTGAAGATGTAAAATGACTATTCTGTTCATTTTTGTTTCTGAAGATGTAAAATGACTATTCTATTCATTTTTGTTTCTGAAGATGTAAAATGACTATTCTGTTCATTTTTGTTTCTGAAGATGTTGTGGAAAATGACTATTCTGTTCATTTTTGTTTCTAAAAGAATGCCTGTTGAGAATAACTCTGTTCATTTTTCATTTCTGAAAAATGTTCGTTAAAGAGAAATTACAGGATTACGTCTTGTTCATCTTTGATGGTTATTTAACACAAAGTCACAAATAGACTCCTACGAATTAATTTCGGGATGAAATTTCCTAAAGTAGGGGAGACTGTAACACCTGTGTCATTTCAACCATCAAACAAATGCCAAACCAATGAAATATTGTATTTCATACTTTGGACTTGTATAAATATGTGTATCGATTGCACATATCAACTCTTGTTTCGATTTCAAGCTCTAAATCGCTTTCTGGAAGGTTATACACGCACTGATGCGTAAATATAACCAGTTTAATGCAACGAACACTCCGGAATAGTGAAATAGGCTTAACATACCTTAAATAACCTTTACATAACTTATATATAAGTTTTGGAAGGTTTGGTGTGGTGAAATCAAGTTTAATCGCTTATAGGGACTAAAGTTGACAAACTGCGAAAGTATGCCAATTTGAACTATAACAGACATTCCGGAACATGACCATAAGTTAAACACACCATAAATATCCTTTACATAGCTTAGAAATAGGCTTTAATGGGTTCAGTGTGCTAAAATAAACTTTTGGGTCATTCAGGGACTAAAAGTGTCAAAAAGTGCACAAGTTTGCATTTTCGCGCATAACTTACGTTCTGAATACATCCGGACATCCAAAAATTTATGTAAGCACTAAAATATTTTATTTTAGTGTTCGCCATAAGAAAACATGCAGAAACTCAGTTTTTCGCATTCGGGACCAGATTCGATGTATTAGCCGTTGTTTAATTCACAACCACACATTCTAAACTTGCTTAGTCAGCGGATAAGGATGGAATTTAAACACCTAAACACCATGACTTTGCAACACATGTATGGATGGAATTTAAACACCTAAACACCATGACTTTGCAACACATGTATGGATGGAATTTAAACACCTAAACACCATGACTTCGCAACACATGTATGGATGGAATTTAAACACCTAAACACCATGACTTTGCAACACATGTATGGATGGAATTTAAACACCTAAACACCATAACTTTGCAACACATGTACGGATGGGATTAAGGCACGTTTTCCATGAAACGATCTTAACGGTTCGGGTATTCCTATAAATACCCCATACCTCCCATTGCTAAAATCACTAGAATTCTGATTTGAGAACCTCTAAGTTGAAACCATTGTTTCATACCTGAGATTCTTGAATCGGGATTAGCATTCGGGGACCCTTCGTAAGTATTCTTTCGTTCTTTTCCTTATTTTATTGCTTTTCGAGTCCGAAAGTCAAACTTTGTTTGACTTTCAGCGTTGACCAGTAATGG
Organism: Helianthus tuberosus; assembly: GCA_030545235.1. Taxonomy (NCBI): domain Eukaryota; kingdom Viridiplantae; phylum Streptophyta; class Magnoliopsida; order Asterales; family Asteraceae; genus Helianthus; species Helianthus tuberosus. Next base: position 161,471,162 of record CM060393.1, read on the forward strand.
TCAATGCGAAGTTCTTTTGAACTTCGCAACGTGAGTGTAATCACGTTGGTCATAGTCCCTTGGGACTATGCCCACTGATTACCACGTTGTCTAGGGTCGTAGGGTAAGCGATCTAATGAATCGCTTATACCTCGAACCCGACCCAGTTTGGTCGATCATTAGGATCCGACCAAACACATTAGGTGACCATAGTAGGTAGGGAATAACCTTCCGAGGTTATACCCTATGGTCACATCGTTTAAGTAGTTGTATGATAGGTAGTTTATATGCCTTAGGTAAATTACCAGAATACCCTTTTCATGTATAATTGGTAATTAAGCATATGTAACCTAAACCTTTGTCACATAACTGATTATGTAATATGTTTAGGCATATAACACTTGTCATAGGGCTAGTTAGGCGGTCCGAACGCGTTTCATGCGAACGACGCGTTAAAGTAGCATAAGCTACCTAAACGGGTCGTAATGGGTCGTAGACACTTAGGTTAAGTTTCATTTAGTATGTAGGCTTTGTTAAACCAAATGACACGAGTCTCTACACTCGTTTGGTTTACAAACCCTAATGCTACCCAATCTTCCGATCTAGGTCCGGTTTATTAACATAGTTACCTATACTAGGTGCCGTTTGATATCCGCGATCTCTAGCATTGTTTAGTTGTCACTCCAGAACTACTGAGCAATCTCAGGTGAGTACATAGACCCCTCTTTTACTGTTTTCCAAACTGTTTTGGGGTGGAACACATGTGCCTACTTGTTACTTTCATGCTTTCCTGTTTTAACATCATATACTGCTATGTTCGTTAGTACAGTATAGTACATGATTTTATGACATTTCATGCTAGGTGTGCCCAATTGTGTGCATTACTTAGTACGTCGTTTTACATGACATTTTGACATAGACATTTCGGCATAGACATTTTAACATGATTGACATTTGATCATGCATTTCCCACAAAACATAACTTTGATTTAAACCAAGATTTACTTCAATACTTTGTTTTTGTGCATATGGTTTAGTTGAGACATTTCACTTGCCATACATGACATCTTGACATAGACGTTTGACATGGATATTTGACATAGACATTTGACATGGATATTTGACATAGACATTTTGATATGATTTACATCTTGACATGAACACTTTAACATATTACCCAATACATTTGACAATTGATTTAAACATAGACTTCTTACATGGGTTGGTTTGGTTTGATTAAGTGATTAAGTAACGATGCGTGTGTAATATGATACAAGCATGGTGGATACGCCGCTGGTACTTCCTATATATAAGTGTTTGTATGGTATTACATATATCGTGGCGTTATTTGAATCATTTCAGTTTGATACATATAACATTTTATATAAATAACATACCTTTCACAATACATTGTTTTACAAACAACTTAACTTTTACAAACTCATTTTACAATGGTTATTTATTTAACCATACATTATTCACTTATTTATACATATCATCTGAACTCATTGTTTTTCAAATGATTTACAAAGCAAAGCAAATTACAAGGTTCATGACTAAACATTTTCTCAAACATAAGTCATGAAACCTATTTTCACAAAACCTATGTATCTCACAGGCATTTTTATGCTGACGTACCTATTTTCACATGTGTTTTTCAGGAACTGTTGCATAAGATGATCAAGATACACATAGGCAGACTTGGGCTTTAGTGAAAATAAAAGATGCAAGACTAGTTAATTATGTTGTATTTCTTTGTTTGTTAAGACATTGTAACACTTTTAATCAATAAAACGAAACTTCAATTGCCATGGATTTGAAACAATTAATTCTGTTACAACACTCCCCGACATTTCCGCCACGTTTTGTATGTTCTACGTGGTCGGGGTGTGACAGGGAGGCATCTTAATCTTCGATTGGAAATCATAATCGGCTATCTGCCTTGAAAAGCATGATAGGTTACTTGGTTTGTATGGTTTAGCCAAGTCTTCTTCAGCCCTTGCATCCATATTATCACCGTTGCCTTTATTTCCCTGGGAGGCTAGCACCTGGTTGATGAAGTGTTGCCACGGGAAGTTGGCCATCATCTGGGTCATCATGTTGGGCATGAGGTTGAAGCCTTGAAGGCTTCCTGGGCCAACTGAGCAGTTTATTCCGAGGGGAGCGCTCATAACAGCACATCGTGCTAAAGGGAGCACGGATAGAGCTTGCTCCCACGTGGTTGTTATAGATGCCGGATAGCTTGTTACTGGGGACTGTAGGAGCTGGTCAAGGGTTAGCTCATGTCCCAAAGGAGCACCACTAGTAATTGGTTGGGAAGAGAAGATAGGATGCACCGTAGGATTTGTCATAGTGGACAGATAAGGGTGAGGGTTTGAAGGATTACTGGGACCAGCCTCACTTCTAGTTGTAAAAGGAGGGGGAGGTGGTCCGGGAGACAACGTCGGTTCAGGTTCATCATAGTCTAAACGAATCCTCACTCCTTTTTCTCTTTCTCTACTCACGTGTTGGTTGAGAAGGGACCTCAACTCAAGGAAGTTGTTGGCAACCCCTTCAGGGGTGAGTTCAACACGTGCTGGGGCGTCAGAGACACCGATATTGGGAGATGGAACCCCGGATCTGGACGGGGTTGGTGTGTTGAAGGTGAGGAACTCGGGTGTGCTCCCCGGAGTTGAGAAAGAAGTTGGTATAGCCACGTGAGCTTGGCTACTACCCGGAGTAGAAGTGTTTGGAATCTGATTTACTTCTTCCGGGGATCCACTTTTAGACATGGTGATTTTAAGTGAAGAGAGCTACACTACTAGGTCTTTTTGAGAAGAAATAGCGGCGTAGCCCCACGGTGGGCGCCAACTTGTTGATGCAACAAATACAAGACCAACGGTAGTAGCTGGGCTGGTTAGGCAGAAAGGTTGAAGGGTTCAACTTAGCCTAACGCAGGTCGTGGGGTCCCCCCACGTTTGCAAAACGTGGAAGGAGGTTTACTAGTCAGTTTTTGTTATTTGCTGGAGATCCTTCTCTGAAGTGAGTTCAGATTCGGATGAAGGAGCAAATAGAATGTGTGTGTTGGATGTGAAAGGGAGTGACTTGCACGAGACAAGCACTCAATGCGAATGACTAGAGATTAGAGAATCAGGGCTGGCCAGGAGATGATTTCTGAAGTAAATGAAGTGTCAATTTATAAGAGAAGACATCTCCCGAAGTAGAATGTATTAGACTAGTAACCTTGCTTGCAGTGGAGGGTTTGCCCTTTCGGGGGTTGAAGCCTTTTGACCCCTGGATAATAATGTTCATTGTGCAGACCTGCTTTGCTTTTGCGGCTGTGGGTTGGTGAAGCGATCTCCGGATGTGACTGGCCACTGTTTGCTTTTCCCATCCCACAGCTTTTCAACCATTGAACCGTTTAACCATTTGAGCGTTTACATATTTAGTCATTTTATTTAGTCTTTGGACTACCCCCGTCATCATATGCCAAAAGCTTTGTGGCAACCCGTTTGGACAGCAATCCGATCGGGCAGTCATCCTTTTCAATTGTTGATTGACCACTTTGACTTTGTTCATCACACAGGGTAGGCCATCCGATCGGACAACATTGTCATCCGATCGGACAGCCATCCGAACAGTCAGTCCTATCACATAGAGTGTTTTCCAAGTGTTAGAAAAATTTTTGAATTCTTCAAAAATTTTCATCATCTCTCTTTATGTCCCGAACCTTGTGCATAACGATTTACAATGAATATTTTGACAGGGAAAAAGAAAAGACTGGGACAAGGGCCATAATATCTATTGCTTGTTAGATACAGCAAATACAGAAAATACTGTGGTCGAAGAGATAGCTAAGTTTTTAAGAGAGAGCAGGATTGGGAAAGCATTAACTGATAAAACTGTTGTGTATGAATCTCATGTGAGAAATTTCTGGAACGCAGCAAGATACGAAGAATCTGATAAGACAATCTATTCTGCTGTACAAAAGAAGGATGAGAAAGGAAAAGATATAGATTTGCAGATGAATTTTAATGTTGGAGATCTAAGAAGTGGCTTAGACTTAGGTGACAGTGATAATGATCCGACCGTTATTCCTGAACGTCTAGCCAAAGGAATGTGGTGCAGAATGGGATTTAATGGCCATATCAATGGAAGGATGTTAAAAACACACTTTTCCAGTGCTTACAAGTTCATGATGCACTGTGTGGTACACTCTTTATCTCACAGGAAAGGAGCATATGATGAGACATCCGATTACATCATGAACATAGTCACTAGTTTGGTGCTGAACAGGCCTTACAATGTTTCGCAAGTAATTTTTGAATACATAAAAGAAAATATCAAGGCTGGAGATGAAAGATATATCATGTATCCACGTTTCATTATGATGATGATCAATGATCAGTTCAAGGATATTCCGAAAAATAGAGATGACATTATGGATCTGAGGAACATGACAACTGATACAATAGCAAGAGTGACCAAAGGAGATGGTGAAAGAGTCAAGGGAATGATATGCAGAATCAGCAGACCAGCATATGTTGCTCCAGAAAATGATAAATGGAGACATGAGAATAGTGACTCTGATAACGAGGATGAGAAGATGAGTTTGTTTGTTGAAAAGAAAACCAAATGGTGGTTTGAGAGAGATGGAAAGAGAAAAAGAACGCCGAAAACATCTCCTGCAGTTCCTATTCCAAAGGAACCAGTTTCTAAGATTGTGATTAAGGGTACAATGATAGGGGGAGTCATAAGAAAAGATAGAACGTTAAACTGTGATATTATTCTATTGATTTTTTTCAAATGACTATTTTGCAGGGCCATCTGCAGAACCACAAGAAAGATTGGTGGATGAAACAGTGTTAGATCCATCTGAAGTTATAAAACAAGGAGCTGATGCACTGAAACATTCTCTTGAAAGCTACTTGAATAGAAATGAGGAAGTTGCTGCTCAGGAAGAACAAAGTTCAAGTGCTCAACCTAAAAGTGTTCAAGCTGAAGGTGTGGTTCAGGATGATTCAAGAGAAGATGATTCTGAGGCTACCAAGTCTGAGTCAGAGCTCGACCCAACAACACTTGGTAGAGGTAAAGCTCAACTGAAGAAAAAGCCTACAAAGAAACAGAAAGCATCGGATGAAGAAGACTCTACCTATTTACCTGATGAGCCAAAGAAACAAAGGGCGAAGCGTAAAGCTGTTCAAGCTGGAGTAATTCCGAGGAGAGTACGGGCAAAGAAATCTGGTGCTGAATTACCAAAAGACAAAGGAGGAAAGAAAGAAAAGCATGTTGAAACGTCAAAGATACAAGAACCAGAAAAAGCTCAGAGTGTTGATATTCCAAAGGAACCAGAGGTGCAGAGTGTTGAAATACCTAAGGTTGTGCTCCAAAAGAATACAGGTGATGATTATGTTGAAATCCAAGGTTATAAAGCTGCTACACCTCCCCCACCACCACCACAAGATCAACCAGAATCCTCACAACCAAAGGATACATCGTTTGAAAATATATTTGGAGGGCTTCCACCTGCAACTGGAGTATATATCAAAGATATTCCAGATGATGATTATGACATGTTCAACAATGAAGCCGTGAAAGAATTGCTGAAGAAAGTTGCTGATCTTGAAAAGGCTAAAGCTAAAGCTGAGGCAGAGCGTGATGTTTTTAAAGGGCAGATTGAACAGTTGATGAAAGCTCATGATGAAGCTAGAATGGTTTTGATAGATCAAGAGGAGACGATAAAGAAAATGAAAGATGATGTTCATGATAACTCTCAAGTGTTCGAACTTCTGACAGCAGAGATTGCTACATTGAATGTGAAGATAAAGAATCTGCAAGATGTGAATCAAACTCTGAACCAGCTTCTTTGTGAAATAACTGAAGCTTCATTGAACGAAATGAAGGTGATGAAGTTAGAAATGGAAGCAATGAAAGCCGATAAAGTGATGAAAGACAATCAGCTCAACATGTTATATGCGGTCATGGAAAGTCACCTGAAGATTGATGTACATGCTGCTTTTAATGATCTTGAAGTTAAAAGAACTGAAGAAAGAAGAATTGAAAGAGAAAGGCTTCTAGATGAAGAAGCCACACAAAAGAACAAAAGTGTTATTGAGGAAACTCAAGAAGCTGGTGGGTCTTCAAGCCAAGTCGACGTGGAAATGGTTGAAGCTGAAGCAGATCCTCTGGGATTCGTGCTAGTTGGTGAGTCTTCTGAATCATTTGATCCTTATGAAATCATTCACTGAGTTAGTGCTATTCAGAAGAAAAAGAAGTCAAAAGAAATGTTGATGTTAGAATGGAAGACACAACAGTTTGTTCTTGTTGGTAAACCATCCACAGTGCCTTACAGCATAAAAGAGATTGTTCGCCAAGTCAAAATTGAAGAAAGGCGAAAGGAAGCAAAGAGGGCTCATGGAGAAGCTGTTGATAGTGATTCTGATATGGAAATTCTTGGTGATGAAGATGAAAATGAGGATAATGACAAGTCTGATCAGAAAGATGATAAAAAGGATGATAATGATGACAAGAAGAATGATGATGATGATCAAGGTGCATCGGGATTGCTGGTTGAGAATCCTAATGTTGAACAGAAAATTGAAGAGTTTCTGAATGATCAGATTAACAAACAAGAAGATGATGATCAACAAGAAACTTCTACATCTGGAAAACAGCACGTTAACCAGGTATTCCTCACAAATCCAACTGTTATTTACTTACATGCTCAACATGAGGAGGAGCTCGAGGTTAGGAGGTCAAGAGAAGAAATGTTGGAGGAATTGGGATTGAATGATGGGAAATTTAAATTTGATATTGAAGAAGAGATACCTCCGTCACCAGAAGAAGAATTTGAGTTTAGTTATGCTCACGAAGCTGATCACCACAACGATGTTATTGTTGAAGATGCTTCAGATTCCTCTGATGAAGAAACTGATTTCCATTATTCTGGAGTTGATGAGACATTTCCTTCTTTGGCGGAAATGTTCAAAGACCGAAATGAAGATGAAATAAGAAGAAAGATTGTGGAAAAAGTTTCAAGTGAAGGTGTTCCAGAAACCATCCCAAGAGAAAACCTTGCTGAAGAACGGAAGAAATGGTTCAAAGTGATGCCAAAAGAGAGGAAGACTCTTAGAGCACTTCAGTTCTTCACTCACAACAAAGACATCTCATGGGGTGACATTCTATCGTGGGGATATCTGGAAGATTTGCAGGTCTACGCCATTAGACGGGAAGAGGGTGTGCAGTATTTCGAATTTCTATCAGACATAAGGACCCTTCCGTGGTGGGATGTAGATGAGTTGGTCAAGACAAAGAACATCAAGCAGTTCTATCATGGTTTGGAAGTAAAACAACATGATCAGCGCTTATGGAACTATGTGAAGTTGCTGGCTAAGAATGGCTATCCTGATTGGAAGCCGCAACGACCAAAACAGATTGTAACCATACTGGAGAACGGAGAAAAAGACATAACTCTGGATGTTAAGCCTCCAAGATGTTTGAAGAACATGCCTCTTAGGGCAATAGAGCAGGATTTTCATGATTTGTTTTAAGGTTGGTGTAGGATCGTATTTGTCGATCGAATGAGTCAGTCTGAGTGTGTTTACACTATTTAGATGGAGGAAACGTCTAAACAGATTAGAATCAGATAGAAAGGAGTAGAAATCAGAATAGATTCACTTTAAACACTTGTTCTCGGTTATATATTGACTTGAAAAACTGGCAGCACTTCGTTACAACTTTTCTGAAGCGTACCCAAATGATAACTACACTAACCTATTTATAGGCTGAGGATTTCGCTTCAACATACTTCAAGCGAAATCTCATCACACGATTTCGCTTGAGGCTTACATTATGACCCTGAAGCGAAACCCTAATAATACTAACTTAAACTTACATTCAGACCCCTATACTTAACATACTTGACCTATTTAGACCCTAGACTTATGACGTAGGCTTTAGACATCATGTATCAACAAACTCCCCCTTGGATAAAGCCGGAGTCTTCAGTCTAGGTCTTCACATGGACTTGAACTTTTCTTCTCTAGGCTTAGATTTCCTTGACAACATCTTCCTAAGCTTTTCATTATCATCAGCTCTTTTCTTTTCTTCAGCAGCTTGCCTTTGAGCAAATGTCTCCCGAAGATATCTATCTTTTTCTTCACGAGCTTTACGTTCCTTTTCAGCTTTCCTTTTGACTTTCTTCTCCAACGCCCACCAAGATGACTTCCATTTTGTTTCAGAATTGATATTCTTTTGAAAACACACATTCACAACTCTCTGAAACTGCATTGCTTGATCTCTATCTTTTGGCGAATGATGAATCTTGTTGATGAACAAGCATTCTATATCTTTTGCCGAGCAATTAACCAGCCACATTGGATCAAACACACGAACTTCTCTAAGTTCACCTCCTGCTCGATACGTGATCACTACTTCAGTAGACAGACAACTATATACCCAATGTATAAATCCTTTATAGAATTCTTGTTCCATTGGAGGTATTGGTATAATCTTCATTGTCTTTGGCTTCTTAATATTAAGAATCCTTTCTACAGCACCAGTATCAGGATTAACTCTTGGAATAATCTTTGGACGATGAGGCTTCCAGAATCTGAATCCCTTAAATGATTGAAATCTGATAAACCCCCACATTTTAATGTCATTCTTCCTCACTGGATATTCCAAAGCTTTAACCTGTGATAACTCTTCAACATCCCACCATGGGAGTGACATAAGATCATGTAACTTTTCGAAATACTGAACACCACATTCTCTTCTGATTGCATAAGCATTCACGTGTGGTAAAAAACCCCAACTAATAATATCTCCCAAAGAAATACTTCGATCTTTTTGATAAAACTTCAATGGTCTTTTGAACTTTCTGTCATGATCAACTTTAAACCATTTCTTCTTCTCTTCTTTCTCTAAATCTTTCTTTGTACCATCAGGATTAAAATTTTTAATAACTTCAGCAACTTTTCTCCTCAACTCATCACGATTTTCTTCAGAGAAAAATTCCATTAGTGTAGGCAACTGAGAAGTATCTTCATGAACACTTTCATCATCTTCCCAGTCTTCAACTTCTACTCTGTCATACAGATCAGCATCTTCAACATATCGATATTCATAATCATCATAATGATCAGCATCAAACTCATTTAGCTCCTTTTCCAAATCAGAATTCATTTCTTCTTCGAAATCAAACTTGAACTCTGGATGATCTCTTCGAGTCATTTCTTTTAAAGTTTCCAGCGAATAATTATGAAAATGCTCTCCTTCTTCCCTATAAGTATCCAGTCTAAGAATCAACTTTTCAACTTGATCAACATTTTGATCATCACCATGCTCCCCCTCACTTGTTGCACTATCATGTTCAACATTAGCATCATCTTGTAATAAATCATCAATTGCTTCTTCAGTTGTTTTCTCAGAAATTTTCAGACCAGAAGCACCTTGATCTTGATCATCATCTCCATCATCATCATCACTACTACTTGCAGAGATCACATCATCTTCTGCATCTTCTTCATCTTCTTCATCTTCATCATCTTCATCATCCTCTTCATTCTCTCCAATAAGAAGATCATCAATTTCAACATCAGCATCAAAAATACCAGAAATTGCTGTAAGAGGACGAACATTCAAAATATCTTCAGAAACATCTACTGGAATAATAGCTTTTTCTTCAATTTCAAGACCCTTTCCTTTATCCTTCATTTGCTTATCAATTTCAGCCTGTTTCTTAGCTTTCTCTTCATCACGAACAAATTCATTGTATTTCAACTCTAAAGATGTACCCACCAACTTTTCCAACACTTTCTTCATCATTTTGCTTTCATGTTCATTTCGTGCTTTCATTTCCTCCAACTCTTGATTTTTCAACTCATAGTACTTGAGATGTTCATCCCTGTTCTTCTTTTCTTCCAGCAATTCTGCAATCTGAACTTTCATAATATCCATCTCTGCTTCATTAGATTCCAATTTCTTCAGCAAAGACTTGTTTTCAGCTTCAGTTGCCTTTAATCTCAAATCACGAATTTTCTCACGATTTTCCAACTTTTTACACTCAGCTGCTAACTTCTTGTTTTCATCAGCTACAATATCAATTCTCTTTTCAACATGTATGATTTGTTCATCTGTTGCAAAGGTAATATTTCCAATATCATCAAGAGAAACATTCTCAGGAATACCAGGAAAAGTTTTATAACTAGAAGAACCAGGTGTTGTTTGAAGGATAGGTTGTGAAGAAGGTGGTGTTTGGATATTAACTTGTGGAGTAGAAATAGGTTCATGTGGTGGTGAGATATTTGGTGATGAAGTTTGATGTGGTGGTGAATGAGGTGGAATAGGTTCAGATGGTGGTATAGATTGACTGGTTCCTTTAGCTGTTTTCTTCTTCAAGACAATTTTTGGAATCTTGATTGTTGGACTAACAACTTGAGTCTTCTTCTGAGCAACTTTCTTTCGAGCTCCTCTCTTCTTTTTACCACTATCCGGAGTTTGAGATTCAGATACATGTTCCGGTGAAGGTTCATAAACATCATCATCTTTTTCTAGTCTCTTTCTCTTTTTTAACAACTTTTCTTTTTCAGTTGCTTCTTTAATTCTTCTTTGGCATGCAATTTCATCAATGGTTTCATCAGAAGAACTAGAAGAACTTTCATCAACATCTTCAATCACTACATTATCAGCAGCTTTACTTTGTTCAGGAACAGATTCAGAAAGTCCTTTCAAAAACTCTGTAGATCTTGGAGAAAAATGAATATCTCCTTCAACATTTGTTTCAATTTCAGTTTCAGCTTCAATGTTGATTTCAGCTTCAGTTTCAACATTAGCTTCTGCTACAGCTTCAACTACTTCTTCATCAGGTTCATCAACCAATAGTGTTTTAGCAACTTTCTTACGACGCTTCTTTGGTTGTGAAGATGAACCTTCTTCAGCTTGCACTTTAGGAGTTGTTTTCTTACTCCTCTTCTTTTGTTCTTTTACAAACCACACACTTCTTGAAGATTTAAACTTTTCCAACTTCTTCAACTCATCAGCATAACCAGTTTCAGTTCTTTCATCTTCATTCCTCCAGTGTTCATGATTAACTGGATCAGGATCTTGATAATCTGGATTGCTTATGAAACCAAAAAATGCAACTTCTTTCTCTGGTTCAGGATGATTTGTATGATATCTTGCTAATTGAGCAATAGAATCATTATTCATGTGAGCTAAAACCAACAAATCATTTTCCATATCTCGAACAATTCCTGGATAAGCATGGTCAATCATCATTTGAATGAATCTTGGATATATCCAGCTTCTCCTTTTTGATGTCACCTCTTCCACAAGATAATGAAATACAATATGAGAGAAGTTGTACTTCTTGTTTAAAACAAGAGCAACTACCATGTTCATGTGATAATCACGCATAGCATCGTAACTACCCTTTTGATGACTTAGAGCAATCAACACTGAATGAATAAAGAATTTGAACGGCTTTGTAAACTTTGATTTCAAAACATTAGCAGCATTCACATCTCCAATGTATCCCATTCTAAGCAAACATCCTTTCACCATCTTTTCAGGAAATGCTGTTGGTGATTTTTCAGTATCAGGAAAATCTAGAATCTCACGAACATATACCTCCGTTATCAGAATTTGTTTCTTTTCATCAGAGACCTTAACAAGAGAAGTAATTACTTTGTTTTTCTTATCATACACAGCATGCTTCCAAAAACGTTTGATGTGTGACTGATACACCATTCTTCTATCTGTTAAAGCTTTTTGTATTGACAATCTTCTCATAAATTCCAGAATGCTAGAGAACTCAGACAACTTTGAACTCCTTGTCACATCAAGATCACAACAAGAATTGTGAAGAGCTTTAAACAGAATATTCGAAGGCTGCACATCAAATACCACAAAAATTCAAACATATTAGACAATTTTTTTTATAAAATTTCAGATTTACTCATCATTTCAAGTGAAATACTTCATTCCACTTGAAAATCATCTAAGCAAATAAGATCAGTTCAAGCGAAAATAATATTTGAACAAATTCCTTGAAGCGACACTAATAAAACTCTTAAAGTGACACTGATAAAAAACTTTGAAGCGACACTGTTCAAAACCCTGAGGCGACACTGTTCAAAACCTCAAAAATTTTTACAACATATGATCAAATTGATGACACAGTTCTGTTCTACTATCAATTCCGAGCAACATGATATGAATTTCATATATTTTAACCCATCCATCTGTTCTAGATCTACGATTGAAATTCTGTTCATCCGTCAAACTCTCAAACACACAGATCTGAATCAATCAAACAACACACAACAATCTACACATGATTCCGACAACACATATATGATTTGATTTGATTTTATCCAGTTAAAAACCCTAAAACTATGTGTTCTAATCCTAACCGTCGCCGACACATCAAAAATAAAAAAAACAATACAAATCAACGCCATCACTTACATTCACCATGTTAGTAGTTGTGTATGCCAACTAAAAACACAAGATTTGAGTGAATTTGGGCAGAGTAACGGTAGAAAAACGAAGGTTCAGATGAATTCGCTTGAGGTCGCTCTGACAGACCTTGAAGCGAAATAAAAGAGAAAATAATGACTGAAGCGACCACCTTAACCTTTTTATACTTCTGAAGATTTCGCTTGAAGTTTAATTAAAAACCTCTTGAAGCGAAATCGTTTACCTGAAAGTATCGCTTGAAACAGATTTCAGCACAAATTAATTTCTTGAAGCGAAATCCTTTTGAAAAATGTTTTAACTTTTTTATTTTTCAGATTTTAATGTCACACCCAGTTAACCAAGTCCAAGTTAATGACCTTGGTCAACTGACTAGTCTGCCAAGTCCAACTCAATGACCTTGGCTGACCAAACTATGAAAATACCGGATTTCTTGAAAAATTAAGTTCAAATTAATGAACTTTTGAATCATTTTGATCTTTCAATCTCTTTTAATCAACAAACACTTGTACCAATCATTTTACTGCATCACAAGCTTACCCAATCCTCATCAATCTCAGACATGATCTGCACAAGACTTTGAACTTTCGATTCCCAATGTCAGTTGTTGAAAATAAAATGAGAAACTAAAATCTTTTTGGATTTTTAAAACTGAATAAGCTGAAACTATGTACACACAATCTTTTTGTGAGCGTGTTAAGGGATCATATCAGCTGCCGACGAAATACAAGTACCGTTAAGCTGTTATTTCATTTTAAGCATTAAACAATTCGCATAGATTGCCGATATACTGATCCTCTTAAATTCTCACAAAACTTTCAATCTGCTCGGGATACAGAATTAGTGTTTTAGGACTTAAACATCTACATGTGTCCCACCTCAGTATATACTCCCGTATCCAGACCCCAGTATTCAATCTTACAGGTGAGTATACCTAGATGATATCTGTCAGGGAATAAATTATAGTACGAGGGCCGTGAGAGCTCAGGTCGATCTTTCGATACGCAGAGAGATGACGGCTTCGACTTTTGGTGGGTCCCCTTTGGGGATCTTCTTTACAACAGCACATGATTAACAATTTTGCAATGTGTTATCATTTTTTATGCTGAGGGGAGGCTTATATTTCAAAGCAGCATAAAGTATTCTCCGGGGACTAGGTCAGAAATTCCTTTCAGCAGAAGTCCCGGGATAATACCCCAGATATCACTAAGCATAAAGACCTAGTATCTCAGAATATGGGACCCTTCAAACAGGATTTCAGGGGTTACCTATATATCCTGGAGGTGTTCCCCACATAGATGCAAGTAAATTTTATGTTTATATCCCAAACTAATCTACTGATTTTGTGAAAACCTATCGGCACATCTTTAGCGAGACTGCTTAATTACATTTTATACATTCCATTTCTTTAGCGTACTGCACCTGTCTAGCTGATGTACTATCATTTCCCTTTTATACACAAACTCATTTTTACTTTTTCAAATGTTTTTGGATTTTATAGATTTTATCATGTTTTTGTATTTTTCTGCAAACTTTCTCCCCCTAAAAATAAAAACATATTTTTGTGTTTTTGTTTTTATCGAAAAGCAGAAAATAAACTGTACAAACAAAATTAACAACTTGACAAAGGTTCACGTCAGATCGCCGTCCAATTCGGCATCACATTCAACAATCCTCCCAGATTGCAGATTTTTCAATCCATTCAATTTTAAAAGATAATAAAACCTCTTTTTGTCAAATGGTTTGGTATAGAAATCCGCTTTCTGTTCATTGGTGTGCACATATTCAATCCGTATTAATTTTTTCTCGTTACAATCACGAATAAAATGATGACGGATTTCAATGTGTTTTGTTTTTGAATGGTGAACCGGATTTTTAGTAATATTAATGGCTGCTTCATTGTCCACGAAAATTGGAGTATCTAAGAATTGCAAACCAAAGTCACGCATTTGCTGTTGGATCCAAAGGATCTGCGAACAACAGCTGGAAGCTGAAACGTATTCAGCTTCACAAGTAGAAAGCGCTACAGTGGTTTGTTTCTTACACTGCCAGGTAACAAGTCGAGTTCCTAAGAACTGACACCCAGCAGTGGTGGACTTTGCGTTCTGTTTGCAGCTTCCGAAATCTGAATCAGCGAAACCGGATAAAGTAAAGTCACCTAATCTAGGATACCACAAACCGATGTTTGGGCAGCCTTTCAAATACCGTAGTATTCGTTTCACGATTGTCAGATGTGACTGCTTCGGATTCGACTAATATCTGGCACATAAGCATGTCGGATACATGATGTCCGGACGGGAGGTTGTGAGATACATCAAGGAACCAATGATTGATCGGTACAATGTTTCATCCATCTTCACTCCATTCTCATCTGGACAAATCCCATGATTTTGTGCAAGGGGAGTGGATGCTGGACTGCAATCAGCCATATCAAACTTGTCTAGCACATCCTTCACATACTTTGACTGATGAATGAAGATTCCGTCGGGCATTTGTTCTACCTGCAACCCGAGGAAAAACTTCATTTCGCCCATTGAGCTCATCTCAAACTTTTTCTTCATCACTAGCTCAAACTCTTTGCACATATCGTCGTTGGTAGATCCAAAAATGATATCGTCCACGTAAATCTGCACAATTAACAAATGGTTTTCTTTTTCTTTAATAAACAAAGTGCTATCTACTGTACCTCTTGTGAACCCGTTGTCCAACAAGTATGTCGAGAGCGTTTCATACCAGGCTCTCGGGGCCTGGTGAAGTCCGTATAACGCCTTGTCCAGTAGAAACACCTTGTTTTTGTGTTGTGGGTCTGTAAAACCTGGCGGTTGCCCCACATACACTTCCTCTTTGATAATTCCATAGAGAAAAGCAGATTTTACGTCAAGTTGATATACTTTAAAGTTCTTCCATGATGCAAAGGCCAGAAAAATCCGAATTGCCTCTAGCCTTGCAACTGGTGCGTAGACTTCATCATAATCAATTCCTTCTTGTTGACTGAATCCTTGAACGACCAGTCTTGCTTTGTTTCTCACTACGACTCCTCTATCATCTCTTTTACATTTGAAAACCCACTTTGTCTTGATTAACTTCTGATTCTCAGGCAAATCTACAAGTCTCCAGACGCCCAGTTTCTCGAATTGTTGCAACTCCTCCTGCATTGCATTAACCCAACTCTCCTCGGTCAATGCTTCCCTGTACGTCTTGGGCTCTATCTGCGAAATAAAACATTTCAATGAGACTTCTTTTTGCATATCAGCAATAGATGAATAGAAACATGTAAGAGCTTGATCTATTTGATGTCGAGTTTTGACACCACTTTGCAAGTCGCCAATGATCTGTTCTGAGGGATGGTAAGATAATGTTCGTGGCATTGCACTGTCAGGCACTACAACTTCCGATTCCAGATTTGAAATGTCAAGATCAACAATTTGGTCAACAGCCTCTTCTGTTGTCTCATTTGGTTCCTCGTCAAAGGTAGGAACGGGTTCCTCCTCTGAGTCGTCAGAAACGTCAAATGACGGAGCTGGTTCCTCTAGTTCCTCTGGTGGTATATGAATGGTTCCACTTGGTCCGGCTTCATCATCATGAGTACCCACGTTGGGCGTAGGAACATCTAGCGGATTAGATTCCGGCTCTGGCAAATGACTTTGTTGATACAAGTACATGAGAGCAAGTTCCTCCTCACTCGGCTCAGACGGCAGATGAAACGATTCCCAGAGTTTATCGTAGTCAAATAGGAATCTTTGTCCGGAAAGTTGAGGCGACGGAGTATGCTTCTGACAATCTACATGAAGCACCTGAATCACTTTGCTCAGACATGGTACAAACACCCTTTTTAGTGGGCTGGCGTATCCTACAAAGAAACCTTCATTTGATTTTGCCCCAAATTTTCCGTCTTCATCAATGAACGTACACGGTGATCCGAAAGGTTCCAAGAACTCAAGATTCGGCTTGTAACGATGCAGCAACTCAAAACATGTCTTTCCATACTTCTTGACAGTAAGAACTCTGTTCAGTGTATAGCACGCTGCAGATACGGCTTCACTCCAAAAGAAAATAGGTAACTTGGAATCTGCTAACATTGTACGCGCTGTCTCGATTAGGGTTCTATTCTTTCTTTCAGCTACGCCGTTTTGCTGTGGAGTATACGGCGCACTGAATTCATGAAGAATTCCCTTTTCATTGCAAAACTCGTACATTCTGTTGTTTTTAAATTCAGTTCCATTGTCGCTTCTAATTCTCCGGATAGGCAATTTGTATACTGTTTCCATCTTCTTGAAAAGTATCATCAAAGACTCAAATGTTTGATCTTTCCGTTCTAAGCACACAACCCAGGAAAATCTTGAAAAATCATCTGTAACCACCAAGCAATACAAATCCCGGCTGATGCTCTTAACATTGACAGGCCCGAAGAGATCCATGTGCAATCTCTCAAGAGGTAACCTGACCGAATTCATGACCTTCAAAGGATGTGACTTTCGAACCTGTTTACCTTTCTTACATGCAATACAATCATCATTTAAATGAAAATTTTTAAAGTTCACACCTTCAACTAAATCATTATGAACCAAAAAATTCATTTTGCGAATATGAATGTGGCCCATCTTACGATGCCACATGATTGAATCTTTTTCTGTCGCTTTGTTTTTAGACACAAAACACTGTTTCTGATGAGACGTTGTCGTTGCTGTACTCATATCAAGATAATAAAGATCATACTCCCGTGGAGCACGCAACAACACCATCTCATCAGGGATTTTAAACCCTGGTTTCAAAACCACACATTCAGTTTTTGTAAAATGTACACTAAAATCTTTATCACAAATCTGTGAAATACTGAGTAGATTGTTAGTCAACTCCACTATGTAGTTTACTTTGTCAAAGGATATCACACCATTTGTCAACGTTCCTTGACCAACAATTCTTCCACCTTGACTCCCAGCAAACCCTACATGACCTCCATTGATGGATTTTACATCATAGAGCAAAGCAAGTGTCCCAGTCATGTGCCTTGACGCACCACTATCCATGATCCATTTTGATAGAATTGACTTGGGCAGCCCCTGCACATATCATATCATCTTCATTCAAACAATGAACTCCATGACTTTTTAACTTCTGAAACACTTCCAAACACTACATCACACTTTTCATCAATCTTAGGAAAGTCAAATGTGACGTTTGGAACAACAGTTTCTACTTTTGATTTTAACACATTTTCTTTGATAGGAGGAAACTCTGCAAGAAACTTATCAAGCTCAAATTCAAATTTATGATTATCATTAACACCCATCTTTGATTCATAAAATTCCTTTACTCCTTTTACTTTTCTGTCAACCATTTTTCCGAAAATCTTTTGAACAGTGGGATTAAAAGCTTTTGAATCAAACTTTAACTCATTTTCCATTTTCTTTACCTCAACTGATTGTGATTTGGTTTTACCAACTTTTGTTTCATTTTTCAAAATGTTTTCCATCTTTTTCTCCTCGACAGATGGTTTTGATTTTACAACCCAAAATTGATTCTCAAAAGTTTTCATTTTTGGATAAATCTTTGAAGTCATTTGGGACTTTGAAGATTCGCCAATCTCAAATGTTGATTTCAGCTTATCTTCTGACTTCAATGATTCACCCCTTTTCAAGATTCGAATTGGTGAAACCATCGGTTTTTTGCCCTTTGTATTAACTGGTGACTTAGGTTGAGATTTTTTAACAAATGGTTTAATGACAGGTTTTTCAAAAATTTTCTTGCATTGTTTTGCCATATGTCCGATTTCGTTGCAACGATAACAAATTCTTTTGTCATACTCAACAAAAGTTGATTTGAATGACTCTTCTTTTAGTTTCTTCGCTGTATTGAAATCGTCAATTGCTTTTTGACTGAAAATGTATTCCTTTTCAGCATCAACACTTGGACCAACAACAAAAACATCATTCATTGTTTCCTTTGGTTTAACATTCTTAGCCATTCTCTTTTCAAAACCAATTCCTTTGTTTTTAAAGTTGTTACCATTTTTCTTGTTACCATTTCCATCCCATTCCTTTTTCCCAAAGTTGTTGACATGTGTTGTAACAAATGATTTTTTAGGTTTTGAAAAAAATTCTTTGTTATTAACCTCATCAATGTTCATTTCAACCAATTTGAAAACTTTCTCAACATTCTCAATTTTCACATTCTGAAGAGGATACTCGAAATCGGAATAAAGTTTGTCTGTTCCAATCATAGTATATACTACCATAATCGAATCATCATTCGCACTCTTGTCCGATTTCGGTATAAACCGTTCCAAGAAATTACTTTCATCTTCAGAATCTGTAACACCTTTCTCAGATTGTGACTTCTCAGATTTATCAATCTCTTCATCCAACACCTGATCGACAACAGTTTTGATAACCTGTGATTCGTTGTCGGTGTCGGATGCAGAGAATGTAACATCGATGCTTTCAGGCAAATCATCCTCAATTGATCTCAATTTGAGATTCAAAGCAGCTTCCACCCCATCTGGATACTTCTGAGTGTAATGATTCCACATTGGGGGTGGAACACTGTTAAAGACCGGATCATCATATAATTGCTGTGGTACAATCTGTTCAAGAACATATGATGAAGCCACATAACTCATCAATTTTTTATCAATTCGCTCATTTTCAATTTTAATCAATTCCAATTCCTTTTTTAATGATGCGATTGTGTCAAGATGAAAATTAACTTCCACTTGTTTATCAAAAAGTGTTGCTTTTGCAAGTTTGGTGGCTTTATCATTTTCAACACTTTCTTCTTTAATCATTTTGATTGATCTAGTTAGTGTATCATATGCTTCTTTAAGTTGTCCTAAATCGAATTTTAACATGTCAGCATGTTTTTTCAATTCCTGAAACTTAGTGTCCTTTTCAAGACACTCCATGCACGGTTGTAAACACAGTTGGCATGGTGTTTCAGATATTGAATCCACTATCTCATCACATTCTGCTTTATGAACAGTTTCTAATTCTAGTTTACCGACATCGTTTAACTCTGACTCAGACAATTCGACTGATTTGTTTCCCTGAACTCCAGATTCCTCTTGTTTGACAGACTCACTACTGACAGACTTAGACTCCTCAGATTCTGAGTCTACCTCTCTCAGTTTCGCCATGAGAGCCTTGTCAGCAATTTCTTTTAAAGTATCTTCATTCATTTCCTTTGTTACATCAATCATTTCTTCTACAAATTCTTTCTTTTCATCATATCTTGGACACAATCCAGTCCTTGGTTCTTCAAAGAAACCTGCAAAAGATTCACAAATTTTAGGAGGCATGATAGATTTCAAAGAACTAGTTAATACCTCCTGCTCAGATTGAGATTGATGAACTTCAGCAAATATTTCTTCAACATTGTTTGTATTTTCAGCAGAAACCTCTTCAGCAACTACAGAAACATCTTCAGTAACAATTTCTGGTTCAGACACTTTCTCAGAAATTTCCACAACTTCAGCCATCATTGCCTGTCCATCGCTACCGGGAATATATTTATCCCAGCTAAACCCTGCAGCTACCTTTTCATCGTCTTGATTCACGATCATTGCTTTTTCCGGTTTACTCTCAATTTGTGGCCTTTGAACAATTTGTTGTTGATTTGGTCGGTGATAAATTGCTTGCTTGTAATAGTCTTTGGTAAATGGATTCTGATGGTTGTTCACTTCACGATTCGGACACTCTCTCTTGAAATGACCACGTTCCTTACACTTGAAACATGTAACTTTCGATTTATCGAACCCTAACTTCTGATCAGGACCTGAGAGACTGTTTCTACCAGTAATCTCCATAAACCGTTGTGCTCTTCTAACCAAACTCGCCATGCCCCATTTTATATCAATTAGTTCAAGCTCCTCCGGGTCAATCTGGTCGTAATCCTCTTTGGTCATATCAGGATTACCAATCCTACCCGCCACTAATCCTTCATACGCCTCAAGAACGGAAGCAAGTAATGCAATGTGTTGTTTCGCGGCTGTTTCAGTAATTTCATTTCCATTCTTAATATTCACCGCGATGTTGCAATGCACCCCAGAAACATAAGCCTGATTATTTGAACTTGTAGAGCTTTGAGGTGAAGACTGCTCTTGAGCTTTGAAATTTGGATCATAGTTCACAAATGGTGAAGAGTTTCCGGATTGTGGAGTGTTTGAAGAAACATTTGAAGTGTTATCAGCAATGAACCCTGTTTGTATTTTTGGACTTTGATTGGTTGAAACTGAAGGGTTGCCTTTGTAATACAACGATACATCTTGCTGCACACTTGCTGCATTCATTTTCTTAATTTTCATCAATTCCAACTCGTGAGCTTCAATCTTTTCTATAAACAAACTAAGATTGTAATTGGCAAAGTCTGAATTGTTCTTTAGCATCATCAGATATGTACCCCACTCGTCATAAGGTAATGCATCAGCCAATTTGTCAATCCATTCTTCATCTGTCTTTTCAATCTTTAATCTATTCATCTCAAGCACCAGATGACAATATCTCTCAATTAGTTGCCTTGTAGTTTCACCCTTCATACTGGTAAAAATATCAAACTCTTTCTTGAACAATGCCTTCTTATTTTTAATCATGGAAGCACTACCTTCAAACTTTGCTTTCAATGCAAACCACATAGATTGAGCATTATCTTCATATTGCAACAATACTAGAATGTCTTCTTTGACAGCCTGCTGGAGAATACTAATCATCTTTTTCTCTGCTTTGAAATCATTCTGTTCTGATTCTGTCAGGCTCTGAATATTCTTCTTGTTGTTTAAACCATCAACTGGTGGAACATACTGTTTCTCTATTTTCATCCAGCATTCAAAATGATTAGCCTGAACCCAGTTCTTAAATCTGCCTGACCATCCCGCATATTCATCTATGTTCATCAGTTTGGGAGGCTTTTGCATTGTTCCCAATTCATTCTCCATGTTGACGTTTTGCATAACACTACCCGAGGTTTGTCCGGCTACCATACCACTTCCCGAGAAGAAGTTATAAAACTCTTGGTTTTCCATTTTTAGAAATTTACCGAGTATTTTTAGTTTTAAAATATTCACACACACTTTTCACAAAATCAGACTATCGAACAAGTTCACGAACACTATGGACTTTACAGAATCTCAAGCGAAATCAAACAAACACTTCAAGCGAAATCTTAGAAAATCAAACAAAATATGATTTCGCTTCAATCAGCAAAATTTCAAGCGAAATCTATGGTTTCGCTTCAACCCAATTTTTTATCCAAAAACAGAATTTTTCAAGCGAAATTTACAATTTCGCTTCAAGCAGTCAAAATGTCTCAAGCGAAATCTATGGTTTCGCTTCACAAAACCAACAAACAAACTACTCGCTCAAGCGAAACCTGGTTTTCAATTCATTTTTGTCAGTTTTAGTCCGAGTTTTAATCTGAGATTCTCAAGGCTTTGTTAAAACACACTTTTACACACACTGTGAAAAATTTAGTCCATTTTGTCCGTGTTTTCGTCCAGAAATCAGTTTTTGTGAGTAAAAACCTACTGATTCAAGTGAACACACTCATACTTGGCTCTGATACCAATTGTAGGATCGTATTTGTCGACCGAATGAGTCAGTCTGAGTGTGTTTGCACTATTTAGATGGCGGAAACATCTAAACAGATTAGAATCAGATAGAAAGGAGTAGAAATCAGAATAGATTCACTTTAAACACTTGTTCTCGGTTATATATTGACTTGAAAAACTGGCAGCACTTCGTTACAACTTTTCTGAAGCGTACCCAAATGAGAACTACACTAACCTATTTATAGGCTGAGGATTTCGCTTCAACATACTTCAAGCGAAATCTCATCACATGATTTCGCTTGAGGCTTACATTATGACCCTGAAGCGAAACCCTAATAATACTAACTTAAACTTACATTCAGACCCCTATACTTAACATACTTGACCTATTTAGACCCTAGACTTATGACGTAGGCTTTAGACATCATGTATCAACAGTTGGTTCTACAATGAATCAACAGCTGAAGCGGTAATTTCATTGTTTGACAAGTCAAAAGGAGAGTCGAGGAGAATCTGCATACTAGACCCGATGTGGCTAGTAAATTGTTCGAAGAAAGATATTGACTGCTTATTCCTCAACAAGATTGTTTATGAAAGAAGAGACAAAGTACAAGCAATGCAGTATCAAACGGTCATGGATGTGTGCTTTGCCCAAGACATCAACTCAGGAAGATATTGGAAGACGACTTGGAGAGATCTTGAGATTGATGAGTTCCTGAAAAAGTACAAACGAGAACAAAGATCAAAGGCTATTTCTGAAAGGGCAGCTGAGCTTGGCAGACGTAAGTTGGGAAAATCGATACCTACCGATCAGACGCCAATTGAGAAAGAGGAGAACAAAATTCCCAAATGGGATCGGAAGCGTGATGGTGATCCGGTTTACAGAAAAAGGTGGATCGATGAAGGAAGGCATATAAGGCGAAAAATGTTAGCAGAAAAGAGAAGACAGAGAGCGCGAGAACGAAGGTGCAACAGGAAGAATTGAAGACTATGCTGGAAGGAACTGCACCTACATTCGAGGGGGAGTCTGTTAGTGTATACGTCTGTAGCTTCCGTCAGCATTTAGTCATATTTTGTATTTTTGTGTCCTTTGTAAACAATTATGTAATGTATGTATGTTAGATAGAACGACAACTCAGGAAACGGGACTGGATTGTAAAGTGTTGACTTTGTTGACCAATGTCACCCGATCGGATGGGCCATCCAATCAGACAGCACTCATCCGTTCAGTCAGCATGTCATCCGTTCGGTCAGCATGTCTTCCGTTCAGACAACATGTCATCTGTGCGGTCAGCACTAACCATGTTCCTGAGTTGCCTATAAATACCCTGTCCGGGTATGTCATTTAGGACTTTTTGACTCCAGAGAGAACTCTGTCAAGTTTGACTTCTACAGGCTCTTTTATACTTTCATAACAGTTGAATAGAAAGATCAGACGATGTTTAATCGTTGAATACTTTGTCGTACATCTGTGATTTGATCAAATGGATTCCGCACATTAGTCAAAGTCGATTCATCTAAGTTCCCAACGAACTGATCCTATAGGAGGGACCAACACTTCCTATATATAAGTGCTTTTATGATATTACATATCGTAGCGTTATTTAAACCATTTCAAGTTAGACATATTACATTTTACACAAATATCATATCTTCATGAAACATTGTTTTACAAACAACATATTTTATACAAACTCATTTTTACTTGGTTATTTATTTATCTATGCATTATTCTTTTATATCATCTGATTTCTTATAAATTTTTGTATGATTTATAAAAGAAAACATTTTTACAAGGTTCATGACTAACTTTTGTTAAACATATTCTTTAAACTTACAAGTCATGAATCCTATTTTAATAAAACCTATGTGTCTCACAGGCATTTTTATGCTGACGTACCTATTTTCACATGTGTTACAGGTACTGTTGTTAGATGATTATGATGCAAACATAGGATCGGACGAGGGCCTTAGTGACAATAAAAGATGCAAGTATAGTTAAATATGTTATGTTTCTTTGTTTTTAAGACAATGTAACCTCTTGTAATTTAATAAAACAAAATTTCAATTACCATGTGTTGTGAAACAATAATTATGTTACGACACTCCCCGACGATTCCGCCGCGGTTTGTTGTTTTACGCGGTCGGGGTGTGACAGTATAACCTCGGAAGATTATTCCCTATACAACTATGGTCACAAAACATGTTCGGTCAAATCCTAATGATCGACCAAACAGGTCGGGTTCGAAAGTCTAAGCGGTTGTTTAGACCGCTAATCTTACGACCCTATATAAGCACTAGACTAAAAGTGACGAGCTAAACTTGTTAAAACATGTTTAACTAAGTTAGAAAACAAGTTTGATATCAAAACAAAGTGTTTGATACCCGAAAATATCTCCGTTGCAAAATACGCATAAATACGTATTTTGACCAAAACTTTGACTCATTACTACGCCTAATCAACGTGGTAATCAGTAGGCATAGTCACAAGGGACTATAACCATTGTGATTACGCTCACGTTGCAAAGTTCAAACAAACTTTGTGTTGACCATAAACTGGTCAAAGCAGAAAGTTAAACATTGTTTGACTTTCATGCTTGAAATGCAAAAAAAGCATGAAAGAAGCTTACAAGAGGTCCAAGCTTGATCAAGAACAAAGAAAACTAGAAGATTGGAGCCTTCAACCAGTCAAGGGATAGCTCCAAAGCAGAATTGAGAAGGAAATGAAGGAATGAGCATGTTTGAATGAAAATTGATGGGTTTACATAGGAAATCAAGAACCATTGAGATCATTCCAAGTGTTTAGAGCTTTGATCCTAGCCATACAAGTGTGGCACATAGTTTAGGATACCATGGGAGCTCTAAAACAAGTTCATTGTATTGAAAGAGTTGCATAAAAGACCCTGAAATTCAAGCTGGTTGCTGAAAATTGAGTTTCTGTCAATATAGGGGCATCGCGTGCCGCGACGGAAACACCCCTTTGCTGTGGTGTGACGCTACGGCCTACCTGAGACAGAAACTTTCAAATATTGGCTAGAATGGTCCCTACAGCATGTTTAAGCCATTTTTGACGCGTTTAAGCCCCGTTAACCCATTTTCAAGGCTCATTAATGAAGTTTAAGTATAGGGGACATGAAATATTCTTGAAAACATCTCAGATGTCGGTTCGTTTGGTCGTACGATCACGTTATTCTGTTAATTACGACGAAACACAAATGGACGCGAAAAACGATCCAAATTACGCGACGAATGAAATTTTAGCATTCCAATCACTAAAATAAAATATTTTAATGATTAAAAAAATTTTTGGATGTCCGGATATGTTCAGAACGTAAGATATGTGTGTAAATGCAAACTTATGCACTTTTTGACGCTTTTAGTCCCTGTTTGATCAAATAAGTTTATTTTTGCACACCGAACCCCTCAAAGCCTATTTCTAAGCTATGTAAAGGATATTTATGGTATATTTAACTTATGATCATGTTCCTGAATGTTCGTTACTATACGAATTGGTAGACTTTTGCAGTTTGACACAAATAGTCCATGTGAGCGAATAAACTTGTTTTAGCCAGACCAAACCCTTCAAAACTTATTTCTAAGTTATGTAAAGGTTATTTAAGGTATGTTAAGCTTATGTTGATGTTCCGGAGTGTTTGTCACGTTAAACTCATTACGTTTTACGCATCAGTTTGCGTATAACTTTCTAGAAAGTGATTTAGAGTTTGAAATCGAACAAGGGTTGAAATGAGAAATTGTCAAACATAAATAAACAAATATAGGGGTCAAAATACATTGTTTCTTTGAAAATTGAACTATTCAGAGTTTGAATAATGATCACACAAGCACAGGTGTCACAACTAACCTTTGACCCGTATACATTCTAACAGATATCTAATTCTGTTCATTCCGGACTATAGAATCCCCCCCAGATATTCGGACTTGGGTCAATGATACTTTTACTTACGGATTTTGCTAAATTATAATCATATTTGATTGGAAGCTAGCAAAAGGTAAATACTCTTAACTTATTTTGTTTTTAAACTTGGGGTATTACGAATACGCCACTTGGAGCGGGTATTATATAAATGAGCCGCCTATGATTGCTCATAAATATAAGAACTTGGTTTAATCCATTTTACTTGATAACCGAAACAATTTGGTGTTATTGGTACCGTGTCCGGGCGTCCCGACTCATTAACTATTATGGCCATACGGAATAGCATGTAGGGGTAGGTATACCGACTGTAAGACACGTTTATATAACTTTGGTGTGTACCTTTAATCATTATAGCACTGAAAATGACTTGCTCTGATCTATTGTGACAACTGTGTTCTGTAATCATCGTATTATGTAAAACAATGTCAGTTATCAATAAAACAATATGCTTTGGTGTTATTATATGTGTTTTGGTGATATTATGTGTGCAATTGTGTTTAATGATTATACAATTTGATTCGATTCCGATTTCAAGCTTTAAATCACTTTCTGGAAGGTTATACGCAAACTGGTGCTCAAACGCAACCAGTTTAATGCGACATACACTCCGGAACTGTGACGTAAGCCAAACATACCCTAAATATCCTTTACATAACTTAGAAATAAGTTTCGAAGGATTCGGTATGGCGAAAACATGTTTATGTGAACTAAAGAACTAATTACGACAAAACTGCGAAACGAACGTTAGTGACCGCCCGGTTAATATTTAAATCCCACAAATATTCTGTTATGATTAAAATTTTATTTTAATCAGGTTCGTGTTGAAACATAAATTAAAACGCTTAAAAACGTTATTTTTCAAGTTTAAGTGCGTACCGCGAGTTTCTGCGCGACACAGTACTTTTACTGCGAAACACAGACAACGTAGCCAGTCTTGGCAACTGAAATTTATTTCAGTAATACTTTGGTGAGTTTATTTTTATAGAATAATAAAAATAATTTAGAACGCCATAAATCGGGATTTGAACGCTAGATAAAATACCCGGTACATAATTAAACACTTTAACCGAACGGTGTTTAACCAAACAACCGGACACTACCCGGAACACAAAAATATTGTCAAACATATTGTTCCTACCTTTCTGAGCTTGTCGTGGTCCCCGAACACCCTATCACACCCTATAACACTAGTAACTAACTAATCTAATTATACACTTGTATTGGGATTACAAGGTAACTAGATGGTTAAAAATTTACATTTAGACCCCTTCCCCCCTAGCAAAGAAATCGGCCACATGCCTATATGGGAAGATCATGTGAATATTTCTTGGATTTATCTAAGATTATGGAAGGATTTGTCATGTACTTCCATGACATAATGCACAATGGACAATAGAAGTTTAGAGGCTTTAAGTGCATCACCTTCCTCACACTTCACCACTCAACACCCTCTCCCTCTCTTGCTCCCAATCGGCTGAAACCAACCAGCCATCATACACCCACCTTCAAGTCCATTTCAAGCATTCTAATTACTTCCAAAGGTGTAAGAGATCATACAAGCAAGCTTGGTGCACTCGGAAGCTCCAGGACCGCTCCCGTTTTCTTTTATCCACCACCTTTCTACACTCGAACTCCCCTAGCCTTGTGCTAGTGGTAAGCACATAGATCCTTGTATTTTACATGTTTGTTGTGTGGTTAATGATGTTTAAAGATCAACAAGATAGAAAGTCTAAAGGATTTAAACAAGTCTTGAACATTTTCTAACATATGGTAAAGTATTGTTAAAAATGATGATGAAATATGTTAATGCATGATAAATCTGACATATATAAGTGATAATCTGCTGTAAGTATTATTGTGATCGCAAAACATGTTAACGAAATCAATCGAACACACTTTATAATGTTAAAAGACTGAAAACAGCTTGCTGATCTGCATTTCCAGCCGCCTTTAACTGGCTGTAACCAGACCGTAACATAACAAAAAATGTATTTCCTAAAGTCTGGATTTATATATTATAAAATATAGTTCTAATGGCACCGGAATCACAATTTTTGGACCCCGTTTACTATTTTTAAAGTGTCTTTTCGTAACAGCAGCTAGAGCTGCATTTTTGCTACTTAAAATGTGAGTCCTGTTTTCTGTCATAACTTGTATTCTGTGTGGAGTCTGATCATGAAATTTATACCATAGTTGACCACTGATGTATTTGTAATTCTCCCACTGGAATTTCATAAATCGGACTCACGATTAATTTTTAATGAATTATTTCGTAGACTGCAATCAGAAAATAATAAATCTGATTTCAGTCCGGAAAATGAATTTTTATAAAATATTGGTAATAAACTGGACCCCTATATTTTTACACAATAATATTTGGATCATTTAAGACGTTCTGTAAAAATTTGGGAATTTTTGGAATAAGTTAACCATTTTATTTAAATGTCCGAAAACAGCCCAGTTTCATATATATTAAAACAGAAATGACATAAGTAGTAATTGCATGCCAAAGTGTGGGTTTTCGATTATTAAAATCATTCTTATTTAATTTAGGGCGGATAAACAATTGAGGGATTTTGTTAACATTTAAAAACGCACCCGAAGGTGAGTACATAGATCCCCTCTTTTTACTGTTTTCGATTGTTTTGGGGTGATTCATATGTATCAAAAGGATTTCAATATTCTAACGATGATTTCAAAACGATTGTGATGGTTTATACAAAACTAATAACGATTTCGATAATGTGAACGAACTTGTTGGTTGTAGTTACATAACGAATGACATTCAGTAGCATTGATCAAGCCGACCAGTATTAGGTTATGGTACCATAGGATCTGACAAATCCCGTTATCAGACCGCACCCATGGTTATGTGTGGGTTAGGTGGGTAACGACTGAATCTGATGATTGTTAACTTACCCTTTGGAGGTTTGTTAATGCGAAAACGAGTTGAACAATATACGAGTCACACAGGTGTGAATGTTATTAGGGAGACGACCAAAAGTAGTTTCACGATCTAAAACGAGAATGATTCAAACGACTAAAGCGATTATTAACGAATTAAACGATTTGGGTAAACAATTGGAAGCGATGTCACACAAACGAGGTTTACGAAACGATATAAACCATACGAGTATTATTACGAGAATGATTTACGATTTGGTTTACGAAAACAAATGTTTTGGGTTAAGATTCATGGCATCGAGGTTTATAAAATTATAATCAATCTGTTTCGACTTGGTTATTCATTTTACAATACAAACATTTTACTAAACAAGGTTTCTAATATCGATTAACGAAGTCATACGAGATATTTCAATATGTAAACGAGCCATGAATCTGTCACTCTCACAAAACCTATGTACTCGCCAACATTTCTTGTTTAACTCTAAGACAATGTTTAATATGTAATAAAACGAAACTCTTTGCATCCATGGTTTGAAACAATAATTCTGTTACAACACTCCCCGACGTTTCCGCAACGGTTTGTTGTTTTACGTGGTCAGGGTGTGACAGAAGAGTTGATATCAGAGCCAATGGTTATAGGGAATTAGGTTATTAGTAAAATTTTGACCTAGACTATAACTTTCTAGGACCCCAACGCAAGTTGATATGCGTTTAGAATTTTTTAAAACAGAATACGAATCTGCTTCGAAAATTAATCATCCGTTCTAGGATGATTGATTACTAGGATTTGAACCCTCTGTTGTAAGGTTTTGAACCCTTCCAGTTTAACTCATTTTTGGCTTAGTGCCTTTTGAGTTTCAAAATCTCGTCAAAGTCTGGGTTTAAATAATGTGAACACGTGTAAATTGGAAGAGTGAATGCCTGTACCCTGAGTTTTCTGTCTAAGGCTAGAGTGTTCGTACAAATCCATATAATCGGACCAGTCACTCTTACCTGGGAACTCTTGGGGTGAGTGTTCACTTACAGGCGAGCATGTCTTCGCGATACATTATTTTGATTCATTACTTTGATTAGTCACTGCGTGTCGTTTGTTTGTTCGAGGTAACGAACAAATGATCGCCTTCTTTACGATTCGTCGATATTTTCAATACCCCTCTTGTTTTTCCTAATTGTCGACCTCACTCGTTTCTCACATTCCCTTGTTAGACAATGCCTCCTCGACGTGATGCACAATCCTTTACTGCTGAAGAACTCGCAGCCCTTGTCTCTCAGCAAATGGCTGATGTGCTTCCAGGCGTTGTGACCCAAATCCATGAAATTTCAAGAGTTTCAATTCTGCTAAGCCGCTAAAGTTTTCTGGGTCACAAGGAGCGACTGCACTCCTTCAATGGTTTGAAAGTATCGAGAACACATTCAGACTTGTGCAATGTCCGAATGGGCGTAAGGTTGAATTTGCATCAAGTGTGTTTTAGAAGCGTGCTCTTACTTGGTGGAACGGAGTGATGCGAGATAGGGGTGCCGAAGTGGCATTAGCACAAACATGGGAAGAGCTTCGAGCTCTCATGATAAGAGAGTTCTGCCCCCGTCACGAAATTCAAGCTTTGGAACGAGAGTTTGACGATCTAAAACAAGATGAGGGAGAACACCGTGCGTATACGGATCGATTTGAGGAGCTCAGTCTTTTGTGTCCTACTATGGTTACCCCATTGGAGAAAGCGATAGCGAGGTATATCGATGGTCTACCCGATTCCATACAGGATATTGTGACTGGCGTCAATCCTGCTACTGTTCGTCAAGCGATCGAGTTATCTGCTACCCTGACTGAGTCGCAAGTCAGGAAGGGTAAACTTACCTGCAAGGGTGATAAGAAGAAGTCAACTAATTCTGCTAAAGACAAGGAAAAGGGTAAGGGTAAGAAGGGTGAGTCTTCGAAGAAGTCGAGAAAGCGAAAGGGTGCTCAGAACTTCGCAGTAACTGCACAAACTGCTCAGAACCCTCAGAACCCACCAGCTCAACCTCCTGCGAAGAAAGTGTATGCTGGTACCGCACCTCATTGTGCTCGCTGCAACAGTCATCATGTTGCACAACAATTTTGTAGACAATGCACAACGTGTGGTAAGCTTGGGCATCTGGCCAACGTCTGTCATTCGGGTCAGAATCAGATTGTTCAGAATCAAGCTGCTCAGGTCCAAGCCCCAGTTCAGGGGAATGCTGCTAGATTCCCACCGGGTTCATGCTTCAATTGTGGAGAGTATGGTCACTTCCGCAACAACTGTCCGAGGTTGGCAAATGCGAATGCAAATTCGAACGTGAATATCAATGTCAATGCGAATGCGAATCCCGCTCGTGGACGAGTGTTCAATCTAAATGCAAACGAGGCTCGAGCTGACAACCTCGTCGTCAATGGTACGTTTCTTCTTAACAATCGACCTGCATCCATTCTTTTTGACTCTGGTGCCGATAGAAGTTTTGTTTCACTATCTTTTGAGCCTTTGCTTGCAATACCTAGAACTAAACTAAGGAAACCCTTGTCTGTCGAAGTTGCTACTGGTAAACCTCTTGTCCTCGATTCTGTTATTCGTGATTGCCAGTTAAACCTTGATAACCATCTTTTTCCCATTGACCTCACACCGATGCAACTTGGGAGTTTCGATATTATCGTGGGGATGGATTGGTTAACCAAACATCATAGGTGGTTTGTTTCGATAAGATTATTCGTATTCCTCTTCCGTCTGGCGATATTCTGGAAGTTCGTGGCGAGAAACCATCTGGTGGATTAAAGCTTATGTCGTGTATGAAGGCCCAAAGATATTTGCAAAAAGGATATGTTGCTTTCCTGGCACATGTTACCGAGGAGAAAGGCAAGAGCAAGAGTATTCAGGATTTTCCGATTGTTCGGGATTATCCGGAGGTGTTTCCCAATGAACTGCCTGGTTTGCCTCCAGTTCGTCAATTCGAGTTTCATATTGACCTTGTACCCAATGCCAACCCGATTGCGAAAGCACCTTATCTTCTTGCACCATCGGAGATGCAAGAGTTATCGAAACAGCTTCAAGAGTTGTCTGATAAAGGATTCATCCGTCCAAGCTTTTCACCATGGGGAGCTCCTGTTCTCTTCGTGAAAAAGAAAGATGGATCTTTTCGAATGTGTATCGATTATCGTGAGCTTAATAAGCTTACCATAAAGAATCGATATCCCCTACCTAGAATTGATGATCTCTTTGACCAGCTGCAAGGTGCTTAATGTTTTTCCAAGATCGATCTGCGTTCTGGGTATCATCAACTTCGCGTGTTCGGAGAAGATATCCCCAAAACTGCTTTCCGTACAAGATATGGGCACTACGAGTTCACTGTCATGCCCTTTTGCTTGACAAATGCCCCAGCTATCTTCATGGACTTAATGAATAGGGTTTGTAAACCTTGTTTAGATAAGTTCATCATTGTGTTTATCGACGATATTGTCATTTATTCAAAGTCTCGAACCGATCACGAACAACACCTTCGTTTGACATTGGAACTTCTGAAGAAGGAACAACTTTTTGCTAAATTCTCCAAGTGTGAATTCTGGCTTAAAGAAGTTCAGTTCTTGGGTCATATTGTCAATGAGCAGGGTATTCACGTAGATCCATCCAAGATTGTTGCAATTAAGGATTGGAATACACCGACGACACCTACAGAAGTCCGTTCTTTCCTTGGTCTTGCTGGTTATTATCGACGGTTTATTTCTAATTTCTCAAAGATCGCGGTTCCACTCACTGCTTTGACTCAGAAGAATAAGCCTTTTGAGCGGGGACCTAAGCAAGAAGAAGCGTTCCAAACGCTAAAACGGAAGCTCTGTAATGCTCCTGTTTTATCTCTACCTGAGGGAAACGATGATTTTGTTGTCTATTGTGACGCGTCGAATCTAGGACTTGGTTGCGTTCTTATGCAACGAGGTAAAGTCATAGCTTATGCGTCTAGACAGTTGAAAATTCACGAGAAGAAATATACGACTCATGATCTTGAGTTAGGAGCTGTGGTTTTTGCGCTTAAAATCTGGAGACACTATCTCTATGGAACGAAGTGTGTGGTTTTCACAGACCACAAAAGTCTCCAGCATATTCTCAATCAGAAGGAGCTGAACATGAGGCAACGACGTTGGGTTGAACTCTTGAACGACTATGACTGCGAGATCCGCTACCATCCTGGTAAGGCGAATGTCGTGGCCGATGCGCTTAGCCGTAAGGAACGAGTCAAGCTTCATTCTGTTCAAACTCTATCTGATATTCAATCTCGTGTTCTTCAAACACAACGATCTTGTGTGATCAAAGACTTATTGAAATATGAGCTACCGCTTCAACTTGAGCTTAAACTCGAAAGGAAAGACGATGGTTTACTCTATTTTGAGAATTGTTTGTGGATTCCGAATCAGGATGATCTTCGCACCTTAGTAATGGACGAATCTCACAAGTCTCGATATTCTATCCATCCTGGTGCTGATAAAATGTACAAGGATCTTCGTACTAAGTTCTGGTGGCCTGGTATGAAGAAGGATGTTGCCTTCTATGTATCAAAATGCCTAACTTGTCTCAAAGTCAAGGCCGAACATCAACGACCTTCTGGTTTGCTTGTACAACCAGAGATACCGGTTTGGAAGTGGGAGAACATTCAATTGGATCTCATCACCAAGTTACCGCGTACGTCTAAAGGTCACGATGCTATCTGGGTTGTAGTTGATCGTTTGACAAAATCTGCTCACTTCTTACCAATCCGTGAGGACTTCTCTGCTGAAAAGCTTGCCAAGATCTATGTAGACGAGATTGTATCACGGCATGGTGTTCCTTTAGATATCATTTCCGATCGTGATGCTCGTTTTTCATCTCATTTTTGGAAGACCATGCAATCTGCTTTGGGAACCCAACTGAATCTAAGCACTGCTTATCATCCCCAAACAGATGGTCAATCTGAGGGGACGATTCAAACTTTGGAGGATATGCTTAGAGCATGCGTGATAGACTTTGGTGGTAATTGGGATTCTCATCTGCCATTGATTGAGTTCTCATACAATAATAGTTATCATGCTAGCATTAAGATGCCACCATTCGAAGCTCTCTACGGTCGAAAATGTCGTTCACCCGTCTGTTGGAATGAGATCGGTGAAGCTCAGCTTACTGGACCTGAGCTCATTCTAGAAACATCAGACAAAATCAAGAAAATCCACGATAATCTTGTGACCGCTAGAAGCCGTCAAAAGAGTTATGCAGCTTTGGGACGCAAGCCCATGGAATTTCAAGTCGGAGACCGTGTCCTACTCAAGGTTTCACCTTGGAAGGGAGTGGTGAGATTTGGAAAGAAAGGAAAACTTGCACCACGATATGTTGGACCATTTAAGCTTGTTGAAAGAATTGGAAAGGTTGCCTATCGCCTAGAGCTACCTCTAGAGCTTGGAAATGTTCATCTGACTTTTCACGTGTCCAATTTGCGAAAGTGTTTAGCAGACGCTGATCTTCACATTCCTCGCGACGAGATTCAAATTGATGAAACGATGCACTTTGTCGAGAAACCTGTGGAGATAGTGGAACGTACATACAAACAGTTGAAGAACAAACGAATTCATTTAGTCAAAGTTCGCTGGGAATCCAAACGTGGCCCCGAGTTTACTTGGGAACGTAAGGACCAGATGCAGGCGAAATATCCACATTTGTTTTCACAAGAT